>OX387912.1:11305025-21305025 GCA_947578465.1 Thera obeliscata | reverse complement strand
TTTTAGCTAACAATGATAAAATAACTCTCTATGAGAGACTCGTGTATAAGTTATCTAAATTAGAAGGAAGCAGCTTACATAACATGGGGTTGAAATCTGAGCCTAAAAATCCCTCAAACCTCAACCACAAAAAGGCTGAAAAGTTATCAGGCTTGATGGGAGCCGGATGCCGTGGTCATTAATTAATAACTCAGTTAAGCCTCAGTACTAAAGCTTAACACATCAACCCTGGGGCAGCAAAACTTCCGGTCAAATCCCGCGCTTCCCCCGCAAGCACTTCCGGTCAGCGAAACTCCGAGCCGAGTTTACAAATAAAGCTGAAGCATGGATTACGTCTACCCGTTTAGGCAAATACTGTAAAATAGGGAGAAAATTAGGCATTATTGATGTAAATTTTTTTTTAAATGTGCCCACAAATAAGCAAATATACAACTAAAACACTTCTAGGCTCAACGTTGGATATTACATTACATACTAACGGCCACCCGCGGCTGCGCTCGCACCGTTTCCGTTACCTTTTAGGGATAAAAAGTATCCTATGTCCTTCTTCCAGTTCCAGTCAAATCGGTTCAGCCGTTCTTGAGTTATAAATAGTGTAACCAACGCGACTTTTTTATATAAGTAGATAAGATTTCTGCAGGTCAAAAGACACCGTATGAACATCTATAGTGTTTTGTTTATGTGTAATGTTCAAATTAAACAATGGGTGCTTTCGATCCTAGTCATAACATATTGTTTTAGACATTGTATTATCATAATGTTTATTGTAAGTGGCATCCCACATCAAATGATATAACTAAGCTTTCATTGAAATGTTATATAATCTAGTTAGTCACCAAAATGCCAGTACTCTCAAATGGTAAAGGAATACATCATGGGGAAACCGTCATGTCTTAGAACCTAAAAAGTTCAAAAGCTGTGTCAAGTGCAGGAAAGGAGCCTTTCACCACACTACTGGTTCTAAAGATCTTGTAACACGACAAGAAACATATCATGATAAGCGTTGTAATTGACTAGTAAAGTACTGTTCTTTACAACTTAGGATAAAATTTTCACACTAAGGATAAAATTTGACTTTTCAAAAAAATCCCAGAGAATGTGTCTCGTCGGACTTTAAATTACCCCTCACGCAATCACAAAAAGAAAATCTGCCCGAAGGTAAATTATTTACCTTCGGGCAGATTTTCTTTTGAATGAATGAAAATAAGGGGTGGTAGATGTATTATACATCTACCACCCCTTATTTTCATTCATCACTTTTTTTATTTCAGATGGGAGGATTGGTCGCAGACGTATGTGTGTCTACCAAAGAGTGGATACAGTTCAGACATTTTAATTATAACAAAGGGAGGTTTTTGCTTATTGCAATTAGTAGTGGAGGAAAATATACCTACTCATTGGAAATGCTTTAAAGTCTGCACCACATTACACACGATGATACTGTACACCATTTTTGACTTGTTAAATCCTTCCACCACACTGGGTTTGAAAGAACCAGTGACACGATAAGAAGAAGGATAAGTTGTCTTATGTCTAACCTTTAATTTTTTTTTTGCAGAACAGCTGATAATACTTGCGAGCGCATATTTTTATTTATACACAAGAAAAGCTCCGGCGTATAGTAAACATCTTTTTCCAGTCAATAGACTGACGTCTTCTTATTTTTGGACCATAAAATTTATCAACTGCGAGACGTCCTCGACAGAATAACTCAGCTAAGCAGGTTAATTATACACCATTAAACAGCTTTTAACAAATAAAATTCGACGTTGACGAGACGGATGGCGATAAAAGTGCTAAAAAACAGAGAAAAAACTTGTGAAAACTGCGATGACATTTTGTTAAATGTAAGTGAACCTCTTTATTTTTTTATTGAGCTGTCTTTTTAGCTGCTGGTTCACATCAGAAATCGAATCCGAGCGTGCCCATTGAAGTTTTGAACGTGTAGGAATTTGGTTTTTACTGCCCGCAGGTATTTTCAGAAATAGAGTTTTTAGAACTACACCATATCAATGAAGTTTTTTCTCCAAGACCTTTAAAAACAACAAAGTCTAAATTTTCACATGAGCGCTCACTTTTCGAATTGAAGTAGTAAAGAGCAAGCTGAAAACGGTGACCACAATAAGCTACACAAAGTCCTGGCTCCAAGTGGACAGTGGGCAAAGTTCGTAAGCGTCCGCGGTCCACCACCGACCCCAGTTGGTGGGGATTACGGAAATTTCAGGCAACAAGACAGAGGGAGTACATAAGCTGCCGTTTATCCGTCAGCGGGTGGAACATTGCACCAGCAAGAGAACATACTTACCCTTACAGTGTGTTTTGAATAACCGCTGGCAGTGTTATCTATACTGCTATACTAATATTTTAAAGAGGAAAGATTTGTATTTTTGTGTGTATGTTTGTCAAGAATAAACTCAAAAACTACTGTTCTGATTTCAATAATTCTTTCACTTTTCATAGGTCTATTTGCTAGGTATACGTGTTATACGTGATTTTGCATATTATAGCGAATCACATTGTGTTGTGCTATTTTAAAATTACCTATTCTTGTTCAAACAAACCACTTCATCATAACTTTATAACTTACAACGATCGATAACCTAGATACAATGACATAATAATTGAATGCAACAATTAAACTACGAGACCTTTAAAGGTTAACAACTGCTGATAAGAATATCTCTGCTAAATTACAAGTGAATATAATACATGAAACATTAGCTTCTAAACAATACAAGTTGGAAAACAATCAGTAACTTTATAAAAAAGCTCTTTGCTAATGGACTCTTATTTGTAAAGATTCAATGCGTTCATGATCTTATTCGTTGGTAGATAATAGACAAAAGACCCAACATGAATAGAGCGTATTACGAAATAACTTTAACTGGCCTCTCAGCTCAGTTGGTAGTGGCTCTGCCTTCTGCGCCGTAGGTCGTGGGTTCGATCCCCACCAAGAACAAATATTTTTTGTTCTCTGTCTGGGTGTATTGTATTCTAAGTATGTATTTACAAAAAAAAAATATTCAAGTATTTCATCATCATCAGCCATCTGGTTCTCATCGCACATGCTCGGCATAATTTGGGGCTAGATAGTGTTGTGTGGATTGTCTACAATATTTATTTTTATTTAACTTATACTGTCAAGTGACACACTTGACGTTAAGTTTACGTTAAGTTTAATATCTAGCACTGTGCACAAATCAAACTTCCACAAGCACAAAACCATTAATTTGCTTTCTATCAAAAGGAATTGAATAGGGATATCTAGACATTTTACATGGTACAAATCTCTTGGATACGCACAATTGTTGCCCACCCACACAAATGGCACCACCAGTTACAACTTTTAATAACTGTGGACTGCCTGCTACCCCTAAAAAACCTAATCAAATATGGACGAGACCCTTGCCAGGTGACGTCAGGCAGGTGTAGAACAAAACACTTCTTCTCTTTCCCACCCACACAACTGTAAAATCTCCCGTCTCGCTCGATACCGTTACTTTTTCGTGTTTGGTTTTTTGGAGGGTAGATAGCAGTACAACAGTTGCGTTATGGCAATCAGTGACGGCACAGACGGGAATCTATTAATCAGCCGTGCTGATGGCTGCCTGAAGGCGAACTATCTGATTTGCATAAGACTGGCCAGTGCAAACTAGTTTGTTATGTCGTGGATGCGACCTTGGATTCGCGACGGCTGTATGACTAACGCTTGAATTCAGAGTCATGGGTAAAACAGGCCCCTTATCACACTGTAAACGCGAACGGCTATTTTTTAATGGTCACTTCACTTCACTTCTTCTTTTTTGGCTACTGCGACTATATGCCACAATTCTGCCAACCAGTGTCCTTTATAATGGTTCTATAGCCATCTATTTGTTGACATGAAAATGACAGAGACGCTAAAATGACAAAGAGGTCCGGCATATAAATGGGAAAGAGTTTTATTTCATATCCAGTGGCTAGAACTTCCTAGGAGGAAAGTCATACGTAAAAAAATCTATTCAACAAGGCTCTACTGCCGTTGTTCCTTGTTCCAGTTCCACGCTACAGCCTACGCGTGCGATGTAGGCTATGTTACAAAAGCTCTTTACATTTAATTTTATGTTTGCTTAGAACAGAATACTATTGTCATGATACAATACAAATTGGTTTAGTCAAGCATTCTCAACCTATTTTTATATTAACCTATTTTATAAAATCCGATTTCAATAAAAAAGCTGGATAAAGTGTAATGTCGTAATATTTTTCTATACAACTAGTTGATGGAACTAGCATATGACCCACCTGATGTTGAGTGGTAAACATCGCCTATAACAAGGCATCGCCTAGTAGGTCACGCACGTCAGGAACGTGCCCTACGATGCACCGCCCTGCGTCCATCAACTTGAGGCATACAGATATTCAGCCTCACGTGCCAGTTATTTCATCGGCACCCACACCCTTCAAACCGAAACACATGCAGTAATGCTGCTTCACGGCAGAAATAGGCATTAAAATACAGTACCTACATTGTTTCACCGCAATAGGCAGATGTGAAGAATACAAAGCACAGATAAGATAAGAGAGATAACACACTTGACTCCTATCGGACGGATCAATAAATAGTATTACAAAACACCGGTTATGGCTCAGAACGTTTCAAACGTGGGTTTTAGAAATAGCACTTTTGGGCGGATGTTGCAACAGCAATTTCTAGTAATGTGGGATTACTGTTTGTCCAAAGTACACTGCATGCTAAAGCGTCTGTGTATCAACGTGAACTACAAACATAAGCTCAGTATCTAGGTTTGCGTGAATTTACATTACGAGTCAACAGCAAAAGTGGCGTTTTTGGTGAAATAGCCACGAATACGCATTATTACCTACAAACTGGCTTCAAAGCTTAGTTGGTACTATCTGCTGATATTGCAGGTTGTTAATTCGATTCTCTACCAGGACAAAAGTTTCATAGATGTTTGATCGGTTCCTTTGGGCTTTTAATGTAGGTGTTCTAAGTTTTTTAGCAAACGTAGTGTAGGACGCCCTCCGGCTAGATGGAGTGACGACTTGCGCAGGGTGGCGGGCAGCAACTGGATGGGAAGAGCCAAAGACCGGGCTCAGTGGAGCGCCATGGGAGACACCTATGTCCAGCAGTGGACTGCAATAGGTTGATGGTGATGATGATGATAGTGTAAAATGTGCATTGACATTTATTTAAGTGCTTTAGTGGAAAGTAGGTCTTACTTTAAACACTAGTGCTAGATTATGTAGCACGATAATGTGTAGTTTAGGTAAATTGCTATACAGGATGCATTCATAATGCCTGCATATTATTTGAGAAGACAGGTAATGCCACAAGACATTATGAAGGCGGACTCAAAACATGCAGTGTCTGTTTACTGTTTATAGTAATTATAATCTCATGTGTAGGTATTGCTGTGAAATCAAGAAGTAAAGTGGCATAATGGTTGTGTGTTGAGCAATAAGGATGCTTTTTAACAGACTTCAAATAAAAAAGGTTCTCAATTCGGCTGTATTTCTTGTTCCTTTTAATGTTTGCTACCTCATAACTTCGTAATTTATGAGCCGATCTGAAAAAATCCTTTTCTAAATGAAAGAAAATGGTTTCAGCAGTTTAGACATTAACGGTTTCTCAAGTTTTTAAACTTTACTTGTCGTTGGAATGAATTTAAAATGTTTGGACACTACTGTGCTTTGTTGCTGTAAAATATAGCTATTAGGAGACATGGTGGCTAAGTGTCTCGTAGGTATTTAATATTCTTAATTGATCGCATTGAAAGTATCTTATACCTTTAAACGAGAAAATCTTGTATATGTATATATATATATATTTAGGATCTCGGAAACTGAGCCAACGGTTTTCATGAAATGTTATATACAGGGGTTTTCGGGGACGATAAAACGATCTAGCTAGGATTCATTCTAAGAAAATGTCGCGTTATTGGTGTAGTAAATAATCAACTTTATCATAAAATCATAACTCCTAGCGCCATCTGTTACTTAAGTCATGAGTTAGTGGGACAGAGAACGCCATCTATTGACGAGTAGTGGAGTTTATTATTATGTCGGTAAGATCGAAAAATATTATGAATATTTCATCAGTATGTAAGTAATTCATATTTAAATATAACTCACAACAACAGTTTACCAAAAAAAAATACCGAGCGAAGCTCGGTCACTAACTGCTAGTGATGCTCTAAAACAGAAAAAATATCCAACCTGCGTTAAAAAATATATATCTCGTATAAAATATAAAGCACGTTTACTGTGACCATTCAATTAAGGTATTCTAATATAGTACCCAATTAATAAGGAGGACCCTAAAGGGTAATAGGAAAACGAGCGTCACCGCGATTATCAGACCCCTGTCACTGCGGGTTCCACCGCATTAAACTAATATGCGGGCATTTTTCTCCCTCTCCGGCTGCAAGAATATTCAAGAGCTTTGCCAGAACGTATTCCACTCATAGAAAAACAACAACTTCACGACTTTGATCCCTACGTTAGGGAGGGTTAGGTAGGTATCTTGGTTCCAAGTACCAGCTCAAAATTCTTTGTGCCTAAAGGGGCTATGCAGAGGTACCATATCATTATGGGATCAGATTGTGCAGTAGTTCTAGATAGTATTTCACGTGATATGTTGCAAACTATAATCAATAAATTTGTGTTGAAAAATTATGTGCTAACATGTAAATTATAAACACACAATATCGACATAGCTATTTCTCTTTACGCGAGACCATTTCAATGTACGAGAAAATAGGGAAGTATGTCATAAAATTCATAACATTGAAACACTCAAAATATTATTAGCTCGGACACATTTTAGCGTTAAATAATTCCGTCACGCATCACATTTTTGTATGTCAGGCGTCATCGTGCCATAACATAAATGTGAACACGTCACCTACATATTATATGAGTGCATGAAATATTGGTGATGGACTGATGGTAAAGCTAGCTAATGGTATGTTTGCGTGCGGGCGCGCCTTTACCGGCCCTGTGTTGTTGTGTTGGTGCTTGCTCATCGCATAGCCCCACCTTGATCCATATTGACGTGAATTGAAAATTAAAACAGATTACGTCACAAATATTGTTCGGTAGCGCTGAAATTGTCCGTTAGCACTGTAAGAATCGTCAGACGAACAGCATTTGATCCATTCGAAAAATTATGTTACAAACTACTGCGGTCATGCAAATGTACCTATTAATTGGCTATTGTATTCAGTTCTCCATCAGTACTTAAGCAGTTGAAACAAAAATAAACGCGCGTTCAAATCTATTCTCAGGAAATATATTCTAGAATCTCTCGGTTAATGCAAACGAAGATCAGGTTTGATCATTTAAATCAAGGACACA
The DNA here is from genome assembly GCA_947578465.1 of Thera obeliscata. NCBI lineage: Eukaryota > Metazoa > Arthropoda > Insecta > Lepidoptera > Geometridae > Thera > Thera obeliscata. Next base: position 21,297,666 of record OX387912.1, on the reverse strand, counting down.
ACATGTTCATCATCAAAACACTAAACTTGTGTGAAAAAAATAATTATCATAAATTATATGAAAAATTATTTGGGATGTGATAAAACGTCTCACGCTTGCCCAATAAATGACTATCTTTTGTTGTTAAAGAGTTTTACAAATAGCGTTAATAACGTTGCATGTAACACTAAGGTCGTAAAGATTGAAATCTAAATTCAATTACAGTTTTTCTCACTATTGTGTCAATTTTATTCATTGACCGATAATATGGGCGGGACACACAAGCATAGCGGTTATACAACATTTGAAATGCCGCCAATATAATACATTATGTGGTCCGAAAGTAAATAATATGAATCAAGAATTATATTTTTATGCTCGTATCTTCGGATTTGTAAAACCATACCCACTATGAATCATTTTATAATGAAAACACGTTTTAGTCCTATTTTTTGCAGTCGGAGCATTTCCAGCAAAACATTGGAACTCCTGTGTAAAAGTTACGATTACAAATCTAGAAGCTACAATTGCACGTTGCTGTTTAAAAATAAAAAGCAAAAAACTAGCATACAACATACTAACTAACTAGACGTAATGCACTGAACAAAACGTCCGTACCTACTTCACGGGTTAGTTGAGATTCCCAAGGCATTGTTTCCACAATGTTGTTTCTTGCGCAACACTGCTGAATTCGCACCGATTGCGAAACATTTTGTATGGACACGTCCATCCGTCTGTTTGTGCATATTTTGCAGAATTGTCAGTATTGTCACACACAGAGGAATTCATAAGCGGTAATGCACCGGTTCACGTCGTGTTGGGTAAAGTAACTGAGTCACATTTCCGAAAAATATGGTGATTTTCGGTAAGGTCAGGTTACTTTAAATATTCATAATGCACATCAAAGGTATCAACGTCAATCATCAAAGACAGTTAATATGACTGGTAAAACGCACTTTGTTGTTGTCGAATAGTTTGCAAAAAGTTATAGAAATCTATACCTCCATATCAATATAAATTTATAAGGTGTGAAAGTATGTAATTTGTAAGGTGTGAAAAAAAAAATGTATTTAAGTATTATATCAGCTATCTGGTTCTCCCATATTACAAGCTCTGCTTAGTTTGGGGCTGGGTAGTGTTGTGTGAATTGTCCACAATATTTATATTTATTATTATTATATTTATTTATTTTATGTCTGCAATGTTGTTTTCACAGCTACTAAACTTAGATGAGATTCAGCACACTAAGAATATTAAATACATTTATGTATTTATTGCAATACATGCTGAAAAGATGGTTCATTATGATATATAATGTCCAATGTTTTTTGCTTATACAACTTGCTACTTTTTGCCTCTAAAGTATTTTCCCCAATCCTAACAATAATTTAATTTAGCGGACCGATAAGTCTTTTGCCATCTCTATTTTTTGTCAAAAAAGTGACAGTGACAAGATACTTAGCGAGCCGCTAAAAAGTGACCGGCATTATTAATAAAGCGGAGGTTTAGGCCGTGCAAAGCCAGGGTAGAGTAATAATCATTAAATGCTATATTGATATATATGCTTACTGGTTTGAGCTTTCAAAAATAAGTGATTCTTAAGACAAGTAGGTACCATAAGTACCCATTCCCATAGACAAAGCAATATATGTTACGAGTTTTCATAAACATCGCAAACATTTAAGCCGACAAGCAAACAAACGTCAAATTGTTTGAACTGTTTCAGTTATTTTACTTTGTGGCTATTCCGTATGACTTGTGCTAAGTACTCATTATTCATTTGCATACTGTTTGCTAGTTGGGTCGGTTCTCGTATGTTTATCTTATGAGTAGCTTTTAATTAATTTTTAACACGCATTTTCATCTTTGTTTTTGTACTGAATTATTTCTGGGTCGTCCGAAAGCGCGATGGATCCTTTGTTTTGTATTATTTTACTGTCTACTTTTCTTTTTATATTGTCCCATTGTATATATAATGTATAAACTATAGAAACTAGTTTTCGAAATCATTTAGTTAAATGCTTAACTTTATTTGAAAAACAAAGAAATTGACTCGCGACTGTAGTCCCCAGAAAACGAAACACATCTTTTCAGTTCTCTATTGAATTAAATAAATATCGCAAAAAAATACTTGCTGCGATTTTAAATAGACAATAACTCGTCGTATATATATCGTCTATTTGCATAAAGGGTTTGTCTAGATGTGGGTTAGTTAGCTTCAAACCTTACCATTATTAGTGTCGATAAGTGATGAAAAACGCTTCGACTTACCTGAAAAAAAAACAGATTACGATTAAAATACATAAGAATGACAGCAAAAACGAAATTGAGATCACTGCATAAAATTTTATCTAGACATGATACAACCCCACTGGGAAATATTTATCGCCGAGAAATTCTAACAAATGGCACGATCAAAGAATTCATATACCGCACGCAACGACCCTTCAAATAGGTTCAAATCTTTTTAGGCGAAGAATCTGCGTACAAAAATGAGATTACATTTTCAGCTCGAAATTGGACAGCGTCCGTAAACGTAACGATATAAGTGTAACCCGTACCCGTACCCGTACCCGTACCCGTACCCACGTCGCCTACGTCCATCCAATGGCTACGAAATTCACGATTGGCGAATGAATTCGAAATGAAGCAAATAAGCAATTAGTACGCTCATATTGCTTATTCGGGTTCGATTACGCAATGTGTGAAATTTTAGATGTATGATGATACGTATTTGACTGCACGGCTATTGAGCAGTTATGTGTATGAAGGTGTTGATGTGTGGCGGGTCATTTATTAAACGAATGGGCTATTCATGTACATTATTGCCAGTCAAAAGACACAAACACATATAGACGCCAGCATGTGATAATGACTGCTGGTGCTAGTAAAGCAGACACGCTGCCTGATCCTCTCGTGAGCTCGTGGTAATGCATGGCAATGCATGAGACAACCTCTAAAAAGAATGGACGCTGATTTATGTAAATAGAGCTACAAAACGAACGGAGCATATAAAACTGCATTTAGGAATGAGTCTGAAGTTTAAGTGGTTTTTAAAACAAACATATTCAAAATATTGCTGTATTTTTGGGTTCCTGGAACGCGATATTCGTAAATTTGCTTTACCTCCTACCAAAATGTCGTCATTCCACTAAGTCAAAAGTATGGTATCATCGGAAAAGCTCCCATTTCAAATCAAATTGTTTATTCTTGATTTAACTAGTTATCTTATAAGTTTAGTCAAACATGATTGTGAAGAAATGATAGTGTTTTTAATGGTTTAATGCTCCAACGCTTAGCTATTTGCCAAGCGGGAAATAAGAGAGGCTGTCCAAAACACTGCATACCAAATAAATTGTAGAAGCAGATGACGCCAGACTTTGCAATTAAGGGCGTTGCACTATGTCAGTTGTTTGGCCCGTAAAGATCCTGATGAAAACATAAAATAAAAACAAACGGTCAGCGAGAAGCACCGACACAGCGTTGGTACGCAGCCAAGTGTCGCGGGACATCCACTGGGCAATATCGCACGCGATGCGACAACGCTCATGAGCAGAGAAGGCATCCTGGAGCGCGATCATAGAGCTTTACAGCACTTTTCTGACACCTGTAGCAAAATTACCAGTACTGTATTGGCCTATTCATGCCTAGCACTCTTAATCGTCACATGACTAAGAACTTCCTCTTTTTTATTTGAAGTCGGTTAAAACCCCAGACTTATCTACTTTCTTGAAATAACGGAGTTCTAAGAGAAACTACTCACACCGATTTTATAAAAACTAATAACATTGAAATTCCATTTTCGGGCGTAAGCCTACCCTCATCTTCCAGCAATTTCAATTAGTTTGCTTTTGTTTACCTACTAATTTTATGTAAAGGCACCCAAGAAGTAATATAAACCTATATTTCTGCTCTAGTAGGAAAATGCAACTCTATGCCACAAGTAATCGAAGTGGCGGATCCATTTATAATCAAGCTCCGTTTAAACCAATTGACATTTGCCACGAGAAATTGCAGCTACATACACGTCGCGACACTTGGCATGGCCTATACTCCACGCTGGAATGGAAATAGGTGAAAGTAATAAACATCAATCAGGATTTACCTAAGCCTGCTGATTTTGTAAGTGCCCATTAAAATACGTTTATTTAGGCGGCGATTTTAAGATTTGGGTAATGGTTAACGGTAATATTGGCTTTCCGCTTTATAATTACAAAATCCCACTAACGTCTTAAAATTTAGAATTGGTTTTGGTGGTTAAATACCCGTTGAGCTTTAACAGCTTTACTAATTTCTTCTTCTTCCTGCCCTTATCCCACTAGGTCGGGACAACATGTCTTTTTCTTCCATTCTCCCTTATCAATCGTCATCTCGCTATTCACTCCTTTCCTGAATATATTATCATCACTCACATAACCCATCCAGCATCTACATTCATGCCTAACACTCTTTTTGTCGCATGACATTCTCTCCTCATAACATGTCAATACCCCGCTAGCCGATAGCTTCGGATTTTCTAACTTCACTAATTTGTGTTAAAAAAATAGGTAGTAAACAACCACGACCAAGGAATACCACTACCACCATGCCTATTTCTGCCGTTAAGCAGCGTTGCTGTTTCGGTTTGAAAGTGTGGCCTCCGGTGAAATTACAGGCACATAAGATTAAATATAGGTATGCCTCAAGTTGATACAATACATGCAGGGTAGAGAAACTTAGATGATTAAAAAATAAGTCATGGGAAATCAAAATTCGCAAAGTTCTCCAGACAGGAACAAATCGCGCCATAATCGGATCACGACGTCTGAGCCACAGAGCAAGGCACTGAACGCATTTGTAGTCACGTTTTATGAATGCGTATGCCGGGTTGGCTGAGGTTCGGTTTCGGCTACTTTTGCCGACCTTCGGCACTTTTATAAAGCCGAAAAAGTATTACCTACTATGAGCACCCAAAAGTATACCACCAGCTATATGGATGAAACGGGTATTTATCGCGATTAATTATATTATTTCTTGACGTTTCGACCGCGTTATAACAGCCGCGGTCGCGGGCAGACTGGAGTTAATTCGAGTGACCGTCGAGATGCGGAGGCAGTCGCAGTTGCCTTCCCTCACGCGTTTTTTAGAAAAGTGCTAGTACTACCAAACATCTAATTTTTATTTCCAGCTTTTTTATGTTTTTTATAACTGGTGATCATTGAGTGTCACTGTATGCCATTTTAAGGGTCATTAATTTCAATGTTGAAAAAATATTACAAAAAGTCTCAACAGAAGGTTTTTTTTTTGTAAAAACATTCATAATACCTACGTTAGGTTCATACAGATCTCCCTCAAGAATTCAAATTCGGCTTCGGCGTATTATATCAGGACTCGGTTCCCTTTCCAAGATTACATGGCTGAGCCATAAATCATAGTACCTTTTGCGGTCCGTGTCCACACACGTCCGCCGAACATTATGCTACTCGTGTATATAATGGCACAAAGGTGTTACCATGCTTTTACCAAACTTGAGTCGTGTGCGTAATGAGTGTGACCTATTTGTAAGACTACTAGAACCTTTTCGAGATGAAAGTCGTTTCGTAGCGAGACGTGCTACGTGCGTAGCGTACAAGAACTTGTTTTTTAGGAATATATACTCGTCACTAAGAAACATGTTTACGTATTAGGCGATGTCAATCAATTTCACATGAATTTGGTTATATCCAGTATTAAAGCAACCAAGCCTAACGGAATTCTCAAGACTTTGTTAGATAGAATATTTAATCACCAGAATTTTGCAACAAAGCATAGTAACCTTATCTGTTTATAAAAAAGTAGCATTATCTAATAAACAAGTTGATCTTTTATGCTGCATGAGCAAACCTAATAAGCTAAAAGCCTTCTCCATAATACAACGGGGCCGAACGAAATGTTGGAACCTTGTAAAAACGTTTTTACCAGTTTGCACACTTCTTAGTAGGTCCCGTAACTCTTGTCGGGCCCACACGTGCATGGAAATAGAGTTACATTGATTTGGCCTTTAGAAGACGAGTAACAAATTTCCTCCTAGAGATTAGATATTTTTCTCGCGGAATAATATTTTTTCTGTAGCCAGACGGGATATTGGAAACTCCTCGATTTTATCGCAGAAAATATCAATATTTTTCTTGGTTATTCTGTTTGCGGTTTGGCTTATTAATTCAGTTTGTAGATTTCTGAAAGTGTTTTGCTCGAAACTTAATTATTATTGTACATAATGAAAATTGATAAATATTTAGATGACCGTAACAAGTTTTAGAGCGAAATAAAAATATAAACACATGATAATAATGATATGGAGACGCTGATTTAAATCAGCTTTCTGATTTAAATCAGCAACAGGTATCTTCTAGGTAAGCGTGCTACACCGTCGACCGCATCATCACTTAACAGCAGGTGAGATTGCGGTCAAACGCAAGCCTATAATATGTAAAAAAAAAAAAAAAAAAGTTGAGCTATCTCTAGATCGTTTGTAACGGTTTGCAGGTAGCTCAACTGCTTCTTGTGTATTTTGTACATTTTGTACATAATATTCGCATAAATTCGTCATTTACAAGCTTTATTAAAAATATAAACGGAATAAATTCGACTTTTATAGAGTTTTTTATTTTTGTTGTTGGTATACAAAAATGTGCGTATTCAAATCACAACAGAACATAGAAAAACGCATAGCAATCTACAATGCTTATGATTGTCACGTACCGGCTCACAGCCAGTGTAATATCGGTATTCAAGTTACCTGGTATCGAATACGTGAGGCCGGCCTCATGCGGGGGATCGCACCCTCTGCCTACTCCCACCATAATACATCAGGAATCGTTAACTGCAGGGACCTATCAATTCTGATAGGGACATTTTGTACGGATCGTGGGATGAATTAATGCGATTGATTCGTTTAGCTTTTTTTGAATTTCTCAATTTATGTTAAGCTGTCTTTTATACCGCCATTTCTTCTTTAAGTGCACTTCTTCTTCTTCTTATAGCGTCACTGATTTTATCAAACCAAGTGTAGTGAAAGGATTTTAAGTGCGCCTCAAAGAAGCTCCTTTCGTGCACTAATAAATTTAAGAGCTTAGCTCTTGTCGGGGGTTTGATGAAGTTTTCTCCAATTAAGTCTTTTGAATGCGGCCTCCTTGCTTTCCTCATATTAGCATTCTAGAGATTTACCCCCGAATACTGAAACGCAACTCAGATTTTAGCACGTCTCAAGCGACGAATATTTGACAGTTTTTGAAAACTGTCAAATATTCGTCGCTTGAGACGTGCTTAAATCTGAGTTGCGTTTCAGTATTCGGGGGTTAGCTAGCTAAAAATTGCTTTGTTTCAATATACGCGGTCAATTGTTTAATTAAGAATAGCATCACGTTTACACATCCGTATATAGGTAGGTTCTATACGTCTATTATAGCTGCCGTAATAGTACAAAACAATAAATAATCACAATAGGCGGTATGACCTCATTGCAATCATCGCTTGTAGATCGGACACGATGCATTGCGCATCTATAATTCATAAACTGTTGCGTCAACTATTCTTAGTTAAGATTCGTAACAGTTATCATAATTTATACTTTGATGTTACTTATTAATTTTTCGTATAACTTGAATTTTTTTAAGAGTAGAGTGATTAGGTATCTTCTAGGTAAGCGTGCTACACCGCATCATCACCCAACAGCAGTTGAGATTGCGGTCAAACACGCATATGAAAATAATAATACTTTACTGGAATATGGAAGTATGAATTAAAAAGTACCTACTTAGTACTTTGTATTGGTAGGCTAAGTGAGAGGCTTAATCAAGCTTTTAGACCCAGTTCCTAATGTCGAGATACGAGCGCGTGCCGAGGTCCAACACGTCGGAATACGAATGATTGAGCTCAAATGAAGTTGGGCAAGACACCTGGCAAGGCGTGGTGACGACAGGTGGTGCAAAAGATTGACGGAGTAATGGCCGAGGACTGGAAAGAGAGGCGTTGGACGTCTATTAACACGATGGGTTGACGACATTGTCAGCGTGGTGGGCCGCAGATGGATGAGGGTAGCCCAATATCGTGGTGAATGGTAAGAGCAAGAGAAGTCTATGCCCAGCAGTGGACATAGGCTTCTCTTGCGCAGCAATGAATCCGGAAAAAAAATTGCGCACAAGGATGATAATTACAAATAATAATACATTGGTTTATAATAATAATTTGATGATATTTAAAATCTTCAAGAATACCTTGTAGAATAGACACGACATACTTTTGAGGCGAGGCCAAAACATGGCTGAGCCCTACATTTTTTCATTTGCTTGCTTAGCATTATACAAAGCAATTAAAGCAGTTTTACTCAGTTCTTGTTTTTACTGCTACAAAGAATCAAGATAGCGTACTCGTATCAAATAATATTATTTATGTATATTTATTTGCATTTTAGAGTCAAATACTAAAGTTTTATCTCTAAGTTAAATAAATAATTTCTAGAGAAAATACTCTTTAAACTTGACGTCAAAGCCTTTTGAACAGCAGCTTTTATCTTTTATGACATCGGTCCATTGGATGGAGGAGCGTTTATGCTTCATCTTCCATATTTAGACAAGTAGTCACCATTCGAGAACCTTTTGCATACAGTAGTTGGTTCTTCGCGGTGTAATATGAACTTTATGTAACAGTGTAGGGCAATTACATTTTTCCCGGGCACACACTAAGTAATCGCAACGAGCTATGGAGAGAGCTATGCTGGGAGTTTCACTACGTGATAGAATCATAAATGAGGATATCCGTAGAAGAACCAAGGTCACCGACATAGCTCGTAGAGTTAGTAAGTTGAAGTGGCAATGGGCAGGCCATATAGCTCGAAGAACTGACAACCGTTGGGGAATAAAGGTTCTCGAATGGCGACCATGAACCGGAAGACGAAGCGTAGGGCGCCCACCCACCAGATGGACCAACGACGTTGTTAAGATCGCGGGAAGTCGATGGATGGAAAGGGCTCAGAATCGTTCTTCCTGGAAATGTGTAGGGGAGGCCTATGTCCAGCAGTGGACTTCTTCAGGCTGATAATGATGATGATGATGACTAAGTAATGCAATGCTATATGAATCCTCTCGGTCCACTGGACGCAGGGTGCGGAGTGGATGGGTGTGGATAGAGCCATCCGGCGAACAACATCGGTGACCGGTCAGCCGGAAAAACTCGAGGGATCGGTCTGATTGTAATACAGTCATGGTTCAATTAATCCCGACCTCCATTCAGAAGGTACTTCAGTGATCAAAATACATGGCATTCGATGCACATAACAAGCATGGATGATCTTTGATGTGTGTCTTGTGTTTACCATCTGGACTTTAGTTTTTTGTCAAGAGTGTAGCTTTAGTAGGAAGTAAAATTTTTATTATAAGAGATTAGCTTGAACTTGAGAATGGAGAAAAAATTTTGGACGGAAAAAGTTACGAACAAAGATATCTTAGAACGAGTAAAGGAGAAGACAGTTATACTTGAGATGATACAAAATCGAAGAGAAAAATGTTTGGACGTCTGTTACGACATGACAGCTACCTAAAGAACATCATTAAAGGAATGGTTGAAGGATAACTGGGAAGAGGAAGGCCAAGAATAAGTTACGTGAGCCAGATAAAAAAAAAGTCGCTGTCATGTTGTATAGGGAAGTCAAGGCGGCCGCATTCGAAAGACTTAATTGGAGAACTGCATCAAAACCTCGACAAGAGCTAAGCTCTGAAATATGAAGAAGAGAGCTTGAACTTAATTCATAAATGAGATGAAAATTCTCATTACGTTTGTCACTCCCTGGTATCCCGATGCGAAAATGGAGGAACATCGTCATCGCTCTGATCCAAAAGTAATGATGCGTTGATTTCCGCACTTTGGGTATCCCAATAATGGTATGGGACAATATGCATGACCCAGTGTCGAACGTTTTAATATTCAAGAGTCGCGCGACCGCGGTGCACGCCTCGATGTAATAAAAGCACGCTCCGACGCTTAACGAGCCAGACCGATGAGCTCCTTCGTATTTCAAACAAGGCGACCTGGTACGTGACCGCGAGGATAGGTCTTAATTTGTGCAGTAACTAGAATATTTACAATGATTGGGGCTTGTTTTGATACGGAACATGACTTCTAAACTCTGAAAGACAACTCTTGGCCTACCACAAGCTCTGTCTGGTTCTGGCTTTAATTTTGAGTCTGTGAGTGTTGACTAAATAAATCTTACGTCGAAATGTCACACACACAGTATAATACACTGGTGAGCACTCACATAGACTCAAAATTAGAGCCAGAGACAGAGCCAGACAGAACTTGTGGTAGGCCTACAGCATGACGAATCGCAAATGTAGCAGATAGGACCTTTCCTCTTCTTATTTTGCCTTATCGGATATGTATGGCCATCAGTATTTTGCTTTGTTGTCGCAAAAAAGTCTTCAATTCTGAACTTTACGCTACGGAATAACAATCGAATTCAAAATCCCGCACGTGTTCGTCATAAACCCATCTATCTATACTATAACTAAATTCTAATAGCTAACTAACCACTACGAAGTTATTTTAAATTCAACTTTCCAAGACACTTGTCTATATTTTAGTGCACTATTACTACAACTAATTATATTATACTGCTGGGTAGGTATAGAAGACATCCCTCATAAATAGGGTCCTCCCTCACATATAGGTACAGAACTTGGAGTAAAACATAAAAGGCGCTGACAAGAGTTTTACAAATAATTTCATCGTTGGCATCGCAAAGTTTCATCGACTCAAACAAAAGCTCTTTCAAAGTCAATCATACAAACCGAGGAATTCACTCAAAGAACTGGTTGCCCACAAATTTCAAACAAGCAAATAAATGTGCGGTAAATGTCTCAAACAAAAATATCACTCTCCATTTCAATCAACATTGTTCTACAAACTTCGGATTGTAAACGTGATTAACATTTTAAATGGTATAGCAAATTGTGTTTCTTCATTCTCCTAATTTTGATCTGTTCAATGAGATCTTCCAAGAATATTAATTTGTCCCGTAAAAAATGTTTTAATTTGAGAGAAAAAAAACTTTTGTGGGATTTATGGTGGCCAAAACATTGTCTGGAAGCATTCCAAAGTGGGCCCAATCAGGCGACGTCCTTTCACGGTATTGAAATAGACGCTTCACCAGCAGTTCTGAACTCAAACTTCCTAGTGTAAAGAAAGTTATCAGCAATCGAGGGGCCATTGATTGCGCACAAAGAGCCTTTCGTCTTGCGACATTCGAGTTCGATTTTCCGCTCACAATGCGAAACGGCGATTGTCGCCTTGCATTCTGGATTATGGCCACGGTTCATTCGGTTTGCGCCTTTGATACTCGCGGCTCCACCTTCCGAAAGTAAAACTTATTTCCACAAAGTGACGTCATCTATCATGCTTAGCATAGCAATACAGGATTAATGCATCGCTAGGATTCATAATACTTTAGCGTATCTACACCCATGTTGGCGCGCCGCCAATGTGCTCGCACAATGCACAATAAATACCTAGTTCTACGACTACACTTAATTACTTCACTCCCATTAAGTGCACTTACCTACCGCCGTTATTTTGCACTTCTATTTTCTTTCGCATTTTTAAAAAGCTCTACTAAGTTGTTTTTAAAATTTTATTATCATAATTCATTTCACGTGCTGATTTGAATCTATATCGATCGTTAATTTATGCAAGGATAAAGCATTAAAATGAAGTTAAACCGTGTTGTGCATTCAGAGTCAGTTGAAAGTGCAATAACCCTCAATACTATTATTGAGCTACAATGCCTGATAAACCCCATCTTCTATCTCTTATTTTAGGGTTCTTTTTGCCGTTTACCAACATCAAACGTAGGTTTTTTGCGTTATTAGCGAGGCAAAGTGGGGATCGGCGACGGGCGGCGGGACCTACTCGTACGCTGTAATCCGAGGTGCAAAGCGGCGGCGCACACTGGTCCCGATTGAAGAAATGAGGGACATAGGGGTCGAAGTCCGAATTTCAACCTGTTTTTTTTAAATTAGGGTCTTTGAACAATTCTAAGCCACTTTTATGGAATACCATTTTATAAAATATCGCCTCATTTTCGAGAAAAAAAATGTTGAAATATTTTTTGTATGGAGAAAATTAGTTTTTTTGGATTATTTCGTATTGAAGGCGAGGAGTTAAAACCAAACCTAATAGAGATTATAGAGGGCATAATAGTTGACATTACTGCCGAAGACACTTACTCGATTCGTCTGCCGCTTTAAAAACGGCAGGCGTTCAAAATCAGAATTAATTTTATGTTCTTGATTTTTTTAAATTAAGGTCTTTAAACAATTCTAAACAACTTTTATGGAATACCATTTTATAAAATATCGCCTCATTTTCGAGAAAAAAAATGTTGAAATATTTTTTGTATGGAGAAAATTAGTTTTTTTGGATTATTTCGTATTGAAGGCGAGGAGTTAAAACCAAACCTAATAGAGATTATAGAGGGCATAATAGTTGACATTACTGCCGTGGACACTTACTCGATTCGTCTGCCGCTTTAAAAACGGCAGGCGTTCAAAATCAGAATTAATTTTATGTTCTTGATTTTTTTAAATTAAGGTCTTTAAACAATTCTAAACAACTTTTACGGAATGCCATTTTATAATATTACCGCCTATTTCCAAGAAAAAAAATGTAGTGTTTATTGTATGGAGAAAATTAGTTTTTTTGGATTACAATGTTATTGAAGGGGAGGAGTTAAAACTAAACCTAGTAGAGGGCATAATAGTTGACATTACTGCCGAAGAGACTTGATTTGGTGTCCGCTTTAAAAACGGCAGGCGTTCAAAATCTGAATTAATTGTATGTTCTTGATTTTTTTAGTCTTAGAAAAATTCTAAACAACTTTTAGAATTTATGTGAAAATAATTACTAAATTCCATTGAAATAGGCACATCAAAATTATTCTCACAGAGTTTATTTACCTACCTACATTATTGTCGTTTGAAGCTACATCATCTTTCAATGCCAATTTTAAGGTAATGATTGCTATTTAATGGAAACCAAATTAGTTTATTACATTCAATTTTAGCTCATTAAGTGTTAAAAAAAAGTGTATTATCCTAGCATTTATATTATTTCCTTCATAGTCATTAATATTTTTTCTTTTGTTTTTTTTAACTGAAACTAAGTAGGTATAGAATAGAACTATTTATTTAAAAAACACACAGTTAACAATTATAAAATTAATATAACATGGTTAGCGTGATATCAGTCTCTCGTTAATTAAACATAAAGTATATTTTTTTACAATAAAATTAAACAAAACATAAGTTACATATTGAGGAACGAGATACAGCAGAAAACATTTATTATTATTCTACTTAAAAATAATTTACTATAAAAATACTTGTGTGGCTTACTCTAATCATCTAATGGGTCAAGTGCCTCTTCATACCCTGCTGACTCTTCTTGACATATTTGTTCCTGGTTTAATACGAGATCGTCAACATCAGGAAAAAGTTCCATCGTGTTCCTCATGATCATACTCGGTCTTATGCTTGTAATGTAGGGATCCGAACTGATGAGGAACTGATGGATGATGTCAGCATTTGTTTCTTTCCGGCCTATTTTACGGGAGTGTCTTTCCCTGATGTTTCTGAAATCTTTATTACGAGCTTCAGAAGCTTCTTCCGACAACATACCCACAGGTATGAAACCAAAATGCTGACATATTTCTGCTCCATGAATCAAAAGTTTGTGAACACTGGATGGCATATAGTACCATGGGTATAACTGTACATACAGTTCAGCGGTCTCCATGCAGTACTTCTTAAAATTTGTAATGTTTGTATTCTTTCCACATGATATTGTTTGCAGAATCACTGCAAATCTTTTTATTAAGGTTACATCCACTCCCGTAATTTCCGCCGATTTTTCGTAGTTCCTAAAGAATCTACGAGCCGTGTTGCCATCGTTGGTTGTACCGAATCCCTGTTTAACTATGTCTACTAGCAACCCAGTTTGCTGGAAAAACTCTTGCTGTGTCAATTCTTTTTTTGACTTTTGCAAGAGTTTATCTTCGCCCCTCGCAGCCCATTTTTTGAAGTCCATATTGTATGATATGTGGAGTAGACATTCCATAGACCTCAACCACATATGCAACGAGGATAGACCATATTTGTACATGTCTTCAGCAACTGCTTTTTCGGAAACCAAGTGTAAGTTGTTCATCTCCTTTGGTGTTGCATGGCAAATGTTGCAATTTGCATGAGATGATGTCTCTGAAAGAGCTGTGGTGACTTTTCCATCGATCATAGTCATGTGTAGGTCATGTGACACTTCCACATCATCTGCAACACAAAAAAGTATTAAGGACATTAAATATTTAGTTATTATTATTAAATATTATAAAAATTATAGTAGATCTGATGCTATTATTTGAGAAATAAATGTGATGTATTTGATGATGAAAATATATTTTTAAGCCAGGTATTTATACCTTGTACTCTTTATAAAGAGATGATGTAACGGTAAAATAAAACTAAAAAAAAATCAAAATCATACCGCAAGATTAAAAAAAAACTTGTGTACTCGTTAATATTAAGTGTATTTACCTATTTTAGTTGGTGCCAGGTTAGCTACTTCTTCATTAATGGCTGCTGTATGTTGCTGGATGTATAGCTTAGTCTCCTTGACGAATTCAAACATCACAGGTCTGCAGTAATTCGTTGAAGATGGGCGTGGGTTTTGCCAGATCACTACATCATCACACATAAGGCGTAAAGGCACGAAACTTGTCATGAATACTGAAGAGTCAGTAAATGCTTCACTGGTTTTTTGTTTGTAAGTACTGTGAGATGAAGAACCATCACAACCCCACTTGCTAATTAATTTTAAAGATTTTGAATCAAAGTTTTGATGGCCAATTACTTTAAATATTTTAGTCACTGTCAAATCTAGAATTGATTGTAGTTTGATGCGGACGCCTGTTTCAGAAATCGATATATCTTCAGGATAGCAGGCCTTTTTAGCTTCAATTATTTTGTGATATGATGGCAAAACTTTTGTGTTTTCTTCTGACAATGATTTTCGTAGCGTCAAATATTGCCATTTTGAAAGATTAAGCGCAGTTACAAGTGCGAGTGATTCATCTTCCGGTAAACTTCTTTGTGGCTGTTTAGTAAACATATAATTATAAACATTTTGGGTCTTTTCACTATCCTTGTATAGACAGTCAATGATTTTAGCCAAATGTGTGTTTTCTTCGTCTTTCAATTTATTGACTAAAGCAAATAGCAATTCTTCTTCGGAATGATCTTTGAGTGATGAGAGGCGCCTTCTTTTCTGTTTGTTTGATAAATCCTGAAATGGCTTTCTTGGTACCGAAGTATTTGTTGCAGCATCTGAATGTGACGTGGATTCAACGGTGTCCATAGAAATATTTAACACTTCGTCGGAGTTATCCATATTTTCTTGAGCAAATATTGTCAAACAATCTAAAGATTTAAAAGATGGCCACTTTATATCTAAATGTAACCACTCCATGTTCTTGGTGAAAAAACTTTTTTGACACCTGTTGGCCTGCGACCATCTCTTGCGTAAATTTGATACAAAGTTTTTCGTGAACTTTGTCAGGAGTTCGAGATCCTCCTCACAAACTTCCACATTTATACACTCCAACAACACATCGTATAGAACATTACTGGCTTTTAGATTACCACCGGATTTCAGTGCCACATATAAATCCAAATTTGTATGAAATTGAGACATTATTAGAATGAGAACAAGCGTATTGACACTAGGAAGAGTAAAAAACGAATGAGTAGAGTAGGAATAGAAACGTTACTATATTTAAATAATGCAGGTAGATAGATACCTACACAAAACTAATACCATAGTTAAATCAGTAACCTTATTATTATTAAAGCGTGGAATGGACTGATAAGGATTTCTAAGTACCCTGTAAAATAAAAGGCGTACCCAATAATAGAAGACAATACCTAGAATCACTAATATTAAACTCAGGTAATCACTAATCCCTCACACCTGCCATTAGGCAGGTGTGAGGGATTAGTTAGTTAGGGACCTGATTACCAGACGAAGTAAATGTCTTGGGCAGTAATGTCAACTATTATGCCTTATAATCTCTATTAGGTTTTGGTTTTAACTCCTCCCCTTCAATAACATTATAATCCAAAAAAACTAATTTTCTCCAATTTTCTAAGACTAAAAAAATCAAGAACATACAATTAATTCAGATTTTGAACGCCTGCCGTTTTTAAAGCGGACACCAAATCAAGTCTCTTCGGCAGTAATGTCAACTATTATGCACTCTACTAGGTTCAGTTTTAACTCCTCCCCTTCAATAACATTGTAATCCAAAAAAACTAATTTTCTCCATACAATAAACACTACATTTTTTTTCTTGGAAATAGGCGGTAATATTATAAAATGGCATTCCGTAAAAGTTGTTTAGAATTGTTTAAAGACCTTAATTTAAAAAAATCAAGAACATAAAATTAATTCTGATTTTGAACGCCTGCCGTTTTTAAAGCGGCAGACGAATCGAGTAAGTGTCTACGGCAGTAATGTCAACTATTATGCCCTCTATAATCTCTATTAGGTTTGGTTTTAACTCCTCGCCTTCAATACGAAATAATCCAAAAAAACTAATTTTCTCCATACAAAAAATATTTCAACATTTTTTTTCTCGAAAATGAGGCGATATTTTATAAAATGGTATTCCATAAAAGTTGTTTAGAATTGTTTAAAGACCTTAATTTAAAAAAATCAAGAACATAAAATTAATTCTGATTTTGAACGCCTGCCGTTTTTAAAGCGGCAGACGAATCGAGTAAGTGTCTTCGGCAGTAATGTCAACTATTATGCCCTCTATAATCTCTATTAGGTTTGGTTTTAACTCCTCGCCTTCAATACGAAATAATCCAAGAAAACTAATTTTCTCCATACAAAAAATATTACAACATTTTTTTTCTCGGAAATGATGCGATATTTTATAAAATGGTATTCCATAAAAGCGGCTTAGAATTGTTCAAAGACCCTAATTTAAAAAAATCAGGTCGAAATTAGGACTTCGACCCCTATGTCCCTCATTTCTTCAATCGGGACCAGTGTGCGGCGGCGGCGCGGGAAGCGATGTTCAGTGCATTGGAAAACAGTTATTGGATGTGGATGTACATCGTCTCTGTTTGCGTGACCACCCCGCTGCACTCGGGAAGGTAACTCGTGTGTTTTGTTACTCGATTTATCCACCCGAGCCTTTTGAGCACATTAGGATTAACGTTGGCGTAAATTAACGTCTTTGCACTCCACTCTGTGGCGTAAAAGTGCAAATTAAAGAGCATTTAATGAAGTCACGTCGCCGTGTTAATGAATTTTAAATATATTTGGGTTCGTTTGCTTTTGCACAATATTCGATGTGTTCGTTCCTGTAATGAGCAGTCGGAACTCGAAACTTTGTAAATATTCAAATATTAATAATAACTTTTGATGGTAAAGCTTCACATATTATGTTGGGTTAAAAGTTTAATTAAATTATAAGCGTTCGGGAAGTATCAGGCAGAGCGATGAAATTCTACCCACTTTAGAATCTCCGCAACCCTAAAACCCATAACTGAATTTCAAAAGTTTGACGCATGTAGGCACACAAAACGCAAGTAAAATTACCATAAGCCAAAATTTTTATAATGGTTTTTTCAATTAAAAGTTACCTACGGCAAACTCAAACCAAGTAACATTAGATCAAGCTCAATTAATTATTTCTGTGTTAATGGACAAAAGAACCTCTTCCTAGTAGTCGACAAACAAGATTCAAACTGAACTAGACAAAAGTACGAGCGTAAACATCAATCGCTCATTCAGGCGACCCGTGAACGGAGCTCGGGAAGCTATCTCTCCTCTTTCCTCGTTTAGTCGGAATATATCTGTCCTTATCGTTTTGTAAGGGGAAATGCGGGAGAGCTATTTGTTCTTACGGTCGAGCGCCGTCGAACAAATTAGGTGGACAAACTGTTGGAACGGTCGAGGTGTCTTTATTCCACTCTGCGGAAATTCCTCTGTTAAAACTGTTCAAGGAAGAATGTCTCCGCAATTGGGCCGGAGCTAGGTAATAATTTTCTCTTCGCCCCACGGAGATATTCGTTCGATCTGCGTATTATTGGCAGACACCTTAGAGGATTTTCGAGAACGGAATTGATATCACTTTTTATGAAAGCGCGCGAAGTTTTGCTAGATAGGTTTGGAGCTTGATTCAATTCAGATTTACAATAAAGCCTCGAATATAATTTGATAGAGAAGAACCACAATCAACTAGATTTTCATTATAAACTTCAAACAAAAAGCCTATCTTTGGTGAGTGACCTAAAGCAATTTGTGCTAAATTTACTCAAGTTGTTCAGCCTTTGTTGAACACAAGGGGAAGAGGGTTTCACTCGTTGTTTGAGGCCGTTTAGTCTAATTTGAAATACCATTACGGGTACGGTTTTGTGAATAGGTAGTTGTATTCTTAATTACATATTTGTGAAAGCTAACGACAAATAAGCTCGCCCTCCTTTTTGGGTTAACCAACTATCGTGCCATTAGTACAATGGATATATTACTGAGAGAGCCCGAAGACTATCAAAGTCAACCTCTATCCATAATTTTGTTCTTAATTAAATAAACAAAAAAAACATCTAACCTACCCACAATAAGCGAAGCGTTTTAAACAAGTTTGAGAGGGACTTTAACATGCATAAAAATCTGACTAAGCATTTTTAGAGATCGGGAGCTACTGAAAAGGTTAACTGGAACTAGAAAGTATGTTAGTTTCCAAGAGAAATTAACATATTTCCTAGCACATATTGAAATGTACCTTTCCAGCCTGTCTCGATTAACATTTTCCGTCCGAACACACCCAACTCTATGTAAATTTGAACAATACCCGCACTGGCATGTAATTGAAACAGTGTTAGGAATCAAATTTCTTGGCAAAATGTATTAAATTCTATTAACTAAGCAAATTCATGAATGAGCTTTTATGATTTCCTAATGAGTAAAATATTTCAAATCAAAATGAGAAATTTACCATTTAATTAATTAAACTTGGAAGTAAGAAGATAATATTGTAGGAAATAAGAGTTAACTTGGCTCCTGGAATAGTCAAAAAGCTGTTTCAATATTAGTAAAAAAATCTTTTTAAAAAAAAAACAAAAAGAACAAGTATTTAAAAAAATATCAATAATATCTCTTGCCAAAATAAAAATCAGTATCTGACCGAACACGCTCTGGATTGTTATCTCAAAACCAACGACCCAAAAATGAATTGCTTATTTAGAATTTAAACAAAAGATATTTCAGCAGTTTCATAACGGACGGCCGAATTGGCACTACGGGATCAAAATTATCCAATTCTGTGAAAAAGCGCCCTTGTGTTGACCACCACTGATGAAAGATACTTTGTGAATAAAATACGAATTCATTGTATTGTTTGAAATGTCCCTCGGAAAAATAAAACGACATCTTAAACAGAGCAGGCTTCCATTATTCTATTGTTGGAGGAGAAAAAAGAAAATAATGGACAATGTAGAGAGCGTACGAAAATCTACAATCCGCGTATTAAGTTGCTGTGTTTAAAAGTCCTTAATCTTGCGAATCTTTTACATAAAAGCATTCTGAAGAAATTAGAAGGTATTTGCTACTTGAAAATAAAACTATTTTAATTGAGAATTCAACTCTTATGATAATTAACGGAGTCTACTTAGTAACAGGACGAACATGGACTATAATATGATAGCTAAAGAGACAAATACATCAACAAAACAAATTAAAATGTATTAGTTTATGACATAACACTGGTCTTCCCTGATACCAGTAGAGTGCGACACAACGCAGCAACAAAGCTGATGCTTTGTTTAAAATCAAAATATCTACTGGTTATTAATTTGAGCAGCGATTTTTTTCTTGTTTAGTTAGGTTTATCAGTTATCTACTTAAAGATTTTGCGATCTCGGAATCAGAAAATTCCTTCAGAAAAATCAGCTAGCATGAAGTCGTATCAAAAGTTATGCCACAAAAGTTTTTTATGTGCAGAATGCGAACAAACTCTGAAACAAAAGTAGTTACAGGTTTCAGGAAGCCATATCAGTGTTGTCTGTCTGCCACCCGAGCCATGAGGATTACTCCGAAACTTCGAGAAACAGTGGCATTGATTATTTAATTAGATTAAAAGAAATTAAACAAAGTTGTTTCATAGACGAATTAATTAAAAATCCTTGTTTACCTATTAAACCTTTCATTTAAATGATGAGAACGAGGTTTTTAAATTGCATTTTTTTTTATCCCAAAAGATTTCTCTTTCCTAGCCATCCATTTATAATTTACCAAAAATAAAGTTATGAAAAAATCCAAAGTGTACACATCAAAAAATAGTTCCCATAATTTGTGACAAAACGTCAGCATGGGCTCGAGAAAGTCACTCTGCAAGTGATGAATGTGACGATAGCGATACCAAATCCCTAGCTTCAGAGTTGCTGGTGTCACGTTGCCCCCAACTTGTCAGACAATCCGGATGTGAGACGATCGATTGATACATTTATCAGGCTTTATGAGTTACGCTACCTGGACGGTTACACTTCGTCATTCACTTAACGAGAGGGGAAAATAATAACGGCTCGGTTTGCTGTGGTTTTCTTTGAGACTTTAATTTATGAACACTATGTTACCTCAATACAGGTTAAAAAGATTGCTGAAAAACTCCATTCCAGAACCGCTAATTGCCTTGCTGTGTGAAAAATATACGTCTTTTCTAGGACCAAACTAAGTATAATTAATATTTACTGTAGTCTTTGATTAATGATAAAACTTAGGGTACGTTATGTAAACCTATGCAGACAAAACTCAGTCATATTGCTTAGTTTCAAATAATTCGAAACAGTAAAGTTGTAGAACTTCGAATATGGTTCACATTACGCTTTCTATATTATTAAACCAGAAAGTAATGACATCTGTTCAAAGATTCGTTTCAGCACAGTTAGAGTCCTATGTTTCGATTGCTAATTCGTTTTGATCGCAGTGCTCAATGGCAATCCAATTTCGATGTGTCGTTTATAGTAATCTCCGGGGCTTCGGGTTCCCGATAGTCGAGACAGCGCCGCAATAACAGCTAAAACTGCATAGAACTGCAACTGCATATTTCAATTTTGATTATAGCTCCCACCAGTAAACAAACAACATGAAAACTGCCATTTATTTTATATTAACAAAGCTTTCTACTATTTCGACGTATTTAATTTTTTATTTTACTGCCTTTAAAAAACAAACATCAAGTTATGAAATTGTTTTTAAATGCGACCATGCCATGCCGGTTCAGAGCATAGCGTATAATTAAGTCAAATATAACTGGAGGGCTCCAAAGGCTATGCCTCATCTACACGTATATTTTTGCTCAGAGTATACCTACCAACACCTGCACTTTGAAAGACCTTTGTGGCGCTGACGGAAAACGCCATTGACGTGGCCCAATTTTGAGCAAAATATACATACACAGGCTATGCATCAAATCAAAAAGGAAACCATTGATAAGTAGAAGAAAAATAAGTGGGATTGGAGTTTTGGTTCTATGCGCTACCTCATAATTTCAGTTCCATGGGTCGAGACAGCCCGGTGGCGTGGCGCCGTCTCGTCTACCCGCTGCTCGCCTTTTCTATTTTAGTGGGAAATAATCGGCGATTCTCTATTTTTGTAGGTAAATCGTCTCACAGAGCGCCACCCGACTGGAAGCTTTGTTAAGGTTTTATTGATCCGTTGATTCAAATTGTTTACCTTTCTATGACTGGTTAATGGAAGAACGTGTAATTTGACTGTTTTGTACCGGTTTTTTTTACATATTTCGATTAAATATGTAACCGCAGGAACTGGAAATCAAAGTAGGTATAAATGAAGTAAATACATGGAAAACGTAAGACAAGAAAGCTTTGACTACTTTCAAAATTGTGAAAGGAAATACATGAGTGAATAATGTGTGTTTTCTCATAGGAATACCGACTGCATTGAATTTTTCACGCAATGCAGAGTAACTTTTGCGAAACCTTGTATAAGTAGAGCTAGGCTGCGGTAGAGCCGACAGGCAGAATAACTAAACGTATCACCGCCTCTCGGGGCTATTGTATCTTTGTTATACCATTTCTTGTTTCATAACCCCCATCGGGATTCGGTTGAAATATGTTTCTTGTACAATATTTCGTTAGCCAATACTTCGGACATATTAGTTATTTGACGACACTCGGTATCAATTCAACATATCCTAGTTATGCCATGGTGTCTGATCGTGTACAGTTGTCGTGTCATTTTTGGCCTCTCAGGTCAATTGGTAGTAGCTCTGTCTTTTGCGCCGTTGGCCGTGGGTTCGATCCCCACCGACAACGAATGTTTGTGTGGTGAACACAAATGTTCTCTGTCTAGGTGTTATATTGTATTCTAAGTATGTATTATAAAAAAATGTATGAGTATTATATCAGTTATCTGGTTCCCATAGTACAAGCTCTGCTTAGATTAGGGCTTATAGTGTCGCGTGGACTATCCAAAAGTATTTAAATAATTAAAAAAATATTTATTTCTAAAAATACTTCACGATGTATTCAGTGTTTTTCACAAAAATAAGGGAGACAGTGTTATTTATAATAATCATCACTCCTACTACGGTTAGTAGCAAAAATTTCCCTCCGCATTGTCTTGCTACACTCCGGTGTTCAATTAGGGCGATCGTTTGATATTCCCGTGTAATACGACACGTGTTGCTTCGCCAATGACTGCACATCAGTGCAATAGCCCAATAGGTAGGTAAGGCGCCCCTTGTTGAGGTGTACGTAAGCAATATAGCACCGGATGAATGGCTGCACCCACGTTATGCGAGCAAAGGACCCTGTCTATAAGCCTTCCCGTCCACCCACACAGGCACATCAAAGGGAAGCGGGAATTCAACATTAACTTGCCAAACAATAGTAAACTGGACACGGGACTCAGCACGAGAGGTAGTCTGTTCTATAGACATATCTGACACTTTTCATTTTAGATGAAAGAACGTTTTGTCGGAACTGTAAATTGTTTCAGGTGTGTACAACTTTTGAAATCCAACTTTTATATAAATGCGGAAGTTTGGATGTATATTTGCTACTTATTAACGCCAGAACAGCTGAGCGGATCTGTATGAAATTCGACACAGAGATAGATTATAGTTTGGAATAGCACATAGGCTACATAGGCTTTGAATTATTTGTTTGTAACGCCTTCACGCCCTAATTACCCAATCGATCTTCATAAAATTTTGCGTGCAAGGGGTACAGAAAAGGACAGAGGAAAAGTACCTATTTTTAATCGCGGATAACTCTGCGGGCACAGCTAGTAAAATATAAAGCTCATTTGTTTTTATTTGAAAGTTTACAGTTTGTATATTTTAGAAAGAATATGTGAAAACACGCTCGTAATTATTGGGATGTCGTTGCTGCTCACAAAAACATGGTATGTAGAAAAAACGATTATTGAGTTGTGCTTCTGCAAATTGAGCCACCCAAACGGATGGTAACCTCGCGACAAGACGGCCCAAAAGTTTTAATTAATGCATCGTCCCGTCCCTCGCAGAAGGCAATGACTAAAAGTTTTAAATAAAATAAACGATCAAAAACTTTATTATTACGAGTCGCCCGGCACAAGAAAACAGAAATTATATTAGACTCATAGCGTAAGAATGTTATTAGAAACATGTCGATGCTATTTCTGATGTCATCTTAAAATAATATCATGGAATAAACCGGTGCAAGTAGCACGCACCGGCGCCGCATTGAACTGCTTTTTCTTTGCATTTCCATTTTGCATGGGCAATCCGCTACCTGACGGAACAATTTACTAAGGGCTTATTGTTCAATCTACAGATAACCCAATATATTCATCCCTTGTTTCGTGAGAATTTGTTAATCAGATACTCTACTCAGCCTTAGGTTCTTGTGTGTTTTTAATAAATATTTAGAAGGTACATGCGTAGTTTTTTAATGGTTATTTTTCCCATCAAACCTTGATAAAACTTGTTTTAAAGAGGCTTCTTTCTCATGCAATTATTATTGTTCTCGTGATGCACAAATAGTTACCTAATATTCATACTTACGCAATGTGCAATACCTACTAACTTGTTTAAAATTACTTATTTTATGAAAGATCCACACAAAAAAAGTTTGCTTCACACAATCGTAAAATCACAAATTCTGTAGTGATTGATCAAAATTAACATACATAGCCTGAATCGTATTCTATATCAATTTGTTTATGCAGATGTAGGTTTATGTAGGTGATAGGTATGTACCTATCACGCTTACTTTATGATAAAACAGCACAGAAGAAAAAATCCTCACGAACTTTAGCTTCTTTTATCAATAGTAATTTCCAAAAAACCATCAGTATTAAACATCACAGATTGTCAAAAATATTTGCTTGTTAGGGTTCCGTAGCCAAATGGCAAAAACGGAACCCTTATAGATTCGTCATGTCTGTCTGTCTGTCTGTCTGTCTGTCTGTCTGTCCGTCCGTATGTCACAGCCATTTTTCTCCGAAACCGTAAGAGCTAGACTGATGAAACTTGGCGAGTAGATGTATTCTGTAAACCGCATTAAGATTTTAACATAAAAATAAAAATAAAACTATAAATTTCGGGGGTCCCCATACTTGAAACTGAAACTCAAAATTTTTTTTTTCATCGAACCCATACGTGTGGGGTATCTATGAATAGGTCTTCAAAAATGATGTTGAGGTTTCTAATATTGTTTTTTTCTAAACTGAATAGTTTGCGCAAGAGACACTTCCAAAGTGGAAAAAAGTTGGTCCCCCCCCCTCTAACTTCTAAAGTAAGAGAATGATAATACTAAAAAAAACATATGTTGTACATTACTATGTAAACTTCCAACGATTTTTGGTTTGAACGAGATCTAGTCAGTAGTTTTTTTTTTATACGTCATAAACCGTGAACCGCAATTTACCTTTCGACGAACTACAAGAACCTTATTATGTTACATCAAGTAACATAATATAAAGGTTCTTGTAGTTCGTCGTGCTACGGAACCCTTCATGGGCGAGTCCGACTCGCACTTGGCTGCTTTTTTTTTCTTTCAGTTCACAGAGAATATAACCCGTGCGTATATAGAAAATAGTCATTACTCATATCCACTAGCAATAAAATAAAATACCAACAATAGATAGTGCAAAATGCACAAAGAAAACTCGCTATTTATAAAGCTGTCCGTAGAAGAAAGCGACGAGGATCGCTGGAGCGGCATCCACTCTATTTGTCTCAGCCGTGTGACAACTGGCCACTTCTCGTCGCCTCCACCTATAAAATCCTTAGCGCAAACTATTGCGCTAAGGATTTTATCGCTTTTTCTAGGGATGTGCTCGCTTTGTTGTCGTTTAACAGGTGAACGTGGGTTTGGCCTACTCAACATGCAACATTTTTGCTTTCTGCTAATGCAATAACTTTCTGTAGGTATAAACAGACCCCAGTTAAAATTGTGAGAAATAGAAGAGCTCATCCGTACTTTATAAAATATAAATGCTGAATTCATCCTACCGCCGACTGCCAGTGCCTCTTTCAAAACAAGAGACACATAAATAATGTACGACACAATGAAGTCACAAAATGTGCCCCTGAAGTTATTTATTCCGACAGTAAATTCAAATATCGGAACGTTTTCAGAAAACAACTCGTGATCTGCCCAGAAGTTCCTGCGCTGTATGGCTTCTTCCGCTGTTCCTGACACATCGATAGGTATTTCCAAATATAAACTTCCCTGTATAGAAATAAGGCCTAAAATATAACGATAATCTTTCGATCCACAGCTGCCTTCGTCGCGAGGAAAATTTCCTTTTATTGTGTTAGCGAATGCTTATTGTATATCCAAGCGTTTTCTCCATTGTAACAGTTACGAAGCCGCGCTTCGGTATTACTTACAATTGTACGATGACAAATAGCTAAAACGATACATTAATTCCTGTTCGAAAGGGAAATTTGTAGCGTGCTATTCTATTGTTAAGATATTTGCTATCATGGTAACAAAAGGTGCTGATATACGTGCTGGATCCGGGTCAAAACCCTTGAAGATATGGATTAGTAACAGGGTTAAATGTAACAATTTAGCCTAGTTTCAAATTTATGAAGAGACTCACCTCTTCCTCCGTGGTGGCGGTGTTGACCGAGTCCATGCTTTGGCAGAGCGCGAGCTCCATGTTCTTGTGGTGTGGGGACGCGGCCCGCGGCGACGGCTGCTGCGGCGGCACCAGCGTGCCTTGAGTTCCCGGCGGCGGAGCACCAGCACCCACCGGACTGTGCGCTACCTGGAGGCTCTGCGCTGCCTGAAGGTTCTGTTGCACTTGCAAGTTCTGCTGAGCCTGCAGGGTTTGCTGCGCTTGCAGATTCTGCAACGACTGGTGGGCCAGGTTCAACTGGTGCTGCTGCACGATGCTCTGTTGCACTATGCTCTGCTGCACTTTGATGTGCTGGTGCACGGCGAGCTGGTGGATTGGGTGGGGAGGAGGGTACGGGGGGGAGAGCCGCTGCCGCTTCACCTGCGCACTCTGCAGCGCTTCGTGCAGCCTCTTCACCGGAAGGGGGCTCTGGCCGAGGTTATCCACGGCTATGGCGGGGCGTGCCGGCCGAGTCGCGGGACTCCGGCAGCACTGACGAGTCAGCAGCGACGATGAGCCGACCGCGCGACGCGCGTTCTCGATAACTATCGGCAACCTACCTCGCCTAGCTCCTAGTGGTTCGCGATACTTGGATTATTATATCGACTTGTCTTTAAATATTTGTTCTGAATAACGAAGGTGTATTGCTGGTCAGCGAGTTAGCACTCTTGCTTTCATTCGGGTCGGCCTCTCAGA
Organism: Thera obeliscata; assembly: GCA_947578465.1. Lineage (NCBI taxonomy): Eukaryota > Metazoa > Arthropoda > Insecta > Lepidoptera > Geometridae > Thera > Thera obeliscata. The sequence goes on along the minus strand of OX387912.1, from coordinate 21,270,783 downwards.
TGAAAACCACTCCTGAAAAGAAAAGAAAAATACGTTATTCAAATGACGGTTTTATGCGCACACTCAAAAAATAAATAAAAACAGTGTAAAAAGAAAATAAGGCAGCCGGATACATCGAATACTTCAAAATAAGTAGTAGGATTTTTATTCAAAGGTTTTTTCGGTAGGTGAAAGTAATTCAAACCATTCCAAGTTCCGTTCGTCCCAATTAGGGAGAGAATCCTCTTATAACGCCCTTTACTAATAAATCGATACGGAACCCTCGGGGGATGTTTCCATCACACTTAGTAGGTTTTATTTATTTATTTTGGTACAAAAACAAGATCTGCGGAGATCATTATACAATATTTCGAGGAATAGGTGGGTAACTACTTGAGTTACCCAATTTGGTGAAAGATTGGAAATGACTCAAGGGGGTTATAAATACTCTCTTTTGTAACAGGAATCATGTCATAAAAACCATAACTTGTAAAAAACCAAGTCTCGAAACTCAGTTCTTCTACCGTAAAAAGTTGTGACATCCGTGTAATACAAAGTCGGTTAACTTATTCAATCCCTAATTAAGGGTCCTTCTGTCTAAATGTATAATGTGATTAGCTAACCTAACCACATCATATTTAGTGACCATATCAAAGTTAAACAAAAAAAAAATTTTCGCCCGCATAACTATAATAGGATGAGTTTGACAGTACATACTTATACTCTGTGGGGCTTATTAATAATCCTGGCGTAGCGTTGGACTAGTTAATCCGTGTTTTGTCACATTTGCTCGAGTTGACAATTGCATGTCAATGCAAGAGACATAACACGGATTAACTAGTCCAACGCTACGCCAGGATTATTAATAAGACCCTGTGATTTTACTAAAACACACGTAGTAACCCAAGAAGTTGCAAATAATAATTAAACCATCTAGTTGACACAGAAAAACCAGCCTTATGTTTTGTAAGATAAGACATAATTTTAATAGCCTAAAAAAAAATTTTTTTTATTATCAAAAAGTGCCGATTTCGTTCTGTGTGGGTAGTCGTCCCAGCGTTTATGATTAGCCATTGCAATATTAGTCGAAAGGCATAGAAACAAGAGAAGATAATTATAAAGATATGAAGCTGGTAGTAGGTAATTGCTCATACAGCTTATATGGCAAAGACCCTCTATACATTAATACTGTTCATGATCTCCTAAATTAAACAGCCAGCAGATGATATCAACATTTAAATAGAACTTTGATGATGAGTCACTAGAGATCTATAATTAGAATCTTTTGCTCATACAGATATGTAGCTTAATTTATTATTTTTATGCGCGACTTACATTTTATAAATTAAAATTTTTATAACAACAGACTTGTCTATTATTGCAATAAAAGTCTACAAACAGCTATCAATAATGCTTACGATTATTATTTCTTTAATATCTGTAGACAAATGTAATTTATGAGTATTATAAACGATTTAAAACTATCCACAAGATATCTTAGATATTATGTGACAGCTAAGAAGCAACATGCATGGAGTTGAGTTTTTGACACAACGCCAAGAAGCCTATCGATAGATCTTAAGAACTCCTCAGCAGATATCAGACTAGTGTAACTGAGTTTGTTCCTCGTTAAGTGCTAATTTCGGAGGATTTATAAGAAGTCATCAGAGTATCTTAGTTCAGATAAAAACTTGTAGGTACAAGACATCAAGCTCATCAAATTGAAATATTGATGCAAACATTAATTAGACACGCTCATTAGTAAAATAGATAGGTAAGTAATTAAGTGATTGGCAAATGAAAAGAAGTTTTACCACAATGACTACCTAAACCTACCTTTATTTGATTGATAATTATTTTATAAGAATACCTATAGGTATTATGTACGTCTAAACTGGCCTAAAGTTCCCTGAGTACCAACATCAAGCTCTAGGTCAGAATAATTTGTCCGAGAAAAAAACACAATTGAACATAACAAATTATAAGCACAAGTACAATACAAACGACATAAAACTATAGCCGGACGCGAAGTTTTAATGTGTAACAATCACGTGGAGCTATTAGGCGCTCCAAGGTTAGCTTTTTGCCTCCACAATCCGTGACTAAGTATGAGACCAACGCAAAAAATGTACACCTCATAAAATCTTATGCCACTGACATAAAGACTACATTATTTTAATATATTCCTGGTTATTGTATCTAGCTTGCAAAGTGACCGCTCTTCTTGTACACAGACTGCAGACACAGCTATTGTAGAGACGCACTCTAAAAAAAATAACTCAAATACACTTGGTACACTAATCTGTTCATCTGTATATTACAGGTATGTTAGCAAAATTGATGGTTATTCATTTTATGAAGTAAATTCCTAAGAAACCGGATAAAATAAATAATTAACTCTTGTGCAAAAAACATTCCCTGAACTCTTGTAAAGTAGTACAAGATAGGCTATTGCTAGGCAATGGGCTTTAAATAACAAGTTTATTGATCAGATTGTGAAAGTAGATAAGTTATTACGGCTCTGTTTCATATCACAGTTAACGTGTTTAATGCTAGCACATCATCAAAATGTGGCCTTAATGTGTTCTTGTGAAGAAACCACGAGTCACAACACGCGCTAGTTTATAATAAATCAAAGCAAATTGTACAATCTTTTTGCTTTTTATAACGCACGTGCTCTCATTCCGATGTACGCGTTAGTTTATAAATGACCTCCAATCTAAGGACTGCCTCATTCTGTGAAAAATTTCACGACTCTACACTCTATTACAAAAAACTTACGACCTTTTGTAACTAAGAAACACGACAGACTAAAGAATGTAGAGCGCTGAAGCACTTTGGCGAATTAAAAATGACGCCAGTAAGTTTTAAGGGATTTCAACAAGCTCCAAACGAAACTATAGACTACGAAAATTAAACTAACAAAAGTAAATCTGTTCATTATTGCGTTGTAAAGTTTGGCTTACATCATCGAATTTCGCAATAATTTAAACTGCTAACGTACAAAAACCGCGTTCTATTGTATTTAAACTACAATGTTATTTCATCATCATAATGAGATTATAACATTGCCACCGTTTCAATTCACTGCAAAAACCTAGCAATGGAGCTTAGTAACGGTTTTGAAACACTCAACTCTCTCAACTCTGGCAAAAGTAAAACTGAAAACCGTAAAGACAGGTATACAATCTCGGTGGAGGACTGAAACTTTTAATTGCACAGTAACGAGGAAGTTAAAAATAGTTATCATTTTGAAACATCTTCACCGAGACCTTTTCACGTTCGTCAGGTTTATTTGGTGGTAGAAGTACCCGAAAAATAGGCCTGTAATACTCAATATTAACTTCAGATTATGTGAAAATCTTGGGAACATTATGGGAGCTACATTTAAACGTAATCGCATTTTTAGGTTAATAACTCGACCATCGAATTGAAAATGTAGAAGTCTGCTAGCGGGCGTTTTGAACTCGATCTATATCTCCCGCTCGCCTATTGCCCATAAAACATCAGTACTAAAAAGTTTTGCGCTTAGAAAGCGCGCAAAAGTAGCTATATTTCCTACTTCGTTGAATACTGTAATCCCGTCGTATATTTATGCGGCCGTGTTGCGGGTAAATAAGTCCCAGCAAACTCTTCCAGGTGGGCTCCATTTGTTATAACTACTAAGTCCCGGGAGATCGAGGACTTCGACGGGACTTGAGCGATGTATAACTTTCTTCAAACTAATACTCGTAAGTACAAGTTTATTGTATATTGATCTGACACTTGAAAAAGCCATTAATATGGTAAACAATAGGGCTTTGTATTAAAACCAGTCAACCTTTGATTGAGTTTAGATAAAACTGTAACTGATAAAAATAAAAATATTCTTATCGGAGTACCATTTTATTTAATCAGTGGCCATTTACATTGTCCAGTCCGGCTGTTACCGAGTTTAATTATATAAAATCGAATTTAAGTAAATAAGTCGTGTGAATTCAAATAATTTGGATACACCATATTAATGAAAAATGTTATGAAATATATTTTAATATTAGGTACGTATTAGGTTAGTTATTAGATTCTAGAATACTACTCAAAAGTGACTGGCGCCGACTCAAATTTACTTAGGTCTACTTACAAGACTTTAAGAACTTAGTTATTAAATGTAATTAAAACAGGTTTATTATTTTCAGTTTTTTCGGCACTTCAATTGTTTTTTTAAAGTTATCTTATCTTATACCTTTAAACGAGAAAATCTTGTATATATATATATATATATTTAGGATCTCGGAAACTGAACCAACGATTTTCATGAAATTTTGTAAACAGGGGTTTTCGGGGGCGATAAATCGATCTAGCTGGGATTCATTTTCAGAAAATGAGTCTGTTCGTTAAGAAAAAATTAAAAACATAAACTGAATATGTGACTGCTCCTGCCATCTATTGACGATTGTGAGCAACTAACTGCAAACATGTCCAGCAGATGGCGTGGTTCAGTAAGAATAAACCAGTAAAGATAATAATATGACTCTTATGATTTCTTAACAAAAAAAATTCCGAGCGAAGCTCGGTAACCAACTAGTTATTTATTATGTACTGATGTAGTACTCTCATACTTCGCAAATTCTCATCGTCGTCCCATGGATAAAAATCTCCAAAATACATGTAACAGGGAAATAAAAAATGCTTATATTTCCTTGAGTTTTTTACAAGGGTTCTTATCTTTTTACGCTTCTCTGCCACCTCTCTACGCAATCTGACGTCAATGACATCCTCTTTCTGCTTCGTACACTTTCAACTAAGGAATAACGAAGAAATAACGAATACGGGATGGAGGTACTAAAGAAATAAGTATTGTCGAGAATGTTATACCCAATAGGAAATACCCTTACTAGAATACTATCTGAGCTATTATAATTATGATCGCAAAGTATTTTATATAAGCAAAGAGTGAATAGGTATCTTCAAGGTAAGCGTGCTACACCGATGCTCGACCGCATCAACACATATCAGCAGGTGAGACTGCGGTCAAACGCAAGACTAAAATATGTAAAATTTAAAAATAAATCAGTTTCACCGATACATTAACTGGGAACCAAACGTAGTAATTTTTCAGGTAATGGTATTTAATGGTTGGATCAAAAATGTTTTTTTCTTTAATATTCTACAAGTAGGTTAATCAAATAACTGGGTACCTACTCCAAAACAAAACTATGCCCAAACTACAAATCTAATAATAACAGCAAATCTGTATATTTAAAAACGTGCGGAAGCCATTGAAATATAACGAATAACATGATTACCGATAGTAATCCACCCACCACTACTTATTAGATTAGAAACTTGTTTGTCATTTATTTTCAAATAACTGCTGATGGCGGAGTCAAGGATTGCACTGGTCTTAGTTTAATTTGAAAACTATGAAGACGGGCACCAAGAAATAGTTGGATGAGTCTGAAAGGGTATGAAGAACTTGAGGTGAATACCGTGCAAACTTGTAAAACTGTCGAAAACACGAGTTTACGAGTATATTCCAAGTTGAGTCTTGCTTGGCTGGAACTTCCTCAATCTCGCTTTTTACGTTTTGTAGGTTGCAGATACCTCTTCTCTATCTAGGATGCGTGTTCAAGGAGTTCATTTGGGTAATTATTTTTTTGAAACAACTCTTCTATTATGGCACCAAAAGGAATAGTAACATCAAAAAAGCAAAGACCACAGCTATAAATTACCTATTAGTTAGTTATAAGTACCTACTCATACTTTTATATTACTGAAGTGAATATGGGAAAAAGAAAGATGAAGAAGATATAAAAATGAATCGAAACTACGCTCCCCAGAATGCTACATATGAAAATGCCCTTCGCATATTACCTTAACTGCCAATGGTCAGGCAATCTAACCTTACAACAAAAAACAGAATTGCGCGATGTCCTATTTCATCAAAATGGAACACAAAACATGCCGTCGTTCAATTAACACCGTTCGTTGATGACGAACGGTGGACCTATTCCCCTAATGAAATTGGACTGAAATATAACTAAGCTACGAGTATGTACAGTAGGTATATCAATACTCAATAGACATTGACTTTACGTGTTTTCAATCTTTATTAGAGTTTCGCCAGCATTGTGAATGTGAAACGTAAAACTTTCTCTGAACGCTGTCTAATTAGCAGAATTAGCAAAGAAAATTAGTATCTCTGCGCAGCGAATTCGGAGTAATTCCACGAGTAACGAAGCTTTGTTACAAGCGAGCCATATTCATAGCCGAGAGTCCCGCAAATTGAATCTAATTGCCGCAACGAAGTGTTGAATCAGGCCAGCGAAGCCGGCGCGGTGGCCCAAATTGCGCCTATTTACCCACTTAGGATCAGAATTTCTGAACACCCACAGACCACCTGTTTAAGAACATTTACGAAGCTACGTTCGCGAGTGACATCAGCTGTTATAAAGGCAGCCATCTTGTAAGATAACCGCTGAAATGTTCAGCCCGAATGGTATGAGCAAAGTTACTGCAGCTTGCTTCGTGATGATAGCCTGAAACTATGATCCAACTTACTATAACTAGACTATTCAACCTAACTGAAAAATAGAAAAATGTGTTTCGATCTATAATAACATTGATAACTATGTAACGTAGACAAAATAAAAAACATTAGGTAAGCCTACAGTTATTTAAATGTTGCTTAGATAAACCTCATGAATGTAAGTCCGGGGTACTTACTTAAGCTGTAAAATGAAATGTTAAAAACTTTTGAAAAAATATAATTTAATGACAGAATTTTTCAAATAGATTTTACTTTCTAATAAGGTTATCTAAATTCTCAAAGCACACCTACCAATAATTTCAAATTGAAACGAGCATAAGGTGTAGTTAGGAACAATAGCCATTACGGTTATCGCCAGTTTTATTGAACAATAACACTCAATAACATTTTAAAGGCAAGCATCTGAATGTACTAAATTTGGCGTGATATCGGCTCAAGCTACGCCGAAAAATGTGATAAAACTCAAATGGTTATTTATTTACAACGCTGCTGGACGCGCTAAGCCGCACGGTCCGCTGGCGCCCGTTGTGAAAGAGGCCGCACCACTGAAAGCGTGACAAAGCAATATTTTTTATTGCAAATCAATGCCATCCGATCGTTTTCCCGAACACACAAAACAAATTGCTAGACGGCAAAAATCCTAGCTATTTTATACCACTTTATAACTATGCTTTGCGCCACGCCAGCCATGCGACATTTCACTGGATGTTGCCAAGTATTCATTACCTACCTTTAACCTTTTGCATACGGATAAAAATGTTACTTTTTTACGTATCGGATTACAGACCCTTTGCTTTTTCCGGCATTTTGATGTTAATGTCACCAGTTTTTAGTGTCTGGTAGCGTTTTACCCTTGCTTGTGTATGGTAACCTAGTTTTGCATGGTAAGTAGACCCTTTTCAACTTCTCTATTGGCGACAGTAATAAATTCAACTGTTTACTTTCGTTTGGAACCTTAACATGCTCTATTTTGAAGTTAGGTAAATGAGATGCAAGGAAATAATAAGACTCAGTACTTTATTGATTTAAAACCCATAGTTGGTATGTTATTTGGAATCTGCAGCAATTAATTTAATGGGCAACTATTTAGTTGCCCTCATGATTGGTCATGTCGCTTGGCAGAACTGAACACACTAGAATACTCGTGCGGGTTATATTACTGGTATTCTGGTGGATATTACTGTTATTTTGTGGTAGATATTCAGCTGGGCGATTATCTAATTTTGTTGCAATCAAAAATTCAATGGGTAAGTTGCTAATAATAATTAAGTACCTAGGTAGGTACTACTACTAACTACTACTACTACTACTACTAGGTAGGTAATACTAGGTAGATACTGAAATCATAATACATGAACTTAAAACATTAGTCAAATTTCACATCCAAACATCAGTTGTTTGTTACCTATCTATGCCTATTGAATTATACATTTCAACGAGTGCCGCTATACAAAAATGTTTGTTTTAAATTTTCGTGTGGAAATCTAAGATAACGTATGGATGTAAATGAATTTTGAATTAACTCCATGTGAATATGAACAGTAAATAGTCACGGGACCTAATTATCCTTTGTTAACAATAATTAAGTTAATAACTTTATACATCTAAAACCATACTAAATCTAATAATGTCAATATTGGCTCCACCAGCATTTTGGTCAGCTTATACTTCGATTGTCATCCAAGAGAAATTAGATTACTTAATTCATAATAATTTCAACCGTATTCACAATAAGTACCTATTTAGACAGAACATGGTGATATAGAGGCTCCAATTGATATCAAATTATGCTCAGTACTTCCTCCATTGTCATCGCGATTAACTTCAATTTGACTACGATTTAGTTGAACTTCTTTCATTAATTTAATTAACCTCGTAATTTCTTTCGTTCGTCTAATGGTCACGTCATCCTAGAGGCCATTCTCATTTATTGAGATCAATTAGCTAGGGCATTGGAGGGTCGCTTGTGTGTTCATAAATCATTTGTTTGGTGTCGATAGCTGCCTTGGCAAGGGAATTATATCAAACCCTATCAATAAGAATCCGTCTTCTTCCTGTCATGTCACTAGTTCTTTAAACTTTTTGGGCACTACACGTGAAGGTTATATTAATTTTACTATATACAATCTGCATGTTTCCGGTTTAAGAGAAATATGGCCCCACATGAGTTTTGTGGTGTGAATCTTGATTTTACTCGTAGTTAGCAATTTAACTCTGATTCAAAAGTTTTAGTCAAACCATCGTCCATAATGGTGGCGATTGGAGCATAACGAGCCAGTCGTTCAACCATCTGCCTGTCTACATTTGCGCAACCACCAACCGTGAAAAAAGTCATCTATATACATCAAGCTTCAAACAGTGTAGAAGGCAGTCATTTGTTTAAAGTTTTAACTAGATCTGACATCATAGCTGCTCTTTTAGTTTCAAAATGTTATTTTTTTCAGTGCATCTTTAGCACGTAAATTATAGCTAGTTTTCAAGAAAAAGTCACATCGATAACGGCATTAGTTATACGAAGTACTTTATGTCTTGGTCATTAAACTAGTTATTAACCCCAATAGTTATTATTCTTTGGCATAATTATAGTTATCGTTTTAATGAATATGACCAAATTGAAGTTTTATGCACATATTTGCAAAGCAGCTGATTCTTGTGCAGCGTTTGCAGTAATTCATTTTGTAATGACTCTTTTGTGCCAAATTTGAGCAGCAGCTAGCGACCAGTCAGTTCCAGACGATTTATTAAATTTTTTTCCACCTCGCCGGTCACGCAAACAGGCGACATCAAGTAAGACAGTAGCGAAGTAACTTGTTCAATGATCGTTGCACAATTCATCAGCTTTCTCTAGTCGTGAAACTGGTGCCGGTGGCCATTTGATACGGTTTTTGTTGCCTGTTTCAACTCGAGCAGGTTAATTAGTTTTGTTTCGCGGTGATATCGCCCGTAATTTATTATTTTATAGCTAGACTTTCCGACGAATGCTCTCGAAACATTTTTGTTTTATTGTTTAGAATCGGTGCAGGTTTCGAAGTTAGGCTCGCTGTCAATACTTGGACGTATTTTCAATGGATGGCATTGTCGTTCAGAGTTCGCTTTTGTTACTTTTACGTACCTATGGTTGTGCGGCTTTTCACTATTTTTGTTTCGTTTGCAATTATCTTAACCAAGAGAATGATAGAAGCTTTAGTTGAAATTCTCATTTTGGCTTGTGTAATTTATTGATTTATTTGATAAGCTAAATATCAGTATTCTACTAACAAATAATCTAATTTAAAAAATATCCAATTTCTTAAAATAATGAGATCTTTTAAGTTTTTTTTTTATTTGCTTATAAATGCCCAATTTTCACATTTTGTTAAGCGGCACAAACAATAAACGGATCACAAACTTGTGTCACGCTGCTATAGGAGCATTTCGCTTTTAAAACTTTGTAAATAGACATAACCATTCTTAAATAATTGTTTTGAACTTGTGCTTCTCGAGTAAGTTAACAACTAGCTTTTCCGGTAGTGCCTTTGTGGGAAACGTAATAAAAGTGAAATTAAAACGTGCGAACAAGTGCATCGACTAATACGTCGAATCCGGCTGCCTTTTTTTCTAAACAATGGTCTCCGTTACCTAGAAAACAATAGCACATCTCACAGACACACACACTGCTCTCGTCGGAAAACGCACATGCACAATTTTCCGAACACCGGTTACGGACACTGCGTCGGTCGCGTCAGAGCAAAGGGCGGCACATACAAGCGCTGCCTCTGCGCGCGATAGACTGACGGCTTTCGGGCAGCGTCGCGCGCGAGCGGGACGCGCGGCGGGCGTGCCGACACTCTGCGCGCGCATGCTACCTCTCTCTCCTACCCTCCGCAACATACATATCGCTGTCTCTCCCTCGCACGCTCCAGCACACCTTTCCTTCCCAAGACAGGTGTTCCTGTCCCTGTGTGCGTCCGGAACATCGGCTATCCGTGTGTGCACGCTTCCTGCGGCGGCGGCGGATCGTTTTTTATGCCCGGCAGAAATTATAAAAAAGTAAATGGAGGGAAAATTAAATAAAACGTTTACAATGAAGCGTTTTCCTGTGCGCTTTCAATGATTCAGTGTGCGCTATTTTTTGGGTTGGTTTAGTATGAGCGGTTATCGCGATTAGGGAGCTTTTTACGGGGTAGACGAGCGTCGTAATTAGGCATGAGTCGGAAAGGTATATTGATTGCGGTGACGCGGCTTTGTGGAAAAGATCGATATTTTTGTATGGCAGGTGGCACGCGACGTGTCCGGCCGTGCGTCCGTGGATGAGTAAGCGCGTATCGATCCACACGCAAACTTTCGACCCTAGCTTATAGCGCACACTATAATTATTTAAAGCACACTTACCTAAGGTCGTTATCAAGATCGCTCAAACTAAACGGCAACGTCTTTCTTAAAAAGCTAGAAGACGACGACGACGTAAGCCTCATAAAAGCAAAATATGTAGACTGCTAGGAGACAAGACGGCGGGAGACGATAAATATTATGACAATAAAAGTTATCGTTACCTAACAAGCAACTGCTTCTTTTTTATTCCATAACAATGCCTACTCTACCGTCTCTGCCCTATTATTATAAGACGGATTGTTTTGTAATAATTTGTAAATAATATGTCAAAATTTTCTACATTACCTACATTAAATCGGATATCACATTGAATAACTAGTCCTACTTTAGTACTATATTACTTTATTAATATTTTAGTACTTATACATAACTTCGTACCTGCAATCACCATTAAAATTATGATAATCAATCAAGGTTTTAAAGACAGCATTTTGTTTTTAAATCACACCTTGCTTGCGAAATAAAAATTATGAATTAAATTAATTGGTAAAATGCATGTAAAAGCCTATTAGCCTAGAGTTTCTACGTAACCGGCTATGTAGAAAAAAAAAACGCGGTGACAGAGATATTTGACAGCGTTTTACTGATTGCCACTGCAGAATGCTTGGATGTTAAAAAAGTATTCTAAGAAGAACAAGCTTCTCTTTTCAGTTTATATCTTTGATACCATACGCAAAACTTTATAAAATAACTAGTATGATAAAGAATTCATGCATTGCTAATAATACTACGCACAAGCAACCAAGTAAGGAATATCAATATCCATATAGTATATGGATATGTATAGGTATATGGCATATACCTATGCAGGCAACCCGTAATAACTTAGTAGGACACACGAAACTAATCTGTTCCGCAACAAAAGACGTGTGTACACTAACGACTGCGCCTCTATGAAAATCTCTGGGTTCTTTGCTATAAATCTTTCAAAGCGGATTTACTGGAAAACCATACGACAAACTGGACCCAATATATTGCATAGTACGAAAATATTTCATCGTTGACGCAGGGTTACAAACACGAAACATTATAATTTGAAGCTCGTTTTTCCAAGGGCTGTTTTGATAGGGCTAATTGTTACTAATCATTACTTGAAGTTCGTTTAAACAGTTCTGTGAAAAAAAAAATGTTTATGAATTACATAATTATAAATCAAAATTAACCAACTAACATATAAGTATAGGCTTTAAACTGTTTCATGTAATGCCTTTTCTTGGTAAAGAACAGGTAGAAATCTAGTTTTTGTCTATATTATGTGAGTTTGAAATAATTACCATACTTTACACGTGGTTTGCCTATATTTTGTAGAAAGGTCAAGTTCTTAGATGATAAACATGTATACGTTTCGTAAGCATAAAATTAGCTGAGCCTTGAAAATAATAAACATTTAAATATTAAAAAAATATAAAAAAATCACGCCGGGGTCACCAAATGTAAAATTATGCGATCTGGAAGTAGTATTCAGAGGTTTATTAGGTAAGTAGCAAAAGTAAAATAGGTAATGAGTGACAATGTGTGTCGTTCGGTGGTGCCCGGCGAATGAGGCGGGGAGCCTTTTGGAAAACCTTTTTATGTCGCGTGCGCTGGTGTCGCACGCGGATATATACGGAAACTAATAATTTAGCGATGCTAATCGGTAGTTTTAATGTTAGACGATAGATGGCGTTTAACAAATGGTTTGGCCATTTCTTCTTTTTGTGTCACTGCTTCTTTCAAACCAGTAAGGTAAAAGGATTTTTAAGTTTGACCATTGTGATATGTAAGCAAGGAACACAATCATTCGTAATAATTTGCTTGACCAAATTAAGTGTAATAGTTATTAGGCAGGACTAAGGCTTCCCTCATAATCCCTAAAGTCCGACTGCTAGAAATAACGAAAAAGGCTACGCCACGTCTGTTTCACGACTGTACTAATATTTTACTATTCAAAGAAAGATAATGCTACCTTTTTCGAAGAGCTAAGATTTTATTGAAAGGACTTGTAGCTGGCAACTAATGTACTGTAGTAACTAGTAATTTACCGTTAAAGCGTCTAAGCTTCGAATTTCAAAAAATGCTTTTGCCCTGTTTTCTGAAATATATCTCCGCCGCATGAGAGCCGATTTTTATGATTTTTTTATTTGGATGATAGTAACGTTTAATTGGTCTCAAGTATAATTTCACGAAGATCTAATAAGGCTCTTTAATATAATGAGAGAGAAGTTCCTCAAAATGCAGTAAATTGCTCACTTTTAGTGTGCTTGAGATGCGAGCTCAATGGGCTTCTAGTTTTAAAGTTTTTTGTATAAATAAATCCGGTGGAACAAGCAATATAAGATGTTTTATTACAAAATCTTGTGAAGCCTCGTATTGTAATAAGGTTTAATCACACACGACGAATAGGGGCTTAGAGTTGCATAATAAACATGTATTTTATAGTATTCTACTTTGATTCATTTAAGGAAATTAGACAATTCTTAAACCAAACTATGGTACAAAAGCCGTTCCATTCTCAATAGTACAAAGCGAGTTTAGCATGAAGCATCGCACCCGTCAAACCAAGTTTATGTAGCGGTATAAAGCTTAGCTTGTACCGGAGTGCTACGCAGCGCTACGAAATACCCCAAATTAAATTATGAATAACAGTGACTATAAAGGGCGGCATTCAAAGGTCACGAGATGCCGAAGCATTTAAGCTCATTGCATCATCAAATATAAACCAAGCTGCTATAAAATTATTTTTACAAAAGACAAACAATTCTGACTTAGTCCTAGTAATAACCGAAAAGTTACTTAGAAGCTATACCTTAAATATAAAAAATATAAAAAAATTAAAAAATATATAAAAATATAATATTTGCATCATTAATTTAAATAATGATTTAAAAACTGATTCTTCTCTTGAAAGGTTATACCTAAAACAGCGAAAAGCTTCATCCGAATAAACTCTGAACTTGCATGTAGCTTTGTATTCACCAGACAGCGCTTAATACCTAGTACGTACTAGTCGGTACGTGGTGCTAGGATAAACGGGTCAGCACAAAGTGAGCAAGGTGAGTTTCAAAGCAACGCCAGTGACCATTGCGTACGAGCCACAAACGCAAAGGTTTATGCTGATACAAGGGAAATGGGGTAAATTGATGTCGGGATTGCATGACGATGGGATTAGTGCCTTTAACGGAACAATGTTTAGCTTTTAGCAGCAGTTTAATGACTTTTTTAATACAGTTGCTCAAAAAGTGGCGTATTGCAGGGACGTATAGCGTTCGGGATGTGGGCTATTACACACGCGTGCTTTTTTTTACCATTCCCGCACTAGTGCTTTTTCTTTCCCAACTGTCAAAATAATGTCTAAAAAGAAAAACCAACCATGAAGTTTTTACTAAAAAAATTCATCGAAGTTTTTATGATTCATGCAAATACGTATTATTTCTAAAAAGAAGCTACTAATTTGTTTCATTAACAGATTTAATGATTTGATTGAATGAGTTATGTTAGGTTTCATTTCATTTCATCTCATTAAATTTCATTTTCAATTCATATCAATAAAAAAAATCTACTGAAGACTTGTCTGTATGGGTATAGTTCCCTTTGCCTTCCAGAAAGGGTGAAGAAAAAAAAAAATCTCTGCTTATATTTTACGGTTGGCGCCATTTTTCAGAAATTTTCTTTGCGAGTTTATTTGTTTGTTGCAAAATGAGTAATTTCGACCCTAGTTTTTTTGAATTAACACCACCGGAACTCAGTATAATTGCACAAAATGCTTCGGAGAACATTTTACCGGAAAAGTCAAAAAGTCGCTACATGCATACATACGACGAACACTGTCCGCAAAAGAGCACTCAGGCATGTTTTAATGGAAATATACGTATAGGTAGATTATAATATTACACATAATGTACATTTTAATTTCATGTAAAAGCTTTGTTTGAATGCTATAGGTAGGTAGTCCTAAATAATACGCTACTAATATAACGCTAATATTAGGTGCTTGATCAAACTGACTGAGTGTTGCAATATTGGTGACAAGTATAAATAAATAATGCCAACAATCTACACAACACTTTCTAGTCCCAACTAAGCAGAGCTTGTACTATGGGAACCAGATAGATAGCTGATATAATAATTGTATACATTTTTTTTGAAAATACATTCTTAGAATACAATATAACACCCAGACATAGAACAAACAAATGTGTTCACCACATTAATATTTGTTCTGGGATCGAACCCAAGCCCTCCAGCGCAGAAAGCAGAGCGAGAGAGAATCCAGTATTGCTAGATTGTGGAACCTAGAGGAAACAAGGAAGTCTAAGCCCG
The DNA here is from genome assembly GCA_947578465.1 of Thera obeliscata. Taxonomy (NCBI): domain Eukaryota; kingdom Metazoa; phylum Arthropoda; class Insecta; order Lepidoptera; family Geometridae; genus Thera; species Thera obeliscata. The sequence continues at coordinate 21,255,605 of OX387912.1, read as the reverse complement.
TGATACTATTAATGGTTTGGTTTATTGTTGTCAAAAATTAAAGGGTTATTAGTTATATTTGTTTAGTCAAGCTTAAACAAATAACTAATTTCCCGCCTTCAGTTAATTCTAGCGAGGTAAATAAACTTTGAATCGAAAGGTGATAGCTTTACGAAATAAAGCTAGTAAACGGTTTATGAAAACATAAGTTATACTACAGGGTTATTCATTATTAGCTGCAAATACTCAGGAATTAGGTTCAACAAATAGAATAAAAAATATTTATGAAATTATTTTTTTTTAATTTGATCAAAAAATTTTTCAAGCTTTTGTATCAAAATTTTATTTTTAATAATTTCTTTACGGCTATTGCATAATGATTGCCATGGAGAACAGGACGATGACCCACCCAGGCGGTGACTGAACGCAGAGTGTCACTCACGGCGCGCGAGCGCGGATCAAAGGTCAAAATAGGTCAGGCGCCAATGATTCCTTTATCGATTTTCTCGGGATTTTCATAACAAAACTTAAAAAAAATCATTTCATAAAATATTTTTATTTTATTTGTTGAACCTAATTCCTGAGTATTTGCAGCTAATAATGAATAACCCTGTATATGCCGTAAACTACGGAGAACAATGAATAAGAACCTATGCATAATTTTATTCTAAAAGGTCATTTGCAATATTTCAAAATGCCCTTTGGCATTCCTGCCAATCTAAACGTTGAATGTGTTACCACTTAGTATCGGATGATTCAGCTATGTAGGTATTTTGATAATTCAGTTGACAATCTGTTATCCTAATTCCAACATTCTCAAGTCATCCAAACAGTGTAATGCATTTCAACAACAAGGTTTTCGCACTCTGCCAACGTAAGCAAACCCGCCAGCTGGTTCAAACCAAACATAATATGCCATAATTTTATTGTAGCTGGTATAGTTCAAAACTGATTACAGAAGAGCTTGTGACCGCTGAATATAAATACTTATGTACATGCATAACACGTTTCAAAGACCCTTAGTCGTTGTACTGAAAAAATCTTTTTTGGGTGCTTGATTTTGACAATCTCGTAGTTTTAAAGACTAATTATATGCCTGCCATGGCGGTTGTAAAACGGTCAAAATGTCAGGAAATATAAAAAGTAACCGCGTTAATAAAAGCATACATAAAATCTCGCCTCTTTCCCAAGCGGGTAGGCAAAGATCACGGATTTCTACTTGCAACGATCTATGCTTCATACATGCTCGTCGGTTTATGGTACTCTTGAACTGGCCTTCCTCTAATTCATTAGTAATTGCGATAAACACCCGTTTAATTCATTTAAGTATAAACACAACGATCGGATCGCGCTAATTTCAAGGACTTATTCTGATACAGACATTTCGTAAAGCAGTTTTTTATTTTTGGTCATCATCTATTTTTGTTGCTGGTGGCACGTACAATGAAGGACGAACAGGAATACAGAGTTGGTATTTTCAGGTATCACTCAAGGCTAGTAGTACCTAGTAGTAGAGCTTTGTGAAGGGCTCGTCTGGGGAAGTACTACCACCATGCCTATTTCTACCGTGAAGCAGCATTGCTGTGTTTCGGTTTGAAGGGTGTGTGCCGGTGAAATTACTGGCACATGAGGCTCAAATTGATGGACGCAGAGCAGTGCATTATAGGGCACATTCCTGACGCGTGACCTACGAAGCAATGCTTTGTTATAAGCGATGGTTGCCACTTAACATCAGGTGGGCCATATGCTTGTGCCATTAACTAGTTGTGTACAAAAAAAGGCTAGCCGATTAGACATCATCAAAAGAATTTTGAATATACTGTGCCTGGTAAAAATATTTTTTTTATTTTCTTTACGCCTTTTGTCTGCTCAAACATTTTCTAGATTTAAAAGGTTTTATCAACTAAGTTATCCACTCCAGCGTGTTTCTCAACTACCACAACAGAGCAGACGTGTCCTTGACTGTACATTTAGCTAACCCGCTATAGTACAAGACTGTTTCGCGATTCAAGAGACTTTGTCATCACAATCGTCCGGGGAATTTAACATCGGGACGCAAAATATTGCCGTTTCGCTAGGTCTGATTAATGAACCTTTCTGAGTTTTAAGTGGTAAAACCTTGTTAAAAGAGTGGAAACAGGAAAGGGAGACTTTTGTCTTGTAGTGGGACGATGACACTAAATAATAACTGGCTGAACATCTGTATGCCTCAAGTTGATGGACGCAGGGCAGTGCATCGTAGGGCACGTTTCTGACATACGTTACCTACCAGGCAATGCTTTGTGATAGGCGATGGTTACCGCTTAACATCAGGTGGGTAATATGCTTGTTCTATCAGATAGTTTAATAAAAATTATAAAAATACATAGGTAGATCAATTCTTAGATTTAAACGTAGATAATACTGGAAAATACGGATGCGTCAGAACCAGCTGTTTCAATAATTGCTCAAAAGCTTGTTAAAACTTTTTGCTACCATATCCAGTTCAGTTGGTCCAGTGGTGGAATAGTTCATAATAGTATTTCGTTACGGGCAGATGTTGAAGCACTTAGCGGCTTGCGTTTTATTATGAATAGCAGCGGAACTAGTATTTTGCGGTTTCCCTGCGGAGGCAGACGCAAATTAATGCCCTAGCTTTCAGCTAGAAATTAATGTAATGCACCTTGGTTACGAAGCCAAATTGTTGGCATTCAGCAAATTTCACAGCAGAGCGGGTCAGGCTACCGAATTTTATAATTGAATATTAAATGAACACGTGTCTGAGCTCAGCTAATTGTTCTAAATACTGCGAACAGACACCAATGTAAAGCTTTACGCACATCTAAGCGTTCTGCGGTGGTGATCAGTGAAACGCTGTCAAATATCGCTGTTATATAAATGTACGCAGGCTTCACCTACTACATGAAATATGTATATTCATTAGTATAGTATATTTAAAGTGTATTAGTAGTATTCATAAAACACTTTCAAAGCTTTGGACGGTCATCCATATATAGTAACCAACTCGATTTCACGAAATCCTGTCTTGTAGAAACCTGAATTACACAATGGTGCATTAACCAAATTTACCATTATAAGTAATATTTACCTACTTCAAGCCAAGATTTATAAAATTGAAGACTGTACAAAACGTCAAGTGAATACCTGTAAGCCGTCCTAAACCCGTACCAACACTTATACAGATTAAAACGCTTATCGTGTGTGTTTCTTGCTCGTTTTTCATTCTCTTATTTAAGGCATTTTACTTTCTTTCCTGTTTACGCGAAGCTAAGAGATGAAATCTAAGGCAGCACTCTACACTGTACACTTTTACTCACACATTTACTCTTTACCTACCTGTAAGCCACTGCACTGCAGAATTACTTATAATTCTGCAGTGCCATGAAAATAAATAAAGAGTTTTCATTTTATATGCATCTACTTAGTTATCTACCTCTGCCTTTTTAGTGACTAATTTGTTTTTGTCCAGCGTATAATAATATTAACTCATAACTTCAATCGAATGACAAATAGTTAAGGCAATGACCTATAAAACTTACGGCTCTTTTGATGACGTCATTGTCGCCCAAGCCCGACCTTCTATCACAACTAGATCAAAGTTCCTACCAAATGCCCAGTAAACATGTCATCGCTTGCATACACACATGCTGCAAACGAACATTTGAACCACTGCGAGTGATAATAAAGTCGTTGAAATATACCGTCGAAAACAACGTGTCAACGCGAATATGATGCGGTCACTTTGCGTGGTGTGGAGTTGCCAGATTCAACTTTTTACTGCAGGGTTCATTAATTTTACTACAACTAATTTCGAACCTACTAAGCGTTGCAAAATTGACAAGTGACTAACCATAGTTTATGGTACAGTTTAACTACTAAAAATTTTTGCAGGTACTAATTGATTTCAAATAGGTTAGTATATGAGTACATAGGCACTCGCTCAATAACACAATATAGTTTCGGAATTTTTGCATCCTGGATATTATTCAATCGTGTTGTGCATATAACTTTTTGCCAAAATATGATTAATGAAAGATTCACTGTAATGAACCACAAGCTCTAAGATCAAACTTACAAAGAGCTAATGTGAAGTTTTTTCATTAGCTCTTCAGTTTACGCTACATCTCAGTAGAGAAAGTTACATGCAGTCTTCAAAGTACCCTTGTACAGGAAAATGGCCGACGAAGAAAAATTAGACAAGGGAAGGGAATCGACGTGAGGAATCGCTACTTACATTTCCACTCATGTAATTGTTTTCAGTATTTTGTGAACCAATAGAATACGTGATGGATCAGCTTTGAAACTCTGAGGATTGTATTTCCGTAAGTTTCTTTACCCTGAAATATTTATAAGTCGATGTGAAAAACTATTTGGCTCTCAAACTTTTATCAATATTTCCGCCGATATTTTGAAGTGGGTATCCATTCTATCCCTTTTATGTACCATGTCATGGAGTTTTTTTGATTACTTTTCATTCTTTGTATATTATTATGTGCCGTGATTTTTATGAATACCACTAGCAGCCGCCCGCTGCTTCGCTCGCCCCTTTCCCGCTACTTACATCCGTTCTCCCTTACAATATCTTTATAAATGGTAGCCTATATGTTATTCTGATGCTTAAGCTATATTATTGTAAAGTTTAGAAGCTTTTACGTAAAAGAGTAACAAACATTCATCCATCCATACTTACAAACTTTTGCGTTTATAATACTTAGTAGTATAGGTACGTAGTAGGATTTTGTACCTACTTAAAACATTTTTATATTAAGATCTCTATTCTCATAAAGATAATATCCGTCTGTCGGCATATTAGAATTGTTTTTAATGATGATGTATTATAGTGATGTCAGATTGAGATCTGCGAAGAATGATACCCAGCAATCGCCTTTCCAATGGCTTGCGGCGAACATGATTGGTGAGGCTTTGGCTGCCAAGCAGTTATTGACGCGGGTTTCACAAGGGCCTTGAGCTCCTTGAGCTCAATTACGAAGGGTACAACTGACATATTGATGAGAGTACTACTGTTTCTTTCACCACACTGGATCGAAAGAACTAGTTGTTGTGAACTAGGCGTCATGAAGTGTGTGCATTAGTGAATTGCGCTGGAATTTATAAAATTCGTAATGTAAATGGAAATTCGAAGGGTACAATTGACGTTTTGATGAGATTATTACTGTTCTTCTTTCTCCACACACTGGATCGAAAGAGCTAGTGGTGACACAATAAAAAGAAAAAGAGTGCATAGTGATTTTCACTGTAGACCTACCATAAGCTCTGTCTGGCTCTGTCTCTAGCTTTGGTTTTGATTCTGTGTGAGTATTGACTAAATAAATCCTACGTCGAAACACACACAGCTATAATACACTGGTGAGCCTTTACACAGACTCAAAACCAGAACCAGAGACAGAGCCAGATAGAGCTAGTGGTAGGCCTACAGGAATTGATAACATTGTTAATGTTAAATAATCTTATCGCAGTATTAAAGTAATCAAATTTATCAGGGAACAACTCATCATCTCTCTCTCATATGAACGATGGTGGCCTAGCGGTAGCGGCCCCGCCTTCCGATCCTAAGGGTTCAAATCCAGTCGTGAACACAAAAAGTTCGTAAATGTGTCACATGCACGAAAGGAGCCTCTCAGAGGCGCACTTAAAATTATTTCACCACACTTGGTTCAAAAGAACCAGTGACATGACAGAAAAAAGGGAACAACTAAAGAATCAAAATCAGTTTATGAGTAGCCATTTTAGATTAGAGATGTTTCAACTTGGCAAAGTTGAAGGAAAAATAAGTTAGATTAAACTTAAGTTGAAACGTTTCAGTAACGTTAAAACATCCAATTATAAATTACCTCTTAATTAATTTAGAATTTAGGTACTGCTAAGATTGTAAAAATTATCACCAAAGTTTTGATCTCCATGCCCATTTCGGTTTCCCGATAAGGGGGTTCCACCCTAACTCCTGATTACGTATCCCGCGACAAGTATGCGACAAGCATGCATTTTAAATCATTGTTTTCCAACGATACTGAAACTTATTAGCAAAGTGGTGTTCGACAGTACTTAATATTAGTACCAAAAATTCATTTTGCTCAATACCTATCTGCAAAATACAATCTTCAAATTCAAAATTGCGCGTTATTAGCCGCGCCAATAATGAAACTAAACTTGAAAGGTGGGGCTAATTTACGCCTCTCACGAGGACGTGTAAAGGTAACTCACGCTAATTATTACTATTATTTCAACGTTGGTTGTAATGTATGCAAAACCTATGTCATATTGTAATTGATTTGTTTTGTTGTAATAATGTATTGATTTGTGATAATGCTTTCCAAATAAATTGTTATTGATTATTATTATTGAATCATAGTATTTATGTAAAATGCCTTGTGAGTCATATTTACTTCGTAGTCGCGAGTCTGCTCTTGCAAACATGTCTCGAGTTACGTAATCTGGGGACGAGTTCTCATACCGGTTGGGATGGCAGAGGGGATGGCAACGGTTTTAATAAATAATTATCCTCCTCGGTGCTTCGCCCGGATAAGCAGATACTGAGCTAATTCTCTACTAGCACACCCGTTTAAGCTTGATACAGCTTTGAATTTTCAATGCTATAATTATGTTTTGTACTGCGCTTGAGCTAAAATTGCAAACCATATTTTATTTTGTATTCACCTTCACTGACCTACCTATCCATATTTAAAGCGAAAGTTAATATTTATTCAATTGCATCCCAAGAATGCCTGTTTTACTTATAGAAGATGCTGGAAGGGGGATGCCACATCTTTTTTTCTATGCCACACTACGCTGCTGGGCCAAAATCCCAGTATATAGTTTTCCAAAATTGGATAACAAAATAATTAGATTAAAATTGAGCAATTTTACATACTTAAGACACTACCCGCCCCTTTAATAATTCCGGAGTTTCTTCCACTGCTTCTCACTTCATCCTAAGTAGTCATAAGCGTGCTATCGCTGGTTTTGCATTTGTTAATGCCGAGTTGTCTGAGCACCCTAAGTGAATGTGCTAAACTGGCTTAAAACAACGTATCACAACCCGCAAACTGGGCAGGGGCACTCCTAAAACGTTGAGGCTAATTGCACTAAGATTCCATCCTTTGCTAATACGATATGTGTAACACGGGGCGCGGCTGAAAAACGACGTGTCTCAGACACAAATGAGCCCAAACTCTTTAGCTGCTTCTGCTCTATTTGTTGCATGTTAAAGTTGAAATTTGTGTCGATTAAAATTTGGGCCGCTCCTATTACGACGAGCCTTAATGGAAATTGTGAGCCGAGCCCGTGTCGTTACGCGCTGCAAATGTACATAATGTGTCGTCAAAAGGGTGAAATATACTTTAGCTGGCTGTGATTCCGTTCCGAGCGAGCTGGGTTTACCGGCTTTCAAAAGTTTTTCCGGTTTGATTCCTCGCAGACAGGCGAAAGCGACATTTATCTCGGAATTGGAGCATGCGAACAATTTGTCACAGGCATTGACTAAATTGCCTTTATTTATTCACCGTTTTTCAATTTTGTATCTAAAATAATTGAAACACGACGGCAAATTTGATGGCTGTTTTTGATTATTTAGCAATATTTTACTAAGGTATAAGTGTATAACGTACTAGGGCGCTACTCATTTCCATAAAGAAAGATTACCCGCGATCTTTACAATGTCGTCAGTCCAACGGGTTGGAGAGTCTTCCGTCTTCTATTTGTTTGTATCAATAAAAATAAGAAAATCCGCTATTGTATTATATAGGGGCGTTCATTTTAAAAACCTTTTAAAGGAAAAGCCGCTGAGATCACAATGCAAATTAAATAGGATCTCAGAATACAGAAAAGGAAAATGCCTTTTCTGTCATTAAAAGAAATACTGATACCTCCTCTAAAATGACGCTCTTATTAAATTCTTACGTTTATTAGCTTGGAGTGAAATTCCCCGACTTGCAAGGAAAAGCTTAATACAAAAAAAAGTTTCGTGTTTCTCGTCTAAGGAATTTTATTAATGTTGGCAACATCGCTGCTCGGTGTCCGTTATTGTTACAACTAAGTTTAATTTTGTATCTGATGAAAGGTGGGCATTTAAGCGAGTAATATTATTTTGAAATATTATGCCAAAAGTAAATTAAAATCAAAAAGCCCGGTCCAGGTCAGTTTGATTAATTCATACAGGAACAACTCCAACTGAGCTATAATAAAAGACACGACAAACGTGTGGGAAGGATCTTATTAACCATCATCATATTTCTGCTCAGCGTTCGACGAGGCAACACTTTAGTGCACAGTGAGTCAATTTTCCTGAAGATGCTTCGTAGAGAGTCGAAACACGTGTCGAAATCTTGTTAAATTTTATTTTTGTTGTGTCTAATACACCTGATTTCACTTTACAGGATTCGTCGATTAGATTAGCGGATAACTTTTTAATTTAGATATGTTAAAAAATGGAATTCCCCAAAATCACGCCTGAATCAATTAATTAACTTATTATCCATGTTTTACTATGAGTAGGTAAGTCGGGATAGTTAGACCGATAACAATCTATGATCTACCGCAAGGTAAAAAAGCTTCTTAGGTAGCTATATTAACACGTGGTTAAACTTTTTAATTAAGTTTACTACCAAGCGTCAGCCGGTTGTCCTCTTCTTGTTTCTTTCAAGCAGACGCAACGAGCTAATTTAAAAAATAACAGTGCGCCAAATAATTCGCACTGCAAAACTTTAAATAAGCATTACAGATAATCCCAGAATTTTGATACGTTTATATCTGGCTTCCAACAACTGTAACCTGGTAATGCTCCAGAAAGCCTATTAAGGCCACAAGCGGTGGTAGTTCGGGCTACAGTATGATAAATGTCAAAAAAGCACCGCAATGCAGGCCATTCCATGATGTGCCAACAAAGCTTTATCTATATTCGTCGTGTTCACGGTTAAGACTACGCTGAATTTTATACAAGCTGCCGCCCAAGGCTTCGCACGCCCCGTTCTCCTATACTTTTTCGGGATAAAAAGTATCCTATGTCCGTCTCCTGGTTCTAAGCTTTCCACCAATTTTCAGCTAAATCCACCGTTTTGAGTTATAAATAGCGTATATAGAATAGAGACAGAAATATTTAAACCATCTTCAGGAACAATGAAAAGAATTAACCTTAACCTACCCAAATTAAACAAATTTTAATCAGAGCCAGACTTGTTTGTATATTGAACCTAAGTATATCTATACTTACCAAACCTAGGTAGATACCTTTTAAATAACTAACTACATGTTTGACATTACATTATGCATATTTTGAGCATCATCGTCAATTTTAACTAAAGTGGAAATCGTCGCATTTGCAAATTGCCGTGTTTAAACTATGGCATCGGACAACAAAAGCCCGACCATAATAGCGAACTACAGGAAAATTATCCTTTTGTTCGACGACTTTTAGGGTTCCGTTTCTAATAAGAAAAGTTGCCTGAGCAGCTAAAAAAGAAGTCTGTGAAGACGGAACTTTCAATGAAACAGCTGTATTATAATTGATTAAAACTTTAAAATTGAGCATTGCTCGGACTTTGTGATGCACAAGCCAAGGGGAGTGAGTTTTAACTTTTACATTATAGTCTACCACACTCCTATCTCATGACAATAAATCAAAAATAGTCATTATCTCTTTAAAAAACTATTCACTTGAGTGGATAATGTATTTTTTTTGTATTAGGTAATGGCCTAATTTTCATTACAGTTATAACAGTTCATATAAAAATGTCCTCACAAAATTACGAAAGCAAATTTTGTAGAAATATTAAATTGTGGTTGTAGGCGACGCCCTAATGTATTAACCGACTTCAAATAAAAAAGGCGGAGGTTCTACATTCAGTTGTTTTTATTAATGTTGTTGATTAGTCGATTTGAAAAAAATATTTTGTCATCTAAAAGTTTTTATTTTCAGATAAGTCCCAAAGAAGTTTCATCAAAATCAGTTGAATCTTTTTGCCATGAAGCTGGTTTTTAAGTTTTTTAAACTTCACTTGTTATAAAATTTTTGAGTACTGGTATCATTTGTTGTCTATGAATGTCTATGAAAAAGAAAAAAGCGCCGGCCGGACCGGTGTTTTGTACTTTATGGTTAACCTTATCTTTGTATTGCAACTTGATTTGATGCGCGTCGTCTCGCTGAGAATTCTGTATTTTTATGTTATGTGAGAAGAATATTAAAAGTGAAAAATATCCGCTGTTTTACTGTAACTTTATCATTTGTGTGGCGACATATTCTACAGTGGTCATGGTATAAATGTTTAGCAAAAAAACTACGAGAACCCTATGGCCAGAGTCCCACTCACGCTATGTATTAATTTATCTTGCTTTTGTATATGAAAAATCCTTTGTATAGGCCGCATTTTTTTACTTTTTATGTAGCCCAACGACTGCGATAGTTACCATACCATTGAGAAACAATATCTTTTGTTGTAATTGATGCTTTTTTTTCTTACAACTAGCTGATGGATGGATGGTAGTAGACATCGCCTATAACAAAGCATTGCCTCGAAGGCCACGTGAGTTAGGAAAGTGCCCTACGATGCGCTGCCCTGCGTCCATTAACTTGAGGCATACAGATGTTCAGCCTGATCTGCCAGTAATTTCCAAAATATTAGATTATAGGTTATAGTTATTGATAATCATCATCATCAGCCCGTTTGCACCCACTGCTGAGTATAGGCCTCCTCTTTATTGCGCCACTCTTTCCGGTCCCTCGCGAGTCTCATCCACTCATTCCCAGCACTTGCAACAATGTCGTTCGACCAACGGGCGAATAATAATATTGATAATCACTTAGTTTTTTTTATATTATGCTGATTTATTGATGGTATGTTACACAGATAGCCACCAGATGTTAAGTGGCAATTATAAATATTAAACACTGTCTCGCAAGCCACGCACGATAGGGACGAGCTTTGAGTCCCTCAAATAAGCATAATACAGCCTTATGTGCCTATAATTTCAATGATACATTGACTATCAAATCATGCACAAAGAAAAAACTGCTTTTCATGATGTGCGTGCCACACGCTTTGATTCTTTAAAACCCATGCTTATCTTTGTTCTTCAAAAGTTCGACGACTTTTCAACGTGGCACGCAAGTAGAAAATTCTAAATAGGCTTGTAAAACAGGGTACATTTTAAGCAGTATTTCATTTCCTACTACGATTAAGATTAGCGAGATTAAAATAATACTTATTGGGTTCAATGTTTTTTTTACCTAATACTTTTTTAAAATATTGCTCAAAAAAACGACGGCCACTTTGAAACACATTGTACAAATCAGTGCAATGGAAATATGAAGTCATAATTTTCTTGCAAAAAGTGCAAAAGCTAAATGCTCTAAAAATAAATGGCGTAATAGATCCTAAAATATCTAATTAGTCATATTCTGATATATTTCATGACTTTTATAGCCTTATGAACATTCACTCATGAACATTTATAAATCGATAAGCAATGCTTAAACTCTTACCATTCCTGTCACAAATCGTGACAGGCCCAATTTTATTGTTTTTATGTAAGGTTTATTAATACGGAGGATAATTATAATTCTTGGAATTTTAAATTTAAAATAATGGCCTACCGAGCCATTGAACTTGTGTTTTAGTACCTTGGTGCTTAATACCTTTGGGAAAACTAACTGAACTAATTAAACGAACTTAACTCACGGTACCAACTAAAATATTTGCTCTACATCACGTGCCTGCGTTACGTATCGCGTGACATTTGAGCGTGACATTCTACTTGTCCATCTGAGTTATTCCATTTTTAAATTACCTACAACTCCCAGTGGTAAGAAAGTCGAACCGTTACTGTGGCCTGCGGTGTACGGAATACGGCCACCTATAACGTGAAGTATTCATAAAGCTGAGGACGTCAAGAACTAGACTAGACCTGGTGACATCTAGAGATGGGACAAGTCCGCTCGAAAGGGTTAAAAAAAATTTGGTTAGAAATTAAGTACCTTATACTTCTTGTACTATCTCTTACGGCAAAACAGTGAAGGGACACATTTTAAAGTCTATGTAACGTTTATATTTAAAATATTGAAGCGTTTACAAGTACTTATCTACGGAAGCTACTCCTTGCTTGTAGGATCCCATAAGCCCGAAATACACGAGGCTAGCAAGACAATGACAGTAAGCTGGCAAGCTAGCAGCTCTAGCTTCGTGTAAACAGATCTGCTATTGGAAAAATTAAGCTAGTTCTGTTTGCATGAAGAACTTAGTTGATCGTGGCTTGAAAAACTATATAGCCTCGTGTATCCCGAGCAACCGCTATGTGCTCTATTGTCAATGTAACTAAACGCTTTTTTTTAATTCTTTGAATTCATCTTTTTTTTTGCATTTTGCTAAGGAACAAACCAGTGTAACTATAAGTTTTGTTACCTCCCTATAAAACACTGACAGTGTAAGAATTCGTCACTAGAGGTCGACGGGTCAGTCGAAACCCAGGGGTGTGTGGGGGGAACCCCCGTTGGCATGGCAACCGCGCCCCACAACACGCCGCGGCGGCGCCACCAGTACGTACTGTACTAACAAACCTTTTATGGATGTTTTACGTTGTTGGTTGTTACTTGAATTGCATGGGGTAGGTAGGTCTGTGGGGGAATCTGTTTATCTATGCCATCTACGCTATTGTCAAGGAAAAAAAATCCTTGCTTAAATGACTGCAGGAGTTGTTATAAGATGTCCCTTCCGCGCTATCATCTCAGGGTAGTTTTCTGGTCTCCTATAACTTAAACCATTAATTTCAAACCCTTTTTTTTAATTTGGACAAATTTTTGATCTAGAAATAAATTTATATTAAAGCAAGACTGTAGAATTTGAGACTTTCCCTGTTTTTGGTTTTTGAAAATACCTCAAAAACTTGGCATGAACTAAAACGATTTTTGTAAATAGGTGATGCTTATAGCGGCCTTAGCAAAACACCCTGTTTATGCCGTCGAAATATAATATGCGCATGGGAAATGTAGCACGTTTTAATATTTAAAAGCGTATATACACGTGTAGGTATAGGGTTGCCAGTACAAGTTTTTAGCCGGGCGGTCAAACATCTGAGCGGGCATGGCAAATAATAATGAACTGATAGATCAGTCAGAACTTCTCAAATGCCTCTGGTTGTTTTTCAACTTTTATTATAGTGAAAACCAAATAATGACAATGAAGGAATTCCGATCACAACTGTGAACCTGGTACAAACTTTGACGAAAGATTCTGTTTTTCTTTTATTAAAAAAGAAATAAAGTTGCTAAATTGATTTGAGTAGCATAACAATCGGCCTTTTGAATTTGGAACGATTATCAGGTTTTAATAATTTTCCGTGTGACAACCCTATACCTCCGCTGTTATTTTGAATTGCGGCCATGAGAGAATCAATACTTTGTATTTATTGATGAAGTTACTTTGTGCCTATTGCTTTGTTAGAGACTTGACCATTTTAGTAGAGCGAGGTTTTTTAAAACAAAATACTAGGACTACTAACTCACCCTGATACAAAATAAAGAGGGTCAACATTACCATCCAAGATACCCGAGAAATAATCATTAGTATTTTATCATCGGCCTGAAAAATTTCGCTGTTTTTCATGCTCACTGCTTGTTATAACTTCATACATATTTTCAGGAAAAATGATAAATGAAATTTCTAACCATCTCTATCCACCGACTTCTCGCGATTTTATCTAGGTATAGGACGGCAAAATATAATCTATATGTATACATTATCCATAAAAGAAAGTCGCGTTAGTAACACTATGTATAACTCAAGAAAGCTGAACCGATTTGGCTGAAAATTGGTGGGGGGCCTAGAACCAGAAGACGGACATAGAATACTTTTTATCTCGAAAAAGTAATGAGATACGGGAACGCGGCGAGCGAAGCCGCGGGTAGCTAGTGAATGATAAAAATCTAATTTACAAACATACCTACAGGTATATAAAGAAAATAGGTTTTTGGTTTAATCCGTAATTCGCACCATGTTATCAGGATAAACACAAATTAGGAAGCATCCCAAGCTATTTCAGGATTCATACAGTCTTGCCTCATAATTTGCCGCCAATTATTAGTGAGGCGTGCTATTAACTCGTCAGGCTGATTAGTGCACACCTGAGTTTGAACCCACGCTCGCGCCAAGGAGGCGCCCACTTACTTCAGTATCACATGCTAGGCAAGACAGGCGTAAGTGCTTAAAGCGTTTAAGTTAGACAATCAGTTAGATTGAGCGTTGACGAGAAATAAATAAAGAACGTGTGGCTACAACAGTAACTTAAAATGAACACTCGGATCTTACAACAAAAATAAGTCCAAAAATATGGATGACTAATCTAGTAGTAGCTCATTGAAAAAACTTAGAGCTATTTTCATACAATAGTGATTTAAAATGAAAACTAAGGTGTTCATTTTAAAAGTCACTGTTGTAGATCTTACAACAAAAATAAGTCCGTGACGGTGACTAATTTAGTATTAGTAGCCCATTGAAAAAAACTTTTTTTCAACCAAAAATACTTAGTTATATTAAACGACTTTGCCCCTATGTTTCTTTCAAAAACCAAAATGGAGAGACTTTTGGTTCAACTGTGGTTTTTCGTGTAAAATCACCGCCTTAAGTACCATAAGGAAATAATACGTTGGGATGGTGCTGCCAACATTTACAGGATGTTTAAACAACGATTAGAGCTTACCGGTACATTAGAAGGTCGCTCGATGGCATTTTTACTTTGTAGCTGCAAGTAAAATTATTAAAACGGTCAAACGTGAGTTCCATCTCGCACAGCGAGGGCTTCTGAAGTGCAGAATTTTGTAAAACTATTATTGAAAATTAAAATTAAACTAGTTATTAGTCGCATAAAAACATTGTTTGCTACCGAGCCCTTAAATGTATTAACAAACTTACAGTCGATCTCAAAAGTTTGATGGGTGAAATATTCAAAAAGTGTTTTTCCTTAAAAACAGAAACATGGTATTTTCCAGAAATTCGAATACTTCAAAAACTTCAGATGCTGACTTTATCTACCTACAAACCATTTTGTTTCAAACGTTCATTCCCAAAGCAAGAAACGGAATGAAAGTTCTTCAAGCTTCAGTACGGTTTGCATTTCAGTAGACGACCCGGTGATACCTATCGTACTCGTCCTTACAAGGATCAATTAATTCGCGTTTCCTTTTGTGTATTCAATCCGCGATCCGTAATCCGAAACAGACACTCCAACAACGGATGCCTAACTAGTATCCAGTTCTAATTTAGCTAATTCCACCAGTGAGTATATCGGTAGGCAGTATAGATAGGTTTATACAGTACACGCATCGAATATCAATGGCCACAGCGCCACGGCCTAAGTAACCTCTGTTTAGTAAGTTATCATGGTGATTTAAGTTACGATAATTTATTTTAGGGATGAAAAGGTTGGGCTTGCCGTCAAATAAAGTTACACAGATTACATTAAGAAATGGGACATGCGATACAAATGTATCGAATTATAAAAAAAGTCAATAAGAGTCCACAGCTCCATAAGTTTGAAGGGTGAGGGTGCCGGTGAAATTACTGGTAAGTAAAACTTAACATCTGTATGCCTCAAGTTGATGGGTGTGAGGCAGTGCATCGTAGGGCACATTCCTGACGTGCGTTACCAACGAGGCAATGCGGTGTGTTACCACTTTACATCAGGCGGGCCATAAGCTTGCTCCTTTTGCTTGTTGTATAAAAAAAACTCTGAAATTAAAAATGATTTTCATATACTTAATTAAATTTTAAATAGGTACCTTACTTTGTATTTAGTTCAAGCTTATGACCTTAATATGCGAGTTTTATTGGGAGCTTTTGTTACGCTGGTTTTTGCGTTCATTGTAACGAGCTTTTACGAGTTCTGATATTTAATATACTTTTGATATTATTTTTTGAACTTTTACCACATATAATTTGTATAATGGTACTGATTCAATGACTAGGTGACTCTTAGCATCTTTTTTATACAGATTTTCCAAATAGTCTATATACTAGTTCAATACCTTCTTGAAGCATTTGAGGTATTAAACTTTTGCATGGGACTGCGGTTTTTTTTAACTTAGACAGTGTTGATTCCTTATAAAAAATGCTGAACCTTCTCCCACCTCTTTTGGGGAAGTTTGTCGATCTTTCCCGAAGAGGTGTCACGAGGTGCGTGACGGTGACGAGTTCTCTGGTTTTTTCCCGCCTCTAAAAATGCTTAAACTTGCCTAAAGATATACGTACAAGCACTAAAGGGAAATTTTCACTTACATAAAGTTATTTACATTGATGGGTACTTTAACACCCTGAAGTTTTCCAGAGTGATATTTTTTTAAGCCCCGTTAAAAAAAATACTCGTGATGTGCACGAGCTGGTATAAATGTTATACCAGCTCGTGTGCATCACGAGATAAAAGTTTGGGGCAAAACACTACATGTATAGTACTTATAGCATTTTCAAATACACAAGAAAACCTTCATTAGATTTTTAGAGGCGAGTTGGGGTAGTAAAGGCACTAACTGATGCCATAAAAGGTAGTTTGCCGAAACATTATAATTAATTCAGTGTGGTAAGCACTGACCGCACGATTGAAATATAAACTTACTTTTCCAAATATAGGACGCAGGGAGAATTCAGAAAAAAAAACTTAAATCTGAAAAAAATAAATGAGGCCGAGCACAACTACGGCCACTAAAATAATATGAGTTCTACTCACCATTCACTCATGAGTTGGTATTAAAAAAAATTACAAACGTATTATTTGATTTCAAAATAAAAAATATATTATGTACCTACTGTTTCTTGAAAAAACAACATAAATCATTTTCTCTTGATTTTCTAACTGCAAGTATATTTTTTTTAGTGGACTTATGTTGGACACTGTTTGGGTCCAATCGTTTTTAAGGTTTTTCACATTTTGATTCAAAGAATACAAATTACTTTGCATTGCCAAACTGAAAACCAAACGGTCTATTATTCTAACTATTCTATTCAATAAAATAATTAGGATCTTTGAAAGCCCGAATTCATAAATGAAAAATACCTAGCAGTGGCGGGTGGTTCAACTAAGTAATTTCCGCGTCATTTCGCTAAAGTCAACAGAATCGCTTCGTACCTAATAACTAGTTTGTTGAACGAGCGATAGGCTTAATGTATTGACATTGTTACGACCTCTGAATAGCAATTACGGTAAAATGTAGGCACTAACTGCTGTAGGCACGGTTTTTCTTTCCAAGGAAACGAAATCTATTCTGGGTAACATAGAAAAGGTTGGTATTGTTGTAGCTTAGAAATATGTACCTACGCAATAGCTGTTTGCTATCAGTAAATAGAGTTTATAAGGGAATTTTTTAAATAAAGTGGTAAATCGAAAAGCAAAAGGACTTGTGTGTTAGATGTTGGTATTATATTTACGTTGAGGGACTACTGTAAGGTCTGAAGAGAAACCTCTTATAATTTTGGGGAAAAAAATAATTTAACACTTTGTATACGTAAATAAATAAAATATATTGTGGACAGTCCACACAACACTATAAAGCCCCAAATTAAGCAGAACTTGTACTATGGAGCCAGATAGAACATGTTCTACAATACTTATTTTTTTTATAATTTATAATTGAATACTTAGAAAAAGAATACAATGTAACACCGAGACAATGAACAAACATTTCATTCACCACACAAATATTTATTATCGGTGGGTATCGAACCCACGACCTACGGTACAGAAAGCAGAGGTACCAACTGAGCTGAGTGGCCAGTCAACGTATATACGTTTTGAAGACTCCAAAGAAGTGAAAAGTAACAAAATAAAAGAAAGAAAAATAACGTCTTTGCTGCAAATTCCAATCTTACCATTATTTTTTGTTGTTTAAAAGTTAAAACTGCAGTCAATTGCAAATTTGATGCAGAACATCGTTGTGACGTCCAAAAGAGTAACGACTTTGTTTTTTTAGATAACAGCCAACGAAACGTTTACAAAAGTAACAAATGGCCGAATAAAAATAAATTGCCAAATGTATTCTATATCTGCCAACACTTTTTACCTCAAATATGGTAATCCATCAGTTTGTATTACAACAATGGATGATGATACCATTTATGCCCTGCGATTTGACTCTTGTACATGTATCTCTCTCATTAAAAAAGGTACAAGGTACTTTGATTCAAATTCAAAAAATATTTATGCACTTGTATCACAAGGATCACTTAGCGTCCTAAAGCTAGGTGAGTCTAGGTGCTAGTTCCGCGCGACTAAGCCTAGAACAACAGGCAACAAACTATGGTTAAGTCCCTGCCTTTTTTGTATGATCCTTCTATAAAACAAAAATAAATATACCTAAATAAGTCGGGAAAATAAATAAAATAAGGTAATATACGCGATAAATACCCGTGTAAAGTATAAATAAATATACCTAGCAATGATTTTCCAGTTTAGTGCTATATTATTTGGCTATAATGATAAAATGCAAAATTATAATTCAGAAAAAATATATTTCTACATGTTTATAATAATCATGAGCCCGTAAAAATAAATGTTGCATGTGTGAGCCCGATTTTTCTACCTCCGTCGTTTATCAAAGTACCTACTGAGTTGGCTAATGCGTGTCGCACGCAAAAACTTAAAATCTGTCATTTTTACTGTTCATTGTTCACGCAACAAAAATAATATCAGATTTAGTTTATGGTCATAAAATATTACCTTTGTTTTCTATAATAAGTGGAAGTACCTATTCGTAATGGTAGAGCTGCAGCAGCGTTTAATAAAATACACTTACAGAAAAGTGTTTCTACTGAAAGAGAGCTTAGTTAGAACGTGCTAGAAGCAAATAGATGAGAACCCAAAAGGTGAGACAAGTTATTATCACTATTTTTATGAAATAACGGGATATTTACCATGATTAAATTTTTAAATTTTTCAGTTCAACCGTGATCATGGTGCATGCAACTGTGCCGAAATATCGGAAGTCAACTCAGAAAAATTTAATCATGGTAAATATCCCGTTGTTTCATAAAAATAGTGTTAAAAACCATGATAGTTTTAAAAGTTATATAAGTTATTATCATTAATTGTAATCTAAGTCAGTGAAGAGTGAAAATTGCTAGGAGCCGATTTGAGATTATTTTCAGCCATTATTTAAATCAATATTTACTTAGAGAAACAGCAAAAAATGCAAACTCTACGACAGCCTAAAATGGCAATGGGCAGGTTAAATAGAAGAACTCAAAAAACCGACAAACGTCGGAGAATAAAGATTCTTGAATGGCGACCACGAACCGGGAGTCAAAACGCAAGATACCCATCCACCTGATGGACCGACGACATTGCTTGCAAAGATTGCGGAAGGTCAGTTGCCCACAAGCGTTCTTCTTTGAAATGTATACGGGAGGCCTATGTCCAGCAGTGGACTTCTTCAGGCTGATGATGATGACCAATGCCACATTTTTATAACAATTGTAAACCAGTTGTATCTGGTACAGCACCGCACACAGCGCCATGCCACCGGATATTAGGCCACAGTGCACGGATCGGCGCGCGCGCAGGAAATGAAATCGCGTCCGACATGCCTATTGCTCTATTGTGGCGATGCGCAGGACTAACTTTATTGTTGCGCCTATTTGTGTCATCATAATGAATGGAATTAACTTTAAAATTAGTGTCAAAATATTCTGGTTTGAACTAGTAGATCATGGATCGTGAACACGCTGATGATTGCATATAGATTAAAAAGTCGGCAGTATGTAAAAGTCGCGATAAACAAGTGAGTAGGCGATTAATTGCAAATAAATTTTCAAAAGTCAGTACTCGCTTTAGAAAGTCGGCACCAAATATCTTTTTGCTAAATCAATATACTTAATCAATAAAGATCTAACATCAATTACAACTCGGTACCCTATCTTACCTACAATAACCACCTTATTTAGGTACCTATACGTATACATTCGGATACAGCTCAAGTTACGTAAAAACAAAGGAAAACTACGCTTATTGCAAGGACATAAGAGCTAGCTGATGCGTATTCTTGTTTACTACGTGGTGCTGCTAAAATTTGTGTTCCAGACAAAAACAAACTTCTAAGCGATAGTTTGATTTACCACGGCAAGGTGAAAATCCCCAAGTCTAAAAATCCTGCATTATGTTGAATAGTGCCCGATGATTTAATTGGCTTATTTTACTGGTTTCGAACGTAAAAATATGAGACTGCGTACTCGTCATAAAATGCCAGCGCGTGCGAGCGAGCATTTTAATAATTTAATGCGCGCATTTAAAATGCCCTCTGGCAATTAGAAGCATCATTCTATCGTGACTGACAAAGAAATCATCACTAACTGTTATGTATAACTGTAATCAATAACAAGAAGACTAAAGACGACCATCCATAATACACTACTCAACAAAATTTAGGGAATAAGCAATAGTACCAACTTTTATTGTGAAAGCCCGTAAAAAAAGTACTGGTCACTAAAATTTATAAATTAAGGCTGGAAGAGGAATAAGTCACGTGTTCGAAAAAAAAAAACATTTTCATTTAATTTCAAGGAAAAACCGAAGTTGGTCGCAGAGTAAGGGGTTTGCATAGAGTAAAGGCTTATGCCCTGAGAGGGCCAACGGATTATTAAACAGCTGCAAATAATGTTTTTTCATTTAATTTCTACGCAAGCGTCATATTTTATGTTTTTGTAATTTGAAGAATTTTTTTTGGTTTAGGCACTTTTTTCGTTTTCTTTATTAAACTTTATTTTTTTACATGAACGCTATTTATTTAATTGCATAACTGAAATCAAGAATAAATTTCGCTTCTTTTGACATCTGGGGTAAAAACTAGTTGAGTTAAAATTATACACTAATTATATCCTTGTTCCCTAGACTTTGTTGAGTAGTGTATAATAATAAGATCAATTGAACTTCACGTGTGAAGCTCAATTGATCTTATTCAATTGTCATTATTATATGATTTAGCTTCATTTTTCAGATATAAATAGGTAGGTAGACTATGTAGTACTTAGGCAACTTCGCACATTAAAAAGAATAAAATCGAGTTCGATTTTCAAAACAAAAAGTGACATCCAACCTCAGCGCTGCACCTCCTTCAGCTTCATTCTTTTTTCGTGCGAGGCAACGAGCACGTCTCTTCTGTCAAAAATATTTTTACGTCCGCATCGTAAGTATCGGACGCATTGCATCAAACTGACTGTACCTACCTATATACCTAGTATTCTTTGAATGATGTCCTCCGCGACGTATCCGTCGATTGCAAACCATACTGCGAAGTTGGATTACTTTTCATATTTGAGCGAATACGACTCGCAAACCCAAACTTGGTCTTAAATATCCTATCACAGGATAAACAATATAGCTGGCCAGAAGAGTTATAATATATGTGTCACTCAAGTGCGTCTTCTGATCCTTACCATATTACGGATTACTTGATTGTTCATAAAATTTTTGATACGATGCGTCCGATGTGGACATGAGAACGGGCACCTATTAAATGAATGCTTGAGAGTCTAATTTTTATGATTAAAGTATCAGTCGCTGAAATGGCGAACGACGCACGCGCAGTGTGGTTTGAAATCGCAATCGTCTAATTATGGAATCCTGTGATGCGTTAAAGATGTTTGCTTCATAACTGTTAGCAAATAATTTATACAGTTTTGATACTTTCAGAACTGTTCAGCTATGAAATCAGCGGTGTCCGATTGAAAACTGCTGTCGAAATTTTCACGCCAATTACTTATTTAGTGAAACTGTTTCAAATTGTAGTCACCCTAGTTTCTGCTTTCTGATTTTAGAAAGTGATCATCGTTTGAAAAAAGATAATTAAGTCAATAGGTATTAGGTACCTACAGACACTTACTTACCTACCTTCCCTATAATACAATTTCAACTGGAATTCAGGAAAGCTCGCGTACAATAACGCTACTGAAAACCTTGTATTATTAACTACTTTATGTATGCGTCTGATAGCCAAATTCATTATAATTCTATTGACGTTGACTGTATACCTACTGTTTTTAAATGTACGTATCTGGTACTTACATTAAGGCATGTAAACTACTAGATTTGAATTCTGTTCTAAACAACCGTTCTTGTTAGATTTAATCAAGTTCAAAGTGCGAGTAACTTACCTATCAAGGAATACTTTTGAGCGATTAAAATAGGTAACAAGTTTTTTTCACAAGCTGAAGTAGGTACCTGAGTAACCACCTAACTATTAGGCGAATATTACAAAATTCCTTGCAACAAAATGTTACCACGATTTACAAATTCTTGTTCTATTTGTAAATCAGCCGGCTCTTTTGCAAACAGTTCGATTCACTAAATGGAAACTGGAAACTCTTTGAACAAAGTAACGTTTCTGAAACATGAAAAATGATCTCGTATTTTTGGAGTTAGGTATGTGCTCTGTTGGAGTGATAGCATTTTGAGATTTACCGATTTTATGTCTATCATGTTTAGTAAGTTTTTACAACAATAGGTTTCCATACCTATTTGTATTTTAACACGCACCTTTTTATGAGTAGGTATTGAGACTGAAAAAAAATTGAATTGGGTTTTTGTTTTCTTTAGCACTGATAAAAGCCATACTTATTTTAGTATACTAAGTATACTTAGATTAAAACCCCAAGCTTCAATATTGTTTGGAAGCTTTAGTAAAGTTTGCGGCAAAAGGGTCAAAACTTAGTACTTATGCTCAGGGGTTAATTGGGTCTATCGTAGTTTTATTATTGTGGACATAGCCATAAATCTTAAGCCCGTATTCTGGAACAATGCTTGAGCCTGAGTCGAGCTTCAAGCATAGGTTTTTGACACTTCAATGGAAAACTGTCAAAAAATCTATGCTTGAGGCTCGATTCAGACTAGAGTCTGAATCGAGCCTCAAGCATAGATTTTTTGATCACAACTCAAAAAAAAAATTTTTTTTTTGAGTAGTTGATCTGACCGGTGTCGATCTGGCCAATAATCAAATATATATTAAAAATAAAAACCATTTTATGGGATTTCTTAATATTTGCATAAAACGTGCCGAAAGTTGGACAGTTTCCACCCGCAGCGGCTACTACGAGTTTCCACAACTTGCAAGTTCGAAAACAGAAATCACTGTGGTAAAGCTCAACCGTCGATATCCATAATTGCCCCGATTGCCAGACCGTGTAGTAAAAATGTAAAAAATGGTGGCTACCGTAAGGTACCGTCAGCATGCGAAGAGGTCACGCAAGCCGCGCCTGCCTCATTCCACACCACTTTTTATGGCAGAAATAACTTGGGATTCTTACCGATTCAAGAAACGAAGGGTTTTAAGCGATATCAACAAAGTTACGTAATGTATGCAGGCAGGTATGAAGGCATGGAAAAATATTATTTATTCCATACCCCCTCTAAAAAGTTTATTTTATTCACTGAAAACAGTGAATAAAAAGCCCTTTTAATCACTGTTTTGGTGTTTGAATTTGGAACACACGAATAAGGTCAACGTCCATCTCAACACCTTACAACCTTCTTGCGCCATAAATACTCTAGATTTGATTGGTCGAAATTTTTGACAAGGAGTTTACCATTGGATTAAATACTTTTTTGTGTTTTTTGTTGTCATTGCCATACATTAGTAAATTGGCGCTATTTTGAATACTGTACTTAGTAAGTTAAGCAACACAAAGTTTGATAATAGTAAATCGATTAAAAATGTATTCTAGGAATGCAAAAGATGTGCTGAGTTGTTTGTTTTTCATTTGAATTGTTGAGTTTATGAAAGAGAGGTCGGCCAATAGGTATATGTAGTAGAAAACTTGCATTAATTTATCTTTCATTTTTTACAAATCAAATCAAAATAAAAAAAAATTGTTTTATGCCATAATAGTATAAACAAATAATTTTATATTATTTGTTTAAACATTTTTGAAGTGAAAACTTCTTTAGCGGCGTTGAGCACTTTCTGAATGGGGATAAAATCTTAAACTCGCGTCAGGATCACGTGACCCTGATCGAAAAAGCGTAGGACGGATTTTTTGCAGAAATGTACCCTAAGACTACAACGTAGAGTTCATAATAAAAATCGAAAAAAAGCGTAAGACGCTACAGATACGCTAGTAGTTACTATGACACGGTAACGTCACAGAATAGATAATAGTTAGTAGCAAGCATACCAAGGCGTTTTTCGTGACTGTAGTAGGTATAGGTACATACCTATTATAGATTTTATGAACTAGCGGCCGCCCGCGGCAGGTAGTAGTGGTCATTGGTACATGATTTTATAGATCTACTGTATTTATTTTTCGAGTGGAGCATTGCGGCGAGCGAAGCGAGCCGCCATGTGACCATGGGAACAGCGCGGCGAGCGAAGCGAGCCGTGCTGTGACTCCCCCCAAGCCCCCCAGAACCCCCTCCTCCTGAACCCGGGGGGAGCGTCGCGGCGAGCGAAGCGAGCCGCCACGTGACCACGGGGAACAGCGCGGCGAGCGAAGCGAGCCGTGCTGTGACCCCCCCTAAGCCCCCCAGAACCCCCTCCTCCGAAACCCGGGGGAAGCGTCGCGGCGAACGAAGCGAGCCGCCACGCGATCACGGGGAACAGCGTGGCGAGTGAAGCGAGCCGTGCTGTTACCCCCCTAAGCCCCCCAGAACCCCCTCTTCCTGAACCCGGGGGGAGCGTCGCGGCGAGCGAAGCGAGCCGCCACGCGACCACGGGGAACAGCGCGGCGAGCGAAGCGAGCCGTGCTGTGACCCCCCTTAGCCCCCCAGAACCCCCTCCTCCTATGTCTGCCGTTTTACTTCATTTAGGACCTACTTGTAGGTCGCGCGACAAGGTCCCTTCTAGCGGTTCCGACCCGTTGAGGATTTGGCTTTACGTAAAATTTAGGGTTCCGTATAGGGTTTTGATTGGGGTTATACTATATTGAGGAATTTGATTAAATGGTCGACTTTTAGGGTTCCTTAGGACTTTGATTGGAGTTTCAACTACACTTAGAAGCTTGATAATGTTAAAATTTTTAGGGTTCCTTAGGACTTTGATTGGGGTTTTACTACATTGAGGAATTTGATTAAGTGGTCAACTTTTAGGGTTCCTTAGGACTTTGATTGGAGTTTCAACTACACTTAGGAGCTTGATAATGTTAACATTTTTAGGGTTCCTTAGGACTTTGATTGGAATTTCAACTACACTTAGGAGCTTGATAATGCTAAAATTTTTAGGGTTCCTTAGGACTTTGATTGGGGTTTTACTACATTGAGGAACTTGATAAAATAAACAACTTTTAGGGTTCCTTAGGCCTTTAATTGGACTTTCAACTACACTTAGGACCTTGATTATGTAAACAATTTTAGGGTTCCTTAGCACTTTGATTGGAATTTCAACTACACTTAGGAGCTTGATAATGCTAAAATTTTTAGGGTTCCTTAGGACTTTGATTGGGGTTTTACTACATTGAGGAACTTGATAAAATAAACAACTTTTAGGGTTCCTACGTTAATAATCAAGTTTTCACTTCTGCCGGCACTCCCGGAGTGCAACCCGTATTTTTTTTTTTTATTATAATAGTTTTTAATCCTTTCTCGCTTAAATCTTTCTTTTTCTCGAAGTTATGGTATAAAGTATAGTATGCAACTCTTGAAGAAAACGGATTTATCTCGAGGGCCATGAATCATTCGCGTCGTTTAGGATTCTAACACTTGAATCACTCGCTACGCTCGTGATTTGTTTTGAATTTTCGTTTAGGTCGTTTTGTTAGAAATTTACGATATGGGTCATACTAAGTACAGTAGTAGGCAACAAATATTGCATATTGGCTAATCTCGGCTTCATAAAGCGGAGTGTGCGTCAGAAAGAGATAGCGCTCTACGAACGCAGAAAAGACGATGTGCAATATTTATTGCTTAGAACTGTGCCTTATATTATTATATGTGTACATGTGGTACCTACTCTACAGTATCTGAAAATAAATAAATTATAATAATAATAATAATAATAATAACTAACTTATCATATCTAACTCTCGTAACTCCTTAGTTACCCCCGTAACTAAGGAGATAAGGGGGTACCTAACTAAGGAGAATTGAGGCATGGATGTCCCCATGATAAGTACGTCTCTATTAACATTTTAACAATGCGTTATTTAATTCATTTATCATCATTATTCCTAAAAATATTTGTTATACAAAAATAAATTTAAAACAGTGGCACATCCACCAGTTATAAGCTAGAGGCTCGACCAACGCCTTTGTTTGGCTTCCCGTCACTGTATTTTCACTTTGTCAAGGAAATGCGTCTTTACGTTTTAGGCAAATAAAGTAGGCTACATCCGCACTGGTGACGCGCAACGTATACCGCACCCCTATATCAAAGAGAAATATGATCTAGAAGAGGCATGCATTAAGCATTTTATAAATAAATAAATAAATATAAATAAATATTGTGGACAATTCACACAACAAAACGAAACAAAATAAAACGCCCTAATGTTTTATGTGCGACGAATTTACATGAAAAAAAAAACGTGAAAAGTCGTACAAAGTTTTAACCTCACTATTATCAATTTAATGACTGCTGTATGATTTATGATAGACACCAACAGTAAGTAAAACTACCGCAAAATTTTCCTAAGGGCTTAACCGACCAAAAATTCATTTGCCACTCAAAAAAAATTTTTTTAATGTGTTTGCAAACTTAAAAAAGTTAATTTAGTTAACCAAAATAGAATAAAGATATGAAATAAACTACTTACCGATAACTTCGTCCGTCAGCTCCGTGTAGTCTAATCAGCCAGTTCCTTCGTAGCACGTCTACGATTTTTAAACGCTTGTTGCTCGTTCTAGTAAAGTTATATCGATGTAAGAATAAAGTTAGGTATATAAATCTTTTAAAATGTAAATACAAGAGATATTTTTAAATCTATAGGCACAGTAATGATATGTATTTGTTTGATAAATTTCTCCTAAGCTATGACATCAGTGAACAGTGTTAAATCGCGTGGTATTCACTCCATATTTGTTGTGATGCAAAGTGGCATCGACACACGCGGATACATTGTTTTCATACCACAGGTTTTAGTATAGTCCATTAAAAGTTAGTCTCACAACCACTCGGAGATCCATAGTTCCATTTCACTGCCCGCACACGTTGTTATCACTATATTTTCACAGTATTTGATAAAGTTATGGCCACTGGCGTGAGTTTGGTTATATTCGAAAACGGCCTACAAAACACACACTAAACTTGGAGTTTTCTTGGGGAATAACAGGAAGGTGAAACGTTAAGCTCTAGAGTTTGATATGATGAAGATCTACTAGTGTTTTTAGTGAGTAAAATACTATTTTAGGGTGTAATGCTTCGCAGTGATTTTATAAGCGTGGCTGAATGTCAGGGCTGTCATGAACTGCACATGCGCGGTATCGGGATGCTTTGACATTTGGCAAGAGGGAAGGCGAGTCGATAAAACAGAGGCGACCGGCTGAAACCCAAACGGAGACCCGGTAATCCGAAAACAAAATATTCAAAACATTGCATCCTCAATCTATACTCTTTTTCTTCTTGCCCTAATCCTACGTTATGTGGGGTGGGCACAACATGTGTTGCTCCTCTATTCCCCTGTGTCAGCCGTCATTTTTGTATTTACTTCTCTCTTATCCATGTTACCTCTGTTCACATTTCCATCCACATCCATTACCTCAGGTCACATGACTTTAGTGATGAGTCATTGCAACCTCTAAACTATTATAAAAAAATAATACAAATTAACATTTTGGGAAAATCTGAGAACTGTGAATTTTACATGTCTATAATTAAGGCTGTGAGCGATGGTATAAGTAGAACTACGACATGACAAACACAAAACACAGAATATAGGCCTACCTATTACCTTTACGACATGGAAAATACTATTTAGGTATGTAGGTACTTATTGCTTTTCGTAGAGAGGTCTACGACTTTTCGTAGCAAGCCGCTACGGTCTTCTGTACAATGTTTTGGATTTTTTTGGCCTGTGCAGACTTAGACACAATGGAACATTTGGTGATAACAATCAAACGAACTTTATTTGACCTATTCATTACGAAGTTCTAAGGTAGGTACTCCTATGCACGGCATGTCGTGCGTGACTACTCTCTACAAATTCTGTTATTTTTCTTATCATTTCAGTCAAAATCGTAACCACGTTTACATAGCAAGCCGTTTATTAAGTACTCTATTTTTACAGACATCATAAAGTGACTAGCTACTTTGAGTCCATTGGCTTCTAGCATTATTCCAGAAACAAGTAATGTCAAATTTAAGTATCACGGTACTGATAAGCAAATTATCATCAGCAACTAGAACTAGAGCGCTGGTGGCCTAGTGGTACCGGTCCCACCTTCCGATTCTAAGGTCGTGGGTTCAAATCTACGATATTTGACAGCGTTTCACTGATCTCCACCACAGAATGCGTAGGTGTGCGCAAGGCTTTACAGAACTATGTTTCAGGCACAAACAAAGATAAAATAATGAAACCTACATTTTGATCATTGTCTTCGGGCAATTGCGTAAGTTACATACCTACCATTATATTGTTTAACTGTGTCTTCGACCCAACCCCGCAACACAATGAGGCACGGTACGCACAGTAAGTCGACACGCATTGTTTCATACGCATAACTAACTTAAACTGTCTTCGAATTTATGGTTTATTGTTTCTAAGCGGCCAATGGATCGAAACGAAGTTCTGCCTACTATGCTTTGTAACAATATTATGGTGGTGTTGGGCCACGTTTGAAACATTGGAGGCTATTTAACGCGTATATTTCATTGTTAGGGTTCCGTAGCCAAATGGCAAAAATGGAACCCTTATGGATTCGTCATGTCTGTCTGTCTGTCTGTCTGTCTGTCTGTCTGTCTGTCTGTCTGTCTGTCTGTCCGGCCGTGTCACAGCCATTTTTCTCCGAAACCATAAGAGCTAGACTGATGAAACTTGGTGAGTAGATGTATTCTGTGAACCGCATTAAGGTTTTTACACAAAAATATAAAAAAAACAATATATTTTGGGGGTCCCCATACTTGAAACTGAAACTCAAAAATTTTTTTTTCATCGAACCCATACGTGTGGGGGTATCTATGGATAGGTCTTGAAAAATGATGTTGAGGTTTCTAATATAGTTTTTTTCTAAACTGAATAGTTTGCGCGAGAGACACTTCCAAAGTGGAAAAAAGTTGGTCCCCCCCTCTAACTTCTAAAATAAGAGAATGATAAATCCAAAAAAAATATATGTTGTACATTACTATGCAAACTTCCAACGATATTTGGTTTGAACGAGATCTAGTCAGTAGTTTTTTTTTTATACGTCATAAATCGTAAACCGCAATTTACCTTTCGACGAACTACAAAAACCTTTATATTATGTTAATTGATGCTACGGAACCCTTCATGGGCGAGTCCGACTCGCACTTGGCTGCTTTTTTTTATTTATTTTTACCTATGTTTTGTGTTATGATCGCGGAAGTGTTAAAAGTACTATTGAAGGCTACATTTAAGGCGGACAAGTTCTAAGAACATAAGACTCATTAATCTATACCTAACTTATCTTTGCCCCATGCGATATAGTGGCTATAGAATATTTTTTTATCAAAATATGGCCGTCTCTTTATATTTGAACTGACAAGTTAACTATAACTACATAGACCAGTGATTGAGTATTTTGTTGCAATCAAAACCTAATCGCATCTGTCAGTTTTGACTTGACTTTGAGCTTCAATTGCAATAAAAAGCTTATCTTTGACAAGGAAGAACGATTGCAACAACTGTAGACGTTTTAAACATGAGTTAGGAACTTCGCTTTGTAAAACGAATAGGTATAGCAACAGATATATATTGGTCGAAAAATGATGGCAACAAGATGTGTGATCGCTGTGCCCAATTAGTATCATTTATTTATTAGTATAACATTTTTAATAGCAACAGAATTCCACAATCGTCCGGCTGAGCTATGATATGATAGCTGATAATTGACAGCGATACAGGTATCGCATCGCAGATCGCAGATGATCGCCTAGATATGCGCAAGGATTAACAAAGGGATACAATTGTAATGTCTTCGAATCAATAGGTACCTATTCGTGGATAGCTTTTATGTTCATGCGAAAGAAGCCAGAAGCGTGGGGTATAGGCCCAGAATCCCCGAGCAATTTACATTTTATAAATATTAAAGGATAACAAACTGAGTAGATAATGTTGTAGAAAGAAATGTAGACATTCCTTCAATGCGACCTTCGGTCCTTCAGTTTTATTCCTTTCAGTTTAATAGCAATCATTTTATTCCCGCCTTGACAATTTACCTTTTGCAGTACGGATGTATCCCAATAAAGGTAAAGTAAACAGGCCTATTCTAGATGATTTATATATAGCGTCAACTTTTCTTGCTCATGCCCTTTCTTACGGCCGCTATAGTGCCTGGGACTGGATTTTAGATGGAGTAAGCTTGACCAGCACCTATACCATACTGCCATTCCAGAAAGACATGGTCAATACGTTCGGATCTGACTAAGCCACGGGTTTCCTCACGATGTTTTCCTTCCCCGTTTGAGAGCACCAGCATTGCGCACATATATAATTTGAATGAATTAACTTACAGATAAAAAAATCGAATCGGTTTTTAAAAGTTTTCTACTTCTATTTTCACCACATTTTGAAGGTCCCAGGTTACTCTATAGATTCAAATAGTTATATTTCAATCAAGGCCAGCTCCGTTCGTATAGGTATATAATATTCGTGTTATCAGCCATTGTTTGCGGTTAATGGTTTGAACCTTGAGCAGTGCTAAGAGAAACATAATTAGAAATCAGACTCGAACCGCTTTGCGTGATGCCGAAAACAATTAGAGCTCCAGCTATCTAGGCCGCTAGGCCAAGACTGTTAACAGTGTTATCATTACCGTGTGAGAAACTAGCTAGATTGGCCTAAGCTGCTCAACTTTTATTTGTACTGTACAAACCCGCACCTTGCCAGTTATCGGTCAGGCCTGTCTCAGGTTTAAAATACTTCAAACCCGCAACTTACCGGTTATCGGTCAGGTTTAGTAGCTCCAACCGCAACGAGAAATAAATAAAAATAGCTCCTGATTTGGCCCCAGACACCAAAAGTTTTTAGCAAGCCTACCGATAAAAATAAGTAAGTAGGTAAGTAACATGAACAGTCACACTACTAGTCGGTGTGTGACTTACCGTTTGAAATGGTTACCAAAAGCATATATTATTATCATCGCGTGTAGATTACTGTAGAACCTTTTCAAAATGTTTTCCAAAGTAGCCTAAGCTCAAGAAGTTTAGGAGTTTTTATGCATGTGTTTCATTAAAACTGAGAAATAGAGGTATTTTACCGAGTCAGGCGCGCGCGCAACCCAATCCGCGCATCCAAGATGGCGCATAGAGCACGGACCACATGCCGTGTCCACCACGCTTGACTGACCAAGCGTAAACGCACTTTTTTTCTACATAAACATTGTTCGCAGAGAAATCGACGGGCGTGACTGCCATTGTGGCCGGACTAAATGCAGAGAATATTAGAGCGTATAGAGGTAAACTAAAATAGCACAATAGCCCAATAGGTTTTAAATTGACACAACTTTTGGATCTAAAACCTAACCTATATTACGAACCTCTATGCGTAGAGTAGACGAGGTAGGCTGTTTCCACCAACCACCTTGGTTCATTTTCATACCTTTTGCTCCTATCGCATCATCATTGTGGCGCTAATGACACCAGCGCTGCCATCTTTACTTCGCTCTATAGTTTGAATGGGTTAGTACTTTAGTAAGTATCAATTTTTTTGGAAATGAATAATTGGTAAGTGGATAGTCAAGTGGTAAGTCGTTTGTTCCAAGTTCTGTTGAACGAACCCGAATACCAGTTATCATGTTACTGGGATATTTTCCCTCACTAAGTTTTTAGTACTATTTGCAACAGAACACACTAACAGAACTATTGGGATATTTTTAAGCTAGATAGATAAGGTAGGTACTACCTTATTACCTACTCGAGCTCGCTAGGCGAGAATTCACCAATAGACCTAAGTACTGTAATGTTATTTCACTACCTATCTTAGTATCTTCCCATATTATTTGTACTTGCTTCGGCATACCTAAATAATAACACTTAATATTATTAATGAACAAGGCATACAAACCTCATGAAGTAACGTCTTGTAGTTGTAACCAGTTACCTCCCACCATCACCTTGATACCATTCTTAACCCGTTTGTTTATCGCTTCCGCCTGATTATGCTTTGTTCGCGCTTGTTCGAGCGCGTCTACCTATTCAAATTGCGAGATACCGATGCGCATACGCAATGAGCCCGCATTACTGTCAATTATACAGGGTGTACAAGAGGCGAAGATGCTTAATAAGTTATGATATCAAATCAAATTTTATTTATTTTTATGCCACACAACAAAATTAGTAATTACATACGGATTATTCAAGTAAAAAGAGCAGTCACTCAGCATAATATGCTATAGTAGCGAGCGCCACTAATAACGCTGGATAAGTATAAGTTTATTCAGACCATAATTCTCTCGCCACATACCTCTTTGATCATAAATTGTACAAATTTTATAAAATCCCGGTTTTTTAATTTATACTCAACAATGGAGGATGTTAGCTCATGTAAATTAAATATTATTTTAGACGTAGGGCCCTTAAAAACTGGCATAGACTTAAACGTACCTTATAATAATTTGGCTAGCTTTATATAAGTAGGTTGGTATAGGTTAGATAGGTGGTACCTTTTATTATTTGCAAGGTGGTCTTTTACGCCTTTTACCTACTGAAGGCCCGCGCAAATCTAGGCGATGGCGGCTGAAACGCTGTCAAATACCGCTGTCATATTTGACAGCATCACAGCTAATCGCCATCACCTAGATGTGCGCAAACCTTTATTTCGGTAGGTAGCTACTTTTATATTTCAGATCGTTCGCTTTAGCCTATATGGTAGGTTGATATACGTATGGATGTTATAAAGACCTAATATTAGAGCAGAAACTACTGCAGTGACAATTACATATTGACGAGGCCGTATACCGCCATGTGTTTGTTCCCATCGAACGTTCTAGTCTAGCTAATTTTGTATTGATCAATACCTAATAGCTAACGTATGTCCTATTTCCCATACAAATGCCGCATGATACTAAGAAATTATTCAGAGCTACCTACATAGGTACCTTCAAGGCCTACGCGCTAGGTACAGTCATCTTTCATGAGATGCCTACATTGCTGAAATCCAAACCTCTATAGTTACACATTTATTCTTATTACAGTTTTATCCAGATAGAAGAAAATGTTATTTGAATACTTAGAAATTTTAATTATATAATGAATTAAAGTGTTTCCAAGGTCACCAAGATTTATTCGTCGAGTGTAATTAGGATCCGAAGGCGCAGCGGTCAGCGCAGCCCTGTACCGAGGGGAAGGTCGCGGGTTTAAATCCCACTCGACTCATAACTTTTGGGACTTTATAGAAACCTTTGTTATTTTATAATGTGCCGCTTATTGTTATCACGATTGAATGAAATTAGTTTTGAATTAATTAAAAAGAGCTTACATACAACCTACCTGCGTCATCAACTTCCACGCAAAATTACTCTTTGTCTTTATTTAGTTATGCAAACTGAAATACCTATAGGTAGGTAGATGCATTAGGTACCTACTACGACTACTTAGCAAAAACCATTCACAAACAAACGTTTGTCCTAGTTTTATATCGTCTCATAAAATGCTTTTTACTTGACTGCTGAAAGCTTTTATGATGACTTCGGATGACTTCGGGCACGCACTTAAGGCCTGCGCACACCTAGGTCGCTGGCGTCGGCAATCAGTGAAACGCTGTCAAATCTGACAGCGATATTTGACAGCATTTTATTGGTCGCCATCGCCATTGACCTAGGTGTGCGCAGCGCAGGCCTTCACGAATGTTAGAGCTGAAGTTAGCGGGTATTTTTGATGGAGCCGGCTGCACGCACGAAAAAACATGACTCATGCGTCGTAACCGTCGTTCCGCCGAGCCCGAGCCCCGGGTCCGGGTAAGGGTAAGGGTAAGGGTAAGGGTAAGGGTAAGGGTAAGGGTAAGGGTAAGGGTCCGAGTCCGAGTCCGAGTCCGAGTCCTACTATTTTATTATGACGTTGTCACGTTTAACTATCGTCAGTAAACCGGCTTTACAGACAACCAATTTTTTTTATAACTTAAGCACATACTCACTTATATACTTACTTACCTTTCGCATTATTTATATAAATAGTAGAGTTGCCTTGAGAAATTGTGGATGGATGAATAAACGTGCGACCCTGGCAATACCCCGCAATGTATAAAATATAATGTAGTACGTATTATATCAGCTATACAACGTGTATCAAAATATGTGTACTATCCTGAAGGGGGGTGAATTTCCACCCCCCGGGGAACAACTTTTGTTCAACGACTTTTCAAACTTCGATTGGTATCTCTGAAAAAAACTGCAACGAAGTTTCAACATTAACAACTGACTTTATACAAAGTGACAACCCTAAACTCAGCTACAGAGGTAGTAGGTCAAGGGGTCAAGGGGTTACAAGGATAGGGTTGTCAATTTATTTAGGCATTATGAAATTAAATATTTTTGTATGGGAAACTGAAAATAGGAATTTTTAATTATCTCCCCTCCACAACTGATCACCATTGTGGTCTGAAACCCCCCACCTTCGCATAGTACACATATTTAGATAGGTACACCTTGTATGTATCTGGTTTCCATAATACAAGTTCTGCTTAGTTTGGGGCTAGATAGTGTTGTGTGGATTGTCCACATTTTTTTTTTAGCATTTTCCATCCGGAATGCATAAATATTTTTGTTCTAAATTTGATTGGGATTACCACATTAGGTCCGTTAGAAACAAGACACAAAAGCCAATCCTAAGTTAATTTTATACAATACCTACACGGCAACGCTAAAACGGATTTGGTTACATTTTCTATCCCACAATGTACCTTTTAACACTGGCTACGCTGTAACATTAAATATTAAGCTTTAACCTAGTTTCGTGTCCCCGTAGAATACACGTTAGGCATAATTCCTGGTAATTGTAGGGTTAGAGACCCAGTTATTTTTCCACGAAATGGACATTGCTAGCCTAATAATTATTTTGTAAGGAAATAATAGGGCTATTCCACAGAAATAATAGGTTTACTTGGAAAACTGTATCGACAAATCGAATTATGTAGTTAAACTCTTTTGTCGAATTTATATCAAACTTTTAAACTTTGTTACAGTAATAAATTAAGTTAAATATAGTTAATAAGTATACCTCTATACTTTAGCAAGTAACAAAATACATACAGCTACTGAGTTAATGTATAGCTATTAATAGGTACCTTACCTAAACATTTTTGCCGCATATAAAACTTATTTAAATATACCATCTTAATATCATCCCACTAATATTATAAATGCGAAAGTTTGTATGGATGGGTGTTTGTTACTCAATAACGCCAGAAAGGCTGAATGGGTCTAGATGAAAGGCACAAATATAGATTACAGTCTTGAATAGGATATTTTTTACCCCGAAATAGTCACAGGAACGGGGCGAGCAATGCCGCGGGCGGCCGCTAGTATATTATATATTATATATTATAGGTATTTGTATTTGTTCCCACAATACAAGCTCTGCTTAGGGTCTAGATAGTGTTGTGTGGGTGTCGGCTAAAGAAGTTTTCTAAGTGGCAAAAAATCTTAAATTGGGTATCTGTAGCTATCGCAACACAATTTAGCTTCCTAGCTATCACTGTTCTGATCTCACTAATTCGATAGGGTAGCTGAGTTAGGTAGGTGGAATAGGAAAGTCGTTAGATCTCGGTTACCAAAAGTAAAATACCAGTAATACGTACATACATTTCTCAATTCACTTTATTTTTGGAATTAGCTATCAACAAATCAATCAAAACATTAAACAACGTTCCAGTTTCGAGATAAATTCACTAGTCTCAATAAAGTTTTCTGTACAAATTTCAATGGTATTCTAGGCATACACTATTATTGCTTGTGGACTTATGTAGGCACTTGGTATACTTAATAAAAAAAAATGTATGAAAAGACTTCAACAGAGACCCCTTCAAAGTTCAAATACAAGGTGAAAAACAAATCAGAGAATGAATACCTACTAATGTAGAATATACTACACATAAAATAAATTCGAGATATCAATCGATACAAAAAATGTCGTGTAGTAAAATAATTAATACATAGGTACATACATACATAAAATCACGCCTCATTCTCATGGGGGTAGGCAGAGATCACGGATTTCCACTTGCTACGACCCTGACAGACCTCTTTCGCTTCATTCAAATAATTAAATTGTAAGTATTATGACCGTTGTAGGTCGTGGGTTCGATCCCCACCGAGAACAAAAATATTTGTGTGGTGAACATAATACAGATGTTTGTTCTCTGTCTGGGTGTTATTTTGAATTCTAAGTGCGTATTTACAAAAAAAAATTGTATATAAGTATTATATCAGCTATCTGGTTCCCATAGTACAAGCTCTGCTTAGTTTGGGGCCAGATAGTCTCGTGTGGATTGTCTACAATGTTTATTATTATAATATTAGATCATTTACATTCGTTTGGTACCTCTCAACTAACCTGATTCTCAAACTAATGTAACCATGTCAATCAAGATTCAATAAGCGTTTATTCAATACGATACAAGAATCACTTTGAAACGTCTTAAAGCTAGGTGAGTCTAGGTGCCAGTTCCACGCGACCAAGCGTAGAAGAACAGGCAACAAACTACGTCTCGGTTCCTACCGTTTTTTTATATGATCCTTTTACAAATCAAAAATAGTCTAAAATAATAGCAGTGAGCATGTACCTTCAGCAAAAGTTCTGCCTTACCACCATACGGGTGTATTTTCTGTGACGCCCGCTAGTTACCGATATCCCGCTGTGATTTGATTGTGACTAGATTAGAACCAGTCTTTGGAAGCATTAAATATGGCATAAAACAGATGGCTTTTACCAAGTGAAACAGATGTTTATGACTCCCATTGGTCAAAATAAGTGAAAGAAATAGGGGGAGTCAGCTAGCTTAAACTCTTGCAAGCTAATTTGTTTCAAAAGTGGTAAGGCGGCAATTTTGCAAATAGTACACTGTGTTGGTGATCAATTCAATAAAATAAATACAAAGGTATTTAAATAAATTCATTCATTCATTTTTAAATAAATAGGAATCACTGACAAGTAAGTATAGTGGTTCAATCAGTCCACCGAAATTTTAACAGTTTAGATTTTTTTAAACATTATTTCTTTGCGTTATGTAGACAAATGGTAGCTGTGCCTTGAAAATTGTTATGAACTAAAGCAAATTTAAAGAATAAAATACCCGTATCATTTCAATTATTGCCAAGCGAAAGGGTAAAAAATATTTGATTGTCAGGAGTAAAAAAAATTGATTGAGAAATTCTCCAAGATATTAAATCACAATAAATGTTAACTAGAATACCCAAAATAGAACATTCACCAGCACAGCTGCCACATTGAAGAACATAAGACTTACAATATTTGCAAAACGAAGTTGCCATATATGTCTCAAATCCAGACAAAAAAGGGCATCAATTAACTTACATACAACTCCAAAAAGCAGTCATACTAAACACTTACCGAATTGTTCGCAAGTTTTTATCTTTTTATCACTAAATCAATAAAATCGTCAACGATTTTTCGTTTGGCAAAAAGCCCGCGAAAAACGTATACTTACTCCTTGCTTAGCGAGAGATGAAAAATATGGAAACTTAAACAATAATAAATATTGTGGTCAATTCACACAACACTATCTAGCCCCAAATTAAGCAGAGCTTGTACTATGGGAACGAAATAGCTGATATAATACATAAATACATTTTTTTTGTAAATACATTTTTTGAATACAATACAACACCCAGACAGAGAACAAACATCTGCGTTCACCGCACAAATATTTGTTCTCGGTGGGGATCGAACCCACGACTTGCGGCGCAGAAGGCAGAGCTACTACCAACTGAGCTGAGAGGCCAGTCTATTAACTGAAACTGCTAACTGTTGTTAGTAGCTCTGTCTTCTGCGCCATAGATCGTTGGTTCGATCCCCACCGAGAACAGAGAACAAATATTTGTGTGAACATAGACATTTGTTCTTCTCTGTCTGCTGGGTAAATGTATAAAAGTATTATATCAGCTATCTGGTTCCCATTCCGGTAGCGCTGTAAGAATCGTGAGACGATCACCGGCATTTGTCCATTCGGAAAAAAAACTGGTTCCCATAGTAAGAGCTCTGCTTAGTTTGGGGCCAGATAGTGTTATGTGGGTTGTCCACAATATTTATTATTATTGGTCATTTAAATAACAGATTTGTACCCACAGGTAATTTACGACGCTAGAAAAGCTACCATGCAATCCAAGGAGGTTGATTCATCTCCTTCATTTGAATATGTGTCATGTTGACAGGTAGGTTGACCACAGCATAGCTCCTCATCAGTAGCCTCAATGTTCGAAGTATGTTGTAGCCGCTTCGACCGAGGAGGAAACCGGCGGGGATATTCACGTCTAGCTCCATTCTGAAAATAAAACAGAAAAAATTAACACTTAGCTCATAATAATATGACAATTTTTAATTGAATAAATTATTATGAGTTTAATTATATAAAAACTCCTATAAGTTTTTTTTATATTGTACAAATGACACAACAGTATCTAGCCCCAAATTAATCAGAGCTTGTGCTGTTTAAGTTGCGGATTTATTGAGAGATAGACAATTACAATTAAACAAATATTTACAAAATACACAAGAAACAGTTGAGCTATCTGCAGACCGTTACAATAATGATCTAGAGATAGCTCAACTGATCCAAATCAGTACCAGAAACAGAAGCGTCCCCAAGACGTTGGCGGCATTGCCACGCTGAATAGAAATTTTACGATTTACGAAAATCAGAACTAGATCGCGCCAATAACAGTGTAACAAGTCTAGATCGCGCTCACTCACTCGATTAATTGATCACTCACTTGCTGGGGCGAACGAAACCACAAAAGCTTACTAAATATTATCGCACCGTTTCGCAAAACTCGCAGTGTTCGATTTGATAAAGTATTAACAAGAAAAAGTCAAAAACTACCACTGGATCCAAAGTCAAATTCAAAGTCAATAATTTTTTATTCAGTACGATGCAAGAATCATTTGAAACGTCTTAAAGCTAGGTGAGTCTAGGTGCCAGTTCCACGCGACCAAGCGTAGAAGAACAGGCAACAAACTACGTCTCGGTTCCTACAGTTTTTTTATATGATCCTTTTACAAATCAAAAATAGTCTAAAATAATAGCAGTGAAGTTCCAGTGTGGTGCCACTTCACTTAGTCAGACGTATGCAATGCAATAATACAAAAGCAAAAGTTTCAAAGACAGCACACGCTACGCTTCAAAGTTATACTATAGTATCTACACAGCTTATATAAAAATAAGATACGAAATAGTAGGTACAGACATTGCAAATTGACATGTTAGCTTCCTATGGGTAGAGTGACCGGGACATCGGGCCACGCAGTTTTATCATTCATATAGCTATCTAGAGTATAGTACGCTTTCTTTATTAAATTATTCCTAACATAGGCTTTAAACGAAGCGTACAGTGTTCCCCATAAAATACCCATTTACCTTCTGCAGACGAAATTTGGGAATATAAAGTTTATTTTTATTTCTAGTGTTAGTTAATATTATGTGAATCACAATTTTCCTGACACAATTTATCCCAAAATAATGATACCGTATTATACTGTTTTTATATCCAGAATACTGGTGGATATAAACAAGGTGAAGGAATATATCCAGAGGCAACCAGTTATGCAGTACAAGTATTATATACAAGTAGCAACAGCGATGGGTGGCGATTTGTTAGATACGCCAAATGCAACCTTTGACGTGCCTCTTTGAGTTAAGCAACAACATGATAAAAACACACATACTTATCGTCAACCATTTCAATAAGATGATCTAGTGTTTCATCCCACTTTGAAATTGACTCTGTAATGATAATAGCTCTTGCACCTGCTTGCTGGGCCTTCTGTGTCTTAAATACAAAAGAACATTCCCTGAAACA
This sequence comes from Thera obeliscata, assembly GCA_947578465.1. Taxonomy (NCBI): domain Eukaryota; kingdom Metazoa; phylum Arthropoda; class Insecta; order Lepidoptera; family Geometridae; genus Thera; species Thera obeliscata. The sequence goes on along the minus strand of OX387912.1, from coordinate 21,215,513 downwards.
GATATTAAAACTTTAGTTAATGTTTCACCATCATCCTAGGGAGCACTAGTGGTCCAGTGGTAGCGGCCCCGCCTTCCGATCCGAAGGTCGTGGGTTCAAATCCAGTCGTGTACTAAACTATGCCAGTACTCTCAAAACGGTGAAAGAAAACATCGTGAGGAAACCGGAATGTCGTAGAACCTAAAAAAGTTCAAGCAACACTTGTCAAGGGTCACGCAAAAAGGGCCCACCAGCGGCCTACTAGCGGAAAAACCAACCCGCACATCAAGTGCGGATAATAAAAAAATTGCCGAATTTCACCATCATCCTATGCCGGAAGAAGTTCACACTGATGATGAGCACAAACCGGAAGATAATAAATAAAAACTAAAAAAAATATTGACAATCCACACAACACTATCTAGCCCCAAACTAAGCAGAGCTTGTACTATGGGAATCAGATAGCTGATATAATACTTATATCATTTTTTTTTGTAAATACATACTTAGTATACAATATAACACCCAGACAGAGAACAAACACCATTTGTTCTTGGTGAGGATTGAACCCACGACCTACAGCTCAGAAAACAGAGCTACTACCAACTGAGCTGATGTTTTAGTAACTTAATAGAACTTAAAGTTTTTAGTTGGCAATCTTACCCTCTTTCTGACAAAGCAATATTTCCAAAAACTGCTTCATAGTTTTTTATGTCAGAACAACCATGTAATGGAATGGTTGGCACTAAACGTGCCTTATCAAAGTGTACACTTTGGTTCTGAAAAAAGATATGAATTTATATTAAAAACCAAAAAATACAACAACTCGCTGCTGCCATACTTGAAAATGTTTATTAAATTTAACATTTCTTAAATTTTGTCAAGTCAAGTCAATAGTCAAGACATGGCAATAGCTTTAAGCTTTGCTTACAACTTTTGATGGATATTTATAAGTACAGCAAACCTGTAGCAAACCTTGGCTTGGCTTGGCATACATGAGAAGTACCACACATGTGTAATTTTCTCTAACAGCCAGACCAGACCAGTAAATATTTTCCAAAAGACCTAATAGTTTGTGCTTTATCTACAAAACCACTGCTTCATAAGCCTGTAAGTATAGTTTATATTGTATGTATTAGTTTATTTTTAGTTATATCTTATAATAAGTATTAGGATTTTAGTTTTAGTTAAGTAGTTAGTTTAGGTAAATACCTATCTAATTAGGTACCTAATAGTGAGTAGGTATTGTAGATCTACTTTTTTTCAATTTTCCGTATGTAACTACACCGCCTTTAAATTTGTTATTTCTTTCCATGCAAAGGTTGCCTGGAAGAGATCGCTCTCAGCGATAAGGTCACCCATTGTTTTACCTAATTGTTAATTTTTTATGTCCTGTACTGTATCTTTTGTGTGGTGAACAATAAAGAGTTTATCTATCTAAGTTAGTATAAAAAAGTTATACTTACAAAAGGTGCACCAAAATCTTTTGCTGGTCTGATACGGTATGAATACTGTAGCTCAGGTGGATCAATTATTTCAAAAAATATATCTCCGGCTATGACATCAGCCATAGATGACCCATCGTATATATGTAAATCATTCGCTGAAAAACAAGATTACTCTCTCAACATTGATAAATAAAAAACACAATGATAAATAAATAATAATAAAAATGATAATAGACATACTGGTGCACATTTCACACATCAATAACAAGCACACACACACATCACGTTTAAAAATGTGTACTTTATGAACCAAGAACAAAATAGCTGATACTATTTTTTTTCTTTGTAAACCTGACACTGAACAAACACCAGGTTTGTTAGGAAAATAATAATTGGTAAGCATGACCTGCATGAAGGGAGTGAAGTTCCTATGTTACTATGTTCTGGGTTGGTAGTTTTTAAAAAGACTTACTAATTATATACTACACAGGATAAATGAGAAAGTTCTTACCGCCAGGCGCAACGGTCGATATCAATAAAATAACCCATAGCAAAGTGTGTAGAAATAAACTATTTATGGGCCAAACCATGTTTCAGCATTACCGAATAAATATAACAAACTTGAACAAAAACCATCAGCCAGTCAAAACAATAACTCCAACTGCAGTAATAACAGGAAAGCGAAAAGAGGAAGAAAGGAGAAGAGGAAGGGAAAGAATGGAAACAAATACAGTAAACAGGAACGGGAAAAAAACGACAAACAAAACTAGCTTCAAGTGAACTGTAATTAATTTGTCATCTTTATCTACTTAGGTACCTAATTTTCTGAAATTCTAAAATATTTTCAGACTATTCCATTTTCGGTGTTTATTGTGACGTTTTCTGTCACTGTCATAAGTGATATTTCTAATGTGTCATTTGTGACATTTCTAAAATGTGACTTTGGCATAAGCTTTTCTGTTATCTCAGCTGTGTGACTGAGGCCGTCCTTGCCGTCGGATTCATCATCATTCTCTTGTCCTTGTCCCACTTTATGTAGGGTCGGCACAACAGGTTTTCGTTCTCCACTCTCCTCTATCAGCCGTCATTTCAACAGTCACTCCTTTCTTACTCATGTCATCCTTCACACAATCCATCCATCTTTTCTTTGGCCTACCTCTACTTCTATAACCATCCACATTCATATTTAACACTCTTCTCGTTACATGACATTCTTCCCTTCGCATGACATGCCCGTACCATGCTAACCTATTGCTTCTCATCTTTTCAGTCACTGGCGCCACTTTCAAACTGCCGTCGGATTCGTTTTCTGTAATTTCGGGAAGGAACATAGCTTTTTGATTAAATTGATTTTCTGGTGTTATTTTGAGTTGTGTAATTTCGGTGGTATTATAACCAACATTACTTGAGGTCTTAGCTCAAAGTGTTAGCAATTGGAATTAAAGTTTATTATGTGATATTCTGATTTGATCGAAAATGTTTCAGATGGATTTGGAAGAAACTGCCATCTTTCTTCCAAAGACAATTAGGTTAGGGCCGACCTGACAGACGACTGACGATTTGACGGAAAAGTATTATATATATATATTATTTTATTTTATTTTCAAGGAAAACAAACAGAAAAAAAATTTATCATCATTCTCATTAAACTACTCGACACTGGCAAAATTGATCCGAAAAGGACAGATGCCATTCATTATAAATAAATGTTTGTTCTCTGTCTGGGTGTCTGGGTGTTGTATTGTATTTTAGGTAGGGTAGACTGACCTAATTTTGGCACCGCACTAATTATTGGCACTTCTGTGTTTAAGCCTCTAAAATAAGAATCTACCTAATATCACGGTGTTGAAACATATTTAAATAGAGTAGTACAGTCCTGAGCCACCAAACTGGCAACACATTAAAAAAAGAAATGTCAACACGGCGTCGGAGCGATAACAACAGCTGAACGTGGCTCTACTTGATCGGTGAAAATATTTTTTTGCTAAGGTAAGAGCTTTTTTAAAATCATTTTTAATATTAGTTATCAAGTATTTATAATGTAGTTATGATTTAAAGCAAATTCAGTACGTATTATTCCACATAACTGACAGTTTATTTCCAAGAATTGCATTGTTTTTATTATTTTATCACAGTGCCAACATTTAGTATCTAAAAATGTCCGTATTCTAATTTATTGGCCCTGATGACAATAATTGGTTTTTTAGAGTTGTTGTTTTTAGGTGTTTGTTTTGTGCATTTATATACTAGTGGACCACCTAATTTTGTATGATTAATAAATAAAAGTAAAAAACACAACGGTTCCAAATCTTAGCCCCCGTGCCAACCGCAAAATATCTAATTATTGACACTAGGGCCAATAATTAGGCATAAGTATGGTAATAATTGGTGTCAACTAATCTATGATTTTATTTAGACTACCTAGGTACCTACCCGATTTATCTAAACATGAAACCAAAAACTAAAACTAAGAGCAAGAAAAAAACCCAAGAAACACAAGAAAAACAAGAGGATAAAGAAAATGACATCAACTATAACAGTTTGATACCTGATAATAAGGATAAAAAACAAAACAAGAAATTATACTCTGATGCTGAAATAGAGAAGTTTTTGACTGGCTTTGATCCCTCTTAGGATTAAGTAATTGTGTAGTGATAAGTGAAACTTTATGATTGTTTTTTCTTTTTCTAAAAGTTTACTGAATACTGATTTTATATTGTATGAACCAACTGTTTGCTAAGGAGGTTGCACTGATTGTATTGTTTTCATTATTAAGTAGCTACATAGGTAATTAATAAAAGTTATTATAAACTAGCCTTTTTTACTTTATCCTTATCCTCTGTAAACAATTTTCTTTTAATCACTAATTAATCAGAAATGCCAATAAATGGGACTAGGCCTATGCAGATAATTGGCCAAAGTATGCCAGTAATTGGGAAAATCGTGTTATTTGGAATAGGTATAAACAAATAAATAAAAATGATGAAATAGTTGACATTCCATTTAATTAAAACAAAAAATAGCTCTTGTTCTGTAATTTTAATAAATTTATTTTACTGGCAACCCTCCATAAAGATAGTTTTCGTGATCTATGTAGAAAGTGATGCTTATAGTGCCAATAATTGGGTACTTTACCCTACTATGTATTAAAAAGTCCCATCTCCGAATTGTACCGAATGTGGTACATTGGAAGATGTACAACATGTTTTGCTGGAGTGTGTTCGAAATGATAGATTTAGATTAGGTTGTTTTGGAAGAAGATGTATGAATGTTGGTACTTGGTACCTATGTTAGATAGCATCTTGTCTTGTCCCTTGTCGGATCAAGCCAAGATGTTATATAAATTAGCAGAAATTGGTTGAGCTAGACAATAATAAGTTTGTATAAATTTAGATTAAGTTAAGTTTTATTTGTTGTGTTATTATAGGGCAGTGTGGTCGCATTGCGACAAAGCCCTTTATTTAAAATTTTAAAAAAAAAAGTATAATAATATTCTAGCAGCTATCTGGTTCCCATTGTACAGGCTCTGCTTAGTTTGGGGCTAGATAGTGTTGTGTGAATTGTCTATAATATTCATTTATTATTTATTAAGAAGAAGAAGAAGACTGAGGCCATCGAGACACTAAAAAGAAAGTCTAGAAGACATTTATATACATAAAACACAGTATTAATTATAAATATTATACTAGGGAGATTAGAAAGTATACAAGTAGAAAGGTCATTCACTGTCGCCAGTTTAATGACCCCACTTATTTTCACCAATACCTAAATAGTGCATATATCTAGCACAGGCATAATAAATGCTATGACAGCAATAAATAATTCATGGAAGAGCCTACGGAACCCTAAAAAGGGGAGATAGCAGTCTAGCGTTTGCATGAAGGTTTCATAAAAACCATGAAATTAATACTTTATCTGCGTTTATTTTTAATTTTCCTATTTAATTTAACCCTAGAAGAAAAATGTATAAATTATGTATTTTCCCGAAAACTAGCCCTTACAGTTTAGAGCCCCATCGTATGCACACGTGGCTGAGCGTGGCTGCAATTCATTGCATGACGTGTGGTCAGAAAGTTGTCTCTGGTTTGGGAAAAAACCGATCACTGTGCAAAAACATTCCGTTTCCGTTTTTGGCCTTCGTGAGTGGGTTTCTATTTTTTAAAAATTATTATAGTAGATACAACACAAACAGTAATTAACAGTGTTTTACTTTAATTTTATTTCTTTACTTTACTTTAAACCAAATACAGATAAAAATAACCATTGAATATTGTGATTCAAAGCCACACACAGAGCTATTCATCTGACAGATTAATTGATCTACAAAACAGCGTAGAACGGAACGTATTTGATAATATTAGAATGTTTCCAGCTGTGCAAAGTTGTGCCTGTAAAAACGCGAAGTTTTCGTCATGTAGGCTATTTTTCGGTTGTTACCATAGAACTGATTACTAATTTTCTATACCTGAGTAGTGATGTCTCTCCTGCGTCAACAATACATTACCACTTAGTTTATTATACCGTAGCTCCAAAGACTCATGGTAATGACTTTGGAGTCCCTGTACAGGAGTCACTGTAGCCAATTTATTTATGAATGCAAAGTTACTATGTAATAAATTAAACAAGTATAATCTTATTTATACCTTTAAACGAGAAAATCTTGTATAATATATATATATTTAAGATCTCGGAAACTGCACCAACGATTTTCATGAAATTAAGTATACAGAGGGTTTCAGGGGCAATAATTTGATCTAGTTAAGATTCATTTTCAGAAAAGACCCAGGAGAGAAGAGAGAGAGAGAATTAAAAATTACTCTCTCTAAAATCTCTTGCCGAGTAGTGTCACGAGTGATCACGAGTTAGTGTCATGGAGAACGCCATCTATTGAACTTCTACGTAAACACTCGAGACAAAAGTTCTGAAGATTTTCATGAAAATTAGTATACAGAAGGTTTCGGGGGCAATAAATCGAATATTGCTGGGATATTGTTTTAGAAAATCAATTTCAATTGTTTTTAATAATCAACTTTATCTATAAATCAACTTTAACATAAACTTCTATTCCAGCAGATGGTTCTGTTAGTAAGATCGAAAAATATTATTCATATTTCGTCAGTAAGAAGATTACTAAATACACAGGGTAAAGTACCCAATTATTGGCACTCTAAGCATCACTTTCTACATAGATCACGAAAACTATCTTTATGGAGAGTTGCCAGTAAAATAGATTTATTAAAATTATAGAACAAGAGCTATTTTTTGTTTTAATTAAAGAGAACGTCAACTATTTCATCATTTTTATTTATTTTTTTATATCTATTCCAAATAACACTATTTTCCCAATTACTGGCATACTATGGCCAATTATCTGCATAGGCCTAGTCCCATTTATTGGCATTTCGGATTCATTAGTGATTAAAAGAAAATTGTTTAAAGAGGATAAGGATAAAGTAAAAAAGGCTAGTTTATAATAACTTTTATTAATTACCTACATAGGTAATTAATAAAAGTTATTATAAACTAGCCTTATTGATATTGTTTTCATTATTAAGTAGCTACTTAGATACTTAATAATGAAAACAATACAATCAGTGCAACCTCCTTAGCAATCAGTTGGTTCATACAATATAAAATCAGTATTCAGTAAAATTTTAGAAAAAGAAAAAACAATCATAAAGTTTCACTTATCACTACACAATAACTTAATCCTAAGAGGTATCAAAGTCAGTCAAAAACTTCTCTATTTCAGCATCAGAGTATAATTTCTTCTTTTGTTTTTTATCCTTACTATCAGGTATCAAACTGGTATAGTTGATGTCATTTTCTTTATCCTCTTGTTTTTCTTGTGTTTCTTGGGTTTTTTTCTTGTGCTCTTAGTTTTAGTTTTTGGTTTTATGTTTAGATAAATCGGGTAGGTACCTAGGTAGTCTGAAAATAAAATCATAGGTAAAATCATAGATGACACCAATTATTACCATACTTATGCCTAATTATTGGCCCTAGTGTCAATAATTAGATATTTTACGGTTGGCACGGGGGCTAAAATTTGGAACCGTTGTGTTTTTTACTTTTATTTATTAATCATACAAAATTAGGTGGTCCACTAGTATATAAATGCACAAAACAAACACCTAAAAACAACAACTCTAAAAAACCAATTATTGTCATCAGGGCCAATAAATTAGAATACGGACATTTTTAGATACTAAATGTTGGCACTGTCATAAAATAATAAAAACAATGCAATTCTTGGAAATAAACCGTCAGTTATGTGGAATAATACGTACTGAATTTGCTTTAAATCATAACTACATTATAAATACTTAATAACTAATATTAAAAATGATTTTAAAAAAGCTCTTACCTTAGCAAAAAAATATTTTCACCGATCAAGTAGAGACACGTTCAGCTGATGTTATCGCTCCGACGCCATGATGACATTTCTCTTTTTAATGTTTTGCTTGTTTGGTGGCTCAGGATTGTACTACTCTATTTAAATATGTTGCAACACCGTGATATTAGGTAGATTCTTATTTTAGAGGCTTATACACAGAAGTGCCAATAATTAGTGCGGTGCCAAAATTAGGTCAGTCTACCCCAATTTCCAAAAAAAAAAAATACTGAGCAGAGCTCGGTCATACCAGCTCGTTCTGTTAAAATTTTGACTTTTCTTTAGAATATTTTTTTTTAGTTTAATAGGTATAATTTTGATTGAGAAATATCATTTTCTCGTCAAAATGTTGGCAGCCCCATCCATCCAGATTTCTGAATTGTCTACGGCTAGTCAAAAGCCGGGCGGAGGCCTCTCGAGTAATAAATTCCTTGGCGGAGGCACAGAACAATACTACGGACGGCGGAGGGCATTGGTTTCTAAAAAATGTAAGTATAGATGAAAGGGAGGGTCTGACTATCCTGTTATTTACTCTCTATTGTCCGTGATTATTCTTGTTTGGTCGGGTGCAGTATTATCGGTACGAAGTTTTAATTTTCAAGCATTTACCAGGAAACGAATAGTGTAGTTAAAAAAAATAAAAGAACTCTGTGCTTACTTAAATAAAACAATAATATTTTAAATTGCATCATCAACATCCAGTTTTTTTTAATTTGCAGGTCTGCTGTGTCTGAAGAATTGGTATCCCGTCCATATCAAGAGCAGTTGGAGGAGATAGCAAGCAGGAAAAACACTATAATCCATCTCCCTACAGGTAAACTAAAATGAACTACTACTCCTCAAATAGGTAATTCTATGCTGGGTGGAGTAACAAGTAAAAAACTGTGAAAACTGTACCTACCTAGCCATTAAGATCTTCTCTCTACAACAGTGCAATAAATATTTCTGATTTCTGTAATCATTTTCCTTGCATTACCTACCTCAGTTATTTTGTTCCAAGCGTTTTACCTATTTCATTCGTCATGATTGAATTTCATCATTCATCAATGAATGTACCTACTGCTAGTAGTAACTAGTGGAACATTCAAATATACCTTACTATTGTAAGACTTTAATATCTACCGAGTTAAATGAGTCTGATTTATACTGAGTGCGAGGTCAATAGGAACTTATGTTCATGAATTGTATTTAATGCTTTTAAAAGAATGTGTTGGTGCAAACTCATTTTTAGGGTTCCGTAGCCAAATGGCAAAAACGGAACCCTTATAGATTCGTCATGTCTGTCTGTCTGTCTGTCTGTCTGTCTGTCTGTCTGTCCGGCTGTTTCACAGCCATTTTTCTCCGAAACCATAAGAGCTAGACTGATGAAATTTAGTGAGTAGATGTATTCTGTGAACCGCATTAAGGTTTTTACATAAAAATAGAAAAAAAACTATAAATTTTGGGGGTCCCCATACTTGAAACTGAAACTCAAAATTTTTTTTTTCATCTAACCCATACGTGTGGGGTATCTATGGATAGGTCTTTAAAAATTATGTTGAGGTTTCTAACATAGTTTTTTTCTAAAACTATAAATTTTGGGGGTCCCCATACTTGAAACTGAAACTCAAAAATTTTTTTTTCATCGAACTCATACGTGTGGGGTATCTATGGATAGGTCTTAAAAAATGATGTTGAGGTTTGTAACATTGTTTTTTTCTAAACTGAATAGTTTGCGCGAGAGACACTTCCAAAGTGGAAAAAAGTTGGTCCCCCCCCCTCTAACTTCTAAAATAAGAGAATGATAAAACTAAAAAAAATATATGTTGTACATTACTATGCAAACTTTCAACGATATTTGGTTTGAACGAGATCTAGTCAGTAGTTTTTTTTTTATACGTTATAAATCGTAAACCGCAATTTACCTTTCGACGAACTACAAAAACCTTTATATTATGTTAATTGATGCTACGGAACCCTTCATGGGCGAGTCCGACTCGTACTTGGCTGCTTTTTTTTTACAATTTATAGCTTAACGCTTGACTGCAATCTCACCTGATGTTAAATGGTGATCCAGTTGTCAATGTAGCACACTCACTGAAGATCTATCTAATTCACTCATCATACATATCAATTTTTCATCTAGCTAAAATATAATCTTTATATTAACCTTTATTTTTACTAGTAGTAGGGCTCTTAAAGAGCCTCTTTGAGGTGCACTTAAAATCATTTCACCTCACTAGTTTAAATAACCCAGTGACACGACAAGAAGAAGAATAAGTTAGTCTATGTGGTGTGGTAGTCTCGGAAAGTCTACTACTATTTATTTATTTCTCCTGCTTTGGTTTTCGATGTAAAGTATGTGTGCCTGTGGAACACCCGAGGCTTCAAAGGCTGCAAACAACTAAGCCTCCTAGAAACTAAATGCAAAACTAATATTCATCACCCAATCGAGACAAATACAAGATCCACTCATATAAAAAGATTGTTTTTTGAGCTGCAAACGTATAGGTCGGCAATATTTTGTTAAAGGTGATTGTTACCACTTAACATCAGGTGGGTCACCTGCTTGTGCCATCAAGAAGCAATTAAAAAACATATAATATTAGGTATATTTATCTTTAATATTCTTAACAGGTTCTGGAAAGACTTTTATTGCTATCTGCCTGATTCGGCGATTCAGAGAGGCCTTGCAAAAGCCATGGGGCCAAGGTGGAAAACGCACTTTTTTCTTAGTGAACACAGTGCCACTGGTTCTACAGCAGGTATGTGTCATGGTTTATTACTATTTATTTTATCAATCCATACATACTGACCCACTGCTGGGCAAAGGTCTTCTCTATCTGGAAATATTACTATTCAGATAAAAAAAGTTTTTTTTTAAATCAGCTCAAATGTTATGACCAAATTATGCGATAACAAACATTAAAACAAAACAGCTAAACCGATTTTGATGAAATTTCTATACCTGGGACCGATCTGGAGATATAACTTTTCAGAAAAAAAAACAAATTGTACCTTAAGGTATGACGAAATTATGCGTAAACAAAATTAAATAAAAAAAATACAACCGAGAGAGAAAAAGAACCTCCCCCTTTTTTAATTGAAGTTAGTTAACTTAGTTTCTCACGGTGTGAAGTGGAAATCCACTATCTCTGCCTACCCCTATAGGAAAGAGGCGAGATTTTATGTATAATAATAATATTTTCATCCCACCAGCTCGAAAAGTGTGTTTTTGCTGTTCAATATCTGACTGCAAAAGCCGTTTTTATCCTCTAGCTAGAGGATAAAGTAAATTTGAATTTAGAATATCGTGTTCAATAAGTTTGTGAATACACAACCTATTTACTTCTACCTCCATGGTGCCGAACTTATCATACAACCTTTTTTATTTTGTGAAAAAGTCGCACTCGTACAGTCCGGCAAGTATAACTTGGCGGGTCTGAAGTGAGCTGTTCGATCGTTAATGGCCAATGACAGATGGAAGATTGGCCAAACGGCTAGCTTCAGACCCGCCAAGTTATACTTGCCGGACTGTAACCTTGGTGTATTTGTGAATTCAAAACACCATTAAACCTATTCACTTCTACCTGCATGGTGCTGAATTTATCATACAAACTTTTTAAAAACTCATACTCGGATACTTCTTGGTGTGTTACTTTTAGTCGCGCCATGTTCCTTTTTGCATTTAGTCATTTCCTCGCTGAGGTGGGATGAAAAGTTACTTGTTGCACTCGAGTGCAAAGATTTTTCACCTTGTGCTCTTTTGATTCCTTCGCCAACGCTTAGGATTCTAACTTTTAAACCACTCGCTACGCTCGTGGTTAAACTTAAGAATCCTGCGCTTGCTCAGTCATCAAAATTGAGCACGCGGTTAAAAAGCAGCTTTGCACTCTTGTATAACAAATAACTATTAACTATTTCATGTTTATTACGTCAACATTACACGTTATTGCTATCGTTCCTTGTCAAAGATGTTTTTTTTTTTCAATCTGTTTTTATTGTAATCGAAGCAGAAAATCATTCAATGCAACGAAATATACGCAGTTCACCTCATGTTGATTTAAGTATGTTTAAACTTGTTTCAACATGTTATTTCATGAACCCTATGAATCATAACTGTTTTACTAACAAAGTGTACCTACTGGCATAGCAACAAAGAAAGAGGTAGGTACCTAGTACGTTCCGTGCCTAGGTACTCATTGTTCATAACGAATACGGATGTATTGCGCAGATCTAGCATGTTGGGCATGGAGGCTTTGCTTACGAAAACCCAGCTAAGGTGGTGTGTCCACGTGCATCGCATGAGCGATGATAGGCTACCAAAAGCAGTCTTCTACTCGGAGCTGTCAGACGGCAAGCGTAAACCTGGTGGACAATTCCTTCGTTATAAAGACGTCCTACGACATTTAACAGCCTGTGGGATTAATCTAACCAACTGGGAAGAGCTCGCGGCAAAACGACCTGAATGGCGCTCTGCCATTCATGAAGGCGTAACAGTTTTTGAAAAGGCTCGCCTAGCAAACCTTGACGAAAAGCGGCTGTTGAGCAAGGCCCGCCCGAAACGTGTCTATAACTATACATTTAATAGTGCTGGTCAGCTCTACTGTTTGCCTTGCGACAGAGTGTTTAAAACAAAATTCGGTCTGGCGAGCCATATTAGGGCTCATGATAGGCATTAGGTTATGCAAAGGGTTCGCCATAATCGATCACGGTTAGGAGGACATTATTATTATTATTATTACTCATTGTTCATGCTTCAGTCGAGATTAGGTGAACCGCCATTGTTATATATCACTTTTCACAATACAATAATTGTGAAACCCCCACGCTTTTTTGTACAATAATATAAATTTTTCAATTGATTATTACAGTTTTATTTTTAACTTTTTAGTTCAATTAGTTATAAAAGCGTGATTTTTTTAGTTTTTAAACCATAATTTATTTGTTTTTGTTGCCCCATAACTTTGTTTTATATGAACCGATTTAAAAAGTTCTTATTTTGTCTGAAAGGTTATACCTACTTTGAGATAGGTCCCAAATAAACGCAAAATCGGTTCAGCCGTTTGGTTATAAAATATGGTTTTTTTTATATAATTAATAGACTATTCATTGGCGATCGTACCTGATGGAAGCGACGATGTGTGTGTTTAAAGTTTATTAAACTTATTTATATCAGTTTACAAGAAACGATGTAAAAAAGCCACTTGTGCGAAGCCGTAGGCGGCTACTAGTAGTTTCTAATTAAAGTTATTTTAATATAATTACAAAATGTAATTATATTTTTATTTTTAGCAAAAAGTTATAGAGGACTTATGCCCTGTAAATGGTGTTGGGGCTTACAGTGGAGAAATTGGCGTTGACCACTGGGATTTACACAAATGGAATCATGAAATGGAACAAAATCAGGTATGGAACTAACTATAGATACCATGAACCTTATCTATTTAGTAATTGGCCTCCTCCAGGACCCTTTCAAAACTATAGGAAATCTTTTTTATCTAGACCACGAGTATCCCAACCTTTGTTTTCTCATAGACCACTTTCAATATTTTGCCGGTTCTGGTGGACCCCTGCCCTGCAGCTACATTTTAATCATAGACAAATAAATATGGAGATTAGATCTAACTATGGACATTTGCGTTGCGGCCGAGTTTCTACTATTAATTAAGAGATTTTAAAAAAAAGTGAGAATTGATTAGTAAATCAATTAATTGATAGGCGGAGCCAACATTTTAGTTCTTCACTATCGTAACCAGATAAATTTTCGTGGACCCCCGCTAACGAATTGTGAACCCCCGTTTTTTAGTCACGCCATCGTAGACCCCCGTCGAGTCTCCCGTGAACCCCTGGGGGTCCATCGGACCACGTTAGGAATCAATGATCTAGCTAGACAGTCTAGCTCGCGGCATTGTCAATTCATTGAACTTCTGTTTTCCTCTCACTATTTTCATACAGTGTTTGGGCTTAGCATGGAGTCACCATAGTTCTAAACACGCTGGATGATAATCCTGACTCCATACAAAATTCAATCGGAAAATGGCATAATACAGATTCTGTACCCGAAATTCTGTCCCTACCACATTTCATCTTCCAATTAATGTTGTGTTCGTGTGAGCTCTCTTTTGTATGGAAAATTGATGAGACAACAACTCGTTTCGATCGTTTCTGCTGAAGTGTTTTTGCTGTCTCATATTTTCTCCATACAAAAGAGAGGGACAAATAGGTGAAACGAAAACATTATTTCCTAAAAAAACTCGAAGCAAAAGTCAATTTTACATTGCTTTCAGGTGATTGTAATGACGTGTCAAATTTTGAGCGACATGCTAAACCACTCGTTCATCAAAATTGAGGACATAAACTTGCTGATATTCGACGAATGCCATCACGCAGTGGAAGACCATCCTATGCGTATGGTTATGAAGCATTTTGAAATGTGCTCGCCATCCAAGCAGCCTAGAGTTCTCGGTAATCAATCAACCAATCAATCAATATACAGGGCGTCCCACGGATATGTCGCATAGAGGGAAAGTACCTTGAATTTTGTAGATGGAACATTTTACTGAAAGAAGACATTATTTGTATTTCAAAAATAATTTAATCTGCATTCATAGATAATTCAATAACTACATGATTGAACCGGAAAATGAACCCGTTATACGAAAAAAATAATCAACCGATCTTTATCATACCGATCGAAAGGCTTCAACATAAGGATTATTTTTTGCTAAATAACATAGTGTCACAAAAATAAAAAAAATACCATGAATTTTACCGCTAAATTTTAATTTTAACGCATTTTCCCTCCATATGGCATATCCGTGGGACGCCCTGTATATTATAAAAAGCAAGTGTGTGTACCTATGTCATGTAACGGGAAGAGTGCTAGTTATGAATGTGGATGGGTATAGAAGTAGAGGTAGGTCAAAGAAAAGATGGATGGATTGTGTGAAGGATGACATGGGTAAGAAAGGAGTGACTGCTGAAATGACGGCTAATAGAGGAGAGTGGAGAACGAAAACCTGTTGTGTCGACCCTACATGAAATGGGACAAGGACAAGAAAGTGATGAAGTGTACCTATGTCCGGGGTTTTCTCTATCACCAGCGACTAGGATCTTCTCTCAAGTTACTAGAGAGATGGAGATGATTTTGTGTCCGGAAAGTAATTACCGCCCAATAATAATTTACCAAAATACTTTCAGGTTTAACAGCAACGTTATTAAACGCCAACACAACAATCGGACAAGTAGAGTCCACTCTTAAAGAGTTGGAGACCACGTTTCACGCTACAATTGCTACAGTGAACGAGCTTGGAGAAGTTTTAACGTGAGCACTCTTTTTATGTCTACAAGCAAATAAGGCGACAACCGTTGATGTACTTCTCGCTCGCACATTTTGACCCTAAGAAAGATATAAAATCACTGAACTTAGTTATTAAACACTCTTTGCCTACACGCAAATAAGGCAACAACCATTGGTGCACTTCTCGCTCGCAAATTTTTACCCTTAGAAAGATATAAAGTCACTGAACTTAGTTATTGAAAATCGCGAGCAACTTTCTTGTCTATACTAATTATTAGAGGAATTGAGTTGTTGAGTTTTTGTGTGTATGTTTCTAATGAATAAACTTTAAAACTACTATGCCGATTTCAAATAATCTTTCACTATTGGAAAGCTACATTCACCCTGAGCAGAGTTTTTGTCTTTCGAAAGGTCAAAGTGTGCGAGCGGTTTCACGGTTTTCACGGTTTTCAGCGTCCTAAGCAAATGATCGCGGAAAGTCTGTCCAAAATAGTTTTTTCTGGAAATGTATGAGGGAGGCACAAGCCAGAAGACCGGGAAATAAATGGTCCCCATACATTTTCAGGAAGAACGTTTGGCATAAGTCGATCCAGTAGACTTTTTCAGACTGATGATGATAATGAAGCTTATATTGAATATCTATTGACACGGGTATTTATCGCGTCTTACCGTATGATTTTTTTAGCTATTCTACGAATCCCAATGAATCCGTGCAATATTTCGTCAAGCCGATACCTACGGCAGCCTCTATTGAAGTTAATGGAATCTTGGATAAGGCAATGAATATAATAATGTCTGTGAAACTTGCCACCCAAGCTAAAACACGCGACTTACCGCTAAAGAGGGGGCAACATGATATAACAACCGATCCTGCTAAGGTAAGCGAGTTGTAAACAAAAAGCTGTTGCGTCAATTCTGTTGTTGCATAACTCCTATATCCAATGACCCTTTCTTATCAACGGAGAAAAACAAAGACTGCTATCGTTCTGCTTCATAAAAATGCAACAACTGAATTGATACCACAATACCACTCCTGTTATACTGGTCTTTGCTTTTTTTTTTTGCTCGCTGTGTTGTGGTATTTTTGCCTGCCGTCTTCTTAGATCGATTTGTATTATTATGGATTGTCAGAGGCACAATGCACACAATATGCCTCAAGTTGATGGACGCAGGGCACGTTCATAACGTGCGTGACCTGCGAGACGATGGTTACCACTTAATATCAGATAATAAGATGACTGAAGCCCATTTCAAGTCCTGTGCGCATTGTATCTTAAAGTTCTTCACTGACATATAGTAAAGTTTTCTAAGGTCTGCGCACATCTAGAGATGGCGATCAGCTGAAACGCTGTAAAATATCGCTGTCATATATGAAAGGGTTTCAGCTGATCGCCATCGCCTAAATGTGCACAGGCCTTTAGTTATTGGAATGATTGAGCGGGACCTGCTAAGATCTGTTTGTTATTCTCTTGTTGTGTTCTTTCGAACCAGTGTGGTGAAAGGATTTTAAGTAGGCTTCAAAGATGTTTCTCATTAAAATAAGAGGCTACAGGGTAAGTAATTTCCCTACAGGTTCTTCTTAATTTTTTCCGTTTTGTTTTCGCTTGACATGTGACTGTACTGTGTAAGTAGTTAGCTTTTGATATGAGAAACTATGGGTATTATTTAAGGAAGAGGTTTTGAGTGTGGCTTCAGAGTCCGAATTATGCGGTGTGACTGTGAGTAAGAGAAGAAAACTGTCAACTACAGAAAGCCAAGAATATCAACTCAAAGAAGGGCAAATCGATATTACAACTGATCCCATAAAGGTAAATAAAAATTTGCTAGTCCATCTAAAACATGTTTTGACAGTTTCTTTTGTCGATCTTGGTTCTGTTTGAATCTAGCAGTCTTCTGACTGTATTGATCGCATTTTTTATGTCGGTTGAAATTATCTTACCTAATTAAACAGTCATTGATTGAATGAGCTACGATAATATCGTAGATGTTTCAATATTTTTATGCGTTACTGCTTTACCTACTCCCAACCTTTAGAACAGAGAAATACGCAATAAAATATTGTCACCTCTTGCAAAGCACAGGCATTAAAAACTGTGTATGTGTACGTGTAGTGTGTACGTAAGCTTGGCGTGTAGAATTCAAGATTTTTTATTATTATTGATAGTTAAATGTTTGACTGAAAAGTGAAAATGCAGCCTAAGGTGAAGCACGCTAAAACGATTTCAGACGATTTTTTTTTTGTTTATTTTGCCTTTCATTCGGCACCTTTCACTCGAAGTGAAACGTGTTGATATTAGACGATATATATTTTTTTCATTTTGCCCTTTATTCGGCACTTTTCACGCGAAATGAAACGTGTTAACACCGAATGAAAGAATAGTGCCGAATTTATTCATTAATGAACCGATCCAACGATGTTGGATATTTTCATTCGGAATCTTTCACTCGCATTCCGAATGAACCATTAATGAGTTCATTAGGCACTATTATTTTTTTCACTGTTCATACTTTTAATTTTGAGTGAAAGGTGCCGAATGAAAGGCAAAAATGAACAACAAATTAATCGTCTGATATCATCTTTAGCTATAATCAACTTGTTCACTCCTAATTTGAAAACTCAAAGGTCTTTCCTTGGATTCCTTTCCTTTCGTTCTTAATTTGAAATTTCAAAATTCAAATTTCTTCGGAAATATTGAAATAGTGGCAACAATGGTGCCTATGCTAACAGCGACTGATCGCCTTTCTACATTTCTTCTGTATTCTGTGCGATTATGAAAAGTGAAATGTATTAGTATTAAATAAATAAATATTATGGACAACACTCTCTAAGGGAACCAGATATATAATGATACAAGCTCTGCTTATTTGAGGCTAGACAGTGTTGTGTGGATTGTCTACAATATTTATTTATTAGTTTATTTATTTATTATGCGTAACAGTTATCTTAGGACGTTAACCTTACCTGAACAAGAAAGCTATATTAATAATTTTTGTTCGCAGAAATTAAAGGCCGTGAAAAACATGTTTATGTCGATGAAGACGTTTGTAGCCGAGTTCGGCGACTATGGCGGTTCGCTCGGCATCCTTGCCTACACAATACTGTTGGAAAGGCTCAAGCGGCAGGCTACCACGCAAGATGTCGACCATCTGTATAAGACTGCTATCTCTTTCCTTACTGAGTAAGTGTATAAGACTGCTATCTCTTTCCTTACTGAGTAAGTGTATAAGACTGATATCTGTTTCCTTACTGAGTAAGTATTGGCCGGCGACCATTCATTATGTGTGGCGTAAAAAGGGGAGGAAGGGTTTCAGCTATATCTCACCAAGGGTTGAGAGAGTCGAAAAATCGTTCAGACTACCCGTTCCTATGGGAAGGGGTAGTCTGAAGAAGTCTAAAATACTGGACATCGATCACCCCTATAAATTTTCAGGATATAATTTTTCTTTTATATCTTGGATATTTATAATTTTTTTTCTTTTGTATTCGTGAAAACCTATAATTGGCTCACTAGTTTCTAGCGTATTAATATTATTAAGGTACATATTTATAAGCGGTTTGTTTTCCATTAAATAATTATGTAAATAAATTCATGCTGATAAAATTAACCTGGGTGGAATCTTCATGAATCCATTAAGTAAATCAAATCAAAAGCTATTCATTATATGCCATCGAAGTATTACACAAGGATGATGTACAAGTAACAATTACATAAAAATTGGTCGTCACTCAGCATTATGCTATGTTAATGTTTATGTATTTAAATAGCTATGTATTTATTAGTGGGTATATGTGAAATTGTATAGTATGTAATATAATATTCTATGGATAATATAAGTATTTTCAGACTCCTTATGTATTAACTTTCTTTTGTGTGTATGTAGCTAGCTACACATCAAAAATTTTAAGGCACTTTTTTATTTATTCTTTCTTTGCACACAGTCCCCTTGTAAATATCTTCAGTCCATTCCATCCAAAGGTTGTCTGGTAGAGATCGCTCGTTTAGCGATAAGACCGCCCATTGTATGAGGCAAATAGTTTTAAGTATTTTTATGTACCTGTACTTTTATAATTTGTTGTGTGCAATAAAGCATTTTCTATCTATCTATGCTAACTTAACTGAAGAGATCCCAACCCGATTTTTTATGCTAATTGTAACAACAATAATAAGTTTTTTTTTAATGTGATATGCTACAGTAGCGAACGCCACTATAATGCTGGTCTTCCGTGACACCATCGCAGTTGCTTATAAAACGTTGCAAATTATTATTGCAAGTAAAAACTGCGTTAATAATAACTGTTACAATACTTTTCAGGGCCCGTTTGGTTTTCGATGAATCGATGAAACATGACATCGGATATAATAAAATCATCAAGCATTCATCACAAAAGATAATAACAACGCTAAGGATATTGAAGGAGTATAACCCGGACCTGATTAATAAGCCTGGAGGTTGGTTGAAGTCACAATATAGGAAAGAGTAGAAGAGCAATCAGTTTTACATTTTCACTGTTTTATTTAAAATATAGACTGTAGACAAACATTTGTTCCCTACATAAGCTCACTCAGTAGATTACATAAAAAAAGCAACCCACGAATAAACCAAGAATATCTGTAAATAAAAGGATTCTATGAATAAGGAATGAAGGATTTGAAGAAAGTATTTCTTAGTTTTAACCCTTCGCTTGACTTCTTTTTCGGAAAGTAATTCCGCAAGAAGGTACCTACTTTTAATTGTATGACTACCGGAAATACTACGGAATTTGTATGCAGAAAAGAGCACGTACTAATGTATTTTGGCGACACTTCCGGCCACATGACCGTTCTACTATGTTCTGTGGTTCTGTATTAGTTACCTATAAAAATATTTAGATAATGCTCCTGCAAAACTCATATTTTATTTCACATTGATTTGGAGCTGTTGTACACAAGGATAAAGCTCAAATTACATAATGAGATAGAAAAATGAAGCTTTAGTAAGCTTCATTTTTCTATGTCTGTATAGTCTGATGTGTATCCATGTGTGTCTGAGATCTTCTACAGCCTTAGTTACCACAAAAACCTTTAATATTTTTATTCTCTCAACAGTATTATTGAAGACAAACATCACAAAAAAATCATTGTGTGCGATTATATTCACACAGCAAAGGTTCACGGCTAAAATTCTTTACAATCTCTTGAAGGCAGTGAAAGATAGTAACGAGGAAGAGTTTGGCTTTCTAAAGCATGATTTCATAGTCGGCTTTACCACAAATCCGATGAAATGCACGAGGGAACAACACTATGTGGCGAAGGCGAGTAAAAAAGCACTCTTGATGTTTGGCAGAAAGTAAGTACCAATTATTAAGTAAATATTAATCTATACTAATGTTTTAAAGAGGATTTGTATTTTTGTATGTATGTTTGTAATGAATAAACTCAAAAACTACTGTGCTGATTTTAAAAATTCTTTCACCATTGGAAAGCTACATTAACATAGGCTATATTTTTGTGCTTGCTTACGCATTGTGCACCACATTTGTCACGTCATCGTAGACCCCCGTAGAGTCTCCCGTGGACCCCTGGGAGTCCACCTGGACCACGTTGGGAATCAATGGCGTATATACAGGGCTATTCATTATTAGCTGCACAAACTGACAGGGCCTAATTTTTGGGTCGTGAATATTTGTTTGGCCGAATCAATTTAATTCCTAAACTGATTTAAGTTTTGTAATTTTTTTTTTTTTAATTTCATAATTTTTTTTTATTAATTTCTGTACGACATTATTGTATAATTCTTGCCACGGAGAACAAGACGATGACCAATCGTCGCCACCCAGGCGGCGACTGAACGCAGAGTGTAGCTCGCTAGAAATTATCGCTTTTAGATGTAACAACGCACCAATGATTCGAAATCGATTTCATCGATTTTCGTGGGATTTTCGTATCAAAACTTAAAAATATTTTTTTTTATATTTTTATTTTATTTGTTGAACCTAATTCCTGAGTGTTTGTAGCTAATAATGAATAACCCTGTAGTGTAGGTGGTTGTTTTTGTGTTATAAAGTAAAACAGAGTTCTAGCTTTATTCACCTACCTACTTTAAACTTAATACAACTACCTTACAGTGAGCTGAACTGCCTTATTTCGACGAGCGTGATCGAAGAAGGAGTAGACATCCCACAGTGCTTGCTCGTATTACGATTTGACCCACCGCAGGAGTACAGATCTTACATTCAAAGCAAAGGTATTTGTTAACTTTGTATTTAATTTTGTTTTATTAAAAAGTTCATCTGTTTGTATTGTTTGTTGGTACAATACAAATACAAATACAAATAATTTATTTCAGTAAACTTAATCTATGGTACATTTCATGGGTTTGAGACTCTCTTTTAAGTATTGGTACGTTTAAAGAATTTAGATGAAACTAAATGTTTATTAAGTATATAAAAGAAAGTCGTGTTAGTTACACTATTTATAACTCAAGAACAGCTGAACCGATTTGGCTGAAAATTGGTGGGGTGGTAGTTTTGAACTAGGTGACGGGATATAATTTTTATCCTGAAAAAGTAGCGGGAACAGGGCGTGCGAAGCTTCGGGCGGCCGCTAGTAAAAAATAAAAAAGTTCTACAATGTGTTTTTTAAAATTTTGTGTTAAAAGTTGTGCTCGTAAAGTCTACTGTTCTCAGAACTACTACTTTATAATATACTGTTTTAGGGCGCGCACGTAGCAAAGATTCCAGTTACGTCATCATGGTGGATTCAGATAACCGAAATAAATTCATGAAGAACTATATGGAATTCCAACGTATTGAACAACAGATCCATCGGGTAAGTTTTTAATAAGAACTGTCTGTCAAATGTTGAGTGATCCGATCTGAAAAAGGATTGATTAGTTTGACTGGCCTCTCAGCTCTGTTGATAGTAATAAATAAAAATAATAAATATTGATTTCAGATTTTAGTTGGCAACACGGACTCGAGAGCGGCGCCTACCCAAGATGAACTTCAAGATCTATATGATGAAGACATATTACCACCCTATGTGACGCCGCAAGGAGGTAGGCATTTTGTATCATTTTGTATGTGTAGGGGTTTTGACATCTCTCGTCGACTGAATGCAACTTCGGTTATCGAGCAAGTATTAAGTAGTTGACTGTAACGTCAAACCTGTAGATGGAGCCACGGTCGCGTTAGTGCCAATCAGTCCCTGAGAGTTATTCGTCGAGTGTGATTAGGATCCGATGGCGCAGCGGTCAACGCAGCCCCGTACCAAGAGACAGGTTGCGGGTTCAAATCCCGCTCGGCTCTTAACTTTTGGGACATTATAAAAATCTTTGAAAATAACCCTAACAGTAATTTTTAGAAAGAGCAACTTTCTTTCGGCAAACAAGATTTATTTCAATAGGAAAGCAAGTTAACTCTTCAGCGATCAGCCGCCTGAATAAATCTATTTCATATATATACCACCATATACCACCTACTGCTTCAACGACCAGCATCCTGTCAACAAAAATCCTCTAGTTCTTGTACGTGGTTTCGTAACCAGCTATGTAAAAGGATTGTTTTTCTTAGTTCGTAATCGGGTTATGAACTAAGAAATATTTCTGTCATACAGTTCTTGTTTCGAAAATAAATTCCTTCTACGTAGGTTATACAAAACTCGCTTACGTATAAGCACTAAAGGACAAAAAAATATACATTTCAGCTCGTTTACCCGCCGCATCAGCGATCGGCCTCCTGAACCGATATTTCAGCACATTGCCGCATGATCAGTTCACACAAGTCACGCCATCATGGATACATGAAAAAATTTTTGACGAAAATAAAGAGCTGAAACGTTTGATCACCATCATACTACCGATAACGTGTCCTGTCAAGGAGCTGATAAAGGTAATTTGGTATTTTCAGTGAAGTAGAGATGTGATATAACAATATAGAAAACATGGAATATACAAGTCAAGTTTAAAAAACTTGAGAAACTGACTTCATGGCCAAACTGAACTGATTTTGATGAAATTTATATTGGACCAATGTGGAAGTTTGAACATTCTAGATATTTTTTCGAATCAGCGCGTAAATGAAGGAGTTACGGACGGGCAAACATTAAAAAAATATACCACTAAATTGAGATTCTCCTCCTTTTTTATTTGGAGTCTGTTATAAGTATAACATTTTAAGGGGTAAAACTTTTGCCCATATTAAGAGGGTTCGGGCAATGGGGCCGTTTGGATTTTTTTTTCTGATCGGACTCACCACTAAATTTAGAGTTTACTTTACAGTGATTTGTATTTGATTCACTCACAGGGAAGGCCATCGAATATGACAAACGTCTCTCATAGTATAATATATACACACATCAACATTGTTTATTGATATTCAACACTTTTTTGATTTTTACAAAAACTGAAAATAATTTCTTTAGAAAACTAGGAGTGGCAAGAAACTTTGTTTAGTGTTGTTTATTAATAATAATTAAATACAACTATTTCATATTATTTATTAATAAAAATTAAAGTAGGAACAAAATCTCGAAAAATCTGAAAATCTATTTGAAATGAAATATCCCTAGACAATGTTGATATGTGTATATTCATAATATAAATTAAAGTAAACATCGTATTGCAGGGTACACCACAGGTCTCTTTGAAGAATGCTAAAAGATCTGCAGCCCTGTGTGCGTGTATAAGGTTGCACCAAGCGGGTGAACTAGACCCTATTTCTCTACTGCCAAAGAATTATGGGTAAGTTTAACCTGAATAACCTCCCGAGATATTTAAATATCTCGGGCTGCAATTAATGCCTTACAGCCCTTGGCTACTAATCTACTATTATAACGCACAGGACTGTGGACTTCGACGAGAATGACGTGAAAGAATGCTTCCTGAACTGGCCGTGGCAAGAAAGAGCGGATGAACAAGGCGAGGACGTTCCCAAACCCGGCACTAAGAAAAGCATTCGTAAACACAAGATTGCTGTAAGTTTATATATTTTTTTTGGTTATAGGCAATAGGCTCTTTTTAATCCCGACCATTTTGTTAGCTACCCTTTATAGTACCTGCCGGCTGAGGAGTAGCACTTTCTGGGTGCGCCACCAACTTCGTCAAATTTCTCTTGAACCTTCGTAGTACATTTTTTTTAATCAACGTACAAAAACGAACAATTCTAATACCTTCCATTGGTATAATTTGCATTGAAATTAGAGCGTGTGGCGCGGCTGGGAAGTATCACACCCTGTCATGATTGTGTGTGTGTGTGTATTTGTCACTGTCACTTTCATGTCAACAATAAGAGATGGCCACAGTGTTATTCTAGGCTTGGTCACGTGGAACTGGCACCTACACTCCCGTAGCTTCAAAGTGATCCTTGTGATACGGCTTGGTTCCTACTTGTATGATCGTTTTAAAAGCAAAAAAAAAAATTGCAGTGAAGTTCCAGTGTGGTGACACAGAAGAGCACTGGTGGTCTAGTGGTAGCGGCCCCGCCTTCCAATCCGAAGGACGTGGGCTCAAATCCAGTCATGTACCAATGAGTATTTCTGTCGAAAAAAATATGTGCACTATGCCAGTACTCTCAAACGGTGAAGGAAAACATCGTGAGGAAACCGACGTGTCGTAGAACCTAAAAAAAGTTCGAGCAGCACGTGTCAAGGGTCACGCAAAAAGGGCCCGCCAGCGGCCTACTTGCGGAAAACCCAGCCCGCACATCAAGCGCGGATGATAAAATTTGCCGACACTTCAATTATTGAGACGTAGGCAATAATACAATAAAAAATACAATACAATACAACAATAGTAGTCACAGACATAAACCCCTTCGTTCCAGTTCCCAAAATGCCTGAACGCAGTACCAGATTCTTCATCATACTATCTCCACGTCATCAAGCTGAACCCGGCTTTCCCTGAGCCAAAGGAATCCCGCGAGAAAGCACTTTACAAGTTTCTACAAGCAGAAGAAGGATTCGGGTTCCTGACTCAACAACGGCTGCCAAAGCTATGCGTCTTTCCGTCTTTTTTGACGATTGGAGAAGTTAGAACTGAAATTCTCATGAACTATGCTGTTATAAGCTTGAACGATGTGATGATTAGTCTGGTTAAAAGGTGAGAATTGATTATTTTAACCAATCTATATTTTTATTGTTGGACCCGAATTTTCACTAGCGATTATATCGTTTTAAGGCACTGACAACCTTCAAACAACTTTTCGCATGCACATTTCAACATTATGCATGATATAA
This sequence comes from Thera obeliscata, assembly GCA_947578465.1. Taxonomy (NCBI): domain Eukaryota; kingdom Metazoa; phylum Arthropoda; class Insecta; order Lepidoptera; family Geometridae; genus Thera; species Thera obeliscata. The sequence continues at coordinate 21,190,196 of OX387912.1, read as the reverse complement.
AATAAAATATTTATGTAAAATCGAAAGCATCAATTTTGTGGTATTGCACACAATTTAGAAAAACTAATTTTGATGCCAAAACATTTTCGTACCAAGCTGTTTGCTTTACTGGTTTTAGTACCTACGTAAACTTCTTGGAGAGTTAGAGGTTTATATGCAACTATAGATGGAACTAGCATTTGGTCCAGCTGATTTTAAATGGTAACCATCACCTATAACAAAGCATTGCCTCGTAGGTCAGAAACTTGCCCTACGATGCACTGTGCACTGCATCCATCAACTTGAGGAATACAGATTTTCATCCTCACGTGCCAGTAATTTCACCGACACCCACACCCTTTAGCCGAAACACAGCAATGCTGCTTCACGGCAGAAATAGGCATGGTGGTAGTACTACCCCGGACGAGCCCTTCACAAAGAGAGGACAATATGACTTGTATTGTTATAGCGTTATTACTTGTTTTGTTCCACAGATTCCACCATTTCCTCTTCGATCAAGTGCTGTTAGTAGCGAAAAAGTTTTTGTTATTCGAGGGAAAAGTGAACTGTCTATTCGTGGTGCCAGTCAAGGGTAGCCACGGATACGATATAGACTGGGATGCTATACAGACCTATACGGAAATACCACCAGTCGCTGTGCCAGATTTTACGGTAAGTATTTTTTTTTAAATGCGCTGCTTGCTGAGATTGGCAAAACTGTGCATATTAGAGCATATATCAAAGTACCTACTACGCTTAAGTATGAATTTGAAATTTTTGTTTTGTTTGTAAATGGTAGTATGTTGATACCTGCAACTTTAACAACTGTAAGAAGAACAGTCAAGATTGATGAACTGGCAACGTTTTAAAAATCTGATGTCTATATTATTTGGATCCCATGATAATATGGGGAATGAGTGCGACTTATTTTTAATAATACAAGATCTTTTGTATACATCATTGAACCAAATAAATGGGGTTTTTATGACTATTCCAATTACCACGACTAAAAAAAACTGTGATTTACAAGTGTTGTTTTGTTTCAGACTAGAAGATCGCTTCGCGTTCATCCTGAGGATTATAAATACAAGGTGGTCAGTCCTTGGTACAGAGGAAACCTTATGCCGGACAGGTTAGTACTTTAAAATACACAGCAGTATTCGAAATATACAGTGTAGTTTACAGCAGTATACATTTGTATGCAGCAGTGTCCAGCTGTATACAGGAGTATACAAATAGGAGTGAACAGCCGTATTCATCTGTATACAGTAGTATACAGCTATTTAGAGTAATATGCAGAAGAATATTAATAAAAAAATAAAGCTTGTTGCCATCATAGCTTTCACACAGTAGTATACAAAAGTATACAATGGGATTTTTTTATAAATCCAGGCGATTAAAATAAGGCAAGCAAAAGTTTATTGTCCTAAAAGACCGCACTGCTTGGTAGTAGCTCTACTTTCCTCGCAGCTTCTTTAAGTTGCGGGTGGTGTGAATTCTGTTCCAACCAAGTACATACAAATATTGGTCTGATCATTGTTCTTTGGGGGTTATATTCGTTTCTATTGACTGACGAAGCCGCCGAATAGAATACGCATTGTACGAAAAACGTTTCACAATTTGATTCGAAACCCTAAAAATAACAATTTCATGGTTCCAGGTACATAGTATCGAACGTTTTGGAACATTTGACGCCGAATTCGTTTTTCCATTCGGAATCAGATCAAACATACGCCGACTACTACTCTTCTAAATACAATCTTGAAATACTGGGAGAGAAAAATCAACCTCTTTTAGAGGTAAGTAACACTTCAAATAATCCTTTCTGAAATTTGTTAAATATAGATTGATGCGTGGGACTTTGACGTGTACACAAGGATACGCATCAGACTATACACTGCTAGCTCTTATGTACTTGCAGTAAGCGTAATTTTTCATTGTTTTTAGGTAACTTGAGCTGTATCCTATACTGTACGTAGTAATCACGCGCACGAAATTTATTGGTTCATTATTACGTCATTTTATTCCCAACCAAATGACCTTGTATGTCATTTTAACTACAGCTAATGAACTTCATGCACGTGATCAATAAGTATTCTTCTTATCGTGCCACTTTCTATAAAGATTATTTTAAACAAAGTAAGGTGACAGAATTTTAAGCGCGCCTCAAAGGGGCTCCTTTCGTGAACTTGGAACATGTTTTCGAACTTTTTGGGTCTTACGACTTGTTGGTTTCCTCACGATGTTTTCCTACACCGTTTGAGAATATTAGCATAGTTCACAACGTACACTACATGTATACGTTAATGTATATTTTATGTGTATATTTAATGCCACACGAATCAACCTAATTATATATTGAAAAAAATACAGCATAGTACATTACACACACAGTGAAGAATTTTGTTAAAGATATAGTGTTTCCCAGTTCCCACTAATGTAACATCGATTCGAATCAAATCCTAGTACACTTATAGTGCCATTTGGGATATCTTAAGAAAATAAGCATTTTTTAAGGAATTTTCCTAATTTTGAGAATTAGTCCCGAATTCATAGAGACATTCTTGCAAATTTAAGGGTTGATTTTCAGGTATTTTTGCGCTCCTAAAGTGCCCTTCAAACACGTACGTATATGTAGTACTATTGTTAACTTTGAGCCTCAACCATAAATTACTACCAAAATAAATTGTTACAAAAAAACATGCAAACTGGCCTAACATAACCTAATTGTTTTGTTTGGCTTTAGGTTTTGGCGGAATGGGTTTTTACTTTTATTCACATTCAATTTAAACTACATAACACATGCATTATTTAATTTACATTAAATTTTATACACAGCAAACGCAAATTCAACATCAACCTTTGAGAGCGTTGGCGTTTTTTCGGTTTTTTTCCATTTTTTATCGGTCCCTAACCATTATAGGTACAGCCAAATTTGATGTTGAATTTGCACTACCATGCGCTTGTGCGATATGTGGCGAATTTACAAACAGCTTCTCAAAGATACTTTATTACTTCATAAATTAATACCTAGTCATATTTTTTTAGGTCCGCAACATAAATTCTAGAATGAATTGTTTGTTACCACGGGCTGCCACAATCAATACTTTAACGGACAAGCAAGCGAAGCTCATATCTCTTTCACTTGGCGATGACAAACCAAAGGGGGCGTACGCTGAAGTATTTATAGCAGAGTTCTGCATCAAATACGACTTTCCCAGCGTGTTGTGGTACAAAGCGTCTATGATTCCAAGCATTATTCATAGGTATGTTCGAGTATAATTTTGTATCTAAGCATGATAATATTAATTAAATTATTTATTCAGAAAATCATAAGGTCCATGGTGTTAGTAACAAAAACAGAAAAGTGGGTTAGTAATTTATAACTATAAACTATAGTCGGTTACTATACCCCGTCGTTACCAACTGAGTCGTCCACTGGCTCTTTTCAGGGCCACAATACTATTTACTGTTTCTGATTTTATTCTTATCGATATGCGCTTAGATCCATCTTACGCACATCACTATGCGGCTCCATAAGACCCACAAGTGCGAGCGAGGTTGGTAACGCGGTGATTATAGTAACGATTTAGCCCTCTGGATGAGTTTCCATATCAGAACACAATTTTGTTTTTTAGCAATCGCTTTTAGGATGCTGTTGCTACTCCCGCGCAGTCTACATAACAGAGACATGTAATATAGCATACCATACCAATTCATGTATTTTGTTTATTTTTTTTCATAAATAGACTGCACATGCTATTGGTGGCTCAAGAACTGATTGCAGATGTGGCTAGGGAAATCCAGTATGGAACGGCGGTCATGCCCAAAAGTGAGTATATCCTGTACCGCTGACGCATGACAAAATGTATGAAACTGACAAAATGCTTACACTTGCACACATAACTTTTTCGTCAGGAAATGTTTGCTGCTTTTATCTAACAAGTGCACGAAAAGAGGCCTCTCTGAGGAGCACTTAAAATCCCTTTCATCACACAGGTTTGAAAGACCTAGTGACATGATAAGAAGAAATATAATCTAACAGTGTATGGGTGGGGTAAAGTTAAACTGATCCTAATTTCAAGGCTTTCAACAGATGCAACTGCGAACTACGAACCATTATGGTTCCAATTATAAAATAAACTATAGTTTAAAAAACTAAAAAAAAACGCTTTTATGACTAATTAAACTAAAAAGTTAAAAATAAAACTGTAATAATCAATTGAAAATTTATATTATTGTACAAAAAAGCGTGGGGTGCTTTTTATAATAACTTCAGATATAATAAACTATTGATAAAATATTTACAACAATCAAAATCAAGCCCCCCACGCTTTTTGTACAATAATATAAATTTTCAATTGATTATTACAGTTTTATTTTTAACTTTTTAGTTTAATTAGTTATAAAAGCGTTTTTTTTTAGTTTTTTAAACTATAGTTTATTTTTAACTTTTTAGTTTTTTGTTTCATATTTTTTTTTTCATATTATTGCATTGTCATCGACCTTTGACAGGTGTGCAAAGTTTGAATCAAATCTGATCGTTCAAAGTAGGTTTTTTTTTTAATTTTTTTATTTCTTTTCATTTTTTATTATTATTTTTTTTTCATATTATTGCATTGTCATCGACCTTTGACAGGTATACAAAGTTTGAATCAAATCTGATCGTTCAAAGTAGGTTTTTTTTTTTTTTTTTTATTTCTTTTCATTTTTTTTTTTTTTTTTTTTCATATTATTGCATTGTCATCGACCTTTGACAGGTGTGCAAAGTTTGAATCAAATCTGATCGTTCAAAGTAGGACAAAATCGAGCTTAAAGGGGTCGGTTACATACATACATACATACAGGTGAAGCTAATAAAAGCGTTATAAAAAAGCAGCCAAGTGCGAGTCGGACTCGCCCATGAAGGGTTCCGTAGCATCAAGTAACATAATATAAAGGTTCTTGTAGTTCGTCGAAAGGTAAATTGCGGTTTGCGATTTATGACGTACTAGCTGTGCCCGCGACTTCGTCCGCGTGGTATAGTGTCTATGGGTAGCATTTTTAATTTGCAGCGGAAGAAAACAGTAATTAAATAACAACGTCATATTCGCGTGCACGTGACACAGTCGTCTGCCCTCTTACTAAACTTAGACATATGGCGTCGTACTACGCCACACTTTCATCCCCCCCGCATTCCTCTCCGAACTCCCCCCACACTCCCCCCACTCTCCTCAACACCCCCCCACATTCCCCCCAGACTCCCCTCCACAATCCCCCTGTACTCCCCCCGCACCTCCCCTCCACACTCCCCCCTGTACTCCCCTCCACACTCCCCCCTGTACTCCCCTCCACACTCCTCCTGTACTCCCCCTGCATCCCCCCTCGCTCCTTCCCTCCACACTCCCCCTATACTCCCCTCCACACTCCCCCCGCACCTTCCCTCCACACTCCCCCCGCACCACCCCTCCACACTCCCCCCGCACCTCCCCTCCACACTCCCCCCGCACCTCCCCTCCACACTCCCCCTGTACTCCCCTCCACACTCCCCCCGCACCTCCCCTCCAACTCCCCCCTGTACTCCCCTCAACACTCCCCTCCACACTCCCCCTGTACTCCCCTCCACACTCCCCCCTGTACTCCCCTCCCTCTACCTCCCCAGCACAATCTTTGAATGTCATATTTTTTTATATCAAATCAACAGACTAAAAAATAAGTTTTAAGTTTCTAGCTCTAAAAATGACGATACTTCCATACAACTTTCAACCCCTATTTTCAACCCCTTACAACCCCTTTTTCGCAATAAAAAGTAGCCTATGTCCTTCCCCAGGCCCTCAACTATCTGTGTACCAAATTTCATTTCAATCGGTTCAGTAGTTTTGGCGTGAAAGCCAGACAGGAAGACAGACAGACAGACAGACAGACAGAGTTACAAACGCATTTATAATATTAGTATGGATAAAAAAAAAACTACTGACTAGATCTCGTTCAAACCAAATATCGTTGAAAGTTTGCATAGTAATGTACAACATATATTTTTTTCAGTTTTATCATTCTCTTATTTTAGAAGTTAGAGGGGGGGGGGACCAACTTTTTTCCACTTTGGAAGTGTCTCTCGCGCAAACTATTCAGTTTAGAAAAAAACGATATTAGAAACCTCAACATCATTTTTAAAGACCTATTCATAGATACCCCACACGTATGGGTTCGATTAAAATGTTTTTTTTGAGTTTCTGTTTCAAGTATGGACCCCCAAAATTTATTGTTTTTTTTTCTATTTTTGTGTAAAAATCTTAATGCGGTTCACAGAATACATCTACTCGCCAAGTTTCATCAGTCTAGCTCTTACGGTTTCGGAGAAAAATGGCTGTGACATACGGACGGACAGACAGACAGACATGACGAATCTATAAGGGTTCCGTTTTTGCCATTTGGCTACGGAACCCTAAAAACGGTCTTCTAAATCGCATGTTTAATTTTCAGATGAGGAGTGGCTTCCGATTCAACTGAACATGCCAGTTGCTATCGAATCTCTCTTGTCGCATATCGAAGGTCCAAATACTCCAATGAACTCTGTTGACAGGTAAATATAGAAATATATATTTTACTATTAATATATAAGTAGTTCCCGCCGTGGTTTTAGTCTCGTACTAATAACAGGTTTATTATCAACGCCGTTTCAAACTAACCGCCTAAACTTTCATAATTATATTCATTCTCTTTCCAGGATCAACCAACCAATAGCGTCAACGGGTAAAGAATTACCAAAGATACTGTCGATGAAGGAAAGTCTGTACCAACTACAGAAGAATAAAATAAACGTAGAATACCCCTGGGACGTAAGTTTTTTTGTTAATAAACAACTTTCACGGTAATTCATTTGGAGTTACGGTATATGTTAGCTAAATGATACTCAAGGTGTCAAAAGTAAAACTATGGGCTCTGTGAGCTGTAGACCTCGCAATCAGAGTAAAAATGAGCACTTAACTGCATTTTGAGGAGCTATCTGCGCATCATGCCGAAGAACCTCATCATATCTACGCCAAATTGTTATGAGATCAATTCAAAGTTACTACCTTTCAAATAAAAAAAGAACTGTCGAAATCAGATCTCATAAAGTAGAGATAACCAGTCACATCCAGCCAGACCCCTTTTTGGGGGAAGTGCCCTTCCAATCATAAATCCCCCATGGCAAAAAATCTATAAAGTCATGTAACCGACGTACTACGTTTCGTGCAGACTGGTTGAAAAATGCAACCTTTGTGCCATATGGATAAGACAAATGCGTTAGTACTACGATATCTCAGGAGATGTCTAATTTTCAGTACTTAAATATTTCAGGGGAAGTCTAATTGTCTACTTAGTCTGGGAATAAGTCCTAAATTGATTTATTTTTACATAGGAAAGCAGCGAACCTGTGGACATAGAACGTAACATCGAATCGGTGACGCTGATGGATGTTGATTCTTACGATGAGTTTGTATCAATGCTGATGACGACTGAACAGTGTCAACCCACACCGTCAGTTCAGCGAGTGGTGCCGGTCACAGCCGCGATCAAACCGCCGCCTTTGAAGTAAGTCACCACATCAATACATCTGTAAGTATTAACTTAACAGTGACGCTGACGGATGTTGATTCTTACGACGCGATCAATGCTGATGACGACTGAGCAGTGTCAACCTTTACCGTCAGTTCAGCGAGTGGTGCCGGTCACAGCCGCGATCAAAGCACCGCCTTTGATGTAAGTTACCACATCAATACGTCTGTAAGTTTTGACACAACAGTGACGCTGACGGATGTTGATTCTTACGACGCGTTTGTATCAATACTGATGACAACTGAGCCGTGCTGAGAAAAAGGAGTGAAGTATTTGGCAGCGTCGGACCGGCTTTTTCACTAGTTTTAAAGACTATCCAAATTTATTTAAATAAAGTTTAATTTTAAAAGTTAATAATTATTTTAAAATTTTAAATTCCTTTATAAAGAGTTTTTGATATGTCTGAAAATTTCCAGCATTCATCAAAACGCCACCATAACGCACTATTTATTCCAGGTACATCGAAACCATCAAAATCCTTCAGCAAAAGCCGACCGGTCGCGGGCCAGAGCTCCGTGATATCCTCTCCGCACTCACCACGATCAAGTCTCACGACTCTTTCTCTTTAGAGAGGGCCGAGACATTAGGAGACTCATTCCTCAAATTCGCCGCCACACTTTACCTGCACCATAAGTTCCCAGAACGGAATGAAGGACAGCTAACCAATATCAAAGGCCGGCTTATAAGCAACAGGTAAGTCGGCAAGTTTTATCATGCGCACTTGAAGTGCGGGCAGGTTTTTCCGCAAGTAGGCCGCTGGTGGGCCCTTTTTGCGTGACCCTTGACACGTGTTGCTCGAACTTTTTTTAGGTTCTACAACACGCTGGTTTCCTCACGATGTTTTCCTTAACCGTTTTGAGAGTACTGGCATAGTGCACATACATTTTTTGACAGAAAAACTCATTGGTACACGAGTGGATTTGAACCCACGACCTTCAGATCGAAAGGCGGGGCCACTACCACTAGACCACCAGCGCTCTCTTAAGCAACAGGTAATAAAAATAATAAGGAAAATTTGAACCTACTGCCTTAAAAATGTTCCACCTGTGTGAAATTGGGGCAGTTATTTGGCAAATATGTACTCATAAAGGTCCCGAGCAGACATTTAGCTCACGCGGATTATGACTTTTTTATACTAGAAAGGTAAAAAAAAGTAAACAGGCCTTTGCATCTATTGTAGATGATTTATATAGCGTCGGGCGCAACTGGTGATTGCTCAAGCCCTACTTACAGGACGCTATAGTGCCTGGGAGAGATTTTTATAGATGGAATAGGCTTGCCCAGCACATATACTTAGTAAGGAATAAGTAGTAAGTCAAGGTTTTTTTTTTTTTAGATTAGATTAAAGCCTGTTTATTCCATAACTTAATATTAGGTATTTTACAAATCATGCATAATATTTATTATCTACTTATAATAATTATTATCAATACAATTTAATTTAATTCAATTTCAATTTAGTTCATAAATTATTAGGTAGGTAGGTACGTGCTTTTTATGATAAAAAATGTATTTCTTTCTTTTTTTCTTGTTTCTGAATGATTTATTTTCAGTTAATTTTGTTCAAAATTAAGTCAAGGTTAGCTGGTAGAAAATGTTATCAAGCGTTAAGCTATTCTTTTGTACAAATTTCTTATTTTTGACAGGAATCTGTACTACGCTGGTGAGAGGCTGAACATTGGCGGAAAGATGAAAGTGGAACAATTCAGTCCAAGAAAAGACTTTCTCGTGCCGGGTTTCTTTGTGCCGAAGGAGTTGGACGACTTTATTGAAGAAAAGATGGTAAGTGCTTTGCAAACCTATCTGTAAAATACTATACTAATATAAAGTCTTACTAAGTACATAACACATGTTTTAATTAATATTTTCTTAGACAAATAACAATACATCCATAATAAACAGACTATTTCATTTTCTACTTGTTCATGCACAATTTAAAGAAGATAAAATTAAATGAATTCAGTAAAACATTTTTTTATGTTATCACAATTTTTAATAAATTACCTAGGTACATTATTCCACTAACAAATTAGCAATAAACAATCATTTTGTTAACAATTAATTTTTACGGAAAATATTTCCTAAAACATAACAACATTTTATATGTCTTGAATTACGCAATCACTTTTTGGGCATTTAAAATTAACAACAAACCACAAACATCCAAGTATTTATTTAAAACTTTCGTATTTATAATAATTCCTAACTCCAATCTTCCTACTAATGTAGGACGCACAGCGAAAATTCGCTTTAGACAGTTTGGTTCCGGAATTTGATGAAATCAGCTACAGCTGCAAATACATCGTCCACCAACACTTGCGGGGTTTGCAAGGCCGCGAAATGCCCTCCATAGTCCAGAGTGGTTGACCTGACCAGGTTGGGAAACTTGTCTTTCAGTAGCCAGTCGGGCTGGTGAGCTATTTCATGCTGGAACTTGACTGCAGCGTATGGCACGGGTGTTGGTATTCTGAAATTAAGAATAATAAAAATTACTCATAGTGTATTTTGTAGTCCTAATAGTATCTCCCATGATCTTTCTTGTTAAGACTAATCCGCAGATATGAAATACAAGAAGACATTCTTTTATTTTGATCTTAAGTCCAGCTTTATCGCATAGAAAACTCCTGATTTCAAACCTGATCAAGGCCTCATCAATCAGCTTCAAGCTGGCTCAAGGTTGAATAAGGAGTTTGGTCAAGTTAAGAAGTCTAGTACTTGAAGTCCTCAAGATATTCCAGGATGTCTTAGGAAGCAGATACACGACATTACTATGTACAAATTTAGCTTTGTCACACGCACGCACCTCGCAGTTTTGTTAAATCTAATCATAAGCCCGAATTTCTGCCCGAAATGGGTAGACTGTTGGAACAAAATTGCATAATGTTCCTAAGATCTACTTACACAGCCTTACAATAAATTATTCTTATTTCTTATTTCTGGACATAGGTATCTCCTGAACATTTCCAGGATTAATGATTCTGAACCCTCGCTTTCCACCGACTTCACGCGATCTTTACAATAAAGCTTTATTCTAAACTTATGTAGGTTCCCTCACGATGCCTTCCTTCACCAACCGCACAGAAATTTTATTTTATTTTTTTCGGTAAACAATCAGTGCTAAAAAAAACTAATCACCAATTAAATGTTGATATCAACGCAAAGATGTTTAGGTAGGATTCTCTAGCAAAAGAAGTTAAAACTTACTCTTGTAATGATTTTACTAAAGGTGACGATAACCCTTCTGCGTAAATTCGCATCGAAGTGACAGCGCAGTTATTCATCCACATTATAGTAACTGTGTCTAGCACGTCGTCCAAATCCAGGTTAGCAAGACCCCCGTGCGGTGTATTCAACTGATCTCTGTTACTGCACACGCCTATCTTCTCCATCAGATATGCTGCTAGGCCGGCAGGAGAGTCTGTTATTGCTACACCTGGAAAACAAACAGGATCATGTCTTGTGACGTGTTCTTCTAAGAGTGGTCTAGCCTAGCAAGGGGACGAGAAAAGTAAGGAAAAGTGGGAGGCATTTGTGTAATGTCTGTTGCTGAAGAATGAATTTCGAAAACCGTACTTCAAATTAGTTTTGATCTGATACTCAAAAGTCAAGGCGTTCCACTAACAAAGTATTTGATCAATATCTATGAAGACAATCAAATTAAACAACCGTAGATGTTTTAGATAAACTTCAAATATTTCTCATTTATAAACTTACCAAACAAAACAAAACAACACCAGACAACACACATTAGACAGATCAGAGAGATTTAAACATCAGAGCAGAGTGAATGCAGTAGAAATGAGAGCGTTGCGTAGTATGTGTGGCGTAAAGTTGAGTGATAGAGTGAAAAACAGTGTGATAAGAGAAAAATGCGGTGTGAAAGAAGACGTAGTGATGAGAGTAGAGAAAGGTCTGCTAAGATGGTTTGGACATGTAGAGAGAATGGATGAAAGGAGATTAACAAAACAATTGCATCAGGCGAGTGTGAATAGAACTGCTGAAAGGGGAAGACCTAGGCGCATGTATCTCGATCAGATCGCAGACGTTTTAGAGAAAGGCCACGTTAGAAGTACCCTAAACCAACGAGCATGTATGAAGAATGTTATGAGAGTGAATGAAGCGAAAGAGGTGTGTCAGGATCGTAGCAAGTGGAAATCCGTGATCTCTGCCTACCCCCATGGGAATGAGGCGTGATTTTATGTATGTATGTATGTATGCATAAACTTACCAATAGTATCGGGTTTTGTGGCTTGTATATGAAAGTATCCACTTTCTCTCATCACATACTTGAACCAATTCATAAGCGGGTATGTTTTGTTTGGATGAACAGGGTCCACTAATGACGGATACAGGGATCCAAGTAGCAGCTTGATAATGCTGACCTTCTTTGAAGTTAGAGGCATGTTTGAGTGGTAGCTGTAAAAATAATATCACTTTAGTCACTGCTCAAAGTGTATTTCGCACCTATATGCGAGAAAAGGTTATGTTATAATTGACTGGCCTCTCAGATCAGTCCTTCTGAGCCGTAGGTCATAGGTTCGATCCCCACCGAGAACAAATATTTGTGGTGAAAACAGGTGTTTGCTCTCTGTCTGGGTGTTATATTGTATCCTAAGTATGTATTTAAAAAAAAAAATATCTAAGTAGTAGTAAAATATCAGCTATCTGGTTCCCATAGTACAAGCTCTGCTTAGTTTGGGCTAGATAGTGTGGTGTGGATTGTATATAATATTTATTAATTTATGATTTATGCTGGCCAGATACGTGATTCTGAAACAGCCTTGACCTCGCATGGGCTTGAACCGTGGTCTAGATCTAGTCTTACCCAAGAACATGATTAGGGTATAGCGTGGCCAAGTGTGTGCAGCATTGAGATCCCCAGTCACCGGCTTGCATGTAGAATTTATCGAAGCCAAGTCGAACCATCAGCTTGAGCATTATAATGCCGATCTCTGCTGGGCTTAGACCTGGCTTGGTTGTGCCCTGTAAAGAAAAATTACCATTCCTTGCTATGAAGACGTTCTAGCTAAATTCGAATTGGATTTGATATAAATAATGGCTTAGTTCTTAAATGTTACCTATGTCAGCATCAATCTATATCAGTCCACTGCTGGACGTAGGTCTCTCTCAAGACGCGACACTGAGCCCGGTCTCTTCGGCTCTTCTCCAGTGCTTGCCAGCTACATTTTATGGTTTTACTACAGATGACTGGCCTCTCAGCCCAGTTGTTAGTAGCTCAGCCTTCTGCGCCGTAGATCGTGGGTTCGATCCCCACCGAGTACAAATATTTGTGAGTGAACGTAGATTTTTGTTTTCTATCTGGGTGCTATATTGTATTCTTAGTATTAAATCTTTACAAAAAAAAATATCAGCTATCTGGTTCCCATAGCTCTGCCTTATTTGGGGCTAGCTAGTGTTGTGTCCATTATCCACACTATCATTATTCTATCTATTATAAAGTTATTAGTTACAATGTCATAATGATAGTTTAATTACCTACATAATGACTTAGAATTAGATGATAGATAACCAATCAATATAACAACAAAATATTGTGCCTAGTGATAAAGTTACACGTGTAGTCAGTACAATCATATCTGAATAGAAACTACAAAAACATATTGTCTATTCGTATAGCCCATTGATTGCGGAAAAGTCGTTTAAAATCCATGTGGAACAAAAAATGGGAAACAAAACTGATTCTCTTACATCTGTCGTATACGTTTTCTATAGTTTGCGCTCCACCACAAAAATAAATTCAAATTACATAAAAAGGGCAATAATAGAAAACAATGATATCTGCAGGAGTTAAAAAGGTCGAACCTTACCTGCGAAAATCCAAAGCCAGGCAAATCAGCCGCGATCACTTCAAAAACGAAGTTATATCCCTCTCTTTGTGACGTGAGCAAGGGTATTACTTTATCGAATTCCTTCGACGAACTTGGCCAGCCATGAAGCATCAGTAGAGGCAATACTTGCACACTTGATGGTTCCACTTGCGGTTTTACTCTTATAAAGTGGATATCCAACCCCTCTATCCTCGTTTTGTAATGAGGGAATTTGTTTAAGAGCTCCATTCTTTTCTTGATGTCGTAATTATCGGTCCAGTACGCAAGAACTTCTTCTAAATAATCTGTGTTCATCCCGTATTCGGATTGAATGCCTTCTAAGGGTTTGGTAAAAGGTCTTCGATTTTTCAGTCTCTGTTTCAAGTCTTGTATAGCCTACGATAAATAATTTTTAGATGTTTGAAACTAGATAGGTATTGCGTCAATTCTACATAAATCTAAAAATGAAATAGTAGGTTATCAATATTCTAAATATCCGTTTATATGCGGAACCGCGATGAATGCTATACCAAGTCGGGAAGTCAATTTGCAGATAGATATTCAAACTAAGCTCCACACCACCAAAAACTTAACACTTACAGTGTCAGTAAACTCAATCTTGAAAGGATTGATGGAGTCGTCTTCCATTTCCGGTCTGGTTCCAATACCCCACCATTTATTCATATCTGGGCACGGCATCTTGGGTGTTTTAAAAACGTATGTATACAGAAGACCGGCTATAATAGCTACAAGACCCACTATGATCCCCAACATTCTTAAAACCTGTAACAAAAGACTATTATCATTCTGAATGACAGTACTTTGTAGTAATGATGATAGCACCCAGTTTTGAACTGGTCAGGCGATTCATTAGTTAGGTTATAAAATTTATGGTTTACCTATTAAAATAACAGTATCTACTACACAATAATGAGGAAATAGATCTCACTCACAACAAAACATGAAATTGACTGGATCTTGAGAGCATACAATAGTAGGATAAAATGATGTATGTTCAATTGTTAATAATATGTTAATAAATTATAACCATATCACTTTTTTCGTATGTTTCAAATTCACAAAGATATAAACAAAACAAAATAAATCTATCAATAAATGGAGTGTTATTACTAATCAGTCAACTACTCGTTCAAATAATTTCGTCGGCTCCAAATAACTAGGTACTCGTATGTATTTGTCACTGACCAAACCTAACATCTTTTATCAAGACTGTCTTGAAGCCGTTACGTAATTGTTCGCAGACTTTTAATTCGTTCTCTGAACCAGTCAATAGCTTATAAAATAATAGCTAGTGTTCCATTAATAACGTCTGCATACCTGATACTTTTATGCTTATGAGTGAGACACCTACACACACACACACTGAAGAATGAGACACCTGGCTACCTGGCTAAAAATAATAGCACTAAAAGAACTGTTGCGATGTCAACTAACTGGGTAATCAAATAACGGGATAACAGACTGACAAAATATCGAGACTTTACTATCTACCCTCAATTTTTTTTTGTTTATCACAAAGCGTTGAAATCTGTTATTACAAAAAAGAATAACAAAAATATGATATACCATTGAGATTCAACGCAGTTTCATACCACTTTTTTTTAGCTAATTTTAAGCGACTTTCATTTTAACGGTATTTCTTGCTGAATAAAAAAATGTCTAGCATTCTAGTTTACTATTATCTCGTAAGATATTGCCAATTATAGTGTCCTTTTTGTTATGAAGCACTGCCTCCATAACTGTACTCTTTGATGAAGCAGTTTCAGAGTAAATGAGGTAGATGTACGTACCGATTTACACACAAAATCACTATGCACCTATCGAATTTATAAGTAGCCACGATAAAGAAACGTCCGACACCAGCGAATGTCGCCGAAATTTTGTTGTGTTGTGATGATCAGTGAAGCTACGCTGATACATACTTTGTACCCAACCTAGGAAGGTACAGTCGGCTATTCTTGAATGTATACAATTTGTATCCTCCATAGGGTGTCGCAAAATGAAAATGGGCATTTACAGGTTGAATGCTGAAAATGATCTTATCGACTGATTTTGAGTTTTTTCCTTGTAATATTCTTTGCAATGCTGCCACACTTTGGAAGTTAAGAGTTATCTATATTTTTGTGCAGCTGAAAGGCACTGGTAGCCTAGTGGTCGCTACCACTAGGCTACCAGTGCCTTTCAGCTCGCGCTAGCACGCGCAAGGATCGGAAGGCTAGGGCCTAGCCTTCTGATCCTTGCGCGTGCTTCAAATAAAGTGGACCAATGAGTTTTTCTATCCAAAAAACGATGTACATTATGCCAGTACTGTACAGGATCTAAATCGTTCAAAAACATGTGTCAAGTGCACTAAAGGAACCACTTTTAGGGCGCACTTAAAATCCGCCTTAAATTAATATAATCCTTAAAATCGCGCTTGTTCAAATGAACTATTGGAACGATAGTTAGAAGTGCAGCTAACTGTACCTACAATGTAAAGAGTGTTAGATTATGCTGTTCTTACCTTGAATTTTGTATGTATCTGTAGACCATCTGTTACTACCTGCAGACGCTTCCGATATGCTTCTTATCAGAAAATAGATAAGATAACCCATGTTTTTCGAAATACCAGGAAATGCTTACCTATTGCATTTTTGTATATACGAATAAGTAATTGCACGTACTATAGTTTGGATATACATTTTTGCAAAACAGAATCAAGGCTTGTGGAAAATATGTCTATGAAAATATAAAGAGAAAGTTTGTAAGGATGGATAGATGGATAGTTGGATGTTTGTTACTCTTTCACGTAAAAACTACTAAACGGGTTTTAATGAAACTTTACAATCTTCTTCTTCTTCTAAATATATAAAACTCTTACGTTACTGACTGACTGACACTCAACGTTCAGCCTAAACCGTAGTCCTAGAAGCATGAAACTTGGAGGGTATGTTTCTTGTATAGCATAGGGGTGCACTAAGAAAGGAAATTGGAAAATAATTTCCCTAAGCTGAGAAAAAGAGGAAAAACTTTTAAAAGAAAAATCAACGGGGCGTAACGGCAAAGGGGCGAGCGAAGCCGCGGGCGTCCGCTAGTACAATAATATATCTTATAAATCAAAATAACATCATACGAGTAGGTTACACATACTCGTATAAAGATATTGCAACGAAGAACGGATGAAAGTAACGGGAACGGGGAATCGAAGCCGCGGACGGCAGCTAGTGTTGATAATTGGGGTGCATACTGAATAAATTAAATGTACATTCCTTACAAAAACACCTTGTTGTTAGTTTTTTCTGACCATAAAGTAAAACGACCATAAAGTATTCTACGACATGACAGCTACTTAAAGAACATCATTGAAGGAAAGGTTGAAGGAAAACGGGGAAGAGGAAGACCAAGAATAAGTTATATAAGCCAGATGAAAGTCGCTGTCGTGTCGTATACGGAAGTCAAGGAGGCCGCATTCGAAAGACTTAATTGGAGAAAACTGCATCAAAACCCCGACAAGAGCTAACCTTTTAAATTTAAGAAGAAGAGAAGAAAGTATTCTATAAATTTATTTTTTTACAGATCCGTCCCACATTCATGATTGGCATATCCTTCTCCATTGACGAAATACTCGACGGTGAACTAGAGACTGACACTTTGGAGTCAGTGATGCGACGATACAAAGACGGCGAATGCGTGTCTGAGGCTGAACCGCAAAATCAAGCCCAGAATGCCATGCAGTGCTACTTACACAAACAAGCAGTGGCTGATAAGGTATACTCAAATGACAGCCCTTATAACTCAGTTGGGAGTAACTCTATGCCTTCTGCGCTGGCGAGCGTGGGTTCGATACCCATCGAAAACAAATATTTAAGAGATGAACGCAGATGTTTGTTCTCTGTCTGGGTGTTATATTGTATTATATATGTATTTACAAAAAAAAAGTATTTAAGTATTATATCAGCTATCTGGTTCCCATAGTACAAGCTCCGCTTAGTTTGGGGCTAGATAGTGTTGTGTGGATTGTCCGCATTATTTATTTATTTTTATTTTTATCTGTTTATCTGTTTATTCTCTGTCTGGGTGTTTAAAGTGGATTCAAAGTATTTTATTTAAAAAAAAAACGTAGAAGTATTATATCAGCAATTTGGCTCCCTAGTACAGGCTCTGCTTAATTTGAGACCAGATAGTGTTATAGTTGTGTGGATTGTCCCCAATATTTTTTGCTTATATCATCCTGAAGAAATCCCCTGTTGGCCATAGGCCATTATACTTTTTCAGGACGAACGATTCTCAGCTTTTTCCATTCACCGACTTCCCGCGATCATAACAATGTCGTCGGACTTTGACCTACGTTTCGTCTTTCGGTTCGTAATTGCTGTTCGAGAACCTTTTTTAAAAAGTATGTACTTTTATGTGTCTTAGGCCGCATTTTTATTTTTCGAAACATATTCGCAAACATAAATCATAAAGTAAGAATATTTATGGTTAAAATCTTGTTTCGAACAGTTTGATTAACTTTGTTTCAGTCTGTTGCTGATTGCGTGGAGGCTCTTATTGGAACTTACCTGTTAAGCGGGGGAATCCTGGCAGCTATCAAGTTTCTGGAATATCTGAGAGTGTTTCCTGCAAAGGTGAGAACAAAGGGGATAAACATTTTAATGAATTTATAGTGATACACTTAAGGAAATCACAAAGATTTTTAAATGTCACAAAAGTAGAATAAGCAGGTAAGTTTTTGACAGTGACGTCAAACTTGTAGACGGAGCCACGGTCGCATTAGTGCCGAACAGTCCCTAAGAGTTATTCGTCGAGTGTGATTAGGATCCGATGGCGCAGCGGTTAGCGGCAGCCCCGTACCAAGGGGAAGTGCGGGATTTGAACCCGTACCGGGTTCAAATCCCGCACGGATCTTAACTTTTGGGATATTATAAATAGGGTATAAATCCGAAAAGTGTAACACAAAACGGATATTACGAGTCTATATTATTGTTTTATTTCATGGGCCTAACCCTTTGATAATAAGGTGAGAGTAGTCATTGATTTCTTAGTTCTTACTGTATTGATAGATAGATAGTTTTAGTAGCAGTAGTAGAGCTCTTTGTGAAGGGCTCATCTGGATAAGTACTACCACTATTTCGGCTGTCGAGCAGGGTTGCTGTCTTTCGGTTAAAAGGCCTTCACACATCTAGGCGATAGCGATGGCGATCAGCTGAAACGCTGTCAAATATGACAGCGATATTTGACAGTGCTTCAGCTGATCGCCATCGCCTTCGCTTAGATGCTCGCAGGCCTCAAAAGGGTGTGAGTGCCGGTGAAATTTTAACGAAACTAAAAATTCTGATTGCACATTCATAATGTTCTACCCCTACTACATTACCCTATTTATTTTTTTTGGTAGTTACAAAATAGTGGTTAAAAACATATCTATCCATTGACCTAATCTTTTCTTATTTCTAGGATAAACTAGCGGACTTGCTCCATAAATCTATGCCCACGGTTATCACAAAGGGGAAGGCTAAACCGAGTGATATAAACTTCCTGTTGGATGGCTGTCAGCCAAACATTGAGAAGATCTTAAACTACAAATTCAAGGACCCCTCGTTTTTACTTGAGGTAAGAATAAACCCATATTGAAATATTGGAGGTAATTTAAGACATTTCACACAGGATCATCTAGACCCAAACTAAACAAAGTTGGTACTTTAGGAACCAAATAATTCTTATATTATGACACCAGACAGAGATCTCCATGTTTTAAAATATTTGTTCTTGGTGAGGATCGAGTCCACAACCTAAAGCACAGAAGGCATACCTACTACTAATACCATGAACCAAGGCAGAGCTCAGACTTAGACATATAAAATAAGTGTCAATGATGCGCTTCTGCGATGCCTCTTAACTCTAGAAACTCGATTTCGTTTCAAAAACAATACAAAATTTGTTTTGTCTATAATTCCAGTGCTCTCAAGCTCTCATAGTGTAAATAATTATTTATCTATGTTTTAATTGCTTCATAGGCTGTGTCTCACGCGTCGTACATTCGCAACCGTCTCACTCACTCGTACGAACGCCTCGAGTTCCTCGGCGACGCCATCTTGGATTTCCTGATCACGTCACACATCTTTGAAAACAGTCCTGATTTGAAACCGGGCGAGCTAACTGATCTGAGGTCTGCCCTCGTGAATAACGTCACGTTTGCGGCCTATGTTGTGAAACTCGGCTTGCACAAGTAAGTAACGATGTTACACTTTTATTATGATAGAAAGACAGGAGTCGCCATCTTGGATTTCCTGCACACGTCACACATCTTCGAAAACAGTCCCGACTTGTAACCAGCTCATATCGTGAAACTCAGTTTGCACAAGTAGTAAGACGGGGACGCCATCTTGGATTTTATATTTAAATCTTAGGTGGCTGTGTACTGTTTTATTTTATTTTTCTTTGAGTAGACTCAGTCATTTTTGGCTCCATCCTAACTTTTTTTTAATTTAATTCTAAGTTCTATTGCCACACTATTTTTTATACTACTGATAAAAAAATTGCCGATTGAGTATTGAGACTAACATAACCTCTTTTGTAGATACATCTGCAAAGAGTTGAACCCGCACCTAGACCTGGCTATAATGGAGTTTGTGGAGCACCAAGTCCAGAGGAAACATGAAATTGTCGAAGATGTTCTGTATCTGATCGATGAAGAGGAATCCCCCATGGCCGAATACGTGGAAGTGCCAAAGGTAACTGTTCATTTCTTAAATTGCATCATCTGCCTGAAGTCTACTGCTGGACATAAAAGTAAAGTAAACAAGCCTTTGCATCTATTGTATGGGTAGCGGCACATAACTTTAGTGCTGACCGCTGACCGTTATTGCGCAGAAGTCAAAAATAAGGTACCTGAGGGGGCTAACGGAATGAAGGGCGGGCGTGCGTAGCGCTGATTGGCTCTCCAGTCGCACTCCGCTCTCTGTACCAATAGGTCACTATGACACTACGACGCATGCGCAGCTATCCCCTCCGCGTATAGCTCAACGCTAAAGTTATGTGCCGCTAGTTGTAGATAATTTATTGAGCGTTAGGGGTAACTCTCTGGTGATTACTCAAGCCCTATTTGCGGGACGCTATAGTGCCTGGGGACAGGATTATTGGCATAGGGAATAGGGTTGCCCAGCACCTATACTATCCTGATAGCTTAGTCAGCCTTATCCACAGTAAAGACATGGTCAATACGTGTAGAGCTGACTAAGCTATGGGTTTCCTCACGATGTTCTCCTTCACCGTTTGAAAGCACTAGCATTGTATACATGAATTTACCAATTAGTTTTTCTGTGGAAGATTTTATGTGCACTATGCCAGTACTCTCAAACGGTGAAGGAAATCCGGAGGAAACCGGCATATCGTAGAATCTAAAAAGTTCGAAAACACGTGTCGTGTGCACGAAAAGAGCTTCTCTCAGGCTTGTTTAAAATAATAATAATGTTATCTTATTTAGGCGCTCAGTGATTTGTTTGAGTCACTGGCCGGCGCGATATACCTGGACAGCGGCGGCAGTCTACAGACCGTCTGGTCCGTTATCTATCCGATAATGTGCAACGAGATATACGAGTTCACCATGCGGATCCCTCGTCAGCCCGTCTGTATACTCTATGAGATGGTGCAGGCCTGTCCCAAGTTCTGGTAAGTTCGAATTTTATCTGATGATAATGAATTCAAATACACAGAATATACTTGCTTGCATCAGTAGTGCATATAGAAAATATACAAATCTTAGTTCAAAAAAGTTGTTTTGTATGTTTTTTTTAAGTAATAAGATAGATACTGTACTTTCTTGTATACCACAAGAATAGCAGAACATTACACATTTTCCACAGCAGCGGTAGTCGGTCCTACGAGCTGTACCATAAATAAATAAATAAATATTTTCAAATGGTAATGCTACGACCATGCCTTGTTTCTTAACATGAAATTATTTTTTACAGTAAACCAGAACTGGTGAATCCTGATATGCCGGGCATGTCCAAAATGAAAGTGGGGGTGACCTTCACAAAGAAAGACAGAATGCACACAGTATACGGCATCGGGAAGAACAAGTCGCAAGCGAAGCGAGCCGCGGCCAAACTAGCTCTCAAAGTTATCAATGCGTAAGCGAAGCGAGCCGCGGCCAATCTAGCTCTCAAAGTTATCAAAGCGTAAGCGAAGCGAGCCGCGGCCAAACTAGCTCTCAAAGTTATCAATGCGCAAGCGAAGCGAGCCGCGGCAAACCGCAACGCGACATGCATGCGTTGAATATCCTTTCATACGAATTTACTTTGAGAGCGGATTCATACAAATACTATATATCTAGCTCGTCGATTCATTTCGAAACTAAAAGTCAAAGTTCAATGATCATTTGCAGACGTAATCGGATAAAAAAATTGTTTTTTTTTGTAATATTCCCATCTTTTCTTCTTTTTTTTACATTATTTACTTCTTATTTAAGAGCAATTTAAAAGCTCTTGTCGGTTTAATGTATGCATGCCTTGACCTCCTTATACGGCATGACGGCGATTTTTGCTTTTATTATGCTCATGTATCTTATACTTAGTCTTCCCCTTCATCTCTTTCCTTCGATGATATTTCTGATAAAGCTGTCATGCCGTACAAGATGGCCAATCATCTTTCCTCTTCTGTTCTTAACAACTTTTATGAGGGCTTTTTCCCTAAAAAACACAGTTTGTACAATAATGTTCCACGCATGGTTTTTGTGATATAGATAGTGCAATTCACGAAGACGCGTAGTGTGCGTGTGCACTCATAGATAATTAGTGTGTACCGATAACACTCAAACGTTGACGGAAGCTTGCACACGTATACTATAAACGGTTAGGAGGAATAGTGGGGCGCGCCTTCGTGGATTGCACTATCTATACCTGGTATCGAAATATCAAAATTAAATCTTATCCGAAACTTTCATAAATATTGTTGGTATCCAGAAACACTCTTGTCATGTAGGCATTCAAAATTGTACACGCAATCTAACCTGGACTGTAATCCGCTTAGTTGTAATTTATTATACACTGGACTAAGTTCGTGAATTATTAGCGCATGTAGCATTTTATTGTTTGTAAGGCTAGTCTTAATTTAACTAAAAGTATACTTTAAAGACTTACTAACTTTATGTATTTTATTTTACAGGATATTATGATAACGAATAAGATATGATGTCAATGTATCTATTATTTTAGTGAAAAGGTATAGATAGTGCAATTCACGAAGACGCGCCCCTCGCGGGGTGCGGGGAGTTTGCTCCGAGCGGCAGTCGCCAACCGTAGTCTATTCATTGTAGTGTGCGTGTGCACTCATAGGTAATTAGTGTGTACCGATAACACTCAAACATTGACGGAAGCTTGCACACATATACTATAAACGGTTAGGAGGGATAGTGGGGCGCGCCTTCGTGGATTGCACTATCTATAGTAGTAGTAAACATGAATTATTGGTCTGATTTTAAATTTAAAAGGGTGTATTTATTGATCTATAAGATCCTCCGCACACAAAGCTACGCATACACGCAAGTCTCTGAGACTCTAGTCTAGAACTTTAATATTTATGAGACCAAATTTCTGGAACACGCATCATTTGTTTGGTTTTTTACTTACAAGATAATGTCAGCTTATTGCGGTGGTCATTGAGCATCGAAGACTAACGTAGGTACTTGTGTAGTTTTATAACACTAGCGGCCGCCCGTGGCTTTGCCGGCGTAGCTGCCTTTATACCCTCTTCTCTATTAATTTTAAGGGATAAAAAGTAACCTATAATCTAAGTTACTACCTATATTCGTAGTCTATAACTTTTATCCAAGTCCTTGTTTAAATTGTCGATTAGCAATCGTGAAACTGCAACACAAACATCCATGCATCGTAAATTGAGGTTTCCGTCGATTGGGACCGCTAGGTATGGGGACCGCAGTCCCATACCTAGCCCGCTAGACCCATACCCCCGTGGTTTGCGGTCCCTTTCACCAGAAGATACTAATAAAAAAATTAAATCAATCCGGCGAATGGGACCGCGGCCCAATCAACGGAATCCTCATAAATTTCGCATTTATAATATTAGTCGAATTATGGAACTGATAATGAAGACTAGACTTACTTAGAAAATATGTTCGTGATGTGTATAAAATATGTATGTAATAAAATAGAAATTGCGTTATCCTAAAAGTTACGTCTCGATATTTTTTACACAATATTGTAAATGGCATTATGCTATTAGAAATTTATGAAATCAGAATTAAATTATAGTTATGTTTTTTTATCAATTATAAATTATTGAATTGTTTTATTATTCGAATATTAATTATAAACTGTACGCCCATGGGGCGGTAGTATCGACTTATTATATAGTTAGCTTACGCTAACTAGTCTCGATGTAGTTAACTATCGCTAACTAAGTGTAAGTCGTGACTACCGCCCAAGGGGCGTTCGCAGGGGCGGGACCCTTTATCGCAACTGTTTCTAAATCTTGTGTGGTTCTTATTCTATAACCCCGTTGTAATAGAAATATACCTGAGCTAAGGAAACAATTTCCCGCTCGCACATTTTTAAAGATATAAAAACACTGAACTTAATTACACGTATTTTCCTACCAAAAAGATTTTATTTCTGTTTTTCGTACACAAGTAGGTTAACTTTTTAAAGTTGCTTGTGATTTTTCATACATAACTTCTATGATATTATATCGGTAAAGGAACTGTGCGAGCGAGAAAGCCATCGACGGCAATCTGCCCCTTAAGTATACATAAAATTGATAACAAAAAGTAAACGAATTGTAACCTATTGGTTATTATTACATATTATATTGTTTCTAGTGGTAGCTGCAATGAAATGTCCCGTCCCGTTTTTTATTTTATATTTATTTTTTATATGCTCTATTCTTTATTCTTTATTGCACACATAGACAACATTTAGAAAATGTAAAGTTAAGACATGTACAAAGGCGAGCTTAACCCTAAAAAGAGTTCTCTTCCAGCAAACCTTTAAGGATAGATATACGTGTAAATAGAGGTGGGTACGTGTACAAGAAGGGGGTTTGAAAATATTAATATAATATAAGTATAATATATTAATAACACAATAAATAAACTAAATATACCTACACATAATTTACATAAACATACACACAATATATAAGTATATACATACATGAATAACGATATATAAGACACTATACATATAATATATATATATATATATACAAGTTATATATAAACCAATGTATACCTATAAGGAAAGATAATGCTCCTTGACTTTTTGCTTAAATATACCTAGCGACGGACTAGCACGTATGGTATGAGGGAGACTGTTCCATGCCTATAGGAGTTCTGTTATATGCCTATAGGAATTTGTTTATCGCTCGATTATACATAGAGTGATGTTTCCATGTTTAAACGGTTTTTACGATAGTATAATAAATTTCTTAATTTTAAACTTGTCTGCTTATTTTTTCACCAACTCAAATGACTAACTTTGCCGGGCCAGGCACATGAAATAGGTATTTGTTTATAAAGAGTGCAAAGTTGCCTTTTAACCGCGTGCCCACAAAAATGCATGTACAGTATGCCAGTGCTCACAAACGGTGAAGGAAAACATCGGATAGGAAACCCGCATACTTATCGTAGTAGAACCAAAAAAGTTCGAAAAAATATGTGTCAAGTGCACGAAAACGAACGAACCTATAATATCATGTTATAGCGGAGGGGAAAGACTTCTGGAGGTAGCTCATTCCACAATCCATGATGGGTTACTCAAAACTCTAATTTTTTTAACACGATTTTATATGGTACCTAATTATTGTGTTATGATTTTATGTAACTACGTATACGAAACCCTTCGCGGGCCCCATTAATGCACTGGACCGCCGAGCCCGGAGGCGACAAGAACATTTTCTTAAAACTAATCTGAGCGTTACAATGTATTGAGTGAATAAGTTTCATTGTTCATTTTGTTTAGATTATTTAACTAATGAATCCGGCTTGCAACTGCCGCCCGAGACGAGAAGCGAGAACATTTATAACACTCACGAGAGACAGTCACGAATTGTATTAACGTGAATTAAATAAGTATTGGTGAATTACGGAAACAAGTTTATTTCTGCTACCCTGACCCACCTTCTGTTACAATTGCTTGAAAAGTTATTTAGTTAAGAAGGAACTGTACCTAGCATAATGGCGACTTGCTCAAAAGCTTATTATGTGGTGTATACTTTAGTAAGAAAAAAACTGTTTCCCACGTCAAATGGATTTTATTATTACCACATACACTAAATTTACAAGAAGTAAGTGCTGGGCCTCTTGTAAGCGAAGGTGTTTAGTTTCTTGTAGTGGTGCACACGCTTGGGCAGAGGGAATCGAATCTTGCTGTTGTGGAACTGTTTCACTTGCGGCCGACGGCAGGCCGCAGCTTTTATAACCTCCACTTTGATGATCTGTGGACAAAATAAATAAACAGTGACAATGGCTACAACTACTGAAGTTATCAAGGTTTGTTTTTAGCCGAAAACAGGATAAAATTTATAAGAATTTCTCCCAAAATACTACAAGTCAAATTCTCTTTCAAGGACGGAGCCGGGCCGTGGTGGTGCCGTCGATTGAATTTGAAGCCTATACGTGTGCAAATTGAGTGGAATTCTCGTATTTGGCTCCGATCTGGCCAGAGCTAGGCCCGGCCGACGGGATGTCATGTAAATTCATCTCATTGTGTTGACAGATAGGGTTCAAATTCAATCAACGGCTCCGACACGACCTGGCCCTGTCCTTGACACGCCACGGATGTGTGAATATAGAGCTTAAAAGGTTGACTGATGAAGTATTGTCCATAAAATTACTATTTAAAGCAACGTAAATTTTTGGCCATGCACATATTATCATCAGTAGCCTCTGCTGAAACAGTCCTTAAATTTTTTCTGGTTGTTACAAGGCAGGGGTGTATTTACCTGTATGGAGTGAGCACGTGCCCTATGCCTGGCTCCCATATCGCGGTAGCACTGAGTGACGGCGCCGCCCACACTGAGGTCACGGTACTCGCGGTACATATTGTGGACGCCGGAACGGGACTCGTAGCGCAGCCAGATACCGAAGTTCTTGATCTTGATGGGGCTCCTCTCAGCAATTTCCTGGAATTTTCAAGAAGATAATTAATAGGCTCCTAAATGTTCTTAAGGTCTAGGGAATACGTTTTGACTGTCCTCTCAGCTGACTTGGTATTAGCGTGCACTATGCCAGTACTCTCAAAACAGTGAAGGAAACCGGCATGTTGTAGAACCTAAAAAAGTTCAAGCAACATGTGTCAAGGGTCACGCAAAAGTGGTCTAGCTAGATACATATAAAATAAATATTGTTTGTAAAACAAACAATATATAATAAATATTATGTTTGAAGTTTGTGTGTTCTAAATAAGGATAAGTTCTCAATTTGATGGAAAATGCAAAATACATCAATGGACTGGTTTTAAAGGTGGTTTGTAAGGAATGCCATGTTCCTGGAGTGGTCACATAAGGTCCTAACACAGGTGGTCCAGGTTTCAGTGTTGACACAGTTCAGGATAAAAGATGAAGACATTGAATTTCATCATCATCATCTCAGCCCGGTATCACCCACTGCTGGGTATAGACCTCCTTCATTTTCTGCCAGCCTCCTGTCCTGCGCGTCTCTTGTCCATGTGTTTCCTGCTACTTTTACAATGTTGTCAACTCATCGCGCTTTCGGATGCTTCAGATTTCTTTGGCCACCATTCGGTCAAGGCCTTACTTCACCCACTATCACCACATCTAGCAAGGTGTCCTGCCTATTCAATTGAGATTGAACATAGCCACAATGGTTAGTAAATACAAGTCTGAGCATTTTGGGCCATATGCATGTTCCATCAGCTAATTGCATTAAAATAAATATTTAGAAGTTTGTATTGATTGAATGAATTTATGAAGCATACAAAATCCCACATTAATGATATAAGTCTTACCTTGATAGAGACAATTTCTCCAGTAGTCTTCTTGAATTTTTTAAGTTGCCTCAAGAAATACCAGAAACGGGATTTAGCGACGATGTTATCTGGCGAAAAGATTCTCATTTTGTATAGAGGAGGCTTGGGCTCGCTCTCCGAAGGAAGCTTGCGCCCAATGACTTCATATTCCTTCAACTGAAAAGATCAAAATTCAGCACTGTAAATTTAGGGACAACTAGCCAAAATGAACCGATTATATTTCTAATGCAGTGCAGTTAGAACCTTTTTTATCTTCTCATCACAGAATGCTGTTGGCAGCGGGGTTAGTTCACCCGACCATCACAACATGACATAACCTAAAACGTTATTTACTTGGATCTCTTATTACTATTGAATTACACTCCAATGCATCAAACATTAGGTGAATAATATTTAACTATCAGAAAGCTAATGTAACACAAGGTATTTTAGTCCTTTTGTAAGAAAACACGCAGGGCAATGATTAATTCCAGCGACAACGTGTACAGCTCCCACAATGTTTTTACACATTTTTTATACACAGCTTCCACGTTTTGTGACTGAACTCCTATAATAAGATACTTGACAATCATTTTGCATCAAATTCACGAAACTTACCTCTCCTTTCGCCTTCATTTTCGGTGATTTTACGAAAGAAAAATCCTGTCAACCGAACCGGATCACTTTGGAAAAGAAAGATGGCGGCGGCGTGACGTTACGTAGTGCTGTACCGCGCCGCAACAAAACAAACTTACAAAATTACAATGACAAGCACTTTTCATTGGCCGATCTTATTTTCACGAAAAAAGAAGAAGCAGATTTCTATGGTGTATGTGTGCGTATACGTATGTATATCTACATTTGTGTGCGTAAATCTTATATTTAAACTGTCAAAACTGACATCTCAAACTGTCAAATATCAAGAGGTCAATGGCATGCTTGCTTCTGCTTGCTACAGTTGCTACTGTTCTATATTTCTTGCTAGGCTATTTCGAGATACGAGCTAATATTTACGAAATAAAATCCACCGGAATAATAAATAAGACAGAAATGCGATGGCTGCAACAGCATCGGTAATTAATCATCTGTCTTATTATTATCATCTGAAGAGTATTTACCATTTCCTACAGCACAGACGACTCCAATACCTCCAGCAGCGTTGGGAACCAACCGCTCATAGTCAACTCCTACGCATAGTTACAACTGGGCAGTCATCAATAATGAGAAGAACATTTAATTCTTCAGGGCTGGACACCTCTGCCGCATGCCAGACACCTCGTGGGCTTTCATCTTCAGTGGGCTGAAGATGTGTGTCAAACTTAGCACTAGAAGGTGGTAGACCCGACTTTAGTGGGTGTGTGATGTGTGTTTATAACCCTGCCAAAAGTGTGATAGGTCAGATTGTGAATGAAGAAACTTGCTATATGTGTGTGATGGAGTAACTACCTACTAAAGATATCTACAATGTTGTATAAATTTTTTTATTGCGTTAAAGATTTCATTTAAATTATTTTATATTTTCTTTAAGAATTATTATTCTGAATTGATTATTGTTATTATTCTCACACTGATTTATTTTAATTTAACTTATATTTTCTACTTTTTGTTTGAATTTTGTATATTGGTCGCCGATGAAGTATGTGAGCCACTTTTTTACATACCCTATGATCTTATAATTGTACCATACTTCTTGCAAATAAATATATTTCATTTCATTTTATTTGTACCAACTGTCGAACTACTCAGTAGTTACTAAACTACAGATGCAGAGTTATTGGTGAAAGAGACTCATTTCCTGTAGGTTTCATTTGCTCGAACTAGATATAATGTAACTATGCTACTCGGGGATAATTCAGCATTAAAGAGGCGAACGAAATTTATCAGTCCAGTACTTTTTGAATTTATTCGTTACAAAATACAAATCTGTATAATAATGATGATGACAATGTTACCTACCTAAGTAGTACATACCTACCTATTTGCTGAGAAGTCCCATTATCACACAGAACGCCTACCTATACATACATATGATTAAGTATTATGATTACACGCTCCTCTGAATCCACCATCAGGTAAGCTCGTTGGCAGAGAGCACTGGTGGTCTAGTGGTAGCGGACCCACCTTCCGATCCTTAGTCGTGGGTTCAAATCCAGTCGTGTACCAATGAGTTTTTCTGTAGAAAAATGTATGTGCACTATGCCAGTAAAACATCGTGAGGAAACCGGCGTGTTGTAGAACCTACAAAAGTTCGAGCAACTCGTTCGTGTCAAGCGCCACGCAATAAGGGCCCACTAGAGGCCTTGCGGAAACCAGCCCGCACATCAAGTGTGGATGATGAATTTGCCGGAGCTCGTTGGCATCAGTGCCTTGTCTACCTTATTCATAATAGGTAGGTACCTAAATAAGGTAGGCCTAATGATGATGATGATGATGAAAAGGTACCTCTATGTAGGTAGACAAGTCTATCTACCTATTTGCTGAGAAGTCCCATTTTACACACAGAACTCCTACCTACCTAAGAGCTGGTAATCATTTTAAACATAGGTATTCAGTTTCTGAATCCACCATCAGGTAAGCTCGTTGGCATCAGTGCCCACCTTACTCATAATACCTAACTAAATGCAGTAGATCTACAAAATCATGTAGGTAAATAAAACAAACATTCCACGGGATGGATGTTAGCAATGACCTACTACGCGGGCAAAGCCTGCCGCGGGCGGCCGCTAGTTCATAAAATCTACAGTTCACGAAAAACGCCTTGGGATGCTTGCTACTAACTATTATCTATTCTGTGAACCGTCACAGAATAGATAATAGTTAGTAGCAAGCACCCCGTGTCATAGTAACTACTAGCGTATCTGTAATTCGGAAATATCTTAGATTCACGAAATCTAACATCATCATCACCCTATCCCGAACCTTATCCCATACTAACTATCCTTTATTCCATGTCGTGAGAAACACCGCTTTTTTTTTTTACATTCTAGTTGCATTCGGTAAAAGCCAAGGCAGGAGAAGATTTGACTTCCTTAAAAAAAATGTTTGCTAAATGTTTGCTAGTGTGTATCATCAACTTATTATTAAAAAATGATGAAAGCTTAATTAAAAATCGATGATAGATGAATGCAGTAAGATTTAACTTAAATAAGCTTACAGAGAAAGAATAAAGAAAGATAGTGAAATATTACAGAAAACTTTAACCCAGAAAGTACAATCAAAAATTAAAAAAAAGTTTTGATAAACATGCCGTGGTGAATATTGCGTAAATATAGGAGCGCCGCTTTTCATTTGGCTTTCAATTTTTTTTTTTTTTTTATTAACCTATACTGTCCCACTGCTGAGCAAAGGTTTCCCCCAAGCTTTTCCAGTCCCCTCGATCTTCAGAATTATCAAAAGAAATTCATCATCACTCAGCCCGTTCACACCCACTGCTGATCATAGGCCTCCTTTTTAATGCGCCCTTCTTTTCGGTGATGAAATTAAACAATATTTAAAAATGTAAAAACTATACAAGCATAACAACTATACAATAACTAAATTAAACCACTACAATCATTAGATAAATACATACTAACTATTGAAAGTTTAAGCTTTTGTCATAATTTATGTTCTGGGTATAACCCGCTTTTGGCTTTTGAAAGTGAGATAAGCTAAAAGGTCAAATGAAAATGGTTGTCAGTCAAGTAATGATTTTTATACCATACCTCCTCTAAAAAGCTTATTTTATTCACTGCAAACAGTGAATAAAAAGCCCTTTTAATCACTGTTTTGGTGTTTGAATTTGGAACACACCAATAAGGTCAAAGTCCATCTCAATACCTTAAAACCTTCTTGCGCCATAAATACTTTGGATATGAACTTTTGACAAGGAGTTTAGCGTTGGATTATATACTGTTTTAGTAGAAAACTTACATTTATTTATCCTTCTTTTTTTACAAATCAAAACAAAATCAAAAATTATTTGTTTTATGTCATTTAAGAATAGTATAAACAAAGTTCATAGTTTTTAATCCCTTTTCGCTTAAATCGTTTTTTTTCTCGAAGTCTTGGTATAAAATATAGTATGCAACTCTTGAATAAAACGGATTTATATCGAGGACCATGAATCACTGACGTCGTTTAGGATTCTAACACTTGAATCACTCCCTACGGTCGTGATTCATCTATGACCCTCGATTTAAATCCGTCTTTTATTCACTAGTTACATAATATACTATTTTACATACCTACAGTCGTTTATAATAAATTGTATAGCTTGCTGTATTATAAAAAGCAGATAAGTGAAAAATAACTTACACAAGTTGCTAAAAAAAGTGTTGGCCTTGGAGGAATTAGAAATGGAGATGTCAAGGCAGGGCTTTCCCCTCTGCCGGTCATATACCGATCTCGATCATATCCTTTTAATAAAACTGTTTCACTCGCAACCGCAGCCATTGTGTGTCGTTTCATGTCGCGAAGTGGAGCTCCGCGAAAATGGTGAATTGCATGGTAGTTTCTTGTAAAAGACGATCAGAGACATCAAACTTCCGGGAACATGGTATTTCCTACCACAAGGGAGTATTATTTTGTCAATTGTGTTTGTAATTTTGTAGAATTTTAGTTCAAAAGAAATACCGGTTGCGACAGATTAGCGACAGTATTACGACAGTATTGTCAAAGATTATACCTTGGTAGAAGGCATAGTGTTGGGAAAAGTTGAATGAAATTGATGAATGAATGAATGATAAAATAAACGTTAAATTATTATCACTTAATGTGTTGTCTAATTACGTATTTGGTGCTTTTTAAATCCCGACATAAAAACGACGGGATGTAATGAGTTTGCGGTGTCTGTGTGTGTGTGTGTGTCTGTCTGTCCCATCGTAGTTCCCGAACGAATCAACCGATTTTAATTTAGTTTTTTGTTTGTTTGAAAGGTGAATAGTCGGGAGTGTTCTTAGCTATTTTTGATGAAAATCGGTCCAAGATGGCTGCCATCACGAAATATCGGATTACATTTATTCACAAATCCCACAATATGGGTATCCTAGGTACCAGTCATCAAACCCTCTACTCATCAATGTATAAAATAGGACATGACATCATCCTCAAAAATAAAGTCGTGGGCGTAGTGAAAACATTTTTTTTGCCTATTTTATATTTCTTTTACGTCCTGTGCAGGTTTCCAAAAAACCCTGTTGCTTGAAGAATGGACAAAATTTTTTGGCCAAAAAACAACTTGGCATGCAACAAGAACGAGCGTGATTTGCTCGGAACATTTTACACAAAGTTCTCAAACTCGGGCAAACAAACATCTGCGTTCACCACACAAATATTTGTTCTCGGTGGGAATCGAACCAACGCCTCCGGCGCAGAAGGCAGAACTACAAACTTCGCTGTGGTGTGAAGGCTGACGATGTAATGTGATTTCACTTGTATTCAAGTATTATATCAGCCATCTGGTTCCCATATTACAAGCTCTGCTTAGTTTGGGGCTGGGTAGTGTTGTGTGAATTGTCCACAATATTTATTTATTTATTTATTTACTTTACGAAACGTAGGGTAGAGGTAGATGGGCAGGTATTACAGTATGTCGATGAGTACATCTATTTGGGCCAGTTAGCGAGCTTCGAGAACAGGCAGGATAAGGAAATCGATCGCCGCATCGAGAACGCCTGGAAGAGCTACTGGTCCATGAAAGAACACATGAAAGGCGACCTTCCACTATCACTCAAGCGCAAACTCATCGACATGTGTATCTTGCCCGTCCTAACCTACGGTGCTCAGACTTGGTCATTGACTGAGTCACAGAAGTCCAAACTTAAGATTTGCCAGAGGGCAATGGAACGCAGTATTCTCGGCCTTAAACGCATCGACCGGGTGCGGAACACAATGCTGCGTTCGATGACTGGCATCGCCGACGTTGGGAGCAAAACAGCTAAGCTCAAATGGGAGTGGGCAGGCCATGTAAGCAGGATGCAACCCGAAAAGTGGGCAAATATCGTCACTCCTTGGGTGCCTGAGGACGGGAGACGAGGACGGGGCCGACCAAGAAGACGTTGGCGAGATGATCTCGACGGTCAGAGGAAAGATTGGTGGGAGACCGCTAAGGATCGGGACGAGTGGAAGGTTTTGGGGGAGACCTTTGCCCAGCAGTGGGACAAAGTAGGTTAGATAAAAAAAAAAAAAAAAAAAAAAATTAACTTAATATATATTTTTCAATTATTCAGTAAAAGACTAAACTTATGTGTACTATGCTATAACATGTTAAGAACTATTGATTCAAACTTATAACCATTAATAAAACATAACAACTAAATTCAGTTCTTTTATTTTCTGACTGCTGTTACAAAATGTAAAACCTGTTGTGCATAACTTATTCACAACGCTCACTATTACCTGTACCTAAAAACCCATTTCATTCATTATTTTATTCATCGTTCAATTAACCGGTCTTACTGAATGCCCATCACTAGAGATTATCCTAATGTGAGTCTTGACCCTGCGTAACTACGTTATATTTTTTATCTGTGTGCAAATTTTAAGATCGTGTGCGGGATTGTCAATGTGTGTGTTTACATGAATAGGATTTTGCTATGCGCGTGTGCCATGCGTGTTTACCTCGTCCCCCGTCAATTTTGGCAGAAAATATTGTTCGTGGATTTAAACGTTGACGCCTCCATTTCTAATTCCTCCAAGGTGTTGGCATATAGTTCTATATTTATTCCGATAATTAATACACATCTCTAGCAGTCATTGGCAAGCAGTACAAACAGTCAATGTCTTCTGTCAGTTAGTCGTTGACGTTTGATTGAAATTGATGGAAAGAAATAAACTCAAATGACAAATCAATCAAACACAGCAAAAAATGCAAAAATCAGCAAACACCTGAAAGTAGTCGTCGTGTAAGGTTGTATGCCGCAAAAGTGAAATTACTATCGGATGTGCGTGATTATGTGATTTATATTTAAAAGATAATTTCCTCACGATTAAACATGCTTTCGAGGAATTTGAGGCGAGCCGTAAAATACGGAGTTTATGGCAGCGTTGCGATCGGCGGAGGTGTAGCAACAATCAAACTGCAGGATAAAGATTACGATTATGATTCCATGGCTATCGTCAGGATTACGAGGACTGCCTACACTGCTATGGACATAGGAAGGACTTACCAAACTATGCTGTATAGTAAGGACTGGGACAGGACTTCTGATGAGTATATAGAGGTCAGAAGTCAAGCTCACAAAATTGGGGCAGAGAAACTACTTGAATTATGCAAGGCTAACAAAGGCGTGTACATAAAAGTCGGCCAGCACGTCGGCGCTTTGGACTACTTACTTCCTAATGAATATGTTTCGACAATGCGTATTTTGCATAAGGATGCTCCTAAGAACACAGTCGAAGAGCTGTTCAAAGTAATTCAAGAAGATATGAACAAAGATGTAAGTGTCATCATATTTAATACACGAAACACCTAATTATGGGCAATAACCACCATAGCCAACATTTTAAAGAAGCTGATGTAATTTTTTTGTCATTGTGAAATCGCAAACAACCATAATTAATATCAAATTTTCAATTTTCAGCCTAAAGAAGTATTTGATGATTTTGAACCTGAACCACTGGGAACAGCTTCCCTAGCACAAGTACACAAAGCTAAACTAAAAGATGGCACTGTAGTGGCAGTCAAAGTACAGCACCATTTTGTGAAGAAAAACATCAATCTTGATTTACGATGGATGGAGTTCATTCTCAACACCATGTCAACAATTTTCCCAGATTTCCAAATGCAATGGCTTGTAGATGAGACTAAGAAAAACATTTCAAAAGAGTTGGATTTTTTACAAGAAGGACGGAATGCAGAGAAAGTTGCTTTAATGTTTAGCAACTATAAGTGGCTGAAAGTACCCAAGATATTTTGGGATTACAGCACAGAGAGAGTACTTGTTATGGAGTATGTTAGTGGGGGGCAAGTCAACGATGTTAAGTATATTGAGGTGAGCACTTATTTACTTAGTCAAAACTTGTTTAGAGTAGTTGAAAGTGGAAGCAATGGACCAAGGCCTAAAATTGGAAAACAGTAAGCAAATTCTTAAAGTTACCTGGCACATTGATTACTAGCTAATGCTGGCAGTTTTGCTCAAGTGGTGGCATTTAATTGTGGTGAAAGGATTTTAAGTGGGCCTCAAAAAAACTGCTTTCCTGCACTTGACACATATAGTTTTGAACTTTTTAGATTCTACAAATTGCCGGCTTTCTCACGAGGTTATCCTTCACCGTTTAAGAGCTCTGGCATAGTGCACATACATTTTTGGGCACAACAACTCATTGGTGCACAACTGGATTTGAACCCACGACCTTAGGATCGGAAGCAGGGCAGCTACCACTAGGCCACCAGTGCTCCATCAGCGCACCACTACCCTGATATAGGCCACTCTGAATAGACACTTATAGCTATGCTGACTATACACATTAGGTCACGAGACAGACTTTCTTTCTCTCTCTGTATTTCTTTGTTAATTTTATGTGGTGTGCAATAAAGTATTTTCTATCTATCTATCTATCTATCTATCTATCTCTCTGAAGCTGTGGTCATTGACGTTGTCTACTGTCTTTCGGCGCATTGTGTGCATACAGCCGGCATCACAGCATTACGATAGAGTTGTGGTTCTCAGTGTGTCTCATGCATTTTTTCAGAAAAACAAAATTGACAAGCTTAGTGTGTGCACAAAACTCGGAGACCTGTACTCTCATATGATCTTCATCACTGGTTTCGTGCACAGTGATCCGCATCCCGGCAATATCCTGCTGAGGAAAGACCCAGATGACAAAGATGTGACTGTTTACTTGTTGGATCATGGTTTGTATGCTGTAAGTTTTTTATAGCGCTTATTTTTTTCTTTTGTTTTGTCTTGGGTTGAGCCCGATAGCCGTCGTTTTCTATGATCGGCAAATTAAGGTGGGTCGATTTCTTTACAAATTGAATTAACCAGTTTTTTAAAGCGCTTGTTTTTTTTTTTTGTTTTGTCTTAGTAATAGAGTTAGACCCGATAGTCGTACTCCATGATCGGCAAAGGTTTAGTTAATGTGGTTAAGGTTCTATACAAATTGATTTTACCATTTATGGGCGATGAGTAAAATAAATTCGGCAAATTTTATTATCCGCACATGATGTGCGGGCAGGTTTTTCCGCAAGTAGGCCGCTGGTGGGCCCTTTTTGCGTGACCCTTGACACGTGTTGCTCGAACTTTTTTAGGTTCTACGACACGCCCGTTTCCTCACGATGTTTTACTTCACCGTTTGATAGTACTGGCATAATAGTGCACATACATTTTTCGACCGAAAAACTCATTGGTACACGACTGGATTTGAACCCACGACCTTAGGATCGGAAGGCGGACCTTAGGATCGGAAGGCGGGGCCGCTACCACTAGACCACTAGTAGTGCTCTCTGTTTTAACCTTTTATATAAATTTTTCAGCAATTATCAGATAAGTTTCGTTACCACTACTCCAAACTATGGTTGTCAATCATCGCTCGTAACCGCGATGATATGAAGCTTTATGCTGAGAAGCTGGGGATTCGTCACGAGTTGTATGGACTGTTCGCGTGCATAGTCACGGGACGGCCATGGGATGCCATCATGAGGGGAATAGGAACCACGAAGCCTACGTCAGAAGAGGTTTGTATACTTTGTAGTAAGTCCTCCTTGAATGATCTCCCTACTGAGGTGTTGCCTAGAGACTATAACATGGGGTTTTTCAAAAAGGGCATTTAAAAATGCGCCTGTAATGCCTCTTGTGTTGCAAGCGTCCATAGGCTACGGTAACCGCTTATCAGGTGGGTCGTGTGCTTGTTTATTTTTGTAACATAAAAAAATCACTTTTTCATTACTCATACTCTGAAAGTAGGTCTGAAGTTGCCTGAGGGGCCTAATTGAAAGTAAAACTTTCAGCCCTAGGGAGAATCGCTTTCTACTGACAGCTGTCAAATTATAAAAAAAACAAGTTCTATTTTATTCAACCATGTTCCAACTTTCTAAAGTCTTTATAACTGCAAGGAGGTCGTTGAACCAAATTCCAACTTTTTATTCAGCAAGTAGGTTGGAAACCCATTACAACAATAAGAAGTTTAAAAAGTCTAATAAGATAGCGCAATGTAAAATTTAAATTTAAATAACATAAAGATAGTATTAAATAAATAATATATCTTCTAAATTACTTGATTAATATATAGCTTCAACTATTTATTTAAAATAACATCGATTTGACATTACCATTTTTTAAATTATGAGAATGATAATAATGGCTGAATAATGCTGGCGAGCCGAAGCCGAAGGCCCGCCAGAGAAAAAGAAAAAAAAAACCGGGAAGGCGGCAATTCAATCTTCATTTTCACAAATTTTTCTTTCATGTTTTTATTTTTACTTTCCTTGTATTCGTAATGAAAAGCACAGTGTTTACCTCGGGTGAAAGTCTTTTAAGTCCCTCAAGCTCCATTGGCGCCCTCGCTAACGCTCTGGCGCCAAACCCGTCTCGGGACTCAAAAAACGTGACTTTCAACACTCAGGTAACAATGTACTATTTAAGGCATTCTCTTTCTGACGCACACTACGCTCTATGAAGCCGAAATTAGCCGATCTGCAATATTTGTTGCCTACTACTGTAATTATGAACTTACCTAAATATTGTTTCAGAAATCCACATTCCAAAACGAGCTACCGAACTTTCTACACTTCGTCACGCAGTGCTTAGAACAAATGGACAGAGAAGCGTTACTTGTACTGAAAACAAACGATTTGATCCGAAGCATAGAGCACGCTTTGGGCACAGCGGATAGAATGTGCGGCTTTGTAGTTATGACAAAATGCTGCATGCAGAGCGTTTATCAACTTGAATATAAGGTAATAATGAGGCATTTGCCAAATTTAATGGTTCGACGTGCCGTTGACTACCCCGCTAGTGACATTGGGGTGATTGCGAATCTTTTGTTGCAATTGCAATCAAAATCTAGTCGCATCTGTCAGTTTTGACATTATTTTGAGCTTTGATTGCAATAAAAACCGCATTGAAACAAAACTTATATTTGACAAGGAACGATTGCAATAAGACTGAACTTCTCTTTGTAAAACTACAGCCCTACTTATAAACGCAATTTAAATTTAATCATTGCTTAAAGTTAGCCCTGTCACTGTTTGTCATTACCAGGTGGTAAGAGATGGCAATAGTTTAACCACTGTTTATCTTTTGACATATTTTTATAAGTAAGGCCACTAGTATGGTAAACTGGTATGGATTATGGATAGATAGTGGTCGAAAAATTGTGGCAACAAGATATTATTATGTGATCGCTGTTTGTTGTACACTAAACACAGTTTTTTTTTAACCATTCATAAAGATGCTCAAAAGTGAGCTAACTTTGTGAGGTTGTCTTGCATTTATTTATTTTAATACTCTGTATTTACGGATATTACGCTTATTTTTGTAAACGAGATAACGAACGAGACGTAGAGCGGTAACTTGAAAATAAAAAACCGACTTGTCTATGGTTCAACCTAGGTTTTCAAACGTTTTTTTTTTATATTTTTTAAAAGTTTATGTTTTTTTTTTTTTCAGAAAGAGCCCTCAGTTTTCATTAAGCAATATTTGACCTTGAAATACGGCTGGTCAAGACTCCTGTTATTTTTCTACAGTATATACCTCAGTCTTTTCTATAAAGTAGAAGTGGCGTAGTAATGATATATAGCTATAATATAACTGGTGCTGTTATTAGGTACTTACTCGAAGCTTTAAATGTTCTTAACTATACAAGTTGGTTTTGAGTTATTGTATAACTTTTTGACCAATGTAACTAGTCCAATGAACCTTTCTGATCAACTGTTTTATATTGTACATAGTCTGTTTATAAGAAGAATCCAATGTTATTGTGTACCATTTGTAATTTGACA
This sequence comes from Thera obeliscata, assembly GCA_947578465.1. NCBI lineage: Eukaryota > Metazoa > Arthropoda > Insecta > Lepidoptera > Geometridae > Thera > Thera obeliscata. The sequence goes on along the minus strand of OX387912.1, from coordinate 21,150,903 downwards.
GTGTCGTGAATGTATTGTAGTAACTTATTGTTGTAGAATTATAGGCTATTTATTTTTGCCATGATTTGTTTAATTTCCCACAATCAGTAGGTACCTAAGTATTTGGTTCTTAGCAACTTATCTAATAAACTATCGAAATATATTGTACAGTCCGCGCAAGATAACTTTGCGCATGACGGATGGCGGAAAATGTAAAAAGCCTGACTTGGAATAATCTTCCGATCACAATCAAGTTCGATTTTCCCATTCATGTTTGTGATTGGATGATTTATTTCCAGTCCAGTTTTATTCATGTTTTCCGCCATCAATCACGCGCAGAGCGCAGAGTTATCTTGTGCGGGGTCTAGTAGGCCTTAGTATCGCGCGGATAGAAAAATGCACCCGTGAGAAGCCGGGGCGGGTCGCTAGTAAAGAGTTTTTGTTTGTAACGGAGTGATAAATGTAGTTTTTTAATGGTGAATAAATTTTTGAAATCATTCCAGTTTTGATATTGCAATTCATGTAGAAATTTTATTCTCCAAAACTATCAACTTATTGGTCAAAACAGTCAGATCGCTCTGTATCTTCAGTAGGAGGCTGGTGAAGTTATCTCTGCTTTTCCTTCCATTCAGCCTGAATATGGACGAGGTGGATATTCTACAGGAAAGCTCAGATTTCTTCAAATCAGCATAGCTCATGTTGGTTGGCGGTTGACGTTGCAATGCCATAGTTTCGTTTGATATAGTTGATTGGGCTGGAATAAAACAAACCAGGGTTATTCGTAAAGAATTTCACAGTCATCATCATCATTATCAGCCTGAAGAAGTCCACTGCTGGACATAGGCCTCCCCTACACATTTCCAGGAAGAACGATTCTGAGCCCTTTCCATCCATCGACTTCCCGCAATCTTAACGATGTCGTCGGTCCATCTGGTGGGTGGGAAAGAATTTCACAGTGGTACATTATTATTTCTTTTCACTTCTTCCACGAACCAGAAAACGAAGCGTTAGATGCTACTTCATGCTCATGCAAGATGCTGGAAGTTGATGGATGCGATGGGTAGCTTACCACAAACACTATTAAATGCAGGGCCATCCAACTTTTCAATGAATGCACTATTAGTGCTGTCAGTTTTGCCATCTTCTTTACCCATCAACATGTTGTTTGGTAGAATTGTTGAAGCTGCAATAAAAGAAGAAGTTTTCGAAGATGCTATAGGCAATAGATCTTTTATGACGTTCAAAGGCATAGTGCACATTAAGTTTATGTGCACTATGTCAGTAGGTACTCTCAAACGGCGAAAGAAAACACGTGAGGAAACCGGCGGCGTGTCGTAGAACCTAAAAAAGTTCGGGCAACACGAGTCAAGCGTTTTGCAAAAAGGGCCCGCTAGAGGCCTACTTGCGGAAACCAGCCCGCACACCAAGTGCGGATGATGAATTTGCCGACTTTCCAAGGTAGGTAAATCAGTGAAAACTGGCATGCCCAAATTATTTATTTTTCTTAAACATGCGCGGAAATATTCAAAAATAAAAAAATTGGCGGTAAAGCGGAGTTCGTTGTTATTTGGTTAATAAAAAATAAATTTATTATGTAAAATACCCTTTTTTATTTCCTTGCATTTTTTTAAAAAAAGCACTATACAGGGCTATTCATAATTAGCTGCAAATACTCAGGAATTAGGTTCAACAAATAAAATAAAAAATATTTATGCAATGATTTTTTTTAAGTTTTGTTATGAAAATCCCGAGAAAATCGATAAAGAATATCCTTTGGAATCATTGGCACCTGACCTATTTTGACCTTTGATCCGCGCCCGCGCGCCGTCAGCGACACTCTGCGTTCAGTCACCGCCTGGGTGGGTCATCGTCCTGTTCTCCATGGCAATCATTATGCAATAGCCGTAAAAAAATTAATAAAAACAAAATGTTGATACAAAAACTTTAATCAAAATTTAAATAAAATCATATCATAAATATGTTTTATTTTATTTGTTGAACCTAATTCCTGAGTATTTGCAGCTAATTATGAATAACCCTGTATATGCCTCGGCCGAAATGGCAATTGCCTGTCTCGTATCTTTGAAGTCCTCGCCTGCGGCTCGGCCTTCAAACTCATACTCGACCTGCAATTGCCTATTTCGCTGCCTTTGCAATAATGTACTATTAATTGAAGCTTACAAGCGCTTTGCTTCCCTGGCAGCCAAACTTCCAAAATATACGGGCGATGCGGATCATTGCCCTTCCTTAGCTCAGTCAGCGGTATTTCAACATCGCTCGGTGATTTCAAGATGATCAGCTCTTCGCAGTAGTCTGGGAGATCAAGCAAATGCCATATTTTCTGGCGCAGCGAGAAGATAGATGCGGTCGGCTTCACGGCAACGTAGCGTAGTTTTTGGTTTATTACTAAAATAACATTTCAAAATCACGATCTTATTCTGTGGACGTGGCTTAAAACGTAAGCCACGTACTTTAGTCTACGTAGGGTAAGCTGGTAAGGGAAATGAACCAGCACAAGTCCGAGAGAGCAGTCATCATCACCAGCCTAAAAGAGCCATTTGGACATGGGCCTCCCATAGATATTTCGAGGAAGAACAATTCTGTCTATCTCCCCACTCGAGTATTTCTACTTTTATCGGTTTTCAGTTCCTCGAGCTATTTGGCCTACCCAACTCATTCCAAGCTTGCTTAGAATTCTGCAAGCTTTGTCGATGAATTTGGACGTTTCGGGGCAGTGGTCCAACTGATCTGTCCAACTAGTTGGACTACGGGCCTTTACTAGGGGCCGTGGTCCAACTATCTTTGCAGTTGGACCACGGCACCATAGTAGAGTTCCCAGGTCCAATTAAAACAATTTCAAATAAAACAACTGCAATTGTAACCACATCACATTTTTAATTAAATTATTAGTTTTACGTGTATGATTAAAAATAAATTTTAATGCAATTTGCTGCAATAAAATAAAAGAAATTTGATAATAAGTACTGGCTTTTAGCAAAGGCAAATTGCATTAAAAAAAAATATAAAAAAAAAAAACATTAAAGACGTTGTAAAAACTAATTATTTAATTAAAAATGTGATTAATTAATTACAATTGCAGTTGTTTTATTTAAAATTGTTTTAATTGGACCTGGGAACTCTACTATGGTGCCGTTGTCCAACTGCAAAGATAGTTGGACCACGGCTCCTAGTAAAGGCCCGTAGTCCAACTAGTTGGACAGATCAGTTTGACCACTGCCCCGAAACGAATTTGGATCTACGGATAGTTCTTTATTTGTGATTGGTAGGTGCCTACTATCACCTCACGTAGGGAAATTCTTAGCATTGTTCTCTCTATTAGAGGGAGCATCAATAGGTACCTAAATGTAAATATTATGAATAGTAGGTAGGTACTTACTTCCTAGATCATACCGTCGGATAGTAACAAAAGTAATAACTTCCTTCTTGAACAGCTTTATTGGCGCTTTTAGGAGCTTTGTCAAAGACATGGTCGAACCATTTCCTTACCCCCAGAAACACCAGTTTTTGGCAAATCGATCCAAGTCATTTCTAATTTTGTAATTCATAGCTTGCAAACTAAGATTAGTTACATAGATCATCCAAGCTTGCAAACCATTTTCACGTTAAAAATACTTGTAGCGTATTAAAATGACTTCCGCAGGCAAAGAGAGTAAATTGAAAATGGCAATGAATGAGTAAAAAATCTTGAATGTTGTTCAACTGTCAACTATCACATCAAACAAAACCTCAGTAGAACCAAAGAGGTAAGATACCTACAGCAAGGAGTCATAAAGTCTGCGTAAAACCGTCTCAAAACTGAAATGGGTATTTTAGAAGTCAAAACAACTGTGAGCTCAAGGCTCAAGGCCTTGGTTTATTAAGGATTGCCTAGAGCAGTATCTACAAGGAGGTTGGAAAAAGCCGCAAGAAGTTTAAAAAGTCTACTACTCCTTGCTAACTTTGAGTACCTTCCTTTGTCCCACGAGATTCAAAGCCGCAGTCTCACGTTGGGATGATAAATATCAGTATGATACAAGCAAAACTATTTTTTAGCAACAAACAAAAAATAACTTTTATTTCCTTATCATAAATATAGACATTACACTGTAAAATTTAATATACTTAAAACTATTTTTCTTTAACTTCACTTAACTTCACTGCTTGGATAGCGTACATAAGAAGCTGAGACGTAACGAACTCCCATGTGTTTGAGATGAAGTAATACATAGATCCATGAACGATTTCCACGTGGCAATTATCTGTAACAAATAGAGAGAGATAAGCATAAAAACATTGAAAAAAAACGACTTTGTAACAAAACTGATTTTTATTCATTTATATGGGATGGGACCATTCTGAATTCAGATAATAAGGTTTCTCTTCATAAATTAAAAAGTTATGAGATAACAAGCCGAAATAAGAAGTTGCTTCTTTTTTTGAAGTCAGTTGAATAGAAAAACATCTTTTAATTTTCTACTTGCTAAGGCTTGTGACTAGAAATCTAGACCTAGAAACTATCTTACAGCAATTTTTTTTTATGAGCGCACAAAAATACCTCCTTGAGGCGCATTTTAAATCCTCATACCAAACTTTTTTCTTCTTATTGTGTCACTGGTTCTTTGGATCCAGTGTGGTGAAAGGATTTTAAGTGCGCCTCAACGAGGCTCCTATCGTGCACTGGAGCCTAATTCTCGGGCCGACCGAGATTTTCAATGTCCCTACACATTGGCATTGCACAACCCCGCACTTTTTCTACGTTTTCCGTATATCGTAGCTGTCGAGGCTTCTATGATGAGGTCGTTGATGAATTAATCAAGGAAATCTGCCATTTTCTCTTCGAAAAGAAGCAATGAAATAAAATTCCAAAATGATCCGAGATGAGCCGAGAGTTAGGCACCAGCACACATGCATAATAAAAATTACCAAACTAATTCTTACTTACTTCTTTCCAACTGAAAAGTGAGTTCAGTAGGAGTAATAAACTTCTCATACTGATGGGTGCCTTTTGGTAGTAGGTTGAACACATATTCCGCCATACATATTGACACCAGCTGTGACACTCTCGTTCTATTGGGTGTGGTGAAAAATATTCTACCACCAGGCTTCAGAGCTTTGATGCAAGACTTGATAAAGATATCCTGATTATTGACATGTTCTATTACTTCTGATGCTACGACGCCATCGTAGTACTCTAGGCATTTGATCACATGTTCCTAAAAATACAAATAGCAGGTATTCATAAATTGACTTGACTGGCCTCTCAGCTCAGTTGGTAAATTGACTTGACTGGCCTCTCAGCCCTGCCTTCTGCGCCGTAGGTCGTGGGTTCGATCCCCACCGAGAACAAATATTTGTGTGGTGAACGCAGGTGTTTGTTCTCTGTCTGGGTGTTATATATTACATTCTAAGTATGTATTTACAAAAAAAAAGTATATAAGTATTATATCAGGCTATCTGGTTCCCATAGTACAAGCTCTGCTTAATTTGGGGCTAGATAGTGTTGTGTGGATTGTCCAGAATATTTATTTATTTATTTTATTATAATAATAAGTTTTATTTACCTCTATGCTCGTGTGAATATAATTGGGTTTGTTATTAGCTATTTTTGGGTCAATATCTCTATGCTCCATAGCTATCGCCACTAGTTCTTTGCTTGCATCAATGCCTGTGACTGTCGCGCCAATCCTGGCCAGACCCTGAAATAAACTTTATGTTATAGGCCTACTAACTAGCGACTTGCAATGCTGATACTAAATACTACCAAATGTCTTTATACACAACGTTCACAGCTTTTTTTGTCATTATACAAAACATTTTTTTATATTTAGAGGTTCAAATATAACTCTCTAAAGATAACATAGATAGATGATGATGGCGATGATGATATATTCATACCCGCGACTCGTCAATGAACAGAAACTGATCCTCTTTCTTGGATTCTATTAAATATTGGGTAGGTAAAAAGTAAATGATTTACATCGCATCAAGGGCAACTGGTGATTACAAAAACCCTACTTACGAGACGAGTGCCTAGGAGAGGATTATAGATTGGGTAGGTACCTCTGACAATATGCCTCCTCCGCACCCTACATCTAGAATCTTCATCCCCTTGAGCGGTGTGCAAGTTCTTTCATCATCTGTGTGGAGCAAACCATCTCTTATAAAAGGTATCCTGGAATGATTGATAAACACCAAAATTATTAATAACTAGTGATTCAGATAAATAAATAAATAAAAAAAACCATGTGCCCCCAATTTTTAAATGTATTGTAGCATTACCTAGGAGTAGAGCTTTTAGTGAAGGGCTCGTCTTGGGAAGCACTAACACCATGTATTTTTCTATCATCAAGCAGTGTTGCTGTGTTTCAGTTTGAAGGGTGCCGGTCAAATTAATGACATGTTTGGCTTAACATCTGTATGCCTCAAGTTGATAGATGCATGTCAGTGTAGGGCATGTTCCTGACGTGTGTCCTACAAGGCAATGCTTTGTTGTAATAGTTACCACTTAACATCAGGTGGGCCATGTACTAGGTCCATCAGCTAGTTGTATAAAAAGGCCTAACCTGATCATATTCATGGAGTGAAGTGGTTTCATAGGTCCATTAAGATTCCACCAGTCTGTCATCTGAGAGAATTGCTGGATCTCCGATGAGTCGACAGTTGATTTTGATGTTGGTGCATCTTTGAGAATGTTACTTGTGGTTCCCAAGAGGCGGCATTTTGGTAACCTAGTAGCTGGGCATCTTTAAGAAAGAAACACATACCTATGATTATCGTTTTTTAATTGAAATACAAAAGAAAACAGGCCTAACAATCTATTGATAATGATTCTTATATGGAGTAGGCTTGCCCAGCCCCGATACCATCCTCACAGGTTCTACGTACAAGTATCTACTGCAAAAACCATCTCTTGTGGGAGCCATTATGCTCAAGTCAAGTTGGGTTTGATTCGTTGAAACTGTCAGTGCCGCAAAAGCCTTCGTTGACTTCTTGACGTCATCGTAGTAGGTATATTGAGAGGTAGGCATTTGGTTCCAAAGAAAGATCAGAGGATAACTAACGCGGCTGAGGACTTAAGCCCTGAACTGTAATATTATTACGTATCTAATGGTGTTGTGCGGCATTATTGTAACCTTGGTACTTACATAAACAACATCTTTGTTTGCATCGTATTTTGGCCTAGATGCCAAAGTGACCGCCACGTTCTCGAATTCATGTTCTTACGTCTTGGTCGGTGTTATTATTTGTAAGAACTTTGTAAATAACCCGGCCGTAGTTTCGTTGCGTTTCGATAAAATAATAATATGTTTTTTGTTGTCATTGTCAAAAACAAGACAAACGTCAATGTTATGTTTCAGACAGTGACAGTGACAGCAATTTGATGTCTACTTACAATCAATCACTTATACGTTGACATAGACAAGATTGTCTGCCGAAGTGACAGACACGGCACGGGAGCAATAAAAAAAAAGAAAACAAATATGAATATGAATGCATGTTCCTAATCCCCAGAAGCATTTATTTATTTAAACATGAGCAAAGGTGCAGGAATTAAAGTCGTCGCCGCAGATTTGTCTCGGTTTTGCAAAAGTACGTTCACTCTCACATTTGCCGTGGAAATTCTGGGTATAGATGAGTGCCATGATCGCAACCAAGGCTGGTTGGATCTTGGACCCTATGTGCAGGGAGTGAAGATTCAGTATCAACTTTACCCTGGACAAACTTATGACCTTGATATTCTGATCTGGCCACAGGCAGCCAAGGTGTGTTACAAGCGTAAGCAAAAGCGTGTTTGGTGCTCTGTGGTTACAAGACTTTCAATTAAATTCCTCTTGAATTTAGGTGGTTATGAGGGTAGGAAGAGGTACCTACCTACATAACTTCTAACTACACCTGGAGCCTCTGATTTTGCAAACCTTTCCTGTGCGTGGTTTATGTGTAATCTAACACGCAATTGGAGCTGGTATTAGTTAAAAATCCAAAAGCGTTTGTCTAGGGAAATTTTGTTCAGGGGTAGCCCCCATAACATTAACTAAGTATAAGCCTGTACTATTGGGTAGATTCGACGATGTGACAAGACCTGGATAAGTGTAGCACGGCTCACCAACATAAGTGATAAATAAACAATTTGTATCCTAAGCTTAGAAAGGTAGATGGAAAGGTAGAAAGGTATGTGATGATGATGCTTCTAATACATTTTAGATTTGGTGTGGCGCTCAGTACGGCTGGGTTCGGACATGGCAGTTCCTACAGCGTCGATGGCTTACCTTCTCTATTCGTCACGCCTTTCCAGTCAGGGTCATGGACTTTCAGAGCTTTGTGGCAACTGTGACTCCTTCCGTTGGAACGGGGTCATTGAGCGCTAAGTTAGTTTGTTTTACATAGTACCTATCAAGTTTGTTAGACACCTATTACATAGTGTAGATTTGAAACGATGGAGTTTTCAAAGTCGGTAGGTACCTACCTACTCAGCGAACATTATTTTCACGTTACAAACATTTTGAACATTGAAAACATTTAGCTGGCCTCTCAGCTCAGTTGGTAGTAGCTCTGCCTTCTGCGCCGTAGGTCGTGGGTTCGATCCCCATCGAGAACAAATATTTGTATGGTGAACGTAGGTGTTTGTTCTCTGTCTGGGTGTTAGAGTATGTAAGTATTTATTTACAAAAAAAAATATTGATTACCTACCTATAAGGGGCTAGATAGTATTGTGTGAATTTGTCCACAGTATTTATTTATTTATTTAAAACTGAAGGTACCACCGCGGAACTCGTTTATCATCTTTAGTTCCACTGAGCTAGAGGATAGCACAGAGGGTACTACTTTGGTATACCTACTTCAAATGAAATTGGTAGAGTCTGTTCAGAAAGAGATCCGTCGTGGCCAAATTGTGAACTAACGTTTCCATTTTTATATGGCAGCTTATCCCTTTCTTTCTGTCAGCATTTTGCATCATAAAAAATAAATAAAGGAGGGATCAAAACGCAACAGACGCGCTATTGTATTGCCCACTAAACAAAAAAGGTAATTAAGCACAGCTGCGCCCTCAAATCCCACGACGGCTCTCTTTCTGAATAGACTCTATTACAGGTTCAATCAAATACCCTAATTTTCCCCTATCATTTACCGATTTACCGCCATTATACAATGTTGCCAGTGCGAAAAACGACAAAAACTTTGAAGTGTTGCTTCCTCCCCTGGCATTCGGTGAGCGTCGATACTTCGCTCCGGTTCTAGAAGCTGAGGAAAGTCTTACGATGTTCGTAGTGGAGTTGATATGGAGTGCTGTGGTGGAATTTATCCCTGCGTCTTGTTTGGATGGTCTGTTTGATGTGCCGTTCCCAGTAACAGGTTATTGGACTACCTTCTACCGTTTTCTATGTTTTTTCCTGTAAAATTGGAAAAGAAGACTTCCGAAAATATATATACTATAATTTACAGACTATTTAATAAAGTTCTATTCTAACAATCACTCTGGATAAATCTTATAGGCTGCTTTTGGATTAACATACCTACCAAACTTCCCAACAAAAAGTTGCAACCCATTTGACTAGTGTTGCCCAAATTCAGTCTTGGTCTTGCAGTCTTGGTCTTGTTCTTGCGTTTTTGCAAGACCAAGACCAAGAACAAGACCGCGTATTTTTAGCAAGACCAAGACTGACCGTGCAAGACTTGAGCAAGAACAAGACATAGCCTGCAAGACTCTTGCGTCTTGCAGCTAGGACTTAGCGCTATTTCACTGAGTAGTTAGGTGTAACAGTTCGGTGTATAGGTAGGTACGCTTAGGAATTCTATGAGACGCAAAAAACTGTATCAAAGAATATGAAAAACTGGACCTATGCGCATTACGACTAATACCATAAACATAGCGAATAAAAAAATATCTATTAAAATCAAACTGAGTGCATGCATAGTTATGTTTTAACCATCGGCACTTTGATAATGCGGCATCAAAGTTATTGTAATTAATTTGTTTTTTTACATGTTTTAGCAAATGTAAGCTTATAAATCATAAATGTTTATTAAGAAACAGTTACTTCCATGGAAAACGACATATAGGTCAGTTGATTTTTCGAATTTCTTATCAAATCTTCAGTTATTTATTAATCTGCTTGATCTTTACTATGGCCATGTTAATTCAAGCTCACAATGTTCCAATTCTAATACGTTTTTCTAAGATTTAAAGTAAACTTTAATAAATAGTAATAGACTAATAGGTAATTGCAAGACTTGCAAGGCTCTTGCTGCAAGACCAAGACCAAGACCAGGTGTATTGGCGCAAGACCAAGACCAAGACTGGCTAAGTCTCGTCTTGTTCTTGCATTGGGCAACACTACATTTGACCGACATAACTCATTTATCCTTCCACAAGTTTTTCCAAGGACGTAGGACGCCCACCTACCCTATGGACCGACTATATTGTTAGGATCGCGGGAAGTCGATGGATTTAGAGGGCCAATGGGGAGGCCAATGTCCAGCAGTGGACTTGTTCTTGTGATTAATAATGATGATGATAGTGAAGTTTTTTCAAGAGGTCCTACAATTTAAATTAAACGTTGAATGGTAAATTCTTTTTTCTTCTACGCTACATACAACACAGAATGTGTTGCCAGCAGAAGCACGTTGGTGGGGCGTATTAGGCATACAAGGGCGAACTAACGAAGAAGTAACACGCATTCTTCCAGTTTCAGTTAAAACCAGCTAGTTTGATTCGTTGAACAGAAATTCCCCTCATGAAAATTTTCCAGACGTGCGACACCAAGACGCATCTCTGCAATATGTGCAAGTAGCAATATTCAACCGAATGCTCCCAGAAGAAGTAGATGAACCTCCAGAAGTGGAGGAAGCGAGGCCTCGAGACCGGCGGGAATCTAGAATACCTAAAGAAAAAGAAAAGAAAAAGATCTCTGAAGCCGTTAAAGTTAAGTTTGAAATAAAACTAACAGGCGATTCTATTCTTGCAGGTATGTTCAACTAACTAATAAATTATTTTTTCTAATGTAGTACCCTTATCTAGGTAGTCTCAGTAAAATAAAAATGAACAGGCTTTTGCATCTGTTGTAGATGATCTTTATAGCGTCAAGGGCAACTAGTGATTACTTATGCCCCTACTTATGGGACTTTATAGTGCCTGAGACAGGATTTTAGATAGAGTAAGCTTGCCCAGCACCTATTACCATCCTGACAGCTTAGTCGGCCTAATCCACAGGAAAGACATGATCAATACGTGCGGAGCTGATTAAACCGCGGGTTTCCTCACGATGTTTTCCTACACCGTTTGAGAGCACTGGCGTTATAGTAGTTATATTTCCTAATCTATATTTAGAATCCCAGTTGCTTCCCCCGATAGGGGTCAAATTTCTAAATAAAGGAAATTCTAAAATGGTAATATCGCAAAGCTAACGAAATTGATGTTCAAGCGCCTCAAATTCAAAGCTCGAGTTACCAAAGTAATTATTCTGGTTATTTGGAATTATGGATTATGTTACTTGAATCCTATACACCCACTTCGTTGATTTTCCATGCCTATAGGAAGTCCGAGTAAAAAGCTATTTTTACTAATATCTACCCTAGCAAGCCCTTCAACGTTGAAAGGCTCGAAACCCTACGAAACCTTCTCGTTATCGTAAGTATAGCTTACGTGAAGTTGGGTTGTATAATAAGGAATAACTACCTTACCTACAGATATTTATTTATTCACATCAAAGCAAAGGCCTACCTAACTAATTGGTCCATTATAAGTACCTATATAGTGGTTAAATTAATTCGAAGAAAAATCCGCTTCTTTATTACCTATATTAACTGATAATAATACTCCTACCTGATGGCACAAACTCCTCATCATCAGCTTGAAATATTCCTCAGCTGTACACTAGCCATAATGCCTCCTCCATAAATTGCCAGAAAGAACAATTTTGAACCTTCTCCATCCACCGATTTCTCACGTCATTTTTCACGTAACTTTCACTCTCCACCTATTCATTTGTTTCTTCGTTTTCGCTCCATCGAGCGTGTAAAGATGATGATGAGACCTTTTCTAATAAATAATTCTTTTCAGGCACGGGTAGAATAGTCCCGTTTGAGACGATCGGGGACCGCCCGCCCGATTTGGGGGAGATAATTGTATTGATTAGCAGTAATAATTTACCCGCACAGGACGACTATCCCGTTGTTTTCGTGAATGTGGATATGTTGTGTGGGATTCCCCTGGGCGAGTTCAAGGCTTTGAGGTTATAATATTGACTTACTTTTTTTTTGTTTTGCTGACCCATAGATATAAGAGTTAACCTGACATAGTTGGTTTGATAATTGGCTTCTCTGATAACTTAGGCTAAATTATTTCGTTACTAAATTTTATAAAGCTGTAGGTCTTCCTAAAATAAATAAATAATAGAGTGGTTTTATTTATTTTACTGCCTATCTTTTTTATCCGATATAAAAATACGCAGCAGAAAGGTATTCAGTAGACTCAATATTGCTGTAGTTTATGCCTTATTCGCGAAGTTCGAGAATAAATTAGCAACTTTCCTATTTGGCTGTGATTATAATGGCTGGCTAAATTGACCGGAATGATAGCCAGCGTGGTATCTATTCTGTTATCTGTGGCCAAAGTAAAGTAGTAGTTTTATGCGATGATTTGAGGGTAGTTCACTTTCGCTCTTTTTTGTTTTCTTACATGAAAAATAACAAAATTAAGCTCCACCTACGCAATGCTGGAGTTAGGCTTGCAAATATGAATAGAACCCCAAATAAAGAGTGACACTTTCTGTTAAACCATCTAATATCTTCAAAGGTATTAGGTGATCCTAACAGACGATTTGGGAGTGTAAACCATGCGTGGGTGGCTATTACAGTCATGAACCAATTTGATGTCGTTCCTTCAAAGGAAGGAACGACATCAACCTAGTACCTACCTACTAACGTAGGTAGTATGCATGACGAGTCATAAAAAAATCGTCGCGTAAACTTTACAGAATAACACACTTATACACAAGATGGAAGCTGGGCGAAGAAGAGCACAACTCCGAACCACAGCACCTGAAGTCTAAACAAGACATTTCGTTTAAAGACCACCATGCCATACCACTGCCTTACGAGCTAGTGTCATCAGTGATGACCAGTTTCTACGATGAGTGTTACGAGATACAGGTGCCTATCTGCCTATATCACAGCATGACAAGACGTCCATGTCCACGATGAGTAACCTCACAGTAATAGTATTAGTGGAAAACTTGATACGATTGTCGTGTCCATCGAATAGGAACTTATATCAAGGGTTTACTTTAAGATTTTAAAAAGAACCGCTCCCAAATGATCACCTTTGCGCAGTTACTTTTTGAATAGTTGAGACTAGTAGAAATTACATCTGAACGTTTCCGAGCTTCGATCGATGGGCATATTATTCTACAAAATTATCAGAAAATGATAATTTAGTAGACGTACGATTTAGTATGACGAAATAATCATGAACTTAGATTGTATTGTATTGTTGTTGCTAACTGACCTATGAATTAATTGTAGCTTCGTGGAATAAGGACCCCTCCTCCATTTCAAACGCCAGCCTTATTTGGATACCAAAAAGGTGATCGATATTTTGATTCCTCTGTACCCAAAGCAAGTAATACAGAACTGGACTTCCTTATAGCAGTAACCAAGATACACGCAAGAAAATTAGCTCAAACAATGAACACGTTTTTAAGAGGAGAATACTCGTTGCATCCACCAATGACGGCAGTGAGAGACTTGGGACGTGAACTTGCTTGCACCAATGATATCAACGCTATAAGAATTCCCGTTGAACCGGAGTTGATAGTAAAACCTGATCTGGTATTACTCGCTCAGATGACGCTGGAAGTTTCTATAGGGCTGGTTGGCTGCAAATCTCGACAGCAATGTCAATGTTTCTCTAGAATGTTCTGTCTGATCAACGATTCTGATGCAATGATGTCTATCCTGCGATACATAACGACAATCAATGCCGATATCTTGGAGACTGAGAAGAGAGATGACTTGTTGACTGGTTTCGCTTTAGATACGGGCGATACTGTGGTTTTGTTTCTAGAAGGCCCAAAAGATGGGCATATCTTACACGTTTGGGATATGACTGAAGACTTCTACCCGATTGTAAAGCCATGGTTTTCCTGCTCCGTTCGATATTCAGCGAGGATCTATCCCGGTAAATGCTTAAAAGTAGACATAGCTGTCGTAATTTTTCTGACTAGGTTCTGGACTTGTATTGAAGAGATAAGCGCCTCTTGGAATCGTTTAATTTAAACAGTTATGGTTGTAAAATGACGTCATTAGTTTTTCATTCACGTTTGTTACATTCTGCCACAGCTTTTACGATCACATAATCTCTTCAATCTTCAATGGTGCTCATTGGTGCTCGTAGATTCATGACACCTATATAACCACGTACAACACAGATAAGGCAGGACTTGTGAGAAGTTTCATTTTTGTTTTATTGCCACAGAACTGCTGGCAGCAGTAGCGCCATTCAGCGCGTTGAAGATGTATATTCCTTTGGGAGTGCTGTTAGCTTGCCCTCCGGTTTACGCGCGACCAGCACTACCTTTGCCTACAAGATCTGTAAGTTTCATAGAATGTTATGTCTAGTTTAATCTAAGTACTTTTGTTTGCTATTTCACTGTCAGGTTTCTAAGTTTGGCTAAGATTTCAAACGTTGCAAATTAAATTTATAAAACGTTTCAAAAAGCAGCTTATTGATCTCAGCTATCGTGTAAAATGAAATTATATTCTGTGGTGTAGGGTCACCGTAATCAAAAATAATGATGGTTATGTCGTCCTGGCCGTTTTTGGCTACGGTGACATTGTTGCTTTTTAGTTATGTGATCTAATACGACTTGCATAACCATAGGTAATAAAATGCTTTATAATATACCTTCTAAGTACTATGAGATTATTCAAGAAAAAGAATAGATGGTATCAATTTCAGGCAGTACTAAAGATTGGGCGCCTCATTGCCAGCAAATTTCAATTCGCCCCGTCACGAAACGAGATGCCAACGAGCGCTGAACTGAAAAGCTTTAGATTGGAGCTGTGTGTTGCGCCACGTCCTATACCTGTGTTTGTTACAGAGAGACACAATACTGGTGAGGAAACACACGATCAATTCCCTTTTCGATGTATAAGATTGAGGTAATCTGTTTTTAGCAACGGTGTAATACGTGTCTGGGAATAATTTAATGTGTAAAAATAAAGAGGAGATAGGTATTACAAGGTACTATATAGGGTCTATCTATATATAGGGTCTATCTAGACTGAAGTGGAGATGGGCAAGACACTTGTCAAGAAGGGACCAGACCACACGCTTGTTGGTTGAACGACATTCTTTGGAGTGATGGGAATGAGTGGATGAGAGTTGCTAGAGATCGAAACCATAGGCGTAATAAAGAGGAGGCATTTATACTTCACTAGGTGAAAACGGGCTGTGATGATACTAACGATGCAACGATGAAGAGGCTAGATAAAGCTTGAGAATAATGTAGTAATTTTTTATGAATTAAAAACTTTACTAGAATTCATTACCCACAGCACAGCTTCATCAAACACATTTTAATTCAAAAAGTAAAATTGAAAAAGTAAATAATTTAAAATAGATTATTGGTAGGCATTTACGACTTCTAGGTAAGTATTATACTCTCCAGTTGGTTGAAAACTGCAATTAAATTCAACTATATTTTTTTATTTCAGATCCTCGAACAAAAATAACATCGATACAAATGCCTCTGGAATAAATTGGAATAACTGATTTGGATTTGGCATTTTGAAATAAATTACTGGTGAAAACTGTTTCAAATATATCGAACCCTAACGAAGTTTGTGTTTGTTTGAACACCCTGGTTTGTTGTATAAAGTCATACTATATAATAGTACTGACCTATGACTTTAGTTAGTTATAGCTAACTTAACCTTTAAGTACCGACGTGTGGTCTGACAGACACTTTGACCGTTCGTGATTTCGAGTTACCTAGTTTAGCGTAGTTGTATTACCCTGCGCTTCTATCTACCCCTCCAGCAGTCACCCAGAAATGTTCATGGAGAGTGACAGTGTTGGTACGTGCGATATCGATAAGTTATGGCTTTTATAAGATCGCGAGTGGACTGTGAGACCACTCGTCGGTACTTATGTAACTTTTTTGGTTTTTTTCATTTCTCATTTTATATTGGTTTTTTGGTCTAATGTCACAATGAACCAACCACGGTCTTCAGGCACTAAACAGGCAACTTTAAATAACAATAACAGTGGTAGATAATATTCAAAAAGACCCTATAATAGCCAGCATGAAGAAATTTTGGTGAGATGGTTAGAAGACGGCTGCTAATCAGACTCTGAGGTTATTGACTCAGAATTGTCATTGTTTTCTGATGCCTCCTGTTTGGATTCTGTGTTATGTTTACTGTCAAGAGTCCAAGAGCAAGAAATCAAGCACTGTCGTCAATGCAACAGCTCATCTGCAAAGGCTGTTTGAACCGCCTTAGATACCGATTTAGATGGCTTGTGATTTTATAGATAACGGCTGTTTATCCCTGTTTTAATGATGACGATAGTTTAAAATAGGTTTTATCTGTAAGGTAAAAGTATTTTTTAAGAACTTTTCTTAAGTTTAATTATAGTTTATGTGGTTTTAGTAAAACACTATATTTTTCAATGAAAAATATTTCTTTTGTGATTTATATGCTCTTAATTAATAATGAATGTTGAAATATTTCTAGTTTCGACTTAATTTAATAAACACAGATGTATAGGCATCACGCAGGAAGATTTATAGGAAAATGCAAGAAAATCACTGTGATATTTAACATTAAGCTAGGGTGGACTGTCAGACCTCACGTCGGTACTTATGTAACTCAAATAGCACGTCGGTACTTAAAGGTTAAAAGCTTATCAAGCACGATGTCTCACGATGATCTAAGTTTTTCCTAGTCTAGTCTGCGCCTAAAATTCATTTGTAGGCGCCTGCTATCTCCGTATTTCTACGATCTATGATTAGAATTTTCAATACTCCCTATTAGTTTATGGAGCAAAGAGTACCTAACCATACAAATTTTACATACGCTGGATGTGAACGCAAACCTAAAACTAATCCTTACTTTGTTATAACCAATTTCAAAGTTCACTCTGTTTTTGAAACTTCCTATGCAATAACATTGAAGGTACTAAGTGTTAACTAGGCACTTTTAGCTGCTAGAGTTTAAAAGATAAACAAAACTGTGTTACGACTTAGCTAAGAATATTCGCAAGTAAACTCAAAACTTTTACAAAAAGCTACATAAAATTCACAAGTTTACTGCTTAGATACTTACTTACCTTTCCCAAGTCTTTTGATAGAGCTAACTAACCAAGTTTTATACCGAGCTGAAAATATCTCTTGGGAATATAATGAGATATAACCATAGCATTTTTACATTTTGCTGAAAGTAGTCATTCGAATATCATTATCTGATCTTACTCCAAGTCAGTTACAAAACAATGCCTTCTCCAAAAAACAAAGGAGTTTTTGTAATCATAATTTTGTTATTTGTAGGTATTTGGCACTGCTTGGATGTAAGGTCTATGTGTTGGAAAGATGCAAAGTTAATTAATATAAACTGAAAATTATATAAGGTTCACATATAATAAGACTGTCTTGAAGCCTTGTATCTAAGCGTTCTGCTGTGGCAATAAGTGAAACGCTTTCAAATAGAACAGCATTAACAGGGTTTCACATGATCATGGCCTAAGCGTAGTAGCATAGCTCTTTTTGCCTTGAGTACTAAAACCAGGCACCATGCCTATTTCTGCCATCAAGCAGCAGCTGTGTTTCGGTTTAAAGGGGTTTGCCGGTGTAATTACTGACACGTAAGGTTTCTCATCTGTATGCCTCAAGTTGATGTACGCATGGACAATGCATCGTAGGCAAGCTGCTAACGTTACCTGTGATGCAGTGCTTTGTTGTCCAACTTGTAAAATCATTTTGTCCTTAACCTCTAATAGGATTGCGAGAACTAATGTTATTACTTAACGCTAAGTATAACTTGAATTCTCACAAGCTTTCATCAACTATCAAAAGTAAATCCACATTATACTGTTACTACTAGGAAATACCAGCAATTTAATCAAACACAACCAACTAATTCTAGGCTTGATTGTGGCTTCAAAGTGAATTAACCCTTTAGCCTTTATACCCCGGATAGGTATCTGAAATCTAATTAGGTTCGATGTTTCTGCCCAACGAACGCTAAGCGCTACACGCTACGTTCAAATTTCACTCATCGCCACAAATTCCCTAACTCTGTAAATAAACTTCTAAACAAAGTTGAAACGTAAGTAAGTTAAATTGTTAGTATCGCGTGTACCAATTTAAACTACGGGCACTCTGCGTACGTTATTCTGTTATGTTGTACTAACAAGCTGTTTACGGTAACTTCTCTGAACTAACTGTGCTGGTCCACTTTTCACCTGTGGATTTAGGGTTGACTTATAGTATTAGTTTTTGAATAGTACCTACTTTATGGTTCTTTTACAAAATATTTACGCAAATAATATATAAAATATTAACATAGCACTATCTAGCGGCTAGATTGTGTTGTGTGTTGTGTAGTATTGTCCACAATATTTTTTTTGTTGGGGTTTGGTTTGGGGCTAGATTCTAGGAGCCCGTAGGATGGGAACCAGATATTTTGTTTGTAAATACATACTAAGAATACAATAAAACACCCAGATAGAGAACAAAAATCTGCGTTCACCACATAAATATTTGTATTCGGTGATGAGTTGATGACTGAATCCACGCCCTCCCGCGCAGAAAGCAGAGCTAATACCAACTGAGCTTAAGAGGGAGATGATGATAATTACTGAAATCTAGATAATTAAACCGGTTTCGAACAACCGTATCGGATGAACAGATTTCTTGGATATAACATGACATATTCATACGAAGAATTAAATCGTCGTCTGGTCTTATTCCAAGTCACGGATCAGGCAGTCGGATCTTAGTAAAAACTAAAGAAAAATAGGTCGTAAAAAATTGAAATTCGCCGAACACAAGCTGGACATCATACTGCACCAACGACTGGCCTCTAGCTCAGTTGGCAGTAGCTCTGCCTTCTGCGCCGTAGGTCGTGGGTTCGATCCCCACCGAGAACAAATATTTGTGTGGTGAACATAAATGTTTGTTCTCTGTCTGGGTGTTATATTGTATTCTAAGTATGTATTTACAAAAAAAAAAAAAAAATGTATTCAAGTATTATATCAGCTATCTGGTTCCCATATTACAAGCTCTGCTTAGTTTGGGGCTGGGTAGTGTTGTGTGAATTGTCCAGAATATTTATTTTATTTTATTTTTTTTATTTATAGTCGATGAAGCCCAGTCACCATTATAGTTCGATACGATCACGGTAAGTAGGCACAGAAAGGTAAAACTTTTACTGAAAACGTTTCCAATATTAAGTATTCAACTGTTTATTTGAACTAGACCATGCAGTGCCGGCGACTTCACTCGCATGGATTTTGAATAAATGAAATTTATATGTGAAGCTTGTGCTACGCAAAACTGGACTCTGACTCAGCATACCTAATGCTGATTGGTTTAGACAGCTTGCTAGACATGCCTATTTGTTGCTTAAAAACTTAAGGATCCACGAAGATTGACTCTTGAGCACACTCCATCCACCGTCTTCCCACGATGTATAAAAAAAAAATCGGTTGTCTGTAAAGTCGGTTTACTGACGACTGACTATAGTTGAACGTGACAACGTCATACAGCTGTCCACGTGGACGCATCGCTCACTCAAGTAGGAGAGAGGCAGATGTCGAACGCTGCCGAACGCGGAGGCCGATTGTGCCTCTTTGTCGCTTGTTCCGCGCTCTCACTTGCACTTCAAGCCTTAAATGGAACGCTTTAGAGCGAGGTAATGCCACATGAGTCATGTTTTTTCGTGCGTGCAGCCGGCTCCATCGAATTATAAGACGTTGTCACGACAAAAATCAGTAATTGGAATGTTAAATTTGCTGCTTGTAATCCCAGGCTAGCTATATTATGAATCAAAAGTGAAACGCTTACGAATGCCGTCTATTTGTATGGTTACACTCGCTTAGATTAATCCGTTTGATGTCTGAGTCGAGTATACACATCAATTGCTAAAACCACTATACACATAGCTCTCACAGCTCAGTCAGTAGTATCTCTGCTTTCAGCGCTAGAGTTCGATCTCCACCGAAAACAAATATTTGTGAACATTGAAGTTGTTTCTCTAGTCTGGGTGATACATGGATTAACAATTTAGAATTACAATTGTAAAGGATTAAAATTTTTTTTTAGTATCATAACAGCCATCTGGTTCCCATAGTTCAAGCTTTGCTGGATAGTGTTGCGTGGGCTATCGCCAATATTTATTTATTTAACCAGAGCTGCTGCATGCGACTGGGACACTCAAACACAGTCCATGCAGCACTTGCTGACGTGTCCCTTGTGCCCGAACACCTGCACAAGACGACCTCAATACCTACTTGGTAGTAATTTAGTAGAAAATCGACACAATAAGAAGAAAATAAATATTAAAGCGGTAAAGAAACAGTGATCATTATTATACAGCAACATAAAATTTAAGGGTGTCACACCATCTAGCGCTCATGCGATTCAGCCGCCAGTATTACTGCGCTATGTCTACGAGCATCACAAAACAATACGTAATCACTTCCGCATGAAAACAGAGAAGAAACCCTACTCGTATTGTTCTGACTCATTTCTCAAGGTTTCTCGGCTTTATTCTTATACAAGAGATGCAACTTAGGTAACATTATTCATGGAAGTGTATAGAGTTGAAATACCTATTTGTAGAGGTCTTGAAAGTTTGGAGGGTAATACGATTATGGCTCAAACTCCTTCGAATATAGGAACTTGATGAACCCATAACAAGTTTAATCGCTAGCGAATTCTGTCTTCTCAATCAACTGACGTCATTAGTTTGAATCATGCTTGGTTAAGTGAGGTACCTATTATGTATTCATAACTTCGATTAAGCTTATTAAAAACTTAATCTAAATTCCTTATTTCTAGACAGCGGGAACCATAATATACCAACCTACAACGTATGTGCAGAACGAACAAAAATACAAACAAAAAATCATAATAATCGTGGCACTCCGGGAATGCCAAAGAAGAGAAATCTTGAAAAGTCGAAGGCAAAGTTTTGGCGAAGTTTGTCGATCTTTGCCGAAGACGTGTCGGTTACGTAACAGTGGCGCGAGTTCATTTGTTTTTACCTATTACCTCAATAAATGCTCAAGCCCGCTTGAAGAAGTTTTCAGTTCAAAAACCGTACAAAGATGCACAATAAAGCAAGTCCAAGTTGTTTTGAAGTGCGAAGAGTGCGAAGTTTATGTATAACGACTAGAATGTTGTGAGATTTTCATCAGAACGAAAAAATGTTCCATGTATTTCACTTCGCTCCGAACCGTTGCTCTCCAGTTATGGTCGATTTATCACTGGATTCATTCAGGATTAAACAAAAGGAGGAGCGCGCGATGACTTAATCTTGTAAAATACGGTAAAAGAGGCTTATCTTAAGTGAAAACGCGTACCTAAACATCAACAGGCTTCTACGCGGTGAGCTGTTTAGATAACCGAGCAAACAATTTTTGTGCTACGCTCGGTCGGATTTACGCGCGGTCGAATATTTTTATTCTTTGATTTTTTGCGCGTATTTTTATATTTTTAAAGGAGCGAGATTGTATTTTAAAATATTTTATTTTATTCTAATCTAGGTTCGAATTTCGAAAGCAACCTGTTAAATAACGCGTTATATTTTACATGACTTTTTTTGTATGACTCGATCAAAATCGATATTTTATGCTATTCGACTATTTTGTGCGACGCTACTAGTATAGTATTATCTTATCTGTGGCGACGCTAAAATCAAAAGTTTCAATCCAAAATGTATTTCAGACAAAGTGCATTTGATTCTCTATTACTCTTATCTCGGAATAATAGGCTCACAAGTGAGAATAAGTAGGTAATATGTACAAATTCCAAGTGTTATGAACAGGTCAATAAACCCCGTAGCGTTAACCACTCCATAGACCTCACCTGTTACGCAAGTAAATTGAATTTTGCGTTCACTTCCGGCAAATTAATGAAATTTGCTTCAGCTTATTAAATGCTGTTTAAAATTTATTACGAGTATTACTTATTTATAAACCTACTTACAAAGTTTTACTCTCCGTTTCGTTTGTTTTATTACTATAAAAACAAGGTTTGTTTTATGGCCGCGAGAAAAAAAGACGCCAATTTCAGGTAAGTATTGTCTTTTAAAAAAGCTGTTAAAATTAGTGGAGTATTACTTTAGGTATTTTAGGTACCTATAAATACTTACAAAGCTTTACTTCCGATCGTAGCACATAGGACACAAAGATAGTACCGTTTTAAAATGTGAATAGGTAGAGACGATTGCAGAAAGACTCCTTTGCAGTTTGGATCCAGTCCATTTAACCAAGATGGCCAGGGTTCCGATTTCAAAGTAAAATGCAGCTCGCGTTATCTTTCATTGCCGTGCAATTGTATAAAATTGAGCCATAGATCAGAGGTCGTAGTGACTTTAGATCTTTGGAATCGTGTCAAACTATCATTGTAATACCATTTAATCTACTGAAAAGCTTGACCGTGCATGGGAGTTTCTAAGTTTCTTTGATAGGTACTTTCTCTACTAGTTGTAGAGCTCTTTGTGAAGGGCTCGTCCGGGGAAGTGCTACAACCTTGTCTATGTTTTGCCTTGAAGCAGCTTTGCTGTGTTTCGGCTTGAAGGGTGTGGGTGCCGGTTAAACCACTGGCACGAGAGGCTGAACATCTGTGTGCCTCAAGTTGATGGTATAAATTTTTGGATATTTTAGCTATCCAGCAAATAATAATAATAATATTGTATAATTGCAAATTGGATGGAGATGATAGATATGTAGTTGCAACACAAAACTGTATCCCCCCGATTTTTTAACATTCGTCTTTTTGAGTTGCCGCCCTATGTAAAGGCGTAATCACGTCAAAACAACGGAACTTGCATTGAATATTTTCAAAATACAGTAGAGATTCTACTTCAGAGGTAGGTAAGCATCAGTTGATAAGCCTAACGATTCATCTTAGAGTGATAGCCCGATTAGCGCCTCTCGGAACTAATTGCTTGCTGAATTGTTGACATTACTCCAAGTTACTTGATATATCTCAGAGGTTTTTGTACTGAACTAACGTGACCCTTATCGTGTAGTAACAAAGGCTAAATTTGGTTAAAACGTTATGGTCTTTAATTTTACTTCAGCCATTAGTTTAAGTATTAGCCAATGAGCGTTTAATTTCGCTCTAAAACTTGGATGAAACCACACTTCACAGATGTCTTCCGTAAAGCATTGTACACATCTAAGCGATCTGCAATGGAGATCAGTGAAACACTGTCAAATATGACAGGGCTATTTGACAGCGTTTCACTTATCGCTATGGCCATCGCCTACATGTGCGCAGGCCTTAACTCTTCGAATGAATATTTTTAAACTTTCAAGATGTTTAATAAAAATATCCTCTAAAAAGAAAAGTACAACGTGCTACGCAGAGAGCTATTACAATTTTTATACAGCTTGTAGAACCGAAATAATTATCATCATCATCGGCCCGAGAGGTCCACTGCTGGACCTATGTCCAACAGTGGACCTACAAGAACGATTCTGAGCCCTTTCCAGTTGGAACCCGTATTCTCACGATTTTAACAATGTCGTTCATCGGGTGGGTGGGCGCCCGATATACATTTCGTCTTCCGGATTATGGTTGCCATTCATGAACCGATAACCGCTAGGAAATGAAGGTTCTCAATATATGGGGGCCACGAACCGGAAGACGAAGCGTGAGATGCTCTGCACCGACGACATTGCAAATACCACAGAAAAACCAAAAAAAAATATTCCGGATAATATGTCCAACCATGTACTTCTTCAGGATGATGATGACTGTAAGGAATATAGCTGTGTAATATTTAACAGTTCAAACTTTCACAGAAATCCAGTTCACTTTACATTTTGCTGCCTTTTCTTGTAACAGAATTTCAGCACTGTTCATCATAATTTCACACAATTAGCTGAAGTGGTTCTTAACTAACTTAAGCGGCATACAACTCTGTAGAAATAATATGGCAATTCTTGAAAACTTTAAACATAGTTTTGGCTTTTAACAACATAATTGGCATAAACTTTGTAGTAAGTTAAGCTTAAGTAGAAACAAAGCTTTCCAGATGAAGGCTCTGCTGGACTTGTAAGTGAAGACAGGCCGTTAAATTATATTGACTTACTGTTAGCAGGTGTTTCAAAACTTTTTGTTTGATTGAGCATTAGACTTTCATGAAGTAAGGTCTTCTTCAGCTTTTCAGGTCAAGCTCTTAAGTTCTTAAGCCTCTTAAGCTCTGCCTAAAAGTTTTTCATATTTAAAGGTTTGCTTAGTTATGGGCTAGATTTTTATGTCTGTATTCATTTTATTACCATTAAGGAGGAACGCTATCCTAATAGAGGGTCTGTTTTTTCCTTGACCCATTTTATTGTCCCGCTTTACTGGCTTATCACTTATTTTTTAATCGTGATTGCGTGCGGATTCAAATTCTTGAGTGGTCCTTCCTTTACTTGATCTTTCCCTTATTTTCGACGCTTCAAATTTTCGTATTCCTTTGTTCTTATCAGAATTGGTACCCCTTTTAATGCGGAGCTATTTGTTGAAATAACATTCCGAACACGCACTGTCGGAAATCGGATTAGATCCTATCATCTTTACTTAATCCAAAAAAGGTGGAATTTGTTGTATTTTTGTGTTTGTTACTTACCTTAATGAACTCCATCATGTTTAAACTGATTTGGAAATATCCTTTTTTTGCTCCTATAGCATCCCATGAAAATCGGTTCAGTTAAAGTTCAGGTCGAAACAAATAAATCAAAGCGGTTTGTTTTTGTTTTTAAGAGTACCTATTATACTACTTGAAGTCAGTTTCATTTCAGTACTAAGCAATATTCATTCGTAGCACAACCTATTCGTGCCACGCACCAAAGTTCGTCAAAATAAATATCAATAACATGTGCCACCGGATATCAAACTCTGTCTCCAGAGGATATTACAATTTATCGAAACAATAAAACAACATAGACACGAGGAAAACCAGACGTTAATCAAATTACCTCGCAGGAAATGGAAGCGAAAAAAGGGAACCTTTGACTTATACTACCATTGGTTGTCTTATTATAAGTGAAGGATTTCGTTGGGATGTAATCTTTCTTGAGGTGGGTAATTCATTTCCGCATTTCTTTTTGGTGAAGTTATATCAAAAACGGAAAGCGGAAACATTTAACCGCTACTGGCGAAAGGTGATTGTAATATTGAGATGTAAGAATATAAGTAGAATCTTTGGTAAGAATATAGGTAGAATCTTCCTGCAGTTGCGCTAGTTGAGCGTTTCTTTAGACCGCCTAGAGCCTTGGGATTTAAAGTTAAAGGCAAGCTTATAATAATATGATGTATGATCAAAATATCACTTCGAAACCCGTCTTTCTATGGAAATTGTTATGAGAAAATTTAAAATCATCATCATTATCAATAAAGTAGCTTAAACTGGAACTTCCAAAGTTATGAAGAATTTTCACTCGGACAAAAAATGCGCAACGAAACTCCACAAACTTTTTAAAAATCTGCAGTTTGTTCAATTTGGGAGAACCATATGGATTGAATTCTTTATGCATGGTGTGCGTCATTTTCGCAAAAGAATGTTTGCATGTTTATGTTGAATTTAAATATAAGGCCACTTTGAATTGCAAACTGATTTCCAGTGACACGCCTGCCTGCTTGTAATTGGTTGGAGCAGATTAATGTCGAATTCCTTTGACCTCACAGGTTTAAGTTCTATCAATTGCTTAGACATACTTGTGAGCTACAGCCGTGTAGCGAAGTGTTTGTCAAAAGTTGATTAACCATTATGCACTATCGAAAGACAGGAACGCCAATAAAATAGAACTAATAGGAACAATATTAACTTTTGAAAATATCATGGTTTTTAACACAATTTTTATGAAAAACAGGCTATTTAGTACCATTAAATTTTGTGAGCTTTGACCCCCGATATTTCGGCACAGGTGCATGCACCATCATCGTATATGCATATCGGGAGTCAAAACTCATGTGGGTGTTATTAATAATCCTGGCGTAGCGTTGGACTAGTTAATCCGTGTTTTGTCACATTTGCTCGAGTTGATAATTGCATGTCAATGCAAGAGACAAAACACGGATTAACTAGTCCAACGCTACGCCAGGATTATTAATAACACCCACAAAGCTTAATCATGTTAAATATTCCGTTGTTCATAAAACTATCAATAGGAACTGAGCTTTTTACTTTAATAGGAAAAATGGTCAGTTTTATCGCTATATAGCAATCAATGCAAGCATATACACTTTAAATAACCAAATAGCAACAAATTCCGCAGAAAATGGCTAGAGGCATATTTGCGAAAGTTGTGTAGGTCCTGATAGATTGTTACATCATGTTTGTTTTCGCTTAGTTAGACGAAACTTAGCATACAACCCTTATAAAGTCAAATATTGAGCTTGTAAGGGTTCGTAGTTATTGAAAGTTTTGTGATAGTGTACTCTATTACATAAACTCCAGATTAATGGTAATAAATAAATGTATATCTTGCAGTAACAAACATAAAAATACAGCTGAATTGATACCTTCTCATTGATTTGAATTCGGTTAACTACATGATTAAAGTTAGCATCGTTTTTTTTTATGAATGACTTCAAAGGCACCTACCCTGCGCTTATAAACCAAGATTGCCTATAAGTGTGCAGTGTCAATAACCTGGGTATAATGTTTATACTATGGGTATTTGCACACGTAATTTAAATATTACCTGTGAAATTCGGAAAAAGTTGAATCGATTAAAATATCAGCAAATTACTACTATGTAATATTGTTATAACATTTCAAATGTGTGTATCTAAATGATTTATCGATAAAATATAAAGTTGCCACATCACCACATTACCACAGCAATACATAGTAAAAGTAAACATAGAGTACAGGGAATTTCAGAAATCCCGACACAAACGGGAGCAACAAAATATTGTTCTGCAAATTTTATAAATTAAGTCATTTTCACTTCATATCATATGATTTGGTTTAATTTACGACATTATATTAGTTACGTCCACGTTTGCCTAGGTCATTGACAACGGCGTAGGTAGGTAGGTATACCTTTGTTCCTAAATTATTAGGAATTTTCCAGGCTTCCGTGATCAAATCAGCAAAGGCCTTTACATAGAAACTAAAAATATAGGTTTGTGAATGGTCCCACAAATCTACCTTGCTTGAAAATTCAGTGTGTAGTTTTATGGTTTCCGTTTATCCTGCCACCGCCTGCCGATTGTTACAGAATTAAAACCAATAAGCTCATGGCTTACTAATTGAATGTGATGTAAACCACCGAGGAAAAACTACCACCATGCCTATTTCTGCCGCAAAGCAGCGTCGCTGTGTTTTAGCTCGAAGAGTGTGGGTGCCGGTGAAATTAATGCCGTGAGGCATAACATCTGTGTGCCTCGAGTTGATGGACGCAGGGCAGTGCATCGCAGGGTACGTTTTTGACGTGCGTGACCTGCGAGACAATGCTTCTTATAGGCAATGATTACCAATTAACATCAGGTGAGCCATACGCTTGTTTCATGAACTAGATGTATAAAAAAACCACCTCTGGCTCAATTTGCACTGCGCCGGAATCAAATTTTTTTTCTTAACGTGGTAAAATGAGTCATTAGTAATTATTATTGTACATTATTATCAATTTTTTATACAAACTACGCAGCTCTATGAAATGTGGGTTTTTCCTGATCCCCGATTACAAGAACTGCTAAGGTTTATTCATGGAAATAATCAAAAAATAAATATTTTTGTACACTTGGAGAACATTTCATTAAAACAGAAAATATAATAAACGTGACACCTGCTTGCTACAGAATCGTTTTACTATACTTTTCATTACAATTAAAACGTTAGCATAGGTTTCTGTTTAAATTCCTCTTGTGGTTAGCTTGATGAAAAAGGTCTCTCAGACAGACATGAAAAACAAAACATCTAGAAATATATATACGGACTATTTCAAAGTAAAATAAAAAATATACCACTAATTGCGAAAAGAGCTCGTTATGAAAAGAGTTTTGAAATTCATACCGAATGCATAATGGAGATGCAACTAAACCCTACTTTAAAACCATCTTACATTTCTGACTACTTTTTTAAAATAAATAAAATAATTTTAATTTTTGGACGTTTTCAAGTCAAGAGAAACTTTAAGATAAGCATGCTACACCGTCGACCGCATCATCACTTAACAGCAGGTAAGATTGCGGTCAAGTGCAAGCCTATAAATTGTAAAAAAAAACTGCGAGTAAAAAAAATACCACGAGTTGAGATCTCGCGATGGTGATCATGCATGAACCACCTGAACTACGAAGTCATTCGAACTCTTGCAAATGAAAGTTCACATTATATTGGTTATTCTTTTGCTATGTTTTTCGTATGTCCTAGAGTAAAATTGTAAATAGAGAGTGACGAATTTAAATGTCTGCTTTGTTCCGGAAGTAATAAATCGTGCGTTGCTCAAGTATTCGACTTTTCTTCAAAAAAACCTAGGCTAAAAGTTTGGCACCAAAATCAAGAGTGCAGTAGTAGCAATGTTGACAAATTGAGCCATTCAGTCGACAATCTCTCCATTAGCCTACTTTGTTCTACTGATAGTTGCTTTGTGTTCTCGAATAGAGATTTAGTTCAGCTGTTACCAACACGCTTAGTCTGAGATAAACTTGAGAGGGATCATAAAATTTGTGATCTCTCAACAGTTTAATTCTAAGGCCCGTATTCATAAACAGTACTCGAGTCTGAATCGAGCCTCAAGTATAGATTTTATGACAGATCTCCATTAAAAAGTGCCAAAATGTTATGCTCAAGTGTAAGGCTCAAGACTTGAGGAGCCCTATATCCTGACTGGTCTCTCAGCTCTGCCTTCAGCACCGTCAGTCGTATGCTCGATCCTCACCGAGAACAAATTATATTTGTGTGGTGAACGCAAATGTTTGTTCTCTGTCTGGGTGTGATAATTGATTCTAAGAATGTATTTACCTGGTTCCCAGAGTACAAGCTTGATTTGGGGCTAGATAGTGTTGTGTGGATTGTCCACCATATATATAATTCAACAGTAGAATATAGTAATAAATATATTATATTTAAGCTGATAATGTTGATGATGAACCTATTATGATAGAAATAAAATAGTGTATTTTTTACGAAATGCTTGTAATTCTGCGTAGGCAAAGCTGGTTGTTAAAAATGACTTGGTAAATAATTAAAACATGATTCTCAGAACTTAAAATTAACACTAAATATCTTTTGTGATTCATAAAATGTTTTGTTTTAGAATTTCCTAGAAATCAGGGACAAGTTTTAGTTCAAAGTTATTTCTATAATGAAATTCTCAATGAGTTTATTCTACAAACTTATTGTTTTACCCGGCTGCTGCCAAGTCAGACAGAGCAAAGTAATATATTAATTTTAGTTAAGTATTTCACAAACTACATTTTGGACTTACAAAGCTGTTGCTAACTACCGTTTCTTACCTACCTACATCTTAACTGAGGATCTGACTAATTGGATCATCATCAGCCTGAAGAAGTCCACTGCTGGACATAGGCCTCCCCTACACATTTCCAGGAAGAACGATTCTGAGCTTTTTCCGTCCACCGACTGCGCTCTTAACAATATCGTCGGTCCATCCGTAGTTTTTTTATTGAATGAAAAAACTTAGTCATTATCATCATCAAGCGTTGAAGATTATTATTCTTTGGTGGTCCTTAAAAGCAATCGATATAAACAACTGTATGCCCGCTAGCGACAGGCGTGTTTGGTTCAGATACAGTATTGAGTACCTATTTGAGATGTAACATTACCCGGCCTACTACACTAAGTCTCGGTATAAGCATGCTTGCTGGTAATACTTGGCTAAAATGGCCTCGTATGTTTACATCTTATAGGAATTTGATACGAGTCGTATGGTTGTAACACGCTGACATGTTTCTGTTTTCCTACGCCTTACCATACTTTCGATTACACTTATTTTTTAGATTCGTAGTGCTACGCCGTAGCTGAGTCGTAGCTCGTAGCAATCTATCGTAGCTTAGTGTCGCGTGGATGGGCACCTAGGCTGAGATTCATATATAGATTCTGAGCTTTTTCCGTCCACCGACTGCGCTCTTAACAATATCGTCGGTCCATCCGTAGTTTTTTTATTGAATGAAAAAACTTAGTCATTATCATCATCAAGCGTTGAAGATTATTATTCTTTGGTGGTCCTTAAAAGCAATCGATATAAACAACTGTATGCCCGCTAGCGACAGGCGTGTTTGGTTCAGATACAGTATTGAGTACCTATTTGAGATGTAACATTACCCGGCCTACTACACTAAGTCTCGGTATAAGCATGCTTGCTGGTAATACTTGGCTAAAATGGCCTCGTATGTTTACATCTTATAGGAATTTGATACGAGTCGTATGGTTGTAACACGCTGACATGTTTCTGTTTTCCTACGCCTTACCATACTTTCGATTACACTTATTTTTTAGATTCGTAGTGCTACGCCGTAGCTGAGTCGTAGCTCGTAGCAATCTATCGTAGCTTAGTGTCGCGTGGATGGGCACCTAGGCTGAGATTCATATATAGATTCTGAGCTTTTTCCGTCCACCGACTGCGCTCTTAACAATATCGTCGGTCTATCCGTAGTTTTTTTATTGAATGAAAAAACTTAGTCATTATCATCATCAAGCGTTGAAGATTATTATTCTTTGGTGGTCCTTAAAAGCAATCGATATAAACAACTGTATGCCCGCTAGCGACAGGCGTGTTTGGTTCAGATACAGTATTGAGTACCTATTTGAGATGTAACATTACCCGGCCTACTACACTAAGTCTCGGTATAAGCATGCTTGCTGGTAATACTTGGCTAAAATGGCCTCGTATGTTTACATCTTATAGGAATTTGATACGAGTCGTATGGTTGTAACACGCTGACATGTTTCTGTTTACCTACGCCTTACCATACTTTCGATTACACTTATTTTTTAGATTCGTAGTGCTACGCCGTAGCTGAGTCGTAGCTCGTAGCAATCCATCGTAGCTTAGTGTCGCGTGGATGGGCACCTAGACTCAGACGTTTCAAAGTTATTCTTGTGATACCATTGATAAAATAAAGAAATATTTTATGAATAAAGAAATATTTGATTGACTGATGCCGCGTAACGACACCATGAACTACACTTTTGTAACAAAACTAGAAATATCTGCACTGGAGTATAAAGTCCAATTTCATCAGACAAGTGATATAACAAGAAGTTGATCTTAAGTTTTTTGTTCTGACCGTCCTACCAAAACTACGGTAGACCCAAACACGTATTTTGGGCAGTTGTGCCAATAAAAGCTCATGTGAATGCTGTAGCTGTAAGTTTGAACTACCCTATTGTTACCGTGAATTGAGTAAACGGAAAACTTTTCCACTGAACAAAGAAAACGGATCAAGTTTTTATTGAGAGTTCGGCTTTTGCATAAATATTTTCATATTTTTATTGTTATCGGCGTCAAAGAAACTGGACGGTCTTGAATGATTTGGTAACTTTTATGGCACACTTTCCGATTCAATCGTTATTTCTACAGGTTTCGAGTTCTAGTTATTGTACCTACAAAATCTTGAAATGCATAAGTAAAAAAATCGTCGTATGCCGGATTTTACCATGCCAAAGTAGTTAAACCTAGATTGTGAATCTGACGGATTGTAGCAGAGCTGGTAAAACGTACCCTTTAAAATATGAAATCGTCATAATTGTTTTTAGATGATTGATAAAACATAATATTTAAATTTATATGGCCCCATATAAATTAACTTAAACTTAAATTTCGCTTAAAAAAATAGATTTATCAAAATCAGACTACCTAGTTTGAAAAAAGTTATGCGTGGTAACACGTAAACCATTTTTTCTTCGGTTAAAAACTTGATAGGTATAGCAAATGTAACGAAGAATTTATTTCGTGCATAAAACCAATTAAATTCCCCAGTTTTAATGTAAATATATCAAGTGTAACATATTTTAATACCAACGAAGAAGGTAGTGTCTGCTCCGCGCTCTTACAATTTTACTCTAAAATGTCGCATCATAAAAGAGCGCACTTTATGCTTGGCAATATGAAATTTCCTGAAAAGGCCACGGTATTAAATGCCTTGAATAAGAGCATAATAGGGCTCCCTTAAGACTTGCCTCTGCAGCCAAACTTATCTCTAATCTCTAATCTCATGCAAACGTACAATCGTTTGGGATATGAACGTGCTTGTAATTCTTATTTGTTTTTTTCCTGCGGGCTTTGTCTTTTGACGAGGGGTTTTTCTTAAGAAATATCCTTTTTTGTAACAAACAAACTAAACTGGATACGACCCAAAATGCATGTATTAACTATAAAAACACGATCTTGGAGAGTTTTTTTGTATGGTTCTTTATTGATTTAATGTCGGCACATTTGCAACTCATTTGGACGCTGTATTTGACCGCTTAGTTTGGTAAGCAACTTTTATATCACGCCATCTGTTAGCGAGGTCATTATCCTCGCTAGCACTTTAGATGTTGGTTATTTACGTTGGTTTGGGTTTATTTACACGCAATGATTATGTAGTAATGTGAAGTAGGGCCTAAGATAAGTATCTGACAATAATAACTTGAGGAACCAACTTCATGGCTAAACTATTAAACCAGCTTTTATGAAACTTCTATGGGACCAATCTAGAAATATGATTTTTCAAAGAAAAAATATTTTTTCAAATTGGCTCATAAATGCCGAAATTATGCGATAATAAACATTAAAAAAACAATTATAACAAAACGGCTAAGCTGATTTTGATGAAATATAAATGGGACTTATCTGGAAGTAAAACTTTCCAAATCAATAAAAAAATCTAATTGGTTCATGACAAAGTTAGCTAGGTATAACAAACATAAAAAGATACTTAACTAAACTAAATTGAGAATCTCCTTCTTTTTTATTTGAAGTCGGTTAAAAACAACACGGGATGAACAACAGTGGGACGGTATTCGTAGGAATAGAAGAACTGACAAAGCTTTATTTAGTTAAATTATTTGGTCCATCGCTACAAAAAACTGTTCATAACTACTTCTTCAGACAAAAAGTAGGTACCACTTATCATAAGATTTACCGACTTCATAGATAGCTTAGATAATAATATGCTAAGTCAGATGCATTCGATTCCAAACCAATCTCCTGAAACCCTCGCAGTTCAGCAAGAACCGCGTTTGTTTGCTTCAATTAAAGCTTTTACACGGTGTAAAAATATGGCTTCTGCAAACAAAATTAATAAACAAGATGGAACTAGTTTTGTCGAAATGTTTAATATAATAGCCCCTTCCCACCGGCGGTGTGTGATATCGCGCACGGAGGCGGATTAGCTCGTCGTGCGAGCTGATCCGCCTCCGTGCGCGATACATCATGGGAACGGTCTCGTGCGCCGAGGTGCGCGGTAGCACAGGAGCCCTTTCTGTGTGCGTTGCCGTGCGTCGTCGTCGGCTGTGCGTCATTATCTGCAGAACCACGCACCGTAGGAAAGCAGCATTAGACTCATCTAGTTTTAAGATGTTTCAAAGTGATTCATGTGGTGCAACTAAGGAAACGATTTTTAACTTTTACTTTAAATAGAAACGTTGTTTAAGTTATTTTCTATTTCAGGATGTTTTAAAAGATAGTTATTTAGTATTTTCGTATAAGAAAATACACTTAATTCTATACCAGAAATTAATGATTAAATTAGAAGAAGGCCGTTTTGGTTCACCCTGTACAGCATCAACCAGATTGCATGGTATCATAACCCCTTTACTATTCTAAATTGGAACATCTTACACAGAAACGATTGATCGAGTAATTCAAATTCAAAAATTTATATGTTCAGTTTGTTCAGATCACTTTGAAACGTCTTAAAGCTAGGTGAGTCTTGGTGCCAGTTCCACGCAACCAAGCCTAGAAAAACAGACAAAAAACTACGACTTGGTTCACGTTTCGAACCGTTTTCTTGTACGATCTTATTACAAAACAAAAATAATCAAAGGTGCAAACGTAGCCGCTGGAATAAAAATAGCAGTGAATTTCCAGTGTAGTGCAACTCCAACTTAGACGTAGGGTAAATAACAATATACCTAAACATGTTCGTCGTAGGTGATAGTTCAACCTATATGTTGCTTTACCCTATAAACAGGGTCCATGTGAAACTGACTTACACCTAAGAACTATGTGTATGTACCTAAACTAAACCATGTTTATGCAATAAATGTATTGAGTATTGAGTATTGAGCACGTAATAGGTTACATTCCTTTTGATATAATGTTTTCTCGTAAATAAATCGCAAAACATGTTCAAACAGCAGCTAATAAATTAATATTTACACGCATATCGAAGAACGTAAAGCTAACATGTTCGTACGTTTGTTTTTCTATTTTAAAATCTTGTTGGATTTCTTTATTTAAAATCTGCTACATAAAAGTAAAGTAAAAACGCAACACGGATTCCTTGCACAGACTTTCCTGTCAGGGACCTGTAGATTGTATAAGATAGTAAATTAAATTCCTGGGAAGTCTGTTCAAAATAAAAAGGCTTCTAAAAATTGTGTCAGAGGAGAAAAGTCCTCAATGAAGAATTTTGGAACTATGAAAAAAACACTTTTTAAAAACGTTTCGAGTTTTTAAGAAATAAAGCTTCAACTTGAGATGTGCCATATGAAATTAACATAAATTATTTAAATATTTTTTTCTTGCTATAGATTACGTATAAACAACGGTGGAAATGACAAACGCATTCTTACGATACTCACTAAAGTTGAAAAGAAACAATTTCGATCAAGAAGCACATAAAGCAGCAAACATGATTTTAAGCCACAACACTATCGTTCTCAATAAAACCTTAGCGAAGCGACCAGCGGCACGATCGCACACAAAAGAAGATATTTGCGGAGGACTTTTAAAAATTGTTGTGCTCTAGTTTTCTGGCTCTTTGTCCCAGTCACGACCACGTCCTTGGGGCATTCTCGAATAACGCTTACTCGGTGTTTATGCAGGAAATGGCCCGATTTGTAAAATCTAACAGTGATGCATTGTGCAATTTTATTGCAGGATTTTGGGGTTCATGCTGACGTTTGACGGACGCCAATAAAACAAATGGAGTGACGGATAAATTCCTGAAAAAAGCTTGGTTTTATTGATGTGAATAATAAGAAAATACTCGTGTGAGTACTCACAAATTTTTATTTTTTGTTATTGTTTTGAGATCGTTTGCAATGTAGCTATGTTTCATGTGTGAGTTGAGTATTAGCCAATTTTTATTTGTATGATATTGTTATGAGATTGTTTGCAATGACATGCAAAGAAGCTCTGTTTTAAGTGTATTTCGTAAATAGGTACGAGTTGTTTTTTTCGTTCATTGTACTTTTCTTCGTATATTACAACTATACCTACACGAAACAGCTGAGCTATCTGCACACCGTAGCAAATGATCTAGAGATAGTTAATGATCCAAATCAGTGCCAATCGAAAGCATTCACACGACACTAGCTACATTTTCTCACTGAATATTGAAATGAAGGCACACAAAGCGATTTTACCAATCCATAAAATATCAATTCTGAACGTGCTCGCTTAAAATTTTTCTTTTATTGGACCCTTACCGTTGTTTACCTATCGGTAAAACTAAGTATAGAACAAAGGGTCCCTCATTCATTATTTACTAAAGGGCTTCTATTTCAGCGACAAAGCCAATCAATCCCCTCGAGGCTTCCCCGGTCAACAATATTGGTTTCCTCGATAAATATTAGATTTTGGATAAATCTAAAAAATATTGCTGCTCTTATCTCAGAGCGGAAACAAATTCAACAAAAAGTAAAAAAGGTAAGTAAAGAAGAACAAAGATATTTAATCAGCACAGTTTTATGAAAAACAGATTTTGTATATTTAACGATGAAAATGTCTGCTGGAAAATTGTGAACTAACATTTTCGCAGACGCTCTCGTTTAAAAATCGTTCACACGATATTTTACGTGGAAGAAGGTAAGAAATGAAAATATGAATAGCTTACGACAGTTTTTATAGCAGTTTTATATGACGGTTAAAATAGAATAGTATCTATGGTTAAAGCTATTTATTACAATAATGGTAAAACTTTCTTCACAATGCAACGATTTTTTTACGATATCGTCAGTTGTTAAATGGGAGCATCCTACGCCTTGACTTTTGGCTCGTGGTTACCTGACAATCAAAGATTTAGTCCTAAGACACTGTTTAATTTACATGCATAATAAGACTTTAAATATAATGTATACTGAACCTATTCTCTAGTTGTCGACCATCATGATATACCTTTAAATAGTTCACATGTTACAAAAATAACTTATTCCTCTTCGATTTCCGAGATCTAAATAATATTTATGTACATTATAATGATTATGTGCTCTCTGAGTCCCACGGCTGGGCAAAGGCCATCCCGCCATCCCACCATCCATCCATCCATCCATCCATCGCAATCCTTGGCTAAGCTACGGATACGCTAAAAAGCCAAAATTTCAACACATATTCCTGTTTATTCAGGCAAATAACACAGCCTGTTTAACAATTAATCGCTCGCCCAAAACTTCGAGTTTCAGTCCTCATAGTAAAAACCATTTATCCTATCCCCAGCACGATTCAAAAGCAGTTCCCACTACGAACTGTCCATACGAAAGTGGAAATTTATTTCGCGACCGGTTTGACTAAGTGAGCTTTAAGCTCCATCGCAGGATTTATGCCGGGCTTAGTGTAAAGAAAGATAATACTTGCACTAAGGACTGATA
Organism: Thera obeliscata; assembly: GCA_947578465.1. Classification (NCBI taxonomy): domain Eukaryota; kingdom Metazoa; phylum Arthropoda; class Insecta; order Lepidoptera; family Geometridae; genus Thera; species Thera obeliscata. The sequence goes on along the minus strand of OX387912.1, from coordinate 21,113,937 downwards.
AGTAATGATGATCGGGGTTCAAGATATGTGGCTTTCTGAAAATACTGAGAAAAACTAGAGAGTGACAAATTGGTGTTTTAGGTGGAGTTTGAAAGGTTTTACAGTGTTAAATATAACAAGTACTATACATATAATATAAAAATAAGAAGTTATATTTTTCCATGACTACATATTAAGTTACATTCCATGTAACTTAATTATGTTTTACATAATTAAGTAACATTTCTGTTTTCGTTTCTCTCTCGCTCGTTAAGAACAAATTTTAATAGAAATATTTTTATTTCCCAGAGTGATCTAGAGATAATGAAAAAGGCACTAGTCAGGTCAACTAAGAAAGAGAAACCTATGGCAATACTTAGCACTTTATTTTGCTTAGTAGCACCTTGTTTTATTGAATTCAACAAGGTGCTACTAAGGAAAAAAAGAGAAAAAAAACTTTATAAAACCATGGAATAAAACTACTATTTACCAACTCTACTTTACTATGAGAGCGAAGTTCATATGAAACTAGTTAAAGTGCTTATCCACCTGCACTGTGAAAAAGCATTATGTGGTTAAGTAGAATTACGGGCACGTGAGGCTGAACATCTGCATGCCTCAAGTTGATAGATACAGGGTAGCGCATCGTAGGGCACGTTCCTGACGTGCGTGACCATGGCCATGTTTTGTTACAGGCAATGGTTACCACTTAACATCAGGCGGGCCATATGCTTGTTCTGTCAGCTATTTGCATAAGAAAAGTATTTCTAATATTGCAAAGTGTATCATGTCCTGCGTGAAACACTAACGCTCATAAAGGAACGTGTTATGCATCTTTTATAATGTTAATTTTAGTCAAAAGTTGACAGATATTTATTTTACGGAATAAAAGGTAGCCAATCTAGGTTACAAAATATTTGTTTAATTTCATCCAAATCGGCTTAGTAGTTAGAACGTACTCACAAACATCCAAATATCGACCCAACTTCTAAATATCAACTTATAATACAAACTTAGTAGCATACTTACAAGCATTAGTTTAGTTTAATAAGAAGGATTAGTATACCATTGTAGAATAGTCAAAGTTAAAAAAAATATTCAGTTGTATAACAAGGATCTCGCCTTAATCCACCTTTAATCCAGCTTGCATAAAGTTAAGGTTAAGGTTCTAAAGTAATTAAGTAATAGTTATTTGTTATACAAGAGTGCAAAGCTGCTTTTTAACCGCGTGCTCAATTTTGATGACTGAGCAAGCGCAGGATTCTAAAGTTTAAAAGTTAGAATCCTAAGCGTTGGCGAAGGAATCAAAAGAGCACAAGGTGAAAAATCTTTGCACTCGAGTGCAACACGTAACTTTTCATCCCACCTCAGCGAGGAAATGACTAAATGCAAAAAAGAACATGGCGCGACTAAAAGTAACACACCAAGAAGGTTCCGAGTATGAGTTATTAACAAATTTAAAAAGGTCGTATGATAAATTCGGCACCATGCAGGTAGAAGTAAATAGGTTTAATGGTGTTTTTAATTCACAAATACACCAAGAAGGTTACGAGTGCGAGTTTTTAACAAAATAAAAAAGGTTGTATGATAAGTTCGGCACCATGGAGGTAGAAGTAAATAGGTTGTGTATTCACAAACTTATTGAACACGATATTCTAAATTCAAATTTACTTTATCCTCTAGCGGATAAAAACGGCTTTTCCAGTCAGAAATTAAACAGCAAAAACAAACTTTCGTGGTGGGATGAAAAATTAATTATTAATTATAAAGTCTTTTTAGGTTTTTGTTTACCTATTTTGTTTGAGAGAAATAAACAATTTATTTATTTATTATTATTATTACAGGCATAAATTTGAAACGTCTTATAGCTAGTTGAATCAAGTGGGTTAATGATTGCTAATGTTCTTGCTTCTTCATATTGCGTCTTAACCTAAGTTTCCTCATTAATCACGCGTAGCTATGAGGCTTGACACCACATCCACTGAGCTATCGAGTTAAATTATAGCCTGAGTAAATATTGGAGCTTGATACTCAAACTTACAATTTATGGGTTAAGTTTGATCCCACTTGTTCAGCTTAAAAATCGGTGAAGGAAAACATCGCGAGGAAACCGTCAGGTCGTAAAACCTTAAAAAAGTTCTAAAACATGTGTCAAGTGCACGAAAAGAGCCCCTTTGGGGCGAGTGTGGCACAAAGACGATGGCTAAAAATGTATTCTCCAAAAGCTATATTTTTCATACAATTTCATTCACCGAAGGCTATATTTTTCAACAAAGTGACAATGATTATTAATTCAGTTGTAAAAGTCTTAAATAAAAGATAATAATGTATACCTTTGGGTAAAAATGTATTGAAGTTTTCTTTGCGGGCTTTTATCTTACAATAGGCTATGATGGCGAGATAAGCTTTAAATACACAAAAAACGATGGCGGGGTTCAATTCGGCGGGGACCACCATGGCCTATGATTAATGACTGCTAAAGTAGCCCCAAATTGAGCAGAGCTATACATACTTAGAATACTCGTAGAATATAGCACCCAGATAGAAAACAAACACCTAGTTTAACCACTTATAATATGTTCTCGGTGGGGATCGAACCCACGACCTACGGCGCAGAAGACAAAGCTACTACGCTAAAGCTAAGAGGCCATAATTAACATGGTTGCGCTTGATCTCACCTGATGATAACTGATGATGCGATCGATGGTAAATTTGATACATACAGTTCTGTCTGTTCCCATCCCAGCGGAGTCTGAATACTCCAAGAGGTGGAAACGAGCAAATGATATAGGTCTCCTTTTTATTGGAAATTCAAAGCACTTTTATTTGAAAACAATGCAGTGACCAGGTGGCCGCCTCGAACATTAATGTTGGTTAACACTATTAATAACGTCTGCTTCATGAAAAAAACACTATTAGAAATGTTGCTCGACCCTCCGTAGGCTATTAGTGAAATGCAGAAAAACTTTCATATAAATAAAAGTACGGCAAATTACATAAAACACAATAAGAAATGTTTCTAGACCCTCCCTAAGTTATTAGTGAAATGCAGAAAAACTTTCATACAAATCAAACTACAGCAAATGAAATCCAATTCCATAGCTCGTGCTTTCGCCTTTCCACAACAGAACGTGATTTATAAAGATTATTCTGTGCGTTGACTATCAGCTGGCAGATGATGGATAGACTGGAAAAGCTCCCTGGCTTTGTAGATATTCAACACTGCCACCCGCGGCTTTGCTTGCATGGTGACGAATTTGCTAACATAAATGTTTGCATATTTTCTTGTGAGTCTAATGGTTTATCAATACCATGTATGTATATCCTAGTTACTATTTGTCGAGCTATATAAGTATAGTTATTGCAAATTTTTGCTATTAAAAATAGATACTGATATGGACTGGCCTCTCAGCACAGTTGGTAGTAGCTCTGCCTTCTGTGCCGTAGGTCGTGGGTTTGATCCCCACCGAGAAAAAATACTTGTGTGGTGATCGCAGACGTTTGTTCTCTGTCTGGGTGTTATATTGTATTCCAAGTATGTATTACTTACAAAAAAATATGCACACAAGCATAATATTAACTCTCTGCTTGCCACTTAATTGGGGCTAGATAGTGTTGTGTGTATTGTCCACAATCCATACTAATATTATAAATGCGTTTGTAACTCTGTCTGTCTGTGTGGCTTTCACGCCAAAACTACTAAACCTATTAAAATGAAAACTGTTTGGTACACAGATAGTTCAGGGTCTAAGGAAGGACATAGGCTACTTTTTATTGTGAAAAAAGGTTTACAAACCTTTTAAAACGTTATAAAGAGCATCACATTGATGTTTCTGTCTCACTCTGACACCAAAACACTCCGACGATCACCAATCACCAATTGCAATGAAATTTGGTACACAGATAGGTTAAATCATTAGAAAGGACATTTGTGCAACTTATTATTGCAAAACACTTATTGAAAACACCATTTTTCATGAAAATTACACTTTTTTGTACAATTGCGACGGCTTTTGATCGAGAAATTTCTGTTTGTGTAAGTGACTGACTGACATTTTTTTTGTGCTGGCGGGGATGCAAAGTCTTTTCGCCAAGTCCTTATGACTGACTGATTGCCGACCAGTGTTGCCAGTGGCAGATAGTCATAAGCGTCGATGGATTGAAAAGATCGATATCTAAGCTGGGAACTTAATAGGCGGACGCGGCTGACAGCCGCGACTGATAGATATCTAGATAATGAATGTACACTGAAGTGTGCAAACTATCGGATGTAAGCCGCGGACGTAACCCTGAGCGTTCGGACGTCTGACAGAAATCTGGCAAGCCAGGTCCCGTTCGACTGTGCACACTATCAGTCGCGGTCGCGGCTGTAAGCCGCGTCCGTCAGCCGCGTCCACTAATTTGTTCCCAGCTTTACAATGCGATACATCGAACCGACCCGATGTTTTGAAATGCTTTCGATATACTCGATGTATTGATGCTTTTTCGGTTTTAAATTGAAAAATATCGAATCGATTGTAAGCAGTTAATTTCATAAAACCTCAACTTTGACCAGTTTAATTCTTTTTCTCTGTGGAAAGATCGTAACTCATGAGTTGGAAAACGGTGAAATCTGACCATTATATTTCAGATAAACTATTTATTTACTTACGTAGCCCAGTAGGCAGACTAAATGAGAGCCCTATAATTTTTATTAATGATCTCAAGATTCAGCTCATGTGGATGTTTTTTTTGTTCTAAGTAAATTACATTAAAGATTTTTCATGAAATCTCAATGAAAAATGTTGTTATTCAGATCTACTCAATCACTTTCTTACTTACATATTTGATTTTATTGTATTTGCAGAAGTAAGTGTCAGAGCATTATAGTAGATAAAAAGGTGTGAAAGTGTCTGTTGTACTCTGGTTAAAAAAATATTTCACCAGTCCAGTGTTTAACCTGGTGGAGTTTCATCTCATCCGTTCCGATTGGGTACCAAGCCTGACCAGTTCTGGTGTGGTCAGTCTGTTATCTGGGCCTGTATTCAAGTACATAATATACCTATCATTGATCCTGAAGTTCCTAGAAGCAACAGTGGTAAACTTTGGTTGAATCGAGTGTGTTGGTAAAACTGAGTGAGACCAAGTTTAAGTTTTAATTTATGAGCATAATCTAAATAAAAACGACTTGAATGTAAGTACGACCGAGTCTGACTTAAAATTTGGTTGTATTACTGTTCTTAGATTATCAACTGTAATCAAAACCAGCCAAACAAAGCCTCCGGACCCTTAGCAGTAAATTTTGTAAAATCTTGGCCGACACAATTATTAATAAATATAATTTTTTTAAAAGTTATTATTCTGTTTTTCCTTATCTTCTCTTCTACTTCCCCACAAATTAATGTATTACAAAGGGTGTAAAATAACAATAAGACTATTCTTGAAAGTTTGCATGGAAATATGTAAGGTTTATGTAAATGTTTTATTTAAGCTTGCGACAAGAAAAAAATAGGGGGGAAATATGCCTAACTGTGCTTACCTGGCGTCTGCCCGACCCTGACTGTGCCACATGCACTCGAATACAGATTTTTTTCGTTGGACGTTATAAATGCTACCCAATCACTATTCCAGGCGGACGAAGTCGCGGGCACAGCTAGTATTAAATATTATTAAAAAGATTAATTTTAAATAGTAGTTTGAACTCCTCTATTGTATGAAAAGGAAAATAAAAGCGGAATGGGCAACCAATTTTACTTTACTTCTAATGTAAAATTGGTTGCCCATTGATTACTATTCTATTGGTAATGCTTACACACAAACAAAAGCGTATTAGCGGCTAATTGGGCTTTCAACCAGAACAAATCAGATAATAAGGCGTAGTATTCCTTTTGTTAGGGCGGACGGCGCGTTAATTGCCAAGTCAGGCGGTTGAAAGATCTTCCTGATAATTTATGTCGCCATGGTTATTACTGGACCGTGAAGGCGGTAAAAGAGGTAAGGATTCATGATAAGAACTCGGGCATACCAGCTCGTATACATAATAATGTACATTCACACTTGTTTCTCGAAAATACATTATAAAGTATTTTCATAAGCTTTTTGATTCTATTTTGTTTTTGGTTTTCACGAGAAAATCCGCTATGAATGGAACCGCACGAAAAACGGTCTAAAAAGACTTGAATGAACTAAAATCAAAACAACAATTTAAGCAGAAAAAATATTAAAAATAAAACTCATAGGATGAAAAACAAAATACATAAATTAAATCAAGTTTTAAATAAAATAACAATTAAGATTTATGTATTTAAATAATAATAATTTAACTACTATATGCATAAAAAGGAACCTTCTATATAGGTATACGACCGGATTCTAACCCGCGACCTTAGGATCGGAAGATGGCTACTACCACTAGACCACCAGTGCTGTTACGTATGATTATGAGCATGAGTATAACTGTATACTACACTAAGATGTATGTACTTTATACATTATGTCACTTCTGCTAAGAAAAACTAAGTTTCAGTATCTGACCCAGCGTTTTTAGATACGGCACATAACCTTGAGTTGGTCGATGTCAAGAAAAGATCTCAAAGTTAATATAAAGTCTTGGCACTTTATCGGAGATAGCATATCATAAAGACTAGTGTATACCGAGTATAGTTCTCTCCTAATAGTTCTCTTTTTTTTCCTCTTATAAATATAAATTGAATTATTGATAGCAAATCGCCTGTAGGTAAATCCAAGTATAATTGGTCAAATTCAAATATTATATTTATTCAGTAGGATCACTTTGAAACGTCTTAAATCTAAGTGAATCTAGGTGCCGGTTCAACGCGACCAAGCCTAGAAGAACAGGCAACAAACTACGGCATGGTTTCTACCGTTTTTTTGTATGATCCTTTTTACATAGTCCAATCCTCTGACTAAACTATTGGACTACCGACCAGGCATATATATTTGCTATGTCTGCTATATAGTATATGATTTTTACAATTTAAGGCGAATTTGGCACCTTATCACAATCTGTGAAATAAAAACGTTTCCATTTTTGTTTTTGACAACTTTAAAATTTATCTGAGATGAAACCAATTTTATTCCAAGGCTTCAAAATATATCGTATTCAATATTTTAAATAATCGGGCTGTTATAATGATAAAATATTTATAGACAAAGAAAATCGACGCTAACAAACAACAGACAAGGCAAAAGGTACTCCTACAGCGAAGCAATATTTTACAACGAACACCTCCCAGAGGTAACACAATTTATATCGAACTTTCAAACATGACATCGCGTACTACATTGGCTCATGTCATCTGCTCGCGATAAGTACTTTTTACTTTTTATAACTAGTTGAGAGTTTTCACCCCGTTTCATTGACTGTATTTTCCGGTTAACAGTGCGAAACGAATCGAACCGCTTTAATTTATGGAAACTTCCTTCCATTCTGGGTGATATAATTTACTGAATGTTTATTGTCATACACATAGTCATAAATTAAACTAGACGCGGCACAGGTGTACGATAAAAATACCAACTAAAGAAAAAAGATGACACAATAACATCCCATAGTGTTAACAACTAAACAACTCTACCTAATTCTAAAACACAAATTGCTTGTCTAAGCGTTCTGCATTAGCGATCAGTGAAACGCTGTCAAATTAAGGCTCATATTCATGGTTCGTAACAGTCATTTAGCTAAGCAGGCTACTAAGTCTGTTGCCTCTCTATTCTATATCTTTTCTTAATGAATGGCATCTATCCTTTCGGATCAATTTTGCCAGTGTCGAGTAGTTTAATGAGAATGATTATATATTACATAGATAAAATACTTTTCCGTCAAGTCGAGTCAGTCAATTGCGAGTCGGTTCTACTAGGCTTTGAAATCAAAATGATGGTCTTTTGTTTTCAAATCCAACAGAAACCTTTTCGATCAAATCAGAATATCACATAATACACTTTTATTCCAACTGCTAACACTTTGAGCTAAGACCTCAAGTAATGTTGGTTAAAATACCACCGAAATTACACAACAAAATTCAAAATAACACCAGAAAAACAATTAAAATGAACGCTATGTGACTCCCAAAATGACAGAAAACAAAACCCTATTATATTTATATTTGTTGATATGAAAGAGACAGTGACAAGAGACTTTTAGGGAGCTGTTTAAAAGTGTCGGGCATTATGAATGAGACGACCTCATGTGTCATAAGCCAGTACGAATAAATAGTTTTCCGGAAGTGCTTGTATGAAACTAACAGTGTCACATTGTAGCTACCACTTACCTCAAGACGGATTAACCAAAAACTAACATGGCGCAGTTTGAAAATAACAAGGAAAGAGAAGACGTTTGCGGCATCTAGTTCAATCTATATCAACACACGCACGATTATCGTTGTACCAAACAATGATAACACGATAAATATAATCGCACGGTGGATTTATTAGAGGAAGCTCTTGTAGAGTAACAGCAAGTATCATAGTGATGCTTCAATGATTAGGGTTCTAGCACTCAAGAGTCATAACTGTCGCTAGCAGTATACCAAGTGAGCTGTTTGTACGAGCGCAGTGTGTCCATAACTTTACACTAAGCGCCCTCAAGCGACATTTAGCCAAAATTCAGAGCACGTTCTCATATCGGCAAGTGTAACTGAGATCTGCACGACGACCTCCGACGTCAGAGATTACCACACACCGCCGAATCTTAACCGTTTTGTGGGATTATCGAATCGATTCAATCGTAAAAATACCGGTTTATGCCAGTTGGTGCTTTCTGTTTATGAGCGGATTTTTCCTCTGATATTTTTCTAACATGTTTATAGATAGGTTGGAAGTGGAAACCAGTATTTATGTTTTCTTTTCGATTGTCTAGTAAAGTGTTGTTTTATTTTCATGTCGTTGTGGTTTGATTCCGCCTGAATTCTTTATTTAGAGAAACGTCTGCTCGTATCTTTGGCAATGTCTATTATTTATGTACGCACTCATGTTTCGTTTCTCACTGAATTAATTTGATCATTTTGAACAATAGGGCCCAATTAAGAACTTACGTTTTCCTTACAAAAATCAAATAGAGTTAAATAACAGTTAAATAACATAATATTTGGACATTTCACTGGCCATAAAATATTCATAGTATTCCCTGTTTAATTGAGTTTTTCCACTATAGGGAACTTAGTGATAATGGGCATAATAATGATATGATTAGTTTTATGCGATCTAACCGATCTATCTGATATCGTTGGTAATAAGTTTAAATGTTTGGATATTTTGTTTGCGACAAATTTACAACGACGACGCGCCGATCGCCGCAGTGTCTGAGAAGAACATTGTCTAAATATTTCTAACTTGAAATTTATAACGGCAGCAAAGAGACACTTAAAATATTCAAAAATACTAAGTTCACTTTTTGGCTTTAAATTTAAAGTAAAATTCACTTTAAAAATATATAATTGATTTAAACAAAACAAATATTTATTCCCATACTTCAGACATGATCTTTTTTACGTTTTTATAGATAATGCGCGCGAGTCAAACTTGCGCTTGGCCGGTTTTTCTGATCTATATCCTCCCACTGCTGCAAAGGGTTCCCCAAAACAATGGCGATTATTTATATCAGCCTATTTTTTTCAACCTTGCCAGTTTTTTCTGCCTCCTGCAACCTAAGAGCCTGTCCAGATGGAGCGTTTTACGCGCGAGTGCCCTCGCGCGTTTCAATTTATATTGCGTCCAGATGCCGCGTTTTACGCGCGCTCCTACCAAATAGTTGCTCGCGTTTTACGCGCGATTGAGGAATCGCGCGTAAAACGCGCGTAAAACGCCCCATCTGGACAGGCTCTAACGCAGCAGTTGGAACAGCTTTGGACAAACGACAATATTTATGCCGAAAGTTCCTTTTGTTTTCAACCCCAGTAAAAGAGTTGGTAGTTGCATGACGATCATAAATCCAGGAAATGTATGCTGCTGGTGCCGGTGCATTTAAATCCTAAATTTCTGAATTCTAGAACACACTGCGTGGAAATGAATTACTTTTACTGACGTTTGGATCTGTTTTGCGGTGCGTGTGTAATGAATTATTCACGTGTTTTATTTAACGGTAGGTAAAATATGCCAAATAAGCCCTGACTCAGCTTTTTGCTACATCTATCATGCCAAGTAGCGCTGGTTTTCAGGCAGAAGCTAATATTAAGCAATGGGACCATATAACACGGAGCAATCTATACAACCGCTAGGACATAATGCTTTTCAAATGATGACTACAAACCGGAAGATGAAGTGAAGGACAGCTCTTTGATGGACTAACGACAGAATAAAAATTGCGGGAATTTGGCGGATGGCGAAATGTGGGTATAATAATAATATTCACCACTAGATTTCCTCACGCTGCTAGTGAAAGTTTAACAATATTGTGTTCATACCATCAACATAAATACTCCAACACAAATATATAGTATCTTAATCGAGTAATAAAATGCAAAGCGATATTGCAGTTCAGAATCTACAACACCGATAAATTTATCACGCCCCTAGTTTAGCCAAATGTTCACAGCTAAACGATGGCTAACTGCCTCTAGTCCTGGACCAGGCCAAAGACATTACTGGCACACGTGACTAATGCTTCTCAAGTGATTTAAATACGCTCAGAAACATTCACGCAGTGCAGCCCTGCTATTCTTGCAATACGGCTCGTTTGGGAGATCGCTGAAATAGCGTTCGATTCTCAAATTTTTCAAATAAAGCTCACAGTGGATTCAGCAATTGCCTGAGCTATTTGAGTTGCAGTACCAAAAGTCAAAAAATAAGTCTCAAAGGTCGAGGCGTGACACCATACGCGGGAACATGCATTTACGAAACATTCCAAGCCCATCGACATTATTATTATGGATACGCTTGTTTTCGATACACTTCAAAATAAACAGTTCAAAATAAATCGTTTGCTTTAGCTATACAGGCAAAACAAGATTCACACTTCAATGTATTTTTACCGACTTAAATAGGTGCAGGTTCTCTATTCAGATGTTTTAATGCTTGTTATTGCATAACTTCATCACTTAACAGCAGGTAAGATTGCGGTCAAACGCAAGCCTATAATATGTTTAAAAAAAAAAACTATGATTTGAAAAAATATTTATTTATCTGGAAGGACAAATTTCTAATAGAAATCTCATCAAAATCGGTTCAGTAATTTAGCCATGATGTCGGTTTGTCAAATTTTTAAAACTTCACTTGTTAAATGTTAAATTGCTCTATTTCGTCTATGGGATGTCAAGGCAAATTTTACTCCCACTCTATAAGGAAAAGGTTTTTCATGCTTAATGCAGGATCACGTCTCAGTACTTCTCTTTGTGGAATTACAACTTCGAAGTGGAAGCCCTACCATAAAACCATCTATTTTTTGTCTATGGAAACCCTAAAACTTGATTCTGATACGACAAGCCCTCGCTGCTATGAATGTATCATCATCATTATCAGCCTGAAGAAGTCCACTGCTGGACATAGGCCTCCCCTACACATTTCCAGGAAGAACGATTCTGAGCCCTTTCCATCCATCGACTTCCCGCGATCTTAACAATGTCGTCGGTCCATCTGGTGGGTGGGCGCCCTACGCTTCGTCTTCCGGTTCGTGGTCGCCATTCGAGAACCTTTATTCCCCAACGGTTGTCGGTTCTTCGAGCTATATGGCCTGCCCATTGCCACTTCAACTTACTAACTCTACGAGCTATGTCGGTGACCTTGGTTCTTCTACGGATATCCTCATTTCTGATTCTATCACGTAGTGAAACTCCCAGCATAGCTCTCTCCATAGCTCGTTGCGCGACTTTGAGCTTATGCACGAGGCCCATAGTTAGCGACCACGTCTCAGTTCCATAAGTCATCACTGGCAACACGCACTGATTAAAGACTTTTGTCTTGAGGCTTTGCGGTATCTGCGACGAGAAGATGTGTGAAGATTAATGTATACCCTCATACAATTTTAATTGATTCGGAAGTGGTATAGGTATTTTATAGTCCAAACACAAATAAGTAGCTCATCGTTGTCAAAATAGTTCTAATAGTTTTATTTTTATCAGACTTAGTTGGTACTGACTCTCTATTATCCACGGTCCAGGAGTTGAGGTTCGGGAATTCCTTTCTAAGTGCACCCCTTCCCTACACCAGGAATCTACCCTCCAAATTTCATACTCTTGACAATTAGTTTATATAGGCTGTGCGTTGATTATCAGTCAGTCAAAGTAACGTAAGAATTTTATATTAGGTATTTAGATAAACTTACTTATGTTTGATACCTGTTTTGCGCTAGCTTATTTAGTACCTTTTTTTGTACAGAATAATTGAAAACTCTATTACGCTATTCTGATTCCATGTTCTTTGGCTTCTAGCCAGTCGCCTAGGCCGTGACCTGGGAACATTAACGGCTCACACTCGCTCATACAAATCTGGAATTTAATTTTAGTGATATATGGATTAAAAACCCGTTTGAAATATGGTGTCGTTTGAATTCTAATGCAAAGTTTTCAGCTGATAAGAGTAGGAGTATTTGGGTTATAAACTAGCGCAAAATGGTAGTTTGTTCCTCGTTTATTTATGTTACTTATATATTTCATAACAACTTTGGCTAAGCTACAGACAGACAATGTTTAGTCTCCGTAACCTCTTAGGGTGTTATTAATAATCCCGGCGCAACGCTGGAGTAGTTAAACCGTGTTTTGTCTCTTGCATTGACATGCAATTGTCAACTCGAACAAATGTGACAAAACACGATTTAACTACTCCAACGCTACGCCAGGATTATTAATAAGACCCTAAGGGTGTTATTAATAATCCTGGCGTAGCGTTGGACTAGTTAATCCGTGTTTTGTCACATTCGATGTCAATGCAAGAGACAAAACACGGATTAACTAGTCCAACGCTACGCCAGGATTATTAATAAGACCCTTAGGGTGTTATTAATAATCCTGGCGCAACGCTGGAGTAGTTAAATAGTGTTTTGTCACATTTGCTCGAGTTGACAATTGCATGTCAATGCAAGAGACAAAACACGGATTAACTAGTCCAACGCTACGCCAGGATTATTAATAACACCCTTATAGTTTTCGTGTACCTAATAGACCATTTCGGCTCTTGTAGGAACTAAATTTGAAAAATTGTATGGACTCCTATGATTGTAGGCTATATTTTGACTGATAAGGCACCGATTCACATTGTCTTTAAAAAATAATATAATAATAAAAAAATCACAATTTTTAAGTCCTATCAAAATTAGCCATGTCAAAGTTTTATACGAATACAACAAAGAGAAGAATAGAAACTAGAAATCCATTAAACCATACCATAGGTTTTTTTATTTGAAGTAGTTAATAAAACTTTAAATTCAGACAAAGAGACTAGTTAGCAAACGCAAAAACGTAAAGTTTCATGGAGATATGAAAATATAGCACAAACGAAGAAACAACAAACGTTAGATAACATTTTGGTTTGCTGGAAAAACACCCGCACTCGGCTCAACAACCCTATAGTGCGATATGAAGAAAATACTTGTGCAAACGGTAATGACGTCATCAGTCTATGCCAAACCACCCCTGCTCTCAGATAAGATATGAGCTTATCAAATAGATACATAACAGCAATCTCCTTTTGAGGCACAAGAACCCCATTGGATAAAATGACACGGACGAAAACGGCAAACTTGACTAACAGAGTACGAACCGGAAAAGAACCAGAAAATTATTATTAAACAATAATTATATCAGGCTTTAGCACAGCGATCGGACTCAGATTGCGTTCGTTGTTGTATAACCAGGAAAACCGAAATAATAACAAAAATATGTCTTTATGAATATCTCCGATCTCTATGGCGGAGAGACGACGTTGGAATATAAAGAACAGCCAATTCGCATACAAAATTAGCATCATCAAATCAACAAGGGACATATATATTACGCACATAAACAATTATTATGTAGGTACTACTTATTGCTTTACTGCTTCTGAACACGCGATTTTGAACATAATATTTCGTTTGAATGAACCTAATTTTCGTCGGGGGAGTAATGGGACCATGTTGTATTCATGAAAATTGTTCGTTCTATAAATCAGGCAAATTAAATTAGGTATTCCGTGATGGCTATGAAGCCAGCCATCAACAGTCGGTATCCCACATTATTTTTTGAATTTTAAGAAGGCTGTTTACTTTCAATGCTTTATATTTTATACTTACCCTACTTTTTGAAACCGTGCAAGAGAGAGTTTGAGGAACTTCGGAAAACAGGCCTTTCAAAATAATGCACCGGTAATTAGCTAGTGCCGCAGGGTTTCGTATAGCGGGACACTGCCAGTGTACTGCACGTGTACCGGTCAGAAACAACATCAATGTTGTCTCTAATTAATGATGAGCAATCCATCTATTTTATCAGCACATATTATGACAAAAACATTATTCACAGCAAAATAAAACTAATACTACTCTAGCGCTATCTCTGTTCAGCAAGACTGGAACAAACCCTTCTTGCGCATATCTTCGAATTCTTTCTTACCGTGGTAGTTCCTGTAGAACTCAGCATATTTCCTTGCGCGCTGTACCAATCAACTCTTTGAAGTCAATGTTTGACACAGCAAAAATAGATGTGGCGCTTGATGGCAGCGTTTAAAAACCACATCTGTGGCTTTGCAGTGGACACAACCTTGTCTACCATATTTTTTAGTATTTTTTACAAAAATCCACACCATGCATGATCAATTCACAAACATAATGAATTGTTCCACTCTTTGCTTCCATTTTTGTCACTACCCGACGACGGTTTGGACCGAGACTTGAGTTTATTTTTCATTATGCCTGGAATCTCATTTCGTGTTCTTAATTAAGCGCGATGGGCACGGCCTACTCGGCACGACTTTTCAGGTCCCATCTGGCCGGGTGGTTCTATGACAGCCTATGTCGTATGTGGAACGTGTAATGGGCGTATCTCTAATGAATTTATGGATCAACGGACACTAAGGAAAATGGATTCATTATTAAAGGACTTTAGGTCCTCTAAATGGAACATGAACTTTAAGGAAACGCTGAAACACATACCTATAGACATTTTAGAACCTCGTGTTTTAGATTGATTAGAAATTTGTAAGAAAACGGGTAAGCAGATGGTTATAGAATCATCGTGCCATGGATTTAATGTAGAACGAAGCTCCAAAAAGATAATATTTTCTAAAAAAATATGCTTTGTGCACAAAATGCACTCGATAAGGCAATTTTGAAATCGCCGAGCTATCGAATTTGCAGCACTTCACTAGGAACTAATTGGATTGCCTTGCGTTATTCTACCATTTGGAGCACAAAGTAGAATTAAAATTCATTGATTTTATGCAGTGTAAAGATCACGATAATTAAGTAAGATACAGCATGAACACAGCAAAATATATGTAGGTGCTGGCGAATCGTTACGTCAAGATGGTTAAATTAGGTAAATGACCAGCATTTCTAATTCATCAAACTACAGATACCACAGTGATTACAATTTCAGACGTACCTACGTGTCTAAGCCGGTTATACAATTGAATGTTCTTTTACCGTCTATTACTTTATTTTTAGGGTTCCATAGCCAAATGGCAAAAAACGTAACCCTTATGGATTTGTTATGTCAGTCTGTTTGTCGATCCGTCCGTCGGTCTGTCCGTATGTCACAACGTTCTGCGGTGGTGATCACTGAAACGCTGTCATATTTGACAGTTGACTGATCGCCACCTAGGCTTTAAGGGGGCACTTACGAATACCAACGGTTTTTGGGTACCATTTATGGAACCAGGAATCATAACTGTAGATATATTGATTATATATTTATTTATTTACCATTTGCACTACTCGACACCTAAAGGTAACACCACACACACACAATACCGTCTTTACCATAAGGGCACACGGGGCCCGTGCCCAGGGCCCCCATTCTCAGGGGGCCCCGAAGGACCGACAATTTCTCTAACACATTTATTCTCAAAACATTTTTGTCGGGCACATTACATTTTTTTCACAATACAAGTCATACTACGCCATTATATCCTACTGTATTTGATTACCTATAATAAATGGTTAGACTTAGTAAAAAATGTTGTTATAATTAGCTTTTATTACTTTCCAAAAGGGCCCAAAATTCTTGTGTGCCCAAGGGCCCCAGCCTAGTTTAAGACGGCCTTGCACACACACATATAACACACCACACAACCACAAAACAGATAATATTGCTTTATTACTGGTACCTACAACTTGAACTTTTTGCTGGCTTGCTGTCATTTAAACCTCAGGGCATACTCTCGTTGTTAAGTAGGTATGTGTACTCACGATATTCATAATATGCATTCATATAATTCAGTATTTAATGTCTTGGCACTAACGCTCGAAAACTTTTTACACGTCTACCCACATAAGTCGTCATTTATACAAGTCCGCAACTTTTGATATTATTTTGATGCGTTGGAATGTAGTAGGTATATGACCTATATTACTATACTATTTATTATCCCTGTGTAGAAACATGGAATTTTTGCATATAAAATTTATACTCACTCACACAAACACGCCCGTACCCTTATATACTTCCTCACTTACACTCATACACATACCCCTCCATACTCCCTCACTTACACACATACACATAGCCCGACATACAACCGTTCTGAATAGAAAACAAGTAGCTATCCTTAGTATTTCACTTAATTATAGTTGTAATGTCTCGATATTAACACGCTTATTTATTCGGCTCACCAACGCACCACGCGCACAACCACACAGCAAGGCGACTACGGCCCGACTGCCTCGTGACGTAAGCGCTTGAGACGAACGCAATACATTACATCCCTTTTTTGTTTTATTTGTTTTTAAAATCCAAACTACGTTATTTTGTTTGTGTAGTTACAAATTATTTTCATGCTAAATACACTAAACTTCCTAAATACCTATTGTTTTAATCGTAATAGTCATCACAATAGTTCAATTTTATTTATAGCTCAATAGGCTTAGGGTAGATAATTGTTCTGTTACAAATTCATTTATTTTAATTTAATCCATTGTTGTTTCTGTATCCATAATCTCATCTGGCTTTTGTGATTTCGTGGTTTCTTTATTCTTAGTCTCCTCTGGCGTATTCTCTTGGAATATTTTCCATTCACCATGAATTTTCTTCAGGTGTACAACATTTCTTCTATAAGTTTGGCCGGTCTCATCATTTCGAACTTGGACATCTCCCGCAACATTTTTCTACAGTGTGTGTTGTCGTGTCGTAGTTTAAGCTTAGTTTGTTTTCTTTGGTCATGTTCTTAATATAAACTTTGTCTCCTGGCATAAGGTCGGCAGTCTACTGCTTTCCTTTTTCTATCAGCATATTCTTCCTTTTTCTTTCATTTTTTGATCTCTGTCTTTCACACCTTCTTTGACTTGAATTATTTTTTTTGTTTTCCTTTGAGCAATCTATTATTTTAGAATTTAGAATTTATCATATATCATATATCATTTATCATTTATCATATATCATTTATCATTTATCATTTATCATTTATCATTTATCATTTATCATTTATCATTTATCATTTATCATTTATCATTTATCATTTATCATTTATCATTTATCATTTATCATTTATCATTTATCATTTATCATTTATCATTTATCATTTATCATTTATCATTTATCATTTATCATTTATCATTTATCATTTATCATTTATCATTTATCATTTACCATTTATCATTTATCATTTATCTATTGCATACATGCTACATTTATATTAGCTTAGGTATTATTGAGCTATAAGGTGGACATGTACCCTGTAAGGGTACATTACCTGTATTTCTTTGAGTGATGCTGCCACTGGTCTTGCACATTCAACAATTTGGCAGATGTGATGGTCCTTTAATTCAGAGCTAATTTGTTTATACCATGGCAGAGTCTGGATAAGGAATCTGCGATGTTGGTCTTACCTGGTCAGTATACCACTTTGTATTTGTATGATTGTAGACGCATAACCCAACTTTTTATCCTAGCGCACGGTTTTGATCGAATGCCAAATATAATTTCCAACGGCTTATGGTCAGTGACAAGCTGGAACTCTTTGCCATATAGAAATATATGAAAGTGTTCAACAGCCCACACTAAAGCCAGTGCCTCTTTCTCAGTCTGGCAGTATCGACGTTCACAATCTATTAAGGTTTTGTGACCGTATGCAATAATTCTGGGACCCTTGTCGTTAATCTGAATCAAGACCCCTCCTAATCCAACAGGACTGGCGACCGCTATAACAGTCTCGTCGTTAACATCATAGAATCCTAGGGTCGCTATATTAGTCAATTATTTCTTTAGTGATTCGAAACAAACTTGTTGATCTGAACCCCAGTGCTCTAGAATTTCTGATTTGTCTCCGGTTTTGTTACGGAGTAGCATCTTTAAAGGTTCCGTTATGGTCGCGTAGTTGGAGATACATTTGCTCACGTAATACTTAGAATAACATTGTTCTCTTCTGAAACATTAATTACTTTTCTTAATCTTTTGTCATGTTCCACTAGATCTCCCCCGTGTATCAGAATATCATCGATAAAATTTATCACGCCTTCGCATCCCAACAACATGCGTTCTATTACCTTTTGAAAGATTTCTGGGGCGTATGATATTCCAACATTAAACGTTTGTACCTAGAGAGCCCCTTGTTTGTGATGAATGTTGTTACATGTCTCGAATCGGGTTGTATTTCGATTTGGCGAAATGCATCTTTGATGTCTAGTTTTGTGAAGAACTTGGCGTTTTTCATTTTAGGCAATAACTTGTCCATTTACGCAAAGACGCATTTCCCCATTATTTTCCAAAACGGGTACCACTGGAGACACCCATTTTGAAGAACCTACTACTGGTTCTATTAGGTCCTATTCTAAAAGCTTTTTTATTTTAGCTTCAACCTAAGTAGCTTCAACTTTCTAATGGTATTGGGATCCTCTTTCGGATAAAATAATACCAGGATTAAATCAAAACTAACTTTAATATCCACTCTCAATCAATAACAACAAAAGAAAGCGATTATTATAATACCTGTAAGGTTGCGACACGGGTGGTATGGAATCATCAATCGGCAAATCAATCAGCACACCTTTGAATTTGGGGAAGGGACGATTCGACTTGGTTGATATTGTCCAGATTCAGACCAATTTTGAGTATTCCCAATGAAATTGCAGTATTTTTACCAATTAGATTTCTTGTACCACCAACATTGACATAGAAAATTGAGTTTCCTGATTTCATCCCAATTTCTATATGAGCTTCGAATGAGCCTTTGATTCGCAATGGCGTATCACTCCCATAGGCCATGAATTTTATATCTGGATTTGCTTTTAGGTTACCACATCTACCACATCCTTGCACATTTTATTCTTCTATTAAATATCTTGCTAGTAGTTCTTCTTTCAATCTCATTAACTTCCTGGACTCCATAGCCTTGTGTGGTATTTCCGAATTCACCTAGTTGTTTATTTACTGATTCTAACGTGTTTGCTTCAATAATTACTCTATCTAGTGTTATTTCGTCTCCAATTTGTAGTATTTTCTTCCTTAGCTGTTTTAGGAAGCATTTTTTCGTTACTTGGTCGATTATGTTTTCATCACGCTCTTTAAACTGACATTTATCAGCTTGTTGTCTTAGTCTCACAACAATTTCTCAAACTTCTCGTTAGGTTCTTGTTTGAGAAGCCTGAAAATATGGCGTTCATAAATTCTACTTTGCTTCGGAGCAAAGTAATCATCGAGTTTGGATATCGCTACTTCGAAAACATCTACGTCAACTGTTGCCTCAACGTTCGTTCCAGGTATGTTATAGAAAACCTCTTGTAATTCATATTCATATTCATATTCATATTCATATTCATATTCATATTCATATTCATATTCATATTCATATTCATATTCATATTCATATTCATATTCATATTCATATTCATATTCATATTCATATTCATATTCATATTCATATTCATATTCATATTCATATTCATATTCATATTCATATTCATATTCATATTCATATTCATATTCGTTGTTTTTTCCAAGCCACCTAAGTGTAAAAGGCTTGCCCTTTTCTTTTCGCCTTTTTCTATATTAGATGCCTCTAAGTTGATGAGTAGGGCTCGTTTCCATCACTCCCATCTTATTCCTACCGATATGGGTTCTCCTTCACAGTCAAACTTGTCAAGTGTCAAGACATGTTCTTTTTTGGAGCGACCAGAAATGATCAGATTAAATTAATCTGCTATAGATATTTTAGATAACAATTAAATGCTCAGATTAATCTGCTTATTAAAACTATTTAGGTACACGTCAATTTAATGACCAGTTTGCATAGGACTGCTGAATATACTTGTGTAAATAGATAGGTATGTAAGTAGGTAGGTACCGATCGCATAATGATTCGATTTAACGATCAGGCATAGCCTGCTTATCTCTATTGTAAGTAGGTGTTCAAATAAGTACTATGGTACCTTACCCAATTAAATGGTCAGATATTATCTGCTAGGTAGGTATATATTTCCATTTCATTTCATTTATTTCACAAAATAAGTAAGTATGGTTTATCAGTATATAATTCCAATTTAATGGTCAGAACATTGTCTGCTTAACCAACTTCCATTGGTAACATCATCAATTTTCAAGTAGGTACTTAACTACCTTCGCTTTTGGTGCATTTCATTCCGTAATAATGGAATTGCACAGGTAAGTATTTCATACTGTATTTTTACAATACGATGCAATTTTTTTTTTTTTGCAATCTTACTATTTCTTCTGTGTGAATGTTTATTTCAAAATAGATACTTGATGTAAATGTCCGGCTTCAGATTGTGCAGAATTAATTAAGTTTGTTAAAATGAATGTCAATTTAAAAGGTATTATTAAATACCAAGTCATATTTTAAAATAACCTAATTTACTTAAATACATTGAAAATTATGAAAATTGTGATTCTCCGGTAATTTACTTTTTAATTTAAGTAAATAATACTCTTTCATTTAATTTATATGCATAATCATAATTAATTACAGGCTGTGTTTAGTTAGTTCGGGGGAGGGCATTGGTATGCCATATCACAGGGTAATCCTAGTTTGGGTACCAATGTTATCCCACCAGGAAAATTACATTTTAAGCTGTAACCTAGCTGTATATGAATGCTACTGTGATGTTTGTGAATATTCAATTAAATTTCATTTCATTTCATTTCATACATAGAGAAAATAAACATTCGCGTATTAACTTTTATCACCACATAGGTAATTTATATTATAATATGCTTTGCCTACTAAAACTGGACACCATTTTAATATAAATACCTACATTGGTAAGTCAACCAAGAAGATAAGGCCGGTTACCATACAAAAGACACTAATGACTACTGAACCTAGCAGTTTTAATTTGTGCACAACACAATTTTGTAATAAACGACCGATGTCTCTGTTTCTTATTATTTATTTTATGTAGGTACCTACTTTATCGTTTTACGGATTTTACAATGGTCTGTTAGTTCCTTTTCGTCTAATCACAATACGAAACGAGTAGTTTCGAACAAAAATTAGCTACAAAACAATATGTAAAAGCATATTCAAACGATACGATGGTAAGGATACATGTAGGTAGATACTAATTAATGTAAACTTGTATTTATGTATTGATGTAACATGTAGGCACTGCTGTACCCAGGTGGGTAAGTAAATGGTAAGTTCAATCGAACAAAGTAATGAAGTGCCTACCTGCCCACCCTGTTTTTTTTTTTTTTTTTTTTTGCTATGTTATTGTATTATATACATTAATTACTCACTTTTGTCCTCGTCGCCACATGTAATGTCTCGATATTAACACGCTTATTTATTCGGCTCACCAACGCACCACGCGCACAACCACACAGCAAGGCGACTACGGCCCGACTGCCTCGTGACGTAAGCGCTTGAGACGAACGCAATACATTACAATAGTTGTTGTTGTTACCCTTCTTTAACCTAAACTTGTAGTAGGTACATTGTATTAAATCTGTAGGATTATTTTTTTGTTATATTGAGAGAGACCTGTTATTGGCTGTCCTAGACTAATGCATATGAAACTCTGTATTATTTTACATTGCTGTTGGTCTTTTCAATAAATAAAAATAAAATAAAAATAAAAAATAACATGGTATAAAAATGGTATAAATTGATTTGTGAGTAAAACAATAGCTTAAAGACACATTCGACTCATATAAAAAAAGTAATTTCAATTAATTGCCTACCTAACCATCAAGTATCAAGATTATTTGAATAATGCAGAAAATGGAGCGTAAATGGGCTTGAATGTGTTCGTGTTCACTTTGCTGTTGTGTGCTGGCGCAGAAAGCCGAATTCGAGACACTGAAAAATGTAATAGCGTCCTTAAGGCCTGCGCACACCTAGGTCGCTGGCGATGGCGGTCAGTGAAACGCTGTCAAATTTGACAGCGGTATTTGACAGCATTTCACTGATCGCCACCGCCAGCGACCTAGGTGTGCGCAGGCCTTTAGGAGTAAGAGCACAGGTACCGTAGTACAAGTTTTGGTAGGTGCTGCTATTCCAAAACCTAGGTAGAAAACGTAAAAATAGGCTTTTTTACGCTCTACTGACTTCCTGTCGGTTCAGTGAAATTGAAATTTCATATAGCAGTGAGATACACAATTTGAATAACATAAATTTTCATAAAGAGCGCTGGAATTTTTCGTTTGAATTTGTTTATGAAGGGAATATAATATATCTTGTTTCCCACTGATTGTCTGAATAGCATATTGCTTTGTTGATCGTCGAGTTTTCGTCATAATCCAAATTACCAATTTATATTTCATGTAATCAGACGTCGGCAACAGGGTAGTCACAAGTGAGAGAGGGGGTGAGGTGGTCACAAGTGGAGTTGGGCAGGACACTGGCTACACGTGGTGATGGCCGGTGGAGTAAAGCCTTGACTGAAGCCGAAGTTGGGTTGAAAAAATCTGGGAGGTCCGAAAGCGCGATGGGTCGACGACATCGTGAAGGAAACACCTGGACAAGAGACGCACAAGACAGTAGAGGCTGGCAGAAAATGAAGGAAGCTTTATAATCAGTCATACCAAATACTTAATCAGTAATAATCTAGGAATATGAATAGATCAGTAAGGAACTAATGAGCTGTAGTTCTCAGTATTCAAGGAATTATTTCAAATCGTTTTATGTACCTATCAAATATCGAACCTATTTTATTATTTTTTATACAAATAGTTGATGGAACATGCATATGGCCCACCTGACGTTAAGTGGTAACCATATTGCTTACTTACGTAGGTATCTTGTAAAGTTGTAAACAGGTATTTGAAAGAGAGAAATAAAATTTATTTATTTGACGTAACATGCACAGAACTGAACCGCAATACTTATACCTATAGACAAAAAAAAACAAACAAAAAATTGTCTATCTTACCAAAGAACAAACCTACTAAGTTTTAAAAGTAAATAATGGTAGGTCAGTCATGTCATCGTTATAATTAGCCTGGGGATGTTCACTGCTGAAGATTACTCCCCCAGGAAGTATATTAGCCTCCTTTATACCTACATGGTATATTATAGTGCTCTCAAACTGTGAATGAAAACATTGTAAGGAAACCCGCGCGGCTTAGTCAGCTTGCACGTAGTGACAGTTTTTCCAGGAAGCACGATTTAACCCTTCTCCCACTACCGACTTATCGCAATCTTTACAACGCTACCAGTCCATCTTCGTCTTTCGGTTTTGGCTCCCAACCTTTTCCCCAGCGGTCTTGTCTAATTAAATTAACATAATTCAAATTAAAATTTAATTTATTTTAATAACCAGTGGCCAACCTCGATTCTGCTAGCTAACATCCTAGAGGTTTTTCAAATTGGGGGCATTCATTTTTTTGATGCAGGAACTAACTAAAATAAAGATGAACTACTGATACAGATTCTAAACTAATGTTATCCAGTTCTGTTGTTGGCGCATGAATGAGCCATAAATATCTAAATATTATTTAATTATTTAATTCTTTATTGCACACAATACAAAACATAGGAAAAGAACAGAAATAAAGGACATGTACAAAGGCGAGCTTAACCCTGAGTGAGTGAGTTTTAAATATCAAATCAGTAGTAACATTAAAACAAACAAAGTAAGTTTAAGGGCCAGATATCAAGGATTGCTAATCGACCAACTAAATATTTAACATTTGTTTAACTTGAACGCTCTGTGAAACTGGCTGCAAGTCTGTCAAGTTTAGTTAACCTCAGTCTACACTGAATCGACACCGGTAAGTTAGCAGGAACATCCTTGGCAGTGGTCCAAACTTCTTGATGTGTGGTTGAGCTCCCGTAGTCAAATCTAGGGACTTTATAGTTTGACCCGAACGTGTGAAGTTTGCCGATATTGAGTTTTGATTTTGTCCCAGTTAGCAAACAGTTTTTAGCCTACTTTCAATTTACGGAAAGGATTGTACAAGTTGTAGAAATAAACACGAAGGAATGAGACGTTAAAGCTCATAGTCTACCTACTCACATAATGTTTTTGAGCCTATGGATCACACGTTATTAAAAAGTAAATCTAAGAAAATAAAATGTTTTTGCAACACGATTTAGTACATAAACTTTATACCTACATCATTTTTTTGAAGTAAACTGCTTAAACTAAACATAAGGAAATGTTACTGCCGAAGATGGAGTGACACAGACCCATATTGATCCCGTGATGAGGCCCACATTTTAAACTTGAAAATATATTCGCTCTCTAAAGAAGTGAGACGTTTTGCGTATAAAGCAAGCCTCTCCATCGAAAATGTTTTCGACGATACTCGCTTCAACGCAAGCGATTCTAAAATCTGTAGTCTATGTTATAAAGTTCAAAATAGTCAGCACGATATTGTTTAGATCGATCGAATGAGTGGTTCGTTCGGGACATGTATTGCGGCTTCTAACACACAACCACTTGACATGAAATATGAAGTGCATGCTTACATTTGCAGATGTAGACAATTTACAATAAGACAGTTTCGAGCAAAATCGTTTTCAACTGTGTATTTTTAACCGTATTTGATTAAGGGTTAAGAGCCGTATGCCGTTGACACTTTTCAATGGAGAACTGCCAAAAAATGTATGCTTGAGGCTCGGCTCAGACTTATACATTGTTTCTGCATAGAAAGGGATAAAAAAGAAGAAAGCAGAAAGAAAGAAAACTTATTGATTAGACTCTTATGTACACATAGAACAGATTAGCAGGTAACAAAAAAACTCCAGGCATTATAGCGTCCCGTAAATAGGGGCATAAGAATAAAAAGTTGCCCCAGATGATATTAATCATCTACAATGGATGCAAACGCCTGTTTACTTACTATACGCTAGTTTTTTTTACGTTGCATGCCGCCTAAAACTGAAAATAAATAAAAAATTACGTTCGGGCACTATTTCGGCCTCCATTTTGTCCGGCACAAACATACAAAGGTCTTAATAATGCAAAACACTCAAAGAACATAGCAAACATACCCTACGTTTATTGCAAATAGAGGAGGCAAGTCCCATTTTATAACCAGAAATCGTTCGCAGAGTCTAATAAAAAATTGAAAGCACTTGAAATCTCAGTCGAACGTTCGAAAGACATTAGGTTGAACATACGTTCATGTGACAGAGTGCTCCTGATAGGAAATAGTTAGAGACATGAACTGAGCTTCCTTTTTCACGGCAGCGTATAAAAGACTTACCTAGAACACTTTATCGGCTCTAAAGTTTAAAAGCATAGTAACTTCTAAACTAGTACTTCCTTGTTAATTTTCAGAGTATGTTTAGGTAATGGGCAAGCACTTTATTTTATGGTGTAAAGATAATGGGTAGAGCTATGGGAGCGAGTATAAAATAAACACTTTATAAGTCTAAACAGAAATGGGAGGCCAAGAATAACTTACGTGAGCCAGATAAAAGAAAAAGTGGCTGTCATGTCATATGAGGAAGCTGCATTTGAGAGACTCAATTAGAGAAAACTACATCAAAGCCCCGACAAAAGCTAAGCTCTTAAATTTAAAAAGTCTAAGCATCATTATCATCAGCTTGAAGAAGTTCACTGCTGGACAGTAGACAATATAAATATCCTGAATGAAGGAACTTGTACATACTCCATCAATTGACTTAAAATGGACATCATGTTACAATTCTTATGTTTTTTCAATCACAATTAGTGTAGTTTTTTTACCTGAACCGATGAACCGATGAAACGGGCTGTTCTTTCCGTACTGTGTTAAGCTTGGAAACTGCATATTTTTCTATAGCACCGCGCAAGCAATATGTTAAAATGTCAATTCTCCATTTTCTAAGCTTGCTTCGTCGAGTGTGTGAACTTTCCTTTCCGCTAATTTACTTTGCAAATATGAGGGCGAAAAATATATTGTAACATGAAATAATATTAAAAATTACTAAGATACACTTGTAATTATTCAAGTTGATAAGGATGTTTTAATTTATTATTTCGTTTATCAAAAGAATATTTTGATTCATTTACTGAATTCATTTTCTATGGCTGTACTGCAAGGCTACGGCTATGGCTATGCCTGTTAAATTGTGTACAGAACGGTAGATGGTGACCCCATATTTGATAGCCATAACCATATTACTCCCTGCAGGCAAACTGATATCATATAATACTAATCGAAAATGTTATCATAAATAACCTTGAAGCAAAGAAAACAACATGCAACATGAATAGCTTCAAGATAATTATAAGTTTAAAAAACTTGAGAAACCGACTTCATTGTCAAACGGCTAAACCGATTTTAATCAAATTTGTTTGGGACAATCTGGACGTAAGCATAACCTTCCAAATAAAAAAATATTTAAAAAAAATGGCAACACCGATTTTAATAAAATTAAAATGGGACCAATCTGGAAGCAGTACCTTTCAGATAAAAAAATATTTTTTCAAATCGGCTCACAAATGACGAAGTTATGCGGTAACAAACATAAAAAAAAAAAAAAAAAAAAATACAACCGAATTGAGAACCTCCTCCTTTTTGATTGGAAGTCGGTTGAAAAACATTAAAAAATTCCTTCAGGGTAGGCAACGCAACGACAGCACCCTTGGTGTTGTTGGTGTCTATGGGCGACGGTGACCGCTTACCATCAGGTGGGCCGTAAGCTCGTTTGTCTATCTTTTACATTAAAAAAAAAAAAAAAATACAGTCAGAACGATAAAAAGTCTGAGCTATCATTGAATTGAGTATTTTTATTTGTAAATCTACCACATCTTTACTTGTTCAATGTCTCACGCAACAAAACTTGAGTAAGAAATTCAACTTGTATCGTAAAAATCACTGCCATTTGAAGTATCACAAAGCAAGGAAACCGCTACCATCGAATATGCTTCATATCAATCCAATAAGAAGATTTTTTATACATATCTCTTACTAAGTTGTTGCGCCCTTAAATGTATATTGAATGACGTTTAATTAACTATAATCGATCATTATAAGTTCATTGATCATATCCCAAAACGTTAGTCTAGCTAAAAGCTAAAGATACTTAGTATTAGTTATATTTTTTTCTATCTTATAACATAATCAGCATAATTTTAGACTATGTTTTGGAATCCGAAGGTACCTAATGAGACCATTTTCCCAAAGTCTCTACAAGCGTTTAATGTTTTATTTTGTAATACTAACCTATTCCATTTCTATCTAAGCGCTACGCTAAACTTCTGTGCTTTGAACAAGTACAGATTGCCTTGAAGAAAATCGGATGTTTGTTTTATATTCGGAACGTTGCCAAGCAAAACAAACTCTGAATGTTGGTTTACTGTTTGTATTGTCCTTTGCGGGTAGACTCATATGGATGAGTTATCCAAGTAATTGTACGCAATAATTGTGGTTGAAATCGGCTGTGTAGCAGTTGATATACTTATTAAATCAACGATATAATATGGCCATGCAATTACTGAAAATCATCGGTTGATTAATAAAGCTTACTGGTAGCTTTACCCTATCGGCATTCCAACAGACGGAATCTTTTAACCTTTCAGAACTTATACAGTGCAACAGCTTTTAGTCCGTCTTTCGACGATTGCTCGCATTTTGTCTCAGCTTCGCTTTCTAGACACTGGCATTTCCCAAACATTTATCAACTCTGTACAAGTCCTTCGTGGCCAACAATTGGAACTCCGCCGCAATGTCGTCAGTTTGTCTTTTGGGGTTCAAGTCATTTCCCGCAGTTTCTGTTCTATAAATGCATTTGTTTGTAATCCAGACTGTTCGGTGCTTAGAAAGTAAATAAAACATTGCAAATAATTTAAAATTTCTTCTTCTCATATTCCAAAGAACATAAAATAATACTGCGCCTTTGCATTGTCTTTGTTCAGGAACAATATTTCAATGCTAATTCGTTGTGTCGCCTCACACCTGCCTCAGATTCTCGAGAATTTCACATTTCCAATGCAGAAGCACATTAACTTGTTATGTCAACCGTCGCAAATGCATTGCCTTCTCTTTGGAAACGATTCGGGTTCAATTTATTGCCTGCAACGTATACGGGCAAAGGTGATAATATACGAAAGGTATCTAGGTAGGTACCTAGTCTACACGAAATCTAGGTATAATTATGGTACCTACCATTTGAAATCCAGCACTACATTGGCTTTTGTGCTTAATGCTGAGTTACCGTTACCGTTTTTGCCGTCATTTCATTGAAGTTGAACTGTACCTAGGTATTCCAAGTTGACGCAAAATAAACTATTTATTTTTCTATATCCATATTTATATAAAGTTGATATATATTTGTATTATCAATTAGCTTATCAGATGCTTATAAATTGAGTTTGATCAGTCATGTTTTTTCCAACGCATTGGTTTCCAGTTTAAATCAGTGGTCAAAGTGATATACGCATCTGATACGCCCTACAGAACCGAGCTCTGTAACTTACAACCGTTCGTTTTATCTGTCTCCCGCTGGATCTGTGACCTCATCTGTGCCTCTACTTCTGAACCGGCGACTCCGCAACTAAGTTAAATTGGCTCTAAATCAAGATGCTATTGAATCTACTTTAAAACTCTTTTGGATTGGGATTCTTTGTCAAAAACATGTTTCCTTCAGTATGAGCTTGTTTATTTCTTTTATTCAACTTTATAGTTACTATGCATACACCAATGCATAGTATACAAACCTACATACCTATGTATATATACTATAACAATTGGCTAAATAGTTTTAAATCAGAAAACTATCTTAGTATACATTGTAAGCAGGCAAGTATAATATAGCCTGCACTCTGCTGGTAACATTGCAAAAAAAGTATGTGGTATACGTAGATGCCACGGGACGCGTAAGTGGTTAGTATTAGTAGATCTAACAGACGTTATTACAAAAAGAAAAGCGTATTTCGGAAAACTATTAGGATATACCTATCTTCAAACATTTTGGGTGACTTTATGTGCGTTGGGTTGGAGTGTGCAATATGTCGATATCTTTTTATTCAGATCTTTGAAACACCTTAATTATTGTTATTCCAGAAATACCTTAGTATTCAGAGTTTTATTCTCTTGCTGTTTTAATAAAAGTTGCATCAAAGCGCGTAATGTGTAGGTTGTATAGGTATGTCAAACATGAATGAATCGGCTTCCATTCCAATATCCAATATCCAATAGAATGGAGTCGGGAAAACTAAAAATATAGTCAATAATATAGCCTGGAGTTTTATTATTTTCGCTGTTACCGAATTACTTTTATCGAAATATGTCAGTAGAATGCCTATGAATGAAGGAGCGAGCAAGAAATTTACAAACTAGGAAGTATACTAAATTCTTGAGGACGAATGAATGACTCTGTCAATGCCTTTAATTATTGCTACCCCTTCAATAAGTTAAGCCGATATCGTGAGTTCGTTGTTGATACTTATAATTTAAAGTTTTATACTAATGTATGCAAAGTTCAGAGGTAGGGCGAGTAAAGACGGAATTGAAAGCTAATAACCATGACGACCACAAATTTAATTTAATATTTCCATTAATTTGCTCCAATTCAAGCGCAACTTGGGCTGACGCCAAGCAATAAGGAGCTTCGACAAGCTCTATGCAACTTTGTCGATGCCCCTCCAATTTGTCTTTACAACAATGCAGAACTTAGGCCAGACAGGTCACATAATAAGAGATAGTTTCCAACTAAAGAAACTCTTGTACAAAAATTAATTTACGCAATTCTAGAAAAAGAGCGCTATTCACTAAGAGGGGCTTAGCCTGGTTTTTTACTGCGTGGGGTTTTTCTATTTGGTTAGCTCAAGGATGTTGTTTAGCTAGCTTCGTTGTTTTATACTCTATCATTGCTCAGTTTGCAGGGTAAAGTATAATAAAGGCATGGTATGTTCGCAGGTAGGTAGGTATATAGTAAAGGTATAAATAAAGACTTTAAATAAAGACTACTTTTTCAGGCTGGTGTGTAACAAAATTCAATTTCATAATAATTATGAAAAAAATAATTAAATTGATTTGCTAGAACTATAGAATTTCACTATTGGATTGGGAATAAGAAACAAAAACAAATTATTTTTATCCATAAATTAGAAGTTTTACTTAAAAGTGCTTAAGATAATCTTCTTCTAAGTTGTAAAACCTGTATTAGAAGAGTCCGCTCTTTGTAGTGGTTAAACATGGTCTTGTAATCAATGCTATACTAAAATAGTTATAACTAATAATAGGAATAAAAATAGGATCTTACTGAGACTTGTGTTTTTGCCAAATTGGTTCACTGTTCTCAAGCACAGCGGAAATGTTTGCGGTAGGTACTATGTGAAGAACACAAAGTTGCTTCAGGATTTCATTCCTACTCTAAGGAAGTCTGTGCAAATGATATAGGTACAGCCATAAAAAGAAGTTTTTTTTTTTAATTTTTCCTTTTGCCATAAACATATTTAATAAATTGGTAGCTTTCTAGTGAGATCCTAGAAAGTTGACAAATGCATTATCAAAGTAGGGTATATAAAGGGAATAAAATGACGAGGATCACTTTGAACAATTATTCGAATGCCTCAGTTGAAGAATTGAGGTAGGAACAGAATTCATTACGTTCAATCGTTCAATCAACGAGTTTCATTTGAAACGCTACAATCTGTTTTCTGTTGTTTTTCAGCTATTACTCAGCATGTTAAACAAAGAGTCACAAAGAGCATTTCTATTCAATTAGGCGAATATAAAAGAGAACGAGACGAGATTGGTACCTTCGCGCAAGGACATTTTACTGCATTTTAACGAGATCTCTCTGAAATGGATCCTCATAAATTTTAATAATTTGCCCATCCTTGAGCAGCTAAACAATTTAATTTTCTTTATTTTGTCGGTTCTTAATAGTATAATTTCAAATTGTGTAGAGTTAATTTAATTTTTAATGAGAAGCTTGGATCTAATGGATCTTGGATCTTGGATCTACGCAGTGCTCTGCGTAATATTAAAATGTTGAACAATGTGATATTATAATGTCAATGCTGATACTCCAAGATCTCGTGAAGTAAGTGGAAGGAGAGAGAAGGCCCAAAATCGTTCTTCTATTGAATGAAAATATGGAAGACCAGCAGTGGGTGAAAATAGAATGTTGTAATTTTTAAAGGGTTAGTAAGTACCAGGCACTTACTAACCCATAGAACTATTTTGTAGCGTAGCAACCCTAGTAACTGGTGCTACGTTTATACTGTCAAAGAAAGTGACTGAATCTATTTACTCTGACCCTGGATAAAAGGGCATTTCGACAAAGACATTTTTATAACCACTTACGATCGCCAAATCGTTCACCGATCTCTCGGATAAGCTTGGCTCCTATCCATCTATTCATGGCACCATCCATATCCCTTATAACCCCTTTATAACCTTTTCGCTTCTTTGGGTACGAAAAAAGTAATAATACCAGCTAACGTCGTTAGGCCGCTGCTTCACTTTGATTATATTGTTACTAGTTTTTGATGAGAGAGTTTGCCAAGGATAATATAATCATGATCCTTTTTCATTTCCCACTGGTTTGAAGTGGCATAGCCCAGGTCCTTGGGGTTTGGGGTGGACCACATTTCCGGATTTCCAGGCACGCTCCATAAATTAGCATCATTAGGGTGATAAGCAAAAAATGGTAAGCTGCGGATGACGGAACAGGCCGAGAAAATATCCAGCTTCTAAATGGAATATTTTGATAAATACAAATATGAAAGAGCGTTCGCGTTTAGGCGCACCAAGTGTCTTTTTAATGTGTTCCTATTATCATAATGTTTTGATAAAAAGCTCTTTCAGAGTACAATATTGCAGGTCACGAAACTCGAATTGATGAGTCAAAAAATAGACATGTCATAAAAAATGTACCGGCAATGCGAGATTACACACAAGAGTTTTTTTGTAAAGAACTAAATACCGTATGCCACAAATATATAAATACTATGTAGTATTACTTTATGTAGGTACTAAAGCAAGCGCTACCACAGAATTAAATTATATCGGTCAGTTCACCGTGAAAGTGTAACAACTCCTACCTACACACACGCATTTATAAATAAAAAGTAGGTAAGTATGGCGGAATGAATTATAGCAATAAACATTGCCGCAACAGCCAGCAAAAGAGGCATTGATGGACGAAAGTGTAAATGAATTTCATATAGAAGTCCATCAATGCTTGATTGTGGCAAAGGCTTATAAAGAACTTTTCTCAAACAATACGAGGAAAGTAAAACCTAGTAATGCTTGAACTTATTTTGTCAAATACTTAAAATTAAAACAAACAACGAACAACACTGTTTTTTATGCGTAGAAGTGTTCATTTGTTTTTTTTTCAGTTTACAGTATTTAATTTTGCAACCCAGTTCGAAATTTAAATAAAACCTTTGATAAGTTGCCTCCTTGGCTGCCATGTTTTGAAGAAAAAGCTGGTTCCATTTTTAAATTACGCGATATGAGTTTAGTAACTATGTAATTTATAACTGACCGCTACTGATAAGGCAGATTTTCACTTTTCCCGGCCACTGCTCGCATGTATTTGGCCAGTAAGTACAGTAATTTCGATTTATCTCGAAGAAGATAGTCAAAATATTGCTCAAATTTCCAAGCTAGTTTAAGAATAGTAATTACTTTTAGTCTAATCGACGCCCTATTGCAGAGCAAAGCAATGGAGCACAATTCCATTTCCATGTAGAATTAGTTCTTGTTATTTGTGACAAAAAAAGTTTGCATACGAGCAAAAGCTTTTTAACAAACCTTCCTATCTACAAGGGCAACAAAAAAGTTGCAGAAAAACAGTTTTTGTTATTCTAACGACATTCAGCGGAAACCTTTTTTAGGATTGTGACTCTGTGAAGGGTAACTTAGATAAGTTTATCAGAAAACTTGTGATGCTTCTGGAATCTTAACAAATTGACTCGAGTTCGTTGGATGGGTCATTTGAGATATCGATCAAAGATACTCACATATCCCTTTATAAGTAAATAGATGTTTGTTCTGTCTGGCATTGCATAAGATATGTATAGATGTGTTTTATATCAGTTATATGGTTTACTTAGAGATGGTGTTGTTTGAAATGATCACAATTTTTTTTATACCGAACAAAAATTTGATGTTTTTATTTGTTTTTATATCAAATTCATGATATCACTACCACTATTTTGGAATTACCAAAAAAAAATTAAGGACCGTTACCACTTCACATCAGGTGGGCCATAAGCTTGTTCCATCAGCTAGTTAAAAGTATAAAAAAATATTTTGTATTTTCTCCAATCTTTTACTTAGTAAGTTTATACAGTTTATATCAACTTAAAAAACATAGTATTTTTTATTCTCATTAGTGTCAGTCGTTTCAGGGCTTGTTTTCATTTGCATCTGCTCTGTTTCAGCTGAACATTAATTAATTCATGCCAGTTTTACCAATAATTATGGAATGGACTTATTAAAAGCTAATGAAGATGTTGATTTTTCATATAAGTCACTATATTATTAATCATCAATGTTTTTAAGATTATTTTATTTTTTCTACGCACACAATCACAATCACCCTTTATAAGTAGTGAGTCAGACCTATCTATCTAGATTGTTTGGTAGAGATCGCTGCGATAAGACCGCCTTTTGTTTTTTTACAAATATAGCCTTTCACAAAGAGCTCTACTACTACTATTGTATAACAAAGATCTTAATTCACTTTGTTATTTATGACACATATAATATTTGATGTAATAAATTGCTGTTTACTTAGGATCCCTAATTACAATTTGATGTATACAAAATCTGTACCTCATGTACCTACCCTAAGTAATTAACTACTTTTGTTTTAGTAATGAAATGTATGGGAGGTTGCTTGGACCGTTTATTCAGGCTTATGTGACAAAATTGCATAATTAATCGTAGTCGGTAGAAATCTTTAATTAACGAGTAAACTACGAGAGATGAATTCAAGATTAGTTCTACTTGAAGTGGTACTTTGAATACCTAAGAAGCATTTACGAAGCAGTTCCCTTGGGATATGCTAGCAACCTTGTCATATTTTGTGTTGACGATGTATTGCTTTAATAAGCATTAATGAAAATAATGTTCTATCAAATAACTCTATTCTAAACAAAATCAAAAATATCAGCAAGGCTTTACGACTAAATTCCCTCTTTTTCGCCATTCTCTCTTTAAAAAAAGCAGCCAAGTGCGAGTCGGACTCGCCCATGAAGGGTTCCGTAGCACGACGAACTACAAGAACCTTTATATTATGTTACTTGATGTAACATAATAAGGTACTTGTAGTTCGTCGAAAGGTAAATTGCGGTTTACGGTTTATGACGTATAAAAAAAAAACTACTGACTAAATCTCGTTCAAACCAAATATCGTTGGAAGTTTACATAGTAATGTACAACATATATTTTTTTTAGTATTATCATTCTCTTACTTTAGAAGTTAGAGGGGGGGGGGACCAACTTTTTTCCACTTTGGAAGTGTCTCTCGCGCAAACTATTCAATTTAGAAAAAAACGATATTAGAAACCTCAACATCATTTTTAAAGACCTATTCATAGATACCCCACAAGTATGGGTTCGATGAAAAAAAAATTTTTGAGTTTCAGTTTCAAGTATGGGGACCCCCGAAATTTATAGTATTTTTTTTATTTTTATGTAAAAATCTTAATGCGGTTTAAAGAATACATCTACTCCCCAAATTTCATCAGTCTAGCTCTTACGGTTTCGGAGAAAAATGGCTGTGACATACGGACGGACAGACAGACAGACATGACGAATCTATAAGGGTTCCGTTTTTGCCATTTGGCTACGGAACCCTAAAAATCCTAAAAAAGAAAAACAATTGAAAAAGGAAATCACTCCACTTTTACATTAATATTATTTTATCACAATCTCTTTGCTTTAAAATGAGGTTTTATTACATGAGAAGATGATTTTGAAATATCGGTAATAATAGTAAATTATTGCACATTACTAAAAATGTATGTGAGGAGGTTATAAATAAAGATACAGAATAACATCAATTTTAGTATGATATTTATTAAAAGCTATTACTACCTACCGCAATCCCATAACAGTACTTCCTGAGAGCAATTAGGCGTCAACTAATTAATCGGTAAAATGTTGTACCTTGCCTCTTTATAAACCAGTTGCCGTCATTTTACTTGGTCATCAAACGTTCAACGAAAGTTGAGCTCGTGTAAAATGAAAATAAAAACAAACCTATGGTATGCCATGGTAAAGTGCTCTCATTTTTTGCCGAAAATTGTAGACGTTTGCATACTTCTGTGGAGTATTGTTTGTTAACGTAAGTAATAAGGTTTAATCCTCCTTGCGTCGATATCCTCTCTGTGATGAAGGTCGGGACTTTTATGTAGGACCCTAGTGAGCATTATGTTCCTCCATCAGGTTCTGTCCTTCGCGGTATGGATGGTTTCGCTCACGGAGGTGTCTGTTGCTGAACGCACCAGGTCTCTCCAACGTTTTGAGTTGGAGTTTGTAGCCGCTTCCCCTCCACCTTGCCAGTGACCATCACCAACTTTTCAAGGATACTCTCTTTCTTCCTGGTAATGTGGTTGAAAAACTCGAGAATTGGGAAGACAAAATATGGTGGAAAGTCTTGTTTTTATGTTGATCTTTGTTAGAATTGATGCGTTGGTACGATGCGCCGTCCATGAGATTCGAAGCAATTTTCGCCAGCACCACATTTTTAAAGCGTCAATTAATATAGATTTAAATATACCTAGAAATAATGTTTACTACCCAATCATAAATGAATCTTGTATTCATACCCTCGATAATTATAATAATTACTTGTAAGTTATGATTATGACTGTGGTTTCGGCCGTCTCGTGACGGTTGCCAATTTGTGGAAGTCTTGGCATAGGCGTAAGGGCAGGCTTATAATGTTAACAAATTGCTCCATAGACGGCTGCCCGCCGATTTATAGCCGACATGGGCCTGTTCAGCTGTTGCGGATTCTGGATCATTTTGATCCGGGAAGATTAACATCATTACATTTTAAATCCGTAGTAATTAATGTGTTTAACAAAATTATAGCATAACCACACTTATTTTATAAATGAGCAAGTTTATAAAATAAGTGTTTGTTCTCATATTTTATCAGGTACTTATTTTTATCACAATAATATATAAATACGCTCCGTGAGTGACTGACACACAACGCACCACAGCCTAAACCGTTTTGAAATTTGAAGGGGGTTTTCTTTATAAAAAGTGGAGAGGTTGTATCATGAAAGAGTTTTTAAAAATTCAACCTTTACAGAAGTGCAGCGGGGGTTGAATTTTGTATGGGAAAAGTTTTATACATACGAACAAAGTCACGCAGGATTTCACTAGTTTTGTATAGACTGAATGTATTTGGATGAAAACCTGGATGATTTGGTATTAGAAAATTCGCGACGTGAATAATTATATGGGCAACTCTTTATACCTACGAATAGTATGGCATTAGAACGCGGGCACAAGGAAATTAAAAAACGCCACGTTAAAAAAATCAGTAACCCGACATAAAGTTTTTGATGTGTTTTTTATAAAAAGGCACAAACCTCTTGTTTATTTTTTTATAAGTTCATAAGTAGGATGGTATATAGCACAAAAATCAAATTGAATTTCCGTATAACCTAGAGCGCTTAAGCGCCCCGAAGTCCGACGCGGAACCCTTATTTTAAGCTGAAGTTGAAAGTGAATAAGTATTTTAATTATCGTTTATCTTGCCACTTTACCGCGACAATTTCATTAATTGGAGTGTTTGCAAACTAACCGCAGTTTCAGGTTTTACTGTAATGTTAAATTTTAAAGCAGCTTTGAAATACTTCAGACCAGCTTAAATAAGTACGTCCTGCGGCAAGACGAGACGCTTGGGTTTCGCTTATTAATAAAGTCAGAGTAGCTTCGGTATACGTCGAGCTTTGAGTCATCACGTGAATATAAAACGTATACTCGTAGTGGAATGCATGTAAATGAAGTAAAATAAGACAGACAGGTAAAGCCTTTTCCTGAGGTGTGGGTTTTGGGCGTTAACATTTTAAAACAATATGTATGAAGATGTTAATAAAATATAAGGTCTTTGCATCATCATCATCATCAGCCCATTTGCACCCACTGCTGAGTATAGGCCTCCTCTTTATTGCGCCACTCTTTCGGGTCCCTCACGAGTCTCATCCACTCATTCTCAGCACTTGCAACAATGTCGTTCGACCAACGGGCGGGTGGTCTTCCTCTAGGTCTTTGAGCATCTCTTGGCTACCATTCTGTAGCCGCCTTCGTCCATCTCCCGTCGTCCCTTCTTGCCCATCTCCACTTCAGTTTTAAATCTAATGTAGTTAATTTATATAGCGTCAGGGGCAACTGGTAATTACTCAAGCCTTACTTGCAGGACGCTATAGTGCCTGGGACAGGATTTTAAATTGAATGGGCTTACTCAGCACCTATACTGACAGCTTTGTCAGCCTAATCCACAGGAAAGGCATGGTCAATACGTGCAGAGGTTACTTAAGATGACCATGGATTTCCTCACGATGATTTTCTTCATCGTTTGAGAACACTAGCATGTGTACATACATTTTCCAAACAAAAAAATCCATAATAAATACATTACTGGATTCGATTCCGTGACCTAGGATTGGATGGCGGGGGTTATTACCACAAGGCCAGCAATGCACTCTATACTCTACTATGAAGATGATATATGCTCCAATGGCTTCATTCATGAGGTTTCTCTTCATATTCCTTGTGATCATACAAAGAGAAACCCCACAAAAGTCCTCTTGCCCGAACTGCAGGGCTACCACGAGCTCCATATGGTTATGGCTATGGCTGTCAAATTGTGTATAGACTGACCCACACATTCATTTTCTTCTTGGGTTTGAATGTGTTGACACAATTTTGCAGCCATAACCATAACCATATGAAGCTCATGGTAGGCCAACTGACAACCGAAGACAAGCCGTCTTGGCGCAGAAAAAAACAGATGTGAGACTTAAGACAGCTTTATTTACCCACAACTGTTTTATTATCAAAAGTATTTAATTTTAAGAACTTGGTGGTTGCTTTAAAATCACTATCGCCGTGTACTTAATTAGCATTGTACGAAGTCGCAAAGTAATTGGCTCATTTCATAAGTTCATGCATGAGGTTAAAGAAAGATCTTATCTTGTTCTTAGCGAGATGGCAAGCTTCAGATTGTTCCAGACTTTGTTAAAGTTGGATAAAAGCGATATAGTATGTTATATAGTAAGTAGTACATAATGGATCTTATAGCTAGATATTCTTGTGGGGATTATCCATTATATTTTTATATTTATTTTATTATTTACTGCTATAAAAAAGTGCGAGAGCTCATTTTTTTAGTTTTTAAATTCAATTAGCGCTGGTTTTTCCGGCTGAGATTAAGTGGCATACATAAAAAAACATGACGAGACACACATTTAATTAAAGCGGGAAAAACCTTCTAGCATTTGCGGTCAAAAATACGTGAATAAACAGAACCATGATTCGAAATATTTAATTTATTTTATTACTTATGTGAATAAACACTAAGAGGATGTTTATTCGCTAATCTAGTAAACACGCTAGCTGGGGCTTTTAACTTAGCAGTTAATTAATATTATCAGATTGTTATGAGTAAACAAATTATGAAATAAATAATGCGGGCAATCCACACAACATTATCAAGCCCCAAACTAAGCAGAGCCTGTACTACTTCTATACATTTAATAAAATATAACACCCAGACAAAGGACACACATCTATATTCACCACACTAATATTTGTTTCTCGGTTGTAAAGACTTCCCAAAAAAGCTTGAAAAAAGTAAGAAATCTCATGATTTTACTTTATTCATTTTGTGAAAACATTGAACCGTTACATCTTATAAAATGTCAAAGAATTATCACGATGCGTGATTTTTGAAGAAAGCTGTGAAGTGCGTCTTACGCTAGTCCCGACATAATTATCATCCCCGCCTCAAATAGCAACCGACCTTATTATGCAAAATATTTGCGTGGTTTCAGATTTTTTGTGCCTCTGAATAATTATGGATTGAATTATCATCGTCGACCTGAAGAAATGCTGGACTGACTTGAAAATCTGTTTCTTTTTTTCAATTTTAATTTCAATTTATTCACTTAAAATTACCATTGCAGATATTTAATTAAACGATTTGGAAAATTAAAAACTAATAAATATTTATAAACTAAAAATATCTTACAAGCCATATTATTAATTTTATTTTTTTTAATTTATTTCATTATTTTATTATTTTGTATTAGCTTGTACGCGTTGGGTTTATACATGGTAATCAATTAGACAACGTCATCTCTAAAACCTGGTTCTAAGAACTAGAAATTAGAATTTAAAATAATAACTAACTTTGCATACATTTTATGTAAAACATTAAAAAGCAACTGTATGCTTCGGAGTAAATCGTTTCCATTAATTTCGAATAACCTAGCTAATTTCGTTTTGTAGGCGGCGGCTGTGCCAAGTAATCAACATCCCATATTATTTTATTATTGTGGTCGTATGTTTGGCACTCAAAATCTCCTTTATTTGAAGTCTATTATTCTTAGTAATAAGGAAGAGTAATAGGTACACAAGAAAATAAAATGAATATATTCACGACTGTACCTCAAATAAAAACAACGACATTTCTTCAGATCTCAGATGCTTTGATACTCGAGATCTTTGAGATATAGAGTACTTATTTTGTTTAAAGGCAAAAATGGGTGCGAACACTGCCTTCTAAAAGCAGGCTGTTGCATATGATGTATTGCAAATGGTTTTTTTAGTATCAGGGATATCTGTT
Source organism: Thera obeliscata (assembly GCA_947578465.1). NCBI lineage: Eukaryota > Metazoa > Arthropoda > Insecta > Lepidoptera > Geometridae > Thera > Thera obeliscata. The sequence goes on along the minus strand of OX387912.1, from coordinate 21,073,674 downwards.
ACTCGTTACGGGATTCTGTAGTGCCAGGATAAGATTTTTTTAGGCTTGCACAGCACTATAATAATCCTTACAGCTAGTGAACCTCATTCACAGGAAATTATCAATAAATGCGGAGCTGATTAAGTCTACTAGTATCCGAACGATGTTTTCGTTCACCATTTTAGAGCACTAGCATTGCGCAGATATTTTTTTCACAGAACAGACGGACAGGTGACACGGCTAATATGGCATTAACCCTGCCTTCTGCTTCATATGCCGAAGATTCAATCCCTACCGAGAACAAAATATTTGTGTGGTGAATACAGATATTTGTTCTCTGGCTGGGTGTTATATTATATATTTATTTATTAATGACAAAATTCCATTCAAGCTCCCGAAAAATTTGGGGTCACTCCCACTAGACCACATGTGCTCTCTCATCTTGTAGTAGTACTATTGGACGCAAAACACAACATAAATAAAACACGTTTGGATTGAGACCTCTCCGACCCTTGTCGGAATCAATTTTGTTACTGAGTGTCTTCAGACACTTCTGTTGGTTACGAGTATGTTACTTCGAAGACGCCGGCGCCGGAAGCGTGTCGAAAGTGCGCTCCTAATCCGCTTATAAGGCCCTAAGTCTTCGAGCATAAAGAAATTGATCTACACTATAATATATAAGCACAATGCTTAAGTTTGGGTACAACGTAGTCGTGTTAAAGTTATTTATGCGTATCTATAAATATACAATCGTGATACAGTCTTGTGCTCAGCGGACCGCATCGCCTTAGTTGGACCGAATCACGAGAGCGTGAATATTCTTATTAAATCTAAAGAAGTCTCAAAACCAAGAAGGTATCATAATTTTTATAATGTTATCAGTTTAAACTAATAAAAATAATAACTTATTTAATTTTATCTAAGCTCAAGCTAAACCTATGTGACTTCAGCCTCTACGAATCTGATAAAATTATTTTAAAAGTACCTACATCCAGCGATAATTATCTGGTTCCCATAGTACAAGCTATGCCTAATTTGGGGCTAGATGGTGTTGTGTGTTGTAGTGTGTATGTGGATACAATATGATTTTTTTATTTCTACGAGTTATAGGGTTATCTTGTTTAACCTACTCATAAGTACCATTCCAATATTACAACAATCAGCTCTCAAAAAAAGCTGATAGTTTTGACATGTTGATATGTTGAGATAGTTCATAATAAATGTTTGATTCAATGTTCTAAGGATATTCAGCACCATTATGTCAAGAGTTTTTATTTTTTGTAAAATAATAATCCGCTACGGATTTGGCTGAAATAAATCCGAGATGAAAAAGAAGACCTTGTTATTTCTTTGATGCAACTTGTAGAACTTTTTTCTTTGCCAGCACTTCAGATAGTTTACAGATTACAAAACTATGCAGAGTATTCGATCTCTGTACCTACCTATAGTTGTTTTATACCTCAAGAGGGTTAACAAAAATAAATATAAAATAAACCTATTATTTGGAACTATGAGATATTTACTATCTACTTATCTCTCAAATCGGCAGGCTTTCCCTCAAAACCATGCAAGAAATGGGGCAATAATGATAAAATTTTATGTTATCAGATTCCCATAACTTTATTGGGGACCATAATGGGCGTAGGTGATTGCGGTCTTTATGAGAATTGGGAAGATATTTTTAACACCTGCTTTCATTCCGAATTGGATGTTCATATCACTTAAATGGACATCAAGTTGTGTTTTGTCACTCAGCAACCAATTCTTATCAAAAATAATAGTATTTGGTATGCACAAAGGCTATCTTTTATACGACAGCTGCTTAGCTGTTTTGTCCTAATAAACCAACCCCTAAGTTAGTAGTAGAGCTCTTTGTGAATAGGGCTCGTCCGGGGAAGTACTACCACCGCCTATTTCTGCCATGAAGCAGCATTGCTTTGTTTCGGTTTGAAGGGTGTGGGGCCGGTGAAATTACCGGCACGTGAGGCTGAACATCTGTGTGCCTCAAGTTGATGGACGCGATGGACACACTTCATCTTAATTCATCAGCTGATCAGTTTCTGCCACAAGTAATAAGTTGAGGCACCTATGACATCTTATAATAAAATTTACGATATGATGTACGATGTGAGTGGGGGACAAATTTTTTAATCGGAAACAGCCATCTTGATTTTTTTCAACAGTTTTTTTCACTAGAAAGAAACTATATTTTAGTTCTTTCGACTTCAAATGAATCTATGCTTCGGACGGAGTTTCCAAACAAACATCAAGTAAATATTTATTACACACACTTTCAAAGAACTGGGAACAGCCAAGAATGCAATTTTTTTGAAGGAAAAAAATGTGTCGCGTGGAGGCGTGTGTTTATCGTCATTTAAAGAGTTTGGGGGAAACTAAATACAGAATCTCTTAGAAAAAGGTAAGCGAAGTGTATACCAGCTTTGTACAGGGCTATACATTTCACTGAAAATACCAGAACTCTCATTATTCGTTCATAACTACTTCTAGACAAACTTTTTCAGATTAAAATTCAAGTCCTAACGTCAAACCCATTTCGGAAAGTTGAATTGAATTTCAAAAGCAATTGCAAAAACAAAATTTGGTGTCACGTTTCAGTATTGTACTTTACCACAGCCTTTGGTCCGCTGGACCTAACCTATTTCTTTCAAACAGAATACGGTGTCGTGGTGACAGTGGAAAAGAGCCGTCTTTGGCATTGGGTGGGAAGAAGGCATGGAATTCGTGGGAGTAAGGGTTTTCAACGAATTAGAGAGAAACTGCAACATTTTGAGTGCTGGCTTAGAAAGTGAAACGGATATAGCCATCTTTTAAATCGGTAAAGGACAAGAAAAGGTCGTAGGTCACGCTCGTCAGGAACGTGCCCTACAATGCACTGCCCCGCGTCCGTCAACTTGAAGCATAGTTGTAGTAGAGAGAATATTAAGTTTTCACTACGGAGAAAGTACTTAAATTAAATGGTGGGGTTTTGCAAGACTTATAAATGCCTCTAAGCCAGACATTTAGGTCGAACTAGAGGCCCCAATCTCAATAAGTAACTTATGATATACCCTCTACAAAATTTTATAAAAATCTTTATTCATTATTTTTTATTATTATAAATATCTAAAATCATATCTAATTATATTTCCTATCTGAATCTAATGCTAGTGATAACACCCGTTTAGCCTACCCGTTTACACGTACCTAGGTAGGTAAGTTTAAATTAAACGTTACAGGACCGACTGACATACTTAAATGTATGATGAATGTTATGCAAGTGAATTAACCCCCATGGGAATAAGTCGTGATTTTATGTATGTATGTAGAACAGACAAACGCAGAGGGTAATTTACTGTGATGATATAATGTACTAGTTATAAGCAATTTGATATAATTGTCACAATGTTACTTTTTCACGGCTATTGTCTAGCCCGCATTATATTAATCAGTGCGATAAATTAGTCCACTGTTCTAATAAAATTAACATATCACTTATTAACATATCCTATTGCAAGCATTGATAAATAACTGAGCAAAGTGCTGATAAATTGATCTACCTTTAGTCGTTTATTATTATTATAACTGCGGGTTTTCTTTATTGCTAGATAACAATAAAAAATATTTATATAATAAATAATTCAATGATATTTATGGTAATTAGTACTGATTTGGTCTTTGTTAAGCCTTAAACCTAAGGCGACCATTACGTAAAGTTGCAAAAAGTTTTATTCCAGTCAGTTTCAATCTAACCAGAAAATGAATATGTCTGCTTTACAATGTTTGATTGCAACTGGAGGTTTATAGCAATTGTTAAAATCATTTTAAGATTTTGATTTGGCAAGGTTTTTTTATACAACTATATAGATGGAGGTTATTTGAGAACTATAAGAAAATATTTATTTTTTGTGATTTTTGTAATATTTTTGAAATCAGAATTAATTCGTTGGTTTTTTTTTTATTATATCTGTTTTTTTAATATGACCAACCCTTTCTTTTGGAAAATCTCGTCTTAATTACTTACTTGTTTTAAATTGAAACCGATTTAAACTAACTTGAACTGAGTTACGTAATTGGCTGGTGGAACTATTTGTTTAGGCTGGGTCTTAATGGGTCGGAATACAACGCTCTCCGCCAAATTGTAGAGTAAAGTAAATACAGAATTTTTAACTGAATTATTTATTCTTAACAACTTGTATTCGCCTAATGTTTAAATACTCTATAGGTACTCTATTTTGAGTACTCTGGTATGGATGTAGATGATGGTTAAAGAAGAAGAGGTAGCCCAAAGAAAAGATGGATGAACTGTGTCAAAGATAATATGAGCAAGAAAGGAGTGAGCACTGAGATGACGAATGATAGACGTGAGTGGAAGAAGAAAACCTGTTGTGCCGACCTCACTTAGCGGGATAAGAAGGCCTACCAAAGGCTTTGTCTGGCTCTGTCTCTGGTTCTGGGTTTTAGTCTGTGTGAGTTCTGGCCAGTGTATTATAAACTGTGTGTGTGACGTTTTGACGTATGATTTATTAGTCAGCACTCACACAGACTCAAAACCAGAGTCAGACAGAGCTTGTGGTAGGCTTGCTGGTTGTGTCAACTTTAAATTAAATATCAAACGACTCCAAAAAAGAAGGAGGTTTACTATCTCACCGGTTTTTTTTACAATTATAGATAATTACGTATAGGTTTCATCATGTTTTCGTTAGAATAAAATGTGTGCCTATATTATTACTGAGGTTTAAAAATGCCTTGTGAATCAAACCTTTCATCAGCAAGCCGTGCCATCAGCCGTGGAACTGGCACCTAGACTCACCTAGCTTTAAGACGTTTCAAAGTGATTCTCGGAATTGAAATGAATAAAATTTCTTTGAGTTTGAGTTTGAGCAGGTGCGTAATAGGAAATGATGACGTCAGATTATCAAAATACATACATGAAGGTCGATATCAAAGTAGGAAGGTAAGTGTGTGTAATCATTTCCTATTTGTCCCCTTCTAAATGAACGTGGGGTTTTATTAAAACGTGGTAAGTCTTTATTTATGATACTGGTTGAACGATAAGTAGGCCTACCATGAGCTCTGTCTGGCTCTGTCTCTAGCTCTGGTTTTGAGTCTGCGTGAGTGCTCACCAGTGCATTATACTGTGTGTGTGACGTTTTGACGTAGGATTTATTTAGTCAACACTCATACAGACTCACAACCAGAACCAGACAGAGCTCATGGTACAGTCCTTTGATGACAAAAACGAATTCTGTATTTCCCATTTGGCAATTTTATTATTTCATCTTTGAAGAACGTTACTGACCTTCTTTTGCATTAACATAAGTACAGTTAGCTGCACAGGAATGTATATAAATCGTACAAGTGTCGCATCGTTAATATAACAACACATCTTAACAGATTAAATGCATACACAATGCATAATTATATTAAAAAAATGTTTTTTTGTAATACAACTTGGTTGGCTTTTGATTAGGCGATGGTTACCACTTAACATCAAGTGGGTGGGCCATATGCTTGTTCTATTAGCTAGTTGTATAAAAAGAAATCCTACGTCGAAACGTCAACGTCAAACACACAGTCTATTACACTGGTGAGCACTCACACAGACTCAAAACCAGAGCTAGAGACAGAGCCAGACAGAGCTTGTGGTTTTCATATAACAATTAAGTACAAGCAAGATTGTTTGTAACGATCTGCAGATAGCTCAACTGTTTCTTGTGTATTTTCATTTTGTAAATATTTGTTTAATTGTAAGTTTCTTTGTGTAGGTAAATAAATTATATTATTATCCGTAATACGTGGTCCATAATTAAGGTATAAAATGATTAAATCAAATTCAAATTAATAGTACAAGTTTGTGTGAGAATGTCCACTAATATTTCTTTATTTTATTAAGACACTCATGCCTCTAAGATCAGAAATGATGCTGTGAGTAGATGAAGTACTTAACCCAGATACGTATATTAAACTTTTTTATGCTCAAAAACGTATTACGAATGGTGCTATTATCACAATAAATGGGTGATTTTCATGATTAAGATGATCGTTTTTTCCCTGAAATAAAATAATTCCACTGAGGCTGGGTATCAAGGCAAATGCTTAGTTTAGCGGTTGGGTGGAGGGGCAAATTAAGAGGAGTTTAACTTTTTACGTTCTTACTGCGTAAATTGTTGGGGCTGGAATTACATCTGACTGGCGCATTAATATATTTTATTTTGTTAAATTTACTAATAAAGGAAAGTAAGGATACAAGTATAGTATTATTATGTGTTGTTATAACATATAAAAAAATCTAGTGCTCTCAAACGGTGAAAGAGAACATCGTGAGGAAACCCGCGGCTTAGCCAGCTCCGCACGTATTGACCATGTCTGTCTTGTGGATTAAGCCGACTAAGCTGTCTGGATGGTATAGGTGCTGGGCAAGCCTATTCCATCCGAAAAGCCTATTCCATTGCGTATTTTTTAGTATTTTTAGTATTTTTTAGTTTATATTTGTATATTTCCTTCTAATCTACAGTTGTTTTGCAGGAATTCCCTGATTATGTGTATTAGTGATAATAATTGTCACATAATAGAATAGTTAATTAATATTTAAAAATTAATAATAGAATATAAATAATTTATTTTGCGTCAACTTATAACTAAAAGGTACTACAGTTACTTCAGTTCAACTTAAATGAAATGACTTAACTGTGTGTTTATTTTTGTTTAGTATCTACATAAGCCCTCATCTTCTATGTAGGTATGTGCTTTACCCAATCTATCTTCTTATTACCCAAAGGTTAGCTGGTATATAATGCTATCTAGCATTAAGTTCGCCCGTGTATAGTACTATTAATTTGTGCAATAAAAAAATTTATATTCCTGGCACTATAGCGTCCCGTAAGTAAGGGGCATGAGTAATTACCAGTTGCCTCTGACGCTATTAATAAAGTGGCTGTGACATACGGACGGAAAGACAGACAGACATGACGAATCTATAAGGGTTTCATTTTTGCCATTTGGCTACGGAACCCTAAAAATGGGCTTATAAATGACGAAGTTATGCTATTGCAAACATTACAAAAAAAACTACAGAATTAATACCTCTTTCTTTTTTATTTGAAGTCGGTTAAAAAGAGGTTCAGGTAACTTTTGTAAGTATACGTTTTGTTTCGGATATAAAACAACCACTTTATACCCAGCTCATGAAGTTTGATCATACTCGAAGCGATTACTTTTTATGCCTATGTACGAGACACAGCTGTTTTAGCAAAAACCTATAATATAACCCATAAAAATACCCGATTTTTGCATAGTAACCTCTATAAAGTGAGTAAGTACTCGTATTTCAGGTAGATAAAAGTTTATTTAGAATTGAGGTAAGAATATAAAAATAATAATAAAAACCATTACCTTAGAAAGGTAATAACAATAATAATAAATATTGTAGACAATCCACACGACACTATCTAGCCCCAAACTAAGCAGTGCTTTTTTACATAACTAGATTTTTTTGTAAATACTGATACGGCGAAAACTCTTCATTGAATATAGCTATATACAACTTTGTGTTCCTTTATTTCACCGCAAACAATACAATTCCGCCGAGACGCCATCTTATCCTTCTTCTGCTTCTTTTTACTACTCTAGGGATGTGTCCTGTTGATTGATCCAATGAGGGATGTCCTATTCCCAAAACTGGTTAACAATACATCCTTAGAATACTAAGGTAACACCATAGTGTTTTGCATTTTCAATGTATAAACATATATTTATACATTTAAAATGCAAAACACTATGAATTATAGAACCAGAAGACGAAACGTAGGGGGGCGCCCTACGTTCCCACCAGATGGACCGACGACATTGTTAAGATAGCGGGAAGTCGATGGATGGAAAGAGCTCAGAATCGTTCTTCTTGGAAATGTGTAGGGGAGGCCTATGTCCAGCTGTGGACTTCTTCAGGCTGATGATGATGATGAATGAAAACACAATACATAATATGCAGAGAATTCTTCTAACAAAAAATGCGGTTCTCATCACCATGACAGTAAATAATGGAACTACACAAAAATAAAGCAAAAACTTATAAAATTAAGATCCTTGCCATCAAAAATGATGAATGATTGATTTATGGCAGAACGGGCTGGATGAGTTTGCAATGGATTAGCCCTCAGTCGCTTAGACCGTGAAATTAAAGAGGGTTAAAGAGGCCTTTGCCCTGCAGTGGGATGACGTAGGCTGCCAATAATAATCGGCTAAAAGATGTAACAGAGTTCTTGTTTTACAAGGCGTGGACCTACCGCTGCGCACGGAAAGACTACGCACGTGTATTGAGCTTCACTTTCTAAGAAAATGTATATGGTTGTTTCCACTGCAACGCATGAATTGACGTCATTGACACACGCATGGCTTGCTCGAATAGGCGATTACATGCTCAACGCTGTCGACGTCGGTCTACGTTTCCACTGGAATACACGAATGTGACCCACGCCTACGTACAGCTCGTTTAATTAACTTTTAAATGGATCTACTTTCCATGATTTTCATGGTGCGTAACATCGTCGTGCTTTTATCCTATTGCAAAACCCTTACTGGGTAATTATGTACCGACTCTTAGATCACGTCTTCAAGTCTTAAGATCTGATAAGGTGGTGAGATCAGCGCAGTGTGTAGATACAGTTAGTGTGCTGTGTCGTAATATGAACTCGGACATTCTAATTCTGAAGACCAAGTGAGGGTAATTGCAACTGCGACTGCCTCCGCTTCTCAACGGTAACTCCAATGAACTCCAGGGCCCTGTTTAATAAAGCTGACAATTCGATATGTGTCACAAAGCGACAAAATTGTGGAATTGTCGCGCTTAGGCTATTAATAAAAGTGACAACTATGTCACAAAAGCGCGATGACTCCACAATTTTGTCGCTTTTTGACATATAATGTCGAATTGTCAGCTTTATTAAATGGAGACCAGTCTGCCCGCGACACGGCTGTTGTAACAAGGTCGAAACGTCGGGAAATATTACAGGTAATAGCGATAAACACCCGTTTCTTCCATGTAGTTAAGGCAGTAAACATACTGAATACATTGGTTAATCATCGAAGAACGGTTCAGCTACAGGTTTGTACCCAGTCGTTAAGTTATGACGAAAGTCTTAAGCCAGCCTAAAAATACCATGACCTGAGTTGGCACTTCTCAGGCTACATCCAACTTACACCATACATGCACAGTGTAAACATGGCTTTAATATCCTTATGTTTTATGCATGTCTAAATGAATAAGCGGAAGTCGTTTTTTACCTTTGACTGAGCAGGTTTTGCGGTTTGGAGGGTTAGCTTAACCGAATTAAATGCGATTCATAACGTGCAAAGGTTTGTTAGCTACTGAAATCTTTGCTTCAAAAACAAACTTTATTTAAATAAATATCGTATCATAACATAACAAAAATTGCATAGACCACTAATTCTTCTTCTTCTTGTTTCACTGGTTCTTTCAAACCAGTGTGGTAAAAGGATTTTAAGTGCGCCTCGGAAATAAATATAAATATTATAGACAATTCACACAGCACTATCTAGCCCCAAATTAAGCAGAGCTTGTACTATGGAAACCAGATAGCTGATATAATACATTTAATATGTATACATTTTTTTTTGTTAATATATAATTAGAATACAATATAACACCCAGACAGAGAACAAACATCTGTGTTCACCAAACCTTTGTGTCTGTGTCTGTGTCAACCAAATATTTGTTCTCGGTGGGGATCGAACCCACGACATACGGCTCAGAAGGCAGAGCTACTACCAACTGAGCTGAGAGGCCAGTCAAAGGAAAGGTTCCTTTCGTGCACTTGACACAATGTTTCTGAACTTTTTAGGTTCTACGACATACTGGTTTCCTCACGATGTTTTCCTTCATTATTTATTCAAGAGTTAGAGCATTTTTGTAATAACAAAAAAGTAGTTTTCTCTTTTCAATTTCTTTACAAAGCGTTCGCCACGTATGGTGTTGAATAAATAAATATGGTAGCCCCAAAAGAAATAAAGTTTATACTAAGGGCATAAGATGGCTCATAGAATATTTACCTATAGTTTTACTTTTCCCTTTGTATTTCCTAATGTTTCCAATTTTCCAAGCAAAGTGCAGCATCAATATCTGGCTGCTAGTATTAACAATTTTTTATTTTATTCCTGCCCATTAGGTAGGCTTAGTTGGCAGTAGCTCTGCCGTTAGGTTCGATAGCCACCGAGAACAAGTATTTGTGTGGTGAACACAGATGTTTGTTCTCTATCTGGGTGTTATATTGTGATCTAAGTATTTACAAAAATATATATAAGTAATTGATAAGCTGTCTGGTTCCCATATAGTACAAGCCCCGTTTAATTTGGGGCTAGATAGTGTGTGGATTGTTCACAATATTCATATTCTAGTCATAAATTATTATTTAAGTCTTGACATAGGCTATTATTTATAAGTAAAATGCAAAAACTATCGGCTTTAACTAGAACTTCCAACAGCTTTATAACCTTCTTTTTCTTTTTTCTTTTCACCTTGTTATACCCATTTGTTTATTTTGTTTACCGTAACATAGTATCTAGTCAAGTAGGTTGTCTCAAGAGTCTTAACATTTTATGGCTACAGAGTGGTTATTGCGGTTTGTATTGCAAGAGATTGATGCCAAAGTTACGACAGCCTCCTTTAATAGACACAAGTGTGAGAAGGAAAGACTGAGAGGTGTTTTGTCTCCTTTCCGCTCGTCATACAACTACGATAATAGTACATTGTTACCTGAGTGTTGAAAGTCACGTTTTTTGAGTCCCGAGACGGTTTTGGCGCCAGAGCGTTAGCGAGGGCGCCAATGGAGCTTGAGGGACTTAAAAGACTTTCACCCGAGGTAAACACTGTGCTTTTCATTACGAATACAAGGAAAGTAAAAATAAAAACATGAAAGAAAAATTTGTGAAAATGAAGATTGAATTGCCGCCTTCCCGGGTTTTTTTTTTCTTTTTCTCTGGCGGGTCTTCGGCTTCGGCTCGCCAGCATTATACAGCCATTATTTTCATTTTCATAATTTAAAAAATGGTAAATGTTAAATCTATGTTATTTTAAATAAATAGTTGAAGCTATATATTAATCAAGTAATTTAGAAGATATATTATTTATTTAATACTATCTATAAGTTATTTAAATTTAAATTTTACATTGCGCTATCTTGTTAGACTTTTTAAACTTCTTACCGTTGTAATGGGTTTCCAACCTACTTGCTGAATAAAAAGTTGGAATTTGGTTGAACAACCTCCTTGTAGTTAGAAAGACTTTTGAAAGTTGGAACATGGTTGAATAAAACAGAACTTGTTTTTTTTTATAATTTGACAGCTGTCAGTAGAAAGCGATTCTCTCTAGGGCTGAAAGTTTTACTTTCAATTAGGCCCCTTAGGCAACTTCAGACCTACTTTCAGAGTATGAGTAATGAAAAATATATATGCGGGGTATGATAGCAAGCTCATAAAATATCAGCTAAAAACAATTCAGTAACGTAAGAAGAAAATCAATTTTGAAAATCCGCCAAGTACCTAAATTACTAAGATGATTTTATAATGTGACCTAACCTACAAAGTTATCTCAGGACTTTATGTCCACGAATAAAAAAGTAGCGAGCCGGAATATTTTTACGTTGAAAACTCTCAAGAAAGCTTTGGCGAGACGATCTTGACGCCTTTGAAAGGTCCTTGGGGGGCTTGCAAGTTTTGCGTATATTAAAACAATCTTTACACGCAAAAGTGTGTATACGTTGCCTGTCTATCTACTAAATCAGAAAAATCAGCTTTCTAAAAAGCTTATTCAAATTAGATCATACGTCTTGGAGCTCAGACGCCATAAATAAAGCAAAAAATATGTTTAATATAATGGACAATCTGTTTAGCCCCAAATTAAGCAGAACTTGTGCTATGGGAACCTGATAGCTGATTATTATAATAGTTTTTTATCAGCTTTCTTTTTTTTTTGTAAATATTATACTTAGAATACAATATAACACCAAGACAGAGAACAAAAATGTATGATCATCATACATATTTGTTCTCGGTGGGGATTGAACCCAGGACCTACGGCACAGAAAGCAGAGCTACTACCAACTGAGCTGAGAGGCCAGTCAATATATTTTATAGTTCTGTGATGCTAAGCTTATAACGTGCGTAGATGTGTTTTACTTATTCATTTTATAGTCTCAATTCAACGTAATGTTTACTCTTAAAAACAAGGAAATTCAACCTCTCGGTACTTTTTTATATTTTTAGAATATAATATTGAAAATGTTCCACTGACCACATTTACACCGACGCGTAACAAAGTATCTTATTAATCATTTCAGCAGTTTCTGCGGACAACACATAAAAAGAACATACTTAGCTTTATTACGGGTTGCTACAGTTTTCTTGCGTTTGTAAAGTTTATCAGCTATACTTAAAAAAATCATCATTGCTTCACTGCTGTCACTGTTTGACATTACTCAGTGGTAAGAGCTGGCAATAGTTTAAGAATTGTTTAATCTTTTGACATATTTTTATAATTTTTTAAGTGGCAACTTCCCAGATGAATAAACACCCAATAAAAATATTTGAAAGTTGTCTATTATTTTGACAGTTAGTTTAGTAGTTAGACAATTAGTTGTGTCATATTTTAGAATGTTTGGCCTTACTTATAAAAATATGCCATAAGATAAACAGTGCTTAAACTATTGCCATCTCTTACCACTGGGTAATGACAAACAGTGACCGGGCTAACTTTAAGCAATGATTAAATTTAAATTGCATTTATATATGGCTGTTAGTTGTAAAATATCTAAATTCTAAAATATGACATAAACAACTTAAAATATGACTCAAACATTTGATCGGAATGACTAATCATTCGTGAAATTAGCCCTAAAGCTTACTTTGATATATATATTACGAGTACCTATATACTTTGAATAAAATTGAGACATTTCTCAATAATAGGTACCTGTAAAGATAAATAATGAAGGTAATTAATTAAATTTAGTAATAAATTAGTTAATTAACTATATCATCAAATTATTTAATAAATTAGTTAATTAATTAATAAATTTACTATATAGTTATATTCATTAGCAATAACTATTAATTATTTCTACTAACAACCATTGACATAATGATATGTAGTGACAATGTGTTACAGTCATTAAATTATCTAGTGCTTGGACGAGAACAATACAATAATTGATAGTTTTTGCAAAGCATTGTTGCAAAGCTGAATTGGACCGACAGTTGCGTAATTTAACCCAATGATTAAAGGCAAATTTAAAAATAACTGCTGTGAATTGCAAATGATGCAGTTCGGTTAAATGGGTCTATTATTTTGGAGCGTGGTGATATATTATTTTATGTACTCGTATATGACACACGGACAAATTGTGCGACCCACCCGCGACTTTGCTCGCGGGGGCTAAAAACCGATCTCACTTATACAGGGTGTTACAAAACTACCCGAAAAGCCGAAAGAAAAATAGAAAAAACTATTAAAGTAGACCATTATTAGGAAAATTAGGTAAATAGGCCTTTCTGTTAAATAATCTGGTTCCTTGACATAACAACTTGAGGGTTTTGTTTTTGATATATTTTTTTTTACAGGGTCTTTTTTTAACACGTATTGTGGGCTTGCGTCGTTGACTTACTCAAAGGTAAGTGTCCACGTCACTCGAAGGTGTAGTAATTTCAGCACAACTCCACCATAAAGCGGTTAAACCCACGCAAGCGAAGCAGATTGTCATCTTGCATTGCTTTGTAGATCAGCTGTCTACGGTATTCGGAGTCATAGAATTGAAATAATTACTACAAAGCCTGTAACTCTCTGTGTGGTGAAGTAGGTAAGGATCAGTATGTTAATCGGTTAAGCTCCATTCAAAGGTCCGTATGTTGGCATCCCAACACAGATAATAATCGTAAGATAGAAACATTTTAGAGAAGTTTAATATTGTCTATGATTGATTCATCTCAGCTCGGACCGTCGCATGGTTCAATAACCTTGTCTTGTTCGTAAAGTAATAATATAAAAAGTTCAAAGTTCTCCAGTGTTTTTAGTGGTTTCCAAAGTCCTGTAATTACGTCCCACGTCCTTAGCACACTTAGACAGGCATACAAACAAATGGTCCTTCGAAGCCGGAGTCGGGATTTTGGAGCTACTTCAACACGGAAAGGGCGCGGTGAGACTCAGGTGTTTAACCTGCGAAACGGTCTCCCGCCCAAGCTATCAAGGACTGGAACCTGTGAGGTGTCTCCCACCTGCAATTTGAGGAGGAAAGAATTCCATCTACAGGACGCCGGGAGGATCAAGTTTTCCCTGCCATACGACAAGACAGCGAGGCAATCGAAGATCGGAATCTGCGACGTGTCTCCCACGATACGTCCTGCGAGTTGAAGTTGGAAAAGTTTCCATCTACAGGACGACGGGAGGATCAAGTTTGCCATACAATACAACAAAAGTTGCGGTGTTCTTCCAGGATATCGGCATTTCTATTCTCTTTGCATTCAACGACGACATATAATAAGGTGCGTGCAAGTGAAGAGCGAGCGAGACGCAAGATATAGACGGCAGACGCAATCCGCGCCATCCGGCGCCCACGGAGCCATTGAATAGCTGCCATTTCCACCAATCATAAGCGAATACGTCACGAAACTCTATGGTTCGACAAGCTGCAAGCAAGCAACGACTCGTCAAAGAACGGAAACAAGCGGACTCCATTTTGTTTACCCTGCGTTGTTCAATCAATTCGGTTCCAGTTCAATGTTACAAAGTTATTTTGTTAATAAGTTTAGCGTGTTTTAGGCGATTTAGGTATTGCAAAGTGTTTATTATTATTCGATACGATGACGAATAGCGTTACAATACTAAAACAACTCAAGGCCTCTCGAGGCTATTGCAAGGCATCCCTCACCAGACTTTATCAATTCGTGAATCACGAGCAAGATGTAAATCTGAGCACTCTAGCGACGCTTCAGGCCAAAAGGGCAAGGGTGTCGGAAATCTTTAGCGAGTACGAAGGCTACAATAAACAGATTTTAGCGCTCGACGATCAGGATAACGAAGACGTCGCTGATTGCGAAACTAAGTATTTCGCGATATTGTCTGCACTAAATGAGGTCATAAAAACGAAATCAACTCCAAGTTCGGATGCAGAAAATCCTGCATTTCGAACAAAGTTACCTAGAATTGAAATTCAAAATTTTGCTGGGAAATACAGTGAGTATAATCCATTTATTAACTTGTTCAAGGCAATCATACATAAGGATAGGTCAATTGATAATATTCAAAAACTTTATTACCTTAGATCATTCTTACAAAAAGAACCTTTTGATATAATAAAAAATCTACCTCTGGAATCAGGTAGCTATGAGGAAGCGTTGAGGCTTCTTGATGAACGCTACAATCATAAATTTAAAATAGTTAACGAACACATAAACTCTCTGCTTGACATGAATGCTCTGATCAAATCCTCTCCCTTAAACTTGAGAGAGTTTGTATCACTTGTTAAACAATGTTTAGCTAGCCTAAAAAATCTTCAGGTAAACACTGATACTTGGGATCCTATTATATTGTCTATTTTGTTTCGCAAACTAGATGCATATACATCTCGGGCTTACCAGCTTGAGCGAAGCACCGATACAGATCCAACCGTGTTGGATTTTCTGCTGTTCATGGAAAAGAGAGCCTTAGCGTTAGAGAATGCTGAGCCTTTGACGTCGAGCAAGCCTGCCAGAGCAGTGGTGAACGTTGCCACAACGTCGAGAGCCACCACATCCTGTGTATACTGTAAGTCCAATGACCATAAATTATTTGCATGTAATACATTTAAAACATTGCCTTCTGCGGAAAGAGTAAAGGTGTCAAAGGAGAAAAATCTGTGCAATGTGTGTCTCAATACTCACACCGGCAAGTGCAAGTTTCATTTCCGGTGCAATATTTGCAAAGAAGCTCACAACACACTGCTTCATGAGGATGCACCATCAACTCAGATAACACTGATTTCTAACACACAGACTGACAAAGTTTTGCTACCCACTGTAAAAATAAAACTTTATTCTCAGAATGGTACTGAAGTTCATGTAAAGGCGATATTGGACTCCGCTTCACAGGTGTCCTTAGTAACAAGTAAGGTCATAGAGGTTCTAGGTATCACTCCAAACATAGATGGCACAAACATAGTAGGGGTCAGCAACAATAATAATATGGCAAAATATTCTGTCCCCCTAGAAGTTTTCTCACTGTCCACACCCTATAAGGTAACCATAAATTGTCACGTGTTAGACAAAATAACATGCAAAATTCCACAATATAAGGTGGATATGACATCCATAACCATCCCTTCAGAACTGACGCTAGCTGATAATGATTTTCACATCCCGTCAGAGATCAATATGTTGATTGGAGCCGATATATTTTTCCAGGCACTGCTTCCGGAGCAACCAGCTTCTATACAGCCACCCGCTTCGCGATCTACTGAGAAGCAGAGCCAGCAACCATGCTTCATCAACACGAGGTTTGGGCACGTCATAGCTGGGGCTTTGCCACAGCCAATAAAAAATAGGAATACAAGTAAGGTCTCACTTCTATGTCTAGATTGTAAGTCAGATCTCGATAATACTTTGCAACAGTTTTTTGAAACTGAAAAGGTTCCTGAAACTTATTCTGAAAAAATATCTGAACATGATTTATGTGAAAATATTTTCCAAAGCACAACTGTGCTCGACAATGACAAATTTCAGGTAGATTTGCCACTGAAGTTACCATTGAGCGAAATAAATGATTCTCTTGGTAACTCATTTGAGTTTGCCTTCTATAGATTCCTTAGTCTTGAAAGAAAGTTACAAAAAAATCCTGACTTGCTTTCCGAATATGAAAAATTCATTAACGAATACATTGACCTAGGACATGGGCACTATATCGATATTAAATCATTAGAATTTGAAAAAGAACCTATGTATTTCATGCCGCATCATGCTGTCATTAATGAAAATAGCAAATCTACAAAAACGCGCGTTGTTTTCGATGCTTCCATGCAAACCGATAAAAAAGTTTCGCTAAACGATCTATTGCTGAATGGTCCTATGGTGCAAAAAGAACTGTTTGATATTATGCTTTTATTTCGCTTGGGAGAGTTCACTGTCTCCACGGACATACGCCGCATGTTTCGCTGCGTGCGCATAAATCCTTCGCACGCTAGCTTACAAAATATACTATGGAGAAGCAATGTGAATGATAATATTAAGTGCATTAGGCTAGATACAGTTACCTATGGCCAAAAGAGTTCTAGCTTTCTTGCGACACGCTGCTTATACGAACTTGCAACAAAATATGAGCTAGAATTGCCGTTAGCGGCTTATATTATAAGAAACTGCACTTACGTGGATGACGCATGCTTTTCACACTCGGATATTAATGTTGTTATCGAGGCAAAACGGCAATTGTGTGAATTACTAGGTAAAGGTAGTTTTTTCACCCACAAGTGGGCTTCAAATTGTCAAAAAGTCTTGGAGGGAATATCCCCAGACAAACAACAATTTGACGATTTAGATTTACAGAAAAATAATTTGTACATGAAAACTTTAGGTCTTACACTTAATGTCTCTAAAGATTGCTTTGTGTTTTCCTGTCCTGAAAACTTTGAAATTGAGTCACCTACCAAGAGGCAAGTACTGAGCTATATCTCTAAGTTTTATGATCCTCTTGGTTTCATGTCTCCTGTTATAATGAAAGCAAAGGCTTTCATGCAAAGGCTGTGGTGCGAAAAAATCGGTTGGAACGATGTCCTTCCGCAATCACTGCAGTCTGAATGGTTTTCCTTCGCTATAAAATTGTCTGCTATGCAACCTCTTACTATAGAAAGAAACATACAGATTCCTAACAATGCTATTGTGGTACAACTCGTTGGCTTTGCTGATGCTTCAAGCAGTACTGGTTATGGCTGCTGTCTCTACCTACGGGTGGTCGATGACTCAGGTAAAGCTACTGTCTCTTTACTCTGCTCTAAATCTCGAATCAACCCCCGCGATAATAAGGCACTCACCATACCGCGATTAGAATTAAATGCTATGCTTCTGCTATCAAAGCTGACAAACAGAGTTTATGATACTCTGAGCCTGAAAATAAAAATAGATGAGGTCTATCTATTCTCCGATTCACAAATCTCACTTGCATGGATTGCCACAGAGCCCATGAAACTCAATGCTTACGTTGCGAACCGAGCTAGGTTGATTCGAGAGCAAACATCTAGATGGCGCTGGCTGTACGTGTCTACGAAAGAGAACCCTGCTGACTATGTAAGCAGAGGAGCTGATCCAGATGAGCTGATTCACTGCGAGGCCTGGTGGATGGGTCCACAGTTCCTACGGGACTGTAAGTACGATTTTAAGGTAATCACTTCACCACTTTCCACGAATGGCTTGCCCGAACTGAAGAAGAGCCCCACGGTCTCTGACGCTAAGGTATCTCTTCTCGCTCAAAAGAAAGAAGATTTTTATCTCTTTCTCGATAAGTACTCCAATCTCAATAAAATGACACGCATTATGGCATACGTACTTAGGTTTTGTCACAATTTAAAAAACATTGCGCGACTATCTGGTACATTATCCTCTCTCGAATTACAAACTGCCTTGCACAAAATCATTCAACGTGAACAGAGCATTCATTTCAAGGAAGAGATAAGTAAATTATCAAAAAACGAAAACGTCAAAGGTTCATTGAAACCCTTGCATCCGTTCTTGGACGGCAATGGGTTATTAAGGATAGGAGGTAGGATCGAGCATGCAACTGTTTCATTCTCGCAAAAGCACCCTATCGTACTCCCAAAAGATTCTCGCATCACAGACCTTATTGTGAACCACGAGCATATACGATTGCTACATGCTGCACCTAGGTTATTACTATCTAGCTTAAACCAAAAATACTGGATTGTAAATGGTTACAAACATGTAAAAAAGTTAATACATAAATGTTTAATTTGTTTTAGAATGAAAGCCGACTGCGCTAAACAACTAATGGGTTCCTTGCCGCCTGAAAGAGTAACTGCCTGCCGACCGTTTCAAAAAATAGGTATCGATTTTGCGGGACCTATTACTGTAAAAAATTCGCGAGTAAGACGAGCCATACAGACAAAAGGATACATATGCGTATTCGTATGCTTCGTCACAAAGGCTGTGCATCTCGAGCTTTCATCAGATATTAGCACAGAAGGTTTCCTTGCGTGTTTCAAACGCTTCATAGCGCGACGTGGCTTACCCACAGACGTATTCTGTGACAACGGTGGTTGCTTCAAGGGCGCAAGGAACGAATTAGTCCGACTGTACGAGCTTCAAGCCTCACAAGATCATCAAACACAAGTGCAAAGTTATGTAACACAACAAGGTATATCTTTCCATTTCACGCCCAGTTACTCGCCTGTGTTTGCTGGCCTTGCCGAAGCTGCTGTTAAAAGCATGAAGTATCATTTAAAAAGAATAATGCAAAACTATGTACTCACATACGAGCAAATAAATACAATATTATGTCAGATAGAAGCTGTTTTGAATTCTAGGCCTTTATTACCTGTAACAGCTCAAGATGTAAACGATTTCAGCTACCTCACCCCAGGGCACTGGCTTGTAGGAGGTGCATTAACTACTTTTCCAGAAAAAGATGTAACAGATGTCCCTGTCAATAGATTAAAATTTTGGGAGCTGTGTAATAAGGTAAAATCGCATTTTTGGAATATTTGGCATAGATATTATTTAAATGCTCTTCAGTCTCGACCAAAATGGCGAGACAATGTACCCAATGTAAAAGTAGGAGCCTTAGTTATAATGAGGGAGCCAAACTCACCTCCTCTAACATGGCCCATGGCCAGAATTGTAAAAGTATATCCAGGTCAAGATGACAAAATTCGTGTTGTAGAGGTCATTGCACCGAACAAAAAAGTATATAAAAGATCACTGAGTGGTATATGTGTACTACCCTTAGAATAAGTTAAGATTTTTATATAATATGGTATGTAAAATAATATTTAGAACACATTTTAGTGTTAATAAAATATATGTATCTAGGTATGTGTTTATACCGTTACAAAGCAGAAAACTGTTAAGGCTCGAACACACCTAGTTCGCTGGCGGGCGCGGTGGCGAACCGTTCAGTTTCAACATAGGGAATTGTATACATCCGCACACACTGCCGCGTCTTTTGACAGTTGCACGCTGCGATCACTACTAATAAAAACGAAAGTTCCCAGATCGTGACAGACAAAGCATCCCCTATTTAATGTTTTACTACCCCCTACTTAATTTTTCTTAATTTTGTGTATTAAACAATCGTCAAATATTTGATCTACTGATTAGTCATCGGTGAAAACGACCCGTAGAGTCTAAAATTTGGAAAAAGAGAACTATTGAGGATTCGTTCTAATATTATTGAACTCTGAAAATTGTTTTTCCTATTAGTTTTATATATATTAATTTTATATATAGAAAAAAAATATATTACTTCTAAAAATATTTGTTTAACTACGTTAAAAGCAAAAAAAGATGTTGTGTAAGATAATAATAGGATAGAATCTTATTTGAAACTATTTAAAAATATAGTAATGCATAATGGGCGGTTATATCGCTGCAAATCAGTATTTTCCCATCAAATTTTGGATGGAGAGAAGCTTAGAATAAGATCAAATATCAATAAAATAAGGGCATTTACATATCTAGAATGAACCGTCATAATCAAAGTAAATCAATAAATACAAAAACAAATACAATCATGAGGCTAAGTTTATGGTATTCGATATGAATGTTTAACAGCGTGTAATATTTTGATTGATGGAGAAAAAACAGAACAAGTGAATGTATTTATAATATTTGGGGACTTTTTTATAAGAGATGGAATGCATAAATATAATATCGAAACAAGGAAGTGTATAATCACCACCCGTGGAGACAGTCGATGAAGTCGCGGGCATCAATTAGTTCAGCCACCCATCAGTTTCCCATCTGACATTACGTCCTGACTAGGGCGTGCAAACCCGGTTTTCCGGTTTTGCGAAAAGCCGGACAGCTAAGCAAAATTTATCAATAGTACTCTTTTAAACTTTTGCGATCATAACACACATTAAACTGTTACACGGGTATTTTTACCGCGTTTAGGCAAGCGTAGTGTAGGACGCCCTCCGGCAAGGTGGGGCGACGATCTGCGAAATGTAGCTGGCAAGCACTGGAGAAGAAAAGCCGAAGACCGGGCTCAGTGGCGCGTCTTGCGAGAGACCTACGTCCAGCAGTGGACTAATATAGGTTGATGATGATGATAATGATGATGATGGGTGTTTACCGTGTATAATTTTCCCCGACGCTTCGGCTATGTTGTAATAACTGTGGTCGTGGGCAGACTGGATGGAGCATTGACATGAGTGCTATCGTCGTTGAGAGGTGGAGGTATAATAACTACCCTCACTTCAGGACGCAATGATAGATAGGCGTATGCCTATACAGTGAGGGAAGTTTTACGTATTCCGATTTTCCTTAGTATCAGAAACATAAATCTTACTGATTGAGCCTCAAAAATATTGTTTTGTTTTTAATCCCCGTGAACAAAAACTACCTAGGTACCCCGGACTAGCGGGTGAATGAATTAAGCTTAGAAAAGATTGCGGCGAACAGTTTCGAACTGCGATGGCGATGGCGATCAGTTTCAAGCGTAGGGTTTTGCATTCATCCCCACACAGCGCCGCGAACTGTCATTGTACGCAGCGAGCTAGTATTAGTGTTAGATACTGTCTTGAAACTGCGCTAAATCTTGTTCCTCAAAAGTCATAACAGTGGCAATATGGAGGCAATGGTGTGGGTGTTGTTTGCACAAGGTTCGCGCGTTCAGTTCACCATCACTTTATTCTTAGCCCTAATATGTCCAGGTAATTGAAACATTACTAAAAAGATGCATTATTTTTATAAATTGTTTTTTTTTGTCTAAAAGCATACATAGCTAAAAACCGATAAAACATAATAAAACCAATACTTTGTTTTTCTATTATTGCACTGCGTCTTTTTTTTAATACATCTAGCTGATGGAACAAGCATATGGTCCACCTGATGTTAAGTGGTAACTATAAAAAAAAATAATTAAAAAAGCCCATTCCATAACTACATTAAGTTACATTTCATGCATATTATTACTTATTATTTCGATTATTATTATATCATCATTATTATTTACATTCATACATTATAGTCATTATTTTGTTTAAATTTAATTTTAAACTTTATTTTTAATACATATATTTTGATGTTAGATTTATTTTTATTAGTTTTTTTCAGTTTTACTTTTTGTTCATTTGTGTTCTTATTTTTCTTTAGCTAGGATCCCACTCGGGTATAGGCCTGTAAGTGGTAAAAGTGGTACCTATAGCCTGTAACAAAGCATTGCCTCGTAAGTCACACACGCCAGGAATTTGCCCTACGATGCACTGCCCTGCGTCCATCAGCTTCACGCGTACAGATGTTCAGCCTCAAGTGCCAGTAATTTCACCGGCACCCACACCCTTCAAACAGAAACACAGCAATGCTGCTTCACGGCAGAAACAGGTATGGTGGTAGTACTTCCCTGGATGAGCACTTCACAAAAAGCTCCACTATTACTACTAATCTACTCAACAATAAACTACTCAATAATAAAGTAAGTAATATTAAACTTCACTAGATACTAATTCCTATTTCGTACAATTTTTTAATAGTTGATTTTGTAGGTATCTTAGAATATTGTTTTCTTGTTAAAATTCTACTATATGAAAAAATATTACGTTGACCAAACCTGGAAACGGTGTTTGGCCGGAAGCCGGAGATAATCCGGTTTTTAATACTTTCCTGTTTTGCAAGCGCTATAGTTTTGACGTTTTTTCAAATTGACAATTGATTTCGAGTAATTCAAAGAGTTATCAAATGGAGATTACAATGGAGTAGCAGTATTCAAAGTGAAAGTCAAAGTAAAGTAAAAATGTTTAATTTTATTCATTGTACCTTTAAAATTACATAATATCAATGATCACTTTGAGAAGTCTTAGAGCTAGGTTTATCTTGTCGATAAACCTACAGCTACAGTATATCTATTTATATAATAAGATAGGTGATGAACTGACAGAATAGTATACATTGGTGGTGCACGACCAAATTTTAACCCACGATCTTTATAAAATAAATTAATAATGTAGACAATCCACAAAACACTATCTATCCCCGAGCTTGTCTTGTACTATAGGAATCAGATAGTTGATGTATTACAATCAACTATCTCATTCCTATAGTAGATACATTTTACTGCACGTCATTTTGTTAACACATAGTTAGAATACAATATAACACTCAGACAGAGAACAAACATCTGCATTCACCAAAGAAATATTTGTTCTCGGTGGGAATTGAACCCACGACCTACGGCGCAGAAGGCAGAGCTACTGCCAACTGAGCTGAGAGTCCAGTCAATCTTTGGATTGGATTGCTCGCTACCCTCTAAACTAGACTACCCGTGCTCTAATTCAATAGTATAAGGCCGGGTGTTTAATAGGTAGGTACTTAAGTAAGTACATCAGAAAACGTTTGATAGAAAAATTCTAATGAACCAAGGATACTGTTCAGTCTGTCAACTTTCTTACCATTTAGGTCTAGCACAAAATGTGTTCGGCGAAAATCTTGTGCGGATTAGAAATTTAAAACTGATTGAATTTGAATTGTTGTATTCGACGTTTTCTGACCTATCTAATCTATATCGCGCCCGACCTTATACTATTTATACTCGACTAGATATAGACATAGACTGCGGCGAAGAAAATAAAAAAAGGAAAGGTTATGATTTTCACCGCTATGTACCTATGCTATGTATGTTAACATGTCTGTTCCACGCATTTCATTTAATCTTGGGTGTGAGATGTTTGAGGATCGCTGGATGAAAACTATTTCTGAATGCTTGGGATTCTGCGAGCGTGATGTATAACTGCGTGTGATTTTCTACTTTATTTTTGTTTTTAATTTCCTGACATTTTATTTTATATTTTTCATTACTTAAATTCAGAAAGAAGGTCTGAAGTTGCCTGAGGAGTGGGTTGAAAATAATACTTTTCAGTCCTAGATAGAATCGCTTTCAACTGACAGCTGTCATATAATTAAAATAAACTAGTTCTATTTTTATATTTATTTGATATAGGGGATACAGATGAGCAATCATAAAATACTTATACACACACATAGTGGTCAATATCATAACATTCCTGTTTGCATCAGCATGTTGGGTAAAAGCAATACCTACGAAGCCGTTTGACTTTGTCAAAAACAATGCTGCTGCTCTATGGGTTTAACAAGTTTTATATTTCCTACTTCTTTGGTCGTGGCGGCGGCGTAGCCACGCCCACCTCTTGTGTCAAAGTTTGGTAAAGTGATATGGTCGAAGACAGAAGGAGTCATTATTATCTACGTTTTGTGCAGCTCAGTGTAGCTCACACCAAAATTGAATCAAACCAAAACTTTTTATTTCAGCTCTCACTTAGAAAGCATTGCAGCCTTAACATACTTAATACTATGGTGACAAAAGTTCATTCAAAAGTAATGTGGTGAAAGAATTATAAACGCACCTCAATGAGGCTCTTTTCGTGCACTTGACAATGTTTTACGGTTTATGTAGGTTCTACGACATGCCAGTTATCTCACTATGTATTCCATGTACATAACTAGCCAATCGCCTTAGCTTTGCACAGGCTTAGTGTAGAAAAAAGGAGGGCAAAATGTGCTTTTGTATTTTGCACCCATGCAAAGCCTTAAATTTAAATCTGCAAATTATGAGTTGAAAAACGAGCCTTGTGGTCGGCTGGCAACCGTTGTCAACAACGATATGAAGGCCTGTGTACACCTAGGTCACTGGCAATGGCTATCAATGAAACGATGTCAAATATCGCTTTCAAATTTGACAGCGTTTCACTGATCGCCATGGCCAGCGACATATATAGGTATTTTTTTTTATTGTTGATAGCTAAACGTTTGACTGCCATCAAACCTGATGGAAAGTGAAAATGCAGCCTAAGGTGGAGCACGCTTAGCTATTATTCACTTGTTCACTCTTGACTTGAAAATTCCAAGGTTGTAATGCTTCGAAAATACTGACGACGGTAAAGAGCACATAGGTGTGCGCAGGCCTTGAATTGAAGACGATAGTAGAAGTGGTGAAAAAGTTGGACCGAAGAATTGGAACCCCGCGGCAAGCTTAGCCGTGATGGAGTTAGACCAACTAATTATATGGCTGAGCTTGCTGTGGGGTTTGGAGCCTTACGCCTATCTAATTTTAATGGCATAAAAAATATTCAAATGTACAATTTCATAGGTAAAGACCTAGATTAAGACGAGCTATGGAGCCTGGCGTTGCTCGCCCTGATCAAATTGGAAGTCGTTCTGGAAGAAGCACAAAGAGATATAAGGTTTACGGTATGCATAGCCAATAATAGAAACTATGTTGAAAATTTGCTTCTGCAATAAATACGTAAGGGCCAAAACCGCACATCATAGCATTTTATACTTTAGCATAGCTAGCAGTTTAATTTTAATAAATAACGTCTCAAAACAAACAGTGGCGATAATAGTTTAAACAGACTTTATTTATTCAGATTATTTGCTGCTTGCTACTTTGGTAGGTAGGTTAGGTATTTCAGTGAAAAAAATTAAAGTAGGCAACTATATTAACTGAATGATTCCGAAGTGAAGCCAGAAGGTCTGTAAGCGGCTTAACTTCTGCACTCGCACTTCCACACTTCTACAACAACTACATGATGTTTGAGCCGCTGAGTTGTTTGAGCTGAACAAGCTCAAGGTTGTAAATGAGCCGATTAACTGCAGGTAATTATTTCCCATGCCTAGCAGTAGTTAAGTGTTTTGATTGGGCTAAATATCTTTCATATCTTGACAGTCTAAATTGCGGCCAGTGCTGCCAGGTCCATTCCAGGGTTTGGCTATTTTTACTAATGTATTTTTATTTTTTTTAAATTATGCATTGTAGTCATAAACCTAGACACTTTAAATGCTTCTAGATACTTTGAATAGACACAAGTTGTCCGATAAAATAGGTGCGCATGTCACAGTGCTCAATAAATATCTTTTTTTTTTTAAAACTCAATAGAAATGTAATTTTTTTTTAACTTGGCAATTTATATGAACTACAAACTGCGACACGTATTTAAAATCCAAGGTTAATCCAAGATTAGCCTACAAAATAATAGCAGTTAAATGCTTTGAAATTGCGCTAGACCTAGCGCCAAAAGCGCCATTGTGATGGCAATGTACATTTCGGAGACTTTAAATTATTTGGGGGCTAGTTCGCCATCGCTAGCGAACTAGTTCGCTGGCGGTGTGTTCAAGCCTTTACCTAGTAAGCAAATGCATTACAGATTGCTAGAATAGTTTACTCCATTATCACCTACAAAATGCTATTTAGGTATATGATAAAATAGTTTAGATAATAGCATTATTCAGAAGGAAATGTTTTTTGGTTTGTTTAATTTTAATAGAAAATGTTATGTTAATTATTTTTTATCTAAATCTTCAATGTAAAAACAAGATGTTACTTTAAAAAACCTGAAGCTATAGGTATCCCTTTTCTTAGATTAACCATATAATTTTAATAGGTATGGTTTCTGTTCAATATAAGTTTCAAATCACTTAATCACCTTATAGAGGCAAATACATAATAAGGTGTACTTTTCTCTAGTTTCTTTTAGTAAAGGGTGTAATAAAATCAGTGTATTTTCAATAAGTTTTATTAAGTTTCAAATTGTAAGAACCAAGATGCTGGATGGTATTTTGTTATGAAATCAAAACATAACCGTTGTAATGTAATCCTTGTTCTTTAGATTCTCTGCGGCCCCCAGCATGTTGGCATCCCAACACAGATAATAATCGTAAGATAGAAACATTTTAGAGAAGTTTAATATTGTCTATGATTGATTCATCTCAGCTCGGACCGTCGCATGGTTCAATAACCTTGTCTTGTTCGTAAAGTAATAATATAAAAAGTTCAAAGTTCTCCAGTGTTTTTAGTGGTTTCCAAAGTCCTGTAATTACGTCCCACGTCCTTAGCACACTTAGACAGGCATACAAACACGTATACTGAAACATTAACGTACAAAACGCTTTGACTCCTCTTTTTAACCGACTTCCAATCAAAAAGGAGGAGGTTCTCAATTCGGTTGTATTTTTTTTATTTTTTAATGTTTGTTACCGCATAACTTTGTTATTTGTGAGCCGATTTGAAAAATATTTTTTTTATCTGAATGGTACTGCTTCCAGATTGGTACCATTTTAATTTTATTAAAATCGGAGTTGCCATTTTTTTTAAATAATTTATTTTAATGTTTGTAACTGCATGCCTCCGTCATTTATGAACCTATTAAGAAAATTATTTTTTTTATTTGGAAGGTTATTCTTACGTACAGATTGTCCCAAACAAATTTCATTAAAATCGGATTAGTCGTTTGGCAATGAAGTCGGTTTTTCAAGTTTTTAAACTTATAATTATATAGTAAGAACTGCCAAGGAGTGGAACTCTGTTCTGGCGTCAGTTTTTCCGGATCTTTAAATTTAGGAATTTTAAGACTAGAGTGAACAGATGGATTATGACTAAGCATGCTGCACCTTAGGCTGCATGCTTAGTCATATTCGAGAGAGTGTTTGCTTACTTTTGACAGATATATTTTTTTTCTTAGGTAAAACTATAAAATCTTAACTACTATGTATAAGGGAAAGGAGGCTTTTACCCTGAATTAGGACGATCCAGGCAAAATAAATTAATAATTTGACTGGCCTGTCAGCTCAGTTGGTAGTAGCTCTGCCTTCTGCGCCGTAGGTCGTGGGCTCGATCCCCACTGAGAAAAAATATTGGTGTGGTGAACACAGATGTTTGTTCTCTTTCTATCAGCTATCTGGTTCTCATAGTACCTACAAATCCTGCTTAATTTGGGGCTAGATATTGATGTGTTCACAAATATTTAAATAATAAAATAAAACTATGCTTAAGTACAGGTATTTAGGTGTGTATGTATAGTCAGCAGCTATAAATTAAGTTATCGCCTAGCTACTGTAACATTCGATTGATGAGCTCTATGGAGTTGTAAATCTATTTATTGAGCTATACTGTTTGAAATAGGCTAATGAGTAAATTCAGTTTACTGCGCACGAAAATACATTATTAATTCTATCTACGAGTATCATTTTATAAAGCTGATTGGTATAAAGTCTAATAGAAATAGATGATTAGTTAATCAAATCATGCTAGTTTTTCGCGTTTTAATTTTTAAAAATCACAGCGTTACTTTGTGATTATAACGTAAAACTTTACTAAAATGTACTTTTTGTATTTTTTTTGAGACGCGGCTGAAACAGCTTGATTCCAAAATAACGTGAACTGCTGTTTGCTAGAGTTTCATGAGTACATGCATAGCTCAGGTAAGACTGGTTTGGACTGGACTGTAGTAGTAGTAGAGCTCTTTGTCTGTGGCTCGTCCGGGGAAGTACTACCACCATGCCTATTCCTACCGTGAAGCAGCATTGCTGTGTTTCGGTTTGAAGGGTGCCGGTGAAATACTGGCACGTGAAGCTGAACATCTGTATGCCTCAAATTGATGGACGCAAGGCAATGCATCGTAACGCACGTTCCGGACGCGCGTGACCTACGAGGCAATGTTATGTTACATGCGATGGTTACCACTTAACATCAGGTGGGCCATATACTTGTTCCATTAGTAGTATAAGAAAACGTGACATCTAGGCCACAGACATCGCGACATTTAGATCACAGAGATAACGCGAGATTTATTTATTCTGTCGTACGACTCGTACGGACCAAACCACTAGTCATTTTTGAAAGGCGGCAAATCGGTGCAAATGTTTCAATAAAACCGGTATACCGTGTGACGCTGGCACCGGCCGGTGAATAGCCGGAGAGAATGGCAAGGCCTCAACTATAATAAACAGGTAGTTTTTAGAATAGAGCCTTCGTTTGCGCACGCGATCGACAGCGCACGCAAAAATAATAAATTAAAAAGAAATCTCAGTGAGACATTGTGAAGTGCTTTTATTATAAAAGAGGTAAGCCTGGTTTATACTAAACCATTCTATGTTTTCGCATCTTTGTCCTTTTAACCCCGGTTTAAAAAGATACAGGTAGTTAATTTTCTTTTCACAAGCTTCGGTGTCCCGGCAACATAACGAATTATTATTTCAGTTGAAAATACGCGCAGTTCATTTACATAATAATAAAATAACGAAAACAATTCAATTTTAAGCCCGCATTGCTTACTTATTGTGATAATATTGTTAATGGTATGTGAAAACCACCGTTAATTAAATAGGAACAGCATTAACAAATTTGAGGCCTATTTATTTACCTATTGACTGGCATTAAGAGTGCAACGGTGGCCTAGTGGTACCTCGCACTCCGATCCTAAGGTCGCAGTTTCAAATCCAGTCCTGTATCTATGGATTTTTCTGTCCGGAAAATTTATGTACAGAGAGATACAGCTCAAGTTACCTAAAATCAAAGCAAAATGACGCTTACTGGAAGGACAAAAGAGCTAGCAGTGTATAGTCAGGGGGGCAATTCTAGACCAGTGACTTTTTTGTCACGGTAGATATATATCACAAGAACTGTCAGTTTCTTTAGTAAATTTGACAGTTCTTGTGATATTTATCTACCGTGACAAAAAAGTCACTGGTCTAGAATTAAGCCCCTGATGTGTATCCTTTGGTTACACATTGCTAGTGCTGTCAAACAGTGAAGGAAAACATCGTGAGGAAACCCATGGCTTAGTCAGCTCTGCACGTATTGTCCATGTCTTTCGTGCGGATTAGGCCGGTCAGGATGTTATGGGTTCTGGGCATGCCTATTCCATCTAAAATCCTGTCCCAGGCACTATAGCGTCCCGCAAGTAAGGCTTGATAATGCACTATAGTTGCCCCTGACGCTATATAAATCGTCTACAATTGATCCAAATACTTGTTTACTTTTAAATATCAGTATAGATCTAAATTAGAAGGTTTCATACATAATTATAAATTTCTTAGAAATTAATTAATTTATCAAGTTTAAAAAATATTTACTTGTAAGCAACATGATATTTTTTTCACAAAAATACTTATAGAGATACCATAAAAAATATATAAATACATAATGTGAACATTACACACAACACTATCTAGCTCTAAATTAAGAAGACCTTGTGCGAAGAGAACGAGATAGATATGATGAGAGAGCAATTTGTTCACCACACAAATATTATCTTACACAAATAGTTCTCGATCTGAATCGAACCCACGCCCTCCTGCGTAGAGGCCGAGCTACTACCGAGGGCTGTTTAATTTTAGTATTTTCTTTTTGTTGACAAAAATTTTAATGTGGAATTTTTCAATTCGCAAGACCTTATTAAAAACAAACCAAAACCTGTACCTATAAAGGTCTACCACAAGCTTGGTCTGGCTCTGTCTCTGGCTCTGGTTTTGAGTCTGTGTGAGTGTTTACTAAATAAATCCTACGTCGAACCGTCACACACACAGTATAATAGACTGGTGAGCACTCACACAGACTCAAAACCAGAGACAGAGCCAGACAGAGCTTGTGGTAGCCCTACAGGTATGTAAGCAGCAATCCTTTGAGCAAGTGGTGTTTTTCCTTTATTGCTGAACAGGTTGTGAAGACATACCTACATAGGTTGTTGTACTCGCTAGCACGCCTATGCGCACCGGAAAGCACTGAATTAATTAAACATGTTGAATTATTATTGAGTCTGTTTCTCAAGAACAACAAAATGTAAATTTAACTTGTTCTAATAACTATAACTTCCTTTGTTTTGATTGATAGAATAGATTTTAACTACTTTCTTGTTTTACCTTTAGGTTAAATAAGAAGAATACTTTTAAACTAGAGGTACAATAGGCGGTCTTAACGCTTCAAGTGATTTACTCTAGTAAATCTTTGCATGGATAGCATCATTATAGCTCGAGTATATAGGCTAGCATTCTAGCATTTCAGTGCATCGTGGGGCACGTTCCTGACGTGCGTGACCTACAAAGCAATGCTTTGTTATAGGCGATTATTATCACTTGACATCAGGGGGCCATTGCTTGGTCCATCAACTTTTTTTAAAAACAACATCTAGTGTAGTCTAGTCCAGTTGAGAATCTGGCCAGCTGCAAATCTGCCCAGCTGTGAATCTATCCAGTTGAGAATCTGGCCAGCTGCGAATCTGCCCAGTTGTGAATCTGTCCAGTTGTTCCCGAGGCACTGTACCCACCTTATTCAACTTGAAAATATTCGTATTAATAATATTTGCTAAGAACTACTGAAGTTTTTTCCCTTTGTTTGCTTGATTCAAGTGCCGTGGCTTTTTTTGTTCAATAATATTCAAAGTGACCTCTGCCTTATTGCATAATTGTTGTGAACAATGGGATGTCTTAAGACAAGTTTCTGTAGTTTATACAGTCTTTTTCCATTAGTGTACCTATAATAAATTAATTATCGCTGGATCGTCAATTTTTCTTATACAAACACAGTGGACTTCGTTCTTGAATTAAGAAGCTTACGAAGATTACAGTAATAATAGCATAAGTTTGTCTTATTGGCCCGGCCACGTCTGTTGCATGCCTGACGCACTGTGAGCCAACATTTCTACATTGTGGAGCCCTGAGATAGCGAGGAGGCGTCGCGGTACACCACGCAGGCAAGATGGCGAAACGAGCTGAACGCTTTTTAGAGGAACTAGTGGGATTGGGACGAGAATGCTGGGATTGGGGGGAGGCCTTTGTCCAACAATGGCATGATTTGGGCTAATAATCTATTCTAATATTATAAAGCTGAAGAGATTGATTGTTTGATTGGTTGAGCGCGCTAATCTCGGGAACTGCTGATGGTCCAAAACTCCGAATTGAATAAATATTTTTGCGTTGGATAGTCCATATATCGAGGAAGGCCATATATTTTTTTAAAATCATTCGGGTCAACTTCCGTCAAAATTAAAGATTTTTCTAAAAGATAAATATGCAGTTATGGTTTTCATTTATATCGAGGGCATGACTCCATTAACGATTCTTCCCTAACTCTCATGGTTGTGGACTTGGCCATTACCGCCCTTCTCAAAAACCACCCTGCATATTTTTTTCTAATAACGACCCCTGCGAAGTTGGGGCGGATTGCTAGTAACGATATTATTATAATAGGTAATTGCATATTTTTATGAGTAAATGAACAAGCATGTAACCTATCTGATGTTAAGCATTTACCTCTAATAACAGTTGCAACCCTGACAGAGAAATCATATCATATTTATAAATCGTTTATAGTTAATCTAGATCTGATTTATTGTGTTCATGCAGCGTTACAGTAACTTCCTGTCTATAACAGGCAAAAACATTTCCAGATCATTCCACTTACTAAAACATTACTTATCAAAACGGAGACCAAATAACCCTTCGTCACAAACAAGACAATAGCCACAAATTTGTATTCAAGTAGAGTGATTACAAACAATACAAGTAAACTTTATAATACACGCGTACCTCTACCTCCCTTATCTATACCTGTCAGACCTCACAATAGTTCTGTCTACACCGTAATTCATAACAGAGAGACACTTTGACGTATCTTGGTATAAATGACCTTATTTCTTGAATTTGTGGTATATTCAAAGCTAGTCTCAAAAATCTTTGAACTTGATTAGCGGTTCCGTCTTATTTAATTATTTTACCAAAGAGGGAAGGATTTTACTTTTCATAATTAACTAAAACTCAACATTACTTATTTTAAATTTATTAGTTTAATAAGTATTGAAATTTGTTTTGTAAAAGAAAAATTTAAAAAATAACGTTGTTTTGTTGCGTCTTCTAAGATTGGACACAGAACTGGCACTAACTACTACTCACTTAACTTTAACACATTTTAAAAAGATTCTTTAGGCCTACCAATAGCTTTGTCTGGATCTGTCTCTTGCTCTGGTTTTGAGTCTGTGTGAGGGCTCACCAGTGTATACGTATTATAATACTGTGTGTGTGTGCCGTTTCGTGACGTAGGGTTTATTTAGTCATCACTAACACAGACCCAAATCCAGAGCCATAGACAGAGCCAGACAGAGCTTGTGGTAGGCCTAGTTGTTATGAAACTGAATAAATGATTTTAGACTTTGAATTCAGTAAAATCTAATAAACGAATGATTTAGTATTCGAGGCGACTGTACTTATGAATCATTTCCCAGCTGCGTCAATGCAAAACATGGTTCGGTGGTATAGTGACGCACTTTTGTATTTTATGCTAAAGTTGTCGAACTGGATTCGCTGCGAGACGTAAGATAAAACCGGCAA
This sequence comes from Thera obeliscata, assembly GCA_947578465.1. Taxonomy (NCBI): domain Eukaryota; kingdom Metazoa; phylum Arthropoda; class Insecta; order Lepidoptera; family Geometridae; genus Thera; species Thera obeliscata. The sequence continues at coordinate 21,040,317 of OX387912.1, read as the reverse complement.
ATATAATATGCAAAAAGAAGCTTTAGTCTACGCTTTCCAATGATATCCTGACATTCTAAAAAATGATTTTAGCCTTAAATTAAAAATGCAGGGTTGGCTCGATTTTTCATTTGAGAACAATATTGTAAAGAATAAGAAATATATATATAATATAACTGTTTCTCGTGCTTTTCAAAGTGATTCATGACATTTTAACCGACTTCAGATAACAAAGGAAGAGATTCTCAATTCGTTTGAACTTTTTTTCTATATTCTTTGTTGTGTGTTTCTTGTATGTTTGTTATCGCACAACTTCCTCAGTTAGGAACCGATTTATAAAAAAATATCAGATACTCAGATAGGTCATGCAAGATTTTTTAAATTGGTATAATCATAGGTGTAATAGATTGTCCCCTTAGAAATATAATTAAAATCAGAACAGCAATTTGGTCATAAAGTAGGTTTGTTTAGTTTTTAAACTTATATTATTTTGTAAATCAATTATCATTTTTCATTAAATTTGTTTGTACTGTGCAGTGCGTGTGTGAATTTTATTCTTCTCATTTCTAACGTGGTTTGATATGGCTCAGATTAAAGTCAGTATTTTTGAGCTTTCCGCGGCTCTAGACTGCGTTTTCAGTATTGTATATTGCTATCATACTAAAGCTGTAAGTAGGCGGGTAATAGCACCATTTATGCGTGAAAAGTAATGTGCATGAAAATGGGAGCATTCACGTTTTCTCTCGATAAAGAGGTCACATTATCCGCTTGAGGGCAGATTACCTTGAACTTAACCAACCGTGATGTGTTCAACGGGAGTTTATCGTTTTTGTGGGAAAGTAACGTGTGAAAGTGTGAGTTTTAATAAAAGAGAAAGGAATTAAATTTACTCATCTGGGTATGTTATTCTGGGTATGGTATAATTTTCTTTCTTTCTTTCTTTCTTTCTATCTATCTATCTATGTTGTTTGTGGAAAATAAACGCATTTTTTCCTTTCTTTATTATGATGCGTGTATGTACTAAATACGCAGCAGAGATAGCGGCAGTATTTAAATTTAAATTTTTATAATGTCCCAAAAGTGGTAAGAGTATTTTTTTCATTATCATTCCCATCGCGACTTCACCCAGTGCTGGGCTTCTCTCAGTATGTGCCACCTACCTCGATCTGGTGCCAGTCTAACCCATTTCCGCCCTGCGACTTTGACTATGTCGTCCATCTATTTTGCTGCAGGGCGTCCTACGTTTCTGTAGCCGGTCCTTGACCTCCACTCGATTGTTGTCCTACTCCACCTGTCATCAGTTTGTCTCGCAATAAATCCTGCCCTCCATTTGAGCTCCGTAATCCAATCTCCGACGTCTTGGGCTTTTGTCCGTCTTCAGATTTCGGAACTCGGTCTATAAGTTTGATGCCGACAGGGCACGCTCCAAGGCTCTCTGTGCAACTCTCATTCTGTACACAATTATTAATTAATGATGGTAATTTGCAACACGATTCTCTCATTGAATGATGAATAATACTAAAAGCAACCTAATCACTAAATCGCTGTGGAGCAAATATCATTTGGGCCACAGTGATTTAACTTTACAATTTCTACTCAAAGTCAATTTTGACGTCGGAACATGTATTGTGCTGTGTTTATTCAGGGCCGCATTAAGGACATTCGCAGGGGAAGCTTTCAAGGGCCAAATATAATAGGGCGAGTAGGCGAGCCGAGTTACTGAAATACAATCTTTGTAATTTAATTATTTTACATATTATTGATACTAATGGGTCTTCCTTGGTGTTTGGCACTAAAGCGAGCACTGAAGATAATTTTACGTTCAGGGGCGGAAAATTCCTGCAATCACTATTATTTTACGACGATACAAGTTTTTGTACGTTCAGGCAAGATTTGACCTTCTCAAGGAGGTAAGTACTTCAAATAAAAATTACTGTTTTAGAAAATTGTTAATAGAAAAGACATACCTTCTACACTGTTAAAGAGTATTTGTGTGATAAATTTGAGTGATCTCATTTGATTAATTATAAATTTTCATTATAATATTGCACTGACATTTTATTCCATTTGCATAATTAATGACATTTAAATATTTTTCATGCCTTAAGGCAGAACATGGCTGAACATACCTAATTTGTACCATCCTGTAATCATAATCTGTGTTTCGCAAATAATTGATTGTAATATAGTTTAGTGTGCTCTCAAACGGTGAAGGAAAACATCATGAGGAACCGTGCTTGTCGTAGAACCTAAAAAGTTCGAAAATATGAGTCAAGTGCACGAAAGGAGCCTCGTTGAGACGCATTTAAATCCTTTCACCACACTTGGTTAGAAAGAATCAGTGACGATAAGAAAAAGAAGAAGATAAGTAGATACAGAATAATAATACCTCGACTACATAGTTTCGTTTGATAATTCATCAGCTCTAATCTGACCCTCGTTTGGGTTGTGTTACTCCTCGTTATCATCATAAATTATTACAGTAGATGCATATAGGACATCAATACCCTAAGTACGTTCTCCTGTCCTTGTTTCAGTGGAAATCTGTCTGCCACTAATTGCTTAGTAGTAAACATAGCTACGCCCGTTAGACAGATTATGGGGTAATTTAAGGTCTTTACACACGCAAGGTCTTAGCACAATTTTATTAAAGTTTAAGGAAAATTGACACCAAATCAAAATTTGATGACTATCGGATCAGCTCGTGAGCATAGGGTTATGGCTAAATGTCGTACGGGAAAAACATTATTAAGTGGAAAGAAAAGGAGGAAACCTTTTCGCAGCAGTAAGTGTAAGTGAAAAGTGCAAGCTCAAAAACCAGTTGATGACAACCAGAAATTGCGCCTCCAAGCCCCATGACACAGATATAACTAATGGGTTCACTCTCCTAGAAAATTGGGTTATTCGTTAAACTAAGCAAAATCAAGGCGACATCTCCGCGTTCGAAATTTTAGATGCTTTAACACCAAGTTGAGTGAAAAATCTTGTACGTTCGATATAAAACGTTGTGGCCTTTTTTAAATAACTGCGGATGTATAAAACTCTATAAACTTATATGCCTAGAATGCTAAATTGGCAAAGTTGTTTGTAAGATCTTGATTTGCTTTGCTAACTCCATAGATAATAAACACACGATTTAATATTTCTATACATTATTTTCCTGCTTCATTTAAATTTTGTTTTGGATTGTATTCATAGTTTAATAACTAATACGCCTTTTTAAATCGATTCTGCGTATTTAATGAAAGCTACGGTGATCAACGCTCATAAAAATATCAATGTTTTTTTTCAGTAGTGTAGTATAATTTCGTCATTAGGTACCTAATTATGTATATGAATCATTGCGAGCCAAAAATAGATACTTTATAATTGACGGTAGTTTCGCCATCCAGTACCCACAACTTGTTTCGCTATTTCCTTGTATTCTGAATGTCATAATGAATGACGCGCAAGCGAAAGTGAGTGACGACATAGGCCGTTGCAACAATATTATAACTAAATACACTTGCAGGCTTAACCCGTCACTTGATGTAGGCTTTGATATCATTGCGACCATGCTTGTACGGTTTCAAAACTTCTTCAACCAATTCACCTATCCACTTAGTACCATTTACTCATCATGCAAATACTTATAGTCATTCCTTTAAATGCATTATGTTTAATAGCATCCACTAAATCAAAATAAAGTAGGTTCTTATTTCAGTTACTATAATATATTTTTAATTAATTTCGACCGTATTAAATTTTTATTAACGGAGGAAGTATGTTTTACACTGACGTGACAGTGAACTTCATGTCAACTGAATAATAAACACCATGCCGTCAGATTACGGCAGCAAGGTTCAATTGAGTGATCGCTGAATCCGCTTTCCACTCAAATTTCAAACAAAAATTGACAACTCACTTCGAATTTAGCGATCACTTGAGTGATATTTGTGTTGCTAGATATAAAGTCTGACTTAATTTTGAAAAGGCTTTATATCATTTGGTGCGTGAACTGGGCTTTAGATATGTGACACTGCCTATTTGAAATTCAGGAATTACTAATTTACATAGTATCTCCACGGGTCACGATATGTGCTGAGCTCATGAATAAGGGGCCCTGAATATATCAAACTATTTAATTTAAAGTCACGAAAGGGCTTGATAAATCGAAATGATGTTTTTGATCAAGGAGCACAAAGTAACCTTCGTTTTAGGAAACTTTTAGGAAAATGATTCATGTTAAGTACCTACATTTATTATGTATAAGGGGCTGCGGTTCTCTTTGATGTGCGGAGTTTTCTGATTATTTCGTCAAATTAATCATTTCAAAGAAAGATAAATTCTACACATCTGTAGAAATTATTTTATTGCACATAAAACAGTACAAAGGCTACAAAGGTTGTCAACAAACAAGTAACCCTATTTTTCTGCCAGCCTATCTCTGTCCACCAAATTCTACGAATTTTTATGGTTCAATCGCAGATTTTTTATCTGCGGAATAATTCGTCGAATAAAAAATACAGTCCTTAATTTTGATAAGTCTTAACAAGAGATGGACATATTTTTATTTGACGAATTTTATCTGTAGATGGAAAAAGATGTCCCTAATAATAAATGGTTTGAAATTAAGATTCCCGTGAAACTTTTCCATGTTCTTTGAGCAGTTGAACGTATAAATTTGTCTCAAAAACGCGCTATTGAAAATCATTTTTTTAGGTTAAAAAATACTGTGGAAAGTAATTATGTACATTCAATAACACAATTAATTAAGGTATAGTGATATAAAATAACAAATATTGGTTTAATTACAGATAAAATGCGGCAAACAAGTGCGCTGATATTCCTGGCGTTGGTGGTTCATGTGTATTCGGTAAGTTATTAAAATAATGTTTTATTTCATCATCATTAAACTATATCAGTCCACTGCTGGATGTAAGTCTCTCCCAAGATGCACTACTAAGCCCGGTCCTCGGCTCTTCTCCTCCAGTGCTTGCCAGCTATTCGCAGATCGTCGCCCCAACTTGCCGAAGGGCGTCCTACACTAGATTAGAAATTAGAATTTTTGAATTATTATACTTTAATACAGTTTTCAATGCGTTGGCCCCATGAATGAACCTACACAAAATGCTGTCGCAAGACTACATTAAATATTAAGCAGGTAAAACCCAAAGATCAAAAATGAGATTATAAACAGTTTTTGTTAGGGACTGACGTCATTGCAAAGATCGCTGGACTAATTTTCCTCCTAGGAAAGTTTAGAGATAGCTTATGCTAAGTCCAACAGTGTACTTCGGTAGAGTGATGGTGATAATTAACCTAAGCAGATTTTGCAGCATTGTTGCTTTGTTTCGGTTGAAGGGTGTGCCGGTGAAATTACTGGCACATGAGGCTGAATATCAGTATGCCTCAAGTGTTGATGGACGCAGGGCAGTGCATCGTAGGCTACGTTTCTGAAGTGCGTGACTTACGAAGCAATGCTTTGTTAAAGGCCACTTAACATCAAGTGCGCCATATGCTCGTTTTGTCAGCTTGTTGTATAAAAAAAATATTGGATGATTGATATTCCTGTTTAATTTGTTATTCATTTCAACTTTTATAATTACCTAAAATTGTTTAATCTACGTTGTTTATCCACCGGGATACCTACAATCGAGTATTGGGCAATTTGTCTTTGTCACAGCAGTCTGGGAGCGGTTTGCTACTCCTAAAATATTATGCGGTCCTCTACCAAATATTTTTGGAAAGCAATTAGGTAGGATTTTTGTTAGCCACTTCTTGGAGCAGTATTTTTTACTCAATTAGTTGGAGGAAACACAAATAAGTGGCTACATAAAACCACGCGGACAAAGTGTAAGTACAGTTAGCGACAAAAGTAAATAATCATATTATTTTCATAGATTTTGAATATTTTCACAGCTCGCTTTTGATCAAAGTTCTACAAATCTTCAAATCTATAAGCAGTTAAATATTTATTAAATTTGAAGATCCGCCAAAATTGCTTTGCAATACAAAGGGTTCGCCAACGCTGTAATTACGTAAATACCTGCTTGCATAACCATTGGCAAAGATGAAAGAAACTCAAAGTAATTTATTTCCGTCCTTGTTTATTACAAATAGTAAATATTTATTAAGCAAAAATAAATAAAATATAAAATAAATATTGTGGCCATTCACACAACACTACCCAGCCCCAAACTAAGCAGAGCTTGTAATATGGGAACCAGATAGCTGATATAATACTTGAATACATATTTTTTTTTGTAAATACATACTTAGAATACAATATACACCCAGACAGAGAACAAACATTTATGTTCACCACACAAATATTTGTTCTCGGTGGGGATCGAACCCACGACCTATGGCGCAGAAGGCAGAGTGTCACGTTAGAGGGTGGCAAATAAAAGATTTAGATAAGTAAGTAAAAAGTTATAATATTAAAATTAAAAGTTAAACAAGTAGTAGGTCTAAATAAGAGGTCGTGAGGTAAGTGCCTAAGCCTAGTCTTGGTCTGACGAAGAAATAGTCCTATTAGTTTTAGGTAAATCACTCCCCTTGCGTTGCGTTAAGTGAGCCCGGGCAGATAAGGCTGATGTAGTCCGCAGGTACTAGTGTAGCCCAGAGATAGCTGGTGCGTAGATAACCCGTAGGTAGCTGGGGCGTAGACAACCCGTAGGTAGCTGGGGTGTAGATAGCCCGTAGGTAGCTGAGGCGTAGGTAGCCCGGAGGTAGCTCAGGCGTAGGTAGCCCGGAGGTAGCTAAGGCGTAGATAGCTCGGAGGTAGCTGGGGTGTGTGTAGCCCGGAGGTAGCTCTTGAGTAGCCCGGAGGTAGCTCTTGAGTAGCCCGGAGGTAGCTCCTGGAATGGGCCAAGATTGCCCGTCTTAGTAATGGTAGGTAGGTCAGCTGACCCGGACTGCATCTCATGATAAGGCAAGGGAGTGATGAGAGAGTTTACAATTTGGCAAGCTGATGATGATGATGATGCAGTCCAGGTACAATGTAGCAGAGGGCAGTGAAGAATTGCATCTCGTGAGCGATACTAATTGCAAAGAAAGTAAAATAATAAAAATAATTATTTAGAAAAAATAATTATTTGGAAGCAAAACCGGGAGCATAGCGTAGTATTAGCCGTCGTCACAAGATGCAAGCTTCTCACAATAAAAGTAAGCATTCGAAAAAGTGATACAAATGAAGAATGAAAAATTACGTGCAGAACAACCAGGCATGAATATTCACTGTAGCAATAATGCTAATATGCAGGGTGACAAACCAAGATCCAGCAAGGGGACTGGCGATACTGTTCATATCTTTCAAATAATTTTAGGAATATTCAGGCCAGGGCTATAGATAGCAGTATTGTGGAAATAGAGTAAATGATAAAAATTGAGTAACTACGAACTTAGGACAAATTTTGAAACTTAATTTTTAGATTAAAAATAATATTTAGAAAATGAGTAAAGCGTTCGAATGCAATATAAAATGGGTATTGATTAGGTTCAGATTTAAATTGAGTAACTAAGAACTTAGGATAAATTTTGCAACTTAATTTTAAGATTAAAATAAATATTTATAAAATGAGTAAGGCTATTGAATGCGTTATAAGATGAGTTTTGATTAAGCTTAGGTAGGCTGGCAAGTGAATTTACAAATGGATAAGAAAATATTTTATAAGTAAAATATTTTTACAAAAGTCTAAAACATGATTAAAAAATAACAAGGAATGCATTTAAGTAATATCATAGTAACAAGGGTTCAATCTACAAGTAGCCAAACTAAATCTAGATGTGAGGAAAAGAAACAAAGAAAAGGTCGTAGCAAGGTGACATTCAAAAGTTCGTTAGTGACGAGTGCAAAAGGTACGTACTTGTTCGTAAAAACTGTGCATAACTTACCCAGTATGGGACGAAACACTATTTGAACAACTTTACTAGTTTTATAAAGAAAGATAGTTAACCAGTATCGGTATTTTACAAATCCGTTGAACTGGAACAATGGTTAAGTACACTAGTCTTTGTGCAAGCGTCGCGGCAGAGCGAATGCGGTGGCAGCGCACTCAGCGAACGCATGCAGTGAGCGAGCCTCGCTCCTAGCCGGTTCTATTCAAGGTCGCGCGCAACACACAGATATTGACGCGCCAGTAATTTAAATTTTAGTGTGAGAATAATTAGACCTAGGTTTGATGAAATAAGAGTTTTAATAAGTAAGAATCCTAATAAAAAATATTTGAGATACATGAGCGTCATTCTTAATAAACCTTTAACGTATAACGTTACAAGAGCTACTACCAACTGAGCTAGAGGCCAGTCAATATTTTTACCTACCGTATTGTTACTACATTGAGGTGGTAAAACTCTAAAATAAAATACAATATAACAGTTAGGTTATTTTAACCGTTGAACGACGGTAAATCTGCCGTTTTGGAAGTTAACAGTTTATATTTGCATTTAGTTAAATACTGTTTTGCATAGAGAAATTTTACACAGTTATTATTGATACCGTGTCATATTTCAAAGTACACTCCTACAATATGCTCAACAATATTTTCTAAAATGACACACGCCATTGTTCATTAATATAGATGTTACATGTATATGGTCCTCATTGTACTTAAATTGAAGGACCTTGCAAACCTAAGAAAAAAATTCGAGTGACACTGCAAGTAACAACTTGCTAGCATTTTATCATTATCAACCTGAAAAATTCCACTGCTAAATATAGGCCTCCTATATATAGGACTAGCAGCCCGTCCCGGCTTCGCACGGGGTAGACAATATTGTTGTACATTATTTTGTTCTATCGCTAATAGTTTCGGCAGCGCATTCGAAGAAAGACATTTTAAGACTCATTTTTCTACACCTTCGGTTACATTGTTCAAATTTTACCTACGACCCCTATTTTTTTTCAAAATGAAATGCAGCCTATGTCAAATTGGAAAAATGTAGCATTCTATTGGTGAAATAATTTTTTAAATCAGCTTAGTTCTTTTTGAGCCTATTCATTACAAACATACAAAAATAGGTACAAATCTTTAATTATTAAAGATTTGTGCCTATTTTTAATTTAATAATTTATTACATAATAATTATAATATAATATTATAGTATAGATATTTCCAGGAAGAACGATACTAGCAGCTAGTAGTTGATAAATAGGGACAAATACTATTGTATGCAGTTTATTATAAACCATACGGACCATTGAACCAGCTCGAGACAAAGCCGGAGTCACACCCTAACACGCATTATTCTACCGACAGGAGTAAATCACACAAGTACAGGCGAGAGAACAACTTAATGTAGATTTAGATGTCTGAGTTAAAATACGTTTCAAATGTTTTGTAAAAAATCATCATGATTTTTTGTAGTGATGAATACCAAAAGGCGCCACCATGACAGTTTTCGCAGTGACTGACACAAATAACTGTCAATGTGTCCATGTATAATGTCGATCCGCCATGTTTTTGGTACGTTGTGTAGCTCTCTGGTCAAGAAAACTTCTGTGTGCAAGCTAACGAAATATAATATAAGAAAAATAGCAATTCAAACCGAATACTATATTGTTAAGCTGTATTTATGATTGGTGTACACAGACTTAGCGAGGGGCTCCATAGCGTCATGAAAATCTTCTTTACCCTAATGCCCCGTAATGCTGTCATAATGAGATGGTTGTGTCCAGCAGGGAGACTTATATCTGTCTGGTAATGGTAATAATGAAAATGGCGAGGATAAGATATGAAAATAATTATCTCAAGACCTTGCAAAGATTGCGTCAAAGAAGATCAAGACCTGGCAGCAATTATCCTCATATTACTTCCGCTAACTGTAATTAAATAAATCAGATAGTGGTGTCTATTATGTCTGCTAGTATAAAGACTGGTTCCAACTGTCTGCCCGGGAAACCCGAAGGGATCAGTCAAAAGCTCTATTAATGTTCCTGTCCGGAAAAAAACAAGACGTAATGGCTCCACTCCAGTGACTTCTCTCTGTCCATTTGTCTCTTTCACACGAAACTATCAGCAGAGCTTTAAACATCTTGTCGTCAATGTTCTTGTCAATGTTGGCCACAAGCTGATAGATAACCTTCATTAGCCTGAAAAAAACAATTTTTAAACATAAGCCAAGGTAGATTTCCAGGGAAAACTAATTGGTCCCCACTGACGCCCCAAGTCAATAGCACAATATACTCGCAACTTACACCAGGGTACTAACCAGGGCGCCTTCTAGAAACCAGCTGCTGTCAGTATGCAGGTTTAGAAGTCTGTGTGTGCTTTTTATTTTAGGCAAGGAGTTTAAAAGTCCATGATTTAATGCTAGTTAATTTTGAATTAAGAACACTTTTTGTAAGTATTGTGCGTTTGCATACTACGCATCTATCTCAATTTAGTTTTCAAAAAGATGGTCAGACGCAAAATTATAATGTACTCGCGGCCTGTCCCTGTTTCGCACGGGTGGCTATTTATTTTTTAATCACATAAATTAACCTATGTTACTCAAGGTGAATGTAGCTTTCCAATGGTGAGAAATCTTTGAAATCGGCACTATAGTTTTTGAGTTTATTCATTACAAACATACTAATATTTCCTCTTTATAATATTAGTATAAATTTTACCATGAATCGAACTATTTCCTCGACGGTACTCGAAACAATGAACAATGTATCACGGAGTAGAATGTTTACGTGGTCAGCAGTGTTTCATGTGAGCAACGAACTGAATGTCTTCGCATACTTACGCAATGCTATATTTCAACTCTAGTGTAGTTCACGAGTACCCAAATACAAGTAGCTTAAGTCCTATTCCAATTGATCAATCATGAAAAACGGTAGGCAAAATTTCGCAAGTCTTTTTTTATACACTGCAAATAAATCTATACCTGTTCTATAAGTAATAGCTGAACAATCTTTGCCTCGCTGGATATTGTAGTCAATCACACACACACAACACTATCTAGCCCCAAATTGAGCAAGGCTTGTACTATGGGAACCAGACAGCTGTTATTTATTACTTAAATATTTTTTTTGTAAATAATTATTATAATACAATATGACAGAAAACAAACATCTGTGTTCGTTCACCACACAAATATTTGTTCTCGGAGGGAGTCGAACCCACAACCTACGGCGCAGAAGGCAGAGCTACTACCAGCTGTGCTGATTAGAGAGAGCACTGGTAGAGTGGTAGTGGCGGAAGAGAAGAAGGCCTTCCGACCATGAGGTCGTGAGTTAAAATCCAGTCTTGTACAACCAAGAGTTTTTTCAAAAATTTTATAAAGTCCAAAAAGTTAGGCGAGTTTAGGGGAAGGTCGCGGGTTCAAATCCCGCTCCGGACATTATAAAAATCTTTGTGATTTCCCTAAGTGTAGTAAAACACTATAATAATCAATAAAAAATTAAAGAGTTTTTTGTCCAAAATGTATGTGTGCCAGTACTCTCAAACGGTGACAGAAAACATTAAGAAAAGGAAACCAAATGTCGTAAAACCAAAAAGTTCGAAAAGCATTTGTCAAATGCACGAAAAGAGCCTCTTTGACCTCAAAGAAATGTATATTTATTGAATGAAAAAAGTGAAAGGATTTCAAGTGCACCTGCACTTGCAATCCTTTCACCACACTGGTTTGAAAGAACCAGTCACACAATAGAAATAAGAATATTTTAACTGATTAGCGTACAAACAAACGTTTAGTGATGATCATAAATTATATCAAAAGTATGAAATGAATGTTAAAAAATGTTCAATTGAATCAGAATAATTGATCTCTGGGGTATCGAAGTACATTACTTTACCTTCTGTAGGTATTTAAATTTGAGTTGCTTTGACTTTACCCCTTGTAAAACGAACCTACTCCTGAATATCATTTATTTCTCCTTTCCTTTTAATTGGCAATACGAAATACAAACGCATTCTCGATATCTCGTAAATTGACTGTTCTCTGTAATTGCGATATTTGGAAATTGGCAATTGTTGTTACAGTAGGCCTTCCACAAACTCTGTCTGGCTCCGTCTCTGGCTTTGGTTTTGAGTCTGTATGAGTTTTGACTAAATAAATCCAACGTCGAAACGTCACACGCACAGTATAATACACTGGAGAGCACTCACAGACTCAAAACCAGTGCCAGAGACAGAGCCAGACAGAGCTTGTGGTAGGCCTACAGATGTCGAAATTGAGCCGTCGAATTTAAATCATGGACATTTTAGAGTAAAATTCAATACATGGCTTTATATTATTACTATTTCCTGGTACATGCAACGAGTAATGTTAACTTTGTCATCGTCAAAGCTTTACCTTGTTATTCATGAAACAAAGGTACTTGAATGGCGTCTGTGAACCGGAAGAAGGAAATCTAAAACACATGTCCCACCCAATGGTCTGAAGATCACGGGAGTTTGGTGGATGGAAAATGCTCAAAGTCAAAGCGTAAACATATTATTATAGAAGCCTCTGTCTAACATAACAAATACCTACTATACTTCTGAAAGAACAATATTACCCTACGTACCGTTTTGTAATTTTTCTGTACGCCCAATGTTTTCGTTACAATCAAGCTCCAAATTGTAATATTTTAGTTTTTAATTCCTTTGTGGTTGTTATGTATTTTGTGCGTTTTAAATAAAATAAAATAAATAAAAACTTTACCTAGGCTTCTTCAGGCTAATATTAAAGACTAGCGGCCTGTCCCGGCTTCGCACGGGTGGACATATATTTTTTAAGCACATAAATGTAGCCTATGTTACTCAAGGTGAATGTAGCTTTCCAACGGAGAAATAATTTTTGAAATCAGCAGAGTAGTTTTTGAGTTTATTCATTACAAACATACACACAAAAATACAAATCTTTCCTCTCTACAATATTAGCATAGAATTATAGATATAGAAGTACAGATGATGAACTTAGTTGACCTTTTGCAAAAATATATACTTTCAAATTATACGAACCTATAGCCATTCCTTTCAACATCTTCAAACATCAAAAAACCATAGCTAAATCCACTCAACATACACACACATTGGAATCCGGCCGGTGAATTTACAATAGATTTAGTAATGCTACCGATGTACACACCGGACATCCCATTGCGAGTGCCAGGATTAGAGCAGCATTGGCTAGTTAATCACTATTTGGCAACGATGGCCCGTTTATGATCACGAATGTTTTTTCCATCTAGGTATCGTGGAAAAATTTACATCAACAAAAGAGAACGTGAATCATAAATGTAGGAGCATGTTGATGTTTTGAAATTCACTACTGCAACGCGTGAAACAGTATACACTTGATTTTATTAATTATTATTAAGAGTAAAATCCATACGTAAATTTAAAGGGCAAAACCAATGTGCGTCACTGCCATTCATTGTAGGTATAAAACATGAAGGATCAAATAGTTAAATGATCTGCAAAAAATACAGAAACTGTTGTATCTAGAATGACTGAAGTCTAAACACGGTCGCGATTCTATAATAAAGGAAGGATGTTTTAACTAAAACTTATACATTAGTGCTAAAAGTCATAGAGATGTCCAGAACCAGCAGTAAGATTTAGCTGCAAGGCCGAAACTAGACGTCTAACGGCCAGTTGATACCTGTAGACGGCTAGGTAGGTTATAAATTTGTCCATGAATATTTTAGAAACAAAATTTGTGTCTATGGTATACGAACAAATTGTTAGCTCGAGATTTCTGTGAGGTGAGATGTTACTCAAAATGTTCCAAGTCAGAGTTCGAAAATTAAATTTGAAATTTATCTAATATCGCTTAGCTATTTTGGGAATTTAAAATACTCTTCCATGCTCTACCATTCCCGTGCGGCCTCAGAAATTATCAATATTCTATCTAATATCTTCATCATGGATATTATATAATATCCATAAAGTTCAAAGCATGTAGGTATGTTGATTTTTGATGTAAATGTGGTGTTGGTTACGTGACTAGATTATTGATGTCTTGACAGATTGTTTACGGTATATTTCCTAGTGGCTTCAATTAAATCTATTTGCGACGTAACAACTTTACATACGTCATGAAAATCATTAGCTGTGATGAATAATTCAACCTTGTATCCAAATTAATTGTACCCACGGCTCACACAGTTTTTAATACACTTGGCAAGTTATTAAACAATGGCGAATGCAAAGCTATAGACTTGGTATTCAGTAAAATCTGATTTTGGAATTATTATTATGATTGAATTCTTGATCAAATGGAATGTGTATTGTATATGCAATACAGTAGTCTCAGCATAGTATTATATCGATTGCTGCAGTGTGAACGCGATCTGCATTTTGATGAAGTATCTGATTTACTAGAACAACACCCTGAGAGTAGCCAATATGAATAAAAGTAATAAGAGAATAAAAGTATGGATCCAAAGGATTATTATCACCCCCAACATAATCTATCTATTTCGTGTTTGGTATCTACTAAAAATGCTCTGTATCATTGGGTTGTATCAGATCAACCTTTATAATTACACGACTTTTATTCTAAATTTATAAACTAAGACTAGAGATATGAAACACAAAGACAATAAGACGATGAATATTGTGAAACAAAATCGTATTCACAGACCCTTTGTAAAATATAAAATCACTGAACTTATTTATGAAGAACCGTGAGCAACTATATCGCGATATCTTTCAAACTGTCAAAGGTCATCGACAGCGGTCTGCTCATTAACCGAACTGGCAAAAAAGTGCGGTTATTTAAATTATATAATGTATGTGATTAGAGAGAACTTAGATAATATATCTAAGTTCTCTCTATAGAATCAAAAGCAAGCAAGACTGTATTTTTTCACACAAAGAATTTATTTTGTTCTCTAACACACATTTATTTAATCGACGTGCTCTTAGCAGAAGCCCTGCAAAATAGTGTCTTACCTGTATGACTCGATTAAATTATCGGAAAACCCCGTGTGCTTCTTATACAGGGTTATTCATTATTAGCTGCAAATACTCAGGAATAAGGTTCAACAAATAAAATAAAAAATATTTATGAAATGATTTTTTTTAAGTTTTGTTATGAAAATCCCGAGAAAATCGATAATGGAATCATTGGCGCCTGACCTATTTTGACCTTTGATCCGCGCCCGCGCGCCGTGAGTGACACTCTGCGTTCAGTCACCGCCTGGGTGGGTCATCGTCCTCTTCTCCGTGGCAATCATTATGCAATAGCCGTAAAGAAATTAATAAAAATAAAATTTTGATACAAAAACTTGAAAAAATTTTTGATCAAATTTTAAAAAAATAATTTCATAAATATTTTTTATTCTATTTGTTGAACCTAATTCCTGAGTATTTGCAGTTAATAATGAATAACCCTGTATAAGTAATTAGATTAGAATGCTGTGCACGTAAAGAGTAGGTTCTCAGTAGCAACTCGTGGAAGCACTCGTGGTGTAGCTTGCTTTATCATCAGCCTTGACGAAGTTCACTAGTCCACTGCAAGATAAATAACTTTTGCATACATTTCTAGAAAAAACATCTTGAGCATCATTCATTCATCAGTTTTCGTTGGTCCATCATAAGAGTCATCATTAAGTGCGTTCTATGCTTTATTTTCAGTGTCGAGGTGCTCATTCGTAAAAAAAATCCAACGGTTGTCGTTTCTATGATAAAAGCCAATTTAGTCTGCATCTTTATCTCCGTACTGAATGCAAGTAATTTGGATGAGATGTGGAATCCTAATGCAATATTCGTGTCAACTTAAAGGTTTCTTAGTTTGATATACTGTAAGAAACCTTGGTTATTATTGTAGCATTTATACGAGGCGGTGTTTTTGCAACATCTAATTATTTCTCAACACTTATGTTACTTGCTGTATGTGTCATTGCAAGATAATCTGCTACAACTTTAAATCGTCATAATTTGCTTTAGGATAGTGTGGAAAATAACAAAATGGCACCTAATTGCGTCATGATAATATTATTGAAGTAAAAAACTTATTTAGCGAAGTTGCTAATGATCATTCATATGTATGCTTTGGTTTTTCCTGTCGTCGTAATTGAATATTTATTGAAGCATTCTTTTTATAAACGGCTTTGTTATTCCGTTGGTATATAATTTTGTTCTTGAATTATCATTTTAATTTATTTAAATTATCATATCTTTTTCATTATTATGTAGGGTGCAGTCTATTTTTGATTTTAAATAATGTTAAAAATATGTACCTATGTCTTTGTCTATGTCTACAAACATAAATACATATATTGCTATTGTTGTTATTTTCGCAGGCACCTCAGCTAATATCCTTCAAGGATGGCAAATTGGGAGTCAACTTCGGAGGTTACCATGCAGGAGTCGGGATTGGAGGTGGAACTGGTAAGAACACTATATTTTTCACATACTTAAAAAAATAGGATATTAATTCGAGTGCACGTCTTTATATTAGTGAGTAAGGCTATTTATATTAGTTGTAACCTTTTTGATTAAATATTTTCTTATCTGTAACTTTTCAGAATCAGGTTCGTTCCTAGTTTCATTAAAACAGTTTGGCTATAAAATCGGTTTTCAAGCTTTTGTAACCTAATAATTATTCAAATAGTTTTTCTTATGTTCATATTAGTTGACAGGTGCTCTTTGTTCTTCTACGAACTTTAAAAACCTTCTTGTGTTTTAGGTAACGGTGCTGCAGGTGGCTTATTCGCTGAAGCTGGTACTCCTCACGGCCAGGCAGCAAGAGCCGGTCTAGCAGGTTCCGTCGATGGAAATGGTGGCTCCGGAGGTACTTATTTACTTTCATTTTACTCCCCCAATGAACGATTCCACAACACACTTTTTTAAAATAAATGCCAATTACAATAGATTACCATCGAATAGTAAGGACTCTCAAACGATGAAGGAAAACATCGTGAGGAAACCGGTATGTCGTAGAGCCTCAAAAGTTCAAAAGCATGCTGTATCAACTGCACGAAAGGAGCTTATTCGAGGGTCTCTAAAAATCTCTGATTGATCCCTGATTCGAAAGGCGCACCTTTCGAATCAGGGGTCAATCAGGGATTTTTTAAAGAAGAAGAAATATCGAAGTTGTCGCTGGATATGCCGTAGTGGCTCTTGCTTTTTATTCTAAACTAGCGGCCGCCCGCGGGTTCGATCGCTCTGTTCTCATTACACCCGGTTTCCGTTACTTTTTCGAAATAAAATAGTACCCTGTGTCTGTGTTCTAGTTCTAAGCCACCAATTTTCAACCAAACCAGTCCAGCCGTTCACGCGTGATGGCGTGACCGTGAAATAGAAATTAATTTATAATACTTATAGATTGCTTTGGATAAGAAGCACTTTTTGATTGCCATCAATCAGATTCTCTCAAAAAATAATTTCAGCTTTATAAACGCTTGGCTACTACCGATTAAGCTGAGACCATTATTGTGTGGGCACGTTTACTTTTTTACAAATACTATTTAATTATTAAATCTGTTTTTATTTTGTGGTGAAAGGTGTTTGACGACTTAGCTTTTGCGACGTCGTTAGTAAGATGGCACCATAATTAGAAGGGTTATTGGAAACGCCCGTGCGTCATTGAGTCCGCTATTCAGATTATAATCGTTATAACCGTCGTTTGGCTCAAAATATGGAATTAGACTTTTTTACGCGGCTAATTTTTTTTTAGTGTTCATTATTTTAGGCTTAACAAGCCGCGGGCTTTTAGGGCGTAATGTATCATTATTACTGTCATCATCCTCAATCTGAATATACCCCGAGGATGAATATTGTAATAAGATAACTCTTAGCTTATAGATAACCTTCCAGCCTCTGTATAAACTCAGTACTACTTACTAGATACTTCGGGTTGGTAAATTTCTAAACGCTTTTTAAACCTACCACACTTGAACAAAGTTTGATTCATAACATCTACAAACTGGAGTTCTATTGCCAATTTAGTATTTTTTTTCAAAAACCTAATAATTGAAGTTGCATGAAGGTGCTATACCTTGTTCACAAACTTTAAGAACACCTCCAGTGGAATTGAAGCATTGTTCTTAGGATAGCTTAGAATAGCTTACCCAATTGTTTTTACTGATGAGGGTTAAGCATTGTTCATTGCGGTCACACAAAATGGATAAGTGAGCGCTTGTAGAATTTACAACTACGCTTACGTGCTGCGAAAGATAAGTCTAAATATTTAAGCTGTAATAATGATTTAGCAAATCTATGACTTCTATGAATACTTTTTCATAAACATGCTTGGAAATTTGAGCATTAATTTGACAAACTTCTTCGAAATAAATCGAAATTGCTGTACTGGACTAATACATGCAAGCAGCGGCCAGCAAAAAGTTGCATGAATCCATTACTATCGTGTTTAGCGGTCAGATACCTAAATTATTTCAAAATTCAAATATAAAATCGATTATTTAAAAATGGAACGCTCTTTTACTCCGAACAAAGCAACCAAAGAGGTAACTTATCAAAGGTTTCATTTAAATTTCGAACTGGGTTGCAAAATTAAATGCTGTTTATGGAAAAATAACAAATGAACACTTCAACAACGTAAGAAAAAATTGCGATGTGCGTTATTTGTCGTAATGGTATTTGACAAAATGCGTTCAAGTAGCACTACTTAGTTTTCCTCGTATTATTTCCGAAAAGTACTAGACAAACCTTGGTCATAGCTATAGGCATTGATGGACTTGCGTACTTTTAAGTACATTTCTACGTTCGGCCAACAATACCTATTTTGCTGGCCGCCGCTGCAGTAATGTACGAATACGTAGGTAGAGTCTGTTCAGAAAGAGAACCGTCGTGGGATTGGAGGGCGCTGCTGTGCTTAATCACCTTTTTTGTTTAGTGTGCAATACAATAGCGCTTCTGTTGCGCTTTGATCCCATCACAACTAGTGTACTATTCCTTTATTTAATTTTTATGATGCAAAATGCTGACAGAAAGAAAGGGATGAGCTGCCATATAAAAATCGAAACGTTAGTTCTCAATTTGGCCACGACGGTTCTCTTTCTGAACTGACTCTACTAGCTTATGTACAGGTGCACACTGAGTTTTTAATCGAATCCTGAAAATTCTATCACTAAACGCGTGAAAAGCTGTCAATAATGACAGCGATATTTGACAGCGTTTCAGCTAATCGCCATCACCTAGATGTGCGCAGGCTTTAAGTGCCACTTACTGTAATTTAGGTTATTCGTTGAGCCGAAAATGGTTCTCTTTATTACGTATCTCTCGGTTGTTCTATAAAAAGTAGCGTTTGACAGCAATTATTGCACAATTTGTACGCTTGTCGCAGAATCTAATGCGCAACTGCGTAATGGTACTTACAGTGTATCATAGAATACTTACTAGTAACACCTACTTACCTACTTTAGTAGT
Source organism: Thera obeliscata (assembly GCA_947578465.1). Lineage (NCBI taxonomy): Eukaryota > Metazoa > Arthropoda > Insecta > Lepidoptera > Geometridae > Thera > Thera obeliscata. The sequence continues at coordinate 21,021,043 of OX387912.1, read as the reverse complement.
TCTAGAGGTCTTTGTGAAAGGCTCGTCCGGGGAAGTACTACCACTATACCTACATATTTCTGCCGTGAAGCAGCATTGCTGTGTTTCGGTTTGTGGGTGTGGGTGCCGGTGAAATTACTGGCACGTGAGGCTGAACATCTGTATGCCTCAAGTTTATGGACGTATGGCAGCTCATCGTAGGGCACGTTAAGACGTGCATGACCTACGAGGTAATGCTTTATAGGCGATGGTTACCACTTAACATCATGAGGGTCATTATGCTAGTTTTATCTGAAAAAATCTCCATACGATTAAGAAAAGGGCTTAAAATTATGTAGGTATTTACTCGAAAATAATTTCCATAATGTTTTTTCTTAAAATGCTAAGCATTTTTATCACAGGTCAATGATTTGTCCCGAGTTTAGTAATAACCATCAAGATTAGTAAATCCCTTGATCCCTAGATCCCTGGTTCCCCATTACCTACAATAGCTTGATGATGATTTGATAATACTACATGCCCGTCAGTCACGTACGCAACAGCTTTTATTAGATAGAAGATTGCCAAAAAGTGAGAGTTCATTAATGTGTTGAGAAAATGACTTATGAAATTGAAGCCATTACGGATAATTGAACGTTTACCTTTGTCTCCCCTTAAAGTCAAGCCAAGAGCCAAAAGGGCAGGACTGTCGTAAAATTACTCAGCAATTGACGCTGGATTGTCGAAAATTTGAGAGTAATCTTCTTTACGTTCCCTTTATTGGAGAATGACGTTATTTTTGTCTACGTTTAACAGACCCACCATTCACCACAGAAGGGCTAAAAGAAGCTTAAAATCTCTCAACATTACCTTTTCTTGTACCTCTTAAATAATGAGTTGGAGAGTTGAAATATCATCTCGATAAAAAATTGAAAAAGAAACAAACGGGTTAAAAAAAGAAGGAGGTACCTACTTCGAGCTGTAACAATAAGGTTAATGAACCATACAGCTTAGTTTGTAGTAGCATTGCCTTATGCGATTTAGATTGATTCATTTTTCACCCAGAAAAAACATTTGCGTGCAAAAAAAGCATGATGAAGCAAAGAGGTTTTATTTCTGTCGTTTAAAAAATTTTCAACTCAGTATTGCAAACTATTTGGTGCCCATAGTATAAGATTTACTTCGTTTCGGGCTTGACGGTGCTGTGTAAAATGTACACATATTAATGTTTATATTTGTCTTGTAGGTGGTCTTTTTGCTGGCGCTACTGCTGGCGGCAACGTTAAAGCCTCCACCGGTCTTTCTGGAGGAGTGTCTTCAGACAAAGCAGCAGGTGCCGGCTTCGCATTTGCTGGAGCTGGTGGACACGAAGCAGCAGCTGGCTTGGTAGGTGACAAACAGGAGATAGCACGTTGGAAGCAACAGAGAAAGGAGGAAAAGCTCAGGAGGAAGGAGCAGAAGAAAGCTCAAAAAAACGCAGCTGCTGCAAGACTTGATTATGTTGGCTACACTTTTTGGTGATGGATTTGTTTTCCTTGGGCGGCCTCATATATAGAATTGGCCTTACTTATTTGCCCATATTGAATAGTTCTTAATTTAATAATACTTTAGGAGATCTCAAGAGTCAAGAATAATCAATAATCTTGTTATAATACTCAGTTGTACATCTTTGTTTCAAATTAGTTTTTGAGTATCTCATTATATTCATTAGTCTAGAAGGCAATTGCCTTTCATTAACTTTAACCCAGTTTTTAAGAAATATTCTCAAAGACTGATATTAACAATTTCTTTAGATAATTTTTTTTTCGAAATGTGTCTGACATAAGCAATAAGTTCTTATTAAAATCCTAAAAATACCTCACCTGTATGTTTTTAACCATCTGTTTCCAAGCCAGAAATGACAGCCTTTATCATTATGTGGGTGAGGCTAACGTGTGAATCTGATTTTTCACTGGAATAAGGTAACAGTACCATAGTCTAAGCATGCTCTCACGTTGCACGAACAAAGAACATTCACATTTTTCGTCTCGTTTTTGGGACTCCATTTTCAATGTTTCCATCAACGTACCACCACCCTCATTAAGCATGGGCTTCGTAGGTTTCAAAGCAAAGTAGGTATTCCGCAATTTTCACCGCCATTTGAAAAGTCAGCCCTTACCATGAAACGATACGATAAGGCACTAAGTTTTAGCTCCGATTTGTACTTAGAACTTTATAAAATTTTGTTAAGTATGACTATTTCGAATTAAAATATTTCTACAAAAAATCGAATAGCTGGGAAAATACGAAGCTAATATTTAAGTGCCCGTGGTATGGCCCAATTTAGAAATAAAAACAAAATCAAACATAAAACACTTTACAGGGAGGGGAATCATCTGTCAGCGGTTCATCCGGCTTCGAATTCTCCGGAACAAAGTCTCACGGGATACCGACAGCTTTGATCAAAGAGACAGAAGTTTCCGCAGTTCCTGTAAAGCATAAAGTACACACTGAGTTCAAATTGGACGCAGCAAATGAAATCCAACACACTGAAACTGAATCCCACAGTGACGCACCTCATTTAAGCGTAAATAATGCACAGTCTACGGTTGTCGAAGACGTAAGTAAGCGGTACCAATCCATAATATTTTTTTCAATATGAATGTATCTTTCATTCCAGGATTTTTTGACTTCACTACTCTCTATATTTTCCCCGACACATCGAGTCGGCTCGAAGATAGCTTGGTGGGCGCCTCAGCAAACTATTGCACGAAAGGTTTGATTTGAAGATCGGTTGTAGGTGTTATGTGTTCGCACTGTAAATCAAAATGAACAAAATTGACACCTGTTCTGTTATCAGCTGATTTGATCAAAATGCGCACCAATGCCAATGTTCCAAACCTCACGCACCTAGTATCATAATAAATTGTGTATCATCAAGATCCTTGATGACTAGGATCTAAATCTAAACTGTAATGTGCTAATTATAAATGTGACAAAATTTTAGATAAGCTTTAAGCTAGAATTCAAACATCTTTAAAAGAAATTTGAGCTTTTTTTGTCCAAAATAATTTTATCCAACGATACTTTACAGAAGTACGAGTCTCCAAAAACGATAGTCCAGAAAACTATCGTCCACACGCATTACAAGCCAAAACACCATCACCATCACGAAGACGCTTATATCGGAGGGTAATAACAACTGATGTTTATCATAAGTAGGGTATTTTGACCAGTACCAGTAGTTTAGTTTATTTGTTTCCTGTAGAACGTTTATATTTTTCATCATTTCTAAATAAAATAACCAGTTGATCTAAGGATAAATCAGAGGATGGATAATTTTGGTGTTGCTAAATTCTTAACTTTTATCTTATATAAGTTTCTTTGGCATGTTGTTATTAAAATATGTTGTCCCATCAGCTACATTGGCGGTGAAGCCAACGCACCTCCAGCACAAAAGCGAGTTGATATTGGAGTACAGAGCTCTGCTAACTCTGGATTTGAAGGCTCTTCATACGCTGGCTCAGACCATGACGTTGGCACGGGAGGTCAGGTCACTTATAAAAAGGAGGTGGCCTTTGGAAACTCTAACTTCTTCAGGGATATCTTCAATGTAAGTATTTTATTTTAATTTGTGTCAAGCAAAAAGTTGTGTAAACAAAGCCATAGTGTCTCATACCCTGAATGCTTCAATGCTTTGAAGGAACATTAAACTTTTGATCCCGGTAGTACTAGTAACCAGATATCACCACAAACTATACAGTTTGCTACTCTTTGTAGTATAAGGGATAAGTTACAGGCCCATAAACACTGCTAAAATTCTAACTGCTTTCCTCTTGAGTACATTCGTTGCGCACTTGCTAATTTGAATATTGTGTTTATACTAACAGATCCCCATCTCAACATTGAAAGCAGTCAGCGGTCTTCTGAGCAACACAGCTGCAGGCACAGGCGTGAAAGTCGAAAAGTCTGCCGTCATTCATGAAGGTGGTAATGCCCAGTCTAGTGGTTACGGTCAAATAGGGGGTGGATTCGGAGGCTACCGTCCGGCCAGCAGCTATGGCCATTTTGAAAAATCAATCCAAGGTGGAGCCGGACTTGGTCACCTAAAAGGGGGTCACCATTTTAAAAGCTACTCTCATTTCGAACACGCATTTAAATAAGTTAGTGTAACGATTTTGTATTTTTTTAGTAAGGTGTATGAAATAAAGTTGTTGTAAGGATTGTTTTGTTTTATAGGATCGTCATGTTCTTTTATGATTCGGCTAGGCTAGATCTTATGACGACTGAAGACGTTTATGCATGTCTTTTACCCCAACAAATCAAATTGAATGTGCAAACGCACTTAGGTATCCATTTACACCAAACTTCGTTTGCCACCCGACGAACTGTCAAAGTTAACCTATTAGCAGTTTGAGAACCTACTTAACTCCACGTTCATTGTTATACGGTTGAAAGTGATGTCAAAATTTAATTTTAATGCGAATAAATTTTTTACGTCTGTTTTATCATAAAGATAAGGAAGGCATTAGTCGACCCACGAGGAATGGCGTATAAGGCTTTGGATACATATTGAAGCATGCTTTTACCGTTAGTAGTTCACATGTTCAGGCTCCACTGACGTGCAAACCCTTGAAGTAACATGCAAAATAATAACTAGGGGTTATAGAACGTCCCATGGGTGATAAAGCTACAAGGTGATTATTTTTCTCGTGTAACGGTTTCGATTCCCGGTTTAAACATGTAGTTATTTAAATATCTATGAATGATATTTGAATTGTTTTTTTTTATTTAAATAATGTCTTCTTTTATGTTTTTTTTTCTTAATATTTTATTTTCCCTCTAAGTGGCATATCTTGTATAACGTCATTTTGATGCTTATAATGCATTAACACGATGGTTAAGTCAGTGTCAATATCTCTTTAAAAACGAGCATAAAAAACAAGAAATTGTTTCATCCTCGTGATAAATTGCAAAAAAAAAATTGTGTGTGAGTGTTGTGCCAAAGGCCAAATGCATGCACAAGTATGAAGTTTAAGCCCTATGCGATCCACAAGAAATGCGTATAATCTTGGCGCCTCTTGCCATCGTAATCTCGATGATATTTTTATCATACTTTTTTATTAGGTTTTTATTTTTTACGACCTTCCCCCTTTTGGCGATTCATACGCCATTTTTAGTTCACGTGTTTTAATACATTTTATGACATAAAAAGTTGCACTTAGTCGTAAAACATTGAAAATGATGGTTTTATGTTCATTTAAATCTTAGTGACCTATTTTCATGCTTTTGCGTAGTTCTCAAACTCTCTTTCATAGTGTTCCGGCTTAGTGCTGATTGTCTTACTTCTTTCAACTGCTAGTAGTCTTTTCCTGGAATGCTTCAGGCTCTGTATAGTTGCCTGTAGCGTTTTATCTCACTCAAACTTCTGACAACATTTTATGTGCACTTTCGCAGAACCACAAAGCCTCCTGTAGCTCCTTACTTCTCAAGGATATCATTTTCCACCATTAATTTTACTTACTTTCACACCTTTTTCTTTTTTATTCAATGTTATTTATGTCAGTTTCTATAAAATTGGGTAAATACATTTTCTGACAAGATCCTTATATTTTTTATGAATGAAAGATGACTTTTACTAATGATCTAATATAATTATGTATTCTGTTATTCAAAGATTTAGGTTTGGCTCTGTAAAGCCGTAGAGAAAGTCTAGTCTAATAATCTAAACAAAACATCCTTTCATCTTGCTTTCTTTACATTCACGTAAAGCCACACTTTTTAATACATGCACAATCTGAATAAGGAGCTTTGAAAAAATAAAGCCACATTTTTGAATACACAAAAGGAACTCTAAAAAAAGGGGTGTATTTAGGGGGTAAATATATGTTAGGCCTTGCGCACATCTAGATCAACCGCGATGGCCATCAGTGTATCGCTGTCAAAGTTTGCGGCAGTATGCTCTAAAGTCCTATGCTAAAACTGATCGCCATTGTCATCGTCACCACAGATCGCAGCTGATCGCCTATGTCTGCAAGGTTTTTATTGCAGTAAATTTAATTAGGTTAACACCGACTTTTTTTTTCAGTTATTTCTATAGTTAATCACCATGCCAATAAGCTAAATTTACTCAAAAATAAGGCAATGTTTCTAATCAATTGTTCTATTTTCTTTCCCAGAATCTGACATAAACCTGAAGCATGCCCCACACTCACAATCATCATCATCGGATGCACAGATCACGGTACAAACACCGAGTGTATCCAAATTTTTTGACGATATCTTCTCTGTAAGTTCACCTCATTTCATTATCATACATTTTCTCAAATTCAACACATATTCTATTATTTGCACAATGTTTTTAGGGTAGACAAAGGTAAGACCAATGTGTTTGTTTGAAATTTTCTACCATTTACAAGCATTTGATTTTATCGCATTTATCGAGCCAAGTGTATACAGGGTTATTCATAATTAGCTGCAAATACTCAGGAATTAGGTTCAACAAATAAAATAAAAAATATTTATGAAATGATTTTTTTTAAGTTTTGTTATGAAAATCCCGAGAAAATCGACAAAGAATATCCTTTGGAATCATTGGCGCCTGACCTATTTTGACCTTTGATCCACGCCCGCGCGCCGTGAGCGGCACTCTGCGTTCAGTCACCGCCTGGGTGGGTCATCGTCCTGTTCTCCATGGCGATCATTATGCAATAGCCGTAAAAAAATTAATAAAAATAAAATTTTGATACAAAAACTTAAATCAAAATTAAAAAAAAAAAATTACATATATATTTTTTATTTTATTTGTTGAACCTAATTCCTGAGTATTTGCAGCTAATTATGAATAACCCTGTATAAGTGCCTGCGTAGCAACAATATTTATATCCAACACATAAACTTTATTTGTAGCTTATTCGACGCATTAACCTGGTTTTATCACATTTTATTTGGCTTTTATCACTCACTTATTTTGGCTTGCTGGTGGCGTTGATTTGACATGAAAAATGAAATGAAAAAAATTTATTGAATAAACACAAACACAAAAAAAAAAACTATAGCCTTAAATACAAACAGGGTATAGACAGGGTGAAAGGTTTGGGACCAAGTGAATATATAAAAGTTGACTAACTACTAGGTAAGAGTCCCGCGCACCCACCCATCCACCTATCAGAGCTACATAGGTTAATTGTGTTTACTCAACAGGTTTCAGCTCAGCATTTATGCTGAATAGGTTGGCAGGTAGGTACCTATACAACGCTGACATGAGAAAACTAAAAAAAATAAAATATTTTATCCCAGATTATACGAGTGTGAACAGATTTTTTCCATGAACAGATATTATAAATTTATCTGTCAGATAATAATATATCCATTTATTATTTGTTTTCTACTTGTTCAGACTTGTCAAAAACAACTTTTTGAATTCGACGAATTGCGTTACTCCGTAGATGGAAAAATTAGTCCTTAGTCACTTTAAAGTTAAATAAAGTGGTACCTAGTGAGGAATAAAAATATACCTACAAACTTGGGATGGGGTCTTTGTATTGGAATGGTGTGGTGCAGGAAGTCTGTGTGACACATGTTTTCGAACTTTTTAGGTTCCACTGCATGGCGGCTTCCTCACGATGTTTTCTTTCATCGGATTTCAGTAGGAAGCTTTGTAACAAATCAGGGGCTTAATTCTCGGGCCGATCTCGATCATTTTGCTATTTTATTTTATTGCTTCTTTTCGAATAGAGATTGGATGATTTCCTTGAGTAATTCATCGACAACCTCATCGTAGAAGCCTCGACAGCTACAATATACGGAAAACGTAGAAAAAGTGCGAAAAAGTCGAAAAGAAGCAATAAAATAAAATAGCAAAATGATCGAGATCGACCCGAGAATTAGGCCCCAGGGCTCATTTTCAAAAAGCAAGTTTTTTTTTTAAATAAAGCTGCGGCAGAAAACCTCAGGGTAAAATTAATAATACAAAAAGTGAAGCCAATTTACGGGTGCTCCAAAGCGGAAGAGATCGTACCTGCATTTGTCGGTATCCATAATTAATAAGGTGCTGAAATGCTGTATTTTGTATACAAAAGGTTAACCGCTTATTTATATTGATGTAGAGTTGTAGAATTAAGTATCTGTAACAATGGGGAATAAAAGGGGTCTATTTGTTAGCAGATTTTCCATAGTTTGCCATCTATAATTCTGTAGGTGTGGCTTTGTCTGGTTTTGAGTCTGTGTGAGTGCTCACCAGTGTATTATACTTTGTGTGTGTGGTTTCAACGTAGGAAAGGATTTTCGACGCAGGAAACCAGAGCCAGAGAAAGAGCCAGACAGAGCTTGTAGGTTGGTAGGCCTGGTGTTAGCACAAACGAAAATATAAACTCATTTTATGGGACCAATCCCAGAATAAAATCTTCCCAATACATGCCATTTTATTTATGGTTACATGATATAAGTGTTTATAATATAGTTACAATGTAATAAAATTACTTTTTGGCTACTAACGGAAGAGGTGAGTGTTTTTAATGCTTCATAAAATTGTTTTTGCTTAATCCTAAACTAATTGTTTTTTATTACTAAGGTGACACCTCGATTAAGGCCGAACGCACACTATACGATTTATGCCATACATTTTAAAACCTGACGTACGCTGCGGAAAGGATTTTGTACATGGCCCCGCAGACGGCTACGATTTTCTAGGATCGTCAGCTCTACTTTGTTTTGAGTTCACGGTGCCGTGTGCGGAAGGTTATCGGATAATGTACGATCGGCCTTAACCGCTTTCGTTTCGCTGACGTGTAAAACCACTCTATAGACTCAATTTTATTACCCATGAGAGGTGTCTAATAAGTACTATTAGACAACGCCCAGCGCACACCGTTTCATAGTTTTAATACGAAGTATTACTGCGCAAGGATCTCGCTACATTTTGCTTTGAGGTCGATCTATACAGGGTGTCCCGTAAATAATGGATCAAACGTAACGGGTAGGTAGCTTACCTCATTTCCAACAACTAATTTGAACAGTAAAAAAAAACCGATAAGGTAACCAAGATATTTTTTTTTTTCGATTTTTACTATTTTCTGTACCAGCATTCAGTGTTTTTGATGCTGTTGCTGCAAATGGTATCATATTTAGGTGTGATTTTTGTCAAACATTTCTGAATAGTTTACTAATGTTATAAGATACCGTTTTTTTAAATAACTATTTATTTGCCTTAGAAAAAAATCTTGAATTGAAAAGTTTTGTTTTTACGATGAAAAGACCAGAATTGGAAAAATTCTCCTGTAAAAAAAATGTATGACAACAAAGTGTACCATTATTTTAAAAACTTGTAAAATCCCTAAGGTTTGCAAATTGGTATAAAACTTACGTCTAGTCCTTGCGGTTACAAAGATATTGCTATGAATCTGACAGAGGGGCCAAATTACGAAATAAAATAAAATTTGAAAAATTGTGCACAATTCAACTATTTTCTTAAAAATGTTTAGGTAGCTCAGCGTATGAAAAAAATTAGGAGGTTAAATTAAAAAAAAATACAAATAAATCGTTTATTTTGTTTTTACAGTAAATGTTCAAACTGACGTCCCTCTACGAGAATGCAAAGTCTGCACCTCCTAATAAAGGAAGCTCTTATCCGACGGACAAAATGGATGTTGTTTATTTCTGATACAGCAGATTGGATGCGGAACAGATTTTTTTTATTGGGGATGTTTAAAAGACAAAGTTTACAAACAACAAATAACGTCGGAAGAAGAATTACGTCAGCGCATCCAATCTGCTGTATCAGAAATAAACAACAGCCATTTTGTCCGTCGGATAAGAGCTTCCTTAATTAGGAGGTGCAGACTTTGCATTCACGTAGAGGGACGTCAGTTTGAACATTTACTGTAAAAACAAAATAAACGATTTATTTGTATTTTTTTTTTAATTAACCTCCTAATTTTTTTCATACGCTGAGCTACCTAAACATTTTTAAGAAAATAGTTGAATTGTGCACACTTTTTCAAATTTTATTTTATTTCGTAATTTGGCCCCTCTGTCAGATTCATAGCAATATCTTTGTAACCGCAAGGACTAGACGTAAGTTTTATACCAATTTGCAAACCTTAGTGATCTTACAAGTTTTTAAAATAATGGTACACTTTGTTGTCATACATTTTTTTTACAGGAGAATTTTTCCAATTCTGGTCTTTTCATCGTAAAAACAAAACTTTTCAATTCAAGTTTTTTTTTCTAAGGCAAATAAATAGTTATTTAAAAAAACGGTATCTTATAACATTAGTAAACTATTCAGAAATGTTTGACAAAAATCACACCTAAATATGATACCATTTGCAGCAACAGCATCAAAAACACTGAATGCTGGTACAGAAAATAGAAAAATCGAAAAAAAAAATATCTTGGTTACCTTATCGGTTTTTTTTTTACTGTTCAAATTAGTTGTTGGAAATGAGGTAAGCTACCTACCCGTTACGTTTGATCCATTATTTACGGGACACCCTGTATATATAATGGCCCAAAAACTCCGTCACCAGTCATCTCTATGACTGGTGACGGAGTTTTTGGGCCATTCAAAAACCTTCATGGCTTAATGCTCACTAAAGCCAGGACCAACAGCCTCCAAAGCATGAAGGCGGTCAGATGCTGGCGCTTTACCTATGTAAATACTTATTTTGTGAGCAGAATCTTGGCAAACTTATCGGTTACGAATGAGCAGTCTGTATGCCTCGAGTTGATGGACGCATGGCAGTGCATCGTAGGGCACGTTCCTGACGTGCGTGACCTATTATAGGCAATGCTTTGTTATAGGCGATGATAAGTACTTAACATCAGGTGGCCCATATTATTGTTTCATCAGCTAGTTGTATAAAAAAAAGCTAATCTGTGAGTAATTTCAAGCAATTTCTTTCGCAATTTCTTTCATAATATAAAATGTTGTTTTACTGTTACTGTACTCAGCCAAATGAAATGGTCCCGAATCGAGGTTTTGTATAAAAAGGGGAAGTTTATTTGAATGTTTTCAAAACCTTTTTCTTTCATCAGATTCCAATTAACACCTTGGGCGCCGTAAACACATTTTTAGAGAACAACGTCCAAGGAAGAAACCGAATTCAGGTGAGCAATTTTAATAGGAAATTATAACTTAGCACAATCACTTAAACAAAAGAATTCTGTTAATTTTTTATGCAAACTTTTCTAAAGAAAACAATTTTCTTTTTAGTAAAATTTGTTTACGAAAAATTTGTTTTCGTGTGAGCACGTGTCTCTTTCTTTTGGAAGAGACACGTGGAAAATTGATGAGACAAAAACTCGTTTCTACGTAACATTATTTTTGCTGTCTCATTTCTCCATACATATAGAGAGAGACAAAAAGGCGAAAAGAAAATAACATTTCGTAAACGAAATGTTGTACCTAAATGAAGTGGGGCTTGCCCTTCTGATATCGAATTTTTGAAGGCCTATAAACGAATTTGCGGTATACAATTTTATTTAGGTTAATAGATTTCTTGATCTTAAAATATTTGTTCTGTTTCTGGGTGCTAACACTGTCGAAGTACAGACAGCAACCGCAGTTGATTGACAGTCCAAATTTTACTTCACTTTATGACGATGATAACTGTGCCTTGAAACCATGGTAAACCTCATCATTGTCATCATCCGTAACCCGACTTAGCCCACTGCTGGGCATAGGCCTTTCTTTGCTTTTGCCATTCACCACGATCTTGGGCTACCCTCATCCATCTACGGTCCACGACGTTGACAATGTCGTCAACCCATAGTGCTAATGGACGTTTAACGCCTTTCTTCCCAGTCCTCGGCCACCACTCCGTCAACCTGCTGGTTGACGGAGAGAATAAGATATAATAATTATTGTTTAAGAGTTATTGTTGTTTTGTCTAGGTCACCCAGGATGCCTCGGGCAGCGTGGCAGAGCCAACCAGAGTTAGAAGAGGACCACACGCAAGAAGGCGATTTAACAAACACGTAGTCATTCTAAACGAAAGCCCCGAAGAACACCAAGAATCTAATTAAAAAGATTAAAACAAAATTAAAACATAATTACAATAATTAATATTTGAACGAGGCTCATTAAAGTACCTGCTGAAAGTTACAATTTGTATCTTAGGATTTTTTATGACATAGTACAATTTATTTTATTTGGTATTTTTTAATACGTAATAGGCTAAGTTTCTAAGTTATATCTTTTTGTGTTTTGCTATAGGTACTAGAATATATAATAAAATTTATTTTGATAAAATGTGTCTCATGTCCTTTATTTTCCTTCTCCCATAATTGTAGAAGCCCACGTCTAGGCTTTTTTAGGCAAATCTTGTTATAAAGGAAAGGTAAAATACCAAGTATCCAAAAAATATTAATTCTCCACAAAAAAACGTACGAGCAATATCAAAGAGTGGTAAAAATGTCTCACTTATGCTACCCACGAGCAAGCGCGCAATTTGTAAACGTAATAAAAACTTGAAGCCCCAGTAAAACTTGCTGCGTTACAAAATTCTGTATCGTAAAATGTGTAAGTTGTTTTGTTTACTGCTTTACAGAAGCCAAAACAGACTGTTTTATCACACACTAGTGATCCGCCCCAGCTTTGCACGGGTGGAAAATTTCAAAGGCTGTAACTTCATATTTTTCATCTTCTCTTTTCTAAATGACACCTGTGCAAAGCCTGGTTGTATCACTAGTAATTTTTGAAATCAGTCCCATCGTTTTTGAGTTTATTCATTACATACAAAAATAGAAACGTTTTCTCTAGTATTACCGTTATGTGTAGATGACTTGGAATATATTATTTTGTCACAAAGTTTAGTGTCAATGAATATTTACGGTCATAATATAATAATGAAAAAATCTGTTCGTAAATTAAGTGTAGGTATTTTCATCATTGGATGGATACATCAACATCATAAAAGGAAAGAAAGAGAAAAACGATTGTATGATCTTCTCGTGGGTCGAACGTCGTTTTATTTTACGGGATTAAAACCGGAGCAACTCTTACAATGTTGTATAAACTTGTACAATCAGACACTCCCTCAACAGTCTTCCTGTAAGCATAACTGATCCCAAAATAGGCACGTGTATCGTCCTTATTGATGTCGACACAACGTCATTTCCTTTTCCATTCTCTACTCGTATCTCAGCTGACATCTCTATAGTCCACACATTCTTATCAATGGCTTCTTTCACACCGTTTATATTTTCTTTGGCCTACCCACATATCCATCAACATTGTGTGTGAGTGATGATTAACTCTACTGGTTACATGACCTTCATCCTCTTCATGACATGTCCCAAATAGGCACTTTACTATAACAAAATGGCTTTGTCGCCAGAGCTATTCAGTTTATGAGTTTTTTATTACTATGGACGGACGGACATGGGCCTTGATGAACGAAATTTAGTATTTACAGAATTACAGAGTGCTGGACTCCCGATTGTGCTATTTATACTTCTATACTAATACTATAAAGAGAAAAGATTTGTATTTTTATCTGTATGTTTGCAATGAATAAACTCAAAAACTACTATACCGATTTCAAAAATTCTTTCACCATTGGACAACTACATTCACCCTGAGTAACATAGGCTATATTAATGTGTTTAAAAAAATAAATGTCCACCCGTGCGAAGCCGGGACAGGCCACTAGTAGCCTATAAAGTTATTAAGTAATGACCTGATCATGTCTGCCAAAGAACCGATAACCGCTGGGATCAACGAGTTCAGGAGTGAAGATAGCTTGTAGGCAAACGTAGTATAGGACGCCCTCAGACTAGATGGAGCGACGACATGTGAAAGGAAGGGCAGCGACCGGATGGGAAGAGCCTTAAACCAGGCTCATGCAGTAGAGTGCCAAGGAGAGAAGTATATCCCGCAGTTGACTGCAATAGGTTGATCTCCTTCTTCTTATCGTGTCACTGATTTTGAACCAAGTGTTGTGAAAAGCTTTTAAGTGCGCCTCAAAGAGGCTCCTTTCATGCACATGACACTTATTTTTTTTTTGAACTTTTTATGTTCTACGATATGGCGGTTTCGGTTTCGGTTTTTCGGTAATAGGTTGATGATGATGAATGATGACACCGATCAAAAAAAAAAAACACTATCTAGCCCTAAACTAAGCAGAACGTGTACTATGGGAACCAGATAGCTGATATAATACTTATATATTTTTTGTAAATTCATACTCATAATGCAATATAACACCTAGACAGAGAACAAACATCTGTGTTCACCACACAAATGTTTGTTCCCGGTGGGAATCGAACCCACGACCTACGGCGCAGAAGGCAGATCACAAAAAAACATGATGATGAGTGGAATCATGAATCCACCAAAAAGTTTTCATATTGTCCAAGCGTTTTGAAAAATTTAATCATTTGCCCTTTCGCGGAGAAATTAATTGACAGAATTCTGGAAAGTAGTTTGTTGAAGGTACTCAAAACTATTAGTTTATTTTAATTAGAGCCGAAATTGAATAGTTATTTCAATAAAGTTTGTTTAGCTATCAAACTAGTACCTTTATCTAGCAACCTTTGTGAACGACCTAACTCATTCGACCTTTGGGGCATACTCAATCTAGGTAAATTAGAAAAGTCTTTTTGAACTCTTTAATCACTCAGTGAACTGGAGTAACATTTTATTCAAATGATTGGGAAAGTATAATAAAACTCAAATTCTGGAACTACGAGTTGAACAAGTGCTTACGACTAACTCTTAGAAATCAATATTATTATATAAATGTTTGTTTCAATAGGTAAGTGATAAAATTAATCACTATAGGTAGTTATGATTTCCATTCTCAATTGGGTTTAGTGGTAATGCTTGTGGGAATATAACAGAGTATGAATTAATGTGTTGAATCGCCTTATTGACCTTGGTTACAATTGACTGAATTCTGCAAAATTCACAGAAATGAAATGTTTCATGGAACTATGGAGTCCACGCCAGTAGTCCTACAACAAACTCTATCTGGCTCTGGGTTTGAGACTGTGTGAGTGCTCACCAGTGTAATAATCTGGGTGTGTGTGACGTTTCGACGTAGGATTTATTTAGTCAACACTCACACAGACTCAAAACCAGAGCCAGATGGAGCTTTTGGTAGGCCTACAGCTTAATTTCTGTAACTACGAGTCAATAGGTAAGGTAGGGTAAGTTAATCAAGTGCTATAGGTACTTAGACTCACTCTTAGAAATCAATATTATTTTTTAAATGTTTGTTAAACTGAAAAGATTTACATAATCTCTTGGTCAACGCAACGCGGTAACATTTTATGCAGGCATATTTTCATTGCCACTTGAAAGATTGCTTTCTGTTAGCAAGTTATATTTTGGTACTTTGATAAATTATTATCTGTCTAAAAGTAAGTTAGCTTGCCAATTTCAAGCGAGTCAAGAGCGCTGAAATAGCCTTTTTAAAGCAATTTCTGGTTCCAAGCCTCTTTGTTAAATTAGTGTTAGAGTTTAGGTTGCTAGGGTTTATAAATACGTTTCAAAATGTAAAAAATATCATATTCTTCGTCATGCATGATTCAAGTAGGTCAATAAATGTTCCAGAAAGCTCATAGCTGTCTTTTCTTCGTAATATTTTGACTGTCGTAAACAACACTATAGCTAAACACTATAAACTAATATTATGCTATAGCTAAAGCAACACTTATGTAAAAAGACGGATATGTACTCGGGTAAAAAAACCACAATGGTTACACATTAAATGGTGACCTCAATATAGTAGACCTTTTACGAACGACCGTCGTATCATGATTACTAAAATGCTAGATAGATCGATAAAAACTTTATTTGCCTAGATTTAACACACACAAAATAAAATAAAAAAATACAGAGATAAAAAATAAAAATACAAAACAAGAACTTAACAAGATAATAAAAACTAGCTACGAAAATTAAGATAGCGTGTGTGTTTCATTCCAGACAAAAAGGTAATAGCTCAGCGCATATATTGCACAAGGCAAACACTGATTTTCAGCTATTACCTTTTTAAGTGGTAATGGGTTGCTAATGGGTATGGTATATTTATTGGCCCCATGCTAATGGGTTGGTGAAAATGCTCTTTAAAATTGCACTATGCAGCGATATAGTAATTCGTGTTTTACCACCCAGTGATGTATATTCGTCATTATACCAAATTGAAAATAACCGTAAACTCGACCAGAACAATACATTAAATAGATTACACAACACACAGCGAAATGCCATTTTGGAACTAACAACATTACCGCATAATATAATGGAGTTGAACGTTGATCGTAACTAGTGGTGAATGAGGAAATGATACACATGATTCTTGTCTGGCTTCGTAACCTGTAGGCCTATCACAAACTCTGTCTGGCTCTGGTTTTGAGTCGGTTCGAGTAGTGTCTTAATAAATCAATACGGCGAAACGTCACACACACAGTATCACTGGTGAGCACTCATGCAGACTCAGAACCAGAGCCAGACAGAGCTTGAGGTAGGCCTACTGGTTACGAAATAATAATTATATGATAGAACTATTCTATACTATATTATATTCTATTCTATTCTATCCTTCTAATAGCTGGTTACGTAACTGGGTTACGTACAAGCACTAAAGGGATGCTATAACTACTCTCAAACACTTCGCCGCCATGGTGTCACATCAGTCGTTTGTGCTGTCAATAATATATCAAAATTTTGTACCTTCACAAGTCAACCTTCTCCAAAAAAACTGTTCTCCCGAAGGATTTGATGGGATCGAGACTTGAAAATAACCAAAAAGTTTTATTCCTAATAACAAATAAGTGCAGTAAATAATATATCTTTGAACCTACTAATTAGTGGAGCACAAGCTGAACACATTTGCTTATAATAATATCAGGAGCTGATAATATCAGGACACCACACATTTACTGGATGGATGAAAAAGCACACACTTAAATTTTATGAATATGAAATGGAATCCCTAAACGAACAATTGTTTGGTTGCACGCTGTCTCTCGTGCCATTCAATATAATCTGTCGCTTTTCCAGAACAGAGACACAACTTTGTACAAATGAGTTTATTTTCTCTAATTAGCTTTTGAAGTTGGGAATTGACTAAAGGAGTTTGTGCGGGAAGAAATAGGGAAGCGAGTGGTTTTTTTATCTTGTGAACTCTTCTAAGAAATAAAACTTAGGCGGCTACATTCAGAGAGCAAAGAAATTACTCAACCGTATATAGTTGCAGTTTCCAGCCTTCAACAAAAATGATTCCATTCCAAATAGCTTATGAAAACGATCGTTGAAAATAACATGTTTTAATCATCATCATCTATGAGTTTTTAGAAGAAGATAGCTGACAAACTGTAATTCTGATATAAACGATGAAAAATTGTAAATTGCATTTTTGCTTTCGCGGGCATAATTATATGCCCGCAACCACGGCTGTTGTAACTCGGTCAAAACGTCGGGAAATAATAAAGGTAATCGCGCTAAATACCCGTTTCTTCCATATAATTGGAAATTGATTTGCAAGAAATTGAGCTAGACAGGGCAACGTTTTCAAATAACCGAAAATTCGAAATTTGCAGAAGCCATGCGCACGTTTTTTCTGTGTTTCTTCCTTGACAATGTTGTATTACTTTTATCTTTGTAGGTACTAGGCAGGCTACTATCACAATCAAATTCAAATTCTAATAATTTATTGCACATACGTTGTTAGATACAGGTGATACAGTAGAGTATAGTTTCAAACATAAACCCGGTTAGGGCACCGCAACTAATTTTTTCCACTTTGGTGGCGCTAATTATCACATTACATACATAACTAAAGGAACATTTTTTACTTAGGTAATCTCCAAAAAAATGTTTAAGCTTCCGTACAAAATTAATGTCTATTATCTTCTTTGAGTGTGAGCTATAATGAACATTAAGTAATTTCCTTTCCTCCGAGATCGGAGGAATTTATAAACTTACAGGTAAAAGTAACCTGATGTCTTGAATAAATTAATATTTTCCTGATTAATTCATCAAGAGTTCTCTCGTTACCCGTTACGTGGGTTCTTCATTACATACACGCACATTACAAGTTTTAAGTACTAAGTTGGTAAACCTCAATAACTTTACTTAATTTACTCAATTTGTTTTCTAAAGTGGTGCTTTACATCAACATCATTATCGTATTGAAGAAGTCTATTGCTGAAATTCCACCATATTGCCAGGACGAAGTGAGTTTAGGCCCTTTTCTTTACGGATACTTAGAACTTCTCATCCAATTATTGTGAAGAACTTAATATTAAGCAATCGCACAGAATACTGAATACAGTAGAAAGGCAATCATGCGCCGTTTGTATGGGAGCCGATGTCGCCATTACGACTATTATATTTAAAATATCCCAAAATATGAGAGTTTCTAAGAAAAAGGAAGGAAGAAAGATGTTAAGATAGTATTTCTTTGTTTTATATTGTCGCTAAACTTGTTCGGAAAGTAATTCTTGCGCTGCTGCAAGGCATTTTTCACTTTACGACTCCCGAAAAAATTGTTGAATTTGTATAGAAAAAGGAGAATATCCTCATTCGTCGTAGAAATAAAGTGGAACCCGCAGCGTATAAAACAGATCGACGACTCTGAATTGCAAGGCCTATTATAATACATAACTGACTTTGGATTAAAATTCATGTGTCGATGAAATCACGCACCCAAACGTTTGCAAACCACTTGATGGCTATTGCCGAAATTGGATCAGTTCGTCTCGTGGGGAAATTAATTTCGAACCCTCATCAAACTTCCTGTGCTCAAAAGCCGATAATTTGACTTTAAGATAACTTTAAGACATTGTTATAGCGAGTTATGCTAAGCCGCCCAAAGACGATCAATAAACATAATGTGCAATATTAGATTACGAATGGTATTGATCCGCTTATGGATGTTGATTATACTATGGACATCATAGATAATGCCACTAATTATATTGCTCTTACGTTGTAGATCTTACGTATATTTATTAAGTGAATATAATCGTACGTTTATTATTGTAAATATTGATTCGGAAACGGATTTTGTTTATGGTTTTATATATAACATCGCATTCTCCTTCTTAAATTTAAGAGCTTAACTCTTGTCGGTTTTGATGCAGTTTTCTCCAATTAAGTCTTTCGAATGCGGCCTCCTCGACTTCCAAATACGACATGATAACGACCTCTTCTTTTATCTGGCTTATGCAGCTTATTCTTGGCTTAGACCATTTATATAATTCTTGGCCTTCCTCTTCCATGTTTTCCTTCAATCTTTTCTTCTTTTCTTCGATGATGCTCTTAATTTATCTGTCATTTCGTAGAAGATGTTCAAACATTTTACCTTTTCGATTTTGTATTGTCTCAAGTATAGCTCTCATCTCTTTTACTCGCTCTAAGACCTCTTTGTTCGTAACATCGTCGAAATCAATAATAACGCCTATCATATTACTGATGTTTCTGTGTATAGGGTACCAGTAGGCCTACCACTAGCTCTGTCTGGCTATGGTTTTGAGTCTGTGTGAGCAGTCTAAACAAATCCTGCGTCGAAACGTCATACACACAGTATAATACACTGATGAGCACTCACACAGGCTCAAAACCAGAGCCAGAGATAGAGCCAGACAGAGCTTGTGGTTGTCTTATAGGTGAAACTGAAACGAGGAAATTCGTGGAACTCCACACACTCTACTCACAAAGGTCACTGGCATAGTTCAATAGAACATGCAAATTGAAGCGGCAACGGACAGGCCATATTTCGCAGAAATGAAAAGATTAAAAAAAAGTTATTTATTAGGTTCTCAAAATGGTAACTGCTAATCAGAAATTTACGTAGGATACAAAATATTGATAACTGTCAAGATTGTAAAGGTGGTGAAAAATGCTCAAAATAGTTCTTCCTGGAAATGAACAAGACAATAATGTGCATTATGTATTATTTGCTTTATTAGGTAATCTCTGTAATGGACTTCAGGCTCGTTAGACTGAAGAACTTTTCTAAACACTTTGTATAATCTTAGATCACTTTATTTATAATTGTAGAAGCTTATCTTCTCGGGGCTCCTCAGTAAAAAATGTTAGCCGTTTTTATCAACAAACATTTTCCTTGGATTTTCGTTGAAAAATTATTTCAGTCTGCTTGAAGAAGAATTAATTGTCCCTGTCACGGTGCGGTTCTTTTGAATAACTAGGTGATTCTGGTTCCATAAGCACGTTTCCAATATTTACATTGCACTGGTAAAAGCATTGCAATTGTAAACCTATTACTTGCCTTACATGTTTGATAGGGACCACAAAATCAAAGGCATAACTCATTTAGATTTTTTAACGACTCAAAAGTTAAGAACAGAGCGGGATTTGAACCCGCAACCTTCCTTTTGGTACGGGTCTGTGCTGACCACTGCACCATAGGATCCTAATCACTCGACGAATAAGTTTTAGGGACTGTTCGGACTAACACGACCGTGGCTCTATCTCAGGTTTGACGTTACAGTCAACTATGTACTCACCTGCTTGATAACTTTTGTGATTTACTTAAGTGTAGTAAACACTGTTAAATCAATAATAAGTACCTAACTCATTTATTCATAAGAAATGCATGGCTTACTTTTAAACGTCTAAAACTAGGTGAGTCTATCTATATAGGTGCCAGTTCCACAAGCCAAAAAAACCGAAAAGCTTACTTTATCCGCCTAACACCAACATTTTACAGGAAAATTGACGCAGCTTTTCACGTTCAGTGTGAATAATTCAAATTAATTAGATTTATTTGACATTGTGCACGATGCGTTTATTTCAGAAGTCAGATGCGCTAAAATATGGAATTATATTGCGCATTTAGATTAAATGCGGTTAGTATTTTGGACGAATAGCTATAGCAGTAAACTATAGCATTGTATATAGAAAATGTATCTTTGTAAATTGCAGATAATTTGATACATACTGGCGCTGGAAACATTTTTTTTTGCCAAGTAGTGTAGTGCTGCTACCAAGAAAAGTTTTAGGCCTGGCTGATGCATAAAGATGTGAATAATTAGTCGTGTTGCACACATACTTAATTAAAAAGAGAAATCCCAATGTTAAGGAATTTTTATAATATTACTCCATGGGTGTTATAAAAAATGAGTCATAAAAATTACGTGGGCAAAAGGCGCTTTTTCTTTAGTTTGTACCATAAAATCGGCACCGTCACTTCTATAAGTTAATTAAAAGCAAAACTCATTAAAACGGTGGCTACGTGTAAATTGTGGCGTTTAGCTCGCTTCGCATTTAATTATGGCGAGAATAAATCACGGTGGTTACCAGGCTACCAGCGATCCACTGGTCCATGCTTGGTTAACTGAGATCTAGTTAAGCCCTTATAGCACTGGGGAAATATTTACTCTGTGGCAGTATCTGCGTTGCGATGCGGATTTAAATTTCGAACGCACGGACCTCGAATGAATTGAACGAATTCGATTTTCAAGTTGACACCTATGATGGGTAACTTTTTTTGTAAAATGCTTTGTACTGATGCAAATGAATTATGAAATCGAAACCCGGAATGGTTTCGTTTTCTGCCATTTTCGGCCGTAAGCAAGTATAGCTTTTTCATTTTAATTGTTTTTTCAGTGTTATTTTGAGTTGTGTTGTGTAATTTAAGTAGTATTTTAACCAATATTACTTGAGGTTAAGACCTCAAGACCTTGTGCTAAGGCACAAAATGTGGTAGTTAGAGTGAAAGTGTATTTATGTATACCTGATTTGAACGATAATGTTTCCGATGGGTTTTAAGAAAAACGTCATCATTTTCTTCAAATCTAATGACGGCCGACTTGTTGTCCGACTTGACTTAAAATTATTTTATTTATATTATATTATTATTATATTACTTGACATTGGTCATGTCTTCTTACTGACAGATAATATTCATTAAGAAGAAGAAGATTATGATTCCAAACATTGTTTGATGAAGTCCCATAAATAAATAAATAAAAAGCAGCCAAGTGCGAGTCGGACTCGCCCATGAAGGGTTCCGTAGCATCAAGTAACATTATATAAAGGTTCTTGTAGTTCGTCGAAAGGTAAATTGCGGTTTACGATTTATTTTTATTAATTATTTATTTTTATTTATTTAGACAAAGCAGTTTGGGCTAACAGCTAGCGCCAAAGCGCCCAAATGCAAAATACAATTTTATTACAAAATACACATTACAATAAATAAAAGTTAGTCTAAACAACACTACAATTTAATTACAATATACTACTAATATAATTTTAACATAGTCAAAATATTAAATAGTAAAATGTCAAGAAAAATACAGTTTCTCAGTAAAAATCAAAAACAAATGAAAATGTCAAAAAGATAATAAAAGTTATGTCAGCAGAGTCAAAAAAAAGTCGATTTTTACGATTTATGACGTATAAAAAAAACTACTGGCTAGATCTCGTTCAAACCAAATATCTTTAAAAGTTTGCATAGTAGTACAACATATATTTTTTTCATTGCTCATACTCTGAAAGTAGGTCTGAAGTTGCCTGAGGGGCCTAATTGAAAGTAAAACTTTCAGCCCTAGGGAGAATCGCTTTCTACTGACAGCTGTCAAATTATAAAAAAAAAAGTTCTATTTTATTCAACCATGTTCCAACTTTCTAAAGTCTTCCTAACTGCAAGGAGGTCGTTGAACCAAATTCCAACTTTTTATTCAGCAAGTAGGTTGGAAACCCATTACAACGGTAAGAAGTCTAAAAAGTCTAATTAGAGTGCAATGTAAAATTTAAATAACATAAAGATAGTATTAAATAAATAATCATCATCATCATCATCAACCTATTGCAGTCCACTGCTGGACATAGGTCTCTCCCATGGCGCGCCACTGAGCCCGGTCTTTGGCTCTTCCCATCCAGTTGCTGCCCGCCACCCTGCGCAAGTCGTCGCTCCATCTAGTCTGAGGGCGTCCTACACTACGTTTGCCTAAACGCGGTCTCCACTCCAGAACTCGTTTATCCCAGCGGTTATCGGTTCTTCGGCAAACATGACCGGCCCACTGCCACTTCAGCTTGCTTGTTCTTTGGGCTATGTCGACAACTTTGGTCCTCTGTCGAATGACCTCGTTCCGGATCCTGTCTCTAAGAGAGACTCCGAGCATAGCCCTCTCCATAGCTCGCTGAGCGACTTTTAACCTATGGACCCGTCCTGCCGTGAGTGTCCACGTTTCGGCTCCGTATGTCATAACTGGTAGGACGCACTGATTAAAGACTTTGGTTTTCAAGCACTGTGGGATGGGCGACGAGAAGACCTGACGAAGTTTCCCAAATGCTGCCCAACCAAGCTGAATTCTCCTACTTAGCTCCTTTTCAAAGTTGTTTCTGCCTAGCTGGAGGATCTGTCCGAGATAGACGTATTCCTCAACAACTTCGAGGGTAGAGTTAGCGACCGTGATCGGTACTGGGGTAATATGCTCATTGACCATGATTTTGGTCTTGTCCAAGTTCATGCCCAGTCCGACCAGTCGAGAGGCATCAGCTAAGCTGTTCAGCATTTGCTGTAGCTCCTGCAACGATTCTGCCATGATGACGATATCGTCCGCAAATCGCAGATGTGAGATATACTCGCCATTTATGTTAATGCCCCGTCCATTCCAGTTCAGTGTCTTAAACAGATCTTCCAACGCGTTTGTGAACAATTTCGGGGATATAACATCCCCTTGTCTCACTCCGCGGCGCAGTTGGATAGGTTTAGACTGCTGGTTTTGTACTTGGACGGTCATTGTAGCGGAGTCATAAAGGCATCTCAGCACCTCGATGTATCGCCAGTCAACTTGGCATCGCTGCAGGGACTCCAGAACAGCCCAGGTCTCGATGGAGTCAAACGCCTTCTCATAGTCCACAAACGCTAGGCACAGAGGCTGATTATACTCCTCTGACTTCTGTATAATCTGGCGCACTGTGTGTATGTGGTCTATGGTACCGTATCCTCCTCGAAACCCAGCCTGCTCTGGTGGCTGAAACTCATCAAATCTTCGGGCTAGACGATTCGTGATTACCCTAGAAAACAATTTATAGATGTGGCTTAAAAGTGAAATAGGCCTGTAGTTCTTCAGTAAGGTTTTGTTCCCTTTTTTGAAGAACAACACAACTAGGCTCTTATTCCATGCCACTGGAGTTCTCCCATTGGTGATGACAGAGTTAAATATACGCTGAAGCTCCTGAAGGATTGGTGTGCCACCTGCCTTCAGGAGCTCTGACGTTACTCCGTCTTCTCCCGGGGCCTTTCCATTCTTTAATTGTTTCAGGGCCAGTTCGATTTCGTCTAGGCTAATTTCAGGCAGGTCTTCGGTGTAGTGGCGGGTTAATGTGGCTCTTGCGTCCTCGTTACTAGGTTGGGGTTGTAATGCGTGCGAGCTGTACAACTGACTATAGAATTTCTCAACTTCGGTGAGAATCTCTGGCTTGGAGACGACGGTTGTGCCTGTGTCAGTTTGCAATGCAGTCAGGTTGCTTCTCCCGAGGCGCTGAACAAAAACCTTTGAC
This sequence comes from Thera obeliscata, assembly GCA_947578465.1. Classification (NCBI taxonomy): domain Eukaryota; kingdom Metazoa; phylum Arthropoda; class Insecta; order Lepidoptera; family Geometridae; genus Thera; species Thera obeliscata. Next base: position 20,996,622 of record OX387912.1, on the reverse strand, counting down.
CCCCGGTTTAGCTCTATAGCTTTCTCAATACATCGAGTATTGAAGCACCGGAGGAAATAAATAATATATCTTCTAAATTACTTGATTAATACATAGCTTCAACTATTTATTTAAAATAACATAGATTTGAGCAAACAATTTACTATTTTTAAATTATGAGAATGAAAATAATGGCTGAATAATGCTGGCGAACCGAAGCCGAAGGCCCGCCAGAGAAAAAGAAAAAAAAAACCGGGAAGGCGGCAATTCAATCTTCGTTTTCACAAATTTTTCTTTCATGTTTTTATTTTTACTTTCCTTGTATTCGTAATGAAAAGCACAGTGTTTACCTCGGGTGAAAGTCTTTTAAGTCCCTCAAGCTCCATTGGCGCCCTCGCTACGCTCTGGCGCCAAACCCGTCTCGGGACTCAAAAAACGTGACTTTCAACACTCGGGTAACAATGTACTATTTTAGTTTTATCATTCTCTTAGGGGGGGGGGGGGGGACCAACTTTTTTCCACTTTTTTTTTTTACAACTTAGTTGACAAACAAGCATACGGCCCACCTGATGGGAAGCGGTTACCGTAGCCTATGGACGCCTGCAATACCAGAGGCATCACAAGCGCGTTGCCGACTCTTTAAAACTTAAAAAAAACGCCCTTTTTGAAGATGTGTCTCTCGCGCAAACTATTCAGTTTAGAAAAAAACTATATAAGAAACCTCAACATCATTTTTGAAGACCTATTCATAGATACCCCACAAGTATGGGTTAGATAAAAAAAAAATCGGTTGTCTGTAAAGTCGGTTTACTGACGATAGTTGAACGTGATAACGTCATAAGAAAATACTGATGGAATGCTTGCATTTTTCAAAAGAAAATTTTAGTTTTACTGAATTGAATTGAATGTGAATGAAACTGAATGAAACTGAATGATACTGAATGAAACTGAATGGAACTGAATGAACATCCGGACCCGGACCCGGACCCGGACCCGGACCCAGACTGAACCCTTACCCTTACCCTCATTTACCCTTACCCATTACCCGACCCGGGCTCGGGCTCAGGTAAATGGAACGACGAAACGACGTAACGACGCATGAGTCATGTTTTTTCGTGCGTGCAGCCGGCTCCATCGATTTATAAGACGTTATCACGTCAAAAAAAAAAAATTGAGTTTCAGTTTCAAGTATGGGGGACCCCCAAAATGTATAGTTTTTTTTTCTATTTTTGTGTGAATAATCTTTATGCGGTTCACAGAATACATCTTTTTGAAGATGTTGATCTCGCCAAGTTTCATCAGTCTTGCTCTTACGGTTTCGGAGAAAAATAACTGTGACATACGGACGGACAGACAGACAGACAGACAGACATGACGAATCTATAAGGGTTCCGTTTTTGCCATTTGGCTACGGAACCCTAAAAACCTGAATTGAAAATAAATAAGAATACGAATAAATAGTTTTATAAACCAACTTTTATTTACAAATTTCATAAAATAAGTAAAGATGTTATGTTCATAATCGTTATAGGTAATCTAGGTGCTTACGTTATAATTGTGAAAATGTTTGGAACCTTTTTGGTAAAAACCTTTTGAACTTCCATTAAGGATCGAGGATAAAAATTGATCCCCCGATTGTAATATTTATAACGAGGACGCTATAATAAATAAAATTGAAAATTAATGCTACGGATAATGGACCTAAAATACTACTAACATTAGGTAGAGCAACAAATTATTTACACTGTACTTACATACATAATCATAGTACCCTAACTCTTTTTTATTAGCGCAATCGGGCCATAAAGAAATAAGTTATAAAATACCTATAGGTAGATATAAGAACTTGGTCGTAGGTACCTAATAGTGTTTATTCCATAATTAGTACCCGAAGTCGGAGTTTTGCTACCACATTTCGTCAACCAAATGTTGCTTTCGTGTGAGCATGTGTCTCTCTCTTTTGTATGGAAAATGGATAAGACAACAACTCGTTTCGATCGATTTAACGTAACATATTTTTGCCGTCTCATCTTTTCTCCATACAATTGAGAGAGACAAATAGGCGAAACGAAAACAACATTTCATAAATGACATTTTGTAAATGAAGTGGGACTTGTACTACATTATAAGAGAACACTAAGCCATATTCAGAAACAGTGCCCGTATTTGGTCTGAGTCCTCAAGCATAGATTTTTGACATTTTCAATGGAGAACTGTCAAAAAACCAAGCTTGAGAGTACTAGAGGCTGGTCTCAGACTCAAGCACTGTTTCTGAATACGGGCTTGAGTACCAAAATATCCTATTTGGATGTACCTACGTATCCACTCAGTTCATTATAGTCCAAAGCATCTGTAATGGTTGAGTAAAAAGGAATTATTAAATTATTATTTGACTGGCCTCTAGCTCAGTTGGTAGTAGCTCTGCCTTCTGCGCCGTAGGTCGTGGGTTCGATCCCCACCGAGAACAAATATTTGTGTGGTGAACATAAATGTTTGTTCTCTGTCTGGGTGTTATATTGTATTCTAAGTATGTATTTACAAAAAAAAAATGTATCCAAGTATTATATCAGCTATCCGGTTCCCATATTACAAGCTCTGCTTAGTTTGGGGCTGGGTAGTGTTGTGTGAATTGTCCACAATATTTATTTTATATTTATTTATTATTATTATTATTATTTTTTACAACACTACCCAGCCCCAAACTAAGCAGAGCTTGTAATATGGGAACCGGATAGCTGATATAATACTTGAATACATTTTTTTTTGGAAATACATACCTACTTAGTATACAATATAACACCCAGGCAGAGAACAAACATTTATGTTAACCACACAAATATTTGTTCTCGGTGGGGATCGAACCCACGACCTACGGCGCAGGAGGCAGAGCTACTACCAACTGAGCTAGAGGCCAGTATTAAATTGTACAAATATAAAAAAATATACCAACTAACAAACTCTTTGTCAAAAAGAATTCGTTACGACCACTAGGATAAAACTTTCGTAAAAGAGACATTCTCTTTTCCTTTTCAAGACATTTTCTCATACATAGTTAATTTTAAATGCTGCCAGTGCCCGAGAAAATAATGTGCCTGAACATTAAAAGAAACTTCAGTGTCTAGCAAGGGGATTCCCAACTTTTGAAAAAGTGACACTAACTGGAAAAGACTATTCGCTAGTAAAAACGAGGCGCTCGTAAAAACTGCAGTACCAGGTTCGTAGCTACATAATGTATCTATGTATTATATGTCTAAATATTAAGGTAGGTATGCTAACTTGCTTAGTTTTAAGTACTAGATGTTGTCGCTAAGATCAGGTTCCTGAAAATGTCATCATCTTCCTTTCCCTAACTTACGCTAAGTGGGGTCGGAACAACAGGTTTTCTTCTTCCACTCTATAATTTTTTTATTGACTTGTATTTTGTTGCTATGGTCTTCTTTTCCAGAGGATTAAACAGTGTTAATTTATAAGCAATAAAGTGCGATATTTGATAGTGAAACTATCGCATGGATGTGGCCATACCTTTAAGACTCCGATGTTATATAGAAATTTAGCCACGTTGTTTTACTTGAATGTAAATAGGGTGTTTTTTTGTTATTGCTAAGTACCCACCTACCACAAAAATATTCTCCTCAGTTTGAGTCTCAAAATAAAAGATAATTGTGCTTTCAATCCCATAAAATAACAGGAGTTAAATTGGATCATTCGTTAACGTAAGAGGTTTCCTAAAAGACTACTGCCTGTTCATGAAAAAAAAGTTTCACGGAAAAAGACTGGAACTGGTCTAATAACGGTTTCTAATCTAAAGGAAATTCTTTGAAAGATTGAATGAATTTTCATCGTCTTTTTTACTTTCTGGTTCATTCCACGAACTAAAAAGTTCGGCTTCTTTTATATTCAAAAGAAAATCTTAGTTGGTCGTAGTATGAAATGTTCCGTAATTACGAGCTTATGAAACATTTTGAAGAACCAAGTTTCTTAGTTAGGTGTCGTTAAGTAATAATTTATACAGCTTTTAATTTAACGAGCTTTCTAGTGCAGGTTTTCTAGTTTAATACACATATATATTTTTAATATTTAATAGACTATCCTTTGACCACGGTTTCACCTGATGGTAAGCGACGATATAGTAATTGTACAAAATAGTACAATTTGTAAATACGTATTAATTGTGAGCTTCTTTGTGTAAATGAATCTCGTTGTAATAGATCTCTTTGTGAAGGGTTCGTCCAGGAAGTACTACTTTTTTTCGGTTTGAAGCATGGATTTACTATCACTAGGGATGGATAAATAAATTTCAAAGCGTGTCCGTTTTTTGTTATAGTGTTCAGTTGTAGATAATGTATTAGTGTGCGTGACTAGAGAAGTAACGACATTAACTAACCTATCGATGAATTACGACGATTTGACGACCTCTGTGGTGCAGTGGGCGAATGTCCACCTGCGACGCAAGAGGTTGCAGGTTCGATTCCCGCCTTAGAACAAATATTTGTACGATCTGCAGGTATTTATTCCGGGTGTTCTGGTCTTTTCTATATAAAAATAAAAAATATCTATACATGTAATGTATTGTATTATGTAGGTATATCAGTTATCTAGCACCCATAAACACAAGTTCTGCATATTTTAGGGCTAGATAATGTTGTGTGAATTGTCCAGCATTATTTATTTAATTTTATTGAATACCGAAATCAATGAAAAAGGCGTCATAATTGGATATAAACTCTTTAATTTGTTCAACTAAATTACAATAATATAACTCAATACACAATGAGGGATTTTCACGGTATGAAAATTTATGAAGCGGTTTAAACTTTTAAAATTCTCACTACTCGCTTGGGTGTTGTAGAAAGGTCTTGTGTTTCCACACCACTTTCTTGCATCTTTTTCCGTTCTGGGGCATTTTGGGAATCTAAAAAAAATATAAATGAGATAAATAAACGAGGCCGTTAATTACTATTTCAGCCGAGCATTGTATACTTAGTACTATTCTCTAATTTGCGAGGAAACAAAAAACAAATTAATTCTAGAATCAGAAGTTTACTTCTTCAGCTATGTCTCTCAATCGAGTTTTAAATCTTATTCAGCACCCAACGACTATGTACCTACTTATTATTTATTAAACAAAATAAAATTGTGTTAAACCTAGGAGAACATAACATCCACAGCGCAGAGTAGGTAGGTAGGTATCAGATTTTCATTCCCGCCAATTTGACTGTGCGCGGTTTTTTTTAGCATTTAAAAAAAATATTGTGTACAAAAAAAAACGAAACGAAAGATGTTTCACATTATTATGATTCCACAACATTACAACAGTCACTTCATAATCCTAAATATCAAGATATCAAGCTAACTATTTATAATTTAATCGTACCTACTTACCTTAAAACCTCGGCCTGCCACCATGTTTTCTATACCCATGCAGAGTCCATGTGATACCTAATTACACCTAAAAACGATGTATGCAGAAACTAAACCATGTGTAAAGCAATAAATGTACTGAGTATTGAGTACTTAGAAGTCATGATCCCCCAGTAGGATTACACTAGGATACCCGTATCGTGGGTATCAGGAACTACGAGTGACCCGCTACAAATATTTGCAGATCTTACAAACATTTATCCCGCAGTAAACTCATTCAAAGCATTGAGTCATATGCATAAAAAACGGAAACTAAAATATTATCGATATAGCCAAATTGGCTGGTGTAGTACATCACTAGCACAGATGCCTAAATCAATACATTTTATTATACAATAATTAATGGTTTTACGCTTAGTTTTCATCAATAACACTTAAATATATGACTAACATGAAATAAAATTTAATTATTACTGTTTTTCTGGTAAAAAATCTCGCTCTTTTAGCATGTAAAAAGATGAAATATATTGACTAAGACTTACGTATTAAATGACTATTCCGGGTCTTTTACACCTCCTTTTGTTGTTCTGGAAGAACAATACACAGCAGAACAACACATTTTTTCACTAGGTGAATTGATTTTGTAGAAATACTTTATTTTTAACACAATTTATTGAGTTTTCTTTGCACTGCACCACAATGTTTTGTCTAACATGTCGGACATCAACAGACACGATTTACACAGGAGTAAGGTGTTGCCAAACTTACATCTACTTTCTCTTTTACTCGTAGCTACGTTCCGTGGGATAGACAAAGATAAGATCACTGGTGTAATACACAGCTAAGTAAGAGCGGCAACGTCTTATCGCGGCTTCCAGGGGATTCCTCTTCCCTGGTTTGAAGGGTCTGGGTGTCGGTGAAATTACTGGTAGAGATCAACCAATCCTAAACTGCACGTCCCACTGCTTCAGTCAGTCAAAGTAAATTGTTATATAACACTTACATCACAAGGATCAATTTTAAGTATTTTGCTGTGAGTCAACGTCAAGTAAACTAGGTGGAGGGGCGTGCGTTTTTAGACTGGTCTATCTATACGTGAGGCTGAACATCTTCATGCCTCAAGTTTATAGACCCAGTGCATTGTAGGGGCAGTGCATTGTTGAGCGCGTTTATGACGTGCGTGACCTAGGAGGCGATACTTTATTACTTAACATTAGATGTGCCATATACTTGTTCTATCAGCTAGTTGTATAATAAAGCGAGAAACGCATAAAATTTAAACTAAATTTTTAAATTAAATTTAAAATTAAATTTAAAGTTGGTATTTTTTCATGCTAATTTGCATGCTACAATATCCCAGACGCAGACCGGTTTACCGGCAACATAATTTTTACTCACTATACTTATCTAACTACCTTTTTTATGGACAATATAAGATATTGATCGAAAGGCTGCGTTTTTAATATTTCCAAACCCAGAAGCTTCAAACTTTGAGTTTTTGGGACTAAACAGTATTCATCATGGGTATATGTTTTGAATAACGACAAATACAATCGATGTACTAAAGAAGGTTAACAGCTTTTCAGGAAACATAATCGCATACTACTTACCATAAAACTTCTATTACCCTATCTTTTACAAGTTATTTGATGTATGTACCCTTATTGCTCCAGCGTAAAATACGTAAGCGGAATGTCGTAAAAGCTTTTAAGTTCGTTTTTACAGACTGTTTCTTTGTCGTTATCTAAAAATTCCAAGAGCTCTTTCAGAGAGATTACAAAGGCGACGGAACATAATTTATGTTTGGATTGATTTTTATTAATTTTTACAAAAACAATGGATAATAAATATATGATAAACTAGCTATTGCATCCTTGACTACACAATCATTGTAAAAAATCTTTAAAAAAAATTAAAAATATTACAAGTAGGCAGATATTAGCATTTTATCAAGATTTATGTTTATTGTACCTATACCTACAGAAAAAACATTAATTAAGTTTCTATTATTTCAAGATTGTTCCTTATTTTTTTACACTCTTACTTTTTTCAAATACACAATTCATAGATATACTTGGGCTGGATCCAAATGACTCCAATGACTCAAACCCGGATCATCAAATAAAATAAAGTGGCTTGAATTTCCTAATAAGTGCGAAAGTGAGTAAATTTAACTAAGCCAATTCCAAGCCGACCGTAAGCCAAAAGACCAGATGAGAGCCATGTGGCTGGATTCACACGGTTTGTTTAGTTTACATCCAGCTAAGAACTTCTCAAACTATTTACCTAGTTACTTGAATAAGCAGAACATTGTAGTAACAAATAACCTAATAAGTATGATCGTAAAGGTAACAGAATAACTATAGATGAGTAGATTCGAGATTTTTTTTTTTATAAGAAAGGTTTTAGCAGTAGTAGCTATTTGTGAAGGGCAATAGGGAATAGCTATTTGTCCGGGGAAGTACTACCACCATACCTATTTCTGCCGTGAAGGAGCATTGCTGTGTTTCGGTTTGAAAGATGTGGGTGCCGGTGAAATTACTGGCACGTGAGGCTGAACATCTTCACGGACGCAGGGAAGTGCATCGAATATGAATGAATCTTAAAGGAAAGTATTACTCATCCTTTTATATATTTTTTTTTGTAATTGTAACCATATTTATGTTGAGGCATGTGAAAAAAAATCATATTAATGAATTCTACAGTCATGGGGCCTTAATTCTCGGGCCGACCGAGATTTTCTAAGCGATTATTTTAGTTTTGGCATTGCACAACCCCGCACTTTTTTTACGTATATCGTAGCAGGCTTTTAAGATGAGGTCGTTGATGAATTACTCAAGGAAATCTGCCATTCTCTCTTCGAAAGAAGCAATATAATAAAATTGCAAAATGATCGAGATCGGCCCGAGAGTTAGGCCCATGATGACTAAGCGTTCATACACTTTCAAAAATGGTAAATAAAAAAGTTAAAATACCTTATTACATTCTTACTCAATACGCAGTAACTAGATTTTCACCAAAAATACACCAGAAGGGTTTTCTGAGTCAGTGGAAATCGTAAGCTCCTTTACCAAATCTACTTTTGAAGTTCGTAGCTCCTTGGTCAGCAGTAAGTAGGGGAACAGCTTTCAATATTGTGCTAGGCTGCGGCCATATTGACAATGAACAAACACTAGACTCCTTTGTTGGAATATCTTATTTGCTATATTTTCAGGTCCAAGTAATGATAAATTGTAGACAATCCACATAAACACCATCTCACACATTTCACATTTTACCACTTTGGAAGTGTCTCTTACGCAAACTATTCAGTTTAGAAAAAAAATATATTAAGAACTCAATATCATTTTGAAGACCTACTCCACACGTATGGGTTTGATGAATTAAAGTTGAATTTCCGTTCTTAGTATGGGGAATCCCCAATTTTTTTTTATATTTTTGTGTTAAAATCGTAATGCACAGAATACTACATCTACTTACCAAGTTTCAACAGTAACTATACTGTTGAAACTTGAATGGCAAAAATCGGAGCCCTTATGAATTCGTCATGTCTGTCTGTCTGACCGTCCATAACATTTCAAAGCCACTTTTACATAAGGGCTCCGTTTTGTTCCATTTGTCTACGGAACCCTAAAAAAACATAAATGCAAAGGAAAACTGCAGAATAAGATTTTTGTTGAAAGTTACAGCAATGCATTGGACAGGACAGTGCTACAAATGAAGGCACTTTGCGCTTCATCTTGCAAGCTACAGCATTCTGCTCTTTCAACAGTAAAGCAAATCTACAGAAATCAACTTTTTGAACGCTGTCATATTTTTATTGAAGTAAAATTTTAAGCCCACAACGAAAACGAATGATTTTACTCATACTGCCTGTTAAATCTAATGTTAAATAAAAAGATACGGAAACGTGGAACTGCGTAGATTTAAAATTAAACTATTATTTAGTGCCTACAACGACTTCACGAAACAATGGTTTTATACGAGTATATGCTTATTTCCATACTTTTAACATCATTAAGGTCTGATTTTACTAGTAAAAAAAATCTTTATAGAAGATTGCAATCTATACAAGTACCTATTTATTTAAAAAAAATCACACCTCATTCCCATAGAGTAAGTAGAGATGACAAACAAATAAATTAGATGAAATCATCACTAATAAACAGTAAGGATTTAAGTGTTATAGATTATATTATGACTGACCTCTCAGCTCACTTACAAGCTCTGCTTAATTTTGGGCTAGTTACTAGTGTTGCGTGGATTGTCCGCAATAGTTAGTCATTATTTATTTATTCATTGTTTGTTAGCTAAGGATTTGTTCTGAACGAAATTAATGAATTACAGAAAAGACATGTCAGCTGGTATTACACCAGCAACATTTCAAGTGATCCATCATTTGTGTAATTTATCTAAGGTAGCATGACCCAGCTAATGGAGAAACGAAGTTCTGGCAACACGATCTAATTTATATTTGATGTTGAGACTAGCTGCTTTTAATATTTAACATTTGTTAGATAAGGGCGGATATACAATTACAGAGTAACGCTATCTGTCGGATGAAAATCACCGTCTCTACTTTATACTTGTTATAAAGAAAGACGGCTATATTTTGAGACAAATCGTATTATTTCTCTATGCCGATAGCAGACTTGTCGAAAACCAAAGTGATTTTCGAACCAATTTTTTTTCTACAACTAATTGAAGTAAAAAGCATGTGGCCCCTTTTATGCACTTTCCTGCGTTCATTAACTTGAGGCATACAGATGTTAAGCCTCACCAGCCAGTGCCAGTAATTTCACCGACAACTTTTGTATCTTTCTTTCTCTTCTCTATATTAAAAATTTAGATTGTAGACCCCATCTGAACTGAATAATACATTTTATCAGCTATCTGATATTCCCTTGTTACCAGGCTTGACTAGTTTGGGTCTAGATTTCAGACCCAAACTAAAAACATTTCACTCAGCACTATCTAAACTTTATATAGGGTTGTGTGATATGTTCAGTCCACTAATCCTATTATTTCAAAGAGTGAACCTTTAGTTAGACCCTAAAAAGAGTATTTCAAACGTGTGTGAAAGAGAGGGTAACTAAATTATGAGTAGAAAAAAATAACGGTAATTATAAATATCCTTTGTTATACTAGATTGTGTTGTTTGGATTGTCCAAACTATTTATTGATTTTATTTTACAGTGCTAAAAACTATTACTAAACAACATGAAATACCTAATTAAAAAGAAAAAATAAAAATTACATACTTATAATTATAATTATATGTTATAATTAGTTTTATATTAGCCTGCTTACAATCAGCTTGATTAATATCGGTCCACTTCTACGGTATTGCAACACCCTTACAGGGTAAATTGTGTATTGATTGAATCAATATAGAAAATATAGATCTTTTGGCTTTTGAAAAAACCTAGGTTTTTGAAAAACATAGCCATAAGATCTGACGATGTTAAATTTACATGCATAACAGCTCATAAGGCAATAAATATACTAAATGCTGTGCAACAAAATATTTCAACAGAAAAAAATACAAAGATATTGTGGGATTTAATATACATGACATGATATTTGTCAAGGATTTTAAAAAGGTGGTGGTTTTAAAAAGCGTTGCTTAATTTTCTTTGTAGTTTTGGTAAGAAGTATTAGCAGAGTAAGCCCAAACAGTATTTACAATAATTTAAGATTGATTTACAACGGTTTCTTAGATGTCTGAATTGAAGGGCAGACGAAGCCCCTTCAAAAAACTTTTGACTGGGCCCTTATAACCTAAAATCGAATCGTTACAAAGGCCTGATTGATTACCGCCTAAACCGAAACGTCAGGAGATCCGACTCACCTGAGCGTTTAGGGCGGAGGTAAGAAGCAAAATATACCATTTGGCACTTGAAAATGTCTTGACTGGTGTAAGCAATTACATCAAAATGTCTGCAACAAGGAAAAAAAAAAACTATACCTTTTATACAATGAATGTCGTTTCAGTTACTAAATTGTGGTTATAAAACTTACAAAAAGTAAGGTATTCAGTATATTTATTCCCTTATTATATTATGCACGTAAATTTAACATTGTCAGATTTTAGGACTAGTTAGGGTTCCGTAGCCAAATGGCAAAAACGGAACCCTTATAGATTCGTCATGTCTGTCTGTCTGTCTGTCCGGCCGTGTCACAGCCATTTTTCTCCGAAACCATAAAAGCTAGACTGATGAAACTTGGTGAATAGATGTATTCTGTGAACCGCATTAAGGTTTTTACACAAAAATGAAAAAAAAACTATAAATTTTGGGGGTCCCCATACTTGAAACTGAAACTCAAAATTTTTTTTTTCATCGAACCCATACGTGTGGGGTATCTATGGATAGGTCTTCAAAAATTATGTTGAGGTTTCTAATATCGTTTTTTTCTAAAACTAAAATTTTGGGGGTCCCCATACTTGAAACTGAAACTCAAAATTTTTTTTTTCATCGAACCCATACGTGTGGGGTATCTATGGATAGATCTTTAAAAATGATGTTGAGGTTTCTAATATCGTTTTTTTCTAAAATGAATAGTTTGCGCGAGAGACACTTCCAAAGTGGAAAAAAGTTGGTCCCCCCCCCTCTAACTTCTAAAATAAGAGAATGATAAAACTAAAAAAAATATATGTTGTACATTACTATGCAAACTTCCAACGATATTTGGTTTGAACGAGATCTAGTCAGTAGTTTTTTTTTTATACGTCATAAATCGTAAACCGCAATTTACCTTTCGACGAACTACAAAAACCTTTATATAATGTTATTTGATGCTACGGAACCCTTCATGGGCGAGTCCGACTCGCACTTGGCTGCTTTTTTTTTGAATCAATACATAATTTATCCTGTAAGTTATAACTACAGGTTCGTACCTAATATCGAAACATCTTGCCAAATTCTGCACACGCTTAAATAAACGCGGTCTCCACGGGCAAAGAGAGTTTGATTCCTAAAATATTTAAGTAACCACCTTTTATTTTTCAAACATCATAACCTAGTTTACCCGCTGATATTATGACTAAAATGGCTATAAACAAACATATTGCTTTGACATATCAAAAGATAAACAGTGCCTAAACTATTCAGATGTCACTAGACGCGAAAGCGTTTCTAGTGATAAACTATTCAAATCAGTAACGTAATGGTCTGTGGGAATATTCAAACTAAACATGGCGGACCGACATGGACATGACGTGAAGTAGTAGAAATGTCATTTTGACAACTAACGCTGTCAATTAGCATGGCATTGGCATTTAGGTATTTGTGTCAGTCATCATATGCACATCTTGTTCGCGTCTTTAATTCAACCGACATTCTCTTGCGGCATTGCCTCCTCGCCGCCAAGTTTCTTGGGGTCGAATGGTAACCATTACGTAAGACCGATGAATTCTTGAAACCCGCAGGACACAATGGGTCGCGGTGATTGGTCGATTGTGCAAGAATGGGACTTGAGTCAAGAATTTTAAAGAATTTCGATTTGATATTTTTGGTCTACAATACTAAATTTGTGAAGATTTATAGAACTATCAAAACTATTTATTTTATGTTGGCAAGTAATATAGGTAATATAATATTTAAAAAGTGAGAATATTATAACAAGTGAAGATTAAAGAACTTGAGAAACCGGCTTCATAGCCAAACTGATGAACCGATTTTGAGGGCATTTCTATGGGAGTAATCTGGAAATACCTATAACCTATCAAATAAAAAAAACTTTTTCAAATCGGCTCGTAGATAACAACAAAAAACATGCGATAACAAAAAAAAATACAGCTGAATCGAAAACCTCCTCCTTTTTTATTTGAAATCGGTTAAAAAGCGTCCCGAAAATTGAATGCACTCATTAGCGAACTGGCTCTATCTCTTTCTTGATATTCTCAAAATAATGTATACCTATTGTTTCTTAATATAGGTAGGTAAAGGTAATTATAATCAAGCTCCTTTCAAGATTCCTCAATATTTGTAAACACCATCTGTATATTGAGCCACCTAAATATATTAAATTAGTAGCTAGAAATGATACCGTAGCTAAGGGTATCATTTCTAGAAATGATACCGTAGCCAGAAATGATACCGTAGCTAAGGGTATCATTTCTAGAAATGATACCGTAGCCAGAAATGATACCGTAGCTAAGGGTATCATTTCTAGCTATTACTAACTCAATCATACAGGTGAGCGATAGGTAATAGAAACCGTGTTAACTATCGAATTAGTATGGGTAAGTTACAGACGTTTATTAGTTTTTGGGTTTATTTCTGTCATTAGCAATCTGATTATGCTCACTTGAATTACAACATCAGACTACATATTACTTACCTACTTACATGCACCTAGTTTCAGTTTATTAGAAATATTCTGTACTTGTCCACAATATTTATTTATTTAATTAAAAATTATTTTCTTCTTTTTAGTTCGATTAGCTATAAAAGCGTGGTTGTTTAGTTTTTTTAAACTATATTTTTTTGGGATAAATAGTACTTAGTCTATTATGCTATTTCAGGTTAAACTACACTCATTCCAAATTTGTCCAAGTTTGAATTTAGGGTGGGATTGAGCCACAAACATCTATCGTTATTTTAATCTTTAAGTATATATTAGTAGGATGTATAGAAAATGACTCAGAATCGTTCTCCCTGGAAATGTGTAGAGAGGCCTATGTTCAGCAGTGGACTTCTTCAGGCTGATGATGATGATAGAAAATGACTGTGACGAGAAAACTATTTTTCTTCTCTCTCATCTTTCATACAACACTCATACACAAGTGCCCACCTAAACTGTTTCTCGCATCGGCTAGCACGCAGCGGTGACATAATCTATTGCCTGCCTTGCTTGAGAAGGCCTCCATTTCAAATATTGGATTTCCATAGTTATCTTCAGCTGATTCAAATTGCTTGGCTAATTTGAGCTTTGTTGATTAATCGGTGCCCGGGGTAACGGTATTTAATTAAAAAGGTCGAATAATTTACGCATTATTTGTAGTATTTGTTTTGCTATTAAGAAAATCTGTTAGTTTATTATTCTTGTACGTAACCCATTTATTTTTTAAACCAAAACAAAACCGGCTGTTGAGCCTTGAGCACATCCAGGCGATCTGCGATGGCGATGGCGATCAGATTCAGCATAGAGTTGGTTTCACTTCCGTACGATTACCATTTGATAATTGAGAGCGGAACACTGATTGCCATCGCAAGCGTAAGCGTAATACAGGACAGGTATTCCAAATTTAAAACACGCAAAAATAATTTCTAAATCTAAAGTAATCCTTAAAATAAGGAACAAAAACAATGTTAAAATATTTTATAAGGTGTATAGATACCTAAGTTTTACGATAACAATAGGCCCAGCATAAATTTCACGTAATAAATTTACTTATTTGGTATGCAGGGCTGGTTTTCAGTCCACCCCAATGTTTGATCTAAGGCGACAGTCAAACTGAGAGTAATAATATAGCAATAAAAATATCAATAGTAATATTTACTGCGTGCTTTCTCATAGTATCAACATTGTATGCTTCTTCTTATCGTGTCAATGATTCTTACGAACCAAGTGCGGTGAAAGGATTTTAAGTGCGCCTCAAAGAGGCTCCTTTCGTGCACTTGATTTATTTTTGGACTTTTTGGGTTCTACGATATGCCGGTTTACTCACGATGTTTTCCTTCACCGTTTGAGACCACTGGCATTTTGTGCATAAATTTTTCCATAATAAATTTTGAACAAACTGGATTTGAACCTACGACCTTAGGATGGAAAGGCGGGGCCGCTACCACTACGACACCTACTCTTGTATGCTATCTCACATTGTATGCTAAAACAGTATATTGTAGCCCCACAGGATGGCCATGTTTGGAGCACACAAAGTTTCGCTAGCTTATTGGTCCCCCAAGTAAGCAAGACGATGTTCTACTCAAACTTGCCTGTATGTTATATATTGGATAAGAGAGTTATATAATTTGTTTTAAGATTACCACGGAGTTTAGGTTTCTATAACTGAACTAGCGAAATCGTGCGTAACTTCAAACTAATTCATTCACTCTCTGTATCCCTTTGGGGGTTCAATTTTAGGAATACCTTTTAAAGTGAAATAAAACAAAATTAAATCATTTTAGAGCATCATAAGATGCGCAAAATATTATGATAACATGACAGGCGTCATGACTCAGTTGGTACTGACCCTGCCTTCTGCGCTGAAGGCCGTGGGTTCCTCACCGAAAACAAATATTTGTGTGGTGAACCCAGATGTTTGTTCTTTGTCTGGGTGTTAAATTGTATTCTACGTATTTACAAAAAAATATTCAAGTGTTAGGTATATCAGCTAACTGGTTCCCATAGTGCAAGCTCTGCTCAGTTAGGAGCTAAAATGTGTTGTGTAAATTGTCCACAACATTTATTTATATTTATTTACAAAAATATAATAACATCGTCCTATGTGATGCCCAAGTGGATGGACCGTTGTTATCCAGCAAGGTATAAATCGCTGCAGCTGCGGCATTATCGGCAAACGACGTATTTTGTGGTTGAAAATGGACGCTGTGGTCACGTCCCGACATCAAGCCACTTCAGCACGGACACGCGCTTTGAGGGGCGCCGACAAATTGCAGGCTCGATCTGGATTATTCCGGATACACCGGAACATATCGCCGGATATTTCCACGCCACGTCTCGTTTAATGTGAAGCGATTACGGTTATTTGGCTTGGAGTATAACATTATTCTTTGAGCACGCGAGCTTTTCTAGGCACATTGTTTTTTTTTTATATAAAAGTTAGACAAACGAGCTTATGGCCCACCTGATGGTAAGCGGTCACCGTCGCCCATAGACACCAACAACACCAAAGGTGCTGTCGTTGCGTTGCCTACCCTGACCATCTTTTTGTCTCTTTTTCTAGTATTGACCTATATTCTATTTTTATTTCTTCAGAATCGTCTACCAGAAATATGACATTTCTCGTATTCTTCCAGTTCACTAGTAATTTTTCAAATTTTTCACTTGACATACATCTATATCTACTTCTATACTAATATTAAGAAGAAGAAAGATTTTAATTTTTGTGAGTATGTTTGTAATGAATAAACTCAAAAACTACTATGCCGATTTCAGATATTTTTTCACCATTGGAAAGCTGCATTCACCCTGAGTAACATAGGCTATTTATGTGTTTAATAAATAAATATCCACCCGTGCGAAGCCGGGACAGGCCGCTAGTGTTTTATAATTGTTTGTCCACTTAACAGTAGTGTGGCTTCCGCGAATCACAAAATTATAATTTAATAAAACACTCTCCCTGGCATAGGGCCCGCCCACGGCGCTTTCAGAGATGAGACAACATTACTTGTTTTAATCTTATTTAGTTTCAATTTTCGTTTTCACAAACTCATGGTTATATTATTTTTTGACAGCATGAAATTGCGGCTGGCTAAGATAAATTGCTAAAATAATTAAGGCTCTGAGGTTTGCTAATAAGTAAGTGCTAACTTAACGAGGAATAGCAATTATAAATATATTTACTCGTATTTGAAACAAATACTTTTGATCATCTTTGAACACCAATATTTAAAATAGGGTTACTACGTTGCCACTATTTTAAGTGACGGGAAAATGTTTACATGTTTAATTCATAGCTTGTTTAATTTAGTCTCTGCTCTTATAATAAAATTCTATAATAATAAAAATCTTTGAAATTGAAATTCCACAAGTTGATATTGCATAATTGATCGCCTTAAGTCCTTAATTACCTTAAGATGTATTTTATTTTTGAAGCAAAATGGCTCGTCATTCACGAACACTAGATTTTCTTATAAATATTGGTGGATATTGAACACGTTGCATAATTCAAATTACTTGCAAAAAGCCTGTAGTGTGAAAACCAGCAAGCTAAATATTTTTTAACACACATTTTCTTTGTACTATAGTTAAAATAATATAAGGTATAGCGACTGCTATTATATGTTAATTAATTCCAAGGCGCCTAAAGTTCAAACAAATACATGAAACAGCGGGATGCGCTCACACGACTTATAATTAAATTTAAGATGTAATAGATTCCGCCTCAAAAGCGTTTTCTTGTGTTTAGCCTTCCTTGCAATTAACTGAAAAAATACGGCCTTTCACGTACATACCAAAGATGAGAGGAAATGAAATGAAATTACCTTCAGGGACTATGCAAATAGCTTTTCTTTGATTATGTATAAAAATATATTAAAAAAATTTTTTTACTGGTTATACTACTATAGTCTGTTCAGAAAGAGAACCGTCGTGGCCAAATTGAGAACTAACGTTTCGATTTTTATATGGCAGCTCATCCATTTCTTTCTGTCAGCATTTTGCATCATAAAAATTAAATAAAGGAATAGTACACTAGTTGTGATAGGATCTAAACGCAACAGACGCGCTATTGCATTGCCCACTAAACAAAAAACGTGATTAAGCACAGCAGCCTCCAATCCCACGGACGGTTCTCTTTCTGAACAGACTCTACTTATTTTTGGTTTCATTAAATTCATGTTACACTACTGTCAGTGAAAATAAAACGCAAATAATAAAATTACGCACTAGCACTTAATAATAAAATCTGCTTAACTGTGCCCAGGTTTTTAATGGAAAAACAAAGAAGAAGAAGCCCACCATATTATAATGCTCGTATTTTTACAGAATGCCATATTTATGCCTTTCTTCATTGTTTGACAGCAATGACATGGTAACCTGAAATGGAGTTCTCTCTAAAGGCTGGTTTACACTTTGATTAGTGTGAGTGCAGGTGATTAGTGCGAGTACAAGTGTGTAGTGCGAGTAGTGTTCAATTCACTGCGAGTGTCTTCGGTCCACTTTACCAATTTTTACAACAACAAGCGTCCGACGCTACACACTAAACGCTAAACACTCCTGTCCAGACGTGTTTAGTGGCAGGCACGCTGCGAGTGAGGGGGAAGGGAGGGCGCGCGGGATGGCTACTCGCAGTCCACTCGCAAAAAAATAGAACACGCTTCTATTCACTTTACTACACAGCCCACTAATCACTTGCACTAATCAGTCGCTGTCCACACCTAGTCACTAAGCACCTGCACTAATCACTTGCACTCGCACTAATCAAAGTGTAAACCAGCCTTGAGGCTATTTGAATTCCCGGGTATTATTCAATGTTTGTGCTCGTGGAAGCGTGCATGTGCTTAGCGTAAGCTCGAAGATCGCGTCTGTTATTTGCAAAGACTGTATATTCCACTCGCGACGTAATACCATCTCTTGGAAACTGTGACTGTGTTATGATGGTCGTGATTCAACGCAGCAATTTTTAAATTTATGTTACGAGTAGGTACAATAACTTTCACGACGTCAAGTATTCTGGCCTGAAAATGGCGGGACAATAAATTTATAATTTTCTAGCATCTATGTATATTATGTAAGGTATGTACGATGATAAAAGGTACGTACATAAATGAATTTGCTACAAGGACTGAATTTTTTTTATTTTATGAATATAGTTATTCCGTGGATGTAAAAATCAGGCCTAATACACACAAAATTATGATGGTAGCTGTTTTTCAAACAACGTTGTAGTAAGCTCTCTCAGAGTGAATTTGATCTCATGTCTTTCTCTTAAACCCAATAATGTTGATACGAACTCAAGCTTTTATTTCCATTCGACGAACAAATGTTTTAAATTGTTTAAAATTAAAATCGTTGTATGCTCACTTGTCGTTTGGATTTAGGTTTTATAAGAAGTTTTGAAAGTCAAATTGGGTATTGGGATAAACCCATTAAAAGTCTTGATTTTTGCCGATTGGGTCCCACAAGGTTGGCGTCATAGAGGATGACCCTGGAGAAGATGGCGGAACGATCTTGATTGTCATATGACCGACTGGACCACTGTATCCAGCGGTGTGGAATGAAGGGAGGGAGGCCTTTACCCTGCAGTGGGACAACCCAGGCTAAAATAAATAATATATTGCTACTGCTGGATGAAAGTTACACAAAAGATCTAAGTTTTAAAAGTACATCTTTAAGTAATATTGCCTTGAGCATTTTTATTGAGATAAGTTTGGCGTGACAATATAAAGAGAATGAAACTTCCCCAAAAATCATAAAGTAAAATGCGTAACTACAACTCTATTTTTATCGGTATAGGATTTCATAGAATCTATACGTGGAACCAAATAGTTTTGGCATATAAAATTCCTGAAAAAAGTATTAAGTAGAAACTAGATGTTTAGATAGAGCTAGATTTATTTGAATACGTTTGATATTAGCAAAAAAAAAACAATCGAAAATAATATCTTAATTCTCAGAATATATTTTGTCTATAAAATACGCGCAATCTATAATGTATGTCTGTAGGCCTACCATCAAGCTCTGTCTGGCTCTGGTTTTGAGTCTATGTGAGCGACATAGACACAAAACCAGGGACAGAGCCAGACAGAGCTTGTGGTAGGCCTACTGTTAGTATATAAACTAATATTATAGTAAGTCAATAAATATTATTTTGTATAAAACTGTAAAATCACAATAAAAAACTATATCAGTCAAAAAGTTTTTAGTTTCAATAGCATTATAATACGAAAAGGTAAAGGCACTCGCGAAAGCTACCTATCGGTTCCGTCGGGCGCCATTAGCTTTTATTGACTCTGCATTATTTGACAAGAGTTCTTCCCTCTGCATTTTACGTTCTAAGTCATTTTAATATAAGCTGCCTATAAGAAAAAATATATTTAAAAATACAAAATGCGATGGCCAACTGACAATAATTGTTGAAACCATACAAGAAGACAGTTGATGGGGAAGGCTTAAACCGTTTTTCCTGAAAATGTGGGCCTGTGTTGGCTAGTGGATTTGTTTAGTGTGATGATGATGTTTATGATAGCTAGTCAGTTATTTTAACTTTCGTTTTAAGTTATAAATTGACAAGTTTCTGCCAACACAACAGTGTGTGACAACTTTAAATTTATTAAACGTAAATTAACTAAGACAAATGCATAGTGGGTACTAATCCGCCATAATGCAGTCTTATCCTAGGTAAGTTAACTTAATGTAGACTTGTGTGTCTTTTTGCTCAACGCTCGACGAGACAACACGTCCTCAATTTTCCTAAAGATGCTTCGTAGAGAGGCGAAACACGTGTCGAAATCTTAGGTTTTTATTTTTGTTGTGTCTAATAGACCTTATTTCACTTTCAGGATTTGCGGGTGCTGCGAGGGTGCACACACAAATTTAAATTAAGTTTACTTACATAGATTAGGTTAGTGGATTAGTACTATGCATTTATTTTAGTAAATTTATGTTTAACAATGTAATTCCGCAAAGTCACGACTGAATCAATTATTACTCTAAATTATATTTTATTTTACAACAATGACGCTCTGACTTCTATTTCAGTTCAAAAAGCCTTGTTAAATCCATGAACCCATTCCGAACAATGAGATTAGTATTCTGCTTACGTTCGCTGGATGCACTGCGTTTAATGGGCATGCTTGTAAAGCAATGGCCTTTGAACAATGTAATTAAATTGCTCTGGGATGCTCTGCGTCAAATTAGGCTGAATCAACTGTCACAGCTGCTCACGAGTGTGATAATGGTTCATTGAATTACCCGTTGATTACTGAAAAAAATCCTTTGACGAACCGCATCAGACAAAGAAATAAAACTACACGTTTTGGTATTTCAATTGCAGAGATATCGTTTTTTTTAATATTTCTATAATTACTGGAATGGATGTCGGAAGAAAAACAGCCCAGCTCAAGTGGGACTGGGCGGGTCATGCCTGGAGAATGCATCCCGATAAATGGACGAACCTGGTAACATCGTGGCAACCAGAGGGATGGTGGCAAGGTCGGGGTCCGTCACAAGAAAGCGTTGAAGAGACGATCTCGGCGCTTTCGAGCGAGGATGGTGGAATGAAGCAAGGGATAGAGAGAGACAGAGACGGTTGGAAGGATGTGGGGGAGACTTTTGCCCAGCAGTGGGACAATATGGGTTAGATGAAAAAATTCTTAGTAAAAAAAAAAAATACGGGTTGCACTCCGGGAGTGCCGGCAGAAGTGAAAACTTGATTATTAACGTTGAGCATGTTTGATATTTTGGAATGGTTAGGGGGGGCTTGTTTGTTATTTGGCACGCTGTAACATACACGAACATTCGCGCAAGCGCCCTGCGCTGCCTAAACGAAACAGTAGGCCCAGGCATACATTTTCGCCGCGCCGTAGAGAGGGAATAGCTGTCTACTCTCCATCCGTCTTACGCTTTTTCGATCAGGTCACGTGTCCTGACGCGCTGACGCGAGTTTAAGATTTTATACCCATTACAGAAAAAGTGCTCAACGCCGCTAAAGAAGTTTTCACTTCAAAAAAACTATATCTCATTGATAATTGATAAAAAAATCCCTTTCGTCTTCGCAGTTGGGTAACAAATAAGTTTCCCCATTGTTTTACCTATCATTACTTCCTTTGTTTAATGGTACCACCATCAGTTTACATTGGCGCTATCATGTTACTTTCGATTCTGCCTTACAAGTTTTAAAATCACAAAAGATTAGTGCATAATTTTGTTGAAAACTTACTTGAAAAACTTACTACGAGCTTCAATAATAAAGTTGGGAATCCCGTATGAAATAGTTTATTTTAAATTTGATTCAATGCAGTGAATTGATACTCAAAGCTCTATTCGAGAGCAAACTTCTTTGCCAAAACAGAACTTCCCTCGGGTAGGGAAATCTAATTCCACATAGACGGTGCTTCGTCTATTACGCAGTCTGTGTTAGAGCCAGTTGTGTTTAATCAGAGGAACATCTTCAGTGGTTTCAGTGTTTATGATGCTCAATAAGATTATTTGAGAGCGTACACGCTACCGCACAAGCGGTGCTCGGTGGTTCATTAGTCCTGTTAGCCACACAACTATAAAACTCTCAAACAGGAGTAGTTTATTTAAGAGCAGCTTTCGAAATAGCACAAAGTCTTGAGTTATGTTGATTTGAGTAGGTAGTGCCTTGAAAAAAGTGTTAGACGAGTGTATTAAGAGCCCTCTAAGCGTTCTGCGGTAGCGATCACTGAAGCGCTGTCAAATATGACAGCTATATTTGACAACGTTCCACTGATCGCCACCATAAGAATGATTAGATGCGGAATACTTTACAGGACTCTCTTTTTGGGAAAAGAGAGACGTGTAAAACCTTGCGGGCATCTGCTAAAAGCCGTATTAAAAAAAGCAGCCAAGTGCGAGTCGGGCTCGCCCATGAAGGGTTCCGTAGCATCAAGTAACATAATATAAAGGTTCTTGTAGTTCGTCGAAAGGTAAAATGCGGTTTACGATTTATGACGTATAAAAAAAAACTACTGGCTAGATCTCGGTTAAACCAAATATCGTTAAAAGTTTGCATAGCGTTTATATACAGGGTTATTCATTATTAACTGCAAATACTCAGGAAGTAGGTTCAACAAATAGAATAAAAAATATTTATGAAATTATTTTTTTTAAATTTGATCAAAAATTTTTTCAAGTTTTTATATCAAAATTTTATTTTTATTAATTTCTTTACGGCTATTGCATAATGATTGCCATGGAGAACAGGACGATG
Organism: Thera obeliscata; assembly: GCA_947578465.1. Classification (NCBI taxonomy): domain Eukaryota; kingdom Metazoa; phylum Arthropoda; class Insecta; order Lepidoptera; family Geometridae; genus Thera; species Thera obeliscata. Next base: position 20,973,698 of record OX387912.1, on the reverse strand, counting down.
ACCCACCCAGGCGGTGACTGAACGCAGAGTGTCACTCATAAATATTTTTTATTTTATTTGTTGAACCTAATTCCTGAGTATTTGCAGCTAATAATGAATAACCCTGTATATGTTTGAATAACATATATTTTTTTTGTTTTATCATTCTCTTATTTTAGAAGTTAGAGGGGGGGGGGGACCAACTTTTTTCCACTTTGGAAGTGTGTTTCGCGCAAACTATTCAGTTTAGAAAAAAACGATATAAGAAACCTCAACATTATTTTTAAAGACCTATTCATAGATATCCCACACGTATGGGTTCGATGATTTTTTTTTTTATTATTTCAGTTTCAAGTATGTGGACCCCCAAAATTTATAGTTTTTTTTTCTATTTTTGTGTAAAAAACTTAATGCGGTTCACAGAATACATCTACTCGCCAAGTTTCATCAGTCTAGCTCTTACGGTTTCAGAGTAAAATGGCTGTGACACGGACGGACAGACAGACATGACGAATCTATAAGGGTTCCGTTTTTGCCATTTGGCTACGGAACCCTAAAAAGAACCTAGATTTTGCTCTGGGGTCTTAACAATCTTGGCACACTAATTGGTTTTCAAAGAATGCACGAAGCCATGATGTATGGTCGTAATGTAATTTGTGATCTAATTCTTAGTTTTGTTTGCGAGCCGTTTCCTTGTAATACAAGGCGAGCCCCAAATATTGATGTTTCTAGATGACTTCATAGTTAAAGGCCTAAATACACAGCACATAATAGGCAATCATAGATATTAATTTAGGTCATGTACTTGCTAGGTAATTTATGTTGTTTTCTTGTGAGGGGATTTATTTTAATTAATGATTTCCGCATGAAATATTGCAGTTTAATCATTATTGTAATAAATAGTTGGCTCGTGCTCGCTTTGTTAGGTTCGATTTTTTTTTCATTTTTCGGGTCTATGACACTCACAAATAACGTGCGGTAAAATCTAATTCTATTGGTAAAAGAAATTGGTTCAGTAGATGTTTACAATCCGTTATCAGAACAATTCAATCGAACTAATGGGAACAAACATCACAATCTTTACCTCTTTAATAATATGAGTAGATAGATTATAGGTTCCTTGAGTTCTTTATGTACATCAGTTTGTACTATGCTGCAACATATTTTGCATTAATTATCATAATTTTTTCTAGGGCAGCTGCTCCTCTAAGCACTATTATCAATTAATTACACACGTTTGCAATTGAACTTATAGACTTGGGATTAAATTAATTACTAGATGACGCCTGCTGGTAGCGGGGTGCGTGCTTATTTTATTTGCGATAAAAAGAGGTCATATAATAATAAAATAATGATCATGCTTTGCTTTAATAATGCTAATCCAGTATTAGATTACTAGATTTATTAATACTCAATATAGATCATCTGAATTGGTACAGCAGTTTGGGGGTGATTGAAACGCAAACATTGAATCTAAGCTTATCTAAGTTTGGATCTTGGTTAGGTGGAAGTCTACGTCTGGTGTAGGTAAATTAACTCCTTATCTTATTCTTATACCTTTAAACGAGAAAATCTTGTATATATATTTAGGATCTCGGAAACTGAGCCAACGATTTTCATGAAATTAAGTATACAGGGGTTTTCGGAGACGATAAAACGATCTAGCTAGGATTCATTTTTAGAAAATGTCCCCTTAATCGTAAAGTAAATAATCAACTTTATCATAAAATCATAACTCCTAGCGCCATCTGTTGATTAAGTCATGAGTTAGTGGGACAGAAAACGCCATCTATTGACGAGTAGTGGAGTTTATTATTATGTCGGTAAGATCGAATAATATTTATATTTAATCAGTATGTAAGTACTTCGTATTTAAATATAATTCACAACAACAGTTTACCAAAAAAAAATACCGAGCGAAGCTCGGGCACCAACTGCTAGTTTTAATTAATTCGGGTTGTGAATGTGTTCACTACCAAATTCCAAGCAAAGGTGCAGGACTTAGCACCTGCAACACTTTGTGAACTCAGTCCGAACCTCTTTAGCCGAAGTGTAAACTGAGAGGGGTGTACGTTTACTGTGTAGCAGTGTTACTTCAGTTACCCCAATAAATTCACTCACTTTGTGTGTCCAATGACACTTAAATTAGGCAAATAGTTTAACGGAACACCTATGTAACACCTAAGTCTTAAGGCTAAAGTTATATTATACGAGCTGGTGATCGTAATGTCATAGAGACATACATTAAAATACAAATATATAACTTGATACAAAAAAAGTGTGTGCTTAAGTTGAAACTTTGACTTTGATCACCCTTTGTGCCAAAAGTCTGCAATTTTAATAAGAATTTGATATTTTCTGAAACTAGAACCATTTTCTCTCCTTTATAAAGGTAATGAGCGTTAGATGTTGTTCATGATCCAAAATGAACATCGAATGACATCATCTAATTTAATTTAGGTAATTAACTCAGATGATAGCAATTAAAACGGCAAGCGTCACGTAAAAGGATGGTGAGTGGGTTTACCAATTTCTCGTAATTTTATGTTAATTCATATTATTAGAAAGTAAAAACAAGCAACCATGTTGCGTTTTTTTTACCAACTTTTTATTTTTTACTATTTGTTATGGCATAACTTACATATAAGATTCAATTTGAAAAATTCTTGGTTACAAAAAAATACGCAAGTATTATATCAGTTACCTTGTTCCCATAGTACATGCTCTGCTTAGTTTGGGGCTAGATAGTGCTGTGTGAATTGTCAACAAAGTTTATTTTTCAAAATTATATATTTTATACCGGCCCTTTTTGTAGGCCAGTATTTTTTAGCTGTTAAGTGATGATGCGGTCGACGGTGTAGCACGCTTTACCTATAAGATACCAATTCACTATATAAGTTTTATAAAAAGCTCTAGCACACTTTACTCTTGGTGAAGCTAAATAGGTACAGCAAGATTTCCCTACAGCAAACTTATGGGACGGAAAAGAGACATGAAAGTTTTACAAAGTCTTATTTTTCGCGCGCCAACGATACTGGCGCCGCGTAAATTTATTAACATTTTCATATGCAAGTGAACCTTTTTAAATTAAGTAAATGCTGTGACTCATTTATTATGGAAACTTTAGGAAACGCCAGAGGTTATTTGCATTGTATATTGTGTTAAGATATTCGGTTGTTGTGCTGACTGAATCTAAAATGTAGGTATAAGAAGAAAAATCTATTCTTTTTTTCGTTCTTATTTTTATAAATTTTTCTTCTGAGGGTCAGTTTCACGGATGACTAATTGACCAATCAAATATTTTACAGAGGTTAAACTCAAAATTTGAGTAGCAAAAATTTGGATTAAACACTCTTATGAGTGGTCGTGGGTTATAATTATTTTTTACGTTTATATATATTTTTTTAGTGTGGTGATAGCATCATTACATTTCCGTTACCGAAGGTTTTGTCAAATGCATAAACAGAACTGATTATAATTACTATTTATTTATTTATTTAACACAGAGTTAGTACATTTCAATCAAACAGTAACTCAAAGCTTATGTTAGGTTTGTCTAACCACTGGGTTCTCGACCCTTCGTCATAGTCGTCGTCGTCATGGGTCATAGGGTGGGATTAAATCTGATGGTTTGAGAAATTTTTCCTTAAGTGATGACAAAACTCACAAGAAAAAAAGTTACTTTTTCGCCACGTTATGAGAAATAAAGCTATTTTTATTTATTATGCCAGTGATGTTGTTTCTTCTATGGAATTTTTCGTGAATAACACCATAAGCTAGTAATTACACCTATTTATTTTGTTTAGCACAAAGTGGCCATGTGGTTATATCGCGCACTTTAACAGGGTCACTGTAGGCTGTAAGTATATTTAATTGACTAGAAGTAATTAAGTACATTGTGCAGTGCAGTGGTATAATTTTTCAGCCACGCAATGTCAATTATTTCATACTAGCGGCCGCCCACGGCTTCGCTTGTCTCGTTCTCGATCAAACTAAAAAATATTTATATGATGTAGGTACATTACTATGCAAACTTCCACCGAAATTTGGTTTGAACGAGATCTTAAGTAGTATTTTTTACGTAAACCGCACCTTTTTTGTATTTTTTTTATATTTTACTGATGAATTACTGAAGACACTCTATGTCTTCTTAGAGTTATAAAAAAGACGAAAAAACTGAATCAAAATTTAACTTACCTACTAGATGTGCATGGGGTCTTATCGAACAAACCAATCTCTTCCAGACACCCGCACGATTTTTTAATGAATAAAGTCACAATGCTAAAAAATCATCGCAACCGCCTATTACAACGTCATGTTTTCTGCGGAAGATTTCAAAAGCCTAGGCTGTTTCTCAACAACAATGAAAACCTCTCTTTGAGAACTCGCCTCGGATTTCTAAGGACTTGAAGGATGAGATGCATGTTCATATGAAGACTTGCATTACAACGTAACGGTGACGGCACAGTGACGTAATTTTTTTATACATCTTACTGTGTGTCTCATCAAGGTGATGGACGTAGGGCAGTGTATGACACGTTTCTGACGTGCGTGACCTACGAGGCAATGCTTTGTTATAGGCGATGGTTACCCCCGTGGGGCATAAGTTTGTTCCATCAGTTATTGTATAAAAAAAACGAGCAGATGGAACAAGCATACAGCACTCCTATAACAAAGCATTGCCTTGAAGGTCACGTACGTGTCAGGAACGTGCCCTACGATGCACTGCCATGCGTACATCAACTTGAGGCAGATCTTAAGCTTCGGGTGCCAGTAATTTCACCAGACCCTTCAAACCAAAACACAGCAACGCTACTTGACGGCAGAAACAAGCCTGGTGTGGTGGAGTACTCGTACTTCAGCGGACGAGCCCTATAGGTATACATTAAACTACGCAAAGTGACTTTTATATCAAAGACAAGACATGACAAGAAATAATTTACAGGTTCCCCTGATGGGCGAATCCGTTTCCTAAACAAAAATATATTTTTTACAGACAATTACAAGTTTGCCTCACAAAAAAACTATACATGAATTCAGCATGTACATGCACAGATTGCACAGTTGCACAATTTCCCTATGCCTGAAATCCTGATGTCCGTACCGTGGTCGTTCGGTAGAAATGAAAATAAGCTTTAAAAATAACACGCGAGACGTATACAAAGATAACTTAGAAAATGATGCTGGTTCAAGAGCCAGACGTCTCAACAAATTGTTGTGTATCATAAACATTTGCGCTAGTAGCATGGTTGTGCTTTTGGAGTTCAAAGTGTGATTGTTGAATTAGCAAAGATTGTTTTATGCTTGAAAATATGCTGAAAATGTTTGACGAAATATCAAGCAGACGAATTATGAAGTAGAAATAAACAAATATTTTAGACAAACCTTTCAACACTATTTAGCCCCAAACTAAGCAGAGCTTGTACTATGGGAACTAGATAGCTGATATGTATTTTTTTTTAAATACATAGAAATAATACTTAGAATACAATATAACACCCAGACAGAGAAACAACATCTCCGTTCACCACACAAAATATTTGTTCTCGGTGGGGATCAAACCCACGACCTATGGCGCAGAAAGCAGAGCTAACAACAACTGAGCTGAGAGGCCAGTCATATATTTTGGTTACTTTTGACATCATCGCTTAAAGGCCTGCGATTATCTAGGCGAAGGCGATGGCGATCAGCTGAAACGCTGCCAAGTATGACAGCAATATTTGACAGTGTTTCAGCTCATCGCCTTCGCCATCGCCTAGATAAGTGCAGGCCTTAAATCATAAAAATAATAGGTAGGTAGGTAAGCTCCTACATTTATTTACACATAGAAACTTACATTTTTACAAGTATTTTCAAAATGTACAAAATAGAAAAGAAACAGTTGAGCTATCTGCAGACCGTTACAAACGATCAAGAGATAGCTCAACTGATCCAAATCAAGGTCAGAAGGAAGCGTAACCTTTGGCTGTTTACCATTGTGATGGCTTTTATATGACTTGTCTTAATATAGTCCGGTATCATCATTCTATTTCTTAAATTATCAACTGTATACTTACATCTATCTATTTATTTGTTTATTTGTTTATTTATTTAATCTTAGACTCACAGTTACAATATTGTTTATCTTAAGCTATTCGATGTATTTTATACATTAACCAATTCGAATCTACATTATGTAAGCAAACATTAAAACATACATTACACTAAAACATTCATAAACAAAATACAAAATTGTGATGATAAATAAAATATACAAAGGCAAATTAAACCCTTAAAAGAATATTCTTCCAGGAAATCTTAATGGCCAAAGAAGAGGTAAAAAAGCTTTTAGGGCATTTGCCCCTTTCACAAATAACTTTTGCTAAAGTTAAAAAGCTGTTATTTCAATGCGAATCTGTTTCTAATAAATTATCACATCGCTAGCCGCCGTAAAATTTACCAATAAAATATCATTCAAACCTCCTCAACGAATGAGAGCAGCGATTCCGTTAATTTATTGCGGCCTTCGGGGAAATTTATCTACAAGCGATAAACGAGCATCTTACATTGATTTTCCATAAAATATTTTGATCGACAATCTCAATCACGCCAATAAATACCTTGAATCTGCCTTGAATAATCAAGTTCCTTTTTTTTCAACGAAAATTAAAGGTCTCAGCATACGTGACGGGATAATACCTCGAACGGAGCGGACAACGTGACATGCATCGTTCATAAAGTGCTGTCCTCTGTTTTAGTCGCGTATGTTTTGTTACTTACGTTTTTATATGCAAGAGGAAGGGCAAGTCCCACTTCATTTACAACATTTCGTCTACGAAATGTCGTTTTCGTTTCGCCTATTTGTCCTCTCTATTGTATGGAAAAAAGATGAGACGGCAAAAATACGTTACGTAGTTAGAGCTGTTGTCTCATCAATTTTCCATATTAAAGAGAGAAACACGTGCTCGCACGAAAACAACATTTGGTAGACGAAATGAGGTAGCAAAACTCCGACTTCGAGTAAGGATTTCAATAAATCGTGCCCGTTTCGTCCGGCACGTCAAAAAACTCGAGATGTATGCTGAGACCTTTAATAAACAACGCAGTGAACCTTTAGGATGTAAGTAGGTTCAGTGATTCATTTTGAGTGAGCTTAAACACAGCCAACCTACGTATATTAATAATGCAATGAGGTATTCGCAGCGCTTAACCCTTTGGGGCCGTACTTAATTAACTTGGGGCACTGAGGACCCCTGCGACCGTACAGCGGATGCAAACCGGATGGAATGATCAAGTAATAACGATTCAGAGTAAAATTAAAATCCACGAGGTGTACTAATTATACTTTGCACAATGCAGCCCAGAAAGAATCGTTGGGTTACACCACTAGAGATAGGGACTGTAGATACAACAGGTAAAAGTCTTAAATAAAAGCACCTAGGACTTTTATTGTACTATCTCTTAGAGGTTACTCTTATTACTATTGTAATATATTGACCTCATAGAACCGCAACTTTGAAATACACAATAGCAAGTTCGGATACTGTTTCAAGAGGTTATTGTTATAGCTAATGTTTGATGTATTTTTAAACGGTTCATTCATCAAACAGAGACCACATGAAGTTGAGAAACAAAGTAGGTACACAAATCATAGGAAAGAGAAACAAGATACTTTCTTTGGCCGTATGGACTTTGACCACGAACACATTTTGACATTTGCGGCGATAATGTATCGGATCGATATTGGACCGTAAAGTGTTGACTCTAAAGAGCTTTTTAACTTGAAAAAATAGACGTCATACCACGCCAACATTCGGTGAGGTTTATTTATTTAAAACTTTACTGCACCAAAACACGTTTGTACAAAAGGAGTGCTTAGTTGTAGACCGCATTTTCTACCAAACAACCTTTACATGTGATAAACAGAGAGAGGTTTATTGAGATTTTCTTAGCATGGTGATAAATGGGTTAACTGTGACACAATGAAAGCCCTCCCCGCTATTTAATCGGGTAATTTTCTGAGTGACTCTGAGTATCTGTAAGCAATATCCATTAGGCAGCATGAAAATGCTAACGTTGCGTGATTTCTATTGAAATTTTATCTACGCATCAAAGGTTGAGTATTCAAGTGATCGCACTCTGCGTGTTGAAGATTTATTGATACTACTCGTAGTTGGAAAGTAAACACGATTCAGCACAAATTTTTTGTTGATAAAAATTTTAGGGTGATATGGGAAGATTTATTCCAAGAAAATAAACGTAATCTAAGCTACCTAACTAGATTTATTGTCAGTATCTTTAGATAGCGCTAGACCGAAGTAAAAATACTTACCTTCGTTATTGACGAGATCTTTTGTACGACAGATTGCGCTACTTTATTATCGAAAACATGCTCTTTATAAAAAAGTCTAACAAAAACATTTTTATTAAAAATTATCGTATTGAGTTTGAGGGAACCCATTAACATTTTTGTTATAATAAACTCAAACCAGCTCAATCAACCATCATTTATCATTTTCTTATGACTTGCTCTTTTATTTTATTTTATCAGTACGCACAGGGCGAAGTAAATTTTAATAGCCAACTTCTTTTCTTCCAACAAAAATACTTATAATATGAACTTGACGACCCCGATTATTGCTGATGTAATAAAAGAAGCTGGGAGAAAAACATGCATTGTCAGATAAAACAAGGTGATAAAGTAATAATATAATATAATAACAAAATGATATCACATCTTATGCTATGTTTCCATGCGTGCCGTGCAGCCCGGCAGGCTGCCTGGCGGGCTGCGTGGCATGCAGCCCGTCCCGGGCCGGCGAACATTCAAGCTGTTTACATGCATGCCGTGCAGCCCGGCGAGCTGCCTGGCGAGCTGCGCGGCATGCAACCAGTGTTACCAGGTACACGGTAATTACCGTAGATGCACGGTATTTTTGGCTTAAACACGGTATACGGTAATGTTTCACTACCGTGTCATTTTCTACGGTATTTTTAATTATGAATTACCTTGACAGTCAATATGTAAATAATTACGAAGTAGGTATTCCCCGATCATCAAAATACGTCTAAATGTAAAAGTATGCCCTTTGCCCTGACCACTAGTTAAACAATTAGTGTATATGAAAATTGCTTGTATAATAAATGAATGAATGAATCGCTTTCTCGCAACTCTCACCGTACTCTTTTTTCTTCGATAGTTTTGTTGGTGTTTGATGTTTGGCAAGTGCGCAGTGCATTATTCAATGAAACAATACTTTTAATTTCGTTCGACACAACGTACCTACACAAAAATGGGTAGTGATAGTGAAATCAGATTCCAAAAATCTGTATAAATATAGGGTAAAATCTGTAATCTGTAATACTACCCTAAATTCTGTATAAATACAGATAAATCTGTATAATTGGCAACACCAATTTGGCCCGCGCGCGTGTAAACAGTCACCGGGCGCCCGCACATTCATCAAAAAACCGACACTCGCCCGGTTCGCGGCATTCACGTTCACGGGCGCGTTTACGGGCTCGGGCGTACCGTTTCCACGCGCGTGAATGTGAATGTGCACGTTGAATGTCGAGTTGAACGCACGCGTGGAAACGTGGCATTAGGTTCAATGACTTTATTGATTTGGTGTTTCAGTTAGTCATTTTGATGCTATGTTTCCATGCGTGCCAGGCAGCCCGGCAGGCTGCCTGGCAGGCTGCCTGGCGGGCTGCGTGGCATGCAGCCCGTCCCGGGCCAGCGAACATTCAAGCTGTTTACATGCTTGCCGTGCAGCCCGGCGAGCTGCCTGGCGAGCTGCGCGGCATGCAACCAGTGTTACCAGGTACACGGTAATTACCGTAGATGCACGGTATTTTTGGCTTAAACACGGTATACGGTAATGTTTCACTACCGTGTCATTTTCTACGGTATTTTTAATTATGAATTACCTTGACAGTCAATATGTAAATAATTACGAAGTATTCCCCGATCATCAAAATACGTCTAAATGTAAAAGTATGCCCTTTGCCCTGCCCACTAGTTAAACAATCAGTGTATATGAAAATTGGTTGTAGGTATGAATGAATGAATCGCTTTCTCGCAACTCGCACCGTACTCTTTTTTTCTTTGATAGTTTTGTTGGTGTTTGATGTTTGGCAAGTGCGCAGTGCATTATTCAGCGAAACAATACTTTTAATTTCGACCATGTTGTAATTATTACTCTGTGATTACGACTTTGTAACCTAACTAAACATGAAGACATTTGTTAAACAATAATTGACTCGTTGTCCTAGCAACAGTCACAGAGGTTTTATTCTAACTGATGCAACCTCAATAGTAATCTCCGATCGAGCTACTTTTTTTAGCAACGTCCACTCGTCACGAAAGCGCGAGAGAGACTGACTGACTGCCCGCCAGTTATGCCACGTGCCAAATCAAAATATCTGGTGACAGACGGACAGATAGACAGACAGACAGTCAGACGGACTGACAGTGAAGTCTTAGTAACTATATTAACTATACTAATAGTATTATCGATTCTTTTTCTGTCATTTCGGGAAGGAACATAGCTTTTTGATTTTAATTGTTTTTCTGGTGTTATTTTGAGTTCTGTTGTGTAATTATGGTGGTATTTTAACACAACTTGAGTATTTTAACATTACTTGAGGTCTTAGCTCAAAGTGAAAATAAAAAAAAAAGAAAGAAAAAAAAAAGGTCTTAGCAATTAGAATTAAAGTGTATTATGTGATATTCTGATTTGATCGAAAATGTTTCAGATGGTTTTGGAATAAACGGCCATCTTTCTTCCAAAGCCAATTATGTAGGGCCGACTATGACAGAAGACTGACGATTTGACGGAAAAGTATTTTATCTATGTAATATATTATCATCATTCTCAAACTACTCGACACTGGCAAAATTGATCCGAAAAGGGCAGATGCCATTCATTAAGAAGAAGAAGAATAGTATTATCAAAAGTGGATCTAAATTAATATTTTTAGCCTTTATTATGTCTAAAGATGTTCATCTTAACATAGACTAAATCAGATTCCGAAAATCTGTATAAAAGTAGGGTAAAATCTGTAATCTGTAATACTACCCTAAATTCTGTATAAATACAGATAAATCTGTATGATTGGCAACACTAATTTGGCCCGCGCGCGTGTAAACAGTCACCGGGCGCCCGCACATTCATCAAAAAACCGACACTCGCCCGGTTCGCGGCATTCACGTTCAGCGGGCGCGTTTACGGGCTCGGGCGTACCGTTTCCACGCGCGTGAATGTGAATGTGCACGTTGAATGTCGAGTTGAACGCACGCGTGGAAACGAGGCATGACACATGACGTGGGATGGGAAGGGAACAAAAGAGCTTCTTTTATCATTTTTCGCAATAAAATAATACCAACATTGTTGAAAGTTACAAATTGGTAGTCAGGTAAGAACTGAATTTATACCAAAGTTTTACAAAGGTGGCTATTTCACAAAAAGTTTTTATTTTGAAGAATGTTATTCCACTTTCAGCAAAGTTGTCAACATATTTACGCCACGAGCGCTCGAGAATCGGCAATTGAATATGTTGAATTATTTATGACAATAACTTTCAAGTTTTTGAATAGCCGTCGTCATAAATGGCTTTGCAACTCAAGTGACCGAACGGAACGGACACAAGTTATTAATAGCTGCCCGTTTGACATAAGATTTTTTATTGTTCTCATCAGGTTAATTCAAAAATCGGTATTTGTATTATGCACTTAGTCGGTACTTCTGGCTTCGGACTGTCGGACCGTGCTTCACACACAGCTTAGTTCTACACCAGAAGCCAGCATTTTTGTAATGTCACTGGTTTATCCTTTTTTTTATCCCAGTAGACTTCTAAAAAGTAAACATCCAAACTACAAATTACACCTTTAGCACAAGTAGAAACTACGGGAACTTAAACTACGCAGTGAAGGTAACTTTGACTTCTGCATTTATACTCTAGACCCCAGTTTCAACGTTGATTATGGAAGAATGTATTTACAAAAAAGAATATGTGATTTATATATTTTAAACACCTCAGTTGTAAAGATTGTTTTGAGAGTAAAACATAATTTCAACTTCGGAAACTGGGGCACACCTACCTGTATTACCAATTGCAAAAATGTAAATTAGGCTTTCCTTAAAATTCTTTGTAAATTCATTGTTTAGGTATTTGCAATGCAAAACTCGTTTCAACATTTACATTTGGTTACTATTCGGAGGAATATTAAAAATGATTGCGTTTTAAAATGTAGGTAAACCTAGAATTTAAGTAATAATGTTTGTATGTATAATGTTTCGTTAACTCCACTTTAAACCCTTTCACCACACATGGTTCGAAAGAACCAGAGAGATTGTTTCATTCCCATAAAAAATTGTAAAAGCTAGAATAAGTAAATATTTTATTTAAAGATTCACTATAAATAAATTATTTAACCATAATTTACAGAACAACCTCAGACAAAAAATACATCATTAGGAAACAAACAGAATATTCAGTCTTCTGTCCCACAGACTGACTTAGACAATACAAAAGGGAATGCAAACGCTCCCAGTTTCTGTTTCAGCTGTTTCGGTACCAGCATTATCCGGCGTAATTAGTGAAAACGTGCGGTTTCAATGAGTTTAATGTCCGAAGCTTTTTGGATGCTGTTTATCATCATCACAGAGTATAAATATAAAGCCTATTCAAATTATAATTTCAATTTAATGCTACTGGATGCATAAAAATAATAATGATTAACATCATAATATTAACATGGAGCGTGCCATGTTCGGCATCAAGCTTTTAGAGACCTATCGAGACCCGAGGGCGTACCTACCTATTATTGGTCCAGGACGTCGGAACACAAGTAATGGAGCTCAAATCGAGTTGGGCAGGACATCTGGCAAGGCGTGGTCACGACAAGTGGTGCATAAAGTTGGTAGAGTGGTGGCCGAGGACTGGGAATAGAAACGTTGGATGTGTTTCGGTTTGAAGGGTGTGGGTATTTTGTAAGCCTCAAGTTCCTGACGTGCGTGTACTATATGAGGCAATGCTTTTTAATAGGCGAGTTCCATTAGCTAGTCGAACAAAAAAACTTACTACGCTGGAAATATCAAAAATAAATTAAAAAGCTGAAAAGTAGAAGTATATATAAAGAAGTGGTTGCTTTTGAACCGACTTCATGTCAATATAAATTTCATTAAATTGGTTTAGCATTTTGGTTATAAGGTGGTTTTGCTTATTTGTCGTATTGACATTTGACTTTTTATTGGTCGGCAACGAGTACGTACTTCACGATTACTTTGTCATTGTGTACACTGTGAAATAAGTGCTCCAAGCACCTATACAGGGTTATTCATAATTAGCTGCAAATACTCAGGAATTAGGTTCAACAAATAAAATAAAAAATATTTATTAAATGATTTTTTTAAAGTTTTGTTATGAAAATCCCGAGAAAATCGATAAAGAATATCCTTTGGAATCATTGGCGCCTAACCTATTTTGACCTTTGATCCGCGCCCGCGCGCCGTGAGCGACACTCTGCGATCAGTCACCGCCTAGGTGGGTCATCGTCCTGTTCTCCATGGCAATCATTATGCAATAGCCGTAAAAAAATTTATAAAAATAAAATTTTGATACAAAAACTTAAATCAAAATTTAAATAAAATCATTTCATAAATATGTTTTATTTTATTTGTTGAACCTAATTCCTGAGTATTTGCAGCTAATTATGAATAACCCTGTATAGACAATTGTATTTACTATCATTATATTAATCAAGAAATATGTATATATAAGTATTATATCAGTTAGCTGGTTCCCGTATTACTTACACTATGCTTAGTTTGGGGTTAGATAGTGTTGTGTGGATTGTCTGAAATATTTATTTATATTCATCGTTTTACAGAATACACGCAGAACCCTGATACCATGGAAAAATACACCAAGCAATCCAGATAACTATCTCTAAATAGCTGCAGAATATCTTCCAATAGAAAAAGCCCCATCTCAAAGGTATAATTCACACGTCACGGTCCATTACACAGTCTATTTTATTAGTGTGCAGAGCCCTTAAGTTTAGCTACTACCCTATTAGGTGAGAGTTGCGACCACCACCCAACTTACCAACAAATGGCAATCGATAGCGAGAAGCATTACGAAAACCAAGAATGTATGGATATTGCGTTCTTTCTATTCGTATAGCGTCATCACGTCACACAAACCGAATCCAAGCAAAAGTATAATTACATTCTATTGATTCTCTTGATTGCATTTTGCACTTTCTTTGATCCTATTCGTTCCACTTCACTTGTTTACTTTTACTTTGTCTGTATTGTACTCTATTACCGCAGCATTTCCAGCGTTTTCTCTTCAACTGATATAATTTTTGTCTAAAACAGAGACCTCTAAGCTTTACTTCTGTGCTGGTACGAGCATATAAACTAGCTTCATACATATTTAGCGGTAGAAAATCTCAGGGTTGATGTCACCATAGTCTGTGTGTTTGCTCGTGGCAGAAACTTTAATGCGATATACAAATGCTTCCGTGAATATGGCAAGGCTTTGCATAATTAAATACCACACGGTGCGGGCTTTTGATGAAAATTGGCAACCTGGGTCGTCGTTTATTACCAATCATCTTTATTGAAAAATTTTCCGCGGAAGCCTTTACGGAAAACGGATTTTATACCTACTTTTACTATACTTTTTTTGTTTTCTTTTTAGTCTTTACTTTTCGTTTTCTATGGCAATAAGGAGTAGACAAAAACATTGATATTCATAAAACAAGAGTACATATGAAAATCTTATAGTCAAAACAGTCAGCATGTCTGGCGGCGTGGCGTAAGCAAGGCACTAGACTTATTCGTGATGTGCCTACTGAAGCTTTAATTACCCACTGAAAATTGTGGCCTCATAAACAAGTCCTTTCCAAAAGATCGACACTATCTAAATTACCTCTGCTTTGTTTTTATCTGGCATCGCGGTCGAATAAATTCCGCCTCGCCGTTTCGGAATCATTTTCAACCAATTTTTACTTCACGCTTAATTCATTTGGTCATTTGTTTTTATCGCTGCAAAATGCCCTTTTTGTGGGGGTTTTAAGTAAACTGGTAAGTATGACTTCCACAAAAAAATATTTATTGAGATGATTCTGCCTGGAATCACCACGCGCGCAATTTTTTTGCGGAATTGTCGCGATAATTTTAAACTCTCAAAATATCTGAGGAAATGTAGGAACAAATCCAAAAAAAGTAATATTTGAATGACAGTGCCTGGAGCTAATATAAATTCCAGTCCAAATGTTTTTTGGCTAAAACCCATTTGAAGGAAATGGCTACCTACGCAAAATAGAGACCTTGAAAGCAGTGATAAGCTGAGCGATAAATGACATAAAAATGATGAGCTCTGGCTTTTATGTTCCTGGAGAAAATACTCAATGAGTAAATTGTTTTACTAACTTCACTATGAGGCATGTACCGTTTTGTAGCTCTAGGCTCTTTATCTCTCTTGTATGCATGTATATATAGCGTGTACCTTAAATTACTAAGGTCTACAAATAAATATGTTTTCTTTCTTTCAATCAAAGCCCTGATACCTGAGAACACATGACGCACAGCCTACACCACGCCTTGGAAAGACACCTAACCAGCAGTGGGTGAGCTGAGATGATGATCAATGAGCGCTAGTTATTAGGAACTATCCCCGTCGCCTATGCCTTTGCATATTACCTGCGAACATATGGCGCAGTCAACACGACCGCGCGAATGTCGATAACGATCCACTTTTATCACTTGCACTTTAATAAAGAACACTGCAGATTGGCCTCCAAATCGATGCACTTTTTCAAAAGCTCGGCGAATTGCTTCATATTGCTCGGGATTTTTTGCGGCTTTAATCGTGAATGGTGGAGATGCTTTCTCGTTCTGATCATACGTTATGCCTAAAAGTGAAAAGTGTAAGCAGAAATCAGAAACAAAATTTTTGACACTTTTCAATAGAGAACTGTCAAAAAATCTATGCTTGAGGCTCAACTCAGATTCGATAAGCATTGTTTCTGCATACGGGCCTTAAAGTGAATAAATAGGTCCTCAAGGAAACTTACTAAAATATGTTACTTTTTGTCAGTTGCTTTAAAAGTATGTTCCAAGTTTTACTCTCGTGTTAGGCAAATATTTTCTGTAATATTCAGAAACCTTAGGTTGAGAGGATGATTAAAGTGCTACGGGATAGACCATTTCATATAAAATTCAGTCCTAGGTATTAGGTATAGCGTCCTGAAGTATTAGGGAAAGTTGCACTCGCATAAACTATCTCATCGTCTAAAATATCACATATAAAAGATGCAAAGGCCTGTTTACTTATTCTCAAAACATATGTTTTTTCTTTGAGAGAAAAAAGTTACACAGATGTTTTCGGCCAGAAAAAGGTAACAAATGGGCACATTAGGAGTTCCATAAAATATTTGCTACACACCGTCTTAGTAAAAGAGGATTAGTTTACCCAAATACACAGAAACTCGTTGGAAATGTTAGTCTCGATAAAATCTCTGCCAGGATCAACTAAAACCCAAAGCAGGCCTAGCCCGCATACTTGTAGATCGATCTGAAGATTGCGTTCAGTTCGGGGATACTTCTCTTTGTGCGAACTAATGTTTCCGAGAATGATGCGACAGTGAGTATAAATGCTCCTTGAAAGTGCGGTATTTGGAGGATGAAAGCTTCCTTAATAATAAAATTTGAAGACAGCTCAAGATGGTGGACTGAGAGTTTTCTCTCCGAGCATTTTTAGTGCATTAAAATCATACGTATTTTAGTTGATTGTTAAAAATTTAAAGCACCACTCAAATATCGCTGTCAGATTTGAGATTTGACAGAGATATTTGACAGCGTTTCACTGATCGCTACCGCCAGCGAACTAGGTGTGCGCAGGCCTTTATATAGGTACAGATTGGCTGACCCACACATTCATTTCTTCTTAGGTTTGATTGTATAGTCTTGCTTGACAGCTAAAAATATAACTATAATGTAGCTCCTGGTAGGCCACCTGAACATGAGAAAAGTGGGCGAAATACTTTCAAATTAAATATTTATGAATTCTGAAAACAGAGATTTCAACTGGTGGGTTTTTTTTTTATATACTTTGATTATTAAAGAAACGCCCACAAAACTGTGTGTCCAACATAATTCTTAAAAACTAGTGAGAGTTATAAATAAAATAAATAAAAAAGCCGTATATTTCCTTACATTTAAATACATAACTAATTCTATATAATATATATTATTCTTGTTATATTTAATATTTGCGGTGTGGTAGATGTAAGGAGAGTTATACAATAGAACAATTATTTAAAAATGCTTACAACCATTTCTTAATTGAGCTAGCTTGGCTGTATTGCGTCGCCTTAAATATGCATTAGTATACGCAGAATAGACTGCAGTAGTTACTGTGGTAAGGAGCCAAAGTTTCTAACGGAATGTTTTGTATTTATTATATTATGTATGTATTGAGTTGAACTTGTATAACAATGACGTAAATTTAAACAGACGCTAAAGATAGATAAGAGATTTGGTCGCACAAAACGCTCTCAACTATTTGACAACTTTTCATTGATCGCCATCACAAAACGTTAGATGTGTGCATTGACCAGCCGGTACATGACTGACACATAATAATTAAGTTGGTTAGCTAAGTTGAATGTTTAAATTTATCAGTTAGCGAATGAATAAGAAAAAACTATTCATAGTGGTTTTAGTTCCAGTAAGACTAATTCCCACTCGTTATAATCAGTTTCTATGGTATGGTTGGTAAGCGCTACTGTCTTCCACGCCAAGGACACTTGTGTTACAATGGTATACGTGTCTTACAATGTATCATAGTCGCTGGCTCAGCTAAAACGTGCCAAAGTAGCATTTTCTTTTTGTAAGCGACAAACCCATCAAAGCCCATTTCTTCAGATAACACAATAAGCGTTTTGTGGACGAGTACAAGGTTACGAGATTACAAAACAACTGTAAAAATCACTTTATAGATGCAGATCTTTACTCTATGACCTTTTTTGACCTTTCGAAACTAAGCTTTCGGCAATAAATTTTTTGAGAAGAACTAAGATTTAAACACGAATTAGAAGGGAGTAATTCAGAAACAACTACAAAAAATATATGCAGATACATGTACAATTTAGTTCGTCGCGGGTTTGAATCCAGTCTTGTGGATTTTTCTATTAAAAAAATAAAAACGCCAGCCGTGAAGAAACTTCTACATTAACCTACTCTTTTCTAAGTGACTCGTGACTAAGCTATATGTGCTGGGCAAGCTTACTCCATCTATAATCTTTTCCCAGGCACTACAATATCTATCTCAGGGCATGAATGAAAAATTTGCCCCCGCCACGGTATAAATCATTAGCAATATTGTGAGCTTCAATTTCTCGTTCAAATACCAATTTTCAAATTAAAAAGTAATAAACTTTAAATCCTATCTGCACATTTCCGAATTCACAAGCATCTTTTGGATGCGCAAACCGACCATCCGTTTGCAATGTATTTTTGAATGAAAAATGGTTGTTCGTGATAGCAGCAGCTTGCATAATTATTGTTACGGAAGTGGGTACAGGGATTGGAAGGAAACGAACGTTTTACCGAAAGTAGCGATTTATTCGCACTACGAACACGTAACACTGCACTGAACGCGTAGCACTGCACGAAACGCGTAGCACGGTCCGACACTGTCCCCGCGCACTATGCGTTACACGGTCCAACGCTGTGCTCCGAACACTGACAGTCCACTGGGAGCACTTTACCACTTTGCACTTCACTTCACTATTCACTGTTCACTTCACTATTCACTTTCACTGTTCACTTTTTCCACTTTTTCACTTTTCCTTCTTGTTCCTTTCTTCAGATCACTTTCCACTGAACTGCCCGTAGACGCGCCTGCAGCTCCTTATATACCCGGAATTTCGATTGTCCTTTATTGAATTTCGATCGTCATTTATTGAATTTCGATAGTCGTTTCGTTTTCTTCTGTTGGATTCCGATCGTCTTTTCCTTCTTACATCATTTCTTGTTTTAGTCCAGAACTTTCGGTTCTTTATTTGAATTCCTTAAAGAAGGCACTCGCCGCTACTAGAATTTTCTGGTAACATTAAAATGTCGAACAAAAATCTTCATAGCTGGACCGGGCTCGAACTCGCGTACGTCTGCTTTGCAGTCGTAGCTCTGACAGCCCGGCCGTTGTGACAATGACGATGTTTGCCAAAAACTTCACTGCCTTGCACGCTTACGTAGTTACGTCAGCACGGCGTCACACTACCCCCTCCTTAGACGTGCTCGTCCCGAGCATCGTTAGAGCCGTAGTACCGTGCCAACCTGTCCACATGAACCACTTTCGCTGGACTTCTTGGCGTTTTTCGAATTCTATAAGTGACATCATTGATCCTCGTAATTACTTGAAAAGGGCCTTCCCAACTCGGTTGTAGTTTTGGAGATTTTCCTTTCCTTCGAACGGGGTTGTGAAGCCAAACAGCAGAACCTTCTTCAAAGGACTTGGAGTTGACGCTTCTGTCGTATCGCGTTTTCATTCGCTCACTAGCACGCAGATTCTCTTCCCTCATATGCCCGTGAACTTCCTCCATTTTCCTTCTCAAATCTTCCGCGTATTCCGAAATACAGCTAGGCGTATCTGGAGGACAACCCGCAAGAAGATCCGCTGGAAGTCGAAGCTCTCTACCAAAGTTCGCTCGGGCCGGAGTAGTAGAGGTACTCTCATGAACTGCCGTTCTATACGACAGAAGAAACAGAGAAATGTACTCATCCCAATTGTTCTGATGACTTTCAACAACTTTTGCCAGATGCCGCTCCAGAGTTTGGTTGAACCTCTCTACCATTCCATCAGATTGCGGATGATACGGCGTAGTCCGAGTTTTGTGTATCCCCATAATTTTGCATGTTTCCTGAAAGACTTGCGACTCGAAATTCCTTCCTTGGTCACTATGGATTTCAAGGGGTAGTCCAAATCGGCAGAAAACTTCATTCACCAGTTTGTTAGCCACAGTAACAGCTTCTTGATTTGGTAATGCGAACGCTTCTGGCCACTTTGTGAAGTAATCCATTATTACCAAAATGTAACGATTTCCACTATTCGTCATTGGAAACGGCCCGGCCACATCCAAAGCTATTCGTTCCCAAGGAGCACCCACGTTGTATAACTTCAACGCTCCCCGACTTCTTGTTTGTGGACCTTTGACAGAGGAACAACTCGTACATTTCTTGCACCAGTCTTCAACATCTTCCTTGCAGTGCAACCAGTAATAACGTTGACGAATTTTCACCAAAGTTCTCTTCACACCGAGATGACCGCCTGATGTTCCGTCGTGATACGCTCGCAGTATATCAGAAATCTTTGTCTTCGGCACAACTGTCTGAAGATGATTGTCTTGTCCTGATGCACTCTCCCATTTTCGACATAAAAGACCATTGTGTAAGAGCAGGCTATTCCATTGTGCCCAATAGCTCTTAGTTACTGCACTCATTCCGGCAACTTCACTCCATCCTGGGCGCGCGGATCCATCTCTCACCCAATTGAGTATTGGTCTAAGGTCTTCATCTTCTTCTTGTAGTTTACGCATGGCATCGCTGCTCCAATCATCATTGACTGTATCAGTTCTTATAACTCGGACCATAGATTTTTCTTTATCTTCCTGTTTCACACAGTGCTTGCAGTCTTCAGAACACGGCCGTCTTGACAAAGCATCAGCATTCCCATGAGACTTCCCACTGCGATGCTCTACTACAAAGTCGTACTCCTGTAGTTGTTCAATCCATCGCGCAACTTGTCCCTCAGGATTCTTGAACTGCAGTAGCCACTTCAAGGCTGCATGATCTGTTCTGACTAGAAATTTCCGTCCCAATAAATACTTCTTAAAATGCTGAAGCGTTTTGACAACTGCAAGTAGCTCCCTTCGAGTGACACAATAATTCCGCTCTGGTTTTGACAGGGATTTACTGTAATAAGCTATCACAACTTCTTGATCCCCTTTTCTTTGTGAGAGTGTTCCTCCTATCCCTGTATTACTTGCGTCCGTGTCAACTACAAACTCATTGCACTGATCCGGATATCCGAGTACTGGTGTTTCACATAACCGGCTCTTTAGTTCCTCGAAAGCCACCTGGCATTGTTGGTCCCAAACGAAAGGTCGTTTTTCTTCTGTGAGTCTATGCAATGGCTTCGCTATATCCGAAAAACTCTTGACAAAACGACGGTAATAAGAGCAAAGTCCCATAAACGCCCGTACTTGTGTTTTGTCCGCAGGTACAGGCCAATCTTTAACCGCCGAAATTTTCGATGGATCCGTTTCGACGCCGCTTTCCGAAATAACGTGTCCCAAATAGTTCACCTGCCGTTTGAAGAATAAGCACTTCTTCTGGCTTAGTTTCAGATTTGCACTTCTCAACTTGTTGAATACGGATTCCAGCTTCTTCAAATGGTCATCAAATTCTCGCCCCACTATTATAATGTCATCGAGATACACCAAGCAGGTTTCTCCCAGCAACCCAGCAAGGACACGTTCCATTAACCTCTCGAAAGTAGCCGGGGCGTTGCACAGCCCAAACGGCATCACTCTGAACTGCCAGAGGCCCTTTCCTGTGGAGAACGCGGTCTTCTCCTTATCCTTAGGATCCAACTCCACCTGCCAATAGCCACTTTTTAGGTCCAGCGTAGAAAACCATTTCATGCCGTTGAGAGTATTCAAGGTGTCGTCTATCCTTGGTAATGGATAACTGTCCTTTTTGGTCACGTCGTTTAGGCGGCGATAGTCAATACAGAACCTCGTTGACCCATCCTTCTTCTTTACCAAAACCACTGGTGAGCACCACGGACTGGACGATGGTTCGATTACTTCATTATCCTTCATGTCTTGAATCATGTCGTCCACCTCTTTTTCTCTGGCAAAAGGAATTCGGCGGGGTCGTTGTCGTATAGGTTGTTCATTTCCAGTATTGATTTTATGCTGAACCATGCTCGTCCTTCCGATATCACCATCATTCTTCGAAAATATATCGGAGAACCGACGTAGCAAATTCTTCGCCTTGAGCAATTCAATAGTTGTCAAATCGTGCTTACATTCTTCCAGTATACTGTTAACGTCGATTGAACTTGCATCCGTCTTTTTGGTTTCTTGGCAATTCCGCAACCACACGATTTCTTCGCTCCGCCCTATTAGGGTACCCTTCTTTAACACCTGTTCCTCATTGCTCAAATTTAACACAGGTACCACTGTTTCTGCGGATGAATTTATGACCGTACGTGCTGGCAGCCACGATGACTCGTTATCCACTTTTTCTAGTATTGTCCACCGTCGCTGTTTCAAACTTTTACTTCCAGGAAAAATTACTGGAACTAGCGTCTGTGATCTAGGCAACAGTTTAGTGTTTTTAATGCAGTACACCTTGCCTTCGCCACCGCCCTTCATTGGTATTTCGTCTTCTCCACACTTCAGGACACCGGAGTGAATGTCGAGCTTACATTGATGATCCTTTAAGAAATCAAGGCCGATAATGCAGTCATCCACAATGTCAGCTATTACCGCTTGTTGCCAGTACAGCTTGTCACCAATCTTGATAGCCACTTTCTGTTCACCTGATACTGGTATATGCTGGCCGGTAGCCGTTGTTAGCTGGTAAGCTCCCTTCCGAACGTTGATCTTTCCGTTTCTTCTTGTCAGCTGTGTTCCAATTACCGTACGTGACGCTCCAGTATCCAAAGTCAGTGAGCACGGACTTCCATTTACTGATCCATTTACAGTTAAGCTGTTGCCATCTGTACTCTGACAAATCTTGATTTTCGGGGCTTCATGCCCACCGGCCAGTGCCCACCCCTCAGCCCTGGCTGGAATTAATTTCTCTGCTTCTCCAATGCTTGTACACCAGCATCGGTCCTTCGTCTCTCCACAGTTATAGCATCTAGGGACGAAAGCTCTGCGTTGGTTTACCCGCTCCACTTCCGTCGAATTAATCTCCCTCAGACGTCCACTCCTCGGATCTCGTCGGACGGCTTCTACTTCGAGCGCATGCGCGACGGCTTCCTTGATGTGACCATGATGACCCAAGCGCACGGCAGCTCTTACTTCCGCGTCAAGAATACCGTCGACAAACGACTGCAAAAGCATGCTGTCAATGACCGATGCCGGCGATGTTTGGTACGCCTTCCGGACCAACTTTTCTACCTCCAGGGACCACTGTTGCAATGACTCGTTTGCTCGTTGGCATCGATCACGAAGTTGAGCGCGGAAAACATGCTCCAGGTGTGAGTCCCCGTAGCGCGATTCTAAGGCTTCCAGCAATTGCTCGTAGGTTGCATCACTCCCCAAGGCCTCCAGCACGGTCAAAGCCTTGTCTCGTAGTCCCAAAGTAAGCGCGGTTTTAGCCTGGCTCTTGGTCCACCCATTCAGGTTCATCACAGCCTCAAACTGTAGCTTGTAAGCCGCCCAGGAAGAGGTTCCATCGAAAGGCGGGACTTTGAAATTTCCGCCTGAGGTTGTTGCACTTACTATGGTCGCTGAGGCCGGGATTCCATTTGTTTTGAGCTTCTTGACGTCTTCCTCGATGGAGGAGAGGCGGTTTCCGTGTTGTTGTACAGTTTCCTTCACCGCTTCTACCCTCCGCATGCTGTCGGTGATAGCGGTCAAAAGATTTTTCTGCATTGCGCATAACTGCTCCTCTTGCCGGTGAGTTTGCTCCTCCTGGTGGCGGGCATCTTCTTCCAGGCGGCGAGCTTGCTCCTCCTGAATAGCGCGCAGCTGCTCCTCCTGGATGGCACGCAGCTGCCCCTCCTGGCGGCGAGCCTGCTCCTCCTGGATGGCACGCAGCTGCTCCTCCTGCCGGCGGGCTTGCTCCTCCTGCCGGCGGGCTTGTTCCTCCTCCCGGCGAGCCTGCTCCTCCTGGATGGCACGCAGCTGCTCCTCCTGCCGGCGGGCTTGCTCTTCCTGCATGGCGCGCAGTTGCTCAAACAAGGCGCCCAGGTCTGGTCCAACCTGGGTCCTCGTCGACGCACTTGCAGTAGTTGCCCCTCCGGAGTTGTCTTGGCGTCCAGGGGTTTCTTCTTCAGGAGCCTCGGCGCCAGAGCCACTGGCTTGCTGCGAGCCAGTCTTAGCGCGAGTGCTCACGCCTTCCTTCGGCATGACAGGCATTTTACCTTCCAATCCCACTTCTGACACCAAATGTTACGGAAGTGGGTACAGGGATTGGAAGGAAACGAACGTTTTACCGAAAGTAGCGATTTATTCGCACTACGAACACGTAACACTGCACTGAACGCGTAGCACTGCACGAAACGCGTAGCACGGTCCGACACTGTCCCCGCGCACTATGCGTTACACGGTCCAACGCTGTGCTCCGAACACTGACAGTCCACTGGGAGCACTTTACCACTTTGCACTTCACTTCACTATTCACTGTTCACTTCACTATTCACTTTCACTGTTCACTTTTTCCACTTTTTCACTTTTCCTTCTTGTTCCTTTCTTCAGATCACTTTCCACTGAACTGCCCGTAGACGCGCCTGCAGCTCCTTATATACCCGGAATTTCGATTGTCCTTTATTGAATTTCGATCGTCATTTATTGAATTTCGATAGTCGTTTCGTTTTCTTCTGTTGGATTCCGATCGTCTTTTCCTTCTTACATCATTTCTTGTTTTAGTCCAGAACTTTCGGTTCTTTATTTGAATTCCTTAAAGAAGGCACTCGCCGCTACTAGAATTTTCTGGTAACATTAAAATGTCGAACAAAAATCTTCATAGCTGGACCGGGCTCGAACTCGCGTACGTCTGCTTTGCAGTCGTAGCTCTGACAGCCCGGCCGTTGTGACAATGACGATGTTTGCCAAAAACTTCACTGCCTTGCACGCTTACGTAGTTACGTCAGCACGGCGTCACACTATATTAGCATATACGTGGCAGGCAGGATTTTGTGTATTTATATCGGTTTTGGGTAAAAAATGCACAGAATTTTGAACGGTTTAGAAAATTTACTTTGGGAAACGCTATAACGCAGTTTGATACCACACTTGTTCTGAGATGAATTTGAATTTTTATTTCTGATAGCAGAGAATTGTTCAAGGAACAGAAAATATATTATTAATTTTTTTAACTATCATGTGGAGCGGTTATTAAAAGCATATGATATTGTTTTACCTCAATCAAATAAAATTGTATTTAAATTCACTCATTAAAAAAAACTAGAAGTATGTTTTTTTGCTTAAAACTGTGGGAAAACAGTGCTTGAAATCCGACACTCCAAGTGTGTTTTTGTGGAATGAAAAAACACAAAAGCGAACCTAACGTTCGATTCAGTTAGCGCGGTTCGCATGGAACTGACAGCAAAAAGAAGCCATTATAAATACGTTCTGTTTCTAGAAATAAAAAGCCTTGCGCACATAAATAAGCGTTCTGCGGTGGCGATCAGTGAAACGAAATATGACAGCGATATTTGACGGCGTTTCACCGATCGCCATCGCCTAGATGTGCACGCATTTGGATCGCCTCCGATGATAATAAATAAAAAAAAACATAAGTTAAAAATACCATTTGCTATTTTTATTTTGTTTTATTTGGGAAACAGACAGTACGATAGTAACTATAGGTAGGTACTAAAAAGTAACACAAACCAGTGAAGTTTTCATTGTTGAATAATACATATAAAGCGTGTGATAATTATTACAAAAAAAAAGCTTATTAAAAACATGAGTTTTTGCACACTGCTTGAACGTCCCACTATTTGTGTCATAATATTATCATATTATACTATTATACCCGTAACATTTTATCCTGATTTAGAGATCGTAATAACAGAATAACCATTCTTCGTATGTGATTTTCATTTCCGCCCTAGGAATACGAGAACATTTTTTGTCCTTACGTAATTTGGAATGGTCAAATGGCCAAGATTATTTCATAAAACATACGAAGGGTTCACAAAATTACTTCCTCAGGGCGACCGGATAGATAACTGGCAACCCTTGCCTAAATTTTGCAATATTCTGACTGAAAAAATATCAGGGCAATAATTTATGATTTGTTACTTTCCCTAATTACGTTTGTATACAAATGAAGAATATATTATTTATCTGGGCGTAGCGCGCCTCTTCTCGCATCCATAATGCCATTCAGCGTGGCAATGCAGTCGCAGTGTTTTGGGAGTTAATAATTGGCTCAGATTTTGATCAGCAGAGCTATCTCTGGACAATTTGCGCTTGACCAAAAAATGCAATAAGGGTCGGTTTTTACGGATCGCTCATCGTCAATTAAATATAATAATGTCTAAACTCATATTTTTGCTTACAAATTCTGAGCTAAACAGCTGTCAAATATTTTAGTTTTCGATTAGCAATCCCTGAAGAATCCCTACTCATAACTATGACAAAAAAAAACACAAAAAAACCGATTATTCTTTATACATTTTCCTCTGTATCTTCTATGGTGTGAACGATCCCTGTACTGTTCCAGAAAGAAAAATACATGGTGCAAAACTAACACGAAGTTATAATTATTTCAGGTGAGAGCAAACTGTCCCCACAACCATTGAGCCTCCAAACTAATTTCAAACTTCAGTTACTCTTTAATTAACCCTTTGCAAATTTTCGGGTTCGTTAATGTGTTTGTTAGTGAGTGCTGCTATATTTCAATATGACGTGGCACGTCCTTCCCTCGTAAGATAGGGCGCAGATGCGCGGAAGCGAGGTATTATTACTGGCAAGTGAAGTTTTCCGTAACTCAGGGATGTTCCGATGACCCGAGCGTTTCCGTATAACTAGCGGATTTACAGACGGAACTAAGCCATGTTCACGAAGGGCCAAACTCGAGAGACAATGCCGAGAGCCCTCGCGACATATTTCCTAGCGACAGTCCGGAGACAATGTTGCGGGACATTTTTTTCTCTGAATAGAGAGCATGTTCCGAGCATGATCCTACCCATTTCATTATTTATTCATGGTTTTTATATGCCTGTGTGTATTGTATGCTTTTAAATAGTGAAGAAAATATTGTGTGGAAATTAGCTAGCTACCTAACAGTTAGGTACGGTTGTAGGCAATAAATATTGCACATCGGCTTTTCTGCCTTCGTAGAGCGCTGTCTCTTTCTGACGCACGCAACTTTTTATGACGCCGAAGTTAGCCGATGTGCAATTTTTGTTGCCTACTACTATAAGTATATGCGACTTCAATAAACGAACGTCATCTACCGTTATCTGCAGTTTAGAAAACTACAATTTCAGTATGTAGAACCTATTTATTTTTATGAATATTAAGTAGATAAGTATCGGATAATCCGTAGTTTCATCTCCGGAACATCCCTTTCCCAACTTTATCTAACACCCAGAGTTAAAAGCGGTTTACGTACCGACAAACTTGCCAATGCCGCTGTTTTTGTTTACGGTAGACTGGATAGTGTATTTAATAATTCATGGTTTTCCAGGCTTTAGTCGCATAAAAATGCCTCACTAGTAGTAGTAGTAGCAATTTTCACATGGATTTACTAGTTTTTAGAATATAATCTAAATTGTTACTTTATTGTAAACCAAAATAAAAAGATGAAAAGGAGCAAGAAGAATACTTAAAAACTAGAGGTACAATGGGCAGTCTTATCACTTAAAATGATTACTTCCAGACAACATTTGGATGGATAGAAACATGCACGAGTTTTTAGAACTTTTCAAAGTGTTTTTTTTTAATATTATCAAAGAAAGATAACAATTAAGATCTGCGCGCTTCTCTAATTTGTTCAATATTCTTTGGTTTCTCTTTCACTTGCATTCCACTAGGTGACTTGTACAAGATAAGATCCGTCGTAAGATTTGTGTCTCAGTTTGGCGCGCCACAGTAAGAACAACCCATTTGGTTTAATGCGATGGATAAAAGCATCGAAATTTCTTTTTATAAAACGCTTCTATAAAAATGATTTAATTTATTTTAATGGGATATTATAAAATCATTTTGAAATCATTTCTTCACAGCCGGCTACAAATGACCAAAATAAATATTATTTCGGTCGGTCATTATAATAAAATACAAATTGTGGTTATCATAATTTCCATTTTCGCTTCCGGTCAAAGCAGCGTTCTGAAGATGGCAACGATAAAATGAACCCTCATTATGAAGTCCGTGGCCGGAGACCGATTCCAGTTTCAATTCATGGTAGTTACCTCTTGAACTACGCTACCTGAAACGTGTTAATTAACATAACTTTAAGAACTCGTGACGGAACAAGGCTTTTCAAGTAAAGTGAAACTTTTTCTACACTTAATATGACATTCTCAGACGCTTCGTTTCTAGGTGAGGATGAGAACCAACAATTATTTTCATAGATAAGAAATTATCAATTTATCGGCATAATCCTGCAACTTTTCTCACAAAAATTACCCCACATACCTTGAATCAGGGGTGGTCACGCACCGTCCGGTTTCAGATAAATTTCCTCCCGCGCACTCTTAAGGTTGTGGAATAATCTTCCTGGTAGGTTTTCCCTAGCGACTACAGTATAGGGTTCTTCAAAAAGGGCGTTTTAAAATATTTAAAGGGTTAGCAACGCGCGAGTGATGCCTCCGGTGTTGCAAACATCCATGGGCTACGGTAACCGCTTTCCATCAGGTGGGCCGTATGATTGTTTGCTAAATCGGTTGTATAAAAAAACTCCTCTCTTGAACGGGCAGATGATCTGCAAATGTCTGAATATCTTAGAATCAAGTCATTTGGGAGGTACCATGCCACAAAATAAACAGAGATTCAGAATACGCTCGGCACAGAAACGTGGTCCCTCACAATAGGTCTGATAAGAAGGACCAAGGTCACGCGGAGAGCTATGGAGAGGGCTTTGTGTCTAATATACTCGACGTTTCTCTACGGGATCGAATCAGAAATGAGGGCATCTGTAGACAAACGTAAGTCACCGACAGCTCAGTGGATTAGCAAGTTGAAGTGGCAGTGAGCGGGGTAGGTATACCTATACCAAACACAAATACCTACCTAGCTTAGAAAACCGACGACCTTTGGAGTAGACAAGTTTTCCATTGGGTGATACGCAGTATTATAGTGTTATGGTACGTATTATGCAATGAAATGATGATTATTATACGATACGACGACAGTGCACAGATTGATCAGTTATCAGTTATCACCAACGTATTTTTTTGTGCCACTTGTTTTGATGGAATACCACTCGATGCTTCATGGTCACCATCACTTATAACGAAGCAGCTTGTGCAAGAACACTTCAGCACTAATGTATGTGTGTATAAGACCGATCAAATAAAAAAATAAGCTATTTGTAAACTTAAACAAAACATGCGTATATTACGAAGCAAAGCGACATCCAAATCTCCGTGAAATCGCGTTTATCTCAATCGAAAAGTAATTCAGCGTAGGATTTTTACCGATTGTAGGTACCTACTTATCCGTGTTTAATACGACGACGCCGACGGGTGGAAACCAATTTGTTTTAAAAACCTTTTTGGGGCTCGATTTTGATCGATTCCTGGGTCAAGTAGAAATATTGTTGAGGGCGACAGTTTCTTTATATTATTTCTCGACACTTTGATACTATTTAAATAACCTACATCCTGTGTTGATTGATTTTAAAAAGTCACAATCTGTTAATTTGTATTTGTTTCATTGTTTTATTCTCTGCCTTTACATAATCTGTGTTCCCCTATGCATTCATTTATTTTCAATTAACTGATCTGCCTTAGAGCCTGTCCAGATGGAGCGTTTTACGCGCGAGTGCCCTCGCGCGTTTCAATTTATATTGCGTCCAGATGCCGCGTTTTACGCGCGCTCCTACCAAATAGTTGCTCGCGTTTTACGCGCGATTGAGGAATCGCGCGTAAAACGCGCGTAAAACGCCCCATCTGGACAAGCTCTTAGTTTGCAATGGCCTACTAGGTTAAACAGTTGTAGGTTTAAATCTGTCAACTAACAATCCATTAAACCAGCCATTATCGTACACTGCTGGGGCTCAATTCTAGACCAGTGACTTTTTTGTCACGGTAGATATATATCACAAGAACTGTCAAATTCACTAAAGAAACTGTCAGTTCTTGTGATATATATCTACCGTGGCAAAAAAGTCACTGGTCTAGAATTGAGCCCCTGAAGTCATTGACTTGTTAGACAATAGGTATTATGATGCGCTTGACATATTATATTAAATAGTTACTTTATGACTTCAAATTGGGTTTCCTTGTATCATTCGAGTTTTCAAAGAGTGCAACAAAACCATAAAATATTTACAGACCATGCAAGCAAAATATTTTTCCCCTAGCGGAATAAGGAGAAGAAGAGGTGGCCTAAGTGATGTAGCTTTTGATATGGAAACACTGCCAACAGTCTTATTCAATTTGTATTCGAAAAGGGAATAGATTTTGTCTCTACAAACTGGATCAATTCAAACAGAGACAGCTGTTTAGGTTGGCGTGGAACTAGAAACCTCTTTAATCTTCGGTGAACCACAAAATGGTTGAACTTGTAAGGATTTGCTGCTAATCAAAGTTTGCCTTTGAAAAGTGGGTTTAATTCAGCCGCAACACTCACTGGCTAATATATTTTTACCTTTCATTTATTAATACCGAGAGTACTGAAACTTTTATTAAAACAGTCCAACTTTTGCAAGTTCTTTAATAAATTATTGAATCAAAAGGTATATTATATTTGATCCATCAGTAATCCAAACGACGTGACTGGACCAGAAATTATTGACTTTTTCCAACAATATTATCTGTGAAAAGCTCCGTTACAAGTTAATCACTTATAGAACACCCTTCGGTCGTGCCATACCCGCCATATATCTTCGTCAAGAAAACTGTCACTTGATAAAGCTTTTCACAAAAGAAGTTCACTAAGCGGACTAGTTCGTCCGCTAGGCGATTACAACTATAATGTATATCAGTTTATATATCTTAACTTATTTACGATCGTCTGCTTGTTGAATCGAACCTATTTGCGAGTTGATACTCATAGAATAATATATTCTAGCGATGCCCTAAAACGCTTTTATACGTATTTAAAGCAGTACCTACCTAATAAAAACAATTCAAAAAATGTCAGCAGGAAATACAAAGCTTAAGGTTTACCACTCACTGTATTTGTACATGATTCCGCTTTGAGCCTTTTTTAATAAGAATCGACAGATCCGATAGGGGCTTTATGCTCGATTTGACTGAAAAAAACTCAATATGGAGGTGACGTCAATCTCAGCGAAAAATTTGGCGGTTGTCACGAGTTTTAGGCGTCAGAGATGTCAGATTGACGTCTTCTTCATCGTGAGTCAAACTGAGCATACAATATCTTCAAAAATTCGTCCGCTCAATATGCGTTGACTTGGTTGAATTCGATGGAGCGCCACCGTACGATATACGCCAAAAATCATGATGTTACCCAATGACCCGGTTTTATTATGGTGGATCCTGACATTGAGCTTTCATTTTCTGAGTTAGGTCAATTATGCAGAAGATGATTCTGCTCAACCATCGTACTATCAGATTTTCGGCATTGCTTGAAAAAATACTTTCAAAATAGTGTGATGATATATTTTTTATTTTTCACCCAGGCAAGCATATAACTGGTATTTTTACAGCTTTACAAATTGATGCGGACTCGTTCGCCAAAAAAAAATCTATTCGGCCCATGTATTTTTCATCTTTTTTACCGCTGGAATTTTACGAAATCGCTCCATTTAAAGTGAATAAAGTTGAGTTAGGCGTTCGTTCTTTCGTAAAAAAAATTACTGAGAGCTTTAAAGATGAATATTATTTAGACAACATGAAATAAAACTGTTTTTGGAGCAAAGTCACTTACATTTTTGTTTTACTTTTCAGCATAAAACTTAACACGCAACATGTTTGCTCACCACCTGAAAGACTGACAACATTGTGACGACCGCAGGAAGTAAGTTGATACAGATAATTTAAAAATCGTTCTTCCTACAAAGTAAAGAAATAGATCCAACAAAGGATATATTTAGGCTGCTGATGATGCTTAGGTACATTGACCGTGTTATTTTCCCATAAAGTAAGTAAACAGGCTTTTGTATCTATTGTTGATGGTTTATATAGCGCCAAGGGAAAGTTTTTACTCATGCCCCTACTTGCAGGACGCTGTAGGGCCTGGGACAGGATTTAGATGAAATAGACCATAACGCTTACCAAGGTTTTTACCCAATAGTATGCGGTTATCAAATCAACATGAATGAAAAAATACTTAATGTTAACCGGTTTTGGGAATGGGACATCTCTATTCGAATCAAGCAAGAAGTTACGTCTCTAGTAGAGAAAAAGAAGAAGAGGAAGTAGATATGGCGTCGTTACATAGAGTTGTATTGTCTGCAGTGTAATAAAGTTAAAGAGAGTTGTTGCTATAATCAATGAAGAGTTTTCGTCTTATTATTAAGTTAGAAAACATAAAAAGAATTATGGTTTCTACAATAAGGCTCTAAGGGATAATCAAAGTTCTTCATCCATTTCTTCCTCAGTGCACCCTGACCTGAGGGTAATAAAATAGGTCGGACGTGGCCGTACTGGTGTTAACTTTGTTTTAGACGGGTAAATAGACGCGAGCTCTCTATTCCAGTTCACGGTATATTACTTTGTAATCCTTTTGCAAGTGTGAGCCGCGCTAGATCTACAGATTTTGTTGTTTGGACGGCTTTGTGGTTTTATTCTTGTTCACTTTTTGAACTTACTACTTTTGTTTAAGGTAGAACTGAGTTTTTTTTTTGCTAATATCAATAAAGTGTTAGAGACTAATATTAGAATGTTGGTATTCCACTCGAAGACATGAGATTATTATCTTGACAAAAAAACACCAGATGCCTGTTAGAAAAAAAACATCCCTGGGCAAACAAAAAAAACAAGCAAAAAATAAATTTCACGGACTAAAAAATTTGCTTATCAACCTTCTAGTGTCACTAGTCAGCTCCCAAATGAATAAATTACAAAAAAGGGATCAGTAGGCCCACCACAAACTCTGTTTGGCTCTGGTTTTGAGTCTGTGTGAGGGCTCACGTGTTTATTACACGTGTAGGTATTATACTGTATGTGTGACGTTTCGACGTAGGATTTATTTTGTCAACACTCACACAGACTCAAAACCAGAGCCAGACAGAGCTTGTGGTAGGCCTACAGGGTAGGAAAATACTCGTAAAAGCAACGTGAAAAACAAAGATTGAAATTCATTTCTTGGTACGTCAACATGTCAGTGGAATTTATTGAAAGCAATAACATTCAATCACTATTTTCCTTGTATGTTTAGTAAAATAAAACACGATGCTTACCTACTAGCCGTATCCCCTCAGATGTTGAATTTTACGCTTTGACAGGCAAACTATATGAAATTGATACTTTCTGGTAAACAAAGAAGAAATATTGCTTATTTGTTTTTTCCGCTGCGCAACGTTACAATTTGTTTCAATATTAGGGTAAACTATCGACTTTTTGCTCGAACGCGCTGTTACCAAAACGGCAGTTAACCAAAACAGTTATCGTACTACAGTTAGCAACAAAAGAACACTGGTGGTCTAGGGTAACCACGCCTTCCTATCCAACGGTGGGGGGTTTGAATCCAGTCATGTATAGCTATGGATTTTGCAGTTCGAAAAAAGAAAACATCGTGAGGAAACCCGTGGCTAAGTCAGCTATCTAAAATTCAGTCCCAGGCACTATAGCTGCCCGTAGGGGCATGAGAAAACACCAGTATGCCTACCACAAGCTCTGTCTGGCTGTCTGGCTGTCTGTTGACTAAATAAATCCTACGTTGAAACGTCGTCACACACACAGTATAATGCACTGGTGAGCACTCACACAGACTCAAAACTAGAGCAAGAGACAGAGCCAGACAGAATTAATAGTAGGCCTACAGTTGCCCCTGCCCTGACGTTATACAAACCATCTATAATAGATGCTAAGGCCTGTTTACTGTATTAAACTTGTTTACTAGTAAGAGAAAATGATAGCATATTTTATATCTTAATGCTTATCATTTTCTCTTGTACGCCTTGTTTCTTTATTATACCTACGCTAATATCTGTCCCTTCATGTATGTACTTGAATATATAAATATCTCTATTTACGGGACGTTGTAGCGCCTGAAACTTGATTTTAGATGTGGGTTTGCCCACACATAAAACATTATCTCAGCTTTGTGGCTTTACCCACAGAAACGACGTCATGGTCAATACGTGCGGAGCAAGAGTAATACGCGGGTTTACTTTCGGTTTCCCTTACCGTTTGAGAGCAATACACAGGGCGTCCCACGGATATGCCGGGAAGAGAAAGTACCATGAATATTATAGATGGAACAATTTACTGAAAGAAGACATTATTTGAATTCGAGTAAAATATGAGTAGTATAAAACAAAAAAAAAGCTTTCACCCATTGCATGCATAATTTGGAGTTTTATTTTTTAATAGTGGTTCAGTTCCGATGACAATGCATTTTTATGGTAAGTATGACCTGAATCTTCCTGAATGGACATCCAGGCTTGGCTCTAGTGGGGTGCTCGAATTTTTTCATATATACCTACTCAGCTTACACTACGCCCCACGATTTTATTTTTGGGTATTATCAATGCCCTAGCCTATGACTGTTCTTTTTTGATCGTTTTCGTTCGTTCTTTTTTAGTTACATTATCTAAACTAAAGTGAAGTGCCTACTTACCTACACTTATCAGAGACGGTTCGTGAGTTACGTAAGGGCTCAGAACATTTTGGACCCAGAACCTTAAGATTGGAAGGCCAGTTTATTGCTGCCATTAGACCTCCCATATCTACTTATTCCAGGTCTCAAATAGGTTCAGACAGAGCGTGGTTGAACCACATAATATTACATCTAATATTTCTTATTAGGAGACTTCAATAAAAAAGCGGCCAAGAGCGAGTCGGACTCGCCCATGAAGGGTTCTGTAGCATCAAGTAACATAATATAAAGGTTTTTATAGTTCGTCGAAAGGTAAATTGCGGTTTACGGTTTATGACGTATAAAAAAAAAACTACTGACTAGATCTCGTACAAACCAAATATCGTTGAAAGTTTGCATAGTAATGTACAACATATATTTTTTTTAGATTTATCTTTCTCTTATTTTAGAAGTTAGAGGGGGGACCAACTTTTTTCCACTTTGGAAGTGTCTCTCGCGCAAACTATTAAGTTTAGAAAAAAACTATATTTGAAACCTCAACATCAATTTTGAAGACCTATTCATAGATACCCCACACGTATGGGTTTGATGAAAAAAAAAATTTTGAGTTTCAGTTTCAAGTATGGGGATCCCCAAAATTTATAGGTTTTTTTCTATTTTTGTGTAAAAATCTTAATGCGGTTCACAGAATACATCTACTCGCCAAGTTTCATCAGCCTAGCTCTTATAGTTTCAGAGAAAAATGGCTGTGACATACGGACGGACAGACAGTCAGACAGACAGACAGACATGACGAATCTATAAGGGTTCCGTTTTTGCCATTTGGCTATGGAACCCTAAAAAGGAAAAGTTTCTCAATTCTGAACTGTTTAAAAAATATATCTGAAAGTGAAGTGTATTTCAAGATTGATCATGTGATCAATAATATATGTGAAATTTCACATAAATTATTTATTGTAGGTAGATATCATAATGTCATGTGTATTTGCAGCAAAATGGATGGACAGCATTTTCAAAGTTGCAATGGGTGTGGTAATTAGTGAATTATTAATAAGCTCTGCTTAATTTGAGGCTAGATAGTATTGGGTTGATTGTTCACAATTTTTTTTTTAAATGAGTGGGACATGAGATTTTATAATCGATTTTATAATCCAACAAAAAAATGCTTTGAAAACCTGTTTTAATATAAAATGCCATCTTATTTGATGTTAACAGAAACCGCTCATTATCTTCGAACACAGATATCTTATTTAAAGAAATTGCTAGCTGAACCACTCTCGCAGTTTCCTTAACACTTTTTCCGAGAGTTTCAGGATACGACAAAGTAAATTCACTTTGTTCAATCTTGAAATTGACCGGTTTCATACAGAAACCAGGCTGGTGCTGGTTCCTTTTCTCGGGGTACGATGGCAGGCAAATTGCTCTGTTTGTTAATGTTGCTGTTGTGTTTTTTCAAAAATCATAAATACCAGATAAGATCTTTTTGCACAACATTTAGTGTAAATTAATTATTTTTGATTTTGTTTGTCTGAGTCAAAACTCACGCAAGCTGAGTTAGAACCAATTCTTTTTCGATACAAAAATCCAAATACCACGCCCGCTGCGCATTCTTTCTATACCTACCTAGAGTAATTGCGAGCCTATCACTAAACACTGTCAGCGTAAAAGTCCAAACACTCTGATCATCATCATCATCATTTCAGCCCGGAATCACCTTAAGCTGGGTATAGGCCTCCTTCATATTTTCCCAGCCTCCCCTGTCCTGCGCGTCTCTTGTCCAGGTGTTTCCTGCGACCTTCACGATGTCGTCGACCCATCGCTCTTTCGGACGTCCAAGATTTCTTCTTGTATTCCAGCTTTTTCAAATGGTCATCAAAACTCTGATACCTGATATAAATACTAGACAATTGAGAGTCAACTAGTATGATAATATCCTTCAAATAAACAAGGAGGCTCTCAATTCGATGGTATTTTTTTTGTATGATTGTTATCGCATAATTTCATCACTTATGAGTTGTTTTGTAAAAAAAATTATCTTATTCTATCAAAATTGGGTTCGTTGTTTTTTTTGTGTTGCGTGGAATTTTCATTAAAAAAACCTGTTATTACAGGCGTCATAATAACTTGTCGAGTATTTTTACCTGATTTCTGTATAGACTGTGCTTACGCAATAGAAGCACCTAGCCTGGTTATCAGGGACCGTGCGAGGAAACCATTTACCTGATTGAGTTATCCGTTGTTATCCAATTTGGTTCTTATTGGGTACAAACGCGAAAGGAGTTTTAAGTCAGAAGCGTCGCTGAGGAATTTGGAGTTTTCGCTTACAGTTCAAGACAATTTGTTTTAGGTATTGCTGAAGTAAATAATATTTTTTAAAGTAGAATAAAAAATCCTAGCTTAAAAAAACAGTAGTTTTATTGACATCATTAAATTAGATAAAAGGTATAGGCAAATAAATTGCAAATGAAATAACCAATGGAAATTCATTTATTTTATTAACATTTATCATAAAATATTTACACTATTGGCTATTTGCCGTGTATTTACATTCGTTTTGGTTTAATATTCTAATTTTAAACTTTATGTACATACATTAATTATTTCTGTCAACACACCACAAACGCTTAATATCGTTGTTATTTCATATGTGAATCAATTTATGAACACCAAACATCCATAACCATTTGAAAATTTTCGATATTAGGTTGTTTCGGGTGATAAGCGGAGCGAGAAGCATAGCGGAGGACCGCGGAACTCGCTCGTCGGAGATAACGCTTGAGGCAACGACGACTCGACGCACGCTCGTTCCATCGCTTCGCGTTTCATCAGGCGCTGACACGCTGCTAACTTCAGGTGGAACGCAATTTGGTATTTTTTCCTGTTGAAGAAAAACTTAAACTGTAGGTACTTCGTATTGCTTGTCTTATAGGAGTTCTATTCTGAAAATTATCCAATTTTTTAACATGCATGAGTGATGAGTGATGAGTGGTGATGATATTTCGAGCTGACCTCGTGAAAAATGCAGACTTGATTAGTGTGGTTAATATTTTCTAAAGTCATGAAACTTTGTGTGTTTTCCACTCAATATAATTATTAGAGATGATGACTGCTGAACTGCTGCCTTCCCTACACCATATTTTTCGGGAAGAACGATTTTGAGCCTGCTCCAGCCACTGTCGTTGTCATTCGAACCTTCACACCCCAGTAGTTGTCAGTATTCAAGCTGTATTGCTCATGAAATCGGATATTTAACTTTATTCCATATCGTCTTTCAATTTTGCTCTTGTTATTTTCCTACATAAAATCTCCCAGCAAAATAAATTGAAGCGCCAAGCTATATTTTATTTTGTCACTGTAATTTTGTAAAGCTTTTACACGTTTACATAATGTTTTCCTCAAAACCCATTAACAAGCGGTTTCTACACTTTCTTTGATATTAAGGCAGCTCAGGCGTGAAGGGAAAATAAATCACGCACCGAAAATTAAAATAATTTTATAAAGTAACGTGAAAATAGGTCAATAATTATCACTAGGTTTAATCAAATAGAAGCATTATATAAATAAGCGTACTGAAAACTCGTAAACTCGTACTTTTAAGGGGCTATTTTTTCACTTTTTCGTATTTTATTAGCAGACGTTTTAGAGAAAGGCCAGGTCAGGAGTACTCTAAACCAAAGTACATAATTATATGAAAAATGTTATGAGAGTGAATGAAGCGAAAGATATTTTAGGATCGTAGCAAGTGGAAATCCGTGATCTCTGCCACCCTCATGGGAATGAGGCGTGATTTTATGTGTGTATGTGTATATATTTTGTTTCACTATGTACGGTCTGGTCTGTCTTTAGCAATGTAAAATAATTTTGATAATTATTTTTGTGTATTTTGTAAGGAAATAATTTCAAACAACAAGGCAAAGACATAGGTTCTTAAACTCACCACAGGTTGTGTGAAATTAATCTTTTCCTGACAGCGACGCGATTGGTGTGCCAGGCACGCCGCGTAAGCGATCGCATGTGGTATGTAGCTCTGCTCTACCACGCCGGCAAAAAGCGTTGTAGCCATCGGACCTGAAACGAGACACTATTTAGTCCGACAAGTAACGTTATACCCACAGAATACAGAATAGAAGGGCAAGACACAGTTTTACTCGATCATTTCGAACAACTCGTTTCGCCTACTTATCTCTCTCTTTTGTATGGGGAAATGATGAGACAGCAACAATGTGTTACGTTAAATCGATTGAAACAAGCTGTGTCTCATCAATTTTCCATACAAACAGAGAGAGACACGTGCTCACATGAAAACAACATTTGGTAGACTAAATATTGTAAATTCACTGGGACTTGCTCTTTTGAGATAAAAATTTAGGTGATCACTTGAAACTCCGTTGCTGATAAAGATAAAGGCTGATTTACAGTTTAATTATTTAAAATTTGTCGTTTAATAACTCATAAATACATATAACAGTTTTGAATTAATAATTAAAACGTAATTTGCTGATAATGAAAACGTAATTTGTTGGCTATCCAAAACGTAATATTTGTTCTTTACCAAAACTCAAATAACATTACCTCTCAACAAAGCGGTCGCCGCAAACGAAGTCAAAATAAATAATTAATAATAACAGAGGTCGGAACCAGCTTTCTGTATTTCGTTGGTAAAAACAAGCAATAAGTTTAAAAAATCTTGACAAACCGACTACATAACCAAACTGCTGAATGATTAAATTTATGTGGGACCAACCTGGAAGCATACTTTAGATTCTTTCTTTAGATAGATAGCTTTCTTTAGATACAATATAAATATTTTAAATTAGTGATGTAGTTTATGACGTAGTTATGTGAAATAAGAGCTGTAAGACAGAACTATTTTTTATTAGCTAATCTCGATTATGAACTAAGAACCGAATGACAGAACCGTTTTACAAGTTGGTGACCTGGTTATGACATAACCGGATAAGACTAAGAAAAGAAATCAAATTCATAAAAGCACTAAAAGGGACACATAAAAATGGATTGTGTGGCTTTACCACCACCACGGTAAAAGTGTTTTTTTTTACATTATGGACATTTAACTCAAAAGTTTCGGAATCTATACACTACACTGTCAGCTGATGCAAACTATATAGGCACCGCCATATTGGCCTCGACTGCTCTGATGAGCGCCTTTCACTTTATCCCTACTCCGCGGCCGACCGTCACGCGACATGCAACACACAGATGAAAAAGTTTGAGACAATGTAATAAAAGTTTCACTTCAAAAAAATTCAGCCGAATTGAGAAACCTTAATTTTGAAGTAAAAATGAATTCTCACCTAAGGCCCAAATTGGAACATCTTCCCCTCCGTGCGTCGCCCATTGCCTCGGCACCGCAGACGCGTGGACGGCATCGGCTGTAGCGGCAGCGGATGATGTAGCGTTTAGCGGGAGAGCTCTCGGCTCTGAATGCCCCGGCCCAGTGCCGTACAGAAGCGTCGTATACCGCAACCCGTCGATATCAGACACCACTGTATCCGCACCTTTACAAGATAAATCAAATCATGACTCTGTCTTGTTCTTAGGCTCGTATTCTAACTAAACTACTACGGAACTATCAAAAAATCTATGATTGAGGCACTTAGCTTTACATAAATTTAAGTATTCCATCAGTTATCTGGTTCCCATGGTACAAGTTTGGATTAATTTGGGGCTAGAGATGTTATATGGATTGTCTGTAATATTATTTTTTTATTTAATTACCTAGTTTCAAAGTCCTTGTAAGACAACTGAATAAACAAATTTTGTCTTTGACTTTATTCAACTAATTAGATTGTCCTGGCTTATGAAATGTTGTAATGGTTTATGAAGATATTTTCCTCAATTGACTGAGAAACGCGGAACGTTTGAATTCATAAATGAAGTCAACCTTCGTAATAATATTTGAGGCAGAAGTTATTTAATTAACAAGTAGATCGATGGAATATTTCACTTTACTTTTCATAAAGACTCAGTAATCGTTTATCCGCTCATTTGGTACTTTGAAACATGAGTTTTAGCATGAGTTCGAATTTCAAAAACGTTTAGGAATGAGATACTAAAGTCATATTCCCACCAAAAACGTTTATCAATTCAATTCAATTCAAAACATTTAATTCGAAACATTAGGAACCATATTACACACATATTAAAATTAAACGTCATCATCATCGTGTGAATGACAAAGAAATAGTAAATAAACCGTCCTTTGACTTGTGAGTGTAACACAGCCGGCAGCTGAATTTGAGAGTCTTGAGACATTTCCATACACTGCGACCTGCACAATATCGAATAGGTCCTACGCTTTGTCTTCGTATTCATAGTCGTCATTCGAGATCCTTTATCCCCCCAACGGCTGTCGGTTCTTCGAGCTATATAACTTGCGCACTACCACTTTAACTTGTTAATTCTGCGACCACTCCATGACCTTGGTTTTTCTATGGATTGTAGATGATGAAAGGATCATCATCAGTCTGAAGAAGTCCTCTGCTGGACATTATGCCTCCCCTATACATTTCCAGGAAGAACAATTCTGAGCTCTCTCCATCCATCGACTTCCTGCAATCCGTACAATGTCGCCTGTTTATCAGGTGGGTGGTGGCAAGAGTTATGTCAAATCATCTACAATTTGGTGGATTACTTACCCAATACGGGATGTCCTCTCGGCGTGGCTTGGCCTCCGAAAGTCATCACATGTCCGTGGTCAGCGGTGACCACTATAAGTGTTTCCGCTGGATTCACTCGCTCCAGTGCTGCTAATAACGCAGTCTCCAGTTCCAAGGTCTCGTCTAAGGCCCTGTACGGGTTATTGTAGTGGTGTGCGTGATCTATTCTGCCACCTATAAGTTTGTTTATCATGGTTACTTGTTTTTGCGTTGTTCTAAAAGTTATAACCGGGATAGCTACCGTGGATGGAACTAACAGTATAGTGTACTAGCTGTTGTTAATAATAAACATAACACATTCATATAATATATAGCATACTTTCTTTTCATGCCCGTTAGTTTTTACTCTGGAACTTGATTTTGATTATGGGCAAATTTTTAAAAAGCAATGCAACTATTTTGAGCTGATAGTTGTTTTTATTTTTCTTGGTAACACGCCATGGTGTGTTTCGAATTTTATTTAAATTAGTACAGTCGTCACAGCGTGGTTTAGCCACAAACACAAATAAAACTAATGCATTAATAATTAAAAGAAGATTTTTGAGAATATTTCATACCTTCAATGAGCAGAAAGAACCCTTTTTCATTCTTGAGCAGAATAGAGAGTGCCGCTCTCGTCATGTCCGCTAGCGAAGGATCGTCCGCTTTCACCGCCGCTCCTGCCGCTGCGCCCTCTTCTGCGTCTGCTACCGCTCCCCGCTCAACGTTGAACTCCATATGGGAGTATTCAAACAGTCCTGATGACGTTTCAAAATGTTTTTAAATTGTTTCATGAATCGCACTACAATAAGGTATTACCGGGACTCCTGTCTAATATTTATTTAGCAGTAATTTTGTTGTTATAATTTTTATTCCAATGTTTTTTGTCTTTGACTTAAGTCAATAGGTCTACTTCAGAAAAGGCTGTAATAAAATTAGTAGTACCCAGCTACGGTCGTGAGCTTGTTTTTTTTTATAACTCAACAAGATTTTTTGA
The DNA here is from genome assembly GCA_947578465.1 of Thera obeliscata. NCBI lineage: Eukaryota > Metazoa > Arthropoda > Insecta > Lepidoptera > Geometridae > Thera > Thera obeliscata. Next base: position 20,931,418 of record OX387912.1, on the reverse strand, counting down.
AATAAATCATCGAAAATACTGATTTTTGATTGGTTAAAACGTTCATTAGAACGAATGAAGCAAAAACAACATATCGAAAAAACATTCGCCCTCGTTTACATTTTTAGGGGTTTGCCGTTAAAACTGAATATTCAGTTATTGTACTAAGCTAATGGGGTTATGTTTTCTTACCAACAGCAAAATAAAACCAGAACCATAATTATAATAGCTATCCACGCTGTTACAAAGACGAAAGTTGTATGAAATTCTCGTGGGCTGGCGTGGTCGTGTTTGCTTAGATCAACTCATTTATTGAAATAATAAATGAATAATATTTTAGAAACTAGCTAGCTGAAAAACACTAAAAGAGAAGAGTAAAAAACCGGACTAAAGTGATGTCTTGGGAGCGATTTCAAGTAAAACTAACTATGATAATCAAATAAGAATTTTTATTAAGGGTCAGACCACCGTCAAACCTCGACCCTCGCTTGCACATTTTCAACATTTTGAAAGGCATCACATTGCACACAGTTTTGGCAAAAATCCGTTGTAATCCAAACAAGTTTTATTACCAAAATGTTTGGGAAAACTTACAAAAACTATTAACAGTAACCCAGCGATGTAATAAATACTATATAGGAATATCTGGTTGACTATGAGTATGACTGGTTGGATGGTCTTTCATCGGAATTCCGGTTTCAACGGTTTCGTCTCTTAAAGTAAGGCGAAGCTGATATTTATCAGCTAAAGTGCAAACAAAACATCTGGACAGTGCCCGTCAGTAGTCTAAGTTTCGTTGCAGAATGTGTGAACAATACCCGCTGAAATTAGTTTACAGAATACGAACCTTTTGTATACACTCTAAACTGAGAGCATTGTGGAGGGTATATATGTGGGGTGTTATGTACTGTGTGAGTACATAAAATTCCAGAATTGTTTGTTTGGCCTTCATTGTGTTATTGTATGCCAAATAGTTTGATGCATCTGTTTACGGAATATTCATATGGAAATAGTAGATGTGTGATTCTCTTTGTAATTTGGTTTGTTTGACCTACTTATATAAGAATTATGTACTATAAAATAAATTATCTGCACGAGTTGTACTGGTACTGAAAAAAAAAATTACATAAATACACTATAATATTGTCCCGGTAATAGAATATTGTTTTAAATCAGATATCATAACTATTAGTAAAGTACCTACTCAAAAGATGTTTGATTTATGTTAGCTTTTGTGTGGACGCATCTTTATTATAAGGGTATATTCCTTAAAACGTAACGAAACTGTGATAGGTCGCAGTCATAAAACAGGTGTCATGAATGCCAACAGGACGAATACAGGTAGCGTTTAAACCTTGAATCGAATTTCAAATGTAAATATGTAAAGCAATATGTAAAGTATGCTTTTTTTATCAGAATAAATATAAAAATCAAGCAAAATAACTTTTTTTTTATTAGATTAAAAAAAAGTTGTCATGATTTTATTTTTGGTTGATTTATTCGATCTCGAAATACCACACGAAAACAAAATTTTACTGGAATATTTTGCCGAAAGCGGTTTACTCATTCGAAAGTAGGTAAATTACATGCCAAAAGCATCGTTTGTGCCGTTTAGACAATTTGTACATACCAAAAGCTAATTTGATCAAACATTAATAATTGAATAGCCTACAATAATTGTACTTTACGGTGACTAGGAAAACTGTATTTTTTTAATATTTCACATTGTTTTGAACTGATTGAAAATATTATAGTACCTAGATAGTTTTACTAACTTTTTAGCTATCTGGTTCCCATATTTTTTTTTAAGTATTTAGTGTTGTGTGAAATGTCCACCATCAGTATTTATTTTGGTACACGTGCGATATTCCCTGTATGACGAGACCTAGACCAGCTTAGTCCAGTGTAGAATACATGCCAAATGTATGTATCCATGGATCGTCTCTAATATCTACGTAAATACTATATTTACCGTGGTAGCTGCATGCCTGCATGGTTGGTCTTGAGGATCTATCTGATTATTTTAGTCTTATGATCTGGAGGTAGCCTAACACAATTCATTTGTCTATTGTAATTGGTCAAATTTTGTAAAATATTAAAAAAGAAGGTAGGTATATATACTTAATCATCCACACGTTTCGTTCGAGTCCGAGTGGATCAACGGGAAGTTTGATTCCCGTTTTAACATGAAAAGACTTACCTAATAAATAGTCCACTGATCTAGGATCGAACTTCGCAAGTTGTTCCTTGGTGATTATGTACTGTGCTCGAAGTCGCCGTCTCTTTTTCTCTCTTGCCCAGTCTTCTGCCAAGTTTCTGCCATCTAGTCTTCTGCCTTCTCGGTTTGGATGCTCTGGATCCGGGGTTACGTTTGGTAGAAAATGTCTTCTGCCTCCACCCATAATTACCTAGAAAAAAGGAAGTTTTAGCTTGTTGCTAAATACCCTGCTGAGATCACCAGTGGACTAGTGATGGCAACACTGCTTTCTGATCCTAAGGTCGTGGGTTGTTTTTCAAAAACAGTGCTCTTCGACGGTAAAGGATTATCGTAAATAAACCTGCCTGTTAGTCAGTCACCTCTGCACGTATCGATGACGTCTTTTCTTTCATATATGTGTCCTAAAAGCTACAGCGTCTAGAAAGTAATTCAATACCGAGAAAATAAGTACTGTGAAAAGTGTGAAAGCAAATATCTTGAAAACTACAATGTATTACTGCCTAGCTGATAGAAAGTAATGGCCCGCCTGATATGAAGTGGTAACCATCACCTACAATAAAGCATTGCCTTTTAAGTCACGCACGTCAGGAACGTGCCCTACGATTCGCGTGGAACTGGCACCTAGCTCACCTAGCTTTAAGACGTTTCAAAGTGATCGTATTGAATAAACGTTTATTGAATTGAATTGAATTCATAGATCCCTACAGATATTCATTGTTCAGCCTCACGTGTAGTTAGCACATAATGAAATCTTTGTTACATAATCTAACTGAAACAGTTACCAAGGGCATGAAAAGTGTGTGAATGACTTTCTAAAACGAACCATATGGTTTCACTTGATTTAATACGGTACAACCACAAATAGGAGTTGGAAATCCAATCAGAACGAGATCAATGTTAGGATATTGGATTTCATTTAATTTATTGGCAAGCAATAAATGAAAAGTCATAAATCCTATCCCGATCGCAATTTTTAGGAGAGTATTCTGATTCTACAGAATCAATAACGTTTTTATAATGAACAAGGTGAAAACAATCCTCGATAGATGAGGTATAGATAAACCAGTCTAAAAATGCACGCCTCTCCACCACGTATTCTTGACGTTGGCTCACAGCAAGGTACTTCAAAATGATCTATGTGATGTAGGTAGTAAAGAACAATTTACTTTGACTGACTGAAGTAGTGGGGCGTGCAGTTTAAGATTGGATGATCCCTACTCATTATCTTATACTAATACTAAGGCAGAAAGTTTCCGAGTACGTATGTTTGTTTTCACTCATCTTCAAAATTGCGGGATGGATTTGAATGAAAGGTACGCATATATTTTGCCTAAATTTTAACGTGGCTTTTTTATAACCAACCATCTTTTTTAGTAATTTTAGCTAACATCACCATTGCATTGTCTCATACTTCACGCACGCTAAGAACGAGCCCTACGATGCACTGCCCTACGTCCATCAACTTGAGGCATACAGATGTTCAGCCTCACGTGCCAGTAATTTCACCGGCACCCCCACCCTTCAAACCGAAACACAGCAAAGCTACTTTACTTTAGGCATGGTGGTAGTACTTCTAGCTGTTCACGATAAAACTACTGGTTATGTTGAAAAAAGTTCCTAAACTATCTAACAGTAAAATTCCGGGGTGCAGCTTACTCAATAAATGATTTATTCAGATTTTATGGTTCGTTATAGCGCTGATATAAAATCTCTGCTTATAAGAATATTCTGAAGTTTATTGCAAGCTTTGGAATTCGTTCCATTGCTAGTATAAAGTAGTTCAAAAGAAATGAACAATTTATAACAACTGCTGAAAAATGTAGTTGCTTTGACCCTTTTTGTTTCTTTGACTGACTGTTGTGTAATACAAGTATTAAGTATTCCATCATCGTCATCATGATTAATAGCCTAAAGAAGTCTAATGCTGGACATAGTCCTCTCCTACACAATTTCAGGAAGAACGATTCTAAGCCCTTTCCATCCACCCGTCTCCTTACGATGTTTTCCTTCAGAGTACTGGCACAGGCAAGTACTCTCAAACGGTGAACAAAAACATAAAATTTTCGACAGAAAAACTCATTGGTACACGACTGGATTTGAATCGGAAGCTACCAGAGCACTAGCTCTCTGCTATTTCGGCCGTCGATTACCTTAAAGTACTCACATTGATATTCCTTCCCGGTTCGTTTTCCACCAGCTGCATAGCGATATCTTTGCAGTCCTTCCTCACAGTCGGTGGAACCCTGCTGTCATCTTCCCAGTACCTCGAAGGTGCATGAGCATACAATGCAGCGGGAGTCGCGTGTGTTATTCGTGCAGTCGTCACGATACCCGTTGATTTTCCTGCACAAAGTTTTCTAAATGATTCACTATGTTCTTCTATCGAGTCTTCTTCTTATCGTGTAAATGGTTCATTTAAACAAGTGAGGTGAAAGGATTTTAAGTGCGCCTCAAAGATGCTCTTTTCGTGCACATGACACAATTTTCGAACATTCTTTTTAGGTTCTTGTCGCTTTTCTCACGATATTTTTTAAACCGTTTGAGAGTACAACAAACAAGATTGAAAGGCTGCTGCCACTAGACCACCAGTGCTCTTTTACTGACTTGTATTGTGCCAGTCAAAATGTTTAAATTAAGGTTCATATTATAGTCCAGTCATTATAGTAAGTTCACCTCGGAATTCGAGATACCCAGCTGTAAGTCTGTAAATATTTGTATATTGACACCCTAAAAGTTGTCTCAAAACCTATTATAATATTATGGTGGGTGTGCGCAACTATTAAATTTCAAGGTCAAAAAACTTTTTTTGTAAATATCTAATTTCCTATGTTTTTTTTGTTATTTGTATTTAATATCAATATTGTATAATACAAAATTCTCCACAATTTTTGTTTTAAAATATTTTTCATACGGTGAACCGTTTTCGAGATAGAGGGCAGAGAGCGCGCGGTCACAGCATCACTTCAGGTCAACCGACGACCGTGCTGTGAGTTTAGCATAGTTATTATGTTTGTTACCGTCTCTATTTCTTTCTATGCTTTTAGCAATCCACAAAAATGTAACGGTGTAGAGGTATAATTAAAATCTCAGCAGCGTGGCAGTGCCATGCTGCAGTGTCAACCTCGTCGTGGTTGCTGCCGAGATTGAAATCATACTATAAATCACGTGACCATCAAGGGGACTACCGCTAGTTCGATCGTCTTTGAATTACAATCGTGATACGTTAGTCCAGCCTATTCATGAATGAGAGGAAGTTTTAACGTAGACAGCATGTGACAAAATAATTATAACTTCATATTACCCAATCAATCAAAGTGAACTCCACTCACCAAATTGTAAAGGCCTGCGCACACCTAGGCCGCTGGCGAACGCGATCAGTGAAACGCTGTCAAATTTGACAGGGTTTCACTGATCGTGGTCGCCAGCTGCCTAGGTGTGCGCAGGCCTTAAAACTACAGCATCAAACACAGATCCAGCTCTTCAAAATCTAATCCGTTAATGCAGTGTCTTGATGCATTGCAACGCCGCCTGAGGGCATGCCTGCCATCACATATCGGCTATCCGGTTCACGGTAATGAATAATTCATCATCCTAAGCTTGATCGATCACTGTACACCTCAGTAATGAGAATTATAAAGGCAGACAAACATGACGTATGTAAATTGGCTCAAACATAATTTTCAAACCAATGAAATAACTAATATGTGTATGAGGATGAGTGGAAACACACCCTGTGTTTCCACTCATCCTCAAACGACTGAATGGATTAGCATACACTTTTGAATGTATGTGTATAGATAATAATCTGGATTAAAACATATTATACTACTTTAAATCCGTGATAACGTCATAATACTTTATTGCACACAGAGACATTTACAATAAAAATAAATGATAACAAAGGACATGTACGTAGGCAAGTTTAAGTGATCCTTGTGATTCTACTAAATAAATATACTTTTGATTTTATTTTTCTTCCAGCAAACCTTTGATGCTAGGAGAAAGCTAAAAGTAAAATGGTATCAATTTAATGAAATAACTTCATAAAAACAAACATCTATTTCATCACATAAATTATTTTTTTCGGTAGGGATCGGACCCACAACTGACTACGCAAAGGCGGTAGAGCAACCACTACCAACTGCACTGTACTACGCCTTACAGTAGTATCAATTTATCAAACATACAAATCTTTGCTCACGTAATCAATAAAACACTTGCCCCCAATATACCTAGGTACACTGTATTGGAAACTTCAAAAATTGTTTGGTAGAAAACCTTTTAACGAATCAAGCCATCGTATGCCGGTATTTCAAGTACCTACAAGCTTCTTTCACCTAACACAAAGAGAAAAACATGAAAGAAAATACAAAAGAAATCAAGTACACACGTCAATCACATACCTACATCTTCTAGACTGCGGATATTCTAGACCGTTAAGGAACAACAGATTTCTATTTGTGGACGGATCTGTTTTGTGTAGTACCTAAAGTAATAATAACTACTGAGATCTATATACACCACTACTTTTTAATTACCAAAAAAAAAAAAATGCCGATATTGGCTGCTGATACTGAACACATCCACGAAAAAAAAAATTTTTTTGAGACATAAAAAAAATATTTTTAAATAACCAAAATTTTTTGTCAAATATTGAGAAATGATTCAACAAGCAAAAATGATTTCATTCATAAACGCTAAATACCAAGCGGAACCGAACAGCGTAATTGTAAGGGTTCCGTAGCCAAATGGCAAAAACGGAACCCTTATAGATTCGTCATGTCTGTCTGTCTGTCTGTCTGTCTGTCTGTCTGTCTGTCTGTCTGTCTGTCTGTCTGTCTGTCTGTCTGTCTGTCCGACCGTGTCACAGCCATTTTTCCCCGAAACCATAAGAGCTACACTGATGAAACTTGGCGAGTAGATGTATTCTGTAAACCGCATTAAGATTTTTACACAAAAATAGAAAAAAAACTATAAATTTTGGGGGTCCCCATACTTCAAACTGCAACTCAAAAAAAATTTTTTCGTCGAACCCACGTGTGGGGTATCTATGAATAGGTCTTCAAAAATGATGTTGAGGTTTGTAATATCGTTTTTTTCTAAACTGAATAGTTTGCGCAAGAGACACTTCCAAAGTTGAAAAAAGTTGGTCCCCCCCCCCTCTAACTTCTAAAATAAGGGAATGATAAAACTAAAAAAAATATATGTTGTACATTACTATGCAAACTTTCAACGATATTTGGTTTGAACGAGATCTAGCCAGTAGTTTTTTTTTATACGTCATAAATCGTAAACCGCAATTTACCTTTCGACGAACTACAAGAACCTGTTTCCTGTTTATTTTCTGTATATTATGTTACTTGATGCTACGGAACCCTTCATGGGCGAGTCCGACTCGCACTTGGCTGCTTTTTTTTTATCTCTAGTACTACGTAACTAATGTGTCCATAATTTTATGCAGGATTTCTGAAAACTTTAACATTTAATAACTTTGTAATTTTATCGAAACTAAAAATTCTGATTGCACATTCATAATGTTCTACCCCTACTTCATTACCCTATTTTTTTTTTTTGGTAATTAAAAAATTGTGGTGTATACTAACAGCCGTTTCAGATTACTGTTTATTTATCTTTGAGGGTGTAATAACAAGGACTGGCAAAATAAAATACTAAAATAATCAAACTAAGGGTGGCTAGCACAACGATCTAATTGTGATTAGTGAGCCTCTAACTAAGGTTTAGCTAAAAAGTTTCAAAAAAAAAGAAACAACATTTTATTTTTGAAAATGGAACTATAATCGATGATCTCTTTGGTAGAATGCCTGCAATGTGTTGCAGCTACCGAAGAAATAAAAAAAAACATTGGCGCGAAATCTTCATAATTTTTCTCAATTATTTCATATACTTAGCGTTATTTTACTTTCTGCAGGAAGCATCATACCTGCATCATGAGCCCAATCTACCAGCGAGGTGACTTTGGAGTTGATGGTGGAAGCGCAGTTGTTGAAGCGGGCCCCAGCGTCCAGACCGAGGGTTTCGTATCTCGCCTTCACCCCGCAGAGGAGAGCCGTGGCACAAGCTGAGGACTCACCAGTCTGCGCATCTATGTTGTACGTCTGGTGGGAGGAAAGAAAAATACATAACGGGCTGCAATTTGTTTAAACACTAAACATAATAATTATAAGTTTAAAAAACTTGAGAAACCGACTTCATTGTCAAACGGCTAAACCGATTTTAATCCAATTTGTTTGGGACAATCTGGACGTAAGAATAACCTTCCAAATAAAAAAAAAAATTCTAAATCGGTTCATAAATGACGGAGGCATGCAGTTACAAACATTAAAAAAAATATTTAAAAAAAAATAGCAACACCGATTTTAATAAAATTAAAATGGGACCAATCTGGAAGCAGTACCTTTCAGATAAAAAAATAATTTTTCAAACCGGCTCACAAATGACGAAGTTATGCGTTAACAAACATAAAAAAAAAAAAAAAAAAAAGCATACAACCGAATTGAGAACCTCCTCCTTTTTGATTGGAAGTCGGTTAAAAAATGGTTCGTATGATCCTGAAATCAAGAAATGATAAAAACTACTGTACATGTCAAAGTTGCCTAGTAGAAAATGTCCTTTAGAACTTATTCGTTTGCGCTGTTGATGCGAAACAATAAAAACTACATTGAACAATACCTACTTAGAATACAGTGCCCAGACAGTCATAATCTGTGTTCACCACACAAATATTTGTCCTCGGTGGGGATTGAACCTACGATCTACGGCACACAAGTCAGAGCTACTACCAACTGAGCTGAGAGACCAGTCAAACAGTTGAAAAGATGCATGTGGTTCATTTAGTAGCGCATGGTGGAAAGCAATTTAGGAGTAGGTAATTGGTTCTAAGGTATAGTTGCATTGTTTTGGAAAGCCTCGAGGAGAATGTGAAATGTTGCATAGTTCCAAAGTACCCAGGGTAATACCGCTATGGTTATGAAATGTTTTCAACTCTGTTGAAAATAGTTGACTGTTTCATTTTGAAACAAATGGGTTCACAAACGTTTCTAGACAATTAGTAATTGTGTTTGATTTCGCTGAAAATGATTGTTGACAGAAAATGAGAATTCAATGATTTTGATCAAACTTTGTGGAAGTTGCTTTGGGAAAGTTTGAGGTGTATTGTACATACCTTGGCAAGAGAAACAGCAGGAAAAGTATCCCAGACCAAGTCAGTGTCTTCTCCAGTCTGACCTCTCCTCTGCCCTCTGAGGATCCTGGCTGCGGTCGCAGTGGTCAGACTCATCCCGTCGCCTACTACCAATATCACGTTTCTGGGGACATCCTTGGCATAAGTGGACTTATAAGTCGTTGTAAATTAAGAATTATTAAAAATAACAGGGTTTTGCATCTATGTAGATGATTTATATAGCGCCAGGAGGAACTAGTGATTACTCAAGCCCTACTTATGGGACGCTGTAGTCAATAGGACAGATGAAATAGGCTTGCCCTGCACCTACCATCCTGACAGCTTAGTCGGCCTAATTCTCAAGAAAGACATGATTAATTCGTGCAGAGCTGACGAAGCCATGAGTTTCCTCACGATGTTTTCTTCCACCGTTTGAGAGCATTGTGTGCGTAATTTTTGCGACAAAAAAAACCCACGTTACATGGCTGGATTCGAACCCTAGACCTTAGTAGGTATCGAAAGGCGAGGTTATTACCATTAGGCCACCCGTGCACTCACTCACACTCGTGCACAGTGTACGACTTTCAAATACTCAAGAGGTTATTTAATTAGGTGAAAGTCGAGAGTGAGTAGGTGTCTTCTAGAACATTCTGATCCAACGTTACCTACATCGTCACTTACCATCAGTAGGCCTACCACAAGCTTTGTCTGGCTCTGTCTCTGGCTCTGATTTTGAGTCTGGTGAGTGCTGTCTCAATAAATCCTACATCGAAACGTCACACACACAGTATAATACACTGGTGAGCACTCACACAAACTCAAAACCAGAGCCAGAGACAGAGTTAGACAGAGCTTGTGGTAGAACAGATGAGATTGCAGAGTTTAGACTTGAAGGACGATTCAGTCATGCAGGTATATTTTTCAAGCAAAATTATTTGTCTATTTTCTCTTTGTCAATACGCAAATAAATGTCAGTGAAGAAACACTGAAGACTCCAACGCAGTCTTAGCAATCTCCAAACTTGGAAAGGGTATAATTAGACTTAACAAAGGGGATCCTTTTTAGGCATTAGAAGTTTCAGGAAACGCACCGTAATTACGGGTTCACTGTTTTGACGTCAAATAACTTAGAAAGAACTAGGAATGAAGCTGGCCCTCTCCAGAATATGCGAAATCCAAGGGTTTGAGGAAATTAAAGCTAAAGAACTTTCTCCTTCGAGTACCTTCGTTTTTTTACAGGTAATTTTTATTAATTTTTTAAAATGTATGATGAGGATGATGATGGACTGAGTAACCTCATTGAAAAGGTGCAACAAAATACTTACTTAGCAACTGGTTTTTTATCAGGCGCGTACTGAAGGCGTTTTTGCAGCGTTTCTTGTGCTTGAGTATACCAGTAGTTGCGATCTGAGGTGAAAAAATAATCATTAGATGCTACGTATAAAGTGACAAATTGTTTATATTTTACCAGGCATTTAACTCAGCAAGCAAAAAATTACGCAAACTACTGTCAAATATTAATATTTGATCGATTGATTAGTCATCAGTGAAATTGGGCCTTCGTGAAATTTCAACCCACAAGGTGTTTCCAAATTAACTGCCAACCTTTTAACCACCAACACAATTCAAGATATTTACTGAAGTAAAATTGAAATTTTACCACGTCTGTAAAATTACAAGGGTCATAAAAAGTGGTACGATGAAATTGAACAAAGTTTTCAACAACTTTGCTTCGATAAAAGTTGAGCATTGTCTGCGAAATCACAGAGGTAAAGTTGAGTCTTATTTATCAAGCTACTACTGAGGAACGGTTGCAGTGCGCTGAGCATTATTTAGTAATATTCTTTGTCGTTGTTGGGTAATGCATTGCAGATCTAAGAATGAGAGATTTACCTACATTAATATTATGCATATACATATAAACGTAAACAGCTCAATAAACAGTTGGTTCGATGACTTATGTCTTTACCAATTCTTGGAATGGTTTGGTTTACGGGTTATTAGGCGCGCATAAATCACACATTGAATCATAATATTAAGTAGCTTCGCCCACTAATGTCACTAACGTAGCCACTTGTAATTCCGATTTGATTCCATCGAGCGCCATGAACTGTTCCACGCGTCGAATTTAAGCCAACCACTTTTGCTTGAAATATCAAATTGTTCGATTTTAGTGATCGGCATTTTAGTGCCACTTGATAATCAGACATTAACAAAAACACTAGTGGTGTAACGCGGTTTATCTCGTCGTCAGTGGGATTTAGATAATAATTTAGCGAGCTCGTGAGTGAAAGACGCAAGTCAACGAAATGTTTATTAAGTGGTTTACCCGCACTCATAATATAAATCTAAGTAAGGTAGGACACCATTGGTACTATACTAAGTGTGGTGGTAAACCATGCCATAATCGTGACCTCCGAGGCAATGCTTTTCTAGAGTCGATAGTTACCACTTAGCATAAGGTTCATAATGCTTGTTCCATCAGCTATTTGTATAAATAAAATATGGTAGCATCAATCCTACTATCCTACCAATTTTAAAAATGCAAAAATGTTATCGATGGTAACATGAAAAACCACAAAGGCTATTTTATATCTGGGTATAGTATTACTAACATGCAATGCTTTTAGATATCAAAACCACAAAATTTTTACTTTGACACCGAACCAATACACAGTATTTTGACTTCTATTTCGAATACTTTATCTACGATTTAAAATGCGTTCATGGGAACAACACGAAAATATTTCATGAGCCAATACATGTATAACGTCTACACTACTAAGATAAAGAAGAAAGATGTGTAATTTTGTACTTATTGAATACACTCATAAACGAATAGACTGGTTCCAAAAAATATTTTACTATTAGAAAGTTAAATTATCCTAAAGTAACATTAGTATTGGCTACATTTTTTACTAGATACCTGTCCCGCATTGGCACGGGTGTTAATAGAAAAAAGAAGGGAAAAAATGTGAAGTCACTACTGGCTATAAATCTTTCTACCCGTGCAAAGCTGGGGCGGATCACTAGTACTTAATATAATTGGAAATGATTTGGTTACTTCAAAAAATCCTTTTACCAAACTTTTATTTTTTCTTTTCTTTTAATTTGAAAGAAACAGTGACAGTATCACAAGGATCACTTTCAAAAATAGAACAGTATAAACTTTAACATAGCAAAATTTAAAATCGTTATTGTGTTGTATGAATGTGAATTAGGTTTACGTAAAAATTGTTTAAAAATTGTAGGATGGAATAAACGTACCATACGCTTCTTTAGCTTCAGTTTTCTGCGGAGCCGGTGATAGCACGCTGGTACTGATGGTGGACATCATGATTGCGATGCAACACCAAGCAGTCATGGTTCAAAAGCCGCATCGGTGCAACAGTCTATCCTCGGCCTTTGAACACCAATCATAAATCGTTTGGCGTGAACTGAATGGAAAATCTGAAACAAGGAAATGTATCTAAGAATTTGCTGATTCACACGTCACTGTACATATTCCTCCAGGGATCAACCGGAAAAAATCAAACTGACGTGTTTTTTGAACTAGAAACCGACGCGAGAGATCAAAACTGATCGCGTAATTTCACACCGTGATCTAACAGTAATTGGTATTACGCTATTTTGCTTCACGTATGTAATTGCAACTTTGTAATTTTAGACAGAACTCATAGTTTAGCTGGTAGTAGCTCTGCCTTTTCTCCTAAAGAGCGTGGGTTCGATTCCCCACTGAGAACAGTTATTTTTGTGGATGACATAAATGTTTGTTCTCTATCTGGGTGTAATATTGTATTCTAAGTATGTATTTACAAAACAATATATGATTTATTTAGCATTATATCAGCTAAGTATCTGGTTCCCATAGTACAAGCTCTGCTTAGTTGGGTGCTGGATATTGTTGCATGAATAATTGTCCACAATATTTATCTATTATTATTATTTATTAAACCTCCAGAATTAGAATAAGCAAGACTACAATTTGGACGATCCAGTTCGAGGTTATATTATTTGTTCTGTAGTCTAGTTAGGCAAACGTTCGTCGTTCAGACGAGAGCCAATAAAATTTACGATCACACAAAACTATTTTTGCGGTGCACGGCTAATTTCACGTTTGTCATAATTTCACAATTGGTTGGAGTTCGAGTTATTATTGCTACTATAAACTACCATACTATCTAGCAAATCTATTATATTTCTGTTACTTCTACGACTTCATTTTAAAATTTGAAACAGTCTTGTTTCAATAAAGTGTGTTATCGTATGAAATAATGTAAAGATAACACCACAGAAGAGCAAGCAGTACCAAAAAACTTTGACATCTGCAAATATTGCGTATAAATTGCGTAAAGTTACGCAGGCATTTTGGCAATCTTAAATAACAAAAGCAAAACAGGGAAATAAACTGTGTCAGGTACAAAAACACGTACAGTCATAAATTACTAAGTTTACCCTTAGAGAAGTCACGCTTCGTAAACTGTTCCTTGTTGGTTTATGAGTATTTTGTTGGCATGACAAACCGTGTAAGCCTTTTGGTTAATAAAAAAGATTGTGACATTACTGCCGTAAGACATAATAAGCTATGACATAACATAGTAGTCTCATAGGGCTGCAGGGTGAAGGAAAACGTCGTGCAAAAACCCGCCACGTTCAAACATGACTCATTTTCAAGAAACCTCGGCAAAAAGGTAAAAACTGAACCCATACGGTGACAGTTCCACGTCTAAAAAATAGAACATTGTTACCCGAGGATTAGAAGTCACGAATTTTAGTCCCGAGACGAGTTGGGCGCCAATGGAGCTCGAGGGATTTAAATAAGTCTTTCACCCGAGGTAAACACTGTGCTTTTCATTACGAATACAAGGAAAGTAAAAATAAAAACTTATTAGACTTTTTAAACTCCTTACCGTTGTAATGGGTTTCCAATCTCCTTGCTGAATAAAAAGTTGGAATCAACCTCAGGCAACTTTAGACCTAGTTTCCGAGTATGAGCAATGAAAAATATATTGTATAAATAAGCTCAAGTTAAAACCATTTTTTTAGATTATGAAAATGTACGCGTCTTGAAGAGACAGAACATAAAATTATTGAAGGGCCATCACCAATTTCGTAAAGACCCAATTCACTTTGCCATTCTGTAAAGCCCCCTTGTTCAAAAAGTTCGCAAACAAAATCACCGACCATGCGTCCCAAAACTTTTCGTACACAACATTCCGTTTAACAAATGCGGTGGCCATTTATCGCGGTGGCAGGCTTATAAATAAATCACTGTGTTAAATAAATTGAAAAAAGAAAGACAATTTCACACCCGACCAAACTCAATAGGCGAGATAACAATGCCATGCACATGTTGTGTTCCTGTTTACTTTTTTGTGACACCGAATTCGGTTTTTGAACTGTTGGTTATTTATATACTGCACTACGGATTTGTTCGAGTATCGACGTATTTCTGTCCTCAGTGGACGTATTCTGTGAGTAATAAAGTTGTTACAGGCAGGCCGTTGATCAGTAAGCTCAACCGACGAGCTACTTTATTGTCGCATCACATTTTCTCCTAACACATAACTTCAAAACCTCGGATAGATAAAACTCTCATGATCCTGTTTGAGGCATTTAAAAAAGCACGGCCGCTAATTTAAATTTGAGTCCGCAAGATATTTTTGCGCGTGACTGATGGCGGAAAATTTAGAAAAACTATCTGGAAAAATCTGCCAGTAGCAAACAAAAAAAACCCCCTTAAGGGGGTACGATTTCCATACAAACTTAATTTACACAACTATGGCCGAATAAAGTATTAATGTACACTGAAATTGCTGTAATAGGCTTTTACAGTGGTCCTTAATACCGGCCAGTTATATAAAGTTGGAGTGTCAGCCGTTGGTCGTGGCAGTCGGGGCTTCAGAAAAAAAACTAACAGACTTTTACGTCTATTTTGAAACAGTGATGTACAAAATTGACTCTATGCTAAAAGCTAGTACCCGTTAGAAAGAATGACGAAAAAATTACTTTTTTGGTTTTTTATTAATATTTCTGTTATCCTACGGTTTTTCCAACTTTATATAACTGGCCGGCAATAAAGATCACTGTAAAATTATATTACAGCTATTTCAGTGTACATTTATACTTTGTTTGCCCATAGTTGTGTAAATTCAGTTTGTATCGGAATCGAACAAACGCAATGCAAACTTGATTACCCATTTATGCTTATAATTGTAAGATACATTTTCCAGACAAATTTTTCATGTTTTCCGCCATCAGAAATTATAAATACTCATATAATCGTGGTACACCGATTACTTGTATCTATGGTTTTTTTTTCTTCTCTCTCTAGCTTCTTTTCTAGATTGGTCTTCTAGATCAGGTTGAAAACGCGATTTGTAGGCGAGAACAGACATAGGTATAGACAGCGTGATAAAAGCATTGTTGACCAATCTCAACGGAACTTGGTACACAAGTTATACATGACTGTTTCGGGGATTTTTGATTGGAAGGGAACTTCTTCCAAAAAGAAGCAGAAGGAAACTGCATACTGAGAAACTTCGCTTGGTCAATAATGCTAAGAGCATAATTAACTTAAGCGTACCCCTACTGTAACCACAATCAGAATTTCCGAGTTTGAAACTCTCAACGGCTACGGTTTTGTGTATTCTTGCTCAGCAACCCCGTTTCAAACTTCCTCTTGTCTTATCGATGTAATTTCGCTGTTTCTACCCCCTACTATCCCTTTGAATCGAAATTATTCTTTGTTTAACATTATAATTAAAACTTCGAATAAATTTATTTAATCCAGCGGAGAAATTAAATGACAAAACAAACATAAAACCTTGAGTTTAAACCGAATTGCTATTTTACAGACTAAAGAGGATTAAAGGGAAGGCCGCGGGTTCAAATCCCGCTCGGCTCTTAACTTGTGGGACATTATAAAGATTGGTACGGTATAATTAGAGTTCTCTCGTATTAATTAACAGTTTTAAATAACTGGATAACAATCAACTAAGCTACAACCATAGAGGTTTGTTATAAATTATGTCCAAGGTTCGCTTGCTAAATTACAGGTTTATAATGATTTATTTTCAAATAAGTTCTGCCTAGCCTATTTACATTCAGATCGATCTACATCTACACGAAAGTACTTCATTCCTTTTGCAATTTATAACAATTACCTACTACGACGTTTGCGAGTAATTTTAGCTTGTTTTTATCGGGCTACGGTTAAGCTACAATAACAACTGGAGTAATGTTCATTTCAGTACAGTAATATGCGCAAGATTTAGTTTTTAACCTGAAGGTATTCTTTTCAGGGTGTTTTTCTCACACAGACAGCACTCATAGCTCAGTTGGCAGCTCTGCTGTCTGCGCTGAAGTGCGTGGGTTCGATCCCCACCTATAATAAATATTTATGTGGTGAACACAGATGTTTAATCTCTGTCTGGTTGTTACATTTTATTCTAAGTATGTATTTAAAAAATATATATGCAATGTGTTAATAATGTATTATTAGCTATCTGGTACCCATAGCACAAGCTCTGCTTAATTTGGGACTAGATAGCACATTTATTTTATTTGATGGTTTAAGATATAAAAAAACAAGAAAAAAACTGTAAACGAGAATAAGGACAAACTTATAGGATAAGTTTAAATAAATAGTCATAAAATATGCCAATACTAGAACAAACCAATTATGTTTTGATATGTCATCTTAGATTTATAATATAAAAACATGACATTTCAAGACATTTTACTTCTGACTGTACCTATGTTTCGTGGCTCACGCAATACTCCCTGAAAAACCTGATTCAGCAACTAACAAAATATATTATATTTTATGTGACAATATTATGTACCGTACTCAAATGAAACAATCTATCATTCACGACACATCATTCACTCGAAAAAGTCTAAAAAAACATCCTAGTTTTTTTTCACAATAATGTTTGACAGATTAACATGTGTCACGTAGTTATTTGGGTTTTATCTATTTTTTTTAATCTGCGTTCGTTCTCTGCACACGGAACGTAACTTTTGGTATTTGGATGCGTTAACCGAAACGTTATTCGAAAAGTTGTTGCCAGCTTCAACTTTTCAATTCCGCTAATCGGGTAGCTTTTTGGTAGGAAAGGTTTTGATATTTTTTCAGTATTATCGAGCCATATTTTTTTGTTAACGCCGTGCCCTAACTTTTTTTAAAATTTAGATATAGGTTCAGCCTCACAGTTCCCCATTTTTCAATAGTTGTTTTCATTTTCGTTCCATTAGTTGACGCTTCTTTACGCTAGATTAGGCCACTTTTGGAATATTTCTGCTGAAGCGGGCAACCGTATACAAAACACGAGATGGATATTCTTTCTTTCGTCCACCATCTTTTCTGGACCAGACTTTTACACGGAAGGCTGCCTTTGCGCAGCAAGTTTTTTCTATCAATTTTATGGTGAGTCTGATGTGAAAAGACTGTCTTTTCCCGCTATGGTTTTCGTTCCGTTGTTGTAATCCAGTAAACTATCCACAGATTGTCGATTGTCGGATGTGGCGTGGGATTTAAAAGCACGTTGTTCCCACAATTTGTTTCTACTATTTACCCAGCCCCCTGGATTAAACCTCAGGTATGTTCATCCCCAGTATCTTTAGGAATTGGTTTCTTAAAAAAAAATAACATGTTTTTTATTATATGAAATATAATTCTTCTTTTAAATTTCATCAAAACTTCCCTCAGGACAGTCAATTTATAATTTAAATCCTGTATCTTACCATTCTATAACGTTCAGCAAAGTTACTTAGTTAAATTCAAGCTTATTTGTTCCACAAAAGTAGATTTTCCAGTATTAAAACCACATGTTCTACCCTGTTCCGTCGGAACAGTTTACATTACTAGTCTGTAATTGGAGTTTTCTCTTTAATTACAGGGGGTTTTCTCCGTTTCTCCGTTATTCTCCGGTTTCCTCGGTTTTTACCCAGTGTTTATTTAGTTCTTTTGTACACCACTGGACGGACACCGGTGTGATATATTATTCATACACCACAACTACCCCACTCCGTGTACTGTGCTGAGCTAATACCAGTACCCTATCTTCATACCACCTTGCTCCGGCCTAGGCAGACCCGGAGGCTGCCTGTCGGTAACATTATTATTATCATATTACTACTTTCTTCAGTACCGTAGCTGAACTACCTTCTACGGTTGGCGCCCACTTTCTATTTAAATTCTAAACTACTTTAATACCACACACAATTTTAATTCCATATATTTTTTTTTAACTTACCATCAATGCAACTCATCTCTAGGAGACCCTAGGCCTGTGTACCTTTCTCTCTGACTAAGCTAGCCCTAAATTAATTTATTGGTGTATTTTTGTACGCTTGTGTACGTTGCAGGATATAAATAAAAAACTACCAGTCCGAACCTTTGTGTATTCTCATTTGTGATCCCCAAGGTAGGGGTAGGATTTTAGGAGGTAACAGTAGCGACCCAACGTGGGGCTTTTCCTGAGATAGTTGTCATGTCGTTTTAGCTGTGACAAAAAATTGCATTTAATTTCACCGGAATAAAATTGTGTGTGTGTTTTATAATTTATTGTTAAACTGTAAACTTGTTCCTATCAGTTGACTGTGTAATATTGTTTGCATTTATGAGCAATTGCTCACTGTTTTACTTTTATAACTAGATGGTTCTATAGGTTAGGAATTTATTTACAAAATATTTTTGTTGTAAACTTGAGGTGATTTGCAAAATTGGTGGTATAATTTGCCCAAACTTACATGAACTACTTTTAAACTTTTATGCCAACGCTATTTTCAACTTTTTAAACAAAAACTAACTATAAAAATTTTTGGTACAGTCAGTCACAAAAAATTTCTTTCAAACTTTTTTTGTTTTAATTTCTTGTTCATTATCAAGTACCGTTACGTACTTACTGGTTATTATTAGGTAAACTTTGCACTTTTGAACTTCGAAATATTTTTCGGACTTTTTCGGACTAATTTTTTTTTTTTGGGTTATTTCATCATGGGTGAACGCGTTATTGCTTTCCAAGCGTTGCACAAGGATGAACTCATTCACGAGGTCCGTATTAGGGATGTTTTGCCAGCCGATGATGTTTCTTCTTTAAGAGTACAAATAAGATCTTTAGCAAGGGAAGTACCTTCGGATTTAATTGTTTCTTTTGAGGGAAAGGTGTCCGACGAGTTGCAGTTGCTTCAAACTAAGTTCAAGGAGCTTACGGAACTTCTGAAGGGATCGACTAGTCCAAGTTTAAAGAACCTAACGCGCATACAGGCGTTAGCGCATCACTTGTATCACCGCCTTACGCGCTTGAATCCTTTAGATGATGCTGATAGATCAATTCATTCAGAACTAACGAGCGATTTGAACAAAGTCTTAGCTAAATTGGACAACATGATGTCGATCTTTCAATCAAGCGCCTCAGACGCTTACGCAGATCCAGCCCCGAATGTTTCTCCCGCATCTCCCGCGTCTTCCGCGGCTGTTATCCCAAACAAGAGATATCAAATGGTTTCATCCTTAAACTTAAAGTATAACGGTTCCTCTTGTGTGCGTGTATTTCTTCAGCGTTTAGATGAGTTGTGTGCCTCGCGTGGTATAACCGAGCAGCTGTTACTAACTTCTGCCGCCGAACTTTTCGAGGGCGACGTCTTGTGTTGGTACCGCAGCATTCGGTCCGAGGTAGATAGTTGGTTGGAGCTCAAGCAAAGCTTGCTTGACGAATACTTACCTTATGACTTCGATCGCCGTCTCATGCAAGAAATTCGTTCGCGTACGCAGGGTCCTAACGAGAACATCGTGGCATATGTTGCTGTAATGCTGAACTATTTTAGCCGCCTATCGTATAGAGTTTCGGAGAGGGAAAAATTTGACATCGTTTACCAAAACATTAGACCGGAGTACTCAGTTCCCCTGTGTACCACTGAAATTACATCGTTGAAACAACTAAAGGAAATGTGTAAGATGCTGGAGGTGGGTAAACACCGTACACAGACTTTTGTCGAGCCCCCTAGACCATCCAGTGGATGCTTAGCACCTGACTTAGCATGCAAAACTGTGAAGCCCAAAGTACTTGCTGTGGCTTCTGTAGACAAGTTTTGTGCCCGTTGTCGTGTCGACTCTCACAGTCTCTCTGAATGCAAGTCCACCGCCGTTGTTTGTTTCCGTTGCGGTAAGCAAGGTTTTACTGCTGCTAGATGTCCGGTCTGCAAACCTACGCCACCGATTTCGCCTCAAGCAGAGCCAAATCATACAAAAAACTAATTGGTCAGAACCATCGAGATAGTTCTTCTAATTTTGATAACGCCGACTGGCAAAACTACTTAAAACAATTAAAATTTTTCTTTTCTTCGTATAGAAGTGTCTCGACGGTTCGTGATTGTCATGATAATCGTCCCTTTATTCGTGTTGAGGTTTTTAACCACACTTTACGTGGTCTCTTGGACTCTGGCGCTACCATATCCATTTTGGGAGCTAATGCATGTAATTTGTTCTTGAAGGCGGGAGCTACCCTTCATCGCAGTGATGATATTTCCCACATCACTTCTGCGACGAATTCCCGTGCTTCTGTGGTAGGATTTTTTATGCTGCCAATCAAATTTGATAATTTGACTCGTGTTATTAAACTGTATGTGGTGCCCGACGTATCTCCTTCGCTTGTTTTAGGTGTAGATTTTTGGAAGGCATTTAATCTTGCTCCAAGGATCTTCAATAATAAGGATTTTTTTGTTAATTTCTCGGATGCTAACGTCGTATCCGAAATTCGATTTTTACAACCGTTCGCTCAGTTGCCTGCTGATCAACGTCTTGTTGCTGAAAATATTGTAGAACGATTCAAGTCTATCTCTTTTAAGGAAAAAGGTTTGGGTCGCACGCCTCTTCTTACTCACACCATTGATACTGGAGATTCTCCTCCAATCAAACAGCGTTACTACCCAATATCTCCCGAGAGGTTGAAGGAGCTGAACAGGCAGTTGGATGAGATGCTGGAACAAGACGTAGTCGAGCCTAGCATTAGTGCTTGGAACAACCCTACCCTGTTCACTCCAAAGTCAAACGGTGAGCTTCGCTTTTGCATCGACAGCCGCAAGCTGAACTCTGTGAGTAAACATGATGCGTACCCACTACCCTATATTTCTCGAATCCTTGATCAACTTAGGGACGCTAAGTTTCTGAGTTCTATTGATCTCAAGAGCTCCTTTTGGCAGATTCCGTTGGATCTCTCGTCGCGTGAGAAGACCGCCTTCACTGTGCCTGGGCGCGGCCTCTACCATTTCAAGGTCATGTGCTTTGGTTTGACCTCCGCACCAGCTACACAGCAGAGACTCATGGATAAGCTGTTCGGTCCCGAATTCGGTGATAGGGTTTTCGTATATTTAGACGATATTATTGTTGTTAGTAGTGATTTTGAGGAGCATATCTCGTTGCTGTCTCGAGTTTTGGAACGTTTGAATTTTGCTAACTTGACTATTAACCTGTCAAAGTGTCAATTTTTTCGTAGAGAGTTGAAGTACCTTGGATATGTCGTTGACGAACGAGGGCTTCGAACTGATCCTAGTAAGGTTCAGGCTATTGTCGACTTCCCAATACCTACCACCCGAAAAGAAGTCAAGTCTTTTCTGGGTACTGCGTCGTACTATCGTCGGTTCATTCGGGACTTCAGTTCTATCGCGGCGCCACTAAATAAACTTACTTCCACTCGCAAGAATGCTCCTCCGTTCCTTTGGACTCAAGAGGCTGAGCAGTCGTTCGCCGAGTTGAAGACGGCTTTAGTGTCTGCTCCGATTTTGGCGTGCCCCGATTTTTCCAGGCCCTTCTCTGTTCATTGTGATGCTTCTGGCTACGGTATTGGGGGAACCTTGACTCAGGTTCTCGTAGACGGTTTAGAACACCCTATCGCGTATGCTAGTCGCTCATTGAATAGGGCTGAACGAAACTATTCCGCCACCGAAAGAGAAGCGCTCGCAGTAGTTTTTTCCGTCGAACATTTTCGCCCGTACTTGGAAGGAGGTCCTCAATTCAAAATTATTACCGACCATTCCAGTCTTAAGTGGTTTTTTAATTTGTCTAATCCAACCGGACGTCTCGCTAGGTGGGGATGTCGCTTGTCGCCGTATGACTTCGTCATTGAACACCGCAAAGGCAAGGATAATGTGGTTCCTGACGCGCTTTCGCGTGCAGTTCCCATTCTTGCAATTGATCCTCCTCCTGACCCCTTACCCCGCGACTTTTGGTTTGACAGATTATTAGCCAAGTGTACTAAATCTACTAAAGCTTGTCCGAATTATTCTGTTATTGACGGTAAATTGTGTAGGTATTCTAAAAATAAATTTGGTTTATCAAGCGAGTTTGACTGGAAGGAAGTTGTTCCTTCATATAAGCGTTCCGAAGTTCTTGAGTTTTGTCATTGTAGGGATACGGCACCACATTTCGGTATTTTTAAAACTTTTAAGCAGGTCTCCTTGCGTTATTATTGGCCGAAGATGTATCAGGACGTGGTTAACTTTGTTAATGCGTGCGAGACTTGCTCTGCTTATAAACATTCTCAAGAGCCACCCAAAGGTCTCATGGGAGATCCAAAGGTTTGTTCTCGTCCTTTCGAAACCATAAGTATTGATCTGGTTGGGCCGTTGCCGCGTTCTAGATCAGGTTTCACTTTTTTATTAGTAGTTGTCTGTTGTTTTTCCAAATATTGCTTGTTGTTTCCCCTTCGGAGAGCAGTTGGCAAGTCTATTGCTCAATGTTTGGAGAATGGTGTGTTTCTGACCCATGGTGTACCACGTACAGTGGTTGCGGATAATGGTACGCAATTCACTGGTAGTGAGCTCCAGTCCATGTTTCAGAGGTACAACATTCCTCAAATACATTTTACCCCTCGTTATTGTCCACAGGTCAACACAGTCGAGCGATATAACAAAACGATTGTTGTGGCTATATCTATTCTTGTGAAGAATGATCATCGCTCGTGGGACACCACTTTATCCAAGGTTCAGTTCGCCTTGAATACAGCTGTCAATGAAACAACACGATTTACTCCTTTTTCCCTTGTTCACGGCCGAGAAGCCATTCCGAGTGGTCAATTCTATGGTTCAGCTCGCGCGTCTTGGGAAGATCTTGTTTGTGGTTCACGCGATGACTATGTTTCTAAGTTAGGTGTTCTACGTGACATTTTCGGGAAGGTAGAAGAGGCCATTGCTAGGGCTCACCTGAAAAGCGCCGTTTATTATGATAAGGGACGCCGCGCATGTGAGTACAATGTCGGGGATATTGTTTGGAAGAAGACCTTTCCTCAGAGCGACGCCAGTAAGTTCTTCATGGCGAAGCTTGCGCCTAAATACGAGAAGTGTCGAATCGTTACTAAGCGTTCACCCTTGGTGTACGAGTTGGAAAGTTGTAGCACTGGCAAGCACTTGGGTGCTTGGCACATCCAGTATTTGAAGGGTGATGGGTCAGATGGTGTTCTACCTACTAACTGAACTAAACATTACTTTTGTGGGTTCGACTTTAGACGAGGCGTTTTTCTATAGCATGTCATGAGAAGCCCGGACGGGTAGGGAATATATTGGTTGTAAGATCGAGTCCTGGCGGTTGGATAATTTTTTGGAATGGTTGTCTGTATGGAAAGATTGTTTGTCAGTACAAACTTATTTATAGTTTGTATTATATTGTATATTTGTACATATTATGGTATTTTTTTTTCTTATATATTTTGTTTGTTTACCAATTTATGTTGTCGACTGTACTTTGGTATGTTTGACCTACATAAATTTTTCGTGTTTTTGTTTCGGATTTCTGTTTTAAGCAAAGGGGAGCGGTTGTGGTAACTCCCTCTAAAAAAAAAGCCAATGCCAGGGCGGTTTTTTGGAAACCCTTACAAAAAGCCTTATTCCAAATGCTTGTCAAAATTTTGTTAGTCCTGTACAGTTTGCGTTTTAGGTAAGTATTGGAGTGCGACGCGTTGATAGCGGAGTTATCTCATGGATTTGTTTAGTAATACCTAAGTGTAGTGTTTTCAGTTCGCTTCGGGTACTGCGCGCTGATAGCGAAGTAACCTCTTAGAGCTGTTTATATTTAGTTTCTGTAATAGTTATTGTCCTACTTACCTCGCGATTCGCGACTTATGCCTTTGGTTGGCATTTAAATGCATGTTTGTTTTTTGGACTGGGTTTTTTATTCGTGTTCTTGAGTAGCTTTACCTTGATTGTTCTTTTTTCAAGCACTCCGCTCTATGCTGGAGGACCAGCTTGAATTTCGCGATTTTTGTCGCAAAATTCTTCTAAGTGGGGGGGTCATTGTCACGTAGTTATTTGGGTTTTATCTATTTTTTTTAATCTGCGTTCGTTCTCTGCACACGGAACGTAACTTTTGGTATTTGGATGCGTTAACCGAAACGTTATTCGAAAAGTTGTTGCCAGCTTCAACTTTTCAATTCCGCTAATCGGGTAGCTTTTTGGTAGGAAAGGTTTTGATATTTTTTCAGTATTATCGAGCCATATTTTTTTGTTAACGCCGTGCCCTAACTTTCTTTAAAATTTAGATATAGGTTCAGCCTCACAGTTCCCCATTTTTCAATAGTTGTTTTCATTTTCGTTCCATTAGTTGACGCTTCTTTACGCTAGATTAGGCCACTTTTGGAATATTTCTGCTGAAGCGGGCAACCGTATACAAAACACGAGATGGATATTCTTTCTTTCGTCCACCATCTTTTCTGGACCAGACTTTTACACGGAAGGCTGCCTTTGCGCAGCAAGTTTTTTCTATCAATTTTATGGTGAGTCTGATGTGAAAAGACTGTCTTTTCCCGCTATGGTTTTCGTTCCGTTGTTGTAATCCAGTAAACTATCCACAGATTGTCGATTGTCGGATGTGGCGTGGGATTTAAAAGCACGTTGTTCCCACAATTTGTTTCTACTATTTACCCAGCCCCCTGGATTAAACCTCAGGTATGTTCATCCCCAGTATCTTTAGGAATTGGTTTCTTAAAAAAAAATAACATGTTTTTTATTATATGAAATATAATTCTTCTTTTAAATTTCATCAAAACTTCCCTCAGGACAGTCAATTTATAATTTAAATCCTGTATCTTACCATTCTATAACGTTCAGCAAAGTTACTTAGTTAAATTCAAGCTTATTTGTTCCACAAAAGTAGATTTTCCAGTATTAAAACCACATGTTCTACCCTGTTCCGTCGGAACAGTTTACATTACTAGTCTGTAATTGGAGTTTTCTCTTTAATTACAGGGGGTTTTCTCCGTTTCTCCGTTATTCTCCGGTTTCCTCGGTTTTTACCCAGTGTTTATTTAGTTCTTTTGTACACCACTGGACGGACACCGGTGTGATATATTATTCATACACCACAACTACCCCACTCCGTGTACTGTGCTGAGCTAATACCAGTACCCTATCTTCATACCACCTTGCTCCGGCCTAGGCAGACCCGGAGGCTGCCTGTCGGTAACATTATTATTATCATATTACTACTTTCTTCAGTACCGTAGCTGAACTACCTTCTACGGTTGGCGCCCACTTTCTATTTAAATTCTAAACTACTTTAATACCACACACAATTTTAATTCCATATATTTTTTTTTAACTTACCATCAATGCAACTCATCTCTAGGAGACCCTAGGCCTGTGTACCTTTCTCTCTGACTAAGCTAGCCCTAAATTAATTTATTGGTGTATTTTTGTACGCTTGTGTACGTTGCAGGATATAAATAAAAAACTACCAGTCCGAACCTTTGTGTATTCTCATTTGTGATCCCCAAGGTAGGGGTAGGATTTTAGGAGGTAACACATGTCAACGAAAGCTGTCAGAAATGACAGAAATCATTCGGCTTAGAAGTAAGGCTCGGTCTTACGGATGAATAATTGCCACATCAAATATTTGACAGATAACTCAGACTACAAGCAAAAATTTGAGTCAATCAACTGTCAGGTACTAATTGAGCGGTTAATCATCCGTGAAATCGGGCCTTAGAATAGAATATAACACGGACAACGAAGGAAGAAACATATTTTATATTCATACAATACTCAGTTGCATTATAATAAACTGAATATCACAATCGACCCTTATTTATGGTTACCAGCCATAAGTTAAATTGCTTGCTGTTTTTCGTTGGTAGTTTTTTATTTCGTTGTTATTTTAGATTTTAATTTTATTTTTCTCTGTAATTTTACTTTATTCTTTTTATTTTGTGTGCGATAATATGCTTAGACAAATAAAGTTTTTATCTATCTATTTACACATTGCCACTTTATTTTGAGAATTGTGTCAGTTCTTTTACGGATAATTTGTTTCAGATATTGCGTAGTGAAACTTCCGATACCGTCTTAACGTTTCTTAGTATGTACGCTTAATGGATTTCCAGGAAAACCAAAACTTCTTAAGTAGTAAAGCTTCTAGTTTCCGAAAAGGTACGCTTTAAGTAGAAAATAGCCGGGGTACAATATAATAATCCATTTCCCCGCCTAAGCGCACTCACCTGTATTATACTAAAGCTTGTACGCACACCGCGTGTGAATAATGTAAGAGGTGGGCAACACTAAAACCCGGCCCATTAATAACTCTCTTTACTTAAGCGTTGTTAAACGAAATTGTATCGGTCCTAACTAAAGGTAATTGTTAGTAAAGGGTTTCCTAAAATCCGAGTGAATATTTTATGGCTGTTAGAAAAACGAAATTAGTTTCGTGACCGTAATTTTGAACTCAGAATCACTCAAAAACTATAGGTAAGTTGTCTAGGATAACAACATTGAGTTTGGATTTTTTATTACTTATAAAAGTAGAATTCTTCTTTTTATTTTTCAATGAAAGGAAAAGCAGGATTGTTTCCGTTATAATGTGTTGGCCTGAAAAAACCAATCCATTTCTGAGCCGCGAGATCTTAAAGCAAAGTGTAGCTGGCCAAGCCAAATGGATCGTTGTAATTGAATCATCTGAGGCCAGACCTGTTATCCCTCACGGGTCCCTGGAGACTTCTGGTAGATTGCAGTACGGCTCATGAAAGAATATAGAAAGTTATGAGCGTTCTTGTTGCAAATGACCTGTGTAGATCACCACAGATACATAATACAGAACTGTTTAGACACAGTCCTCGGACAACTGGTACTCATGTCCCTGCTTACGGGTCGCTATAGCTAGATTTTATATAGATTTGATGTGTTTTAAATGTATGTAAATAATAACACAATTTAAAAAAGTTGACAGACAGACAGCCAAACGCGGTGAATAGCCACAAAAAAGTAATAAACTCATTCTTCAGGTAACACGTGATTTCTGACAAACAACTAATCTTACTACTCCGATAATTTCCATCTATCTAGTGCTTCACAAATAAATGTCTCAATCAATGTTTGTGTTGTAATTATTTTAACCAATGAGTATACAAGGTGTATCTAAATATGTGTACTATGCGAAGGTGGGGGGTTTCAGACCACAATGGTGATCAGTTGTGAGGGGGAGATAATTAAAAATTCCTATTTTCAGTTTCCCATACAAAAATATTTAATTTCATAATGCCTAAATAAATTGACAACTCTATCCTTGTAACCCCTTGACCCCTTGACCTACTACCTCTGTAGGTCTACTACTACTACCTACTACCTCTGTAGCTGAGTTTAGGGTTGTCACTTTGTATAAATTCAGCTGTTCATGTTGAAACTTCGTTGCAGTTTTTTTCAGAGATACCAATCGAAGTTCGAAAAGTCGTTGAACAAAAGTTGTTCCCCGGGGGGTGGAAATTCACCCCCCTTCAGGATAGTACACATATTTTGATACACGTTGTATAACGCTGAAATTTTGGCACTTTCAACATTCATTTAATTTTTCTGAAGTTATTCAAAATTCAAAAGATTGAACATTTGAATTTCGAGTTCTAAAATTTGTTTTTATTCTCGAGCTTGCAATCTACAACCACCAATGTTGTGCCGTGCCAGCCAGATGTTGTAATTCAGTATTCACATGCTGTTTGGATAAGCCACTGATTTTTATAGCCTTTCCACCAATGCGGGGCGCGGTGGGGATATTTTATTCGCGACAGGTTGCAGGAAGCGTAATTTGTGCTAAGTCGTTACGCTATCGGGCCCTTATCTAGTCCAAACGCTTTGTAGTCCTTAGACAGTGTAGTCATATCGAGATTTAGTCAAAAAGCAATTAGTCATTAAAAACAGCTATTATGTATTAGTCAATCAAGATGTAGTCTCAAAGCTTCTAACCCAAAACCCAAATACCTCCAAAAACATGCCGCTATCATAAAATATACACCATCAATTCATTTATTTATCACCGCTGCAAATCCTGCTATCATAAATTTAATATGGAGCAGAACCATTTTTCATAAAGGCATTTCTTCTCCAAACGTCATGAAGGCTTTTACCTTCCTCACATATCAAACCGACCCCTTTCGACATCATTTTACGAGACATTCCGCATAGCCTTCAAATAAACAATGCCTTATTTACAGCACCCTCTCGTCGGAAATTCACTACGATTACAGGCTGTTCTATATGGTTATCCTGAAACATTAGATTATTCAAAAATATGCGGTTTGAACATTTTATTTGGTGATATTGAAGCATTTAAAAACGTATTAGAAAGTGTCAGATGCTTATTTTTTTTGTCATATTCAACAAATCAAAATATATCGTGTGTTTCTTCAAAATACCACGATCTTTACCTACGATTAGTGCTTATAAATGTTTAAAATCATGTATCAAGTGCACAAAAAGAGCCTCATTAGGGTGCACTTAAAAATCCTTTCACCACACTGGTTTAAGAACACGACAACAATAAAAAGTGCTTAGATACTTCTTGAGGGGTAATTAACACCGGAACACCCTGTAGACCCGACGAACAACTTTTATCATGATGTGGGCTGTGACCCATTTTCTATCTTTTCTGTACGCGGAGTATAAAGTTATGAAGTCCCTGCGTCTGGATTTTAATTTTTAGAATATTTATAAGATGAATGATGTTTTAATGGCTGTTCGGGATTTGGGGAAAATTTACAGCAGGATTACAATGACAAAGTGTATCTTAGAATAAGGCGGGTTTCATAAATGAAGATAAGTAAATTTGTTTTAATTTTCTTATAATTCCGTCTACTAAGGACGTTGAACTGGTTTGTGATTGTTGAATAATAAAATTTAGTCACACTAATAAATTTATAATTATGCAAATATTTACAAAATACTCAAAAAATAGTTGAGCCACCTGTAGACCGTTTCAAACGATCTAGAGATAGCTCAATTAATCCGAACTGTTTGTGATTGTCTTTTTCTAAATTAAATACCTACTCAGCAACTTTTTAACTGGGTGCATGCCACGTGTAGGCGCCATCCCACGATACAACACTAAAAGTAGTAGAAGTAGTAAGTAGTAGTAGTATTGAATTGTAAAATCACTGTATTTTCAAAATGTCAGTTCTTAATTTTACCTACCTATTCTTTATAGAGTAAAGCTCCTAAATAAATAAAAATAAACCAATACAAAATAATAAGTGGATCAAATTATTGAATAAACCATCAAAAGATTATACCATTATCTACTTATTTTCCACCGTAACCTTCCAACAATTACATCGCTAAAATAACTTGTGAAAGCTTCTTATCCAATAAACCTTCGAAATGAAAGTCAATTTGATGTACATTTATTTTTACAATCTCCCAATTTAGGACATTAAACTTTCAAATTAGAAATAAACTTCGGCAACAAAAATGATCCGCGTGAAATGTTCTGTTTTTATTTATGAAATTGAATAAAATTGTTACAACCAATTATGAGCATTGGTAACTGTTATTTTCTAAATTTAGCTAAAGAAAAAAGCTACAACTATCATCTTCCATAGGCGGTCTAGGAGTGCGCAAGACATCTAGATCGCCTATCTATACGATGGCGATCAGTGTGTCGTTGTCAAATATCGCACTGTCAAAGTTCGCGGTAGTGTGTTTTTTTTTTATGTAACTACTTGATGGAACAAGCATATGGCCCACCTGATGTTAAGTGGTAACCATCGCCTATAACAAAGCAATGCCTCGCAGGTCACGCACGTCAGGAACGCGCCCTACGATGCACTGCCCTGCGTCCATCAACTGGAGGCATACAGATATTCAGCCTCACGTGCCAGTAATTTCACCGGCACCCACACCCTTCAAACTGAAACACAGCAATGCTGCTTCACGGCAGAAATAGGCATGGTGGTAGTACGTATACTTCCCCGGATGTGCATGTCTCCAGCTTCCTCATATGGAAATTGCGAATTCTGAAAACGCCAACATTTAAAGCATAATTGGAGCAATCATTGATTTGAAGGAAAATTTAGCAGCAAAAAAAACAACGACTATATGAGACTTTATAGGTGTGTTAGCTGGAGAGCGGCTCCACGGCTTCCTCATTCAGTGTGGGCAAACGGCTAACGATAGAGCTATATAGTAAACGCCAAATTTTAGAGCATAATTAGAGCACCCGGCATAAAAAAAATCAAGTCTCTAGCTCGAAAACTCTTTGAGTTAGAAGACTATAACAACGTGTTTGCTGGGAAGCCATTTCTCCAGCTAACACATGTGGATCTCAGGAATGGCTATAGCTAGAAAGTTGCTTGATATCTCCAAATTTAGAGCAAAAAATATCATGGATGCTCCAAATATTTCAAGTGTCTAGGTTCAAAACTCACCGAGTTAGAAGCTTTGATGACTGTGTTATCTGGAGACACGTTTGTCTGGCACGCACATGCTACATCTGAGGATCTACAATAGCTACAGATTCGGTTGACGTGTCCAAACCGAGCTATGAATTAGAGCACTCGGCTCCAAAATTTTGGACTCTCTAGGACAAGTAGTTTCCTAGTAATGAACAAAAGAACATTTTGCCGCCAGAATTTTCAAATATTATGTTCGCACACGTAAAAATGCGGCGTTGCCGCTCTGAAAGTATGGTATCAGCGTAGGAATTAGCGTAGGAATTTGAACGTTAGTCGGATGGAGTTGTGTGTTGCCCGTGCCTGGTAAATAGTTACCCTAGGATTCATGTCTTAAACACTCATTACGTAGCTCAAGAAGCGGAATATAGGTTAAAATGAAACAAAAAACACCAAAGAAAAGTTTTATAATGGTTAGTTTAAGTTTAAATATGTATTTATTAAGAAACCTGACTTCAGATTTTTTATTTTTAGTTTTAAATATCATGAAATTATATCTCTAAGTCTCTCAACTAACCAACAATGTTTTCAAATCATGAGTTACCTACTCTTGTCACACTAGGTGTAAATGGCATCGTGCGAAACTATCATTGTGTCTGTGAGTACGTACATAACTATAGATAGTGCAATTCACGAAGACGCGCCCCTCGCGGGGTGCGGGGAGTTTGCTCCGAGCGGCAGTCGCCAACCGTAGTCTATTAATTGTAGTGTGCGTGTGCACTCATAGGTAATTAGTGTGTACCGATAACACTCAAACATTGACGGAAGCTTGCACACATATACTATAAACAGTTAGGAGGAATAGTGGGGCGCGCCTTCGTGGGTTGCACTATCTATAGCGAGCTGCAGTAAATACTCACGGGAAAGCGAAAGGAAATATTATAAATATAATAATTATGAAGAAATGTGGGGGGGCTCTATTCCGGAAAACGTTTTATTTTTTTTCTTCAAAAGTTGTTAACGTAGATACCTATTGTTCTAAAGGTTTTTAGGGCTCTAATTGTGAATTTGACATTCATTTTTGAATTCAAGATGGTGGCTTCATTTTTTTTCTTAAATAATGGATATGGGTATCGTTTAATAGGTTTTTGGGGGCTCTGATTGTGAATTCAACATTAATTTTTGAATCCAAGATGGTGGCTTCATTTTTTTCTCAAAAAATGGATATGGGTATCGTTTAATAGGTTTTTGGGGGCTCTGATTGTGAATTCAACATTAATTTTTGAATCCAAGATGGTGGCTTCATTTTTTTCTCAAAAAATGGATATGGGTATCGTTTAATAGGTTTTTGGGGGCTCGGATTACAAATTCAACATTATTTTTTGAATCCAAGATGGCGGCTTCATTTTTTTCCTTAAAAATGGGTATGGGTATCGTTTAATAGGTTTTTGGGGGCTCTGATTGTGAATTTGACATTATTTTTTGAATCCAAAATGGCTTCTACATTTTTTTTCTCAAAAAATGGATATGGATATCGTTTAATAGGTTTTTGGGGGCTCTGATTGTGAATTCAACATTATTTTTGAATCCAAGATGGCTGCTTCATTTTTTTTCTTAAAAAATGGATATGGGCATCGTTTAATAGGTTTTTGAGGGCTCTGATTGTGAATTCGACATTGTTTTTTGAATCCAAGATGGTGGCTTCATTTTTTTCTCAAAAAATGGATATGGGTATCGTTTAATAGGTTTTTGGGGGCTCTGATTGTGAATTCAACATTAATTTTTGAATCCAAGATGGTGGCTTCATTTTTTTCTCAAAAAATGGATATGGGTATCGTTTAATAGGTTTTTGGGGGCTATGATTGTGAATTCAACATTAATTTTTGAATCCAAGATGGTGGCTTCATATTTTTCTCAAAAAATGGATATGGGTATCGTTTAATAGGTTTTTGGGGGCTCTGATTGTGAATTCAACATTAATTTTTTAATTCAAGATGGCAGCTTCATTTTTTTCCTTAAAAAATGGGTATGGGTATCGTTTAATAGGTTTTTGGGGGCTCTGATTGTGAATTCCACAATATTTTTTCAATCCAAGATGGCGGCTTAATTTTTTTTCACAATATATTGATATGGGTGTCGTTTAATAGGTTTTTGGGGGCTCGGATTATAAATTCGACATTGTTTTTTGAATCCAAGATGGCGGCTTCATTTTTTTCCTTAAAAAATGGGTATGGGTATCGTTTAATAGGTTTTTGGGGGCTCTGATTGTGAATTTGACATTATTTTTTGAATCCAAAATGGCTGCTACATTTTTTTCCTTAAGAAATGGGTATGGGTATCGTTTAATAGGTTTTTGGGGGCTCTGATTGTGAATTTGACATTATTTTTTGAATCCAAAATGGCTGCTACATTTTTTTCCTTAAGAAATGGGTATGGGTATCGTTTAATAGGTTTTTGGGGGCTCTGATTGTGAATTCGACAATATTTTTTCAATCCAAGATGGCAGCTTAATTTTTTTTCACAATATATTGATATGGGTATCGTTTAATAGGTTTTTGGGGGCTCGGATTACAAATTCAACATTATTTTTTGAATCCAAGATGGCGGCTTCATTTTTTTCCTTAAAAATGGGTATGGGTATCGTTTAATAGGTTTTTGGGGGCTCTGATTGTGAATTTGACATTATTTTTTGAATCCAAGATGGTGGCTTCATTTTTTTCTCAAAAAATGGATATGGGTATCGTTTAATAGGTTTTTGGGGGCTCTGATTGTGAATTCAACATTAATTTTTGAATCCAAGATGGTGGCTTCATTTTTTTCTCAAAAAATGGATATGGGTATCGTTTAATAGGTTTTTGGGGGCTATGATTGTGAATTCAACATTAATTTTTGAATCCAAGATGGTGGCTTCATATTTTTCTCAAAAAATGGATATGGGTATCGTTTAATAGGTTTTTGGGGGCTCTGATTGTGAATTCAACATTAATTTTTTAATTCAAGATGGCAGCTTAATTTTTTTCCTTAAGAAATGGGTATGGGTATCGTTTAATAGGTTTTTGGGGGCTCTGATTGTGAATTTGACATTATTTTTTGAATCCAAAATGGCTGCTACATTTTTTTCCTTAAGAAATGGGTATGGGTATCGTTTAATAGGTTTTTGGGGGCTCTGATTGTGAGTTCGACAATATTTTTTCAATCCAAGATGGCAGCTTAATTTTTTTTCACAATATATTGATATGGGTATCGTTTAATAGGTTTTTGGGGGCTCGGATTACAAATTAAACATTATTTTTTGAATCCAAGATGGCGGCTTCATTTTTTTCCTTAAAAATGGGTATGGGTATCGTTTAATAGGTTTTTGGGGGCTCTGATTGTGAATTTGACATTATTTTTTGAATCCAAAATGGCTTCTACATTTTTTTTCTCAAAAAATGGATATGGATATCGTTTAATAGGTTTTTGGGGGCTCTGATTGTGAATTCAACATTATTTTTGAATCCAAGATGGCTGCTTCATTTTTTTTCTTAAAAAATGGATATGGGCATAGTTTAATAGGTTTTTGAGGGCTCTGATTGTGAATTCGACATTGTTTTTTGAATCAAAGATGGCAGCTTCATTTTTTTTCTAAAAAAATGGTTAAGGGTATTATTTAATAGGTTTTTGGGGGCTCGAATTATAAATTCGACATTATTTTTTGAATCCAAGATGGCAGCTTCATTTTATTTCTTAAAAAATGGGTATGGGTATCGTTTAATAGGTTTTTGGGGGCTCTGATTGTGAATTCGACATTATTTTATGAATCCAAAATGGCTGCTTCATTTTTTTTCTCAAAAAATGGATATCGGTATCGTTTAATAAGTTTTTGAGGGCTCTGATTGTGAATTCGACATTATTTTTTGAATCCAAGATGGCTGCTTCATTTTTTTTTCTCAAAAAATGGATATGGGTATCGTTTAATAGGTTTTTGAGGGCTCTGATTGTGAATTCAACATTATTTTTTGAATCCAAGATGTGGGCTTCATTTTTTTTTTCTTAAAAAATGGATATAGATATCATTTATATCTTATAGTCTTATAATTCAATAGAGCCAAATGCACGCAATGCAAACGAGAGCGTGGAAAGAGTGCCAAAGAAGCACAATCGGCCTCAGCGTTCGGCAGTGTTCGACATCTGTTTCTCCTTTTTGAGTGAGCGATGCGTTCGCGTGGACAGCTGTATGACGTTGTCTCGTTCAACTATCGTAAGTAAACCAACTAAACAGAAAACCGTTTTTTTAAGAAAAAAAATGTAGCCGCCATGTTGGATTAAAAAAATTAATGTCGAATTCACAATCAGAGCCCCCAAAAACATATTGAACGATACCCATATCCATTTTTTGAGAAAAAAAATGATGCCGCCATCTTGGATTCAAAAAATAATGTCGAATTCACAATCAGGGCCCCCAAAAACCTATTAAACGATACCCATGTTCATTTTTAAAGAAAAAAATGAAGCCGCCATCTTGGATTCAAAAAATAATGTTGAATTCATAATCAGAGCCATCAAAAACCTATTAAACGATACCCATATCCATTATTTGAGAAAAAAAAGCAACCATCTTGGATTCAAAAAATAATGTTGAATTCACAATCAGAGCCCCCAAAAACCTATAAAACTATATCCATATCCATTTTTTAAGAAATAAAATGAAACTACAGTTTCAGTTTAGTTTCAGTTTAGTTTCAGTTTCATTTATTGATAACAAGTTAATAAGGTTACACGTCATTAAACATAAGTAAACATTGTTTGTACCTACAATATCTGATAGAACTTATGGTAAATTTACCTAGTTACACAACTTTTTTTAAATTAAATATACACAGTTTATTAAAAAATTATTGATGTCATCAAATTTAAATAAGTAGGTACTTAATTATAGATATAATTCAAGTCCAATAAAAATCATAAAACAAAACAGTAATTAAAATAAAATAAAAACCACCATCTTGGATTCGAAAATTAATGTTGAATTTACAATCAGAGCCCCAAAAAACTTATTAAACGATACCCATATCCATTATTTGAGAAAAAAACTGAAGCCGCCATCTTTGATAAAAAAATAATGTCAAATTCACAATCAGAGCCCTCAAAGACCTATTAAACGATACCCATATCCATTTTTTGAGAAAAAAAATGATGCTGCCATCTTGGATACAAAAAATAATGTCGAATTAACAATCAGAGCCATTTAAAACCTATTAAACGATACCCATATCCATTTTTTAAGAAAAAAAATGAAGCCACCATCTTAGATTCAAAAAATATTGTCGAATTCACAACCAGAGCCCCCAAAAACCTATTAAACGATACCCATATCCATTTTTTGAGAAAAAAATGAAGCCGCCATCTTGGATACAAAAAATAATGTCGAATTCACAATCAGAGCCCCCAAAAACCTTTTAAACGATACCCATATCCATTTTGAAAGAAAAAAATGAAGCCGCCATCTTGGATTCCAAAAAGAATGTCGAATTCATTATTAGAGCCCTCAAAAACCTATTTAACGACACCCATAATCAATTTTTTGAGAAAAAAAATGAAGCAGCCATTTTGGATTCAAAAAATAATGTCGTATTCATTATCAGAGCCCCCAAAAACCTATTAAACGATTTTCATATCCATTTTTGAAGAAAAAAAATGAAGCTGCCATCTTGGATTCAAAAAATAATGTCGAATTCACAACCAGAGCCCCCAAAAACCTATTAAACGATACTAATATCCATTTTTTGAGAAAAAAAATGAAGCCGCCATCTTGGATTCAAAAAATAATGTCGAATTCACAATTAGAGCCCCCAAAAACCTATTAAACGATACCCATATCCATTTTTTAAGAAAAAAAAATGAAGCCGCCATCTTGGATTCAAAAATTATTGTTGAATTCACAACCAGAGCCCCCAAAAACCTATTAAACGATACCCATATCCATTTTTTAAGAAAAAAAATGAAGCCGCCATCTTGGATTCAAAAATTTATGTCCAATTCACAAAATAGGAATATAGTTGAAAATGAAACAAAAAACCCCAAAAAGTGCTTTTTCTTCTTCCTGCCCTTACCCACCAGGTGGGGTCGGCACAACATGGTGAGATGCCCCCCCTATCACTTGCCATCTGGTGAGATGGCAAGTGATAGGGAGCAAGTGTGCGTGAGTACGCACACAACTAGCAAGCCGCAGTAAATACCTATTTTCCGTCCGCCTGGTTTACTCGATACGCTCATAAAAACCTGACTGAATACAGTAAAACACAGAGAACAGACGGCTAACAACAGGCAGAGTAGGTAGAATCATCAACACTGGCCTAGCAGGTACCTATTTACAGAACCAAATAAAGTTTTTTTCTAAGAATACCTAAAAGACACGCATTACTAAAGAAACTATAAAACGAACAAGAACGGGCAACACACAATTCTCATATAGATAGAGAGAAAGCTCTCAACCTAACAAAAAGAGAAAATATGAGTTTGAGGTTTCAGAAATCAAAACCGCTAAGCGCATACGAAAATGATTCGTATCGCGATCTAAAATAAACCGAATAACGTTCAAATTCCTACGCTGATACCAAACTTTCAGAGCGGCAACGCCGCATTTTTACGGGTGCGAACATACATTTGAAAATTCTGGCGGCAAAATGTTCTTTTGTTCATTACTAGGAAACTACTTGTCCTAGAGAGTCCAAAATTTTGGAGCCGAGTGCTCTAATTCATAGCTCGGTTTGGACACGTCAACCGAATCTGTAGCTATTGTAGATCCTCAGATGTAGCATGTGCGTGCCAGACAAACGTGTCTCCAGCTAACACAGTCATCAAAGCTTCTAACTCGGTGAGTTTTGAACCTAGACACTTGAAATATTTGGAGCATCCATGATATTTTTTGCTCTAAATTTGGAGATATCAAGCAACTTTCTACCTATAGCCATTCCTGAGATCCACATGTGTTAGCTGGAGAAATGGCTTCCCAGCAAACACGTTGTTATAGTCTTCTAACTCAAAGAGTTTTCGAGCTAGAGACTTGATTTTTTTTATGCCGGGTGCTCTAAAATTTGGCGTTTACTATATAGCTCTATCGTTAGCCGTTTGCCCACACTGAATGAGGAAGCTGTGGAGCCGCTCTCCAGCTAACACACCTATAAAGTCTCATAGAGTCGTTGTTTTTTTTGCTGCTAAATTTTCCTTCAAATCAATGATTGCTCCAATTATGCTTTAAATGTTGGCGTTTTCAGAATTCGCAATTTCCATAAGAGGAAGCTGGAGAAATGCACATCTTCCCCGGACGAGCCCATCACAAAGAGCTCTACTACTACTAATGTGTGTAGATACACACACCGAAACAAAAAACGAAACGATCAAAAACGTGAAACCTAGATGTCCGTTTTTTTAGGTTTAATATGCAACTAGCTTAGTAGCAGTGTTGCCAGATGCGAAAGTTGAAAATGCGGTAACGGTACTCCAAAAAAGCGGATTTTCAACAAAAAAAGCGGAATTTCCTGTTTTAACGTCAGATCGATTTTTCAATCAATTCATAATCATATTTCTAATCAAAGAGTTATGTGAAGTAAGCTTCCTTTTCATTGCTCATACTCGGAAAGTAGGTCTGAAGTTGCCTGAGGGGCCTAATTGCAAAGTAACACTTTCAGCCCTAGGGAGAATCGCTTTCTACTGACAGCTGCCAAATTATAAAAAAAATAAGTTCTATTTTATTCAACCATGTTCCAACTTTCTAAAGTCTTTCTAACTGCAAGGAGGTTTTTTTTTTAACCTGCACTGTCCCACTGCTGGGCAAAGGTCTCCCCCAAAATTTTCCAACTATCACGATCTTTGGCGACTTTCCACCAATCCTTCTCCAGAGCTTCCAGATCGTCTCGTCATCGTCTTTTTGGGTGGCCACGTCGCCGTCGCTTTCCGTCCTCCGGCACCCAATGAGTCGTTATGTTTGCCCACTTTTTAGGGTCCATCCTGCTGACGTGGCCCGCCCACTCTCACTTGAGCTTGGATTTTTGCTCTCTACATCGATAATGCCAGTCATTGAATGTAGCATTGTATTTCGCACCTGGTCGATGCGTTTAAGGCCGAGAATGCTGCGTTCCATTGCCCTCTGGCAAATCTGCAGTCTAGACTTCTGTAACTCAGTCAATGACCAAGTCTGGCAAGGAGGTTATTAAACCAAATTCCAACTTTTTATTCAGCAAGGAGGTTGGAAGCCCATTACAACGGTAAGCAGTTTAAAAAGTCTAATACGAGCGCGATGTGAAATTTAAATTTAAATAACATAAAGATAGTATTAAATAAAAAATAATTTTCTAAATGACTTTATTATTATTTAGCTTCAACTATTTCTTTAAATAACATAGATTTGAGCAAAAAATTTTCCATTTTTTAAATTATGAAAATGAAAATAATGGCTGAATAATGCTGGCCAGCCGAAGGCCTGCCAGAGAGAAAAAAAAAAGCTGGAAGGCGGCAATTCAATCATCATTTTCACCATCGAGATATAAGTACTACGTGATGATTTTCACTAATTTTGCTATCATGTTTTTATTTTTACTTTCCTTGTATTCGTAATGAAAAGCACAGTGTTTACCGTCTTGGGACTCAAAAACGTGACTTTCAATCCTCAGGTAACAATGTACTATTACTTCACAGAACAGAAACAGAAGGTGGCTCGGGGAGGCCAATCCACATTCTCACAGTCAGTGAAACACTTGTAGGCCTTGTAGCTCGATCTGAACTTGTGCGTGTGCAACTTCATAAGGCTACGCTCACTTTGGATACGACTCGAGAGCACTGGTGGTCTAGTGGTAGCAGCCCCGCCTTCCGATCCTAAGGTCGTGGGTTCAAATCCAGTCGTGTACCAATGAGTTTTTCTGCCCAAAAATACAGGGTTATTCATTATTAGCTGCAAATACTCAGGAATTAGGTTCAACAAATAAAATAAAAAATATTTATTTAATGATTTTTTTTAAATTTTGGTATAAGTTTTTGTATCAATTTTTTTTTTATTAATTTCTTTACGGCTATTGCATAATGATTGCCATGGAGAACAGGACGATGACCCACCCAGGCAGTGACTGAACGCAGAGTGACACTCACGGCGCGCGGGCGCGGATCAAAGGTCAAAATAGGTCAGGCGCCAATGATTTCTTTATCGATTTTCTCGGGATTTTCATAACAAAACTTAAAAAAAATCATTTCATAAATATTTTTTATTTTATTGGTGAACCTAATTCCTGAGTATTTGCAGCTAATAATGAATAACCCTGTATATGTACACTATGCCAGTGCTCTCAAACGGTGAAGGAAAACATCGTGAGGAAACCGGCATATCGTAGAGCCTAAAAGGTTTGAAAATATGTGTCAAGTGCATGAAAGGAGTCTCTCTGAGGCGCACTTAAAATCCTTTCACCACACTTGGTTCGAAAGAATCGGTGACACGATAAGAAGAAGAACTTTGGATACGAATTACATCGCACGTAAACGTACGAACACTGTTCGTACGAATTGAGTGCGCACACTGAATACGTTTTTCTCTGTCAAATAGACAGAGTACCGGTGTTAGCGCATCCATTATTGATGATGAACGCACGAACGTGTAATAAAATCCCAACAAGTTGGGATTGATTTCGGACGTCGGACGTGCACGTACGTATACGTATACGTACGACTAACTCGCGCGCAGTGTGAGCGCTTTCATAGTACTCAGAAGGTCGGGAATGTTCGTACGTATTCGTGCGTTATCGTACGAAAACGGATCCAAAGTGAGCGGAGCCTAACACTGTGTACCAACATGACAATAGTGATTTGACAACATAAATTTCACAAACTACTATGTTGGCCAACAATAACAGCGCTATACTAAGAAAAGAGATATAAGTATTTTTGTCTTGCTTTCTCGTATAGCGCTGTCTCCCATTTGGTGTAGTTTTGGCAGGAATGTAGAGCCCGTTAGAGATATTTTTTCACGTTTGTTACGGCCGCCAAGCGTCCGTGGCACTGTAGTGCCACGATTTTTCTCGGACGTTTGGACCTGTCAATGTTCGTGTCACTAAAGGTTCTTCCATTTGAAAGGGTAAACGGATCGGTGCCCATAAAAATGTCTTTAGTGGGAAGATAATATTTTAATCCTCATATCCTATCAAAGTCGAAAAAAGTGGAACCCCACTGGCTAAAAGCGGATGGTGGATCCATTGTCAAAAAGGCGGTGTAAAAAGTGGAAAAGCGGTATGATCTGGCAACGCTGCTTAGTAGTAACTACTTTAGTATCACCATTAGAGATTTAAGGAAATGTCTTAAGCCCTACAATTTATAACCGTAAGAATGTTTTTTCCAAATATTTAAATACTAGCAGCAATCCTACCAAGATTTACGACCAATTTAGTATTGAATTAGGCAAAATTTTAATTTTATTTTTTTGTAATAATTGTTTCTATACCTCTACTTCTATCGCGAGTTGATTATACGCTTTTGTGACAGAGTGTGGTGTGGCTCCTAAAATTTTATATGCAAACAATAAGTTTTTAGGTGTCGGGTAGGGACGTTTTTCGTTTTGGTTTTTCCATATAAAAAGTTAGCAGACGTGGCGACAAGCGTCAGACGTCACACAATACATGCGGTACTGAATACAAATAAGGGACTACTTAACCTATTTATAATCGTTGTAAAAACGTTTCTAAGCCGTTATAAGATGTAACATTCTTTTTTATATAGATTAATAAGCATTTAGCCGCCATCACACCTGATGGAAAGTGATGATGCAGTCTAAGATGCAGCATGATAAGTCATAATCCACCTGTTCACTCTTGTATTAAAAATTCTTAAAGTATAAAGTAGGTAAACTTAGTTAAAAGGAGATCCAATTGCGGTAGGTATCACAGTATCGCTCGCGTAAGCTACCACTAATTAGTGCATTTCTAGCAGTAAAATACAACAAGCAGTGCACTAACGACCAATGCTAACAAAATGTTACACGCTCGTAAAATGTGATATAAGCACAAACGTATTGCAAACTGTAAACATGAGACTTTTACATTTGCGTAATATTCTGCTTCCTCGCGTTATCCGCTTAGCTGCGGATAAATAAAGCTACAAACTTGTATTCTGTAACTGTGCAAGTTTTGTTATGAATTTCGCTGCTCAAAATTCGTGTGAGCTTTTATAGCCTTGCACATATTCTAAGCGTTTTGCAGTGGCGATCAATCAAACACTGTCATATTTAACAGCGTTTAACTGATCACCACCGTAGAAAGTTAAGATGCACGCAAGGTTTAGACGCGATTTCACCAAAATCACGTTACGCATAAAATTTAATCGGTTTTTAAAGTTTCCACACAATCCACACAACAGTATTTAGCCCCAAACTAAGCAGAGCTTGTACTATGGGAAATATGGGCCTGCGTATCTATTATAGGCGATGGCGATGGCACTCAGTAAAACACTGTCAAATGTTGCTGTCAAGACGTTTCAAAGTGATTCTGAAATTTTATTGAATAAATCATTTTTGACTTATAGCAACATAATATCAATTTGACTGCTGAGTGCTGAGCATCAGTGAAACCAAAACAAATTGTTTGTTATAAAAGGTTCTTCATATAGCCTGGGGGATACAAGTCTCCCTAACCAAATTTTTGTCGCACAAAATGAATTTTGTATTCGTTCAGATACATTCAATAGACTACCAGTTTTTTACCTCTTAGAAAATAAAGAGGAATACTTCTTTAACTGACGACATTGTGAAGATTTCGGGAAGTCAGTGGATAGAGAGGGCTCAGAATAGTTTTAACCCACTTCAAATAAAAAAGAAGGAGATTCTTAATATGGTAGTTTTTCTGTAAATGTTTGCTAGCGCATAACTTCGTCATTTTATGAACCGATTTGATTTTTTTTTATCTGTCAGTTTGGTTTCATAAATTTAACGTATTTTATCAAAATTGGTTCAGCAGTTTGGCCATGTAGTTTGTTTCTCATGTTTTATAAACTTCACTTGTTATTTGTAGAAATGTATAGGGGACAGGATAATAATGTTCCGTGATAGACTTCAGGCTTAAGATCTTTCCTATTTAAGAAAGAAAGAAAGAAAAAGAAAGAAATATATTTATTTAACATAACATACACAGAACGGAACACTGACAAACATAATACTAAAACATAATATAATAATACATAATAATAAATAGGCACAAAAAAATACAAAAATAAAAAAAAAAATAATTATTTCGTGTTATTTATACCTTCTCATATCATTAAACGCATGTTCAAGAGCTCTTCAGACAACTCCCTTTGGGGTTGATCTGTCCCAGCAATTACAGTTACTAAGCCATGATGGGAGCTTAGGGCGGCCGAACTCAATCACTGGAATTGGCTAGTAGGTACAGTCCGCCGCACAATGTTACATTTCAAAATGTTATAGTAATGATTTCGTTTTTTTTTGTAAATTTTACACCAAATGATGATCAAAATAAATGATGAACCTAAATAGGTTTAATGTTTGGTAACATCATACGAAA
Source organism: Thera obeliscata (assembly GCA_947578465.1). Lineage (NCBI taxonomy): Eukaryota > Metazoa > Arthropoda > Insecta > Lepidoptera > Geometridae > Thera > Thera obeliscata. The sequence continues at coordinate 20,887,868 of OX387912.1, read as the reverse complement.
AAGTTACTTCAGCTCCCCAAATCATTTAAATTTTTTTGTTCAGTAAGAAACAGCGTAAGTGAAACTCAATTTTTATTATGACGACGCTTGGCGGGAGAACATATTATACAGGGTTATTCATTATTTGCTACACAAACTGACAGGGTCTAATTTTTGGGTCGTGAGTATAATGTTTGGCCGAATCGATTTAATTTCTAAGCTGAATAAAGTTTTTGCATCAAAATTTTATTTTTATTAATTTTTTTACGATATATTGCATAATTATTGCCACGGAGAACAAGACAATGACCCCACCCAGGCGGTGACTGAACGATTGAGACTGAGAGTGTCGCTCGCGGTGCGCGGGCGCGGATCAAAGGTCAAAAAAAGTCAGAAGGCTCGCCTTTGATTGGAAATGGACTGTTTGATGTAACAACACGCCAATGAATGATTCAAAAAGATAATCTTTATCGATTTTCACGGGAATTTCGTAAGAATACTTTTTAAAATCATTTCATAAATATTTTTTATTTAATTTGTTAAACCAAATTTCTGAGTATTTGAAGCTAATAAGAATGAATTAATAAGAAGCTAAATTAATGAATAACCCTGTTTAATCAATTTAAAAAAATACGAAGTAATCCGAAATATTGTGGTGTTAACACACCTAAGTGTAGGTGACTGTACTTAATACGGACTTTCTTTACCGAGATAAGACTAAGGATTACTTTGGATCATAGTTTTCATATTTAGGTTAAGCCAAGTAAAACATATTACTGAAACCGTTGAAGTTTCTATTGTAGTTTAAGCCGTTTACCGTATAGCTTTATTTGTATTCTGAAGTAAGTAATTCCTTTGTATTACAGAATAAATAATGGTAGCCCAAATCCTCTGGATCACACTTCACCGGTCACAGAACAAACAGCTTCAAGTTAGGTTTTAAGATAGTGGGGTCTTAAAGGCCTCAGCACCAACTAGCCCTTAAGTTTAGTCATGTTTGGACAGTGAGAGTCTACAAGTCAACCTTTAGATGGCATAGGGTTGCCTGATAGAAATCAACTATCGCCATAGCTGCTTCTTGCCGTCCCACTGCTAGGCATATTTATTTCTGTACCTACTTTGTTTATTGTTGTAATAAAAAAATATCAATAATTAGGTACATAATTTTATGTCGACTTTTCTATTTTCAGGCTGAAGTTCTCAGAATTAACACAAAGTATCTACGCAAATCCATTAATAATTTTGAAAAACAAGCCTATTTATTTCCCGGTATTGCTCGTTCCATCGGGGCTATTACCTGATTACAAGCAGTAGCAATATCGATGTGCTTGAAGCAGTAAATAAATCGTTGCTTGATTATCATCAAGCAACGATTCCTAATAAATTTAATCATTTTTAGTGCTCTAATGTGACTAGTGCCATAGCTGATTATCGTTCTATCAAAAAAGATTTCTTTTGAAAGCTACATCGATTTTCCAACAAAGAAGTTGGTCTTTTTTTCAGAAATAGAACTAGGATTATGTGTGTAGGTACTTGTTTCTTTCTATATGTTCTATATTTTCTTTTTCTCTTATAAATTCTTGTGTAGCCGTACCTTTACTCAATGTTCTTCTCTTTCTGTTGTTTAATTTTATTTATAAGCTGTGTTTTTTGAGCCAAATAAAAAAGTTAACTATCTATCTATCTATCATTTGTTGGGAAATCGATGTAGCTTAGTTACTTAACTTAGCAAAGTCGAAGTCATTAATGTATTTATTCTGTAGTTTACGAAGGATCACTTTGAAACGTCATAAAGCTAGGTGAGTCTAGGTGCCAGGTCTTCAATATAAGGTCAGAAAATATGATAGTTCAATTATCGAATTATCAAATTGATATCATCAAAAGCAGCGATTCATTTTACATTCGGCTTTTGGCATTGCTGGTTCATAGGTAATAGCTACATCGTTTGTTTGCACTGCCTCGTATCGGGTAATTTATCTTGAGTAGGTATAGTTTTAATAGCACGTTCCCTTTTTTATCCTGATTCTCGGGGTTATAAATACGACTTGCGATTTATGAAATACTTTATTACTGGCGCGGCTGGCCTTAATGAATACATGATAGTATATTTTCTTATGCCAATTTTATGCAGCTGATATTCTAAACTGGAAGAATATTTTTTAGAAGTCTGATAAAATAATAATTAAAGAAGTTTTATAGTAGAAGTAAGGAACCTGTCTTAGCTACTCTTGAAATCCTTTCACCACTCTGGTTTCAAAGAACCTATACACGTTAAGAAGAAGGAAAATAGATGGGTCGTCGGAAAAACAAATAATAGGAATGAAACAAGGTTAGTATTTACTTTTTCAATAAAAATATTCGCTCTAATTGAGATTTGTACTGAAATATTAACATTAATTAGCATAGATGTAAACACTGAAACGAATAAAAGTATGTATTAAGCCAACAGCTCCATACAAAAGTATAAATCTGCCTCTAGGGCTTTGAACAAATGTATCAATAACTTTTATACGTGCCAGCTTTATCCAAGCAAATTCATTAAAAAGTTTAATAATTTGTGTTCTGTGCAAAACAAACGCCAATCGGAATATAAAATGGAAACGAGAAGGTTATTTGGTCCATATTTACGTTATCCGGAACTCAGAAGCTTGGTTTATTTAATTGTTGTAATGAGAAACACACAATGTTGTGCTTTTGAAGAGAAAAAAAAGGCTATTGCCCTTACTTTTCCTAGTCAGAGCTTATTTGCAGACAAGTAACTTGAAAAAAGATGAATAAAATACTTATACCATTCCGAACGATCGTTCGGAGAATATTATGGACAATCCACACAGCACTATCTAGCCCAAAACTAAGCAGAGCTTTTACTATGGAAACCAGGTAGCTGATATAGTACCTGCCAATCCACATTTTTTTTGTAAATGCATACGTACTATTACTAGTACGTACCATCAGACTCAGACTGTGAACAAACATCTGTGTTCACCACACAAATATTTGTTCACTGTGGGGATCGAACCCACGCCCCCCAGCGCAGAAAGCAGAGCTACTACCAACTGAGCTAGGAGGGGTATCATAACTTCGTAGTTTGTTGAACAACAAAAGGCGCCTCCATAACAAGTTAACTTTGCAATTAGTCCTTTTGCGATTTTTAAAATGTCACTTAGTTATTTAGTTATGAATTTTTTTTTTTAAATCTCAAATTTTCGTACGATGCGCTTTTAAAGCTCTTTAAAACCGGCCGCATCAAAATAACAGAGTTTTTCTCTGAGTACAAAGACGTTTACGCTAAGTGAAAAACGACGTCGGAGCAATTACCTCCTGGTTATATAAACAGCGCTTCAAAGGCAATTTGAAACTCATGTTCTGTAATTTTTTCATCGTGAAAAGTAAAATTTTCTGTTTCAAATATAATAAAGTGTAACTAATTTTTGTAAGGTTACTTTTGCGTAGATTGAATCTGAATACATTTTTCATTCAAACTGATTTCTTTTGTGTATTTTGAACTATATACATTATGGTACTATGTAGTTGTTTATTTTGAATTATTTGCAAGTGGTAGTATTGAATATTAATGAATATTTTGTGAGTATGAAGAACTGTGCACTTGATAAATAGCCTATCTATTCATTTAAAATATATCTGAAATTTGAATATTAAGAACTTATAAGGCGAAAACTATCCATTGAGCTCTGTTTATTTTTATATCACGGAAAACAATCATTTACGCATTCCGACGCCATTTTCCTATCCCCCGATTAGTGATTGTCTCATTGCCCGGTCTCAAGAGTGAGATCCTTTTCTCAAAACCGCCTAACAGTAAAAAAAACGTACACTCCTTTTTCTCTAGGCAGGTAATCGTTCTAATGAAAACAACGAGGGATTTAATACATTTCATTTTATTTCAAGTTAAAAGATATCTCTAAGTTTTAAAATAAGTTATTTCTATACTCATTCTTATTAACCATTGTTTTTTATTTCTTCTTACTCAAAAGATAAAGTTCACGCGTCGAATAATCTGCTGAAAGGGACATGCCAACATGCCTCTATTCACAGGCTTCCTTTGTACTCGGTCTAGATAAACTATAGACGCTAATTAAGCTTTTGTCTACGTTAATCCACAGACTAGCCCATATTATCCTTGAAAGTGAGTTAAAAGCTCACTCAATCATTCATTCACTGAATCTGAAAGCAAATTAAATAAAAAAACAAATCTGGTTGTGTGATTGAGATTGTGACTTGAGATTTTTTTAATTCATGGGCAAGTAAAGAGTATTAGTTACCATCATCAGCCTGAAAGAAAGAAGAAAGAAGGAAAGAAAGAAAATTATTTATTTATGACGACACATGACATTTAACAAAGAGACACATATTTAAATTAAAGATAAACTATGAACAGAGACTAAAGTAATAAAAAACAAATTAACATTAGTTTAAGTACACAAAAAAATAAAAATAACGTAGCTAAAACTAAACATAAACTACAGCGTAACATATGAACTAAATATAACGTGGAAGAGTGTCTCTCAAGCCAATTGAAGGCGTCCTACAAGGGTTACCAACTCAGCTTGATGTTGCGTTTTGTAAACGCAACGCTGATCTTCCGATGAAGACCACTGCTGGATATACCTCACCTATTTTTAGACATTTTCAGGAAGAACGATTCTGAGCCCTCAAAACCATCGACTCCTTAAAAAGTTCCTGTGCGATAGATAGACGAGTATAACTAGTTTTTGTTTTAATAAGTTTCGAGATGAGAGATTGGTTTTCTCCTTTACAAGTGGATACAGTTATGCATAAGGAGTCCAAGCGCCAAATTTCATTTTTTGATTTTTTCGCATTTTCGTAATCACTAGGGCATAATTAAGCCATAGAAAAAACACTCTTGCAGCCAGCTTCACTCTAAGTGGTATTTTTTGATACCCAGTCCAAGCGCCTTCTATAGCAAACTAAGTATTTTGAAATGCAATACAAGTCCAACAACCAATTTAAATCTAACAACCAAATTTTATGATGAAAAAGCACATTTCCATTATACATTACTAGTCCAAACGACGTAGTGTTACGCATCAGTAGTCTACGCGACAGTTGTTTGTAACTTCTGAACGTAATCTTTGTTTGGGTGGAAGGACAGGCTGGCAGAAGAACCCAAGTCATGTTTAAGGAAGCACATTATACTAGTTTACCAAAGTCAAAAACTTAATTCTTTGGTCAACTTAATTGTTGCGGAGAACAGAATAAAAAAAATAAAGGCCAGAATACACGTATAAAGATAAAGATAAAAATATTTTATTGTAAAGCTGTGTATAAAACATCTTAAAAGTAATTATGTTCCAACAGCTTACCTATTTCGGGCGTACAATATAGAAAAAAAGTATAAAAATAGACCTGATGATCTCTCCTCGAAAAGCACCCTATATTTCTGAAACTGCAATTAATACTTTTATACTCCACAAGACTACAAGAAAGTTATGGCAAGCTGCAGAACAAAGAATCACAAATACTGAAGAAAAGGAAAAAGCTATTGTCAACAGAAAAAAGATAACAGTGGGCGAGAAGGTCAATAATAATTGGTTAAGAATAAACCAGATAAAGGAAACCTAAAATCATCCATTGCCTCATTATGTCAAGGCAGGAGCAGTAGAAGAGGAAGAAAGCTTAGAAATTGATGTAAAGAAAAGAAAGGGTAGGAAAGGACAAAATGTTTCAGAGAAAAAACTAAAAGATTTAAAATCACCGTTTCATAATATCCCAAACGACGCTATAGCATTTGACAAAGATTTGATTTTTGATGACACGATTGAAGATGATATTGTTGTTGAAGGTGTTGATGGCCATTTAGGTTTTTGATCCGGAACATATTGAAGAAGAGTAGATTTATATATTATTTACCTATTCCATCCTACATCCTACCCGATATGTTCTGGGTTTGGGGTTGGTGTTAACCAATAATATCATCAATCATTATTCTGTCTGTCTGAAAGCTGAAGATAATATCTGAGATAGTCCTTATCTTGTTTTAAATTATTATTGTTTATTAAATTATGATAATTATATTGTTTTATTTTCTGGACATACTATCAGTGCCATTTTAATAGTTTTTTGTTTATTTTTATCAATCCTCTGTAACATCTGATATAAGATGCTGAGTAAATACGGAAATTCAAGGGGTTTTTATTAAACGATAGGAAAATAGTCCAGGAAACATTTTAATGTTATACTTATACTCATTTTGCAAAATGAGTACATCATATTAATTCGTTTCCACGTGCACTTAAAGCTAATCTTCCAGAATAAATAATTATTTTTTCTCTTGGACTCGTTTTGCAAAATGAGAACATCATATTTATTAGGAGTCCAAGTGCATTTTTAACGATATATTCCAAAATAAAAACTTTTTTTGTGTTTTTTTTTTTGCAACATGTTAAATTACAAATATAAGCTTCGATGTACATAGATTTACTTTCTGACGATGCAAATGCAAATCTTCTACCAATAAAAACGCGTTTATGTAATTTCCCAAAAAACTGAAAATGGCGCTTGGACTCACTATGCATAACTGTATCCAAGTGTAAAAGTTTTACAAAAAAAAAGAAACGTTAAACCCAAGTGAAAACTCCAGCGAAAATGTTGATGTATCAAGGTTCTACGTTTATTTATCTTCGTAGCCAGTGGATGGAGCTGGTATTATCATAGCGTAATATAAAGTTTAGCATGCATGTTTAAGAGGGTCTTCAATCACTGCCAAACCCTTTGGGTAGTATTGGATACGTAAAAAACTGCTTAGGAATCCTGACGCGGTCAATAGTGCTATTGAGATACGAAAGGTCGAATATACACGCGGGATCAATGAATCAGGGTCACTGGCATGCAATATTTCTTCAGATTGACGTAATAGTGAAGTTCGTAAATACGTTCAAGTGCACGAAATAAGCTTCTCCGAGTTCTTATACTAAGTTTGTTTAGAAATTGACGTGTTAACAAGAGGCACCCCAAGAGATGAGTTCACCTTTTTTTCATCGTGGTGGCGTTTTGTTTGTGTTAAGGATCCACCCGGACCTAATGACCTTGAGATTTTTGTTCGTATTCACCCAACATATAACAGTATACAATTATCTTATACCTTTAAACGAGAAAATCTTGTATATATATATATATATATATATATATTTAGGATCTCGGAAACTGAGCCAACAATTTTCACGAAATTTACTATACAAGGGTTTTCGGGGGCGATAAATCGATCTAGCTAGGATTCATTTTTAGAAAATGACGAGAAGTTGGTGTTTTGCAATAATCAAACATAAACTCAATATACGACTGTTCCTGCCATCTATTGGCGATTGTGAGCAACTAACTGCAAGCTAGAAGGCGTTGTTAATTAAAAATAAGCCAATAGAGATACGACTCTTCCTGACATCTATTGGCAAATAATAATACTATTTTTTTTTAAACCCGAGCGAAGCTCGGTCATACCGGCTCGTATAGTATAATAGCCTGCGCACATCTAGGCTATGGCGATGTCAATTAGCTGGAACGCTTTCAAATCATCATCATATTTGACAGCGTTCCAGCTGATTCAAATTCATTGCTCTTCAGTGTATATAAGGACCCTTCTTGGTTAAATAAACATAAAGTGAATGGTTGATATTGTAAACCTTTATTCAATTCAATTCAATGACTGTATTATTGTTTGCAATGTTTCTCAATATTTATTTGTAAACAAAAATAATATGAAAATTATGTTATTGTACAAAAAGTTAAATACAGTTACTAGCGGAAGTTAAAAAACATTGAGTATTGACATTTTGAATAAAAGTGACAAGTTCCAGAGAATAGTAACTTGTCACCAATATTTTAAGTAATAGTTAAAGATTCTTCGGGTACAATTTTTACAGAATTAGTCACCATTTATAAAAGAATGCGAAGAACTGATTAAAAATGTTTTCATTTCTTTTCACTCGCTTAGATGACTCACAAAAACAAGCAGGTTCTTGTTCCGTCTACAAGAAGTATTTAAATAAACCACCAGCGAAATGTTCCTAGGCTAGTCACGAGCGATAAGTTAACAAACTTCATCAGTCGGATTTCATCAACAATGCACTGTCAAATCTCTTTTTAATTGAGCCTCGAGATCCGACTACAAAAGGATAGTCTCAATAGGGTGCGATTCCAGCGAAGCGAAGCGGTATTACGGGATGATTTTGAGAAAATAATACCTACAAATACCTACTTATATTATGAACTGGCATTACAGCTCATTAAGGCGAAGACCACCGTCAATGCACTTCGCATATTTTGACCCTTGGAAAGAAACAATCACTGAACTATTTTTATCAAAAACCATGAGCAATTTTTTATGATAGATATGAGATAAATATCTTGTTTAGAAAAAAAAAGCAGCCAAGTGCGAGTCGGACTCGCCCATGAAGGGTTCCGTAGCATCAATTAACATAATATAAAGGTTTTTGTAGTTCTTCGAAAGGTAAATTGCGGTTTACGATTTATGACGTATAAAAAAAAAACTACTGACTAGATCTCGTTCAAACCAAATATCGTTGAAAGTTTGCATAGTAATGTACAACATATATATTTTTTGGATTTATCATTCTCTTATTTTAGAAGTTAGAGGGGGGGGGACCAACTTTTTTCCACTTTGGAAGTGTCTCTCGCGCAAACTATTCAGTTTAGAAAAAAACGATATTAGAAACCTCAACATCATTTTTGAAGACCTATCTATAGATACCCCACACGTATGGGTTCGATGAAAAAAAAAATTTTGAGTTTCAGTTTCAAGTATGGGGACCCCCAAAATTTATAGTTTTTTTTCTATTTTTGTGTAAAAACCTTAATGCGGTTCACAGAATACATCTACTCACCAAGTTTCATCAGTCTAGCTCTTATGGTTTCGGAGAAAAATGGCTGTGACACGGCCGGACAGACAGACAGACAGACAGACAGACAGACATGACGAATCTATAAGGGTTCCGTTTTTGCCATTCGGCTACGGAACCCTAAAAATGATCCTTGATCCTAACACGTTTTCCTACCTTAAAGTTTTTCTGAGTGGTTTTCGTATATATTATGAAAGCTTATAAGTAGATCCTTCGTGATGGAAAAATTTGCTTGAAAAGCAACGCATTTGTGAACTGCATTGTGGACAGAGCTTGTAATAGAGGAACCAGATACATTTTTATGTACATTTTTTGGAAAATGAAAAATGAAATGAAAATGTTTATTGGCATTATTGTAGCACTAAATAATACAAAGTAGGTGCATTACAAGATTGATACAATTATTATTATAAGTGTGACCTAGTATATAATTTAAAGAACAGTATATAAATTAAAGAACACCTTAGCGTACATTGTAGGTAGGTAAGGTAAAGTATATACTTTTCACGCATTTGTTTGTGACACGTTAAAATACCTACTACATACTCAGAATACAGTATAACACCCAGACAACAACTGAGCTGAGAGGCCAGTCATTGAGTGGGCCGCTACGAGTAGTTTATACGAGTTTGCTTAAGTTTTAGACTATTTCCGACGACTGAGAGTCCAACATAAACGCAGCCTTAATCCTCAGTTTCCAGCTCTTCAGTATTTGCTTTTACGCGGAAATGACAAACGGGCTTTTGTATGCGAAATGCTGTAACGAAGCTGCTTAGGAGTGCAGACTATAGAATTTATCGCTTTGGTTGACGTAACGTATTTATCAGTAGGCCTACCACAAGCTCTGTCTGGCTCTGTCTCCGGCTCTGGTTTTAAATCTGAGTGAGTGCTAACTAAATATACCCAAAGTCGAAACGTTACACACACAGTATAATACACTGGTTAGAACTCACACAGGCTGAAAACTAGAGCCAGAGACAGAGCCAGACTGAGCTTGTGGTAGGCCTACAGGGTACAGTATGATTTATAGACTGTCAGAGGACGTCGTATTTAATAAAGATCAAGAACTAACTTCAGTTCAGTGAAGGGATAAATGAAATTTCTTTTTTCACATGGACGTATTGTCCGTGATTAGAAATTTAAGCTCTTATCTTTGATAAATTAACAATCTTGTAAATTCCATGGTGGATTTTAGTGTCGGTAGTTAGCCGTAGATGAATATTTGAACAGGTATTTTATACATGTATTTAATAAGTACTGGATTAATCAAACAAAAAGACTGCTCCAATGGTCCATTTTCTAGAATTTAATTTCAAGGTGGGCAAAATATTTGTTCGCTCATCTATACTTCATACAAATATAAACAACCAAGAAGGCTGTAATGAACTCGTAACCTCGTACCCAATTCAATTGAATGATCAAAGTTATCTCTTCGCTTCGTAAATTCGAATAAAATCGAGCACCAAAAGAATCTGAAAGACCCTGACAAAAGCTCATCAGTTTACCTAAAAGTGGATCACATATGCCAGCAAGCAGCATCATTTACTTTCACACCGAATGCAGAAGTTATTAGAGTCTGTTCAGAAAGAGAGCCGTCGTGGCCAAATTGTGAACTAACGTTTCGATTTTTATAAGGGAGCTCATCCCTTTCTTTCTGTCAGCATTTTGCATCATATAAATTTAATAAAGAAATAGTACACTAGTTGTAATAGGATCAAAACGCAACAGACGCGCTATTGTATTGCCCACTAAACAAAAAAGCAGCCAAGTGCGAGTCGGACTCGCCCATGAAGGGTTCCGTAGCATCAAATAACATAAAGGTTTTTGTAGTTCGTCGAAAGGTAAATTGCGGTTTACGATTTATGACGTATAAAAAAAAATATACTGACTAGATCTCGTTCAAACCAAATATCGTTGGAAGTTTCCATAGTAATGTACAACATATATTTTTTTTAGCTTTATCAGTCACTTATTTTAGAAGTTAGAGGGGGGGGGACCAACTTTTTTCCACTTTGGAAGTGTCTCTCGCGCAAACTATTCAGTTTAGAAAAAAACAATATAAGAAACCTCAACATCATTTTTAAAGACCTATTCATAGATACCCCACACGTATGGGTTTGATGAAAAAAATTTTTTTGAGTTTCAGTTTCAAGTATGGGGACCCCCAAAATTTATAGTTTTTTTTCTATTTTTGTGTAAAAATCTTAATGCGGTTTACAGAATACATCTACTCGCCAAGTTTCATCAGTCTAGCTCTTACGGTTTCGGAGAAAAATGGCTGTGACATACGGACGGACAGACAGACAGACAGACAGACAGACAGACAGACAGACATGACGAATCTATAAGGGTTCCGTTTTTGCCATTTGGCTACGGAACCCTAAAAAGGTGATTAAGCACAGCTGCACCCTCAAATCCCACGACGGGTCTCTTTCTGAACAGACTCTATTTTAAATAACATACGATAATTTTTGTAGCTGGCAAACACTGGAGGAGACTCCATAGTGCAGTTGGTCGTTCACAGCGGACAAGAAAGCAGGTGTGGCATCTCCTGCATAGCACCCACAATTTCACGTAGTTACACTATGCACAATCTATACTAATATTATACAGCTGAAGAGTTGGTTTAGTTGAACGCGTTAATTTCGGGAACTGCTGGTCCGAATTCAAAAATTATTTTTATGTTGGATAGTCCATTTATCAAAGAAGGCTATTTATAACATCACGCTACGACTAATAGGAACAGCATCAATGCAAAATAATGCGAAAATCTATGTATATCTTTTTTTAACACGTAGGAACGTTTCTATGTCCATCCCTTTCTATCACATAAGGATTTTTCTTCAAATTCTACATTTATCCAAAGTGTTCTAGGACAGAATGTTGTTAAATATTCCAGAATGATCTAGAATAAGACTACCCGGGCAATGCTCACTCATGGCTAGTTATTTATAACCAACATTAGGTGAATGGAGCTGCGGTTTCAGTTCCTCGTCGCACAAAGAATATGACAACGAAGAACACAAAAAGATTAATCATAAGGTATCGTGGTATGGTTGTGCTGGCGCGTGCTGTTACAGTAGCTCCACCCTAAATTAAACTGTAGATGTTTCTTTGCATGCGTGATTTTGAATACTTAGGAGAATGTGTGCCGTCTAAGCCGCATTTCTGAGCAGACAAACGAACTTGTTCTTGGAATTTCCATTTTATTGTAAGGCCGTGGAAATACGGGCATACTTTTACCAGGAGAGCTGGAGACAGTTTTTTTATATCATCGCCGATATATTATTAATAAATATTACATAATTTAATGTTACGTTTGTTTTTTTCTCTTTATTACTGTTTTTTATAGTCATAATTTAAGTAAAAAATAAGGGAGAAGTCACTGGTTCCTGAAACAGAGTTTTTATATTTGTATCATAATTTCCATAATACAAACGTGGCAAAATTTTCACGATGGAACCAAACAATTCTCTGGTACCTCCTTACTATAGCAATTGTTATTATTATTTAATTCGAACGGTCTTGGAACCAATTACACTAATTAATAGGTAAATTACATTTTCTCATTATAAATACATAATTGATTTTACATTATAGAACATAGGTATTACAAAAAAGTTTAGCATGTCAGGTACATAATCTTTCTTTCGTCGAATAAAATAATAATAATAACAAAACAAAAATTAGGTAAACATAAAAAAAACAGTCACAAATAAAATGACAACACATTGGCATGATTTCTATTTAAAGTTCATAATATTTGGTCTTACCTGCAACATTTTTTTTAAAATTATGTTTGTGTTTAATAGTTTTTATCTGCAAAGGGTTGATTACTGTGTGTAAAAAAACAATCGCCAGCTTCTGTACTAGTACGGGCACATGCCACCACAAAGACTAATAAAATTTCATACTTTGAATTTGGCTTAAATTATAGCCAAAAATTTAATGAATTTAATTAAACAAGTTTTCTAAGGGTAATTTGGACAACTGCGGTTTTTATAATTAGTATTTTCATTTCCTTTATTATAGGGTTTAAAATAGCTAAGCTTAATTTTTTTAAATACCTAATAAATATTTGAGAAACCGACTTCACGGCCAACCCATTAAACCGATTTTTATTAAGTTTCAATGGGACCAATCTGGAAATATTACTTTTCAGACAAAAAGTTTTTTAAATCGGCCCATATGCTACAAACATAAAAAAAATACAACCGAAGTGAGAACCTCCTTCTTTTTTATTTGAAGTCGGTTAAATGGAAGTGGTGTCATATCAGCTAGTGTTAGCTTTCAGTAAGTAAAGCCTTAAATAATAATGATAGAGAAATTAATTTGATAATAATAACCTATCCACAAAATCTTCTGTAGATACCTACACCTGTATAAAATACAATGTTAAATACCAAAGTAGCCTAAAATATTTGATCCCCCTCGTAAATTAGTTTTAAGTGACACTTCTCGCAATAAATAATACAGATCTTGGCAAACCCTTGAAAGTTGAACGTCGAATCCCCGCAGGAGTTTAGGTTATAAATTATGGTAAGTACACTGAGAAAAAAACTAGGTTAATGTTAACCTACAGGTAACGGTAAATGCAAAAATTAGGTAGTTTTAACCTATATTAGGTAGATATTACCAACTTTTTTAAAACGGACTTGGTAAATACAACCTACAGCGTTAGGTAGTACATGAAATTAGGTATTTTTGACCTAATAAAGGTTAAAACTACCCAATATTATTAGGTTTACGAAAATAAACCCAATAAAATTTTACTATTTACCCAGTATTTTACCAACTAAAATCGAATATTTATACAACTATATCATCATTACCTAATCTTGGGTAAAAACGACCGATTTTAGGTTTGTAAAACGGTTATAAAAACCTAATAAAAATGAAATACAACCCTGGATTTGTTAAATTGTTAACCGACTTCAAAAAAAGGAGGAGGTTATGTTATAGCATGTGTCATGTATCCGCATCTTTACCTACAGATCGGTCAAAACTACCTAATCTTTGGTAAAAATCAACTAAATTATTGTAAAGGTTTCCGTAAATGGCACAACGGAACCTACATAATAGGTAAAAACAAGTAATCTAGTAGGTATTTTTTTGATTAACCTACAAAATAGGTAAAGTGCAATTTTTAACTGGGTGATAAACCTGATATAATAATAAGAATTCGGTTAATACTACCTAGTCAATATTGAGCTGTAGGTTAAACACAACATATTGCGCACCGTAACGTACCATAAGGTTAAAGTTAACACATAAAAACCTAATTATTGTGTTAAATTTACCTAGTTCATTATGAAAACAACATAAACCTAATATTGGTGTTAAATTAACCGTGTAATAGGGTAACACAAACATATCCATTACGTAAAAAATACCTTGCCAGAAGGTAAGCGTTAGTAATATTTTGTGTAATGGCGTAACCAACATATTTGGTCTCGATGACCTATTTATTGGGTTACCTTTACCCAGTTAGTTGGTTGCTGTAACCTTCTTCGTTTAGGTAATATTAATCTATTTTGAGCGTTAATTTAGGTCAATACTCTGAATCGTGAATCGGTATCAGTAACCTATTAATTAGGTAACGTTAATCTATTTTGAGAATAGGAAAAACCTATTTTATAAGTTACGAATACCCAGTGAATAGGTTTCAGTAACTTTTTAATTAGGTAACGTTTATCTATTTTGAGCGTTGGTATAACCTACTTTGTAGGTTACGAATACCCAGTGAATCGGTTTTGTGGACCTATTAAATATGTAATGTCAATCTATTTTGAGCGTTGGTGTAACCTACTTTGTAGGTTACGAATACCCAGTGAATCGGTTTCGGTAACCTTTTAGTTAGGTAAAATTCATCTATTCTGAGCGTTGGTGTAACCTACTTTGTAGGTTACGAATACCCAGTGAATCGGTTTCGGTAACCTTTTAGTTAGGTAAAATTCATCTATTCTGAGCGTTGGTGTAACCTACTTTGTAGGTTACGAATACCCAGTGAATCGGTTTCGGTAACCTTTTAGTTAGGTGAAATTCATCTTTTCTGAGCGTTGTTGTAACCTACTTTGTAGGTTACGAATACCCAGTGAATCGGTTTCGGTAACCTTTTAGTTAGGTAAAATGCATCTATTCTGAGCGTTGGTGTAACCTACTTTGTAGGTTACAAATACCCAGTGAATCGGTTTCGGTAACCTTTTAGTTAGGTAAAATTCATCTATTCTGAGCGTTGGTGTAACCTACTTTGTAGGTTACGAATACCCAGTGAATCGGTTTCGGTAACCTTTTAGTTAGGTAAAATTCATCTATTCTGAGCGTTGTTGTAACCTACTTTGTAGGTTACGAATACCCAGTGAATCGGTTTCGGTAACCTTTTAGTTAGGTAAAATTCATCTATTCTGAGCGTTGTTGTAACCTACTTTGTAGGTTACGAA
Source organism: Thera obeliscata (assembly GCA_947578465.1). NCBI lineage: Eukaryota > Metazoa > Arthropoda > Insecta > Lepidoptera > Geometridae > Thera > Thera obeliscata. The sequence continues at coordinate 20,872,555 of OX387912.1, read as the reverse complement.
TACCCAGTGAATCGGTTTCGGTAACCTTTTAGTTAGGTAAAATTCATCTATTCTGAGCGTTGTTGTAACCTACTTTGTAGGTTACGAATACCCAGTGAATCGGTTTCGGTACCGTCAATCAGGGTTCGATTCAAAAATGCTCCGACTAGCAAATTAGTTTAGCTGTTAAAACCTAGATGGCGATATTATATAATATACCTACCTATCCTAAAAATCTTTGTAATTTAAGTAGGTACCTAGGTACTTTGTAGGTTACGAATACCCAGTGAATCGGTTTCGGTAACCTTTTAGTTAGGTAAAATTCATCTATTCTGAGCGTTGTTGTAACCTACTTTGTAGGTTACGAATACCCAGTGAATCGGTTTCGGTAACCTTTTAGTTAGGTAAAATTCATCTATTCTGAGCGTTGTTGTAACCTACTTTGTAGGTTACGAATACCCAGTGAATCGGTTTCGGTACCGTCAATCAGGGTTTGATTCAAAAATGCTCCGACTAGCAAATTAGTTTAGCTGTTAAAACCTAGATGGCGATATTATATAATATACCAACCTATCCTAAAAATCTTTGTAATTTAAGTAGGTACCTAGGTACCTACTTGCCTGCCTAGTTGCTACAGAGAAAAGTATAATAATAATACCTAGGGGTTACTACTACGCATAGACCGGACACTGTAACCAGCCACCAATTCGGGCTGAATCCCCTCCCCCCTCGCCCCGCGTACCCTCGCGGGATGCCATTCCATACCTACCTACCTGGTTTTCTACAATGTTTACATAGGTTACACTAGCATTATTTTTCAGGACTTGTCTGGACTTGTCAGGACTTGCTAGAAACCACACATCGTTTCGTTTCGTTAGACTTGAAAAATAATTGACCAAGCAAGCGAAGCGTCTAAGTTTCGAAATCAAATTAGCTATCAATGCTTGGGGTAGGTAGGTATGTCTCGCTCTGCCTGTCTGTGCTGGGGCTGAATTTTTTAGGGGTGCAAAAATAAAAAAAGTGACACAAAAAAATCAAGTTACATGTCATATGAAAGAACTTTGTTTGGACATTTCAAAACAGTTTAGGTAGGTATACTTTTTTTTAGGACGCTCAGTTTTTGCTATACAAAATAAAAGGTTAAATTAAGATAACCAACGATCCGAGAGCCCCCATCTCTAAGCATTTCGTTGACATCAAGGTTTTTCTACTGGTCGGCTCTTTCTTAATATTTTTTTTCTTGAAATAAATTAAGGAGGTACTTAGTTGTCATAAAATGGTGAAAGCGACCTGGTCTGATGATGGAGCCAAGGTCTGTCCAACGGAACTCTTCAATCAATTGGCCAATTGAGTTAACCATACAAAGTTAGTGAGTTCCTTTTTTTCCACCACTCGAGAAAACTGGTTAACAGTAGGTAGTACCTATATACTTAACTTTTCGGAGCTTTTGGGATCGCATCACGAGATCTCAGTTCGGGGCGAACTACTAGTATGATCATGTTTTTATAACGCTTTTATTAGCTTCACCTGTATGTAAGTTTGTAAGTTTGTATGTAACCGACCCCTTTCACCCTTTCCATCCACCGACTCCCCGCGATCTTAAACAATGTCATCGGTCCATCGCATCGGGTTGGTGGGTGCTCTACGTTTCGTCTTCTGGTTCGTGGTCACCATTCGAGAACCTTAATCCCCAACGGTTGTCGGTTCTCGTCGGTTATGTTATACTCAGGGATTATGGCCTGTTAATGGCCTAAGTATTTATTTCTTCTGTGCTAAAGGTGAAAGATTTTGAAATCGGTTTATTAGTTTTAGTTTAGCAGCAAACAAAACACTATTCATTAAAAAACGTTTGATAAAAATCTATGCATATTTCACAAAGATATCAATAGTTTTGTAATCACAGAATACAGATTACAGTGTAGTTACTATGAAATCGCCTCGCCGCCGCGCGCCGCCGGCGCCGGCGTCGCTGGGTCTCGGCGGGTGGGAAGCGCTCTATTTGTTAGCGGATTAAGTGCATATTTGATTGTGATTTGTGTTGCAAAATGAAAACGTACAAAGCTACAATAATAATAATGATTACAGCTATATTACCATAGGAATAAGTTTATATATCGCCATCTAAAACAGCATATTTTTGTATGGGAAAGGCCACCCGCGATAACTCTCCTAATTAACATAAACATTACCTAATTATTGAGGTGAAAGATTTTGAAATCGGTTTATTAGTTTTCGAGTTTGTTCGATAGATAGTAGATACCTAGGTAGTATCTATATACCTGCAAAAAAAAAATTAAAATATCATTGGATTTAGGTGAGCGAGCGCAGTTTAGTTTAGTACGTACTTAGTTAGGTAGGTACTTTAGTTTAGTACCTACCTACAGTACAGCAGCAAACAAAACACTATTCATTAAAAAACGTTTGATAAAAATCTATGCATATTTCACAAAGATATCAATAGTTTTGTAATCACAGAATACAGATTACAGTGCAGTTACTATGAAATCCCCTCGCGCGCCGCGCCGGGCACTGTGTTGGGTGTCGTCGCTAGTTAATAATAAAGCAGACAAGTGCGAGTCGGACTCGCCCATGAAGGGTTCCGTAGCATCAAGTAACATAATATACAGAAAATAAACAGGAAACAAGTTCTTGTAGTTCGTCGAAAGGTAAATTGCGGTTTACGATTTATGACGTATAAAAAAAAAACTACTGGCTAGATCTCGTTCAAACCAAATATCGTTGAAAGTTTGCATAGTAATGTACAACATATATTTTTTTTAGTTTTATCATTCCCTTATTTTAGAAGTTAGAGGGGGGGGGACCAACTTTTTTCAACTTTGGAAGTGTCTCTCGCGCAAACTATTCAGTTTAGAAAAAAACGATATTAGAAACCTCAACATCATTTTTGAAGACCTATTCATAGATACTACACGTATGGGTTCGACGAAAAAATTTTTTTTGAGTTGCAGTTTGAAGTATGGGGACCCCCAAAATTTATAGTTTTTTTTCTATTTTTGTGTAAAAATCTTAATGCGGTTCACAGAATACATCTACTCACCAAGTTTAATCAGTCTAGCTCTAATGGTTTCGGAGAAAAATGGCTGTGACACGGCCGGACAGACAGACAGACAGACAGACAGACATGACGAATCTATAAGGGTTCCGTTTTTGCCATTTGGCTACGGAACCCTAAAAACTATAGCCTATGTTACTCACGGATAATGTACCTAGCTTTATAATGGTGAAATAATTACTGGCCTCTCAGCTCAGTTGGTAGTAGCTCTGCCTTCTGAGCCGTAGGTCGTGGGTTCGATCACCACCGAGAACAAATATTTGTGTGGTGAAAACAGATGTTTGTTCTCTGTCTGGGTGTTATATTGTATGTATTCTAATAAGTACCTGTATTTACAAAAAAAAATGTATATGTATATGTATTATATCAGCTATCTGGTTCCCATAGTACAAGCTCTGCTTAGTTTGGGGCTAGATAGTGTTGTGTGGATTGTCTATAATATTTATTTATTATTTAATTTTTGACTGTACCTACCTAAGTACCTACCTAGGTACATATACTTTGTGTGCAATACGATTGCATTGCGCACAGATAAGTAAAATAGTATATTATGCAACTATTGAATAAAAGACGGATTTAAATCGAGGGTCATAGATGAATTACAAGCAAGTGAAGGATTCTAACGAATGAATCACTACCGTATAGAGTGATTTATAATGATCGAATCACGAGCGTAGCGAGTGATTCAAGTGTTAGAATCCTAAACGACGCGAGTGATTCATGGCCCTCGATATAAATCCGTTTTATTCAAGGAGGTTGTAAGGTATTAAGATGGACGTTGACCTTATTGGTGTGTTCCAAATTCAAACACCAAAACAGTGATTAAAAGGGCTTTTTAATCACTGTTTAATAAAAGACGGGTTTAAATCGAGGGTCATAGATAAATCACGAACAAGTGAAGGGTTCTAACGAATGAATCACTCGCTACGCTCGTGATTCAAGTGTTAGAATGCTAAACGACGAGAGTAATTCATGGCCCTCGATACAAATCCGTTTTATTCAAGAGTTGCATAGGTACTATACTTTATACAATGACTTTGAGAAAAAGAAAGATTTAAGCGACAAACGTGCGTAGGGCGCCCACCCACCAGATGGACCGACGACATTGTTAAGATCGCGGGAACTCAATGGATGGAAAGGGATCGTTCTTCCTGGAAACGTGTAGGGGAGGCCTATGTCCAGCAGCGGACTTCTTCAGGCTTATGATGATGATGATGAAGCGAAAAAGGATTAAAAACTATGAACTTTGTTTGTACTATTCTAATGTGACATGAAACCAATAACTGATTTAAGGTTTGATTTAAGGTGGATTTACATCAAACGAACACAGAGCTAGAGCTAGAACAAGAGCATTCGTTCGTGGTCTTTTAGTGTAAACGAAAACTTGTATTCAGCGTTTACACCAAACGAACAAAGAGCAGAGCTAGAACACAAGAACGCTTTGAAGAGACCGCTCAGTGGCGCGAGCACGTCCGAACACGCTAGAACGCTCTAAGCAACTGTTCGCGCGCTCTTGCGCCGTTTACATCAAGCGAGCGAGCATTCTTAGAATATTCCATAGAATCTTTGCGAACGCACTAAGAACAACGAAGGAATGCTCTACGCCTGTGCTGTGCCTATGCTATGACGTCAGTGGGTCAAAACCATTTCTATTTTTACGATATACTTCACAACGTCAGTGTCGTTTTTAACTGGCATACAAAATGAGCTGTTAGGTATTTGGAATGAAAAACCATGTCCTAGTATGTCCTATTAAATATGATAATAAAGACAAGGTTCGAATGCAGTTACTCAGTTGATCAACATTTGTACGAAAGTGTTGCCAGCCAATGCTACGTAAACCAGTCGAGTCAGTAATTCACCCGGAAAAAATCATAAATAGAAATTTTCCTTCTTCCTTCGGATTTTGATAAATTATTAGCAAAAAATTTAGTTTTGTGTGGTAATCGATCCGTTGCTTTATCTGCCATCTTGATTCTATGGGTAAATTTTTGTTATTGAATATCTCGTTTATTTTCAACAATCGACTAACGGATGTAATGCTGATACTAACCAAATAAATATTCCGGGCACAGCACAGCACTATTTAGGCCCAAACTAAGCAGAGCAGAGCTTGTACGATGGAAACCAAATAACTGATATATATAATACTTAAATATTTTTTTTTTGTAAATACACACTTAGAATACAATATAACACCCAGTCAGAGAACAAACATCTACGTTCACCACACGGACTCATTACGTAGATTTAAAGAATCATGGATTATCCAAAAAGCACTCGCAAAATGCAAAGGTACGTATATAATTATTTTAGTGGTTTTCTGGTGGTTTGAGATATCTTTAACTTCAGTTGATTTCTGGTGGGTTTTTAAAAATAAAGTTGGCAACCCTGCTTGCGTATGAGTCGTTGAATCGATTGCATCGCCATTTCCGCCTCCGTCTCGCGTGGCATCGCATCAGTGTGACGAATTCGCGACCGCGTTGCAGTTTTGAGTTTTCGTTTTCTTTGTGTTGTGTGAACTCTCAGTGAATTGTGGCACTAAAAGGTTTGTTCTCCTAGGTAAAAGGTACAAAATAAACTAAATGTATGACCCTACGTAATAGGAACCTGTTATTTCTTTTGAAGAGGCAATATTCGCATCCCTCATAGACGCTCAATGGCGTCCGAAATAAATGGTTTTGTTTTTAGTTATATTTAAATGATTAGGATACCTAAGGCGTAATCGTCATGTCTCAGACTATTTTTTTTGTTTTAGTTACGAGTAACAAGACTTATGGAACCTGAATCAGATCTAACATTACTTTTAGAAAAATGGCAAGTTCCATCAGAAACTATTTTGAGGTTTTTGGGTAAGATAATGCTTCTTCAGAAGTTCTGTATTGTTTAACCTTGATATTATGAAACCATTATAGAACGAACGAGTGCCATTTATGACATCCAGAAATATGAAGCCACTGTTTATAGAGAGAAAATTCTTACAGTATGTATCTTCCTGCAAACAATTTTGTGTGCTTAGTGTTCCAGTAAAAGTGTAGCAAAAGCTAACAAACCTAACCGTAGATTTGACACCGATTGGTGTCAAATTCGCTTAATAAACTGGCATCCACGGGTCGGTGAATTGTTTATAAGAAACAAGTAGCTTACTCACTGGTATGGTAATATATGGTGGTATATTTTAGTGGCATAGCATGCTTTCCTGTATGTGGCACTGGCTAACCCCGTTTTAGACATAATTATAATAACAGTTTCAATCAACTCAATTGAATTGAGGCATAAACTATGCTATTTTTCTACTTGGTGTAGATATGGTGGTTTTTTCTCAGTCCAGTGCTGACTTACTACTTACATAGTTTGTTTTAAGGGGGTACGATTTCCATACAAACTTAATTTACACAACTATGGCCGAATAAAGTATTAATGTACACTGAAATAGCTGTAATAGGCTTTTACAGTGGTCCTTATTACCGGCCAGTTATATAAAGTTGGAGTGTCAGCCGTTGGTCGTGGCAGTCGGGGCTTCAGAAAAAAAACTAACAGACTTTTGCGTCTATTTTGAAACAGTGATGTACAAAATTGACTCTATGCTAAAAGCTAGTACCCGTTAGAAAGAATGACGAAAAAATTACTTTTTTGGTTTTTTATTAATATTTCTGTTATCCTACAGTTTTCTCCAACTTTATATAACTGGCCGGCAATAAAGACCACTGTAAAATTCTATTACAGCTATTTCAGTGTACATTTATACTTTGTTTGCCCATAGTTGTGTAAATTCAGTTTGTATCGGAATCGAACAACCTTAAATAAATAAATATTAATAAGTATTACACGTCTTAAAGCTAGTCTAACGCCTGTCTAGGTGCCCAGTTTCATGCAACCTAGAAGAACAGGCAACAAACTACTTGGCTTGGTTCCTAGCGTTTTTTTGTGTAATCCTTTTACAAAACAAAATGAAACGTAGCAGTGAAGTTCCAGTGTGGCCTACCATAGGCCTCACTTTGCTCTTGCCATTCACCACGATCTTGGGCTATACTCATCCATTGTGTTATATAATGACCCCTTGTTAAAAATCGTTTGTCATGGAGTATCAATGTACGGACTCAAAATTTACTGACTACTACTACAAATTTTGATTGGTGTATTTTTTTTTTAGTATATTTTTTTTCTTGTTTGTAAGAAACTTTTGTCGGTTTTCGACCATGTCAGTTCCGAATCAGACATTTATTTTGAAAAAAAAAATAGCGCATGTATTTTTTTCTCAAATAATTAATATGGGTTGCATGTTTTCGAGGACGCTGGTTGTAAATCTGACGTTCATTTTGATAAAGAACCAAGATAACAAATACATTTTTATATTTCGGTTTGCAGATGAAAAAATAGACATCGAGGCTCTAGAATACCTCATTGAAGACGATCTTAAATCACTTATTCCTGGCATTGGAATCCGGGCCAAATTTCGCACAAAATGGAACGAGTGGAAACAAACACTAAATGAAAATAAAAACGTAAATGTAAGATTGCTTGTGTCTATTTGATAATTATAATCAGAGGACTACACTACCTACTTGACAATATTTTATAATAACTAATAACATAAAAGGAACTCGAGATGATATTATTGTACACTGTTTATGTGTTTTCCTTCACCGATTGAGAGCAAAAGCTGTGCGCATCTATTTAAAAAGAAAAACACTACAGGATTCAAACCCACGAACTTGTTACGCTTGACTCATTAGTTGCTTATCCATTGCGTTACATTGTTGCAACAGATGTTTGGTTTCAATAATTCTTTATACAGTAGGTACAGTTAGCATCAAAAGTTGAAGACAGAATTTCAAAACTGTTTATCTGTTATTTAAAACCATTATAGTTTTTCATCTTAAAACAAAAAAGTTGTCCATAAATAAGGAAATTAGGGAACATACAAACTAACTAGTTTTCATTTATTTTTGTCAGACAAGGACTGTTGACTGGACAAGGGTAAACTTAATAGTAAAATGAAACTACACTTTCAGAAAAGCGGAAGAGCCTCGCCTACGCAACAAGAAGAAGATAATACTACCTCTCCTTTGACTCGATCAACTACGTCATGCGTCACCGAAAAACTTGACGATGATTTTGTGAACAAACTAAACAGAAACAATTCGCTGTACACGCTTATTGAAGCCAATAAATCGTTAAGACATTTACTGTCTGCTAAGAAACTGTCGAAATTTGAACGGTGAATTCTGAAGAACTAAATTATGGTATGTTTGTTAATTTAACTCCTTTATTTGACACCTGCTTTGTTCGTGCTAAAGTCAAACTTTTTTTCAGATCCTGTGCAAGAACCCGACCATAATGACATCTTGAAAATTGTTGAAGGTTTCCAAGGGTCTGATACAACTGAATATTTGATGGATGCCTGGCTTAAAAGCAGAAACGAACGTCTTGTTTTTTTTTCCAAGGGCAATACCGCTGAATATATAAAAAAATCCCCGTTTTGAAAAATCAAACCATAGCTCTAAAGTTGGTAAGTACCTACCTATATACTATTACCCACCTTTTGCCTTGATTGCTATCTTCTACCAACTGCATAACATCTTTTTCAATTGAAACTTAAGGTCATCACTTGACCTTTTATTTATGTTATGTAGTATTATTTTAATTGTATTTTTTTTTCAGATCGATGCAGACTATAGTTGCTGTATACCACCGGAGGCTGACTCAACAGTCTCTGGCGCATGAGCTATTTAAATACAAATAAAATATTATCAAATCTGCCAGAGAGAAAGCTGCCAAATTTCGAGATCAATTGCAAAAAAATAGCGTAGATCAAATTTTTGGACTCTTTGATTCAGGTACTTAGAACATTTACTATGTAACTCTAAGACTTAAAAAGAGGTTTATGTGATAATTCTCGTGTCCGGTGTTTGTGTCCGAACTCCTCCGAAATGACTGAACCGATTTTGATAAAATTTTGTGTATCGGGTAGGTCTGAGAATCGGCCAACATCTATTTTCCATACCTTTAAATGTTAACCTGGGTGGTCCAGCCCAAATTTACAATATTTTTTATTGCAACTTCTTATTATATCGACGACTAATAACAGAATTTCGCCTAGTTTTAAGCGTTTTATAAATATGTATTTTAGTTATATTCTAGTTTCTTCTTCTTCTTCTTAATGAATGGCATCTGTCCTTTACGGATCAATTTTGCCAGTGTCGAGTAGTTTAATGAGATGAGAATGATAATATATTACATTGATAAAATATTTTTAGTTATAAGGCATATATTTATATGGGCCCTGTTTTTATTTAATTACTGGTGCCTAAAATAAATTATTATTACAGATGGCGAACAAAGCAATGGACTGACGGCCGCAATTCTTCTACTGCCACATTTATTTTCGAGCGGTGGCAAAATAAATAGTAAAGGAGGTAGAGCATCGCGAGCTGAAGCGTCTCGGGCGTTCGTCTTACTTGCTCCATCATTAGCCTAATAGTAGCTATTGGAAATACTTGGGTCGATGTTACCAGTGCCTATGTTTATATTTTAGATGCCGTGCACTTGTGCTTCAAAGCATTTTTTGCTTTCGAAATTAACTGACCTACCCTTTCATTGCCCAAATACTCTTTCATATTTGTCCAACAACGTCCTATAAAATATGTCACTATGAGGAATTCTATTGCTTAGTAGAATAATTCTTGAAACAATACCTTGTGTACGTTTCTCCAGATTCTAATTTAGATGATCTGTGTTTTCATTTTTGTGTAAAGCATATATACAGGGTGTATAATGACTACTTCTAAAAACTTCGGAAAAATCAAAACGTTCGTTTCTGCTTTTAAGCCAGGCATCCATCAAATACTCAGTTATGTCAGACCCTTGGAAACCTTCAACAATTTTCAAGATGTCATTATGGTCGGGTTCTGGCACAGGATCTGAAAAAAAGTTTGACTTTAGCACAAACAAAGCAGGTGTCAAATTAAGGAGTTACATTAACAAACATACCAGAATTTAGTTCTTCAGAATTCACCAATTCTGAACAAATTTCCGATGAACCACTCGTAGATTGTTTTCTTCGGTTGCAGTTAATAGAATTATTTTGCCTCAACACTTTTCGATAGTTGTTCCATCGGTCCCAAAAACAGCCATAATATCGTCTGGACTTTGAGGGGAGCTGTCTCGTACCACACGCTTGATTTGTAGAACATTTGTCACTGTCAGTCGGTGAAACAGTGTAGAAGTACAAGGAAATTTCGTCTTCTGGGAAAATTTCAATTGCGTATTCTGCCCACTTTTTTATTTGAACAGGCGTCAATATACCCCCTGGAGTTTCATTGACGAGGTGCGGGATGACTACTCTAGCCAGCTTACTGCGTTCAAATTTCGACAGTTTTTTAGCAGACAGTAAATGTCTTAACGATTTATTGGCTTCAATAAGCGTGTACAGCGAATTGTTTCTGTTTAGTTTGTTCACAAAATAATTAGAATCTGGAGAAACGTACACAAGGTATTGTTCCAAGAATTATTCTACTAAGCAATAGAATTCCTCATAGTGACATATAGGACGTTGTTGGACAAATATGAAAGAGTATTTGGGCAATGAAAGGGTAGGTCAGTTAATTTAAAATAGAACAAATCGTCAGTTGCTTCAACTGCATACGCTTGAAAATGTGAATCAAAGTAATCTGTATTAAACTTTAAACATTTCAAATATACTCCGCTGGTATTTTGATGGAGATAAATTGCCAAGACTTTAACAATAACTGGATAGTTGAAATCATGATTATTCAAGCCTGTGCATAAGATGTCGTTTGGACGATAAGTGTAATTGTGGAACGTAATATATTTCACGGAATACAAAATTGACTTATTTTGTAAATTAAAAATTGTTCTGAGAGAAGTCACTTGATCTTTGTTTGGTGAAATTAATTCTACGCTATATTTTTGCAATTGATCTCGAAATTTGGCAGCTTTCTCTCTGGCAGATTTGTTAATATTTTCTTTATATTTTAATAGCTCATGCGCCAGAGAGACTGTTGAGTCAGCCTCCGGTGGTATACAGAAACTATAGTCTGCGTCGATCTGAAAAAAAAATACAATTAAAATAATTCTACATAACATAAATAAAAGATCAAGTGATGACCTTAAGTTTCAATTGAAAAAGATGTTATGCAGTTGGTAGAAGATAGCAATCAAGGCAAAAGGTGGGTAATAGTATGTAGGTAGGTACTTACCAACTTTAGAGCTATGTTTTGATTTTTCAAAACAGGGATTTTTTTATATATTCAGCGGTATTGCCCTTGGAAAAAAAATCAAAACGTTCGTTTCTGCTTTCATCCATCAAATACTCAGTTATATCAGACCCTTGGAAACCTTCAACAATTTTGAAGATGTCATTATGGTCGGGTTTTGCACAGGATCTGAAAAAAAGTTTGACTTTAGCACGAACAAAGCAGGTGTCAAATTAAGGAGTTAAATTAACAAAAACATACCAGAATTTAGTTCTTCAGAATTCACCAATTCTGAAAAAAATTCCGACGAAGCACTCGTAGATTGTTTTCTTCGGTTGCAGTTAATATAATTGTTTTGCCTCAACACTTTTCGATAGTTTTTCCATCGGTCCTTAAAACAGCCGTTATATCGTCTGGACAAAACAAAGATTCATTACAACTCAAAAGTTGTAATGCATCTTTGTTTTCGATTCTCTCATAAAGGGAAGATTTCAAGTCGGCCCATACAGCTTGGTGTCCGCACATAATTATATAAGTTCGGTCGGGGTGTGACCCTTGTTAGTAATTGGGTATGTATTGTTTTATATCTGGATATTGTTTTGATCTCTAGTACCAGGTTGTGCGTTATTAATTATTGCAGGCTAGAGGGATAGATAATTACCCTTAATATTGTAATCAACCTTTGTTTTCGATTCTCTCATAAAGGGAAGATTTCAAGTCGGCCCATACAGCTTGGTGTCCGCACATAATTATATAAGTTCGGTCGGAGTGTGACCCTTGTTAGTAATAGGGTATGTATTTTTTATTATCTGGATATTGTTTTGATCTCTAGTACCAGGTTGTGCGTTATTAATTATTGCAGACTAGAGGGATAGATAATTACCCTTAATATTGTAATCAATCTTTGTTTAAAATCGTGACTTTATAAAATAATGGTTAATGAATATTATTGAAAATTACAGCCGAGGCGTTATTGCAAGCCCGAGCCGTAGGCGAGGTCTACAAGAAAGCAGAGGCTGTAATTATCAAAGCGCACGTATGTCATACGACGTTTTATAACACATTTGCGAGGAAATAAATAAAAATTAAACGAATAAATCTTTTATCACTTGTTCAAAAAGCAGTTAAGAGAATTTGAAATGAAATGACATTAACAGATTGTAAATGTCATTTCATTTAATTTCATTCCAATTCATCCCGTTTTATTCAGTTTCATTCGGTTTCATTAATTTTCATTCAGTTTAATTCAGTTTCATTCGGTTTCATTCAGCTTCATTCAGTTTCATTCCTTTTCATTCAGTTTCATACATTTTTGTAAAGTTTCATTCAGTTTCATTCTGTTTCATACAGTTTCATTCAACTTCATTCAGTTTCATTCAGTTTTATTCGGTTTCATTCACTTTCATACATTTTTATTCAGTTTCATTCATATTCATTCAGTTTCATTCTGTATCATTCAGTTTCATTCTGTTTCATTCCGTTTCATTGAGTTTCATTTCATAAATTTAGCATCTCGATAAACCGTACATTTTACCTTATTAAAAAAACAACCCGTGCGTTTTACATTACATTACCGCGCTAGTACGTAATGACATACATTACGATATTGAAATTGGTGAAATAAGAGACCTTTTACGAGCAAATGTGTTATAAAAGCCTATTACAGCTATTTCAGTGTACATTTTATACTTTACTAGCTGTCACCCGCGACTTCGTCCGCGTGGTTAGTATAAAGTCATAGTTTGAGTTCGTTTAAAAGAAACTATTTTATGGTGGAAAGCGGACAACTATTGATATGTTTTCACTGTTTTTTGCGTATTTTTTGAGAGTCATTTTTCGTGAATTTGCCTTAGTGGCTAAGTTGGGTTTTGTATGCGTTGGTTTTACATGACCAAGTGCTGGTTACCTTAGTTTTGAGTTTGCATTCAAAACTATATAAAGTGTGTTCGAAAGATGGTAAATGCTGTTGTAGCCGATTTTTTTCAGCTGTGTTTAGTTTTGGTATGATAGGTGCTTCCCGCGATTTTGTCTTAGTGGTTATCATGGGGTTTTTTGTAAACCTTTGTGTGTATTCAAACCTGGTGACAGATGCTGCGGTAGCTGAAAAATTTTCAATGTTTTTTTTTGCGTATTTTGTAAAGCTCGTTTTCGTGATTTGTTTTAGTGGCTAATTTGGGCTATCATATTCGTTGGTGTATGATCGAATCTGTTTTTTTAGTTTGACATGAGCAAATGCAAGTTACCATAGTTTTGAGCTTGTACTTTAGAGTGTATTTGAATTTGAAGGCGAGTTCTGTTGTAGCTGTTTTTTTTCAGCGGTGTTTAGTTTAAGTATGATAGATGATTCCCGCAATTTTGTCTTGGTGGTTATCATCGGTTTTTTTGTAAACATTTGTGTGTATTAAAACCTGGTGACAAATGCTGCGGTAGCTGAAAATTTTTTAATGTTTTTCTTTGCGTATTTTGTAAAGCTATTTTTTGTGATTTTATGTTATATTAGTGGCTAATTTGGGGTTTCGTATGCATGTTGGTGTATAATCGAATCTGAATTTTTAATTTGACATGACCAACTGCTGATTACCATAGTTTTGAGCATGTACTTTAGAGTGTCTTTGAATTTGAAGGCGAGTGCTGTTGTAGCCGATTTCTTTCAGAGGTGTTTAGTTTAAGTATGATAGATAATTCCCGCAATTTTGTCTAAGTGGTTATCTTTGGTTTTATTGTAAACCTTTGTGTGTATTCAAACCTGGTGACAGATGCTGCGGTAGCTGAAATTTTTTTAATGTTTTTTTTTGCGTATTTTGTAAAGCTCGTTTTCGTGATTTGTTTTAGTGGCTAATTTGGGCTATCGTATTCGTTGGTGTATGATCGAATCTGGTTTTTTTAGTTTGACATGATCAAATGCAAGTTACCATAGTTTTGAGCTTGTACTTTAGAGTGTATTTGAATTTGAAGGCGAGTTCTGTTGTAGCTGTTTTTTTTCAGCGGTGTTTAGTTAAGTATGATAGATGATTCCCGCAATTTTGTCTTTGTGGTTATCATCGGTTTTTTTGTAAACATTTGTGTGTATTAAAACCTGGTGACAAATGCTGCGGTAGCAGAAAATTTTTTAACGTTTTTTTTTGCGTATTTTGTAAAGCTATTTTTTGTGATTTTATGTTATATTAGTGGCTAATTTTGGGTTTCGTATGCGTGTTGGTGTATAATCGAATCAATTTTTTTAATTTGACGTGACCAACTGCTGGTTACCATAGTTTTGAGCATGTACTTTAGAGTTTATTTGAATTTGAAGGCGAGTGCTGTTATAGCCGTTTTTTTTCAGCGGTGTTTAGCTTAAGTATGATAGATGATTCCCGCAATTTTGTCTAAGTGATTATCATTGTTTTTTTTGTAAACCTTTGTGTGTATTCAAACCAGGTGACAGATGCTGCGGTAGCTGAAAATTTTTTAATGGTTTTTTTTGCGTATTTTGTAAAGCAATTTTTTGTGATTTTATGTTGTATTAGTGGCTAATTTAGGGTTTCATATGCGTGTTGGTGTATAATCGAATCAGATTTTTTTAATTTGACATGACCAGCTGGTTACCATAGTTTTGAGCATGTTCTTTAGCCATTTTTTGAAGCGGTGCGGTGTTTAGTTTCGGTATGATAGGTGTTTTCCGCGATTTTGTCTTAGTGGTTACGGTGGGGTTTATGTAAACTTTTGTGTGTATTCAAATTTGGTGACAGAAGCTGCGGTAGCAGATTTTTTTTAACTGTTTTTTTGCGTATTTTGTAAAGCAATTTTTTGTGATTTTTCTTTAAACTGGTTTTCCCTTTTTTCTTCTTTTAGGGAAATAATTTTCCTATTTTCTTTCTTAGTGCACCTTTGCTCTATAAGAGGAACACATCTTCCAAGTTTCATGCTTCTACGACTAATGGTTTAGGCTGTGTGTTGATTTTTCTTTAAACCTTTTTTCCCCTTTTACTCCTCTTCGGGAAAGAATTTTCCAATTTCCTTTCTTAGTACACCTCTACGCTATAAGAGGAACATACCCTCCAAGTTTCATGCTTCTAGGACTAACGGTTTAGGCTGTGCGTTGATTGTCAGTCAGTCAGTGAGTCAGTCAGTCAGTCAGTAACGAAAGAGTTTTATATATTTAGATTCGCCCATAGTTGTGTAAATTCAGTTTGTATGGGAATCGAACCTCAACCTCAACCTTACTAAATAAATAAGATGTCCTACAGAGCTAATGTTAGCCATTAATGTTTAAGTCATCCAATATACATAGGTACTTAAATATTAAATTTAAAATTGTGTCTAATAAAATAATATAATTCAAAACTTGTTTTTTTTGTTAATTGAAAAGGCTATAGTGATGTAGTAAATGAATAAGATGTCCTACAGAGCTAGTTTCCCATTCTGTGTGTAACGGTAGCCGAAAGTTAACGCTGTAATAACCTACTTAATATAATATATAAGTTGTTTATAGAATCTAGTTAGTAAGCATTGATACTTAGCCAATAGGTAAGGGTGAACTGTTTTGTGCATTGTATTGTAACCTACATGTTGCGTGTCGGGTGCCTAACCTATCTAGTAGGATATTGATACTTAGGCAGTAGGTAACGGTAACCTCTACTGTGCGTAAAGATAACCTACTTAATCGGTGTTGGGTACCTAACTATTAGGTCATTGATACCTATACAGTTGATAATGGTGACATTCTATGTAGATAACGTTAACTTTATTTGTGTGTTGTTATTACTAGTAATTATGTTTCAACCTGTAGAAAGTGGATACTGGTGACTAATGGCCAGTTCAAATATATACCGATTGGCATACGTAGCCTACGGTTCGTTGTTCGCCAAAAATCTCATCTGATTGGCTAATTTCAGATTGTCATATTTAATTAGCCAATAAGATGACGAATTTAACAACGACCTACGAACCGTAGTAGGGCAACGGCACGGATACCAGTCAGCATACTATTGGAACAAGGCCAAGGTATCCTTTTTCTATAGCCTATAATTGAAACTTAATTACTAGTAATTACAATACTTAAATATGGTTGAAGTTACCTACATAGGATGTTACCATTACCTACTGTATAGGTATCAATTACCTAATAGCTAGGTACCCGATACCTATTAAGTAGGTAATCTCAACGCACAATAGAGGTAACCGTTACCTACCGTCTAGGTACCAATGACCTACTAACTAGGTACCCGAAACCTATCTTGTAGGTTATAACAACGCATAAAATAGGTCACAATTACCTATTGGCGAGGTATCGGTGACCTACTAACTAGGTACCTGAAACCTATTAAGTAGGTTACTAAAACGCACTAAATAGGTTACCGTTACCTATTGCCTAGGTATCAATGACCTACTAGCTAGGTAACCGAAACCTATCATGTAGGTTATAACAACGCATAAAATAGGTCACAATTACCTATTGGCGAGGTATCGGTGACCTACTAACTAGGTAGCTGAAACCTATTAAGTAGGTTACTAAAACGCACTAAATAGGTTACCGTTACCTATTGCCTAGGTATCAATGACCTACTAGCTAGGTAACCGAAACCTATCATGTAGGTTATAACAACGCATAAAATAGGTCACAATTACCTATTGGCGAGGTATCGGTGACCTACTAACTAGGTAGCTGAAACCTATTAAGTAGGTTACTAAAACGCACTAAATAGGTTACCGTTACCTATTGCCTAGGTATCAATGACCTACTAGCTAGGTAACCGAAACCTATCATGTAGGTTATAACAACGCATAAAATAGGTCACAATTACCTATTGGCGAGGTATCGGTGACCTACTAACTAGGTAGCTGAAACCTATTAAGTAGGTTACTAAAACGCACTAAATAGGTTACCGTTACCTATTGCCTAGGTATCAATGACCTACTAGCTAGGTAACCGAAACCTATCATGTAGGTTATAACAACGCATAAAATAGGTCACAATTACCTATTGCCTAGGTATCAATGACCTACTAGCTAGGTACCCGAAACCTATTGAGTAGGTTACTAAAACGTTCTAAATAGGTCACCGTTACCTATTGCCTAGGTATCAATGACCTACTAGCTAGGTAACCGAAACCTATCATGTAGGCTATAATAACGCACAAAATAGGTAACCGATACCTATTGCCTAGGTATCAATGACCTACTAGCTAGGTACCCGAAACCTATCATGTAGGTTATTAAAACGCACTAAATAGGTTACCGTTACCTATTGCCTAGGTATCAATGACCTACTAACTAGGTACCCGAAACCTATCATGTAGGCTATAATAACGCACAAAATAGGTAACCGTTACCTATTGCCTAGGTATCAATGACCTACTAGCTAGGTACCAGAAACCTATCATGTAGGTTATAATAACGCCCAAAATAGGTCACCGTTACCTATTGCTTAGGTATCGATGACCTACTAGCTAGGTACCCGAAACCTATCATGTAGGCTATAATAACGCACAAAATAGGTAACCGTTACCTATTGCCTAGGTATCAATGACCTACTAGCTAGGTACCAGAAACCTTTTAAGTAGGTTACTAAAACGCACTAAGTAGGTCACCATTACCTACTGCCTAGGTTGCAGAGACCTACTAACTAGGTAACATATACCTATTTAGTAGGTTATTACAACGCACACAAAAGGCTACTGTTACCTAATGCTTGGTTAAAACACTGTGCTATAATGATGATGATGATGATGAATATTTAACCTATTAATAGGTTATGGTGCTTTACCTACTAAAATAGGTTACGGTTAGCATTAACCTAGTCTGATACATTTACCTATTTTACTCGGTTTTATTGAGGATTTTGCAGTACCCAACACACTTGGTTGTTTTTACCTAATTCTGTAGGTAGACCGATGATAACCTATTAATAGGTTGAAATTTAACCTATTTTTTTTCTCAGTGTAGGTACTAGCAAGTGCCATAAGCCGAAATAATAATTTTAAGTTTGGTGCCTTCGAAAGATTTTGAAATTTTAGTTATTAGTTAGAGTAGTTTGTTTGTTTGTAGTTTGTTTATTTTTGGCAGGCTGTTATAGGGACCCTTAATATCTTAGTTATAATACACAGTTAAATATTAGAAATATGTGTAGCAAGCTTTTTTCTGGTTTAATTGGTTACTGCTGTCTGCACCCTTTACAATATAAGATTGTGCGGTTCTCGTTTCTGTGTTTTTATACCTAAGTGTTCAAAGTTTTTTTGTCTTTTTTCATTTCTTGTGTAGCCGTAGGCACTTGTATTTCTTTTTCTGTTGTTTTGTTTTCTTGATAAGTTGTACTGTACCTTTTAGAGTCAAATAAAAAATCGATCTATCTATCTTTTCTAATTTAGCTGCGTGTTATTGAATAATTAGGCTTAACAAGAATTACTTTTGAAGATGCATTTTTTTCTTAAATATATTAGTGAAAACGTATAGGTTCGTTCTTGTATTTTTGTTTTAATTCATTCAACTATGTCTGAATGATAAACAGCGTTTAACTAGTTGCCTAGATGTAGATGCTATGTATTATTGTAATAATCGAGTTTTGACTAAAGCGTTCAATTCCACAAGCTCACAGTGGCCTGGTTAGCGAAATAAGGCTTCATTATATTGAAACTTAACTGAATTAGAGCACTTATACGTGTTCCCAGCCACGTTAACCTAACAAGATGCCTTGAAACACATGTCACCTCTAACCTACTTACTGACCTACACAGGTTGCGTGTATGAGCACGCTCTATTTATCTGAAAGGTTATTACTTTGAGAAGACTGACAATTTTTACAACCCATATAAAAAACTACCTTGTGACCAATTGCATACTGGGTTCAAGATTGGCATAAGCTTTTTTTGTGAACACTTACATGCTTGGCATGTCATGCAAATATTAATGTGGATGGGTATAGAAGCAGAGGTAGGCTAAATAAAAGATGTATGACATGGGTAAGAAAGGAGTGACTGCTGAAATGACGGCTAAAAGACGAGAGTGGAGAACAAAAACTTTTTGTGCTGACCCTACATGAAGTGGGATAAGGACAAGAAAATGATGACTTACATGCTTGTAAAGTAATAACACACAGTCAATAAAAAAACATCCATATTCAATACACAAATATATTTTTAAACCCATTTTCAAACTCACCTACAGCACAAAAGACAAAACTACCAACAGAGCTATGAGATTTGTCAATTTTCCGTTGATTCAATTGCAGGATTACTTGTGAGATTCTGATAATAAAGCTAACAAGCTAGAATTAACCTCGTTAGTCGCCTGCTGACTAAAGTCAGAGTAATTTATGAAATTCTTCTTTTGACTTTTAATTTTTCAGGCTTTTTGTTCTAGTTTTGTGATTTAGTAGGTGAACTAGCGGTTGCCCGTGGCATCACTCGTGGCATTCCCGTTACATTTTTGGGATAAAAAGTACCCTGTGTCCTTTTCCCGGTTCTAAGCTACCTCCCCACCAATTTTCAGCCAAATCGGGTTTGCAGTTCTTGAGTTATAAATAGTGTGTCTAAACCGTCTTTCTTTTATTTATATAGATATTTTAATCAAGTATTTTAATGGCCGATAAGCTATCCATAAATTCGACCCTTAGTCTTATATCCCAGTATGGGGCAGAAACTATTTCTTTACTCAGTTTTTGTCACTCCAGCGCAAGAACCAATCAATAACTTCAAACCCAGTGTTTTTAGGGTTCCGTAGCCAAATGGCAAAAACGGAACCCTTGTAGATTCGTCATGTCTGTCTGTCTGTCTGTCTGTCTGTCTGTCTGTCTGTCTGTCTGTCTGTCTGTCTGTCTGTCTGTCTGTCTGTCTGTCTGTCTGTCTGTCTGTCTGTCTGTCTGTCTGTCCGGCCGTGTCACAGCCATTTTTCTCCGAAACCATAAGAGCTAGACTGATGAAACTTGGTGAGTAGATGTATTCTGTAAACCGCATTAAGGTTTTTACACAAAAATAGAAAAAAAACTATAAATTTTGGGGGTCCCCGTACTTGAAACTGAAATTCAAATATTTTTTTTTCATCGAACCCATGCATGTGGGGTATTTATGGATAGGTCTTCAAAAATGATGTTGGGGTTTCTAATATCGTTTTTTTCTAAAACTATAAATTTTGGGGGTCCCCATACTTGAAACTGAAACTCAAAGTTTTTTTTTTCATCGAACCCATACGTGTGGGGTATCTATGAATAGGTCTTCAAAAATGATGTTGAGATTTCTAGTATCGTTTATTTCTAAACTGAATAGTTTGCGCGAGAGACACTTCCAAAGTGGAAAAAAGTTGGTCCCCCCCCTCTAACTTCTAAAATAAGAGAATGATAATACTAAAAAAAATATATGTTGTACATTACTATGCAAACTTCCAACGATATTTGGTTTGAACGAGATCTAGTCAGTAGTTTTTTTTTTATACGTCATAAATCGTAAACCGCAATTTACCTTTCAACGAACTACAAAAACCTTTATATTATGTTATTTGATGCTACGGAACCCTTCATGGGCGAGTCCGACTCGCACTTGGCTGCTTTTTCTTTTTTATGGAATCAAATCACCGTAGATATCTACAAACCTTAAAACGTTATCTGTACGAGCATAAACTGTGCCTGTGTCTGACGAGCAAACGTGCTACTTTGTCAATAAATTATTCTGATTCTGATTTTAAATAAGTACGGTAAATCTACGCAAATATTATCGAACACCTTATTTTGTCTTTGAAGTAGAAAAACATGTTTTTTTTATTTAATCCGCAACGCCCTATTAATATTTTTTAAGGCGGGTCAAAGTAACGTTGTCCATCATTATACAATATTTCCGTCTTTTCAGACAAGTCTAAATTGAGGCGGAAATATTTTTGTTTGATTGATAGAGAACTGATCGAACCCGCCCTAACTGTACTAAATAAGTTACCCTTGACATTATAATGAAATCATCTACAATAGATGACAAAGCCAAAGTCCTATTTGTCTTATAACTTCAACAATAAATTTCGTTCATTTGCAACGAAATAATGACACTGAAATTTAGTTAATCCAGATACTTATACAATAGCGTCACAGAATAATACCAAATGCCTCACAGAAGTGTGATTTCGTATTCACCACAGAAGGCTTAAAGAGATTGGTATTCAAGTAGCCTTTGTGCATTTTCAATCGGGAAAGCATTTTCTCTAATAACTCCCAATCGCTCTGACGAAGCCAATTTTTTCACGTAGCTTTCAATTCAATGGAATTCTCTGTAGTCGGTAGGTATCTCTAAAAACATGTATTGTGTACATACAAGTACTAAAAAGATTTGAGTGGAAATTGCTTTAAAATAAAGGTAAAGGGGTATGCGGCATACCCCGGTATGCCCAAATTAACAACATTTATGACATACATATTTAATTGATAATCCGTACGTCACAAGTTACATGAAGCAAGAAGGTTATAAATCCTGTAATAATAAGAACCTAAAATAGGCTAGTTTACTACCTAACAATCACGTGTAGCCTATTTCAAAATGAACTTGCCTTCCAGAAATCTCTGAAAGTATTCAAATAGGTATTCTCTGAAATTCTCTCCACGTCGCACCCTTAAAAAGTAATAGACTTTCGAAATAAGAAATGAAAATCCTGGCACTGTGATTCCAGGCACGCAATAACTGTGAACGGTCACAATAGATTACAGTGTTACACACTCAAGGGTACCAACTGTTAGCCAATTTCGTCTATTTGTCCCAAGGCTGTGGTTTGTCTTAGCAGTTTACATTTACGACTCTCCGGGTACGTTTTTTAGGACAAATGCTGACACAGCCAAGTTTTACGTCCGGCTAGTTACGAATCACATTTTAAGCGATGTTGACAGAATTGCTCCCGACGAAATTATCCTACGTTTTTAATTTCGTTTTACTTCTTTTTTATCTTCATCAAACATGCCCGTCTTTGATGGACCTACGTTTCAGTAACCCGAGTCGAAGTTTTGCTACGACATTTCGTCTACGAAATGTTGTTTTCGTTTCGCCTATTTGTCTCTCTATTGTATGGAGAAAAAATGAGACGGCAAAAATACGTTACGTAGAAACGAGTAGCTGTCTCATCAATTTTCCATATGATAGAGAAAGGCCATATGGTAGGAAAACTCCGACTTCGGGTACTAAAAAACAAAAAATCTCGACTGCCAGAGTGGCATTACAAATACGAATGGTTCTACATCATTATTTTTCTATCAAGATGTATTTTGTTGCTATTGTACGAGTATCTCACACTACTTGTCACGGAAGACCAGCTTTAATAACCATGCTACCAGAGTATTTATACAATCATACACTTCTTACATTTCACCTAAGTGTCAGCTGTCAGCCCCTTATCAGAATTTGAAATCTACATGCCTTGTTCCGTGCTGCAAGTTTCCGTTTAATTACAGTTTTGATTTAAGGCTCGAACACACCTAGTTCGCTGGCGGTAGCGATCAGTGAAACGCTGTCAAATATCGCTGTCAGGTTTGAGATTTGACAGCGATATTTGACAGCGTTTCACTGATCGCTACCGCCAGCGAACTAGGTGTGCGCAGGCCTTTAATTATCATACCTTACTATCATACTTCACCTCTCACTGGCTGGCCTCTCAGCTCAGTTTGTAGTAGCTCTGCCTTTTGAGCCGTAGGATGTGGGTTCGATCCCCACCGAGAACAAAATATTTGTGTGGTGAACAAAGATGTTTGTTCTCTGTCTGGGTGTTATATTGTGTTCTAAGTATGCTTTTACAAAAAAAAAGTATATGTATTATATCAGCTATCTAGTTCCCATAGTACAAGCTCTGCTTAGTTCGGAGCTAGATAATGTTGTGTGGATTGTCTATAGCATTTGTTTATTTATTTATACCTCTAAAAAGTGTTTTTTTATACATATAACTGATGTAAGAATCATCTATGACCCACGTGATTTTTAGTGGTAACCATCACCTATAACAAAGCATTGCCTTGTAGGTCACGCACGTCAGGAACGTGCCCCACGATGCACTGCCCTGCGTCCATCAAAAAGTGTTTTCAGATTAACTATTATTTTATTACAAAAATATCTTGCGTAAAAATATCGCTTCCATTTAATACCCTTTTATTAGCTTTGTTTTATCATCATAGTTAGCAAATAGGTACTATACAAATTGTACTAACATTACCTCAAGTGTTAATAGTGGTTTGTTTGAGAAAAAGCAAAAAAAAAGACAAGTGAAAAGTTTTTGCTCAGTCAGCAGTGACGCTGAGTTTGGAGTTAGGCCATTTATTTTGACCATTGAAAATGTTTGACATTCCGATTCCGTTTCGAATGACTTTTTTTCGAAGTAGGATGGATTTTTCTTTTTTCTATTCGGGACCATAAAATCTTTTAAAGTAACGTTAAGTAATATGATTGGTTCCCCTAGTTTTCATAATTATTCATTCATTCTAAAAAGCATTTTCAATCAGTATTGTACCTCGAGAAATGAATTATAATGACCTGTGATTACAAGTTAATAAACACTTTTGAAATCTAAAAATTATCGATTTACCTACTGGTGTTTAACGGTTTCTTAAAAAAAGCTTTCTCATACCTACCCCAAAAGACTAAGCTCGTTTGCGCAAAAAAAAAAGTGTTAGAAAACACGTATCAACCACCAATTTAATAAATCATCTGTACCTACACCCTTGATTTCAATAATCGAGCCTTTGATTAATCATAAGCCCGTAAGTCTCCAAGATATCAAACTGTGCGCCAGTGACCCGGACTAATTGCTCTCGAGTGAATACTGAATACTTGGCTGTAAATTATACATACGAAAACCTTATGTACGTGAATATAAGCATGTTATGAGATGTTCAGCACAGCGAAATCAGAAAGCGAAAGCGAAGAATGTACGATTGTACATTCAGCGTTAGAATATGTTAAATTATGTAAACTTCAAGTTAAGTCTTGCCCACACACATCTAAGTGTTCTGCGATGGTGATCAGTGAAACCCTGTCAAATATCACTGTTATATTTGACAGCGTTTCACTGATCGCCATCACAGAACGCTTAGATGTGTGTGCGCAAGGCTTATGTGTGAGAGCTGTTGACTTACCTAGAGAGTATCGGGGCGCCAAAAAATGACATACATAGACTCCTAACAAATGGCATGACAAACCTGCCTGCCTACCTGCCTAATTAAAGAGGTACAAAACAACTAAAACAGATTGCTCAAATCAAATATTTCTTTAATCAATTCGTGAATGATTGTGTACCTACTGTTGAGGATATGGGAGTCTTTATCCATGGCGGAAGGTCCTGGAGACTTGTATTAAGGCTATCTAAGCCTATCTCAAGCTCCAGTCTCTTGCAAAGTGGGTGGACACATCTCATCTAATTACTCTTCCTATTGTATCTTCACCATACATTGTGTTCGCTACCTACTTTGTGAAAGAAAATAAATGCTTTTATTATTTATTATTTATTATTATTTATTTCTTTAATCAATGGTTATCACAAAGATCATTTTGAAATGTCATAAGCTAGGTGTGTCTAGGTGCCAGTTCCACGCGACCAAGCCTATAGAAGAACAGGTAACAAACTACGGCTTGGTAATGATGTAGAATAAAAATAATAATTCCATTGAAGTTCCAGGGCTCGAAACTCCAGTAACAAAACTCCCAAGCAATTATAAAATACCACTTACTTAAATTGATAAGAAAGTTACCCACATTGTATTCAAACATCCGACATGTTGGTTGGAGTACAATTTGAAAGATAGCATCTATTACTGTGATATATGGTTTAAAGCGTTGTCTCATATATTTTGGTGACGACAGTGGTGATTACGAAAGCGTATTGTTGGGCGTCTCCCAACGTTGGAACTTCCACTTTACTTAGATGAGCCTAGTTTATTTGCTTTAAAAACGATCTATCCTATAAACTTCTGCATCTTATCGTGTCACTGATTCTTTCGAACCAAGCGTGGAAGGGTTTAAGTGCTATAATATATAAGTAATATTAGAATTTTTATTTGAAGTTAAAGTTTTTAAGTGTTAAAGTTTAAATTGATTTAATATTATATAGAATCCAAATAATAATAACAACATCATATTTGAAAGTGGCGCCAGTGTCTGAAAAGATGAGGAGCAATAAGTAAGCATGGTATGCGCATGTCATGCAAATGGAAGAATGTCATGTAACGAGAAGAGTGCTAGATATGAACGTGAATGGGTATAAAAGTAGTGATAGGCCAAAAAGATGGATTATGTGAAGGATCACTATGGGTAAGTTAGGAGTGACTGCTGTACCTAATGATGACTAATTAGTGGAGATTGGAAAACGAAAACCTGTTGTGCCAACCCCACATAAAGTGGGATAGGGACAAGAAAATGATGATGACTTTTATCATTTTCATAGCTCTAAAGACCAAAGCTGGACATAGGATTCCCCCTAAATTTGGGGGGTCACCACGCTTGAGATTTAGAAGTACTCCGAAGATTATTTATTTAATTCATAATAACTAGTCAACTCACTCACAATAACTAGTCGCTGCGCTGCACAAGTCAGTGCAGTTTTTTTTTTTACCTACCTGTAATTAGCAGTCGCAGTTGACTACGTTGTTTGAGTGTGCGTTCGCCCAGTAGGTTAATAAGGTTGTATTTGTTCGTTGCGTTTTTTCTAATTGTGTAAGTTATTAGTTATAAAAGTGTATTGATATAGAGAACCCAGTGGTAAGACAAACCTTACTTAGGCTTTAAACCACTGTTCACTGTTAATTGTAACTTTCTGTATAAAAAATAAATATAAATAAATAAATAACTGTAATAATTTGTCTACCTTTAAAAAATAAGTAGGAGTAAACGATAATGATGTGATCAGTTAATGGAACAAATTAACACTTAAATAATTTTAATCAAACTGTAATGTAACAGTTGAGCTACTCTCTACACTTAATTCCAATCTCAATCACTTTAGCAAATTGGAATTGCGATCTAGTGTTGAGAGTACTCTGGCTAGGTGATTGCAAAACGACAGTGACACACCGTATAAAAAAGCTTCGCTCGCCGCATAAAAAGACCAATTATTTTTTACAGGGAAATGGATCACCGCGGTATCAATGGCTACAACACGCCGTGATGCGTGGCTAATTCAATCTGATACCGGGATCAGTCGAGACACGCCCATCATAAAGAAGGTTCCACATCAGGGCTTTTTAACATACTTCCAGGAACCTCCCCCATTTCCTAGAACTTCACTATCGATAGATTGACAAGTAACGGTAAGCTTGCAAAATCAAAAGTGTATTTATTCAGTAAGATTGCAAGGATCACTTTGAAACGTCTTAAAGCTAGGTGAGTCTAGGTGCCAGTTCCACGCGACCAAGCCTAGACGCACGTCAAAACGTCCTGATGTGCACGCAGCTTTACGTTCACTTCTATGGAATCGATCCCGAGAACCAGAGAAACTGACTAGTTTTTCTACTCATACGGTGTCGTCTCGCTGAAAACACACTCCCACCGCATCAACCCAGAAAACATCTGATTATGGCTAAGAAGCCGATCGAAGATAAAATGAGCAACAAAACTAAATGAAATCAACCCACCATTGCCACCATTGCCGGCGTCTGTTTTTCCGAGCACTTGGATGTTTTTAAAAGTAGAGTAAACAGGTATCTTCCAGGTAAGCATGCTACACCGTCGACCGCATCATCACTTAACAGCAGGTGAGATTACGGTCAAACGCAAGCCTTAATTATGTTAAAAAAAATTATGTCGACCCAACACGTTACGTCAGCAAATACATCCTAAAACATTCCCAGAATTCTAGGCGTATTTTATTCTGATTCCACGCGTGCAAATCGGTTCGTATCGATAACCGACAAATGTGGCAAAGATACGCAATTGAGAATATTGGAGTATGCTGAATACATCGGAAATTGTATAATAATCGCATCACGTGCGAATCTAATTTAACGGTATGCGCGGTGGAATAGGCTTATACCGTCACATGTGGAATCCATATTGACAAAATGCTACTTTCCTTCTCCATTTTTAACGAAAAAGTAATCTGATTGGACTTCTTCTTCTTCTTATCGTGTCACTGATTCTTATGAAATAGGGAAGTGTGGTAAAAGGATTTTAAGTGCGCCTTTAAGAAAGCTCCTTTCTGATTGGACTGATTTGGAACGAGTAAAGTTTAACAATTTACAAGAATGAGCCACCACGCGAGCAGAGCCAGAGGCGGCCGCTAGTAATTAATAATTATTTATGTTAGGTTAGTTACTAAGAAAACTAAAATATTAGTTATTTCTAATATATGTATGTAAAATTATTCTTACCCTTTGTTGATTATATTCCACTTAGAACTAAAACTATCACATAACAAAACACGAATAAATCAATCACTAATGTAACTTTACACCAAGTTTTTAAATACTTTTCGTAAGTTGTTTTTTAAGTTAGTTCTGAAAGTTTGATGATACCATTTTCACTTTCAACTATCAAAGTTTTTCACTGAAGTTCACACACGTTTTAGGCTTTGAGTGTTGCGAGCCAGTCTGGTGTGATGCGTAGCGGTACTCTGAACATACTGGTACTTTTCAGTCTGAAACTGCTCCTTCACCGCGCATGCGTCGGTCACCAAAGGGCAGAGATTACAGAAGTTTATCACTATGGAATAGTTAATACAATTTCGTCGAGGTTCTTCAATGGGTGATAATTTTTTGCTCACATTTTTAACGAGAAATCGTAATTTTCTTTGATTTCCCAAACGAGCAAAATTCAAAGATAAAAGTTGTTTTGTTAGATATTCTATAAAATCTCTGACTTGGCTAAACGACTAGAGAATTTAGGTTCATCTGGAAACTTTTTTCTTTAGTTTGTCTTTCAATTTGCATTTTTGTCCAGAACATTGCGTATCTATGAATCCGTAATCCAAAACGTCCTTTCCTGCCCAGCCAGATAAAAAAGCAATTTCCACTCATATAAATGCAAATGGTAAAACGTCCGAAGTACCTGCGCATTAAATAAATTCTAAAGATCATCATTTCACGAACAATAGCTTCGATGAAATTTAATTTAAAACTTGAAATGAAACCGTCACTTCTGCCGAACATGATTTTTGCGTATTAACAATGCAAATTTTCTTTTATCCCAACTCATTCCAGCATTGAGGTACTTGGGGCAGTGACATTTCAAAAGCGGAACGGTTAGACTTTTTTACATCTACATGTAAAGAAGTATCGGATGCTAAATTGCCCAGTAGTTCCAATTCCGAAGTTTGCTTGTAAAGTCACTCAGCGATCTCGCTGAGTGACTTTACAAGCAAACTACATTACATGGCTATGCTGTAGTCTCTCTCAGAGTCAGGATCCGGAACAAGACATTTGACAGAAGACCAAAGTTGTTGACATAGCCCAAAGAACTAGTAAGCTGAAGTGGCATTGAGTGGCATTGATGTTTGCCGAAGAACTGATAATCGCTGGGACGAACGAGTTCTAGAGTGGAGATCACGTTTATGCAAACGTAGTGTAACGATCTCAGACTCTAATATTCGTATACCTCAGAGATGGAGCGACGACTTGCGCAGGGTGGCGGGCAGCGACTGGATGCGAAGAGCCAAAGACCAGGCTCAGTGGCGCGCCATGGGAGAGACCTATGTCAATTGATATTGATGATGACCGTATGGTTTTTTTAACTGATCCTCTTTTCTGTTCTTTTTCTACGATTTACTTTGCTCAATCTGATTATTTTCGATTTTTGAGAAATTTTTAATTGCACGCTATTTTGGCCTTTGGTTTTGGGCCTTCCGTGAACCGAAACCGATCAAACCGACCGCTAAAACCGATTAATAACTAATTTGTAATGATGACAAACAGACGCTACTTTTGTTAGGCGGTCAGTTTGATCGGTCCGGTTCGTGGAAGGGCGTAAATCACAAAGCAATAGCGTGCGATTAAAAAGCGTTTCTAAGTAACAAAGCATGTTTGTCGCTTCGCCTTAGCCAAAATCACGACCTAAGAATTGTTCTTATGAATAAATACCCAGGATTTCAAAAGTACTTATAATTTCCGCCTGCCGATTGTTAGAGCTATTTCGGATGGGTTTCGAATTGCTTTTTGTCGTGTTCACATGATCGGACGTTATCGAGATCGGTCTCTGTAATATTGAATTATTAAAATTATGACCGCCATTTATCAAACATATCGGTCGACCGATCGGCCTACTTTATATTTTGACCTAAAGGTAACAAGCACAGAAGATTGAATAGTAGCTATGACTCAAAGGAATAGCTACATGATGACAATTAAGATATTTAATAAAATTCCTAGGGGCATTAGAGAGTTACCAATAAAGCAGTTTAAGACAAAACTTTATTTGTGGCTAGTAGATAAATGTTTTTATAGTATTGTAGACTTAAAAGTAGGTATGAATTGAATTGAATTAAATCTGACATTGATACTTAATTACTTAATTTTATATTTATCGGCATTCTGTAAATTATTTATATTTGTTCTAAGCATGTTCTATGTTTTTTGTACTGTATACCTAAATTGTCTTTAAGTTTCTAGTATTTTTTTTAATTGTCTTTGTAGTTTATTGTTTTTAAATTTAGTTTTGCTTTATGTTAGCAATTTAACATTAAACTTTGCATGTCGGTCTCCGACGAAGTATGTGGTACTACATTATTATTAATAAGAAGTTTTTCAAAATTGACCATACATCATAAGTACTTCATAGTGAATAGGTTATTCGCAAGCTTTAAAATACCCAACGTTCTTCTTACGTTGTTGTAAAAAAAAACAAAAATCACGCGACCAAGTCTAGAAGAACAGGCAACAAACTACGGCTTGATTCCTACCGTTTTTTTTCAATGATACCATTACCAAATAAAAAAAATCTAAAGTAGTAGTGGTAGCTGTAGTATTAGATGTCTCTTAAATAATCAAATAATAAGTTGCATGAACTTGAAAGACTGACTTCATGGCCAAACTGCTGAACCGCTTTTGATGAAGTTTCTATGGGATTAATCTGGAAGTATTTTAGTTAAAAAAAAAACAGTTTTCAAATCAGGATCATTTCAAAAAAATATTACATTGTTAGCTTCACGGCCACATGAAAAAATCCGAAGTAAAAAGACTAGCTAGTAAAAATTTCTTTGGTTTACGACTTAAAATGAATTTCCTTAGGGAAGACTGCTGCGTTGACCTCCATTGTCGACTGTATTCATCACTCTATACTAAAAGTAGGTTAAGACGTGCTCTACAGCCCGAGATAAGTTTTTCCTAACATAAAAGTATACTGCTTTTATTTAAGCAGTCAGTATGAATGTTTTTACATTATACATCAAAAAATTGAGGCAACAATTTGAAAGAAGTATTGCAACTATTTGTAATGAAAGAGCTCAGAATCGTTCCTCCTGAAAATGTATAGGGATTAGGGATTAGTGGATTTCTTTAGACTGATAATGATGGTAATTTACAAAATGCACGAAAAAAAGTTGAGCTATCTGCAGACCGTTACAAACGATTTAGAGATAGCTCAACTAATCCAAATCAATGCCAGGGAACTGTCCTCAAGACGCTAGCGGCATTGCCACACTGAATAGCAATGCTAATGCGCTGCATCAGATACCCATCCTGGGTCTTGCATCGCTTCCATCAGTCGCCATTTTGAAAACCCGCAAGGCTTCGTTCCCCCACGGACCCAGAATCTCAACTCCAAGAGTAGCAAATAAGTAGGCTCTGTCCTGCATATTTGCGCCTCTTGAGATCCTCGGCCTAAATCTGCCACGGATTGTCCCGACGGATAATGACTTGAAAGGATGTCTTTGGCAGTCGAGAAGGCGCAAGTATGTTTGACTTTAAATATTTTTAAGTTCAAATATCTAATATCTATTGCATACATAATGTGAAGCCCCGAGTAGAACGTCTTCTGGGACGTACGCAGATTAAAAGTTAGCCGGACCTCACGCACACATCAGCTTGTTTATTTTGAAATATCTCATTCCTAAGGCTGTTCAATTTATATGCAAATTCTATTGATTTTCATGACTGTGTCCACTGGTAAATAGAGGCTTACTGGCTTTCCAGTTAATAAGGAGTTTTCTAAAGCATTGATTTGACCCAAATTCTATCTCCTTAATCCGTAATTTAATTACTTAGGCAATCTATTATAATTTTTGTTATTACTGTAGTTCTCTTTGGATGTGGGTAGAAATGTGTAACTATAATTGCTTATTTGTCAGATAAGAGAGATCCAAAAGTTGACGTTTAAAATTTCACAATAAGTTGACAAAGCCAACCATTCACACACACACATAACACAACACACACAACAACAACTACACATTACACAACTACAACTTTACATTTAAGAATATTTGACAAAGCTAAATAAATAAAAAAAAAAATATAACTTTGCACTTAACCTAATTTTGACTTCTTTAAAGACATCACTTCGACATTATTGTTCTATCGTTTAATCTAAGTATATACCTACTTACCTAATAATGTTTTAAAACCTCGGCCTACCTTCATGTTGCTATACACTATGTGGCTATAGCGGTATAGCTGTGTTCTTATGTGGAAAGTCCATGTGATAATGTTTTACACCTAAGAACTATAATGTATGTAATGTAATATTTAAAAGTGATGGGTGCCCCCCAGCCACTCCTACTCTAAAAAATAATGCTCTAACTAGTCACAAACAATGTATAGTGAAATTTTTACCCAAACTTATCAGTAAATTATGGAGATGAGTGGAAAAACGATGACTTACAAAATTTTGCTTTTATAATACAGGCAAACATTTTTTTTTTCTCGTGTGGGTAGTCTGGGTGATTACACAAAAAATTTTAGCTCCTTGTTTATTTTTACATTTTTATTTATTTAAAAGCTTAATTTAGTGCTAAAGTTGTGTTACAACTAGAGTAAAACACCTCCCCCACACGCCAGTATAAAATATATCCTCTCAACTTACCCAAAACACTGCAATCTTCACAACAATGGATCTCTACACAATGATGTCATCCAACATGGATGAGCTGACTGGCACCTTTGATGCAAGGATGCACCAATATGAGAATGATCTCAAGAAGTTTTCTGGCTCTGACCCTGTCCCTCATAAAGATTTGGACACTTTGACACGTGAGTTTGTTGATTTCAAAACACTTATTTGGAAAACACTATCCATGATGAGATCACAGTTGGAGCTTCTGGTTCGAGGTCTGGACCGCCAAGAAACCACTTCACGCAGAAAGGTACTCTTGTTCCATGGGATTGCAGAGACCAGTGATTCAGCCATCGGTGAATCCATTATTAAGATTTTACGTGACCAGTTAAGGATGCCTGATGTCTCTGTGGACCAGTTATCTGCATGCCACCGCCTGGGCACTAACACCAGCAAGCCTAGGCCAGTGATGGTGCGTTTCACAAGCTACAAGCTGCGTAGCTCCGTATGGAATGCGAAAACCTCGCTAAAAAACTCTGGGATCACTGTCTCTGAGTTTTTAACAAAGACCCGACATGTATTGTTCACCGCAGCTCGTCAGCACTTTGGTATAAGGCAATGCTGGACATCGGAGGGCAAAATTGTCATACTGTTGCCCGATAACAAGCGGCGTAGGATCGAGTCCATGGCTGAGCTCAGGCCGCTATTAGTTGAGCATCCTGCGGTGCAGTCTGGACCAGAGAAGAGGACTGCTAGTACATCTCAGGATAAGGGGAAGACCACTGCACTCCCCGTAGCGAGGGCCGCACGGGCTGAATCCAGAGCCAGGCGCCCTGTCAAGTGAGCAGCGTTTTCCCACGAGTTTGCAGGCCCACATGCCAAGTTTGTCGCGGTCCCCACAGCTGTCGGCATCTTTTTGTTGCCGTGTTCTTCATTAGTAGTAGTTACGTCCGATTGTTCTTTCCTAGTAGGTCTTTTTTAATAAGGTAGGTTGTGAATTTGATGTAACATAGCTTCAATTTTTCTTTTCCCTAACTTTTTCTTGTGAACGAAATGAACAGAGTAGTGCGTCGTCGTCGTGACTGACATTCCGACTTGTCACTGTCAAATGTCGATCGCGCAACCCGTTGACATGACTGTCAAGAACATGATTGGCATGAGGGCTCGTTCGGTAATCTTTTGGTTAATCTTTTTGCAAAATGTGTTTTTTTTTTCTCCTCTGAGTGTTGCCCACTGATTGCCCGGATAACGTTACTCATAATTCACTCTACTTTTTATGCATCATAATTTTGTATAATAATTTAGCCTGTTGTGTAATTCCATTATTCTCAGTTTAAAAACTGTTCTGTACTTACGATTTCGTTTTTTTTTTTTTATATTTTTTAAGTGTAAATTTTGTAATTTTGTGTAAGTTTAAATTTTTGGTTCTCATTGCATTGTATTGTATCCGCAGTGTTTATCTTTCAGCAAACTGGCGAGTGTAGGAGGAATGTTTGTGCACTTCTACAACAGAGTAGTAGATAGGTTAGGTATATATATATTTATATATATATTTTATTTTTATTTATATATATTTTTAGAGTAGGTATTTTTATATGGATGATATTATATTTGATGATAGCTTTTTTTCTTGTTCGTCTTCATGCTCTTCTGATAAAGATTATGCCAGTGCCATCAGTGATGACTCAATCCATCTGCTGGACCAGCTGGAAACCAAGTTTTCTGCCTTTCCTAAACTTCTTAACATTGTCCACATTAATGCTCAAAGCATTCCTGCACACTTCGAAGACATTCTTTCCTCGTTTGATAGCAAACTGATTGACGCCGTACTTGTCTCAGAGTCCTTTCTGAAACCAGCGCTACCCTCCACTCAATATCCCTTACCAGGTTTTAAACTTATTAGAAACGATAGGGTGGGTAAAGGATGTGGTGGTGTTGCTATCTATCTCCGGGGTGACATCCCCTCTAAGGTGATTGATCATTCGCCCAGTGTATATTCTAATTTTGCCGAACATCTTTTTATTGAAATTACTATTAACCACTCTAAAGTAATGCTCGGAGTGTATTACCCACCCTCTTCTAATATAGACTACTTTTCCTCCCTCGAAACTAAACTTGAATCCTACACATCTTTGTACGATCACATCATTATTCTTGGGGATTTTAACACGTGCCTGATAAAAAATGATTTGCGTGCTAGTAAACTTCGTTCTTTAGTAACCTCGGTCAATATGCACATCCTTCCACTTTCTGCCACTCATCATGCTCCTCACGCCACACCCTCTCTTCTTGATTTAATTTTAGTCTCTGACGTTAGCCGGGTGGCAACACATGGTCAATTATCAGCTTCCTTTTCTTACCATGACCTTCTTTTCCTTTCCTACAAAATTAAATGTCCCAGGCGTAAGCCTAAA
Source organism: Thera obeliscata (assembly GCA_947578465.1). Classification (NCBI taxonomy): domain Eukaryota; kingdom Metazoa; phylum Arthropoda; class Insecta; order Lepidoptera; family Geometridae; genus Thera; species Thera obeliscata. The sequence goes on along the minus strand of OX387912.1, from coordinate 20,837,970 downwards.
TCTCTTCTTCTTCGTAGTTTTAAGGATATAAATCTGGAGCGCTTGAGGTCAGACGCAAGTAGGATTGACTGGTCTCCGGTCATTAATGCGGTTAATATCGATGACAAGGTCTGTTTGTTTAACTCAATCATCGCTAATCTTTTTGATACGCATGCCCCGCTAAAACGTGTTAACATCAAACATAAGCCGGCACCTTGGCTAACCCAGCCCATAAAAAAGATGATGTCTCGGCGAGATAAAGCGAAAAGGGTCTACAAGAAATCACCTACCGAGGTGAATTTGGCAGCGTATAAGAAGCTTCGTAATAGATGTAGTAAAATGTGCAGAGATGCCAAGAAACACCATATCCATAGCAGTATTCAAAATTGTTGCCCAGCCCAAATGTGGAAATTTTTAAACTCACTTGGTGTAGGCAAGAGGTCCAATGACACACCTATCTCCTTTGACCTTAACACTATCAACGCATATTTCTCCAAATCTCCACTTTGCTTAGATGATAGTGCTAAGCTTTCCACACTAGATCACTTATCTAGTCTACCCAGGCCTGAGTGCCCTTCTTTTAAACTGGTCGGGATTACTGAGGGTGACGTATTGAAACTCCTGAGTTCTATATCCACCAAAGCCATAGGTGCGGATGGCATCCACATCCTTATGCTTCAACTCCTATCCTCTGAGCTCGTTTCTGCAATCACTCACATCATTAACCATTCTCTCGAAACGAGCTCATATCCCTCTGCTTGGAAAAATGCTTTTGTCATCCCTCTTCCCAAAACGTCCAATCCCACTATTGCTTCCCAATTTCGGCCTATCTCCATTCTACCCGTCCTCTCTAAACTTTTAGAACAAGTTGTTCACCATCAACTTTCTCTCTTTCTTTCCAGCCACGACCTCCTAAGTCCCTATCAGTCTGGTTTTCGCCCAGGGCACAGTACCGTCAGTGCTCTTACCAAAGTTGCTGATGATATCCGCAGTGGCATAGACAACAAACTCCTTACTGTGCTGGTGCTATTAGACTTCAGCAGTGCCTTCAATTCTGTGGACTATGACATTCTCCTCGCCATCCTGTCCTCGCTCAATATTTCTCCTCCAGCTATCTCTTGGTTCGCCTCATACCTTACGGGCCGCTCGCAGTGTGTTCGCTCGGAAGAGTCCTGCTCTGACTGGTGTAACATTACTGCTGGCGTTCCTCAGGGTGGTGTTCTCTCGCCTCTCCTCTTCTCTGTTTTTATAAACGCTATCACCCTCATCCTTTCCACACATTACCACCTTTACGCGGACGACTTGCAGATATATTGCCAAGTAAAAGTTGACGAAATTTCTAAAGGTATTAGCTGTATTAACTCGGACCTCGACCGTATCTACTCTTGGGCTAATGCTTTTGGTCTTTTAGTTAACCCTGCTAAGTCACAGGCTGTGATTTTCGGTAGCCCTTATATGCTAAATCGGTTAGATCAGGCTTCTCTTCCCTCGGTCTTGTACGCTGGCACACCTATAAGCTACTCGACTAATGCAAAAAATCTTGGTGTTATCTTTGACAACCAGTTATCCTGGGTGAGCCACGTTAACGCGGTTAGCCAGAGGGTTTATTTTTCATTTCAGTCCCTTAAGCGTCTCCAAAAATTTTTACCCTTCGAAACTAGAATAACTCTTGCTCAAACTCTCTTGCTGCCCCATCTCGACTATGCTGATGTCTGTTTTCTGGATGCCACGGAAGAACTGTTAAATAAACTGGAACGTCTTCAAAATTTGTGCATCCGGTTCATATTCGGATTGCGCAAGTTTGACCACGTTTCAGATTTCAGATCTCAGTTAAAATGGTTACCGATTCGCCGTAGACGTGATCTTCATGTTCTTTCTTTTCTTTTCAACATACTATACAGTCCTGTCTCTCCTTCCTACCTCCGTGAGCGCTTTGTCTTTCTTATTCCTCGGGGTGAGCCCTGTAGAACAGCTGTGTCCCTTCTCCTTAAAACTCCCTCCTGCTCCTCTGCCCGCTATCGTGACTCTTTCACTGTCCACGCCGTCAAGCTGTGGAACTCTCTTCCCCACACTATTCGTGCCAGTCCATCACTGGGCATATTCAAGCGTAAAGTTAAAGAGCATTATCTCTCCTTGTAATATATTTATGGTATAGGTATATATATATATATATATATATATATATTTATATGGTATATTTAATTTATAATTTGATATATTTATTTATTTGTGTTTAGTATAATATGTAGGATTTCGATTATTTATAGTATTTAGTGTAGTCTGGTTAGTATGTATGTAAGTTTAATATGTCTGTATGTAATTAGTTTATTATTTATTTAGAACTATGTGATATTCTCTATATATACTTCTGTATAAGTATTTTAGTTTAAGGTTTTTTTTCTTTTTTCCCAATGCCTGTATGTTTGTACACCCACCCACCACTATAATCAACTCTCTCTATCCTCCAAGGTTTGCTGGTAGAAAACTCTATTTAGGGTTAAGCTCGCCTCTGTACATGCCCGCTTTATAATGTTTATCTATCATCTGTATGTGTGTACAAAGAATAAAGAAAGATAAAGAAAGAAACATCGCCTTCTTAGAATCGTTACTTAAACGGTTTTTGTCAAAAAACCCTTGCTCTGCTTAAAATTACCTTCCAAAAACTCTCACGTTCCGTCTTCACCTATTAGGTTTGCAAACTTATACGAGCCAAGTTTGATTAGGGTCCAATATTAATTCACCCGTGGGACGAGCTGATCTAATTTCGAAAACGCTTCAAGTGGCTTGAAAATGTTTTCTTGTGGTCGTAAATTTTGCGGGAATAATAACGTTTATGCTAAAAGTTCTTTAGTATCGGCTGATGAGTTCCGAACTCATTTGACTACAGGAATATGTAATAGCTTGACTTGAAAAAATAGAAGGTTTTTTTTCCGGTGTAAATTTTATAGACCCCTCGCAAGATAGCTCTGCGTATGACTGATGGTGGAAAACATAAAAAAATAACTGGTTATATATCTACTAATCACAAACATGAATGGGAAAATCGAACCTGCACTGCGATTAATCAAAGTCAATGATTGGGAGATACTTATGGATATTCTGTTAAAAAAATTATGCACACAATGATAATTATTGCAAACGGTAAAGGAAAACATCAGCTCAGCATGTATTGACCCCAAGATTAAACTATTACTAACTTCTGGGCACTCGGGTAAAAACATACCTCCTAAATTTGTGTATAAAGCGTTGCTATTACAGATTATAAGTTCACTAGCACAAATGAACCATAAATAAATAATAATAACAAAAACAAATCAACTGTTCACTTCCCTACATTTTTGTCCCATAATAATTAACTAAAGTAACAATTTATTTGTATTTTATACAATACAAGCTCAATTTACTCTATTAATATAATGAGCAATGTTGGTAATTAATAATGTTTTAACTAAAATCAAACACACAGAGTGAGCAGGACAGAGAGGACAGAGTGAGCAGGACGTCTGAAATATATTTTAAGCATTTTTTTACTTTGGCATAATTATTATCATTTCATGTTCACCGTGCGCCAAACTGTTTCTAAAAAAACTAGAATGTGGTACAGTTGATGCAGCTCAAGATACCTAAAAACAAAGAAAAATTACGCTTACTGCAATGATATAAGAGCTATCAAAAACTCACTAGGGTAAAAGTCATAATATTCTTTCTGAGCCTTGAGCAAAGTTTGATTTTATTGAATGTTCTTTATAATCCTGAATTCTACCTACTATAATACTATATACCCAACATCTTAGGTACAGTTTGACTAACCTTTAAAATTTTACAATTGAAAGTAATGCCAAAGAAAATGGAACCGACGCCGCATAAAAATATATTATTCTCTTTATTATAATCTGCTGATTCAAAAATCACCAAAAAGAATATAATCGAGTACCTAGCTACTCGATATAATCTTTTTGGTGATTATTGAAGTACGGCCTGTGCAAGCAAAAGTACACGGATCGAATACAAGAAACAACTTCAAAGGCACAAAAATAATGTTTGAAAATACATATTCGAAATAGGTTTTGAGTGCCTCAATAATAATGTACGATGTATGATGTATAACACTCCGGGCTTATTGGAATTCAGACAGCTGATTGCCGGGAGTTTTCTGATTTGCCGGCTGATTTCCATAGGTCACCTCTGGGGCTTAATATTCGCTGAGCTCATGAATAAAGAGCACGTGAGACCCAAAACAATTCGACTACAGAAAATCGAGCAGGTGTAGAATAAAACCCGTGACTTTCAATCCTTTGTCCGAACGAAAGGACTACTCACTCACAAGGTGCCGTCTGCTTCTGAATAATAATCGTTAGTGTTTGTGGTAGAAATTAAAACTAAACCTATCTTATTTACGTAAACAACACTACCTTCATCCAATTTGTAGTTATGGCAGTAGCATGATCTTATTTGCTTCATTATACCTTTGCCACACTGAGTGCAGAGCTCAAAAGTGATGTACGAAGCCATTTGTGGTTGTTTACTGATATAGGTATATATATATATATATGTATATATATATATATATTTACTGGTATAAATCGATGATATGAAAATGAGATCAATCCACTTATTCTACTAATAAAGTGGAGGAATGGTAGCATGGCTATCATCTAGGCGCACCGAGTAGGTTTGTGCCTATTTTACACTTTAGCAAAGAAATACTTATCTTAGACAGTCAATCAAACATTTGGAAATCAATGAAAAAGAAATTCACAAATTTTCGCTAACTGTTAAATATATTCTCTTCTAGAAACTCAACTTACCCCCGTTAGCCACAAAACGTGCTAACCTAAACGTAACAAACGGGTACAAACGGCAGAAAAACTCCCGTGAAAGGTTATTCCAAGATAGTGACCAGTCGTAACCACGTCATAAAAAGATGGGTCACTAGCCCCAACACAAGATTTCAGGCAAAATGTGCGCCCTTTTAGTAACGCCTCATCGTCCCTTTAGTAAAACGTAGTATATCTTTATATTAGGTGACAGTTTCGGTGACATAGATTTATGATGAGCCAAGATCGTGGTGTGTATGTGGATTAACCTTCAATGAACCTTTCTTTAGATAACATTGTTAGGATGCTGTTTTTGTGTGGATTTGGGATCTGAGATTACTATGAAACTGACGGCGTTTTTCTAAAAAAACATTGCAAATTCCTTCAATATACAAAAAAACCTGTTTTTAGGATTGTTTTGTTCCCAGGTTAAAAATCTTGAAAATCTCAACATCTGCTTTCCTGTCCTTCCAGACTTGGTCGCGTGGAACTGGTAACTAGACTAACTAAGCTAATAGGACGCTTAAAAGTGACCTTGAGACCAAGACCTTAGGATTCAAATGAATAAAAGATATTCTCATTCTCTTGGTCTCATATTTTTTTACATTAAGTTTTTGATATTTAAAAAAAACATTGGATGGTGAAAAACATACTACCAAATGCACAAAATATTCGTCCACGGTGCTCCTCTGAGATCATTACGTTGGGTCTCTACAAACTTTTTCAGTTCCTTCTCGAGTAATTTAGTTTTGCTGCAGCTAGGACTAAAAGCCGAGTCAAAGGAAAACTTAGATTAGAGAATCAGATTCTTTCCACTTCAGCTACTTGGTACATATTAGATCTTGGTTACGCGTTCAACATCATAGTTATTAATAGTTATTTTTTAATAGTTTTGATGAATTATCTAACAATTAAGATGGAGGAAAGAATGGATGAAAGAGATGAACGAGGCGAGTGTGAATGGAATTGCTGGAAGGGGAAGAGTTCAACGTGCGTATTATCTCGATCAAATATAGTAGACGTTTTAGAGAAAAGCCAGGTTAAGAGTACCCTTATCCAACTTGCATGAAGAATGTTTTGAGGGTGAATGAAGCGAAAGAGGTATGTACATGGATCGTAGCAAGTGGACATCCTTTATTTCTACCTACCCCCATAAATAGAGGCGTGATCGTATGTACTTAGGTACATTAACTAAAAAACTTCAACATTCACACTTCTGTAGACTGAAGGAACATAGAAAATATAGTAATAAGCAACAAATATTGCACATCGGCTAATTTCGGCTTCATAGAGCGTTGTATGCGTCAGAAAGAGACATCGCTCTACGAAAGCAGAAAAACCGATGTGATCAATGATCCAATATTTATTTTATTTTATTTCCCATACCTACTATGTTCGTTCGTATACCTATAGGTTTAAATTAAAATTCATGCATTCATAAGGCTATATTTATACTCTTCATGTATATTCTTTCAGTTTCATATTATATTATTACAGTGGATAGAGTATAGGTTCAGGACTCTTCGTTTAAATAATATATTCCTTGTGTTATTAAGTCCGACTAATTTTAGGTCAGCTACTACCTGTTTTTCTGCAACACAGTGTAAACTAACGCAGGAAACAGTGGTACTACACTAAGTTACTGTCATGTAATATTGTTTGAAATAAAGTTTTTTTTTTTTTTTGTATTTTATTGCCTACAACTGTACTTTTGAACTAAACGATATGAACCCAATACGTATACCATACTCACGCATTGCCCCTGAAGCCACATTCATACACCAACGTATTTTCAGTTGAACTTGTGCTTAAAAAGGTCGGCTTAAATCCCTTTTTATCTCATAGCAGTGCCAGAATTTAAGCGCTCTTGTAAATACAATATTTTAGACAGCTGGTTTTATTTTGAAATAGCAGTTCATTCAACTCTGGTACTCTCAAACTGAAATAGCAGTAAATTCTTTTCGCATTAATATGGGGCCATGTAAAAGCTGCTGTGCATACACCATCATAATGGGCGCTTGGGTACCTAATTCTTTTGCAATGAAAATGAAAGCGATTACATAACCAACCTTTTTGCCAACATTTTTCGACCACTCCATCTGTTACCATACTAGTTTTACAAAGCGAAGCTCCTATTCGCTATCGCATTTCGTCAATATTCAGCCTTGTTGCAATCGTTCAACGAGTAGTTTTGTTTCAACTTGTTTCTTAGTTTAATCGAAGCTCAAAATAAGTCAGTCACAGTGACAGATGCGACTAGGTTTTGATTGCAACAATCATCCCCAAGTTTTCAGAAGATATTTTTTGCATCAATTTAATTCTGATAGTATTGGTACTTAGTATTTTTATTCGGGGTTAGATGTTGTGTTACCTAAATGTTTACCTACTTTATAAAAATAGGTGTAGTTTTTATAGGAAAAAGATGTTTCATGAAGCTATAGAGCCCGCGCTAGGTCTTTGTACACTATTGTACACCAATGATAAATACAGGTTAACAATATGGTGTTCGGTTTAAATTTTACTTCGTTTACTTGTACTTAAAGATTTTCTTGGCCAACGACAGCAACATAACGTATAAAAAACATGGCGGAACGACATGAAATGGACATGTCCACTAAAATTTATAATTATTTAGTTAAAATATAGTTTTCCTGCTTTCAATTAAATTGCAACTGCCGTGGTGAAGCAGACTCGTTTTTACCCCTACACAAAAGCCATTAACTGGCAGTTGCAAGTTTAGGTAAGTAACAAAAAGTGCGGTATCGGAAACTTTGTTGCTAGCAATGACGTAAACCTATTTTAACTCCGTTAGATAAAGTTTTGAAGACGTTCAGCATAGCAATCATGCTCTGTAAAGTATATTATATTATACAATATTTATACAGCTCTAAAAAAGTGAAATGTACACCAGGATATGCATCACACAATACATTGCTAGCTCTTAAGTCTTTGCAGTAAGCGTAATTTTTCTTTGTTTTTATAAATAAAAATAAAATAAATATTGTGGACAATCCAATCCACACAACAGTATTTGGTCCCAAACTAAGCAGAGCTTGTGCTATGGGAACCATATCATAGCTGATATAATACTGTGATATACTAATACACAATTATATTTTACTAGCTGTGCCCGCGACTTCGTCCGCATGAAATAGTGTCTATGGGTAGCATTTTTAGTTTGCAGCGGAATAAAACAGTAATTAAATAACATCGTCATATTCGCGTGCACGTGACACAGTCGTCTGCCCTCTTACTAAACTTAGACATATTTCCCCACCCACACAGCGTCGTACTACGCCACACTTTGTTCCCCCCCGCATTCCTCTCCGAACTCCCCCCACACTCCCCACACTCTCCTCAACACCCCCCCACATTCCCCCCACACTCCCCCCAGACTCCCCTCCCCAATCCCCCTGTACTCCCCCTTTGCACCACCCCTCCACACTCCCCCCTGTACTCCCCTCCAAACTCCACTCCAAACTCCCCTCTGTACTCCCCTCCACACTCCCCCCGCACCTCCCCTCCACACTCCCGCCCCACACTCGCACCCCCCCCACTCCACACTCCCTGTGTACCCTCCTCCCTTTACCCCCCCAGCACAAACTTTGAATCTCATATTTTTTTATATCAAATCAACAGAATAAAAAATAAGTTTTAAGTTTCTAGCTCTAAAAATGACGATACTTCCATACAACTTTCAACCCCTATTTTCAACCCCTTACAAACCTTTTTTCGCAATAAAAAGTAGCCTATGTCTTTCCTCAGGCCTTCAACTATCTGTGTACCAAATTTCATTTTAATCGGTTCAGTAGTTTTGGCGTGAAAGCCGGACAGACAGACAGACAGACAGACAGAGTTACAAACGCATTTTTAATATGAATAAGGATATACATTAATACTTTTTAGGTAACTTTAGCTGTCCTACTGTACATACAATTAAAAAACCCCAACCTAGATGATGAATGCCTAACCTCTGAGCATGAAACGACTAAGGACCATATCAGAACTATCAGTTTTTTAAATATTTTGTTGCAAAAGCTTGTATATAAATAAATCACGCAACCGAAGTCGCGCAAGTTCTTTGCAAAACTTCACTGACTTTATCGTTTTGGCTTGAATACTTGAACGTTCGACCGTAAACGTGCCGTTCTCTTCTGTCTACTGATATTTATTATGTTCATTATTGGTTGGCAATTTAACTAAAAAAAAGACAGTTTACTTGACCGCAATATTCTCGGTGAAAACTTAGTTTCTTAGGAATCATCGGTCGTCAGACCACGGACGTTATTTTCGTAACATACAACATTTTTGCATTACGCCCAGCGTGAAACTCTACTTTCGCGTTCGCATTCGTTCGCATCGCGGCTGTTGTTTTTTTTAAAAGGCAACTAAGAGTTCAAACCAGTGCTCTAAGTAGGTATTTTTAAAATAAAGTTACTGCAATCCAATTTCAATGTCCAAATGTTTTGTAATTCTATTTTACAGCATGTGGAATGAAATTCGAGATAATTAAAAGAGCTTTTTCGTCATTTATATTACTGGAACCTTATCCTACTAAGCTTAATTACGTTTTTGTATTTTGTAAATCTTTTTGGTATAAACACGCTATTATATCCTACTTAGGTCAAGTACTTTGAGATGACAAGGCCCACCCCTTATACAATATTTAAATAAAATAAAATACAAGTAAAGATGTAGATATTTCAGAGGATGTTTATCGATACAAAAAAAGATAGGAAAAACACAGATTACGGGCGTCGAATAAAGTCAACACGTATACCTAGATACTTCAAACCCGTTTTCGGGATTATTGAAAAGCGTATTTGCAAATACGAAAATATCCCAAGAGGCTGAAGGTAATAGACATGTCTCAAAGAGATTTCCGCAGAAGCTGTGGTGTGTGATACGAAATACGAATAAAATTTTGTACTGGATATTTTTGTACAATAGCCCCCTTCAATTTTCATTTTAATAAAGTTTGGAACATTTAGTTGCAAACATACGATGAATGGTATGATATTTTTATACGATTTCTTCAAAATTGGACAATGCGGTACACACTTCAATAAAAGTACTCCAACTGAATTTTGTTCTTCACTTCTTTAATACGGACTTACCCTGTAGGTAGGTACAAAAATATTTGAAAAAATGACGGTATTAGCAGAACAGCGAAAGTTCGCCAGTTAGATATTTCTTCTTCTTCTTCTTCCTGCCCTTTATGCTGCCAAAAATAACATTGATGCTTGCATTGATCTGTTTCGATGAAAAGTTATGGGCGATTTTGACACCACGTCACAGAGTGATGGATATAATAAATGAGGATGTGTTCTGAGGTGGTTCTTTAACATTTGGTGGGTCTAAATAGAAAGAAAGAAAACATTTATTTGCAGACGCATAGCAGCATTTATAAAGGTTACATGGCGTACATGCATACAAATACAAAATACAAAACATACAAGAGAGATAGAGAGCCAAGAGCTTTAAAACGGTCCCTGACTCAGCTCAAGTTAGTTGCCCTATAGCACCTATACGCTGGTCTTCCGTTACGGCCTCGCAGTAATGCCACTAAATCTTACTCATATACTCATATTATTTATTGCAATTATTATGTTACATGGTGAGGTCTTAAAGTAAAAAATCGTGAATACATAATAGGCCCTATCTTTAGGGCATAGCAATATTTGTAGTGGAAGCAGGCCGAAGTCTGAAAAAGTATAAATTAAAAGCTAGTTGTTAGTGTTCTATTGAAGTTAATTAAATTATTATTATAACGCAGGCAATGTATCATTGAAAAAGTAATTTAAATTATAATAGCATATTTTTATCAATAAGTCCTTTAATTTACATTGAAATGTCCTATCCTTTTATAGATTTTTTATTTGTTCGGAGTTTTATTATATTCTTTTTTACTCCGAGACTTATTCTTTACTGAAACTTTGATTACCTTGTTTTTATTCCTACGTCTTCAACCAAACTTTTGATTAAACGTTGGACTTGTGTGCATTGTTAAATGAAACAATGAAAGGAATAAAATAATGCTTGCTTCTTACCCATGCAACAGGCTGCCAAGTCCTTTTGTTTAATTGTATTCCACGTAAACCATTCTGTTGAATACAAATAAATCTGTTCAACTTTCTTTACTACTGAGAACTGGCAGAAAACCGACCTGAACTTTATGCCTTAATGCCTTGCGCACAAATAAGCGTGCAGAACGCTTATTTGTGCGCAAGGCATTAAGGTGGCGGTCAAATACAACTGCGATATTTGATATAGCGTTTCACTGACCGCCACTGCAGAACGCTTAGATGTGCGAAAGGCTTTGCGCAGATTTAAGAAGACGCAGATAGTTTTATTTTATATTAAAGACTAGTTTGACCTTCTTGGTTAGACCTCGTTTATCTTCTATATTTATAAAAGAAAGTCGTGTTAGTTACACTATTTATAACTCAAGAACGGCGGAACCGATTTGGCAGAAAATTAGTGGAGAGGTAGCTTAGAACCGGGAGAAGGACATAGGATATTTTTTATCCCGAAAAAGCAACGGAAACGGGGTGTTACGGGAACGGGCGAGCGAAGCCGCGGGCGGCCACTAGTTTTTAATAAGCGTAATATCTTGTTCCACTATTGAACAAAAGGAATAAGATTTCTTAAAGAGATGCCTGCTCCCTATATGAAATCCCTAAAAGCCTACGCACATCTAGGCGATGGCGATGGCGATTAGTGAAACGCTGGCAAATATCGATGTCATATTTTGACAGCGTTTCACTGATTGCCATTGCAGATCGCTTAGATGTGTGCAAGGCTTAAAGGTAACTTTCTTGGTCTCTCTTTACTCACCTTCTAATTACCTATGTTAAATCTTACTACTACTTGCATGTTTTATTTTTTTTGTAATCATTTATTTAGTGCTGTTTTGGACTGCCTTGTCCCTGTTCTTCTAGGCTTGGTCACGTGGAACTACCACCTAGACTCACCTAGCTTTAATGGCTCGAACACACCTAGTTCGCTGGCGGTAGCGATCAGTGAAACGCTGTCAAATATCGCTGTCAGATTTGAGATTTGACAGCGAATATTTGACAGCGTTTCACTGATCGCTACCGCCAGCGAACTAGGTGTGCGCAGGCCTAAAGGGATATTTGTGATATCATTGAATGAAAACAGTTTTCATTGATTGACTGTTTGTTTCCCAAATATACAATAAGTAGGATATACCTGCAAAGCGTAATACGTCTGTAATACAGGACATTTGACAAAATACTAGAAAACGTTATATTTATTAGATATCATAATAAAATTTAGACTTTAATAGGATATATTGATGAAAGAGCTCACATCTCAATACTTTAAGTCGGCTGGGTGTTAGCTACGCCGCCGTGATGGCTTAGACCGGCGACCTCAAAGCGTCCGATAAGCCAGGTGAATTAAGCCTTTCCCCGACCGTTCGATTTCAATTGAAGTAAAATCACTATGATCCGTAGTATTGGAACATTTTCTTGCTAGGTCACGTAGAAGTTGAATCTAGAATCATCTACATTCATCTATCTATCTAAATAAAATAAAGTCGTGTTTATTCACACTTTTTATTAGTCAAGAACGGCTGAACTGATTAGTCTAAAAATTAAGAAAGTCGTGTTTAATTACACTAATTATGACTCAAGAACGGCTGGACCGATTTGTCTGAAAATTGGTGAGCTTAAGACAGGAGGATTGGTGAGGAGATAGCTTAGCTAAGATAGACATAGGATATACCCACCAGCGCAGAAGGCAGAGCTACTACCAACTGAGCTAAGTACAGTCGCGGTATGAAAATGTTCGTCACCTTAGAGTCGGTTTTCGCTTGCACCAGTGTGGCTTGATCATGTACACATTTTGACATAATTTGTGACGTTAACTTATCGGTGTATTCTGTCTATTTAGTTTCAAAAGGTGATATTGATACGTTGAAAAATTCTAGTTGAAAATCGATTAACATTTTCATTCCGCCACTGTATATGACGTTCCAAAGTGATCTTTGCGATTCAAGTGCGTATACATTTTTGCCTTTGACCTTTAACATTGATTTTGACTTTCTATTTTACCATTGAGCCATCATGATGAGAAGCAGCAGATGCGCGTTTGATTCTAAAAGAGGAACTAAAATTAGAAGTCCGTAGTATAAGCACGGCTGATTAGCATGCTAATAAAAATGCCACGGATAAAACTCGTAGCAGAATAATTAGCACTGAGAAGCTGTCAAAAGTAGACCTCATAATGAACCTTATCATGTCGGAATAAAGGTCATCGAAGCCCAGCAAAGTGAAGGCTGAATCGTGATTACTTCTCCATCAGAATAAGCACTGACATGAAAAGATAAGTTATTACACTTGACCGAACTTGTAGAAACACGATCAATCGGAGCCGTCACGACGGAATGTCCACGCAGTTCAGAGTTTGATTCAAAACGTTCAAAACAAATCGGAAATTATCAGAAACGGGTAAAGGCCTGCGCACACCTAGCTCGCTGACGATGGCGATCAATGAAACTGTCAAATATCGCTGTCAAATTTGACAACGTTTCACTGATCGCCATTGCCAGCGACCTAGGTGTGCGCAGACCTATAATGACAAAAGCGTCCAATTTAAAAGTTTTCGCTAAACTGTCGAATATTCGATAAGGATCGAAAAGTTTAATCGGTGTTAAATGGTTTATTGTACATAATTGGGATTTATTTTCTCTGTGTAGAAGCCTATTGAGCCTTAAGCACACCTAAGCCTAAGCTTGTTGCCTGTTCTTGTAGGCTTGGTCGCGTGGAACTGGCACCTAGACTAACCTAGCTCTAAGACGTTTAAAATTGGTAATTGTGGTACTACTGAACAAATATAATATATTTGACTTTGATTTGGACTAAAGCATTCTGTGAGCGCAAAACATTGTGCTTATAAATACCTAAGTATTTAAAATGGATTCATTGAAAGTATAAATCGTTTGGATGCATAAAGCACCACTATTGGGTATGCAATGTAGGCGAGTTTACATTTCTTTCTTTCTTCACTATAAAATTTGACTTTGCGTCTCCTGCGCTTTTTATACGTGTTCCGGCTTATGTTACAGTAGCCTCCTTTTTCTACAAACTTTTTTCACTTTTAATATTATGCCGTCTGTTGATTTCAATCCCAACTGATGGTGGACTTCGGGAATGCCAACAGAAATGAAAAGTTCGCTTGCTTTGGTTGGCCCATTATTTGGTGAAGTTTGTCGATCTTTGCCGAATAGGTGTCACGTGACGATGCAGTTCATTGGTTTTTTTTCCACCTCAAAAACGATCAAGCCCGTCTAAAAAAAAATTATTTTAAAGGTTCCAGCAATTACGCTCGGTGCTTCAGTAGCGTTATTAAAATAACAATATTGTGTGTGAGCCTTGAACCTCTAAAGTCTATACTAATGTAATTTCAAAGAATTTCAGTATTATTTTCATGCTTAGAAACACAGACCAACATAATTACCGAAACCTAATTAAATATAATATCTAGAACGCAACAGCATAATGTACGTGGCTTAACAAGCTACTTTGCTTTAGTTAATTAGAAATACGTAAGCCACGTGCTATGTTCATTTTATATTATCAAGCTTAACAGCTCTCACTTGAATACAAACTACTGCCAAAATATTATGGGTATGTAAAACTTGGACGAACCTGTGACATTGTATTAGGGCATTGTATTAGTACCTACTTAGCACAAAGAGATTTGAAGGGCTGGTGGTCAAAGTCATTTTATAGTTTTTTAAACCTCTTGCTCAAAAATATCGTCATTGTGGCGTACGTAACAGAGCGAAGCGAAAAAACTCGCCTACGGCTCGTTAAAACACACTTAAGTTATAAGAACTCTTATTATGTAACAGTATCATAATCTACTATTATTTTCTCGCAACCGTATTGAAAAATAGAGTGTTACCTGGCGCTAAAAACCCATTCAATCTCTGTTTCATGCAGATTATTAGAAATACTTAGTTAAATTTGTCAGTCTCTCAGATTTGCTGAAACGACTCGGTAGGTACCGTTAATTAGCTTTGCCTACTGCGCTGTAGTTTGTAGGAAATATAGGTTCTGTTTTCACAGAGGTCAAACAAATTACGTGCCGAACTAGACTAGAGGTTTGAGATTATATCGATATGCAGATCAATAGATTGTTGAAAAACTAAATTGTGCTCTGGTATGGAAACTCATCCAGAGGATTAAATCGTTACTAGTTGCATGTTACTAATCAAATTTTTCTGTTTATGTTAATAACACCATGGACCTCATAGCTGTCATAATAAAAAATGTTATTAATTTAATATGTTGAAAAAACACGGCATTTTATCGCAAAATGCGTGCATTTTAGACATTTTCCACGGCTCGACGTTGAAAATGTTGTCAACGTGGACAGGTCGTCAACACGGTCTAAACTCTAAGCATTGAGTGACTGAGTTATTGCGACCTCGGCGTAAATAAATAAACGACTGGCAGCATTTGACAAGCTTTCACACAAAATATTTACCGTCAGCGGTGTGTTAATAAGGGAAAATTATGTTTTTGCTGATGAAATTCTGGACAAAAATTTACTCAGCTCAGCAACCATGCTGTACAAATTGGTTGTATATTTTAGGCAACAAAACTTTGTGTAAAGTCAAATGAACACGTTTGCAGTTCCACCGTATTACCTAACATACAGTAAATTAATATTAACCACTGAAAAGAGACGCCTAATTCGATTTTTGTTTATTTCCTACACATTAATGTTTGGGTTTAAGAATATTTAAACTTGCATTTTATGCAGTGAAGTTAATAAAATACAACTTCACTAGTTTATGCAATTATTTTGAACCAAACAGACCGTGAAATGACGTGCCTTTAATTGCTTGAAGGATTTTTAAGCTCCAACAATTTTGCAGTTTGCCATACAATTACGTTAACGTAATCTATCTGAGTTTTTTTTACTGCCTTCTTTATTCTTTATTAGTCTCTTGTTACTTGTGTCTCATTTATTAAAATACTAAGGTTTTATGTAAGTAAACTTATATACAAATACTCTTATGAATCTAAACACTTCTCTGTATTAATATTTATGTAGATAAATCGTAGTGACTGGCGAAAATGGAGGGAGGCCTTTGCCCAGCCGTGGGACACTACAGGCTAGTAGTAATAGTAGATAGATAATCTTTCTCTAAGTTATATAAGTTTTTTTTTATGATCTTACAGTTTTTTCAGAATATTTTACACAATGCCTTTTATTTAAATTTAAAAATACTGACTATGTCTTGATATCGTACGGATATTAGTGGAGTAACGTGCGACTTCGTTCTCGTGGAAACTTTACATTCAAGTTTGTAGAACTCAACTCGTTGAATTTTCAAAGATTACAAAAAAATATGTGAATATAATTGTCTTCCTAACTGACAGAGCCTGTTTTTAAGCTACACCTAGGTTATTTCTCAAAAGATGCAAATGAGTCAAAGAACGCTTATTTTGCTTAGTGATGCAAGTGCTTAATTAGAACGGTACCTGAACGAATATGGGTTTTACGTGAACGAATGAAGAGCTTCTCGATAAACTACAAATTAGACGTTTTCTCTGCTATTTCAAAGATGCATCAAAATAAATTAAGTGGCACGAACAGTTCGGTGTCGCCTGACAGTCTCTTCTAATATATTAAAAATGAATAGTAATATGTATTAGTATTAATGAATCAGGCTAACTACTACGATTAATTAATTGAAACTCCGGGCCCTGGAGAGTCCTGTAGTAATGAATACTGATATTAACTGTTTGTAACTTATTTTGTCCAAGCATTTGAGGATGATTTGATTGTCTCCTCGAAGCTGGAGTAAACAACAAGTATTGAAACCCATTAGTTAGGTTTCAAAAAAAGAATAAGACTTATTAAAAAATACACGAGCAACTCCAAAATAAACTGTAATTATTATAATTTTCATAATTCAGAAGATAAGCAGAATACCTTTTATGACCCTGGTATTTTTCTACTAACCTTTTGCAATAATATATTTTAATGTCGTGTCTCCTAGTGCGACTAACTATAATGTCACGATGTCGGAGCTCCCTATAGCTTGTTGAAGCGTTTTATTGACTATAAATCGGGACGTATAGCTCACTAGTTTACACCCTGCTTTTCAAAAATGCTGGAGATTTTTACGCTATTTTACGAATCTGGTAGTAACTAGATATATTAAGTATACTTAGTATATCTGGTTACTACCAGATTCAGTTGGTCTGATATGAAAGAAAAAAACAATTTTTAAACTACAATAAAATCATTTAATTTTACAAAAATACAAAAAAACCCGCTGTCACTCGCCTGTCATCATTCTGTCGCACTGTCATCGCTGTCGTCATCGCTGTTGCCATCGCTGTCGCTTGCGCGTCGCCATCGATGTCACCATTGCCGCCGTTGTCGCCATTGCTGTCGCTGTCGCTTTTGTTCAGAACCCAAGTAAAAATATCAACCACGAACTAACCAAGTGCTTCTAAAAAGCTAACATTACAGGCAGTTACAGGCTTTAAAAACAATTAACTACCTTAACTCGTAGAAGCCCTGGTAATAAAGGGGTGCCAGTTAACAGACAATTTATTTTACGGTCTGGCTTTGTACTTACTCCTTTTCTCTTTTTTCTGACCACAGCTGTGTGAACCGAACCGAGCATAAAATAAAAGGAAGTCGCTACAAAAATAAGGGGTTAGTTCGAAGGAATACAAAAGGTTTGTATCATGCATGATTCTGAAAATAATATTTTGTATAAATGTTGGTTGGTTCAAACTGAGCCTTATAACTACAATCAACCTTATAAGTGAAATTACCTACAGGTAATTGATTGAGGCAAGTGCATCGCATCGTTCATGCTGCGTGACATGCGAGGCAATGTATTGCTTTTTGCGATGGTTACCACTTAACATCAGGTGGGCCATAATATGCTTGATCTGTAGCAAGTTACATAAAAAGAGAATTTGTCGTTAGTGTCCAACTGTAATAACGGAGATCTTATAGAAGTCATAATCCATCATGGCTTACTAACTTTAATGTCCTGACAAAAAGTAGTTACTTGAAGTTAGTAAGTCTATGTGTGCACCATACAAGTTTTTATTTTTGGTGGGGATCGTACCCACAACCTATTACGCACGGTAATTCTGTTGTAGTCCAAAATTTGATACTAACAAATAAATGATACTAGTTAACAAGGAACAGCGATCACATATTTTGTTGCCATCTTTTTCGACCACTGAATGCAATCATCAACTGCAATCGAAGCTCAAAATAATGTCAAAACTGACAAATGCGACTAGGTTTTATTGCAACACAAGATACGCAATCACGCCACGGTTATTATCATACAGAATATATAAACAGGATGACATGAATTTGAATTATCAAAGAGTTTTCTACAATGTAGAAAAAAACAAGAATGTTCCGCGCACGGCGCTCATACAAACAACCTGCTTATTTACTTTTTGTAATTTAACCCAATTTGCACTTATCAGGCTTACCTGCTGGAGTACGTCGGTATCAGGAAGAAAATTGGAAAATGGCAAATAGGAGATTGCCGTGAGTCACGCGAGCCAATGGAATAACACGATGCCGTTTTGTAAAAAAATACTGAATAATTTTCTCGTTGTTCAATTTGATGATCAATCATTTTATATGTCGCTTCGTTTCGAGGAACGTGATTCTATCAGTCACAATTTCTGCGAATCATTATATCTGGTTTTTATATGTACGTCTAAATTAATATAACAGTTGCAAAAGGAGCGATCACACAGGACACTGCAAGTACTTAAGCAGACGTAACGAGCGTCAGTTTGGGGCCCCTCTCGGTACAAGAACAAAAAGTAGTACAGCAAATCAGTAAGTTCATTACTGCTGTTATTAGTTCAATGCGTGATTGCGTAACAAATCCAAACATCGGAACTGTATTTATCCTTCCTACTAATATTATAAGCGCGAAAGTTTGTATGGATGGATGGATGTTTTTATTCTTTCACGTAAAAACTACTGAACGGATGTTAATGAAACTTTACAATAATATACCTAGCTTATACATGAAAATAGCACATAGGCTACAATTTATAAAGATAATGTAACAAAAAATCGGTTGTCTGTAAAGTCGATTTACTGACGATAGTTGAACGTGACAACGTCATACAGCTGTCCACGTGGACGCATCGCTCACTCAAGTAGGAGAGAGACAGATGTCGAACGCGGAGGCCGATTGTGCCTCTTTGTCGCTCGATCCGCGCTATCGCTTGCACTTCAAACATTAAATGGAACGCCTCAGAGCGAGGAAACGCCGCATGAGTCATGTTTTTTCGTACGTGCAGCCGGCTCCATCGAATTATAAGACGGTGTCACGTCAAAAACGAATGTAAATAACGGGAACAGGGCGTAACGGGAACGGAGCGAGCGAAGCCGCGGGCGGGCGCTAGAAATGTATAACGAACGAAGAATAAGAATATTGCAAAAGTCGTACTCGTAGCCTGATGTCTACGTCATAGGCGTCTGTCTCGTAGGGGACAACAATATTTGCCATAGAAGAAGCGTCACTGTTGTGTTTAGAATGTCATGTTGGTTTTACTACTTAGCCCCACTTTTCTTAGTTTGCATTGTTGTGAAATACTCTCCAGTCTCGTGTGCCAATTAAACTCAACTAACAATAACGACACTTTTCTTAGCTATTTTAGTCAAGGTTTTTTCACAAAAAAACTGTTTAATTTTAAGGTAAAGTGTTTAAAAGTTTTTTTATTGAAATGTTTTTTATCTCTTTTTTTCTTGCTATCTACCGTATATACGGGTGTCGATCCAGCGTTTGATTTCTTCGTTTCACTGAGACAAATGTAACACTTTGATGATTCCATTTTGTGATGATATTCATTCTTCTTATTAGGTCATGAAGGGCTCTCCTCTTTTAGAAGTAATAAAAAATAATTGTATACAAGTTCTAAAGCTATTTCTCCAGACAGCTTTTCTCTGAAGAGTTTTAAGTGCCAGTGCTTTTTCTCAGTGATTTTATGAAAATAGGTTGAATGTAAACTGCTCTGGAAATTGTATTATCTTAGCCTAGGGGTAAGTTTCGTGTGAAATAGCCGTTAGGATATATTTATGCCGCACTCTGCAAACCTGCCCGACACGTATAGCTAGTTTACTTATTTCTCAGTGCTTGGGTGAACAGAACAATCCACTTTTACTGTACTTTCCTTCTATGTTAATGACAAACTGAAATCATACCTTTCAACACAGGTATTTTTTAAAATTTTGTTGGTAATATTCCTCACTAGCTTAAGATTCTTAGAGAAGGATTTCTTTATTTGGTGCTTACCCAACTCATGTAAAATCATGTTTGAAATCTGGCAAATTCATCTTCCACATTTGATGTGCGGACTGGTTTCCGCAAGTAGACCACACGTGTTGCTCGAATTTTTTTTGACTTCTAATACGACACGCCGGTTTCCTCGCGATGTTTTCCTTCACCGTTTTGAGAGTACTGGCATAGAGCACATGAATTTGTCGACAGAAATACTCATCCAACCCGCGACCTTAGGATTGGAAGATAGGGCCGCTACCACTAGACCACCAGTGCTCTCTCATAATTTTTGATCTAGAAGACCACCATACCGGACCGCTGGCTACGAAACTCTCTGTAATTGTGTTAGCCGGTTCCTCGTGCTAGGGATGACACAAAGTAAAGATAAGATACACAAGATATCAAGGTTATAACCTTAGCTTAGCCCAGACTGTCACCACTCCTAGCTTGTTTATACACTGTACAGGGTGTCCTAAATGACTCCGTTGAGTATTTTTCCATTAGGAAAGCAAATTGTCCGCCATTGCTTTTTGTCCGTTTTTCGATATAAGTATTACTTCAAGTATAGTCACACATTTTTGTTATGACTTAACATGGGATGCTCTATAATATAATACATTCATATTATGACTATTCCACGAGCAAGTTGTCGAAATAAAAAATATACACGCTCTTTGAAACAACTCTCTACCGGCCAATTTCAAATAGTTCTACAGAGCAAAGTGTAACAATATTGATTCCACGTTCTTTTTTAACACTCGAGCGAATGAGAAGGCTCTTGCGAGAGCTTATTGTGTTGAACTGTTGAGCACCGGATAAAGTTGAAGACTTACGCGTATTTTTGAGACAATGCAATGTTGAGCCGCACCAAAAAGGGGACTCATCTACATTCACAACTTGAAGAAGATATCCTAATCCTTGATTTGCTAAAAACTTGACATTATTTATTTTACACATTTTTATTTTTTTAGCCTTTCCACTTGCCATTTACATGAGCTTAAATTTTGCCTTTTGGATTGAGTTTTGTAGTGTACTACACTGAGGTCCGTGCTCTGCTAGCTTATTTTATATGGAAACACAAATGATGAAAGGGTTCGCTTCTCCGTGAATCCGTGATGATAAGGCTACCCATTTTATTCGATTTAAGTTGATATTGTTTTTTAATATTAGTTTTGGGTGTTATCCTACGTTTACTTGGCAACAATCGCATCTGATGATAAATAAAAAATAAATATTGAGGGCAATTCATACAATACTATCTAGCCCCAAATTATGCACAGCTTGTACTATGGGAACCAGATAACTGATAATATACTTAAAATACTTACATACTTTTTTTTTGTAATTTTACGCTTATAATACAACGAGCTGGTATGACCGAGCTTCGCTCGGGGTTAAAAAAAATAGTATTATTATTCGCCAATAGATGTCAGGAAGAGTCGTATCTTTATTGGCTTATTTTTAATAAACAACGCCATCTGCTGGAATAGCTTGCAGTTAGTTGCTCACAATCGCCAATAGATGGCAGGAACAGTCGTATATTGAGTTTATGTTTGATTATTGCAAAACACCAACTTCTCGTCATTTTCTAAAAATGAATCCTAGCTAGATCGATTTATCGCCCCCGAAAACCCCTATAAACAAAATTTCGTGAAAATTGTTGGCTCAGTTTCTGAGATCCTAAATATATATATAGATATATACACAAGATTTTCTCGTTTAAAAGTACGGAGCCGGTATGACCGAGCTTCGCTCGGGTTAAAAAAAAATAGTATTATTATTTGCCGATAGATGTCAGGAAGAGTCGTATCTTTATTGGCTTATTTTTAATTAACAACGCCATCTGCTGGAATAGCTTGCAGTTAGTTGCTCACAATCGCCAATAGATGGCAGGAACAGTCGTATATTGAGTTTATTGTGATGTTGTTGATTATTGCAAAACACCAACTTCTCGTCATTTTCTAAAAATGAATCCTAGCTCGATCGATTTATCGCCCCCGAAAAGCCTTGTATAGTAAATTTCGTGAAAATTTTTGGCTCAGTTTCCGAGATCCTATATATATATATATATATATATATATATATATATATACAAGATTTGCTCGTTTAAAGGTATAAGATAGAACACCCAGACGGAAAATAAACATCTGCGTTCACCACATAAATATTTGTTCTCGGTGGGGATAGAACTCATGACCTACGGCGCAGAAGGCTGAGTTACTATCAACTGAGCTAAGAGGCCAGTCTTTTAAGTGACAAGGCTACCTATTCACTCTTGGCTTGAGACATTTAGATTGCAGTTGCAGTTGTCAGGAAAACCAGACGTGTAGAAGATACGTGAAGTATACAGGGTTATTGGTAATTATATAATAAACCAGTTAAGGGCTCCTTCTTTACATGTTAACAAACAATATTTGTTCTACGACTTTTGTCAAAAATCAATACACTTCCCAAAAAAAATATTTTATGTTTTTGTAACACTTTTTCGCTCTGTTTGGTGTAGACGTTTCATGGTAATGACCGGTGACTGGAGTAGCATCGCGCCCCCGCACCGCGCACCCCTTTCATTGAGATTGCCGCGCGCCGCGCCACGGAACCTATAGTTATAATTATTTAGAATGACAAGTTTGTTAAAAATAACTTATTATGTTTTGTATGGAAAAAAAACTAACGAATTATTGAAAGTCGTAGAACAAAAGTTGTTTGTTAAGATGTACAGAAGGAGCTCTTAACTGGTTTCTTATATAATTACCAATAACCCTGTATAATCTGTCTTACAAAGTTAGGAAAGGGTAAGTAGTTTTGTAAAAAGAAAGAGCGAATTCCTTCCTTGTAATCCAATTGTCACCGAGTTAATCTATGAATTAGAATCTCATCAGGTTAAGATAACACAACTGTATTGACTTCCTGTTATTGTTACATCAGCTTTGTGGGCCCAAGGGAGCAACAGCTTTGATCCTGTAATGTCAGCATTGTTTTCTTCTTCTGTGGAGGACACATAATTGTGACACATATGCATATACATAGGTTGTTGGCAAATAGTCCAACATTTTATTTGAATGCTTGATGAAAAACATACTTTTGTATTGTGTTAAATATAAGATTTTGTTCACACACCGTTTCAAATCCCCAAGTGTGTTTTATAGGCGCTGAAATTCAGCACTTCTAACAAAAATCCCCCTGCTCACAGCCGTTCAAAGTTTTGATTGATCACTCCTTTTGTTATTAAACTTTCATTTACCTGAATTTATACCCCGAATACCTTTGTTCATTTATCAACGGAAGCAATATGGCCACGTCGAGCGATATATTCTCGTCTTCTAGCCTCCGCCCAACATATTGTAGCTAATGATACTGTTGGCAAATAAAAGAGCAGGCTTTTAGAATTGTGGACACGTTTCTGTTATTGTGCTGGGTAGGCCCATAATGGCGCATGTTTATTGCTTTTTGACAAATCGTTAGTGGCTGTAGTGATAAATGGGGCAAAAGTACAAAACTATTCGTATTGAAAAATGTACGTCATTTTCCACATTTACATTTATTTCACATCAGTATGTGTGAACGTGAACGTTCAACGAACGAGTCCAAATCATATTTCACCTTTTTTACAAACGTTAATCAAAACTGAATTTGCTATCTGTTATTTTTTTCGATAAATTACTCACTTAACCTTCTTGACAGCGGAAATAAAACAAAACATTGTAAAATAAAATCCACTAGATAGAACAATATAATAATTATATTTTTATCAAAGAAAATGGGACTTTTCTTAGTAGATTGGCACTTCGTGCCTTTCATCTCAGAACCAGGAAAACCTGTAAAGGCAATTCGAGGAATTATGTCAAACCATAAAAAGGGTGAATATTTTAACGATGCTCTAAAACTTTGTCAAAAAGTGGGTGAAACAGTAAAGTGATTCCATCATACTTTCTGCTTTAATACCATGTAAAAAGGGTATTCTTCTCAAAAGATTGACAACTAACAAACGTACGAATTGTGCACAATTTGTTTTTCTTATTGAATATACCCCAAGTAAAAGAATGCAATATGGGGCATCAGGTGGTGTTTTGAAAGATTACATACTTTTTTAATGCGTATATACCTTTCTTACTTGTAAATTTCAACATCCAGAAACAGATCAAACGTCTATACTTACATCACACAAATATTTTTTTCCAAAGTCAGGCCTTATGCTTAAGGCAGAGCTAATACCAACTGCTCTGATGAAGTCATAACATTGTCAGCTTATTAGACATAGAAGACTAGCCTCTCAGCGCAGTTGGTAGAAGTTCTGCCTTCTGAGCTGGAGAGAATGGGTTTGCCCACCATAGAACAAAATATTTGTGTGGTAAATTCAGATTTTTGTTTTCTATCGTGGTGTTATACCATAGTATTCCTAGCCACCAAAGGAACTTACGAAAGCGGGCAAGCAATTGTCTAATAATGCTTAGTAGATCGTAACAATATTCTTAAGCTGGGACAAACTACGTCCACGATATCTACTTTATAGTTCTAGAGACAATGCTTTCAAAATGAGATGCTTTCTTGTGCATGCACCCTTTTAATATAAATAGTCAGCAAAGCCATGGTGTGCTGCTATGATTGGATTGAATACCTACTCAAATCGGCAAATTTTTATCATCCGCACTTGATGTGCGGGCTGGTTTTTCCCGCAAGTAGGCCGCTGGTGGGTCCTTTTTGCGTGACCCTTGACACGTGTTGCTCGAACTTTTGTAGGTTCTACGACACGCCGGTTTCCTCACGATGTTTTCCTTCACCGTTTTGAGAGTACTGGCATAGTGCATATACATTTTTCGACAGAAAAACTCATTGGTACACGAGTGGATTTGAACCCACGACCTTTGGATCGGAAGGTGGGGCCGCTACCACTAGACCACCAGTGCTCTTTGAATACCTACTACTATTGGACTATTTGCGGGCATCCAATTACTACAACAATTGTCTGCCATATTATTGACGGCAGTATTGTAGTATATCCGCCTGAACCAGTCTTGTGAAACATGATTATCATCCTCATAGGTAGTAATCACCTATTTACAAACAAGCCAGTTAGTTTCCCTTTGAGTATCAAAACTAGTGTATACCAGTTTATTGTAAGGCCAACGAAAGCAGTTCCTAAGAAAGAAAGAAAATGCATTTATTTTATTCATAGGCCACGTGCTGCACACGCATTCCCAACAAATATGTTTAAGCATTTCAATGGCCACTGCCTAAGCTAAGCCTGTAATTATACAAATTTCGAAAAATCCTTAAAATAATGGACTTGCTGCTGACCAAAAAATAAATACTAAATTGTGAAGCAATCCTCAATGTTTTTGGAGATTTTGATATCTACCAATGTCTATCGTGGTTAGTAAAATATCCGTGATATTTTTTTTTGAAATTTTGTGGTAGAGAAAAAAAAAAGATCATGAAATTGGAGTATTCGTATGATAGCTCACGGAAAATACATTTCCTGTTCCAACTGTACCTGTGCAAATATTTGTATGAATCAAAAAATGCCTTTGTCATTCCTTCGGTCATCGTAAAAGGTTGGAACGTGAGCTGAAATTTTTAGCGAATAGCGGATCCTATAACAATTTTACTTCTAGATACGGAAAAATCATTCGAAGATTTCAAGTCAACGATTCTAAGGCCCGTATTCAGAAATAGTACTTGAGTCTAAATCGAGCCTCAAGCACTATTTCTGAATCTCAAGTGTAGATTTTTGTACAGTTTTCCATTGAATAATGTCAAAATCTATGCTTGAGGCTCAACTCGGACGCAATCACTATTTCTGAATACAGCCAAAGACGTGAAATCTTCAAATGTCGCAATGCCTTCAGTTTTTATTGCAGTACCTTTGAACTTTCAAGCCAAGAAAGTGCATTATCTTTTTTAGTCTAGAATAAAAAGTTAGTGAATGTCTTTTTACGTATGACTGGCCTCTCAGCTTAGTTGGTAGTAGCTGTGCTTTTTGCGCCGTATGTCGTCGATTCAATCTTCACCTAGACCAAATATTTGTGTGGTGAACGCAGATATTGTTTTATTACCCAAAGCTTTTTTACGATACAAAATAGGTACAAACTTTTATGTTTTATCTTTTCAACTGAAACTGACTTGCCCATCAAGGTCACACGGAACTAATAAAAGCAGCAAAACTTTACAAATCTTCTAATTCCTGGAATACCAGCTAAATCCGTTCACTTGATGTTCAAGGGTGAACCCTTGCTCTTTGACAGCTGATTTGGCAATATAAATTCCCTTAGAAAAGTCCAAAAGGGATAAAAAGTAACGGCAGTTTTACGAGTTTGAATGGATGTTACCGGTACACAAATAACTGGTGACTTTTAGGGTCTGATTCGCAGCTTTGTGCTACCACAATGGAAACGTCAAAAGATAAAAAATTGAATGGAGTAATACACCCACAATATAGAATCGTAAAGAGTATGGTCCGTGAATATCAAAAAGCTTGGGTAAAAAATTCTTGGTAAACATAGGAAAGCTATATTATGGTACAAGTTATATTTGAATAGTTTTAGGTAATTATTCAAGTATACTATAGAATAGGTAGATTGGTTATTTTCAAAACTCTGAGATACAATTAAGAATTTTATAAGACGACGTGCGTAAGTTTATGCTGCCAGGTGATATTTCGACGCCTAGAAGGAACTGTAGAATGGAAATTAAGCAATTCTCGTGCTAAATGAGGTGTACATAAGTATGGCTGTATATTGGTATTAATAATATTATCATCATGACTTATCCAAGCCACCCGTGACCCATGGGCTGTTGGATATCTGGCGCAGCGTATTGCTATTCAGCGTTGCCAAGCTTCTAGCGTCTTTGAGATGCTTCCGTCTGGCACTGATTTAAAACAGTTGAGCTATCTCAAGATCATTTGTAACGGTCTGCAGATAGCTCAACTGTTTCTTCCGTCTATATATTTTGTAAATATTATGTACGATTTTAATGGACTTATGCCATATTCATCCCTAGAAAGTTCGGCCCACATGAAAAAAATTTCGTTTGTCCTCCTAGGTATGCCTTACTCGGCCCATAATATATTTTATATCATAAAATCTTATTTCGTCCCACTTTTCAGCTCCACATTCGGCCCACGTTTTTTTGATAGGCAAATTATAATTGATATAGTACAGTTGAAGCAATAAGTCTTTGCTTGACTTTTATATTTTATGATAATGAACAAGGCTCAGAAAATGAGACCACTAAAAGTAAAAAGGCGGGTGTTTTTCATACAAAACCAAATCGCACTTGTATTAAGTTTTTAAGTTTCTCGAGAAAATAAAGGGATACTCTTTTTAAAGAATCATCTTACCAGTAAATCTTATATTAGATAAACAAAATATACGTGGAATAAAACTACTAACCAACTTAATTTATATCTTAAATTCCTTCATGCGGCAACGAAAGGAAAGCTCAACTTTCAGGGGTCTTGCCAATATCTGTGTGTATTATTTATGGCTTGAAGTAAAACAACACTTTCGCAAGTTTCTGTTTCAACATAAATTATTTTCCTATCACGAGAGAGCAATAGCTTTGCATAAAGCTAGGTTTAAATACTAAACCATAGATCTTCGCTAGTAGCTCCACTAAATATTTTAGCTTACGATTTTGAGAAAGGAAAGTCTGGCTGATTTAAATTCAAGGCGATAATTTCAAATCTTCTCACTAGTTCTATGGTTTAAAATAGAAGAATGTCTGCTAAATTTATTTCTCACAAAAGTTTAATTGATATCTTTAACTTTATTCTTATCACGTAGAGTCTGCAGTTAAGAAGTTATCACAAAATTCTGAAATTGGACGTGAAAATTCGTAGCACGCAATAACTGCAATATTACTCGCTTATTGTGCACGTTTAAGGTGGCTACAGCCGAAAATGATCTTAAGGGGCCAGTGGAGGGCGAATTTTCATACAAACGCAATACCAAAATGATTACTAATTTAAGCCGATTTTCACTATATTATTGTAATAATTGTACTTGTATAGTAATTATCTAGGTTCCTGAACAGTTTTTTTTTTTAATTACTTATCACAAATGAAATTAACGCCATTCACATTTTGCAATGAAATAAAATTGTAAAATGCGATTGGCGTTAATTTCATTTGAGGTAAGTAATTTAAAATAAAAATTCGATTTATGTGAAAATTTTACCCATCTCGGGCATCGATGCCCGAGATGGGTAAAATTTTCACATAAATGGTTATTAGTCCACTGCTGGACGCAGGTTTCTCCAAGACGCGCCACTGAGCCTGCTTTCGGCTTTTCTCCTTCAGTGCGTGCCAGCTATATTTCGCAGATCGTCACCTTACCTTCGCCGGAGAGCGTCCTACTCTAAGCTAGATAATATGGTAGACCAAAGAGTTATTAATAAACCAAAAAAGAGCATTTAAAAGCATAACCTATTACACTCTGGTATTCGAAACAGAACTAGTTATGATTAAATGGTAGCATTTAGCAAACTCAATTTTCAATTTTCGACCCAAATAATTCTAAAATATTTGCATGATTGCTTCTGTAGTTGAAATAGTAACTCGAATAGCTTTTGAATTCATATCACATTGTCGCGATCGTTATTGACAAAATAGTTCGGGTCCAATCAGCCAATGATCAAATAATTTTCTGAAAATCCAACGTCCCATCAAATAAATACGAGTAGATCAATTCATTGGACGTGTAACAGCTAGAAATTAATCATTGAATTGTGAGAAAAGCCAGACAAATACAACTATAGTAAGCCTACCACAAGCTCTGTCTGGTTTTGACTCTGACTCTGGTTTTGAGTCGGTGTGAGTGCTGTCAAAATAAATCCTAAGTCGAAACGTCACACACAGTATAATACGCTGGTGAGCAATCACACAGACTCAAAACCGGAGCCAGAGACAGAGTCAGACAGAGCTTGTGGTGCCTATACCACGCGACCTCTAAAGGCTGGTTTTGTTTGTTCTTTTGTAGATTTGGTTGTAAAGAATCAGCAACTATTTTCATCGAATTAATTTCCAAAAGGTAAGGTTAGGTAAGACCTACCAGGTAATGTTTGATTTTACTCGTATCATGAAATAATAACAGTAGGTGCCATCCTTTACAAACAAACAACCTAAAGTGGGTACGTTGACATTGCCACAAGGGTTCAAGTTTATGAACAATTATTCACACTGTGATATTCATAATCAGTTAGAGATCGTCCAATCTTAAACTGCACGTCCCAATACTTCAGCCAGTCAAAGTAAATTGTTCTATAATAACTACATCACAAAGATCATTTTGAAGTACTTTGCCACAGCAAAGTACTTCAAAATGATCTTTACCACGTTTTCTTGAAGTTGGTTCACAAACCAACTTCAAGAAAACGTGGTGGAAGGGCGTGCATTTTTAGACTGGTTTATCTATAACAGAAACACACCTAAGCTATCATAGCGGCATTATATATCATATTCACTTTGAACTAGCAATAAGCCGGTGGAATGCGAAAAACCAACAAATATTGCTTTCGGTAATAAAGGTTCTCGAATGAAAACTAAGACCCGGATGACGAAGAATCCCGCTCGGTGGCCTAATGAAATTTTAAAAATATAGAGGAAGCAGGGATTGAAGAATAGGTAGATTCCCATATTCCTGAAAATGTAAAGGTGAGGCCATTGTCCATAATTTGCCTTCAGGCTAATATTAATGATGAACATGTGTTTAGCATGAACTCACTTTGTGATACTTTGACGTGGTTTTGACATTGCTACTTGATCACTAAAGTAGATGACTCAACAGCGGTTCTTATTACCATCTTCTCTTCTAAAACATTCAAAAAATTGCGTTAACTCCAGTATGTCTACCGAAAGCTTTGTCTGGCTCTGTTTCTTTCTCTGGTTTTAAGTCTGTGTGAGTGTTGGCTAAATAAATCCTGCGTCGAAACGTCACACACACAATATAATACATTGGTGAGCACTCACACAGACTCAAAACCAGAGCCGGAGACAGAGCCAGACAGAGCTTTTGGTAGGTATACTGTCCGCTGAAAAAGTTATTGTCGGCTAAATAAAAAAAATGGTGGAAGAAAACAAATAAATTAAGTATCAAAAAAAATAATGCCCTACTTTTTCACGATTCTTTGTAAGATCAAAACACAAGGTTGGTTACTTTATTCACATATTGAAACTCTACAAGAGAAACGAATTGAATTTTCAATCAAAATGTTTGATCTCCTCGCGAAATACGTGAATAAGCAAAGGTACAGTCAGTGGCATTGATATGTGAACGTTACATTTCAGATACACATAAAACTATGCTCCCAGTTTTCAACAGAATAAATGTTATAACTGCATAGTGCTGAAACTACTTTATCTACCTTTTAAAATTCTTAGGCTTAAATGAACTTTAAGGTAAGTATTTTTTTACATATGAATGCCTTTTACTGTACCTGATTTTATATTCTCTTTGCAGCTGGCTAAAACTTTAAGAAAATTCCATCCAAAGGCTCTATTTTATTAGTTTGGATATATCAGAGCTTTTACGAATTTTTGACGTCACGACGAGTTTCGTTCAAAGATGAGTAAGACTAAGTGTTTTATTTATTTTTATAAATAAAAGATCATCTACACGTTTGCAAAAAAAGTAATCTAAATTTATAAGCACACTTTTTTTAGCTTATAAATTATAATTTATGGCATTACAGCGTGCTTATAAAAAAATAAAAAACATAGAAAAACGTCTTTTCACATTGTCATTCATACTTTCATTTAGGCAGTACCCACAGATAAAACTGTCAATTGCAAAAAAATGCATACTAGGTTCATCATCATTATCATCAACCTATATCAGCCCACTGGTGGTCATAGGTATCTCCCAAGATGCGCCACTGAGCCCGGTCTTCGGCTCTTCTCCTCCAGTGCTTGCCAGCTACATTTCGCAGATTGTCCTTGCCGAAGGGCGGCCTACAATTACGCTTACCTAAACGCGGTCTCCACTTTAGTATTCGTTTGCTTCAACGATTGTCTGTTCTACTGCAAACATGTCCGGCCCACTGCCACTTCACACTACATTTTCGCTTCATACAAGGTTAGTAAGCACATTATTTAGATTATTTTATTTACACAAAGAAACTTACAATTGAACAAATATTTACAAAATGTACAAAATACACAAGAAACAGTTGAGCTATCTGCAGACCATTACAAACGATCTAGAGATAGCGCAATTGATCCAAATCGATACCAGACGAAAGCGTCCCCAAGACGCTGGCGGCATTGCCACGCTGAATATATAGCAATGCTTATGCACTGCGCCAGATACCCTTGGGTCACGCTTCGCTTCGATAAAATAAACTACCTACCTACCTAGATAAAATTTTGAAGACACACACATGTTTTTTTTTTAATTACAAGAAAGAAAGAAAATACATTTAATTAATACATATAATTTAATACTTACAAGGCATAGAACCTTTCCAAAGCTAGGTGTTCAAGCCTAGAAAACCTATAAACCAACTAACGGCTTGGGTTTTTACCGAATTTTGTATAATAAACTTCCAACAATAATATCGTTCAAAGGATTATTGACAAACCTATCGAAAGTGACACACGTTATGAACCACATCCGCTCTGATTCCCCGCAGTCGTTAGCATAGGTAGGTTAGGTACTTTCAAATTATAGGCGCGGGATGAAATTACCCTCGCGTCAGGGCACAGATCTAGAATTTGCTAGATACCGCTAGCAAAGGCGCGTTGTATGATAGCATAGAAAAGTATGTAGCATAAAATCTTTGAATCCTATCAAAAAGGAAAGTAAGTGAAGCAATTATTCTTTTTTGTGATTTTACTTTGTTTTTTCTTGTATTCCTTTCCCTTTAAAAAACGTACTTGTGTGTAATTTTTAGACAAATAAACAATCAGCAAAAAAATGCTCAAAAAGCTATTTGTGAAATCAAGTGTTTCTTCTCATAGTTCAGGAGCATCTTTCAAAAGCAAAAAAGAGCGATTTTGATATGATTCTACTCAGTTGTAGCCCTATCTCACGTCTTTTAGGACCAAATTAGGGTACTTAGCATATTGCACTCACTTTATTTTCAAACGGGTTTGACGATCGAATGGAACTACACGAATAATTATGACGAATTGTATCTGACCTGATTTCCATTGACACTAATATGCATACAGTGGCGGTCTTCTTCATATAATCATAATCTTTCTTTCTTGTCTCTAGTTCTTTCAAACCAGTGCCAGTGTGGTGAAAAGATTTAAAGTGTGCCCTCGAAGAAGCTCCTTCGTGCGCCCTTGACATATGTGTCTAACTTCTAAATAACGTTTTGGGTTCTACGTCAGTAGAACTCTGGATACACGACTAGATTAGAACTCACGTCCTTTATGTTTGGAAGGCCGGGCCGCTACCATCAGGCCACTAGTTATCTACAGTGGCGGTATGATGTTGCCCAATGAGTAGGATTGACCATCTGCTGGCTAAAGTAATAACACGCGTAGATAACAATTTCCCGTATCTAGTTAAATCTATGTCAGGTCAGGTACGTCGCTAGTAATCGAATTTCTGTCAACTGCTGCCGATGTTTAAGCTAGCGTTCATTTGCCTGTGCAAATTTTCGCCTGTAGGATCTATGGTAAGGAGTAAACTGGGATACTGAGGATGACAAAATATTATTCTACTACACTAGTAACATTGAGTATTTTTTCTTGAGGATTAGATGGAACTTCTTTTTTTTAGACATATTTTTTTCAAGCCAAACGTCGGATGTTCGTGATTTTAATGAAAAATACACATCGGTCACGAGAACCGAACCACTTCTCTCACTTCTCTGCCAGCCAAAATTTGTTTCATCATTTCAATTGCTAGCGAAAATTGTCCTAAAGTCACACACACACACACTATTAAAAAAACCGTCGAGTGAAATATAAAACGGAAAAGATTATTTTTATCCCGCTTCATACTTCGTACTACCGAATGCTAATAATTCACGCTGCTTGAGCGCGCTGTAATTCGATCTCTCTACAAAAGGTCACATAATGTGTCGGGATCATTGACTACCCAACGTAATTCACAAGCTTAGGGAGTCTCCACAAAAAGATAAACAAAGGTTGTATTTTATATTTTGAGTTACAACGCGGCAAAATACTACACAACGGATTTTTCTTTGTCATGCTATAGCATGACAAAGAAAAATCCGCGCAGTGTAACTGAAAAAATATTAGTACACGTCTTTATTTCGTTTACGGAGTAGGACTTCAAAGCTATCACTGTACATTTGTCAGTATCAACGCCCACGATAGCCCGCCCGCGGATGTCACAAGATTGGTTTGGTACGAAATATTTCTATCAACTAATATCAATGAGCAGCCATAATATCTACATAAAAACGCAAGTATAAGACTATAATACCTACGAATCGAATATACGACGGTCAAATATACTTACTATAAGAGATAGCAAAAGTTTAAGCACCTTTTGACATATTTTTATACGACAAAAACAAAACCTAAACGTCACTTTTGTGTGGTAGTCATTCCTAACCATTCAATTTACAACCAGTCCCAATATTCAATGTTTCTTTTGTTTTACCCTACATAAGACAGTAAAGACTGATATTTTATTCAGCAGGGTAATATCAGACTTTTATATCTTTAGTAGGGCCAAACAAGTAATAGAAAGGGCCGTTAGTAAATGAAAGTTCTGTCACACAATCATCAGTTTTATTTATTTATGAATAATAATAAATTATTCATAAATAAATAAATTTATTTAAGTCAACATATTTTACGGAATAAATACAGGGCCCATATCATAGATACTTACTAGCTGTCAATCATACGTATGATATTTTTTTTTTTTTGCAAATAATGTGTTTTCTTTTTTATATAAAGTTGCAGTAATATCAATACAACAACAAAATATGAATAAATATTGTCCACAATCCACACAACACTAACTAGCCCCAAACTAAGCACAGTTTGTACGTTGGGAAACAGATAGCTGATATAATACTCATATAGGAAGAGCACAGTGCTGATTTACACTCATATTTGTAGCCTTCAACGTATTTGTTTAATAAAAGCTTGTTCAAATAAAGACTCAAATAACTACAATAAAAAAACAATGAAATCGTGCATTCTTGTTTTATTCGTTTTATTTTACTATTTGAACGGGAGAGTTATTCAGTTGCCGACCACCCTTATTTGTGTACGCCTCAGTTTATAGTGTACATAAATCGGTGGAAAAATCTACTCGAATGCACTTTCTACCTTATTTATACGTTTTTATTTACCAACAATGAGTAGCGTGGAGCTAAGCGTTGCATGGTTGCTACAAGTGTGCTACGGCAAGCTACGGCGTAGAGAGGTCATTAACATTACCAATGAAGTACGAAGGTGACAATGGCTATAAGATGAAACCACTTCAAATATTTATTTACTAGCAAAAGCTCTTCGCAATGGTACTCGAATGCATGAAAATTAGGATATTTGTAGTTCAGATACGTCGTAGGCGTAAACCTGTCAATTCAAACTTGGAATGTACGAGTATTTGAAGAATCGAATGCTGATGCAATATGCCGTAAGGTTTTTTCTCACTGGACCTAAAGTTCTAACATTGTAACGATCCAGAAATACTGAAAATAAAAGACCTATAAGTGAATCACTGTCAAAGCGCTCTACGGGGGCGATCAGTGAAACGCTGTCAAATATGACAGTGGTATTTGACAGCGTTTCAATGATCGCTATAACTTGAGCAAATTGGGGATGATTTCTAAAAACGAGACGCAACGCCAATGTGGTGGTCAGGTGCAGTCCATGCCACACATGTTTGCGTGTCCGTCATGCCGCACCTAATGCACTATGGGCGATTTCATGACTGGCTCGGCCTATGCCGTGGATGTGACTTGACTGGCCTCTCAGCTCAGTTGGTAGTACCTCTGCCTTCTGCGCTGTAGGTCGTGGGTTCGATCCCACTGAGAACAAATATTTGTGTGGTGAACACAGATGTTTGTTCTCTGTCTGGGTGTTATATTTTATTCTAAGTATGTATTTACAAAATCAAAAATATATAAGTATTATATCAGCTATACAAGCCCGATATAATTAGGGATAGATAGTTTTGTGGGATTGTTCACAATATTTATTTATTTTTAAATATTTATGTAGCCACCTAATGGTCGAAGTGGCTTTAGTTTTTTTTTTTTTTTTTTTTTAAATTAGTTTACACACTTATAATTAATTATAAATAATGTATCCTAATAAGATTACGATCTAGCCATAATGTAGGCTAATGAGCAATTTTATGCTGACTTAAATTTCTATATTGCTATTCTAAGAATGTGTCCATAAGCACGTTTCTTATTGTCTCTATTCACGTTCATCTAATGGTCGAAGTGGCTTTAGTGATTGTGATAATATAGACACGAAAGAAGAAGACTGTACGGCATCGCAGAACGCTTAAGTGCACGCAAGGTTATAAGAACCCAATGCAGACAAGTATCTACCCCATCCATTGGTCTGCACTCGGACATAAGCCTTCTCGAGGAATGAATGAACGAGTCAAGTACCGCTCGTTCATTTTAATACGAACAGAAGCACCACCTACTAGAATGTGTGGTGTACGACCCACAGAGCTATTACCTTAGAACCAACGACAGCAATAGGAATAAAATGAGTGGCTAGTTGTTTTTTTTTTTTTTTTTTTTGTTAGGGTAAACAAGGGTACCTATCACAATATTAAAAGTAAATGTTAAAATCTAAATTTTATTAATAACTAGTGGCCACCCGCGGCTTCGCTTGCCCGCTCCCGTAACACCCCGTTCCCGTTGCTTTTTCGGGATAAAAAGTATCTTATGTCCTTCTCCCGGTTCTAAGCTACCTCTCCACTAATTTTCTGCCAAATCGGTTCCGCCGTTCTTGAGTTATAAATAGTGTAACTAACACGACTTTCTTTTATAAATATAGATAATTGTGTTACCAACATTACACCTATTAACACAGATTATTTCATAAGTTTTAAATTAACTTAAGTCGTGAGAAGTGTGTAAAAAAGTAAACAGGCCTTTGCACATATCTATTTAAGACGGTTTATAAGCGTCAGTGGCAACTGGTGATTACACAAGCCCTACTTGCGGGACGCTATAGTGCCTGAGACAGGATCTTAGATGAAATAGACTTGCCCAGCATTTATACCATCCTGACAGCTTAGTCGGCCTAATCCACCAGGAAAGACCATGATCAATGCAGAAGAAGAAGAAAGAAGTGTGTCTATACCAAATTCTAAACAAACTAAACTCACCGCTAGTGTTGTCAGCCGTGTTGATAAAAAAGCTTTATTTTAAGCACATTGATATAATGAAGCCCTTACAAAGACATGTGTTTTAGTAACAAGCAACAACTTTTTTTACTGCTACCTGCCATCGTTATT
Organism: Thera obeliscata; assembly: GCA_947578465.1. Lineage (NCBI taxonomy): Eukaryota > Metazoa > Arthropoda > Insecta > Lepidoptera > Geometridae > Thera > Thera obeliscata. The sequence goes on along the minus strand of OX387912.1, from coordinate 20,801,428 downwards.
GCTTGTTCTTAGGTAATAGTCCCGTAGTTTTTGATTTAGGAATGGGGTATTCAGTAAAAAAAGAGTCAGAGTCAGTCGGTCAAACTCAAAGAAACATAAATAAACAATTTCAAAAACATAGGTATTACTTAGAATACTTATTCTTATTCCTACTTATTCATTCATATTTTATAAATTGAGTGGTAGAATGAATACAGAGAAAGCTTTTTTTATAATGTCCCAAAAGTTAAGAGCCGAGCGGGATTTGAACCCGCGACCTTCCCCTCGGTACGGGGCTGCGCTGACCACTGCGCCATCGGATCCTAATCACACTCGACGAATAACTCTTAGGGACTGTTCGGCACTAACGCGACCGTGGCTCCATCTACAGTTTTGACGTTATAGTCAACTAACCTGCTCGATAACCGAAATTGCATTCAGTTGAATCGACGAGAGATGTCACCTTGCGTTTTTCATAATTTTTTATTAATTTTATAGTGTTTACTACACTTAAGGAAATCACAAAGATTTTTATAATGTCCCAAAAGTTAAGAGCCGAGCGGGATTTGAACCCGCGACCTTCCCCTAATCCCGCTCGGCTCTTAACTTTTGGGACTTACAGAGAAAGCTGTTTTCAATAGAAAATGCTAGCAGTTTATACGACTTTTGGGATTTTATTTGATGTCTTTCCCGATTCTTGTCAAATAACGTAACGATATTTGACAGCGATACATTGATCGTAATCGCAGATCGCACTATCACCTGATACGCGCTGATCAGCTAGACATGCGCAAGGCTTTAGGGATTATTATGTATTTTAACATGTTTTAATACTTGAACTTTATTAATTACGACATATTTTGCTTCGTAAATTTAATACCTTAAAGTAAAATCTTACATCAGAAACCACAAAACCACACCAACATTCTCACGTGAAATATGTACAGTAACTAGCAAAAATACGTAGATGCTACACTCAAAAAACATGGGGTGCACACGGCCGTTTGTTGTATGTGAATACGTCTCATAACTTCGGGGCTTCCCCTTCCGCTACGCGCGTTACAGTCCGTATTAGCGTAATGAATTATTTCATTATTTAGCTATACAGTGGTGTAATTAAAATTTAGATTGGGATTTAGCTGCCGAAGTAGTTTTTTGAATTGCGTCCCTATGGAAGAAATTTTAAAGACGTATCCACGTCAAAAATATGTTCCCGACAAAGTCTGAGAGCCTGTCTCAAAGCACATACAACTAAAAGTGGGAAGTCTTACTTTGTTATTTACATTTCTAAAAGTATAACGATGACCATATTCAGTATATAATTAAACTGTATGTTTTACGAAAAAAGTGAGTTTCCGTTTCCTTTTACCTAGTAACAGAGGCAACTTATGTTATTGACTGTACATTTTATGTAATAGGGTATTCTCGTACCGTGAGGCTCATCTATAATCCAGTCGGCGGCTAATGTGGTTTGTTTGAAGCATATCGGCTGAAGTTTCAGCATTTTACTTACTCGTTTTGTGTGTTTAACGATTATGGGAGTTTTTTTGTTTATACAGGATTTCTGGGAAATTTACTTTTAGCGGTTCCTTATTTTCGAACTTATTAGTTGATTTTATGGTTAACATAGAGGGGAAAGTTCCTTGAAAACCTTTAAATAACTTACTCAAACTGTTTCTATAGGGGACGGAGGATAAAGTGTGAAGTTTAGTATATCGGATCGCATATTAGATCCTACTATTTCACGGATTTGGGGATTATTTCCGGGATTTTAGTGAGGAAGAAACTTGCTTGAAGAAAAAAATTTTTTCGACATTACATAATTGATGACCGAGAACAAATGTTGGTGTGATGAATAATAGATGTGTGTTCTCTGTATGGGTGTTATATTGTATTCTAACAATGCTTGTTAAATAATACAAGTATTATAGGTATTATATCGGCTATTTGGTTCGCATAGTACAAGCTCTGCTTAAATTAGGGCTAGATATTGTTGCGTGGATTGTCCAGTTTTTTTTAAGTGATCGTTTGCAGAAGACTTTATCGAAATCAATTGTATCGAGTGCTCAAAAGGAGAGGCGCACTTAAAATCCTTTCACCATGCAAGTTTGAAAGAAACAATAACACTTTATGAAGAAGTTTAGGGAGACTAATTGGTTAACGTTTTGTGTTTTGCATGGGTGTTAGCTGTAGTGCAGAGCTAAGGGCGTATAAACCTATGCCTCCGTCCCGGACATTTGGCTAAGCATGAAGATTTGCGTGGAGGGGGCGTGTGAGACGTAATGTTTCCTGGTCACGACCCAGGCCTGGCTTTAAGCCAGCGAGGAAATGTTCCAGAAAGGATGGCTCTAACAATATTGCCTGGAAAAACAACTCATGTAATGTGACATGTTAAAAAATAGTTTAAGAAAGTGGCTTATTCACTGTTTCTGAATACGGGCCTAAGAATACTAAAAGACAGATGCCTAACACCGTAGGTAGGTTTAGCTCTTTTGGCATAGCTGAAATACTCTCATAATAATCTGATAAAGTACTCGTATACAAGGTGTATCTAAATATGTGTACTATGCGAAGGTGGGGGGTTTCAGACCACAATGGTGATCAGTTGTGGGGGGGAGATAATTAAAAATTCCTATTTTCAGTTTCCCATACAAAAATATTTAATTTCATAATGCCTAAATAAATTGACAACCCTATCCTTGTAACCCCTTGACCCCTTGACCTACTTCCTCTGTAGGTCTACTACTACTACCTACTACCTCTGTAGCTGAGTTTAGGGTTGTCACTTTGTATAAAGTCAGCTGTTCATGTTGAAACTTCGTTGCAGTTTTTTTCAGAGATACCAATCGAAGTTCGAAAAGTCGTTGAACAAAAGTTGTTCCCCGGGGGGTGGAAATTCACCCCCCTTCAGGATAGTACACATATTTTGATACACGTTGTATAAGTAGCAACGTGAAATAATAAATAGGATCAAGTAATAAATATGTGTCATAATTATTTTTGAATAAACGTCGAACATAATAAAAAAAATAGCCTTTATTACCTCGATCATAAAACTTATTATTGCTTAAGGCCAGGATATTCGAGCGCAGTAGGCATTTAGCGCTACCTCAATCGCCGCGAGCCAGTCGCGCGAAAACGCAGTTCAAATGAACTCGGTGACCCCGCTGTGCAAAAATCTTGCGTCACAGTATAAAATTGTAACAGTAAGTACAATTAACTTTGTTTTACGGAATTCATGTTAATGTTTCGGGTGTTTATTTTTAGGGAAATATAAGTAAGCAACACAATTTATTTTATTACCTACCTACAATTGTTTTTTTTTTATGTCACTAACACTGTCTCCTTTTCTTTCATGACTGTTACAGCGCTTCCGCACTACGCTTACCGATGCGGTTTTTGTAATTTTTGTTTGATTAGAAAACTACTGGAGGGATTTGGATGAGAATTTTGGTATTCTGTAGCTTTAGTTTTCACCTATCACATAGGCTATGTTTTATAACTAGGTAATAGTCCACGCGTACGAAGTCGCGGGGCTAGTTATTTATTATTACTTATATAGGGTGCCTGGTAATTAGTGTTACCTTGTTTAGTTAAAAAAAAATCAGCTGTTCCATACATTTTGACGAGTTTTGCGAACATGTAGGGAATAGCTGATTTTTTTTCGCGATTTCACATTTGGGCTCATAGTAAAAGTTGTTCATAATGATGAGTAAAGTTACGTGTTTAAGTTTCGGTCACTAATTACCAGTCACTATATTTTATCAGATCAAAACAAATAATATTTGATTGTTTAATGTTGAATCAAAAATAGGTCGATTCTGAGAGTCCTGGTCTTAACGTATACTAATCCTACTTAGTAGATACTATCAGACAACAGTTTGTCCTATAGGTATTGTGACACTGGCGTGGTGGTACAAAATGGTTTTTTTGATAAAGGCCTTCTCCACGGTTTGCCATTTGGAGCAGTCCAGACATGTCAATGTCTAACATAGTAACTAAAGATTTTACTTCGTTTTATTTGTCAACAAGGACTTCCTCTTCTTAGTTAAGATGCTCTTTTCAGTGTAATGTATAGATGCATTTATCTCCAGGTATCTCTTTTGAAGGCAACCTCTTAAGGCCTGCCAGTGGCTTTAGTGATTGTGATAATATAGACACGAAAGAAGAAGACTGTACGCCATCGCAGAACGCTTAAATGCACGCAAGGTTATAAGAACCCAATGCAGACAAGTATCTACCCCATCCATTGGTCTGCACTCGGACATAAGCCTTCTCGAGGAATGAATGAACGAGTCAAGTACCGCTCGTTCATTTTAATACGAACAGAAGCACCACCTACTAGAATGTGTGGTGTACGACCCACAGAGCTATTACCTTAGAACCAACGACAGCAATAGGAATAAAATGAGTGGCTAGTTGTTTTTTTTTTTTTTTTTTTTGTTAGGGTAAACAAGGGTACCTATCACAATATTAAAAGTAAATGTTAAAATCTAAATTTTATTAATAACTAGTGGCCACCCGCGGCTTCGCTTGCCCGCTCCCGTAACACCCCGTTCCCGTTGCTTTTTCGGGATAAAAAGTATCTTATGTCCTTCTCCCGGTTCTAAGCTACCTCTCCACTAATTTTCTGCCAAATCGGTTCCGCCGTTCTTGAGTTATAAATAGTGTAACTAACACGACTTTCTTTTATAAATATAGATAATTGTGTTACCAACATTACACCTATTAACACAGATTATTTCATAAGTTTTAAATTAACTTAAGTCGTGAGAAGTGTGTAAAAAAGTAAACAGGCCTTTGCACATATCTATTTAAGACGGTTTATAAGCGTCAGTGGCAACTGGTGATTACACAAGCCCTACTTGCGGGACGCTATAGTGCCTGAGACAGGATCTTAGATGAAATAGACTTGCCCAGCATTTATACCATCCTGACAGCTTAGTCGGCCTAATCCACCAGGAAAGACCATGATCAATGCAGAAGAAGAAGAAAGAAGTGTGTCTATACCAAATTCTAAACAAACTAAACTCACCGCTAGTGTTGTCAGCCGTGTTGATAAAAAAGCTTTATTTTAAGCACATTGATATAATGAAGCCCTTACAAAGACATGTGTTTTAGTAACAAGCAACAACTTTTTTTACTGCTACCTGCCATCGTTATTGCTTGTTCTTAGGTAATAGTCCCGTAGTTTTTGATTTAGGAATGGGGTATTCAGTAAAAAAAGAGTCAGAGTCAGTCGGTCAAACTCAAAGAAACATAAATAAACAATTTCAAAAACATAGGTATTACTTAGAATACTTATTCTTATTCCTACTTATTCATTCATATTTTATAAATTGAGTGGTAGAATGAATACAGAGAAAGCTTTTTTTATAATGTCCCAAAAGTTAAGAGCCGAGCGGGATTTGAACCCGCGACCTTCCCCTCGGTACGGGGCTGCGCTGACCACTGCGCCATCGGATCCTAATCACACTCGACGAATAACTCTTAGGGACTGTTCGGCACTAACGCGACCGTGGCTCCATCTACAGTTTTGACGTTATAGTCAACTAACCTGCTCGATAACCGAAGTTGCATTCAGTTGAATCGACGAGAGATGTCACCTTGCGTTTTTCATAATTTTTTATTAATTTTATAGTGTTTACTACACTTAAGGAAATCACAAAGATTTTTATAATGTCCCAAAAGTTAAGAGCCGAGCGGGATTTGAACCCGCGACCTTCCCCTAATCCCGCTCGGCTCTTAACTTTTGGGACTTACAGAGAAAGCTGTTTTCAATAGAAAATGCTAGCAGTTTATACGACTTTTGGGATTTTATTTGATGTCTTTCCCGATTCTTGTCAAATAACGTAACGATATTTGACAGCGATACATTGATCGTAATCGCAGATCGCACTATCACCTGATACGCGCTGATCAGCTAGACATGCGCAAGGCTTTAGGGATTATTATGTATTTTAACATGTTTTAATACTTGAACTTTATTAATTACGACATATTTTGCTTCGTAAATTTAATACCTTAAAGTAAAATCTTACATCAGAAACCACAAAACCACACCAACATTCTCACGTGAAATATGTACAGTAACTAGCAAAAATACGTAGATGCTACACTCAAAAAACATGGGGTGCACACGGCCGTTTGTTGTATGTGAATACGTCTCATAACTTCGGGGCTTCCCCTTCCGCTACGCGCGTTACAGTCCGTATTAGCGTAATGAATTATTTCATTATTTAGCTATACAGTGGTGTAATTAAAATTTAGATTGGGATTTAGCTGCCGAAGTAGTTTTTTGAATTGCGTCCCTATGGAAGAAATTTTAAAGACGTATCCACGTCAAAAATATGTTCCCGACAAAGTCTGAGAGCCTGTCTCAAAGCACATACAACTAAAAGTGGGAAGTCTTACTTTGTTATTTACATTTCTAAAAGTATAACGATGACCATATTCAGTATATAATTAAACTGTATGTTTTACGAAAAAAGTGAGTTTCCGTTTCCTTTTACCTAGTAACAGAGGCAACTTATGTTATTGACTGTACATTTTATGTAATAGGGTATTCTCGTACCGTGAGGCTCATCTATAATCCAGTCGGCGGCTAATGTGGTTTGTTTGAAGCATATCGGCTGAAGTTTCAGCATTTTACTTACTCGTTTTGTGTGTTTAACGATTATGGGAGTTTTTTTGTTTATACAGGATTTCTGGGAAATTTACTTTTAGCGGTTCCTTATTTTCGAACTTATTAGTTGATTTTATGGTTAACATAGAGGGGAAAGTTCCTTGAAAACCTTTAAATAACTTACTCAAACTGTTTCTATAGGGGACGGAGGATAAAGTGTGAAGTTTAGTATATCGGATCGCATATTAGATCCTACTATTTCACGGATTTGGGGATTATTTCCGGGATTTTAGTGAGGAAGAAACTTGCTTGAAGAAAAAAATTTTTTCGACATTACATAATTGATGACCGAGAACAAATGTTGGTGTGATGAATAATAGATGTGTGTTCTCTGTATGGGTGTTATATTGTATTCTAACAATGCTTGTTAAATAATACAAGTATTATAGGTATTATATCGGCTATTTGGTTCGCATAGTACAAGCTCTGCTTAAATTAGGGCTAGATATTGTTGCGTGGATTGTCCAGTTTTTTTTAAGTGATCGTTTGCAGAAGACTTTATCGAAATCAATTGTATCGAGTGCTCAAAAGGAGAGGCGCACTTAAAATCCTTTCACCATGCAAGTTTGAAAGAAACAATAACACTTTATGAAGAAGTTTAGGGAGACTAATTGGTTAACGTTTTGTGTTTTGCATGGGTGTTAGCTGTAGTGCAGAGCTAAGGGCGTATAAACCTATGCCTCCGTCCCGGACATTTGGCTAAGCATGAAGATTTGCGTGGAGGGGGCGTGTGAGACGTAATGTTTCCTGGTCACGACCCAGGCCTGGCTTTAAGCCAGCGAGGAAATGTTCCAGAAAGGATGGCTCTAACAATATTGCCTGGAAAAACAACTCATGTAATGTGACATGTTAAAAAATAGTTTAAGAAAGTGGCTTATTCACTGTTTCTGAATACGGGCCTAAGAATACTAAAAGACAGATGCCTAACACCGTAGGTAGGTTTAGCTCTTTTGGCATAGCTGAAATACTCTCATAATAATCTGATAAAGTACTCGTATACAAGGTGTATCTAAATATGTGTACTATGCGAAGGTGGGGGGTTTCAGACCACAATGGTGATCAGTTGTGGGGGGGAGATAATTAAAAATTCCTATTTTCAGTTTCCCATACAAAAATATTTAATTTCATAATGCCTAAATAAATTGACAACCCTATCCTTGTAACCCCTTGACCCCTTGACCTACTTCCTCTGTAGGTCTACTACTACTACCTACTACCTCTGTAGCTGAGTTTAGGGTTGTCACTTTGTATAAAGTCAGCTGTTCATGTTGAAACTTCGTTGCAGTTTTTTTCAGAGATACCAATCGAAGTTCGAAAAGTCGTTGAACAAAAGTTGTTCCCCGGGGGGTGGAAATTCACCCCCCTTCAGGATAGTACACATATTTTGATACACGTTGTATAAGTAGCAACGTGAAATAATAAATAGGATCAAGTAATAAATATGTGTCATAATTATTTTTGAATAAACGTCGAACATAATAAAAAAAATAGCCTTTATTACCTCGATCATAAAACTTATTATTGCTTAAGGCCAGGATATTCGAGCGCAGTAGGCATTTAGCGCTACCTCAATCGCCGCGAGCCAGTCGCGCGAAAACGCAGTTCAAATGAACTCGGTGACCCCGCTGTGCAAAAATCTTGCGTCACAGTATAAAATTGTAACAGTAAGTACAATTAACTTTGTTTTACGGAATTCATGTTAATGTTTCGGGTGTTTATTTTTAGGGAAATATAAGTAAGCAACACAATTTATTTTATTACCTACCTACAATTGTTTTTTTTTTATGTCACTAACACTGTCTCCTTTTCTTTCATGACTGTTACAGCGCTTCCGCACTACGCTTACCGATGCGGTTTTTGTAATTTTTGTTTGATTAGAAAACTACTGGAGGGATTTGGATGAGAATTTTGGTATTCTGTAGCTTTAGTTTTCACCTATCACATAGGCTATGTTTTATAACTAGGTAATAGTCCACGCGTACGAAGTCGCGGGGCTAGTTATTTATTATTACTTATATAGGGTGCCTGGTAATTAGTGTTACCTTGTTTAGTTAAAAAAAAATCAGCTGTTCCATACATTTTGACGAGTTTTGCGAACATGTAGGGAATAGCTGATTTTTTTTCGCGATTTCACATTTGGGCTCATAGTAAAAGTTGTTCATAATGATGAGTAAAGTTACGTGTTTAAGTTTCGGTCACTAATTACCAGTCACTATATTTTATCAGATCAAAACAAATAATATTTGATTGTTTAATGTTGAATCAAAAATAGGTCGATTCTGAGAGTCCTGGTCTTAACGTATACTAATCCTACTTAGTAGATACTATCAGACAACAGTTTGTCCTATAGGTATTGTGACACTGGCGTGGTGGTACAAAATGGTTTTTTTGATAAAGGCCTTCTCCACGGTTTGCCATTTGGAGCAGTCCAGACATGTCAATGTCTAACATAGTAACTAAAGATTTTACTTCGTTTTATTTGTCAACAAGGACTTCCTCTTCTTAGTTAAGATGCTCTTTTCAGTGTAATGTATAGATGCATTTATCTCCAGGTATCTCTTTTGAAGGCAACCTCTTAAGGCCTGCCCACTCCTAGGTCGCTGGCGATGGCGATCAATGAAACGCTGTCAAATATCGCTGTCAAATTTGACAGTGGTTTACTGATCTCCATCGCCAGCGACCTAGGTGTGCGCATGCCTTTACGACTTGACAGCAAGATGTTGCATAATTGAATTCAATATTAATATTGCTACAAACGTCATACCTCGCTACTAGAGGTCGTTCACACCCTTTCAGTTCCCAACACGTAGCAACGTGTAGGTTAACGCCTTAGTTGCTAAGAAACGGTGGCCGCTATAGTGACACAATTTCAACTGTTTTAAGATAATTTACACAGCAAACAATCAAAATATTAAAACAGGCAACGCAAAGTGCCAACAAAAAACAGTATAGTCCTAATATTATAAAGCTTAGTTTGAGATCTGCCTTACATAGAATAAATAAACATCTGCAAGAATTTTACAATACCCGAAAAAATACAACAAAACTTAAAATATAATACATAAATACATTTTAACCCCTCAGAAAACATAGAGAAGTCAATTACTTAAACCACTATGACGTTGAGAAATTATTTTTACCTACTTTACTTTTTAAATACTTAAAACATGCAACTACTCGTTCATTCATACTTATAAACATTATTTAAATTTAATACATCCCCAGCAACGAGCCTGGATGTACCTACGGATGTAGGTTTTGACAGGTTTTTATAGATATATGACCTTACTTATAAAAATATGTCAAAAGATAAACTGTGCTTAAACTATTGCCATCTCTTACCACAATGATGAATGATGAATGGGTAATGACAAAAAGTGACAGGGCTAACTTTAAACAATGACTAAATTTAAATTGCGTTTATAAGTATGGCTGAAGGTACCAAGGATAAGGATTTCAAGTTACGGCACGTTATGATGGCCAACGTTTCCCGGCAACGAGCCCGGATGTATGGATGTAGTGAACAGCATGTAAAGTTGTTCAACAGCCTGCACCGAGTGCAGAGACACATGGACAGCCGCTGCTAATTGGAAAGCTCTTTTAAGTCCGCTAAAACTTGCAAAGCAGATTTAAATGTAGGTGCAATAATTAAGAGCATCGGCAAGTTTAGTAAATTAAGTTTTGGTAGAATGATGGAAAATACACTTAGATTATTGAATCAATGGATATTGAATCAATGGATTCTGTGGTTGATAAGGATCAATCTTTGCACAAAATATTTTACTAAAAATGAATGGAAATGGCAAATTTTCACGGGAGAAAAATTAAAACAATTCCGTCAAAAGTAAAAGATTTTTGAAAGAGATAAATTCATATAAATCTAGGGCATGACTTCTTTCAGGAATTTTCCCTAACTCTCGTGGTTTCTGACTTGTCCATCACCGCCCTTTTCAAAAAACCACCCTTATGCTAAGTTATATACAACTATGAACTCTAAATGCATAATTATGCAGAGATAACCGTTGAGAGATGACGTTTGATAGTCATCGGGGGCATGGAGATCACGTATGCCACCCGCCAGTAATATACAATGACTATGTAACAGCAAGACAATAGGTCAGTCAGTGACGTCCAGAGATGTCACAAACAAGTAGATGCACTACAGGTAGGTAAAAACTTGCTGGCAAATTGCACGGGGAATAGCTGTCATCTCTTCCCGGAAATTGGTATTCACCTGGTTAATCGTTATTGGATTAGACTCGACTTTTTAGGTATCCTCACAAAAAAAAGTCCAGTAGTTCTAGAAGGCCATGCAATGTCACCTCGGCGTGATATCAGTTTCCCAGCACACATCTCGTTTACGATCGTCAAAGAGACATTAGCGCCGCTCAAACGCCGAACAATACGAATCGGGATTTTTGTAATAATGTTTAACGCACGTTGCACTCCGGTAAAGTGATTCATAGCGACTAAATTTCTGAAAGCCAGGCTACACCCACGCAGTCCCCTCTCTCTCTAAAGCTTAAAACGCAAGAGTGTTTTTTAAATCGTACGCCTTTCTGGCCCACCCTGTATAACATATTTGTGGTTGTTTGCGAATACTTTTCTATCAATACGTCTTGATGGTCTGAATTAAAAAAAAAACACAAAATTTGCATGCTCCATCCCGTAAAACACGTCATGACTCTTTGGTCTATCTATTCAAATGTATAAATCTGTGGTGGAGCCTGTGCCACAGGGATTAAGGGATCGGCCGTGCGTTCAAATTAGACCAGACCATTGTTATCTTGATGACCACGACTGTTCGATACGTTCCTGTAGAATAAAACTACTCAACAGTTTGATATTTGATATTTATTTATTGATCCATTGCGTTACAGTAATATAACATTGGTAAGTCAATTTTCACAATTAAGTCTTAATATTAATATTATGTATTTCAATACACACTAACATAAATATATATTACGTGACGTTTGCAAATCAGAGAATGAGCAGCTCAAATATTCATTTATATGGTAAAACGGGTGACATTCGAAAAATGTTCTAAGTTTGTTTTTAAATTCGTTTATAGACAGTTTTGTCACTTCTAAAGGTAATTTATTGGACATAGCAAGTTTTAGACAGAGACCTTGTTTATACGTCTTAACAAGTCTGGTTCTTGGGACATGCAACTTTTCTTTATTCCGAGTGTTATATTGGTGTTTATCCATTTTCATGGGCAAATTATGTTTTTGTAAATGTACTTCTATGAGCGAGTTAAATAAGAAAAGAGATATAACTGTAAAGATCTTAGATTTTTTAAAATAAGCCCTGACTGAAGTTAATCTATGTAGGCCATATATTATTCTAATAGATCTCTTTTGACAAATGAGAACTTTTTCAATTTGGGTAGCATTTTCCCATACTGTTAAAGCATAATTCATAGTTGAATGGCAGTAGGCATAGTACAGTACCTACTAGTAGTGATAACGCCCGCCATTTTGACGTCACTATAGAGGGTATACTTTGTTAATTGCTATAGTTTTGTTTTGGATTCGTTTTCTGTCATTTTGACTAAAAACTATTTTATTTATGTAATTATTATATCCTCACTTGACACTTGCAAAATTGTTCCCTATTGGACAGATGTCATCTAATTACGAAGAATAAGAACTTTGTTTTGAAGGAGGTAGGTATGTAGGTACTATGTTTTAGCTTAGGCATGAAATAATACTTTGGTGCAAATTTTGATACTATTCATGGACAAAACGGACAAAAGGAAAAAAAATGATAAAAACGAAAAAAAGACCTCGGTTTCAAGGCACAGTGAACCGGTAAAATGAAATGAATGAAATAAACTAACTTATAAGTATCATAAATATCAATAACGTCCCGACCGGATATCAAAGTCCGATGACCCGTAGAGATAAACCATTTTATTGAAACATATTACAATTTATCGGAACAATAAATCCGATATAATAGAATTTTGCTGTGACATTCCTGGATATAATCGCTGTACTATAGATATATGGCTGACAATCACAAACACACTGGTTTTTAACTGGATTATTGGCATCTTCAAATTTCGAAGTACCAAATTATTTGACGATGAAACCATCGTCCACAATTCAGCTGCAGATATTATCATCATCATCAGCTTGAAGAAGTCTACTGTGGGGCAGTGATTGGATGACATGGCGAAAACAGAGGATGGAAGTCGGTTGGAAAGGAGGCTCAGAACCATTACTCCTGGAAATGTAAGGAGAGGCCTAAGTGGACTATTATCATGGTGGTTGACAATAATGATAAGCGTCTTTTGAGAGTGACTGTACTGATTTATAAGACGAAGGTATTCATAGATTTCCTCTACTCGTATTTGAGTAATATTTTAAGAAATTCATTTTTAGAAAATAATAAAATTAAACCTTTATTGCACACCAAAGTGAAAAACAGTATTTTGTTGTTTATTTTTTTGGCTCAGTAATAGTAAAATTTAATGAATATTTATTTAATACAAAAGATACACAAAAATACACTCACTAACTCGTACAGCTGATAACAAAAAACCAAAAGATCTTAATCCAGCATTGGCTGGTTAATGGAAAAAGCTTTGCATGTTTTGTTTAAATGCAGTTGATTAATAGCAAAAAATAAATTAAAAATTTAAACCTGAATACCTACTATACCTACCTAACTAATATTTTTTAGTATAGGTATTGTTATTGTTATGTACGTATTAGAAGCCCTGAGAAAAAAAAATCTATCTAGTCCCAAATTACGCAGAGCTAAAGAAACCAGATAGCTCTTGTAATAATATACCTACTTATTTTTTTTTTTTGTAAACTGTGACGTTCACATAAATATTTGTTCTCGGTGGGGATCGACCCTGTGACCTACGGCGCAGAAGGCTGAGGTAAATAGTAAATACTGCATAATAACCTACATTACTTATTCCTGTAGGGAATACCCTACAGGAATAAGAAGACCAAATGCTAGATGGGCAGACGAAATACAAAAAAGAGCAAAAACAGCAAATTGGCTTGATCTAGCACTGGACAGGGACAAATGGAAGAATCTGGAGGAGGCCCATACCCGAGAGGGGTCCTAAATAAATATTTTTAATTTTAGGTGGTAAACATAAATTTGTATTTAGTTAGAAAATCTTAGAACGTTCTAAGATTTTCGAAATTTTTCATATCCTTATGGTACGGACAGCCGTGCTCATTACTAGCACAAAAGCATGCTTTTATTGAGCAAGTGCTCATTAGTAGCACGTGTGTAATGTAATGAGCATGCTACCTGAAGCGCGGGTAGGGGGGGCGTGATCCGAGCACGTCTGAACATGTTTGTTTATTATTATGTTTACCTATATATGATCAAATGAACTTCCAAGTGAAGTTCTATCATTATTATATGAATTGCTTCATTAGAATATATGATTAACACCGTAGTTTCCCTAATATACTGGGTAACAACCGCACCTTTTTTAGAGATTTAAAAAACAAACATTAAAACCTATTTTCCATCTGCTCAGCCCCGTCGTAGGTACGTCAATTGCTCATTTCTTTAGAGATAGTACATAATGTAATAATTACAAAACTTTTTAAGTAATGGGAGGCGCCTTGCGCCAGGGAGGGGAGGGTATCATATATTCTAATGAAGCAATTCATATAATAATGATAGAACTTCACTTGGAAGTTCATTTGATCATATATTATATTTCATTGCTTCATTATTCATATATGATTAACACCGTAGATGTTAAGAGCAGAAAGTTTTGGAATGAAATACATAGTTATTGCAATAACTATGGATTATTTATTGGTAAGTAATCACAAACAATAATCAGTTAAAGATACAGATAACAACACTGTAATTAGAATGTGATAGCTTCTTATTCAATTTAACCTGTCACAAATAATCACCAACAAACATATTGATTGATATTAGGAATAATTCAAAGTCAAAGTGTATATACATATTTGTACAATCACATAGTACAGGGTTGGCAATAGTAGTAAATTTTAATGCATTACAATAAACTTCCTGTATATAGGAAAACAGACGGACCGCGTGAATTCACCTTGGTCCAGGATGGTTCTCTTGTAGAAACCGAGTAAATGAGTTACACCTGTTGTATCAGCCTGCGGTCATGCGAATAGTTTCTACACTGACGCTTGCGTAGCCCGCAATCAAAGTAAACGCATGTCGTTTACCCACTGTGAGCGCCTAAAAACGCTGACATTCACAACACTACTCTCTGACAGTATTTGTTTAATCCATCACTGATATTCTGTGATGTAGATAGAAGCTGTGAGTGGACGTATCGGCGTCAACTCACTCCTTGCTTCATAAAGTTCTAAAAATTTTTAGTAAAATAATTTTAATCTGAAATAACTGTACCCGGACAGATACCCATATCAGCTTTATCGAAATATAGCAGAAATAAAACCGCTTGGTTTTCCACCAGGGGAGGATGCTTCAATAATATCTGCTATGACTATACTAATACTATCAGGTATTAGAAGATAACAGGTTGTCAACATAAATCAGGAATAGACGTCTGGACTCAGTGGCTAGTACAAACCGCTAACAATTATTATGATTAATATTACTTTTCTCAATCTTTCTGTTTTAGGAAAGCATTTTGAAATAAGATTCAAAAACACCAAGCACTAGAGTACCTGGAACTTGTAGTAGGTCTTAATTTATAAACTTAACAAATTCGTTTGACCCGGTGCTATTTACCCATACGGGCTGACAAGGCCTAACGGTGGGAAATAATAGTGCCTTACACAATGTGTCGTCTGAAATGTTAATATAAGAAATGTGGTATCTTTCCGTAGGTTAGAGTATTATCAATGTTGTTGACAATGCAACACTGCTACCAAAGCATAAGCGAAGTGTTATATATTATATATAGTATATATTATAATCTTTCCCGTGTATGAGATTATAGCCTTTGAAAAAAGATTGGCAAAAAGTTTTTATTGGGGCTTAAATACTAAACATCTGTAACTAAGAAGTCTTGCAATAACGGAAACCATGGTTGCGATGGCCAATAGGAAAGAATACACCAGTATAACCATTTGCCATTATAATGACTTTTTTAGAGTATTAAAAACCAGAAAAAATTAAAAACAGTGGGAAGACGTAAAAACAGTCTGCGTGCAAGTTCATTGTAAAAATGCGACCACGGCTACCACGTCGGAGCTCTGTGTCCATGAAACATGTCTCTGGTGTACTTTGCGCTATCATGAGATGCGAGCAAGCCAATTTTTGGTTGACCGAAATATTGTACAACGTCACGAAAGACCTTATGAGAAAGTGATCGTTCCGTAACTGGTGTGAATAATCTAAAGGCGGCGTTCACGGAGTCCACGTTATAATTTATACGTATGAGGCGAAAAACCAAAGACCACTTGATCGCACCACCATCGTGTTATCCATGCGTAGTAATATTGCGCAGTTATACCTATTTCAGGCCCAGAAAAAACTGCCATTAACCCATAAGTTATTTAAATGGCATGCATTTTCATCTTTTGCAGCTTTCTATTTGCCATGGATTAAAACTAACATACAGCGCCCAGCCTGCGTTGAAAGCGTCAGCATAATAAACTCAAGTTCAAAAATGTTCTTACCCATATCCAATGGCCATAAAGTTGCCATCAATATTTGAGGATCACCAGAAAAAATCATCATCTAATATAATACTAGGTAGTGAAATTCTGTTTCATAATAATCATGCCTTATTCAGTAAAGCAACGAAGTTATGTCGCTCTAAAATCTTGGTATATATTAAATTAGCTGCGGGGCACGTGGCGACATAAAACTCTGATAGCTCCGAGCGCACTCGCAAAAAGAACATGAAGGTCATTTAGAAAACTTTGCAACCAACTCTGCATTTAAAGCCTCATCTGATTTTATCAAGGAGAAGAAATTAGTATCGTTTTAATCTTCGAATTCAGCGTCCAGGTTCTTGAGGCGTTTATTTGATCATAACGCAATTGAAGACGAAACCGCAACAACATAGTAAAATTTTCAATATGTATTTCGTTGAATAGTTCATACATTTATCGTACGCATCGCTTACGCGAAATGGCATCTAATGTTGAAGGAAAACCGTGATAACTCGGATAAGTAAAGACTTCCCGCATGATTTTAGTGAACATAAGTGCAACAGAAATCCCAAATGATAATACATAAGGAGTAAGTAGGTACGTATTTTAGCCGAGTTATAGGGCTGATCCATCAGAAAACTGCATAGTAGTAGGATGCACCCTTTAAGCCGAAGGTGGCTAGGTATTACCTTGTACTACCTTGCCTGCTGTACGGCAGTAAGCTTCCATTTTAAAATGCTCGATCTAGATGTATTTGCTCATGGGTGGTAAATTTAGTTTAAAACCCTTGTCACCGAATAGGCTTTGAATGGAATGAGGAATATCTCTGATTATGAATTTGTCACGTGACACAGATAAAAGTCACCAGTGTCATGTCTATGCTTTCCTCAAGAAAACTTGTTCTGAGGAGTTGATGATTGACAAACAACGGTTCGGAATGGAATATAGCAACCATTTTGATCAAATCAAGTACAAACTATTGTTTGTTACTTAAAACCAACAATCATAAAAGTGTGGAGATAAGTCTACTTGCATGTACCTGCGTCCATGATGACCTTGTGCCTGGGCACGGGTCTTGACACACCACACTGTTGTGTAGAGGCAGGAAGCTCCTGATGTCATCAGTGGTCATCTGCTGTAACCTCCTCGCCCCCTCCCTTTTTTACCGGATGTCAAGGAGGCGCATTCCAGTTTCACTGGTAGGAAGTTGATCAAGTAATGGTCAATGGAGCAGTGGGCTCTTGTGGCTTAGCAGGTTTCTTTGGATAGCGTTGAACCAAACAATAAACCATCTCGTTCGGGCGTCGCTGATCATAAATATTATTATCATTTCATTTAAAATTTATTTTTCAAAGTATGGAGTGACGAGCCATATTCAACTTTGCGTGGTTTAGTAATGCGAATGACACAACAAACGGCATCCATTGCCGAGATATTTCATGGAACATGTTATCGCCCTAGAGCAGCAAGTCTCTTGTTGACGGCAGTGACCCGAACCAAGTTATTGCTGGAAAAGAACCAGCGTTAAGCATTTTATCACGACTCGAACCATCAGTACTGCGGCTGAAAATTCCCGCATTTAACTTTGATGATTGTAACAACCAACAACAAATTATCTACTACTAAGCAGTACTAAGCAGTCTTTTAGTAACTTGTCCTTATTTTCTCTAGGATTCCTAGTGTAAAAAGTGCCACAAATATGGACTGCGGACTTGTGGACTTACACCTGATTGTCACATGTCTCGTGGTCAAGCAACATTGCAAAGGATCGTACTTGACAACTTGTCAAGTATGTTTATGATGCCTAAGTCAGGTGATTCGGACGTAGATTCACTACAAGCGAAGAGTAGTTCGGGGTCCAGACCAGATTATGTGCTGGCAATTTGATCTACATAACAGAACAGCATCATTCAGGGTAAAGTATTCGGTTGACTCCGGCCGAAATGGTTTCAGATGCAGTCAGTGCTGGCTTTGATTTAGTTATAGTCACTGTCCTTAGCTATTTCATGATCCTCGTTCCCAAAATTACATTTTGCAAATTGAGGTTGTGAGGAATAGAAAAAGTAGGTAAGTACTTACTACTACCTAGGTACCCGAGTACCTTAAGTTCGCAGAGGAACATTACAACTATTTTAGATTGTATGTATTTTCTGCTTAGGTCATCGTTGGAGACTCGCAGTCAACCCCGAAGCCATGGTTGGTCATATATTTATTTTTTATTCTGATTTGGCAAATGTCAACGTTAGAGACCCGCAGTCAATCCCAGAGCATTCCAAATCAGTTTTACCAACCTTCATCATTTTGATGATGAATCAATCCAAGAAATAATTCTTCGTTTTCTTGCATAATTTTTCTATTTGACACTGCACACCTTTTTTGGCATATTGCTCAGAAGGTGCGTGCGATAGTTACCGCGCACAAAAAAGGAATGAGCAATTGACGTACCTACGACGGGGCTGAGCAGATGGAAAATAGGTTTTAATGTTTGTTTTTTAAATCTCTAAAAAAGGTGCGGTTGTTACCCAGTATATTAGGGAAACTACGGTGTTAATCATATATGAATAATGAAGCAATGAAATATAATTTAGAAGTATGCTTTAAAACAAGCATGCTTATTTCTGGCAAATGTGAACAGTTTGCAGAGCATGCTTATTTTAAGCAAGCTTATTAGCATGCTTTTTTTGAGCACGTCTGCCAGTCTTTAGGTTTGGCAAGCTCATATAAATACAAACTTACCGCAACCTGTCAAAAAGAGATAAATATATCTCTGGCTATCACTGAGCCTACTTCTGTCAAGTGGCATTGCTACTTTTCTGATTGCTGAACATCTATAGGCCTACCATGAACTCTGTCAGGCTCTGTCTCTGGCTCTGGTTTTGAGTCTGTGCAGTGAGGCTCACCAGTGCATTATAATGTGTGTGTGTCGTTTAGTCGTAGGATTTATTTAGTCAACACTCAAGGCTCGAACACACCTAGTTCGCTGGCGGTAGCGATCAGTGAAACGCTGTCAAATATCGCTGTCAGATTTGAGAGACGTGCGTGATTTACGAGGCAGTGCTTTTATAAAGGCAATGGTTATAGGTACCACTTCACAGCAGCAAGTTGTTTAAAAAGAAAAAATACATAAATTACGTACCTACTTAATTAAAATAATCTGAAAACAAATAACCATTAGTTTAGGAATCAGAATATTTATGGCATTATTGTGATATTCCATCTGTGTTGCGCTGACTGGTTTTGTAATAAAACAAGTCCATTTACCAGTGCCAACATTGCTACAAGCGATTAAGCTAACAATGTAGTTTTAATTCCACTCTCGCCAACAACCCTTTGTCGTTAAATTACGCTACAAACCTTTATTTTAAGTCATTCACTCTCTACAAACTTGAGCATTATCTAGATCGCCTGCGATGGCGATCAGTGTATCGCTGTCAAATATCGCACTGTCAAAGTCCGCAGCAGTTAAATGCTTGAAAAAATAATAAATAATAATAAAATAATAATAATAATAAATCCCTTTGCTGAAACTGACCGATATCACCTGCATTTTGCTGAAAATCGCGAAAAACTCTTTTTGTTTTTAGGAATCTTTTATGAAGGAAACTCTTATAATAATTTATTTATAATTATGTTTTGAACAATTTTACTGATTTTCAGCTTGTTAGGAGTTTATACACCTTCACTCTCAATTTTTGGCCTAAATTGACTGAATTTCTTTCTTTCTTTCTTTCTGGTACTCCGTATAAAATTGTTTTGGTCAGCCGTAACAAGCCGTTGAGGGTTGAATTTGAAGTTGCGGTAAGAATTCGACCACTAGCACATTATCAGGTTGAGCAGGTATTGTATACTTAACCAATTGACTTTCACAGCTGATTAATATACTTCTGCCATATGTAAGTACGGTTTGTTGCGGCTTTGATTTCCACGAAGGACTGGTGGTGTGAGAGACTAGTTATATCGGGGTGTCGGGGTGTTAAAGGTTGTCTGGTAGAGATCGCTCGTTTAGCGATAAGACCGCCCATTGTATGAGGCAAATAATTTTAAGTATTTTTATGTACCTGTACTTTTAAAATTGGTTGTGTGCAATAAAGCATTTTCTATCTATCTATCTATCTATTTATGCGCATCGTACTTTAGCAGTAGTATCATGCAAAATGGCGGTAGAAATCAAGCCGTAGTTGGTTGCCTGTTCTTCTGTGCTTAATCGCGTGGAACTGGCACCTACTGATTGATTTGATTTACTCACCTAGTTAGCGTGTTTCAAAGGGATACTTGTGGTACCATTGAATAAACAAATATTTTATTTTGATTTGATTTGATTTGACATATCAAATCAAATCATGGGGGTCATGTTACGAAGAAAGTGTTGGGAATGGATATGGATGGTGGTTATAAAAGAAGAGGTAGACAAAAGAAAAGATGAATGGAATGCGTCAGGAATGACATGAGTGCATGAGCACTGAGAGAGGAGTGGGCACTGAGATGATGGATGATAGAGGTGAGTGAAGAAGACAACCATGTTGTGCCGACTCCACTTAGCGTGGGACAAGGGCAAGAAGATGATGATAATGATGAAATCCAGTCATGCATGAGCAGTTAAGTATTGGTACGGTATGTTAGTTATGTTTATTTTTATTCTTGTGAGAAATATATAACCCCAAATTCCGATGTGCAGACAAGAACATTATAGGTACATTCGATTATCTCTTGCTCCTAATACAGTCACTACGAACTAATGGACGGATGAAGCAGCAAAAAGCCATATCTGATATGTAGGTACACACGATACCAGAGTATTCCAAACTACGTGATAATACTCGTAACGTGGGTATTATGACGTAAGTGGCCGGTATTGACCACATCGCTGCCTCGGACAAAGGTGAGCCTGATAAAAGCCACGGTATTATGGGACTGCGAATCGAACAGTCGCCAACCGTAGGCTTTGAACGTATTTGTAAACGTGCTCTTTTGTATTCAATATACCACATTAAAAAGCCATTAGAAGTAAGAAAGTCATATTACGAGAAGAGTGGGCATGCATGTGGATGGTTGTAAACGAAATGGTTACCAAATACCCAAAGAAAAAATGGATAGACTGTATACATAAAAGATGACATGAGTAAGAAAGGAGTGGATACCAAAACGATGAATGATAGAAGAGATTGGAAAAAGAAAACCTGTTGTGCCGATACCGCTTATCGGGATAAAGGCAGAAAGATGATGATGCCAAATTAAAAGGAAAAAAAACTACCACTTCCCTAGGTTTAATAATTGAATATCCTTCTCAGTGCCTTGTACCAGTGCCAGTGGTGAGAGAATTTGATAACTTAGCAAAACTACGTCTTCTCTGGCAGATCTAAGTTCTAAGATGTGTATAATACAAGACTGTTTTCATTCAGTAAAATCATAACACTACTACTTAGACGAATTTACGTGCCGGTTTTAAGAGAAGTACCAGGGTTGCAGAACCACATGAGAAGGAATGAATACAAATGGAGTCGAAGCTTTTTAAGCAGTGGGTTAAAGTATAAAGCTACTCAATGCTTCTGATTGCCTGGTATTTATTTGAAATAAACTGTATGGTTTACTAAAGCTTAGGTATTATTTATGTAATTCATTTTACTACTATTCAGTAAATTGATGGACTCCTGAGATGCAGCTGAGTGAGACATAAAGGGTGCAGGTTCCGTTCTTTACAAGATAAATTATCTAGATGGTGGTCAAAACTTCAAACGATCCTTAGGTCTTATGGTTTGTAGAAAACTCCTGATCTTTTCTAAATAAAAAAAAGTCTTATCCCATCTCTGGTAAACAAGCTCGATCTAAGACAAGTCGTGTCAGTATTTACTTTTGCGTCGTCCAAAAAAACACAGAAAAAAACTGGATTTCAAAGCAGAGGCTTGAAGAATAGCGTGACACTGTCAGGCAACACTTCAAACCCAAGGATTTTTTAACCAAAAATCCTTGTTCAAACCACATAAAAATTGTATTTATAGCAAGTATCAGTAACAGGTGGTCATTATCACCATCGTGAAATATCGACGTAGCGGGATCGCATTATTTATTATCCCAGTAGCCTCCTGATATAAATTGTATCTGCCGATGTGCGAACTAAAGTGATTTCAAATTACAGTAGTTAAGGAGCCGACAACTGTTAAACACCTCCTTTAAGACCACCATTTACATTATGCAAAGAAAGATATCATATTTCATTTCATTTCAACAACGTTTTCTAAAAAACTTGCCTATACTAGTTTAAGTAGATTTTTTTTTTTTTTTTTTACTATGTGCAATTATTTTTGCACAAAAACATTACTGAATGTGAATTTACTTAAATTTATATGGTAATTTCGTATCTTCAGAAGTTTTGAGTGGTTTCACGGTTGTCAACCCCTTAAATCTGGTGATGGGATTTGAAGGCTGCTATTTACATTTTCCATTTTACATTTTACATGTGAAACATGAAAATACAGCTAACATAATTATGTAGCATAATGCTTAAAACTTTTAGCCCTGTAATTGCTGGGACACTAAAAAACATTAACACCACAAATCATTGAATTTGGTTTAAATATTCACTCTTTTAAGCTTGCGATTGCCTTAACGGCATCGAAGTGCAGTTTATGTGCAATTAGTTAGAAATAGTTCCAGCACCGAATTTATGGTATTAGCTTTTAACCGAGCACCTAACTTTACATTGGCCAATTCCTATGCACTCAAAATGTTGCTGGAAAAATATAAGGTTTATTTTCATTCTATTTACTCATAATATTAGGTAAGGTTTTTTAATGTTTACGTCGACATGCTACTAGGCATAGCTCCCACACTCAATAAGACATCCGAGACCGATCGTCATAATATCTTTTCGAAATTCAAATCGATGCAGGCGTACGCAAACGCACACTATCAAACAAAATGGCTATCTTGTGGAGTTCCATATTCAAAATTAAATCATAATACAATATAATTAGGTACATCGGTAGCACACACGCAGAGTAGTAAGCCTGCTTGAAATTCGAACGCGGATAACCGATCACCCGAACGAAACGCCGCCGCCCCGCGTCGTGTTGCAAAAATAGCTGGTTTGAAAACTGACGGCTTGTCAGAATTGATTGACTACGAAATATAACAATAAAAGAAAAAGATTTATAAATGGACGATAATCTCATAATCGCTCCTTATTTTGAAAGAATATCCAATAACTATAAGATACTCTCTGTTGGTGTTTCACAGCGTAAATAAAATATTGCCTCATGGCGCAGTGATATCGCGAAACGTCCCCCCAGAGTAAATATTTGACGTTGTTATGAGAATTCTTTACGCACAATATGAACCAAAGTTGGCGAATTCACACGAATACTTCAGATACCCTGGAAGTACGTAATTGAGTAGGTACCGGGTACTGAGTCATCTGTGTACTCGTGCAAAGGGGAGTGGTAATAGACCTTATTTCTTATTTAGCTTGTGAATATTAGAAATCTTTATCACACAATTTAGAGGGCAATAAGTTTTCTTTAATTTATTTTGAAATTCACATAAGAACCTTTATTATACTAAAGCCACTAAATGATCTTTACCTTAAACCGTGACCTTTTTTAAAAAGGCAGAGTTCATTCTTCTACAGTGAAGCAGCAGAGCTGTGTTTCAGTTTGAAGGGTATGGGTGCCGGTGAAATTACTAGCACATAAGGCTGAACGTAGAAGATGGACGCAGTACAGGAACGTTTCTGACGTTTGTGATCTACTTGGTATTGCTTTCTTATATGCGACGGTTACCACTTAACACCAGGTGGGCCTGATGTCGGTACTATTTATGGCTGTCCCAAAATAACAATTTAGATAAATGCAGGGTGCTTATAAGGCAAAATAAACGAGAAATGGTAAAACGGCTCTAGATCTTAATCATGAAGTAATTTAGAAGCATTTGCAGTAATTGTAACATTAGCGTGAAGGCATTTAGTGCTAGACTAAATGAAATGATAAACCTGATTCATTGTTACATTCAACGGAAAAAGCTCTTTTGCATTCGTACGTGAAAATGAATTCGAGCACGTATAGTGAATTCGATAGTTTGAGAATATTTTCTTTTATATTTTCTTCCAACGTCATTTTCAAGAATTATTCGACTGTTAACAATCTACTCTGTAAGAAATAATGTTATTTGTTTTTTTATATGTGTGGTACACTACACTATTTATTATTTTACCAACTTCAAATAAAAAATGAGGAGGTTCTCAATTCAGTTGTATAATTTTTAATTTTATTCTATTCGCTAGCGCATAATTTTGAAATTTACGAGCTAATTTGAAAAGTTTTTTAAAATAATGTAACAATAATTTTAAAATACAACAATGTTGAATGGGCGGTCTTATCTCTGGAGAGCTATCTCTTGTTGATGTTCATGGAACAAGCAAATCAATTGGCCTTTTGCTCCATCATTTTTTCCTTTGATTTTCCACGAATCATTCTCGAGGCCTCTTGAGAGTCTTTCAATTATTTTTTGGCCACGAGAATCGTTTTTTGGTACCAAATTTTTTGTTATAGAAACTTGGTGTTGTAGTTGTAAATATTGATAACAAGCTTAGCGATATTTTTGAACAAAATTTATTACATTTTCTATAGGGTAAATCAAATATTGATATTTAAAAAAAATATTTCTGTAACATTCGTAAGGCAGCCAACGCAGAACATAGTAGAAGGGCCATGTGGCCGTAAAAGTATCGCCAAAATGCATTAGCATGTGTTTCCTCCTCCATACAAATTCAGCCGTTTTTTCGGATATCGTATAACCAAAAAAAGCCTTTTCCCGCAATAATTACTTTCCTAGAAATTATTTTCGTTGAAAGAAACTTAACATCCTCCTTTTTTTTGCTTAGAATCTTTATAGGTATTAATCGATATTTAAAATACAAAAAATGACGACAGCGGCTCCCATAATATGGGAGCCGATGTCGTCAATATTTTTTAATTTTCGTTCATACGCCTTTTGTATATTACACAAATGGCGCATGATCGAATTTCTACTGTAGTCTGTATTCTGTGATAGTAAGTCCTACGATGTGTAGTTCGTTTCTATGAAAACTGGTCAACATAGTAGGTACAATCAGTATTATGTAATGTTATTACTTGCTACACCTACATTGTTTGCAAACCCACAAACATAAAACTCTCTTAAAATAATGTCTTATTAGCTTCTACTGTAAAAGTCGTAATGTATGTTTGTATATACATAGACAAACATTTCATTTCACGTCAACTATAACAACATTGTTAGAAACAAGTCGAACTTAAAAACAAACTTCTAGAAACACTACGGGATGATTGGATCTACAATGTTATCTAATTTAGTTGGAACGCACATTTCCACTTCTTTTTTCCCGTTATTAGGTTACTTTGAACTAAAGGAGAAAAACTTAGCACTATAAGAACAAAGAGTACTTTTTAACCAACTGCGCTGAAGGAGGTTAGTTTTTTGCAAGTGTATGTAGGTATTGTAAAAGGTAGAAAATCCTTCAAATAGTCACCGTTATATAAAACAACTCCTTGATCCGAAAGAATTGAACACAAACGTTTTCTACTCAATCATAAACTGCCATCTGTTTTTTATGCTCCGCGCGCTAGTGTTGCCCGTGCTCGTCCGCCCCTAGTGATGTCATTTCTTTCGAAAACCGGCTATCAGTTTGAAAGATTCTCTGCATGATAATCATGTTATTTTGTAAGCCATTGCAGCACAAACTTGATTGCAGGTTTTGGTAGATCAAGTACCACTTTTGAAACTATCATGGGTTCAACACTATTTTTATGAACAACTGGATAATTACCATGATTTAACTTCGTGACTTTGGACTCCCGATATTTCAGCACCATGCTCCATGATCACGAGCTAATTAAATAATTAGTTATCATTCGATTTTTCTCGATCACGAGAGTGCCATAGGCTATGAAAATCAAGAAATCGACTCATCACAGAAAGAACAACAAGTAAAATCTTTTGTTGAAATCTACTTGGACGAGCCCCTCCAAATCAAACATCCTTGTTCCTACAAAGACGCTACAAAAGGATGAAGTTGATTTGTCGATAAAAGATTACTCTAAGCACTAGTTTCTTACCACATAGAACCGTTGATTACTTTGATCATTACGTCTATAATAAAATAAATAAAATAAAAAAAAGCTTTTATTTTTCTCTAATTGACATACTAAATTATTTTAAATACAGATCTATATTTTTATAAAACTAACTAAAGAACCTATGACGGGTTATAGGCCTCCTCCAAAAGTCTCTGTTCCTCTCCTTCGCTTTCGTTATTGTCCAATCTTTTCCTGCGTATTTGACTATGTCGTCCTGCCATCTTTCCTATAATGGTCTCCCTCGTTTCATAGCTAGCCAGGCCATTCCATATGGTTGTAGTTAGGGTCCTTCTATCATTTTTTGTCCGAATCAAATGGCCCGCCCACTTCCACTCTAAAGCCTGTGCGTGCTGAAAAGCGTCAATTACTATAGTGTCTTTTACCTGACTTCTTCTTTTCTTTGTCTGAATTTAAGCTTTATGTTAAATAGGTTTCAGTACGTCTACCGGGCTCAATTTGATTACGTATTGACTGACGTACTGTTAGCCAGAATATTTTATTGTTAGTTGGTTCAATTGAAACTAGTGGTGATGTCGGGTTCATTGTGGCATCAAACCTATTGTATAGGTACATCCGCGGTCCTGTTTCGAACATCGATCCCTAGAGTACAATGTGCCAGTCGGAATGAATCCGTGAATGGAGCAAGCGTCAGGGCATCGGGTCGCCTGATGAAACTCCTACTTCGTATGCAAATTGAACTGGAGCGATGTAGTGGAATTGAAATGTTGATGTTGTGCTACTTTGTTTTTTCACAGGCGAAAATTTCATCATACTCACAGTGAATTGAAAAGTTTTTCGTTATTTTTCGGAGTAACAACTCCATCAGATCAATTTGTTCGATCAACACTATTGCATGAATTGGCCAAGCGTGTGTTGGGTTCCGAGTAGTAAAAGCTTTCGTTATAAGTACAGTTTAGTATCTCCTAAGATCATAGAGGGATACCAATTACGATAAGTAACATACAGCATCTTTGTTCCTTACGACAACAGATGACTACGAGAAGAGATAAACTTTAAGGATCTCTTATTGGACTTCAGATCCCTAAAAAATCATAACTGAACGCTTCAGAATTCTTCAGTTATAAACGTTCTAATAAAAAGTATTCAAATACCGAACATTTTATTAACGCAAAGTTTACTATCATCATAAACAGCCTAAAGAAGTCCTGGTTGTGCAATAGGCTTCCTTGCACATTAGGAAAGACTGGTTCTGAGCCCCTTCTATCCACTGACTGCGATCTCAACAATGACGTCGAAGCTATAACATTAATTATAGAAGAACTGACAGCCGCTGGAGAATAAAGGTTCTCGAATGGTGACCGTGAGCCGGAAGATGTAACGTAGGACAAAAATGAACAGTAGACCTAGTATACACCGAATAAGGCATTTCTGCTACCTATAACAGATGGAACTCACCCTTTACATGCTTTTAGGGTTGATTGTCTGAGGATGCTTTGTTTTGATTCAATGTATGTACCTAATATTTTATACAAATTGAATATTAGACGTATGTGAAGTCATGACTTTAATAATCTGAAAAAAGTAAAAAGATTAACTAATCATAAAAATAAGCTTGAACATCGAAAGTGGTTGTCTTCTATTTGCCTGCACAGAATTCTAAAATAGTTTGGCCATATTGCACACAAAAATACCGATTGTACCGAGATACTTATAATAACAGGCAAAAGGCCTAGAGGCCGAAGCCCCAAGCGCTGGTTGGACCAGACATCCGAGTGACTGGAAATGCCAATACATCAGGCACTCCATCAAGCCACTGACCGCTCCAAATGGAGAGATATTTTGTCTATAAAATGGGAAGGCGTCACAATCCTCAACAATAAGGGATCTACTTTGTAGGAGGAATCATAAATCAGTTGCTGCGGTCAGACTCTGATTAACCGAGGAAGAAGTAACTGTCAATTTTTTCTCAATTACCTAAGCCAATCAGACTTTAACTGCAAAAGCCAGAATATTCTTATTAACACGGCGCCGGCGGTTGAATTACAGTTAATTAGGTTTCAACGTTGCTGGCTACAAAACTATGCTGTTTCTGTTTTTAAAGGAGTGCTTTGAGATCTAGCGGGAAATACGAAATTGCGTAGTTTTTTGAAACTAGTTTTTAATTGAAGCTTGGTAATACGGTTTGCTTTACCCACTTTAAAGCGCTGCATCAAAAACATTGTTCAAAATTAGCCTTGGATTTTTTTATAAGCTTTGCATATCTAAGCGTTCTGCGGTAGTGATCGGTGAAACGCTGTTTAATAATGACAGTGATATTTGGCAGCGTTTCACTGGTCTTCGCCGCAAAACGCTTAGAAGTGCCCAAGGCTATACTGACTGATGAAACAAGCATTGCCTGTTGTTAAGCGAAATCTATTGCCTAAAACAAAGCAATGTACAATTATTTTTGACAGATTTTCTCTTCCCCTGTTTGCCAGGCATAATTTGGATTTTAGCATTGCCAAAATTGTCGTGCCATTGCAGCTAAAATGTGTGAACTACCTCCTGACTGTTGACATGTCAACCTCTATCATTGTTATCCCATTGCTCATAATACCAAACTCATTCTGATAAAATACAACGTACTTTTTTTAGGAATTATTATGATGAGTATTTTTATTCGGCGCTTTATTCATTAGAGTCATGCAATATCAGTTTTGTGAAATATTTTGATCTCTAATTTGGTTTAAACTAGTCAAATGGTTTTTCTTTTTCTTATCTTTTATGGTCTTATTATGTCTTAATTATGGACCATGCTAAATATATTTAAAAACATATTTAAACTAATGCACACATAATATATGTTTTATGATCGCGAAAGTTTAAAAAGTAAGTACCTACTATATTTAATAACTTGCAGACCAGAAAAAATTGGATATAACTTTTAAAAAATATATCTTTTACACTATGAAAAATACATGAAGTCCAATTGATGCAAGTCGTATTATGTAGACGATCATCCAAATGAGTTTCCGTGGTAAGCCTATGAGAACGCAACACTGAAATTACACCGTGACTTGAATTAATGTGACGTGGCGTGGTGGAATAGCTAACGAGTTTATTAAGGTTTCTGGCAATAAAGTATTTTCATGTATTTTTACCCGGCAATGACGCATAATACTTAAAGGCTTCCGCTGTAACTCGCAACATTTTTCAGCGTTTTATGACGCTAAGTTATGGAAAGAATCCACGAGAGGCAAGAGTTGACTACGAGTGTTTTCATAAATTAAGCAGGGCTAAAAGGTGTATCAAAACTTCAGTGTTTATTAATTTACCCAGTCTGTGAATCCTTTAAAAGTATCGAGTAATTTGTTTTTACTAATTGAAAGTCTTGGTAAAGAAATATAATAATGAAGTCATGAACCATCATTCAGTAAGTAATACCCAGATTAAGATAATAAAGGAACAGACGCAAATAATCTCCAAGGAGAAGTCGACGAACTGGAACTAATAATAATCGTTCCCTTTATACGGAAAGTTCTAGGGAACAATATTGTTTATGCTCGTTCAGATGCTATCTGTAATGTTTGTCTGTTTTCTCACAATTTGTTCACAAGTTCTTATCTTCGGACGCTCACTGCAAGCTTGTCAAGGAACATTGTTACTTACGGGGTAACATAGAATTTTATATCTTGTTAAAAGTTTATGCGAACTTGAGACGGAAAATTTTCAAGTGCTTACGTAAAGGACGGAGGAATAAATTTGATTTAGTTATCAAACCTTAACCTGTTTTGTAAAGGACGTGACCTGCATATTTTAAGAGCTCTCATGTTATTTTTTTTACTTACAGCCAAACGATAATGTTAAAGTTGAAGGACAAAGCTGAGTGTGAGGGGCCTATAATTTGCGAGTATGATCTCGACCTTTTTATCCATGACCTCTACTTTTAGAAATACAAATATGTACTTACAGACGCGTAGGTTATATCATAATTTTATTCGTTTTAAAGCACATCTAGGCGATCTGCTATAGCAATCAGCATAGGGTTTTGCATACATCCGCACACACTGCCGCAAACTTTGACAGTGTGATATTTAACAGTGATACACTGATCGCCATTGCAGGTGATCTAGATATGTGCAAGGTTTAAGGCACCTTTGTTTTTTGTGAAAGTTCTTTGTATAAATAGGTGGCATAAACTAAAAAATTGTAGTTACTACAGATTGGTTGCAGTATTATTTTTCATCAAATATAAAGAAAGATGAAGACATGACTCAATAGGGTAAATCCAACTCAATTTCAACGATCCTAGACAGTACAGTGTAGTAATTCGATTTACGCCAGAGACAATAAATATTTATAGTATTTATGAACACGAGCTATACCTACCCTTTTTTATGACACATCGTAACCTCTCGTAGGCAAGAGCAAATCTATTCGCGCAAATAGATACACAGTACAATAATACGAATAATACAAAAATTGGTTGTCTGTAAAGGCGGTTACTTGACAATAGTTGAACGTGACAACGTCATAAGAAAATACACAGATGTCGAACGCTACCAACCGCGGAGGCCTAATTGTGCCTCTTTGTCGCTCGTTCCGCGCTCTAGCTTGCACTTCGAGCCTTAAATGGAACGCCTCAAAGCAAGGTAACGCCGCATGAGTCAAGTTTTTTCGTGCGTGCAGCTGGCTCCATCGATTTTAGGTCGTTGTCACGTCTAAAATTATTTGCAGCAAGGTAAAAGTAAAATTGTTTAGACGGTTGTCATAACATTCCTTTATAACACCATAATTGTGCAATGTGTAGTACATATTGAAATTTAGTAGTTACAGAGCTCTATAAGAAGGGCTTATCCGGGGAAGTACTACCACCATGCCTATTTCTGCCGAGAAGCAGCATTTCTGTGTTTTAGTATAATAGATGAGGCTGAACATATCTTCGCCTTAAGTTGATGGACGCAAAGCAGACATTGTAGGGCACGTTTCTGATGTGTGTGACCTACGAGGCAATGCTTTGTTGTTATTTCTTTTGGCAATTTGAGTAATATTTACCATGCTTGAAAACATCATTATTGAAAACAAAAAAGGATTTGCTGTCTTCAGACCCCTGTAAGAGGAAGTAGGAGTAATTAAAGCGGCCTTATTCCTTAGATTTAATAGCCCTGAAATCAAATGAAATTAAGCCTGTTACACACATAAATTGGACCCGAACCTCGGCCCTATTGTAGGGGCGTCGCTTCGGGTGCCGGCTTCCATAAATTGAGGTGGTCGCCGCAACGTACCACGCACACGTCCAAACATCAGGGGGTCTACTCTAAAAAAGATAAACGAAGTTGCGTATTGACAGTTTGATTTACACTGCATGGCAACGCAACCACACGCTCCAGAGTTGAGTTATGGGGCTAAGAGCTGTCAAACAAACTTCTCGCCCGTATTTCAATATTTTGAAATCACTGTATTATTTTTTTTAAAACCGCTTATAACAAATTTCGAGTGCACAAACATTGCTCTCAGTTCAGATAAAATACTTATCATTTTTATGTTTTCCTATCGAAAAGTGTGTTTTATCAGTTTTCTTACTTATTTTGGTGAGAAAACTTGTTTAGGTTAAAAATTACATAAGTGACGGTAGCATGATTCTAAACATTGACGTGTCAACGCAGTGTAACCCAAAGTTTTAATGTGAACTTCGATTATCGTTGTGCAGAGTAGACCCCCGGTTTTCGAGTCCACGAGCACGCTATTGCCTCGTTCAATCAAGGCTCGTTCCAGTGCTTTGAAAATTATGTGCTCATTAATGTTCTGTTAGACATTGTTTTTCAATTAATCTGTTTTATGTACCTACTTAACTTAAACAGAACCAAAGATAAATTTATGTATATGTAGAAAAGTATTTGCATAAAATATTTGTACTAAAAAGGCGATCAAGTCGTTTGTATGGGAGCCGCTCGTCACCAGTCGCCATTAAGAAAGGAAGGAAGATGTAAAGAAAGTATTTCTATGTTTTTATCTTGCTGCTTGACTTCTGGTTCGTAAAGTAATTATTGCGCACCTATTAGGCGTTTTTCATTTTACGAATCTTTAAAAACCACCGAATTTGTATGGAGAAAGAAACTAAATACTCGTGGATTTTGGCGACACTTTTCCAGCCACATAGCCGTTCTACTTTGTTTTGACCTACTGTCTTATACCTGTATGAACTAAAAACTGAATGACAGATAATTGCGAACTAAGAAAAAAATATTCTTCTGCGTACGAGTAGCTGGTTACGAAACCCGGTTATGTACACGCTCTAGATCTAGAGGGTATTTTGTTGTTACAAAGAATATTGGAACAATACGTGGTATTTTGTTATTTTAATGTAGGACGGCTTGGAACCATATACGTAATAGCCAATGCATGTATCGTAAAAATGGTTGATATCTCTGTTGCCATTGGTCCTAAGAAAACACTGAATTTAACAGCCTACTTAGAATAATGTAGCTATCAGACGCGATCCCAATAACAGATTCGCAAAGCATAAATCGTACACAGTCCAACCGTTACTCAGCTTCTCACTATATTGCCTGCGAACTAAGTACATCTATTCTAGAACTGGACGAAAATAGACTTTGTCTCAAAGAGATAAGGTCTACGTTGTATAGTTTAAAATTGAGTAGTTTTTAACGTGTTTCATAAATCTGGGCCTGACCGC
Organism: Thera obeliscata; assembly: GCA_947578465.1. Lineage (NCBI taxonomy): Eukaryota > Metazoa > Arthropoda > Insecta > Lepidoptera > Geometridae > Thera > Thera obeliscata. The sequence goes on along the minus strand of OX387912.1, from coordinate 20,768,392 downwards.
TTCCGCCGAACATCGCGAGTGCTCACAACAACTTGCGCAAATTGCTTCCCGACATTTCATCGCACTGTGAATATTAGTTTGTAGTTAGTAGCATCCTTACACAGTACCTAAGTACTTGTATAGCAAACAATTATGAACTCACGTACTTTTTTTTATCAGTACTCTCAGACGGTGAAAGAAAACATCGTGAGATAAAGCGCCAATGGGGAGCACCTAGAAAACCGTGGTTTTGTAGGTGCTCCATTGGCGGTTTAATACCTTTAGCTCGCAGGCTCGTCGGTTTTAGCTCGCCAACGGATCGCCCACTTAAAACGTTGTGTCAAGTGGATGAAAGGAACTTCTTTGAGTTTTGTGCTTAAGTAGAAAAAAATATAACCAAAGCAAGAATATTAGTCCAGCCCTGTGACGTGATTGAGTCACAATTATCTGAATGTCCGAACTTTCGGATTGATTATGACGAGGATTTCCTTGATTGATGGTATATGCCAACAAACAAACAAGAACTAAGAGCATCTTATTAGTAGTCAGTTGAGTTAATCGAATTAGTATCGATTGAGAGCATCAGAAGTTGTAGCAACCCCGTTTGAACGTCAAAAACGAATTGTGCACAGACTGGCCTCTCAGCTTGTCTTGCCATCTGCGCCGTAGGTCGTGGGCCCCACCGAAAACAAGTTTTTATGTAATGACATAGATGTTTGTTCTCCGTCTAGGTGTATATTGTATTCTAAGTATGTATTTAAAATAAATGTAGGTGTATAAGTTGCCGGGCTTAGTGGCGCGTCTTGGGAGAGACCTACGTCCAGCAGTGGACTGATATAGGTTGATGATGATGTGTCTAAATATTGTATTAGCAAACAGGTTCCCATAGTACAAGCTCTACTTAATTTGTGCCTAGACAGTATTGTACGAATTGTCCACAATATTTATTTATTTGAACCAACGACTGATCGGAAGGCACTGCCGCAACCACTCCCGGTCGCGTGGAACTGGCACCCAGACTAGCTAGCTTAGCATTAAGACGTTTCAAAGTGATCCTTGCGATTCTCCTGAATAAATACACTTTTCATTTTGATTTTGATTGATTCGACCTTTATTACGACTGGCCTCTCAGCTCAGTTGGTAGCTGCTCTGCCTTCTGTGCCGTAGGTCGTGGGTTCGATCCCCACCGATAACAAATATTTGTGTGATTAACACAGATGTTTGTTCTCTGTCTGGGTATTATATTGTATTCTAAGTACGTATTTACAAAAAAAAAATGTATTCAAGTACCTATTATATTATCAGCTATCTGGTTCCCATCATACAAGCTCTGCTTAGTTTGGGGCTAGATAGTCTTGTGTGAATTGTCCACAATATTTATTTATTTATTAGATTAATTTTATTGTAAAAGTTTTTGAATTCAGTTTCGATTACACAGTTAGGTAGGTACTGCCAAGTTTTGCTTTCATGGCTTTGAAATTTAGAACTGTAATCACCTGAAAATTCTTACAGAGTAGGGCACCAGTTCAATGCAGTTGGCACCGTGCCTACCACACAAAGGGTTCGGGAATAAGAGAGCTGGGGTGGTCCCATACCTACATGGAACTTGACCCCATTTCGTTCTAAAACGAACTGCGCGCTAAGACTTGTGTACTTCCTACCACCCTAAAAATCTGCTAGTATCTAAAGCTTAGGTACTTGAAGGATATGACTACCATGTAGTTTTTTTGGTGAACTTAGGCCGGGTTTACTAACTCAGAGCACTAAATTCTTTTTCTGTTTTTGACGAGCGTTAAAAGATAAAAAAATATTAGATTGCGTTACTCTTTGATAGTGAAACCCGTACCTACTTCTAAAGCTTGTACATGCACACGATAGATAGGTGTATGCAAGTTTATATTATGACAGTGATCAATGAATGAACTTTAACTTTTAATTTCAAAAACAAATACTTTATATACCTAATTGGATACTGTCGGCACCCTTTTCAGCAATAGAACTAAGATTATGTGTCTACTTATTTCTTTCTATATTTATATATATATGTGTTTCTGTATGTGTTTTATGTTTTATTTTCTCTTTTATTTTCTTGTGTAGCCGTACCTTTACTCAATGTTCTTCTCTTTCTGTGGTCTCATTTTCTTTATAAGTTGTGTTTTTTGAGCCAAATAAAAAAGTTATCTATCTATCTATCTAGTTTGTATTTTTTAAATTCCATAATTTTTACTTATCGTCCATAAGTCCTATCACAAACACTTGTTCTCGCAATCCCAACAGAGGTGCTCATCGTTTCTTCATACAAAAACTGTGTCTATTACCGTTGTTAACGATACGTCATTTTGCTCAGTTATCTACTATAAAGTTGGTAAAAAGTCGGAATAAGCCTACTGCTCCGTACAATCACTCATTTGTCATCAGTTTAATTTCTCATCTCACTGGCTAATGTAAACTGATAATTTTAGCGAGTGACATGAGAAATTGCCAGCAGACAATGCCTATTCAGATAAGTACTTTAGTGCTAATGGACGCTCGAACAATAAATACGGATGATCGTACATTGAATAAATAGAAATGTCTGTCTCTTTTGGTGGCATGGTGTCTTAACTTTGCCTAACACAAATATCTAGCTAAATATCAAAATCTTTCTCATCCACAAGTAGAAGATAACGATTTAAATAGTTTTAGAAAGACGTAAGAGCAACTTACAATAGCTTGTTGCCTTAAAAAACAAGTTCTAAAGTTTAGTCATAATAACATGATTACGTTATTGCGACATACCTAGTAAGGTAAACAGATGTCAGGGTTTTGTGTAAGATTTACCATATTCAACTAATAATAGCATGTTATAACTAATCATATTGATAAGTGCAATTAAAATATAAATAATAGTTCATTAGAATAAGCCTACAGTAATAGTGATTGAACACCGTGAACCGATTATGACGATTTATGTATTTTTGTTATTTTTTACTTTTGTTATAGTTTACACAAACCTGTCTATATAGTCACTCCCTAGCCTCAAAGGTTTGCTGTAAGAAAACTCTACTCAGAGTTAAGCTCGCCTTTGTACATGTCCTCTATTTCTGTTATTTTCCTATGTTTTGTATTGTATGCAATAAAGAATTAAGAATTAAGAACCGACAACCGTTGAGGAATAAAGGTTCTTGAGTGGCGACCACGAACCCGAAGACAAAACGTAGGGTGCCCAGCCAGATAGACCGACGACATTGTTTAGATCACGGGAAGTCGGTGGATGGATAGGCTCAGAATCGTTATACCTAGAAATGTGTATTGTGATTGTGAGGTGACAAAATACTACTTAAATACTATCTAGTGAAGAAGAATAGTGATTGTGGTGAGTACTACTTCACCAAAAACTCATGCTAAGGTTTCTGAAATGGTAAGTAAAGAGGCATGCTAAGCTCAAGCTTCGTAAAAACCACACATTAAACAGAACAAGAGTGTTCATAAACTTTATTATGCCAGTCACTAAGCAGCGGGCGAATTGGGGTTGTTACTTTCGTTTTATTATCTATTACCTTTGTTATAGGTAGCCTTTATTTGCTCTTAATAGACGGAAGGCTTTTTAGGCTCCTTAAAAATTTTAAGTATTGAACTAGGTGCCTACGTATATTGCCAATGTTTTTACGGTTAGAGGCTTTAAGCGTTAATAAGATATTGCATCGTAAAGGTTACGTGCAGTTTTGCAAAGTGTGGGTATATCTACTCTGAACGCCTTAATTTAACTTGTACCATAGAAAACTGTGTGGTATTTGACAGTTTGGCGATTTGTGGATGAAAACAAATCAGCTGGGCGATCGTGTAATTCTGTTGCAATCAAAGTTTGATACTAATAAATAACATGATGCTAACAAGGAGCAGCGATTACATATCTTGTTGCCATCATTTTTCAACCACTATCTATACTTGGCATACTAGTTTTACAAAGAGAAGTTCCTATTCGCTATCTCATGGTAGGTATATAAAGCCAACATTCAATCTTATTGCAATCGTTCCTTGTCAAAGATAAGTTTTGTTTCAATACGTTTTTATTGCAACGGAAATAATGAAAAAATTTACAGATGCGACAACGATTTTGGCTGCAACAAAAGATACTAAATAACCCCACTGCTTTATGAAGGAGCCAGTCAAACGTAATGTATTTCAAAAATGCATTATAGTATTTGCTTGTAAAGAAAATTGCCTCACATCCCGTAAAAGCTAACATAAACCGAAGCACTCTGAGTCTATAATATATATTATCACCACTTTAATGGCCTGTTATTTTTATTCCAGGCCCGCGTCGAACCGAGCCTCTCTCAGAAATTGAGGTAAAATTAATTGCTCGTGATATTGCTTTCCACTATAAATTCGCATCACGTAGGAAGTACCAAAGCCGCTTACAAAAAATCGGTTGTCTGTAAAGTTGGTTTACTGACGATAGTTGAACGTGATAACGTCATAAGAAAATACTCGCGGACTCGTGGACTCGCGGACTCGTGGACTCGGACTCGGACTCGAACTCTCGGACCCCCTCCGGACCCTCATTTACCCTTACCCTCATTTACCCTTACCCATTACCCGACCCGGGCTCGGGCTCAGGTAAATGGAACGACGAAACGACGTAACGACGCATGAGTCATGTTTTTTCGTGCGTGCAGCCGGCTCCATCGATTTATAAGACGTTATCACGTCAAAAGTCGCTCGCGCGTTGACAGTTTGTCACCATAACAAGGAAAAAGGGGTTTATCCTATCATTCCATTTCAGATTTGCTTTGCATTTTTCTATCTACGAGTATTACAAAAAATATGTGTTGTACATTACTATGCAAACTTTCAACGATATTTGGTTTGAACGAGATTTAGTCAGTAGTTTTTTTTTTATACGTCATAAATCGTAAACCGCAATTTACCTTTCGACGAACTACAAGAACCTTTATATGATGTTACTTGATGCTACGGAACCCTTCATGGGCGAGTCCGACTCGCGCTTGGCTGCTTTTTAGTTTATAGAGAAATCTATTTATTTTTCTGTATTTGAAATAATATTAGTGAATTACTCTGGATAAAAAAATGAAATACCACGTTATTTTTTTATTTACAACACTAAATTTTTATTTGGGTATAATATCTACAGTACTCTACAACTTTATAACAAACCTATACATTAGTAACGCACTGTTAGCAGAAAAACTACAATTAATTGATTACAGTACTCGAGAAAAAAATGATTTAAATATATTAACCCAGCCTACTTTTTTAAATACTTGTAATTTTTGGGCAACAGAAAATTCATAAATTGGTTTCCTATTTTATCACTAGCTACAAACTGGGACATTCCAAACTTTACCAGCACTAATAGTATTACCGCATTTGGTATGACTATAATTTGTCCACATGTACCTACGCAGACAAATTACCCTCATACGTCAGCCAAGCTAGGTATTAATGTTGCTTCGGTAAAGTCGATGTATCTATCGCATAAACATATTATACATATTATAAAAAATTTAAAACCTGTTGATAAATATTTTCTGAAACTGTGAACATAAAAAATGTTGGTTCACAATGTTTTTCGTTTTTAGAAGTTAAATAAAAAGCAATAATATTAATTAAAACATGTTATATTATTTTATTTGATCGAAACGACGCGTGACCCAAGAGCTGGTAGGTATCTGGCGCAGCGTATAAGCATTGCTATTCAGCGTGGCAATGCCACCAGCGTCTTAGGGACGCTTCCATCTGGCACTGATTTGGATTAGTTGAGCTATCTCTAGATCGTTTGTAACGATCTGCAGATAGCTCAACTGTTTCTTGTGTATTTTGTACATTTTGTAAATATTTGTTTCTTTGTGTAAATAAATAGTGTTTTATTTATTGTTAAATTAATTAACCGTTCTTGAAATATATTTATGAAAAACAACCATTTGCAAATCCGCACCCCTATCTTGTTCACATTCATGTATACTGAAACTAAAATTTTCAATCACTCGCTGGAGCAATCTTTCTTGGAATAGAGCTTAACATTGAGATGGTTGGTAGAAATTCATACCTTTGGCTTTTAACAAAAAAACTACACTTAAAGAGGGATAGTTTTGGAGCAACGACGCTGGAGATAATATCTACATATTATTAAATTGAAATGAAAAATGCTAAACTGCCTCGTTATCTTGACTTGCAAAGATACCAAGTTCGAAACCAGCACTTAAACTTGGACTAACATTGTATAGGGTGTAATTTAATCATAACTTTGCGGAGCTCGCAAACTACAAAATTATTTATATCTCGACACTCCCTACGTATCTTCGTCTAACTGCCAGATACACACTTATACGTTTGATGCATTTTTGGCATCTACACATGCCAGTCTATCATTATAAATTACAAAAAAAATAAAAAGTCTACTCTAAGTACGTTTTTCTTAATCGTATAACTGTCCAACTTCATTACTTTCCCGCCATATAATGCTGTATCTTCCACATACAAACTTTGACGCGGGGGGGAATGAGGTGCTGGTGGCGGTAACTGCCCGTTACACAGTTCTTCCTCGGATAGCGAATTTTTGATACCCTACGTACAAATGTGTAACTACGCACTTACATATTTATACATCGGGATTCACTATGATTATAAGGTGTATCTAGGCACTTACATATTTATACTTTGAAAAGTTGTTATATCAAAATTCGGTAACTGACTTTTACATAGCTTTACATCGGAGAGTTATTGAATTAAAGTTATAGTAACCCATGCACTTACATAGTTCTGTGTTTGTGTTTTCATGTTATTTTAATCAAAAACTAATATTTTTATCCAATTGCAAAAAGGAGGATTTCTCAATTAACAACTTCGGATAACTTCGTTGTTTGTGAACCGATTTTGTTGATTCTTTTTTTGTCGGAAAGAAGGTAATTCCAAGGGTGGCCCCATTAAAATGTTGAGGATCTGAAAAGGATCTTCAGAGTTATGAACAGAAATGCACTTCAAAAGTGGAAGGTGCTCTTTATCCCATGAAATATAAGTCGATTTTCATAAAATTTTTAATCTTCCCCGTTGTTGTTGTTTTTAAGTTGCATCTCCAGTGCCATTCTCAGAAAATATTATTGAGGATGACCTAAGCCGAATAGGTGAGATAATATCTGACAGCGATGAAAAACCTTTTTTTTCTTGCACCGCGCATTTCCCCCTTGCATTCTACGAACACTAACGATGATAGTCCTGCATCTTTTGAATTGCATGTTCCAGCTTCCCATATCTTACAATTTTCCTTGCACGCTAGTGGTGGAGGCTCCAGCAATGACACAGGGAATAATGACATTGCCTTTAGCTCGTCGTCGCCACGCTTTTGTAAACCTGACCCAGAAAACTCAGAAAAACATCCTGAACCTGATTTGCCGGAATATAGCTTCTATGACCCTGCTTTGGCAGCAAACATGCCTGAATCTCCCTTACTGCTACAGTCTTCCTCAAGCATTAATATGCCATTATCATTGTGTGACTCTCCCAATTACGCACACCTTATAGCTCAACAGATAGACCAATTAGGCTGCATGGAGTCGCCTTGCCAGTTGTCTCTCCAGATGACCACCTAGGTTGCGCTGAGTTAACAGTACCCACTCCAGCGACATTACCAGTTGGCTTACCATATGAACAGTTATTAGACTGCCCTGCGTCACCAGCCTCTACTCTGACGCTATTGCCAATTGGCTCTCCAAGTATGTCAGGGAATAATTCTGAGCAGCTTAAGGAAAAAGAGAGAGATGCGGCCGACTTACTTACTTACTTGTGGATTTGTCTCCACAAGCAGGCCGCATCTCTCTCTTCTGCTAACAAAGAATGAATGACTTTGAAAGAGACCTGCAGCTTGTGGCTCATTGGGAGAACTTGTTCGCCATTGGGATTTTATCAATAGATATTGTGACGGGAAATTGCGCCACATCTTCTCGTCGCAGATACCGCAGAGCCTCAAGACAAAAGTCTATAATCAGTGCGTGTTGCCAGTGATGACTTATGGAACTGAGACGTGGTCACTAACTATTGGCCTCGTGCACCAGCTCAAACTCAAATATGCTGGGAGTTTCACTACGTGATAGAATCAGAAATGAGGATATCCGAAGAAGAACCAAGGTCACTTAGAATTAGTAAGCTGAAGTGGCAATGGGCAGGCCATATAGCTTGAAGAACCGACAACCGTTGGGGAATAAAGGTTCTCGAATGGCGACCACGAACCGGATGGACTGACGACATTGTTAAGATCGTGGGAAGGATCAGTAGAAGGAAAGGCAGGATCGATGGAAGGAAAGGGCTCAGAGTCGTACTTCCTGGAAATGTGTGGGGGAGGCCTAGGTTCAGGAGTGGACTTCTTCAGGCTGATAATGATTCAGGAATTATAATGGTGATTGTGAAAATCTCCCAAAACGACGTTTCACGTGTGAAGCACCCACTAGAAGAGATTTTACCATACAATACTACTACTAGTAAAGACTACTTAGTTGGTTTTGTTTTTCTTATTTTTGAAATAAAACAGGTTTTTTGTGTTTAAGTGAGCACCTACTTCCCTAATAAATGGTATTTTGAGCTCTTGTATTTTTTGTTTTATTTAAGATAATAATATAAGAACGACCAATATTAACAAAAAAATAATAAGATAAGTGTACATTACTTACCGCCCATTGTACCTCTAGTTTTTAAGTATTCTCTTAGACCATGTTTACCTGATGATTTATGGTGTACAATAAAGTTATATTCTATTCTATTCTATTCTATAAGTGGGAAAACCCCAAATCACGAACAAAGTTTTACATTTTACTACTAAAAATTACCTACCTACCTTAAAATAGGCTTAGTTTCGTAAGCAAGTGAGTATTCAGCAATTAGGGCCTGGCGACCAGTAATAAGTACTGGTCAACCAGGCTTAATCAATTGCCAAAACAGAATAAGTATGTAGAAGCATATTATTAAATTATACGATTTCCAACGTTTAAACATGTAAACACCAGTTAAACAGAATTAGTCAAATAGATCTCCTAAGTATAACCGTGTAACAGGCAGTTACGATATTGTCATTCTTCTAAGTTCCCACGAAAAAGTGTGTATGTGCCACATACGGCATTTTATGCACGACGTAAAAATATGTAAGTGTAATAAAATCTAAACCAGTATAGATTTAAATAAAAAAAAATTCCACCTTAAACTAGATCTACAGTAAGAGCATCTCAACAATTTTCACAGAAATATCTCAAAAAGGGCTCCAGTTATGGGCATTTTACCATTTTCAAATCTTAAAAACGCTCTCCTGTAAAATTTGTGTTTTGCAGATACACAACTATACGTAGGGAGTGTCGATCTGTAAACTTAGCCATCGTATTTTATTATTGTTATAATACTAACAGATTTAAAAAAGTTTTAGCACTTCATAAAATAAACTCGAAAAATAAAACAAACTCATTCTTCATATTGAATACAATTTTATTCAGCACAATATTCAAATATTAAAAAGTCTGAGGTGTGCCTGAGCCGTGTGCTACGAAATTTCGTAGCTCGTAGCGTTTCGTAGCAAATACCAAACCTTTGAGACTTGTGGAAAGATTGCCTCGCAACCTCGGTATTACCTACCTACCTACGAGTTGTGTGTTGTTCAAAAATAAAAGACTTAGTTGATGGTTGGCAGCATCAAAGTAGAAGTGGAGTTACTAGAGTTCGTGTAAAAAATCGGTTGTCTGTAAAGTCGGTTTACTGACGATAGTTGAACGTGATAACGTCATAAGAAAATACTGATGGAATGGTTGCATTTTTCAAAAGAAAATTTTAGTTTTACTGAATTGAATTGAATGTGAATGAAACTGAATGATACTGAATGAAACTGAATGAAACTGAATGGAACTGAATGAAACTGAATGAAAATCCGGACCCGGACCCGGACCCGGACCCAGACTGAACCCTTACCCTTACCCTCATTTACCCTTACCCATTACCCGACCCGGGCTCGGGCTCAGGTAAATGGAACGACGAAACGACGTAACGACGCATGAGTCATGTTTTTTCGTGCGTGCAGCCGGCTCCATCGATTTATAAGACGTTATCACGTCAAAAACTTGAAATCTTGAGCTTGAAAGATATTTATTAAAAACGGTAATACAAGTCTCCAAAGATGTTTTTAGCTAGATACAAACTTCAGTCGGATACCTGAACCAAATATTTATTTATTTTTACCGTGTAGCTCGCTGCTATAATACGAGCAACGATAATAACACTCAAATCCTCACAAAAATATAAATGATTTACATTCAACAAATCACGCACGTTTTCTTTATATTTCAGGTTCGATTTAGATTTACGACGTAGACAGTGCAGTTGTACGAATACTTTTCATTTATTTCAAAGATGTTTCGAAATGTTTTAGTAACATTCTTATGATTTATTCCACGTATTTTTCTTGAAATCGTTTCATATTTCCAGAAAAAATATTCTTTAATAATTCAGTAAAGTAGTCCAGTTTTAATGAGATTGATAAAAGATGGATGAAAAACTTATTTAGTTTCAGTTCCATACCATTTGTGAATGTAAACATACCTTTGATAGTTTGTAGAAACAAAATTAAATATTCTTGTGAATAAAGTTTATATTTAATTAGTGTCTAGACAAGTTTAGAAGAAGTTTCAAAGTGATCCTTGTAATTCTACAGAATAGAGATTATTTTGAATAGGTATGTCCTTTTATGACTAAAAATAGTTTAGTTAATAGAGATAGCTCATTTACGGGGTCCAACTTGGCTATTTTTTTGAATGGACTGTAATGCTGTCATAACCGTAAAAAGATTGCCGATAGCGGGCTATTTACGTAGCTAAAGTTAAGTAAATGCACATTTATGTAAGAAGTCTCACGAAGCAGAAAATCCTAAAACAAGACAGCAGCTTATAAAAATCTACCCACAAATACCCTGTATAGTTAAAATAAAACACTTTGCAGAGACGGAGACACAAAAAAAGAATTCGGAGCGGGAAAAATTAACTAATTATTTGGGATTCGTGACTTTATTCAGCCCGGGATTTTTTGAAGCAAACGTTTAAAAGGAGTTAATTGAACGAGTAATTTGTAAGGCTCATTGTCAAGTAAATGTTTGCTCAAGAATTTCTTTCTTCTCGTACTAAGAAATTACGCTTAACTTTTTTGCGTACCTAGCTTAATTATACTATTCATTCGAGTGTACAACGAAACAGGGGCAATTTTGCCTAAGTTTTTATCATCGTTATCATCAGCTTGAAGAAGGCATTGCTAGAAATTTGCCTCATTTTCAGGAAGGCTTCTCTATCCATCGACTTCCAGCGATGAGTAAAAAAATAACTCTCAATTACTTATCATAATCGAGGGAAGCGTCTCTGTATCAAATAGCATGCTGATAATAAATGACCAACGTAACTAATACACTGTCTATACTAGCTCTGTAAAGTTCCATCGTCGCCAGCCTCCATCTATTTCGATAGCCAACTAGAAGTCCTTTGAAACGGGAAGTTGTTCCAGCGAGGATATAGGGGAAAGCAGATTTATTGAACCGCCTTACTAAAGAAAATCTATTTCTTACACAGAAAAACTATAATATAAAGACACTCATAGAAAATAACTTTTTCTTGATGCTTGCTTTTAAAAAAACATCAATTTGGTTGTAAATCTTGGTGGTTCAATGTATCAGACTTTTTTCGGTCTCTCGGGACCGCAATCCGAGGTTCTTGTGGTAAACTTGCACATACAATCCGTATTGCTTGCCAAATTTGCAGTGTTCAATATTTTTATTTTAAAGAACTCTCTTTTAAATCTATTTCGCCTGGCCTTAAAGATCAATAAAAGAAATCTTAAGCAACGACTTTGTGCAAAAAATTTGAAGAAAAAATTTAAAAATGTTATCCTATTTGGTAAAAAAGATTTTGCCAAAAGAACATAGGTACTATTTATAAAAAAAAGTACAATGTCGTGTTCACGTCTTTATAAAACATAAGTCAGTGGAAGTGGACCAATAATCTATCACTCGTCCCTTTTTCTAGGTGCGAAAGAGTTTCGCCTGGAACTCGTCAATCTTATCGGACGTTTAATTCCATCAAGAAGTTACCTACGGATGTATTTGATATAAGGACAACATATTGGATCAAAATAAATTGGCTCTAAAGAAAGGCAACACTGACTTCCATTATGTACAATTTACGGACAAACGAATCTAATAAACACGTGGTGATAATAAGTGGCGCCATTTTGGATTCCTTACTTTACCAAAAGGCAAGGTAAAAATACCTAATTATATAATTAATTATATAATTATACACGTAAGCGGTGTTTTGTATTCATATATTAAATACCTAGCGCGATCATTTTTTGTGATCGAAAAATAAATTCTATAATTCATTGGGAAATAAAACTGAAATTCGGCGTTGCTAATCAGATTCAATCAGGCGATTTGAACTGCTATCCACACTTACTACTGGTAAATAAATAAAAGCCTGCAACAAAATATTTCAGGATTAAATCATCCTGAGCTGACGCGAAACCCTGTAATAAGTTGTAAGGAATACCTACGAGTAATCATGTATTTTATTGAAGTTGCTTTTACGTCATACCGTACCGTAGTAACAGGCTATATCACTCTGGACTAGGAAGGTTTGTTTTTATGGGATAAGGGACAAAACGTGTAGGACCAGCGGTTACCTTAACCTCTACACATCAACCGAAAACGTTTCCTAAGTGTATCCTTCCACAGTATCCATCACTGTTGAGTTGTAAAGCTGTGTATAAGCCCTTTGTCTTTTTTTATTGCAGAGAGATAAACTTAGATACCAAATTAATAACTACGAGCAGCCACCCGGGGCTTCACTCGCGTGGTGGAACCTTCTGACAGACACGAATACAAAAAAAAAAACAATTTGGTTCAGTCTTTTGGAAGTAATGCGCGTACATATCTAAATTTCAGCGATTCATTTTTATTTATTTTATTTATATAAAATAATGCACCCTCGTCAATAAAACTAATTATTATGTTACCAACTCATATACTGTTTTTCATTTAGTATTTCACACAATTTATAGGCTTGCGATGACCCCAATCTCCCCTGCTGTTATTTGACGTTGCGATCGACGGTGTAGCATGCATACCTCGAATGTATTCTAGTGAGAGTTCCAGATAAACGCTAGCTTTTCACTTTGGTATATTGATAAAGTGAAACTCCAGCTCGGCCACTTGTAAAGGTACTGTAGCTCCGAAGCACCGAACATTCTGACAGCAATACGAGCTCCGACGATCACAGCTCACTGAGCCGGGAAAAGTTCATTAGAAACACGCCGTGCTAACAAACTACTGAAGGATTTATTATGATCATTTGTCGCAAACACTTCACACGTCTCTGTTGGAGAACAGTCATATTTTGTATACAATTACAAATATAAATCTCACCAAGTTTCCAACGAATTCATGTTTCTCAACACGTGAAAATGTTCTACTCATATCCGTATGGAGCTTAAAATATTAAGCTTTGTATGATTTATTAAGTTACTTAAGGGGTTTTTAAGTACTGCTGTTGAATAATGTATTCTTTTGGTAGGTATAGGTATGATTAAAATAAGACCAAATTTTATGTAAATGAGTTTAGCTGGATTGTGTAATTTTGTTGCAATCAAAACATTAATTTCATTGACAAATCGTCCATACTTACCTGAATAAAGTTGGACTATTTATATAGTGTCCCGTAAGTAGAGGCATGAGTAATCACTAAGTTGCCTCTGACGCTATATAAATCATCTACAATAGATGCAAAGGCCTGTTTAAAGTTGGACTAGGCCTACTATCCGCCGCGGTAAAACTCAGCATAGTGCCGATGCAGAGTCGAGCCATTTGTCAGACGACGATTGGTTCGTTTTTGCACTGGCACTGAAGTGAGTGCAGGAATATCGGTGGGTTTTTAGTCGATATGCCGTCAGTATGACGGAGAGCTTGACATTTTATTTTATTCGAAAAACAGAGTTACAATCTACAAATATAAAAACTTAAAAAAACTAGATCACCTAGGCACTAGGGGTGTTATTAATAATCCTGGCGTAGCGTTGGACTAGTTAATCCATGTTTTGTCTCTTGCATTGACATGCAATTGTCAACTCGAGCAAATGTGACAAAACACGGATTAACTAGTCCAACGCTACGCCAGGATTATTAATAAGGCCCTAGATGTTTTCACCATGTAGATGTTTTTACATCTCCTATTCTTCCCGTCTAGGAGGCATGCGTATCGCATTTTTCCCGTAAAAAAGCCTACTTTATTCAACTTTCTATACTCTAGGTTCTAGTTAGAGCAGCGGCCTGCAACCTCATTTCTTACATGAGTGTGACCCAGCCCGACCTGAAAACTTACTAAGTTGTATAGCCTTTAATTAAATACCATTTTCCCTCGCATGGTCTTGGAAAAACATGCAAATTTTTTGCATATTAAGTACTTTCAATGAGCTCACTCATTATATGATATAATCTTTCAGGTATATATTTTATCTTACTTTATTCTATAATACTTAATATAAGATTTTAATAGGATACAAGATTTTTGTTACCCAATTAGGTTGCTAAGTACCTATACTATACACACACTTTTTTGAAATGGGTTTGTGGAGCAAATCTTTAATGAGTTACAGAAACATTACAAAGGAACAATAATGGCAACGGTTTATAAAAGAAGAAAAACTGCTTTAAACATTTCTTCAACTTCAATTGCAGAACTACTTTACAGTAGTTACTAACTATGAAGAGTTCTAGACAGCTATAGTTCTTAGTTAATATAGTAGTAGTAAAGCTCTTTGTGTGTGGCTCGTCTGGGGAAGAACAGTAGTACTTCCCCAGACGTAGTAGTAACTTACCATGCCCATTTCTGCCGAAAAGCGGCATTGCTGTATTTCGGTTTGAAGGGTGTGGAGTGACGGTGAAAATTACTGGCACGTGTGGCTAAACTAAAAATTGAGAGATTTTGGTTATTCTGAGGCTCACTAGGATACTCAGGCACCGTAGATATCCTTTCAGTTTTTTTGATAAACCTACTACTTACTCGAGCAAAAATATCTGCGTGATTAATATGATCATATTTTTTTCTGTTTTAATAAATAAACTAACTTCTAAAGTAAAAAATATTAAACATAAGTATTTCATCAGACATCTGCTTTTTTTAATTAACATTTTTTTTATGTTCAAGCAAAAGTGCTGCCCATCAAAAAAAGCACAAACTCGACAAAGACTCAAGCTTAAAGGCTTACAATTCCGAAGTACCATACCTAATTTAAATCTCCAACCAAGCTCGCTGTACACTCGGAACGAAAAGTTAACAATTTTAAACAAGTCTTCCGCGATTCAAAATAATTTTATTCATGTCCTCTTTACTCCCTCGAGATAAGCCTTTGAATAACACTGACAGCACTTTGCTGAGAAAATTAAATGAAATGGCACGAAATGGAATTTATATTTGACACAATAATGCAAACCTCTAAGCCTAATCCATACAAATTGGACGTGAACCTTTTAACCCTTTTAAAATACGTTTTTCTGTGATTCGTTATTTTATGAGTTACTTAATAAAACAAGTTCAATAGATTCATCATTCATGGTGAAGGAAAACATCGTAAACCTAAAAAGTTCGAAAGCATGTATCAAGTGACTGAAAGGAGCCTCTTTTGGGGCGCATTTAAAAATCCTATCACCACACTCTAGTTCAAAAAAACAAGTGACACGACAAGAACATCATCTAGCCTCAAAATTTAGAGCGAATTTATAGTACCCAAAATGAATGAAAGACAAAAATCAATAACCTTACAATATGCTGATACAGAGATTGCCCGAAAGAAATCGCTACTAAGCTATAATTCTACCCATTGAAGGTACTTCTTTGGCTTAATAGTTTTTTTTTTTCTATTATTGTTTCCTTTCCTTGTACATGTAAATTTTAACTTAATGAGGAGAGTTTCTTGTTATTTCGATGCTTCCTTACACGGTTCCCAGTTAAGAGCTAAAAGGCTTGTTTACCTAAGCTACTCTGCAGTTTATTATTTAAATTAACACCATTTGCTACTTTAATCAAGAATTAAATACTAAGTAGGTTTCCCTGGCTCAGTATACGTAATTCCAGCATGGGAAAGTTTAACCCTCATCGAGAATTAAGTATATGATTTCAAAAGGAAGTAATTTTGTAAACGTCGCAGATAGTAGGTATAGAAATATAGATCGAAAAATTTACAACAAAATTCTCACTTTTGAAAAACAATCAACATCAAATAAGCACAGAAAACAAAGGAGTTATTCAAAATACAGACGGTCATATTTAATAGTAGTCCTACATAAATAAGTCTATTGCCATTACTATTTATTGGCATGAAAGTGATAGTAACAAAAGACTTTTAGCGAGCTGCTAAAAAGGATCTGGCAAAATACATATAAATTGAGAATGAGGGAACAAAAGTATAGAAATCTATAGAAACATCACAAGACGTAATTAATATTTCGAAAAATGAAATTAGAATAAGTATTAGGTACTTGGAAACATCGAGATTCGAAGTCGAACAAAGGTCAAAGATGTTTGGAATCGCATAACGGAACTAAAATGGAGCTGGGCAGGACACCTGGCAAGGCGAGGTGATGACAGGTGGAGTAAGGCGATGACTGAATGGCGTCCAAGAACTGGCTATAGAAGCGTTGGTCGCCCTGCGGCAAGATGGGCAGACGATGTGGTTAACATCGCAGGCAAGACCTGGATGAGATTGACACAAGACTGGCAACAGTGGCACATACAGAGAGAGGCCTATACCCAGCAGTGGGTGAAGTCGGGCTGTGGATGATGATGATGATGATGACTTGGAAACAGTTATTACCGACTTGCTATCCGTTGACCTCCTTTCTTATTTGAGATAAATACCTATTAACTCGCTCCTGACTCAGTCATCACATAATTTGACAGTAATCCGTTATTCTGGCGGTTCTCTTGCGACGTAAAAGTGTTGGTATTTTATAAAACACAAAGATTCCAGGCATAGTATTTAAATATACTGTTACTGACTGACTGACAATCAACGCACAGCCTACACGAATGGTGCTAGGAGTATGTTTGGAAGATAGATCCCTGGTGTAGTGTAGGGGTGCTATAGAAAGGGATTCCCGAAACTCAGCTCCTAAAGGGGTGCAGCGGGGGTTGAAGTTCGTATGGAAAAAGCGAAGTTGCGCGGAATTTGACTTCTAATATTCACTGTTCCTGACTCCATATTGTGAACAGGTCATAAAAAACATAAGCATTGAGAGTACAACAATTTGTGCAATTCCACTTCAGTGTATGGGCAGGAAAAACACAATAAAAACGAATTTGAAAACATTCGCGCAGTTCAATCAAAATACATTGATTAATTTTGTGAGGCAGTTGTGTAGGTAACCAAATCATTCTTTATTCAAACAGGGCCCGTACCATGAAGTTTCATAGCAGAAAATATTCAGTTCGTAGAATTTTGTCAGGCTTGACTAGTTTCGGGTGGGTCTTGAATATCTGTCATTCATAAAAAAATACTTTTATGCCGTCGTGATACGGTTCATTTTCGTCCATTGTTTGAATTATTTAGAGGTTTGTTGTCATGTTGAAGTATTTTTGATACCGGTGAATCGGTTTATTCTTTTCCATTGTTATAACAATTCCAGGAATTGAATAACAATAAGGCTTCAGCTTCATGGTATATACGGCCCTGGTTTCCAAATAACAACGCAATACCTTCCGCAAACTAATTTACGTACAAGGGCTACCTACAACCTTCAAGATGGTAGGGTACTCATTGTGTAACAAGTGGGTAAATATACATAATCCCTACCCTTATAGAATGCAGATCGCACAAGTCAGTACATAATCTAATAGGGGCTCAAAGGTATAAAAATGTTTTTCTACCTATCGTACGAAATACCGGGAAAAATATTTTGAAGGTAATGTGTTTTCAAGGGTTTTAGGCCTTTGACATACCACACCTAACTCATGCTTTTGTAGAGCCAAATTCCACGGTCGTCAGTATATTTCAACATACTTACGGAATTACGGTTTTAAACCAAGCCCCTCATCTCCGCGTTTTGCGGTGGCGATCTTCTTCTTCTTAATAAATGGCATCTGTCCTTTTCAGATCAATTTTGCCAGTGTAAAGTAGTTTAATGAGAATGATGATAGTATATTACATACATAAAATACTTTTCCGTCATGTCGTCAGTCTTCAGTCAAAGTCGGCCCTACCCTATTGGCATTAGGAAAAAAGATGGCCGTTTTTTCCCAGCGGTGGCGATCAGTGAAACGCTGTCAAATGTGACAGCGATATTTGACAGCGTTTAACTGATCGCCATCGCCATAACCTAGATGTGTGCAATGATGACGATTAAAAGATATAGTGCTATTTTAGGGTACAAATTATTTGAATTTAGAGCATCAACAAGTCTAGAGTGTAACCTACTAAGCTACTTCACTTGCCCCATTTATTTCTAAACGATTCCTATACTTTCCAATCTATGCTACTCAAAGTCAATGTTATTTCAATGAACCTACCTGCTACCTGTAATTGAATACCAACCATATTATTTATATTTCTTGTACTAAAAATGTAAATCCGTTATTGACTGTATGTTAGAAATTTTTGTACTTACATGGTACCTTAAGTGCTGCATATTTTCCTCTAAAATAAAATTAAATATATTATAAATAAAACTGGGTTCTAACGGCAAGGTCTAAATATTAAATGAGAATAAGAATACTTACGTGTTTGACAGTTATTATGTGTACTACTATTTATAATAAAGGCCAGCGAAATTAAATCAAATATAAAGAAATACAATTTTAATGGCGTTTTTAATTTAAAAAAGTAAATTCGGCGCTTATTTTTCCGAAAATATTGTACAAATTAATTATTCAATTCTCTAATTAGTTTAAGGTCTGGTTTCATAAATGACTATCGCCCAATCAAAATGTTTAACAGTTGTTTAACTCCTACTTTTCAAACTTTAGGTTCTACGATATGCCGGTTTCCTCACGATGTCAAGTGCACGAAAGTAGCCTATACGAGGCGAACTTAAAATCCTTTCACCACACTTGGTTCGAAAGAATCAGTGACATAATAAAAAGAAGAACTTTACTTTGGAAACAAAAAATTGAGTTAACAACTGTTAATAATTGATTGGGTGGCCTTAGTGGAAATATAAATTTTCACGATCTTGGGAAGCCGGTGGATGAAGAAGGCTTAGAGTTGTTCTTCCTGGAAATATTAATTATCGAAGGGGCCTAAGCTCGCTGTTATTATCAAAGAAACTCTAAGATTCTGTTAGATAATTGTGATATTTGGGACTCAATCACGCCCTAATACCAAATATCTTTAAATTTATCTTAACTATCATCTATTTTTTGAAACCGAAGCCGATATGATCTAACGGTTGTTTGGTAGAAATCGCTGCTTAGCGATAAGACATCATATTGTTTCTTCAAATAGTTTTATGTGTTGTTTGTAGGTACCTGAGATTTTGTGAGCAGTAAAGTATTTTCTATCTTCTTTAGATAAATAAATAAGTATTGTGTACAATTCACACAACACTACCTAGCCCCAAACTAAGCAGAGCTTGTACTATGGGAACCAGATAGCTGATATAATACTTGAATACATTTTTTTTTTGTAAATACATACTACTTAGAATACTATGTAACATCCAGACAGAGAACAAATATCAATGTTCATCACACAAATATTTGTTCTCGGTTGGAATCGAACCCACGACCTACGCAGAGCTACTACCAACTGAGCTGAGAGGCCAGTCATCCTTGGATGAAACTTGGAAGCATAGTAACCCAGGCCAGCACACATTTGGTTTTAATTGAGTAACACGCAAGTAAAGCTGCAGATGGAAGCTAAATAAGTACACTTAATGTAATACATACTTTTTTGTTGTTGATTCGACTTTTCTTAAAATGTACGAATTATTTATTTCCTATATTTCGTGAGCCGCTAATGCGATTTTGAAGTTTACAGGCAGCGGTATCGTAATTTCCAATTAAAATGTTCCGCGGAATCGACTGATCGTATTACATCTTCCTAATTAAAACAGATAATAGCATAACTTTCTTCAGAATTGTTTACTGAAATTCAATAAGAAACGTGTTTTATATAGTCGTACTTGTTAAGCATAATATGATAAGTATATAATAGCGAGTAGGAAGTACTACCACCATGCCTATATCTGCCGTGAAGCAGCATTGCTATGTTTCGGTTTGAAGGGTGTGGGGGCCGGTGAAATTACTGGTACGTGAGGCTGAACATCTGTATGCCTCAAGTTGATGGATAGGGCTACGTAGGGCACGTTCATGACGTGCGTGACCTACGAGTCAATGCTTTGTTATAGGTGATGTTTACCACTTTACATCGGGCAATATTGTTACGGAAGTGGGTACAGGGATTGGAAGGAAACGACTGATTTCACCGAAAGTAGCGATTTATTCGCACTACGAACACGCAACACTGCACTGATCGCGTAGCACTGCACGAAACGCGTAGCACTGTCCGACACTGTCCCCGCGCACTATGCGTTACACGGTTCAACGCTGTGCTCCGACCACTAACAGTCCACTGAGAGCACTTCACCACTTTGCACTTCACTTCACTTTTCACTGTTCACTGTTCACTTTTCACTTTCACTGTTCACTTTTTCCACTTTTTCTTCTTGTTCCTTTCTTCAGATCACTTTCCACTGAACTGCCCGTAGACGCGCCTGCAGCTCCTTAAATACCCGGAATTTCGATTGTCCTTTATTGAATTTCGATCGTCATTTATTGAATTTCGATAGTCATTTCGTTTTCTTCTGTTGGATTCCGATCGTCTTTCCCTACCTGTATCATTTCTTGTTTTAGTCCAGAACTTTTGGTTCTTTATTTGAATTCCTTAAGAAGGCACTCGCCGCTACTAGAATTTTCTGGTAACATTTAAATGTCGAACAAAAATCTTCACATAGTTACGTCAGCACGGCGTCACAATAATGTTGCTCGAAATCGAATTAAAGTTGAAATGGCAATGAGCAGGTCGTATAGCTCGAAGAACCGAAAACCGTTGGGGAAAAAAGGTTAAATAGCGACCACGAACTGGCAGACGAAACGCAGACCAGATGGACCGGTGACATTGTTAAGATCGCGGGAAGTCGGTTGGGGAAAGGGCTCAGAATCGTTCTTCCTGGGAATGTGTAGAGGAGGCCTCCTACGTTAAGCAGTGGACTTCTTCAGGCTGATGATGATGATGTGAACCTCAGGCGGGCCGATGCTTGTTCCAATATCTAGTTGTATAAAAAAAAGCTTTTTTATAATCGAACTTTTATTATTTTACGTGGATACCGATGTGTTAAATGAATATAAGTGCTTTCACTATTAATATTTCAATTACTAAATTAATTATTAGTTATTCACAAAATTCCGACCAGATCATAAATATTAATTTGTTAAAATGTTCACAATTATAAACGGTTTTCGCTGTTTCGCATAATTTGTAACATATTATTATTATTTGATAAATTGAAACCCGCTTAATTATTTTTTTCAAACTCATATTTTTATTAAATATATTGGTTTTATTTAAATTTGCACATAAACTATTCAGAGGATGCACTAAGTCCATGAATACATCTATCTTGGCCAAGTAGTATCCCTCCAAACAGGCAGACAGGACAAAGAAATTTCCAGACGCACTGAGAACGCCTGGAGGAGCTACTGGTCAATGAAGGAGCTACTGAAGGGAAACCTTCCCATGACACTCAAACGCAAACTCATGGACATGTGCATCCTTCCCGTTCTTACATATGGCTCGCAGACTTGGTCTTTGACAAATATTCAAAAATCCAAACTCAAGGTTTGCCAACGGGCAATGGAGCGCAGCATCTTAGGAATTAAACGGACAGATCGCGTCCGAAACACTATCTTGCGCTCCAAAACAAAAATTACAGACGTGGGCGATAAAGCCGCTAAACTGAAATGGGACTGGGCCGGCCACGTCTGCCGCATGCCGGATGACCTGTGGGCCAAAACCACTACCGAGTGGTGCCCTGACACAGCGAGGCGGCGTCGCGGCAGGCCTCGCATGAGATGGAGGGACGAGCTGGACGCTTTTGAGCGGGACTGGCAACTTAAAGCAGAAGATCGTAGTGACTGGCGTAAATGGGGGGAGGCCTTTGCCCAACAGTGGGACACTACAGGCTAGTAGTAATAGTAATAATAGTAAACTATTATAACTATGCTGTGGCTCACGACTTCGTCTGCGAAGTCCTTATTTTTTTGAAGTGGGCTTTTAAGACTCGTCGGGATTTTCCGTAAATAAGGGTATATACATACATACAGACATTATTATATATTTTAATTGAGGAACAACAACTGGCGTGGCTAGGATGTCATGCGGAGGGATGAAAATCATGTGACTAGAAGAGTGATGAGTATGAATGTAGGTGGATGAACAGTGTGAAAGGTGACATGGTTAAGAAAGAAGTGAATTCTACTGATAGAAGAAAGTGGAAGAGGAGAACATGCTGTGCCGACTTCAAATGAAGTGGGGTAAGGGCAGGAGAAGAAGAGTAAGTTTTTTTTTATACAACTAGCTGATAGAACAAGCATAAGCATAAGTAATAAAATATTATGTAGTAAGTAACTGTGATATATATAACAGTTACTTACTATAAGTATTATATATATATTACAGATTATATAAAAGCTCATAAAATTAAGTTATTTTGTTATTGATCGTTCACTATGGAAATAATAAAAGCGTCCATCAAAATACGAATGGTCCATTAATGTTTTTTATTTTTCCAGCCAAGTATTTGTTTTATTAATTATTATGCTCGCCTAAAGTTTATCTTATGAAGAACTTTGTTTGTTTATTGGAAATACCAAAGACTAATATGGATTCTGTAGCGCTACGATATTTAATTAAATATCCAAGCAATGTAGATATTTGTTCGATAAAGCCTTGCGCACATCTTAACGTTCTACGGTGGCGATCAGTGAAATATGATAGCGATATTTTAAAGTGTTTCACTGATTATGGTGGTAATTACCGCAGAAAACTAAGATGTGTTAAGGTTAAGTCCAAACACTGCCACTGGTTCAATATTTAGTCATAACTGCTGTAAATTGCAGTAATATTTGCTGACCGCAAAACTTGCTACTGCTGAAACTTAAGTCTTTGTTTTCGCTTCAATAATTATAAATAGTAAGGTAAGGTTACTAATCTTACATACACATTGTGAACTATACAGGGCGTCTCACGGATATGCCACGTGGAGGGAAAGTTTGAATATTGTAGATGGAACATTTTACTGAAAGAAGATGTTATTTGAGTTTAAAAAACAATTTAAACAGCATTCATAGATATTTAAATAATTACATGGTTGAACCGAGAATCGAACCTGTTACACGAGAAAAATAATCACTCTGTAGCTCTAATCATACCAATCGAAAGGCTTCATCGTAAGGATTAAGGTTGGATTATTTTTAAGGAGGAAGGATTATTTTTTGCGAAATAACAGTGTCTAAAAAAATACATTTTAACATTTTTAATATTAAAATAATCAATCATTTATCAAATGCTCAAAATGAAAAATAAAACTACGACTGCAGTTCAAAGATTTTTTTTAAATTCAAATAATTTTGTCTTAGTAAAATGTTCTACAATATTCAAGGTACTTTTCCCCATGTAGCATATCCGTGGGACGCCCTGTATATCAAAAGGAATTACCTAATCTTGTAGGTACGGTATGAATAATCCATTTCCATATGGAAGTAGATTAATAACCAAAACAACCAAAGCCAAAACATAACAATAAGACAATTCGAATTGCTGGCATATGACGAACCTTGAATAGTTACATGGTAAACAGTGAGATTGAAAGCATTTCGTCCTAATCACAAGTTTTAGAGTTTCAAAGCTCGCTCAAAACACGATTTTTCCGAACAGGAATAAACAAAATGATGGATTGGATTTTGTTAAAACTATTCCCGTCAAATACCTACTAAAAGGAAAAATTACGTTGTTTGATTCTGATGAAAAAAAAGTGCAGTATGTATTACCACCAACTACATTTAGTTAGTAAACATAGTAATGTCGTATCAGATAAGGTCTAGAACCATCTTGGGTAGTAGATTTATATCTTGGGTAGTCTGTACTAAGATTTTTATATAAATCTTATCTGATGCGGAACCAAATGAATTTGGCGAATGACCCAGAACATAAATAACCCTTCCTTCAATCAAGAAACAGGACATTCATACCAAAAGCAAGAAAAATATTCAAACTAGAGACGCCAAAAACTGGATCTGTCCCAATTTTCGTAGATTTGAACAACAGAAGGACAAGTCGCAGTTTGACTCGATCAGTTTGAACAATTCAGTTTGCATACGTGTCATTCTCATTTTTATAACGCTTTTATTAGCTTCACCTGTATGTATGTATGTATGTATGTAACCGACCCCTTTGAGCTCGATTTTGTCCTACTTTGAACGATCAGATTTGATTCAAACTTTGCACACCTGTCAAAGGTCGATGACAATGCAATAATATGAAAAAAAAAATGAAAAGAAATAAAAAAAAAAAAAAAAACCTACTTTGAACGATCAGATTTGATTCAAACTTTGCACACCTGTCAAAGGTCGATGACAATGCAATAATATGAAAAAAACATACAACATGTCCCAAAATTCAACGATAAGCCGGCACCAGAGGATGGACCTACTAATGACTACTCGAGAAAAAAAAGAAAAAAAAAATACCTCTACTTTTTTTTAAATTACTTAAAAAAAATGGAAATTCTTCGAAAATGTATACCCCTTATGACACTTTTAACTACCATGACCACAATTTTTCAAATATTTCAGTTTTTTTGTTTGTATCGGCAACCTAAGTAGTACTACTATTCACCATAATCTTTGAAAATTACAGAATTTTCGTAGATTTATACAAAAAAACAACCAAAAAAAATTATTTCCCTAAAATTTTGAAAGGTTTTAACGTTCAGTAAACTTTAACTCATCGTAGTGTAAAAAAAAATATGGACACTACTGGCAAGTTTTTTAAAAAATTAGCGCAACTAACCTAGATTTTAAAATAGTATAATACTTTAGGAAAACTAGCCACAAAAAAAAAATAATGACACTTTTTCTAATCAAGAACCAAATTTCATAAGTTGTTGTTAATAGTAATCACTTCTACTATGTGCCCAAAATAGATTTTTGTTGTTGAAAATGTTTAAAAAAAAGTAGAGGTATTTTTTTTTTTCTTTTTTTTTCTCGAATAGTCATTCGTAGGTCCATCCTCTGGTGCCGGCTTATCGTTGAATTTTGGGACACCCTGTATATGAAAAAAAAAATAAAAAAACTAAAAAGTAAAAAAAAAAATATAGTTCAAAAAACCAAAAAAAAACGCTTTTATAACTAATTGAACTAAAACATTTAAAAATAAAACTGTAATAATCAATTGAAAAATGTATATTATTGTACAAAAAGCGTGGGGGGCTTGATTTTGATTGTTGTAAATATTTTATCAATAGTTTATTATATCTGAAGTTATTATAAAAAGCACCCCACAATTTTTGTACAATAATATAAATTTTTCAATTGATTATTACAGTTTTATTTTTAAATTTTTAGTTCAATTAGTTATAAAAGCGTTTTTTTTTTTAGTTTTTTAAACTATAATTTATTACGGAGATAAAATGACCACAACGTGAAATTTTAATTTGATATGCACATAATGCTTGAACGTAACAAAAAAATACTCGCGCATCCTGTAGCCGTCAGATCAGATCCGTTAAGCACTTTATTCCAATAAGTTTAAAGTTGATTTTCGAATGCTGCTGCGCTCCTTTCTGTCTGCGCTGACTTGGCGCTGCCGCTGACCCTAAACGTTCATTAGTCCCCTACCAAAACAGTCCCAATTTAAATGTCACTTTCCTCATTCTAAAACTTATTGGTAGCAGTAACTTAAGTTGCATCTATGTAAGCGTTGCTTGAAAATTATCCTTGTTCACCGGACGGCACCATGGGCAGGCTTTTTACGACCCCAAAATGTTTTTGTGCAAATCCCTTCAGGGTGGTAAAACTGTTGACATACTGTTGTATATTTACTGACTGGCCGAGGTTAGATAAACTAGATTTATAGTATAAAGATGAGAAAGTAAATTAATGACCTATGCATAGTTACCTACTCTTATAGGTATAGAATACTGTGTAGAAATGTTTTCTTTGCCACACAACAACTGGTAGGCACAGTGTTGTACAGCTAGTTGAATAAATTATTTTCTTTTTTTCTCATTTTCTTTATTTCAGTACAAAAGAAAAGTAAACAGGCCTTTGCATATATTGTAAGTATTATATAGCGTCAAAGGCAACTGATCATAACACAAGCCCTAATCGCGGGACGCATTTTTCCTTTTTCTGAACACAATAGCTACTTTTGGCACACAGAAAGCATAAAGAAAGAACGCAGAATCTACCTAGGTTCAAGAGAAATACCTATGTAATAAAATACCCGAGTAATTACATGAAAAAGGAAATAATATAAGTTAGTAAGTCTTAATCTTATAATAATGAAGAGATTATTGTTATTAGATTATTATGAACGAAACTAATCCGTTACCTAGCAATGCTAATTACATAGTTATTAACTCTAAGATCCATTTGATCCCTTTCAACGATTGAACAATTCCTTTCTCAGATCAACTGAGTGCTTAGGCTCATTAATGGTCCTAGAGCAGTAATTTAGCTGATAAATCTGTTGCTATCTCTATTTGTAAACATGAATGTGACAGTGCCAAGAGACTGAGCCGCTAAAAAGTTATTTATAACCGTCTTCAAATAAAAAAGGAGAAGGTTCTCAATTCGGGTGAAGTTTTTTTTAATAGCATAACTTTGTCATTTAAGAGCTGGTTTGATTTTTTTTTATCTGTAAGGATCATTTTCACTTCGATTGGTCCCATAGAAATATAATCCAAATTGGTTTTGTCGTTTTTTATTATTATTTATAAATGTTTGTTAGCGCATAAATTCGTCATTTATGATGAGCTGATTTGGAAAAATCGGTTTTATCAGAAAGGTAATCAAAACTTCAGGTAATATTAGACTTTCAGATTAGTACCATAAAAATTTTATCAAAATGGGTTAGGTAATCCGTTTAGCCATAAAGTTGTTTTCTAAAGTTTTTTAGACTTATACCTATTTAATATTATCCATTTAACTTTTTTTTTATGCTTGTTATTACATAATTATGGATGACGGTTTTTTTTTTTTTTTCTAACCTTTATCGTCCCCCTGGGCAAAGGTCTCTAAGGTCTGATGATAACGGCTAATCTAATAAAATAGATAACTCCAATAAGAAGACATAAAAGCTTAAAATAATAAGAAAATACCCTCTTTCCTAAGAGATATGGGATAATGCGCGTGAAAACACCCTTTTCAGGCCCTTACGTGACATGTGTGCGTAGCGGTTTCTTATCACAATTAATTTCTCTGAGAAAATGGTTTGTGACTTGATTTCTGCGTGACCATGTTCAACAATGAAAATATACCTACCGTTAGTGTCACACCTTCTTCATGTTATATCATAGATTTGTACCTCATTTTTATCATTTTCCATTTCCACCCACTATTGGGTACTTATGCTCTTTCATGTTTTATAGTGTCCCTGAATTTAGCTCTTGCATCTAATGTGAAATGAATGAAGGAATGCCTATTGTGTCAGGTGGACGGCCTAATAATGTTTTGTTCTTTTGAAGCGCCCACTCCAAATTCCTGCTGATAAACAACCTGCCGTCTCGACTTCTTGTCAATACAAATCAAACCATTTATTTGCAACCTTGTTAACATTAGCAATAGTAGTTGCAAATTGGTCCCAACTCAGCATATGCAAGTTAAAATAACTTACGCTGGTCTTCCGTTGGGTTACCAAAATACCATCTAAGTGAAAAAATATGGCACTGCACTGGTTTAAAAGAATTTAGACAGCAAGAAGACACCCGACAAGAAAAAGAGTTTATAAAAAACAAGGGTAAAAAACTCGTATTTTTTTATCAGAGCTGGACGACCTCATAAAAATATCCAAGCAAGTAACACAACGACTTTTGCTCTAATAAAATATCAAGGAAGAATAAACCAATAACCGTCTGGTCTTCTGATAAGAATCAATGAAGCTTCGAATATGAAATCGGGATGTGGGGTTTCATTCAAAAAGTCGGGCTTAGTGTGTGGCACAGAGCCAACTGCACTGAACTACGTTATTGGATACATGGAAGGACCAACTACCTTCTGGACAGTGAGTAATTCCTTGAAGAAAAAACGCAAGTAAAAAAAGTAAGTAGCATGTTTAAAAATAGCCGTAGAGTGCTTTAGCAAATGAAGGAACATAGGATGTCATTTTTATTACTTTGATGAATATTTATACCAAGAAATAATATTTTGTTAAGTATGTTGGATCCCGGAGTGCTAGATTCTCAGAAAAGGTGCTCACTACTTAATATAAGCCTTTGAAGCTAGCATGACTAGCGAACAGAATTTCTATAAAACATACCTTACCTACTTTTATATAATATAACCGTTTGGTTTCAAATACATACATGGATAAAATCACGCCTCTTCTTGAACAGGTAGGTCTAGGCAAGTCTAAGCTGAATAATGTTGCACATTTTTTAAAAAAGAGCTTCAAAATGACCATGTGAAATAAGTTTCAAACGAAAATCTGACACCTTGAAAGAATTATGTTAATTCGGAGTGTCTATTATAAATACAACGGCAATTTCATACTATAACCCCTGCTAAATAATAACCAAGGTGGCCAAGAGATGCTCAAAGACCTAGAGGCAGACCACCCGCCCGTTGGTCAAACGACATTGTTGGAAGTGCTGGGAATGAGTGGATGAGAATCGCGAGGGACCGGAAAGAATGGCGCAATAAAAAGGAGGCCTATACAGTGGGTGCAAACGGGCTGATGATGATGATGATGAAATAATGCCCATTGTATAACCTGTTGTATATAACCTTTGGTTTCAGCAGGAGGATTTTTTTGTCCATTGGTATTCAATCCTAGGTTTAAATTTACGGCTGAACTGGTGATGCGCAACAACTCATATTCACAGCTTTTCACGCTAAATTGAGTTTAAAGCAATGTGTAATACGTTTGCATAATTTATCTGATTCATTTTGTTTGCATAGCATTCCTAACATGATGTGTCAATGTTCAAGAATTTACATAAATATGAATTCCTACTTTAATAAGATATTGGACATGGTATATAACCGTAGATCCACCTATTGATTTAATCACACCACCAATGTACATTATACCTAAACGGCTCTTGTAATTTTGCACATGCTTTTCTATAGCTATTTATTTTATTGCCAACATGCACATACATTATACCCGTTAAATGATACCCTACTAACATGCAACAACCGCAATCTAGAGCGTTTTTCAATATTTTTCAATCAACTACTGAGAAAAAAACCGGACTTAAAAAATGGTTTTATGCTTCGTGCAATGAGCAATATCACAGAATACTTCCGCTCCGCGAAGCAAAAGGTTCAACATTTTAGGGCATATGGTATCTACTTGCCCATACTGGGCCCATCTGGTTGATAACAACGACGACGGTTCGCAATTTGAGCTCGAAACAATGAGTCGGGTATAGGATAGTAAGTTGTGGGATAGTTGAAAACCCCAATCTCAATAGACATACCTAACTTTCGAAAGCTTATCCGAAATCTATACGATTTTTCTCTTAAAATACCGAAAACTACATGCTTCTGTCACCACAGAATAAAAACTACAGTTAGAAAGGCGATCATGTGCCATTTGTGGGGCCAGTTACACATTTCAATTTATTTAAAATATCACTAAATTAAAGGAAACTATGAAATGGAAAGAAGGAGTATGTAATGGAAGTGTTTATTCGGAAAGTAATTATTGCGAAACGATCCATTTTTCATTATACAACTTTTGCAAAACAACCAAATTCGTATATGGAACCATACTGAGCCATGGAACTTTTGGCTCGTGCTCGAGTCTGTATCGAATAGCGAACACAGGAAATTGGAGTCATGCGTAATGTGATGCTAAGACGATGGAGGCATGCACAATTGGAGATAGGAGCAGATGCTCATGATTTTTGGCGACACTTTTCCGGCAACATCCTTCTATAATGTTCTGCGCTTGTCACTCAATGAATTATTCAAATTCTGAACGCAACTTGAATTCACAAAGGGGATGTAGCAGGTTCTATCGCGTGAACAATAAATCGCTTAGTTCAAGCAGGCTCGCACGCCCTCAATGCACCGTGACGTCAGCTTTAATTCAGGACACACTCGAGTGTTCCGAATGCGGACAATGGCGACGCTGTAGTGGAAAATTGTTCAGTGAAAGGGTTGACGGATGTACTCGCTCGCGATACAGTATGTACAAGACTACAAGTGGGTATATGTCACTGGTAGGAAATGTGAAATGGATGTACAGATCAGTTAAGAGTAGTAGTAGGGCTTTTTGTGAAAGAGTTCGTCAGGGAAGTACTAACACCAAACCTTTTACTACATCGTGTCACTGTTTTTTTATTTCTTGCACTTGACACAATGTTTTCAAACTTTTTAGGTTCTATGACAAGTCGATTTCTTCACGATGTTTGTTTGAGAGTACTACTTAGTGCACACTGCACATACATATTTGGGCAGAAAAAACAAGGGTGCACGACTGGATTTGAACCGACGATCGGATTGGAAGGTGAAGCCGCTACCACTAGACCACCAGTGCTCTCCTTTACTGCAGAGCGGTAGGTATAAACGAATTGCCGATTGCAGCAATTTTTCTCAATAAACTCAACTTTTTCCGGCAATATTTTTCATAAATTAAAAAAGTGTGTGTGTTAGTATAGTACGTATACCTATGTAGTCTATGAAACAACTTCAGGCAGCTCGTATCAGGAGATTAATCGAGGTGATTTTTTAATAGGTTTCAATAATGATGATGAGAGAATAAGGTTGACAGTCTTCAAAGTGCTACAAAGATACAATTTCAGCTAAAATGGTTTGGCAACAAGAGAAATTTCCAAAACTGGAGAATTTTTGGAAATTTCTCTTGTTTAAATATTTCAAATTGTTTATATAATTATGACAAAGTTACACGATAATAAGCATTAAAAAAAACTAATTGAGAACCTCGTCTTCGAATAAGTAAATAACTGTAAATATCACTGTCATATTCGACAGCGTTTCACTGATCGCCACCGCAGAACTCTTAATCCTTCAGCGATCGGTATATAGCCGTCAAATATCGCTTTGATAAGCTACAAAAAAAATTAATAAATCAAAAGCCACTGAAATCATGAGCATCATTAGCAGTCGTCATAAACTGGTTACAATCGCAATCAAGTCGTGTGCTCGATTGATAAACCACACATTGTCCTAATGACGGGCGCCAGTACACTACATAACGATTATAGCTATGATGTGTGAGCATTAATGGGCGTCGTATGTACAAACCTATCTATGGGTACCACAAGCTTTGTGTAAGCTCGGTCTCTGGCTCTGTTTTTGAGTCTGTGTGAGTGCTCCACCACATTTGACCTTCACTGCTATTATTTTAAATAATTTTTGATTTATAAAAGGAACACACAAAAAACGGTAGGAACCGAGCCGTAGTTTGTTGTCTGTTCTTCTAGGCTTGGTCGCGTGGAACTGGCACCTAGACTCACCTAGCTTTAAGACGGTTCAAAGTGATTCTTGCAATCCTACTGAATAAATACATTTTTGATTTGATTGATTTGATTTGCTCACCAGTGTATGTGTGCCGTTTTGACGTAAGATTTATTTAGTCAACACTCAGACAGACTCAAAACCAGAGCCAGAGACAGAACCAGACAGAGCTTGTGGTAGACCTACAGTAGGCAGAGCTACTACCAACTCAGCTAAGAGGTCAGAATGGCTGTAAGTATTTATTCTGTTAAAAGTAGGGCAGACTTGTCTATGACTGACTTGATTGTATTTTATGTGTAATGTAAATATCCTCATTACTCGACACTGGCAAAATTTATCCAAAATGGACAGATGCCATTCATTAAAAAGAAGAAGAAGAAGGAGTAAGGCTAGAGGTTGTTATACCCATGAATTTACATACTTCGTAAACTATAAAATCCTTGGTTATACCATAGCTCTCAAATAGTGTATGATAAAGTGTTTGGCGCAATGGCGTAATCCATCACACAGTAATTTGGCGAAGGTGGGGCCCAGCTAATGGATAAACCAAGTAGACACGACCTTTGGCTTTCTCGTATATTCCGTAGCAAATATCTTTGAGGTCTTATCACTACACTTTATCACTATAGTTTATACTACTACGTACTAGCCTATGCTCATCCAAAATGGGACATCCATTTATTGTTTTTTTCTATAAAATTCTTAATGCGGTTCACAGAATCATCTCTACAACTCGCCAAGTTTCATTAGTCTAGCTCTTACACTTTCGGAGAAAAATGGCTGTGACATACGGACGGACAGACAGATAGACAGACATAACGATTCTATAAGGGTTCTGTTTTTACCATTTGGCTATGGACCCCTAAAAAGGAAAGATTTATATTTTTGTGTGTATGTTTGTAATGAATAAACTCAAAAAATACTATACCGATTTCAAAAATTATTTCACCATTGGAATGCTAAATTCACCCTGAATAACATAGGCTATGTGTATGTGTTTATAAAATAAATGTCCACCCGTGCGAAGCCGGGACAGGTCGCTAGTATTTCATAGTATAAAGCAATGTGCCGGCAAGTTGGGGCGACGATTTGCGAAATGTAGCTGGCAAGCACTGGAGTAGAAGAGCCGAAGACCGGGCTCATCGGCGTGTCTTGGGAGCGACCTACGACCGGCAGTGGACTGATGTAGGTTGATGAAGATGATGATGATGACTATCTCGGAATGTAGGGTCTCAGGGTAGGCACAGAACACAGAATTGGTAAAGCAACATCTGAGTACGTACCTAACACCAACAATGCGGTCAACAATGCGTCTGCCAAGCGTATACAGCAAACAATTTGCTGCAGACCCCCTTTAAATGTAGGGGAAACCTCTAATCAACCTGTATGAAACATAAGTAGGTTGATGAATATTTATCGCGTATCTAGATTCAATAATTATGTATTATGATCGCGAAAGTTTAAAAAGTACCTCATCATAATCATCAACCTATTGCAATCCACTGCTGGACATAGGTCTCTCCCATGCCGCGCCACTGAGCCCGGTCTTTGGCTCTTCCCATCCAGTTGCTGCCCGCCATTCTGTCCGCCATTTCCGCCGCAAGTCGTCGCACCATCTAGTCTGAGGGTGTCCTACACTGCGTTTGGCTGAACGCGGTCTCCTGTAAAAAGTTACCTCTACTGTAGTACTTTTTAAACTTTCGCGATCATAACACATACTGAAACTATTACACGGGTATTTATCGCGTTAAATACCTTATTTTATTTATTTTCCCGACGTTTCGGCTATGTTGCAATAACCGTGGTCGCGGGCTGACTGGAGCATTGACATGAGTGCTACCGTGGCTGAGAAGTGGAGGCAGTATCACTAACTACCCTCACTTGATCTTCTTTTTTCGTAATGTCCGTGCACGCACTACGACACACAACACTAATAGTATCTACGCACTGTGGTAAGGTATCGCGACGCACACACCTACCAATGACGGGATTCCACGATTGTGAAAGTCTGTAACCATCTTCACGATTGAAATTAGGATACTTACTGATTTCAATCGCTTCACGTACCAGCCTTTTATGGTAGTGCCGTTCATTGGCTAGCACCTTGGGATCATGTAGTTCAATCCAGTGATTAGGGCCTGAATCCACAAGGTGCTCTGCTATAGCTGATTTTGTTACCTGGCGGTTTTTAACTGCAGCAATGTGTTCTTTTACTCGCTCTGCTATTGTGCGCTTAGTTTGGCCAATGTAGGCACGGCCACAACTGCAGTCCACCTTATACACACCAGGTATTTGCAACGGTATGCTGTCCTTTGGTGTCCGCAGCAGCTTCGCCATCTTCGTGAGGGGAGTAAAAACCACCTTGATGGAATACTTATTCAACACGTTTCCTACTCTGTCTGTTACTCCCTTCAAATACGGCAAATACACTGGCTGTCTGCTCACACCAACTGGCTTTTCTCTGCTCGTGCGTGTCTGGTTGCTTCTGTTTCCATTCCCAAATCCATTGCGTTTCAGAACCTCCTGAACATGTGCCAACTCTTCGTCTAGATTTTCAGGGTCACAGAGGTTGTACGCTCTGTTGGTCAGCGATTAAACAACAGACTGCAAATGTAACGGATGATGGTGCGAAGCAGCATTGAGATATCTATCGGTGTGTGTCGGCTTTCTGAACACAGAATGCCCCAAAGAACCATCTGACTTCACCATAACTTTGACATCTAGAAAGGCAAGCGTTCTATCATCCTCTATCTCATTTGTGAACCTGATTTTAGGATGAATAGAATTGAGGTATAAAGTAAGTTGATCCACTTTTTGCTTGTCCCCCTTCAATATGCAGAAAACATCATCCACATACCGTTTCCATACCTTTATACCGTGGGCGGTGTACTCAATACTGGTCTCAAAGTGTTCCATCCAGATATTAGCCATAACCGGAGCCACCGGGCTGCCCATTGCGACACCGTCTATCTGGAGGTAATGTTGCCCCTGGTACAAGAAATAGCTCCCACTTAAACAGTTTTGAAGAAGAACAGCATACTGATCCGGAAGCTCACTATCTGTACGGGACATCAAGAATAGAAGTAGTTTAATTTGACACACGTTTATTTATTGCTTTACAAAAGGTGTTGATGAGTCGCGGGTTGTTGAAAGACTGACCGCGCCCGCTCGGATTCCACGCATTTGCATGAAAATGCAGTGTAAGCAAAACTGTACGGTATGTGGACCGTACATGTTCCGGGGGGCGCGAGAGAATGAGTATGAAGTGAGATGGTTTGGTTAGTATGCGATTATGGTATCATGATACAAGAGGATGAAACAATATTATGTTAGTAAACGCAGCATGATACCGACATTAATCGCGATCACTTATAAACCTTATTTTACTGAAAGTCGGCGATGTAGCTGAGTCCTTGCTGGACCTTTCGCACTTTACACTGTAAGATTGTACATTACACGCACTTTCACTTTCATCACACACAACACTATTACCGACTACCGATGAGACCGCCGCACGATTCGAGGGTATGGGCCGCGTGCCCACCGGTGGCACGGGCGGAGCGCACGTCCTGGACGTGGCCCGCACCGTGCTGCTGCCCGGAGTGGCGGGGGCACCGCGCGCTCGCCACCAGACGATCGCGGCACACACCAACGCTGCTGCTGCCACTGCGTATTGATACTCTCGATCGAGCCTTTAATGTCGCTGTTGCTCTCATTAAAGTGGGTGATCGGTATCGTAATATTTATGATGTTGTTGACGGGTGCAATCTCTATAGAAAGTATGTCTAGCTCTGTATTCAAAGTGCTAGCGTGTTGCTTATGTGGCGTTATAGTGAATGACTCGCCCTTGATGACGCAGTCATTTCCTAGTGCGATAATGTTGACACCTGTTAGTTGTTCCTGTGTAACATGATATCCACAGATAAATGTTGCAGTGCATTGACCGCAACAGGTAGAATCGAAACCTTGACAATCGGTCTCTTGAGGACGCCACTTTTCGTCTTTATGCTGATTACCCGGACGTGGTTGTCCTTGCCTGGGTGGAGTTCGATTACTCTGCCTAAAATCCATTTGCCTGCTGGCAGATTGGCATCGTGTATGATGACGATGTCATCTAATTTGATATTAGGTCGTGTTTCTCTCCACTTGCTTCTTGCTAGTAGCTGTGTGAGATATTCTGCACGCCATCTGTTCCATATGTCTTGGAAGATTTTTTGTGTAAGTTGCCACCGCGTTCGCTCATCCCTTTCAGTTTCATAAATTGTCAAAACTGGACCACTTGCTAAAAAATGAGATGGGGTCAGATAATCAATGTCATCCGTATCTTCACTCAGTGCACTTAAAGGTCGAGAGTTGAGGCAAGCTTCTAGCTGTGTAAGAAGCGTTGTAAACTCTTCAAACGAAAGCTTCTGTTCTCCAACTACTCTATGTAAGTGGTACTTCAAACCTTTGACCGCTGATTCCCACAGGCCGCCAGCGGAAGGCCATGAAGGTGCCAAGAAATGGAATTTGATTTTCATTTCATTTGTCTCACTTAGGAACTCATCTGATAGTAGAGATTTTAACTCTACAAATTCTTTGCTTAGGATCTTGTTTGCTCCAACGAAGTTTGTTCCATTGTCGCAATAAATGTGTCGTGGAGTACCTCTTCTTGCTGAGAATCTTCTTAGAGCTGCTAGGAAAGCTGATGATGATAAGTCAGACACTAGCTCAAGATGGATGGCTTTGGTCACCATGCATACAAAAACGGAAACATAGCCCTTGGTTGATTTGATACCTCGGCCTTTACTGGATTTAACGAAAATAAAACCCGTAAAGTCCACTCCTGTGTGGTGAAAGGGCCTTGTAGGATTTGTTCTTGCGGTAGGTAAGTCGCCCATCAGTTGGTGTTGCATCACCGGGTTGTGTCGTTTGCAAATGACGCATTGCTGCAGGCGTTTTTTGACAGCTCTGTTTCCTCCTACAATCCAATATTCCTGTCTCAACCAGGATAGAGTCAGACGAGCTCCACCATGAAATGTTTGTTTGTGGGCGTGGTCGATGAGCATCTCGGTGAAATGGCTTGTATGAGGTATAATTAATGGATGCTTCATTTCCTCACTAAGGTTCGAATTTCTCAGACGACCTCCAACTCTCAACATGCCATCTTCGTCAAGATATGGTAGCATGTTAAACAGTTTGCTTGTTTGACTGACAGTTTTTTCTCGCTGTAGATCTTTTATTTCATCTAAGAACTCCAATTGTTGAATGCATTTGATAATTTTTAACTTTGCGCAGCGTATCTCGTCCGTAGTTAAATAACCTTGCTGACGGTTACAGCTTGGATGCGTTATTGCTCGCATAATCCAGGCAAGGACGCGCGTCACTCGTGTCAAATTGCTGTGCTTGCTTATCAAACATTCAACTATACTTAGATTAGTACTTATGTGTGTACTTTCAACTTGTGCTGTGTTGACTGATTGTTTTGATGTTTTTATTTCTAAGTCAGTATCGAATTTTACGTTTTCATCATCTTTGTTGAATGACTTTAACCAGGTAGGTCCATGCCACCAAAGTGAATGCTCCTGAAGTTGACTTGCTGTCAGGCCTCGGGTGGCGCAATCAGCTGGGTTTTCCTTTGATTTAACGTAGCGCCAGCACTCTGCCGGCATGACCTCTGTTATCTTTTTCACCCTGTTGGCGACAAACGGCTTCCACCTACTCGGTTCTCCATGTAGCCAACCAAGTACTGCAGTTGAGTCACACCATCCGTATAATTCGATCGTGTGACCGTTCAAGCTTTCCTTGACCTTTATCATGAGCTTTGCTAATAAGTCTGCGCCACTTAGCTCTAGCTTAGGCAATGATATTCCATTATCCATCGTGCTGATTGGATTTACCTTCGTCTTTGCGGCTAGAAGTGTTATTTTTGACGAATCCTTTCCTTTAACCCTTGTATATATGACACCCGCAAATGCTTTGGAAGATGCGTCACAGAATCCGTGAAGCTGTATCACGTCATCCTCCCCACTTCCTATCCATCTTGGTAGTTCTGTTTGATCGATGTTGTCGATGTCTTCTCTCAGCTTGATCCACTTTTTATGGATGTCTTCGGGCACTTTGTCGTCCCACTGCAGATTGGACTTCCACACATCTTGAAACAAAAGCTTAAGTTGTATGACGACTGGAGATAACCATCCAAGAGGGTCAAAAATTTTTGATATTTCAGACAGGAGGGTTCTTTTCGATGGTATTGAAGACGATTTTGGCAACATTTTGCATTTGTATGAGAAAACATCTTCTTTAGCTTTCCAGAGGAGTCCCAATGTTTTAGTCGACTCTTGATGACGAAAATCGAAGGTGTCGTGAGGTTTTGAGACTGCGTTATCATTGCTTATCAAAGATAGCTCGTTGGAGCACCATTTGCGTAAATTGAATCCACCTAGCTTTAAAAGTTCAGTAAGTTGAATCTTCAGTTCCTGTGCTGATTCAATTTGGTGGCTTCCACTGATCAGGTCGTCCATGTAGAACTGCTCCTCCAGGACTCTTGCTGCTGCAGGGAATTTATGACCCTCGTCGCTTGCTAGCTGCTTAAGAGTCATCATGGCTAGAAAAGGAGCTGCCTTTGTACCATATGTTACGGTTTGAAGACAAAAATCCTGAACTGCTAGGCTTTCAGAGTCACGCCAAACCACCTTCTGGTATCGCTGGTGGTCCTTGTGAACCTGAATTTGGCGAAACATTTTTTCAATGTCTGCAACGTATGCATATTTGTACTGTCTCCATTTGAGTACTAAAGAAAGTAGGTCCTTCTGCAAGTTCGGGCCCCTGTACATAACATCATTCAAACTGTACCCACGTGACGTCATTCCTGATGCATTAAATACAACTCTCAACGCAGTTGTAGTCGAGTCAGCGCGGTGCACACTGTGATGTGGCATGTAATAACCGGGTGTCTTGTTACCGTCACCTGTTGATGTGCGCATGTGACCTAATTCTTGGTATTCATGCATGAATGATTTATATGCATTTGAAATGTTTTCGCATTTTTTAAATTTTCGTTCTAATTGATAGAACTGTGCCAATGCTTTTGGCCTTGATTTTCCTAACTTCTCATCTGCGTCGGAATGTAATGGTAGTCGAACGATGTATCTACCATCTGCTTCTCGCTCTGTTGTCTGTTTGTACAGCTGTAAGCATTCCAAGTCTTCTGTAGACATTTTGGTTTGATCGGCAATATCTTCGATTGACCAAAATCTGTGTAGGTCATTTTCATCGGTCAAAACCACGTTGCAGTGATACGATTTTGTGACGTTAGCACTGCCGCATAAGATCCAGCCAAAACGCGTCTGTTGAGCTATTGGCATGGATGGATTTTGTCTGATGACGCCACCTAAAATTATTTCCGCGTAGACGTCTGCACCTAGTAGAAGGTCTACGGATCGGCTTCTGAAGAACTCCGGATCTGCTAACTGAATATTCTCCAAATGAGGCCATGTTGGTTGTGCGAATGTTCGATTAGGTAAATTGTTGACTACATGTTTCATGACAAATACCTCAGTGTTGATTTGGTAATCATTGTATAGCGATGATAGAGAAATCCCAATGATCCCTTTGCAGATCATTTCTTTGGCTCCTACTCCAAATATTATTCCTTGGCATTTTTTGCGTTTCATACCTAAAATTTGTGCTGCATTTTCGGTGATCAAGGATGTTTGTGATCCTTGATCGATCAACGCTCGTAACGTAAGATGGGTGCCGTCAGCCTTGGTCACGTTCACTAACGCTGTTGCTAGAAGGATTTCCCCTGCCTCTCCCTGTAAAACATGAGCATTACCCCTCTGCTGACTTTGCTGGGAATTGTCGGCTTCATATTGTGTTCGCGATGAAATTTGAACTCTGCTTGTCGATGCATTGTGCAATAGGGTATTGTGTTCTCCTTCGCACTCTTGGCATCTTTTTTTAGAGAAACATTTCTTATTGCTATGTGACATAAGGCAGTTTTTGCAAAAGGATAATTTTTCGACAGTCTTCTGTCTCATGTAGGGCGGCATTTCAAGGAATGTTTCGCAATGATATAGCCTGTTATGATCGTTCATGTTACAAACTGCGCATTTCGTAGCTTTATTCTGGAAATTATCGTTTGAGTTTTGATAACCTTGATCTTGATTGAATTTATGACTGGTAAAAGATTTGAAAAAATGAGTTTTCTTGTTTGTTGACAACTCTTGCTGCTGAGTTTTTGCTTCGGGCTTGCGCCTAGAAGTTTCTAGCGAAGAAAATTTTAGTTCAAGAAAATCTAATAGATCTGAAAGAGTAGGTAGCTCTTTTGGATTTTTTAATGACTCGACGTAATCTATATGCGTGTCCGCATCCAATTTGTTGGAAATGATGTATACGACGATTGGGTCCCAGGTACTTGTGTCGATTCCTAGGGCCTTTATTGCGTTAAGGCACTCGTTAGTGGTATCATAGATCTTCTTAATGGCTGCTGCCGATTGCTGCTGCAATGTAGGTAAGTTAGTTAAGGTATTCATATGGCTGTTGAATATTAACTTTAAATTATTGTAGCGACGTAGGAGTATGTTCCAACTCACTTCATAATTATCAGAGGTAATTAGTAAATGCTGTACCAATTTTTCTGCTTCGCCCTTGAGCTTGCTCTTGAGGAGCTGCATTTTTTGGGCGTTCGATAAAGACATATTATTGTGCACCGCCTCTACGAATAAATCCTTGAAGGACACCCAATGTTGATAGTTTCCGCTGAAGGTAGGTATATCCATCTGTGGCGTTGATGTTTCTCTATGATGCTGAGACCACATTTTTTCATTGAGCGACTTTTTGATGTTATTAAACTGTCGTTCATACCTATTATAGGTTTGCTCATACTCGAAATTATCCTCGTAGAGCTCTCCATCAATTTCCCAATGCAGGGAGTCAATAACTGACCAACGGTTCTGTACTGACTGTAATGTATCCTCGAACTCCCATTTGCTAGAGAGGTTTTCGATGTTTACTGAATGTAACGTCCTGATGAATGCCTTGAAGTTACTTTGCTGCTTCCTTAGCATTTCATCTAGCTTGCTGCTAGTTCCTTGCCAACTGCTGCTGCGTGGAACTTGGAAACCGGACTCTTGTTGATGCGGTTGCTGCCTTGCATCTTGCGTCTCGGCTCTCGTTTGCCCTCCTGTTGCTAGAGGTGTAGCCGGACGCCGGAATGTTCCTTGCCCGCTGCTGCTGCGTGGCATTTGGAAGCTGGACTCCGGAAGCTGTTGCCTTGCTTCTGGTGTCTCAGCCCTGGTTTGCCCTCCTGTTGCTAGAGGTGTAGCCGGACGCTGGGACGTTCCTTGTCCGCTGCTGCTGGGTGGCATTTGGAAGCTGGACTCCGGAGGCTGTTGCCTTGCTTCTGGTGTCTCGGCCCTGGATTGCCCTCCTGTTGCTAGAGGGGTAGCCGGACGCAGAAGGTGTTTATCGTCTGCTTTTGCGTCAGATGACAAATACTTTTGTAAATATGAACGTGTATCAACGTAAAAATCTGAAGTACGCTTATATGCGTCAGTTACAAAGTAATCTCCAGTTTTATCATCAAATTCGCACAATTTGCTGTGGTTGCACTGAAATTCTTGCCAAT
Source organism: Thera obeliscata (assembly GCA_947578465.1). Lineage (NCBI taxonomy): Eukaryota > Metazoa > Arthropoda > Insecta > Lepidoptera > Geometridae > Thera > Thera obeliscata. The sequence goes on along the minus strand of OX387912.1, from coordinate 20,727,037 downwards.
AAGTTTCTAAAGAGCTCAGCTTTCTATTTATGTTCGCTGAAGTCCTGCGCTCAGGACCGTCCTTTTTAAAGTTGGTCAGGACCTGTTCCATTCCTGCCATGACTTGCTGTTGATTTGCTATGAGATCATCCATCTTGGTAGCGATGGTATGGATAGCTTGTAGAGAGTAGCGAAATACTAACTCACCGAAGACTGCTTTCTCACCTACAGAGCAATGCTATGTCCTGTGGTAATCCAGACTGGGCACATAAAACACAAAATGCTTTTCACGTTTTTGGACCCGCCTTCGGAGGCTCGAAGGACCATTGATGTACGGGACATCAAGAATAGAAGTAGTTTAATTTGACACACGTTTATTTATTGCTTTACAAAAGGTGTTGATGAGTCGCGGGTTGTTGAAAGACTGAGGGCGCTTGTACACGCTAAGAAAAAATGCCGGGTCTACCCAAGAATTCTTGTCGTAACTAGAAAATAACTGTGTACACTGCTCGCAGCGGTGCACGAAAAACGCGCCGCGACCGCGCCCGCTCGGATTCCACGCATTTGCATGAAAATGCAGTGTAAGCAAAACTGTACGGTATGTGGACCGTACACTATCACTCAATTTCTTTCTTATTACATCAAGGCACTCTTCTATTGGAACGTTGGTGAAAAGAGACTCTACATCAAAACTCACCAAAATATCATCTGGTTCCAATTTTATGCTCTTGATAATGTCAACGAAATGGCGGGAATCCTTCACAAACGATGATGTACTTCCTACGAACGGCTGCAATACCGCTGAAACATGCTTAGCCAATTTGTAGGTAGGTGAGTCGATTTGACTGACAATGGGTCGTAATGGTACATTTGTTTTATGTACTTTAGGTAAACCATACAATTTAGGCGGTTGCACAATAGCCGAAACGTCGGGAAAATAAATAAAATAAGGTAATTAACGCGATAAATACCCGTGTAATAGTTACCTCTACTGGTTTATAAAGATGAGGTAAGTAGCAGTAAATAAGTAAAAAAACACTGCACAAAAAACAACAGGTGCTACCTGCAGAGATAAGCATTCAATTCTTATTGCTGCCCAGATAAAGAAGATTAGACGCGATAAAGAAAGGTAATGCGATGGGTATGGGATACCTTCATAAAGTTTCATGTTTTCTCAATACATTTTCGTTCTGATTTTCACAGAATATTTGGCTTAGAAAAACTGCCCCTATCCGTAGTGCCCTATGAGTTATTCGACGAGTGTGATTAGGATCTGATGGCGCAGTGATCAGCGCATCACCGTACCAAGAGGAATGTCGTGGGTTCAAATCCTCTAACTTTTGGAATATTAATACAAAATCTATATATATAAATCTTTCGTGTCACAATTTGGAACGCGATAAACTCCGAAACTACTGAACGGATTTCGATAAAATTTTGCAACTGCCTTTAATATGGTCGGACTTAAAAGATAGGATAGTTTATATTCAATATTTAGGTGTTATTAATTTATAAGAGGCAAAAGTTTCGAAATCTATGTCTATCCCTTTCTATCACGTAGGGGCTTATATATGTTTATCCCTTTCTATCGCTTAGGGATTTTTCAGAAAAATCTCGACTTTGACGAGAACAGAATGCACATAGACGCTCTAGAATGATCTGGAATAATCAAATTTAAAGTCGGTTAGCATCCGGAATGCTCCCACCCAAACGTTAGTAATCCAGAATTATCTAGAATACTCAAATATACCCATGCAAACGGTTCTGAATTCTAGATTTGGACAAAATGTTCTAGACGTTATAGAATGTTCTTTCATCATCATCATCATCAATTGATATCAGTCCACTGCTGGACGTAGGTTCACCTTGAGTAACATAGGCTATATTTATGTGTTTAAAAAATAAATGTCCACCCGTGCGAAGCCGGGACAGGCAGCTAGTATTATATAAAATTCTATGGAATAACTGACTTTAACTACTTCTAATAAAGACAAAGCTAGTCATAGGATTTTGATAAAGCCACCGCTTCAAACTTTGAAAAGAATACGGTGACACCGTCATCCCCCATTATTTTTTAATCGAGCGAGCACTGGTGAGCTAAATAAATAAATATTGCAGACAATCCACTCAACACTATCTAGCCCCAAACTAAGCATAACTATGGGAAACAGATATAAAACATTTTTTTTTTGTTAATACATACTTAGAATACAATTGACACTGACAGAAAACAATAAACATCTGTGCTCACCACACATATTTTGGTCAGTAGGGATTGAACCCACGACCTACGGCGCAGAAGGCAGAGTTGAGCTGAGAGGCCAGTCCAACAATCCATCAATAAAATAATAAGTACTATTTTTTTCTTAACTGTTTCAGAGTCTAAGCAATCAACCAAAAACAAACAACAAGCAGTAGGTAAACAGATACCTAAATATCTAGACAATAACTCAAAATACGACCCCTCATTTCTGACAAGATTGTTACTCCTAGGTATAGTTTTATATTATCTGTGATCGTAGCAAGAAAATAACAAAGGAATTTCTAAAGCAATTTGTCTTTGATATGAAATACTGCTTGGCCAAGGTTAAATAAGAAAATTTAACTAGAGCTTCGTTCAAAGACAAATTGCGAATCTGAAAAGATAATAATGTTTTTTTTGCCAACTAATGAATAATAATGGCACTGTTTGCTTATTACATAAAACAATATAGGTATATTTAATTCGTTCAAACCCTACCTTAGTACCCTCATTTTCCCCTACGGTCCTCACCTATTATTGACTATATCTACCTACTTCGTTACACAATCATGGCCCATGATTGTGTAACGAAGTTCTAATATATCCCATGATTCATGGGATATTATTAGAACTCATTTAAAGATGGGAATTTGAGACAATATTAAAATTAAATGTGTGGGAGGAAAAGGAAAAGGAAATGTAAAATGTATACTTTGTATAATACCAAAATGTTTGTTAATTAGAAGTTTAGAATAGAGTTGTTTTAAAATCTATATTATAATAATGTGTGTGTGCATGGCTCGGTCGCGTAATTTGATAAAGTAGCAAAAAATATTTAATTTAAATATTTCTACTAACTTACATTCACAAATCATTCTATTAAATATTTTGTAAAAATGTTCGTGCTTATGCTAGCGTAAAAAAGGCCTCTTACGAAAAAAAGGTGTTAAAAACAAAAGGATGTCTTTTGTATAAAACCATTCATTGTTAATTGAACCCCAAAAATTACTCATGCATTTAGAGGAAAATATTTTTCTTTTGTGAACCAAATCGGGTTTTTTCAACTCGAAGTGTGATTGAATTTAGGGAGCTCAATTACCTCTTTATTTTTTACAGTGAGTTGGTAAAAGGGTCGTAATATATAACAAAGGAAATGAGTCTGGAGGAAAAAAACAAATGTTTCTGATTAAAGTGTTTTCCCTGAAATCTATATAGCGAACAACTAGACAGAGGCAGACTACTTTACCTGGCAGGAATACCTCGTTAAATAAATTTGCTTTCTTGTAATACCATCGACCATGCTATAGTTTTAGTTGAAGTGGCAATGGGAAGGGTCATATAGCTCGAAGAATCGACAACCGTTGGGGAATAAACGTTCTCGAATGGCGACCACGAACCGGAAGACGAAACGTAGGGCGCCCACCCACCAGATGTACTGACGACATTGTTAAGATCGCGGGAAGTCGGTGGATGGAAAAGGCTTAGAATTGTTCTTCCTGGATAAGTGGTTGGGGAGGCATTGTCGAGCAGTGGACCTTCTTTAGGCTGATGATGATGGTGAAGATGATGATGCTACTTTTAAAAATAGAATTGGTTCGTTGAATGGCAGCTGGGTGGGTGGGGTACGCCTTCCAGCGCTTCTAATTGATGCTGTTTGACAATTCATGTGTCACTTTTACAGTCAGATATGTATGCTAAGTAGTCAGTCACACAAGACTGTATGCAGAAGTGTACATGATTAGCGGCCGCCGCGGCTTCGCTCATCCCGTTCCCGTTCATTGTCATTATATTCACCTTTTAAACCTTCTCTAATATTTCAAGACCAAAATTAGCGAAATCCTAACATTCTTATTAGACTACAAGATGATCATGATATTCAATGATCATAGCAAACATCCTTGGTGGGTGCGGTTAATAATGCAGCAGGCACTAATCAATAAAATAATAAAAACTTTAAAAAAGTAATAACATAATATTTCATTTTTCTGTGTGGTAGCACATAACCGGCGGTTAATTTAAAACAAATGGTCATTTGAAAATACAAGCTCTAACTAGATATTACAAAACTAAAATTGCTTCGTTGGGCACACAATTCTAAATTTCACGGATTATTTTGTAGGTACTCGCTGTTCCACACAAAACTAATTACCTACTTTATCAATGTCTTGAATAGATTTAGATGTTGTTATTGTTTTTTGTTTGATTAAGGCCAAATTTTGCAAGAAGTACAAAATGGTGTGGGAAATGTACTTATTCCACTTGCAATGTTAAAATACTTATTATCAAAACCTCAGTAGGCCTACCATGAGCTCTGTCTGGCTCTGTCTGTGGTTCAGGTGTTGAGTCTGTGTGAGTGTTGACTAAATAAACCCTACGTCACAACATCACCCACATAGTATATTGCACTGGTGAGCACTCACACAGACTCAAAACCAGAGCCGGAGACAGAGCCAGACTGAGCTCGTGGTAGGCCAACTGGCATGCCATCTGGGAGGAATAAAGTCATAGAAGACGGACATGGATATAATGGTTATGAAAGTGAGCATGATGAATTATACTTACTCTAAATAGTAAAAGTAGAATAGGCCTGCCATAAGCTCTGCCTGGCTCTGTCTGTGGCTCTAGTTTTGAGTCTGTGTGAGTGCTGTCAAAATAAATTATTACACACACACATTAGTAATACACTGGTGAGCACTCACCCAGACTCAAAACTAGAGCCAGAGACAGAGCCAGACATAGTTTTGGTAGGCCTACTGTTATACCGACCACTACGTAGCGTTGAGCATGATAAAAATATAGAATAAAAATATAGAATAATGATGAGAGAATTATCTAATTTTTCAACACCAAAAGTAATAAATTATTTTTACTCAAGTGAAATATGATCAATTTACTGTGAAAAAAACCCCGCACTACAAGTTAGTCAACTTTAAATATCTTTCAACGTACACTTGAAGAAGCATTAAATTAGTCCACTTAAGAGTTTTCCGGAGTGATCGTAAAACTTTTCGATAGAGTTATGCTTCAACTCTGTCAGATTTAACATAGTTTAACATAGTGATGCGCCGAAGCAAAAAATTGAGTTGGACAACTGTCAAGTATTATATTGGTCGAGTAGTCATCCGTGAAACCGGGCTTTTTTTGGGCCACGCCTCATTCCCATGGGGGTAGGCAGAGATCACGGATTTCCAATTGCTACGATCCTGACATAAGTATCTCTTTCGCTTCATTCACTCGCAAAACATTCTTCATACATGCTTGTCGGTTTAAGGTACTCCTAACCTGGCCTTTCTCTAAAACATCTGCTATCTGATCGAGATACATGCGCCGAGGTCTTCTTTTTCCAGCAGTTCCATTCACATTTGCCTGTTCTATTCTCTCTAATAAATGCCCAAACCATCTTAAACCTTTCTCCACACACATCAGTACGTAATAAGTACTCAGTGTTTAATTTTATTCCTTCCATCTCCTACTAATGGGTATGAACAATGAACGTCAAAATTAGCTTTGTCCACAGTGATTAGTTTCAGATGTACTATTTCACTGCAGGATAAACAGCCTCCCCTTCTACCTACTCGTAACAAGGGCCCGACCAGGGATGATTGATAGATCAAATTTTACATTAACTCGGTGAAACGGGATTTTGTCAAACATAAATCGAGTTTTATCAAGAGTTTATGTCAAATTTTATCTATTGATCATCCATGGATTCCCGAATTACATTTACGTTAAACATAAGTTTAAAAAACTTCACAAACCGACGTCATGGCCAAACTGATAAACTCTGATATCAATTTTGATGAAATTTCTATGAAAACAATCTGTAACCTTTCAGATAAAAAAAAATTGTTAAGTTGGTTCATAAATGACAAAGTTATGGGATAACAAACATAAAAAACCGAATCCTTATTTATTTGAGTCGGCGAAAATCAAATTTTGAAGCTATTTACTTACTGCGGTGTTTGAAGTTCACACGAACCTCTTTAGCGCTTGTAAAGTACAGAGATAAAACGAGATGTAACACGATAATTATAAGTTTAAAAAACTTGAGAAACCGACTTCATTGTCAAACGGCTAAACCGATTTTAATCAAATTTGTTTGGGACAATCTGGACGTAAGAATAACCAAATAAAAAAAAAAAATTTCTAAATCGGTTCATAAATGACGGAGGCATGCAGTTACAAACATTAAAAAAATTATTTAAAAAAAATGGCAACACCGATTTTAATAAAATTAAAATGGGACTAATCTGGAAGCAGTACCTTTCAGATAAAAAAATAATTTTTCAAATCGGCTCACAAATGACGAAGTTATGCGGTAACAAACATTAAAAAAAAAAAAAAAAAAAAAATCATACAACCGAATGGAGAACCTCCTCCTTTTTGATTGGAAGTCGGTTAAAAAGGAGAAAAGACGTATTGATGTTTGAATATTATTTTTTATTTTGCCTTTTTTGTCCCACTACTGGGCAAAGGCCTACCTCAAAGACTTCCACTTACCTCTCTCTCTCTAGAAAGTAGAATACTATAAATAAAAAGAATTATTAAAAATAAATTTACCTGTAGATTATAAAATAAGTCATAGTTATTCAGACAGAGAACAAACATCTGCGTTCACCTGAAAAATATTTGTTCTCGGTGGGAATCGAAGGCAGAGTTACTACGAGTTGGTTAAATCTTGGCTATTTAATTTCACTATCCTGTCTAACTCAGGTTTATCGGCGGCATAGATTTTATACGCCGCTTATAATAGTTTTGTCAAAGTTTAGAAGATTCAGCAATAATGATAAACTGCATTATTCTTGATTGAGCAATGAAGATTGACAAGATTCTAAAAGTTAGGTAAACCTAGACTAGATTATAATTTCGAGTTGTTATCTTACAAGTATTCATAATTTTACAGGTTTACCGTTAATGTACTTATCGTCTTGAAAGACACTCTTGAAATCACTGAAACTATTCATCCAAAACCGCGAATGTTTTATTTTTCAGTCCGATTTCAGGGCGTTTTAGAAACAAAAACATTTTTATCCTATTACGTTTTCCTACTTAAAAGTGGGTTAACCCCACTATCGAACTTGGGCAAACTTTTAAGTACGAAAAAACGTGTTACTCGTATTATAACAATACATCCTCGTGTTTATACTTACAATGTCTCTGTATTTTCCATGTAGGTAGGCATATTGTTTATCGGTCTGCTACACTAAAAGACTATAGGACCATTATGTATACAGGGTTATTCATAATTAGCTACAAATACTCAGGAATCAAGTTCAACAAATAAAATAAAAAATATTAAAAAAATTATGTATGAAACGATTTTTAAAGTCTTGTTATGAAAATCCCGAGAAAATCGATAAAGATTATCCTTTGGAATCATTGGCGCGTTGTTACATCTAACAGTCCATTTCTAATCAAAAGCGAGCCGCCTGACCTTTTTTGACCTTTGATCCGCGCCCGCGCGCCGCGAGCAACATTCTGCGTTCAGTCACCGCCTGGGTGGAGTCATCGTCTTGTTTTCCGTGGCAATAATTATGCAATATGTCGTAAAGAAATTAATAAAAATAAAATTTAGATACAAAAAATTAAATCCATTCGGCCAAACAAATAAACACGACCCAAAAATAAGGCACTGTCAGTTTGTGTAGCTAAAAATGTTTATGTATACCCGTTAGGAATTAAGTCAATAACAGTCAAGAATGTATACGGGGAATCAACAACATGATCTATAACAATTATAATTGTTTGTAGCCCTTAACAGCCAGTAATAAACATTAATTGCTATAATAATATTATAATATGCCTGCATAGCACACACTTGATCTATTAACCCCATCTTATCGATTAAATTATCGGTGTGTCACGTCATGATACCGAATTACCGTTGGCAAGTGCCTTATAATTTTATGATGTAGGTATCTAAAAATTAAGGAAGAACAGAAAGAAAATACATTTATCTATACTTCTATACTAATATTATAAAGAGAAAAGATTTGTATTTTTGCGTGTATGTTTGTAATGAAGAAACTTAAAAACTGCTGTGCCGATTTCAAAAATTTTTCACCATTGGAAAGCTACATTCACCCTGAGTAACATAGGCTGTATTTATGTGTTTAAAAATTAAATGCCCACCCGTACGAAGACGGGCCAGGCCCCTAGTTTGACGTAAAAGCGTACATAAGATATAGTACATTGTTACCTGGGTGTTGAAAGTCACGTTTTTTGAGTCCCGAGACGGGTTTGGCGCCAGAGCGTAGCGAGGGCGCCAATGGAGCTTGAGGAACTTAAAAGACTTTCATCCGAGGTAAACACTGTGCTTTTCATTACGAATACAAGGAAAGTAAAAATAAAAACATGAAAGAAAAATTAGTGAAAATGAAGATTGAATTGCCGCCTTCCCGGTTTTTTTTTTCTTTTTCTCTGGCGGGCCTTCGGCTTCGGTTCGCCAGCATTATTCAGCCATTATTTTCATAATTTAAAAAATGGTAAATTGTTTGCTCAAATCCATGTTATTTTAAATAAATAGTTGAAGCTATATATTAATCAAGTAATTTAGAAGATATATTATATATTTAATACTATCTTTATGTTATTTAAATTTAAATTTTACATCGCGGACTAATTAGACTTTTTAAACTTCTTACCGTTGTAATGGGTTTCCAACCTCTTTGCTGAATAAAAAGTTGGAATTTGGTTAAATAACCTCCTTGCAGTTAGAAAGACTTTAGAAAGTTGGAACATGGTTGAATAAAATAGAACTTGTTTTTTTATAATTTGACAGCTGTCAGTAGAAAGCGATTCTCCCTAGGGCTCAAAGTATTACTTTCAATTAGGCCCCTCAAGCAACTTCAGACCTACTTTCAGAGTATGAGCAATGAAAAATACATTAAAACACACAGGACGGACAGCTGAAGACAGGCAGAAAATGTACGCATGATGATCAGTGTTTTGTAAGCACTGACAAGACGCGTCTCGGTGTGAACAAGCATGTACAAAATCATTGCCTACAAGTGATCGCTACCACCCCACGTCGATGCTTACTTTGAACGCGTTAAAAATATGCTTAATGCTTTCGTTAGACATTCTCAAAGATCTCTTCTGATGTAAAACTTCGATATAATTCATTAGGTAGGTGTACTACTAATAATAATTTCGTTTTAGTATCTTTATTATTTTCCTTATCTGAATACGAATTGTCTGAATTGTAATACTTGAATGGCATAAAATAAATAATTTGACTTGATTTGATTTTGAATGTAATTTCGCCATTGTGATGTATTGTATTTCTTTGATGGCGCTGGGTTTTACTCACTAAACTCACTAAACATAAAGTTACTTTAATCGTTTTCGTAAGCAAATACCTAAATGGCAAACAATAATAATCAGCTCTCTCCGTAGGTAGAGACGTAGAGACCGTTATGCACTCTTGATAATTTCTGACCTATGATACGATTAAAAAATATTGACAGATACTTGTCGTTATTTAAACAAGTAGTCTGTATTATATAAAGATATCTCTTATTTTCCAATTTATTAGTCTTGTTAGTTTGTGTTTACGTGACGGACGGAAGTGCAATCATGAATTTGTGGAATATTTTGATTGTGTTTGCTCTTGTTGCAGCGGTGCAGTCAAAAGCAGGTTTGTGAATAGTGTTCCGTTCACTGAGCTCATAATGATGTCTGCCTTTTGACTTATACATCTATGACTTTCTGTAGGTATCTATCTGTACCTATAACGTTTTCAAGCATACAGCTTCCTTCAATACCAGAAATAAAACCGTAGGGATTTACCTACCCATTAAAATTTTAGGTATTTTACTTTCTTAAAACAAAATTCAGTTTACTGTTAGATATAAATGACCTTTTTATAAGAAGACGTCTTATCCATTTCTCATACCAATTATAAAGGATCAGCCATATGTTTTAGAAGTAAAAATACAGAGACAGTTCTCGTTGTCTTGACAATAAACATTGATAAGTCAGACATATCACCTGATTTATTTGATTCTCCGTTTTATCAATTTACCAAAGGTACTTTTGAATGTTGATAGTTAAGAATAAATTAAATGCACCCATTCAACGAATAATACTTCTTCCTGCCCTTATCCCACTTTGTGTGAAGTCGGCACAACAAGTTCTCCTCCATTCTCCTCTATCAGCTGTCATCTCTGTATTCACTTCTTTCTTATCCATGTCATCTTTCAAAAATCCTTGCATCTTTCACACTGGTTATTCATCTTTTCTTTGGTCTAACTCTACCCACATATCATACTCATCACTCTCCTGGTCTCATGACTTTCATTCCTCCTCATGACATGCCCTTACCACGCCAGCCTGTTGCTCCTCGATTTGGCTGTCACCGGTGCTACTTTAAGACTCCCTTGATGTATAAAAATTGATTTTTGTTACAGCCTCTCTGCTAAAACCATGTCTGATGAAGGACTTAGAATGCTTAAGTAAGGCAACCGAGCAGTTTCTAGAAAACACCTCTGGAGGAATACCAAACTATGATATTCGAGCTATCGATCCTCATATCATAAATTCATTGGATTTGGAAGTAGACAAGGACATGGGACTGAAGTTTAGCTTCAAGAACCTGAATGTGACTGGCTTGAGGAACCAAAAGATATCTGATTTCCAGTAAGTAAAAGAACTTCTACACTAGTATACCTAATACTAGCTAATTAAAGAAAAACTTTTGCGTGCTAGAGCAAGAGCTAGATTATTCTAAATCCTATTATTATAATTCCCTGGAATTGTAAATTTAGATGTTTTGACTCGTAGTTTGCTTTGATAAAATGTTAATCGAACGTTAGTATTGTCAAGTCCATTGACACCTTCATACATCCTTTCCTTTCTTAACCTTTTATTTCTTGTAAATTGTAATAAAAACACATACTTACTGCACTTGTTCTTGTTAAGAGCCCTTGGACTTTAGATGATTCTGGTTTTTGTAAAGTGTAAATAATTAAGCTTTTAGCATGATTTTGTTGAACTTAAATATAAAAGAGATTATTCCAGAAATTCCAGTCGTTCGTCAAAACAAGCAATAAAATGCAGTACTTTTATTAAAAGGCTGATAAAAAGCGGAGCCATTTTATAAAAAGTATAATACAAATCACTCCGATTACGTCTGAATTCGATAAAACTTTGACATTCTGACCCAAACTGCCGCAAGCAGCTGAGTAAGTCATACCTCGAATTAAGTAGTTCAATGTCCTGTGCCCACACCGTGATCTCAACTAATCTGATCCACTGACTCAAGAGTACCTAACTAGTGACACGACAGACACAGTTGCTATTTTTAAAGTCAAAGTGCTTAATCAATAATCACATTTAGAAATGATGTTAAAAATTGTGGTTGAATCAACGACACCGACCGACCGAGCGAATATCAATATATCAAAGAATATCAATCAATTTGGTTACTTATATTTTTTTAATGCTTGTCGCATGCAATGCATATCACATTACTTCATCACTTCGATTTGAAAATTATTTTTTCTTATTTTAAAAGCAATTCTTCCAGTTTAGCCCCATAGAAATTTCATTTTTCAAATTTCATAGAGTTTTTTAAACTTATATATTATGTTTTAAAATTTTGACTTTTGACTTTGAGTAGACAAATCAGATTTTTGTTTAATTTATCCATGCTCTAGTATCAGAGGGTCTACTATGAGTTTTCCTAGGCTACTTATTTGTTACCGTAGTAAAATTTTCCGTATGAAATCATGTCAGAATATATATTAAACTACACATAATTATACTTAATAGACTTTTTGTCATACGTGTTTGACTTCAGGCCCTACCACATCACCGCGTGCACGATAACAAAACAGCGATGCTTGTATTGCTGTCATATTATCGAGGAGTTATGGCAGATCATTGTGTTATTGCCTTGATGTGGCTGGGCCTGCCAGTCAGTAGCAAGTATCATAATTGTAAATTTTCCTAGAAATAAGTATAATCTGGAAAATCCTACGAGTGGTGGTAATTTTTTAACGGTCATATTTTTTATTACAATTTTTGACAAAATACGGTTTAGGTATGCTGTTACTTCCATGAATTTGAAAACACAGACATAAAGAGTAGCTACAGGCGTAAGCTTCGTTCAGTGGAAGTGAACCGTTCGTGCATATTTTATGCAACAATTCATCAGGATTTCTTCATGCCTTCGACAAAACTATACAGGACGGTTCAGACTGTTACCAAACACGAACTTACAGCTCAAGTGTATAGAAACAATAAGACAGATTTGTGAGAAGACAGAAGAATTGTTATACAGTTGAATTGAAATGATAAAATCAAAGGCATAATACTAAAATGCAAAGAAATGCCTATATACCGACCAGAGCCACGTGCGGATGCTAGTTTCAATCCAAATAAAACAAATTGGAATCCACTGACTGAGCAAAGTATTCAACTAGAAGATAAATATCTTCTAGTGAAACTGTTTTATATAGTTATAAACGTATCACCCTGTAGAGCTTTGTTGGTTTAAATTATTGCGAAGCGGAAAGTCCGCGTCTATTTTGTAGCTGTTGTTCACCATATTTTAGTTCATGATAGTCGCTTAATAAAACCACCACTTCGTTTGCGTGAGGCAACTTTATTACCAGCTTGATCTTTACCCTTTAGGGGGAACATTTTCAGAATTAAATTCATTTTCTAAGGTGCCTTACTTATTTGCTTTTCAAACGTGTGGTTTAGGCTGTGAGTCGTTCATAGCTTATTTGCGAGTCAGTTTCTACCAAGCTTCTGCAATCTTGATGATTTGAACTCTGTTTGATTTACAGAATGAACACAGAAACCAAAAAGGTAGTTTTACAGACAAGAGCCACTCTGCACATCACTGGTGACCTCACTATCCAACTGACAAAGGATTCCAAAACGTTTAAAGGCATTTACTATGCTGATTCAAGTAAGTGACCTTTTCGGAGCTCAGAAAGTTTTTGTTCTTCTTGAAAATACTTACAAACAATGCTATGATATGAATTCTGATAATATAAAACAATAAACCAACCTTTACATAAATAAATTTATCGAATTCGTTTGAGACTTTTTCGGCAAGCCGCTATACAAATTCCAAACAAATCAAATAAACCTTCGAGGCATTTAAAAAAAAAAAGAAAAATAAGATTAAGTTAACTGGTTAAAGTTGTCTTATTGATGTCCTTGAGTCGCGGACTTTCCTGAACTCTAGACCAAGTAGTCTTGACCACAAAGATACCTATATTAGAAGCCTACTAACATTGCAATTCCAGGTGTCCTAGGCACGGCCAGATATAACTATGACCTGAAGACTGACAACAAAGGCGTGGAGCACTTCGAAGTGGGCCCTGAAACAATTGAATGCGAAGCTGTTAGTGAACCGATTGTGTCCCTAAATCCGGAACTGAGCACGGCTTTGGAAAATGGTAAGAATACAAACATGGTCTATGTTTTTTAAGTTTATGCTAAAAATGTTTCACTACTACTTCATTTCAAACCGTAGAGATCGCTGAAAACACCTGTATAAGACGCACAGGACAGAGAGCCTGGCAGGAAATAAAGGAGGTTTCTACCTAGTAGTGGGTGATACTGAGCTGAGATGTTAACGGTGATGAGTAACTTAAGAATACTGTGTTAAAGATGACATGGATAAGAGCTGTGAATTAGAGATGACTGCTGACTGAAGAATAGAAGACGAAAATATGTTGAGCTGACCCCAATTAAGGTGGGATAAGGGCAGAAAGATGATAGAAATAAAGAAAAGTGTGAGATGACCTGAATAAGCATTGCTAGGTTTTTCAGGTCATTAACCATCATCACAATTTTTTTAAACAAATACTTTTAAATAATGTACCTACTTAGGTACACTTACAAGTACCTAATCTTAATCCCAATAAGGAATTTCGGTTTATTCTCCAAAAGTTTTCGCTTCATGGCTTTATGGTTTATAACAAGAATTCTGAGAAATGCGCAAATAAAATTTTAGAATTCCATCATACAACGGAAGTTCTATTTCCTTTGTCTATTCATTCGGCCGAGACGAAATTATTTCCGTATTTTTGGGAGGAATGTGTATTAAATTCGGCGATATGGGACTACATACCACTAGATCAAATCTGAGGGCATTTTGTGTATAACAAATATATTTGTACACTTTTCTGATTAGTAAGACAAAATACGCTGGACTGACTTTCTTATTAAGGCAATCATCATCTATATCATCAAGCCTATGAAGTTACACAGACATGGGCCTCCCTTATAATATGCTTCCAGGAAGAACGATTTTGAGGCCTTTCCATCCACCGACCGACGTAATGAGATGAAAGTAATGAGACTGACTAGCATTTGAAACAAGTGTAGAAATGAAATATGTAGTAGCGTTCTATTTAATTTATTACTTAGAGCACTAGTGGCGTAGTGGTAGCGGCCCCGCCTTCCGATCCTATAACTTTGTGGGTTTGTGAGACTTTGTGAGTTTGTGTTTGTGTGAATTTTTCTGTCGAAAAAATTTTGTGTGGTGAAGGAAAACATCATGAGAAAACCGCCTAGTCTAATCTCGAGTCAAGTGCACAAAAGAAGGCTCTCTGAGGCGCACTTAAAATCCTTTCACCACATTGGTTTGAAAGAACCAGTGACACGATAAGAAGAAGATTTAATCAATAGGTCTTTAATTGTTTCAGATCCATCTGCGCAAGCGCTGAAGTCTGAATATATGGCCAACCAAGTGATGCTCAGAAAGAAGACAACCTGTAAAATAGCTGAAGTGGCCTACGCCAGTGTAGTACATAACATTAGAGCATCAGCTAAGATCCTACCAAAATCGGCTTTTTTCAAAGATGTTTGATTATCAATAAATGAGAAATTCATGCGCAGAATAACCATTGAGTTTAATTTGAGCGAAAAAGACTTACCAAGATTTTAGGATTTAATTTTGATGTGGAGAAGTCCACTCATCACAAAATCTCTGTAACTAGAATGCCTATAGGTCTGTGGTGCATTCTTTTAGGGGTAAAATAATCACTAAGTAAGCATTATTTTTTAAAACTCGCACCCTGTTGTTATTGAAAAAAAATTACTACACACAACAAAGAAGCGCGGGATTCCACTAATAATTTCAGATTATTACGAACCAAATCATGTTACCCAATATTACTGCAAAACTCCTTCATCGATCGGCCACAACTCCTCGCGTGACGTAAAGAGCAAATCTTTTCTTCACTTATCCGTACTTCCACATTAGGCTTGATGAAATTTTTATCGCAGGACCCTCGTAAAAAGTCTAATTTATTCCATCCAGCGATAACCTGGCGTCAGGGGAGATTAATGAGGTGATTTTATTACCTGTAAAATATAATCCGCGGTGTTGAAATTTGTTATTTTTTTACTTTCAAAATAACTTACACAATGCAGACTTGTGATAATAACGTGTTTCGTTAATTATTTCACTTTACCATATTCGGATATTATCTAACTTAACTTACCTATGCAATAAACTTATTAATGAGAAGACTTAGAGCGGGGGCACACGATGCGTTGCGGCGCCGCACCGCAAAGATTTCACCGTGTCAGTGGGCACACGAGCGGTGCGGTGCCGTAACGTTGTTATTTCGCAGCGGCGCCGTAGCACCGTTGGACAGTCTGTTAATGAAAATGGATCGTAAAAGACGTCTATTGTTGGAAACAACTGAGCGGTGCCGCTCCGACGACGTCGCAACGCATTCACCCCTCCTCGCCTCGTCTTTGGTGGTTGCAAGTCCGGTGCGGCGCCGGAGCGCATCGTGTGACATGCCACAGATATTTCTATGTAAGACGACGCAGCGACACCGCTCCGGCGCCGCACTGCCGCCGCAACGCATCGTGTGCCCCCGCTCTTAGCCTTCAACGAGTGACTTTGGTTTTTGCATAGTAGATTTATTTTATTCTGTTAGGTATAGTATTATCTAATTGTGCAATAACTTTTTAAGAGAAAATACTTCAGGTCTATGAATGAGGTGGGCGTTGGTAGCTGCGTCACATCAGTTTTTACAACTATTGTGGCTATCATCGTATCCTTCTGTCTATACTCCGCTGTGTTACTTGTTTCCCCAATAAATATTTTGTTTTTAGATTTTGTTTTGCATACGTTTAGCGAAGGTCTAGAGAAACTATCAAAAAGCCAATCCATTCTAAAAACACTTCTTATTTTGGAATGACAGCGACGATAGCGAATAAAATATGAATAACATTCGTATTTAGGGTAGAAACAGTATCTAATTTTACTAGGTAAAAAATGTGAGGAATTTGAGAGAAAGGTGTAACTCTAAATAATATACACTAGAGTAAGTTCATTGACATTAACCTAACGAAGGTTGTTGCTCTCGACTTTAGGAAACACAAGATCTCAACGCGTAAAGGATAAGAAGGTAGTCTTATGAGACATGCGCATAATGGACAGGTTACAAATTCAAAACCTCTGATGACAGTATAGCAACCCTCATCATTTTTTGACAGAACACGTATTTTATGAAGGCGTGGCGAGTTATTACGACAAAAGTAGTTTAAGCTGGGAAGTGGAAAATCCTGATTTATAGTCAGTTATCGTCCAACTTGTTTATTCCTCGTTTTGACCGGTTTTCACCTTTAGAATGCACATAAATGGCTGTTGTATGTAGGAGGTAAGTACCTAAATGTCAAGGGCGCCAAAATCTGACAGGATGTCCTAGAAGTCTTGTAGAGCAAATTATACAACAATATTCTTGCAAATAATATTTTGTCGGTACTGTAAAGTTTTGGGTGGTCCATGATTGTTACATGTCACGAGCTTATAATAGTTAAATAACAAGTTGACAAGCTTAAAATAGATTATGTAGATATCTAGACTCAAGAACTTTGCTCCCAAAACTAGTTTTAAAATTGATTACATTCTTACAACTTTTGATAACGGGAGTTTAAGATGCTTATAATTTAACAAAACAAAGACTATTACAATAATAATCATTCGAGCGATTTTGTAACAGGCTTAATCAATTTGACCCATGATTTCTAACGCATATATTGAGAGGTTTTCTCGCCATTGACCCATCCCGGGAAAGCAGAGTTGCCAAGGTCGACGAGCCTTTAAATTATGGTTGTGACATTTACCGAGGACCTCAATTTCCTAGCTCCTGAATTACATAGCGTGAGTCCCATAAATTACCCAATTTACTCTTTGGAACGGGGTTCGTCGAATTTACGGATAGCAAAACAGCCATTCTGACTTATTCATCAAACTAAATCTACTGTATGTTTAGTTTCCCACCTTGTTTTATTTACTAGCGGCCGCCCGCGGCTTCGCTCGCCACGTTACCGTTACTTACATCCGTTCTCCACAATATCTTATACGTTACAATATCTTTAAACATTGTAGCCTATGTGTTATACTGATGTATAAGCTATGTAATACGTTTAATAGTTTTTACGTAAAAGAGTAACAAACATCCATCCATCCATCTATCCATAATTACAAACTTTCGTATTAGTAGGATCATCAATTTTACTGTTATATTCTTTCCCGGACTCGTAGAGTTATCTCATCTAAAAATAGTCCAATGTTTGCTCAACAAACCTATTTATTCAACTGTTGTCCCGTCAGGAAACACCAGTAAATAATCTATGCGGCCTTTGCACTCTATAAGTTAGCAAACTACTCCAATGTCCTTTACTTCATTACATATCAATGATCCACTTTGTCTGGATATGCCACCAAAACCTATCAATAGCTGGATCTCTCCCAATCTCAATTGAGCTCAATGTTTACTTACCTTGGAGGCTTTACGGCTTACGAATGTTATGACGGAGAGGTGTAGAACCAATATTGACTGTAGTTTGCTTTGGTTGGTTAGGCCACACAAGATAAGAGAAGCTTTAAGTACCATAGATTGTCATCAATATTCGTTTTAGTAAAGTCTTTTTTAGTATAGAGCTGGAGGGGCTTGTCATGGCTTTAACTTGATTTATTGCAAAAAAACAATATCTTTGACGGACACTATATTCAACTAAACTCACATAAGTATCTATTTAGGATCTCGGAAATGGCACCAACGATTTTCATGAAATTTAGTATACAGGGGTTTTCGGGGACGATAAATCGATCTAGCTAGGATTTATTTCTAGGAAATATCGGCGTTCGGAGTTAAGAACAAACAACTTTTTCATAATATCATTACTCCTAGCGCCATCTGTTGCTCAGAAGCAAAAACTGAGCTCTGTGAGAACCTGAGAACTCAAGGGTTATGTTTCACAGAGAACGCCATCTATTGTCGAGTTTTGGAACTAAAGGACTACGTAAACAACACTCTGTAGACAAGTTCCAGAAGTTTATATCTCATTGCACTCGTGATTTGTTTTTTAAATAACCAGTTCTTATTTTTTATTGTTATGTGGTATGTTAGTAAGATCAAAATATATGATTTCATCATCCATAAGTACGTTATCAAAAAAATACCGAGCGAAGCTCGGTCACTTTCTGCTAGTACCTAGTAATAAGAAGACTTAGTCTTCAACACGCGACTTTAATGTGAAATTGCCTCTGACTTTCAGTGGTGACTATGCTATAACTTCAGCTTCAACATGTATATTTTTTTATAATTATATAGGTTTCTCAAACTATGATACCCCCGATACACGCGCGATACACTGGTAAAAACCCTCCTGATAGGCCTCCAGATTATATGACGTTATCTAACGCCAAGCTAATGTACTAATTTTCATGCAATTTTAACTGTCCACTATCGTGAATGCAGACGTAAGGTGTTTTAAGACGACCAAGACCTTCAATAGAAAACGACGAAGAAGAAGCGAAAATGCAAACATTAAGAGGTTCTTGCCTCGACCCTGAACTAGGCCATCACCGGTTCTCACAAAAAAGGCCTACTACATGATATATAATTATTATGTACCTATACTATATAATTATTACCTATTTTTCTAATAGGTAATAATTATTTTGATGGATGGCTAAAGTTTGAAAAAATTTACCGTTCGCGAATTCAGAGAGCTTTTACCTATGATTAGGTATTATGCATTCACAAGCGAAATATATAATTATAGAGAACCAGCTCTATCTAATTTATGACTCAAAAACGAGCGAATTTTAATTCAGTAATCCCTCATTCATTCCTTTTCTAAAGATCAAATACCACATATCGGTATCAGCGAAACTTGGTAGCTTTTAGAAAAACCCGTTTGTTTTTTTTTTCGAAAAAAAATTAAGGCAGTTGGTATAAATTGTAGATGTCAGTCGACAGTCTCTTCTCGCGGTTATTAGTGCACGCAAGATGTTCCTGCGCATACGATTTTTTGTTCTTGCTTTCGTAATAAACATTTGGTTTAGTGAAGGACAATATATAGAACCAGATTTCAAGAGATATAACACAAGTGAGTACAAGCTTAATTTATTTATTTACCTATTATTCCTTTGACAACATTTATGAAAGATGACATGGGTAAAAGAGGAGTGAATGCAGAGCTGACGACTGACAGAAGGGAATGGAAGAGGAAGATAATATGTTGTAAGTGTGGTAAGGGCAGGAAGAAGACCTATTATTCCTTTGACGATAAAAAACAATATTCACAAACTGATGATATTTATAATAATGAAAGCTTATAAGCTTTCATTATTTATGGTCCTAAATATCATCAGTTTATTATTTATACACAAATAAATAATCCTATCCTAATCCTAATTCTTCAGGCTATATTTTTTTACTAAAATAAGGTGACTAGACAGAAGACTGATATTTATCAAATTATAATGGGATGGAGCTAGGTACCTACCTATTTGCCAGCGCACTTTCCTATAAATACGCAGGTAAGGTAGGTAATTTTCTAGGTACCTACCTATTTAAAACCAGTCAAGTGGGTAAGAGGCAAAATATTTAATCCAGTTTCAGAAGAAACACAAAATCAAGTTTGTTTTACAAATTGAACTTGTTACAATAAACGAAAATAGTATTGGCATCGATTTAGGTTACTGTAAGTATCTAGTCAATAGTCACAGCCAAAATTGGTTTTGCAAAGGGGTTTTCGCATTAAAGGAGGATTTCAATAGCGTTTGGTTGGAAGTGCGAAAGGATCCTATTTTTTCAAGGAATGAAAAACAAGCAGACCCATAGGTGATTGCCGCTTGTTAAGCTTATCCTTGTAATGAAGAGAACCATTGAACAGGACAGAAAACCAATCTTGTAAAACATTGATTATAAAACCTATTAGATGACGATTGAAAGTAACATTGGAATCTCGAGACTGAAATATGATATAGGTTGGTACGTAGCCCTAAAAACCATTCAAACCTAAAAACCAACTTAACCAAACTTACAAATTTTGATTATTTTAGTGCAGTACGTACGTACTCGTATCAAGTAAAGGATGGGTTACCTATAAAATATATTTCCAACCCACTTAGGGTCAGTTTTTATTTCTAAAGGCCTAACTTACCAACAAAATAATACTTTATTTGAAGTAGGTGCTTTTGGAGAGAATAAAATTCTTACGAATAAATCTACTATTCGCCGCCTGTTAAAGAGGGTTGCCGTCAAATATTCACATTGTTTAAGCAAAGGAAAACTCGCAAAAAGGTCTGTTTAGCTAGGTAAGTAGGTACCTTACCCACCCAGGTGGTTATTTGAGCATCTGCCTATATTAGGTTCCATAAATTTGTGAAGGAAGATGCCCTCGGAATATGATTTGTTAATTGTTCGCAGAATAGTTTTGATTTTGATCTAAGACTTTTTAACTACTTGTTAGGGTGATATAATTCTGAGCTTACCCAGCTTACCCTTAGTACGTGAAAAATGATAACCTTTACAAACTGTAGACTCAAAAGAACGAATTGATGATGATAATGGGTCTGCCCATTATTAATCCACAGGAAAGACGTAATGGACAATTCGTGCGGAGCTGACTAAGCAACAGGTTTCCCCTCGATATTTCCTAAAGCATTTGAGAGCACCTAAATATAACCTACCTTTTTGTCTAGAAAAATCCAGAATACTGGATTCTAATCCGTGCCCTTATGATAGCTGGGAGTCGCTAACACTTGACCGTAGTATACCTACGTAATTTACATAATATAAGAAGACGTTTGACGCCTGAAAACGACGATGTAAAATTGAATTATCTACGTACCTACCTAATACAGCAAAATGTTTTTTTTCCAGTTAGTAGTGCAGTACCATTCCCAACTTGCAGAGCAGATGACCTGGAATGCCTAAGACGCGGACTAAGGACTTTCTTCTTCCTCATGGATTCTGGCCACCTGGGGATGAAGCCCATCGATCCAGCTTTTATAAATAGCGTAACGGTTTCAGTTCCCGATCAGCAGATGTCATTTTTGCTGAGAAACTTGAATGTGACTGGTGCTAGGTGGACTAAGCTGATTGGAAGAAGGTAGGTTCATAAGACAGGTATCTAGGCAGTTTAAGCATCAGCGGCTGGGCCTAAGCATAATCTTTGTAGGCAAAAAACAATGCTTAAACATGGACTTTTCGGGATAAGAGGTCTATTTCAATCTCAATAATGGTCTTCGGAAGCAAAAAACCTCAAAGTTTCGCATAGGTGAGCCATTTTTACGTGCTAACTTTGTCAAGGAAAATACAATACATTTCAGATCACAGACTTGACTAAACTTTTTAAATAAAAAGCAATTACCTAGAATCCCGGAAAAACAACGATAGAAAAGGCAAAACAAATTGCAAAGGGAAAAAAACATGCACTTGAAAACGATCCCACTCTTCCAGCTTGAACCCTCTTACTCGCCGGTAGGTAAATCTACGGGTGGGTGGTCAAACAAATGGGAACCCTTAGAAAAGATCAAACAGGAGGTATTTTTGTCTTGAGCTTTATATGGATTCCAAATAATAAGTAAGTAGGTAAACCTGAATGCCTACTGATGACCTCATGCATGACCAAAAAAGGAACATGGAATAGATCTTCTTAGACCAGGAAATCAGTATATTATGTCACAGATTGCTTGCCAAGTAGGTTGTGTTCATTTTAGAAAATAATAAAATACTTGTTAGGCATGCCTAGTACCTACTACCTAAGTAGTAACTTACACGCAACGCAAGTAGGCAAAGAGTAGAAACTAGCTGATATTGAAAAAATAACTTACTTTGTGTAAAGGGGACGGGAAACAGACAAAACTTGGGAAACTTCAGCGGCGTTTAAGGCGTGTTCTTTTTGTCCGACTATAGCGAAACAAAAAGGAGGGTGATGATTTTTCTTTATGGAATAATATTCATGCCAAAGATTTATTTTACACAAAATCCGCACCACATTGCTTATTCGGTTTATGCAATGTGGTGCGGATTTTGCCACTGAGTTTATTATATTGTTACGGAAGTGGGTACAGGGATTGGAAGGAAACGAACGATTTTACCGAAAGTAGCGATTTATTCGCACTACGAACACGTAACACTGCACTGAACGCGTAGCACTGCACGAAACGCGTAGCACTGTCCGACACTGTCCCCGCGCACTATGCGTTACACGGACCAACGCTGTGCTCCGAACACTAATAGTCCACTGGGAGCACTTCACCACTTTGCACTTCACTATTCACTGTTCACTGTTCACTATTCACTTTCACTGTTCACTTTTTCCACTTTTCCTTCTTGTTCCTTTCTTCAGATCACTTTCCACTGAACTGCCCGTAGACGCGCCTGCAGCTCCTTATATACCCGGAATTTCGATTGTCATTTATTGAATTTCGATCGTCATTTCGTTTTCTTCTGTTGGATTCCGATCGTCTTTCCCTACCTGTATAATTTATTGTTTTAGTCCAGAACTTTCGGTTCTTTATTTGAATTCCCAAAAGAAGGCACTCGCCGCTACTAGAATTTTCTGGTAAGATTTGAATGTCGAACAAAAATCTTCACGTAGTTACGTCAGCACGGCGTCACACTACCCCCTCCTTAGACGTGCTCGTCCCGAGCATCGTTAGAGCCGTAGTACCGTGCCAACCTGTCCACATGAACCACTTTCGCTGGACTTCTTGGCGTTTTCCGAATTCTATATGTGACATCATTGATCCTCGTAATTACTTGAAAAGGGCCTTCCCAACTCGGTTGTAGTTTTGGAGATTTTCCTTTCCTTCTAACGGGGTTGTGAAGCCAAACAGCAGAACCTTCTTCAAAGGACTTGGAGTTGACGCTTCTGTCGTATCGCGTTTTCATTCGCTCGCTAGCACGCAGATTCTCCTCTCTCATATGCCCGTGAACTTCCTCCATTTTCCTTCTTAAATCTTCCGCGTACTCCGAAATACAACTAGGCGTATCTGGAGGACAACCCGCGAGAAGATCCGCTGGCAGTCGAAGCTCCCTACCAAAGTTCGCTCGGGCCGGAGTAGTAGAGGTACTCTCATGAACTGCCGTTCTATACGACAGAAGGAACAGAGAAATGTACTCGTCCCAATTGTTCTGATGGCTTTCAACAACTTTTGCCAGATGCCGCTCCAGAGTTTGGTTGAACCTCTCTACCATTCCATCAGATTGCGGATGATACGGCGTAGTCCGAGTTTTGTGTATCCCCATAGTTTTGCATGTTTCCTGAAAGACTTGCGACTCGAAATTCCTGCCTTGGTCACTATGGATTTCAAGGGGTAGTCCAAATCGGCAGAAAACTTCATTCACCAGTTTGTTAGCCACAGTGATAGCTTCCTGATTTGGTAATGCGAACGCTTCTGGCCACTTTGTGAAGTAATCCATTATCACCAAAATGTAACGATTTCCACTATTCGTCATTGGAAACGGCCCAGCCACATCCAAAGCTATTCGTTCCCAAGGAGCACCCACGTTGTATAACTTCAACGCCCCCCGACTTCTTGTTTGTGGTCCTTTGACAGAGGAACAACTCGTACATTTCTTGCACCAGTCTTCAACATCTTCCTTGCAGTGCAACCAGTAATAACGTTGACGAATTTTCACCAAAGTTCTCTTCACACCGAGATGACCGCCTGATGTTCCGTCGTGATACGCTCGCAGTATATCAGAAATCTTTGACTTCGGCACAACTGTCTGAAGATGATTGTCCTGTCCTGATGCACTCTCCCATTTTCGACATAAAAGACCATTGTGTAAGAGCAGGCTATTCCATTGTGCCCAATAGCTCTTAGTTATTGCACTCATTCCGGCAACTTCACTCCATCCTGGGCGTGCGGATCCATCTCTCACCCAATTGAGTATTGGTCTAAGGTCTTCATCTTCTTCTTGTAGTTTACGCATGGCATCGCTGCTCCAATCGTCATTTACTGTATCAGTTCTTATAACTCGGACCATAGATTTTTCTTTATCTTCCTGTTTCACACAGTGCTTGCAGTCTTCAGAACACGGCCGTCTTGACAAAGCATCAGCATTCCCATGAGACTTCCCACTGCGATGCTCTACTAAAAAGTCGTACTCCTGTAGTTGTTCAATCCATCGCGCAACTTGTCCTTCAGGATTCTTGAACTGCAGTAGCCACTTCAAGGCTGCATGATCTGTTCTGACTAGAAATTTCCGACCCAATAAATACTTCTTAAAATGCTGAAGTGTTTTGACAACTGCTAGTAGCTCCCTTCGAGTGACACAATAATTCCGCTCTGGTTTTGACAGGGATTTACTGTAATAAGCTATCACAACTTCTTGATCTCCTTTTCTTTGTGAGAGTGTTCCTCCTATCCCTGTATTACTTGCATCTGTGTCAACTACAAATTCATTGCACTGATCCGGATATCCGAGTACTGGTGTTTCACATAACCGGCTCTTAAGTTCCTCGAAAGCCGCCTGGCATTGTTGGTCCCAGACGAAAGGCCGTTTTTCTTCTGTTAGTCTATGCAATGGCTTCGCTATATCTGAAAAACTCTTGACAAAACGACGGTAATAAGAGCAAAGTCCCATAAAGGCCCGTACTTGTGTTTTGTCCGAAGGCACAGGCCAATCTTTAACCGCCGAAATTTTCGAAGGATCCGTTTCGACGCCGCTTTCCGAAATAACGTGTCCCAAATAGTTCACCTGCCGTTTGAAGAATGAGCACTTCTTCTGGCTTAGTTTCAGATTTGCACTTCTCAACTTGTTGAATACGGATTCCAGCTTCTTCAAATGGTCATCAAATTCTCGCCCCACTATTATAATGTCATCGAGATACACCAAGCAGGTTTCTCCCAGCAACCCAGCAAGGACACGTTCCATTAACCTCTCGAAAGTAGCCGGGGCGTTGCACAGCCCAAACGGCATCACTCTGAACTGCCAGAGGCCCTTCCCTGTGGAGAACGCGGTCTTCTCCTTATCCTTAGGATCCAACTCCACCTGCCAATAGCCACTTTTTAGGTCCAGCGTAGAAAACCATTTCATGCCGTTGAGAGTATTCAAGGTGTCGTCTATCCTTGGTAATGGATAACTGTCCTTTTTGGTCACGTCGTTTAGGCGGCGATAGTCAATACAGAACCTCGTTGACCCATCCTTCTTCTTTACCAAAACCACTGGTGAGCACCACGGACTGGACGATGGTTCGATTACTTCATTATCCTTCATGTCTTGAATCATGTCGTCCACCTCCTTTTCTCTGGCAAAAGGAATTCGGCGAGGTCGTTGTCGTATAGGTTGTTCATTTCCAGTATTGATTTTATGCTGAACCATACTCGTCCTTCCGATATCACCATCATTCTTCGAAAATATATCGGAGTACCGACGTAGCAAATTCTTCGCCTTGAGCAGTTCAATACTTGTCAAATCTTGCTTACATTTTTCTAGTATACTGTTAACGTCGATTGTACTTGCTTCCGTCTTTTTGGTTTCCTGACAATTCCGCAACCACACAATTTCTTCGCTTCGTCCTATTAGCGTACCCTTCTTTAACACCTGTTCTTCATTGCTCAAGTTCAATACAGGTACCACTGCTTCCATAGATGAATTGACGACTGTACGTGCCGGCAGCCATGATGACTCGTTATCCACTTTCTCCAGTATTGTCCAACGTCGCTGTTTCAAACTTTTATTTCCAGGAAAAATTACTGGATCTAGCGTTTGTGATCTTGGCAACAGTTTAGTGCTCTTAATGCAGTACACCTTGCCTTCACCACCGCCTCTCATCGGTATTTCGTCTTCTCCACACTTGAGAACGCCGGAGTGAATGTCGAGCTTGCACCGATGGTCCTTCAAGAAGTCCAGGCCAATAATGCAGTCATCCACAATGTCAGCTACTACCGCTTGTTGCCAGTAAAGTTTTTCACCAATCTTGATAGCCACTTTCTGTTCACCTGATACTGGTATGTACTGGCCGGTAGCCGTTGTTAGCTGGTAAGCTCCCTTCCGAACGTTGATCTTTCCGTTTCTTCTTATCAGCTGTGTTCCAATTACCGTACGTGACGCTCCAGTATCCAAAGTCAATGAGCACGAAATTCCATTTACTGATCCATTAACAGTTAAGCTGTTTCCATCTGTGCTCTGATGAATCTTGATTTTCGGGGCTTCATGTCTACCGGCCAGCGCCCACCCCTCAGCCCTGGCTGGAATTAGTTTTCCTGGTTCTCCGACGCTTGTACACAAGCATCGGTCCCTCGTCTCTCTGCAATCCGATTCGGGCAGCCGCTTCTTAGATGTCCTCGTTCCCCACAGTTGTAGCATCTAGGGACGAAAGCTCTGCGTTGGTTTACCCGCTCCACTTCCGTTGAATTAATCTCCCTCAGACGTCCACTCCTCGGGTCTCGTCGGACGGCTTCTACTTCGAGCGCATGCGCGACGGCTTCCTTGATGTGACCATGATGACCCAAGCGCACGGCAGCTCTTACTTCCGCGTCGAGAATACCGTCGACAAACGACTGCAAAAGCATGCTGTCAATGACCGATGCCGGCGATGTTTGGTATGCCTTCCGGACCAACTTTTCTACCTCCAGGGACCACTGTTGTAATGACTCGTTTGCTCGTTGGCATCGATCACGGAGTTGAGCGCGGAAAACATGCTCTAGGTGTGAGTCCCCGTAGCGCGATTCTAAGGCTTCCAGCAATTGCTCGTAGGTTGCATCACTCCCCAAGGCCTCCAGCACGGTCAAAGCCTTGTCTCGTAGTCCCAAAGTAAGCAAGGTTTTAGCCTGGCTCTTGGTCCACCCATTCAGGTTCATCACAGCCTCAAACTGTAGCTTGTAAGCCGCCCAAGAAGAGGTTCCATCGAAAGGCGGGACTTTGAAATTTCCGCCTGAGGTTGTTGCACTTACTATGGTCGCTGAGGCCGGGATTCCATTTGTTTTGAGCTTCTTGACGTCTTCCTCGATGGAGGAGAGGCGGTTTCCGTGTTGTTGTACAGTTTCCTCCACCGCTTCTACCCTCCGCATGCTGTCGGTGATAGCGGTCAAAAGATTTTTCTGCAATGCGCACAACTGTTCCTCTTGCCGGTGAGTTTGCTCCTCCTGGCGGCGGGCATCTTCTTCCTGGCGGCGAGCTTGCTCCTCCTGAATAGCGCGCAGCTGCTCCTCCTGGATGGCGCGCAGATGTCCCTCCTGGCGGCGAGCCTGCTCCTCCTGGATGGCACGCAGCTGCTCCTCCTGCCGGCGGGCTTGCTCCTCCTGCCGGCGGGCTTGTTCCTCCTCCCGGCGAGCCTGATCCTCCCGTATGACGCGCAGCTGCTCCTCCTGCCGCCGGGCTTGCTCTTCCTGCATGGCGCGCAGTTGTTCAAACAAGGCGCCCAGGTCTGGTCCAACCTGGGTCCTCGTCGACGCACTTGCAGTAGTTGCCCCTCCGGAGTTGTCTTGGCGTCCAGGGGTTTCTTCTTCAGAAGCCTCGGCGCCAGAGCCACTGGCTTGCTGCGAGCCAGTCTTAGCGCGAGTGCTCACGCCTTCCCTCGGCATGACAGGCATTTTACCTTCCAATCCCACTTCTGACACCAAATGTTACGGAAGTGGGTACAGGGATTGGAAGGAAACGAACGATTTTACCGAAAGTAGCGATTTATTCGCACTACGAACACGTAACACTGCACTGAACGCGTAGCACTGCACGAAACGCGTAGCACTGTCCGACACTGTCCCCGCGCACTATGCGTTACACGGACCAACGCTGTGCTCCGAACACTAATAGTCCACTGGGAGCACTTCACCACTTTGCACTTCACTATTCACTGTTCACTGTTCACTATTCACTTTCACTGTTCACTTTTTCCACTTTTCCTTCTTGTTCCTTTCTTCAGATCACTTTCCACTGAACTGCCCGTAGACGCGCCTGCAGCTCCTTATATACCCGGAATTTCGATTGTCATTTATTGAATTTCGATCGTCATTTCGTTTTCTTCTGTTGGATTCCGATCGTCTTTCCCTACCTGTATAATTTATTGTTTTAGTCCAGAACTTTCGGTTCTTTATTTGAATTCCCAAAAGAAGGCACTCGCCGCTACTAGAATTTTCTGGTAAGATTTGAATGTCGAACAAAAATCTTCACGTAGTTACGTCAGCACGGCGTCACAATATTTAACAGTAGGTACTAATCCTAAAATCACAAACGCAGTAGGTATATCGGATAGTTCGTGGATTAGTTGCACGGCCTAACTAACCAATTAATAAATTTTCCAGCGATAATGAGTTATTCATCAAAGCAATTGAAAGCCAGCCTCACAACCCAAAATGGTAAATAAACTGAAATTATTAATATTTCAGGTTCGATTTGGCGAACGACAGAAGTGGAGTAATATTCAATAGCGACCTGCACGTTACGGGAGACGTTATCATGACGACTCCAGAAAGGCTGGAACCTTACGTAGCTACAATCACTATGGACATTCGTAAGTAAACTGCGGCAAAGACTCTTCGAAAGTTTTGGTGTTTCGCAAACAGTCATGATTTTAAACTGTGAAGGTGTGTAGAGGAACAAAAATGCACGACGAGAGGAAAGGCACTAATTAAGCACTTACCCACGTCCACGGAGACAGTCACTAAGTAGAGATGCTTAGCGCTAAATGGTTGGGCACTTTGGAAGCCTACCACTCCAGAACTAGACAGACTACGTAATTGCCTCCTACACAATACTTTAACGAGGAACGTTGTTTAAATATTAAATTATGAAACAAGGGTTCACCAAAGTTTGTGTAGGTACCGGTACTTTTAATAAATAATTCTTGAAAGGTCAGGGTTGTTAGTCCAAACCCGGAGGGTCGGAACAACATCAAGCCTTTCTTGAATAACTTTCGTAGTGGTTGATCGTTGACATTTTTATTCAAGTCAAGAGGTAAAATTCTCAGAAAGGTATTGTTGTGTTTGAAGATTATGGAAACCTAGGGTCACAAGCTGACCACTTATGTCATTAAAGCCTAGCCTAAGGCCCATTCAGAAACAGTGCTTGAGTCTGAGCACACCAACCGGTGCAATCACCTCCGTAGATGCCTAGATACTGAGATAAACACAGAATTGTATTCTGTGGGTCTAAGTACAACTGACCTCATTCCTGGATGAAACTTTTCAGAGGGCGTTGAGACGAATATCACTTACGCCTGGCGAGGACAGCGTGGTATCGACAACTTCGATTACATCCTGATTGGTCGAGAAAGGATAGCTGTGAGGAATACAAGAATACCGTCCTTCTTCATGGGGCAAAGTAAAACAGGTAAGAAACATGTTTTTGCAAACAAGAATTGAGAACAAAGCGAAACGACTTCGAACATACCTCTACGAAAATAACTAAGTAGGTAGGTACTATTTACAAAGGCAGGAAATGGTCATAATTTTATCGCAAACTGCAAATAAGCTCCAGCAGAACGATAACAGGTTGAAAGTTGTTAGTACTATGTAGGTAATAAGACGTACCTATGAATATTTTATTTAACTATAGGTACCTACCAGAATCGCAAATCTGCCTCAAATCAAATATTATCGACAGCGACACCAAAGAAGATTGGTAGGTCATCAACTGAAGGCTTCACGAAAGATTACGCTCGGTTCATAAGCAGGAACAAATACCTATACTTTTCAGCTTTTACGATGAATTGACTGAAAGTACTCAGACTAATGGTTGAACAAACCGAAAAAACTTTTCCTTTCAAGACGCCGTCGCCCACAGCTGAAGAAGCCAACATTTATCATTTCTGTCTGTCACTAAGTAACAAATGACACCCGCTTCATTCACTTTGGAATAATTACCTATGAGCGGCTTTTCATCATTTTATTCAAGGCTGTGAATGGCAAGAATTAAATTTCCTGATAAATTTATGATGTTCAGCTTTAGTTTGGCACTGCTGCAACAACCACTATAATATGAGTATCAGTTATAATTGCTGTAAACTTATGGCCCTAGTCACAATCACAATAATTGTGAAAGCTTTAGGCACCTCACGCACTAGACGACCACGACCAGTGGCCGCAACGATCAAATTTACTAAAGAAACCATATACGACCAGTCGTGGTCGTGGTCGTCTAGTGCGCGAGGTGCCTTAGATGGTTTCTTTAGAAAATCTGATCGTTGCGGCCACTGGTCGTGGTCGTGGTCGTCTAGTGCGCGAAGTGCCTTAAGCTGTAAAGTCTAGGCTAGGCCATAACAATATTTGGAGTGGAAGCGAGCCTAAGTTTGAAAAAAAAACTGAATTAAATTATAATGCAGGCTGTCTATTGTTGTAGTTGTTTAAATTGTAGTATAATATGCATTACTTATATAAAATGTATATGCATTCTTCACAATAAATTAGAATTCTACTGAATACAGTACAGATGATGGTTTAAAGGGTAATAACGTCCAAACATCAGTTTCAGATACTGCAGATGCAGCCTTCATAGATCAAGCTCTACAATTGAAGCAACCAATCCTCGATCACCTGTCCAATGAGATCACCGCTTCCCTGATGCATTCCATTGTAGA
Source organism: Thera obeliscata (assembly GCA_947578465.1). Lineage (NCBI taxonomy): Eukaryota > Metazoa > Arthropoda > Insecta > Lepidoptera > Geometridae > Thera > Thera obeliscata. The sequence continues at coordinate 20,696,001 of OX387912.1, read as the reverse complement.
TAACTTCAGGCTATTTGCTAGGGCAGTTCCAGTACATCATTATTATAAATTGTATAAATAGAGAGGAACAACTGACTAAACTGATGACTGATGGAGATAATTAAATATTTTATTGTAACATGGTTTTTATTGAAAAAATAAGTTTAGTGAACTTCAAACATTACTAAGCACACATAAAATTGACTTTAAATTGTAATAAAAGTAATTTCAAATGCAGCCCATGGAATAAAAGTTGATCAACACAAACTTAGTAGCAAGAACCAATAAAGCTTGGTCTCAGAACGCATCACCCATAGATTCCTCCATGAACTTTTTATAAATAGCCATAAATTTTGCCACAAATGCCTCAATGTGGAATATAGGCTTATTCCCTAATCTCATTCTATGTTCAAACGTTGCTGCATGGCTCGCCACTTGGCATTTCATTGCCATATCACAGTTCCTAACCAGCTCTTTCAACAAACCAGAAAATATCATATCTGCTGGGACTCCATGAATTATCAATTCATACAGTTTCTGTCTCACTTCGCCTAACTTTTTAGGAGATTGCTCAGATAAAATCATAGTGGCTGTCTCTCGTATAAATTGCTGCCAATCCGGCTCTTGTATAATTTGGTCAGACGTAAATGGATATTGCTGAACTTTGCATGCTTCACACATCAATAATGCTCGACGTAGATTTCTGTCTGCGCATTTAGTAATACGCATTGCTAATTCTGATGGTAAATTCAAACATTCTTTCTTGGCGACCATCTGGAGTACTGTAGCGATCTCAATTTCAGTGGGTGCAGGTACTCTAATTGTCAAACAACGTGAACGAATCGCTGGGATCACTCTAGATATAGAATTGGCGATAAGAATCAGGCGACATGTCGCAACATACTTTTCCATTGTTCTACGCAGGGCATGCTGGGCGTCCTTAGTCAGATCATCCACCTCATTCAATATTACCACTTTAAACTCTCTCTGCCCGGAAGAGTCAATTTGGTGTGTCTGGGCAACGTTTTTTACTAAATCCATGATAACCACGCGATCGTGTATTCCTACATCTGTGGGGTTAACTTCTATGTGATAGTTACTGCTTACAGTCATGATTTCAATTTTCTTGTTTGAAGGTGTAGTAAAGTTCATAGTTTCTTGTCTCAATCTTTCTACGCCTGATCCATAAAGTTCTCGGAGTAAGCACATAATGCGAGTTTTCTTACCGGCACCAGAAGGTCCGTAAACAAGAAGGTGAGGGAAGTCACTTTGCTGAACGAGGCTCTTTAGACGAACAGCTTGCTCCTTGTGGAAATCTAGCTTTGTCAAGTCTCTTGGACGATGTTTATCCACCCAAAGACTCATCTTTCCAGAAAGAAGAACACCCAGGCGAGAAAGATCTATGGTAAATCCAAGTTAAATGAAAACAAACAATTTGTGTTTTTGACTGATTTCCGGAATTCAGGATTTGGTTTCCCGCCAGTGTTGCCAGATGCGAAAGTTGAAAATGCGGTAACGGTACTCCAAAAACGCGGATTTTCAACAAAAAAAGCGGAATTTCCTGTTTTAACGTCAGATCGATTTTTCAATCAATTCATAATCATATTACAAATCAAAGAGTTATGTGAAGTAAGCTTCCTTTTCATTGCTCATACTCGGAAAGTAGGTCTGAAGTTGCCTGAGGGGCCTAATTGCAAAGTAACACTTTCAGCCCTAGGGAGAATCGCTTTCTACTGACAGCTGCCAAATTATAAAAAAAATAAGTTCTTTTTTATTCAACCATGTTCCAACTTTCTAAAGTCTTTCTAACTGCAAGGAGGTTTTTTTTTTAACCTGCACTGTCCCACTGCTGGGCAAAGGTCTCCCCCAAAGTTTTCCAACTATCACGATCTTTGGCGACTTTCCACCAATCCTTCTCCAGAGCTTCCAGATCGTCTCGTCATCGTCTTTTTGGGTGGCCACGTCGCCGTCGCCTTCCGTCCTCCGGCACCCAATGAGTCGTTATGTTTGCCCACTTTTTAGGGTCCATCCTGCTGACGTGGCCCGCCCACTCTCACTTGAGCTTGGATTTTTGCTCTCTACATCGATAATGCCAGTCATTGAATGTAGCATTGTATTTCGCACCCGGTCGATGCGTTTAAGGCCGAGAATGCTGCGTTCCATTGCCCTCTGGCAAATCTGCAGTCTAGACTTCTGTAACTCAGTCAATGACCAAGTCTGGCAAGGAGGTTATTAAACCAAATTCCAACTTTTTATTCAGCAAGGAGGTTGGAAGCCCATTACAACGGTAAGCAGTTTAAAAAGTCTAATAAGAGCGCGATGTGAAATTTAAATTTAAATAACATAAAGATAGTATTAAATAAAAAATAATTTTCTAAATGACTTTATTATTATTTAGCTTCAACTATTTCTTTGAATAACATAGATTTGAGCAAAAAATTTTCCATTTTTTAAATTATGAAAATGAAAATAATGGCTGAATAATGCTGGCCAGCCGAAGGCCTGCCAGAGAGAAAAAAAAAAGCTGGAAGGCGGCAATTCAATCATCATTTTCACCGTCGAGATATAAGTACTACGTGATGATTTTCACTAATTTTGCTATCATGTTTTTATTTTTACTTTCCTTGTATTCGTAATGAAAAGCACAGTGTTTACCGTCTTGGGACTCAAAAACGTGACTTTCAATCCTCAGGTAACAATGTACTATTACTTCACAGAACAGAAACAGAAGGTGGCTCGGGGAGGCCAATCCACATTCTCACAGTCAGTGAAACACTTGTAGGCCTTGTAGCTCGATCTGAACTTGTGCGTGTGCAACTTCATAAGGCTACGCTCACTTTGGATACGACTCGAGAGCACTGGTGGTCTAGTGGTAGCAGCCCCGCCTTCCGATCCTAAGGTCGTGGGTTCAAATCCAGTCGTGTACCAATGAGTTTTTCTGCCCAAAAATACAGGGTTATTCCTTATTAGCTGCAAATACTCAGGAATTAGGTTCAACAAATAAAATAAAAAATATTTATGTAATGATTTTTTTTTAATTTTGGTTCAAGTTTTTGTATCAATTTTTTTTTTATTAATTTCTTTACGGCTATTGCATAATGATTGCCATGGAGAACAGGACGATGACCCACCCAGGCAGTGACTGAACGCAGAGTGTCACTCACGGCGCGCGGGCGCGGATCAAAGGTCAAAATAGGTCAGGTGCCAATGATTTCTTTATCGATTTTCTCGGGATTTTCATAACAAAACTTAAAAAAAATCATTTCATAAATATTTTTTATTTTATTGGTGAACCTAATTCCTGAGTATTTGCAGCTAATAATGAATAACCCTGTATATGTACACTATGCCAGTGCTCTCAAACGGTGAAGGAAAACATCGTGAGGAAACCGGCATATCGTAGAGCCTAAAAGGTTTGAAAATATGTGTCAAGTGCATGAAAGGAGTCTCTCTGAGGCGCACTTAAAATCCTTTCACCACACTTGGTTCGAAAGAATCGGTGACACGATAAGAAGAAGAACTTTGGATACGAATTACATCGCACGTACACTCACGAACACTGTTCGTACGAATTGAGTGCGCACACTGAATACGTTTTTCTCTGTCAAATAGACAGAGTACCGGTGTTAGCGCATCCATTATTGATGATGAACGCACGAACGTGTAATAAAATCCCAACAAGTTGGGATTGATTTTGGACGTCGGACGTGCACGTACGTATACGTATACGTACGACTAACTCGCGCGCAGTGTGAGCGCTTTCATAGTACTCAGAAGGTCGGGAATGTTCGTACGTATTCGTACGTTATCGTACGAAAACGGATCCAAAGTGAGCGGAGCCTAACACTGTGTACCAACATGACAATAGTGATTTGACAACATAAATTTCACAAACTACTATGTTGGCCAACAATAACAGCGCTATACTAAGAAAAGAGATATAAGTATTTTTGTCTTGCTTTCTCGTATAGCGCTGTCTCCCATTTGGTGTAGTTTTGGCAGGAATGTAGAGCCCGTTACAGATATTTTTTCACGTTTGTTACGGCCGCCAAGCGTCCGTGGCACTGTAGTGCCACGATTTTTCTCGGACGTTTGGACCTGTCAAAGTTCGTGTCACTATAGGTTCTTCCATTTGAAAGGGTAAACGGATCGGTGCCCATAAAAATGTCTTTAGTGGGAAGATAATATTTTAATCCTCATATCCTATCAAAGTCGAAAAAAGTGGAACCCCGCTGGCTAAAAGCGGATGGTGGATCCATTGTCAAAAAGGCGGTGTAAAAAGTGGAAAAGCGGTATGATCTGGCAACGCTGTTTCCCGCATTTTTTTATGACAATGACAAGAAGAAAAAATTGACTTTGAATGCTGTTACATTTTTGACATTGTCATAACGTTAAAGTGATAGTAAAGTGACTTGACACTGCTAAGATTGCCTGATAAAATGACAGACAGAAAATACAAGCAGTTCCAAACTGCTGCTGCTTGCTCTGTGGTCTGTATTTTATTTTTTTGCCTTTGCCTGCCAACTTGTGGATAATTCCCTAATGTGTGGAAAGTTTCAAAGATAATGGAAATGTATTGGTGTGGGAAATATATTTTAAGGACAAGTCAATGTTATTAATTTTTCTCTTTTTTCAAGGATTCTTATATAAAACATAAGACTTAGTACCCAGTTGATGTAGAAGGAATCAAGGTCGTCACGCCGCGCCAGCGTTTCCTCGGGCGGCCGCGACGTCCGAGGATTGACCGAGGATCGCGAAGAGTGGTAGAAAGTGGGGGAGACCTTTGCCCAGCAGTGGGACAGTATAGGTTGATAAAAAAATAAAAAAGACTTAGTAATACGATTTGTATCCAAGTCAAATAGCTAAGCCTACCCATTCAAAATATAAATAAATACGCTATAAAAAATTAACAAAAATCTATCTCATCTCAAATATGGGTATTTTACTACTTAAGCGCTGGCAACCCTAGTTACTAAAAGTAATTTTCAAGCAGCCTTGGTGCATGAAAGTTTTCAGACTTTTCAGCAAATGAAAAATAGTAAACTCTTGTCTTGGCACAACACAAGTGGGTAAAATAGCTTTCTTTCGTTTGGTTATCAAAATAAAAGCGCGATGTTGTGGACAAAGTTGTGGTGAAAAAATGACGAATACAAACACAATGTTTACAATTACCATTATTTGTTTTGCGTGCCTAAGCCAGATTACAGCTGAGCAATACAACTTGCATGGCGAGGCCGGACAAGCGTATGCTTTGGAAGTGAACTTAGGGCATCCTCATCAAAAGGTACTGGGTAAGGGCAGGGTATTGTTTTTGATTTCGGACCTTCGAAACTCTTTGCTGTGCGTTTCTTTACTCAATCAATGTGAATTGTGAATTACCTTCAAGGAGTTTAGAAACCTATTACAATCCATCGGCAGCAAGGAGTTTAAAAAGTCTATGCCTACCTCTATAAACTTATTTTTTGAATTCCATATTCAAAATAATAAGTAGGTAAGTATTAAGTATATCATTGCCACAAGTGATGCATAGATTTATAACATAATCTACTACTGTTAAGCAAGATAGTAGTAGTGTAGTTTGATAAAAAGAACAGAGTGCATGTTTATGAAACTTTGTCTGATCATCTTTCAAAGCAAAAAGGGGGGGTAAGGTTTAGTATTTGGAGTCGGTACCAAATTTACTCATAGTTTATAATACCCAGGATTCAGGAAATCTTGAGAGGCGGGGTCTCTTGCTTAGTAACACGTCCATTTTGTATAAACTACGCCTAATTGTATATCCTAAGCTTTGTGTTCCAGCTCCATGTTTTAGTTGACACGGGAAGCTCAACATTGGCGGTTGCTTCTGAACCAAGACCAGAGAGTGATATATATTTCAGAGCTACCAATTCTAGCAGCATATTCAACACTGGAAAAGAGGTGTGTGAGAATACAGTCAACTACACTAAAATTTAAATAATTTGGACAATACACAGAACACTATCTAGCTCCAAATTAGGCAGAGCTTGTTTTATGGGAACTAGACAGGTGATAAAAAACCTAAATGTTATTTGTAAAGTTATTAGAGTACCTGGCGGGACGATCTCGATTCTCACATGAACGACTGGCGCATTGTAGCCAAAGATCGAGAGGTGTGGAAGAAGGGGAGGGAGGCCTTTGCCCTGCAGTGGGACGACCCAGGCTAAAAATAAAATAATAAATAATTATAGAGTACCTACACCCAGACTGAGAACAAATATCTACATTCACAAATGCGCAGAAGGCAGAGCTACTACCAACTGAGCTGAGAGGCCAGTCATATAATTATGATACCTAACATTCAATCTAGTGTGGCAGAATTGTAAAGAACATTACTATGGCCAGGAAACAAAACTCATGCAAACAGTAAAGTTTACTTATGAATATACCTCTTGACATGTGTACTGTTTTATCTTCAGGTTCAAGCGAGATACTCACAAGGAATGTGGTGGGGAAAACTGGCAACAGATTTTATCCAATTTACATCAATGCCTGCCCTGCCTGAAGTGAGGACAGACATTGCACTGATTACAAAAAGCGAAAATTTCTTCATGAATGGATCTGGTTGGCAGGTAAGTCAGAACAACACTTCTAGGTTAAAAAGTTAGATAGGCAGTTCATAAACCACCTCAACCTTTTTATCAAAATTTGGCCTTTTAAAAATCCACCTTGAGCCATCAAAAAATGTATGTTATTCCCTTGGACTGGCAACTGTTGATCTGGTGGCTTTCTTCAAAATCATCACATCTGCGCATCATTCGATTCTTGGACGATCACACCGTCCTCCACCGTTCTCAGTATTTGTACGAAATTAACGGCATTAACCTATAGCTGCACTTCTCTAACCTAGTCACTGGCTTCGTTGAAGAATAGAGACAGGTAGCAAATGTTCATAAAAATACGGCCAACGAAGACAAAGTTCCAAAGTTCATTTTATTTACGCGCACTTTCGCGGCCGGTCATCGTGTAACAAGTTTGTGTTTTGTTGCTGGTTTACAGGGTAAAAAGTGAATTATTTTGTTGTTGGTGCTATTGTAACGATGAACAGGTAAGTTTTTAATGTTTTTACATTCAATTGGTTTCGGTTTTGATAAGTTTTCATTCAAAACCTTGCTAATTTCATCAGCCACCTAATTTTTTTCTGCGAAGTTCTCCAACAAAATCTCTTTGTTTAGACTTAAAATCTAACTGTCCTTACTAAAAAACCAGTGGAATAGGTCAACAATACATATTTTTATGTTATTTAAGTGTTATATTGTTAGAATGTAATTAGGTTTCTTCAAAATAGTGAAATAAATACTAGCATTCCATACATGAGCCACGAGTGGGCTTTTCCGCAGTCCGAGAAATCCTTGGCACTGTTATCATAGAAAATCTCTTTGTTTAGACTTAAAATCTAACTGTCCTTACTAAAAAACCAGTGGAATAGGTCAACAATACATATTTTTATGTTATTTAACTGTTATATTGTTAGAATGTAATTAGGTTTCTTCAAAATAGTGAAATGAATACTAGCATTCCATACATGAGCCACGAGTGGGCTTTTCCGCAGTCCGAGAAATCCACTATGATAACATGGCACTGTTATCATAGAAAATTGCAAGTTTTTGATTGTTGAATTTCTAAATGTTTTTGTATGGTATATATATAAATATATATATATATGTAAATATGTATATATGTATATATAGGTTATTTTTTTATCATGAATCTTTTATAAATATATTCATGTTTTTGGATACCTATCAATGTTTTTGTCTAACTCATTGAACCTACTTTGTACTACATCACATAAATTCCAAGTGTGTATTTCCATCCGTTTTCTAAATCTTTGACTTCGAGTAGCGAAGTGTACATTTGTAAACAAGTAATAATTAATAATCAATTAGTTAGAATATTTCAAGCTGATTTCAAAGAGGTATAATTACTACCGAGTGATAGTAGAAAAATAAAAGAGAATCATCATTCATTTACAAAGCGGCATGCGCGCGCCGACCTCTAACGAAGGTAGTGCGCACATCCGCCATTTTTCGCAAATCGTGGTGCGCAGACGAGGGGACTTTTGTGTGTGTTCGTAAATATTTTAATTAGGTATCTAAAAAATGTTTGTAAAAAAAGAACATCGAGACCCACACAGCAAAATGAACAAATAAATTCATCAAACAATGCTCTATGGACTATCACCACAAGTAGTACCTATTTGCTCTTCTTAAAATAGGTACCTAGGTCAATATGCCCTTGAAACCATCAAAGCAGCAACAATGTTATTGTTTTAAATAGATTCTTTAGTCAAGAGTTAACTAAAAATAGAGCATTATCGACATTGAGAACGATATAATGTCGTCGCTCTCAAACGGTGAAGGAAATCATCGTCGGGAAACCGGCATGTCTAAGAACCTAAAAAATATGTGTCAAGTGCACGAAAAGAGCCTCTTTGAGGCGCACTTTAAAACCTTTCAGCACACTTGGTTCGAAATCAAAATCAAAATCAAAATCAAAATATTTATTGGGGAAACAAATAACACAGGGGAGTATAAACAGAAGGGTACGATGATAGCCACAATAGTTATAAAAACTGTGACGCAGCTATCAACGCCCACCTCATAGACCTGAATGTTGTTTCTCATAAACAATTAGGTATTTAACATTTAGATAAAAACATAAAACTAAGAATTTAACATAATAGAAAAAATAAAACTAACAGAGGAGCCATTACATATTATAGGTACTACCTAATGGGATTAAGAGTAACGAGGAGCTAAGACACTCCAGCACAGAGAGTGACTGTGATACACCTGAATGTTCCTGTGTGGAGGGGAGTGTGAGGGTGTGTGTGAAGAGCTATCCTGTAGAAACAGCCTCCGTTGAGACTGGTAGGAACCAGTCTCAACCGAGCCTGGTCATTACATAGATAGTTCCCAGTGTGAGGGTGTGTGCGTGTGGGTGTGGGTGTGTGTGTGAAGGTGAGTTAGTGTTTGGTTGAAGAGGGGTGTATTGTGTGACTTTAAAATGTTAAACTAGTACTATCAGGAGGTTTTCTGTTTGATCGTAGGAAAGTGGTTGAAGAAAAGAAAGCAATTTCATTTTACATTTATGTAGTGTAAGGGGGTAGATATTAAGGTCTTTGTTTATCTTATTATAGAGCATTGAACTAATTATGTTATAGTGTCGACTGGCTAGTTTAGTTCTCCGAGACTCAATTTTACAGACCCTATCCAACCTGCGCTTGGTATTAGTAACTATAGGATCATAAGGCAGATGAGAGTGTTTTCGCAAAATAGTGTTAAAGATGAACAGTTGCCTTACTGTAAGAACATTACTGAGAGCGAAAAGGTCAACAGTGGGGTAACGAAAAGGTTTCCTAGCCATGACTTTCAGTACTGCTCTTTGAGCCCGCTCGAGTCTTATCATGATAGATTTGGAGGATCCACCCCAAGCAGTAATGCAGTAAGAGAGGATTGATTGAGCCAAAGCCAAGTAGACCGTTCTAAGGGATTTAGGTTCTAATACAGATCGAAGGTTTTTAAAAATGTAAATAAGTTTTCTAGTGCGGGATACTGTTTGATGTATGTGGTTATCCCAAGACATTGAGCTATCTATTGTTACACCGAGATACTTGATGTTTGATGTACGTTCTAGAGGTATGCATGAGCAAGGTTTCGGTTGTGTATTAAGGCAGGTGTGTATACAAATGTTGTGAGAAGATTGAGGTTGGCCAGACGCATTAGCGGAAAAAGTAATAAATTTAGTTTTACATCTGTTTAGGGTTAAAAGATTAGATGTTAGCCAAGACGTGACGGCACGCAAGGCGGATTCAGCTTGAACAAAGGCATCAGCCCAGTTTCTCCCATCTACAAGTAGAGCTGTATCGTCTGCATACGTTATAATTTTACAATTAGAGAGTTTGAGCCTACACAGCTCATTAATGTAAACTAGAAACAAGGTAGGTCCAAGGACACTGCCCTGGGGAACACCGAACTCAATGAATTCATCCGTGCTTTTATGACCATCAATTACGACACACTGAGACCGATTTGAGAGGTAGTTCTTCATTATATTTAGGCACACACCCCTAACGCCAATATTTTCAAGTTTTGATATAAGGATGGGGACAGAGACGGTGTCAAAGGCTTTCGAAAGATCAAGAAATATGCCAATAGTCTTACGCTTTTGGTCAAGTTGTTTTACTATACTATTAGTGAGGTCAATGACGGCGTCTTCAGTAGACAAGCCCTTTCTGAATCCGTATTGATTTTGGGATAGGATATTGTTAGACTTCAGAAAACTTATAAGCCTATTATTTAGAATTTTTTCAAGAACCTTAGATAATACAGACAGTACTGAAATAGGCCTATAGTTGGTGACGTCGTCTCTGTCTCCATTCTTATAGATGGGATGAACTACCGCTCTTTTGAAGGAGTCAGGAAAGACACCAGATGATATGCAGAGATTAAATAAATAGTGCAGCACAGGGATTAAAACATGTCTGGCACATTTTATGACGGAGGTAGGGATGTTGTCCCATCCAGTGGCGCAATTTTCTTTTAGGCTTAGGATAATGGTTTCAAGTTCTGCGTTATCAATACTAACCAAAGCCATAGAATGTATGTTTGTATCGGGGAATGTGTTATTGGAAGAGCCGTTGATGTTTGATTGAGCTAGTTTTGATGCTAATGTTTTTCCTATACTGGCAAAGAAGTTGTTAACTTTGTTCACGGATGATGAGGGCGTGCTTTCAAGTTTCAGTAAGTTAGAAGAGGAGGATTTTCCACGATTGAGGTAAGCAATATCTCTTATAGCTTTCCACATAGCCTTAGGTTTTTTACCAGCCTTTTGTAAAAGTTTACGCTCATATTCCTGTTTTATTCTTTTCAGCAAGTTATTACAGTAATTCCTGTAGCGTTTGTAAGAAACTTTGGTTACTTGGTTTTCTGGACTTCTTTTAAATTTCTTGTGTAACTCATCTCGATGGCGAACGCATCTGAGCAGACCAGGAGTCATCCATGGTTTGATGGTTCTTTTTTTACTGGTTATTTTGGAGTGTTGGGAGTTTTTATTTATTTTAGCAGAAATTATATCTATAAGTAAATCAGCTGCCTTATTAGCATCTAGATGGTTGAAAACTGGGGAGAAGTCAGTAGCTTCCAGATCAGAGACGATTTTATTTAGATCAAATCGACGAACAAGGTGTGGTGGTTTATTAACAAGAGGCTTAAGGTCAACAGTAAATATAATAGGAGCATGGTCGGTGATAAAAGAGTCGAGAATCAGAGTGGTAGAGGTACAGGGAGTTCTGAGCATTGCATGATCCAAGCAACGATTTTCCCTAGTGGGAAGAGTGTGAGTTGGTAGAATACCATGAGCAGCAGTCATGTTTAGATAGGCATCTGCTTCAGGGTCGTAGGCTTCGGGAACCAAATTAATATTTATATCACCTATTATTAATACAGATTTAAATCCTGCAAGACCTGACAGAGAGGAGTCGAGGCTATCTATAAAACGATCAGTATTTCTATGTGAAGGAGAGCGGTACAGCGCAATAAGCGCAATTTCGTTCGAGAGTTTGAGTATTAAGCAATTGGCATCATTAAATATCGGTAGTTCAAGAGTGTAGTTGATACCCAACTTAACATACGCAACAAGAAAGAACCAGTGACACGATAAGAAGAAGCTGGTTCTATGGATATTCTCATTTCTTATTCTACCATGTAGATAAACTTTCAGCTCTCTCCATAGCCTGTGTGCGATCTTATGCAGCCAATGGTTAGCGACCGCGTCTCAGTTCCTGCCATTACTAGAATTTTGGAATAAAGATGTATTGTTTTGTATTTCCAGGGTCTTTTGGGCCTAGCTTACTTGCCAGTCGGAGCTAGGGGCGAGAACGTTATTGTGGAATCCTGGCTTGACTCATTAGATCGAACAGTGGGCAAACCAATGTCCTTCCAGATGAAGCTATGTGGGCCGCAAGGTGTGTCTAACTCAACACACTATGGAAAGTTTTCTATGCTTGGTAAGTTGATGTTTGAATGAATCCAAGTTGATCTGATTAAATCAACATGTCTATTGAATAAAATCACAAGAATGTAAAGAAAGAAATGTATTTATTTAACCTAAGAACAAGATAAGAAAAAAAAAGAAAAAAAAACAAACAAAAATAATAAATATTACATTTCCTGTAATTCTGGGCTCTCTTCATCCACCATCACCGGTCCATCGAACATCCTTCGTACTCCTATAAAATGTAAATGATGTATTTTTTTCTGTTTTTAGAAGATCATACTCCGAACCAGAACTTCAATAAAATATTCAAGACACCAATTTTAAGAAAGCAGTGGTACGAAGTTGGCGTTATATCGATCCGAGTTATAGAACACACGAATGACACCACTACAAATGTAAAAGAAAGCTTCAGAGAAATCGATGAGACGGTGTGCCAGTTATTGAATGAGCAGAAAAGTATTGTGGACAGTGGTACTACAAATATAAGGTTCCCTGAGACTTTGTTTAGACAGGTTGGGTATTAAACTTTGCACTCGTAAATCTACAAAGAATACTGATGTTTAAATAAATAAATATTGTAGACAATCCACACAACACTATCGAGCCCCAAACTAAGAAGAGCTTATACTATGGGAATCAGATAGCTGTTAAAATACTTATACACCACTATTTTGTAATTACCAAAAAAAAATTCTGAAAATTTTAACATTTTAATAACTTTGTCATTTTATCGAAACTAAAAATTCTGATTGCACATTCATGATATTCTACTCCTACTAACGTAAACGACACGTATTTTATATTTAATTAAACATGCCAATAAATATATTCTATATGGGTTGCCTATCAAATTTCAGTCCAGGATAATTATATTTCTATAGCGGGATCTTAGACTACTAGCACGTCTGATAAAGTACATACATTTAATATCAGTAGTAGGAACTTAATACACATTTTCAAGGTTACTTTAGTATAGATAGACCTTTATTTTTAAATATTTCATAAACAACATTTTGTTATTGCAGGTTGTGGATCAAATAAAGAATGCAGCGCAGTTGTCAAATAAAAATATCTCGCATAATTTCTGGTACAATGGAGAGGTAATTTTAGTAGTAGTAGAGCTTTTTGAAGGGCTCATCCTGGGAAGTATTACCACCATGCCTATTTCTGCCGTGAAGCAGCATTGCTGTGTTACGCTTTGAACGGTATGGGTGCCGGTGAAATTTCTGGCACGTGAGGCTGAACATCTGTATACCTCAAGCTGATGGACGCAGGGCAACAGGTGTTCAGCCTCACGTGCCAGTAATTACACTGGCATCCACACCCTTCAAACCGAAACACACAATGCTGATTTACGGCTGGTGTGGGAAGCCTATCTTGCGATGAAGTTTATGGGCTCGAATCATTAATTTCTTAGTCTAGCTTTATTCTTTCAAAAGTTCCTACAGATAAAAACATATAAAATCTTCCTGGAAATGTGTAGGAGAGCTCTATGTCCTGTCGCGTGGAACTGGCACCTAGACTCACCTAGCTTTAAGACTTTTCGAACCATTACATTCGACCATTAAATAAATACATATTAATTTTTTTACTTCTTCAGGTACTATGTCTGGACTTCTTTAGGCTGATGATGAATGTGTGTGACTGCCAAAAAGAGACGCAACCTATTTATTTATTTAATTATGATGTTTTTTCCAGGCGGCCTGTTGGACAGAGCCCCAAGACTGGTCGCTGCCATGGCTGGCCATTGACCTTCTGAGCGCTGATGCTGATGATGAGTACTTCACTCTGGAGATTCCTTCGCAGGTATGTTTCTCTTAGTGTCGCGAATCTTCACGTGATAGAAAAGGATACACATTTATAGAGATTTCAAAACGTTCTATCAATTCCGTCCAAAGTCCCTCATAGCAAGAGACCAAGGGTACCTACCTATCTATACCTACATGCTTTTTATAATATAATGATTGGTTAAAAAAGTAATAAAAATTGATTTTTCGATTAATACACAGTAAATTTACTAAGTCATTTTATTTCCAAAGACAATGTTCATTACATTCTTGCTTATATTACATTCATTCATAGTTTTTCTACACATATTATTATTATATTAGTATAATGTCTTGGGATGTCCACTTGAGGGCAAAGGCTCCACCATCCCTCTCCCATTTCTCCTATTTTGAGCTAGCCGAGTCCATCGGTCGGAAAACACTTCACTTTTCACTTTGATTCTCTCTCCGATCTTTCTTCTATGGATAACAGAATGAAACTGACTTTAATTCACCGAGTTTCTGCTTATATACCTACAACAATCGAATTTTCCAGTAACAGAACAATCTAGGAAACCTTTGACGAATACCTACCAAATTCGGCGGAAGTATTGAAATCAAAAGCAACCGTTGTCACAACAAAATAAAGCACAATTCCGCTCGTAATAAACTACATCGCGCTTCTCTTTCTAACACGCAACTCTGTTGCACTTGTAACGCTAGGGCTGTCAACACGTGTTTTCGAACTACTTATCCATGACGTGAGTATGTGATGTACTTACCCTTACCAGGTAGGGTAGGTAAGCAATGTAAGTATTAACTATACTAATGTTATTTGTAGAAATGGTTGTAAATCAACTAATTAGTCCGGGAGTCATCACCCGATTTTGTAAGTTTTTCCTTTGTATTTTTTTCCTTTAGCAAGTAAAAAAATACAAAAAAATACAAAATACAAAATCTTTATTTCAAACAATATTACATGACAGTAACTTAGTGTAGTACCACTGTTTCCTGCGTTAGTTTACACTGTGTTGCTGAAAAACAGGTAGTAGCTGACCTAAAATTAGTCGGACTTAATAACACAAGGAATATATTATTTAAACAAAGAGTCCTGAACCTATACTCTACCCACTGTAATAATATAATATGAAACTGAAAGAAGATACATGAAGAGTATAAATGTAGCCTTATGAATAAAGACATGCATGAATTTTAATTTAAACCTATAGGTATACGAACGAACATAGTATGGGAAATAAAATAAAATAAAATACCTACTCAGGTTGGTTACATTCAATCACTGAGTAGGTAGTATACTTGGCTACCACTATTTATAATGTAATTAGTGTCATTTACGCTATTGGACTGTCAACAAAAGTCTCTCGACATCGGCATAGTCGTAGTCCTGAAGCCAATCTCTTATAATTTGTTTTAGTTTGTGTACAGTTAGATGTTTTATTCTGGTTCTTTTGTTTAACTTATTATAAAAGATTGGCCCCAGATGAAGGTAGTGTCGGCCAGCGAAAGCACTATTGGACTTCGGAACAGGGCAATTGTCAATTCGTTTGTCGTCAAGTAAGTCAGTGATAAATCAGATTGTTTAGAATTCAATGATCGTTGAAAAAATATATTATTTTTTTCGCGCGACCTGGCTAACCGGCGGCGAGACGTGTTGTGACAGCCCTATGCGTTTCCTACATAATAATAAGAGCGCGCCGTCCGAATGTTCCCGAACCGCGGAGTGATTTTCTAGAAGAAGTAATAAGTTCGGGTAAACCAAGAAACGAAAATCGAACCGTTTGCATGGGTACCTAACCTAGGTATATTTGAGTAGGTATTCTAGATAATTCTGGATTACTAACGTTTGGATGCATTCCGGATGCTAACCGAATAATTTCAGTCTTCGAATTAAATTTGATCATTCCAAAACCTCAAAGACATTCTAGAGCAGGGGTTCCCAAACTATTTTGGACAAGTGACCCCTTTTCCAAAATGAAACGTTACCTCAGACCCCCATGGCCAAATTACCTACTTTTAAGATCAACCCCCTTATTCATAATGTCCGCTAACTTAAAACAGCTGCTACAGTGTTATTAACCGACTTCCAATCAAAAAGGAGGAGGTTCTCAATTTGGTTGTATTTTTTTTTTCTTTTAATGTTTGTTACCGTAAGCTGAAACTCTGAAAAGTACTGCTTCCAGATTGGTCCCATTTTAATTTTATTAAAATCAGTGTTGCCATTTTTTTTAAAATATTTTTTTTAATGTTTGTAACTGCATGCCTCCGTCATTTATGAACCGATTTAGAAAATTATTTTTTTATCTGAAAGGCACTGCTTCCAGATTAGTTTCATTTTAATTTTATTAAAATCGGTGTTGCCATTTTTTTAAATAATTTTTTTAATGTTTGTAACTGCATGCCTCCGTAATTGATGAACAGATTTAGAAAATTATTTTTTATCTGAAAGGCACTGCTTCCAGATTGGTCTCATTTTAATTTTATTAAAATCGGTGTTCCCATTTTTTTTTAAATAATTTTTTTAATGTTTGTAACTGCATGCCTCCGACATTTATGAACCGATTTAGAAAATTATTTTTTTATTTGGAAGGTTATTCTTACGTCCAGATTGTCCCAAACGAATTTCATTAAAATCGGTTTAGCCGTTGGCAATGAAGTCGGTTTCTCTAGTTTTTTAAACTTATAATTATTTTTCATTCTGAATTAGGTCAATAGAAGAAGACAGAATGAGAATTAGCAATGCTTTATGTTAGCAGACTATTATAAATAAGGGGCCTATCTTTAGTTTTCTTTCTATTGATACAAAATACCTAGGTGCTAAGGTACAAATTGGAAAACTTTGCACTTGGTTAAGTGATTCGTAAATTCTGTTTCAGCCACTTTACTTCACTTAATTTAGCTATTTTATAACTTTGTGATCTCTTGAAATAAATGAGTACTTATATGAGTTATTATCGTTCAAGCTCCAACGAATTTCAAAACGCAAATGAACTTTCAACCTAAGTGCAAGCTCGTTAAATAGTAAAATATCAGGAACATGTTTGGATTTGCAACTTGATCATGAATTCGTTTGTGTTAAATCACGTATGCGTCAAATAGAGAGCAAGTCAAAACGCGCCTGCAAGATGTACGCTCGAACTCATTCATCTTGCACAAACTTGTCCACACTGACTTGCCTAGTTTTTCATCTTGTACGAATTTGATACTTTACACTATGTACTACAACAATGCTATTTCCTACAAAAATATTAATTATTCTTAGTACACGTAACACAACATAAACAATACAGTACCTACCTGCCTAAAGTTTTAAATAAGAACGTGTGGTAATTTAATAGGGGGTCGATTTTTAGACCTCGTCGACCCCCAAAATCAGTTTTCGTTTATATCGACCCCTAGGAAACCAATATCGACCCCAAGGGGTCGATATCGACCACTTTGGGAATCCCTGTTCTAGAGCGTTCTCTCCTCGTCAAAGTCGAGAATTTTCAGAAAAAACCCTAAGTGATAGAAAGAGATAGACATATATAAGTCCCTACGTGATAGAAAGGGATAGACATAGATTTCGAAACTTTTGACCCTAAAAACCACCCCCTTCAACCCACCCCGACCAAACTCCCTTATACACATCTAGAGACCAAGGGGTATCTGCCATCACAACAGGAAGTCAATCAAAGTTGCGGAGTTTTGAGAAAAACGTGGACACACGTACGAACATTAGCATTTTATATAATATATTAAGATTATAATGTATACTCCGTATTTTTACAGAACTACATGCGTGTTGTGAAAGCACACAATAACACCTACAAAGATGGCGAATCTTCTGAATACTGCTACAAGCTAGGACTGGAAGGCACCAAGGAGACAGTGCTTGGTTACACCGCTATGGAAGGGTTTGAGGTAAGAAGTACAGATCAATATTTGTGGAAATTTTGCACAGCGCCATCTAACCATCGAAGTTTGTACTATGAGAATCGGATAACTGATCCATTTTTTTGTAATTATTTTTTTTTTACTTTTTATAACCCCAGACAGAGAAACATTATGTACATCACACAAATGTTTGTCCAAGATGGAGATCGAACCCACAGTCTATAGCTCAGAAAGCAAAGTCACTACCCGTTAAATCTGGAGAAGTACCAACTAGGTATTGCCTTTTTTTTATTGATTTAATTGTGTTTAGTGCACCTAAAGAAACCACGAGTCACCTAAGAGTTTTTCATCGAGTGTGAATAGGATCCAATGTCGCAGCGGTCAGCGCAACCCCGTACCAAGGGGAAGGTCACGGGTTCAAACTGGCTCGGCTCTTAACTTTTGGGATATTCATTAGCAGTTTTGTTATTTCAGGTTATATTCAACCGTTCAGCCGACTGGATCGGATTCCAAACATCAAGTTGCGGTTCAAACACTCGCATCACTGGCCCATACAAAACGACATCGAAACTCAGTGAGCTGATCAAACCCGTCCACGAAGTCGCGACTTCCATCAAAGCAGCACAGTGGGCACTTTTTGGTCTGTCAATCATAGCCAGTGGAGTGCTAATATACGTGCTAGCGCCGTGTGTAAGAACTATACTGGTGAAACGTTTGCCGGGCTCTCAACAGATGTCGCTGTCGCAAGCCGCTTTAGTAGAAACAAGTTCAAATTAGCGAAGTGTAGTGCCCGAAGGAAGGAAACTGTTGAAAAGTTTACGGCGCTCTCAATAGATGTCGCTGTAGCAAGCTGCAATGGATGAACCAGGGTTGTATTCGTTTTTTAAATGTTATCTTACCAGTCAGAGCAAAGAAACTACTAGTGATACTCAACAGATGTCGCTTTTTTTACGAGCGCTATTTCGATTATCTTTTGTCGAAACCTTATCTTTCTACTGTTTATTAGGAATAAGCGAATGTGACTTGGCTATAGGCCGTTACACAATAGGTACGATCTCATAATACCGACCCTGTAGTCATGATCTTATGTATAAATTAATATTTATAATTATCGAAGCATTGAATTCGACGATTATTGGTGCAAATTATCAAATAAGAGCAGTTTCAACGGATATTTTTGGCTTTGAAGTCTTTAAACACTTGGTATTTCTCGCTTAAATTCTTGCCGCAGAATATGGCCAAACTATCAGAGTTTTCAGACTTCAGAGCCACACAATTCGTTGTGACTATGACATTAGAATTCATAATCTGTGGTGAAACTATCAGCCAAACCAGCCGGGTTTTCATTACTACAGACAGACCCGTGTGTAGGGATGGGCCAGAAGTCTATAGGTCTACCGTTTGGTCTTGTACCTTGTAACTGGAAGGGACAGTCAATGGGTCTGCTGTAATTAAAATAATAAATATTTTGGACCATTCACACAACACTTTCTAGAACCAAATTAAACAGAGCTTGTACTATGGAAACCAGATAGCTGATATACCTAATACTTTTTTTTTATTTCATTCATAGAATACAAAATAACACCCAGACAGAGAACAAACATCTACGTTCACCACACAAATATTTGTTCGCGGTGGGGATCGAACCCACGACCTACAGCGCAGACGGCAGAGCTGCTACCAACTGAGCTGAGAGGTATGCTGTAATGAAAATCCGGCTTCATTTAAGATAATTTGTATAATGACATCAGATTAGTGTGAGCTTCTGTAAAACTAATATCACGCCAGGTTTTAAGGGGTCACCTACGTCACTACAGACTATTAATTTCAATGTTAACACATTATAAAAGATTATAGTTTTAAAATAATGTAATTATAAGTCTTGTGATAGGTATTTTAGTCAATATAATCACGCTGTAGTGTGATGTCGTAAATAGTAATAAGTATTTATAACTCTTTGAGAGGACATTATTTTTGATAAGTCTGAATAAATGAACGATAAATTATGTTAGCAAATAAGATTTGATATTTTCATCTTATGAATGATTTAAGTATTATAATAAGGTATTTGAAGTTGATATTAATATTAAAAATTATAGTTAAAACACAAAATAATGTGTAAGTTTGATTGTTTGTTCTATGTCCGTGTTTTAGACTAAATGTATCATTTTAATCTTAAAAATCTTTGATTGTAAGCATTAGCTATGGACCTTTTAATAGTCATTTGCGTAAGAATTACCCTAGGTATCTTTATTATTAGCTAATATTTATAAGTTAATAGAAAAATAAGTATTTTTATGTACAACGGGATATTTACCCTGATAAAATTTTGTGAGTTCCGATATTTAGGCACAGTTGCATGCACCATGATCACGGTTGAACTGAAAGTTAAATATCCTGTTGTTCATAAAGTGAAAAAAATAGTGTTAAAAACAATGTTATTTTCAAAAGTAAGAAAAAATAAGTTTAGCATCTATTTATCATTAAAAAACTGCGTCATCAGTCTCAAACGGTGAAGGAAAACATCGTGAGGAAACCGGCATATCGTAGAACCTAAAAAATTCGAAAATATGTGTCAAGTGCACGAAAGGATCCTCTTTGAGGCGCACTTAAAATCCTTTCACCACACTTGGTTTGCAAAGAATCAGTGACACGATAAGAAGAAGAAGATCAGTGGTATACAGATAACATTATTAAGAGTTTATTATGAATCAAGCCGATACAGGGTGTAAAAATACAACTCCCGAAAACGAAGAGGACATTATAGGTTATTTATTTCTTACCCAGCGAAAGTGTGGTACATAGTTAGTACCTACATACCTCATTAAAATAACTTTATTACTGAACAAGGACATTGCTTCCATTAAAACAATGCTTAATGCCCGCCTTCCACTGCGAAAGGGTAATGAGCGGAAACTGAGCTGATGATCTGAGCGGACCGGAGTAAAAATAGTTGTACACTTCCACTAAGAAAGAGTTTCAGATTTTGCCTTCCACTGCCAGAGGGATTTGCGGAGCGAGTGAGGTGGGAAATGAGCGGGGTCGGATGAGCGAGTTGTTGGCCTTCCATTGCCAGCGGCGCGGCGATGAGCGAGGAGCCGCAGAAATATCTCAGTGCCAGGCGATCCACAGAGGAAGCAAGTCGCGCGGTATATTTTGCGATAACGATGTCTGACGATTCCAGTGAAGAGGACTACGTAAATACTATAAATAAATGCTTGCTACTCTACCATTATAACGAAAAAAAGAAGCGTAACAAACCAAGATTCTGGATAAGCGACCATATTAGAGAGAGACCTATCAAGGGTGAATTGATGCGGATGTTCTACGATTTACAAGACGAATATTTCAAAAACTATTGACGGAGGTGAGCCGAGTCCGTTCAAAACTCGCGTGCGACGCCATGACGCAGCGGACCCATTTTAACTCGCTCAATCCGTTCCGCTTTACTCGCTCGCAGTGGAAGCACTTGTATGAAATTTTGCGTTGCGAGTTGAACTGGATCCGTACGGAGTCCGTTGGAAATCCGCTCAACTCTGCGACCAATTTTGTGACTCTTTGTACTCTTTTGATCCGCTCAGTCCGCTCATTTACAGTGGAAGCACTTCTATGAAAAAAGCCGTTGCGAGTTAAACGGAGTCCGTACGGAGCCCGCTCCGCTCGCAGTGGAAGGCGGGCATAATGTTTCTGTTCTTCGAATACTACTTTTGATTTAAAACAATGTTAAAAATAAGCAAGCTTTTCCGAGTGCACGCTGGTGCCAGTTTGAATGCCGTTGCAATGCCACATTTTAATTCATAATGAAATGAATTCATGCAAAATTACTTAATAGTCTTTAAAATCCTTAAATTTATAATAATAATGTAAAATGGTAGCCACTCGTAATAGATTATTTAAGATTGACGCGGGTCAAGGTTAAATTAAAGTTTGATTATTTAATAAAACTTGTGATCTAATTTCAAATGCAACTAAAGTTTTACGAACTATTATTTTATGTAACAAAATGTGTGTTATATAGTTAGGTATGTATGTACCTGATGGGACTGAAACTATAGCAAACGTACTTAAAATATTAAAAATATTTATTGAATTTGTGTTTAATTTATAGAATACTACCGCCCGCGGCTTCACTCGCCCCGTTCCCGTTACATCCGTTTTCCGTTACAATATCATTATAAATTATAGCCTATGTGTTATTCTGATGTCTTCTTATTTAAGAGCAACGCTCTTGTCGGCGTAATGTATGCATTTTTCTCCAGGTATTTCTTTTGAGGGCAACCTCCTTGACCTCCTTATACGACATGACAGCGATCTTCGCTTTTATTTGGCTCATGTAGCTTATCCTTGGTCTTCCTCTTCCTCTCTTTCCTTCGATAATTTTTCTGATAAAGCTGTCATGTCGTAGAAGATGGCCAATCATCTTTCCTCTTCTGTTCTCAACAACTCCTATTAGGGCTCTTTCTCTTCTATTCTGATGTATAAGTTATATTTTTGTAAAGTTTTATTAACATCCATTCAGTAGTTTTTACGTGAAAGAGTAACAATAATCCATCCCATACTTACAAACTTTCGCGTTTATAATATTAGTAGGATGTTTTTATCGTACACGTTTTAGTGGAGTTTTTTGTGGTTTTTGTGATAAAAACTGCGTAAACAACATTAGAGTAAGCTGACAATTAATTCACCTTGTTTTTAATGAAGACCGGTTAGCCATCGCGTCATCAGTGATCTTTGACACCAATATTAATCAATATATATTAGAAAAAGCAAGTGTATGTATGTATGTACAGGGTTTTCTCTATCGTCGCCAACTAGGATCTACTCCCCATATACGAGAGTACCTACCCCTTGGTCTTGGTGAGTTCAGATCGGTGGGTTTGAGAGGCAAAAGACTTCAAATCTATGTTTATCCTTTTCTAAAACATAGGGACTTTTATATTATCCTTTTCTGTCCTAAATAGGTATTTGCTAAAATTCTAGATTTTGCTTAAATGTTCTAGAATAGAAAATACACACTTACTCCTAAAGGTAAAAAGTACCTAAGTATACCTAAGTACGTAGGTATTCTGGAATGATCAAGAATAATCTAATTCAATTCAAAGACTACCCAGGCAACGCCGGGCTTCACTGCTTGTAGGTACACGATAAAAATAAATGAACCTTAGGTATATTCTGTTGCCTGGTGTTTATTACAAAAAATAATGGCAGTTAATAAAAATCTAATAGGTTAGCGGAGGAATTTTTATGGATGAAAATATTGGAAAAGTTCCTTCTCGATATCGAAATCCTCTGATCTTGTTTAACCGGTAGTGTCTGTCTTATCCATTGTCGGACTGATTTTTATAGTACAGTGTAGGTACGTCCAAACTAAATAGGTTGGCATTTCTAGATTGTGTGTGAAGCTCAAATATTTCTTAAACCACTAAGTGCTCAGAATCGTTCTTCCTGGGAAATGTGTAGAGGAGGCATATAAAGAAAGAAAGAAAGAAAGAAAAACATTTTATTGACCTTAAATGCAAGCATATGACCAGCAGTGGACTTCTTCAGGCTGATGATGATGATGATTATCAACACCAACAACCTATTTATACACTATTACAGGTAATCGCCAGTAAAACAAAAGCTCATAAAAAGTTACCTACCTCTCGCTTCAACGCAGGCGGGGAACTAAATAACAGCATTAGCGGTGGGTCGCTAGAACTTTTAACTGTATTACGTTATTACAGGCACATTTTCAGGACCAACTTACCTGAACTACTTAGGCTAAGTATGAACTTATGACGCGTTTTCTTCGGAGTCCGCCACAGTTCAGCACTAATTATATTATACCTACCTGTGGTTACCGTACCGTACCTATGGATTTTGCTCCATGGATTTAGAGTTTTTGCTGCTCTGTGCCTGTCATCATCCAATAGTACCTACCTAATAATAGTTATTTGTTATAGGTACCTACAGGTACCAGACATCGAAGAGCAAAAATACACTTTCCGAGATTGGGGTATGAAAAAATCTGTGTAACGAATTCAACATTATGTAGACGTTTTAACATTACACCTAGGTATAACCTACGGTAAGTAAAGAAGCTGCATTCTAGGCGAACCGAACAAGAAAATGTCTACGTCAAGTTGGGTGCAAACCAGCTTAAAAGCTTTATTTATAGTGGAATCACTGGAGCGTTCTACAAACACCTTGACATTCATCTTGAGACTTGAGTTAAAAACAGCTTTTACGATTGTTACGCCGCTACAAGGCTGTGTTCACGAATTTCGTATTTTGAATCAAGCTTATAGAAATTCCTGCAAATATATATTATGCACTATTACCTACTCTCGTAAGGTACCTCTATAGGAATTTCCAAAACAATTTAGTGCTATGAAACCTTAATTTGATCAAAATGATATTTTTTGGTATACCTATACCTATATAGGAATCCTATAGTTATTTTTTGAAATTTTTGTTTCAGTTATTCAGCCTATTAGGCTTATCATGCCACTGGTTCTTTGGAACCAGAGCGTGCCGCTTTATTATCTACTATTCAGTGATTTTATGTCTTCAAAAATGGTGAAGACGAGAATTTGTCTGACAGATATCAGCGTCTTAAACGAAGACCTCTTCTACTGTGACGAAAGCCTTCCTCTGCGAACTCTTAATTAAATGCCCGACTAAACCGAGATAACCAAGTGTCGTGCTATTCTATTTCCAGTACAGCGGCAACACCCTTCCAACTCGTCTAAAGTTAACAAGTTGTTTGAGGCAAGTTGACTTGTTCTGTTCCACACTATCGCTGTCCGCTTGTTCAAACAAGGTCGCTCTGCAGTTGCTCTACAGATTCTTCTATTTGTATTGGGTTTTAATGGATTACCTCTGAGACCAATTTTTGAGACCAATTTTTAAAACTTTGTAGCCTGATATCGTTTTTTTTCTAACCGCTAAGTAGAAACACTTTAGTCTTTGATTTCTTTTTGATCTGGGGAGGATTACCCAAAAATTTTGATAAGAAATGCTTTTTCTACCTATACCTACTATCTATTAGTGTCTGTTAGCTATGAATTGACATGCCGTAACCAGCAAACCATTAGATAGGTACCTAGGTGATATAATATAACATAATACCTAACTGATTTGATGACTTTACTGTGGATAATGAATCTTTGGTAGGTCAGAAAATACAAATTGTATTTTTTACCAACTAGAGTTTTTGCCAAGGTTTTGGTTTTATGCATCGAGATATAAGTACTACGTACTAGAGAAGCTACGTTAAATAACTGAATTGTCCTTATGCTAGCGCTAGATTTGCTGCGCAAGTGTATTTTTATTCTCGGCAAAAAGGTCCGCGCGAGCTAGAGAGTTACTGAGTGAGGTGCGGCGCGATCGCCGCAGTTGAACGAGACAAAGTAAGAATTTACGGTGTCTTCTCTAGTACGTAGTACTTATATCTCGATGGCTTTAGGCTAAAGTACCTAAGCATCAGTTGATCATTTTCATAAAACAGTAGCCTACCTACTAAGTTTACCAAATCAATGCCCGCTAGCTCTATGTAGCTTTACAAACGTTTGCAAACTAAGTTCAAATCAAATCAGTTGTCAGCGCTGATTTCGTGTGTTCAACAACTTTATCATTGTGTTATGAAAGGGCTATTAGCGTCAGTTTAGTAGCGAATTGGGAGGGGAATCTGATCACGTTCTGCAATTTAACGAATCTAATGAATAAACAAGTTATTTTCATCTTCCTCCTCTCCGTCAGTCCCTCACTGCTGAGGATCGGGACTTCGTGCAAGAACCTTTTGTTCAGTTTCTGTCCACTTGCCCCTTTCTTCGGATTGGTGAAGTGTGACGTTATCGGGCGTATTTTCGTGTGTGGGAAAAAATAAATACAAATATTTTTATTTTTATTAAAGCACGATCCTTGCAATCTCAGACATTTCGTCTTCCGGTTTGTTAGTCGAAGTCGTTAATCAAAAAAACCAACAGCTGCCATTTCAGTTCTATGAGCTATGTTGTATGACTTGTCCATCATTTTATTTACCAATATGGCCTCCTCATTGCCACTTCTTACTTATTCTGAGAGCCATGTTGATAGTCGCTGACCTTCTGTGAATTTGGTTCTTAATGCATTATGCAGGTATGCAGTTTGGCTATGCAACTAGTTACGTTTATAACCTGCATAAGGCTGCGTTTTCATCACAGCATCTTAAAGCTGAGCGGCAAAGCAAGCTGAGCGGTGATAAGATGCATAAAAATATAGGTTATTGTTAACTAATTCTAGACTATTAACACAATATAATAAAGGTAGTTTTATTTACGCATTGCTAATAAAAACATCGGGACCGTATGAACTTTTGCCCCAGATCCTGTGTAGGGATTCAAACACATCTTTTTCCACGCATCCTCGCACATCTCTGGTGAACACGCAGCCTTATTCTTGGCAACTTGTATAGCCTAGATAATATTATTATGCTTTGATAAAAAACATGCCTTCTCGATGTACTCGCCTAGTGATGTGATGATGATTCGTGATAGAATCAGAAATGAGGATATCCGTAAAATAACCAAGGTCACCGACATAGCTCGTAGAATTAGCAAGTTGAAGTAGAATAGCTCGTAGCTCGTAGAATTAGCAATGGGCAGGTCATATAGCTCGAGGAACCGACAACCGTTGGGGAATAAAGGTTCTCGAATGGCGACTACGAACCGGAAGTCGATACGTAGGGCGCCCGCCCTCCAGAAAGACCGACGACATTGTTAGGATCAGGGGAAGTCGATGGATGGAAAGGGCTCAGAATCGTTCTTCCTGGAAATGTGTAGGGGAGGCCTTTGTCCAGCAATGGACTTCTTCAGGCTGATGATTATGATGATGATACATACCACCTACACGAGTGTTTCCAACTCACTTTTATGAGAGAAAAGCGCCAAAAAATTAATTCAAACTTCCATTGCCGACTCAAAGTACACGCTTAAAAATATGAGCAACGCAAAATTAACAAAGTTTCTGCTGTAAAATTCGCTTTTACGATGTTCTATAACTTTTGAATTTAAATCTAATAATGGAGCTTGGTCAAAAAACATTATTGAGTTGATAATGAAGGTTTAAAATAGTCTTTATCGTTATAGCAGCATTGTGGCTATTATTATATTGACAACTAGTGGGACTCCGCGCGACTTCGTTCGCTGTAAACTTCTCCCAATACAAATTTAAAACCCGGCTGCACCCCTTTATGGGCTGAATTGATGTAGGTACCTACACTTTTCATAAAGAACGCATCCTCCAATTGTTAAGCCCCTGCGACAAACGGTTTAGGCTATGCGGTACCTACCTAAGTAAGTAGTCACTCTCCAAGATATTTTTATAGTACTAGCGAATCGCCTCAGCTTTGCACGGGTTGCCGTAGCATGATTTTATAATAGCCTTCCTCGATAAATGGACTATCAAACACAAAAATAAGTTTTCAATTTGCACCAGCAGTTCTCGAGATAAACGCGTTCAACCAAACAAACAAACTCTTTAGCTTTATAATATTAGTATAGATGTGATGTGTTACTAAGCTTTTATTAAAATGTACCTACCGCTTTTTTTACTCATAATAGGTACTATGGATTTATGCTGATACGTTTCTGTAAAATCTGCAAACATACATTTTAAAATCAGTTAACCTTGAAAATTTGATTAGTACTTAGGTAAGTTCTAGTGAGCTCAAAGTGCTAGTTTGATGCTAGGAAAACATGTAATTTAGATTGATTATTATTGTTAGCTTTTGAAGGTAATAAATAGTTGTCGGATGCAACAAAATTATGATTTATGCAAAAAAGTTATCTGAAGGTTCCACGCGCGGCGGTTTTTTAGTTGGTAGAGCAGTACTTACGAACCCCTAATCTGATTGACTGACGACATAGGATCGCGGAAATTCGGTGGATACACATGGCTCAGAATAGTTTTTCCTGGAAAGGAACGATTCTTGGAAGACTTCCTGAACGGTAAACAAACTCCCAAAATAGCTCGTTTTGAGACTTTAAGCTTTATGCCTTAATTCTTTAAGAACAAGCATAAATAAATAAATATTTGTAAACAATCCACTCAACATTATCTAGCCCCAAACCAAGCAGAGCTTGTACTTTGGGAACCAGATAGCTGATAAAATACTTAAATGGATTTTTTTTGCAAATACATACTAAGAATACAATGTAACACCCAGACAGAGAACCAACATCTGTGTTCACCACACAATATTTGTTCTCGGCGGGGATCGAACCCACGACCTACGGCGTAGAAGCCAGAGCTACTGCCAACTGAGCTGTGCGGTCAGTCGAAGCATTACTAAGTATAGCCCATCTAATTTTATGGTGTTGATCATAGCCCATATCCAGCAGTGGAAATTTCCAAGCTGTTGAAGGTGATCACAGGAACTAAGAGGTAGTTTTTTTCTCATTTACATTGTAGGCGATACGGAAACCCGTTTGACTAGTTTTGTTTAGTAGAATCATGTGATTTTCTAAGCTATAATTTGTAGCATTGATTTAATGAACTTAATTAACAGCGTTGGATATCCTCGAATTGGAGCTATGGTAATAAAAACGATTAGATACACCTACTTGTTGGTAATAAAAACGAGTAGGTAGGTAGGTATTTGTTGGTAGTAAAATAAGAAGAAAGCTAAAAAAATATGAATCATTAGTTTTTCCTGTATGTATTTTTTTTGTTATACCTGTGATATATGAGTAGGTATACCTACTCATTTTTATTATCAAAATATAAAAAAATATCAATAATTTGTTTTCCTTATAAATTGTTGTAGGAAGTTACTCGAAGAGCAAATTCTCTTTTACAAAAATTTACAGGAGATTTGTCTGTAGGTACTTATTGAGAAAGCCCAACCAAGTAATTATTCCTATTAGAGACCTATATGGCAACCACCCTTAATTAATTGCCTTTGGTGTGCCATATTTGTCTTCCATCAAAACTGAACACACATTATAGGTGTAAATAATCTAAATTATATAAAAACTACGTAAAAAACCGAAGTTTCACGACAACCGTGTTTTGACGAAGAAAACGTAAAAAGGGCGTATCGTTGTCCCCTGTTACAAAGACAAATAGATCTCAATCTGTGGGTGTCGTAGTTTTTACACAGCGAGCTCTTCTATCTCGTGTGAAAGGAAAGATAAGATTTATTTGGCTTATTTACAAGGTTGATCTTCAGACCAATTTTCACTCTGAGATCGAAAACTGATTTCGAAGAGGTTTTATCGTTGAGGAATGTGTAAAGGGGGGTTGTGTGGTTGTGTAAGAGTAAAGGGTTTTATTCTATAGGACTAATGTAGGAACCTGTAGGCTGTATTTCCCAATGCTGAGCTACCAATCATTCATAATTCCATTTTTGACAACTTTAAGTGTCAGAATTACCCTTACTTCTGACACATCGATAATTTTTTTTTATTAGATTCCCAAAGCTATGATCCGAGTGGGACTCAAACCTATAGGTACGCCATTGCTTATTTTACGCCTAACCTTACGTTAGCCAACTACGCTACTAACACATAATACCGGCGAATATACCTATCTAGCTATATGATAGATCGTGGGTTCGAATACCATTCAGTGCAAAACTTTTAGGACTAGCACATAATTATTTTAACGAGGAGTTTTGAAATAAAAAATACGAATAAAATTAAACCACTTTTATTATCACAAATATCACACACTAAACAAAAGTTTTTGGTAGTCACACTTAAAATATCTCGCTATAGGAGTTAACATAAGATAATCACCTCGCCCGCCCAGCGTTGACCACCATACGTTTTGTATCTGTCTCATATATTTTATAGGGGACAGACAGAGACAGAGGAAGCAGACCCGCGCTTTCTTCTCCAGTGTTATTACTTTTATACAAAACGTATGGAACCGGGGCAGGAATAATCAGATTCTAACATAAAAGTTACAAATTATTCTGGACCAGGTAGAGGGATATATACGAGCTCTTCGTATGGGACTGCCTCGAAGAATTTCTTTATGGTTTTGATTGCCAGGTCCACTGCATAGTCCACAATGGGCTTGCCGAACTCCTGGGCCACAGTCCGCCAGTTTTCGTTCAGGAATGCTAGGACTGTGTCACCTGGAAATGAAATGTTGGTGTTAGTATTTTTAAATTGAGCGTGGGAAGACGGTCATGAAATGTAGTTAAATCGGCAGAGACTGCCGCCCAGCATTCGGTGACCCATCTGCTCGCTGTTGTCTTTTTTAGTTTTCCAAAATCATGAAAAAGACGGACATTCGATATACCTATAGGCAGACTCAAATCCCATAGAATTTACGTGGGGATATAAATACGTATGTAAGAGAGAAGTCTTACAGTCTTACAAGAAGTATTTACATTTGACACATGCTTTTAAACCATAGCTACGAAAAATCATACACTTAAAAAATTGCAAGCTCTGTTGTTCAAAGAATACTAAGTAATTAACTTCAAGGTGTAAAAATAAAACAAAAACTTAACACGCAAATAGCTTTTTTTTGTTACGGAAACCAACTATGGCTCCATTTAAAAAATATATTCGGTTATGGCCATCAAATAGTACGACCTAGGTCCTAGAAGTTGTATAAGTATTCGTTGCATTCTGACGGAAGTGTCATCAAATTTATGACGAATTGGACATACCCAATTACCCTGCACAAGGCTTATCGATTGACGGCCAGCAATCACTTGAGTATGACGGACGGGCAGGCATTAATATTCTAGCTATCATCCTTTTGGCGGTTACAGACTTTAGCGGTAAATCTATTCTGTGCCTTATATAGTCGGTATGCTGCCATTTTATTGTAGAAGATGACTAATTCTAAAGTCCCATTATAAGATTTCATACAATGCAATAACATTATTGTTGCAAGGTATTATTTTATCAAAATACTCGCAAAAAGTTTTGAATAGAGGCGCATTTTAGATGACGCTGTGTTACATTTTTTGAATTATTATTTTTATATTTTATTGAAGTGAAAACTTCTTTAGCGGCGTTGAGCACTTTTTCTGTAATGGGTATAAAATCTTAAACTCGCGTCAGCGCGTCAGGACACGTGACCTGATCGAAAAAGCGTAAGACGGATGGAGAGTAGACAGCTATCCCCTCTCTACGGCGCGGCGAAAGTGTATGCCTGGGCCTACTGTTTCGTTTAGGCAGCGCAGGGCGCTTGCGCGAATGTTCGTGTATGTTACAGCGTGCCAAATAACAAACAAGCCCCCCCTAACCATTCCAAAATATCAAACATGCTCAACGTTAATAATCAAGTTTTCACTTCTGCCGGCACTCCCGGAGTGCAACCCGTATTTATTTTTTTTTATTTGTATTTATATTTTCTACCCTACAAAAAGCTATGGGTTTGTGCCCGCGGCTGTATTGTATAAAAAGTAAATAATTGGATACAATTAATAATTGATGTTGGTTGTACCTACTATTTTAGATTTTTTTATCGAAACTGTTTTACTTTCACTATGGAATTTGAACTTGTGATTACTTTTAATATTACCAAAGGATAGGTACTTACTTAACTCCTGGCTGCCTCTAAAGAGGTTCTTGAGATCAAAAGTCACGCGGTCGCCGTAGTCAAAGTCATATTTGTAGCTCATCAGATCAAAGTGGTTGGCTCCGTTCTCGTCTTTCACGTATTTCGTTTTTATGTATACTTTCATTCTGAGGTTTGCTGTAATGTTATAAAAAAATAATTAAAAAAAAAAAAATTGAGGTTGTGAGTATGAGGTTTTGAGTGGCTTTAGTGTCGTAAACATATGCCTCAGATCAATAAGTTCACTGCCTTTCCCTTCTACTTTCCTATATTTAGGGGGTTTGTTTTTGCCAAGTAAACTGCTTGATTCTACTGCAAAGAAAAATACTGCCTCATATTGATGCTCTTATGATATCTACGGAAAGTGATATCCCCCCCTATCACTTTCCGTTTTAGGGGGGGGAGGGATTATTAGGGGTTCTTCTTTATTATTTCCTTATGAAAGTCACGGGAACTCGATGGATAAAAAGTCTTAAAGCTAGTTTGGTCTCAAAATGTATGGGGCCACTTAGGTCTATGTCTATCAGTGGAGTTACTCATGCTGCTGTTAATCAACGGGTTCAACTTACTCAGTTTGATTTTGGCGTCACCTGCGCCGTCGATGTTGAAGAGAAGGATCTTCCCGATAGCATCGTACTGACCCTTGATGGTCAAATTGCAGTGAAAGTCCAGTTCAAAGTGACGTTTTTCTAATTGTGATCTGTAAGTTGAAATATGTTACAATGCTAAATTATCTCATTCTCATTATTATAAAGTAAAAAAACATTTCATAATTGAATCGCATGAATCAAAAGGATCACTTTGAAACGACATCGCAAAATTAATGCTAGAATGGAAGAACCTACTAAAAAACTAAAAAAAAAGAAGAACCTACCTAATCTTTCAAATAAAAATAGTATATTCCAAATCAGTTCGTGTTAAGTTATGCGGAAACAAACAAAAAAACAACCGAATTGATACCTAACCCCCTTCCCACTCATTTTTTTGGAGTCTGTTAAAAATTTATAACGAATGTGTTCGTATAAAGGCCAATCTATTCTTATTTTTTGTTGTAGTCGCACGGGTTGGTCGCTTTTACCATAATATTTGTTTTATCAAAAAGTTAGGGAAAAACTAATATAATGTTAACGAAAAGAAATAATGTACTTCTAATTTCTTAGTAGTGAAGCGTTTATCACGTAGCATAAGTAAGTATTTAACTTTGTCATTCCTAACGTAGACATAAGTTTCTTGCCATCACAGTAGGTAAATTGCTTCTTCAAAACAAGTTTTTTTTAACTTAAAATGAGGATTTCTATTTATGGGTATGGCTATGAAAATATTTTTGATGTCGATGATCCCTATATAGGTACATATTTATTTTCCATAACTTTAAATATTATTACGCAACAACTACTTATTTATTATCATTATAACCTTCAAATTTGTTTTCCGTGATGATTTTATAAAATAATGTACTTATCCTATAATATTAATTACTGTGGAGGGAAGGTTATTATTAAAAATAAACAACCAAAGTAAACTTGGTTAAATAAGACAGAGTTGACATAATATCTTTTGAAAATAGGTAAAATAATTACTTTTCACAGACTGCTTTGAAATTTTCTGAATCTGCTTTGAATATTACATTCAAGGTAAAAATCTTTTTAAAAAGATTTGTTTAGCGAAACATCTTGAAGTTAAAGGCATGTTTCTTTTAGGTTTAGTTATTATCATCTTCTAGCTAGACGTCTGAGTATTTTTCATTAAAATTTGCACTATTTTTTGTACTATTTTTACCTAATTAGTAAAGTGGCAGTACATAATCAAATTTAAAAAAAAACTGTCGTGCCAGAAAAATGATTTTTAAAATGATTCATGAAAAAAATCTTGTTTTTGATCTTGTGTAAACTGAATAAATTGTCTGATGACTGTGGTTTAATTAGTATTAGTCACTTATTTTCGTTGGGTCAATAAATTCATTATTCAGTTGTATCATAAGGAAACGTCTTAAAGCTAGGTTAAGAATAAGAACAGACAACAAACTACGCCTAGGTTCCTACTGGTTTTTGTATGTGTAACCAAATGCATATATAATATTGGATTCACATTTAAATATAATCAAATATGGAAATTTTATCTAATTCTTTTACAAACTAAATTAAATGATAGTAAAATATTTTATATTCTTTACTTATTAAATTGACCATAACAAATGTACTTAATTGCAAGTATTTAATTCAATTTTAATTACCTATTGTTTACTTAACAGTATTTTATATCTTACAAACACTATAAAATAAAATATACTTACTAGAAACTACTAGAAACAAATGTATATTTATGTGAGTCATCAGATTTTTGTAGAGATCATTATTTAATTTTTCACATTCAAAATATTATTGACTAGCGGCCTGTCCCGGGTTCACATGGGTGGATATTTATTTTTTAAACACATAAATATAGCTTATGTTACTCAGGGTGAACGTATCTTTCCAATGGTGAAAGAACTTTTGAAATCGGCAGATTAGTTTTTGAGTTTATTCATTACAAACATACACACAAAAATATATAGAAAGAAAAAATGGTCGTAGGTAGGCACTGTGTACTAAGAGGAAGACTTATTCTTATGCATATGCATACATAGGTACACATTATTTCTATGAACGCAGCTATTATTATTTGTAGTGTAATTTAGTGAAAATAGCCGATCTACCTGAGGTTGCGTGTTCCATTATACCTGTTTCAAATAATTGAATGAGTGACATCAGAATATCACTTATTGCAATTCAATGCTCTTCTCATTGAATTCACCTCTTTACTTTTTGCAAGGCCTTGTGGGAATCAGTGATGTGTAAGTAATCTGGTAGCGGATTCTTTATAAGATCTTAGTACCAGGAAGCCATGTTGTTAATTTACATAATCCAGTAATTATATCGTATCCTTAGATAAACGAGTGTGACCCTGGATTGTGGTTATGTAAGGTCAACCTACATAGTCTTTTTTGAACTATTATTTAAACAATATTGTAGGTAAACTATTAAAACCAGTGCTAATTAAGAAACAGCTGATGCTAATTAAATGGCGGAGTAATAGGTATACATATTTTGTGGTAATATTTTTTTTTAATGTTTTTATTTAATTGTAAAATTATGATTACCTATAGCTTGCTGTAAAAAACGAAATTTGTGTATTATCTGTGTAAGAACCGTACACAGACGCGCGTGTACAGAATGTCATTTTTGCATGCCTGCGTGTAATCTTCTTATCGGGTCACTGGTTCTTTCGAACCAAGTGTGGTGAAAGGATTTTAAATGTGCCTCAAAGAGGCTCGTTTCTTGCACTTGACACATATTTTCTGTGTAATAGGTAGTTGGAACGCAGTTTTTGGCTGGGTTATGATGTAGGCAAAGTATGTATTATATTTATACGTCTAACGACTTTCCGTCCGTGTGAAGTTTGTTTTCCCGCAGGTTCACACTTACCACTTGGGAGAAACTTACTAATAGCAAACAACTTTGACCCCAATGTTCGACCTTTTCCCTCTTTCGGTATGAACCTACGCCTGCTGCTGGGAACTGGGGACACATTACCCTCACTTTGTTGTCTCTAGGACTAGCGTAGGATGTCACCAGTATATCAACCAGGACTTTCTTATATAAAAGCTTATAAATTAAAGATTGGGGTTGATTATATAATTTTTCATTACTCATACTCTGAAAGTAGGTCTGAAGTTGCCTGAGGGGCCTAGTTGAAAGTAAAACTTTCAGCCCTAGGGAGAATCGCTTTCTACTGACAGCTGTCAAATTATAAAAAAAACAAGTTCAATTTTATTCAACCATGTTCCAACTTTCTAAAGTCTTTCTGACTGCAAAGAGGTCGTTGAACCAAATTCCAACTTTTTATTCAGCAAGTAGGTTGGAAACCCATTAACCCAACGGTAAGAAGTTTAAAAAGTCTAATTAGAGCGCAATGTAAAATTTAAATTTAAATAACATAAAGATAGTATTAAATAAATAATATATCTTCTAAATTACTTGATTAATATATAGCTTCAACTATTTTTTTAAAATAACATAGATTTGAGCAAACAATTTACCATTTTTTAAATTATGAGAATGAAAACAATGGCTGAATAATGCTGGCGAGCCGTAGCCGAAGGCCCGCCAGAGAAAAAGAAAAAAAAAACCAGGAAGGCGGCAATTCAATCTTCATTTTCACTAATTTTTCTTTCATGTTTTTATTTTTACTTTCCTTGTATTCGTAATGAAAAGCACAGTGTTTACCTCGGGTGAAAGTCTTTTAAGTCCCTCAAGCTCCATTGGCGCCCTCGCTTACGCTCTGGCGCCAAACCCGTCTCGGGACTCAAAAAACGTGACTTTCAACACTCAGGTAACAATGTACTAATGCATCAGCTACTTAGAAAAAAAACAGCAGTTTATTTGAAGAGTAGACTGTCAGTGACCTCGAGTCGAATTTATTTAAGTTCCTCCACTAAATTAATTGCCTGGCACCTACCCTCGGTAAATAAAGAAGGGAAAAGAAGAGGAGGGAAGGAAGTAGAAGTAAACTGAAAAGTCAGCATGAAGCTGTTATCTTCAAAGTGCCCGTTTTAAATTTATGTTTATCGTCATATTTGCTCAACCATAAATCTACGAAAAAAATTATAAATGATAAATAAAAAAAGAGATAAATTTGCATCTCCTAAAGTTTATATTGTTTATTTTTTTGACGTTTCAAAGTGGTATTTGAGATTTGACTGAATAAAATGCTTTTTAACTTGGACAACAGCTGTTTGTTTTTCATTGGGTGTGTTAAACGCATTAAGGATTCACATCACGAGAGCTGACGGTAAGCCCTTGACCTGCAATTTGACTATCAGCAAGCCGATGCTGTATTACAAACGGTCGACTTATGAGGAGGAAAAAGATTCGTTCTCTATCGATCTCAAGTAAAGGTAAAGTAAAATAAAATGTAAATGTAAAAATGTAATAAAATGTAAATGTAAAATGTAAATAAAAGTAAAGGGAAAGTAAAATGGTTAGACGGGTGGACAGCGGAGTCTTAGGTAATAAGATTCTTTGGGTACGGAACCCTAAAAAGGAAAGCGTTTTTATTGTTCCAATTAAATTTTGGAATATAAAGTTTGTCTATTTTCAGACCCTACGTTCGTTGATTATCTTTCAATTTATTAGGTATTATGTCCTGGCATGATTTTGGAAGGCATATTCCGTTTTTATAGGCGCACTAAACGAAATTACAGAAATTCAAGTGATGTTACGAAAGGAAAACTGATGTTACGTAAAAAAATAAGTCTCTCCAATGAATTTCCGCTATCTAATCAGGTAAAAAATGTGGCCTCTTCATAAATATTTGAAATTACTCACACAACGTTGTCCACGATGCACTTTCTGAATCCCGTCACCTTTCCCTGGTAGAATGTGACCTTCAGCCCACTCAAAGGGATAGCCAGTTTCTCAATAACGAACGGGTCCAGGCTGGGAACTCCTAGTTCAGGGATGCCCTTGACGAAATCAGGGATGGCATCTTGAGTGGCCTTCACCAGACAGGCTTTTGTTGTTTCATTGCAAGGGTGGATGTAATCAGCTGTGGATAAAGTGTATGTTATATTTAACCAACTTTAAATAAAAAAAGGAGGAGGTAAATATGGTTATATTTTTGTTATTGTTTGTTATGGTATAATTTCGTCATTTATGAGCCTATTTAAAATAATAGTAATATGAAAATTTATAATGTATTTTCAAATTGATCCCTTAAAGTATAAATTTCATCAAAATCGGCTCAGCGAGCCGATTAAATGCACGTTTATGAGCGTTTTAATGTTTGTTACTGCATATCTCCGTCATTTATGAACCGATTTAGTAAATTTTTTTTAATCTGAATGATAATAAACTATTTTTTTAGTTGGTAGATACTTCTAGATTGGCCATGAAGTTTCTTAAACTTATATAATCTTCTTTTCTTGTTCTTCTAATTTTGACAAATAGTGTTGAATGCAAGTTCGAATTCCAGCT
Source organism: Thera obeliscata (assembly GCA_947578465.1). Classification (NCBI taxonomy): domain Eukaryota; kingdom Metazoa; phylum Arthropoda; class Insecta; order Lepidoptera; family Geometridae; genus Thera; species Thera obeliscata. The sequence goes on along the minus strand of OX387912.1, from coordinate 20,658,779 downwards.
GCAATAACTAGAATTCTACCTTTATTTCTAATAGCTGGAATTATACCTTTATTGGTTCAAAGAGCTCTAGCTGTAGGTATCTCAGATGAGTGTTATCTTTTGCCAGATTGGAATGTTGTTCCAAGCCATTTCGAATACGTAATTAAAAACCACAACTGAATTAGTTTTAGTCCAGTTCATCAATTAGCCATCATAGTTGTCTAATTAAACAACGAAAGAGAAAATTATTTGTGATCACGTAACGCATTTGTAAAATAATAATAATCTTTTGGTGTTTTATTATTAATAAAGCAATTAATTTATCATGAATTTATAAGTGTAACAGTTACATAAATTTGTTTCTAGTTTGTGATAAAAAATACATTAGTGATAACGTCATTTATTTATTAGTATACAAATAATGAATATAACCTGTGCTAAAAAATATACAAACAAAATGTTTGTGTATAATGTTTGTTTATTTGTTTTTTTTTTTTTTTTTTATTTTTTTTGTACACAAAGTTTCTTTGTGTAAATAAATAGTTGAACTCTTCAATAAAAATACCTGTGCTTAATGTATTTAATTAAAACTATTTGATCAGAATTTGCCTAAATTATAGTGATATACCTAAGCTATGGGTTTGTGATATCTGAATAAAATAAATTTAATTCAAATAGAATAATTAGATATAATTTAGAAAATAATAATAAAAAGTTATTAAGAAATGATAAAGTTTAATATTGAGATGTTTTTGCATTCTTCTAAGTTAAAAACCCTCACATAGAACACCGCAAAACTCTCAGAAAAAAAACAGCTTTTTTAAACTGTTGCTTAGGCAACGTTTTATTTTTTTTTAATTAATGCATCGACTAATAATTCCAACTCCAAAAAGTTCAAGCTATAAGATTTATTGGCTTTGTTACAATAATTGTCTTTATTTTTATGCACAGACAAAAAAACCGATGACCTACACCTACCCTAATGACTTTTTGTCACGCTTTTTTGGGCACGCATGCAAAAAGCTCAGACGTGCAAAAACTTAAACCTATTAATAACTGTTATTATTTAATCTTTATTTTAAAGGTTCATTTTTTTTTGACTTCACAATCTGCCTTTGCGTTGCGGGAGGTTCTAAATAAGAATCATCTTATTTATCAAATCTAATAACCCTATTAACCCTAACCCTATTTTGGCTGAAAATTGGAGGGGAGGTAGCTTAGAAGCAGAGAAACAGACATACGATATTTTTTATCCCCAAAAAGTAACGAGAACGGGGCAAGCGAAGCCGTTGGCGGCCGCTAGTAATATAATATTTATACATTTTACACAGCCCATAAGTAAGTATACAACCTATTCTATAAGAGAGTATTTTATCAGGTTCCTATAAAATGCTATATATTATTGTTTAATTTGTGCATAGATATTTTTATTTTTCTGTTTAAATATTATAATTATAAACATCAGTTTATGCATATAAAAAATAGGTACGTTTATGTAAACACACACAAACACGCTTAAAGTGACATAACGAGTTCACTTCGCCTTCGTGACCTTAAAAACAAAAGAAACGTGTATTGCATAGAAACTGTTTACAAATCTATGGCACGAATGACCAGAGATAACGTGACAGTTACTATGCGAACAACATGTCATCATCAACACAGCAACACAAAGTCAAGGCTAAGAATTCGTATAGTATTATTTAAGACACCGGTTTTGCTGGAAAACTTTGTATAAATAAATAAATAAAACAAAATAAATATCTACGTATTTTAAAATATTACAACGACAGCACAATATATATTTCTAGGTAACAGAAAAAAGAGCCGAATGGATAATTTTAAAACAGGAATTTAATAGTTTGGGGGCGGATGGGTTGCCGTAGTCACCAGGCTTGGTAGGCGGGCTGGTGACCGCAGTTTCGCGGGCCTGCTGTATTATCCATACTAATATAAACGTGAATGTTTCTAAGTATGGATGGATGGATGTTTGTTACTCTTTCACGTAAAAACTACTGAATGGATTTTAATGAAACTTAACAATAATACAGCTTCAACATCAGAATTACACATAGGCTACAATTTATAAAGATATTGGAACGGAGAACGGATGTAATTAACGAAAACGGGGCGTAACGGGAACGGGGCGAGCGAAACCACGGGCGGCCGCTAGTCATGTACCTATATTTTTTCCAGGTCTTAGGACATGGCCGTTAATTTTCAAAGCCATTGAAATGACAAACAAATACAGAATATACACCTATGTTTTGTATTACCCTGATGAAACGTCATAAGACACAGGACGAGCCAGTTACGGACGGCAATGGAGGAGGTCTATTTTATGCAAGATACCACGCACATTTTAGTTTCGATTTCTACGGTATTTTGGTACAAAAAGCATTAAAAACCATACATGCACAAAATAACATTTTACAGCAACCTTGGTGAGGTAATATTAATAAGAATTTGTATAGTTAATAGTTATAAATATGGGTCAAATGTAAAACAGGCAGATTTAAAATTTAAATTATTATTTAAATATATATTTTAGGAAATTATAGTCTTATTAATATATGAGTACCTTTACTGTGCTTAATCAGATTTTTAAATTGTTAAACATGATTAACTTAGCTATGATACACCGTTTGAAGTTAACCTCAACAGTAATCTCTACCAGGCAATCTTTTTTTCAATATTTATCTAAGAACTACAAGTTACAAAATATTTTTTTTACCGCGTCAGTTACTTTAAGTATAGCCTCTGCTGAAACAACCCTTATTTAGTTTCTGGTAATTTTTTTATTCGGATAAATCACAAGGATCACTTTAAGTAGTACCTACTACTTACTACGTACATAAATCTAGGAGCATCGAGAAAACCTTTTGATCGTAACCTGGCATCAAACGATACAGATCAATCAGAATACTTGAGACTGCGGTGAATGAGTAGGCAGGTACCTACTCATTGGTAATGATCACGACTAGTGTTGTGCCTCGCAAAAAAACTTAAGTTATTTTAAAATCAAAATTAACTCGAAAACAACCGTCGATACAAGCACACTTTGACCTTTTGAAATAGATAATAAACTCAAACATATCTTGCAGTAGCAAACTTAGTATGCATAAACCAGTGTTGGGATCAAAATTATTTTTTGTTAAACTGTTTGCGATCGGATTGCACCAAGAAAGTTGTTTGCAAAGGGTTTCCGCCAAAATTGCCCCAGTCCCGGCGCAAAAGAATTGTATCTCAGATTTTAGATACTTATTAGTAGAAACAATATCAGGTGTCGCTATTTCCTGATTTCGTGGCTAACATGTTTTTTTTACCCAGAGAAGTTTCATAGGCGCTACATGCAAAAATGACACTTTTTAGGAAAAACTTCATGTTACTGTGTGTAATTGACATTGAATTGACAAAAAACTAATAAAACACATCATTTAAACACATTATCACATATGTAATTGACTGGCCTCTAGCTCAGTTGGTAGTAGCTCTGCCTTCTGCGCCGTAGGTCGTGGGTTCGATCCCCACCGAGAACAAATATTTGTGTGGTGAACATAAATGTTTGTTCTCTGTCTGGGTGTTATATTGTATTCTAAGTATGTATTTACAAAAAAAAAATATGTATTCAAGTATTATATCAGCTATCTGGTTCCCATATTACAAGCTCTGCTTAGTTTGGGGCTGGTTAGTGTTGTGTGAATTGTCCACAATATTTATTATTTATTATTTATTAATGTACCTGACCTATGCCATTTTTTTAAAAACTTCATTTTACTGTATTAATTCACTCATTAACAACACAAACGTGCGGGTAGTTGCAAAAAATGAATATAATACGTACACACTGATACGACTCGTGGTTGGTTCCTCCTGATTTATTTTGTTTTTACGGCGACTTGGCATTAATCCCTGGACTTTTGATTTTTCTTGTGATATGGCAGACAATTGTGTTTTGTGTACACGGTCACTTCGGCGACTTCGAAGACATGTTCTATTTGAACATTTTCTTCAATCACGTCGAGAATTCTTGGTATATATTGTACGTGCTATTGAACCGCCCCAAGAGGTATGTTTAAAAAACAATTCCATTTAAACAAAGTATTTATTTTAACACAATGAATATATGCATAGATATACGCTAATAATTACTGTTACTCTATTATCTGTTACTGTTAATCTATTATCTGGGATGGGCTAGACACAATGATCATGAAATAGATCATCCAGCTATAGGCCTAGATTCGATATTGATTGATTTAGATACTTGAAACATGTATGAATAAACTTAGTTTGTCCTTGTACCTCAATAACAACATTATGTACTAGGGTATATGTGTGTGTTTTATTCATTTTTTGCCAATTCAATGTCAATTAGTACAGTAACAAGTAGTTTTTCCTACAAAGTGTCATGTTTACATGTGGCGCCTATGAAACTTCTCTGGGCATAATAACCATGTTAGCCACGAAATCAGGAAATAGTGATACCTGATATTGTTTCTACTTATAATTATCTAAAATCTGAGATACAATTCTTTTGCGCCGGGACTGGGGTTTTTTTCTATGGCCCGTGGCGGAAACCCTTTTGAAGATTTAGGTTCAACCGTTTAATATCTTTTAAAAAGTTAAAGTATGTGAGCGAGAAGTACTTACATCGACAGTTGTCTTACCTAGGCCGCTGGCGTCAGTGATCAGTGAAACGCTGTTAATTTTGACAGCGATATTTGACAGCGTTTCACTGATCGCTACCGCCAGCGGCCTAGGTGTGTGCAGGCCTTTAACAGCAACACTCACGGCAATAAAACTTTAGCTCTCTGCTTGGTTTAAAAAAACTTATTTAACTAATATCTAGAGTAGTTAATTAATTAAATTTCAAGCTGATTCAACCCACTTTAGGATAAATTTGCGATGAATATTTTATAACTCGGAGAAAAGTAGATCCGTCAGACGTAGGTATACAAACAAAAAATCCATCTTTGTTTACGACTAGTTTTCAGATATATTGAGGTTACGAATTGTATACATCCTAACAGCCGAATGTACTCTAAATTGGGCGAAGCTTTATTTATTTACTGTAAAAAAGTATTTAAATATTAGGGATAATGTAGGCGCAGATAATGTAACCTTGCATATTTTTCTATAGATAGATATTTTTTGTGTATATGATTTGATTGGCTTTTCAAGGCCACTTTATTCTTAGTCGTAAACTCTTGTTTAAGACCGTTCAAGAAAATGATTCTTTTTATCGCTCAATAAATTTAATATTCACCACCATTAAGAATAAGTTTACGAATACCAGTAAATATCTATCAGAATGATTATTTTGTTAATAAATAAAATAAAATAAAATAACTTTTCTTCACAACACTATCCATGGTGTTTCATAGATTCGTAGCCAGCCCTTGAAATTTGAGTCATTCACCCAACGAAACGCGAATTTCACTGCGTTTATTTTACAATCTTCCTATGTAATGAACATTATGATCATAAAGGTTTAGCTTTATAAAAATGATGGTAGAAACCAGAGATTTTGCAAAATGATAAAGAAAAATATTTTGTGATCATAATTTTACCTTAGTACCTAACAGTAATCTTTAACCTTTACCTAAAGGTAAAGACTATTGTGTCAGGATCCTAAGCGCTTGCCATTGCATCCGCCTATAGTCTACAAAAATATCATTAAGGTCATATAGGTTTAGTTTTATAAAAATGATGGTGGAAACCACAGAGTTATCGTAAAATGTTAAAGAAATAAATTGTGATTATATTTTTAACCTAATCTATAGAAAGGGACTACTGAGTCTGGATCCTAAACACCATTAGTCTTTCCACTCATCCGCCTATAGCCAGCAAATAAATAATTATGGTCATATAGGTTAAGCTTTATAAAAATGGTGGTAGAAAACAGAGTGATCGCAAAATGGTAAAGAAAAAAAATTGTGACCACAATTTTAACCTAACCTACAGAAAGGGTAAAGACTGCTAAGTCTGGATCCTTAACACCATTAGTCTTTCCACTCATCCGCCTTTGGTCAACAAAATATAGATTGCGGATCGAAAAAAAGACTCTTTTCAAACTTGGTTCAGAACAAAACCGTTGTTTAAGGTCACAGTTTCTGCTTTTATAAATAAAATTGGCCTTGCTCGATGACTTTTGCCTCATATAATGTTGACCTCACTTCAACTTCACTTCAAGTTGAATTATGCAATTTCTTATGATTATTATTTGCATGCATCTATAACGTAAAATATAATTAGCATGCAAAACAGCAACTAATTCTCGAAAAATCTAGCCAAAACTTGATGAGAACAGAGATATTTTAACCACAACAAGAAAATACAAGTAAGTCTAGTAGCCAAAAGTTGATCAGATCAAATATTTGAACCACACTAAATATAAAAAAATCCTGTCAACATCGGTTTGAAAAAGAAGACTGCTGGACAAAGCCTTTTCGACACAAATCCAGTAAATTAAATAATGATTTTGAGATTTGTTTATCTTATTCTATTTCTTGATCTTTTAGCCCTTTCCTCACCAACGTCGTTGGTGAGGAAAGGGCTAATTCAAAATTTTCTATTTAACATTTTTTAAAGCTTTGCGCACATCTTAGCAATCTGCGATGGCTCTGGATATTTGACAAAGTTTCACTAATCGCCTTCGCCTATAGATGTGCGCAGGCCTTAAAACTTTCATACTCACTCAATTTTGCATAGTACTTAGGTACTTGGTCTGAAAATCGTGATAGCGATTAAGTAAACAAAAAGGTATTTCAAAGACTAATTTTATATTAAGAAAACAAGGTCTTATTTTTAGAGTTATGGTAAACAGAGAAAAATAAATCAAAGAAAAGTAAACCAAGTTATTAAACAAAAAGCTTGAACTAACTGAAATTTTGAACTTATTTGGCAGAAAAGCTCTTGTTGCTTAGCTGCTAAAATCTATGAAACTTTTTACATGAAGTTGAATGTAGTCTAATGAAAGAAAATGGAAAAACTCACGTGCAAGCTTAGCTTCCCCATACTGGAAAACAAATAACACCACGAGTGCAACACTCTGAGTTAGTCCTTGCAATCGCATCGTCGGCTTTTTAGACAATGTGTTGAATTAAAGGCAGCTTCGGCACTGTTGAGGCTGTGTCGAGTATAACAGCTATATATCGGCTAAACGGAAATACATTAGCGGACCTTCAGTGTGAGCGTGGCGTCGGTCGGCATTGTATGTAGACAACCGGTCGCGGTTGGACTCAACGAACAGCGATTACGTTTTATTTTAAGCTATAAAATCATATTTGCTGCCTACCTGATGTTAAGTGGTTACCATCGCCTATAAGAAAGCATTGCCCCGATAAGTCGCACACGTCAAAAACTTGCCACATCGATACACTGCTCTGAGTCCATCAACTTAAGGCAAGATGTTCAGTCTGACGTGCCAGTAATTTCTCCGCCACCCACTTCCTTCAAACTGAAACACAGCAATGCTGCTTCGCGGCAAATAAAGGCTGGCGGTAGTACCTACTTCCCCGGACAAGTCCTTCACAAATAGCTCTACTACTTACTAGCTTGTGAAGGCTGTCAAATTTATATCATAATATAACGTACCTCCCCGGCTTCGCTTGCACTGTTCCCGTTGCGCCCCGTTCCCGTTACTTTTTCGGGATACAAAGTATTATATACCCATCTCCTGGTTCTATAAGCTACCTCCCCATTAACTTTCAGACAAATCGGTTCAGCCATTCTTGAGTTAGGTATAGATAGTGTAACTGACACGAATTTCTTTATTTAATAGACATAGATAACAAAAAAGGTAAAGATACTTAAAAAAATAAGAGATCTCTAAAATACCTTATCATAATTAGGAATCATAGAATAATTAAATAATGGCTTCGAGTGTTTAAAATATTCTGCGTAAAACTTGTTTTATAAATCTAAATGCAGGGTTATTCATTATTAGCTGCAAATACTCAGGAATTAGGTTCAACAAATAAAATAAAAAATATTTATGAAATGATTTTTTTAAAGTTTTGTTATGAAAATCCCGAGAAAATCGATAAAGGAATCATTGGCGCCTGACCTATTTTGACCTTTGATCCGCGCCCGCGCGCCGTGAGCGACACTCTGCGTTCAGTCACCGCCTGGGTGGGTCATCGTCCTGTTCTCCATGGCAATCATTAAGCAACAGCCGTAAAGAAATTAATAAAAATAAAATTTTGATACAAAAACTTAAATCAAAATTTAAAAAAAATCATTTAATAAATATTTTTTATTTTACTTATTGAACCTAATTCCTGAGTATTTGCAGCTAATAATGAATAACCCTGTATAGGAAACCCCTAGTAGTCTAAGATCCCTAGAAGAAGGACCTTCACCGAGCTGGTTATTTAATGAAACGTATTTTATATATAATTAAACATGCCAATAAATACATTCTATATGGGTTGCCTATCAAATTTCAGTCCAGGATAATTATGATTAATTAATAATTAAAAAAAAAAAAAAAAAAAACTTTCCACTGGTTTGTTTATCAAACAAATTCTATACCAATCGAAAGTATAGACCCCAGTATTTTTATTCAATAAACATACCGGTGCAAAATGCTAGTATCGATTTTCCTATTTATACCTGGCTACCCGAGAGTTGTGACCGGAAAAAAATAGGCAACCTAACGTTTGCATATTCTATGGGGTCTATACTTTCGATTGGTATAGAATTTGTCTAATAAACAAACCGGTGGAAAGTTAAAAAACATTTTATTTTGTTTAATTATTAATTAATCATATCCTGGACTGCAATTTGATAGGCAACCCATATAGAATATATTTATTGGCATGTTTAATTAAATATAAAATACGTTTCATTAAATAACCAGCTCGGTGAAGGTCCTTCTTCTAGGGATCCTATACTATAGAACGTTCTAAATGATAGAGTTTCGCAAGCCTCAGTACAACTCAGATTCGTTATTTTCCGTATTTTTAGGGTCCCGTTTTACTCCTTGGGTTTGGAACCTGAGCATAGTTTAAATTAGAACCCCAAAAATACGTAAAATAATTCTGCTGTCTGTTTGTCTGTCTGTATACTAAAAAACACACATGATTTTTTTGCTCGATATTAAGTAAGTATAAACAAGCTTGAAATATTCACAGAATATCGAGTTATATTTGTCACTTTACAATTAGATAAGTAAATAAAAACAATATTTAAGCGAGCCATAAAGCAGACATGTTTCGCAGCCATACATCATACATAATGGGCCTGATAGAACGTAGTACTTATATCTCGATGGCCTGATAATAGTTTTGTAGATGCAAAGTTTCGTGGCTCTACTCATAAGCTTGGAAACTAACACTGGATGCAAAGATGCACCTGAGGGTAAGGGGGGTGGGGTGAGGGTGAGGCCAGCAACTACGCGGAAGCCTGTATGGACAGAGAAGCCTGGCGGACTCTGGTGTTGGACGTCAAGATCCAGCTTAGGTCTTTGCGCCACAGCAGTAGGTAAGTATACAGCAGACATGATTTTTTGCCATTTTTATTAGATAATGGTACGGAACCCTTCTTCGTGTGCGAGTCTGATTCGTACTTGGCTGGTTTTTATTTTTATCTAATAAACAATGTCTAGCTCAACTTATACAGGTTATGCTACAATAAAAAATACAGTGATTTCCGATTGAAAAAACTAGGATTTACATTACGAATATATTTTATACAATCGCGCACAGTTTTTTGCGACCCTTATTTTGTTCCGTAAAGTTATAAGTTTTCATCAGACTTCCGTCTTATAAAGTATATATACGTAGCTTTCGAGCTTCTCAGGGCATAATGTACCTATATTTTGCCTATAAGTTGTTGCCAGGAGTATTTTTTTATGCGTCATAAGGAAAAAAAACATAATCTTTAGGGGGTCTGAATCATCTGCAATAGATGACACTGGCCAATGATAATGTTGATAATCTTAAGGTCGTCGCGTCGGTTCGAATCCAGTCGTCGTGCATATAACAATTTTTAATGTCAATGCACTCGTTGAAGAAAAACATCCCGAGGAAACTGGTTAGTATTCTAGCTCCAGAGTTTGGGTTATATTTTATTTGGACATTAAATCGCCTATAAAATGGCAAAAATTATTTTGCATGGAAATCGTACCATTTTAAATTAAAGTTATTTAATTTAAAATGGTACGAGTGGTGGTTTAGCCTCACGAGCTTGTTAAAGCTAAGATCTCTATATCTCAAATTGATGGAAGCAAGGCACGTTCCTGAAGAGTGTTACCTGTGAGGCAATGTTTTGTAATAGGTGACGGTTACCTCTTAACATCAGGTGGGCCTTATGATTATTTCAACAGCTTGTTGTCTACAACAAAAGATAAAATTAAAAAACTTTACTCAAGGGAAATCACGCGTGATTCGACTATTATCTTTTATTAGCTTATCTACATTGTAGTGCTGTACGACAAGGCTTTACACAAACCACTAGCGCCATCTTGTTTTTTGAACGTTAATTAATTATAACCTGTCACATCTGCATTCATTGACGGGCGTTGTCTGATAAAGCTGCCCGTCTGAAATGGGATTGGCCAGGGCACGTCAGCCAGATGCTTCCCGATAGGTGGGCGTCCATCGGCACAGCTTGGGTCCCGGATGGTGAAGGGCGGCGGCCGACAAAACGTTGGCGGGACGATATCGACACCTTTGAGAGGAGATGGTGGTAGGGGCTTGAGAGAGAGGTAAGTGGAAGTCTTTGGGGAAGACCAGCAGTGCGTCGAAATAGAAAACAAAAATAAAAGAACGCTTCATCCACAGGTCAGCTAACTTTATAAATTATAATTTTCTTAAGGTACCAATTATTATTCGTAAGTTTAATACGAATAGTTTGGCATTATATTAATAACTTTTGTCTAAGTTATTTGCCAGTTATTGGCTGAAAGCATAGAAGTGCTCAAATACAAATGCCGCTTGCGATCACCCATCCAAATGGTGACCACGCAGAATGTTGCTGATAAATAATCATTCCTGTAATAATATTAGCTACTACGAAGGATATTAAATAATTTGTTACAGTGTTTGTAAAGTAATGTTTATTTTTCTCATCGATACAATGTTACGCCATCTAATTGGCAGAATACTGTTTTATCATGTTAGGATACCAATAATAATTAACAATATACCTAGTGGTATTTCTTTATTAAAATTAATAAATCAATCAACTATAATTAATCCTAGAAATTCATGCAGATCGAGTATATTTTTAGTTTATTTATTGATTATATAAACTAATATTATGGTAACTACCGGCTAGATCTAACGACGTAATCAGCCTTTTTACAAAGCAACAACTTTATAAATACATACATGATTGTGCATTTAGACGATATAAAATATTTTCAATAATGTGCATTTAATATTTTTTGATTCATGATATTATTCAACAAAATTTAAGATAATTTGTTATATAGAACTTGACTCTATGCTAGCTAGCCACAATATTATTATACTCTGGTTGGCTCCTAAAAACTGCGCATACCAAAATATTTTCAGCACAACATGTTTGCTTTTTGATAAGGAGAAAAAAATAAAAAATAAAATACTCGTACTTAAAATAAATATAAACCTTAAAATAACAGTACTTTTGGCAAGAGTTGCCTGATTTCTAGCACTTAACAACATCTGCATACGTATTTCTAGTTTTACAAACTACATTTTGTTTTAGGTCGGTAGGTACATTAAAAAAACGCCAACCCTGTTTCAGTCGCAGTTTTTACATATAGAATTAATTACTTAGAGCCTCTTGTAGTAGGTTTAATAAACTTACTATTTTTCAATGTTTTGATACACAATTGTTACTTCTTTCTCTAATCTTTCATGCTTTCGAGTTGTGCATAATTTTAAAACATGCCTGCAATCATGGTTCACATGAAAAATCCTCAATAATACACACAAAATTCACAAACGACGCAACTTATCATGTAATGTGTGTGTGTAATGTAACATTTACAGCGCAGTCTAGCTTATTTAGGATTTATTTGATTAGAATAAGCATTAGCAAAAGTGAATTCCGCTACTTTGCTGTCCACTCTTTTGTTTTTAATACAAACGGGTTTAAATGACAATGTAAAGTATCTAAAAAACCTGCGCACACCTGTACGATGGCGATGGCGATCAGCTGAAACGCTGTCAAATATGTCAGCGATATTTGGCAGCTGATCGCCATCGCCTAGATGTGCGCAGGCCTTCTGTCTTGGAAAAATTTTCTACTCTATGACAGTTTCGTAATGTATCTCTCTTTTGTTTCTCAAGAGGCGGTTGTTCTCCATAAAACGCTAGAAAATTAATACTTTGGAATTGGCACGTTCAACAATTCATCATACGGCACAGCGTCGAAGAATTTCTTCGTTGTGTGGACGGTGACGTTGATGGCGTAGTCTACGACCGGCTGGCCGAACTCTTCGGTCACCACTCGCCAGTTATCGTTGAGGAATTCCAAAACGGTTTTACCTGTAATGAAAGACATCAAAATTGAAGACATCAACATTGTCTGGATATTCCATTTCGAATAGATTTTCTGATTTTTCGAGATTTCGTTCCCACTTTTATTTTTATTACTAGCAGCCCGTCCCGGCTTCGCACGGGGTAGACAATATTGTTGTACATTATTTTGTTCTATCGCTAATAGTTTCGGCAGCGCATTCGACGAAAGACATTTTAAGACTCATTTTTCTACACCTTCGATTACATTGTTCAAATTTTACCAAGGATCCCTAATTTATTTCAAAATGAAATGTAGCCTATGTCAAATTGGAAGAATGTAGCATTCTATTGGTGAAAGATTTTTTTAAATCGGCCCAGTACTTTTTGAGCCTATTCATTACAGACATACAAAAATAGGTACAAATCTTTCCTCTTTATAATATTAGTATAGATTAAATACCTAATATCAATCAGTTGTATTTTATTATTATTATTAAACAACACAAAATAATTTTTCTTGCCCTATCTAGTTTCTAAATCAATTATTTTCAGTTTTTTGTAAAAATCAACAAAATGTTGAATATCTTTAGACAATGTTGATGAGTGTACACTGGGTAGATAAAAAAACAAAATAATCGTAAATAGCTAGTTATTAGTTAGTATTAGTTTTTCAATATCAGCTATCCGGTTCCCATATTACAAGCTCTGCTTAGTTTGGGGCTGGGTAGTGTTGTGTGAATTGTCCACAATATTTATTATTATTATTATTTATTACTTCTCACTCATATTGTTGAAAATAGTTATATTTACAATGTGCTCGTGTAGAGTATAGATTAGCTTCACAATTTTGGCGTGGGCTTAGTAAATATTTAATTCAACGCTGTCGGGTTGGGGTTTTCTACTCTGTTACATTCATACACCTACAATAATGTGAGCATAATACAAAATGTATAAAAAGAACAAGCTTCCGAGTATTTTTTTAACAAAAGGTTTTGCTGTGATATTATGATCCGTGTATTTGAGAATTCTGTATGTTACTGGCAATACGTAATGAATACTGTAATCTGTATCCTGTATTTATTCCCGGTAATTTTAACCTTTTCAGTGAATGTTTGTTGGTAGGATGAGATGGGATAAATATTTGCAAGCAAGAATCACATTGCGCGATGTTGACGTGAAATGTTATTCTCGTGTTAAAACAATTTTAAGTGCTGTTTACGGCAGTGCTCTCGCGTTTCAAAGATGTATAGTATAGTCTTGGAATAAGGGGTGGCTTACTCACGGAACAGTGATATTATTTGTCAGGAAGGAAATGTAGACAATTAAATAACACTTTTTCAATATTTCTGATCATAGAAGTGTCTTCGCGATAGTAATATTGCAGGCAAAGCAAATTATTTATACGCTGTTGAATTCATACTTCTTGTACTTTCTAGAGACCCCTTTCATGAACTTGAATGCATGCTGGTTGACCGGTAAACATACATGTTTTTAGGGTTTTGGGAATAGGACATCCCTATACTGAGACCGAGCAACGAGACATCACTAGTCGGGGGATAAAAAGATGGCGCTGTAATGCGTAGATTATTGTTTGCCGTGTTATAAAGATAAACAGAGTTTTAGCTGTATTTTCTGAATAGTTTTCGCGTTAATATTATTACTTAGAAAACAGCATAACACACGGACAGATAACAAACATCTGCGTTCACCACACAAATATTTTGTTCTCGGTAGGGATCGCACTTAGGCCCTACGACGCTGAAGGCAGATCTACCAATTGAGCTCAGAGGCCATTTATAAGTACATTAGTCAGTGACTGCCAGATTAATACTTTTTGACTGCTTAAGTGAATATTCAAAGTGATTTAGCGCCTAACTTTTGAAACTATCATGGTTTTTAACACTATTTTTATGAAACAACGGGACGGTAACTGTGCCGAAACATCGGCAGTATACTCAACAAAATTTAATCATGGTAAATATCCCGTTGTTTCATAAAAATAGTGATTTAGCGCCTGTTGTGATTAATACGCGCTTAAAGTTGTTTGCTTTGAAGTTAACACCAGGAGGCAATCCTATAATAGACTCTATTCATCTCTGTTTATTATTGAAACTTTTCAATTTGTCAGCCAATAAATAGTTTATCGTCCAGCTATTGTACTCCTGACAGGTCACGGGTCAACGTGGGTCAGGTTATCGAGCCTACAGCTTGACCGCGCTTCTTTTTGTTCCGAACGACTGAATTTATTAGAGACCTTAAGATAGTTATAAGAAATAATAAATTAAATAGATGTTAATCATAGTTAGGAATAGTAGTAATAAAAATGAATAGACTGGTTTATAACCAAAAATAGTATGTAAGAATAGTTTAAAGCTCCTTATTAAACGTACCCAAAGGTATTGTGTTTTAATATAGGCAGGTAAATGAATAAACGACCCTCGAGTCGTTAAGGTAACATAATAGAAAGCCCTGCGTAATACAGGCAGGTAAAGCCGAGCGCAGCACTCTGTCTGCGTTCGAGCTAGGTGCCCTAGGTATATAGGTTTCAAAGCGAACGCTAGACCGTTACGCGCATGCCTAGGGCACCCAATCCAAACGTACGGAGAACTGTATACGTACGTTTTAATATAATACAGAACACGCTAGTGTTAGAGATAGGCACCTTTCAAATGTACGAAGGCTGTATACGTACATTTTATAGCATTATATAGTTAACAGGACACGCATAGTGTTAGTACCTAGGACCTATAGGTTTTAGAGCGAAATCACGTATCGCACAGGCTCCTAGGTACATCCCTTTTTGGTAAAACCTTAAAGAAGAAGAAGTATGGAAGTATATACATACGACTTTAATATTATATACCTAATAGGACCGTAGGGTAGGTATCCTGAGAAAGTTGACAGTAATAGTTCCTGAAACATGGAAAAATACAGGTACTTACCTTACACGTGTCACGTTCAAGGCCAACTTTGAGACAAGTCTCGACTTGACCGGGAAATTAGATAGAGACAGAAACATTGTAAGAGTAGAGTCAGTAATTTAAGAGTTTTTAATTGAATAAAGAAGAGTTTGCGCTTCGCGGGACTAGCACTTGAGTTGAGTTGGTATAGATATTTGACAGACATTGGTAACTTCGGGTTCATACAGTTTTTTTATATTAGCACTAAATAATCGTCAAGTACATTTTGGACGGACGCCAATAGACCTGCCTGCTCAAGTTCGGACCTAACACCCGGATGCTGATCCCGACCTAGCGTACCTCGTCACACCTTATAGCCACGTCTTAGTCTTTCAACCCGATAGAATCCCGGCGAAAATTAGGTGCATTGCTTAGCCAAGTCACGAGAGGAGACAGAGAGGCTGTGAGCGATCATAGCTTTAAAAACAGATTACAGTCCACACAGAAGCTCGCCTTTCTTTCTCCTTTCATAAGGCGGTCGTGCACACTTTTATATACCTAGTGCTTTTCAATAAACCGCTATTGCAATAGTATTGAAAATAACTATACTTAACTTTACAGGCCATTGAAAACATGACTGCTGAAAAGAAAATAGTTGGGGTATACTTATATAAATAAGAGTACTGATATGGTATAAGAGATATAAAAAAAAACAACAATTACATTGTAATAAACATTGTGAACTCGGCTTCACGACTACTCTATTTAAAATTGACTGAAAATTAAGCTGCTAATTAAACACTGAAGCAAATTAATTACTTCTCAGTGTGTAAGCTTTGTAAACAGCGAAACTCATGAACGAGAACTTGGGATATTGGAAAATCACAGATACATACACTCGAGCACAATAAACATGCAAACATAAATAGTAAAAATAGCTAGATAAGTTCTTTTTTTTTTTAATACAAAATTGTTTCTAAATAGCTTGTAAAACCATAGAACAGTAAAATGCAATAGACATACAAATACACTAAATCCATTTGTAATGACGTTTAGGATTCGGCTACAAAACCCTTTATGAAACTACTATTTTCACCTTCAAAAATCTTACATTTTGTTTATTCCTTGCATATTGTAGAAGATTTATTTTTAAAACGTCAAGGGCAACTGCTGTTTACTCATGCTCCTACTTACGTAACGCCATAATGCCTGGGACAGGATTTTAGATGGAAAAGGCATGCCCAGCACCATCACCTACCATCCTGACAGACAGACATGGTTAATACGTGCGGAGCTGACTAAGCCGTGGGTTTCCTCACGAATTCAACTTCCTTGTTAATTGAGATGATTTTTGCCTCCTCCTCTTCATCTTCATCGTTCCAAACTGCTGAGGGTCAGCAGTTTGGAACACGACGCGAGGATCCCCTCCATGGATCAATTAATCCTTGACAATGTTTCGCCACCTGGATCTGTCACTGGCAACTTGAATGGCTTCATGGACCTTCACGTAAAGCGTGGAGCGGATTTGCTCGGACCAACGTTTCGGGCTTCGGCCTCGTGGTCTCTTGCCTTCAATTTTGCCAGTGATGACAAGTTTTTCCAGGTTGTCACCCCGTTTCTTGGATATATGTCCAAAATACTCAAGCACTCACTGGAGGCAGATGGATGATAGCCTAGTGGTCACTATGCCTAAATACTTTTTAATCTGTTTGCTATTTCCCAACGTTTTGCGTTGATTCATCAAAAAATATACTTACTGAGCTCAGGATTGCCTTTAAATAAGTTGCTGATGGTGTAATGTACTCTTTCACCGTAGTCAAACGTATATTTGTAGCTTTTTATACCGAAGTGATCACGACCCTCCTTATCCTTGTAGTATTTAGTATTGATGTTCAGTTTGATGATTGAGTTCACTGAAATAGACAGATGTAATGATAAGCCCTTTTAAATGAAGGAACACATCGTTCTTTATCGACGCTGTTGCTATCAAATAAATCACCAAGACTGACTGTGTTCTAATAGATTCAGTACCTATTACATGCACCTGCACTGAAGAACTACACATTATGAACAACACTAAACAGCTATTTTGAAATCCGTAATTGAATAAAGAATGGCAATCTTCAGCCTCTTGCATTAGTACTGCATGCGCTCTGATAGGTAACTAGGGCGTTTGATTGTAATCAATGCTGTAAACATTGTGTACTTCAGCTACCCATTCATTTCTATGCTTTTACATCTACATTTGGGTGTTCCACCTATATTTTGTCGTATTTATCGTCTTTAACTTCTATCGTCTTCCGCGTCCCAAATAGCCATAGCGTCTGCCATATTTTGCAAATTATATAGGACATTTTTATTTTTACAAATCTTTGTTCACAAAAACGCACTTCCGTAAGACAACATCAAAAATGGAAATGGAATGGAATGGAATGAATGGTTCGACAATCGTTGCGTCTTGATCAGACCTACCAAACTTTTATTTCTAGAAAACATGAGCAAATCATATACCTTTCGAAATGCTCGTAACGCCCTAGTCATAGAGTAAAATCGCTGAATTTATGGATTTATTGTTATTCTTTATGTGCAATAGGGACCCCCCTAAAGTTGTCCCGTCAGAATGGCTTATATGGCCCGAATTCGCAAGGCACTTCTTTCAAATTCGGACCATGAGCTGCTAATTAAAACAAATAAGCTTTATTTGGGTTTCAATAACTATAAGTTAAGTTTTATGTAAAAAAAGTTTGTTTATTACCAATCTTGATTTTGGAGTCTCCTTCGCCGTTGATAGGGAAAAGCAGCAATTGTCCTACTGCAGTGTATCTGCCTTTGATCGTGATGTTGCATCGTACATCTATTGTAAAGACGTTTCGTTCTAAGTAAGCCCTGAAATAAAAACGATAAAGGAAATAAATAAGAGGACTACGCGTTGAGAAAACCGTTGAGTGTAAATATCATTGTTTTTTAAGTACCTTCTCCTTATATTTGAGAAATCCCCATCAAATCCTAACTTCATTAACAATAAAGCCATGATTTATAAGTTTCCCGGATTAAACATCAACAATAGCACCCATAATCCACACCACAACTTATAAGCCGCTGGGTAGATTATCGCTACAATTTCGCTTGGAAAGCAAAATTATACAAAGGGTTTCGTCAACTCAATGCAGACAATAAGCGTGAGAATAGAACCACAATATTACAGCACACTAAATACATAGAAAACAGTAGAATTACTACTGAAAATGACATGATTTTCGAGTCCGCGTGTCGTCTGTCAGACACGCATTTACTACATTAACTAGCTGGGTCATCTGGGGGTTCAGTCTTGTCAAGTCAGAGGCAAATTACTGTCACTCAAAATGTGAATTTTATTAGTTGTGACAGTGAAATTCAATTGGAGATTTCCATCTGCGATATTAATCATTTGCCTCTACCTAAGTTTCTGATGGGAAAACTGCTTGAGGGATTTTTTATCGTGTCAGATAAGTGCAGTATCTTCTTCTCATTACTTTTATTACTAGTTTATAATGTATGTATCTGATGCGTCGGTGTTGTAACGTTTCTAACTTTTATATGCTCAAGAACCAGGATAGAGCAGCCTTGGTTCTTCACGTGCCAGATAGAGATCCGTATCGAAAGTTATTACTTTTGACAGACCAAGGTTTTTTTGTTTGAATAAATCAGTTAAAATCATATTTTCCGTTGATTCACCTGCCTGGTAATAGTTTTTTTCCAGAATGTTACAAAATATCTGTAGTCGTGCATAACGTTACTGCACTGCAATATGATTTTCTAAAATTGTTGTCTGGTTTCTGCAAGGTTATTTGGCCTCTATCAATTCTGTCCTACTTGGTTTATAGTTATGTTTAGCGAACTCCGTAGTGATTTGTAGTAAGCATTGAATGCGTTATTGGTTTGTGTTTGGTCGGTTTGCTTGCAAATTGTTGTAGATTGCGTTCAATATTGCATTTAATATTGTGGTTTCCTAATTCAAATTCAAATTCAATAAACTTTTATTCAATACGATACAAGAATCACTTTGAAACGTCTTAAAGCTAGGTGAGTCTAGGTGCCAGTTCCACGCGACCATAATACCTGATCAAAATACTTACTCTACATTCAGAACTTGGCATTTCCTTAGGCCAGTTGCTTTGCCTCCATAGAAAGTGACTTTGATACCCGGCAGCTGAATCGGTAACTCTTCGATTTGGAAGGGGTCCAGTGGTGGAACTCCTAGATGTGGCATGCCTTTGGAAAATTCAAGGATAGCATCCTGGGTGGCCTTGATCAGACACGCTGGTTCTGTATTGTTGCATGGGTGGATGAAGTTAGCTGTGGAAGAAATTTTACTATCAGTTTCATATTTAAAAAAATTCCTGGTTTGACCCAGTGTTTCTAGTAATCAACCATTTAACATATTCTTCATCCACCAATTTCATGTTTTCGATCAAAAGTTTTTATTTGTTAGTAAAGGCCTGCGCACATCTAGGAGATGGCAATCATCTAAATCGCTGCCAAATATTGCTGTCATATTTGACAGCAGATCGCCCGCCATCGCCTTCACTTTAAATTGTGCGCAGGCCTTAAATCTTTCGGGGAAGGAAAACATCGTGAGAAAACCGGCATGTCGTAGAACCTAAAAAGTTCTAAAACATCTGTTGAGTGCACAAAAAGAGCCTCACTGAGGCGCACTTGAAATCCTTTCACCACACTGGTTAAAAGAATCTGTGACACGATATTAAAAAGTAAATTTTTACTTTCAAATTAATTTTCAGGCACATCTTGACTTTATAGTAAATAGTCAAACGTCTTTGGAAATGTTTAGGTAGGTAAGTAGATAATAGTCATACGCCTTTGTAAATGTTTAGGTATATGATCCACTGCTCAGCCAAGCTTGAATTGCAATGTGTTCCATTAACTTCTACGAATTGGCAAATAGTGTAAACTGCAATTTACCGATATATTCAAACATGTACCTAAATGATTACCTATATATTGGCAATAACGTACGCAAATGTTCGTCAATGGATTCAGTGGCAAACGAAGCTTTATAAGTATCTCATTTGTGAGGTATAATAAGCTACTTTTTCACCTTATTTTGATCCCTAATAGTTATATGAACAACCATTCTCATGATTACCAGTTAAAAGTTCAACCTACCAAATTCAATTCAGATCAGATTAAGGTTTAGTTTTACCAAAGATTCACCAAAGATATACTTTACTAGAAGAGCGCACATGTTAGTGTTCTGTGGTGGCAATCAGTGAAACGCTGTCAAATATAATTTAAGGACAAACATAAAACGCCAAGGGGACAAATCTAGAATCTGCCAGAAAAAATTTTTTTTTTTTGAGTCAGCTCATAAATGTCGAAGAAATGCGTTAATAATGCAACTGAAATGAGAACCTCCTCCTTTTTGAATTGAAGTCGGTTAAAAATACAGCATTTATACATTATTTAATATACTTTTATTACAACACACCCAATTCAGTAAATTATGATGATTCATATTATTATGATGAGCCATTCCAATTCATTGAGTAAGGATTGCTTGAGCTGTTTCACAAAAATGATGCACGCGATATTTAGTGAAATAAAAAGTACCTCAGTATTAAGCCCGTCACACACGTTGCTATAATATATATTAATATAAACTAAAGCAATTAAGGCATATTACAATATTGTGTGACAAGTGCAACAATGACCGCAGCAGCAATAATAATAATATATTTCTATGACGTCACCAACTTATTACCATAATTTATATTATAGCATATTAATATAATATTATAGTTACGTGTGTGACGGGCTTTAGTATTGCTCAAAATATGCTCTTGCTTTGCTCTAAATAAGTCAGTAACGTATTCGCAAGATTTTGTTTTTTAAGAATTTTATGGCAAATAATGTTTTTCCACCCGTTTCGCTATATACATACATCATTGTAAAAAACATCTCAACATTATGCAGTTCAAAAATTGGTTTAAAAGCTACACAATTTAATCGCAACAAAACTGGAGATAAGACAGTTTGAAGCCATGCACACTTATCCGCACAAGACATCCACAGCAAACATTACATTAAACACCAAAGTACCTTGAAAGGGGCAATGTATGTTAAAAACATGCAGCCTTGACATGCCTTGTGTGGTTATGAAGATTTCTCAGAGATAATAACATGACTTTTCATAGTAATGTTTATTGTTTACTTCTCTCAAAGGAATAGAGAATAGCTTTTTGTGTGACTTTCGATGTTTTCCTTGAGTTAACTAAGGTACTCCACCACTATGTCTATTTCTGCCTTGCTTAGCCTTGTTGTAGTAGTATTAGAGCTCTTTGTGAAGGGCTCGTCTGGGGAAGTACTACCACCATACCTATGTCTGCCGTAAAGCAGCATTACTGTGTTTTGGTTTGAAGGGTGTGGTCGGTGAAATTACTGGCACGTGTGGCTGTATATCTGTATGCTTCAAGTTCCTGATGTGACTTACGAGGTAATGCTTTGCTATAGGCGATGTGTGCCACTTAACATCAGGTGCGTCATAATGCTTGCTCCGCCAGCTAATTGCATAAAAAAAAATAGTTTGCTGCTACATTGTATGGACCTTCAAAAAATCATACACATTATAAAGATAATACGAATATTATTATTTTAGGAAAGATAATAAGTATGTTAAAACACCTATAACGATTCAATAAGTTGTCGAAGTATGTTGAATGAAATGTGTTTCCTGTTTCTAAGAAAGGAGATAGTGTTACAAAATAACATGCGTAGCTAGAACTGGTAATGTAGGTTGATTAGGACAGTGTGTTGCACTTGGACACACCACGAGTTCTAGCTTTTTCTAGATTTTTATTCGACCTATTGGTTTGAGTATCTTACTCTTACCAATTAGTGTGGTACAGGGTGTAGAACACGAGCCCGGAAAACGTCAGGGGGTTTCAGTACCCATCAATATGAATCAGTTTTTCTATGGAACCAACATTGTGAACGCGAAAAAAAAGCAGTTTCATACATATAATCAAAAAGGTTTTAGACTCTTGCATGGACTCTTGTTTTTTTGCGTTTACAGTGTTGGTTTATTGGAAAAAGTAATTACATTTCTGTTAGAACTGTGCTAAAGATGTTACTATCTATATACAGGGTGTTTTTTGAGAAGGGCAGTGATGGCCAAGTTCGAAACCACGAGAGTTGAGGAAAAGACGTGAAAGGAGTCATGCCCATGCGGTTTATAAGAAAATAATAACTACATTTCCATTTATTTTTAGTGAAACATTTATTTGCTAAGATTGATCCATATCAGCAACAGAGTCCATTGGTTCAATAATACAGGCTGTAATTTTTTTTGTTTTAAATTTAACGGGGCTATTTCCGTCAAGTAAAAGGTTTTTGAAAAATATAAATATGCAGTTATTGTTTTCTTAGAATCAAGGGCATGACTCCTTTCACGGTTTTTCTTTAACTATCGTGGTTCGGACTTGGCCATCACAGCCCTTCTCAAAAAACACCCTGTATGTAGATAGTAACATCTTTAGCACAGTTCTAACAGAAATATAAAAATTACTTGTTTGCTCACTTGGAACTTTGTCTGATCATCATTTTAAACAACTTTTGATATTTACTGCATACTGAAAATATCTGGGTCTCTCTGATTTGACATTACAAAAACATTTCCTCATCATTAACAACTAACATTAAATGCAGGCCCATTCATTCCCTTATTTTTCTGGGGCAAAAACGTAAATATAAAATATGCTTAACTTTCCGTTAGTTCACTAATGGAATATCCTTGTAAGAAGGTAAAATTATTTGTTTGCCCGAGACTATCTACGGATACCCAATTATTGGACTTTGCTATATTTCAAATGAACTTTTACAGCTATAAAATTCAACCCACGACTTAGTCCGGACCATGTCTTTTCTGGGCCTCTCTTTCTCTCTCTTATCGTGTCACTGTTCTTTCGAACCAAGTGTGGTGAAAGGATTTAAAGTGCGCCTAAAGGAGGCTCCTTTCGTGCACTAGGCTGAGACGATACAGCCTGCTGGCCTTCCACAAGTATATACATGGAAAAGCCTATAAGTACTCTATCTAAATCAAGATATTGTTATTCTATATAAACAAAAATACTGCTCGAGCTCGGGGGTCATTAGTTTGACAGTTGTTGAAACCGTTACCATTCATCACTAGGTGGATTCAGATTTCAGTTTTAGTAAGCTTTGCTCCAGGATGTTCAGTTTGTTGGACTGGCCTCTTAGTTCAGTTGGTAGTAGCTCTGCCTTCTGCGTCGTAAGGTCGTGGGTCAGATCTTATACCGAGCACAAATATTTGTGTGGTGAACACAGATGCTCGTTCTCTGTTTGGGAGTTATATTGTATTCTAAGGCCCGTATTCAAAAATAGTGTTTGAGTCTGAGTCGAGCCTCAATCATAGATTTTTGTCAGTTCTCCATTGAAAATTTACAAAAAAAAAATATTTAAGTATAATTTTAGCTATTTTGTTCCCACTTTTGGGCTAGACAGTGTTTTGTGGAATATTCGCATTATTTTTTGAAGTGAAAACTTCTTTAGCGGCGTTGAGCACTTTTTCTGTAATGGGTATAAAATCTTAAACTCGCGTCAGGGCGTCAGGGCGTCAGGATCACGTGACTTGATCGAAAAAGCGTAAGACGCTACAGATACGCTAGTAGTTACTATGACACGGTAACGTCACAGAATAGATAATAGTTAGTAGCAAGCATACCAAGGCGTTTTTCGTGACTGTAGTAGGTATAAGTACATACCTATTATAGATTTTATGAACTAACGGCCGCCCGCGGCAGGTAGTAGTGGTCATTGGTACATGATTTTATAGATCTACTGTATTTATTTAGGTATTATGAATAGCGAAAGAAAATGAGTGAGTACTTTATAAGTTTTAATACGAGCGGCAAGTTTTCACTTCTGCCGGCACTCCCGGAGTGCAACCCGTCTTTTTTTTATTTTGTTCAGGTGGTCTTGAGTTTGGATGGTTCATACATAGAAGTTTCTCCTATTGATTATCGCGTGCATTCAAACGAATCGTCATTAGTACTTAGACTTCCTAGGTCATCAGTTCGTTGCTCGTAATTGAAAATTAAAAAATAATCAACGGGTATCATTCACGCTAAAGACATTATGCAATTAAACACTGATGGGTTATTACAAGCCTTATGTCGTTTCCCAAGGTTCACTAATTCAGGGATATCCACCTTTGGAAGCATCTTGTTATATGAAACAACCATGCATCGAATTACCTTGTCCTTTCGTCAAAAACCTAATGATCTCAGTTAAATGCAGCAGTCTGGTAACTAGACTTAATCATCAGAAATGTATATAACATGGGATACTACAATTTCTGGAAATCGGATAAATGTTTTGAAACTTCAAAGAAACTTTTTGCTGTAGCGCTTACATCCTACTGTATAACATACGCATGTCCAAATTACACCTATTATCAAGAGCATCTCTGTTAAATAAGGTGACAGGTAATTTATTATGTTTTCAAATTTTAATAATACTTACGTGCCAGTTTAGCCGAAGACCCTCCAGCAATCGTCAGCAGCACTACGATCACAAATCTGTCGCACATCCTTTTTTATTTACCACATAAAATCATGTAAATAAATCAATGCACCGGACCGCACTTGCAGTTTGACCCTCGCCTGCTTGCTTGCTTATGCAAATAAGAACGTGTTCTTTCAACTTCGCTTCGTTCTTTAAGATTGCATAAATTCGGTGGCTGATGTACCGATTTTCACGCAACACTGGCCGTTTAATGTTTATCCGTCGACAAGTGCGAGTGGCTTGCGTGCAAGCGCGCCTATTCTGGATGGGAGGCACATGGATTGCATTGTCAACGGATGGGGATACGGTTGCTTTCGAAATATCAAGGCTACAGCTTGAAATTCTGTTAACCGGAGCTTGTATACTTTATGAATAGGCAAGGGAGTGGGTGAATAGGGTGAAGGTTGGAATAGACTAAAGACGTGATGCTCCAATTAGATAAATAATTAAGAGTACCTATTGTACGTTTTTGGACTAGATTAGAAATAAACTTGTTAGCTGAGATTATCTGGGTAAAGGTTTGGCCTTCGTTTTGATCAATGATAGAGTATACCTACCTACTTACAGTATAAAACGCAGCTTGCTAGGTTTATTTTCAAACGATCAGCAGAGTTTAACCACGTTTTGCTCGTCCACATTTCGGATGGGTGGCAGTACAAGAGCTGTGTTCTGTGGCTATAAGGCCGGTCTCAGATCCAGCAGTTGGCCAGCTACAACCGAGGTCTTGGAGAGGCTTTTAAGATTTATCAAAGTAAACTACCAGTATAATAATGTGCTAAATGCATTGTGTTAATACCACAATTTGTAATATTTTTAAATGACTTGCCCGTCTAAAGAATTAATTCAGTAGGTACACAGTCTAAAGTATTCTATGGTTCTTATTTTAATGGATCTGGTTCTAATAATTATGATTATTGGGAAGGTTTCAATTTGACATTGACAGTTAAAGACAAGTTTGGACCTAAATTTAACATTGACAGTTGCAGACGGTAGGTTTGGACCAATCCAGAGGGAGGATGGACGAGTGTTTCGAAAATGTAAATAGGTATTTGCATCAGTAAAAGTAATATGATTTATAATTAAATTATGTCGTATCATTCTCATTTCCTACTTATATGGTCATTTAGACAGCTCAATGATTATAATTGTAAATAATTTTTGACTTGTTTTTTACACGCGATCACAATAATTCTGGAGAACAAAGGAAAGTGCCAAAGCAAAACCTCAACGAAAACGTTACTTAATGTGCATACTTGCATATCTAGGTAATTTAGGTAAGTATTGATACTTTAGATACATAATGCAAGTTATACCAGTGATATAATTTACGCTATATTGAAACGTGTAGTATAGTATAGTATAGTATAGTATAGTATAGTATAGTATAGTACAGTATAGTATAGTATAGTATAGTATAGTATAGTATAGTATAGTATAGTATAGTATAGTATAGTATAGTATAGTATAGTATAGTATAGTATAGTATAGTATAGTATAGTATAGTATAGTATAGTATAGTATAGTATAGTATAGTATAGTATAGTATAGTATAGTATAGTATAGTATAGTATAGTATAGTATAGTATAGTATAGTATAGTATAGTATAGTATAGTATAGTATAGTATAGTATAGTATAGTATAGTATAGTATAGTATAGTATAGTATAGTATAGTATAGTAGGTATATAAGTATGCTACCGGTGGTGTCGACACTTGGCTGACTCTTTGCATTGGGTTCCATGAATCATACTTTTACTAAGCTATTGATGTAATACATTATTTAGGTCACAATTTTTATAAGAGTATTTTAAGACGTTGATAACTGTCAGGCAAATTTTTGAAAATATAAAAACACTGAATGTAGGTAATACATAAAAATTGCAAACAATAAATTTTTGGAAAAAAATACAAAGGTTCAACAATAATACAAACTTAAGAAAAAGAAAATAACAATATCAAATTAAATAAATAAATTAAAACTACCTACACTATTCTAACAAACCGCTACCAAGATGGCAGCGTTCCCAAAATGCTGGTAGCAATACCTAATTCTATTAATTATTTGAATTTGTTTTTTTTTACGAATTTTAAACTTGCGCTGCTTACTATTTAATCGACCTCAACTAAAAAAGGAGGAGGTTCTCAATTTGATTGTATTTTTTTATATTTGTTATCACAGGTTCAACTTTGTCATTTATAAGCCAATTTGAATATTTTTTTTATCTGGTAGGACCAGATTGGTCCCTTAAAACATTTCATCAAAATCAGCTCAGCAGTTTGGCCATGAAGGTTTCTCAAATTTTTGAAACTTTACTTGTTTTCGTAGCTACTAGTATAGGTTCCAGCGTTGCCAGATCATACCGCTTTTCCACTTTTTACACCGCCTTTTTGACAATGGATCCACCATCCGCTTTTAGCCAGCGCGGTTCCACTTTTTTCGACTTTGATAGGACATGAGGATTAAAATATTATCTTCCCACTAAAGACATTTTTATGGGCACCGATCCGTTTACCCTTTCAAATGGAAGAACCCTAAAAATGTCTGTAACGGGCTCTACATTCCTGCCAAAACTACGCCAAATGGGGGACAGCGCTATACGAGAAAGCAAGACAGAAATACTTGTATCTCTTTTCTTAGTATAGCGCTGTCCCTTTGTTGGCCAACGTAAAGTCCGTGTTATGTTGTCAAATCACTATTGTCATGTTGGTACACAGTGTTATGAAGTTGCACACGCGCAAGGGGAGGCAATAATGTACGATCCGTTAATGCACAGCAGGATAATGTACAGCAGGTTAATGTACACACCGTTATTACGATACCATGGTTTGGATTAACGGGGCGTACAATAAAAGGTCGCGAAATAACATGCTGTACAATGTCATCACGTGTTGTTATTGTACGGCCCGTTATTACGATGCCAGTTAAGCCTACTGCACTGCACTGTGCACTGTAGCAATTCACTAATTCTGTGCCTCCTGTGATAGGTGATACAAGTCAAAAATTGACATTTTACAGGAGAGCAAAAACAAGGTTTTAAAAATTCTAGTTCATTGACTAAGTAGGCTAGGTTACACTTAAGTACTTTCTTTTGAATATTCACTTTCATAGTGCATTTTAATTTTCGGGGTAAATATTATAGTTTTGAAGTAATTTATTAAAAACCTGTGAGATGTACCTTTAATCATTTATAAATATGTGAAAATAACGTGTTAAATGATACAAGTTCAGTTAAATCATGTTGCACCTATAATATTAATAAAATGTGGTCTTTGTGTAAACAGATATACAAGAAGTGAAACAATTGAATAACTCGTCAGAATATGTTTCAAACACAATGTTGCTCAAACAAATGATAAAAATACTACCCCAAAGATTAGATTGATTTGCTTCTCAGTGCCTTATTTTGATAATTTACTTGAATTGTATCAGTTAGCTAAAATTCTAGCCTTTTTATAGATGTGTTAAATGATACAAGTCAAGTTATACCCTTCATTAAAATACCAATTCATTGTGTAAATGAATACAAGTATTAGAAAAATAATTAAGGTTTATAAAACTTTTTCAAAATTATGTATTTACTTGTAAATAAGGCACAAATATATCAAAATTATGAACAGAAGTAAATTGAGATCTTTTTGAATGCAAGAAACTGTGAACTTGACTACTAAAAAATGGCAGAGATCAATTTTACGCAGGTATCACAATAAGCAATGTAAACCTACTCAGTACAAAACATAAGATCACAACCACTGTGTGAATCCTAAAAACTCAAAAAGAATCAATTATAACAAAATTATAAAACACACACTTGCACTTTAAACACAATAAAGGCAGTAATTCTAATCTATAAGATGGGCAAATCGTCGAAAAAATTAAAGAGAATAAAAAAGTACGTATGTCCTGAAAAATATACAGATCAGTAGATGGACTAAAGCTATATTATAACATAGTTTTAACAATGAGATAAAATAGCAAAATCCTTATAGTAGATCTTAAAATTACTCATACTCAGAATCATCATCATTGTCCGGAGCAAAGTCTTTGACATCATTCTTGTGGCACAGACTTCTGTGCTTTATTTATGAGAGCGCTCATAATACTCATAAATAAAGCACAGTAAATCTAATAGATCCTTCTACTTTTGGATTGAAATTATAATCTTGAAGTGGTAGGCTTTCAGTACTTACTTATTTATTGTTATCATATCGCAAGCTTTATCCCGCTTAGAACAATCTATTCTCATGTACTTAACATTCTTGAATTATTTTTTAAAAGATAAACGGGATATGTTTTCTTTGACATACAAAACAGATCAAACATTGCACCACAGAAACTTTTCATTGTCTGTATTGGTTTTTGTAACAATATAGCATTGTTTAAAAAATAATGAAACATAAAAACATAATATCATGAGTAATCTCGATAACAGTAAATTTTGCAGCGGTCCGCACTAGCTGGTACCAATCTCTTGGCAAGTGAATATAATACTTGTATGTTTGTCAGCCTCCATGTGAGTATGACGGTCATACTTAATCGTTTTGTCGTACCCACGAAATTTATGTTATATAGATTTTAATTGTAGTCATGTATGGTCAAATTGAAGGTCCAAAGTTGTCACTTGTATGCGTCGATCTATGGCGAGTTCAGACGTGAATAAATTCCATCAAGGCTGCTGCGACACTAACGCCCGTGCATCTTCGCTAAAGATATATGAATAACGGCTTAACTTTTTTGCTTACTTTATGCTTAAGCTTATTTTTATAAGCGACTTTTGTAAATTGCTTCTAAACCTATCTGCTTTCTTAACTAACAAAACTTTTAACTTTTTATCAGCAGTAATTTGGTTTGGTCATCAACTTTTTGATTGTGCAACCAGTATGCTTGGTTACTGTGATAAAAATAAGGTAAAATTTCGTGAAAATCACTAAACGAAAAGTGGTTGTCTTTGTAAGTTTGTTTATCAGCTTAACTTAAACAGTCTGTTTAATTAACTGCTATTCGTTTTAACACCCATCTATATCTCCAACCCCGCATCACTTTGTCATGTGAGCACTTGTATCATTTAGCACATCTTTTTATAAATAAAAATATGATGATTTGGTTTGAGGTTTAGATACTATTCATATTATATTAACTCACAGTTAAAAATGTATTTGTGTAGAATGATGTAAGTCGAGATATATCACTTATCACATTAGTTAGACACACATTTAGATTTGGATTTGTAGGTACATGTTGAATTGTACCCTAATCAGTATTGAAAAAAATCGGTTCAAAATGATATGACTCTACCTATATCGAAATTCACGATACATATCCTGAAAAAATAATTGTGCAAATGAATATAATCGCTCTTATACCACGAAGCACGAAAAACAATGCGTGGAGCCATTACTTAACGGGGTTACAACTTGACATATATCTATATTCACAATTTATTTGCCAAAATCCTGTCAGTTATATCACTCTGCACCAAATTATCTCCGAACCTATAGCAGATAGAAGAACGTGAGTTAGACCCAAAAATTCTACAATTTTTTCTGATCATTTCTATGTAAAAATCTCAAAAAGGGTACAACTCGAGATACATCACTCATCACAGGAGGCACAGAATTGATTTTTGCTGTTTTGTTCTGGCAGCGGATACTTGTACTTGTCCTTGAGACTTTTTAGGGTGGATCCGACTTGGATAGCTTAGGGTATGTTAGAACATAATTAAATAACGCACAAGGCGAGCGAGCAAAGCGAGCGTGCCGCGGCAGCGGCCACCGTAGTGCCAGAAAATGTTTTTTACATTTACTCCAAAGGGGCTATTCTCTTTAGAAGCAGTATCCATTGCCTACAAAAAATAAGAAATAATTGAATTGCCTCAGAGTGCACAGGCCCTAATGGCGTCCAATTAACATGCTGTACAATAACATCACGTGACAATTTTGTACATCCAGTTAATTCGCAGCCAGTTATTGTACGGCAGGTTAAAACGAATCCAAAAAACCAAAAAGCGGCCAAGTGTGAGTCGGACTCGCCCATGAAGGGTTCCGTAGCATCAAGTAACATAATATAAAGGTTATTGTAGTTCGTCGAAAGGTAAATTGCGGTGTACGATTTATGACGTATAAAAAAAAAACTACTGACTAGATCTCGTTCAAACCAAATATCGTTGAAAGTTTGCATAGTAATGTACAACATATATTTTTTTTAGTTTTATCATTCTCTTATTTAAGAAGTTAGAGGGGGGGGGACCAACTTTTTTCCACTTTGGAAGTGTCTCTCGCGTAAACTATTCAGTTTAGAAAAAAAACTATATTAGAAACCTCAACATCATTTTTGAAGACCTATTCTTAGATACCCCACACGTATGGGTTCGATGAAAAACATTTTTTTGAGTTTCAGTTTCAAGTATGGGGACCTCCAAAATTTATAGTTTTTTTTCTATTTTCTATTTTTGTGTAAAAATCTTAATGCGGTTCACAGAATACATCTACTCGCCAAGTTTCATCAGTCTGGCTCTTACGGTTTCAGAGTAAAATGGCTGTGACACGGACGGACAGACAGACAGACAGACATGACGAATCTATAAGGGTTCCGTTTTTGCCATTTGGCTACGGAACCCTAAAAAGGTTTCGTTTTAACTGGGTGTACAATAGCATGCTGTACAATAACTGGACGTACATTAACCGGACCCCGCGCAAGTTCAGATCGAGCTACAAGTTTTTCACTGACTGTGAGAATACGGATTGAACTTGAGTGATATCTTTTGTGCCTGGGTGAATCAACTTTTAAGGCACTCCTTTTGTGTCCCTGGCATTGAAATTGCAATTGAATCTGTATTTCATTTTAAAATATGGTTATTTTTATGTTAACATAAACTTAGATCCTTTGCTAACACGCTAGTTTAATCGTTTTTTAAAGGTTTAAGAAAAAATAATGATATTTTTATGGTAACTCAGCAGAGCTTATGCACTATCCATACAAAAAATATGTGTCCCCACGCCTAGGTGTCAATACAATGAAAGACTTTTCTTAAAAAAATTGTATGAATGCACAGGATTTTCACACAATATAATAATTCACAATGAGATACACTTACATATAAAGTTAACATTTATAAAAGTTTGGCTTAAATTATATATTTTTCATGCACCTAAACTTTTGTCCTGAACTTTGATCAAAACATCAGCTCCACAGAGTTACTGATAAAAATTCATGACCGTTATCAAGAGATGGCGCCTAGCTTGGTGTCATCTAAAGCGATTATTGTCTAATATTATGGTGGTATGATCCGACAAGCTCTAGCACGCTTTACCTGCCCCTCAGTCTGCGGTAAGCTCTCAGCTGGTGTGCGTGGGTTTATTGTCGTTCTACAGCGTTACGTCGGGAATCTTGGTAAGTTTTTAAAAGATTTGAATTTTATTAGATCAGTATGCTGCCTATGATGTCTGATTTCAAGGTCATGACAAAAGATTTGGTGATTTTTGGTTGTGGAATTAATTATGATAATTTTTATTGAAATTTTCCCTAGCGTTACTGATAACGCCGGATAATTTTTCTCTTGAGTTACTGGTAACGCCAGAGAATGTAAGGCAAATTAACATTGCAAGCTGGCATTCATGTGGGTAGTGGATGGATGGATGGTGTGGATATTAATCTGCGTCTAACTTGGGTTTCTAAGATATTATTAATATAAATTAATTGCTCAAGGTTTCTGCAACATAATTCAAAATGCCACTAAGTGCAGAAGAAAAACGCTGTATAGAAAGACAAAAAAATAATAGAGAAAAGTATGAAGAAGGGAAGAAAAAACACCGAGTTTGGAACCATAAAACAAAGAGATTTATCTCCTAATGAAAAACATAATGCGAATGTGATATGGAAGCTAAGAAAACGACACTCGAGATTGTTGCAACAAACACCCCCTGACTCGCCTAGAACAGACTCCAGATTAGATAATTAGGAAGAATTGAATGGAACTCTACCAGTGACGCCTCCGCGAGATCCTCCACGCGCTAAGGATACGTCACTGCAAGCAAGATACCCACCACTGCGATCAAGAAACCTAACGGCACGGTCAAGAGACCCATCACCAAAATCAAGCGACCAAGCACCACGATCAAGAACCTTATCATCGCGATCAAGAGACCCACCACCAAAATCAAAAGACCTACCACCTCGTGCAACAGATACACAACCACGAGTACTAGCTACGCCACCAAGGGCTAGTGCTCTTCCACTCCACGAAGCAGGGCGGAAGAAAGTTAAAACGAACAGGTCACGGGTGAGTAGAGAAAACGCAAAACTTAAGCAAGATAATGAGAATTTGAGACAAAAGTATGAGAAATTTAAGAAAAGATAATCAAAGACGAATTGACTGCGAAATTAACGATACTGAAAAAATTGAAGATCTGAGGCACAAAGTTCTGAGCAGTGCTATAAATAAAACATTAAAAAAAAAAAAAAGAACTAGAGGTAATAAAGAATATTTTCTCAACTGTAGAAATAAATGATTCACGAATGAAGAAAAAGATACTTATGGAGACATTAGGCATTGACAAAATTCTTAGAAAAAAAGACTATACAAATAAAAATACTATTTTAAGGAAGAAAATAAAAGATTTCATCTAAGAGATGACATTTCACGTGCTACAGCTGGCAAAAAGAAACGCTCACAATAACAGGAGTGAAAGAACAAAAAAGGTTTATGCTGGATTAGATGAAAAATCTGTTCAAAAACTTTGTAAAAGAGAATCCTGAACTTCGTTGCTCTTACTTTTATTTTACGAGAAACAAGCATTTTTATGTCAAAAATGCTTTTGTCGACGCTAGAGACATGTGTCTTTGCAAAGAAACACGAACTTTATTCATAAAGCAAAAACAAAAGCACTGAAAAAAAATAATTTTACTGGCACTGATGACCTAAACATCCTCATTGAGTCAACTGTTTGCAATGCGAACTTGAAAGATTGCATGTACGGCAAATGTAATCAGTGTGAAGCACACTGATTACGTTTGCACAAAACAAATTTTTATTGTAAGGAAAATGTAAAGTATACAACCACTTGGACAGAATGGGTTAGAAAATAACAATATATAAATGTATAAAAGATGGAAAAAACATGTAAGCTATAAAAAATGTGAAAGAAGACTAAACTAAAGAAACATTTACATTTTTGAAAATGACCTTGCAGCTTTCAAAAGTCGCAATTTCAAAACTTTGAAGATTTTAAATTCTCAGGCGTTACTATTTTTCTCTGGCGTTACTCAAATGTCCCTTAATTTTTCTAATGTCTTTTGAAGATAACTCTCATAGTCATTGATTTTGTTTACAAAAAGCATTTAATTTAAATTCTCCAAGACTCATGTGTATTGCAGGAATAAGAATAGTGTGTCTGATTATGCTGTTTTGATATTTATCCTAAAGTTAAGCATTGAAAATTTTGCACAGTAACGCAATGGACCAAGAATGGTCTCTATTTCATGCGTTAGTAATAAAAAACATTATGAATAAGTTGGAAATACTGGATTAAAGTATGAATAAATGATTAACATCGTTGTTTTTCCATTATTTTTCGTTTATTTCATGTTATGGTGTTTACAAAAAAGTAACGCAATGGATATTTTAGAGCCACACTCGTCACTTATTCTAAAAAAACTCGTTTAAATTAGCTTAGATTTCGTGCCCCGCTCCAAAACCTAAAAATAGATAAAATTGTGCAAATGTAACACTAATGATTTCATCATATTTCGAAAATTTATTTTTTAATTTTATCTTTTCATAATGTCGTCAAAGGAGTGTCTTAAAAGTTGATTCACCCGCTTACCTGAGCCACCTTCTGTTTCTGTTCTGTGAAGTAATAGTACATTGTTACCTGAGGATTGAAAGTCACGTTTTTGAGCCCCAAGACGGGTTTGGCTCCAGAGCGTAGCGAGGGCGCCAATGGAGCTTGAGGGACTTAAATAAGTCTTTCACCCGAGGTAAACGCTGTGCTTTTCATTACGAATACAAGGAAAGTAAAAATAAAAACATGATAGAAAAATAAGTGAAAATCATCACGTAGTACTTATATCTCGATGGTGAAAATGATGATTGAATTGCCTTCCAGCTTTTTTTTTTCTCTGGCAGGCCTTCGGCTGGCCTGCATTATTCAGCCATTATTTTCATAATTTAAAAAATGGTAAATATTTTGCTCAAATCTATGTTATTTTTAAGAAATAATTGAAGCTAAATAATATTATAGCCATTTAGAAAATATATTCTTTATTTAATACTATCTTTATGTTATTTAAATTTAAATTTCACATCGCGCTCTTATTAGACTTTTTAAACTTCTTACCGTTGTAATAACCTAACCCAACCTCCTTGCTGAATAAAAAGTTGGAATTTGGTTTAATAACCTCCTTGCCAGACTTGGTCATTGACTGAGTTACAGAAGTCTAGACTGCAGATTTGCCAGAGGGCAATGGAACGCAGCATTCTTGGCCTGAATCGCATCGACCGGGTGTGAAATACAATGCTGCGTTCAATGACTGGCATTGCCGATGTAGAGAGCAAAACAGCCAAGCTCAAGTGGGAGTGGGCGGGCCACGTCAGCAGGATGGACCCTAAAGCAGCCTCTACACATTTGTCCATGCTGGCCCACTACAGGCCAACGCCAATGTGTACAGGAGGTATTGGTGTATGTTGGCGGACATTGGCGGGTATTGGTGTATGTTGGCGGCAAGCATGGCGCGCAATCGGGGAGTTGTCGGTTTTTTGGGCACACTTCAAAGGAATCGTGGCGTAGCCTGGCCTGTGGTGTTTACACAATCGGCCAATGTTCAGTTCGTCACCGGCCGCTGACCGGGATAGAACACTTTTGTGTTGCGTTCTGTAATACTTGTAAACAGTATACAATAAATTATAGTTTAAAAACTAAAAAAAAACGCTTTTATAACTAATTGAACTTAAAAGTTAAAAATAAAACTGTAATAATCAATTGAAAAATTTATATTATTGTACAAAAAAGCGTAGGGTGCTTTTATAATAACTTCAGATATAATAAACTATTGATAAAATATTTACAACAATCAAAATATATTTTTTTTTTTTCATATATTTTTTTTTCATATTATTGCATTGTCATCGACCTTTGACAGGTGTGCAAAGTTTGAATCAAATCTGATCGTTCAAAGTAAATAGCCGCAGCCGTAATTACTTCGACGTCCGTCGCAATTGGTTTGCCAGGCAGCAATGAGCCATGCGCCAGTGTGTGAACACCAAGTGATCGTGGTCTACAATTGTGCATTGGCGGAGCCTGGCCCAGCATGGGCAAATGTGTAGAGGCTGCTTAAAAAGTGGGCAAACATAACGACTCATTGGGTGCTGGAGGACGGAAGGCGACGGCGGCGTGGCCACCCAAAAAGACGATGGCGAGACGATCTGGAAGCTCTGGAGAAGGATTGGTGGAAAGTCGCCAAAAATCATGATAGTTGGAAGATTTTGGGGGAGACCTTTGCCCAGCAATGGGACAGTGTAGGTTAAAAAAAAAAAAACCTACTTGCCGACTTTAGAAAGTTGGAACATGGTTGAATAAAATAGAACTTATTTTTTTTTATAATTTGACAGCTGTCAGTAGAAAGCGATTCTCCCTAGGGCTGAAAGTGTTACTTTCAATTAGGCCCCTCAGGCAACTTCAGACCTACTTTCCGAGTATGAGCAATGAAAAGGAAGTTAACTTCACATAACTCTTTGATTTTGTAATATGATTATGAATTGAGTGAGAAAAATCGATCTAACGTTAAAACAGGAAATTCCACTTTTTTTGTTGAAAATCCGCGTTTTTGGAGTACCGTTACCGCATTTTCAACTTTCGCATCTGGCAACACTGATAGGTTCAATTCCTACTATTGATGATATAAGTTCGGCAAGTATAGCATGCGCACTGATGTGCGGGCAGGTTTTTCCGCAAGTAGGCCGCTGGTGGGCCCTTTTTGCGTGACCCTTGACACGTGTTGCTCGAACTTTTTTAGGTTCTACAACACGCCGGTTTCCTCACGGTTTTTGAGAGTACTGGCATAGTGAACATAAATTTTTCGACAGAAAAACTCATTGGTACACGAGTGGATTTGAAACCACGACCTTCGGATCGGAAGGCGGGGCCACTACCATCTAGACCACCAGTGCTCTCTATTGATGATATATTATAAACATTGAATTGGTTGTTCTACGGATATTGTAGTTTAGGTAATAGGTACATTATACATAAGGATTCATATATTTTTTATAGATTCTTGTAAATAATAATAATGTGGGCAATCCGCTCATTATTAGATACTCTCAATGTATTCCGGATCAAATCGATTATAAAGTATGATTGGAGCGGATAGGAAGGAAGTTAATGGTCCGGTTGGATTCTTTACCTATAAATTCACGTCTGAAAAAAAAGAATCGATGATCGATGTAGAATTTAGTAGTGTAGTAGTAACTATTACTACTACGCTACCTGGGGCCTAATTCTCGGGCCGATCTCGATCATTTTGCAATTTTAAATACACATTGGCATTGCACAACCCCGCACTTTTTCTACGTTTTCTATATATCTTAGCTGTCGAGGCTTCTACGATGAAGTCGTCGATGAATTACTCAAGGAAATCGTCCATTCTCTCTTCGAAAAGAAGCAATAAGATAAAATTGCAAAATGATCGAGATTGGCCCGAGAATTAGGCTCCTGCTAAATTCTACATAGATAAAGATAAAAAAAAGTCTTGTGACAAACCTATTGTTTGCAGCTGCTTTTGACCAAAAATGCCGACTTAGGTATAATTTTTGGACAACACCTACTTTATTATCTTTGAGTAGAAAGGTACCTACGCGTGTTTTTTTAATAGCATTTAAGTTAAAGTTTACTTGTCAGACGATGATTCAGTTAATTTATAAAGATTCGTTCGCCTCGCGATACGATCACGGCAAAACCGCATTATCTCGCAACTTCGCACGAACTGCTATTTTAAGGCGTCAAAACGTAAAAAATCGTTGCCTATAGTGAGTTTTATAATGCCCAGGGTGATGCATTATTTTATTTGTATTTTTTTTGCTATAAACAGTATATTTATTTACACAGATAAACTTACAATTTAGTAAGAGTTAGGTAGGATTTACAAAATACACAAGGAACAGCAGTTAAACTATCTGCAGAAAATTAGATACAACCAATCTAGAGATAGGTCAACTGATCCAAATCATCAAGCAGCCCCGTACAAAGGGGAAGGTCGCGGGCTCAAATCCCGTTCGGCTCCTAACTTTTGGGACGTTATAAAAATCTTTGTGATCCAAATCAGTTTAGAGTAGGTAGAGCTCTTTGTGAGGGGCTCGTCCGGGGAAGTACTACCACCATGTCTATTTCTGGCGTGAAGCAGCATTGCTGCGTTTCGGTTTGAAGGGTGCCGGTATAATTACTGGCACGTGAGGCTGAATATCTGTATGCTTCCAGTTGATGGACGCAGGACAGTGCATCGTAGGGCACGTTCCTGATGTGCGTGACCTAAGAGGCATTGCTTTGTTATAGGCAATGGTTACCACCTAACATCAGGTGGGCCATATGCTTGTTCCATCAGCAAGTTACATAAAAAAAAAACAGTCCCAGAAGGAAACGTCCTCAAGGTGCTGGCGACATTCCCACGCTGAATAGCAATGCTCTATGTGCTATACGCCCTTCGATCAGTCGTCTAGACAAAATTTCGAAGACCCGTAATCTTATTTTCAGCCCAACTTTTAAAATCGAGCAATGAATGTATTTTAGCGTTTATTTTAAATTATATATGAATTTTATTAAAATGACTGCATAATTTTAAATAACATTTTGTAACCTCCATTGTACTTAATTTCCACACAATATAATTCCCCAAAAGTTCACCATTACATATAATTTTAATAACACTTGCTGATAATCTAGCTCGTATCTTTTTTTTTTAAATCTTTTTAATTATAGATTTTTCTTATTTTGAGCGCAAATAATAGCGATAAAACTTGTCTTTTATTTTATTTTAGAACCAAGTCATACCTACTATGTGAACACTCATTTTTTTAGGCAACAGCGGATTTAAAATATATAAAAAAAGAAAAAAATTTGAAGGTTTACAATTGCAAATGTTGCATTATGTACCTTTGAAAAATAATACTATTATGATAATTTACTAAATCGTGTGAATTAAATTTACAAATGTTTGGATGAATCAAGGTATTGTGTTGACTATAAGTCTAGAATATTATAGCACCTAAGTAAGTACTACCTACTTATTCTTTTCTGAAACACGAAACTAACAAAATATTTACAAATTTACAAAATAAAACAAGTTGAGCTATCTGCAGACTTATCTGGCCTCTCAGCTCAGTTGGTATGAAGCTCTGCCTTCTGCGCCGTAGGTCGTGGGCTCGATCCCCACCGAGAAAAAATTTTTGTGTGGTGAACACAGTTTGTTCTGGGTGTAATCATTGTATTAGAAAGTATTGAAAAAAATATAGGTATTAATGTAAGTAGGTAGTGTTTTAATAGCTAACTGGTTCCCATTACAAGATCTACTTAATTTGTTTTGTGGATTACTACTAAATAGTGTTTTGTGGATTGTCAACCGTATTAAAAAATCCTTAAAACATAATTTACAAGCATTCATGACACCCATGCAGACAGAAAAAAAATGTCTGTATTCTTTGTAATGTTATTTTCTGATAATTTAATAGATTGTGATTTTTCATTATGACAGGTTAATCATAGTGATTTGCTGTGTTTGGCGATTCCAATTTTCAATACACTAAATATTAGTGAGTGAAGTCAAAGTCAAAGTCAAAAATGTATTTATTTAGTAGTACAATGATCACTTTGAAAAAGAGGGACTGCAGATGTTCGTCAGTGTCTTAACGTGGAACCGTCTGTTTAAACTTGAATGCACTTAGGTCAACCCGATACCTAGATTAAAATTTAGCCTCGTAAGTTTGAGTGGCCTTTAGCTTACCGGTTTAGTATAATATTTAGGTATAGTAATGTTTTTGGCTCGTTATAAATTCAGAGATCATAGTCGGTGCGACCAGTGTGATTGAGGTAATCAAAACAAAATGTTGAAACTCACCTTTTATTTTATGTGCATTTTTGTTTGCTACAGCA
Source organism: Thera obeliscata (assembly GCA_947578465.1). Classification (NCBI taxonomy): domain Eukaryota; kingdom Metazoa; phylum Arthropoda; class Insecta; order Lepidoptera; family Geometridae; genus Thera; species Thera obeliscata. The sequence goes on along the minus strand of OX387912.1, from coordinate 20,618,731 downwards.
CGGCGGCTTATGGTAATTACATTTAAATTAAACTAAAATAGAATTAAATATTGTGTTTTTACAGAACCAGTTTCGACGATTGTATACTGACCCGGTGCTGGCAGGGTTGAAGACTTTTCACCCGTTATCGCCACTTCTACCTAAAGTCTTTTCAATGTCCCTTGCAACCCTTGTGTTTGCTTACAAAAATAACTTGTTTTATGGCAGAACGCTTGCTCAGTATCACTGTTGACATGTATCTTAAAAAAACTGTACCAGCATTTGAAAAGAGCAAACACTCACCTACTATTTTGTATGTTTCAGTTGACACTTTGAATAAATGTGCTATAAAAGACCAAGAATGTCTCAGAAACATGTACCAGAACATAATCCAAAGTATCGGAGACAAGGGAGTGCCAGAACTTGGAATACCACCTGTGGACCCGATGCAAATTGAAAATTTAGTTGTTTCCTTTTTCGGAGTCGCAAACCTCACTTTGATCAAAGGTGTTGTTACTGGAGTTAACAGTTGCGTATTTGAGAGCTTCACGTAAGTAAAGTAGATGTTTTTAATCATCAATTATAATGCCGTTGCATTAATTTCAAATTCGACTATACAAGATGAATTTAAAATTAATGCATTGAAAAAAGAACATATAACGATTTAACGTACTGTATATAGTTAATTATTAACCCAAATACCATTTGCATACACAAAACAGCTGCAATTTGACAGAAGTTCAGGGACTGACGTTTGATATTTCGTAATTTAATTTGTATAAGGTCAAAGTTAAATTATTAGTTACTCTGAAGCCTTGCTTATATCTAAGCGTTCTGCTGAGGCGATAAGTGTGCCCTGTCAAATATCGTTGTCATATTTACAGCATTTTAATGATCACCACCGCAGAACGTTAGTTAGTCTGAAGCTATCAGTCAGAAATCAGTGAGCGCTGTGAAATATCGCTGTCATATTTGACGGCATTTTACTAACCGCCACCGTAAAACGCTTGGGTGTGCGTTTTCCTAACCGTTCTCGCAGAACGCTTAGGTGTGCACAAGGGTTGACATGGTCATAATAATGTGTCTTTCAGGGTTGACCTCGAAAAAGGTTCTGGCACTCAAGAGAATACCTGCAGCATTGAATTCAAAGGTCGATACAAAATCGCTTCAAGTGGCTTCCTTAGCGCCATCTTAGGAGAAAATGGCATTCACGGAGAAGGCGACGCTAAGGCAACTGTTGGTAAAGACGATTGACCCTTGCGGCTTCGCTGAGAAGCATCTATAAAAAGAATCAGTTAAAATGCTGATACTTTTTAATTCCCTTTTTATTATAGCTACCACCTGAGGGTGTTCCCTCTTAATTTAAACATGAACAGCTTCAAGAAAAACGTTAAAAAAAATCTCCAGGGTAGGCAACGCAACGACAGCACCTTTGGTGTTGTTGGTGTCTATTGGGCGATGGTGACCGCTTACTATCAGGTGGGCCGTAAGCTCGTTTGTCTAACTTTTACATCAAAAAAATACTACTTTAATTACGATGCAGTGCCATGCGTCCATCAACTTGAGGCATACAGATGTTCAGCCTCACGTGCCAGTAATTTCACCGGTATCCACACCCTTCAAACCGAAACACGGCAATGGTCCTTCGAGGCAGGAATATATAGGCATGGTGGTAGTACTTCCCCGGACGAGCCCATATCAAAGAGCTCTACTACTACTACGTCTTAATTGGCTGTAATTTTACGGCACCGTAAGATATTCAAATCGGGACTCAGCAATACAAGCATCATTTGGATACTAGGTAGGTATATGAATTTTATAAATACTGATTAGATGCAACGGGGGATTATTTATTGTTTGACTAATTATTATTGTTATTTTTATAGATAAGGTGCATTTAACATTTGACTACCCCGCCTACGCTCAAAAAAGGGATGATGGAGAAATCTACATAAAAGTGGATTACAAAAACATCAAATACGATTATAAGATCAATGGTGGTGTTAAAATATCCGCTGACAACCTCTTCTTAGGAGAAGTTGAAGCCAGTAAGTTTTTTTAATGGTTCAATATTAGTGTTGCATATTATGCATTATTATTAAAAGTGAGCAAAAGGCTGGCGTGGTACGGGCATGTCATGAGGAGGGATGAAAGTCATGTTGTGACTAGGAAAGTGATGAGTATGATTGTAGATGGATATGTGGGTAGAGGTAGGCTAAAGATGAAATTCATCCATCTTTTCTTGATCATCTCTCATTGTGAAAGATGACATCGAGAAGTAAGAAGAGAATACAGAGATGACGGCTGATAACAAGACAGGAGAATGGAAGAAGAAAACATGTGCTGACGCCACCTAAAGTGGGAGATAAGGGCAGGAAGAAGAGCTGTGAAAACATCATTAAGTTTTTGTTAATGTTATGTAACTTTCAATTGACTTGTGAGTATTGTTTCTTTTACCAATAACCAGAGTTCAGTTCATAAAGTTCTATGCATCGACAAAATTATTAAACTAGGTTATTTGAAGAATACTCAAATACATACAGCAACCAAAACCTCGAAATAAAACAATTAGTGTTATAAATAAAACTTAATTACTGCACAGAGTAATTAAGTAATATTAGCCATAATCATTTTTAGCATTTAACTTCCGCTTCTTTATTCGGTTTGGCGTGAAATTAGAAGTGATACCTTTTTGGCCTTGAAAATAACTTGTTTGATAATTATCTAGTAGGTACTTAGTTATACATTCCTTCAGTTTTAAGTATAAACCAAGTCTAGAAAAACAATGCATAAAACACCAAAAAAAAACTCTAGCTGGTCTTATCTCTAACTTCATCCAATTATCTTGTTTATACTTGTATTTTTACTGTTGCCTGAAATAACATTATTGATAAAAAACTACTGCTAAACCCTATTGGTTCTCAGAGATAACGGGACGGATTTTTGTTTTTTTTTAAGACAAAACAAAAATACTATATCCGTTTATATAGTCCAAACGATATTCTCTAATAATACAACTTTTATGTAAAAATGAAGTTCTATTTGCATGCAATAAAAATATTTTTTAACCTATTGGCATCCTCCCAAATCTTGTATTGTAATTTCTTTAAAAATCCTTAATTTGAAGCTCAGAAAATTGGTTTTTCTGTGGTAAGGCATCAATAAAATATAAATTTTTGCCCACACATCAGGCACTTTATGCCTTGCTTGGTTATTAACATTTTTTAATATTTGCTTTTATCCTTTTTTTTTCAGGTAAAACACTAATTCCTCTTCTTAACCAAAATTGGGAGTTCCTGCTTCGAGCATTTGGCAAATCCATCGTTGACAAAGCTGTTGAAATTTACTTTGACTTTGCTGGAAAGTTCTTCGAAGAGGTCCCTACCAAGTATTACATTCTCGATGACCTGAACTCTATCGCTAGACCTTAGAGTTTATTTAAATATAATTTAGTAACCGAAAGAACATAAATGGCTTGTGTGTAATCATTAATTTAGTAAGTAAAAAAAAATCTAAATCATCTACAATTTAGTATACCTACCGTGGATATCGTAAAAGCTTTTTATTAACCGATTGCAAATAAAAAAGGAGGAGGTTCTCAATTCGACTGTTTTTTTTAATGTTTGTATAACATTACTTATTATGAGCCGATTTGAAAATATTTTTTTTATTTGAAAGGTTTATCAAGTTTTTTACACGTATATTATTTTATAAATGAATTAAGCATTTATGCTGAGTGGCAGCCAATTATAATGTCGTTGTACCTTTTTATTGTTAACCTTGTTTAGTTATCTATTCTTATGTGACATCAAATAAATAATTTTTGATTTGAAAGTTTATTTTAACACTATCTAGCCCTAAATTAAGCAGAGCTTGTACTATGGTAACCACAGACAAAATTCATGTAAACTTTTTTTTTGGTGGGGATCGAACCCACGACCTACGTCTCTCGTCTGCGCCCTGTGGCATAAACAAAATTAAAAGCTTAATTGGAGTAGGTATTCCATATTAATATTATTATTATTATGTATTATTTTATTATTGTAGGTATCGTAATATTTAGTATGGAAAAGCAATATTCTCATCAAAGTTTTTTGGCTTTAAAATTCTTATTTTAGATAAATATTTTGTTATCAATTTGAAAACTGGTTTATTGACTACTTGTGTTAACTTGTATATAGACTTATTATTAGAATAGGTCAGCCCAGTCTGACCGAAGGCTCTCAAGACAAAACCACTAGGGTAACGGACTGATTTGATCGTATTTTAACGGTTTAGCGAATTTATTAAAGATTTGCATTTTGATATGTCATTATTTGGATGTATAAAAAGCTTGATGCTTGATAAAGAATATAGTTGGCACAAACTTTCTTTAGCAACATGACGAAATCAGTGTATTTTATTTTATTCTTTGTAGTTTCTTGTTACGGTGAAACATCATTTCGTAAGTACTAACAATTTTTAGTTAATGCTAAATTATTATAAATAAAAACCTGCAGGCCTACCGTAAGCTATGTCTGGCTTTGTCTCTGGCTTTGGTTTTGAGTCTGTGTGAGTGTTGACCAGGAAACCAGAGCCAGAGACAAAGCCAGACAGAGCTTGTGGTAGGCCTACTGAGCGGCCTTTGGCCTGCATGGGGGACACAACAGTTGTGTCCCCCATGCAGGCCAAAGGCCGCTTCTTTGCTCCAGTCATCTCTATCTAAATTTGGAATCAAAATTGTTTAGCCGCAGTTATGTCTATATAATCATCATCATCATTATCATCAACCTATAATATCAGTCCACTGCTGGACGTAGGTCTCTCCCAAGACGTGCTACTGAGCCCGGTTTTCGGCTCTTCTCCTCCAGTGCTTGCATAATCTATATGGCCTCAACTAATGGGATAAGGATTTTAGTAATATACCAAAAACCTAGTCCATCTAAAAATCTGTCCCAAGCATCGTAGCGTCCCATAAGTAGGGGCATGAGTGGTTACCAGTTGCCCCTGACGCTACATATTATATCATTTAAAATGGATGCAAAGGCCTGTTTTTTTTAATGTATCAAGTTCATATTAAAATCGTTTTAATTTTTAGATCTTTTATCTAGAAACAAAGCCCGGCGTGGCCTGGGCAGAATCTTTGAATGAAATTTGGTTATTCTAGTCTAGAACATTCTGTTCTACAACATTTTGGCAAAATCAACGAATTTGTAGAAAAATCCAATCCGTCCAAATACGAGAATCCAAATGTGATGAAAAAAAGATAGACATAAAAAAGTCCCTACGTGTTAGAAAAGGATTGACATAGATTTCAAAACTTTTTGCTATCACAACCACCCACTTCCATCAATCCCGTCCAAACTCTCCAAACTCATAACAGGAGATCAAGGGGTATCTATGAGCAGAACGGGGAGTAAGTAGATCCCGGTATAGACGGTGATAGAGAAAAGGCCGATTGCTTTTTAGAATCTTTATTGTATTGATTATTGTAATATTTGATATATTATTTTCAGTTGATTTCTTGCCAAAATGTAGCATAAGAGATTCAGAATGTCTTAAAATTGTGGCTGAGACAATAATGTACAACATGACTGATTATGGTATACCAGAGATGGGGATCGATAAGATGGATCCTTTGCATATTAAAGGTATAACTGTGACTATCGATGGTTTGGCGGACGTTACTATGGTGGATGGTTATACGGAAGGCATGAGGAATTGCAAATTGGAGTCATTTAAGTAAGTAATAGTCCTAGTGAAAGCTCAATAAAAGGATAACTTAACTAACTCAATAAAAGCACAATTGTTGTAAAAATGTTTTTCATTGCTCATACTCTGAAAGTAGGTTTGAAGTTGCCTGAGGGGCCTAATTGAAAGTTATACTTTCAGCCCTAGGGAGAATCGCTTTCTACTGACAGCTGTCAAATTATAAAAAAAAACAAGTTCTATTTTATTCAACTATGTTCCAACTTTCTAAACTGCAAGGAGGTTGAACCAAATTCCAACTTTTATTCAGCAAGTAGGTTGGAATCCCATTACAACGGTAAGAAGTTTAAAAAGTCTAATTAGAGCGCAATGTAAAATTTAAATTTAAATAACATAATGATAGTATTAAATAAATAATATATTTTCTAAATTACTTGATTTATATATAGCTTCAACTATTTCTTTTAAATAATATAGATTTGAGCAAACAATTTACCATTTTTTAAATTATGAAAATGAAAATAATGGCTGAATAATGCTGGCGAACCGAAGCCGAATCCCGCCAGAGAAAAAGAAAAAAAAAACCGGGAAGGCGGCAATTCAATCTTCATTTTCACTAATTTTTCTTTCATGTTTTTATTTTTACTTTCCTTGTATTCGTAATGAAAAGCACAGTGTTTACCTCGGATGAAAGTCTTTTAAGTCCCTCAAGCTCCATTGGCGCCCTCGCTAACGCTCTGGCGCCAAACCCGTCTCGGGACTCAAAAAACGTGACTTTCAACACTCGGGTAACAATGTACTATTAATTAAACACGACACGTCTTTCAAATTCGGGTTACAAGCACAGACTGACTGGATCACTTCTTGAGGCCATCAAAAGTTTTGATGGCCTCAAGAAGTGATTGTTATTCATTGAGTGTTTTGATTCAAAACACTCAATGAATAACAACAAAACCACCAGTTCAGCATTTTTATTCTCTATTTAGGTGGTCATGATAGAATCAGAAATGAGGATATCCGTAGAAGAACTAAGGTCACCGACATAGCTCGTAGAATTAGTAAGTTTAAGTGGCAATGGGCAGGCCATATATAGCTTGAACAACCGACAACCGTTGGGGAAAGGTTCTCAAATGGCGACCACGAACCGCAAGACGGAACGTAGGGCGTCCAGCCACCAGATGGACTGACGACATTGTTAAGATCGCGGGAAGTCGAGGGATGGAAAGGGCTCAGAATCGTTCTTCCTGGAAATGTGTAGGGGAGGCCTATGTCCAGCAGTATTCTTTAGGCTGATGATGATGATGACTAGGTGGTCTTAGCTAAGGATAAGGATCTGGCCACCATCTGCCAATATATAGTATTTTATATTGCTATTTTAAATGCCTCATCAACACGAGGCACAATGCACTACACAACGCAAATAGGTGTATATAATTGTGGCGTTTTTTTTGTGGCTTCCATAAGTTTCCTTTACTAAAAACTTTAATTGTGGCTGTTGTTTTTTGGCATCAAGGTAATTATTTATGTTTATTTCTAGCACAAACATCGACACAAAAATCACAAAGTTTGATATGTTCTGCGATGTTATTACAATCAAAGGCGTTTACGATGTGAAGTCTACTCCTTTTGTTGGTTTCATTTTTGATAACGATGTTTTTGGACATGGAACCGGAAGCATTGTCATAGGTAAGTACACGGGCATGCATAAATTAATAAATATAAAATCTTTATTGAGGACTACATCATTATTTCGTAAAAAAGCGCACTAAAATCATCAGACTAAACTGTTCCTGACAGGATATTGTTGTGTTTATATTCAACACATTGCATTTAAACTATGTAGGTATATACAGATTGGATTTAAATTCAATGGACGGCACGAGCCCAGCATAGCCATCTTGTTAGCCAGACCCTAATATAATCGGGCAGCAGTTTGGACTTCGAGCTATTTGAAGTTGAACGTTGCGAATCGAGCGAGGAGGTGCGGTAATATCGTTGGCGCGGACACCTGACAGAAACATCAGAGAAAATAACCTTATATTATGTACTTTTCTGTGTATTAGCCAAAAAAAAATTCAGTGAGACCATTCCCTAGAAGTTTATATGGGAGTATATCACTCACCCGAGTGATATGTATTTCCAAAACGAAAAAGCACCTTTTGCTCGCTTTATCACCCACGTATTACCTCCTTTCTTCGCTTCTTCTCACCCCTGTTGTAAGCTCACAGGGTACTTCCTGTGACTTCCCTGAGCTCTCTGTCTACTGACTGACTTACAAGTACGTGGTTTACCTGTACCAATACGTGGTTTACCTGTACCAAATAAACTTTTCATTTCAGAAAAACTAATAATGAATTTTACCAACCCATACACGGTGGAGAAGATCGATGGGGAAATCTTTTTGATTCCTGACTTTGCCAAATCTGAATATGATTACGAAATCCTGGATAAGGTTACATTCGAGGCAGACAACCTGAAATTGGGCGATTTACAGATCGGTAAGTTCCTATCTACAGTTTATGATCTACCTTTTTCTCGGTCCCTTTAATAGTAACAGCATTGCTGTGTTTCGGTTTGAAGAGTGTGGATGCCGGTGAAATTACTGGCACGGACGCAGGGGAGTGCATTGTAGATCACGTTCCTGATGTGTATGACCTACGAGGCAATGCCTTGATAAAGGTGATGGTTACCACTTAACATCTGGCGGGCCATATGGTTGTTCTATCAGATAATTGAATAAAAAAAAGTAAGGGGACTAAAGTAGGTGATCCATTGGATTATAACTGACAGGCCAGTGGAGCACCTACAAACCGCGGTTTTGTAGGTGCCCCATGGCGGTCCATCGCCCACTTTAGAAACCCAGTCCATAAAAAAAACAGATAAAAAATATATTTTTATGACATTTTTCAGCCCCAGCCGTCACAAAATTTATGAACCGCCACTGGTACCACGTGATGAAATCTTGCGGAAAGTATTTCAGCGATAAGGGAATGAGTATAAGCTACGAGTACGCGAAACTTTTCTTCGAATCTGTTGCAGCCAAGAAGTTCCTCGTGGATGACCTGTCAGAGCATGTGGCTGAAAACCTAAGATGCTCTTTAGCAAATAAGAATGAACTAAATTGATAAAATTTAAAATTCTTTATCCAAGGAATTTATTTATTACGTTGTGTTCCTTGGTATTTTACTAAATTATTTATTGTAAAACTTTAGAAAGATCTACCTAATCTAAAAAAGGTTTTGTTCTGAAAACTTTACAATTATTATCATACAGAGCTATTACATTGAATAAAGCTATTCTACTTCTCACTTTTACTAGATTTATTTTATTTCGCACTATTATTTTCTCTATTTATAAAAATATTTCATGTAGGCATGATGAGTTTATCACGCGTGATAAATACCTACCTTTGTAGTTTTATTTTGGGCTATTAACGTAGTTTCTAGATAGGTGCAGCCTATTTACATAAATTAACCTAATCGATCAAGAGGATCGTATAAAAACGATAAGGCCTCGTTTGTTAACAGGCTTCAAATAAAAAGGAGGTAGTTTTTTTATGTTTGCTATCGTATAATTTCGTCATTTAAGAACCGATTTGAAAAAAAAATGTCTGCAAGGTAACCCCAGAAGGGCTTCCAGATAGGTCCCGTAGAAATCTTAACATCAATGATCATTGAACTTCCTAAATATATAAATTATAATTAACAATGACCGTCGCTAAATAAGCGATTTCTCATTTTTTTTCATTTATACTTGCGTTATCTAATCTAAATATATATAACTCAAAGGTGACTGACTGACTGACTGACTGACTGACATAGTGATCTATCAACGCACAGCCCAAACCACTGAACGGATCGGGCTAAAATTTGGCATGCAGGTAGATGTTATGACGTAGGCATCCGCTAAGAAAGGAAAATGGAAAATTATTTTCTAAAGAGGAGAAAAAGGGGAAAAATGGTTTAAAGAAAAATCAACGCACAGCCTAAACCGTTAGCCCTAAGAGCATGAAACTTAGAAGGTATGTTCCTCTAATAGAGCAGAGGTGCACTAAGAAAGAAAATAGGAAAACTCTTTCCCTAAAAGAAGAAAAAACGGAAAATGATATGATTTATCATAAAATCACAAAAAATAACTTTACAAAATACGCAAAAAAAACATTAAAAATTTTCAGCTACCGCAGCATCTGGCACCAGGTTCGATTACACACAAAGGTTCACAAACAAACAGATGATAACCACTACGACAAAATCACGGGAAACATCTATCATACTTAAACTAAACACTGTTGAAAAAAATCGGCTCCAACAAAACTCACCTTAAAATTCAAATACACTATAATGCACAAGCTCAAATCTATGGTAACTAGCAGTTGTTCATGTCAAATTAAAAAAATCTGATACGATTATACACCAACACGCATACGAAACCCCAAATTAGCCACTAATATAACATAAATCACAAAAAATAGCTTTACAAAATACGGAAAAAAAACATTTAAAAAATTTTCAGCTACCGCAGCATTTGTCACCAGGTTGTAAAACGCACAAATGTTTACAAAAAAACCAATGATAACCACTAAGACAAAATCGCGGGAAACATCTATCATACTTAAACTAAACACTGCTGAAAAAAATCGGCTCCAACAGCACTCGCCTTCAAATTCAAATACACTCTAAAGTACAAGCTCAAAACTATAGTAAACAGCAGTTGGTCATGTCAAATTAAAAATCTGATTCGATTATACACCAACACCCATACGAAACCCCAAATTAGCCACTGATATAACATAAACCCTTTTTGGCCCTGCCTGAAAACCAGCGTTGCTTGACATGGTAGCTACTACCATAACAAGCAGCAAAAAGCTGAGTCAGGGCCTATTTGACATAATCTTTCTTTCTAACCATTCAGCACAGGACGGGACTGGTCGTGCCCAGTTCTGTTTGTATTACCTTCATAGGTAGCCTGCCTGCCTGCCTTCAGTTGTCCGTTCTGTGTGTTTTATTGTATTTGTCTTACGTATACCTACTTATGTCAAATAAATGTATTTTCTTTCTTTTTTCTTTTAATAAAATCACAAAAAATTGCTTTACAAAATACGAAAAAAAAAACATCAAAAAATTTTCAGCTACCACAGCATTTGTCACCAGGTTTTATTACACACAAATGTTTATAAAAAAACCGATGATAACCACTAAGACTAAATCACGGAAAACATCTATCATACTTAAACTAAACACTGCTGAAACAAATCGGCTCCAACAGCACTCGCCTTCAAATTCAAATACACTCTACTTTAGAGTGTATTTGAATTAGCCACCCCAAATTGGCCACTAATATAACATAAATCACAAAAAATAGCTTTACAAAATACGAAAAAAAAAACATAAAAAAAATTTCAGCTACCGCAGCATTTGTCACCAGGTTGTAAAACGCACAAATGTTTACAAAAAAACCAATGATAACCACTAAGACAAAATCGCGGGAAACATCTATCATACTTAAACTAAACACTGCTGAAAAAAATCGGCTCCAACAGCACTCGCCTTCAAATTCAAATACACTCTAAAGTACAAGCTCAAAACTATAGTAACCAGCAATTGGTCATGTCAAATAAAAAAAATCTGATTCGATTATACACCGACACGCATACGAAACCCCAAATTAGCCACTAATATAACATAAAATCACAAAAAGTAGCTTTACAAAATACGAAAAAAAAAACATTAAAAATTTTTCAGCTACCGCAGCATTTGTTACCAGGTTTTAATACACACAAATGTTTACAAAAAAACAGATGATAACCACTAAGACAAAATCGCGGGAAACATCTATCATACTTATACTAAACACTGCTGAAAAAAATCGGCTCCAACAGCACTTGCCTTAAAATTCAAATACACTCTAAAATACAAGCTCAAAACTATAGTAACCAGCAATTGGTCATGTCAAATAAAAAAAATCTAATTCGACTATACACCAACACGCATACGAAACCCCAAATTAGCCACTAATATAACATAAAATCACAAAAAATTGCTTTAAAAAATACAAAAAAAAACATTAAAAAAATTTCAGCTACCGCAGCATTTGTCACCAGGTTTTAATACACACAAATGTTTACTAAAAACCAATGAACACCACAAAGACAAAATCGCGGTAAACATCTATCATATTTAAACTTAACACTCCTGAAAAAAATCGGATCCAACAGCACTCGCCTTCAAATTCAAATACACTCTAAAGTACAAGCTCAAACTATAGTAACCAGCAATTAGTCATGTCAAATTAAAAAAATCTGATACGATTATACACCAACACGCATACGAAACCCCAAATTAGCCACTAATATAACATAAAATCACAAAAAATAGCTTTACAAAATACGCAAAATAAAACATTAAAAAAATTTCAGCTACCGCAGCATCTGGAACCAGGTTCGATTACACACAAAGGTTCACAAACATACCGATGATTACCACTAAGACAAAATTGCGGGAAACATCTATCATACTTAAACTAAACACTGCTGAAGTCATGTTAAATAAAAAAAACAGATTCGATTATACACCAACGACGAATACGATTGCCCAAATTAGCCACTTCAGCAAAATCACGAAAAAGAGCTTAACTAAATACGCAAAAAAAAACATTAAAAAAATTTCAACTACCGCAGCATCTGGCACCAGGTTCGATTACACACAGAGGTTCACAAAAAAACTGATGATAACAACTAAGACAAAATCGCGGGAAACATCTATAATACTTAAACTAAACACTGCTGAAAAAAATCGGCTACAACAGCACTCACCTTCAAATTCACATACACTCTAAATTACAAGCTCAAAACAATGGTAACTAGCAGTTGGTCATATCAAACTAAAAAAAACGAACTCAAATATCCACGCGGACGAAGTCGCGGGTATTAGCTAGTCGTGGTATAAATACCAACCGCGCTCTTCGAAGCAACAAGTACCATCATAGGCTAGTCACACCATCGCAGAAACTAAGCAAGACAGAAAGATCCGTATATATCCTGGGCCCTTCAGTGTACAACAGACTCCCGGGGATAATAAGAGATGCCGCTTCCGCCTCCATATTCAAGAATAAAATTAGGTCATGGCTGTTAGAGAAGGTGTTCTACAGTTTAGGTGAATTCCTAAAATTGCCTGAACTATAGAACATCAACCACCGAGGCTGTCGAATGATTAGAACGTCGACTGAATATGAAATCCTATTATTCTATTATATTTCAAATAATGATGTACAATTTAATATAACCTGCTTACTTATATAAGTAAGTAGTGTACCTATGTATACATAATGACGTGTAAAATAAGCTTTTTACAAATAAATCTTGTATCTTGTATCTTGCTTTTCGTGATAGATGAAATTGGAAGGAACCTCAAAAAAACCTCAAAAATGCTTCTTCCAAGATTTTTTTTTTGTAAATAAAATCGTGACGAATTTGTCTGTACATTCTTCACATAATTTTTAGAACGAAAAAGAAACGAGTCAACGAGGTAATTAAATTGTTTTATTATATATGTACAAGGTAATAAAACTAGTTAGTAAATGATAGTGTCAAAGTATTTATATGAGCTACTTACTATTTTATTTTCAGTTTATATGTTTAATTCAGGCAAGCTATAGGCTTCTTGTACAACAATGACATTCGAGTTTGTCATATTCAGTGTTTTTTTGCATGTATTCTATGTTGCTGCAATAGGTAAGGGTTAAAAGGAATTATTTTTGATTACGCTTCGAAAGAAGCTGGTTTTTCGTTTTTTATACAATACATGCAATACATGCATGCATGTTGCATGTATTATACAAAGTACTGCCTCGCTGATCACGCACTTTATAGATAAAAATATAGTCTCTATTCTTTTGCTTATTTGAAACACATTGGAAAAAACTAAACTATAAATTATTCTGTTTTCTTATTCATCGTCTATCCGCCTCCCCTAAACCTTTTTAGTCCACCTATTGGTTTCCAATCTGCAGATATGATGACCTGCCAACTTACATTTAAATTTAGTTTTGATCAACTTAAATATAGTTGAATATAGTTTGCATTCAAATAATTATTGCGGGGGTAATTTAGGAATATTATTATAAAACTAAAACAAAAACAGCACTTTATAGATACGATAATACATTCATTAATTACCTTGCGTCCATCATTTCAGGCATACATTGTGATGTCTTATAATTTCACTGACACCCTCCGAATCAAAACTAGCAACCTGCTTGGCAGCAGCATTATAGGCCTGCTGGTGGCAGGATTTGAACGGACGGATCTTTCACGAACCCCCCCCAATTCACCAATGAAACGAAAACCGTTGCATTTTCAGAATTTCCTTTCAAATGCAGTATAAAAAACTCGACTTGCCAACAAAAATTCTACCAAGGCGTGGCTTCTACTAATGCTGGATCTGGGATACCAGAAATAGGTGTTCCTCCACTGAACCCCTTCCATTTGAAAGATGTGAAGGTTCCTTTGATGGAATTTATAGACGGCACGCTTGTGGAAGGTGATTGCTTGGGTATCGGGACTTGCAAGCTGTTATATTACGAGTAAGTCCCTCATTTTTACCATAAGGATATATACCATTAGATTAGAGGGAGCCCAAAAAAAAGTGAAGGAGAATCTCAATGGACAGACGGAAGACCTGAGACAAAGTTGAAGTGAAAATGCATTAATTTATAGTCAATTGAATCAACGAGGATCTTTTTGAACCGTTTAGTTTATAAGGTTGATAATAGGAGAAGGTGGGTATAGGTGCCACTTCAAGACTGTAAGTATCTAAACCAAGAGAGACTATCCCACAGGATAAAAGCGTTGGTTTTCTGATGAAATCACCGGATTTATTTTCAGGTCGAATTTGGACTACTTCTACAAGCTCGCCGTTGTACAATGCCGGAAAATAGTTATTCAAGGCACTTACATAATATCAACTGACCCGTATTTTAGTGAAATATTAGGCAATGTTTCGGGTTCTGGAAATGGATCTATTGTATTAGGTAAGTAATTTTAACTTATTATTAAGTTTTTGAATTTGATATCCCATTCAAAAGATGTTATGAATAAAAAATAAACGCTGTTGTCCTGGGGACAGTGTGATCCCACGCAGCGCAGCGGGCAACGCGGAAAACATCTATGAAATATACTAACGGCCGCCCGCGGCTTCGCAGATTTAATAGCCTCAGGGGCAACTGATGTTTTACTCATGCCCCTACTTGCGGGACGCTATAGTGCCTGGGACTGGGTTTTAGATGAAATAGGCTTGCCCAGCACATATACCATCCTGACAGCTTAGTCGGCCTAATCCACAGGAAAGACATGGTTAATACGTGCGGAGCTGACTAAGCCGCAGGTTTCCTCACGATGATTTCCTTCACCGTTATAAATAGTGTTACTTATAACACGACTTTCTTTTATATTATAGACGGGCGGGTGTTTTTTCGTTTTTAATTTAATTTACTGGTTGTGTATTTCAGATGAATGGTTCTTCAGGTTCAAGTATCCATTTGCATTGGTCGAACATCCAGATGGTGAAATATACACTGCAGCTGATTTTGAAAATGGGACTTATATATCAGAGGTTTTGAAGAAAGTTACTGTTAAAGCTGATAGTATAACTGTGGATGGCCAGGATAATAGTAAGTATAGACAAAGTCTTGCGCACATCTAAGTGATCTGCGATGGCGATCAGTGAAACGCTGTCAGCGATATTTGACAGTGTTACACAGATCACCATTGCCATCGCCTATAGATGTTCGCAGGCCATAACTCGTGACCGTTCTTTGCTTGTGTGTTTCTTTTTTCTTTCTAATATAATTTATAAAAGACGGTGTAGTTAGATAAAAAGAACATAATTTTGCCATACTTGTTTATCGGTTCTGTTTGTAAAAAAACTGAATTGTAGTTATTTTTTGCAGCTGAAAAGGTTCTTGCGTTTATGAACAAAAATTGGAGGATAATTCTTGACACATTTGGAGAACATTTTCATAAAATATCTGTGGATTTCTACTACGAAATATATACAAAATTCTTTGAAAATATACCAGCAAATAAATACCTGAACGACGACTTACCTGCCTACCTGAAGAATAAAAAGAATGAAATAAAATGATATTCATATGATAAATGATTCATCTAGAATAATCTTTATTTCAAAGACCGGAACAGTAAAACAATAAATCCATTTTTTACAGTAGGTAATATTTTCGAGTAAAAATAAGCATAAGTACCTCTTATGCTAATCTAATTCACAGACTAAATTTTGTCTTAAAATGCGTCGCCAAAAGTTATAAAATATTGATTATTCTAGAATAATCTCTATATCGCAAAACGAGAAAATGCCTTGAATTGTAATTTTAGCAATCACCGCAAAGACAAAAGAAAATAATACACTTTTTGTTTCATTTAAATAATGAGGCAGTTTTATTTAATAAAAACATGTTTTTTCCTGAAAAAAGTGCTTTAGAAATAGCCATCATCTACCATCGCTGTAGTCGTCATAGGCAGAGAGTTCATCCTCAAACTTTGGAGCCAGGGTGGTTGCGCAACGTTCGGATCCAGAGGAACTTCCTCCTGCAAACACTCAGGCTATGTTAATGAGTAGTAAGTAAGTTAATATAATAAATGTTTGTTTATATGATCTCCCTGCTAAGGACTATGGCATGGGGTTTCTACAAAAAGGATGTTTTGAAATTATTAAAGGGCGCAATCTCAAATGCGTAGCTGAACGCGCTTCTGATTCCTCTCTGGTTTAACAGGCTATGGTAACCGTTTTCCATCAGGTGGGCTGTATGCTTGCCTAATTTGTTGTATAAAAAAGTACTACTTTTTCAAGTTTTTATTTTAAGACTGGTGACGACGTAAACAGGTTTTATCCTATCTTATCCAGTGTTTTATAACGACTGGTACTGAAGAATAAATTAACTTTAATTAGGAACTCTTTTTTGATGCTACGACATTTTCTGAATAAGTCAAAGAGATTAGGCAGGATCATAGCAAGTAGGAATTAGGAATCCATGGTCTCTGCCACTATAGGGGAGGCTTGGTCTTTTTTTGTGTTGTGTCCAAATACCACAATTTAGTAAGAAAGAAAGAAAGAAAACGTATTTATTTATGACGGCACACGGTAGATAAAAGAAACACACACATTTTAGACAAATAACAAAAGAAAACGCATATTAACATAACATAAGAAGTGAGGTGATGGAAGAATACATAGTAATACATTGAAATGGTGTCTCTCAATCAAAATTTAGACAAAATTTAGAGTTCCGAATTCATGAAAATTTATGGGAGATTGCCAAACAGTAAACTTTTTTAGGTGATGAGGAATTGTTTATGAAACGATAAGCAACAACATTTTTAAATATTACAAAATGTACAAAATACACAAGTAACAGTATGCTATCTGCATACCGAAACGATCTAGAAATAGCTCAACTGATTCAACTCAGTACCCCAAAGACGCTGCTGGCATTGCCAGGCTAATAGCAATGCTTATGCACTACGCCCACCAGCCCTTGGGTCACACGTCGCTTTGATCAGGCACTTAGACAAAATTTTGAAAACCCGCAAGGCCTCAGTTCTCCACGGAACCAGAGTCTCAACCCTAAGAGGAGCAAAATAAGTAGGCTCCTTGTTGTACCTGCTTTCTTCTTCTTCTAAATATATAAAACTCTTACGTTACTGACTGACTGACTGACTGACAATCAACGCACAGCCTAAACCGTAAGTCCTAGAAGCATGAAACTTAGAGGGTGTGTTCGTTTTATAGCATAGGGGTGCACTAAGAAAGGAAATTGGAAAATTATTTCCCTAAGCTGAGAAAAAGAGGAAAAACTTGTATAAGGGTAATCAACGGGGCGTAACGGCTACGGGGCGAGCGAAGCCGTGGGTGGCCGCTAGTTTATTATATTTGTGCTGTTCACTCTAGCTCGTAGGTATACTCAAGTGGCAAGAAAAAAGTGTAAAGTTTTACTTGATCAGTTTGAACATTTGGTTTCGCCTACGTGTCTCTTTCTTTTGTATGGAAAAATAATGAGACAACAACTCGTTTCGATCGTTTCTACCAAGTTTCTACGTTACGCATTGTTGTTGTCTCATATTTTCTCCATACAAAGGAGAGAGACACGTAGGCGAAACGAAATGTTCAAACTGATCGAGCAAAACTCAGACTACGGGTGCAGAACGTCGCTACAGAATTGTTTTTTTTTATTATACTAAACGAGTCAGTAATTAATAATGACAAAGATAAGAAAGACATATATAAATGCGAAAAATATAGTATACAAAGAGCTGTTGTCGGTATATAAGCACTTTCAAGGGAAAGCAGTTATCATTTGTGCAGTTTTTAAACAATGTTGAAAACCCTATTATTTGCCGCCCTTATTGTTGTTTTCCATGGTCACCATGTTGATGCACACGGTAAAGAAGGTAAGTACCTACCCATTAATATAACTTTATTTAATTTTAAATTTAATTAAATTATAAATATAGATATAATATGCACCTATACTATAGACTCATAGGGTCTTATTAATAATCCCTGCGTAGCGTTGGACTAGTTAATCCGTGTTTTGTCACATTTGCTCGAGTTGACATTTGCATGTCAATGCAAGAGACAAAGCACGGATTAACTAGTCCAACGCTACGCCAGGATTATTAATAACACCCATAATGTATATACTATGTATTTTTTATGTGCATTATAATAAATATACATAATTATTATTCATATATTTACTTATTTTCTTATTTTTTTTTAAATATATCCGAATGTTTTTTAGGATACCTTACAAAATGCCATTTCGAAAACGATACTTGCCAAATGAAGGCATTTGCAAACTTTGCAAGCAAGTATGGTCCTATTGGAATCAAAGAACTAGGACTTTCTAGAATGATGCCTTTGGATCTCAAAGATGTGTGGGTAATGGCTCTAGAATACCTGAAAATGAAGCTGGTGGAAGGACAATGCTTGGGTATCAATACTTGCCGAGTTTTGAGATACGAGTAAGTACTAATATATCAAAAAGAATACCGCATACAATTTTAAGAAATTTGTTGTTTTCTACAATAAAAATATCTCAATAATATTATATTGTTTTATAAACCACTAGCTAATGGAATTAGCATGTGACCCGCTCGATGTTAAGTGGCCAACGCCTATAACAATGCATTGGAGTAGGTCACGCACGTCAGGAACGTCCCCTATACGATGCACTGCCTTGCGTCCATCAGCTTGAAGCATACAGATATTCAGCCTCACGTGCCAATAATTTCAACGGCACCCTTTGAACCGAAACACATCAATGCTGCTTCACGGTAGAAATAGGCATGGTGGTTAATACTTTCCCGGACGAGCCCTTCACAAAGAGCTCTACGACTGAACATGAAATAAAGTACTGTAAGTGACTGGCCTCTCAGCTCAGTTGGTAGTAGCTCTGCCTTTTGCGCCGTAGGCCATGGGCTCGATCCCCACCGAGAACAAATAATTTTTGTGGTGAACATAAATGTTTGTTCTCTGTCTGATGGGTGTTATATTGTATTTTAAGTATGTATTTACAAAAAAAAAATGTATTTAAGTATTAATATCAGCTATCTGGTTCCTATACTACAAGTTATGCTTAGTTTGGGGCTAGATAGTGTCGTGTCAAAAAAAATAGTTAAAATAGTTTTAGTGTCCAAAATATTTATTATTTATCATTAAAAGTAGGTACCTGCATAATACTATGATTCAGACTCATTAATCATTCTAAATCGTATTGATAACTATTTAAGTACTCTATAGGTAGTTACAAGGTGGGTTTTTGTATTTGATTTTGTCAAGTGTCCGGGATGTGCTCATAACTAGAATTTTTATTCACATCCACTTCTATTGTTTCAGGACTGATGTTAAGAACTTTAACAGGACTATAGAAGTCAATTGTAAAAAAATTGTCATAAAGGGCAGATACGAGATATCGACTCATCCATTTTTTGCCAACCATAATATCTCCTACGATGTATCTGGCTATGGCAATGGGTCGCTTGTATTAGGTAAAAAAAAAGAAAACATGCCTTTGCATCTATTCTAGATGATTTATATAGCGTCAGGGGCTGTTTTTGCTCATGCCCTTACTTGCGGGACGCTATAGTGCCTGTGACAGGATTTTTGCATGGAGTAGGCTTGCCCAGTGGCTATACCATCCTGACAGCTAAGTCAGCCACAGGAAAGACACAACGTGTCAATACGTGCGGAGCTGTCTAAGCCGTGGGTTTCCTCACGATGTTTTCCTTCACCGTTGTATTAGGTACCTATAAACTTGCTATTCGACATCGAATTAGTATTCAAAACTAGGTCACATTGGTTGAACGATGTTGTTGTGAGTGATGGGAATGAGCTGATGAGACTCGCGAGAGACAAAAAAGGTGGCGCAATAAAGAGGCCTGTACTTAGCAGTTGGTGCAAACGGGCTAAAATGATAATGTTGATGTTGACGTCAATGTTTCCGTTTCAGTGCAGTTTTATCCACCTGTCTGCTGTCTGCTGGCGTTATCATTCAGTCAATGGGTTTATGGTCTGCCCTAGCCCCTAATTAATTTTCTGTTTCTGCCAAAAAACAGTTTTTCCAAAAAAATATTTGACGAAAGTCTTAGTAGGCTTCGTTTTTTAAAGCAGTTACCGTTTCAGATGATTGGTATTTCCTAATAAAATATCCTTTCGAGTTTGTGAGACGTGAAGATGGACACATCTACTTTTACCCGAAGTTCCATGAAGGCAGTTACGTGTCAGAGGTTCTAACAAAGGTTACTGTCTCTGCTGACCTGATCTTGTTCAATCGTTCTTGGAATGTCAGTAAGTATCCATCAATGAAAAGCTGATTATCATCGACCACGTAGAAGATCCCCAGAAATATGGTCCAATCAACTTAAGAGTCAGGGAATCGTCATTCTACAGTGGTGTAGCTAGCCACTGGTGATAGGATGTCTACTTGCAAATTGAAACCTTTTTGATCACGATCTTCAAGGATCAAGTACCGACCAGGAAGAAAAAAATATCCATCTTCCTACCTTCATCTCACGTTTCAAAGGGTTGGCAGTACAGTTTCCTGATGCCAATCCCTCTATCATTCATCATCTCGGTGCTCGTTCTTTGTTTAATCAAGATAACAATACAATAACATGAGTAAAAAGGAGTGAGCTCCGAACTTTGTAATAACAAAGTTCATCCGTGGATAACTTCTACTTCTTAGACATCCACATCTACAACTAATAACATTCATTTTGTTATAATATCAGTAAATTTGATAAAAATAATGTTAGTAACGATGTTGCTTCAGAGTAACATTTTGCCTTTCTAATAACTTATAGCAAGTCGAAAGAGGCTTCTACACAATAACTAAGTTTGTTCTATAGCCTGCTGAAACAACTGTTGTTGCGTATATCTAGGCGATCTGCGATGGTGATCAGTTTCAGCCTGGGTTTCAGCATATGGTTTTGCATACATTCGCACACAACTAACGCGAACATTGATACAGATCTAGATGATGTGCGCAAGGCTTTAGAAAAAAACGTAGCAAGAAATGATTTCTGCTGTATTGTTTTAAACACTGTGTCTTATTAAATTACAGTATATTATTACATGTTTTTATAATATAAATTACATAAGTTTATTTATTTAATTTTCAGCCAGAAGAGTACTAGGATTCATCAACTACTATTGGAGGATCATTTTCAAATATTTCTTCAGAAGCTTCCATTACTTATCTATGGAGTACTACTATAAAGTTTACATCCAATTCTTTAGAAAAGTTCCAGCAAAAGAATATTTAAGTAATAACCTCACACCATACTTAACAAGAAATAGACTATGTCGTTATTGAACTATAAAATAATAATCATAAAACAATCACAAAAATAAAATATTTTGCAACAAAATTTTGAGTGAGCAATGGAACAAACTTTACACCTTCAGAATAAGGCTGAGATTCATAGACCGCACTTTCATTTACAGCAAAGCAGTCTTCGCAAAGTAAGCTTTGTTTATCAAAGTTTCCTATCAATATTTTGAATAAAGAAGAGCTTGACAGAACTATGAAATATAATTTTGGTTGAAAGTTGAACTTTCCATCAAAGTAAAATCAAAGTTCGGTCTATGAATCTCGGCCTAAGTTTGTAATAATTTAGCTGTAATATTTCGACCAAAGCTTTTACACGCCGGCATTGAAAGTATTGGTTTTATTCCTGCACCATTAAAGCACCATGAAAATAAAGTTTTCAATTTGTAATCGTGTTTTCATCATCACCCGCAGACCACCACTGCTAGGCTCAGGTCTCCCCTAAGTACTCAGGCATAACAGTAAGAAATAATGCAAGCCCTGACTATCCACGAACTTAGTTTATTTTATTTTATTTATTCAGGGGCAACAGATAGAAAAACAAACAAACAAAAGACTTCCTGCGAATAGGTATAATTCGTATTTTAGTAATTACTCAGGTCAGGTTTATCTAATATTACCTGCTTAATATGGTTTTTAGGCAACTTAGGTAAGTATTAAGTTTTTTAATTAATTCACCTGTAATTATTTATCTTGATGCGATTTTAGCTTTTTTGTACACCCACATCACTTCTACAACCATACCAAAATAAAGTAAAAAATGTTAGCGTACTCAGCTCACAATAAATGGATAACAGAGATTTAATAATAAAATCAATGTATTAGGTTGGTTTAACAGCCGCCATTTAATAAATATAATAATAATAATATACTCCGATCGAATCGTTATCGAATGGCTATTTTATAGACAATAACTGTTTTTTCTTATCGTGTCACTGGTTCTTTTGAACTCCTCCTCCTCCTTGCGTCGATAACCTCACTGTTGAAGGGCGTGACCTTTATGCAGGACCTTGGTCTGCACAATATTTGTCCATAGGGTTCTCTCCTCTGCGGCATGGACCGCATCGCTCACGGAGGAATCAGTTGCTGAGCGCTCTTGATAGCTCCAACGCACTGAGCGAGCGCACCTATGATCGCTCCAACGCATTGGGCTTCGTCCTTTTCGACTTTGCCAGTCACCGTTTCTTTTGAACTACGAGTAAGTGTGGTGCAAAGATTTGAAGAGCATCTCAAAAGAGAATGCTTTCGTGCACTTGACACATACACTCCAGACAAACCGCACACTTTGGATGTGCAAAGAATCACGTTAAACAACAGCATACCGATTTACAGATGCCAACCATGACCTACGCTTGACCGAAAGTTCTTGTTCTAAAAGTTCTAAGTTAAAAAAGGTTCTTGGATTAATTTAAATACAAAAACCAATTTTAAAGTCGAAGTAACAACAAAAGCAAAAAATACAACCCACCTAAAAACGGAAGAGTCGGTAGTCTTCTTTTTTTTTTGAAGAATTTTGAATGAATTTTGCAGGCATCATCTTCCGTGGTTGTTTTAAATATTAATGCACCTTATCTAGATTTCAATCTGCAAACCGGCTAATTTTTTAGACTAATTTTATGATACATAAACAATACGATGCGTAGAAGTATGGCCAGTACAATTCTTCGGCTGACCACTGTGACCACGGCATAAATGATGTTTATGAAAAAGATTTTTGCGATTATTTTGAGTTCAGTAGTGATTTGTGAATCGGCGTTTGGTAAGTCTATTTTTATTTTACCATTTGCCTTCTCTTTATTACACAAATTTGGTGTTGTCATAAATAATATTTATTAAAATAAGGTATTAATTCAAAAAGTTTTTAAAAACGAGTTCATTGTTTCAGCTGAACTTCTAAAATAATAAACAAATTTTCATTTTCAGTCGACACATTAATAAAATGCTCAATAAATGATGAAAAGTGTCAAATAAATCTGATGAAAAAAGTGTTGAATGAAACCGCCGCGTCTGGTCTTCCAGAAATTAATATGCCACCTATCGATCCCGTACGTCTGGAGAACGTAAATGTATCATTTCTGAATGTGCTGGATTTAATATTTGATGGCGTTATTAAAGGAGTCAAAGATTGTGTATTTAATGAGTTCAAGTAAGTAACAATTTAGGCTAAATAAATATAATACGAAGGTTAGTTAAAGGCCTGCGCACACCTAGGTCACTGGCGATGGCGATCAATGAAATGCTGTCAAATTTGACAGCGTTTCACTGTCAAATTTGAAATTTGGTGTGCGCAAGCCTTAAGACCGGTTCTAAAACGAAAAGGAAAACTTAGTGAGAAAACCTGCGGCTTAGTCAGCTCTCCACGCATTGATAATAGTCTTCCTAAGGATTAAGCCTACTGAGCTGTGTTTGGGCTGAGTTGCCTACTGAGCAGAGCGCTAAACCTATTCTTGACATTAAACCCCTGTGTAAGGGGTAATTCATCAAGAATTTACTTTTTACGCCTTACGGACTAAGACAAAACGCTCAAAATTTCAAGTCTCTTCCACCAGCAGCTTATGATGTAATAATAAAAAATAAAAAATAATGTGGACAACCTACACAACTATCTATACCCAAATTAAGCAGTGCAAAATAGAATGCATTACTAATAGAATGCATAACTAATTAGATTTGAATATCAAATTGTTATGCTGGTCTTAATAATTGCTACTGATTTTTAGTTTTTACTGCGTTTTATTAGCCACGTGTTTTTTAATATTAGAAGTCAAGGACACGTACCTAATTAGGCACATGTTTGCATGTTATCATATTCACAATTACTATACTACTTATGTATATGTTATAAGTGCATAATATAAGTAAGTGATCGACAACGCACACCTTAAACCTTTAGTCGTAGAAGCGAGTTGAAATTTGAAGAGTGTGATCTTTTCATAAAGAACACACTCTTAAAATTTCAGGTCAAGAAAATTCAACTTCTAAAGGGGTGGGATGGGGTCGATGTGTTTATGGAAAAATTCGAGTGGTATTCCACTTTATACTTACAGTTAATTGTTGTATAGCAGTACAAAAGGGCTACAGCTTTTTTATTTGCTTACTAGCGGCCGCCCGTGTCTTCGCTCGCCCCGTTCCCGTTGAAAAAAAAAAACAAAAAAAACCTTTTAAACTTTTTCTGGACCTTCACAAATCAATCAAGACCAAAATCAGCCAAATCGGTCAAGCCGTTCTCGAGTTTTAGCGAGACTAACGAACAGCAATTAATTTTTATATATTAAGATTATAGTCAAAGTACCTACTAATTGCCGCGATCTGCGATTGCGATGGCGATGGCGATCAGTTTCAGATTATGGCTTTGCATACATCCGCACACACTGCCACGATATTTGACAGCGATACCTGTACCCCTACCGAGAACCAATCGTACGCCAGCTGACGGACACGTCACCGTCTCGCAATCGTTATTCATGCTTCTTGAAGAATCCGCTAAGGGTGCTTTTGGTTTCTCCATACAAAATGGTGGCAGAGGTGGGCGATACGATCGGCGATAGGCGTCAGGCACCGCACACTGCGTCAGGTTCCCGGTAGGGGTACTGATTGTTATCGCAGGTTTATTTAGACGTGTTGTAAGAGACGAAAATTAAACATCTTTCATTCAGTCCGGTAGATTCATACAATAACTCTGTGATTTTATTATGTACTACTTATGTAGGTACTTCCAAGGAGTTTTGTTCTTATTCCAGGCCAAATATTGAAGAACGGGTTGCAATGTTGAATCTCACATGTGATGTAGTTGCCATAGGAAGATACAAGGTTCACGCTACGGGGCCCTTTTTACAAAACTTGTTTGCGGGTAAATCATTTCATGGAGAAGGAAATGGGAAAGCCAAAGTTGGTAAGTGTTAAAAGTGAAAGAGACGGAAAGGTTTTACTCTTTTTCTTCTTTTAATGACTACGTGCAGCAAAGACCAGCGTTGCTCGCGAATGTTAAAGAACATTTTAGAACGTTTAGGAGCATTTTATTGTAGAACACTAAACTTTACTAAGTCCTTATGTGATAGAAAAGGATAGACATAGATTTCCAGACTTTTGCCTCCCACAACCACCCACTTCCATCAAGTCCAAACTCCCCTTCTATCCGAGGGGTATTTACCACCACAACCTATTGTTAAAATGGATTGTATTTTTTCAGACGGAATGAATATCAACATGATGATGCCATACGTCATGAAGAAGCGAGGTGATGATATATTTTTACACGGAAAGAGGAATAAGCTAACGTATACATTCGATGTCCTCGGCGGTCTTATGTTTGAAGCAGACAAACTATATCTGGGAGAGATGGAGTCAAGTAAGTATTTGAAAAATATCCTTTCACCACATTGATTCGAAAAAACTGGTGACACGATCAGTAGGCCTGCCACAAGCTCTGTCTGGCTCTGGCTTTGGTTTTGAGCCTGTGTAGTGTTGACTAAATAAATCCTACGTCGAAACGACATACGCACAGTATAATACACAGATAAAACCCACACAGATAAAAACCAGAGCCAGACAGAGCTTGTGATAGGGGCCTACAGGAGAAGAAAACTGAATAATATGAGTGGGTGAGAGGAAGTG
The DNA here is from genome assembly GCA_947578465.1 of Thera obeliscata. NCBI lineage: Eukaryota > Metazoa > Arthropoda > Insecta > Lepidoptera > Geometridae > Thera > Thera obeliscata. Next base: position 20,592,547 of record OX387912.1, on the reverse strand, counting down.
AGAGGTTGTTGAGAGGATGCGTGGATTATTGCGCTGGCAATAGGGCGAATTTGCGCACATCTAGACAATAAGCTACAATCTGCGATGGCGATCAGTTTCGTAGTGATAATGACAAAGATACAGGTATCGCCACCACAGATAGATGTGCGCAAGGCTACGATCCACCTGCTTTCAATTGCGAAAGGCCTGCGCACACCTAGTTCGCTGGCGATAGCGATCAGTGAAACGCTGTCAAATATCGCTGTCAAATTTGAGAGCGTTTCACTGATCGCCGCCGCCAGCGGTCTAGGTGTGCGCAGGCCTTAGAGTTAGACCACACTGTTGATTGAAAATATGTGACAAAAAATGACAGGGTATTGTTAAATTTCATTGGCGTATATGGCAAACTTTGCATTAAATAGATAAAAACATCATACCTATCATCTTTGAGAGGAGATAGTGGAGGAGGCTTGAGAGAGAGATAAGTCTTTCGGGGAGACCTTTTCCCAGCAGTAGGACAAATAAGTTAAATTAAAAAAAACCTATCATCAGGAGTAGTATATAGGTACACTATACTACGCTGTAGGCCTAAAGCGTCCCGCGAGAGGGCTTGAGTAATCACCAATTCCCCCTGACGTTGTATAAATCATTTACAATAGATGCAAAGGCCTGAACCCGAAGTCGGAGTTTTGCTACCACATTTCGTTACCAAATGTTGTTTTCGTTTCGCCTTTTTGTCTCTCTCTATTGCATGGAGAAAATATGAGACAGCAAAAATACGTTACGTAGTTAGAGTTGTTGTCTCATCTTTTCTCCATACAATAGACAGAGACTAATAGGCGAAACAAAAACAACATTTGGTAACGAAATGTTGTAAATGCACTGGGACTTCGGGTACTGTTTACTAACTTCTTACTTATTTAGCTATAAGTTTACGTATTTCAATGTCTTTTCTTAAATTATTCACAGGTGCAACTATTGTCAAGCTGTTGAATGAAAACTGGCAACTCATAGTGAAATCATTTGGAAATGACGTCATAAAAATTGCCATCAATTATGTATACAACTTTATTGATAAGTTCTTTAAAAATGTGGCTACAAAACATTACTTTATCGAAGATTTGTCGTCTTACGTTGCAACTAAAAAATAATTCTTTCAGCCATGATTGCAAATGTATTAAAATGAAAAATAAAATAAATCCAATTATACCGATGTACCGCCTTTTTTTACCCAACTTCAAATAAAAAAGAAGGAGGTCCGCAATTAAGTTGTAGTTCTTTTGCATAATTATGTGCTATCGTATAACTTCGTAATTTAAAAGCCGATTTGAAAAATATTTCCACAATATTTCTTTGGTTCCTTAAAAAAATCGCTGAATGTATTTATTGTAAATTGCGAGCACCTCTAATGAATGCAATCCGATAGCACACAGATAAGCAAAAAAATATTTTGATCCTTTATACGCGTTATACAAAATTATACAAAATCTTTCCACAAAATTCACAAGTCCTGTATACAAAATTCACAATTCACTGTAACTCACATAATTAGCTGTGGAATTGCAATCAAATCTGAATGCTGACAAACGGATCAATCTAAATAATAAATATCATTATTATAAACCTACTATGACGTCTTTTACCTTACCACTTCTATTTTCGCAGTGGTGGAGTAGAAAGTTACTTCAATAGGATTGATTTACATTGCGCGTTTAGTAAAACCATAGCAGAAAGGACTTCTATAAGAGAAGAAATATGATTCAAAATGCATCCATCACTTTTAATCACGTTATACTATTTGCGTCATCTAATTCTAAATTGATAGGTGGTTTGTTTACTGTACCTCCCTAATGAAGGACTAAAAACCTGTAATTTTCCCTAGTTTGTTGATAAAACAAGCAAACTCCAGTCAGGTTTTGCAGTGTCACTAGCTTCAGCGGAGAGCCATCCAGTTTTTTTCATTTTCATTTCGGGAAAAATGTGGCAAGTACTGTTTTTGTTAGGTTTGGATTGCGTCACGTCTATGAACTTGCGTAAGTTTTAATTAGTTTGAAGGATCTTGTTTTTGTGATAATTAAAAAAAATGAGATACAATCTCCTGTATTTTTGTATTGCATTTAGCTACACCTTTTTTGTGCCTACGTCACGTTGGTGTGATAAATATTTACAACAGTAATTAGGCAATCATTATTCATTGAAGTTTTATTCAGAATTCATACAGAATTATGTGCAAAAAAACATCTAAATTATTAACAAATTTTTGCTTTTTTATCTAATGTGATTCATACAAAATAGGGTTCCATAGTTGTTAAAAATATACTTTTACAGCGGAATACATTCAGGCCTGTTCAAGAAACGACCCCAACTTAAATGAATGTGCCCTTAAATCAGCTAAGGAGTCTCTCCACCAGTTTTCGTTAGGTGACGAAAATAGGGGCCTAAACCCTCTAGATCCGATACATGTAGCAGAAATGACTGTTTTTGTACCAAATGAGAATGGACTGAAGCTGGTATTTAAGAAAAATGATTTTACGGGACTTTCTGCGATGCATTTGGAGAACCTAAAGTGAGTACCAACCAAAATTAACCACTTGAATGTATGACTATTAATTTAATACACCATTATTTACAGTCGACATTGAACGAAATAGCTACCTAAAGTGCAAACAAACTTATCTGTTCAGTCAATCAAAGAGAAACTATTGGATGTCCTTTTATAACTTACATTTCGTTTCACTGTCAAGGCCCGGCCACTTTAGCGCGATAATACCCTGATTTTTTTTTCGCATAATATAGGCTTTCGTTTGACCGCAATCTCACCTGCTGTTAAGTGATGATGCGGTCGACGGTATAGCATGCTTACATAGAAGGTACCTGTTCACTCTACTCTTAAAAACATCGAAGTTATGAGTGTTCGGATACACAGACGAGGGCTTCCTTGGCTGTCCGCAACATAAAAGTTGAAGCAAAGCGCTTGGTGCGGACAGTTGGAACATCACCCATGTATGGATGACACATTTCCGTGTGTCTAGTAGTCCGATGATAGAACACACTCTCCGAAATGTATCCGTAATATGTATGGTTATTGCCTTGATGTGGCCGATCTTAGTTATATTATTTGTTTAACAATGAAGGTGTTCTCTTGCTTCAACTGCCTTGCAGGTTGTCATTCATACACGATTAATTGAGTTGCAAAGATATTTAAAATGAATGCTACAGGTAGTGAAGTACTTACGGCGATGAGCTATGCCTGTACGCGCCGCATTGCTAATGTGGGACAAGGCCTTGCTATAATGCTGTAATGAACTATGCGCTTAATGACTGCCTCACGGACAATTAGCTTGAGCCTTTTAATTACGAATAATATAATAAAGACGTCACCATAAAGTCCGCACAAAAAGCCGAAAAATTTAAACCAAGGATAATTTTCAATCAGCTTTTGATCTTTCCTTTTGGAATGAATTACAAGATTATCGTGCGTCTTTGTCTGTTGAATTTCCTTATTTTGTAAAAATCATGTTTCAAAACAACTGGGTACAAGTCATTTTTTATTTTATTGTGTCTTGGAAGAGCTAAAATATAGCATTGGCAACGAGCTCATAAAGAACGACTCCGTTGTTTTGTTAATTTAATTCTTTATGTTGGTTTGTTTATCATCATCGTTATTTGTCTACTACTGGACATAGCCCATTTAACTATGCATTTAATGGAAGAACGATTCCATCCACCATCTTCCCGCGATCTTTTCCATGACTTCAGTCCACCCGATAGGATGGCGTACTATGTTTCGTCTTGCGGTTTGTGGTCGCCATTCGAGAACCATTATTTCCCTTAACGGTTGTTGGCTCTTCGAGATATTCTAATTCAACTTATTAATTTTACCAGCTATTTTGTTTGATGATACAACAAGCACATTGGTCCACCTGATGTTAAGTGGTAACCATCGCCTATAACAAAGTACCTATTGCTTATTATTACCTATTGTTATAAACGACATAGAAATGATGTGTTTCAAACAGCCAAAACAGGTAAACACAATTGTAAACCTGTTTTGGCCGGATAACACCATCCGGCTAAAACGGGCATCTCTCTATGCGCATCTTAAAAGGCCCCGTTAAATAATTAGGCACAGAGATGATTCATTAGGAACAAAAGGAGTTATGGTGTGAAAGGCGTCTGCAATCTGACGGTAACTAGTTCAACCATTATGAATAAGTTAGGTCAACTGTACCATAAACAGGAGGAGGGAGTGAGGAGGGGAGGGGGCTTTTGATTTCTCTGGGGGCTTAAAATGAAGTTTATTTCAGAACGTTTGTAAAGTTTTTGACTATCAGATATTTAAAAAGCATTTAAAAACACCGGCCGCCGCTGAAACTGTGGCTAAAGAAAAACCCCCTACCGGGTGATTTGGCAATTCTGTTGCAATCAAAAGTGTTATACTAACAAATAAATGATACTAACAAGGAACAGCTGTCACATATCATTTTTAGGCTACTGCCTTTGTTTCTTTCTCTTTGCCCTGCGTCCATCAACTTGAGGCATACAGATGTTCAGCCCCACGTGCCTGTAATTTCACCGACACCTAAGGGTGTCATGGGTCCCTTCAAACCGAAACACAGCAATGCTGCTCACGGCAGAAATAGGCATGTTGAGAGTACTTCCCCGGAGGAGCCCTTCACAAAGAGCTCTACTACTATTTATTACTATACTAGATTCACAAAGCGAAGTTCCTATTCGCTATCTCATGTTATTACAGTCAGTTTTATTTTCTTGCAGGTTTGACCTTGAAAATAAACTAATTTCAGCAGATGCTATGCTTAATTTAGACGTGAAGAATATTTACGAGCTAAGTGGCAAGATTCTTATGATACCGATTAAATCTAATGGAGACTCGTCTATAAAGTTGAGTAAGTATGATATATTGAGTTTTTTTCTCTTTTATTTTCAGTAAGATGGTTTTTCTCGTGTGCAATCATAGCGTTCTTACTTGTACTATTTTAGCCGAGAAACTATATATTTTGAAAAAAAATATAGGTTAATATGGCTATAATTCTATAGCACACCACTATACATTGTAAATATCTCAGATAATTTATCTAGTAAGTACTTACCAGTAGGCCTACCACAAGCTCTGTCTGGCTCTGTCTCTGGCTCTGGTTTTGAGTCTGTGTGAGTGCTCACCAGTGTATTATACTGTGTGTTTGACATTTCGACGTAAGATTTATTTAGTCAACACTCAAAAGTCTCGAAACCAGAGTCAGAGACAGAGCCAGACAAAGCTTGTGGTAGGCCTACCGGAGATGATGATGTGAAAAAAGCAGTGATCATTGCATTTGCATAAAAAAAACAGCCAACCTGTTCCAAAATGTGAAAAAAAGTCTCACTCGTAGATACGATAATATTGCTTAAAGGTATAGTTAGGTTCTGCTCGGCCAGCCATTTTTAATATATTCCATTTTTTTCTAGAAAATACAAACCTACACGTAAGGTATTGGTATGACGACGTTGAAGGGGACGATGGAAAAATACATTGGAAAATAAGAAAACACGACATCAAATATGAAGTTGAGAGAGCCTACTTTAGATTGGAAAACTTGCTGGGTGATAAGAATTTGGGTATGCAAAATTGGAATTTTTGGATTTTTTATGAACGCGCTAACACTGTTAACATGTTTTCACTCACACACTTGGACTTGAGGATACCCGTAGAAGAAACAAGGTCACCGACATAGCTCGTATAGAATTAGTAAGTTGAAGTGGTAATGGGCAGGTCGAAGAACCGGCAGCCATTGGGGAATAAAGATTCTTGAATGGCGACCACAAACCGGAAGACAAAACGTAGGGTGCCCACCCATCCGATGGACCAATGCGAGAAGTCAGTGGACGGAAAGGGCTCAGAAGCGTTCTTCCTGGATATGTGTAGAGGAAGTCTAGTCTAGCACTGGATTTCTTCAGGCTGCTGCTTTTATACATTTTTAAAGATATAAAATCACTGAAGATATTTATGAAAATACGAGAGTAACCATGACCTTATATTTTCAGGTGATCAAGTCAACAAGCTCCTCAACGAATTATGGAGGGAGATAACAAATGAAGTGGGTCCGTACATTTCTCAGGCCCTGGGTGACGCCGTCGTTGAGAACCTAACCGCTTTCCTCGACCAAGTGTCCTTCGATGAGATGTTCCCTGAGAGTTTATAATAAACTGATACAATCTTTAGTTAGACCCATCATTTTTCACCCAAGTGTGTTAACACTTCAACTACATGAGGTCATGAAAAATACAGCTTCTTAAAGTTAAAAAGATTCGAACTCACGACCACAAAGCCGTACGTCACTACTACGCCTGCAATACACTTGCACAATGCACATCTAGGGGATGGCGATCAGTGAAACGTTGTCAAATATCGTGATTGCCCGGTGGCAATCACGATATCAATCAATGCAATAGAACGCTTAAATGTGTGAATATAAAGCTTTAACTAATGTTACTTTGAAAATAAAATAATAAATCCAGGTTACTTCTAACGAGGCTAATAATTTTACCTTTTATAATTAGGAGTGTGGCCGATATTTTGAAAGCTTTCTACCGATTGTGTGCTCATTACGAGGCTGTATTTAGTTACAGGGTCGTAAGGGTTACCGGTGTATTAGAATATTAGTAACAGATTACATACGGGTATCTAAAGGTGGGTCCTCATGAGGACTTTTCAACGTGATAACGTACCATGACTTGTCACGCTTTATAGTGGACGTGAACTTCAAAAACTAGTAGAGTCTGTGCAAGATAACTTTGCGCGTGATAGATTACGGAAAACATGAATAAAATAGACTGGAAATAATATCTACCAATCACAAACATTGAATGCAAATTTATAATTGTGGTTGGATGATTATTGAATTATTTCAAGTCAGTTCCCAACTGTCACGCGCAAGTTTTTTTACGCGGACTCTTGTGTTCACACCTATGCACTAGTCTGCTTATTTTTCTTCTTCGTGTCACTAGTTCTTGAACCAGTGTGGTGAAAGGATTTTAAGTGCTCACCAAAGAGGCCCCTTTCGTGCACCAAGTGCCTGAGAGCTCTACGCATCTTCTTGAGAATAATTAGTACCTACGCTAATTGACGGTTACGTTGAAATGTCCGTCAAAATGTCCTGATGTGGACACAGCTTAAAATAATCTGGTGAACCTAGCCCTATATTTTAATCAAGGCAGGTCGAAATAATATTTTAATAAAATAATCAGCCCTCCATTTTTTTCCCTCCATGTTTTTATAAAGATAGATAGAGAGATAAGATAGACTAAAATGATTATTTAGAAAAATTGGGTTCTCAATTAGGTGAGATTGTAGTCAAGTGTTTACTTATAAATTATAGTTTCAAAATGAAATAACTGGGTGTTTTTTTTTCAAGTAAAAATACTTTGCAGTTACAATGGGTGGCAAATGTATCGCGTATGCAAACTATGCTTTGTGAAATAGATACGTTTCATCAAGTAATACAAATTGTTAAATTTGTGGGCCATTGATAAAGATGTAAAAGTTCATAGGTGCTACAAATACATTTTGTATTTAGTTTATAGGGGCTTGCGAAAATATTTTAAATATAATTTGTGTTGGTAAAGTAGTATCTTTATTTTATTATAATTTCTATACAGGATTTACTAATTCAAAAGTGCATAACTTTGTACTAGTTAAAATAAATAAATTATAATATTGTGGAAATACTAGAATAATAAATACACAACCACTAGGGTCTTATTAATAATCCTGGCGTAGCGTTGGACTAGTTAATCCGTGTTTTGTCACATTTGCTCGAGTTGACAATTGCATGTCAATGCAAGAGACAAAACACGGATTAACTAGTCCAACGCTACGCCAGGATTATTAATAACACCCCTAAAGTTTTGACCGGCCTCTCAGCTCAGCTTTTGCGCCATAGCTCGTGGGTTCGATCCTCAACTAGAACAAATATTTGTGTGGTGAACGCAGATGTTCGTTCGCTGTCTGCGTGTTACATTTTATTATAATTATTATTTACAATAAAGTGTGTATAAGTATTACACCAGCGATCTGCTTCTCATACTATGAGCTCTGCTTAATTTGGGGCTTGCTAGTGTAGTGTGGATTGTTCACAATATTTATATATTTTATAAAGTAATGAGGGTAAATATAAATTTATGAAATTGTGGAATCATATTTTACACGCTCCGTTGGCGCTACGGTATCAAACGGTGTCACTACCTCATACCAACTATTGATTAATCTGTACCCTACGTTTCCGCACGATCTTACAGTATAGGTAGGTACTCTGGCTACACCATCTTCTACGTTTAATTAAAATTTAAGACCAACCATGGAGAAACCACACCGGCTGGCATCTAGTTATTATTGCTTGATGCTTCCGAGAAAACGAGGGTGTTTCATCTTGTGCTCGTTAGTACCTACTGGCTTGACTTTTATACATTACTGGTGCAGGAATTCCATTAATAGGTTTTTTATAAAGGTGCGAGCTCTAAACCCCTCTGCACCACTTTATGGGTTGAGTTACGTGAATACAGACAGAGTGGCATTTTTAAATTTTCTAATAATCGAAAGATAGATTTTAGGTGATATTTAAACTTAAAAACCATAATATATTATTTAAATTGAGCTGTATGTCATCATCATCATCATCAACCTAGTCCAATCTAACTGCTGGACTTTACCAAGACGCGTCACTGAGCCCGGTCTTCGGCTCTTCTCCTCCAGTGCTTTTCAGCTGTGCGTTGTGATGCTGTAAGTATTAAAAAAGTATTATATATAACACAAACAACAAATAATATTTTGATAAGTCGAGACTGAAAATAAAAACTCTACAAGCCACAAAGCCACAATTTCTACAGCCACAATAACCATAGACTCCATGCAACTGTGTAATGCAAACGATCAGTATCTGAAAGGAATCGAAAACTAAATTGTGATTACGGGGTAGGAAGTAGGAATGCACAAAGATAGTCACAACCCAGGAGCCCATCATTTTAAATGTGGAGGTGGCATTGACAATTGTCGTGCGTGTATCAGTTCTGAGAAATAACGCAGGATGATTGACGTTCGCTGTGATAGGGTACATTGTTCTGAAATGACTCCGGGGTGTATTGATCCAAAGCTAAGATTATAATGTCAAATATAATTATGTATATGTTATAGACTAGGTGATTATTTGTGTTTTTTCGCTTTAAAATTTAAACGTATACATACGTGTATGTATGCATACGTGATTGAAATTTCAAATGAAAATATTATAAAACCTGCAGTACAAATTGACGCCCTGAGACGTAGGAATGCCGGGTTTCGTTCCTTTGATAGGACAGGCGTTTAACATTTGTAAACATTCAGAAAATATTCAGGGGTCTACTAGACTATAGATAGTGCAATTCACGAAGACGCGCCCCTCGCGGGGTGCGGGGAGTTTGCTCCGAGCGGCAGTCGCGAACCGTAGTCTATTAATTGTAGTGTGCGTGTGCACTCATAGGTAATTAGTGTGTACCGATAACACTCAAACATTGCCGGAAGCTTGCACACATATACTATAAACGCTTAGGAGGAATAGTGGGGCGCGTCTTCGTGGATTGTACTATCTATATAGTTGAAGTTTTTTAGGTGGTGGCTGTGGCACATCCACAATCAATTCAACACTAAATTAATTCTAAAAGAGCTAAACATAAAAACAAGACTTTCTGTCTTCGCAAAGTCCTCGAGTTTTTCAGCCACATTGCTAGGAAGGGAGTAAACTTGAAAATACAAGGGTTCTCGACAAAAGTCCTGCGCTAAGGTCACGACTCTCTGAAGTGAGGATAGCGATGCAAGGAGGAGGTGGCACATCCATGTTTCAGCGTTCCATGTTCCGGATATCCCCTCCGAATGTAATTTACCTGAGATAGGACAATGTGCCCGGGAACAGATGCGATTACACGGAACGGACCTGTAATACTATGCCGGTAAGAACTGCACTTTTCAATTTAAACGATTCTTTCTTCAATTTGAGAAACTGAATTTGCCGAAATACGTGGAAAGAGTTTATCAAATTACGCGTTTCTGTAAAAATAAATGGTATAGGATTATCCATCCTAATTCTTGCTTGAATGACCAGCTCTCACATTTTAGATCAGTGATCAAGATTTTAAAGGTATTGGAAACGGAATTTGTCAAAAAATTAAGATATTCCAGCTTTTGTTGTATGTCACGCACGTCATGAATGTGCCCTACGATGTGTTGCCCTGCATCCATCAACCTGAGGCATACAGATGTTCAGCCTCACGTGCCAGTAATTTCACCGGCACCCATTCCCTTTAAACCAAAACAACGCAAAGCTGCTTCACAGCAGAATTAAGCATGTTTTCGAAGAACTAGTTTTCACATGATGCACGAGAAAAAAAAAACAGTTCTGATTCATAATATTTTAACAGCTTAGAAAAATGTTCAAATACTTCCACATCTTATGCTTGTTTTTCAAATTAGGCTATATATTTTGTAAGTTGTCCTGTTTACCAAGCTTTAAATTCACGGCCTATATCACTCAGTCCCTAGTGTCAGCCGCATGCAACAATCTCATCTCACTTCCTCCGCTTAAAAGCTTCTAGTCTTGAGTTTGTTAAAAGCCGGAGGCAGTATGAATGCCGTACAGAATAAATGGTAGTAGGTAAGGCTGAGCACAATGGCATAAAAGGCAACATTATGACCAGATTTTAGTCTTAAGTAATACAATGACTGGAGATACTGTAATTTAAGCGTGATTATTGTGATAATACAGTGATGTTGTCGTCTGAAATTACACAAATAAAGGTAGGATATCAAACAAAGATAATGAGGCTCTCAATTACTTGGTAAGGATGGTTTCTAACCAAAAGTGACGTCTCCAAACGGTGACGTAGTTTATTGCGTGTGATTTAGAATGAAAGCGTGTCACCAACTTGTATAATGGGGTATGCTCTGAAGAACTGTTTGATAACATGCCAACAGCTTCATTCTACCATCGAACTGTTCATCCCGCGAATACTTTGTGCTCTGGCTGAGGTTTTCTCTAAGGACATGGGGTTCTTCAAAAAAGGCGTTTTGAAAGTTTTAAAGGGTCGGCAATGCGCTTGTGATGCCTCTGGTATTGCAAGCGTCCATAGGCTACGGTAACCGCTTCCCATCAGGTGGGCCGTATGGCTGTTTGTCAACGAAGTTGTATAAAAAAAACCATGCGTGAATCTTGCCCCTGAACGGAATCTCCTCGTGTCACTGGTTCTTTTAAAAGTGTGGTAAAAGGCTGGTTTGAACTAAATTTTCTTTGTCAGAAAATAGCATCATTCAAAAAATGAACTGCGGGGTTCTATAAGCGACCATAGTTTAATCCAAGTGAAAGCTTTTAATGAATAAAACTCTGGTTCATCCTGATTGTTCTAAGAGGCCTTTTATCTACAACATTGTTTTTAATTTGCAATCAAAATGAACAGATCGTTGACTCTGTAGAATGTTTTCTTTGTAAGAATGTAAGTAATACAGTTCTTTTACGATTACCTTGAAAAATCTATTTACGGACTTTACATAACGAGTCTCCATTGTCCCGTTTTCAAATAAAAATATGGCAGATGGTGCCCGAAAGAAATTAGGTCCTTTGTTCTCTTAGGAATGTCGGAAAATTACTTCTAATTTTCATTCAAAAAGTCTGTAATATCTTTATTAAGATTTTTCAATAACTGGGCGTAATAAACCACTAATAGATTTCCAGAAAATAGGTACTGTAGTTAGTTTAGAATAACGATATCCATAGTGTCAGATATTTTAATTAAAAAAAATGTATTATTAAGAATTAGTTTCTTTATAACGTGACTTTTCAATAAAACAGCTAATACATTTGCTTAGGAGCATATTTTTCTTAAATTCTTAAATATTTTGGACAATTCACACAACACTATCTAGCCCCAAATTAAAAAGCTTGTGTTATGGGAACCAGATAGCTGATATAATACTTACATACATTTTTTTGTAAATACATACTTATTATATAACTGAGCTAAACTGGCCTCTAGCTCAGTTGGTAGTAGCTCTGCCTCCTGCGCCGTAGGTCGTGGGTTCGATCCCCGCCGAGAACAAATATTTGTGTGGTGAACATAAATGTTTGTTCTCTGTCTGGGTGTTATATTGTATTCTAAGTACCTATGTATTTACAAAAAAAAACGTATTCAAGTATTATATCAGCTATCTGGTTCCCATAGTACAAGCTCTGCTTAGTTTGGGGCTAGATAGTGTTGTGTGGATTGTCTATAATATTTATTTATTTTATTTATTTACAAAAAACTTTCCATTTTCAATGGGACCATTTCTAAGCAAGACGTTAATTATTTTTGAAGACACGACTTCTAAAGGTCCTTTGAACTCAAGCTTAGTAATCGCTTGTCGGTCACTGAAAGGACAGATACCAGCCGCGTATTTTCCCAACGTCTACGATGTAACGCCTCGAGGCACAAAAACAATTAACTCGTCCAAAGAAGGAAAGCTAGTTCATGAAAGCAGATGGCAAGGACCCCTTGTGACTTAAGAAGTCTATTTCCATCACAAAGTACCTGAGGCACCCTAAGGCTAGTAGGTACTATTCACAGTGCCTGCTTTGAGGGTCGATGGTAAAAGAACTAATCAAACAATTTGGTAACTTGCTTCAACAGTTTCAAAACGAGGGAGATTAATCGTCAAAATTAAATGTAGGTAAAATCTAGTGCCAATATAAGTAGGAACAAATCATGGTGGTACTAATCTATACCTCTCACAAAGACGAGTAAAAAGAGGGCAATAGTAGTGTACAGTAGGCCTCTACCACAAGCTCTGTCTGGCTCTGGCTCTGGCTCTGGTTTTGAGTCTAATTTGGAATTTTAATATTTGGAATACTTGAAATTTTTTATTTCATTTTATTTTAATTTTTATTACACTGCTAAAAAGTCTTCAGTAAGAACGCAGACAAGTGGCTTTATCAAGCACTGTTTGTACTTGTTTTACATAATTATCTAGAAATTCATAAAAATTGAAGCCACTTCAACTGCGATAAGATGATGTGAAATGAAGATGTCTACTGCGTGTTAATAATACATACAAATTTGCTTTTTAGTAGAAGACTAGCAGTAAATGCCGGTGTTGCCCGGCAGTTCTACAGAGTTCTAGAACATTTTGGCAAAATTTTGATTTTTTTGCTAGACATAATGTATGTGACACACATAGTCGTAGATTGTTAAACTTTTGCCTCCCACAACCAACCAATTCAACCCCTTCCTGCCTCATTTCCTTTTTAATGCTTGGAGAGAGAGATAGTTACTCAAAGTCAAAAATATGTGTATTTAGAATCACAAGAATCACTTTGAAACGTCCTAAAGCTAGGTGCCAGTACCACGAGACCCAAACCTACCGTACCGTCCTACCTTCCTTCTTCTTAGTATGCTCCTTCTACAACCAAGGAAGGAGGTCTTACAAAGTTTGTCTAAAGTATGTTTCAATAGTGCAATGCATTTATGCACTATAGTATTCACTTTGCTTGTGAATTATCAGCCTTTATTATGCATTAAGACTACCACAGATTTATAATAAAACGGAAAAGGTAGCAGTACCTATAGTTTTTTTTATAGCCGGTCAACTATGTGAGGATCGTTCTGCGTGCTCACCATTTGGATTGATACGAATAGTGTGGCATTTATATCTGAATAAATATATGGTTCTTATGGTAATTATATTATGGTGGAAAGCATTTTTGTAGGTGTCGTTTTTAAATCCGACACTTGTTCGAGAATTTAACTCCGGGATAGTCTGCATAATGGAGTCGGACTACAAACTGAAATACGGTTGGCGAAGAAATGGCTACAATTTATCTCACGCTACGAGACTGCTATGGCTACGAGATCACTACGGTACCGCTCAATAAACCCATACATCCGCGAGCTTCATAGCATCCGAAGCCACCCTGCGTGCTGTGGACCCGACCATCCTCCTTTACCTCTCGAGATTGGACCCGAATACTTCAGGTGATGAGGTCTTTCGCTACGTAAAGGAGAGGATCGGTTTTTGGATTAAGGACCCGCCACCAATACAGCTACATCTGCAGCGGCTAGAGCCATCGGGAGTGAGAGACACGGCCTTTAAATCGTACGTGCTTCAAGTGCCTGCGAAGCATGGGGACATGTTTCTCAATTCGGATTTCTGGCCGCCAGGAATCGTCTATCGTCGCTTTAGGGGTGCGCTAACGAAAAAAGCCCCTAGGATTTAATTTTGATTAGTAATTTTATTTTATTTTATGTATGTTAGTCTCTAAGGTATTTATTAACTATGGACCTAAGATGTTTCATTTTTGTAATGTGCATTTTATGTTGTCTGAAATAAACGATATTATTATTATTATTATTATTATACACATAAATGGTCGCGTGGAACTGGCACCTAGACTCATCTAGCTTTAAGACGTTTCAAAGTGATCCTTGTGGTCCTACTGAATAAAATCCACTTTTGATAATTTGATTTGACATACAATATAGCCGCGTTCTAATTACTTATTACACCAAGAAATGTGTTATATTAAATTTCCTTGCATTATACAGACAAACATGTCGTTTTGAATATACGCGCATTTGTTTAAGTGTGCGTTTCGTACTAAAATCTGATCCTAGTTAGAGCAGACGCGGAGGTGAGGTGCGGAAGCCCCGATTGGTGGGGGACAGTGTCTGATCTATGCGTGCTGTGACGTAGGTACTAATAATTTTCCAATGTTAGTTGACTGTTACTGTTTAATTTAATGGCTGGGCAGTTAATGGAATGGCGGATTAAACCAGCTAAAAACAAGGTTAGCTGGTAGATAATGCTATCCAGAATTAAGCTCGCCTGTGTGCAGTACATTTTAGCAGTGCAATAAAAAAATTATATCTATCTATCTAACCAGTAGGTTGCGACATAATCATATCATATAAATAAAATTAAGTAACTTACTATGAGGATATTTCTTCTTTTTTATTTTGCAAATGGGATTCTTCATCAATTTCCTTTCTATCTAAGTCTGCGGTCATTACCGAAGCGCCTTCATCAATAAAGACGCTTGCAACTAATTGCCAATACGACGGCTAAGTGCCGGTATTTAGTCGTGGTACTTCTATCATTAAGTTTATTATTACTTAGGAACTCTCGCATCGACTATTTATTTAACATAATAATATTGACTATAAACTTATGTAAATTATTAAGTCACATAGTTATGCATAGTGAGTCCAAGCGCCATTTTCAGTTTTTTGGGAAATTACATAAACGCGTTTTTTATTGGTAGAAGATTTGCATTTGCATCGTCAGAAAGTAAATCTATGTACATCGAAGCTTATATTTGTAATTTAACATGTTACAAGAAAAAAACACAAAAAAAGTTTTTATTTTGGAATATATCGTTAAAAATGCACTTGGACTCCTAATAAATATGATGTTCTCATTTTGTAAAACGAGTCCAAGAGACAAAATAATTATTTATTCGGGAAGATTAGCTTTAAGTGCACGTGGAAACGAATTAATATGATGTACTCATTTTGCAAAATGAGTATAAGTATAACATAAAAATGTTTCCTGGACTATTTTCCTATCGTTTAATAAAAAACCCTTGAATTTCCGTATTTACTCAGCATCTTATATTAGATGTTACAGAGGATTGATAAAAATAAATAAAAAACTATTAAAATGGCACTGATAGTATGTCCAGAAAATAAAACAATATAATTATCTAAAAAATATATTAAAAATATATTTAATAAACAATAATAATTTAAAACAAGATAAGGACTATCTCAGATATATCTTCAGCTTTCAGACAGACAGAAAAATGATTAATGATATTATTGGTCAACACCAACCCCAAACCCAGAACATATCGGGTAGGATGTAGGATGGAGTAGGTAAATAATATATAAATCTACTCTTCTTCAATAAGTTCCGGATCAAAAACCTAAATGGCCATCAACACCTTCAACAACAATATCATCTTAAATCGTGTCATCAGAAATCAAATCTTTGTCAAATGCTATAGCGTCGTTTGGGATATTATGAAACAGTGATTTTAAATCTTTTAGTTTTTTCTCTGAAACATTTTGTCCTTTCCTACCCTTTCTTTTCTTTACATCAATTTCTAAGCTTTCTTCCTCTTCTACTGCTCCTGCCTTGACATAATGAGGCAATGGATGATTTTAGGTTTCCTTTATCTGGTTTATTCTTAACCAATTATTATTGACCTACTCGCCCACTGTTATCTTTTTTCTGTTGACAATAGCTTTTTCCTTTTCTTCAGTATTTGTGATTCTTTGTTCTGCAGCTTGCCATAACTTTCTTGTAGTCTTGTGGAGTATAAAGTATTAATTGCAGTTTCAGAAATATAGGGTGCTTTTCGAGGAGAGATCATCAGGTCTATTTTTATACTTTTTTGCTGTATTGTACGCCCGAAATAGGTAAGCTGTTGGAACATAATTACTTTTAAGATCTTTTATACACAGTTTTACAATAAAATATTTAAATCTTTATCTTTATACGTGTATTCTGGCCTTTATTTTTTTTATTCTGCTCTCCGCAACAATTAAGTTGACCAAAGAATTAAGTTTTTGACTTTGGTAAACTAGTATAATATGTGCTTCCTTAAACATGACTTGGGTTCTTCTGCCAGCCTCTCCTTCCACCCAAACAAAGATTACGTTCAGAAGTTACAAACAACTGTCGCGTAGACTACTGATGCGTAACACTACGTCGTTTGGACTAGTAATGTTTAATGGAAATGTGCTTTATCATCATAAAATTTGGTTGTTAGTTTTAAATTGGTTGTTGGACTTGTATTGCATTTCAAAATACTTAGTTTGCTATAGAAGGCGCTTGGACTGGGTTTCAAAAAATACCACTTAGAGTGAAGCTGGCTACAAGAGTGTTTTTTCTATGGCTTAAATTACGAAAATGCGAAAAAATCCAAAAATGAAATTTGGCGCTTGGACTCCTTATGCATAACTGTATCCAGTTGTCTTATGCTGTGCGACATCTAAGCGTTCTACAGTGGCGATCAGTGAAAACTTGACAGCGTTTCAGTCCATCGCCTAAATATGCGCAGGTCTTTACGCAAAAAACATGCAGAGATGAAAATAAAATATTACATTTTGTGGAGTTCAATTATTCCTATTCTTGATTTTTGTTTCAAACATTGAATTTTGCCCGACGGCAAACAATTACCTTTTATATAACCTGTCCAGAGCCTACCACAAGCTCTGTCTGGCTCTGTCTTTGGCTCTGGTTTTGAGGCTGTGTGAGTGTTGACTAAATAAATACTACGACGAAACGTCACACACACAGTACAATACACTGGTGAGCACTCACACAGACTCAAAACCAGAGCCAGAGACAGATCCAGACAGAGCTTGTGGTAGGCCTACAGTTTAAAATTAATTTAGAGAATACAAAACTTGTCAGAACCAGGCAATGGCTGGTTTATCGAAACGGTTTCAAATATTCATATTATTTCAGCTCTCAGAAACAAACGTTTCAATAGTTTAAAATCATCTTCTCTGTAATAGAGCTTGCGGGCTTACTGTATTTTTACTTTTAAAAATATTAATACTCTGACTCTGTCTTATGCTGGGTTTGCAATCAAAATGGATATCATGTTAGATTTAAACGAAGAGAGCACTCACATAAAAAACAGTTTATGTAAGAATGAAAACTTTTTTTAGGCAACTAGCTAATGGAACAACCATATGGCCTACCTGATGTTAAGTGGTAACCATCGCCTAACAAAGCATTGCCTCGAAAGTCACGCATGTCAGGAACGTACCCGACTATGCACTGCCCTGCGTCCATCAACTTTAGGCATACATAATGTTCAGCTTCACGTGCCAGTAATAGGCCTGACGACTAATTTTCAAAATCTCTTCTATCATTTTCAGAAGTATCTGTTATGTCTAAAATATATCATATTTCTGTAGAAAATTAAGGTTTTTGTGCAATAAAAGTACATTTAAATTGAAATTTTCAAATTCACGCCAAAACGCTCGCTGGTGTCATGGCGTCTGTTATTAGGTACGTCACGTTTCTGTATATCAACAGTAAACATTAGTGCTTTTGTACTAAATCAGAATGACGTTTACGTAAACGTGACGTAATTCGCTCTGACCGGTGTTTAAGCTATCATGGCGGATTGTTGTATTTTGTAGATTTATATTATCAAATAAATTGTCAATCTCGACATTATTATGAGTATAAATACATTTTTCAAAATCTTTGAATCCTTTTTCATTAGATCAGATAAATATTTTGGCGATACTTGATTACTGTCTTCATGCCTAATTACACCGACCATATTTTGCAACTCGTAGGTAGGTCAGTAGGTAGTGTCAAATGTAATATTTAGATATTTGACAGATCACTTACGACATCCGCAAAGATCTTGTGTTGGAACTTGGAATTAAAAGGTTTGAGAGAATTTGGGTCTGCGGATCAAAGTCGTGAGGTTAATATGAGTACCCTTTCTATCATTTCATATTAACCTGCTTACAATCTCGTGATTATAATCATATCGGCCCGCTCCTACTGTATTGCAACACCCTAAAGGCCTACGCACACCTAGGTCGCTGGCGCTCGAGATCAGTGAAACGCTGTCAAATTTGACAGCGTTTCACTGATCTCGATCGCCAGCGACCTGGATGTGCTCAGGCCTTTACAGAGTAGGTAAATTATGCTTTGATTCAAAAACTAGTTCAAAGATCTGACACTGTTAAATTTACATGCTTAGTAAGGCAATAAATATACTGAATACTGACGCTTTTTATGTTGTTATTTTGCTAATTAATATTTAATAAGCCATATTTGATTCTATTTGACTCCTTCGACATAGGCGCCGATAAAAAATGGTGTCTACTTGGTTTTCATATTCATACGTCGGATTTGAATGAAATGATATAATACATTCACTATTTATAGATCTTTTTTGTGAGGCAGGTGGAGGATTTCATTTCGTTGCTGGGATACAACATTTCTGCATTTTTATGTTTGACTTTGTAATTAGAAATGAGAAACTTCGTAGAAGAATCAAGGTAAAGTCAATTTAAGGTATGGAAGATTATAAACATTGGTTGGACAAACATTAATAAAAACTTCTTCTTCTTCTTTTCGTGTTACTGATTCTTTCGTACCATGTGTGGTGGAGGGGTTTTAAGTGCGCCTCAACGAGGCATTTGACTTTCCTGCACTTGACAAATATTTTCGTACTTTTTAGGTTAAAAAAAAATACAACCGAATTAACAGCCTCCTCCTTTTTTATTTGAAGTCGGTTAAAAAAGTAAATAATAACTTTCGCTGCAGAATAGCGTACCTTTGATGCAAGCTTACAAGATTCTCTTAGTCTGGGACTAGACAGTGTTGTGTGGAATGTAATCCAGTTCCCCCTTTGTGCTCGTATCTTTATTAATGTAGTTCTAGGCTTATAACGGGGCAATAAACGTTTTATTATTTTTTATTTTATTATCCAATATATTTTTTTGACTCCAGTCAAAGATACTGGCCTCAAGTTAATTTGTCCCAGCTTAGTAAGGCGTCGATAATAATTAGTTATGTCAACGTATCACGTATATCCTAAAGACAAGGAACTAGGATAAAAGGGATATAATTAATTAGAAAGACGGCAGATGTTCAGCGGAACTGGCAATTAGCGGCCAAGAGTGAGAGGCGGCTGAAATGGCAGTCAGGAGAGATATACTTTTCTTTATTACCTACTATTGCCATTTGGGCTCATAGATAAGACAAGCGCAGATAGGCATGAGGGAACATTTTTATGGCGTGAGATTTAGCTTTAGAGAAAAACTTTTCTAAAATGTTATTTATAAGAGAAGTATTGTGGCTGAATTTGGATCAGTAACGAGAGGTGTGGAATAAAAGGGGGAGGCTTTTGCCCAGCAGTGGGATATGCCAGGCTAAATAATAATAAAAAAAAATAATTTAAGACAAAATAGAAATACTTAGAATTGAATACTTTCAGAAACCTACCGTAGATTGTCGCACCCTGTCATTTTATTACTTTATCTATGGCCAAGAGACATAGTTGGCCCTCCAACGTTCATTGTGCAGGGAAGATGTACGATAAGCCTTTTTCTGCTCGTTACATAAATCCTAGAAAGATAGCATGAAACATTATTATTCGTATGATTCACGAGTATTTGAATATATTTTTTATTTAACTAACTGATGGAACAGAATGAACCACCTGATGTTAAGTGGTAAACATTGCCTTTTACAAAGCATTGCCTGGTCACGCACGTAAATTTTAGAAAAGTATTTTTTTAGTGTTTACACTCTGTTGTTTTTTGTTACAAAACTATTTGATTAATTACAATAAATTAATGTTAACGTTGAGTAAAATGTCAACTTTTACAATGATTATACTTGCAAAAATATTTGTTCACACGAAATGGTTTATCATTTTCGAAACAAACATGTTTGTAAAATATCAAAATAAAGCGCTTCACAGCGGCTATAGGAAACGGACAAACAAAGCGACAACTCGAGTACAAAGGCGCGACCCGCGTGTTATGCCGAATACAAACCAACAACCTTACACTATGCCCTACTCTTATTACATGCAAGATAAGGTCGATATTTGGTTGTTTTAAAAGGTTTGTACCGTGCTCATCGCGTCAGGAAAGAGTGACGTTTCAGAATGTGTGTTTTCCGTGTGAGCACTAAAACAGTGTGGGTTTCGGAATTCAATTCGCGAACCCATTGTGGGTAAATGCAAAATGAGATGTTACATTTTTATAAAAGCAACTCTAATTCTCTCTAAAATATTGAGACCATTTTGAAACTAAGATCTGAGAGGATGCATAAGGATGAGGATATGGGGCTTACAGTTTACCCGATTATTGAGAGAAAAGATATCGTAATCCTACAATAGGTAGATCCAATTGGTCATTTTAGTCTAAAATTCATAGTTGGCACAAATTTACTACTTTATATGATTTAAATTAAATGAAACTAAGGGTGTTTCACGGTGATTTTGTCAAAAAATTACGATTGCATTTATTTACAGAGGGAAATTCAGTGGATGGAGAGAGCTCAGAATCATTCTTCCTGGAAATATAGGGGAGCCCTATGGCCAGTAGTCCAGCAGACCAGCAGTTTTTTTTATATTTGACGCATCCACAATATTTAGAGACGACGCGACGTAAAGGTGAAGCCGTATTGGGCGCAGAGCGAACAAGGTCGGTAGCTCTAAAAATGTAAGTAGTAACTTTTCTTTTTCTTGTTGAAAATATTATGATAAAACGCATTAAACTGCCATTGCAACGATAGCCAATATTTTCCCTTACCTTCATCGTCCGTATCCCATTGAAGAGGTACGCGATGAAAATACCTGAGATGAAATCTAGGGTAGAATTTGCAATATTCAATGGCGACCGACGACGGTTAAATCGCCACAGCTCGCAAATGCTCGTTGCAAGGATTACCTTACAAAATATGGAGCTAGTGGCATTATTTTAAACAGTTTCTTGCTGCAAAAGAAGTGCCCATAGATTTTTTTCGGCCATGCCAGACATGTACTAAAAAATACCTTTATCTTATAAAGTCGTGTGTCTTTTTAGTAGGAAAACTTGTTGGGATAAAAAAAGGTGCTCATGATTTTTCATTTTATTATTATTTATTTACCATTTTAAATATTACATAAATTTGAGCAAAAATATCTTTCATTAAAACTACTTAGGTTTGTGCTGATGATATTGCCAGCGCATCACTAGATCTATAAAAACCTAGTTGTACGTACTTCAACCATAGTTACCTTTTTCATTATTCGCTTCATTTATCTAGTGAATAAATAAACTGAGGATTAAGTTAGATATAGTCAAAAGAATAAATAAATTATTGTTGGTGATATTTTTTTTATTTGATGGGTTCATATTGATGTTTTCCTGAAACTTTTGAAAACAGAATTTTATTTTTAGCTCCGCTGAAGGCTTATTTGGCACGTATCCAATACAACTGCTGAACATATTCCTATGAAGGTTAAATTTACATTCATTGCCATGCCTCAGCTCTGGTGAACAACCTGCTTGAAGCATGTATTGTTACTCCAAAGGCCTAATTTACATTTCATTGATGTAGACAAGTGGTATCTGAAAGACTGACAGATCTCTACGGTATTTCCTTTACAAAGTAGTTTCCTAAATAGACGTTTCAGAATAAATTGGGGTTCTCGTAAAATTCGAGAGCGGTAGGTATCCGTTTATGCGAAAGCCAGTGAGGATTTTCTTACGTCAGACCAATAAATAAATGAACAAACTGTAATGGTGCCTCTGTTGTTTGTGACGCTTTTTATTATTCAGTAGCCCACCACAAACGATGAAATTGATTTGTTGCTGTGATCAAGTGAGAGTTATTGAATGAGTCCATAAATAAGAATAGGGGCTAAACAAATTTCTCCCAATAATATCATCATCGTTAATCTAAAGCCTATGAGCCTAAAGCCTTTGACGTGTGTGACCTATGAGGCAATGCTTTGTTATAGGCGATGGTTACCACTTAACATCAGGTGGGCTATATGCTTGTTCCAGCAGTAAGTTACATTAATATATATATATAAATATATACCTGACCAAAATCTGTGACTGTGTAGTCTCTCCAAGCACAATAAAGTGGACTGATGTAAAATTGTTGTTGTCAGTCTCCCGGACTTTTTTAGGTTTCAATCTTCATTTCCTGACGATTGTAAAACCTTGGGAAAACAAGATTTAGAATGTGAAACACGGAGTAGCCTCTGGTGGGTTTATGTCGGTTTCGTCAACACCCCTTGCATTACAAATAGGAGTTGTTTTGAGTATTTTTTATTGTGTCGCAATGTTATTTTAGGTTATTGCTCTTTGTTTGGGCACTGCTTAAAATGACACAGAAATCGTGTTTCACGTCGTGTATCCACTCATTAAGGCGAGGACCACCGTCGACTGACCTGCTTTGTCGGTTTTTTTATCTTAGTAAACCTTTAAGTAGAAAAACACGTTGAAATAAAAAGAAAATATGATAAATTGTGTACAATCGAATTGCACACAAGATACTTGTTTATGGTTTTTGATTTTTGATAAATAATAATTAGTGTTTTTATATCTTTCAAAAGGTCCAAACCCTGAAAGCAAAACGTTGTTTCAAGGAAGTCAGTGTCTAAACATTTATTTATTCCAAACCATAGGGGCTTTGGTTGTACACTAACCACTTAACCAGTGTGGTAATAGTGACCACCTTAGAGAAGATATCACTGTGCACAAGGAAGGTAGTATTACAGCCATGGGCAATAAATGCAAATAACAAATAATAATTATGGACAATCCACACCAGATAGATTAAATTTTATTTTTAAGGCATACAACTAATAACTAAACTAACACTCAGACTGAGAACAAACATCTATGTTCACCACACAATTATATTTTCTCAGTGGGAATCGAACCTACGCACAGAACCTATCACAGAAAGAAGAGCTACTACCAACTGAGCTAGGAGAGTTGTCGTACTCCAACAATACCAGTCTAATGGTGAAGCTGGATACTAATAAATTATGCACCCACCAATAAAGGCGATAGGTGTGACTATATTACCTACACCATAATTCACGTACACACGGATATGCATCATACTAAACAGTTCTTCTTCTTCTTATCGTGTAACTGGTTCGAACCAAGTGTGGTGCGCCTCAAAGAGCACTTGACACATATTTTCGAACTTTTTAAAGTTCTACGTCATGCCGGTTTCCTCACGATGTTTTCTTTCAGCGACTCAGTAGGATTCCAAGAATCACTTTGAAACGTAGGTGTCACTTAAAGCTAGGTGAGTCTAAATGCCAGTTCCACGCGACCAAGCCTATATAGAAAAACAGGCAACAAAACTACGGCTCGCTTTCTACCGTTTTTTTACATGATCCTTTTACAAATCAAAAATAAAACACACAAACTTACCCTTAGGTATAGTTAATTTCCAAGCAAGTTTGAGAAAAAGAAAAACTATTTGCCATATCATCTAACATACCATCCTATATATTTTATATTGGAATAAAATAAATGTTCAGACTGTGTGTAGAGCCGTCGAGAGATTCACATTCCTGGGCATCGTCCATTACTTATCACGATAATGAACGAGCCCATCGCTAAAAGCCTAGGCGACAACATTTACGTAAGAATGTCCTTATAGAAATAACAAAATATTAGGCCAAATTATAATGAATTGGTACATTTCCGGGGCGATAAACTTTGATTTAAGTGGACTTTACATTTGACTATCTTCTCTTTGACCACCTGTCTCAAAATAACCAGTGCCACGATGGCACTGGTTCTTTTGAGACAGTGTGGTGAAAGGATTTTAATTGCTCCTTTTGTGCACTTGACATAATATGTTTTAGAACTTTTTAGGTTCTACGACGTGCCGGTTTCCTTACGATGTTTTCCTTTACCGTTACCGTTTGAGAGTACACTTTTGAACAGAATAAATTTTTGGTACGTGACAGGATTTGAACCCACAATCTTAGGGTCGGAAGGCGGGTTGCTAACTAATGGTACCTAGTGTTGTAGTGTAGTGGAATAATCTTCCTTCTGCGGTTTTCCCTAGCGACTACAGTATGGGGTTCTTCAAAAAGGGCGTTTTAAAATATTTAAAGGGTCAGCAACGCGCGAGTGATGCCTTTGGTGTTGCAAGCGTTCATAGGCTACGGTAACCGCTTTCCATCAGGTGGGCCGTATGCTTGTTTGCTAACTTAGTTGTATAAAAAAAAAAAAAAAAAAAAAAAAAAAGTGTACTTTTGTCAGTCGCGTAGTCTAAAATCAGACCAAATCTTTTAAATTTGATCTTCCCTCGGTATAATTGTGTTACTTCTTTTTTTATCGAGACAGAGGACGTGACGGGACCTACTTACTACACTCATCTGAATATTGTATTTTTTAGTGCACTGAATTTAGTCACGTTGTGTGAAACCGCTTTTAGCAAATACCGAAATTTGCCATGCTCTATCAAGATGACAGTTTTATCGTAGACCATTAAAACAATGAAATGTTGGTGTATTTATTTATTATCAGCCGTAATTCTGCGAAATTAAATTAGCGTTAATTATTTGAATGGCATCTAAGATATTTTTAATTATTAATGGAATCAAAATTCATTCCCGTTGCTAATATTTTCATAAAAACTTTGACACACCTCTTTATATGCTTTTTAGGGCGTGCGAATTTTTAAAAACTGATTATTTATTTTCAAGCATTTACTTCTTTTTAAAAGTTCTTGAACAAAATTTCAGATAATCTTCACTTCATATTTTATAGTTTTTCGAAATGAGTAAGATCTTCTTGTTATAAAATAGATGTTTTTTTTTGGTGAGAAAAAGCTGAAATCGTAATTTACGCCAACGTACCAAACAATCACGTGAACCGTCAAAAATAACGACTTCGAAGGTATTGTTGGTTGGATAGGGATGTGCGAGACAGTATTTGTTTTCAGTTTTTCATTCGTTTCAATTTGAGTTCAATGGGCGACAGATGATAAATTACCATGAGCACCGGTGACGAAAAAAACATGGATATTTTCACACAAAAACCTGCTCTACACAATGCATATTATTATTCAGAACTGGGGTATTTTATGTTCGTTTTGTTTTTTATTCTGTTCCGCTTATCAGCAAAAAAAAATTCGTAGTACAAATAAATACCTACCTTTAAATTGCGAAAATTTCAAAGTTTTGAGATTATTTGTGGCATACTTTTGACAGCCTCTTAATGCGAAATAATGTGCGTATTTTTTTATTGAAATTGCCATCATATTTCAAAACTTGAAGTCAAAGAGTCAAAGTAGTTAAAATTTTTATACAAACTTTGTGAGGTCGGGTTTCGCTATCCGCTTTAAGAAGTTATAACAAGCGTACACTTAACTCGGCAAACTAGTCAAGTGCTATTTTGCACTTAAAACAAAAGTTTTAATTAAATACAAGTGCCTCTGGGCTTGGGTCCGTTTGAGGTGCATTGTTTTTTCATATTCTAGAAAAAACTATGTTTTACAATGGAATGTACAAACCTAAAAAGTACGAAGAAATATGGCTGAGGATTAGATAAAGCCGTGGTAATTAATCAATATTTACCTGCAGCTAGAAATTTCGTTTAAAATTAGCAATTTCCCAAAAAAAAAAGATAAAAAAATTGAGATAACCAAGAAAAGTTATTTTATTTATTTATTTTGTTCGCTAAAAGCCAAGTAGCTCTTACTCAAAAGATTGATTTATAAATACTACCCGTTAAATTAAAACTAATTCACTTTATCTCATCGTTTCGTCATCTTCAAAATATCAGCGCCGTATTTGTAGTAGAAAGCACGCCAGAAGTAAGCCCGGTCCGGGGTGAGCGGTGCGACATACTGCGGCTCCAAGGTTATGGCCAGGTGATGTGGAAATGGCAGCCATTCACCATTATCAGTATCTGGGGTAGGTGACCTACAAAGAAAAAGAAACCTCAGAAACGGCGCAATATAAGACTTCTCGTAATTCATGAAAATGTAAAAAGTAAGGAAGTAGGTACACGGCTGCTTTTCCACTTTCGCCTGTGTTCGACCACACTAATACCTTGAAACCTCAATATAGGTCTTCTCGTGTACCTGAACCAGTCAGCAGAGCAAGGTAAAATTAAGTGCGCCTTTTACCGGGTTCATCAGATCAAAAAGTCATAATTAATAACCAACATAATAGAAAACATATAAAACTTACCCATGCTTAGCGAAATTGGTCCACATCATGGTCATGAACGTAATGATTCTCGCGTCGTCTTCGTCCATCGGCAGAGGCAGTCTCTCTAGCTCGAATATATAAAATAGCTCATCTCTGTTGGCCGTGGCTGGTAGACTAGTATTGGTCAATAATCTGCCCAGGTTCCTATTACCGATGAAGTTGAAGATATAGTTGTAAACCGGAAGGTTTGAACTGTTGGAGTACATCTCAGAAAACAAATTCATAGGACCGACAAAGGAGAAGTCAGAGTTCATATTGATAAGTCCACCAATCAACGCTTCGTCTGACGTTGTGTTTGCGAAGTAGGTGTCTTTTACTATGGTCCTAAATTCTTCTTTTTCATTCTGAGGAATTATGAAACTCTTCTGGTCGAGTGCAGATAAGTCTTCGTTTTTGATTCTATCCATTTGACTGGTTATAGTATTGTAATCGAGAGTGCTGGTGAGCCCTTCTACAGTATTGATGCCAAAAATAGCAGGAACGGG
The DNA here is from genome assembly GCA_947578465.1 of Thera obeliscata. Taxonomy (NCBI): domain Eukaryota; kingdom Metazoa; phylum Arthropoda; class Insecta; order Lepidoptera; family Geometridae; genus Thera; species Thera obeliscata. The sequence goes on along the minus strand of OX387912.1, from coordinate 20,565,291 downwards.
GTTAAAACAACTATGTTTTAGGCCAGAAGCCAAAATGTTGTAGGGAGTGTCAATCAAAAACGACTCTTCGTCTTCAAACGCCTCTTCAACCGTTGGCAGAAACACTGATTTTGCGTTCATTTGCTTTCCAATAGCCTCTTCCAGTCTACTTACCTTGGCTTCCGAATACAAGTCAAATAACTCATCAGGATCAGAGCTGATAACTTCTAAAGATTTAGCAACTTGACTTGCCGTCGCCAAGCCATTGGCATCGAATGACTGTGGAGTGAATAATGATCCACTTTGGGAGATAATTCTGTGAAACAGCCCTTTGGTAGATTCTGACAAAGTTAAATAGATAGCTGCGGTTCCTCCACTGCCTTGCCCAAACACTGTAACATTATCCGGGTCACCGTTGAAGTTTTTGATGTTTTTCTTCACCCATCTCAAAGCGGCTCTGATGTCTTTGAGTCCAGCGTTTCCAGGAGCTTCGTTGATTCCAAGATTGAGGAAACCGTACGCGTTGAGCCTATAGTTGACTGTCACAAGAACAACGTTTTGGCTGACGAGATATTGAGGGCCGTAGAAGACGGGGGAGCTCGACCCGATGCCAAAATCTCCTCCGTGTATGTAGAACATTACAGGGAGAGAAGAGTTGCTGTGGGGTGTGTAGATGTTTAAAATGAGGCAGTCTTCGTTATCGCTGGGAGCAGCTAGGGGGTCGTTGGTTGGAAACTGTGGGCAGAGAACTGCTCGGTTGTCGGCTTTGTAGATTCCCGGGTAAGACGGTGGGTCTGAGGGAGCCTGTAATTTCGATCAAATATATAATAGGTTAGTTACATACATAGACATAGCAAAACGTAACTTTTAAGTAAACATAGCAGTATGGTAAACTACTGAAAACACCTGTAGGCCCTGTAGATTACAAAGCCTATTTATTTTATTTCAAAATAGCAGCCGCCGGCGGCTTTGCTCGCCCCGTTCCCGTTCCCGTTATTTTTTCAAGATAAAAATATACCCTGTCCTTCTCCTGGTTATAAGCTACCTCCCCATCAGCTTTCAGCCAAAGAGTGACTTATAAATAGTGTAACTAATACAACTTTCTTTTAGATAGATATTTAAAAAGTCCTTACCCGAAATTTAATTGGCACTCCATATCTGATACCCAAAAACTCATAGTAAAGTCCGTTGCTGGCCAAGTTACCCTCTACTTTACCCTGTTTTGTATCAACCACCCAGGTTTTACTCTCACACCAAACCGCACTCAAAAAAACGGCCAAAATAACAACTTGGCTGAATAGCCCCATCCTTTATCTCAATGTTATATTAACTGTGAACAAAAAACTTCATCCCGCACTTTTATATCGAAAAAATAATATCAGACGATAAAACATTGAATTTGAACCTTATTTCCAGGTAGTAAGGTATTGCACGTATCAGCCGATCTGATTAACTTCTTTCATACGTGACTCAGATCGGATTTGATTTGATGTTTCAATAAATTGATTTGAACGTGATTTATCTTCAAATAATGGCACAAGTACACAGTAAATCAGGTTATTATGTAATTTATTACCTGTTCACTGATAACATTGGATTATTTAATCATTTATAATTTCATAAAAATTTGGTACAGTCGCCGTCATTAAAATGTACTTTTCCAAAATGCCGTTAGAATTTGTGAGTGATATAAAAGCTATCGAGATTACACAAAACATTTTTTTTATTATTATTATGATTTAGCCGTTGTTGTCCTCTTTACACTCGTATATGTAGGTATAATATTTATTCAAACTACAATGTAATAGGTTCACAAGTCATTATGCAGGCATAATGACTTGTGAACCTATTACATAGGAGAAGCCACTGGCTCCTGAAACACAGTTTTTTAACAAGTTCGGGAGTCAATAAACATTACTTTACTTAAAAAAAAATCATTAAAGACGATACGAGCCATATTGTATAATGTGTTATAATAAAAAATCTTAACGCAGCACTGGAGGTGATTCAACTCATGTACTTTATCATCATCGACCTGAGAAGCCCATTGCATAAACCTCTAAACATGATAATATTATTATTTTATTTAGAATCAGATTCCCATCAAAGTTTGTTACTGACTGTACTATATGATGTAACAATTTTGTAAAAACACTTATCTTATTAATCTCAAACACCCAAGGGACAAGGAAAGCAATTTTACCTTTCTCCTTATTTTATTCTTCAGTTTCTAAACTAACTTACCTAATATTGTTGAGATAGTTAGGTTTCTTGTCTCGCCTAAACTGTTTAGATAGCTTTTGGCCGCATTTACACTAAAATCATATTATCAGCGCACTTGTAAACACCATGCTTCTTGTAAAGACAATCATTTTTTGCTATTACGAACCTGTGGTCTCCCACTGCAGGGCAAAGGACTCCCTTCCTTCTCTCCAGTTTTCTCTATTTTGTGCTACTACGGATATTTTTTTAAGGTCCATTTTATCCCTCCATCTTCGCCGTAAAGACAACTATTTACACTGTATTTACTTAGTCTTAGTCTTATCAGTTTTATTCTAAAACTGATAAGACATATTGTTGAATACAATTGATCAATAAAGACAGCCTCTTTTACGGCTCGTACACACAAAGCACCCGGTTTTTGACAATTCCTCATGATTTTATAGGAGGCAACTTTTTAGAGAGCACTGGTGGTCTAGTGGTAGCAGCCCCGCCTTCCGATCCGAAGGTCGTGGGTTCAAATCCACTCGTGTACCAATGAGTTTTTCTGTCGAAAAAATTATGTGCAATATGCCAGTACTCTCAAAACGGTAAAGGAAAACATCGTGAGGAAACCGGCGTGTTGTAGAACCTAAAAAAGTTCGAGCAACACGTGTCAAGGGTCACGCAAAAAGGGCCCACCAGCGGCCTACTTGCGGAAAAACCTGCCCGCACATCAAGTGCGCATGATAAACTTGCCGAGGAGGCAACTTGTTACGACTACCTCATTGTACTCCTACGAAATTTGATCAATGTCGGATGAATGACTGAACGCACTGTTACTGTAATTAAAATCTATTTGCAGTCAATGTTAATGTAGATTGAAAAGTATTCTTTTCAAAAAACATAGAAACCGACTTCAAGGCCTTACTGCTGAACCAATTTTGATGAAGTACCAATTTACTTTTTAAATAAAATAAGAATTTTTCGAAATGGCTCATAGATGACGAAGTTATGTGATATAAAACATAAAAAAATTCAACCGAATTGAGAACCTCCTTCTATTTTATTTTAAGCCTGTTAAAAAGAATAGTCGAGATAGGTTGAGATTAAGTTTCATGTGGAAATGTGCTCCACGCTCACAAACTTCTGCGTTTTCTAACTTTTTATGAAAAAAGTAGTGTGAAAAATCACGGAACACGCGTCGGCTCGTGAAGGCGAGGTGCTTGGGGAAACTTTGCTTCTAAAGTAATACGAGTTTGTAAGAAAATGAATTTTGCGATTAGCGTGGCAAAGAAAACTTTGATGATTATTTTCTTGGAAAGAAAATGTTGAAACTTTCGGTTAGATCACTTTGGTCAGTCATCCATAGCAATTTGCGAACGCGAAAATGTGTCTGTTACATTTACGTTAAAAGAATATAGGTGTATTTATAACACCATGAATACAAATTGTGTAATACTCTGTTTTTCTGCCTCAATTTCTTTACGGACGGAATGACAACACAAACCTTTTCGAATGAAAGTGAAGGCACTTCACAATAGGAACAAGTGCCCTAATTGGGTTCGCATCCACACTTTTCGATCTCCGAAACGGTTGCTTCTCGAATGTCACTCTTATTATTAAAAGATTAGATTTAATTTTAGATGAATAGGGGAGAATCTCAGCTTTCACCTTAGCTAAACCACTTTATGACTCCTTTGAGTAGCGAAAAGATGCTTAAGAGTACAATTGGGACGGGGACACCGAATCTCATTTCGTTCATTATTGCTTCAACGATTCAGCTATTGCTGAATGATACTTTTATGTCATAATATTTTTATATCAGTTATTGGAAAATGAATATAAAATATAAATATATATTGGTGAACTATCTAGATGTAGTCAAACTTTTCGTTTGTTCTTCATTATTTTTACAAAACTTACACATTCTTGTAGTTGTTGCTTTTATAATGGGGTATGCTCGGAACGACATCTATACCATCGCACTGCTAGCCATAGGCAGAGAGTTCATCCTCACACCTTGGAGCTGGGGTGGTCGCGCATCGTTCGGTTTCAGAAAAACATCCTCCCGCGAACACTCAGGCTGTGGAATGATGTCCCTGCTGAGGTTATCCCTAAGGGCTAAGGGATGGGGTTCTTCGAAAAGGGTGTTTTAAAAGTTTTAAAAGGTCGACCGCGCTGGTATTGCAGGCGTCCACAGGCTACGGTAACAGCTTCTCATCAGGTATGCTTGTTTGTCAGCTTTGTTGTAAAAAAATACCTTATTCCTAAGCAACGGTGCAATAATGTCATTTTAACGCATATCTCAATGGTAAAATATTGCTCCAATAAATGCAACCACAGAAGTCATTTGGAAATAGCTATTCTTTCATTGCATAATGAAGGAAGCTTCGTGGTTGAATACTCAGTTCCTTTAGCAGTAGTGTTGAGCGCTATCGAGTTGACTGCGAATGGCTAAAGTTAAAGATTACTGCTTATTTGACTGATTTACCATTGAAGTACGCGTGTCGTTTTGATAAGCACGTACGTTTTTATTCCTATACGTCCCATCATTATTTTAATAATAATTTTAGTTAGGAGAAATGGTAAGGTGAGTTAAACTTTTCAATTTTTTTTTTATTCCGGCCCTATATTTTTTATAGGAGACCCAATGAGCCTGACAGAAAATGAGGGAGGCTTAAATTTATAAGTGAATCCGTCTTCACTTCTCTCTCCAGCCTACTTCCTATTGATAATATTTGTAGGAGTTGGTGAGATAAAAAAATATGGTTACTTCGTTTAAATACCTTGAATAATAAAAACTCGTGCTAAGGATACACTGCTACCCATTTATCTGAGTATTCGACTATTGGAATCGAATGAACCCCGCGGATGCTGATGGGGTGTATTTTCCGCTCTGATGCATTTTCTGCAGTAACCATTCTTATTTGGTTACTAACCGACTTTAAATAAAAGGTTCTCAATTCGGTTCCATTTTTTTTTATGTTTGTTATCGCAACTATGTTTGTTTGTTTGATTATGAACAGATTTCACAAATTTTACTTTTATTTGAACGGTTTAAACCTACTTCCAGATTCCATCTACTATTTAGTTCTTAGAATAAATTTCAATTAAGTGGTGTAATTATTTAACAAGTAATTACATTGCAGAGCCGCCGTAGCGTCAACAAATTTTCGCGAAAATATCTCGTCAAGCGGCTTTTTAATTAATTAATAAAATGGAAAGACTAATCAATCTTGTTGACATAATTGTGCGATGGACTTTTAAAGTGACAGATTTGGAACATAGTCGTTTTTAATAACAGGCAATAATGTGTTTGACCCTTAGTACAGAAACACCGAGAGCTTTTCGTCCTTTAAAATTTGCTCTACCTTATTAGTGACAAAATAACGATTTCAATTTCACAAAGCTTCAAATTATTTCATAAAATCATATTCGCTGACAGCTTATGTTAACAAAATTAATTAATTACAATCCGGAAACCGGGTGCACAAATTGAAAAGTGAATTAATGAGGAGCGACTGGGAATAAAACCATTAATATTGCAGCAGTGAGAAAGCAAAGTACTGGCCTAATGGCGGTGGCAATGTCTACACTATCGGTCAATGTCACTCTTGTCAGCTTTTTCTACCACTTATGAAAGCCCTCGCTGTTATTCACTAGTCTATCTGTATTAGGGGTCATTTGGCTCGCATAGAAGGATTTACAAGTAATGTTTGTCCCTAATCTCCGGAGTATACGAAATCACCATTACAAGTAGATTAGCATCGCTTGGAGAAGAATTTTCTCGAGGGGCTGGCACGACCTCAAAACATCCTGTTTACTAAGTGACTCAAACGGTTTATTTTTCATATTTCGTACATTTTTATCGAGCTAATGGAGACTACAAGTTTTCTGCTCGTACAATATTTATCATCACCGTTTGAGAGCCCTTGGCTTAACGCACTTATAAATGCATGTATAAATGCATTCTAGGCGTGGAACTGGCACCTTGACTCACCTAGCTCTAAGACGTTTCAAAGTGATCCTTGTGATGCCATTGAATAAATACATTTTGACTTTGAATGAATCTTTACTATACATTTCAAAAACCAAATTTCCTCTATATTTAATTATTTATTCTTTCCACGCACACAGCTTCGAGCTCCATTGGCCAAACCCGTCTCGGGACTTAAATTCGTGACTTTCAATCCTCAGGTAACAATGACTATTTATCTATCTATCTATATCAAACCAGTTCACGTCCGTTCCGTATAATTTTTAACTAACCCTCAAAAATAACCGCTATCAAACAATGAGCAAACAGTGTAATAGTTTTTGAACCAATAAATTTTGATGAGATGCTGAACAACCACAGAGGTAGTCGCTGAAAATTGCCGATCGAACTTTTAATGGAGCTTTCTGATTATGCAGACTACAGTTTTAAGCCACTTTTAATTACAAACCGTCGAGTTCGTACCTATTTTAATGCAAAGACAAATTCGACACCCTCTGAAACAAATCCTGACTGACGGAAGATATTACTGCAAAAATGATACTTTAACCCTTGATTAACTTCGTGAAATTTACTAACGTAATTAACTTGTATGAGTCAGTGGGACTCATATATTTTCTAAGCGTGATATTCTCAAATAAAACATTTTTTTTTTCATTTTTTTTTATTATTCATATTAAATATTTATTAAGGCACTAGGAAAAAGTATCAAAACTGGACAGAGAGAGAGAGATTTTAGTAAAATTAAAGAAACTAATTTTATCAGTCTCAAAAAACGAAGGTATTTTAAAACCTCTACAAAACTATGAAATATTCGTAACTTATACATGTTTTTATGTTTTTGGACTCTCAAAGATATACAAATTAATAATAATAAAACAAAAATGTCTGCTCCAATACAAAAAAATAAAAGGTGCAATGGGTTTTGGCACTGCTTACAGGCAACGTCGGCATACCTTTTTCGAGCAGGTCAAACATATTGGTTTCAGACATTTGGTGCATAGATATGCAGCCTTTGTTCTTTTTTTATAGTGGCACATATAGCAGTATTTTCTTTCATTCCTAGGTAGCTTGTCTTCAGTTTCAGGGTGGTTCACATCTTCAGGAATGTCTTTTTTCAATATAGATGAAACCGAGCAGCGAACTTTGCGTGGCAGGCGAGTATTGTGCAGACGTGTCATCAGATTGGCTTCGTTTAATTTTTCATCAATGCTTTTCAGAAAATTCATTATTGACAGCCAAGATTCCAAAACGGAGTCCGCCCCATCTTCATTCATACTAACGAATTTATCTTGTTCTGGATTCATTCTGCAAACCTAAAAAGATATATGTTATAAGCATATAAAAAATATAATTTATATCAATAATAACGACAAATAAGCAACATTCGAAAATTGAAACAAATAAAAAAATATATAGCACAATTCACTTGTATGAGTCCTTGGGACTCACTCGACGCAATAACTCACCAAATACGCAGTGTAGGTACACGTCCTCTCGCCTCCGCGTAGCCCGCGACACTGCAGGAAGGTACTGAGACGGGGGGGAATCTAGCCGCTCAAATGTTACAATTATGGAAGTTTGAAATTTTGATGTGAGTCCCAGGGACTCAGGAAGTTAATTAAGGGTTAAGCTCTAGGGATGATATTTTAATAGTTTAAACCAGGATTTTAATCAATCTATAGCCTAGGTTTACGTTTGAAATGTAGGTTTAAAAACGACATAGAGATGGTCTACCTCATAAAGAGCAGTTACATCTGCCATAGCAGATGTAACTCCTGCTCTCACAAACTGCTATTTATCAGTTAGATTATCTCAGTCTCAGTTAGTAAGATCTCTATGTCGTTTTTTAACTGGAACTGGCATCTACACTTACCTAGCTATAAGACGTTTCAAAGTGGTCCTTGCTGTTTGCTGTTTTTCCTGACCACTACAATCTGGTCCTTCGGCAAGAATGATAGGGTCTTTTAGAACATCCTTTGTTCAATCCATCGTTGGCTACATCTTCGGTGATATTGTAGCCAAAGGATGGTCTATATCATGTAAAAAAACCTTTGAATTTGACACTACTGCAAACATCACCAAAAATCAATTTATTTTTAGGCTTGTCAAAAACAATATAATGGCTGACATTTTTATTCGACGAATAACATTACTCCAAAGATGGAAAAACAGCCATAAGATTTGCCAATCGCGCCCCATCCAAAACGACTTATCCCACAAACTTTCATTTTCTCCATAACAAACCAAAAACTTGTGATATAAATAGCAGTGGTTCAGAGCGTGGACGCACGAACAAGTCAAACAACATCAGTCAACGTCGATGACACAATTCACTTGGTAAGTGTAAACAGGCCTATAAGGACTTATTTACACGATGACATCCGAAAAGCTTGCACAGTCTTCTTTGTTCGTTGTTTTTGTGGAGAGAACTAGACTAGCTGCTTTGTATACGAATTGCTCATTAGGGTTAGATACACAAAAGGCAAAGTAATAAGGACTAGATCTCGTTTTTTTTGTGAATGATTTAAACATAACTTAAATAATTTATCACAAGTATAAACTAGCATAAAGCTAGATAAAATTTGCGGCAGTGTGTGTGCAAGCCCTGTGCTGAAACTGATTGCCATTGCAGATCGCCTAGATGTGTGCAAGGGCAATCAGTAATATTTATTTTTTATAAATCAGAAATATTTTGTTTAAATTGAGATCCATTTAATTATTTTTATTTGTAAATAGGTCTTAGTTTGACCATTTCTAAATAGGTCTAAGATCATGACCGTATCCAGTATACAAGTACAAGTATAGTCTAGTTCAGTATTAGTTTATTCGTCAAAATTATTTGAGGAGGTCTAAGGAGTAGTCAAAGACATGTCCTAAGTCTAAGATTCAAAGTCGAAAATGTATTTATTCAGCACTATCACAAGGGCCACTTTGAAACGTCTTAAATCTAAGTGAGTCTACTGCCAGTTTCACGCAACCAAGCCTAGAACAGGCAACAAAGTACAACTTGGTTTCTACCGTTATTTTGTATAATTGTTTTCGTAAGTAAATTGAAAGGGAGTATATTTTTAAGACATTCTATTTAACGCTGACATACGATTTTCATTAGCGTTAAATAGAATGTCATGTTAAATAGTATATTTTTTTAACACACTTAAATTCGAATTAATCTTAAATGTATAGTCTACAATTAGTCCTTTTGCGATTTTTAAAATTACGCTTAGTTATTTAGTTATTAATTTTTTTTTTTAAATCTCAAATTTTCGCACGACCCGCTCTTAAGCTAAAGTTGATCAAAAGACAGGAAGTACTTGAGTAGGTTTCTTTCAGATCGCCCAGTACATGACACTTCCACAGCTACTTTTCTATTCAAATAGGTATTTTTAGGAAGGCTTTCAGCTTGTGAGCACCGCCTCTGGGGATTTCAGCGACAGATTTGAAGCAAATTTTATTCGGACCTTAGAATTTATTTATATATAGCTCTTTCTGGCGACTTCGTCCACGTGAATTTTACTTTAGACTAGGTTTTACGTAATAAAAAGAACTTCTATAGACTAGAGATCGCGAGAAGCTAGTGAATGGAAAGAGCTCAAAACAGTTATTTTATGAAAATGTTTTTGACGTGGCAACGTCTTATAATTCGACTAGCTGCCTGTCCCGGCTTCGCACGGGTGGACATTTATTTTTCAAACACATAAATATAGCCTATGTTACTCAATGTGAACCTACGTCCAGCAGTGGACTGATATCAATTGATGATGATGATAAAAAAAACATTCTATAACGTTTAGGAGCACTATTTTCTAGAACATTTTGTCCAAATCTAGAATTCAGAACCGTTTGCATGGGTATATTTGAGTATTCTAGATAATTCTGGATTACTAACGTTTGGGTGGCAGCATTCCGGATTCTAACCGACGTTAAATTTGATTATTCCAGATTATTCGAGAACCATAAATAACATTCTAGAGCGTCTATGTGCATTCTGTTCTCGTCAAAGCCAAGAATTTTCAGAAAAATCCATAAGTGATAGAATAGGATAGACATAGAGAAGTCCCCACGTGTTAGTAAAGGATAGACATAGATTTCGAAACTTTTGCCCTATATAAATTAGTAACACCTAAATATTAAATATAAACTATCCTATCTTTTAAGTTGGACCATATTATAGACGGTTACAAAATTTTATCAAAATCCGTTCAGTAGTTTCGGAGTTTATCGCGTTCCAAATTAGGACAGGATTTTTTTATAGATATAGATGGAGCCGTCTGCACGCATGAAAAAACATGACTCATGCGGCGTTACCTCGCTCTGAGGCGTTCCATTTAACGTTGTCACATTCAACTATCGTCAGTAAACCGACTTTGGAGACAAACGATTTTTTTGAAAGAAGTTTACTACTGGGGATAGACCTTCTATCCAGTAATATACTTCTTCAGGCTGTAGGCCTACCACAAGCTCTATCTGGCTCTGTCTCTGGCTCTGGTTTTGAGCCTGTGTGAGTGCTAACCAGTGTATCTGGATGTGTGTGGGACGTTTCGACGTAGCATATATTTAGACAGCACTCACACAGACTCAAAATCAGAGCCAGCTATAACTAGTAGTAGTTGTTATGATATGATCGATGAAATAATAATGGTAATGGAATGATCTCTTTGAGTGCGTCTGATTTTAAAATAAAACATGCACAATTGCATACGTCCAAACATTTTTTACTTTTTTAGGGTTCCGTTGCCAAATGGCAAAAACGGAACCCTTATAGATTCGTCATGTCTGTCTGTCTGTCTGTCTGTCTGTCTGTCTGTCCGGCCGTGTCACAGCCATTTTTCTCCGAAACCATAAGAGCTAGACTGATGAAACTTGGTGAGTATATGTACTCTGTGAACCGCATTAAGGTTTTTACACAAAAATAGAAAAAAAAACTATAAATATTGGGGGGATACTTGAAACTGAAACTCAAAAATTTTTTTTTCATCGAACCCATACGTGTGGGGTATCTATGGATAGGTCTTCAAAAATGATGTAGAGGTTTCTAATATCGTTTTTTTTAAACTGAATAGTTTGCGCGAGAGACACTTCCAAAGTGGAAAAAAGTTGGTCCCCCCCCTCTAACTTCTAAAATAAGAGAATGATAAAACTAAAAAATATACATGTTGTACATTACTATGCAAACTTCCAACGATATTTGGTTTGAACGAGATCTAGTCAGTAGTTTTTTTTTTATACGTCATAAATCATAAACCGCAATTTACCTTTCGACGAACTACAAAAACCTATAGATTATGTTAATTGACGCTACGGAACCCTTCATGGGCGAGTCCGACTCGCACTTGGCTGCTTTTTTTTTATTTACTTTGTCTGTGTACAAGTTTTCATCGTTTAAATACTTTTCAAAAGTCTACGTCCAAATTAACTCTATTTATTTGGTTTGAAATAATAATATGAATCCCTATTGAGACAATAAAGTTGATTTGAAAGGAAACTGAAAAGATCTAACTCAATCAATTTTGTCTCTTTCATTCCTTTGAAAGACAATAATAAGATTATTCTTCGATGGAGCTATATTTTTGTAACAACGACTTTTTTCAGAAGAACAAGTTTGTGGAAAAAGGCAAAAACAGAGACCTACCTGCTATTGAGCCTGTAGCCACCTTTTGTCTAAACATTTGTATTACTTTCAGGTCCACCAAATACGTGCTCTATATGGCATGGTATTGTAATGCATACGTCAGAGACACAAGTGGTCTAGTGGTAGCAACCCCGCCTGCTGATCCTAAGGTGACGGATTCAAATCCGTTTGTACACTTCGGCAAGTTTATCATGAACACTTGAAGTGCGGGCAGGTTTTTCCGCAAGTAGGCCGCTGGTGGGCCCTTTTTGCGTGACACGTGTTGCCCGAACTTTTTTAGGTTCTACAACATGCCGGTTTCCTCACGATGTTTTCCTTCAACGTTTTGAGAGTACTGGCATATTGCACATACATTTTTCGACAGAAAAACTCATTGGCGCACGAGTGGATTCAAACCCACGACCTTCGGATCGGAAGGCGGGGCCACTACCACTAGACCACCAGTGCTCTCGTTAGTACACTAATAGATTAGGTATTCTTTCCGTGAAATAATTTATGTACGCAATGATAGACTCTCAAACAGCGAAGGAAAACATCGTGAGGAAACCCGCGGCTTAGTCAGCTCCGTTCGTTTTGACCATGGTCTTTCCTGTAGATTAGGCCGCCTTATCTGTCAGGGTGGTATAGGTACTGGGCAAGCCTACTCCACCTAAAATCTGTACCTCAGGCACTACAGCGTTCCGTAAAAGGGCATGAGAAAAACAGTCCGGAAAAACTGGTGAATTATCCCGAATATTGTTTTATTTTACTGCATCACGATTTTCATTTCAGGGTAAGCCTATGTTTTGTTTTATGAGATGGTTACACCTTAACATTATGGTCATACCATAAACTTGTTGCGAAAAAAAACAAAAAGTAGCGATGAAAAACATGACTCACAAAAAGTAATTAGGTTTAAAATTACCTCACAGTATAAACAGTAGGTTAGGCAAGGATTATTAGATGTAGAATTGCAGATGGGTTCAGATACTGTGGTGTACATAATTAGGCATAATGAACCCGCCCTTGCAGAGGACAGGAGTTCTATAGATACAAGATACCGGGTATGTTAAACCAGAGATAGGGTATCATTCGCTGATTGAGCAGTCACCCTCAGGAATTACCGTCACAACTACGAACAAACAAACAGACGAACAATGAGTAACTTTGTTCATTTCAATTAGTGAACAAGTCCCAGGCTGGGAGAACATCGCGTTCAACTTCGGTGGAAGCTTGGTTTGTTTAAGTAGGTAATTGGTAAGGCATTCAAGCAGCCAATTCTCTAAAGATTTGATAGTTTTATGAAGTTTATTTAGGAAGTGAAGGAGCTTTAAATAAATCATACAATTTCCTCTTTAGAACGATTCCAAATAAAAAAGAGGTGCTTTCTTAAAACGGCTGTACTTTTTTAATGTTTGTTATCGCATAACTTTGTCATTTATAAGCCGATTTGAAACAAAATGTTTTGTCTGGAAGGTTAATATATTTAAATTAGCCCCCATAGAAATTTCATCAAAATCGGTTATGCAGCTTAAAAAGCAATTAAAACAAAAAGTAGTTTAATTGCTTTTTTATCTCTGTCATTAGGGAAGCGATTTATTTTTTATAGAAGTTATATAATTCCAGATTGTGTTTCAGCAGTTTGTCTATGAAGTCGGATTCTCAAGTTCTAGAAAACTTTTATGTTTATAATTTTAGGAAATACCAAATAGTGCAACGAGAGGCAAAAATACTACACTCGTTTACTAGATCGGTTTTGTTTTCAACTGTTCTATAGATAAGTTGCACGTTAAGAAGTGGTAGACCACTGATCTGTGGTTTTGTTTCAGAAATGAATATTTTTGTCATACAAATAAGATGTAGGTGTTAAAAGTTTTAAGCTTGAATAATGGTTTTCCTTCGAGATTCAAGAATGATACACAACACGCTATTTAATAACTAAACTCCAGCATTTTTAACAGAGTTACGACTCTTACACTCGCTAAAGCTCACGTAAAAATATATTTTCATTTTGATATGTCGGAGCAGGACGTGATATTTCACTGTTGAAGATACAGCTCAAAAAAGTAACCGCTGGTTTACTTTTTCACATTTTTTGTTTTCTTTAGAGCGAAGAAACTCGCCAAGTGCTGTTCAATCGTAAGATGCCCTCCGATAATGAGAAGCTACGGAGGTTTGTAATAATAGAATAAGTGAAGCTGAGAGTCGGGCACAAACGATAGTGCACTTTAAAAGAGGCTTATTATCTAATGTCAACCTCATCAATGGACAACAAAATGCTGATTTATTTTATTTATGACAAATAAGGAGCAATCTTCTTTTTATCGTGTTGATATTTCACTATACAACTTTTACAAAGTAGGTTGCTACCTTAATAGCACTTGCTGTGGCTTTATTATGGTCTTCTCTTGTGCAGGTGTTCGGGCACAAGGGGCACAAGGAGCAATGACTACCTCTAATAAGGAGTGGAGTGAGAAATCATATTGTCTAATTTTTGAAGCAGCTTTTTTCAAAAACGAAAACGACCTTTTTTCGGCCCTTCCGCAATGATGGCATATTGCAAGCAAAACGAAGTTATCCATTTTGTTGGCTGTTGAGATCGAGTATTAGAATAATTCCTGCTCTTCTCTTTTACTGGCTAGCAGCCAAAATATTCCGTGTCAGTTGTACCGTTGTATTACCCGTCAAGTTATGACGAATCTCGCGACATTGGCCAGTTGCCAACCGACAATTCACCGAGCTGAAAAGGTTTTTGTGACATACCTGCTTTGCAAGGCATAAGTCCCTTATAAAGACGAGTAGCAATAAAAGTTAGTATTCATTTTCATAATCCACGTCTAATAATATTAAAGCTAGTTTATTAATAGTAAGCGTTATTATTATACTAGCTTTAATTACGTATCATTTCATGATTACGCTTAGTGTTAAATACAAACACTAATAGAAAAACTATTGGCCTGACTAAGAGCTTTATTCAAAAACGGGGAAATAAATAATGTTTGGAATACAATAATGCTAATCGAAAAAAGGGTTTTATGTTATTAGTAAAATAACTACTCTTGTGCACTTATAAGCGTTCTGTATATTTGACTGCGTTTTACTGATTGCCATCGCAGAACGCTTAGATATGCGCAATGCTTAACTCTAACTACCGCCGTGGATGCCTATCAATTACCCATAGTAGTGTTTTTTTTTATACTAGCTGATGAAACAAGCATTATGGACCGCCTGATATTAAGTGATAACCTTCGCCTATAACAAAGCATTGCCTCGTAAGGGCGCTTGTACACGCTAAGAAAATTTGCCGTTCCTGCGGCAGACAAGACAAATTCTTCGTGCAGACGACAAGAATTTTGTCAGTTCCACACACGAAAACTTTTCGTGTCTTCCGCAGACAAGACCAATCGAAATGTGTACACGACACGAATTTTTTCGTGCAGTCGTCAGTCGGGCGTAGGGCGCGCAAGTAATAACAAGCACAACAAAAACTACCTGGCTGCGCTGGCTCAACCCTACTACACCGCCTCCGCTCCGCAACAACGTTCGCCGCGTCATGTCTTGCGCAGATAAGATTTTTTTCGTACACCGCTGCGAGAAGTGTATACAGTTATTTTCTAGTTACGACACGAATTCTTGGGTAGACCCGGCGTTTTTTCTTAGCGTGTACAAGCACCCTAAGTCACGCACGTTAGGAACGTACTGCGTCCATCAACTTGAGGCATACAGATGTTCAGCCTCACGTGCCAGTAATTTCACCGGCACCCACATCTTTCAAACTGAAACACAGCAATGCTGCTTTGCAGCTGAAATAGGCATGGTCGTAGTACTTCCCCGGACGAGCCCTTCTTACAGAGCTCTACCATACTACTGTGGCGTTTTACACACTGCTGGTATACATGTACCAGTGGTTTTGTTCGTCACTATGACGAGAGCAGGTTTTATCGCTCGGCCGCACTAATGGTGACGCGTGGCATCGCTTCCACTTGACACTCATTAGGCGACGGTTCGCGGCTCACATTCACAAACAATGTTTTAGACAACGTTTTACGGGTTAAGTCGGGTGTAAATTTCGTGCGTGTTTGTAGGTCGTGCCTTTTGTTGGAGAATTTTTATTTGTGGTACCTATTTTTTCTCCAAAGACATTATATTTAAGAAAGCGAACGTGAATAGAGGCGAAGTATTTAACATCGTTTTACGGGTTTACTTGGGTGTAAATTTCGTGCGTATTTGTAGGTCGTGCCTTTTATTGGAGAGTTTTTATTTTTTGACCTATTTTTTCTAAACACTTTAGTTTTAAGTAAGCGAATGTAAATATAAATAATAAAGGCTCGAACACACCTAGTTCGCTGGCGGTAGCGATCAGTGAAACACTGTCAAATATCGCTGTCAGATTTATGATTTGACAGCGATATTTGACAGCATTTCACTGTTCGCTACCGCCAGCGAACTAGGTGTGCGCAGGCCATAAAACCGCAGAGTTTGTTCGTATCTTAGCCGAGCTTAAATCATTGAAAGCGTTCTCAGATTAGATTTTAAAGCGTTGCCATCGCAACCTCTTTGCACTCATTACCGCTCCGACGAAGCTTTGTTTACACAATGCAAGTTGCAGAGTTGAAATAACATTCGTATTTGGAATGACAATGTCGAGTAAAACTGCTTTCAAACTGCAATGTAATGACTTTTAAGTAATATAGTTTGTGGCTTAAATAACGTAACTACTTTGAATACAGCTGTCTAGCTAATGAAATTATAGACGAAAGCTTTTTTCCATGCAGTTTTTTTGTTTCTATAAAATTGTGGTAGTAGTACAGCACAATTAGAAGTACGCTAATGTGATTATCAGGCAAAATATTTAAGGTGTGTAGAATACTTACTTATTCTATGTACGAGTATGTATTACTAAAAATGCTGGCTCGCTTAAACGTCTAAAAGTCCAGCAGTGTAAACTAAATTTAGCACAGTTTACTCCAAACAAATTAATTTACTGGGCCAATAAACTTGGTCAGGCTGGTCAACTAACAGGCGTACGAACAACTCGCTCGAGTGCTGAGTTCTAGCACTTGTCGAGTGTAAACTAAGCCTTAGGGTGCAAATGTGCGCAGAATCTTGTGTACCAACCCTTGACACACTTGACTACAAAGTCAAAGACACAATCGCGGAAACCAATTTACACCAAATAAAATAAAACTAAGCAGAGGTGTGGAAGTGGAGCGATTTCCACGCTTTATTTTTTTCAGGAACTGCTTGAGAGCCACGCTTGCTGGTCTCCATGGATCTGACGGGTTTTAAGCATTTTTCTCAGGCATTATTTTGACAACTTGAAAATGCTGTACTGGCTCTTCATATACATGCGAGCAGCAGCCGGCCAAAGTTTTATGAAAATCCACTACTACTACTACTGTCTATGTAATACTGTCTTATGTAGCGGCCAGATACATTACCTATTAAACTCCTCTGTCATCTAATTTAAAAATGGAATGATTTTTATACTCCAAATCATGGCAACCAAGGAGGTAACTTAACCAAGGTTATATCTAAATTTCAAACTGCCTTCCAAATTTAAAAGCTGTTAATTGAAAAAAAAATAAATGAAGAACACTTCAAAGCGAGAAAAAATTGTGTTGTTCGCTGCTTATATTTAATTATATTTGATACAAGTTCAAGTAGCACTAGTAGTTTCATCGTGGTATTTCTGCAAAAATAATTGTCTGTAAGCCCCTCTGGTTGCAGGTGTTGGTGACCTACTCTATCCGGTGGTCAGTCGTCAGCTCGCCTGTCAGTCATGGCATAAAACAAGTAATAACATGTCACTACCACTAAGCTGACGCAGGGGCTATTATTTTCAAGGAAAACCGCTGTCGTCATCTCCCCTCAAAACCACTTGACAGCATGACCGTCAAAAATGTTATGAAAATTATGGAATGCGAGCTGTAAGGCCTTTCTTTTGACGTTGGAATAGAAAGCCGTTCATTTAAAAGCTTATTGCACACAATAAAATATAATAGATAGATACAAAAGCAAGCTCCCTGAGCAGAGTTTTCAGTAAACCTTTGAGACTAGGTAGTACCTAAGGATAGGTTTGTGGACAGAAAAGAAAAAGTTTAAAATAACATGAAAGATAAAAGAGCATCACGCTTTATCTCTTATTATGTTTTGTCTTATTAAGAATTTGGTAATGTTAAATAACTTTTTCAACCACTTTGACAGCGATAAAAACTATATTCGTCTTTTATAGGTCCTAGGTTTATTGAGAAAAATACGATTACTATCAAATTGACTTAGTTTATAATGATGCAACTACAGAATCAACACCAATAGAGTCTGTTCAGAAAAAGAACCGTCGTGGCCAAATTGAGAACTAACGTTTCGATTTTTATATGGCAGCTCATCCCTTTCTTTCTGTCAGCATTTTGCATCATAAAAATTAAATAAAGGAATAGTACACTAGTTGTGATAGGATCAAAACGCAACAGACGCGCTATTGTATTGCACACTAAACAAAAAAGGTGATTTAAGCACAGCAGCGCCCTCCAATTCCACGACGGTTCTCTTTCTGAACAGACTCTACCATATTTTTAAGCCTACAAAATTAATCAAATACAGCCAAAACAAATCGTTCATTCTCTCATTCTTCAGTTCAGTTCTTTAGTTTTTTTCTCTCATTCGGCCGAATTGATTGATGTTATAATAACCGTTAGCACATCGAGCCCACACAAAACATCGTTATGTAAACTGGATATTGGGTACAGTTGGAAGAAAAATAAGTCCAACAAAGTCTAACATAGTTTAGTCTAGCAAGTCTAGTATAGGTAAGTAAGCTTAATTTAGCACCAAATTTACTCCTAATAAGCTCGGATTTTCATGCTTAGTTGCTACTCAGAATAGAGTGTAACAGACTGATTTCAGAAAGTACTGAAAGGACTTTTCTTCTATTTAATATTACGTAATTTGCAGGTGTACACATCACCGAGGAAACTAGAAAGAAGATTTCTAAGAAATCAAATTGAGAGAGTCTTTCTGCCGCGGTAGCTTAGAAATACGAGATGAGAGAAAATTAAATAAGTTGATAAATGAATTAAAATTATTTACAGTGTTTATGTGACAATTTAGCTTTGTTTTGTTATGACAGACGAATTCTATGTATATAAAAAAAGTTGTGTTAGTTACACTATTTATAACTCAAGAACGGCTGAATCAATTTAGCTGAAAACTGGTGGGGAGATAGCTTAGAACCAGGAGAAGGACATAGGATACTTTTTATCCCGAAAAAGTCATGGGAACGGGGCGAGCAAAGCCGCAGGCGGCAATTAGCAAAATATAAACTGACATTATAATACTTCAGCTCAGCTCAGCTCAGCTCACCTTCAGCTTAGTTCAGTTCAACTGCAGGGTCAACGCAGCCCCGTCCAAGGGGACCAAGGGGAAGGTCGCGGGTTCAAATTCCGCTCGTCTCTTAGCTTTTGGGACATTATAAAAATCATTATAATACTTTCTGTCTTTATATGCGTTTTTTCAGTTACATTTCAGTATTTTTGTTTTATAAGTTTACTGATTCATCAAAAGCTGCTTAGCACTTTTCTGTCGACAAGTACATTGTTGGCAACCGTTGTGTTGTACACCCGAAATGTTATTGGCTTGGCTGTTCGCCATATTGGTAACTTCCAGTTAATGGTGTCTTGAGCAGGTTGTTGTTTGATAGGTCATGCTAGATAGGACAAAGCTGTTGCGTTACTAACCGTTGAACGGTCACATTTATAAATTGATCTAGGTCTATGATGATGGCTTCAGAAGCTCTAATTTCAAGAATGTATAGGAATAATACAATGCTGAAAAAATACTATGCATACATCCTTATTTATTAAAAAAGCAGCCAAGTGCGAGTCGGACTCGCCCATGAAGGGTTCCGTAGCATCAATTAACATATTATAAAGGTTTTTGTAGTTCGTCGAAAGGTAAATTGCGGTTTACGATTTATGACGTATAAAAAAAAAACTACTGACTAGATCTCGTTCAAACCAAATATCGTTAAAAGTTTGCATAGTAATGTACAACATATATTTTTTTTGGATTTATCATTCTCTTATTTTAGAAGTTAGAGGGGGGGGGACCAGCTTTTTTCCACTTTGGAAGTGTCTCTCGCGCAAACTATTCAGTTTAGAAAAAAACTATATTAAAAACCTCAACATCATTTTTAAAGACCTATCCATAGGTACCCCACACGTATGGGTTCGATGAAAAAAAAATTTGCGGTTTTCGATTTATGACGTATAAAAAAAAACTACTTACTAGATCTCGTTCAAACCAAATATCGTTGAAAGTTTGCATAGTAATGTACAACATGTATTTTTTTTGGATTTATCATTCTCTTATTTTAGAAGTTAGAGGGGGGGGGGCCCACTTTTTTCCACTTTGGAAGTGTCTCTCGCGCAAACTATTCAGTTTAGAAAAAAACGATATTAGAAACCTCAACATCATTTTTAAAGACCTATCCATAGATACCCCACACGTATGGGTTTGATGAAAAAAAAATTATTGAGTTTCAGTTTCAAGTACGGGGACCCCCAAAATTTATAGTTTTTTTTTCTATTTTTATGTAAAAACCTTAATGCGGTTCACAGAATACATCTACTCACCAAGTTTCATCAGTCTAGCTTTTATGGTTTCGGAGAAAAATGGCTGTGACACGGTCGGACAGACAGACAGACAGACAGACATGACGAATCTATAAGGGTTCCGTTTTTGCCATTTGGCTACGGAACCCTAAAAAGTCAACCAAAGTAGTAATACTTTGATTGACTCTGAATTATTCAAGCATGTGGCTTACGAAGTTGACAAAATTCAAGTTTTGTATGTCTAACACAAACATTATAAAATAGTCTCTACACCACTTGAGGAAATCATAAAGATTTTTATAATGTCCCAAAAGCTGCACTGAGCACTGCGCCATCGGATCCTAATCACACTCGAAGAATAACTCTTAGGGACTGTTCATACGGCACTAACGCGGTTGTTCAAGTCCTGTAGCAAGGGGAAGGTCGCGGGCTCAAAACCCACTCGGCTCTTAACTTTCAGGACATTAAAAAAATCGCTATGAAATTGTTCTTCATATTGTTGGTTCCAACAATAAAACTTTAACAGGGGAGAGCCCACCATGGTGTATAGTCCGTGCGTCAATGTTTTTATTGTCATGGATCAAGTTGTCAGTACAACAATATTTCTATTGACAAGAAGTAAATTGTCATTGCAACAATGTTTCTATTGTCAAGAATTAATTGTCATTGCAACAATGTTTCTATTTTATCAATAAGGTGTTTTTTGATACTACAACAACGTATCTTTTGTCAGCGGAACTAATTTCGAAAACGAAGGATTAAAAATGTACAACTAGTAGGTACGAAAGACCACAAGAGTGAGGGTTAAAAAAAGAAGATTTGATAAGACCGAAGTTTATCCGATGCATTCATCGGATCAACTCTAGTCATCTCAAATCTTCAACGGAGTCATTAATGACTCCGTTGAAGATTTGAGATGACTTAACGGATTAATCCGTTGAATACAATTTCATAAAACCACTTCTACTATATAAGGAAACGCCGTGCGTTTTCGTCAGCGCGTTCTAGGATCGTTACAATTTTAGTCACGCCATCTAGTTCTAAATTTAGTAAGCAGCTTTTTTGTTAGTTTACTTTACTAACAATGTTCACATTGACACACTTGCAACGTTCCATTGTCACCTCAGCGACATATTTATTGTATGACAAAAGGTAGTTGAATACTACGACTATAGTTATTTTTCTAGGTTGTTTTACAATGTTTACATTGATACACTAGCAACGTTCTATTGTCACCACAACGACTTACTTATTGCATGACAAAACGTAGTTGAACTTTACGCTTTAGTTATTTTGCTAAATTGATTTACAATGTTTACATTTACACATTTGCAACGATCCATTGTCATCACAGTAATATATTTGTTGTATAACACTGGCCCACTTCTACTCCAAATATTGCTATGCCCTAAACTTAAGGGCTTATGTATTCACCATTTTTAACTTTAAAACTTCACCATGTAACATAATAATTGCAATAAAGAATATGAGTATGAGTTTGGTCACATGCTCCGACTATAGAGGTCTTTTGTTAGATTTATTAAAAAAATTCGCATAAACACACATGCCAGTTCCATTTTCACCTCAGCAACATACTTATTGTATGACAAAAAGTACTCAAATGCCACTACTATAGTTACTTTGCTACGTTTTTTAACAATGTTCACATTGACACGCTAGCAACGTTCCATTTTCACTACAGCAACGTATCTATTGCATGTCAAATGATAGTTAAATGCTACGACTATAATTACTTTGTTAGATTTATTAACAATGTTCACATTGACACACCTAAAACGTTTTATTGTTGCATAATCAATTTTTTTATTAACTTTGATGTAAGGACAAAGCTAAATTGTTCCTTGCACATTAAACGAAGGAAAATCAGCGGACAATAAAAAAGTTGCTGAACCCAACAAAGCTCTTTCTGCTAAAATAACAGAGTATTTAGTTGCTCCGACAGGAAATTTCTGACAATGCATTTATTGTGACTTTGTTGACCCATTTTTTTCTGTGTGAAAGTAGATTTCTCAACTCTTTCGTGTTTTTGTACATTTTATAAATACTTGCATAATTTGTAATTTCCTGATTAAATAAATTACTTTCATTACATAAAGCTCATTATTGACACCGCTAATATCCGCTGCTACACAACCCTTTCCGAGCGATTCGCTTAGATTTTACATTACCATTAATTAGGAAATAGCACCCGTAACTCTTATAAGTATACGGTAATTAAACTTTTTTTTAATGAAGTATGGAATACCCAACTCATTCTTCCTGGGAATGTATCAAGGTCTATTGTCCAACATTTCAGGCGTGATGAGAGTACTTTACTGGTTTCAGTACAATTAAGTGTTTGTTTTACAAAACGTAGCAAAAAAAGAGAACATGTTGTGCCAACCCCACTTAAAGTGGGATAAGAGCAAGAAGAAGAAGAGAAAAAAATGCAGATAGTAATGACGGTAGCCGTTGGAGCAAATGAATACTACATTGGAGACCATGTTTAGGTAAGCTTAGTGACGGACGCCCTCCGGCAAGGTGAGACGATCTGTGAAATGTAGCTGGCAAGCACTGGACGAGAAGAGCCGAAGACCGGGCTTAGCGGCGCATCTTGGGAGAGACCTACAAAAATAAATATTGTGGACAATCCACCGGACACTATCTAGCCCCAAACTAAGCATAGATTGTACTATATGGGAACTAAGAGGCCAGTAAAACCTACGTCTAGCAGTGGGCTGATACAGGCTGCTGATGGTGAATGACGTAAAGTCATTAAGAGGTCTGAATGAATGCCTACCATGCCTTGGATAATGGCGATACGGAAAGTGCCTATACAGGGTTATTCATTATTAGCTGCAAATACTCAGGAATTAGGTTCAATAAAATATTTATGAAATGATTTTTTTTGAGTTTTATTATGAAAATCCCGAGAAAATCGATAAAGGAATCATTGGCGCCTGACCTATTTTGACCTTTGATCCGCGCCCGCGCGGCGTGAGTGACACTCTGCGTTCAGTCACCGCCTGGGTGGGTCATCGTCCTGTTCTCCATGGCAATCATTATGCCAAAGCCGTAAAGAAATTAATAAAAATAAAATTTTGATACAAAAACTTGAAATTTTTTTTGATCAAATTAAAAAATAATAATTTCATAAATATTTTTAATTCTATGTGTTGAACCTAATTCCTGAGTATTTGCAGCTAATAATGAATAACCCTGTATTTTAGCTTCATATTATCCAGTTGACAACTAGGCTTGGCAGTTACGACTCGTCTGTTTACTGGCAGTGCATTTTCTCAATATAACCACTAGGTATTACTTTAATGTAGCTTTTACGATCCTTTTGTAGCATTTTTACGACGTTTTCGTCAGTACCTATATGGAAGATGTTTTAGTGATGAACTGAAGTAGAACTGGAAATAGGCTTGTAAATATATGATTGAAAATTATATTATCTTATGAGGTACGAACCAGTACGCCTATCACAAGTTTTGTCTGCTCAGTCTCTGGTTTTGAGTAAGTAAGAATATTGACTAAATAAGTTCTACGTCAAATCGTCACACACACACAGTATAATATCTCACAGACTCAAAACCAGAGCCAGAGACAGAACCAGACAGGTCTTGTTGGTAGGCTTACAGGTTGATCCTTGATTTATAACAGTTTAAAACCTTTTTATTTACACAAAGAAACTTACAATTAAACAAATATTTACAAAATATACAAAAACACAAGAAACAGTTGAGCTATCTGCAGATCGTTACAAACGATCTAGAGATAGCTCAACTGATCCAAATCAGTGCCAGACGGAAGCGTCCCCCAGACGCTGGCGGCATTGCTGGCGGCATTGCACGCTGAATGCCAGATACCCACCAGCTCTTGAGTAAAACAGTTTAAATACCTTTTGAATTTTATAAGTAACATCACGAACTATGTTTGTTCCAAGTTTCATCCAAACCCGCTACGGAGATGAATAGAAACAAAAAAAAGTTAATTATATGGTTAAAACGACAAAGAAACTTCCTCTTGTAAAACTAGCAGTAGAAGAAAAGGACTTCTCGATAAAAATTGCTGATAAAGATAGATCTTTTGTAACGACTACATTTACACAGGTTGCAGTTTGTCAGCGATTACCGGTAATAGCCCCTTCCCACCGGTGTGTGATATCGCGCACGGAGGCGGATCAGCTTGCACGACACACCAAGGGAACGGTCTCGTGCGCCGAGTTGCGCGGTAACACAGGAGCCCTTTCTGTGTGCGTTGCCGTGCGTCGTCGTCGGCTGTGCGTGATGATCTGCAGAACCACGCACCGTAGGAAGGCAGCATAAGCAGTATAGATACCGGATCTTCAAGAAACAAATCGGGATTTCATATCTTCTCTCTCAAAAATATGTGTGTTATTTGTATGAAAATCCGTATTCTTCATTATCAGTGACCCTCACCTTTAGTTATTTTCTATTTTTGCATTAAAATGTGTATTCAAACAATTATAAAATAGAACAAATCGAACTGTGCGTCAAGAGCGTGCCCGACGATGCACTTGCCTTGCGTCCGCGTCCATCAACTTGAGGCATACAAATATGCAGCCTCACGTGCCTATAATTTCACTGGAGCCACACTCTTCAAACTGAAACACAGCAATGCAGATTTACGGCAGAAATAGGCATGTTGGGGGAGGTCCAGGGAAGTATCTCTGGACGACGGACGAGCCCTTCACAAAGCCTAGCAAGCATAGTGGATGATAAGGTCCGTATTCCGAGACAGTGCTTGAGTCTATTCCCTCAAGCATAGATATTTAGACAATTCTCCATTGATAAATTTCCAAAATTTAGATTTTTGAAATTTTTCAATAAATCATAGGTTTGAAGTTCGATTCAGACTCAAGCACTGTTTCGGAATATGAGCCTAAAAGTCGGTTTTCTGAGTAAATAAGGCAGAAAGGTTGGTAATATCCCGTTTACATTCCCCTCGGGTCGCTAACTACCAGATAATAGCTTCCTTTGTGCAATTTATATCGTTACTGCTTTTATGATGAAGGTGGGTTTCTTAATGATAAAGTTTTCTTTATAAACTAGAAATAATCGTGGATTTTACCTTTTCTATTTTTATTTTCTCAGCTGCATTTCAAAAATAAGTAAATCGAGCTTTTTTTGAATAAATGCTAAAACAGATACCAATTTTGATTTCTCATTTGTAAACTAGAAATAATCGTAGATTTTACCTCTTCCATTTTTATTTTCTCAGCTGCATAAAAAAATAAGTCAATCGAGCCTTTTTTGAATAAATGCTAAAACAGATACCAATTTTGATTTCTCATTTGTATAGACGTGGCTTTCATTTGACTAATCCGAGGTTTTAGAAGCAACCACAATGCGTCACTTATCTATTTAGGGGTTTCCCCGAAAAAGTTTCATTCGAACAAAAAACCGCTGTCAAAATTAAAGACTTCAAGCCTGGTAGACATTGTCTAAGATCCCATAGTACCTACTCAATAAAATAATCAAGTAGAAGAAGAATAAAATAATAATATAATATCATCAAAGAATGAAGTATCCAACGAACTTCTAAACGGCCATTTAGATAAAGAGAAAGTGTAAAATTGCATCGTAAAAGTGCAGTTTTCTGCGGAACTAGCTCATCTATGAAATATCATGTTTATGGCACTTTTTATAGACAGACCGTGGTTTTATTGCGTGAAGCGTGTCATGAATACGGCTGCCTTGCGTTAGATTTAGCCGGACTTTAGTATAAAACTTTTTTGTAGCGGACCGGTTAAAATATTCGTACTTTTGGATATAACTGGAGTAACTAAAGCTTCTCCTGCAACCCAAGTTAAGATTGCACGATGTCAAGTGTTTTCACTTTTATCGAACATCACTGTAACTGCAAAAACATTGAAACAAATAGGAACTCATCATTATAATGTATTTAAATAAATAAAAAAACACGTTTGTACGATATTTTCTTAAACGACTTTTTCAACAATCCTTTGGGTGATTTAATAGTTTTTTTACCATCAAATCTTGAAGTACAACCTATCGACAGACCCAAGCTCTATGAAAAGTTATGCTTAGACAAACATACAATACAATATCGATTCATCGAAGTTGTTTGTGAAATATTCAATCGCTTGTCTCATTTGATCAAAAACATGACGAACGACCTTTGTTCTAGGATTCAGATTTTCTTCCAAAGCTTCAAACCTTGTTCAAATAAATAAATGTCCGGATTATCTCTAAACATATTTTCCCCCATACTTTTACACGCTACCATTTCTACATAATATTAGATGCTTGTGTTGTTGACTGATTGTCGCACAGCCAGAAATAAAGCGTTTTGGTATCTTAATTTTCTAAAGCGGTGAGAATTATGACCTACTACTCCTGAACCAAAAAGTAGTAGCCCATCGCCATTAAATCCTTAATTGCACAACCGGATAAAAACGATGTATCGGGTTCACCACAGAACACAGAACCTGTAGGTATTCAGTGCTCGCACCACTAGACCCACGATGGAATGATAAATCAAAAGTTAATCAAAGTCCAGAAAAGTTATACAGGGTTATTCATTATTAGCTGCAAATACTCAGGAATGAGGTTCAACAAATAAAATAAAAAATATTTATGAAATGGTTTTTTTTAAGTTTTGTTATGAAAATCCCGAGAAAATCGATAAAGGAATCATTGGCGCCTGACCTATTTTGACCTTTGATCCGCGCCCGCGCGCCGTGAGTGACACTCTGCGTTCAGTCACTCCCTGGGTGGGTCATCGTCCTGTTCTCCATGGCAATCATTATGCAATAGCCGTAAAGAAATTAATAAAAATAAAATTTTGATACAACAACTTGAAAAAATTTTGGATCAAATTTAAAAAAAATAATTTCATAAATATTTTTTATTCTATTTGTTGAACCTAATTCCTGAGTATTTGCAGTTAATAATGAATAACCCTGTATAGACGACCAAAGTCACAGGCATTTCACTATTCAACAGTAAACGTGCTGATGTGTCGACAGACCATCAAAATATTTATCTCAGTTTTATTGTAGTGTAGTATATATTGTATTTCACAATGTAGCACTGTTCGTACGTTGGCTCGAATCACAATGAAATGTTATTTGATATCTCTGATATTTTGGTGAAGTAATAATGTTCTATAGACACAACTAGGTATAATATAGCGTGCACCGTTTTTATCCGCTTAAAGCTCACTTCCGCTCACTTCTAAGATTCAAATTCCAAAATGTATTTATTCTGTTGTATAACTAGAATAGTGATCCTAGTACAACCTACCTACTAACCTTCAACTGAATAAAGAGATTTTGAATGAATCGTCTTAAAACTATGTGAGTCTATTAAAAAAACAGGGAGCAAACTACGGCTTGATTCCTACCGTTATTTTGTATGATCCGTTTACAAAACAATAATAATGAACCAGGAAGCAGTACTGCTGGACTAGGCCTCACCTGTACTGTATTTTTCCAGGAAGAACGACTTTATAATAGAATAGAATAGTATTTATTTCAGACATTAATGCATCCATAATTTTGTTAGTAACAATGTAACATAAAGACTAGTGTTAGTAACTTGTTGAAGACTATTTATTGCAGAGTGTGCAGCTGCATCCAAAAATGTTTCAGGGGATAGTCCCACCTTTCGGACAATACATTCACGATGCTGTTCGGGCTGCCACGGAAGTAAGATGGACTTATCACTATCACCTGCCGTTGTCTCCACTTGCATGTATAAAGCTTATTCATTCCAGCTACGTATATTTCAAGCATCACTAATATCCATTCTTCTAATGAAATGGTACTTTTGGTAACAGTTGGTTGTTTGTTGTTGATTGATTGAGATTGTTTAGTAAAACACAGATATTAATAAAACAGTTTTTATTTTCCATAACCCTCTCCATTTGCTGTAACATTTAGACACCAACAAGTCGAAAATTAATTCTATGTAATTATGTATAGAAGGAAAATATTGTGCGGTTCAGATTATTTTCATCTTTCCTTCAACCAGTCTTATATTTACAGTAGAAATTGATCAATTATTGCATAAGCAAAAGGTAACAAAGTAGCTGCTTAGTATAGAATAATATCAAGATGTGAAATGTGTACCTAAGTAAAGATCCCATAATTATCTAGCCAGGACTTAGCCCTATGTTTAGCATAGTATCTATTCTATTCCGCTCCCAAAAACTCATAAGCAAGAAGAAATTCACAGCTGCTTTAGCGAAGGTCGTCTCTTACTTATTCGAAATACCATTAAAAACAACATGGCAATGGCAAAACAACGTGTTGAATAATAATGACTGCCTTTGCTTTTTTTTAATAAAAAAGTTTTATTTGTTTTTGTAATAGAGCAATAAATAGACCAATAGCTAAAAGAATAAGTTGAAATTAACTATTTTATTGAAACACAAAATAGTTATTATACTTAATCTGGTATGAAACCTATGTACGACAAAGTTATTTAATTATGCTATTACAAAATATACAAAATATTTCTTCAACAATGCATTGGTGAAGTGAACAGTATTTTTATTATACAAGTAATATTAGTTTAATAATATATTTATTGACTTCAAAATACACAATTTACATATAGACCAACTACAACACCTGATCATCAATACTATTATCATCTACAGTAGTCAGTAATTATTATACTCATACATTATTCATTTCATATTTTCAATTATTAGTATACGATTTATGACATAAAAAGAAATGGATTATTCATGGCCTGAATTTCATAACTCATGAAAAAAGCCGCGGTAAATATTTTTGTCAACGCCACAACTAAGAAATAAATCATTCCACGCTTCCTATTTATTGCGGCAGTTATTACAGTAGTAGTTGGTTTAAAAAATCCATAGTATATGAAATCCAGGCATACTTACTGACTTATTATTGCAGAAATCAGACCCGAAGCTACTGGTCCACAATTACTTAACCTAATTGGTATTTGAGTTACTAGTAATGAGTTCTTTTCAACGCGCACTTTTGATCGCAATACTCGTGTTCAGGAGAAACCTCTAAATGAACCACACTCACTGTTCTATCAAAAGTCACCCTCGGGAGTCATCGAGTCAAAGTCACTTCGGTATCACTTGAGCTACGCGAACTCTCTTTGATCACGTCTAGCTCTCGATTCGATAGAGACGAAGTACGCGAGAACTTATGAGCGTTGTACTCACTTTTATCTTCACATGAATCACGGCACATATTGTAATCTTTGATATCGTCTATATCGTCACCATTCACATTCACTTCTACTTCTAACAAATTGTCATTGTCCTTTAAACCATAGGCACTACAAGTCTTCTCATGACTCAAACTACGTATCCTATCAAGGTTTTGCTCTAGCGAATGTATTTCATCGTTCATGCACGGCGAGTCATCGAACTTCCACTGTATGTTGGAGTTAAAATGCTCTACGCCGGGATACATTCCTATGCTATTACTTCTATGCCCGAAGACCGGACAGTTTCGGTACTCTCACAAATCAGGGTGCCTGCCATTGCATACCTTGTTGAAATTACCTTCATCTAGGCTTAAGTTTGAGCGGGACCGACCACATTCCAAGCCCGGGCTTGGTCTAAATAGGCACATGTCTGAGTTCTTAAGTCTACATTGTCTTGAGCATCCCGTTTCTATTTGAAAGGCAGATCTATCCAAGTGCCTGTACTCTGTAGGTCCATAGCTATCGAAGAATCTGGGATCATGCTTGCAGTTGTTATGGTAGTTATTGTGCCCTTTAAAAGATCCACTGCATCTGAGAGGATCTCTGTGGCATGCTTTTTGAAGAGCGTGCAGTGATGTTGAAGAAACTGTTCTTTCTAGTATTTCTCCCCAGTACTTTTCTCCGAGTCCTTCAAACTCCCCCTTAGAGCGGATTCCGTCTGACGTAGCTGGAGAGCCACAACATCCCGTTGGCTTTTCATAGCTCGCGAATGATTTCGTTTGTCGGCAGCAAATCTAATAAAACGAAAAATATGTTACACAAATACACTCCACATTGCTGAACATAAAAATAAATTAGAATCCAAATCAACTATATTTATTTCATTGTTTAGTATCCAATGAGTGATAACATCAAAATATCTAAATCAAATACTGTGAAGTTGTACGTAGCTATGATGGATCCAATTTTTTAGAAGAAGTGTTTAAAAAATAAAATATTGTAGTTGTATTTGAAATTCTTATACAATAGAAATAACTCACGTAGAATTGTATAAGTTCGTTGCTGATCCGTCTGAAATGGCTATTGAGGAGCCAATACAGGAATGGGTTCCAGAAGCTATTACTCAGTGCCAGCCACGTCACTATGAAATCCAGCGAGGGAGGAACCTAGAACATAATTGGAATAAATCTTGCAGTCTTATGTATCTAAGAACTAAGGACCACCTATATAGTATATGTATCTTGATTGAAAAAGTCAATATAAATGTTTTTTAGGTTTCAATGGCGTTAAATGATAATTTGGCACACACCAAATAGTTACTGTGTTTTGTCGTGGTGTGGTTTTAGTGTATTGGATTCTTATATAACTTAGGATTTTTTTTAAGATTACATCAGACTTAAAACCAGAGACAGAACCAGACAGAGCTTGTGGTAGACCTTCAGGATTCTATGTTTGCAGTGCTTGACAAAAATATATTTAAGTCTTACTGTAGCTATAGGTCCATCTGGTGTGTTGGCGCCCCACGTTTCGTCTTCTGGGTCGTGGTCACCATTCGAGAACCTTTATTACCCAACGGTCGTCCCAACGGTTGTCAGTTGTCAGTTCGCGGGAAGTCGGTGGATGGATAGAGCTTAGAATCGTTCTTCCTGGAAAGGTGTAGGGAAGGCCTATGTCCAGCAGTGGAATTCTTCAGGCTGATGATGATGATGATGATAATGTATCTTAAGATTGTGTTCGTTTATAAGTTTGGTACCTTACAACCAGTGCAGGCAGCTACCACTTCTTGAATGGTGGCTGGCGTGACCATTACTATAAACCCAAGTGACATGGCTGCCATGGTTCTAGACGTGCTAACACTGTGAGGACGCACTGGTGCTTGAATCTGCAAGAACAGGATATGGGGACATGAGGTTAGGGACAGATATAAAATCAACATGAGGCCATTAAAAAAGTGTTAGTGGACACATTCTTAGTTGAAATTTAGGTCAATGACAAATTACCTAATAGCTGGAATTTTTGGCTATATTGTCATTAGAGTAGGTTATAAAACATAGCGTACACTATTTCTAAAAAAATATATGTATTAAAGACCGTGCGCAGGTCTTCTCTAGGTGATGGCGATCAGCTAAAAAGCTGTCAAATATCGCTGTCATATTTGACAACGTTTCAGCTGATCACTATCGCCATTGCTTAGATATGCTTAGTAGGCTTTTATCCAAATAGCGAGCAACTATATTGTGTCAAATTAGATTTCCCACAGTAGAAAAAAATAATTTTGATACTTAGGTATACGCTTTCCTACTTAGACGTTTGCCTAAACGGTTTTCGTTAATAAGTTCAGTGTTTTATATCATTCTAAAAATCTGTGTGGATCCCACACAGACAGATTTTTAGAAAGATAATTATAAAAACACTTAAAGTTGTTTCACGGCGTCTTAATAACAGCCATGAAGGCCTATTTTATTGTCCATAGGCATGAACTACATCGATCATCAGGTATTTTAAGAAACAATTTAGATTATTTTTGTTATTAATTTCGAGATACGCAAGAAAAAACACTACTAGGTAAGCTGGGGTGAGTCCATTAGCCTCCAATATTTTGCGGTTCTTATTTATCATTGCTATACATCACGTACTACCAAAACTAGGGCAACAAAAAACATACACTCTGATATCTTGATTTGCTCGAATAAATCAAATTGCCTACATATTCCTTGGCAACTGAGCAATATTAAATAGGCTGAGATTTTATTTTCATCTTTTCAGAGAAAGTCTGAAACCGAAATACCTAACTTATTTGAACATTTGTGATGTATTTTGAGATATTTTCTACAGCCTGTCTCTTTCATCTATATGCTTATAAAATGGAGAGCATTTTACTTATAAAATGTAAAATTCTCAAGAGCAGACATCCTCTACCTTTTTTGGCACTTTCAAGATCCTTGAAAATGTCAGACAGAGGTATGTTCAAACACTTAACTTGCCACACTTAGCCCACTTAGCAGCAAGGGCAGGAAAATGATGATGACGAGAAAAAAAAATTTTTTCTTACCACTATGTCATCACCATGAGGAGACTTGGAGCACGGCAGTGGAACCCCATTAGGTCTGACCGGTTCTGGCTCACACTTGCCCCTGGTCTTGCTGATGTGGAACCCAGAGCCGTAGCAGTACATCAGTGCCATGGTCGTGGGGAAGTAGTACGAGCAGCAAGCCAGAATTCTGGACAAAAAATGTTATTAAGAAAAAAAACTAAGTCGATAACATACAATACACAGATAGAAAACACTGATTTATTGTACCTAGTGGTAGAATCCGTGACATATTCAAACCGGCTCTGTCGGAAGACCAGCGTTGGTTGCTAGCCAACCAACATATTATGCTGCCCCAGAGTCCGTTTTGCGACGCACAAAGCTAACGTCTGTAGTTTAGTAATAGTTTAATTTGTTTGTCTGAGTTTGGCTACACAAATAAATACTTTTTCTTAATTCTTTTCTTTCTATTCAATGTATTCTGTGTCTACACACAAAGAGATATGATGGGCTAATAGATAATATTTGCACAAAAACATTCGGGAAAAGGGAAAAAGAACAGAAAATAAGATATTATATGGTTAATGCACACATAATTACAAGTACTACTGTATCTAACCCCACCACAAAAAATATGGCCCATCCGATGGTAAGTGCGTTCAGTAGCCTAATAGATAGCCAAGGATGTTGTTAATGCGCTGCCTACCCGGATGACTCAATTAGAGCCGTTTCATGCAATTAGTTTGGTGCCAAAACTTCAGAAGATTTTACCTTACGAATTGTCGTAAAATTTCTATTACCGTGGTATTTGCCATTGCTAGATATGAAAATGCGTATTTTTGGTTATGATAATATGATGAACATAATAAATAAATAAATAATGCGGATAACCCACACAACACTATCTAGCCCCAAACTAAGCAGAGCTTGTACTATGGGAACCAGGTAGCTGATATAATACTTTTTTTTTTTTTTGTAAATACATACATAGAATACAATATTACACCCAGACAGAGAACAAACATCTGTGTTCACCACACAAATATTTGTTCTCGGTGGGGATCGAACCCACGACCTACGGCGCAGAAGGCAGAACTACTACCAACTGAGCTGAGAGGCCAGTCAATTCATTGCTATTACCGTGGCATTTAAAATGCGTCTTTTCTGGTGATGATATGATGAACGTAGAATAAAAGAGACCAACCTGAAGGCAACTCTGCTATGGAAAACATCACAAGCCATCAATCCCGCTGAGTTGAAGTAGTACCCGGACCTCGGTAATACCATTATAGCAAACAATGACACCGATAGTATCCAAGTTATGCTGATTACTAAGACGCAGCCCTAAAAAAAAACACTGTATTTAATATAGTACCATAAAATTTTTAAAACCTAATGAAATGTGAGAAGTAAGTAAATAATCTGATTGTGGCAAAAAAAGTAAGGCAGGAGGATGAAGATAAAATAATGATTATCTAATTATGAAGTCGATTGCTACGTCTACTACTTCATAGCAGATTCCTTCTAAGAACGCGTGCAGTCACACGTAATTTTAGACTCCTTCCACGAGTAGCTCCGTAGCAGATTCGTCGTAGCGAATCGCCCCACGCCATCGCCAACGTCACCCCAAGTAGCAGAATCTCGACGCATGTAGCACCACGTCAAAGAAGATCCCTATGCGCGTAGCTCCCTGTAGCAATTATCTCTACAGAAGTAGTACCATCAAAGAAGATTCCTTACGTGCTACGCCCCACGTAGCAGTCTCCCTACGCATGTAGTCGAACGTCGCTCGTAGCAGATTCCCGATACGGTGTGAATTTGCTACGAAGTTGGACGTCAGTTCAACTTGGTAGCCCAGCAAATTACATGCGTAGCCCTTACGCGTAAAGTCCAATTTCGTAGCAGATAAGAACTTACCAGTAGGCCTACCACAAGCTCTGTCTGGCTCTGGTTTTGAGTCTATGTGAGCGTTGACTGAATAAATCCTACGTCGAAACGTCACATACACAGTATAATGCACTGGTGAGCAATCACACAGCTAAAAACCAGAGCCAGTAACAGAGCCAGACAGAGTTTGTGGTAGGCCTACTGTAAATATACAACATTTTATATCTGAAAATTTTGAAACCAACCCTTGAGCCTAAACCACATCACCGTTTGTTCACGTCTTGAGCAACTTATCAAGTTCTGAGTGCCGCGATTTGAAATCTTCGTATAAGGTTTTAAAGTAACCACGACCGCGTTATGATAGCGTTCGGGTAAATACAGAGGTTATACTCCGCAAAACTATGCATGAAGGTACATGCGTATTGATAAAAATGAATAACACATTATTAGGTGGCTTAGCATTTCGTTTTATTACTACAATGTAACAAAAGGATTGTTGTATTTTTGAATTCCAAGGTTTGTTTTAGGGCTTAACTGCATTTATAGTCACTGGGGGAATCTTTGTTGACAGCTCAGTTATGTTATTTTTTCTAAGAGACCAGGGTCTCTTATGACCAGGGTTGTCAGGAACCAATAAAAAAAATGGATAAAAGAACTACGAACTAATAAACAAATTCAAAATAATTATGTTTGTACAGGGTGTCATAAGGCGAAAAACTAATGACAATTTCAGTTTAGTTTTAAGCCTTGTGAGTAAAGCCCGTCACACACATAGCTATAATATATAATAATATGCCGTACTTTAATATATTACGGTTAATTACGGTATAAGTTGGTGACGTCATACAAATATATTTTAATAAAGATGCGTGTGCGGTCACTTGAATATTTGTATCGAAAGTACATCGTAATATGCCTATTTATATTAATATATATTATAGCTACGTGTATGACAGGCTAAAGTACGATGTTAGATGTTTTTCGTGTTTACCTTTTTACTAGAATGCTTATGGTAAGTGCTCGGGTGTAGTAAGTAAAGATATCTATCAATTGCCATGCAGACCAGGATCACGGCGCTTTGTTGACTCACGGCACCCCGAAGCAGAGCCTGGAACAAACTTTACGTCAATTCTATTTGAGATAATCTCGTTAGAAAGCGGGGTGGCATCTACTGTAGCGTGGCGGGCCCAAGGTCGTTCATCAAAGTTGTTGAGTCATGTTCAGCTCATCAGAAATATACACCTATAGATGGCATCGAAGTTTGATAAGCGTGGTGGCAATGTAATTTTTAAGTATTTTTAGAATAAAAAATGCAACCGCGCCCATAGATATTATTTTTTTATGTACGATTTAGTGTTGAGTTTTTGTTAAAAAGTGCTTCGTTAGGACTGGTACTCGTAATATGAAGAGATAACCGCTCAATACCAAGTAGGTTATCTGCGTGTTTTGCAATGTTCTTCCATAAAAATCTCTACGTTTTTTTTTTAATTTGCATGTTGTGTCCCAGTGGATGCCGTACCTTACCAACCTTGATCTAAACACAACAAAGACTACGTTGAAGGAATAACGAGCAGACTGGTTTAACTTGCGAAACATAAACTCCAGTTTATGCTAGGTCATTGAGAGCCATTAGCCTATTTACGAACACCCTGTATAGCTTCACAAGCGAAGTTTTGAATGTTTTATTGTTCGACCATGGCGTGGGACATCAAAATTAATTACTCCTTCTCTAAAATCACTTGGTGTAATGTTTCATCATCATCAACAACAGCCTGAAGAAATCCACTGCTGGACATAGGCCTCCCCTACACATTTCCAGGAAGAACTTGCTTTGCTTTTCTAGACTCTTCTAGATTTCAGCGTTTACCAGAAAAAATTGATTCTCTTTAGAATATCTATAACTTCATCTGCTACCAATTAGATACTTCTTAATTAAGTTTTTTCAAAATTATAAGCCGTGAATATTTATACCCTGTACATTTTAATTCCCCCTCTCCATTCACTGACTTTTTTCCCGTGAAACTTTCCTCATTTTCCGCAGTCTCTTGTTTAAACAAAGTTTAGCAAAGACTTGGCTCTTTTACGCTTTAACAGGATAAAAAGACTTGTTTTTTGATAGGACTTCATATATTTACCTCATGTTTGAAAATAACTTGGGATCGGGGATCAACAAATTCATAACTCGAACAACTCAACATTACAAAAAAATAAGGTAACAAGTAGTACCTTCCTTCATTAAAGTGAGAAACACTGGAATTAGTCCAACTCAAGAGTTGAATCAATAACTATCAAGAGAAGATTGGCAACTATGTTTTTCAAATTGTAGCTAAAACTCAATAAAAATAATAGGCGCACGCTAAAAGTGATGGTGAAAAGGCCTATAGTTCAGCATATGCTAAATGTTGACATACAGTTCAGTAGATAGATAGATAACTTTTATTTGGCTCAAAAAACACTGCTTATAAATAAAAATTAAACAACAGAAAGAGAAGAACATTGAGTAAAAGTACGGCTACACAAGAAATTATAAGAGAAAATAAGACGTAGAACACATACAGAAACACATAGAAAGAAATAAGTACCTACACACATAATCTTAGTTCTATTTCTGAAAAAAGGGTGCCGACAGTATCAAATTTGGTAAGTATTTGCTTATGAGCCAAAATGGTCCTCACTCACTAACGCTACACTCACTCAGTAGCACTGGTCTTCACTGAGTTATGAATCTAGAGTGATTCTTTCTGCTTTCTATTTATTCGATTTAATAGCTTTTACCATAATAGTAAAAAATATAAGTCAAAAGTTGTTTGTTTTTCGAGATGAGTTAGAGAGTGACCTTTAACGTGTCCTCGCTTAAATATTTTAAACTTGTACATAAGTGCCAATCAAAATCCGTCAGTAGGTATATTATATAATTTAAAACGCGACTATTTTTTTTTTTATTTGTAAAAGAATATCACAACTGCCAAAGGTACCAGATTACATGCATGAAGGCGTTCAAAAAAGTATGAAAATACCTGAATTTGGCAGAATATCTCCCCGTACGGCCAACACTTGTACAGAGCAGGAAGGAGTGCAACTGGAGCGATAAGAATCCCGGAGAATAGATCGTTCAGTGCTAGAGATGTGAGCAGGTATCTCGGCTGTAAAATAAAAATAAAAAAAAATAACCAACATCCACCTGCGGTTTTGCTCGCGTCACTCCCGTTTCTTTTTCTGGATAAATATTATATGCCCGTCTCCTGGTTCTAAGCCTCACCAACAATTTTCAGTCAAATCAGTTCAGCCGTTCACGGCGTGACCAAAGGAAATAGTATTATATAGGTATGTAGATCTCTCGGTAGAGAACAATGATTTGTGTGGTGAACACAGACGTTTGTTCTGTCCGGATGTTATATTGTATTCAGGTATGTGTTTACAAAAAAAAAGTGTGTAAGTGTATCAGCTATCTGGTTCCCATCGTACAAGCTCTACTTAGTTTGGGGCTTGATATTGCCGTGTGGTTTTTTGTAAATGCATACGTAAAACACATAACACCCAGACAGAGAACAAACATCTGAGTTCACCCCACAAACATTTTGTTCTCGTTGGGGATCGAACCCACGACCTACAGCGCAGAAGACTACTACCAACTGAGCTGAGAGGCCGGTCAAAGTATCCTGGTAGCCTGTGTCATGACATGAAGTTTGTGGATACCGAATAGTGGTTTAAGTTGAAATTAGTTTACTTTCATAAGATAAGTTATGCAGTCTGGCTACTAAGTTTACTAACATAAACTTAAAACTAACTAAGGAACGATATCACGGGCAGAGCAACACTTGTGATCTTACTGTGATGAAAACAAAGTAAAGATATTTAAAAAAACAAGGTAAATACACAATGATATTTTTAACCTACTTCAAATAAGAGAGGAGGAGATTCGCAATTCAGTTGCATTTTTTATGTTTGTTTTAGCATAAATTCGTCATTTATAGACCAATTTGAAAAGTTTTTTAGTAATTTGAAAGGGCGCCCTACGCTTCTGTAGCCGGTTCTTGGCCACCATTCGGTTGTTGTTTTTTTATCTAAAAGATTGGTCCCATTGAAATTTTGGTCGAGAAAATCGGTTTAATAGTTTGGCCATGAAGTCGATTTCTCAAGTTTTTGACATTTATATTATTTAATTACCTATTATTATGAGCCTGCGGTGTCCCACTGCAGGGCAAAGGCCTCCCTTCCTTCTCTCCAGTCGTCTCTATTTAATGCATTCTTTAAGATAATTATTTACCTAATTACTTAATGAAAACTTCCAATGATTTTTACATAAAAAAATCTTTTGAATTAAATTCACTTTCACAAAATATTATGGCGTCATTAACACAAATGTGTACAGGCCTACTAAATTTAAAACTACGCAAACATACCTGATTATCGATGTACTTGATGTACCTCCGATTATTCATCACGCAGATCAGCACTAAGTTTCCAAAGACAATCGACATAGACAGAGCAAAGATAAAGAACGCTTTCAGTATATCTGCTGGAGCAGGAAACGTTGTTGGCCAGCCTTTACCGTTCAGCCAACAGGAGCTGTTGGATAGAGAGGGCGCCACTAGCAATGCGCCCTTGGTCGAGTCAAACATAGTCGGCCACTGCTGGTAGCGGCACGCTCTTCTTTTGAATAAGACATTTAACTAATTTAGCAGAATGAGATATGAGTCACATTTGAGGCACGGACATAGCCGAACTTAGTCATAAGTAAATCATTGGGAAAAAGGTAAACAGTTCATAAGCTGTTTACAACCATTCGTTCTCCAATTTGCATTTAAATTCTGCGTTTTTTTCAGCTATGCCGTCAACCTGAAACAAAAAAACACATTGTAAACATACAAAATAAACAAGGTTAAATATATAAATTGGTGAACGCAAGGCAGTGCAACGTAGGGCACGTTTATGAAGTGCGTGACCTACGAGACAATGCTTTGTTATAAGTGATGGTGCCCCTTAATATCTGGTGGGCTAAATGCTTGTTCTATCAACAAATTATACAAAAAATGAGGTTAGTTGTATTTTTCTTTCAGTACAATTCTGTTATAAAAAAATAACAGGGTTTTTTATGGTGAAATTCAGAAATATACACGAAAGGTTAAAGTAAATAAAACTTTTAGAATTCTACGCAAAACAAAATATATTATTTTCTTTGATTATAAATGTAAAATAAATTTCTCTTAAATGAATTTTGAAGTTGGACGTTGGAGGGTTAACTTTGTGAAAAACCAAACAACAAAAACGACGCCTACATTATTTTTGTGATAAGCTTTAAAATGTTAAATAAATACACCCTTGTGGTGTTTCAGTATTATTTTGGGTAAAAACACACAGGCATGAGCCAATGTTTTGGAATAAGATAAGCATTTTTTATGATTTTTTTCAGAGCTTGCGTACATCTAAGCGTTCTGCGGTGGTAATCAGTAAAGCGATGTCAATATGACAGCAATATTTGACCGCACTGCTTATATGTGCATAAGGCATTAGTAAGTTCTGAATAAAGTAAACACCTAAAACTTATAGAAGCTAATACGTATCTACTGAACTCAAGATGTGTTTATTACTACGCTTTATCATCATCATCAGCCTAAAAAAGGTTACTGCTAAGTATTGACCTCCATTTCAAGGAAAAACGGTCCTGAGCCGTTTCCATCCACCGGCTTCTTGCGGTCGTCATAAAGCCGTCGGCCCATGGCATGGAGGCGTCTGTTACCCCGTCTGCCGGTGCGTGGTCGCCATTTGAAACCCCATATTTCTCCAACGGCTCTTCACTTACGAAAACACACTAAGAAAGAGATTTGGGCTACTCTTTAACGCTTACTTCAATTGGGTTCATTTGTGACGTCATTTTAACACTTGTCCTAAAACAACGTTAGAATCTTGGCCACTCACGTCTAATCTTTTGGGTTTGTATTTATTATTATACAACTAGCTGACCGAACAAGCTTAAGGCCCACCTGATTTTTTTATGCATGTAATTGTGGTGGTTAAATAAATGTTTTTTCTTTCTTTTGTACTCGTTGCATAGTTTCGAAATAGGTGCTTTGAAATCGGAAGTTTTTTTAAATGTGCATGGTATGTGGTAGAGAGGTAAAA
The DNA here is from genome assembly GCA_947578465.1 of Thera obeliscata. Classification (NCBI taxonomy): domain Eukaryota; kingdom Metazoa; phylum Arthropoda; class Insecta; order Lepidoptera; family Geometridae; genus Thera; species Thera obeliscata. Next base: position 20,524,661 of record OX387912.1, on the reverse strand, counting down.
TACTGTTGCTTGAACTGTGTCCGTATTGAATATTTAAACAGCTCTTTCACGCTAAAGAGCACAGCGGTTTCATTGATTTTAAATTCAGGTTTACGCTGTCGTAATGAAGCCGAAATACCCAAGTCAAAGTCAAACTCAAAAATGTTTTTTGAGTAGTATCACAATGTTCACTTTGAAACGTTTTAAAGCAGGTGAGTTTAGGTGCCAGTTCCACGCGACCAAGCGTATAAGAACAGGCAACAAACTAAGGCTCTCACCGTTTTTATAAGGTAAAAGTTTTATCCTTTTCCAGGCTCTAAATTTTCTAAATCTAAAGGTGTGATTTGAAATGTTCGTGCTTGATGAGATAGCTACCTAATTTAATTAAGGAAATTTAGCTTTACTAAACTAATGGATGCTTTGAAAAGAGGAAAGGTCCCTTTTCATCCAGTATGAACCTTTTGTCTCTGTCATGAATAAATAAATATATTGGGGGACATCTAAACTAAGCAAAGTTTGTCCTTTAGAACCCAAATAACTGATAAAATAATAAGAACGAATGATAAAAAAATAAAGACACTTTTTTATTGTAAACTAGCGGCCGCCCGTTTCCCCGTTATTTTTTCTGAATAAAAATTTAATTTAGTTTTTAATGTCCGTCTCCAGGTTCTAAGCTACCTCACCACCAATTTTCAACCAAATCGGTTCAGCCTATCTTGAGTTTTAAATAGTGTAACTAACACGACTTTCTTATAAATCTCTTATATATCTTACTCGTATATAAATTCATACCCAAAAAAAACACTAGCTAGACGCAGCGTAATTAATATTTGCCCGTGAAATGGCCAAACGAAAACCGTCTCGATTATTCGAAAAACTACTATTTTTAAAACAAAACTTCAAACTTATCATTTTACTAAAATAACACTTCCCAAAGGCTTATGAATTAACTCGATAACAACCTAATAAAAATCCTTGCAACACAAACTGCTCGTCCTTGGGGATTTTTTCCCAAGTTAATGTAACATTAGGCGACGACGTGTCTGGGTTGCCAGCTTTCATGACCTTTCACAGTACATACTCGTATTATTCTGGGCCTCTGGAGCTCTTATCTTTTTTAGTACTTTTATCGAATTTCAAGGAGAATACAGATTTTAAGTTTTTGAACCTTTCAGTCTTCACATTCAAAATAAATTCAAACAAAAGCTGAATCTGCTTTAGGCTTGTATGTAAATATTTTTTTAAAAGATCAGATTCATGCAAAAGTTCTTCCAAAAGTGTTTGTAAGCCTTTAGAATCTTTTACAAGTACCAAGTAATTTTTCTTTGAGAGTGCCTACTCTACAGGGTTATTCATTATTAGCTGCAAATACTCAGGAATTAGGTTCAACAAATAGAATAAAAAATATTTATGAAATTATTTTTTTAAATTTGATTAAATTTTTTTTCAAATTTTTGTATCAAAATTTTATTTTTATTAATTTCTTGACGGCTATTGCATAATGATTGCCATATAAAGAACAGGACGAAGACCCACCCAGGCGGTGACTGCACGCAGAGTGTCACTCACGGCACGCGGGCGCGGATCAAAGGTCAAAATAGGTCAGGCGCCAATGATTCCTTTATCGATTTTCTCGGGATTTTCATAACAAAACTTAAAAAAAATCATTTTATAAATATTTTTTATTTTATTTGTTGAACCTAATTCCTGAGTATTTGCAGCTAATAATGAATAACCCTGTATAAGGAGATGTCTACCAGGCATGAGACATAAAGGCAAGAAACTGTTTCAAAAACGGAAAGTAGTGACACGGAAGACCAGCGCTAGAGTAGCACTATATAGTAGCGCTATTACAGCATTTATGCTGAGTGGCAGCCAATTTTAAAGTCATCGTTTATTATTGTTATCGCTTGTTTATACTATTGCTATGTGGCGTTAAATAAATATATTTTTATTTGATATGTTTTTTTTTCTTTTTAAAGTTTGTCAGTTGGTCAGCAAACTATTATTTTTAAAACCCTTTGCCAATAGTTCACAATTTCCACAAATATCTTCCATTTTCCAAAATAAAATTAATCGAATTCAGATCTGACAATAACGTTATGTCATTTATAACTGTCAACTCAACTTCCAACTTCAATAGCAGTTAATAACTCAGCAGATGTACTCGTAAGTACTCAGACAGCGGACAATTTGTCATCATATTTTATGTACGGAATGTGACTAATCTCTTGACTCTCACGAAACTCATAGAAGCTGTCGCTTGGGACACAATCATAATAAGACTCATAATGTTGTGGCTTTACAAAAAAACTAGTTGGTAACCGAGCTTCGCTCGGAATTTTTTTCGTTAATTTGTATTTTTAAGAAATCATTAGAAGCATATTATTATCTTTACTGGTTTATTCTTACTGAACAACGCCATCTACTGGACATGCTTGCAGTTAGTTGCTCACAATCGTCAATAGATGGCAGGAGCAGTCAGATATTCAGTTTATGTTTTTAGTGTTTTTTTAACGAACAGACTCATTTTCTGAAAATGAATCCTAGCTAGATCGTTTTATCGTCCCCGAAAACTCCTGTATACTTAATTTCATGAAAATCGTTGGCTCAGTTTCCGAGATCCTAAATATATATATATATACAAGATTTTCTCGTTTAAAGGTATAAGATATTACATCAAAATATACACAGTGCTTAAACTATTATTACCATCTCTTACTACTGTGTAATGGAGAAAAAATAAATAATGCGGACAATCCACACAACACTATCTAGCCCCAAACTAAGCAGAGCTTGCTCTATGGGAACCAGATAGCTGTATAATACTTAAATACTTTTTATTGTAAAAAATACATAGAATACAATATACCACCCAGACAGAGAACAAACATCTGTGTTCACCACACAAATATTTGTTTTCGATGGGAATCGAACCCACGACCTATGGCGCAGAAGGCTACTGCCAACTGATTAAATTTTGGATGCACAGAGGTGACTCAAATCTTTGCATCTAGTACTTAAAATAATTATTATTCTCATAATATTTGTAGAGTTTTTTCAGTCAATATACCTACACATTGAAACTATTCTTAAAAGACACCCACCTACGAGAAACTTGAGTCGAGAGATATTTTTCTTCCCTTCTGGGTAAGTAATATAAAAAAAAAATGAATATTCGTTCTATCTGACGTGTCGTTAGCAGCCATTTTCCACAGCACCATATTAAATAAGATGACGGTGTTATATCTCTAAAACCCAATTAAAATCTATACTAAAACCTTTGTATACTAAAAACCTCTTTACCTAAACTTTACCCCGTTTGGCGTCATGTCAATGTTGTACCTAGTATTAGTACCTATATAAGTCCAAAAATGTACAGTTATGTACATAAGTAATTATAATTAGCTATAACCAAGTGATGTAATATTTTGCGCCACCATAGTGGAATAAATTAGTATGTGCCCAAACAGTGCTTATGTTTGAAAATAACCTACTGTATCACTATGTGTCTAACAACATGAGTGAAATAATTATTTATTGATTTTATAATGTTTATGGACATCACAAAGATTTTTTTTTATAATGTCCTATATAAAAGTATAGGTAAGTGAAATACAATATTTGAATTTGAATTCGAACTTGCTGTAGCACGAAAATAAACAAAAGCAAAATGCCTGCAATAATGATTCAGTTTACGCCTATACTTGAGCCAAATCTATTTGAGGCTTGCAAATAGCAAAAGATTAGTTATCTGGAAAATAAATCTGCCTTCATTATGAGAGAGATTATAGCTTTAGCAACCGTAACCAAAACAATTGCAATGCAAAAGCGTTGATAGCTCAATAAACAACACAATCTTACGAGGCCTAAAAACAAACAGCAGCAGTAAAATTACCCGTTGTTTGCTGTATACATTATTATTATTATAAAATATCTATCTAGCCCCAAATTAGGCGAAACTTATACTATAAGAATCAAATAGCGATATAATACATTACTTATGACTTTTAAAGAAAAAACTAATACCACCTCTATCGCTTTCCGACAATACAAGCTCTGCTTAGTTTGGGGCTAGATAGTGAAGTTGGAATTGTTCACATTATTTATTTACTATTTTTTATTGCCATCTCTGTCTACCTTTCCGTCAAAAAGTGCTTTATTTTTCATGTACAAACAATCAATGAGCCTGGTTCTTATTCATATTCTAATAAACGAATTATAATAATAAACTCCTATTGAATCCTTATTTTGATCTGGGGCCTAATTCTCGGGCCGATCTCGAACATTTTGCAATTTTATTTTATTGCTTCTTTTCACAACCCCGCACTTTTTCACAGTTTTCCGTATATCGTAGCTGTCGAGGCTTTTACGATGAGGTCGTTGATGAATTACTCAAGGAAATCTGCCATTCTCTCTTCGAAAAGAAGCAATAAAATAAAATTGCAAAGTGATCGAGATCGGCCCGAGAATTAGGCCCCTGATTGTTTGATAACTTTTTCTCAGAAAATCTAAACAAAATAGAATAGTATCAGAAAATTATTGACAATAATTAACCAACAATTTTTTCCCCGTCTTGACAGATTAGGTACCTACTACAGAAATGTGTGGGTAGATTCGTATGAATCCACGCCAGTATTCGCGTATTTTTTTTTATATAAATGAGGATTGGATGTGAACAGTGAAATTGGCTTTACAAGTTTGTCCCGTTCTAAGGAAGCTTTACTCTACCAAGGCCATTAATCACCGAAGAACCTCATATCTAAATGGGCGGACTTCCAAACTGGTGCATGGAGAATGGAGATGTGGAATCGGATACCACAGTGATGATAATAAGTAGGAGGTACAGATATAACAGTTATGTTTTCAATCACGCTGGCGGACAGATAAATCCTACTTATATTGTAAACGCGATAATTTTTAAGTATGGATGAATGGATGTCTGTTACTCTTTCACGTCAAAACTAATAAATGGATTTTAATTAAACTTAAGAGGGAATCACAGGCGACTCTCCATACAAACGTAGTCCCCTATTTCCTCCCTGGATAATGCCTCTAGAGTAACCATTTTGTCTCATAAAATCCAGATCTGCTATATACGTGCTCGTATGTTTTCATTTTTTTCAGAAACTTATTGATAAAGACAATATGACCCTCATATGATTTATATGAAATATGAATTGGAGGTGATATTTTCTTTATCAATAAGTTTCTGAAAAAAAGGAAAACATACGAGCACGTATATAGCAGATCTGGATTTTATGAGACAAAATGGTTACTCTAGACTAGAGGCATCTATCCAGGAAGGAAATAAGGGACTACGTTTGTATGGAGAGTCGCCTGTGTGATTCCCTCTTAACAATAGTATAAGTTATACATCAGAATAACACATAGGCTGATTGATGGAGAAGGCCCAAAATTCGTCTTTGGTATATCTCTTAGTTAGTGAGAGCCTAACAGTGGGCTTATATTATTCAGGCTGACGGTTAAACAAAAAAGCTAAAAATTTACGCAAGCCAAATATATTCTCGTGAATTTTTTCATTCAGTATTTTTACAATGCAAACCTATTCATAACGAGGTGCCGCTATTTTGGTCGAAAATTTTTGAGGGTTAGATATTCACAGAAGCCTTTGTGAATTGTAATTGAATAGTGGATTCAATTTTTAACCAACTTTCTTTACTTGGGCAGTCGCGCCCTGTTTTGATACGCTAGGAGTCGCTACCGTGTCCACCGGACCCAGTTTAATATTGCCGATTTTTTCTAAAACTTCTGAGTTTAATGTTATTGTGTATTTCCTAACAGTAATTATATTCCAAAATAAATTACAGATGGTATTAAACATTTGTATTTAATACCTTTATTCATAAAATAACGCAATTTAAAAACATATTAAAACACAACTTACTTTAAAGACATATTTTAACTTTTATCTTATATCTTATTAAATAAAGATAATAACCTTAAGTTTCTTTATTTTTCTAATACTACTATAATGTACTTATTCAAAATCACAAAAAGAAATCAGTCATTATTTCGTAAAAAAAACTAAAAAACTTCTCTAAAAATCAACAATTTAAAAATAACTTTCGGCACTATTTTGTCACTTTGTAAGTCAAATATTGTTATTGCAGTTCACACCATATTGCTTTAGTGTTTTCTCCACAAATTGGTATATTGCATTTTACGCAGGAAATTTTAAATTTTCTGTCTTTTTTCCAATTGCAAAGACCACAAACGCACTTTTCGTCCACTAACTGGCTGGCTTGATGCAGGAGATGGCTGGACTTCGGGTATTATGTTTCGGATGCATTGTTCAATATCCCAGAAGCTCAAGGACCTATTGGTTGCCATTTTTTATAATAAAAACAAATTTTAAAGAATTTATTGGAGTTATAAAATTTTGGGAAATCACTTACGTATTTAGTCGCTACCGGGTCCAAAGAACCCATGCGTACCTTTTACGTCCATAGCACTCGAGCGCAGCGTGCCAACTGACTGCGGCAACCGTTATATGCAGTCTCAGTCTAACGTCGGAAGGTACTAAGAGCGGCAACGTCGAAATCCTTAGGGTTCAATAGTTACCATGCAAACAATGGAGGACTGGGTCTGATAGACCCATTAGCGACTGCTTAAGTGTTAATCGAAACTAAACTTTCTTATACTACTTATTAGTAAAGAAAGTTTAGTTTCGATTAAACAAGCATACAAACAAGCATACAACCCAACTGATGGAAGGATGGACTGAAACAAATGTTATTTTGTAAAAAAAAATTGTTGATGCTGGATAATTAGTATTCAGGCTTCGTAAGGAATATCATGAGATGCATATATCTTATTCGACATCTGTTTGTGTATCTGAATTTCTTCAGTACCCACGATACTAGAGCATTTATATCAGAGGTAGGTACGTATAAGCAAGTTTTTTTATGATTTGTCACATGCCTACATTTACCAGTTGCTAGTATTCATAGGTACATAAGGAGATATTTACTTCAACTTTTTGCTTAAATTATTATTTTTACGTCATCTAAAAAAAAACTGTAATCAACTTTGGTACGATGTACAGCTACTTACCTAACATAAGTTTATCATTTTTAGGGTTCCGTAGCCAAATGGCAAAAACGGAACCCTTATAGATTCGTCATGTCTGTCTGTCTGTCTGTCTGTCCGACCGTGTCACAGCCATTTTTCTCCGAAACCATAAAAGCTAGACTGATGAAACTTGGTGAGTAGATGTATTCTGTGAACCGCATTAAGGTTTTTACATAAAAATAGAAAAAAAACTATAAATTTTGGGGGTCCCCGTACTTGAAACTGAAACTCAAAAATTTTTTTTTCATCGAACCCATACGTGTAGGGTATCTATGGATAGGTCTTTAAAAATGATGTTGAGGTTTCTAATATCGTTTTTTTCTAAACTGAATAGTTTGCGCGAGAGACACTTCCAAAGTGGAAAAAAGTTGGTCCCCCCCCCTCTAACTTCTAAAATAAGAGAATGATAAATCCAAAAAAAATATATGTTGTACATTACTATACAAACTTTTAACGATATTTGGTTTGAACGAGATCTAGTCAGCAGTTTTTTTTTTATACGTCATAAATCGTAAACCGCAATTTTTTTTTTCATCGAACCCATACGTGTGGGGTATCTATGAATAGGTCTTTAAAAATGATGTTGAGGTTTCTAATATCGTTTTTTTCTAAACTGAATGGTTTGCGCGAGAGACACTTCCAAAGTGGAAAAAAGTTGGTCCCCCCCCCTCTAACTTCTAAAATAAGAGAATGATAAATCCAAAAAAAATATATGTTGTACATTACTATGCAAACTTCCAACGATATTTGGTTTGAACGAGATCTAGTCAGTAGTTTTTTTTTATACGTCATAAATCGTAAACCGCAATTTCTTTCGACCTTTCGACGAACCACAAACCTTTCGACGAACTACAAAAACTTTACGAAAATCTTTTAAGGCTAGTTCACAAGAGCACTTGTTAAAAATGTTATTGAATTGGCTTTGGGCACTCAATAGATTTTCCTCACTTGAAAGGTCTTGAAAGAAATAGAACCTTGTTACGAGGGTAGAAATAAAGTGCTACAAATCTTAAAATAAATAACCCGGTTCGTGGGTATTTTGTTACCCACATTTGAAATAGAAACATTTTCATTGCATTGTAGGGCACGTCTCTTTAAAATGTATTACCTACCTGCGACACCGCAATGCTTTCATAAAGGTGATGTTTACTACTAGGTATATGCTTGCCAATCAGCAAGCAAAATCAATTGGAAAACGTCGCTACGCTAATAATTTACGCTAAACATTTCATTATAATAGAAGTTTACAATGATTGTAGATTGTAGTACGTTTCATTTTATTTTTTTCTAAGCTTATTATCGCACTTCGCAGGCACTTTGAAAGAACGTAAAAAAACAATGAATAACCAAAGCATTTTCTCTTCAATTACTCTAAAAAGTTTGTTTATAAATCGTTTTTCAATGTTGCATCGTAAAAAAACGTTGGGGTAGGATGAAAGATTTTGGTATAATCGCCAAATAATTCGGTCGTTTCATTTTTATGTGGGCTATAACATTGGACCGTAAAAAGACATTTAGCGTCTATTGTCACAATTATTATCTTCTTTTCCGGTTTCTGCGTCAGCTTTGCTATCAGTGAGACTAGTCCGAGTTTTTTTTGCACATAACATGCATGTTTGTTTTAGTGAAACACGCATTTTTGTAGGTATAGAAAAATGACGATCTCTAAGTGTCGGCTCTCTAAGTTCGATAAGGAGCGCTTATCGGTTTCTGAAAATTGCGCACTTTGCAAAAACATCTCAGACTAGACTCTCAGTGGACTATCATGATAAGATACCCCAAACCCATTTATTGTTTGTTTATTTCTATCTCTTATTTAATGGATTTGGGGAGAGCTATAAAACCTTTAAATTTTAATGTGATTGTTTTAGAAAAAGGCGCAAACTTTTATTTAGCTTTTATTTTCATGTTATGGGTTTTTTATTTTATTGCTACTTTTGATTGCGCATTATCTTCGAAACACGTGAATGCTAAAAAAAAATTATAGACTCCTAAATTTGTAGTATTTTCATATATTTTTCAGGAAGAATGTGTATTAATGAATTTAGTCGTACAATAGAGCCCTCTCCATCCACGATCTTTTGGGACCCTCACAATGTCAATAATAGAACAATAAACAAGAAAAACAGGAAAAAACAGGTTTATTATGACATCCTACTCCAGCTAGTAAATTGATACGAATTCCCACGCACTTTCAAAATTAGATAAGAAATCATCAAGAATAAACAAGTCCCTCATTCTGAATAGCCAACACGAAAACAAACAAATGAGAAGTAATCGTACAAATGGCCTAATAAAACCTACGGAAGTGAACTTCTCCGTTTTCATAAAGTAAAAACTCAAATTTATGACAAAGGTATGAGCTAAAAGTGGGCTTTTCTTAGCAGACCTGAAAACTCTTGGGAACTTAATCCATCTTCAATATGAAAGTTTGCTTATGACACTTTCAGTAAAAAAATATTTTGAGGCTTTTTCATCAAGCAACCAAATTCAAATTCAAAATTTAAATAATTTATTTGTTCAGTTGTATCACAAGGATCACTTTGAAACGTCTTAGATCTAATAAATAAATAAATAAATATTGTGGACAATTCACACAACACTACCCAGCCCCAAACTAAGCAGAGCTTGTAATATGGGAACCGGATAGCTGGTATAATACTTGAATACATTTTTTTTTTTTTTGTAAACACATACTTAGAATATAATATAACACCCAGACAGAGAACAAACATTTATGTTAACCACACAAATATTTGTTCTCGGTGGGGATCGAACCCACGACCTACGGCGCAGAAGGCAGAGCTACTACCAACTGAGCTAGAGGCCAGTCTATCTAGGTGAATCTAGGTGCTAGTTCCACGCAACCAAGCCACGAACCAAAAAAAACAAGAACCCACGAACCCTTGAATCTAATGCCGCCTTCCCACTGGTGCGTGATATCGCGCACCAGCACGCACGACACACCATGGGAACGGTCTCGTGCGCCGAGGTGCGCGGTAGCACAGGAGCATTTTCTGTGTGCGTTGCCGTGCGTCGTCGTGCGCGGTGCGGGCTGGTGCGTGATATTACGCACCGTAGGAAGGCGGCATTACAGTTTAATAGGTTCTTCTAGGCTTGGTTGCATGGAACTGGTACCTAGACTCACCTAGCTTTATGACGTTTCAAAGTGATCCTTGTGATACTTTTGAATAATTACATTATTTAACTCTGACTTTGAGTCTATATTAGACGGAGGCATCTTATATTCCATCATACGGTTCATAGTCGCCATTCCCCACAGTGAAGATGGAGATACAAAACACTTGAAGCAAGGCCAGTGCTTGTCCTCCACAGTAGTCTAAATTTGAAAAGAAAATAAGTCGAAAGTAGGAAAAGCGGATCACTTTCAACTAAAAACATTAGTATCGCTAGGGGAAACTGATAAGAGCCATACCCTCAGGTTATATTACTCTGATAGAACCTTGTTAAGCAATTGATCTCAAAATGTGCGTTTTTCCTTACAAGTTCACCAGACCGTGACAAATCATGTTTTCGTCTGAAAATACAATACCCATTCTTGCAACATTTCTTTCCGTAAACAATGGTAATAATTGTAAAAAAGTTAGGATGAGGTCAGGGTTTTGTCAGTATATTTGTAAATAAGCCAGAGTGTGGGATTCAGTTTGTTTAAAAATGCGGAGAATAATAAATTATAATTTGCGAAGAAAAACATGGCGTGACCTACCTAGTGGCATTCAGACCGCCATGATTGAAAGAAACAAATAGAACTGGAAAGATTGGAAAAACTATGAGAAATAAATATGATACGCATTACTAAAGAAAACAAATGAGTAGGTACACTTAACAGTTCTTGAGTAGGTAACTCAAAAGTACAAAATCGAACAAACTAACAATTCGATTTTGTCGGCTTGGACAAAATCGAATAGGTCTCAAATTGTCTTTTAAGATTTAATATGCTAGCATTTGTTTAAAAACCAGAACCCAACCCAACACCACCCAGAACAGAACCCAAAACCAGAAGCCACACACAGAATGATGCTCTCCAGCATATACTGTCTACCCTAAATCTATTCACAATAAAACGAATCACATCCTGGTTCCGAACAAACAACATTTCAGGTTAGTTCGGAGTAATAAAGACAGTATGCGCGACTAAACGCCAAACTTCTTCCATATCAGCCATCCAGTACCAGCCATCTTATGGTAATCTCTTCCTGAGCCACATTACCGACCAATAAAGCGAACAACTTAAGACTTTGGTCAGCTTGTTTCTTACGGTTTCTTGGCGCGAGCTTAGTGCTTGAGATGTTGAGGCTCTATAAATATCTTTACCGATAAAGTAACTTTGGGCACAGAAAATAAATATACTCTTTATGTAATGTCGCGTTTTGATTCTCTTATGGAAGATTTTACTCAATGGACCGACATTGTGAAAATCATTGAAATCAGCTCAGGATAAATATTGTTCTTCCTGCGGGGAAGATTTAGCTCAGCAGTAGACTTCTTCAGTTGATGGTGATGGGTTTATAAGAACAGAGAACATTAAAATGTATATTTTTACATTCCTCGTACGACACTCATATTTTTATGTAGTTAAATTATATACATTTCGTGTACTTCATCTAAAAACTCGCGAGTAACGAAATTACTTATTTAAATAAGCAGAGCGTGTTAGTTATAACGATGCTTCTTATCACCCTATTAAAGTGTCTCAAAGTAGGTACTTATCATTTGAGAAACATCCCCTAATTATTTGGGGAAATTCCCTATTAACTTTGCCAAGTATGCCCTGGATGTGAAAATTACTCATTAGCTGGCCAAGTTTGCTTCAAACCGGCAAGCGTCTCATTTTGAGGCCAAGCCTTGGAATTGCTATGAACCTCATTAAAAATTTACAAAATGACAGAGAGTTTTAATCAACACGTGTATATGACTGAAATTAAAAGAAAGTAGCCGCAGAGTGAATAAAACCTCCGCTAGGCACTCGTCTAAATGTATACAAACATTCCACTCTTCTTCTGATCGTGTCACTGGTTCTTTCCAACTAAGTGTGGTGAAAGGATTTTAAGTGTGCCTCAAAGAGGCTCCTTTCGTGCACTTGACACATATTTTCGACCTTTCTTAATAGGTTCTACGACATGCCGGTTTCCTCAGGATGTTTTCCTTCACCGTTTGAGAGCACTGGCATAGTGTACATACATTTCTGGGCAGAAAAACTAATTGGTACACGACTGGATTAGAACCCACGACTTTAGGATCGGAAGGCGGGGCCGCTACCACTAGGCCACCAACGCTCTCAACATTCCACTAAGAGCGGGTTTTTTCCATCTCATCACAGAAATGCTAACTAATGTGACAGATAATAACATATTTTCGTCTCTACTTCAGACATGTCAAAAACAAAGACATGAAATATTTTAGTGTGACGAAAACTGGAATTATTTTTTAGACACTATTCCGAATAAATAAAATAGTAAAGATGATGGATCAAATCACATCACGCATCAAGATCCCCTTTTTATTGTTCTTTACTTAGGTCTTCTGAAAGACTTTTGTGTAGTGCAAATAAATACAGAGATCTCCCACTCGCTTTTATCTTCTATAGTCAACAAGAGCCAAATCCAAATAAGTAGTACATGCAACACACTGGGAGCGTGGGTGAGAACAAGCTCAAATAAATAGCTTTACGTCACACTAGTTACCGAATAGTTCAGTATCGTCACAGACTCACAGCTTTGGCTTTGGTGCCAATTTGGTTCAAGCCAACTGGGCCATTCCATCCCTGGCCTATTTTGTACTACAATAACAATATTTTAAAACAAAATGTTCAAGTAACGCTTATAGATTTGGCCATTTCGCAAATTCATGGGATGGACTCGTGGGACTTTTTAACTTTATTTGGAGAGGCACGCCGGAAGAACCGCTCTTTGTTTCAGTGGCCCCATTTGGGTCACAGAACACAAGCCGTTAGTTTCTCTATTTCGTGGCTCGTGAGTTCAAGTGCCACTGACAGTTTTTTTATTTTTTAGTTAGCTAATAGTGATCAAAAGCAAGTCGGAATTGCGCACTACTCTACTCTACGGCACGTAGGTATGAATCTAGAAAAACAGCAAAAAAATCATGTTTGTTGCATGGGAGTCCCCCGTATATATTTATTACATTCTGTTTTAGTAGGTAGGTACATTGCATATGTAGTTTATAAGGGCAACCGAAATACATCACTTGTAAACATTTTTAAATGTCTAACTTTTCACAGATACAATCCTCAGATAAACCTGGTGACAGACGGGCAGACAGACAGACAGATAGACAGCGGAGTCTGAGTAAAAGGGTCTCATTTTACCCTTTGGATACCGAACTCTAAAATTGAGTGTTGCTGGTGGTAACTGTGGAAATGCGGTATAAAAATATCGTCCATTGGTTTTGAATTGTACTCTTTTTTGCCTAAAATAACTTTGATCTTGACATATCTAGGCACACTTTGCCATTCTAGTATTTGCTGAAGTTTTGTAGGACGTGCACTAAAATAGTTTGCAGCTATACGTTTGTTAAATGGAATAACTAACCTCGAGTTCCAATATGTGTATTTAGCTTGAAAATTACGTCTTTTAGCGAAATAGCGGAATCCCAAGCTCGAAAGAAATGGTTAAATGAATCGTGACTCGGGCCCATAAGTATCCCAGTGGGATGCTTGGCTGCCGCACTCCCGGAAACGGCGTCTGATTGGCGCTACCCAATATTTAAGATGTCTTGAAAAGCCCACAGGGATTGTTTCACGCACATTTTTAAATTAATTTAATTGATGTATCTACAATAGATCTTCTACTTAGTATAAAATCCTATTGCACTCATAATGACCAATAGGCCTAACACAAGCTCTGTCTGACTCTGTCTCTGGCTCTGGTGAGTCTGTGTGAGTGCTAACTAAATAAATCGGACGCTGAAACGTCACACAGTCACCAGTATAATACACTGATCAGTACTCACACAGACTCAAAACCAGAGACAGAGCCAGACAGAGTTTTTCGCAGGCCTACTTCTTAAGAAAGTTATAATTATGAAAAAACTTGTGAATATGAATTCAGTTTTTTAATGTCACGTTTATGTCCCTTTTACTCTATGATAAATAACTTTTTTAAGAACACTTTTTACAAAAAAATATATTTACCTAAATATAGCAATATTTTTATTATAAAACACAATGAGCTATGCCTAATATAATAACAATAAGTCTTATTGTTTGAATAAACTGTTCATATTTTCCTTATTGCTATCTTATTTGTATTCAAAACGTGATCACAAACTGCCTCAATTAGATTTAGATATTTGCAACTTTATTTATGAAAATCTTTATGGTTACAGGCTTACAAATGGCTTACATCTGAAATAAGGAAAATCTTATAATAACTAAGTTACAAACCCGTATATAGTTCATGCATTTCACGAAGACACGTCAATTAGAGCATTTTGGCTCTTATTACAACCAGATAAATATCACTGGATGCGTCTTCGTGAAATGCATGAACTATATCTTAGATTGAGATGGCAATGGGCAGGCCATATAGCTCGCTGAACCGACAGCTACTCCAGAAAAAAGTTCTCGAGCCTCGAACCGAAAGACTATTTCTAAGAGACCTCTCTAGGCAGGAGACCAAAGACGCTTTAGAGATTACGGGATGTCAGTGAATGGAGGATATTTAAATAGTTCTTACTGAAGGTGCGGGAGGGAGTTTTTCGTTTAATGAAAGTAAAGTAAAGAAAACAGGCTTTTGCATCTGTTGTAGATAATATATGTATATATAGCGGCAGGGGCAACTGGTGTTTACTCATGCCCCTACTTACGGGACGCTCTAGTGCCTGCCGGACAGGATTTTAGGTGGCTTGCCCAGCACCTATACCATCTTGACAGCTTGGAAAGACATGGTCAATACGTGTACGCCACGGGTTTCCTCACGATGTTTTCCTTTACCGTTTAATGTAGCAGTCTATTAAACCTAGAAATATAAAAGTTTAGCTAAAAATATTTCGGACAAACGCCTAAGAGATATGTTTACACCCTACGTCCAATGTGTTTAATCTTTCTGCCTTTATCTTACTTTATAGGGGTTGACATATTATGTTCTCGCGTTTCATTCTCCTCTGTCAGCCGAGATATTTGTATTCACTTCTAATCAACGTCATCTTTTACACAATCATCATCAAATTCTATTCTTTGTTCTCTTTGGTTTCTTTATCCACGCATATCTTTTCACGTTCATACTCATAACCCATAATTCAAATTGAAATTCAAATATGTCATTGTATTTATTCAATTGATCATTTTCAAAGAAGTCCACTGCTGGACAAAGGCCTTCCCTTACGCATAGACATGGATCACTTTGAAACGTCTTAAAGCTAGGTGAGTCTAGGTGCCAGTTCCACGGGATCAAGCCTAAAAGAACAAGCAACAAACTACCGTTTTCTACCGTTTTTTTTGTATGATCCTTATAAAAAACAAAATAATAATAATGATAGGAGTGAAGTTCCAGTTCAATAAAATTTATTCTATTTTGATACATTTTGTACACTCGGAAAAGTCACATTATACAAAGAAGTGTAGCCAATCCGACTGAGACGTAGATAATACAAGACATACATAAGCATTTAATACTACAATCAAGCCCTGATTACAAGCCATACATAATGAAGCTTTGCTAGCATACATAATGAAATCTATATGAACCCCAGTCACAAGTGTATGGGTTTGATAGAAAATCAATATACATTTACATATTAACTACTGTAACGTTATGAAACTTAGGTTCAAATGACGTAATGAGATTGAATTGATTGAATTAAGTAAAGTGGTTTATTGAGAAACTAACTTCAGAAATTAACTTGCGACTTTGGTCACATGTACACAGTATACAGTAGGTTCTGTCAGTAGGGATGTCCAAATGTCCATGTCCACTATGAAAAAATATCGATGTTTTTTTTCGATTCGATAAATAATGGTTGTACATCAATGTCTATTGCTAAGATTTTGCTGTCCTTCTGTCACCACAGGCTGTACCTAATGAACCATGATATTTAAACAGTTGAAAATTTCAGATTATATATTTCTGTTGCCACTTTAACAACAAACACTAAGAAATAAAATTCACCGGTCACAGACCAGATAAAAAAACATTGCTTACTTTAGTCTAAGTACGACTTGAAATATCGGCCAGCTTTTTATGAACCAGCATGACGTATGTGTACTTACACATACGTCATGCTGGTTCACAAAAAGACAAAAGTAAAATCACACTCGAACAAAAACCTCAATATTTTTCAGTGATGTTATAACGATAGAACGGTTACCCATTACCGCTCAACTATCACACCGTTTGTCTCTTCACGGCACAAAGGAAGCAATGGACAGAGACATCCGACTAATGGTCTAATGGAACTATGGAACCACTTGGATGACGTCACTTGCTTTCACGGTAATGCATCACTTTACGTGAAATGGCATAAGACTAGTGTCACTTACTGAAATCGGAAAATCAAGGTGTGAAGTTAAGGAGAGGTCTGTCTTGGATCTCGTATGTGATTCTCTATATAGGATTGAAATTGGTTAAAAAAGTTGGATTCGGCTAAAGTTGTATGAAACTCCATAAAAGCCTGCGTACACCTAGGTCGCTGGCATCGGCGATCAGTGAAACGATGTCAAATTTGACAGTTATATAAATAAATTATATTTGACAGCGTTTCACTGATCACTATCGCCAGTGACCGAGGTGTGCGCAGGCCTTTACTCTTGTGTTTAGCGGCCAGATAAATTGCATAATAATTTCATGCCTGTCGTGTAATTTAAAAATGGAACAATCTTCTACTCCAAAACATGGCAAGCAAAGAGGTAACTAGCTTGCTTATTGGGGCAAAAAAAAACAAATTGACACTCTTCAAATCGAGAAAAATTTGATTCCCACTGCTCACAGTTTGAGCTAAGACCTCAAGTACTTAATGTTGGTTAAAATATCACAGAAATTGCACAACAGATAATTATGGGAGTTCCCAAAATGTCAGGAAAACGAACCCTGCCAAAATCCTTCTACATCGTAGGTACCTACTATTAGATGTCAACTGCGGCTTAGCTCTCGTCATCTCTCGTATACCAAAGACAAACAGTAACAATAAAATCACAGAAGTATAAGTATTTTTAGATAACTGTGGTTTAAGCACAATCTTATCTGGTAGACGTTATTATTGCCTTGAACCAAAACATGTTCTAAAGCCAATACTCGCTTGCCGCCACACGACGATACTGTATCACCCCAAATATAAGCATTTTCTCCCAAGGCACATTGCACATTTGCTGAGATGCGATAAGCTAGCGCTGAAATGCAAGCAAGAACTGAACTTCAGCACTCATTTCTGGTGGTTTCCAATCTGAGGTTCCATCGCACTCAACATCACATCGCACAACTTCTACCCAACACTCAATATATTTATTGCTTACGCATGGTTTAAGTTGGGTAGATAAACGTATGTCTTAGGTGTAAGCAGTATCACATGAATCCCGCTTAGGGCATAGCAATATTGTACACGCGTCAATGGTATTTCGTAGACTCCGCATCGCCATTCTGTAACTGCCCTTGACACATTTAACTAAAAAAATTCTAAAACCCTGACTCAACTTCTACTTTAAAAAACTAATGATCTTCAAATTAGGGTTAACTATACAGGGTGTAATCGTTAAGTGTGCACAGGTGATTATTCCGTAACTATTGCAGATATCAAAAAACTTTAAACTGATATCGAAAGTACTTTACCTAATGAGTAAAATGACATTAATAACTTTTTAAAAATAAAACGAGAAATATCAAAAAAAATTACATTAATCACTCCCATACATTTAGTATGAGATAGTAGAAAGGTTTTAGTTTCCTTATTTTAAGTGAAATAGTACCTACTTATTTTACCCTTGTCATTTTATAATTATGTACGATATGAAGGTATTAATGAATTTCAAGTAGATACACGTGTAGATTAATAATACTAATACTATGGGGATTTGTCAAAGACCACGTGTACGCTGAGAGAGTACACAGCCTAGAAGAGTTACAGAATCGTGTACGTCGTGCAATTGCTTTAATTACTCCGCAAATGTTAAGGAAAGTTCATTTAAAAACTGTAAATAGAGCTCGTCATTGTATTGCACAAGGAGGACGTCACTTCGAACATATGCTTTGAACACAAA
The DNA here is from genome assembly GCA_947578465.1 of Thera obeliscata. Classification (NCBI taxonomy): domain Eukaryota; kingdom Metazoa; phylum Arthropoda; class Insecta; order Lepidoptera; family Geometridae; genus Thera; species Thera obeliscata. The sequence continues at coordinate 20,506,360 of OX387912.1, read as the reverse complement.
ATTTTGTACTTACTAAGAAATAAAATGTATGGGAGTGATTAATGTAATTTTTTTGGATGTTTCTCGTTTTATTTTTAAAAAGTTATTAATGTCATTTTACTCATTAGGTAAAGTACTTTCGATATCAGTTTAAAGTTTTTTGATATCTGCAATAGTTACGGAATAATCGCCTGTGCACACTTAACGATTACACCCTGTATAATGATTGGCACTCTAAGCTGCCCTTGATCATTTACGTGTAAAATCTCTGTTGTTAGCAGTTAAGTTTATTTTTTGATTGCTCTATTTTAAACTAGGATACATAAGGTGTAATTAAAATTATACAACTATTCAAAAATAACTCGTTCATTACCTTTTAAATGAAATTAAACTTAATTCTTTGTTTTGGTACGATCATTGGCACTGAAGTATAATTATTGGCACTGTTAAATTGGTATAATGATTGGCAGTAGGTACCTGTATAAAGAAGCATTTTTAGTGATTCCTCAGGTAGGTACAGGTTACCCCAGGTTTTTTATCTTTTCTTCTTTGTAAATGTTCCTGCATTTGTAATTTTTTGGTGATAGTTCCCCAAGGTTTGGTGATTGGCATACTAGTATGGTGTGTATTAATATTGTTATTCATTTTCTTTATCTCCTCTTCTTTTCAAATTTTATTGTATGAGTATCGTGTTTATGAACATTGTGTGACGTATAAATATAATGCAACGTGTTTCATTTTATTTGTATTCTCTTCTTTTTTCATACCAATTACTGTACCGTCTGTATAGATGCCAATAACTGTGCCGTAATACAATTAACATTTCAGTCATTGGCACCAAGAAAAAACACCAGTAGGCCAATTTTGCAACGTTAAAAAGTAGTAAAATAAGCTAGAAATATGTTTTTAAATTAGGTTTATGTCAATTTGTTTGTTAACTTACCCAACAATTGCTTTTTCACTTAAATTTGTGGAACCCAATCCTAACTTTTTTTATAAATTTTACTAGGTTGTCTCATCCCTGCTATACACATGTTTGGAAAAAGCTGTGAAAGGAATATGGCAGACATTCTAAGCATTGAATGAATGTTACCTTTAAGAAAATTAAATATACTACCTAAATAAATTATTGACACTTGAAAAAATTGCTCGAAACTCTTATTTCATAGGTTTTTATGCTAGAGTGCCAATCATTGGGGGGGTGCCAAGAATAGTATGGTTTACCCTAATAGATTTTCTTGAAACATAGCTAAGAGCAGTTTCGATTGCCGAATCTAGTTAGATTTTGTGTTTTGAATGAACTAGATTCAACACTAAGCCAACGCGGGCTTTTCCACAGCATTATGCATAATGTTAGAGGCAAAATACTTCTGAGGTATTGGGGCTCAATTCTAAACCAGTGACTTTTTTGTCACGGTAGGTATATATCACAAGAACTGTCAAATTTACTAAAGGAACTGACAGTTCTTGTGATCTACCGTGACAAAAAAGTCACTGGTCCAGAATTGAGCCCTTGGTCTTCGCGACTCAGCGAGTCGATAGCGTCAGGAACTGGTGTTCACCTCCCTGACTAGCTATCAGATGCAAATCGACGACACGTGTTTCAAAACATCTTCATTTTATAGAAAATGCTGGGAATTCACGATGAAAATTTTTAATAAAAAATAAAATTCCTATGAAACGCGGCAAATAATCAATATTGTGTTTGTTTACTTCATTAGATTCCAAGAAATAGATGATGAATCATTACCTCGTCAGCGGATTACCCATTGCAGCCTTGTGTAACACTTTTATGAACCTTCATATTTCATATTTTATGCCATATTTGTGATTAGTGCCTTCTCTGGTCGCCGTAGTGACCACGCTTGCCAGACCGAGTCTGCAGTAATTGGTCTATCTATATAATATACTATTTACACCCAAATTACGCATAGCTTGTCTATGGGAACCAGTGAACTGATATAATACCTACTTCTATGCATTTTTTTGTAAATACAAATTAGAATACACCCAGAAAAAGAACAAACATCTGTGTTCACCACACAGATATTTTTGTTTTCGGTGAGGATCGAACTCCCGACCTATACGGCACAGAAGACAGAGCTACAACCAACAGAGCTGAGAGGCCTGTCAAAAGTAGAAATAAGTACTATGTTTACCGGAACCAACCCGATTCGGGCACATGCACATGCTATTATCACTTCCAGAAGACCGAGCATCCCCGAAAACTTCATCGTACCCGAATCGAATAAGTTTTCACCCTCGTAATTTATGTTGGCTGCACCTCACCAGTATTTGGGTGTGAACCAAGTAATGCATAGTCTGCACCGCGATATGGATTTATAGGAGTCTTAATATCATCCTTTCTTGAGCCGATGTCGCGTAGTTTGGACACGTCCAAGAGTCATGGCTTACTATCATAGGAATAAGGGTAATACTCACGGGCGGTTTTCCCGCCGCGGGAATTCGCTCGACAAAGCTGCCGCAGACCATCAAACTACACGAGACACGGTATAAAGCTGTTTTTTGTTCATTTCAACGCAAGCGCACGAACGACGCCAAGGTCCCACCAATGTTCCGCGCTGAATGAGGTAATAGCGGAAAACCACCCGTTTAGTTTAGAGCGCCAGTTATTAGCGGTGGTTTGACGCTGAATGCGGCGGTCGTATTTCTCCTGCCTGTGAACCGCGACGGGAAACCTCGCAGTGTAGCATGCAGCGTACAACTTATATATTAAATTGTGAATAAGGCAGTTCAGAAGTGGATTCCGGCGGCGAAAGAACCGTCCGTTTGGTATGAGCCAAAGATTTGCGGGTTTTCTCACCCAGCAAATGAGATCACATTTCTTATAACCTACAGCGATTTATTAGGTCACTGCAAAACTCGTACAGTCCCATTTCTTTGTGGATAGCTCTCTTAAGCCAATCTTGTGTGATATTTTTTATGTTCACTCTCAAAAACAATGAGTTTAGTACGAAACACCACACTTGGTTCGAAAGAATCAGTGACACGATAAAAAGAAGAAGAAGTACGAAACGGCAGTGTGGTCGCTAAACGACAAAGCTCTAAAAATAAATAGGAATCAAGAAAAATAAATAAGTATTAATGAACGATTTAGACAACACTAACAAGCCCTAATTTAAGCAGACCTTGTTCTTTGGGAACCGGATATAATATTTATATAAAAAAATTAAAGTAACTTAGAATACAATATAACATCCAAGGAGAGAACAAGCATCTGCGTTCACCACACAAATATTTGTTGTCGTCGTCGAGGCACATTTTTTAAAAGATACATACTAAGAATACAATATAACACGCAGACAGAGAACAAACAACTGCGTTCACCACACAAATATTTGTTCTCAGTGGTGCTCGAACCCACGACCTGCGGCGCAGAACGCAGAGCTACTAGTAATTGTCATAACCAAATTAATCAATAAAGCACTATTTATCACTAACTGGTGCAAGTTTATGTTCTGGACTTTTATTTCGGTCCTTAAGGACTTTTTATTCGTGATATTGTCAATTGGATTGACGTGATCCTATTAATCAGGCAATTAGCTAATTACCGCTAAGTGTTCGCAGATTTAGCGTTGCTATTATGTTATGATGAACAGTAATTGAATATGACAAGATCTTGTGATTGCTAGACGTTATATAAGTGCAATATCGCTTGAGTCTACGGTACAATATTTAATATAATGTAGAATCACGTTCAACTGGTAATGGTTTAATGTAGTTTATGGGTACTTCATCTTAAGTCTCAACCACTACAGCATACCGTAAATATGAGTTGATTGAATTTGCCACTGACTCTCACAATCGGAACGCTTTATAAATGGATTTCTCTTAAAAGTTTAGGTAGCGTTTAACGAAACGCTGTCAAATATATCGCTGTCATATTTGACAACATAAACTCCACCGCAGAGCACTTAAGTGGATGATTCATTGGCGAGCTAAAACCAACAAGCCTGCGAGCTAAAAGTACATATATACCGCCAATGGAGTACCTAACATAATGGAGGTTGTGTAAGTGCTCCTTTGGCGGTTTATACCTTTAGCTCGCAGGCTTGTCGGTTTTAGCTTGCCATAGGATCACCCGCTTAAGATAATATGCGCAAGGCTAAATGATATATCAAAGCCATTCAAAGAATCACAAGCATAAACCCTCAAATCTAAAGACTATGTTTTTAAGATATAAGAACGCACCCCCATCCCCGAATCCGCGCGGAATAGCACAATACTAAATAGTTATTATTCGAACTGGTTATACAAATAAACATAGTAACAATAGGTCGGTTATCGCCCACAGGGCACCATCCACACTTGTCTTGTTTTGACATATGACGTGTCACAACAGTGTTTCCGATATTGGGTGATGTACTACCTACAGAGAGATGCTCGAAATATTCGATTTGTTTCGAGTACATTTCTGTTGAGAGCTGGAGAATAGAATTGGGACAGCGTTCCATATTTGTATCTTATTTTCGATTCTGAGTACCATTTGACTTAGTTATATTTTACGCATTCTCAAGCAACACAACAAAATACTCATAGTAGGTTTAGTATGCACTCTATAAACTGTGCACCTATTGTTAATGTTCTCTGCTTATTTTATTTTATGATTGTATGTGTTAGCTATAAGAATGGATTCTTGTTGACATCTGAATAAAACATTTATTTTTTACTTATTTTTTATAATTACCACAGTATTAGTTTATATTTATAAATGCATACCTATTTTTGTTTTTTGTGATTATTATTGTTCATCTACAGTTTTCATCGCCTTATTATTAGTTTGCCGTAAATAAAAACCAATATACCAATATATTTTATTATACTCCCATCGCCATAAATGGCCCAAGACTTAAAGTAAAGACCTAGGAGCTTCTCTGAGGTCCACTTAAATCCTTTCACCACACTGATTTGAAAGAACCAAAGACACGATTAGAAGAAGATGAAGAAAAGTAAAAGTAAAGTGACTAATGCGAAAACTTGCGAAGACAAACTTACTGTAACTAAACACATTTTTTGAGAAAGCAATAATATGATTACGTGTAATAAATAAGTTTGAGGAATGGCACCATTTTCTGAATTATTTTTATTTATGTACGTAATTTACAAAGTTTGTTTAGTTTTTGTGATTGATGTTTTATTTTATGGATTAATGGTATTAGTCGGTTCTATTTAATTTTATTTATTTAGTGTATATAGTAGAGCTCTTTGTGAATAGCTCGTCTGGGGAAGTACTACGACCATGCTTATTTCTGCCGTGAATCAGCATTGCTGTTTTTCGGTTTGAAGGGTGTGGGTGACGATGACATTACTGGCACGTGAGGCTGAACATCTGTGTGCCTCAAGTTGATCAACGCAGGGACTTCCCTGCGTTGATCAACTTGAGGTGTGATGTAGATGTTCAGCATCGTAGGGCACGTTCCTGACGTGCGAGACCATGACCTATGAGGCAATGCTTTGTTATAAGCGATGGTTACCACTTCAGCTGGTTCCATTAGCTAGCTGTATAAAAACATACAATAAAGGAGCCTCTTTGAGTTGCACCTAAAGTCTTTTCACCATATACTACTGGTTTGAAAGAACCAGTAACACGATAAAAGGATTTTTATATACCATCACAGACACCACTAGCTCAAAAAATACTTATTTACATCAATCATAATTGTACCAATATTTTTTTAATCTTGATCATCAAAGTAATTGAACTTTCTTGCCTTGCGCATTCATTGTAAGTTGGCTGAAAGGATTTAGTTTAGACATTCTTTGGTTGACCATCGATGACTTTTACAAAGTGAAGCTCAAAAAATTGGGATTCTAGATACAATAATAAGGTATGATATTATTAAGGTAGAGATCGTCCAATCTTAAACGGCACGTCCCACTACTTCAGTTAGTCAAAGTAAATTGTTTTATAATACCTACATCACAAAGATCATTTTGAAGTATTTTGCTGTGAGCCAATTTCAAGAAAACCTGGTGGAGGGGCGTGCATTTTTAGACTGGTTTATCTATAACTCGTATTTCAAAAGATGACCATCCATTCGATTTTGATCACGAATTACGGTTGCGGGTACTTAAAATACATACCACATTATTCACAGATGGGCCTTGGCGTATAAAATCATGTCACGTTATCTGTATTCATGAACTGAGATCAACGACGAATGCGTATCGCTGTGGGTTCGGGTGGAATGAGCTGAATTTATATCAGGGCGAGTCGTAGCTCATCACATCATTATCACACGACACCGATACAGAATAACATTTAGTCTCCCCCTCCGGCCACAACCGCAAAACGCCGCCACTGGCATATCTTATCTAAATATACAAAACTCTTACGTTACTGACTGACTGACTGACTGACAATCAACGCACAGCCTAAACCGTAAGTCCTAGAAGCATGAAACTTGGAGGGTATGTTTGTTTTAGTAGTTTGTTTACTAGTTTCTTATAGTTTTCATACATTTTATATAGCGAAGATTTTTTGCACTAAAATGTTAACGCTCTACGGTTTTTTTTAATTACGTCATAGTTTATAAACGTTTGGCAGATTCTTTCACTATTTTTGTTTTCATGTCAGCTAGATCTATATAAATCTGTCTAACGTGGGCCTAAAATAATATTGAATTAATATAAGTTTAAAAAACATGAGAAATTGTCTTTATGATCAAACTGCTAAACCGATTTTGATGAAATTTCGATGGGACTAATCTCTACTACCTTTTAGATAAAAAAAAACAAATCGGCTTATTAATGACGCAGTTATGCGATGACGAATAAATATAAAAAACATAATATAATACATTCGAGTTGAGGACTCTCTTCCTCTTTTATTTGAAGTCAGTTCAAAATAAAGTGTAATGATCTTCCTGGGCGTACCTATCATTATAGTTTACCATGGTATTACGGCAAGCCTGTTGCCAGCTCAAACTGAACCTTAAAAACATTTCAACTGCTGAATAAGAGTTCATTACTGAAGTGCTTACTGCTATTCATGCCACAAATTTTATTTAGGTTTACCTAGTTTTCTCTTATTAAGGCTGTAACGTGGACAATTTTTTAGTGTGGCAAATTGCATAATTTTATACATTTTAAACGTATTTAGGAAGTCTTTAAAACCAAATCCATTTAATGCTCCGTCTGTATGTATTTACGGTCTTCAGTAAGAAGCATTTTGGACTGTTTTACTGTGTTTTTTTTTCTTGTAAAGCTTCTACAACTATCTGTAGAAGGTTGTAGCATAACACTGTGTGTCATAAATGAAATTATTCAAAACTCGAATTCAAAAAAATATTGTCGATTCCTTGGTAGTCAAAATTTGACCCATACCAATTTAAAGTCAAACTATAAAAAGTTCAATCTATAGGGTAAAATAATTTCCTTATCAGCTTAAATCGATGAAGAGGGTAGTCCAGAGTTCGTCACGTACGACGGGCACGTTTGAGGCCTCGCCTCCGCTATTTCAGATATTCAAAGGTCCCCAATTTAAACCTCATCATTACGGTACGTCTTCTATGAAGCTTTGGAAAGAGTAGTTGTTTGAATTCTTGCACGTGTCGGGACTATGGAAGCGGTTCTTGTGTGTTACGTAATTTATATACCTTTTCTTACATCTTATACCTTTAAACGAGAAAATCTTGTATATATATATTTAGGAAACTCGGAAACTGAGCCAACGATTTTCATGAAATTAAGTATACAGGGGTTTTCGGGGACGATAAAACGATCTAGCTAGGATTCATTTTTAGAAAATGTCCCCCTAATCGTAAAGTAAATAATCAACTTTATCATAAAATCATAACTCCTAGCGCCATCTGTTGATTAAGTCATGAGTTAGTGGGACAGAGAACGCCATCTATTGACGAATAGTGGAGTTTATTATTATGTCGGTAAGATCGAAAAATATTAATATTTAATCAGTATGTAAGTAATTCGATTTACCAAAAAAAAAATACCGAGCGAAGCTCGGGCACCAACTGCTAGTACATTTAAAACGAGAAAAGCTTGTAGGTATAAAATATAAATAATCAGAATCTCGGAAACGGCTCCTACGGTTTTCATGAAATTTAGAGGTTTATAGTAGATTCGTTTTAAGAAAATCACGCCACGTCACACACACAACACATAAACTTATTTTAAATATTCCAGCAGATGGCGTTGTTAGTAAGATTGAAAAATATAATTCATATTTCATCATTTTATCAGTAATTCGTACTTTCAACTACTTTCAGTAATTTGTACTTTAATTCGGTCATATTAGCTTATAAAACTATGCAGCAAAAGTTAATTAAAATTTTTATGCATACGAATTCCAGAGCCTAAGCCAAATAAACAAATCTTCTTAACATGTCACTGATTCTTTTGAACCAAGTGTGGTGAAAAGATAAACAGATAAAACGAATAGTTAACAAATCGCCCTAATCGTTCTAAATCACGGTCTAACCGCACAAACCACACCATAGACCGAAAAGAACAATAACTGATTCACTTTTAATTATTTTTTTTGTCGTAATTGCTGAACCGATAATTTATGGTTATGGCTATGGCTATTACTGTCAAGTTATGTACAGATTGGCTGATTATATTCATTTGATCTTAGGTTAGAATGTGTGAGGAGTTTTGACGGCCATACGATAGCTACATGGAGCTCCCAGTAGGCCCTGGTAGCTCCCAGTAATGGTGGTTCAGGCAGCAAATTGAAAAAGTTAAATATAACGATAACCACAAACAAAGAACGATTCCACATTACAAAAGTGGAATCGTAATGTACTAATACTGCAATTTACTTTAGTGCAATCTCGCAAGCCCCTACCGTTTGTCTCGGGCAAACATGAAGCTGCTTCTAAATGGATCTCTTCATAAAGTTTCATAGTTAGCTGACATACCTTGTTTTCTCAGAAGTAAACAGAATAAGCACATGGTCTCTCCGCCTTCCGATCCTAAGATCGTGGGTTCAAATAGAGTCGTGTACCAATGAGGTTTTTTGTCAACCAAAATATGTGTACTATGTCAGTACTCTCAAACGGTGAAGGAAAACATCGCGAGGAAACCGACATGTCGTAGAATCTAAAAGGTTCGACTTTAGCCATCTGTTATCAAAAGGCAATGAATAAACTGATTCAAATAACCCTTTTAAGCTGTGCAGCATAGCACCAAACTATACATTCAAAGCTTAAAACCTTATTCACCCAATCGTACACCACACAACACCACAATACGACAACCTAACAAAAACCACAGTACTGTTATTATGTACTGCCTGCTCTGCCTGAAACTATTTTCTAGGACACTATGAAATAAAAACAACTGTTACTGTATTCAGGAATTCCCTTAGTTGCTCACGTGAGCTTTTTCTGCAGATAGCTTAACTGTTTCTTATGTATTTTGTAAATATTAATTGATTGAAAGTTTCGTTGTGTAACTAAATGTCATAAGTCTAAAATGATCTGGTTTTTGGTGACAACCAGACAGATCTTACTCGTAAAATCATAAAACATAACAAAACATTTTTATCATAAGGCTATCACCTTAATATAAACAAAAGCTATTACAACTGCTAATAGGCTTTGTTAGTGCCTTAAATGATAGCAGCAATAGCTATGTATTAAAATCCCTCAAGGGTATAACAAATCGGTGCTGACATCAGCTCTGCCTAAAAGAAACCGGTAAATGATTTTTGAGCTTATGCCTCTGCTCGGAAGCTATGCGGGAAGGGAAAAGGAACATTTTTCCGTGTTAATCTGGCCCTGACCTGGAATTCTAGCACATATTTGTTACAGAGGCTCCTCATAAAAGCTTCCAAGAGCCAACAAACCGCACTGACCTCGCGGAGACGCCGTTGGGGGTATTTTATGTGAGTACTGATTTGCTGCCAACTGGTTTTTTCCGTATCATAAAATACAAGATACACTATTTATTAAAAAAAATACACTGGTATTTTTCTTCAAGCCTTTTTATAAGACTCACCAGGGGCTCAATTCTATAGACCAGTGACTTTTTTGTGACAAAAAAGTCACTGGTCTAGAATTGAGCCCCAGCGCGTGCAACTTGGTATTATGTCGACCAGTTATGCACTGTGCCACAGCTTTACTTCTATACTGGTTTCACAGCTCAGTTGGTAGTAGCTCTGCTTTCTGCGCTGGAGGTCGTGGGTTCGATCCCCACCGAGAATAAATATTTGTGTGGTGAACATAGATGTTTGTTCTCTATCTGAGTGTTATATTGTATTCTATGTATGTTTACAAAAATGTATTTAAGTAGTATATCAGCCATCTGGTTTCCATAGTAAAAGTTCTGCCTAATTTGGGGCTAGATAGTGTTGTGTGGGTTGTCCGCATTATTTATTTATTTTATTTTATACTTTACTATACACTCTGTTGTTATTCTCAAAATTGCGCAAAGCAATGAGTTTTTACAACACGCTGAAAATTCAATTTATAAAGTACATTTCACATTCTGCGGAAACCATCAAGCTGCGGCAAAATTTTAAGAGATTTTGATTAACGTCATAAAGAAGAACTAAGTGAAAACCGTAAAAAGCCTCGCACAGCCACGTTTCTGATTTGAGAGAACTTCGTATGTTTTATGTGTGTACTTTTTTGTAATCTTTCTTTGAGGGAAACGACTGTCTCATCTCGCCTCGAGATACAGCCACACTGGTTTTACAAAACCTATTCGCAAACCACTGCACTCGTAAAACAATGAATGCTATCACAAGCCTACGATAAGCGTAGTTGTAAATTCCTAGCTCTTATCTTATTTATTTCGAGGCAGATAGAATTCAGGAAGCACAGAACTAAACTGTGATAGTTAGTTATTATATGCTTTTGCACCAAAAATATACGACAGTGTTTTCACCGAATATCTGTTGAATTGGGACTAAGTAAGGTTTACTTTTTAAGCGACTTCTAAAAAGCTCAGCGCGTTATTGCCATAAAATATCTTTAAAATGAATGAATGGAATGCAGGTGTCCATGTTTTGAATAGAAATCTATAAATAAATGTTCTTATGGAACCAAAAATATTACTTATCATAATTTACTTACCAACTCGAAAGGACCAGCGCGGCGGGTCCAAACCCCCCATATGAACAGCCCATCATTCTACTAGAAATACATAAAAGATTGAATGGAATGTTCCAAGAATGGTACTAAAAATAAACCTCTCCAGTTCTTAATCCAATTTGAAAGCTCGTATTTTAAAAACCAGGATAGCTTAAAAGTAATTGAGTTTCAGGCACAGACCTCTGCAGTAAAGTGTTAAGAATCTAGTAAGTTCTACTCACTTTGTCCAATACCGACATGCAACAAAATTATCGTATCTCTACAACAACCTGTACGCTGTACAGTCAGTCGGCCAATATCTTTTGAATTCCTGGAACATGGTCTCTTGGCGGTCCACAATGTTTACGCATTCAACACTGATTTGTAGCCAGCCTTTTTACTGTCTCGCTTTTATTTTTCCCCCAACTCGTTGGTTTTGCTCTGACATAGGCAAGGGGAAATAACCAGTGCAGTACAACAACTTCATCATGATATTGAATAAGGTAAATAAGTTTTGGTTCAGAGTTGATGATGATAGACAAAGACTTATTTTTTAGCGCATCTACAGTCATAATTATTTTAACTCGCGTTTATAATATCAAAGAGAAGAATATTAATAGTTTGGATATTATGTCCCTAGATATTAATAGACATGAAAAACATAGATATAGGTAACACTTTATTGTACACCAAAAAAAAAATTACACATATAACGAAAATACTTAAACTATACCGAAGTACAATGAGCGGTCTTAATGCTATGAGCGATCTTTTACAGACAAATTTTTAGTATTCCACAATTATAAATAATATCCTAATAATTAAATTTGTTGGAAACTGAAAACCAATAGGAATGACGACTGACATTTATAAGAATAACTGGTGGCCGCCCGCGGTTGCTCATCCCCCCTTCCCGTTACGCCCCGTTCCCGTTCTTCTTCTTATCGTGTCACTGACTCTTTCGAACCAAGTGTGGTGAAAAAAAATAAAAAAAACCGCTATGTTTTCGGGATTAAAAGTACCCTATTTGCTATTCCAGACCATATCTATATCTGTGCCAAATTTCATCCAAATCCGTTCAGTCGTTTTAGAGTTATTGAGACAAACTTCCATATTAACAAACTTTCACATTTATAATATTAGATAGATAGATATATAGATTAATACTTTATTGTACACATAAGAAACATATTCTATCAGAAACATTACAAATATAGGTACAATGGGCAAGTTCGGCAAGTTTATCATGCGCACTTGATGTGCGGGCAGGTTTTTCTGCAAGTAGGCCGCTGGTGGGCCCTTTTTGCGTGACCCTTGACACGTGTTGCTCGAACTTTTTTAGGTCCTACAACACGCCGGTTTCCTCACGATGTTTTCCTTCACCGTTTTGAGAGTACTGGCATAGTGCACATAAATTTTTCAACAGAAAAACTCATTGGTACACGAGTGGATTTGAACCCACGACCTTCGGATCGGAAGGCGGGGCCACTACCACTAGACCACCAGTGCTCCTAGGTACAATGGATAAATAAAGGTATTTATAATATTAGTGTGATATCCGCAGTAAAAATGTTAGGAAGAATGTAACAACTGCGTCTTGACTTTCTGTCTTGTATACTCTGTGGCAGAGATCCAAAATTATGTTGTTCCACTTGTTTTAGCGCGAAATTTTCTGCTGTGGGCGGGCTTAATCGAGATATGTTTCAATATTTTATGGAGCGGTAACTTTCTGTTAATTTTAAAAATGTTTATGAGGATTGTTTTCGTAGGTAGAAACCATAGTATGAGAGCAATAAGTATGGGTCCTAAGTTGTTTCTAGTAGGCAAATATTTGGAGATATACGTTTTAAAAGTTATGTTTATATAAATAAATAGCTACTTTACGGTGGGTAGATAGTTTAACAGAAGCTACCAAAATCCTCTTTTTTTCAATAAACTCGCTTCGTCTGATGTTTCACGACACAAAATCTACTTTAGGAGCCTTTCAGCAAGAGTGGTGTTAACGTTAAATCAATTACTTTGTTCAATGCTCACTTTACGCAAGGTTCGAAAATGACATATTATTGTCCTATGTTAAATCGGGCCAGTTTGGGTACAATTTTTTTTTATAACAACATAGCAATGAGAAAATGTTTATTATATTTATGCAGTTCACAGTCATACCAATCCCAACAAGTTTTGTAATCACGGTATTTAAATACAACTTTAAGTTAAAACTATTACATTAATTCATTGTTATGATATTTTTTTATACCAACTTTGGTTTTAAGTTTGATTTTAAAATTTAAAACATTTGCCCCATTCATTCTTTATGTATTCATTCTATATGTTTGAATAAGTATTCAAACAGAAAATATTTGAATTGGAACTAAGCGACGCATGTCAACACAGGTCAACGTAACACAATTAGCTAGTCCTAAATAAATAGTAGCGAAATTTATTCTAACAAAGCCCAACGCCAAGGACAAATTAAATTACCGTGATAACAGACTTGTGATTAAGCTGAAAAATTACTTCAGAAATTCAGTCACTCCTACCCACTTAGTAGCTGCAAAATTGTACTTTGACAAACTGCCAAGAATAGATCAAGTTGGGGAAATATTATATGATATTCTTTTATATTAATTTTCGCCGTCTTATTTACATTTTAACCAACTTATTTTCAAGGAGGTATTAGTTTTTACAAAATAGATTTTTCATTTCATTGATGTGTATTTTTTAATGCGTTGTGTTGAGGTTTTCTTAGAGAAGAACAAGTTTTTTATTGAACAAGATAAATAATGATGAAAGTTACAAAATAAGCTTTCGAAATAACATCTATACAAAATAAACTATGACTATAATTCCCAAGTACCCACTTACTCTTTGAGGATATACCTAATGTAAGTTGACAGTAATCTCACTTAATGTAAAATAAGATTCGGTAAGCCTCATAGGTACCTACATACACATTCGTACTAAGATTTTATTGATCTGCTCTTTATAAATATACTAGCTGCTTCGCTCGCCCCGTTCCCATTCACGTTATTTTTTCGAAATAAAATGTGTCGTATGTCCTTCTCTCGGTTTTAAGCTTAACTTCCTTCCAATTTTCAGCGTATTCAGGTTTTGCCGTTCTTGATTTATAAATAATTTGTAACTAACACGACTTTTTTTTTTAATATAGATAAATATTGTGGACAATCCATACAACTCATTCTAGCGCCAAACTAAGCAAAGTTTGTACATGCTGGGAACCAAAGCTATTAGAATACTTCTAAACTTTTTTTTGTAACCACAAGAGTACACTATAACACCCGGATAGAGAACAAACATCTACGTTCACTACACAAATATTTGTAAAGTAATTGCGATAAAATTGATGAAACTAAAACAACTAAAAAAAAAAATTGAAAAAAAAGGTTCAGATACCTACGTCATGGCATTGGCTGGGACTAAATGTATGAACATTTTGATTTCCCATTTGTCTGGAAGTGGCATTCGTGGGACTAACCCTGTTTAAAAATGTTTTTAAAGATACCTACGTTTTTAAACAGCATAAGGTATAGTATACACTGTAGGCCTTATATTGCGCCAAAACGCTCGATATTGAGCAAGTTTTAAGCATTTTGTTACTAGATATTTCGAAGAAGTCACAAAGCAATTCCATTGAACGAAGATCTTTTTGATTTTATAAATCAGTTTTATTTATGACAATATTTTACAAAATATCTACCCAAAATAGATTCATAAAGTATTGATTATTCTAGCTTTATTTTGGTAGCCTTGCCATAATACCACCAACTGTTCAGTTTAACAAAGTATTCAAGCTAAGAAAGCGCTTAAAGTTTCTCGAATATCATGAATGTCAATCTGGGTTCTTGAAAACTGCAGTAAAGAAAGTGCAATTTCCTTACTGCAGTTCTCAGACACCAATTTCATAAAAGGTGATCGAAGTCAAAACCAAATATGTATTTATTAGTATTACAAGGATCACTTTGAAACATCTTAAAGCTAGATGAGTCTAGGTGCCAGTTCCACGCGACCAAGAAGAACCGTGGTTCATGCCATTTTTTGTATGATCCTTTTACAGAACAAAAATAATTATAATAGCAGTGAAGTTCCAGTGTGTCACATATGTAATATAAAAAGTTATATTTTCCACTATTCTATAATTGCCAATAAAACCTGGGGCATTAATCGGCTATGCCATACCCGCTATCGGTGCTATAAAAAACTACCAAGCAAAACTATTCAAAACAAAAATACTTAAAATAGCTTAACGTTTTGCTTGAAAGGAATTTAACACGTTTTGAAGCGTTAATACGAGAACAAAATCAACCCCGTGCCAAAATACAATAGGCGTCTCAGCTCAGTTGGTAATAACTCTGCCTTCTGCGCCGTAGGCCGTGGGTTCGATCCCCACCGAGAACGAATATTTGTGTGGCTAATGTTTGTTCTCTGTCTGGGAGATATATTGCATTCTAAGTATATGTTTAAAAAAAAAGAAACATAAGTATTATTATCAACTATCTTATTCCCATAGTACAAGCTCTGCTTAGTTTGGGGCTAGATAGTGTTGTGTGGATTATATACAATATGTATTTTTTTATTGAATAGATACTTATCTAAATTTACGGGTTTAAATTTTCAAAAATAATAACTCCTAGTAAACCTACCTAGTTCTATTTTATTTATAGCAAAAGCTATCAGAACGAAAAAGTTCTATTTCATTTCACACCCTTCAACGAAATGGGGATCGACCACTTGACTCTTATTTGCTCTTGACGTCTTACTATATTTATTCGAGTTGGAATTCTATCAAGACTAGTTGGAAGGGTTTCTAAGATTTATAAATGAATTTATGATAATGGACTAATGTGTATACTTTTATTCGTACACACTATTTAAAAAGAAACAAGAAAGCTTTTTATTATATCTAAAGCTCTCAACAAAAAAGTCTCTACACACCAGAAACTCCAAGCACTTTAAAAGCTCCACATTTCTTTCCTTTACACAACATAATTTACGAGGTCAAGCTTTCAAAGCAAATCTAAACCGGCAAAGAGTTCTAAAGTACCAAATATTGCGGCCTACACAAAAAAATAAAAACTCACCCAACCCTACCAAGAGAAACACTCACTACACTTTACACAGAAAATAACACTTCAGAGTTTAATGTATTTATGAGTTCCAGTTCGCTATCGAGATGTTATCTCCAAGGGTGGGAGCACGTCCTGCTCCCGTGAAGCCTGAATGCAGACTGAAGTCTGGAGTCCGGGATATCAGAGGTTCAGAGGAGCGGCCACAAAGTCGCGATAAGTCGAGAGTGCGCTAAGCCGATTGCGACTGTAGAAACACGTATCTTGGTACACTCAATGTAAGTAATTTTATCTATCAAAGAGAATAAAGTTTTTTCTAATACAATGAAACAGACTAAAACTTTTTCTTCTTCTTTTCATCCCCGCCGCATTTTCGTTTTTAATTTTCGGCTATAGTTTGTTGGTTTGATATTTTTATGGTGAACACAATGATTATTCTCTGTTTACTTATGCATTGACAAAAAAAATATAGGTACATATTATATCCGCTATCTGGTTCCCATAGTACAAGCTCTGCTTAGTTTGGGGCTAGATTGTATCATGTGGATTGTCTAAAATATTTATTTTTTACAATCTTAATTTTCTTTATCAATTTTATTTATTTATGTATCCAATCCCTATTTTTTAAAACCAGTGTGATTATAAAGGATTTTAAGTGCGCCTCAGAGAGGCTCACTACTGAACTAAATACGTAATCAGCAGAGATAAACGACTTTGCAAAGTTTCGTACTCATAATAATTGAAGACGGGTAATCAGAGGCACGTCCAAATATCTTGGTACTTGCGGCGTGGACTGGTTTTCACAACTATTGGACCGTTTTTGCATTTATTACAAGCTAAAATATATTATTCAAATAAGTCCTACAGTACTAGTTTATTACGTTAGATAAAGCGCTAAGTTATGGCTTGGGCCAACAAAATTATGTTTCATAACTTTTGCTCGTACGTTCAATTATTTTGGGGTCGAATTTTGATGATATAATGCGATTACGTGCAAATTATCTCTTCTAAGGTTATGTCCAAATCGTAAAAAAATCCTCAGCCAACAAAGAAACGACATAAAAATACCTTCGGACGTGACAAACTCCCTTAAAACGGAAGTGGCTAATTCAACACATCCGGTTGTATAGAGTTCTCTTGAAAATATTCCAGCCTTGGGCGTCCCTCAAGGTCATAAAGTTGTATAGCCACTTCTGAAACAATGGCCTATTGAAATTGGTTCTTTGTGCCCCGGGGAACGATACGGTGTATCGACGTGTTGGTTTGGCGCCTACCTTTGCTTGGTTTATGAAAACATCTTACATTGGGCATATAATAATTTGTAATGATGTTGGTAGAAGAAATTTCAAAAAATTTAAATATAATGCAAAAGCGTAAAATTTTAATAAGTTGGATAGTTTTTTTTTTTTTAGTTGTATAGTTTTTTTTTTTTTTAATTGTTTTTTTTTACCTTTTCCATAAAACATTATGTTTTTTTATTCTTAATAATATAAAATGAAACAGTTAGCTGTCAGCAAACTCGTGCAAATGATCTCGATTTAGCTCGACAAATCATTTGAAGCCAATTATACAAGAAAAATAAACTGTTACATAATTTACATTTATCTGCCAGTTGTTCATACAAATATCTTTCGTTCTACCTTTAGGTTAGGTTTCTGAAGATTTTTCAATCACACTCTCTACGATGATAGAATAAATTCATTGTATACCTTAGTCGCATGGCTCAATTCGTGTCCTCAATTTCATATCTCATAATTCCACTCCAAAGCAATATTTCCTCAACTTTTTATACGCCACAGTTTGAAACATGGTGCTTTTATGAATAATGGTGGAAGTTGAAACAGTTTAAAATGGAACTGTCCGTATTTCTGTTGGATATTAATTTTGAGGGTTTCAGTTGCCGTTCTAATGAATTATTAATTTCGTTTTTCGATGTCAAGATTATAATTACTTATGAATACTTCGAGATGTTGCCAACTTTTGATTTAATTTGCTAAGTATCATAGTACTACTAGTCTTCTTCTTCTTATCTTGTCACTAGTTCTTTGAAACCAGTGTGGTAAAAGGATTTTAAGTAAGCCTCGGAGAGGCTCTTTTCGTGCAATCGACACAATGTTTTCGAATTTTTAGATTCTACGACATACCGTTTCCTCACGATGTTTGCCTTTACCGTTTGAGAGTTACTTCAAATGCTGCTACTGAATTTTGAATAAGCAAGTTGAAGTGGTAATGGCCTGTTCATGCAGCGCGAAGAATGACAAAAATAAATAAAGATTTGTGAATGGCCGCCACGAACCGGAAGACGAAGCATGGTACATGTTTTATTTTTGCAAATGCCAAATTTCAGACACAGGAAACATTTAGTAATAAATTGTGTAATTTTACACAAATATGAAATCTTCTTTTGCACTGACCTAGGGCCTGCGCACATCTATGTGATGTTGATGGCGATCAGTGAAACGCTGTCAAATATCGCTGTCATATTTGACAGCGTTACATTGATCGTCATCGCGGATCGGTTAGATGTGCGCTTTATGCGTTCGTAGATTTATATCCTAAAGTAAGGAATTTACCACAAAGTATGAAGAAAATCTTCATCTTTCTATGTCCCAATTGGCAACATTTCCATAATAACGCATAATCTTGCAACAATATTGGTATTCAAACGTAATCACTCAGTCCCATGAGCGTTAATTAATAATTGTTTTATGCAAATTGCCTACCCTTATCAAATAGTGGTACATTGTAAAGACAAAACGAGTATAGTGGCATTAAATAAGGTATTCTTACACCCATAAATATTTAGAAGACTCTCAAAGCTCCTGTTTTAAAAAGCATGTTGGTACTACGGTAAAAAAATACCAGTACAGCTGTAACATTAGAGGCCTGCGCACATCAGGCGATGGCGATCAGCTGAAACGCTATCAAATACGGCAGCGATATTTGACAGCGTTTCAGATGATCGTATAAAAGTAAGTTTGACCATCAAATTATTATTAAACAAAAATTATTTCGTGGGATGCAATAGGCTAGGTGTTTTATGAGTTCGATTCTCAACCAAAACCAATATTTATGTGGTGGAATGTGGATATATTTTTATGAGTGAATATGAATTAAGATTTACAAGAAAAAACATGGTATTCCATAAACTATCTGGTTCCCAAAACAAATACAAGTTTGGACTAGTTTGGAGTTCAATGTCGCTGTATTATATATCTACTTATTTATAAATAAATAGTTGGCACAGTGTGTCAACCGCTTAACCCACCGCGTAAATCAAAAGATAAATCCTTAATTAATTAGTCAAGTTGAGTACTGAATTACAAAAACAAACTTTATTCTGTTCACCCTTGGAACCCAATCACCGCTGTGTTTAATTACTTAAATGTCAAGAAACTAAAGCTGAAACTCACGGTGCGGTTTAAAAGCTATATAAATAATAAAAATAAAAAACGCACGCCAAAATATCAGCACTTAAAGACCACTGCCAGATAGTTTTTCCTTCTTTTAGTTTGTTTATTGATACGCGTTAAATAGTATTTTGCACAGTGAAGCATAACACATACTACTCAAAGTAATCAAAAAGCTCCGCTAAAGATACGTATTACTTTTAGCAATAAATGGCTAAAGGTACTTTCTTTAGCGGAGCTCTTACGCTCTTCTCAATTTCTTCAATCTTCAATTCTCCAAAACATGACTTTACAGTCATGTTTTGGAGAATTGAATTTGAAAAAATTGAATGATTCTCAATTATACTATAATTATATTATTATGAGTGTAGTAAAAGCAGCAGCACAGTCATGTTGACAAATTTGATCTACGTTTCATTTCTTTTTTATAACAGTTGTATTCCTCGTCTTTTATTATATTTGCTTGTTCATGTTCAAAGTTTTAAAATTAAGGCAGAAAACTGCTTCGTGAGAAAGCTGCCTAACATAACTTTCTGAATAAAATAATTCATTGACTCGTGGAAACAAATCGAAATTTGTTCAATCAGTATTATTGGTGTTCCAACAGTGGTAGCTTTATCTTCATAACGAATGCCTTCAACTTTTGGAGTTATTCATAAAAGTAAATGGAAAACATTGAAATTGCAGATTAGTCTGTTCGTTTAACTTAATTACGAGGGCTATGCTTTATTAAAGTTGGTGTTGAATTCAAAGTTGGTTTGATTCAGTGAAGTTAGAATGTTTAATAAAGTATTACAATAAAAAGCGAAGCTGCTGGTCTCACGATTGTTGTTCCTATTAGTATTTTTCTTCCTGCTCTTAGAAAAGTGGGAACTTTATGTGGGGTCGGTACAACATGTTCTTCTCATCTATTCTCCTCTATCAACCGTCATCACTGTATTCACTTTGGCCTACCTCTACCCAAATATCCATCTACATTCATATTCATCACTCTCCTAGTCATTGACTTTTATTCCTCCTCATGGCATGCACCACGCCCATTTTACCTCTTTTTTTTTTCCAAGAGGTACTCTGTATCTACGCATATTAAACGTGTTTTGCTAAATCAACATCACACATCTGCTAGTTACTGATAAACGTAATCAGATTGCGCTATCCGCAACTAATTACATGGAGGTAAACCATCCCACCGGCACCGTATCAATCAACGTCAAACTGAATACGGGTCTGACCTGACGTCTAGGAAGGATCCTTGATGTCGATCCCTTGTTTTAATTGGTTTGACAATCTGCTACACAACCAAAACCAGTTATTTTTACGGTTTTATTCAAGGAAGGTCGGAATTTCCGATTTAAAAAACGTATTTTTGTTTTTTTTTCTAATTTCAAGCCAATTAAGAAACAGCTGGAGAGTACTGGTGGTCTGGTGGTGGTGGCCCCGCTTTCCAATCGTAAGGTTATGGGTTCCAATCAAATCGTGTACCAATGACTTTTTCTGATCAAAAAAGGAATGTGAACCGTGCCATTACTCTCAAACAGTGAAGGAAAATATTGTGAACAAACCGGCATGTCGTAGAACCTATAAGAAGTTTGAAAACATGACTGTGTCAAAGTGCACGAAAGTAGCCTCTTTCCACCCCATCTCATTGCATCAAACCACATCGATCATCAACCAATTTGAACCACAGGCACACTATTAATTAATCGTCTGCCACATTGTGGTAAGCGCTTAATTCGAATTGTCACTTCTGGTTTGTCCATTTAACCATATTTTTTGTCTGATTCAATTTATAAATCAAGTTTTTTTCTTGGAAATTTAGTTTGTTCAGTGTAGGGAGTAAGTTCTGGTATAATTACAACACAGAAAGCATAAGGACACGTTCATGCGAGTGCGATTTGAACGCCATCTTAGTCGGCGCGACATCACTAGCGAGCTAGCGAGTCGCAAAGCGCTGCTTGTGCAGAAACTTTTGAATTTACTGTTTATGTCATTCACATAAAGTCCATATTATATTGATATCAATGTACGAGTGCACGCTCAGATCCTGAATATAAAACGCTTTGAACATGAGTTGCACACGCGCTGCGCCAGCGCACTCCCGCTCCCTGTCGCGCCTCCGCTCCTTCCGTTTTTTAGGAGCAAGCGATACTTAAGGTCGATTTACATCAAACGAGCGAATGCTCATTCTATCCCCACTACAGCTAATTCTTCTAGTGTAAACAGGCGTAGAGCATTCCTTCGTTGTTCTTAGTGCGTTCGCAAAGATTCTATGGAATATTCTAAGAATGCTCGCTCGCTTGATGTAAACGGCGCAAGAGCGCGCGAACAGTTGCTTAGAGCGTTCTAGCGTGTTTGGACGTGCTCGCGCCACTGAGCGGTCTCATCAAAGCGTTCTTGTGTAGTGCTCTTGTTCTTGCTCTAGCTCTTTGTTCGTTTGATGTAAACGCTGAATACAAGTTTTCGTTTACACGAAAAGACCACGAACGAATGCTCTTGTTCTAGCTCTAGCTCTGTGTTCATTTGATGTAAATCGACCTTTACACGACTCGCGCGCAGTGTCGCATCCTAACACTCTAAGGCCTCAAGTTGATGGATGCTTGACAGTGTATCGTAGGGCACTTTTATCACAGACAATCGTTACCACGGCTCTTGTTCAATTAGCAAGTTTTAAGAAATAAATACTACGTTTTTTTTTAAGAAAAACATGAAATCAGTAATTGTATTTACTTAGTTGGAATGTAAATGTTTATCGTATCATAAAGTTTTGTCTTTTAAAGTTACGAAGTAAGTAAATTGCACTCAGTAAAGTGGAATAATCCAACAAGGCATTAAATTAGTATTTTTACTTCCAGCCGAGAGACAGTTTCACACTAAAAGCCCTGAATAATGATGCTACTACAGCGAAAAGCCTTTTTAATTACCTACTCTTAAACAATACCTTAACGAGGATAGAGAAGGGAGCTAAAGGGACTAAGCATTTTACATTCTTTGTAAATTGTAACTTGTCTAAAGTAACCTACTTCATTATATTTGGGTATTTGGATCGCTAGCTTTTCAAAGTTCTGACTATCTATAATAATCTGAACGCATTACTTATAGACCATCCTTAGATAAGTATGTGCCTGTGGAAGGCTGGAACATTTTAAGAATAATGTGTTTCACATTTTGTGAGCAAGACTTTATAGTAGTTAAAACGATTTGTTGTGTTTTTAGTAGGTATTAGAATGTTTTTGTAAATATTTTCAATTTTATGTTTTTTATTAGATTATAACGTATTAAATTAGTATCTCTAAGGGTTTACTTACACCTAGGTAATAATAACATATTGAAAATATTATCTAGCTTAATATTCTCGAACAATTAATATTTTCCAGTAAAAGGCATATTTTATCCTCTACAAAACATTTCAGAGCAGTACCAGTCAATTACGACTCCTATCAACAAAAATCCTTTGAAAAGCCTCGCACCCTTTTAACATGGAAATGAACATCAATACCAACAAACGTCATCTCCATTTGTTGACAAGGGCTGCAAATTTAATTGTTCAAGAGGTCCTGAGGTCACAAAAGACCCATGAGGGTATATCCTGTGAAACGCACAGAGTAAACTATCTTGAAGTAAGACAAGTCCCCTTTGAACAGATAATGTTGGGACGTCCAAAGGTATGACATTTATTATATCTGTCAGACGCAGGGCTTGTGATTTGTGGTTAAGTGGCGGCTAGTGGTTTGAGTCGCTGTAATTTATAGAAGTCCCGCCCCTTGTTTAAGACATTCCAACTGTGAATCTCTAAGTTGTCGACATAGCTCAAAGAACTAGCAAGCTGAAGTGGCAGTGGGCCGGTCATGTTTGCCGTAGAACCGACAATCGCTGGAAAAAACGATTTCTGGAGTGGAGACCGCGTCTAGGCAAACGTAGTACCTATAGGAAACCCTCAGATTAGGTGCAGCGATGACTTGCGCAAGGTGGCGGGCAGCAACTGGATGGGAAGAGCCAAAGACAGAGCTCAGTGGCGTGCCATGGGAGAGACCAATGTCTATGATTTGAATTAAGCCTTTCAGCATGGCAAAAAGATATTTAGGAAAATCTAAAACCTCGAAATAAACTAAGTATTTAAATTAATTTATTTTGTTAGTTAAAAGCTCGTTGAAATGGAGCCCAAGTCAAATAAAAGGGCTTTGTTCATACATTCCACAACAATTTATTCTCTTGGGTACTGTGTACAACTAACTATTTTCGTTGCCACTCAAAGTAGATTTTAGTTGAGCCACAACCAACATTGTAAGACTTGGACCTGCAATTTTGTAATAAACAAAACTTATTTAACTTTGTTTCAAATCACTTTAAAATTTAATCGACCTCTTAGTATTTTCGTTATTAAAAATATTTTCATCATTGATTCTATGTTCCTTGCAGTTGCCAAATAACAAATAATGAATTGTACTTATTAACTTTCGCAATCAAAACACCATACTGAAACTATTACACGAGTATTTTGGTATTTATCCGTGAAACCAAAGCTAAGACCTATTAGCTAGTTATCGGCACTGGGTAGTGCAACATAGCCGAAACGTTGGGAAAAGAAATAAACTAACACTATTTGAATTAACGCAATAGTAACGCACTTAAAATCCTTTCACCACACTTGTCTCGAAAGAACCAGTGACACGATAAGAAGAAGAATTATATGGAAGAAACGGGTATTTATCACGATTACTTATTTTATTTCCCGTCGTTGTGACCTTGTGGTCACAGTCGTGAGCAGGGGTGAGTCTGCACGCGACCACAAGGTAATTGCGATAAATACCCGTTTCTTCTAAAATAAAATCAAGGTCGCGTGCAGACTCACCCCTGCTCACGACCACGGCGGCTGTTGACAAGGTCACAACGACGGGAAATAAAATAAGTAATCGCGATAAATACCCGTTTCTTCTAAAATAAAATCAAAAAAGTCGGGAATTCAAATAAAATGTAGGTACGCGATAAATGTCCGCGTATTCCGTGTATGCCGTGTATTCAGTAAATGCATTGTCTTGTTTCGTCTATCGAGCGTAGGGCTTTTTTCAAGTAACTACGTATGTTTACTGTACATGTTTACGCTGTATAGCAAGGGTTGACAGCCGGCGTGCAAGTGACAGGGATGTGTCCTAATTGGCAGGATTCAATCATTGTGACTCCACGTCTTGCCAAATTGGTGTTGGAAGTGTATTTGTGAACCTTCACGCAACGTGTGAATTATGGTTCCCGCTTCAGAAATTGCTTGAAACGGGAGTAGGCTTCGCAACGATGGAAACATTTTCACGTCCAATTCATGAGTGTCAGCTACATACATACTTTAAGAGTTCAAGAGTATTCTTAAAGTATGTATGTAGCTTTCCTGTGGATTAGGCCGGCTATATTGTCAGGATAGTAAAGGTGCTTCAAAATACACACACAATATCCAAGTTAAATTCAAACTATCAAATCCAGCGCTGATCCGATTCCGGTTATATTTAACGATTTTTAAATATTCATGAAATGGACGATTGAATAACGTTTTGACTAAATTGTTTTTGTCTAGTGAAACAAAAGAATAAAAAACATTTTATATACCGTGATTTTTAATTTGGAACTAAACATTTTCTACAAGCCTTTAATTAGTTCTAAAACACATTTTGTACTCAAACAAACAATACTAGAATATCTACATGATTGTGTCATATTTTACCAGGCGTTATTATGAAAAATTTGCGATCTCCCTGATAGGACTTTTCTTGAAGAACAACTTCAAGCTTTTAAAGATTGATTTAGCAGCCACCTCTATCACAGGCCTGCCGAATTCAGCTGTGATCTGTTGCCAGTTTTCATTCAGGAATTTCAGCATCGCATCACCTGTAATTTACAAAAATGTAGATTATTAAATAGGTTGTGAGATACCCACTCGATGACAGACATTGTAATAGCTCGGGCACTCACTCGATACAAAATAATCTAGCTCGTTATTGCTAGAAATGAATAAATTAAGTATTTTTGGGCAATTCACGCAACACTATTTAACAAAATGATGCAAAAAAGAGAGAAGGCCAACAAAACATTCTTACCCAGTTCCTTATTCCCATTGAACAGGTTTGTCAAATGGTAGTTTGCGTTGTCTTTGACGTCAAAGTCAAAACGTAGTTTCTTGGGCACCACGTATTCCTTGCCGTCATCCCCTTTGTCCATTTCATAGTCAATGTCGAACTTAACGTGAGTATTTTCTGAAAGTTGGCTTTACAATGAGCTATTGAAAATATTATTAAAGTAGGTACTTTATGAAACAATATTAAAATATATGTGAACTTATTAATGCCCAGTCTCTTATTCTGTAATAGGCAGCCAGCTGAAGGTTTATTCCTACCGTTCTATCCGACCGAGCACAATCTTTATAAAATGATCCTCAAGTTCGTGAACGTAGGGCAGTGCATCGTATACCACTTAACATACGGTGGGTCAATTATGATTGTTCCATCAGCTAGTTAATAAAATATACCTATATAATTATATTCGTCAGCCTTCTATGCCCCACTGCTGGGCAAAAACCTCCTTGAATCCTCACCACTCTGAGAGTAATCCCATCACTCGGTCCTTGCTGAGATGTTCCACTATGGTCTATACTTGTTGAGCTCATCAGTCTCGCAAGCTTGGTCTGCTACGACCGCCGCCTTGGCTCTTGCCCAGAGCCCAGAGCTTGTTAGTCGGTTCGAGCATGTAGCAGACATGGCCTGCCCACTCCCACTTGAGTTTGGGACTTTTGTTGCCACATTCGCGATGTTGATTCGTGAACGTATAGTTCCGTGTTGTGAACTCGGTCGATTAACCGTACGCACTGAATGCTTGAGCTTGTACTTTTGGATGTTGGTTGGTCTTCGCACCATTTTTCAGAACCACTGCCATGAGTTGTGGGACATAGAAGACCCATAATAAATATAAATAAGTATACGCAAACTCACTCAGTTTCATTTTAATGTCACCGTCTCCAGTTATAGGCAGAATCAGGATTCTCCCACCAGCAGTGTAATGTCCTTTTATGACACCGTCCAAATGAAACATGACTTGGAACGTGTTCTTCTTTAGGTTCCATCTGAAATATTATAGAACGGGTTGAGGAACTTATTAGAACCATTATTTTTGCGAGATATATAAATTGCAAACAAAAAAACTTATATTTTCATCACTAACACAACTGTAAACTAAGTCATATATAAATAGCACGAAGTCAGAGTTCAATTATTATTATAATTTTATGTTTTACAGATTTACAGATGGCATATCATTGTGTTGGGGGTCAGTTTTTCTAGCTAAGTCACGTGGAACTAGTTTGACTTAACCTAGTTACAAGATTATTCAACGCTATCTTTGCAACTAATGATTTAAAACAGTATGTTGCCTTTTATTTATTATTATAATTTAAAAACTATTGAATGCTTATCCCACGAATGCCGCGTCCATATAAAATGGGACGTCCATATAAAATGTATGTAATTTTCATACATTGAGTCCTAGCTAACGCCATGACGTAATTGAGTGGGTAGGTACGTTAAAATTAATGATTATTTTTATTTCAATTCGATCTTTTGCGTTGTACTATTAAATTTTCTCACGAGAATTCTCATAAAAAATTGATCTTCAAAGTTAGGTCCTTAGTATATTCCCACGCATTTTTTTACCAAGATTGCTTTGCATATTTGCTTGCTGTTCTTAAAAAAAAAAATACAGTAGCATCTTTACAAAATTCAGCTTAAATCAAGATCAAGTTTTACAAATTTATGGTTATACATATTTTGCTATTTTGGTTATATTTGTTTTCATTTCTTTCTAAATGACCTCAACCATAATGTTACCTAGAATCATTATAGCTAGTCTGCATTATTAATATAGTAGATATGCGTTTCCTAATAGAGGTTTAGTTATAACAACTTGTTTCAAACAGCAAAATAAGAAGTTTAATACGTCTTTTCGCAGGCGTTAGTGACCAGCTGAAACGCTGTCAAATTGACAGCGATATTTGAACTCGTTTCAGCTGATCGCCATCGCCCTCGTCTTGATGTACGCAGACCTTAAGTGTCAGCACTTGTCTTTTGCGTGAATAAAACGTCTTTAAATTAGTAAATACAATGTAATGAGAAGAGAAGCGTTTGCTCTAGTCAGTCTAATTAGGATTCGTCTAGGGAACTCAGTATTTTAATTAAAGTACCTACTTACAAACCACTTTATTTTAATTTCCAAGTGGCTTTCCCTTGGAAAATACAAATCTCAAAAAACTATTGTAGTTTAATATTTGTAATAAAGTTGATTGTTTTTGACCTCTTATGCCGCCATTCTTTCTAGTGAAACGCTGAATTTGTTCTGAATGTTAACTCCATTCATAAGAATTTTCTTATGAATGGAATCAAACTGACTGAACAGACTTAGGTACTTTTTATTCATTATTTTGTTGATGGCTTCCTTTTAAACGAGTTTAAATAAGAAAAAAGGAGGTTCTCAATTCGGTTGTACCTTCTTTTTAATGTTTGCTATCGCATAACTTCTTATGAACCATTTTGAATTGTGTTTTTTATATTATGACGCGTATTGTGACAGGTGATACTTCCAGATTGGTTCTATAGACACGTATTATGACAGGTGATACTTCCAGATTGGTTCTATAGAATATTTTGACCATGAAGTTGGTTTCTCAAGTTTTTGAACTTGACTTGTAGTTTATTGTGTAAGTACCTACGAGTATCTTTAATTTGTTACTTACTTAACACTATCAATGACCGCACTTTTCAACCCCATTAGTTTTCCATCACTCAATGAAAACTGAAGTCCAGAGAGATCAAACTTTAAGTCATCCATCTCCATAACATCCATGACCGGAATCCCTAACTCAGGGATGCCACTCATGAAGGCCGGTACCGCTTTCTGGAACTGGGTCTTCATACACTCGCCATCTTCTAGGTTGCATTTTTCTACTGGCAACACTGAAAGCAATATTATACGTTATCTTATCTTATACCTTTAAACGAGAAAATCTTGTATATATATATATATATTTAGGATCTCGGAAACTGAGCCAACGATTTTCATGAAATTAAGTATACAGGGGTTTTCGGGGACGATAAAACGATCTAGCTAGGATAAATTTTTAGAAAATGTCCCCTTAATCGTAAAGTAAATAATCAACATTATCATAAAATCATAACTCCTAGCGCCATCTGTTGATTAAGTCATGAGTTAGTGGGACAGAGAACGCCATCTATTGACGAGTAGTGGAGTTTATTATTATGTCGGTATAAGATCTAAAAATATTAATATTTAATCAGTATGTAAGTAATTCGTATTTAAATATAATTCACAACAACAGTTTACCAAAAAAAAATACCGAGCGAAGCTCGGGCACCAACTGCTAGTAAGTTAAAATTATAATATGAAGTGAAGCTATTGAAAAACGTGTAAAGTTAACCCACGTACACAAACTTAAAAACAATTGTGCCGTTGCATTTTTTTTGCTGTAACATAATTATATCGATACTAAAAATAACGAGAAGTTTTATTTTGGTGCACAAAAAAGTCATTTCACAAAAAAGTATTGATCAGAATTATGATAAGGTATTCTTTTTTTCTAAAAACATATTTAAAATACAATATAACATCCATACAGAGAGCAAAGTATTTTTTCTCAGTGGGGATCGAACCCGCGGCCTCCTGCGCAGAAGGCGGGAAGTTAATTATAAAACAAATTTTAATAAAAATATGAATTTAACAGGAAATAATCGACAGTGTAAAAGTTGATTGCACATGAAAATGTTTCCGACTTGTACAAAAATGTCAGCGCAAACCCAAGGATACCTAGTACACGTTGTTTTATTTTTTTAATTGTTGTCAATCCACACAACACTAACAAGCCCCAAATACAGCAGCGCTTGTAATATGGGAACTAGATATAATACTTATTTAAATTTTTTTTGACAAATTATTTTTAGCGTACAATATAACACCCAGACAGAGATTAAACATCTGCGTTCACCACACAAATAAAAATATTTTTTCGACACAAATATTTTTTCTCGGTGGGGATCAAACCCAGGACCTGCGACGCAGAAGGCAGAACTAATACCAACTGAGCTGTTAAGAAACTCTGACAATTAATATCGATCGATTACAATGTGTCTCTTTGAAAGATAATGATGATGGTTTCACTTACGTACCTACTCTGTAGCAATTACATGCAAACGACTAGCAATTATTATTATCGTTAACTAGAAGAATGGCAATGTAATTATAATAACACTATGTATTTTTTGTTTTTAATGTCATCCATCATTTCAAAAGTAAGTACGTTCGTTCGCCTTTTTCTACTACAATCCCCGCTGCATTCCTTTTGGGGTTGAATTTTCAAAAACCCTTTCTAAGATCCGTATTTTAAACAGTGCTTGAGTGTGAATCAAACCTATAGCATAGATTTTAGGAGAAGATTTTAGAATAAAAAAATAAGCATAAGTTAGGGTGGTCCCATGTGGATGAACCTTCAAGCTTTTTTTAGTACCTACTACTTGCTGATGGAACCAACAATTCTAAAGCATCATCATCAAAACGCTGAAAATATGAGAGTGCTATTATACTACTCAAGGCTAATTATTTTTTATCTTCAGTTTATTTCTCGAGCTTTTGGCTTTCGTCCGACCTTTTGTGATAACCATCGCATGTAACAAAACATTGTCAGGTACGTGCGCTACGATGCACTGCCCTGCCTCCACCAACCTGAGGCATACAGGATGTTCAGCCTCACATCCCAGTAATTTCGGCACCCACACCCTTCAAACCAAAACATAGCAATGCTGCTTCTGGGCAAAAATAGGCATGGTGGTAGTACTTCCCGGACGAGCCCTTAATATAGCTCTATACATGCACCGAACTGCCTAGACTAGAGCCTAAAAACAATCTCAGGGCTTATCTTAAAATAAATTGCATCCAAAGCTTTTAAGACTACGCATAATGTAATTTTTTAAAGTATTTACTGTAAAAGAGAAAAATATTTTAAAGTATCGATGTACTTACCGGTCAACTCAGCACAGGAATAGGCAAAGATCGCACAACATATTATTAAAATAAACTTCATTTTGATGTTTAAACGCTACAAAGTCAAATGATCACTGGACACAAAGACAGAATGCTAAACTTAATATAGGTTGGATAATATAGTAAGTGAGCATTTAATGATGACTGGACAGTACAATGTAACTACTTTATTACCCTGCTTCGCTTGATAAGACGAAATAATTATATCGTCGGTGGACTTTTTCAATAAGCGCTTTGTTTCACACTAAATTTCTCACGCCCTAAGCATAGATGAAAAAATATCTAACAAATACAACGCATAAGGTCTGTGTTGAACCACCAAGTGGTTTAAAAAAAAACTGGCCCTTGACGCTAAAGGCCTGCGCTGGCGATGTTGATGGCGGTCACGTGAAACATTTGACAGCGATATTTAACAGCGTTTCAGCTGATCGCCATCACCATCTCCTAGATGTGCGCAGGCATTTAGATTCTTATTACCCATGAAAAGCTATAGCTGGTGCTATAATGGTCATATTAGCTGTCATTTAGCTTAGCAAACCGATAAGTCTGTTGCCATCTCTATTCGTTGACATGAAAGTGACAGTGACAACAGACTTTATGCGAACTGTTGAAAGGTGTCCGGCATTATGAATGGGTGGGCAAGTATATACCTAGCATTCTTCTCTCTTCTAACAACAACTAGAACAACATGGTACTGTAGGATACAGCTCAAGTTACCTAAAACAAAGAAAAATGACACTTACCGCAAGGACATAAGAGCTAGCAGTGTATAGTCTGATGCGTATCTGTGTGTACATAAGAAAAAGCAATATCAGTGGCAGCAGCAATCCAAATCTCACGAACGACTTGTTGTGCTGTTAAATAAACTAAATTGCAATTTATCGATTTTCCGACAAAAAAGTCAATCGACTGATGACACTCAATAAAAAAATATCAATTTATTACAAGCGACTTATTTACTCCTCCTGCTAGTTGCTATTGCTTGGTTTTAGGTGATTTCTGTTCTGATTTTTTTTTGCAGTCTATCCAAAAATGCAAAAATTCCAGATGTTGCGTGTTCAGTCAGTATGTTCTATTTTCTGTAATGTATTAACCCTTTTTTTAACTTTATCAATTCAAAAGGCAAAACGACGGCGTCTTTTTAATGTTTGTTTTGCAATAAGTTGATACAGGTTTCAACCTTTTGCTTCGTTTTTCAGGCATTGCTAGTTGCAATGTTAAAATAAGAATAACATCTATTATAATAATAACAGAAGTCATCAATTGGCATGGGGTTTTAGGGGTTTTAGCCAAAGTGTGGACGTTGTAGAGAGTGTCATTTGCCCAAACAACTTTAAAAAGCTTTTTATACAAACAAACAATATTCATACTAGCAGGTACTCTAATAATATAGTACTACTACGTATTTGAACGAGGTAATTTGTAAAGTGGTTTAAAGGGAGGCAAAAAAGCAGTTCTTAAGTCCTTGCAGCTACAGTACCTACTACAAGTCTTAGTTTTGTTTGTTTTTCGGTTTTAAGAGGAAAATTAGAGGAAGACTAAAAAAGCGGCCAAGTGCGAGTCGGACTCGCCTATGAAGGGTTCCGTAGCAACAAGTAACATAATATAAAATATGTTGTAGTTCGTCGAAAGGTAAATTTTGGTTTACGATTTATGACTTATAAAAAAACTACTTACTCGATCTCGTTCAAACCTATATTCGGTGGAAGTTTGCATAGTAATGTACATCATATATATTTTTTTAGTTTTATCAATCTCTTATTTTAGAAGTAACAGGAGGGGACACAAATTTTTCGCGCAAACTATTCAGTTTAGAATGGGTATAATGTAAAAAAAAAAATGAGTTTCAGTTTCAAGTATGGGGACCCCCAAAATATACTGTTTTTTTTTCTTGTTTTTTATAAAAATCTGAATCCGGTCCATAGAATACATCGACTCGCTAAGTTTCATCAGTCTAGCTCCTATAGTTTCGGAGAAAAATTGCTGTGACATACGGACGACGGTCAGACAGACAGACATGACGAATCTATAAGGGTTCTGTTTTTGCCATTTGGCTGCGGAACCCTAAAAAACACGTGCTTTATCTTCAAAAATATCTAAATGCGAGAGCTAAAACTAGTTTCACAGTTTTTGCTCTCGCAATTAGATATCGTTGAAGAAAAGCACTGAGCTTATTAAGGCACAAACCACCGCCGATGTACTACTCCCTCACACATTATGTCTCTTTAAAAGATGCAAAAACACTGAACTTATTTATCGTAAGTCGCGAGCAATTACATAAACTTCTTGAAACAAATTCAGTGATTTCTTTATCCTTCAAAAGGTTCGGTAATGAAGGATGTAGGCGAGCAGATTGCCGTCGAATAGACGGCAATCTGCTCGCCTACCATGAGCTTCATATGGTTATGGCTGTCAAAATTGTGTCAACACATTCAAACCCAAGAAGAAAATGAATGTGTGGGTCAGCCAATCTATACACAATTTGACAGCCATAGCCATAACCATATAGAGCTCGCGGTAGCCCTGCTGGTTCCCATAATACAAGCTCTGCTCAATTTGAGGCTAGTTTAATTAGTTTAGTGTCAAAAAGTCAAAGTGAATTTATTTACAGAATTGAATTGATAAATGTCGTGTGTATTGTCCACAATATTTATTATTTACTTCAACTTGCTTATTTTGCGAACATTATAAACGAGGGGTAATACCCGTTAGTACAGAGATTACTATAACGTTTATCTTAATAGATAAACCTCACGCCAACGCAATTACTAGCATAACAAGTATCTACTCCTACCACACATAATTACTGATTAAAAAATTAGTTTAAATTGCGTGTCAAGCCACAAGATGGACACTGTAATGACTGGACAATGTCTGATGGTGTGATGATTTGTTTGATGTCCTGTGTGTGATTAGGATTACGTCACTTTTTTTTTTCTTTTATAAAAGTTAGACAAACGAGCTTACGGCCCACCTGATGTTAAGCGGTCACCGTCGCCCATAGACACCAACAACACCAAGGGTGCTGTCGTTGCGTTGCCTACCCTGAAGGATTTTTTTTACGTTTTTCTTGAAGCTAATAACAAAATAACATAGCAAATAACATGAAAGAGTGGCACATGTCACGTTTGCTAATATTTTGAGTAAAGTTACATCTCTGCCTTGGAGAGATCGCTGTTAGCAATAAAACCGCCTTTTATTTTACTGTGGCTGTTTACTTTTAAGCTAAAAGCTTTACCTATCCTAACTTACTTATTGTGTCATTGTCTTTTTTACTTACTTATATTATAAGGGAAAAGATTTTGTATTTCTGTATGTTTGTTATGAATAAACTCAAAAACTACTCTGCCGTTTTAAAATAATATTTCACGATTGAATAGCCTATGATATTCAGGGTGAATGTAATCATCCTGAATAACATAGGCTATACTCATTACTCATGTGTTTAAAAAATAAATGTCCACCCGTGCGAAGCCGGGACAGGCCGCTAGTAATCAATAAAGAGCTATCAATGTATCATCTCTGTCCATTTTAAATAGGCACTTGACGAGGCACATCTTAAAACTACATTTTACTTTGGAGACTGATTGGACACCTGCATGTTTTTTTTGCCTATCTAACCAGTTGCACTTTACATTCAGTTAAACAAATGAATTCATAATTGCATTAACATAATGTTCATACTTATACATTTACCTTGATGATAAAACAGTTTGCATACTTAGCTGATAGAGCTCTTAAAGTTTAATGGAAGCGTAGAAGGCATTAATAAAACATGTGATGGTAAGATAAGCACATAGTCTTCTTGAGCCACTATAGACTCTGATATTTTGACGTGATAACGTCTTATAAATCGATGGAGCCGGCTGCACGAACGAAAAAACATGACTCATGCGTCGTAACCGTCGTTCCGCCGGCCTTTCCTTCGTTCCGTCGAGCCCGAGACCGAGCCCGTGTAAGGGATTCCGAGTCTGCAGAGTTTTCTTATGACGATGTCACGTTCAACTATCGTCAGTAAACCGGCTGTACAGACAACCAATTTTTTATTTATACTTACTACTTCTAACTGTTACTTAACATGGTCGCCACCGCAGAACGATTAGATTGCGGCGATTGCCTGTACCCATTTTCTTAAAAGTGTTCTTGTTTGAGACATTGGTGTAAGTTATCCCTATCAATGTTTATCACAGTGAAAGGAAATATGGTTAGTCTATCTTCTTATTAGGTACCAAGTGTGGTGAAAGGATTTTAACTGCACCTCAATAAGGAGTTTGAAAGTCAAGTGCTTCTTTTCGGGCACTTGACTTTCAAACTTTTTAGGTTCTACGACATGCTGGTTTCCTCACGATGTTTTTCTTTATGAATTGAAAGCACTGGCATAGTCTACATACATTTTTAGGCAGAAAAACTCATTGGTACACGACTGGATTTGAACCCACGACCCGTGGGACCTTAGCCTATAATTTTTTTGTTATTTTCACTTGGCAGCTAAGATTACTTCCGGGGAAGGTTAAAGAGGGTATATTTGTATTTTTGTGTATTTGTAATGAAAAACACAATCATTTCAAAAATGTTTTCCCTGTTGGAATGCTAAACTGCCAATCTTGAAGGGTTTCGGTGCCGGTGAAATGACTGGCACGTGAGGCTGAACATCTACATGACTCAGGTTAATGGACGCAGGGGCAGTGCATCGTAGGGCACATTCCTGACGTACGTGACCTACGAAGCAATGCTTTGTTAGGCAATGGTTACCACTTAACATCAGGTAAGCCAAATACTTGTTCCATCAGCTAGTCATATAAAAAAAAGTATGTAGTAAGGTGGGTTACCGACTAGTTTTATTTTTATGGCAAATAAAACAATGCATATAATGAATATTTTTTTTAATATCAATTTCAACCAACACAATTAACAAACTACAATAAAAAAAAACGAAATCATCTCATTGATTCGTATTTGTTACTAAATACCCATTTCATAATCTCTCAGTAGCAACAAAAAATGTTTCTGTTTCTACTACTTTTCAATAAAGGTGTTTTTTCACGTGACAACGTCTTCTAATACGATGGCGCCGGCTGCACGCACGAAAAAATATGACTCATGCGGCGTTACCTCGCTCTGAGGCGTTCCATTTAAGGCTTAAAGTGCAAGCGAGAGCGCGGAACGAGCGACAAAGAGGCACAATCGGCCTCCGCGTTCGGCAGCGTTCGACATCTGTCTCTCTCTTACTTGAGTGAGCGATGCGTCCGCGTGGACAGCTGTATGACGTTGTCACGTTCAACTATTGTCAGTAAACCGACTTTACAGACAACCGATTTTTTGTAGATAAAAATGCAAGTAACACCCAGACAAAGAACGAACATCTGCGTTTACCACAAAAATATTTGTTTTTGGTAGGGATTGACACAGCCTATTACGGCGCAGAAAGCAGGACTACTACCAACTGAGTCGTGTAGCCTATCGACAAGTTGGTGGACATTCCACAAATCACTACCTAGCCCTAGATTAAACAAATCCTGTACTTCTGGAGTCTGATAGCCGAAAGGCCAGGCCACACCAACGCAAGAACACAGCGCTGTGTTATCGCCTTATGATGTGGCTGGGCCTTTAGTTGCTTAACTTTTTTTTTTTAAATAAATTAATTAGCTTATCATAATTAATACGCAGACATCGTAGAAGGATCTACTATATTTTAAACTAAACATCATCAGCCTGCAAAAGTCCGCTATTTGACATTGGCCTTCCTTATTACATACTTCCAGAAAGATCGGTTTTGAGCCATCAATCGATTTCCCGGACTATAACCAAGCAACAACTTAAATCTAAGTAATAGTGATATCTTCCAACGGTTGCGAGTTCAGGTAAGTCTTTATGGATTCGTACATTTTCTGAACAGGTTTGTTGAACACGGGGAGTCCAAATTCCAGGGTCATTGTCTTCCAGTTCTCATTCATGAACGAATGTAAGGTATCACCTGAAAAGAAGAGAATTTTATTAGAGTATGTTGAATGCAACGAGGGCCAAAACCAGAGTTATTTTGGTACATTATTCGCGTGTAGGTATAGGTACAATCATCAACTAGGGAACTAGGGAACTAGGGATATTCCATTTCGAATAGGTTTTCAGATTTTTCGAGATGTTATCCTGCTTTAATTTTGATTAATAAGTAATAAACAGTTGTTTTTTATTATTATAATTAAACAACACAAAATAAAGAGTTTTGCCTTACCAAGTTTCCTAAAGAAAATATTTTCAGTTTTTGTAAAAATCAACAAAAGTTGAATATCCCTAGACAACCTTGTGTTTTAAGTTCAAAAAAGTTATGTACACAATGCTCTCAAACGGTGAAGGAAAATATCATGACCGCATATCGCTGACATACCCACGGCTAAGTCAGCTCCGCACGTATTGACCGATGTCTTTCCCGTGTGGATTAAGCTGACTAAGCTGTCAGAATAGTGGACAAGCCTATTCCATCTATTAAATCCTGTCCCAGACACTATAGCGTCCCGTAAGTAGGGGCATGAGTAAACAACAGTTGCTTTGACGTTATATAAATCATCTACAACAGCAGATGCAAAGACCAGTTTACTTTTTTTACTAGATATTATAGTGTTGGTGTAACAGAAATTTTCCCACAGGTGACTTGAATTTTTTGTAAATAGCGGCCGACTCAAAAGCGTTTGGTGGTTTTGAGAAAGTGGGCTGAAGCCTGCGGTTTCAGACGTAAGCACTTGAAACTTTGGAAATTTCAGAGGGCCAAATATTAGACAAGTGAAACCCTCTTCATACCTCTGCCATAAACGTCGTAACTGACAAGCATTGAATTTGATACGGATAATGGATTTAGAAATCCGATAACGCGGTAAGAAAATTTAAGCTGTAAACGACGATCGGTTATTTAAGTTATCATCATAAAGAACACAGACCAAAGCTGGTGCCAAGCCTCCTCCTACATTCATAAGAAAAACGTTTTTAAGCCCAAACGGCTTCTTTCGTTGTTCACAATGCCATCAATGTTAAGGACTGAGATCACTGCTCATGCTTCTTTATGCTCTGAAACTTTGCACATCATCTTGATCACCTAAGATGCTGATGGGGATCAGTGATTCGCTGTCAAATTACGCAGCTCTGTGTGCAGATGTACATAATTATGCTAAGCCCTATGCTAAAATTTGAATTGACGAAAATTTTGACGTTATATGAGCGTATAGAATGCAAGCCAGTAGTAGTAGAGATCTATGTGAAGAGCTCGTCCGGGGAAGCACGCCATGCCTATTTCTACCG
Source organism: Thera obeliscata (assembly GCA_947578465.1). Taxonomy (NCBI): domain Eukaryota; kingdom Metazoa; phylum Arthropoda; class Insecta; order Lepidoptera; family Geometridae; genus Thera; species Thera obeliscata. The sequence goes on along the minus strand of OX387912.1, from coordinate 20,468,464 downwards.
TGAAGCAGAATCGCTGGTGTTTCGGTTTGAAGGATACCGGTGAAATTACTGGCACGTGAAGCTGAACATCTGTATGCCTCAAGTTGATGGGCGCAGTGCTTTGTAGGGCACGTTACTGATGTGTGTGACCTACGCGGCAATGCTTGGTTATAGGCGATGGTTACCACTTAACATTAGGTGTGCCGTGAGCTTTTTCCATCAAATACTTGTATAAAAAAGCCATGCCATGCAGGCCGTGACCATTCTAGCATAAATTGGTGCGTGGGAGATACTCACTCAAAGCCTTATTGCCGTTGAAGAGGTTTGTCAGAAGGTAGCTGGCACCATCTCTTACGTCAAACCGGTACTTGTAACCCTTCAGGCTTATAACATTCTTGCCGTCTTTGTTTTTTAAGGTGTCAAAGGTCATGTCAATTACGATCTGGCAATTTTCTGAAACAAAAAAACCATTTTGCGTAAATAACCGGAAACAAAATAATGGATTTTAAGAAAATTAAATAAGATTTGGTTAATAATTGCTTTTGGTGGTTTTAGATACTCCTGTTATGATATTGTACTTAGGGTTTTTGTTACTCCGTAGCTTGGTTGTTTGCTATTTTTTATGTAAAAATTCCAAATTCAGTGACTTGGTCGAACCCACGACCTACGGCTACGGCGCAGAAAATAGAGCTGCAACCAACTGAACTGAAAGACTAGTCAGAAGTATGCCAGTACTCTCAAACAGTGAAGGAAAACATAGTGAGGAAACATGGCAGTAGTTGAATTTATAAAGTTAAAAAACATTGTCGAGTGCATGAGACAAGCCTCTCTGAGGGAAAAACCAGTGACACGATAGGAAGAAGAATAAGATGTGCCAGAGATGTGCTAACCTTAATGTTAAATTCATGTTGAACCAAAGCATGAATATGAATTTCTAACAGCAAAGTTGACTTTTAGGTAGGTAATTATTCTAAATAGTTTTGACATTGAAATTAAATGTATTTTTTTTTGGATATTAACAAATATTACAATAAAACTATTAAACAGTTAGGTTACAGTGTAAACTTTCTTGTAGGAAAACATTTTCCAAAATACTTTCTTAGTGTACCTACACTTCTCATAAAGGACACACTCTCCAAATTTCAAGTCGCTACGACTAAAGGTTTAGGCTGTGTGTTGTACGTCACTCACTCACCAAGTTCTGTAATATAATATTGTTATTTTATAATGTCCCAAAAGTTAAGAGCCAAGTAGAGTTTGAACCCTCGACCTTCCCCTTCATACATGCGCTGACCGCTGCGCCATCGGATCCTAATCACACTCGAATAATTATTAGAATTATAATTTTAGAATTAAACATCATATTTCTTATGTATATTATAATCTGATTAAAGAGGTAATTTATCGTGAGAGAAATTGTTTTTATTATTAAATCATTGTTTAAAATAAACATGCATTTATTTATTATTTATTTAAAAGTACATGTATAGAATATGAGCACTCCCCAAAATATGATTTTTTAATATGACTAGCATAACATTATTACTGGTTTTTACTATAAATGCTGTTAAAAAGCTTAATATTAGCGGACCTGCAAATTTGAATTCAGGCAAGAAATAATTCTCTTCTAAACTTTAGCTCGAACTAACTGTATCTAAACTGGGTTTAAAATTATATATATCAACAGTTTGCATAACTTACTTATTTTCATCACAGTGTCTCCGTCTCCACTAATGGGTAGGATGAGTAGTCTCCCAGACGCCTTGTATTTCCCCTTCATCGTCAGGTCAGCGTGGAACGCCAGTTGCATTTTCTTCTTCTCCATATCCACGCTGAAATTCAAAAGAATAGTTATTTGGGGAACAGTTAAATTTTTTAAAAGGTGACAAGTTATAGCAAACCACTATATTTAATCAACGTTATTTAAAAATCGAACAAACCTCAAGTTTTCAATCTTAGAATTTTTCAATCCCTTGATCACAACATCCTTGATATCCAGTTTCAAGCCAGAGAGATCTACCTTGATGGTGTCTACCTTCATAGGGTCCAGCGTCTCTGTACCCAGCTCTGCGATTCCAGCTGTGAATATTGGCTGCACTTCCTGGGCAATGGTCTTGATGCAGTTAGAGTCTGACAGACTACATTTTGTTATTGGTGGTACTGAAATGATTCAAAAATATATATCATTATAAATTATAAGTATAAGTTATAATTTTTGTCAGTTTAAGTTTGAAAATAAAGGTTACTAGCTGCCATTTCCGGCTTCGCACGGGTGGACCTTTATTTTTTAAACACAAAAATTATAGCCTATGTTACTCAAGCTGAATGTGACTTTTGAATGGTGAAGGAATTTTTGAAATTGGCTCCGTAGTTTTTGAGCTTATTCATTACAAACATACAAAAATACAAATCTTTCCTCTTTAATTAGTATAGATAAGTTTTTGTTTTTAATTTTCAGGAGTTGTAGCATCCTTTTCCTTTGACATTATGCAAAGATTATTATTCTTACAAGGTAGCCATGATTTCGTTTGACATCATCAAAAATCGCAATGATTTTTAGTATTGGAAAATAATACGGGTCAAAATTTACATTTAATTGCATTGGCTTTCACGCAATTCTTGTCATTTCAATTACCTAATGTGTACATTAGTTTAAATGTCAAATTACGTTTCATTTGCTTTTGCATAAAGTAAATTCCATGGATCCAATCATGCACAAAAACTTGTAGGCACCATTATTATGACTCAATTTGTAAAAGCTGTGGTTAAGTTTAAGGTCATGCTACAAAAAAATATTTAAAGCAGCTAAAGAAACATAAAAAAGGTGTTTTTTCAATCGCTTCTTAAGAGATCTCTGTGTCTTCTGTCAAGGTTCGAGACACAAATGTCATATACCTAAAACTCTCATACTATATTCTTCATAGACTTGATTGACTCATAATTCTATTAAGTAGGGTTGCCTGGAAGAGATCGCTCTCAGCGATAAGGTCGCCCATTGTTTTGGCAAAAATATTCATAAATCCTGTATTAGATTTCTGTGTGGTGAACAATAAAGAGTTATCTATCTATCTATCTATTTGTTTTCTGGCATTTTGGGAAATCACATAGCTTTTTCATTATAATTGTTTTTCCAATGTTATTTTGAGTTTTGCTGTGTAATTTCGGTGGTAGGTATTTTCACCAAAATTACTTGAGGTCTTAAAACAAAGTGTTAGCAGTTGGAATGAAAGTGTGATATGTGAAATCCTGATTTGACCGAAAATGTTTCCGATGGTTTTGAAGAAAACCGCCATCTTTTTCTTCAAAACCAGCGACAGTCGACTTGTCCATTTACTGACTTGACTAAACACTATTTTATATATTATTATGTAATACATCCTCACTTGACACTGGCAAAATTGATTCAAAATGGGCTCAGACTATGAAATTTAAAGCCCAATTTACTCTAGTGGGCTATTTCACGAATCATAAGCGCTAAAGCATAATGTTACCATCATCATAATATTACAGCTCGAAGAACCGCTAACCGTTGGGATGTAAAGGTTCTCGAATGGCGACCACGAACCGGAAGACGAAACGTAGAGCATCCACCCACCAGAAGGACTGACGCCATTGTTAGGATCGTGGGAAGTCGGTGGGTGGAAAGGGCATATACATATGTTCAGCAGTGGACTTCTTCAGACTGATGATGAAAGCCTTATATAGTGCAACAAGGTAAGCATGAAAACGGCTTCATGCGGAAGAAGTCACGCGGATAGAGACTGACTAGAGTAGTAAAAACGGCAGGGCCTTGCCGCGAACTCGCTTCAACAATGTCACCAACTATATAAACAAGCAATGGTTTGCATAATTTTATGTTTAAAACAAGAACAGAAAACAAACTCACATGCCGAAAAAACCGCGCTAAATTGCAACAACAAAATGATCCCATTTACAACACACATTTCGTTACACACGATAGCCCGTCGAAACGAAAGCTCACTACTGTCGAACCCGCGTGATACCAACAGCATTTATACACAAACGTGATAACTATACAAGGATAATCATTATGAATTATCAAGAACAATACATACCTACCTAATACAACAAAAAAGATGAGCGAAGTGATGGATAGACAGTGTTTTTTTTAGCTTGTTGGAGTTTACCCCCTCTTTTCTTATATATTCAGTTGACCTAAGTATGCCCTTTCAATTGTTATTCTTCCTCTTTTTTATTCAAAGCTTGGATGAACTCAAGGTGATATTATTCGTTAGATAAAAAACTCATTACGAATGTGGTGGCATAATGAATACTCGTACTTACATAATACCTAGATGCTATTCGATTTTGACAAAAGGCCACCAGAAGTGTGTAGCGTTCGGTGGCTAGAAGAACCCAGAAGTTACTAAGTGGATCAACTTCTCCCTCGCAATTTTTGACCTTTTTAAAGTTATTTATGACCAAGTTCAGTGGTCATAAATAAACCAAGTTCACCAAGTTCAGTGGTCATAAATAACTTTAAAAAGGTCAAAAATTGCGAGCGAGAAGTTGATCCACTTAGTAACTTCTGAGTACACTTCAAAAATATATAGAAAATCGCGAGCAACTATATTGTGTAAGCTTTGATTGCACAAAGATATGAAATGATTTTATATTTTTTAGGGGGTTTAAATGCGCGAGCATGAAGTATGTACATCGACGGTTGTTTTCACCTTATTAAAAGTATACTCACATTTCAACCCAGTCCTCTCAGTTCAGTTGGTAGTAGCTCCGCTTTCTACGCTGGCGCTGTGGGCCATATTATGTTCGATCCACACCAAATATTTGTGTGGTGAATAATAGATAAATAAATAATATTTTTTTTTCAAATTTGCGAAAATACGCACAACTACTCATTTAGTTTCTATCTATGCCTACGCACGGCTTACGGTACAGCGAAACTGGACTCCAATTTTTTTTGATGCTATACAAAATGTGATGTGATTTTGTGCGAGGTAAACTACTTAGCATTTTTAAATAACATTCCAAAATTTTAACCAGAAATTGAGATGAAACCATGAAACCAGATTTGGAGATTAAAATTCTAAATTGATTTATTCAGTCAAGGATCACTTTGATGCTAGGTGAGTCAAGGTGCCAGTTCCACGTGACCAAGCCTAGAAGAACAGGCAACCTAGCTTTAAGAAGGAATCACACAGGCGACTCTCCATACAAACGTAGTCCCCTATTTCCTCCCTGGATAATGCCTCTAGAGTAACCATTTTGTCTCATAAAATCCAGATCTGCTATATACGTGCTCGTATGTTTTCTTTTTTTTCAGAAACTTATTGATGACTTAATGTTGTGAGGTTTTTGATCACTTCATTATTCGTCATTGATAATGAATGAAAAATGAAAGAAGGTACCTACAAAGTCTTATCACTTAATAGTGGCCTCTTAAAGGTACAAAAAATATTATCAAAATAAATAATCCTATAGTACAGGTTTAATGATTGAATTATGATAGCGATAGTGTCTGTTAGACGGATATATAGACCAGCCAGACCACAATTAATCCTATTTACTAAACCAGAACCAAGATTTCACAGCTTACTAAGGTTTTGGCTTTGATAATTAATACTAATTTTATGACACAACGGGATATTTACCATGATTAAATTCAACCGTAAACATGGTGCATGCAACTGTGCCGAAATATCGGGAGTCAAAACTAAAAAAAAAAGTCATGGTAAATATCCCGTTGTGTCATAAAAATAGTGTTAAAAACCATGATAGTTTCAAAAGTTATATTGAAAATTAATCATATTTTTATTTTGTAACACGTCGTATAAAAAGTGTATCACCAACGAAAGTTTTGAAACACCTGAACTTGGTCAGTCTCCAATGTCACCAGGATTGCCATAATTACAGGTTAGTTTCACTTGTTGGAACCGGAAAACAAGGAAATGACTATATAAAAAACGTGTTTAAATCAAGGCTTGTTTACATACACGCAAGGGGTCGAAGAGTAAGGTAATCTCTTTAACTAGGTACCTACCTCCTTAAGTGTTCTAGGTAGTCGTTAGGTAGCTTTAGTACCTACTAGCTACTAAGAATACACTGGTAGAGGTAGTAAATAAGGCAACTATTAAACATTTTTATACTTCGGACAAAACATTATCAGGCCAGTACCGTGAATCTGAGTTGCGATCACAACTTTTTGTGTGCGGTCAAACACAAGCCTGTAAATTAAAACAAAGGGCACTATTACTAACACTCTCGCACTCTGTCCGTCCGTCTGTCTGTTTGTCAGTTTTTCACTAGACTGTATCTATAATATCATGAACCCTGATAGACAGTTGAAATTTTCACGAATGACAATAATTATGTTGGTATAGCGGAAAGAGAAATACATCTCTTTCCGCTATACCAACATAATAATTATATTAAGAAAATAGATTAAAATTAATATCTATCAAGGCACCCATAAAACAGACATGGTTTTTTGCTGTTTTTTAGATGTTTTTAGATGTCGTGGCTTTGCTCGCTCCTTTCCCGTTACGCCCCGTTCCTGTTACTTTTTCTACTATTATTTGTTTGTGTGCCTAATTTCATCCACATCCGCTTAACCGTTCTAGCGTTATTGAAATGAAATTAAATGAAATGTTTATTTGCTTGAAATATGGTTAGGAGTTAGTTGGATCTTATTTTATCAGTTTCACATATTTCACCTAAGTATTGGCATGCAAATTTTAAGGGACTTTATTTTTATATTTATACAATTAATACATTTATTCTAAATACCAATTAACAATTCAATTAGTATAATTATATACTAATTGAACGTACGTGGTCCATAATTAAGATATAAAATAAAATTAAAATAAACAAAGCAAGTCAGGTTCAAATTTGAAAGTCATACGGTATTTAAAAAATCATTAATATTATAAAAACTTTTCTCAATTAGCCAAAGTTTCAGCTTTTTCATAAATAATCTATCTGGTAGCTCTTTAATATCAGATGGCACTTTATTAAATATTTGTCCGCACATAGCGAAAGCATTCTTTTTATACAAAGTAGTTCAAAGTAGTATTGAGTAGCAAACACCCATACATACACAATTTCGGATTTATAATATTAGTGGGATGGTACGCCATGTACCAAGTATAAAACTACATAGAAAATTAAACTAATCATTAATAGTTAATTAATTAATATTGCTTGGAATAGTTAATAAGACATAATTATGTGTGTGATTGTCAGCAAGCAAAACCGCGGGCGGAATCTAGTAAAGCAATAAATCTTAGATATATACCTAACATAATAAATTACAACGATAGGTATAATGAATAGTCTTTACGTCAATCTCAGCGAACGTGTTTGTGTTACTTAGATACTAATTGCCCCTACACACTAGATACCTATATAACTTTGCTTTGGCGCTGTCCAAAAAAACACTTTAAAATCACAAAAAACGTTTGACGCACAAAATATTTTATTATATCGACTTTTTTTATTTTCGATTATATTGTCAAAGTACAGTCACATTCAACAGTAGATTGTTTATCTCTGAATTTGTCAAAGTTATAGCAACTTCTATTTGCTAATAATGGTGGCTCAAAGCAAATATTCAATAAAGTTCAAAATTTCAATCTAAAGTGAGCTGAATTATGAAATATTTGAAGAAACCAGCAATGCCAATGGACTTTTGACGCGGACGTACTTTTTTATGTTTGAGAAAAAGTGCTGAAACAAGCAACATTTTGGCAAAGCCTCAAATAATGTTTTTAATGCACTGATTTTTTTATTAAAATAATATTATTGCAAGACACAATGCAAACAGAAAATGCCCGGCAAGGTATGAACACTTCGTAAGGTATTTAAATAATGCATTGTGAATTTATTGCTATCATGTATGTGGTATGTATTTATTTAATTATAATTTGCTTACAAACGTTGCTACTTGGTCATTACTTAGTTAGCTTAGATATATTTTTGAGGTGTCGGTGGAAAAGTACTATATGTACCGCTGTCACTGCCGTTGCCTTGTTTGCCTATGCCGTATTTAGGTTTGTAGTGGATCATCACTAATAACATCAGCCTGAAGAAGTTCACTGCAAGACAAAAGACTCGCCAAAACATTTCCCGGAAAATCGAGTCTGACATGTTTTTATCCACGGACTTTCTGCGATTTTAAAATTATTGCCAGTCCATCGGATGGAGGCTTAAAGCTAGGTGAGTCTAGATGCCATATCCACGCGACCAAGCCTAGAAGAACAGGCAATAAACTACAGCTTGGTTCCTACCGTTTTTTGGTATGCTCCTTGTACACAACAAAATTAAAAATAGTTTCAAAGACAGCACACACTACTCTTCAAATCTTATACCTTTAAACGAAAAAATCTTGTATATATATATATATATATATATATATATATATATTTATGATCTCGGAAACTGCGCCAACGATTTTCATGAAATTATGTATACAGAGGGTTTTGGGGGCGATAAATCTATCTAGCTAGGATTCATTCTCAGAAAATGAGTCTGTTCGTTAAGAAAAACTAAAAACATAAACTGAATATGGACTGCTCCTGCCATCTATTGACGATTGTGAGCAACTAACTGCAAGCATGTCCAGCAGATGGCATGGTTCAGTAAGAATAAACCAGTAAATATAATAATATGACTCATATGATTTCTTAAAAATACAAATTAACGAAAAAAATTCCGAGCGAAGCTCGGTTACCAACTAGTTAATAATAAAGTGCACGGTATATAAAAATAAGATAAAAACTCACGCATCATATTATTCAGTAAGCTTGTTTGACCAATTCTAGTGGCTTATGATATGATGTAAAACAGCCATGTCTATTTTATCCCAAGGAGGACTAGCAAAAGCGCAGCCAAGAGTCGTTTTTCACATAGAACATGAATGCCTAAAGCTTAACACACATCTAAGCGTTCTGCGGTTGCAATCAGTGAAGCACCGTCTAATAGGACAGCGATATTTGACAGTGTTTCACTGATCGTCACCACAGAACGCTTAGATCTCAGAGGCTTAACACGCAGCAACTACCGCTCTTGTATTTGATGGTTGTTTAATGGAGCCAGATAATGGATTCTGGTCTGATTACTTATTTGTTGTCTTTAATTCTTTTAAACCAGTGTGAAGAAAGGATTATAATTATGCAAGGATTATTATTAGTTCAGCGCACGGCAAATGATTGCGAACGTTGTAGCTTCTGTGGCATGCCGGTTTCCTAACGTGCGTTGTTGAGATGGAAATGGTCCTTTTTGCTTACATAGAACCTTGTTAAACCTTCAAGCCTTCAACATTTAACTAGGTACACGTATTTATAGTCATGTGACGAAAGTATGACCTTCGTATACTTGCACAAGAAAAGGATTAAACTACTTCACAGCCAGTAACGAAAGTTTATAAACACTTTGATGTTATCATGTAATAATAACTAAGATATTATAATTCTGCACCATACAATCTTGTACCGAGCTTACCCAATGCTAGACAACATTTTATACCAGCTGACTTTATTATATGAAAAAAGTCCTTGTTGTTGGTAAAATCTTACGTTCGGTAAAAAAATATTATTATTTTTTTCGCGAGCGAGAAGCTTGCCAGATTTCGTATCTTTTGTTGTTATCTAAATTTAGTCCCACCTATCAGTTTTGTCATTATTTTGAGCATTGATTGCAATAAAAAACAAATAGAAATCAAACTTAGCTTTGGCAAGGAACGATTGCGACAAGACCGAATGTTGACGTAACAACATTAGATAGCGAATAGGAGCGTCGCTTTGTAAAACTATATAGCATGCCAACAAGATACGTGACGCTGTTCCTTGTAAGTTCCTCCTTCCTTGTAAGTATCATTTATTCGTTAGTATCAAACTTTTGATAGCAATTGAATGACACAATCATCCGGCAGTTGTTAGCGTCTGAAATAAATTAGTTTATGACTAAAAGATGCAGCAAGATGGATGAACGACAAAGTCAAAGTCGCGGGGCGGCAGTGGATTAGGCTGGCACAAAATCGAGGTAGAAAGCACAAACTAAGAGAGGCCTATACCCAACAGTGGGGGAAGTCAGGCTGAGGATGACTACAAAAAATCAATTACTTAGGCATTTTGAAATTATAATAGAAATTGCATTGTGATAGTTCAATCACGTGGAAAATTGAATTCATTTCTTTTCATTTCTACAACAATTTTATCCAATACTCCGTTTAATCGCATTTTTATTCGATCTCGAGACGAAGATCAAATCGGATCTCGTTTCTATGCTAATTGGAGGTTGAAGGAGAGTGAAGGATATTTTTATATTTATTCTGTCTTCAAGATTTTTTGTATCCATACGGATATGAACTAAATGAGATTCAACTTCATGACCTTCCCGCTATCGCTCGTATGAATTTATTATTAATCTGAAAAAGACTACATACAGTGCTATCGATCCTACAAACTTTCAGCTGTAATTAAACTATTACAAGGGTATTTATCGCGTATATTACCTTATTTTATTTATTTTACCGACGTTTCGGCTATGTTGCAATAGCCGTGGTCGCGGGCAATCTGCCCGCGGGAAAATAAATAAAATAAGGTGATAAACGCGATAAATACCCGTGTAATAGTTTAAATACCTATGTTTTATGATCTATGATCGCGAAAGTTTAAAAAGGTTCTATTTTAGCTGTAAGATTCCAAGATCCACAGATAAGCTCATTATACTATCTGTGCATGGATCTTGGAATACGTGAAAAAAATCAAGGATCGGGTAACTAACGTATTTCAGATCCACAGATCTTGGAATCTTATAGCTGAAAATTAGCAGTATGCATGTTTTTTTACTTTATTTAATTTATTATTATTTTTCTTCATTCCAGTTTATATCGAATCCTGTTGATTGGACAGCAATTTCAATTTCTCATCATGAAGAAGCATCTTGGACTGATGTGACCGTTAATGAAAGTAGAACTAAACTCGATTGCAACTTGATTGCTAATCTTGAAATCGTTTAATTTAACGAGGCTGTAATTTCCAGCGATCTGAAGATATTTAATATCAGGAAACGGTAGGTTCGATCAGCAGGAAATTAAAGTTAATACGAAATTCGACTCAGAGTCATTACTAACAGCTGGTAGACGTCCACTGCAAGAAATGTCAATCACCCTGTAAATGCTACGCCAAACATTTTACTGGTCTATTGGTTTCATACGGTTACTTTTTTAGCCAATTCTTTAAATGTTGGATTAAAAGCTTGGCTAGATTATTATCGTGTGAAATATGCATCGTTTGTATTTCTTCTTGTTATATAACTTTATAGCATATTTTAGTAATTAGCACTAAGCATAGGTATAGTATAGATTTAATAGTGGGCACACTTGGTTGCCTGCCTTACCTTTTTACCTGAGTGAACACGATCAATGCAATGCAATTCATTTTGTTCAGGCGCGTTGATCAGTCCGCGAAGTAAATAACAATATTCAACAATGTATTTACGGCCGAATACCAAAAAATAAGTTTAAGAGTGGAAATAAGTTGAAAATTATAAATAAAACTAATTCGTTTAAAAAGATCATTTTATTACATTTTATGAGCGTTAAATTCAGTTTCACATTGAGATAAACTTGTTCCTAACTCAGTTTGTCCACGCTAACAGAATAAAATGAAAGTTGGGAATTCGCTGAATTTCATGCACTTCCTGACAATGATTTGTGTTTATTTTATGTAAAACCTCTGAAACACAGCACTTTTTAATCTTGGTATTATTATAATTATTTTTCCGCTATTACAGTAGACTGTCTAGGACGATTGATTTAGTCTTTTTTCTGAAACTTTAAAGTATTTATTTCTTTGCGCACCTAGGTCGCTGGTGAAGGCGATCAATGAAACGCTGTCAAATATATAGCTGTCAAGTTTGACAGCGTTTTACTGATCGCCGACGCCAGCGACCTAGGTGTGCGCAGGCCTTAATAGAAAAATGCTCATTCCGGGAACATCAGCCCGAGTTGGTTATTTAAACTTCAGCTTAAAAAAAAATAACTAATTTACAAATGTTTTATTCTTTAATTGGCAACAAAATTGGCAAGTTGGCATTATCACCCACAGTCAGTTTGTGCAAAGGTGCACGAAAGTTTCTTTGAAGCTCACTTGAAATCTTTTTGCCTAACTTATTTGCTAAAGAACAAGCGACAAAAAGAAAGATAGTCGATTATTATGATATTAATCTGTGGATTAGGCTGACTAAGCTGTCAGGATGGTATAGGTGCTAGACAAGCCTGATTTTATCTAAAATCCTGTCCTAGGCACTATAGCGTTCAGCAAGCCAGTTGCCCCTGACGCAATGTAAGTCATCTACAAGCTTATTCAATCTGTCATACTTTTAAGATCATCTTATTTTCTTTTTAAATAAAAGCACTGACCTACTTTAGCACCATTAAGACGCAGATGGCAGCACAATTCACAAGTACAATCGGTGTCATCCCAAAATTAGACAGGATCTAATTCTGCTCCGGGGAAAATGGCTATAAATTTTCGGTCATTCTGCAGAGTGTCTTGGTTCCTTAAATGTTTTCCAATTCCCATGGTGCCATCGAAACTTCCCCTTACTGAACCACATTGTACTCGGCTTAGTGGTTTGTTTGTGGTTCAACGGGACGAGCGCGGGACGGACTAGTCTGCTTACAATAACAGCTTTTTACCAGACTTCAAATAGAAAAGGGGGAGGTGCTGATTTTGGTAGTTTTTTTCGTCATATTTAGGAATATTTTTGAAAATACCACCGCGTCGAGATTCTACCACCGCTCTTCTCGACATAGAGACCGTGCTCATCCACACATTCTGGATCCATGGGTTTCTCGTACAGCTCGCTTCTCGAGATCGTTTCTTCCTCATACCCATAAACTGTGGAATGAGCTACCACCAGAGGTGTTCCCTCTTAATTACAACATGAATAGCTTCAAGAAAAACGTTAAAAAATTCCTTCAGGGTAGGCAACGCAACGACAGCACCCTTGGTGTTGTTGGTGTCTATGGGCGACGGTGACCGCTTACCATCAGGTGGGCCGTAAGCTCGTTTGTCTATCTTTTACATAAAAAATAAAAAAATAAAAAATATATATATATTTATTTTCAAATGTCTTTCAGATTGGTTCCATAGAAAAATGCATTATTTTATCCGGAAACAGTGTTAGAATCTCGGTAAAAGAATCATTCAAAGATCACAATGGGTAGAAAATAGATATGCCAGTGTACAAATATGTAGGAAACTAAAATATAGCAAGTGTATTAAGAGGTACCATTTTCTTCTTCCTCTTCTTCATCCTGCCCAATCCTAACTCTATCCCACTTTATGTGGAGTGGCACAACTCGTTCTCCATTTCCATTCTTGGTCGTGGGTTCGATCTCCACCGAGAACAAATATTTGTGTGGTTAACATAACTGTCTGGGTGTTATATTGTATTCTAAGTATGTATTTACAAAAAAAAAATGTATTCAAGTATTATATCAGCTATCCGGTTCCCATATTACAAGTTCTGCTTAGTTTGGGGCTGGGTAGTGTTGTGTGAATTGTCCACAATATTTATTTATTTATTTATTATTATTCTTTGCTATTAGCCGTCATCCTCTGTATTCACCGCAAAATTCGAAAAAAAATGTGCATAAATAAGAAGAAATGTGTAAGAAAAAAAAAATTGTCTCGTACGGACGTCGGATGGCTAAGTTGTTCTTAAATATTATGATGAATTTCACCCTACTCAGATAATAATACCACTTATATTTTAATGTGATTAAAAATGCTTTACTTTCGCGAATAAATATTGTACGGTCTTTAATAATGATAGTGAAGCTAAAGTAATTATTATATTCAAGTAATAAAATAAACATTTATACAATCTTCTAAATAAATAAGAAATTCCTCTTTCTTTAAGTTTATTTGTACAAAATGTACTTACAAAATACACAAGAAACAGTTGAGCCATCTGCAGACTGTTACAAACGATCTAGAGATAGCTCAACTACAATCCAAATTAGACGAAAACGTCCCCAAAACGCTGGCGTCATTGCCACGCTGAATAGCAGATGGAACAAGCCTTTGACTCGCCTGAAATTTAGTGGTAACCATCATCAAAGCATTACCCAGTTGGATATGCACGTCAAGAACGTGCCCTACTGACCTGTGTCCATCAACTTGAGGAATACAGATATTCAGCCTCACATGCCAGTAATTTTGCCGACACCCAAACCCTTCAAACCGAAACAGCAATGTTGTTATCATCTAATAATTTTCTTTTCAAAATATTTTTGTAAGGCCTATACAGCTGTATAAAAATGAAATGAAATGAAATAATTTATTTGCTTGAAGTATGGTAAGTACATTTTAGATCTTATAATAGGCAAATATAGAATCACACACTTCGCTAGAAAAACCCAGCATGCAAACCATGTGTAGTACATAAAAAATTAAACCAAATTATTCAATAATACAATATGACTAATTATATAGTGATATATTATATAGTGGCTTTATTGGTAAGACTGCAGCTCTAAGTTACTGGCCACCTAGAATCCGTTCGCTCCAGTTGACGCCATAATTAATAGAAACATGATGAGACAGGGCCGGACTCAGGGTTTATTCCTATACGACCCTTGGCTTTTAAGGCGAAGACAACTGTCGATGTACTTCTTGCTCACACCGTCTGGTTAGCGTACAAAACCAGTTGGGAAAACTTTTAAATAGGAAAATGTAATCAGACTGCACACACTCGGGATTTTCGATGAATAAGTGTTTTCTTTTTAATACAACTAGCATAAGTAACAAACATATGGCCCACCTGTGTGTCGACCGGGAACCAATCGTATGAAATCGGTGTGCGGTGCCTGACGCCTATCGCCGATCGTATCGCCTCTACCACCATTTTGTATGGAGAAACCAAAAGCGCCCCTAGCGGATTCTTTAAGAAGCATGAATAGCGATTGCGAGACGGTGAAAGTACACGTCAGCAGGTTGCTGGTCGACACACTGATGTTAAGCAGTTACCATCGCCTATAACAAGTTGTTTTGATATCCTTAAAGCCAAAGATCAAAGAGCGAGAAGTACAATGACGGTTGTCTCCGCCTTACGAGCCATTTGTATTTGTTCTCCTAGCACAATCACCCATTTGGTTTTGGGAAGAACTGTAATACACTCACTGGTGACGTCATGCAGTTACAACTGTAGGTAACAATGTTAAATTGTCTGTAGAAACTTCTACACATTGCTTTGACAATGTTTTTAAGTTTATTACGAGTAATGCTATGTGTTGGTGCTACGACGTTAGATACGAGTATTTTCAAAAACTACACTAGTGCGATCTATTTAATCTTAAAAACTTCTGTCGTAAAAATTATGTTCAATGAGTAAATTATTTTTTTGAGCTATCTCTAGATCGTATGCAACGGTCTGCAGATAGTTTAACTGTTTCTTGAATATTTTGTAAATATTGTGTTAAACTGTAAGTTTCTTTGTGTAAATTATATAAATTATATAAAACTAGCAGTTGGTGCCCGAGCTTCGCTCGGTATTTTTTTTTTTGGTAAACTGTTGTTGTGTTATAATAATAATAAATTATAATAATAAACTCATAAAAAATAAAGTTGTTAGTTTATAATAATAAACTCCACTACTCGTCAATAGATGGCGTTCTCTGTCCCACTAACTCATGACTTAATCAACAGATGGCGCTAGGAGTTATGATTTTATGATTAAGTTGATTATTTACTTTACGACATTTCTAAACATTTTCTAAAAATGAATCCTAGCTAGATCGATTTATCGCCCCCGAAAACCCTTGTATAGTAAATTTCGTGAAAATTGTTGGCTCAGTTTCCGAGATCCTAAACATATATATATATACAAGATTTTCTCGTTTAAAGGTATAAGATAAATTATAATAATAAACTCATAAAAGTTAAAGTTGTTAGTTTATAATAATAAACTCCACTACTCGTCAATAGATGGCGTTCTCTGTCCCACTAACTCATGACTTAATCAACAGATGGCGCTAGGAGTTATGATTTTATGATAAAGTTGATTATTTACTTTACGACATTTCTAAACATTTTCTAAAAATGAATCCTAGCTAGATCGTTTTATCGTCCCCGAAAACCCCTGTATACTTAATTTCATGAAAATCGTTGGCTCAGTTTCCGAGATCCTAAATATATATATATATACAAGATTTTCTCGTTTAAAGGTATAAGATATAATAAAAAAGGACTGTATTTCAATATTTTATTAGTTTTATGATATTTACTACACTCACTAGCAATAAATCTGGATCGCCAAAATAAGCAACAGGTAGGTATGCCCAAAAAAAAAAGAATGCCAGGTCATTGAAATTAAAATGGTTCATAGACTGACAGGTTAAGTTGATAAATATACTGAATGGCCAAGGAAACATATTTTATTGAAGTAACTCATTTATTTTTATTTACAACTATGTATTTTTTTAATATATTGGACAGCACTTCCGTGATATCAAGGCTTTTGACTAAGACCTTGATAATTTGCTCTCTAGTGGATCATTTGCATTCTAGATTTTTGATTTATTTTGCGAACAAAGTTCAAGTTCAACTCTTTCAAAACAATAACAAAGTTTTTGCCATTAAATTTGCCGCTTATTAATTCTTTTTATATACCTATTTCTTGACGGAATCGAATTTGATTAGCTTCTTAATTAACATACAAAATTTATTTCTTGATTCTGATTGATTAAACTAAAAATACTTCTGCCAGGAACAAAGTTGGAAAAAATGATTTCCTTTCAATATAGTTTACTCTGGAAGGGACCAATCTTTTCAATAACATTAGACCTTATTTAATTCGCGACCAAATCATGTCCCTATTAGAGCGATACTTAGGACCCTGAATTCAACCCTGGTGACACATGAACATGACACGCTGAGACCTGCTGACCCGTTTCCCCACAACCACCTGCGACAGTCAATTTACCTTTAAAAAATCTCGGAAAACCTCCCGCCG
Organism: Thera obeliscata; assembly: GCA_947578465.1. Taxonomy (NCBI): domain Eukaryota; kingdom Metazoa; phylum Arthropoda; class Insecta; order Lepidoptera; family Geometridae; genus Thera; species Thera obeliscata. Next base: position 20,451,481 of record OX387912.1, on the reverse strand, counting down.
AAAGAAAGCAGTATGTTGACTCAACACACATACCCACATACGGTATCGTCGCGGCCTCGTTTTTGCGCTACGCTAAAAGCGACGCAAACCCTTTCAATTCTTTGTCGTTAGGGTGCATATTGCTTCGGAGAAATAAGGGCGGTTTGATCATTTCTGGTTGTATTTTTAGTGGAATGCTTGGGAATGGTTGAGACCTGAAACGTGATGTTTACGGTATTCAAATTGCTGTCACATGGTCACAGAGGGTGCACCTGTATAAGGTTTAATAAAAAATATTTCATTCATGTTCGGTGTAGGGTTGTACCGGGTGTTTTTCATGGACTGCGTAGTACACAAATGAGTTTTTTATATAATGCTTTCGACTTACCTACAGCTACAGCTTATTCTACTCAGTGTGATTACAGCATCCGTTTTTATTTATTTTATTTCTTTGTGGAAACTCTAGTAGGCTGTCTGCCAATAACATTTCTTTTACTCGTGGACTTCAGTTCAACCCGTAATCTTGGTGTATGCCACGTGGTGTGTGTAACTGTGCCGAAATATTAGGAGTCAAAACACACAAAATGAAGTCATGGCAAATATCCCGTTGTTCATAAAATTAATGTTGTTAGGTAAAATTGAGATATTAAAAGTAAGTAGTGAAAAATTGCTATTTCCGTTTTAGTAAAACAGTTATTTGCAAAGATTGATCTTTAACAGCAACTTAATCTATATTGGTTCAATTAATAAAGTGTATTATTTTCGAAAAATTATTCGTGTCCATTTCCGTCAAAACTAAGAGCTTTTAAAACATAAGATTTTCTTATAATATATCGAGGGCATAACTCCTTTCACGGCTTTTCCCTAACACTCGTGGTTTCAGACTTGGCCATCACCACCCTTCTCCAAAAACCTTCCTGTAGATAGGATAAGACGCATGTCAAAGTTAATTTATTATAGGCTAATGAGCTTGGTAGAATGGATTCCATTTTCCATTACTGCAAGCGATTATTCATTTTCACTGACATTCGTTCATTCACTCTTTCATATTACGAGTCGCGTTCGTACAAGTAAAGCGCTTGCAAAGTCGTACATAATGCACGATTGCATTTCAAATACTATACGGATCTTCGCGAGCAAGTGGAAGGACGAATTTGACATAGAAATCTGGTTGCTAGTACGTGGTATACTTATACGTGTATGGTGATTACGGGTGACGTGACAAAACTTCGTCGCATCAGTCAGTTTTAGTTTTAAAAGAAGTTGATAGATAAAAATAATACGCAATTCGCGTGTACTTTTCCAGTGAAAATAAGCCAGTGCTCATTGTTACTTTGATAGACCTTATGAATCTAACATTTGTAAATGCAGTTTACTTTTGGTGTGTCAAAAAATTGTTTGCGTTTTAATAGCACAAAAGTTGTACGGATATCACAAAATGTTATAATAATAAAATCCCGGATGATCAAAAGATGAATAAAAGATCCACATATTTTATAAACATCTAAAATCACATCTTGTACGGAAATGTCTGTACTCTAAGATGAATTTAAATCGGAAACTATTATTTATCTTGTGTAGTATGTATGTAAATTTTTAGCATGATTAGTTTTATGATATTGCTTTTAAATTATATTTTTTTATTGTTGTTATCATAGGTATTATGATCCTACATTGGTCACGCATGGAGACGCGACTTGCATGGGACCGCTGTGAATAGGAGAGATGAAGGAGGTCTTCCCCCATTTTTGGGTGCTAATGGTAGTGTTAGTATGTAAGTTTTTATTAACTGTTTTATATGTTAAAATAGAGAGAGTACCTACTCTATTGTAGAAAATAAATGAATTACTTATACATCATTTCATTTTAACTCTGGACATGAATGTGCTATTAATATTTTAAACTCTCTCGACAATTTACAGATTATTGTTACATGACAAAATTAGTTTACTTATAGAGTCCCCTGCTGGACACAGACCTACCCTACTTCCAGGAAGAACGATTCTGAGCACTTTTCATCCACCGTCTTCTCGCTATCATAACAATGTCGTCAGTACATCGCATCGGGTCGATGCAAGTGCCTTACGTTTCGTCCTCCGGTTCGTGGTCGAGAACCTTTAGTCCCCAATAGTTGTCTCTGTCTGTCAACGGTATGCGGGAACCACAGAAGAGAAGGGAAACTGTGACATTGTTTCTACGTAAATGCGTTGAAATGAATATTTCATTCTAGTCACAGCAGCAAGCTATGTATAAATGCAAAGCAAAATCCGATCGGTAACTGTAGAGTCTGTATCGCTTAGCATACATGCATCACACAAGTTTTAATGAAGTTATAAGAAAGATGCTGACAACATTGTTAGATTTGAAGACTTCTCCCTTCCCCAATATAATAAATAAATATTGTGGACAATTCACACAACACTACCCAGCCCCAAACTAAGCAGAGCTTGTAATATGGGAACCAGATAGCTGATATAATAGGTACTTGAATACTTTTTTTTTTTATATGCTACAGTTTTAACCAGTGGTTGGCCGCAAACTGAAATTTCATGATGTTTGCTGCAGATTAACATATTTGAACCTACGTCTGACTACCCTTACTAAGTAAAAATATGTTTTTATTTTATATAGTTTCCTAGGCCTGATCTTGATTTTCAAAACAAGTTTACTTAATTTTTTTTTAGCCGCAGCTAACATACGTGCGGACTGGCCGCCTGATGGAGAGCAGTCACTGCCCATAGACACCTGCAACACCAGAGGCGGTTACTAAAATGATTACTCTAGATACTTTGAAGCATTGATTGCGATAGTTAGGTTTATGTTTCAGCATAACCTTTAACTTACTTTGGTTAATACTATTGAATCAAATAGTACGCGGATGTGTGTACTTCTCACCGTATAGAAAAATTAAATCATATTCTTTCACGTTGCCTAGCGGAAACTAGGAAGGACTTAAACAATGAAGACTATGGAAACCATACAACTGTAGGTAAGTAGATGGTTGCACCGGAATCGTTTGTTATACGCTCCATCTTTCTTCACTCACGCTTCATAATAAGATTTTGTTTTCAAACTTTTCAAAATCAACATTGAATTGCTAAAGGAAAAAGTATATAGCAACAAGCAGAATTTTTACTTTGGCACCAGATAGTTGATAAAATACTTATATTCATTTTTGTACAAATATTTATTATTGGTGGGGATCGAACCCACGGCCTATGGCGCAGAAGGCAGATACTACCAACTGAGCTGAGAAGCCAGTCAAAAGTCAGGGAAGTTAATGCCAATCGGAAGTGTCTTCAAGACGCTAGATGGATTGCCACGCTGAATGGCAATGCTGATACGCGGGTCTAAATTATACTCACCAAATTTTTTTGCTCATTACATAACTTTAAAACATTAGTATAAACATTATGTTAATCTAAGTGCATATTTCAAATTATAAGAACATCAAAAGACGAAAATTATTTTATCATTATCATCTCATTTTCCATACAATTCTTACTAGCCTTATCAACCCGTCAATTTTATAATAATTGTGGGTATTTTTTTGGTATTTACCCATTGTTACTGTGATGACATAACAAAGAAGTAAGTACTGCTTGATTTATGGACAAGGGAATTGTGTAAATATTAAAATACCTACTACTTCATTGTTTTTTTTAGCTTAGATCGGATTATATTACCAACGTCAGAATTTAAAAAATAATAGGTACATAATCTTTTAATTTTACGAAAAAGTGTAATGGTAATACATAATGTAGTACCATTACACTTTTTCGTAAAATTTAATATTTTAATATTTAATAGTGTTTTGTGTTAGGTCTCAAATATTAACTGTTGAGACCAAACAAGAGTACCTTAACTCCAAAATCCACAATGTCATTAATTACTCAACATAAAAGGATGGGCAAGAGAGGAGTAGGTATAAAAAGAACATCACGCGGCTTTGCAACATCAGATAATGGACTGGGATCAAGAAGTTAGAAGACCAATTTTTTTAAATCTTCATACTCTGAGAAAAGGTTTAATAAAAAGTTTATTGAAAAATAGTAGTGCAAAAGCTAAGTTCACACTATCATCAATACAAAAATGCAAACTTGATTCACTTACCTACTGCAAGGCAATATTGTTCCTTCAGTTTCTCGCAAAGCTTTTCCTAGCAATACCTTTTTGAAATAATAGAGACGTTCATATTGCAGTCCACTCGGTTCTCAAATTGTGTTACTTGTTTGGCAACAAACTTGTTCACTAAATTTGTATGGACATTCGCAAATCCTATTTTCAGTATTATTTTGCTCGAATTTTTTTTAAATTCAGAAAATGCTGAAGTTAGATTTTAAATTCATTGTTTTATCTCTTCGTAAATATCTCAGATCTTTTGTTATTGGGTAAAAAATAACAACAGGATAAGCATTTCTAAATAAAAATACGTACTTTAAGCGAAAAATATCCACTTTCATAATCTTAGCCAATAACCTAGAAAAATGAATACTTACAGAAAATACAGTTTTCCCAGGAACAACGAGCTTTCGTGGATTTTCTATGAAAATTTTCTGACGGAAGCACCTTTACCTTGGAGACATCTATGAAATTTTCATTTTAGCCAATTTATTTAAGCCACGAGAAAATGATATCGATATTTTCTAGAGATTTTTCTTATACTTTGCCACCCGTGTATGCCTGGTTAGTCAAACGATTATGATTGTAACAAATTTCAAATTCGTCATTATAATCAACTTCCCGCGATCTTAACAACGTGGTTGACGATGCCGGTCTATTTAGTCTATTGGAAGGTGGTCAAGTACTTCGTCGATTGGTTCGTGATTGACATTCTAGAACGTTTGCTCCTCAGCAGTGGTCGGTTCAGCCCTTGCCACTTCACTTTGTTTTCTGCGAGGTTCATTGATGACTTTCTTCTGTGGATTTCCAAATTTTTTACAGAATAGCCCATATTATACAAGGTTAAAACTGCACAGCAGATAATGGAGACATATTATAACTGCTGTGCAGTTTTAAGCTTGTGTATGGGACCCTTGGGTTAGAGTACCCTCAAAAATGACTGGTCTAATTATCTAACAGGATTAACCATTTTATTTATTTTATACTGTAAGTAAGAATCCTCTATAAGATTGGTTATGGGTTTGTAGGATAATCTGTTGCTTTAATTGGTTTTTAGCTAATCTTTATTGTGCTTCTTTATACCCATCTCGTATTTCTTGATAATATATTTTTGTTGTTCACCAATACTTGCAGATTAGTGAAGCTCTATAAAAAATATGTTTTCACTCCTCTTGCTCATAAATACCGTCATTGTGGCGTACCAGAGCGAAGAAAAAATTGCATTTCTTCCTTTAGGGGAAAAAGTTTTTTTCATTTTTGTCAATCAGCCTACGAAATAATCGTAGGTCGTAAGTAGAATGATCATGAATAAAGACTCGACTTATTGCTGTTTCATAAAAAAACAACATTTTATTTTTGAAAATGGCACTAAAATCGGCGATTTCTTTAGTAGAATGCATACCTACAACGCTTAGGATAATAAATCTTTAGAATTTTACTCAACTGTTTCATATTGCATTAGATTATTCTATTTTTTCGCTTTAATTTTTCCAAAAAAATATTTTTGATAGAAAAAAAAATCAGTTATTGTTTTCTTATAAATCGAGGACATGACTCCTTTCACTCTTTTTCCGACTCTCGCGGTTTCGGACTTGGCCATTACCGCCTTCTCAAAAAACCACCCGGTATAATGGGTTATTAGGCTCCTTGTACATTCTACTATATTTTATGATCTAATTTAGGTACTTAATCTACTAGTGACAGGACTGGAACTGCGTCACTACTTCTTTTGAACCAATGTGATGATAGAATTCGAGTTGCGTCTCAAGGAGACTAATCCATCAAGTCTTGAGTGTCGTCTGCTTGTACTACTACAAAGGTTTCACATTCTCCCAAAAGCTCCATATAATATGTACATAAGTGATATATCTTGTTTGTAAAACAATACCCAGGCTACTTCAGAAACCAATTAGATGTACTTACCAGACACTAAAAAGCCATCTATACGTAGGTATGTACCGATGGATGTGTATGTGTGTATGGATGACTAGAACTGTTTAAGCATAATATTTACTGGGTTTTTAAGCTTCCCACTATGTATAACATAAAGACTTGCATAACTTATATAAGCCATATATGATTATAAAAAAAATTAAAATCTTCTTTCAGCTTGACCTTTGTTATAATCTCTTCATTCATTACATTTGGGTTTAAAACGTGTTTATGATTAGGTAATAGAAATTCAAAAAATATATGTAGTAAAAGTCTTCCAACACAGAGCAATAAACGTCAGAGATTCCTATACAAACGCAATTTATGATTAAATTCTTTGAATTTTGCCATAGGTATTTTATGGCTATTTGGTTTGAGTTTATTAAATTTACATAGCTTGAAAATCTGAATTAAATACTTGCTTACATTATTTCATAACTCCAAATTTAATGAGTGAATTTATTGAATACGCCCCTTCTTGATGTTCTTATTTATGTCTGAGAAAAAACAAGTAATGTGTTTTCCAAAGAGCATCATATTTTTGAATGAATAAGTAATTTGGTAACTGGTTTAATTAAAATTCAAACTACCTATCTTTTAATTTATAAGAGCTCAGCTATTTTGTTGGGCAAACTACTCTACTCGTAATCCAGTACAAGTACGACGGTGGCTTGTATAGCGATACGATTGTAGTATGTCGCAGGGCAGACTACCAAGTGCTACAAATCCTTCGGTCGCCGCACCACCCCACATTATAAGTCAGTGCCGTATTGACCGACCGCGTAAAAACATCGCTATGGCCCCAATCGCTCTAATTTTAATTATACTTGCGATCGTAAAAACGGAAATCGACGGGGCTGCTTCTGAATTCAGGCTAAACCAGTTACTGGGAATTTTTCCAGCGCAAATCAGGACATCGGAAACGAACCCTGTGGCCTCCGCCGGAAACAATCTGAATAACGGCGCCAAGGCTCAGCCACTCAGAAAATATTTCCAGGCAATCTCGCAGACTTCCCTCCTCGAAGGTAAAAAGGAAAGAGATGATAAATCAAGTTCCGTTGATTTCAATCAAGATGGCGGTGAAAATGTGATTCAGCCGCTGGCCATGGTCTGGGATGACTGTATGGAAACAACGTTTAGAGAAAATCAAGAGCATTTAGTGAAAGCACAAGATTTGGAAATAGCAGTGCAGGACTATCCAATTGAACACCCTAGAAAGATAAGTACGATTAATACGTGGAATAAACGAGACGCTCAGAACTACAATATTTCTGCAGCGAGAGACGCTTGGCTAAAGAGATACAATAGTTTATTGTCTAGTAGAGCTGACGAGAGACGCCAACAAAAACCTGATTATGTCCCCGTGAAGAAAACTGCTTCGACCAATATTCCTGTTATAGAGCCTACGACTACTCCACCTAATACGATTTCTACTATTTTCACACCATCTATTACTCAACCTTCTACAAGTCCTACAATGATTTTTACTGATTCTACAATATCTGATCTTGAAGCCAATGTGCGAATAATCCCAATAACAAGAGAAGTGTTTCGTGAAGAGATTGAGATTCAAAACGTTACTGACAAAAACATACCTCAAAGTTATACTGAAGACTGGTTTGATATGAAAAATGTGAAGGATAGAAGTAAAATAAGGTTCAGTAGTCTCCCGCAGAGAACAATGTACTTGATACCAACGTTGAGACTAGATGATGGATTCCATCCATTTCGTTTTATGTCGGAGTTTTTCTATTTGATTCACCCTTTTGATTTTCCAGTAGGTAAGTCAGCTTCTTTTTATTGAATCAAAATGGTATTACAAATTCATGCAAGTCTTTACAAAATGTAATATTACACATGAAACAATCGAATTACCAGCAGACTCTTTCAAATCATACAATCAGGTTAGCAGTACAAAATTTATATCAATAAGAAGCGTCTCCTAGACCGAAACTGCATAGCCACTCTGAATGACAAAGCTGATAATACCTTCTCTTGCAAGTAATGGGTGGCAATATCAATGACCAACAGCTTAGTTATAGTAGTAGTAAACTAGGCCAATGTCGTTTTGTTGCTGTTAATCTTGTTAATATCAAGTGTATAATCCTATAACATCCTACTGTTGGTACTGGTTGGTGGTAGCAACAGCAACAAAACTGACTGATCGGTATTATATCCTAGTGTGTATTTGCCGAGGCACCACCAAAACAGATAAAAACAATAAAAATATGTATTAGTTGCAACACAGACATTTTTTATAACAGTAGCTAACTTTGTCATTATGTTTTTCTACTTCAGGGCTAATCAAGGATATTGTTTGGGGAGAGTTTACATTTCCATACTCGTTTTTGCAGGTAAGTAGAAACATTGCTTGAATAAATAGCTCTTTATTACTTTTAGTACACATATTTTTATTACAAAAATAAATCAAGTCTCATTTCCAACAGATAATAATCATCAACAGGAACTACAACAATCTTTAGCATAAATCTTCTTCATTTTTGTACTTGCTTCTATCTTAATTTTACGAAGCAACTTACAGATAAATGAATTCAATACGTTCCAACAGTTTAAGCTATCAGTTCATTCTTCGGAATGGCATAAAAGAATTTTTTAACGTTGTCAAACATGATTTTAACTAGTCTGTCCAAAATAGGGCCACCAAACTCTGAAACTATTTGCTCCCAGTTTCCGTTCAAGAATGCCAAAACCGCTTCACCTGTGAATCAAATTAATGTTTCTAAATTTCAAAGTAAATTTATACAAGCGTTAAATCTTATCAAATCAAAGTCTAAGCTTGCGGAGCCCCCTATTTGAACCACTCAGACTTCTTGGAATCATTACAATGTCTTCAGTTCATATGTTATGTTCGCATAACGTATACGAACGTAAGATCTTTCTTCAATAAGCAGAATGTATACGTAGCAGAAATATGTATTGTTATGTTATCTTATACCTTTAAACGAGAAAATCTTGTATATATATATATATATATATATATATTTAGGATCTCGGAAACTGAGCCAACGATTTTCATGAAATTTAGTATACAGGGGTTTTCGGGGGCGATAAATTGATCTAGCTAGGATTCATTTTAAGAAAATGATTATTTCTTTCAGAGTTCAATAATTAAACATAAACTGAATATGTGACTGCTCCTGCCATCTATTGACGATTGTGAGCAACTAACTGCAAGCATGTCTGGCAGATGGCAGTGTTCAGTAAGAATAAACAAGTAAAGATGATAATATGACTCTTATGATTTCTTAAAAATACAAATTAACGAAAAAAATTCCGAACGAAGCTCGGTTACCAACTGCTAGTGTGTCTAAAACGCACTAGCCGGATATTATTTGGTGCGATACTGAACTCTACATATAAATTGGTATATTCCCACGAGATACTCAATCACCATTAAAATAAAATGACTATATATAATACGCTTGCAATACAAACTACCATAATGTACGTTTGACCATAATAATATTATGCATATTGATCAGGGGTTTAAACTTAGTGACTTTTCATGCATCAAATATTCCAATATCAAGAGAGGGTATGAGGGCACAAACGGGATAATGAAATCTTTGCCCAGACATGAGAAATTGTGATTCGTCAGTGCCGTTCAGCGCTCATTTACGATAAGCGAATTATTATTATAACTTACTCAATTGTGGATTTCCTTTAAACAGGTTGGTCAAAACAAAAGTTACTTTGTCTCCATATCTATGTTTGATCTTATAATCTTTGATTTCGTAGTAAGTGACCCCATCACGAACCACGTCCTTGAATTTGATTACCGCTTCAATTTTAATATTATCTGTAAACAAAAAAAAATAAGTAAAATGACTGTAGCACAACAGCAAGGCACTGTAGTCATGCCTGTACATGTTTTTTTTGAGTAGTTTAACAGTGAAGAATAGAATAGAAGAATATGATGTGCCGATTCCACACAAAGTTAGTTAAGGCCAGGAAGAACAAGATAGAAAATGACATGCATGCTGAAACTCTTGTAGAAGTTTAATACTTATAAGTCCCAATTTAGGAACTATAAGTCCAGCAGTCAAAACGATTCGTTTTTACCAATATATAAGGCTTATTTTTTGAATTGGTACACGTGCTGTTCAATGAAGAACAACACATCGGACCAATAGAACGAGTGTTCATTCTATCCCCACTATATTAAATTCTCTTTGTGTTTGAATGCTTACGAAATTGACCCTTCACATTTTCCGGTCCAAATTGTACCATCATTAGAAGCCTGAATTAGTCCACTGCTAATACATAAATCCCCCCATAAGTTTTAAGGACATTAGGACTATTAAATAGGACGATTTCGTGGATTCTCCTTTCACCGATTCCTGCGATTGTCATAAACATAAACTTACAAGTCTTAATTTTGGCGTCTCCTTCTCCATTTATGGTCACGATCAGAATGTTCCCTTTAGCGGTGTATTGTCCTTTGATAGTCGCGTTACACCGCAAAGACAAAAATGCTTCATCGTTTTGAAAACTGCAAAAAAATTTAGGATGAGACATGTTTGGATGATAAAGATGCGGATTTCTTCAGGATAAATTCAGTGGTGTTGCTGAAACGCATTGAAGATGATTATAATTGTAAACAAAACAGCCAGTTCGTCTCAGTAAATAAGCTAGAAGTTAATAAATGGGTTTGTATGCAATATGTTAAAGAACCGATAACGAAAACTATGTAAATTCTCGAATAGCGTCAATGTTTGTAGTCTGCCTAAAATAATAGGGATGTGACAAAAAATATCAAAACATTTTTGTTGTGTTAGCTTTTTTAATGCGATGAGTGAATTAAAAACTATTTGCAAATTATGTAAATATCAATCGTTATATCAATATATTTATGGTGAACTTGTTGTCAATACTTCAAGGCCTTCCGAATTCAAATGGAGAACTATGATTAATTATTAGTATTCTAGAAAACATAAAAAACTTTAAAAACAGATTTAAGTAACTCGTTCCCACCTAGTAAAATAAAAGGTATCATTATAAAATATTTGCTTATGACCACGCAATAAACACCTATCTTATTAATTAGTTTTCAATAAGTTTTTGCAGAGATCTATGAGTTTTTTATGACCCTGAAAACATGATGTCAAATAAGTTTATGTCCAAGAAAAATTGATTGTCCAGGCTAGTTTCTTTAGTAGGTATTAGGTGAATCTGAAGTTACTTAGCAATATGACCATCACTACTTAGCGGCTTATACAACGTGTATCAAAATATGTGTACTATCCCGAAGGGGGGTGAATTTCCACCCCCAGGGGAACAACTTTTGTTCAACGACTTTTCGAACTTCGATTGGTATCTCTGAAAAAACTGCAACGAAGTTTCAACATGAACAGCTGACTTTATACAAAGTGACAACCCTAAACTCAGCTACAGAGGTAGTAGGTAGTAGTAGTAGACCTACAGAGGTAGTAGGTCAAGGGGTCAAGGGGTTACAAGGATAGGGTTGTCAATTTATTTAGGCATTATGAAATTAAATATTTTTGGATGGGAAACTGAAAATAGGAATTTTTAATTTTCTCCCCCCCACAATTGATCACCATTGTGGTCTGAAACCCCCCACCTTCGCATAGTACACATATTTAGATACACCTTGTATAAGGAAAAACTGACTACTGCTGTGGTTAGTATTGAAGTTTATATACGCTATCTTGTTCCCTATAGAGTTTGTGATTGGGTTCCTAGCTAGGTTATGTGGAAAGCCTTTTTTTATGCCATAGCATTCGGAAAGCAGACGAGCCACCTAAAGGAAAGTAGTTACCGTCAGCCTGCAACACCAGAGGTGGTGTTGATGCGCTGCCGGCTTTTTAAGAACCGATAGACCCGCCTATTGATGGACCCCATGTCGAAGCTCCGAGGGAAAACCGCAGAAGGCAGCTCATTCCACGACTTACTCATGCGCGGTGAAAAAGACCGCGAAAAAAAACCAGCAGATGTGGAAAACCAGCCATCCAGGTGGTGGTCAGCCGCGGGCACCAGACCAAACAGTTCTTCAGCTAGTAATTCTTAGTTTTAAAAGTTTGGTATAGGTTGTAATACTTACGAGACATCTTCAACAACGCACTTCCTTAGTCCAGTTAGAGTACCATTGTTCAGATGCACCTTGAACGCACCAGGTAGTTCCAAATCCACATTGTCGTCTAATAGAGGGTCGGTTGATATTATTCCAAGCTCTTTGATCCCCTTTGTGAATTGCGGTATACTTTCTTGTATGGTTTTCTTGAGGCAGTCTGATTTTAGGCCGGGGCAGATATTGATGAAGGAAGCTGGTGGAAAACAAAAAAGAAATATAACCTAAAAAAACTGTGAAAATTGGCAAGTTCCATATTTAGACCTTTGATATGAAACACGTTTCTTTCGTAATTTGTTTAATTAGGGCCATCACCCTTATTTATTTTATTTTTTATTTTATTTTATTTATTAACAAAATCAACCTGAAGATTTCCATGTAAAGTCCGTTACACATTTTCAAAAAGAACAGTTTAGAACCTTCTCAATCCACTGTCTTCTCGCCATCCAGTTGTCAATTTTTCAAGCTACCAGGCCACTTTTACTTGCTAATTCTACAAGCCTAAGTGCATGGTGGCCTTAGTTCTTCTACATATGACGGGGTTACTTACAAATACATTCTTTTATAACTATAAACAATATGCTTGTTCTATTGTTTTGCCTTCATCAAACCAAAGCAGACGTTAAAATATACAATCATTGTATTTGAAATGTAAGCAAAGGTCAACTGATGTATGTTTGCACTTAATGTTAACCCCATACATAAAAAAATTGCACCATTTGTATTAGTTATAATGACCTAGTCATAGCTTGTCAGTAGGTACTAATTGGTAATAGTAGCAATAGTTTAAGTACGGCATAACTTTTGAAGGCCTCCGCACACCTAGTTCGCTGGCGGTTCAAATCTCAAATCTGACAGCGATATTTGACAGCGTTTCACTCATCGCTACCGCCAGCGAACTAGGTGTGTTCGAGTCTAGTGATTTATAAAGGCCTGCGCATATCTAGGCGATGTCGATTTCGATAAGCTGAAACGCTGGCATATTTGACTTCAGGGTCTTCAAGACGAAGAGAATAGTCAAAGACAGACAATTGTCCAAATATTATGCTTGGCTCTTGCAGTAATCACCTAAATAATATTACAAAAAAAAACAATCACATCTAGTACATCGTACGTTTACTTAGCTAGTATTATTCCATACATAATGACTTACAAGCTCTTCCCATCTTTCAGAGCTAATTCACTACAATAATTTCCAAAAACTATGTAGTTACTCACCATCTTAATACACAACAAATTGCAAAGTATCAATAAACATAAAACTCACGTGCAATTCGCGCTGAACTTCCATTGACTAAAACCGCTACCACGGCCGCAACTAAAAACTTATACATGTTCTTTATTTAAATTTTGCTATTAAATTTTTGTTGAAGCGCCAAACTACTTGTGCAATACTGCCGGTATCTTAAACTATACTGACGAATTTAGGCAAGCGAGCCGTAATAAAAGGTATGCTCTGAATTATTATTTTCTACTGGTTTTTGCAATTGACGAAGCTTGTACCCCAAAGCCGTTTTATAAGTACACAGTAGGTACTTCTTCAAACTACCTAGTGCTTTATGTTATGGTTTCAGTTCGCACGTTTTTGTGGTCAAGGGTTAAAGTACTTGAGATTATCATGTTTGCTAAAACTATGATTCATCTTAAATTGCATCTCGTCGTTTTTTCAGTAGAAATTGTTTGAGTTGGTACTTACAGAAAAATGAGAGCTATGATAAGTACCTGCTTATAAAATGTTTGTTGTCGTTCTTGAAACGGAAGAGGTTGTGTGACTTTGTCGCTTTAAACCGATTTGAAAAATGGGTTCTTTGACGGTATAGGATTACGATTGTTTAATAATAAGGAAGGTGTTGTTATGTGAAATAGTTATGGGACAAGCAGGCCTAAATACCACCTTCGTGTGCGGCTCCAATTCCATCACCTCACAGGCACTTCCCCCGAAGACTTTCTTGCCTTTGGTACTATTTCAATTTCGGCTATTCTTCAAGAGTTCTTATACCATTTTAGCTATTAACAATTTCGATAAATCGCATTCAAAATGTAAAAGTGCTGTACCTACCATAACTTCACACTAGTGCAAAAGACGGAGATGTTGACATTGACATTTTAAAAGGAGCGCTTCCGGATACAAGATAGAGCTTTCAAACGAATTTTTATTCGGTTTTATTATATTTTCTCACCAAGCAATCTACTAAGTACACAATAAATGCGTCAACTGTGCTTACGTCACGTTGAAACCTGAGTTTGTAAAATACAAGGAGGTTGGAGACCATCACGAGTGGAAAAATAGCGAGATAGTTTTCAAAAATGGAATGCATTTTTAAAAATCAAATGCAATTTCAAATACGGAGTGCATTTTTAATAAAAAAAATACAACCGAATTGAGAACCTCCTCCTTTTTGATTGGAAGTCGGTTAAAAATAGAATGCTTGAGAGGCACATTCACATTACATAAAACAAAATTTGAGCCATCTTGGAGCATTTAGTTTTAATCATTTATGTATTTATGTGCTATGCAAAGGAATTATTTGGGAATCATTAACAGTAAGTGCAGTCAGCATTAAAAGTACATAATGATTGATCAAGACTTTAAGGGATTTTTTTAAACGCTTACGAATACGACGAGCATTTTGTTCCACTTACTAAAACAGTGATTTACCAGTAAAATTGTATGGTGAATAAATACTATGGTTAGAACTAATGATAAGCTAGGTCGCGTGGAACTAGCACTTAGACTCAACTAGCTATAGAGCGTTTCAAAGCGATCCTTGTGATACAACTTGATAAACGATTTTTGACTCTGATTTTGATACAATTTCGGAATTATAAAAAAATATCAACTTTTTCTTATGCTAATAAAATTGTTTGCCAGTGTATAATACTATTCATTTGCTTTATTTCAGTCAATCAAAGTGGAATCAACCTTCCTCGCCTGCATAATACTCTTCGCCTGCATAGCATTAATAATACCATGCTATCTCTTCATACTAGCAGTGCTGGCACTGTTCTCCAAGTCCAGGTGTGATGATGAGCTGGAAACAGGAGCTCTATTCCCAGAGGCAGAGGAATCAGATTGCAATGACAGAGTACTGGTGGTTATGACGCTGGTTGTGATTCTGCTTGGCTGGTAAGTGCACAAACATGAGCTAAAAGTATTTATTGGAAAGGTAACTTCCTGATTGCTCTCTTTATTTGGCCATAAAGTAGGGTCTTAAGTTTTTTAAACTTCCTAAAGTGAAAAAAAAAGAAAAATATTTATTTTCATTAAAAGTAGAATTAAGTAAAAAAAGCGGCCAAGTGCGAGTCGGAATTGCCCATGTAGGGTTCCGTAGCAACAAGTAACATAATATAATAGTTCTTGTAGTTCGTCGAAAGGTAATTTGCGGCTTACGACTTATGACGTATAAAAAAAAACTGCTCACTAGATCTCGTTTCGTTCAAACCAAATATCGTTGAAAGTTTGCATAGTAATGTCCATCATATATTTTTTCAGTTTTATCATTCTCTTATTTTAGAAGTTAGAGGGGGGGGACCAACATTTTACAACTTTGGAATTGTCTCTCGCGCAATCTAGTCAGTTTAGAAAAAAACTATATTAGAAACCTCAACATCATTTTTGAAGACCCATTCATAGATAACTAAGAAAAATAACTATTTTTTTTTTTTTTTCTACTTTTGTGTAAAAATCTTACCCTAAAAACAGATCGATTTAACTCCTATGCTATGGAAAATACATACTCTAATTATACATTTTGCGATTTTACTGAGGAAAAAATTATAATCTGCTAGCGGTACGTTTACACACACAACACTATCTAGCCCTTACTAAGAAAAACTCGTACTATGGGAGCCAGATTGCTCATGTACTACCTTGTATAATTTTATTGAATGCTTAACTGTCCAAATACGACACAGATGAAGCTGAGTTAGGTGGTTTTAGGTTATTTTTCAATACAAATACCTAATTAGTCCCAAATATCCTTGTCACCTTCAGCGACCTAATCTTTTAAATATAGTATTGTATTGAAAGGGGAAAATACAAAGAATTTGTATTTAAATTTTAAATGAATCACTATTCATTCACATAAAAAAATGTACCTAAGCTTCTCACCTATACACAACATGCTATAACATGCTATGAAAGCGTTCACAACTCAGTTGGTAGTAGAAACCTTCTACGCAAGAGGGCGTGGGTTCGATTGTGCGTTTGATCTCTATTGTTCTGGATGTTATAATTAGGTATATTGTATTCGAAAAATATATTTACAAATAAAAGTACATTTGTATTAATCAGTTATCTAGTTCCCATAGTACAAGCTTTGCTTAGTTTGGTGTTAGATAGTGTTGTTTGAATTTTCTACAAAATGCATTTATTTTTAATAACATATATGTATATAGATACTAGAATTGATTGGCTAGAATCTAGCCAATCAATACTAGTAGCTTGAAGTTTTTTTTTAATTCTTTCGAAAGGGAAACTCCAAGCTTAAAAGAGCAAGATAAAGATCCTCCTTTTAAACTCGGAGTTTTCTACCAGTTCGTTATAACCCTTAACAAGACGATAGAGCAAAAGAATTTCAAGAAACGGGGTACGATTGTTCGCAAGGAAGTTCAAGTTTCTGGACTAACTGGAAATGCAATATCCAATACCTTGTTTACGAGTGGATATTCTATACGAATACTAGTTTTTTTTTACATAGGCATTGTTGGCTTGCGTTTGAACGCAATCTCACCTGCTATTAAATAATTATGCGGTTGACAGTGTAGCACGCTTACCTAGAAAATACCTATTCATTCTTCTCTTAAAAACATCCAACTTATACGAGTTCAGAAAAACAGACGCTGGCAAAGAGTTCCACTCCTTGGCTATCCGCAACAAAAATTAATTCTGTGTGTGTTGCAGCCAAATAGTAAAAAACTCTATTTTATCATCTACATAACCGTCTAACTACTTGCCTCTCACTCAAGTTGTTTAAAAACAAGAAATTAAACCTAAAAACTTAACCAGACCTAGCCCTAAAAGGTACATTAGGCTATCACGTTTTTTTCGTCTTGATTCGACTATTCGAGGTGCATTATTGAGGCAGTCTGAAATTTGGAGGAAATACCTTGAACTTCATTGTCACCTTTGACATTGGTGATATTATCTTAAATTATTTCGGTACATCCTTTTATAAAATATAAAAAGATTAATAATGTACTTAATATATTTTTTGATTTAATTTTAGGTTATAACCCTAAAAGTTACCTTATTTTAGATTATAACCTGTCCTATTTAACAGGAAAACACTGTCATATTTGACAGCGTTTCCCTAACTACCACCGCCGTACGCAAGGCCTTGGTGGCAAATTGTTGGTCAAGTTACCACTTTTTGTGCTGTCATTGACCATGATTTCACCAACTGATTGACCCTTTGCAACTGTAGCCTTGATCTAGCTTCATGCTGAGGCCCTGATTCGCAAAACGTGCTAACTGCACTGTTTGGAACCTCTACAGAATCACAGTTTGATAAAATTGACTGTTGGACATACACCTAGCTCTGTACCTATACATTTCAAGAAAGAACCATTTTGGGACTTTTCCATTTACACTAATACAATATTGATAGTCCACTGTGGTGGATGTACGTTTCTTCTTCGTTTTAAACTTCATGACACTACAAACGAGTCATTATGATACTATAACATCTCAAGCTCTGCTTTGTTTGGGGCTAGGTAGTGTTGTGATTTGTTCACATTATTTATTTATCTTCCTATCGTGTCACTGTTTCTTTCAAGCCAGTATGGTGAAAGGATTTTAAGTGTGCCTAAGACACTCCTTACGTGCACATGACACATTTTTCGAACTTTTTAGGTTCTATGACATGCCGGTTTCTTCACGATGTTCTCCTTCATCGTTTGAAAGTACCTAGTTGCATAAAAACTCATTGGTACTTAACGGGACTTAAACCCACGATCTTAGGATCGAAGGCCACTAGACTATTTTTGCTCTCATAATATCTGGTCTCTTTGTAGTACATTTTTAGTAATTATGTCTGTGAATGTTCTGGCGAAAATATTTAAGCATTCTTAGTATTTGGTAGTCAATATTTGTACTACAATCAGACCTAAGCTAATATTTGAAGAATTAATTTTGAGAAATAGCCTGTTTTCGCCTAAGGGATCTTCTTAAACATACAAAAGAAGGTACTTTTTTTACTTGTACTGCTCACATATTTTTTTGAAGACTTTGTGGTCGTTCGTAATAAAAGGATCTTCATTTGTGTGAAGACCTCATTTATTTTTCAACTACCTAATGTACAGTCTGCTTTACGAATTGTAGGTTACCTTATTCAATTTTATGTTAATTTCAAGTTGACATCGCAGTATTGCAATGGATATTTACTCAAAAAGTTTAATAACTCTCTAGTGCATTTAAATGTTGGACGGAAATGGGATCTCCGTATTCTATTTCGTGCAATTTTTATGCTAATTATTAATTAGTATGTGCTCAATTTAATTAGTCTGTGTGGGCCATATAGCTCGAAGAATCGACAACCGTTGGGGAATAAAGGTTCTCGAATGGCGACCACGAACCGGAAGACGAAGCGTTGGGCGCCCACCCACCAGATGGACCGACGACATTGTTAAGATCGCGGGAAGTCGATGGATGGAAAGAGCTCAGAATCGTTCTTCCTGGAAACGAGTAGGGGAGGCCTATGTCCAGCAGTGGACTTCTTCAGGGTGATAATGATGATGATGATGATGATGTGCTCAAACAATGTGGAACTATACCTACTAGTGAGGATAATAATAATATCACAGCATTTAGGTACATTTAACGTCAAGAATCTTTGGTACCAGAAGAGTTGATGAGGTGCTTTGGTGATGTGTGTAAAACTGAAAGCATTATACCTTTATTTACCCTTATATCACCTTTTTAGATTTTACCAACAATAAAACGTAGCCACAGATTTTTTACATTTACTTGTATAAAAATAAAATAGCTATAATAAACAGAATAGCATTAATTTCATTCAAATTGATATCCGCGGTAAAACGTGGCTGGATGAACAACATTATTCTTTTTGCTACTCGAAAATACATTTTAATAACTGTGGAAAACTTTTAATATGTCTTATGACGCATAACTTGTTTCTCGTTGGCGTCAAACAAGTTGTATTTTGATGTACCACGTGACCATAAGTCGCACTATGCTTTTCTTATAGGTATGTACTATAGTTTTGTTTTGCGCAACTTAATACGGTTCGTTTTTCATCGGACCACTTGTTACCAACTTAAATCTACCCAGCATCTTCGCAGAGGAAGTTTTTTTGCTGTCTGCATATCCCCACCATTTTAACCGTGCCGTGATGGTCTAATGAGGGGCGATCTATAATAGCGTAAATGGTGTAATGTAGTTGCATTTTGGATGAAATCAAAAGTTAAACTTTTTTCCCCGTCTAGGAACGGTAGGTACTAAAGCGCCCCTTTGACTAGAGTCAGAAATTTTGTTCTCGATTTTAATTTATCTGCACATCATCATTGTCCTATGGTGCTTAGGGATGAATAACGAGTTACATATTCGGCTTTTATATCTTAAAATTTAACTAGGTGTAGTAACCAGGTTTATTTAACATATATTAGGTTACTTTTATATTTTTGGTTTGGTGAGAGATACAAGATACTACAAAAGAAAGAGGGGACGACAATTTAAAAGATGGGAGAACCAGATAAATCTTATTGCATGGAAAACATGGACGCGGATAGCGAGAGATAGAGCGGAGTGGAAGAGCTAGGAGGAGGCTTTTGCCAAAAAAGGGCAAACAGATAGTGACAGTGTCGATGTCGTAGTGTAAAATAAAAGTTTGATATAAAAATACACCTGTAATTAAGACTTAAAATAATAATAATTAAAAATAAAGGTTACTTTTATACCAAAATCTTGTCAAAAACGGAGTAAAAAAGTAACCGCTCAGGCGAAACTGAGGGCGGCCGCTTGTATAATATGTAATGTATTACCTCACAGTGCTCTTCTCACCGGTATGGTGGTAAGCAACGAGCAAGCACACACAGCTGGCACAAGCACAAGAAACGTGGTCAACTGCGCATTCACTGACATAGCTGCTTGGCTGTCTGCCGCCGCCCGAGAGCTACATCATAGCTTGGTGCCTCCAGTGGACTTGGTGTTGCATGCTTTTAAAGAAGACATGAAGAGTAAGTATCATTCATACCTTACATGCATGTAAAGCGGTGTTAAAAGGTGCACAGCTAACTCATGCAAAAGCCCCGATAACCAAACCTAAATTTTAAAAGGTGATAAGAACTTCTGTTTCTCCTTCCTTTGCCAACATCTTAGCTAAGTCTATACTAATATTATAAAGAGGAAGATTTGTACCTATTTTTGTATGTTTGTAATGAATAGGCTCAAAAAGTACTGGGCCGATTTAAAAAATTCTTTCACCAATAGAATGCTACATTCTTCCAATATGACATAGGCTACATTTCATTTTGAAAAAAATTAGGGATCCTTGGTAAAATTTGAACAATGTAACCGAAGGTGTAGAAAAATGAGTCTTAAAATGTCTTTCGTCGAATGCGCTGCCGAAACTATTAGCGATAGAACAAAATAATGTACAACAATATTGTCTACCCCGTGCGAAGCCGGGACGGGCTGCTAGTCGTTAATAAATGTAAACACTAGTTTTAGCATAAAATGTTCACGAAAATGTAATATATCTAGACCAAGACTCTCCTTTTCAACTGCGTGACCAGTGTGCATTTTGATTTCTAAGTGAGCGCCTACACCTCATAATGAACATAGATATTTTTAAATTTTAGATATTTTAGCTATGTAATTTAAGAAGTTTTGTGATCAGTGAGCCAGCCAGTCAGTTAAAAAGTTCAGTGTGTGGTGAATGAATTACTGTTTTATAAGTGTAACTATACATTTGAATTCGTTTCAGACGTTGAAACTCTTCTAGGAGAGCCAATACAACAAGCAATTGGGTCCGAGAGCGGAATAGATCTTGTGTTTGACTCATTGGCGGACATCATAGAAGGTAAAAACTTTAGTGAATAAAATTAAACTTTATGAGTATCCAGTATTCGTGTTTTTGCCAATAAGAACAAATTATTCGAGCAATGAACAATAATTTAATGTATGTTGTGTGCTGCTCAAGTATTAGTCATGGTTTTGGAAGAACTATAGAAATAGGTATAGAAATCTAAAACAAAACGCTTTTACATTTAAATTCAATTAAGAGGTTGAATTCTAAGGCTACCCCTACTTACTACGGCCGCTAGTTTGAGATAAACATCTACCAAATATGTAATTGGTCAAAGTGTTAATTATTTATGCCGCTTATTCAAAGAAATAAAATTCTTGTCGGTCAAGCAATGATTCTCAGAATAATTTTGCACCATAGTTTTATGGCCCAATCAAGGTTTTATATTTTCTATTCAAAATGTAAGTAGGTACTACCGAATTTTAATTTATTGACGCCGTCATGTGACTTGTTTATCCTTCCGACTCGCGAAATCGCAAAAAATACAGAACTATCTTGCTTGTGCATCAGTTACTATAATATAAGGTCATCTTTTTATTACATTTTCTATTGAAACTGATTAAGTATCAAACTGTATGTTTTCACCAAGTTCACTACAGAGTGAAAAAAAAAAATATGTTGCACGAAAACATACAGCATGGTACTTATTCAGCTTATTCATGCAACACATTTTTTTTACTGAACCTTTTTACTCTGCTGGGCTAAAAGTCTTCCTACTTTTTTCCACCCTTCTCGATTTTTGGTAGCAAACGAGCACTCTCTAATTAATTAAAGTACTACACAGGTAATTTATTTACGTATTTTAATGTACTGACTACAAACGTACCATAATTATTTGATACGGTAATTAATTATTAATGCAACCAAAACTATATCGTTGGTTTGGTTTACTTCGAATCTAAGTTTCTACTCCGCGTATTGTATAGATTGGTATAACTAGATATTATGTATCGCAAGGAACGTGGAATGGTTCATCCAAACTTCTCAAACTCAACTGAGCAACACGTGCATGTGGAAGTTTGCATCGAGTTTCTGGCTTGATGTAATACGGAATACGTCGTTTCGGTAGTTGTGGAATATTATAACCAATATTTCTCAAACAAGTTCGGGACTTTGAGTATTATTTTGAGAATCTCCTTCGAAAAACTTCGTGTTTAGCGGCCAGATTTATTGCATAGTAAACTCATATCTGTCGTGTACCTATTTTAAAAATGGAATGATCTACTCCAAAACATGGCAGCCAAGGAGGTACATCAAAGGTTTAATTTAAATTTCGAACTGGCTTGCTGTTTATTGAAAAAAATGAACTCTTCAATGCGAGCAAAAATAGTGTTGTTCGTTATTTATCGTAATTGTATTTGACAAAATTAGTTCAACTAGTACTAAATAGTTTTAATTTACTAGTATTATTCGAGAAAAGTACTATACCTACGAGCCTTGGCCACAACTATAGTTACATTTCCATCAAAAGGAAGACGGTATTAGCCAAAACTTCGTCTGTTATTTCATGATAAAGTAGCGCTAGTTTGTCCTCTTTATCTAGTTATTTGTGTAGTTATACAATATTTCCATTCACTCATTTATCTTCAGAAACTGAAGATCTAGCCACAAAGATAGCCTCACTGCGTGACGTTAGCATCAAGGCCGGTGGCCTATCCTCGGCTGCTTCCGACCGCATCAGAGATCTGGCCAGGCAGGTAGATAACCTGAAGAAGCACTGCCTCGCTAAGGATATGCCACTGTGTGATACGGTCAATACCAACTCGATGGAAATGAAGATGAAGTTTGACTTGGTAAGTAGTTATTGACAGTTTTTCTTCTTATTGTCTCATCATTATCATAAATTAGTATGGCTTGGGCTTATACGGGTTATAAGCTGCTACGGTTATATCACTTCGGCTATAGGTATAGTAGGTTCTAATATTTGAAAACTGTAAGTAACTGTATTGTAAGTGGATTCATAGTACTCTCAAACGGTGAAGGAAAATATCGTTAAAAAACCGGCACGTTGAGAACCTAATTAAGGCCTGCGCACAGTGCGCACACCTAGTTTGCTGGCGGTAGCGATCAGTGAAACGCTGTCAAATATCGCTGTCAAATTTGACAGCGTTTCACTGATCGCCGACGCCAGCGACCTAGGTGTGCGCAGGCCTTAAGTTCGAAAAACATTTGACGAGCGCACGAAAAGAGCCTCTCTGAGGCGGACTTAAAATCCTTTCATTTCATTGGTTTTAAAAAAGAGTCAATGACACAATAAGAAGAAGAAGTGATTCAAAAAAGTGAAAGCGAGCAAAGATAAGCCTTAAAAACTTGAGAAACAAATCGGCCAGACCCTATTTTCCTCATCTTTTAAAATAACTTTCAAGGCTAACCAATTTCTGTTACGCTAAAAATAAAACCCACTTGGAATTTCAAGTTCCAGTTAAAAGTAGTTGAAACGCAATTCTGAAATTAACTTGAAAGCTTATAGTAACAGAGTTCTACTAAATAAATTCCTATTTAAAATGCACTAATTTTCTTGGAGTTCGTGTTTGTTTTTCTAACAAAAAGCCTTTCACAAAAACTCTACTACTACTAGGAGAGAGGTTTTTCTCTAAGCCATGTTTTAAATACTAATGTATTTTCAAAAAAAATGCACATAATTATTACAATAGCTATCTGAAAGATTTATAAAATGTCCCAAAAGTTAAGAGCCGAGCGGGATTTGAACCCGCGACCTTCCCCTCGGTACGGGGCTGCGCTGACCACTGCGCACGGCGCACCATCGGATCCTGATCACACTCGACGAATAACTCTTAGGGACTGTTCGGCACTAACGCGACCGTGGCTCCATCTACAGTTTTGACGTTATAGTCAACTAACCTGCTCGATAACCGAAGTTGCATTCAGTTGAATCGACGAGAGATGTCACCTTGCGTTTTTCATAATTTTTTATTAATTTTATAGTGTTTACTACACTTAAGGAAATCACAAAGATTTTTATAATGTCCCAAAAGTTAAGAGCCGAGCGGGGTTTGAACCCGCGACTAGCTATCTGGTTCCCATAGTACAAGCTCTGCTTAGTTTGGGGCTAGATATAAAATATTTATTTATTTATGTTTGGTAGAAATTCATGGACCTGTTCGTAAACCATACCACCATCTAATAAATAACTATTCACAATGCTCATACATTCAATTAATCTTAGTTATATGGTTTACTGCTAAAACAAATGGAGAGTAATTTTGCCCGCAACATGTAGTGAATGAATGTCACCGGGATGTGATGAATGAGGTCAAGCTAAGGCCGCGCTGAGATACCCACACGTTTCTTACAGAACAGTGTGCACTAGGCATTAATAATGTTTACTTGAATCTCTGCTATAAAAAATATAAATTAATAGAAATAGATAATATTTATATAACGTCACAAAACATGGTAAACACAAAAAATATAACAACAAGTTATAAGTGACGAAAAAAAGGCTACCACTCAGCATTTGCCATAAAAGCACAAGGGCTTATTATGGTGCTGGTTTTCAGTGGCACCGAAAAAAAATAACTAAAAAATGTTTTTTTTTGTATGCTGTTAGCTCATGAAACAATCATGGCCCACCTGATGATGAGTAGTGATCAAGATGAGTAGTGACCATGTAAAATGAATTGCATCTTCCTGCCCTTATCCCACGCTAAGTGGGTTCGGCACTATAAAAACACAAAACAAAACAGTTAAAAATAAAACAGGAGACGCTTCCAGTTTAGAAAATTATAGGCCCATATCATTAGCAACAGTGATCGCGAAGGTACTGGACGGTGTGATTGATGGGCATCTCACTAAACATCTCAAGTTGCATGACGCACAATTCGGATTTAGGGCTGGGGTGTCCACTGATTCAGCAATACTTACCCTCAAGCACACCGTCCAATACTACACCAGCCGTAGTACACCTGTTTACGCCTGCTTTTTAGACCTTTCTAAAGCATTCGATCTTGTGGCGTATGATAGGTTGTGGCAGAAGTTGTCATGTGTTGCAGGGCTGCCACCTGAGTTGGTAATGCTTTTCAAGTTTTGGTATAGCAACCAACGTAACAATGTACGATGGGCAGGATCGCTTTCGGACGAGTACGTGCTGGAATGTGGGGTGAGGCAAGGTGGTTTGACCTCACCCCGTCTTTTCAACCTGTACACGGATGGTCTGATACGTGAGCTCAGCGGCACCCAGATTGGCTGCTCCGTGGATGGAGTTACAGTAAACAACATTAGTTATGCCGACGATATGGTGCTGCTGAGCCCATCGATCAGTGCTCTCCGAAGGCTTATTAGTGTCTGTGAGCGCTATGCGAGGGCACATGGGCTCAAGTATAATGCGAGCAAGAGTAATCTACTGGTGTTCAAGGCAGGTTCGAAGACCTATGATACAGTACCGCCAATTACTCTTAGCGGTAGTGCCGTAAAACAAGTATCCAAATTTAAATACTTGGGCCACTGGGTCGTCGATTCGCTCACGGATGACTTAGACATGGAAAGGGAGCGCAGGGCATTGTCGGTTCGAGCTAATATGCTGGCTCGTAGGTTTGCGCGTTGCACTGCTCAGGTTAAAACAACGCTATACAAAGCATACTGTCAATCATTTTATACGTGCAGCCTATGGGTCAGACATACGCAAAAATCGTGGAATGCTTTGCGCGTCCAATACAATAACGCGTTCAGGGTGCTGATGGGGCTGCCGCGATTCTGCAGCGCGTCGGGGATGTTTGCGGATGCGCGAGTAGATGGGTTTGCAGCTATTATGCGTAAAAGGTCAGCGTCCCTGATGCGGCGGGTGCGCGACAGCTCCAACAGCTACCTGCAGCTCATAGCGTTGAGGCTAGACACTGACTGTCACTTCATGGAGCACTGGACGAAGGAACACGTCCTGCATTTGTGACGTGTTTGTTAGTTTTTAGTTTTTAGTTAATTGTTATTTTGTATCTTTAGTTTATATTCTTTTATATGTGCCTACTTTCTCTTATGGACTGTGTATTTTCTGTATGTGTATATGGTCTGAAATAAAATTATATTGAATTGAATTGACTATAAGTTATAGTAATAAGCTCTAGTGCTATATTCAAATACATACTAAGAAAAAGATGGCTAATCTACTTTTTCACACAGGAATATTACTGAAAAATTACACATTGTATCTGCCTGCGACCAAATAGTAGAAACGTTGAAGCACTCTTGTTTTAAAAATATAGGAATGATGTATGAAAATAGATGCACAATAGGTATAATAGTGAAGAAGTTATCAGAAAATCTTAGAACCCGTGTCAAGTGCGCGAAAAGAGCCTATCTTAGACACATTTAAATCCTTTTCACCGCACTAGCTTAAAAAAACCAGTAAGAGCGGGGGCACACGATGCGTTGCGGCGCCGCACCGCAAAGATTTTACCGTGTCAGTGGGCACACGAGCGGTGCGGTGCCGTAACGTTGTTATGTCGCAGCGGCGCCGTAGCACCGTTGGACAGTCTGTTAATGAAAATGGATCGTAAAAGACGTCTATTGTTGGAAACAACTGAGCGGTGCCGCTCCGACGTCGCAACGCATTCACCCCTTCCCGCCTCGTCTTTGGTGGTTGCAAGTCCGGTGCGGCGCCGGAGCGCATCGTGTGACATGCCACAGATATTTCTATGTAAGACGACGCAGCGACACCGCTCCGGCGCCGCACCGCCGCCGCAACGCATCGTGTGCCCCCGCTCTAACACGCTGAGATGTAGTAGGACCGATTTTTTTCCAATACTTATAATTATCATTGGAATCCTAAATGTTTCAGATTCTACAAGAGAAACAGTTACTGCAGCTAAGAACTCTTGGCGTGGAGAATCTAACAAGAGCTATCTCCAGCGCTAGGAAAGAGTTCAGGTCGCTCCCTTCAGCTATAACTACACAAACTGAACGTGTTAGAGAAGGTTCGTGAAATTAATACTAAAAATGTATATATTTACTAGCTACGCCCCACGGTGTTACCCACGATTAAAATGTATTCACTTTTCCTCTATGTTCTTTTTTGTACCTCTTGCACGCAAAATTTCATGAAGATCGATTGAGTAGTTAGGTCGTGAAAGTTTTACAAGGAAACACACAAATGAAGAAACCAACAAATTTACTGTCGCATTTAAATTTTGCATTTATACAGGGTGGTTTTTTGAGAAGGGCGGAAATAAATATTTTAAAAACGACAAAAAACAGGCCTGTTGTATGGGAGCCCCTTTAAATATGTATTTTATTCTGGTTTTGTAGTATTCGTTGTTATAGTGGCAACCAAAATATATCATCTGTAAACATTGTAACTGTCTCACTCCCACAAAATGACGGACAGCAGAGTTTTAGTAATATAATCCCGTTTTACCTTTTGGGTATGGAGCCCTAAAAAGCAAAAAAAAATATGATTTCCATGCTTATTAGGTTACAAGGTAAAAGGTAGAATTGACAAACAAACAATGTTCTTCGAAAATCTAATAAGGACTTATCTGAAAACTTCAGTGAATTAGTACAAAGTTTCTTAGCTTTAAGTTTTCCGCAAACTGCAATCGAATGAGAGGTGTTTATCACAAATACTGGAGTTCGCTGAAAACGTTCCGAAAGTAATTAAGATCAATGGCTAATGAAGAAACCATTTCAGTAATGGTGTTTGTTTCTAGTTTTTTAATTTTTAATGTTGAGAGTTTTCTTAGAGTTGTTTGGTTGAGAGCGCGTAGGGTTGACAAAATAAAAAATAAAAATTAGGTATTAGGTTATAAACTCTGAAATTTTTAGCTTAGTGTTGATTATTTTAGCCTCAAAACTGCCATATTTATTATGTCCTATGGAGGAAAAAATGGTACAGAAAAGTGTATTTTTTAAATGAAAAGAACCTCTAGCCTATCCACTCTTTTGGCATTGCAACGATGCTTATTATGACGAGGTCAATTTTATATTACTTAAACCATGACCTTGAATAGTACATTGAAATAGTTCTATATTTGACTGGGATACTAATTATTTGTTGTATCCTATTCATAAAATACAATTAAATAAGCGGAAATGGTTTTGACTGAATTCACTTTAGGTACCTAGGTTTGTTTTTTTAGTGTGTTGTATTTTATTTTTAATATATCACCTTTATTTACTTAAACTTTAATTTTGACGTATCTTTTGTATACTTACAAATTATGGATTTATTGGTCTGAAATGAATGTTTTTATAAATTGTTTGAAAAAGAATGTTTAAAATATTGTCATTTTCATAATGATTACATTTTCCAGACATTATCCGTGACATAGTAAACCGAAAGCAGTCGGTACACGATTCCGTTAGAGTATTAAACGACATAGTGCGCCATCTAACGGCTAGCTTGCACACTGCGTCGAGACAACTAGACTCGGGCTTCGAGAGGGTTCAGAAATATGAGTTAGCGAGGTGGACTACTATGCTTGGTGAGTGTTGGTGACGGAACTAAAATAAACTCTTCATGCTATCAAAATAAATAAATAGGTAGATGACTGCTGCGTGCTGGCGGCTAACTAAACTGACTAAAAGAGAAATAGGTTTGATTCACGATCGGTTCATATAAACAAGTAAATATTGTGGACAATTCACACAACACTATCCAGCCCCAAATTAAGCAGAGCTTGTGTTATGGGAACCACATAGCTGATAATAACATAGTACTTAGTTGAGATCTGCAGATATTTGGTTTTGGGTCTATGTTGAATTGTTGATGCCATGTTTGTAGGTTTTTTGGCATCGCGCATCGCTTAATTTAACCATTTGCCGTTATGTAGGTATTCGTTATTTTTATAGCAGTTGTAGTTAGAGCCCACGACACAAGTATGTTAGGGTCAGATTTATTCATATTTTTATCAAATAAAATATGTTAATTGTTTGCCATATTCTGCTTTTCCAAATATTTTATTGTTTGACATGAACATTATGATTTTCAACATTTTTCATTCAACATAATTTTACCTCATGCAGATATCATTTCCAGCATCAAACCAGCCAAAAATATCACAAAATTACATATTGTAAAACATAACACTGCAAGTGGGGTCTCGTTGAACTTTTTTGTATGAAACAGCAGCGGGCTACAAGCTCTACGGCGTAGCACTTTCTCATGACTGTGTTATTTTCAGCCTGCATTGTGATTTTGGGTTTCGTTACCGCACTTATACTAATGGCGGTACTATGTGGTTGTGGACACGCTAAAAACCATGCTCAAAGAACATTGAAAGTGTACGTATAAACTCCGAATATAAACTTTATGAACTGAAGAAATAGAGTTGATAATGAAAATTTTCAGGTCAGCTGTATGGATTTGCGTCGCTTCGGTTTTACTGTGGGGAATGATTTGCACAATCTTTCTTATTACCGGCCACGCTGAGGTAAAGATGTAAGAAATACTACAGCTATTTACAGAGCAAAGTGTTTTTCGAATTTCTATTCGCGTTGAGATATCATTGGATGGTGTATTGCTATAGATTTTTGTAAGGTGCAGATTTGAAATTAAAAATTTACTCGAGCTATTTACACAAACTTACAATTAAACAAATATTTCCAAAATACACAAGAAAAAGTTGAGCTATCTGCAGACCGTTACAAATGATCTAGAGAGGTAGCTCAACTGATCCAAATCAGTACAAGACGGAAGCGTTCTCAGTTAAGTGGGAAATTATTTATCCTTTAGCCTTTAAACTCATTTTTACAGGAAAACTTAGAGTGTAGCCTTTTTTAAATGTACGTACGATTAATATTTCAAACGGTAAAAATGTATAACGTTATTGAGTCGCAATGATAGGTGCTTTATAAATAATTTTGGTATAAGTACTGATTTTTATCACTATATACAATAAAATATTGTTTTAATGTCCCACAAGTTAAGAGCCGAGTGTGATTAGGATCCGATGGCGCATCGGTCAGTGCAGCCCCGTACCAAGGGCAAGGCCACGGGTTCAAATCCCGCTCGGCTCATAAAATTTTTTGGGACATTATAAAGAAAATGTGGTTTCCTATAAAATAAAAACTAGGTACAATAAAAATTTGGAAAAAGGAATATTGGTATTTTGTGTCTATGTGTTTCAGATTTACGTATGCCATGCTCTATGGGACAGTCCCCAGTATCCAACCCTAACCGCTCTCCTAGACCGGCCGTCTCCTCTATTGACGAACAACGAAGGAATTTTCGATGCTCTATTCCGAGAACTGGAAAATGTTACTATTGATGTTTCAATTGGGGATGTACTTAGGTAATTATTTTAGAATATTTAGAATATAATACCCTGATATATTTTTATGTTACATATTAGTGTGTATATGAATACGGTACTTAAATTTTATTGGCTTAAACTTAGGAGCCAATTGAGCTGAAAAATATTGCGAAAACAAAACGAGGCAATATTTTAACGTCTCCATTTGCATTTAGAATAACTATTTTCCAGACGTAACTTGTAACATCGTAAACCGAAAGCAGACGGTTCGCAGTTTCGTTAGAGTCACTAATATTTAGAAGTAGCAACCAAAAACCGTTGCCGTAAGAATTATGTAGGAACAGTACAAAACGTAAGATTGTGCTAAATTAGAAAGAATCTACAGATAAATAAATAAATACGGTAGACAATCCACCCGACCCTATCTTGGTCTAAACTAAGCAGAGCTTGTACTATGGGAACCAAATAGCTGATATAATACTTAAATACATATTATTTTGTAAATACATACTTAGAATACAACAAAATATTTGTGTGGTGAACACAGATGTTTGTTCTCGGTGGGGATCGAGACCAAAACTTATGGCACAGAAAACAAAGCTACTACCAACTAAGTTGAGAGGCCAGTCCACAATTTTAATTCCTTAGAAGACTCCTTAGAATCTACAGATTTGTAGAGATTTCTACAATCCATGGTGACTACAATAGTAAAAACACCTATTTTATTGTTTTTTTCAGAGATTGTGAGCAAGACAGACCAGCCTACACTGTCTTCCAGTTAGACAAAATCTTGGACGTCAATAAAGAAACCTCTTACTTCGAATGGGCAGAGCTGCAGGCTGATTTGGAACGGCTCAAATCAGCTGTGGATGTGGGACTCCTGAAAACTATATCAGCCTCTTTCAGCAGGCTTTTGAGCGAGATGCTAGTGGTCTCTGATGTTAATTTGGCGAAGTATAGGTAATCATAAATCAATATTCTAATAGACAATCCACACAACACTATCTAGCCCTTAATTAAGCAGAGCTTGTACTATGGAAACCAGATAGCTGATAATATAATACTTATATTCAGTTTTATGTAAATAAACACTTCGAATAATATAGTATAACACCCAGACAGAAAACAAACATCTGTGTTCACCACACTAATTTGCTCTCGCTGGGGATCGAACCCAAGAGCTAACATTTTAGAAAACATTTTCGAGCACTGGCATAGTGCACATAGGTACATTATTGGCCAAAAAAACTCATTGGTACACGACTGGATTTGAGCCCATGACCTTAGGATCGGAAGGCGGGGCCGCTACCAATAAGCTACCAGCGTTCTAACGCTCAGCGCTTTCGTGACTGATTTATCGACATGAAACAAGCTCTTTCAATCTTTGTCCAATTATATGTATATAAGTATTAAATCAGCTATCTGGTTCCCATCATACAAGCTCTGGTTACTTTGGGGCTAGATAGTGCTGTGTGGATTATCCACAATAATTATTTATTTTCCATTTCTGGAAACTTATGAGGGAGGGGTTGGTCTAGAAGTATATTGTTTGCGTTTCTCTATTTTCCAGGATAGATTACAACGTTCCTGTTGTAGGCAAGGATTTACCTTCTTTAATAGATCAGCTTGAAAACATTGCGGCCCAAGTTACTGATTTGACTACAGCTGGGAGATTGGAAACGTTAGGTAAGCACCTTTGCCTTTTTTCTGAGATAATAAATAAACATTTTGTACAATCTACTCAGCACTATCTAGCCCCAAACTAAACAGAGTTTTACTATGGGAATCAGATAGCTGATATAATATTCTTTTTAATTTGTATAGTGAATTCCATTGTGTAGAGGTTAATAAACTTTTTGGAACAGTAAGGATCTTTTTAAAAGGTGGGATACACAATTACTCGACTTGCAAACATTTTGTATGTGTGTTAGTATGGACAGCACCAAAAGTAGATAATTAAATGCAAATTTCCAGTTAAAAATTAACAGATTCAGTTTGAATAT
The DNA here is from genome assembly GCA_947578465.1 of Thera obeliscata. Taxonomy (NCBI): domain Eukaryota; kingdom Metazoa; phylum Arthropoda; class Insecta; order Lepidoptera; family Geometridae; genus Thera; species Thera obeliscata. Next base: position 20,419,086 of record OX387912.1, on the reverse strand, counting down.
ATGGCTTAAGACAGAACTTCAAATAGAGTTCGAAACTTTACTCAAATATAAGCTGGTTTCTTTTTATTTTATCAGTTTTTCTTATTTCAGCATCAAGAACTCAAAGACTCCACACAACACATATAAAACCGCTGGAACAGCTAAGAGCAGACGTGGTGTACAAACTGACAGAACTAGAGTTACAGCTCTTGCCGTTTAGAAGGAAACTGAACATCTCTCTCAGTCATATCCATACAGCGCAGTTTTATATCAATAACCAGGGGGACGTTATCGCTCAGAAGGTCTTATAACGTGTGTTTTTCAAATCACTGCTAGTATGTTTTGTATGTAATGTTGTCAAGCTGACAGAAGTAGAGTTGCAACTCCTGCTTTAAAAAAAAACTGAACATCCTTCTCAATTATATCCATACAGCGCAGTTTCATATCAACAACCAGGGGGACGTTTTTGCTAAGAAGGTTTTATAACGTGTGTTATTACCAAATCACTGCTAGTATGTTTGTATGTAATGTAGTCAAGGTGACAGAATTAAAGCAACAACTCCTGACGTTTAGAAAGAAACTGAACATCTCTCTCAGTCATATCCATACAGCGCAGTTTTACATCAATAACCAGGGAGACGTTATTGCTCAGAGGGTTTGATAACGTGAGTTTTCATCAAATCACTGCTAGTATGTTTATAATGTAATGTTGCCAAACTGACAGAACTAGAATTGCAAATCCTGCAATTTAAAAGGAAGCTGAACATATCTTTCAGTCATATCCATACAGCGCAGCTTTATATCAACAACCAGGGGGACGTTATTGCGTGAAAGGTAATTTGTATTATATTTATAATATTTTTAAAAATTGCTCTCTACATAGCACTATTTAGCCCTAAACTAAGCAAAGTTTGTAATATTGGAACCAGCTAGTATAATACCTACTTTAAAACTTTTTTGTGTTTTCAAATACTTATTGCACTTGCACTCAAACAGATAACAAAATGTTCACCAAACAAATAATTGTTATCGGTGGGGATCGAACCCACGCCCTCCAGCGGAAAAGGCAGAGCTACCAACTCAGCTGTGAGGGTTGTCGTAAATAAGTAAGACAAACTTTACGATGGAAGAATTATTATAGCTGATATGCCCTCTGAAGCACGGAAGCGTTAAGATGAAAATACCCCTTGCGGTCATCTACCCCTACTAAATCAAGATACTAAATCACTGCTGACATACTGAAACTAGGTCCTTATGGCATCGGCCCCTGTGTACATTGTGACGGCATTTTATACGCCATAGTAGGTATTTCTCAGAAAACTACTAAGCAAAATTTTACAAGGAGAGTGGATAGACCTATCCTAGAATCAAGGTACGTGCAAAAATCAGGGATGGTTTGATTATGAAAAGTGTATTTTAACTACACTAGCTTCTATTTTATTTGTGGTGTATTTTAATCCCATTTATTTTTGATGATCAATGATTTATTTATTTATTTATTTATTTAATTAGAACGGTCTTGAGACCAATAACACTAATTAATTTACATTTCCATAATTTAACAATAGGTAATATACAATCATAATACATAATTAATTAAACATTAAAGAAAATTATTACAAAAAAAACGTTTAGCATGTCAAATAAGGTACATTAGGTCAAAATCTATCTTTCGTTGAATAAAATAATAATAACAAAAACAAAAAAACAAAAATTAAGTAGTCATAAAACAGTCACAAATAACATGGATAACAACAAGATAATATTAAGGATAATGTCAAGTTATAATAACAAAAAATTAAATTCTGTCTGTCTCACAGTACTTGAGGCATTCAGCCAAGATTTCCCTCCAGCTGTCTATAAATAAGTCACAGTTTGGGTTGGCTTTTAGGAGTTTGTTGAGAGCGGCGATGGTTCGAGGTATCGGAGAGTTTGCGCGCGCGACAGTACGACACGAGGGTGGAGCAAAAAGTTTGTGCTTCCTAGCCCGAAGATAATTGTTTGGGACAAAGAGTAGAAGTGACTCACTAAGTAGATCAGGCGCGTCTATTGTGCCGCGAAAAACTTTACAGATAGTTGCGATCTGATCTTGCGCTCGCCTAGTTTCCAGGGAATTAAAGCCCAGGCACCCCTGTAAGAACCCCGTCGGATACATGAAGGGATAATATCCAAACCTGTACCTATACAGGAATCGGAGAAAGGCCTTCTGCACCTTCTCTAGCAAAAGTGCGTAAGTAACCTCATGTGGATTCCAAATGCAAGAACTTGATTCCAGTTTGCTCCTAACTAGAGCACTGAAGAGGAGCCTGACAACGTGCTCACTCCGAAAGTCACGAGCATTTCTCAGGACAAAACCAAGTCTCTGGAAGGATTGCTTAGCAACAGCTTTAATGTGGTCATGAAAGGTGAGTTTTCGGTCAAATGTGACTCCCAAGTCCTTTATAACCGTTGATCTGGGGATTACATCTCCGTGGATTTTATAATCAAAGGACATGGGATGCCACAAACGGCCGAAAGTCATTATAGAGCATTTAGCAGTGTTAAACTCCATTTTATTGTTGACACTCCACTGGAAAACTGCATCGACATCGCGCTGAAGGGATAAGCAATCCTCCAGAGAGTCAACAGTAGCGTACAACTTCAGATCGTCTGCATAAAGAAGCGAGTATGCAAATGTGAGGTGATTAGGTAGATCGTTTACCATTAATAAAAATAGCAACGGCCCCAGCACTGAGCCTTGACTCACCCCAGAACGCGTGTGATAGGGCCTGGACTCGTAAATTCCAAGCCTGACATACTGTTGGCGATCGCGCAGATAGTCTGCGACGAGTCTAAGAAGTCCTGGCGCGAAACCTATGGCGCTAAGTTTTGCCAGCAGTATATCATTGTTGACCCTATCAAACGCCTTCCGGAAGTCAAAGTAGAGCACATCCACTTGCCGCCCTCGATCAAGTTGCGCTGAAACGTACTCCACGAGCACAAGTAAATTGGTATTTACGGACCTCTTACGTCTAAAGCCGTGCTGAGCATTGCTTAAATATTTCTCAACCTGTAAGAATATTAATTTATGGAGAATATTTTCGAATATTTTTGCAGGTGATGACATGATTGCTATGGGACGATATTCTTCTACTGGTAATTTATTTGAGGTTTTCGGAATTGGGGTTACTCTCGAGACCTTCCACTAAGCAGGATAAACGCCTGTGCTTAAGGCTAGGTTAAAAATGTGGTAGAGTGGAAGTACAAAAGCACTCTTTGCCTGTTTTAAAATGGTAGGGGGTATACCATCTGGGCCCACCGAACTGCTGGACTTTAACTTTCGAATACCGCTATCAACATCTGTGGCTGAGAAATGGAAGATATTAATATAATTACTATTGGAGCTACTGCCACAGTTGTTGACGCTCTCAGAACTAAGCAGGGGCATGTCTGGGAGAAACACACTCGCGAAAAAAGTTGCAAAAGCCTCGGCCGCTCCAACTCCTGTATAAGTTTCACCTTTGTAAGTGACACTAGGTTCGAACCCACCCTTCACTCGGAGACTTGAAACATGACGCCAGAATTCACGTGGATTTAATGCAATATTCGCCTCTATACGTAGCATATGCGAGCTGTAAGCAGATGCAACACGTACCTTTAGAGACGACCTAAGTTCTGAGAATGATTTATAAGAGACCACTGATTTATTGCGCTTCCATTCAGCGTGAAGTTTGGTCTTGCGCCGAATGTCACTAATAATATCAGGGGTAAACCAGACCGGATATCGCTTAGTTAAGGATTTTTTACGTGACTTTTTAGGCACGCAACTGTCAAAAATACTGTAGATAGTGTTGTAAAAGTTATTAGTTGCATTAATTACATCATCACACCGCAATACATCATCCCAAGAAACATTTCTCAATAGGTGATGCAGCTGTTCAAGATCACATTTATTAAAGTTCCAATCCTTGGTGAGAGCAATGTTACTAGCCTCGATCAAATCTGAATAGTGAGCCAAATCTACTCTTACTTCGATATCCAATGCTGGATGGTAGGCATCCATCGGAACTACTGCCTCTATGCCCGTGACCGACACCCCTCGCACCTCAACGCTCTCCCGTACCAATACCACATCTAACATACCACCATGCATATTCAACACGACATTATATTCCTTTAAATTTGAAAAAGCCAAGAAGTAACAATAATAATTAAGAATGTTTTGTGAGGCACTATGCAAGTTTAAATCTCCAAGTACAATAATATTACCTTTCAAATTGTTAACGTAACTTTCAACTTTACTAAACCACGCCATATAATCACGATCCATAGCACTAGGTTTGATGTAGACCACACAAATGTAGAAAGAACGACCTCGCCATAAGAAACTTGCCCATAGGTCCTCACCGCAGTCGGTCTCGAGCTCCTTCCGACGACGAAGCACAATGGGCGTGCGAGCGGCGAGTAGTACACCTCCGCACGGCGTGCCTCTGTCACGACGAAGAATACTCAAGCCATCATAGCCTAATTCAGAGTCATTCACCGAAGCGTCCAGAAATGTTTCAGTCGCAGCTATAATTTGGTGCTCAAGTAGCGCAAGATTATTACGCCACATAGAGAGTTTGGTCTTTAGTCCTCTTACGTTCTGATAAAAAAACTGGATGGAAGTGGTCTTACTGCGCACTGCTTGCGCCACGAAAGGGCTGCCGAAAAGGGGAAGATGGTCCTGCGGCAACGCTATCCCTTGCTGGACCAGCAGCGGGTTGTCTGTAGTTAATCCACGCTTTTATCCTAGCATTTGTCGGCCAGACATCAATCGAGTAGCATTTTTCATAGAGAGCAGCCGGGACACCTATCTTATAGGATTTGTAGTTGCCCCTCGCAGTTAGCTCCATCACCGTGCAGGAATCAGAGGAGCATATTTCCTTCAAGTACGAGAGGACTTCTTCTGCATTGGAGGCCATGTTCCAGAGGTGCAGGAATTTGATCGGCTCAGCTGCTTTTAAAGTCATTACAGCGGGACCAGCATTACCATACAGCGACACTGGTCCTCGGCTTTTCCGTCTCGTGACCTCAGTCCATTGCTGATCGTCGGTAGATGTTTCCTTGTAGCAGACACCTGTGTCACTCTTGAGTGGGCGGCCATCAGGGATATTGTCGATGACGATGGTAGTTTCATTCACTGCCCTTGGTATTCTCAATAAATCCGAATCAGTCCCTGATGGTTTACTTTGTTTGGCAGCTTTTTCTTTCCGCGTCTGCCCTCTCTGAGTTGGTGTGCGAATATGAGTAGGTTCAGGCTCCAGAGATGCCTGTGAGACTCTATTTTCAAAACCTTCAAGTTTGGTGGTTAGTGTTACCACTTGCTGAGCATAGCTTTCCAACTTGCCCTCATAGCACGCAATAAGAGATATAGCTTTGATGAGCTGCTCTCTAATACTAACCATCTCTGATCTTAGACTCCGGATTTCTACTGAGAGCTCAGTCGAATGCTTGGTAGAAAGTTCTTGAATGGGTGGAGCAATTTTAGTTGGTTGCGCTACCGTACGGAGGTTGGTGGGGGGGACAGAGAGCTCGCCAGGATCACCACTTTTGTGTTGCATCTGAGAACGGACGGGCTCAATCTTTTTGCGGAACGTAACGTTGGGATCCCGAGTTTTCTTAGACCCCACAGGAGTCAGGCTGTTATCACCGCCTTTTTTTGCATCACAGCGGCACTCAGGGCATACCCATGTCTCTTACTCATCGCTAGTTAAGTTCTGCGCACTCGCACAAAAAAGATCGTAACTCTTATTGCATTTTTTCACTGTACAACGCATATAGCCTTCATTGGCAGCTATTGCGTTACGGCAAGCGGAGCACTCCATATCGGTAGAATAATTAATAGAGATGCGGAGAAAACAGCAAAGCTATTCAAAGTTCGAAATAAATTGCAACTTGTAGGTAGATTTAACAGCGGTGAACGTTTAGTCAGTGACAAACAGTCGCAGTAAGGCAGGCGATGACTCACCGCGCGTGCGATCCGCGCAAGCGGGCTCCGCTGAGCGCGAGTTGGTGTAGGTCAGTTACGTACGGTTAGCAAAATTTTAAAAATGTTTTTGCTTATAACTTTCGAATTACTAGGCCGATTTAAATCACGTAACTGCCACTAGATTAAGGAGTTCACTGTTTTAACTGTTGTATGGATCACAATAGCACTCGTTCACTTTGAACCACTTTTACAAATTAAAAATTCACGGAGCAACAATCGAGATGTTGCTTCAACTATGGTCGCAACCATGATGAATGATGCAAATTATAAGCTAAATAGACCAAAAGTTTACATAGTCCGTGTTGTCGCATCATACAGAATGACAGAACAGTTCGATTGATCACGACACCTGGAAAAAAAGAGCCCAATTGATTTTAACTTGGGTAATACTGTCGGAGTACCTAGATATATCTGTTTGGAAAATTGATATAAACAAAGCTATAGTGTTCTCAAACGGTGAAGGAAATCATCGTTCAGAAACCCATAGCTTAGTCAACTTTGCACGTATTGATCAGGGTTTTCCTGTGGATTAGGCCGACTAAGCAGTCTGGATGGTATAGGGCTAGCTGGGGTTAGGTTAGCAGGGGGACAATGCACAATACACCCCATCGGGGGACGTCAGTGTAGATCTTATTACCCCAACTCAAATTAGAATTAGATTAGATGCTTTGGAGCCACTCAGCCTACGCCGTGACATTGGCTCTCTCTGCGTGTTTTACCGCCTTTATAAAGGGAGAATGCTCAGATGAGCTATTTGACATCATCCACGCGTCGAGATTCTACCACCGCTCTTCTCGATATAGAGACCGTGCTCATCCACACATTCTGGATCCATGGGTTTCTCGTACAGCTCGCTTCTCGAGATCGTTTCTTCCTCATACCCATAAATTGTGGAATGAGCTACCACCAGAGGTGTTCCCTCATAAATTCAACATGAATAGCTTCAAGAAAAACGTTAATAAACTCCTCCAGGGTAGGCAACGCAACAACGGCACCCTTGGTGTTGTTGGTGTTCCCTCGTTTGTCTACCATTTTCAAAAAAAAAAAAAGATTAGATGGTATATGTGCTGGGCAAACGTAGTCTATCTAAAATTCTGTCCCAGGCATTATAGCATCCTGCAACTAGGGCTAGTGTTTTTTTACTGCTGAAGTAGCCACAGGCAATGCACCAGCTCAAGAACTCATTTTGATACATAAATAAATAACAGAGAAGTTTTAACTCCAGAAAATATCACTATTCCTGTCCCGGCTGGTCTCGCACGCCGCTGGCTGGCGCACTCACGTGCTGACTTCAACGAGCAAGCACGCCGCGCGCTGTCGCCCTCTGTTCGCTGTGTACGCGGCGGCAAGGACGTTGCTGTGCACCAATTACATTGCTTCTTTGGTAATAAACATTTGTGCCCTCATGCCCGGGATACACGAGGCTAGTTTTTCAAGCCAGGATAGCAAGATCATGATAGTAAACTAGCAAGCTAGCAGTTCTAGCTTCGTGTAAACAGAACTACTTTATGAAAAATCAAGCTATTTTTTTAGCGACTTGCTTACTACTACTTGACTTAAATGTTTTAATGTGTTTTTTTATCCAACAAGCGGCTTGTTGTACCCACCAGATGGATCGTCGACATTTATAAGATCGCGGGAATTAAGTGGATGGAAAGAGCTAAGAATCGTTCGGAAATGTGTAGGGGAGGCCTATGTCCAGCAATGGACATTTTCAGGCTGATGATATTGAGCTTCTTGTTCCAAGCATGTGGGCCACGTGATGTTAAGTGGTAGCCTTCCCCTATAACAGAGCATTGTCTCGTCACCCACGTCAGGAACGTGCTCTACGATGCACTACCCTGCGTCAATCAACTTGAGGCGTACAGATATTTAGCCTCACGTCGTGCAAGTAATTTCAACGGCACCCAAACCCTTCAAACCTAAACACAGCAATGCTGCTTCACGGCAGAAATAGGCATGGTGGTAGTACTTTACTTTATATCTTCTTTGATACCTAGATAAGACTTTGAGATAGAGGAAACCTGCTCAGGGAGCGAATTAGCTCACTAATGCCCGTATTCAGAAACAGTGTTCGAGTCTGAGTCGAGCCTCAAGCATACATTTTTGATATTTTGACGTGACAACGTCTTATAATTCGATTCGTAGCCAGCTGCACGCACGTAAAAACATGAATTATGCGGCGCTACCTCGCTCTGAGGCGTTCCATTTAAGGCTTGAAGTGCAAGCGAGAGCGCGGAACGAGCGATAAAGAGGCACAATCGGCCTCCACGTTTGGCAGCGTTCGACACCTGTCTCACTCCTACTTGAGTGAGCGATGCGTCCGCGTGGACAGCTGTATGACGTTGTCACGTTCAACTATCGTCAGTAAACCGACTTTACAGACAACCGATTTTTTTCAATGGAGAACTGACAAAAAATCTTTGCTTGAGGCTCGACTCAGACTCAAGCAATGTTTCTGAATACGGGCTAACTCTTCTTAATGATTCCTCGCATCATGGTGAATTATTATTTAATAACAATTTGACTATTATTTTCAGCATGGCTGGTGGGTCTGCGGATTCTTTTTAGGCGTACTCTGGAGTACGGCTTTAACTCCACTGTGTGTCAAGTTGTGGAGGATATACGGATGGAAGATCAAGGCTCGAGAGGCTATCAGTTTGGCCAATTTAGGAGCGGGGTAATTTTTTTTACCCTATTTTTCCTACTGCTAGGCGATGGTCCAAATTTCTATGCCCTTTCATATTTCTATGTTGTTGTTACTATAACTTAGTAGTAACGGGCTAGAAGTCTAGCCCGTAGTGTCCCACTGTTGGGCAAAGGTCTCCCCTCATTTTTGCCAGTCACTACGATCTTCTGCCATAAGCATTCAGCTCGTCCCTCTATTTCATGCGAGTCTTGTCGCAATGTCACCTCGATGTAATATGGCACCACTCGGTAGTCACCATATTTGTTATCCGTAGGAAAATACTTGATCTATGTTTCCTTTGGTTAGCATTTTTTTCCTTTCTTAATAGGGACAAAGTCCTTATGAATTTTGCCTCTTCCATAAAGTGGAATATAAAGAAACAAGAAATTGAATGATTTTTGTTAAATAATGTTCAAGGTAGTCAATGCTTTCTTATTTCATTTTATTATTTCAAGTATGTAATTAATAAAATAAGACATATTTTTTCACAGGCAGCAAGAAACGCCAACCACTGCCCCGTGTGATGGGAGCAATTGGAATACTCCTGGGTTAGTACCCTTAATTCATTATTATCATCATCCTCATTAGCCTGAAGAAGTCCACTGCTGGACATAGGCTTCCCCTACACATTTCCAGAAAGAACGAATTTGAGCTCTTTCCATCCACCGACTTCCCGCAATCTAAACAATTTCGTCGGTCCATCTGGTGGCTGGACCCCTAATTACTACATCAAAACATTGATTTTAGTTACTTGATTGTAATGGTACAAGCTTTGTTTACTTTGGGGCATAATGGTGTAGTGCAAAATGTATGTCATCTATTGTTTTTTTACATTTTATAGGCTTGCGTTTAACCGCAATCTCACCAATCAATCTCTCATTGTTATTATTTTATTCACCCTTAAGGCCCAGCTACATTAAGGCACACAGCGATCTGTGATAATAATGCGATAATATGACAGTGATACAAGCACCGTATGTTATTGCCTTGATGTGGTCGTAGCCTTATTGTATTTTTATATAAAGTTCGGCATAAAATAAAACAGAACGTTAGAACAAGCTTGCAAAACACCCTCACTTTTGCTCTTCAGCCTGAAAAAGCTTCACAAAAACAAATCACAAATCAAAAGGAGCAATAATTTTCTTTTATGTTCTCAGGCCTCCTGCCCCGCCTCCTAGAAATGACAGCTGGTGAGCGTCTTATCCAAGATACATGATATTTCCCGCTTTTTGGAACAGGAAGCAAAAAATTTGCCTCTTCTTGAGTCGAGAATGTGATTTTATGAGGCTTTACAAAGATATGAGTTTTCAGGACTTGATAATGTGGTTTTAATAAATGAGTTTTTTTTTAGTTTGTCTCTATAATCCTCTTGGCATAAGACATAATTACTTTAATTTGTGGCACAGTTATTAGTAACTTTTAGCACCAATGATTTACAGTTCTTAATGTCAGTTAGTCTGTAAATAAATTCTAATATTAGATTCTAAGTCTAGATCAGTCGTACTCAAAAGATTAAACCAGTCTATATCCTTTTATCAATAGACTTGAATCAATTTGCAGTAAAACTGTCGACATTAACACACTGCTGACTGTTTTGCATAAATTATAGACAAATATAGAAGGTTAGCGTCTTAATAAAATCATAAAGGCCACCATTACCATCGAGTTCTACTTATCTGACTTATAAACGTTACTTTGTTGCGATCTACGGTATCTAATTATATTATACGAATTGCGTGGTTATTGAAAATACTGTTTGTGAAAAACTCTGCACAAAACGTTTTTTTTAATCAAATTTTTTATACTAATAAAAATTAACTACTGATGGATGGATACTAATGGAATTAGCATGTGACCCACTCGATGTTAAGTGGCCAATGCTTATAACAAAGCATTGCCTCGTAGGTCACGAACGTCAAGAACGTGCCCCCTGCACTCCCATGCGTCCATCAATTTGAAGCATACAGATGTTCAGCCTCACGTGCCAGTAATTTCACCCACACCCTTCAAACAAAAACACAGCTCAGTTGCCCCTGAAACTATAATTATATAAATTATGTACAACAGATGCAAAGGCGTGTTTACCTTTCTTTTACTTTACTTTTGTAGTGTGTATAGGTTATCTATACTATACTAATATTATAAAGAGGAAAGATTTGTACCTATTTTTGTATGTTTGTATGTTTGTAATGAATAGGCTCAAAAAGTACTGGGCTGATTTAAAAAATTCTTTCACCAATAGAATGCTACATTCTTCCAATTTGACATAGGCAACATTTCATTTTGAAAAAAATTAGGGATCCTTGGTAAAATTTGAACAATGTAACCGAAGGTGTAGAAAAATGAGTCTTAAAATGTCTTTTGTCGAATGCGCTGCCGAAACTATTAGCGATAGAACAAAATAATGTACAACAATATTGTCTACCCCGTGCGAAGCCGGGACGGGCTGCTAGTATACAATAAAGTGATTTGATTGAACTCGGAACCTACATGTTGTTATGTCAACTCAAATCTATTGATAGTAACTGTTATATATTTTTATTTCATTGTTTGATATCTTATTTACTCTATCTATCTTGGTCAATGACCTAGCACCCCAGCTACGCACGATTGTTTTTTGTTCACCAAACCACGAGCTAGATATTCTACACAATCATTGCAACGTTGATAAAACCTTTTTTATGCAAATGATATACAAACGGGCTTGCGGCCCACCTGATGGTAAGTGGTCACTGTCGCCCATAGACACCAACAACTCCAAGGGTACTGTTGTTGCGTTGCCTATACGCTAAAACCTATCACATTACGAGTATGAAAATCGGAAAAGATTCGCCATCGAATATATGGATCCAGTACACAAGACATAAATCATCCATCCATTCGCTCATAATTCACGTACATAATAGTTTCTCTCTCTCTATTTATTTTCTAAATTATGAGTCCTGGTTCCACCCCTGGCCCTAATAAATTTTACTCTCAAAATGCTTATACAAAAAGGTAGGGTTAGCTAAAGGTAAAAGGAATTTTGATGATACTATTATTATGTATGATTCTTTGATACATACAAAAATCAGGAGCTTTAGTTTGTTCGTAGTTTTTTTTTTACTTTTTTACTTGAGTATTTAATTGTTATGAAGCAATAATATCAGACTGACTGTAAAGTCTTAAAATGTAATAACCTCTTTACCTTTTCAAAACTTGTGGTTCAAAAAGGGCATGGTATGAAATTTCAGAACTATTATTTTAATAAAGTAATTTTAATTTTAAACATCCTCGTGACCCCATAAGATTATAAAACTTCAACTTAGTTCCCAGTTTAACCATGGAATTTAGTAATTAGCAAAACCGCCATAAGGGTTTTGCTAACAATTTAATTAGATACAAACTACTGTACAAAAACCGGTATGCATTAAACATTAACATTCATCGTTCAAAATAACTACAATTACTTCTTGAATACATAGAGAAGTGTAGCACAGATGTGACTGACCAAAAAAATTTTAATATTTATTGTCTCAACAACGAATTTTCAATGTCTTGTATGCTTGTAATTATGTAAAGATAAATGTACAGAACGTTAAGAAAAATATTGTAAATTGCTAAAGATTTAAAATAGATTACAAAACATTTTCGTTTTTTGAAATCGTATTAATGTTGTTCGATTCCGATACAAACTGAATTTACACAACTATGGGCAAACAAAGTATAAATGTACACTGAAATAGCTGTAATAGAGTTTTACAGTGGTCTTTATTGCCGGCCAGTTATATAAAATTGGAGAAAACTGTAGGATAACAGAAATATTAATAAAAAACCAAAAAAGTAATTTTTTCGTCATTCTTTCTAACGGGTACTCGGCATTGAATACGTGAATGAGCTTAAAACATAATGTCTCAAAAAAGTCGTAAAAGTCTGTTAGTTCTTTTTCTGAAGCCCCGACTGCCACGACCAACGGCTACCACTCCAACTTTGAGGTATAACTGGCCGGTAATAAGGATCACTGTAAAAGCCTATTGCAGCTATTTCAGTGTACATTAATACTTTATTCGCCCATAGTTGTGTAAATTAAGTTTGTATGGAAATCGTACCCCCTTAAGCACTTATCATAAATATTATAGACAATTGGCAATATTTGTCATATTTGCATACGGCTGCACTTCGTACATTTCTCAACAATTAATAGAGTTGGAAGCCCTGCGGTGATAGATTTTTTAACCAGCTTCAAGTAAAAAAGGAGAGGCTCATAACGGTTGTATTTTTATATGTTTGTTTTTGCATAGCTTTGTAATTTTTTGCCAATCTGAAAAAAAAAACCTAAGAGATTTCATCAAAATTGGTTCAGCAGTTGGCAGTGATGTTGGTGTCTGAGGTTATTTAAACTTATATATCATTATTATTATATATCACAAGCAGTTGGTAACCGAGCTTTGCTCGGAATTTTTTTCGTTAATTTGTATTTTTAAGAAATCATAAGAGTCATATTATCATCTTTACTGGTTTATTCTTACTGAACAACGCCATCTGCTGGACATACTTGCAGTTAGTTGCTCACAATCGTCAATAGATGGCAGGAGCAGTCACATATTCAGTTTATGTTTAATTATTGCACTCGGAAAGAAATAATCATTTTCTTAAAATGAATCCTAGCTAGATCAATTTATCGCCCCCGAAACCCCCTGTATACTGAATTTAGTGAAAATCGTTGGTGCAGTTTCCGAGATCCTAAATATATATATATATATACAAGATTTTCTCGTTTAAAGGTATAAGATTAAAAGTTGTAAGTAGTGTATACCTAATGGGTGTGCCAGTAGTGGTTTGCCAGTAGAAAACTAATTGATAATGGTAAATGTGTAGGCAAAAACTGTACAAACCTTCTGTGAGTAAACAATTCTATGGCTAGTTGCGCAAGCACCGTCTTGGATGTAATGAATGATTCATCTGTGTCGGCGACCGCTTAACATTTCGCGTGGCCTTAACATCGCAAAAATACGTTGCCACACCTATGATACAGATCTAATAAGCTTATTATTAGTTTGACCATTAATTTGTTACGGCCTTAGATAAAAGAAACCTATCGCTGATCTAAGACTGTATTTGCCAAGAACTCCAATGCCTTCTTCTGCCATGAATTTCCAAGACGAATGCATTTTTCATTTCATTTATTGATTGCTCACATGTATATAAAAATTTAAAACTTCTTCATCCACCCATACCCTCGCTGATTCTAGTTTGGACAACCAAACACCATGGTTATGGCTCACAACACACTAGCGGCTGACCGCAATGCGGTGTGCTGGTTACGGTTCAATTTTTGCACAAAACTGGCCACAAGTCCGTGCGTTGATACGTATAAGGTCACAATAAAAACTAAAAACGGCCAGCCGCAGAGATACACCGCATTGCGGCCAGCCGCTTTGTGCATTTTAGGCCTACTATGATAAAATAAATAATGTGAGAGTTTGCCTCTAATATAGGTTGTTGTTGATTTTTACAGATAAAAATCAACAACAACCTAGAGGCATACCTATACCCATATTACCTAACCTATATTACTTAACCTATATTAGACCCATATTATTCAAACGTACATCAAAAACAGATTTTTGATGTACGTTTGAATAATATGGGTTGCATTCTGCGAAAAAAAATGTGAATGAAAAATGTTTTATGTTTGAACTTCTCTACTCTCAGCATTATAGTAATGAAGCTGTCATGTGCAGAGCATTGCAAACGGGTTCATAAATTCATCCCTGCAGCAATATTTCATTAAAAAAATAATTGTAGTATTATTTTTGTATCCCACTCGATCTTAAATAAAACAACTTTTAGTATGTTCGTAAAACACAACTAAGACTATTTAATTTTACAAATAAATAAACAAAATTAATAATGCCGTGCCATTTACAAATAAATAAAGTACTGGGTCGTAAAAGTCTTGAGTAAATCATCCAAATAACCTTACTTCGATATTGATGAATGTATGTTTATTTCAGATCAAGGCTTCACTAGCTCTCGGATAAAAAAAAATGCTTGCCAAATTATAATTAATTGCTTACCCACCTACTATAATTTTATTTAATGCAGTGCACTTATTTTCTTTTTTTTTTAAAGCTAGAATGTTGCTCAAAGCACTTGAGGTACAGCCACAGACACAACTTTTTCGGACAATTTAGTTAGGTACACTAGTAAAATTCAATTATACTGTTAGCGAGTAACCCCATGAGCTCGGAGTAAATCTCTTTCTATCCTCTTAGTTTTACTAGTTTTTTCGAACCAGTTTGGTCAAAAGAGAGAGTGACAATGAAAGAAGTACTGAAGTAAAAAAATATTTATTTGTTTTTTGTCTAAGTACTTACATATTAATTCTTATAATATGTAAGTGTAAGAACTTGAACATACGGTTAAAATAAAAAATATCCAGTTTGATACAATATCATGACGAAACACTTTTCTAATTACGGCTTTATGCGGCTCGACCAAAAAATATTCGGACATTTCACGAGATTTTTCAATATCCATCATATTCATTTTGCCAAAATTGTGTGTTGTCAATATTCAACATTATTATGAGTAATTCGAATTATTTACATGACTGCTCAGCACAAGCACCACAACCAATCATGCATAAAATATGGTATCTTTTCAAGCGAATAACCATTCCTTGAACCGAAAGGAAGAGGCTTCGTATTTTCACTCGGTACTTTTCTCAAATTCATCTTATTTGTCTCGTTCGTCGTGTCACTGATTATGTATTTGCTTTAATATCAATGGACAGAGAGTACTGGTGGCTAACTGGTAGTAGCTTTCCGATCCTATGATCGCAGGTTCTAATCCAGTCGTGTATCTATGGATTATTCTGTTCGCAAAATGTATACACACAATGAAAACATCGTGAGAAAGCCCACGGCTTAGTCATCTATGCACGTATTGACCATGTCTTTCCAGTGGATTAGGCCGCTAAGCTGTCAGGACAGGTGCTAGGCAAGCATATTCCATTTAAAACTCTGTCCCAGGTACCACAGTGTCCCGTAAGTAAACACCAGTGTTGTCCTTGATTCTATATAATTTATCTACAATAGATGTACCTGCTTTTATAGCACCAGTAAAAGATATACAGATACCCGAATATAATACCAAATTCAGGTCATTTATTGAATAAATTGTATTGTATAGAAGCGTCATGTGACCAACATTCAAAACACCAGCGTGAAGAAATGACTCAATGCATAATGTTAGTTTGCTTATTGATTTACGATTCGTTTGTTGCAACATCAATGAATATATTTGAATGCTAATGACATCAATCGTTTTTTTCAATACTAAGCATGATTCAGATTAGAGCACTTAGAAAAGTAAGTAAGTAGAGTAATATACATTACTTACGAGGCTTAACCCAAACTTGAGCTTCAAAGCACCATCCAAAATACGTTCAATAACTTTTAGTCTCTGACAAATTCAATTGCACCGAACTTGTTTTCAATTTACAGTAAATCATGGCGTTAAGCCCAGTTTATTTTAGACAGAGTTTAAATTTTATAGTACTTTGTAGTTCTGATTTTGAAAAAGGACCTTAAATAACGCTCTTTTAGATAAAATCACAAAAAAGACAAAAATGCATGCAATTTGCGATTGCGGCAAAATATTGGATCTAGTTCAAAAACCCCTTGTTATTAGATTAAATACCTACCATAATAAAGCACTCAAAAATATCCACTAGGTACTGAATAGGTTACCTGAGTGTTATTTTGAATGGTGTCTTCTCTCACTTGAGATTTACTGGGTTTTTTTACTCATGAAACGTTTGCAAATTGTCCAAGTTTTCAATAAAAAAAAGAATCTCAAAAAAGAGAGAGAGAATTTCTACAAAGATTTGACCCATGCCGTCAAAGATCATTATGGCAAAGACAACCGTCGATGTACTGCTCGCTCACATGTTTTGAAATTTTGAATGATATAAAATCACTCAACTTAGGTATCTAACAAAAATCGCTTAGCAAAAAAATAATTTTGAACACGCCTTGCCACTCAAAAGCTTACCCAGGTATGATAACTAGTTCGGCTAACTTAATAAGGTCATCGACGGCGGTCTGCCCCTTATAATTGTTTTATAAACACGTCGCCTTAAGGTCAGACAGAAATAATTGACCTTTACATTATGGTAACAAGAGCAAAGACAACGATTTGCATTTCATTTACTTTAATTCGTACTACGCCTACCAAATT
Source organism: Thera obeliscata (assembly GCA_947578465.1). Lineage (NCBI taxonomy): Eukaryota > Metazoa > Arthropoda > Insecta > Lepidoptera > Geometridae > Thera > Thera obeliscata. The sequence goes on along the minus strand of OX387912.1, from coordinate 20,402,182 downwards.
GGTAGATTTACGTCAGATCTTTAATTAGATTTCTAGGTTGGAATAACATCAAGGATATTCAAATCAAACACTCATGGCCTTACTTATAAAAATATGTCAAAAGATAAACAGTTCTTAAACTATTGCCATCTCTTACCGTTGGGTTAATGACAAACAGTGACAGGGCTAGCTTGATGACAAAGCAATGATTAAATTTAAATAACGTTTATATTAATATTAGTAAATTTATTCATATAAGTATTTTTATTATTTTTTACTTTTGTTTTAATGTACACAAACCTGCCTATACAGGGTTATTCATTATTAGCTGCAAATACTCAGGAATTAGGTTCAACAAATAAAATAAAAAATATTTATGAAATGATTTTTTTTAAGTTTTGTTATGAAAATCCCGAGAAAATCGATAAAGGAATCATTGGCGCCTGACCTATTTTGACCTTTGATCCGCGCCCGCGCGCCGTGAGTGACACTCTGCGTTCAGTCACCGCCAGGGTGGGTCATCGTCTTGTTCTCCATGGCAATCATTATGCAATAGCCGTAAAGAAATTAATAAAAATAAAATTTTGATACAAAAACTTGGAAAAATTTTTGATCAAATTTAAAAAAAAAACATTTTATAAATATTTTTTATTTTATTTGTTGAACCTAATTTCTGAGTATTTGCAGTTAATAATGAATAACCCTGTATAGTCACCTCTCCTTAGCCTCAAAGGTTTGCTGTAAGAAAACTCTACTCAGGGTTAAGCTCGCCTTTGTACATGTCCTCTATTTCTGTTCTTTTCCTATGTTTTGTATTGTGTGCAATAAAGAATTAAGAAGTATGGCTGTTAATCATTATATTGATTAGTTTTAGTTCTAACATTTTTCTTACCACAGTGTTGTATATCATCATCATTATCCTAAAGATGTCCAATACTGGGCACAAGCCCCTACATCAGGCGCCCATCTTAATGCCTGTGCACATCTAGGCGATGGCGATGGCGATCAGCTGAAACGCTGTCAGATATGACAGCGATATTTGACAGTATTTCAGTTATTTCAGCCATCGCCATCGCCTAGATGTGCACAGGTCTTTAAGGATCTTAAGGACCGTCAAATAACTTCTCGCTTGCAGACATTAATAAAGACATCAAATCACTGAACGTATTTATAAAAACCTTAATTTTGACTCACCTAAACACAAGAGCAATGACCTATCTATTGTGTCATAAGATAAACAAAAGGCGTGGGCATAAGCCTTGAACTAATGACTTCATAGCACACATTCTTGTTTTAAACAAAACGACGAGTTCAGTACACTCATCTGCTTGATGGCCGAAGTTAGTCTTGTCTTTAGTTCTAGTCTTTGGATAAGGCACTTTTTTGAAGTACAAGAGTCTTATTTTTATGAAAGAAAACTTTTTTAGACAGGCTCGAGCTTTTTTTGAAAATACGGAAAAATACAATGAACTCATCGCCACGGACATCTCTTCGGCAAAGATCGAAAACTTCAGCAAAAGCCTTGGTCTGTTCGCCCGCAGTCATCTATGGAGACACATACACACGTTCAAGTTTTTACTTCTGTCTACATTCCCAAAGTGCCACTGTTTTTTTTATTCACTGCATAGCTTCACAAACAAGTAGAGAAAAATCTAGCACGGATCCCATATTTGATTTTAATATCAATAGTCCAGTCCGCAGCTAATTGTCTCTCCCACCCAAGCCATTGAACCCTTCTCTAGCTCTTCATATCCAGTATTTGCCAACTACAAGTTGCAGATCGTGACCCGAACTTGCTGAAAGGGAGTGTCATAATTTACCTACGACATGCCTTACTATCCACTCTTAAAATTTTGATTTGTCTAAACATATTTTCACAAAAAACCATTTCGGTTTTTTTTGTCAATATTCTTAACAAAATATTTGACAAAAGTCAAGCTCTGCTTTTATGTGTATAGCGAAGAGCAAAAGTTCAATAGCAAATTCTGCAATAAGAAATACTTACACGTACATCTCAGTCACGATCACTTCGAGTTAGAAGTGAATGAAGATGAGTTGTAAACTTGAACTCAATCGAGGCCGAGATCCACTCCGGCGCATCTCTATAGTAATAAGTACCTATAATCCATCTGCGGTTGACGAACTTCTGGTAATAATACTGTCTCACATATTTATTACATTTCATCAAGTTTTTTTTGTAGATCATAAAAATATTACTTGATATTTTCAATGAGGACTAGATAAACTTTTTTTTCACAATCTAGATCTTCAATATCAAATTGTAAAACGAAATGACGAAATTACAAAAAGACGGATGTTATTAATGCAAGTGGAAAATAATAAAATAAGGAATTGGCAAATAATAAGGCAAAATAATTCAAGTAACGTACAAAATCGTGCAACATATTGTATCCCTACGAATTTCAAAGTGGACGTTGTTGCAAAACCAAACATGTTGGGCTGACCTTTCACCACAAACTCTAGAGTGTAGACCGATCTAGATCCAAGAGATAAATGTATGTGTCCGCCGTCGCTCTTACGAAACCTTTATCTAAGTAGCTACCTAAGTGGGTATCGATCAATCCCTATTAGAGCAGTTATACACTGCGACTTTTACAGCGATGCTAACGCGCGTTTGTGAAATACAGGAATGCATTGCAAGACAAATGCTTAAAGTTTCTGATCTCTATGGGTGTTATTAATAATCCTGGCACAACCCTGGAGTAGTTAAATCGTGTTTTGTCACATTTGCTCGAGTTGACAATTGCATGCTAATGCAAGAGACAAAACACGGATCAACTAGTCCAACGCTACGCCAGGATTTTAATAATCCTGGCGTAGCGTTGGACTAGTTGATCCGTTGATCCGTTAAGAGCCATTTGTTTCGTTTTAACAACACCATGCCATGGTATTTATGCTATTAAAACGCTGCAAATGTGCGTTTGCTTAGCACATCTAAACGCACAGACACTATTGTGTATTAGCCACTATAATGTATGATAATTTTGTTAGATACGCGCGTTTGCATCGCGGTAAAAGGTCGTATGTGCAACCAATCTTAATGCAAACGACAATGTAAAACTAAAATGTCTGAGTGTTTAAATGACAAATGCTTTAAAAGTTATGTAAGACTGCTCCCGAAACTGAAAGAAGGCAAGTGCATAGACAGCTTTACACCTCGACAGAATCTTTGAAATCAAAACAAAATAGTTTGATCGTAAAATTGAACCAATTTTTTATAAAATTATAAAAGTGAGTCATCGCACTTTTTAGTTTTATGATAGTAACTTAGGTATACAAAAATAAACTAATGTTAAAAAACAAACAGAATTTGAAAAAATATGGTTATGGAATAATACTTTACAAACGTTTATTTCTAAATCATCGTCATACATAATTACGTAGGTATCATTTTAAGTTAAGTTAGCAGTTACCAGCTGCTGTGTTAAAATTACTAAGTCATATCTCATGATGACGTGTCACCTATGTTTCTCAACTTTTTCAAAAGGCACTTGAAAGAATATTTATGCTAGTTGAATTTAGGTGCCAGTTCCGTACTCAACGAGCTTTGAAGACCAAGCTTATTACGACATAACATACGACTGGTTCCTTAAATTACGCTTTTTAAAAAGTAATAATAATAATAAAAACTAAACTAGGATTTAGGATTTTTTAGGATTTTTTTTTTGTTGCTTATTTTTTTATTGATTATAGTATTTTTAAAGCATAAAAAAATCTCAAAGCTTTTTTTCGTGGGTTCAAAAGTCCACCTGGGCTTTGAGGCATTATAAAATCTGTTATTTACTATGTTGTACAGAAAAAAAGAAAGAAAGCTTATTTATTTATGACGACACACGGTAGAGAAGAGAAAAACGAAAATTTGTATATACGTAAAAAACAAAAACACCATGTTAATATGATATAAGAAGTGAGGTGATGGAAGAATAAAAAGTAATACATGCGTTAAAATTGTGTCTCTCAATCCCACGTCATGACGTCACAAAATTGTTTCCAACTCAGCTTGTTGTTGTATTTGTTATTGGGCGTTTTTACAGTTTGAGAAATACTGAAATGTTATAGACATAATTAATTCACATTGAAATACCTATATACAGCAGCGGTATAGGTTTCGAAATAGGCCCTTATGACTAAACCTTAGGCGAGCTCACATGATTTATATACTAGAACCACATTAATGAAATCCAGATTGTTTCTTGAATTATACATGACTGTGCCTATTCTTCTGTTCCTAGGCATAGCATAGAAATATTTTCTTTTATTTCTAAACTAAGGTAATTAATGCGATAAATACCCGTGTAATAAATTCAGTAGGTATGTGTTATGATCGTAAAAGTTTAAAAAGTGCTAATTTCTTCTAGTTTTTTATAAACCTACACGCATAAATTTAAACAAATGTATGTGTAATGTGAGTGCTCTAAATTAGTGGTAGGTGAATGAAAACATTGTGAGGAAACCAGTTAGTATATCAGTGATATAGGCTTTCATCTATCACGTACGAAATAAAACTCAAACTAGACAATCTCCCAGGAATTTTCATTTGGATCAAAGTTGTGAGGATTTTTCTGTTTTCTTGCATACATAATTATACACAAAGATAAATAACCATTCAACATATTATACTTATCTACCACTACAAGTAGTGGTAGATACCTCTTGATCTCCTCCTGGTGTGTAGAGGAGTTTGGACGGAGTTTATGGAATTGGGTGGTTGTGGGAAGCAAAAGTCTCAAAATCTATGCCTATCTTTTTTTTAACACGTAGGGACTTTTATACGTCAATCCATTTAAAAAAAATCTAGATTTAGCCAAAATGCTCAAAAATATAATGATCCTAAACGTTCTCGAATATTGTTTAACATTAAGGAATGATCTAGAATGATCACTACCCAGGCAACGCCGGGCTTCGCTGCTAATAATATCTACAATCAGCAACAAGGTAGGTGTAATATCGCATTGTTTTGCAAAAAAGCAATTTCTCCAAGGACCAACACCATAACTGCCACAGCGCCTTTTACGTTAGTAATATATCTTTTTGAATGGCAAACGCAACGTTTTTCATAAATTTAGTTTAGTACATTTCGTGTTACATCCATAAAGAGGCTGCGTAAAGTGTGCAATAGAGTTTGGCCAGAAATGGCGATCGCATTAAGACCACTTAGCACGTTTTGAATGTAATATTTTGCTACTTTTGGATGTGAATCACCCAAAGAGTCAAGGATTTTTACAGTAAATGCTTTAGTAGTAGAACCTATTTACACCTATATGTTTGCCCCCATTTATTTATTGGTGCTTGTAATGCACTGTTAAACTAAAGGAAGTTGGTTGCTTATTTCAGTCATAGATAATTAAGATAATACTATACTTACCCTCTGTATAGATTCTTCTCATAATAGGTGCATTGTTTTTATTTGAGTTATAGTTATAACGTCACCGCTATAATCAGCCCGTAACAAAGACGGCCGCCAAGTTTTGAAAGAGTTGGGTTTCAGTGGATCTTGCTAATTGCGGTAATTTTTCTTAGTAATTAAAAAGATTTTGTAACGCGATGGAGCAAAAAGGATGCTGCGTTGAAAATTAGCAATTTTCTAATAAATGCGCAAAAGGGAAAAGTAACGACGTTGTAAGCACTAAAGAGGATTTATGAACAAATATTTATTTTTTGCCTGTTATTATCATCGATATCAGAATGAACAAGACCACAACCTAAGGCTTTTTTCTTTTTTTTTCTTTTTTCCAGGAAGAATGTTATCGAGCCCGCTCCGTCCATTTTCCCGGTATCGAACCATTTTGACGGACTATAGTGTCTGTGAGAGTTTTAATCACGTAAAAGTTGGCATCTTTAAAAAAATGCTGGCGGTTCCCTTTGAAACTACGGGAAACATTTTCGTTGAAATCAGGATGTACTAACAACAGGAAAGACTAAAACAGTGTTTTTGTGATATTTAAATCAAAAATATCACAAAGTTAACATAAAATAACTCGACATAACACTAAAAAATGAAAAAAAGTTCCTTCAGGGTAGGACGCAACAACAGCACCCTTGTTGTTGTTGGTGTCTATGGGCGACGGCAACCGCTTACCATCAGGTGGGCCGTAAGTCCGTTTGCCTATCATTTGTATTAAAAACATTAATTTCAAAAACTGAACGTAATTCTTATTTCCAAAGTAAAAACACGCAAACTTTTGTTATATTGTCGAAATTTCAGTTTAAATTACACTTTTTCAATGTCACTGTACCTATAATAAATAAAGTTTAGGTAACTTCCGCAATAATAAACCTTCTGATATTTTTGGTGGTAATAAATGTAATAATTATTTTCTAAATAATACAGACCGAATAAAGGCATAAAGGTTTTACCATGCTAATAAATAATATAAGGAACCAAATAATTAAATCTTATTATTATTATTTGTATGTAGTACCTTAGACCTATATGTATATACCACAGCTTATAATGTAAACCTACCTAATTAATATAACTAACAGACAATTACGGATTAAATTTTTTCGTGTAAAACTGATAACCTGAGAAATTATTGTGAATTTTGACAGGAATTATTTCCACTGTTGTAGTTCTGTTCTTCAACTTCTAGTTGCTCTTTGTCAAAATAAAAAAAAAATTACACACATCCATCTTAATAACATTGAACTGCTGACACGAACAATACTGACACGATCACATCGTAAATCATGAATTATGAAATATGAAATATTAACAGCCACCAAACAATTCGTTTTGGCTAATCAAGAACAAGGTTACAATATGGTGAAAAACTTTTTTGGACAGTTCTATTAGTTTTCTTTCTCTCGTGTCTTGCCTTGTTTCTGTGTTATCTGCTTTTCTCATATTAATAGCATTCATAACTTTTGTACTTTGGCTATGCAGCCAAACAGTCAACATGTCATTGTCTTCCACCTCCATTCCCTTCTGTCAGCCGTCATCTCTGCATTCATCATCATCATCATCCACAGCCCGACTTCACCCACTGCTGGGTATAGGCCTCTCTCTGTATGTGCCACTGTTGCCGGTCTTGTGCCAATCTCACCCAGGTCTTGCCTGCGATGTTAACCACATCGTCTGCCCATCTTGCCGCAGGGCGACCAACGCTTCTATAGCCAGTTCTGGGACGCCATTCTCTGCATTCACTCCTCTCTTGTCTTTCACATTTTTAAAACTCAAACACAATCTATTCGTTTTCTCCTTATCGTTTCACTGGTTCTTCGGTCTCGATTTTTTTAGGTTCGACAAAGAGACTAAAAAAGTAAGAAAATATGTGTTTAGTGCACGAAAAGAGAGGCTCCTTTCGTGCACTAGACATTATATTTGAGGCCTAAAATCTTATCACCATATTATTGGTTCGAAAGAACCACGTGCCACAATAAAAATATGAACATTTACGAACCTAAAACATACAGAAGAGGAATCGCAAGTGCAGTCACAGTCCACAAACAAATAAGAATTTTTGAATAAGGTTAGTTTTGCCCTCGTTCCTAATTAGCACGATTGGCCAAAGGTTTCTCGGAATTATTCCAAAAATAAAGAAAGAAATGATTTCACAAAAAATGAACTTTATGTAGTAAACCAATTATCATTTCAGTGCTCTCAATCTTTACCTCGTTTTGAAATGTTTAAAATGTTATCACTTTAACCGAAATGTCCATCAACTTGAAATAATAATATGTGAAGTAGCAACAGATGTAATTCATTCATGAACTGTGCCTAATACAATATATTAAGCAAATTTTATATCAAAGAACTTACTGGAAATTGTCATAGTGATACTATAGATAGAAGACGGCCTATTTCCATCGTTCGGATGGATTTGTATATCTCAATCGATTCAGTGAAAATTTAACAAAAAGTCAGACAGATTTTTTTATTAATAGTTAATTGTACACAAAAGAAACGTAATAAAAAGAAAACATTAAAAATTAAGGTACGGTGGGCGGCTTTATCGCTAAGAGTGATCTCTTCCAGACAACCTTTGAATGGAGAGATTTTATGAAAACCAGAAAAACGGCGGTGTACAATAGTAAAATCCTGATAATTACTAAAATTTTATACTTACCTACAACCCAATAAATCATAAATTATCATGTCATTTGGTTATGAACTAAGAACTGAATGACATAACTTTTTTATTAGCTGGTAACCTGGTACGAATTGAGAAAAAAATTCTTCTACGTAGCTTGTTACGAGACCCAAGCACTATAGGGTTAAATGAACCTTTCTTACCTACATTTACACCAGACGAACTTCTGCTACAGCTGTAGGCCTATCACAAGCTCTTTCTGGCTCTGTCTCTGGCTCTGGTTTTGAGTCTGTGTGAGTGCGTACCAGTGTATTATACTGAACGTGTGACGATTCAACGTACGATTTATTTAGACAGCACTCACACAGACTCAAAGCCAGAGCCAGACAGAGCTTGTGGTAGACCTACTGATACTTTGCTCGAGTTAAGCATTACCGATTCACATTGACCCAGATAGCCGAAGGCCTTACAAATGTCAACTGAACCTTTGGATGGGATCGAGAGCACCTGCCACCGGCAAATTACAAGAGTTAATTGCTTGTGTGTTATGCAAGGTACCAATTGGTGAATTGAATTATATTTTTGCATCTATTTTGGTGCAAATTTTACATGCAAATTATTAATTGTACCAGTTTTAAATTTGGTTTTATAAATTTTAATGAATCGTGAATCTTTTTATTGAAAAAAGCTAAATTAAAAAAAACCCTTTATCATTTACCACCCACAGTGCCTGAAAATCCGCCTCTATAATCCACAGATCTAGGTAGAGACGGAGTTTCAGGCACTGTGGGTGGTAAGTGGCAGGACACACCTGTCCTGCCAACTAATGACATACGGTGCCGAGACATGGACGCTCACTAAGGATACTATACAGAGTCCGAGTTGCACAAAGGGCCATAGAGCGAGCCATGCACGGCATAGGTAACACTTTTAGATCGAGATCGCAACAATGAGATCCGTCTCATAAAGGTCTACGGCGTCGGCGACAGGGCGGTAAATCGCAAGTGGAGTTGGGCAGGACACCTGGGGCTAGACGTGGTGATGGCCAGTGGAGCCTTGACTGAAAAGTAGTCGAAGTCAGGCTGCAGAAATCTGGGTAGTCCGAAAGCGCGTTGGGTCGACGACATAAAGGTTGCAAGAAACACCTGGACAAGAGACGCACAGGACAGAATGAGGCTGGCAGAAAATGAAGGAAGCCTATAATACCCAGCAGTGGGTGATACCGGGCTATTGGCGATGATTTTTTTATGATTTTTTCTGATGATGATGATTTACCATTTCAGAATCCATTTAGTAGCTCTTGGTCGCACGATTATACCAAAATTGTACGAATAAACTTTTTTATTCGTAACCTTTTTAACCCTAAACGAGTAACACACAAAACGCCAGTAGTTTATTTCCCGCTCGACAACTTCTGCCAAATTATACCAATGGCAGAAGTTCAGGACTCGGAGCAATTGAAATTTATTTCCCGAGCCTTTTCCGTATTCTTCGGACTTTCCCCATCATTATAAGTTGGCTTGTTGTCGTTGACATCACATCAAGGGTAAAGCTAAGGGATAAATAGCTGACTCACTAAACGCAAATCAGTCATATAAAAATTTGCATTTTGTTACTTAAGAAAACCCTATTATTCACATTGACCTATCAATATTCGAACTCTGAAGTGGGGCTTAAATATCTACCTAGGTTAATAAATATAATAAACTTCATAGAATTTTTTTTAGGCTTATAAAAAAAAGTTCCAGCCTTGCGGTATCCACGCTCCACCAGTCTCAAAGCTCCATAAAGGGCCAGGACTAAACTCAAAAAAATATTTTAGAATATTTAATTAGTTGACCAGCTGCTTCATTAAACTGTCACGTACATGGCTCCTTTTATGATAAAATTGCCTTTCGTACTTTCCTCTTTCCGATACAAAGCTCGTTATTTCATACCGCTAAACTGCTTACATCTGATCTAAGGTTTCATTTATTGCTTAAATAAGAATTTAGTAAGCATAACATTTTGACATCACTATTATTTGGGACACCAACGCGTACGATTAGTTCTGTCAACTTATTTGTTTGCCAATTTTGGCACATTGTTTTTAAGCTCTTGAAATCTCAATAAAAAAATGTGAGTGGAGCTGGTGATTTTGCTCCAAAACGATCCACAAAAACAGCACCAACTTAACTCTTTGAAGTGTCAATTTAAAAACATTTAAATACTTTGTAACGGCAACAAAACTCATCTGGAATGCATCCAACTTCCGAGGCTAAATGACAGTGCAACGATCGAAAAGTAACTTACATGAGCACACAGAGACTCTTTTCGGACTTTTGCTCTCACGATGACTGTTGATGGGCTTGCATTTTGTCATCAAAAAACGTGAAACGAACTTAGTACTGCTGCAACATTTTGTGTTGATTATTAGACCATAAGGTAAATCAACAAATAAAAACTACGTAGAAATCCCATCTTTTTCATTTTATTTTCTTTCTTTTGCCTACATTTATTATTATTAGAAGTATCTTATCTTAATTTTGTTATGTAATTTATTCATTATATTTAGAAGATAGCTGCTAAAATACGAGTTGAGCTACTGCAGTGCATCTTACTCATCATCTTCCTGCCCTTATCCCACGCTAAGTGGGGTCGGCACAACAGGTTTTCTTCTTCCACTCACCTCTATCACTCGTCATCTCAGTGCTCACTCCTTTCCTGCTCATGTCATCCCTGACGCATTCCATCCATCTTTTCTTTGGTCTACCTCTTCTTCTATAACCACCATCCACATCCATTCCTAACACTTTTCTCGTAATATGACTCTCATCCCTCCGCATGACATGCCCATACCATGCTAACCTATTACTCCTCATCTTATCCGTTACCGGCGCCACTTTCAGACTTCCTCGAATATACTCATTCCTTATTTTATCCATCCTTGTCACTCCACACATCCATCGCAACATTCGCATTTCAGCAGCGTGCACTCTTCTCTCATCCGTCCCTTTCGTTGCCCAACACTCAGATCCATACAGTACGACAGGTCTTATGATCGTTTTGTATACTTTCCCCTTAAGTTTAAGGGGCATTCGTGGATCACATGTTGTTCCTGAGACCTGTCGCCATTTCATCCATCCTGCATTTATCCTATTTTTCACATCTCGGTCGATATTGCCGTCGTTTTGAATAGATGAGCCGAGGTACCGAAAATCGGAGCAGACTGGCAGGGATACACCGTCTAAGGCAATAGAGGTGAAATTGGATGGACCACCAAAGTCGCAGAACAAGTGCTCAGTTTTTGTCCTGCTGATCTTCAGTCCGACACTCTCCAATTTCTCCTGCCATTTTCCCAGCCTGCTCTGGACCTCAAGCGCATCTTCACCAACAAGAACGATGTCGTCGGCGAACAGCATGCACCAGGGTGCTTCTTCCTGTATGTCCGACGTCAGTGCATCCATAATCAGGAGAAACAGATAAGGGCTTAATGCCGATCCCTGGTGCAAGCCTACAGCCACACTGAACTTGTTGGTGACGCCAGCTTCCGACCGAACGTGAGTGCTGGCTCGACTGTACATAGCCTGAACCAGTCGCACATACTTCCCAGGCACTCTTTTTTCATTCAATGCCCACCACAGAACCTCTCGGGGCACTTTGTCGTAAGCCTTTTCCAGGTCCACGAATACCATGTGCATGTTTTTATGCACGCGTCTGTATTTCTCGCACAGTTGACGTAATGCGAAAATGGCGTCCGTGGTACTACGTCCTGGCATAAACCCAAACTGGTTCTGTGATACCTCGCTCTCCTCTCTCATCCGTCTCGCTATCACTTTCTCCCATATTTTCATACTATGCGACATTAGCTTTATTCCTCTGTAGTTGTTGCAGTCTTGTACATCACCCTTGTTTTTAAAGATGGGCACCAGTGAACTGTTGCACCATTCATCAGGGATCGCCTCTTCATGCATCAACTTATTGAAGAATAAAGCTAACCACTTCCATCCATCCGCTTTTAAAACCTTCCATACTTCCGCCGGTATATCATCTGGTCCTACCGCTTTTCCATTCTTCATACCTAGTACAGCCGTTCTAACTTCATACATATTTACCTCATTTATCATTCCCATGTTCACCGCTACTTTATCTAACATACCACTCCAGTTGTTCTCTTCATTCATCAATCTTTCAAAATATCCTCTCCAGCGTTCTTTTATCTCTTCATCTTTTGTCAAAACCTTTCCTACGTCATCTTTTACACATCTGATGTGAACAATATCTCTTGCATTCTTATCTCTTTCTTTCGCTATTCGGTACAGCTTTTTCTGACCGTGAGGGCTCTCTAGAGATTTATACAGTTTGTCCTGTACCTTAGCCCGTGCAACCGCAACAGCTCTTTTAGCATTTTTCTTACAATCCATGTATACTTTCTTTTTAATTTCTTTCATAGCCCCATTACCTACTTCAACCATCTTCCAATCTTTAAATGCATTCTTCTTATCTTTCAAAAACTTTTGTACCTCTTCGTTCCACCACCAAGTATCCTTATCTATCTTACCTTTTCCTTTTGTTTCCCCAAAAACGTCCTTCGCAACTTTTCTTATACAACCCGCCATTTCATTCCAACATTCATCCACTGATCTCCCTGCCATATCCTTCATTTCAATCATCTTATCTACCAGTTCCCTTTGAAATTTATATGCCAACTCATCCTTCTCCAATAAATACCATTTTATTTTCGGTGGGGCCTTCGGTTTCCTTTGGACTGGTGGGACCCTGATTTTTATCTCCAAAATAAGCAAACGGTGTTGGGAGACTAAGGCCTCGCCCGGGACTACTTTGCAATCTTTAACTGCCCCTACATGACTTCTTCTGAGGAGGAAGTAGTCAATTTGGGTGGTGTGATTCCCGCTTTGATACGTGATTAGGTGTTGATCCCGTTTTTTAAAGAATGTGTTAGCCACCGCAAGATCAAACGCAGTGGCAGCCTGTAACAAAGCTTCTCCATCTTGGTTCATATTTCCAAAACCCCATCCTCCATGCACCCTTTCATAACCTACATTCATTCTTCCCACATGTCCATTAAAATCACCTCCTATATAAATGTCTTCACTCTGTGGGATATCCATCATCACCACATCAAAATCCTCCCAAAACCTATCTTTCACAGCATCCTCACAACCCGTCTGCGGTGCATACACACTTACTATATTTATAACAGAATCTCCTAGCATTATCTTTACGACTATCAACCTATCATTCATCCTCTTAACATCCGTCACGCACTTTTTTAATTCACTATCCAATACAACTCCCACACCGTTTCTCTTACCATCACTTCCACAATAATAAAATTTATAGCCTACTCCAATCTCTATAGCTTTCGTACCCTTCCATTTCGTTTCTTGCAAACAAGCTACATTTATTCTTCTTTTTTCTAAAACATCCGCTAACTCTCTTCCTCTTCCAGTCATCGTTCCAACATTCCAACTTGCCATCCTCAGTCTTACGTCACGGACTCGCGTCTTACGTTGCACCCGTCCCTGATGCAACAACCCTGATCCATTTCCCACAGGTGCCGGGTGCTGCCCCTGCGCGTCGCCTAGGGGGTACGCCCTAACATTATCGCCATATCCATTTATTCGTAAAACCATGTTGTAGAGGGGGTTTGGCTTACATTTTACAACCGGCCGCCTGCCTGACGTCAACCCTCTTTGGGAATACTTGTTGTGTGTCTAGCCGACAGTGACTATATGGCCCCTCACCGTCGCCTTTAAGGCCTTCCACGTTGCCTTGCTGCCTCGCCACCGGAGGTGGATTGCCAAATGGCCGAGGCAGACTTAGTGCACTATATGCGGGAGGCTACCGCCAGACTTGAGTGTCGAAAATCTCAAGCCCCCCTCACCAGGTTTAGCCCACGAGTCGACGTGGTTACCGGGGTGTGGCCGCTGCATGCAGGACAGCTACTTGGAGCCACTGATGAGAGTTTGTATATAGGCTGTCAAAGATTTTTAGATGTCATTCCACCGCCTGTTACAGCCGACTGGTAGAATGACACGCTGACACCCCACTACACCCTGCAGTGCATCTTACTGTGGTCAAACAAATATAATTTTGATACGGTTACCTCAACGATGGTGCCAGGGAATCAAAGGTTAGGCGCGTCGCCAAACTAGTGGTTACAGTATTTAATTATTATTGGTGCACGACTTTGCTAATAAACTCTACATATAACGTAAATAAGCCTTTTTATGTAAGTATGGGACCATGTCCTTCTTTATGGGATACTGCTTTACCGACCAATTAAGTAAAAAAATTGACATCTTGCAAAAGGTCACGCAAGACGCCAGAAGTTGTTTAAAGGCCTGCGCACACCTAGTTTGCTGGCGGTAGCGATCAGTGAAACGCTGTCAAATATCGCTGTCAGATTTGAGCTTTGACAGCGATATTTGACAGCGTTTCACTGATCGCTACCGCCAGCGAACTAGGTGTGCGCAGGCCTTAAAAGTTTTCATCGTTTTAGCTTATACAGGGTGTCCCATAAGTCAACGTCCAGCCGAAAACGGACGATAGGCCAAGTCATGAACAGCTATCAAAAAAATATAAAAAAAAATATTTGTCATGTAATTTTTGAGTTATGAGTATTTAAAAAAAACAAGAAAAACTGACACCCTGTGATGATCTTTTAAGTCCTGTGACTACAAATATTAACTTTTCATTAAACTTTTTTCTGCAACGTAAGCATGAATAACCCTTCTGTAAATTACAATTCAAAATTAAGCCATAACTGCCTCAGTTTTTAATGAAATCGTGGAGTTTTGGCCAACATTTCATTTCAGATAATTACATCACCCAACTTTAACCGTCTGTACCGCAAAAAAAATGTACTACACTATCATAGCAAGTAACTTTAAAAAATGGCGCATTTATCCAGGATTCTAAAATGGTATAATACTTGCTAGAGTACTCCTTACTGGCGAAGGCAAACTTTAGATTTAAATCACGATTGAAGTAATCCTATGATTGAATTTTATTTCAAACTTTAACCTAAGACATGGTTATTACTCTTTCGACAAGATGGTGGCTCTAACTGTTTATTTACATCGTCGAAATGGTATTTACTTGTACCTGTGAACTGTGAGTCACTTAAAAACGCAGCGTAGGCATTTTAAACCCATAATTTAAAGGGTACAAACATTTTATCTCATGAAATAAAATTGATTGGAAATCCGGTTTAGTTGAAAAAACATTTTTTATTTCCAAAACTAAGGAGTACTCTAGCAAGTATTATACCATTTTGGAATCCTGGATAAATGCGCCATTTTTTAAAGTTACTTGCCATGATAGTGTAGTTCATTTTTTTTGCGATACAGACGGTTAAAGTTGGGTGATGTAATTATCTGAAATGAAATGTTGGCCAAAACTCCACGATTTCATTAAAAACTGAGACAGTTATGGCTTAATTTTGAATTGTTATTTATAGAAGGGTTATTTATGCTTACGTTGCAGAAAAAAGTTTCATGAAAAGTTAATATTTGTAGTCACAGGACTTAAAAGATCATCACAGGGTGTCAGTTTTTCCTGTTTTTTGAAAATACTCATAACTCGAAAGTTACATAACAAATATTTTTTTTTTATATTTTTCTGATAACTGTCATGACTTGGCGCATCACCCGTTTTCGGCTGGACGTTGACTTATGGGACACCCTGTATACCTCCTAACCGTCTAACATCGTAAATAAGCATTTATAGAAAGGGTTAATGCACCTCATCGGGAGTCATCTATGTTTTCATCCACGACTTTTCTAAACTTACTGCAAAATACAGGTCTCAATAAATAAATAAATAATATTTTGTCAATACACAACAAATCGGCTCACATACTTTAGTCTCTGTTAAAATAACCTTTGTTGAATGAACCGACAAAATATTTGAAATACCGCTTGTACTATTAATTGATATAACTTGCTTTTTCTCACGGATATAATGTAATTAATTGTTTAGTTATTATTTATATATATTTGCTTTGATAACTATACGTAATCGTTTATCGGCTAATACCTTTACATGCTTCAAATTCTATAATCTATTTTATAATCAATAGCGTAGTATAAAGGTTATAATTTGCTATGTCAGAATTCATAGAATATCATATAAGATTAAATTGATCAAATTAATATCGGAAGTCAACTCAAAAATTTAATCATGGTAAATAACTCGTTGTTTCATAAAAATAAGATTGTAGTGGTCAGGAAAAACAGCCAACGACAACGATTTTCATTCCCTGGAGGATCACATCATAATAGCAAAATTATATTTATATTATCTAGTGAACAAAATGCATTATCGAAATTGTTTAATAACTTTAAAATCTGGGTCACATGCTTGAGGTCCCGACGAATTATGTAACAATTCAGTTTAAATGTTGAATAAGTAAATATAATTGCTTTAAGTCCAAGCTCCACAGTAAACATGTGTGCATAATCTAGCTTGAGAAAACGGAACTTGCACACGGAGTACAGTTCGCAAAATAAACTAGTTCAATACATTGACACTAAACAAACACTGACTAAGGTTGGACTAAATAATGTTGAACAACGTCGTTAATAATTATAAGTTTAAAAAACTTGAGAAACCGACTTCATTGTCAAACGGCTAAACCGATTTTAATCAAATTTGTTTGGGACAATCTGGACGTAAGAATAACCTTCCAAATAAAAAAAATAATTTTCTAAATCGGTTCATAAATGACGGAGGCATGCAGTTACAAACATTTAAAAAAAAATGGCAACACCGATTTTAATAAAATTAAAATGGGACCAATCTGGAAGCAGTACCTTTCAGATAAAAAAATAATTTTTCAAATCGGCTCACAAATGACGAAGTAATGCGGTAACAAACATTAAAAAAAAAAAAAAAAAAAAAAAATACAACCGAATTGAGAACCTCCTCCTTTTTGATTGGAAGTCGGTTAAAAACATAACTTAGTCAGCTCTGCGCGTATTGATTACACATTTATTTAAAAAAATCCTATTGATTAGATCAACTTAAGGATTTTTACAAGCCTCTAAACTCATGCCCCACGCATTTTCTATTACATGAACAGTTTGTATAGGTATTATGGTTCCTAAGACAGTGTCTGTATTTTTTATAACGCTTTTATTAGCTTCACCTGTATGTATGTATGTATGTATGTATGTAACCGACTCCTTTGAGCTCGATTTTGTCCTACTTTGAACGATCAGATTTGATTCAAACTTTGCACACCTGTCAAAGGCCGATGACAATGCAATAATATGAAAAAAAAAAAAAAAAAAAATGAAAAGAAATAAAAATAAAAAAACCTACTTTGAACGATCAGATTTGATTCAAACTTTGCACACCTGTCGATGACAATGCAATAATATGAAAAAAAAACTAAAAAGTAAAAAATAAATTATAGTTTAAAAAACTAAAAAAAAACGCTTTTATAAACTAAAAAGTTAAAAATAAAACTGTATTAATCAATTGAAAATTTATATTATTGTACAAAAAGCGTGGGGGGCTTGATTTGATTGTTGTAAATATTTTATCAATAGTTTATTATATCTGAAGTTATAAAATGCACCCCATGCTTTTTGTACAAAAATATAAATTTTCAATTGATTAATACAGTTTTATTTTTAACTTTTTAGTTTATAAAAGCGTTTTTTTTTAGTTTTTTAAACTTTAATTTATTAGCACTTTGATACAGTCCCAGTTAAAAAAACACACTGTACACAAGCATATTTGTTGTTATATATTATGGTAGGTCTGTGCTAACGCTACACAGGTATATAAAATGTAAATGCCGGGTGTACGCATACAAGGTCGTTGTTGGGCTATTACGATTAATTGACTACAAGAAGCCGGCTCAACTAAACACTGCTGATTTTGTCTATGTAAAAGTAAGTCTAAGTAAAGTACTGTTGATTGCTTTAGTAATCTCCGTATGATTGCTTTAGCTTATAAAGCGCTGATAAATTGGTGGGCAATTTATTATGGAGTTTTTGTTATTTTACTTATATAATTACGAAGTTGAACTTTAATTTTCCGATGCAGATAGTTTTATCAAAATCATCTACTCATTTTGTCACTGGTTCTTTAAACCAGTGTGGTGAAAGGATCAAACAAGTGCCTCGGAATGGCTCCTTTTGTGCACACACACGTTCTTAAATCTTTATATTCTACGACATTATACAATAATTATCTAAATATCTTTTTTTATCGTCGTTTTTGCACACATCGACTAGTGTTAGTAGTAGACCTCTTTGTGAAGGGCTCGTCCGGGGAATTACTACCACCATGCCTTTTTCTGCCTTGAAGCAGCATTGCTATGTGTTTCGGTTTGAAGGGTGTCAGTGCCGCTGAAACCAATGGCACGTGAGGCTGAATTTGATGGACGCAGGGTAGTGCATCGTAGGGCACGTTCCTGACAGGCGTGGCGTACGAGTCAATGCTTTTCCTATGCAATGTGGTTAGTTACCACTTAACACCAGATGGGCCATAAGCTTGTTCCACCTGCAGCCAGTTTTATAAAAAAAACCTATACTTAATGTATAGAAGTGGACTTACCTTAGATCTTTAAATAATAATTAAAAAATCAACAGTAATATATTACTGGTGACCTTCGTGACGACGCAAGCTGACATCAGGCGGACAACAAAATGCACTAAAACCAGGTCTGACTGCAGTAACCAAAATAGCAGTATTATTAACCTTTACATGACGAGATCAAACATGTTGGCGTTTCACACAGGGAATGACAGATCGGGCTTATCTTATGGTTATGGTTTGACTCATATGAAGTTACACCATTTATCACAATAAATATAATAACTAATATCAAAAAGTTTTCTAACAAAAAAGTATGCACTGTTCTTCTAGGCATGGTCGTGAGAACTGGCACCTAGACTCACCTAGCTTTAAGACGTTTCAAAAAATCTGCTCTTAGACAGCTTAGAATAATGCAGAACTATTTGTAGATTTATTATACCTAATAGCTAATACTTTAATACTACTTGAGCTTTGTGAAAATTTCAGCATAATATGTTGCAACTCTCTACCCAACTTCGCCTTGTAATCTAATAATAAAAGAAAGACATAAAACGATACATTGCCCAAGCTAAGATAACCGGACCTGATAGCCGAAGCTTACGACAAAGGATTACACTTTAATTCTAAGTAAAAAAACTCACTCACTCAACAATTATTAAACACAAGAAAATATTACTTTTGATGGAAGGTAAGACAGACGAACGCCAAGAATCGTTGTTTACAAAGAGTTAACACAAAAGCGCCTTTGGAAACAGAGAAATAGAGAAAACGGCATCATCAGAACAGCAGAACCAAGTAGTGAGGGGCATTAAGAGAAATAAATTAAACCTCGATCTACTTACACTCCTATTGTAATGTCCATACGTATAGAGCACACATAAATATTTTACAGATCGCAGGAAGTTGGTGGATGAACAGCAGGCCGGTCATGTAATTTTTGTTGCAGTGGTTTCAATCAAAATCTTATTGAAACTGTCAATTTCCGAACTAATACGTGATCGCAAATTGACTGTTTCAATAAGATTTTGATTGAAACCATTAATTGCAACAAAAGTTGCATGATCGGTCTGAAGAGCTCCTAATCGTTCTTTTTCAATATATTGGAGACCTATGTCCAACTTTTTGAAGCTAATAAGGTAATGAGAAACACTTTCTAAATTAAATGTAGCGTAGCGCGTCAAAGATACGGGTGTAAGTCACACTGATCAATTTAATTTGTTCGAAGGTCGTCTGAATAAGCTTTGGAAGATAGTGATTTGATGATTTAGATTGTTTAATGCACTTGGCCTTTAATTTTGTATTTTTTCCGAAGTTATTACACATTGATAACTACCGTTTATTAGTTTAATAATACCTAGAACATTAGTGCTATATTCTGTCTAAGTTCTTTTCTTAGCACTTTTAGATTTCATTGCTCAATCAACGGAATAAAGCGTATTCCGTACGCGAGATAAAACAAAGACTGACATTTTTATTTGACGAAGAACGCTTCGTCAAATAAAAAATTCTATTTAGTTTGTTTTCGACAACCCTAAAGAAGAGATAGATAATATGTTTATATAGATTGAAATAATTGCCCTTAATCATGGGCTTTATTCATAATAGTTTTTGGCGGCTCGCTAGGGCACTGCGCAAACGTAGACACTTTTTGTTACCGACAAGGCACACCATCACAGGGAACGGTTGCCTGTGTCCTGTAGCGGTGATCAGACACAGTTAAACGTATTATTCTACTTTTTTTATCTAATTTGTGATGGAACAAGCATAATGGCCCACCATATACTCTCACGTATGAGCAGGGAGTGGATGATTTCATACTGGTTCTAGAAATCAAATATTAATCGGCAGCTCGCGCCTGACACCAGATTCAAAAGGCTTGCTTGATTAATAGTTTTTTGTCACTGTCACTTTCATGTCAACAAATAGAGAAAGCAATAGATTTATCGGATCTAAGCTAAATTACTGTTATAAGACCATTAAGAATAAGGTTCGTAAATCAAGTTGCAAATTCTTCGCCTTAACATGAATTCCTACATGCAGTGTTGCTAACTACCTTAAAAATAGACAACATTCATACACTACTTATGAACGCAAATCAGCTTTAGATAGTATATAAGTGGAGCAAAACTATAAAATAAATAAGTGAATAACCTCTGTATAACTTTAGTAGATCGATATACACTGCTCGAATACACATTACAGTATGACCTAGACTTACAATGTAATAAAAAGAATGCTTATTTTATCGTTCTGTAGGCCTACCACGAGCTCTGTCTCTGACTCTTGTATTGAGTCTGTGTGAGTGTTGACTCAAAAAATCCTACCTCAAAAGGTCACACACACAGTATGAGCACTCACACTGACTCAAAACCAGAGCCAGAGACAGAGCCAGGCAGAGCTTGTAGTAGGCCTACTGAAGTGAACTGATTTTAAATAAGCCTCAGAGGTTACTTTCGAGCACTTGACATTATGTTTTCGAACTTTTAGGCTCTACGACCGGTTTCTTCACAATGTTTTCCTTCACTGTTTGAGAAGTTCATGGTGCACAAACATTTTTGGACTGAAAAACTCATTGGTTCACAACCGGATTTGAATCCTTAACCTTAGGATCGAATAGTGGGACCGTTACCACTACACCACCAGAGCTCTCTTCGTGCTGTTGCAAAACGAATTTTTCATTTCGTAGTATCTAGAAACTAGAGTTTTTTTTTTGGGTTATTTATACTATATTAACTGATGGAACAAGCATATGGCCCACCTGATGTTAAGTGGTAACCATCGCCTATACCAAAGCATTGCCTCGTAGGTCACGCACTTCACGAACGTGCCCTACGATGCACTGCTTTGTGTCCATCAGCTTGAGGCATACAGATGTCCAGCCTCACGTGCCAGTAATTTCACCGGTACTCACACCCTTCAAACCGAAACACAGCAATGCTGCTTCACGGCAGAAATAGGCATGGTTGTACTTCCCCGGACGAGCCTTTCACGAAGAGCTCTACTACTAAGAGAGCACTGGTGGTCTATATAGTGGTAGTGACCCCGCCTTCCGATCCGAAGGTCGTGGGTTCAAATCCACTCATGTACCAATGAGTTTTTCTGCCGAAAAATTTATGTGCACTATGCCAGTACTCTCAAAACGGTGAAGGAAAACATCGTGAGGAAACCGGCGTGTTGTAGAACCTAACAAAGTTCGAGCAACACGTGTCAAGGGTCACGCAAAAAGGGCCCACCAGCGGCCTACTTGCGGAAAAACCTGCCCGCACATCAATTGCGCATGAAAAAACTTGCCAACTTGAGCTCTACTACTACTAACATTGAGTATTTACTTCTAATTTATATTAGCACCCAGCTTGAACAAAGTCGAAACGGATTTCGCCACAATTTACTCAAGTCAAACAGCTATAACAAGCAACTATCTTTTGAACTAACTAACATCCGATTTCAAAACTCGTCTACATTGGGTGGGTATAATCTTGTTGCTTGAATAATTGATGGTTAAACAAACTTACCAAGTGACGTTTGTCCATAATTATACAAGACGGTTACATCCGAAAGATTAATTTTAACACTATGTAGTTTCACTTCTCAATGTACTAGGCATCACATAATTTTCAGAGCTGTAAAATAAAAACATTAATACCTACAAGCCCTACCATCTATATCTATCTCGCTCACGCGGCCCGCGCCAAGCTCATTTCTTCAGAGACACTTATATCGTACGTAAGTCAGGGTATATTCGGGTTCGGGTGGGACTTTATAATCTTTCGGATGTAACCGTCTTGTATAATTATGGACAAACGTCACTTGGTAAGTTTGTTTAACCATCAATTATACTACGACGGTTACATCCTTTAGATTAATTTTAACACTATGTAGATGTTTAGCGATAAAACGATGTAAGTGACAATAAAATTTCAGTGAATAAGACTGTTTAATTAAACAACTAAATAAAGTTCTTTCAACAGAGAGACATAACTTCCAGCGCATCATTAGATAAAGCACAATAAAATAATGAAGTACCTAATAGAATTACCAATTGCCTCGGCAAATACATTGCTTTCATTGTTTATTATTGGTCGACTGTAAACTCTCACGACACGCAATTAGTTTTCTAACCAAGCTTTATAATGTCGATTGAGATCCCTTCGCGCTTAGCCGCCGATGAGGACGCATGCCTTGTCCTGTGTGTGGAATAAACGATGGTATCGAAACCACTATCGGAAAAAATCCGTTTTATTTATTAAATTATTGTTGAAGCACTAGCGTTAAGGAAGGGTTTGTTTGTTGCAAGAAATAGCCTGTCTGTGAAAAAAAAGAAGGGTATGATCAAAGTGGGTGGCAGTCGATTAGGAGCTGAAGTTTTGATCAAATCGTTCATACAAATTTCCATCCTCGACCCCCTACTTCTATATTAGATACTTAAACGAATTATTGAAAGCGTCTACGTTCGTTGTGCAGTTGCGAATGCGAGGAGAGCCACCATCTTTTTCGTAAGAATGTCTAAAGGCTGACCCTCCTTCGGATAGAAGTTTGAAAGATGGTCGACTACAAGGCTCGGATTCCAATTATTATTATTATTATTTTTTTGCGAAACATTGTTTTTTCCTAAAAACCCTTTCATGAATTTAAACAGCCTGTCATCCTGACTTATGAGTTTACCTAATATCAAAGCAAGGGCAGAACGTCACCTACTTAAAGTAGAATACTTCGCCCCGGATGCATATTCATTGACTAAAAAACCAATGACCTTTGGAATATAACTTTCAAAAAAGTTAGTTTGATATCTAATGCAGTACCTATTTCCAGACACAATTATAACTGTCAGCTAAAAATAATATCATTATCGTTTGTTGATAATGGCTGTCTTGAGTACGCTTACTCGATAACAGCGACAACACCAGGGTAAGACGCTTCCAGAGAGAGTGCAGGATCCTGAAAGGTGACAAGAATAATGCATAGCTGCTCCAAGTTACCTTATCTGCTTTGAGATAAAAGTTTAAACAGATGGACACCATGGCTGATTATTAGATCAGTATGGAATATTCATTATTCCATGTAGTCGAATCAATGATTTGACTAGAATTTTTCGTTAAAATGTTTAAATTAACTAAAAAAGGTGGAAATGCTTTCAAAACTGAAATGTCA
This sequence comes from Thera obeliscata, assembly GCA_947578465.1. Taxonomy (NCBI): domain Eukaryota; kingdom Metazoa; phylum Arthropoda; class Insecta; order Lepidoptera; family Geometridae; genus Thera; species Thera obeliscata. The sequence goes on along the minus strand of OX387912.1, from coordinate 20,378,444 downwards.
GTATACTCCAGTCAAGAGTACAACGCATCAGGACGAAAACCAGAAGGATCTTGTTTCTAAAAAAAACATATGGCACTAAAGTTTAGTCTAGTAGCGAACATGTCGATTTTTGTCATCAATGCTTTCAAATTTATTCTGTGTCGTTCTACCATTTTAATCGATTTTTTGAGAAATAGCGTAAATATGTAGCTTCCATGGCTCGCAGCACTGGCAATACCTAAGAAATAGCCTTCGTTATGAAGCAAAGATTTCTGCATTCGATAAGTTATTGGAAGAAAACGCAGATTACAGAATAATTATTGAAATAGCCAGTGTCGCCCAAACTTGAGCTTATACATTCAGTTGCATATGAATATGATGGTAGTCACAAATTAAAGAATTATGTACATGCCGTGAATCAGACATGATTTTACATAATTACTTATATACATTTTAGATAAAATAGTAGAAAAGTGGGCTTGTGAAAGCTGTTCCCACTTCCCATACAAACGGCGAATGATCGCCTCTCTAACCACTCTTCTCTTCTCTTTTATATTCTGTGAGAAAAAAACCTTGTTAAGAAATCAGCTTTTCGTTCATTAAGCGTTTCTAATCGTGTAAGTTTAAGCTCATGTTACATGAGTTCTAATTTAAAACCTAAAAACTTGGAATATATTTGTTTTCTTTGCAAGGCAATAAAACCCAATTCTGGACATATTATTATGCAGCTTTTTTAATTGATAGAGTATTCTACGAGTATTATCTGTGTATATGCAGATGAATAAGTAGTGCGTATTTATTGACAATACTGAGGTTTAAAATAAATAAAATAGAACCACCGCGTACTGCGGCTGCGGCGTAATCAATATTCTTCATAATAATTATAAATTGAGCATGAGTAGGCACTTCCTAGATTCTATGACAGAACCAGAGGATAATCAACTTTTGACCAAATATAGCTGCAAGGCTCAAAGTTTTATAGAATCGGCTTAATAACTTGGATTTCAAATCCATTATCATATTACTATACCGGGAGCTATAGTTGTAACTTCCCATAAAAATAAAAAAGCACAGGGTAACAGAATCTGTCCGCAAGTACTTCTGATGGGGCTTGCGGTTCCTGGAACTGGTTTGGACGCAGGTGGAGCTCGGTGCTCTGCGGGCGGTGGTCTCCTCCCCTGCTAAGACGGATACCCTTGTTGAGCCTGGTATCAGGTCTTCGGCCCACCCTGTCTGTAAGTCTGTAAGTTTTTTGTTTTTGAGGCTGGATTTTTCTGCTGTTTTGTAGCCTTTTGTCTCCCAGGTTAGTGCCAAAAAGGTAAGCATCTCTTTAAACGTTGACTACTGCAGTATTTAATTTCTTGTCAAGAGACAACGTTACTGTCTCCTTCGAGTCTGCGTGTTTTGAAAATGAAGATAGATCTTCATTTTCAGTCAAGTAAGCCAGATCGGAAAGCCTGGCTTCTTCATCTATGAGAAAAGATGCCATGTTGGCAAGGTCTACAATCCCCAACCCTAGTTGGTTTTGAGAAGACAGCTGTCTACGATTACTCACGGTTTGCAATCTATAAGTTGAGTTTTGGCTTTAGGCAAAAATTTTCCGGTATTAGTCTTTTTTACTAGTGACTCTTTGGCTTCCTTGGTCATATCATCCACCGGAATCCTACCCCATCGTTTAGCGATTTCTGCTTTGACGGCTGGCCCAAAGACGTACTGGCAACGGAGTCATGGGTCCCATGCACGTCCGCGGAAGTTATGGTATTCTCTGTACCGTCAAGTACTACAATACTGGATTGTAAGAGATTGTCCGATAAATCTCATTTGCGAGGAGTCATCCGGCGTTGAGGACCTGGTATAGTACCGGTCGTACTGTGAAAGTTACGAAAAAACGTACTTTCATACAAGCCATAACGCAGAATACTCAATCTGCAGTATGCAGTTGTTCATATTTTAACGTCATTGGTCGTCATCACGTGACGACACGAGACTGGGCGTTATCAGCCATGATCACGTCATGGAGTATAACGCAGGAATATTATCAGTCACTTGCAGTCAGTGTTATCAGCCAAGATCACGTCCTGGAGTATAACGCAGGAATATTGTCAGTCAATTGCAGTCAGTGTTATCAGCCAAGATCACGTCTTGGAGTATAACATGAGGATAATATCAGTGAATTTCACTCAATGCACAGCGTAATTAGATGTGCAGTGCGCTGCGTAGCGGTTCGAAAGAAAACAACGAGATACCAATGTTTTCGATTCATAAAAGCAGGCTACCCAGGTGTTATCAGTGCCAGTCTACACGAAATGCACGATAACCAGAAAAATAACATAGAAGACAAAATGAGGGTAAACCTCAAAAAACATGAGAAAAATATTCGAAGACACTTAAAGATTTATTGAAAATCTATATTTTAACGTAATATATTTAAAAGACACCTATTAATACGTAATAGGTAACGTTCTACAAATAAATATTTATGAAGTCTTTAAAAATCATAGTAACTAACTAACCTTCATCTTCCGTAGACGATGTGGATCCTCGTAAACGTTTTTCTAGACGTTTTATCTTCTTCCTTAATATATAATCGTCACTGCGTTTACGTTTACCTATTCTACAAGCTTTTTCGTTGAAATTTCTGACGAAAAACACTATTATTGAAATTTTAGATGTAGCGATGCCCGCACATAAAAAAGGAATGAGCTTGGCGCGGGCCGCGTGAGCGAGATAGATATAGATGGTAGGGCTTGTAGGTATTAATGTTTTTATTTTACAGCTCTGAAAATTATGTGATGCCTAGTACATTGAGAAGTGAAACTACATAGTGTTAAAATTAATCTAAAGGATGTAACCGTCGTAGTATAATGTTACATTGAATGATTAGTCGATAACGTATGTCTAATTATATTTAGTCTTCAAAGCTAATTGTATTTCTTGGATCTGCTTCTGACTGGCTGTATAAACTTTTTACTCCGTTTGCTCAAAAATAACGTCATTGTGGCGTACCGCTGAATTACATTGTAGACACGGAGAGTCACGGAATAAAATAAAAGTCATAATAATATTCTTCGTGAAAATAATAAATAATTAAATAAATATTGGTGGATGTTCCACAAAGCATATAAAGCCCCAAACTAAGTAATGGTTAGTATATGCGAACCAGATAGCTGATGCAGCATGGCCAGCGATAACATTATAAAAAAAAATTAAGTAAAAAAAATTGCATCGATAGATTTTTTCAGATTAATCTTCAAGCTGATGATAATTATGATAATGTTGATAAAGCTGTTGTAACTGCATACCATCTAGAAGCATGTATTGTTCTAACAATAAGCTACTAACGACCGTACATGTAGGTCACGCCCACTCGCTAAGCTTGTATGTTTCATTTTCAATACCTACCTCTAGTTATATGTGGTATATCAACGTCTACCTGTTACAAAGTTTAGGTCTATTCAAGCAATGCTTCATGGAAATAACAAAATGAAGAAAAGAAATGAAATGAAATGAAAAAGTTTATTGAATAAACACAAACACAAAAAACCTAAACACGATAGGTAATACAAACAAGGTAGGTATATAAAAAAATACAAACAACGGAACACAATGTAAATATATAAAAATTGGCAAGCTACTTAGTAGTATAAAGTACCTCTCAGTTCAGTTGGCTGGTAGTTTTCTACGATATAGGTTGTGGGTTCGATCCTCACCGTAAAACACCCATAACAAATAAATGCTTGTTCTAAGTACAAAAATAATTATGCCAAAGATTTCCATTGCCGGGCATATGGCTACGCATAGATATTCAAAAATAATGATATTGCCCTCCCCTCTTTTCCCACTGTGCAACTTTATTTTTATTTTATATTTATATTTTGCTATTTAATTTTGCATTTCTCCTTGAAGGTCGTTTTCTTCGAAAGACAAAATAAATCTTTTTCATAAATAAACACAACTTACGATTAGTATAAGCCTAGTTAAGCTTAAAAGCATACCTCTTGGTTCAGAGAGCTAAGCCACTTCTAAGAACTTGCGTGAAGTTTAATTGCACGGCAGACTTACGGGCGACAGCCTCGGTCGGCCTATTACGGATCTACTCTGAAATTAATGAGTTCCCGGCAATGGGGAAACCTGACTGATTTTGTACACATATTAGCCAAGGCCTTCTGAAGACTAGTTGCCGTTATAAAGCGGACACAATGGTACGTCCATTGCACGTCATCATGTTTCATGTTTAGCATAAAGTCATGTACATTTTACTACCTAAACTTCTTAGTTATTTATTGTACACTAATGTCTAGATACCATAATAAAACCTGCTCCAAAATATTAAAAGCAAAATCAATTTATAGTAGGTACACTAATGTCTAGATACCATAGTAAAATCTGCTAAAAAATACTGACACCAAAATACTGAAATTGAAACCCAAAAATACTACCGTAATCGTTCAAACGTAAACATCTCGATGACATTATCAGATGCAATCGCCATAAACACTGCCAAATTGAATGGGCCGGAAACAAATAACAATGAATCTCCTTTCGGAGTAGGTTCAGCCTCTTCCCCCAAGCGGCCGTTCAGATCGCTCATGAATATCGATAAAAGACATTTATTTATGAGACGAAGTATGAATAAAACATTGCTATTGTCGATAGGCCAACACTTCGCGACCTTGCTGCAACAAGATTAGATCAACTGATTTGAGCTGGTTATGAAATTAAGAAAACGAGCCCGTCAAATGAAGAACGTAAATTATTTAAGTTCAAATCCCACTCGGCTCTTAACTTTTGGGACATTATAAAAAACTTTATACTTTAGTTGATCGATAGAACTTGATTGTTGATTTACGTGGTTAGTTTGCACCTACTACACAGAGTAAAACTTCTAAGAACGTACCTTATTTAATAGACATTAGACTACTCTTGTGGAATCAGAAGGTACCAAAATAATATAACGGTGTTGAAATACCGTTTTTTTGAAACTATGACTAACAAACGGTTGAAGAAAGGCAAGATGAATGGTTTTAATGAATGAATACCTGTCGAGATAGTGATTTTTCAGACAACCAATTAAACAATGGAACTAACTACGTTTATTACCGTACTACGGTTAGCTCTTACCACTTTAAAAACTAATACGTGTATTACCAACAAAATTACATAGTTCTACTCATTTTAGGTACATAATTTAAGAATTACTAGTACCTAGATAAACCACCATTGAAGTTATTGGCACGTGAGGCTCAACTTCGGTTTCCCTTAAGATTATGTCAAGTGCACAAAAGGTGCCTCTTTGATTTAGTACCGCACTCACTGGTTTGAAAGTCAAGACATCTAGACTTCAAACTATATTATTTATGTAATAATATCCTCACTTTAATTGGCTAATTTGACCGAATCAATCCTCCTCCTCTCGTCGTGCTCCTCACTGCTGAGGGTTCCCTCCTCCAAGGATCAATTTATTCATAACAATGTTTCGCCTACTGGATCTGTTATCGGCAACCTGAATTGCTTAATGGACCTTCACACGTTAGATATTAGATTCCATTAATTAAGAAGAAAAAAAAGAAGACAAGGCAGCTATAGACATAAGGATTTACCGTGCTCATTACGACCAATACATAATAAAGCTGTCTTTGCCAAGTAATTCTCATTCCACACCAGGAAGCAATTTCCTGGTTCGTTCAGGCCACAATACTCGAACGCTCAAGAGATAACTTCACGCACAATGCCATTATTGTTCTGGGGACACCGAAAATAACGAAAATGACAATGGTGCCGAAATAAGAAACGCTGGATGGTTGATACGGCATCTTACAGTGATTACTCTAAAATTCCGTATCAACTATCCAGCGTTTTTTCTTAATTCTTTGATAAGGACAAGTGATTACCTTGTCCTTATCAAAACTAAGTTAAACTGATGTGCGTGACCTGTGAGGGAGTACTCATATCATAGTTGATGGTATACCACTTGCCAGGCATTTGGCCATCAACTTCGACCGTTCAGAAAATTTAAAGAAATCCGGGGGGATCCGGGGGGAGTGTGGAGGGGAGTGCAATGGAGGAGTGTGGAGAGGAGTGCGGGAGGAGTTTGATGGGGAGCGCAAGGGGGGAGTACAGGGCGATCGTGGCGGGGAGTCTGGGGGAGTGGGGGGGAATGTTGGGGGGAATGTGGTGAGGGGTTTGTGGGGGGAGTTCGGAGGGGAATGCGGAGGGGGGGAAATAAGTTTAGTAAGAGGGCAGACGACTGTGTCACGCACGCGAATATGTACATATCTTTTTCCGCTGCAAATTAAAAATGCTACCCCTAGACACTATTCCACGCAGACGAAGTCGCGGGCACAGCTAGTATTCAATAAATAAATAAGTATTTTGAACTATCTAACCTCAAACTTGTATTATGGGAACCAAATAGCTCATTGAATACGTACTAAGATATTTTTTTTGTGCATACTTGCATTCTTAAAATTCAATATAACATAAAACACCCAGACAGAGAACAAACATCTGCGTTCAGCACACAAATATTTATTTTGTTCTCGGTGGGAATCAAACCCCGGCCTCAGCGCAGAAGGCAGACCAACTGAGCTGTGAAGGCTGTCATACTTTTATTTAAAATGTAAAGAAGCAAAATAATGGCAGTCGGTGATGAAAAGCAGCAATGAATAAAATAACAATTATTTTGCTGCATGCTCTTTATTCCTGATACAGTTTTATATTTATTATCAACTGCATAAAAAGTTGGGCATAAGTCAGGGTTTAAGGTCGCTGACTGGTTTGGCAGGTATTGTGTACATGGCCCTATAAGGAACCACATTTAAGTTAAATATACTGGGCAAAAGCTACACTTAAACGCAAGATCAGCAACACAATAAATTGTACGTTTTGTACAATGTTATCACAGAGAAACGTCTAGTCTTAGTGTAATTTCAAAAAATAAAAAGCACTCTAAAACTCTATAATCCTGGCGCAACGCTGGAGTAGTTAAATCGTGTTTTGTCTCTTGCATTGACATGCAATTGTCAACTCGAACAAATGTGACAAAACACGATTTAACTACTCCAGCGTTGTGCCGGGATTATTAATAACACACTTGGTGATATATTCTATTTGAAATTGAAATAAATCTGTCACTAAATAAATTTGTATTTAAAATAAGCTCAATCAAAGGCTTTGGCCACGTTTTTACTGAACTTCAATGGTACGGTGGTGTAGCGTGACCTAGGGCACCTATATTTAAAACTAAAGCTACCTGTAACTCGTTTTTCGTAATTTACTCAAGGCGGGCATTGAAACAGTTGAAATTGTTATTGTCTTATAAAAAGCTCGTTGCGTCAATAAATTGACATTCTGGTTGCAAAAAGAGCAACAAAATGTCGCAAAAGGTAAAAAATATTTATAGTCACATTAAATTTATCAAAAAACATGTTTTCTTTTAAAAATAACTATTGTTCATATTTTAATACGCAGAGATGCAGAATTTTCACAGAACGTACCTTTATATTTTTTACATAGCTTTGATAAAAAATACAGTCATTTCACAGAGGCTTCTTAGGAAAAACTCGTATACATCCCGTTACCATCACATTTTATGTTAACTGAGCATTTCTCAATAGATACTCAATAGATACTCAATAGATTTATTGTAAACACATGGTAAAGTGAGGTGTTAATTTTACAAACAGTGGTAAGTAGCACATGTGAGCCCCTTTAGGACACTACAATAGTAGGAGGTTGGCAGACCGAGGTTTTGTAATACAATTAATTATAAAAAATATTTTTTCCTATAATAATACAGTAGATAGTAGATAGATAATAAAGTTCAAATTTTTGTTTAATATTTATATTAGTTTTAGTTACGTGTCAGTTTTAATTACAATTACAGGATACATTTGATTTAATTAATTTCGTTAGTTAAGTATACGTACGAGTGGGTATAAAATTATTATTTATGTCAAAAAAATCATTTAATTCATAATAGCACTTGTCAATTAAATATGATTTTAATTTTTTTACAAATATGGAGTCAGTTTGCGATTTTGTAATGTCATAATCTGGTAAGTTATTATAAATTTTTATGGACATTTTGTAAGGACCATTACTATGCATAGCGAGCTTTGACGGTGGTGCGATTAATTTGTCTCTTCCTGCTCGCAGGGCATGCCATCTGGGAAGATTACTCAGTTTCTTGTATAAGTTTGGGTACTTCCTAACAAATTTACTTATATCCAATATGTATATTGAGGTCAGCGTAAGAATTTTAAACTTTTGGAAGTAAGGTTTGCAGCTATCCGGTATTCTAATGTTAGCTAGGATACGCACGCATTTCTTTTGAAGAATAGATAGATCTTCTGCATCGGTGCTATTGCCCCATAAAATAACGCTTTGTTGTAAGTGTATTTGCGCATAGGCGTAATACGCTGCTAAGGCTGTTGGGAGATCAGTTGACCTAATTAACTATTAACTAATTAACATTTCAACTCAAACTAGAAGAAGAAAAAGAATTAGAACTCAAAACGAAAGTTATTTTCTTTTAAATACGCTCTAATATAATAGTAGATCATGGTCGAAGCCCGAATGTGAACCCCAAACGCGTCTGTTGATTAATGTGGTAAAATTATTCAGTCTCACTCATCCCTTCGCAAAAAGAATTCATTCGTAACCCTTGACAGTTATTGCAAATACCGAAATATGTTCTTACTTTTATGATTTTTCAGGTGGTGTTCATCTGCTGTTTTGCCTTAGCTCATGCTGGGATTCTTGAGGCTCCAAACCCTCCAACTACAGCAGTTTCATACTCTTCGATAAGGTTCGGGTCTCCAAGAATTGAAATAAACCCAAGACCATCTGAATATCAAATCACTTCAGCTCCAGAATACCCAACTAGCGAAAGAAAGCTAAGCTTTTTCAACGAAAATCCTACGGCGATCTACGAAACAAATCCTAACACCAAGACCTTCCTAGCTAGCTCCAATGTCTATACCGCGCCAGTCAATACTGGAATTCATCTATCCACGATACATTCCATCTAGGTCTCGCATTTTAAACTTAGCCAGACCTATTCCCAAAAGTAGGAATATACCTTTGACACCGTCTCCTGAATTTGATTCGGTACCGTCTGTGTTGAAGACTGAAGGACTATCTGCGTATGCTTCATTCCCAATAGAATCTTCTGCACCTCAAGGGCCTTATTAATAAGGCCCCAAGTGTATTACGGCTCCTATGATAGCGAAAGATGCATAAAATTCAATATCTTCAGCAACAGTACCTACTGCACCAGCCAATACTTATTCTGTAGCTTCTATAGCTTCTGGATATTCAGTCCCATTAGTGCAAAATGATTATTCATCTTCTTCAAGGTTTTCTCAACCAATCGAAGCTAGTTACTCTGAAACACCTGTTGTATCTCATGTTAGTACATAATATAAGTAATTCAGGAAGTAAGTATGCCTGGTGATTTATTTTTAGGGCGCAACTGACCTCTCTAGTTTTAAATTTACCTTAGTATAATTTATTATCAATATACTTTATTACATTATTTCGAAGCGTGTTTTTATCTTATCTTATACCTTTAAACGAGAAAATCTTGTATATATATATATTTAGGATCTCCGAAAATGCGCCAACGATTTTCATGAAATTAAGTATACAGAGGGTTTCGGGGGAGATAAATCGATCTAGCTGGGTTTCATTTTCAGAAAAGACTCGGGTTAAAAGTTATTTTAATAATAAAAAAATTTAGCGCCATCTCTTGCCGAGTGGTCGAAATCACGAATTAGTGTCACGGAGAACGCCATCTATTGAACTTCTACGTAAACACTCGACACAAAAGTTCCGGAGATTTTCATGAAAATTAGTATACAGAAGGTATCTGGGGCGATTAATCGATTAATACAGCTGGGATAATTTTTTAGAAAATCTTTTTTTATTGTTTTTAATAATCAACTTTATCTATTAATCAACTTAATGGCGCTGTTAGTAAGATCAATAAATATTATTAAAAATCCGAGCAAAGCTCGGGCATACCAGCTCGTATTTTTATAAAATGTAAATTGGTACTTCAGCTGTAACTGTAGTTTTTATATTAAAACTAACTAAACTTTAAATAAATGCTATGCTTGGTTATTTAATATTTTTATGGAAGAATTTCGAAATTGTGTGAAATCGGAATTTTCTGTCTGCAATTAGACGACATCACATTTTAATAATGTTGGCAACTATTTCATAACTTTAATAACACACAATTATGTATAATATGTTTGGCTTAACTTTGAACCACGTCATTTAAGGCCCTAGGACATTAAGGCTGCCTACGTCTAGACTTCACTGAATCAACATTCTGTGGGCCAATTACGCACTTTAGGCACACGAGCAATTCTAGCAGAAATATAACTCGCTAGTACCTTTTCAAAGAAAAAACAAAGGAGGATCAAAACCTATGCAAGGGGATACGTGCGTTGGAAAATTAAGAACTAAAAACAATAAATCATTGCCCCCTGCTCTGGCGTTAGTGTCCCTGTTGATACACATACTAACACCCGACACGTTCGGACATAGCCGTTGGATAACATGTGTGCGTTATGTACTTTACTTCATGAAGTTTCAGCTCTGTTTGAAACATACTCGTGTGCTCGTTACACAACCACAAAACAGCAACCTATTATGAAACGTGTACAGGGAAAACTTGGGATAAATTAGTGTCAAACTGAAGGGCAATTGGATTCCGGGAATTAAGTTGCGATAAACTTCGGCCTTTCATTGAATTGTTTGTGGTAATAATAGGACGGGTAAGATTTCATTTCGGTAAATGAGATTGAAAACGATTGTTTGCTTTCAGTGTTTTCCTTTCAAAGATTTTTCCTGCGGGCTCTAGATTTTTTTTCACCACCATATCTTCTTTTATAATAGAGCTTTTTTCAAAGGATTTTTGAACAAATTTGATGGGTTCTTTTTTTCACTTGACTGGTTCAATCATCAATCAGTTGAATAACTTCTATTGGAAACAATAACTCTTTGACAAGGACGACTATTGTACCACAGGAACTAAGATCTGGTAATGGCTACTTATAAGTAGTAAGTTAGTTCGATACTTATGAGCAAAATCTATCCCTGGTGACCAAAATTTAAGGCCGCTTCAAGGTCAAAAAATGTGTGACCAATTGAAAAACATGTCATCATAAATAAACAAATCCTACACAATAGATTCAAGAATACACTGTTAGGTACTTGCCTATTTCAAAAAAGGTCACTCACGACCCCGTCCATCACATCACAGTTCAATCATAATATGACCCATTATCACACCAAGTTTCATGTGTTATAAGAATGCTTTGCGAAATCAGGTCATCTCAACAACTCCTGGACTTGTTGCAAAACTAGGCTACCTGCATAGAGATGAAATAAACAACGAAACAGACAATTCGTAGAACCTGTTCAAACTAGACCAGTATGAAGATTTCTTACCTCATATAACTGAAGTAAAGGCCTGCGTACATCTAAGCGATGGCAATCAGCTGAAACGCTGTCATATTTGAGAGCGATATTCAACAGCGTTTCAGCTGATCGTGGCCTAGATGTGTTCTTCATTCTTAAGTAGGTATTTGGTTAGGCGGTTATCCATAGATTTTTCAAAGCCTATTCAGTATAAAACAGAACAGAAGACAGAAACAGCTTCAAGACTTTGATGTTCAGACACGGAAATTCTTAGTTAGTAATCATCATCAGCCTGAAATCCACTGATGAACCTATGTCATCAATTAAAACTAAGAAACAATACTATCTAAGAATACAATATAACACCTAGACAAAGAACAAACATCTTTGTTGACCACACAAATGTTGTCCTCGGTAGAAATTGAACCTAGGAAGGACCTACGGCGCAGAAGGCAGAGCTACTACCAACTGTGCGCTGAGCGGCCTGTCTATTTCTAAATGGTATTATCCCTAGTATTTTTGAATGAGTTAGAACTATAATAATGACTTGGGTGATAAGTGCTGCTGACTCAATTTTATGATGATATCGGAAGAAATTACAAGGTAAAGTTGGCGAAACCTTATTACCCTATTGTTCTTATAATTACTGGTTGCCGACGTGAGTCAGGAGAACTTTTAGCTTACTCAATCAAACACGTCATTCTGATAGTATTTTTATCGCAAATGCCTGTATTTATTATAATAGGTTCAGAGTTACCAATCACTTCTCAGAAATCGGATCATAGTAAAAAACTCTAAGATTCTCGTTCTCTAGATTCTAATAAGATAAATATTAGTGTTTTTAAATAAATAAATTGAAATTTAAACTTTGAGTTGTTGCGCTGGAGGGCGTGGGTTTGATCCCCACTGAGAACAAATATTTGTGTGGTGAACACAGATGTTTGTTTTCTGTCTGGGTGTTATATTGTGTTCTATGTATGTTATTAAAAAAAATATATTTAAGTATTATATCAGCTACCTGGTTCCCATAGTACAAGCTCTGCTTAGTTTGGGGCTAGATAGTGTTGTGTGGATTGTCCACATTATTTATTATTTGTGGATATCTGATTCTTAGCTAGAATCTGGGAATTATAATTAAAATAAAGTAGTTTCATTGTTTATAAAGACATAAAAAAATAGTACAAGCTCTGCTAAGTTTGGGGCTAGATAGTGTTGTTTGGATTGTCCACAATATTTATTTATCCTGGCTTACACGAAACTAGCTTCGTGTATCCCGAGCATAAAAGCCACAGTGTCCCCGCCTACAAAAGCGTGATATGTGGTAAAAGTCACTCGTGCCCCTTACTTGCACAACTAGAATGCCTAGCAAGTTTTGCTGACCGAATGAAATGAAAGAAATGTACACACAATACACACACACACAATGAATACATATAGCGGCATTAAAAGCTTAAAAGTTTAACAGATTCATTTTTGATCGGACTTTTGGATGAAATCAATCACATATTGGAAGGATAATAATTGTTCCTTAATTTTACCACATCACTAGTATTTTTTGAAAGTAGCCAATTTGACGAAAATATCTATTATTTAGTATTTTAAAACAAAGCAAGCAGAATCGCAATAGTTTTTAAAATAATATTTGATCAAAAATTTAATTCGATTAACGACTGGCACACATCTAGCGCAATTACGATGGTGATCAGTGAAACGCTGTCAAATATTATGACAGCAATATTTGACAGCGTTTCACTCATCGCCAGCGCCATTGCGCTAGATGCGCGCAGGCCTTGAAAATTTAAGATGAAAGTATTGAAACGAAAAGTTTAGTAAGGCAAAGAGACAAAATAATCTCCATTAAATGTGAATAATTAGGTAAGTGTATTAGCAATAGTGCTCGAGTCTGTAGGAGCTTCAATAAGTTGACCAGACAGCTTTGAGCTCTCTGATTTCCGTAGTGGTGTGGCCAGACTCACCTACTTCAGCTTGTCGATCGATATAGATCAAATGATTTGAACGAGTAAATTACTAGATTAAAGATGACGCTTCGTTTATAGTTTCTTCACAGATTATATTAAACGCTAATCTTATTACACCAATTTGTAAAGACAAATCGTCCACTGCAGTAGAAAGACCATCATCACGAAGTACCGATCACATATAATAAAGGCATTATGTTATAGGTTGAAAATCCAAGACAAACCCTGGAAAAAACTGAATATAACCAAGCCAGTAAAGTGTAGACTCTAGAAGCAATTTTGCTTCTTTGTGACTGAAAGAGTCTAATAATCAGACACCACTATCCAGCTTACGAATTATATCTGACTAAAGGTATTCCACTTTTTAACAAAATGTCTGCCACTAGTATTTATGTTCCTTATCAATCACATGTTAATCCACCGGATATTAAAACTCGCGCAAAAACAACCACCGGATTGATAATATAAAAGTAGTTTGACTCCATACTTTTGTACAGACTAAGCTTATTTGCAAAGGCCTCGGTCTGCCTTATGAAGCCTCCTGGTTTACGGCTGTGTCAAGGCCGTTGGTATGGAGGCTGTTGAGACACCTGAATTAAATATTACAAGTTTGTATGAGCTAGTGCCCAAATTCGGTAGAACAGTTTTTAGATAACCTATAAGCCTGCGACATAGCTTAAGTCCGCTAGAGCCTTTGAAGTACGGAAGTAAAAATGTCCACTAAAAGTTACCCATCCTTTTGGTGACCGTACGCCAGTTGCTCCATTTGAAAAAGCAAGCAAGTTAGGAACGCTTGATGCTAATGGATGACAGGTGGACCAATCCTACGGTGGCCGAAGGTGGATTCTACCAACAAATAAAATGATTTGAAGACAATTCCACCGATGTCTAGCAATGTTTAGTACCATCGTCATTGGGACGGATTCAGTCATTGCTTGTGTAGGTATTATATAAGCATTTCAGTGCTTTCTTGATGGGCTCGTTAAGTAGCCGGTACCTTTCCTGCCCCACATAGTCTAGTCCAGAGTCCAGCCTCTGCAGACGGAGGCCTATTATACTTCATGCTTAGAAGAGGCGTAACTCTTCAAAAACTTACTAGCTAATCGAAATCAACATCAAACCTTATTCAAACTATGAGACCTGACATACAAGAGTCACTTATAAGTCCAAAAAAACTGAACGCGGATTCAAAATATTCAAGGACTCGCAATTTTGAGTTGAGCTAGCTATATCACAACAGAAAAAAGCAACAAATTATGCAATAATATTTGAATATTATTTTCTACTAATGCTAAAGGAAAACTCCTCAGATGTGTTAATTGATTTGAACATGAAATCCTAACCCGCACTCTGGTTATAGCATTAGAATGTTAGTAACATAATTAAATTTAATTTTATCTGTACGTAGGTGACATAGGTTGTTTCATACATTTTATGTCCTAACAAGCGTGTATGTAGACTGAACTAGATTCGATATCAAGGCACACCTTACCACCGCACGGGGGTAGGCGGCTTAGTATAAAAGTGCTACACTACATTTAATTCGTATCACTTGCAACAAGGATTTTATAACAACAAAATGGCAGCTAAGGTACATTTAATAAATAAAAGTGTAATATTAAAGTGACTTAAATAAATGTTCAATGAAAAGGCTTGTTGGAGAAAGCTCGAATGAAATTATGAAAGTTTCAGTAAAAATGTGGACTGTTTAAAATCATAAAAATAATAGTTAAAGGATAATAATAATAAATGCGTGCCTGATAAAAATTTTAATTAAAGCAATTAAATAAATGAGCTAAAAAATACGAATAAACTTTTAATTGTAATTTAACCACTTTAATTTTCAGAGTAACTGAAAATACAGTGCCCCTTGAAATTTTATAAATAACTTTTGTTTACCGTGTTCATTGGAGATAATTAAATTACTTGAATCAAGCACAAAGATTTGAATTGTATGTGAAAATTAAAAGTGTGCATCATTATTGGCCAGTTACGCCCAGCATGTTTAGTGATGTGAACAATAAGTATTTTGATAGTGATTTCAATTAAAACCCTTGTTTCAGTTCATCGTCCTTCTGTGCGCGTTGGCGACCGCCCGTGCTGGTGGCTTATACGGAGGCGCATACGCTGCCCCCTATGCCTCATACGCGGCTGCGGCCCCATCGTACGCGTCGTACGCTGCCCCGTCGTACGCGTCATACGCTGCCCCATCTTACGCGTCATACGCTGCCCCGTCTTACGCGTCGTACGCTGCCCCCTCATACGCATCATACGCCGCCCCGTCGTACGCGTCATACGCCGCTGCTCCCGTCATCAAGAGCTACGCTGCCCCAGTAGCAACCTACGCGTCCGCTCCCATCGTCAAGAGCTACGCCGCACCCGCTGTGGCTTACAGCGCCCCGGCCGTGTCCTACGCTGCCCCGTCTCTGGCATACTCCACCCCTGTGGTTAAGGCTGTCGCTCCTGCTGTGTCATCCATCTCTTCTTACTCCACGCAAACCGCTCACGCCGCTCCCCTTACAGCGTACGCTGCGGCTCCAGTAGCATACTCCTCCCCTATTTCAACCTACGCCCACGCTGCCCCCGTGGCCTACGCTGCACACGCCGCCCCGTTGACGACCTACGCCGCTGGCCCCGTTCTGAAATCAGCTGTGGCCTACTCAGCTGCTCCTGCTGTCTCTCACGTGTCTTACAACGGACTTTCCTCTAACTACGGCTGGTGATCAAATTGTTGACTGTTGTTTTAGTTGTTATATTTGTGTATAAAATTTTATACAATGCGAATAAATTTTAAAAAGTGAGTAAATACTCTGCCTATTTTATTTTCGTAAGCTTATAAACAAAATATTTCACTGCATTATCATGATTGATTATAGGAAAGGAAAATGTTGTAGGTACAATTATTATAGTAGGTATAGGCTTAACTTAACCGTGGAGTATAGGTGAAAATAATGTCCCTGATGCTAAAAATTTATCAACCATAGATGTGGATCTGATATTTTGATTATCACTTGCTATGTAGGTTTTTTTGCGACAAATAAATAATATAAGTATGTATGTACATGTTAAGGGCACTAGAAACCATCAATCAAGACGGTTTCTAGCGTCTTAAGTAACTAATCAAAAGTGTGCCCTTAAAACATCATATTTTGGTTCTATACAGCTATCTGTTCAAGCACATGGCCCACCTGATGTTAAGTGGTAACCATTACAACAAAGCAATGCCTCGTAGTGTAGCGTAGGTCACGCACGTCAGGATTTATCAGTAGATTAACATATTATTATTGAAACTTACATTGTAAACCGACAAATAAACCCGATTACTCAATACAATGTTTGTAGAACCAGTTTGTAGAACTAATTTGCCCTTTTAACTTTGCGGTTGATAATTTAAACTGGCCTAGTTTAAATTATCTATAAAGTTTAAGTATAAATTATATATGTGGGAAAATATCAAGGACAGAATTCATTTAAATCTAGAAACTTATAACTTATAAGTGCACGTTACAACAGGCTCCATAGTAATGTTAATTCATTATTATCATCAATCTCTTAGGTACAGTAAGCAGTGAAAATTGGCTAACTTTTGACTACTTACTAACTTAAAATATTTAGGTCATCATGTTCAAAACTTTGAACAACATGAACAATTCCAACTATCAGTTACATATAAAAAAAAGGTAAAGTGCATTTTAAAAACTCAACTTCCGTGCTAACAGTACTTAGTAGACATAGTTTCTGAGAAAATACTTAGGGGCACAACCGTGAGCTATATAATTATGCTCAGTTTTGATCATAAAATAAGAGTTTTCTCGATAAAATCTATGATAAGTCCTGAAACTTGATTTTATTCCCTAGATTAGATAAACTATTATGCATTACCTACTTGCTATTTTAATAGAAAACAGTTGATGATATCTGCCTTCGCTGCCAGTTATTGACAATGACCTCGAGAACATTTTGTCACTAGAATGTACGTCCATTTTGAACGTGTACCTATTCCCGATGACCCCGCGATTTTTAAGAAGTTGGTCTAACTGGTTTTCGTTCTTTGGTAAACTTTTAAGTGGGCTAACGTGTTAGGATCAAAATAGATATTTTACTATACTTTGTGAAATCTTGTAGTACACACATGATAGTCACTCGCAATTTTTGATAAATAAGTTCAGCGTTTTTATATCTTTCTGAGAAGTTGGTTCATAATTTTCAGCGTCTTAATAGGGACAATGAGACGTTGCTAAATGACATAAATAAATAAATAGTATAGGCAATCCACATCACACTATCTAGCCCCAAACTAAACATAGCTTGTATTATTGGAACCAGATAGCTGATTATAATACTTAAACATAATATGCAGTTTTTTTTGTAATTACATACTTATAATTCAATATAACACCCAAACAGAGAACAAACATCTGCGACCACCACACAAATATTATTGTTCTCGGTTGGGATCGAACCCACGACCTACAGCTCAGAAGGCAGACTACCTACAACTGAGCTGAGAGCCCAGTCAAGACATTCCGCTGTCCCCGTTAATGTGTTTTGTTGACGGGGATATCTACGTATGATTTATACCTTCTCATTCTTCCTAAGGCCTGCGCACATCTAGGCGATGGCGATCAGTGAAACGCTGTCAAATATTGCTGTCATATTTGACAACTTTTCACTGATCGTCATCTCAGATCGCTAATAATGTGCACAAGGCTTTATAATCAATCACATACATTTTACCGACAACTTGCAATTGACATTATACGACATTAAAATGTTAGAAATGTATAAAACTTGTTAAGTACTTAGTAAAATGTACCCACTCAAGGTTCTTCGAGGAGACAGTCTAAAATAATTAATTAGACATACGGAGAGTTGTCAAAGGCACGTCTGTTCACACCGTCCACACTAACTATCCATAAAAAAAAAAAACAGAGGTACGTCCAAATGTTTTGTTAAGGTCTCCACACATGTTGCAGTACAATAATTATCATAATGTTGCATCTCTTTTAAGAACTGGTTTTTTGACTTTAATCTTGCTTTTAGCCAATTGATATAAAAATATTGATGACGACTGACACACCCAATATGGCTAAATTAAAAAGCAATAATTAATTTCCATCGTCATGAGCCTGAATAAGTTTACTGCTTGACAGAGATCTAACATATTTACAGGAAAAACGATTCTGAGCCCTTTCTAACCAGAAGATATGGTGGCTAGAAGGCTCTGAAATGGTCTACCATGAGCTCTGTCTGGCTCTGTCTCTGGCTCCGGTTTTGAGCCTATGTTAGTGCTCACCAGTGCATTATACTGTGTGTGTGACGTTTTGACGTAGGATTTATTTAGTCAACACTCACACAGACTCAAAACCAGAGCCAAAGACAGAGCCAGACAGAGCTCATGGTAGGCCTACAGATTCATTAAATCGTTTTAAATATGTTAGTGTTTGTCATAGTTTGTAAATATTTTCAAGGTTGTGTATTTACTGATTGCATGTGTCAGATAAGTATCTGTAAAATTATATCTCATCAACATTATCATCACCGTAAGAAGTTCACTGTTAGACATAGGCCTTCCCTAAACATTTCCAGGAAGAACTATTCTGAGCCCTTTCCATCCACCGACTTCCCGCAATCTTAACAATGTCGTCGGGCCATCTGGTGGGGGGGCGCCCAACGTTTTGTCTTCCAGTTCGTGGTCACAATTTGAGAACCTTTATTCCCCAACAGTTGCCGGTTCTTTGGAATTGAAATGACTATATCTATATGCTAATAATGCTAATAATAAAAAATATATTATTCTGTCATGTAACGTACTTAAAATAATAAAAAAAACTAATAACACGTACTCACAAGTTCACATAACCATAGCGAGACGTATGTATGAAAAAGGTGAAAATGCTGCTATAAGCCATCTCAGGACTACAGACATACAAAAAAGGCGGCCTAGTGCGAGTCGGACTCGCCCATGAAGGGTTCCGTAGCAGCAAGTAACATTATTATAATAGTTCTTGTAGTTCGTCAAAAGGTAAATTGCGGTTTACGAATTATGACGAATTAAAAAAAACTACTTACTAGATTTCGTTCAAACCAAATTTCGCTGGAAGTTTGAATGGTAATGTATGTACATGATATATTTTTTTTAGATTTATCATTTTCTTCTTTTAGGAGTTACAGAGGGGGCACACATTTTACTACTTTGGAAGTGTCTCTCTCGCAAACTATATTAGAAACCTCCTAAAAACTATATTAGAAACCTCAACATCATTTTTGAAGACCTATCCATAGATACCCTACATGTATGGGTTTGATGAAAAAAAGTATTTTAACTTCAGTTCGAAGAATGGGGGACACCCAATTTTTTTTTTCTTTTTTTTGTGTGAAAATTTTAATGCGGTTCACAGAATACATCTACTTACTCGTACCAAGTTTCATCAGTATAGCTTTTGCAGTTTCGGAGAAAAGTGGCTGTGGACACTGACGGACAGACAGACAGACAGACAGACAGGCAGACGGACAGACAGACAGGACGAATCTACTAGTTTTTTGCCATTTAGCTACGGAACCCTAAAAATGCACTATTTAAAATATATTTATTTTTTGCTTTTTGTTAAGGTATCAAAATTGGATAGAGTAATATGAAAAATAGTATTATAAAAACAAGGATTATACTCATTCTATTGAGGATGTCTGAAATTAATCACTTTTAGTGATAAGACCGTCCATTATTCGTTCTTCTTGTTCTTGTTTTTACCTTTTATTTTGGTGCACAATGAAGTAACATTCTATTATATTTTAATTTATGTCAACAACTCATGGGGAGCTTATTTAATACCTATTTATTTTATCAAAGCCTACTTAGATTTGATAACGAGGACTTTTGCGTCTTAACAAGCGTGTACGTAGACTGAACTAGATTCGATATCAAGGCACACCTTACCACCGCACGGGGGTAGGCGGCTGAGTATAAAAGTGCTACACTACATTTAATTCATATCACTTGCAGCAAGGATTTTATAATAACAAAATGGCAGCTAAGGTACATTTAATAAATACAAATGCAGTATTACAGTGAATAAAATAAATGTTCAATGAATAGGCTCGTTGGAGAAAGCAAATGAAATTATGAAAGTTTCAGTAAAAATGTGAACTTGTTAAATCATAAAAATATTAAAGACTAACTGACTAATTAATAAAAGGGTATCGATATACCTGCCATTCTTTTAATAAAAACAAATAAATAAAAATAAATCTAGCTGAGTCGTTTGAATTTGTAACATACATAGTTCGATTTAAGGAGTAATACAAAATGAAGTGCATGTTAAGTAATGAAAATTTCTAGTGTTATCATCTTGATGAGATATAATTTGATCAAGAACCAAGATTTAAAATCAATATTAAGTGTGTAACCAATTTGATCCGTTACGCCCAACATGTTTAGTGATGTGAACATTAAAGTATTTCAATAGTAATTTCAATTAAAAACCTTGTTTCAGTTCATCGTCCTTCTGTGCGCGTTGGCATCTGTCCGTGCTGGTGGCTTATACGGAGGCGCATACGCTGCCCCTTACGCCTCATACGCTGCTGCAGCCCCATCGTACGCGTCGTACGCTGCCCCGTCGTACGCGTCATACGCTGCCCCATCATACGCATCATACGCTGCCCCGTCTTACGCGTCGTACGCCTCCCCCTCATACGCGTCATACGCCGCCCCGTCGTACGCGTCATACGCCGCTGCTCCCGTCATCAAGAGCTACGCTGCCCCAGTAGCAACCTACGCGTCCGCTCCCATCGTCAAGAGCTACGCCGCACCCGCTGTGGCTTACAGCGCACCGGCCGTGTCCTACGCTGCCCCGTCTCTGGCATACTCCACCCCTGTGGTTAAGGCTGTCGCTCCTGCTGTGTCATCCGTCTCTTCTTACTCCACGCAGACCGCTCACGCCGCTCCCCTTACAGCGTACGCTGCGGCTCCAGTAGCATACTCCTCCCCTATTTCAACCTACGCTCACACTGCCCCCTTGGCCTACGCCGCACACGCCGCCCCATTGACGACCTACGCCGCTGGCCCCGTTCTGAAATCAGCTGTGGCCTACTCAGCCGCCCCTGCCGTCTCTCACGTGTCTTACAACGGACTTTCCTCTAACTACGGCTGGTGATCAAATTGTCGACTGTTGTTTTAGTTGTTATATTTGTGTATATAATTTTATACAATGCGAATAAATTTTAAAAAGTGATTAAATACTTGATTTATTTTATTAGTACCTTTTACAAGAGTGACAAGTTTTTATGGAGTAAAAAATAGCAACTGATGCTCTAAAACTACTCGTATCTACTAGGTAGGTTCATGTAAAGATTTAATATTTTCACTACAACTGTGTAGGTAGAGCCTTTTTGCGACAAAATCGGTTTAAAGATATTTATTTCTCAAAGACCATTAAAGTCACTTATAGAGAAAAATACATTTTACAGAAAGTGTGTACACAGTGTACTGGTTTGAGTCCAGTGGTGTAACAGTGATACATGATATTACATACTAAGGCCCGTATTCCGAAACAGTGCTTAGGTCAGAGAGTTGTTCTCCATTGAAAAATGTCAAAAATCTATGCTTGAGGCTCGACTCAGACTCAAGCACTGTTTCAGGATACGGGCCTTAAAGTTAGAATTGACAATTATTACAGCTTATAGGATAGCAATGTTTTTTATGATATTATGTTCCTTTAATATTTTTTAAATTTAAATATACTTGTAATTTTTTTAACACTGTTCGGCAATTTATTATTTATAATGTGCTCCTTCAAAGGTAATGTTTTTCTTTCCATAGTTTGTTCTAATACAACATTTTGGAGGTTCTTGTGTTGCAATTGTGATGTGAATTTGTTTTTTTTTTTATTGATACATCAGTGTGTATTGCTTTTGAAATTATTCAGAATTCAGAAGCATGGATCCATGCTTCTGTTAGCAGGATGAGGTGAACGTTTGTAAATATAGCTTTTTGTATGCACTTTAGTTAGTTTAATTTCCCAGGTGCCATTATACTTCGGGCATTATATACTTTTTGCATATATAAGTGTCTGCTTTAAAGTATGAGATTGTTTCTTCTTCTTGAGTTTGAGTTACATCATTTTTGTTTGAGTGCTAACCCTTGTTAGCACTCAAACAAAAATGATGTAACTCTCATGTTTAGATTGATCTCTTACAATTCTAGGTGTGCCATTAATGTACCTTACGACGGTCTGCTTCCCCATTAAGTTGGCGTTGAGAGAGCTCATCTCTCAGCTCAGTTATTACTTTTCTTTGAGTTGCCGTTTGATCCGAGAATATTTTATAGTCACCTGTAATACTATTTCTGTTCTTCAAAACCGTTTTGGCTGTTTCAGATGAGTCCAAAATAACCTTCAGAGGTCGGTTTTTGTTTGTTACATATTTTCCAAGTCGGACAGAGTTAAATGGTGCTGGACAATCTTTGTATACGGATAGGATAATCTTGGTGGCCTCATTCATATGATTCTCACACCTCTCTACTAAGTTTTTATTCTGAGTTTCAGGTATGCCTGTAATAATGACATTTTTTTCGCGGCGAGAGCGTTCTTGGATTTCTAAGACAGTTGCGTTAATTGTTCTACTTACTTGTGATCCTGTGTTTATATTATTTTCATTATGTCTGTGTGTCTCGGATTCGGATACATGTTGTAGATGCACATCTTTTTCAAGCTGATGGAGTCTTGAAGTTATTGCGAGGTTTTCAGAGCGCAAGGTAAAGTTTTCTGCTTGCAATTCCTTTACTGCATCTGAAATCTGAGTGTGGTCTTTATTGACATCCTTGTACTGTTTGTTGACGTTTACTATAGACTGCTGTAAATCTTGGATATCCTTATAGATCGGTGTTAGTGCTGCCGCAACAGAAATCTTTATTTGTTCATTGAAACGGATAAACAAATTTTCCATTTGTGTTTCGAAAATATTCTGTACCACATCTCTTACGTCGTTGCGTGTGAGCGCGGTCTCGGTTTGGTCCAGCTTAGGAGAGTGGAGTGCAGCTCGTTTATGTGCTCGCGGCGTTGTTATATTTTCCTTAGAGCGCAATGGAGTGTTGTCGTTGTTGCCTCCTTTTGGTCTTCCACGGCATAGCGGGCACACCCAGTTACACGACCAAGCGATTAAGTTAGTTGAAGCTATGCAAACCAAGTGATAGCTTTTGGTGCAAGTAACACAGGTCACGTAATCGGTATCAACGCATTTTAGCGTACAACATCCCCACGATACTGGTTCCGACATAATGGACAATAAATACTTAGGTGTAAAACAGTTCAAATATTTGCAGTATATTTTGTGCGATACAAAACCGGCAGGTAGGTTTCATCAAGCGTAGCGGTACCGCGCCCAGAAGGTAGTAAGTGCCGTAAAATACGCGTCGCTTACGCGTTTGTGTTGGAAGCTTCCACAAAATGATATTCGCTTTTGTTTTCGATAAAAATTGTCTAAAATCCTTTTATTTCGAGGCTCACAGCAGTTGTTTTCAGGTTTCTTATCTTCTGTAGTAGTTTACCAATGAAGTTCACAGTAAATCTTTGGAAAACAATCACTTTAAACTAAAGTTTTTAATAAATTTGTCGGGAGTAAAAGTTTACGCACGTCACTGTTACAGAGCCGGAGCTAGTGAATAAAATGAATATGTAAAAGTTTAAAGTTTGGCTGAAGGTTGTCAGCGTCTTAAGTAACTAAATAAAAATTGTGCCATTAAAACATCGATTTATCAGAAGAGAAAGATGTCATCTTAAACAGCTAAAAACAGCCCGGTTACATAGTACAATGTGTGTAGAACCAGTTTCTAGAACTAATATTTTGCCCTTTTAACTTTGCAGTTTATAAATTAAACTAGGCCATTTGGGAAAATATGAAGGACAGAATTTATTTTAATCTATATACTTAAACACGGTACAATAAGGCTCGATGAATATGTTAATTTATTATAATAATTAATCTCTTAGGTACAGTTAGTAGTAAAAATTTATTATCTTTTGATTGATTATATTTAAAATATTGAATTACCCTCATGATTAAAACTTTAACAACATGAGCAATTTCAACTTAAAGTTACCATTTATCAAGATAACGCAAAGGAAAAGTATACTAAACAAAATTTACGCTGACTGTAGTATAGGTACAATTTCTGAAAAAATGTCTAGAGATCACAGCCAAAAGAGCCTATAAAGACAGTTTGATTAATAATTATCAAATAAACCTTTTCGCGAAAAACCCTCTTGTAGGTTCTTAAACTATTTGTTTTCACCTAAGATCATAGTTTTCTTAAAAAAACCTATAATACACATTGAACATTTGGATTGTACATTTGTATGTTTTAAATTATTGTTACTTGTTTTATCATTGTTAGTTTTAAGGTGAGCAATAAAGAATTTTCTATTCTATTCTATTCTATAATTCTATAAACATAGCCTTCAGAGTCAGATATATGACAATGACCTCGTGACAACATTTTGTTGCTAGAATGTGCGTTTGTTTTGGACATGTGATTTAAAGGTGGCATTTACAAACGGGGCCAGATATGCGGTAACCTACGCGTCTCGCGTCACTACCATCCACCGTTGCAAATGGAAACATCACTGTTACCTTTGTCTAGACCTGCTGGCCTACCATGAGCTTCATATGGTTATGGCTGTCAAAATTGTGTCAACAGTGTCAACACTTTCAAACCCAAGAAGAAAATGAATGTGTGGGTCAGCCTATCTATACACAATTTGACAACCATAGCCATAACCATAATCATATGGAGCTCGTGGTAGCCCTGCTGCATTATGTCCGGTTCACACTTGCATAATATAGAAGTGAGTATGGTAGAGACGCGGTTCATTGTGCAGCAAATACGCTACTTTTTTCTGTGCACCAAAGGTAACGTTTTTGTATACAGTATTTGTGTATACTACAGTATACCTAAACATGATATTGTAGTACCTACCGTATATTAGCTGGGTATAGTATTTTTAAGACTGCTTTTTATATTCTTTTAAATAGTAGCAGTATAAGGGCACTTTATGAAGGGCCCACTAAACAGCGTTGCTGTCTTTCGTTAAAGGGTATAAGGTCATGAGTTCAGGTGAAATTGCACATGAGGTTTGACACCCTGTATGCCTCAAGTTTAATAGAAGAGTGGGCAAGAGGGCAGGTGCAACAAACGTTATTATTTACTAAGTATTAATCAGGCCCAAAAAGACATTCGCTCTAAGATCAAATGGAAATAGTTTACGAATAATTAGTGGAGTTTGAAAAATATCTGATAGAGTGATTATCTGTGGTTATAAATAGAAAAACAGTACCTACTATCTCGATATAACACGCCCCGTCGTTCGAAAGTGACATAAAGATGTGATACCATTGTGCCTACGTCACACTGGTTGTTCCACGTAGAACATGTAACATCGTTATTACCGTGTCACCCTCGTAAACATTTTGTTGTCCATCTGTTTTGTTGTGTTTCTCGTATTTACTGACCAATCAACTATTTCACTCTCAAAAAAAACTGTCTGCGGTTCACAAGTATCAAATAAATTGGCATCCCTAAAATACAGAAAGATACAGCAATGGCTGACGTGGAAGATAGGTTAAATTTGGAAGATTAACAATATTATTTGAGGGGGCTATGCAATGAATTACCTAATGAATTTAAAGAATGCGATAACATACAACCATTATATCACGGCTAGTAAAAATGTGGCCACACTGTAGCCAACAGTTATAGAGTGTGTATCAAGTGAGTATGTGCTGCGGCAGCCGTCAAGAGGCAAAACAATGCATAACAATTATTATTATTAAGCAGTGTAATTACATTTTAAATTACCATTTTTTATGAGAAAATAAATGTCCTTAAACCTAAGATAAAAATTATAATTTTCTCATCATCTTAGCCCGTTTGAACCCACTGCTGAGTATAAGTTTCCTCTTCTCATTACCAGCACTCATCCACTCATTCCCAGCACTCACAAAATCGTTCGACCAACAGGCGGGTGGTATAATTTTCTAGTAATTATTTTTGGGTTGTGTAAGTACCAAGTAAGTGCTACCTACTTCTCAAAACTCCCACGTTACTAAACATCAGCTGTCACAACAGTAATTTTGTCATATTAACATATTAACAGTGTCATAAAACAACAGCAATACATAATTATCATGATGATAGCGATCTCTTTAACCCGCCTCATTGTTACAAGAAGGCCAAGTGCGATGTTGAAAACTACGACTAATCCTTGACTACAACACGCTAGTTATGAATGTGACAAATTATAGTACGTACCTACTTATCTACGTCATCATTTAGATTAGAGCTTAAAGTAGGCGATTCATTGGCGAGCTAAAACCGACGAGCCTGCGAGCTAAAAGTATAAACCGCTGATGGAGCACCTACAAAACCGCGATTTCGTAGATGCTCGTCGGTTTTAGCTTGCCCACTTTAAACAATGTCGCTATAATGATTAGTTTTGACAATTGTTTTTTTGCAAATCAACTCTAGGAATGGCTTGTAGGTAAGAATTTTCTTAAGCTATTGTTTAAACGCATCCAAGCTCTTAAAAAAGGTTTAAAATCGGCACTTTGCAAATACCAACCAATTTTCTAAATACTGATTCTGATTTCATAACAAAGCTTTTTAAAATATGTTGTCATTAAAAAACCGTTTCAATAAAAAATAATTTGCGGTCAAGAAAAACAGTAGACAGCAAAAACAAAATACGAGCGCATATCACATAATCACAGAAGACCCCATGCCTTTTTCTAACGTGAAGCGGCATCGCTGTGTTTCGGTTTGAATGGTGTGGGTGGTGAATTTTATGGCACGTGTTTACGAAAACAGGGCAGTGCATCGTAGGGCACGTTCCTGACGTGCGTGAACTACAAGGCAATGGCTTTGTTATAAGCGATGGTTACCTCTTATCATCAGGCGGGCCATATGCTTGTTGTTTAAAAAAAAAGCTTAAAGAAGCTAATTTATTTGCTGGTGACATAATCATAACTTACAAATCAACTTCGTTAAACAAGAAACATCTTGTGGCAGAATTCATTGAACAGTAAAACAGAGCCGTCGATGTGAAAGAATAAATTATTCTTTGTATCAATATCTGTAATGGAGTATTGAATAATGCAGTAGTCTTTCAACAGACCGGAAAAGCACGTACCTATGGAAACATACCTACCACACCATACGTAAAGTCTTGGGCACATCTAAGCATTCTGTGTGGTGATCACGGTGATCACTGAGTAATGAAACGCTGTCAAATATCGCTAACCCGAAACCCGAAAAAAAGTTAGGTACCTCATAGCAAACCACACCACAACAAGTTAGGGGTGCAAGAAGGGGATTTAATAAATATAATATTTTTAAAGATAGATTATTTTTTATACCAAACGATAAACTAAAATTTTAGTAAAGAAGAGTATGAAGTAGCTGGACCCTATCCTTTTATACAATCATCAAACAATTCTCTTGGACTTTGCCCGTCGAAGGTCGTTGTAGGTTATCCTTGAAAAGCGATTGTGTTCCTACTTTCTTTTGAACAGGAAATAATGGTGACTAATAAGGTAAAACAGTTTCCAAGAAGTTTTGTTGAACTGTTGAAAACAAAACACCCGACCTCGGAACTTTTTCTTCTTCCTGCCCTTATCCCACTTTATGTGGGATCGGTACATGTCTACTTCTTCAATTCCCCCCTGTAAGCCTCTGCGTTCACTCCTCTCTTATCCATGTCATCTTTCTCACAGTTCATCCATCTTTTCTTTGGTCTACGCTCACATATCGATTCACATCCATACTCATCTCTTTCCTAGTCAAATGACTTGACACCCGACCCAGAACAAATTTTTTTAATAGGCTCTGCCTCAAATGCTGGATAATTAAAGACCTGCGCAAGCTGAAACGCTAAGAGCTACTCTACTCTCAAAATAGTGAAGGAAAACATCGTGAGGAAACCGGCGTGTTGTAGAACCTAAAAAAGTTCGAGCAACACGTGTCAGGGGTCACGCAAAAAGGGCCCGCCAGCGGCCTACTTGCGGAAAAAACCTGCCCGCACATCAAGTGCGCATGATAAAAACTTGCCAACTTGCCAAGCTGAAACGCTGTCAAATATCGCTGTCATATTTGACAGCGTTTCAGCTGATCGCCATCGCCATTGCTATGTGCACAGGCCTTAAGTCTTCACCAAGTGTTTCAATTGGAATCCCTTGGAAGTATACTTGCAGATTATACCATGGGAACTGGAATAGAATACGCATCTCTTGCGTCTCAGTTTATCGCCAGTTGTGCTCTTATAACAAGCAATTACTTACATATGTATGTACAACCTACGATCTTGTAATGTTTTTTATGAGGTGGCTATTGCAATTTGATTTGAACAACTCTATTTTAACTATGAGTAGTTTAGTTGTAACACTCAGTGCACTGGTAGCCTAGTGGTAGTAATCCCGACTTTTGACCCTTAGTTAGCATTAATATATCCTTTTATTATGAGTCCTCTTATCCTATTATTAGAATCCTAGAGTAGTTAAGTTGTAACACTCAGTGCACTGGTAGCCTAGTGGTAGTACCTAATCCCGACTTTTGACCCTTAGTTAGCAATAATATATCCTTTTATTGTGAGTCCTCTTATCCTATTATTAGTATCCTTAGTTCGAATTCAGCTGTGTACCTATGGGTTTTTCTGTTCGAAAAATGTATGCACACAATGCTAGTGCTCTCAAACGGTGACGGAAAACATAGTGAGGAAACCCATGGCTTAAAAATTCTGTCCGAGGCACTATAGCAAGTAGGGCTTGAGTTATCCCGATTTGCCCCTGACGCTATTTATAATCATCTACAATAGATCAAAGGCCTGTTCACTATAAGTTGTAACAAAATTTAGGTATATCGTTTTTAACCATGTTATTACACTCGTGTCTTCTCGTTTAGAGATCAAATCAGAATGAAGTTCCAGTGTTCTTGAATTAACTTAAATAGTATGTGATTTTCTTTGTTTCAAATTGCACTTTAAGGTTTCAGAAAGGTTAACTGAATTTTGTTTAAAATTAATAAGGTACCGCTAACGGTCCACCCAAATTTTAAAAAGGGTTCCGTGATTTCATAAATTATGTTTATATGGTATTTTTGTTATGTTTATATGGAACCTATAAATTTTCTACGAAGGTCATGATCAATATTTATAATAAAACTTATTTACCTACCGTAGCCTTGTTATTTATTTATATACTTAAGGTTGTAAATAATTTATTAGCTAGAAGTTACTTGTTATGTAATCGAAAGGCAATTTTTTAAAACACCTCTCAAAATTATTATTTTAATCAAAATGAAAAAAACCAAATAGCAAAATGATAATAATGTTATTGAAACCTGTAAAGTTCAAAAAACTTGAGAAACTGATTTCATGGCCAAACTGCTGAACCAATTTTGATAAAACTTGTGAGACCAATCGAGAAGAATCTGACAAAAACATTTTTTTTATATCGGTTCATAATTGTCAAAGTTATGCAATAAAAAATTGAAAACAAACAACTGAATTGAGATCAACTCCTTTTTTAATTTATTTATATTAAAACAATCATCACATCAAACTGTGACTGATAACATAAAATTGTCATGTTTATGCAAATTAGCTTAATCAGCAGCAAATTCAATCAATCATTTTGTCAATAGTTGCCCAACCAATCTCAAACAACGCCGTGGGCAAACCATAATATTCGCACAAAGTTTCGAAATACATATAGTGACATACCCAACAAGTACTAGAACATACATAGAGCAACAAAATGTGTGTAAATATAGTATGGGTGTGTTTGTAGAGGTGCTTTGTCGTGACCTGCTAACCACCGATCAAATAAGCTTTCGGGTCATTGAACTTCTATGCATGACTTTTGAACTCACAGTTGGATGGACGCGATACGCTCAATGCACGATGCTTTGTAAAAATCATAATAAAATTCAGAATAACAATAAAATAATTGTCTAATGACATATTTAGAATCAATAATAACACACTTTTTGTCACTAATCGAATTTTTTATATTGAAAGCTCTTACGTCCGTGAAAATATTTATGCAAATGCTTAGATTTTTTTTTAAATTGTCATCGTCATCATCATCTCAGCCCATTTGCACTCACTGCTGAACATAGGCCTCTTTATTGTACCACTCTTTCACCGGAAAGAGTCTCCCTAGCGAGTCTCATCCCCTCATTCCCAGTACTCGCAACAATGTCGTTTGACCAACGGGCGCGTGGTCTGCCTCTAGATCTTTGAGCATCCTTTGGCCACCATTATTAGCCACCTTCGTTAAACTTAAAACCTAAATACAAAAATATGCAATGGCATTAATAAACGGAGGCAAAATTGTAAACACCTGCATTTATGCTTCAAGTAACAGTTTTCTTATTTTTTTTATTGATGAATTTGGGTTTTGCACCTATGCTATGCTCATGACACGGAACCCTATTTAACCGTGTAGCAGCTTCCTGTTACAAGCTATCGGTAAGCGATTCACCTTCGCATTATAATGATGTTCGAAAATTAATATTAATACAACGGTTTCTGTCCCATTAAACTTCTATATTTAACTAAAACCATCTAGAACGTGACAATAGCGAGGTCGCGTTGTTTCCGAGATTTGTTCATATATAAAGCTGACATTTGGACAGTAGTGCATTCAACACATCATTTTCAAATAATACACATCTAAGGCAAACCAGCAAAATGATCGCTAAGGTAAGAATAGGGCATATTGGACTTTACTTACCCACTGGTGTACAGGATTATCTAGAATTAAAACTCTCAGAAATAACTATAATAAGTTCCACATTCATTGTTTGGTCAAAATTCGACTTTTTGTTAATCGTTTAAGTTTTTGGGGGCGGAATGCGACTATTTCAGAGATATTCATACCGATTGTATTGTCCAGATTAAGTAGATTTGAAATTAGATTTTAACATGCCAAATATAATTTGTTCACATGTGGAATGATTTTCTTAAATTTGAGACAAATTATTTCACGATTTACTCGAAATTCTCCATGAATTAACTAGATCATACCTATTATTATCGTAAAACTGAATATCGGCTTTTGTTGCAGATTTTAGTGCTCTTGTGCATCGCCTACGCTCAAGCAGGCTACCTCAGCAGAGGTCTCGGCTACTCCAGCCTGGGATACTCAGGAGTGGGCTACAATGGACTTGGCTACTCCGGACTTGGACTAGCTCCAGCTTACTCCGCCTACTCCGCTCCTATCGTCACTAAAGCGGTGATCCCTGCTGTGTACTCCGCTCCTGCTGTGTCTCATGTGGCACGATACGACGTGCATTCTGCCCCGATAGTCAAGTCTTACGTCACTCCTGTGGCGTATGGTGGCGTCTACGGTGGGTATGGCCACGGATACGGCGCAGGCAGCTATGGCTACGGTGGCAACTATGTGTGGTAGTTTTTGAAGCTTCAATACCTAAGGAGCTTTTTGGTTTAAAACTAGAAAGTTATGGGTAATTGATATGAGTGATTGAGTTTTAACCGGTTTGATTGTGATTTAAGTTTTAAAAGCGTTCTCTTCATGTGAAATTTGGAATAGTGAAGTGTTGGTTCTTAAAAACGACAGGTATACTGCGGGCTTTATAATTATTTATAAGCACTGTTTGTTTTCCAAGCGATTTAGAAATTCTATGAGAACGTAATGCTTCGTTCGGTCTGTGATAAAATTGTGTAACTTTTAATATTTATAAATTCTTCTGATAACAGTTTAATATTAAAGCTCTAAATTATTATTTTTTTGTTTTATTTCTCCAAATTGTTAGACAAAGTGACTAGACATCCTGTTAAGCAACTAAAACGATTTTTAAGTCTCGCACAAGTAAGTCTTTAGCTAAAACAATTAATATATACATATAACAAAAAAACTGATCCTGCTCACATCCTGAATTTTTATTACACAAACAAATCATATTATTTAGGGGTGTATTTTTATTAATATAGTTATACATTTCAAATTATGTAAGTAGTTGATTTAAAGTATTCGCCTTCACAACTCGATCATAATAAATTTTAATCAAAATAAATGTTGTTTATACATGAGAAACGAATCCTGCCAATGTCAGAAACGTATTTATTAGTGGATCAAAACAAATAATAAACTGTGATAAATTGCATATTTATTTCAGTTTATTTTTTTCAGCATACATAATATAAGGGTCTGAAATTACTGGCAAGTGAGACTGGACATAATCTGTGTGCCTCAAGTTGATGGACGCATTAAATCGTGGAACACTTTCCTTTCATAGCTTGTATGATGCTGGGAATCAGATAGCTGATAAGGAGGAGGGTGGATAAGGGCTGGATGATGATGATGATAAATACCTTGATAGCAGTTATAGATTATCGTATAGTTTATATACGACTCCCTCCCAGCCGGTATACTGACGACATTATTGAGATCGCGGGAAGTCAGGCTAATGATAATGATACTTAGTTCAAATAATTGTCTACTATAAACTTACCTACTCACCCATGTAATACTTACAAGGCATTCAAAACTGTAATGGATTCTCATGTCATTGGCAATCCTTGTAATGTAAAATACAATAAACCAAATTTTTGATAAAATCTTTTTATTTCACAGTTAATTATAGCTCTTAAAATGTCTAATAACAGAGTCTATAATTCCTTCAATGTATACATAGCATGTTAGTAAAAAGTAGTTGCAGTTTAAGATGGTGCTAATTAAAGTGGTCATGCTCCGTTTCTCATCCAAAAATCTAATGGAACCTTGAAAAATTACGTTTCCTTCATTTTAGGTATAAAAGCGTGGAACAATAGCTTTAAAACATTCAGCTCATTAGTGAAGATACAAGCAACATGTTCACCAAGGTAAGTAATCAGTTCAATTTATTAATTTGCTAATTACAAAGAGTTAAATAAATTAAAGCACTCAATAAAAACACCAATTGATCAAAATAAAACATTGGGAAAACTTACTGTAACAACATTCTTCATTGTATTAATAAAAATATTATTCAACACAGGTTTTTGCCATCGCTGTGTGCCTCTTCGGGTTCGCCCATGCTGGAGCTCTTAGCTCCCTGGGCAGTGGTGGATACGGTGGCCACGGAGGACTATCTGGACATGGCGGAGGATACGGCGGAGGATATGGTGGTGGATACGCCAGTGGATATGGTGGTGGATACGGCGGTGGATACGGCGCTGGTGGCTACGGCGGAGGCGCAAGTTACGGCCTAGCACCCGCGACATCATACACTACCGTCACCAAAGTCATCCCAGCCTCCAACTCCTACTCTGGTCTTGGACACGGCGGTTCGGGATGGTCTGGAGCTGGTCAATCTGGTGGATGGTCTGGTGCTGGACAAACTGGAGGATGGTCTGGTGCTGGACAAACTGGAGGATGGTCTGGTGCTTCAGGATACTCGGGAGCTGGCTTAGGCCCGGCCACATCCAGCGTGCACCGTGTTGACACTTTCGGAGCTGGGGGGTACGGAGGTCATGGTGGTTACGGCAGCTCTCTTGGTGGATACGGAGGATCTCTGGGAGGGTACGGTGGTAGCCACGGTGCTTATGGATCCCAGGGTAGTTACGGTGGGTACGGCAGTGGATACGGCAGCGGATACGGCAGCGGATACGGCGGCGGATACGCTGATGGACACGGCAACAAGCTTGCCTGGTAAACGTCATCATAAAGACGGATAATTACATAAAACTGTGATACATACAAAATGTAAATAAATACTTTTTAATTGTTAACTTTGTTTGACTGCAGAAAACAATAAAGGTGAAATAGATAGCAAGATAGATTTGGTAGTGAAATCAAAAATACTTGTTTGCTATGAAACGTATACCTAGGTAGTAATTAAACTTTCTTTCTTTTCATCACACATAATAGAAAATTTGAGTCTCCTTGTAAGTAGGTTAATAGGACTTATAGCTTGTACAAAAAAGATAGTGCTGCTAGTTTGGTCATAATGTTTACCCGCCGATTGAAAACACTGACATTGCGCACATACATTTTGAAGTGAAAAATACTTTAGAGTACGACTGGATCCTACCTAACCCACGACAAGAAAGCGGGATCACTCCTACAGACGACTGAATATGCTCATAAATTATTATTTTTGTAAAGGAACTTGAAAAACTGACTTGAACTGACTCAAACCAAGTATCCTATTCGATTTACAATCAACGGACTTAGGTCCGATACTAAATACCTACTTTTAACAAATAAAGGCCCAGTTGAGATCTTACTGCTTTTCGAAGTCGAGAAAAAATGGTTTTATGCTTAAAATAGACTTTTTTCTTTACAAAGTTCAAATAATAGTTATTTTGGAGTAACATTCGATATCGTAGGAACGCTAATAGCCGAAAACATGTAAATCCGATACTCGCTTCCGAAAGGATTTCCTTATTTATCAAAATTGCCATTCTACATCGAGATTACACAATAGGGCGGGCTTGCCTTGACATTGAAACCGAAAGCGCCCGCGGCATCGTCATCCGACCCACGGGCCATCAGGCACCGATACCAGTTTACACCCACCGATATAAAAGCGAAAGCAAGTGCTCCAATAATTATTACAATCAGTAACAACGTTCCATACAAACATGTACTCCAAGGTACAAAAGGATTTTATTAAAATTTAATTTAAATTCGATCGATGGTCAAGTGCTTTAGGTTACAAAGTTCAAGTTCACAGTCAGCAAAAGCCTTTCGCTTTGTTAAAATTATAAATTTCATTGAAATCTCATTCGACTCAAATTTTTTAAAGTGTATCTGTGACAGTTCTCCCCTTATATTTGCCGTTCAGCGTGTATTTTTGGAAAGTGTTAACATAATTTTTTTTCAGGTGGTTATTTTCCTGTGCGCGGCTGGCATCGCCTCCGCCGGAAACCTGTTGGCTGCTGCCCCGGTCCACTACAGCTCAGCACCCGCTGTGTCATCTGTATCCTTCTCGTCCCAGACATCGCATGGTCCAGTGACATACGCCTCTGGTCCGGTTGTGGCTAAGACCTATGGTGCACCTCTTGCCCACTACGCTGCTGCGCCCGTGGCTCACTACGCCGCTGCACCGGTGGCCCACTACGCTTCTCCGGTCGTCAAGAGCGTGGCCCCTGCCGTGTCTTACTCTTCAGTCTCCCACGGATCTTCATACGGATACGCCAGCCCCGTCATCGCCAAGACCATCGCCTCTCCTGCAGTCTCCTACTCTTCAATCTCTCACGCCGCTCCCATCCAGACTTATGCTGCTGCCCCCGCATACTCTTACTCCGCCCCAATTGTGGCCAAGAACATCGCCCCCGCTGTCTCCTACTCATCTATCTCGCACTCTGGCCCCGTGGCCTACGCTGCTGCTGCCCCAGTTCTGAAGAGTTATGCTGCCCCCGCGTATTCTTACTCTGCCCCCATTGTTGCCAAGAGCATCGCCCCTGCTGTCTCTTACTCATCAATCTCTCACTCCGCTCCCGTAGCTTACGCTGCAGCTGCCCCAGTCCTTAAGAGCTATGCTGCTCCCGCATACTCATACCCTGCCCCCGTTGTTGCTAAGAGCATTGCCCCCGCCGTCTCTTACTCCTCCATCTCTCACTCCGGTCCCGTGGCCTACGCTGCTGCCCCTGTCTTGAAATCCTATGCTGCTCCCGCGTACTCCGCTTACTCTGCCCCAGTCCTGACCAAGACTGCCCTCACTTACTCCGCCGCCCCAGCTGTCTCTCACGTCTCCTACTCCAGTTTGGGAACCAACTACGGCTGGTAAACAATAGATAAATATTGTCTAATATTTATTGTATTTGTAAACTTGTAAATATTAAAAAACATGAAAATCGAATAAACATTCGGATAATTAAAAGTGTGTTTTACCTGCATCATCAGTTACATGCGTATAAATTTCCTTCCGTAGTTACCGTAGTTGTGTGTTCTATAATACGACGTAACCGTAATTAAATGCCAATTAGTAGTAATACATGCGAGGAGTGTACACTGCTTAGTGATATTGTGCTTACTTATGTTTAAACAGAATCAACCACTTACTGTTATCACTAATTGATTGCATATTAAAGAGATCTAAAAATAAATTCAAGAAGAGATCAAATAGCATTGCTGCCTAAGTATCAAAACTTAACACGCTTTTCCGCCTCCGCAATAGAAAAAACCTACTTCTACTGCAGTCACACTACCTACCATGTCTATGAATATGATTATCAAAATGAATACATGACACATTGACACAAAGCTGGTTTTGCAACGGCCTTCAAACAGGTTCTCAGTAGATCACTTCGATAACATTTTGGGTAGCTAAGCGCTAAAACCGGTGTTGTAATAACCATCAATTTAGTTCTAACTTTGCTACTTTTTAACCGATCACAGCAAAGCTCGAGGAAGGTTGTGGTGGTAAGTTAAATATAACTAAATACCTAGGACTTAGAAATGCTAAAATAAAACAGCAGGAAAATTCGTTTTAGTTTATTGAAATCGCATTAAATATAAATCACATTAAGCTACCAGTCTTCAAATTTGAACATTACTATTTGAATATTAAATAGAGTAACTATAACTGTTACCTGGGCCAGAGTAACTAACACTGGACACAGGTTTTGACTGTGTGAAGTTAGGCTGTGAGGGTGCAGGAGTAGTAGAGTAGCCAACGTTCTGTGGCTGTTGTGTCGAGGAAGAATATCCAACACTCTGTGGTTGTTGAGTCGAGGGAAGCTGAAAGGGTGCGGGAGTAGAAGAATAACCAGCAAACTGTGGTTGTTGTGGTGAGGAAGGCTGAAAAGGTGCAGGAGTAGTAGAGTACCCAGCGTACTGTGGTTGTTGTGGCGATGAAGAATACCCAACATACTGTGGCTGTGGTGTCGAGGAAGGCTGAGAGGGTGCAGGAGTAGTAGAGTACGCAAAGTACTGTGGTTGTTGTGTTGATGACGGATATCCAACAAACTGCGGTTGTTGCGTCGATGAAGAATATCCAACAAACTGTGGTTGTTGTGTCACTGAAGGATATCCACCATACTGTGGTTGTTGAGTCACTGAAGGATATCCACCATACTGTGGAGAAGGAACTTGTGTAGAAGAGAAGCTGGCAAACTGTGAAGGAGCTGGTGGAAGATTTGGAGAACTAAATCCAGCATAAGTCAAAGGAGACTGACTAGCAGCATTTGATTGAGTTCCATGAGCGCTTCCGGGAGGTAACACTGCGTAATTTTGAGGAGCTTGTCCTGCAGGATTGGCTGGTCCTACAATTGGACTTTGTGGTCCAAATATGGCATATTTCAAAGCAGACTGCTGATCAGGATATTGAGTTTGAAGTGGACTTCCAGAAGCATTTGGAGGAACTAATGCTGCGTTGTTTATAGGAGCTTGCTGACCAGCTGGGGCTTGCGTTTGTCTACCAGCATTCAAAGGTCCATAACCAACACCGTTATTTAAAAGTGGTTGCTGTCCAGGTTGACCTTGTTGGACTGGTTGTCCAAAATACGGATTCAAAGAGTATCCACTATGTTGATAGTTTGGTTGAGAATTTGCTCCGTTAAGAATTATGTAACGCTGAGTTTCTGATTGAGGTA
Source organism: Thera obeliscata (assembly GCA_947578465.1). Lineage (NCBI taxonomy): Eukaryota > Metazoa > Arthropoda > Insecta > Lepidoptera > Geometridae > Thera > Thera obeliscata. The sequence goes on along the minus strand of OX387912.1, from coordinate 20,340,463 downwards.
TTTGCGATTGATAAGGCAATGGAGTTGATGATGGATTTTGATATGACCCAGCTTGAGCATTATTGTTTCCACTTGGAATGATGATGTAAATTGGTCCTTGACTCGATTGAAAAGACTCGGTCTGACCTTGTTGTGCCGGGAATTGGGAGTTATCTGGGTATTTTACAGGATTTTGATTCTGTTGATACCCATACGGCAACGGAGCTGAAGCTTTAACAGGAATGGGAACTTTGCGGAGATATTGAGGTATCAAATTAGAGTTCAGGTCATATGTGTTTCTCGGAAACGGCTCGGCTGTAAGAACTGGCACTGGGACTGGCTCTGGTAGCTTAGGCCACAAACGGAAAGAAGGTCGCACAGTGAAGTATGGGTTGCCTGTATTTTTAGCCTGTGTCAACTGAGGATCTTTAGCTTTAAAAGGACTAGGAGTAGAGGTGGCAGGGCGATACACTGATTTAGGTGCTTTAACTAATACCGGGATAGGTGCCACATTACGAAAAGGAGCAGTTTGTACGGGATTGAATTCGTAAGCTGACTGAGACGTTTCACTGAGTTCTGAGTCGTTATCTGAATAAACCACTGGTACTGGAATAGGTTTATTCGTGTTACCTTCAAATGGAGTGTCACTATTCACTAGGACAGGAACAGGTATTGGACTATCTTTACCACCTGCCAAGTCTTGTGATGTATCGTAAGAATTCGGTAGCACTTTCACAATGTTGGATGTAACAGGAGCTCCAGAGACAGGTTGTTCACTGGAGTATTCTTGAGGTGATCCATTATGAGAAATAGTGTAACTGGGTCTTTGAGTTTGGTCGTCTGCAGCCGAGACGATGCCCAAGACCCAAATACACAACACCAACTGAAACAAAAGAATATTAAAAATTATTTCACTATTGTTTGATAAATTAATTTAAAAATATAAATTATTTTTGTCACTCACCGTGTGCATAGTGTGGACCAGTTTAGATGATAAAATATTTCATCAACAGCTTTTGCATTCACTTTTATAGCTTTGGATCAAACTGGTATCGAACCCCGAAGATGTACACCTATTAGTTTACAAAGCTATAATACCCTGAGCCATGCGGAAATCGTTTCTAATGCAGTATTATTAAGAGGTAGATAGAATACCAGATAAATATGTAACTGACTCATCTGTCACTTGCATAATAGTATGGTCATAACTGGTCGATAAAAAAATACAGAGCGTCTACGAGATGTCGCTAAAACTTTTTTAAATATCACTGGCCTTCGCGTGTTATTATAGATTTAAAAAATACTACTTGTCTACCAACGCGTCTATTTAACTAAGGGCTATTTTACCATTAATAGAATAACATATCCGTCAGGTCAAAGTATTTCTTTCTATTCTTTATGCTTGCCAAAAACATGGACTGGCATATTTTTATTTGACGAATAGTTGACTCCATATTATGTTAAAAAATTGGCCCTTATCTAAACGTGATTGGGCAAGATGGGTTTATTGACTTATAGGATGAATGAAATAATCGTTCTGAACCCTCAATGACTACTTCCTCTATTTACCCGACTATGGCGCAGCAAATAGCAGGAATAACTACTGAATGTACTAATCCTTTTTTAATAAATTATCAGTGTCAGAGGAAAAGCACACAGTATATTCATCAATACTAGATGGATGGTGACATAGATTATTTATGGTCATCAATCTCACCTCAGCCAAAATGTAGGACAATTTATTCTAAAGGTCGAACGGAAGACAGTTATATGGGCAGTTGCAGAAGAAGGTAGATTCATCTAGGTTACATAGGTACATTAATGATCCATATTAAGCTTGTTTCATCAGCTAGTTCTATGAAAAAATAGTTTATTTCAGTAGATACTCTGTGATCAGAATACATTTTTCCCCCTTATTTTATCCTAATTTGATTATAATGTAGATAATACGCAGGCAGTTAGCTTCTTAGTTCCCAACTCCAATAACAGTTTTGGATCACTACACTATCTACCTAGTAATATAAGTGTGTGAACTTTAATTCCAACATCGTCTATTTCATAATAGGGTCAATGTACCTTTGGCATAATAAATAGGTAGTTTTATAGAGTTATGCAATTTTTCTATGTCCCAGTTTGCTATTAATATTTTTTGATGATTTTAATATTTATGTTGAGAAGTTTCAGTATGTTATATCTATAGGTAGGTAGGTCTAAAGGCCTGCGCACACCTAGTTCGCTGGCGGTAGCGAACAGTGAAACGCTGTCAAATATCGCTGTCAAATCTAAAATCTGACAGCGATATTTGACAGCGTTTCACTGATCGCTACCGCCAGCGAACTGGGTGTGCGCAGGCCTTTAGTAGGTAGCTAAAAGTAAAAACCTACCTTCCTATATTTAATACTATGTTACCTTAGGTGGTAAAATATAAGAGATTAAAAATAATCCAAAAGTAAGATTTATCGAGTCGTTTATTTACATTTTTCTATTTACAATTGGTCTAGGATTCAGTTCACCAACCGTAGTTAGCACCGTGAGCGTTGTAAGATATGTGAGAGACAGCGGGAGCGGCCGAGTAGGTCGCGTACGCTGGGGCGGCGATGGTCTTAGTCAGCAGGGGAGCGGACAGGGCGGAGTAGCCATGAGCGCCGTACGAGATGGAAGGAGCAGCGGCGTAGGAAGCCACAGCGGGAGCTGCGTAAGTCTTGGCAACGACAGCGGGAGCAGCGTAGGAGACAGCAGGACCAGCGGCGTACACAGCTGGGGATCCGTGAGAGGTGGAGCTGGAGTAAGACGAGACGGAAGACACTGCGGGGGTAATGGTCTTAGTCACGACGGGGGCGGCGTAAGAAGAGTAGGCGACCGCAGGAGCAGCGGCGTACGAGTTATAGACCGGGGCGGCAGCGGCGTAGGTGGCGACGGGGGCAACAGCCTTAGCGTACACGGGGGCTGAGTAGGCAGAGACAGCGGGGGCAGAGTACGCTGCGTATTGCGCACCGTGGGCGGTCTGGCTCGAGTAAGAAGAGATGGAAGACACAGCGGGAGTGATGGTCTTAGTCACGACGGGAGCGGCGTACGAAGAGTAGGCAACTGCGGGGGCAGCGGCGTATGACACTGGTGCGTAAGACTTGACGGCGAGGGGAGCAGCGGCGTAGGTGGCAATGGGGCCACCGTGGGAAGTGTGGGTGGAGTATGAAGACACGGAGCTCACAGCAGGAGTGATGGTCTTGGTGACCACAGCCGGGGCAGCGATGGCGTGGCTGCTGTAAGCCAGGGGTGCGCCGTATAGGCCTCCAGCGCGGGCTACACCCACGGCGCAAAGAGCGATGATGAGCTAAAAACAAAGAATAACATTATAGCATGATGGGTTGACGTCATTGTCAACGTCAAGGGTAACAGATGGATGGGAGTAGCCCAAGATCGTGGTGAATGGCAAGAGCAAAGAGAGGCTTAGTCGGGCTTTGGGTGATGATGATAAATATATCCTAGAAAAATCTCAAACTTCAAATGAAAATAGATTTCTTATTCTAAGTAATTTCACAACTTTTGATTTGAAAATGAGGAAGGTAGAGCAAAAGATTTCACAGGATTACAATCCAGAAAATGTGGGAGCAAAGATGTTCCTTGGAGCACTTTTAGCACTGAATAAAATATGTTTACAAAGTGTCATTGTTACACACCTTGGCGTACATGTTTATGCTGCTAATGTTGGCAACTGAATAATTTCGGTAAGGAGTGCCCCGGTTTTTATACTTCAGGCGGACCAGTGTCCAATTCACTTTCATTGCCAAGGTAAACCACGTACGGTAATAACTAGCTTACCTACGCTGACTCAGAGATAGCCTTTCGATTTCATTTGTTCAATGCACTTTCAGTTATTCTGTGGCGCAAAGCTAGGGTTGAAAGGACCTTGGTCGGAAATGCCAAGTACTTACCTACCTAATCATATCCGCCATTTAAAGCTCTGACGAAACGAGATCGCGGATATTCATTTGGTATGATTGATTGCATATTTATTAGTTTGTGCAGGATCTACGATCTACGTAGGTGTACAATACCCACCTTATACCTACTAGGTACATAATATATTTTTATCCGCCTTTGAAAATACCTACCTAACGGTGATTTTCAAAAAACGGAATACTTACTTATCATAAATCTCAAAACGAAACAAAGGTTAAATAATTTTATTAACATTTGGAATAGGTTTATGTGTTAATAACCCTATTTGTCGTCGATGTAATAACAATTACATAGATTGATATTTTTGTACTATAAAAAAATTAAGTAAGATATTTAAATGATAGCCCGTATAGTATAATATCTACCAAAAGGCTCAGTACTTGGGTACAGTAGAACCTATACGCAATCACCTAGTACCTAGGTTTGTAGTCTTGCAAACCGCAGATTATGTTAGGCATCTCACGAATCGGGTCAATAATGTCAGTGAATATTTAAAATCTAGGCAGGTATAACTTTAGTACTAATAAAAGGCAATATCACTTTGAGCACTAGAGGACCGAGGACCCGTCTTCAAAATTTCTTGATCATAATAAGTTGTGGGTTTGCATTGCATCCGATGGAACACTAATGATTTTTTTTTCATATTGTAGGCTTGCATTTGACCGCAATCTCACTTGCTGTTAAGTGATGATGCGGTCGACGATGTAGCACGCTTACCTAGAAGATACCTGTTCACTCTACTCTTAAAAACATCCAAGTTATAAGTGTCCGGAAAAACAGACGCCGGCAAGGAATTCCACTCCTTGGCTGTCCGCACCATAAAAGTTGATTTAGTATTTTGACAGTACGTCTATACGCCAAAACCACAAAGGAAAATCAAAAAGAATTTAATTTCATCTCTACTCCACGTAGCTTCACGTAGCGCAATAAAGTTGTGATTCCCGAACGCTCTCTGCTACGGGAGAAGCTACTTGCCGGCGGAGCATTTTCCGTTCTCATTATATTTCGGGATCAGCAGTAGACGTAAGTAGACGTAGTAGTGGGGCCCTTTCAATCATTTCTACGTTGGATACAATAAAATTCTACGTTGGATATAAAAGTGAAGTTTAAAAACTTGAGAAACTGACTTTACGGCCAAACTGCAGAGCCAATTTTGATTTAATTTCTATGGGACCAACCTTTCAGAAAAAAAAGTATTTTTCAAATAAGTAGGTTTTTGGATGACGAAGTTATTCGATAACAAACATAACAAAATCAATGCAGAACCTTCTTTTTTATATGAGGTGAAAAAAAAAATACCTACGTATGAAGCTTGGTTTGAAGTGACTACTTACACAAGAACAGAGCAGACTAGAAATTAATGATTGCACTTTGCAAAAATAAACAAAGACCTAAAGCAAACTGAAAAAAAAATTGGTCGCTTTTTCAGACTTATTTCATTTACATTTCATGTAATGTAGGTATGTATAAAGGTAGGTATAGAGAGCATAAGATGTGTGTGGGTAGGTACCTACTACACTAGGTTGTACTAAAAAGGTACCAACTCGATGACATTTGGTGACCTCCCATTCTCTCCAAAGATCCAAAGTTCGATGACCAAGTGTGCAGCCAAACTTAATGTCATGACAAGTAACTCTACGTAATGGCAACCAGTAGTTACCTACCTATAAATACCAACAAGTTGGTGCTGTTTCAATCATTTAGGTACGGATTAATCAGTGTGGCTGAGGTTCAGTTGTCAAGCGTGACTCGCACACAGACCACTCACCACGGCCATCAGTGGTTAGACTTTATTTAGGTAGGTATTACAGGTAAAATTAATAATAAAAAATAAACAGGCCTTTGTATCCATTGTAGATGATTCATATAGCGTCAGAGTCAACTGGTGATTACAAAAGCCCTACTTGCGGGACGCTATAGTGCCTGGGACATGCTTTTTTAGGGTTCCGTAGCCAAATGGCAAAAACGGAACCCTTATAGATTCGTCATGTCTGTCTGTCTGTCTGTCCGTCCGTATGTCACAGCCATTTTTCTACGAAACCGTAAGAGCTAGACTGATGAAACTAGACTGGGAGAGCTAGACTGGCGAGTAGATGTATTCTGTGAACCGCATTAAGATTTTAACACAAAAATAGAAAAAAAAACTATAAATTTTGGGGGTCCCCCATACTTGAAACTGAAACTCAATTTTTTTTTTTCATCGGACCCATACGTGTGGGGTATCTATGAATAGGTCTTCAAAAATGATGTTGAGGTTTCTAATATAGTTTTTTTCTAAACTGAATAGTTTGGGCGAGAGGCTTTTTATTTTGGGTAATCCTGCTAAAGTTTGTAAGCATGGATGGATGGATGGATGTTTGTTACTCAATAACGGCTGAACGGATCTCTATGAAATTTGGCACATATATAGATCATAGTCTGGAATAGCACATACGATACTTTTTGTCCCGTAAAAATGTATGGTTCCCGTGGGGTAGGTTTGTTTTTTGTTAGTTAAGTACAAGATTTATTACTCAAGAATGGCTGAACGAATTTGGGTGAAAATTGATGGAAAGGTAGCTTAAAACTAGGAGACGGACGTAGGATATTTTTTATTCCGAAAAAATAACGAAAACGGGCGAGCGAACGCTTGCACTAAATATGGGTAGGTACCACCTTTACCTTACTGAATACTACCTACTGAGAATAGCCGGCGGCAAAGTTCAAATTAATCGTTACTAGTTGGTTGCCTTGCCCGCGATTACCCTTTGGTTAAAACAAATCTCACCACGATTTGTAAAAAGTATTTTTTTTTGCCTACCTTACAATCCTGCTTTTAGATAATTTGTTTTGTCAACATGCAAAGATAATTATTTTACTAGTATTGTGCTTAATTTAAGGCCCTGCGGGTGAGTCAGGGCGACAAGGGTAAATTGAACTTGTCCCCGGTAAATTGGTTACTGCTACCAAATACCACTTTTTCTTATACTTTTGATTGAACTTTTAACCCTGTGGCCAAGAAAAATTGAGGCTGGCTGGAATGCCAATATTTATTGACGAATTAGTGACGCAAGTAACCAAGGAAATCATACTTTAGACCTAGGTCATGTTAAAATCCTAGTAATTTTCTATTACAGATTTCACGCTACACTACGCATACGCATAGGTACATTTATTATAGAATAAAATATTAGAGACTATATTCCATGCCTGGTTTCTACGACTTGACTAAATCGATCGTGATTTACTGGCACGTGAGGTTGAACATCTGTATGCCTCAAGTTGATGGTCGCAGGGTAGTGTATCGTAGGGCACGTTCCTAACGTGTGTGATCTACGAGGCAATGCTTTGTTATAGGCGATGGTTTCCACTTAACATCAGTTGTCAGTCATCTAGTTGCATAAAAATAAAAACATTCGTCACTACACATCCATTTTATTTAGTAATACACCTATAAATCTTATAATTATTCAACAAAACATCAAGCATAAAAACTAAAACAAATTAAAATAAATGATTTTGACTTCAACCTTCAAATTTCAAATTGAAGTTTTTACTCATATTGTCTTTTTTACAAACCTACCGAATTTATCACTGACCATCCATATTAGCACTTCGCCCTTATTTTTGGTTTTCAAAGATACCTACATTAGTCTTATTTGAATTGGGATTCGTGTCATCTTCGGAAGCAACATAATTATCTTTTAATTTTGATTGATTTTCTATTGTTATTTTAGGTTCTACAAAAACGCCTGCGCAAATCTAAGTGATGGCGATGGCGATTAGCTGAAACGCTGTCAAATGTTTCAGCTAATCGCCATCGGGTTTACCATTAAGTGAACAGTTCAAAAGAAAATGTAGAGTGGATAAATGATAATTTGATTTGAACGAATTATGTTGCTTTTTCAAGAATATTATATCTGAAAAATCATTTTATTATGGCAATAGCAAGAAAATACAGTCAGGAACCATAAATAAGAGAAGAAAGTCGTTAAAAGCATTAGACGTGAAGAAGAGGAAGAATAATTGAACGTAATAACGCAGAAAACACTAAACAAACGTTCAAGTTCCTTGTAAGAAAAAGATGAAGTGCTAACGTGGTACTTTACTCATCCTAGTAATTGACTTCTACCTTATATTGAAATTACACAAATCCAGGCCTATGTTTTACAAACATCCACATTTCGAACCAGCGTAACTATAAATTACGCCAACTTCAATATCACGCATAGCTTTTTGTATTTAAAAAAAGTTAAAGGCCTCATACTAGAATTTTTAACCCTCTTGCCAAATTAGAAACATAGGCAGCCTTCTTTTTCATTGATTCTTTATAAATCTTGATAAAACGAGTCTCTGCACAGATGAGCACCTTTTACTCTATTCAAAACCCATTCGCCTAAGTCTTGGGTAAAACTATTTGGCACAATAGCACCATATAATTTTAAAACCAAATCAAAAATAACAGCAAATGCTTTCTCATCCTAAATTATTGTAAAATCAACCAAAAATTAATGCTTGCAGCTTAAATCTAACATCGATGTACTCATCTACAAACATCCAACATACAAAGGATTGCAATACGACTGAATCTTGGCAGGTCTGAACTTCCCCGTTTGGCGAATCTTCCGTCAATCATTAGACGCTTTCGTACAAACGGCTCACTTCACACTCGCCCACCGTATTGAATATTGTAGTATTTGAAGATAACATTCTTATTCCTAAACGAGTATTTGGCCAACAAGCCGTTCAATGTACTCCCAATATTTTCAAAAATCGTATAGATAACGTATACTTATAATAGGCCAAGGGCCGTCAGAATTACAAAATATTTTTAAAGTTTCAACATGAATTCAGACAACCCCGTTGAGGCCTTTAGAGATCACACACATCAAACAATGGTTTGATATTGTCTTTACAACTACCCTGTGGTTGAAATAATTGACAACAAATTCATTTTTGAATGATGTGAATGAACTTTCACTACTTATTTACTAGATACTACTTAATTTTGATCTGACTTACGATACCAACAATAATAATAAATTGTAAAGGAAATTGAAACATTTTTGTACGATTGTTTACATTACTTTGAAATTTATGGTCGTAAATAGCTTAGGATATTTTTTTTTCTGCACGTCTAGCACAATGTGGTGTTACAATCATAGGATTTTTGACATATTTTCGAAGTGAGATATGCACGTATCAAAAAAATATGTTACATTACAGACTTAGCCAATATCTCACAGCCAAACAGTGAGGTGTGGACAGCCAAAATTCCCAAAATTATTATAAAAAATGCGTTCTGCACAACTAAGTCACGTGGTCAATCAGAGGACAACTTGTTTGTCACCTTGTATCTTGTACTGTCAAAATCACTAAATTGATCGGTGATTTCAACACCACCTTGTACTAGACTGGACGGCAGGTCAGCTCAAGGTGCGTTTATCAAACTATACTAGTTATAAAATGGTTGTTTGTTCCCGAAACCATAAGTTTCATACGTTATTAGAAAAATAAACAGCACACATTCTGAAATTGGAATACAATTTCCCGAATTTCAATTCCAACCTTTTTTAGCTTAACTGTTTTAAAATCAACATTATAATCGGAACTCTTTTGTTTATGTACAATTTAAAAGTAACTATCACAGATAAACTTATGAGAGGTAATAATAAAATAAATTCCAAATTCATTTTGTCGATTTAGTATAAAAAAACTTACGAAACAAATAACTAAATTATATAATACTAGGACCAGTATATAGACCAGTTTTTTTAAATCAAGTCTAGAAAAAAATACGGTGTTTGAGTGAAGTATAGTTACGCGTTAAAAAATAATCATAATTATTTAAATCAGTGTATGTAATACGATATACTACTAATATTATAATATCAATTCGATTCTACATAAAAAAAATCTACAAAACACTCATGCCTACAAGCGTACAGCCTACTATATAGATATAGACCTACTGTTCTACAAAACGTGGCCAATCAGAAAGCAGCTAAACGCATTCATTTATTTTATAGAAAACTCCTCAAATAAAAACAACTTTATAAGCCGCAAGAGGTCTTAATATTTTGTATATTATTGTATAAAAAAAATAGTCTGATGCGTGTAACTGCTTATATCAAATGAAATGATTTATATTATTCTATTATCCATCCTTTTATGAGTACAATACAAATTCAAGAAGACATCAAAAAATACATTTATAACAACATTAAGAATTTGTTCGAAAAAGTCGGGAATATAAACCTACAAATACATAAACTGGTAACACTCTAAAACTTGGTAAACTGTTTTGCACCAAAGTACAAAGTAGTCGTTTTCGAGCGCTAAGAGTTTATTTAGTCAATATAATAAAACTTGGTTTATTATTTATGTACTATGTATACAACATTTAGCCACAACAGGCTCGATATTGTAATATTTATTGGTATTTGAAACACTACTGGCGGTAAAATTTTCTGATGATTATTATATAATTTAACTTGAACAACATTTAATATCGTTATTAGCGATGATCAACGAAGATACAGAGGTAACTGTCCAGTAGGACGTTCATCCTGCCTTTTATAGAATTTACCAAGATCCACGTATAGCGGTGGATCTTTCTCGAAGCCCGGTGGTGGCTCTATGCCTACAGTCAAGTTAACGATCGGAGTAGCTACGATCTCTTCGTTTTGGTTAACCGTTGGCGACTGATTGGACAATAGCTGTTCGCGCAGGCAAAGTGGTAAAAAATCGCTCAGTCGAGCCGATTGCCTATTTAAGTCTGGTGACTGCTCTCCAAGAGTTGGTGATAGGACACCATCGAAGTCTGTCTGTTTTTCACAGACGTTTGATCCAAGATTTTCATCGATATCGGTAGACAAATGCTTATCGAAATCTTGTAATTCATGTTCATCTAGATCTGTTGTTACTTCGAGCTGTTCATCATCCCAAGTTAGTTTTTCATCGAAATCAATCAATAGCTTTTCATCCGAGGTCTCTTTATTGAGGTTTATCTCGTCATCGAGATCCATAGATTTTTCATCGAGATCTGTTGATAGCGCTTCATCGAGATCTGTTGATAGCGATTCATAAAGATCATCCGACAGGTTTTCTAGATCTTCTGATAGGTTTTCTAGATCTTCCGATAGGCTTTCTAGATCTACCGACAGATCTTCCGGATCTACTGATCGTTCGCCATCGAGAGAAGCGGATACGTCTTCTTCAATAATTACCGGCAGGTTTTTATCGGTACCTGTTGACAGCTGTTTATCGAGATTAGGTGATTTATTTTGTTCTGTTATATCCCGTGTAGGCTGAGCTTTTATATTTATTTTTGGAGGAAGTTGTTCATTTAAATGTGACGCTTGTCCAGGATTTCTAGAAGACTTTGTATCCATGTATAGTGGACAAGCTAGCGTACGTTTAGCGCATCTTTGATTTCGAGAATCAGAGGGCCCAGGCGGATAAGAAACAAAAAAATTATACGTTTGAGTCATACATGGAACGGATAGAAATTGGTCTTGCCCGGGAACGAACGGAACGTAAGGACTAGCTGAGAACTCAGACATACAATTATTCGTGTGCGGAGGTATCTGGCCATACAGAGTAGGATCAGGCTGGCCGTAAGGACTACCTATAGGCATTCCGTACGGATCTAGCAGTAACGGCGGCACGTGACTACAGTATGGTGGTATGTACTGCCCGTATGGATCAACTGGCGACTGCACTTGATACGAGAGCTGTGGGACGTACTGATAATTTGGATGAAACGAAGGTATCGGTATGTTTTGGCCATTCGCACGGGGCGATGGTCCGTGGGGTCCGTGGGGGTCACATGGGGGTGGCATGTTTGGTCTATTTGGCGCCACCTGTGCTCCATGATAAGAGCATGGTGGTATGGACTGTCCAAAGGGACAACCCATGCCATTTAAACGCGGCGATAACTGCGGTCCGTTACAGGGTGGTGGTATATTTGGTCTATTTGGCGTTGCTTGTGGTCCACGAGAAGAGTATGGTGGTATGAGTCCAAAGGGTCTACTTATGCTATTTGAATGCGGTGATAACTGCGGCCCGTGACATGGGGGTGGCATGTTTGGTCTATTCGGCGTCACCTGTGGTGCACGATAAGAGCATGGTGGTATGGACTGTGCAAACGGACCCATGTTTGGACTGTGGTATTGTGGTGGTATAAATCTGCCATGGTTGTATGACATCTGGGGTTGCATTTCTGGCTGAGGCATTCTACATTGCATCTGTTCCGTAGTCCCTGAAGAGTAGTGCAAAGGATTGACGTAATGCGCTTTTGCTTCCGTCCCAGCAGGAATAGCATCCTTTCTATTGGCGTTTGTCGAAGCGCAAGGTAAAAATATTGGATGATAAATGACAGTTGTTTGACGAAAACAAACGCCCGACGTTGGTTTTTGGTTATTTTGCATTGGATTTGACATTTGCGAAGGATGTGTTTGACCAGAAACCGAAGCCGTGTAGACAGAATTGACAGTTCCGCTGTTGCAGTTCGGAACAGCTTTGACGCGTGCGTTATTATTTGAATCAGTTGCCATGTTAGAATCAGTAGTCGTACTCTCGTTTTCAGTTACGATAGGGCATTCTACTTGTGTATTAGTTAAATTACTTGCTGCTATATTACACACTGTCTGTTGATAAGCTAGTGTAGTAACTGCTAAGGAATTTGCATTTAAAACTGTTGCACCGACACTATTTTGTCTGAGTGAAGGTAAAGTTTTCACAAAGTTTTGATTATAGTCTTCAGAAACGTGTTCGTTTGTAGATGAACTCTCCTGGTAGGCCAGGAGAAGCAGTCCTTAGGTGTTTTGAAGCTCGACGGTGAGCAGACTCGAAGGCTTCAAACGAGCCTCGAGAAGACCAGGGTTCTGCTGCCGGTAACTGGAACAGTAAAGTATTATAGAGCAATTATTATTATAACTGCCACTTTCTACTGTAATGTAGTTTTTTAAACAAGAAACAAGTTTGTAATCGTAATTGATGGTAATAAATATTTTTGTATTTGTAACTGTGAGTCCAGTAAAAACCCATTGTTAGACCCTAAATTTTGCCAGTCACTAGGATCTTGTGACTTAAAACTTTGTATTTACTTTTTATAAGATGAAAAAATAAAAGCATAGCATATGTATTTTGATTTAAAAGCTAGTTTTTTGTGCATCTTAGGGTATCACCGTAGGTTTGCCCAGCAGGGGACAGACCGAGCTGAATAAAAAAAGGTTCGAGAATTTGTTTAAAGAAATTAGAAATAGCATTTTACGTGTTTTGGATTTCTAGACGAGAAAATTTTAGTACTTTGTTTTTTTTTTTATTAAATAAAATAGGTAAATAACTATAAAATAAATTTAAAAAATGTTTATTTTTGCTTACTAGAGTCCTCTAGCTTGGAGGCGTTTCATAATCGCAGGCTTGACCCGCGCACGGCCGGGGCTATGTTTCCCTCGTCCCGTGATGATCCGCAGCACCACAGACTTAGGCCGTGGTGCCAGTCTCATCTTCCGGAGGCGGTCGTCTATGAACAAGTCGAGGGAATTCTCAGCTTCCGGCACGCGAAGATAATGGAGGTCTAGGACGTTCGCTTCAGGGTGTATGTTTGCGTGGTACTGGAAATTGAAACAAATAAGTACAAATAAGTTTAAAACACACAGAAACACTTTACAAAAACAAACTTAATAACCAAACTGGTAAGTCGATTTTAATGAAATTTCAATGGAATACAATCTGAAAGTAACTTAAAACACACAAAACATTTTGAAATATTAACAAATAAAAATTTTTTTTATCGGTTTTGGTATAAATTACGGAGATATGCGGTATAAAATACAATCGAATTGAGAAGCACTTCCTTGAAGTCGGTTGAAAATACGACATGTTTACATAAAGCGAATGGGCGCGCAAAACAATCTAGTGTTGCTTTCCTTCTTAGATCTTGTCGGAGGTTGATGCCGTTTTCCCCAATTGAGTATTTTGAATGCGGCCTCGTATTTATTGCATTCGTAATAATATAAGGAGTTCATCCTCAAGGAAGTCATTTCTTATACGATATGACAGCGACTTTTTATTTTGTCTGCTTTTGTGTTGCTTTTAAGGTACTTGACAAACAATGACACAAAAATAATTATAATTTCGAAACTTACTTGAACCAAAATAGCAGCGGCGTAGTGACTAGCATTGTCGTACCGAGCAGTGTGCGAAGCAGCAATTTGGGAGTAGTAGCCCGCTTCAGCAAACCGTTTGCTTTCATAGTACTCTTTGGCCTTCTGGAAGAACCTGGAAAAAAAGAAAAAAGGGCTCACTTTTTTTATACAACTCGTTGGTGAAACAAGCAATTATAATATAAGTATAAGTAAACAGGCCTTTGCATCTATTGTAGATGCAAAGGCCTGTTTAGAATTTATATAGCGTCAGGGGCATCTGGTGATTACTTATGCCCCTACTTTCGGGACGCTATAGTGCCTGGTATTTTAAATGGAATAGGCTTGCCCAGCACCTATACCATCCTGACAGCTTAGTCGGCGGTATCCACAGGAAATACATGGTCAATACGTGCAGAGCTGACTAAACTGCAGGTTTCCTCTCGATGTTTTCCTTCACTGTTTGAAAGCACTAGCATTGTGTACATAAATTTATCGATAGAAAAACTCATTGGTAAACTACTGGATTTTTCAATTTGAATGACCCACGTGATAATAAGTAGTAACCATCACCTATCACAAAGCATAGCCTTGCAGGTCACGCATGTTAGGGGCTAAAACGACTGCTGCTAAAACTACGATGCCCTGCCCCACATCCATCAACTTGAGGCATACCGATGTTAAGCCTCACATGCCAGTAGGTAATTTCATTTCATCACTTCTGTAAGCCAGGAAATTCTGAATAATTTCTAGGAAGAACAATTCTGAGCCCTTTCCATCCACCGACTTCCGGCGATCTTAACAATGTCGTCGGTCCATCTGATGGGTGGGCTTCCTGCGTTTCGTCTTCCGGTTCGTGGTTGCCATTCGAGAACCTTTATTACATAACGGTTGTCGGTGAAGTAAAACCAATATTTCTCACTAGCTGCTGCTTGCTGTTTTTCTCGTGGCGTGGTAGTATTCGCTTACATTAATATTGGGAAAATCTTTTTTATTTACAACTAACTTACAAATAATACAAGTATTAACAAAATGTACACACGAAACAATTAAGACCGTTACAAACGCTTTATAGATAGCTAATTAAATCCAAATCATGTTCATCAAAGGTGCTTTCTTTTTTACGATCAAACTTTTGCTCAGCTTGATATTTTAACGAAAAAATCGCTAATCTTTGTTAGATTAAAATATTCATGATTCAAGAGACAAGGCTTTGAGATTTTCAGTGAATTGTGCGTAATTACAACATTATTTGATAAGCGAGTGTTCGACTATTTGAGCTTTCGATTATGCGTGCATTTATTTTTATAACAAAGTTCGCATAAATTTCTTGCGCTTATAATATGGTTAAACGAGCGAAGCTGTTTGTGATTCTTTTTGAACCAGTTGGTGCATATTAGCATGTCTTAACGTAAGCAGTTGCCTATATACTTTGCGATTGTAAGAATATTGGGTAGACGAAAGTTCTTCTTACTCTCAGTAAGGAATCCCTTAGTATCGATTGAATCAACCAATTTTTTTTTAAACCTACTTCTAGCTGATGGAACAAGTACCTATACAATTGAGGCATTCAGATATTCAGCCTTACATGCCAGGAATTTAACAGGCACCCACACCCTTCAAACCGAAATAAAAAACTAAAAAAGGTTCTTGTGAACGGAGTAAAATGGTTGTAGCATGGAAATCAGTGGTTCTTGCTTCGTCCAGGAAAAAGGCGTGATTTGCACTCTGTAATCACATTTACAGAATAAATGAAGTAGTAAGGCATGATTTTATATGCATCTTCAGATAACTTACATATCCCTAAGGCTTTTGTGCGTATCAGCTTTTTGCCTCAAACGATTGACAGTTTCCATAGAGAGTTCTATTTGTTCTGTACCGGGCTTCAGGAGATACGGATACTCGTCTTCACCGAGTGCCTGTAACAAAAACATCAAAATAAATGTCTTTTTAAAAGGTTTCACCCGCAGTATTTTCAAAACAAAAAGACCAAAACTCATCAGACACTAATATCTCCTCTCTTTTTCCTGCCCTTATCCCACTTGATGTGGGGTCGGCAAAACATGTCGCTGTTCGCTCGAAAGGAGCCTCAAGGCGCACTCAAAATCTTTCCTCGCACTTAGTTCCAAAGAATCAGTGACCGATAAGAAGAACATGTTCGTCTCTTCCATTCTTCTCTATCAGCTGTTATCTCTGTATTCACTTCTTTCTTATCCATGTCATCATTCACACTGTTCATCTATCATTCATTGAGTCACAAACATGCATTGACATAATTTCATTTTCATAAATTTAAAAAATAGAACAATTAGTATGTATCTAGAAATCTTTGTCGCTCTCAAAAGACCAAAAATACATACATCATCTGGCCCTCCACACAATATTTTTTCTTTATTCTCCATCTCTTTCTGCATGACAAACTTGGTGATTCCATTAGGTTGGTCCAAATAGTGGCCTTGGCCAGTGGATACCAGAAGAGTCTGAAAGCAAACCAATCTGTCTTAGCATAAACAAAAAATAAATAACCCTAAAACAGGTGAGGTAATGCCCTAAGTTCTCTTTGCTTTTAGTACAAAGAACCTACTCAAAGTTAGAGTTAGTTAGTGTAGTGGCCTATGCTTCTAGGCTTGGTCGCAATTGGAACCTAAACTCATCTAGCTTTTAGATGTCAAAGTGATCCCTTTTAATACAACATAATAAAGAAAATTTGGATTTTAATGTAAATTGAGAGATGCTCAATCACCGTCTATTTAAGCTTTTCGTAGATCGGTTGCAAGGTACGTAGTAAAAAGACGGGTAGCACAGGGGAGAGGCCGCCAGTCGCTGCGCCACCCTAACACAGTCACAGTGTAGAGTACACTTTACAAACAGTAGTGTCACCGCATCGTCATCGTATTGGTGCACATTGGTGGACATTCGAAGCTAAGAGAAAGTTGTCTAGCCTTCATTAATTAAGTATTTCCACTTATTCGTTAGGTAATTCGATACTTAAAGGTACGAAATAAAAACAAAAAAAGTCCGTGTGAAATCAGATAGATCCTCTAGCTAGCATTCATCTTTCGAGGTGTTTTGATCAAAAATAGACCAGAAAAATTAATTATTAAAAAAAATGTAGATATAAACCACTGATCTTATCAACGAAAAATCGCAAGTAACCACTTGTCAGCTAGTTTTTTTTTTATGCATTGATAGACAAACGGACTTACGGCCCACCTGATGGCAAGTGGTCACCGTCGCCCACAGACACCAACAACACCACGCAAGCTTGGATCAAAATTATGTTTTTTCTAAACTGTATGCAATTGTATTGCACTTGTTGTTTGCGTTTTTTATTTCAAAATGATATTCAATCCCTTGTAAAATAAAAGTTTTCATACCGCATGTTAGAGAGGTTTTTACTGTGTGTACCTACTCAGCTCAGCTGTGTCTAGGTAACCTAATTGAGCCGCGGCCCCTGGATTTACGTTGGTGCAATGCAGTTTGATGCGCGCGTCGTTATCGGCGTGTCCTTTACCTGCGTAGGTAGTCCAAGTATTGATTGAATATGGCACCCTTATGAAACGACGGTAAATAATTTATTGGTACTTTCGTTTCTGCGTTTTTCCCTTTAGTAATCCTTAATCGATGAGTATTATATTATTCGGCGTAGAGGTAAAGAGTAGGAATACGGATGCCGGTATTGCATTAACAGTATGCTCGATAATTGGGTAAAAAATATCATATTTATAACAATATAGATATTAGTCGGTACGGGTAACGGGTAGCCCGCTACAGAATGGGAACCATTTGTAAGTTCTTGTATGAGCGAGTGACCAAAGGACTTTTTCATGTTTTTAGCACCTCTAAAGCTTGGACCGATTCTGAAGCCAGAGTCATATTTGCCGTAGAACAGACAATCGTTGGAGCAAACGAATACTAGAGTGGAGACCGCGTTAAGATAAGTGTAGTGTAGGACGTCCTCCGGCAAGGTAGGGCGACGATCTGCGAAATGTAGCTGGCAAGCACTGGATGAGAATAGTCAAAGACCGTTCTCAGTGGCGCGTCATGGGAGAGACCTACGTCCAGCCGTGGACTGATAGAGGTTGATGATGATGATAATCTGTGTCTTGATTAAACGCGGTCTGTGAAGAAGTAGAATAGGACGCCATCTTAAGGTGGGGCGACGCATCTGTGAATGAGTACTACCTGACAACCACGGGAAAAGAGCCCAAGGCTGAGCTCCAATGGCGCATAGTACGTCCTACTACGTCCAGCAGTAGACTAACACAGGTTGATGATACTTACCTATTTACAAACAAAGCGATTGAACAAATAGTTTTTTTTTCTTCACAGTTAACCTCGCGGTGGATACTCTTACGAAGATAGTAGGCAGTAGCATAGAAGGCAGTAGCAGTGCAGGTATGTCTATAATAATTATGTTTAGCTTATAAACATAATTATTAAATTACAACCAGTGACACGATAAGAAGAAGAAGGATACATTTCGGGGAGTGTGCCCAGGAACTTTACATTTTCGTTCCCCCATCCCCATTCCATCATCGGACCACCAGACGTACGGAAGTGAGGCATCTATTCATGGTATACTTTCTGCCTCCACTCCACTTTTATAATGCGGAAAGGCAAAGAGTGGAACTCGTTGCGTCTGTTATTCCGAATAACTATTATTTGCATGTTTTCGAAAAAAGAGTGAAGTAAGTGAGAAAAAGGTGAGGTGAGATTGCACTCAAGCGTTAGCAGATCGTTCGTGGAAACAAGAGGCACTAAAGAAGGAGAAAGAGATAGAGGGAAAAAAGTAGAGAGGGAAAAAAGTAGAGAGGGAAAAAAGTAGAGAGAAAAAAAGAGATAAAATTATTTGTAGGTTAATAAAATTTACATCCGTACCTCAACAGTAGCATCAAAGCTGTTCTCATGAGCGATCAACATTTCCGAAAGCGTCTCTTGAGCCACGCCCGGGAATGTCTCGTACAGTTTCTTCCTCGTCATTTGAGCAGCTAAATCCTGCGGCTCCTTATTCTTCCATTCCTCTTTCACTTCTCTCTCGTAAATCGCGAGTGCCAGCTCTGTGTCCATAATCTCCTTGAAGCTAGGCGTACTGGGCTCTTGGGGTTCGCTAGTTTCTGGTAATGCCCGTGCATTTTCTTCCTCTGAAGTCTCTGCTTCTTCTGCTTCAAGTTGCAACTGGATTTCGACTTGTCTGCAAGAAAGGTATAATAATGATTGCTCAGATGCTTTATTCTATTTTTGCAAAGATAATCTAGCCATGCAATAAACATCCCTCTTACAAGCGTTTTTCATAAGTTAATCAGGGTTTAAACAATTGCCATCTCTTACCACCGGCTACTGACAAACAGTGACACTTCTAAGTCAAATAATATAAGCACATATATAAGCAGCGTTAGCATAAGATTCCATTAGATTTCATTATTATAAAGTTTAATTAGCAGGCATGTAGATATCTGCTGAGTGCTGTGCTGAGCCATTTTAATATTACAATTTAACTAATGGTAACACAGATTTAGTATTATTTGCCATTATTATGAGATGTTTAATGTATCTTAAGCCAACGCATAGCACGCATCTAATATTATTAAGGTAAGTCACGGCACACAAAGCAACGGCACAGCATGCAGGGCATAACTAAAATCTAGAAGATATAATTTTCTACGAATACGCTAGCGTTATTTGTATCCTCAAAATTATTTGCTTTATTAATTACTGAATTTTATTGCGCAAACACAAAACACACAGCTTCCCATACACAATAAGAATCATTATAAATGCGTGTAAAAAGAAAACGCTTCGAAAACTTCAAATCTTGACGACTTTTATAACTCTTGCGCAAAAGTTCACGATGAAGTTAATAAAGTTTTTTGTAATGTTTCACAATCATGAAACTCATGAACCTATTTATTTAAAGAAAAGGACTTCGTTGGCTTCACGCTCTTTGTATTTGGAATGGACTTTAAAAACATGCTTAATATTTTTTTTTTATTTTTGACCGTCCTACTTTTTGGCTCCAACGATTTGGCTCAGGGACTGATTCTGTAATTTAGTTGCATTATATAGAGTGATGAAAAATTTATCAAACTAGTGTCTAGTCACGCACAGGTATTCATATTTCTAGTCAGATACGCCCTAAAACCTTTTCTAATGTGTGTGTAGTGTGTATCAATAAATATTACCGTGGTACCAAAACACCTTGCACGTGCTTTAAGCATGCAATGAGCCGAAGAGGGAAGCTATGCAGCACCTACCTACTACAAATCTTAAACGTAAAAAAAACTTCTAAATCACCGTCTCGCACACAAAACATGACCTCTTTCGCACTTGTTATTGTGAATATAAAGAACTCTAGAAAAAACCTATCAATAATTTATTATGGCGCAAATATTTCAATATCTAAGCCAGATTGCTAAGTAGGCTTCCAGCCTCCTGTTGTGTTTTTGTCCAGGTTTTACTCAGTAACGGCATTGTGATGTTTTGTTATTATTTGAGTATGTTTTTATCTAAATAAATGAAAAACGGAAATACGATTGGTGCAACTTTTCACGTAAAAGGAATACTGGCGTAACTTAGCTATAAGACATCTCATGCATGTATATTTTGGTCTTTCTATAAAATCTACACGTAAATAATCTTCGCAAAAAACATATTGTATTGTGCCTCACCTAGCGAATTCTTCATCCTGTTTAATCATTTCACCGGTCTGGGTATGATCATTGTCCAATTGAAATGTAATAGATTCTACCCAAAGAGCATTAAGATCATATAATATTTTAGTTGGGATGCTTAGTACAGGTTTGACACCTTCAGGGTATTCAAAATCATGGCGGCCATATAGCTCGTCCAGTGTTCTAACGAAGTCCATTCCGATGTTAACGATAACGTTTCTATTGTCTCCGATCACTGATTTCTCATCATCACTTCCCATAGTATCGTTGTCATCATCTTCATATTCATCTTCAGGATCCATAGTGTCTATGTTTTCTATTGGTGCTGCGTGAGTGCTAGAAAACGATGTACTAGGAATATCTGGATACGGAATGTTTTGCGAAAACTCAGATTGAGGATTGAGCTCCAAGCAGGAATCAGGTAGACTGGTCGATCTAGTCAGCCTACTACTGGGGTCCACAGATTGTGAACTGTTCAAATCGTTGGTATCAATGGAATTTTGATTTTTGTTGCTTTCCTGTTCATCGTTGCGTTCTTGGTTATATTCGCGCATTTTTTTCCTATTCAGGTAATGTTGACTATAGTGGTTCTCTGAAAACTGTATTGTTTTTTTTATATTTTGTAGGACTAGGCTGGACTGTTCAGTTAAATTTTTGTCTCTTTTACTTTTTTTCTTATGCAAAGGCGAAGAACTTATGCATTTATTTTCAGTCGACGCAGCTAACATTGGGTCGGTGGAAATGGTTAATATTTCATCGGGAGGCTCTTCACACTGACACTCCACGCAAACCTCGTCTTCAGAGTCAGATAGATCAGCATTAACTGTTTCAATAGTATTATTTCTAAGACCATCCAATACTATTGAACATGCCCAATTACCATCCCCTGCGCAGTTATCATAAATCTCACGTAATACAGGTCGTGGTACGTTTTTAAACATTTTTCTCAGATTTATAAAAAAACTATCAGTTTGCTCGCATTTATGAGACAACGAGAATAATGGTTTTTGTGAAGTTGTTTCACCGTCCACTGATGCATGCGCACTGGCCGTTTCAGTCTGCACGTGAAGTTGAGCAGGGTTTTTTATTGCCGACGCTTCAAGTTGCATAAACGAGAGATGTTTTGTCCAGTCGTCATTTATCATTGAAGGTTCTATAAATTTATCTGAACGTTCTTTTGCTTCAGAACGTGGCGGTTTAGGAGTTAATGAAGACACGACATTTATTTTTGGTTTACTATTTGTTATGGTTGTCTCCCATGTTTCTCCATTGTCCCACTCAGCTTCTACCTTGAGCATTTCATTCAAGTTGTTCACTGCCTCTGATTTCTGGCCCAGTATCGGATCGTCAGAATAACTTGATCCATCTGCGTTTAAAATCCCGTTAACGTTCAAAGGTGCATTGTCGTTAGAATTATCAATCGAAGATATTTCGAGATCTGATATTGCTGATGCTATATTTGTGTTTTCCCGGACCTGTTGATGTTTATTAGCACTTGTTTCGGCTACAGCTGCAAGCTTTTCAGGTTTTATTGCGAGAGTCATGATTTGATTATTATACGGGGGTATATTTCTTATTACAGGCGGTTCCATATCAACAGGATAAGATAATCCAAAATATTTTAATATACTATCTCCGTCATAGGTACCTTCGTATTTTCGCAACATTACTCTTATTTTTTCTTTAGGCACGCCGTGACCATTACGTTTTGCAAGCTGTGAAGGAGATTTAGCCCAAGGAGTTTCTGGCTCCACCACTTCTAAAATGTAACCATGTTGAACAGCCATCCGTGCAAATGTCAACATCTCCCACGCGGCCATGTTAGTGTTATCAACTATGACTGGACTTCGGCCTTCGTTCACAGATTTTAATACTCGTGTCTCATTTTTCATGTGTACCTCGGATAACCTATTAGCATCATAACGGTATTCACCATCTACCACCATATGATCATCAGCGCTGAAGATGAAATTTGCATAGTTAGATGAGTTTGCCGTTCCCACTGTTGCGTCTACTATAGATCTGGCTAAGTGAGATTTCCCACAACCGGGAAGTCCTCTCATAAGCACCAATACTCTAGCGCCTTCATAGTATAATTTTATGATATGTCTGACTTGAGGGGTCCATGTATCGATTTTGGGCATGACATTTTTCGCGCGTGGAGAGTGCCTTGCTGGAGATGTGCTAGCCATGGCTGGTCCAGGAGAGATTAGAATTGCAGCAGCATAAGAAGGTGCTGTAGAGTTCGTTTGAACGTTAGTTGAAGTCACATCGCTGTTGTGACATGCTGTATCTATAAAAAACCTGTTATTATAATAGGTACGTTATACATTTATTATTTTAAGAGTGCATCCTTAATAATTATATTAACATTTTTACCTTTACAGTCGAGCTTGAACCGTAAATTTGCCAGGCAATCAGGATCTCCGTTGATTTAATTCAGTTTATATTTCCAGACTTACCTGCACTAGTACTGCGCTCTATCTGCGTATCTATCGTTGGGTTAGGGCCATCAAGCGCAATGTTTACTGTTTAGAAGAAATAAAAGAAAAACAAAATTATAACCAATTAAATTATGCATACATAATTGCTTAAACAAATATTCAATAAAATTAACTCTAAACAGAGTAATCGCTTTCGCTTAAATAGTACCTGATAGTAGCTATAGTATATCTGTGTTCCGTTAAAATAAGATGAATAAAATTTGTTAAAATTAATATGGGAGCGCACGATTTTTCAATTGCTCAAATAGTCGAACATGGACACATTTTTTTTTTTTGTTTTTGACTTACTACTATACCTACATAAATATATTGTATTGATTTAATCCAAGAATAAGAACATAGGTATACAGAGGTACTTATTATATAATACACATAACTAACACGTGATTGTAATTTAATAATTATGTTTATAAGCTAAACATAATTATTATAGACATACCTGCACTGCTACTGCCTTCTATGCTACTGCCTACTATCTTCGTAAGAGTATCCACCGCGAGGTTAACTGTGAAGAAAAAAAAACTATTTGTTCAATCGCTTTGTTTGTAAATAGGTAAGTATCATCAACCTGTGTTAGTCTACTGCTGGACGTAGTAGGACGTACTATGCGCCATTGGAGCTCAGCCTTGGGCTCTTTTCCCGTGGTTGTCAGGTAGTACTCATTCACAGATGCGTCGCCCCACCTTAAGATGGCGTCCTATTCTACTTCTTCACAGACCGCGTTTAATCAAGACACAGATTATCATCATCATCAACCTCTATCAGTCCACGGCTGGACGTAGGTCTCTCCCATGACGCGCCACTGAGAACGGTCTTTGACTATTCTCATCCAGTGCTTGCCAGCTACATTTCGCAGATCGTCGCCCTACCTTGCCGGAGGACGTCCTACACTACACTTATCTTAACGCGGTCTCCACTCTAGTATTCGTTTGCTCCAACGATTGTCTGTTCTACGGCAAATATGACTCTGGCTTCAGAATCGGTCCAAGCTTTAGAGGTGCTAAAAACATGAAAAAGTCCTTTGGTCACTCGCTCATACAAGAACTTACAAATGGTTCCCATTCTGTAGCGGGCTACCCGTTACCCGTACCGACTAATATCTATATTGTTATAAATATGATATTTTTTACCCAATTATCGAGCATACTGTTAATGCAATACCGGCATCCGTATTCCTACTCTTTACCTCTACGCCGAATAATATAATACTCATCGATTAAGGATTACTAAAGGGAAAAACGCAGAAACGAAAGTACCAATAAATTATTTACCGTCGTTTCATAAGGGTGCCATATTCAATCAATACTTGGACTACCTACGCAGGTAAAGGACACGCCGATAACGACGCGCGCATCAAACTGCATTGCACCAACGTAAATCCAGGGGCCGCGGCTCAATTAGGTTACCTAGACACAGCTGAGCTGAGTAGGTACACACAGTAAAAACCTCTCTAACATGCGGTATGAAAACTTTTATTTTACAAGGGATTGAATATCATTTTGAAATAAAAAACGCAAACAACAAGTGCAATACAATTGCATACAGTTTAGAAAAAACATAATTTTGATCCAAGCTTGCGTGGTGTTGTTGGTGTCTGTGGGCGACGGTGACCACTTGCCATCAGGTGGGCCGTAAGTCCGTTTGTCTATCAATGCATAAAAAAAAAACTAGCTGACAAGTGGTTACTTGCGATTTTTCGTTGATAAGATCAGTGGTTTATATCTACATTTTTTTTAATAATTAATTTTTCTGGTCTATTTTTGATCAAAACACCTCGAAAGATGAATGCTAGCTAGAGGATCTATCTGATTTCACACGGACTTTTTTTGTTTTTATTTCGTACCTTTAAGTATCGAATTACCTAACGAATAAGTGGAAATACTTAATTAATGAAGGCTAGACAACTTTCTCTTAGCTTCGAATGTCCACCAATGTGCACCAATACGATGACGATGCGGTGACACTACTGTTTGTAAAGTGTACTCTACACTGTGACTGTGTTAGGGTGGCGCAGCGACTGGCGGCCTCTCCCCTGTGCTACCCGTCTTTTTACTACGTACCTTGCAACCGATCTACGAAAAGCTTAAATAGACGGTGATTGAGCATCTCTCAATTTACATTAAAATCCAAATTTTCTTTATTATGTTGTATTAAAAGGGATCACTTTGACATCTAAAAGCTAGATGAGTTTAGGTTCCAATTGCGACCAAGCCTAGAAGCATAGGCCACTACAAGCTCTGTATCAAGGAAGGGCATTATAAAATGTTTGTAATTTAATGTTAAGCATATAATAAAAAGTTAATAAAAAAAAGCAACATTTATCAGCAACATTTGCTTATTTAGAGGTCGCAGACATAGCTCGTACATAGAATTAGTAGTAGAAGTGGTAATGGGCAGGTCATATACTTAGCTCAAAAAATCGAAAACGTTTGTGAAATAAAGGTTCTCGAATGGCGACCACGAAACCTAGGGCGCTCCACCCGCTCGATAGAGCGACGACAATATTAAGATTGCGGGAAGTCAGTGGGTAGAAAGGGTTCAGAATCATTCTTCCTGCAAATGTGTAGGGGAACCTTATGTCCAGCAGTGGACTTCAGGCTGATGATGATGTTTGCCTATTTATGCTTATTGCAGAACTGTTGCCAGTTATGTAATAAAGAGGTGGGGTTTGTGATCCACAACCCGTTTATGGATTTTTAAGTCATGTAGAAAGCACCCTATACATACCTCCAATTACAACAAAACGAAACAAACTGGACCCTTTACCCTACTATACGTATCTGTTAGGTAGGTATTATTTTCATAGCAGTTTTTAAGATACCAATTTTTAAATGCATTTTTTATATTGAAACAGATTGCTTTTTAATGTAGTGTTTAAAAAGTCATTACGATATCAAAACTAGTTTTTGAAGAGTGACGCATGAAGTAAAAATATTTGATATACAGCAGACCATTTACCATAAGATGTCCCCCGCAAACTATACTGCCAACACTAAGAGAGTGGTACATCTTACATTGAACAGTCTGTAGATATTGTAAGTAGGTACCTAATTGTACCCCCTATCTACTATATTTGTTATTGACCAAGTCTATATTAACTGTTTATTTAAAACTGCTTATCATAATATTAGTCTTTGTTTCTTTGTGTTTTTTTCTGCTTTGATTATGTCTGTTTTGTAAATAGGGTATACCTACAGTCTGTATGATTCAGGTTTTATCAAATTGTTTAACATAGCCGTTACCATCTTTATTAAACCAAAACTTAAAGGTAGCGTCACTGTTCAATATTGTTGAGTCAGAATAGAGGGGATATTGACTGTTCTCTTAGCTCAGTAGGAAGCTCTGCCTTCTGATCGATCCTCACCGATAACATATTATATTTGTGTGGTGAACACAGATGTTTGTTCTCTGTCTGGGTGTTATATTGTATTCTAAGTATGTATTTACAAAAAAAAACAAGGAAGTATTCAAGTTTCTGTTTCCCATAATAAAAGCTCTGCCTTATTTGGGGCTAAATAGTGTTCTGTAGATTGTGCACAATATTTATTAAATTATATCTATGCAAACATTGCGTACAATTGGTACATTCTCAATTTAACACCCAGACAAAGAACAAACACAATTTTTTTTATTTCTGTGAGGATCAAGCCTGTTTCACCCAAGACAGACTTATACCCTGAGCCGTGGGGCCTGAGATAAATGAAACTTGACCTATTAGTCTCATACTCCAATAGATCTTACATTCAGTCAGGTCGCCATTTCGTTGAGTAACCGCAAGTGGCATTTCCTTTGAGCACTCAGAATGCTTCTAAGGGTATATTAAGTTGCCAGTCCTTGTTATTAAAATCAATCGAGCTTGTTATGCCGTAACACAGGCTTTCAGGTGGCCCTGAACTTGGGTTACCAGAATTAGCACTACCTTTAGGTACATATTTTCAATTTTCATTATTGTTATGATATAAAAGAAAACACTGATGACAAGTTTTTATTTATCAGATATAATGCTGCTATCTGTATTTATAAAGATTTATTATATATATTTATTTACTGTAGAGACCTAAGTAGCCTATGTTATAGATAAACTTGCACTAAAATGAGATAGGAATAGAAGGGTGTATCAGTATGCAAAAATGAATAAAAAAAGTTAAGTGTTTATTATTATCGTTCCGTCCATACACTTTTGTTTACAATTTTCAAGCTATTATTTATTTTTATCATGAAAAACATTAGACAGGTGTTAGTAAATTGTAATCAAATCACCGCTATGCGTCCGCTAACCATCCTCAATGATTTGGGTAGATTTTTATGTGTAGAAACCTAAAGATCTGATACAGCTACAGCCTTCACCATGCTACCAGTTATTGTGATACTATCAGCAACTTACCTCAAGCAGATGGTGAAATAAACACAGGATACTGGCAGC
Organism: Thera obeliscata; assembly: GCA_947578465.1. Taxonomy (NCBI): domain Eukaryota; kingdom Metazoa; phylum Arthropoda; class Insecta; order Lepidoptera; family Geometridae; genus Thera; species Thera obeliscata. Next base: position 20,312,796 of record OX387912.1, on the reverse strand, counting down.
TACACAAAATAAACTAAAAACAAAACAGCACCGGTGCTGAGCGCGGCGGCGTCCGGCTGTCTGAGAGTGGAAAGCAAAGTTGCCAGGGACCTAACTAAACAGACGGGGTGGACAGGGGATCGAGGGGAGGCGACGGTCGGTTCCCATAAATCATTACTGAGACCTCCTTTGTTCGCATCCGTCTCTACTGCGCACAAGGATCTACCGGCGCAAACAGACAGCCGATAGCTAGACATACAACCTAACAGCACAGGGCGGATACTTCTTGTCGAGCGGATAATTATGGCACTTACCATCACCGTCGCAATCTTCCAAAACTCCGGATATCACTTCTAGGCTGAAATGGTTTTCAAACATGCCTCGTAGGAGCTCAAGTTCCTGTAGGAAATTATCCACAGCATGCTCTGAGTCTTGATCTTCGGAATCCATTTTTGTCAATAATTCGCCTATTTTTTTAGATGTTGTTTTCTTTTCAACATACAACGTTCACCCACGAACAAAAATGAAGAACTGCTTGCTTAAAATTTGTTGTTTATTATAATTACATAAGCAATTATTTATTTACCAACGCCATGACCGACCGTACGTACCAAAGCAAAGAAATTGGCAGACAGAAATCGCGCCATATTTTTTTACTTCACTTTCCTACTTGCGGTCAAGTGTGAGTTGACATGCTCATCAAGAGGGCACAGAAGAACACTATTATTTATAAATAGGAAATTGCCGTTTTGTATGGATTAAGTAAAAGTACTTTTTTTTTAACTTTTTTTATTTCTTTTATTCAAAGTTATGTTATCACCCATGCAATCGACGCATTTTTGCCAACGCATTGGCAGTTTATAAATGCCTTTGTAAAATTCAGCTGGACGGGAGGCAACAAACTCTTCAAAGACACTGAAGAACGGCAAATTCATAGGTAAAGACCTATTATTAATTTTAAGTTTTTTTGATAAAACTATCTGATTTATGGTACATGCTAAGGTCCACCTATAATTTAATGTTCAGTGGTAGGCAGGAAGGTAGGATAAGCTAACATGAAAATCGATCGCCTTCAACAAAGCATGGTGTTTTGCAGGTCACACGTACACCTTGTCAGAACCGTGCACTTCCTGCGATGCACCTTCCTAATAATGCTATGATAGTACAGTGCAATCACAATAATAATTCAGTTATTTCAACGTAATAAAACCCAGTCGCTCGTCCTGCCTAACAAAATCTTGGCGTGGAATATTAGTTGTAGTGATAGGCGATCAGGCATTTATTGGTAGGTAATAGTTGATACACGCAAAGATCATTCAAATTCAGTTGTAAACTCTCAATTATCCAGATTTAGCAAAATTAATAAATTAGCATTGTGAGTCATTAGGTTTCTTGACATACGTACGGCCGCCGGATGGAACCCTAAAAAAAGTAAAATAATGGATTGAAGAAGAAGAGGAGGAGAAATGTCACTCGAATGAAAGCCTGTCAAAGAAACACAATGACAAATGCCAAATTACTATTCAAAGTCAAAAGACAAAACTTCAACTTGTCAATGTCAAAAGAGCAGAGAGATGTTAGTAGGTACAATTTACACAAGGGATCTTGGAGGAATTAGAAATGGAGGCGTCAACGTTTAAATCCACGAACAATATTTTCTGCCAAAATTGACGGGGGACGAGGTAAACACGCATGGCACACGCGCATAGCAAAATCCTATTCATGTAAACACACACATTGACAATCCCGCACACGATCTTAAAATTTGCACACAGATAAAAAATATAACGTAGTTACGCAGTGTCAAGACTCACATTATGATAATCTCTAGTGATGGGCATTCAGTAAGACCGGCAAATTGAACGATGATTAAAGTAATGAATGAAATGGGTTTTTAAGTAAAGGTAATTTAAATAAGTTATGCACAACAGGTTTCACATTTTGTAACAGTCAGAAAATAAAAGAACTGAATTTAGTTGTTATGTTTTATTAATGGTTATAAGTTTGAATCAATAGTTCTTAACATGTTATAGCATAGTACACATAAGTTTAGTCTTTTACTGAATAATTGAAAAAAATATATAAAGTGAAATCACATTACATCGTCAGCCTTCACATCACAGCGAAGTTTGTAGTTCTGCCTGCTGCGCCGGAGGCGTTGGTTCGATTCCCACCGAGAACAAATATTTGTGTAGTGAACGCAGATGTTTGTTTGCCCGAGTTTGAGAACTTTCTGCAAAATGTTCCGAGCAAATCACACTCGTTCTTGTTGCATGCCAAGTTGTTTTTTGGCCAAAAAATTTTGTCCACTCTTCAAGCAACAGGGTTTTTTGGAAACCTGCACAGGACATAAAAGAAATATAAAATAAGCAAAAAAATGTTTTATCTACGCCCACGACTTTATTTTTGAGTACGATGTCATGTCCTATTTTATACATTGATGAGTAGAGGGTTTGATGACTGGTACCTAGGATACCCATATTGTGGGATTTGTGAATAAATGTAATCCGATATTTCGTGGCGGCAGCCATTTTATTCACATGTTTAAGTTCACCAATAAATAAATAAATAAAAAAAATTGGACCAATTTTCATCAAAAATAGCTAAGAACACTCCCGACTATTCACCTTTCAAACAAACAAAAAACCAAAAAAAAATCGTTCGGGAACTACGATGGGACAAACAGACACACACACACACACACAAAGACACCGCAAACTCATAACATCCCGTCATTTTTACGTCGGGGGTTTAAAAAGCACCAAATACGTAATTAGACAACACATTATGTGATAATAATTTAACGTTTATTTTATCATTCATTCATTCATCAATTTCATTCATTTTTTCCCAACACTATGCCTTCTACCAAGGTATAATCTTTGACAATGGTGTCGTAATACTGTCGCTAATCTGTCGCAACCGGTATTTCTTTTGAACTTAAATTCTACAAAATTACAAACACAATTGACAAAATAATACTCACTTGTGGTAGGAAATACCATGTTCCCGGAAGTTTGATGTCTCTGATCGTCTTTTACAAGAAACTACCATGCAATTCATCATTTTCACGGAGCTCCACTTCGCGACATGAAACGACACACAATGGCTGCGGTTGCGAGTGAAACAGTTTTATTTAAAGGATATGATCGAGATCGGTAGATGATCGGCAGAGGGGAAAGCCCTGTCTTGACATCTCCATTTCTAATTCCTCCAAGCAAGGGATGTATGAACGCGCAAACAAAACAACAGTCGCCACACCCACGAATGCCAGACTTTATTCTGAGGCCAAGATTCTGATTTCAAGTGCGGCCACCTAAAGCCTTGCGCACATTTAAGAAGGGCCACGATAAATTCTAGTTGCGCCTCCGACGCGACCCTCTGATTCTGAAGGAGTGCCCACAAGTTTGAAAAAAACCCGCTGAAATAACAGTCAGACCAGACCCGTTAGAAGCCAGCCGAACCCGCAAAAAATAGGCCCGTACCACCGTGACCCTACAAGCCTCAGATGAAGATAGCGCCGGCCGGGTTGAGTCCTTTTTCACAGCCTGAGCAAGCTATACAAGCAACCGAACAGGTTATGTCAAATTGCCTATGCCTAGCTCGGTTTTGGAGAAATCATTTTGGTTTTTATTTTTTAATATGTTCGATTTTCTGTAACATCCTTCGTTCATAATATTATGAATACCAGCCATGTTTGTAGTACTTTAGATGGCAGAATTGTGGCATCTAGTCGCAGTAGCCAAAAAAGAAGAAGTGAAGTGAAGTGAAGTGAAGAATTGAAAAATTTATCTGAAAAAAGCTTAGACAATTTAACCTAAAATTGTCTAAGGAAAAAAGACAGGGCTGGATTTTGTAGAATGAACCTAAATAATACACAGAGATACTATTAAATAAAACCACAATTTTCATGATGTACTATTCTAAGTAAAATGTAGGTAGAACCAAGTATTTTTATCAATCAACGTGGCCATCGGATTTTGGTGGTTGGCGGTGGTGGCAGGGCTAGCTGGTTGGCGAATCTTCCGTTCTTCTTGTTCTTATCGTGCCACTGATTCTTTCGAACCAAGTGTGGTGAAAGGATTTTAAATCTTCCGTTGATCATTGGCATTGGCAATGTTCGTATGCACAAACGGCTTGGGTGGCCGTAACGTGTAATAATCTACCAATATTACCGAATACTTTAGAACAATAATTTTTAGAAAGTGTGAGCCTGATTCTGCTGGTCAAGTTTTACAGTTAGGAGCTCTGCCAATTAATTCCACTGGTAGCCCCAAAAAAACTTGTATAGGGGCTAAAAAAAAGACTTGGCAAAAATACCTTGTTTCCAGCGCCTGTACAAAATTAATAAATAATCGGCCTAGCCTAACCAAAAAAAGCAAGCAAAGCAAACAGGCAAACAAAGTACAAACAGCCAAACCAAACCAAACCATTCCCTGAGCCAAACCGAGCGACCGAACCGACCAATATTTTAAAAACTTGGTGGGTGAACTATTAAAGTGTAGTACTGTGTTTTCCTAGCGAAAAATAACGTATTTCCTATTTTGTATACGTTTTGTAGAAGCTAATAGTTACAAGTAACAATGGGTGACAATTTTCAAAACAAAACCATGGCATCAGTAATGATGGACTATGATTTCAAAGTGAAAACACAAAACGAGCGCTCTAAAGTGGAAGATCTGTTTGATTTCGAGGGGTGCAAAGTGGGCCGAGGAACGTACGGTCATGTGTACAAAGCCAGGAGAAAAGACGGCTCTGATACTAAAGATTACGCCTTGAAACAGATTGAGGGTACGGGTCTTTCTATGTCAGCTTGCAGGGAAATCGCGGTTTGTACATTTCGTAATAGGCAATAAAAAATAAAAATTAAAGGTTTCAAATATCGCCCATGGTCTACACTCCTACTATATTTACTTTATTTATATACGCCCAGTTGATGTATCCTTGTGTACAATAAAGTGTTACATATCTATCTATCAACCCAAAAGCGTAGTGATGGTGGGAGCACTCGACAATAATATCTCGGTTACCTTAAGTGTAACTCTGCAGTATCCTAACCCAAGAATATCTTCTAGGAGTAGGTATGTGCTTCCTGATTTAAGGAGATATCTGAAGATTGTGTGTATTCTTATCTACTACCCATTTCAGTTACTTCGAGAGCTGAAACACCCTAATGTAATCAACTTAATACGAGTTTTCCTCTCTCACAATGATCGGAAAGTGTGGCTACTCTTTGACTATGCTGAGCATGATCTGTGGCACATCATCAAGTTTCATAGAGCTGCTAAGGCTAACAAGAAGTCGGTGATGGTGCCAAAAGGTATGGTGAAGAGTTTGCTCTATCAGATTCTGGATGGGATACACTATTTGCATTCTAACTGGGTGCTACATAGGGACTTAGTAAGTATTTTTTCCTTTTTCTATGTATTTGAGAGGGACTGGTGGTACAAGATTGTAGAGCGGGATTGGGGCAGGCTGTTGTCCAACAATAGGATGATTCAGGCTAATAGTAACAGTAATGCAAAAAAAACCAAAGCTTTACATAGCCTTAGTGGGTACACCTCTGTAGTTTTAACCTGGTGCTGGTTGCGGTTATGAGTTTCTTACTTGAAGGAGAATGTGTTCTAGGCCTCTAGGCTATCTATAAAGAAAACTTACTAGGTACTTTACTAGTCATTATTTTTTTCTACATTATATTTATATGCAGCTTTTCTTATCTTATATTGTAGGCTTACAACCAATTATAAGGTATAAATCTTATCTAATAGCTTACAAGCAATAGCCTATCTATTAGCTTATATTTGATAAAAGAGAAAGAGATGACAGAATTTTAGTTCTAAATAAATATGAATTTCAGAAACCAGCAAACATTTTAGTAATGGGTGAAGGTCCTGAACGGGGTCGAGTGAAGATAGCAGACATGGGGTTTGCAAGGCTATTCAATGCCCCCTTGAAACCACTAGCTGATTTGGATCCTGTGGTGGTTACTTTCTGGTACCGAGCCCCGGAATTGCTGCTTGGCGCAAGGCATTATACAAAAGCTATTGGTAGGTAGAAGTAAACAGAGTATTTTAAGAAAAACAAGGAATGAAATACAAAATACAAAAAAAAAATACAAAATCTTTATTTCAAACAATATTACATGACAGTAACTTAGTGTAGAACCACTGTTTCCTGCATTAGTCTACACTGTGTTGCAGAAAAACAGGTAGTAAATACAGTACTTTTTTTTGGAATAGGTTACAGATATGCATAGTTCTCATCCTACTTGTAAGTTTAGGTACATGTGTCAAAGATATGTCTCAGACAATCAAATATGCACCTTATAGGTCTATGTTCGAAGAGTCCTATTGCAGGCTAAGACAACCAATAAAGCTTTTGTTGAAAGGGTGTTTCTATTCCATTGATGATTTTATAAATAATGACATTTCTAATATTGATACTTGACTATGTAAAATTGAATTTTGTACTATTATTATTATTTAATTTGTGTTTATTGATTGTTTCTTGTTTGTCTCTTTCAATTGTATGTACATATTTCAAACATGATTGTATGATCGTTCATGAATAAATGATATGATATGATATATGATAACCACAGCCCAAACCTAAAGCAATAAAAATAAATCTATTACTGTGCACAAGTCTATTTAAATTGCATATAATTAGGAACTTCTGCATTTACCCTTATTTTTAGTAACAACGTAATGTGTTTCTTATATTTTTATTGAATTGCTTGAATAAAGCTTATCTTAATCTATCCATTGATTTCCGTACTTTTCAATTTTCAGATATTTGGGCAATAGGATGCATTTTTGCTGAACTCCTGACCTCAGAACCAATATTCCATTGCCGGCAGGAGGATATAAAGACCAGTAATCCTTATCATCATGACCAGCTCGACAGGATATTCAATGTCATGGGATTCCCTCAAGAGAAAGACTGGGAGGATATTAGGAAAATGCCGGAGCATGCTACTTTAGTCAAGGATTTTAAGAGATCAAAGTAAGATACAGGACCAGGAGTTTTCCAGTCCCCTTTTGCGAATGCGAATTCAGTTGCTTAGTTATGCAAAGGAATGAATTTTTGTAAGCAATAACAAGCTCTCACATCTATTCAATATTTATGACCTATGTCTGTGAATGACCTGTGTCCAGTGGACTTCTTCAGGCTGATGATGATGATGAATATATATGAACGATTGTGCTCTCGCCATCTTCAGACGTCCCGTGACCTTTACTTCCCGTTTAAAACCGACTTAAAGAAAAAAAGAGGAGGTAATCTCCCGATTTTTTTTTAGGTAGGTATATTTTTTATAGTTTTTATTTAGGACAACAAACAATTAGAAGTTACTAAGTAGTTCTTAGAGTGTAATCAGCCCCGTTATCCGCAAATGAGAATAATGATGATATCTATAAACTAATTTCATTTTCAGTTACCAAAACTGTTCTCTCAGCAAATACATGGACCGGCATAAAATTAAACCAGACAGCAAAGCATTCAGCTTACTCCAGAGGCTTCTACTCATGGATCCCAACAGAAGAATAACATCAGAACAGGCTATGCAGGACCCATACTTCGCTGAAGACCCCTTACCGACACAGGTACAATACCAAACTTATGTAGAAATCATTGCCTGAACAAAATACACCAGTAGTAGTAGAGCTCTTTATAAATAATAATAATAAATAAATAATGCGGACAATCCACACAACACTATCTAGCCCCACACTAAGCAGAGCTTGTACTATGGGAACCAAATAGCTGATATAATACTTAAATACTTTTTTTTTTGTAAATACATACATAGAATACAGTATAACACCCAGACAGAGAACAAACATCTGTGTTCACCACACAAATATTTGTTCTCGGTGGGGATCGAACCCACGCCCTCCAGCGCAGAAGGCAGAGCTACTACCAACTGAGCTGTGAAGGCAGTCTTTGTGAGTCTTTGTGAAGGGCTTGTCCGGGGAAATACTACCACCAAGTTATTTCTGCCACAAGTTGATGGACGCATGGCAGCGCATCAAAGGGCACGTTCTTAACGTGCGTGACTTATGAGGCAATGCTTTGTTATATGCGATGGTTACCTAACATCAGTTTGACAATAACCGCTGCACCAGTAGGGCGATTGTCTAATTCAGTTGCAATCATTAGTTTGATACTAACAGCTAAACGATACTATCAAGGAATAGCGATCATGTAACTTGTTGCAATGCCTTTTTGACCGCTATCTATCAGTTGCAATGATAGTTTTGCAGCGTGAAGTTCCTGCAAATCAATTTAACCCGACCAATTTAAAAATCATAATCTTAGTAAGAAGCCGTGTGAAAACGATTGCCCCACTTTATTTGACTTTCTAATAGACCTCGTTCACTCATTTTGTGTTGTGTTTCTGTCAGTCTTCTTCTTCTTCTTTACAAAGGTTTCGTAAATATCGAATAAAATTTACTTTTTCAAGTTATTTAGTCTGATTTCAAGTAAGTAAAGTCTAACATTCTTAATTCTTTATTCCTAGCTTGCTCAAGTGATTAATATGTTGTTTCTATTTGTTATAAAGTTATGATCCCAATCCACCAGTGTTCGTCGAAGCAATCAACCATAGCCCTTATTAAAATAAGGGCACCAACAATATTTGAAGGCCTGGGAAAATCTTGCAAGGATGTTAAATGCCGTGGGTGGCGGCTACATAAAAACTGGTGAAAAATGGAAGGGATTAAGTAGTAGGTAAATAGTTTTCAATAACCCTAGTTTTGTGCAGCTATTATTCATCATTTTTTTGTGCTCTATATGGTAAAACAACAAAGTTCTATGTTTTTTGATTAATTAATGGTAATATGTAGATACAAGTGCCCCATAAAGTCCAAGGTGGTGGATAACCGGCGAAACGTTGGGGGCACTGGGGGTGGACCCTATACCTACGCTGCATCCACTCACACTCACAGGTTTTATTTAGCTTACTTTTGTAGATGTTAATTTTTTTTTTTTTGTAGATCACGATGACAATGTGCTCCGCTGGGTGTACAGTCTAGAGAAAAGGCACCTTGTGGTCGAAGAGGGAACGTGAAGAGAGGGAATGGTGGATGCTGTCGCTGCTATAGGCAGATCGTTTAATGAAATGGCGACACAAGAGCCATGTGTGGAGTTGCTGCTGCTTTAAGTTCAACAGCATCCACCACCATTAAATAAAACAGTTAAATAAAATACATTATTTCTTTTAATAACTCGCCTTATTTCTTTACCACAATACATAGATAAGGCACCTACTGCTTATAAATCAGACTAATTATAGCATTTTGTATTTTAATTTGAAACAGCTTTTATCCTATTCTAGTCATTAGTACATAATTGATAATGAAATATTGGAAGTATGTAATGTAACATAGGCAGGAGCCAGCTATTTCCCCCTGCGCGTGGAGGTTTTGACTGATTCTACAAATGGCTATGGTAGAATGAGGTCGATATCCCAGCACAGGATATCAAACGCTTCCTTCGTCAGGCGAAAGTTCGAAATAAACTCTCTCTGAGGGATTTAGAACGGATTGCTGGCATCCTGCATCAATGTTCTATCAAGAATGCGTATTTTTTTGGCACTGTTCCTTCTCTAGCCCAAGTAGGAATCCTCTTGATATGATAAACTGAAATGAATTTAAATACCTACTTAGTTGAAACGGATTTGTAGTAGGTAGGTACGCACTAGATTTTATTTGATTAGGAATGCAATAATAACGTTGTTTATCATTGTCAAAACACTAAAAACTTACTGTAAATAACTTACTTTATTCAATTTCTATCCATCGTAACAGCACCTTACTTGTTTCTATTCGCGATTGATATGATAGTAATCGTAAGCTGTCATTTCCATTGAAACAGCCTTACGTGATCGCTGTTTCATGATATCTATAGAAACATTACGCTCATGTTGCAATCGTTCATTGTCAAAGATGGTTTCAATTGCAATGCGCTTTCGATTGCAATCGAAGCTACTTGGTGATCGCAAATTTGACAGTTTCAATAGGATATCCATTGAAACCATTGCAACAAAAGTTACATGATCGCCCCACAGGCATTTGACAAGACAAAAATTCTAACCTGAAAAAATCGGTTGTCTGTAAAGTCGGTTTACTGACGATAGTTGAACGTGACAACGTCATAAAACTTAAATGGAACGCCTCAGAGCGAGGTAACGCCGCATGACGTTATGTTTATTCGTGGGTGCTGCCGGCTCCATCGAATTATATTTTAAATTATAAAAACTTTTAAACAGTTGAGACTGTGATGTTTTGTTTTAACCTTACCGACAGACATAAGTTGGCAAATTCATTATTCGCACTTGGTATGCGGACTGGTATCCGCAAGCAGGCCGCTGTCATTGCGTGACGCTTGACACGTGTATTGCTCGATATTTTTAGGTTCTAAGACACGCCGGTTTCCTCACGATGTTTTCCTTCAACGTTTGAGAGTACATGCACATACATTTTTCGACTCAAAAACTCATTGATATACGACTGGACTTGAATCCACGACCTGAGGATCGGAAGGTGAGGCTGCTACCACTAGACCCCCAGTGCTGTCACCGACAGACATTTCCAGCCACTATTTTGCATAGAGTACGTACCAACTACTGTCTATATACCTCGGCCTACCTCTATGTTGCTTTACCCTATACACAGGGTCCATGTGATACTGACTTACACCTAAGAGCTATGTATGAACCTAAACTAAACCATGTGTATGCAATAAATGTATTGAGTATAGAGTTTCATTCCAGGATGTATTTGCTGGATGTCCCATCCCCTATCCGAAGAGAGAGTTCTTGACCGATGACGACCAAGAAGACAAGAGTGAGTCCAAAGCGAGGCAAAACCAACAGCAACAACAACAAAACAATGTAAGTCTTGTCTTATCACTAGTTCTTCAGAACCAGTGTGCTGAAAGGATCTTTAGTGTGCCACAAAAAGGCTCCTTTCGTGCACATGACACTGGTTTTCGAACTTTTTAGGCTCAACGAAATACCTGTTTTCTTGCGATATTGTTTGATAATATCCACAAATTGATAATAGTAGTAGTAGAGCTCTTTGTGCAAGGCTCGTCCGGGGAAGTATACCACCATGCCTATTTATGAAGCAGCATTGTTGTTACGGTTTGAAGGGTGTGGGTGCTGGTGATATTACTGGCACGTGAGAATGAACATCTGTATGCCTCTAGTTGATGGACGCAAGGCAGTGGTCGCCTTGCAACATGTTCCTGACTTGTGTGACCTACGAAGCTATGCTTTGTTATAGGCGATGGTTACCACTTAACATCAGGTGGGCCATTATGTTTAATCAGCTAATTGTATAAAATAAAAATGCTTTCTGTCTATTTCAGACCCAACAAAACCAAGTGCAAAATCAAAATCATGATCACGCAGCGAATAACGCGAAACGGATGAGGATGGCAGGTAAAGTCGAATGCATATAGCATGTCATATGCGTCGTACAAATAGGCTACGTGCTACGTTCATACGCAAACGATGAGATTTCATCGTACGACGTGATAAAATATACAAATTTCTTCAGAGTATCCCCCCCCCCCCCCCCCCCCAAGTCTTCGCGCTAGCACAAGGTTTGTGTATTTTATCTTGTACTAGCGGCGCGGCGGTCAGATTTTCAAATCAAAAGTTATTTATTTTGATGCCATACAACAACAATAGTATTACACAATAAAAATGACAAAAAAATGGGCGTCACTCAGCATATTATGCTATTAAATAGTAGCGAACGCCACTATAACGCTGGTCTTCCGTATTTTATTCCATTGTTCTTGTTTTCTTAGAACAGGATGTGTTGTATAGTTTTTTACCAATGTCCTTCACATTCCAGGACCACAAGGAAACAACCAACAAGGCCAGGAGTTCCACCAACAGCAACAAATGATGTTCGGCGGTCAGCAGCAAGGCGGGTCGCAGCAGCAAGGAAACTTCCAGCAAAGGTTTTGATAAATAATACTGCATCTAGGCCGGAATATGCACAAGAGTATATGAGAGATCGAACACAGCAAGAAAGAACGAACACAAACTAGCTAAGGTCTGTAACCGAAGTTGGAGTTTTGCTACCAAATTTTGTTTGTGAGTTTGAGCACGCGTCTCTCTCTTTTATATGGAAAATTGATGAGACAATAACTCTAACTCCGTAACGTATTTTTGGTGTCTCATATTTTCTCCATGCAATAGACAGAGACAAATAGGCAAAACGTAAACAACATTTCGTCTACGAAATGTAAATGAAGAGGGATTTGCCCTTCAGATCCCTTTTTAATGCGAACGCACTTAGCTTGTTATGTTTTCGTATGAAATTGCATCTTCGGATGAAGTAAACACAACATTTTCCAACATTCTCAAGTGCAGTAAATCCTTTAAAAATTATTCGATCGGGACCTTTTGATTGGCATTTCGAAATTAAAAGAATATCATTAGTTTACAGAAATACGTGGTCTCTGCCTACCCCTATAAGAACAGGCGTGATTTTGAATATTTACTTGAATGTACATGTCTACTCGGTATAATGTACTGATTAAATGTTTTTTTCTTTGTTCCAATAATTATATTATTGTAGTTAGCTATTCAGCTGTTTGTATTTATTTATTTTTCAATCTGTTAGTTATTCTATTATTGCATTATTTTTATTTTTAGCTTTTCTTTTTGACCGTGTTTGGTCAGACTGACTGTAATATTTTTGTAAGTAGGTATATTTAATTAAATGAATTTACTGTACTATAGTTAGATTAGTTTTAAGAAAATAGTATATTTTGTCCTACTTTCCTATAAATTGATTCTAATAATAACTTAGTACAAGAATAAATCAATGAATTATATAACAAGTTTATTCATATTTTTTATTATAATTATTTACAATTCCTATCCTTAAGTACGTATAAAGTATACCTTAGTATCACTCTCCTATACTATCCTATCTTTAGATAAAAAATCTAACACAGAACATGATTCATAGACAAATAATAATTGAAACTACTTTAAAGTACATCTAGGGGGCCCATTATTTTACGGTGAGTATAATGTCAGGTCTTATTAAATAATTTTGAATAAGTGCCTGTTTCAAAGCTATTCGTCAGATTAAAATATTTCCATTTTGTCTTTCGACAAGTTTAAAGTAGAGACTGGAATAATATATCTTTACTCAGATACGGATAGCTTTTCTCAGATACTCAGGGCCTTAATTAATATACAGTTTTAGCCTTAATTAAAAAAAAGCCGAGAAACTCACTAAATTGAAGACACAAGTCGAAAACTTACATTAATTCAGCAGGCAGTAAAATTTCAAATAGTTTTTTTTTCTAGAAAATAATATAGAGTTGATCGTAAACGTGATTTAGATGGTACCTACATTAGCATCAGTATTTCCAAATTGGTTTGAATCATACTTTGGATTTTTGTCCAATCATCATTTACTTTGATGTTGAATGCGACGGTAAGCGCCTAACTTAGTCAATTAATTCTAGAGGTAGCAACACTATATCACTGTCTCTATCACTCCTAAAAAGAAGGACACAATGCTTCGGGCCTAATAAACTTTTCTTAAAACTTCACATAAACTGAACAAGAAAACCAGTCTTATCATCTCTCTTCCCCTCATCACGCTATACCAGTCAGCTCGATAACAGTCTTCTGACCCTGTTCTACAGAATACTCGTTCTTTCGAAGCTCGTCCTTTTTCAATTTATTTCTGGAGTCGATCAGACGGATCCGGGTTCGCAGTTGGCTGCAACTTCCATCTATCACCTTCTCAAACGCTGGAAAATAAAATTTACAATTTTTAGCGCCATCTAGCGAGCTCCATAGTACTAAGTAGTTATGTCAGAGTTACATAAAGTATTAAGGACGCTATTACATTTTTCATTGTCTCGAATTCGGCTTTCTGCGCCAGCACACAACAGCAAAGTGACCACGAACACATTCAAGCCCATTTACGCTCCTTTTTCTGCATTAGTCAAATAATCTTGATACTTGATGGTTAGGTAGGCAATTAATTGAAATTACTTTTTTTATATAAGTCGAATGTGTCTTTAAGCTATTGTTTTACTCACAAACCAAATCAAAATTAAATCATTTTTTTTTTCAGGAATTAAAATACAAAAATACAAAATTTTGTTTAGGCGACCGATTGAAGCAACGCGTGACCCAGACGCCAGCGTCTTGGGGACGCTTCCGTCTGGCACTGATTGGGGTCAGTTGACCTATCTCTATATCGTTTCTAAGCAGATAGCTCAACTGTTTCTTGTGAATTTTGTACATTTTGTAAATACCTACATGTATTAATTGAAAGTTTTTTGTGTAAATAAATACTTTATTAAATACTAAATAAAATGAAAATAACACGCCAAAACCAAGCAAAAGGTTGATGGATTACATTAACGGGGAACTGAGTACGCTCCTACAATAAACTTCTGAAAAATGCAATTAAGCTACATAAGCGGAAGTCCTACTTCCTACTATCCTACTATATAATATATAATAAATACACAATAAACGAGAAAGTTTGTAAGTATGGATGGATGTTTGTTACTCTTTCACGTAAAAACTACTGGACCGATTTGGATGAAATTTGAAATGAATACATTTAATAACCTGGATTGGAATATAGGTTACTTTTTATCCAAAAAAAATAACAGGAACGGGTTAATCATAACTACCACGCGGGTGAAGCCGCTGGCAGCCACTAGTCCTAAATATAATTATTACGCCTTTGCATTTTTTTCTGTTAATATTGTTTAGCTTGTGTGTGAGCTATGATCTCTAAGATCCATTGACCTCGCATAACGAGGGTCAACAAGTTCAAGAAGCAAACAGTTATTGTAGAATTTTACTAAATGCCCCTCCATGTTTTCCTTCCAGAACCGGTCGTCTCTTTTTACGAATTCATATTTAATTTTGCCGTCTCCAGTCCAAACGGCAAATACACACATATTTTGGTCAGTAACTCGTAATTGGCCCTGAATCTGGTAGTACCACTTGCTTTTTTTATTCACTGTGTAAACATCAGATTTATACAACCAAAAGTCAATTTTCTTCTGTTTGATTGCTTCTTCGGGCTCTAAATTGTAAGCTGATGATGGGCATTTCCCTTCTACAATGCCATGTATGCATTTGCCGTCTGGAGTAGCTCCCAGAAATGGAAATTATTTGTCAATGTGCAATCCACATTCTTGAATATCAACGTTTAACGTCTTTTCTAAATCCCGAAGCGCTATAAGTTCTCGAAATATGACCATTTTCAGTTTGACAGCTATCATTAAAAATGCAGGTCTTGGTCATACCTATCATTTGGGATTAGAACGAAAAGTCCGGGACGAGTTGTTTCCGAGATATGACCATTTTAAGTTTGACAGCTGTCATTAAAAATGAAGGTCTTGGTCATACCTATCATTTGGGATTGGAACGAGGAGTCCAGGACGAGTAGTTTCCGAAATATGACCATTTTCAGTTTGACAGCTATCATTAAAAATGCAGGTCTTGGTCATACCTATCATTTGGGATTAGAACGAAAAGTCCGGGACGAGTAGTTTCCGAGATATGACCATTTTAAGTTTGACAGCTGTCATTAAAAATGAAGGTCTTGGTCATACCTATCATTTGGGATTGGAACGAGGAGTCCAGGACGAGTAGTTTCCGAGATATGACCGTTTCAAGTTTGACAGCTGTCATTAAAAATGCAGGTCTTGGTCATACCTATCATTTGGGATTAGAACGAAAAGTCCAGGACGAGTAGTTTCCGAGATATGACCATTTTAAGTTTGACAGCTGTCATTAAAAATGAAGGTCTTGGTCATACCTATCATTTGGGATAGGAACAAGGAGTCCAGGACGAGTAGTTTCCGAGATATGACCGTTTCAAGTTTGACAGCTGTCATTAAAAATGCAGGTCTTGGTCATACCTATCATTTGGGATTAGAACGAGAAGACCGGAACGAGCAGTTTCCGAGATATGACCGTTTCAAGTTTGACAGCTGTCATAAATGAAGGTCTTGGTCATACCTATCATTTGGGATTGGAACGAGGAGTCCGGGACGAATAGCTTTCGAAATATGACCATTTTAAGTTTGACAACCGTCATTTTAAAATGCAGGTCTTGAAACCTTTAATTGGCTGTTTTAAATTTGACCGCTGTCATTAAGAGGTATATAGGTAATATCATCCTCATCAGCCTGGAGAAGTTCACTGCTGGACATAGGCCTCCCCTATACATTTCCAGAAAAAAAATGAAAATTTCTATACATAATCAATGTATAAACATTTTCATTTTCTTTTCCCAGCCAATGCCATGACGTATTCGAAGGTTCGTTCCATGACTTCTTCTGGCTGATAATGATGACTTTTATTATGGTCCAAGAAAGTATCAACTTTATCCAGGCACAGTACACACACGCACGGTGCATCTTGTGTACTGATGAGAACGACAAGGTTCTTCAAGCAGGCGCCGCAGTGCTTTCTTTAGAACCTTGTCGTATTCATCCTAATTATTTGCAAAAATTTGTGACACCCGTCCTTCTAGGACCGCGTCTGAGCGCGGAATGGCGAACGAAATGTAATGAAGTCTACCTACTATCTACCTACCCTTGGAAAAATGTATGGAGAAATTTTAGTGCGTTTTAAAATTGTCTATTCTTTCAAAGTAATTTATTTGGTTACAAAATAATAACGAAGACGAATAGAAGACTCTGTATGCCACAATTTCGTTCTATTTTCACGTTATAATATTTACCTATCCAGACCCCATTTTTAGCGATTTTTGCTATGGTAAAAACGTATTCATGTGAAAATGTTGTATAGTACTGCCCATTTTTTATTGGCTATCACTATAGATGAACACATCATCTTTAATTTTATACCATGTTATATCTACAGTTATGATTCCTGGTTCCATAAATGGTACCCAAAAACCGTTGGTATTCGTAATTTCCCCCTTAAGAAAGGGAAGTCAGGGTTATCATCATCAGCAGCCTGAATAGTTCTACTGCTAGACATAGGCGTCACCTATACCTACCTAATATAGCCAGTAATAAGATTCTGAGCGCTCTTCTGCGACCTACGGTCCTTACGATGTTGTCGGTCTATCGGGTGGGAGGCGTCCTACGTTTCATCTTCCAGTTCGTGGTCGCCATTCGAGAAGAATTTTATTCTCTAGCGGTGGTCGGTTCTACGGATCCCCAACGGTTGTCATGAGGAGGGATGAATGAAAGTCATAAGCGAAAAGTGTTCGGCATGGATGTGGATTGTGGTAATAAAAGAAGAGTTACACGAAAGAAAATATGGATGGACTGTCAAAGATGACAAGAGCAAGAAAAGAGTGAGCACTGAGATGAAGAATGATACCTCTGTGAGGTGAAAGAAGAAAACATGGCGAGGGAGTCGATTCTACGAGTTATAATGACCGGCTCATAGCCCACTGCCCACTTACGCTAGCCCTAACATTGCCTATTGCAGTAAACAATTACCTACACTCAATTATTTACTCAAATTTGCCAATTGATTAGTTATTTATGAGATTCCATGATACGTCGGGCCTGTCTGATTAATGTCTACATGTTTACTTAGACTACGTATGTAATTGGTTTTGTAAGAAGGCCGCTGTAATGATGAAACCGGCAATAAAACCACGCACCGGTTACTGCTTAGACTATAGTAATAATTCAATCGCGTGTGTAGGAATCGTAGAATATAATAGTCGGCAAATTATATGATCAGAATTTAAAATTTCCCGCTTTTTATGTGGGCTTGCTTGAACAAAACAGTGCTATTGCATAGGAAGCGTAGCGGACCAGTACCCAAAGTCGGAGTTTTGCTACCACATTTCGTCTACCAAATGTTTTCATGTGAGCACGTGTCGCTCTCTTTTGTATGGAAAATTGATGATACAACAACTCTTAACTACGTAACGTAGTTTTGCAGTCTCATCTTTTCTCCATAAAATATTTATAGAGAGAGACAATAGGCGAAACGAAAACAACACTTCGTGGGACTTGCCCTTCTGATAGAAAATTTTAACCGATAACGGCGCGCCTAAATATACAAGCATCGATCTAACAAGAGTCTTCCTTTACAAATTTACACAATTCAGTTCCTGTAGCCTCACTTAAAATGTTAGAAAGCGTACTACGTTGCACAATTTCGTTACAGATTCATTTTTTGTTGAGCTTATTATTTAATTTTCCTTCAATCGCGTTATATAACTTCAGCAGGTTACAAAGTTTGATCAATACTGCAGATTTTTAGTCCAATCCAAGCCTACAATATCTCTCTGAGAACGTGTCTCATAAATAATACAGGTCTTTAAAATAAGAAATGTTACTCACGTTCTTTTCTGTAAGAGTTATGGCACGCCATATGACATACTGACGGGAATCCTCTCAATTTATTTGTATCTATCTCGCGATGTGACAACGGTGCTGCACAAATAGGATCCTTCACCTTCTTGCATCCATCTAAGCATCTGTCATAGCTGTTCTTTCTAGGCTTTTTAGTTCTTCGGGTCGTTGGACGTCTGGTAGTTTGTTTCGTCGTCACAGGCCTCCTTGTTGTTGATTGTGGATTTATATTCACGTTTGTAATGCTGCCTGAAGGTGCTATCACACGTATCTTCAGTGGGTATGAAATACCGGAAGCCTTCTTATTCAATCCGTTTAGCAACAGATTTGGAATTGCTGTGGTTGTTATACAACCACCTGTTGATAAGCCCAAAGTCGAGGAGGGCGTAACGGTCACGCTAGAACTTGAAAGTGTCGATATCGGTAAAGGACTGGTTGATAACCACGTGGTCGGTAGAGGAGTTGTGGTTGAAAAAGATGATATTGGAATTGCCCGGGTTGTGGAGAAAGCTTCTGAAGTTCGAGGCGGCAGAGGTACTGTTGTTGGTGTTAATTCACGAATAGTCACTTCGGAAACACCAGGCCCTGAAGGTGGCGAAGAGGGTGGGAACGATGGCACTGACTGTTGTGCTTGTTGGTAAATCATGAAGTAGTTCGAATTTGGTGGTCCAATGGACGCAGATGGTGGCAAAGTATTAGTTACTGCTGGAAAAGGTAATGGGGTACTGCTGGTAGGCTGAAATGGCGTTGTCTGTGTTTGCGGTTGGAAAAACGTGGTCAGAGGCAGTCCTGGAGTGAACGTCTGCTTAGGCAATGGTTGAACTTCTTTCCGCGTCACTTGTGGCGGAAATTCAGTCACTAATTGAAACTGTTGGTCTATAGGCTGTTTTTGAATCTCTTGCGGCAAAGGTTGAACTGACGGCACATAC
The DNA here is from genome assembly GCA_947578465.1 of Thera obeliscata. Classification (NCBI taxonomy): domain Eukaryota; kingdom Metazoa; phylum Arthropoda; class Insecta; order Lepidoptera; family Geometridae; genus Thera; species Thera obeliscata. The sequence continues at coordinate 20,293,522 of OX387912.1, read as the reverse complement.
GGATAATTCAGCTGCGGTAAAATGTTCACTTGCAAAGGGTTCAACTGGTCCAGACGAGCTTGTTGGTATAAAGCGCCAGCTGGCATGGAAGTTGTAGTAAATGCTTGCTGAGTGAACTTTGTTCTCTCGGACTGACTAGTCGGTGGTGCCAGAGTTGACGAGAGTAGGTCGAGTGTGTCAGCAATACTGTTGGTTTGAGTGACGACTATAGGCTTCGCTGTTGAAAAGGACGGCTCATTTTTGAATAGTTCCGAAATCGGCTGGGGTTGGAAATCGTCGTTGATTTTAGCAGAGTACCATTGTGGCGGGATGTTTTCAGCTTGGCATAGTTGTAACACTGAAATACAAAACATGGAGAATATTAACATACAGAGCTTTTGTAACTGCTTTATGTATTTTGCTTTACATCTAAGATTGTATATTATACTAATTCTTCTTTCCAGTTTATTCATTTAGTAGGTACTTTTTGGTGCTACTTGGAAAAATATGTAGAGTCATTGTTGAGTTGACCGCTGTTGTTTTATAATAAACCAACATCAATTGCTCCATATACCGACCTCGTAGCTCTACTTGTTGAATTTCCACTTGATAACTGGTTTGGTACCTACCACTTTTTGCCGAGCTCACACTACCGTTGTTTGTATATCTTGGAAGTGTTTACACCTACAATATCTACTGGCTACTCGTGTATTTCATGTTGAAGTATATTGCCTGTTCCTGATGCTAGACTAGCGTTTCAATGACATCATAGCTCAATTTTTATGATACTAATATTATGTGTACCGAACCTAATACTTAGTATTACACTGGTTTTTATCGCGTATCACTGCAAGCAGCAAAGCCCGGCGTTGCCCGGGCATTCCAGAATGTTAAAGAACATTCTAGAACGTTTAGGAGCATTCCATTCTAGAACATTTTGTCAAAATCTAGAATTTATAGAATAGTCCTTACATGATTATTTATTTAGTATTTTTTTATTTAAATTTTTAGAACGGTCTACATTTCGATCACTTACACTAATTAATGATAGAAAAGGATAGACATAGAAAAGTCCCTACGTGTTAGAAAAAGATAGACATCGATTTTTGCAATAATAAGATTGATGCTGTTCTTAGTCGTAGCGTGATGTTATGTAGCCTATATATATAGCCTTTCTCGATAAATGGACTACGCAACACAAAAAGATTTTTTCAATGCGGACCAGCAGTTCCCGAGATTAGCGCGTTCAACGAAACCAATAATCAAACTCTTCAGCTTTATAATTATTATTAAGTATAGATTTTATTTTTTTCCCGACGTTTCGGCTCTGTTGCAATAGCCGTGGTGCCGTATACGCGATAAATACCTGTGTAATAGATTCAGTATGTATTATGATCGCGAAAGTTTAAAAAGTACTACTAATTCTAACTGATTTGGGGGATTAAGAACTGCACTGACGTCCTACGATGCGGTGTTGACATCCCGCAATAGAGTGTCTATAGTAGTATAAAAGTACTACTATAATATGATGAAATCATAGTTATAGCAAGATTTTAACTCGGGCGAACCACTAGCAACTATGTTGGAAACTGCTCTCATAATTCGGTGGGGCCTAAGTTTCCATAGGATTTCCGGATTTCTCTTGCATTACGCGTAATAGCTGGAACTATTGACTGCCATGCTCTAATAAACAAGGCAATGCTCCACCTAAATGTTTGAATCGGCTATAGAATCGCTACTTTCTCATAACATTTTATTTAATAAAATCCTGGATCGAGATTTTAGTGCCGTCTATGTTCTAGTACCAATGATTTATATTGCATTAGGTTGTAGCGTAGCTTTCCTTGGATATCTAGAGTCTCCCTAAACTCCCAAAATTTCCAGGACATCTGTTTTTAAATTTTGAGGAGATAAGTATGTCTTCGTTATCAAACATTACCTAATGAATCGTATGAATGAATATGCAATATGTAAAACCGAAAGCATAACAATGGTTACATACCGCCAGGTAATTCTGTGTTGAGTAATGTGCAGTATTTACTTTATTCTTGAGTCAAAAGTCAAGCTTTTTGACTGAATTAACAATTAAGTGGGTGATTATTATTGACATACTTTGCCTCATTAACTATGCGACACACCTACATTGGTTACCTATCGAAATGTTGAAAAACGAAATCCAACTAACTTTTGCCAAACTTTTCTCAGAAAATACTATTTCCGAATTTGCGTAATCCAACTCTTTTTTTTCACATATTTTCAAAATAACGTGCCAGTTGTTTTAGGTATAAGTAAATTTAATAAATATTGATTATGGGTGCTTCGTGCTTGACTCAGGCATGGCTCAGCCAGAACTCTCGCGAGGTCGCCCCTGAGTATCGCTTTTTGGTCGCCACATCCCCCCTTCGTTTCACTCGGATTCATGGGCTAGCTCCACTCAGTACCTACTCCAAATGAGCTTCTGGCTTCTTCTATGTACATTCTAAGGTTTGGGACCAAAATACCACGTGGAGTCGGGAGCTCTGTTTCGGTTTTGTCACTCATTTCGAACATGAACTACTAACGTCAAGATGTCAGAAGTCGATTCTGGTTTATTTTGAACATAATTCAGTTCTATCAGTAGAAAAAAAAACCCGAATTCAAATCTTACCTGTCCCAGCCGGACCCCCTCTAAATGTAATTCTGTTGGTATTATAAAAAAAGATATTTTCTTTCTGGTCATTTTTTGGCAAAAGATACGTCGGCCTTTCGTTATTGTTGGAAACTTAAAAAAAAAACAATGTGCAAATCTGTCTCTAGTGTTTAAAAAAAAATAGTAAACGACCAGACAAGTTTTCAATATCATCAGCTGTTATAATCAGTCAATAGACCGATTACCTTTCCTGGATATATGTATGTACCTACCTCGCACCCGTTACACATTAACCGAAATATATTAGCACTGCTCTTTACAAAGGAGTTGGTTGAAGGAACATTTCTATTTCAAACTTAAAATTATCTATTTTATTGATTTTACAGACTACGCTGCTTGCTGATGTAAAATGTAAAGTTGACGCTTCGGTCGATACAATCCTCAATTTGTAAGTTTTTTAAAAATGTACCTTGTTCTTATCTATTTTAGTCTTGTATTTATAAATGGTCTACATTACAAAAATATGCGTTGTAGAAACTTTATAAACGTAATGATGATGTACGATTCCGAAGGCGATCAGTTGCCAAACCATGCGTTTTATTGAAAGGTGGAAATTACCGAAATCCTTAAATAGCGAGTTTTTTTAGTTAGACAATCCAGCTAAACTTGTTTTTCGTCAGGATTGCGTTAAGTACAGTCCGGCAAGTATAACTTGGCGGGTCTGAAGTGAGCTGTTCGATCGTTAATGGCCAATGACTGATAGAAGATTGACCAAACGGCTAGCTTCAGACCCGCCAAGTTATACTTGCCGGACTGTAAGTGGTTTTATTGGTACATGGTACTTTATAAGTATGCTAGAGTAGGATGGATTACTGTGTAGGTAATCAGTCATTTCTTTTTCGCTTTCTGTATTTTGTCTAATTCTTATTGATTATTATTTCCTAATTTTACTTTGAAGATTTCGGTGTTCACTACGTTTTTTTGTTTATTGTTTAAGTATAGGTACTGTCTCTAGCTCTTCCTCGTTGAGACAATATTTTGGCCTTCGTCTTATGATTACCCGTTTGTAACTTCTCATGTTTTCTTCGTAAATAAATAACTTCAAGAGATCATGAACGTTGTTTTTAATTCTGATGCGCTGTTGGAAAAAGATGTTGTCACGTCAATACATGGTCATTTTCAGAGGTACTCCCTCACTTTAGGGCTTGGCTCAATCGTTGATGACTGTGGCTATCAACAATAAAAATTTAATGACATACGAGTTATATAAGAATGATATAATTATTCGTGCTCGTTTCAAAAAACAATAGCTATATTGTAAACATCTATCAAAGTTTTTTCGCAAAATGTATCAGGTTATATTACCCTCGCGATATTGCGAACAATAGAATCGATGCGACTTGTGGTCATACATCGTGAGAAACGAATATTGTTTGTTGTCAAGTAGTGTTGGTTTATATCATTGTATTCTGGTGAGATTTTACTTTACTTGCTCAAAGCTATAAAACTTTCCCATTGATAAAGAAAAGAGAAAGGTAATCTTGGTTGCTGACAGTTTATTTAAAATCATAACGAATTATGGCTTGACTATACTTTATTTTAATGATGCCTTGTATCAAGTTATCAAAACTCGCATGGGACTGGCGCAGGGGCCTCTATGCATGTTTTTATAGCGTTTTTATAATAATCCTTAGTTGTTTAAATAGACGTAGACGTCAATGCATGGACGGTTAAAAGTCAAGGTTATAAAACAGGCCCCTGTAGAATAAAAACTATCAAAATGGAATACCAAGTGGTATTGCGTAATCAAAACAACGGCAAACACTCACGTGTTAAAACGACGAGCAATGCTGTGCGTTGGTACTCCATGTCGGCACCTCACTCACTGAGCTGCCGGGCTACGGCTGGTAACTGCATCCCACCTCTTAATCCGGTATCGGTATATACCTAACTTACCGGTATGGCAATCCTGTTTTTCGCATGAACGATGTTTTAGTGCGTGTGTATTTAATGTAGAAGCGATTCGTTAATCACAACAATGTTTGGTATAATTGAAAAGCGATTGCAATGCTGACAGACTGTCGTCGGAGAAAATTTTTACCTCTGAAGCATTCATCTGACCGGATAACATAACAAAAAAGCGGCCAAGTGCGAGTCGGACTCGCCCATGAAGGGTTCCGTAGCAACAAGTAACATAATATAAAAGTTCTTGTAGTTTGTCGAAAGGTAAATTGTGGTTTACGATTTATGGCGTATAAAAAAAAACTACTGACTAGATCTCGTTCAAACCTAATATTGTTGGAAGTTTGCTTATTAATGTACAACAAGTATTTTTTTAGGTTTATCATTCTCTTATTTTAGAAGTTAGAGGGGGGGGGACCAACATTTTACCACTTTGGAAGTGTCTCTCGCGCAAACTATTCAGTTTAGAAAATAGCGATATTAGAAACCTCAACAACATTTTTGAAGACCTATTCATAGATACACCCCACACGTATGGGTTTGATGAAAAAAAAAAATTGAGTTTCAGTTTCAAGTATGGGGACCCCCATAATTTATTGTTTTTTTTCTATTTTTGTGTAAAAATCTTAATGCGGTTCACAGAATATATCTACTCATCAAGTTTCATCAGTCTAGCTCTTTTAGTTTCGGAGAAAAATGGCTGTGACATACGGACGGACAGACAGACAGACAGACAGACAGACAGACATGACGAATCTATAAGTGTTCCGTTTTTGCCATTTGGCTACGGAACCCTAAAAAGGCTAACTTCATCGTATGGTACTTCACTTCTCTGTTTTCATTCCACTACGAGACTGGCGCTCGCACAGAAGAGAACGAACCAGTGTCGGCAAACTCAAAACGTTAAAACAAACACACTTTTTCTAAGTGTGTGTTAAAGTTATATTTATGTTCAAAGGGCTCCCATCTTGCCCTGGATATTGCTCCCGTCTGTAAACATACATGGTCCCTTTATAGCATCAAACCTGCTCATTTTGACACGACCTCCAATAACAATTTTTGGTAGGTACCCCTTAATCATCTTTATAGCAAAACCATGGATGGTCATTTTAATTTATGGGATTTGTGGTTTGTGGTTACCTCAGTGTACCTCACAATCCATTTCCTCTGATGTAAAGATACTTCGATAGTTTAGTACGCCTTTAAAAAAATCAGTAGGTTCTCAACCCCACACACAAGCAATACGACCTTACACCTGCCTTGAAACAGAGAACGAATTCGGTAGGATCAACATACTGACTGATGCATAATCACCGAAGCCGATGGACATCTTTGACGCAGGTACTAGTCTCTGTTAGTAAACATAGGAATACCAGAAACCATCCGGAAAGCCCACCAAGATGGTGCAGTATTCGATATTGCTCTTCTAGAAATGCAAAGGCTTATTAGCATGGAATTTAATGGGCTAACTCGTCTAGTTCGAGAAGTTATTGCTCCATTAAACCAGACGTGACTCAAATTATACCTCTTCCACGGGTTGAAGAATGAGAACACAATATACATTATGTACTGTACGTAATATATACTTAAAAAAATCCGTAACAGTTTTGTGGGTCAAAAGGTTAAAGGGATCAGGGACAGTCGTCATAATTTATTTGATAATTTATTGTTTTATTGATTTATTTAAACAACTTGCTGATGGAACAAGCATATGACCCACCTGATGTTAAGTGATAACCATCGCCTATAACAAAGCATTGTCTCGTACGACACGCACGTCAGGAACGTGCCCTACGATGCATTGCCCCGCGTCCGTCAACTTGAGGCATACATAAATGTTCAGCCTCACACGCCTGTAATTTCACCAATTCTACTACTGAGAACTCATCTTCTACCATACGCATTATCATACTGGTTTTTTCACCCTCAACTCAACACTACTTACACAAGTATATTATACCTTTCTAAACCTTATTTATTTCAGTTTTTTTTTTATAAATATTGTGGGCAATCCCACACTATCTGGCCCCAAATCAAGCAGAGCTTGTACTATGGGAACCAGATAGCTGATATAATACACATAAATAGATTTTTATTTTTAAAATACATACTTAGAAAACAATATAACACCCAGACAGAGTACAAACATCTGTTTTCACCACACAAATATTTGTCCTCGGAGGGGACCTAACCCACGACATACGGTGCAGAAGGCAGTGCTACTACTGAAAGCGAGTATACGGCAAAAACGGACCGGGAGGTTGGAGGTAGAGCTCTTTGTACGATTGTAGGAAATAAATATTGCACCTGAGCTTTTCAACTTTCGTAGAGCGCTATCCCTTTCTGACGCACGATACGCTCTATGAACCCGAAATTAGCCGATGTGCTATATTTGTGCTGTATTTGTAATCTACTATACAAAGTTCTATAGGGAATGTTTGTCTCAAAACAGTGATACTTGCATTGCTGTGTTCCGATTTAAAGCAATGCCACATAGATCAGTTTTTGATACAATTGTAACAGACAGAGGTGATCGCTCAACATCAGGTGGGACAAAAGAGGGCATTGTTTTATCAAATGCTTCGAGGGTATCAAAAAACACTGTCGGTTATCTTGTTCAGTGTTTCAGAAGCTACGGTTATTTTTAAGTGTTTTGAAAATTAGTTAGGTACTAGGTATATCATTACTCGGCTGACTGTTCACTCGTTATTCATACTTTATAAATGAATGCAGCGTGATATTTTGCTGTTCATTCCAATGAAGTGTTCTCAATAATAACTTCGTCCCAAAATTTGATTTACTTCGGCTACATTTGCAAAATGGCCCCAAATATATCTTCAGAGTATCTTCCTCCCGAAATCCAGACTGAAAAACCTCAAACAAAGCCACGGCGTTTTAAGATAGTGTATAGAAATATTATTATTTTCGGGTACTGGCACATTGCTGCTATATATGGGGTGTATTTGTGTTTTACATCGGCGAAGCTTGCTACAATATTATTGGGTAAGTCAAAGTCAAACACAAAGTCAAATTATGCTACTAATATAATCAACACTTACCTATAGGGATATTCCACATATTGTTGATTTTTACAAAACCTGAAAATAATTTCTTTAGAAAACTAGGTAGGTATGGGAAGAATTTTATATTATGCTGTTTATTAATAATAATAAAACACAACTGTTTGATATTATTTATCTTATACCTTTAAACGAGAAAATCTTGTATCTATATATATATATATATATTTAAGGATCTCGGAAACTGAACCAACGATTTTCACGAAATTTAGTATACAGGGGTTTTCGGGAGCGATAAATTGATCTAGCTAGGATTCATTTTAAGAAAATGATTATTTCTTTACGAGTTCAATAATTAAACATAAACTGAATATGTGACTGCTCCTGCCATCTATTGTCGATTGTGAGCAACTAACTGCAAGCATGTCCACCAGATGGCGTTGTTCAGTAAGAATAAACCAGTAAAGATGATAATAATTATGACCCTTATGATTTCTTAAAATACAAATTAACGAAAAAAATTCCGAGCGAAGCTCGGTTACCAACTGCTAGTTAATAAAAATTAAAGTAAGAACAAAATTTCGAAAAACCAGTAAATCAATTCGAAATGGAATATACCTAGACAATGTTGATGAGTGAATAGGTATCTACGCCTTATTACCTGATGGTACATACTAGAATGCACCAACTTATTAAAGTTTATGTGTATCATAATTATTTATGCTATTTGAACTCGTAATAATATTAAGTTTAAAAATTTGAGAAGTTGTCTTCATGGCCGAAATACTGAACTGATTGTGATGAAATTCCTTGACCATCTTTTTGCCAAACTTTCATATAAGAATTTTTCAAATGGCTCATAAATGACAAATTTATCCGAATATAACCTTAAAAAAAAAGAGAACCTCCTTTTTTATTTGAAGTTGGTTAAAAACAAGCTTAAAGAGCCACGAGGCACGTTATTTAGATCAGTATTGTGCAGGTGTATATTGTTATTTTGTTAACATTTCAGGGTTATTTCTATACACTGTAGCTGAGATAGGTGTGACAGCGGGAGCTCATAGGCTATGGTCCCACAAAACTTACAAAGCGAAGCTCCCACTCCAAATCCTACTAATGGTCATGAACTCTATCGCCTTCCAAAACTCCATCATAGACTGGGTCAGAGACCATAGGTTGCATCATAAGTATAGCGATACAGACGCCGACCCCCATAACGCGACCAGAGGATTCTTTTACTCCCATGTCGGGTGGTTACTTGTCAGGAAACACGAAGAAGTTATTAAAAGAGGAAAGCTTTTACCAATGTCAGATATTTATGAAAATCCTGTTTTAAAGTTTCAGAAAAAGTGAGTAACAAACGTTTTGAAATCGATATATCTATTCTTTTCTATCACATAGGGGCCAAATGTTCTAGAATTCTCTAGTACGATCTTATATTCAATATTGTTAAAATGTTATTTATTGGTGATCTAATCAAATTTAAACCAAATCAAAATGAATTAGAATTGTCGTTCATCATCCAGAATGCTCCTAAACATTCTAGAATGGTCTTAAACGTACTGGAATGATCTAGAATATTCGAAGACACTGTTTTTTAGCATTCTGGAATGATCGATATTCAAAGACACATGCCCGGGCGACGCCGGGTTTCGCTGCGAGGTTTCTTTGTCAAATACTTTAACTTTTTCAGATACGCAATACCATTCATCGGAGCAATTTGTTTCGGTTTGCCGACGTATATTCCTATGTACTTCTGGGGGGAGACATTGACGAACGCCTGGCACATCACAATGCTCAGATACGTTTTGAATCTCAACGCCACTTTCTTGGTGAACAGCATTGCTCATATATGGGGATACAAACCTTATGACAGCAGTATACTACCAACACAAAACATCTTTGCTTCAGTAGCCACGTTCGGTGAAGGCTTCCATAACTACCACCATGTGTTCCCCTGGGATTACCGTACAGCCGAACTAGGAAACAACTATCTCAATTTTACGGCAGTTTTTATAGATTTTTTCGCAATGATCGGCTGGGCATACGATCTGAGGTCGGTTTCTGATGATTTCATAAAGAAAAGGATGGAAAAGACAGGCGATGGCACTAATTTGTGGGGTTGGGATGATGAGGATTTGAGTCAAGAGGATAAGAAGTCTGCTGTGATAATCAACGCGGAAAAAGAAAACCTGAATGGAAGCGCTAAATCTGGCACTTGGGATGATTAAAAAACTACTAGGGTACAATAAGACTTGATATTTACAGGTATATGCCTATGGCCCTATAGCAGTAATTTAGCTTAGCCGATAAGTTTGTTGCCATGAAAGTGAGACTGCTAATGAGCCGTTAAAAGTGTCAGGCATTATGATATGAATGAGGGGGTAATTAAACAATTTAAATATTTGTGTAAAACTCTTTGTTATTCTGTCACTACGATAGGTTTCTGGATAAATCCTTTTGATAATGACAATGTCAAAACAGAAGCTGAAATTAAAAATGATATCAAAAGTTTTAAAAACTCTAAAACCCAATGATTATTTGAAAATTTTATAGAAGAGGATCATAAAATTATTCAAAGGTGTTTCGTAATAAGCTATGCTTCGTCACTCTATTTTATTGTTTACTTCTATCAGATGCTTATAATGTGTCTCTGGAACAGGTTTGTTTTATAAATTCATCTCATATCCTATCACAATGTTGAAAGTACCTACCTAACATTCTATTTTGTCAAGTTGAAGATTGTGGCTTCAACTTCTACGTATCTGCACGAACTGCAAGTGGTTCTTGGTCTTACCAAGTTTGATCTTTCTGCGTATGTCATCTAAGATAAAAATCCAAATAAAAAAAAAGATAGGTATGTGATCTAAGTGTGGTAAATCCACTTTTGGGTACAACCCCAAATTAAGCAGAGCTAATAAGGGAACTGGAAGATAGCCAATATAATACTTTTAGAATACAATATAACACCCAGACAGAGAACAAACATCTGCGTTCACCACACAAATATTTGTTCTCGGTGGGGATCGAAGCCACGACTTACGGCACAGAAGGCAGAGCTACTACGTATCACCTGAGCTGAGAGGGCTGATAATCATAAATCCTAGTTTCAATCACAAACGTGAATCAAGAGATATTTCCTTTTAAAAGGATAGTTAGATGATGTTAGTAGCGCTTTTAAGGTACTCAAGGAATATAGAAAGAACTAGAATGTCGCTAATTATTCAAAGACCCTGCATCATGTTAGTTTTTCGTTTTAATTTTTTGTAGGATGATCTATTATTTAAAACAACTTTCTTGAAGACACGCCGGTATACTGGAAGCCAAGAAGTGAAGTTAGGTGAATTATCGCATCATGTAAGTCTTGATTTTTATTAATAAACTAGATATTTTATACATTTACCTATATTAATTTTTTGTTTGTTTTTGTATAACCCGTTCTATCATACCCAATCTTGTATAAGTATTAAATGGTTTGCAGAGCCGGTTGCTCTACTAATATTTATTCCTCTTTTAACCTTGCTTATACCCAACTACATGATTTGGAATGTACCTTATGTAGGTAGTAGGTACATTCAATATTATTGAGTCAAACAGATTTTTTCTTGCAACTGAACTGAAAGTATTATTGAAGAATCTTTATCAAGAAAAAATTTAGGTAGAGTAGGTACTGGTGGTCTAGTGGTAGTGGCCCCGTCTTCCAATGACCAATGTGTACAAGCGACTATTCTGTCGAAAAAACGCGCAATATGCCAGTACTCTTAAAACGGTGAAAGAAAACAACGTGAAGAAACCGGCGTGTCGTAGAACCTAAAAAAGTTCGAGCAGCACGTGTCAAGCGTCACGCAAAAAGGGCCCGCCAGCGGCCTACTTGCGGAAACCAGTCAGCACACCAAGTGTGGATGATGAATTTGCCAAGCTTTTAAGTAAATAGGTAGAACATTATTTTATTAATCAGTCGCGTCATTTTTATAGGTATTTAGGTATCTTAATAAGCTTACCTTTATTAAATAAAAACCTTTTCATTACTCATACTCTGAAAGTAGGTCTGAAGTTGCCTGAGGGGCCTAATTGAAAGTAAAACTTTCAGCCCTAGGGAGAATCGCTTTCTACTGACAGCTGTCAAATTATAAAAAAAAACAAGTTCTATTTTATTCAACCATGTTCCAACTTTCTAAAGTCTTTCTGACTGCCAAGGAGGTTGTTCAACCAAATTCCAACTTTTTATTCAGCAAGTAGGTTGGAAACCCATTACAACGGTATGAAGTTTAAAAAGTCTAATTAGAGCGCAATGTAAAATTTAAATTTAAATAACATAAAGATAGTATTAAATAAAAAATATATCTTCTAAATAACTTTATTAATATATCATCCATGTCAACAATATTTATAAAAAATATGATAAAAATTAGCACTACCTACTATCCTCGTGTGTTGATTCCTTATACGGCTTAATTATTATATTCGTACTCGTACGTTCAACTATTTCTTTAAAATAACATAGATTTGAGCAAACAATTTACCATTTTTTAAATTATGAAAATGACAATTTTGGCTGAATAATGCTGGCGAACCGAAGCCGAAGGCCCGCCAGAGAAAAATAAAAAAAAACCGGGAAGGCGGCAATTCAATCTTCATTTTCACAAATTTTTCTTTTATGTTTTTATTGTTACTTTCCTTGTATTCGTAATGAAAAGCACAGTGTTTACCTCGGATGAAAGTCTTTTAAGTCCCTCAAGCTCCATTGGCGCCCTCGCTACGCTCTGGCGCCAAACCCGTCTCGGGACTCAAAAAACGTGACTTTCAACACTCGGGTAACAATGTACTATTAGTTCGCATCCAGGTGCTCATTTTCAGACTGTATAACAAGTGGACTCTTATGTACCGAGCGTTTTGTGCGGGCAGCATCATCACTAAAGAGAGGGTGCTCACGTCATCCAACTGTTTTCTTACTAACAGGAAAAGGTAAGAAAAGCATGTGCAAATCACTCTAGAATACAATCAAATATCAACCTTTTCGACGACTCACTTGTTCTTTCGAGTCAGTAGTGTGGTGTTTAGATTCTAAGGGACCAAAGAGACTCCTTTCGTACACTAGCAACTAATATAATGGGTAATTAATTACATGCCTGTGATGTTGGCTGTTGAATAGTCCCTTTATCTGCAGCCAATCCTGAAGCATTCAGGTCATGCTTACGATAAAATTACATTGTCATCAGGACTGAACCAATTTGTTGAAAATCTACTTCGGGAAGTTGTTCTAATTTAGCTTCAAGATTCAACCAATAACAACTACAACCAGGTCAAGCTAAATTAAACTGTTTATATAATCTACCTACCTTTATTTAACAGGCACAAACATAAATTAGGTCTCGTGAAAGTGGTAGCTGGCATATTAACCACAGTGGTACATCAACCTGTGTCTGACGACAGTGACGTCCAGCAATGGAGATCTATTCGTAAAATATATTCCCAGAAGTTCTACAGGTTTCCTGCCTTCGATCTCTGTATTTTGGTGAGTGGTGGGTGACTGAACAAGGGGATAATAATAATATGATTGAAGCAAATTTCCTAAAATTATCACACGTCATGAATTATAATCTTCTTCTTGTCTATTTCTTACCAGGTGGGCCGTAAGCCTGAGCATTTTTTTTTACATCATCATCATCATCAGCATCAGCCTGATGAAGTCCACTGCTGGACATAAGCCTCCCCTACACATTTCCAGGAAGAACGATTCTGAGCCCTTTCCATCCACCGACTGCTTTCAGACTGTTTTCTTTTACATAATAATAATAAAAAATAGGTCGCGTCTGTAGGAAAATGTTCAACTATACGCAATACGACTTGCTGTACCTATGTATCTACATTTCTATTACCATATCGCAATATGTGCAATGGGCAAGTAGTTTTATTTCTTCTTTGTCAGTTTGTATTCCATGATCATCCACCGGCCGACTTCACTCAGTGCTGGGTATAGGCTTCCCATAGCTCGTGCCATCTACCACGATTTGCCTGATTTTTCTAATTACTTGCGACCTGTGCCAGTTTATTTATTATTTAATGATTATTTTTAAGGAACTAACAAAACCATGGGCGTTCAATAAATTTGTGAATGAGATACCGTTCGCCTCGATACCTCAAAACTTTGATGGCGTCTGCGTATCAACATCTGTGAAAGCAACTCAGGTTACTGCATTTCATTCAAAATCATAATGAACATTTCTGGTTCATTATGATTCAGTGATGTCAAATTTAGGAAATCAACGTCATGGAGAAATCCAGACATCCATTGCGAGACAAGTCATCATTATAAGAAGGAAATTTTTGGCTTTCTCCATCCAATGGCTTTCCGCGATCTTTACAATGTCATCGGTCCGTCAAGTGATGCCGCGTGATAGTTTAATGGTTGCCCACCGCTCGGTTTCATAGAAACTTCTTTCTGGAATGATCTTGCTGAGGTGTTTCCTAGAGTTTTCTAGAGAGCATGGGGTTCTTCAAAGGGACTTTAAATTGCTGAAGGGGTTGGCAACGTACCTTTGATGCCCCTGGTGCAGCGTACTTACACTTAGGCTACGGTCACCACTTTCCATTAGCTGGGCCGTGTTCTTGTTTGTTTACTTAGTCGTAAAAAGTAAAGCTGAGTTTTCGTAGTAAGTAGTAGTTCTAAAAACTAAGTTTATTTGCAGAGTTGGGCGCTTGGAAAATCTGTATTTGCAGAACAGCTGCAATTTATTCAAAGGCGACGGTGCGAGCGATTGCTGCTTCGAAGTTGCAGAATGTACTTTTGCACCGTCAGCATCAAGAAGGACCTGCATAGTTTTTCTGTGCGTAACTTCTAAACTTTCTTGATTGATAATTCAAGTAACTTGGTTATAGCAGAGACTCTTGGTTTTTGGTAAATATTAAATGGCATAATATAAAAGCCTTCAGCTTCTGCCCATACTTAGAAGAACAAATATTTGTGTGGCGAACACAGTTTGTTCTCTGTCTGGGTGTTATAAGTACCTATGTATTTACAAAAAAAATGATTTCAAGTATTGTATCAGCTATCTGGTTCCCATAGTACAAGCTCTGCTTAGTTTGGGGATAGATAGTGTTGTGTGAATTGTCCACATTATTTATACATTATGAATGTATAAATAATGTGGACAATTCCACTCGAAAAACATACCTAACCCTCCTGCCGGTCTATACTCTTAAGTTTTGACGGAATTCTGACAGAAAACCCATAGGATTTCTGTCAAAATTCCGTCAAAACTTAAGATTGGGATCGGAATCGCGTTCAAGAGTAGACTGGCAGGACAGGAAAAAACTGCAAAAAAATAATCATGTATGTTGTTCACAGGAGACAGAAGGTGGTGGCCTCATCTGCCATGGAACCGGTGATCCTAACGAAGTAGACGAGGCTCAAGGCATCCTAGTCGGAGTGGCTGCGGTCATCAACTTTGGCCTGCCATCTCTGCATAGCAGAGTCGGACTCTTCAGCAAGTGGGTTACTGATGGAAGTTGTGCGTGGGAAAGTGATGGGTTATTTATGATTGTTGTGTTGATAATAAAACTGTTGTAAATGTAGGTACACTATGGATTTGTTTAAGTTTCACTTACGCAATTAAACCATTAGGTAAAACTAGAGATGGGCAGAGGGTTTAAACCCAGTTGGGCAAAAAGGCCATAAACTGGACAAATAGGGCAAAAACGAATTAACGTCCTTTTAAATGTCCAAAATCAGGGCGGAAACTCTAATTAGTCAAAATCAGGCTTTTTCATTGAGTATTCGTAAGATGTACCTGTTTAAACCATTTTAATATTAGAACAAATAGTAATTGAGCAAAAAGGAGGATCTTACTGAAAATAAAAAATGTATTTGTTGCCAAATTACTGAATTATCAGCAGAATCACAGTCGGTCGGTATTATTTAAATCAACATTTTACCGCACACGGTATTCGTGATTCGTGCCTGCTAATCGCTGTCACTATCGTAATCATCATCAACCTTTTGCAGTCCACTGCTGGACATAGGTCACTCCCATGGCGCGCCACTGAGCCCAGGGTTCGGTTTGGCTCTTCCTATCAAGTTGCTATATGGCTATCAAGGCTATGTTGACAACTTTGGTCCTCTATCGAATTACCTCGTTCCAGATCCTGTCTCTGAGAGAGACTCCGAGCATAGCCTTAACCATAGCTTTTTGAGCGACTTTTAATTTATGGACCCGTCAGTGTCCACGTGTTATTATAACTGGTAGGACGCACTGGCTTTTGTTTTTGAGCACTGTGGGATGGGTTACTAGAAGACCTGACGAAGTTTCCCAAATACCGCCCAACCCAGCTGAATTCTCTTACTTAACTCCATACTGTACTATCATAATAAAGTCGAGACAAATTCAAATATTCTGGATGTAGAACTTGATGCTTGACCATTGCTTCTCTATTAGGTTCATATTTGGTTTATATTCGTTTTTGCAGGAATACTCGTCTCCTTTCCCTCTTGTACAGTGTCATGTTTAACCCTTCCACCCCTCTTATCTAAAAGCTAAACTAATCTCAACGCTTTGAATCCCTAAATCTTTCTAACTCTCGTACTTTACGGTCTTCTGAAACTCTACGGGCGCTTGTACACGCTAAGAAAAAACGCCGGGTCTACCCAAGAATTCGTGTCGTAACTAGAAAATAACTGTGTACACTGCTCGCAGCGGTGCACGAAAAAAATCTTATCTGCGCAAGACACGACGCGGCGAACGTTGTTGCGTTTTCGTGTGTGGAAAAGACAAAATTCTTGTCTTGCGCAGATAAGATTTTTTTCGTGCACCGCTGCGAGTAGTGTACACAGTAATTTTCTTGTTACGACACGAATTCTTGGGTAGGCCCGGCGTTTTTTCTTAGCGTGTACAAGCGCCCTACAACTTCCTGTCCACTCTTATTCTTTCTATAAGCACTTATTCACTGTACAAGCTATCTGTATTTGGAACACTCTTCCTATTGATATCAGAAAAGTGATATCTCTTCCCATCTACAAAAAGCTTTTGCACAGCCGCTATTCAGTTGACTTAGGAAGTCACTACTTTCGTCAGCCAATACGAGATCCAAACGGCTCTCAAGCAGCTTAAGAGTAACAAGGCACCGCGGGAAGTCGGAATAACGACAGAACTTCTGAAAGCGGGTGAACGCCGATACTTGAGGTTATTCAGAAGCTTTTTAATTCTGTCATCCTTGAGGGTATGATGCCTGAAGCGTGGGGCAGGAGCGTAGTGGTGCTCTTCTCCAAGAAGGGTAATAACACCCTCTTAAAGAACTATAGGCCCATCTCTCTGCTAAGCCACGTCTATAAGCTGTTTTCGAGAATAGTTACCAATCGTCTCGCTCGATGGTTCGACGACTTTCAGCCTCCCGAACAAGCCGGGTTCCGGACAGGCTTTAGATAGATTGAAGATGATTATAGATTAACTTGAAAAAACCTTTTTAGTCATTAGAACTTAGCATTGTGTAATAATTTGTGAATTTTGCGATATTTTACAATAAAAATATATCCGCCCTGTTTTGGGACGTTTACTGGGCGTAAATGGACGCTTACTCGGCATTTACTCAATACGTCCATAAATGCCCAGGCAAAAACCCATCTCTAGGTAAAACCTATTCAAAGTCAAATATATATTCATTCAGTAGTACTACGAGGATCACTTTGAAACGTCTTAAAGCTATGAGTCTAGTGCCAGTTCCACGTGACCAGGCCTAGAATAACAGGCAACAAACTACGGCTTGGTTCTTACTGTTTAACAATACAAAAATAGCAATAGTAGCTAGTAAATTACAGTGTGGTGCCACTCCACTTAGTAAGACGTATGCAATTACGACGTATTGCTTACGTAACCGCCTCTAATCAATATGTCACAGCTCTGCTGAAGCTGAAATAATATTAGTGTGACTGTGATCACCAGGGACACGCACCGATAAAGACTGACGAGATGTAGCTTAATTTTCCGAATGCTGTTTCGCCTGTTTCTATGAGAAAAGTCTTCCGTCTCACTCAATGGATATAGTAAAAACAAAATAAAAAAAGCAGCATTCCAACGTATAATAAACTCATTAAAACAATATTAGCTCGTATAGTAAATCCTCTGCCTCTATCTATAAAAGTTTTGAAGGATGACACTCTTGTGAAGAAAGATCCGGAGTTCTGTCGGTTGCCACTCACCACTCCTACCACTACACCGTTGCCCTTATCTGATTTGTCATTTGTCCCGAGGCAAACCAGCGGTCCTCCAGAATCACCCTGGAAATAAATCATTAATTACATAAGTTGCTATCTCAATCATCACATTGTACTATATTGCCGAGTCCTGACTAAGTGAGCAGTCTCGGATTCCGAGGCGACGATGAGGTAGCTTCGCGCAGCTAACATCGGAGGCCAGAGCTGCGCGATGATACCTCCTGCTGATGTTCCTTCGCAAAATCAGAATGTTGCGCAGCTACCTCGGTCTGAAACTACATCGCTCAAGACAGCCATCAGGCCGTCGAACCGCAGCCTCGCTGAGCCAATATCGAGTGTCAAACACTGTTCTTTGTCCATTGTGCTCGAGTTAGGCACCTCACCGCGGCAGAGTCATCATCATCAACCTATATCTGTCCACTGCTGGACGTAGGTCTCTCCCAAGACTCGGCTCTCCTCCAGTGTTTGCCAGCTACATTGCGCAGATCGTCGCCCCTTAACGCGGTCTCCACTCTACTTATATAGAAAGCGGAGAGCAGCAGAGTCGTGCAATGCAATTTCAGACCGAGGCAACTTCGTGCAGTAAATATTGGGAGGCCGCCGCTGCTTTAGTTTTTATTCTGAAGGCCCCGTCTAAGGCTACTTAAAGAGACTGTTCGCGAAGACAGTAACCGACTGTCGCCTGTTTACGCTGTCGAAAGTGACGTCAGTAAGGTCAGTCTTCGATTATTTTGAGCTGGTCTCCATCACTGGTTCTTTTTCTTTATCGGTACTTGATCCGTCGGTTATAGTGCTTTTTTCGTGCTGTTAAATTAATTACGCTTAAAGGTACCTTATTGACGTCGGAAACCAGAGATGATGTGCAGACAAATTTGCGCATGTTCCTCCGATGTACTCTGCTGCACCATGACGTGGTGAACAAGTCTAAATGCGCCAGAAGTAACTTATCCGATCGTTGCTATAAAAAAACATGCTTTCAGCAAACACCGCAAACTTAATCATTATTTTTTATGGTTCCCACATGTTACAATCTTACTGCTCAGGGGATTTGTCACATTTTACGCGCGTGCAAGAATTTTTTTTTTTTAGGGAAGCACTTTGGAACCGGAAAGTTCTGTAGTGTCCGCCAGGGGTGCTCTTTGTGTTTTTCTATTTAAAACGATGTGATATACCACACTCGCATTTAAAGCGCCAAAAATGTTTATACACTAGGTATAATCTATAGACGAAGCACTCTACCTTTCATCATCACTTTAATAAAATATCTTACCTCGTTTGATATCTTTCCGTAGCCAGACACCAAACATTTCCCTACGTAGTCACGGTATTGCGATGCGTATGGGATAAATCCCACGTTGCTGTTAAACTCAAAAGACCTCTTCGTGTACTGGAAACAAAGCTAGGCATAGCGTAATACTGTAGACTTAACTTCTTGAACATCGGGGTCTACAGAGTTTAAACAGGTTCCAGTTTCAGTAGCTCTTTGTGAGAGGCTCGTCCAGGGAAGGTTCAATATTCATATTTCTGCCGTCAAGCAGCATTTCTCTGTTTCGGTTTGAAAGGTGTGGGTGCCGTTGAAATTACTGGCACGTGAGTCTAAACATTTGAGTGCCTCAAGTTCATGGACGCAAGGACTTATTCCAGACGTGCGTGACCTACGAGATAATGCTTTGTTATAGGCGATGGTCACCACTTAACATCACGTGGGCCATATCTTTGTTCCGACAGCAAGTTGTATAAAAACACATCAGGTTCAGAGATGCACAGATACGGTTGAGGTGGCTACCTAAGTACCTAGCCTACATAGTAATATGTTTCTAGGCGGCTCTTCATGAAGGGCTCAATCAGTGAAATACTACCACCATGTGTTGGGTGGGTGCCAGTGAAGTTACGGGCACATGAAGCTTAACACCTGTAACTGTAGCAGGTTTGCTTCAAGTTGATAAATACAGTGCATCGTAGGGCACGTTCTTAACATGCGTACCTACTTACTATATTTCTTCAGCTTACCCCAACCGCAATATCATTTTTGGGAAACTTGTATAGCCTAGCAAGGGTCATAGACTTCAATCTTCGCCACTGGCCACCCAACGCACTGTCGGAATGCGAATACTTTGCTGTGTTAGCGAGGTTGCCTGCTACCGCAAACGTCTGATCGAGTACATCATTACTCACTTTTCTGAAATAATTCAACGTACATATTGATTGATGAATTGAACGGTTGCGTGAAAGACGACAGTGAATAGGTTCAAAAAATAAATGACTGCTGACAGAGAGGAATGGAAGAAGAGAACATGGTACGCCAAGCTTGCATAAAGTGGAATAAGGACAGGAAAATGTCGTGGATTTTACTACTGGGTACCTAAGTAGGTACATAGGAGGTCATGATCAACAGCCGGAAGTCCACTGTTAGACAAGGGCTATAGGTGGGCTAGGCAGGCCTAGGCTACATGGAGGAGGATTGGTGGAGTTCCAAACATGCTTTATTTCCTGCATAAAAAAAAGCCGTGATTTTTCCGATAATCATTATTACTTATAGCATTCCTTACCCTGAAGTAAAACATCTATCGCATCCGCTCGTTTTCTCTTCAAAGCAATGCGCTGCGGTTAGCACTTTGTTCGGACCTATGATTGTCCCGCCGCAAAACGTCGTGTACAATCTTCTTTTTCTTGAAGTTTGGGATTTGAAGGCAAGCTGAAAACGAAAGTGCGTACCTAAGTACCTATAGGTTACAGCTGTCTCCCCTAACAAGGTAGGTAGGTATTACAAAGACTTCTATAAGGATCTCTATTTCTGTATTTCAGCAACCATGAACGGAAACTTGTTGATTTTCTCTAGCTAGAACCTAATGGAAAATTTGTACCTACAACTGCCACATTCAAAATACCTACCATTTGTCTGGATGGGCTAAAGTTGAAATTTACTTCATGTAGGTACCTGATATGGAACGTCTTCAAGTTTAGCAGGCCATCCATTCACTACACGAGATACAAAAGCAGGCTCTTCCACGTCGTCTGAATAGCTCAAAATTTGAGGAGCACAAACACGGATACTTATTTTAATGATTATAAAACTGTAAAAATTTAATAATCTAAACATTTTACGCAGGTATAGATATAATCTAGAAAACTTTGACTATAAAAGCTAGGATCGCATATTTTTATGCTTTCCGATTTCTCCTTCCTTATAGGATTTCTCCTGATTTCTCATGACGTCCACAGATAGTATTATGATATAGATAATCACTATGTAGGTTATTACCTCTTTTTTAGTTCTATTCTATGGATTACCTAGGTATATTATAATCACTATCAAAGAGTACCTACTCTTCATCACTCAAGGAGGTTGGAAAATGCCAGCAAAAAGTTTAAAAGTAGGTAAATGACGTAGGAGGCACCTATAAAGGGCTTTGCATCTATTCTAGACTGAGATTATTCTAGATTTTTAGCGTAGCGTTATAAACTCATTGTTCTAAAGGCCTTTAAGGCCTTATTAATAATCCTGGCGTAGCGTTGGACTAGTTAATCCGTGTTTTGTCACATTTGTTCGAGTTGACAATTGCATGTCAATGCAAGAGACAAAACACGGATTAACTAGTCCAACGCTACGCCAGAATTATTAATAAGGCCCTGATGTTTATATAGGGTCAGGGGAAATTGTTGCTCATGCTCTTACTTACGGGACACTATAGTGCCTGGGACTAGATTTTTATCCTGACAGCTCTGTTAGCCTAATCCACAGGCAAGATCGATACGTGTGGAGCTTAGCCACGGGTGTCTTCTTCGCGATGTTTTCCATCACCGTTTGAAAGCACTAGCAATGGTAGACGAATCACTGAATGAATTTGTTATATCGATAAACTCCTTGGTAGTATCCATTATTAATTATTCATCTTTTATGAAATAAAACAAAAAACTAAATTGCAAACAGCTTTACTTTTACTAAACATACACAAGCCACAATAAATAAAACACTGTAACGCATGGTGGTTCCTCTGCATGCTGTTATTAAATGCAAGTATGATGAAACCCTCGATGTTACAGTACCAATATTTTCTATACGGCCGTGGACGATACCTACAACAACGCCTTTGCCGCGGTCGTTAGGGTCCATGGTGCCGCTGCACACCAAAGGCCCTCCAGAATCACCCTGAAATACAATTTTCGTATAAAACTAAAGGATTTTTTTCAACCCATATCGTCCCTCTGCTTGGCAAAGGTCTTCCCCGTCCAGAGCCGCCATGAAATGGCCAAGAATATAAATAAAGGGTAAAATAGATTCAGGTTGTTTTAGATAGACGCCAGAGCTTATCATTGTACTAACAGCATGCATTTTTTGTCATAAAAAAAGGTCACGCATCTTGCTGTGCGTGATGGGCGTTTAGTAAAATAATGGTAGTGATCTAATTGATGAGGAGGAAAGTTATTTGAGGATGAACATAAAACTACGCCAGGTCGGGCGACTTTTGATTTTGGAAACCTTTGGGTGTCTATTTGTGTTTGGATAGATAGGTAACTGTATGTAGATTTAATTACATGGCCCGAACGTGATACATTTTCAGATGTGCACACAAAGTTTTGCATGTTCATTTTCCATAACTTGCTGCATGTTAAAGAGTCGACGATCTCTAAATGCGCTAGAAGCAGACGATTTGATTGAAGTAATGTTGCGTCAGTCTGAAAAAAAAAATATAATAGGCGAAATGCAAGTAAAACTTGCGACAATTCACATTCATATTAATAATAATTTACATAAATGAGACTGAAAATTACTTTAGTAAAGGCGTGAAGAGCCAAAAACGTCCTTATATTCAAACACTCCTAACTTTCGTATAATACCTATTAGTAAAATATTATTGGATCTATCATCAGGTGTGGTTATTGATAGGTACTTCTTAAAGATCCCAAAATGCCTAAATCATGGAATGCATAGAATAAGGCTTGACTACAAGGTTCTAGGTCTACCAAAGTTATACAACATACTGTTCGTCCGTAGCCTGATAACAAACAAGAGCCAGAATATTCGCGATGTTCAACCGCGTATGGTATGGGGCTCACATTGTTGTTGACCTCATAGGGTTGCTCCACTAACTAGAAAGATACAAATCACATCATATCAAAACAAATACGTGCCTATATAAAAATATAGCCATTTTCAGGCGCACTTTTAAGCTTTTGACCACAAATGGTTCAAAATAACATGGGCACAGATCAAGCAGCTAATTTAAAATGTAACAGCTAGTAACACGGACTCGCGTCTTACCCCAACACACATATCGCCATCCAGGGTTTTCCTCTCCATGTACGATTTAGGGTAGAACACGTTTGATATTGCTCGCCACTGGCCAGTTTTATTAAACTTAAGTTGGGTCTTGAGGGATCCTGCTACAGCAAATTTTCCTTCGTATTCTCTGGGGTAAGCTGGTCTGAAAAAAAAAAGCATTGAGCACCATCAACTCCATAGGCTGCGAACTGCATTTATCGTTCTGGACTAAATTACCTAAATAGATTTGAAAAAAAAAGGCGAGACGTTCCAAGACTTCCCTTACTGTAATAGCCCTGCCTTCTAGGGCTATCAAACAATACATACACGCATTCCTCCCAAGCCATATCACAACCGCCATCTGTGCCACCTTTATAAAAACAATGGGCAGCTGATATGAACTTTGAAGGGGTGATGATTACGCCACCACAAAAATTTGAGTATGTTAGTGTAGCTCTGTCTACTAGTACTTTACAAGACAACTGGAAAAGAAAAGAAATAGGTACATTGGGCATTAAGTACGTAATTTCAATAAAACCAATCTGCGTGGTCTTTAAGATCTTAACGAGCACAGAACTGCCAGATTATCCAGTATTTACTGGTCTGCTACACTCTGTATCTAATAATGTAACCAGGATTAACTCAAGCTAAAGGAACTCTTCAACGGTCAACAACATAGATAACTACGTGTGTTGACAGTTAGTTATGATAGTCAGTTTTAAGTTTGCTGCACTCAAGATTGGCCCCTCATCATTCCGTCTCCGTTTGCATTCACTGCTGAGTATTAGGCCTCTTAAGTAGAAAGAGTGGCGTAATAAAACGCCACTCTTTCCAGTTCCTTGCGAGTCGTTCTAGTAAAAGTAAAAACTATGCCGTTCCACCAATAGGCGGTTGGTCTGTCTGCCTCTAGGTCTTTGAGCATCCCTTGTCAGACTCCCTGTCCTTACAAGAGAATTTCTCAACGGCTTAACACACCTGAAACAGCACAGGCCTGAAACGTTGTGTTCACATTTAATTGTAAAAGCGGTTTTCTTGCTCATTATTTTATTGTAAGAATAGTCTAATAAGATTAGAAGTAGCTGAAAGTGTAAACACCTGGTACGGGGCATCTCCAAGCTTAGCTGGCCAACCATTTACAACTCGAGGCACAACTTCTTTACTATATTCAAGATTATCCGAGTAATTTAATACTTTTGATAAAGATAGGTGAATTGTAACGAAAACAATAAAAAATGATTTCATTTGAGCAAATAATGATTTTACCTAATTATTATTATTCGATGTATTTATTGCACAGACACAGAGTAAATAGAGTTGGTAAAAAAGGAATAGACTTGCTTGGGAAACTCCAAGGAAATTGACTGTCTTTATTCTGTCGGAAACTCCTTGCTGCGATTGTTTTCTGACAACACAGATAAGAAAGACAGCCGACCCGTGACTTGGAGGAAGTTGTAGGCTGTTGTAGGTATCTCTCTCTTTCGCGATAATAGGTACTTTAGCATGAACATGATGTAGATTTTTGATTTATGGTTTTGAGCATGATTTTATCAGGGTCAAAAGTTTTTATTATTAACCCCAAGAAAATGTTATCTATTTTTCATGCGATTGTGCTTGAAAACTTCGGCTAATTCATGATCGGCAACAAAAATGGCATTACTCTTATATTAGCCTGTGTCTGGAACTTTAATTTCCCTCTAGTTTCCAATCCTTTTATTGACGAAGGGATCCAACATAAACACATCGATTTTTCTGTGAGTAAAAATAGTACCTACACTGTAGTTTCTCAACAGTACAGTGTTTTAGCAGAAGTTTCGCGCTAGCCCTGAGCAGCACCTTTCAAGGATAGTATCAAACCAGTCAGGAGTCTGGAGACAGTTTTGTCTGGTCGCCTGGCGATGGCAAAGAACGACACGTGGCATTCCTGTGCTCCAGTGAAAGAACATTCGTTTACTGATTCTAACCCACCCTGGACGAACGCGTGGTATTTATGCCCTGAGGGAAAACAGTCTCGAACTACAGGGTTTTCAAAAGTTCTCCTTATTACAGGCTATAATCAGCGAAAATGAACAATTCGCACCTTTTACTGATTTATGTCCACTCAGAATTCTGGGAGGAATTGAAGCTCCGATTACATCTGTTCCTTACCAGGTAAGTGGGTTTCCATTCGTTCGTTCGTTTGATACCGGACGTAATCATCGATATTATGCCCACCATCATTTTATTACATTGTAGATTCACTAGGGCACGTGGTTTTTTGAAGCAGTTTTTCTTTTAGGTTGCATTAAGGAGATCCCATTGGGGTGCTTACTGGCTGACCTTTTGCGGAGGCTCTTTAGTGACGTTCAGATACGTGATCACTGCTGCACATTGCTTTGTGAATCCTGGGTAAGTAGTACTTATGTAGCCGTTCGATCAAACTCTCAAAAAAGAGTCAAGCTAATCTTCCACCAAGGTTTACCATATTTTTTCCTCTTAGCTTAGCTAAAAGGTACCTATAATATTTCAGAAGTCCATCAAGGATAAACGAAGTCAGAGCTGTGGCTGGCACCACAAAAACTGTAGTCACTATCTTCGGTGCAATTTACGAGCACACAAGAAGAATCCGCAAATTCTTCAAGCATATAGAGTATGACCCACATTTGCTACACCACGATATTGGAGTTGTTGAAGTAAGATTGCATGCAGAGTAATGTAGGGTAAGCAGGGGGAATAGCGCTCACTGGGTAATGGCGCTCACCTCTGTAACTCTGTCAAAATGGAACGTTGCAAAATGCCTTATCGCGTGAAGTACGAGGGGAGGGAACCTCTAACAGACAGGGATGCAAACGGGTATGCAGCTCGTGTCATGTGACCGTGAAGTTCGTTTTTTCGTTTTCGGCTGCGCTGAACGTATTTTTGGTTCAGTGTTTTTTGTCGGTAAGTCCAAAAATTAAACGCTTATTTATTATTAACTAGCTGCCTGTCCCGGCTTCGCACGGGTGGACATTTATTTTTTAAACACATAAATATAGCCTATGTTACTCATGGTGAACCTACGTCCAGCAGTGGACTGATATCAATTGATGATGATGATGAAAGAACATTCTATAACGTTTAGGAGCACTATTTTATAGAACATTTTGTCCAAATCTAGAATTCAGAACCGATTGCATGGGTATATTTCAGTATTCTAGATAATTCTGGATTACTAACGTTTGGGTGGGAGCATTCCGGATGCTAACCGACTTTAAATTTGATTATTCCAGATCATTCTAGAGCGTCTACGTGCATTCTGTTCTCGTCAAAGTCGAGAATTTTCTGAAAAACCCCTAAGCGATAGAAAGGGATAGACATATATAAGTCCCTACGTGATAGAAAGGGATAGACATAGATTTCGAAACTTTTGCTCCTTATAAATTAATAACACCTAAATATTGAATATAAACTATCCTATATTTTAAGTCCGACCATATTAAAGACAGTTGCAAAATTTTACCGAAATCCGTTCAGTAGTTTCGGAGTTTATCGCGTTCCAAATTGTGACACGAAAGATTTATATATATAGATTTTACTTTTCTAACAATAAAACTATTTAATTTTGTGATAAGGTAATCATTTTTCAACAATTGTGTATGTATTTTTTTTTATTTTAAATTCTTTACAAAATGACCGTTTGGGGTTATACCGCTCATCTGAGCGCAATTACCCCTTGTGCCTTTTTGGTGTTGTTGTAGATATGCCAAAAAATCGCAAAAGTGGCTTGAACCGAAGAAAACCTTCAATCTACTGAAACTACTACTCAAGGAGGTTCGTTCAAAAGAAAAGCCGCAAAATAATATAACATACCATTTACTTCTTTGGAGATATTGACTAAAATATGCTATTACTAGCGGGCGCCCGCGGCTTCGCCTGCCCCGTTGCCGTTACGCCCCGTTGATTTTTATTTTAAAAGTTTTTCCTCTTTTTCTCCGCTTAGGGAAATCATTTTCTAATTTCCTTTCTCAGTGCACCCCTATGCTATAAAATAAACATACCCTCCAAGTTTCATGCTTCTAGGACTTACGGTTTAGGCTGTGCGTTGATTGTCAGTCAGTCAGTCAGTAACGTAAGAGTTTTATATATTTAGATATGTTCAGGGTGGGATTTGCCAGATGGATACATCTGAGATATAAGTGTCTTAAAATAAAATATTACTATTTCTTATTTGTATTACCTCTAATAATAATAATTTCATTGCAATAATTGAAGTTGATTTGACATCGAAGTCTATACTAAACTCTTTAAATTGAAAATACTAATATTACGTATAAATGGAGATAATTGATTCTAATTTCGAATTGTAGATGATTCTTTTATGGTATAAGGTTGATCTTATTAAGATTTATTTAATGAAAATGTATCTTAATTGTTAAATTCCAAATAACAAGTTTGAGCGTCATTACCCCGTACCCTGAGCGGCATCACGTTTTTTTTATAATGTTTTCCTACAGCTAGTAGGTCAAAGATATAATTATGCTTTTGTTGTTAATCTGTTGATTGCTCGATAATTAAAGACTATATTACGTTTCTTAATTTTGATTTATTATAAATAATTTAAAAAATACACCCGGTTTTCCTTAAGTGAACGCCATTCCCCCTCCTTACCCTATACACCTCTATCTGGTTCCTGGCTTTTCACTCCAGGCATAGAGTCGTATTCTGGTTTTAGTTGCAGTCTGCTTTCGTTGGATCCAGTGCAGTAAAGCCAATTCGAATGGTCTCCAAAGACTACGTCGTGAAACTGAAAGAAAACAGGCTGGTACTCGTTTCAGGATTTGGGTTGAAAGAAAATGTGAGTATCTGCTATTATCATTAAAGCTTTTTGACTTGCTTAGAATCAGATGATGTCTGAACTAGTCGGATATTGTAATCATTCTAATACAATTGGTATGAGTCCACTGCTGTAGCTATATAAGAACTTAGTCTTGTGGCCACCTAAGAGTGTTGATTTAATGCATACCGTCCACTGTAAAAATAATGTTTATGATTGAAAAAAGCCTTAAAAGCGAGATAATAACTAAATTGCTATTTAAATTCATTTACCTACCGTATTCCGTCAAGCGTCGAGGTATTCAGTGTACTACTGTTAACGTTAGCTGAAAGGATCATCATCATCATCATTCCTGGGGAGACTTAGTCAAAACCAGTCGTATAGGAACCAAGCTTCAAGACGTTTCAAAGTGATCTTTGAGTTACTACTCAATAAAGACATCTTTGACTAAAATACCTCGCTAATAATAGAACGAGGAAAACACGCAAATAATAATGGGTAATTACCCCTATAATTAATGTGTTTTTCTTCGTTCTATCAATTTAAGAATGCTAATTCGAATGGTCTCCAAACGAGGAAAAACACGCTAAATAAATGCTTGTTTATGTCTATGTCTAATAATAGAAATAAGCACTGTTTATTGAAAGACGCTTGATATCTCTATGCATAACTAAAGCTGGTCGTAGCTACATAGCTAGGCAACCTCCCATACTTGAAGATATTAGTATGTGATGACCACCGCAGTACGCGTTAAGTTTATCGTAATAGATTGTATCGTATCCAAGTTATTTACTGTTTTCAGGAGCAAAAGTCATCCACCCTGCGAATGGTATGCGTACCAATAGTAACGTTAGACGTATGCAACCTTTACTACGACTCGATATACTTGAAGGATTCGAACTTCTGTGCTTTCGGAGATATGATGGACAGCTGTCAGGTATGTAAACCTGGGAATATACAAGTTACGCATTATGTTTACGGAATACGCCAGCAGAAAAACAATTGTTTGGGGTTTGCTTTTTTATAAGATAGACAAAAGGGGTTGCGGTCCACTTGATGGTTAGTGATCTACCTGGTAGCGATCGCTTTCAGCGATAAAACCGCCCATTGTATTACTAATATCACTGTTTCTTTATTCAAAAACGGAATCTTACTTACCTTGCGTGTCATGATTATCAATAAAGAGTTATCTAGGTAATATTTATCGCAGCACGAATTTTCAGGGTGATTCCGGAGGACCAGTGGTCTGCCAAGGGGCTTTGGTCGGTATCGTATCATGGGGTGGCGTATGTGGCGCCGATCCTGGAGTTTACACTCGTCTTTCGAGCTACATTACCGGTGATACACAGTTTGTGCAAGCAGCTAGTCTCACACGAGCAGGCTATCTAACACAGTTTATATTTATCGTAGTTAGCAGTGTGGCTAAATGAAGTTAAAAAAATTAATAAAAAAATATAACCTTATTAATAGGTGTCGAGTGATTTGCCGGTGTCCGCGATTTAGCTTTTTATAAAATTTGACGAAGCAACAAATGAATGTCTCTACCTTAGTGGGGTTTTCGTTTTACTATTTTCATCGTACTTGATATAAAGCTAAGTAAAAAATAAAAAATCGTTTTAATTCCTGTAACTTTGCGCCCTCTTTTAGTTTGTTTCTGAACTCTACGCTACTCTATTAGTGGTTGGCTATAAAGGTGGTGTTTTAGACATTGAGTACAGTGCCATCTGTTGGTTTCTAGTTGATCCTGGTCTTGGTCTTTGAAAATCTAATAGATGGCGTTAGTAGTGGTCTCTTCAGCGGTTTGTAGCCAGGGTTGTGCTTGGCATTGTGGGCGTGGAATAATACATTTTACGAAAACTATTGGATGTTTTCGTCTATTTTATTAGCGCAATGTTTATCATATTTTTTAAGTAGGCAATGTCTGAAAGATTAAACAAAAACATTATTCGTGATGGCTTATCTATAAGTTTTTGTTTTATAAAAAAGTATATTTTGAGAGAAATTGGTATAACTCCGAGTCCTATAGCAGTAGTAGCCCTATAGTTTCAGGAAATTTATTTTATTCTATTTAATTTTAAAACATTTTTTTTTACATAAAGACAATGTGTTCACTTTTAAAATAAAGAACTACTGATACAAACTTTTATCTTAGCATTTTAAACCTGCAAGCATAGCTATCCCGATTTTCATATCCGTTTAATTAACGCTAGTCTCCTGAAGATCCTGCTATAACAGCCTTACTTGCATCATATTATAATAGATAAGTGGGTAAGTCGTATAGTTAACTAAAGAAGCATACCTCACGATGTCTGTAATATTGATAATATCTAATCTTACAATTTTTGTAACATAGTTGTAAAATCACGAGAATAACCTATAAAAAATATCCTCAAGGATTTATTGTTTTTTTTTTAATTCATCTATTTAGAAACTTTCGGCCGTGGTTTTAATATCCTCAGCTAGAAAGGGATGCATGGATTTCTACAAAACATGGCTAGGCACTATCTCAGAACTATCAGATTTTTGAAACTGCATTCCAATCACAGCAATAGTTTCGGAGCTACGGGTAAGAGACATACAAAAACTTAAAATCTCTTTTCGGTCGGGGCTTGAGAATAATGTAGGTACTTCATTATTATGATCAATAATTATTATTAATTAATCCACATAATCCTATTTGGCGCCAAATTAAGCAGAACTTTTACTATGGGAACCAGATAGCAGATACAATACTTACACATAATGTATTTTATGTAAATACATAGGTACTTAGAATACAATAAGACACCCAGCAGACAGAGAAAAAACATCTGTTTTCAACAGACAGATATTATTTGTTATCGGTGGGGATCGAACCCACGACCTACGGCGCAGAAGGCAGAGCAGCTACCAACTGAGCTGAGAGGTTAATCATCTACGTGTTCATTCAATTTAAACGGCTAGTTAACAGATAGTGAACTTTGATAAGTAGTTAATCAAGGTGTTTTATAGTTTTGGCAGTTCTCAGACGTTGTGCATTATACATCAGCCCATCTCATCGGCAAGACGAGGCCGGAAGTCGCTTCATAAATTATAACTTCCGGTAGTTTAGACTTGGATGTATTTCGTGAAGGTAGCAAGCACACTGGGTGAGTTTTCTCACAAAACTAAACCAGTTTCATTGAACACGTGAACATTGAACTATGCTCAGCATTGCTGTGTTTCGCTTTGAAGGGTGTGGGTGTAGACAAAATTAGTGGCACGTGAGGCGGACTCTGTATGCCTCAAGTTGATGGACGCAGTGCATCGTAGGGCACGTTCCTGTCTACGTTTTGGGGGTCAAAGTTGCCCGCGTCCGTAGGAGAATACTCTCGTTACCCTACACGTGACCCCTGGGTAGTGCCAAATGGGTAGCAATCTTTCTGGTGGTAGGCTTTGGCCGTGGCTTGTCACCACCCACCGAACGAAACCATTCCGTGAAGCGTTCATCTCGTGTTTCGGAATGCAGTTCGGTGTAGCCAGCGACACAAAGTGGACGTGACAGGTCTGAGCAGTTCCTGCACGGGAAACAGGCGTAAGCGTTTTGGTTACCCAGCAATGCAAATGCGCCGGATGACTAGATTTGGAGGGTAGCGGGATCCGAAGCACGGTTCTCCGCTGGCCGACCGCAGGTTGTAGGGGGCCCAATTAGCGAGCAGCCACTCGTGAAAGGCTGCCCCGCCGCCTCGCGAAAAATCCCAGAGTGCTCCATCGTGCCGGTTGGCGACCGGAAGAGAGGATCCGATGGCCACTCTTGGGGGGGTTCGGGCGTCCCCGCAGTCTCCAGTCTAGTCCTCTATATGTGCAAAAGCTTGCTGAGTGCCACCGAGCTTGCCTGTCCCGCGCCTTGCTCAACTACTGTCTTTCCCCAAACCTAAACACTCACCCATCCTTATGAAAAAGTTTAAAAATAATAAGTTGTGCTTACAGCGGAAGCACGTCCTCTCACTTCAAGTGCACTTCTCCAACATTCGAGGACTACACTCTAATCTCGATCCGGTCCATCACTATCTCGAGACCAATAAGCCGCACTTATTATTCCTTGCGGAAACGCAGATTCAAAGCCCTCCCGACACAGCGTATCTTACATACCCAGGCTATGCACTCGAGCATAAGTTCAAACCCAAATCTGGTGTCTGTCTGTTTGCTCGGGACGATATTTGCTGTCTGCGTCTTCGTGACCTTGAAGAGCCCGATTTTTCAGTCATTTGGGTTTTGGTGGATACTGGCCTAGATAAAATTATCTACGCTGGTTTATATCGATCACACACTGGAGACTTCGAGACAACTAGGTTATTTGACTACATCAGTGAAGCGGCGGATGTGGCCCAAAGACGTTACCCTGATGCCCAACTTGTACTACTTGGCGATTTCAACGCCCACCACCAACAGTGGCTATTCCCCTATCAAGTCACTGACCATGCTGGAATAGAGGCCTATAAACTTGCCCTGACCTATAACCTCACACAGCTGGTCGGTGAAGCAACAAGGATACCAGACGTCGAGAGCCACACAGCCAATTGCTTGGATCTTCTGCTGACAAATGAACCGGATCGTCACACAGTGTCAGTTGTGCCTCCTTTGGGTACTTCAGATCACTGCGTGGTGAGGTCTGTGTCGTCATACTCGCCACCGGACACCTCGCCTAGAGGACGTAGGCGAATATGGCGATACAAGTCGGCAGACTGGGATGAGATGCGTCATTTCTTTGCGTCTTATCCTTGGCGGCAGACCTGCTTTTCTTCTTGCGATTCCACGAGTTGTGCTAACGCCGTTACGGAGGTGATTCAAAGAGCTATGGAATACTTTATTCCGTTCTCTGATGCTTCACCTTCGACAAGTACTCGCCCTTGGTTTGGTCCTGCATGTGCTAGCGCAGAAGCGCAAAAACATGTAGCTTACCTTGCCTGGGTTGATGCACGAAACGGCAAAGCCTCTGATACGCGACAGAAGAAGAAAGCCTACAACAAAGCCGCCAAATCCTGCAAAAAGGTGATACGGAAGTCTCGTTTTGATCGAATTGGCCGAATGGGAGCTAAGCTTGCCGCATACCCCACGGGAAGTAAAGCTTTCTGGTCTCTGGCCAAATCGGTCGAAGCGAACTTCAGCCGTCCTTCACTTCCACCAATGTTGAAGCCTGATGGATCACTGGCTCACACTGCGATTGAGAAAGCAAGTCTATTTGCCACTCAATTCGCAGAAAACTCGCGTCTAGACACCGCAGGCGAAACTCCACCTAGCCTTCCTCGATGTGAATCATCGATGCCGGAAATCCGCATCCAGCAAAAGGAAGTGCTCAAAACGTTGCGTAGCCTTGACGTGAATAAAGCCAGTGGACCTGATGGTATTCCAGCCATTGTGTTAAAAACCTGCGCACCTGAGTTGTCTCCAATTCTAACACGACTTTTCCGCCTGTCTCTTGGAACTGGTATAGTCCCCAAGTCATGGAAGCTAGCCAATGTGCAGCCTGTGCCCAAGAAAGGTAGTCGCGCCGACCCTTCAAACTACCGACCTATTTCAGTCACCTCCATACTTTGTAAATGTATGGAGCGTGTACTGAACGGTAAGCTCCTCGCATACCTTGAAGACAATGACCTCCTCAGTGACCGCCAGTACGGCTTTCGCCGAAACCGGTCTACTGGGGATCTTCTTGTGTATGCCACGCACCTCTGGAGTGAAGCCATAGAGAAATGCGGTGAAGCACTAGCGGTTTCACTTGACATTTCAAAGGCATTTGACAGGGTCTGGCATGCTAGCCTTATTGGCAAGCTTTCTGCATACGGACTACCAGCCCAATTCTGTTCTTGGCTTGAAGACTTTCTGAGGGAACGATCCATTCGAGTAGTTATCGATGGCTGCTCGTCGGATCAATTGGCCATTAATGCCGGTGTACCTCAGGGGTCAGTACTATCTGCCACTCTGTTTTTGCTGCACATTAACGACCTGCTCATACCCGGTATCATGGGATATGCAGACGACAGCACAGTAGTGGAAAGATACACTTCTAATGCTCAGGCCAAACAGAATGTGATTCATCAAGAGAGAGAGGCAATGCTGCAGCGCTTGAATTTGAAACTCAAATTGGTGTCTAACTGGGGTGACGCCAATTTGGTCAAATTCAACGCATCGAAAACGCAGGCTTGTCTATTCTCAGCGAAGAAGAGTCAGTTTCTCCAAGCTCCTGTTTTCCGAGATGTACCTTTAGAGATACGGGATCACCTAGACCTCCTTGGTGCCTCACTTACGCCTGCTCTCAACTTTGGCTCGTACATTGAGTCTAGGGCTAAAACAGCCTCCATGAAGCTTGGCATCCTAAACAGGGTAAGGCGGTACTTTACACCGGGACAGCTTCTTAGCCTTTACAAAGCACAAGTCCGGTCTGGTATGGAGTACTGCTGTCACCTGTGGGACGGCTCTGCCAAACACCAACTCGCTGCCCTAGACTCAATTGAACGAAGAGCTTTTAGGCTGATAGGCGAGCAGCACATGGCGCAGGCTAAGATCCAGAGTCTGGCGCACCGTCGCAAAGTTGCTTGCCTATCGATCTTCTATAGGTTACATTCTGGGGAATGTAGTCAGGAACTGCACGATCTCATACCACCATCTCCCTTCCACTATAGGACTAGCAGACGCACGGCTCAGTACCATCCATACCTGGTTAGCATACCACCCATTCGCACTAAGCGTTTTAGCTCCACCTTCATTATGCGAACCTCCAGGGAATGGAACTCATTGCCGACGGCTGTTTTTCCTGACAACTACAATCTGGGCCTCTTCAAGGCAAGAGTGAATAGGTGTCTTCTAGACCATCCTGCTTCATCGTCGGCTACATCGTCGCTTACCATCAGGTGAGATTGTAGCCAAAGGATGTTCTATTTTATGTAAAAAAAAAAAAAAAAAAAAACGTATACGTCTGTATGTTCTTGCGAAAAAATTTGTATAAGTATAACTATAATTTGTTTTTATTGTTATTGGGCACAAACTTGGCCTTTTATTGTACGTCCGGAACGGACAAACTGTGAAAACTGTACCTATTTAGCCATAGCCACTAAGATCTCTTCTGTACAACAGTTATGCAATAAATATCTGATTTCTGATTTCTGATTTCCTGACGTGCCTGACCTACAAGGAAATGCTTTGTTATATGCGATGGTTACTACTTAACATCAGGCGGGCCATATGCTTGTTCCATCAGCTGTATAAAAACAAAAATGATGGTAAGAAGTTTCTTACTTTTTTAAATACCGATTTTGGATTTCGTGTAGTAACAAAAATATACAACCGATGTTTTTATTTTGCGAAACTGAACACTTATAAAAAATATGGCGGGAACACGCAGATTCCTGCAAATTTTGAAGTTAACGATAGCAAAATATCCAAAAGTCTTACCTACTTATATATTTTTAATAGTTTCAATTAAAAACTGAAGATAAGTTACGTAACTGGCTTGTTATAAATTCATGGGTAACTGTAGTTTTAGCAGAAGTTATTTCCTGGTTCATGGTAAGTTTTGT
Organism: Thera obeliscata; assembly: GCA_947578465.1. Taxonomy (NCBI): domain Eukaryota; kingdom Metazoa; phylum Arthropoda; class Insecta; order Lepidoptera; family Geometridae; genus Thera; species Thera obeliscata. The sequence continues at coordinate 20,258,141 of OX387912.1, read as the reverse complement.
CTGAAAATATTTTGCAACTAGTCAAAGTTTTCCCCCCGTATAAACTGAAACTCTAGAAATCCGTGCATTGTATTGTCTTGAGACTCGACGCGCGATGTCTAGAGACTCGTATTTAATTAGTAGACCGCATGCCGTCTCAGGCCGGATATTAACCCGTGCATACGAAATGCGAGTCAAGTTTGTGTCCGTTCAACTATCATATCCGGTTTGTAAATACAGGCTTTTACTCATTCACAACAAAGGGCAGACCACCACAGGGTAGTTTTCAAACTTATTTTCAATTTTTGTTGGTAGGAAAACTTGTTTGGATCAAAAGTATATCTGTAGTTTTTTTCTATGTATGTATACCGTGTACCTTAAACTGCCCCTGACGCTATCTAAATTATCTTGATGCAAAGGCCTGTTAACTGAAACTTATAAACATATTTTCTTTCTGTCGTTATTTTTGTTACCTACTGCAAATCTAAAGTGGAAAGAACAAAGATATTTTTTAATCACAATGTTACTGTGATAAAGATTTTAAGTTAGATAGGAGCAAGAAATATAATCGAAAAACTCTGTTCATCAGAGAATCTAACAAGATACACTAATACTAACTTTTTAGTTAGTTAGTAGGTACTAACTCACTAGTAGTCTTGTCTTATTGGACAAGACTACTAATTAGGTCTGGTAAGTTTAACAGGACATCAGATACTAACTAAGCGGCACAAGACGCATGCAAGTCCTAAGCTCAGTGCGACTAAGTTGTTTAATCTAAGTTTAGTAGTATGAACTTAGATTGGATGGTTTACAGGTTTCTTGGCGTTTAACACAAGCTACGCAGACATCTATTTCCGTACGTCTAAAGTTTTCCTTGTTTAAAATTTGATTTATTTAAAAATATACAAAATACAAAAGAAACAGTTGAGCTATCTCTAGATCGTTTGTATCGGTCTGCAGATAGCTCAACTGTTTCTTGGGATTTGGCTGATCGATGGAAAAAGCTGATGCGAAAAAGTATAAAATTCTACGGTATCTTCCACTTACCACCTCAAGGTAAACATTTAAATTTATGTACTTATCAATTTCACCTAAGGGTGCAAACTAATATTTCCGGCTAGTGTTAGATGGTAACCATCACCCAAAGCATTCCCTCGTAGGTCACGCACGTCAGGACGATGAAGGCATGGCCTTGGCAACTCTGACGGAGTTACGTCAGAGTTGGTCACTAGCCTCACAGCCCAGTTGGTAGTCACTCTGTTCTGTGGTACCTAACTGTCCCGCTGTTATTGTAGTTCAATCCCCACCTAGGAAAAACATTCGTAGGAAGAACACAGATGTTGGTTCTGCTAGCACTCAACCATCACTGTCAAAGAACATAAAAACCTGAACACCAGTTACAATAATTCCATTAGTTCTTAGGAACAGATGCGTCACAATACTTCGTTACTGCTCTTTATAAAAATATCGCACACTTACGCATAGTTATGAAAGGCGCATATGCGCTGGTGTTTTGTCCATGAATGTAGTTGTAGTAAAAAAAATATATTATAAAAAGTGACGGAACCGGTCTATAGCCCACCTGATGATAAACGGTCAACAGTGTGCCTTACTATAAAAATAATTCAATAACACAATTTTTAAGCTTAAAAAGGTAAATATTATTTCATAGGTAGAGAGACTGATAGAAATACATAGGAAGTAGGGTTGTTGAACAAAAAAGAAAACTAAAAGAAGGATAAAATAAAATTAAAAGGTTAAATGTAAATATATTACAAATAGTTAAATATGTCAGACAAGGATAAAATAAAATAACAAAGCTCACATTTAAATATTTTGTCAAATAATCTTTGCTAACTTCCTAATTATGAAATTTCATTAATTCAACGAAAACTACTCATACAATTTCACCATAAATCAAACTGACCATACAAAAAGCTGGGCACTCAAAATAAATGGCCAACAAAAAGCTGTTTAACAGTGGGCCCTACCAAGTCCATTGGCCATTAGGGTTGGCGCGAGCGGGCCTTATTAAAAATGTGGCCTGAATATCAAATTGCTATCTTCCTATTGTGCAGCACCCCTACCGTACGGTCACCTACCCCTTGGATTACGAACAAGTTTTTTGTAGAGTAGACATGGTTTCAGAGGTTTTGACAACTAAACAAGAAAAAATTAGAATTATGCAAGTTCGAAATAAGATTATAACGGCCAGCGCATACTTGTCTAGACGACGCGGTCAGAATAATATTTATTTCGAGTGTATGTATGCATCTGCTTAATACACATAGGGCACGGCAGGGTGTACAACAGTACACTAGGGTAAATACCGGTTGCGACAATGGTATCAATTCTGTTGTTTACAATCTGTCTAGCTAAACTAGCCTAAAATTTTCTAATTTAGTTAGGAAAATCTTATAAGCTATTCTGTTATCGCATTTTACTAAATTTAAAAGGTGTCTATGACACCTCTAAACTTGTTCTAAATTAAGTTCACAGATAACATAAACATTTGTCATTTCATGCATCTTGGCACTACTCGACGCTAGATGGCGCTCTATTTACACTATTTTTACGGGTTTTTGTATCTGTGGGTGCAAAAGGCTAAACTTCAAATCATCGACATGTAAATAAATAAATTCAACAACTCAACTTTTCTCAAAAAGAAAAATTACAAAATGCAGCCTACTGACCGCCCCCGATCCCGAAAAAGAACAAATACTAGTCAAAAAGATTGGTTGGTGGAACGGCTTTTGTCTAATAAGTTGATGGCACGAGGTACGTACCATTTATGTTTTACTGGTTCTGAAATAGATACCTAGCTACACACTTCAGTGATTTGATTGTTGTATATCCGGTTTTCAGGTAACCAAGCTGATAGAGCAATAAATGAATATTAGGGGATGCTGGCGGGGGAGCTGAATGCTCTTGGCTGTAGCCGGACTGCTGAAGAGTGGCAGCATGTAAGTTATATTTTATCTACCTACTAATATTATAAAGAGGAAAGATTTGATTGTTTGTTTTCCGATAGTAAATCTAGTGATATCCAACAAAACCCATAAACGAACTGTGGGGTTACCGCGGTAACCAAAAGTGCCCCTATTAGCGGATTCTTTTGAAAAGCTTGGTTTCTCCATACAAAATTGTGGCATACGATAGGCGTGAGGCTGAGGCGTCAGGCACCTGCACACCGAAACTCGCGGTAACCCCACTGTCCATTGCTCGAAGAGTTTAGTGTGCGTTGAAAACGTACACTAATGGCACACCAATAACACGACAACCCCATGCGGAGCTGGGGCGAGCCGCCAGTATACAATAAATGTGGATAAAATTAATTTTAAACCAACTTTTTATGCAGTTTTTATCCTTTTGTTGTCCTTCTAATTGAAACTAAAACCATATTTCTTTCCACAGATTTGGAGTATATGGGTGGCAAAAGTGAAGGGTAAGGCCAGGAAGGTCGGTACCGGCTTCAATGGTACTGGAAGAGGCCCGGCAGGGGCAGACCTCACGGAGGAGGATAAGAGAATCCTCCAGTGACTACTTGATATAAAAATATGGTCCTGTTTTATCTGATTCCACACCGCTGTCTGTCAATTATATGTATAACGCATGTTGTTTGGTTATATTAGTTACTATGATTTAATATTAGATGTATGACCTATTTGTTTCCACCAGCCTAATGCTCCTGTATTGATTAAAAAAATATTAATGGGTGAAAGTGAGAGTTTATTATTCTTTATCGTATTATACGTGCTTCATGGAGGAAATCTATGTCGTGCTCCTCTTCCTCGACTCCATCATCTTGTTCAAGCACTACCTATGTCTTCATCCCTATCTGCAATCACAGAATACATCTTATTAGAGAAGGAATAGTAGGTAGGTAGGTAAAGCATAGTTCTATTTATATTTGATTCACCTGTTAATTCTTCCATTAACATAATTATATAGAGTGCAGCACGAGATAATAATTTTGGCTGCCTTTTCTGGTTAATAATGCAGACAACGATGGCGATGCAGACATTTCTTCTTCAGCCGGCCGATTGTCCACTATGTTTCTTGCTCATAGGTGGCAGGCGTTATAGTTACTTAGGTACAAACTATGGCGGGGCTTCTATATTTGCAGCTTCCATGATTTTTTGAGTTTTATTGCGTTTCGTCCACAAATTCACAACAACTATACAACAAAACTTTAGTCAGCACCTTGTAACGTGTCGCCTAAATTTAGATTGACGTTTCTAAAATTAAGCGCAAATTACCTAAAATATTGTACAACCGAATAGCAAAATGACGGATTTACGTGTTTTTTGACTAAATTGAGTAACTATCCTAATTTTAGAGCTGTCACTCTAAATTTAAGTTTACGATGCTGCCAACAGAATAGGAATAACAATTTTACGAAATTTTAGCTCGAAATTAGCTAAATTTTAGGATTTCTAAACAACAGAATTGATGCCAATGTCTATGTTTTGGTAGCCAGATGTTTTCTCTACATCTTAGACTACTCTACCAAAAATCTAAAGTACGAGCAAAAATAATATCAAGGGGCAATATTCACTAACGGTGACTATTGTTTGTTTTTTTATAAATAAATTCAGTTGTCACAGCTCTAATGATAAATGGTCGCACTGACACGCTGGTCATATGGCGAATTTGGGATCCACTTGTTAGCTGTTGTTTTGATATTTTTGGGGCGCTTTGAGTAATGGCTGTGTTCGATGTTCTCTTTTTTAATGGAATACGAAATTATCTGGGCTATTTTTTCTTTGTTGTTTTTGAATTGGCGTCCAACTACCTTAAAAAAAGATGGAGGCAAAGCTACTACCAACTGTGCTGAGAGGCCAGTCAATAAACACGCGTACCTACTCGGAATTTACAAAAAAACTCTCATTAAATGATAGTGAACAATAATATTGGCATTTCCATTTCACTATTTGCTACAAAGCCCACAGTTTCACCATACCTAAAACAAAAAGACGAGCGAGTGAAACTTTATTCGTCAAAATTTTCAGTCGACAAAGAAATAACTGAAAACTCCAGTCTAAGTAATCAGTTATGAAGATAAATTTTGAGACGCTAAATAAGTAATGAGGTTCCAAATCCATTTGCTTCGGTTTTCGCGTTTTTTCTGGTCCATTATACCGAGCGCAGCCAATTTGGAAATATTGAATAAGTAACGCTCCCTCCAAATATGGATACATAGAGTAGGTGCAATAAAGCAATGAACAAAAAGTTGAGATTGCCTACTCTTTAAAATAATATCATGTACAATTACTCAAAAACTACTCATAAATTGTGCAATATGTATTTCTAGTTATCGTATTATAGTATTTTATCACGAACCTTTAACATTGCTATAAGTTTAATAGTTCTGACTTGTTGAACTCGAGAGTTTTGTTAAAGACAAAGACAAAATGCATTTATTCAGTTTACCTTGATTTCGTTTCGAGTAGGTACCTATTTTTGTATAATCTATTTTACAAACTAATAAAAAAAAGGTGTAGGCAAGACAGAAGTAATATAAAGGCCTTGGCACCGGCCAAGAACATACTCATGAACGTGTCAAGCGCACGTAATGTGTAACCTACATCCTTTCACCACACTGATTCGAATGAACTACTGACAGGAAAAGAAGGAAAACAAACTATCTGAAGTATATTATATCTTTGTTCAAATACTGGTTTATCTCTTCACATGCGGTATCTTTACCTACTCTTTGACGTGAACGAAGCAAGCAAATGCTAAACACATTATGACGAGTTACCTTCTACATCAGCAGGCGTACCTCAAATAGCACAAACGTGAGGGAAACACACCTTTAATAGCAACCGTTAACCGCTGTAGAGAGGGCTTATTGTGGATCATGCGATATTTTTGAACGAGATTGCAATCGACTTCAACGTTTTTAATACATACAATTTAAAAAGTTTTAATATTAAGTTATCTAAATGACTGCTTGAGAATAACTACTTCACGTAAGGTGGCACATGTTTTTTTATGAATACAACTAACTGATGGAACAAGCATATGGCCCACCTGGTGTTGTGTTAATACTTGCACATTTTTTCACAGAAAATATTCTTTGATGTAAGTACTCGTATGTTATTGGTTAATGCAACTGATAATACAATAAAAAATGTTGGTAAGTATTTAACATCAAGATTGTCATTGGTAACATCTAATCATTTGACAATTTTGACCGAGAAAATATATATCGTTCGTTGCAAGGTAATTCGGTTCGAGTTCTTAGTAGGCCCCCGTGTAGAAAATATCGCTATCATTTTTGAAAGTCTTTTTTCGTTGTCCGTTCCTGACGTTTTCATAGTTTGCGTTAGTGGTCTACGGTTTTGTCCTTTTTGGGACGTGTAGAATGGTTTTTAAAAACGGACTTGTCTGTTGCTCTGACTATTAGATTCAACTTTATTTCGTTTTTCATGTGGACTCCAGTTACGCAGTTATGGCTTAGAAAAATGGTTTTCTGTGTTTGGGGAAACTGAATTCAATTTTGCTTTTTTATGGCTAGACATAAAAATAGAGATAAATTTAAGTTATTTGTTTTATTGCTCAGTGGTGGTTCAGACATAGATAGATAAATAGAAAATACTTTATTGCACACAACAAATTATCAAAGTATAGGTAGGTAGTTTTTCATGTGCATAAAAAACTGATCACTATTTATCTAATACGATGGGCAGTCTTATCGCTAAACAGCGATTTTTACCAGACAAACAAGACAAACAAGATGGAATGAACTCATGGTATTTACAAGGGCACTGTGTGCGTGACATACCTAATTTTAGATTAGAAGTTTTAAATAAGTATTTTGAAAAAAATATGTTGACGCTGAATCTGTAATGTCTCAAGTTGATGGACGGACAGCAGTGTATCTTAGTTAAAGGTAGGTATCAGCTAGTTATAAGAACAAAATCTAACAGGTTATGGCCAAAAATTGATTGATTAAGTGTTAAATTTTTCATTTCTTAAGGTATCTTCTTCTCTCTTCTTAAATTTAAAACCTTAGCTCTTGTCGGGGCTTTCATGCAGTTTTCTACAATTAGTCCTTTCGAATGCGGCTTCTTTGACTTCCTTAAACGACATGACAGCTACAAGGATAATAAATAAAAAGCAAATATCATAAAAAATACAATGGCTGGCCTTATCGCTTAGTAACAATGTAGGTTGCAGAAACCATTTGGTTACACGTCACACTCATCGCCAGTTTTTATTTTACCAACACCGCGTGGGCACATCATCCAAAGCAGTTTCGAGAAAATAGTCGGCATAATTTTTCACCACAGTAGTAACGTTAAACAAAAGTGACATGACAAGCAACCCTTCCACACAATTAATGCATTATTTACTGTTTGTTTAGCAAACTGTGTCGCTTAGCGAGTATTGTGTCGAAATGTTTGGGAAATCATTTTCACAGCGTGGTGCTGTTTTTGTAAGCTGGGTTCTTAAAAAAAGCTGGGATCTGTTCAATTGAGTGAGATTTTTCGGAACCCAGGTAGTGGCAAATTGTATTGAATGAGTAAAGCCTAAATAAATGATCATCATCATCATTACAAACCGTCTTCATTGATATCATTTAGGTATTTTCTGTAAATGTGATATTAAATAATAACTGATGGCCTACTGAAACGAACTAAATTGATGGATAACTAATAGGTACTTCGAACAGATATGGACAGAAGTTTTTGAACGAGAGTGAAGTCGGGGGTGGAAATTAATCTCCTTTATAGAACGTAGATCACTTGTGTTGAAGTATACAAAAGTATAAGATTGTTAGAAATAATTCTACAAGATGACCTCATTTAGACTTTGTGCAATTGCAGATAGCGGAAGGAAGAAACGAGACACCTTGTTAAAATTGATTGATGACCACAGAAGTCAGCTTCACACTTATCTATACCAACATGCGTTCACACTTTATAAGTCACGTCTTCTCAAGTACCAGAAAATTCTCACTATCTAGAGAAAAAACAAATACGCGACCCTCAGATTTATATCGTTCAAGTGGTCCAAACATCTGACACGATTCCTTGCCTACTTATTCCACTTCATAACCACCAACATCCTAACATTAACGGACTTCCCAAAAAAAACTAACCACACCATTAAAATTCGCACCAAAAACAAATCGAAGCTTCCGGTAGCATCTGTGTCACCGGCCTTCATAGAAAAGCAATCGGCCAGTCGTAAACGTTAAGGGTCTAAAAGCACCCCCTAGGGGGCATCTAAGGGCAGGACGATGTTTCTTGACACTGCGAGAAAAAGTACCCGCTGGTACCCCTAGCCCCTAATCCTGTACAGGCGTCCGGGGGGTTATAAGGGTACAAAAAGTGTAATTTAAAGCTGACTTAGGGTTTCGAATTAAAATGAAGTAGCAACCTTTTATTGGGTCTCGGGTTCCGCTATGTGGAAATAAGTAGGTATCGTAAGCTGTTGCGAAGTTTATGTGTACTCGATCAGCAAGGGTCTCTCCAGAACCGAACGTGGTGCATGGTCGTAGATAGTATCTATGACTGCGCCTGTAGCCAATGTTGTATTCTTCATTTGCGTTATAAAATAACTGGCAACTTCGTTCGAGTAGAGATAAAAAAAATATTTAGTAACTGAAAAAGCTTGCAGAATAGACGTATGCTGCATAATATCACTACTAACTCGTCTATCACTGGTCTGTTCTGAATATGAATATTACAAACATGATAAATTAAATGAAAGAAAAACGAAAGAGAGATTAAAGAGCTTTAACTTGACTCATTGAATTTGTAACTTCGGATTTCCTGGTTTTTCTTTCATTTAATTTATCATGTTTGTTAGAAAGATTTCATCCCTATAATTGACCCTAACGATCGATGCAATAAAAGTACAAGGTATATTTTTTTCAGATTTTAGCCGGTTCAATTCCCGGGTGTGGGAGAAGAGAATTTTCGAAAATCTTTGAATGCAGTTTGCTTTCTATTCAAAAATAAAGGAATGTTTCCTTTGAGTAAAATTTTCTATTTGCAGTATTTAGAGTACTTTCCCTCCAGGTGGCATTACAAAATTCCACCCTGCATAGAGGAGTTTTATCGTGGTGTTATTATTTTAAGCATATTTTTGCCACGTCTTTAATCAAGAATACGGAAGCACCAAGCATAAATTATTCACATCATCCATCGAATGCAAATCTATTTCCCAGTTGACCGCCGCCGCTCTGGGGGGTTACTGTGGCTAGCATCAGTTTCAAACTACTAGAAACCAACATTCAATGAAACAAAGTCAAAAGTCATTTCGTTAAATTGAATCTGAATGATTACTTTGAAACGTTTTAAAGCTAGATGAATCTAGGTATCAGTTCCATGTGACGAAGCCTAGAAGAACAAACTACGGGTTCCTATCGTTTCTTCGGCGACTAAGATTCCCAATTCTCGCAATCGCCTCAATCAAAAATGTATGTATTTTGTAGTGCCAATGTTCCTGTCTGTATTACAATACCTTATTTATTTCATCATTTTAAACATCCTGGATATTAGATGAGGAAAACATTATAGAAAGAATAATTTTCAAAAATACTTAAAACTTATTCCGAATTTTCTATAGCGAAATTGATTCACCTAGTTTCTTAAAACTTTCCTAAATTATTCTTATGATTCAATTTAATAATATTTTAAGACACATCGAAAAGATGCTAATGAAATTTTTCAAAGATTTCCTCGTATTTTAAAAACGCCAGAACTAGTGCTTACTTTTGTTGTATTCCATAACTTAGTTCACTAAGACAATGGTAACCTAATTGCGATGCGAACTAGATCCTATTGTTCTACTTATGGAGCCAGGATGTGTATGCAAAATGCGGATTGCAAACTGGATCGCCTTCCAATAAGCTCTTCAAATAATTGTGATATCTCGTAGTTTTGTATTTTGATATCAGACCCAACGTCGTTTGGACCGTCGCACTCCACCAGGCTGAAAAAGGGGCAAGTGGAGGGAAACCGTACGAAGGGTCCTTGCACAAAGCCGTCACGATCCTCACAAGTGAGGGACCAACGGAGAAAGCGGAGGATCGGATCCAAGGTGTGGTTCTGACCAACTTTTCAAAATCTAATGATAGGTAGGTATGCATTTGAATCGCTCGTGGCATACTTGATGATTGATAACCGATATCGTTCTACACAGCTACTATTCCATGAAAAATCTCTGGTGTCATTGAGAAAATATCGTCGGTCCGGTTTCTAGCAAAACTAGGAGTGGCACCACACTGAAACTTCACTGCAATCATTATTTTTGTTTTGTAAAAGGATCACACAACAACGGTAGGAACCATGCCGTAGTTTTTTGCCTGTTCGTCTAGGCTTGGCTGCGTGAAACTGGCACCTAGATTCATCTAGCTTTAAGACGCTTCAAAGTGATCCTTGTGATACTACTGAAAAAATACGTTATTTCAATTTGACTTATATGACGGAGGCCACTAGGCGCCCCATAAACTTCTTCGCCAGAGTTTTTTTGTGTAAGTAAGTAAACTGCCTTTACATTTATTGTAGCGTCAGGGGTAACTGGTGCTTACGTAAGCCCTACTTGCGGGACGCTATAGTTAGAGCAAGCCGTAAAGTAATAAACATAGCGTATTATATCACACTTTGGACACGTTTTCTATTTGCTTCTACTTTTATCCTCTAAGGGCATACCATCAATGGCGAATACAGCCGCGAGCCTAGATAGTTATAATGCATTAAACTACCTAAAAGCTTAGGTATAGATAGGGTTCTATCATAGTCTACCTTTGGGTATTGGTTCAAGTCAAATCATTCACTATGCATGATATTGGATATGTTAGCAAGTATGCACAGAGAGGTTTTGTATTACAGAAGCACTGATCCATCATACCTACGTCTTCCAAATCTATATTTTACATTAGTGTATTCTCCAGGCGAGGGCGTAGCTTAGGGTGGGCGTGGCTTGGGGCGGTCCTTTGGGACCTCCTAGCTGGTCCCAGGCCTCGGCAACTTGTTTGTACTTCGGTATTACTCTTGTAGTTAGTTTATGTTCGCAGTAAAAAAGAAATTAAGTTATGATGAAGAGTAAGTAAAGCCTTGATTTGGAGTAATTAAAAACTAAACTCAAGGGATGCTGAGTTAAACCATTCTTATGTTTGACAATCTAAAATAGGTTGTCAATTCGTTATTAGACAAACATACGAAGAATGCCTAAGAAAAAACAGTGATGCAATTTATGATCATATTCAGTTAGGCGGTAAACCATCATCATCAGCTTAAAGAAGTCTCTGCTGGCTGGCTTAGTTAGTATACAATAGTAAGTAATAATAGTAATATTTATATATAAGTACCTTGCTCCTCAGTTTATTTAATAGATAGTTATCTATTTATTGTGTACCTACATGTAAGAGGCGCGCTCGTGATAGCATAAGCACAAACCTTAGTGGTTTTTAATGCTATTCTTCTCATGATCATGAATTTATTTTTTTAAATGGTAAATAAATTAAAAAAAAAAAAAAAAAAAACATGAACTGGCTATATCATATGCATACACCTATAAATACGTCTTGACTATCGTTTTTGCGATATCACAGTAAGTCTCCTCAGTTTTTAGTACATAGTAGAGCTCTTTGTGAAAAGCTCGTCTGGGGAAGTACTACCTGCCTATTTCAGCCGTGAAGCAGCATTGCTGTGTTTTGGTTTGAAGGGTGTGGGTGCCGGTGAAATTATCACGTGAGGCTGAACATCTGTGTGCCTCAAGTTGATGGACTTAGAGCAACGTGTTGTAGGGCGCATTCCTGACGCGATTGACCTACGAAGCAATGCTTTGTTATAGGCGATGGTTGCCACTTAACATCAGGTGAGCCATATGATTGTTCCATCGAACTAGTTGATACTATGAAAAAAGTCCTCAATGATCGAGAAAATAATAAAATGATGGTCTCCCAGTGGAAGTGCTTTTTGTTAAGGACGGTAAATGGAGGAATTTATTTTTCCCATAGATCGTCCACAGCACTTGCCAACTACATGCTTACTAGTTTATTTTAAAGCGTTAACTGTTTTTGAAATTTGAAGTGTAGAGTACTATGGATTTGTGTGGTCCGAAATCATCATCATCATCACTATCTCAGCCCATTTGCACCCACAGCTGAGTACAGGCCTCTTCTTGTCTGTTCCGACATATATTTTTTTTAATTATTAAGTTGTTTTTTTTTATGCGTTCAGTTTTTTTTCTCAATCTATCTACAATATTTAAGGTACTTTCCTTCCATGTGGCATATCCGTGGGACGCCTACAGCAAAACCCCATTTTGATCTTGTACTGTCATAATCTAGACGCCTGTTAGAGGTATACAATTTTAGCTCTTGTAAGGGTACATGTTAAGGCTTGTTATACATTATGCTCGTACTTAGTTATTATGCACACGCTTTTAGATGAAGGGAACGTTCTTTCAACACCATATGTATAGCTATGCACAGCTTATTTTGTAATTGACAGCCCACACAACTCAGCATATTATTATTTGAACTATACAATTTGGCCTATAACAGCATAAAAGTTTCTGAATAAAGTGTTCATTATGTCATCATCATCATATAATCATACTTATGCAGAATATAACAAAACTGTGTATTACCTCACTCCTCTGGTTCTTCAGGTAGTAAAGAACCAGTACTTCGCCAGTCTCACTGCGATGAAGAAATAACCAGTGACAGGATGAACAATGATCGTCATTATAAACGAGGAGATGTGGAGTTGGGTGATTGTAGTCATGGTGACCAAGAAAAAACTAGTAGGTAAGGAAACAAATGATTCATCTATCTATGCAGCATCGAAAATAATACCGTTTTGTGTTTTGACTCGGCGCTGGAAAGCTTATCGATTCGATCACTTTCCCTATTTTGAAAACTTCTGATGTTCCCAACCCTTCCACTTTTAGGTAGTGCTATAAACTTTGTATACTTATCCAAAACTAGCTCAAAACCTTCTGTCAGAGTTTCCCAAGATAAAAGCCCTTGTTGATGCCTCAACCTCTGCTACTGCCATAGCGATGAAGTGACGATAAACTCAAACCGATTCATTTTACCACATACGACAACAAACATCATAATTAATGAGCCTCCAAAACCTCATCTCGCGAGTAGTTAAAGTCAATTCCCACTGAAATTTCATCATCGTCAATCCTTGGTTGAATAAGTTATACTCTGTGGGCCGTCCGTGGAAGAAAGTTGGTCCAGCGAGATATCGTGCCTCTCATCCAATCGTGCCATCCCTTACCCGCGCGCACATAACGCGGTCTCAACGGGAAACCTCGGAAACGATGTACCATTACCATGAATCGTGTCGATAAATTCACACGTGTCTGAGCCAGTCAACTTAAAAAAATACAGTGTTTTTTTTAGTGTAAATCTAGAAGTAATGCGTGTGGTTATTGTTCTAAGACAATTTTCTAAGATGGTGTTTAAGTGGCGCCACCTGCACCAGTGTTGCCGTCCCGCTCGGGAGGCGAGGGCGTTTCCCCTGGGCGCCTCCCACAGTCCGCGGGGACGGACGGGGGTTCGCATCCGGGCACTGCGCGCGATCCCGCGACGCTTGTTAGTGCTCGCCGAATCCGCAGCGGGATCGCCCGCTCAGCCGGGACAAGATCCCAGTACGCACACGATAACGCAGAGCCGCCTATCGGATATTTCGATACCTGATAGTTTCCAACGAACTTTTAAATTATTTTATTGAAATAATAAAAAACGAGGAATCGATTTAAAAAAATCGACAGTGATATTTCTGCGTATAATCTAAAATAAAGAAAAAATAATAATTTTGAAAGTCGAACTGTCCTAAAACAAAAAACTTATCCTAATTCAAATTTGGAATCATTACTTCCTGAGAGCATAAAGGCTTCTAAATTCAAATCGCGCGCTCAATTTTGTGTTTTTTTTTCTGCGCTCGCGAGCGCGTACCAGTGGCACGCGTCGTGTGTCGCGATTCGGTCGGACGAGTTAAACGCGGCGGCGGGCGGGTACACCGGCTCGCCGTGGCCGCCGCTCGAGTTGGACCCCGTGGGATGGGGACGGAAGCTGTACCCTTCGGGAGCGCCAAGGACTTCAGGTATGTGGATTTCGCTTTGACGAGGGCAAACTTTTGGATTTGGGGAATAAATAGGGAGGGAAATAAAATGTATTGACTGTAGCCTTTTTATACTGAAACTGAGAAATGAACTTTTTAAGCTTCTTAAAACATGGGTATATCCACGTCCATGTTATGTAAAGTTTTTTTTTTGTGGTGAACAATAAAGAGTATCTTTATTTCTTTTTGGTTTAATACGCCATTTTTTTTTCTAACCAAACCACTTTCCTAGTCTAATTTATAATGAATATTTTAATAAAAATACAGATAAATGAATGAACGGAAGAAAAAGACGCGAAAAGTGCCGTTACACTAAAGTGCGTAGACCTACGAACGGCGTAGCACAATGAGTCATTTTTGAAAAGGCTCATTGATTTTTTATTTGCTCCATAATTTAACTACCGAAACTCTTACTTAAAAGTACAGTTCGTTATTACTTTTGAATGTTTTAGAAATTTGATAATATTTGAATAATTTGACATCCATTTTTTAGTGTTTATTTTATGAAAAACTATACCTATCATAATATTTTAAATAAAATGTAAAGATTATTGAAAAGGCTCAGAAGAACATAATGTAATTTGTAAGTTTAAGTTCAAAAATGAACTTCCTACCATTCCCAACACGCAGTTCAGTTTTCGGCCGCAAGATGGCAACCGGGAAGTGTTGCAGGAATAAAGCAGCACAATCGTTTTTTTATTAGTTATCATCATTTTTATGATCTACTACTAGTCTACTTTAAAATTTGTTTCGTTGAAATGTATTGCAATTCTTCAAAATTATAAAAGTATGAAATATTTATTTCCTTAAAAAAAATTGAGATTAACATAATTATACAGATTTAAAATAATAATCAGCTTTGTACAATTGAGTGCAACGAAATTCAGCAGTGCCTGTAAATTAATAAGATGAAATCAAATTTTTTTTTTGACTCAATAACATAATAAATCTATGTGGAAATCTATGTGTAATTATCTGTTGTACCTACTAAATAGTAGCTACCGAAATGCTATTTTTGTAAATATATTTTATATAAAATTTGCCAATTCATTGTAGAAAATAATAAAGAGTTTGACCATTCCCTACACCTTTTGTTCATCTGGCTATTACAAAGAGGTAGAAACCAACAAAGAGTTTTGTAAGTCTATGTATGGGCTGGTTATAAAAAAAATATTTTGAATATGGAATGTTTAACAAAAATTTGAACGCAGATTTTCTTGAAACAGTTTTTATCATATTATTTTTAATCAATCGTTTATGTGTGATAATAATTATTTTTTAAAACATTGTTAAGAAAAACCAGAACGTGTGAACACGTTTGTGCACGAGGAAAGTGATTTTACGGTATTTACTAAATTACCAAATCTCTAGAAACAATATAATCTAAAAGCCTTTAAACAAATGTGACTTTTTCCTGATTTTGTAGATACTTTACTGTATTTCTAATCAACAAATAGGTAAAAAATTGCCAAATGTTATGTTTGTCTCTGACCCCACCTCTCAGACATTCTCGAATACTCAAGATATTCGAGGATGTCTATGTCCCGTATTCCGAAACAGTGCTTGAGTCTGAGTCGAGCCTCAAGCACTCTCAACCATAGATTTATTGACAGTTCTCTATTGAAAAATGGCAAAAATCTATGCTTGAGGCTCAACTTGTCTTGATACTCAAAATATTCGAGTGTAATATACATATGTATGAAATCTGGGAGTATTAATTTAGATATTTCCTTGATATATCATATTCTATAAGCTCAATTTCACGGCTATGTTCTATAAAAAAAATACAAGATGAACACAAAACAGATCAGGTATAAGTCAGTGTAATACTTCTTGACTTTGTCGCAATAAAACTAAAATGCAAAACGAACATAAATACCAAACAAGTACCTCTACACTTTGATTACCCCCTAAGAATATTTTCCAAGAGTTCCTTTAGTCCTTTAGTGGACACCGACTTGATACTAAGGGATCCGAGAGAATATTTGCCGTGCCAAAAATTGTGAGGTCTTTTTTTATTTTTTGAACAATCATCGCATGTAGAAAACCTAAGTTTCAATAGGTCTCATCTAGTCTCGTCCAAATTGGGTACTTATTGCTTTAAATCTATCAAGTTAATATTTTTTTCTTGTGGCAGGCGGACTGATGTTTGGCCTCCACCACCAAGAGGCAGCGGGGGGCTTGCACGCGCAACCACGAGGACCTGTGACGTCACTCAAGGAGGAACCGCTCACCAGGGCATGGATGACACCGAGCTCGCTAGTTGACAACACCAAGTGAGTGTTTTATTACCCGTCGCCTGAGGCTTGTTCGATTTGGAGATCTGGAGATTTTTCAAAACAAAAAGTAACTTAATGTTAATTCAAGTTACAATCTTTTTCATCCAAATCGGTCCAGTGGTTAGTGATAGAGCCACAAATATCTAAACTTCCATCGTCGGATTTGAAATGGGTGCTGGTGCAATGAAGAAAACTAAAAAAATATTGTCATAAAAAAAGCCTCTTTCGTATTACAGTAAATTGTTTAGGTGGCCACATTTTAAAATTGGTTTCTTTATTTTCGAGCAATTAAATAATCATTTTTTTATTTAATTTCGATATCACTCATCAATACTTTTCTAACTAACTATTTTCTTTTTTTATACAAATAGCTAATGCTGAGCTGAACTAATTTATGATATAGGTAACTAACAGTAGTTATGGTATACTGAGTGCTAGAGAGCTAACACATTGAGCACAGATAGGTGATTAGATTGGAATGTAGGTACGCATTAGTTTTATTTGATAAACTTTACTGGCATTAGAGTTCATTAGGGCAAGCCACCCAGTAAGTTGTTAATACAAGTTCCTATGAGCTCCAACGCTGACAGTGTGACAATAAAAACAAATTCAAACAAGATATTCACTTCAAATAAGACCTTTGCCAGCCCTTATTTACACAGTTTCCATAAACCATTTAGCAACGAAAAGAGCAACCGCGTAGTTTATTAAACCCCGAATATTGCATTAGCTTCGCGACCGAAACAAATGTACCTACGCTTTGACATTAAATAACCGAATGGGATTACGTTCGATGAGGGGAGTGTAGCGTGAGTCAATCATGCTGGTTCTATTTTTGTTGGATCTGGATTTTAGCTTTTATGTTTTGACTTGGTATTGAACTGAATAAGTTTAAATAAATAGTTTGTGTTTGGTCAAAGACCATAGGAGATGTCTACCGAGCCTGAGGATTAAAGATGTGAGGATATTATAAACTTGACAACTGGCTACGAACTAGTAAATCAGTGCTCAAATAGTGACCAAAAAAGAACGCAAATCAATATCATATAAATTATGACTATAATTCAACACTGCTTGACGTAGACGCATTAGCGAAAGCTACTCGCCTATAAATCAATAATAATAATATTTAGTAATTTATTATTTGGTTCACTATCATTATTATCCTAATCTGTAATGAAAAGGAGGCCGGCCTTTTTTTACGCCACTGTTTTCTGTCTCTTGAGAGTCTCATCCACTCATTCCCAGCACTGACAACAATGTCGTTCGACCAACGGGCGGGTGTTCTGCCTTTAGGTCTTTGAGCATCTCTTGGTCACCTTCTCTCTCGTCTTCTCTTTTTGCCAAGTGTCCTACCCATCTCTACTTCAGTCTCGCGATTCGCGTACCCACATCCACGACTTTTGTTCGGAATTCGTTAGGAAGCCGATATTTTTATTGGTAAAATTTATTGAATACTGACAAGTAACATTCTTTCGTTTGTTTATTACACGAATACAATTTGGTTCTAAAAATGAAAATATCATTTGCTAAAATATAAATTTAATTTTCTAAATGGCATATTATATTTTTAATAGTAAGTTCATACTAGTAAAAATCTCGCGAGATTTTTACTAGTATTTGTACTACAAACTCAAAAATGTCCACTTTTGGCGCAGCACACAAGTTGGTAACCCAGCCCCAACGCATTGCGCTATGATTTATTGCGCCCTTCCCGTTTATGAATACACTTGTTACCGTTCGGTTCATTATCGCCGGGAATTTGCTCTGGCATTATTGGACAGTGCCCCGGGATAATGTAGTCATTGTGATCGAGTGTGCACTCGGATGCAGGTACAGATGGTGAGACGAATGTTTGTTATTATGATTTTGTAATCAAGTGTTTTGTTGAAATATAAATAAACATGTCTTAGGATTTAACGACGTTATTCAAATTGAAACCCTGACAACAAACAACTTCTCTCTCGCAGTTACATAATTTTTAAAGAAATAAAACCACTGAATTTAGGAATGATTACCTAAAAAAAACCAAACAATCACGTTTCGGAGAATCACAGACAAAGAAAACATTAATTTTAGCAATTTTTTTTTTATTGTTCTTGATTTTTTGTATGGTACAGAATACCGCTGTATAATTATAAAGACGGCACCAAAAGAGTACACAGTCGAAAGTATTTTGTTATTCAATAAACCACAAGCGTCTTCAAAAGTACCTGCCTAAGTTAATCTAGGCACGTGACCAATCTTGGAAGAACAGGCAATTAAGGGCGTTTCCACAGTTTTTAATAATGAACCTTAGTTTGTTTCATCATAGCATATTGTTTTTAATCAAGTGTCCTTGAATAATAGATGCAACAATTTTCAAGCATTTGGTATGACCGTAATATGACGTATTGCTTGCTTCGAATTAGTGCATATTGTTTGCGCAGTACCCTACCATCTGTCGTTTTAACTGAGTTTCGGGCAATAGACTGTTTACTTGGTTCGAGTGTTTGCGTGCTGGAGAGACTTTCATTTATTTTTTTAGTGGGTAATTAATAGGGGTAGCTCTTGTTTGAACTTTATGCCAATGGCGATCTGTATTATTCTAAAAAAGAAGATCAGATGTCTTTTTAAAAAAGACATCTGATCAAACTTTATTGATTTGGTTAATGTTTACCTACACTTTAGGAAACTAGAAGAAATCGTGAAAAGTTAAGATTCAATCCACTAAAGGACGGCCCTTATAACTGTCTCTGTTCATAACTCTCGGGGAGTTTTAAACCTATCTTGTCGCACTGCTGGGTAAAGGTCTGCCTCAAGTTCATTCACTCACTCGCTGTCATCAGGCTCCCATTGTTCGAGGATCTCTTTGAAACGTCGTAAGTTCGAATTATAAAGATTCAACTGTTCCCAGAGCTTCAGTATCAGTCACCGCAGAACGCTTAGATGTTCGCAAGGCTGACTGATTATCTGATAATAGTACCACCATCAAAGGCTCGATGACAAACAGCGGTCGTCCGCGTTGACAGAGTTATTTATTAACCCAGTGGTAAATCATCATCATCAATTAACGCCGCACCTCTGCGATTAGTCGCGTTTTAATCAATTATATTCGGGTGAAGTCTTTTATTAATTTTGTAAACATAATTCGCAACAATTAGGGATGTTTTAATTTAATTAGAGCTTTCATACAAGCTTTGCTCTACTAATGTAGACAAATCATACTAATGAAATAGCGTAATTATAAAAAATAATATGTAGAGCAGGAAATTTGTAAAGAATTTCACAAATACTTTCTCTCTCCTCTTTCACTGAAATGATTGGGTTAGTCTTGCTGACTCAACCGTTTTTATGACTCATCTGTTGGAACCAGATGAGATGACCACCTCAGCCTTTCGCTGACTTTATTCATCAACCATTCCGGTGATTGGTATCGATTACGAAAGCAAAGAAAAATCATGTACATCTGACAAAACGGCACCGATCTGTGAGCGGAAAAAGCGCGACCTAATCGCGTGCTCGCGCCGAAACTGGTAGCGATAAATAAAACAATGGAGTGTCGCGTACCAGAGTATAAAATGGCAATCGCGAAACCAATTTGTTTACGCAAATTCTGCAGCGGGGAGAGATGAATGGGCGACCATAGCGTAATACGGTGCCGGGTAATGTCGTGCTGTTGCGGGCTGTCGATATCGATGGAATCACAATTTCTTGAGAATTATATTTTGAACATCATAAGTAATTATTTTTTCATCGAAATTTAGAACCATACTTAGCACTTTTCTTTAGGTAAATTCGAGATACTAATCGATATTAATATTTTTTTAAGTAATCACTTTAAATTATTCGTATGATTTAGTTTTCAATAGACCCGGTTATTGATGCAAAAAGAGCTAATCCATCATACCAATAATTTTCCTATGCTTATCCTTTTCTATCACTTTTCTATAAATTCTAGATTTTGTCTAAATTTTCTAGAATATGATTCTCTTTATTAACGTTCTAGAATGTTTTTTAACATTCTAGATGCCAGGGCAACGCCGGGCTTTGCTGCTAGTAAATTATAAACGTCAAAATCAAAGACTGACTTTTTACGACGAATAGCGTGATTTCTGATAATATGTTATCCTCACAAGTTATAAAAATTTGTTTACGTTACATTAGCGATAGGAATTGAAAGGAGTTAATAATTAAAACTCGGAACATCACTAGAACACATTGATGGAACAACATTGAGGAATGCGACCGAAGATTTGATGAATCGCCCGCATTTGAAATGTGGGCTATTGATGTATTCATAGCTCGTGCCAATCCACTATCACTTCTACCCCATCGTAATAAGGGTGCCTATGAGATAAAACAAAAGACCACATGTGTCGATATCGTGTGTGGTTCTATTAATGTATCGTCACTTCATTTGGCTATCGATGTTTTAGAATCGCTTCCATATTTTGCTATGCGGTGTGAATCAAATCGAACTATCTTTGACAGCTATTGTGTCTGTATTAGTCTATCCTTTTTGAACTCAATGCATAAAGTTATATAAATGAGAACATGTTGTGCTGACCCCGCATAAAGTGGGATAACGGCACGAAAAATAAGAAGCATAGGTAAAGTTAATATAAATGAGAATATAGTATAAGTGCAGTTTTAAGCAAATGACGATTGTGAAATAAATAAATAAACATTGTAGATAATCCACACAACACTATCTAGCCCCAAACTAAGCAGAGCTTGTACGATGGGAACCAGATATAATGTATACTCTACTTTTTTATGGAAATACACAATCTACTTAGAATACAATATACCATCCCAGACAGTGAACAAACATCTGTGGTCACCACACAAATATTATTTCTTATTAACATACTCTGCCTTTTTAAAATGCAAAATAATTTGTAACGCTTCCATCTGTCTTTTCTAAAGAAACCACAGTTATGGTTACTAAATAAATTCATCATTGCCAATTCAGTTAACAAACAGATTCCAAAAGTAACGGTCCCCAATAAATCAATTTTAAAAGGATTATTATCTACTTCATTGTTTTCTCTGTTTCCTTTATGTTTGTCTGTGGTTATTGACAAAAGATTCAACAATTATGCATCTATAGCCGGGTCTATTGACAAATTAAGGTTACTGTGAAATGAAATGTTTATGGCTGTCTTATGGGTACCGATTTTTTTGACTGCTTTTTTTTTGTTTGGATGTCTGGCTGATTATTGCATTTTTTTCTATATGAATATTACCTCCCTAATTTTATGTAAGCTTAAAGCAAGTTTGAACCCGATGGCGTCGTTAGGTGGGAAATGTATAAGTGTTTAGCTGAAATTTGTGTATTATTTTACTTATGTAGATCATTAACAAAAATTTAATCATTTTATATTTTTTAATTGTTTAGGTTATAAGATACAAAAATGACCTGTCAAAGTTCCTACCAGTCATGATATTTAGCGTAAAACTACTCATGGATCTTTGAAACCTACTTCAAATAAAAAAGGAGGAGATTCTCAATCCGGTTTTTTTATGTCTTATTATTTGAAAATAAACGTTTTATTTATTTATTTTTTAATGTTTGCTATCGCATAACTTCGTCATTTATGAACCGATTTGAATAATTTTATAATTTAAAGGTTGTACTTCCAGATTGGTCCCATAGACATTTGATCAAAATCGTTTCAGCAGTTGTGCCTTATAGTCGGTTTCTCAAGTTTCTTAAACTTTACTTCTTAATAGTTCTTCTAACATTATTTTCTATCAACAGCGTAGGCGTAGGCGTCGGAAGAGCTCACTTCGAAAAGCAACCGCCCAGCAATCTTCGTAAGAGCAACTTCTTCCACTTCGTGGTCGCGTTGTACGACCGCGCCGGACAGCCTGTGGAGATTGAGAGAACGGCCTTCATCGGCTTCATTGAGAAGGATCAGGTAACATTCATCATCATTAACAGCCCACTCATCATCATCATTATCAGCCTGAAGAAGTCCACTTTTGGACATAGGCTTCTCCTACACATTTCCAGGAAGAACGATTCTGAGCCCTTTGCATCCATTGATTTCCCGCGATCTTGACAATGTCGTTGGTCCATCTGGTGGGTGGGTGACCTACGTTTCGTGTTCCGGTTTGTGGTCGCCATTCGAAAAGTCGACAAAGTCATCTTCATTTTCTTATGTCCTTATCCTATGGGGAGTCGCCACAACAGGTTTTCGTTCTCTACTCTCCTCTATTAGCCGTAATTTTAGCAGACACTCCTTTCTTATCCATCACACCATCCATCCATCTTTTCTTCACCCATCCACATTCATATTTAGTACTGTTCTTATTACATAACATTATTTCCTTCGCATGACATGCCCGTACCACGCATTTCCGCTGCATGCACTCTTCTTTCATCAGTCCCTTTGGTGGCCAAACACTCAGACCCATACAAGGCCAGACAGGTCTTATAACTGTTTTGAAAATCTTCCCCTTTAGTTAAAGGGGAATTCATGGATCGCGCTTTGTTCCTGTGACCTGTCGCCATTTTATCCATCCTGCATTTATTTTATCAATCTTACCGATTTCAAAGTCTCCAAAAGTATGGCAGTTAAATATCTTCCAAGCCTTTCAATAAGCCATCATTACCGCCTTATCAAATCCTTTTTGAGATACGGATCGGGAATCAAACGTGCTTCCATCAATCAGGCTGTAGAAGACATGATTTCTATTGTGTGCATAATATACATTTGCATAATGCGGATCAATGTCGATGGCATTTTGTACATATTTTTTTAAACATTACCAACATGTTTGTTTTTGTTCGATTTATTCTGAGGTGGCTACTTTTATAACGTATTTTTGTTGTTAGTTAATAAAAATATAAAAAGCCTCCTCAACGATGTTTATTTTATTTCTTATTCATTTGATGCAGAAGTAACCGCTCAACATCAGATGATACATCTTTGTATCCCGTCAAATTTCTCATAAAAGTAGATTTAGATTTATTTAGATTTTATAGCAAACATGCACATACATTATTACACCATTATTACCGAAAACTGATTAATGGTCCATAGGTGTCTTTTTAAATTATCAATTAGAATATAAGTACTGTTTGTTTTCCTAAGAAATAAAAATAAATAAATTATTTATATAGCTTAGGTCTATAATAGCTATTAGGCGAGTAGGTACATCATGTTCGATGTTGGGCGCTGCGAATAAGTTCACTACCTACTTATTCAAATTATGTATGTATGTGTGTTTAACATTACAAAAATATATTAGATAGTACCTTGATTGTAACTTCATGGTGTAGATACAATGAATGTGGTAGACAAAGTTTTTTTAATACTATGCTAGTGATAATATTGGTCATTGTAAAAATATAATTCCGTTAAATCGCTTGTAAAAAACCCGTGTTAAATAACTTATGTAGGTTACCGGCAGGGCGCGCGTTCACACGTCTTGTTTGTCGGTAAGTTAATTATTCACATAGTAAACGTTGATGGTTGGGTTTTTGCGGCACGTGTGGTCGAGGACTTGTGTATAGTGAATTTTTGGATGTTTTTGTAAGAATATCACCTGAATTTATTAGTTTTTGTGGAGTAGAAGGTTGAAAATCATCACAGCTCAGTTCGATCTTCATCGAGAACAATAAATATTTGTGTGTGAATATTAATGTTTGTTCTCTGTTTGGGTGTTATTATATTTTTCCAAGTAGGTGTGAACATATTCACAAAAACATTTATAATATCTATAGTTCTATAGGTACAAGCTTTGCTTAGTTGGGGGTTAGATAGCGCCCTTGTGGAATGTCCTAAAACTTTTATTTGTATAGATTAGGACATAGAAATATGTCCTGTACATCTAGGTCTGGTAGCAAGGAACTGTCAAAAAAGATTTCTGTGACCTACTAAATAAAACATTCTTTAGAAAAGTAGGGAATTAAAAAAAAAAAAACTCGGTAGGTACACTCAGTCTCTTATAAGTGAACCACAGTTAGCATTACTTATTATATACAGGGTGTTTAATTGAGGTGGCTGGCAGGTCTCGATAAACATCCCATATTCAAGAAAAAAGATAAAAAGAAGTGCTTGTGTAGTCATGTACTGACATTTTCTTGTTTATAGGAAGCAGAGGGACAAAAAACGAACAATGGCATCCAATACCGGCTACAGTTACTTTACGCAAATGGTAAGTTCACACTTTACAACATTTTATAATCTCGCTAAAAACTGTACACTAGACTAGCTAAAAGTAAACCCACAGATATAGATTTACCTAGATAAAGCAAATATAAAAACATTGATTGGCCTCTCAGCTCAGTTGGCAGTAGGTCTGCCTTCTGCGCCGTAGGTCGTGGGTTCGATCCCCACCGAGAACAAATATTTGTGTGGTGAACACAGATGTTTTTTCTCTGTCTGGGTGTTATATTGTATTATATTTATGTATTTACAAAAAAAAGTATTTAAATATTATAATCAGCTATCTGGTTCTCATAGTACAAACTCTGCTTAGTTTGGAGCTAGTAAGTGTTGTGTGGATTGTCCGCATTATTTATTTAATTATTTATAGCCTTTTAATGTCTGACTGTTTTCCGCTCACTTGAGGGTAAATATGTGATACAAAATCACGCTAAGGCCTATTTCTATGGCGGTAGGAAGAAATTTTAATTAAAATATTTCAATACAGTATTATCCATAGTTATTTTAGAACAGAACGTTCCACACTCTCATTATAACTAATTCGCATACAGATAAGACGCTCCACAGATAAAACAAAGAGCATAAATCCTTCAGTCAGTCGAGACTCAAGATGCACCGTTCAATAGCTCACGAGTTGTGCTAATATTGCCATTACCCGGCATTGTTGTCTCCATTGTCATCAATGAATTGGCGAATCAGGAACAACAGACTTGTACAACACACAGGGCATTCTCATACTCATACTCATATTATTTATTGCAATTATTATGTTACATGGTGAGGTCTTAAAGAAAAAAATGGTGAATACATAATATGCCCTTATCTTTAGGGCATAGCAATATTTGGAGTGGAAGCGGGCCGAAGTCTGAAAAAGTAGATAAATTAAAAGCTAGTTGTTAGTGTTCTATTGAAGTCAATTAAAATTATTATTATAACGCAGGCAATGTATCATTGAAAAGTCATTTAAAATATAATAGCATTTTTATCAATAAGTCCTTTAATTTACATTCAAATGTCCTATCCTTTTCTAGATTTTTTATTTGTTCGGGGATATTATTATAATTTTTTTATTATGATTTTTTTCTCTAAAGACGCAGACAGCCGTCAAACAAGATTTCGCACATTTCTTAAATTCATTATTACTATACACAGTTACATATAGAGATGAATCTGATGATGACACAAAATAATTATATATTATTGTGTCCAAAGGTTAAGAGCTCAAACTTTTTGCCAGTTTTCCTAGTTGAATAAACGACAGAATACTTTTATAAATAACTAGTGACTGCCCGTGGCTTTGCTTGCCTCGATCCCGTTACTTTTTCGGGATAAAAGTATCCTAGTCCGTCTTCTGGTTTTAAGCTACCTCTCCACCAATTTTCAACCAAATCGGTTTAGCTGTTCTTGGGTTATAAAAATAGTGTAATTAGCACGACTTTCTTTTATATATTCAATATAGATCTAGTAATTAATTGTAAAAATATTAATTTATTTTAAATTATTCTATTCTCTTTTTCATAAATAAATACTAAAACCCTGTAAAAAAATCAACTTCTATCACGCGAATTATTTTCATAGCTACAAAGCTATAACCATATATAGATCAAAAGCATTGCCATAGTCAATATATTCAGTGCTCCTCCATTATCCCTGGCACGGCAAGGCGGCAAATATTTACAATCTGTAGTCTATGGTCGCAGTACCGTATAGTCTGTGGTCGCTGTACGTCTCCTGAATATGATATCAATGTCTCATGAATCATAGGAAAAAGGACCAATAATGCTTGTAGAAATACCTGGGTTACAGTGTTTGCAGTTTTGGCGTTCTATGTATTTAAAAAATAAGTATTATAGTTGAATAAGAAAACGTTTACTAGGTATAAATGGAAGATTTATTCGACTATTGTCACTGTTTTAGTGATATTGAGGTTACCACTTATGTATCTTAAGACAGGTTTTTCTATCTATTCGAAATGAGGCTATTTGTCGAAAAAAAATGTAACTTCTTGTTTTTGACAAGCCTAAAAAGAGATGTGTTTATTTTTGTTTGATGGATATAATTATTAGTGGGTGCAAAATATAACCCTACAATAATTGAAATAAGCATTGATAGAGAAGAATATTAAATTGTTGGTAAACGTATTTCCGCATCAAAAAGCCATTATGAAATTTTTGTGATTCCTGTAGAGTTTACTATTACTATTAAGAGCATGCTGTCTGTCTCGTTGCAGGGTTTTTATCTCCATTAATTTCTTGTTTGGGCTGCTGTAGACCAATCCTTGGTTGTCTATAAACACTATAAAGCCAAAGACTTCCCTTCCTTCTTTACATTCATTTCTTATTTGGGCTACTGTGGGCCAATCCTTGATGTCTAAAAACACTATAAAGCCTATCTTTATCTTAGAACTGGACATGCAAAAACCCTCTTTGCTCTATTATTTTAATTCTCTAAAAAGACAAAGAAAGCTAGCGTAGCCATTCGGAGAGGTTAACAAATTGTGCAGTCTACGGCGCTCTACGGCGCTACGCTCGTAGTCTGACTTTATTACTACAATGTGTAAATGCTAACGTTTTAGATGTTGGATAGAATGAGAACAATATGTTTAGGTAGTTAGTTGTTTTTTTCTTATGTTTGAATTTAATCCTTTTCACCTAACATACTCCATAAATTATAGCTACGGTTGTAGGCAATAAATATTGCACATCGACTTTTCTGCTTTCGTAGAGCGCTCTCTTTCTGACGCACACTAACGCTCTATGAAGCCGAAATTAGCCGATGTGCAATATTTGTTGCCTACTATACGCAGGCACTTTTTAATATTGTAATGTTTGGTCGTACCTCTGACTACCCCCTTAGGCAGCCTTAAATAACCTTATGTTAGTACTTAGTACTACAAGATCTTAAAGAATATCTACAGCACCTTGGGTCAAAGACGTTAGGCAGTTTCTGGTTTTCTAAATATATTATTTAATATAATTTGTTGTTACAGGTATCAGACAAGAACAAGACATTTTCGTTCGCCTTATTGATTCAGTTACCAAACAAGTAAGTGGTTTATTTTTATGCAAAACTTTTTTTAATTTAAACCATGATAAATAAAAATAAGTAAATAAATCTTCTATTCAAGTTTTTTTAAACAGAGACCAACCAACTAATAATTTATTCTATTAACAAGAAGGCGTACCAATCGACCACCGATTTTATGAAGCATGCATAATGGCACACTTCCACTTTGCCCACGCCGATCGTACGCGCCTCTCACGCATTCTCCCCGCGCTGCTCACGTGACCGCCACGCGGCAGATTGTCATCGCCGCCGCCCGATTAGACCCTAATCCGCACGCCCTCTGCCGAGAGACTACAGATACTAAGAAAGCGGGTAACCGGCGCTTGTAATCTGGTGTTTAGTATTCCAGTTACACAGAATCACACGAAAGTTTGAAGGATTTGTTGCTTATTATCTAAAGCCTAAAGCGTTGATTGTTTTGTGAACTGAATTGCGCTAAATTACACTAATTTAGCTGTAGTGAATGAAATTTTAGACTCTGAACAATCAGAATTTTTTCAAGGCAAGAGTGAATAGGTGTCTTCTTGTTAGTTCTTCTCCCACGTCACTTATGGTCAAGTGAGATTGTAATCAAAGATTGTTTTTTTTTTTAATTTAAGTTTATGGTGAATTGCCAAATTATGTAATAGGCAACATCGCGCGGGTTTGAGCTGGTACGTGGCAATAGACAGCCAAAAACCTGTTTTATGCGTAAAATCAGTCGAAATTGCATTGCATTTCGCAGTCATTACCATTATCTCGTGTTACAATTTCATTCCACGTTAGTTTTTAATCTCCTTTGTGGTGTCAAGTAATTCAAGATTTGATCGACAGTTACAAAGGGTTAAATAAATTGTTGATGCGTCTTGATGAGGGTTTGTGAAAGTACTTTATGTTGAATTGTCATTTATTTCTGTTTGAAATTGGATATTTATTTTGTTTTTGTTATATCAACACTTTGCAAAAGTTCATAACAGTTGTAATTTGTATCGTTCAGATATCAAAAAATGCTATAAATTTGAGACTGTTTCTGCGTTAACTCGGGTTAAAATTTAGCAATAATTAAAAGTAAAATAATGAAGTAAATCACAAATTATATACCTATCGATTATTTTATGGTTTACCGTACAGTTGAACATAATTAACAAAAACAGGGTGAAACTTTGCCGCGCACCTCACATATATAATTTCAACACGTCCCAAGCTCTTAGTGTTGTGAAACAAGAGGCCAATTACGAAAGATTTATGCCATGAACATAATTAACTTAGGCCGAACGTAGTTAACTAAGAATTACGGAATTGTATGCATGCGCGTTGCTTCAAAAGATACCACGCTGGTATCACAAACCACTTTGGTTTGGCAAATTTTGGCCTTTCTACATTTTGAAGTACGTTTTTAGAAGCAAACAATGAAATTTCTTAGGTATTTTCGAAAGTTATGATGTTTGCAGTTTACCCACTTTTCACATTCAGATACATAAATACAGTTATACAAAAAGTTTTAGCTTCTACTCTTCTCTTACTCTTGCTGTTCTAGACCAAGTGTTTCCTGCGACCGCTGTTACCACCACTTTTCACCTGCAAATTATTATTTGCCTACAGTGTAAATAAACAAACCTTTAATAAAATGCCATGTCCGAGTAGGTAAGCGTTAATTGCATACAAGGTATTTTAATAAATACGGTCGTATATTATTACGAGCACAGAGTATCATCATCATCATCTTACATACATTTCCAGGTAGACCGATTTTAAGCTTACCGATTCCCCGATTGTTTGGAATGGAATGACCACCATGTCGTACATAAAAAACATCCGCCTCAAAGAGGATCTTTTCGTGCGCTTGACACATATTTTCGAACTTTCTAGGTTCTTCGGAATGCCGGTTTCCTCTCGACCTTTTCCTTCACCGAAAACAGCTATTTTGATCTTAATTTCACGAAGATGCAACATATTTGAATTAAACAAGATAATAACACAAATACACTTATTACTGTGACAAAGACACGCAAAAAGCTCATATAAAAATGGCGATGAAAAGATGGCGTTCGGATAATAGAGAGTTGTGGTCGATTTAATTGTATTAAAACGTTAGGCTGAGCACACGGCCAATCAGCTAATGTCGGACGGTGCATGCGAACTCGGCACGTAACTAGGGTTGCAGGTATACAATTATAAACTAGTCGAAATAGCCGTTTTTTTTTTCAAAAAAAGAACTCAATTTTTTTAATGTTTACTGCACTTTTAATAATATGTATTCAATTACAAGAAATAGTTTGCAAATCGTTGAAAGCGGTTTAGAGATAGCTCAAATAATTATGATTGAGATTTCAAAAATATATTCATGATAATGTCGTGCTCTTTTTGGCATCGAATCGGCTTGAATAAACAAGCACAGTTATTTATTTATCAAAATTAAAAATAATCAACATCGACCTATTGCAGTCTACTGCTGGACAGAGGTATCTTCCATTGCACGCCACTGAGCCTGGTCTTGGGCTCTTCCCATCCAGTTACTGCCCACCACCCTGCGCAAGTCGTCGCTCCATCTAGTCTGAGGTTGTCCTACACTAAAGCATCTAAACGCCTACGTTTGCCTAAAAATAATAAAAATTGCTGAACCCATACTTGAATACAATATTGAAGACTGACTTTGAAGACTGCTTTCTGACAGAAAGCAGTCTTCAAAGACGGGCATGTAATTTCCATTGCCGGACAACCGACAACACTAAAAGCAACTCGTGTTTCGACGAGATTAAAAAAAATTACCTCGGTATCTGACGTTGTGACATGGTTTTTTGGCGGTTTCATCTCTTCAAACCAGAATGGGCAACCAGCTACAGCACTTTACTTATTGGAAAATCGTGTGTGAGTTTTTAAATACATAATGTTATGTCAAATATATCAACGATTTACCAACTCTTTCGGCTTTTCGAAAACAAAACCACATTTTATTGATGAACCAGATGACTGTTGAGAAATACATTGCCTAAAAAAATGTAAGACCTGGCTCGTAATTCTACAATTTGGATTTGCACATCTATATAGGCGATGGCAATGGCGATCAGTGAAATTTTGTCCAATATCGCTTTCATATTTGACAGCGTTTCACTGATCGTCACCGCAGAACGCTTAGATATGCGCAATTCATATTTTTTTTATAGTTTCTTAAGTACATTTCAAAAGAAACCTTTAATTTCAAATAGAAGACGATAAATTTATCTTTTATAAAAAAACTTTGCAGCATTATTAATCACCGGATTATTTATGTTCCCATACTAAATCACTATCATATCAATATCTAAAACATCAATCTACCACCCTCTGTTTAGTTTTATTCTTAAGATAGTGACTCGCTGGTAGCCGAATGAGATTCGTCTAAATCCCATAGAGCAACTAAAGTTCTATAGAATTGGCGCGCGTACGGCACGTGACCCAATGATTATGTTTACTTAACAATGTTCAAACAACATATTAATTTGGTAGGTTTTTGTTGGGAAAATGACTTTCGGAAGCTGATTAGAAATTGGTTTCGAAGTTTTAGGTTACATGAATTTTGTGTAACCTTGTTTTATACACAAATTGGGGGCGACCTTCGCATTAAAAGTTCTTTCTATAGTTTTAAATAGAATAAAATAAATAATGCGGACAATCCATTCAACACAATCTAGCCCCAAACTAAGCAGAGCTTGTACTATGGGAACCAGATAGCTGATATAATACTTACATACTTTTTTTTCAATTGCAGACATAGAATACAATATAACACCCAGACAGAGAACAAACATCTTTGTTCACCATACAAATATTTGTTCACACAAACATTGTTTTGAATGTGCTGATAATCGAGTTTTTGGTTTTAAATAAAAGCATTGCTAGAAAAAACATGGATTGTACTGAAAATACGCTCTGAATAAAAAAGTTTTAAATAAAATAAAAATAACAGACAAACAAATCTAAAGATGGTGGCGCCAAGTCTCGTTGGCGTTGTTGTAAATGCACAACATACTAAATCATTTCATTTTGGTATTAAACCTAGTTCTGCCATCCATTCAAAAAGTTTTATAGAGAACTATTGAATAAGAAAAATGTAGAAAGAGTACCTACTATTTGTTTGCTTGAACACTATTATTATTGTCTTTCCTTGCATTTATAACAATCTTGGTAACCCTAGAGAATTCATTAGACCCAAAAGTGACGATGCTTGAATATTGTATAAAAAGTAACAAAATACGCCTTATCGAAGTATAAAAAAACATGTATTTATTTGAATTAAAATCAACATTTATAATAATTTCATTCATAAAAATGTCCTCTAATATTTATTATTATTTAATTAATTATTACTACTTTTTCCAAGTAAATTGTGAGAATGCATTGTGCACGATTTCACAGTCTCGCAACGAGGCTGGCATGTAAATCACGCGCCGACGTTGTTTGTTAAAGCTCCTTTTCTTGTCTTTTGCAGTTTTGTCCAAAGAATCTTTTATAAAATCCTCTTTTTAAAAGTCTAAGCAAAGCATTGAGGTTGTTCCGTTCCCGTAGAAACGTAACGTTATACCTAACTTTCATTAATCTTATAACGATGTTCATAGTTTTCTCCAAGCTCACAACAGTATCGAGACGCCGTCATTCGGTTGTCATGCACGTACATAAAACGTCAAAGCCTGGAGTGACAGCTATGACAGCTGTCAGTTCGATCGCACGCATGAATCGGAGCGGTCTTCTCGTGCACACACCAAAACGAGCTGCACGCGCGCGTCTTCAATATCGGGAATTTTGACTTCCAATAATCTATGCGAGTGCGCGGGTGTTCTTTCAACATATAGTGGATCCATTCATCACCATTCATCATCATCTCAAGAAGCAAGTGGAAGCTATTCGAGGCTGGTCGCAGTCCGGGGTATGTCTGTTGCATATATCTTTACTGTATAAGGCTGGTCTATACTTTGAACATCGTTCCTCTAATAGGAAATTATCGTTAGACCACACTCCGTGGTCTTCCCAGAGTAGCAGAAAGCCATCTTCGCTATTTCGGCTGGATGCGTATGCTACATTCTTTTTGGTGCCGAAACCAGGGAAGCTTCCATTTTGTAAAATCGTTACACGTCAATCGCCATCTTTTACTTGTGGTATTTCTGGTTAAAACTAGGTTAGCTTAGATTATCAAAATCGATCTTATAATTTACAAAAATTATAGATATCTATCACATTCTAAGTTATTCCGTGCCATCAGGTTACCTAAGTATCATATCGTATCTAATTTTCAAATCATTTTATCCTCCGTCTACGAGCTATCACCATCGAACAGGGATTTAAATATTTCATTTAAAACCGTATCAAATCGTAATCATAATAACGAAGACTTATTGCTTGTGTTGCTAAAATCGTGCAATCCAATCACTAAATATCGCTGCATGGTTTTATTCTCACTCGTAATATTTCTATCAAACATCCTTCAATACATAAATTTACTCATTCAATAGCATAACTTATCATACTAACTTACTACTTGGCTACATACTTTGGCTTACAAAAGTAATATTTCATAAATCTAATCGTCATTCGCAAACCCAATCGTCACTTGTCGCCACATTCCTGAACAAGAGGGTAGTTTGGTATCTCTTCATCGTGCATCGCGGCCGAGCGCACGGCTTGTGAATATTTTCTGTGCGAAGTGAATGAACAGATTACTTAACAGTTAGTACGGGTACTGCGGTCCTACCACAAAAGTATCGGCAAACTATTTTGTTTTTTTTTTAATCAATTATAACTTTCGTGTTTGGCCGTAGGTATTATATAAGTAAAGGTCAACAAATCGTTATCTTTCTGCTCAATCGTAATAAACTCATACAATACAATTATCGAGGAACAAATGTGAATTTTGCATTTGTGTTGCTTATGAGCTTACGACCACATATACAAGCGTGCTTCTACCTTTTCTTTTATTCACCAATCTTTTATCAATCAGAACAGAATATTTAATGCTATATCTGTTGCGTCTTGCGCCTACGCATCGTTCATTATACTTTATTAATTACCGTTTTTACCTACTTAGTTAGCTAAACAATGTCGATTCTCGGCAAACATCCTCGTAAACTAAGTACACTGAAAAAGTCTAAATCTCATGACATCGAGTACACCACTAATGATTTACCGTCTTTGCGTCGAAAACGTACTGTCGCGTACAACCGTTTGACGAAGGCTTTAGAAGTTGGTGTTTTAGCGACAAACGATCCTACTCAATTAGATTTGTTTTTATCGTATCACCAAACTATAAAACAGATTGCCGCTAATTTTGAGGACGCTCATTTCACGATACAAGAAGTTCTTGACGATCCTGAAAACGAAGACAATGCAATTCAGGAACGTTTTGACGACATGTACTATCAGGTGCTATCAATTAATCGATTCTTAACTAAAAGTGAGTCCACTCTTTCTAACAGTGGTACCGGAAGTTCTTCTTCCAACATCCGGTTACCAAAAATCGTACTTCCGACTTTCAGTGGGGACATTAAACAATGGCCTGAGTATTACGATACTTTTAATGCGTTGATACACAACTCGACTTCTCTTACCGATACGGAGAAGTTTCATTATCTGTCATCGTCTCTTATCGGCGACGCCCTAGCTGTGGTCAAGCCCTTTCCTAAGACTCACGAGCACTATCGAGACGCGTATGAGGCGCTCACCGCACGCTATAAGAATAAACGTGACTTAGCGTTTACGTGTTGGCGAGACATTTTGAATGTTAACTTTAAATGTAATGACGCTAAGGAATTTAGAAAATCACTTGACCTTCTCGACGAAAACTTAAGTATTTTAAAGACGATAAATTTACCGATTAATCAATGGGATTTTATCCTTGTGTATCATATCTTATCGAAACTTGATACTAAGCTACGGCGGGACTTTGAAGAAAAATATTCGGACGTGGATCTGCCTACCTACACACAACTTAAACTTTTCTTACAATCGAAGTGTGAGGCATTGTTGCGCGATACTCATTTTATCGAATCGACTAAACCTAAGTTTTCATCAAAGTCCGAGCCGACAGCGGCGGCTAAACGGAACACTACATCGCATGCGTTGGTTGCGGCCGCACCGCCCGCTCCTGCGGCGGTGACTTCGCCACCTACCGATCAAAAGCCAACCGGAAGTGCACCTTCCGGTCTGTATACCAGCAAATGCTCCTTCTGTGGTGAGGCTCACTCAATCGTAGCCTGCCCAGAATTTCTTAAAAAATCGTACGACGATCGAATCAAAGTTGCTTCTGAAAAACTCTGGTGCTTCAATTGTCTTCGACCCAACCATCAATTAAAGGACTGTAAATCAATTTTTACATGTCGCACATGCAAACGGAAACATCACACCTTACTCCATCGCGAAAACTCAATCGAATCAAATCTCACCGTATCGTCTTTGGTTTCAAGGTCACCAACACACACGACCGTTTTGCTAGCGACTGCCCTCGTGCAAGTCCAAGATGCATCTGGCGTGATGCAATCGTTCCGTGCTTTGTTTGACACCGGAAGTCAGAGTAATTTTATAACTGCATCAGCTGTTAAACGTTTGAGCTTAAATCCAACTCAAGCTAACGCCAGCGTGAGCGGGCTCGGAGAGACCACAGCTTCCATTCTCGGTGACGTCACGTGTGCCGTAGGTACTCATAACAAAGTCTTGTTTAATTTAGACCTACACGTGATTTCGACAATATGTGGCGATCAACCTATCGCAAAGCTGAATACATCGGGGTGGTCACATGTTAGCTCGCTACCGTTAGCAGATCCTGGTTTCGATATTCCAGGACCTATCGATCTATTGTTTGCTGCAGACGTTTTCGCTGACTCGCTCCTCCATCAACACGTCAAAGGACACTCCAACCAACCAACCGCTTTCAACTCTGTCTTTGGTTGGCTTCTTTTAGGCAAAACTAAATTAGCGTCTAACACTCTAATCCACACGTCATCGGAAATCGACTTCGAGTTGAACTCTTTGGTACAACACTTCTGGGAACTAGATCTTATACCGCAAGCTTCCCTCTTGACTCCTGATGAAACTCTCTGTGAACAAAAGTTTCAGTCCGAACATTCTCGTGACTCATTCGGGCGTTACATGGTGCGCTTACCATTCAAAGAAAGCTCTGAGCCGACCTTCCACGGCTCTCGTGAAGTTGCACTACGCCGTTTTCATGCTATAGAACGAAGATTATCTCGTGATCCCGACCTGCACCGTCAATACGCTGACTTCATGTCAGACTATCTAGAAACTGGTCATATGTCGTTGGTTCCAGCCGACGAACTCAACTTGGGCAAGTACTACATTCCCCATCACTGTGTTTTGCGCCCAGATTCAGCGACTACTCGTCTTCGTGTTGTTTTTGACGCCTCTGCCAAAGATTCTCACTCACGTTCTCTTAACGATACTCAACTTACCGGTCCAAAATTACAACCCAACATTCTGCAGATCCTTTTGCGGTTCAGGAAGCACCACATCGTATATATGTCAGACGCCAAACAGATGTATCGCCAAATTTTGACATTTCCTGCGCACCGTGACTATCAGCGTATCTTTTGGAGGGTCTCGCCTGTCGAGTCTCTTCAAGAATATCGCCTGAACACTGTCACATACGGTGTTTCTTCTTCTCCTTTTCTTGCATGTCGCACCCTGCGACAGCTAGCTGAGGACGAGGGGGACGCATATCCGCTTGCGAAAAATATAATCTTGTCTGACGTATATATCGATGACGTGGCTTCCGGAAGTAACTCGCTTGAAGACGCCCAGAGAGCCAAAACAGAACTTATTGCCCTTTTCAAACTCGGTGGGTTTCAACTGAGAAAATGGGTTAGTAATGATGCACGGCTTCTATCTGATCTTCCTCGTCAAGATTGTTTGACAGGTGCGGTTTCCCTTGACAATTCTGAGCCCTCGACGCTAAAGGTGCTTGGTCTAAAATGGGATCCTGCAGAAGACGCATTTTTCTTCGAAATCAAACCTTCAGATCGACCTTGTACCAAACGTTCCATTCTCAGCGAACTCGCTAGAGTGTTCGACCCGTTGGGTTTTCTCTCTCCTATCACAATACAAATCAAATCATACATTCAAAAGCTTTGGATTCTCGGTATTGGATGGGACCAAACGCCACCTGACGAGGTCATCAGTACTTGGACAATCTATAAAGATCAACTTCCACAGTTGACTCATCTTCGAATCCCTCGCAAGCTAACTTGCTCTGAAATTTCATCGTGCGAGTTACATGGGTTTTGTGATAGTTCTGAGGTAGCGTATGGTGCTGTTTTTTATTTACGCGTCACTGATAAGGACGGTGCAGTCCACGTCTACTTCGTCTGTTCCAAGGCTCGTGTAGCCCCTCTCAAACGTATCTCGTTGCCACGGCTAGAGCTCTGCGCAGCAGTTCTCTTATCCGACCTATATCAATTCGTGCGCGACACTTACCTTAATCGAATCGAAATCGATGCTGTCTACCTATGGTCAGACTCGACGGTTGTCCTTTCCTGGTTACGCTCGCCTTCATCTCGCTGGGTCACATTCGTTGCCAACCGAGTAAGTCATATTCAAGAACTTACACCTCCCGACAGCTGGCGTCACGTTTCTTCAGGAGACAACCCTGCGGACATCTGCTCACGGGGACAACTACCCTGTGAAATCCTCCATAACTCCCTATGGTGGGCGGGGCCTTGTTGGCTAGCCGAAGATCGTTCATCTTGGCCATTGGACTCGGACAACATTAACCACGACGAGGAAGTGATCGTCCAAGCTGAAGAACGCAAAACGGTAGTTTTAGTCACCGGCTACAATGATGATGACCCTTCTATTATCGAAAACTTGTTGAGCCGCTTCTCTTCGTTATCAAAACTTGTTAATGTCCTCTCGTATATCTATCGCTTCATTAACAACTCTCGTAATCCAAATCAAGTAAATCGCAAGGTGTATCTCAATAATGTAGAACGTCATCACGCTCTCATGCAAATCGTCAAACACGTTCAAAATATCGTGTTTATGGAAGAAATTTCCAATATCAAAATGAAGAAAGTTTTACCAAAACCTTTCCGAAAACTTAATCCGTTTCTGGACGACCAAGGAGTGCTCAGGGTGGGCGGCAGGATTTCACGATCAGGCTTAGAATACGAACACAAACATCCTGCCTTCTTACCTTCTGAGCATCCATTAACGTTTCTCATCATCGACTCCATCCACCGAAATTTTCTGCATCCAGGTGTGAACACCACACATTTTCTGCTTCTCCAACAATTTTGGATTATCGCTGCTAAACGTACCATCCGTCGTCGCCTGTCTAAATGCATTCCATGCTTTCGAACAAATCCACAACCGTTACAGCCCTTCATGAGCGATCTTCCCTCATATCGGGTTAATCAAATCAAACCATTTTCGGTAGTAGGCGTGGATCTGGGTGGCCCGTTCCGCATCAAAGTTGGTTCACATCGTGGGGCTAAAATGGACAAGGCATGGCTATGCTTGTTTGTCTGCTTAGCTACCAAAGCGGTCCATCTCGAAGTCGTATCGACGCTATCAACTGAAGGGTTCATCGCCGCTCTTCGGCGTTTCATAGGACGTCGCGGGCGCTGTAATGTTATTCATGCGGATTGCGGGACAAACTTCGTCGGTGCAAAAACCCAACTCAACCCATTGATGCGCCAAGCTTCTTGTGCAGAAAAGATCGAATTCAAATTCAATCCCCCTGGCGCACCGCATTTCGGTGGCGTCTGGGAAATTCAAATCAAGGCAGCAAAATCTCATTTATATCGAGTAGTCGGTGATCAGGTCCTAACGTTTGAAGAGCTAACAACTCTTTTCGTTCAAATCGAAGCTATCTTAAACTCAAGACCTCTTTATCCTATCAGCTCCGATCCAAACGACTTATCGTGTTTGACCCCAGGTCATTTTCTCACCTTAGAACCGTTAACCGCTGTTCCCGAGGAAGATCTTGCTAACGCCAACATAAAACGACTTCCTCGATGGCAGATGTTACAAGCCTTCCAACAGAACTTCTGGTCCAGATGGAAAACCGAATATCTAAACTCCCTAACGCAACGTGCCAAATGGACCAAAGATTCTAAACCCTTATCGATCGGTTCGATGGTTATAATCAAAGACGACAACCGCGCTCCATTACATTGGACCCTCGCAAGAGTGGTTGACCTTCAATATGGTGGCGACGGAATAGCTCGGAGTGCAACAGTAAGACAAGCGAATAACCATACAATCCATCGACCGTTAGTCAAGCTGTGTCCTCTACCTATCGAGGACTAGTTCTAATGTTAATTTAAATAAACCTAAGTTAAGTAAATCGTAGTGTAGGTAACCTAATCTTAACCAACTAGCTTTAATCGTAATCGTATCTCTATCGTTCTCATCTTCTTTTTAACCAGAAAATACCATGGGTATTTTGGTGGGCGGGATGTTCCGTTCCCGTAGAAACGTAACGTTATACCTAACTTTCATTAATCTTATAACGATGTTCATAGTTTTCTCCAAGCTCACAACAGTATCGAGACGCCGTCATTCGGTTGTCATGCACGTACATAAAACGTCAAAGCCTGGAGTGACAGCTATGACAGCTGTCAGTTCGATCGCACGCATGAATCGGAGCGGTCTTCTCGTGCACACTCCAAAACGAGCTGCACGCGCGCGTCTTCAATATCGGGAATTTTGACTTCCAATAATCTATGCGAGTGCGCGGGTGTTCTTTCAACATATAGTGGATCCATTCATCACCATTCATCATCATCTCAAGAAGCAAGTGGAAGCTATTCGAGGCTGGTCGCAGTCCGGGGTATGTCTGTTGCATATATCTTTACTGTATAAGGCTGGTCTATACTTTGAACATCGTTCCTCTAATAGGAAATTATCGTTAGACCACACTCCGTGGTCTTCCCAGAGTAGCAGAAAGCCATCTTCGCTATTTCGGCTGGATGCGTATGCTACAGAGGTTATTTAGATATTTGGTACAAAACTAACAATTTGACAACTTTATTACGTAACCATCATTTCAATCCCCTTAAATGAACCAGTGACCATTATTCCCATTTCGCAATTACAAAATACTAATTATCATTCAGTCGCAATCTGACCCTCACAGTAAACCACTACACTGGTGACCAGTGACCACCACCATTTTTTTTGATCCCCCCAATTCCCATGAGATTGAATCCCTGGGTGACGGAAAGCCCAGCTCGGGGAGATAGCCCGCTCCAGGCGATCCTATGGGACCTCACTCAGGGAATGAACTTGAAAAATGATAGTTGGCTCGGCAGATAGTGCTATTTAGTCAACGGAATTGAAGCGTCGGTATTTGGGGTCCAATGTGCAGAGAAATAGCACAAAAACTTCGGATACGCTTTGAATTTGAAAAGTCCACTGCTATAAGAAATGGATCTTATCACGGATCAGATCTTAACATAATGAGTTTTGAATGAATGTTGATTCATTTACCGCATGCTTTTGGATTTATAAATATTTAAATAGAACAAAAAAAACGTGCTAAGGATTTCTTTTTCTAGCATTCAAGTGGATCTATTTTCTATAGTGTATTATAAAATATGTTGAGAATAGTTTTTTAACTTTGATATTACAAAATATCCACTAAAAATGGTAATCACCTTTTTATCCTTGCTTTGTTCGCATAGCTGACTAAAATACTTGATTTACAGCCACACCTGATACCACCCCATATAGACCCATAAGCTATTTTGCTTAAATACTTTTCTATGACCCTTGAATACCTATTACAAAACACCCTACGTACACGAAATCCTTACAAATCCTCCGTACAAAAGACGTTAATACCCAGCTATTTCATATTCAATTAAATATTTTGTTAGGGATGAAAAAATCTATTTCGGATTTCGGGGGATTTCTAATGCAGGTTTGTAGATGTAACTAATATTTTTGTAATTTTGTTTTAGATTATACGTAAATGTTCCATTACTAATTATGTTTTCTTTTTCGAGATACCTTGAAACCTTTTTTATTTTATACTTATTGTGTAAAAAAAAATCACACTATTAAAAAAATCTAATTAATGTTGTACTAAAATATTTGAAAATCATATATTGTTTAAAATAATAATAGGTATTTCATGGCTAATGTTTTATATCTCCAAATTGTATTATAGGTCAATGCATTATCTAATGCAAATTAGTTTTTCGCCTTAATAATAAAATGCAAGGGAGGGTGAATAAATTAACTAAATTACATCTTGACGAAGACGGAATATTATTATCTTATCGTACCGATTTTTAATTAGAACTGCTATCTATGGTTGAATAATAACATAAGTTTAAAAAACTTGAGAAACCAACTTCATGGCCAAATTAAAATTTCTGATAAATAAAGAATAATTAAGTATAAAGATTTTTATAATGTCCCAAAAGTTAAGAGCCGAGCGGGATTTGAACCCGCGACCTTCCCCTAACTCGGCTCTTAACTTTTGGGACATTATAAAAATCTTTGTGATTTCCTTAAGTGTAGTAAACACTATAAAATTAATAAACAATTGATTAAGTATACTACTTAAATCAGTTAATAAATGACGTCCGTGATTTATGCTTTGTTTTGATGTTTGTTACTGCAGTAACAAACATTAAAACAAAACGGTTAAGGCAATTGTTATGAAATTTCTATGGGACCAATCTGAAAATATTAATTTTCAGATATATTTTTTTCAAATAGAGTCATAAATGATACAGTTATGCTAAAACAAACATAAAATATACAACCAAATTGAAAACCTCCTTTTTATTTGAAGTCGGTTAAAAATAAACCCTATTGTGTGAATTTCTAATCTATGTCTTTGTTTCAGCCCATTGTCTATGAAGGACAGGACAAAAACCCAGAGATGTGTAGAGTCCTTCTCACTCATGAAGTCATGTGCAGGTTAGTTTTTCTACTCGAATATTATTTAATTTTGTAAAATAAACTCTATTCGCTTGAAATCTATTAATTATATCAGTTAGACAGTATCAAAATAGGTTGGTTTTCTCAGAAATACTACTGCATCTCCGTCACAAAATATGAAACCCAAAATATTATAATAGTAACAGTATTGCAAGTCATCGTTCTTGGTAAGAATGCTGTAGCTTTGTACTGAGTAAAAAGTTTATCATTTAGCATGAACGTGTACAGTTAGCATCAAAAGTAGATTGGCAATTTCGGTTATTAAGTCTTTCTCTAGATTTTTTAAAGATCAGATCAGGACTTGAATATAAAACTTCATTACGGGTAGGCCATACCTTTTAGGTATAATACCCATCAGTGGGAACTAGAGGCTGGTCAAATAGGTAGAAGTGTTTAGGCCACGAGTAATCAAAAAATATGTACAATACACAATAAAACATCTTGTAGCACTAATACAAAAGTTTTAATTACAAATCTTGTAATCTAAAGTAAGAATCTGCCCTTGTAAGTTTAAAACAACTGAAAGTGGCGGCAAAAGTGAATGTCCTTATTATTTTAACCATTTGTTTGGGGTGGTTTTTCCGCTCGTAAACGTGGAGAATCGTCTCGCCGACGAGAATGTGTGTTCAGCTACAAGCTGTATTTGTGTGAACTAGTGCTGCCAACTTGCATGAGTTTTTGCTAAATTTATGAGAAAACTGGCTGGATTCCGCTTGTTTTCATTAAATTTATAAGTTTTAGATTTCCTGTGAAGCTTATTGCATTATTGGTCAGACTAAATTGTTATAATAACATCTAAAAGTTGTCAACAATTTATTAATATTGATAATTGTTCTATCCAATTTTTTTAAATAAAAAGTTTTTAGATTCTTTGTAAAACTTGTATTGTCTATCAGACAAAATTATTTATATATATTAAAAAA
This sequence comes from Thera obeliscata, assembly GCA_947578465.1. NCBI lineage: Eukaryota > Metazoa > Arthropoda > Insecta > Lepidoptera > Geometridae > Thera > Thera obeliscata. Next base: position 20,215,713 of record OX387912.1, on the reverse strand, counting down.
AAACATCAAAAATAATAAATTAATGAGCTTAAGTACCTACCTATCCTTTTGAGATAAAGGCAGAAAGTTGATGGTGATCTAAAAGACAGAAAACAATATATCTACAAAGAATCAAAATAATAGTAAGCTGATATAATTTTGTGTAAAAAATTATATTACCCCTTAGGTAAGTTGCTAGATCTAGCAGCCACAGTAAAGTTGGCAACAGCGGTGTAAGCAATTAAAATTTTATTCCACCTTAGTCAATATCCCCATCTCCCTTTCCTGGATACACGTGTCTTGCTCCTCCGTCTTCAGGGGAGGAGTCTCCTGGGAGTCTGTCCTTTCAATGTCTTTGCCCTTTGCGTCAAGGCGGCCCGGTAGGGCGCTTCGGTGCCGTTTGATTAGTGTGGACATACCTGATTTATTTTTCTCTTTGCAGGGCGCTTTTATGAAAAGCATCGTTTCGTTTTGTTTATGCTTTTGATAAGTGTACCCAGCATGGCCTGCAAAATACAAAATGGAAAACTGTAGTTTTATTTTTTCAAAAGAGAGACCGGTTGTCATTTGCGGGCTTGAATTGAATCTTATTGTCTTCATAATAAAGGTTCTTAATACTTTGTTAGAATTATATTTTTAAGTAATTTGGTATTTTTATATGAACGCAAAATGTTTAATCTATAGGTAATATTTTATCAAAACAGGCGTGTTTCCTGACCAAAAGTAGGCACTTTGATAGTCACAGAAATAACGCCATAAATCGTTCTTCCTATGATAGACACGCATCTCGGGACCCTCCTGTATATTTACTAGTAATATATCGATTTTTCCTCGATATGTATCCCTTTAAGTAGTTTTATCCTGCAGGTGGGGGCGAATTCGTCTCATGTTATTGCAAGGTTAAAGCTGAGCCAACATTTTACTGCTTCTTGTTTAGCAAGTTTACTTGTATTACAATAAATTAGTGCTCTCAAATAGTGAAGGAACACATCGTGAGGAAACCCAAGGCTTAGTCAGCTCTTCACGTATTGACATCTTTCCTGTGGATTAGGCCGACTAAGCTGTAAAAGGAAGGTTGACATTTCTCGTCGATATAACTAAATGCAACTTTGGTTAACTGGCAGGTAAGTAGTTGACTGTAACGTCAGACCTGTAGGTATATGGAGCCACGGTCGCGTTAGTGCCGAACAGTCCGTAAGAGTTATTCGTCGAGTGTGATTAGGATCCGATGGCGCCACGAAATAAAGAAGTAATGGAACTAGTATGTAGACGACCTTCTCACGCTTCAATTACGCGGAGTACCACGACTTCAAGCCCTCCTTTGTTTAGTCGTGTTTGAAGTCTGTCAGAAGAAACGTAACTAAGAAAAATACAAAAAAATAAAAAAATGCCGTATTGTGCGGTTTTGGAGTGCAAAAACGATAGCCGAACCAAAAATTTAACTAATGGGGGCATATCGTATCACCGGTAAGCAATATTTTATTATTTTATAGCGGTTTTGCTTGGTTTTTTAACATGAAAAACCGTCAAGCAAAGTAGAGCAAGCAAAGTAGAGCTGTACCCCAATAAACTGATGAACGTGTTATCGAATACTTTATTGGTTATGTAAATATGTAGTTACTGTATGGCATTGATTTTTTTTATGCTATAGTGGTGATTTCATTCTGAATGTATTTATAATTCTACTTCTTTATTCTTATTCAATGCCTATGGTGCCTGCCCAGATAGTCAGATAGATAGATTACAGAAATATTTTGAAGAAATTACATAATATCTTCTGGTTTCAGTTTTCCCAAGGCACCAGATATAAAAAATCAATGGATAAATGCAACCGGAAAACAAAATTGGTTTCCTTCAAAATCAAGCACCATTTGCTCAGAGCACTTTAGGGACGAAGATTTTATGACAAAAAAAAGTGGATATAAATATATTGTTGCCACTGCCATACTAACTCTAAAAATTTTGTGTTTTCTGGTTATTATGGTGTTTGTTATATTAATGACGTTAAAGATTATGTAAAATTGAAATATAGTGAAACGTATCTAAACTAGTGGATGGTATAAATATATATACTATATTAGTATTATATATATTATTATATATATTATATATATTATTATATATATTACTATATTAATATATATATAAGTATATATATATATACTTCCGCCCGCGGCTTCACTCGGGTGAGACCTGGATAGAAAGAAGCATAATTATGTCCTATTCCCAGTCATTATCTATTCCTTATTTTAAATTTCAGCCAAATCGATTAAGTGGTTGTTGAGCGGAACAAAATAGTATATCTAAACATTCATCCATCCAAACATTCAAAATTTTGCATTTTATTATAAGTAATATGTTAATATTAGTGTGATTATAATCAATAAATTTGATAAAATTAATGAACAAAATTGCCTAACTTACCAATAAGATCTTCGCTCGCTTGATTGTTAATATTTTTCAAGTATTTACAATAGAAGATAATTTTAAACCTTTGATTGTGTAAATAAAGAAAGAAAGATAAGAAAAGCTTTTTATTTCGACCACCACAAATATAACCTGACGCGCTACCGATCGTTACACATCAGTAGGTAGGAACGCTGGTGAGTAGAGCGCTGGTGGCCTAGTGGTAGCGGCCCCACCTTCCGATCCTAAGGTCGTGGGTTTGAATCCAGTCGTGTACCAATGAGTTTTTCTGCCCAAAAATTTATGTACACTATGCCAGTGCTCTCAAACGGTGAAGGAAAACATCGTGAGGAAACCGGCATATCGTAGAACCTAAAAAGTTCGAAAATATGTGTCAAGTGCACGAAGCCTCTTCGAGGCGCACTTAAAATCCTTTCACCACACTTGGTTCGAAAGAATCAGTGACACGATAAGAAGAAGAAGTAGGTAGGTAATCATCGATGTCGATACATTCGTCTTGCATCCGCATTGGCACATCACTAAGTGAGTGGCTATGTCAAGTAATAGCCATTGTATTATGAATCTTATACCTTGTGGATAAAGACTAACAGAATTGTTTTCTATAACGCCATCTAGCGTCAAGTAGCTTTGTTTTGTTGTCAATCAAGTAACAGCCATTGTATTATCAATCTTATTACAATTAAGTAGAGACTAAAAGAAAAAAATACTGAATGAAAGCTGCCATCTGTTGGTAAGTAGAATTTCATTTTAGCACTGTTTATTTTATTAAGTTTAGAACCATGTTACGATAGCTATAAGGTTTATTATCAATTAAATTATTTTTTTGGTTTTAGGTCCTTTTTAACGTTTTTTTCGACCAATCATAACTTTTATTTCCATGTGTGTTTGTTTTTACGTGTATGAGTTTGGCGACACTGGTTCTCTTAGTAATAAGTCATCATGCTCCCTCTATTTTGCGTAAGCAAAAGCGTGTTTGGTGCTCTGTGGATGGCGCATTGGTCAGTGTAGCCCCGTACTAAGGGGAAGGTCACGGGTTCAAATCACACTCGGCTCTTAGCTTTTGGTTTTAAATTAAACTAGAACTTCAGCTATCTGTAGATAATTTCAAACGATCTAGAGATAGCTAATCTGATCCTAATCATTCAAATTCTCCAAGACTCTGGCTGAAAATAGTTTTTGTGTAATATGAAATCTTTTTTACAGTCGGTGTTGCGATAAAAAGAGTTGCGGCAACAGAAATGAAACTCCGTCAGACCCAGTTATCATCGACCGGTAAGTCTCAAATTAAATTACTTTAAGTATTATTTAAACACTATTTAGGTTTGAGACCATTTTTGATACGATAGAAGAAGTATCAAGACGTTTGAGTGTGTTAATACTGACTTTGTTTTGACATCAGTATGTCCCTTGTTTGATTAGTTTTGTAGTAGTAGAGCTCTTTGTGAAGGGCTCGTCCGGAGAAGTACTACCACCGTGCCTAGTTTTGCCGTGAAGCAGCATTGCTGTGTTTCCGTTTGAAGGGTGTGGGTGAAATTACCGGCACGTGAGGCTGAACATCTGTATGCCTCAAAACGTCATTTTTGAAAACGTCTAAATTATGAAAACAGAAAAACAGACGCCGGCAACAAGTTTCACTCTTTACACATTACTATTACTTATTATTGTGTTTTACATAGTTATTTTTTCAAATCCATCAGTAAAAGTAACAAAAGTAGTAGAATTATCAAACAAAAGGGATATCGCGTTATTAATTCAACCCGCTCTCCTACGCAAATAAAATACCAAAAACAAATCAACAAACTGAAAAGTTCATCGAACACAGAGTTATAAAACAATAGACGCGGCAACTCCGTTAATATTGCATTGTTTCATTTGCGGCGATTCATCAGACGGCAATGACGGCAATCTGAAAACTTTCCGCCGAATGCATTTGCACGAAATTTTCGAGTTTCTGTGTATCGTATTTTTATTGTGGTTCAGGCACGGATATTTTTATATTTGTCGACGAAATAATAGCAAAAATTTAAGCTGCTAATATTAATGTAGAGAGAAAGATGCTTCTGGGCGTGACAGTGTCTGATCATGTTATTTCATAATCATCAACTCATAATAATAGGGATATGCAAAAGTCCAAATAATAACAAATCTTGAAGCATTTTTATGTATACGCATCTACCTAGACTGCATTCCATTGATATAATAATTTCAACTGCAGATTTATAAAAAGCCGTGTATTTTGAGCACCACCTCTGGTGTTGCAGGTGTCTATGGGCGACGGTGACTACTTTCCATCAGGTGGCCCGTCTGCTCGTCTGCCAGCTATGGCATAAAAAAAAAAAAAAAAAAAAAATTTGATAGCAATCAATCCGCGCTGATCACAGAAAACAACACAAAAGACGAAAATTGCCCTGACGTCACGCTGCGCCATTCATCCAGATTCGATATTCAAACAATTTAAGGCGGGAGAGCGGGCTAATCAGGCTGACAAATATCGATATTTGGCTGGCGAACACTATTCAGGCACTATTGATAGGAGCTCGCGGGCGGTGCGACCTACCTTGCTTTTATTTTTCGTCCTTTTTCGGGAATTCAATAGAGATAGGCGTCTCCCTTTCGGTACGTCGTCGTTCGATATTTGAAATGTATAGGGTTGAAAGAGATGCATTTTAAAGAAATATTTATAATATTATATTGCTATAACCTTTGGATGTATTTTAGGAGTGTGTTTTCTCACGTGTATGTTAATTTATCAGTTTATGTAAAACTAAATGAATTACACGTGATTTTGTCTGCCTAGAGTTATTGTCAACTCACTATACCGATGTCTATAAAGGAGTGCTAGCATACTTTAGTGAGCATTTTAATTTGATGCTGTTATCATTCGATACCATCTCTAACCCCAGTTTTCTCTGGATTTGTACAACAAAAAATACAACAATTTATTTTAAATTTAAATAATACGTCAACTCGTCAACCCTAGCTTCGCAAACGTCGCGCGGCGGTTTTGTAATTCGCTCGATTCAAATTTTTTCTACTTTGGGAAACAAAAAAAATCAACGTCGGCCTTTGTGAGAGAGCTTTCCTTTGCTTCGACGGGGCATGAAGTTGATCGAAAATTCTCTGACCGCGAAAAACTTGTGTTTTTTTTCATCGTTTGATGTAAATTTAACTGAGTTTGAAACGCAGCTTCCATTATTAGCTACTGGTGTATGAAATTTCTAATTTAGGATTTTGATTTTTATACCATGAATATTAATAATGACCGAGTTGATTATTAAACTCCACGGAATTTTTCAAATAATTTTAGCAAACGTCCTTTATGTTTTTGTTTAATAGTCATTACCACTACTACCTATACCTACCTAAGTACCGACTTAGACTAAAATATCATTGTAACAAGGTATTATTCCATCAAAGCTATTCAGCCTCACCCATCAACATACATTTGCCCAAATTGGGATTTTAGTCTTTATACTCGCCGCAATAAAGTTCATTTTATGCCGTTTGACTGTGGAACTAATACGATAATTGAAATTGTGCAATTGCGTGCGAAAACGCCCAGCACCGAATTCATTACCGTCGTGTTTTTCGCAATTTGTTTTTTTTTACTTTTTTCATGCACTGTCGCTGCCTACGAAATGATACCTTTTTTAACAGTTTAATCATTTTATGCACGCGTGGAATTACTTTTATAAGGGCTTGGTACTAAACTGTATTGAGTCAAGCTTTTGGCTTAATTAAGTTAGCATTTACGCTGAAAGGTATTTTACGACGCGTTAATCTAAATAATATGATACTCATTTTTGTAAGGTTAAGTACCTACAGGCACACTTTGAAAAATACAAGATGCAAGAGTCATCTATTGCTTATAAGATTTATCTAGCTAGCATAATTTATCTTGTTGGTATAAAAAAAAAATGGTATAACCTTATGGGATAGCCAAGCCGTAGTCTGTTGTCTGTTTTTCTAGGCTTGATTGCGTTAGACTGGCAAATAAACTCACCTAGATTTAAGACGTTTCAAAGTGATCCTTGTGATAACATTGAATAAATACATAATTGACTTTGATAGAAATTGCAATGTTAACTTTAGTTCAGCCTCTTGTTTGAAATCTCTTGCGTAGGCGCTATCACATACAGTCATCGATTTCATTCCTATCCCACCAAATTGGCTTGAAACATTCGTAACAACGTTCGCGTATCGATAACACGTCGAATAATTGACGGAACGGTAAAAGCAGGCAACAATCCGGAACCCTACGAATCAGCAGCAATTTGTTAAGTGGATTTTTGCCCGAGACACGCTCCCGGCTCGTTGCGCTCCTGTACACAATTTCATTATCTGTTCCCGGTGCCCGTGGCCGCTACTATTAACTTATGCGATGTCGTATTCCACTATGGAAATTTTACACTTTATTTGCTTGATTTTTCTGAAGTTATTATCGTATTTTTTTTGCTTTATTTTAACATTTAAGATAAATACATATTTCGGACAAGCCACACAACACTAACCAGCCCCAAAGTAAGTAGAAATTGTACTTTGGAAACCAGATAGCTGATATATTTTTTTTTGTATTACATACTTAGAATACAATATAACACCCAGATAAAAAATACTTGTTCTTGGCGGGAATACAACCCACGCCCTCCAGCAAAGAAGACAGGGCTACTATCAAAAGACTGTCGAGATGTTATGAAAGTCAGTCTGGCTGCTTTAAATAAAGTCAAAAAAATATATTTATTTCCTTGACAATTTGTATAGCCTTGAAACCATAACATCAGATAATTAAATTATTTTTTCAGAAAATCTTAGACTCTATGATTTTCTGAGAGAATAATTTTTTTTTTAAATGTATTCTAGACGTTGATTCACTCTAAGACTTAGAGTGAATCAACGTCTTGAATGCATAAAAAAAAATTCGACAAGATAGGTAAAGCAAATTGTACCAAAGTAATTGTACCAAATCCATGAGTTACTCTACAAAATTAGTAAACTTGATCGAACAGATAACGGCTCAGTAAAATTTGACTGTCATTTAACGATGCACCCTCGTGTACTCGATTACATTCAGGTACTTAGAAGATAGACTTTTTAAATCAATTCATGTCCACGCAATCACCCCATGTAATCACTTAAGAATTTTATGAACCGTAATGATTAAGATGTTTTGTCGTGCTTGAGTAAAAGGGGACTTTTTAAACATATTGTGACTGGAATTGCTATTAAAGGATTATGTGTTTGAGTAGTAGTGCTTAGGGGATAAGCTGTGTGAGAACTTAAAGTTTTTAATTGTGAGAAAAATCACCATGAATTTTAGGTTTCACTGAATCAATGTAGGCATGAGTACTAGGTAGGTATACTTATGTAATGATATTAAATTGTACTTGGATAGTACTTGGATCTATTGATACGACAAAATAGTAGGTCCTCAAGAAAATACCGGTCCATGGCGCGACTAAACAACAAGCGGCAATAACATGATATTGTTATTTATTGTTAACGGACTGCAAAATATTTACTCAGTCAAAATATTCTAAAGTTTTCGGGTGCACAAAACATTCTCAGCAAAGATTCTTCGGCAAAAAGTACGTATTCAAAGAGAATTTATTTGGCGAGAAGAGGCGCGCACCGCCGCGCGTCTAATGGGATAATGTAATAGCCGTGATTCTGCCGTTCACGAGACCGGAAATCACCGGAAAACTGCAGTGTAGATACGCTTTTGTAATACAGCTCCTCTAATCTTGTTCCTTTTGTTTTTATTTAAGAAAATACAAACACTGTCTCCCTCTAATCGTAGGCATTTACATCACTAGTTGTACCGTCACGTGTATTTTTTTTTTACTGCTGGAAAGTTGGGAAGTTGCTATTGTAAGTCTTCTTCAACATGATCAGCCAGAAGCTTAGCGCGACACGCAGGCTCTATTGATTTCCAGAAAGAACGATTCTGAGCTTTCCTTGATCCACCGACTTCGCATAGTCGTCAGTCCATCGGGTTCGTTGATGTACGCATCATATTCTTGTTTATTATATTCATGTAGTTTTTTATCCACTTACAAGACTCTTTATTTTGAATGCAGGTTGCAGTCCATTATTTCCGCACTATTTCTAAAATGTGTCTCAATCAAATAACTGGTATAAGAGGGTCATATCAAATTGGGAATCGATTTTGTCACACCCGAAATAGGGTGTAAGTTTCCATTGTGATATAGATGTCACCCATATGTCGAGAAATCTTGCCCCTTTACCCCTGCGTTCGTAACAAAATAGTTTTATCGTTGCTTTTATTTTTAATACTCTTTACGTAAATAATATTTTTTGAAACAAAAGTGTATAAGGGATCATGTTACCGCAGATCATTCTGTGGATTTACTACAATTTTTTTATTATTTCACAGCTGTGTGCCTGAAGGCCTGCGCACATCTAGGCGATGGTAATCAGCTGAAACGCTCTAAAATATGACAACGATATTTGACAGCGTTTCACTGATCGCCATCACCATCGTGCTAGATGTGCGCAGGCCTTCACTGTGTGTGATAAAACCACTTTTGCGATAAATAATCAGTAATAGGTTCATTTAAATATTCTGCTTCGTAAATCTATTGTAAGTATCTACGTATTATACAAACTCAACTATGAAGTAACTTCTTCGGTTTTTGTGGGGTTATAGGTAGTTATTACTACCTATAACCTATGCCTATTGGCATTTGCAGTAAACCTACTGTTAACATTATAATAAATTCATATTACAAATAGTTACCAACTACAAGTTTGTTCAAGCGCGCACCCGGAACGCCGTTTGCTGAACAAGTTTCCATAACTTGGCAAAGTCTCTTTATTAATAGCTTTGCGCTTTCTTCACTTTTTGTAAAATAATGCTTATTTGGAACTCGTAGAATTAATTTTTCAAAAAACTCGTCTGCAAAATCATTTTTTGAAAAACACTAATAACCTGCAAATCCACACTTATCACTTAATTAAATTGTTACCAATTGATAGTGCACAAAAGTATTTAACAATAAAAGCCTTATCGATAGCTTTTTGTCATTCTCCACATACTATTCTTATTAATAAGTAGTTAGCTATGTACTTACCTGTGAGTTACTTATACTCTTACATAGAAGTATACAGTACCTGTATTATAAAACAACCACCTTTCAAAAATAAAGAACAGTCAAGTTTACTTTATAAACGATACAGATACAAGTAAACACAATACAAATCACACAAATCTGTACAAAAAGCGAGCGCGCAACAAAAGAATTCGGCACACTTACGCTGTAATGTAAACCAAAAAAGAAAACTGGTCCCAAAAGCATACCCTGGGGGATACTCGCGCTTCTCCCGACCCGATACAGACACGACGACTGGTGATTAGGCTCCTTATCCACGAGATAGCGACAGAAACTGTGCAAGACTTAACAACTAGGACCGTTTTCTTATTCTCTCCGACCGAGCATTTTCTTGTCCGACTTTATCTAACGTTTCAGCTTAAAATTCCTATGTAATGTTGGCGGCCAAGTTTTGAAGCTTATGAAATTTAGTGGTGATACAATATTTTTGTATTCAAGGAAAAGTTTTAGTTAAACAACTTTGATAAGAACTCCAAGTGGATTTTTTTAGATATTGTTTGAAGCTTGTTAAATCAGTGGTAAACTAAATTAATTTAAAGCCACTGTAGCTTGCAAATCAGATTTTAACACCATAGTTTCCATAGTTTCAAAAGAAGAATAAATATTTTACTGCAGTAAAATAAAAATTGCATCGTACATTGGCGAACTTAATGCTAGAGATCATGCTTAAGTAAATCTGTAAATTGTTGCTTCTCAAGCTGAATATCAATAATCTTCGCTAATAATTTTCGTATGAATAACATTGCAAGTGATCCCAGTAATAAAAACACGATTCATATTGCTAATGAGACGTCTCATTCCTGATTTATGCCAGTGCCCTCAGATTTTTCTGCTCGATAAGTCCGGGTGACGATCGTAAATTGAAATATGATAAAGTCGCAGTAATAAGCAAGGGCAATCGTATCGACCCCACAGCAGGCCCTCGTCTAACGAAATGTCATGCTAAATTTAACATAGGAGATAATATATCATATTCTGTAACGTAGGTAAACTACGTGATTTCTAGTAACTTGGAAGGTTATAGTGTCTTCTTTATATTAGTACATTATAAGGGTGATAAATACCCACTTGCCTACTTAATAATTTTAATTTTGTATCATGTAAGTTACCTACAGGTGAACATCATTAAAAATGTAAAATTCTGTCTACGTTCTAATAGTAATATTTGAAGTTTTTAAATAAGCCCGTCTGACGATATGCCTATTAATTCAAGCCAAGAATATTCTTTGAAGCTATCTTCAAGCTCCTTTTACCCATCCATGTTCAGGCCTTCTATCTCAATTCAGAGCTCATTCCCGATTCCAATACGTGATTCGTCGGTTCGCAAATTATTCGGTGAAAATTCACCATCTCGTTAGAATGTGCGATTCGGTCGGGAGGCGAGCCAACCGCTTGATAAATTGTCCGGAATAATAATGATGAATTGCAACTCCGCTCCTGATGTCGGATCTAATCTATGGACCGATTCCACCTCCACACTAAACTCTGCCACACGTAGAAAGCAGCCAATTTTAATATGAGAATAACGTTCGCGAATTGGCTCTTTGGAATGAAACATTTCGGTTGAAAATTCTAAATTAATTTGACGTCTGATATTAAAGAAGAGCTCGACGAAATTACTTCGAATTAGCGACAAATCTATTAAGAATAGGACGTCTCGAGCCCATTTAATTAGTGACGGGGTTTTATCATCCGCCCTCTTTACTTCCATTCGCTGAAAATTTCGACTGTATTACGGCCATATTGGCGAGGCTTAAATAATATTGGGAGTTGGGCCTAATAATAGAAGATCTTTTCTAATTTAGATTCTGCTTTATTTTTCTACCACAGATATCTTTTGTTCCTCTGCAAAGTGGGCTGTAAAGCGACACCTAATGTGGAACGGTCATTAAATACATTCGTGACATCTCCTTTGAAGACAAACACACCTTACTAGTAGGCATTAAAACAAACTGGAGTTAATTGTTACTTTTATGATGACATCGCGTGTGGTTGGGGTCAGATAGTAAACAAAATGTTACTGTTCCTCCCGACATCAAACAGATAAATAATGGATAAGGTATTTTTGACTACGGATGGATATGGCATTACTAACTTACACCTGAGATCACTGCATGTATGTTTATCAAATAAGTAAAAAGCCTTGATATTATCAAATTTACTAACCAGTTACTACATTTACCCACATCTTTGTTTACGTCGTGTCTCGTTGTGTTTATTTTTTTTCATCCTATATTGCCCCACAACTGTATTAATATTACAAACTTTTTCGAAATTGCTCAAAAGTTTCTCATAAACAGCAATATTCCTCGGATCCCTATCCCATCACTTACATTCAATTAAATCGAGTGGCGTGTTCATTTAGTTATCACGATTTGAATGTAATCATGCCCTATTACTTGATTGATGGTTTTCAATCTTCAATTTTGCTTTTTATTAATGAGTCAAAACGATGCTTTTTGTTCCATTAGTTTGATGGTTGTGACTTATTCATTAGTGATATTTTCATTTATTAAGAATTAATATCTTTTTTCTCTCTTATTGACTCAATTTTCATTTTATATTGGGAATTGTGTGTACTTTTAGTTTTAGTTAAGCGTCTATGAAATTAAGATAGCACTAACATGTCTGTACATAATATGATAAATCTGACATACCGATTTAGTTTGGTCTGGATAATGCTCGTTCACAATTCTAAACATGCAGAGATTATCTCCATACTCGTACTAGGCCATCGCCACCCCTTATCAGAAGTCCATGAAAATTGAGCTTTATTGCACTGGCTTAAGACTCAATTTTACTGGGCGTAAATTTGATGACTTAGTTTGGAATGGGAAGCTAAATGTCTCAAAACTTATTATGGTTAAAAAGAGTACAACTAACTTTCAAATAGTAACTACGCATTTCATCATCTTCGCGGTGGCACGTCTGTAAATTTTAGCACTATTATTTCTTCTGTGCATGTACTAAGAGCTGTTAGTACCCCCCTCAGGGGTTCAAGACGTCAGCGCGTTTAAGCACCAATTAATTATTAAAGCGCCGTTTCCTTTGGTCTTTGACGGTGCCTGCACAACAATGTGGCTAGCTCTCGTGATTGGATGCTTTGTAAATTGCATTACTGTATGCTTGTTTGTTCGATGGTATTGAACTTTCGAAAGCTTTCGAAAGCTGAGTATCTCTGTTGCCCTGAGATTTTAAGGGCATCATGATTCAAATATCGAATCCAAGGTTTACCCAAATAACTTCAAGAAGCGTCTTGTTGTTTGACGAATAGAATATTATAACTAAGGTGCTTTCTCACTAGTTCTGTTTCCTTTTTCTCTGTTTAAGAAGGTATCTTCATAATACTCACGGTTTTCAGTAGTATTATGTTAGGTATAGTATAGTTCAGTAGCAGTAGCTTTTGTACATTTATGGCATCTAAAATAAAATAGAAAGCACCCTAAAATGTATTTCAGTAAACATGTCGCGGGGTCGCTTTTGATGGAAGCGCTTCTCCAATTGTAAGTTGTAAATCCAATTTTCACTTTATATTGGTAGTTTCATGTTGCGTAGGGTGCATTTCTGTAATGGACATCTTCTGTGAAATCGATCTCGTGGAGTAGATATGAGTATTCTTTCGTTTTATGAAATAGGTTTACGACTGTATCGCTAAGAAAGGTAGATACACACTCATTAATACTCAAGCTCTTTTTTTAAATTATGGGTTAATCAAGCTTTGACTTGTCAGCAATTGAGTATGATTTAACTTTTTTTTGTGGATTTTAAAGTTTGATTAAGTTGGTATTACAGCCACCATCGAAAGTGTGATATCAATATTTTTATGTATAGCGTAATATTAAAATGAGATTTATATTTTAATGAGTCCTGATTAGTAAGTTGAGGAATATTTTTCGGTTGCACCGAATACAAACGATAGTAACTCAGTTATACTCCTCGGGGGTAGATGAAATTGCATTGAGCTACCCATTAACGCCTTGTCAGATCTGATTTTGATTTATTTATTAGATAAATTGGATTTCGCGATATTGTAAAAGAACGGGGAGTTTTGTTACACGATAATTTAGCAACGTATTTTTATAAAAGGCCTTAAAGTATTAGCTATTTATAAAAAAAAATCTGGTATAGTACAGTTTTGCTTAGTTTGGTTGAATGATAGATAGTGGTAAAACTCATTATCATGATTATTATTTGCAAATTATTGAAAAAACGCCACAACTCTAGATAAATCTGTAAAAGGCAAAGCTCTTTATTTTTCTACAGCCTCCGATTTTTTCCGTTGTCACGGACAGTTAATGAAAGAATTAGCTTTCATTACAACTGATACGATTCCTTAAAGGGATTCTCGAATGAAGACGAAGTGCCCTTGTAACCTTTCCGATGGCCAGGATCAGTGGGGTGAGGGCCTTATCTGTGATTAGTTTTTGGGACACCTTTAAATGGCGCTAAAGGAGTTTAAGAAAGAACGTCATATGACGTTTCGTGAATGGGTTTATTTATTTTAGGGTATGTTATGGAATAAGTTTATATTAAATCCATCCCCAGGTTCTATAACGTCCAATAATAGTGAAAAATTGCTTCTGTTGTTTAAATCAGGTCCTGAAAGATACAGAAAGGCCAGTTTACTTTTATTAAATTTTGGAACCGATTATCCTATAGTAACAGTCTTGGATCAGCAGCATTTTTCAAGAAAACTGAACGAGCACTATGTTAAAATGCTTCCAAATTCCACAACCTTAAAGCTCAAAATTGATTTACTATTTTCAAGACTGAAATCCGTTCAAGTTATACATGAAGCCCACTTACAAATTCTGATTGATCGACTTACAGATACGTAGACCGAAATAAGCAAAAAGATAAACGTAGCGGCTTTCAACCCTAATGCATTTAATTAAGCCACGCCGATCCCCGAAAATCGTCTCGAAACTCTCTCTGTTTAAATTAGTGCAGAATTCATTTTCCTTTTTAGGGTTCCGTAGCCAAATGGCAAAAACGGAACCCTTATAGATTCGTCATGTCTGTCTGTCTGTCTGTCTGTCTGTCTGTCCGACCGTGTCACAGCCATTTTTCTCCGAAACCATAAGAGCTAGACTGATGAAACTTGGTGAGTAGATGTATTCTGTGAACCGCATTAAGGTTTTTACATAAAAATAGAAAAAAACTAAAAATTTTGGGGGTCCCCGTACTTGAAACTGAAACTCAAAAATTTTTTTTTCATCGAACCCATGCGTGTGGGGTATCTATGGATAGGTCTTTAAAAATGATGTTGAGGTTTCTAAAATCGTTTTTTTTTAAACTGAATAGTTTGCGCGAGAGACACTTCCAAAGTGGAAAAAAGTTGGTCCCCCCCCTCTAACTTCTAAAATAAGAAAATGATAAATCCAAAAAAAATATATGTTGTACATTACTATGCAAACTTTCAACGATATTTGGTTTGAACGAGATCTAGTCAGTAGTTTTTTTTTTATACGTCATAAATCGTAAACCGCAAATTTTTTTTTCATCGAACCCATACGTGTGGGGTATCTATGGATAGGTCTTTAAAAATGATGTTGAGGTTTCTAATATCGTTTTATTCTAAACTGAATAGTTTGCGCGAGAGACACTTCCAAAGTGGAAAAAAGTTGGTCCCCCCCCCTCTAACTTCTAAAATAAGAAAATGATAAATCCAAAAAAAATACATGTTGTACATTACTATGCAAACTTTCAACGATATTTGGTTTGAACGAGATCTAGTCAGTAGTTTTTTTTTTATACGTCATAAATCGTAAACCGCAATTTACCTTTCGACGAACTACAAAAACCTTTATATTATGTTAATTGATGCTACGGAACCCTTCATGGGCGAGTCCGACTCGCACTTGGCTGCTTTTTTTTAATTTGTCTTCAAAATTCAAATAAGATTTCTTTTTAACAACGCTGTGCCGTACCGCATAAAAGGGTTCCACTTCAGAATTTGTCTGGGCACCGTTCATTTTGGAACGAACACTAATTCCTTCACATTTCGCAATACTGATTGGACGATATACAACGCTGACACGCTTCTCCTAGAAAAAATATATCTTAAGTTACTACCTTTTTTCGCACTGGGATTCCTTTTTCTTATTTTCCGTTAGAACCGAGATAAAGGTTACAATGACTCAGTTGGTGCACACGTTAATGATACCAATAGCAATTAGTGCAAGGTCCTGTTTGGCTTGCCCGCTGTTCGTAGTTTAGTTAGTCATGTTTGTGGGTGTATAAGCATATTAAGGGGTGGGCAGACCATGGAGGGTCTTAACGGGAGGTCGTTTGCTCTGCTGCCAGTTTCTAAGATTAATGACAATGCGCTGAAATAGTTTGCAGAAAACGAACGTGACATGACCTGGCTACAATGAAAAAAACATTGAATGTTATTGCAAGCCTGCATTACTTTAAGCATTTTTGTTTTCTGTTTTTTTTTACGGGTTGAATAATGATCAGCAACGGTCTTTTGAATTAAAACTGTGTAGATATGCTTGTTATGGATCGTAACCCATATTATCTCTAGACTAGAATAGGTATCTGTGTCAATTCGTAGTTTTGAAATTGTAATTTATAGAACCAATAAAATGTTCAGCCAGACTGCAAACCTTGCGTCGCACTGGACGTCATAAAATATTAACACTCATATCTTGCGAAGCGGTCCTAATATTATCGACTTGCCTATAAAACCGAAAATTCTTACTAGAAAAGGACGAAGATATGTAATTCACTAGTGCAAGACAAGGACGGGCTTGCGGTTATTGTAAGATCTTTGGAAAAAACTGGGTAACGTTTGGTTCTTCTCCATCGTTTTTATCGAGGCCGTTATGCTTTGATAGAGCTGTTTCGGAGAATCGCCGATATAACGTTTATGTTTTGGTTTTTGGATACCTCGGTCAAAATGATTATTGTTTGTTACAGTTCAATACTTTAGAAGGAAGTCTCTAATGTGTCTTAAATTGTAGTTTTTTTTTGTTTATCAAATTGATAGATTTGAACTTTGAATTAATCTCTCTTCCACCTTTGAGCTAAATCAACTTGGTGACCTAGTCATGCTACTTTCGTATTTTATTATAAACATCATTGATGAACCAGCATGCTAACAAATTATTTAACGGAGGTAAATGATCTACTGTCGAAAACTTAAACCTACCACCTATCTACCAAAAAAAGAGATTTATACTCGTATATACCTCTGTCTGGTGTCTGCATAACCTTATTTGTAACTCATATGACTTCTTCGCTCCTAGTAAATACGCATCCTTGGTGTGACCATCATTCATGGAGTAGAAGTATCCGAGAGGACGTGGCCGACCGAGAAGACGTTGGCTAGATAATCTTGACGGTCAGAGGAAAGACTGGTAACCGCTAAGGACCGAGATGACTGGAATTGACACTTGCCAATGCGACAATGTAGGTTAATTATAAAAAAAGACCTGTTTATAGGGTTAGCTGTGCACGGATTTAATTTGATACTCTGCAACGTACTTCAAACATTTCAGTAAAACTACCAGCTTATAAATAATGATGAACGATGAACGCATCTGCTTATAAAACCATACGCAACTCATGAAAATACCGCGAATTTCCAATAATAAATTATACTCCTTGTCCGCTTACCTCGGGTTAACCGGCTTTTATAAACTACCCTGGTAATTTATAACTATTACCCGGCCGAAAACGATCACGTGATATCACTTTATAGCGTATTCATCCAGTAAATATGAGGGAAACCAGTAATATGTTGTAGGTAAGCTATAATGTAAACGAAATTAACGGCCATATGCAAAGCCATAGGTGTAGAATTTGTTGGTAGTGTCGGTGAAATAACGCTGCGGTAATATTAAACAGTTACCTGTTCATGCATAATATGTTGTATGTACCTGAAAACATAAATCATATTTTTTTTAGCTCAGATTTTTTTTAAAAGAAGATACAGATTATACATACGCTAAGTAGTACTTGTAGTACAGTAGTAGTGCTTTAAATAAATACTGCTCAACAGTATGTGGGACATCAGGCTTTTCATAATGAATTTATAATCGAAACATTTGTGTCTTTGTTATGTAAATTACAGCATGATACTTATCCCATGCGTCTTGTGTATCAACTTATGTATGGAACGCGCTCACATTATTATTTTTGTAGGAAAAGTTTGGTTAAACCCCCCTGAAGTTTTCAGTAGCAGTCTTATTACACTTTGTATACTTTATTTCAGGTAGATATAGTTACCATTTCGGAAATTTTCATTTAACCCCAACCAACAAACATAGTGCTAACATCGCAACCGACTATCTTACTACAAACTACGTACTTAATGTAATCGCGCTCAATATCCTTTGTTCACTTTCAGACTCATTAAAAAGGCGATGCAATTTAATGAGTTGATAGTGTGCGTTAAACCCTCGCTTCGTTTGCAAATACGGTTTCTTATCCATTCAAAAATGCGCTCTAGGTCATGAGGATAAGTTCGGTGTTTGTTTGTTGAGGATGGAGAGGATATTGGTATGTAGGGTCGAAGATTAGTGGCACACGCCTACCCGACGTAGCGCTGAGCGGCTGATGGCGCCCAAGAGTGTAGTTACAATTAGAGCGGTGCCCACAATGAAGTGATGCCGCGTAATGTTGCCCCTTGTCTTTGTATGTTGATTGCGCTGGAAACAGCGCTATGTGTTCCGTATCTGTGGTACTCCGTGTGCTTATGTTATGGATATTGGTAGAGACTAATTAATATCTTTATACCAAAGTTGAAAGAGGTTTTTTGTGATTTTAACGACCTTGGTATCTTTTTAGTAAATGTATTTCTTATGCTTATAGCTTTATTAACCTTTAATATTAAAATCAAGAATCAAAATAAAAAATACATCTCATAAAAGCGGGTAACGTTTTAAGACGAGTCACAAGGACATAAATTATGCAGTGTTTTAATTTGATTAATTCAAAAGTATGAAAGATCATGAGTGAGGTTACTTTATGTTGTAATTGTTTACATTTTAAGTCATTTTTTTATCCAAAAGCAAACAAATCTATGATAAAAAACTTAAAGCAACTATGAGAAATAAAAACACGTTTTCTTGAATTGTAGTCTCGTTGGGAGTAAAGGCGCTTAAACCGTAGTTTTCTAGGATGCGGTGACCGTTTTACGTCTGATATAACATAACGGAGCTTTGAGCTTACTATAGTTTTTTTATCAGAGTGCTAATATTAGATTCGGCACAAACTCACGAGCAATATATGAAAAATAATCACTATAATAATATAAATATGAAGTCTATAATGTGAACTTTATATTCCGGTTTGCGACGCACAAAGCTCACCTCTGTCGTTTAGTGATATTGTTAGTGTGACTTTTGCTTCACAAATAAATACTTATTCTTTCTTTTCTTTCTATAAATGACGGTAGTTTGTTCAAGAAGATCGTGAGGTTTAAGAGGCCGCGCGATTGCCCCGTCTCTGTAGGTACTCGTATATTGTCAATTGGAACTGCTCGGCTTCACCAAGCGCTTTTAGATTTGAAAGAGTAAGTTGTAGTGTAAGGCAGAGTACCAGATAGAACGATATGCTTTTGCATGACTTACCTTGTTAAAGAGTTTTATTTTCTTCTTATGAGTATTTGCTGACTTTTGGTGCAGGATCATCATCAATGTCAAAAGCGTCTTTTTTTCAGTAAATTAAAAAAAAAACCTACCTAAAACCCACCTAACCTACCAACCTAAGATACCTAGTGTAATACTTTTTTATTTCGGACTTATTTTTTTATGTCGCAGATAGAGAGAAGTAATTTGCAAACTCTGAAAATTTAGCCAAGCCAAGTTCTGGGCAACGTAATTATGGTTTGAAGTGGATGTGTAATGATAGTTTTATTTTATTAGTAGACCAATCTAATAAATAATAAACATAATTTAATTTTTTAATTTTAAAATCAAGCAGCAATAATTATATAACAAAAATATAAAAAATACTAAACATTTGTCTGAATTCCTCGCGTTTACTGCACAGAGGGCTATGAAAAGGCGAGGCTTTATCGCGTTGCCATGGAGACGGCGGGATGCCGCGACGCGATACCTACCCCTCGCTCGGAAAAACTACTACACTGCTTTATATTTACGGCTATGCGATATGTATACCTACTCTACGGGAAAAAGAATTTCGGAAGCGAAAGTGAGTGAAGAAACTTTAACGACACGTGGAGATAGGATTGTACGTGTTATTGGAGGAAGTTGATGAATTCAATTCCATACTCGTATTATTTAAGGCAAGGATTAAAAAAAACGAGAAATTTTAGCTATCTGACATAATGTAAAGTGCGCTATATTAGTCGGAAATTCGCAAAAATAGTTCTTATTTCAGTTTGGGGAGAAAATTATAAAAGTGATAGAATTAATAAAGTAGACAGATACGTAAAAATTTATATCTACAGGAATGTTATTAAATAATCTGAAAAAATGACGAATGCTTAGCGCATTTATCATGTTTTAATCAGTCGGATTTTCGCAAAAATATTTCCTATGTCTGGAGGAAATTATAAAAGTGATATAATAAACTAGGTAGATACGTGATGAATTTCTACCTAGAGGATTTCACTATCAAGTCCATTCCCACAGGTATTATGTAAATCAAAATAAGAATGCTGTAGGTAAAAAACAAAGGGTTCTCGGACGTTAAAAATCAGTTAGACGGTTATAATATTTGATGTCTTAATATCTGCCTTCTCAATTCAAAGAAGGACGTCTGCATAATTTTAGAAGTCTGGGCAGTCTAGACAGTAGCTAGCACCCACGTCCCTACAAAAATTCACGTGAGCATTTCAAAAGTCCTTTTTAAAAAATGTTTGCAGAAATTATGATTTGCAAACAACAATAATTGTTATCGTTCAATTGTTAGTAGCCGTCCGTTAGCGGAGTCAGTACCAGTTAACCCTTGAATTTGGTACACACTGAAATATTAACGCCTGCTATGGAAGCACGCGGAAAAACAAGTCGAAAGCCAGCCCGTTATGGGCCCGTCGCATGTTCGTCAAAGATTAGCCTGCCAGCAATTTAGCCTTTCTAGATGAGGCATTCCACAATTATCTAATAACTCATTAGGAGTGGCTTAATCATGATTTTTTCCAGATGAAAACTTGATAAAATAATAATCTATATACTCCATTACCGCCCGCCGAACTATATCACGGGCCCACGATTTTGTAAGATGTTTGCAAAACAAGTTTTTATAGGTATTTTCTATAATTTTCACTTGTAAGTAGTATGTGGGAAAATGTATGTTGCATGCTATAACATAATAAGCAACAAAAATAAGCTGAGTACATACGTAAATAAATAAGTACTTGAGAAAACTTTTAAGTTGGATAGTAACATGTTTGAATCCAAATTATGTTCGTGAATTTCGATAAAAAAGTCCAGTGGTTATACATCTTAGGTTAAAATGCGCGAGCGAGAAGTACATTAACAGTTGCATTCGCCTTAATTCATACTTTCACTCTAACAAACTTGCGTGTGATACCACTATTTTACCTATAAATGAAACCTTACCCAATAATGAAATCAAATCAAACCGTCTTATAGCTAGTCCACTCTGCCTTTTTACTCTTTGACCGCATGGCGTGTCGGTATTGAGTGGTGGCAGGGGCGTTCGCTGGGGAGTCAGTACCGGCCCTGGGGACCGCCTCCCGAGGGAGCCGGCGGGGGACGAAAGGTTAAAAGGGAAAAGTTATAAGAGAACGCTTGTTGTTGGATCGCAGGCTTCTAGTTCGATTTTGCAATTGTACTGCGGATCGAGATATCTGGTTAGTAGAGTTGCACGGGATGATGTATGTATGTAAGAGTTGATAGGATATTGATTTAACACTAAAACGGTTTTGCTAAAATGGTTTTTTGTTCTAGATAGTAAAAATACTCCTTTTACTTTTTGTTTCCGATTCTTAATTTGTTTGTAGAAATTTTACTCTAAAATAATGATGACAGAAATGCATAAGGTGTATATAAAATAACCTATGCGATTTATACATATTTACTAAGTTATTCTAGTTTCACGGTTTTAACAAACTTACGGTAAAATATTGAAATACTAGCAGCCTGTCCCGGCTTCGCACGGGTGGACATTTCTTTCCAATGGTGAATGAATTTTTGAAATCGGCACAAACATTTTGAGTTTATTCATTGAAAACACACAAAAATACAAATCTTACCTCTTTATAATATTAGTACTTATAGTGTGAAAAATAATATATGCGGTACAACTGGAAATGATCCAGCCTCTTTTACTTGGGACAGTTAAAGGCCTACAAAAAGACAAGTTTTCCGACTATGTTCGATGCAAATAAACATAGTCTGCGGTAGTAGGGGGTGGGAGGGGGTTCAAGTGTTCCGTCCGACTTGAAAGAGGGTAGCCTCGATACGAGTCTCCACACCGCGACGTAATACCGCACTAGATTTTTTCTACTGAAATTTTCCTGAATCCTGAGACGGTGATTTTTAAAAGTTTATTTAAAAATTTGCGAAAGACCAATTCCTATGAAGTTGCAAGGTTTAAATTCAACTGTATTTTTAACTGACTGAAAATAAGTCCTCAATTCGTCTGAAATAAAAAAAATACCGAACATTCACCATCTCTGTTATCAAAGTCAAAAGCTTTATTTTACTTGATAGTAGTGAACTGTATTTAAAAATACCCGTAAAGCAAGTGATGAGAAAAGTACTTCTCATCATTTTACTGCGTACCATTCCCAAATCCAGCGATAAGCTACATAGATATAAGGGCTGTTACACACCCACCTACATAGAAAGGGCAGAAATACGAGGGCAGTTTTTACGACGTAAACACGGGCTTCTATGTCTATACCTAAATGTATAGGTACCTTTTTATGCAGTCTTACGTTGATATGCTTGAACATAAAACCATTTATTTGGTACAGTTAGCGGCAAAACTCAGTGAATACATCCGGTTTCTAAATGTCAAAATATACTATTATTCAATCTTAATTTTCATAAAAGTTTTGAAGTAAATTGAAATTGAAATTTGAAGTGAATTGAAGATTTGCCGTGAGTTAATTATTTATAGACCTAAGTCCATTACTTCCGCAATTTTTTTAATATTATCATGGTGTTTTTATGTCAATAACTTTGCAGCGCATTTGATAATTATTCACTTAATAAATTAATATGTACGACAATTTCATACGACCATCGTAGAACCTGAAAAGTATGAAAACATTGAAAACATAGTCTCAAGTGCCCGAAAGGAGCCTCTTTGAAGCGCACTTAAAATCCTTTCGGCACACTGAACCGAAAGAACTAGGGACAAGAAGAAAAATAATTTCATACGACGCAATCTAACCCCAAGCTAATTCAATGCTAAACAAAGAAATTGCGAGACGCCCAAAGACACTTGGCTACTAAAACAGGTGATCATACATTAATAGAACAGAGCTCTCCGACAGGCGCTAATTTATCCGACTTCACGTGAGATTTACGACCCCCATACTCCTTTATACCCCTACTTATTGTGGCGCTGAGAGTGTGGAGATGATTAAACATTCTGATAATAATATATCTTGACGTGCTAAATTATGGATCTGCAGATCTTGTTATTTTCACGGTGGCTGGGATGAATTCATGAAATCTCATAGATTTTAACAAAACGGGAACTGTAAAACTCCATAATTTTAAATGACAGATTTCAAGTAGATTTTAAAGATTAATTTTAAAACATCGCGAGGAAACCCGTGGCCAGCTCCGCACGTATTGACCATGTCTTTCCCGTGGATTAGGCCAACTAAGCTGTCAGGATGGTATAGATGCTGGGCAAGCCTATTCCATCTTAAATCCTGTCTCAGGCACTATAGTGTCCCGCAAATAAAGCTTGTGTAATCAACAGCACCCCTGACGTTAGATTAATCATCTACAATAGAATGCAAAGGCCTGTTTTACTTAGATTTTAAACTTTTTTTGCAATGAAAAGGATCACGTTGAACAATACGTAATGTTTTCTAAAAACCTTCCCAAAGACAGTAGTGGCTATCCCATAGATTATGTTTACCACGTTGGCAATAATTTTTCAGCTTACCGTCTGGAAGACCGATACTGGCGGATAAGGCGAGTGTCACGTGACCCTTGGCCATGATATTAATGGTAAAGGCT
The DNA here is from genome assembly GCA_947578465.1 of Thera obeliscata. NCBI lineage: Eukaryota > Metazoa > Arthropoda > Insecta > Lepidoptera > Geometridae > Thera > Thera obeliscata. The sequence goes on along the minus strand of OX387912.1, from coordinate 20,192,033 downwards.
TTCGAGGGCCAAAATGTAGAGGAATATTTAGATATATGTAGGTATTATCTATTTTTGTATCATTGACTAGGCATTGTAAGTTTTATGAGAAAGTATTTTCATAGAAAATTGGATACATTTGTCTCTGGCAATGATCTAATTTGTATCACTAGTTCCCTAAGTATCGGTTAACAATCACGGGGGAATATCCTCATTTTACTTTGATGGAACTAAGGATACAAAGTTGTGTCACCTGTACCATCAATGGTACAAATCAATGGTACAACTGGTACGAAGGCAACAAAATATATCTTCTGTAACCACTGTAAGTAGCATTTCTCCAACGCTAGGAAACAAAAGAATAGTTCGTGGCGTAACTTGCTTGTAAGAAGAGTTCTGCGGTTACCATTTGAACTTTTAGCTTTTCCGTGCCACAAAAGGCACGTTACGTTATCGTCCCTGGGTTTTAGCAGCCTTAAAACTCCATCACCATAGTTGGTAATTTTTTCTTACGAACTCACTTTCTTTTATTCAAACGCTACACACTGAGATTTTTTAATCGACAGTGTATTTGTGAAAGTCACCAGATTTGAGTCTAGGATTTATCGGTTTCCGTCTGACGCCCTTCTACCGCCGTAGTGATGAATGGCTCAAGGATACGCTCAAAATAAAATCTCGCAGTGAGTCGAAAGTGGCGTTAGCTCCTAACTCGCGGTATTGTGACATAAGGTGTTTAACATAAATAATGCGAACAGATGTGTTGCGCCTCGGGCGCCGCAAATACGTTCGCGCCAGCCCTGCGAGCAACACCGGTTTGGTCTTTTAGTGGACTAGTAGAGATGATAATACACCCTTGTCAAAAACGAGACAACGTACAAAGCTAGAAGGTTAAGGCAAACAAAAACTTTTCCATTAATTCAAGATGAAAAACTCGATCAGACTGTCAGTAGCCTAATCACCTGTGATCATACCGGAAACGAAATTATTTTTTTCATAATTTGTCATTGGCTCGTGAACATAATACTCATGTTACAGTTGAATAAAAAGGTGAATTCATTTAAATAAAGTTTTTTTTACATCTAGCTGATGGAACAAGCATAATGGCTCACCTGACCTGAGGTGCAAGCAATTTTCAAAATGTTCATAAAGCTTACAAGGGACCAAAAAGTTATAAGCATTTCCAATTACAATGATAGCTGGTACAAAGCGATACCGACGACTTTTTGTGAATACACGACGACGCAAAGAGAGGGGTATCTAACAACTTGATAAAATCCTCTGTTGGCACAGCAATTCGGCGTGGTGGCATCGCCGACGCCTCAGGCCATGTAAAATATTTCTGCTAAAAGCATTCATCGTGATCGCCTGCCTGATCTACGCACTACCAACCTATAAACTATGGACCAATGCAATAAGAGCGGGAATTCGTTGACCAAGAATGAATATCGTAAAATCATAATGTTCATAATCCGATATGACGATAGTTCGATAGACTTTCATCCAGTATTGTTTGATTTGGTTTAAGGATTTATTTTTGATATCTGCTGTTCACAAATCAGACATAGCTTGTAGAACCTCGAAAACCCGAAAACTCCGAAAGCTATGAATGAATAAAGAATAACTTGAGAATAACTTTTGAAACTATCATGGTTTTTAACAGAATTTTTATGAAACAACGGGATATTTACAATGATTAAATTTTGAGTCAGTTCAACCGTGATCACTGTGCTGAAATATCGGAAGTCAAAACTCAAAATTTAATCATGGTAAATATCCCGTTGTTTCTTAAAAATAACTTGAAAATATTCAGAAATCGTTTCTTGGTCAAAATTGTGAATATCATTGTAACATAATGATAGATAGAACCTATGTGTCAAAATAAGCTTCTAAAAACCAACCAATAAAAAAAGCCAACACATTCCCACCACAGAAGCAAAAACAAACTTTTTTATACAGTTTTAACGGAAGAGCGGAAAGTACAAATTCGTAAACACAAGAAACAAATTAATATCAATGTGGAGTTCACTGTGAAGTGGAAACATCTGGAGAGATGTTCGAACTTTGTTCGGTCAAGGATTTCTGCGAAGGAACTTGAATGTTCCGTAGGATATTTCTTTTTGTACTGAGAATAGAACTGGAATCACAAAATGTTGATCATTATCCATATAATTATATTATATTTGATTCATTTAAGTGTAAAGTGACTTCAGAAGGTAATTTCTTAAAAATTGGCTAACTTCTTCTTTTTTTGTCACTAGATCTTTTGAACCAGAGTGTGACAAAAAGATTTTAGTGGTCCTTGAAGAGGTTTTCTTGCTAGCACTTTTAGGTTATTAAAACGCTACCAACGAAGTCTTGTGACTAAATTTATCACAGATGATTATGTTGGTATTTCTCATAGTGAACCCTACAAAATCCTACCTGTTTTTTTGACCAGACAAATAGCTATAAAGTTTCTGAATGATTTTAATACGAGGCGCCTTGTCGATAATTTGGGCGTCGTGTCGCTTCTGATTTATGTGTCCGCATCATTTGCATCGCATTATCTGTTCACACGCCCGTGGTTTATGGTCTCCGTTTATATTTGTGCTTGTTTTTAATAAACTTTGTGTATGTAGGTACTCATTTATTTTTACTTATAACAGCAGTTTATACAGTCTGGGCTCTTTTTAATATTGTATATTGAGAGAGTAAAATAGATTCGAACGCTTTCAGGAGTCTGATTGACTTTACAGTGAAAGTAATTAGACAAGAATCAAGTTACTTCAATAAGTAAAGCTAACCAAGCCTTGTATTACATATTTCATCAATAAAGACATTGTGTAATAGCAATTTTTTTGTTTCAGATTTTTCCTCAAATTCTTCCTCAAGTGCAATCAAAACTGTCTCAAAAATGCGGGCAATCCTCGGGATATGAGGAGGTTTCAAGTAAGTTGACCTAATTCCATCAACATGTACAGTTCACAGGGTCACTGGTATTAGCAGTAGTAAGATAGATAGTACATAGTAGTATAGTACTGCGCGGCCCTGACGGAAGACCAGAGTTAGTTTCTAGCATAATAACTTCACGCTGAGTCAAGGACCGTTTTGCAGCTCTTGGCTCTTTAAGTCTCTTGTATGCATGTATAGCGTGGATAGCGTGTACCTTAAATTCCTAAGCATCTACAAATAAATATGTTTTTTTCTTTCTTTATATTTACAGTGAATAGAGAATATTTTTTAGTCCGAGTTGCATATAATTATTCAAGCTGTCGACACGTAAATGGCTAACAGTTTACTAGAGTATACGAGAAATGGCCGCGATCTTTACACAGAGTTTACCTGTTTGGCACAAGTTATGAGCGAAACTTGCTTCAAACAAAATTGTCTTGAAAAAATTCGACCGGTAGTATAGAATACTATTGCAGAATCACGGTTAATTAATTTGTTTTATACAAAATGATGTGAATATTACATACCTACTTAAAATCAAGTCTTATGCATAGAAAAATATTCAACTGTATATAGATTCCAGATCAAGTGATTTGGTGTCTTCTTCATGATTTCGACTCATTTATCAACAATCTTTGGGCCATCCTATACTATGTCATCATCGAGATATAAAAAAAAAACAAACCACAGAATATTTAAAGTTTCTCTCATGTTTATTTCTCGAATTTAAAATATACTGCAAACCTTTAAAATATACTGTTTTTGAATTAAAAAAGCAACACTCTTCTGCTCGATACCTATTGTGTCTGTATCGCCTTTAACTGGAGGAAGGGTTGCGTTCACGACTCTTGAATATTTGAAACGGCTCCAATTTAGGGGAGGAATGAAATTAAATTTATTTATACGAGTTTATTTATTTACTCTCAAACGATTTTGTTTGTTCTTCACTTGTTTAATTGGTGATACTCTTTTGTTTGCGGTTATTTTTTTTGTGCTATTCATGTTTGATCAATTTTAATATATTGCTTTTATCTTGTTTATTTTGGCTATGGGAGTTTATTTGTTGGCAGTGTCTAATTAACGGAATATTTTCAAAACAAGCAACATGTTCACCGAAATCTACTTATTTTATTTGATTTCGTCCACGTAATTGAAGATAGTAAAAATAATCTAATAAACACGTGTGTTTCTAGCTATAGTTCGCTAGTACCTGTTACTATTTTCAAATTAAGAGTTATTTAGTTTAGCGTCCTTCTATTTCATAATTAAAAACTCAAACTAAAGTCACATACTTCATAATACAAACTAATTAGCAACATCCACAGAAACTTGGGTAAAGGTGCATTCACACTCATGAGTACAAATTTGCTACGACGTTGGTTAAGACAAATTTGTTTTACGTGCCCTTACAATAGCTCCAAGCTAATATAGTTCTAAGCCCTACGCGTATTCAGTGCATTTCCGCAGTAGAAAGTTTGAGCGTGTGTGAGCAGTTATGTCTATATTTGGGTTTTGTATATGTCATTGAATAATTCATTGGTCTTACCCCAACGTTTCAAGGGTAAGAATATATAGCAGTAATATACAGGGTAGAAAAATATTTCAGAACCTACTATCACCGATAGCTAATAAGCATAAGTTTAGATAATTCTGTTTTTTTTTCATCGAAAAAAGCCATTTGCAAAGTATACAATTACATAATTATACGCAAATAAATGTATCCACCGAATTTGTGATCTTGTCCAATTTTAACTCTATTAAGAAAGCTACCTAATATCAACATAATCCAAACAAAAAGCTGAAATAAACATTTATCATTCCTATTCCAACATTTACTTCTACGATTCTCTAAAAACTCAGAGCTATCGATTGAATGGCGTCCATCAATCGGCCACCCGCACACACACAATGCATTTCCTTGCATATCTATTGGAAGAGTTCCGTCCATTTCAAATCCCGAGACATTGGCTCCACCTTCCCCAGGGACTCTCCCTTTCGGCTTCCCTTCACTGTGTGCGTCGGAATGTCTGTGTCTGTGTGCAACCGTTCTATTTTTGTTGTAATTTAAGTTACGTCGATCTTGAACTTGACGGATAAAATAAGTGCTTTGGTGAATGTTGCTTTTGTATGTTTTCTGCTGCTGTTATAATTCACACAGAAGTACAGCTTCGAGAATAATAGTTTTAAAAAACTCATGATGACTCTTTAAGTAAAATAATGCGGGATGGCCATTACATAATATTAAATCGATAAAGATGACGAAGACTAAGTTACTAGCTTTATAGAGACGCCATAAATGCCATATTGAAAAAGTAAGAGTACTTAAAACGCATGGCAAATTTTTTACAGGTAAAGTAATGTAGGATAACAATTGCATATAAATGACAAATAAACATAAAGTCGTACAGCTTTTCAGAAAATGACAGACTATATTTTTTTGAAGATCGCAATATAGATTCCAGTAGTATAACCATATTGTTTTCTGAATCAGATGGTAATATCAACGCAAGTGATGGTGGACGTTCTTTTGCTAGCGATAAAGACGAAGTTCTAGTACTTTTTAGAGACTGCTTTACAAACTACAATAACTAAAAAGATAACAGTATAGATTCCAGTAGTAATACGATCATATTTTGTTACTAGGTGGTTATATCAATACAAGTGATGGTGGACGGTCCTCTGCTAGCGATATAGATGAAAGCGTAGTACTTATTAGACACTGTTTGATAAGCTACAATAACTAAAAAGATCACAGTATGGATTCCAGTAGTAAAACCATATTATTTTGTGAACCAGGTGGTAATATCAACGCAAGTGATGGTGGATGGACCTCTGCTCGCGATATCAGACAACATGTTCGTGCACAACAACAGCAAGCACGGCCGGCGGGCGAAGCGGCTCGACCCGACAGAAGGTACTGACGCCGCGCTCGACAATACTTGTACGTTTTTGTTTTATTTTACACCTTTTTTAGTTCATTACTCTTTACTTTATATTATAACAATCTAAGATGTTTTAAGTAACTACCCCATTAGCTAAGTTGTCTTTCAAGCTGTTAACGTTGGTGAGCATTTACCTATCTATCATTTCCATACTTTTATTCAACAACTTGAAGTCAACCTAGCTAAACAAAACTTCGATGTGAAAATTAATAACAAGCATTGAAATACTAACTGTTTCGATGCTAAATATAAAATAGCAAACCTTCATCATTTAACACATAACTGTGATACCATTGCTTTGAGTACCAGCACAAAGCTTAAAGTCAACGATTAACTAATAATTTTAAACTCTTTTATTTCGGTCTTAAACTGTATAAAGATGGCTGTCAAAATTATTGACAAAGTTATCAACTTAAATTTTGAAGATAGATAAGGTGACAAACTAGGAATACAGTAATTATTGTTTCACCATCAAAATACTTATCCCAAAACTACGTGCGAACTCGGCAGTCAATCGCCAATAAATGTGCAAAAGTCATAATACAGTTTTAAGACGTCGTTTGTATTCAAGGAATCACTGTAGACATTTCGCAAAGAACTTCAGGCGAGGGGCGTTGAGACGGCATGAACCGACTGAGGATAATTTAGTGAAGAATTATTCCTTGTAAAATCTTGGAGCATGGTTTTCAGTTCGTTCTTATCTTGGGCAGCGAGGCTTTTGTTTGTCAACATTTTTGTGGTTGTAGGAGATTTGAAAGGCTTTGAACCCGCTTGAATTTGGGTAAAGACAATCTGAATGTCTATTTTATTTGGGATATAAATTATTGGGGCTATGAATATAAAGAGACTCTTCAAATGAGATCTAAACTAAACCTAATTTGATAATTTTCATCTATAAACTTACATACATAAATTTTGTTTGTGCTGATGACAAGCCACCTCATTTCAAGGGGAGAACAAAATTTTAATATTTTGTTAAATTAAAAAAGAACCTCCAGTTTAATCTTCTTTCATTCCCTTAAATTCACTTTCTCTCCGTGTCTTTATTACTACGTCGTTTGTTCGCAAGATTTCGGTTCCCCCGTCTTACGGTGCGTGTCCCCCTCAATGGCCTTCTTGCAACTACCATCATAACTGCCGTCAACTTTAGATGCAATCTTCAACTTTATTACGGATCATTAAAATTCATTTTCAATTATCGCGGGCAACTTCTTCGATTTTATCGTCAATTTTATGGTGCAATTGTCCTTTTTCCGACACAGTCACAGATAAACGTCGAAGTAGGACGGCGAGAGTTTGGCTGTTACGCGTTTATTCAACTTTTAAGTTGTTGGGCACACATTCGACCCTTACTTTTGCGGTAGTTTTCAGGCGTGTCGTTTACAATGCTATTTTTAAACATACAAGATAACTCCGACTAGCTTTGCTCAAATTAATGCTTGCAAGAGTTTCGTTTAAATATAACGAGCTGGTGTGCCCGAGCTTTGCTCGGTTTTTTAATAATATTTTTGTATACTAATTTTCATTAAAATTTCCGAAACTTATGTGTCGAGTGTTTACGTAGAAGTTCAATAGATGGCGTTCTCCGTGACACTAATTCGTGATTTCGACTACTCGACAAGAGATGGCGCTAAATTTTTTTATTATTAAAATAACTTTTAACCCGGGTCTTTTCTGAAAATGAAACCTAGCTAGATCGATTTATCGCCCCCGAAAACCCCTGTATACTTAATTTCATGAAAACTGTTGGCTCAGTTTCCGAGATCCTAAATATATATATATATATATTTAGGATACAAGATATACAAGATTTTCTCGTTTAAAGGTATAAGATACATTACAGTTTACAGTAGAGCTAGCTAAACTTCATTACTTTTGTACAAAATATACTCATATACATAGGTCTCTTTTATGATTTCATTTTCGTTGTTATCAACATGATCAGATACACTAATTCTTATAAAAATAGTCTTTTTCTATCCTGCAGCGGGTTTATACCCTCCCCTACCAGTGGCAACTCCATGTATAAAAGCGATATCACCGAGTGAAGGCTGGACGTCGGGAGGCTCCACGGTTATCATAGTTGGGGACAACTTCTTCGATGGACTTCAAGTTGTGTTTGGGACTATGCTTGTTTGGAGTGAGGTGAGTACATTTTTTTTTAAAGTTTTATTATGGTTATTTAAAAAAACCGTTAAGATCATAAAATCATGACTTACAGTTCTTTGAACTTTTACTTGATTCATTATCTTTGAATAACACTATCCGTCAAATAAATTTATTTTAGACTGTAGTCTAGACTCGTCATAAATCGAAAAAAGAAGAGGAATTTCGAGGATTTTTAAAATACAGTTCTTATTTTTAGCAAAATCAAGCCCGCGGCTTGATTTTGTTAAAATTAAAACTAAGCTAAACTATATTTTTCAATGAAGCTGGTTACTTGACCTCAGAGGAGGATAAAAAATCATCAGATAAATATTTTTTTTAGATTATATTTATATTTTTATATTAAAATTGTGGGTGCTTTAGTCCCAAACTAAGTTATATTGATTAACAATATTTTCAACAGTTAATAACATCACACGCGATAAGAGTACAAACACCCCCGCGGCACATACCCGGCGTGGTAGAAGTCACGCTCTCATACAAGAGCAAACAGTTCTGCAAAGGTGCTCCCGGCAGATTTGTCTATGTTTGTGAGTATGATAATCCCATTGTTCATAATATTCTATCACATTGCATAAGTTAAAGTGATAATTTCAATATCAACTTCATTGTTAACACCAAGAACGTTAGTGGTAACAGCCTTCAGATCTTAAGGTCGTGGGTTTAAATCCATTTGTGTACTAAACGTACGTAATAAAAAATATTAAATATATAAATAAAATAAATAAATAAATATTGTGGACATTGTATTTGATGAGAATCGAACCACAACCACAACTTTATAGCACAGAAGGCAAAGCTGTAAGACAACTCACATCTTCATTTGATTTCCCCATCAATAAAGACTTCCTAATTAGGGAACCTTCGAATATCGTCCGATCCATCAATTAGCTGTTTTATTAGTGGAGATAATGATTGATTTTGTTTGTCCGTTCGGCATAGCAGCGCTCAACGAGCCTACCATAGATTACGGCTTTCAACGGCTGCAGAAACTAATACCAAGACACCCTGGTGACCCCGAGAAATTACCCAAGGTATGTCCTACTAATGATAAATGCAAAGATTTGATTTTTATGTAATTTTAGTTTTGTTTATATGTTGCCTTAATCACACTGTAAAGGTGTGATAGGTTTGGATGTAATTCTTTATGGTTTGTGACCTAAAATAAAATACAATCTTTTTCAAGTAAAAAAAACTGGTTTCTTCTTATTAAGAAAAATGATCAAGAATTAGGTACGAACGGGTGATAGAGGAGAATGGAAGAGGAGAACATGTTGTGCCGACTCCACATAAAGTGGGATAATGGCAGTAAGAAAGAGAAAAAGTAGAGTGGGACAATGTGTTGAGTGATACAATGTGTTGAGTGGGACAATGTGTTGAAAACGACAATGTTATAAAAAATAATTTTCCAGTTACTGTTTTTGCTATAACACGAGCGAAACTAAGGGTGGCACCTAGTTTTATAGCAATTATTGGAACGACATACATATTGAATTTATGAATTTTGATGTCCAAAATATATAGCCTTTTTAAGATGTGGGTATGTGTCAAAACTTGCTTAATCGTATTTCTTAAATATGGTGTTGATTGGTAATTGATTCTAAAGCAATTTTTTTCCCAACCCAGGAAATAATCCTCAAACGAGCGGCCGACCTAGCAGAAGCCCTATACTCAATGCCTCGGAACAACCAGCTAGGGCTCGGGGCTCCTCGATCACCACCTTCCAGCATGCCCTTCAACTCTTACACGGGCCAGTTAGCTGTCAGTGTACAAGATACCGCCGCTTCGCAATGGACTGAAGGTTCGTTTAGATTATTCCTTTGAAACTATCATGATTTTTGAAAGAAAGAAAGAAAACTTAATTATATCCAGACGCTATACAAGATGAATACAAGCCAAGAGTGCCATGCATAGCGTGTACCTTAAATTGCTAAATTACTACATAATTTAGCCAAGTCGCATTACTGTGTTAGTTTTTTTATTATGCACTATGCCAGTACTCTCAAACTGCAGAAGAAAACATGATGAAACCGGCTTGTCGTAAGCTTCAAAGTTTTAAAACATTTGTCAAGTGCAAAGCCTGTGATGCACAATTAATATACTTCCATTTAATTGGTTCAAAATAGAATATAATAGAAAATTATTTATTAAAACTAACAATGGAAAAACAAGTAACAATAATATAAGATGACAAGAGACGCAAAAATCCTAACGGTAATTTCGTATTGACCCCAGGCTATTTCTTTTAGAGGAGTATGCGCGTAGCGGCGGCTCGGTGTCTCCGCGCTACTGCTCGGCCGCGTCCACGCCACACGCCGCGCCGGCCTCCTACCCGCACCCGCAACACTACCCCGCGCCTCCTACCTCCCTCTTCAACACTACCTCACGTGAGTGCCTACTGGAACATTATCTTAGAGGAGTATGCGCGTAGCGGCGGCTCGGTGTCTCCGCGCTACTGTTCGGCCGCGTCCACGCCCGCCGCACGCCGCGCCGGCCTCCTACCCGCATCCGAAGCACTACCCCAAGCCTCCTACCTCCCTCTTCAACACTACCTCACGTGAGTGCCTGCTGGAACATTATCTTAGAGGAGTATGCGCGTAGCGGCGGCTCGGTGTCTCCGCGCTACTGCTCGGCCGCGGCACTACCCCGCGCCTCCTACCTCCCTCTTCAACACTACCTCACGTGAGTGCCTACTGGAACATTATCTTAGAGGAGTATGCGCGTAGCGGCGGCTCGGTGTCTCCGCGCTACTGCTCGGCCGCGGCACTACCCCGCGCCTCCTACCTCCCTCTTCAACACTACCTCACGTGAGTGCCTACTGGAACATTATCTTAGAGGAGTATGCGCGTAGCGGCGGCTCGGTGTCTCCGCGCTACTGCTCGGCCGCGGCACTACCCCGCGCCTCCTACCTCCCTCTTCAACACTACCTCACGTGAGTGCCTACTGGAACATTATCTTAGAGGAGTATGCGCGTAGCGGCGGCTCGGTGTCTCCGCGCTACTGCTCGGCCGCGGCACTACCCCGCGCCTCCTACCTCCCTCTTCAACACTACCTCACGTGAGTGCCTACTGGAACATTCTTTTAGAGGAGTATGCGCGTAGCGGCGGCTCGGTGTCTCCACGCTACTGCTCGGCCGCGGCACTACCCCGCGCCTCCTACCTCCCTCTTCAACACTACCTCACGTGAGTGCCTACTGGAACATTATCTTAGAGGAGTATGCGCGTAGCGGCGGCTCGGTGTCTCCGCGCTACTGCTCGGCCGCGGCACTACCCCGCGCCTCCTACCTCCCTCTTCAACACTACCTCACGTGAGTGCCTACTGGAACATTATCTTAGAGGAGTATGCGCGTAGCGGCGGCTCGGTGTCTCCGCGCTACTGCTCGGCCGCGGCACTACCCCGCGCCTCCTACCTCCCTCTTCAACACTACCTCACGTGAGTGCCTACTGGAACATTATCTTAGAGGAGTATGCGCGTAGCGGCGGCTCGGTGTCTCCGCGCTACAGCTGTCTTCAAGAGGTGAGAAATTGGAAGCTGAAGGTATGTCTTAGTACAAATCTGATTACAACGCTGCCGCTGCTTCATACTTCAATATCCCGTTCTTACTAGGTATGAGAACCAATAAAAGTATTTGAAAGGATTGTTTTATTGAGGCCTATTGTACAAAAAATGTTTTAAATGTTAATAAGCACAAGCAACTTCTTTAATTTGTATTTTATTTTCTGGCTCTTTTTATAAGTTAAGCCACCAAAAAATTTCCATAAAAATGTCTGCTTCACAGAAGTCCAGAGCTTATATCCCACAAAAACTAAAACGAAGTAGTCGTCGCTGTAACATTGTGCTAACCCCAGTTTTTGTCCCGCGCAGTGTCACTAGGGCCGTATCACCCCGCCAACATGAATGGACTATCTGACCATCACTATAACGCGTATTATACGAAAGATAGCGCGTATTACACTGAAAGGAATGAATCTAAGGCTGACTGTCCGGCAAACACTCATTCCAAATGCGCGGCCGGGATGAAAGGGGAAGAGAATAAAGGGAAAAGGAGCGCTTTTGCAGTAGTCAGGCAGAGTCCGCCAAGGGTGTCCAATGCTCAACCTTACCAGAACACTTGGGAGCTTGCAGTCCAATGTTAGTAGTTTTGTTTTCATTTTACTTTGCATTGAGTTTGATGTGTGCATTTTAGTTTTGTCACTTATTCAGTTCTCTGGTTTATCTGTTTTTTTTTATTAATTTTGTTGTTATAATTGCGTTGCTAACAAAGTTTTAAAAATTTGGACAAATGTACAGTATAATCACTACTACTCTGATGTTTGGAAAAAAACTTTCTGATTCGAATTTGAGCGAAAAAAATTCCGTCGAAAGTTACCGTTTGCCGATTCAATAATTTGTCAGCTCTCACAGTTCAATTGGAGTAGATTTGCTTTCTACGTAGGTGGGCGTGGGTTTGATCCCCACCGAGAACAAATATTTGTGTGGTGAACACGAACACAGATGTTTGTTCTCTACCTGTGATATATTGTATTATAAGTATGTTTTTCAAACAAAGTTTGGGGCGATATAGTGTCACAACGAGGAGATTTTTTTAATAAACTATTCTTGTGGAAGTTCTCGTAAATGAGAGTTTTGTTGTTTTTTATAATAGTTTTTGTTTGTTCACAGGAATGGGCGGCCTAGTATCATCCCCGTTCAGCGTGAATCCCTTCTCGTTACCAACCTGCAGTGCCCAACAATACGCCCAAACAGCCCCTTTAGCATCCAAGTAGCACATGTTCAACTACCATAATGGTTCTTGTCTTCCATAATGGTTAGTAACCTTTCCATTATAGTAAGCGCTCTGTCACAGCAAGTAACTGTTATGTAACAGTTATTATCCTTTTTCAAAGCTGTCTTCTTCTTATCGTGTCACTGATTCTTTCGAACCAAGCGTGGTCAAAGGATTCAAAGCTGTAAAATTTACCTTCTAGTTATAGTAAGCGCTCTTTCTCAAAAAGTAACTGTTATGTCACAGTTAGTAACATATTTGATCGGTCCATAAAACTATAAGCTCTCTTCCACCGCAAGTAACTGTTACTTAACAGTATGTAATCTTTTTAAAGCTATAAAATGGCCAGTAAACTTTTTGCTATAGATGAGTACTCTTCCACAGCAAGAAACTGTTTTGTCACGGTTAGTAACCATTTTGAATTGTTAGTGCGTTTATTATAATGGGTGGTGACGCCAATTTGTGAGAACTATTATGGTAACTTTTGTATTATAATATCGTACTGCATATTGTCATTATACTTTATTTACTGTTCAATATAATCTAACAGTAAAAAAATACGTTTGTAAAAAAAGCTAGGTATAGTATAATACCTACGCCAAGCAGAGTTGTTAGTAAGTATGCAAACTATACCTACTTTAAAATGGTGGTGATAATGTGTTCAGAAATAAGTCATTTCAGTTTGTACATTTTTATAACAGTGTACTAAGTATCAGTAACAAAACTTTCAGAATGAGGCAACAGGATTGTAACTTGTAAATACCAAAATGTAATTGTGTAAATAACTAGATCACCAAAACATATATACCAAATCCATGGACTCCTGTAGTTTGAATGTAGTGTAGATTTTGTATCAATTTTCAAAGTTAAATGCTCAGATAATAATTTGTGTAAATTAATTAAAACTTCTTTTTTGTATGTGTGTAAGCTTTGTTATTGTAAAATCTGTGATATATTTATTGTAAGTAACAGACTTGTAAATTGTATTGTAATTATAAAATTGTATAATTAATCTGTATAAATTTTTCAATGGTAAAATTTAGAGTTTTTGTGTACTGCAAATATAAGTTATCCTCAAATTAATTGCTTTAAACCTACTTTCTTAGCTTTGGTTCTAGTAAATATAAAAATTACGCAGAAAAATTAAGGAGCAATAGGCTGGCGTGGTATGGGCTTGTCATGAGAACGGATGAAAGTCATGTGACTAGGAGAGTGATAAGTATGGATGTGGATGGATATGTGAGCAGAGGTAGACCAAAGAAAACATGGATGAACTGTGTGAAAGATGATAATTATGGATAAGCGAGGAGTGAATGCAGATATTATGACGGCTGACAGAAAGGAATGGAGGAAGAAAACATGGGCTGACCCCACATAAAGTGGGATAAGGGCAGGAATAAGTTTGTTATTGCAGTTCACAAAAATTTAAATTTCGTGTCTAAAATGTAACATCGAAAATTTAAAATTAATCATATCTTGAAACAAAACATATCCCGTTTTACGAATTGGTTTGTCTGTAAAAAAGCAACGAAAATATCTCGCATAGAAATAAAATGTATACGAAAATAAATATCTCACGAAACTATTTGCTTGGAAACTCTCAGAAAACGTGAATGTATTAAAGAGATACCCAGCCTTGAATATAAATTATGTAGTTACATATTATTTAAAGCAATTGTGTATCAAATAAGATGTAAATTGTAATCGTTTATGATGAAAAAATATCAAGAAGTAAGAGAATAAATTGCGTAAATATGAATTTTGGATTTTATTTATTAGTCTTCCTGTAAGTCTTAGATTGATCTAAGTATGAGTAAAGTAAGGGAAAAACACAAGTGTAAAGAAAAAATGGAGCGTGGCTGTATTATGAAAACGTTCTTTTATTGTACGTGCATACGTCTCGTTACTTCGGGGTTTCGCACTCCGCCGCGCGCGATGTGTTCCAGTCCTTACTTAGCGTAATGAATTCCTTGATTTTTTAGCTATCCAAGGGTGTAATTGAAATTTGAATGGGGATGATAGATATGTAGCTGCAACACTAAACAATACTCCCTGATTTTGAAATCATTAGTTTTAATGAGTTGCGTCCCTATGGAAGCAATTTGAAGATGAACTGTGGTTAAAATATTTAAAATAGGAAAACAGGTTTTTAAATAATGACAGAGCATAGAACCAGATCCCCTAGGGTGCAAAAGGCAGAACCTACTAAACAACAGAGCTGAAAGGCCAGTCGATTCAAGTATGGAGAAGGCCTACGTCTAGTCCAGACATCTTCAGGCTGATGATAACGAAGTGGGTATCTAACTGAAACAAGGCCCTCGCCAATCTGAAATTACCATTATTATAAATAATAATACATAAATAAATATTTTGGACAATCCACACAACACTATCTAGCCCCAAATTAAGCTGAGCTTGTGTTATGGGAACCAGAAAGCTGATAATAATTATACATATTTTTTTCTCAATACATACTTAGAATACAATATAACACTAGACAGAGAACAAACATCTGCATTCACCACACAAATATTTGTTCTCGGTGGGGATCGAACCCACGACCTACGGCGCAGAAGGCAGAGCTACTACCAACAGAGCTGAGAGGCCAGTCGAAATTAATGTATGTTTACCGGTCTTTTAAATGCTAATCTGTAACACAATCCCTATTCGAAATCCATACAATTAGAAGCAAGATAAACCCATGCATTATCTAGTCAATACTACAATGGGAATTACCCCTAATATTATAAGCGATGGACAAAAATTGTTAGTATAATATTTCAAGAGGGTGCAAAAAGTACCATGTGTGCCAGAACAATAGTTTAAAATGTCGGTAGTCACATCTGATGTATTTTTGATACATCGTATTCATTCACATAAAAACAGCATATTTTAGAGTTTTAAATAAAGTGTGAAATTGAAAATTTTATTCCCCAAGCATGGATATACTCAGATTTGGTACATAACAAATCAAAGACTCTGATTTTAAGTGCACCTCAAAGAAGCTCTTTTCGTGCGCACTTGACACATATATTCGAGCTTATTAAGTTCCACGACATGCCGACATTTTTCACGATGTTTTTCCTTCACCGTTTGAGAGTACTGGCTTAATGTACATATTTTTTTGAGTAGAAAAACTCATTGGTAACACCACTGGATTTGAACCCACGACCTTAGGCCACCAGCGCTCTCCCACATCGTATGATATTGGTTTATCACTTTTACCAAAAACATTAAAAACACTTTCCCAAAGCCCATCAATCCAACTTTACACAGTAAAGTATAAGGTTTCAGACACACTAAGTAGATTACGCTACAATACTCTTAATACAAATGCGCATTTTGGTCGTGCTCGTTTGTCGTGTCGTGTGCGGCACACGTGCGAAGAACGTCGCACACGTTTGTCCATCTACATACACATATGGATGAATTTCTTATTTGGAAATTACGTGAGGTTGGAAACACCATTATAAGTAAGTGTCAGTGTCACTTTTTCACTTTCAATATTAAACTTTTTTACACAAAGCAAATTCCCTAATTTTTTCTAGTATGAACTATTCAGGAGTTTAACTTTTAGCCGTCGCTATGTCATTGTCGTCAGTATTTTTAGATGGCTAATAACTTGGAAATTTTCTGGACAAGACAAAGTGTCGCACGACAAAATTATATCTGTTTTGTTCTTTCAACAGTACTATTTTAAGCTTTTTGACCCCTAAAACGAGTAATTTTTACAATTGCATATCATATTACAAAGGGCTAGTGACATTTCTACTACAATTCGTATTTGTCTTTTATAGCAAACAAGCTAAGTGAACAAATCGTCCGGTCGCGTCAATCTGTCGCGTGGCGGCGCGACACGTGCAGTCGCGTGCCGATGTCGCGCATTACCAAATTAGCGTCCGGTGTGCACCCGCCCTTAATCGGATGGGCTATGTTATGTTGCTAATCGAAATGTCATTTTGTACCTTAATTTATTTTAGAAATCTAATAAAGTGTTTGACTGTTTGTTGTTTTGTTTTTCTTTAGCGCCTTTGATTTATTTCTCAAAGCTGTAGCACAAATTGATAACAAGCCTTTGCATAAAGAATTAGAGCCTACACCAACCACTGATAAAAATAAAACGAAAAACGCATAAGAAAGTCCTCGACTCGTCGGGGGGATGAAAAACGGGGGATGGGACAGGGGGTGGCCGACAATAGGTGTACAGATAACTTTCCTTCCATAGTAGAGTCAATACCGACCCAAGGGAGTTTTACCCTCGAGGCTCGGTCGCTTGGGAAAACTAGACCCAACAATATAGAAAGGGACAGTGCGATACGGTTAGTTTGAGCGAGAAGAGTGCATCAGACTGTACTTATATATTAATAATATATAGAGGAAAAATGTCGAGAACGTTCGCCTAGTGATATGTTGC
Organism: Thera obeliscata; assembly: GCA_947578465.1. Classification (NCBI taxonomy): domain Eukaryota; kingdom Metazoa; phylum Arthropoda; class Insecta; order Lepidoptera; family Geometridae; genus Thera; species Thera obeliscata. The sequence continues at coordinate 20,174,836 of OX387912.1, read as the reverse complement.
GACTGTTAGCAGGAGCGGGATGGATGACATCAATTTGTCGTGTCGTGATGGGGTTTTATTTTGTTTGTCCTTCGGCGATTTTTTAAAGGTAAAATTTCTATTGGTTTTATTTGACATCGCTCTATCTTTTTAACTCAGTTAAAACTGTTCAAATAGGCACCTACATTATCACAGAATATAAACTTTTTTCTTGTAAACTACGAGTAACAATCGTAGCAATCTCGTAGCGTAATTGCTACGCCGTAGGCATTTAAGTATATCGTCAAAGAAAACTTAAAATCAAGTAATGCGCTTTTGCTAGCTTAAAAGCCTAAGGATTAAGTTCAATAACTGGAAGCAGTTAAACAGTTTGAGAGCGATATAGAGCCGGCACCGAGCCGTGTCACCGACAGAAGCGCTAAGCGAAATTGAGTGAAAGTCGAGTTAAAGTATTAAAAGTTTTCAGCGTGCGATCTTTGTGAGCGAGACGAGCGACGCCACAGACTGAGTAGGGATGCGACGTTTTATTACAACTCGAGAAACATCGATGAAATGTTGATTCAAGTTTGTTTTGCTATGGTATAGCAACACTTATTAATTCTCATGAGCCTGTGAATAGAGAGTGGTCTAAATAATTATTTCTAGAAATTCAAAAAAGAGCCGTTAATATATTCAGCACTGCTTGTTTCTCCAGGCTGACGTGAAAATGATGATGATTTTAAATAGGTAAAGAAGGGGGAAATTATCAAAAGATTTGGAGTGATATAAAAAAATTACATATTTTACTACTAGTGTCTAATTTAAATATGAATACAAAGAAACAATTGAACATAATTATTCTTTATAACAGGCCTTTTCATTTCTTTATAGCAAAATATCCTGCAAAATATCTAGAGGACATTTTGCAGGACAAACCCTGTAATTCTGCCGTGTCATCCTTATAAGATTAACGTTCGTTCCTTTATTACTTTCGTGTCCAATAAATGTTATAATATCGACAAATCTTAAAGACAACATTACCCCATCCCTGTTTCCTTAACACGGTGTAAGTTAATAATGTAATAGAATTACGAGGGAAAAACTGTTGAACTCCACGGCGCGGGTCGCGACTTAATTGTAGCAGTTTGTTTCCTGCGTCAGCCTGTCTGATGCTGCACGTGAGTCTATGGACGATTTTGTTTACATTTTGCGTCTGAAGTACTAAGGAAGACTTTCTGTATGAACTATGTAACCATCTAGATGCCTAGGACAGTTCTCTCTACGTAACTAAGTTTTGTAAACAGCTAGAAGGATTTTATTTACTTAGTTGCATAACCGGACTACCAACAAATATAAAAGTTCTGTCTCACTGTTTTTAGTTCGTAACCAGGTTAATAAACTAAAGAAAAAGTAAGTATTTTAGTCGTGGGGACGCTTTAGCCTGTAATTGGGATTAGTTGAGCTATCTCTAGATAGTTTGATGTTGTAGTTAAGATAATGATTTGAAAAAGTAAGTAAATAGCAGATTTTTATCCATTTGTTGTGGAACAAGATTTGCAATATTGAATCTTACAAACAACAGGTAAATATCTCATTTAAATCGTGTCGTTGGTTGTATTTAGATTTTTTTAATATGAAGAACAAAACGAATGGGACGCAAATACTCATGCCAACGCTTTTAGAATAGACATAACAAACTAAACCACACAACTAAATATAACTTTTTGAATATGCATTACCGTAAATAAAACATTTCATGAACTGTTTTTGGAAGCGGGAACTAGAGATGCCTCGGCGGTACGCCAACTAAAAGTTAGTTTCAAAAATCATGCATATAGGAACAGTTACCGAAAAATTTAGAACTCAGACGTGCCACTGTCTGGCTTGATGAAGCTAATGCAAGGAACTTTGGATAGAAATGCGGGTACTTTGTCATTATGCAGTATTTTTTTAACAAAAATGTATTTTAGCAGACATTTCAGGTGTCTAATTTTTTTAAATAAAGGATCTCATAATTTTTGTTTTTTTACTGCTCATTATCATAACTATCCCTAAAGTTTTCTAATAATATACCTACATAGTTTTGTCCAAAGTGAGAATCGAACCCACACACAAGGCACACAGAAGCACAGAAGGTTACCGAGCTACATAAGCTATTAATAGCAATTTAGATCAAACTTTTCTTACAAAATATCGTCGTAAATGTTTTGAAAATCAAAAAATGCTCATTAAATCTTCGTATTTCGTATTTATTTGCATTTTACATAATTTTATTTTGTTTCCATATAAGACAGGTATTTCCATACTAAAGAGGGTAAAACGGGTCCCAAACCTATTAAAAGTTTAATAATTTCTATTTTATTTCAGGTTTCAAATTCGAGCACGGGCGCGTCAATAATGAGTTTCATCCAAATGGGCTTAATCGTTCTACCTCTCATTGTCTGCTACTAAGATTACAAAACAGAATTCATTTCAAATTTTCCTGTGTTGATTAAATTATTTTTAAACATACTAAATTGTTTTTTTAAGATGATAATTTACAGCAATTCGCATTGTAGGTATATTATAAATGTTTCGACATAATTATTATGGGCCTGCGCACATTTAGGCGATGGCGATGGCAATTAGTGAAACGCTGTTAAATATCGCTGTATATTTGACAGCGTTTCTCAGACCGCCATCTTAAAGTATAGGCAAGCAAAAATTTGATTCCTGAATCCTGAAACTTCTCCGAAATATATCAGGTGGGGAAAAAGTAGATACCTATTAGGTACTACTGAAATTGCTAATTTTAAAGGTAACAAAGGATTCCATAAAGTTGACGACGCGTTTACACTTTACTATGAGTTTCATTCATTTACTCTGGCCTCTCAGCTCAGTTGGTAGTAGCTCTGCCTTCTGTGCCGTAGGTCGTGGGTTCGATCCCCACCGAGAACAAAAAAAAAAGTGTGGTGAACACAAAATAATTATGTTTGTTCTCTCTATGTATGTTTGTTTGTCTGGGCGTTATATTGTAGTATAATAAGTGTATATTTACAAAAAGAAAGTAAGTATTATATCAGCTACCTGGTTCCCATAGTACAAGCTCTGCTTAATTTGGGGTTAGATAGTGTTGTGTGAATTGTTCAGAATATTTATTATTATTTACAAGAACTTGCCACACCATAAATTCAAAACAACGCTTTCCCACACTATGTACGATTGTTGTCGATTTTCCTATCAAGATCGTGTCGATTCGCGCCAAATTTTATGGGCCTAATCGTAGCGACCACAAATTGGGCCCCCGTGGCTCATTTCCTAACCTGACCGATTATAGGATTACGGCTAATTAGCTATTACCGATATAATTACTTCAAAATGCTGGATTGTGGCTGCGTCAGTTGCGGTCCGGAAATAATGGTTGGTAAAAAGAATTGCCAACATGATCCAAGAAAAAATATATTAGGATGACACCTAGTTACAAAAGGTAGTAGTAGGTACCTCTATCATAACAATAAATCAAGAGTTCAAAAGTACACTTTGGTCCATTATAGTTTACTGTTTTTAATAATTTTAAAAAGTCAAAAGTGATATTTTAATTTTATTACCCATATTTTATACTTCTCACTTTGCGTGTAGCATTTTACTATGAGTCATGGTCATGCCTTTGCAAATGCTTTGGCAAAAAAGCAAAAACTCTAGCAAATAAATTTCCTCTGAAACGGTTATTAATGTGCATTTTTATTCTTTTAAGTTTATCACTGAACATTTTGATCACCGACAATTTCTTTTCAAATGATACTTGTAGCCAATTTAAAAATGATTGAATTAAGTTTTTGACTTTCCACAATAAGCTTTCCTTGTAAATTGCTAAGCAGCTTATAAAATCGATATTAGGCGGCTACGTTTCGCGATTCTTTCTGCAATATTCCAGACATGCTTAGAGGCATTTGGTATCTACGTTTTGTAGCATTGGTATATTTTTATGACAAAGGTGATTGATGTTTCTAAATATTATTATGTCCAAACTTGTCTAAAGAAAAACTTGCCTGGTAGAGTTTACTTTTTTTGACAAATAATAAGGGCTATAGTTTGGCTGCAATCTCGTATGATGTTAAAACCTGTCCTACTCGTAGCATAATTACGATGTTTACTCTATACAAATATTCAAGTGACGCAGCCATAATAATTATATTTCTATGACGTAACCAACTTATACCTACAGGATTTATATTATCGCTCGGCATATTGTATTCTAGCTATATACGTGTGTGACGAGGTTAAGTGTTGATACTGTCGACGGTTTAACGCGCTCACCTAGAAGTTCTTGAAAACGTCAAAATAATAGGTATATGGAAAAACAGACGCTGGCAACAAGTGCCACGCTTTGCCATCGATAAAGCAATTTATTAATTATATACAATGCATTTTGGCATAAAACTTTCTTCTTTATTCGACAAAAAAAAATTCTACCTAAATTGATAAGCAAGTTAGGTTAAAAAAACTTTGCTTTGTTAATGAACACAAAAACACACATTGGAAAAAAAAACTTGAGTAGGTTAAGTCTTTCATTCATAAATTTATTTATCTTTTCTTGGAATTTTTTAACACTGAAACATACAATGCAAATCAAATTAAAATAAATACCTACGTACCTGCAATATGAATCATCCAGAAGCATTTGCAAATTCGCAAACTCTACCATAAATTTAGTTTAGAACATTCAGAGCAACTTTCCTAACAAATCCCAAAGGCTTTCGAGGAGGCTATCGGCGCCATCTTGCTGGAACTCCCGCAACGTAGTTCTAGCAGTGTTGACTAGATGGCGACACTGCGCCCTCCTGGGATTTAGATTCGAACCCCGTTTCAGCCGGCTCCGTCCTGAAATACAACGATGCGCCTCAGAAAGGGAGAGAGAAGTTCTCAAGGCTCAGTCTTCAGGGACATTATGTCACAGAAATGAAAATGTTCCTTTTTGTAACTCGACTGGGCGGGGCGTAGCATGACCAATGGGAGTGGCTTAGCTATCCTCAACCACTCCTACCCAGTTTCTGATGCCTACAGGGACTTGGATGAAAAAAAAATGTTGGAAATAGGTAATTTTGAATGTCGTTTACTGGTGACGTAATTGCGAATTTATGCGCTGCAGGATGGTTCTCGCATTGTTGAGTTAATTGAAAACGGAATACATAAGCAAGTTGAGCAAAAAACGTTTTAGAAAAGTACCTATGCATACCTGCCTATTATACATAATGTTGTCTATGTAGAAGTAAGCTGCAGTAGGTATGATTGCACCAAATGTTAAAGGAAGTGAACTTGGAAACAGATGGGTGGGGTAAGTAGTTTGAATGGGAATACTGTCGGAACCTATGAAAATCAATAGTTACCTGCTCAAACAGTAAATATGCAGGTTCGGCTTAAGTAGTCCGAAAATTTGGATCTATTGTATTAATCAAAATTACTTGGAAACTAATTTGAAAACTAGGTCATCACGCTAAACAGAATCATCTTAAACTATTCAACAAAGCTTTAAAAACAAACAGTGTCTTTAAATGTATATTTTCGCACTAAGGTAAGGGTGATATGCAAAGATATTGATGGATAAGCGTACGTCCCAGGGAGTAAGCCGGTCTCAACACGGCTTAGCACTTTTGAGGGAGCCCAGTTTAAACTTGGAGTTGCTTTTTAGGGTATGCTATAGTGTTATATAAACTGTGGCTAGTTTGTTTCGGTAATGCTTTGTTTCGGCAGATGGTCAGGTCTTGTTTGAAAGTTTTAAGTAGTTTTGTAGATATAGTGTACGATTACAATGACAGTGATGGCTTTGTTTAATATTCTTACAATAATATAAACCTACAGAAGATGTTGATAATAGACGCATAAAATATTGGATATCTCAGTTTTGTTAAGGGATATTAGTCAAATTGAAACGAAGTCTAGAATTTAATGAAGTAAATAGTATTTAACTAATATGCTTAGTTAGTATAAATTTATTTAATATAGATATTTTAACAATCTAATTATTACGAATACGATTTTATTCAAACTTCCCTCATCATAATAAAATTATATTACACAGAAGTCCTCAAAATATTTACAACATCTGCATCAGTAACAGAATCTACACTTTTTCAATCAAATTTAGCATCTGAATGCGCGATAACGAGCAACACCGATCATCATTTTCGCGGCACATTTATTATATTTCCTGCCTACCCCTTTGGTTGGCAGCGTCATAATACCATGTGTTGCAGCAATTACCAGTCGTACAGACCACTACAATAGCAATAATAACAAGTGTACAATTTGACAGGCAATAAATTCAATTTGAACTGTTCATTGTGCTTTTATTTGATAAAGATGTGCTTGTCTTGTAGGTTTATTTCGGCTTCTAATAGGTAAATAATGCTTTAACGTTAAAGCGGGGTGATTTTTTTGTTCGCACCGGAGTGCGTGTTTTTAACTAGAAATAACAGGGGGCTTAGGTACGAAGATTCGACGAAACTTTACTCATGGTGAATAGAGGCTTAGGTAGGTTTGCGTGTGTCTCCTACTCAAAATACGATATTTGAACAATATGAAATTAAAACTGAGTTATTTTATCATCGACCCGCAAAACTGACCTGTTGTTACGATCCTTAGGTCGTGGGTTCAAATCGAGTCGTGTACCGAAGAGTTTTTCTCTCGAAAAATGTATGTGCATTAATACCAGTACTCTCAAACGGTGAAGGAAAATATCGCGAGGAAACCGGCATGTCATAGAATCTATAAAGTTCGAAAACATGGTGTCGAGTGCACGAAAGGAACCTCTCTGAGGCACACTTGTCATCCTTTCACCACACTGGTTTCAAGAAATTAGTGATACGATAAGAAGAAAAGACTGAATCCAGTATCATAATAAGTATTTGAATACTTTTATTCTCATCTACATATTGGGAAGGTAGGTGACACACGAATAAATTGATTTTTTTTGTAGATACACGCTTATCTGATTTATCTCCCCTTAGATATTTGGATAACTGTCACTGTTAATGGTTTTCTGTGATGAAATCGAGTTTAATTCTTTGTTTTTGTGCGTAAAGGCTTGGTACAATTTATTTTGTAAAACACGAGGGGCTTAAACATACCGATGCAAAGTATCCCCTATATATTTGAAATTATATTCGGCAATGTTTTTTTATTCATTGCTATATGCTGTCGAAGGTTTTAGGATGGATGACAGAACCCTTGGATCTTCTCATCATCACAATCAGCCTGAAAACGCCCACTACTAAAAAAAGGTTTCCACAACGATTTCGCTGGTCTGTAAGTAGGTATAATAAGAAACTGACTGTAAAATGTGAACAAGTGGATTATTGCTAAGCGTGCTCCACTTTAGGCTGCATTTTCACTTTCCATCCTTCTAGGTGTGATGGCAGTGAAACGCTTAGCTATTAAAAATAAAAAAAACTCTCAGTAAGCAAGTGCTTATTGAAAATTCGTTTATACCAAAGTCTTCACGTAAATCTTTCCCGACAAAAACCTAATCTGAATCACAAAGCTTCACTCCGTAACGCTCGAGTTATTTAAGAAAGCGGGTTTACTCATTCAATTCCACACCTGTTTGTGAATTTAATTTATTATGCTCTGTAAACAAGATGAGACAAGCAGGGAGACTGAACGAGGGATAAGCGAGGGAGTATAATAAAAGTAAGCTTTGTTCAGCACAGGAAAGCGCTCGCGGTCTAGTTTACTTGATAATTCCTTTATACTTTCAATTTGGTTACTATTTTAGTAGGCATCCACTACTTTGTGCTTTGAAAGAGATATGTTGAGCTTGCGGTTCAAGACAAGATGGCCGAAACAGTAGCCTGCAAGGTCATATACAAAAAAAGTGGTCTCACTTGACAAATTCTTTTTTTTGTTTTTCAATTGCAGCACCAACGAAGCAACGATGAAAAGTTGTAAGCCACTTTCATCCTCATGCAATATATTATTTTCATCCAAAGATTGTGTGGAAGATATAGTTTTTAGTGATAATACCGCCCGTTGTAGCTCTAGTTTTTTTAAGTATTCTTATTTTGTTATTTTTAATCTTTCACTTTGGTGTACAATGAAGTTATATTCTTTCCACACGGTTGTGGTGGCCTGCTAAATAATAATATGGTATATTTGGATAAAAACTTTTGTTTCTATACAATACAATTTTAACAAAAATCCATGACTGTTGGCAGATTCTCCGTAGAACATGTATGATTAATTTTCTACCTGTCATTCCAGATCTTAGCAAACAGAGAGCGTTTCTTTGCAAAGTTTCTTCCCTTATTAGACAGAAGGTTGTTTGTTCTGGCCGGGTTGGGATGTTACCGGGTCATTATCCGGGAGCGGGCCACGTGATGCGTGAAATTATTTCGTACTTTACACAATTCTCGGGCAGTGTGCGTATGCGCCCTTATGCCCGGGGTGGCGCTGAGGAGTAGTGTGGATAAGACTTTATTTTTTTTATTTGGTATTTGGATTTTAGTGTAATAAAGTTATTGAAAAAATATAAATAGCTCTGACAGTGATGATCAATCAATTAGGTAAATTAATAAACATGTTTTTCTAATTTGTTTACACAAAAAACTTACAATTAAACAAATATTTCCTAAATATACAATATACACAAGAAACAGTCGAGCTATCTGCAGACCGTTACAAACGGTCTAGAGATAGCTCAACTTATCAAACCAAGACGCTGCTGGCGGCATTGCCACGCTGAATAGCAATGCTAAAAATACATATTGCCATTAAAGCTGTTGCAGACATTCCATTAAGTTTTTGACTATTAAACTAAGTACGATAACCGGTGTTACAGCAGTCAGTGTTTAACTCGTGAGCATAAAATAACAGTTCCTAAAATGGGCACGAAAAATTTAAAATTCAGCGTATCAATACTAATATATCATACCACAGGGTAGTCCAATCCCCGGTCGATTACGATTCTTACAGAACGAAACAGTAATGTAATACATCTGGCTATAGCACCCTGTTTGACACACTGATGTATTGTGCACCAATACGAATGCAATTTACAATGGAACAATAACATTGTGTTTATTGTACTGCTTTTAGAAGTCAATGAGCCGATTGAAAAGTTTAGGAAACAAGTTTAACTGGGGTTTAAAACTATTGATTCTGGGTTTTACTTGCGTTTGATTTGAAACCAAACTATTTAAACTAAAAAAAAAATCAGTTACGGCATTGTATTTTATCCATGCTTATGATCATAGTTCTCATTAAAACAGAATATTTATGGAGTTGAGTTATATATTATAATAAAATGATATGAAAAATGTCGCAAAAATTATAATTAGCCCACATAATGTGTAATCTACGGAATAACGGTATAGATAGATATAACATTCTCGTTTTAGTGCAATGACTAAAACCAAAATTGCATCGTACAGCCGAACGTAATGTCAGAGAGCATTTAACTCTATAAAGGCCTGCGCACACCTAGTTCGCTGGCGAACGCAATCAGTGAAACGCTGTCAAATATCGCTGTCTGATTTGAGATTTGGCAGCGATATTTGAGATTTGACAGCGATATTTGACAGCGTTTCACTGATCGCTACCGCCAGCGAACTAGGTGTGCGCAGGCCTTTAGTTGAATCAAAAATGTCAGTCCTTGATTCTGACAAGCCTGAGAAGAAGATGGATATATTTAATCAAATGCATAATTTTATCAGTTCAAATTGTCTTTAGACATAATATTATTATTAGGATTTTTAGTGCTAGTAGTATTACACTATTTTTTAAACTTTAATTTAACTGGTGCATTGAACATCAATGTTTACCCTCCCTCGTTATCGAACAAACAAATAACGTCACACACCAATAACCTCGTCCAATAAACTCAGATTGTACAATACATCCCTTAGCAATCGCACCGCGGACTGTGTTGACAAAACCAATGAACATTCTTAATTATTTGCTCGGTTTTGATCAAACAATCACCCTTGCTTCTGCCCAGTTTGCCTTGGGCTCTACGGCGATTTACAATTTGCTGTCATCATCATCAGCCTGAAGAAGTTCACTGCTGGACATATGCCTACCCTACACACTTCCAGGAATAACGATTGTGAGCTCTTTCCATCCTCCACAACTTGCTCTACTTGCTTGAAAAAAAAACTTGACCCTTGACCTTTGAGACTTGACTTGAACTTGAGATTGTTTTTAGTGAAAAGAACGCCCATTGTATTCCACTTTGATGTTTTTCTATATTCCTTTGTTAATTTTATGTGGTGTGCAATAAAGTATTTTCTATCTTCTATCTATCTATCTTGAAAAAAATAAAGTGCCATCAATTTTAACAGAAAAACTGACATCTACTTACGAGCGTGTAAGATAATAATAAGTAGATATTTCATGCCCGCAGACCAACTTGAACCGACTTGGTAACCCACTGCTGAGCTTAGGTATCTTTTTGCTCTTGCCATTCACCACGATCTTGGGCTACCCTCATACATCTTCGGTCGACGGCGTTTATAATGTTGTCAACCCATCGTGTTACTAGATGTCCAACACTTCTTTTCCCAGTCCTCGGCCACCACTTAGTCGACCTTTTGCACTACCTGTCATCACCACGACTTTCTAGGTGTCCTGCCCAACTCGATTTGAGCTCCATTATTTGTATTCCAACATCCTGGAACTTATACTTGAAAACATGTCATATCCCAAGAAATTATTTAATAGACACAAAGAATATATATAAAGGTAAAGAGAAAAGGGTCAAGCCGTAATTATTAACGTTTTAAATTTTTAGACAGTTGTGGTATTAGCAAGAAAGGTCTAAAATAACTGGTTCACAAACTATTGTTTGACAACATACGCAAGGCTGTCTCAATTAAAAATATCGTCAACAAGGCAAACATTTGTCACCAAATGCTGGGTTTTAATTGGCTGTTTGGATAGATACGGATCTAAATAGATTTATTGTTGGCGTCACTTCAATTCTTTTGGTATAAGTGACGAAGACAATATAATGTGTGAGTGATGTGACGATAAGCTCTATAATAGGGAGATAGATATACCTACTCCTGATATTTTGTGCTTGTATGGTTAAATCAGGAGCTGCAAAAAAATGTACTACTTATGCAAGTTCAACATTCTTTTGAACTTCCTTTTTTTTTTTTTTTTTTGTATTTTAGCTACTTTGTTATCCAGTCCGTGAGATAGTTAGAGATCCTAAATTGTTTTTTTAATGATTAACTACAAAGTAGTGAAAAGTTTTTGAGACGGCCTTAATTCGGAGAAAATTATCACCGAATTGAAGACGCAAGTCGAAGGATTGTGCAATAAAAATACCGAAGCAGTGATTTCGCCCGCGTCAGCACGTAACGTATGTGTGCAGCGTGGTGTCACCCGATCCCAAACGTCACCCGTCAGCAGCGCGACATGTGACACCGATGTGCAGGTTATTGACCGGCCGATTGCCCCGGCCTTGCCAACACCGCAGCCTTTGAAGCAAACATCTCTTCCTACTCCGCCAGCTCGTCAACCGGCGAAGAAGAAAAGTTATGCGCATGCTTTCGGCCAGCCTCAACCATCGCCAGTGCCTTGCGCTATTTTGAGGCAGAAGGCACAAACGAAGATCCCCGTTGGTACATCAAAAAAAGTAGATAAAGATGGTTTCACCCTGGTGGAGAAAAAACAGAAACCATCACGAAATAAATTATTATTAACCATTTATGAGATGGGAAAAAACCAATGAAGTCACTGTCACGCGTCACATCTTCGGCAACGATCAACAAACTTAGCCAAAAGTTTGTTTCAATTAAAAAAAACACAGGAAACCTACATTAAAATTAATTTTAAAATCAAAGACAATGAACCTAAAGGACCCAACACACCATTTGGCTTTACTGTTTTATCAGTTCGTCGCAGGACATTTTAGTGTTATCTGTGGTCGCCATCTTTGGGGTCGGGGCCAAGGGTCAGTCTTACAGACCCCGTGTCAAGATGAAAAGCATGTTTTGCGTATGGGGTGCGTTAATGAGTTTAGTGGATTTCGTGTTTAGTTATGATGGAGAATGTGTTTTACGTTATTTTGAATATATAATACGCTGAACGAGAAGTACGAGAATATTGCAATCCATTACTGCGAGTATGTAGAGTGAACGCATTGGAAAATGGATGACGTCGTAATGCAGTAATTGGATAAAAAATGTGATTGTGACGTGATCTGGAAGGACCCTAAATATTGATATTCAGAATATTTTTTTTAATGTATCACAAGGACCACTTAGAATTTTTTTAAAGCAGGGTGAGGCTAGATGCCAGTTTCACGCGACCATGCCCAAAAGAACAGGCAACAATGGCTTGGTTCCAACCGTTGTTTTCAATGATCCTTTTACAAAACAATTTTTAAAATAGCTGTGAAGTTTTAGTATGTCGACAACTTAGTGAGATTTATGCAATACATTCAGAATGTCCATACTGGAATCGCAAATTTGCATAAGCATGTATGTACTTATTCGTGGCCGCAGTGAGGATATACTGCTACCACAACTTTAAAAAAATACTAAATCCTACTGTACCTACCATTGTTTTTCACTCCCACTCGTCAACCGTAACGGGATCGCATAATCAATCAGTAATTCAGAGCGTGGTGTGACGTGCCAATCGCAGGGGATTCCAAATTCAAAACATTCCAATGTTTTTTTATTGAAAACAAGCAAGTAACGTTTGCAGAGTGACAAAACAGAAAAAAAAATTGGTTGTCTGTAAAGCCGGTTTACTGACGATAGTTGAACGTGACAACGTCCTAAGAAAACTGTCTCGACTCGGACTCCCTTAACCGGGCTCGGGCTCGGGCTCGACGGAACGACGGAACGGCGGAACGACGGTTACGACGCATGAGTCATGTTTTTTCGTTCGTGCAGCCGGCTTCATCGATTTATAAGACGTTATCACGTCAAAATCAACAGTTACAATAAAAAAAATACAAATTTCCATAACTTCCTAAAAATCTTCCTAAAAAACTACAAAAATTTAAAACTGAAATATAATAAGTTGAGTTTAGGTTTCCTTTTTTTGAATGTTTGGTTAAAGTTAATTACCAAGTTAACTTTTTTCTTTTTTGTTATCAAAGAGTTTGTTTAAAGTGTGAAGATTTGATAAATATTTGTGTAAAATTGTATGATAATGTTGTAAATAAATTAACATTGCTTGTTACGAGTAGATTATGATGTTGCTTAGGGATTTGTTTAATATCAAACTTTACGACAAATTCACATTGTTTCATCATCAAAGCGTCTTTCCATTTAACAAGCAAATCGAAGAGGGCTTTAAATCAACCGTGGCTACAACACGCTTAGGGAGACGATAAAGAAACTCGCAGAATGAATGGTCTGTAATTTTAAAAGCTTTCACAGATGGATTCCGGAATTTGCCTCTCCGGGGAGATGATTATTGATGTTTTGACAGCACTTTGACAGCTTGTGGCGAATAATCGCGATAATGGATTGCAAACAGCGGCGGCACCTACCGTCTTTGACGGATTTGGCTACTTGTAAAGTTTGGAAGATTTGATTTTTTGGCTACTTTTGTTTCCTAAAAAGTTTGTTCCACGAAAAAACGGAAATGTTTAAAACGGTGTCCAGAAAATACATTGAACAAGTCAATTCAGCACAAAAAAAGCATAAATTAACGTTCAATGTTCTAAAGTTTGCTACCTACCTTTTTTGTGCGGGCAAATGTGGCTCACCTGATATTGAGTAGTTGCTTCTATAAAAATTCTCACAGAAAACGTGCCAGGTGCTTGCATTGCATCCATAAGGGTACGACCACATCTAAGTGATCTACGATGGCGGTCATTTAAACGAGGATAAATATGACAGTGATATTTGGCAACGTTTCACTGATCGCCATCACCTTATGACGTAGTTATTTTGTATAAAATAAAATAAATAAAATTGACATAACGTGCATTGGGTTAAAGTTTCAAGGTTTCAATTAATATCAACTTTTCTATTTTGATCGTACCTTTCACACATTATTAGCAGTCACAAATAATAATTCCCATCACAAAAATGTATTTCCGTGATACGTCCATATGAGGGTATTCCCTGTACAATGAGCAATTTCTCGCAGTGATTGGTCGGATTTCCCCGAGGAGGGCGAGCGCGACTATACTTTTAATTTCTTGTTGCTGGAACCCTTTTAACGCCTGACGCTTGTTTACCTTGACGGGTATTATTTTTCATATTATTTTGTTAGTAGACTGGTAGTCTGGTAGTAGCAGACCCGCCTTCCAATATTAAGGTCGAGAAAGGTTCAAATCCTGTTCTGTAGCAAATGGCCTGTTCTTTTCCTGGTTCTGTTTTTCTGGCCAAAAATGTATGTAGTAGCATACACTCTCAAACTGTGAAGGAAAACATCGTGAGGTAACCGACATGTCGTAGAACCGAAAAAGTTCAAAAAACATGTGTCAAGTGCACGAAAGGCCCACTTAAAATCCTTTCACCACACTGATTCCAAATAAGTGACACAATAAGAAGAAGTAGAAGTACATCATCATTGAAAAAGTCTACTGCCGGATACATACCTCCCCCCATACAGAAGAACAATAAGCTTTGTCCATCCACTAGTTTTTTGGGGGTTCAGCTGACCTCGGTGGGGGGGTGTTTTATGCTTTGTCTTTGTCTTTGTCGACAACCTTTACTCCCAAATGGCTGTTGGTTTTCATGACATAAAAGGTACTTTATCTATTCAAGACATTACCAATTCAGTGAACCAAACCAACCTCTACAGTTCTAATAATCTAGACATCGCATCACATACACAAAACCGCTTTCAGACTAAGTACTTACACCTTAACACCGGTGCCTGACGTGCTCGATTCTCTAGTGAACCAACTACATATTAAACTAGCACACTAGTACACTACACTTAACACTAAACTGTTTTATCGAAAATAAAATATTCAAAGTGGTCTTGATTATTATTCGTCACAATGACGTCAGATATCTAGGTCCAGCCGGGTGATTTTGTAATTCTTTTGCAATCAAAAGTTTGATACTAACAAATATATGATGCTAACAAAGAACAGCAATCACCGCGTCGCCATCATTTTTCGATAACTACCTATTGCCACACTAGTTCTATAAAGCAAAGTTTCTATTCGCTATCTCATGTTTATTACGTCAACATTCAGTCTTGATGTCAATCGTCCCTTGTAAAAAGAACAAGACAAGTTTTGTTTCAATTCGTTTTTTATTGCAATCGAAGCTCAAAATGATGTTAAAACTGACTCAACTCGACTAAGTTTCAAAAGCAGTATAAAATAAGCAATCACCCCAATTCAAGAAATTTTGTCACACATTTTTATCATTGCAAAATGTGATTGGCGTTAATTTTATTTGAGGTATGTAATTTAAAATAAAAACTGTTCAGGAACCTAGATTAATACTAAACAAATACAATTATTACAATAATATAGTGAAAGTCTGCTTAAATTAGTAATCTTGGTATTACGTTTGTATAAAAACTCGTCCTCCGCGGGCCCCTTAACACGATAGGTTGCTCACGTCAATTCATTTTGCTTATGAGAATCTTTAGCTCAATGACATCAAAAAGTAGTGCTAAGAGTATGAGTGCGGTGTCGGTTTTACCGAGCTGACGAATCCACCGAACCAGAACACTGACTCTGTGTGATTGGAATTAATGAATATTAAGTGCATACACTGCCATCTTGCGGAGGGTGCCAGATTTAAATTTAAGTCTATATTTGATTGTGATTAAGTGTAAGTGACACGTCTGGGAAATGTTTTATTAACCCTTCCGACACACTTCCAATTTAGAAGGACCTATTAATTTTGTTGAATGGTGGGAAGTGCTACATAAGAAATTACTCTCTCGGAAGTTTTCTAGAAACATATGAAAAAATAAATTGCAGTGTGAATAAAAATGCGGTTTTGTGTTACTCATTGGTTTAAAGCAAGGAAAAAACAGGGATCGACCAACATTTCGTGACACATTTTCATAAAAAAAATAGTTTACATTCCATCTGTTTATATAGTCAGCGTCAAAGTAGATTAGCATTTGTAATGTTTTAATAATGTTTAAATCACTCAATTTATATTGGTATTTTGGAACTTTAATTGAAGAATTACTTTGAGTCATCAATATTTGCAAACCGAAATTACCACACCCTTGACAAATCCAGAGAACAAGATAATTTCATAACTAAAGTTGAACGTCTAATTTTGATGCTTGATTTGATATAACAATAATAATGATATTCGCGCAAAAGATGAAAAACGAAAGCAGAAGTTATCATGGCCATAAATATATAGATGCCATAAATAAAATAAAAAAAGCCTTAAATGTTCCCTAATTTACATACTTATTTTAAATAACTTATATTATTAATTTATATACTTTTTATATTTTTATAAAAACTAACTATGGACCCCTCGAGGGGTATAGGCCTCCTCCAAAAGCATCCATTCTTTTCTCTCCTTCGCTTTCGTCGTTCAATCTTTTCGACTATGTTCTATGTTTTGCCAAAAATCTTCTTAAAATCCTGTTTAATTGTTTATTGATTTTATAGTGTTTACGGAAATCACAAAGATTTTTATAATGTCCCAAAAGTTAAGAGCCGAGCGGGATTTGAACCCACGACCTTCCCCTCGGCTCTTAACTTTTGGGACATTATAAAAATCGTGTATAATGTTTTTGTGTGGTAAACATTATATCAATGTCGTCCTGCCATCTTTCCTGTGGTCATGCGATATAGGTACCTTATTTTATTAGATATCTATGAAAATAAGAAATAACCTAAAGACCATTAGTTTCGCAGTCTGATTTCTTTGTGTACACAACTTGTAACTCAAAGATTCAAGTCAGTGATGCGGCGCTTTTTCCTTTGCCGCATTATTACGGACGACGTGGACGATGATGGATAGTGAGCGAATCACATGAGATTTGGAAAGGAACATTGCACGTTACAAAAACTCATGTGACCACACATGATTTTGAATGAACGTGAAAAAGTAGAATAAAACTACACTGTTTTACTTTTTCAACCATGCATTAATAATCTTAATATATAAAAATGAATTGCTGTTCGTTGTCTCGCTAAAACTCGAGAAAGGCTGGACCGATTTGGCTGATTTATATTTTGAATGATTTGTGGAAGTTCAGAGAAGGTTAGAAGGTTTAAAAGGTGAATAAATATGTTTTTTTTTAACGGGAACGGTAACGAGGCGAGCGAAGCCGCGGGCGGCCACTAGTAATAAATAAATATTGTAGACAATCCATACGACACTATCTAGCCCAAAACTAAGTTATAATATGGGAACCAGATAGCTGATATAATACTTATGTACATTTTTTTGTCAAAACCAACTTAGAATGCAATATAACACAAAATCTCTTTTAAGAACAAATATTTTTGTGATGAACGTAGATCTTTATTCTCTGTCGTAGTGTTTTAATGTATTCTAAGTATTTACAGAAAATAATATATTTACAAGTATTTAGTATTTATTTATTTAGAATAGCCATCTGGTTCCCATAGTACAAGCTCTGCTTATTTCTTCGCTTTTTTTTTTATTACAAGAAAAGTCTCCTCAATATTTGAACCTTATCACACGATACCGACATTATCATTCGTTGGTATTGCGACCCCAGTGGTGGTAGGCTCGCCGTAAATATTTGAGAACATTGTGACGACTGCCGACCGAATGTCTTATGCTTAATTTATTTTGATAAATCATCTTCTTTGTTCACGTGGTAGGTGTGTTTACTGAAGGGTGGTTATTAGAATGCGGTTTGAAAGGTGAATAATTTGGTAATCTACCTTTTTGCTTATAAAATGTTTATGTTGCTTGTAATAGCCCCTTCGCACAGTCTGTGATGTCACGCACGGAGAGGCGAATCAGCTCGCACGACACACCATGGGAACGGTCTCGTGCGCCGAGGTGCGCGGTAGCACAGAAGCCCTGTCTGTGTGCGTTGCCGTGCGTCGTCGTCGGCTGTGCGTGATGATCAGCAGAACCACGCACCGAAGGAAGGCAGCATTAGGCTTACTGTAAAGTCTTACTAGCTTGTCTCTGTAAAGTCAGTCAGGTACGCGCAGTCAATGAGAAAGGTTTTTTTTCTGGTTATTTGACTGGTATTTGATTTTTCCACGCTTTTTATTTATCAAATAATTTGGGATTTACTGAATAGAGTCATTTTAGAACTCATGACAGCATTAGAGAATACAATTTTTGTTAGATGTATAGAATTGAATTTGAATTAAGAGAATTACCCCTCTCTCCCCCCCCCCGTACTACAATAGGTAATACACACACGTACTGTGCTCTTAAATTCTCCGTAAATTGGTTAGAAAGTAAAAAAGAAAGAAAATTATGACAAACATCTAGCCATCTCATGTATTCTCTTTGTTCTCAGTTACAAAATACATCTGTTTACACTACCCACCGCTACAGTAGAAAGTTGAGTAAGTAAAGCTGAGTACACACAATAAAGACAGTTAGCCGTACCCGGCATGCAAATATTAGGAGATAGTTCCGCGACTGGTCCCCGAAGGTCGCGACATCCGACATGCGGCGAGCCTTTATTTTACTTGCGAACCACCCCTTATACACAGGATGATTAAACAATAAAAATTTGGCTCCGAGCTAAGCAGAACTGTGTATCTATTGCTTCAAATAGACAAAAAGTAGGTAAGTGGCTTCTTTAGAATTTTTAACTCTCTCTGAGTAACGTTACAGATAAGTTAGTAATATTTCAGTCTCTTCTTTCAAACTGAAAATATAAGAAAATGACACTGAAAATCAGCACTGCAAGGGCTACTGTGCCCCTGTAGCGAATCCTGAGTGGTTATTTAAGTTTAACTGTACTTATTAATTTTAAGTTGACGCAAAATAAATTATTACTGTTTCTTCAAAATAATTTATGTACCTACGGCCACATCTTAGGCGATATGCTAGCGATAAGCTACGATATAATTTGACAGCGATATTTATCTGCATCTCTGTCAAATACCGCAGCTTATCGCCTAGATGTGGCCGCACCTTTATACGGCCACAAAATATCTTGGCGTACAAAGGTACGACTCTATAGAGAGTTTATCGTGTTTTTCTATTAATTACATTAATTTCGTTAATTGTTCAGAAATATTATGCAGGGTCTTAATGATTTCAAGGAATTGACAATATACATTTAAATTAAAAAAAAAAAATATATTATCCTCCAATTGCAAGTATCAGTAAGTTAACGTCGGTTTAGGGTACTCCTGACCGTCCTATTTTTTATTATAAATTTTAGATGATAAATAAAAAAAACTACTCAGGTTCTTACAAATCATCCTGTATATCCCAGCTACATTTGACAGAACTTCATAATATATGAGACGAGTTAACAAGCATGTAGTTTGGCTACCTCAGATGAAATCCCTAGAGATATTTGGACGAATATGGAGATGTTTTGAAGTAGAGGTAATTAAGTTTAATGTGGATTTGTGGACTAAAAGTCATTTGTAAATGGGTTCGGATTCTCTGGATAAATGGAAAAGTATTTATACTTCCAAATAATTTAGTTGGGAATAAATCAGAATTCGTTAAACATAAAACCTTTTGACGCTTATTGAAGACAAAATGAAATTATATTTTTAAACTCTGAAGATGACGAACTCAAATCAAATAATTTAAAATCGTATTCGATACTGCAAAGAAATCATCATTTTCAGCCTGAAGAAGTCAATTGTTGGACATAGGTATCCCCTACACATTTTCAGGAAGAACGATTCTGAGCCTTTTCCATCGACTTCCCGCGATCTTAACAATGTCGTCAGTCCATCTGTGGGAGGGCGCTCTGCGTTTCGTCTTCAGGTTCGTGGTTGCCGTTCGAGAACCTTTATTCCCCAACGGTTGTCGGAAATAAAAAATAAGAGAAGGTAAATAGCGAATAGATCGAAAAATCTTAAAAACAGAGATTTTTTTACATTCTAATAATATGGATGGTAAAAGTGCTCTTCTTATGCTCATGGGAGTATGTGAATCGAAACCACCATACTTGGCAAATCAGTAATAGCCAATACGAAAGTAGCCAATTCAGATCCCACTCCATACCAAACGAACCAATTCAAATATCCCAGTGTATGAATATCCAATTTCTGAATGATAAGAATTTCGAGTCCGACTAAGTGGGCTGAGCACAAATTCAGTTTATTTTTAACTAGCAGTTGGTAACCGAGCTTCGCTCGGAATTTTTTTCGTTAATTTGTATTTTTAAGAAATCATAAGAGTCATATTATCATCTTTACTGGTTTATTCTTACTGAATAATGCCATCTGCTGGACATGCTTGCAGTTAGTTGCTCACAATCGTCAATAGATGGCAGGAGCAGTCACATATTCAGTTTATGTTTAATTATTGAACTCGGAAAGAAATAATCATTTTCTTAAAATGAATCCTAACTAGATCAATTTATCGCCCCTGAAAACCCCTGTATACTAAATTTCGTGAAAATCGTTGGTGCAGTTTCCGAGATCCTAAATATATATTTTTAGATTTTCTCGTTTAAAGGTATATAAGATACGATACCACTAAAGTACATACTAACCTACTAATAAATAAATCTACATTTCATCCGCGCTACAATCATTTAAACTGCATGACTTTTGTATATAAAATTATTTCGCATTAGACTAAAATCAACAAACCAAAAACCTGATGACCTACCGTCTAGCTTAGATGACTCCTGTGAGCTTGCTTCGATTAGTGCAATTGATTTCTCTTACTAAGCTTGGTTGTGTGGAACTGGCACTTAGACTCACCTAGCTTTCCCTTCACTCACATAAGGATCACTTTCACTTAGACTTTAGATCTTATCATTCAGGATCACTTTGACTAAATAAACATTTGAATTTAAATTCGGTGGAAATTTGGAACTGTTCATAACTGGTGCTAACCGACTGAAACCGTCTTTAATGTTTAAAAGAGACATTATCCGTAGGGTGTGTTATTCCTCTGGCGATCTGTACCTATCCTATCTGTTATCCAAGCGATTTGTGTATTCAGCGATGTCTAGAGTTAATATTAATACGAGTTTATTATGTTTATACACATAGAACATTAAAAATAACGGAGGTAAGAATAGAATAGAATATAACTTTATTGTACACCAAAATTTAAAAGTAAAACATATACTTAAATAATGAATAAAAACTAGAGGTACAATTTGCGGTTTTTTTTTTATACAACTACGTTTTAGAACAAGTATATGGCCCACCCGATGCCAAGTGGGCGCTAAGTTTGCGCAAACGTCATTACTCAACACTGAAGTGAAGACCGCAGCCAACTTCAGTCGAGTTTTTCACGCACGTCATTTATATTTTTGTATAATTATTTTATTAGGTTATTAGCAGGTATATAATTTTAGCAAATCAATTTTACTTTTGTACACCGCCGTTTTTATGTTTTTCGTAAAATCTCTTCATCCAAATGTTGTCTGAAAGAGATCGCTTTTAGCGATAAGGCCGCCCATTGTACCTATATTTGTATGTGTCTTTTATATTATGTTTCTAATGTGTACAATTAAGTTATCTATCTATCTAAGTTGATAAAGCCAGTTGGCAGAGAGTTAGCAATCATGAAGTGGCCAGGTAGGACTTCTGACCGAAACTAATCTGTCTTCGTAATTGTGTTAGCGACAACTTTGATCCGCTCCCCTCGGGGTTATGATCCGACAAGAAATTATATTAGTTATAGTTCCACGAGCTAATAGAGGGCAGAAAGTTTAGGGATTCTTTAATAGGGGTAGGTTTTGTGGGTAAATTAGGTTACTATTTGTACCAATAGAGTTCAATTTTTACATACGTTACGTGTCATGGTAAGCATCTACGCAGACCTCAAAATATTTAGTTCAAATTTACCACAAAATCTATTTTCATCGAAGTTTTGGTTTTATTGCTGCTTAAAATTTCCTTCAAACAAATCCTGTCCCCAAATCTTGGTATATGAAAATAAAGTAAGTGAGTCAATAGCCAAACTCCTCAATAACTAATCGCATGCATATAGATCGATACTAACCTACAAGCTCCCACATCGTAACTGCGCGACAATTTTTTACACCGAAAAATTATGCATGAAGCCATGTTATTCAATGAGGTGAACAAAATGCCAGTACACCCTACATCTTGCTGAATATTTAAAGAGTCTGATGTCTCGGGATCCTGAAAATTCATTACAGGGCGGTATAAAAAGCCACCCCTCTTTGTTTAAACGCAAAATCACAATAAACTTTCTCTTGTAATAGCCTATGCATTTTGAGTTTGGAGGCCGTTTTCGGTTTTACTTTTTTGAATCACCGAGCGTATAATTTGGTTATAGGACGCGTTGCTCCCTTGAGTTTTGCTTCGTAATCTGAAGTGGGACGATTCAGCACACAGACACTTTTGAGGTGAGCATAAAATCAACAAATCAATAGAGATACTTGATACTTGACTCATTTAATTAAAATCATGATCTTCTTCCTGCCCATAACCCACTGTATGTGGGGTCGGCACATAAAGTACAATTACCTACGTTAAGTAAAAAATATTTCCTTTTTTCACTTATAGTTTCAAAAGTTGGATTTTCTTGCATGCGAATATGTTCATAGTGATTGGTTCAAAATGGTGAAACTATTCGGCTTCGCAAGTAAATCCATGCAAAACGGATTAATCAAGCCACAGATAGTGAGGGTCCAAGGCTCTGTCTGGACAGTCCCCGAAGACTTGACCGCTCAAATACTGAATTGTCCCGTCTAGGCTGTATGTACAGTTTCCTACAGCTATTATGTTTGTATGTGCTTATTACATACTACGTGTCGCTTTCCAAAGGCCCCGAGTCTGCTATACGCTTATAATAACTATTGTGGAGTGAGCCTTTTAAGTTACGATATCAAAGTTAATTTACTGCATCAGATCAAAGTTTTACATTCGATTTCATATAAGTACGGACACTGACAACAGCATTCTGTTTATGACAATATTTATCGACGTTTTGATATTAGAATAATTATGTTAATAGTTACCTGAAAGGGTTTATTGTGGAATTTCATAAACAAAATAACTTAGTTTTAGAAAATACTAATGAGCCAACGATACTGCCCAGAAAGGACACGAAATCGAATTATAATAGTTAAGGGACCTATGTAATGTACCGTGAAACATTTCAATTTGCCCCATTTTCTGCCAAATCAAGCGGCACTTTCCAATTTGTTGGCATTATTGGCCAAATTTCGGACATACCGGCCTAGCATAGTTATACTGTGATACCCGCGGGAATATTAACCGTAATATTCGATATTAATGATACAAAAGCATTGGATAATGGTTCATTAAAATGTTTACAATTGAATGATACAGGTAAAGTATAAATTAATGTGATGATTTGAATTGTAAAACCGCATATCGCCTGAAACCGCATCTGTGGAAATTGTTGATACATTTTTTTCGCGTGGCTATATAGCCACAGGAGTATATACTCCGGGATACGTATTGTGTCAATTGTGTAATCATATACTAGTGCTATTATTTGCAAAATGCACAATTTTATCCTCATAAATAAATAAATAAATAAAAAAGCCTATTTATTCCAATTTTACAATATTCACATACTTAATTATAGTTCATTTTCACATGCATTTCTAAAAATTGTATATTCTCATTTTTTATTTGTAATCTTGTTATTTATAATATTTATATAACATTAATTTATTTCATACATATTTTTTCGTTTATTTATTATTTGCAGTATTTCTTTGTTTGGACCCCTCTCGGGTAAAGGCCTCCTCCAGGTTAGTGTTAACAATTCTTTCTTTTATGGACTGGACAGCGATCTTGCATTGTAGGTACATATGAAAATAAAGTTTTCCTGTGCCCCTGGTTGGGTATTTTCTTTTCTTGAACTGGAGGGTTTTGGTCTAGCTCTCCCGCGGTGACCAGCCGTATTGGGATGCTTTTTTTTTTGTGTGGAAGTTTTCGTTGTGGTAATTTGGAGAAGGCGGTGCTGATTGCTATAGATCATTTAAGTGGTTCTTAGTTTTGGTAATTGGCTCTTTTGTTTGAAGCGAAAGATAGTGCGTTATATTTCTGTTTTCGGTATATATTCTGCTCTTTTTCGCTGCTCTACTGCTTTCAGTTCGACTCGTGCTTGGGCTTTATCCTCATAATGAGCCAATAAATAAGCTTGATAAAGTTCCCTGGTTATTATTAACGCGCGCAATTTGCGACAAATGGAACGCATTGTCGCGATTGGCGGGAATTTGTCGCCAATATTTATGAGCGTTTTTGACGTTCAGCTGCGAAATGATTAAACTTATTTGTTCTCTTTTTAAAAAACTTTGGAGTACAATTTTCGCGAATTTCTACAATCCCTCCTGCTTCCTTCCTCCTATGAACAAATTACCGTCTTATTGGGAAAAAACATGCGTTAACATAATCATAGTAAAGTAAGGTGGTTCGATTTACATATTTATTTTTACTATTCATTGACGATTAAAGTATAATTGCACAGTGAATTTAACAAAGTAGGTAACGAACCAATTTTTACTATTATTATATTTGACAAAAGGTGGTGTGAAGTTTTTACCTCCTCCCAATAAATGTAATTCCATGGTAGTGAAAATGTTCTCTCGTAAACAGTCAATATTGCATACAATTTATGCATGGGTAATTAAACGTATCATGTTAATTGTGCGAATTTATTTTACTGTTGTTTTTTCAACGAAATAAGAAAACATAAAAAAATGTTGTTAAATGCGTTAAAATTATTCGTTTAAATAAATCAAACGTTTTTAAAATATAACTTAGGTCAGATTCCTTAGATTTCTTAAATTGGCAGACGAGATGCAAATAGAGAGGATTTTTTAACGACTGTAATCCCAGGCATCTAGCTCCAAACTAAGCAGTGTAAGTTATACGGACATAGAATTTCCTTACTTTAGTAAAATAATAAAAAGCAAAAAGGAAATGCAATTTCATTGTAAAAGTTTGGACGGGTCGTAAATCGGTTCAAACGTTTTTTGGGTTAAACAAAACAGGCATAAATTAGCCGCGGATTGACGAGGGTTCCCGACAGGACACAGGTAAGTACTAAATGCCCATGAGTGACAACGGAAGTGTGGATAAACGTTTCCATATAATACATAAAAATATAAAATAACTTGCACGTGACCTACGAGGTAATGCTGTGTTATAGACGATGGTCACCGCTTAATATCAATTGGGCTATATGCTTGTTCCATGAACTAGTGGTACAAAAAACAAGAAGACAGATAATATGAATTTCCACTAGCAAAGATCCTGAAATACCTCTTTTTGCTTCATTCTCTCTCTTATCATTCTACATACGATATGATTTGGTTTCTAACGCTCTTTATTCTGCAGCCATACTGACTACCTTGAGTGAGGTTGGAATATCCAACCTTGTCCAAGCTTGAGTGGGGTTCTTTTTTCAAAATAATTCAAGTCAATACAAATTTGTCAGAAGAAAGCCATTCAATAAGTATTATTTTAAAAATAGTACAATTATTATATCCCAACCTAAGATAGACAATATTATGGTTTCTAGTCATTCTTTAAAAAATATTTCTCTGCTATAATGTATAATTTAATATAAGCAGAGTAACTATATAATGTACCTAGCTGAAAATATAATTATTTGCTATAGGTATGAGTGGTAATTCAGCTTGTCTGTCGTGATGAACATCTTGTAACGAAGTTTATCTGACCCATGGGAGTTCGCGTTGTCGATAGTATTTGTATGCATACATACATAAGTGTATACGACCGATGCATTTGTTTATATACTGCTTTTGTATTTATTTAAATCATTCAAATTTGTATAATTTGTGTTTTTTTTTTTCAATTATCTACATCATCAACTATGTACCTAGTCTGGTACCTACTCCCAAAAGCGTTACATACAAGAAATCCCAGTACATTTTTAAATTAGGCACGAATATTAGAGGCAGACTCATCACATGTACAATTCACCACAGAGTCAATAAATACATAACTAGTAGTTACAACAGGCGACATTGACGTTCTGCTACTGGACAATCGCTACCCCAAACATTTATTAACGAACAGGGAAATATTTAGAGTCTATCATCTCTAAAACTTTTGCACTCTGGACTGTCATGCAGCGGTCTTCTTCTTCTTGTCACGTTACTTGTTTTTGCGAACCAGTGCCAGTGTGGTGTATGGGTTTTAAGTGAACTCCAAGGAGGCTCCGTTCTTGCACTTGACACATGTTGTCGAACGCTTAGGTTCTACGATATGGCGGTTTCCTCACGATGTTTTTCTTCACCGTTGGAGAGTACTTGCATAGTGTATTACATTTTTGGAAAGAAAAACTCATTGGTACGCAGGCAGGGCCGCTACCACTTGAACACCAGTGCTCAAGCAGTGATAATGGTTTTGAAGTGAAAGCTTTGTTTTATAAGTTTGTTGTCTGCTGTTTTTATAAAATTTGTTATGCTTGATACAGTTTATTTAGATAATATATACTAATGTAGGTATCCGAAGTTGTCGTCACACGTCATCATAGTTAAAATATTTCCTAGTTTTTGTAGGTAGGTACCTACTTAGGTACCTACCTAACTAGCAATATTTTGAAACTCGAGTAAGTAATTGGCATTCCTGGTTCAAAGCTAGGTCTTAAAAACGCAAATCAAAACTAAAAATTAGTTGCTGTATTTTTATCGTGCCTCGTACCTATTTTACAGACCAGAAATCATTTACCTACGGTCTACTTACGATACAGCCGAATCAGTTATTGCCAGTGTTCTCAAGCTTTAGAGAACGCTCGATAGCTGATTCCCGTATCTTTTTACTAATGAGCTACTCCATAGAATTCATGTCCTAGACCCGTCGTGCATACATCACGGTGCGGACCATTATAGAATAATGCTTCGCACACCGTGATGGTCACAAATTATGCCTGATCGGGTTAGCGTTTAGCTTAGTTTAGCTTTGGGGTCCGCTAATTCAGTTTGCTTTGTGCTCTGATTATTATCTATATAGATGACTTCTATAGTTGCAATCGAAGATGTAAATTTACAAAAAAATAATAATTTTGATACAATTAAATTGTAAGTATTAGAAATTAAATTCACATACCATGCCAAAATAAGTTTTTTTTTATGTCATGATACTAGTGTAAAAATAATTATATAATTAAAACAAATGTCTATGGTGCCTGAAATAAACAACTTTTATTTTTATTCAAATAACAAAATACATGGGATGAAAGTAATGCAAAAGTGTGCGTTTGAATCTTTTGTTTTTTACACTTTGCGTAATGTATTTTAATGTAAATTTAAATAATATTTATCTGCAAACCAAAAGGTGAACTCGCATTAACATAACATGAAAATCCCATAAACATACGACATTTGTTTTAACTCCCTTCTGGGTAAGCGACAGACTGCGAAAGTTCCCCTTTTGAGAATGTTTGCTGAATAATGAACATTTTGTCTCTGAGAGTATTTTTTTATTTATTAATGAAATCATATAAAACTTAACCTCACCATGCTAAAACTCAGTGCTTAATCGGCAAACCAAAGCATTGAATTAATACACACGCACACATTCAAAACTGTTGTATTCAGTTGTATCACAAAGATCATTTTGCAACGTCCTAAAGCTAGGTAAGTCTAGGTGTCAGTTCCTCGCAACCAAGCTTATAAGAACAGGCTAAACTACAGAATGGTTCCTAACGAGTTTTTGTATGGATCATTTACAAAAATTAAAATAAAAGTCAGGTGCCACTTTGCTACCACACAGATTGCTCTCGGTCTGAGTTATATTTTAAGTATGTATTAAAAATGTATAATATAACGTGCATGACAGCTATTAGGTTCCCAAAGTACAAGTTCTCTTCAATTTGGGTATAGACAGTGTTGTGTGGATTGTCCACAGTACACAACACACACAGTTTGTTTATTAAAAATCGTTTTTTTTTTGCTTTCCTCGTGGAGTTTGTGTATAGGCAGGTCTCATAGTAATTAAAAAAACACTCCTTAACTTAACCCCCAAAATGCCGTATAATGAAATTGCAAGCAAAATTAATGGTATCATATTAATTAAATTAAAGTTAAGTAGATCGTTGTCTCGCGGTCGTATTAACCCTTTTCAGTGTTATCTTCCTGTTAGCTAATTTATTAGGCTTATGTTTAAATTTATGTACCACTTACACTATTGCTTAATTTAAATATACTAACGAAAACTTACTTGACTCGAGTCCACTTTTTATTTCACGAAAAGAAAAACTTTTTAGTTATCAAACCCGAATGCAGTCTTGAGGCAAAGTGTGGCAGCATCTCATCATCATCAAAAAAAATTAAAAAATAAAAACTTAAAAAATTCAATGAACGTCTTTTCCAATATTGTAACAGGAAAAACAATTTGTGCCCTCTTCATCCATCGATATTTCGTTAGTCAGTTCTACTCGTACTAGCAAAGTCTGCTCATTTCAAATGCTGCTAGTTCTCAGAACTAAGAAAAATAACATGAGCAAATTTATTTTATTTACCTCACTTTTAGGTTTGCGTTTGACCGCAATCTAGTCTGCTGTTACATGATAATTCAACGGTGTAGTACGTAACTCTTCTCGAAGCTTCTACGGATTGTTTTATTCCGTTGATCACCTACATGACTCCTACTTGTAACTATTGCCTATCTGTTGCAAGTTATAACTAATTCATACTAACAAAGCTTTCCTCTGACCATCACAGCGCAAAAAACAGAACCCGCGGGTTGCCATGTTTTATTCAAATTTACTTACATTTATACTAAAGGAAACGACCTTTGCTATCCTGAATTGTATTCCCCCGCCACACCATATATCTTCCTCACGCGGTTCTACTCCTACTTATTTATTTTTGGAACGTACCAGTTGGTTGAACGTGAATGATGTATGTGTTGCAAGTATATTTAAAAATAAATGAAAATCAACAAAAACGTAAGAATTCATTCGAAATTATTCGATATTAAAAGAATATGAAACGACTTGAGAAGGTTAATGGCCCGAACACACCTAGTTCGCTGGCGGTAGCGATCAGTGAAACGCTGTCAAATACCGCTGTCAGATTTGAGATTTGACAGCGAATATTTGACAGCGTTTCACTGATCGCTACCGCCAGCGAACTAGGTGTGCGCAGGCCTTAAGTCCCTAACAAAACACAATTGAAAAATACGGGAATACCTGTTTTTTTTTCCAAGAAAATGTGAAAGCACGTTCTTGTTTTTTTTTCACTGAACCAGAAAATAAAATCATGGTTCGTGCATAAAAACATATTACCTAATTCATTTAAAACAAATGTTTATTATTGACTATTTATTTATGAGTAATGGTAACACATTTTTGAAAACCAAATCTCTAACTGAATTCTCAGAAACTGCCATCATTCCCAATCCGAGATGATTTCCACCATCGTCTACCATAGCCGTGATAATAAATAATACGCACCGTCTTATAAATTATGATCGTGTTGGCTCTCTCATTTGCTGACGAAGTTCAAACCTCGAGGGAGCGCAGCCAATCACGGCGCGGGCCAACTTATTATGAGAAAAGTATAGCGATGTGATATGTAGGACACTAATCAAATCTGCGATGTGATCATGCCGGGAAATTGAGTTAGATAAGAAGAGCATTAAAATAGACCATGTACGATATTGGTAACAACACCGTAATCAGCACTTTTATTATTTATTATTATTATTATTCAGCCGTTTTTGTGCCACTGCAAGGCAAAGGCCTCCCTTCCCTCTTTCCACTCTTCGCGACTTAACGCAGTGACAGGCCACGATCTCAGGTGGGAGTCAAGTTCGTCCCGCCATCTCATTCTTGGTCTTCCCCGTCGCCGCATTGCATTTTGTGGGATCCACTCTGTAGTCCTCTTAGCCCACGAGGTGTCAGGCATGCGGCAGACGTGTCCACTTTTATTAAAAATAGGAAAAGTATCTGAGTAATAAGATAATGCATTGTGATAGTAAATTAGAAACACCTCTAGAAAAGTTAAAGAAACGATAAAAAATTCACAGTCTAAAATCAAATTTTCACACAAACTGTAGGCATACTACAAGCTCTGTCTGGCTCTGTCTATGGCTCTGGTTTTGAGTCTGTGTGAGTGCTTACCAGTGTATTATACTGTGTGTCTGACGTAGGATATTTAAGCAGCACTTACACAGACTCAAAACCAGAGCCACAGACAGAGCTTGTGGTAGGCATACTGAAAACAAAACAAACATTTAACTTTTCAGAAAAAGAACGAGCGCTTCAGAAAGCTCATCGAGTCGATACATCATCGAGTTATATCTGCGATGAGTCGGAACTCGGAGTGTTGATGGCGACAATTTTTCACCGCCGCGGAACAATCCTGATTAATCCTACGGTGAGACCGTCTATTGAAGCGAGGATCGGTGGTGCCAGTGGTTTTGATACTTTAATCACAAATTTATTTAATTTTATTCTTCTTCTTATCGTGTCGATTTTTCACTACATAACTTTTACAAAGTGGGTGGCCTTAATAGCACTTGCTGTGGCTTTATTAAGGTCTTCTCTTGAGCAGGTGTTTGGGCACAAGGGGCACGGCAGCAAGTGATGCATGGACTGTGATGGAGACAAATTTTATTGCAATAAATACTTATAATTTTAGAAATACAGACTACGCGTAGTGCCAAAAAGTACCTATCAATATGTTTTCCGCGAGATAATGCAATTTCTATCAACTCAATATCAGGTAGGGTATCTGATGTACTTTTTGCATACCTACTTACTGTTTTATTAGTCATAGACACATATCCTAGGTTATTTAAATTCGTCTATACCAGTTTGTGCTGGTCATTGTCTGCCTTATGCCAGGCAAGCTACCGATTGGCTCCCTAACCCAGCGAGAAGGCAACGCGGTAGACCAAAATTCTCCGTTTTGATGGCGTTCTGGATGGCGGACGAGCTTGATGGTTTTTTGGTGGGGCATCCCAAATTTTGCTGATTTCGCTGATCTAATGATTTGAATACCTACCTATTAATTGCATCTATACCAATTTATGCTGGTCATGTCTGCCTTATGCCAAGCAAAGATAGTCACCAATTGGCGTCCTGACCCAGCGAGAAGGCGACGCGATTAACCAAACGGAGATGGCGAAACGAGCTAGATGGTTTCATGGTGGGAAATCCTAAAAATTACAGATTTCGCTGATATAGTTTTTATATACCTAACCTAATTATTTATATTTTTACCAAATAACTTTAGTCGCATAGTATCAAGACCACTCGCACTATGATCCTTCGCGCCAATACTTGCCTTAGCACGCTACATTAATATTTTGGTTGAGTTTTTCGCCGCCATCTATTCCCTGGGCCTTAAGGGGGGGAATTATTAAGGGGGGTGCTCCGTCTCAATAAATTATCGGATATGAGCGGCACATTAACTAATTACAGATACCGATACCTGTGGCACCTGGGGGGTGGCTTGCAAATTGTTATACCACAGTTAAGTTATTAAGCTAAAACAAAGTGGTATAAAATGTGTAGGTGATTTAGATCGTTTGATAGCTCATCTGTTAAAAGAGTTGCTGTAAATATTGAAAATTACTTTTTTTAATTATATACCTATTGGAATAAGATCCTGTGAAAATCTAGGCGATGATGATGGCGATCGGTGAAACACTGTCAAATATCACTGTGTGTTTCACTGATCGCCATCGCGTAACGCTTAGACGTGCGTAAGGCTTTACGAGCAAGGTAATTAATTTACAATGAAATAATTGAATCAACTGAAAAATTCAGAAACAGATGCATATAAAATATACCAGTACGAATAAAAATCGTCAATTTCCACCAAACAAATTATTTCCCAGCCGGCAGCTCGTACAAGCAATCCCAGTACTTTTCACAACTTAAACACAGAACAATCCAGTTTCATTGTTGCAAGCAATGCAAATCCAGACGTTCACCCTTTGCCATATTTAATTCAGCGTTGCAGGTAAACTGAAAACACCGGTAACTGTAAGTGTAAACGAAGGAAGGAACGAAAAATTTCCCGGAAAAAAGAAAAACAACAAAGTGAAACTCAGGCCTTATTTCCCTTGGCGCCGAGCTACGCCGTACAGGAAATGGAAAATATTGAGATAAGACATTATAGATTAAACACGTTCCTCAGGCTTAATGCTCTTTGAGATCAAGCATCTGTATTTATAAATTTGTAAATAATGGTCTGATAAAGTCAATTTTGCATACAAATGGCTTTTGTGTAACGTAATGTGTATAATCTGTCCATTATCGGCACGTTACGACTGATTTTTGGGAATTTGAGCGAAAAGTAGATGATCTGTTTTAGTGATAAGACCGCACCCTAAAATTTTTAGTCATTTTTTTAGCAATAATGACAATTTAAATAAATATTTACTTCGGACAATCCACACAGCACTTCTAGCCCCAAATTAAACAGAGCTTGTACTATGAGAACCAGATAGCTGATATAATACTTATATTCTTTTTTTAAAATACATAGATATATAGAATACAACATAACGCCCGGACAGAGAAAAAATATCTGTGTTCACAGAGCCAGACAGAGCTTGTGGTAGATCTACAGGCTTTAAATAAAATATAAAATTACGGTAGGTTGTAAAGCATTTAGACACTTCGGGTGTTATTAATAATCCTGGCGCAACGCTGGAGTAGCTAAATCGTGTTTTGTCACATTTGTTCGAGTCGACAATTGCATGTCAATGCAAGAGACAAAACACGGATCAACTAGTCCAACGCTACGCTAGGATTATTAATAAGACCCTTCAAGATTGAACTAGACGTAACTAGTAACCAAATACAGTTGGTAGTTGATTGTAAATCACTTAATTATGAACTTGAATTTATCTGAGCATTGTAAATCCAAAATAAAGTACCCCTACTTCCCTCCCGTTAAATAAAGCATGGCATGCGTGCTGGTAATCGCTAAGAGATCAGAATTTAAAACCGCACACACATGTTATACTCGGATTACGGTGCCCTTCGTTTTGTGGTACAACTGGGGTATTCTGGGCTTTCTGAAGGGTTTTATTATTTTTGTGGTATTGTTTTAGCTTTCGATTACTGCAAAACAAATAAATAAATATTGAGGATAATCCAAACATCACTATCTAGCCCTAAATTAAGCAGAGCTTGTACTATAGCAATTAATATAAATTTATGTAATAATCTTGTGTATACTTTGGTACTATACGAACACGGTCATAACGTCAACAAATAAAAAGGTACCCGTTTTCTCCATACAATTTTTATTATCTTATACCTTTAATCGAGAAAATCTTGTATATATATATATATATATATTTAGGATCTCGGAAATGGCACCAACGATTTTCATGAAATTTAGTATACAGGGGTTTTCGGGGACGATAAATCGATCTAGATAGGATTTATTTTTAGAAAATATCGGCGTTTGGAGTTAAGAACAAACAACTTTTTCATAATATCATTACTCCTAGCGCCATCTGTTGCTCAGAAGCAAAAACTAAGCTCTGTGAGAACCTCAAGGGTTATGTTTCACAGAGAACGCCATCTATTGTCGAGTTTTGGAACTAAAGGACTACGTAAACACTCTGTAGACAAGTTCCAGAAGTTTCTATCTCATTGCACTCGTGATTTTTTTTTAAATAATCAGTTCTTATTTTTATGTAGTATGTTAGTAAGATCGAAATATATGATTTCATCATTCCTAAGTACGTTATCAAAAAAATACCATTAAATGATAAAATAAAAAATACTTAAATTTTTAATAAATAAATAAAAATAAAATTTGTTTATTGCAGGTAGAGTAGGTAAAACACATACACACCCATATCACACATAAAATAAAAATTAACAGTAGAAAATAAAGTCAAACGTATACCTACTTACATAATACAAATTTTACCTACTTCTTGGTACAATAGGTACTTAAGATTAATAAGAACAATTAACTCGAAAATATATTAATGAACGTTGTTTTCCACCTGTAGATATACTGGTAGAAAACAGAGTTCAGATCACCAACCGCAGGCAATGTGCCCAAAAGCACCAAAAGGCTGGCAACGTTACCTCTTTGTCCTACCAGCCCTTTGGTCACCAGTCTCATCCACCAGCCTCTTGGAAAACTCTTTGAATAAAAACCACGCCTATCATCTACTCACTTAGGTACTTAAATTTGGGACATTCAAAAAGGTTTCTATGTTTTAAAGCCATGTAAAAATAAAAATATAACATACTGGTACCAAAGTGAACTAACAAAATGAACAATCAGACGAAGTGTAACACAAGTAGGAGCGCATATGGTAAGCCTAATTCCACTACCCCTTATGAGGGTTGAAATAAAATAAAAACCAAATTAGGGGAAGATGATGCAACACCCCTTCGATTTTTGACGAATTCCATTATACGTATCTCGATGCATTAGCTACTTAGCCGATGTGTGTAGATAATCATGTTTAAAATAATGCTTTTTGTCTCGTATCTATCATTTTGTCTCATACTTATCAGTTTGTTTCGTATCTATCATATTTAGATGCATCAATGATGTTTTTTCATCCATCGCCTTTGGCCGCTTTTACAAGACGCAAACCAGCAGGGCTACCACGAGCTCCATATGGTTATGGCTATGGCTGTCAAATCTAGGCCAGCAGGAATATTTCGTATTTTTTATCGGAACACATAGGTATTGGCAATCTATATTTACCTTTATTTGAGCTCTGAAATGTAGCATGCTTCAAGCAAATAAATTATTCCATTTTATTTCAAAATACGTGCTGATTCCGTATGAAATATTCTATTTAATAAAAACATTTTGGTTTAACCACCATTCTATTCAAAAAATATTTTGGATGGAACTACCATCTCTTATTCCATCTCTCATAATTGACATTGTGTTCAAAAGATAAACAATTACCCAAAAAAATTAAGAGCTAGTTTAAGTAACGTTTGAAATGCAAGGCCTATAAATATGAGCATCAATGACTATATAAATTTAGAGTTTTGAACTTTTGTAATATTGTTTACTGTTTTTAAGACAATTTGTTGTTTCAATTATAACTAAGAAGAGTAGTAGCTACTGTCTCAAATAATGTACAACAAACTATCGTTTAAGTCATCACACATGTCGACCCATTTGTACAAACTCATAGCAAGAAGCACCCGCTGTGATTATAATTATACTTCGCAACCAATGCGTCATCACGCCCCTCAAATCATTACTGCAACAAAAGCACTTGATTATGACTTATAATATCAATGTGCAGATATTAATGTTGTTATGATGCTTTACGATAATTGGACGCGCAAGTGTCGCTTTGTTCTGCTTCTGTTAGTTAGATAAAATGTTAAATCAAATGCAAGCTAACTCAGAAGGAACATAAGTCGACCTAAATAAAATTATACAAATGTATCATTTCACATCTTACAGATTGCGTCTGAATGTTAACATTACCTACATGCTACAAAATATAATTAAAAATGGAATACACAGTAATCGAATTATGAAATAAAAACACATGAACGTAACATTTTTATTTGTATACTGTACGCATACTTTCTTATTTTGTTCATTATTCTGTTAATTTGGTCACCCAACGTTACACAACGATTTTGATTTGGATCAACACATTGACCAACAAACTATTTTGTATTGTTGTTTTTTATTCCAGATGAAATAGATATTCGAGTTTGCATTAAATTAATTAATTTAAGCCTAATGAAAGCTAAACCGCAGGAGAAAGCTCTAGAAAAATAAAAGATAAGCATGGAATTATAATTATGTTGATGTGATATTTATTCCAGCTTTTTAGGCTGATAGGTGAGCAACACATGGCGCAGACTTAAATCCAGAGTCTTGCACATCATCACAAAGTTGCTTGACTATCGATTTTATCGAAATTACATTTCAGGGAATGTAGTCAGGAACTGCATGATCTTATACCGCCATAAAAAAATGTGTGAAAATAACTAAAACAGTAAATGAAGCTTCAATTTATCAGTATTGTTCTTTTTAGCGAATTTTCCTTCATTCCCACTTACCTCACAAATCCTTCAGGTCTGATACAATAAATCACGCGTTACAACACGTACGGGGAATTGATCAGGAGTTGAGTCACGGAACGGAACATCCTGTGGGATTCATTACCGGCTGATTGTCGGGACTAGCCTCCGAATCCGAAGATACAATGGTTGCTACTAGATACTTGATTTACAGATAGACTGGCCGTGGTCTACTGGTATCGCTAACTTACATGTCCAAAATGGTTTGTGTAAAAGTTTTGTAAGTCGAGAAGACTATTCTTTCATTATTAGGATAGCAAAACTCTGGCGCTGTCAGCTGATCGGTATTGCTCTGGCCTAGGTTTCAGGTTGATACCAGAAGTTTTGTGAAAAAAACTTAGACCCAAAACTTCAGGCTCGTTCTTACAACATCGCATTCTAAGACATAATCTTACACAAACTGGAATAAAGATCGGCCTTATCAAAGCGATAACACCGTGATAACATGACAGCGAAACAAGCATCGTCTTGATGTGCCTGAACCATGCATGTGCGGGTTAGTTGATCTCCAAATTAATAACCTTTGGTACTCTCAACTTCACTTTTCATATTTTCGCGTTTATTGCTAATCTTTGGTATACAGAACCGAACAAGTTATCATTTAAAAAGCAGAAGAGAAGCTCCAGGAAGCACATTTTTTTATATTCTCTGCACTTTTCTCGTCCACAACCCTTCCGTAGTTCTTTTTTCCTCTTTTCCTGTAATTAATAAAAACCAGGTCCATTAACGCTACTATCGATTCCTGTAACGAGTTGATCCGAACTGCCCTCTTGTGTATTAAAGCCAATAACGCAAAAAAGAGGGCCAAAAGAGGGCCATACTAAATGGGGCGTATCTTGTTACTCTTGCATATTTATGAGGGCCCAAGATCCATCAGTGTTTTAATGCATTTTGTTAGAGCACTATCACGGATAAAAATTAGTAGGGAAGTGTGCTGGAAATAAAATACAACAAGGAACGTTGAAGGAATTAACTCGTGTCAAATATTCATTACTTATATTTATTATCAGAAATTGTGGAGAAAATGACAGCGTGAACCAACAAATACTTGAGTCACAGACACTTGAGTGAAGATCGCTTGAATAGGTTAAATGTACCTTTAGTGCTTGTACGTAACCAAGTTTCGTAACCAACTACGTAGAAGGATATTTTCTTCTTTGTTTGTAACCGGGTTTTGAACTAAGAAAAAATTATGTCATTCAATTTTAAGTTCATATTACGAGTATGAACTTACGTAAAGTGCGAGTTAAGAAATGCGTTAGTTTTCAAAAAGTAAATTTCTTAAATAAACATTATGCTGTTGTGTGGTGAGTGGTGAGTATAAATATTTGTTTTCGGGGAAAATAAATTAGGCATTTAGTTGAGGGTCTTTGATAACATGTTACAGAGCGATCAAGGACTTTCTTTTCAATAGAAAGCACAACACAAACCCCAACTTGGAAAAGTCCCCAGGATTACCATATGCCGGATTCGAGGTGATTGTGTCTGAGGACAATAAACCAATTATATCTGTCATATTTCACCCGCGCTGTATTTACATTTATATTGGAGCCGACCAGCAGATTGCCTTTTGGATTTTAGAATCAAAAGTCAGATTTCATCAAGTTAGATATAGACATTCCACTGTACTTTCTAATTTGTGGTTTGATTTTTACCTTTTTGACCGAAATTAAGCCAAAATTATGCCAATTTTATTTTTGCCTAGTTGAATTCAATTCACATCATATTGAAAGAGTTTATCTGTCTCTTCTTTCTCCTCTTTTGAACATCGGCAAATTGTGTATCAAATAAAATAAAGTTTTTTTAAATTTTTAAACTACGATGTGACCATAATTTTGGGGATTTCTAAATTTAAATCTGTCGAGTGACATAATGTGGGTGATTGCCAGGCATTCAGTATTGTGGTTTATTCTGTACACACCCATAGGTTTATCTAAGTTATATCGGTAAGGCTATGAAAGGCTAAACCCGTCAACGTATGCGATGCGTATTTGCAATTCGGGCCACGCCTGCACTCTTCGTGATTCCATCGGGGAATTGTCGCAGCACTCACAAATCTGTATTTTCATTATAACCTTCGGCTTTCTAAGTTTGCTTGTTTATTGCGGTTTGGTTTTGATATGAAAACAAAATAGTCATAAAAAGCAGGAAAATTATGTAGGTACTTAGCACATAACTTTCCTGCTGTTTATGAGTTAGTAGTTAGGTAATTATAGTTGGTAACACAAATATTATAATTATAAATACATACTCAAATCAATTTTAATTCTGCTTAGTTTGCGGCTAGATAGTGTTGTGTAGGTTGACTGCAATAATTATTAATTTTATTCAAATATTTTTCTTCAAGACAAACATACAAAACATGTTTGAATCCAGTTTAATAGAAAAGGAAGAAAAAGTAAAATTCAGAAAAGTAGTTCAGAGGTCTCAAAAGAAATGACGTGTTGCCTCAGACGTTTTCAATCCAACTTCCGACTCCAATAAAACTTGAAATCCCTTGATAAAATAAAAATTCACAACATACGCCGTCGAATAAATAACATTGACAGTGGCCACAATAGCTTTTTCCGCCACTGGTCACGTTTTTTATCCCATTATTGTTTCTGAGAAATTGTTACAGTTTTGACGAGTGACCTGACCGTTTTTCTTCCGTCGCTAGTCAGCTGGAATGAAAAATTTTCAAGTCCCCCTTGTGTCCCTGGGGTGCCGTAAAACTCGGTCCAGCGTGGTATAGTCCAGACCACCGCCGGACAATTTGTCATATTCATATGTTAACGTGTCCGTCTTTTCTTGCAAAAAGTGGATAACTTAATTCCGGGCGGCGCGGCCGGTTATTCGATTTGTGGACATTCAAATTGTATGTCTTGTTATGGTAATACAGGTGTTGTCTCGCCCGCGGCGGGTTTTTATTTGTGATTTTGTACATATTTTGTGCTGTGGAGTTTCCATCAGTATTTTTGTTATAAGGAGGGTTTGTTCCGGTTTTTTTATTACATTTTATAAAAAATTGTGGAATGAGCTACCACCAGTGGTCTTTCCCCTCTGCTTTATTTTATTTATTTATTTATTTAATCTTAGACTCACAGTTACAATATTGTTTATCTTAAGCTATTCGATGTATTTTATACATTAACCAATACGAATCTGCATTATGTAAGCAGTAAAGTAAGTAGGTAGGTACAAAAACAGTAATAATATTATCTTTCTAAAGTTATGTTCGGCGAACTAATTGAAGTAGAGGTAGCATATCAGGTTATCTAACTAGCATGCTAAATTTGGTAGATAGTATATTAAGTATTTAGTTAAGAAACTTGCATTTAAAATCAAAAGTTGAAAAATAAGAATTAAAAACACAGATAAATCGCTAAGCAAGTGTGAGATGTGTGTAAAAAGTGAAATTGAGTGAATGTGTAGTGTAGTGTGTGTGTCGTGTGCATTGTTGATAATAATGTTGTGCTATAATATAGATACATGTAGTGTGAGTAGACAAACGCCCAACTTCATCCTGTCAGAAGGGGTAGGCGCAAGCGCAACTAGCGTAAACAAGAAACTGGTTTCTGCATAGTTTTTGTAGGGTCAGTTTACATGAACTTTAACATGAATAGGTTCAAGAAAAATTTAAAAAAGTTCCTTCAGGGTAGGCAACGCAACTACAGCACCCTTGATGTTGTTGGTGTTTATAGGTGACGGTGACCGCTTACAATCAGGTGGGCCGTAAGGCCGTTTGTCTATCAATGGCATAAAAAATAATGCTCTGCAAAATTTTCTAAACAGCTGTTAATAAAACAGTGTGTTGTTCGATCAAAACAAAGGGAAATTTAAAATACCTTTCAACTAACAAAATATCTCTCGTGAATACTTACTACATAATAGATTATTTCAGTTTTTTTTTGAAAACTACCTACATTGAAATGAGAAAATATTTCGTCATAGAACTACCCTAAACTTCACGCGCCTAAAGTGACCGAGGCGTATAACCGGCAATATCAATAACCCGCGCAATTGATGTCTTGTCCGATTTGTTCCGACCAATCGTTTCTCACTCGGTTTACGGCGGACGTGTCTCGATCTGACAGTACTTTGTGGGTACCCTAGTAGGAAAAGGTATAGCATAATTAGGAGGTTTTGGGATATAAATAAATTAAGTAACTAATAATAAGAACAAGTTTATTCTAAAGAACTGCTGATGCTGATGGAACAAGAATCTGGCCCACCTGATGCTAAGTGGTCACCATTCCTATAACAAAGCCCTACGTGCCAGTAAATTTCACAATAAATAGACATGCGTAAAAAAGTCTCCTATGTTTTCTATAGCTTAACTTCGTCATATGCAAGCCGATTTGAAAAATATTTTTTTACGTAGAAGGTAATATTTCCAGATTATTCTCATAGAAATTTCATCAAAAACAGGTCAGCAGTTTGGCATTGAAGTCGGTTTCTCATGAATTTTAACTTCACATGTTTTAACTTACCTACTAACATAATAATTATGATGTGATAGAATAAAAACATAAATTTACACCTACGACCTTTGTACCTACTTTAGTATCCAATCCATGTTTTTTGTTTTTTGCAAGAAATTTATTCCAGAAAATATTAAAGGGTATAATTTTTCACACACGTATTTGCATCAGCAGCTTTGAGTCTGAGTTTAATTTTGCTTCTACAAATCAACATAGTTTTCTAAGTAAATTGGAGTACTTATTCACCTAATTAATGAGAGCACATTATGATAAGATCAGTACAAGAGAAGTCAGCGGGCGCCGCTCTAAAACCTATTACACACGAACTACTTAATTATGCCCAATTCATTTAGACTCCTATCTCGTGCAGCGTCATTTCACCTCTAAAATGTAAAGTAAACAGAATTTTTGTCACCATGTCCAATGAAATTAACAACAGGGTAGATGACGTTAACTTATGACAGCCGGACACGCGATGGTGTCACGGTAATGACAGAATAATAAATTATGTTGTAATAAGTTATTATAATGTGCTCCAGTGCCTATGATAGCCCCAGGGCGGGTAATGAAAAGATGGTAATAAGTGACTTTCGTAAATGAAAGGTGTGACGTTTTTGGGTGGCGGGTAAACTGGGGTAATTTGGGTAATAAAGGGTTGCGCTGTCATATTTACATAGATAAGACGTATAATCGCGATGTTCCTAAAAACACTCCCATTTTGACTCATATCCTGGGCTTGCCAATTCGGTACTTCAAAGTGACGAATATTGTAAAGTTTATTTAGGGTGAATTGCTATCTTATTGTTTTTCAATAAAATACAGCAGATCAAATAAACGTTACTGGTTACTCATGCAAAAAGACAAAACACAATTTAGAGCATTTATTTGTCTAACAGCATTTTTTTCTAGTATTATTGGACAATTCACACAGCGCCATCTAGTTTCAATACAAGCAATCATCATAGAAAAATGCTATTATAATACGCAACGTACAAACGTAAGGTATAATCAGCATCTTTCTATGTTTTATTTCTGGAACAATCACCAGTTCTTTCATTAGCCAACCCAATAAAACGGTGTAACATGTTAATAAATTCAAATTCTTTATTTTAGTTTAGCAAACAAACGTGTACCGTATCGGCCTACTTAGTATGCACCCCCGGGGAGGCTCAACTAGTAAAATAGTTAATTTTTAATTACAATTTTATTACTACGCATCCCATCCAATTACGAAAGAAATATTGAAGCCTACGTTAATTGAATTCGTTGTTTTTTATTTTCAAAGCAGTTACAAAGGTCACTCACATAAACCGCCAAATATCTGACTGCAAAATCTGCATAGTGGGAAGTAAGTTTATGGAACGAGCTCAAAATATGTAAGCGGTCCAGCAGTGGACTTTTTCATGATAATGACGG
This sequence comes from Thera obeliscata, assembly GCA_947578465.1. Lineage (NCBI taxonomy): Eukaryota > Metazoa > Arthropoda > Insecta > Lepidoptera > Geometridae > Thera > Thera obeliscata. The sequence goes on along the minus strand of OX387912.1, from coordinate 20,132,922 downwards.
TAGAAGAAAAAGAAGACGGTGAGATGATAAAAAATTCAATATTTATTAGCCGATATCTGCCTCTGTATATTCGATCTAAGTAGATAAAAATAAGTAAACCAAGATAAAAAAAGTTAAAAAACCTAGTGAATTTTATCACATAATACATTGAAATACTCTCTACAGGGTACCTTTGAGCACAAAGCAGTACTCTCCCAAGTGGCATTATCAGATAACACATATCGTATTCGCATCGGGTAAAAGCATGGGGGATAGATTTACATGTCGGTCACATGAGTCGAATTTCAAAGGGGTTTTTTCGCAGAAGAGGGCACGTAAGTAACAATCCAAAGGAATAGTAGATGTCACTGTATTGGAAATACAGTGCAAACCATGGTTCTTATAGAGTGATAGATATGACGAAGATATTATGATTTTTATGATTTATTCAAATCTGATACTTAAAAATAAAACAATTTATATTATTATAAATATTTCTAAAAACCTGAAAAAGATTTACAAATAATTTCGTCTTTAAATTTTGATTTTTTCAATTAATTAAATTTATTTATTTAACTCTTTATTGCACCAAAAACAAGTTTGTACAAAAGGAGAGCTTAATGCGAGACAGCATTTTAACAGTCTTTTAAAGTGTTTCTACACAAACTTTACTGACTAAATGAATAGGAGCAGGTAAAATAAAAATTTGCCTAAACCAAAATGGATACAGAAACGAACCCAACTCAAAAATAACACAAAAATGCACTAGGAGTTCCGTACATATATAACTCAATAAATATGATAAAAAGTATTATTGGGGTAACAATGTGCCCGTTGGGACCCGACATAGCCGGTATTATTGTTTTTATTTCACCCTTTACGGGTGTAACTTTAAACGTATTGAAATGATGTTTGATACGAAGATTTATTGTTGTTTTTCTGTTTTGTTGCAAAATGGAAAATTACAATCTTTTTTGGGGAGATTGCTAGGAAAATAATTGCTAAATTATGTCAAAAATAGGAATTTGGAGTTTTAAAGCAATGTGACGTAACAAAAAACCTCGAGAAATGTGTAATGTGTGTGAGAATGGTGATATGAGAATGTGTGTTTAATGATTGTGTGAGGATTGAATATTACTCACTCCTTTAACATGACGATGGATATAGATGACGGATGGGAATATACAGAAAAATATTGTATTTATGCGTACATTATTGTTATTATTACTGTAAATCGACAGTTTTTTTCAACTCAATAAAGTTTGCGGGCACTAAAGATCAAAATGAAAGCCAACCACGTGTATTTCAAAAAAATAACAAAAAAAAAATTATACTCTCATCGCCTAAAAATGGTAAAAATTAGTTGGTTGAAATCGAACAACCCTAAGTATTAAGCCACGTATGGTGTATGTAGGTATATTACGTATAGTGTATCTACAGTCAGCTACGTGTGTGACGAGCTTTATTCTAACATCGGTAATTTTGAATAACAAAACACCAATAAACACATCCTTACCTAATTGTTTTATCTGTCTTGCATTAGTCCCTTGGCAGACTTGGTTTAATTAATTTGACATGGGTCTGACTTACGCATTACTTAGTTACCTCGAGTACCTATGAGATACAGGCAGCTATGTTATTTGTATAATAGACCTCATCATCATCAGCCTGAAAAAGTTAACTGCAGCAGGACATAGGCCTCGCCAACACATTTCCAGGAAAAACGATTCTGAGCTCTTTCCATCCACCGACTTCCCGCGATCTTAACAATGTCGTCGGTCCATCTGGTGGGTGGGTGCCCTACGTTTAGTTTTTCAGTTCGTGTCAGTTTGGTTCGTGGTTGTGTATAGTATGAAAGTATAAAGAAAGCTAAAATGTACCTGGCCTGTTGACTGGCCTCCAGCTCAGTTGGTAGTAGCTCTGCCTTCTGCGCCGTAGGTCGTGGGTTCGATCCCCACCTAGAACAAATATTTGTGAGGTAAACATAAATGTTTGTTCTCTGTCTGGGTGTTATATTGTATTCTAAGTATGTATTTACAAAAAAAAAATGTATTCAAGTATTATATCAGCTATCTGGTTCCCATATTACAAGCTCTGCTTAGTTTGGGGCTGGGTAGTGTTGTTTGAATTGTCCACAATATTTATTTATTTATTTATTATTTATTTACCTTAGTTTAACTCGTATAAAACTTTTTGGAACATCCTACAAAATTATTCTTGAAGTTTTTTTACACAACTTGCTGATACAACATGCTTATGGCCCACCTGATGTTAATGGTAACCATCACCCGTATCAAAGTATCATCAACTTGAGGCAGCACCCACACCCTTCAAACTGAAACACAGCAATGCTGATTCACGGCAGTAAAAGGCATGGTGGTAGTACCTACTTCTTTGGACGAGCCACACACAAAGTGCTCTACTACTGGTTTTGGCTTAGGTAAAACTAATTTAGATTTTATCGATGATAATACAAAAAATATACAATTTATAAGTCTTCTTTGATTAAACTTTCTTTCAAAACTTTAAAGAAACACCTAATTAATTACTATTTCAACATTAAAGAATTTCAATCGTTTTAAGTTTTTCCTTCTAGCTATTAATTTTACAAGCTAAAACGTAAGCTAGTACGTAAGCATAAAACCAAATAACCTTATTTTCTACATACAAAACCAACATAATTTTAAATCAATCACAGCCCCCGGCCATCCAATAACGGCGGTATACCCTCCGGAGTAAATTTTTCAAACAAACAAACCGGCCAATATTGTCGCCAATAGTCAGGCAATAACAAGGTAAACGTCCCCAATGCCGGCACGTCCTTATTTACTTATTGTAAACTCACATGACAGGTGCCTTAATAGGCAGAATGACATGGCGGGCGCGGTGCTTCTGCGGAGAGATAAGGCAGTGAACAGAGGGTACAACTTTGTTTGGAACTGCCTGCTGGGAACCAGGTCTTAAAACCAGTTTGTGCTTATGCCAAATAAGTAAATATTTTGGACAATCTATACAACACTATGTTGCCTCAAACTTACTAGAGCTTATACGATGGAAACCAGATAGCTAATATACGTAATCCTTTTACACATTTTTTTGTAAATACATACTTGAAATGCAGTATACTGCATTCCAAGTTGTATTTTTGTGCTATGTGTTTGGGTGTTATAACATCCAGACAGAGAACAAACATCTGTGTTCACCATGTAAATATTTGTTTTTGGTGGAGTTCAAACCCAGAGCCTTCGGCGCCGAGCGAGATATACCTATTATAAGCGTGTTAAAACTGTATTGTTTTGTTCCTTTGAGTCATTATCATGATGATGATTAAATCCGAAGTGGCTCAATTTGAGGATGGAAACAAGAAGGTTGTGATCCACTCTTCTTGTGTCCGTCTTTGCCCAACACTGTCCCACTGCTGAATAACAAAAAGATAAACTGTGGTTAAGAATACACGCAAAAAAAAGCGAGAATGGTACCCGCGATAATACGGAATCCAAACTCCTTGGCTGGTTGTCGTCCGCTGTACCCTGAAATACTATCAAACTATGAATATCAGTTTTAGTACAAAACAAGGTTGTACATCGTTCGCCTACTCTATGGCATAACGTTGAACGCGCTCCTCTTGGGAAATCGAGTGTTGCGCTAGTTACGGGGTAGGTGCTACGGGCGCGGCCTCTCTGACTGTACTAATTAATTAATTATATTGATCTGTATTATTACATAATTTTATGATTGGTTTTGCTAATTTAATAATGTTTTTTATGTTTAGTTTAAAATGCACACAAAACTCAACTTTGCCTTTTTTTCAAGCACCTTAGATAAGTTCCGAGCCCTGTATCGGCTGAAAATGACTGGTCTTGAGAATGGAACCTGCATGGTCTAGTAAGTATCTACTACGTATTAAAAAAGTCAATAAGTATTATTATCAGCTATTTAGTTCCCATATAGCATTGCATTGCATAGTTTGGGGCTAGAGCGTATTGTGTGGAATGTCCACATAATATTTATTTTTTCTCTATCTCTCAAAATTATACGAAAATAATTATTAATTATGAGAACACTGCGAAGAGTGGCAACAGCGGATGACGCGTATGCCGCGAGCAGGCAACGTCGCCGCAACATTGTAATGACGTCCGAGCCGTCAGACACTATCCGAGTTTACTCATACATTGTCGAATTGCTATTCTATTCAATGTTTTTTCACTACTAATCCACAGTTTGTTCAACCAAATGTGTTTCGCCGGGAATAATGATCAATATTAAGATTGCATCACACAGGCGACTCTCCATACAAACGTAGTCCCCTATTTCCTCCCTGGATAATGCCTCTAGAGTAACCATTTTTTTCTCATAAAATCCAGATCTGCTATATACGTGCTTGTATGTTTTCCTTTTTTTCAGAAACTTATTGATAAAGAAAATATGACCCTAATATGATTTATATGAAATATGAATTGGAGGTGATATTTTCTTTATCAATAAGTTTCTGAAAAAAAAGGAAAACATACGAGCACGTAATTATAGCAGATCTGGATTTTATGAGAAAAAATGGTTATTCTAGAGGCATTATCCAGGGAGGAAATAGGGGACTACGTTTGTATGGAGAGTCGCCGGTGTGATTCCCTCTTAAAACCAACCAAAAAAAAAATTAAAATCAATCATAAAATATCTTCAGACAACAACTCAAACATAAAATACAAAAGTAGCAAGTAGGTACCTATAGGTATGTAATTTACACTTCAAACAATTAATTCTAGGCGGTTGGTCGAAGAGACTGACTGGTGGGTATCTGGTTCAGCGTATTAACATTGCTATTCAGCGTGGCAATGCCGCCATCGTCTTGCGCGACAATTCGTCTGACACTGATTTGGATCAGTTGAGCTATCTCTAGATCGTTTAACTGTAAATAGCTCAACTGTTTTTTGTGTATTTTGTAAGTACTTGTATTAATTGTAAGTTTCTTTACTTAGATTATTTTGGTATATTTTCATTTCATAAAAAAAAATAGCTTACATTTAAATTCAAAAACCACAAATTCAAAGTAGCTTTTACTCGAAAACTAAAACCGGATCGCGTAAGTGCCAACAATAGACTGTTACCCTATCGCTACGTACCGATAATGGACCGTGAAGTCTCTAGGCGACGTCTGTCTGAATAGAGAAACCTATAGTCTGCTAGACCTCACACATTGGCTGACTTTATCTTGCTTACATGTGGAGGACTTTGGATTCTGTTTGTTTCACCTTTGTATGCATTACGTGCAGGAGTCTGAGAGACGTCACAATGTTGGATTTACCCAAACTATTTTTATAACAAAGTAAACAAAAAAACCTTTAGCCTTAAACCATTCATCTTCTTTAGTGTGTCCAATTTTAAGCCATAGTAAGTTTTATTAAAAAAAATTAAAAAAAAAACAAAGTACCTATAAAGCAGAAAGCCCAGGATTTGTCTAGCTCTATATAGAAGTGGAAATGTGAAGGGGAGCCTTATGTCCAGCAGTGGACTTCTTCAGGCTGATGATGATGATGAAATAGTAGACGGAATAAACTTTTTTGATTTGTTTGAGGCATAACAGCTACCTCAAGAATTAATTATTTTTCGCTTGCGTAGCGGTTTGAGTGCTACGCAAGTGTTACGCCGCGGCGTAACACTTGCGTAGCACTCAAACCGCTTGCGTATCCATGCTTCTGCCGTCCGCCATGTTTAGATTGAAAATCGATAAAAAGCATGAATTAGCGTTTTAGCTACCTTATTTTTTATTTAACCGATTATATAAATATATAAAATATTGTTTTATTTTCAATGTTTGCTATCGCATAACTTCGTTGTTTATGAGCCGATTTGAAAGTTTATTTTTTTATCTGATTTTAAATTTCAGATTGGTCCCATAAAAATTCCATGAAAACTGGTTCAGCAGCTTGGCCATGAAGTAGGTTTCTCAAGTTTTTTATACTTATTTACAGAAGTAGTTTTGTTGTGTTGTGTGTTTAATGTTTAATTAAGTGATACAGAATAAACCATGTTTAGGAACGACATTCACTAATATTTCTTCAGGTTAGCAATATAAACATTTGTGTGTAACGGCGCGCGGAATGCGTCCTGACGGACGTAAGGGGAGTCGGGAAAATTGTAAATAGTTCCGCACACGTTTAGTTTGCAATATTCCTGCGGTTTCGTGTAAATGGAAAAACGGTAGGCATAGAGTAGTGGGGGTACAGATACTACAATTTTTAAATGTGAACCTTAAATGTATCATCTATAAATTAGGTTCAAATGATAAACTTCAGCACTAAACCATTTTTGTTGATTTTATGGCCTGCGCACATACAAGGTGTATCTAAATATGTGTACTATGCGAAGGTGGGGGGTTTCAGACCACAATGGTGATCAGTTGTGGAGGGGAGATAATTAAAAATTCCTATTTTCAGTTTCCCATACAAAAATATTTAATTTCATAATGCCTAAATAAATTGACAACCACTATCCTTGTAAACCCTTGACCCCTTGACCTACTACCTCTGTAGGTCTACTACTACTACCTACTACCTCTGTAGCTGAGCTTAGGGTTGTCACTTTGTATAAAGTCAGCTGTTAATGTTGAAACTTCGTTGCAGTTTTTTTCAGAGATACCAATCGAAGTTCGAAAAGTCGTTGAACAAAAGTTGTTCCCCGGGGGATGGAAATTCACCCCCCTTCAGGATAGTACACATATTTTGATACACGTTGTATAGGCGATGGTGGTGGCGATCAATGAAACGATGTTAAACCTCGCTGTCATATTTGACAGCGTTAAACTGATCGCCATCGCAGATCGCTAAGATATGCGCAAGGATTTATAGTATTTACTTCACTTCAAATCAAGGACTTTATAGTGCCCCAAAAGTTAAGAGCCTACAAACCAAGAAAAAGAACATAGGGCTTCCGCTTGTCTTAACTTTTAAGAATTATGAAATCTTCCTGCTCTAAAGATTCACTTTATAATAATGGTTATTATAATTATACTAAGCATAAATAAGTTGCAAAAATAAGCAAAATAGTTTTGCAAACTCTAAAGAGTGTTATTAGAATAGTGACTTCATTTTGAAAATTATGAAGTGTGCTGTGTATAGTATAATCTAAAGTGCAAGCAAGACTACTATAAACTTCTTATTACTACAATAACCAATACGAAATACGAAGATGAATTATTTCCTATTATTCTTTGCCCTGACTCGAAAAAAGTACAATACACAGTCTCTGTTCGCAAGCTACTCTACGAAAAAGGGGGTACAGTATCGGAAATGCTGATGTGTGTAAGTCGGCGGGAATTAGACGTTACGACGACGGGGAATTGCCCCGTGGACTTGCATTGCTACGGTCATAGGTAAGCAGGTATTAACTAAGGAAAAGGTTTGTTTTTACTAACCAACTCCGAATAAAAAAGAGGTTCTCAAATTGGTTGCATTGTTTCAAAATGTTCGCTTAATTTCTACACATAAATGCGACTATTATGAGCCGATTAGAAACAATATTTTTTTTTATCTAAGCCACAAACATCCATCGTAAGTACCCCGCCCGCGGTTTCTCTCGCCCCGTTCCCGTTCCCGAGATAAAAAAAATCCTGTGGCCTTCTCCCGGTTTGAAGCTACCTACCCACCAATTTTCAGCCAAATCATTTTAGCCGTACTCAGTTATAAATAGTGTAACTAGCACAATTTTCTTTTAATTATAGTAGATGTTATTATTATGTTGTTATTTATGATGTTGGTTGAAGAACCAAGGTCACCGACATAGCTCTTAGAACTAGTAAGTTGAAATGGCAATGGGCAGGTCATATATAGCTCGAAGAACTGACAACCGTTTGGGGAATAAAGGTTCTCGAATGGCGACCACGAACCGGAAGACGAAAAGTAGGGCGCCCACCCACCAGATGGACTGACGACATTATTAAGATCGCAGGAAGTCGGTGGATGGAAAGGGCTCAGGATCGTTCTTCCTGGAAATGTGTAGGGGAGGCCTATGTCCAGCAGTGGACTTCTTCAGGCTGATGATGATTATGAATAGGTGTTTTAGTATACTGCGTACCTGAGTAACAAAGGTAATACCATCACCATAAACAGAAGATGTGCTAATGTGTGAATGTGCGAATCACCGACGCGTACGGTCACGTGATTAGTGACACGTGACAACCCGCCTAATGACCGCGCGGCGGCTCGCTTCGCACATGAATATTATCTTCACACATAGGTATAGCTTGCCTAGAGTCTTTGAAATTATTAACCGACTTCCAATCAAAAAGGAGGAGGTTCTCAATTCGGTTCTATTTTTTTTTAATGTTTTTATCGCATAGCTTCGTCATTTGTGAGCCGATTTGAAAAAGTATTTTTTTATCTGAAAGGTACTGCTTCCAGATTGGTTTCATTTTAATTTTATTAAAATCGGTGCTGCCATTTTTTTTAAAATATTTTTTTGATGTTTGTAACTGCATGCCTCCGTCATTTATGAACCGATTTAGAAAATTATTTTTATATTTGGAAGGTTATTTTTACGTCCAGATTGTCCCAAACAAATTTCATTAAAATCGGTTAAGCCGTTTGGCAATGAAGTCGGTTTCTCAAGTTTTTTAAACTTATATTATTGTTGGCTAGGCTCGGGTATTTCAAGGTTGACTAGGAAACCTTGTTACTATTATAGCAAGACACTAGTGTCCTTACATAATAAACTATGCCAAAAGATAAACAGCGCTTAAACTATTGTCATCTCTTACCACTGGGTAATGACAAACAGTAACAAGGCTAACTTTAAGCAATGGTTAAATTTAAATTGCGTTTATAAGTGTGGCTGTAAGTTTTGATAATGGCCTTCGTCTATAGGCCGCTAGAATTACGAATAAACATACCCATTGCTTATCGTCATTTTAATCAATATACCAGTCGTCAGTTGACTTGACTGCTTGACTGTCAGGTCAGTTGGTATTATATTAGCACTTGACTATGACTTCTGCACCGTAGGACAAATATTTGAGTGGTAAACACAGATGTTTGATCTCTGTCTGGGTGGTATGTATTTTTTTTAGCGCCATCTGCTGGAATAGCTAAAATAAGTTTATGTTTAAGTTGATTAATAGATTAAGTTGATTATTAAAAACAATAAAATAGATTTTCTTAAAAAAATATCCCAGCTATATAAATCGATTTATCGCACCCGAAACCTTCTGTATACTAATTTTCATGAAAATCTCCGGAACTTTTGTCTCGAGTGTTTACATAGAAGCTCAATAGATGGCGTTCTCCGTGATACTAACTCGTGATTTCAAATACTCGGCAAGAGATGGCGCTAAAATTCTCTCTCTCTCTTCTCTCCTGGGTCTTTCCTGAAAACGAATCCTAGCTAGATCGATTTATCGCTCCCGAAACCATCTGTATACTTAATTTCATGAAAATCGTTGGCGCAGTTTCCAAGATCCTAAATATATATATATTATATATATACAAGATTTTCTCGTTTAAAGGTATAAGATATATTTACAAAAAAATTATATAAGAATTATATTATCAGCTATCTGCTTCCCATAGTATAAACTCTGCTTAACTTTTGGCTAAGTACCTAGTGTTGTGTGGATAGTCCGCAATATAATATCAACTTTCGTTGCTGACTGTACCTGTAAGCGTCACGCGCCATTGATCTACATTTGACGTCACTAATTGTACACGATTGTACACGGGCATAGGGTAATTCGGATAACTTGATAGAGACTCACCGTGCATTGTGATTTGAATCGATATTAGATTTGGTTACGTTACTTGTATGTATGAGTCCTTCCAATATGACATGACAGTGGCAGGTTTAAATCGTGTTTAAATAATTACAAGAATATACCTTCGTCAAAGTGTTTTTTTTAATACTTATTGAAAGTTTATCAGGCAGCAAGTTGTATAAAAAAAGATAAAGTAACTTAGAGCAAGCGTTAAACAATAAATAATAATAATAAATATTGTGGACAATTCACACAACACTACCCAGCCCCAAACTAAGCAGAACTTGTAATATGGGAACCGGATAGCTGATATAATACTTGAATACATTTTTTTTTTGTAAATACATACTTAGAATACAATATAACACCCAGACAGAGAACAAACATTTATGTTAACCACACAAATATGACGACCTACGGCGCAGAAGGCAGAGCTACTACCAACTGAGCTAGAGGCCAGTCGAATGGGCATCTTTTGTTTCCTTTTTTGCGAAGCTGAAAAAAGAAACAATTATTTTGTTACAGAACACTACAGAGTTAAGATCGAATAAATAACTAAAACACTAATGACAAACCAGTGTTGCTATACTGGCACTATATGAGACAGTGTGGTCACACAGTAGGTCTACCACAACCCCTGTCTGGCTTTGTCTCTGGCTTTGGTGTTGAGTCTGTGTGAGTGCTCACCAGTGCATTCATACTGTGTGTGTGACGTTTTGACGTAGGATTTATATAATCTACACTCACACAGACTCAAAACCAGAGCCAGACAGAGCTTGTGGTAGGCCTACAGACCACAGTAATTTGCTAGATAACAGACAGGCAGACTGTGTAAGTGTGTTAGCCTGTATTATACCAGTTTACGTGCATACATAAATCATTTTTTAAATAATTTTATAATCGTATTCCAATTCAACTAATCGATCAATCAATTAGGTAAGATTAATAACATAATTATACAAGCTTAATAAACCTGAGAAACAAACTTCATGGTCTTAAGATAAATAAAAAAATAGCATCTGAAAAAAATCCTCGAATCAAATGTTTACCCTATTCTTTGTGGTCTGTAGCAAAGATTTTTTTGTAGTTCATTCATAATACTGTAAAAATAGAAAAGCCTTGTATTCTAAAATTATTATTATTATTATAGCCTTTATTTAATCCATTGAATAGTGTACCTACATTTTCGATATAAGATTAGCTTATTAAAATTGACTTATAAATTTTTTTTGTATTCTAAAATAATAATATAAAAATAAAATAAATATTGAACACAATCCGCTTGACCCTATCTAGCCCCAAATTAAGTAGTGCTTCTACTATGGGGATCAGATAGCTGATTTAATAAGTATACATATTTTTTTAGTAAATACATACATACTTCCCCTCATCTGCGCACCACGATTTGCGAAAAATGGCGGATGTGCGCACTACTTTCGTTAGAGGTCGGCCGCGCATGCCGCTTTGTAAATGAATGATGATTCTCTTTTATTTTTCTACTATCACTCCGTAGTAATTATACCTCTTTGAAATCAGCTTGAAATATTCTAACTAATTGAATAATAATTATTACTTGTTTACAAATGTACACTTCGCTACTCGAAGTCAAAGATTTAGAAAACGGATGGAAATACACACTTGGAATTTATGTGATGTAGTACAAAGTAGGTTCAATGAGTTAGACAAAAACATTGATATCCAAAAACATGAATATATTTACAAAATATTCATGATAAAAAAATAACCTATTACCATACAAAAACATTTAGAAATTCAACAATCAAAAACTTGCAATTTTCTATGATAACAGTGCAAAGGATTTCTCGAACGGCCAGCTCCTGGCTCATGTATGGAATGCTAGTATTTATTTCACTATTTTGAAGAAACCTAATTACATTCTAACAATATAACACTTAAATAACATAAAAATATGTATTGTTGACCTATTCCACTGATTTTTTAGTAAGGACAGTTAGATTTTAAGTCTAAACAAAGAGATTTTGTTGGAGAACTTCGCAGAAAAAAAATGACAGCGGAACGGCCCGCTCCTGGCTCATGTATGGAATGCTAGTATTTATTTCACTATTTTGAAGAAACCTAATTACATTCTAACAATATAACACTTAAATAACATAAAAATATGTATTGTTGACCTATTCCACTGGTTTTTTAGTAAGGACAGTTAGATTTTAAGTCTAAACAAAGAGATTTTGTTGGAGAACTTCGCAGAAAAAAATTAGGTGGCTGATGAAATTAGCAAGGTTTTGAATGAAAACTTATCAAAACCGAAACCAATTGAATGTAAAAACATTAAAAACACCTGTTCATCGTTACAATAGCACCAACAACAAAATAATTCACTTTTTACCCTGTAAACCAGCAACAAAACACAAACTTGTTACACGATGACCGGCCCCGAAAGTGCGCATAAATAAAATGAACTTTGGAACGTTGTCTCGGTTGGCCGTATTTTCACGAACATTTGCTACCTGTCTCTATTCTTCAACGAAGCCAGTAACTAGGTTAGAGAAGTGCAGCTATAGGTTAATGCCGTTAATTTCGTACAAATACTGAGAGCCCTGAGAGGCATGCGATCGGCCAGGAGCTCGCCGGTGCGCAAATGTGTGAATTTTGAAGGTAGCCAGGGCCTGGCCTACTGACAAACGACAGGTTAGTATATAATTTATCACCCACACAGAGAACAAAAAAACAAAGTATATGTTCACGCAGACCTACTACCCGGTTGGTAGTAGGTCTGCGTGAACATATACTTTGTTTTTTGCTGCGAGGCCCAGTCAATATATAAATATTTGCTTACAAATATTTAGCACCACAATTTTAACTTTTTCATTGGCCGCATAGGCCTTCACCTAGCCATAATACCGTACAAAACATAATAACCAACTAACAGGTAACAAATATTTAATAATAACGATTTCCGTTGATAATAGGTCTAGATTCACCCCCCAATAATTTTAATTGACAAAGCGCTCAGCTGAATTGACAGGGGATAGGGCAATTAGGGTTCGACAGGGCATCGGTCAGCTAGGGTTAGGGTTAGGGCGTGTGCTGTGTATTGTGGTTGATTATGTTTATCTAATGTGTTTGTGCATCATTGATGGGAGAATTACTGTTGAAATATAAAACAATTAGAAGTAAGAAATAGAAACAGCCTTATAGCTTTTATACCCAGTTACGGTTGACATTTCTTTCCCAAGATACCAACGGATACCAAGAGGATATCAAAGAGATGGCAGTAGATTAAAAAAATGTAAAAAAACTGTGAAAAGTTACTTTCTTTCTAATAACATTTAGATCGGATTAGTTGAAAATGAAAAAAACAGAAGGAACGAACCATCTAAGTTAAAATAAGTATTGCATATTTTGTCATATATGTAGATATTTTCACAAAAAAACATTATCATCATCATCATCATTAGCCTTCACTTCTAGACATAGGCCTCTCCTACACATTTCCAGGAAGAAAAATTCTGAGCCCTTTCCATCCATCGACTTCCCGTTAATAATGTTGTCGGTCCATAAAAACACTAATTTTGTCCTCGGTTCTAAAAATACTATTTTTTAAAACAGTCATCATAGGTAGGTACTCTTTTAAGACCTACGTGAAGCTAGTAGGGAATTTTTTCCCCACCAAAACAGATAGCCCAATCTACTCTGAACAATCTTTGATTTAAATCACTTGGGTGCAGTAAACCGGGCGAGAGTAATTAACACAACGACGAATAATTCATGGACCGACAAAACGAGAATTTTAATACGCAAATGAAATAATTCCTCAGATTGATGACGTGGATTTTTCGCGCCATTTTTCCTGCTTGTTTTTTGGGCGCCATTTTAACGTTTGGTATAATAGGGTTCAACATTTGAAAGACCGATGAATATGGTTTGCAAAAAAATTGGTTGTCTGTAAAGCCGGTTTACTGACGATAGTTGAACGTGACAACGTCATAAGAAAATACTTCTATCGCCGATATTAAATTGTACGGACTCGGACTCGGACTCGGACTCGGACTCGGACTCGGACTCGGACTCGGACTCGGACTCGGACTCGGACTCGGACTCGGACTCGGACTCGGACTCGGACTCGGACTCGGACTCGGACTCGGACTCGGACTCGGACTCGGACTCGGACTCGGACTCGGACTCGGACTCGGACTCGGACTCGGACTCGGACTCGGACTCGGACTCGGACTCGGACTCGGACTCGGACTCGGACTCGGACTCGGACTCGGACTCGGACTCGGACTCGGACTCGGACTCGGACTCGGACTCGGACTCGGACTCGGACTCGGAACCCGACCGAACCCTTACCCTTACCCTCATTTACCCTTACCCATTACCCGACCCGGGCTCGAGCTCAGGTAAATGGAACGACGAAACAACGTAACGACGCATGAGTCATGTTTTTTCGTGCGAGCAGCCGGCTCCATCGATTTATAAGACGTTATCACGTCAAAAATTATGATTTTTATCCTAATTTTAAAGCTGTATTTAATCATTTCATCTGTAGAATTCTGACAGACATTGTTAAATCTTTTTTGAACTTGGCAAGTATAACTGTTTTCAAATCAATATCAGGCGTGTAAGACAATGTGATTTATTTAAAATTTAAACCCATTTTATCTAATTTATTTTCATTGTGTGATTGCAGGAATTTGATGAATTGAGGAGACTCAAAATTTTGTTCCTCCTAAAAATTAAAATGTAGGATTTGGCTGATGATATATGGCTCAACGATCTGTGATATTTGTATAACTAATACCGATTATTTTCACCATTTTATCTACCTACATAATTTTTATTAAAGTATTCTATGTAAACGGTAAAAGAAAACAGCATGAGTCGTAGAACCTAAAAGTATGACAACACGTGTCAAGTGCATAAAAACCTTTTACCACACTGGTTCGCAAGAACTAGTGACACGACAAGAAGAAGAATTAGGTAAACTGAGTGTTCATTTCTATGACCGAACCCTTGATAACTGATTTACCAACTCACACTTGGCGCGACTTGTTTTTGTATGATTTTCCGTGAGTTTTTTCACAGAATTGAATTTTTAATTATGTTTTACGGAGAGCGAATCGCAATTTACTGGATTAACTGCGATTAAAGGAGATATTGTGGAGCCGTTTTGTTTAGGAGAAATCTTAATTCTTAAACGGAATAAAAGTTACCCATTTACTTAGTACCTAAGTTAAAAGTTGTTTTGTGTAGCTTAATTAGCAATAGATTGTAAAATCTCAAAATTGATGTAATAGACATAGTAACTTTAGGTTGATGTTCTAGTTCTAAAATAAAAAAATATAATAGAAATTAATAGTCCCACAACAACTCAAATCCATAATAATACACCGTATATGCGTAATAAACAAAAAATTGGCGATGCCAAATACGTACTGGCCACGAAAATTATAGACGAATAGGACTTGGCAAAAATATTTGTGTCCAGTTCGAGAAAAAACCAAAGCTAAACCAAGGATCAAGAAAAGAAGTTATCAGCAAGAAGTTTCAAACCACATCATGAAAAAAAACTCGCGTCATTTTCCGCGCTGTGAAAATATTTTTCCAGTAAAGGTTTGTTGTACACTGCACGGTACTTTAAAAAGATACCTTTCATTTATAAACAGACGAGCACGACCCGGCAACAGCCTCCCTCAGGATCCAAACTTTCCGTCCACCTAGCGACAATATTTGAAAGTTATTTCAACATTCACAGCCCTCATAGGCACCGTTAAAATTCTCCCTGCCACCTTATTCATAATACACGTAGCAACCATCCTTTTCACACTCTAATTTAAGGTTTCAAGTTAGAAAGTGACGCAAATATTTACAAACTGACATCTCAAAATTAACGGTGGTCGGCTCATGATAATTTACATATTTAGGCGAATTAACCTCGTTGCGTTAAATTGTATTATGAATATTAATAGGTGTGTGGTATTATACTTTATGGTAGCATCTTCTTTATGGCTCAGATTTGTCATAAAATTATGGCATATGCGAATATTTTAGTTGCATGATTCATACCTACCCCCGTGATGGAGTAAGTCCCTGTACCTACTTTTAAACTTTATTAAGGAATCCACCACTGTCAATTGAACGTATGAAAAACACTTTAAGAAAGTGTTTTTTTCCAGATACTAGATACTTTTTCTTTAGTAATATCTTAGTACGCAATACAACTAAATTTTCTTTGAGGATGTCTAAGGCTTCGTCAAATTACTGCTAGACTTACCCCCGAATACTGAAACGCAACTCAGATTTAAGCATGTCTCAAGCGACGAATATTTGACAGATTTTCATTGAAAACTGTCAAATATTCGTCGCTTGAGACATGCTTAAATCTGAGTTGCGTTTCAGTATTCGGGGGTTAATGCTACAATTTACTATTTTTTTAACGATGTTTTCGATCATCGTTTTTGTGCACTGGCAAAAATGCTACACATGACTATGCTAAAATATGTATTTTGGATACGCATAATGCCTATTTCACGTGCATAATTAACTTATCTTTTTTCAAACAACTCGCAAAACAGTACGCAGTTTCCAACCTTCTTGGTATAATTGGTTATCTAATAAAATATTACGAGCTTGACAAGTGCCTCGGAGCTGCCCCCTGGTGGCCCTTTCCTACCTTCAGTTATGACTCCGTAAGCATCTACTGCTTTTATGTAAAAAGGTAAATATCTTTTGAGAAAGTCCTTACGGTTTAACGGCTTTTTTTGTCGCGAAGTTTGAACTCAACGATGCTCAAGTAAGATAGAGCACAGAGCTTTAAAAATTAAAAATACTATGCTGCGATCGTGGTTTCACTCGCATGATACTTCTGAGTTTTGTCAGACAATGAACTATGAAGTATACATTCCAGGTTCAACTGAATCGGTTCAGTTCTTAGCTAACATGTTTGAGTAAAATAACATGAATCTAAAATTACTGTAAAATTATTGTAGATCACTATCACTATTAGTTATAATTAACTAGTTACGTACACTGCCGGTATGCCTTGTCTTTCGCATTTCCGTTGATAAGTATAGGTACCGAACCCAAAAAAAAAGTCAAGTAAAAAGTTTAGCGGACAGCAAATAATTCGAAGGGCGGCCAGAAAAGTGAGGGGATTTAAATTTAATTTTCGAACTGGAACGACGTAAAAATATCCCCTGTGGCAACAAGTTCAAGTCAACGAAAAAAAATTAAATTAGGACTGAACACAATAATGTCTTGGCTCAACTTTCAAATAAAGAATCAGTGATTCGATATTTGAAAAGAGCGAATTCAAATGGCCGGTACAAAAAAAAAGATAGAAGGAGTTATTTTTTTGAAAATGGTTTCAATCCTAGTGATTTTTTACTTGGTCATTTCATTAGACAGACTATAAAAAAATTAAGCCCAGAGACGAATATTTTGTAGCTTTCCCAATTTAATTTATCATAACTTAATCACTAAAACCTATATTAATAAAGACAAAACATTAAAAGGTTTCCCCGTAGGATGCGACTTGTACTTGTAATTAACGGGGGCTCCTAAGGGAAGACCCAGGGTCCGGCGTACCGATATATTATATTTCAGATGACACTGAGGGTCGTGAAGGATCATATCTGAACTCCTAAATTGGACATGTTTCGTTGATATTATAATTTCGGGGAAATGTGAATGTTTAAATGAGTTTCTTTGCTTCGATAACTTTTGGGTTGGGGACAACAATTGTTTTTGAATTTAACATTGAAGTAAGCTTACTCACATCAACATTGTCTAAAAAAAAGGCTTTTGTATCTATTGTAGATGATTTATATAGCGACAGGGGCAACTGGTGATCACTCATGCCCCTACTTACGGGACGCTGTAGTGCCTGGGACAGGATTTTAGATGGAATAGGCTTGCCCAGCACCTATACCATCCTGACAGCTTAGTCGGCCTAACATTGTCTATATTATAGGGATATTCCATTTCGAATAGATGTTCTGATTTTTCGAGATTTCGTTTATGCTTTACTTTTTATTATCAGATAATATGAAACAGTTGTATTTTATAATTATCAATAAACAACACAAAATAAATATTCTTGCCATATCTAGTTTCTAAAGATTTTTTTTCAGTTTTTTATAAAAATCTACAAAAGGTTGAAGACGATGTTGATGAGTGTATTATTAGCTATCTAGTTCCCATAGTACAAGCTCTGCTTAGTTTGGGGCTAGAAAGTGTTGTGTGGATTGTCTATAATATTTATTTTAAGCTTACTTTTGTAAACATTTTTCGTGTTATAATGTCTCAAAAATTATGAAGGGTATAGGATTTGAACCCGTGACTCTCCCCTAGAATTTTCATAATTGATACGGCAAGACAACGTAAATGCGTATTTTAATTTTCATAGTTACAGCCCAAAGCAGAAGTTTTTACGATGAATGATACCGTCTTGTCGTAACAGCAGGTACTTCTGTGATTAATTCCTCAATATTAGATGAGGTAATAAAGTAATTCATAAAGATTGTTTATTGTTAGCTATGAATTTCCTTGAATTATAAATATGAGTCTGATCCAAAACAAAAAGCAGGTACAGAGTATATTAGAGTACAGGCAATATTTGTAATGCAGTCGTGTAAGAAAAGAATAAATAAATATTAAAATTATAATAGTAGTTGTATAGTAAGTTGCAAATATATCTATCTATATTTATAAAAGAAAGTCGTGTTAGTTACACTATTTATAACTCAAGAAAGGCGGAACCGATTTGGCAGAAAATTAGTGGGGAGGTAGCTTAGAACCGGGAGAAGGACATAGGATACTTTTTATCCCGAAAAAGCAACGGGAACGGGGTGTTACGGGAACGGGCGAGCAAAGCCGCGGGTGGCCACTAGTAGTATATATTTCATTACACTTATTTCATTTAATTTCAAGAACCTTTACCAGAGTGACACAAAATATAAGATGATTTAGTCAATTTTAGTCTTATAAAAAAAAAAAATATTATCCACCTTATAGGTATCAAAGATGTAACAGAAAGTTTATAAGAAAATGTCACCACGTGAGCCAAGTCACAGGTATCCACTAGTCAGATCATAAAATCAATGAAATGCGAGAACTATTGCAACAACATCCCAATACACCGTAGCATCTAAATCCAACCCTGACACTTTTATAAGAGCTATTTCACCCTATTGCAGGCCGAATTAGAATCAACGTACCGATTACAAAAAAATGCATTATTTTTTATAACGCTTTTATTAGCTTCACCTGTATGTATGTATGTATGTATGTATGTAACCGACCCCTTTGAGCTCGATTTTGTCTTACTTTGAACGATCAGATTTGATTCAAACTTTGCACACCTGTCAAAGGTCGATGACAATGCAATAATATGAAAAAAAAAAAACTAAAAAGTAAAAAAAAAATTATAGTTTAAAAAACTAAAAAAAAACGCTTTTATAACTAATTGAACTAAAAAGTTAAAAATAAAACTGTAATAATCAATTGAAAATTTATATTATTGTACAAAAAGCGTGGGGGGCTTGATTTTGATTGTTGTAAATATTTTATCAATAGTTTATTATATCTGAAGTTATTATAAAAAGCACCCCACGCTTTTTTACAATAATATAAATTTTCAATTGATTATTACAGTTTTATTTTTAACTTTTTAGTTCAATTAGTTATGAAAGCGTTTTTTTTTAGTTTTTTAAACTATAATTTATTTAGTTTAGCGTATCATGCGAAAGGAAGAAAAGGAATAAAAGGAAGTCATGTAACGAGAAGAGTGCTGGATAGAAGTAGAGCACGCAGGGCAGTGCATCGTAGGGCGCGTTCCTGACGTGCGTGACCTGCGAGGCATTGCTTGTTATAGGCGATGGTTACCACTTAACATCAGGTGGGCCGTATGCTTGTTCCATCAGCTAGTTACATAAAAAAAAAAAACTTCAAGAGTCTTTTACAATGGCGTCACAAGTGACGTTGTCTCGTCTTCCAGTTCGTGGTTTCCAATCGAGGACTATTAGTCTTGATCGGTTAATTAGTTGAACGAGCTTGGTGGAGTGATATCACTGACATAGTTATGTAGCTTACCGTGATTCTGCTATGGATTTGCTCGTTTAATATTGTTTAAATGCCATAAAATGAGCATAAATGGCTACAATGTGTCAGGTAACAAGTTCCAAAAGCCTTTTAAAATTCAAAATCATAAAATTTTCTTTTTCCGTATTTTGTTTTAATTAGGCCAATTTTTCTCATCTACATACAGATTCTATACGTCGAATAAAAATATATCGTTCTCTTGTTTAGGCTTATCAAAAACAAAGACTGACCTGTTTAATTCGTCGATTTTTCCTAAACAGAAAGATTAACCCTTATTGATATAAACAAACATTAAGTTAGTTACTTTTGTTTATGCAATCGGTACATAGAATCCCGTTCATCTCCCCGTGTCTGTAACTAGTGTTTTTCACACGGACTTTTATGCGCTATTATTTGCAACGGGGTATAAAAGTAACCCAGCCTGAGTTTATGGCTACTGGTCAGGCTGGACTCACAGAATTGTAGACTACAAACAGTAAAGCAGGTTAGTTAACTTCAATTTCATTCATTCATTTTATATTGACAGTACAAAGAGTATAAGAGCACAATACAATCTAAGTAAGTCTTTGCTCAGTGAAAAAAATATATTTTTTATAAATTAATAATGGCAACATATTATTCATAAGTAGTAACGTTGACAAAATTAAACTGATTGAACTTTTAAAGAAACGCTGCTCAGTGCCATTTTTGGTTTTGCACTTATGCCATCTTTTCAGACGAGTCGGCTTGATCCACAGAGTATACCGTTCACATACATTGTTCGAAATTCAAATTCAAAATTCTGCGACAGAATTCAAACATGGCATTTGAATTTGGAAAGTGAGATTTGCCTCAGCATAAGGATTATTTCTACTGTTAGAGAGAACTTAATACTGTGCTAATCCTGAAGTAGCCAGAAAACCCCTTTATGTTGTGTTCGATACTAAAATCTTAGCCGATGTATTGTTTAATGGCGGCTAGGGTTGATGATAGAGTTTACGAGTAGGTTTTACGATTTCATAATAAATTATGTTGCCGAGGAAGGTGCTTTTTGACATTTCTTTTGACTATCGTGTGTAAAAATCGCGAAAAGTCAGTGGGGTTGAGGCGTAATTACGATCCTCTCACCACACTTGGTTTGAGATAATCAGTGAGACGATAAAAATAAGAGGACGGAGAAAGAATCATTCTTCCTGGAAATGTATAGGTGAAACTCATGTCCAATAGACTTCTTCAGGCTGGTAGGTTCTGCGCCATAAACCGTGGGCTTGATTCGCACCGAGAACAAATATTTGTGTGGTGAAAACAGATATTTGTTCTATGTCTGGGTGTTAATTTGAGGCTAGTAACTGTTAAGTTGTGTAGATTATTCGCAATATTTATTATTATTAGCCCGCGTCAGTTCGACCATAGCTTTACAAACAGCATAATATTTTATTTCACTTACCTTTACACCCAAATACAATTGCACATAAAAAGAGTACTATTCTAGAAACTGCTCGTAACAATCGACTTTACCGCTCGACTTTACCACTCGACTTTATCACTCAAAGTAATTTCGAACGCAGTGAAACTCTACACCGTGATTGCATGAAATTTTCATCGAACGTAAACGTACAAGTTAACGTTATCGACGTGACGGAATTAGTTGGGGAGTTTTGGCACGGAATAGGTAATTGTGGCAGAGTAAAATGTACCTCCAAATTTGGTAATGGAAATCACACGTATTTCTGGAATGGCACGGGTGTGTGTTGATTAAAACAATCAATACGAGTGTTTGAGAACGCTTTAAAATGCTAAATTGAGCTTAGGCTGCTGAAATTTACACACAGATAACCTTTATTTTGCATTAATTGTTTATACATGAAACAAGCATACAGTTCACCTAATGGTAAGTGGTAACCATTGCCTATGACAAAGCACAGTCACGAACGCCTACACCGTCTATCGCTGTTCCTTGTTTAAGCTTTCTTATTAGCAACAGGATAACATAACCCGGGTGTATCTCAAAGTAAACAACACTATCATTAAACAGTAAACAAAAGAAAGACAACCTTACCCCTACCGCTTACTTACATGCAATCCAAAAGCTATTTACGACATAAATAAAATAAGTCTCGAGCGCCCCATACCTTTCAATTCCTGTACGGGATATTCCCGGGGATGTACTAAACAACTGTCATTTTATTTTATCACCTGGCTTTCGCGTAAACTCACTTGCTAGTGATAAATTTTAATGTAAGACACTCGAAATATTGTCGCGCGATAGGAGACACTCCTACTTTATTCTTTTTATTTCGAGTTTTTCAATTCAAGCAAAAAACCATTGAAAAAATTAAATGCCATGTATTAAATAATATTTTCTCACTGTCATTTTGAAACTCGTTTTTCGTTATGAAGGGATTTTTTCAACAATGACATTCAAGCTAGCCTTTGTATTTCAAAATAATAACTCTATCATTCTAGGATAGATACTGCTAAAATATAAATCATTGAAAGCTTAAATTGTAATTATAGGTAATACATTTTTCTCAAATCCTGCTTCCAATTTCAGTGTAAAATTCACAAATTGTATTTCCAGCAACTCTGTTTACGGCTTTACAACTGTAAAAATGTTTCCGCCTCAAACAGAAACAACTTAAATCCTTTGAAAAAGTTATAAGCGCAATATTTCCCAAATCGACACCTAAAATGTCATTAGATTCTAATAAATATCCCCCTGGAGTTATGAATTTTACCAAGTTTTTGGTGAATTTGGCCCCGTTTCAACCCTTCCACCTGAATATTTAAAAAGTCGTTGGCAACATTTTAATTGGACAAGCCTGGTGGCCTACCATCATCACACGGGCTACCTGTGAAAACTCGGCTCAAACATATTATAAAGAAAGAAAGAAAATACATTTATTTGACATAATAATTACTTATACAATATATTATGAAAATGACTAGATAAACCTACAGCGACCTGATAACTGTTTTTGTATGTTGTGTTGTTCTTGTTGCATTTTTATTGTTGATAGTTAAGCGTTTGACTGCCATCACACTCGGTGGAAAGTGAAAGTGAAAATGCAGCCCTAAGCTTTGGTCTCGCGATCGTAACGCACAACGCTGCGGTATGCAGCATGCGGCGGCGGACACATAATCTTATGAAAAACGTCTAGAATGGTCTCTTGTTCCGTCGCAGTTTGCGTCTGCGGCGAAGTGCAATCGTGTGACGCTGCGTCAAGCCGTATACCGCAGCGTTGTGCGTTACGATCGCGAGACCAAAGCTTAAGGTGGAGCATGCGTAGCTATTATCCACTTGTTCACTCTTGACTTAAAATTCCAAGGTTGTAATGCTCCTGAAATATTGACGACGGTAAAGAGTTCCACTCCTTGGCAGTTTTCACTAAAAAAGTGGAAGCGAAGTGCTTTGTGCGTTTCGTCCTTCTTTTTGTGTGTGCATCGTTGATAACCTATTACGATATTTTAATCAAATTACTACTACTTCTTTTTTAATGGCTTTGCAGATATCACGGGAAGTTTAGTGGAAGGTAAAACCTTACTTATTTTTCTTATGCATTTTCCACTTCTTCATGCGGATGATGCTGATTGTGCGAGATGGTGGTAGCCCCCTTCCTGGATTAAATTATCAAGACACCTAGTTAAGCCACCTCCTAACTAATGAATTCAACATGAATTAAGCAGCTCTGTTTAATCGCGGATCCGGTAGTCGGCAGATTTTGTTATGTTTAACTGAGTGGAAGACTTTTACTTCTAATTTGTGTGGATAGGTACTTTATTATTACTTAGGGTCGTTATTAGATGACTTGGAAATAAATGTTTTTGAACACAGGCTGTTTGAATGTTTAGGATAGTGAAAAAGATCAGAACGTTAAATAACTATGATCTTTTCTTTTTATAAATACATTATGATTGGTAAAACAATATTTTTGTCATTTAATTTCGATATTACAAAAAAATGTTGCTGCTTCACTAAACGATGGCGATCAGTAAAACGCTGTCAAATGTGACAGTGATAATGACGCAGAATGCTTAGATGTGCGCGAGGCTGTACCTACACAAAATGATAAAAAAGTAGTGGTACAGAATAAGGAAAAGAAATGCTCTGTTTCTTCGAAAATCTTTGACCTCCGACATAAATAAAAGAACAGGCACCCGCCGTAAGAGAACCGTAAAATTATACAAGTCAAGCTTTACGTAACCCATTGTAAAGTGACTTCTTAACAAACTCTGAGGAACTTTTTAAATTCGGCCGTGTCTCAAATCCAGCATTGGTCTCTAAGGACTCCTGTAAAAAATTAACTCAAAGACGAAAAAAAAGTTAAAATGTCCCCCTCTTGCAAAGTAAACATTTTACCTCTTGGCATCGGGAATTAAAATGGTTTGCTGTTTTTTTTGAAGGTATTTAATCATTGTTTTTTGTTGGGGAGTTTCTTTCTTGGTCTAGTTACTTAAAAATGTAGATAGAGGCACAGAAAGTCAAACGAGACAGCAAAAACCCAAAGCCATATTCGAAACCCGATCTACAGGTTTCAATTTGAAACCTACTTGGGTACCAGCTCTCGGTTTAGGCTAAGTTTTAAGATTTAATGTTCTAGACCTAATTTTATCCTTGTCCTTAGTCTAAGTGAGAGAAATAAATAAATATTATGATTGGTTGGATAAGCCTCTTTGAGGCGCACTTAAAATCCTTTCACCACACTTGGTTCGAAAGAATCGGTGACACGATAAGAAGAAGAAGAAGAATTGGTTGGTTTGTTTTTTGTTCTAGTAATGAATTACAATAGTAGTAGTTCTGCTAACGTTAATGTTGGTAGTAGATGAAATCAGGCTAATAAAAATAGTTATCTACAACTACAAGGTCCGAAAATAACTTTAAACTAATATAACTCAATCGCAACTAAATCATGAGCGACCAAATATAATCTAGACGCAATGTCGGAACAGAAAAGCAATAGAGGGTGGTAGGGAAACGAAAAATAATATTATCTGTTACTTATAAAACCAATGTTGTTATGTATGTATTGATAGGATGAAAACACTTCATTGAATATAGCTACAACTCTGTTTTACTTTTGTACCCGGCAAACAATACAACTACCCATTCCGACGCCATCTCTCTTCTGCTTCCCCTACTCTAGGGATGTCACTCGTTGCTTTATCCGACTATGGATGTCCTATTCCCAAAACCGGTTAACAGTATGTAGGCTTTATGATTCGGCTTCGTATTTACAAAGCGCTTGGAATACCGATGATGCACATAGATTCAACAACCAAGGGCCATAAATAACAGCAGAGAAAACTATAGGGTAAGGTGTGTCCGCTGACGTCTAGTGTGTCTATTCCAGAGCAAAATTCGTTCAGACGATCGCTGAATTTTATTTGTGAGTTTCTATTTGAAAAATTTGAAAATAGAACGTGAGAATCCGCTGTGAGTTATAACTTTTTGTTTGAAATATTTAAAAATCGAACGTGGATTCAGC
Organism: Thera obeliscata; assembly: GCA_947578465.1. NCBI lineage: Eukaryota > Metazoa > Arthropoda > Insecta > Lepidoptera > Geometridae > Thera > Thera obeliscata. Next base: position 20,107,656 of record OX387912.1, on the reverse strand, counting down.
GAACGAGCCGTGTTGCAGGAAAAGCAGGGTTGCGCTAGACGGCCGTTAGCGCTGATAAGCCTGGATCAAAGCGTCAAAAAAACCCTCACATCATTTTACATTAAGTGTAAAGTAACGAAAACCATAATCCGATTGACAAAAGTACTTTTTCGTAGCATTCCAGTTTTCATAAAAAAGACATCAACGCGTTACGTGCTACGAAAAAAATCAAATTAAATAATAAGTAGGTATATAAAAATCATGTCACGAATGATGATTTAATGATGGGTTAAAAATCACCTCTCGGGCGTAGGCCTCATGTCTCTCCATTGCTTTCTATCTCATTCCCCCAGTCATTCATCCTTTCTTATCCAGTCTGGTCCTCTTTTTCTTTTACTATTGCGTGAGATTCATTCCAATGACTCAATATTACATCCTAATAATAATTGTTATTGTTAATATTCATAGCTCAGATAGAAGTCTCCACAGTTTGTATGGTCGTCTGTCCCACAATAGCCAAGGGACAGACGTGGACAGACAGACGGACCAACTTATAATATTTTCATTATATCCAGTCCCACTGGTTCTGCAGTCTGTTCGTAGTTTTGATCAGCTTAACTATTCTGGAATGTATTTCACGTAGCTACGCTTTGTAAGACTGAACCACAGATTTAAAAGTCTCAGTTTCATTACTTTGTTATAGGTAGTCCCTGCATTTCAACATTCAACATTCAGAACAAAAAATCTATTAGTAATTTTTTTATAATGATTATCAGGTTTGGGTTTTTGTAATCTCTTATTTCGGCACTGTTACGCAAGCCTCGGTGGCGCAGTAGGCAGCGCGTAAGTCTCATAATCTTAAGGTCGTGAGTTCGATCCTCACCCGGGGCATAATTTTTGCATAAAATTATCTTGATATTTTTTCAAGAAATGTTCGTATTCATATATTATGTATTAAAATTTCTTTTTAATTAGTTCATATTGTATAATAATAGTTTTTGTAAATAATGTATATTCTGTTGTAAATAAAGTTCTTTGTAAAATTATACATAAAAAATATTTTCATGAAATAATGCGATAATAAATATACCATGATGCCATAATAATGAAATAATGTCAACGCCATCTATGAAGGATAAAATACATTTCACGATTTTAACAACAAACCTTTTTTGAGAATGAGAACCATAATCAGCGCCACCTAGTGGTAAAACCTTCAACTAAGATGGCATATGGCTGGGAATCTTTATTTCGTCGCAGAGTTCTCCTTAGAGTTTCTCTACGTTGCAAACGATACATTATAGTCCACGATCAAATCTGAAGATGGCGCTTAAAACAAGTGACTGCAGATAATATAGCATTCGAATTAACTAAAAAATGCTTTTTGCAATAATGGTGAGCTGCATTTAAGTGGCAAGTGTAAATATTAAATATATTATCGAAAGCTAAAATTGACTTATCACTTATCAGCCATAAAATCCACAAAAAAATATTTTGATTGAGTACTTAATTCAATTCGATTAATTGTTTTCAGAACATCTGGAACCTTATCACGCATATAATAAAGTTGGTACCTATACAATTAAAAATAACATTAAAAAAAAAAAAAAAAGTTAAATTTATCTTTTTCCCAATAAGTGAAACTGCGCTATGCGCCGCAATATAGGGCCTAATAATCTGTGCGGTGCAGTACCTATATATAGGGCAAGCCCTTTGAGATCACTCTGTTATTTCTATAATCATTTGTTTTAGATACCTAGAGAAGTAACTTTAAAATTAGTCTATAAAAAAAGCAATGTGACGCACGCCACAAGCGCTTATGACTGCTTAGTGTAAGATTATGCAATATTTGGAATTTACAAAGAGGATCTCTTAAACGATAAAAAATTGCATCTAAAAACCCAACGGTGTTAAGTTTCAGTTGACCATAAAAACAAAATTTATTATATTTAAATCGATATTTTTTTTTACCAATGGGTCCAAAGGTAACTGTACAATAAAGCAGTGTTGGATTAAAAATATGATTAGAGTTAGATAAATTGACACGCTTTTGCATTGACAGCTTGTACGCCTACGTAAAATACTCCTAGGTCAATTGCGTTTTTGTATTGGACACTGAGGTAGGCCGGCGAAATGTAGTAAACGCCCCTACAGATGACAGCAATCAACTCTAACTCGTGCGAAATCGCGTCAGAAGGCGACTAGTGTTAGAAACTGGATTTTCCCCAACAGTAGGATGCAATGTGTGGCGCTGGCAATATGAACTTAGGCTTTCCGGATAAAAATTTGAGGGCTAGATTAACCATAACTCACACGAAAGTGTCACCAGAAGCCTTGTCATGGAAAGCAGTTTTCTTACCAAGTACCAAGACATTTTAGTCCAAATGTCATAATTTTGGCAATATTCACTGCGTATTGACTTTGATCGAAGATTCACTCTCGTCAAAAATCTATGCTTGAGGCTCGACTCAAACTCAAGCACTGTTCCTGGAATGTATCCAATACGGGCCTAAGTAAGGATCACAAAGTAAGGGAGACACAGTTTTATCGTTTTTGGTTCAATTGACTTTGTAATTTGAAAAGGGCAATAGAACATTGCACACCTAAGCTCCTTTAGAAGAGGTAGGTACAACCATGCTTTGGTGGATGTCAAGCCTTTAATAAAATTGTTCTTTTATTTGGCAAGGTCGTCCACTGGCGCCAATGCTTAAAATTCTACCAGTATTTGTGGAATAACAAGGGGTATTTACCTCTTTCGTATCAAATTTGCCAAATAATACATAATTGATGAGCATTTTTGGATACAAAAAAGGCTTTATTGATTTTAAATGTTCAGCTAAAAGCTTGATTAATAGCTTTTATTATGATACCTATCAAGAGCCGGAACTATGGTTATAGGAAAAGTTTGAAAAAACCTGCGATTATATAATAATGACATTCTTGTGTGAAACAAGCATTTTCCTAGCATGTTGATATGGTGTGACTTACCTAGAAGGATTGCTTAGTACCTATAGCTGTTTTCAAACGACCACTTTGAAAATAAACTAAAACTTAAAATATTTAATTTAATAACTAGTTATTGACTAACTTCACTAACCTAAGACACTTTAGATTTTGTAAGTGAATTTCAAACATTTATGATAATAGGTATAGTCACATTCTAAATATGAATCGGTAGGTTACAAAAGTGGTGGTATGTGTTGATTCAGATATGCAACACACTCCGAACTATTCAAAAAAATCTGTGTCTCGGAGGGCAGCATGCGTCTTCTTCTAGGTCTTATAAAGGTCTTAGTAAAAAACCTCTTCATTATCTTACGTCTTTCATATAGGATTAGGTCTTATACACGTACTAGGTAAGCCTATTCCTCTTGTCCCAGGCACTATAGCTTACCATATGTGGTATGGTCTCTGTGAATCTGGTGTTTCAATTTCTATCTTACAGAAAGTATAGGCATGGTTTATCTTCCTAAGTAGTTAAATAATCTACGGTATGGTTACCATGGTTACAAGTTCTGCAGTGGCCTTAACCTAAGCAAGTTGCGCGTGATGGAATTTCAAACAATACGCCATCAAGTGCTTGTTTTGTTTTACTACCTTCGGCCACAGTTGAAGTAATAGTTTGTAAGCAAGTTAACTGTCAAACTGGAGGTGGTCTAACGTTCAAGCCGCATGGCGGCATGCATGCGGAAAGACTGCCATCGATGAACTTATCACTCGCACATGACCTTTTGACAGGTATAAAAACACTAAACTTATTTATCTACTACACTAATCAACAGGTAGGTAAATTACATTTCCACATTCTAATACATACTTATTTAATTTTACCATCGCCAAGGCAAGTGCAACAAGGCATTTTCTCGTAGGCTACGCACGTCAGGAACGTGCCATACAGATGTTCAGCCTCACGTGTCAGTAATATTACCGACACCCACACCCTTCAAACCGAAACAGCAATGCTGCTTCACGGCACAGATAGACATGGTTTTAGTACTTCCCCAGACGAGCCCTTCACAAAGAGCTCTGCTGCTACTAATACCAGTACTACTTACTATAGATTATGTATATATTAATTCGCCTTCCGTAGCTCAAATAGTTGACCCTTATACAAAATAGCTTCTGAATATCACTGTGAAAATCGAACATATTCCTCGCATCTTTGACCATCTTACCTCTAACCCAAGAAGGTTGTCAATTATTTACAACCCTACTGGTTTTTTTTTCAACGTTCATCTATTCTACCCGATTTAGGACAATAGAACTGTTCCAAATAAATCACAATATTAAACGATCTTGAAGACCCTCTGTCTTGGCACCAACCACTTAAGTCTTTGTTAAGGCGAAGCTTTACTAAAAATATCAAAAAGTCAGTGTCAATTGAGTGCATCAATTTAACTAAAGGACCCCAAACTAAAGCAACGCGTTTAAACTATTAGTATTTTCCAAATAATGTAGTGTTAGGTACATAAATTCTCTTGTTTTAAAGTTCGCGCATTGTAATTATTTTAAGTTGGCTCTATCGTATGGCAGCTTTCGTTCGGTTGGCAGCCCTGAAACAAACGGACGTAGACAAAATACTGGCGGTTTGACGCAGCAAGAGTCCTATACATGCTCTACTTAGGTCCCGTGTCACGGCCTTAGTAAACAGGAGGCTCTGCTGGCAAGGCTGCTGCTTGCCTGACTGCCTTTACCAGGCTGGCGGGGGTGACTGACTATGCTAGATAGGTACAAACAAACAATCAATCTCTTCAGCTTTATAATATTAGTAGAGATTGAACTTTTGGCTTAGATGATGTTTACATTTGGATGTACATGTAACTAATTATATAGCACTGTGATTCTGAGACGTTCATCATGTTTATTTTGTACTGTCTATCTAAAACAGCACCTAATTCGTCATTCTAAACATTCTTCCCCTTAAATAGTGAAACAGTGACGATGCACCCCTAATCACACAATTATAACCCTTAAAGGGTGCCGCCCTAAAATGCTATTAGCTGTTAAACTACTGATTTATCTCTGGTCATTATGACCATAGTTGATTAGTTCGGGATGATTTAAGAAATGGCTTGCTATTTGAGCAGTTGCTTTTTTTCACAGTAGTAGTAAAACAGAAAGTTAGGGTAAGTACTTACTTATCCCAAAGAACTATGTTAATTATTTTCATTAGTTCGTTCAAAATGCGAAAAAAGATGAAAAGTAACGTTAAAAAAGCAATATTTAACACTATTCAGCACTAAATAAAGCAAAGTTTATATTATAATTTTTTTTTATCACTTTGTTTTTTTCAAACAAACACCTTTGCAAAGATCTAGAGAACAGGGTGAAAATATTTGAAATATTGCCATGCCATTTTTTTACGAATTATCTGTCAAAATGTTTTTCTTCGAAATTTTAATCGCTCTAATGAATCATTGATGTAGGTAAAATATTCGGTGGTTATTAACATCTGATTATTATTATTCAGTGTGCATCTTTTCACAAAGATGCCGCCTGCACTCGACGTCACAAAAATATGTGGAGTATATGCGTCTTAAGTTTTGGATAAATATTTTCATGATTGGCAAAATAATGGAGAGTGTTCCATGACATGTATATGTGTGTGTAACTATGTTTTTTTCAAAAACCCTGACTGTGCACTTTATTCACAGTCTACTCAAAAAGTATGGCGAGTTTTATATAGATCGGGAACTGGGGTTCGGTAGTTTAAATTATTATAAGTAGTTTAGGCTTATGGCTAGCGTTGGGAGATTATTTGGCACTTACTTACTTTCTTCGGTTTGGCCAACCAACCAAGACTTTATTAAAAAACCTTAAAATATACTTACTAGATACAGACTAATAATATTTGCAAGTCAGTTATTTAGTTTTTAATTAGTCCTTCATTGTGCATCTTACTAATATTTTTATGAGAAATCCTCAGAGTATAAAAATTCAGCTACTCCATTCATTTATTGCTCTGCTCCATCGATCTAAATTGAGTTATCAACTTTGGTGAAACTCATTGTTTTATATAGGCCTTTTTGCGCTGAACACGTTTAATAGTCAATTAATGGAGCTACCTGCGGCGGTTATCCCAAATTGATCACAAGGATATTGACCAGTCATGGCCCGGGGTGGCATGCGGTCAATTGGACCCGTGCGTCGCTTTAGGGTTAAACCGATATGTGACTTATAATATAAATTAATTTCTACCGTTATGAAAATTGTATGTAATTGAAATGAATTTTCGGGTTACAAACATTAATTAGTTGAGTGCAATTAAGTTGGTAAGAGTGTAGAGGTACAGTTTTCTGTTTTCTTGCGAAAAATTACTTGAGAAACCGGCTTCATGTTTAAACTGGAAATTTCTATGGGACCAATCTGGAAATATTACTTTTGTGATAAAATAATATTTTATTAAAACAGCTCGTAAATGATGAAATAACAAACATTAAATTTTAATCAAACAAAAAAAATTAAATGAATTGAGAAATTACTCCTTTTCTTTTTAATAAATAGGTAGGTTTAAAAAATATTTCGTCTACCGATTCAATTTTAAAACAGTTACTAAAATACTTTAGCCATAGCACATAATAACTAATATTTTTCTGTGCCACAGCCTATTTCACAAATAATTAACAGTTTCTATAAAAAAGTAACCACGGTTTTGCTAACAGTTCGTTCATAAAGCAAGTCACAGTTCCGCTATCAGTTTCTTTAAAAACTGCGGTAGGCTCATCCTGTGTGTTCCCACAACTTGTGTTTTTGCCCTAATCGTAGTTATCGTTCGTCCGTTCCAATTTAGATTATTGTTGCTATTAAACTTAGAATGGTGCTGGTTAATTATTTTAAATTGCCTGGAATATTTTGGAGTATTATCAGTGTAGGTTATGGAGATTGTGTAATAAAAAACAACACAAAAAATGAGATGTTATCAACCAAGCTTGTTATCTTGAACGATCAAATCGCGAAACAATATTTCAACAATTTCGTCACCAGCCGAAATAGCTCAGTTGGGAGAGCGTCAGACTGAAGATCTGAAGGTCCCTGGTTCAATCCCTGGTTTCGGCAAATCATTTTGTGATTTTTTTATTTATATCCTTTAATGACTATGAATCAATCTACTCTCTTGTTCTGAAATAATTGTAACTACCACAGTGTTGTATACCATAATATTAAATTTTACGCAAGAAAAAGACGATTAAAATACATATTTTACGAATTCGTATTTTAAAAAATTCGTGGCTCAATAAATCTTTTCCTAACTTTTGCACAAGTTTTTTTTGTGATAGGTAGATAAACTATTTAGTTAGTTACATAGCACAAAAAAACAATACGTCACTAATAGTGACATCCACTATTTATGTATTATTTTGTATACATGCATACTTGTATGGGTACTTCCATTGATTTACGTAGTTTTGGTACTTGCTATATAGCTTTTAGTGCTCATTGTAAATTATTATTGTTGGTATAACGCGGTGGATCCAATGAGGTCCTAAAGTTTCCATATTTGAAAGCATTATTTTATGAAAGGTTCTTCCCCGCCATCGCCATTTGATTGGTCTCACAGCTAAGTTTGTATAGCTCTGCTTTCTGCGCTGTTGGTTGTAGGTTCGATCCCCACTGAGAACAAAAATATTTGAGTGATGAACACAACAGGTTGTGTATTGTATCTGGGCTGTTTCTAACCTTTATTGGTAGGGTCAACAACTTTTTTATATTACACTAGTTCGCCCGCTCGCTCGCCCGTTCCCGTAACACCCCGTTCCCGTTGCTTTTTCGGGATAAAAAGTATCTTATGTCCTTCTCCCGGTTCTAAGCTACCTCCCCACTAATTTTCTGACAAATCGGTTCCGCCGTTCTTGAGTTATAAATAGTGTAACTAACACCACTTTCTTTTATAAATATAGATTATACATATATAATAATAAATTATTAGCTGATTATCTATATTTTGACGTGACAACGTCATAGAATTCAATGGAGCCGGCTGCACGCACGAAAAAACATGACTCATGCGGCGCTACCTCGCTCTGAGGCGTTCCATTTAAGGCTTGAAGTGCAAGCGAGAGCGCGGAACGAGCGACAAAGAGGCACAATCGGCCTCCACGTTCGGCAGCGTTCGACATCTGTCTCTCTCCTACTTGAGTGAGAGATGCGTCCGCTTGGACAGCTATATGACGTTGTCACGTTCAACTATCGTCAGTAAACCGACTTTACACACAACCGATTTTTTTTTACGAACATGTAACATTTAAATTAATCTAATCAATTCAGGAATTCAAGGCTTACCTATATATAAAACTTACATGCCAGCTGACGTGCGACAGGCAATTTTTACATAGATAAAATAAGATAAGATACTATAGTGCATGTTTATAATGTAAGACAGGAAATCAATTATTTAATTCATGTCTCATGGATTTATCGCTAGTTTTCATGAATGAATTTTCATTGATATTTTTAGTCTTTGCAGTTACATTCCTTAGATACGATCGATTCTTACATATTTATTAGTCACTTAACTAGTAAAGATTCTTTGATTATTAAATCTAATTTATTAGCCATTAGTATTTTAAACCATAATATTTTGGAGTAAATCTTTACCTAAATTTTTCGAGCAAACGTTAATCAGCAAACGTGAATTCGATGAAGCATATACAGGGTGGAATTTTGTAATGCCACCTGGAGGGAAAGTACTCTTAATACTGCAGATAGAAAATTTTACTCGAAAGAAACATTCCTTTATTTTTGAATAGAAAGCAAACTGCATTCAAAGATTTTCGAAAATTCTCTTCTCCCACACCATACATAACACCATACATAATATGACTTTGTATTAAACTCTATTATTCCTAAGTACGGCCCTTTCTGAACTTAACCGTGGAACAGGCGTCTTCTTAACACTATAAGTGGCCAAGTAGCTAAATTTATTATAACATTTAACCCCTCAATTACTCTGTGGATTGTAATTAGTAGTATTACTGTGGAATTACGTTATGCCTGTAATATACGACGTAATGGTCGATGATAGTGCGTAATTATTTTTGTTCTTGTAAGTGAATCGATTTATTTTGAAAGGCCGCTCTTTAAGTGTTGCTGGCTAGGAGCAAATACTTATGGACTAAGCTTTACACACATTTAATCTAAGTGATCTGTAATGGCGGTCAGTTAAATGCTGTCAAATATGACAGCTATGTTTGACAGCAGTTCACTGATCGCCATCGCCATCGCGTAGATGTGCGCTGGCCTTTAGGGCGGTTAGTTATGTTGGATTAGCATCTTGATGTAGCTATCACAAGCTTTGTTGTAGTCTTTCGTAGCAACTTCGATTTCCGCGAGGTCCAGAATGTTCGAAAAAACCCGTTTTTTATGATAGAACAATAATACTTTGAAAAAAAAAAGTTGTTATAAGAGACATTCTAAATTGAATGTCGTTCAATAGTTGAGAAGCTTCTTGTATTGAAAATAAATATTTTGGAACCTTGCACATGCTTTTCACATTATACATGACCGAAACTAAAATATAATTACAAGGAATGATTTTCAAGAATCATTATAATTGATTTACCTCAAGCTTTTTACGGTGATCGTTTGAGAAAAATGGTCCAAATCTCCCTTTTTAGGGTTCCGTAGCCAAATGGCAAAAACGGAACCCTTATAGATTCGTCATGTCTGTCTGTCTGTCTGTCTGTCTGTCCGACCGTGTCACAGCCATTTTTCTCCGAAACCATAAAAGCTAGACTGATGAAACTTGGTGAGTAGATGTATTCTGTGAACCGCATTAAGGTTTTTACATAAAAATAGAAAAAAAACTATAAATTTTGGGGGTCCCCGTACTTGAAACTGAAACTCAAAATTTTTTTTTTCATCGAACCCATACGTGTGGGGTATCTATGTATAGGTCATTAAAAATGATGTTGAGGTTTCAAATATCGTTTTTAGGGTTCCGTAGCCAAATGGCAAAAACGGAACCCTTATAGATTCGTCATGTCTGTCTGTCTGTCTGTCTGTCTGTCTGTCCGGCCGTGTCACAGCCATTTTTCTCCGAAACCATAAAAGCTAGACTGATGAAAGTTGGTGAGTATATGTATTCTGTAAGCCGCATTAAGGTTTTTACACAAAAATAGAAAAAAAACTATAAATTTTGGGGGTCCCCCCATACTTGAAACTGAAACTCAAAAAATTTTTTTTCATCGAACTCATACGTGTGGGGTATCTATGAATAGGTCTTTAAAAATGATGTTGAGGTTTCTAATATAGTTTTTTTCTAAACTGAATAGTTTGCGCGAGAGACACTTCCAAAGTGGAAAAAAGTTGGTCCCCCCCCCTCTAACTTCTAAAGTAAGAGAATGATAATACTAAAAAAAATATATGTTGTACATTACTATGTAAACTTTCAACGATATTTGGTTTGAACGAGATCTAGTCAGTAGTTTTTTTTTTATACGTCATAAACCGTAAACCGCAATTTACCTTTCAACGAACTACAGGAACCTTATTATGTTTCATCAAGTAACATATATAAAGGTTCTTGTAGTTCGTCGTGCTACGGAACCCTTCATGGGCGAGTCTGACTCGCACTTGGCTGCTTTTTTTTCTAAACTGAATAGTTTGCGCGAGAGACACTTCCAAAGTGGAAAAAAGTTGGTCCCCCCCCCTCTAACTTCTAAAATAAGAGAATGATAAATCCAAAAAAAATATATGTTGTACATTACTATGCAAACTTTCAACGATATTTGGTTTGAACGAGATCTAGTCTGTAGTTTTTTTTTATACGTCATAAATCGTAAACCGCAATTTACCTTTCGACGAACTACAAAAACCTTTATATTATGTTAATTGATGCTACGGAACCCTTCATGGGCGAGTCCGACTCGCACATGGCTGCTTTTTTTACACCCTGTTTAAGTAAGACCCTTCTACTCTAATCTGAAAAAGCACTTCGTTGCTTCCTCCGTCTGCTTAACATTCAGTGGTTACTGGGTGGTTAATTGGTTTTGGACTTTAAACTTTTAAAATTACACTGAGTTATTGTTCAGACCTACTTGTTCAGGTATGCTGAAGACTAGTTTTTTTTTTCAATGATTTCGCTGACCGCCATCGAAGATCGCATAGATGTACGCAAGGTTTAATCGTTCTTCCATGGCGATCAGCTAGATACTGTCAAATATGAAATGGCTCTTAGAGAGAATCAGAACCAGAATGGAAGAACAGAATTTTTTTAGGTTATGAAGAAAACTAGTAACTGTCAATTTAATAGTTTCGATGCGTACAAAATTAAACAAGAAATCTGTCAAACCTACAGCAGTTTCACCTTGCGTGGGCGTGGCGCCGCCACATCTCCAAACAAGTTATATTGTATGCTAATTCCAATGATTTGGAATAGTAATTAATACAAAAAATAATTTGTTAGTCGCGTTTAAGGGCACCGCAACTGGTATCTTCATAATGGTTTTGGTACCGGTTTGGTTTAGCTAAAATAGTTGTTCATAACTGTACCTTAGATAGTTTTACAGTCCTATGTGGGTAGTTTGGACTGAATAGAAAACTTGAGGCAGCTTCCGAAACAAAAGATACAATGACAAATCATGAACACAAAACCGAATTGGAGAATTCACATAAAAATGTGCCTTATGAGACTTTCCAGCACCCTAAAACAATTTTGAAAATGTACCCTGTATTTATACCCTGAAAATTTCAACCATCTACTATTAACTAATTACGGCTGATTTCAAAGATTGCTAATTGCCCATTAATCCCCATCGTTAACAAATATTTGTGTGGTGAACGCAGATGTTTGTTCTGTGTCTGGGTGTTATATTGTGTTCTTAGTAAATATTTACAAAAAAAATTTATAAAGTGTTATATTCCCATAGTTCAAGCTCTGCTTCATTTGGGGCTAGATAGTGTTGCGTGGACTGTCCACAATATTTATTATTTTATTTATTTATTATTAGAACAATTGACTGTTTTTTATCTCAAATTGTGCATGCAAATTTTTGTGTATAACATCTATATCAAATATTTTAAAGATCGATTGGCAATCTGTGAAACCTTAGAATGTGTGCCTATTTAATTATATCAGGATTCTTCGTAAAACGTAGATAAGTCTAAGTAACGTCACAAGTAATATATTGACCCGATAATTAGCCACAAAACATATCCTCCTGTAATGAATGCTCCACGTTCCGACAACAAACAAAATCCTGCTTCAAACGTGTTGTAATAATTAGTTTCATTCTGAGTAGTATCCTAGTAGGCATTCTCACATCACACACACAATAGATTCTGCCTTAATTGACCGAGGCTTATTTTATTTATCTATACTTACTTAAAAGAGTGTTTGAGCGAAAGTATTTAAGGTGGTTCGATTCCGATACAAACTGAATTTACACAACTATAGGCAAACAAAGTATAAATGTACACTGAAATAGCTGTAATAGAATTTTACAGTGGTCTTTATTGCTGGCCAGTTCTATAAAGTTGGAGAAAACTGTAGGATAACAGAAATATTAATAAAAAACCAAAAAAGTAATTATTTCGTCATTCTTTCTAACGGGTACTCGGCATTGAATACGTGAATGAACTTAAAACATATGTCTCAAAATAGTCGTAAAAGTCTGTTAGTTCTTTTTCTGAAGCCCCGACTGCCACGACCAACGGCTACCACTCCAACTTTATATAACTGGCCGGTAATAAGGACCACTGTAAAAGCCTATTACAGCTATTTCAGTGTACATTAATACTTTATTCGCCCATAGTTGTGTAAATTAAGTTTGTATGGAAATCGTACCCCCTTAAAGGCGAAAATTATATAATTTACTAATGAAGACTATCACCACAATGAGATTGGTTTTCATGTATTTAAAGTTTATTTTTACATGCTTTTTATTTGCTTTACATGTATTTAGTATGTTTGTAACCGACTCCTTTGGGCGTGATTTTGATTTATTTCAAACGGCCAGATTTCATTCAAACTTCGTTTTATCGAGGACCGATAATACACTAATTTGAGAAAATAATTCAAAAACGTGTTTTGTAGTTCTTTTCACTATTTGTTTTTCGAAAGCTTGATTTAACCCATGTTAGACCTGGCGGATAATATTAGGTCTGTGTGGCCTTATTAAAGCAGCGATATTTGAAAGCTGTGCACTAATCGCCACCCCAGAAGGTTTGGATGTACGCAAGTCTTCAGTGTTTCAGAGGCCAGTTTGTAACAGGAAATAGGTTACATTTTAATAATTAAGTATTCTTTCTGAATGAATGACCACAACTTCAGTCTAATTCATTTTTAAATTAAATTAATAATTGGTACAACAAAATTGCTATTTTTTTTTATAATAGCCGCTTCGCGCAATAATTTATTTTTAAGTAATGGCTGGTAAATAATGCTCATTAAAATGATGGAACGCCTACCGAAAGTGTCGATGCATACTTTAGTATTACAGTTAGGTGCAAAGAATTTATACTTCCTTGCATTATTGCCTATAAAAAGCCAGCCTCATTGAGGAATAATTTTGGATAAATTTTTTTTTGATATCTTCACAAAATGAAATCGATAATAGTCGATTACATTTATTTAAACTCATTTGTTTGCCACTCGATACTAGATTATCAATCAAGATAGCAAGAACTTGGCAACAATCTTGATAGTAGGTTCTTATTTAAAGAAAAAACTAAAGTACCAAGTCCGGTGGCGCGCGCGCAAGACTTATAGATTTCGATAAGCCAAAATTTTACAACTTTAAATTGATTTAAATCAAAATTGAAAAAGCACTAATTACCTTAATTAATTTAAGATATCGGATACACGTTCGTATCGTAGAATGCGTAATATAACATGTTCGATGGTGAATTTATGAGGCATCGGTAAACTTGTTTGATATGAACTGTCTAATTTTTCTTTGGACGTTATCTATGTTAATAACCATTGTGCATGTCCATGCCGTGAATATTGAGTAAAAAATCGAATCGGACATCGATTAACGCCTCATCTCGTATGCAAATTGCTGACTAGTCGACATGTATAATTACGAAGTCAAGGCGGCTTCTCTTCATTTTTCTTCTCTCATTTCCTTTCATTGTCTCTCTTATCTGTGTAGTTTACGATCATAATAATAATGTACATTGTAGGTGATGATTTTGGGTGGTCCATTGGACGTAATGATGTTATTATAATGGGGATATTAATGGGCTTCTACTCAACTGTCTCATCACGATACGTTTGTTTTCAACGAGCTCTCATTAGTTTATTATCGCATGAACGATTGACTTTTAAAACGTTTATCTGCACTCGATATTTAGAATCGATTGTCTTGAGAACAAGTAGTAGTGCTCTTTGTGAAGAGCTCGTCCGGGGAAGTACTAACACCATGCCTATTTCTGCGTGAAGCATCATCGGTGTGTTCCGGTTTGAAGGGTGAGGGTGCCGGTAAAATTACTGGCACGTGAGGCTAAACATCTGTATGCCTCAAGTTGATGACAGGAAGTGCATCGTAGGGCACGTTCCTGACTTGCGTGACCTATGAGGCAATGCTTTGTTACAGGCAATGGTTAGCACTTAACATCAGGTGGGCCATATGCTTGTTCCATCAGCTAGTTGTATAAAAAGTAAACAGTCGGTAAAACATCAACTACCACAGTAAGTTTCGTTAGTGTGTTTCTAGTCACCTTTTTCAACGCTTTTTACTTTAGGTTCTAAGAATTCAACTGATCAAATACTATTGACTCCAATCCAACATTACGGTGACATGGTCCCAACACTTTTAATTACTTAAGGGACAAAGCGGTTGCATTGCCCATCGTGGGAACCCCATCTGTTTACCATCTACATTTGTTCTCTTCGAGTTCCGACGACCAAACACTCGAGATCTTTTGTCCGAAAACGTAATGGGGATAGATAAATAGAAATAAAAGGACCTCAATGGGCATGGCGCTACAAAACTTAAGGACGTGACGGTAAACGGACATGCCATCTTATCTGTAGGCATTTTTAACGGGTTGATTGCTATGATGTTGGATGTTGGTATAACTGTGCGTAGTTTAATCTTTGTCACGGCTACGAGAAAACACCCTTATGGCTAATATGGGCAGGTCTGGAAACCATATTTATTATTTAGCCTGTGCTGCAAAATAAAATTAACCTTGATCGTATTCCCATTCCCTTTATTTTACTGCCAGATTGCCTAAAACCAAGCAGTCACCATTAACAATAGCTGTGTAGTCATTATTTGTTGCTGATTTTATCGCTATTGTACGTAACTTATGAAGTTATCATGGTTTTTAACACAATTTTTATGAACATCGGGATATTTACAATGTTTTATTTTTGTGAGTTTTGACTCCTGATATTTTGGCACACTTGCATGCACCATGATCACGGGTTGTACTGACGGTAGTACATACGGACATCAGACTATTCACTGCTCGCTCTTATGTCCTTGTAGTAAGCGTAATTGTTCTTTGTTTTTATGTAACTTGAGCCGTATCCTTTTGTACAAAATACAAACCAAAACTTTTAGTATTTCAATTTACCAAGAAATTCCATCCATCCATTGCGTGAATTGCACAATTTACGGCCATATCTATCTTCTCATGAATCGTGAATTACATAATAGCTCTGCAGTCCTTAGTTTCAACTTGCAATCGCAATTAAGGGGTTGCCATGAGACTTGCAATTACAGAACTCTGAAATATGCCTAGATGTGTGAACTTGATCATTTGTCGGGATTATTATATCGGTAAACATAACCTTACCTCGGCCAGGGTTATCGTTAATTTATAATTTAGATGTGTGATTGTATGTGTTTGAAATATGGCAAGAGAATAGCTGAAAATATAAAAAGTGAGAACCGCGTGTCCAGATTTATATTTTGTAATAAAAAACGTTATGTAGAGTTGAAGCGTTACCATCCAAAATTTGCGCGGTTTTCACCCCAATAAACTGTATTGGGGTGAAAACCGCGCAAATTTTATTAAATTATTAAATTATATTGAGATTATAACCCACATTATAATGTTATAATGATAAAAACACATGCTAGATCCAGAAGAAGATATACCTAGATATAGAACCCACTCATAATAAAAGTAATACCTAAATATGTGCGGAGGTATTGAATGAATAAAATAAGTCATATTTTTGTCATTTATCATTACCCAAATAAAGAAAAAAAGTATTCATTCGCTTGTCCGCTTCAGATTCCAGCGGCAAAGCAAACACAGCCATTCAACCCTTCAATTCGGCTTGACAAAAATACTCTACTCAGTCAATATTGGCCGCTCAGTTTCTGAGAAGTTCGTGGGGTAGAAGCGAACGCGATTATAGGGTTCTGATTTTATAACCTTAATGCTTTAGACATGAAAAAAATCTACTTTAAGTTCGCACTTTACTACACTTATTACCGCACTACGTCAGCAATTGTATCTTATTCGGACAAAGTAGATACGTCGTAGTTCTATCACAAGAGACGTAACCACCAGAAAGATAAACTGCTATACCCACCCATTAGTCTGCATGCTAATGATGTTTCTTTTGACATGTCTTAAAGCTAGTTGGATTCAGGGAACAGGCCCCGGTTTAATAAAGCTGACAATTTGACATTTATGTCAAAAAGTGACAAAATTGTGGAATTGTCGCGCTTTTGTGACATATTTGTCACTTTTATTAATAGCTTAAGCGCGACAATTTCACAATTTTGTCAAAGTTTTGACATATATGTCGAATTGTCAGCTTTATTAAATAGAAGCCTGATTAAGTCTTGCCCCTCGACAACCACATAAATGCGTCACCATCCGGTTCTCTCGAACATTCTTGCCATCAACCTAAAGTCCTAAATCGCTACTTCAAGGAGTTGGGCTGGCTGGGATGAGCTAGCAGGGGGACAATGCACAATACACCCCGTCGCGGGACATCAGTGCAGATCGTATTCTCCCAACTCAAATTAGAATTAGATTAGAAGCTTGTTGAATTCTGGTGCCTCTGCGCCTCTAAGGCCCATAATAGATGGAAGAGTAGTTAGCCGCTTACATTTTGAACCACAGGCTAAATCTTGCCCACTCGTCCTTATAACGCCACTTTTGTTTGAGGGCAGCGGGTTTTACAAGTCCATTAGTTCGCTTGCGGATAGGTATTGTCACAAGACTTTCTTGACCAAAAAAAAGCCAACTTTTCTTGGAGTTTACCCAAAAGATCATGAGTCACAGTAACCGTATCAGTATTACATATAATTTATTCATTTATTTTTAACAAAATGTGGAGTGTCCTAGTACATACACTGTACAACAGATTCTAGACCAGAGCCTAATTGACATTGTTAATTATTACTATACTATTACCTACCTGCCTATATTTTTGTCTTTTTATGTTTTAGGCAAGCAGTACCCAAAATTATTGTAATTAGTTAAGGTCAATAAAATGTTTTTTTTCTTTTTCTTTTCTTACTACGTTGGATTCCGTCACTAACTTTTGTTCAGGCTTAGAGTCTTCCTTCTTCTCGAACGATTCTGAGCCCTTTCCATCCATCGACTTCCCGCGATCGACGAAGCGCAGGGCGCCCACCCACCAGATGGACCGACGGCATTGTTAAGATTCCTGTTACTAAGAAATATCTACGCTACGAACAAAATATTTAGAACCAAGAATTATGATGAATTTCGCAAACTAGAAAGCGCATGTGAGCTACTTCTATCCCCATCGCCTATTTGCAAAACACTCCACCTTGCTTGTAGTCGGTATAATCCACCCATCAACAGCGTGCCAGGGTAAGTGGGTAGGTAGGTACCTACTGTAGCTGTATCACTGATCAATGGCTGTCAATGCAAAATAAGCTTTACTACGATGAATTTAGATCGGTATTCAAAGACGATCCTTGGCAAATCTTGGAGATAAATACATCATCGTGATTACAATCATAAAAGAACTTTCATGATTATAATCGTGAAAATTCTTAAATATTTGTAAACCCATAGTTTTTACCCATTAGCAAAGTTAAAACTTATTTTATTTTTTACATTATATATACCATCCTTTGGCTACAACCTCACCTGATGGTAAGCGACGATGTAGCCGACGATGGAGCAGGATGGTCTTAAAGACACATTATACACTCTGACCTTAAAGAGACCCAGATTGTAGTGGTCAGGAAAAACAGCCGACGGCAATGAGTATCATTCCCTGGAAGTCAAACTTTTTATTTTCTTTGCCATTCATTATCCCGGCTTTTTATTTTTGCAATTTATTTTTAAATAACTACTTTAGTATATAATTATACTTTAGTACGTGGGTTCGATCCCCACCGAGAACAAATATTTGTGTGATGAACACAGATGTTTGTTCTCTGTCTGGGTGTTATATTGTATCCTATGAATGTATTTACCAAAAAAAAAGATTTAGGTATTATATCAGCTATCTGGTTCCCATAGTAAAAGCTCTGCTTAGTTTGGGGCTAGATAGTGTTGTGTGGATTGTCCGCATTATTTATTTTTATTTATTTAATATTGTTTTTGAGAACTTACCCTTTTATAGACGCTAGACAGATTGTTGGCAAATTAGATTTTCTATCGTTCAATGACGACCCACGTCGACTGGATTCAAAGCAGACACAAATCTTTTATTATTTATTATCGAGAAAGTGCATTAAGTATAAGGATTTTTAACATTCCTCAGTCCGTGGAGAGGAATGAAATCAGTCAGGCTATTCAATCAACGCACGCGGTCCCAATGTTTGACCAAGCGATTAGCAGGCACTCACCGGTACCTACCAAGCAGGCATAGGTACATCATCTAAGTTCATTTACGATTTCTACAAGATGTTCAAAATATGAAAAATGTTACCAATATTGTACACGTTTGTACACCAAATGGGTAAAGCAGACTGAAGATCGAGGGGAGTGGGAATAAATGACGACACTATTATTATGAATGGAAAACTTGTGGGAAACCTTTGCAAGAAAATAAAAAAAAACACCGGTACCAAGCAGGCATATGTACATCATCGAAGTTGATTTACGATTTCTACAAGATGTTCAAAATATGCAAAATGTTACCAATTTTGTACACGTTTGTACACCGAATGGCTAAGGCAGAAGATCGAGGGGAGTAGGAATAAATGACTATTATGACTATTATTATGAATGGAAAACTCGTGGGAAACCTTTGCAAGAAAAGAAATCAAAACTCTTCCGATCTCGATACGAGTATAATCTTGAAAAGGCTTTACAAACAGTTATTAGAATTAGATGCTTGTAGAAGTGGTCTTCTACGAGCATTTTATCATATTCTACTAGACAGTTGGTCAAGTCCAACTCATGTAAAAGCGAATATCGTCATATATCACCGTGTCAATAAAACACTATAACAAAAAAAAATACGTAAAGATAAGATACTTGGAAATTCATCAGTAGTCACTTACTTACGTGCACAAAGACTTAGAAATCCTTTGATCACAGAATAACTCATACTAGAATAACACGAGTAACTTATCGAAGTTCTCGTACAGAAACAAATGACATAACACAGTTCTTACGTAAGGAAATCTTAGAAAAAACACGTACAGGTTATTAAAAAAAATAGTGGTTTTCTTTACTTTAAACCGAATTTAGAGGGTTTATCAAAATGTTAATACTTGTAGTCACATCATCATTGTACGAGTATAAGACTACAACATAATGAAAATATAAGGCTTTTCAACAAAACTATAATTATTAGTACTAGGTACTAGACTGTCCTCAAGTAGGTACTTATTTCCATTCTGTGCTACTACTACCAATGATTGGTTCTTACGCAATCATTCGCTAAAATAACACCAAAGCAGATCAACCGAAATATCCAATATTTTTCTTGCGACACACTGTTTGAAAACATCTTCTGAATTGAGATCAAACACCACCTGGTACAATCAAATGCACAATCTAAAAATCACCAAAACCTCACGTAATTTAAAATAATTTCGCTTTATAACTTGAAAAACAAACTTCAACCAAACTGCTGGACCGATTTTAATTTATTTCTATAAGACACTCAGAGAGTCAAATTGAATGAAATTAAGATTTCAAGTTTAAAAAAAAGTTTTTTTTCTAATTGCAGCCGCATCAAAGTTGCAGTCCATATACCTACTTATGCTTATACCTAGAACCAACAACCGCTAGAGAATAAAAGTTCTTGAATGGCGACTACGGACGGATTTTTCCGTTGGCTGTATTTGGCCAATAGTGTGACCACGGGCGCATTGGCACGCTATTTTAAACATACACAAATTCGTAGGAAACTTACCACACCTGTACTTATGTCATGTACTGTGATTGTACCTACTTGTTTAGCTATTATCCTCAAACATACAAATTAAACACTCAGTGCATGTCCATTTGTTTAGTAAAAAAACGCTGTTTGATAAAGTAGGTACTTGTGTATGTATTGTGTAGGCACGATTTTGTGGGCACCTATTTATTTTACATAATGTTGTAAGTATTGGTCAATGGTAGGTAAATTTATTTTTCATTGAATTAAGCAATCTTACATCATCTTGTAATTACAAAACTTTTTTGCTGCTGGGCATAAGTCTCCCCCAAAATTTTTCAAATCACGTTATTCATCGATTTCCCACCAATCTTTCTTCTGAACTTCAAGATCGTCTCGCCAACCGTCTTTTCGGCCGCTTTCCGTCAGGGTCATATAACTTTGTTTGAAGCTGTGAAGACTACAAAATATGGAATCATAGTGAGTGAGGCAGAAGATATTGAATATGCAAGAGGAAACGAGACAGAACAAGGAAAAGTTACCATTATACAAAAGTCTTGTGATGAATATCAACAATCGATGAAAACGATTATTAATATCGATACTAACTTTATTTTCTATAGTTTATTTTACTTGTTAATGATATGTTTACACTTATTTTAATTAATAAATTACTAAATGGAAAGTTAATTTATTATTTTATTAAAAACCTACACACGCTCAATATTAAAAATAATCGATTATTTTCAACAAAGTGAGATGTCAAGAATCGAGATCAAGATTTGTTGGATGGCAACCCTAATTTTAACAAAATGTCAACTTCAACTGAAATTCTCACAAAGTTTTTGTTTTGTTGTTTGAGTTTTTCTAGTTTGTGATGAAAGGTTCTACAAATACATGTTTACTATCTTCTCCCCCTGTTTGCTTGAGGCAACTCGCAACACTGTGGTTGAGACTAGTTAGTAAAAAAGTGAGAAATAATATAGTGACTTATAGAAACCTTGTGTGAGAACAGGGGGCTAATTCTCGGGCCGATCTCGATCATTTTGAAATTTTATTTTATTGCTTCTTTTCGAAGGGGGAATTGATAATTTCCTTGAGTAATTCATAAACGACCTCTTCGTAAAAGCCTCGACAGCTACGATATACGGAAAACGTACAAAAAGTGCGGGGTTGTGAAAAGAAGCAATAAAATAAAATTTCAAAATGTTCGAGATCGGCCCGAGAATTAGCCCCCTGTGCTGAAGAGAAAACAAATAAAAAATCTGTTCTTGTCCAAAAATATTTATTATGGTTGATGTGAGATCTTGCCTACAATGTTCAATCCTGATAGTAAAAACCAAAAAGTGAATTTTCGATTATATTGTTGCGGTTATTGACAAATAGCTCACGTTGAATTTGAATGTGTTAATAATTTATATAGTAATTGTACTTCTGTTTGTTATACAACAATTAATTTATGTATTTAGATTTTAGACCAATAAACGAAGCATCATCATCATGATTTTGTTTTATTTTATACCTATCTAAAGTATTGCAATAACAGTAGGGCGTAGGTAGGTACTAATGTCAAACTACCCGCCAACTCGCCAGCACTCGCAGTTAGTGTGGGATCCCTAATAGATGGCGTTAGCGTCTATGCGACATTTCGCCTACACTTTTTATGTATGGAGTTGTGGTTCTTCTCTCGTAGAGAGTATTATATTCCTTGCTTTCCGTCCTCGGGCACTCAAGGACATTGTGATGTTTGCTCACTTTTCAGGTTGCATCCTGCAAACGTCTTATTGTTTTTCATTATTTCGAGAATAAAACCTCAGCTAATCTAGCTATTTTTAGGGTATCTAAGACCACTCCCAAAAACTGGAGGCCTATACTATATAGTTTTCGTGAGTCCATTATCTTATACCTTCCCTGTATTGCTGCCTACTTCATCTAGAACCCTGCCCCTGGTGTTATAGCGTCCTTTATTTTGAGTATAACTTTGACGCTTTAGAAATCATCTACACTAAATGAAAAGGTTTGTTGATTTTGCTCGACTTATCGACGAAAAAAAGGAAGGTTATTTTCCTTAATAAAAACCTGAAATCCGTTTAATTAGTAAAATAAAAAAGCAAACATAGCACAGGTGCGAATTTTACTTCTATAATGTAGTGATTTTGTTTATTAGTGAAATAAAAATTGATGTGCACGATGCCAGCACTCTCAATTTTTGAAAGAAAACATCGTGAGAAAACCAGAATGAACATAAAAAGTTTGAAAACATAATGCCTAGTGCATGAAAGAAAGAGGTTATTTGAGGCGCATTAAAATCCTTGCACCACGTTGCGCGTTGCTTCGAAAAAACCAGTGACACTACAAGAAGAAGTGAAGTTCCGACCAACACATTCACCCTACTCTACCCTAGGTGCTAATCGCACTGCTTGAGTCGAGCGACCAGTTAGCCTCACTTTGCCCTATTTGTTTTAAAACTTACTACCCTCTGTACTAATACCCTCTTCCGGCAACATTATGAGAAATAGCGCCTTTTTGTGGTAGTCGGCTACTCAGCAAGCTCGGCAAACATAATAATGTTATTTATGTAGGCAAGTGTACATAAAACAGGATTTTGAGTGAATGAACGACGCTTTTAAGGAGTCTGGTTTCACGAAACTCTAAACTACGCTTATGAATTACTAAGTCAATATAAAGATAGTGAGTGAGGACGTAAATTGTAAAGCCTTAGCGTATATTTTTTACATACTCGAATTTTAGGAACTATGCTTCAAAATAGTTCAGTATGAAAAAAATAATAGGCATTATCATCACGGCCTAGTAGGTAACCCATATTCGGGTGGAACTGGCAACTAGACTCACCTAGAATCACTTAAAGCTTAAGTGATCCTTGTGATAACATTGAGTAAAGACATATTTGACGTTGACTATTAAAATTAGAGGTTGGCAATAAATAACAAATTGCGAGTTAAATAATATGATTTAATTTCGTAATTTTCTTAGCAATATTTCGTTCTCGGCATCATGAATACTTATAAATAGACACAGTAATACAATACGTAGTGTCACGTCGTAACAAAATGTATATAAGCGCATATTTTACATAATTTGAATGATAGTTGCTTGGAATGTATTTAATGTCTTTTAATAGTTTTTATCGAAAAGCAGGAATGTACGACACCTAACACTGATTGGTTACAATTTTATTAATATATTTTCAGCAATATTTAGGCAAAATAATGAAGCTAAAACATTTTGTATATTCACTGGGCGAGAGTTATCAAAACAAAAAAGTCATTTACATTTTTAGGCAATCTATAAAAATACAGTATTTAAGCTGGTAATTTATAAAATTTATCTATATAATAGTTGCTGTTTTGTCCAGCAAAAATATTAAATTGTGTCTAATAACAATTGAACTAGTTTGTGTAATATTTCTAAGTACATTAATAGGTAGGTCGGATGTAAAAATAAAACAATAGAAACAATAGTTACAACGAAACACACACTGTAGTTATATACTGCCAACACACTATGGCACAGATCTTGTTAAAATAACGTATTTTATTAAGTTAAGTATATTTAGGTATAATAACTATGTAAGTAGGTAGAAGGTACTGCAAAGAACTTTATAATTTAATAACAAAATTAAATAATAAGTGTGACGCCTATTATTCCTTGTCCAAACTGTTATACATAGAACTGATTAATTTAGAACTTTGAAAAGCATCACTTGAAATCAAGAAGAAGGATTTCGATTAAAAGAGATTCAAAAGCCTATCACACTCATACAAAACAAATTTATAAAATTGTATTTACAAAGCGCTCAAAATTATACAAAATTCACAGAATCATACAGAAAATTCCTATTCAAAATGAACATTTTATCAAGAAAGCTATTTCAAAACATGAAGTTAAGAACTAGGTCGCTATGACTGTGGCTAATCACAAGAGAGCTGTTGGTCGGATAGATTAAATACCCATAATTAAATACAATACATTTTAATACAACTTTACAACTAACACCTACGCTTACATATTCTGGATTAAGTTTTTTGATAAATAAGTAAACATAATCGTTTTATTATATTTACAAGCAGATAACACGATCCCTACTAACAGTAAAGCGTTTTAAATAATAACACACTGAGAATTGACGTCAAGGCATGTTGCTACACTTAGGGCAAGCCAGCCGGAGCGGTCGAGGGCACCAGTCGATGCTAGCCTACAGTCCAAGGTGTTGCATTCTCACGCGGAGGACGCACACGCGACCCCAGCACCACAGTTCAGCGGTGGTCTGTCGGAGACTCGTGACCGGCAACACTTCTATTTGCTCAATCCACAGAAACCTTTTTTCCTTTTAGAGCACGAGTCCGACTGGCATAAGAGCAAACGCCACGATGTTGCACGGCCTTAAGGAATTTCACAGCTCGGGCCCTTTTCCCCGTTCGAATGTTTGCTCTCTCGCTTCAGCTACCATACGCGCGGCGTTTGAAACACCGCGGCCACCGCGAGCTAACCTAACGCTACCCAGTCCACGTCACTGTAATAATACTGCGATTGACTAATACTCTGTCCACGCACAATGTCCATCGACAGCCGGCAACGGAACGCGCGAAGCGTTGAAGCGTAATATTGCTGCTAGCGAGGGAGCGCTTACGTGCCGTCGCAGTTCCTCCGCCGCTGATGCCTGCCGTGGTGGTGGCGCACGCCATGGCACGGCGGCTTGATGGCGTTCGGAGAGGAAGGCCGGAGCCTACGCTGCGGGTACGAGCGCCACTTGGGCAGGTCTCCGGCAAGCATAGTGTTGTGCCGGTTGATATCGAAGTCGTGGGCCTCCTTCATGAAGGAGAAGCACTTGTGGTGCCGTTCGGAAAGGCGGCTCTTGCCGCGCCGCAACTGCACGCCGCGGCGGTTGAACCCTATGTAGCGGTCCTCGTTCTTCACGAGGTGGTATCTGTTGTAGCCGTCCACAAACTCCTCTTTGAACAGGCAGTTCGGCTGTTTCTCCGCTTGGAATCGAGTCTGTGGACAATTACAAACTTCCATCAGGTGATATTTCTTACGACGTGAAACATAATTATGGTACAGGGAAACTTGAACCCTCAGACAACGACACAAGGATGACTTACCAGCCGCCTGCCGACCAGCCGCGAGCGGTTGAAGCACAGGTACATGTCCTGCACGGGCGAGTGGATGAGCAGCTCCAGGTTGAAGCCACGGGTGCTGATGGTGAGATTCGCTGGAACAAACGAAAGAATGCTGTCAAACATTATGAAACTACCATGTTCCAAAACCGTTTACAGAGTTACGATAAGTACTAAATAATATATTTTGTAAAAAAATGTTCAATCTGACGATCTTAAATCGAAGTTCTTTAAAATAAGTAAATTATCTTGCCAATGTTTTTGAGTAGTAGCGTCATTATATTTTGTATCTTACAAATCGTTTCTAAACAGTAATACAAGTACTATTGCTACAACTTTCTACTGCCAGCATTATAAAACATATATTAATTAACCCATAACAGCAAGTATTATCGAAATAGAAACGTAATTCGTTGGAAAAATTCCTAATTTTCATTCCGATTGTAATTACTTCGCCCCAGGTGCATAATATCCGATTTGAATCAACGCAGCGGGCCCTGGACACATAATAAATTCAATTTACAAAATCCGATGGAGAATCATAGCGAGGAACGTCAGGTGCAACCGTTAATGATATTTGAACGTCAATAAAATACAAAAATAAAATGTCAGTAAATATTAATCTATGGGATATTGAATACGTGGCTTAGCAAAGATTTACATGAGTTGGTAATTTCTACCGAAATGCTGCAGCAGTGGTGCGGTCACGTCATAAATTTCAATGTTACGTGTTTGAGTTATGTTAAGGTTTTCCTAAATCGTTTTTCATTTTTACCATGACAGTGATATTTTAAACATCAGTTTAGTTGGCTCTGTGTGACTGAAAGAAAATTGTAAGAAAACAAAGCTTCAAAATTACTCCAATACTAAAAAATAGGTAACTTGCCAAGGCCACCTAGTCCCAAACAAGCACAGCTTGTACTATTTGCAAGAATTAGACAAGTTTTCTCTGCAGTTCATATTTTATTTAAAGATGAGATACAAAAAAAACCCTACATTATACAAAAAAGTTCTAGTTCATCACAGAAATAACCATTTGAACGAACAAATTGCTTCCACTCCAGTAACAGTAACACCCAAACCAGTCTTTATACTAAAACCGATAACGTAAGAGAAAAGTATTGGAATTTATCGATTGAACCAGACACGAATAAAAAGAATTAACGGAATAAAACTAGGAATCGACCACCTTTGACACCGATGTCATTTCAATTAACATTATAGTCGAGGAGACCACAGTAGAAAACATTTCCGATACCAATACGATATTTATGTCGGTACGATATTTAATCATTGCCGCTTATTATTAATGTTCATTACACGTACTTACTAACTTTAAGATTGTTGTACGTATTTAATATTGGCTACGTAACTAGTGGAATGCTCGCTGATTTTAATTTGGTTATTTTTTTATATTATTATCTAATAAAGACTATGCATTAATTATTTATCAGTCAGCATTTTAACAGTTAAATCATCCCTGTCAGTAAATAGTACTTGCACGATGATGCCAGTAGCTTAAGCATTGTTTATCCTTTGAAAGAATCTTAATGCCATAATCATACCATATCATTTATTCATTAACGATCATACAATAAGTACATGCATATAAAAGAGACAAGCAAAAATAATCAATCAACACAAATTAAATAATAATTTATACAAAAAAAATATTTTTATTTTCTTGGTTGGTTAGATTTAACTAAGGTTTTACGCAGTCGGGTCCTGCTCTATTAAAAATTATGTAGCTGTAGTACTTTCGAACATAATACCAAGGTGTTGAAATAGATTGTATTAATGTGGGTCGTAGGACTTGGATCAGAGGTGAAAATAAACTTGAAGATCCATGTCGGTTAAGAGAGCCTTGATCGGAATTAAAAGTTTGAGTTCAACATTATTTTAATGTCGTTGGTATTTTTATTACTCCTTGACTGATATGCTTGGATGCTCTTTAAAATGTCCTTGGTTTAAATCATGAAAGTGACCATCGAGGTTTTGTAAGTGGATCCATCCACTCACAAAACCTCGATGGTCACTTTCGTGATTCCTCCAGGAAGAAGGCTAGAAATCTTTCGAGCTGAAAATTTATTGATTTTTATTTTGTTCATGTCTTCCAGACTGCTAAATATGACTATAATGTTTTTAATCTTTCCTGTCTTTGAAAAATAGTCATTCTTTAGAGGACTTAATCCTTTTTTTAAGGGACCTACATTGTCTCCTTGCTGGACAAAGGTCTCCCCACACCACAACCTTCCCCTCATCTCAGTCTTTGGCGGTCTCCCACCACCATCTTTCCTCTGACAGCCACTTCTTTCTGCAGTCACCCTTTTCAGCAGTCATTTCTTTCTTGCTCTCTATTTTTTTGCTATGTTGGACATTTTGCTACTTAGACCTTTTGATCATGAGGCGCTTTTCCTAAGTCAAACACTTGTGTATTCACGTTTAATGTATTCTCAAACAGTGTTTGGTACAATCTTGAAGTTAAAACTCGGTGGTCAATTCTAACCGTACCCTAGAGATTTTCTTTCGAAACTAACGAACCATGTAAACATTGCCCAACCTGTAATAGACTCAGGCTAATTTTGTCAAGACAACATTATCTCAAGTCGCCAATGTAAACAGGCTTTGAAGTCGCCGCTATGAAATTTCATTTTCTTTCGACACTTTTTGAGTAGCGACGCGAAGGTCCTTTTAAAAATTTAGGATTTGCGTAACAATGTTTGACAGGTAATATAGGTATGTATAAAAATGGGTATAAAAAAAAATACAGATGACTGAAGTAAAAGCGTGCGCAGATCTAGGCGAAGGCGATCAGTGAAAAGCTGTCAAATATTTCCGTCATTATCAGCGTTTTACTGATCGCCATCGCAGGACGTTTAGATGTGCACAAGGCTTTAATCAACGAGAAAAAGGTCAGGCAGGATATAGGGCTCAAAAACGTAATTCCATTGGTCCCTTTAATTATATTTTTCAAAGAAAACATCAAAAACATTGAGCTACGTATAAATCGTGAAAATAAATAAATCGACCAATCACAGGTCAACGCACCCGTTATCGCGCCTGATAAGGCTATCGACTGTATCTTTGTACTTATTACCTGAATTTCTTAACACCTGTCTCAAGAAATCTAACATATGTTTTGCACTATGCTTATACTAGAATTCACAATCCTATGAAATCTATATATATATGAATCTCTCACTAAGATACGCCACTGACACGGTCACGGTCCTATATAAAGTGTTTGTAAGGAACTCACATTTCGCAGATGAATTTTGGGACTTGTGCTTAGTAAAGAAAGGGGTGGTGACCTTTCTTTACTAAGCACAAGTCCCAAAATTCAGTTGTTTAAATGTGTAATTATATACAAAACATATTGAGAGTATCATATTATTAATCTTTTTAATCAAAAGTCCACTGCTGAATATAGGCCTCCCCTATACATTTCCAGGAAAAATGAGTCTGAGTTCTTTCCATCCACCGACTTTCCGCGATCTTAATAATCTCATTAGTCTTACTTTTAATTTTCCGGTTCGTGGTCGCCTTAATTCCTCAACATTTATTGGTTCTACAAGCTATACGATCTGCCCATTGCCACTTCCATAATGTACAATAATTATATCAGTTATTACAATATATCAATGGAAATATTATTCAAGAAGGTTTTTATTGCCAGTCACCCTACTTGTATTATCTTTGTTTATTGTAATTATTTTATTGCTATCGATTGCCTTTTAAGCAAGGTAGCTACTTACTTATCTTTGTTAGATATACACCGTCTAAGCTGAATGATAACTATTTGCTTAAGCAAAAACTAACCAGCGTCACAAGCACGGTAGATATCCTCTCAAATCTCATAAGTAACAAGAAGCAGCTTAAGATTCTTTGAGGAATTTCTAAAGAGTTCAGTTAGAACGGAGGTAAAGGGTGGTCATTTCAGAATAATAAGTAATGTTTACAGAATGGATACCAACACAGGAAAAACGTTAAAGAGGAAGACCAATAAAGAGGTGGGTAGATAAGATTAAGAAGACAGCAGGCCCACTATGGACTAGACTCGCACAGAACAGGGAGAGATGGAAACAGCTGGAAGTAGTCTTTGCGTCGGATGGACGTACTGAAATGAAAATTGATGTTGAATATATCATGTAATATGTTAATTTCAGTTCAGTAAATAAAAGCTTAAGAATAATAAGTGATATGGTTGGGATTTTAAGTGCAAGAGCACTTCATATTCGTAGATCGTAGCAACGAAATAAATGCCCTTTACAAAACCAATTATGTTGTTGCTTGGCAAACTGATATATTTTATTTAATCTCTGATTATATTTTTTGAATACCAGTAGCCTATCAGAAAAAGGAAACAATTAAGATTTAATTGATATAAACTGCCAGCAAAGAAAATAAATGTGTACTGGGTACTGTAGGATGAGCAGTCGTGTAGTCAGCCAAGTTGGTCCTCACTGAAAACCAGCGCTGCCTGGTCCCCTTGGTGGAGGCGAAGCAGCATCAAGCCGAGTTAAAACCATTTTGGCTCAATAATACCAACATAAATTATGCACAATTCGGTACTAAGATTTTTGTGTGTACTCGTTTCTGTGTTTCTATAAGTATCGAATGTTTTTTTTTTATTTCTTGCGTAGCCGTACCTGTATTCGTTGTTCTTTTTGTTTTGTTGTTTTTGAGCCAAATAAGTAGTAATCTATATATCTACCTTCTACTAACGATAAGGGAAAGCTACGTCCAGCAATAGACTTCAGGCTGATGATAATCAGTGAACACAATGCTTTATAGATTCATCATCAACAACCCTCAGCTGGACATATGCCGTTCCTATACATTTCCAGGAAGAAAGATTCTAAGTCCTCTCAATCCACGGACTTCCCGCAATTCTAACAATGTTTTCGGTCCATACCTAGTTCTCGCGGTTCTTGTTTAAAATAAAGCAACATTGCTTAGAAGAGGTGCAGAGAGGTAGGACCATATAATCAAACAAAACACTGATAAAGAAAAGAAAAACAAAGATTGGAAATAAGGCTAGCAAATGTAGGTTCTATTTGAAGGCCAGCCAGGTGACTGATGATAAGAAGCACAAGTCCTGATTTGAAGTGAATGACTCAGTTTTTGCTTGAAAGTAATCCTCACAGTATGTGTCATTGCAGTGAATTGAAAGTGGCGCTAAATATGAGGCGCCGTTTATAAGGAGTTGCTAAATGTTTACTAACACTCGAGACTAAAAGCAACAGTTTGAGATATCGCAATTTTGGTGTTTAGTCATAAAGCTCGCGATATTTTCATACGGGACAAATTGATCAACATATTTGTGACCCTTCGAGATGTTTCTGTAATTTCTAATGATCTGCTCTTATTACATACTATGCATTTAGTATGTTATTTTACGAACCTAAATGTTCGAAAATATGTGTCAAGTGCACGAAAGGAGCCTATATGAGGCGCACTTAAAAAAATCCTTTCACCACACATGGTTCGAAAGAATCAGTGACACGATAAGAAGAAGTATGTGGTTTAACCTAGCGTTTTTTTTTTGGCATCATCGATCGTCATTTATATAGCTTGTAGAAAAGACAGCCACTGAATAGAACACACATACTATCATTGAGCACGAACCGAAAGTCTATAGTTTTGAGCTAAATCTACGCTTCTTCTTCCAAATCGTGGATACTATTAC
Source organism: Thera obeliscata (assembly GCA_947578465.1). Classification (NCBI taxonomy): domain Eukaryota; kingdom Metazoa; phylum Arthropoda; class Insecta; order Lepidoptera; family Geometridae; genus Thera; species Thera obeliscata. The sequence continues at coordinate 20,076,623 of OX387912.1, read as the reverse complement.
AGAACCTTAAAACTACCTTTTAGATTAGTTACAGCTTAAAACGATAAAGAGCGGGTCTTCGTCTCATTTAATGTAACTAGCATGGATCTTTCTAAGAATCTGCTCCTCCGTTGTCCCTTCAAAGGCAATGTTGCTAGGTCGGAAGACTAATATTTCCATAATGCTCCTATTGCTATGTGAAAATGTTATCAAGAGATATTTCTACAATTTACATGCCTTTATCCATGACCTTGCAACTCAAATCAAAATGTAAACATTATAATCAGACAGATTTACGTAATTTTCGCGTGCTGATAATCAAATCTCACAAGAATGTATAGTTCGCACACAAAGTGAATGTATTGTGTCATTGACCATGTCGAAGTGTCTAGAAACGATCCACCTAATAAAATTCAAAGATACTACAACTAGTATTTAATAAATAGGCATACAATAATTATGATAACGACAAATATCAGAATAAAACGCGGCTTTTCTAGTGTTACTTTACTTAAATCCTGTACAAACGTGTAATCTCCCTAAATCCTGGATTAGGCTCGCGGTAGGTCGGTATTCGGTTCCAGTCCTTCTTTAGTAGCGGGTTTGTGTCCAATTTGAAAACGTCACGAAATTAAATAAATACTACACGATACTATAATAATATACTGGCCTCTAGCTCAGTTGGTAGTAGCTCTGCCTTCTGCGCCGTAGGTCGTGGGTTCAATCCCCACCGAGAACAAATATTTGTGTGGTGAACATAAATGTTTGTCCTCTGTCTGGGTGTTATATTGTATTCTAAGTATGTATTTACAAAAAAAAAATGTATTCAAGTATTATATCAGCTATCTGGTTCCCATATTACAAGCTCTGCTTAGTTTGGGACTGGGTAGTTTTGTGTGAATTGTCCACAATATTTATATATTATATTTATTTATACACTACAAAAAAAATATATTGGTATTGGTAGAAACCTTTTTCCAGAATTTGGCTTAAACTGTATTTATCGAATTAGCAAATAAACTCCTAGAATTAAATTTTGTTATCAGACACTGGTTCATTCTGGTTTACGTTTAATTATGAAAGTAGACGATAATGCACGATGACAATGGAAACGCGTTATCGTAAGCGCCTCCCAGGCGACAGGATACGCCGAATCTACTTTGAAGCCTTTTAATCTTTTTTATCACGTAATTAAAATTCAGGAATGTTAATAAATGGCGTAAAGCTTTCAGTTCCAGATTTTTATTCCTCCAAGCCTGCATATGAACCGTCTTCTTTGTTAAGTTGAAGAAGAGCGGGAAGTCTGTGGATAGAGAAGGCTCAGAATCGTCCTGACAATCAATAATACAAAAATAATCATGTCTTGTAGAAAACTTATTAAAGCCAATGATAATGCTAGAATGACCACCCACCAGTTGGACCGACGATATTGTTAAGATCGCGGGAAGTCGGTGTTTGGAAAGAACTCAGAATCGGTCTTCCTGGAAATGTGTAGAGACGGCCTATATCCAGCAGTGTACTTCTTCAGGCTGATGATGACGACGATGATGATGCTAGAATACAAGTGAAGGTCAACCTATAAGTAAGTGATAATGCTTACAATACCAAGATTTCAAAGAAGATAATGCAGTCAGTAGATCATCTACGTAAAACCGCATTCTGTCTTTTATTTCACACCCATATAACTAGGAATGCAATATAACTGCTAGTATAATTATTAAGTGCCTTGTACACAATGGTTCATGGTTACGAAATAACATTACCTATAATACAATGTCCAGTTTGCCTGTAGACTGGAAGGAGACCGCTGATGATGAGATTAGAATTTCAAATGGTATTAAGAACCGTGAAAACTTATGCATGAGTTTAACGAAAAACGTGAATACCAGATCTATAACAAAAAAATATTCGCTGGGATACCTCTTTTCTGCAACATAAATGTGACTGTAAATTATGTCAAGACGAAGCCCGGCTTTGTCAGCGATACAGTCCTTACCAGCGATACATAAGAAGACATGCCAGGAAATGCTAAGGGTTGCTGTTGTCGGAATAGACGAACAGGAAATCATCATAAAAGAAGTCTTGGCATATCTACATAATTAAAAAAACAGAAGCAGTGCCATATCTTAGTGGAACCAACAATGAGACCAAATCAAAAAACAATCACCTGATGGTGTTCACAACTCCCAAAAATAATATGTAACATATTAACATAATATCTTGCATACAACATTGAAAACGCTAGTTTACCAAATGCATAGCTTAGCATTCTATAATAAGAACACGTAACCAAATAATAATATCTAATAAGAAACGCCTATAGCTTCTTACATAAAGTATTGGTTGTTGTCAATTCCTAAGCTAAACCTTCATACGTATTTTCCTTATGCAGTTTTTGTGACGTCAGTGTGTCGTCTTCATCTAGAAGGGGAAAGTCTATCAAATTGAACCATCTCGTAGTGGTGACTACAAAATAGTTGTTTTGATATAAAATGGATAAAACAGACAATCTATATAGACTTTTTAATATCTTCTCCTGATGGATTTTTTTGGCGGTCTGACGTCTAGAAGTAAAATGGTTGAAAAATGCTCAGTACTTAGCTGGGCGTGATAGCATCGAACATAAATATATAGAAAATGATATAGAAAGTGATAGAGAGAAGGACTACCCAACAGAAGGAGCTATAGAGACTGAATACATAGATAGAATAAGAGTTGCCTGACGAACATAATTTATCATTAACTGATAGTGTCGTAATAAAGACTATTATTTCTAGTCCTAATGGAACAGATTATATATCAAAGGATCTATCAAGTTACCGTCTAGTCAGACCAGATTATGACCACAAACACAATGTGGCATTGACACTAATAAGATGGGTACAATATGACACGAACCAGAGGTCATAAGCCTGGTTCCTGCAGTCTACGAGGATTCGTTGATACGTTGTGGACTCATTGATGACTAAGGTCTCCATCATGAATGCTAGACTACTACAGCCTAATCAACGTGCCTCAAAAACACAGGAGCCTTCAGATGTAAATACCTCTTCTTATTGTCGAGTCACTAGTTTTTTCGAACCAGTAGTGTAATTTGAACCACTAGTACTCATAATGGCGACTACGCAAAACGTTGAAAGTGAAATAGCTGACTATACTATGATTTTAAATTGTACCTACGTGACTTCTTCAATGTGCACTTGAGCTTTGTATCTGTTCTTTGATTACACGAGATTTCCTGGTTTATATTGAATACTTGTTTATTTATCAATGGAATGTTTTGAGAATATTTTTTTTAATAAATTGCTGACAAGATTTAAAACTTATTGTTTATTTTTATGGTACTTATTGGATAAAAACACAATAACGTTATGGCAGATAAAAAATATATACAAGTATGGCTATTCCTATAAAATTTAAATTTATGTGTATGGTGTGTCTTATTTAGTAAAGTGTTATCATCTCTATATATCTATATAATATACTCTTGCGTGTTAGTTCCATCTCTTATGATAACGACAAACAGTGGCAAGACTTTAAACAATGTCTATAAGTAGGTACAGTGAATTGTTAAAGATCTTGTCGATCTGAAGTTGACTTGTTGAGATGCCGATGACACTATCAAAGTACCTACTCGTATCTACAATTCTCAAGAGAACCTACAAACCTAGACGCAACACGAGGTAACAGAACTGTGTCAATATTGCCAAATCGAAATTCGCAAAAATACTTTACCTCAAATAGTCCTTATTACAATGTAGAAAGAGTTATCGACACGTTATCAGATACAATTGCTTGTATCAAATCAGGTCAAACGAATATTTTGATAATAGTACATCTTGTAATAAGTTATTTTGCTATCTGGAGTAGTTCGGAAATTCTTTGATTTAGAGGCCTTTGTACTTGTTATGTTTTCCAACAAAGTTACTAACAACTGGGAGTTCCTTTTACAGCATTACAAAGTTATATATTTACAAAACTCACCGCATATTTTTATTCGCGACATAAACTGAAACATTGGACCACCCAGCGTGCATTTTTGCCATCGCAGACATGTTGGTACAATAACAATAAGTAGATTATCAAGCATAGCTAACTGTATGTTGATAATTTGCCTGAATTTCATATCAATAAAGTGATAAAGTTGTTATTATAAACATATTTTGTTCTCAAGGTAACGTCTTCAATTTTATTAAAATGACTTTAAGATTATTCCTGCAACACGAAGTTGGTATGTTACTTGGAAAATTATATTATACTCATTACTAGGACTAATAGAAACTAAACTACGTGTCAATTTTACTTTTTACATAAATACTAAAAAAAAAAATGCAAAGTCATGGTACTCGTCAATAATTACTAAAACATCAATGTTATCACAAACTTCCATTTTGTTACCAACGAAGGATGATAATTGCAAGCGTTGCCACTCCAATCTTTTTTAAACTCAATGTTACATCAACAACTTGACAAGATTTGATACTCAAAGCGGATCGACATAAAGAAACCCGACAAAAAATACGAGATCCAAACAAAACATTATCGAAATCGGTCAATTTGTCGATCAGAAATTGCTTCATTAATTTCTTATTAGATTAAACGTAACATAATGACTTTGCGTGTGGCATATTCGTTTTTTGCCAAAAGGTACCTTATGGGGCTTTATTATGGTGTTTAAATCATAACAACTTAATTTAGGAAGGCGCCGTACCGCCTACATCGATTGATTTCTTATAATTTTCTTACCGCCGGATTCCTTTCTCGATTGATTGCGGCAAAAAAATAATAAATTGCTTGCAAAAGTGGAAAGCTTCCAATTTTGAACTACTTTTTTGGTTCGATTCCTGAAAAAACTGATTACCTGCGCAGTGAATACGGTTCTCTTTTTAAAATATGTTTCTTTTATTTTGACTGGAATGGTGACATCAATTCGGCCAGCACTTTTTCTAACGCATTGAGTAATTAAATTTCGTTATCAGCTTTTAAAATCTAATTTTAATTAAAAAGCGTCACATATTTCACGTGGTATTCGGCGGTAGGCGGTGCAGCTTGCGATGTAATGTTACCAGGCAAAAATAATAAGAACTCTTATTCATTAGTATTTCCTTTCGATATGAATTAAGATTAGAGATCATCTCGTGCTGGCGATGAAATATTAAATCGTTAAATTTAATATTGGCTGTAGTTTCTTTTATTGCTTCACAACTAACGCGTATGCTAACAGGTCGAGTGATTATTTTTTGGGCTGGCAACAAATAAATGTTTATTCTCACGCGATTATTGTTCATTCAAATTAATGGTTGTCTGTTTTGGATGAATTTATTGGTAGAAAGCAATAACTTTGGGGCTAATTTATAACATGACCTCTTACGCAATAAGCTTGGTGTGTTCTACCAGATTCTAGTATTTAGTTTGGACTTATTAGTGACCTTTAGGCTTAATACACAAAATATCTCATTGTTGCTCAATTGAATATGCAATTATTGATAAACAAATCGTAAAGCAATCATAATATAATTTAATAAGTGTCTAAATGCTGTTATGAAGCCGACACAGTCTTTATTAGGTCAGTTGTAGTACGTGTCACCAGTAATGTGAACTTCATTGTTAAGGATCGAAGAACATCAGCATTAAAACCATTGCCCTTTCATAGTGATATCACTACTATTTCTAGTGGTATAAGGTGTAGTGTCACACGGCAGAAAATGGCAGAGAGAATCATCTTGTGGAAGCGGTAGGCGCCTGCAATTCAATTTGTCTACTTGTTTTGAAATCCTCAAATGACTTTCTGTTTCGCATATCGTGTCTCTAATATCAGTTCCTTTTAAGGATACATTCTCAATCAGGTCTTCAGTATAAAATGTGATAGTGATAGACATGTCTCATACTGCTTCCATTTTTTTTAGTTATAATGTTTGTGTCTTATTTGTTAGAGTCTCTATTAACTTTTTAATGTTAGAATCGTTCTTTAAAGAAAATAGATCGTCCTTATTTTATATGGTTTTCTCTTCAGTTTCCATTATGTTACTGTACTAAATACTCTCTTAAAAAATGCAACTTAAGAAAAGAGAAAGTAATGTTTTCAAACTTTTATTCTGACAGGCACTTACGAAATTTTATGTAAACATTGAGTAATATCACGCAAAGAATATTAGAATTACATATTCGCGAATCGATGTGTACATTGCTTTCGCTAAAGAATAACAAAACTGCATTGCTTGCTTTCTTACAAAATATTGTGTAGACTTTCATCATTCAACAAGAATGTAGGCATAACATTAAAATAAGTTTTTTGAGTCTGTAAGCTGTTTTTAAAGTTATTTATTGTATGCTTTACCAATAATTATGGCATCGGATTTATCATCGAATGTCCGTAAATATTTAGTATTATTGTAATTTAAGTCCCATACATACCTATCTCACGATATTGTATTGATTTGAGAAATTCAAATAAATTCTCATTACAATAACCTAATTCTGCGTATTTTATAAGAGTTAAAAGAAATTGCATTCTGAAAACTTGTCCAGCTAATAGCAAAGTCGTGTAGAAAGAGTCGAGACACCCTTAATTTATAGTCAACGTCAATTGAAAGAAGTTTTTGCTTATTTAGAAACAGTCAACGAGGAATAAAAGCTCGTTACTAAGACCTTAGAAGTGTAGACTGAAGTAATACTAAAGAACGTTGAACTAAAAGTCACTTGACACTGTTATTAGTGAGAGAACAATCTTGAAATGAATGCTGTGCAAATGTAAATTGCTTACGGAAATATGTTTTCAAATTAAATGATAAGTAAGCTGATTATACTCACAAAAATGTGCAATATTAAATAGAAAGGCGTATGGAACTGACACTTAGACATCAAACTTTAAGACGTTTCAAATTAATCAAGTGCAAAATAATAATTTGTTCACATTGACTCGACTTTGTCACTTTTGAAGCATTTACGTTAAAAATGTACAATTTCTTGGACTCACTAGGGCAGAAGTCTCCTATATGGAAGTAACTATTTTTCTCAGTATTCTTTCCGTTGCTTGATTTCTTCATCTCCTACAATGTTTTCGTACTTATATAAATCCTGTGACCATAGTCCGTTACTGCAGTGGACTCTAGCAGTACCAGCGACTGGACGTTGACCCGTCAAGTATTGACATATTTGTATAGTTTCTCACGTCTAGCTTAGGGTTGTCATCCATTCGAACTTATGTCAAAATCAGAATTGCTTTCATTTAAATTACAGGAGTTCGTTACCTTATTACCTTCCCATCCTAAGGAAATTCAGTAATGTACCAATGAGTTTTATCAAACTGTGAAGGAAAACAAGCCCCAAACTAAGCAAAGCTAGTGCTGTCTTGATGACTGATATAATACTGAAAGGTATTGATGGCATGTATTCAATTTACAGTTGGTGTATCAGTCAGTTGTGCGTGTTGTGGCGTATCCACTTTAGTTGGTACTTTACTCAATGAAGTCAAATCTATACAACCTTACTAAAGTCCTAGATTTACGGCTGACTGACAGCCAAAGTACGCCATGTAATAATAAAATATGACTTATTGAGTAATAACCTGTTAATATTAATTTGACAACCCTATTATTTATTCACTACACACGATTACCTCTGGTATGTTTTTACTACGCAAGTGTACACACGCTTAGATGCATTTGTTCACTGGTGTACACTTTCTTTTATATTTCACATTTTGCTACTAACTCGCTACTACACCTTAAAATTTTTATGATTTTCAAATAATAACGTACATTATTTATAAACATCCCCGATCTTCTTCTTATCGTCACTGGTTCTTTTAATCCAGTGTGGTGAAAGGATTTCAAGTGTACCTCAGAGAGGCTCCTCTCGTGCATACGAAACAGTCAAACTTTTTAGATTCTACGACATGCCGGTGTCCTCACGATGTTTTCCGTTTCTTAATTATTCTAATATTTTGAATCTCGAAAAGAGAACATCAATTTCGTGGTATGGCATTTTCACCCAAGATGTTGGTAATATTTTCCAGTCTTGAAACTTTATAAGTATTACTGCGGACATTGAAGTGTTACACCGAAAAGGTTTTACTTGAGATAATCCTAAGCTAACACCCCTCAACCAAATCTTGCCAGCTCACACGAAATACTGCAAATCCATTAGCAGTATTTCGTGTGAGCTGGCAAGATCGCCATTTTGGGCTTTTAGTGCCAAATTCTTGTTAATTTACTTTGATTCGAAAAACAATCTCGAACGACCGTAATTTGAAATTCCTTAGCGCCTGCTCATACTTCAATCGATTCACATCAACGTAAGCGAAATTTTATCGATTTTTCCTTATGACAACTTTATTTCTTGGTAAATGAGTGTATTGCTTGCTTATATTAAAAGTTTGATAACTACAGAGATAAATAAACAGATAAACAAAAAAAACTTTTTGTTTGAAAAACGGCAATCAACTTTTGCACAACACTCAACAATCCTTATTTTCTACAAGTATAATTATAACATTATATTTTAAAGCGCGAATACTTTGGTAGAAAAGTATTCGCCTATTTCGTTGTTTTGTTTATTAGAATAGTAAATATGTAATTTCAAAAGGTTTTAAAAGTAGGCTCTTATGCCGTCTACTTTTTTCTCTGTTCCAGTTGTCCACCACCTACGCTAAGAGCATTGTGGCCGACTTTTGCGAGACGTCTTCACAAAAATTACCATCTTATTTTTCCAAATGACTAAGTAAATCCTAAAATTTATATTTCCCTACTGTCGTCGTTTTTAGATTGACAGCAGTATATCCTGAGTTCCAACACTACGGTCTCCAATTCGTTTGCCAATTGTCCATCTCCCAAAATGGGGTAAATATGGGGAAGGCATAATAATGTCTAGTAGGACTTATACTGGATAATGATGACGATACCGAACATGGGGTATGGAGGGTAGTATTAAAGGTGGTACTTACGTTGGTCGTTTCCATCTGAGCGAGCCATGACAGTGCCGTTTGGGAACACGTTGACGTAGAGATGGGAACACTGGCTGTAGAGGCGAACCGACCGGACCATGGATGGCACCGCGCCGCAGATCACCACCTGTAAAATTACAAAACGTTCAATGTAATGTAAATTTTAGGTCCAAAGTTGTCGACATAGCCCAAAGAACTAGCAAGCTGAACTGAAATGGCAGTGGGCTGGTCATGCTTGCCGAAGAACCGATAATCGCTGGAATAAACGAGTTCTGGAGCGGAGACCGCGTTTAGGCAAACGTAGTGTAAGACGCCCTCAGACAAAGAAGGAGCGACGACTTGCGCAGGGTAGCCGGCAGCAACTGGATGGGAAGAGCCAGAGATTGGGCTTAGTGGCGCGCCATGGGAGATACCTATATGTCCAGCAGTGGACTGCAATAGGTTAACAGGCATTAGGAACTAACGTGTGTTATATAAAGAGTTTCAAGATGCATAAAATACTTTCCTACAATGTTCACTTAAATGACGTTCTTATCTAATCTTATTGCAAGAAAGGACTTGACTTATAGACTTAGCAAGAACATCACAACAAACTCTCAAAAGGACACTGTGCTCCTGTTAAAATTGACACGCCAGATATAATATACTAGCGGACGCCCGCAGCTTCGCTCGCCCCTTTGCCATTACGCCCCGTTGATTTTTCTTTTAAAAGTTTTTCCTCTTTTTCTCCGCTTAAGGAAATCATTTTCCAATTTCCTTTCTTAGTGCACCCCTATGCTATGAAAGAAACATACCCTCCAAGTTTCATGCTTCTAGGACTAACGGTTTAGGCTGTGCGTTGATTGTCAGTCAGTCAGTCAGTAACGAAAGAGTTTTATATATTTAGATTAAGATAAATAAACTTTTAAGAAAATTAAGTTTATCTATTGGTTACCTAAGCTAAATTAAAGTTGCGGTTGTAAGCTGTAGTATTTCCAAGAGCGTATTAACTCTTCATGAGCGTATATTTAGCCCTTGATACTTCATAGCAATCATTTCAATATTAATTCGCCTCCATTCGCCAGTAAAAACAGTCTCGCAAAAATTTTACTAAAATTGCAATTTCTCGTCGATAGTTCAGAACATACACAAGCTTTGTCACAGCTCAGTAGTGCATTAGAGTGAGTGGTTCCCACTATCAGAGAGTACGGTCACGCGAATCATGAACGATAACGCCTGTAAAACAATGATTTATGCCAGGGTTACTCATTTTCATGGCTGATTTAGGGCTTTTGACTGCATCAGATGACGTATAAGTATTACGCATGGCTTGGTAAGGCGCTTGTTTCTGATTTTAGAGTGGCTTTTGAGTCTATCATACCATCAAATGCAGATTTCGATGCGATATCATGAATATTTTATGCATTAAAAAGCTTAAATAAACTCTCATTTGGTCGGTATAATTAGTGAAAACAGTTACATTTAGGCCTGTATTCAGAAACACTGCTTGAGGCTCGGCTCAAACTCAAGCACTTTTTCTAAATACGGGCATTAGTTATCCATTTTGACAGATGAAGCTTCAACAAGATGGCCGCTATCAGCTGTCAAAGTTCAAAAGTCCCTATTGGAAGAACCTTTACTAACATTTAAATCTTAAACCATAATTAAACAGAGTAGGTAACAAAATTACGAATAGTTAATTAATATAAACCTGATATCAGGAAACGGAAGCAGTAAAAGGTTTGGTTTCAAATTAACTATGAAATAACTTGTGACACAACGCTGGGACAGCTTAATTACAGTGGTCATATCTATGATTTATTAATTCGGGAATAACTGTTGGGAATACCATTTTCTATTAGATCCCATTTTAAGATATTCTGGTAATTCTATTCAGAATACTGTTTAATAGTTTTTTTATACAACTAGCTGATAGAACAAGCTTAATGACCCACCTGATTAAATGGTAGTCATCGCACATAACAAAGCATTGTCTCGAAAGTCACGTACGTCAGGAACGTGTCCTACGATGCACTACCATGCGTCCATCAACTGGAAGCATACAGATCTTAAGCCTCACGTGCCAGTAATTTCACCGGCACCCACACCCTTCAAACAAAAACACAGCGATGCTGCTTCCCATGGTCTACGGACGATTTTGATTTTGTTGTAACATTACTTTATGTTATCTTTATATCGTTTGTGACGGTCTCACATAGCTCAACTGTTTCTAGTGTATATTGTCCAATTTGAAAATACTTGTTTAGGTTGTTAGTTTCTTTGTTTATTTTATTTGATAAAACTAGAAAAGTTGCTGCCTCTTTCTTTTAAATTGATACAAAAAGGACGGATATAGTTTTAGCGCTGTCAAGTTTTTATGAATTGACATCAGTGTATATAATTATCAAATATTTGTTTCATGGCTGGTTGCTGTGGTATTTTTATTATTAAGACAACACAAAGACTCACCTTTGCTTGTCTTTTAATCATAAACTTTAGCGCATAGAAACCACTTAACCTCAATTTTTCTTGCTTTGTGTAATGTATTTGGTAGAACAGCATATCAACATAAATGATTTCTGCAGCAAATGAAAATTACTATCCAGGGGGCAAAACCGTTTTATTTTAACCCCCCAACCCCATCGAGTTTTACCTAATCGAATTTGAATTCTATTCGTAACAGTATGCACTACGCTAACGGAGGAAAACATCGTGAGGATACCGGCATGTCACAAAACCCACGAAGATTGAGAAAAATTGTTTTTATTTAAGATAGCTAAGCATTTGACTGCCATTAAACTTGATAGAAAGTGAGGATGCAGCCTAAAATGGAGCATGCTTAGCCATAATCCAAAATCCAACTTGTTGTTTTAAAAAATCCTAAATACCGGCGTCAGTATTTCTGGAACGTTCAGTTCCAGAAATACGGACGCCGGTAGAGAGTTCCATTCATTTCAGTTTCATTGTGCGAAATGCAAGAAAAAAGAGGTCACTTAAAAAAACTTGGAGGCACACTTATTCTTTATTCTTTATTGCATGCACACACATAGACATTTCATCATTCAGAAGAAAACTTATAATTAAGACATTGACAAAGACGACTTTAACCCTAAAAAGAGTTACTTTACAGCAAACCTTTAAGGATAGATATATGTGTAAGTAAACAGACCTTTGCATCTATTGTAGATAGAAGATGATTTATATGGCGTCAGAGGTAACTGGTGATAACACAAGCCCTAAATTGCGGGACGCTATAGTGCCGGGGACAGGAATTTAGATGGAATAGGCTTGCCCAGCACCTATACCATCCTGGCAGCTTAGTCGGCCTAATCCACAGGAAAGACATGGACAAAACACTTAAATAATCCTTCTCCACTCACTGGTCCAAAAAAACTAGTGACATTACAGAGAAGAAGTATAAGTACTGGTGCATGAGAATGGGCTTGTGTTGTAATAAAGAACTAGTGACATTACAAATATGTATAAGTACTGGTGCATGAGAAAGGGCTTGCGCTATTATTCAATGTGGTTAAGCCTCATGGGTGGTGGAAGCCTTGCCAACGGGACCCATAGGCGCCAACACCTCATTATCCTTGATACCAATCAAATCAGTGTAACCTCCTGAACTTCACGAGCTTGTTACTCGTTAACCTCGATAATTTGAATTCCCTTTATTTGTCACCAAGATTATCTGATTGTCGTGACTTCTTTATTGATAGGCTGATTGTGAGCTTTCTATGAGACCAACTTACTATTGTCAATGTTGAACAGGTAATTGAAGGTCTAATTTTGGACTGAATTGACCTTACTCTAAGAAACATGCTAAGAAATACAATTTTGTACTTGGTTGTGGTTAGTTGGGCGCCCACCCACCAGATAAACCGACGACATTGTTAAGATCTCGATCTTAACAATGTCAATGACTTCCCTCGGGAAGTCGATGGATGGAAAGAGCTCAGAATCGTTCTTCCTGGAAATGTGTAGGGGAGGCCTATGTCCAGCAGTGGACTACTTCAGACTGATAATACTGATGATGATGATGACTTGGTCAAAACAGAGTGGAATCTATGAATGTACAAGAAATATGCTAACAAATTCTAGAAACAGGTACCTACATAGGTACTTAAATTGACACATGACCCAAAATGTTCATTCGTCAGTAAACACTTGCCCTGCTGGGTGATTGTGAAATTATGTTGCAATCAAAGTTTGATACTAACAAGGATCAGCAATCACTTAGCTTTGTTTGCCGTTCTTGTTTTACAAACCGAAATTCCGATTCACTATCTCATATTTATTACGTCAGTCTTGTTGCAATCGTCCTTGTCAAAGATAAGTTTTGTTTAAATTTGTTTTTTATTGCAATCGAAGCTCAAAATAAGTTTAGATTGCAACAAAATATACACAATTACCCCATTGGTGAGCCTGAAATGAATGAATTCTTAGACTCATGCAATGACAATGATCAATAAAAAAATAGTAATAAACAGAGTTTTAACACTTAACAGAACCAGTGTACCGATAAGCTTCAGCGTGTTAAACTCACCTAGCTTTAAGACGTTTCAAAGTGATCCATGTTAAAACTGAGTAAATTTATTTTCATAATTTGAATTTGAATTTGGTTCACATTATTCTACGTCATGACGATAGAAGTCTGAGATTTGGGTTGAAAAACGTGCCAGTTTCGTTATTATGTAGAATTTTCTCCACAGACCAGTTACTGTTCAGATTATGCAAGAATGCAATCGGAGATTATCAGAAGACGTGTGTCGCCTAACTAATTAGTAGTGATATTGTCATTAGTAGTATAATCATCTGACATGTTACGTCTAGGCGCAACGGTTGAGTGCAAATGGTTGGACGGATTTTTGAGCTATTTAGTGGGTATAAGAGTTTTATTTGAAATACATTTATGCGGCGAAGACGCCGTCGATGTACTTCTCGTTTCACTCGAACACTTTAACGTTCTAAATATATAAAATCACTGAACCTATTTTGACACTGAGGTTATTTAACGAACATCGCGAGGAATATCTTGAGTACAATAACACATAAAACATTTTGTATCCCATCACTTTATTCTACTTAAACTCTTCTAATTTTTCATACATAGAAAAACTCGTACATATTTTTTCAAAATTATTTTTTGCAATCGGATTGCACACTTCTGTGTCTTTTGCTGTTGTGTTGTGTGTTCCTTTTTTTTTGACATAAAAGTTACTGGACAAGAGACTTTTAGCGAGACGTTAAAAAGTGTCCGGCATTATGAAAAAGGGGGTAAAAATAATAGACAAGAGATTCTATGCTAAACAATATTCTATACTTTCTATTAGATTGTACAATACATTATACATTGCACAATTTTAAAGAAATTTGTAATTATAAGAGCCAGCCGTCCAGGGCACCACAATAAGGAAACAATCGATCGTTTTAATGGGTCAGCCGTGCTCAGCTAATCCGTCACTGAGGGTTCAAGGTTTCTTCTGCAGCAATTTTGAATTCTATTCAACTAACAAAAAAGTCTACTTTACATTACTCATAAGGTGTTGGTATAAGCCGTTTGGTTGTGGGTTATGTGGTGTCATATTCAGGTGGGAAAGCGTATGCTACCGCGACGCGGTCACTATTTAGCCATATTGCATTTCACGGTACTTTTTGTAAACAATACCGGATTTACTTTTTAATATTGATTGTTTTGTTCTTTTTGTGATTCCTTCTTCTAAGTGGTATTGGGAAAGAACGTGGCGCCTTCAAACTTTCAAGTTTTTGCTTTGTTTTGTAGAAGCGGTCGCACTTTACTATCATTGGCTTTTGTACCTACATCTTCTTACAAAATAGACGGGTAAATTCATGCTGGTCTTATAGCAGCTGATAAGTCTAGTGCCATCTCTATTTGTTAACATGAAAGTGACAGTGACAAGAGATTTTTAGCGTGCCTCTAAAAAGTTAGTCTTTATGTGAATGAAGTAGAATGTAGAAATTTAAATACCGAGAAGATGCATCAAAAATAATACTTGCAGAGAGAAATAAGCCATAACAAAGGTAGCTGAAATTGGTGCTAGATTTGAAATATGGATGGTCATTAAATTTAAGCTAGACCAAAGAAAAAAATATATATCTCGAAGAACCGACAGCTGTTTAGGGAATAAAGGTTGTCGAATGGCGACCACGAACAGGAAGACAAAACGTAGGGCACCAACCCACCAGATGGGCTGACGACATTGTTAAGATCGCGGGAAGTCGGTGATAGAAAGGGCTCAGAATAGTTCTTCCTGAAAATGTGTAGGGGAGACCTATGTCCAGCAGTGGACTTCTGCAGGCTGATCATGATGAAATAAAAACGGATGAACTGCATCAAAGATGGCTTGAAAATCAAAAGAAAGCAATTAATATACGTGATAAATACGCTTGTAATAGATTCAGTATTTTTATGATTGTGAAAGTACTAAAATCAAAGGACGGTGATATGATGACTGTTATAAGAGAATTGAAGCAAGTCGTATCTTCGTAAAATAATGAATAATCTGAAACATTAAGTATTTAGTTTGAAAATACAGTGATGTTTGTAACTTATAAGAATACAAGAAACAAGGAAAGAGGCATCTTAAATCGTACATGTCACACCAACTCATGCTTTCTCAAAAGTAACGGTTGCTGGCCAAATACAAAAACATAATTATGTTAATACACAGATTTTTATTTAAAAACACTTTGAAGTATAAAATTATATGAAAGCATGTAACTTTGAAGGTATATTTTACCGAACCCCCTTTTTAACATACATTTTTATAAACGGTAAGTATCTTCGTTTAAGTTTCAACATGAATAAGCCCTATGAATATTGCATAGATACCTACCTATTATGTCATCAAAATAAAATTGGTAGTTGTTTTTGGAATCATGAATAATCTACTAAGGGCTGCTTAATGAATTGCTATTCGATCAATTAAATATTGTTTATCTCAAATTTTGGAAGCAAACATTTTAGATAAACGACTGTCAAATATGTAATTGTTTGAACTGTCAACTGTCAAACTGTCGATCCGTGACACCTGCCCTAAAATTGTCAAAATTCTACAATCTATTGTTGATATTACCACTTACAACTGAGAGGTAACTTAACTTTCTCACATACCTTGTATAGTAACTTATTTTCATAATAAACACCGCGAATAAAATTAAATATAAGTTTTAATTATGTTTACTTATAGTTAGTAAAGCAGTAAATTCGTAATACATACCGATTAATGCGGCAGGTCACGCCGGTATTATTATTTTTAATAGTTAATAAATAACGCCATCTTTAAACTAGTGTATCATAAAGTTTAATTATTATTTATTGCTAGTGGTATTATTAATTGCCATACCATAAAAGATTACTGAAGGCATAATGAGCAGTATTTAGCGAACAA
Source organism: Thera obeliscata (assembly GCA_947578465.1). Classification (NCBI taxonomy): domain Eukaryota; kingdom Metazoa; phylum Arthropoda; class Insecta; order Lepidoptera; family Geometridae; genus Thera; species Thera obeliscata. The sequence goes on along the minus strand of OX387912.1, from coordinate 20,060,309 downwards.
ATTATTCGGTTGACAATGATAATAATATTTAAAATGCTGTAATTCCAACAGCTCATGCAAATAAAGGAATAAAATTGATCAAAAAGTATATTATCCAATCATATATGAAACTATAAATAATAGTAGTGTTAAAACTAATAAATTTAGAAATTGATCACTAAAAGCGAATGTATTCAAATAGTAAAACTGAGTCTGAGTTGAGCCTCAAGCATAGATTCTATGCTTGACTCAGTCTCAAGAACTGTTTCTGGATACGGGCCTTTAAGGCCTGCGCACACCTATAGGTCGCTGGCAACGGCGATCAGTGAAACGCTGTCAAATTTGACAGTGATATTTGACAGCGTTTCACTGATCGCTATCGCCAGTGACCTAGGTGTGCGCAAGCCTTCAGTGTTCTACGGTGGCGATCAGTGATACGCTGACTAATATGACAGTAGTATTTGACAGTATTTCTGACAGCGGTATTTGACAGCATATCACTGATTGTTACCGATAGGTCGCCTATATTATATTGTGCGCAAGACTTTACACTGTGTTGTATTTTGTTAGCTATAATTTCCGCCGTTGGTTTCAGTAGCACGCATGATTGCTTATCCCATATCAAGCGATATCTGCTCAAGTGCCGTGAAAATTTCCAATACACTTGCCTCAGATAGTTTTGGTAGGTTGCACGCGTAACCAAGCGTAAGTAACACTAAAGGGAAGCCGGGACAAGATAAGCCCAATGTTAATACGGTCATTGAATAGTTAATCCTAGAATGTTGAGTTTAGATAGGTATCTTTGTAATGTGTAAAAATCTTTCCTGATAAGTCTATAAAAAGTAGACCATGAAATTGTGTTACATGCTATAATAGTAAAGTAAATAGGTACGTATGCCTAAATAAAACCACTAGAATAATTAAAAACATATTACAATCTCACAATCGATCACTCGATTATTTTGTAAATTTAGATCGTTGAAATATGCAGCGAAAAATACTGATATTACGAAAATATTCATAAAATCGTATTCAAATCTGATAGCTTATATATTATTGCATACTTACATAAGCTTTAACCTACAAAATAATGCCGTTTTGGTAACTAAATACTCCAATACTGTAACTTTTCAAGTTAAAATGTGTTTAACATTGAAAACCAACGTGTCCTAGAAATATAATTCAAAAGTGTGACTTCCACAAATCGAGGCTCGACCTGACTTCCTGGCAGTAGACATGATCAACTAAGAAGATGACCTCCGTAGGAATTGCACACAGTCACACAAGACAGTCATGTCAATAAAATAAGTAAATATTATGATGATACATTCGAGACAGATAAATATTTGGATGATCTTCATACTGTTTGTAACATAACCTTAAAATTAAGACCTTGTATTGCGCACTTTTAAGGTTAATAACTTAAAATCACAAATGCTAAATTTTTGTAAATATAAATAAAAAAAAGGGCAATCTTTTTCAGCATTAATCAAGCATTAATCCGCACATACTGCCGTGAACTTTGACAGTGCGATATTTGACTGCGATAAACTGATTGCCATCGATCAAGATATGCGGAAAGCATAAGCCGATGCAATTTCCATGGTATATAATTTGGTTAATCAAAAATTTAAGGTAGGAGCCAAGCCGTAATTTTGTTGCTTGTTCTTCTAGGCTAGTCTGTTGAACTGGCACTTACCCCCGAATACTGAAACGCAACTCAGATTTAAGCACGTCTCAAGCGACGAATATTTGACAGTTTTCAATGAAAATCTGTCAAACATTCGTCGCTTGAGACGTGCTTAAATCTGAGTTGCGTTTCAGTATTCGGGGGTTAGACTCGCCTAGCTTTAAGACATTTATAAATACACATTTGAATTTGAATTTGACTTTCGCTAAGTTTGTAATTTTCACATTAAACTCTTGCAAATAACTAACTTAAACGGCCACTATCGTACTTCCTCATGTTATTTACAACGATAGCCTAATTTCAAATGATCAGGAGGATCACTGTAATCAGGTTTTTTTATCTTGGCCTACCTAGACGGATAACATCGGCCATTGGCCACACAGACCGATAACGATGCGTATAATTCTAAACTGAAATCGAAAGCGATTCAAACTTTTTTTATTACCTGTTTTTTATATGAAATGTTCAATAAGTTATTTGATTATACTGTGAAAACTGTGAATAAATAATTTGGGTAATTTGATTTGAAAAAGTGGTGCAGAAATATGAATAAATAACAAAAATAATAATGTTATTATAGAAGTATTGATTGAATGCAGTTATTTTGCTAGACCACTAACTGAAACGTACTTGGGTGGCCTAGCCAAGGTGAACAGATAATTTTAGTGCTAAATAGCAGAACGTGATGTCTCGAACGAGGCCCGTTATTGTAAATCAGTAAGTAGTTCTACTTCATTTTAACCAAAACTCACTGATTACATAATATCAGCATTCAAAATATTAGTAAAAAAGTAAACAGGCCTTTCCTTCTATTGTAAATGATTTATATAGCGTCAAGGACAACTGGTGTTTTATTAAAACCCTTGCAAGACGCTATAGTGCCTGGGACAGGATTTTAGATGAAATAGGCTTGCCCAGCACCTATACTATCTTGATAGCTTAGTCGGCCTAATCAACAGGAAAGATAAGGTCAATACGAGCGTCCTCTACTAAGTATTATTCTCGTTATGGCTTACTTTTTTCTGAAATCCTGTTTTTGATGCATTTTCTTGGTAAATTTCTACCCACCTCATTTGCTTAATCTTCAGAATTACTTACATCCTCGCATCAAAATGCAATATAACCTAAACTAGAAGTTAAACGCCTAGGCTTTTACGAGCTATTCCCATAATTGAAAACACATACTAGACACCGTTCAATAAGAGCAAATTTCTTCATCTACGGTAAGTGTTTGCGTAGTAATCACGGCAAATGATAGTATACAAACGTAGTTATAATAGTAAGTGGTATAGCTGAGGGTATGGATAATGTTGGGTATCATAGACTGTCGATTAGTCTGGTCGTGTAATATTCTCGCTAAAATGTGGTACGACAGTGCAAAGTTTAAATAATACATTGTTGATAATTTTTTGATAATTATTGCAAATGATCTAGCTATAGGTAAACAAAACGCTAAAACTTTACCTGTGAACTATGACCTCAAGTACGGATATTGGTATAAAATATTTGACAAATAATTATGAATATAACTCTGAGAGAATAGAATAGTAGAATATAACTTTATTGTACACCATAAATCATCAGGTAATCATGGAGAGATTATATAATAAGGCAAATCAAACCTCTGCATTACCTAATAATTGTTTTAAATATTGCTGGTATGATATTATACATAATTAAACTGAATATTTAATTAGTAGGTATAGATGATACCTATAAAAAAAATTTTGGACAATCCATACAACACAAGCTAGCCCCAAATAAGCAAACCTTGTACTATGGGAACCAGATATCTGATATAATACTTACATATTTTTTTGGTAAATACATACTTAGAATACAGTATAACACCCAGACAGTGAAGAAACCTAATACCTATAATTAATATTTCCATCTATACGAATTAGATATTAATGTTCTATAATTAACTATGAGAATTACTACTATTTTAAATATTGAAACACATTAGAAGATCCACATGCATAATTATTCTGGGTTACGATAATGACCCAGTTTTGTAATAATTAATAAGTTGTTGATACTATTGATTGGGCTCCTGAATTTGAATACTAATAGTTTTGTATAAAATTGAACACTGGCGCCAAAAACATGAACCGTTGGCGCCTCATCACCCACGCAGCCATAATAACTGTTGCTTTTCAATTTGATGCCTTTTCACTGACGATACAAAAGTTTATCAAATTGTTACTACAGTTGTTGAGTTCGTATATAGTATAAATTACATATTATGCTTGATTGAAGTATGAATCTATTGAAACTCAAATCAAGGACAGTATAAACCTCCCACCAGATGTATCTAATATCAGAATCATAGTAACTGATACTGATGTTGTTATTGGAACACATTGGCGACATGACGTTCGTGTTTTCAATATATTTCACCAGATTTCCGGATTGTTAGATATTTCAATGTCAGTGGAAAACTAATACCTTAATAAGAAGAGCGTCACATAAATCATTATAATATAATATGCTAGACAAATTAAATTTGCATACCTGATTAATTGGTTTAAGTTTTTATCGATTGAGCTTCATCTTAGTTTGTTTCTTTATTAAAATAATTTATTCGGTTTATAAAAATATTTAAACACATCAATTTATTATTGTTTGCAGTTTTACTTTCAACGGGGTTTTCAATATTCTACCCACATGACTCGTAGTGTTTCATATGGATTTTTTTAAACTACTATTTGATGGATTAAGTTGTAACCATATCGAGTATAACAAGGCATTGTCTCGTAGGCCACGCACGTCAGGAACGTGCCTTACGATGCACTGCCCTGCGTACATCAACTTGAGGCATGTATAATGTCAAAGTATAGTAATATAAATGTATGTTCAGCCTCACGTGCCAGTAATTTCACCGGCACCTACATCCTTCAACCAAAACACAGCAATGCTGCTTCACGGCAGAAATAGACATGGTGGTAGTGGGTACTTCCCCGGGCGAGCCCTTCATAATATAAAAAGCTGTACTACCACATAATTACTGGTAGATTGTTTTTTGGGTGCTTTTTTTTACAATATTATGTTATTACCAATAACAATCACCATAGTTTATCAGTAACGATCTTTAAAAAGGTTGTTGGTTATATCAAAGTATAGTAATATAAACTGTTTATTATACAAGGTGCACCTTTATTTAAAGTATGGGCAAATCTTGGTAACCGGCAGACGATATCTCATTAAATCAAGCTAATGTGAATAGAATGATAGTGAATTCAATTGAAATCACTAATCCTTTTACACAGGTCAAGTGATTTTTTATAACATTAAGGTTAAAAACTACGGTAGAAAGAAAAAAAATTATGAACTTACCATCAGGAGGCACAATATCTTCGCAGAGACGGCAAGCTGTGGTAACCTGAAAATAAAGAAAAAACTATTTGTAATCTTTACTAACACAAAAAAATATAAATGATAATGATAATAATATGATTTTAAGTCCATAGAAATAAATAATGTAAGCATAGGTTTCTTCACTTTAGCCTGACCTGTGGACTTACAATTTAAACTCCTGTACACTATAACTATAAAATGCGGTGGTGTGTTAAATAAAATGTTTGGACGTGCATCTGGTTACCCCCTAAGACGTTTTCAAGGACCGCGAGAACTGATTTTTGTTCCACACAACACTAGAACCACTACAAGCAGTTAATTGACCTGTTGATCAAAATAAAATACATGGTTTTTTTTTCACTTTTGTCTACTTTTTGTAATTTAAGGGGTAGATTGCTGTCGATGACCTTAGTGATGGAACCAAGTGACACTGGTTTTCGAACAAAGTTTGCTTTCAAAAACCAGTTGGGAAAACTGTTAAGTGGGAAAACGTATTAGAACAAAGTTATTTTTTGCTAACCTGTTTGCAATCGGGTTGCACACAAGACAGTTGCTCGCGTTAAATAAGCTCGAAAATACCCTCTTTGAGGTGCACTTTAAATCTGTTCAACCACCCTTGGTTCGAAAAAACTAGTGACACGATAAAAAGAAGAAGAAGTTCAGTGATTTAATTTTTTTTCAAAGTGTTCGAGCGAGAAGAGGTTTCATGTTTTCATTGTACTAACTAAGCTTGCGCAACCTTCTTCTCTTACAATAAACAAACTCCGTCAAGAATGTCAGTTCCTTACGTGCCTTATCCACTTCTAGGCATTACATCGATTACCTAAGCCTGATTAGATGGCCTATGAACCATGTTTTTGTTCCTATTTCTGATGCTGCTTGGTATGCGACACGATAGTATCATGTTACTGTGAAATGACACTGATGATATGATTACGAATATTATGATATATGATTTATGACACTACATTTTTTTAACACACATCTTGACATCCAAATTAAAACATCACTTTGGGATTTGCTATACAGGAATTTAAATTTCACATCTAAATTTAAATCTTCGGAAATCATTTTTTGTTTATTTATCGCTATTTAATAATAATAATCATAAATCATCGATTACGCCACATATTTTTTTAATAAACATCTTATTATCCGAATATCAAAGCTTCCGCATCTATATTTTTAGTGAAAATCTTAGGATGGTTTGAAATGCAGCCTTTAAGCATCTTGCTGTTATTAGAATTATTATTTTGAATCGGTTATACATTTCTTTAAAAGTTGATATAATTTTGAATGCTCAGCCGACTTTCAAATCCGCAATCTTTTTCAACTTTGACACCGAAAGAATTCAGAATGGTGTATGTTTAGATATTTTAAGACAAAGATACTAATTATACCTAATATATTTATTAAAACATTGAGACATCAATATAGATTTATTAGTCCATAATTCAGAATCGAGACAAGACTTAATCGAATTCTTATGCTAATTAATCGCGTCATAAATATGTATTAACAAAAACTGATGATGTGTACTTTAACTTATATTCGCATAGTTTAAGCAATTGCTTAAAAGTAGCTTAAAAGTAACTAGAACTCCATTAATTTTGGTTAAACATCAACAAAACGTTCAAAGATGCTTATTATCGAGTGATTATTATAATATTTATTGCACCAGACCTTTTCAGTCAATGATGTCCGTTCAGTTTGAAATAGCGTCTCTTATTATCAAATTCTAAACTTGCAACTAATTCTGGTGTAATTTCAATTCTACGACTTCGAGTCGACAATTTCAAGTGCTTGAAATCTCTACACGCATAGCGTATCTACAGTATGATATGCGTGAGACCAATTGGCATGCTGACGAATTCATAGCGTCTTTTCGGGTAAAAATAAATGCGTTGAAAATAAATTAATTGGTTTGATTGGTGTGAAGTCGCCAAAAATCGTGATAGTTTGAAAATTTTGGGGAGACCTTTGCCCAGCAGTGGGACAGTGCAGGTTAAAAAAAAGAAGCAAAAAAATAATTAAACCTTCGCTGTATACGTACAGATTTATGTAAGATGCGGAACTACTTGCATAGCATCACGAATAGGTGATCACTGCGTCCTTATTCCTAATTGCCTAGTCAGACAAGCAAGATGTTACAATATGTGCAGAAGATTACAATTAGCGTAATCATAATACAAATTGTTGCATTCAAGTTCTACGGAACTTGAATTTTATTAGTCATAAAATGATGGCTTATAAATACCGTTCTTCGACTAAGATCATTCTCATCGTTACAGCTAATTTTCACTGTTTTTGTTCAAGCCGAGAGTCCTGAACCCTAACCTCTCATACCTAATGTTTTCTGATACCGGTCAGCCGGTCACACAACATAGGTTATCGTTGCGACCCGTCATTATCGAAAAATTGAAATCAGTATTCAGTAGAACAATATGCATCACTTTGAAACTAAACCAAGTGAAATTAGGCGGCAGTTATTCCAGCAAGTCTATTCCTGCAACTCAATTCGTTATCGGTTTTATTTCAAAAATTTGAAAATGGAACGCGGATTAAGCGGAGTCGTGTTGCAGGAATATCAAGGATATAAATAATGACAGCTCAACTTCTGTGTGCATCAGTGGACAGTGGAGTTTAGTGATAATTGCCCGAGACTATTAAAATAGGTGCTAATTATTTTATTACCTGCATTATGATACTTCGTCACGGAATTGTGACGGCTAAATAGCGATATACCTACTGGACATAAAGGGTCGTAGTTTCTGTGATATATAGATACTTTATTATTAGGTACGTCCGTAATTTATTCTCTATTCAAGTTTTTAACAAAAATATATATTATTATAAGCTCCAACGGTGTTTTTTTCATGCAACTATTAATTTAATTTAAAATAAAATTAATCTTCATTTATTATTCAAGTAATCAAATTAAAAGGTTGCAACATTTTCAATCAAAAATATTGTAAACTGGTATGATTTCCGTAAAACGAGTTAATTAATTAATTAAATAAACCTAGCATTTACAAATCAATTAATTATAAATTAATCAATATGAGGATTAGGAGGTTAAGCATGAAATACCTTGTTTTGTACAGTTTTGTGAAGGAGGTACCTATTTTGGTGTGAAAAATATAATTAGGCCAATGTCGTTGATTATGAATACTAATGAGAGATACCTTTGACCTTTGACATTATAACTCTGACCTTAATGACCTTATACCTCTAAGGAGCTATTTAAAATAAACATTTACCATGTAATAATAAAATTATAACAATGTTTAGAAAACTTGTAAAAAAACTGCAGTAAACTATAGGGTTATATTTTTTTATAGGGTACCTATAAAAAAATATCTTTTAATAGGTTACTAATATATAAATATTTATATTTTAAATGGTACAAAACGTGGCGTATTTTCTTCATCATTCCTACATGTTCCAACTGTCATAGTTCAGATGGGTGACCAGCTCTGGCGGTTAAGCCAAGGCGAAAAAATTTTAAACTCCGTTGGCACTAAATCATAAGAAATTGTTGAAGAGCAAGTTGTATAGTTGTATGATGATGATGATGATTAAACTCTTTATTGCACAAAAACTTAAAAACAAAAGTGTACAAAAGGTAGGCTTAATGCTATAATCATTTCTACCTGCCAACTTTATTTACCTAACGTTGTTCCTAACTTAATTGTGGCGATATTTATAAATGCAACCTATATCAAATCATCTTGCACAAACATTTCTGATCCAAATATTGTTCCACAAACGTAGACACTGCTATTTAAATAAGTACCTACCAAATATCATAAGGATCATGTGTTACTGAATGAAATTGCTGCTCAAGAATATGAATTATATACTTATCGCTTTCTTTCGATAAGCATGCAATTGAAACATTATCACTAGTTTTGATACAAGAAATTTCCTTCCACAATACCTACTGTTTTCAAAACGTGGATACAAATAATAGATAAATAGTATATTTATATCACAATCAGTCTCAATCGATTAGATTTTATTAACTGATACAGTCTGAACAAGTCTAATAAAATGCTATTGCAAATTGAACTAAAAATAAAATACACCGAACGCACGTTGTAATTTTATAGTCTACGTTCACAATTTAAAAAAGTTTTTCATAACACTTACATAGCCAAACTTTGCCGTCATGTTGTGTCCCGTTGTATATTATGTTGAACATACATCTAACTGAGTTGCCCAACCGCTTTTCTTTGATTAAAACTGAACAATCCACCTTTACGTAATAATTTTTCAACACACTTTTCATACATTTGAACAAAACACTGAAAACAGTTTTTGTTACATTTCAACTTTGAAATGGAACAATAGCTTTTGTAGTCACAACCAAAAAAAAAGTTACTGAACTCACTGAAGAGAAACACGTACGTTTCACATCACTTTCATAATTTTCCGAATAGGTCTGCCGAGGCGCGATTTTTGAAAAGGAACACTTGTATCGTCAAAGGCGTTTTGCGGTCGGGGGTGGGGATTCAAACGGGGAATTGTTTAGATTTTTCTCATGCGGGTGGGGATATTTTTACGCTCGTATTTATGTTGGTTGGAGTGTGAGCGACATGCACGCTCCCCGAGGTGCGGCGAACGACTACGACTACAAGCAGATAAAAACCTCGTTTGATTATAAACTTATAAGCTAAGTTTTTCGTGTGTGCGTGCGTTTGAGATAGTGTGCACTGAGGCTTTGTTGGTGACCTTACAAAGTTTTCACTAACACTGGGATTCACGGGTTTATTGAAATGATTAATTGGTGGCGCTTTAAAGTTAGGGCTACCAAAATAACAATGAAAGCTGCACTAAGAAGGGATACCTACCTTATTTTATTTCTTCTTGTACATTCTTTTAGTCTTCTTTCGTCAATTACTTATCTTGATTAAAAAGTCTATAAAAATATATAGGTATGTATATTCTTCTATTTTTTATTATGTATGTAGGTACCTAAATAATTTCTTATACTTACACAGCTTTTACGCCATCAACACAAAAAAACTTGTATATTTTTTTATTGTGTCGATATTTTCTGTAACCGCGGGAGTACCTATAAGCCAACCCATAGGTCTAGATAACGCGTGTGTACTCAAGTAAGTTCGTTTGTATTTCAGCTATCTGGTTTACATAGTACATGATTTGCTTAGTTTAGGGCTAGATAGTGTTGTGTGGATTGTCTGAAATATTTAGCTTTTATTTATTACTAGCGGTCGCCTGCTCTGTTCCCTTTACGCCCGGTTCCCGGTAATTTAAAAGTACTTATCCTATGTCCTTGTCCTGGTTCTAAACTACCTCCCTCAACTTTCAGCCAAATCGGTTCAGCTATTCTTAAGTCGTGTTAGTTACACTATTTATAATAGTGATAAATAGTGTAACTAACACGACTTTCTTAAATATATCTAAAGAAGATAGTTAAAAGATTATTCTGTAATCGCCGTTGTCATTCTGTCTTGCCATAGTGTCCAGCCCTAATTCAATAAAAATAGAGAGAGCCCTTCTTCTTCTTATTGTGTCACTGATTCTTTCAAACTAAGTGTGGTGATAGGATTTTGAGTGCGCCTCAACGAGGCTCCTTTCGTGCACTTGAAGTTTTTAGGTCATACGACATGCCGGTTTCCTCACGATGTTTTCCTTCACCGTTTGAGAGCCTAAAAGCCCTACAGTTATTAGAAAAAATTACAACAGGTGCACCTGTACATAATACGTTTGTAATCTACACGAGAGTTATCAAAATGGGTCAATGCGGCAGCGCGGCGCAGCAGTAGTCGATAAAATCGAGTTGTTTTGCGTCAAACGCTCGTTTTCTTCTATTGTTTTAGGTTCATGTTTGTGGAATGTGTCGATGGTTCGAAGTTGAAATAGTTTGGGAAAAATGACAGCCTTCTGGTATTCCCCTTAAGGGGCCAGTGGAGGGTGAATTTTCATACAAACGTAATACCAAAATTATTACTAGTTTAGACAGATTTTCACTATATCATTGTAATAACTGTATTCGTATAGTATTTATCAAGGTTCCTGAATAGTTTTGATTTTAAATTACTTACCTCAAATGAAATAAACACAAATCGCATTTTACACATTTTTTTCATTGCAAAATGTGATTGGCGTTAATTTCATTTGAGGTAAGTAATTTAAAATAAAAACTGTTCAGGAACCTAGATAAGTACTATAGAGGTACACATACAATAATAATTACAATAATATAGTGAAAATCTGCTTAAATTAGTAAACATTTTGGTATTACGTTTGTATGAAAACTCGCCCTCCGCCGGCCCCTTAAATCTAGGAAACAGTGGAAAGAATGACATGGTTAGTGCGTTTTATGAATCTGAGTCGTGGTTGCTATTGGCTTCACAAGCTTAAATTTACATAATAAGATAGGGAAAGAGCTATGTGCTGGGAGCCACTACGAGAAAAAATCAAGATGGGAAATTCGTAAAAAAACCAAGTTCACAAACAGAGCTTGCTCAATGAACTTGACGTGGCAACAGCCAAGCCATGAAGCTCGTAGAATCGACACCAACGTGGTTATAAAGGTTCTTGAATGCTGACTCCAAACCTAAAGATGAAGCATAGGAAGCCTCTCTACCCTTTGAACTGACGATATTGAGATCGAACGAAGTTGGTGAATGGAGTAACCTCAAAACCGTTATTCTTGGAAATGTATGACTAGGCTTGGACCTGTCCAACAGTAGACTTCTTCAGACTGATACTTACCGATGATACGTAAAATTTATTTTGAAGTACATGCTTTTAATTTAAATAAAACGCTATCATCATTAATTCAATTAAGCGTGTTATAAAAACTTGTACTAAAAGTTTGTAAATATTGATAGCAGTTTAGTACTGAGTAAACCCAATCTGTTTTATTGCCATTCGGTACATGAACTCATAGATAACTTCACTATAGTAGAGTTTAAAATAATTATTCGGAAGAGAAATAATTAATTCACACAAACGAATTTACAATTAATATACCTAAGTATTACACTGGCCGAGGACTGGGAAGAGAGACGTTGGACGTCCATTAGCACGATGGGTTGACGACATTACCAGCGTCGTGGGCCGCCTTATTGTCTAAGTGGGCCGCAGATGGATGAGGGTAGCCCAAGATCGTGGTAAGTGGCAGGAGCAAAGAGAGGCCTATGCCCAGCAGTGGGTTAAGTCGGGCTGCGGATGATGATGATGATGATGATGAAGTATTACACAGTTGAGCTATCTGCAAACCGTTACAAACGATCTAAAGATATCACAACTAATTCCAAACAGTGCATTTAAATATTTTTATGTATTTCAACTATTAAAGAATGCTAAAGTTATATCCACCATCATAGCTGAGTCATCATGATCATCAGTCTGAAAAAGTCCAAAAAGGCTAAAGAAGAAAAAAAAAATCCAGTGTCGGTCGTCCAAAGCTGCGTCTTCTGGTTCGTGGTTTTATTTAAAACCTTTATTTCCATAGTAGGTACATAATTACATAATATGAAGAAAAAAAAAACTTTAATATAAAAAGATTTTCCCCAACTTACCTACACCTGTGTACTTTTATTAATGGTATCGAACCTTAAGATGTCTGTAAAAAATAGTAACCTCAAAAAAATAGTAACCTCTAAAAATGTCAATGCTCTAATTTAAATAACATACATACCAAATATCAAAGTCCAATCGTTATTTGCTCAGCCGTGTGCCAACCCTGCATTTTAACGAAGCGTTTCATAGCTTATTAAATTATGTAAGTGTGAGCATACCCGACGTGCTTGGCCATAATTAGAAACATGTTATTTTAGTATTATTTATTTTACAAAGTACCTACTTACCGGGTGTTCAAAATTATGCTTCAAAATTTTGAATTTAGAACCAGCACTAGAAACTCTTTATACCGGGAGTGCCAATGAGGTAAGGAGTGCAACAAGGAGTTTTTGAATTCTGTGTTCAAAAAATATGCTTGTAAATTTTTAATTTAGAACCAGAACTAGGAACTCATTTTGTAGCGCAAGCGCCAATGAGGTAAAAAGCGTAGCAAGGAGTTTTTGGAGTCTATGGTGAACACATACTTCAACACTCATTTAATAATTAAAAACTCCTTGCTCGCGTGTTTTTTTTTCTCATTTGCAGCTCTGACGACGCTGCGCGGAAATATAGTTCCTGCTGGTCTTGCTTCTGGTGTATCCGGTGTATCAGTAGTAACTCAAAAGTTCCAAAAGAGGTACAAATATAATGAATGTGTTTTTTACCCTCTTCTTTGGAAACGGCGAATTGAATGCTTGTAAAAAAGTAACATCCGGTAGATGTAAATAGGTATTCATCATAAAAAAATACTGACGACAAAGTTCACCAATTATCTTACAAAAACGTTAACTACCACTATGGCGCCAGTTAATGTCCGTGCTAATTCAACAAAAATCGTTTGTATTTGCACAAAATTAACAAAAACTACAGTAAAATCTTAACAATGACGCGGTTTTAACGGTTGTAAATTTTTACGTAGACAGAACCTGATTTGTGCGTATTGATTTGTTATTTTAATAAGCAATCTAATATAAAGCACATCATCGACTAAACACGACATTAGTGATGATGATCATTTCAACAAATCTTTTTTTTCATGCGAGATCGTTTTTTCCAGAGGGTATTGTCTATACAATACCCTCTGGAAAAAACGACCTCGACTCGCGTGAGGTACCTAACCAACCCCTATTGGGCAAGCTTAAATTAAAGAAATTAAAATCACCTTTTTTTTCATACTGAAAACAAACGAATCGCAAGAAAAGCGACCTGAAGACTCGTATTTCGTTGTACTAATAGACGTCCTGCTTTCGTGGATCGTGTGCCTAAAATTTAAACTTTATTATGATTGCCTAAAGTGCACTGATCTTTGATCTATGTTAGGAAACAAATAAGGTTGTTTGTATAAAAGCAATTGGCCGAAGACATTCGCGAAAGTTCTGTGAGAATAGGAGTAAGAAGTAGTCGTTTTAATAGGATTCTGATATTATATGTTTGTAAAAGCTAATAAAAAATAAAATAAATAAATATTGTGGACAATTCACACTACACTACCCAGCCCCAAACTAAGCAGAGCTTGTAATATGGGAACCAGATAGCTGATATAATACTTAAATACATTTTTTTTTTGTAAATACAAACTTAGAATACAATATAACACCCAGACAGAGAACAAACATTTATGTTTACCTCACAAATATTTGTTCTCGGTGGGGATCGAACCCACGACCTACGGCGCAGAAGGCAGAGCTACTACCAACTGAGCTGGAGGCCAGTCAACCAAGTTAGTGAAGTGGAGGTAATACGAGCCAAGTAAGAGAGAGAGAGAGAGAGAGAGAGAGGTAAGAGACTGGCCTCTCCACTCAGTTGGCAGTAGCTCTGCCTTCTGCACCGTAGGTCGTGGGTTCGATCCCCACCGAGAGCAAACATTTGTGTGGTTAACATAGATGTTTGTTCTCTGTCTGGGTGTTATATTGTATTCTATGTACCCAAAAAAAAAAAAATAAGTATGTAGGTCAAGTATTATATCCAGCTATCTGGTTCCCATAGTGCAAGCTCTGCTTAGTTTAGGGCTAGATAGTGTTGTGTGGATTGTCTATAATATTTATTTATTATTTATTTACTATCTGGGGAATGTTTCTTTTGTGGTTCTTTGTAACTTTTTTTATACAGCTGCTAGAGCAGACTGGAAGAAGAGAACGTGTTGTGCCGACCCCACATAAGGTGGGATAAAGGCAGGAAGAAGAAGAAGAACTAGTGATGGAACAAGCATGGCCCATCTGAACTCGTAAGTGGTAATCATCGTCTATAACAAAGCATTACCTTTTAGGTCAAGCACGTCTGTCACGTGCCCTACGATGCCCTGCGCACAATTTGAAGCATTCAGCTGTTCAGCCTCATCATCATCAGCCTGAAGAAGTCCACTGCTGGACATAGGCCTCCCCTACACATTTCCAGGAAGACCGATTCTGAGCTCTTTCCATCCACCGGCTTCCCGCGATCTTAACAATATCGTCGGTCTATCTGGTGGGTGGGCGCCCTACTTTTCGTCTTCCGGTTCGTGGTCGCCATTCGAGAACCTTTATTCCCCAACGGTTTTCGGTTCTTCGAGCTATATGACCTGCCCATTGCCACTTCAACTTACTAATTCTAAGAGCTATTATACCTTGTTTCTTCTACGGATATCCTCACGTGCGAGTAATTTCCCCGACACCCCCACCCTTACACCGAAACACAGCGATGCTGCTTCACGGCAGAGATAGGCATGGTGGTAGTGCTTCCCCGACGCGCCCTTCACAAAGAACTTTATTTACGTGTAAGCACCCTTTTCTATGCGTCAAATGTTATAGTGGAGGTAATTTGTATGGCAATAAGGTTGTAGGGCTTAAAAAGGGCATTTAGTAGCGTTAAATGATTTTCTTTGTACGTTTTGGTGGTCAATGGTTTTTCCAGAACATTAATACACCTATTGACACGTGTGACACTTAAATCGTGCCTTACCTTACGTTACCTTCTATTATAAACAAATCAAAATTAGTTCCTTACCTAGGTACATACAGCTCACGGTTGACGGTGCGGCACATGCTATCGTAAAAAACATATTTTTTGAAAAGTGTTACGTTTGAAATATTGTAATTTGATTAAGACTAGCATGATATGCAGCACTGTTGACGATACAAAAATCCTTAAGATATTTAAATCATAGAATACCCAGTAGTGATAACTAGGGGTATTGTCCGTATTATTTTTACTTTTTTATTCCCTAAACCGACGAAGATGTATAAAGAAGGTTATTCTTTAATTTTTTAATGCACACAGAAATATTTACAAATAAGTAATAACCAAGGACATGTACATAGGCGAGCTTAACCCTAAAAGAGTTTTCTTCCAGCAAACTTTATGGTTATGTGAGTGAATGAAGCGAAAGAGGTATGTCAGGATTGTAGCAAGTGGAAATCCGTAATCTCTGCCTACCCCCATGGGAATGAGGCGTGTTTTTAATATATGTATGTATTTTTACTTTTATCAGTTTAATTTGGTGATGAAAACTTAAGATAGGTACTTACTCTTTTCACCTTAGCACGAAAAAGTGCCATGGCTACCAACACGAACTGTAGACACCTTGGATTGGATCGTTTCTTTGTAATAGAACCCACTACTCGTCTCGTAGACATCATTGACCTTACTTAGTCACAAGTCTCAACTTAAAGTTAAGATTTCAAAACACTACTTCCGGTTTCCAATATGTTAGTTCTTTGAATTTTCCTCATTTAGTGCTGCATGCACTGCGAAGATGCAACAGCTGTACGGGGAAGTTCTCCGCCATGATGACGATATTTTTTTTAATGTTTAAAAAAAATTGTTTGAGAATTTTTTCCGTAAGCACAGAAATTGGGCTCAGTAATTGGAATAAAGTGGCCTTAGGTAAAAATCAGTCAAAAAATTAGTGAGTGCCATGCTAACAGGTCACCAATAGGAGAAAACAAATAGCGCCTGATAAAGAAAATTTGGTATGTATAAGAGGTAGTGCAGTACGACATCGCATCATTGCTTCTGGTTCATTTCTACTAAATCTCAAAATATTAGTACCACATAATATCTCAACGACTGAAACCAATAAAACTAAATTTCATAATGATCACTCGTTTCGGGCTGATCGCTCAGAGGATGAGTAGTGCTTTATCGCAGTGCGGGTGCACCCGTGTTCTTTGACCGAAGAGGTAAAATCGAAACTCATGACGTAGTCGCCTTGACCGAACCTCCGTCGATAGGACTGACCGCTTGATGGCGCCCAAAAATTCTTGACCTTTGAATACACATTTCATTTCCGTTATTTGTACTGACAATTTGTACTGTCACAGTCTTTCCTTGACTGGTTACTTGGAAAATTCCGCTACGGTTTTATTTACAATTCAAAAACGTAGATTTGTAATTGTAACCAATAAAAATTATAATAGTCTTTGTAATGTTCGATTTTGAAATTCACTGTAAAATACCTAAATATTCAAACGTGTTTTTTTAACAAAACGATTGAATATTCAACAGATAAATTAATTACAACAGAATGTACTAAAACAAATGATGAGCATGTACAAGATCTTGTGAGAATTAAATTTACTATAACATAAATATTAACATAAAAATTACGCAAAGGTTAACTGGAGAATAATGCTCACTTTCTAGTTCGCCTATGAACTATGCAATTTTTGTTTTAGTGCAGTAAATAATTTTTCATCCCCACCTCGAAAAGTGTATAAATGCTTTTCGACATCTGAGTGCAAAAGCCGTTTTTATCCGCTAGAGGTTATAGTCAAATTGAGCTTAGAACGTCGTGTGCACTAAGTTTGTGAATTCAAAACACCATTAAACGAATTAACTTCTACCTCCATGATGCCGAATTTATCATAATATAACCTAATTTAATTTGTTTAAAACTTCGACCCGGAACCTTCTTGTTGTGTAACTTTTATTTTAATTTGCATTACGCGCGCCATTTTCTTTTTAGTATTTACTCATTTCCTCGCTGAGGTGGGATGAAAAGTTACTTGTTGTACTCGAGTGCAAAGATTTTTCACCTCGTGCTTTTTTTATTCCTTCGCTAACACTCAAGATTCTAATTATTTAAACGATGAGCGGAATCCTTCGCTTGCTCGTTCATCCAAATTGATCGTTAAAAAGCAACTTTGCCCTCTTGTATAACAAATAACTATTGTTCTTGGTGGGGATCGCACCCACGCCCTCCAGCGCAGAAAGCAGAACTACTACCAACTTAGCTATGAAGGGAGCCAATACAACTAAGGCTTATAAAATACAAACAATCTCCTCACTACCTCACACTCAATTCACAACTCAAGCAATAACAAACAGAATCCACACAATAACTACAACTCAGTGGCGTTGCTTTATGAGTATTTATTTACTGAACGACACAATAGCTGTATCACGCTATAAAGAGACGAGCAACCATAATCAGAGGTTTCCTTCAAGTTGGCACTTAAGGAGTCAGAGCTGGATTAAGGGTACGGTAACGGGGGTAAACAACTTTAACCAAATTATCAATTTAAACTTATTACAGTTAGCACCCAGTAAAAAACTGCTGGCAAAATCAGTGCTCGACTTACGATGCCAATTTGAGGATTTTTAGGAAATTCAAAAGTAACTCATGCAATTCATTTATCTTTTCAGAGAAATCAATAATCGGCTGACTCTATTAGCTTTTCGTTAAATAACTATAAACCCATAATTTACAACCTTAAGGGGCAGACCGCCGTCGATAACTTTATCACTCGCACACTTTGACCTTTTAATTGATATCTAAAATGACAAAACACATTTATTGTAAACCGCGAGCTACTATTTTTTAAACTGCACACAGTTTAACAAAAAAATAATTATGATCCTCACTTTACTTTTCCTACTTAAAATTCACATACCTACGTATGAAAAACAGAGAACGATCTATAGTAATATACAAACGAAAAGTTGGGTCACGGTTTCCATTTTTTTCACTAATTACCCCATCCCTTAATCACTGAGTCCACCCCTGAAATGTACTTAAATGAGCCTTCACTCACCGTCTGTTTCACATCGATAAAATGAACCAAGAACAGCCCCCAACTTGACATCTTATTCTAGTTTTACAGCCTCCAACAATGTACGAAGTGCGACAACCGACTATTCTGAAAATGTATGCTTCAGGTACACGCGAAAAGTCCAACCTTGCCAAGTAAATTATAACGCGAAGTTAGAAAGTGTGGAGGCGGTATATGCCAAGGAACAAAAGATAAAAGAGGTGAGATAGCATGTTTTCCACAAGATTTCATATTGCTGTAGACAATTTTAACCGTGTCAGAGGCAGTTTTATTATCATGTTCCTGCTGGAAACTTTGGATTTTTAATGTTCAATAAAAAAAAATACACAATTATTCATAATAATGTCCGATTATGGGCTGCAAATATAGTACGTGGTTATGCGCAGCCTTATTTTTTACATAAAAGAAAAACAATAAGTGAACTCAAGTAATAAATCTACTTTAGGAAATAAACCTTTGTTTTTAAAGCTCCGTCTTAAAATCAGAGATCATAATTTCTGATGTTTTTTAAGCTCGGTATTCGTAAAATGAAACACAATAGCTAGTTTCGAGCACCGTACGTCATTAAATGATAGGTGCATTACTCAAAATGATATAATGTTATTCCTGAATTTTATTTTTAACAATCTTTATGATTATGGGCTCAAAGCTGAATGATTATTGATTGTTTTCGGTACAGAATAAACTAAATTTATTTTGCCCAGAATGAGAGAAATGCTTAAATTACAGTAAAATAAAAACAAAAGACGCAGCAACCTAATTATGTTGCAGTTTTATTTTTATCCCAAAGGATACAGAATTGTATTAATATCAAAGTGAATAATAATATAATATGCAGTAAAACACTGTCTAATTGTATATTTGTTTTTTTGCAGAACTTGCGAATGTGGCCGGGTGAACACACAAGTCTACATTAATTTAACTTACATAAATAGATTAAATTAGAGGATTAGTACTATGTATTTATTCTAGTTAATTTATATTTAACAATGGAACTCCACAAAGTCACGCCTGAATCAATTAATTATATTCGTAGGTTTAATTATGCAACGCTAGATGCCACATTCAAAAATTATTTCCTAGATCTTTGGTTAGGAATGCTATGGGCGCTGGAAAATTTTACCCTGTCTTATATAACTTCACGCAACATTAAATTTTATTGTACTAGAAATAAGAGGTATTTTAAGCAAACAGTTATTATACTAGTAAAACATTTGTCCATGATTGAAGTGTGGCCTATGTAAAGTTAAATAAACTGAGTCGCCCACACATTTAGTCTTGACTATTTTTATAATTACATATTTACTCAACTTATTTTCAGTTATGTGATAAATGGGATAACATTTTCTTGTAATTATATAGTATAATTTAACTACTTGACCTATTTTTATTTGTTATAGGCGATGGTTACCACTTAACATCAGGTGGGTCATATGCTTGCTCCATCAGCTAGTTGAATTAAAAAAAAGGGACACAATTTGTGCGATTACCCACCACCTGATAAACCGACGACATTATTAAGACAGCAGAAAGTAAATAGACGGAGAAGGCTTAGAATCGTTCTTCCTGGAATAAGAATGTCCCTGTCAAGGAGGCCGTATTTGGAAGACTTCATTGGAGAAAAATGCATCAAAACCCCGACAAGATCTAAACTCTTAAATTTAAGAAGAAGAAGATGAATGTCTCGCAGTGGACTTCTTCAGGATGATGATGATGATGAAGATGACTGAGACCACGACATAGTTTATACTATAAATGTTAATATCAAAAATTGAAAATTATCATAATTTCTAGGTAAAAAGAAAACTAGGTATGTAATTAATAAAGTAATTCTTTGAAACTGATTAAATTAAAAGTATAAAATAAACACGTCATTTCGAGAATGGTGACATCAGTACCTGATGTCAGGAATTCAAAGGAAAACAATCATATCAACCAGATAATGTATTAGGGTCACGTGTTAGTTTAAATTACAGGCTGATTCTTCAAAAATCGCGTCACGTCGATGTTTTCAATGTCTGAAGAATCAGTCAATCAAATCATGCAAAGAAGTTCACTCTTCCTTGGTTCAAATCACAAGAATACAGTAGAAAGGCGATCTTGCGTCGTTTGTATGGGAGCCGATGTCGCCAGTTTTACATTTCCACTATTATATTAAAATATCACTATATATGAGGATTCTAAGAGCTGGTTCAGACACGGCGGAATCCGCGTGGTTCCAAACCGCGCGGGTCAACCGCGCGGATCTTATTTACATTAGCGCCTATTCATTCGTTCATACCTGTCCGGGCGGATTGACAATCCGCACGGCTACCGCCACTCAACCGCCAGAAAATGAATTCGCGCGGTTGCCGCTCGGATCTATTTACTTGACGTACCAGGAGCGCGTTCAGTTAGAGCTGGTTCAGACATGGCGGATTCCGCGCGGATGCAAATCGCGCGGTTCTAAACGCAAGTGTTCAGACAGGGGTGCGGATGTATTTGTGGAGTGTAGAGTGACAGTCCAATCATGGAAGTCGAAGAAGCTATATGTGTGTACTTGTTGCTCCGTAAAAAAAAAGAAAGAAGAACGACAGTATTGGGTGCATCCAATATTACGTGATCGGCTCACCCATGGTCAGTTTTGAGGCTTTATATCCAAAATTAAGAAGTTTAGAACCAAAATTCTTCAATTACCTATCTAAGAATGTCGATAAATTCATTTTAGCAGGTCTTTTTTCCACCTCATCGATTAATAGCTCGGTGTCGAAGCGATCCATTGTCACCATCCGATACGCGCGGCGTCCGCGCAGTAACTGAACGCGCTCCTGGTACGTCAAGTAAATAGATCCGAGCGGCAACCGCGCGAATTCATTTTCTAGCGGTTGAGTGGCGGTAGCCGCGCGTATTATCAATCCGCCCGGACAGGTATGAACGAATGAATAGGCGCTAATGTAAATAAGATCCGCGCGGTTGACCCGCGCGGTTTGGAACCGCGCGGATTCCGCCGTGTCTGAACCAGCTCTGGGCTGGTTCAGACATGGCGGTTTCCGCGTGGATGCAAATCGCGCGGTTCTAAACGCAAGTGTTCAGACAGGGGTGCGGATGTATTTGTGGAGTGTAGAGTGACAGTCCAATCATGGAAGTCGAAGAAGCTATATGTGTGTACTTGTTGCTCCGTATAAAAAAAAGAAAGAAGAACGACAGTATTGGGTGCATCCAATATTACGTGATCGGCTCACCCATGGTCAGTTTCAGGCTTTATATCCAAAATTAAGAAGTTTTGAACCAAAATTATTCAATTATCTAAGAATGTCGATAAATTCATTTCAGCAGATCTTTATTCCACCTCATCGATGAATAGCTCGGTGTCGAAGCGATCCATTGTCACCATCCGATACTCGCGGCGTCAGCGCAGTAACTGAACGCGCTCCTGGTACGTCAAGTAAATAGATCCGAGCGGCAACCGCGCGAATTCATTTTCTAGCGGTTGAGTGGCGGTAGCCGCGCGGATTGTCAATCCGCCCAGACAGGTATGAACGAATGAATAGGCGCTAATGTAAATAAGATCCGCGCGGTTGACCCGCGCGGTTTGGAACCGTGCGGATTCCGCCGTGTCTGAACCAGCTCTTACTGCGCGGACGCTGCGCGTATCGGATGGTGACAATGGATCGCTTCGACACCGAGCTATTCATCGATGAGGTGGAAAAAAGACCTGCTAAAATGAATTTATCGAAATTCTTAGATAATTGATGAATTTTGGTTCTAAACTTCTTAATTTTGGATATAAAGCCTCAAAACTGACCATGGGTGAGCCGATCACGTAATATTGGATGCACCCAATACTGTCGTTCTTCTTTTTTTTTTTATACGGAGCAACAAGTAAACACATATAGCTTCTTCGACTTCCATGATTGGACTGTCACTCTACACTCCACAAATACATCCGCACCCCTGTCTGAACACTTGCGTTTAGAACCGCGCGATTTGCATCCGCGCGGAATCCGCCATGTCTGAACCAGCTCTAAGAAAAAGGAAGGAAGGAAGATGTTGAGAAAGTATTTCTATGTTTTATCTTGTCGCCTAAACTTATTCGGAAAGTAATTCGTGCGCTGCTCAAGGCATTTTTACTTTACGACTCCCGAAAAAACTGTTGAATTTGTATGTAGAAAGAAGCATTATAGTTCGGCCGTTCAGAGAATGCCTTCCTGACACGTCGTGATTGAACTGACGACGTAACTTTGTAATGGCGTTGCAGCTACGATAAAAATATTTTTGCTGGTTTTTTACCGTTTTAACAATTGATGAGCATTAAAACAACATTATTATATCAATAATCAATGAATTTTATAATTTTGTCCCAAACTGAGTGTCAAATAACTTGGTAAACAATGTTTTTCTAAATCTATACTGCGCTATTACAAGGTTATGTCAGCGCTTTATATTTGTAGTGCTGTACTAACAATGTGACTAACTGTGACTAACTGATCAAACTGTCAAACGCATTCTCTGAACGGCCGAACTATATGCTCATTATTTTGGCAACATTTTTCTCACATGGCCGTTCAACTTTGTTCTTTGGTTCCAATGGTACAGTGTCGTCCGTCTATCGGGGCATCTTATGCAAAACCAAACCAACTACCTTGCGAACCAACTTCAAACATGAAAAGGAAGACGTCATCCAATTCAATAACTTCGTAATTTAAGAACCAATGTGGTTATTTTTATCTGTAAGGATTGTCAAAATCAAAATTGGTTCACCACACCGGACCGAACTGTAGTCTGTGTTAGTGCTCACCAGTGCATTATACTGTGTGTGTGACGTTTTGACGTAGAATTTATTTAGTCAACACTCACACAGACTCAAAACCAGAACCAGAGACAGAGCCAGACAGAGCTCATGGTAGCCCTGGAAGACGAAAGGTAGGACGCCCGATGAATGTGCCCTAGAAATGCGTAGGGATCTAATTCCATTGGACTTTTTCAAACTGGTGATGTTGCTGAATGTAGTAGACCACTTGCCACCGAATAGAATGAAGTGACGTAGTAACTGCTACAAATACGAACGCTAAGTATGTTTGTCTTCTGGCGCCTGCCTGTGTAATTGTTCGAACAAACATACGGACGTTGGACTTACCTACTATTGTATCTAGTTATAGCGGTTATTTTTTGAAAGCACTGGTGGTCTAGTGGTAGCGGCTTCGCCTTCCGGTCCTTAGATAATGGGTTCCAAAACAAATAATTTTTTAAAACTTGAGAAACCAACTTCATGGCTAAACTAATGAACCGATTTTGATGAAATTTCTATGAGACTAATATGGAAGAAGAATCACCCTTCAGATAAAAAAAAATCCAAATCTATAAAATTAAATAATGTAGTAATGCGATAACAAGCATTTAAAAAATTACATCTGAATTAAGAACTTCCTCCTTTTTTATTCGTAGTCGGTTAAATAGTTTTTTCACGTAAATTGACTCAAAATTGCAGCGGGCACCGCAAACTGGAGGTATAGCTACGCTAGTTTACTTCAGCTTCTTCCATAGTTATGTCTTACGGTATCCTTCTCTGGGGGAAAGCAGCTGACATTCAAACTACCTATTTTATTCTTCAATCTATCACTTATGCTTATAATGTAGTCTTGCAAGAAGTGGACATGTGCCAAAATACCATGTTTGGTCGTCAATCTTAGTTGATTGGTCTAAAAAGAATGTAATAAATAATCCTAGCAAAAATATTCATACAATCTGATTACCTACGTAATCTGTAGTAAACTCTATATTGTTGTATACTTTCGTAGGGGTAGCTTAAGTAGTATCTCCAGGAGGCTTCTGTCCAGCACTAGACGCCCAACAGCTGAAATGATGATGATGATGATGGTTATTCATCTACCATTGTTGGTTTTCAAATTATACATTTTAACGTTGTACCCTTCAATCAGATAGCTGAAAAAATGCAAAACTAACATAAAAACAAAATTACGAGTAATTTATCTTGTTTTATTGACCAACTAAAATAGTTTGTGTGACTATAATTCAACTTTTGTTGTGACACTATCGTGATATCTTTAATTTCACTCAGACCCTGAATAGTAACAAGAAATCCGTCATTTTCTGAATAGCCTTAGAAAAGTGAGAGTAAGATTTTATAGAGGCTACGAAGAGGTATGATCCTTTTTTAGATTTTTTTATGTATTATTTTTATAACCGTTCTCTATCTCTAGAAAACGGTTATTGGTTCTTGGTTTTACATAAAAGGATTGAAATAAAAGTTTAAAAAGGATAATGGATTAGGAGTACAGTTGTAAAGGACATGACAAAAGAGAATGGAAGAAGATAGAGGTTGTACTGATCCAACAATAAGTGAGATAAGGACAGAAAGATGATGGCGCGTTTAAGTTTATTCATGCTCCTGACATTTTCCCGACACAAAATAGATATTTTATAATACGCTAGGCCTATGTAAATCTAAAAGAAAAATGCGGTAAATAATTTAAATTAACACATAAATACTAAATTCACAAATTTCTAAACAAGTAGGTACGTTGTACAAAAATGTTCAATAGTGGTTGATTTTTCTAGTGGTGAATTAGATACCAAAAAGCGCAGCCATGACAGATTTACCGCAGTGACTGACACAAATAAGTGTCAGTGTCATGCTATTTGACAGCTATCATTCAGCAGTCATGTCGGCCCGCTATGTTTCCAGCACGTTGTGTTGCTTTCGTTGGTCAAGAAAATCTTCAAGTACAAGTAAACGAAGTAAAATTAAAGAAAAATAACAATTGAAACCGAATACTATGTTGCTAAGCTGTATTTATGATTGGTGTACACAGACCTTGCGTGGGCTCTATAGCTTCATGAACCATCTCATTTTCCATCCATAGGATTTTATTCGATATGAAAATGACAGAGGGTAATGTAAGAGAACATAATTGTGGTACTAACCCCACACAAAATGAGATAAGGCCAGAAAGATTGACGCCCTATAGCTTAGTATTACTCTGCTCCTTACATTTTCCAGACACAAATCTTCCGTACGTGAATAAAGACAGATTGGATTGTTTTCTAGACGCCGAAGGATAAACAATGTTTTTGTTTTCCAAACTTCGTTCACATTCATAGAATACATAAACCAGTTTTATTTTATGTCGCGAGTTACTGAGGAAATAGTTTTCCTACATTTTGGTGTTTTTAGATGGTCGTTCGGAATTTCCACTAAAACGAGATGTTTACCATGGTATGTCAGTTTAGTTGTTTCCTTGTACTGGTGTGGGAAAAACACTCATGAAAACTCCATAAAGTTATGCGATCTACCAGTAAAGGCAACGACATGACAAAACAAATTGAGCTACCGTGAAATAGATATTTTTGGACTGTACATTTTTTTCCATCCAATCAAGGTATATTTTTTAAATAATTATAATGTGTTACAATACAGTGTATACTCGTACATAGATTTAGTGCTTTTTTAACCGACTTTTAATTTAAAAAGAGGAGGTTCTTAATCCACTTTTTTTTACTTTTTTTCATTTTTACTCAATTCAATTTTTTTATGTTTGTTAGATATAGCGTAACTTTGTCTAAGAACCAATTTGAAAAAAAATAAAATTTTTGAAGGGCTTCCAGATTGGTCCCATATAAATTTAATCAAAACTGGTTTAATAGTATAGTTTGGCCATGAAGTCTCAAGTTTTTTAAACTTCTATTTATTATTAAATGAAAGTCTTAAAAAAATTCTACCGATAAGTTCATTTATCTAGTAAACCTACCCCGGAAATTACATTTATAACCTACCTTAGCAACCCTTCTAAAGTTCAAGTTTCCGTATTAAATACTTCCCTCGTTTTAATAAATGAGTCATGACGAAACCTTTCAGGACTTTAATCCAAGTATATTCTTACCGATGGATTTTATACCAAATCGAATTAAAGTGGCATTAAGGCGGGTGAGTTTAATAAATGTTTGGTCCCTTTTCTTGATGTTAAAAAAAAATATAATTAATTGATAAATAAATAATACTAACGAAAATCAATAAACAATTAATATACCTTTCCCTTGTCCACAATATTTATTTATTTACCTGCTAGTCTGAAAAAGGTATAATTTTCCGAAAAAGCAATACTTCTGCAAAATATTAATCAAGAGAAACTTGGTTTTGTCTTTCAAACGATAAAGTACATCTAAAATACACATATTTTTATACACATAATAGTACATTGTTACCCGAGTGTTGAAAGTCACGTTTTTTGAGTCCCGAGACGGGTTTGGCGCCAGAGCGTTAGCGAGGGCGCCAATGGAGCTTGAGGGACTTTCACCCGAGGTAAACACTGTGCTTTTCATTACGAATACAAGGAAAGTAAAAATAAAAACATGAAAGAAAAATTAGTGAAAATGAAGATTGAATTGCCGCCTTCCCGGTTTTTTTTTCTTTTTCTCTGGCGGGCCTTCGGCTTCGGTTCGCCAGCATTATTCAGCCATTTTTTTCATTTTCATAATTTAAATCTATGTTATTTTAAATAAATAGTTGAAGCTATACACTAATCAAGTAATTTAGAAGATATATTATTTATTTAATACTATCTATATGTTATTTAAATTTAAATATTACATTGCGCTCTAATTAGACTTTTTAAACTTCTTACCGTTGTAATGGGTTTCCAACCTTGCTGAATAAAAAGTTGGAATTTGGTTGAACAACCTCCTTGTAGTTAGAAAGACTTTAGAAAGTTGGAACATGGTTGAATAAAATAGAACTTGTTTTTTTTTATAATTTGACAGCTGTCAGTGGAAAGCGATTCTCCCTAGGGCTGAACGTTTTACTTTCAATTAGGCCCCTCAGGCAACTTCATACCTACTTTCAGAGTATGAGTAATGAAAAATAGTTTTAACGCTAAGGTTTTTTAGCCTATAAATTGTAAAAAAAAAAAGTTTTTCTAGAAAAAAGTTGTATTGGGTAATACGTACATAATTATGTATATGTATATGTAATTAATGTTCAAGTTAAAAGATTGCCATAAATTGCTGATTCAACGTATTTTATCGGCTTTCACTTAATCATTTGATATGATGCCTTATCGGGTTTATAGTTATCAAACTCATTGATACATGGCGCCACGATAACAGTACAGGCAGCTTCAAAGTGCTTACTATAAGAAAGTTCATTTTATGTCATAGGTTCTCGAATGGCGACGATGAACTGGAAGACGAAACGTATTTATTTATTTGGTAACAATACATCAATATTACAAAACTTTTACTTACTACATTTAACAAACAGGTACAAATAAATGATAAGTTATATAAACTAAAAATGATAAGTTGATAAAAATGTTAATTTATATATGGTATTAAATGATATGGTATGGCACCCACCCACCAAATGGACCGACGACATTATTAAGATCACGGGAAGTCGGTAGATGGAATGGATGGTAGCCCTCAGAATTATTCTTCCTGGAAATGTGAAGGGCTGATGATGATGACTTTATGCAGGTATTCTAAGTACCTCTCTCACAGATGACATCTATCATGCTTTTACCTGCTTAAAGTATTACCTTTCATTACCTTACCTGAAAAAAAAGTTATGCGATAACAAACATAAAAAAATACAACTGAATTGAGAGCATCCTCCTTTTCATTTGAAGAAGGTCAAAAAATTATATATTTTATGGTGAAACAGGTCAAAATATATTAGCAGTTTGGCCATGAAGTAGGTTTCTTAAATTTTTTAAACTTCACTGGTTTTTACTTTTTATAGCACAATTTACACACGTTATGAGTACCGTCAATTTATTGTGGGTAGGTAAATTTTTTAAGTAGGTCAAATAATTAACAGACTCATTAATATCTCGACGAATCTTTGAACATAAAAAATAACTTTTTAGTCCCGATAGAAGAGACCGCTATAGAAGGACCTTCACCGAGCTGGTTATTTAATGAAACGTATTTTTTATATAATTAAACATGCCAATAAATATATTCTGTATGGGTTGCTTATCAAATTTCAGTCCAGGATAATTATGATTAATTAATAATTAAAAAAAAAAAAAAACTTTCCACTGGTTTGTTTATTAAACAAATTCTATACCAATCGAAAGTATAGACCCCAGTATTTTTATTCAATAAACATACCGGTGCAAAATGCTAGTATCGATTTACCTGTTTATACCTGGCTACCAGAGAGTTGTGACCGGAAGAAATAGGCAACCTAACGTTTGCATATTCTATGGGGTCTTTACTTTCGATTGGTATAGAATTTGTCTAATAAACAAACCGGTGGAAAGTTAAAAAAACAATTTAGTTTTTTAATTATTAATTAATCATATCCTGGACTGAAATTTGATAGGCAACCCATATAAAATATATTTTCATTACTCATACTCTGAAAGTAGGTCTGAAGTTGCCTGAGGGGCCTAATTGAAAGTAAAACTTTCAGCCCTAGGGAGAATCGCTTTCTATTGACAGCTGTCAAATTATAAAAAAAAACAAGTTCTATTTTATTCAACCATTTTCCAACTTTCTAAAGTCTTTCTAACTGCAAGGAGGTCGTTGAACCAAATTGCAACTTTTTATTCAGTAAGTAGGTTGGAAACCCATTACAACAGTAAGTTTAAAAAGTCTATTAAGATAGCGCAATGTAAAATTTAAATTTAAATAACATAAAGATAGTATTAAATAAATAATATATCTTCTAAATTACTTGATTAATATACAGCTTCAACTATTTATTTAAAATAACATAGATTTGACATTTACCATTTTTAAAATTATGAGAATGAAAATAATAGCTGAATAATGCTGGTGAGCCGAAGCCGAAGGCCCGCCAGAGAAAAAGAAAAAAAAAACCGGGAAGGCGGCAATTCAATCTTCATTTTCACAAATTTTTCTTTCATGTTTTTATTTTTACTTTCTTTGTATTCGTAATGAAAAGCACAGTGTTTACCTCGGGTGAAAGTCTTTTAAGTCCCTCAAGCTCCATTGGCGCCCTCGCTAACGCTCTGGCGCCAAACCCGTCTCGGGACTCAAAAAACGTGACTTTCAACACTCAGTTAACAATGTACTATTATTGGCATGTTTAATTAAATATAAAATACGTTTCATTAAATAACCAGCTCGGTGAAGGTCCTTCTATAGCGGGATCCTATACTATTTCTAGATGAATGTCTGCTTTTAAAAGTGACTTTCTTGCCATATAAAATTACTTATCATGGTGACTAAAATGCCGAACAAATAATTTCTTCGAAGAAACTATGACAACTGAAAAAATTACAGAAATTTCAAGTTTTTTATTCACTACTAAGACAAGAACTCTTCTAGTTTGAGGTTCAGAACCCAAGCAGCCACCCCCGGGTTCGCTCGCCCCGTTCCCGTGAATTTTTCGGGATAAAAAGAATCCAATGTCCGTCGCCTAGATCGCCTGGAAGCTAATCCACCAATTTTCAGCCAAATCTGCTCAGCCGTTCTTGAATTAGAATATAAACACTTTCTCTTAGACTTATGATTAAAAACAAATCTATCCCACAGAAGTCATACCTATATTTACCGGGATAAAAAGTGTGTGTATCCAAGATCATAATCTACATCTGTGCCAAATTTCATCTAAATTCGTTCAGTCGTTCTAGAGTTATTAAGTAACAAACATCCATCCATACTCACAAACTTTTAATTTTCTTCTTTTAAAATCATTAATATTAGTGTGATAACCTCAAAATAACTCTCATATTTTCGACTAGGGGTTAAAAAACGTCACAAATTAAATACCAGTTCCAACAAAGCTGTCACAGTACCCGCTTCCACTTTTTCGTTTCACTATAGCCCAAGCTTTATGACCTATCAAATATACAGTTGGAGCATGTGCCTGATAAGCCGATGTCGTAACAAGAGCGATGGTCATTCTGTCATGCGTAATGACGACATTGAATGTCATGTCATGTGGCCAATTATATCGGAGTGTCACTGAACTGTGGCCAGAT
The DNA here is from genome assembly GCA_947578465.1 of Thera obeliscata. Taxonomy (NCBI): domain Eukaryota; kingdom Metazoa; phylum Arthropoda; class Insecta; order Lepidoptera; family Geometridae; genus Thera; species Thera obeliscata. Next base: position 20,029,704 of record OX387912.1, on the reverse strand, counting down.
TGAATAAAACTTGAGTGGCTGTGATATAGATATGGATTTCTAAAATAAAGACACTGTCATATGCGACCGTATATAGCCTTATTGTAGGGAGTAATGATACAGAATTTGTCAAAGAATTTATGTTTCAAAAGTTATCGAAAGGATTTTGAAACCTACCTGGTGTTGCAAGCGTCCATATTAGGCTATCGTAACCACTTTCCATCAGGTGGGCCGTATAAAAAACCCTTCAACTTTCCTCTTTAAAAGAGCATGCCTACCAATGCGCTATGGCCTCTCATTCTACAATGGCATGTAATTGTATGATTTAAAAAAAACTTCTGAAAGCTTAAACTGAACCTTAACTGATGACGACCACCAAAAAAAGACAGAAATTTAGGTATTTGTATAATCTAAAAATATAGAATGGCAATTAAATTAGGTACATTTTAGGCTCTACACGGTAAATTAAAGTCACTCCTGAATTTATTTATATCTTGATATTCTAAATACATACTAGTGGCCGCCCGCGGCTTCGTTCGCCCCGTTCCAAGTGAAAGAGTAACAAATATCCATTCATCCATACTTACAAACTTTTGCGTTTATAAATATTATATTAGTAGGATAGTGACCCTGTAGTTAATTTTAATTTCACTATCAATAGTAACATCTAAAATCAATTTGACTCCAAGTACCATTATTCAAGTTGGATAAGCAGTATGTAAATTAAGTTCTATGCATACCTACCTACTATAACTTGCTCAACAATAGGCAGTCATATAACCGACAAAGTCGAAATAAGAAAAGAAAAACCATAAAACTCTGTGAATCATATTACTTGAACACGAGTAACGTACAATGAGCATAAATCATACGTTACCATTTGACGGTAGTTTTGTGTTTTATTTTGATGAAAGTATGGATTCTTTCCGAAAGAAAATATACCATACAAGCGGGCGCCCGCGGCTTCGCTCACTCCGTTTCCGTTACGCCCCGTTCCTGTTAATTTTTAGATAATTGCTTATTAAAGCTATGTGTAATTAGTACAAATTAAATAAACATTAATAATATTACTCATAAAAGGTTAGTTAGATAAGCAATTTTATGAAGTAATATTTAAATAATTCTGATCAATGAAACTACATATTTGATCATGATTATTTGATCAATTCTACTCAATTTAAGGTTAATATTTGAAAAGATGCTTCATGAATGAGAATAGAAAAAGCAATGGATGAATGCCAATTTAATTTCGAATGCCAATTCACTCTTCATAGAGTAAAACGAACAGTCCAACGCGACTAAAAGAGCAACGTCCGTCGGGTCGGCAGTCGAAAGGCAAAAGAACGATTCCCTTATCAGGCATTTAGCAGGTTTCCGTGTTAGCTCCACTGGCCACTGAAGCTTTGCAGCAAGTACCTACTCAAAAGCTTGTCAATAATGGTCAAAGCACAAGTTATTTCAAAGTGGCCTACATAAGTTACCGTTTCCATTTAACCGTGGGAAATCGGTAGATATAGAGAAGGCGTTCTTTCTGCATGAAGACCGAATTTGGTCGACGTATTACTACGGTGAAAACTATATGGTAAACAATCATTAGCGCATTACGACGCCATTTCTATCCCCCCGACTAGTGATGTGTCTCGTTTCCCGGTCTCAGTAGGGATGTTCTATTCCCAAAACTGGCTAACAGTATGGTAGAGATTGGTGTTCAGCTATAAAAGCAACCGTTGATTACTGTACGTTTTGTAAAAGTATATGACCATGTTTTTTTTATTTATTTATGGTTGATATAAACATATTAACATAATATAAGAAAGAAGTGGTGGAAGAAGAATACATATAGTAATATGCTTAGTAAGATATTGAAATAGTGTCTTTCAGTTCCACATGAAGACGTCACAAAATGGCTCAGCAAAATGCTTCGGTCAATCTGTGTGTCTTGCGTTTAAAGGTCATACTTGCGTTAGTTTAGTAGACAGTGCGCTTTATTCAGCTTTAGTCATAGCTCTACTCGTGAAATTCGTTAATCTATTTAGCGTTCCAGCTAACAATTCTAACTGCGTTCTTGTTTGTAGCTGGCTCAGAAATTAGGAGATCAAACGGTGTAGCTATTTAGCAAAATATTTGCATAACAATCTGGAACTGAGCTACCGCAGAAAATAACGTGAATAAACGGTTTTACCTAAGACCGTATTATAAACAATGGCCAAATTGGCCAAGCATGAATTGAGGCTCAGGCATTGACTTTTGAGTGCGATTTGGTCATCAAATTACCGTTCACTGATCGAGCGCTTGCTTTATGGTTGGTTGGTACTAAGTAATGTTTCACTAAAAACTCATGAAAATCTGTGAAACCTTTTTCAGCGCTGTAACTTACTCAGGTGGATATAGGCAAAAGTCTTCACAAAATATAAATCAGGCGATGAATTCGCCTGACGGCCAGTCTCAAAATCATCACCTTTGACTGGCCCCTCAGCTCAGTTGGTAGTAGCTCTGCCTTATGCGCCGTAGGTCGTGGGTTCGATCCCCACCGAGAACAAATATGTGTGTGGTGCACAGATGTTCGTTATTTGTCTGGGTATTATATTGAATAACATGCATGTATCTACAAAAAAATATAAGTTATATCAGCTATCTGCATGGTTTCCATAGTACAAGTTCTGCTTAATTTGGGGCTAGATTAGTGTTGTAATTAATAATGTATTACAGGATTTAAGGTTTTTTGACTGATTTTATTTCCGTTGTATCAAAATAATATTGTAATTTCAAACTTGACCTCAGTCAACAGGGTCGTACCCACTCATCTTTACTGCATATCTTTGTGCAAAGTGGTCTTACCACAAAGCCAAGGCATACAGTCTGCAAACACAACCTCAGGCTTTGAAGTACAAGGAATTTGACTTAGCAAGCTAATACGAAACCTTTTGATAAACAAGAAAATGTTTGTAATTAGTACAATGGGTAAGTGCTTTGAATGGGTAGTAAGGTGTAAACAAATTTATGACACTAGTAAAATGCCCGTGGCTATGTTCGCATTATGTTCTGCTATTTCTACAAAGCTCCTGAATTTCTTAGCCACCATCAGTGCTGCCACTTTAGCCCGTTTCGAGCTAGATCTAGCGCTTTTTTCTCTAGGTAAACTTGATCTTTCATGCTTTAGTTCAAAAAGAGAAATCTAGCCCTTTTTATGCGATACGATCTGTTTGCCTCAAATTGATGGCACAGGGCAGTGCATCGTAGAGCACGTTCCCGACTTGCGTGATTTACCCTTTATAGTGAGTTAGCCATATTCTGGTTGTTTACAAAAAACAACCAGAATAAGTTACCAGTTTGCAAGTTGTACAAAAAACTCTCCGAATTTCATGTTTCAATCACTAGAAGGTTGTCTAAACATTGAATGTAAAATAAACATTTCTGGTTGGAACAAAAAAAATCCTCAAATGAATATTGAAATACATTAGCACTTGCTAAGTATTTTTTACATACGGTGACATTTCATTATCTCGTACTAAATGTTCTCGAACTTTTATTATTGCTATAGAAAATCGAATTCAAAATCTATACCTATAGTTATTCATTTGTATCACAAGAAGGTATTAGTATGAACTGCCTTCTGCGGTTTTCTTTCGAGAGCTTCTGACTACGAGTTATGAGATTTGGTGCCGCAGTGGCTGGCCACAATTTATTGTACAAGTAATTGGATTTTGTTTTCTATATCTAGTACATAAATATCAAGTCGTACGCTAATGCTTGAAGACAGTATAATTATTATTATCTGGTACTACGACAGCATAAATAGCTCAAGAAAAACTTTAAAAAACTCCTCCAGGGCATTCAACGCAATGACATCACCCTTAGTATTGTTGGTGTCTATGGGCGATGGTGACCGCTAACCAACAGATTATCATGAGGAAGCTCGTTTGCCTATATTTTACATAAAAAAGATGCAATTTTTAATACGCTTGTATTTCATAAAGAACCACCAATTTCTACTTCCTACAATCTTGATATATTATTTTTGCTTCAGAATTTTAAATTTTAAGAAAAAAATTGCAGGTTCTATTCCGGAGATTCATGGAATTATTAAGAAATTTGAACTCATTAATTTTATAGTGAATTTGTCTGTAAAATAATCCCGAATCATAGATTTAATAGATTCATCTTTAAAAATCATATTTTGATTTACTGGATGCACATTATCTAGAAAAACTATTATTATAAAACATTATTTGGTTAAAACTAAAACTATATTTTAAAAGAATAATCAACCAGAAATACTAATAATGAACCCATGTTTTCCACCTACAGTATTACAGGTAGAAAACAGAATTCAGATCACCAATAATAGATTTAATATGTATGTCAGTGAAGCATTATGTTAGCCATAGGTTTGTACATTGGACCAGTACGTGTAACGTTAATGAATGCCAGAACACGATCGGTTGTGCCTGGCCACCAACATTACATTTTCATATTTGGCGTGCCTAATTTACAGTACGCGACACATGACTACGCGACTTGAATCGGTAGTTCAAACCCGGTTATAAACTAACATAAGTTTAAAAAACTTGAGAAACCGATATCTCGATATATGAAGTTTCTATGGGACCAAATTGGAAATATTACTTTTCAGATATAATTTTCTCTAATCGGCTACTAAAAAAACAATGACAACAAAACGTCTAAGCCAACTTTGATGAAACTTTATGGGACCGAAAGCATAACCTTCTAAATTCCATTTACAAATCAACCCATAAAATGACGAAGATATGCTATAACAAACATAAAAATAAAGAATTGAGAACCTCCTCCTATTTTATTTCATCATCATCATCAACCTATTGCAGTCCACTGCTGGTCATAGGTCTCCCCATGGCGTGCCACTGAGTCCAGTCTTTGGCTCTCTCCATCCAGTTGCTGCCCGCCACCCTGCGCAAGTTGTCGCTCCATCTAGCTCATTTTATATGAAGTCGGATAAAATGTTAAGAAAACACTGCACAGTTACGACTCCGTAAAGTCTACCACCTCAAGTGCATGTTAAATGGGCACATACTGTACAGGTGATCTTTAAAATATGCAAATACATCCAGTAAATACAAGAATGTGCGTTCCGTTAATTACATAATTTAAAAAGAAGGTATATAATGTCATCGGGTTAATAATACAGCCTAATGTATGCGTCGACACGATTGATTTTATGTCAAGAATTTGCGGTGTGTGTAAACATCAAATAAAGATTGTTTTTGTTAGCCGAAAAACAGTGTGGGCAACCAAATTTTATGTGCAGAGTCTATAAAATGAACAAAACTGGCATACCAAACAGCGGTGGGTCTATTGTGGTTTGTATGGGTCAAGATGAATGTCTACCAGCCAATCAGGGAGCAGCTTTTCTGGTACTTTATGAAGAGTTTCAAAAATCGAATCTAGAACGTCAGCTCATATCATTGCATTTCACACGACAACATACGACGACCTTTAATAGAAAAATTAAGTCCTTTAATTGGCCAAACTATGACAAGTTTGAATAAAGAATTTTGTCGTGACAAGTCTGTCTGTCAAATTCTGTATTCAATCCTCGTCAACAAGTTTGAATTAAGAACAAAATAGCGGGAAGTTAGTGAAGAGCAAAGAGTTATTACGCAACTTATCATAAAAAATCCTTGGCCTTTGGCCTTTGATGGAAATCTCTTCCCGTTAACCTAAGTCTTGGTACCTATGGGCTTCCTCAGGTCAATAATGATGTTTTTGTATCGTCGAACGTCACGAAACTTGCACTATCCTGCGGTTTCCATGACGACCTATCCGTAATTGTCCCGACATGCGGTTGCGAGTGCCATCCTAATAACCACTGTTCTGATGATACCAACCTTGGAGGTGTCAACTAGATCACGATCAAGGTGAACGAAGAATTTTCTATGTAATATTTATTTGTTGCACCCGATGGACCGGCGACATTGTTCACAGGAACTCGGTGGATGGAATGGGCTCAGAATTGTTCTTCCTGGAAATGTGTAGGAGTGACCTATGTTCAGTAGTGGGCTTCCTCAGACTGATGACGAATGAATCAATAAATCACTTGTTGCTAACGGACAATGGTTTTCGAATCTACAAAGATCGAAAACGTTTGCGTTAAGTGCAAGAAAGAAGCCTCTGAAGCACACTTAATATCCTTTCACCGCACTGGTCAGATAGAACTAGTGATACGTCAAGAGGAAATTAAGATGCTCCGAATACACGGAGGCTGCGCGGGGGTCAAACAATGTCACTGTCAAAATGAAACCTCAATCATCCAGTGACGTCAATAACAAAGTAATTAAAAAAAACAAAAAAACTGCACGATAAATCAGTGGGTCACAAAGTCAACAATCCAAAAAACAATGAGGTCGTGATACTAATAATAATAATAGGCACGTATAGTTATAAAGCCTTCTAAAATGCCAGTGATCTGACTCAAAATAATGGCAAAGGAATGAAACGAAATCACAGCTTGTAAACTTTCCTGACATTTATTAAAACTTTCAGTACGTACATAACGCCACACGGCAATTGAAATAATAATAACTGTAGACAACTAAACTATTTCTGTGATAGTATAAGTATCACAAACTATCCCAGTAACAGTATTCAAGATCGTTATAAATAGAGGGGAAATTCTATAGAGCGTGCTAATGCAACGGTAGAAAGAACAAGAATAGCAGCATAAGTTTATAAAACTTCAGAAACCGATTTTAACTGTTGAACTGATTTTAATGAAATTTACATGGAACCAATCTGGAAGTATTACTTTGCAGATCTAAAAAGATTTTTTTCATATCGGCTCATAAATGATATAGTTAAGACGATACAAACATACAAAAAAATATTCAAAAAAACTTATCGAGAACCGCGTCCTTTTTTATTGGACGTCGTCGGTTAAAACTGAGTGGTTGCTTGTTAAATAAACATAAACTACCGCACTACCGATAGGAATTAAGAGTGACCTTAACCAGTCTGAAGAAGTCCACTGCCGGACATAGGCTTTCTATCATTTCAGGAAGAACTACTCTGAGCCCTCGCTATCCACCTTCCCTACACGGGAAGGTGGATAGCGAGGGCTTACGTTAGTATCAATATTATCAATTTCCGTCTGGCACTGATTTGGATCAGTTGAGCTATCTCTAGATCGTTTGTAACGATATGCAGATAGCTCAACTGTTTCTTGTGTATTTTGTACATTTTGTAAATATTTGTTTAATTGTAAGTTTCTTTGTGTAAATAAATTCAATTCACACTAGCTATTAAGAGCGGGTCGTGCGAAAATTTGAGATGCGTTTTTAAAAAATTCATAACTAAATAACTAAGTGACATTTTAAAATTCGCAGAAGGACTAATTGTAGACTATACATTTGAGATTAATTCGAATTTAAGTGTGTTAAAAAAATATACTTTTTAACATGACATTCTATTTAACGCTAATGAAAATCTTATGTCAGCGTTAAATAGAATGGCATGTTAAATAGTATATTTTTTTAACACACTTAAATTCGAATTAATCTCAAATGTATAGTCTACAATTAGTCCTTTTGCGATTTTTAAAATGTCACTTAGTTATTTAGTTATGATTTTTTTTTTTAAATCTCAATTTTTGCACGACCCGCTCTTAAAGAAAAAAATAAAGGTGACGGATAGCTTAGACAATATAGTTATTTTGCTTACACGAACTTTTCAGTCAAAGCCTTGGAATTCACTTCTAAGATGTTTTGAATTAGTAGCAAAAATATATTTAGCCCCAATACCACAATTTGCTCACAAGAAGGATGTGCTCTGTATGTTTGTGTTTTTTACTCTACGGAATAAAGTAAATATAATTATATTACTTATAGGTAATTCTGATAAACCTAACAGATGCCTTCACGCGAACTTAAACTGGAAGCTGGCTAAGCTTGTTTGGTTATAAGAATCATTAAGAGGAATACACGTTTAGTTTTATGCTTAGACAGTTAAATATTTTAGTTTGTTATTTTATGGAGAAGGCATGTGGTATTGAGCATTCAAGTAGGAACAGGGTCCTTAGAATTAACGAGACGACCTCCGGGGGAAAAGGCTGGCTAGGATACAAGGAGTGGTGGTTTGATTAATGCAGTCACGGCGAGACTGTTTTTATTAATCGTATAAACACAAAATATTGGGTCATGTATGAACCACCGAAGAGTAAATGCCGTAGAAAACCTTTCACAAGATGCACAACCCTCGGTTTATCTTCTTGAGCAGAAGATTCATGTGCCTGTACTATCAGCGGCAGAAATAGGCATGTTGATAGAACTTCCTTGCACGTTCTAGAATATTCTTTAACATTCTGGGTACATCTATAATATTCGAATTACCAGGCAACACCAGGCTTCGCTGCTCGTTCTATATAAAATGGGTTAGAATCTCATGTAACATACCTAAAAGTACCCGAAGTAAGTCCCACGTTTTACTGTTGCTAAGCCTGACAGGTCTCAATTATGAACATCCAATTATTGCCTTCATGATATAGGTCACATTATACATGCTACCAACCTTCTATCAGTCAAATAAGTTTCGAAGAACTTGATCAAAACGATCATACAAATGGGCATTGTGCAGTAATAGATTGCAACTATGTCTAATGCGTTACTAGATAATCGATTCGTTGAATTCTGAGGCCATAATGCTGGAATAATCTTTTAAATTAATTCATTACACGATGTTGAAAGGTGAATATTGCGGTTTTAGATCGTTAAGACGATGAAAACTATGAAACAACTTCTCGCTCGCATGCTTTGATTTTTGAAAGAATAAACTTTTTAGTGCTAAAAAGTATAGCAAAATAGTTGTTCGCGATTATACATTAATAAGTTCAGTGATTTTTTATCTTTGAAAAGATCAAAGTGTGCGAGCAAGAATTTGTTTCACAGTTTTTATTGTCTTAGAGCCTGTCCAGATGGGGCGTTTTACGCGCGATTCCTCAATCGCGCGTAAAACGCGAGCAACTATTTGGTAGGAGCGCGCGTAAAACGCGGCATCTGGACGCAATATAAATTGAAACGCGCGAGGGCACTCGCGCGTAAAACGCTCCATCTGGACAGGCTCTTAGGGTGGAGCCAAACGAGCGTAATTTTTTGAGTTGTGAGTCGCGTATTTTCGGTCGCAGAAATTCTGCTGCATTCGGTTTCATACAAAAGTCCTGTTTCATTCACACGGCGACGCAGAGCAGAATTTCTGTGACCGAAAATACGCGACTCACGACTCACAAAATTACGCTCGTTTGGCCTCAGCCTTAAGCTAGTGGCGACTCTGGTGAGAGCTCATTCATAAGGAGCACCGCCCAGAGACGTTTCATTGGTAAAAAAAGCTTATTATTTGTGCAAATACGCTCTTGTCCCTATACTAAAGGTTGAAAACATAAGTTTTCAATAGCTATGACCTATTCATACCACTTTTAATTCTTACACTCTCACAATTTTTTTAAATATGCTCTTTTGCATGCTTGGTATGTCCTGAGCCTGACGTATGTTCTGGTATATCCTGGACTTATCCTTAGTACTGGCCTCGGTTTCTTGCTTACCTCATTGTAGAATTCCACACGGCTTGACCATGTCTTTCAAGTGGATAAGGTCGACTACGCAAAGACGATAATTCATATGCAAACCTACTCCATCTACAATCATTTCTATAAGAGTACAGTGTTATAAAATAGAGGCTTGGAAAATAGAAGAAAGCTATTCTTCTCGTTCCATAAACGTAGGGTAGTCCAAATCTTTTGGAGAGAGCTCAAAACTAAAATTTACACGATATCATTGGATCTACTAACTAATGCACGTTACATAGGCTTCATATTGAATTGGATTAATCGATGACCGCAACCTCATTGCCCACATTTCGTGTCACGCGACCTATAAAACCTACTGGCTTGATTTATACCAGTAATAAAGTTTATACCTAGATGCTATCGCAAAATAAAAATACCTTTCTATAATTGTAAAGGAAACAGGTATTTTGCATCTGATTATGACTTATGCAGTCAGAGGCATTTTTTTTTACTTGTGGTGCACAAAATATGCTACACTATTAGATAGATAGATAACTCTTTATTGTTCACCACACAAAAGATACAGTACAGGACATCAAAAATTAACAATTAGGTAAAACAATGGGCAACTATATCGCTGAGAGTGATCTCTTCCAGGCAACCTTTGCATGGAAAGAAATAACTAATTGAAAGGCGGTGTAGTTACATACGGAAAATTGAAAAAAAAAAGGTAATACCTACTCACTATTAGGTAGGTACCTAATTACTATTACTATTGGCCTGGGTCCAAATTTTCAATGGAGCAGGCTCTACTCTGCTGCCTGTTCATTTCTTTTTTTATTGTTGTCTATTGGCTGGGTGGGTAGGATGGTGGGGTTTTATATTAGCGAAGTTGTATCAACGCGTACGTCTAACTGCCTTACTTATGCATTGCCACGCAGTGTGAGAATGCACCTAGTTTCTTGGGGACGATTTCAATTGGTATTGACCAGGATCAGTTGAACTACCCACTGATTATTTGCAAAAGTCTACAGATTATTCAATTGTTTCATGTTATGAGTGTTTTATACATATTATACATCTTTAAAAACATTGATATTAGCTGAAATTTTCTTTGGAAATGTATGTATTTTTACGTATTTATGTATGTAGCCCTTTAATGGTTACATTTCTTATTAAGGTTAGTACATGTCAGACAAATTAACTTGTGGCTTTAACGTCCTTCGAGTAATCGAGTATATTCAGATTTCTTACTTGTATCACGTGGCTGAATATTACTGACACGAATGGAACAAATATTTGATTTCGCCAACAGTATTACCATACTAGACCTGAGGCAAGTCTTCGCATACAAGTCTCCGTTGAAGTAGAATTTTTAGAAATCAGGAAAAGTGGCTGCTATTTTTATTGTTTCTAGTTACTGTTACCTCATGTCCTAGAATGTCTAGATGCTTCGAGTCTAAGATATATATTTACACCTGTGACGTAATATTTTGAAGGTTATAATATATATTATCTGATCTGGAGACTAAAGTTGAAGACCATGCAAGGAAGGCTTCGAAAAACAGTGCAGTACGAAGGGCCTATTTTCATTTTAAATCATGCATATAATTTGAACAGTAATAGCATTCCAGCTGCTGAGGGATTTATAATCTTTGAATATGCATAAGATGACCTTGACCAATACATTCGAAATTGCAAGCAAGTCGGTGACTAAATGTCTATGCTAATCAGATGTCTTTCAAAGAACAGCTGAGGTCTGTTGTACCTTACAGTCTTTACGCATAGGTTTTCATGTAACGTGAGTTTTAGGAAAAACCGTTTATGTCAGTGTTCTTTGGGGAATTGACAATACTCTTTTGCATATTGACCTCTCAACTCTCACCTTACTATTTGTATTTATCAAAATATTGATAGTGATCAAAATGTTAATTTGAAAGCAAAATTGAATTTATATCGCTTATAAGTCGCTTATAATTTATAACACTGAGATGTCATATAAATGCCATAGCAACTAATACAAATGTTAAATTTGGAAATCGAAATCCCATACAAAGAAGTGATATATTTAAGGGCTTGATGAGCTTTCTTTGACCTCAACTCAAAGAAGGTCAAAATATTGAATATTATTATAGCTTACTATCATGATAAATGTAGCAAAATAGAAATGGTGGTTTGCAGGTATGGTATTTTTGACAAAGTAAAATGATTTGCTGCTGAGTAAGGCTTGCTAAGTGGGGCTGCATCCACTTGTCCGATGTAAGTGGTTTCTTTTATCATCAGATCTATAAGTCATTTTATTAATTAACTAGTTAAAAAAAAAAGACTACAACATGTATATTTTTACCTGTTCACTTATAAGGTCCAGAAGAGTTTACCTATGTTCACGTGCCTATTTAAGTGATGTATTTTCTGCATATGTTTGTATTGTGTGCCTAAATATATTCGCATAATGTGGGTACAAAAAATTTTCAAAACAAAAGTATCAAACCCTCTTTTGAAGTTGGAAAAACATGCAGTGTTTCCAAATAAAAATCTTGAATTCCACTATTTTTGTAAAATGCAGGCTTTGCTTGAACAGACCAACTATGTACCAACCACCTACTGATTCATATTACTGTCTCATAAGATTACAATATTTATTATACCTACATAATATCAAGAACAAACAGGATTGCAAATAAATTAAACAGAAAATATTAATTTTGCAGAAAAAGACAAAAATAACATTCCCAAAGTAAATAAACATCACGAAATTAATTAAACTGCTGAATAAATTAGTTGCGAATTCCATACTGACGTGCTTGCCAACGTGTACCACCCAATAACTATTTGTCGTTTCATTAATTTATTGAACAATTTAAATGTAAATAAAAAACTAGTAGGCAACTCGACTTATCAGGTTTTGAAGAATTTCGGAATTCCTTATCTTTTTATTGTTTCATTTTCCTAATGTCAAGATTGTAATCAGCTCAAGCTGACGTGTTTGGAGTTAATTTCAAATTATACTAAAAAGATTTAAAGTCTAATAAGGTGTCTTCTGAACTTATTTATTGTGAAGGGGTCAAAATGGCAGACAACCTGGCTGATACCACATCGATTAGTCATCAAACATGGTTTTTTAAAGATCAGTAAGCCTACCACAAGGTCTGTCTGGCTCTGTCTTTGCCTCTGGTTTTGAGTATGTGTGAGTTCTGATCAGTGTATTAAACTGTGTTTGTGACGTTTCAACGTAGGATTTATTTAGTCAGCACTCACACAGACTTAAAATCAGAGCCAGACAGAGCTTGTAGTAGGACAAGAGTTGGAGGAGACTCTGAAATCTATCAAGTTAATATTGGTGAATATTTCACATATACGAGTAACTTCTCCTTATCTTGTCCGAAGCAGTGTGGTGAAAGGATTTTAAGTGCGCCTCAAAAAAGCTCCTTTCGTGCACTACGAGTAACTCCATAAAACCTTTATCTCTAAACAAACAAAGATGGTATACTACGGAACCATTATTATTAATGTGAGCTTATAGTACTTGGCTGCAAAAAAAGAATAGGCACCCTAGAACCTACCTATGACACAACAAATTAGGAAATTTAAAAGAAAAATTTCAAACACTAGTAGAACGCTAAACTCACAGCTATTGTCTTTTACAAAAAAGAAGAAAATCAAAGTCAGTATTAATCATTATAAACATAATGATAAACCCGGATCAACGCCAAAATATTTTATCAAAAAACTAAAGCTCAAACTAATTGAAGATAATAAAATATACATTAGTATTCATAAAATATCATAAATTACTTTTCTATTGCAAAAAGCCAGACTAAAGCTTAGCAGTATCGTAAATAAAATTCGACATAAAAATCACGTATTAAATCGTATAGAATAAAATAATATGACTTTAAGAATGTATAAAATTGAATGACTTGTAAATTGGTTAATTTACAATCCATATCGACCATCGTTACGGTCAAATTTGGCTTTTTATGAGGTTCCTTGTATCAAATTTACTGAGCAAACATTGTTGCTTATAATGCTACTACTGTACCCTTAGCAACAGTATAACAATTTATTTGTAATAAAACCATTTTACGCATGCAATATTTTTTGGAAACGACTGAAATTTTTCTGGGCTTTACCCAAAAATTTTGACGTTTAGCGTTAGTTTATTTAAACGATATTAAGTACATTACCAATTTATCGAAGAAAAAATAAAACAACAGTTAATATAGTTCTTAAATCTTTAGATCTGGAGCATATCGAGGCTCTTTTCGTGAAGCAGTAACATACTGATCACATAAATATCTAACGTTTTAGAACACATAATCTGTCAAATCTGTCTAACAAAAATTCAGAAATTTGAATCGCAACAAGGTTTTCATAATACCGCTTTAGTTTTTGATAATCTAGAACTGCTGGTACTGTTGAAGTGTCCCAAAAATTCTAAGGAGTAATAAAAATTAAAGCCAACAGACTTGCCGTCCCCAATCGAAATACCAAACTTCCAAAATACCACTTCATTGGTATTCCGTCCTCGCTCGCCACTGGTGTGTTCGTTTTAGTATTCAAAAAACATTATGCAGTCGATTTAGTACTGATATCAATTTGTAGTTAGCGGCCCCGTTGGAATATAAAGCAGAACGTTTGTATTCACCGATTTTTAGAGGCTGCATGCATTACCATCTTCAACCTATTGTTATAGAAGTAATTGACATTTTGTCGCGTCTTTAATTTGTACTAGCGATTCGCCCCAGCTTTGCACGGGTGGAAGAATGACACTAGTTTGAAGCGGTCGCTAGTAAATAGCTTAAGTTACGCAGGGATAATGTAGATTTCGCATGAATTTTTGAAATCTTTTCAGTATTTTTTTAGTTTATATGTGTAGATAGTGTAAGCTTCTGTCTGGCACTGATTTGAATCAGTTGAGCTATCTCTAGATGTAACGGTCTGCAGACAGCTTAACAGTTTCTTGTGTATTTTGTAAATATTTGTTTATTTGTAAGTTTCTTTGTGTCAATACATGAACTCCTACGTATTTCTTTATCTACGTCACTATGCACTTAGATGTAAACAGTTACAAGACCGATTACAAGATAAAAAGTATGTGTTAGCCGCATTAATCTCAGAGGGATAAAAAGATGTAGTATTTATTGCGAGGAGCTTCATGATGGCGCCACTGTCAATGATATCGCACCCACGGCCTTTGAATTGCCGCTACTTAGGGTTTAGACACACTGTTCTACTAATATTATAAATGCAAATCTCAAACGGTGAAGGAAAACATCGTAAGGAAACCGGCATGTCGTAGAACCTAAAAAGTTCGAAAATATGTGTCAAGTGCACGAAAGGAGCCTCGTTGAGGCGCACTAAAAATCCTTTCACCACACTTGGTTCGATAGAATCGGTGACACGATAAGAAGAAGAAGGAAAAATCCACTGGCGTGAACTGAAACTGAATGGATTTGAACTCAAAGCCGATGATTGGTAGAATATGCCACTCACACTAAAAAACATCTTGTAAATCTGTAATTTGTTTTTTAAATTACATTATACGTGCAATGTGCTCTTCAAGTGGCACAAGTCCGAATAAAATCTTGTATTTTCCATTTAGTTGAATTAGACGGAATAAGGTTATATAACTTACTCAAAGAGTCTACTGTGTGCTCCGACTTGACATCAAAGACTTAACCAGCTCTTCACGATATCTCGATTGTTTTGCATATCGGCAAACCACTCCTGCGCAGCCGATGCGCGGCAAATTAACGATCAAATGGATCCCGCCACTATCCGCCTTTCTTGAACTTCGACGTCCCCGCAAAACAAAATAAGAGTGCGCCTACAAAACCGTCATCCATCAAATATTGAGCTCTATGTCGTGGAAGAATGTAAGAGTTCGCGATAACGAGGCACGAAATTAATTTGGCATCGTAATTCAATTACTACCGTCCTTGGCAAGTGGCAGGCGAGTCCATCAATCACACTTTCAACTGTATCAAGTTTTTTGTCTCTTGCGCCATCTACTTCTTACGGACCGCCTTCTCCGCCATAATTTGTCAAACTTTTTCATTCATTTAATTGATCACCGTGACGAGGCTTCGGCATGCGTCGAGGAAATATAAACGCACTCGTCGATTGTGTATCTAAGAACTGTATGCCATTAAGTATTTCCTGCACAAGAGTCTCGAGTGTCCGTCGTCGAAGGCAGTGTGCTATTGAATAAATATTGTTCGACAAGTTGCCAAGTGACATTTTGTAGCGCGGACGCACAGCCCACGTCATCTCCACTCCGCGAACAATTTATTTTCAATATGCAAAACATTACAATTAAAATTGTTTTATGAATTCATAGCTGCGTCGATTAAGATTTCATTTTGATAAGGAGGCTGCTTTGTGGACTGTATCATTAAGGGTACATCATGTCCTCAAAGTGCACGATGAGTTATAGTGGCAATTGATGACTATGTTAAAACATAATCTGCGGTAATTAATATAGCATGCTAATCGTTTCTTAAGGCTTATTTTTACAATCAGCAGAGACCATTTACCGTCGAACCAGGATTGGTCCGAGCACATGGCAGAAGGAGGCACTGAAAGTTGAATACGTAATTGGCATGTGTCTTTTAAGTCTTACAAATTGGACGTGATAAACTGAAACTCGGAATTTACATGAACTGACCGTCCACAAACGGTTGTTTGAAGAATTCGAACTTGCAGTAAAGTTTTCACAACCGATAAAAGCTGCAGGAGATTTTAAGTTGCGAGTAACGGCGCCAACCGTCTTTTGAAGTTTGTATTTATGACGGGTTATGATGCAGCGGACGCCCACATTTGTTCTGGAATCTGCGAAAATTACGTTTTAAACTACCCACAATGACAGAGCGGCGTCAATCTTGAGAACAAAAGTTTTGTTCGAACTTTTGTGCGATCTCACCAATTGACAGCTCTGAGTTTAAACACCTATTGCTCGTAAAACGGAAAAAAGCATTATGCTCTTGAGGGGTTCAAATGAAGACATAAACGATAATAGCTTGCAAAAGCGGTGTTAATTTCGTGCGAGCATTAGCGTGGTCGTCTTCATCCAAGTTATGAGTATCTACCTCGAGATTGAAACCTATTAACCTGTATTTTACGTGTAACTGTTAGATTGAGAAAATCTCTACAAATTCAAGAATTTTCTAAAGTAATT
Source organism: Thera obeliscata (assembly GCA_947578465.1). NCBI lineage: Eukaryota > Metazoa > Arthropoda > Insecta > Lepidoptera > Geometridae > Thera > Thera obeliscata. Next base: position 20,013,013 of record OX387912.1, on the reverse strand, counting down.
TGTGAGTTCTTTTACTCACGTATTTTTTTCTTTTTTTTCTATCTTAGCGTAATAATATTAGTACGATTTAAAATTGTAAATCGATATCCGAATTAGGTACAGACACAATCGCGAACAAAGGACTAATGTATCCAGAAAATAGGTTGATACCTACAGCTTGTATCGGCAACATGAAAGGCTTTCCATTTTCGAGCGGGAATGTAGAAGCGATAAGAAGAATCTTACGAGACGAGGCTTTTATGTCTTTATCCAATAAAGCCGTAAAGGAACAAGTTACATATTTCTCTCAATAAATTGACAATGAAGTGCGACCACCCAACCAACATGCCATTGGCAGTCGAGACATGTAAAGAAATAAAGTTGTAAATACCTTGTGAACACCCAAAACGAGACGTTGAAGTATATCTTAGCAAACTACATACATACCAAATTATAATGCGGGGAGTCTGTTTGTTTGTTATGTTTTTACGGTTTAAACACTAAACCGATCGAGATAAACATAGCTTCTCCCACGGAGACAGGCATAGCTTTTTATTATATTCAACAGTCAAATAGTTTTTCCATATACCTTTATAAACTACACTGTCTTTTGCCATTACAGTTAACCGAAACATTTGTCTCGATGTTTTCAACTTCATTTTGACAGTGACACATATGACAAAACTTGGACATATTTTTTAACACACGATAGGTGTATCCAGGGTGGGTTCACTAGTATTATTATATTTTCCAGAATGGAATCGGATACAATAAATGCTGTCATTTCGCAAATGTATAAATAAGATTTATTGGTAAAGTAATGTTCACAATAACGTCTTAACTTACTGTTGTACTGCATTCTTACTTTAACCCACTTTAGATAATAAATGGTTGAAAAGAATGTACGCTCGTGTACAAAAGTTTTAGATCACAATAAATTATTAACCACTGGACAGAAAACATTCTTTTTAGTGTTAATGATGTAGTGATATTATGGTATTGTTCAATAAATTACTGGGCAAATATACATGATACAGTTCATTCAGCGTCTTGGGGATGCTTCCGTCTGAGACTGATTTGGATCAGTTGAGCTATCTCTAGATCGTTTGTAACGGTCTGCAAATAGCTCAACTGTTTCTTGAGTATTTTGTGTATTTTGAAAATATTAATTGTGATTCAGATTAATCATAAAATATACTCAAAAAGTATTGTAGGTATGTCCGTTTCTACTACTAATACTTCCAGCGTGGTGATTTGGTAGAAGTAATCCCTTCAGAACCTAAGGGGTAAAATAGGGGTTCGAATCTAATCGAGTACCTAAGGACATGCATTCGAAAAGTTTATGCACGCAATGCTGCTCTCAAACGGTGAATAAAAACATCATAAGGAACTCCTCAGTATCTTAGAACTAAAAACTTAACAACCAAACAGACACACTTGCGCAAATACATTGCTGTAAAATTAAAATAAATACTAACCTAATATAAAACAAAACGTTGGTGGTCACAAAAACTTCATCAATATTAGCACGCTCGGCGCCTTTTAATTTAAAAGTCTATATAATAATGCTAATAATGTCTGTCTGATCGTGACTGCTCATCACTACTCGGTATTAGTTTCATATCCATTTGTTTGAACATCAGTCATTAGATTGATTTTGATATTGATTGCTCGCTTCCGCATGTCTTCAAGTTCATGTACGATGTTTGTATGATGTAGGTTTGTGTGTTTGTTTGTAGACAAATTGGATTGGAATTGCATCACTGATTGCTTTGAATAATTGTTTGGAACGTGGGATCAATATACTGTGACGACATAGGGATCAAGGTTGCCCGTTTTTCTATAGTAGTTTTTATACCCTGGGAAGTTTTTCGAACGCCTTTGGAGGAAGCATGTGAGTGCCAGTGAAATGACAGACACATTCTTCTTCTTATCGTGACACTAATTGTTTTGAACCAGTGTGGTGAGAGGATATTAGCTGCTCCTCAGTAAGGCTCCTTTCGTGCAATCGACACAAATCATAAATATTATACCTGCCATATTGTATCAAAGGTACGGCCCGTATGTTTCTTTGTTTTAACAGGCACATGTAATTGAAACTTGTCTCTATGCCTCAAGTTGATGGACACAGATAGACGCAGTATACCTACTCAAATCAGTATTGTGTATTTTGAAAGTCCGACCTTGTTCAATCGATTTTAGAAAACTAAAACGAATTGCATAGCAACCAATAAAATTTATCGGAAAATGTATTATGATTTTTCAAAATTTCAGTTTATTACATTTATCTGTTTATTTTACTGCTAGACGGAGTATCAAAAGAGCAAGTTATAAAGGAGTTAGTATCACTAAACAAACAAATTCATTTGAGCAACCATAACATTCTACGACTACAACTCATGGTCCTAACAACTACTTATAATATTAGCATCCGTCATAGGTAAATAGTACCTATTTTAACTCGCATTTCCTCTCAAATATTTGAAGATAATATCAAAAATGATGTAAAAGCTCCCGTTTTGAATTTTTGAAGCCAGCTTTCATGATATAGCTTCATGTTATCATTAAGAACGTATTAGCCCCGCACTGGGAGGCTGACGGCCCACAAATGATAGCCGTAATGAAGAAACACGACTGCGATTACCACTGCATTAATTTAATTATTTATTATTTCGAAGGCCGATAGTTCGATGGGCATAGCATAAAATGTTCGATATGATGATACCTATTCCCTGAATTATTATAACAGTGGATATAAGCGGAAATGAATTCCTATTAGTAGTCATAGGTGGAAAAAAAGCCGTTCCCTACTAGTAGGGATGGATAAATAAGGATATGTGGAACTGGCGAAGAACGTTACGGTAAAATCAAGTCACAATTTGGAAGACGCTACTGTATTTATACCATCATTGGTATAAATACTACCGTGACGGTGGCCATATTGATATTTCATTATCATCATCAGCACTGAAGAAGTCCACTGCTCAACATAGACCACCCCTATACATTTCGATTCGCATTTTATAAAGCAGTAAAAAACTGGCGTCACCTAAAAAGAGCGCTGTCAATCCCTAAAAAATGTACAAAGGAACGCTAATCCCTTAAAATCCTTTTTGTATTCCCAATACCTTACATGATTAATAGTGCAATATCTATTATGAAGTGTACAATTAAAGATTGCAGATCTAAAAACGTTCTAGAACGCTAAAGAGTCTGAAGCAAATTAATAACGCCCATTGGGTAGTTTTGATTTAATACTCCTATTAGGTGGCGACGGGATGGTATGGTTGCGTTCTTTTTTTGGAAGTTCTAGAAATAAATCGACTTTGTTATATAGGGTGTCCTAAACACTACAAGATACGAGATCCGGGGTAGATTCTCACTGGAGCAACACATTTTATACCTATGGCTTGATAAATTCGGTGATTTTTATTGAAAAAGCATGTCACGGCAGTGGCGACGCGAAATCCTCATGCGACAAAAAAAACATGGCGGACATTCGCATTCGTTTGAAAGCGAATTAAAAGTCGTAAATTTTATTTGCAGAGGAAAGACATTATATTGCTTCATTAATTAAGAATCGATAAACAGAAGCATATAAAAAGTCTTGTATGTTTTACCCAGTCGGTAACCTTACATTATTAGGGCTTGTGCACACTTGTGGACGGCCACGGCAGAAGGCTTTCATTAAATTCTTCTATAGAGTGAAACTGTGTGGTGAGAAAACTTTGAAACAAATTATTGGACTAGAAAAAAGTGCTAAATGGCACAGTAGTGCTTCCGTAAAAACTTAAAAAGCTCAGATCGACACACTTGCAATTTTTTTTATAAAAAAAAATTGTCCACTTCTCTCCGTAGCGAATTTTTCAGGGCAAATTGCTAGATGCAGAAGAAGGGAAAAAGATAGAAAATACTTTATTGTACACAACAAATTATAAAAAACTATTTGCTTTATACAATGGGCGGTCCTAACGCAATCTTAGCGATCTCTACCAGACAACGTAAAGATTACTAAACCTAAGGGAAATTTTAAGATTCAACCCTTAAAGGGCTGCAGTCGGGGATTGTTTAAATAACACTATCTAGCCCAAAACTAAGCAGAGCTTGTACCATGGGAACCAGATAGCTGATATAATACTTAATAAAAGAACACGTGAATAAGTCACGCATGATTCCACTGAAATTTACATACCCACACCGCCAGTATTTTTAACAGCCCTTAGTATATCAGATATCAAAAGGTCTGATAAAATCTTTTTGGTATATAAAAATTCTTACAAGCTGTAAACATTTAACAAGCTAGTAATTGCAATTTTAATTATACTCTGGGAGCACATAAATTTTGCATTTTATTATCATTAAGGCAGACACTTTTGTTTGTCGAAGGCACCCCGATTGCAAATCGACTGCAAATTGATTATTTTTTTGCTTCATTTGTGTTGGAGTAGTGTAGCTACTGGAATAAAGATAAGAATATGAATATCAAAGATTTATATCAAATAGAAGTGACAATGGTTTATGCATCTAGTAATTTTTCATCGTATTATATTTATAGCTCCGAAGTTTATGCGTTACCTACAGTTATTTTCGGAGCCAGGTTTTGACTCTGTTTTATTTTTCACTGTAGAATTGATTAGTGTTATTTTATGAAGAGCTCTTCATTTTTTATGACCCTGTCATAATTTTTCTTTTTTAGGTTTTTTGTAATGTTTTGCGCATAAGGCTTCTAGAATACTGTTTCATTGCCAACAAGTTTCGTATCTAAGTTTTTCAACATAGTATTTTTCTTACAATGTGACAACCTCATCGTGTTTACAACATCATTGGCATTCACTCTGCTTGCTAATTGGTTGTTTACAGTACGCGTCAATTCACTATGCATGCATACGCAACAACCCCAAACAACCGTCTACCAAATAGTGGGTACATAGTAGGCTGCTCGGATTAGTTTGAAGCCATAATATCCAGTAGCCTTGTAAGAATCGCCAGACGATCAACAGCATTTAGTCCATTCGAAAAAAAAAGTTTAAGGCCATGCAAGTTCAGAACTTAGAAGACCGGGAGACTGACACAGCTAAACGTGCCCTCCGAATAAAATGCAAAAGTAAATGCTATGAGTCAGCCAACAAAGTATTAATCGCAAAGAACGTTGCTAAACTAAGCTAAGGTTAGGAATTACTGACTACGCAACGGTAACGGGCAACAGCAACTTGAATCTAAAAATCCAGTGGATGCAGTGAAATGAAATAGCATACGTTCCTTTTACCCTGCAGGGTAATGTATTTAAATTTAAATTACAAGACAAGTAACTGACAATCACTGTATTAAAATTTTGCAATTTTGTTTTGAAATTTTTTTTGTTTAATAATCAGCCAAAAAATCCAAATCAAAATCAAAAGTGTTATTCAGTAGGTTTGCAAAGATAACTGTGAAACGTCTAAAAGCTAGGTGAGTCTAGGTGCCAGTTCCACGCGACCAAGCCTAGAAGTTTTTAGTAATATCATTTTACGCATGATTAATAGTCGCGTACTGTACTTGTCTTACGGGCTTGCATAATTTTGCTATATTTCTTATTCTGTTCTGTACTTAAGGTTTGAGACTGATTGAGATAATTATTCAAATAGGCGACGAACACGCGATATATTTTTTCTCCGCAAGCTTTAGTTTTAATGGACGTAAAATAAAATAAAAATAGTGAAAAGAGCTCTTCACTTCATGAGAGTGGTATTTGCAATCACAAATAACATTTTTAGTTTTTATTAGGATTTAAGTTTAATATTTGAGTTTAATATTTGAGTTTAATACTTTTTTGTTTAATTACGACAGTCGTGTTAACTGTCTGTTTTTTTTACACAACTAGCTGAAGGAACAATCATATGGCCCACCTGATGTTAAGTGGTAACCATCGCCTATAACAAAGCATTGCCTCGTAGGTCATGCACGTCAGGAACGTGCCCTACGATGCCCTTCCTTGCATCCATCAACTTGAGGCATACAGATGTTCAGCCTCAAGTGAATTTCGTGTTTTTCTTTAATTGTTAATAAGCAGATTATTACGCCAAAATCCATTCTCATATTTTGAGTTAGACACATAGTAGACAAAAACTGATCTTAAAATAACAAATATTTTTTGAGAATAGATAACAAATAGAAAATGTTTTCCCCGTCGTATAATTTGAAGGTTCTACGATTACAGGCATTTCCTGAAACAGTTTCGTTTTAAAGGCTCGAGTGACCTCGTTGATAGCCATCGGCCTGAACTTAAAGTAGTTACGTAAACCCTAGGCCTACAGTCGGCCCACCACAAGCTCTGTTTGGCTCTGTATCTGGCTCTAGTTTTGGGTCTGTGTGAGTGCTCACAAGTGTATTATACTGTGTGTGTGACGCTTCGATGCAGGATTTCTTTAGTCAACTCAAAGACATAGACTCAAAACCAGAGCCAGAAACAGAGCCAGACAGAGCTTGTGCTAGGCCTACAGATCGCCAAATCAGATAAACTCGATCGAATATTAAGATAGCTTGGTAACATGAGCCACGGATGTCAAGGGACTTGAAAACATAATGGAAATCATAACTGAGTTTTACGATACTTGATGAAGAGGGCAGGTTTTCCTGTTTTTTAATTATTTTATTTCTTGATGTTCTATTTGCAACTAATGTTAATTTTTTATTTTGCTCTACGTCATGAGTCAGTATTTCTACCATAATGGGAAGTGATGGGTCGGTATAAGTCTATGCAAGGTATATGGCTTTTTACTTTATTCGGGTATAATTTTGAAAGCATAGCTCTAAATCCTTGCGCACATCTAAGCGTTCTGTGATGGCGATCAGTGGAACGCTGTCAAATATGACAGCGTTTCACTGATCGCCATCGCCTAGATGTGCGCAGGCCTTAAAAGCGAAAAGAGAAAAGAACACATTTTAATTTTTTGCATATTCAGCAAATTTCAATAAAAAAAAATCGGTTGTCTGTAATAGTACATTGTTACCTGAGTGTTGAAAGTCACGTTTTTTGAGTCCCGAGACGGGTTTGGCGCCAGAGCGTTACGAGGGCGCCAATGGAGCTTGAGGGACTTAAAAGACTTTCACCCGAGGTAAACACTGTGCTTTTCATTACGAATACAAGAAAAGTAAAAATAAAAACAAGAAAGAAAATTTAGTGAAAATGAAGATTGAATTGCCGCCTTCCCGGTTTTTTTTTTACTTTTTCTCTGGCGAGCCTTTGGCTTCGGCTCGCCAGCATTATTCAGCCATTATTTTCATTTTCATAATTAAAAAAATGGTAAATTGTTTGCTCAAATCTATGTTATTTTAAAGAAATAGTTGAAGCTATAGGTATATTAATAAAGTAATTCAGAAGATATATTATTTATTTAATACTATCCTTACGTTATTTAAATTTAAATTTTACATTGCGCTCTAATTAGACTTTTTAATCTTCTTACCGTTGTAATGGGTTTCCAACCTACTTGCTGAATAAAAAGTTGGAATTTGGTTCAACAACCTCCTTGCAGTTAGAAATACTTTAGAAAGTTGGAACATGGTTGAATAAAATAGAACTTGTTTTTTTTTATAATTTGACAGCTGTCAGTAGAAAGCGATTCTCCCTAGGGCTGAAAGTATTACTTTCAATTAGGCCCCTCAGGCAACTTCAGACCTGCTTTCAGAGTATGAGCAATGAAAAGTCGGTTTACTGATGATAGTTGAACGTGACAACGTCATACAGCTGTCCACGCGGACGCATCGCTCACTCAAGAAGGAGAGAGATAGATGTCGAACGCTGCCGAACACGGAGGCCGATTGTGCCTCTTTGTCGCTCGTTCTGCGCTCTCGCTTGCACTTCAAACCTTAAATGGAACGCCTCAAAGCGAGGTAACGCCGCATGAGTCATGTTTTTTCGTGCGTGCAGCCGGCTCCATCGAAATATAAGATTATGTCACGTCAAAAGAGGGCCACACCCCCTCCCATTGCCATTTCAACGGATATTTTACACATCACTTATTTTTTACAAAAAGTAGATATGTATTTTATAAATAAAACAAAATGTTGGTTTATTAACCAGAAGTGTTGGGCCTGTGGTGTGTACGCAATTAATTGAACGTCAGAACTGACCCATGCATTAAAACCTATTCGTATTTTTCTGTGGCCACACCCCGAAATTACGCCAGGCTTGTAAAATTTCACACTAATAATTTAAATCACTAGCTTTGTATAAGCAAAAAGCAGGTTATAGGCGTCCGGTTCACAAATCGGTAAATCACTTCTAAAATCCCGCTCAGGCGATCAAATTGTCAATCAACCTGTTAAGTTTAATATATTTAGCCCAAACTTTCAAAATTGCATTGAACTAGGTCATAATGGAATAAAAATTATAACAAATAACATTAATTTGACATAAAAGAAAAGCAAAAGTAAATTTGGGGAAAGTATCACAGCAAAACAATCGTTATTGGTTCCAATTTTGGAAGCGAAACGCTTAAAAAATGTAACAGCTGTTTAAATAATCTCACGTCTCCCACTCATCTTCACCTACAAACTCGAATCAAAATAATAAAAAAACTAATTTTAGATTAATCTTATCTATAAGTACCTACTCAAAATCAAGTAGGTAGAAACCTACCTGAGTACCAGCCGGAACGTCTCATCACATTATATACTGCACATAAATTAGCCATGTCATTTGTCTTCTCTCGTCATCGCAGACCTGTCTTCACTGTATAATACGAGTATGTGCAACTATTGTATTTTACATCTCTCATTTTCGGTAAGTGGCTTCTTATTACCTCCAAATGGGGCTTGTAGATGACTAATTAGCGCTCTAGGGCAATAATGTAGCTAGAAAAACCCTAGGACGGTAAGTAATTTAAAAAAGCCACATATTTCTTTCAAAAAGCTCGCGTACCATCATACTGGCAATAGTCGTCATGCATTCAGCCCAATGACCAAAGAGGTCGCTTTGCTATTCAGCCTTATGTTCGTGTGAGTATAATAATAATCATCAATTTTAATTATACTACGTAATTTTGAATTTGGAACACATCTTACTTTGTGAGTGTGTGCGTTTGGCAAGCAAACCCATTTGTTCCCTGCATCAGTTTTGTTTCAGAAAAGATGCCAGTCGGCTCTCTGTTTTCTGTGTAAATGGAACTTTACACTGAGCGACAGGAAAATAGAACATAGCTACGAACATTATAATTACCTACACGGTGTTTAATTAAAATTAACTAACCGTAAGACGATTTTACGGCTATAAATATCGATAACTAGCGAAACTTGGTGCGAAACTTGGTGCACCGCGGGTAAAAACGAATGTTTTAATAGTACCTATTCAGTGTATAGTTTTGTATAAACTTTGTATAAAAAAACACTGGGTAAATAAATTTTAGATTTAATAGGTACTTATTTAAAAAACTAAATCTGAAAATATGGCAAATACAAGCGCTTATCGTACTAACATAATAAAAGCGAAGGTTACGTTGTCTGGATTTTTGTGCTTTAATCACGCCCTAAACATTGGACTGATCTAAATGAAACTTGGAACGAATATACTTCGTAACCTGGATATTATTAGAGGCTAGTTTTATCCCGAAAATCTTACGAGCACCTATGAGCTACCATGCGAACTAAGCTGTGACTTAATTCTGCAGTAGTGATCAGTGAAACGCTGTCAAACAGTATGTCACTGATTGTTACTGTACAACGCTTATGCTGCCTTCCTACGGTGCGTGGTTCTGCAGATCATTACGCACAGCCGACCGTTGACGAACGGCAACGCACACAGAAAGGGCCCGCGCACCTCGGCGCACGAGACCGTCCCATGGTGTGTCGTGCGAGCTGATCCGCCTCCGTGCGCGATATCACACACTGGTGGGAAGGGGCTATTAGATGTACGCTTGGCTTTGCTTATAAAGCCTTATAAAATACTAAAAGTTACAGCTTAGCTCGCGTGGTACCTCATACCTAAAAGTTTTTCGGGATAAAAATATCCTCGAAAAACGCTATCGCAAGATTTTATAACTCACCTTAGAGTTATAAAATCCTTCGATTACTTTCAAGGAAGTCCACGATCCATCGAGTGAAGTCACCGAACATAAAGTTGCATAAACCGTGTCAGATGTAAAGTAATTGGAAATGCGGCGGTTATTAATTTATTATAACTTAACTAGGTATTCCTGGATTCGAGGCGTGAACAAATTTTATTGAGATTTACGATTCTTATGATGTAAGTGAAATAAGTTACAATGTTGTAAGCATCACAATCAGGTCTGATACTTAGGCTTACTTACATTTGAAATTAAATTAAATCGCTCTTGAATTCTTTGAGTCCCCACCATTTTTTAGCCAAACCAGTTCAGCCGTCCTTGAGTTATAAATAGTGTAACTAACACGACTTTCTTTTATATATAGATTGGATCCTAAGTAAAAATTAACAAAAAAATATTTAAGTATTATAATTATCAGCCATCAGATTCCCATTATACAAGTTTGTTTGCTTTGCTTAGTTTGGGGCTAGATAGTGTTGTGTCAGTTGTCCACAGTTTCTTTTAAGATGACAGTATTGACATATTATAAATTAATACAGAATCGATTCGGTTCACTGTTATATTTTAAAAGTGTATTAGATTTATGTAAAAATATATTTTTTAATGTCTTTTTGATCCGCTAAAACTTACATCCCACGGTATGCTTAGCAAGATACCCGAAAAAATGTAACCTAAATTATTGGAATACCAAAAGCAAACACATAAAAAGAAAGTAAACAACGTGATCTATCACTCATAGATGTAACATCAAATTAGAGTTAGAACTAAGTAAAGTGCCATAAAGAGATAGATGGTCCAAGTTTGCTCAGGGTTCCGTTAAGAAAATAGAAAAAAAAACTTACAAGAACGCAAAAATTTCTTTTAATCTGACTATGTGTAAGCCAGTCTCAAAAAGGAACACTTTGAAATTCACATTTTGTAAAACCACACACACACACTTTTTTCACAAAAAGTTTTTTTCGATGCAATTTTTTTTTTTTATTGGACATATTTTTAGCTAATGATCAAACTATCAGTCGTCTGGTTGTACCATAATACCAAATACTAGGCCACGGAAAAAATAATATCTAGTACTACGTACCACGAAGTCTTTGGCTAACGCGTCAAACAAGTTGTCCTCTGACCATCCACGTGCGTCAAAAAAAAACTGTTCTGCACAGAGGTGCAAAACAGTTTTTGCTTTGATAGCGCTATACAAAAACTCCAACAATATTTGTTTCGGTACATATTACTTATTTCAGTTCATATTATGAAATACTGAATTAAATTTCCCCTGTGGAAATGTGTTAAATAGCAAAGGTACTGAAACCTCTGATTGCGAGTTCTACTCGCTCTTGTCCGTGTATTATAACAAGGTGCTAAGGCGATTCATCAAAGCTTGTCAATTATTATTCTAGTAGCAAACGTGCGCTTCGTCGGCTTGTTCGATTTAATTAAAATTTATTTGACACAATATAGGAGTGTGAGCTAGGCTCCCGCTGTGAAATGTTACCCTCTTAAAGACGTATATACAGAGCGTTAGCAATGCCTGAGTTAATGCTCTCATAATTGTTGCCTTGGACGTACCATTCTGTCGAGAACATGATCGTAACTAGATGAATTCTCGGCTATGGTTAGTATCATTATTAAGTGCCTAGTTAGACATCCACTTAGGGGCTCTAAAAGTAGCCTTGTCTGCACACTTTAGTTTAATTACCCGCCCTTACTCTCATTCATTCATTCATTCTTGTAAGAGCTTTACGCGATGATCCTTTGGAAGCTCTATCCATTTTGAATTAAAATATGTAACTACTATTTAAATTTCTGAAGGCTATAAATAACTGAAATTGTTGTTTATTCCTATGTTTACCAGTAATTTGAAACTGTTAAAAACAATGAGTTAATGAAAATTGGTAAAAGTAGGTAAATGAAAAAGGATGGTGGTAATTTGGAAGTATTGTAAGCTCACTACTCACTTTTTTCAAACCATACTTTTTAGTTAGCTAAAACATAAGTTTTTAGTTAGTTTTTAGTGAACTAAGGATATTTTTCTGAATGGAGAGGGGGAATGGAGGAGTATTTTTTAAACGATATTTTTCTGTCCGATAATTTTTATGTATTTAACCGACGAGAGTAACCTTTATGGGCCGGAGCTTATACTACAAGTTAAGGCGTTGAAAATAAAGCTAAAGTATGAGCAAAATGTAGGCACAGTTTAAATTAAGGGTACAGTAATGTGATTATTTGTTATGTTTTCCGTGTGCTTATGGCAATAATTTTAACTTAAGAATAATTATTTAGAAATGTTAAGCTACTTTGACCTAACCCATAAATATTATAATAAATAAATATTGCAGACAACCCATACCACATATCTAGCCCTAAACTAAACAGATGCACTATGGAAACCAGATAGATGATAATTATAATACTTAAATATTTTTTTGTAAATAATATAGTATCTACAAAAAAGTATTTACAAAAAAAGTATTTAGAATACAATATAACACCCAGACAGAGAACAAACATCTCCGTTCACCACACAAATAATTTGTTCTCGGTGGGGATCGAACTCACGAACGGCGCAGGAGGCAGAGCTTCCACCAACTGAGCTGACAGGCCAGTCAAAAAAATACTTGACCTTAAAATATCAGTTTAATTATCCATCTATTTTATTAAGAATTTGGAATTTGCTAAATAGCCGCGCCTACTAACAAAACTTCATTCAAGCTTAGTTCAAAAAATACTTTGACTATTCATATTTAAAAACCAAAGCTATCCCATAATTCATGTTTTATTAATAACTATACCTACTTCTTATTATCAGTTTGCTTATTAAGACACCTATACCATCCTGGTATAGGTGCTGGGCAAGCCTATTCCATCTAAAATCCTGTCCCAGGCACTGTAGCGTCCTGCGATTTTGGGCTTGTGTATTCACCAGTTACCTCTGACGCCATATAAATCATCTACAATAGGTGCAAAAGGCCTGTTTTTTTATTATTAAGACATTAAAGTATTTACCTGCCAAATAAATTCAAAGTGACATCTATATGCAACGGGACTTGTCTGTGGTCATAAAATGCATTTGACACATACTAGTATGAACTTCTTCTTATAGTATCACTGATTCTTTCAAACTTCTGTGGTGAAAGGATGTTAACGGCGCTTCAGAGAAGCTCCTTTCATGCACTTAACAAATGTTTTAAATTTTTTAAAGTTCTACGACATGCCGGTTCCCTAACGATGTTTTTGTTTTTTGTTCCTTCATCATTTGAGTATGTACTAGCATATTGCACATCAATTTTTCAACAAAAAATCTTATTGTTTCACGACTGGATTTGAACCCACAATCTTAGGCCTAACCTAGGCTTGGTCGCGTGGAACTGGCACCTAGACTCACCTAGCTTTAAGACGTTTCAAAGTGATTCTTGCAATTCAACTGCATAAATACACTTTTGATTTTGATTTTTTGATTTTGAGTATCGGAACCACTAACACTGGGCCACCAGTGCTAGCATGAACTAAATGGCGTAAATGCCGTAGAACAAAAGATACAATTATAATTATTAAGCACTTTTATGCTTACTTTACATATGCTGAATATATTTTACCATCAAATCTAGAAATTGGATCAAAAAACTACATTTCACCCGTAGGACGTTCACTACTAAACTTACATCCCGATTCTTCACACATTTTCTCAGCCTGCCACCAAGAGGTTCCAGAAACCTCTACGCACCTACTAAGGAAATTACTAAATAAAAATCTTCGTTCATTGAGATTAGAAATAACGGTACAGAAAACGGTAAAAAAAGACATTGATTAACTCCACGCATCCGTCATGAGGACGGTCCATTTGTCGTGTCACATCAAAGTCCTTTCACACTTATTTAATAGATATTAATCCCTATCCCTATATCAAGTCATCCGCCCACATGGATTAGAAATCATACCTACTTATTATGTTACCGGTAGGTACATTCATTCTGATCTTCTGTGGTTTCCAATCATTTTGATTCATGTTCTTTTTTTAAATTTTGTTACACCACGTTTTTTTGTTTGTCGATATTAGAGCCGAATCACACCAAGCGTATTTTGCGTCGCGTTATACGCAAAATTTCTAAGAATATTTAGGCTCACGTCGAACTCTGGTGTATGTCTGGTGGTCGTGCAAAAGTCATCACATAGGTTTGCTGATAAATATCAAGCAAAATCAATAACAGTAAATGAAAATAATTAAAACAAAAGTCCAAATCGTATAAGCCGTTAATTTATGAAAATTATCGAACACTGGCAGGATACAGCTGCATTTAAAAAAATAAAAGAATACCGTAATTAAATTAGCGTCTTCGAAATTTAAAAACGTTCGAAGTTCAAACTCACGGGACGTCCTACTGACTCGGCGGAGCGACAGACGACCGCCGTGGGGCGCCGTCCGCACGACACATACCATCGCGTTTTATACCCATCAAATCGTCTGATAATTGAAATGAGTTCCTTGTAAAAAGCAGAAAAACGATTATCCCCATACCTTTTAAGACGTCCGAGATACACAAATGGACTTTGTATTAGAATTTATGTCACTTAAAAGAGATGATATAAAAAAGCGCCGACGGTTTTACACGCAATAAAAATATGGGAACGACAAGGATGCCTTCCCGGTTGTCAATCGGAGGGTTTAATAATCGTAAAATGTTTTTTGATCTACTCAAATCGTGAGTTCATGGAGGACATGCACCTTCTTTCTCGCTTAGAGATTAACTACGCTTTATTTTGGTGGTAATGAAGATTATTTATTGTTAAACTGTAGCGAATTCGTGAAACCTTAAATTAATTTATAAGAATAAAATTTCAATGTTTAGGCATATCGATGACTGTAGAATTTAATCAATTTTAATAATGATTGATATATTTTTATTGAAGCTTAAAAACGCAATAAAATTACAAATTGATTGAGTCACTGCGATTTACCAACACTAGACTCGAGAGTAATTTGAAAATATTAAATTATATTCACGCTGCGTGGCCATAGTGCTTGACACATCAATATTCCGAAATTGATTTTTACGACTTGAACCGGCAATCACGTGCGTGGTTTATCTAAAAAACTATTTTATTCGCTCACGACCGATTTTTACGATCAATCTACCAAATTAGTTAGGCTAAGAAGTGATAAAAAAACATTTTTACGTTCTCACACGCCGATAAAAGTACGTATGTTCAAACTTTCACTTAAATCGATCATTTTACTAAATATCTTGGGATATTATAATTGTGTTTAATTACGAAGGCGCCTCCTTGCGATCGTTTTTCTCGTTTCTAAATATTTTCTGACAGCTAATAACGTGGTTCTATTGGTAGGTAATTTATATTGAATTCTCGACGCCCTAAACGATTAAAAAGCGATGCTCCTTAGTATTCATAATGCATTACTTCTTTTTGTAAAGCGGATGCACCTCTCAATCGATCAAAAGTTTTTATTGGGACTACTTGAGCTATTGTTGAGTGAGAATAAAGAATGTAAACACAAACAAATCAAAAAACAATAGTGTTGAAATAAAAACTTTTTGTT
The DNA here is from genome assembly GCA_947578465.1 of Thera obeliscata. NCBI lineage: Eukaryota > Metazoa > Arthropoda > Insecta > Lepidoptera > Geometridae > Thera > Thera obeliscata. Next base: position 19,997,437 of record OX387912.1, on the reverse strand, counting down.
TTCTTTTACAGACACGAAATGCGGGTTGCTTAAACTAATTGGCAGGTGTGCATATTTCAACGAAATGCTTAAATATTATGATCAACTACAGTAAAGCCCGTATTCAGAAACAGTGCTTCAGTCTGAGTCGAGCCTCAAGCACTCTCAAGCATAGCTTTTTGGACAGTTCTCCATTGCAAAATGTCAAAAATTTATGCGTGAGGCTCGACTCAGGCTCAAGCACTGTTTCTGAATACGGGCCTAAGATTCTAAATTCAAACTCTACGTTGAATTGTTCTAGACTGTTTTCACCTTATTCTTGCCCAACATTGTGTTCCAAGAATGAAGTATAATTAAAAACTTTAACACTGAATATATTTCACGTTCATCGAGCTTCAATAGCCTCCGGTAATAAGACATCAGCGGTTTATGGAACGGCCCCCAAGATAATGTACCTATTCATTAAAAACACTTGCGACGTGTAAAAAAAGATGTGCACAACACGGCTTAAGTGATAAGCTGATAGCGAGCGATTACTTGTGCTAGCTAACCAGATTGAATTTGTGCTCTCATTTCCCTGCCAGAGAGTAGGTGTGATCTAGGTTTATAATACATCGACTAGTCTATATAATAGCTAGTAGCGACGCATATTGCCGAGTGCTGAACTCGCAAGTACTTCCCATGAAATACAACTGCCATTTGCTGTCTTTACCAGCCATGTATTTCTGTTGCAATCAAAAATTGTATACTAACAAATAAATGATAACAACGAACATCGATCACGTATCATATTGCCATCATTGTTCAACCACTACATTATTACTAAAACAAACAGTTAGCTGTTGCCATACTAGTTTTACAAAGCGAAGTTATAATAAATAATATACATTAAACCTTTGAGGTGAGGTGGTATATACCTATGAGGTGCGAGTTTTGCATAACGCAAACTCACCTCCTCCGCCTTTTCCCAGCGTTCTTTTTACGATATGCGAACTATGCCTATTCTTACATTATTCTTTTCTTTCAAAGTCAAATTCAAAATAAATTTACTTATACAGGTTGATGACAATGAAAAATTAAATCACAAAAATCACTTTGAACTTTCACCGCCCACGCTCGTCATTTAGACCAAGGTACTAAACGGTGAGCCACAATTACGCATATTGGTCGATGAGATCAAAAGCACCGACTCTATTATGACGTTGAAATTAAAACCTTAGTTTAGTAGAGGTTTATAATGAAAATAGCGATACGGCTATAAATAGTGAGGACAATGTTTGATTGGTGCAAAGAAGCTGCAGAAGCCTCATTCATTACTTGAAGTATTCGCTCAAACTGGTGTGTGTAAAATTATCAATGCTGAAACTGTCTTTCAAATGACAGACATGACTTCTGAAGGTAGAATAATAAATATATGAACTCATAACAAATACATAATAGAATGGCAAAATAATTTGTTTCAATTTAATGTAATTTTTTATATATTTCCCCTTTCAAATATCACGTTTCTTTAATTTCATACCGGCCTACCATTCATGTGAAATTTGAATTTAGAATTTCCGTATAATTTAGGGCTACGATACACGAGGCGTGTAATTTCCGTCCGCACTTAGAAGGGTGCTTACTTCCTTTCATGCCCACAAAGTACCTACTTGTACTACTGATAACACACAATACATTTTTGCCTTCAAAAATGGTTTTCCCTCTTGAATCAGAGAAGGGACGAGACCACCTGACCTGATAAAGATAAGGCTGACTGCACACGTTCAGTTTGTAATGAAAAAATGGCGGGGGGTTGATTTTTCCGTGTCTTACGTAACATTTTTGTGATTTAATTTGATACAAAACTCTAAATAGCCTACACTAATATATTTCTAGAACCTACATTAATTACGATACGTTCTTTTTTGACCAGTTGATTAGCGGTATTTCATCCTTCTTATTTTATAGCGCTTCGACTAACCTATAGTTTTCACTTTAATGCCTAATTTTTTTTTTCATCCGTGCTTACTTGAATTGGCAAGTTCATGTGCGGTTTTCACTAGAATTTGTCTCGTGACGAGAATTGATTCACCAATCAAAACTGACAGTGTAAACAGTACGTATAGAAGCATATGACCAACAGAAAGATCCGGATCGCGAGTGTATGCTAATTAATTTATTGTTACGTACCTACCTCACTTTCCAAGTGTACCTTTTGTTATGTACGTTTATTATTTATGAGGTACATTTAACTTGAGTGTCCTCAGTGAATGGGAACGGGACATTGGGGCACCCATTGATTGAAGCTTAAGGGTCAAGCTGCATATCATCAGCTTCAAGCCATTTTCATGCACGGCAGGAGCCTCTTTAAGGCAACCTAGAACTGACACAACAAGAAGAAGAAGCCTATTTCTACCACAAGCAACATTGCTTCTGTTTTAAGTGTAAAGTGTAGTATAAGTAGTAGTGTAAGTGTTTTAAGTGTGTGACGATGAAATTACTACAGGCACATAAGGCACAAGTGGATGGACGTAGGCACATAGGCCACGTTTTTAATAATGTGCGTGATATGTCTTACACGGTGTCTCTTATGTGGTGTCATGTCTCTTTTCCATCAGCAGGTACACTTCAATATACATAAACCTACCTACTGTTGTCAAACGTAAAAAATGTAAAAAATGTACCCACCGCAGAAGGAGAGAAATAATTCTGTACTGTCTGCTTCTAAAACGTAGTGAAGCATCAAAATGTATACTATCTAAAGCCGATATTAGTCAGCTATATTCACCTAGTCAGTAGCTAAAAAGAACCAGACAGAATACCGAGAAATAGCGTATAGGCACAGATTAATAAAGTTACTACGTAACAGATAAATCACTCCAAGGAAAAATGACAATACCTACTGCTATAATAACCTACTCCCTCTAGTAGCTAGACGTTGCAAGCCAAAATGAACCAAAGCTTACGAACATAAAGTTGACTTTGCTCTGTAGGTGCGCGCCGCCACGTGCTCAGCGTATATTGTCAGGGCTGCCTCTTTCGATATATATATGTCAGTAGGTATTTGCAGTAAACTTTATAATTGAAAGAAAAAGAATTTCTTCTGTTTTAACATGTTTTATTTTTTAATTATCAAGAAATTATACATAACTTACAAATGTTTTATTTTGATGTAATGTTTAATAAATTTTTTGCCTTGGCGAAATTCTCGGTTATTAAACTGCACATAGTGTACCACTATTTTTATTATTAGTTTCCATGTTAAATTAGTATGTAACAAAACAAACAACGAACGTCGGGCTACAAGTCCGGTAACACAAAATATTTCCTCGCGTACGAACGCTCCGCGCGGCTGTCGGCAACCCACTGAGAAATAGGCAGTCGACTGCCCGGCGGCCGGTAGGTACTTATCGCGCGCAAGTACATGGAGTGAAAGAGGCCTGGTATAGGTATAGGATCGCTGAATCGAACTGAACTTTGTTCCCTTTAAAAGTTACTTCCCGGCATTCGAGATAGGCAAGTTTTGAACAACGCACTGGTATGTTTTTTATACAACCTAATGCTTAGTAGGTCACGCACGTCAGAAACGTGCCCTACGATTCACTGCCCTGCGTCCATCAACTTGAGGCATACAGCTGTTCAGCCACACGTGCTTGTAATTTCACCGGCACCCACACTTTTCAAACCGAAATTCAGCAATGCTGCTTCACGGCAGAAATAGGCATGGTGGTAGCACTGTGATGTAGTTTGAGCTTAGCGTTGTAAATGTAAAACTACTGTTACAGTCTTGGGTGTCGTTTTGTTAATATTACAAGGTGCTCCAGAAGATGTACTACGGTATTTTAAGCAACTAAGTTCTTTCCACCACATTACTATCAAGCAACTGTTTGATACTTACCGTAGGATCCACAAGGATCCACAAATAAGGTAGTGTATTTATATTTTAAACTACAGACCAGTAAAGGCATGGGTTCCAAACATAATATCTTCATTTTATCAAAATTTAAATTATTTTATGTAAATGAGCAGTTTTTTTAAAACATTGGCACTATGGGAGTACCAACATAAGGTGAAAATTTGAACAACCTTGAACGCGTCTAAAGAAGTTTTCAAAAACTTAGTGACAACACGAACTAAAGAAGTAATTTACAGTTTTATTAAAAAACAACACAAAATTAAAAAAAGTGTTGGCAGAATTCTGATGAAATCTCATTTTATTAGCGTCAAAACAAATTATTTTCCAAAAAACGAATTGTTTAATTTTTCCTTAAGCCACGTTTGGAGTTATTATGTTAAGACAAGTCCATAATACGAATTTCAACAATAACCCAGATAGATTTACGAGTGAAGTTCATATTGAGCGCGATTTCAATAATAATGCTTACTCCATAAATGGATACACAAAATAACAATCCAAATATTTTTACTTTATATTTTTATGGAAAGACCATCCCGTAAATCATTCTCGAACGTACTAGAATACCAAAATTAGATTATTTACAACAAAAGCATGAAATAAATGGTTCAAAAAACATGAAGTAGTCCTTATAGTCCAAAATAGTCGCCTACACACAGTGAGGGGGAAAAATCGCTTCTTACTTTGTTGAATAAAATAGGAATATGTACCTACATAGTGCACGTATGTCTTCATAAACCATAGATTCGATCAAACTTGTTCTTATTTTGTTTTAATTTCTTAATATTTCTATAACATTTTACGCCTATAACCAAATCCGGTTATAGACGTAAAATGTTATAGAAATATTTGAATTGTGTGCAACGATTTGTAGACAGCACAAATTGTTTATTTTTGACTTTAAAGTTGCTTTTTTAAGTTTATGTTATACTTCTTAAATCGATTATATTCATCTTCTCCGACGCAGAGGTTTTCTAAATCAAAAATATCATCTTGAACCCATACATTTCCAACATGAATAATTTCTTGACGACTCTCAATCAACTTTCTTCGTCGTCATTCGATTCATGGTTGATATCGAAATCCTTTATTTTGTTACAGAATACTTGTATAAAGACTGTATCAATAACAAATTGTGCTTGTTTAGTACAACCCCATTGTAAAGGACATAATAATTAACACATTACACTAAGGATCCACCCACTAGACCACCTATTAGCTAAGCAAATGTTAATTAAATACAACACTAATATCTAATTAGCCTCTATTAATTTAAAAGGTTAGCACTGTATTAATTATTTCTACATGCTATTGTCAGGTGACATTGTACAAATAAAAGACTTGAAAATAAAGCACATTTTTTTAAAAGGTTGAATTTGTGCTTGTATCACTTTTGTACAAGTTTCTGTCAAAATTGACCTGATTTGACCGAAATATCTCAAGTCAATTTTTTTGTCGTTTTAGAGGATGAAATTACTTTACAGACTACACCAAAATAGAATCTGAGCGGTATAAGTAGGGACAGCTGACAGCGAATTATTTTTGACGTATCTCTCGTCGTGGCATCAATCAGTCAGGTCTTTAGGGATTTGTACGGTTGCGGGTCAAGGCCTCTAGCTGGTTCTTTTACCCTAACTCTAGAGCTTACTCTGAAATCCAGATCCAGAAATAGAATATTATTATAATTTTGGATGCCATTAACGTAGAAACGCTAATTAAAGCGTTTTGAGACGACATTTTTTCGTTAAACAGTTTCTATATAAGCATTAAATCAGTTTTTTCTTCCATATATTTGATTGTGTCATCTCATTATGTTACTGAAATCTTTGGACATTAGGTTATGATATCTGTGGACTAAACTGTCATTGGTATTGGATAATAATGGTCAACGGTAGCCGATGTAGGACAGTTAAAGGTTATATTTAAACAAAGTCTAGGTTATTATGTAGATACGTCCACGCTTGCTTCGTTTTCTATTTGAAGACACGCGGCAGCCAACAACTTTCTGCGAGTACATAATACGCGTATTTCTTTATAGTGGCGTGTGTGCTTGTTACTTTATAATAAGTTATTTTATTTTATCTAAAACTGATTGAAAAATTGATTGAAATAGAAGTGCCTTGGCTTTTTATTATAAACTACAAACCTTTTTTTAAGGCACTCAGCCATCATAAAAAGTTATTAAAGTATGGTAGGTACTACTAGTATAGTATGGTGGCTACTGTCTTTTTTTTAATTAGCTAATTTAGCCTTTGGGATAAAAAAGTGATCAGTGAGTATTGACCCCGATTCATTGATCTCGAGTGTATTAGTGGCGATAGTAATGATTAATGTATTCCTAATATCCACCTACGAGTAACAGCTCCAATAAAAAATGTCTACCTTTCAATGTGTCTAGACGATGTTGCAACGAAACCTGACCTCATACGACTCCAAACAATGATACTGCCCACACATCGCGTTATTGTTTACTGTCAAAGACTACTGTTTAATATGCGAATAAAAAACGGTAAATGAACTATAGATTTTGTTCTCTAATGGGTATTAAAAGAGATACAATACGTCTTTATTACTGTTGTAAAACTTAATTCGAATCTTCCGTCAGACTCCCACAAGCAATGCGACGTTTGGACGGTTTGATAAATCAAAATCAAATAGTTTTTATTCAACAAAATCAAAAGGATCAATTTGAGATGTTTTATAACTAGGTGAACCTATGCACCAGTTTACCAAGAAACTTACAGGTTTGTTTCTACTGTACCGATGATTAAATAAAAAAATCCAACCAATAATGCAATAAAAACTTATTCACAAAAAAAAACGAACTTTAAAACACAGAAAAAATAAGGGCAATCCAACGGATTTTAGAGTCCGTACAAACATAGGTACAAACGTAAAAAAAACACTATAGGCAAGCTGTTGAAAGAACAAAGCCTTGCACACATCTAGCGCGATGGCGATGGCGTTCAGTGAAGCGCTGTCAAACAATACTCAATACATTTATTGATTTACAGATGGTTAAGTTTGAACATACATAGTTTTTAGGTGTAAGTAGGTATCACATGGACCTTGCATAGGGTATAGCAAACATGGAGGCAGGCCGAGGTTTTAAGGTAAGTAAGTACTTTCGATTAAATTATATATAATGTAGTTATCTTGATATTTAGGATTGTGATGTACCTTATCTTGGTAGGTAGGTAACAAGCCTTAAGATAGTGGGTAAATAGATACAGCTCTAAGGATACAGCCTAACCAACTCGGATGTGAAACAGTGTTGGTAATAAAAAAACTGAGGTCCAACTAGATAAGAAGGATATAGTAGGTATATATGTAACTAGATTTCTAAATTCAAGCAGCTTATAAATTCCGTCACCAGAGTTGGCTACTAGTTAATTCCTTCTTATTTACTAGATTTTACGTAATCATACATTCTCATAAGAGAAGTTATACGATCCGCTTTAAGAGAAAGGCGCAGTATAATATTCGATATATCGTACATACATCGTTTAATTTTCATATTTTCTCTAACTACCTGCACTTGATGCTCACAGCAGGGGCTTGTGTCAACAGCAAAGAATTTTGAAACTGCCTATAGTCACAGAATATTAGTAAGTAAAAAACCTATACTTAATGAATTTCCCACTAGATATAGGTAAGTAATCAAGCAACTATGATTCTGTTATTTTTAAATATTAGACGGGACAGATTGACAACTTATTTGATGTTGATTCAAGTTACTTACAGGAACACCTTACAATATACAAATACAAAAATAATATACAATTTTTTTTGAGAATAAAGGAGGAAATTTTGATTTCATTTTACTAATAACAGTACGTCATCAGGTGGGCCATAAGCTTGTTCCATGAGCTAGTGGTATAAAAAAAACGTGCGTAACGCATAACGTTGGAGGCACAATTCGCCATAAACGCATAATTCCCAAGGCGCTATACGTCAGAAACGCATAAAGTCCAAGACACAACACATCGTAGACGCATAGTTCTCATGACGCAATACGTCAAAAACGCAGTGAAATTTATCCAACAACGTCACAAGCACTGGACAAAACGTCAAAAACGCCAGTGTTAACCACAATAAATACGTCTTTTTTTTGTTCGTTGTAAAATATTGAACTAAATATCTCCATGTAAATCGTGGAAATAAATCTCGTATCATTCAAAACAGATTTCAAGTGATATAGGCTTGTAGAGCCATCCGTTTTGATGGAGTAAGTTTGTAACCGTTCTCGCTTGCAAATTACAATTAAACAACCCGTTTTTCAATATTTAAAACAACGTTGTAACTTACCATGAGAGAACCTGATTCATTTACAAACTCTAATTTCGTAAAGACAAACATTGTAATATTAAAAATTAAAGTAAAGATATATGGAGTACATGTGCTTACGCACGTATTACTGTACCATAAATACTCAATAAATGTATTGCTTCACATGGTTTAGTTAGGTACATGCATAGAGCGAACATGTTAAACAATTTCGTGCGTCTTTGGCTGATTTATTTCCACTTCGGATAATAACTTCCCATTTGGCGTAAATAATGAGACGTTTTACACACAAATGTAATACAAGCCGACAGAAAGTTGCCTAAATCATTTTCCAGTAAGTAACTGAATCGTAAAGCTCTTGAAGGAAAATTACGAATTACTGAAATAGTTTATGTAAATATTGCTCGTTCACTTACCCTGACTAATATTTACAGTTCTTGGCTATTGCTTATGCCGTTATAAATGAATATAGTTGACCTAGATTGCTTAGTTTTTGTGGAGACTTTTTTCATGCGCACTTTTACACGAAGACGTCAAAAAAATTGTTTTGTTGAAATTAAGTTTTTTGGTCGATATATTGAACGACAATTAGGTATAATGACTATATTTTCAAGAATAGATGCGGTATTGATCTCAGAATTACCATTCTTTTCTGCAATAGACAAGAGACAAGAGTTTTGGACTCACTTACATAAAAATTCACTTACATAATACATAATTATTTATAATAAGGTTTAAACATTTATTTTCTCAAAAGAATTTACAAATTCACTTACAGAGAAAATACAATTTATCTTATAATTCTTTTCTCAAAGGCTCGAACACACCTAGTTCGCTGGCGGTAGCGATCAGTGAAACGCTGTCAAATATCGCTGTCAGATTTGAGATTTGACAGCGATATTTGACAGCGTTTCACTGATCGCTACCGCCAGCGAACTAGGTGTGCGCAGGCCTTAAGGAAAGACACACCTTAAGGGTACGACGAAAGTACTTTATTTTAATGACATTCTATTGGAGTACTTTTAACAAAATAAATCTATTAGTCTAAGATCCCTAGAAGAAGGACCTTCACCGAGCTGGTTATTTAATGAAACGTATTTTATATTTAATTAAACATGCCAATAAATATATTCTATATGGGTTCTATATCCTATCTAATTTCAGTCCAGGATTTTTTTTTTATAATTAATAATTAAAAAAAAAAAAAAAAAAAAAAACACTGGTTTGTTATTAAACAAATTCTTTACCAATCGAAAGTATAGACCCCAGTATTTTTATTCAATAAACATACCGGTGCAAAATGCTAGTATCGATTTACCTGTTTATACCTGGCTACCCGAGAGTTGTGACCGGAAAAAAATAGGCAACCTGACGTTTGCATATTCTATGGGGTCTATACTTTCGATTGGTATATAATTTTTTTAATAAACAAACCGGTGGAAAGTTAAAAAAACAAATATTTTTTTTAATTATTAATTAATCATATCCTGGACTGAAATTTGATAGGCAACCCATACAGAATATATTTATTGGCATGTTTAATTATATATAAAATACGTTTCATTAAATAACCAGCTCGGTGAAGGTCCTTCTTCTAGGGATCCTATACTATATAACTAAAACATGCTTTAATGACAGGTATTGGTTTGGTATGAACAGTTTCTGCTCTTTTCACGATAAGACTACTGACTTCACTATTATTTCAAATTAGCTATGCGTCCTCACAGACTCGTTTGTTATATTAATTAGCCCATTGTGAACGAATATGGTAATTTGTGGGTGGAACCGATCGGTCAAGGCACCAATATTGTCTGTATATAACCAAAAATTATATTTTTGACATTTACAATAGGAGACAGATGCCATAAAATTATATTTTTTTTTTATTGTGTTCATTTTTTAAGGAAATCGAGAGAAATCGTGATTATTTCTCTAGTTTTCGAGTTTTCTTAAAACTGAATAAATGTCAAAAACGTAATGTCGCAAATTTACATTTCTTTAACATTCGCAGTATAACACATTTAATATATTCCATATGAATTATAATTTGACTTCACTGCTTCTTTACCGCCGTTATATAATAACCCCCGTTTTTAAACCCCAAAGCTTATTTCACTTTATATTCCGAAAACCAGATCTAAAACATTAAAACATATTTTTTTTATCTATATAGATAGCTAAGCGTTTGGCTGATCACACCTGATGAAAAGTGAGGATGCAGCCTATGATAGAGCATGCTTAGCCAAAATCCACTTGTTCACTCTTGTATTAAAAAATTCTAAATTAAAACAATTATTAATAAATATCGACCTCAATTTGTACCAGAAATGTACTGGCCAATATATTTCTACTACAAATCTTTTTATAGCAATGACTAACTAAATTGAAGACCTATACCTACCCGACGCGTTAATTAATCTCGTAATGACATTATCTGTTTGACATCAAACAATGTGACATTCCTTGCAATTTGACACATCGTCGCGACTTTTTCAGCAAACTATGTGTGCAAACATAATTATGTTGTCCGCAAATATTTTATTAGCACGTCTAGTTCGTTATGTTCGTAATGTGTGTTTCGTCTTTTAAGGTAATTTTATTTTTGTTTTGATAAAATTAAAATCCCAGACAATGTTTGGTCAATAAAGACAAATATTAAAAGGACTTTGACAATGCTAGTTTTGTCATGTTGAGTTAAACTGCTATTTTAACGAGGTTTAATTGAACTATGACTGTTATTTTGGTCAAGGTTCAAATCAGAGGATAACTAATGCTTAGAGCAAAGAAGGAGGTCTACTTATTATTATTAATGACGGCCTTTAGAAAAGGGCTAGTAATTATAAGGTTGAATGCCGATGGATTGCAATACTAAAGCATTTTAATGAATTGAATAGATTATTAAATAGATTCTTGTAATTTTAAATCTGGATCTCCATAAATTATAAAATAAAGTTTCTGCCATGGTGCTGCGTGATTGAGATACGAAGGTATCTGGTCACAGTCATGGTCTTGAGATTTGAGCTCTAATACTTTTAGAGCTTAAATCACTCAAGATCATAAGATAAATTTATTTAGCACTAAGCACACATAAATTATAAACAATTAGATACATAAGACAGACTTAGGTAATCGTTAATTAATATAGCTTGTAAATAAATACGTACAGATTTATATTATTCAAGACCCTACACTAAGTCCAAATAGCTTGTAAATAAATACGTACAGATTTAGATTATTCAAGACCCTACACTAAGTCCAAATAGCTTGTAAATAAATACCTACAGATTTAGATTATTCAAGACCCTAACTAAGTCCAAATAGCTTGTAAATAAATACGTACAGATTTAGATTATTCAAGACCCTACACTAAGTCCAAATAGCTTGTAAATAAATACCTACAGATTTAGATTATTCAAGACCCTAACTAAGTCCAAATAGCTTGTAAATAAATACGTACAGATTTAGATTATTCAAGACCCTACACTAAGTCCAAATAACTTGTAAATAAATACGTACAGATTTAGATTATTCAAGACCCTACACTAAGTCCATGCAACTGTTGACCGTGAATCTCTAACCTAAGCGTGTGCAAGGAAGGTTACCTCTAAATTTTTCCCATAACCGTTTGGCGTTCTCTACTCTAAAGTTAGAGCTCACAAATACCTTTGCATTGTGCACATTAAAAACCCACTGATAGGCACACGGCGTATTCCTAAACATTGTACAGTCTTCAAAGCAATCACAAAGTAAAGATTACCTGTCGGAAGTACAAATCAATGTGAACGAACTTTATCTGCACTTATCTCAAAGCACTTTAGCTGTAATCTTCGATGAGAACTTATTAGTGGGTCTTGTTTATAGACAAGATATTTACTTTATTATTACATTTGCACACAATATAATAATAGAGGTATATTTTCATTTATTCATTTTATTTCGTTCCCATAGAATATACATCAATTCATACTTAGCAAAAAATTGATTTTAAAGAATTAATTGTGATGCTGAATACGGCTCTGTCTCTGGCTCTGAATTTGAGTCTGTGTTAGTGTTGACTAAATAAATCCTATAAATAAATCTCGTCACATACACACACAGTATAATACACTGGTGAGCATTCACACAGACTCAAAATCAGAGCCAAAGACAGAGCCAGAAAGAGCTTGTGGTAGGCCTACTGACTTAAACAATGTTCTTGGAAAATTTGTTTGGATCATAATAATTTTTTTGTTGAATTTTTACCATAGTATTTCTTTATACATGGCTAATGTCATCCTATATCTTTCAATTGTTTAAAGTTCGAGTGAGAAGTTGTTTGGCAGTTGTCTGCGTCTTAAATCAATTTACACGCGGCATAATTTAATAATTCAAATATTGTTCTATCATTGTGAGAAAAGAAAATAAGCATCAGAAAAATGTCTAATTATAACAAGCGCTGATGTGGTTAGAATCTTACCCGGTAGTTACTTATAGAAACCTATAGGTTTCTATTGATAGAAATAAGGTCGTAAAAGCTTTGCCAATCTCTTGACCATGTCTGCATTTAACAGAACATCTTTTAATGTTCTTTACATTGATGATCGTGGTTTCTAGGGTTTGATGCTAATCATACTTATGTACTTTACCGCTAATTTATCAATCTGCTTACAGATAAAAATCAAATCAAAATCAAAAGTTATTTATTTTATTTCACATAAGAAAAAGAGTTTAGACAATTGTAACAATAAAAAAGAAACAATGACTTAAAAAATGGCTGCACTCAGCATAAATGCTATAGTAGAATGTGCTAGTACAGCGCTGGTCTTCCGTGACACCAGACACCACTCTCCGTCATCACAGAAAGAACACATAAATATATTTTCATTACTCATACTCTGAAAGTAGGTCTGAAGTTGCCTGAGGGGCCTAATTGAAAGCAAAACTTTCAGCCCTAGGGAGAATCTTTTTCTACTGACAGCTGTCAAATTATAAAAAAAACAAGTTCTATTTTATTCAACCATGTTCCAACTTTCTAAAGTCTTTCTAACTGCAAGGAGGTCGTTGAACCAAATTCCAACTTTTTATTCAGCAAGTAGGTTGGAAACCATTACAACGGTAAGAAGTTTAAAAAGTCTAATTAGAGCGCAATGTAAAATTTAAATTTAAATAACATAAAGATAGTATTAAATAAATAATATATCTTCTAAATTACTTGATTAATATATAGCTTCAACTATTTATTTAAAATAACATAGATTTGAGCAAACAATTTACCATTTTTTAAATTATGAGAATGAAAATAATGGCTGAATAATGCTGGCGAGCCGTAGCCGAAGGCCCGCCAGAGAAAAAGAAAAAAAAAACCGGGAAGGCGGCAATTCAATCTTCATTTTCACAAATTTTTCTTTCATGTTTTTATTTTTACTTTCCTTGTATTCGTAATGAAAAGCACAGTGTTTACCTCGGGTGAAAGTCTTTTAAGTCCCTCAAGCTCCATTGGCGCCCTCGCTAACGCTCTGGCGCCAAACCCGTCTCGGGACTCAAAAAACGTGACTTTCAACACTCAGGTAACAATGTACTATTACACACATTTCAGAATATAGTATTACATACTGAATCGATTGCGCGAGTATTTATCGCGTAAATTACCTATAATTAGTATATAATTTAATGAATAATAATAATTAAATTATCCTTCAGATAAAAATAAATTAATCTATTTTTTGTCTAGTCCCAAAAAGCACTGAAGTTTTGTTATATTTATATATTTATGAAATAAATGATGTTGTTACTTTACTTTAGTATCCACTCGATAGACTTACCACAGGTTAATGTCAAAGTTTATAATAGCTCACTATATCCATATTTTATCCAATTTCATTACGTGTTTTGATAGGTAAATACATGATGAGGATCTAATAAGGAAAACCAACAAACAAGATAATTATCTACCTATGCTTGCCAAATTAATTTGGAAAATATGCAAAATTCGTTTGCTAATAATTAAAATGAATTCCTTAAACAGGTTATGGGAGCAAGTAACCAGCAAAATGAGACACCACGTACCTATAGCGCAGGGTTCCAATATGCCGTTATTTAATTTGACTTCGTCATATTTTTACCATACCCCAAAGAAACTGACTTCTGTTGTTTGCTTATCATGGTATTTTTTTAATACAAATTTTACCAAATGTTTTTAATAAACGTCAAGATCAAAAAATGTTCAAAAGTTGTAAAAAAACGAAGGAGCTAGATAAAATGGAAAGGGTACTCACGTGTATACAGTTAGTAGCATCCAGCACTGAAGTCGTGCGCCGGGAAGCCACGTGACGTAGCGACCAGTCAGCGCACAGTCGATCCAAGATGCAATATAAAGCATACCACCTCAGTGGCGATTCCAGAAAACGCGCACTAGATCTTTGTAATCTCTACTGGTAACTCACTATTGCTATTTAAATCTGATCTTTATTTCGTTTACTGTAATGACTAGTTTGGTTTTTCGTTATTCGAATCGAAGTCGATAGGTCTACTTATCTAAGCACCGGCTGTCTACAGCCGAGCTGTAACCGATGTCTTTTGAGAAAGATCTGATCGAGGTTACTCTCCCGAGAGCACACCCCAGCATCTTCGTATTTCAGGCGGTTTATAAAAACTCTGTTTTATTAAGAAAAATATTGAATATTTATAGATGTCCTAAAAGCGTGCCGGTCGAACCACTCATTTCCATATTGTTCCTGCAACAAAAGAAATAGAACATTAAACAGGTTGTTGGCATCTGAATATCCACGCGAAGGTCGAACAAATATGACAGAAACCACCCAAAGTCGGTCAAGAGGCTTTTAAAGGCGAAGCCGTAAATAAATCACACCTTCGCAAACCCGAGAAAAAGAATTCCTGTTGTTTTAAACGCTACCAAGCGTACAAAAAACATTTTTCTCGCAACCTGTCCAGAAAAAACTATCCGAAGTTGTGCAAGATCACAACAGAGAAGTCATTAAACAATGCATCTGACTTTGCCTGGAATTGAGGTGTTTATTATATCAGGCCGCTCGTTGCGAGTCATTCCGCAAAAAAAGCGTGCTGCCAGGTAAGCTGAAGCTTTTTTTGCACCTCGTGGAACTTATTATGCGGGATTTATGTCAGTTTTTGTAGCGTCCGAGCTAATTATTGTTATCTGCTTTCTTGACCAGCGCTTTGCTTTGCATTTCTATGGGCCAATAATGGCCCACTAATTCTCACAACACCTTCGGAGTTAAAGCGTCAATCACCTCGAACCGGTATTGTGTGGAACAAAGCCACCCGCAATGCCTACTGTGCTTTTAAGTTTTTCTTATTTGCATTGTCGATGTCTTATTCATCTTTAGCATTTACCTTCGCGAATAGAAATACTGACCTGCAGTTTTGACGAATTATAATTATAGCCATTTTAACCGACTCATTAAATACAAATGGACCGGCAAAGGATTGCAAATTAAATTTGGTTTCGGCTAACGACAAAAGAAAAAACGAATTTAGACCAGGGTTCTTTATTTTAGCCAACAATGTACAAAACCATTTACAATAAATCATTTTGAATGCTTTCTGGGTTCCCATGCGAGCGGCGACGCAAAGGGTGATTTTCTGTCTGAGTGTACATAAATAAAGGTGAAGGTCCTGTGAAGTCCAGGTACGTATGCTTAGGTGAATGCACAGAAACAATATGGCATGGAACAACCAGAGACTAAACACATGCTAATTGACACAGAATAAGAGAGAGAGGGGGTGAGAAACAAAGACGTTCGGAAATATCGAAAATATTCTGAAAAGTTAAATGAGACAACGCATATAATGAGAGACATTTAAGAATAACAAGTATTAACAACAATAAAAGCAAATTGCTTGCTCTAATATGCTAGTACTGACTCTATTTGTAACGGCCGGTTTCTGTAGGCTCGATCAAACCTTTTGTCAGCTGACAGGTTGTATAAATTAGCAGGATTGTTAAATATAATTGGGTTGCAGAAAGAGCAACTGCAAGCTGCAAGAACAGAATACTAGTGTGACAACCATGGCAACCAGTGATTTGACATGGAACTTTTTCTTGAAAGACTAGCTGATTCAGTTGAATGGCGTGCCTGCAACCCATTTTTCCAGTTGAAAAGAGAACGTAGATTTGACAGACTGTTAGTTCATTTTGATTTAATTGTCCTTTAAAAAACCCGAAAGTAATTTCTACTTGTGCAAAGCAAAGCACGTTCTCTTGACCCATGCCATACAGTCAGGCCTACTTAAATAAATTTACACAAAGAAACATACAATTACACAAATGTTTACAAAATACACAAGAAACAGTTGAGCTATCTGCAGCCCGATGATCTAGATAGCTCAAACTGATCCAAATCAGAGCCAGACGGAAGAGTCCCCAAAACAAAACAAAAAAATAATCTTTTGTAATAATCTAAGAGTATGAGGTGGCTACGTCTATGTCTAAAACAAATACGTAACCTCACAAAGTAGTACTGTAAAACACAGTAATAAAATAATGCAGAGGCAAACCAGTAGGCAAGGTACGAGTATATTCGGTTAATAAGTACAGAAAAAGCTTCTACTTCAACTACTTGCCTACAATAACTTCGTAGCACTTTTAAATAAGTTTTTAATAGCTTCGCTGTGGTGTTTGTGTTTTGTTTGTTTTTTGCTGTGACAGAGAAAAGGACTACTATGTAGTGGCACATCTTAGAAATAATTTGTGTCGTAATTTTGTAAAATGTTGTAAAATTTGGTTCAGACATTTTCATTCACGGTAGATCTATTCTATTGGTAATAAAGATTTAAGGTAGTCCGTACCCATGCAGTCATGTCACAAACCAAGTTTTTTTGTGTTTTACTAGTCACACATTTCCAGTAAAAATAAATAAAGTGTATTTATTCAGTAGAATCGCAAGGATCACTTTGAAACGTCTTAAAGCTAGGTGAGTCTACGTTCCAGTTTCACGCGTCCAAGCCTAGAAGAACAGGCAACAACCTACGGCTTGGTTCCTGTTCCTGTTCCGTTTTGTTAGTATGATCCTTTTTACAAGTTACAAGTTACTTTTTTGTTGTGGACAGCCAAGGAGTGGAATTCCTTGCCGGCGTCTGTTTTTCCGGACACTTATAACTTGGATGTTTTTAAGACTAGAGTGAACAGGTATCTTCTAGGTAAGCGTGCTACACCGTCGACCGCATCATCACTTAACAGCAGGTGAGATCGCGGTCAAACGCAAGCCTATATTATGTAAAAAAACAAAAAAAAAATACAAGTCAAAAATAATAATAATAACAGTGAAGTAGTAGTTTGGCAATCAATGCGTGACTACTACTGTACTGTACTGGTTTCCCGATTTTTTTTACATTTTACTTGAGGTAATTTATGCAAAGACACTACGTAAGTGTACCTAATTATATACATGAGTGGGTGTGTCCAAGAAGCTGTCTGGTTAACAACAGAAATAGAAATATTTTTTTGAATTACCATACTTACGTCACACTGTTTTTATTAACCGACTTCCAATCAAAAAGGAGGAGGTTCTCAATTCGGTTGTATGTTTTTTTTTTTTTTTTTTATTTTATTTTTTATTTTATTTTTTTTTTTTTTTTTTAATGTTTGTTACCGCATAACTTCGTCATTTGTTAGCCGATTTGAAAAATTATTTTTTTATCTGAAAGGTACTGCTTCCAGATTGGTCCCATTTTAATTTTATTAAAATCGGTGTTGCCATTTTTTTTTTAATATTTTTTTTAATGTTTGTAACTGCATGCCTCCGTCATTTATGAACCGATTTAGAAAATTATTTTTTTATTTGGAAGGTTATTCTTACGTCCAGATTTGTCAAATTTGTTTGGGACACAAACAAATTTGATTAAAATCGGTTTAGCCGTTTGACAATGAAGTCGGTTTCTCAAGTTTTTTAAACTTAAATTATATTATTTTGTAATTGATATGAGATTTTTTATCTGTCTGACTGACTGGCAGTCAACGTATTGACAAAGTCTTAGGTTAGTATGCTTTCTGTTGTAATAGTTGAACTAAAGCTTTGCGTACATCTAATCGTTGTGCGATGGGGATCAGTGAAACGCTATCAAATATGACAGCGACATTTATTGACAGTGTTTCATTGATCACCTTCACCATCAGATGCGCAGGCCTTGAGAAAGGAAGTCCTGAATATCAGCCCTTAAAAGGATTAAACCTTGGTTGAGTTTTGTTTAAATATAGCTCTAAGCAAATGAGTTAAGATGGGCAGGACACGAGAGGAGCCTTTCTGAAGCGCACCTAAAACCCTTTCACCACACTAGTTTTTAAGAACTATCGGCACGATTAAAATAAGTTATTGTAAAGCCTAATGAAGTAAGAATTACATAGTAGGTAAGTTAAGTTATGAGTACATTAAAATTACATTTTGTGACACTGACAGAAGGTCAGAGTCATCAGTTTTGACATGAAGCTCAATAGCACGACTTGATATGCCCTAGACAAGTAAATTATTACCTACGAAAGCATATTTCCATGGCAGGGTCAAACATTACACTCTAGAGTTGAAATTAAGCGCTAATTTTATACATTTTTGTTTATTGGAAACGCTTTTGAAATATTGTTGTGAGATTTTTTTACGTAGTAGACGTAGATTAGACAAACAAGCATAGACTCCCTAGCTTTAAGACGTTTCAAAGTGATCCTTGCAATCGTAGGTACTGAATAAATACACTTTTGATTTTGATTTGATTTGACGGCCCACCTGATGGGAAGCAGTTACCGTAGCATGGACTATGGACCTATGGACGTACATTTTATTCTATTATATTCCTATGAGTACTGGGAAAGTGGATAAGACTCACAAGAGACCGGAAAGAGTGGCGTAATTTATAGAGGCGTCTACTCTATTTGAGAGCACTGATGGTCTAGTGGTAGCAATCCCGCCTTCCGATCATATGATCGCGGGTTCGGATACAGTCATGCGCGAAAAGTATAAGCACACAATGCTAGTGCTCTCAAATGGTGACGGAAAACAGAAAAAGACGGCTTAGTCAGCCCCGTTTTGGCCATGTCTTTTCTGTGGATTAGGCCGACTAAAGTGTCAGGATGGTATAGGTGCTGGGCAAGCCTATTCCATCTAAAAATTATTTCCAGGCACTATAGCGTCCTGTAAGTAGGGGCATGAGTAAACACCAGTTGTCCCTGACGCTATATAATTCACCTTCACCTACAATAGATGCAAAGGCCTGGTTACTTTTACTTTACTATAATCAGCAGTAGGTGCAAGGAGGCTGAAAAAAAGTATAAGACTTGACCCAATGGACCTTGCCTTTAAGAAGTTTGTAGCAGTTTTCTGATTAAAGAAGGCTCAAAATCCTTTGCTGTAACCAAGCTCGTTCTGAATTGAGTGCCGTACATTTCTAGGTTTATTTCTAGGTTTTGACTGGCCTCTAGCTCAGTTGGTAGTAGCTCTGCCTTCTGCGCCGTAGGTCGTGGGTTCGATTCCCACCGAGAACAATATTTGTGTGGTGAACATAAATGTTTGTTCTCTGTCTGGGTGTTATATTGTATTCTAAGTATGTATTTACAAAAAAAAAATGTATTCAAGTATTATATCAGCTATCTGGTTCCCATAGTACAAGCTCTGCTTAGTTTGGGGCTGGGTAGTGTTGTGTGAATTGTCCACAATATTTATTTATTTATTTTATTTATTATTTATGTAAAGCGTGTAATACTTAGATTTTTTAGGGGTTGAGAAATGGTTTATTTAGTCTATTTTCTGAACACGCATGTTATGATAACTCCCTTTATTCTCCAACACTTCCTATATATATACGAGTACCATCTCGTAAGCCCATCTCGCGCTCCCACAAACAACTATCGATCACCAAAAAATATCCACAGATAATAAATCACTAGACATTTCTCAATCGACAATTTATAACGAAACGGAAGTTAGGAGTTAGTTGACTGTTTACGGAACCGAATTGAGTACTATGGTAATAAAGTTCACTTTGAACTCGTGAGCTGTTCGCGTGCCTTGGTACCTACTGGTTTTTCGTAGTGAGAGCAGTTATGAAGTTAGGAATGTGATGGTGACCTCCATAGCGATAAAGCCGTCAAAGAGCTAGGAGTAAGTAATTTTTTTCCATGTAGAGAATGCCAGAAAATGCCTAAAGTTTTGCCAAGAGAAGAAGAATATTACAATGGATTCACAATAAGAATTCATCGTAGAAAGTAAAAAGGTTAAAGATTTTTTTTCCCTTCTTCCTAATCGTAAATTCTTAAATTGAGTTTTCATAATCTAATCTTCGAAAAAGCTCAAAACTTTTAAATGCTTCGCTGTTTAAAACTCAGATTTTTGTTTCGATCGAGTTCACAGTGAGTTCAAATAACATTTCGATGGTAACGCAAAATCCCATCAGCTCCGTAAATACGCGCAGTAACGTAACGTACGTATTCGGAAATTGGCAAACGTCGTGTGGCACACAGAGTGCAACGAACGAGGGTTTCCACTTGTGGACGATTTGTGAATTGAAAAATGTTGACCGCTGTGAAAAATGTTGTTGGGTAAGTGCTGTTTTACATGCATGTACCACAGTCTGCACTATGAGGAATGATGCTGATCCCACGAAAGTGTTGCCAGCGTGTTTTCCGTGGGGCTATTTTTAAAGAACATCAATAGCGTTAGCAGTAGATTACTCGTTACTTCTAAAAAAACTAATGAGGTCTGTTCTTCGGTCCCATCCTATCCCATCCCAACCAATCGATTTGAAATTGAAAAGTTATAAGACTTAGGTACAAGCATAAGGTACATTACATGTACTCAGAGTGATAATGGACGTAGAGCAGTGCCACTTAAGACTCGTACTTTGATAAGTGTACTCTTTAAAATAATTCGATTGTCGTAGGCAGAGGTAACCATGCAGCATCAGGGTATTACAAAGTTTATATCTTTATTTTTTTGTTGAAAAAATATTTGTTTTTTTTTATCGTCGGTTACACAATAATCTTTTTTATTTAGTAATTATTTATAATATTACTTTTTAATTTCTACCCCAATATCGAAAAGGAAAAAGTGACTGTCAATATTACGCAAAACTTCTTGTTCAACAAGAAATAAAAAACCACTCTCTCAAAAACGACTTCACAAACAGAAGGCAGAAATAATTAATAATTGTACCAATCAATCTACTCATCTAATTAACATGTTAACTTCTCTATTAATTAAAAAGTAAGCGTTGGAAAGCTATGGTCCCTAATTAGAATACCCAACTAATTATTGCCCGTATTTTTAGTCCACTACTCAACTTATCCTCTGCTCTGTAATTTCCGCATTATGAGACTACACAGGCATTAAAAACAGCATTAAGTATATCCAAAATCAAGTATGTATGAGACACGATTTAAAAAAAAAGTACTCTGATCTTTTCCAATAGATGGCGTTGTACGGCACAGATAACAGCATAAAAACTGAATTCATTTCCTGTTTGCATCTCTACACAAATTGTGACGTCATCTCTCCCAATTACATTATGCGTGTCGTATGTTTTCGAGCATACACCCCCAGGACTAAACGTGCGAGTTTTGAACATCTCTGGTTTTATTTTGGTCATCATTATCAGTCTGAAGAAGTCCACTGCTGGACATAGGCCTCCCCTACACATTTCCAGGAAGAACGATTCTAAGCTCTTTTCACCCATCGACTTCCCGCGATCTTAACAATGTCCATTATTACGATCATATTTGTGTTTATTTTGGTACTATCGTTTTAATTTGAGCGATTGGCGGTTGTTTAGAAAAATAAGAAAAAGTGTATGTTTGCATTACATAAGGTGTTACTAGGAAACTTCTGTTAGCAATTACTATTATTTATTCTATAGCATAGACAAATTGGACTGTGAGTGTGTAATTAATCAATCATTATGCCAGAATCACGTCAGCTTCCTACCTTAATTATTTACTGGCCTCGTTTGTCTCTACCTTTAGTTTGTTTTATAAGAATTTTAATCTAGTATCCTTTCTAATTATTCACGAATAGGAATCGGGTGGAACTGGCACTTAGACTTACCTATAATTATTAAGGATGATTCAAAGTGAGCCTTGATACAACTGAATATTTGTTATACTTTGAATTTCAAGTCTCGTAGCTCGTTAGGCGCTTTTTATTAGCTCTAGTTTCTAATTTAAGTTTAAAGAAATAGCTTTTAGTGGTTAGGTCATCTGCTATGATTTTTTCCATTTAATAAAATCACAGGGGTCAGTTTAAAACATTTCTTATACTAGGTCAATCTTTAGGCATCGTCTTTTGATTTATGTTCTGCTAGGCAAAAGTGTCCCTCCTTTCCTTCTACTCATCTCCCTGCGTTATTAGTTTTCTTATAATAAAAGCTTCTTAGAAAACTAAAACTGTAGCACTAGACACATTTTTTTTTTATTTTGACAAAACTTCTCCAATTCTATTTATTGCTAGTTCACGGATTACTTACTATTCGACCAATCATACATTTTAAAGTTTTTGCTTGTTTTGACATAAACAACTGTCAAATACTTAATTGGTCGATTAGACATTCCCGAATGTGGCCGTCGTTTCATAAACGAAAATAACAATCGTTGTAAAGTTATATAATAATAGTAACGAATGATATTTCATTCAAAACAAATTCTTACAAAACCTTCAAAACAACGACTTTATAACTGGCGAGTAGAACTTTTCACGGAAATAATATCGCTGATATAAGGATGTTTTCAGGATATGGTAGGTACAGTCAGGCGCATAAGTTGATGCTTATTTTTGGAGAATGATTATTATTCCTAAATACCCTTGGGAATCAAAGTTCACAAATGGCGACCACGAACCGGAAGACGAAACGTAGGACGCCTTCCACTCGATGAACCGACGTCATTGTTGCCGGGACGTCGGTGGATTGAAAGAGTTCAGAACCGTTCTTCCTGGATACCCCCTATATCCAGGATATCAGGAGAGGATATCCAGCAGTGTATTTCTTTAGGCGTATAGTGATGATGGATCCAGGAGATCATAATTTTATGCAATGGTTTAAATATAACTGAGTGAAACTGCAACTGAAAAAATTTCTAACCAATAAAAAAACCTCGGATTTAACCAAACGAATGTATAAAAGAAAATTAAAAATTATTTATTCGAGAACTCAGTTTTACTAAAATCAGGATATACAATGGATCCCACACTAGCCTGTATCGCGGGAGTTTTGTTAGAATTTTATAAAGAATGCATTTTAGTACAGCTTCTGTCGCCGACTGTACAAACTGCAAGACGTTTGCTACGATTCAGCTGCAGTTCGCGTTGTTATTCCCAAAGTTGTCTGAACACGAGTCAATAACACCGTTAGCTTAAATGTATGGAGCTAGTTTTATGGTTTACTTCAATTTGGAGCGATGAAAATCTTTGAAAACTACGCAGGTATTTTTATTGTTATTTTGTGATCTTTCAGGGTGGGTTTTACGGTCTGTGAGTAACTTTTTCTCTCTGGCTGTTTTTTGTCGACGACTGTACCTAACTCCAGTTAAATTCATTTTTAATCAAATTTGAAAAACACGAAACAAATTAAATTAAGTAATACTTATTGCGAGAATCCCAAACTAAACTTTCTAGCCCCACATTTAGATTTTTTACAATGGGATCCAACAGCTGATATAATATTTTTTTTTGTAAATATATTATCTACTTAAATACAATATATTTTTTTTGTACATTTATTTGAATGAGATGGCGAGTAGAACATGACTCCCACTTAAGATCGTGGCAGCTCACTGCGTTGAGTCGCGAAGAGTGGAAAGAAGGAAAGGAGGTCTTTGCCCTGCAGTGGGACAAAAACGGCTAAATAATTATAATAAATAATCGTATTTGAGCTGAGAGGCCAGTTAACATTTTAATTTTGAACACCAAAACGTGTCTGTAAATACTGACAGTAATTTATTGGTTTCTTACTATTAATAGCCTATAATTATTAGTAATTATAATATAAAATCATTATTACGTGCGAAAACTAACACATCACCTTTTTATACTTTCTAAATACATTATACTAGTTTGCAGTTAATATGGTTTATTACTAGTATTTATAATTATTTAATAGCCTGGCGTGGTACGGGCATGTCATGAGGGGGGATGAAAGTCATGGGACTAGGATAATGATGAATATGGATGTGGATGGATATGTGAGTAGACGAAAAAAAACATGGATGAACTGTGTGCAAGATGACATGGTTATGAGAGGAGTGAATGCAGAGATGACGGCTGACAGAGGGGAATAGAGGAGGAAGACATTTTGTGCCGACCATACATAATATGGGATAAGGGCAGGAAGAAGAAGAAGATCCCAGTATTATGTATTAGTATAAATTTCACCCCGTAAAAATACCAAAATCTCAACCCCGCAATATTTGATAGTATAAATTCGACCCCGTAATAATATCAAAGTTACAACCCCGCAATATTCTAAGACCAGCCGTCTAATAAAATTTCTAATTTATTATTCCTGATATTTCTTACATTAGTTTCATGATAGGGAACTATCAATTTCTAAATATAATCATAATTTGATTCTATGATAGCAATATTTTCAAGGCTACAGTTTTTACAAGTAATTTATTGATTTAACTTCGATGACATACGCACAGTTATCACGCGAAATATCAAAATACTTTGGGAATTATTTTCATGAACCATTGGTTAGATTTTTTTTATTTTGAACTAGCCACCACCAGTGGGTTTGCTTGCCCCGTTCCCGTTAATTTTTCGGTAAAAAGTATCCTATACATTGTCATCCTGTAGGCCTTCTACAAGCTCCATCTGCCTCTGTCTCTGGCTCAGGTTTTAAGTCTGACTAAATAAATCCTACGTTGAAACGTCACACGCACAATATAATAAACTGGTGAGCACTCAGACTCTCCACTCAGCACTCAGCACACATACTCAAAACCAGAGCCAGAGACAAAGCCAGACAGAGCTTGTGGTAAGCCTACATAAAGGCATAGGCATGACCCAACAGCACTTTAGCCACGTGTCAATTGCCTTATAAATAAGTAAATTTGTATCAATCGAGCCAGCACATTTCTGACTAAGTAAACAATTTTTTAGGTTTTCGAGTAAAGTAATATAAATGAATCACTGTTCATGATTATAATAAAATATATAAACTAATGGAAACACCACTGTCACTTTTATTTATAGATCGATTGAAAATACTTTACTGGATACTAGAACTTAAATAAAGATGTTGCACAATATAGGCAGTCTTAAGGTCAGAAAACAATCTCTACCAGATTCTCGTACCTTTTTAAAAACAATTATACCCCGACTTCCAATCCTATCGTCGCGGGTTCGAATACATTCGTGTACCTATGTTTTTTGATATTAGAAAATTATAAGATGAATCTTAAAAGATGGCCAGAATCGCAATAAATTGCAGTAAAACAAGTTGCAAGTTTTTTAAAATAAATTCATGACGCTAGAAACAAAATTGTGTTAACAAAATTGTCAGTCATTTCGTTATTTGGTACCTAGAAGTTTCTCTTGGTTAATTATGAATAAGGCAATTCAGCTTAAATAAGTTAGTAAAAATCTGCCCCTGACGTTGTCTTGTACAATATATTAAAATCTGTTCAATTTTGTATGGAAAAAGCTAAACGCGAAAAAAGTCAGGCTGGATTTACTAGTCTACAACAGATGCAACCTGTTATTTAACGAATTGTATTTAGAATAAGACTTTTACTATTTATTACTTAGACGAGCTAAGTAATAAATAGTAAAAGTCTAATTCAGTACAGTAACGTAATTACGAGTAGCTAACTTTTTACAAGTTTCTCTACTTTCTGTTAACTGCCTCAAAACATAGTTAAAACATACCAACCCACTAACTACTTCAACTAGCTATTAATAACTCAAACACACTAACTTCTATCTACACAACTCTCTCTTGGATTGGAATCCTCATAACTTTAAATTTTAAAAAATATGAATACTCTATCTATAGTATTTTATTACCCAAAATACTTAAATCGCTACAAACCATTAAAGTTTCCCGTCGGCTATAAAGCTAGGTATAAATTTTCTTCACGTTAGCTCTGAGATTTTATCAACTGCGCTCTATCGACACTACCTATGTACACAGTAATACAAGTAGACTAAGTACCAACGGCTTTTCCAATGATTTCCGGAAATAAACACAGCGCGATTACGATATGGCAAGCATCAACAAACAAACCGCCTTACAGCTAGGTATTTAAATAAACGAAGAAAAAAATAAAAAATAACCAACCAAAAAAATCCGGAGCAAAAAAATCCAAATCAAAATAATGCACATAAAAACACTTCACACCAACATAATCTTTCGGCACATACATCGGAAAAAGCACATTTAGGAAAATCTTAGAAAGCTCTGAAAGTTCACTTTAGTGGCACAACACACAACTTTACCGTTTGCCGCCAACTCCAACTCAACTTTTGTAAGAAAGTTTAAAAAAATCGAGAATTTATTTCGAAATTCGTATAGTTTTGCGAATTCAGAATTCGGTATTCGCGTGGTTTGGCGCGCGTGATCCCGGTTTCGGTAGTGAATTTTCGGCTATGTTAGGGAAGATGCTCGCATAGCAGTGGTTTAGATGAGACTGTGGTGGGCCGCCTCCGTCCAACTGTATGGCCGGAGTCGACTTTCGCCCCGACCGGTCGCCCTACAGCTCCGGCGACTGGTGACGCATCCAGGAATTAATATTTTAAAACTGTGACTAAATTAGTCTAATCTACATTATTCATCCGCGAGTATTCGAAAATACAAATATACACAAGTGTAGCGGACGGCAAACCAACCGTGACTGAAAGGGTAGTAAAATATACAGGTACGAATCAGCAATGTTTGCACTGTTTTTTTTCTGATGCAATATTATTTATATAAATAGGCATATATTGCATTCCTACATTATAAGACTGCCGTGAAAATATCTGAGTTTTTTATTCAGTCTTCATTCCATAAAATATGATTTATGAGATTACTAGCGGCCACCCGCGGCTTCGCTCATCCCGTTCCCGTTGCGCCCCGTTCCCTTTACTTTTTCGAGATAAAATTATCCTATAACCGTTTCCTGGTTCTAAGCTACCTCTCCACCATTTTTCAGCCAGATCGGTACAGCCGTTCTTGAGTAATAAATAGTGTAACTTGCACGACTTTCTTTTATGTCTATAGATTATTTATTAATTTGATTGATTTTACAAACCTTAGAAAATATAATAGTTTAAAACAAGGTCTCTCAGTATCACCAAAATTATTTTGAATTCAGTGAATCACGATACAAAAGTAATTAAAACGTGCATTATTTATAGTTGAGGACTAAGCATTATTTGCAGAACTAGGTCGCAATACTCTAAAGCAAATATAAAGTTTTCCATGAAACGTTATTGAAATACCACGAAGGAGGAAAACGAGAAGTTGGTATTTCGTGTGTTAATAATGTTCACACGTAATCATATTTACCGTAAGCATCTTGAATGAAATAAATACCTATTGGTGCTTATAGATTATTGAACGTAAAATTATTTATAGCAGAATCATGAAAAGTCTTGCTCGTTCCTTATTGTGAAAACAAGATGTAGAACAACGCATTTTAAGATCCCTTCTTATTTAATATCCGACTTAAAAAAAGGAGTAGGTAAAGGGGTAGATCAATTCGGTGATATTTTTCTTTTATTTGGTCACTGCGTAATTCAAGCATTCAAAGAGAATATTTTTTCGTACAAGACATAAATACTCCAGATGACATACTCAATATTGATTATTACCCCAGAATGGTTTTTACTCCTGATCGATCCCATATTATGTATATTTCATGAAAGTCGGTTAAGTTAGGCTATGAAGTCGATTGATTATTCGAAAGTAGTTTTTTAAACAAAACCTCTTTTACTGGCAATGTCTATATTTCACTTCCATAGTAACCCGTCATAGCCGCAGTAGTACAACAACAGCGCATTGTATAGGAAGT
Organism: Thera obeliscata; assembly: GCA_947578465.1. Lineage (NCBI taxonomy): Eukaryota > Metazoa > Arthropoda > Insecta > Lepidoptera > Geometridae > Thera > Thera obeliscata. Next base: position 19,969,286 of record OX387912.1, on the reverse strand, counting down.
TGCCTTGTATCCTGCACCGCTCCTGTTTCCTGCGCTCCTGGTAGAACTGGGTTAGTGTCGACAACTGTTTGTTTGTTTATTGTCTACAGTTTTGCTATTCATACTTATACTACAATAGGCTTGTAATTCATAGATAGCGAACTTACAACGTAACTGTATATTTTGGTTTAGATGTTTGCAATTTGTAGTTTATTTTTACTTAGAGACAAAAAATGCATCGCTAGCGAAAACGAAACATACGTTCGGTAAGTACTTACGATATTAAGTAGATCTATCACCTACTTTGAGATTCAAGATAAAACACAGTGGTTGCCTCCAGTAAATATAATTATTTCCCTGATATGTGTCTATAGAAAAAAAGTTATCCAAAATCTGTCGTGCTAAGCAATACTAATTATTAGCATAGCACCTAGCGTAGTATCGCTACAAACTCCAATATAAGTTTTAAACATACCAAAGCTAAAGGTGATGGCTATATAATCTTAAGACTTTATCATCATCAGCCTGTGAAGATGTCTCCCGCTGGACATTAACCACGCTACGCTATGTATTTCAAGGTAAAATATGATTTTTTTTAGCTTTTTGAAAACTTTAAATAGAATACTCGCAAAATTCTCGAAATTCATCGTGAGATTTTATGTCAGCCACCGAACATTAGAACATTTTCTAGCCACATTGAGGTGCTCTTAAAATCATCGTTTCACCAAACCTGGTTTTAAAGAACCAGTGACACGGTACGAAGAAAAAGAACCAAACATCGGTGGCTGTCACTGCTGCTGCAAAAATGGAAACAGCTGCCAGTTACTGTGAACAGTGGCTCATAATGCGCCGCCTAAAAGCATCGCACCTTCAATTCATTTAACTTTCTCTCGAGACGAACGCCCTTTGAATGGTAGCAAAGTGTTCTCGAGTAATAGATTTTGAAATGTTACTTGCTCCAATTTAGAGACACTTGCATAGACCGGGACCAACTTTACTAGGTAGATATTGCTTACGTCATATATTTTGATTGGCCTCTCAGCTCAGTTGGTAGTAGCTCTGCTTTCTGCGCCGTAGGTCGTGGGTTCGATCTCCACCGAGAACAAATATTTGTGTAGTGAACACAGATGTTTGTTCTCTGTCTTGGTGTTATATTGTATTCTAAGTAGGTATTTACAAAAATCTGCTATCTAGTTCCCATTGTTCAAGCTCTACATCATTTGGGGCTAGATGGTGTTGTGTGGATTGACCACAATATTTATTTGTGACCTACATATTTTGGTCGTATCTCTGACCTTATAACTTAGACATCCTTAGAGGACTTTCTGTAGTTACTAGGTATACGACCAGATCTTAAGGGATCTCTTCCGCACTTGACGATGAGCCAATTCTGATCTAATCTGCAACCAGCTAAGCACGATTTGGACTCTTAAAATAACAATATTCTACACCTTTCTTCAATATTGACGTTCATCTCAATTTCGTATTTCAATCGACTTGAACTTCTAAAATGGAGTACTTAGCTATTGAATAATCAAGGATTTTTCAACACTCGATCATTTTTCAATTAACATCAAATCAAATATGTAATGATGTGCAAGACTCCCTGCATTAGTGATATGAATGCAGTTGCTGGTTGGTGTCTGACCTGTTTGATGAAGATCCTCAGACTAGTTTGGTGAGGAGTTTCCACCATGCAGTGGCCATCAGTTGGTGGAAGACATCACTGATATTAATCGGTTTGAATTTGGAAGATGAAGTGGCAGTGAACAGATTATATAACTGACAATTGTTGGGGATTAAAGGTTCTCGAAAAGCGAACAGGAAGCTGAAGACGAAACGTAAGATGCCTCCTTATCTGATGAACCGATGTCATTGTAAAGTTGCTGGACGTCGGTGGATGGAAAAGATCTTAATTTTTTCTCCTGAAAATGAATGCTTCCCTATACCTACATCACAGGAGATGCGTGTCCAACAGTAGTCTCTTTCAGTCGGATGATGAGGAAGCATAATATTAATTAATGAATATTAGTCAATGGTAGGCTTTGCTGTCTTCCTTATTATTACGTCCGTTAAATAAAAACACCGCTGTTTGAAGAATCCCTGACTTGTCAAACTTGAACCGAAAATATCCCTTATCATTCATAGATCTCGGCTTTGCAGACAACTCACTTGCCTTGCCTGAATCACTACAAATTTACTGATAATACAATATGAGCTTTATCTTAATGATCTTAGACTGAAACTCCTGCTTGAACTAGAAGGGATTTAACTGTGGAAAAGTGGAACGGCAGGTCTGAATGTCTTCTATTCAGTAATTTCAAATTTGAGCTGTGGTTTCTGACTTGCCTGATTTTTTTATTCATGCTTTTGATATGCGTCGTTTTTATCGTCATGTAAGTGAATCTTTTGATATAGATGGTACAAGTTATTCTGCAATGCAGATTCTACATGGCTACCGTAGGCTATAATAAACAGAAATCCGATATCCTTGCCTGCGACAACTTTAACTACGAGATCTCTGATAAGGCGATCGTTCGTTTTATTATTTACAACCCGCTTAGCGGCGTTGATTACACCAAAACTGACTGCACCTTTTTATGATGCCAATGTTTGATCAAACGCTGGTGCGGAATTTTGCACCATCATTTGCAGAGTGTCGTGATCAAATCAGCGAAGATAGAACCCTTATGAGGAACCGACATTTTAATGATACAGGAAGTTAGTGGATAGGGATGGCTCAAAATCTTTCTTCCTTACGGAAATTTAAAACTCATGAATCTCGTTAAATATGTAAGCTCCTAGGCAATAAAAATGGGTGCAAAAGCTTGTAGCATAAATTTAGGAACCATTCATGACGGCCGTGATAAAGCAGAGACACAGAACAATAAAATGAAAGTGTTTTGACTGCATTTTAATATTGTGCTATCGTGCGTGAAAAGATAGCCTCACGCACAGCCGATGTAAAACGAACAAATTAATATGAATTTTAGCTTGTAATGCGAAGCAGTGCTACACTGAGTTTAAGTTCAAAAAATCTGCGGCAGCAGCGTCGCGCAGCAGTGCTGCCGCATGCCGCCGCTATCGGAATCATACCTTTATGGTGGTCATTGCTTCATGCTAAAACTACCAAGGGTAGGAATTGGCACGGCAGCTGCGGGTTTGATTTCTAAGGCGTTGAGTAAAATTATTCATTCACCCTTCACGCCCTAATCCTGTCGAATAAAAGGGGTCGTCTCATTGTCGCGTGCGCATACGCATCCATCGCGGGGACGCACGTCGAATCGATTTGTAAGCACGTGTTACATTTATCACTACTATCTGGTTTAGAAATTACATTTTGTTAATTTGATCAATTGAAAATGAGAGAACACACGCATGGTAGACATCCTTTTGGTTTAAGATCTTTGAAAACGTTGAAGCGCGTTATTCAGAGGTGGTTTATAAGTGCATTCATCATCATCATGATATTACATTTTAATTTTTGTTTGTAATAGTTCCTTTAAATTATTTTTATATGTTTTTACCGACTTTAAAAAAATAGAAGGCTTTCAATTTAGCAGTATTTTTATTTGTTTATAATCCTTGTTTTCGCATAACTTCGCACTATAAAAGCCGATTTAAAAAAATATGTAAAGGTTACTTACATCTTAACTTAAATGCATTCTTATTTTGGTCACACTTTCATTCCATATTTTCACTGCATGTATAGGGAATCTCATAATATATTTGTATAATGATTTACAAATTATTATTATAAAAAAAACATTGTGGTCCGGAAACGAGGGGTGGCAGGAAGTGTTACTGGTTTTTCCTCCCCACTGGTATTGATTCGCACTGTCACCGCAAGGGGCCATTTTAGAACGTTTTTGATTGATGCCCTTTCTATTGTGTTCTATATCTATGGAATAGTGAATAATGATTTTGTTGTGGATTCCTGTTGATATTAGCTCTATGGGATATCAATTCAAGCTTCTGGAATTTAAGAGTATGCTATGATATTTTATTTTTATTTATTTATTCAATATTTATAACAAAAGTACAGTTATAAAATATGCATACACTCACCAGAGTTACCTACAATAGATTTGCTTCCTAAAATAGTTATTGTGAAAAGTTTTGCTTTATTCATATCAGGTTTGTTTTATTTATTTCATTGTTAGTTAATATTTTTACATGGAATTTGTAATTTGCTCCTAATTATTTAGCCATACAAGGAATCACAAGCAATGATTTTATTTTTACTGGCTTCTCAGCTCAGTTGGTAGTAGCTCTGTCGTCTACGCTGTAGGTCGTGGGTTCGATACCCACTGAGAACATATTCTATTTCATGGTTAACATAGATGTTCGTTCTCTATTTGCATTTAAAAAAATATTTATTATATCAGTTATCTCGTTCCTAAACAAACTCTGCTTAATTTGAGGCTAAATGGTGTTGTGTATGCATTATTAGATATGAAATACACTTCCTCCACATGAAATACTAAATTAGTACTAAATAATTCTTAGAACGCACATAAAGGCCTGCGCACACCTAGTTCGCTGACGGTAGCGATCAGAGAAACGCTGTCAAATATCGCTGTCAAATGTGACAGCGTTTCACCCACTGATGTCACTGATCGCGTTCGCCAGCGGCCTAGGTGTGCGCAGGCCTTTATGTGCGTCATTAGAAAATACTTCCCTACGTTAAAAGTGCTCTAAATTTTATTAAAACATACCAACAACACTTACAATGCACCGTAAACTACCCCTTTCTAAATCTCTAATCAAAATGCATAATAATGCAAACATCCCCATAGGAATAGCCCCTAGGAGAGGATGAAGATATTAAGCGTGCGTCGAACCGGTTTGTTTCAATGAAGCCGTTTGCAACTATTGTTAACATTAATTGGCAATAGTATATGCAAAGCCAAAACAGAACAGCATGATAACTTCAGACGCCAACTGGCCTACCGGGAGTTTCTAAGGCCTCATTGCACTAGCGGTTTGCGAGCGGTTGCAGGCCGGGGCGGGTGCGCAGCGAAGACATCGCGGACGCGTGGCCAATTTGCAACGTTTTCTGTCGCGTGTTTGAAGCAAGATTGCTACGTACTTTTTTTACAGATCCTTAACTTTACAGATTGTTGAGAAAAGAGGTCTTATTATATACCCATCCTATCCTTTCAATTGGTTTATTGTGTCCGTGAAGCCACCAACGGGTTCCGTCTGAAAACCACCGTTGTTTTCTATCTCTGGATGGTCGGCAAAATCGAGTTGAGACAGGGCCTTTTCGCCGCACCTGGCACATAGGGACTCTGCACCTTCTTTAGTTAACTTTTTTACTGTTTGAGTTTTTTTTACTTATTTTAGCGTTTTCATAGGACTCAAAATATGCCTCGTTTGCTGTGTTTTTTATCCAACTAGCTGATGGAACAAAGTGTTGCCTTGTCGTAACGAAGCATAGGTTCGTAGCTCACGCACGTCAAGAACGTGCCCTACGATGCACTGCCTTGCGTCCATCAACTTGAGGCATACAGATATTCAGCTCCACTTCCCAATTATTTCACCGGCGCCCACACCGTTCAAACCGAAAGACAGCAATGCTGCTTCACGGGAGAAATAGGCATATATACTTACCCGGACGAGCCCTTCACAAGGAGCTCTACTACTACTACGTCTATGTGCGACAGATAAAAGTTTTTCCTTCTTTTCCTTCTAGCCTTGTAAAGTGAACCAACGGTCCTTTCTCACTGTGCCATTGGATTTACATAAAGCAAAGGGTCACAACCATTTGAACACAACTATTATGCAGCTCCCTGAATCAGCAAGCGTCACAGATTGAACAGCAATTACTATCGTAAAATACTTTGTAGTAGGTATTCGTATGTGAAAGTACCAAGAGCGTTGCCTTACATCATGACGTAACATTAAAGTTACTACCTATTTTGATACTTTCAACCATGTGTAAGGATTAGAAAACTTCGTGAGAAAACCCGTGGCTTAGTCAATATCATCAGCATCATCATTACGCACATATTGACCACTAGTTTCTTGCACGCCCAGAAAGACTGGAAGACAATGCTATTGACATTAAGTCCTCCTAACACCAGATAGCTGATATAGTACTTAGTTTTTTAGTAAATACATTCTTTGAATACAATATACCCTAACAAAGAACAAACATCTGCGTTCATCACACAAATACTTGTTCTCGGTGGGGATCGAACCCACGCCCTCTAGCGTAGAAATCAGAGCTACTATGAGCTAGAATGGCTGTCATAATAGTATTTGTAAGATTATTGTGCTCACGTAACCTGTCCTCAAAATCCGTGCTTAACAACGTTAGACCGATATTAAATAATTTAAATTGTGTTCGATGGCCATAATTTAATAGCGATAGGCGGAACTAATAGATTCTAATGATCGCCACGCCTTCACTTTCCACTCATTATGCAAAACACAATCAAAATTATGCCTTATCGGTATCTGGATCGGGCTAAGATAAAGCCATTTATTCAGTAAGCCTTAGGCAACAAATAAGGCGCAACGCGTGGCCACGACCCACGTGCTTATTTTGAACGATAAAGCCACAGTCAAAACACGTTAAGCCTTGTTCTGTAGGCCTACCATGAGCTTTGTCTGACTCTTTGGCTTTGGTTTTGAGTCTGTGTGAGTGCTCACTAGTGTATTATACTGTGTGCGTGTGAAGTTTTGACGTAGCATTTATTTATTCAACACTCACACAGACTCAAAACCAGAGCCAGAGACAGAGTCAGACAGAACTTGTGGTAGGCTTAGAGGCTAAGATAAAGCCATTTATTCAGTATAAGGCCGCAGGCAACAAATAAGGCGCAACGCGTGGCGCTAGACCCACGTGCTTATTTTGAACGATAAAGCCACAGTCAAAACCACGTTAGGCCTTGTTCTGAGCGGCCTTGTGTCGCTTAATTTGTTGGGTTGACATGTCGTGCAACTTGTTGCGCGTCAGTTGGTATTATTGAAAACTTCTGATTTGTTTTAACTAAAAATAACATGATCTAAGAGCGTATATTTATCTATGTTTTGCGCCCATAGCGCAAAAGACCAAGCTGCAAACTGAGCTGTCAGGCTGTCAAATATAAAATTAAATCGGTAGATGATGATGATGATGAGACGTCACATCATTATTTCAAAATCGAATGAATTCCTACAAGACGTATGATGTATTAAATGTGTACGGATATAAATAACGAAGTGCAATAAAATGTACCGAATAGCGTATTAGTGATCGAGTAATAAACATAAATTTATAGCGCATTAAACATATGTAAAAACTCAATAAAACCAAGCCTGCGACAAAAAAATATTGTGAAATAGAAGATTGACAATAGATTAGTACGTATAGAATTAAATTTAATGGATGAACTTTTGCGGATTATAGTAATTGGCTGTAAAATACATGTGAATATTATAAAATGTTTAATATCTGAAGGCTGGTTGAGAGGCCACTAAGCCTTGCGTACACATAAGCGTTCTGCGGTGGTGATCAGTGAAACTCTGTCAAATATGACAGCGGTATTTGACAGCGTTTCACTGATCACCACCGCAGAATGTGCGCAAGGCTTTAGTTAGTTTATTTATGTGGCTACTATAGTTAACAAACTGATCCGTTGACATAGATTTTGCATCTTTGTAGCGAAAAGTTAAAAATATTGTTGAACGTACCTTCAACACGACTCTGCATCTCTTTCTTGTCGGAGACGACACACACGAAAATCTAGTATTTTAGTTGGCACTTGTCACAACAAAAAAAGAATCATCCACAGATATCAAATAAAGTACAAAATGTAACTCGCTACTTATTCGTAGATTTTACATCATATTTTTGATGTTTTGTAATTTAAAATAAATTTACCAAACAAAAATTACATACTTCAAAGGTCTTTACTAAAAATACGATGCTTAGCAAATTATACATTTAGATAAAACTGTATGTTACCGTATCAAGATGCATATGTACAAACAATATCAACAAAATAACTCAAAATATCACCATCGACGTATCTATAATGTATCTCTCAGATATTTATTACAGCAACCCGATAGATCACCAATTCTATCGTACTTTTCACAGCCCTATCGCGAGATATAAAACAAAATATTGCATCACAGCCAACTTCACATTATTATAATGATAATATCTGAAACTCACGAGCTTTCATACCAATAAAACAATATAAAAGGTTATTGATAATAATTTATTCAATACAAGTCTAAGTTGGACGTGGAGGTAGGAAACATAATTTAGATGACCTGTGAGGTGATCTTTATTTGCAATCAAAACCTCGCCTTAATTGGCAGTTTTGACAATAATTTGAGCTACGATTGCAATAAAAACTAATTGAAACAAACTTATCTTTGACAAGGAACGATTACAACAAGACTGAATTTTGACGTAATAAGCATGAGATAGCGAGTAGAAACTTCACTTTGTAAAACTAGTATGGCTACAGACAAATAGTGATCGAAAAATGATGGCAACGAGATATGATATCACTGATGTTCCTTGTTACCATCATTTATTTGTTAGTATGAAACTTTCGATTGCAACAGAATTAAACATTCGTCCAGATGATGCTGTACCTACATAAATTTAAGGCTATGAAGATGGTGTAAATGGCATACTTCTGAATGATCCAGCTGCTATGATGCTATTGAGTCGAAATCTTTATAGGGATAGTTTTTTTTGGTAACCTTTATGTAATGATTCTAATGTAATGGTGTGCAATAAGGTTCCAGTACAAGCTGCCTTATCCATTTTTTATACTCCGTAACAAATTTTTGTCTACCGAATCAGTTATAGCGTATAAGTAAAACTCTATGGGAAGCAAGGTGGGCGGTAATCTAGTGATTACTACGCATTACCATCGGTCACACCAAAGTAACGATAAACTTTCATATAAATACCCAATTTGCTTACTATTCATACGTTTGTTTATTCAATAAGCATGATTTTAAATCTCGGATTAGCTGTGACCGCCGACTTAGTGCTGAGGATTATCCACCAAAATTAATTTATCTTCGACTCATAAAAATAAATTCACACACATTTTAAATTCCTAAGATAAAATTAAGGCAATATATTATCATTTGACACGTTGATCATTAATGTTTAATGTTAATGAATTACTTTTTGTTACACCTCTCGATAAGATCGAATGCGATGAAGACGTCAGTGGGCGAAATCGGAACGAACAACTATGTTGTATATTAGCAAAATACAGTTATTTGGACAGAAATGAGACGGTCAATGAATTTTCTCTGAGATCTAAGATGGGTGAAGAAAATAAGTAAAATGAACGGTCGAATCGTGTACATAATAATATGACGGCCCTAATTTTCGATCAGCCGTCGGTTATGTATTGTATATTGTTTTTTTTTTATTGTATACTTGTAACTGATTTAACATAGCTTGACAGCTTATAAATAATAGTATAATTTTATACAACTCAAAAACGTATCTGTAAAAATTGTTTCTTTGTGAAGTGTCGTATAAAATACTAATATACGGCCATTGTTTTTTTTTGCAGAACATTCGTAGATGTAAAATCCCACTTGCCAAGCCCAATAAATATGAACAAGTGAAGTCACCAGTCCGTCCAGTGTCTACAAATACTGCGCAGACGCAGGGCATCGAGTCATCGCTCCTTAAAGTGTTGACATTAGATTGTTTATTCGTCTCCACACACACACAGTTGCACTCACTAATTACAAACATAAAAACCTTTTTGCTCATTGACTGATGAATTCTGAATAGCAAGTAGGTTTATATGACTTTGATTTTTGGTGAATGCGTTTGTATTTCCCATTGTTCAGACAACATCCCAAGCTGGATAGAAGGCAAAGGTACGAATGAAAAACCAACTCTACCTTCGTCGTGGTAAAGATCAATGTTTTTAGGTATACTGACATATCCTGTAGTCTGGTCATCACTGATCATGAACGAATTAGTCGACTGTCAGTGTCGATTATGAACTTACTTCTATACTAATAAAAAATATAAACAGGAAAGATTTGTACCTATTTTTGTATGTTTGTATGTTTGTAATGAATAGGCTCAAAAAGTACTGGGCCGATTTAAAAAATTATTTCACCAATAGAATGCTACATTCTTCCAATTTGACATAGGCTACATTTCATTTGGAAAAAAATTAGGGATCCTTGGTAAAATTTGAACAATGTAACCGAAGGTGTAGAAAAATGAGTCTTAAAATGTCTTTCGTCGAATGCGCTGCCGAATCTATTAGTGATAGAACAAAATAATGTACAACAATATTGTCTACCCCGTGCGAAGCCCCCCCCCCCCCGTGCGAGGGACGGGCTGCTAGTATCCTATAATTTAGCTCTATCAGTAACAATCAGTACGTCTAATCAATATTTCATAACCTATTACTAATTTCAATCATACGTACGTATCTACTTTTGAGTATCCTCAGGAAATGTGTCAGATATTGAACACTTTCAATATTAGAGCGTTGTCTTGAGATGGCCTCGCTATAGGTACTTCTATTATCAGTAAGTGCTGCCAGTTATTCAATCTTTCTCACTTCAAATTCTTTAAGTACTGTATGTTACACCAACTGTTTACTCCTTATTTGTCTCATCACCATTTGCCTCGTCGTCTTCTTCTTCTTAACGTGTCACTGGTTTTCTTTCGAACCAAGTGTAGTGAAATTCAATAGGTATTTGCCTCTGACTTTTCGTGATCTTCACAATGTCGTCGGCTCATCATGTGGTGATGGGCCTGTTTTTTAACATTATTACTTTTACCTATAAAGATTTCAGAATCCTAACAAGAGTTCACGCATTTATCTTGAGTCGCAGGCATATTAATCCAATTCTCGCTTTATCTTCAGATCCCAAATGAGATTTGTTTTCTGGAAAGCATTATTTCCTTGCAAATTGCTATCGGAAATGGCGCAGTGGTGTCGATCTCTTATCGCGAGGAATGTCGAGTGCGGCGCGTCGTGTGATTGTACCTATTCGTACTTCAGATCTTGGTGTGGATCTTTAGCGTTATTGTTCGTACGTATACCGATGTGTTTGTTTTCCCATTAGAACAAACACATACACAAAGATTTACTTCAAAATGTTCCACTCCTCCCGGTATTCAGCGGCCTTTCACTAACCACATTCACGGTAGACTTCAAGATCGTCTCGTCAACCTTCTCGGCCAGCCCTCTGAGTTCTTTGTTCCCAGCGTTTCTATCTTCAGTTGCGAAAGTGTTTATTTTTTATTTTAGTTTTCTGTCTGTACTATTCCAAAATTTACCAAGAACTTATTGATTCCCTTAAAAAGTTTAAATTTGATCGATCTCTGGATCAAACTAATTTCCAATTTATGATCCCTTTAAATATTGAAAGTCTTCACAGGTCCCACAATTTATGTTCACAATTACCATGTTAATGCGAATTCGAGACTGTAACCTATCAATAAACTTGACTCACCAATAAATCGTAATTTGGGGAAAGTCAGAAGGCTAAATTATATGGTAGGGCATGTCTATCCCGAAGTAATCTAATTGGATTCAGATTTTGTTACTTGAATTCGGAAATGCGTTGATATGCTCGAAACTAGTTTCTATCCATAGCTCCACTTGGAAGCCGAGAATATAAGAGGAAAGCTTTTATGTGTCCGTTTACATATTTTTTATTCTTGTGTTTTTCATTGATCAGACTTTTTAGTAGGTATCTCTAAACTCAGCCATTTTCAATTTAACCGAGTGTATTTTTTCACATATTTTCAATTTTCATAAACAGTTTTGTTATGCTCGAATTCATAAAATAACAAGCCCCGAACAACACTTCTGAAAATTGAATGCTTGAATGATGAAAATTCCATTTTGCAAATTTGAACACTGGCAAATGAGCAAACAAACCGAATACTTAGTAACCACTTCAAGTGCCTGGTCTTACCGCAATATGTAAACATTGGATATATGTTTATACTTATATTGTTCAAAACATGTTGAAGATCCGAGAGCGCTTCTGATTCGCCAGTCACGCACTTGACCACGACACACAGGCACATATTCCGCAGATATTTATAGATAATAACAATTAGAGACGAATTTATTGTAACACTAAAGGCCTGCGCACATCTAGCGCGAAGGCGATGGTGATCAGTGAAACGCTGTAAAATATCACTGTCATGTTTGACAGCGTTTTACTGATCGCCATCGTTATCGCGCTAGATTTGCACAAGGCTCTAGGAAAAGCAAAGTTTTGCTACAAATAACACATTGCCACATTATACTTTCACAAGGGCAGTAAGTTGAGTATTTTATTTCGTATTTGGGTGTAAATTTGAGACTTACTGTAGCGTTCGACAGCAAAAATAGGGATAGGCGAAAATTGTTCACCCTAAGAAACCGCTGAAAAAGGCACAAAACCATGGTATTATTGGTGTTACGTATTGCTTTCTACGCAATTGACAATAAGTACTTTTGATCAGATTTAGTAATATCACTATCAATAATTCTAAGTTATGCGCCGATGCGCCATAGATTATATCAAGTGCAATGTTTTCGTAGAACTACTATCTAATAATTGAGATATTGATAATAGTATCAAACACGCGATTTACCTACATCAATTGCTAATTATATTAGGGGATTATCATTGGAAATAGAACGTTATATTTAGGTCAATAGCACTTGAAGTTTTATTGGTAGGATTGTAATCTTATGTAACTACATTTAATTTGTTATTTTGCCCTTCAATTTTAATTCATTTTATAATCAAGACCAAACCAAACACGTTTAGAGATCAGAAGTATTATTGGTGTTACGTATTGCTTTCTATATACGCAAATGACAATAAGTACTTTTTTTGATCAAATTTCGTAATATCAGTACTTTATCAATAATTCTAAATTATGCTCCGATGTGCCATAGATTATATTGCCATAGGACATTCAGAATTAATAATATTTTTTTATACAGTATATCTGAAGGAATATGGATACCTAATGTGAAGTGGTAACCAACTTCTTTAACAAAGTATTGCCTTCCAGATCACGGACGTCAGGAACGTGCCCTACGGTGCACTGCTCTGCGACCATCAACTGGAGGCATACCAGATGTATTATGTTATATCTAGGTGCCAGATGTCCTAAATTCTTTTACCAGAACTAATAAACCTTTTATAGGACTTCTTCAAGCTTCACTTCATGACCAAGACTGGTGCTGAGATGCATAGAGAAGAACTGTTCACAGAGCAGCTCTTCAGACCAACCAGTGATAAAATAAGGTACAATAAAAGAAATTATTATAAGAGTCGGTTTGTTTTTGAGATTAACTACCTTCCTCCACAATAGTATACGAGTTCGGAACTTGCACGGGACTTTGGAAACTTAAAATCTGAGATGGTAGATGTCACACGCCTAAAAATAAGGTTAATGGATTATTAGTTTTGATTTCCTTAAAAATTTATGAAATTATCTGATTAGTTTTATAGTTTTGATATCAAGATTTTTGATGGACACTTTCTATAATTTGTGTCCTAATCGGATTAGTAGTCGTTAACTAGAAGCCGATTAAAACTATGGGAAACCTTTAAGTTCTTGTTTAATAAAACTGTTCAAAACGCCTCACAAGCCAAGCCGCAAAAGCCTATTAAACTTAAATAATGAAAAATTACATTTTTTTAGGTTTACCATATAATATAATAGTATGATCGCACTATACCTACTCAGTAGGGGAGGAGGAGAAAATTATCGTCTAAAAAATAAATATGGCGTGTGTTTAAGCAAACGGAATGTCGATTTACCTACATCAAAGAATTTGCAACCCTCCTAAGTAAAATTATTGCCCTAATTCAGATAAACGTAATATATTCCAACCGCAAAAACTACAATTAGGATGAAATAATTGACGCATTTCACAATATTCGCCATTGAATCGACGATAAATCGATTACTAGTGACCGAATATAACTAACCTTTTTCACACCCTAGCGCCATCTGTCAAGCGGCAAAATGACCAACAATTACTGTCACTTATGAATGGGAAACGTATAAATTCACGAAAATTGGTTTATTTCCGTTCAAAATCGATTCAATTCGACACGGTGGACAAACGCTGCAAATTTACGTGGAAGGTAAAACGAGCTCTATCGTTATTAGATAGGATTGAATTTTGCTTGATTTGTAACGGCAAAACAGTGCAGTGATTTGATTATTGAGGTAATTTGATAATCGTTTCCTATTGTGCATTGCTTGAACGCCAAAATATAACGTTACAGAACCACCCTACTCTAAATCCTCGTTTAAGGTAAATTAGTGATTCGTCTTTGTGCATTTAATTTTGCTTCAATATTTTTATTCTTAATTATCAGTTTCTATATGAGTTCCTGTGGTCACACAGCTGCCAGTCCAAATTGTAATAGTTTGCCACGTAAACCAAAGCTATAAACCGCATTAAATCAGCCATTGTCACAACAGGCGTGAAATGGTCAACCAATCACAATTGAATTGAAGTCTATAGAATTTTTTATTGGCGTCAAAGTTGGATCAAACATTTCGATCTCAGTGTGACGCATCTTTAGTTAAAGGTGTGGGTGATTGGTGATATTTTTGGATAATAATACTAACTGTATTGCGGTCTTCTTCTTGTTCTTATAGTGTCAATGAATTTTAAGAGCGCCTCAAAGAGGCTCACTTAAAAATATGAAAATCAAACGTGGATTCAGTGAACACTCGATCTAGTCGTTTTGCAAGAGTAGCAAGGCTTAATAAAAAAAATAATGCATAATAATAACAAGGTATTAAAAGGTTTAAAAACAGAGAAAGCTTAGCGTACGACCGCAACCGTTACTTCTAAGCTTAAAATGATACAAAAAACTGATATCACTTTGATATCAAATCTATAACGGGTATAAAAGTCATACCTAAACTCGCGCACGACACGATGCGTCGAGATTAAAACACCTACACACCAGGCACAGTTACCGATTAATTAGTGATTAAATACTTTGAACTTGTGTCAGTACTTTACCATGTAAAAATACGCCAAAGAACTGACGACAAAGGATAGCGATTCTTCTTTTTCTTATCGTGTCACTGATTCTTTCGAACCAAGTGTGGTGAAAGGATTTTAAGTGCGCCTCAAAGAGGCTTCTTTCATGCACATACTTTCGAACTTTTTAGGTTCTACGATATGCTGGTTTCCTCACGACCTTCACCGTTTGGGAGCACTGGCATAGTGCACATAAATTTTTGGACAGAAAACTTATTGGTACACGACTGGATTTTAACCTACGACCTTAGAATCGGAAGGCGGGGCCACTACCACTAGGCCACCAGCGCTCTCAGGATAGCGATTAATTCAGTAATATACCTCCATGATATTATACCACAAAACAAGTATTAATGCTCAAAGAAAAAGAACACAAAAGTAGCCAAACCATAATCAATCAACAATTGTTTAGAGTCCTTAGTCACCGAGTCATGACTGCAAATGATTTTGTGATGCTGAAGCAAAAAATGTGGAGCAATTAGATACAGCCAGGGGCCAAGCTTAAAGACGTTCGATAAATTACATGAGAACAGATGACGTTATATCGACAAATATCACCCAGCTGTCATATAAGCAAGCTGGGTGATTTTTATGCTAATGTCAATGCTTTAAAACGGTGTGAAAGAAAATATGGTGAGGAAACATTAAGGCCGAGATTCATAGACCGAACTTTGACTTTACTTTGATGGAAAGTTCAACTTTCAACCAAAATTATATTTCATAGTTCTGTCAAGCTCTTCTTTGTTCAAAACATTGATAGGAAACTTCGATAGACAAAGCTTACTTTGCGAAGACTGCTTTGTTGTAAAGCAAAGTGCGGTCTATGAATCTCAGCCTTAGTATTCTAACAGCGGCGACGGGTTTAAAACCTGTCACGTATAGCCAACTTAATACAAAAAGTGAGTGTGTGTTGATTCAAATGCCTCATATCTGGCTTTCCTCTTAAGGTCCACCACATCTAGGTGATATGCTGGAGATAACTTGCGATATTTAACAGCGATACAGGTATCGCTGTCAAACATCGCAGGCTAGATTCGACCGTACCTTAAGGGATGTCTAGTTTGTCTGACAAAATATGATGGAGTTAGTGATTGGTACCAAAATAAAAAACTTCAGGCTTCATCTACTATACTTAGAGATTTAAGTCATAAGGCTTTTTCTTTTTATCATCGCAAGTGAAGTTTGTCGACCGAGATGTGACTAATCTCACTCAATGACATCTCAATGCTTCAGATCATAGGCCCCTAGGACCAAATACAATTAGCCAGACAGCGTGCCGCTTGTGTTACTAGCTAATTTAAATTGCCATAGAGCTACGAAAACTGATATAGATCTGGATAAGCAGTTGAAATAATTAATGTTACTTCATTTGGCAACGTTAAATTGTGTCACAAAATAAAACTATTTATAAGTAATATACAAAGAATATATAAGTAATATATATTTTTTAACTTTTTAGAAAAAATGCCCAGGACTTCTAAGTTTTACGAGTTTGAAATAAACTTCAGTCCTACTCGTACTGAAGTTTTTTAGAGTTTGCACTCTTGACCAGACTAATAATCCACCCCCATAATGTTTTGTTCAGACCGCTACTAACATGAATTCTTTCAATATAGCTACGTTTGTTTTTAAAAGAGATCGATTAACAATCGTAAAAAAATATCAAATTAAAAATACCGACTCCAAAATAATAGTTCAGTAGCTCACGGCAAATCATAACATCTGGACTTGGAGGAATTAGAAATGGAGATGTCAAGACAGAGCTTTCCCCTCTGCCGGTCATATACCGATCTCGATCATATCCTTTAAATAAAAGTGTTTTACTCGCAACTGCAGCCATTGTGTGTCGTTTCATGTCGCGAAGTGGAGCTCCGCGAAAATGGTGAATTGCATGGTAGTTTCTTGTAAAAGACGATCAGAAATATCAAACTTCCGGGAACATGGTATTTCCTACCACAAGGGAGTATTATTTTGTCAATTGTGTTTGTAATTTTGTAGAATTTTAGTTCAAAAGAAATACCGGTTGCGACAGATTAGCGACAGTATTACGACAGTATTGTCAAAGATTATACCTTGGTAGAAGGCATAGTGTTGGGAAAAGTTGAATGAAATTGATGAATGAATGAATGATAAAATAAACGTTAAATTATTATCACATAATGTGTTGTCTAATTACGTATTTGGTGCTTTTTAACCCTCGACGTAAAAACGACGGGATGTTATGAGTTTGCGGTGTCTGTTGTTTGTGTGTCTGTCTGTGTAGTTCCCGAACGAATCAACAGATTTTAATTTAGTTTTTTGTTTGTTTTAAAGGTGAACAGTCGGGAGTGTTCTTAGCTATTTTTGATGAAAATCGGTCCAAGATGGCTGCCGCCACGAAATATTGGATCACATTTATTCACAAATCCCACAATATGGGTATCCTAGGTACCAGTCATCAAACCCTCTACTCATCAATGTATAAAATAGGACATGACATCATACTCAAAAATAAAGTCGTGGGCGTAGTGAAAACATTTTTTACATACTTTTTTTACTATTTCTTTTACGACCTGTGCAGGTTTCCAAAAAACCCTGTTGCTTGAAGAGTGGACAAAATTTTTTGGCCAAAAAACAACTTGGCATGCAACAAGAACGAGTGTGATTTGCTCGGAACATTTTACAGAAAGTTCTCAAACTCGGGCAAACAAACATCTGCGTTCACCACACAAATATTTGTTCTCGGTGGGAATCGAACCAACGCCTCCGGCGCAGAAGGCAAAACTACAAACTTCGCTGTGGTGTGAAGGCTGACGATGTAATGTGATTTCACTTTATATATCGACGCTTGAAAGGCAAAGTTTACTAACCGACATGGATTTAAATGTATAGGAGGGCTGATAAAAGTTTTTTTTTTGCAAAAAAATGCTTTTAAAATTTGAGTTTATGTCATAAAGAAATAATTGTTACAGCCTAGGCATTATAATATTGTAGGCCTTAACCTCACAAATAAATTATTACCGTAACACTTTAAATTCATACTTTTTAGTCGGTTAGATAATAATTAACCCGACAAAAATTTCAGGTAAAACTATCTTTACGCCAGAATCTTCTCAGTTACCAGCAGGTTTATTTCTTTATATTACATAAGCAAATGTCTATGAGAATAGGTAAAAATGTATCAGTCATAAAAATATTTATTTTATAAACTGAGAAAATTTGTTTTAATGATTTAACTTCAGGGAGAATCGTCAAGAAAATAAACCCAAATAATAATTATACTGAAATATTTGCAAAACTAACCGACATTTTGTATGAGCTTAAATAATGAAAACAATTTTTTGTATTCATAGTGTATTTATTGCAAGAATTTTAATTAGAAATGGCATGTATTAGAAAGTTAATAAGTTTAACAAACATAGGTTCCTTTTTTCAGGTTTTAATTTACTAGTAAAAAACAAAAAAACTTATACTTGAAAAATCCCAAACAACCTAATTAAGTAGTATCTACTCTTAAAAAAGTATTTGACACACAATGAGATCACATTTAATAATCAGTCTCAATATTAATTTAACAAGGCACAGTTTAACACACAGTTACTTATTTCTAAAATGATCACGGGACTCATCCAAGTTTTAAAAGTTTTTGGACAGTTAAGTAGATATTTGTAATTACAGTAAGTACCTATACTAATTCTTTCTTACTTTTCTGTACTAAGATATATAACTATAATTCTTTAATGTGTAATGTAATATTCTATGAACTTATCACAATTTTTTAGGAACCTGATACATTATGTATCATTATTTCGTAAAATTATAAAAGTTATAACAATCAAAACAATCGAAGTAACTATAATAATATCACAACGTAACTTTTATCATCTTTGTTCAGATATTCTTTAAGATTGGTTACTACAGATCGATCAAATTAACTTGAAATTGAAAATAGAGACAGCGTTACACAAACATCGAGCTTATCTTGAAATTATAAATACACACAGTGTTTATTGAATTCACATGTTTGTATAATGCTATTTAAATTTTTAATTTCTAAATATTACCTTTATCTTAGTCGATCTGTATCTCTAATACTAATAAACAGGTACTAATTATAACAGCAAAGGAATAAAAACTTGAGTAAAATCAATTAAACATAATCAGGGTCTTCTATATCTGATTCAGGTAACATGTCTTTGACATTCGCATCTCGTGGAATGTTTTTATACTCATGATGGAAACAATCTGGTATTATGTGGTCAATACATAGTTTATGAAGATCGTCGTATTTCTTTTTAGAAATGGGTAGTAACGACTTATAGCATGACATCAGTGGAACCCTCGTTTTAGGCTGGACTGAATACATCAAATCTGTTGATGCCAGAAGAAACATCAAACGATTGCTGTTGTACTGCGATTGTTGTCCAGGTCAAAACCGGAACCGAACTATTATGGGTATGATTCATCAAACTTTACAGGAATGTGACAATATTGAAACAATTCAGTTGAATTTCCTCTTGACTGGGCATACTTATATGCCAGTAGATAGTTCTCACGCCGTTATTGAAAACCACCTCAAACACACCACTGTTTATGCACCTTCCCAATGGTTTACCATATTTTTAACTGCTAGAAAGAATCCATCACCATTTAATGTTGAGCGAATGTGTTATGAGCAGTTCAAAAAATGGGATAATATTGGAGACAAATATTTCAAAGGAAACCTTACAGGGAAAATTAGTAAAGTCCGGATCGCAACTTTTAAAAGAGGCAAACAATTTGTGTCAATAAAAACGTCTATGAATGCTGCTGCCAAGTCGTTTAATGTTGAAGTCCAGCCTAAAACGAGGGTTCCACTGATGTCATGCTATAAGTCGTTACTACCCATTTCTAAAAAGAAATACGACGATCTTCATAAACTATGTATTGACCACATAATTCCAGATTGTTTCCATCATGAGTATAAAAACATTCCACGAGATGCGAATGTCAAAGACATGTTACCTGAATCAGATATAGAATACCCTGATTATGTTTAATTGATTTTACTCAAGTTTTTATTCCTTTGCTGTTATAATTAGTACCTGTTTATTAGTATTAGAGATACAGATTGACTAAGATAAAGGTAATATTTAGAAATTAAAAATTTAAATAGCATTATACAAACATGTGAATTCAATAAACACTGTGTGTATTTATAATTTCAAGATAAGCTCGATGTTTGTGTAACGCTGTCTCTATTTTCAATTTCAAGTTAATTTGATCGATCTGTAGTAACCAATCTTAAAGAATATCTGAACAAAGATGATAAAAGTTACGTTGTGATATTATTATAGTTACTTCGATTGTTTTGATTGTTATAACTTTTATAATTTTACGAAATAATGTTACATAATGTATCAGGTTCCTAAAAAATTGTGATAAGTTCATAGAATATTACATTACACATTCAAGAATTATAGTTATGTATCTTAGTACAGAAAAGTAAGAAAGAATTAGTATAGGTACTTACTGTAATTACAAATATCTACTTAACTGTCCAAAAACTTTTAAAACTTGGATGAGTCCCGTGATCATTTTAGAAATAAGTAACTGTGTGTTGAACTGTGCCTTGTTAAATTAATATTGAGACTGATTATTGAATGTGATCTCATTGTTTAATTTTTGTCGACACTTGGGCGATGCTCCTATTCCAGCAGAAGCGAGAGCTATGTCGATGATTCTAGATGAGCGGTGTCTTTTGTGCATGATGATGATGTAAAACCGTACCTAAAAAAATAAAAATAAAGTAGTTAGTTAACTACGCAATTATACCTAATTTAATTAAATACTTGGCAAGTATTTCCTTAGAGCTTGAATAGTTTTATATAAGTGAATAAGAATTTTTACTTACAGTTTTCTTATTTACTACGCGCCAAAATCGAAGGAAGAGCGGCGAGCGCACCGCGCAGCGTCCTCTCTAAAGGTGATATCAGACGGTTCACTCGAATGATTGTTCACTCGAGTGAATGCTTCATTTTTTTTTCATTCTATGTTCACACGGCTTAGATGAAATGATACAGAAATGAACATTCATTGTTCTTTCTTTTAAATATGTCATCGAATGAAGTCGTACGTCTTGGAATTAACTTCGTCGACAACGTGATGTCCGTCGGCTACAGGACTCGAAACAAAATGGCCGAATCCGAATGAACGTTCTCTCAGTGTTCAGACCGTTCATTTCTCGTTCATTCGGAGTGGGAATGAAAGATACCGGATGCCAATATCCAACACTGTTGGATCGGTTCACTAATGAATTCATTCGGCACTCGTGTTTCATTTTTTGTTCAGACATTTCATTTCGAGTGAAATGTACCGAATGAAAGGTGAAAATGAACAAAAAATGAACCGTCTGATATCACCTTAACCGACGCGCGGATTCATTTGTTTCACGCAGTGCGATGTTTTTAACCGACATTTGACACAAAACTGCGCTTCCTAACCACCATCATCACTCGTTTTTCAATTCACGTAAAATAATTTATGCGACATTCTTTATACAATATTCACGCCGGTAAAAATATCTAACCGACATTCAGTTTCGAACGAATTTGTCAAGTAAAATTGTCTAAGCGACACCAAGTTAATATTTCATTTTATTGTAAAATTGTCCAAGTTGATTTTTATGCCAATTTCATAACAAGCAATAGTATATAAGTACAAATAGAGCTAAACACAATAACAGTAACAAGTGCATAAGGAAACACTTGGATCTTTTTTGTATTCGTATAAAATTTGCGAAGCGACTTTGACGGAAAAGCGTAATTCAGGTAAAAATACCTTACTGCTTCGTACTCATGATTTTTACTGAAGAAAAATTATTTAAGTCAATGGATAAAATAAATTCGAATGATGAACAAATTACTATCCGCAAAAAATATTAAGTCAACTTGTTCAACCAACCGAATAAAGTAAAATGCGTATTTTTGTGTCGCTTAGTGGGCCGAATATTTTAGAATACTAAGAATTCACGTACTTCTTAAGCGACAGCAAAACTCATCGCAGCGCTATGAGACTCAGACCAATCGACGCGGATTTTTTTGGCGATTCGATTGATATATAAAACTCAATTGACCCCATACTGTCGCTTAGTAAGGTTTGCTTTTCATGCGTCGATATATTTTTCAATTATTCAGTAAAAGACTAAACTTATGTGTACTATGCTATAACATGTTAAGAACTATTGATTCAAACTTATAACCATTAATAAAACATAACTAAATTCAGTTCTTTTATTTTCTGACTGTTACAAAATGTGAAACCTGTTGTGCATAACTTATTCACAACACTCACTATTACCTGTAGGGTACCTAAAAACCCATTTCATTCATTATTTTATTCATCGTTCAATTTACCGGTCTTACTGAATGCCCATCACTAGAGATTATCCTAATGTGAGTCTTGACACTGCGTAACTACGTTATATTTTTTATCTGTGTGCAAATTTTAAGATCGTGTGCGGGATTGTCAATGTGTGTGTTTACATGAATAGGATTTTGCTATGCGCGTGTGCCATGCGTGTTTACCTCGTCCCCCGTCAATTTTGGCAGAAAATATTGTTCGTGGATTTGAACGTTGACGTCTCCATTTCTAATTCCTCCAAGCATCTGGATGACAAGGCATTGAGGAAACTGGCCACGAACACGGCAAAAAGCTTACACCAAGCTTTAATATAAAGATCATACCATATAAAAAAGCAATACAAATATCAACGGTACAAAAAACGACGGCAAAAAAGTAAGTAGATCAATTACTTCCTACATGCACAGTTATACAGCTCGTTATATTTAAAAAAAAAACATCATTATCCTGTGATTATTGGTCCGGTAAAAACTAGTTTGTTGTACGTCAAATCGATTGCTACAGTTAGTAAAACATATTTTTTGATCTGCAAAAAATATGGACTAGCGTACTAAACGGCACATAACAAGGTAATACAGTTTTAGCAATGTCTTCCTATTTATTTGTTTTATGATTCATTATCATCATTATTAGCCTGAGAAGGCCACTGCTGGACATAGGCCTCCCCTACATACATTTCCAGGAAGAACGATTCTGAGCCCTTTCCATCCATCGACTTCCCGCGATCTTAACAATGTCGTCGGTCCATCTGGTGGGTGGGCGCCCTACGCTTCGTCTTCTGGTTCGTGGTCGCCATTCGAGAACCTTTATTCCTCAACGGTTGTTGGTTCTTCGAGCTATATGGCCTGCCCATTGCCACTTCAATTTACTACTTTTTATGATTATGTATTATTTATTCTTTTTAAAACCCTCTAGATCCAACTTCTGGGCAAAGACCTCCCCAAATACTTCTTTTTCTCCCTATCCCAAGCCTGCTCCCACCATTATTTTCCAATGCCAAACATATTGTTTATTTTTAGGTAAATTTCCGCTTCTTTATATCACACCAAAGGTGTGAATTGAAGCTATTGATTACAACCGGCAGCTGTTGCCAAATGAAACGAAGTGTTTGACACTCCTTACTGGCTCAACATTGACCCGAATATAACAAAAGACCTGGCGACACATTCACCTGTATTTTTATTCGTTACTCATAAAACTTCTTAAAGAAAAAATGAGCTAGGCTAAGCTAGAATATAGAAGTAAGCCGCTCGTTTCTGAGGACAAAACCGCTAGGGTGTTATTAATAATCCTGGCGCAACGCTGGAGTAGTTAAATCGTGTTTTGTCACATTTGCTCGAGTTGACAATTGCATGTCAATGCAAGAGACAAAACACGGATCAACTAGTCCAAAGCTACGCCAGGATTATTAATAAGACCCCTAAAGTCTTATGCCAGTATTTTCAAATGTCTTTAAAGCTAGGTCACGTGATTGGCGCAGTCGTATGGATCTATACATTTCTTTTTCTCACCGCAAGCTTGTTATAATATACATATTGTTTTTTAATAACGTATTCGGTTTGTGATAAAGACTATGCTAAGCGTTACCATTTGTGGTGATTGATAGGTACTGTAGGCCTACCACAAGCTCTGTCTGGCTCTGGTTTTGAGTTTGTGTGAGTGCACTATACTGTATGTGTGACGTTTTGAAGTAGGATTAATTTAGTCAACATGCTCACCGACTGAAAACCAGAGCCCCAGAGACAGAGCCAGACAGAGCTTGTGGTAGCCCTACTGGTATGACAAAATATGCTTTAAGATAATATATATTTCTTCGGATGTGAAACCTTTCACCAGCCACAATCATCTGCTATAAATGCAGTATTCAGTTTCACAGACCTTATTAATTCAAAATAAAATAATGTCTAAATACTTTAATCCGTCATAAATCACGACATCTAATCGAATAACTAATAAAAATTGCATCATAAATACATTGATCTATTATGCAGATTGCTTTATGGCACTCTAAAAAATGTGTTTTATTATAAACAAGTTAAATGTGATGTCTATCGAAATATCAGTTACATCGTCTTTCCCAGTCTTTTACACCTGTTTTTTAGAGAGAGCAAGAAATGAATCTCGCGTAAAAAAAGTGTCAAAATGATTAATGACGTATAAGTGTCATAATATATAACTAAGTACCTATCATAACACATAATTTAAACTTTAGGTTATATGATTCGCACGTCAGTTTCGTAATAAATCAAGAGAGTTGATGACGTTTTGACGTGACAACGTCTTATAATTCGATGGAGCTGGCTGCACGTACGAAAAACATGCAGCTTTACCTCGCTCTGAGGCGTTCCATTTAAGGCTTGAAGTGCAAGGGAGAGCGCGAACGAGCGACAAAGAGGCACAATCGGCCTCCGCGTTCGGCAGCGTTCGACATCTGTCTCTCTCCTACTTGTATGACGTTGTCACGTTCAACTATCGTCAGTAAACCGACTTTACAGAAAACCGATTTTTTTTGTTTCAAAGTAATTCGTCAGTGACTGCTTTGTAGTCCCATACGCTGAAACAGCTCCATGCAGGTAATTTAAAACAAGGTGTTAATATTCATCATCATCAGCCTGAAGAAGTCCACTGATGGACATAGGCCTCCCCTACACATTTCCAGGACGAACGATTTTGAGCCCTTTCCATCCATCGACTTCCCGCGATCTCAACAATGTCGTTGGTCCATCTGGTGGGTGAGCGCCATTCGAGAACTTTTATTCCCCAACGGTTGTCGGGTGTTATGTTAAGCATGGGTTAAAATAAACTTGCAAAGTGTTTTTTTTGTCTAGCCTTGTAAAAAACAAATTATATTTTTTTTATATGCAAGAATGTCCTGAAATAAGTCATTATCATCATCAGCCTAAAGAAGTCCACTGCTAGATATGTCTAGCAGTGGACATGTCTAGAGTGGGTGGTTCCAGGAAGAACGATTCTGAGCCCTTCTCAACCACCGACGCCAAAAAAAAAGTAACTACATAAAATTATAGCTATATGATTTCCCTAGTAAGTTTAAGCTTTGCATACTATGACCAATAATCTTCTATGTTCATCACAATAAGTAATTCTTGGGTGAGAATCGAACCCACAATCACCAGCACAAGTATTCACCGCTACTCTTCCATTCCCTCCATATCATCAGGATAACCCCCTAATTAAAACAGTAAACATATATTATGAATTCAACCCAAATAGTAGCATGAACGTCACATCTGATCTAAACTAGGAAATGAAATTGATTGATCGACGACATAAAAAATCAACGCTGTTACTTAAATAGATGTCAATCAAACGGGCTATTAACTGGTTTGTTCTTAACTGGGTGATAGCGGGCTATTTAAGGGGCTGACATACGTTAAACAAGTCACACTTAAACTATTCTGTAGGCCTACCACAAGCTCTATCTGTCTCTGTCTCTGGCTGGTATTGAGTCTGTGTGAGCGCTGACTAAATAAATCTTACGTCGAAACGTCACAAACATCCGTATAATACACGGGCAAGCACTCACATAGACTCAAAAGCAGAGCCAGAGACAAAGCCAGTACGGTGCTGTAGTAACTCAAAATATGGAAACTAAACTTCGATTGTTTATAGACGATGCTTGCTGTGGGCTACACTGAATCTCAAAACACACAGAAGCAAACTTTTTGGTCGTACAACTTGTTTGTTGTGTGTGTTATGTATTTATAAAAAAAAAGTTTGACGGTGGTCTACCCCTTAAGATGCGGTGGCTTTGAAACTCCTTTACATAGTTGGAGGTTAATGTTAGTTTTAATGCTTATCTAGAAATCTGTTCGCTAATGATCCTTTGAGGTTAGTTAGGTACTTTAATGCTATAAAACTATAGGTATTTTGTTGATTACCATGTTTACTACAGTTGTTATTGTTCCTAAATGTTTATAACATGCGCATAATTGTACTGTTATTTTCTGCAATAAATAAATATTTATATACACATAAGTATAAAAATAAATATATGTGTATATGTCTATAGTAATCCGTCAAAAAGGCCGATTCAGATTTCTTATGCTTGTAACCTTCGACGAATGCTTGATAGAGAGAACGAAGCCAGCGAATACCTCATTGGCAACTCGGGCGTTTTAGCGTTGCCTTTTATGAGTGCTTTATAACATTACAAAACTATTTATATTTTTTGTCTAGTAAGTATCTAGTAGGTATATAATATATGTCATTATTTTTTTATTTATTTTATGTATTAATATACTCCCATTTGGAGTACAGTTGCTATAATTTAAATGGCATCACAATGTGAAACAGTGAAATTGGAACACTGTCGACAGTGGCAGGTGTTCTTTTTTAAACATATCTCGTTTAGTTTATCGATTAAATTTTATCGAATGTTTCCAAAGCAGTTTTGCGGTTTTCACCCGTGACTTTATTTCACCAAAATCATTTATCAAACGTTATAAACATAAGATCCCAGGTGCGCAGACAAATCAATTTATGGCGCGCATGATTTGATTTTCGAAATGTTTATCGCTATGTTTTCGTCGCAACCGACTTCCTGTTGTTCAGTTTATTCGGAGACGGTGTTTTGATTCCATTGTTTTGTACGAATTTGTGTTTTCCTTCGCAGAAAAATAATGAAGTTCGTCTTTTATTTTATTTCTGTGGAACTCAAGAAAAACAAAGTTATTTTTAATATTTTACTAGCATAACTTAGTTTTATTATATCGTCTAGACTAGACACAAAATTATTGAGACAAATATTAGGGCACCAGTGTTGACTTTCACTCTATTTTTTGTACAGTCTACTAGACTTTGGTAAATCAAGTCAGCGCAATTATTGTCAAAGCGTAAAAGCAAGTTTTATTCGCAAATAATAAAATCCAAACTGTCTACTTATCTCTTATCTGCTTAGTCTGAATATTATGTATTATATTGCTTAGTTGAGAACAGACTCAATATATCAAGAAACGATATGTTTTGCTTACCGTGCCTGAGATTAAATTCGTGGAACTACATAATATTAATCACTTCTTGGACCAAGTAAAGCGCTTCCACCAGAACTGAGAAGAGAAGAACACATTTTAATTCTTCTTCTTATCGTGTCACTGATTCTTTCGAGCCAAGTGTGGTGAAAGGGTTTTAAGCGCGCCTCAAAGAGGCTCCTTTCGTGCATTTGACACATATTTTCGAATTTTTAAGGTTCTACGATATACCAGTTTCCTCACGATGTTTTTTTTGCCGTTTGAGAGCACTTTTTAATATTCTTCATATTTTCGGAACAAATTGAATTCCCAAGGATACTGTAGCTACGCTTTATTTGCTAGCTAGCTCTTATTTTCAGCGGCTGCTTTCAGCATAAGGCTTTGAGTAGAAGTGGTAAAATCCGCACGGTGCGGTTGCGGAGAATATTCAGAACTTTTAGCTTTAAGACCTGTTAAACGCTGTCAAATTTGACAGTGTTTTATTGATCGCCATCGTCTTCAGGCCTTTATTTAGGATATAGTTTAAAGGTGCCAATGATATGAATATTCGCTCAATAAGAGTACACTACAAGTCGAATAACCGGCATGACAGTACAGCGAGCCGAGCACTCGAGGACGAGCGCATATGGGCGCGCTCCACCCGACTACGGCTGTCGGTTTTTTGGCGAATCCCTTTGAATCTGTTTGCTCGTGAACATTTTGTTGCCATTTTGACTACTTACTGGGATGGAGCACAGTCAAGTATATTATTCGTCGCGATAAATCAGTGATGTGCCCACAAAAGACAAATTCAAATCAATAAAAGGCTCGTCTCAGTCGCCTTAAAAAAAGATTAGTAATAGCTTAAAAAAAACAATTAAGTATTTAAAATTTTCTTCCCTTTCTTTCTTCTTCTTTTTTATTAGGTATCTGGTTGAAGAACAGATCGTAAGTACTGCTGCAGAAAATCCGGACTGTCTACATGGAGCCTTACTGAAAATGCCTATTCTACTGAAACGAAAACGTAGGTATCTCTTAATTAAATCTGAGTTACAAAACAAAACAGCCTGGGCGAGCTGAAAACTGCTTATTGAAACCATTCGTTGCTTAAATTAATTAATTTTATCTCAGTAGAGCAAGTGAAATGTATATTCAGATGCTTTTATGGATCTGTTACATAGTTAAGTTATTCGAAACATTTAACTAAGACTATTACTGTCACTGTGATTTACTAGTGTGCTGTAACAGAGGTATTACGAAAATCGAAAGTATAGGCACCTGTGACGTACTTTTAAGACCTGAGACACAAAAATTGGGCTATTTTTAGGATCCTCCACTAAACCGCAATAAGAAACCACTAGATTAGAGCCAGTTGGACCTACTTCTCAAGCGACATCTTGCGACTTGAATAGCCTTCCGGATCCCTATTGGGTATAAGTAAGTAAATGAAATAGGTATTTGCATCTATAAGATGATTTATACAAGGTGTATCTAAATATGTGTACTATGCGAAGGTGGGGGGTTTCAGACCACAATGGTGATCAGTTGTGGGGGGGAGATAATTAAAAATTCCTATTTTCAGTTTCCCATACAAAAATATTTAATTTCATAATGCCTAAATAAATTGACAACCCTATCCTTGTAACCCCTTGACCCCTTGACCTACTACCTCTGTAGGTCTACTACTACTACCTTCTACCTCTGTAGCTGAGTTTAGGGTTGTCACTTTGTATAAAGTCAGCTGTTCATGTTGAAACTTCGTTGCAGTTTTTTTCAGAGATACCAATCGAAGTTCGAAAAGTCGTTGAACAAAAGTTGTTCCCCGGGGGGTGGAAATTCACCCCCCTTCAGGATAGTACACATATTTTGATACACGTTGTATAGCGTTAGGGGCAACTTACGCAAGGGCATGAGCAACGTATTTGCTCATGCCCTTGCGGGACGCTACAGTACTTACCGGGACTGGATTTTTAGATGGAATAGTCTTGCCCAGCACCTATATCATCCTGGCAGCTTAATCGGCCCAATCCACAGGAAATACATGGTCTATACGTGCGGAGCTGACTAAGCCACGGGTTTCCTCACGATATTTACCTTCACCGTTTGAGAGCACTAGCACTGCGCTTTTAGATATACGGGAAGAGTAAAAAGGTGTCTCATAGACTGTTCTCGTCAGCTTCACAGTAGCCTACCATCAAAAAGGATTGTGGGCAAAGTTGCCTTCTCCTCGCGTCGAGCTCCTCACTGCTGAGGGTTGCTCCATGGATCAATTTATCCTTGACAATGTTTCGCCACCTGGATCTGTCACCGGCAACCTGAATGGCTTCATGGGCCTTCACGTTGAGAGTGGAGCGGATTTGGTCGGACCAGCGTATCGGGCTTCGGCCTCGTGGTCTCTTGCTTTCAATTTTACCAGTGATGACAAGTTTTTCCAGGTTGTCGCCCTGTGTCCTGGTTATATGCCCGAAATACTCAAGGACTCGCTGGAGGCAGATTGATGTGCCTAGTGGTCAAAGTTGTAAGCTTCTGTTATTATTCCATGAGTTTTAGATGTTATTTGAAACCTTGTGGTACCTTAATTGACAGGAAGTGTGGACTTTGTTACTAAATTGTTAATAGAAGGTATTATTAATTAATATTAAGATGATTAGGTTCATAAAAATATTATTTGTTTTGTTACCGTTACAAAATACAGAATTATTCAGGGATCAATAAATCAATATGGTAATTGAATTTCCATCGGTTGCTTGAGCTCCAACATTCAAGCTTCAAGCTTCAAGCTATAAAAATAAAGAGTAGGGATGGTTTGGGTCTGCAAGCAAGCGAATGGTAATTCAAGCAGGCATTCGGTTTTGAACCGTCGACAAGACAAGTCCACTTAGTTCGTCTCGGCGATAGCCATGTACAAGTTTAGCTTAATGTATCTAGATCCATAAAGTACTCAAGTTGTTAATAAAACTGAAGAAAAGGCTATAAAGTGGTTTGAATTCTACATCCTCGGTCTTCTCTGTTAGTGGATCTTTCAAGTCAGAAGTGGGATGAATCAAGGTACGTAATATTTTTTATATTGTTTTAAAGTAATAGCTGTAATTCTTACAATTATCTGGTAAAAACGCATGTATAGTTTATCGTGTGACACACATGGCCAAGGCTACTCTTTGGTAGTGTTATCACACGATTTCTATAATTTATTTGGTTGAGTAAATGCATTCAGAGGTTATCGTGTGGCACACATGGCCAGGGCTACTCTTTGGTAGTGCTACCACACGATAGCTGTAGTGTATTTTAATTTTTTTTTTTAGTAAATACATACACAAGTTGTCGTGTGGCACACATGGCCAGGGCTACTCTTTGGTAGTGCTACCACACGATAGCTGTAGTGTATTTTAGTTTTTTTTTTAGTAAATACATACACAAGTTTGTCGTGTGGCACACATGGCCAAGGCTACTCTTTGGTAGTGCTACCACACGATCGCTGTAGTGTATTTTAGTTTATTAATTACATACCTACGTTGTTGTGTGGCACACATGGCCAAGGCTACTCTTTGGTAGTGCTACCACACGATAGCGGTTGTTATTCTAGGAAAGTTAAATGCATGCATAGGTTATCACGTGGCGCACATGCCAAGGATACCCTTGGGTGATGCTACCACATTAAATGTGACTAAGCGCTGCTTGTATTTCTTTTATCTACCATAGATTGTCATAAAAAAGAAATACTGTAGTTGGTTATCGAATAAATCATCCCTTTTATATATTTCTTTTCATGCGACGGCGAGGAGAAACCAACGGAGAATGACGTGTGTCATCCGACCATGGCCGCAATAGAACATGGACCACCCGGACATGGAGCATCAAGAAGATTGGACTCGACACTGGAACGCGACTCAATGCCACTACACCGAAACTGGACTAGCTGGGCGATTGCAAGTTGTAGCCGTTCGTTGCTGTTTCACATCGTCAAGATTGGTTAAGCGCTACCAGCAGGATGAAGTAAATGAAACTGCAAGACATTTCAGTAGAAAATTAACACGTGAGTTCACGTCTCAATTCCCAAAGATTTTTAATATTGGCTCATAAAGTACTAGAGTAGATTCAGCACTGATGCTAAACTGAAACGATATACCTAAATTAAATAATACATGACTTAGGTTAATGGTGTGAACCATGAATGTGTAATAGTCATGTGAGGGTGTGTGTGTGAATGTTGTATCAGAAACTTAATATTCCGATGATAACGATAGAGGGTAAGAAGTGAAATATTAAAAAAAAGGGGGAGTTTTTATGATTTTGGGTTGCTTACGAGCTTAGCGGTAGATAGGCAGTTTTTTCTCACTTTTGCAAAGAGTATATTTACGGAGTATAGTGGAAGAATTCTATCGGATTTAATTGGTATTCTATGTATGTACGT
This sequence comes from Thera obeliscata, assembly GCA_947578465.1. Classification (NCBI taxonomy): domain Eukaryota; kingdom Metazoa; phylum Arthropoda; class Insecta; order Lepidoptera; family Geometridae; genus Thera; species Thera obeliscata. Next base: position 19,937,514 of record OX387912.1, on the reverse strand, counting down.
ATCCCTGGGACATCTTCTGGTCTTCTCCTGTTGGTAGGTGCGTACCTACCCTCAGTTTCTTATCGAGGTTGTTTCTAAAAGTGCGGTTGTGATTAGTATAGATTTATTTGTCCTAAAGGTGGTTTTTAAAATTTTCGATACAGTTTGTCCAAATGGCGAATACTATTCAAGAAAATAGGAGTGATCCAAGGTTCAAATACGTTTCTGGTGAAGATACCTACGTTGTCAGTTTTTTGTTTTACTTTTATTTATTTATTTGGATATGCATTGGATTACAGCAACCTTGTCTGGGTCATTAAACAGATGATGTGACGTCTGAGGTGGGGGCAAGTTTTATCATTAATATCATTCCAGTAGGTGCCACCGTGAGAACAGTAGCAGGAATATAAGAATAATAGGAAATAGAGGCGCTAAGAAAAATAGTAGATGGTTACTTGTTTGTTTATTTAAATCACCACAAAATTACGCAAAAAAAAAAAAAATATAGGTTCAAACAAATAAAATATTCTCCCTCGTGCTTACTCACTGAAGGTTGCCTTCAGTACTAAACTGGTAAACTGGTATTATAAATAGGAACGGTAATGAAAATAATTGACGAATAATGATATTATAAATAGGAGGGGTAATGAATAAAGACAGGTACAATGATATAGGTAGGAAACCACATCACACACTTAATATTTATTTACTAGTTATCAGGGTTTTCAAAATTGACTTAAAAGTCTAGAAAGGTAAACTAGGTGCACAATTAATCTTAAGGTGGGTACTTTGCAACTAAACGTTTAATAGTCTATGACGTTGACTCCTCGATCTAACTAAGTATAAGAACTTTTATGTAGACGCGAAGGATCTCTGCTTCGGCTGATCACAATACTGGTTTGGCGACAATGACATTCAGTTGAGGTTTGGAATGACTTAAGACTACCATGCTCTTGGTTACGATTGGACAAATTCATAATTATCCAATCCTTCGTAGGAATGAAGGATCGTTTTCAACCTAAAATCGGTTAGTATTAATTATCAGAAAACAAAACAACAGTTTATACTACAAATATTTTGTTAATGCAGTATATTTTTTTTATACCGTGATCTATCCGATTGCAGTATAACTTACTTAACATCGTTCATTATGAAAGGTAAACTGCAGTGGTAGAATCTGCGAAGGGATTAAAAATTAGCCTCAGCAGTTAAAAGGAAATAAGTTAAAATCATGTTCATTTATTATTGATTGTCTAAGGGGTGTTATAATGCCAAAGTGCAGTGGGTCTAGTTAGATAGATAGATGGATAGATAGATAACACTTTATTGCAAACAAGGATACCTCATTGGAACTAAGCGTACCTAACTAAATAAAGCGTTATTAGCTTGTTACTAAGTATAAATCGTTAGTTCAATGCCTATTAAATCTGTACATAAAGTACTACTTTACAGAATTAAACTTACCTACTACATAAGTTTATGAATCATCGTTTCAATTTTATCCATACCCTTTTCAGGGTGAATTTTGTTATGGGTAGAATTTTTTTTGTGCGTAGGAAGTTGCTATCCAGTGACGTTCAACAAAGGATGAAACCGTCGTTTTGTACGAGCTAGTGGTCAGAAAATATTATAATTGCTCTTTCTTTATGCGTGCGGTTTTCAGAAAAGTAGATAGGTCTGTTAGGCCTTTTAATATTCCATCTTGCAGTGCCTAGCCTATCTGGCTGGTGCTTTTGTTAGCAATGCCTAGTCGTATAAAAATAATAATTGAAAAAAAAAAAAGAATACCTTTAAACGACGACAAAAAGCTGTTTCTTGCATATGCCTTGCTGGCGTTAGCTATGTCTGTTAAGACGGTAGATGTCTTTTATGTTGTGAGTCATCGAGGTACACGTACTACGTCAGCTGTTGTTAAAACAACGTTTTTTAGATCCTCCTATGTTTCAGTTGTCAAATGTGATGAGTTTCTTATTTCAACACTGTTGCCTCTGGCATTAGGTTCCAGGTTTCAATTTGGTTCTTGAAACTGGATTTTTGTGTCTTTATTGGTCAAAATGTTTTAAATAAACGGCGACGAGACACATCACTAGTCGAGAATTCAAGATCGAAAAAAAAAGATGACATCGAAATGAGTAGATGGTTGTTCCGCGTGTTTTATAGGAATACGGAGTTCTTAGCTATAAACAAATGGGTAGTTTTAGCTGAAATAGTGAGGAGGTATCATATTGGTTGACATGAGCTCTATCGCATCCATTTTACATCGTTGATGGAGAAGAAAATAGCTGCAAATTTGTCCTGGTCTCCCTTGTGTTAAGCGAATAGATCTAGAATTTCCGATCTGCATAAGTCATTAATCTTAATAGTAATGTTGCGATTTTACTTAATTACGGTTAGAAGAGTATAAAAGTAATTAATGACAGCAAAATTAAAAACCTTTTTATTATTATTATTGCGGATAGCCAAACAAAAAAGTACTAAGTAGAAACTGGTTGATAATCATTAGCTAAAACACAAATGGAACTGGGAAGATAGATTAATGATGACCTTATTAAACTTTAAGCCTGTCTGTCCGTCGCGCTTTCACGCCAGAAATAATGAACTGATTTAAATGACATTAGGTACACAGTGTAGAAATTGAGAAAGGGCATAGACTACTTAAAAATAAAAGGATGGTAAGGGGTTGAAAAGAGGGTTGAAAAGATTTTAAATGAGTGAGCGATGCAAGTATGTGTTATGTTGTGACAATTATTAGTAAGATTCCATTATATAAGTATTAAATCCATTATATATGTAAGTAATAAAATCATATTAAAAGCCTTTATTAATAAATAAAAATAAATGAGACGTGAACCACCAATAGAAAAATGGATGAAATGGATATAGCACTGATGAAATGATTTCCTTTGATCACACTACAAATAAGTGTGCATTAAACAGAAAAATAGATGAAATGGATAGCACTGATGAAATGATTTCTTTTGATCACACTACAAATAAGTGTGCATTAAATTGAAAAATGGATGAAATGGATATAACAATGATGAAATTATAACTTTTAATCACACTACAAATGAGTGTGCATTTGTTGATACATTCAATTACACTTTCTGTCGACTAGCTTAGCTTAGCTTAGCTTAGCTTAGATTAGCTTAGATTAGCTAGATAAACAATTGAATAAATAATTATTAAACGCAAGTTATTACACATGATGTCTTAGTTTCAAGTCAATTATTAGTATTGTTTAAACGATTAACATTGTGTTAACGATTATTTTATTTAAAGAAAAAAGTTTTTAATCATCTATCTAGCTACCATAGCACGAATTCTACTTAATTTGGGGCTAGATAGTGTTGTGTGGATGGTCCACAATAATTATTTATTCAGTATGGTCAGTATAGTCAGTATGGTCAGTATGGTTAGTATGGTTAGTATGGTCAGTATGGTTAGTATGGTCAGTATGGTCAGTATGGTTAGTATTGTAGTATTGTAGTATTTTGATTTTGATTTTGATTTTGATTTTGATTTTGATTTTGATTTTGAGTTTGATTTTGATTTTGATTTTGATTTTTTACTTTTGTCACTCATGTTTCTCGTGTTACTCATGTTGCTCATGTTACTCATGTGGCTGATGTTACTTATGATACTGATGTTACTCATAAGGCTGATGTTACTGACGTTGTAGATGTTACTGAAGTAACTAATTTTAATGATGTTACTGATGTGACTGATTTAAATGAAGTTACTGATGTTACTGATGCTACTGATGTTACTGATGCTACTGATGTGACCGATGTGTCTGATGTGACTGATGTGACTGATGCTACTGATGTGACTGATGTGACTGATGTGACTGATGTGACTGATGTGACTAATGTTGATAATGCTGATAATGTTGATAATGTTGATAATGTTGATAATGTTGATAATGTTGATAATGTTGATAATGTTGATAATGTTGATAATGTTGATAATGTTGATAATGTTGATAATGTTGATAATGTTGATAATGTTGATAATGTTGATAATGTTGATAATGTTGATAATGTTGATAATGTTGATAATGTTGATAATGTTGATAATGTTGATAATGTTGATAATGTTGATAATGTTGATAATGTTGATAATGTTGATAATGTTGATAATGTTGATAATGTTGATAATGTTGATAGTATTGTAGTATTTTGATTTAGATTTTGATTTTTTTTACTTTTGTTACTCATGTTTCTCGTGTTACTCATGTTGCTCATGTTGCTCATGTTACTCATGTGGCTGATGTTACTTATGATACTGATGTTACTCATGAGGCTGATGTTACTGACGTTGTAGATGTTACTGAAGTGACTGATTTTAATGATGTTACTGATGTGACTGATTTAAATGAAGTTACTGATGTTACTGATGCTACTGATGTGACCGATGTGTCTGATGTGACTGATGTGACTGATGTGACTGATGCTACTGATGTGACTGATGTGACTGATGTGACTGATGTGACTGATGTGACTGATGTGACTGATGTGACTGATGTGACTGATGTGACTGATGTGACAGATGTTGATAATGTTGATAATGTTGATAATGTTGATAATGTTGATAATGTTGATAATGTTGATAATGTTGATAATGTTGATAATGTTGATAATGTTGATAATGTTGATAATGTTGATAATGTTGATAATGTTGATAATGTTGATAATGTTGATAATGTTGATAATGTTGATAATGTTGATAATGTTGATAATGTTGATAATGTTGATAATGTTGATAATGTTGATAATGTTGATAATGTTGATAATGTTGATAATGTTGATAATGTTGATAATGTTGATAGTGTTGATAGTGTTGATAATGTTGATAGTGTTGATAGTGTTGATAATGTTGATAATGTTGATAATGTTGATAATGTTGATAGCGTTGATAGCGTTGATAATGTTGATAATGTTGAAAGCGTTGATAGCGTTGATAGCGTTGATAGCGTTGATAGCGTTGATAGCGTTGATAGCGTTGATAGCGTTGATAGCGTTGATAGCGTTGATAGCGTTGATAGCGTTGATAGCGTTGATAATGTTGATAATGTTGATAGCGTTGATAACGTTGATAACGTTATTAACGTTGTTGATAATGTTTAGAATACTGATAATGATTGTTAATAATTAAAGATATTGATAATAAGAGGTTGATAAAGTTCATGATAATGTTCGTTGATTATGTTCATTGATAATATTCGTGGTTTGTTGATAATTTTCTTTGCATGTTGTTAAGTATTGTTGAATTGATAAAGTTGAATAGTTAATAATATAAAGGTATATAATATATTGATATTGTTAGTATATTGTTCGTATTGGTACCTAGTTGATACAAATGTTTGAAAAAAAATGTGGATGTTTAACAAAATGGTCACTTTGTTAATTGTTTTGATGAATCATTACAAACGTGTTATTTCATAAACTATGTACCTATCACGAGGTCGTGACTGTTTATCAGGATGGACGAACTTGTAAGCTTCTGTTATTATTCCATGAGTTTTAGATGTTATTTGAAACCTTGTGGTACCTTAATTGACAGGAAGTGTGGACTTTGTTACTAAATTGTTAATAGAAGGTATTATTAATTAATATTAAGATGATTAGGTTCATAAAAATATTATTTGTTTTGTTACCGTTACAAAATACAGAATTATTCAGGGATCAATAAATCAATATGGTAATTGAATTTCCATCGGTTGCTTGAGCTCCAACATTCAAGCTTCAAGCTTCAAGCTATAAAAATAAAGAGTAGGGATGGTTTGGGTCTGCAAGCAAGCGAATGGTAATTCAAGCAGGCATTCGGTTTTGAACCGTCGACAAGACAAGTCCACTTAGTTCGTCTCGGCGATAGCCATGTACAAGTTTAGCTTAATGTATCTAGATCCATAAAGTACTCAAGTTGTTAATAAAACTGAAGAAAAGGCTATAAAGTGGTTTGAATTCTACATCCTCGGTCTTCTCTGTTAGTGGATCTTTCAAAGTATAGCATACATTAAAAAATGATCAAAGTTAAATGAACATAGGGGTGGTCTATGCCCAACAATGAACTTCCCGAGCTGATAATGATGACGAAATCAGTAGGTATTGCTACTGGCTGCACGCCAAAAGATGAAAAAAAAAAATCCAAATGTTAGAGGTCAGACAGAAATCAAATATCTGATAACAAGTGCGAGAAGCCAATTTGCAGTTACTTCATAAGACTGTATTTTACCTGTTGGCAAGTTTATCTGACGGGAGTAGATATTTGCTTTTAGACGAGATAGTGTGGTGGAGAATCGATGAAATAAAATTTGATTTGATTTGATAAAATTAGATTGAATAAAATTAGTTTTAGAGTCAGCGTAGGTAACATTATAACCTTAAACTTAGCGAGCATCTAAGCGTTTCTGCGTTGGTAATAAGTGAAACACTCAAATATGACAGTTTGACAGCGATTCACTAATCCCCACCGCAAAACGTCAAGATGTGCGCAGGGCTAAGGCTACACTCAAAAAAAAATACTGTTGGTACCAACAATAAAACTTTAACAGGGGAGAGCCCACAATGGTGTATAGTCCGTGCGTCAATGTTTTTATTGTCATGGATCAAGTTGTCAGTACAACAATATTTCTATTGTCAAGAAGTAAATTGTCATTGCAACAATGTTTCTATTGTCAAGAATTAATTTGTCATTGCAACAATGTTTCTATTTTGTGTTTTGATACTACAACAATGTATCTTTTGTCAGCGGAACTAATTTCGAAAACGAAGGACTAAAAATGTACAACTAGTAGGTACGAAAGACCCCAAGTGTGAGGGGTAAAAAAAGAAGATTTGATAAGACCGAAGTTGATCCGGTGCATTCATCGGATCAACTCCAGTCATATCAAATCTTCAACGGATTCATTAATCCGTTGATTTCATAAAACTACTTCTACAATATAAGGAAACGCCGTGCGTTTTCGTCAGCGCGTTCTAGGATCGATACAATTTTAGTCACGCCATCTAGTTCTAAATTTAGTAAGCAGCTTTTTTGTTAGTTTACTTTACTAACAATGTCCACATTGACACACTTCCAACGTTCCATTGTCACCTCAGCGACATATTTATTATATGACAAAAGGTAGTTGAATACTACGACTATAGTTATTTTGCTAGGTTGTTTTACAATGTTCACATTGATACACTAGCAACGTTCTATTGTCACCACAACGACTTACTTATTGCATGACAAAACGTAGTTGAACTTTACGCTTTAGTTATTTTGCGAAATTTATTTGCAATGTTTACATTTACACATTTGCAACGATCCATTGTCATCACAGTCATATATTTGTTGTATAACACTGGCCCACTTCTACTCCAAATATTGCTATGCCCTAAACTTAAAGGCTTATTATGTATTCACCATTTTTAACTTTATAACTTCACCATGTAACATAATAATTGCAATAAAGAATATGAGAATGAGTTTGAGTAGTCACATGCTCCGACTATAGGTCTTTTGTTAGATTTATTAAAAATGTTCACATTTACACACATGCCAGTTCCATTTTCACCTCAGCAACATATTTATTGTATGACAAAAAGTACTCAAATGCCACAACTATAGTTACTTTGCTACGTTTTTTAACAATGTTCACATTGACACGCTAGCAACGTTCTATTTTCACTACAGCAACGTATCTATTGAATGTCAAATGGTAGTTGAATGCTACGACTAAAGTTACTTTGTTAGATTTATTAACAATGTTCACATTGACACACCTAAAACGTTTTATTGTTATATAATCAATTTTTTTATTAACTTTGATGTAAGGACAAAGCTAAATTGTTCCTTGCACATTAAACGAAGGAAAATCAGCGGACAATAAAAAAGTTGCTGAACTCAACAAAGCTCTTTCTGCTAAAGTAACAGAGTATTTAGTTGCTCCAACAGGAAATTTCTGACAATGCATTTATTGTGACTTTGTTGACCCATTTTTTTCTGTGTGTAAAGGGTTTTTAGAGTGTTTAGGATAGGATCTGGAATAGGAAGTGTTCTGAGATGATGGTTACCATTCCCGAGGACTGCCTACCATCTCTTGCGATTGTAGTCGACTTATTTCACCTACATTTTTTAAAACTCGCAATCTTTTGAAGTCCCAAATATTGCTTCGAAATTGATAAACCTTTAAGGAATTCGATATTAAAATTCCGATATACCGAGAAATCATCGCTCCTTGTCAGATCCATACAAAAGTAACTTGAGCCTAATTACGGTACCATTAAGGAAACGGCAGCCCACGCAAGAAGAATAACTGATTTGCCTGAACTGATTACATCTATCACAAGTTTGATAGGGCTTGACGTACCTATAGAAATTCGACAAAGCTATTTACGTGTACTATAAGGAATAGGGTTGTAACACGAAGAATATAATGCTACGCGTAGGCTCGTTGATTTGATATTGAATTGCCGTTTGTTAGTTCTGAGTTATTTGTGTTGTTTTTTCTTGAATTTTAATTGTTTATAAGACTATTTTTAACCAACTTCAAATAAAACAGAAGAGGTTCTCATTTTGCTTTTTATGTTTGATATCGAATAACTTCGTAACTTATGAGCCGCTTTGAAAAAAACTTTCTTTATCTGAAAAGAAATATTTCAAAATTAGTAATGTAAAAACTTTATCGAAATCAGTTCGGCAGTTTGATCATGAAATCGGTTTCCCAAGTTTTTTAAACATACATATGTCGTATTCGGGCTGACAACACTGTCAGTCATCCATCATCAAACCTTCGTTCGGAACGCCAGTGCCATCAGTTGGCGCTTGACGGAGTCTACGAGCAACGAGCGACCGTGCGACATTCACATTCTGGATTCTGGCTTCGGCGGTTGCACACCTAGTCTTGTAGAAACCGTCCGCGTTCCGTATACTTACCTACCTAGCTATACGTTTAATCGCTAAGCTATCCTGTTTGCTAAGATGTGTGATATAAAGTTGATTCGGTTTGGAACATTTTCTTCTCATTGTTTTACAACCGACCCCTACCCTCAATACGCCCACTGAGTAGCTTCATAATGCTAGGCTACGGAAGGAAGATGAAAATAGGATACCGACGACATCAGAAATGTGGGATCAAGGTCGGATAAAACGAGAAGAGAAAGTGGAGAAAGTGACCTTTGAAGTAAAATCTTAGAGATGCAAAACTTAACCATGTGAGCCCTGTTTGAAGCCCTGCAAACATCCAAGACGAGTCATCCAGTGAACCTACCGGCATTCAACCTCGAAAAGACGGATGCGGACGCGAGATCGTGGTGTGCGGCTGTCGATCTGTTTCGCCGATAAACCCCTTAGCGGCGGTCAACTGATTGCTATCAGCAACGCAATAAAGGGAGCTGCATCCACGCGGCTGTCCCAAAGAACCTATCGTGGGACCACGTGGACCGAATTCAAGAATGCAAGAAATCCAAGCTCAAAGATCATAAGGGACAATACGTGGCGTATCCAGCGTCAACGCAAGCACCCGTGAAGCCTGCAGCGAGCAAAAGAGGTCGAGACTTGGAAAGCGGCAGCGAGCAAAGGAGGTCGGACTTTAGGAACGGCAAACCAGGCCACAACGCAATTCGGCGCACGAGCGGCAGCAGCCATGCAGCTGGCAGCGGCAACAGCGGTGGCAGCGCGGCGGCGCTTTGGGTCTAGCGCACAGCGAGTGAAGCGCGTAGACGTTGGCGTCTTGCAATGACCTTCGAGGACGATTGACAAAGGTTAGCTGTATTGTTTTTTATTTGATTTTGATGCTGAGTGTTAGCTAACCGGTAGAAGCCTAAAGATTTAATGATTCGGTTAGGTTACTTGTGAACATGACTCAGACTGCTTTCTCACTCAGTAAAGTTATTTTTGGTAACCTTTGTTACAAGATGAGTCATGAGTCCGAAGATATTTTTTACAGGTTATCTTTTTTTAGTGAGGGTACTTAGAAAAAAAAATAGGTCATTGATAAATTGTAAAATGGTGAGCATTCGTATGATTACTTGATGGTTATGATGTTGGTGATGAGCTTATGGACTGTTTTCTGACTTCTGCTTCCGAATTTTGTCGTATTAGCCGATCAGAATACTGTGTTTAGACTTTCTTTACAGAATATGCACACGAGGAAAGCGATTCGACAGCAACGTGACAGCGATGCTACAGCGACGCAACAGCGACACGACAGCGACGCGACAGCGACACGACAGCAACGCGACCACGATAGCACTACTGTTGGCGCCATCGCGTCTAGCACACCTGGCTGTGCTGTTGGCGGTAGTGGCGGCACAGCTACCGAGTGGCGGGTCTACTTCTGCTAAAATTGACGGCGTTTTGCAAGGATCAGGTCAGTCGTACCCATTTTTGTTCTGATAGTGGTACCGAATGTTCTCTTGTTGTGAATAGTAGCTAATAAGTTTGCTGGAAATAGAGTTTATACGTTATGACGTAATGATTGGAGATGGAAAATGTTTTTGAAGCGAGAGAACAAGCGATCTACATCAGTATTGAGAAAAATTCTAAGCACGAAAGCAAAGGTTTCTTCGTTCTTGGTTGGTGACTTCGTTACTATAAGCGTAGGTACTTACAAATACGCTCACTCTAAGTTAAGACCTATGCCAGTGGGTTATGTACCAGTCGAAGTATACAGTAATGATGATCATGAGGAAGAAGTCTTTCATGGGTGGTAAAAGCGTAGCGTAGTACTCTATCGGCCGTAGTTTGGTCGACTATACCAGCAGCTACTACGTAGCCGTAGCCCGGTAGAAATCGGTGTCTCTTGAGGCAACTCAAGTAGTCCGTGGGTACGCGGTGCGCGTTTAGCTCTGGCGGAGGTCGGGGTCTGTAGAGACCGTAGTGTGAGTCAGAGGGCTGATCACACGGGAGCACTGAGAGAGTGGCTGGTCGGCTGGTGATGGCCGTGGCGATAGAGGGCGGACGCGATGCTTTTGGTGAAAACTTGTTGTTTAAACGAAGATGCGATGGTACATGACTCAGGCAAACTTTTTGTTGTGATTGTTGGTTTTTGTTTTAAATTAAGTTAAAAACATGTTGCAATTGGTGAATTTCTTTGTCTTTTTTGAATTGGCTAACGTAAAATTAGAAGTAATTGACAATGATTGAGATTTTTGAAGTAATAAAAATAGCGTAGAGTGTTGAAAGTTTCCTTTAGATTGCATTAAAAGTAGAGCTTTAGTTTCATAGTCAGGAACGGCCGAGAGAAAAATAAGAGGTACTCTGAGTGGATTCCATTGTTTCAGATTAACACACGGGGACGTGTGCCAGCAGGATGGCCGTGTCGTATTCGGGCTGACAACACTGTCAGTCATCCATCATCAAACCTTCGTTCGGAACGCCAGTGCCATCAGTTGGCGCTTGACGGAGTCTACGAGCAACGAGCGACCGTGCGACATTCACATTCTGGATTCTGGCTTCGGCGGTTGCACACCTAGTCTTGTAGAAACCGTCCGCGTTCCGTATACTTACCTACCTAGCTATACGTTTAATCGCTAAGCTATCCTGTTTGCTAAGATGTGTGATATAAAGTTGATTCGGTTTGGAACATTTTCTTCTCATTGTTTTACAACCGACCCCTACCCTCAATACGCCCACTGAGTAGCTTCATAATGCTAGGCTACGGAAGGAAGATGAAAATAGGATACCGACGACACATATATTATTTATAATGGTATTTCTGTAGGCCTACCACTAGGTCTGTCTTGCTATGTTTCTGGCTCTGGTTTTGAGTCCGTGTGAGTGCTGTCTAAATAAATCCTACGTCGAAACGTTACACACACAGTATAACATAATGGTGAGCACTAACACATACTTAAAACTAGAGCCAGAGACAGAGCCAGACAGAGCTTGCGGAAGGCCTACAAGAAGGAAGAAGTTTGTATTCTCTGACGCGTTGTCACCTAACTAAGTAAAGACTACAATATCCTATCGTCAGATTTTCGAATAATCTTCTTCAAGCAGAAGCAATAAAAACATGCGAGCTTCGCATCTCTTCATCTCCCACGCAACCAAATCCCCTAATGTCGGGATAAGTATGAATGAAGTCTGGCTACGTCTTGGGCGTCTGCCAGACTCGGCCAGGAAGTCTGGTGGTTCCACACAATCTTGCAAAGGTTAAGGGTGACGAAAATAATGTAACAGGCCACTTTGGGGTGTTATGAATCAGCAATGGCCTACTTTTCGCTGAATTACTTAAGAATCTTGTGGGAGTTGCGCAATTGTGTGAAATAGTAACATGATATTTGTTTTTTGGGTCTTTATCGCTTTTTTTATTGTTTTCTAAGTTTTTACGGCTGCTGAACCGCAAGACAACATTATTATCGTTGACACAATATCCACTGCATTAGCTACTCGCAAAGAAACAGCAGATAGATAGATAACTCTTTATTTATTACCATGTCACACTAGGTAAGTAGGATAAAAAAATAACTCCAAAATTAACAGTCACAGTAATACAATAGGCGATTTTATGGCTAACAGTGATATCTCTAACAAGGCCAAGTAAAAAAATGTAATAAGTAGGTACTTTAAATATTAATTAATTCCAAATTATTGAGTGGAAAAATTACAATACATAATAGGAAAAGTAAACAGAGCATATAATATACTATCGAGGCTGAAGGGGAATGTAGAGGTAGGTTTATTTACATACAAAAAGCAAAAGTACAAACAAAATTATTTTCTACTGTCATACTACACCTACTAACATACCTATACATACACGGCTATTCACAAGTCTTTTCAAACGATTTTAAGTAAAAAGGATTATAAAAGGTGACTGAATTTGGTTGTAATTTTTTTCATCAAAATCAGTTTGGCCGTTTTTTTTATGTTTGTTACTGCATACTTACGTCATTTATGGTTCGTAATACTTCCAGATTGGTCCCATACAAATTTTATCCAAATCGGTTTAACAGTTCGGCCATGAAATCGGTTTCTCAATATTCTTAAACTTATATTATTCATAATCTTTATTTTAAACAATGTTGAAGTAGGAATAATACAAGGTGTTTGGTATTAATGACAGAAAGCGTTTTCTAAATATAAAAGTTCATATACGAAACCCTGTTTGTGTCAGTAGTAGTGCGTTATCATTTTGGCAAATCGTTCAAATAATAGCCTGTATCGTCCTCTATTCAACCTCTATGGCATATTCTTATGACGTCACTCTCCCCATGTTTTTCAGTGACCAAGCTTGAATACTCTAGGAATGTATTAAGTTCGCCTACGCTCCTAGCTGAAAGAAGCGTGGGAGTCTCCTGAAACCTGTATACAGGATGTTTGAAAGTAGCACTCGTAGTTTTAATTCGAAATGGTCTGTTATATTTAATAATTAAAATAAACTGACTAATACTATGGTCAATAAAAAAACATTTTTATTGATAAACACAAAGGGGTTGTCCGGGTAAGTACTACCACCATGCCTATTTCTGCCGTGAAGCAGCATTGCTGTGTTTCGGTTTGAAGGGTGAAATTACTGGCACGTAAGGCTGAAGATCTGTATGACTCAAGTTGATGACCGCAGTAGTGCATATTAGGGCAAGTTCCTGACGTGCGTAACCTATTGAATCAATGCTTATTGTTATGCCTGTTCTATCAGCTACTTGTACAAAAAAATGCCTAAAATTTACCAATTTTCTTTACCAGTCTTTTATCCTCTAAAATATAGTCACATAGCCTTGAACCCAAATTTCGGTTATATGCGCGTAGATCTTCAAGTATTCTATGCTCTTCAAGTACGCTGACGGAACAAAAAATACTCACACCACATTAATCGAACTGTACACCGTAAACCACCTAGGAAAAACTGCTCGAAATAAAACCATGAATCTACAAAAATGGAGCCAAAACGCCCGCGTTTTAGAAACGTCTATTTTTCTAACACCCTGTTCCACCATGGCGACGCCGTGGCTCGAATCCCGACACACTTTCCATTGACGGGGTGGGGTAGCCTCCCTTTGGTGGTATTTTGGGATGAATTTTATCTCCTAATGCGATTAGGTTCGACTGTCTATTTTTAGAACAGATATTTTAGATGAGAACAATTCACAAAGTAGAGCGAACAAATTCATGCATGAAAAAAAAGCGTGGTAGAAAGATATTATACGTTGACGTCACTGTACTTCAAGTACTTCTAAAGATTTCTTCTCAATATTTAAGTAAATTCAGAAGATTTCAAACATTTTATTTGGAAATTTCCTTTATGCAGTAATCAGTGGATTACTCTAAATATGGTACCTACTACAAAAGTAATGATTTGTATTTCATATACCCCCCTAACCTTTGGAACCCCCTCTTCGATACCTTAACCTGCCTTACCGGATGGACTGATGACATTGTAAAATCGCAGAAAATCGGTGAATGGGGAGGACTAAAGCCCGTATTCAGAAACAGTGTTGAGTCTGAGTTGAGCCTCATAAAGGGAAGGGGGAGAGTATAGATTTTTTACAGTTCTCTATTGAAAAATGTCAAAAATCTAGGCTTGACTCAGACTCGAGCACTGTTTCTGAACACGGGTCTAATAAATCGTTCATCCTAAGGAGGTATGTATCCCGCAGTGAACTTCTTCAGACCTACCATGAGCTCTGTCTGGCTCTGTCTCTGGTTCTGGTTTTGAGTCTATGTGAGTGTTGACCAAATAAATTCTCCGTCAAAACGTCACACACACAATATAATGCACTGGTTAGCACTGACACAGACTCAAAACCAGAACCAGAGACAGAGCGAGGCAGAGCTTATGGTAGGCCTACTGATGATCCGCGGTAGAATCCAATCGGGACCCCGTGACTCTGTCAAGTTCCGATGCAGCATCGGACCATTCGTCAGGTGAGGAGTGGTTCGATGATGCACTGGCACTGAGGTGAGTGAAGATGACTGACAGAGAGTCTGACATCCCCTCCTACTCTTCCCCAAGTAGAAGGCATGCGTAAAGCATTTTCCCCAGGAAAAAAAAAGAGGCCTACTGATGATGTCAAATAAGTAAAGTGCGTGTTGCCCACTACATTTGAACAACTTTGAATAAGGGGTCCTAAAGGTGCAGTTATAATATAGCATAACGGGTTTTACAAAAACTCCCTAATCCTTTATTATTCCCCGTCAATGGGTATTCGCGCTGTGTGGTATGACGTCATGACACTAATCCCTTCATGGGCATGGACCTCAATCGGACAAAAGGCCCGCCGGCTTAGGATAACTGTTGATAGAGTTGTAGACAAATAAGTCAGGATATGAGCGTGGGCCATAAGTTTGGGGTCACCAATTTTGCTATTTTCAAAAATGTATATTAATTTTATTTATTTATTATTGGTTTAGCTCCATGTTTTACTACATCTCATGTATTATATGTTTCACTGGCTTAATATGTTTTTATGTTCAGCATATTGAAAAATAAAAATGTAAGAGTTATTTAAGACAGCTTTCTGTAAAGCATAGCCAATTTTGAATCTTTAACATATCGAGTGACTTCAATTTTACTCGTGAGATTCGAATAAAATTCCAAAAAAAAAGGTACATAGTATGTAACCTATGAAGCATAATAAATATATAGCCACTAGGTACTACTAGTATGGTAAATCTTTGTTACTAGCTACTTTTACTTGTATTCGTAATGCTTTAGAACAGTTTCTCCAAAACACATAAGGCTACAAAAGTACCATCGGCGTAAATAGCAACCTAGAAGTCCAACACAAAGTGGCGGCTTAAAAAAAAGAATCTACCTGCATTCATGTTCCCAGAATGTGGAATTGTAAAGACAAACACACGCAGCGTGCCGAGCGCACCTTTGCCACAGAAGCCATAGCAGTTACTAACGAACAGAACAATCACTTTTACCTCGTAGTATAACTAATTATACCTACGAGGTAAGAGTGATCAAATGTACAAAAGGTGGGCTTAATGCTATAAGCATTTTGGACCTGCCAACCTTAGGGGTATAGAGAATGGCGTTGGCGTGCTAGCGTAGAAGGAAAAACTTAGGTATTTAAATTAACAACATGTATCTACTTATTAGCTATCGTCAGATGAGATTTGCTTCAGGAAACGCCACCACTTCAAAAGACTTGCCTCTGTTCGTGTTAAGTACTGGCGATTTATTCATATATTTAATCATTATCATAAAATATCATCAATCGTAGGACGACTAGATGGAGTGACGACTTGCGTAGACCGGGTTCAGTGGTGCACTGACCTATGGCCAGCAGTGGACTGCAATAGGTTGATATTGATGATAATATACAGGAATACGACAAATGTAGAGTCTGTTCAGAAAGAGAACCGTCGTGGCCAAATTGAGAACTAACGTTATCACGTAGCTCATCCCTTTCTTTCTGTCAGCATTTTGCATCATAAAAATTAAATAAAGGAATAGTCCATTATTTGTGATAGGATTAAAACGCAACAGACGCGCTATTGTATTGCACAATAAACAAAAAAGGTGATTATGCACAGCAGCGCCCTCCAATTCCACGACGGTTCTCTTTCTGAACAGACTCTACAGTTGTTGATCCCAACATTTTCAAGCAAAAATATGAGTTAAAGAACTGTCAAATTAGCAATCCGCCAAACCTGCTCTTATCTAAGGCTGGTTTTCCTTTGGCTATCAGTAATTAACAGTTTATTTTTTCAAAATAAAAAAAAAACTGTTCCATATTTGAAAATCCTTTGTCGGGCCGTATTCAAAAACAGCGCTTGAGTCTGAGTCGAGCCTCAAGCACACTCAAGAATAGATTTTTTATCAGTTTTCCGTTAGTATGATATTCTGATTGAAACTGTATGTCTGCAAGTTAAGGTTTATTTTAAAATAAAAGCTATTTTCTAGTGAACGAAACCAACACAGGTTTTGTTCACGTATTCTGTGTATCGCTTCAAGTTGTTACCTAGTTAGTGTACACTGTATTACAATGAATTTACATTGCTCGATTATAACTAAGTTCGAGTAAGTGGTTTGGTTAAAAAATAATCGTGGCACTCGTGGAATACCGACAGAAGTGAAAACTTGATTAATCCAGAAATCGCTCAGTTGTAAAGAATAAAGCGATCACGCATCCAAATGGAGACCACGCAGGTCGCTGCTAAGCCAAGCCGATCGAATAGAGTAACTAATCTAGGTCCGTCACAAGTGCTTATTCTTCTTTATAATTAATGGAAATAGTTTATTTTGGAACAGTTTTGCTAATGTCAAATGAGGATATTACATAAATAAATAGTTTTTAGTCAAGTCAGTCAATAGACAAGTCGGCTGTCACTGGCTTTTAAAAAAAATATGGCTATTTTCTTCAAAACCATCGAAAACATTTACGTTCAAATCAAATCAGGATATCATATATTACACTTTCATTCAATCTGCAAGTGCAGAAGTGTATTTTAACCTCAAGTAATTTTGGTTAAAATACCACTGAAATTACACAACAGAACTTAAAATAACACCAGAAAACAATTAAAATGAAAACGCTATTGGTTAGCCCTATTAATAAAAATATGTCAAAAGATAATCTGTGCTTAAACGATTGCCATCTCTTACCACTGGGACAAAAAGTGACAGGGCTAACTTTAAACCATGACTAAATTTAAACTGCGTTTATTAATATGGCTGTATGTGACTTCCCAAAATGACAGAAAACAAATTATCCCACCACACTGACTGCTTCAAATAATTGAGTTCTAAAACTACTCTACAGACTGTCAAATTAAAGATTTTTATGTATGACAACATAAAATCCTTAATTTGACAGTTTTGAATGTCCATGCATCTCCAAACATTGACAGTACAAAAAAGTTCAACGCGCTTCGTCTAAAATAGTGATTTCTTAATTAGCGATAGATAATACATCCGGTTGGTTGTTTGCTTTCAACAAAACACAGGAGATTTGTCATACAATTTTCACTTTTTATTACAGATAAGTGAAAATTATTGTGACCTAATAACGGAATGATTATTTTATTTGTGTATGTAACGAATCACTCAAAAACTACAAAAACGATTTAAAAAAATATTTCACAATTAGAAAGCTAGACTATATTCTAGAGTGTCAGTAAGAGGAAAAAAGGAAAGAAATGTAAAGCGTCTTTGAATTTTTCCAAACATGCGAAGCTGGGGCGGATTGCTAGTTAGATATAGAATTACCGATAAGTGTACCCGTAGCAATGCTACGAAAATGCTACGAGAAATGGTTCGCAACTT
This sequence comes from Thera obeliscata, assembly GCA_947578465.1. Taxonomy (NCBI): domain Eukaryota; kingdom Metazoa; phylum Arthropoda; class Insecta; order Lepidoptera; family Geometridae; genus Thera; species Thera obeliscata. Next base: position 19,919,327 of record OX387912.1, on the reverse strand, counting down.
TATCGTATCGGTTCTTATTTTATTTATAGACTTGCATCGAATGTTTAAAAATGTGTGTACACTGGTAGCCTATTGGAAGCGACACCACCTTCTGTAAGAGTGGTGGGTTCGAATCCTACTCCTACTAACAAAAAGTTCACAGTTCAGCTTTTGTATTCATTTGTGTCGATGTTCCTATGACTATCTATTTCTTGATCAGCTGTAGATATCTTACTACGAAACTGAAATAAGTAGGAATCGTTGCTGCGTTGTGTCGCACTCTACTGGTTTCTCGGAAGACCAGTGGTATAGTGGCTTTCGCTACTACGAGTACAACATATTATGCTGGGTGACGACCAATTTTTTAGTCATTGTTACTTGTAAATGATCCTTGTGTAATACTTGCGTGGCATAAAATAAATAATTTGAAATAAAATAAATTTACAATTAAACAAATATTTACAAAATGTACAAAATACACAAGAAACAGTTGAGCTATCTGCAGATTGAATTAATACTTTGGTGGTCACAGAACATTTTCAAAATTGTATTAACTATAAACAATCTCGATAGGTATAACCTATGCCCTATTTAGGAAAATTTGGATACTGCTTACATTCAAAAATTATCTCCAAAGTATTGATTTCCCATTCTCACTACAGTTTCATGGTAAGACTGCAGATTCCATATCCGCCCACACAGCACTCATGTAGTAGCTATCTAATCTAACAGATAACATGCCGAAAGACGTGATTGATTGTGTGAGAAAAAGCTTAATAAATTAGTAGCAATAGGTATTTATGGGGGAAATCTACTCTGGTATTTAGGCGCTTCTCTAAACCTGTGAAGGCTTGGATGCTTTGATAGTTAATATGAAACAGTGTTGAGTGGTAATAATTGGTAGTCTGTGTTAGGAGCATATTTTATACCATAAAGATTTTAAACTACATTTTGTATTTATGTTTCTTTTTTTTAGTGAGAAGGTGACGCGGCAGACGAAAAGAGAGATGGCGAGACGAGATTGATGGTTTCCTGACGGACTGGACAAGCATAGCCAAGGATCGCGATATCTGGAGGGAAAGGAAGAAGGCCTTTGCCCAGCAGTGGGACTTGAATAATAATAAAAATAATAATATATATCTTACGTTGTGAAGATCGCTTGCCAGTGGATGGAGAGAACTCAGAATTGTTCTTCCTGGAAATGTATTGAGGAGGCTTATATCCAGCAGAGGCCATCTTCAGGCTGATGATAATGTTGATTACCATCATCCGAATTTATATTCAATATTGATGTTACCTTATAAAAATACATGAAACTCAGTGAAATAAAGTAAGTATCTGTTTCACCACGCTAATAAAATCTTCAGTCTGTAACATTCAATTATAAACTTTAAGCTCTTTTATGGGACGTTGAAGATGATTCACTGGCCAGACATGCACTAGGTACTCTTAGAGCCACGAAACAGCCTGATATGGGCAATAAAGCCTGCACACATGACAATTACATGTGGAACAACTGAATATGCTGCGGACAATGCTGGGAAGTGGACTTTTGTAAAAATACAAGAACGCTTCTTCGTTTGCATCTGCAGCAAGAGCCTTTACGTAGCTACGTTTTAGGTTACCAATTAACATTAATAATCCAGCATGTTGTAGGTCTTCGACGAAACATTTGACACCCAATATATTTTTTTTAATAACGTTTAAATCTGATCACACCCCGTGCCAAGATACCTTTTGTTTTTCTTGATAAACGTTCGCAGTCCAGAAACATGACTGAAAAAAACAACTCTCATCTGAAGATTGTTGAATATGAATGAAAATCATGTTTTTTAATTATAAGTGGTGTGACAGTGCAAACACGGTTCGGTACACTGCCAAAGAAACAGTGTTTTCAACATGTTTTTTGGAAACTCCCAGTTTGACGTCTACTGTGTGAAAGTAAAAAGCCGACTTTCAAGAACTAGCTGCGACTCGGTGTCGGTTCGCGAAGGCTCATGAGTTATGCTGCGGGATCGTCTCGCTGCAATTTGAGGTTCTGTCGACTGTTTGCTCGGTGCCAAAATTGCAGACTTTCCGCCTTGCTAGCTTCAGCCTTTGTCACAACTTAGTATCTTCATAGAACTGAAACTGGCTAAGCAAAATTAAATATAAATCTCACGTGCCTTTCAGTAGTAATCTTTTTCAGGTAAACAATAGACTGAAAAATCAGTAACTTAGTTTTTTTATACAACTATAGCTGATGGAACAAGCAACAGTACAGTTTTACAACAGAGAAAGGAGAAAATATATGGAAGTATTTCTACTGCTATAAATAAGTCAAAAGATAACCAAGATGGGGCTTGGTTTGCTATATTTTAATTTATTTACTCGTATGCGTAACGCATGCAGTTTGGTAGGTACATCGATGTAGAAATGTCGTGGATGACCTAAACATTTTAAAACAATTTGCCCTGATTACATAGCCCTGATTGAATAGCCCTAATTTACATAGGCTAACAGTTGTCAAGTTGTCATAAACTAGTGACGGAGGTCCAAATTAGTTAACGGCCTTGTACAATCTGCGTCTATGTTGTCTATGCTTCTATGTTTTATTTCGGTTTACTGGGTTGCAAGGAGTACCGGTTCTATAAAGTATTTCATGCTACGGCATACGAATGTAACTTAATCTCGGATTGAGAGCGAGGCTTTCATTTACATGTGCTGAAACGTTGGCTGGAACTGTTACATATTACAGCAACGAAAGCGCTTTTTGTAAAGGCAAGTTGCAAAAGCTTTGAAACTCTTTTGAAATTAAAAAGCTTTGCCTCGTTTTTAGCGCTTTGCTGATTCAGATTCGACATTGTATAGAAGTGTTTACTTTTGAAACACCTTGATATTCTTCAAAAATGTACATTTCGGGTAATTTGATGGGCCTATTTCAAATGAATCAAAAATCATGGGAATACACCCATGATTTTTGATTCATTTGAAATTCAAGATAATAAATTCAGATAAAAAGTATAGTACATAAAGTCCTCTAAAACGTGTAAGTAAATAAAAAAATCGTGCTGTTAAGCAAGCTAAAACGTTTTATTTTTACTTTTGGCACTCTATCTTAGACCCTTCTAAGAACCTATTTTATAGGTGGACCTATATGGTCATTATGGCGTTCATCCAAACCCAGCCTAAGCATAAAGCATTACGTCTCATTCCCATTATTGCAAGCAAACCCCATTTAAATCGAAAACGTTTCCAATATCCAACATATCAATATAAGTGCAGGGATCTGACAATATTATGGATCCCATCCAAGAAGCCAATAAGGCCGTTGAATGTGAGTGTTACTAACAGGGTAGACCCTTATAAAAAATCCTTTTATGTTTTAGAACGTGCTAGTTAGTGTTCAAGATAAGTACTATAATTGTGTTGTAAACGTTTACAAAACCCCGAAAAGGCCCTAGTTTTATCACTGATTTATTATAAAAACATTGCATAAAGGTTCTTACGGTGATAAATCAGCTCTATAGTTGAAATGTAAAAGTGTCGAGAAACGCTTTTTAGTACTAAAATAGTGCAACTTTTATATCACAAATTTGCACTATTAAAGTAACCAAAACATGTTTATAGTGCTATATTGCACCGTAAACGATTCTAGTGATCTTTATTATCACACTTTTCTCGAATAAATATTTTTGTATTTGTATTTGTATTGTTGTTCCCCAAGAAAATAAAATATTATTCTTTATGCCATTTGCCATGTTTGCTTAGCGTAATATGTAATACGGATAAGTAGGCAATGTTCCTTTGTTTTTCTTTACTTCATCAATTATAAAGATAGACTATGAAACTTGAGAATAGGAAGGTTTCGCTATTTTTATCGGCAGGTGATAAAACGTTTGAAGACAGAAGCCAATTTACAACTCACACGAGAAGATGTTTATCATTTTCGAAATAAGTATAAAATTATAGGTTATAAGGCTCGGCGCAAATGAGCCACCGACCACCGCCACAGGCTAACGACATACATTTTGTAGGTACTGCGAGTGGCTGTCACCAGCCACGCATGTGTGGTAAAACGTATGACGAAGTGTTCGAACTGGCTAGTCAATGGCCACCGGTGTTGTGGCTGTAGCCCATTTGCACCCAGCCTATGATTTATTACTGCTGGGTGATTGTGTAATTCTGTTGCAATTAAAATTTTGATACTAACAAGGAACAGCGATCTTGTTGTCATAACTTTTTGACCACTATCTGTTGCTATACTAGTTTTACAAAGCGAAGTTCCTATTCGCTATCTCATGTTTATAACGTCATCATTCAGCCTTGTTGCAATCGTAAATGTCAAAGATAAGTTTTGTTTCAATTTTTTGATTGCAATCGAAGCTCAAAAAAATGTCTAAACTGACAGAGGCGACTAAGTTTTGATTGCAACAAAATATACACAACCAACCACCTCACTGGCTTTTTTAAATATTTAATAGACTATCCTTTGGCCCCGATCTCACCTGGTGGTAGGAGACGGTGCAGCGGTTCTAATATGTTATGCTTGGTCTATACCAATACTATTGGCTAGATAGGGAAATATGAGTGCCAATATTTAAATATGTTCTCCTATTAGTAGGCCTATTTCCAGCAGTGGAAGGGGTCCATGATATGAAAAGATAGCTCGTTGTTTTTGTGAAACCGTAACCAAAACTGTCTTTGAAACCACATCAAACCATCAAGCACCAAGTGGTAAACTTGACAAGCCAGCTATCAATCACATTAAAACTGCCACAAGGTTTCACTCCGTAATCCCGAGGTGGTGAGAACAGGCCTCATCTGTTTGTGATATTCCGCCTCCAGGCTCGTTGCAAGGATCCGTCAATCGGCGTAGATCCAGTATTCTGACTGATAAGGACCTGTGCTAAGCTAATGCTAAGAGGAAATTCATTACTTGAATATTTGAGGTCCTGATTCTGTCGGTTGTACGAGCATAAACCTGCTGCATATTGCGTCTTCAATTTGCTAATTCTGCGAGGAATCCGTCTAGTTTGTGGTTTGCGAGTAATAGAACGCTCAAAATACCTTGAGTCAACATAATTCGTGCAGGCGATCACTGAATCAACTTCAGGTGTTCAAAAATTTTAAATTTTTGGAATACTTAGGTATTATTTTTTGTTGATCAATTTGAATATCGAACGCGGATTCAGTGATCACAGTGATCACACGGACGAGCTATGTTGCAGGAATATGGCAGACCGCTTGCGAGCTATCCGCATATTAGGTATATTTCGAACCTGCGACGCGGCAGGTACTTACTCCAACCCTGAACCACGTGGTGTGCGATATTCCGCCTCCAATTCTTGAACCATCGTAAACTGCGGTTAGGCAGACGCATCACACGGAACGCTTTGATTTGAAAACACCGCAAAAGTTTTCGCTCACATGTTGGTAAGGATTGACTATTATGGCCTACCTTCTGGCCCTCTTCTCTTACCGAAGTCAGATGTTGCGTGATGCGTTTTGAGTTGACTTGCTTGGTAAAGGGTTATTTTCTCCACAAACTAGTTGCACTGCTGAGCCACGCAGTGTAACTATTGAGCTACACTGCGATAGCCAAAAAACGATAGCCCAAAGTTTGACGTACCTATTGTTTTTTTTTTGTAGTATTTTTGTTGTGCCTATACACCATATTTCACTTTGGAGGATTTGCGGGTGCTTCGTAGGTTGCACACACAAGTCTACGTCTAGTTAACTTACATAGATTAGATTAACGGATTAGTACTACATACCTATATATTTGTTATAGTTAATTTATGTTTTTATTATGAAATCAGTTAAGAATTCCACATATTTTTAGTTGAGTAGGTATTTGCTTTGTATAAGTCTATTTTAATACTAACCTGGAATTAATGAATAGTTTACAGTTCTAGTAGGTAGTACATTCTAGTACCTAGGTACCTAAGTAAAAACACAAGTGCATATCAAAGTAGGTAGAGAAGTAATTAGAATTTGTAAATCCTTTTACAGACAACAACCATAATGTATATTCATTTACACAGGTGCTAATAACCATATAGTGTGTATTTCGTTAGTTATACACATTTTGGCAACACAAATTAAACATGCAAAATATATTAGTTATTTTATGTAAAAACAAATAAGTATAACTTTAGATCTACTCAAATTGTACAATAATCCACCGTGTTGAGCACTGACGAAAAATAAGCAATATTAATTCTTCTTCTTCTTCCTGCTCTTATCCCACTTTATGTTGGGTCACAACATGTCTTCCTCCTCCATTCTCTTTTGTCAGCCGTCATCTCTGCATTCACTCCTCACTCGTGTCATCTTTCATACAGTTCATCCATGTTTTCTTTGGTACAACTAACCATTTTAAAATAACAGAAGCTACTAACTAAATTAAAATAATCGTAAATCAAACAACGGGGAAACGTAGCGTAAACCAATACGTAGCGAACGCGTCGCGAGTAAAAGTGAAGAGCGATAGTGAGCGAGTGACGTCATTGCTCCGAGTGCAAGCCTTCAATTCAGCGATCTAGACATGCGGCTCGTTGGTCTAGGGGTATGATTCTCGCTTTGGGTGCGAGAGGTCCCGGGTTCAAATCCCGGACGAGCCCAATTTTTGAATTTTAATTATTTAATTACACATTGTAATAAGAAATTTCAATCCAACATTCTATGAAACTACATAAGTAGGTACCTATGCATGTTTTTTAATGTTTTGTGTAAAAAATAATCTCGTTTTTTTTATGTTTATTAAAAAACTTGTGCAAAAAAGATAAATAATAAATTTACCAAAGGCTAAAAACTAATTGAGAATTTATTTACTATGCTTATCAGATAAAGTTACCTAATTCACCTGTAGATTCCTAAAAGATTACTTTGTATCGGTTCTATTACAAAACTATTACACGCTTATAATAAATAGCTAATAAATAATATGAAATCCGTAAAGCAAGAATAACGTCGTATTAATGAGGTAAAGAAAACATCGAAGCGCAATATATTACAACTTAATTACCAATACATTATACTTATCACGAGTACTGGATGATGTAGTTCAAGCTCCGGGTTACCAAAACATATCTCGGCTGTAATATACAAACTTCTGAATCAACTTCCTAAATATAGCAATTGAACAACACCACTTTGAGTAAAATTTTTGTGTGTTCTATAAAAAACTTTCAAATAAAAAGTTAGGAGTTGTTTGTATCGCATAAATTCGTCATTTATGAGCCGGTTAAAAAAAAAATAGTTGTTTATATATCCAGATTAGTCCCATAGATTTCATCAAAATTAGTTGAGCAGTTTGTCCATGAAGTCAGTTTTCCAAATTTTTTAATCTTCACTCATTTGAATCCATCATTTGGTTTTAATTTAATTCGGGAGAAGGTCAACCGTGGACTAGTTACATTCATTTGTGCGTGCTGTGCATCTGTTTTCGCCATCATCATTTCCCCCGTTAAACTTCACGGCGAACCTTCAAGTATAGGTATACAATATGGAATGGGCAAAGAAGACTGGATTGTAAGGTGGGGTAACAAGGGTGTTCCATGTTCAAATCAGAGTGTTTTCTAAATCGTTCGTCTGGTAAACTTTCCACAGTGAAAGCTTCAATTAGTTTTAACGGAGTGGTTGGATGGGACGTTGAAATTTATCCAGTATTTACAAATCTATCTAATAATAAGATTAGGGGATCCAACTCTACGTGTTTGTAGAAGCAACGGCTCATTGAGATATGGGTTGGTAGGAACTGTCAATAAGTTTGTATTAGCGGTACTATAAGCGATTGGAAAGTTGGATCATTGAAGATAAATGCCGACAAGGACGTTATAAATTATTTTTAAATTAAAAATGTGTGTTAAAAAAATGTATATGCCTTTATTTATCTTTATGTATTTTTGTGCAAGAAAATATAATACCTAAACATAGTAAAAGTCTCAAATACAAAGGCTCTAGGAGTCTAGGCTTATCAAGATAAATGTTACAAAAAACGAAAATCCTACGCTATTGTTTTGTAAAGAGCTAAAAGAGGGCCCGTCCGGGATTTGAACCCGGGACCTCTCGCACCCAAAGCGAGAATCATACCCCTAGACCAACGAGCCACATGAGTTTAAGTCTGAAGTTAAAATTTTCAAGAAAATCTTATTTGCTTTGAACGTAATTCTATAACAACTGTGTCAATATAGAGGTAGTATTAGGTCACGAAAGTCTTTATACTATTATTTACAAAACCATTAACTTCAGGCTGTGTTTTAACCGGCTCGTTGGTCTAGTGGTATGATTCTCGCTTTGGGTGTGAGAGGTCCCGGGTTCAAATCCCGGACAGGCCCTTTTTTAATCCATTGAACTTGATTTTTAACTAAGCTTTATGTCGGCCTAGTTGGACGTGCTATGTAAAGGCTGAGCACCTCTACGCGATAGCGATCAGTGAAATGTTGCTAAATATCGCTGTCATATTTGCCAGCGTTTCATCGCAGCGTTGCATCGCATTCGTCATCGCGATCGCTTAGATGTGTTAGTTAGTGCAATTGTCAGCAAAATCATTTATTTATTTCATCTTGTTTTTTTACTGCACATATTATACCACCACGCAAGACAAAAAAGTAGCACGCTTTAAAAAAAACATAGCGACAGTGTTTTGTGGATATGACATTTTGATGTTATCAAAATAATATAAAACAAGTTCCACTATCAGGCTCCACAGCTTGGATGGGCTTTCATATCGATAGTTACATCAGATTTTTATAATAAATCGCTTCCTGTCCCAGTATCGAATTATTATCAAAACTTGTTGAGCGATCAAAATAAAAGTGAAGGTGTTGCGATGGAAATTCCTGTTCATCGATATAAATATAAATAAATATTACGGGGCGAAGAGACCTGTGATAAAACTCTTAGGTTATCGATTGTTTTAGAACTTCTGAATAATGCTCTAGAATCTAGTTTCAAAAATAGTTTTAGGGATAGGTATAGGAAATAATATTAGATATAAGAAGTGAATTATGGGCTGGAAGCAAATCACAAAGGTACCTAATTTTTTTTATGCAACTAGTTGATGGAACAATCATACGGTCCACCTGATGTTAAGTGGTAACCATCGCCTATAAAAATTGCCTCGTAGGTCACACACCTCAGGAACGTGACCTAAGATACACTGCCCTGCGTCCATCAACTTGAGGCAAACATATTCTCAGCCTCACGAGCTAGTATTTTGACCGGCACCCACACCCTTCAAATTAAAATACACCAATGCTTTTTTTCTTTTCCTTTATTTGCAGTTCTGTTTCATTCTGCTTCATCACAAATGAGCAAAATGTAGTTAGTTACTTACTTCAGACTTATGGTAGTTTGTAAATTTTGCACACAATTTTTTCTTTATTTGATCCTTAGTTTTAATGTTTTCTCACGATTTCTTCATTTTGTTCTTCAAGCCTTATCTTTTGAAGGGACGTAAATTAGCGTCGCTTTGTCAGATCTCCATAAAACTAAACATCTTAATTGTTATCTAATATTTTTGTTCCAATCTTTACTACCTGGCTTCCGTCAAAAGGTCCTATAGGTCACGCTACATATCAGATATGCTTCAGCACAGTGCGGTGAAAGGATTTCCGTGCACCTCAGAGAGGCTCTTTCTGTGTCATAATATTTACTCGATTTTTCACAAAACTTTTTTTTTCGTTTTAGCGGCTCATTGGTTTAGTGGTATGATTCTCGCTTTGGGTGTGCAAGGTCCCGGGTTCAGACCCCGGACGGGCCCTTTTTAAATCTATTGATTTAAAAGGGTTCTATTGGTTTTTATTCTGTAAGTAGTAGGGCAGCAATGAAGCATGAGAGATGGAGTCCTATAGAATGCTACAGCGATGAAGCTTAATAGCCATGTAGCTTGACCCTCAAGGCTTTGAGTGACGTAGATGACTGTTTAATTTATGTCCATTGCTTGGCAGCGTTTCATTTTAATGTGCTCGTTAGTTACTGTGACAGTTGGTGACACTTCGGGCGCCATTTTGATTCCTATCTGCGCCAGCGCATTCAGTAGGTCAGTTTGGTATGTGATTTAAGATTCGATACAGATTTTTATGCAATAACGTTTTTATGGTTTTTAGGTCATGAATTGCAAATGGGCTGCTTCTCGCAACTATTTTACGATTCGAAGAAGATCAAAACGTCTTCTTCTTCTCATTGTGTCATTAGTTTTTTCGGACTAGGTGGTGGTAAAGATTTTAAGTGCGCTTCAAAGAGGCTTTTTTCGTGCACTTAGTGCCACCACCCACCTGTCAAGCGTGGTGACTACGGTAAACCCCCTCTAGTAGTAGTAGAGCTCTTTGTGAAGGGCGCTTACAGGGAAATACTACCACAATGCTTATTTCTGCTGCGAAGCAGCATTCCTGTGTTTCATTTCTATGGGTGCTAGGTGCCGGTGAAATTACTGGCACGTGAAGATGAACACCTGTATGCCTCAATTTGATGGTCACAGGGCATGTTCCTGACGGGTGTGACCTACGAGGCAATACTTTGTTATAGGCGACGGTTACCACTTTACATCAAGCGGGCCCATAGTTATTTATGCTTTCGAGGCCTGTTTGGCATATTTTATCTACCAATATCTATTGTGCACTTCGTACACTAATATGCGTCAAATAAATGTAAGTATTTTATTTATTTATTTCCCAACAGGAAAGAGTTAGCCGTAAAAAATACCTACCTAAATTATGGGAGAAGCATGGGTAGGTACTTAGATCCAGTAGCACAAATTAAGTACCGGTTCTAAAGTCTAATCCACGCAAAATACTGGAGCAATCTTATCAAGCTCAAACCTCCTCCAACCACTTTACTGCGAGCTTCAATAAACAAGTTAGCTCAATAGCTCCTATAATTAAAGTAGCTGGAACAATATATAGGGGCATTACTCTCGCGATCCTATTATCCGATCGATAATTCAATCTGGGGTGATATTGTCTGCGCCCCTGGGCTGAGCCGCTTCTGAGGTGGCATGGAATAGGCGGCGCAGAAGGAGCGTGCCTACCACAATCATACTTTAACTACGCTAATCTTATAGTATTTCTTAGAGTAACTAGAATTATCCATCCAAAGGTTGTTTAAAAGAAATCGCTTTTAGCGATAAGACTATTGTATTGTACTTTTTGTTTGTAGGTGTTCTTCTGTTTACCTTTTATTTTGGTGTACAATAAAGTTATATTCTATTTTGCTTTTCTGCATTGTTGGTATCTACATCGTCTAATCGTAATTAATCCATCTAAACATAACTTATCTTTGTCGAATAAAGCGATTAATGAACAGGATCGGTGAAATGTATCAACGAATTAAATATCCGAAGACAATTAAAGGGTTCCGTCGGATATCAATACTGGGTCATGTTTTAATTATAACCCATTTATAAAACATACGGTTAAATTATCTTTCTATTGATATATTAAACGTAATTGTAGGATAGGTTTTAGAAAGCAAACCTTTTTGGGACCTCAGGTGGTCGTTAACCCAGAAGCATTATCATCTCCTGAAGAAGTTCACTGCTGGATAAATGCTTCCTATAGATTTACTGGAAGAACAGTGTTGAGGCTTTCTCCATTCAGGGGGTGATTTTTAACGACACTGAAAAGCTCGCGAAAAGTAGGCATTTTTCAGTTGTGTTATTCCATTGAGGGAAAGTTTTCGGTTGTCAGAAAAGAGAGTTCACCCAAAGATTTCTAAAACCTCGAGAAGTTGTCATCATGTATGTTTATGATTTATCTAGTTTATGTGATGTTTCAGAGTGATTCCACTGAAGTTCCGTCGGTCTATTGAATATGGACCGTTTCGATTTGATTTGATTTATCACTCAATCATGTAGGTAAGCCGTACCCAACCATTAAACTGATGCAACTCTAAATAGATTCATCGTCGGGAATAGCTAAAAGGCCTTTTCATAGATAACCGACATACCCATTTCACCTTATTACTTACCTACGACATCCGCTGATTCGGTGTACGCTTTGATGGTTATATTTTCAGCAAATCTACCATTTCATTTTTAGGGTTACTCCTTTCTTTACATTTTTCTAAGCGTAGTTTTCCTTTATTCTAGTACAGCAGCGAAGCCCAACGTTGCCCGAGATCTTTGAATGAAATTCGATAATTCTTGAACATTTTTTAAGAACGTTTAGGAGCTTTCTGGATGATAACCAGATAAATAAAATTATTTAAGTCTTTTATTTTTTTTGTAAATCAATATTGCATAGATAGTCCACACAACACTATCTAGCCCCAAACTAAGCAGAGCTTGTACTATGGGAACCAGATAGGTGGTATAATACTTTTATACCTTTTTTTTAACCGACTTCCAATCAAAAAGGAGGAGGTTCTCAATTCGGTTGTATGTTTTTTTTTTTTTTTTTTTTTTTTTTTTAATGTTTGTTACCGCATAACTTCGTCATTTGTGAGCCGATTTGAAAAATTATTTTTTTATCTGAAAGGTACTGCTTCCAGATTGGTCCCATTTTAATTTTATTAAAATCAGTGTTGCCATTTTTTTTTAATAATTTTTTTAATGTTTGTAACTGCATGCCTCCGTCATTTATGAACCGATTTAGAAAATTATTTTTTTTATTTGGTTATGCTTACGTCCAGATTGTCCCAAACAAATTTGATTAAAATCGGTTTAGCCGTTTGACAATGAAGTCGGTTTCTCAAGTTTTTTAAACTTATAATTTAAATACATTCTTAGAATACAATATAACACTGGGTGTTACAGAGAACAAACATATGTGTTCACCTCACTAATATTTGTTCTCGGTGGGGATCGAACCCACGGCCTACGGCGCAGAAGGCAGTAGAGCTACTACTACCAACTGAGCTGAGAGGTCAGTCAATTACATTTGAATATTCTAGATCATTCTGGAATATTGAACATTCTGTTCGAGCGTTTAAGAAGTACTCTACCTACCTGTACCTAAACTGTCAACAAACTGTTCTGGGTTTACCACTTGCTATTCATTCTGACACAGATGCTAGAAACAGGCGTTACATACATAGTGGTTACAAGTAAATTACTTTAGTGTGTGCCGGAGGGCAAACAATAGAGCAATAAATACTATGGCGTGAAAGCGAGAATATATCGGCGGCAAATAAATAAATGACCGTACGGATGAGTTGATGAAGCCACCATGGATGTTCCTTTCGAGATTTTGGTACTTGCTATCAGTCTAACTTTACGTAAAACTACCCTCAAACTGTTTTAAGTAAGCCACGCTATTTTTCAGCGCTTTTTAACCGAGTACAAATGAAAATGTTTGTCTTTGCATAACTTCGTCATTTATGAGCCGCTTGGAAAAAATCTTTTTTATTTGGATTTTTATACTTCCAGATTAGTCCCATGGAAATTTCATCAAAATCAGTTCAGCAGTTTGGCCGTGAAGTCGATTTCTCAAGTTTTTTAACTTCTAGTTCAAAAGCTAAGTATATTCACACAGTAGCTCGTACCATAACACTCGTGATTATGTAATAACATCAAGAGTAATTTTACTGAATTTAGCAAATCCAAAGCGTCTTTTATGCCAGTAAAAAACAGCAGCCAAAAAAGTGCTGCACGGATTTAGCCACCGTCACGTTCTACTAAGATAAACCTCACCTAAGACACAATTACCTATGTCAATTTGAACTGTGTTTCTTAAATTCTTTCACGAGAGATTTCGTAAGTAATCTTAAGAGCATCGGGACTTGTAGACGGGAAAACTTTACTGCGCATGAAATTAACAATAACGATGTTTTGTTTATTAGTGCCATGATTGTATCAAAGGGCTTTTCTAAGATAAGGTCTACTTACTTTTAACAGTTACCTCAGTCTGCAGGAATTAGAAGACCAAGTGTAGCTTGCCTTCCCGATGGACAATCGATATTGTGCGCAGGAATTCGGAAGAGTGCGGTAGAAATAAAGTGAGCTCACATCGATCTTCCTCGAAATGTATAGGCCAATGTTCAGTTTTAGACTTCTCAGGTTGATGATGATGACTGCAATCCTACCTATCGTACATCAGGCACCACAATGTTCTTCACAATGTTAGCACTTAAGAACTGGTTCTCTAGACCTAAGTCATAGAATACTAATTGATCCGAAAAGGACAGATGCCATTCATTAAGAAGAAGAAGAAAAAGAAGAAAAACTTCTTCTTTTTCTTCTTCTTCTTAATTAATGGTGCTCATTATTTATGAACTTACCTAATAAGTCACCTTCCGCGCCACATAAACATAGGTCCGCGTTTGCCATTATAGTAAGTACCTACATGATGAATGATACAGAAATAGCCTGTCTGTCAGCACCTCTACCTCCAAAGCGATAGCATCGCTCACGTCTGCTGCTCTGTATTACGTGATGTCGATTCCGTTCACCGTAATAAGACGCGTTCACATGAATATCAACTGATCTCAATAGGCTGCTAAGTTCTTTATATCAGTCTTTCTTTTTGTGTCACTTCTTTTGAAACTGATGGAAGGATTTTAAGTGCGCCTCAAAGAGGCCCTACCGGCAGGTTATCTCGTGTTGTTTTTCTGCACTGTTTGAGAGGGCATAGTTCTTATATTTTTTTAGGCCAATGAGTTAAACTCATAGATAGATACACGATCATATTTGAATCCACGAACTCAGGATCACAACGCGCGGCTTCTATACCACTAGAGTAGTGCTATAATTTGTGTTATCGTGTCACTGATTCTTTAGAACCAAGTGTGGTGAAAGGATTTTAAGTGCGCCTCAAAGTGGCTCCTTTTGTGCACTTGACATATATTTCGAACATTTTAGATTCTACGATATGCCGGTTTCTTCACGATGTTTTCCTTCACCGTTTGAGAGCACTGGCATAGTGTATACATACATTATTGGGCAGAAAAACTCATTGGTACACAACTGGATTTGAACACACGACCTTTAGGATCGGAAAGCGGGACCATTACCGCTAGGCCACCAGCGCTCTAATGATATAAAGCTCTAAAGCGCTCTAGTGCTATAACGATTGTTCACTACACATGTCCGTCTTCAGTGGGGATCGAACCCACGAAGTACTATGTACTAACAGAGATAACTAACGAACAGTAAGTTTTTCAATGTTAACAGGGCAGTCTAAAACGAGTAAATAAAAACAACTCTTTATACAATATAACCCTTTATTTAAATAAAATACATTTATGGGTATAATAATTATGACTAAGGTTAAAATTATGCAAAATTATATTAAATCCATCTTTAGTTGCTTATAAAGGCCTGCGCACACCTAGGCCGCTGGCGTCAGCGATCAGTGAAACACTGTCAAATTTGACAGCGATATTTGACAGCGTTTCACTGAATGCTGACGCCAGCTGCCTAGGTGTGCGCAGGCCTTAACTGTCAAGTGATTTACACTTCATAACAATCATTCACAAACGATGACTCAAATTAATTCTAAAAAGGATTATTCAAAAACCTATAATTTATAAAAACTCCTTTTAATATGCTATTCCTTATTAAGCCAAAAAGTTATAATAGCTTTGTTTACAAACTAAATAAAATTATCTATCTTTTTTTACCTAAAGTTACTCAAATTTATTTAGGTACGTTTAGAGTACGTTCATGGGGGATGTAAGGGAGCTACACAGGGATGTAAGGGAGCTACACAAGATCTTGAGCTCCAACTGTCAACCTCACCTGCACGTGGTACATCCTGCAGCAACTGACGAGGCTCTGGCGACCGGTCGAATGCGGTATAGCACCTCCTAACTCTGACTCAGCTAAATCCCTCTGGCCGTTGACGGGCAGCAGCGTCAACGGTGCAATCAGCTGTGTCCTGCGATCGCCAACCCGCAAGCCCAGCGTGGCGATTAGGGCAAACCCTCCCAAAATGATAGGCACAACACAAAAACGGCCCCCAGTTCCCGGTCGCCCTGCTATTCCTGGCCAAGGCGGCGGTCATGGTAACGGCGGGGCAGGGGGTGCGAAGAATCTCCGGGTTATGAAAGGCCGCCCAACCCCATCCCAACTGACCCTGGCTACGTATAATGGACGCACTCTACGGCTTGACGAACACCTGGCGCAGCTCGAGGTAGAACTTGAGAAGGTGAAATGGCACATTCTGGGATTATGTGAAGTCCGTCGAGAGGGAGAGGACACCGTAACCCTGGAATCTGGCCATCTCATGTACTACCGCGAAGGTGACCTCACCTCCCAAGGCGGTATAGGGTTCCTGGTCCATAAGTCCCTCGCCGATAACGTCACTGAAATATCCAGTGTGTCGAACAGGGTTGCATACCTAGTACTTAAACTAACCGAGAGGTATTCCCTCAAAGTTGTTCAAGTGTATGCACCGACCTCGTCACACTCGGATGACGAAGTGGAGTTCGTCCTGGATGACATTTCTAAGGCCTTGCACACCACCACAAAGGCGCACTTTAATATTGTCATGGGGGACTTTAACGCCAAAGTAGGAGTACAGACTTGTAGCGAATCATCGGTAGGGCCACACGGCTTTGGTTGTAGGAACCACAGGGGGCAAATGCTGGTCAACTTTTTAGAGAAGGAGAGACTTTTCTTGATGAATTCCTTTTTCAAGAAGAGTCCCCAGCGGAAGTGGACCTGGCGAAGCCCCGATGCTGTGACGAAAAACGAGATAGACTTTATCATTGCGGATAAAAAGCATATATTCAGAGATGTCTCAGTGATCAACAGGTTTAATACCGGTAGCGATCACCGAATGCTCAGAGGCACTCTGAATATCGACTTTAAGCTTGAACGCGTTCGCTTGGTAAAGTCTACACTCCGACCAAACCTACTCCAAACCGCTTTAGGCTCTGAAAAGTTCCAACTTCAGCTTGAGAACCGATTCGCTACCTTGGAAACTACTGAAGACGTGGATCAGGACCTAGACAACATTGTGGACATCCTCAGGGAAGAAGGCACAAGGTTCTGCCAAGTAAGACGTACGACCAAACAGTCCAAGTACTCGGACGAGACTCTTCGGCTTATGGAAAAACGGCGACTTACACCACTTTCTCCCGCGACGCTGCCAGAATACCAGGCTCTTAACAAAGCCATCGCGAAGCACATACGCTATGACCTCCGACGCTCCAACACTCTTCGCATTGAGCGAACAATCGAGCAAAACCGGGGGTCCAAAGTGTTTGTGCAGCAACTCGGCCGAAGCCATCTGACGCAGCTCACAACACCGAGGGGGAATACCGTCGTTTCTAAGCCGGAAGTCTTAGCTGAGATTGAGGACTTCTATAGCCGGTTGTACGCCACGCAAGTATCTTGTCCCGAACCCAGTAATGAGGATGCTAGAGCCACACTGGCCCGCCACTACACAGAAGATCTCCCAGAGATCAGCCTTGACGAGATTGAGATAGCCTTGAGGCAGTTGAAAAATGGAAAAGCCCCAGGGGAAGACGGAATCACTTCAGAGCTCCTAAGAGCAGGTAGTTCTCCTGTTCTGAAGGAACTCCAACGTGTCTTCAATTCCGTTCTCAACCATGGGAGAACTCCAAGGGCATGGAGCAGGAGTGTCGTGGTATTGTTCTTCAAGAAAGGCAATAAAGCTTTATTGAAGAACTATAGACCGATCTCACTCTTGAGCCATGTCTACAAACTGTTTTCCAGGGTTATTTCGAACCGTCTTGCGCGAAGACTTGACGAGTTTCAAACACCGGAGCAGGCCGGGTTTCGAGGAGGATATGGCACCATAGACCACATTCACACAGTGCGGCAGATTATACAAAAATCTGAAGAGTATAATCAGCCCTTGTGCTTAGCGTTTGTGGACTATGAGAAGGCCTTTGACTCTGTTGAGACCTGGGCTGTTCTACAGTCCCTGCAGCGATGTCAGGTTGACTGGCGATATATCGAAGTGTTGAGATGTCTTTACAATGACGCCACCATGTCTGTTCAGGTCCAGAACCAGCAGTCAAAACCTATCCAGTTGCGCCGCGGAGTGAGGCAAGGGGACGTTATATCCCCCAAATTGTTCACAAGCGCGCTGGAAGATTTGTTTAAGACGCTGAGTTGGACTGGAATGGGCATCAATATCAATGGCGAATACATCTCACACTTACGATTTGCTGATGACATCGTCATATTGGCAGAATCGTTGCAGGACCTACAACAGATGCTGAACAGCCTAGCTGTTTCTTCACGACGGGTCGGCCTGGGCATGAACTTGGATAAAACTAAGATCATGTTCAATGATCGTATCACCCCAGAGCCAATCACCGTCGCCGGAATGCCTCTCGAAGTTGTGCAGGAGTATGTCTACCTCGGGCAAACCTTGCGGTTAGGTAGACACAACTTTGAGAGAGAGCTAAACCGGAGAATACAGCTGGGCTGGGCTGCGTTTGGGAAACTCCGTCAGGTTTTCTCGTCACCGATCCCACAATGTCTGAAGACAAAAGTCTTCAACCAGTGCGTCCTACCTGTAATGACCTATGCTGCCGAAACGTGGACACTAACAGTAGGGTCGGTCCACAAACTGAAAGTCGCTCAGCGAGCTATGGAAAGGGCTATGCTCGGAGTCTCTCTGAAGGATAAAATCCGGAACGAGGTTATCCGACAGAGAACCAAGGTGGTCGACATAGCTCAAAGGATTAGTAAGCTGAAGTGGCAGTGGGCCGGTCATGTTTGCCGTAGAACGGACAATCGTTGGAGCAAACGAATACTAGAGTGGAGACCGCGTTTAGGTAAGCGTAGTGTAGGACGCCCTCCGGCAAGGTGGGGCGACGATCTGCGAAATGTAGCTGGCAAGCACTGGAGGAGAAGAGCCGAAGACCGGGCTCAGTGGCGCGTCTTGGGAGAGACCTACGTCCAGCAGTGGACTAATATAGGTTGATGATGATGATGATGAGAGTACGTTCAGACATGACAGAATCCGCTTCAAGTATTCAGACAATCAAACATTTTCGTTCGAAAATCAAACACTCCGCAGGGATGTCAATAGCTCCGCACGGATTCTGCTATGTATGAACGAGGGCTCATAACGCCTCATTAAAAAAATTACCTACCTGTGCTCTTCGAGCATACCTAACTGACCATAGTTCAGACGCCAGATTAGGCCAAATGTGCCCGCTAACCCGAAGTCATCAAATTCATATAAAAATACAAAACCTAAAGCAACGGTAGACACCATTAGTTTGTTGCCTGCCCAAGCCTAGAAGAGACTTGGTCGCGTGGAACAAGCTAGCTTTAAGACTTTTCAAAGTAACACTTGTGAACAAAGAAATTTGAATTACATCTTTAAAATAAAAAAAAATAATGTAATAGTCCATAGTAATACTAAAATACCTTTCTATAGTCTAAACAAAATTCATTGCAATCGATGACTTTCTTTAGTTATTCTACAATTCGCTGATTGAAAACTTAAAATAATACATTGCTCAAACGTTTTTCTTTATAATATGTATAGTAACAAAAGATAAAATAACGAGCGTAGAAGTATTAAATAGAGTCGACGAAGAAAGAGCCCTCATAGAAGTTGTTGAGAACAGAAGAGGAAAGATGATTGACCATCTTGTACGACATGACAGCTTTATCAGAAATATCATCGAAGAAAAGGTAGAAGGAAAGAGTGGAAGGGGAAGACTAAGGATAAGCTACATGAGCCAAATAAAAGCAAAGATCGCTGTCATGTCATATAAGGAGGTCAAGGAGGTTGCCCTCAAAGGAAATACCTGGAGAAAAATGCATACATTACGCCGACAAGAGCGTTGCTTTTAAATTAGAACAAAAGATAAATAAAATAACAAATCCTAAAATTGCCACCTCCCCAAAGATCCCCAAAGGCAAGAACTTTTTATTTATCTTCGTGAGTAGCTTCATTTCGGCGAGTAAACCCACTTTCTTCTTTGGAAAATTCTCAATAGTGGTAGCCAAAGTATTATTTCGACATATTGGGTGTAGTTTAGGTCTGCAGAGAAAGAGACCAATAATCTTGTAGGCTAAACTTTTTTAGAGGGTTAAATCGTCAAAATGAAGCTACTCACAAAGGTTGAGCCAATTAGTAAACAATAAATACTTTCATAGAGGATCCTGTACCATCATGGTTTGCGTATAACTCCTATTTTACTGTTCCGTTTTTGAAACACCACCGTTACACAAACTATCTATAAGTAGTATAATAATTTAGAATATTCAGCACTTGAAAAGAATCTATACAAACAATCATAAATTAACATCATATTGACCAATTAAATACGCTGCTTGAAAACTGCGAACCTCTATTTATGATTATGTTTTTCGAACAACTCGAAACACGCAAACATTGCTGCTATTTCTTATCCGATAATGCATGCAAATTTTCAATTATATCGGACATGTATGTTTGTAAAATCAGAAAGAACGTTTGTATACAAATGAAATGAAATATATTTAATTCTTCGTCTAGGCAGCTGTTCGCAGTCTTCTAAATATACAATTTACTGGAACAATTTTTAAAGCACATAGTCATCTTTTAGGGACTGAAGATTACCAACGGAGTCCCGAAGTCCAAATACTCAAAGTCGGAAAGACATAATGATAAAGTCAATGGAGCGTCGAACGCCAGTTGTTTGAAGAGCTAGAGCCTAAAAGACATCTAATGTTAAAAACTCATGTCGAAGTATCAAATTTTTTAGTAAACAAATATACCATATGATAGCAAATCTACAATTTTAAAGTAAATCAGTATTATATAGAAAATAAAACTTAAGTTAGGCACATAATATACAAGGATGCAGTATTTATTGAATGCATGAGGAAAAACAGTAATAATTGTGCATAGTTAGAAAAAGCTACAGACATATAATTACTAAAAGTATCGAAGTATCAAATTATTTACCAAAATAATATACCAAATTTGCTATAGCAAATCTACAACTTTAAAATACATAATATATAATCAGTAATAATATACATATCAGTAATATATAGAAAAAAAATTAAGTTAGGCACATAAGTGCTTATTAAACGAATAAGGAAAAACAGTAATAAAATAATTGAGCATAGTTAGAAACATAAAATTACTAAAAGTAGTCTAATTCTACAACATGCAAAACCAGTGTGCATGCTGACCAGTGTAGACATGAGCCATAAAGTTAGTAACTTGGTTATGAAATATATCTTCGTATTTATTTAGGAACACCAGTTGATTTCTAATAACTATTAAATGAAATGAAATGAAATTTATTTATTGATAACTAAGGCAAACACAAACATTAATAATAAATAGTATTGCTGAGTGGCGTTAGTATTTCGATATTTACTTACAAAATTTTTATTTACAAAATTTAGGATAAAATTATATATTATATTTACGGTAGCAGGTAGGAATAATAAAATTGAAGAGAGAATAATTGAAGAGCAAACTCTTCAATTATTCTCTCTTCAATTTTATTATTCTGCTTAGTTCTTGGATCTATCATCACGACTATTTCTGTTATATCCACTGCCATCACCAGTTCTGTTACTATTTGAAGTGCTATCATTACGTCTCTCATCTCTTTTCCTCCAAGAAACTGGTGATGAATTCCGTTCATTGTCAGTATTATATCGACTGGTGTAGCAAGAAAATAAACCACTGTTTGCATTATTACGTGTACTGTTTGAGTTTTGATTGCTTCTATTTCTATTATAACCAAACCGATCGTTATTAGAACTACTGTTTCCATACCGTTGATTATAATCGACTGTTGGTTCATATCTATTATTGTTCAGCGGTGATTTGTAAGTGAAATCGTTTTGCCTACTGTATACAGGTGTTACTTCTTTCTGCTCACCTATATTCGACGGCTGTGTACGTGGCTGTTTACCTAATATGTCTTTGATATAGACATCCCGTTCCATTTTGTACCCCCGTGCCACTTCAAATTCTGAAACAAATATTAATGCCGAAGTAATAGAAGGTTGTTACGAACGAAGAGGTCTTAGAGCGAATAAAAGAGAAGAGAGTTATACATGAGCCAAGATGGCCAAGAATAAGTTACATGAGCCAGATAAAAGAAAGGGTCGCTGTCATGTCATAATATAAGGAAGTCAAGAAGGCCGCATTCGAAAGGCTTAATTGTAGAAAACTGCATCAAAACCCCGACAAGAGCTAAGATTTAAATTTAAGAAGAAGAAGAAAAACAGAAGGTCAATTTACTTGAGCCTATAGTCATACAGTCATAAGCCTAATTTCTTTCGCAATGAATATCATCATAATAATGCAGTGAACGGATGCATCGACAACACAACACTACACACTAGATCGCATGCGTTGCTTGCGTATGAAAGTGACAATGATCACGATACGACTGACTGACGGTAAGACGGGGCAGGCTGTAAGATCTCGCAAACCTATGGCAAACCCGTTGATCAATAAGCGTAATAACAGCTTTTGATTCTTTTATCTAGTATTAGCGGCCTGTCTCGGCTTCGCACGGGTGGATATTTATTTTTAAACACATACATTATAGCCTATGTCACTCAGAGTGAATGTAGCATTCCAATAGTGAAAGAATTTTTGAAATCGACAAACATACAAAAGTACAAATCTTTCCTCTTTATAATATTAGTATAGAAGTCTAGATTCACGATGCCGAAGGTTCTTCTTATCGTGTCAGTCACTAGTTCTTAAAAACCAGTGTGGCAACAGGATGTTAAGTCTTAGGAAAGTATGTCCAATGTACAATACTTACTTGTGATAGCTTCTTGCGGAGGTATACCCAGCTTATCACGCATGTACATGCATACCATGTATCCGGTCCGGTTCAGTCCGTGAGTACAATGTACGCCGATTAACGAATCTGGAATCAAGGGACAACTTTGAACATCATGTAGAACACATTCACATGGTCAATATTTGAAGTTGTTTAAGACAAAATCTTGAAAAAAAAACGAAAATTAAAACATTTAGTCGAAGCTAAAAAAGGAAACGGAACATTTATCATTGCATTTTAGAATAGTCTTCATGAGCTTTTTTTAAGGATTATGGTTTTATTAATCGAGAGGTTGACCAAGGAAAACATGGATGAACTGTGTGAAAGATGACATAGATAGGAGAGAAGTGAATGCAGAGATGACGGCTGACAGAGGGGAATGGAGGAAGAAGACATGTTGTGCCGACCCTCCATAAAGTGGGATAAGGGCAGGAAGAAGAAGACGGTTCTATTAATCGGAAAGTGATAAATACGGAATAATTGAACCATTAAGATTATGGAAAACTTGTGTCAGAAAAGTTCCAGAGTGAGACCACGCACCAAATAACACGTTGTAGCAACGAAAACCTATGGATGGGCGTTCTAAGTAAAGTGACTACTACAAAGTAACTTTTCTTATTTTGTGTACCTTAGTTCTAAAATAGTGCAAAGGCTAAGCTGATCCGCAAACAAAACGGTCAAAATCGATATGCCTAAAAGTAAAATGGTTCACGATAAACAAACCAAAAAATCTTGTGTTTGTGTCTTCAAAATCGCACCGCAAACATCGGCGGGAGGTCGTTGACTTTGCACCCCTCGCAAGGGGTTGAGGGGTGGTGGGTGGTGCAACAAGGGGGAGGGTAAAGGAAGTCGTGGCCGCGGTTTGACACTTCCTCAGGAAGACCTTTGAAGTAGCTAGAAAGACGCCGCAGTATTATACGGCAAGTCGTTTAAAAAGCTTTAGAAATATACTTATAGGTTTTTAGTGGAGTTATGAGTTATGAGTTATGAATAATTTATTTGACGTTCACAGATGTTACAACGCAAGAAATATTTCAAATTCATTGAGCGTTTATTGTAGAGTGGTTGTTTTACACCATGAAGGCATATTTATAGTTTAAAAATCAACAGTCCCAAGTGATTTCAATGTTTTGCAAATCGGATTATGGAAATTAATATTTTATTCGCCCTTTTTCAAGTCACTATCACACACGAACGCCCACTTTCATGCTTACATCAAAAAACATGCACTCAAGCGTTTTAGCACGAGACAAAAACAATACAAAAAACTCCTTCACAGTACAGAATACTAAACCGTAAGAACACTACAGATGGGACAAAAGTGGTACGTCTGCTAGAAGTTTCAAAGTGATCTTTGTGATTCAAATGAATAACCTTTTGACATTGTAAAAGACAAGTATGTTCAACCTTAGTTTATGCAGACATCATCTTCCTGCCCTCAACTCAAATCTCCTATCGAAGAAGAAAAGCAAAAACTGAGCCCTAGGACTCCGTGACTACCAGTAATGTACTATTTGTACCATCACACCCAGACCAAATTAAAATATCAAATATCAGATCATACAAACAAATACAATGAAAAACGAAAAGAAACAAGATCGTGACTATCATTATGCGTGTTCGAAATTAATACAAAAGCCGTAACTATTGCATAAACGAGGGGAGAGGGGTATCTAGTATAGTTGGACCTACAAACACATCTGACATTAATTTGCTTGCAACTAAAAATAAAACAAAAAATAAGTTCTTATTTTTATTTCTGTACCTCTGCATTCTATTTAATTCTGCCGTATCCAGACTCTGTCCTAAGCTAAACAAAGGTTTACTGCCACGACAGAACAAACAAATGGACACATCTTCCCAGTATCAGTACTGAATGATATCTATATCGTGTCGTCGTTTAAGATGCAGGATTCCCACGAGTCGGGCGGCGCGACCGAGCAATGCGTTTGTGGCATTACACATGCAAATTCATGCCAACTCGAGTCGGCCGCAAAAAAACAATGCTTTACAATCCATCAGGCTTTCGTCGGCGACTTGATAAACGAGAGAGGCTGTGTTTCAATTACAGAAACAAACACATTGCAATTATTGAGGTAACGTTGGATATATGGATGTAGTTTCTGAAATGGTTGCTTTGGTTTTTGTTAATGCGTTTCTTTAGTAAGATTTTGTTTATTTCTAACATAACCATTGTACCTATTTCTTTTAAAATTGCAATGAATAGAATCCCTTATCTTCCTAATTTTTATAACACAAATGACACACATTATTTATTATTCAGGACACGTCCTTTCTCGTCGTAAAAATCGTATCTCAAACTCTTTCTATTGTTGACATATTTAACTAAATATTTTTAATAAGTAATTGAACTCAAATTAATTCAATTTAAACGTGATCAGTGTCGTGTAATAAAAATACCGAGGCAAGAATGCGGTTTCATCGCTACAATTAATATTCTTAAATAGCTAATCAGTCATCTGATCATCACAGCCGCCTACGCATGGCGCCGTATCAACTCTGTACTAATGTGTAGTACTATTATTTACTATGTGGTAATACGAGGGAAGCCACTATAAAGAGAGGCTAGTTCATGTGCGAACGCATTTAAAACTTTAGGAGGACGAACATTTTAAATGATTTCACAAAATTAAATGACTTCAACCAACCCCATCATTATTTCGAGGGTAACAGGAACTACGATACTATGTACATCGAGACAGAACAAATATTTGCAGATCTTTAATCCTGCCGTGAAATTCGGACCAGCATAATCTTGAGTATTAATAAGGTTTCATTTGCGCTACAGCACACACGTATTAGCCAAGAGCAGCCATTGATGTCCCTCTCAACGAATGCGCCAGAAATGCAGACGTGCGAGAAGAGTGGCGGAAAATTCTCAAGCTAGCCCCTGCCCCGTCATGACAAGGGGTTACTCTCACCGACAACACGATTTTTCCCGCTGAATAAAAAAACTAATGAGTCGCTAGTACCACGGCCGCTTTGTCACGTCTAAGAAGAAGAAGAAACACAGGGATTTCCAATGTAAGCCGAAAGCTTTGGCTCTTGACTCACGCTTACGAGGTTCCTTCGAAGCCATAATGTTTATTTTCCCTCTATGTGTAACAGTGGCGTATGATAGATAAGGCATGGTTTGAAGTTGTAGCTTCTTGTTAGATATTAATCGCTAATGAGCGTGATAAGTAAGAGAAATCGTCGCGTATGCTATGATCAATAAGAGAAAAATAAAATGAAACTGATGTGTTCCATTCCAAAGGGAAAGTCCAAAGGCATAAAAACTACCAACGAGCATAATATACGAGGATTGACACATTATTTGGGATGGATGAATTCTAATACTTGTCAAACACAAAACTATACCTCATTTTATACGATAACAAGTATGCTTTTGTCGCTTGTGTATGTTTTTGAAGCGTAACTTCCATTTCTTTTTAGCTCATGAATAAATATTACGCGTAAAACTGTTAAAAAAATACGCTAGAGATTTTTTCCGCTTTGTAATTCTTTAATATTATTCCGTTAATATTATTTCTAAAAACAAAGTTACATAAATTGAGTTTAAGCTAGTTCTGTTGCGCAAGCAATTTGTGGTTTATTCCAGTCTATCTGTTGATGGTAATGCAGATATTTTACAAGCTTTTCCTCAAAGCAATTCTGGAAACCCATCTCAAAACCGACAAAGGTAAACCTAGGTCTAATACACCGCAGTCACGTGAATGCGTGTGGTAAATCCTAATAAGCCTATTACGGTGCAAAATCCCACAGTTCTGTAGAAAGCGGGGTAGCCGGCGCTTATTGACTGGCCTCTAGCTCAGTTGGTAGTAGCTCTGCCTTCTGCGCCGTAGGTCGTGGGTTCGATCCCCACCGAGAACAAATATTTGTGTGGTTAACATAAATGTTTGTTCTCTTTCTGGGTGTTATATTGTATTCTAAGTATGTATTTACAAAAAAAAATGTATTCAAGTATTATATCAGCTATCCGGTTCCCATATTACAAGCTCTGCTTAGTTTGGGGCTGGGTAGTGCTGTGTGAATTGTCCACAATATTTATTTATTTATTTATAAGTATAAACATGAGTACTAGTTTCCCGATCACGTAATTACTGGGTCAGTTTGTGTATATCAGATACCTGAGCTTTGTAGAATATAAATTTTTGATCTATTTTAGATTGCAAAAAATAACGGCATAAAGTGCCCGCTATATCAGATGAATAAAGTGCATTTAATAGAAAAACGTTATCACAAGCTCATTTAAATATATGATAAATCAAGAGACTGTCTAATAATTTTAATCAATTTTAAGAGCTATATGATTCTCTTGTATGTTCTTCTTCTTATGTTGTCACTGATTCTTTCGAACCAAGTGTGGTGAAAGGATTTAAGGTATGTTGTCTTGTATGCTGTGGTTCGTACATCCCTGGTAAACACACACTGGTAACCTGCTTTTTACGTAAATGCGACCGCAGGTTCGAGATGTTAGCGTAGGCGATCACATACCAACAACGACATCGGTTCGTCTCGTACACAATCGATTGTCGACCGATCCGCACTATACGATGCAATGCAACTGCATATAATGCATATTCTGACATAGAGCTGTTAATGGGGAGAAAGTGAAGTGAGATGGATGCAAGAACGTATTACTTGGTGTTTAAGATCTTAATTTTCACATATTGATACGGCAATTCACCTTCTTAAGTTTTCTTAGCGAGATGCTAATTATTCCAAGTGCTCTTGCGGATCGCACGTTCTATGAGAATACTTTTGCTCGTGACTACCCGCAATTTGTGGCAGATGGTTCAAAAAATTCAGTATGCAATGGGTTAAACGGTTAAACACACAAATTCATAAACACTCTAATCTGCATTATAACGGCTAGTACCAAGCAGTAGCTTTTATTTTAAATCATTAAATATGTATAGTTTGGTTAGCATAGATTGACGTCAAGAAATTTTCACGCTTACTTTGTGGAAAACACACAGATAAAAAGGCATCAACTACTTTTGTATACAGAAACGTTTTAGCGCTTATTTTTTTGCCAGTCGCTAAACACTATCAAATATTCACTTTGCGGCGCATGCTATTTCCTGGCGCCTCTTCTCGCAGTTTTCGTGTCTGTGGTAGGTCCTACCATTGAGCAATGATATTCGGCTATATACATCCACACACACATCACTATTATAATTACGTAACGCCCTCTTTTGATACCTTTTGTCTGTTTGTTGTGCCAGTTGGTGCAGTATACCGTGTTTATTTTCTATAGATTTTTTATTCGAAGTCCCGCTTTCTATGCTAAGTAACTTACAAGTGGTAACAAGTATTGGCTTATTGTACTGTCATAGGAAATTTGCATGAGAATCAAAAACCACTTTTATAATAGCTGATTGACATTTCAAACGTCAGCCGGATGCCGGTACTGTTGTATCAGCATCATCAGTAGCTAAGAACTGTTCACTGAACTAATAATGTCAGATTTAAGCATACATTAAACATTGTTGCCTCTGACACAATGTTTTGCATTCAGTATAATAAGAGATTTTCTATCATCTTATTAGTAATCTGGATATATTTTATTTACAACAGAATATACATTATTTACAAAAACTATTACTAAACAACATGAAATACCTAATTAAAAAGAAAAAATAAAAATTACATTTTATAAGAAACTAGAAAATTTTACATGAACTCTGTTTTCCACCTGTAGGTATTACAGGTAGAAAACAGAGTTCAGATCACCGACCGCAGGCAATGTGCCCAAAAGGCTGGCAACGTTACCTCTTTGAATAGCTAAGCTTTGCCCTAGGTAAGCGCCAGCCCTTTGGTCACCAGTCTCAACCACCAGCCTCTTGGATAATTCTTCGAATAGAAGCCACGCCTCTGGACCCCATGGTCCTAGCGTTTCCACCCCAAAAGGCAGAAATATGTATCCATCGCCGATTGATGCATATTTCCGCCTTTTGAGGTTTTCCGCTGCCGTTGCCGCCGCGCCCGCCGCTCTTGAAGTGGACGATACGTGTGAGGCAGCCAACGTATCCACGCAAGTAGCGTCCCACACCAAAGGCCTGCCCCGACTCCAAGGTATCAACGACATCCCGTCGGGTCTCTTTCCATCATCACGTGTGATACCGTTCGGCTCAAGAATGGCCGGCACGTGAATGGTGGCTAGAGCCCTACGGATAATGTCGTTGAGGCTTGCATGACGGGATTGGCGGCCTGCACTGCGGCGACAGGACAGTCCGTGGTGACCATGCCGGTCAACAGAGCTGCCGCAGTGGCACTGATGGGGTTCATTGGTGGTGGCTCCAATTCGAATGCTGACAGCTAAAGAAAATGTGGTGTTATCCAAGAGTGTTCCAATATTGGCAGAAGGCAGTGCATGGAGCCAGAAACCAGATTCCCGAGTGCCAGAGGCAATGAGGCGAGCCCTTTCTGCTAGCGTAGAAGCCGACTTTAAAAGTTCTTCTTGCAGCATCTTGCATATAGGCTCATCCCATTGCCTCTGTAGATAGGGTTTCTCGGGAATGGTTTCTGCAGGGCAAATTAAACTCCAAGCGCTCTTAGCCTCATCTATTGAATTTATTTTAATATTTCCCAAAGATGGAAAAATAATTTTTAAAAATAATTTATTTGTGCTATGAACCGAGGATAAAAATGCCGGGAGAGAAACACTTGAAATTTCACACAACAGGCACATAACAGGCCCCCGAACCTTATTGGAAGGGAAGCCTGGCACCAGGAAACATCAGACAATGGACAATTTAGAATTTTTACTAATACATTCTGTAATGCTGAGTCTAAGCTTGTTAAATGATCTCTTAAGATCCAGACTGGGCTACATCGCAGAATATACGTTAATTGTGGTACAAAAAGGCAAAAACGAATAATATGAAAAGCCATGTGACAGTGAATTTTGGTTAATCTTTCGGTATACTCCTCGAACTTTGCACGTTGCTCTGTGATGAAAGAAGGAAACGATTCATTTAAAATGGGGGCACCTAAAAGACGGAGGGATTGTTTTGTTAAAATTTTTATGTTTGGAGCCAAAATATTAAAGTTGTCAATTATATTATTTCTGCGATTTGTTGGTACAGAATCAGCGATGAACAGTTCACATTTTGAAAAGTTTAGCACCAAACCAATGCTTTGGAACTTATCAGTTAAAATTTTCAAATCTGCCAAAACTGTTTCTGCGTCGCCTCCTAAGGTGCCATCGTCAAGATACCACATATTTAATTTAGATTTTAATGACGATATGATGGGATGTATGGCAAGACTGAATATGGCAGGACCTAGAGGGTCTCCCTGCTGGCAACCAGTGGAGGAACTGATGCGATGAGTCTTGTAAGTGAGCGTGGTGTCAGAACCATAGCATTGAAAAAGGTAATCAAAATTTCAGGGCAATTATTTTGGATTTCATTAAGAATCTCGAGTCTATTGACTGAGTTAAAGGCGTTTTTAACATCCACCTTCAGCAGTACTTCACCAGCGTCATTGTCAAGGTAGGTTCTCAAAGCATGGACGGCAGCCTCACACCCACCTCGGCTACCGAAGCCTAATTGGATGGGCTGAAATTTTTCAGTTAAGGAAGACAGAATTTTTTTACAACTAATTTTGGAAGCAATGCGGCGAAATGTGTAACCGACCGCAATGGGCGGATTCCACCGTCTTTCTTTTTTAGTGCGCATAGGTTAGCTCCATACAACATATGTGTAATTGAACTACACACTTTTCCTGCTAGCATTAAATTTATTAAACTAGTTATATCATTCAAAAGTGTTTTGCCGGTGTCTCCTGGAACGTTTATGAGATCTTTTAGATGCTGGGGTGTTAGACCGTCTGGCCCACCGGCAGAGCCATTTTTAAAAGACATGATGGCCACAAAAATATCTTTGCTGGTAGCATTTATGGGTTGTTGACTCTGGTTTAAAGCAGACAAAGTGATTGGCACTGCAGAAGGTGGATGCTTATCCACAAGAGCAGCAAGAGTTTCTGGAGTGTCAGATGCTAAAACATCGCTACTAAATAACAATTTTGAGGCGCCTTTTAAATCCCCGTCGCTCACTTTTGACTCTATTTTATTGATCAAACTATGTGCTGAGTGTGGAACCTGATGCCGAGCACTAAGAGGATACA
The DNA here is from genome assembly GCA_947578465.1 of Thera obeliscata. NCBI lineage: Eukaryota > Metazoa > Arthropoda > Insecta > Lepidoptera > Geometridae > Thera > Thera obeliscata. The sequence goes on along the minus strand of OX387912.1, from coordinate 19,888,523 downwards.
CATCAGTGTCCGTGCGGCACGTGCTATCACCACAATTTTTTTTAATGGATGATGTGAGCGAAATCTTGTTTGTCCTTTCTGAATGCAAAATTTGGAATGAAAATACAAATAAATTCTCCCATGATTGGGTAGAATTTTCATTGATAACCTGTCTTATACGTGACGACAAATTTTGTGCTACTAAATAGCGAGCACCTTTGGGAATACGTTTAACCAATGGTACAGACGATTTTGAATAAGCTAGTGATTGCCAAAAAGGATGTGAAGGAGATGAACAGAAGTTGTTTGTATTTAAAGGAGGGTTTGATAAATCGGAATTGGTGTTATGGTTAGCCGTGGAATTTTTGGAGTGAACTTTCCCTACATGGATATTCAAGCCTTTGGTACCTTTGAAAAACTTTGGTTGTGAACACTGATGGCATTGTATGAAGTCCGAGGAGTCTTCGCATGAAAAGACTTGGCGAGGAACGGCTGCTGAGGGGCCTGCGGTCTGTGACATATAGCTACAGAAATTTATATACAACTTATACACTATAAAACTTACAAAACCAAGAACCAAAATTGAAAATATCATGCACAACACCAGAAACTATAGCACTAAACTGACAAAACATGACAAAACTGAATAAGTCATTTTTCACAACAAACATTTTGTTTTACAATCTTCGAGACTGCGCTGTCAGGGCTCCATTCTGCCACAGATTGTAATCATTAGTAATCTTCATAAAACAAAACCATGATTCACAAAACACTGCTGCTACAAACTATCGGTGGGAAGCAAGAGTAGATACGTGCAAACAACAATACAAGAAATACAATAAAATAGATCACGTAGAAATAACAGACAATACGTTTCTAACAAATAGTTCTAAAAATGCCAGACGAATGGATTGTATTCAAAATAAAATAGTCTCAGACAAAGTTGCACGAGCAAATACGTGCAAAAAACAATGACTAACCGAACCCAAATAAACACTCTCACAGTTCATTGGCATTAGAGATGAGATTAAGAAACTAAATGAAGTTTTAGACAGTTATTTATATACAACATAAGTTAGACACGTCAAACTACGTTATCATGGAACTAGACAGACATATATTCTTCGGCAACATTTGCGATTGTTTTTAGTCTATGGCATCTTTGAAGTTACGACTGTCTAGGTAAGTAAGAGAACTGTTGCGAGCTATATATCCAGCTTCCATATCAACAAACTTACAACAAAGTTTCCAGCGAAGTCATTCTTACGTGACGTCGTCAGCTCAATAGTTTAAAAGATTGTTCGTACGTTTTGCTTCTTAAACTTCAGCAACTCTATTACTGATGAAATACTTTGTAAAATTTCAAAGAATGTTTATGAAAAAGTCGAAGTAGCAGTTCCCAAAGATATTTTCGTTGATAATTAGAAGTTTGTTAACATTCGCAAAATACGCACAATACGTCGTGAGATGGTGATCTATAAAGGAAAACAACACAAAGGTATCTACTCGTACTTTAATTTATTGACACAATTCAACAATTACGTAAACATTATCACAATTCCAGAGAAAGACGATTTTATAGTATTTTGTTACACTGAATTGGACACTACTTTAAACGATAACAGTAACTTTAACAGTTGCTATATAACTTCATAAATATTCAATTGAAAAAGAAAACAATTTACACTAACAAGTCATTTGATAAGTTGTAACTTATGTAAGGAACATTAACATAGCTGTCAAAGTTGAACGAAATAAAATTAAACCACCTGAAGAGTCACCAGTCTACAGTTTATCATCATCGATTTGATTAAAGTTGACAACAAAATCACGAACACTGCACAAGAAATTCCATAGGTTATTTATTATTGTAAAAAACTAAATGGCAAGTCACCTGGGGAACGGTAAAATGATTCATCTATCAATCGGTGGCATGCGCATGATGTGACATGTGCCGCGAGAAACGTCAAATAACTTTGTGTCAAACATTTATAATGGCGATAAGTATAGTAAATTGATTTTAGTAGTACAGTATTTGATAAACAAAACATGTTTAAAAGCTTAAGGTATAAACAAGCTAAAATGTTTTTTTTTTGTTGTAAATTCTATTTTTTTACAAAATTAATTAAGAATAAGCCTAAAATTTAAAACATTGATTCCCATTTATAAAATAGTAAAACAGTCCTATAAAACACCCTTGTGACACACCATAGATTTAATCGCATCAAAGATGTTTGCAAACAAACTAAACGCGAAGGTCTGAAAATTGAGATCGTGACACGAACACGCAAATCTGCAAGAGCACATTACGACCACCCCAGGGTATGGTCGGTAGCTGCGTCGGCCTCGGCGGCATTCCCATGCATGTAGCTTTATAGGGACGGGACAATGGTAACGACAATACCTGGACTTGGTCCATTTACTATTTTTAGGGAATTATTAAAGCTTGAAAACATGTGTCAAATACTTACACGAAAGGAGATTGAGGCGCGTCCATGATGTAAGAGGCTTATTACATACCTCACCCATTTCATAAAAAAATTTTTTGAGTCGTACCCGAGTTCTTAAATTAGTGCTGCTTTGCTCGCATATTACACGTTTTAAAAGTAGCCTACATCCTATTTCAGTTACTCATTTGTTACCAGTTACCAAGAGTTTCATATGCCTATTTCCAAATATCTAATTTAGTTTTATATGGCGACATCGGAAATGAAACAAATGAAATGATAATAACGAAAATGTATGCCCTCAAATCACAGACTGATTTGTTCATGACCAAGAAACATGACAATGAGTATAAATACGCCCCTATTCCCAAGCATGCGATATCTGGCTTGATACCGTGTAAATCAGGACGCGCGCGCGATTCCCGCCGCGATACAAGTGATATATGAATATCGTCGTATTACTGCCGCTACCGATGCGTGTCGCTCGTTTGTTTGAATGGCGCCGTATTTGTTAATCTGATTTTATATCGCTTACAATATCAATACCAGGTTTTATGATCATCATTTTAGCATTTGCTCCACCTATCTAATACATTATACTCAAACACGTGTTAAACATTGTTCAACATGAATTATCCTAATCTAGGTCAAAGACTCTATTCACAAACAGTTAATTTAGAAAATTATTACCACTAGTTGCTTACACATTAAAATTATATGGTTCTGCTGTAGCAAACATAACCTACAGTAATACTGGGTAGGTTAGTTACGAGTGATTGTTTTCCCGAGACAGTGTAATTTAAAGATAAACACCATTGCAACTCAATTTGCTTGGCTCTTAGAAAATCCTTATCATCGACATTCGACACAACATACGATTTCAATTAAAGACCGCTTCGATTTGAACGTGGAATTTGTTACGCGTTCAATATCGTTAGAACCCGAACTGTTTCTACTACTACGGCTATTTGGGACAGAAAAGTTTGGGACGAAAGAGGCTGGAGCGAATACAGAGAGGTCTTCCGACGTTGGTTCATCAGTAACTCATAGCAGTCAAAACTAGTAGGTGCAGTCTGTGTCATTATCGGCACTCGGCAGTCACACTTTTAATTACAGTGACACAAATCGTGGTTATCGTTTGAGTCTCACGGTGCCGAACTCAATATAATGTTCATTAGGTTCATAACGAGTGCGCTTGTTTGTCTTGTTCAGAAGAACTAGCTTTTATTAGATTACGTGGGCAGTTTCGATTAATTGTGGGCATACCTATCTGTCGGCGGTTTCATTGGGCATGGCCGGTTATCGGTGTCACTAAGTAGATTGAGTGAGAGACTGTATACAAGGTGTCTCGGGATCGATATGTGTTCCTTCCTAGGAAAACCGAAATTACATTTTTGACTAGCGGATGTCTTGTTTAACATTTCTGGACATTATAAGCGATCTTTTATATCTTATTTTTTTAAGGGTTTGCAATTTTTTTTTGTTTCACAAAATATTTATTGCAAATATTTTTATTTAAAATTTAATAATAGATTTTGCCATTGGAAAATTTGTATTTTCTTGTTAATAAGACTATGCCATTAGATTGTCTTTTTATTGTAATCAAAGTATACCATCAGGTAAAACAAAAGTAAACAAAAGTTGTTTTCTTACATAAAACCCCCCTTTATAATACATAGCCCATACACCCTGTATAAGACTGTTAGCGCCAGATTCCTAAAGAATGTAATCCGTTGTAGCCGGATTGATCTGGCTGTTTGAAAACTATTTATTTTATTGTGGGCAATAATAATTACCGCGCAGTTTATTACACTAATAGATATAAACGGGAATTATCAATTCCGTAGATAAATAATCGATTTGGAATAAGTCTCGCGGTAACCAGATAGTTATGTTTATGATATGTGTCGAATTAGCATCACAATGTATTCTGAATCACTGAATTCATTTCATAATGATAATCGCGATAAGCGTTTTATACAGATTCAGATTACATCCTCGTTAAAAGTAATGTGCTACAGTTAGCCGTTCAATAATGCAACATGGTCGAATAACAAGACTTCTTCGCTGTAGGTTTGTGGATTTGATCCCAACTGACAACAACACATTATGTGTGATGGGCATGTTCTATCAAATAAATCGTAGAATGAGTTACCACCAGAGGTTATCTCTCTGAGGTACAACATGAATAGCTTTAAGAAAAACGTTAAAAAACTCCTCCAGGGTATGCAAAGCAACGACAGCACCATTGGTGCTGTTTGTGTCTAGGGGCGACGAATGACCGCTTACGATCAGGTATATAAGCACGTTTGTCTATCTTTTACAAAAAAAAAATACATTTATGATAAATCATCTGTTTGAGTAAACACCAGTTGCCCCTGATACTATATAAATCATCTACAATAGATGCAAAGGTCTATTTACATCTTCTCGACCGATCCTTCATGGACGGATGATATTAGATCGCAACAAATCGGTGGATGGAAAGGGTTCAGAATCGTTTTTTCTATAAATTTATAGGGAAGGCCTATACTCAGCTGTGACCTCTGACATATTTTCATCATCCTCTTAAACATTCTTAAGCTGTTAAAATCCACTGGCTACATAAGGAATCAGGAACAAATACATTTTCTGGGTACCTGATGCTCAAGTAGTACCTACGAGGTACCTTCGATTAAGAACGAATTTTAGATTCTTACCAGATCTGAGGGGATATTGTCTACGGTTTGCTGGGAATGGGAGTCGCGAGCTTAGTCTTTTCAATATGTAAATTGCATCACAGTTAAGTTGTAGATTTGATAGCCCCGATCCGCCGTCAAATGGCCATATTTATCAGAACTCTCTCACAATAGAATACCGATTAGTGACTATAAAGAGCTTTATGGTGGTCTCATAAGGCAATATACAATTAGGTAACGTGCATTAACACCTAGCCTCTTCATAGTCACCCACGCGATTCGACTTTGCTTTAGACTCGTGAATTTAACCTACATCTGAGTTTACAGTACACGCCATAGATCACTAGCAGTTAGTACGGTAAAAGCGTGGAAGATCCATAGCTGGTGTAACAGTTAGTGTGGGAAAAGCGCACAAACAGCACACCCAATTGTGGACACTGGTTGTTTAGAGATATCGAGTGTGTGTGGATCTCGCTAGCGGCCGCTTTAGACAAACAATGGACCCATCACCCTTTTACCTCCGGACTTCTAAAAAGAGTAGAACGCTCTACCGGCGTCAGTATTTCCAGATCGTTTTAATTTAGGTTTTTTTAAGATAGGAGTGAGAAAACAGACCTTTGCATCAATTGTAGATGATTTATATAGCGACAGAGGCCTGAGCAACAAGGAGTGAACAAGTGGATTATGGCTAAGCATGCTCCATTTTAGGTTGCATCTTTACTTTCTATCAGGTGTGATAGCAGCCAAATGCTTAAGAAAAGGCTTATAAAAAAAATGGACACGACTGGTAGTACTTTAACCCTCCGCGTACAAGCAAAGCTGATGTAATAACGAACGGGAGGGTTACCCCCTAAATAGATTCTTGTGTGCCAAATTTCAGACCTCGGCTTTGGATTTTGGGAGATTTCCTAATGAGTGAGTAAGCTTTTCTTGTTTAGATATAGGTAAGGTACACCTCTGTTATTTCATCGACTCAAAAGCCCACGGAAGAGTCATCGATTCTTTATTTGCCAAGAGCTTTAAAGGAAACCCGCAAGACCACAACAACCGAAATTAGCCGAACCCAAAATATTAAACATGTTAATTTGTTGTGTAAATATAACTCACCGCTATCTTTAGCCAGGAACTCGTCAACTGCATTTGTAAATCTGGAGAAGAGACAAGGAGAATAATTATAAAGTTTTTGAAAATGGGAGGGAATAGAGGGTTTCGCGTAATATAAGTAATGCCTATTTTCACGGCCTCTGTTCTACGACAGGCAAAAGTCTTTCCCAAAATGTTCTACTCCCCTCGATGATGCTCGGCCAGCTTAATAAAAATTATACCTTTGAAGGAGATCAAGCCATACAAACAGCGTTTTCTCTGGCAACCGCACTGACTTTTAATTTTGCGGAAATTCTATCTATCCTGACTTTTGAAGCTCCTCTCAGAATTCATCCGGATCACGTGACCCGCCCACTCCCGTGAAAGTTCAATCAAAAATCACTCTGGGAATGTTCTCTGAGCTGTTGCTATACTTTGTGAGAAAAATGAAGATGCTTACAATAAAAGAGCCACATTAAATACAGCTTAGCAGTTAAGCCGCTTCGCGTACTTTACGGGCTAAACAGACTATTCCCGTTTTATTTTACTTCTTACACTATAAAAACGATGTAAACTGATACGCGGCAACAGTTATTCCGCTATAAAACATTTAATTGAATTTCACAAAAATATAGGAATCTACGGCACCCGTCACGATACAGATGAAATATTATCATGTATCGATCACAGCGTGTCGCCTTTCTTTAATCGATTTTTTACACCTAAACCGCACCATCCGTGGGCGTGCGGTTACAAGGCATTTCTGCCGAACCCTATTGATGAAATATGTTTGTTTTCATCATAACGAATGCCTTTTCATATTTGCCGAGGGTGCCGCCAATCTCCGGCACGTTATTGTGATGTTTTCTGATATAACTTCCGAGGGTGGTCTCCATTCAGGTTATCAAACTCTGAACGTCTTATGCAGATAAGCTAATGGAGGGGTTCTTGCGATTAAGGTTTGTCATGCAAAATTGCAGCCGTTTTCAAGGCGATGGAAATCCAGTTATTGTGTGTGCCGCAGGGGACGTAAACATCGGCGACAACGTCAAATTCATCACAGCTCTTACAGGGTGAATACATCTGTTTACAGAAATGAATAAAGTTCACAATAAGAGATGACGTATTCCAAATTCGTTACGTTTCTAACCAGGATACAGAAGACGGATCCGGAGCTTACGTAATACACTAAAAAAACTTGTAAAACTCGTAAAATCATAGTAAACAAATACATGCAACGATTAAAACTAAAATGCATGAAATTTTATGTCGCGGAGTAAATCTAAAATTGAGCGTGAAACTACAAATTGAATTATAATGCCGAGTATGCAACTAAGAGTTAATAATTTTATAGAGTTGGCGTAACGATTTCGATTACGCTTAAGTCAATTGACCATTATCATTTATGTGTCTCGTTTACTTTCATTGGCATGTGATTTTTTGCGGTGGTTATCTATAGATGGCCATAATATTATGAAAATTCTAGAAGGTATTGGAAGCGCCAAAACTTATGAAACGATGAGAATCAAAGATGAATAATTCAGTGACGGATGAACGCAGCGCACATAACTATTGTTTTCAACAACTTTTGGAGAGCCCATTCTCAGAAACCTACCACTTCTCTCTACTTAATAGCTTCTTGGGATTAAACCTATGTAAGTATTTCAATTCAGCGGTGTTTAGCAATTCAAACAAAAATCTATAAAGCATTTACCGTGTACCCCATTAACGTGTACAAATCAAACTGAAGACGTGTGGCGCCATTAAACAAACAGTTTAATTAATGTACAGAGTCATCATTTCATAGAACACTTGTCGAGAACCTAGCATCGTTTTGAGCATTTGCTGACATAATATTGTCACTCTCAAGTTGTTTTGACTTAGAAGTCCATTCAACAATCTCCGGGCTAATATTACCTACATCAAAGAACACACACAGAAACACAGCCAAAGTCAGTCTATTTGCCAGGGGCAAAGAGGCACGGAGCATTATAGACATAATAAAAATGAAATGCCCTATATTACTCGTAAAATATGAATAGACCACACCATAACTCTAACATGTTGAACATGACCAGTGAACCATTTAAAGAAACAAATTGAAACCGAACTTTCTAAGCATTTCCTGGCCAACGCGGACGTCATTATTTAAAATCTGTCAAAAATATGTATTTTATTACACGCGAGGCATATCGGACCAAACGTGAATTACATGCTTTCTTATTTAATATTAGTGGCTTCTTGCATTTGTCGGATAATTTATATCTAGTCTTATCTGTACAGTGGATCGCTCCTGAGGTATAATCCGTATATTTTTCATGTGGCAGTACCGCGGTCCCTCTTACTGGGAAATTTATGTAACTACGAGGAGGTATCGCCGCAATTATTATTGCCCTAACAATATTCAAAGCGGGAGGAAACCGCGATGCATGCGAAACGGACGAAATAACTCATACTTGAAAACCTGAATGGTTGTAAATTGCACTGATACCGTAAACTGCATTTTATTGTCTTGTAAACAGGAATTGATTAACCCATTAAACCAAAAACAAGTAATTTAATTATTTACACGTTGAAAGCTGATATCAAAACTCGAGACGATTTTAAATTAAAAAATGTCCGTGCGCTTTAAAATGTTGTCGGCTATAAAATGTCAAATTTACAAGACCATTGCGACGTATGATCATAAAAACGCATATAAATTGTTTAATAATTTTATTGCAAATTGATAACGACATTTATTTTTAATCCAATTCTTGTTCCTGGTTCAAATTAAATAAATCATTTACCTTAATTAGGTTGTATAGCGATTACTTCACATAAAGTACGACAGTGTTATAATGAAGTTCACAAATTCGACAGAACTAAGTAACATGCTTCGAGACCTCACATACACGACGCAGGCGCATCCATCATGGTATACTCGTACGCACAGCCTGTAGTGTTGCTACGTGTTGGTACAATAAGCAGCCCTATGTCATTCCTAATCAGATCTCAATATAAAAAATACTTTACTGCTTTGAACTTAGATTCATTATACCTTGTTTGAAGGAAGCATCGTACCGGCCGAAATAAGGTCTTGATTTGAGTAAAGTTATGACCTTTAATACGCTGAAAATAAGGAACAATATGGTTTAACAATAAGGTAATACAGAGACCGACTGAGAAGACGAGGAAATGTCACAAACATGCAGCATGCGTGAAAGTGAATCTCTACCATATAGTTTCTGTTGTTTCTTCTGTGGATACGTGTCGGTACAACAAGCGCCAAAGTGCCCAAGAGAGAGATAATAGGCGACATTCTGATACAACGCGAGATAAGGAGCAAGGAGGTTCCCATGCTAAGGGTGATCTACATGCACGGAAAAAACAAAGGGCCAGAGGTCAGACGCGAACAAAATACAAGTGTTGCATCCGGCATGAGATGAAAGAAACATCTTCATCTAACATACCTACGTGTTATGGATGTACGACAATCGCTATTAATCAAATAATGTGAAATGTATCCGTTATCTTTGAATAAATTTGTATCGCAAGGCAATCTAAAAAGATTATTTTGGACATTGAACATTTCAGTTCGAAAAATAAACATTGGTACACCATAGTAGTAGTAATATATAGCACGAAAGGAGCCTCTTTGAGGCGCACATAAAATCATTTCACCACACATGGTTCGAAAGAGCCAGTGAAACGATAAGAAGAAGTAGTAGTAGCAGGATTGTAAGTAAGTAACAATAATGTTACTTATATTATTACAACTTCTCTAGCAAGAAAATTATTGGAAGATTTACAAGTAGTTTTAATATACACCAACGTCGATTATCAATATATTGCAGTGTTTATGTACCGCATAAAAATTAAGATATTATCCTGTACGAAGCCATTATTATAACTATCAAATGTTTAACGATTTCATATTAATTTGATGGTGTAAGAGTTGGCAAAGTTACTTGTTTTAAAACTTTAGTAAATGCTTACACGGACTCACGACAGTAATCCAGTACCCAAGTAAGGTTGACATTCCTATAAATAGGTAATATAAAATAGGTCCTTTATGGATGTCTAAGGGCAGTCAGATGTACGTCTAAATACCACCTTAGCCCTATCTTCTATTCGGCTAAAAGATTTTCATATGTGAGACGTCTAGAATCAAAGACAGATAAGTGCACAGTTGAAAAATATTGGGAAACCGAAAAAAGCATATAATATGTAATTTAATTTTTTGAATGATATTGCTTTATGAGTCGAGTTTACATTGGTAATCAACACTGTTTACATCTTACAATACTAACTAATTTGTTATCGAGTTACAAGAAATAAGATGGGTTTGATACTAATGTCACTTTTCAACAATCATTTTGTACGGTATTAAGCTGCATTTGATGCAGCATTGTTTGCTAAATCCATAGAGAATTTAAAGCTGAAGATAATGACATTGGCAACTTTTTTTCCAATTTTTGTTGATTAGCTGCATTTGATTCTGAAGGTCTCGTGTCATATCTGGTAGCCCTAGATTTATTTTAAGAGTTGTTCACAGCAAATTTATGAGTAGAGTCGGCTCGTTCGAACATCGTGTCTGATATTTTACAGCGTGCGAACTGTTTGACGGCCGGTGGCAAAATGCCTTCGGGAACCAATTAGTGACTGATGTATTGCTGTCATTGCTAGTAAATGATATCTTAATATAGCTGTGTAGCGCCAACATTACCACAATTACTATCCCCGCAGGCTAAAGTTTATTCTACTCTACTTTTCTCATCTTTAAAGTGAGAGAAACATTGTGTTCAATATTGATCATCTACAACATCATTATAGATCAACTTTCTTAGACAAAAAACGACATATTTTTGATGTATTAAGTTTTCTTAGTTAGTAAACAAGCCGATTGTTGATAACTTTTAATTGATTTTATAGTGTTTACTACGCATAAGGAAATCACAAAGATTTTTATAATGTCCCAAAAGTTAAGAACCCAGCGGGATTTGAACCCGCGACCTTCCCCTTGATACGGGGCTGCGGTAACCGCTGCGCCATCGGATCCCAATCACACTCGACGAATAATTTTTAGGGACTGTTCTACTTACTAATTGTTGATACTTTGAGAGTTGGTAAAATCAAATCACGCAAGAGTGGCATCAAATCGTGTAAAAGCTCCACGACAATTTGCGAGTATCTGAACCGTTACACCCCATTCCCAGGCCGTCACTAAAATGTTGCAGATATAGTATCGACAAGTAAAATACCGATATCGATAGATTCGCCCCAAGGAAGAAACCGTCAGTGTTTGAATTACATGATTGCCCCTTTCTATATTTTATCTGATGTATTATAATTGTGGGAATAGTGAGGTAGCTTATCATCATCATCAACAAAAACTTATATAAGACCATCGTCACTATTAGACATGATGATTCTCCTCCAAGACTGGCCCTACATTTTGCAGATCGCTGCCTAAGCATACTAGAGGGCATCCTATATTTACCTTAACGCAGGGTTTCTTAAAGTGGGGTCGATGGACCTAAGGGGTCTGTAATAAGTGTGACAGGGGTCCGTCCGCAATAGGTAATAGCTGTAATTGATATGGATATTATCAGCAATGAAGATCTAATTAAAGTTGAATGAATTGACATGCGATCTAAGGAAGTGTTGAGAGCTGAATTCTTTCTTGCAAAAGATCTTGGCGAATTTTGGGTGTTCTTTGAGTCAAGTTTACCCTTTTCTTGTCAAACGAGCTATGTCCGTTTTGATACCTTTGTGTCATTAAAAAAATCTGAAAGTGGTCCTTGGCTGCACATAAATTAAGAACCCATGCCTTAACGTGACATCCACTAAAGTATTCGTTTGCTTCGTTTGCTTCAACGGTTTTTGGTTTTACAGATAAATCTAGAAGCTAATTTTAATTCTCAAAGCTTTGATTTAAATACTCAATAATTAAAAGCACCTACAATGTAAGAATCTATAAATGCTGGGCTTGCTACTGCCCACCATATTTTGCTAACAGGGTTATCTGCTTCGGCGCTACTACATTACATTTAAATAAACTCCTATATTTACAATATTTTTAACTATGCTTAAGATTATCTCTACAACTGACTGTTGGTATATAACTCTTTGGTAGAAATGTCAGTAGCCTATACAATATTCAAAATACAAAAAAGGTCAAATTGATGAATAAATCTCATAAGCGCAGTTATGAATATTGTTTTAGGCCCATATTCAGAAACAGGGCTTGAGTCTGGCTTGAGTCTGAGTGGAGCCTCAAGCACTTTCAAGCATAGCTTTTTTGACAGTTCTCTATTGAAAAATGACAAAAAACTATGCTTGAATACGGGCCTAAAACAAACTTCACGATTGCGCTTATGAGATTTATTCATCAATTTGACCTTTTCCTAAAAAATGGCTTAATAGTTATTTATGCGATACGTGTGCGCAATTAAAAAATAAGCAGCCAAGTGCGAGTCGGACTCGCCCATGAAGGGTTCCGTACAAGAACCTTTATATTATGTTACTTGATGTAACATAATAAGGTTCTTGTAGTTCGTCGAAAGGTAAATTGCGGTTTACGGTTTATGACGTATAAAAAAAAAACTACTGACTAGATCTCGTTCAAACCAAAAATCGTTGGAAGTTTACATAGTAATGTACAACATATATTTTTTTTAGTATTATCATTTTCTTACTTTAGAAGTTAGAGGGGGGGGGGACCAACTTTTTTCCACTTTGGAAGTGTCTCTCGCGCAAACTATTCAGTTTAGAAAAAAACTATAATAGAAACTTCAACATCATTTTTAAAGACCTATTCATAGATACCCCACACGTATGGGTTCGATGAAAAAAAAAATTTTGAGTTTCAGTTTCAAGTATGGGGAGGACCCCCGAAATTTATAGTTTTATTTTTATTTTTATGTTAAAATCTTAATGCGGTTCACAGAATACATCTACTCGCCAAGTTTCATCAGTCTAGCTCTTACGGTTTCGGAGAAAAATGGCTGTGACATACGGACGGACAGACAGACAGACAGACAGACAGACAGACAGACAGACAGACATGACGAATCTATAAGGGTTCCGTTTTTGCCATTTGGCTACGGAACCCTAAAAAGATGACATTGACCTGTGTCAGAAAAGGGTCATATTATTATGAAAATAATAGATTCCAAGCATAATTATATTTGTATCGTAAAATGTATAATTTTAGGTGACGCAAACGAACTCACCATAAAAACTAACGAGTTTAAATTGTTTTGCCTTATTGAATTCAATATCGTTCACAACACAGAGGTCAGGTGTTTACGATAAACATTATGTTTGTCATAAAACCCTATGTTTTACTCTGTTGTGTAATTCGCACCAAAAACCAATTGCTACTTTGATACACATACCATAAATTGTAACTTTATAACGGCAATAATAACACCTTTTAACTGCTATCGGTATTATAACACGTTTAAAATAAATTATTTTATTTCCTCACTCAGAAGCTCGGCCAGTAAGCTATTTAGGGTTCCATGCTTTTTAAAGTAATTGAACTCTAAGGAAATCATCCAATTTTTTATGCCTAGTCGCGCGTCCTATAGCTTGTCATAGCGATATAAACCAAAATACTAAAAGTATAGTTTATTTCAGCCCGATTTGTTTATTAATTAATTTAAATCAATTAAGTATATCAGTTAAGCTACCACTAGATCGTTTGTATCGGTCAGCAGATAGCTTAACTGTTTCTTGTATATTTTATTAATCATCATCATCATCATCATCATCATCAACCTATATTAGTCCACTGCTGGACGTAGGTCTCTCCCAAGACGCGCCACTGAGCCCGGTCTTCGGCTCTTCTCCTCCAGTGCTTGCCAGCTACATTTCGCAGATCGTCGCCCCACCTTGCCGGAGGGCGTCCTACACTACGCTTACCTAAACGCGGTCTCCACTCTAGTATTCGTTTGCTCCAACGATTGTCCGTTCTACGGCAAACATGACCGGCCCACTGCCACTTCAGCTTACTAATCCTTTGAGCTATGTCGACCACCTTGGTTCTCTGTCGGATAACCTCGTTCCGGATTTTATCCTTCAGAGAGACTCCGAGCATAGCCCTTTCCATAGCTCGCTGAGCGACTTTCAGTTTGTGGACCGACCCTACTGTTAGTGTCCACGTTTCGGCAGCATAGGTCATTACAGGTAGGACGCACTGGTTGAAGACTTTTGTCTTCAGACATTGTGGGATCGGCGACGAGAAAACCTGACGGAGTTTCCCAAACGCAGCCCAGCCCAGCTGTATTCTCCGGTTTAGCTCTCTCTCAAAGTTGTGTCTACCTAACCGCAAGGTTTGCCCGAGGTAGACATACTCCTGCACAACTTCGAGAGGCATTCCGGCGACGGTGATTGGCTCTGGGGTGATACGATCATTGAACATGATCTTAGTTTTATCCAAGTTCATGCCCAGGCCGACCCGTCGTGAGGAAACAGCTAGGCTGTTCAGCATCTGTTGTAGGTCCTGCAACGATTCTGCCAATATGACGATGTCATCAGCAAATCGTAAGTGTGAGATGTATTCGCCATTGATATTGATGCCCATTCCAGTCCAACTCAGCGTCTTAAACAAATCTTCCAGCGCGCTTGTGAACAATTTGGGGGATATAACGTCCCCTTGCCTCACTCCGCGGCGCAACTGGATAGGTTTTGACTGCTGGTTCTGGACCTGAACAGACATGGTGGCGTCATTGTAAAGACATCTCAACACTTCGATATATCGCCAGTCAACCTGACATCGCTGCAGGGACTGTAGAACAGCCCAGGTCTCAACAGAGTCAAAGGCCTTCTCATAGTCCACAAACGCTAAGCACAAGGGCTGATTATACTCTTCAGATTTTTGTATAATCTGCCGCACTGTGTGAATGTGGTCTATGGTGCCATATCCTCCTCGAAACCCGGCCTGCTCCGGTGTTTGAAACTCGTCAAGTCTTCGCGCAAGACGGTTCGAAATAACCCTGGAAAACAGTTTGTAGACATGGCTCAAGAGTGAGATCGGTCTATAGTTCTTCAATAAAGCTTTATTGCCTTTCTTGAAGAACAATACCACGACACTCCTGCTCCATGCCCTTGGAGTTCTCCCATGGTTGAGAACGAAATTGAAGACACGTTGGAGTTCCTTCAGAACAGGAGAACTACCTGCTCTTAGGAGCTCTGAAGTGATTCCGTCTTCCCCTGGGGCTTTTCCATTTTTCAACTGCCTCAAGGCTATCTCAATCTCGTCAAGGCTGATCTCTGGGAGATCTTCTGTGTAGTGGCGGGTCAGTGTGGCTCTAGCATCCTCATTACTGGGTTCGGGACAAGATACTTGCGTGGCGTACAACCGGCTATAGAAGTCCTCAATCTCAGCTAAGACTTCCGGCTTAGAAACGACGGTATTCCCCCTCGGTGTTGTGAGCTGCGTCAGATGGCTTCGGCCGAGTTGCTGCACAAACACTTTGGACCCCCGGTTTTGCTCGATTGTTCGCTCAATGCGAAGAGTGTTGGAGCGTCGGAGGTCATAGCGTATGTGCTTCGCGATGGCTTTGTTAAGAGCCTGGTATTCTGGCAGCGTCGCGGGAGAAAGTGGTGTAAGTCGCCGTTTTTCCATAAGCCGAAGAGTCTCGTCCGAGTACTTGGACTGTTTGGTCGTACGTCTTACTTGGTAGAACCTTGTGCCTTCTTCCCTGAGGATGTCCACAATGTTGTCTAGGTCCTGATCCACGTCTTCAGTAGTTTCCAAGGTAGCGAATCGGTTCTCAAGCTGAAGTTGGAACTTTTCAGAGCCTAAAGCGGTTTGGAGTAGGTTTGGTCGGAGTGTAGACTTTACCAAGCGAACGCGTTCAAGCTTAAAGTCGATATTCAGAGTGCCTCTGAGCATTCGGTGATCGCTACCGGTATTAAACCTGTTGATCACTGAGACATCTCTGAATATATGCTTTTTATCCGCAATGATAAAGTCTATCTCGTTTTTCGTCACAGCATCGGGGCTTCGCCAGGTCCACTTCCGCTGGGGACTCTTCTTGAAAAAGGAATTCATCAAGAAAAGTCTCTCCTTCTCTAAAAAGTTGACCAGCATTTGCCCCCTGTGGTTCCTACAACCAAAGCCGTGTGGCCCTACCGATGATTCGCTACAAGTCTGTACTCCTACTTTGGCGTTAAAGTCCCCCATGACAATATTAAAGTGCGCCTTTGTGGTGGTGTGCAAGGCCTTAGAAATGTCATCCAGGACGAACTCCACTTCGTCATCCGAGTGTGACGAGGTCGGTGCATACACTTGAACAACTTTGAGGGAATACCTCTCGGTTAGTTTAAGTACTAGGTATGCAACCCTGTTCGACACACTGGATATTTCAGTGACGTTATCGGCGAGGGACTTATGGACCAGGAACCCTATACCGCCTTGGGAGGTGAGGTCACCTTCGCGGTAGTACATGAGATGGCCAGATTCCAGGGTTACGGTGTCCTCTCCCTCTCGACGGACTTCACATAATCCCAGAATGTGCCATTTCACCTTCTCAAGTTCTACCTCGAGCTGCGCCAGGTGTTCGTCAAGCCGTAGAGTGCGTCCATTATACGTAGCCAGGGTCAGTTGGGATGGGGTTGGGCGGCCTTTCATAACCCGGAGATTCTTCGCACCCCCTGCCCCGCCGTTACCATGACCGCCGCCTTGGCCAGGAATAGCAGGGCGACCGGGAACTGGGGGCCGTTTTTGTGTTGTGCCTATCATTTTGGGAGGGTTTGCCCTAATCGCCACGCTGGGCTTGCGGGTTGGCGATCGCAGGACACAGCTGATTGCACCGTTGACGCTGCTGCCCGTCAACGGCCAGAGGGATTTAGCTGAGTCAGAGTTAGGAGGTGCTATACCGCATTCGACCGGTCGCCAGAGCCTCGTCAGTTGCTGCAGGATGTACCACGTGCAGGTGAGGTTGACAGTTGGAGCTCAAGATCTTGTGTAGCTCCCTTACATCCCTATTTTATTAATACTTACTTGTATTAGTTGTAAATCTCTTTGTGTAAATAAAGGTAATTAATTGTATCTGTATAAGTAAAAGTCATTACATATTTATTTCACCCCCCACTATAAATAGGTGTCCTTAATGTAAATATTTGTGTGATGAACGCAGATGTTCGTTCTATGTCTGGGTTTTTTATTGTAATCTAAGTATGTATTCACAAAAAATATATATATAAGTATTATATCAGCTATTTGGTCCCCATAGTAGTCCCTGCTTAATTTGGGGCTAGATCGTGTTGTGTGGAGCGTCCACAATATTTTTTTTATAAATATAAATGAACTACCGGGCCCTGAATTACGCTTTGACCGACACCCACTTAGCTGGTTTTTGATTACACTTATCAAAACTTGCATCATGTTCACACTTTCATCACCATGTCGACGAGATGGCGAATGTAGATAAGACTATTTCTTTGATTTATGAACTTGAAGTGTTCACGTACTGGTGATTACAAGCATAACTTTATAAACTCAAAGGCACAGAATAAAATAATAGTACATACGATTAATATATTCAATGAATAAAATAAAAGTTTGGTAAACATTTCTGGCTGCAATTGCACAGTCATAGAATTACAGCCAGAAATTACCAGAAAAACTAGCGCATTTAGTAACGTTTTGAGATATTTTGGACCAAATCTAAGTATCCATGTTTGTAACCATTGCCTATAGCAAAGCATTTCCTCGTAACTTACGAGGCAATGCTTTGCTACAGGCAATGGTTTACTTACGAGTCGTAAGTAAAGCACGTCAGGGACATGTCTTTCGATGCACTGCCCTGTGTCCATCAACTTGAGGCATACAGATGTCAGCCTCACGTGCCAGTAATTCCATTTGCTCGTGACAATCTTATATTTTAACTGGTTTTTGTTATATGTATAACTACTATACAATAACATACCAAAAAAGCATTATATAGAGCTTTGCTTCTACTATGATTAAACTCTATAGAAATTGAGACACGAAGGCTTCTCAGACAAAAGACATACAATACCTACATGAAACATCTTTGCAAAAGCAAAAATATCTTTTGAAATGTTTAGACCAGGGATTCCCAAACTATTTTGGACAAGTGACCCCTTTTCCAAAATGAACAGTTTCCTCCGACCCCTGGCCAAATTACCTACTTTTAAGATCAAAAGATTATTAACGTTAAACCAGTTAAGTATTTGCGACAGAAATGCGTTAGCGTCATCGTAATTAGTCTTCAATCTATCAACTTTAAAAATTAATGAGGTATCGTCAGCAAATAGTACTATTTCACATAGTTTTTTAACAAAAAAAGGGAGGTCATTTACGTACACTAGAAACAAGAAAGGACCTAATATCGAACCTTGTGGCACCCCCATATCAATAACTGACCCAGAAGATCTCTCACCACCCACATCAACTTTAAGGACTCTATCAGTCAAGTACGATTGTATTAGGTCAATGGAGCGATTTAGAATGCCGTAATGTTTAAGTTTAGATATGATCAACCCTCCTATTCGCAATGGTCCGCTAACTTAAAACAGCTGCTACAGAGTGTTATTTTTCATAGGTCTCTCTCGATTTAGGTCAATAGAAGAAGACAGAGTGAGAATTAGCAATGCTTTAAGTCAGCAGACTATTATGAATAAGGAGGCGTATCTTTAGTTTTTTCTTATTGTTACACAATACCTAGGTACTAAGGTACCAATTGGAAAACTTTGCACTTGGTTAGGTGATTAAAGTTGACTCCATTTTCTCATCAATATTTAACATAGTAAACGTACGTTGTACGAACTTGAGACTTTACATTACTACAACAATGCTATTTCCTACAAAAATATTAATTATTCTTAGTACACATAACACAAAATAAATAATACAGTACCTACATACCTAACTTGAAAGTTTGAAATAAGAACTTGTGTTAATTTAATAGGGGTCGATCGTTAGACCTCGTCGACCCCCAAAATCAGTTTTCGTTTATATCGACCCCTAGGAAACCAATATCGACCCCAAGGGGTCGATATCGACCACTTTGGGAATCCCTGGTTTAGACGATGTGACCTCTTTCAAAGTCCCTTTGAGTATAAAGAGCAGTTATTATTTACGAAGACGCGAAATGTAAGTAGACCAGACATTCAAAGGGAATAAAAACATACTTCGTATAGAAACTATCTGGGCCTCGAGATTGTACCTCTAGTAACCTTGGTGTATCTAGTTACAAATGTAGCTAGACATAAACTAAATGGAATTACTCAACGACGGGAGAAACGTAAAGTTAATTATTAATAGTTAGTTTTATTATTATTTTATTATGGTGCCACTGAAAACCTTGTAGCAAATGATGAGTGGTTAACCTTTTTTGCCGTCATTTCATTTAAGTTGACTGTACCTTTTAATTTTAAGTTGACGTAAAATAAATTATTTCTATTTTATTCTATTCTAATAGAGTTGAGCCAGTGTTATGATGTGTATGTTTTGTTGCAATCAAAACCTAGTCGCATCTGTCAGTTTTGACATTATTTTAAGATTCGATATTTTAAGATTCGATTGCAATAAAAAACTAATCGAAATAAAACTCATCTTTGACAAGGCACGATTGCAACAAGACTGAATGTTGACGTTATTAACTAAACGCTTAGTTATCGATACTAACGAATCTGTGCTTACTACATCTTCAGCCTGAACCCCACTGCTGGACAAAGGCTCTTTACAATTCCAGAGAAAACTTTAGGATTTTGAACTCTTCTCCATCCGACTTCCCGCGACACTTTACATCTTCTTCGTTCTTCTTCTTAAATTTAAGAGCTTAGCTCTTGTCGGGGTTTTGATGCAGTTTTCTCCAATTAAATCTTTCAAATGCGGCCTGCTTGACTTCCTTATACAACATGACAGCGACTTTTTCTTTTATCTGGCTCATGTAACTAATTATTGGCCTTCCTCTTCCCCGTTTCCCTTCAACCTTTCCTTCAATGATGTTCTTTATGGAGTTGTCATGTCGTAGAAGATGTCCAAACATTTTTCCTCTTCGATTTTGTATTGTCTTATGTCAAGTATAACTATCTTCTCCTTTACTCGCTCTAAGACCTCTTTGTTCGTAACTTTTTCTGTCCAACTTATTTTCAACATCCTCCTTCTTCATTATTCTTTTTAAAATCAATAGCCAAAAGCCTATGCTAAAATCATAAGTACCAGTAGAAACACTCCCTGCCGCAAGAAGGTATCATAACAGTAACTTTTTAACGAACTACACAGTAAAGTTCATGAATGAACAGCTAAATATGACCAAAAGTATGAAATTTCTTAGAAGAGATATTTAAGTGTTTGCCTACAACAATTCCTACGTTTTCACAATTGAACAAGACGTCCCAAGTATACATAAAGGAGTTTTCACGTCTCACAAGGCAGTCAATAGCCCAGAAATGATGATCGTCTACGCCGCACCTAAGCTTAGTGTACTGTTTTGCGATGTTCGCTTTCTGACTATAAACGTGTGTAATATTTTATAGAAATTGATATATGAAAATACTTGTCTTTATTTAATGAACTTTCGTTCGGTTCGGGTGTGTACTTATTTATTTTATTAAAGATAAAAGCATATTTTGATAACATTTCACCATCATCTTCCAGTCCTTATCCCATTTTATGTCCCTCCTCTTCCATTCCCCTCTGTCAGTCGTTACCTTTCATCCATGTCATCTTTAGCACTCTTTGAATAGAAGAGTTGAGAATGTCAATATTTAAATCGCAAGAAAAGACCATAAATCCTGAATTGCAAAAATTCTCAGTGGTCGTTTCCCGAAATTCTAAGGAAGTTATATTACTCATTTTGAATAACCAGTCACAGAGTTTCCAGACAAACATTAAAGCCAGACGAACTAATTACTGCCATGAAAACAAGAACAGTCATTATCCCATAGCCGCATGAGTCACTACTATAGTATTAATTACTGTGCATTACGTGGACCTATTACTAAAAATTAGGTATCACGACTACCTAAAGTAATCAAACAATCTCAATTGCTGTACGAATCAGATGGGAGTAACATGCTCAAAATAAAATACCACCCGTAAGTGCGAGACATACCTACTTGCGCACGTAGGGTTAGGGAGTTAGGGAAAAGTCATGAAAAAAGTAGAAGTTCTTGATGAATAATAAACATAGAACGCAACAGATTAATTGTGCCTCTACTTTATAAAACCCTGTAAATGTTTGGAAATAAATATTCTTAGAATACAGCATGCTTTGTGATAAACTAATGCCGCCAATGTTATTGTCATTTGAATGACCTAATTGCTTATTGTAAAGCCGCAATAAACCGATAAATGGAAACATTTTCGCTGATGTAATTGTTTTCCGGTTCGCAATACTATAAATAGTCGTAGGACTTTGGAACTCTGACGATCTTTTTATTAACCTTACTTTTCAAAATCACGTGTTTTCAGCTGAAAGCAACGTCATCGCTCGATTTTCATTGGACACCATCCATATCAAAAATGTAGGTAGGTACGTTGAGTAAAATGATCCATAAAAATTTCGCGGAATCCCGTATGGAAATTAAGCCATCAGATCTAGGATATGACTGTATACGGCAATAACGAATTAAAGGATTACTCACATAAATGTGCAAAGTTTTGAATAGTCCACGTTTAATGCTTGGTTTATGTGTCATTGGCGCCTCTTGTTCCTCTCAATTAATATTTTATTATTATTTTTATTATGTGACGAATGGTTATTGTTGTGGTTTTTGAAATTCTGATTATCTATATTTGGCAACCAAGGGTTATTTACAAAAAAGTATGTCATATTTAGATAGTCTTAATATTATTACGGTTGAACCGAGATCATGGTGCATGCAACTGTGCCGAAATATAGGAAGTGAACTCAAAAATTTAATCACGGTAAATATCTCGTTGTTTAATAAAAATTGTGTTAAAAACCATGATAGTTTCAAAAGTTATATAGGCTTAATATTTGTTTATAGACTAGCCGCTTTCTCATCACATAGCATTTTAGAAAAGTTTTCGACAATACATATTTAAATTATGATATTAAAACAATTACTATAGAGTGAGAAGGTATAATAAAACAACTTAATAACGCCCAAGAAACGGATGTCTCAATTACACAAGCCTGTGTGGTCTAAAAACAAACGATTATCATCCTACTCCATAATAAAACAAATGTATAACATGACGATATTCAGATCAGCGTTTAAACCGCTTGAGACTCTGCAACAACTAGTAATAGTCATGTTATTAGCTTCATTATGGGCATTATAGAAAATCGACAATCTATTTCAACATTCGATAAATTCATGTTATTAATAGTATGTGGTCATGAATATCATAATAAGGCAGAATGTTGAAACAGAAAGAAATGATCACTTATTTGCGCGGGTCTAATTGGTGCAACATGATAGCGGTGACAGATCTTATCATATTCATTAGTACGCATTAACATAACCGGCATACGGGTTAAAATGTTGAAAATTACCGTCTTTCTTGTATCCTTATTCAGAAACCCTGTAAAAGTCCTGGTTAATAATACCCTAGCTGACAACATGATTTAGATTAGCCCATCAGCGGTATTACTACTTTTCTTCAGTAGACTATTATTATCTACAGGACATTTAGAGAAAAACGCCCGCCATGCCAACGACAGGTGTCGATGACAGTAAATTTGGACAATGGCTGGCGGTCGCCATATTTATGTGCTTGTTATCACAGTCGGAAGTCTACTATCTTACCTACTCTGATTTACACTAGCCTTTTAAAAGACAAACAGTCAACAAAGTGAGAATTTACTTTCAACACCTTTACTGTGATAAACAAGTTCACACCTCATAACTTATTTATTTATTTATTTATTTATTTATTATTACTACAGATGTTATCTTAACAGCTAGCCAAAACGATAACACTATCACAAATTTTAAAAAATCAATATTTCACTCTGCTACTACACTAACAATAATACTATTACTTACTCAATATACACATTACAAGACAAACCACACCAACATTAGGCACTATTACATAATAAACACACTACAAGACAGTCAGGTTGGTGCCTTTATTTTACCCTACTGAAAACAACAATATTATAGATGAGCCTGAATATCCCCCTCACAGTACTTCAAAGCAATTATACTTAACTGCCTTAAATTATCCGCGAAAGCGTCAGCGTCGGGATTCACAAACTTACGTTACTGGAAACGACTTATTCCTTCTTAAGGACTTTACCGTTGGGAAAAGCTTGTTTGAGCGTTGAATATTAGTAACAGTCAGGAGCAGATAAATCATAATAATGCTGGCTGCAAGTATCAATACTGCAAACGCACAGTTTGCAAACAATATTGACTTAACACAGGTACAGCTTCCAAATGAACCTGTACACACGTACAACAAAGTCTAAACAAGTCAGGTTTTTCCAATCCGGAGTGATAGAACCAGCTAAAAATAAGAAATGACTAAACACAATGTCAAATTGTCTCGTTATAAGTCTCAATCGTTCGCTAATACAATCACAAACAAAAAACAAAGACAAAAAAGCTCAAATGCGGATTTAACATGTTTGCATGGTAAAGAACCCTGTGTACCAATACTAATATTGGATCAAGCGATGACTCTGATGATAATCTGTTTGTATTAGACTGTAATTCCATTGACATTGCTTTTGCAACAGTTATTTTTAGACCACAAGATCCAAAACAGATAAGAGTCAATGTCGCAATCGAGCGAGTTAATGCCGTGAAACAATAGAAATGCTCAACTGTAGGCCAGTAAAATTCTATTAATCGGATGGCACCACCGTCGGTGGTCACAATTTATAGTCGGGTTGATGGTTACAACTGGCTAGATTGTAATGAGGACATGATTGTCGACAGACGACATGGACAAACAAGTAAAAATACAGCCGTGATAAATGGTTGGGGTGAGGCACGCGAGCATCATTACTGGCGCCTGATGATAGTAACAGGTTGAAAGACTGAGTAAGTAGTTCATTTGAACATTTCCGATCAAAGAGTTTGTTGAAGAACAATATTTGAAGGAAGAACAATATTTTTAATTCGCAAATATTTTCAGTTTCATATTACAAAAATAATGAATTCAAATCAGAACACAACTGAGCATTACTGAGTAATTTATGATTCGTAGCCCTTTAAATGCAGTAGACACAGCAACCGGTCTAGATACAAAATATATTAAGAAACTTTCATCTTCGTAAACATTCAATACCATGATCAATCTTCACCATAAGGACCACCGTTCAACAATCCTAATTGCCTGCATAGCTCAACATATTTCAAATAGTTACTGATCCTTGAAACATATAGACCTGTCGAAGGGCGACATACTTCGGAGTAGCTACACGGGTGGCGCATTTGTCTTACGGTTACTGACAAACAGATGCGAGGTCCTTTATTGTGATAACAGGGGCAGACTATCTGAGGATTCAAATAGATATTTATGTCTTCGAACAGGTAAGGATCGATGTTGGTTAAGAGAGAAAGATTAAACGTTATAAAATAATCTAAAGATTAATACGGAACTCATTCGTTGTTAGTTAAAGATCATTGATAAGTGTCAGAAAGATGAAGACTTCAATAAGACTATGAAACGTAATTACAAGAAAAACACCTATAGGTAATGAAAACGTCTAGTAACTATGAATTTATGCCTCGACACAATAACAGGAAAACCAATAAAACTAACGATATATATTATATTATATTAAATAAGAAATCGATTAATAATGTATATTGTAATATGATTATGATTTTATTGTGTCAAAATTTATGGCATAATAAAACTGTGGTACAGGGTACAAGTGTAGCACGTGAGATGACACGGGCCCGTATGATGGTATGCCTTTCGAATTCCAAAAGGCGCGCGTGGGCGGGACAGTCGTCGCTACACATGTGACCGCAACCGATCCACTGCTAGTTTATATCGTCTTTAGACGAGATGTCGATTTAATGCAAATTATCGCTGCACTTTAAGCGTGCGTCCTTGTTTTGACATTATTTACACCCTTGACTTTGATTATTCTTTCTGGATGTAGAGCCATTGTTTTATGCTTGTTTTATTGCAGTCCTGCAACTGTGACGTGTACAATGTACATCTTGATTGCGTATAAGTGCTCATGTGACTATACAACATGTGTAGATCTATTGAACTATGTAACCATACATCATTTATGTTTTCCGTCTAATAAATAAGCAACTGTCTTTCCCCCAACCATTCTTCACTTGTGACCGTAGTTGTACAAAGCGCCGTGAATGCTTATTCAAGCGAGTTCATCGGATTGTTTAGTTGTTTGTCACTTCTATTACACAAACAGTTTATATTCTATGTCACGACCAGTGGTCGGCCTAAGGCGCACGCCACCTCCCACACAAGCGCCGTAGATTTATAACATTACCCATATTCGGCCGACGAATGGCGCCGATTCGACGCTTCAAATTAAAATCGACCGCGAATGCAAAACGATTGGCCACTTGATAGATAGCTGTGAGGTTTCTGATTTATTGGTGGCCGTATAAGGGGTGTAAAGCTGTGAATGCTTATACCATAAAAGCTATATAGCTACAACCGGCTACGTATGACTCTGGGGAAAGTATTTTTTACCTTTATCTTATTCGAGCTTACCAAAAAATTCCGGATTCAGATCAAGAATATTAAAACTGGCTAATGTTATTTCTTAATTGTCTTTATTCAAGCGAACCAAATTAACTGTACTAAATACCTCGAAATTCGCATTACCATCGCAAATAGAATATCCATCGAAAAACTCAATCCAAACACCAGTAAACAAATGTGAAGTATGTATTAAAATAATGCGTGTCCGATAAACCCTCAACTTGGGTGAGGAGCGAGTGTCGTACAAGGACGAGATTAATCGCGAGTGAAGCAAGCATTCAATGTGTACTTACTCCTTGACCGAGCTCTCTGGTGGTAGGACACGTCCAGGCATTAAAATCTTCCTGTGTGAAATATTGGCTTGCAAGAAATCCTATAACAAAGAAAGAATGTTGTTATTCACATTGCTTATGGTTTTTAGGTAGAAATATTATAATAGAAGTAAAAACTATGCATGATAACGATGTGATTATATGAGAAAGATGTGTCTATATGATACTATATACTAGAATGTAACAAACCACAACACTAAAAAGGATCTTTAAGTAAGCTCTACGTGAGTGAACCTTTCAACCATTAAACCAGTAACACAAGAATATCGTTTAAATAGTAAAATCAAGAAATATCGAGGAATTAGACAAGTTAATTCCGCGAACTGCAAAGCCTATATTACAATTTGCAAGCATATAAAGCCACCAATGCTCGTATGACCAACACTTAACGACTGCGAAGACGTAATAACAGCAGAAGTATCCAGCTAATCCAAATTAAATTATCTCTTAATTAAAACCAGTTCTGAACATGTCATGTACACAGATTTGAATAAAGTAGTTCATGATAAAGTCGTACTTAATGCAACCAACTTATTCGTGCGCACGACCAAATTGAAATCTAAACTTTGTATTTATTATGAAGAAGGTGGCTTCATTGAAACGTACTAATAAATGTCAATCTGTCTTTATATCAAAGGCAAGCACGAGCTACATGTCCGATGACAATCGCCAGTGAGATGATCGGAGGTGTCGAAATGTAAATGATAGCAGATTTGGCCTTTGATTGAGTGAAGTTCAATTGATTAGACAACTGTAGTTGGATAGCGATTAAATTAGTGAGAGTGTACGAGTCAACACTTGTGTTGCTTGTGCTTCGATTAGTTTAGTCGGCGAGCTCGATATTATCTCTACGATGTTCATCTCTTTAATAAAGCATAGCTTGGCCGTATTTACTCAAATTATAATGAACAGTTTAATACGTCATTATTATTACGTTCAAGTATTCGATATATAGCGCATAAGTAACTTTAATTAGATGTGATGGTCAAGGAGAACGTGAAATTAAAAAAACCTTAACAATATCTATCTATCTATCTCCAAACGAACGTATCTACGATAATGATTCAACAAAGAGATGGAAATACCCAGACCGCTATATCATACATTACAATGTATCTTAACTCCATCCATTGCTACCTTCTTACACCTATAACGTTCAACAAAACTTCACACTTGGTTGGCGTATAATGGACAACGGAACACATCACGTGGATTAGCAGAAACCCAACCCTTGAGTTCACAGTAAAAGCTTAGAGTGTGTGAACTACCGGAGTCGAAAAGGAAAACGTTGTAAAACAGCAGAATTTGAAAGATGTAAGTAATGAGAGACGGGTCAATGACATTGTGATTGCAGGAATGTTCGAGGCGAGATGAATGGTACAATATGGAAGATGATATATTTCAAAGGGTGAAAAGTGATAAGAAATAAATCCATTTTATCATGATGGCGTTGATTAATACTATAAAATATTTACATTCAAATTAATGAAATTAGTACTAGCGTCAAACGATGAAGAACACTTTTTAGTTGAGAATATATGAAATATGAAACGAGTTTGTGTTTAAAAAAACTAAATACGACTTAAAAACAACAAGCATTAAGAAATAATTTAAAAAATAAAATATATTATATTATAACAAATGATAATTTAGTAGGTAGTGGTTATGACATAAAATACAAAAGACTATTTTACAACTATACACAAGAAGATGAGTCAAAACAATGTAAAATTATAAGGTAACTCCTAAATAAAATAAAATGTGCAGACACTCGTAATAGTATTTAATTATTGTCATCATCCAATCGCTTGGACCACGGTCCCTGCAGCCCCATGAAAACATCGTTTTACGATCGGATTATGCTAGAAGATGAATGCAAGGCAATCACCCGTATGTACGAACAAAGCCTCGTAGTGGAAAATGTGACTTTCAATACTAAAAGTGAGCATAATTTTATTGCTTCCCGGAATTCTAACAGGGCGGTAAGAACGTCCCGAGGCGCTTCAACGAGCTACGACCAAGAACAAGTAAAAGTCATAATTCTGAACTTAAACATGTTGTCTTATATTAGCGATGGCAGTGCTCGTTACTTTTCATTTATTAGTAACAACCTTAGAAGGAATGCGTATGAAAACGTCGGTTTCGGTTTGTAGATGATTGTGTGAAGGTGCTCAATGCACATGACTACTTTTGTGAGAATATTTTACAACAATGTCGAATGGAGAGAAACATTCCGAAGGTACAAGTACGTTATTATACAGTCAAACGCATATTGGACATACCATCGGATTGTAGTATCGGGCTGTGTTGGTTAGGTCGATAACGGCACCCAATTTGGGAATATCTGCTAAAAGTGTAGGTACGTCCCATCTGCAACAGAATAAACGATTAATAACTATTGATTGTACTTAACATCCAAAAATATGTATGTATAATTTACGTGGAAGATGTTCAATCAATACAATTACAGGCAAGACTAATAAAACAGTTTAAAATAAAGCAACAAATCTTGCGGAACACAAGTACATAGCGGAATTTCAAATTAAATGTTGATTGATACGTAGGAGGGAACTTAAAATGTGTCCAATTACAGAAAACATTATCCGTTAACGGTTCAAAACTTTGGTCGATGATAAATTTCTTGGCTGCTGGTTGGTGCAACGATAAATATATCTGGATTACAACGTTACATGGTACTGATAATAAGATCCCCGAAATTACTTCTTCTCTATACTTGTCATTTGAAACATAGTTAATCTGAGTTCCGTCGCTGAGTCAAAACTCTTAAGGCTGAAGATCAGCTGAAATGCTGTCAAATATGACAGCGATATTTGACAGCGTGTCAGCTGACCGCCATCGTATTTCATTTCATTTCATCAGATGTGAGCAGGCCTTTAACCATCTAACTGCTATTGTTTAAATTTTAAACTTTGAAATCTTTAGTTTGAGCTGCCATGCTAATACTGTCTGTTTTACGATGTTCAAATATTTATGAACTTGAGTTAAATAGAAGACTATATTTAAATGTCTCCCAAGATTATGTATGTAAAGTAGCATTGAGTGTCACATTTTTAATAGCCGTATTAGCAAATTATGTGGGATTAAGTTACTATTCGTCATTATTTTGTGACCTAAAATTCAAATGAAATGTCTTTTAATCTTCTTTCCTGAGAAACAGTTCAATTTGAGTGTAAATTTGAAACGTTTCCCTACAGTGTAGCACTACGAATTTCATGCCTATGTTTAATTAATGAATTTAATTGAAATAAATAATAGTATAATTGAAATAAATAATATACCTAGTCTATTTTGTGCAATAGTCGAACTTTACTTACATTTTTTCTATTTCTCGAACATTACTTTGAACACTCTGAAACAAACACAAAGGTGAAATCAGTATTTTATACACTTGAACTTTGTTATTTTAGTGAAGAGTCTAAGTAAAATTACAACATGGTTTTAATACAATATGCCTTTGACAAAGCCGAACGTAGGCGACACAGCGCAGTGATAAGAGCCGAGATCAATCATCCACTGGCCCTACCTGACCGGTGTCGATGAACTTTGCCCAATGTGGCAAGACGGGACTCACTACTTTACCTCTACTGGACCAAACGCTATCACAAATTAATATGTAAATGCTCAAATTAAATTTGTATTCAAACCAAACGATCTGTGACTACAAATTAAAAACAATTTCTGAAGGTAATATCAACAATGCATTAGAATTTTAAATTTTAAAAGTATTTCGTAATAAATCTTAAAACTCATTCCACCTGCTCCGCAGGCAATACTTTTTGAGTGAAAATTTTCAATTTCGCCTAAAATTGGTATAAATAAAATGACAGGTCCTATAATAATAGGTTGTAAGAATGGTCATAATTCATTGACGGTGTTGACATGACGAAAAATATGGATATAAAATGTTTGAACGCCAGGAGGTGTGTCTAAATTGGGTTAATTTTCAATTGGAAGTCGCTGCCGGTGGCCTGTATAAATCTGGCATCGATTTAAAATAAATACAAGTGGTTTTACTGGGAAGCTTGCATAAATATTGGACATCGCTACTTGATTATAGTTTTAAATCGATTAACAATTTATGTTTCGATAAACTTCATCGTCAACATGCAACAGTTGCCAAAATGTTGTACGATGTCTCTTTCATTGATACCAAGAAGCATTTTTTTCAATTTGGTATTATTTTTATTATAATTGGTTTTTACATCGTAATATTCGCGGAGAATGCAAATAAGCACCGATGAATGTCAGAACCTGTTAAAGGAAACATTTACAAAATAAAAACGAATCTTTTAAACAATCGCCACCTCATCGTTTGCACTTACCACGATTTTCAATTAACATTAAGGTACCGGAACAAATAAAATTCAGGCAGGACAAAGGAATTCGTCGAAACCGCGAATATTAGTGTAAAATGAGCGCATATGGCACACAAAATCGAACCTTCAAAAAAACCATCAGATGCCATTTACCTTTAAACTTTTGCAGTGACCTCAACGAATGAGTGTCGAAGAAGGACAAACATCACACAGATTCTACAAAAATAAACTGCAAAGGGCATGGAAAAAAATACCAAAAACATGCGTACCGCAAACGAGATAACAAATTGGCATTCCACAATAAAACATCGTTCGAAATGTATCTAGAATTAAATACGGCACGAGAGAGAAGCAATAAAATCGATGTGATGATCCTCGATCATAAATCGAGTCCATTACGATATTAATGACAATCGTAACTCTCAATCACAAGTTGAAATTGCACGCAAAGATACGCACCTACTTTATTGATATTTTCGAATAACGTCAAACCAACAAGAGCTTTTATAAAAAACTATTTTTAAGATATAGCTAGAGGGTCATATTAAAATATTGCTCGTATTTTATCACTTACTTTTGTTTTGTTAACCGATGAAGGTTCATAAATTCTTGAAGGGCACAAATGTTCTCAAGACGGTTTGCGGATTTTATGTACATTTTGAACATTTTTGTAAGGTTATAATTTAATAAACATCATGTTGGTATTTTCTAATTTTTGAGTATAAAATATTTCTCAGCGTATTTGCCGACTCTACGAGTAGCATGTTGCAGCAGGTGAAACAAACTTCAAACAGGTATCGTGCCGTGAACGCGATACATCGCGCTTCTATTATTGTTTAGGTTGAATTAATAGGAAGTACCTATCTTATGGTATATGCGTGGCGATTATGTGATAAACAATATGAAACGGTTTTGATTTTAACTAAACTTGTTTTATAACACTTATTACAATCAGCGAAGTAATGCATCTACGAGTATGAGTAAACTGACTTATTTATATTAACGGTCGCATTGAACCTTAAAAAAATCTAAATTTTTCGAATAACAGTCAGTGATGATAACGTTTTATACAAGGACGAAGCCGCACGCAACAGCCAGTAAAGCATGTAATATGCGAATGATATAGTACCCGTTGAAATAAGAGAAAGCTTCCCGAACATCGCAGTTTACAACTTGTGATAAACATTGATTCGTCAAGCGTTTCAGCAGAACAGCTTGTTTTGACAGAAGGATTTAAGCCCCAATGGCTCCAATGATGATAAACAAGATACGGTGAATGTCGTTAATAAAATAATCAACAATGGACATCAATAAATCGCGGATTGCCCGCTGACAAAACCCATACGAGACGAAACATTACTTACGTGTGTCGTACAAAGCGATAAATGTGAAATTGTCATTTTTACGACACACAACTTGTATGAACATTCATATTACGTTCGCAAACAGAGGAGACCACCACCTGCAGCGAGCCGGCGGTATTGAGATGTATTCATATTGAGCTTAAAAGTGAAAACTAAACATTATAAAGTAAGTAATCAAAACGATGATTAATTTAAGTTCAATTACTGCACAATTTGTGTCAGATTCCAAAAAAATAAAAAGCTGCTAGAGGCAATTTCAACTTATATTAAAACTCTTAATTTAAATTAACAATCGTCCTAAGCTAAATATTACACAGAAGCTAAGCCTAAAATACACGTGAATGCAAATCCAAGGCCAAATTAATGAATTAATATACATAATGCAAAGGTATGACAAATCGGAGCACAAAAATAATCAAAAGCTAAACCCCGAAGACCTCCCGTCAAATTACAAGTGGCAACCATTCGAGTTATCGGTTGATCGCGTGTCGACAAAACGAATAACACCTTCGCACGCCTCGATCATATTTGACAAATGCGAGGATCAAATAATCGCAAATACACACTTAAGATGCATACAACATAATGAACCTAAAACGCAATACAATAAGGATTCAATCAGAATAGCAAGACTATGGCGAACCGAGCGATAGCGATCGCAATATGTTAAATAATGATATAGACCCGCCGGTAAACAGTGACAGAAAATTTATCAACTTAAGGAAGTCAAGTACTACCTGAACGATTGTGCTGATTGAATTTGTCCATTTGAACACGATAGAAACAAACAATCATGTAAAGATTACGCAAATTGAAACAGTGTTAGTCAATGTTTTGTTTCAGTGTTCGATTTCAATTGTACTTCTAGAGGACAAATCTAGCCGATATCGAACTCAATTTATGTCGTAACACGAAAGAGCTTGTAGTTGGTTATCGTGGTCCGCAAACACCAAATCACAATGGTGACTTTCCCTGAATGATGCACGAAGTACGATTTGCGTCAGAGGACAGGATGCAGCAGCTTTAAATCTCAAGTGTCCAGTACTCACTCGGCCTGGTATAAATCTAACCAGAACTAGAGCAAGCTTACTTAGTCAAACTGATCTTATCACACAGATAGATCAGTGTTAGGCTGATGATATGAAAGACAACCATCGTTAATCTGCCTTGTCTACATTAATGTTATATGCTCTAGTAAATAACAATGAGCATTGTGACTATTGTGAGGTCCTAAAAGATGAGCTGGATGATAAAAAAAAAAACCAATTATAATTTCATTACTCGGGCAGCATATTAACGAGTTGCATTTGAATAAAACTGATAGCACATTGTAACAGAAATTAAGACGGCGCCAAACGCCATTAATCATTTATAGAGTTACAATTTCAACATTCCGAATACGCGCGTTCATCTTCTCAGTTCAGTCTGATAAAATGTTTTATTCATTAGCTTTTAAGATTTAATTTCCATTGTCATGGTGTGCTAGTTATCCAAAAAGTTTGACATGGTGTTGTTTTTGACAAGCATCTGATCCGTTACGTCGTTTATCCGGATG
This sequence comes from Thera obeliscata, assembly GCA_947578465.1. Taxonomy (NCBI): domain Eukaryota; kingdom Metazoa; phylum Arthropoda; class Insecta; order Lepidoptera; family Geometridae; genus Thera; species Thera obeliscata. The sequence goes on along the minus strand of OX387912.1, from coordinate 19,855,109 downwards.
GTAATGACGGCATAATTGACAGTGCACTATTGTTCTCATTGTGTTCTATTGATATTGGAGTTTTGTCGCCTTGTAATGGTAGGTCTTTACACATACTGCTGGTGCCTTATAGAACCACTTCAATGAGAATAGATAGCCTATACAGCTAGCCATAACACAATACGTTTTTACAGCAAGTATAAAGAAGGCAGATAAAAATTATGTAAAACATTGATAAGAATATATTTCTGTTTTGATATAACAAAATCTCTGGAAACAACCTGTTACGAGAATTTTAGGATCACTTTGTCATTAGAAGATGCGGATGTTGTGAGGATGCAGTTCAGTTATCAAGTATGCAAAACCACCACAGAATAATTTGTATTTCCAATTTTCCATTAAACTCCCGAGTGGCCGAGCCCTTAGACTGAAGAAGATTCGAAAAGGGTGGAGTTGTCCCATTGAATTCCGTGACCTCAAGAATATGTATGTCATTGTCATTAGCAGCGTCGTAGTAACATCTGTTTTTGAACTGTCGTGAACTGGTTTGTTGGTTTCCGTCACCCCAAATATGTGACCCTAGATTTAAATAAAACAACGACCTACCTACCAATAAAATATTATGGTTCTGTTATTGTTTCAAAACGCGTTAGGTCGATCGCTCTGTAAGAGAAACAAAGAGTTATGAGAGTTCGACTACTTTCAATTAAAAATTATCAAAAAAAAAACATAAATCGGTACTAAATAGCTTATAAAAACTGAATTACAAATTGAGACGTAACCTTAACACGACGTAATTGATTAACGACCAAAAAATTACGTTCGGTGTCAAAGTAAATGATATGTGACTTCTTACGCATGCGGGCTTGTCAACACACTAACTAACCACATGATTATTCTTTACGAATTCAGAGATCAATAACATAAATATGGACGAGTATACGGGTGTTTATTACTTCTACTTCACAAAAGGGTTTTCTAGCAATGAATACTGAAACGAATGTTATCTATACTTTTGCCAAATATGAAAATATTTTATTTAACAGCTTCACATAGATATGTCTTGTCGAAAAAAATTGGTAATGATTTCGGGGTTTCCACTAAATATAATACAGCTCATATTGCAAAGTCAATATCCGCCAGGAATCGTCTTTCGTCGCTTTAGGGGTGCGCTAAAGAAAAAATCCCCTAAGATTTGATTAGTAATTTTATTTTATTTTATGTATGTTAGTCTCTAAGGTATTTATTACTATGGACCCAAAGTGTTTCATTTTTGTAATGTGTGCATTTGTTGGTCTGAAATAAACGATATTATTATTATTATTATTATTAATATGTATTACAAGCTGAAGGACGGTGATTAAAGATACCGCAGGGCGTGAGAATAAACAAGCAAAAGAAACGACCAGCTAAAATCGGGATTGTGTGTCAGATTAATCAGATGAGGAGTACCCGACGGCAGTGGCATTTATCGTGCCTAATTGCAACTGAATTCACAAAAACGAGCTGGGTGGTAATACCCAACCAGGGTGAATTAAGGTACAGCAAAGTAATGGACAACCGGGAATCCCTTTCACTCGAGTTCATCGGTAGAAAGTTGAGCGATTTAACACTTCACAAAAACGATACACAAATTAAAGCCTTTGTTGATCAATAACATTCATCATTAATCATTACCACACGACTGTTATTTAAGCAATATGCAAATAAGGGTATGAAGTCGTTACAATATTACCGGGTCATTTATTTCTCTTTTAGGACTGCCACCGCCGAATCCTTGTTATCGTATATCACGATACAACTTTATGGTAACACGTGGCCACCGTACACGATATCGCTTTTCGGGCGTTGCGAAATTACAGAGGTAATTGATTTCTTTTTGGGGTGGAGCACGCGCCCAATACCGTTACCGCACAGAAAGCGTGCAACACCATATTACATACAGATTTAAAAAAAAGTATTCGAGTGATGGATATTAGCACTAATGAAAGAAAAGAACTAGTGACACGAAAAAAAATAAGTGCTGCACTTTCAAACTAGGTAAAGCACGATTGCACAATAACAGACAAGACTGTTCATTCATTATCGACACGATAAGAAGAAGAAGACAAGACTGTTCACATAAGAAAAAATTGTTGTAATGTGCATGGTCTCATAATTAACAATCAATGCGACTGAACCTATTACAAGAAATTTCTTGTAATTAAAGAAGAAATAATGTAAAAATGCGCTAGCGAATATAAAGCTCTGTTCTAGAAGATTGCACTTATAAAAACTGTTATTTGGTCCGAAATAAGAAATAATCACGCTTTTAATTTAAACAGAAATGGTACTCTAATTTATTTATTTGATTGCAAAACAAACATCCGCTACATTTGTGACAAAAAAACATTTGTAAAAGGTCAAACCAATCAAATTAAAATCAAGATAATAAAATGTAAGTACTGAAATAGTTCCTTCCTTCTCCACATTCTCACTCTACGGCTCTTTGTATTATACTTAGATTATAGAAGACAGTCTAATCAAGAAAACCTACATTAATCTAGAAAGACCGGTACCTATCAACCCTGCGTGGTATTCCTTTAGTTAAAAGCAATTACAAGGTGATGAAAACTTTTGACAGCAACATGAGCAACAAAAAACATGGAAGGAAAATATATCTTTACAACACAAAATTGAATATCCGCGACGAAGTGTTCTGTCAGAACTTTCATTTTAAGGATATTGTATGAAATACAATCGAATAACAACACACTTGCACCAACCACTTCGTAAATCTCGAATTAGTCGAAACAAATGAGTAAACTAATGGATAATCAAGGTAAAGCGGTTATACCCTCGGTGCAAATGATCCTCTGAGTCGTAAAATCACAGATTACGGTTATTAACCACCGAAATATTATCATGAGATGACAAGCGGTCGACGTGTAAATGAAACCATGCGAAAACTGCCCGCCCTTCGCGCCTGTCATTATACTACGTGTGTAGCGAACGTTGAACCGAGAGGTTCTGGAAAAGACTGGCTGGCGGAAGTTAAAATCATAAGGAGATGAAGAAATAATGGAGCAGAGATATATGCTGTCCTATCTTAGAAATACTAGAAATGCAAACGTTTAGATGTTTTTGATCAAACAAATCGCCATAATGGCTGGATTGATTTTCAAGAAACTAGACCTAGAATAAGCTACAAGGTATTGCGTATTATACCTCGCACGCAATGCCTTGAACAGAAAACTTGGTTTATCATAAATACCATAGTTAGATAAATGATGTTACAGCTATGAGGTCAAATGACCTAACTTTAACATAACAGAAGTAAAATAATACCTTAGTGTTATAGGTGTAATCGTTTGTGACTTAGCCACGGATATTTAGTTACAAAAGAAAGAAAGCAGCAATTATTCAATGGCAGTGGTGACTTTCAATCACAGAGAGCATCAACGTCCATCTCATGACAATTACACTGGAGTAACGATTAGAAGCGTTACAAAAGAAACAGAAATAGAAAAAAGAATGGCTCTTCGTACATTAGTTTAAATCGTAATGATCGTTTATGGAAGACCAGCGCTGATTGCAAGCCAACCAACATATGCTAAGGCAGAGTCCGTTTGGCCACGCATAAAGCTCATCACTGTAGTTTAGTTTAGTGATATGTTGTTGAGTTTAATTGTTGGTGTGAGTTTTGACTGCTTCGCAAATAAATAATATTTATTTTCTTTCTCTTTTTTTCTGTCTTTAATGCCAATGCTAAAGAAGACTAAATAGTACGGAGCTCCAAAACTAGTAACACACCATCAATTAAACACCATGGTGTAACCGAAGGTGCTGCGATTTTTCCCAAACCAGGTACGGCATAACACATGCATAAATTATCTCCTATCCATTCTGATTGTCTCACCTCTATGGCAACCGATGAAAACAAGACGGTCAAGAAAGCTGATTACACGGTGCTCCCACGATCTCGTGCCCTGGCGGCGCGGAGTACGAAACTTGGCGCGTACGTGTCAAAAGATGTAATTATGAAGAAATCCAATCAGCGCCTGCCGACTGGTGTTGCCAACTGTGTTTGCTAATGAAGCCAACTCTGCCGACAGGTTGGTCGATGTTAATAGGTTTGTGTCAAAAATATGCTAAAAAGAATTAAAGAAGTTTCTAAATTCAGAACAGATTTTATGTTTTTTTAGGTCTTTTATAAATATAAAAAAGCTGCTCTAAGCTCTACAATGAGATAATTTAAAGTCAATGTTGTAACTTCTGACTTTTTGTCGGTTTCATTCGAGGTACCTACTGCTTCAAACAACTCAAGCTTCAAATAAATAATAACCTTATCAGTTGGAATTAATAAATCCATGGAGTTGTCAAATATAATAAATTGTAGTTAAAACATTTACAAAACTGCTGAATCTACCAACAAAGTTAAAGTTGGCAATACTACTCGCGACCGGCGCAAGCGCCGACGTTGATTGAGCGATAAATTCATTGAAGATAAATCACCCTCGCGACAATTTCGGTAGCAAGATCCCAGCTCAACTTTAGATCATGAATTCACGGTTTTGTAAGCCATGTAGGTCTTCTTACTAACTATCAAAGCGTAATTAATGATTAACCAGATAGCAAACATTGCGTTAACATTGCGTTTCATATTTAGAACCACATTCACTGACAGATATTACTCTATGCGTAGGCTATTTATAAGAAACTCACTAAAGATTGCCGTGTGATTGAAACCAATGCTTAGAATGTCGCATCTATGCAATCACCATTTACAAGCGTAGCCGTTCAACTGTCAACAATACTTGAACCGACTTTCTTGTTTATGGTGCAGTGAACGCCCAACTATAATAACAATAAACCCTAATACGAGCCAATCCAGTTGCATCACAAATTCAATACAAGTAATTTTAAACGATCAAACCACTAATCCGTAGCGGATTGTTGCTTACGCCATTAACCCGAAGAATAGCGTGCAAAATGAAGGATAACGTTACAATATTTATACAATGAAATCAATAAACAACAGTTATTCAAAATAACAGATACACGATTCAGATTAATTTCTCCGTCGTCGGCGCCACAATGTCGCCGTTTCACATTATGTATCTGTTTCAAAATATTTCTCGTGAACCGTCCTCGCATGGCATTAATGATGTACAATTGGAGCTTTTAAGAGATGAAATCGATCCCACCCAATATCCTTACCAAAAAGGCACTTACAATATCCAGCCAATACCAATACAATAAGTCATAGCAAACAGAATACTACGAGTATGCTTACACAAGACGAGATTTCGACGACACATAAGAATGGTTAAGGAAAATATATCACACGACACGAGCTATTCAACGCAGAGGACGCCGCAGTTGAATGCAATAAATCCGACAAAATGTACCCTTTGATATCCGTTGACAATGATAATGGACAATACCGTCATACGAGGAGTTTTAATGTCACTTGTGAATATTCTTATGAATAAGCGAGTCAGATGAATCTGTGCACGACTCTGAAATACGATGTCCTCTCGGACGGTTGATGTAAAGCAAGGATGTTATTGCATTGTAGTAGGCGTACCGACGGCGCCTTAGTGCACTTCTATATAATCGAGTGCGACCGGCTTAGTATTTTTTTATATGCAAAAATGTTTCATAAGTTTGGTATTTCGCAAAACCTCGGAACGCATATCGATAAATAACGCGATTTCACGGCGCATATTGCGTTATGGGCCCGCGGCGAGTGTGGTGCTAAACAGTCTGACTAATTAGACGCACTAGGCAACAAAGGGCCGTCGGATGCTTGTACCATTTGTAGCGTTCATGTGAAAGTGAGCTTTATGCGATTGTGATAGCGATGAGGTAGTGAATTAGGTGCGTTGTGTGTGAGACGTGCGATGGCGGCGCGGATAGGCCGCCCACGCGAGGCGCCTCGCCGCGAAATTCGTGAGAATGGCTGCGCCGGCGCCGACGCTGCTCCAACATAATCTGATGGCAGACTCGTAGACAAGTGATACCTTACCGCAGTCTCACTTGAGCATGCAATGATAGAAACTACGTTCAAATTGAAAAATGAGGCCAACTTGAAGTTCTAGGTGGTCGTTGTTCATGCTTGTTTTGTTTGCGCGTCTTGGACTTATTGTGCATGCCAAGTAGTTGAACAAATGATAAAATAATCAAAAGATTATCAAGATAACATCTAATCCATTTGAGTTATGCGTAAAAGCACGCTAGAACAGGTGCATAAAACTTGAGCCGCGGGCTTGTAGTGTACAGGATGGCTAAAATAATTTGTTTGTGTGACATCTTTGTAGGTTTTCTTGGAAACCGCTGGGTTTATACGAGTAGGTACGTAATTGTCATAGTGACCGTCCCGCGCATAATCTTGCATTATTATTTACAATTTTGGAGTCAGACTGCGTACAAAAAGTAAACGAATGTGTTTTTTTGTTAAGAGTTCTATCCAATTAATCCAATCTCTTCAAAGAAAATCCGTCTCTACATTTTTGAGTTAATAAGCACAATAATTTGGCGATTCGGTATGCTCTACTCAGTGCTAATGGAAATGCGTATTTATTTATTGTAGTCTACTGACTGTAAAGCTTTAGAACTATAACGAAGGAAGGGAAGGGAGATTTTCACTACGCTTGGTGTAATATGATTTTAACCGACTTCCAATCAAAAAGGAGGAGGTTCTCAATTTAGTTGTTTTTTTTTTAATGTTTGTTATGTTACCGCATAACTTCGTCATTTGTGAGCCGATTTGAAAAAATATTTTTTTTATCTGAAAGGTACTGCTTCCAGATTGGTCCCATTTTAATTTTATTGAAATCGGTGTTGCCATTTTTGAATAATTTTTTAAATGTTTGTAACTGCATGCCTCCGTCATAGAAAATTATTTTTTTATTTGGAAGGTTATTCTTACGTCCAGATTGTCCCAAACAAATTTGATTAAAATCGGTTTAGCGGTTTGACAATGAAGTCGGTTTCTCAAGTTTTTTAAACTTATATTTATTTAAAGACATCTTGCACCATAGTAACAAAGTAATTGGGAATTTTCCAAAAGCGGGGCCATCTTGATTCACGTGCCCATTGACTGTAAATGCAACACCGCAGAATAAATAATAGCAGTACAGTTCACGGTAAAGGTGCGGCACATCATGTGACACAACTGAGTTTTGTGGGTTTTTCCAAGGACATAACTTCATCATCACCAGTCTGAAGAAATCCACTGCTGGTATATTTTAAGCCTCTTTCATCCAACGACGCGATCTTTACATTGCCCTCGGTATAACCACCTCAGTCCTCCGCGCTCATAACATTAAAAAAAAGAGTAAGAAGTTGATCAGAGTTTTGGCGAAGTTTGTCGATCTTTGCCAAAGAGGTGACGCGTGACGCTGACGAGTTTATTGTTTTCCCATCACAAAAATACTCAACCTCGAAGAAGTTTTTACTCCAAAAATATTGAAACGTACTGATAAAGTAAGCTTATTATTATGCCATAACAACAACCGTGTACTGTTTGCGAATTCGAAGAATCCGCTATCACGACAATCACAACTTATAAACAGTGAAAAGTGGGATGATTCAGAATCTTTATGCAAATTGGTTTTGACAAGCGTAGTAAGTTTAAACACAATTTCAATATGATTTAAAATGTGTAGTAATAAAATAATGAGGTGAGTGGTGTCATTGAATCACTTACATCACCCATCGCGCTATTAACAAACGAAATCAAAAAGGAAAAAGAAAAGAAAAAGTAATTGTATACATAAATAAGTACCTACATTAATATTATGGACAATCCACACCGCACTATCAAGCACCAAACTAAGGAGAGCTTGTAGGATGGGAACCAGATACCTATAGCTGATATAATACTTGAATATTTATTTTTTGTAAATACATACTTAGAATACAATATAACACCCAGACAGAGAACAAACATCTACCACACAAATATTTGTTTTCCGTGGAGATCGAACCGACGACCTACGGCGCAGAAAGCACAGCTACTACCAACTGAGCTGAGAGGTCAGTCAGGTATTTTATATGAAACGATATTTATTTTTGTCGTCGATCGATCGAAGCGAATGTGAATACCTACTCATCACAAAAATAGCACTTGATTTTGCTTGCTTGAAGTAGCCCGAAGCGGACATTTCGATAGAGATTTCAATGGACTAATTAATTGGAGAACACTCGAATAACCGAACATGTCACATCGAGTATGTTTTGAGAAAGTGAATTGTAATTTGTTGCGTAATAAAAACACCTGGGGTTTCTTTTAAAACGATGGACGTAGGTTCCTTTTTTTTAGTTTTTCAAAATACATAAGAGGATTTTGTCTAATCATGCTATAAGAATTAAATAAACACTGAAAAAAATTTCAAACCGCAGTTCCCGAATGAACATGCTGCATAATGTTATATTTGATACAATAAAATAATACTTTTTTTATCTATTAAAAGCAAACTTATTTATGCTTACTATCACACCAAACTCGTTTATATATGCGAAAGTTCCTGAGTGTGTGTGTACTAGATACATATTTTATCTTTCATCCTTGGTATAAACTTGATATAGGCATGTTAGCTTAGTTTAATTTCCTTATCATTTAGCCTAGGCAAACATAAGCCGTCTAAGTTACAGGCCGTGTCGGCACATCAGCATATAGGCGGAACGACACACCCCTTCATTACAGCTAAGGCTCTCACCATAGAAATAAGAGCCTGCTAAAGCCTCAGCTGCCTCAAGTGGCACCACCTTTTGAATAATCAAATCAGGAATTTGCTTACTACGTTTACAAGAGGTTTATAATGAGTGCAATCTATACAGTTTTAGCTACTTTTTTTTTCATTTACGTCCCTTTTGAACGTCATTCGACACCATCTTTGCTATTCCTGTAACAGGGTTCGTTTTTTTTTTGGAATGTAAGTTCAAATTAAAAAAAAAAGTTGCATCAACCAATCAAATTTTATTTGATTGCTTAGTTTTAGGGCTAGAATTAGAGAATACAATCCCGGGATCCCGAATCTCGGGATCCCGGGATCCCGACCGTTTTCTGGCCCCGATAATCCCGGGACTGTACTTGGCTAATCTCGGGATTTTCGGGATTGCCACAAACAAGTAGTTTGTATTCCGTAGTCCGTTGCGCCTTGAAAATAGCCTTGCCTAGATTATTTTAATACATTACGACAAAAAGCAACTCGTACAATACGTAGGTACCCACTATTTACTACACAGGTACAGTCCTAATAATATGTTTGTCGTAGAACTTAGAAGGGACTTCCCCACTCGGAAATTCCTTATGTTGGCAATAAACTACGAAGCAGGCTCGGAAGTCAAACATTGGATGCTTTGATATTACTGCGATTATTTTTTCGAAATTCTAAGCACGTAGTTATTTTGTGCTGTTTTTTAATTTCTTGTAAAAGTATAGTATTTTTTGGTTTGTGTTTTTTCTTTTCTTATGATTATTCTGATTTGTGTTGTGCAAAGACATTTTTTTATAATTACTACTCGTGTTTTTTTATTTTAGCCCAATTAGAAACCACTTAGTCTAATCCCGGGATAGGCCCGGGATCCCGGGAAAAGGCTTCAAAAATCCCGTAAGCCCGGGATTGAAAAACATGCTCAGGATTGTATTCTCTAGCTAGAATGCACTGCGGGAAATGACCGCATCTCCAATAATTAACTGAAAAAAACAATATGTTACGCGCTTCATTTATTTTTTAATGCATGCCAACTGACACTTTTTGACTCAATGTACCTTCACATGTAGCCGGTTGAAATAAGTTTTAATACAAGTAAAGGTGCAATTGCACCACCGGGCGACCTTACAATATCATCGTTTATACTCGTAGCTAATTTTCTATCAAAATAACAAGCAATTAAACTGCGTAATTACCGGTATATTTCTAATTACCGGTGATTTTAATTAAGCTCAAACATTTTATGATTTTAATCATGGTTAAATATGATGAAATTATTGCTAAAAGAATTCTCTTTCAGGCTGAATTCCTCCTTCAATTAAACCAGGTTGAAGAGAAATTCCTTGTTTTGTCATGAGGAAACCACAGTAACTACTTACTCGTAACTTAGATATAAAAATAGCCGCTACGCAACTTCGGAAAGTTTTTGAAGTTGCGTAGCGGAAACTAAAACGTGTAATAATAGCATTTTAAGTTTTATTTTATGGATAAAACACAAATAATAAACAATAAAATGCCAAACATATCTATAAAGATAGTAAAGCTATACTTCATTAGTCTAATTTAAATTATTAAGCAATAACAAGTCACTCGCTGAATAACTAACACGGTATCTATGATTTACGCTCCCAAATCCATTTCCTAGCTACTAAATATTTACATTTTTACATAAGTAATAAAATAAGAAAACGTTAACAATAAATTAATACAGCTATTATGTATTCGTTAATTAATTAATTATGGAGCGACGATGTTCAATCAACACTAAGTTAAAAATTAGCTGACACAAAATTAATGTGTATAAAATAACTATAAAATGTTTGAAAACGCAAGATGAGTTTTACGATTGAACGGGTTATAAAAGTAGACTATAAATTACTTGGATAATTGTAAGGACGACAGAATTTGGTCAAATCATGGAACAATCGTAAAAACGCGGTAGAATAAAAAAAAATAGAAGCGCAATTCACTCCAAATTCCAATGTAATAATATGTGCCTCTCACTCTAGCAGCCTATTGGGTTTGAAGCACATTAAAGGTTACTTTTTAAAATTTAAATGACTAAAACATTTATTATGTGCACTTGTTGACGACTACTAATCTGAAGCCGAAACAATAATGCATGGATGCAATAATGTGATACTAAATCATAAAAAAAAAGTGAATTAAAATGTCACTTATAACCTATTTTTGATATCTAGAGCACTGGTGGTCTAGTGGTAGTAACCTTCCGATCCTACGGCTGCGGGTTCGAATCCAGTTGTGTACCTATGAATTTTTCCGTTCGAATATGTTCACAATGAATTCCAAAATAATTTCTCTCAAACGGCGAATAAAACCATCGTGAGGAAAAGGGGTTGGTTTTCAGTGGCCCAATACTATAATTGTGGTGACACTGTTATAACGCCTAACACCCGGCACGTCGTAAAGCTAAGGCCTGCGCCACGCACCTGGGCGATGGTTCAAATGTGAAGAAAGCTCTCAAATAAAAAAACTATCAAAAATAAGTCATAAAAACCTCGCTAAAGACAGAAATATCGAAATCTCATTAGTGGAAACAATGCACCCATGAATAATTCACGACGAAGAATATAACATAATAACATCGTATATCAGAGATGAACGAACATCTCAATTTGCATCGCCGTGAGCCAACCGGTGACACTAACGACGAAAACAACCAAAAACTATCAATTTCGGTGTCAAAAAAGGCTTTATTAAAAATTGGGATGGCTGTGTCGAAACGCGATTGCGACTTTAACGTGGAAACGTTTGTTGGAAATCACACTATTTGAAAAACAATAATTTAAAAGTATTCATATCAAAATATTCATCGATTTTGATGTGAATAGAATACCTCACATTCGATCAAAATATTCACATCGTAGCAAAGTATTAAGAAAAGAAATTACAACTGAAACAAGAAATTTCAAATAAAAATAAAAAAAACTGAAACAAGTATTAACAAAATGTATAAAAACAGTTGAAAGTGGCTACGTCTCGCACGGCAAATGAAAGTAAATATTTATTGTGAAAATTATCAAGTATGTACTAAACCTTAATGCTATGGACACGAATTGCCAATGTTATTCTGTGTTCGAATTTTTTTCTCATAAAAGTAATTAAGTTAACTGAATTAACTAACCAAATAAATATATTTGATTTGATTTACATATGAAACGCTTGCAAGAAAGGGGGAAAATATCTGTTTAAAAAAATATGATTTTCTATGTTGGCTCTAATATTAGTTCCAATCATTAGGTTTTAATAAAACAACAGTTAATCAAGAATGGACGTTCACCATATTACCTCGACACAGTACATAATTTTACCTGTAAAATTATCGTATTTCGCATGTCAGTTTACGATATTTTAACAGCTGAATCGTTTAATGTTCATAATACAGAGGTTGCCGACAAAACTGTTTAGAATGGACACATTAATAGATATCACAGTCAAACCAGCAAAGCTGGCGCACAAAGATCTTCATCGCAACTACCACTTTATTAGTGAAGTTGAAAACTACACTAACCCACAGTGCGTAGATATTATAAGGCGAAAACGTAGACACTTTTTGTAGCCGACAACAGTACACCATCACAGGGAACCGTAGTTGCTGTGTTCTTTAGCAGTGATCGAAAACAGTTTTACTTATACGTAATTTTATACTAGTTCTCTAGAATTCAAATAATCATCGGTAGCTTGGGACTGACACCAGACTCAAAAGTTTCCACGTTTGCGCCCTGCCTTAGTCATGCGTGTCGTAGTGCGTACACGAACATTATAGGCAAAGAAGATCAATTGAGGGTAGTTTCTAATGCTGCCTCCACTTCTCAACAATGATAGCACTCATGTCAATGCTCTAGTCTGCCCGCGACCACGGCTATTGTAACATAGCCCAATCTTTGAGAAAATAAATAAAAATTAGGTAGGTAATAGTAAATACCCGTGTATTAGATTCAATAAGTTGAAAACTGCCATCGTGGATATGACAATGTTCTTTCGGCCCACCTACGCCATACTATCTTGACCCAAGTTTAGGATAATAGTTAGTGTATGTAAAAATATCTCTTCTCTCGGCACCGTTTTCATACCATCGTAGAAGCCGTCGTATTAAGTTACCCTGCCACTGTATAAAATATCATCTAGACCAGCCAAGGCCTGTTCTGAACCAGCCTTTCTGAAAACTCTCGTAATAAATAGGTTGTTTATTAAAGCAGGAATGCAATAAAATAATCACTGCATAGGCCAGTTAATCACAGGTTTGATATCTTATTTAGAGGGAGCTAATGAGAGGCGTATATCACATTCGGTAATGATGACAGCTGTGGATTTATCAAACACTTTCGATCCACAGCTTACGTGGGTGATTAGGGGTATTCGTGTTGACATAATCACCGGTCAAACAGAGTTAAACGAAACTATTTTTCATCTACCGTTTTGTTCACATGTGTAGACAATATTTGTTTTTATAATTTGGTTGGTAAACGATTATTTAAAGTGACCATGTAGTAGTTTTCCATTTGATGCAACGTCATTCCGTCATATATAAGGTTGATCCAACGCCCAAATCTTCTTGGTAACTACTATCATCGATGTTGCGGTCTACATCGATAACAATAAGTGAACTGAATAAGTAAGGCGTATTCACGTTAAACTAAATGTATTCACAAAGATATAAAAGCTCCTACTCCTACCCATCAGACACGTGTAAAATACTCAGTTGACATGAATGAGAATCAGTGCTAAGCCTACAGTAACTAGCGCTCCATCTGTGGTCTACTCATGAATAAATGGAGTCATCAAACAACCGTGGCAATAATTAAACGCATTATGCATGCCGTGGTAGCGGTGACGAAACGCAAAGAAAGCAAGGCTGCAATTTGTGGTTCACACTGCGACAACAGCTAGTGAAACCGCCCACTCATTAATGTTTTGTCTGTCTCTAGTCTCTACTAAAGAGATACTAAAACGGATCATTGAGCAAACTATGTATATAATCGTTTGCAGTTTAAAAGTGTTATTGAAACCGCTGGGCAGAAATCAAAGACTTCTTTATTTGAAAAGGTAAAAAATTTAAACCGGACTACTGAAAAATCATGTTTCAAATAGTGGACCTATAACAAATAGTTATAAATAGTATAGTAGCTATAACAAATTATGAAGAAACAGATGAAAAACATACATACATAGCAGTCCAAATCACAAACCTCTTTTTTCCTTCACCGTAGTCAGTTAAAAAGCTTGCAATACTAAGTAACTACATGTTAATCTCTCTATAGAAAGATACAAAAACGATACTGATATTAAAAAGGTAAACATACAAACTAAGCACCGTATCAAAGTGTAAAACGACCAAGCACACCGTGCCTAGACATCATTATTGAAACAAGATGTCGCATCCACGATTGGCTTACACGCAAAACGGACCACTGCACATTGTACGTTAAATAGTGGCCCATTAAATAGTACGACGCTTAATAAACACATTACAGTGCGATATTAGGCGCGAGCGCAGAGCCGACGTGATTAAGTGACAGGAACGTGGGAACAGACAGAGAGGGAGTGCGATGAAAGAGGATAGTAATAATAAACAAGCGGATTGAGCAATGTGGCAATCGGCTTGGGAATTCGCTAGATGCATAAGGAAAGTTGTGGGAAGTGGTCACATGAGAAGAGCTAATAGACGAACATGGAACCTGAAATCACCGGAAGCACAACATGATTGAATCGAACCGTAAAAAGTCAATAAAAGAACCAACCGCAATAGAACACCATGTATAAAATGACAAACATAACGAAGCTCTAAAACCAGACGCGCATTGAGCGTGATCGCACAATGGATCCGAGCTTTTATGAAAATATCAATAATGGTATTGAACGAAGTTTAGTGCGCTATTAATCCGCGTGGCGCTGCAGACAAATTCAATTGACAGCAGCCTCCGGGTGCGCCCGGGCTCTACCCAGACTCTCCCGTATACGTCTACCCGCCTATCCGTAAATAGCATTTACGCCGGTATTGGATCTATATTGTACTTATAGCTGACTGATGAACGCACTGCCTAAACCTAGCCCAGGTACAACGTGCATGCATTTCGGAAGGTATCCCCTTGTGATGTTGTGTGAGAGCATTGGTGGCCTAGTGGGAGCCGCCCCGCCTTGCGATTCTGAGGTCGTGAGTTCAAATACAGTTTATTGAACAGTAAAAATCGTTGGTGTACACCATAGAACTAGATATGCACTATGCCAGTACTCTTAAACGGTGAAGGAAAACATCGTGAGGAAACCGGCATATCGTAGAACCTCAAATCGAAAGCATGCTCCAAGTGCACGAAAATAGCTTCTTTGAGACGCACTAAAAATATTTACCACTATAAGAAGAAAATGTTGTAATGCGAGGAATGTTACATGGATACCAGCGAAAGTTTAACTTTGTAAGAAAATAACCCACGCGAACGAAATCGCAAGCATTCCACTAGTTGGGTATAAAATGAAGCGGTAAGATTGCACTGGAACATTCAAAGGGTGCGATTGGAACTTTATGATGCGATTTTATTATTGTTATCGACACTGTCTCTATAAACGCCGCAAGCCCCTTACATGGAGTGGAAAATAGAATGCATCTCGGACTA
Source organism: Thera obeliscata (assembly GCA_947578465.1). NCBI lineage: Eukaryota > Metazoa > Arthropoda > Insecta > Lepidoptera > Geometridae > Thera > Thera obeliscata. Next base: position 19,839,796 of record OX387912.1, on the reverse strand, counting down.
TTAACTGAAAATGTTAACTCGTTAAAATGATTGTAAGAGAATGTTTGAATTGAAATGGCAAGAAACCGTTGTGAACCATTGTCGCATAGCTTAGCTCCTAACCCGATCGTCTCAATGCGAGATGCGTCCTACTGGCGTTATCACAAAATATGATAGATCGTCGGTCGTGCGACGACGGTCTCCCACGCGACGCGACCGTGATTAATTATAATTCGAATTTTATTCAAAGTGAACAGCGGACAAACTACGATACCAATCAATAAACGGTTCCATACCGACGACGGTACCGACATGATACCACAATTCACTGTTGCCGATAGCGCGTATGAAGACGTCAAAGCTGGAGTGAATAACAAGCTCAGATATAAAGCCCCGGAACAATAGTAGCAGCATTTCATTGTGATACAGAATAGTCATTCCTTTACTGTAATACTGTCTCGTGTAATAACATTGTAATGACGCAACGTTGAATATTGATGCAATTGCACAGTTCGAGCAGCATGACTACATTTTAGTTGGAAGAAACAAACTTCATCAATGCTTTCGCGGTACTTACAAAACTATCCGTCCAATAGCATGAATAAAACATTCAAGTACAGCAGAATGCGACGCCTCAAACGCAATAAAATACACACGAGACTCGTCATAACCCTCAACCAGTAACATTTTAAATTGTGCAACAGGTTTATTATTCAATAAACACATTTGTATACACAAATTCCTGTGAGCCGTGTGTTTGATCATTAGCTTTAGATATTAGACCCCCGCGAGTACCGGCTCACACTGTGTGAGAAATTGTCGACTATTTGACAATATCGTCGCTAGAGTCATAGTCCATCCACATTACTCGGCCAATATCTCGGCGCATTATATTGCCCAGGATATCACTATCATGCAGCGGCGCATCTTTCTTCAAACACAACCATTTTATATGAATGGGAGTATTCTGGTATATTTAATCCTAGAATTTTATTTATTATAGTGATAGTGATAGAAACGGGCATGATACGATTGCCATTCAAGCGCCGAGTTAAAATAAGAAAGGGTGTGAGACTATTCGTATGACACTAATCGCGTACTTATAACAGCATAAATCATAGAGGCCGCTCAAGCGCCACAAAGCTAGAAGCGACGCATCCCCGACTCGAGATAATAAATAACATCCAGTTCTCGCTTTCAAAGCGCGGCTGGGAGGCAATAAGTCGTGGACGGGTCAGAGGTGAAGTGAATAAAAAACGTCAGACAATTAAATAGCGTTCTTGAAGGTTAATGAGCACAATAAATATGTTGTCGGCACCACAGCTGCGGACAAACAAATGTAAGACCCCATCACACGTGAGAAGGGTCGACTGTACTTGGTTAAAGTAAACTCGCGACTCTATGGGAAGGCGAGATGGTTCAATAGCTGCGCCTGCGCCGCTTGACTGGCAAGTTCATTGTCGAGACGCTTCCACGATCTATTACGAACGTGACACATTTACTATAGAAAAGAATCGAGGTTAAACAAATATTGGGCCGCGCAAAGAAAGAGTTACTTACGACTTTGAAAATAACCTTATTGTCTGCGCGGCCGAGTAAAATAGTTTATGGAATTTTATAATCTGGTAATTTATAGATTAGTCTGTCCGGGATTAAATATGACCCAATTTTTTATTGCTATCAGACGTGTTTATGAAAACAAACTATAGAAAATCAGTGATGCAGATTAGAGTGAAGAAAATGGAATCTTTATTAGTTTAAGCCTTTATTTATTGATCAAATAGCATTAGGAAGGTGATTTTTTATAATAATTGTCAGTTTTGTAGTAACCTTCAATAGTATTTGTAGAGAGAGAGAAAGAGTAGCCTGGGGGCTGCTGTCATATTTTATTACGATAAAATCTCCAATCACATATTCTCACGCAATATGTTTAAAATGTGAATTTTACTCATAACCCGTCGTAAAAACTAAGATTCGCTGTACTTGTTTCAATTCCCCAGCAACACTTATAGAAGAGCTCGTATAAACTTTCTCCTTCAAATTGCAATGCAATACAGTCAACGAAGGTGTACATATTTCATAGCTGTCGTTAATTATGATATCGCCAGAAACAGAGGCTGTGCAACCACTGTGCAAATTCCCCCGCTAGGGTTTGCAGCATTCCACACGACTGGCCCAGACGGAACCATACCTGCGTTTGATTTATAACGAGTAGGGGACAGGGGGAGCCATAGTGTGAATTCAATCGGCGAACTAAAACGTCCTGGGGCAAACGAGACCAAGATTACAAGATCCCCGAAAAAACAAGCAACGGGACAATTGAGAATGTTTTTCAGTAAAATGAGTGTCTTCTTATATTGGAAGGTGCGAGCTATCACAGCGGGTATCAACTGCTGGCGCCTTGCACAATATCGGGCACCTTCGTGACCACTGACTATTATCAGTCTTTTATAGATTTTTTACCCTGACTCTTTATATGAAACGTGACTGTACTGTTTAACGAAAACCGCCGACAGCTCAATATGGGTTCGTGCATATGTAATTTTAAGGGCTAGTTAATTTAATACAACACATTGGCGCCAGACGATACAAGACACCGCATTTCTTGCCATTAATAAAAGCTACGTATTCTTTTTCACTATTTCTGCTTAGAATGCGACCTCTAAAATTTATAAGTGGCTAAACCAGTTTTAAATAATAACACGGAAATGCGTATTGATAATTTGATTATCGTGTGCAGCGGACGTCTTTAGGCTCGAAAAAATGCATTACCACCGCCATGATTACATCTCTGTTGTGTTTCACGAAGTTCAGCTAAATACATAGTGTGAATTAGGCTCGGCTCGTGCACGGCCAGACCATTTTGGAGTTGTAAAAGGCCGTTTTGTCCAGAGATAGGGAGCATTATTGCCTCCGTTGGGATTGAGATAAATCTTGTCGGAGCACAAAATCAACAGGAACGTATTAACACCATCCGGACGGTAGAAAGCCGTGGGTGTTCTTAACCAGTCACATTTTTGTATGAGCTAACTACCGCAAGAATATTTGGTAATGGATGTGAATGAGATAGAAGCACGCGCTAATGCTTCTTAAGCCGCTGGAGATAGTCGGTGGATCTCTTGAAATCGAGTGTGGATTTTGGTTTAATCAAACCTGCTTGTACTGCTTGGCTCCAAAAACTATGGCAAACAATAAACTAGTTACTCGTCATTCATACGCAGCCTATAATTTGGACTTCAAATTTTGGAGGGTACTTGTAAATGTAAATTCTTAGCTTTTTTATGAGAACAAGTAATCCAGCAGATGGCCCACCTGATGTAGATATTGGGAGAGAAGTTAATAAGAAAAATATTATAGCCTAAGAAACCCGTGGGCGTCCCACTAAAATCTAATATCTTTGAAAAAAAGTAGCAGATAGGTACTTACTCGTGCACCTGACTTGGATAACGGTATTATTGAGTCCTTTTTTTGTCTTAAAGATTTATTGATCTAATGAACACCACACCGTATCAGTAGGTGGGTCATTATTCACCAATATCTTTATTGAGAAATGAAATTAGAATAATTTGTAACTTTTTTTGTCCTTGTGTTCGGCTTCTTAGCTATTCAGATGTTTTCTGGGTTGATGCGGTGAGGGTGTGTTGCCAGCGAAACGACACCGTTTGAGTTGAAGAACTGGTCAGTTTATCTGGTCCAGGTTGAGTATTTGCCATGACTTTAAACGGTTTACACTGTCTTGTATTTAGCAGGTTTTTCCCCAATCATTCCTTTGATTTTCTAGTCTTCGCTTGCATTTTGTGCAGTTCACTTGTTAACTTCCTCTTTGACGGTTGGCATTTCTAGGTATTCCAACAATGAGTCACAAGGGCACAAGTATTTGATTTCCTAATCGATCTATCTATATATACTCGTATATACATAGAGGTAGCTTAGAACCGGGAGAAGGACATATGATACTTATTATCCCGAAAAAGAAACGCGAACGGGGTGAGCGAAGCCGCGGGCGGCTGCTAGTACTAGATAATAGGAAATCAAAACTCAACACATCGTTTTGGAATAGAAGGTACAGTTGTAACGAAACTCTAGTCAAAGACAAAGTTCAGCATATAGACGACCGTTATTTGAACTTTTACAAAAAAGCACAATACGATCCAATACCAATACACAAGCATAACCCGAAACCGAGTTGCACTTATGCCTTTAAACACACCGGTGGCTGACCGAGACGCCGCCCTGTGTTCTAGAGTCGAACAAACAAACCCATGGACAAACAAATGTAAACGACCGAAATGTGAACGTCATGTTTGGCATTCCCATAAAGCAAGGTTAACACGTCATTAGAGGTAATGATGGCGTTATTACATAGAGGGAGCTGGTGAGCGATGGGCCAGTGATTGGCTCGTGTGTGGTCTGGAGCCTTTACAAATACTGGACCACGTGTCTCTGCCCTTCAAACAGGTGGGTTAGAATCAGGCTTTCATTAGCCTGTTTGTCTCTGAATAAATATGAGTTATATTTTAAACAATGAACCAGGGTTTCTATTTAAACTTGATCTGTGCATTCAAAGCTCGTCAAGTTACTGAGCGTGACCCAAGGTTCTTTTCTGGGCTAAGATTAGGTTGTATATTGACTATCGAAAAACATTTGTTTTCAGAATCTTACTAATTAAAAATTAATTTCCGGCAATTGCCTTTTGTACAAGGATTAACGCCTATTGTATTAAGGATGAATAAGAAACCCCTAACTCTACAGCTTTGATCAATGAATGTAGTCTTCATAACCCTTCTATAAGTCATCTTTTGAACAAAAATTTCAACATGGCCGACGCACCCGTCCCGGTAGATGGTATCGAAGCAAACGATAATTTATCGGGTCCTTATCGGCCGATCTGCGTAATTGATACGGGTGAAATCATGGGAGCTGAAGGGGCGCTAGTTTTATCGTAGTTTAATCGTAAATTGAACTTGTGGCTTAGACATGGTAGGGGATCTTTGGAATTGGCATGGCTTAGAAACAATAATCTTTTACACCTTTAGGTAAACTGTGAGTGAGTGTAGTTATTTGTGCGTGTGGCTACGATATAGTGTTAGATCATATCGGTGTACACATGGATTTGCAAATAAAATCGAGCTTCTGTATTGCTGATCAAAAAAGCAAAAGTGCAATTTATTCATGATCTTGCACAACGAATAAAATCTCTCAAAACTTATTGGACACGTGTTTTGAATTGAATCCTCCGGTGGTCTGCAGATCAGCTTTATCTGGTGCGTTAGTGCCAGGCCTGTGTCACTTCACCTAACTTTTAATACAAAACTTACTATATTTTGCTGGGCGGTAAATACTATATCCCTACCTTTATTCTGTATTTTGTGGATAGTACACTCGTAATTGATTGGATCACTCGCGAGTAGCTTAACATTCACGCTTCAGTCTGAGCAAAAATTCTGTACCATATCACATATATTCTAGCACCTAAGTTACTATTCCAGTAAAAGGGCTTCGTCACCGTTTGTATCTTTCCTATTACGACAAATAGTGCCAATGATTGGGGTGATTCTGCCGGCGCGTGCGCCTAACAGCCGTCACTGATTGAGCAGCGCATAAACCCGCCACCCACCGCCTGTCATTGGCATTGTACTCGTGTGCACCCATTTAGGTACGCATTGGAACGTTTTGTGGCAAAAAAGCTGGTGACTTTTGAACTGAAAACTCATTTTCTTCAATAGAACTTTGGAATTCTGTACCAACCTGAAACTCCCTAAACTTTTCGGCCCAAAGATAATAATTAGACAAAAACCTATTTTTAAATTATTTTTTTTATCTTATACGCTTGAAAGCTCAAATTATAGGTATTCGGAAAAATAGACGATTTCCACTCTTTGTTTTATTGGTAATGCCAAATTTGAAGCAGAATGTGATATCCCTTATACTTTAATTCCAAAGTAATCGACACTTTAATTACCTAGCTGATCTCTAAGGAGTAACAATCTTAGAAACAATGATTTTTAGGGGCATTCTAATTCAGAATGCGATTAAATTTTGGTGTACTATCAAATGATGCTACGTTTTATTTCAGTGCATCTGTGTGTGGTCTAGGGCATGCAATTATCGAAACTTTTCGATAATCGATAATACGATAATTATCGCTCTATTTTTCGATAATTATCGGGAATTATCGGATGTTGGTAAAGGGAAAACCTTCATGTTTCGGGCTCTAATTTAACTGCTTTATTTGTCATATCTACACTCAACAAGAAGACTTACGTATAACCTATTATTATCTATCTATATCTACTTATATCATTCTTTTTCTATCGTGTCGATGTTACAATAAAATTGAGTGAAAAGTGGATGAAACGGCATTGAACAGAGGATGCCTTCTGTCACTTTCTTGTTTTGAATTTTACATAATTTTTTTTTAAACATCTTTCGGTTGTTCACTGTTTGTTCAAGGATTGCATGTACCATTAATATGGAAAATAGCTAAAATTTATTCAACTTTATATTACAATTTTGGGATTGTTAACTTATTATTTACTAATAAATAGGATTTTATACATATCATTTCGATTAGTGTTACTAATCGAAAAGCTTTTAATTAGATGACACTTTCCGTTCTGATAATTATGAGCTTTAGAGATATTTTAACGCTTAGGTTCTTAAGAGCGGGTCGTGCGAAAATTTTAGAGTTGTTGTTAAAAAATTCATAACTAAATAACTAAGTGACATTTTAAAAATCGCAAAAGGACTAATTGTAGACTATACATTTGAGATTAATTCTAATTTAAGTGTGTTAAAAAAATATACTATTTAACATGACATTCTATTTTACGCTAATGAAAATCGTATGTCAGCGTTAAATAGAATGTCATGTTAAATAGTATATTTTTTTAACACACTTAAATTCGAATTAATCTCAAATGTATAGTCTACAATTAGTCCTTTTGCTATTTTTAAAATGTCACTTAGTTATTTAGTTATGAATTTTTTAACAACAAATCTCAAATTTTCGCACGACCCCCTCTTAAGTAAATCAGTCAGTAGAATGCTTGGACTAGTAGGTAGGTAATAGCGCATGCAATCCGATAATCGATAATCGATAAATTATCGGTAATCGGCTCATTTTCGCTAGCGATAATTATCGAAAATAAAAACGATAAAAACCGATAAACGATAAATTCAAATATGGATGAATGAACTATTATTACGAATAGTTCATTCTTATTCCTAACGGTAACAAAATGTAAAACAATGCGTACATTCTAATTGATTGTTATTATTTGGTTTCTTTATAAAAAAAACATTTATACATAATGATTACCTACTAATCCAAGCATTCTACTGACTACCTTACTTAAGAACCTAATCGTTAAAATAGTTCATAATTATTAGAACGGAAAGTGTCATCTAATTAAAAGCTTTTCGATTATTGACACTAATCGAAATAATATGTAATAAAATCATATTTATTAGTAAAATATGTTGTAATGTAAAGTTTAATAAATTTTAGCAATAATAACAGTGAACAACCAAAAGATGTTTAAAAAAAAATTCAAAAATCAAAACAAGAAAGTGACAGTAAGGCATCCTCTGTTCAATGCCGTTTCATCCACTTTTCACTCAATTTTATTGTAACATCCACACGATAAAAAAAGAATGTTAAGTATAAGTAGAAATAGATAGATAATAGTAGGTTATACTTAAAACTTCTTGTTGCGTGTAGATATGACAAATAAAGCAGTTAAATTAGAGACCGAAACATGAAGATTTTTCCCTTTAGCAACAACCGATAATTCTCGATAATTATCGAAAAATAGAGCGATAAATAACGTATTATCGATTATCGAAAAGTTTCGATAATTGCATGCCCTAGTAGGTAATCATTATCTATAAAAGTTTTTTTTATAAAGAAACCAAAAAATAACAATCAATTAGAATGTACGCATTGTTTAACATTTTGTTATCATTAGGAATAAGAATGAACTATTCGTAATAATAGTTCCTTCATACATTTTTGAATTTATAGTTTATCGGTTTTTATCGTTTTAATTTTCGATAATTATCGCTGGCGAAAATGAGCCGATTACCGATAATTTATCGATTATCGATTATCGGATTGCATGCGCTAGTGTGGTCTATACATTCAATGAGCTTCCCTTACGAGGATTTCATAATATCGTACTCATCAACGAGCCAACCGTTACTTTTTTGGTGGTCTTTCAATTCCCAACACTTAAGAATAGTGCCGGTTTAATCACAACAAACGCATGCGCAATGCTTCTCAAGCAAATTAGGTGCAATAAATTCTGAGCACGTCCACATCGTAGAGCGAAATAAATCAATATAGAAAACTGTGTCGTCCGTAATAGGGAATGCATACACGGTCGGTAGTTCGTTATTTAACTGTAACATGTAATAAATTTAAAGTAATCTAATTTGTTTGACAGAAATACAATTGGACTCAATACCGTCAGCTTGAGGTACTATAAAAATTTTGTAATTTGTAAAACTACTATTTAATTCCTAAATAATTAGGTAAGATCTCACTCATAACATTCGTGTTATAAAATCATTCCTGGATAACCATCACTTTACTGCAAACTCTACACGAACATCTAATAATGGTATAAACACCCGAATTGCAATCGAACACCCCTGCAGGTACATTGATTGAATGCACTATGCAATCGGAGGTATATTGCTGGGCAAATTGCCAATCAACTGGCGATGATTAGAAGGGGAACGCTTTTTGCCATACATGTATAACTGAACAAACAGTACCACAAATAATTCCCTTCCCATATTTGCACCCTATAAATCAAATACAATAATGAAAAGTAAATTGGCGCCGCTCATTTTTATTAATTAATCGGCCAACCCAATAATCGTATCTCAATTTCCCACCGCTTAATGTCAACCCCTACTTAACGGGTCATGCTCATGCATGACTAACCAGTAATCGCACAATCAAAAAATTTAAACCAACTAAATAAATGAGCTCATAAGTTAGCATGGTAATAGCAGACGGGGCGTAAGCATCACGATATTCACGATTATCGTGTCCAGAATCCGTCGGTGACATCAGCGTAATGATTTCACGATGTGAAAAAAACACCATAAGTTATAAAATGAGACGATGACAACACCCAAACCATCACAATACGAGTTTGACGCAATTGTGTGACGATGCGCGGTAGGTGTGTGTTGGCAATGGAAATTAGCATACCCAAAATGCATTATGTACAAAAACAAAGTGTTCGTAAACGACTATTTTAAGATCAAACAGCTTCAAATGGCGGCCATTAACACTCCCACGATAGTACTGAATCGATACGGCGCTAATCGAACCCTCAGCGATTCTGTTTTAGCACTTCGGTACTAATCACCAATTACCACGAGTCTCAAGACATTTACTCATGTGTACGCATGCCAACATTTAAACTTACTGGTACTTTACATGTTAGCATTTATTGGAATTAAATAAAACAAACTATCAGCAAACACTACACAAGTTTGAATTTTGTTTGGTCAAGTAGCGCAAAAATTTGTACAAATACGACATGCGAAGTGCACATTAAGGTACAAATATTTAGCAAGTTGGGTTTTACTACCGAATAGAAATGTCTAGTAAATTATCGGCTAGAACCTTGCATGCATATAAACCTACATCCTACGGTACGTTATTACGTAGTACTTATTCCTATTCAACGCTGTGATGTTATACTACTACAAAGTGTCTAGCTAATGAATACAACTCATACATTACATGCAGAGGCTGATTTTCCCGCAATATTGCAAAATTAAGTCTTCACTATTTAGCACCGACAATGTTTGTATACGACTAAAATAAACGACTTCCTGAATCGACCCCGAATATTCTCCGCTTGACGCCACGCGGAAGCCAGACCAGAATAAATTATTACCTACCCTCCCTTCGATCTGCACAATAGCCAAGTCTGGGGTTTTTTTAATTCCTTCGCATAATTGAGGTGTAATTCTGGGGACAATGTCAAACCGCACCGGTGTGCAAGGACTTAGCGAGATCAGCGTACAAAAGGAATAAAGCAAAATTAGAAAGTTCCATTGTCCAGGGCGCCTTGTGATGATCATGATTTACGTCAAACTAGACACCGGGTGCCGGGCACATAAATTATCCGTAGTCTCCAACATTGATTGTTACGCCAACCTCACATAATATAACAAAAGACGTTTTGGGGGGCGACGTGAACTATGTTACATTTCAAAGGATACCGTTACTATCGACGTCGATCAAACTGAACGGAGAATGAAGTCGGCTCTATATTACTGACGCTCGATCGGTTTTTTACTAATTACAGGATGCTTTACACGCTGATGAATATTTAACGCGGTCCGAACTAATTCGATACGTCTGCGATCCCGACTAGTTTTTAGTTCGAATTTTACGAGCGTGTAACGCTATATACTTCGTAGCGATAAGTGATAAGTGCAACGTACACTTGCTGTTGGCGGCATGTTGAAATGCACGTCCCTATCGACCTACATTGCCACCCCGTGTTCCCAAGCCTGTCAACGGTTTATGACTTTTTTATTCCGCCTGATAACCAGAGAAATGCAACACCATAGATTTCCACGCCGATACTGAAGTGCCACGCGCTATAAAATGTGTAAATGAATCGTTTTAGATCAATCACAACGCAATAAAATCTACCAAACGTGGTGGAAGTAGGTGTAATTAACTAAACACCGTGAAAGGATAACTGATTTCCATGAGTACCTCGCGATGAAGCATAAAGGAAACAAAAGGGACCAAACGTAATAACCCTCGTAATCCGGGACACATATCACTTTGATGGCATTTATAAAAGGACCAAAATTGAAATTCGATCGCTTCACTGATACGTAATAATCATGTCTTATTATGGCGACCTGTCATAATAGTGGGGAACGAAGTCTATTACGGTTGGTATGTTTTGATGTGGACGCACCCGGCCGACTCGGCGTGAACTTACGATACAGGATCACATCTATATTATTCTTTCACACGTACGAAGGACCACACATTAAAGCAGAGGAATCGATAGGTACAAGCACCGATTTAGTTTCTCGGCTATAACCGCTGCATACCGATGCGTTATGAAATCGATTAAAGCCGCGATACCGATCAATCGCATTAAAACCACTAATCTATTACCGGTTCACACCTCCAAGAGAGAAACCCAACTTCTCAATATAATTACTGGATTTACTGATTCGGGAGGACTTATCTTTTTGATTATATTTCTCGATGAGTTAAAAAACATATGAGTGAATTGCAGTAATTTGTCTCTTGCTAATCCTATGAAAAATAATAAAAATATTGAGATATTTTTATAACTTGATATCTTTATACGCGTTCCAAATGAAAACATAAGAGACCCTTGATGCGATGCAGTCTCGACTACGAGTGATATCGTAAATATGCGCCAAAGAAAACATTGTTACTGTAGACGTTGAAATATTCGATTGATTGCTAAAATACGCAACGTCTCTGGCATCTGCTCAATCGCTTTCGCTGATGAAAGTCAAAACATAACTGTTCATAAAAAATATTTTATTGGCCAGAGTATCACTTCAGTTAAATATCACACATAATGTTTAGTTTATAAACCATTGAGTAATTAGTAACACTTTTGATCCAGCTATTGTAAGGACAAAAGTCCCATCTGCCGGCTCGATGAAAGGCCTAGCCCTTGTAGCTGTCGTCATTCATCATAATTACAATAAGGGCACCAAAAAAATATCCATAGAGAATATTTAAAGCCTTTACAGACGACGGTGTGTCACGAGCGAATCATAATAGAATTTCGAGAATGTTAATTTAAACTAAGAACTATTCTAGAAACCGAATATCAACAGTGAATCATATTAAAGAAACAATTGTAAAATGGTATCCAATTACACCGATTGATATTACTACACACCGCTATAATTCAAAGGGAACAAAACTATCTTAATTTATGACTGGAGTCCCGTTGAATAAAGGAACCGAATCAAAGCGCCACGGAAACCGTGTAAAGGTTTTTTTTTCTAAGATTAAAAGATAAAAAGATTCCACAATTCATAGAAGCTCCCGCTGTTTTATCAGAAACGGGATTAGTCCTTCGAAGAGACCGTTGCTTTAGACAAATATTTTGACAAGTGGCGGCGCCAATAAAAAAATACGACGGATTAAGGTCACCTCGAGAGCAAATACTCTAATCACAGTAATCTTATATTTAAGCTGTTATTCTTTATCCTCGTCACGAAACGGTTTACCTCTACGTATAAACTTGTACTACATCTTTCTCTCGCTCAAAACGTCATCATCCTCACGCCTAATTTAAATCTGAGGGTAGCATCAAAAGGCATAGCTTACCGCGATACCGCACGTCGGTGGGTATCTGTTACTGCTACCATGAAAACTACAATCGAAACCACCAGAACGAATTTACTGTTGGACATAAACCTTTAGGTATTATAATAAATAATAATAATAAAGTTTATTTTCAAAAAAATAGGACATACAGAGCAACAGACAGAATAACACTAATGGAAAAGGACAATAACAATTTGTTTGTACATAAAGTGATATGCAGAGCCTACACTAAGATGAATAATCTTGTGTCGTAATAAATATCATCACACAACACTATCTAGCCCCAAATTAAGCAGAGCTTGTACTATGGGAATCAGATAGCTGATATATTACTTATATATTTTTTGTAAATACATACTTAAAATACAATAAAACACCCAGAAAGAGAACAAACATTTGCGTTCACCACACAAATATTTGTTCTAGATGGGGATCGATCCCGCGACCTACGGCGCAGAAGGCAGAGTTGCTACCAAATGAGCTGAGAGGCCAGTATAAAACGTATTCACGTCGTCGTAACGAAACAATAAAGTTGTATAAGGTAATTTGATGAATTCATTCGAGTTTTCCCTTAGTAGAGGGCAGAGAGTGAAGGTATTCGTTTCTCGCCTGGCATGTCTCTCGGATTGTGAGGATCGTCTGGTACGGAGCGGGTTAATACTGATCCTGCGGTGACCCACATGATGAGAATTCTGAAGTTCCATCGGGTATATTCATTAGACTTGGAATTTAGAAAGTAATATTTGCATCTCTAGTATAGCAACTTTACGTTTGACACATATTTTGGTTACAAGGTATTCACCGTAACCTATTTAATTTTGCGAAAATTACATCTTCTTAAATTTAAGAGCTTAGCTCTTGCCCGGCAAGATTTTATTGCAGTTTTCTCCAATTAAGTCTACTTTTTCTTTTATCTGACTCATATATTTGTTTGATTATATTTCAAGTAAAATTAGAAGTCTGGTTACCAAGTTTTTCATAATGTGCATACTAATTCAAATTATGAGAATGTAAATTCTCGTCATTTCGGGTTTCGAACAGTTACATAATTCAAAGACAGACGGGTTAGTGTGTTGACTGAAACAATAATACGAGCTAACAAGTAACAGACTAAGGCAGTTTCCACAAATATAAACTCCGGTTTATACGCAGCATTAATCTTTTGAGTCAAGCCAGCAGCATCATGTTGATCTTACTAATACAGATAAGACATTCTACATTAAAACGCCTGCTTTACTTATGGGTAGACGTAGACGGACTACGGCTTTCCACGTGCTACGACCCCGCTACTTCTTCTCGTTGTGTCAGTGTTCTGTTTTCAGTATGGAACGCTGCGATGCAAAAGCCATTCAACAAAGAAGAACCAGTACTGTGAAAGGATCATAAGCGTGTGTTGAAGAGGCTTCTGTGCATTTGACCATCATGTTTCCTTATTAGGTTCTAAGACACTGCTGCCACCAACCCAAGGTCCTTCTCCGTTATTTTAAGGAGTTGGGCTGGCTGGGGTGAGGTTTGGCAGGGGGACAATGCACAATACACCCCATCGCGGGACGCAGGGCAGATCGTATTCCCCCAAATCAATTAGAAATTAGGTTCTAAGACATTGTGGTTTCTGTTTTACATAAGAGTAGACGGACTACGACTCTCCACGTGCTACGACCCTGCTACTTCTTGTTATGTCAGTTTTCTTCTTTCAGAATGGAACACTGCGATGCAAAAGCCATCCAACAAAGAAGAACCAGTGGTGAAAGGATCATAAGTTCGTCTCAAAGAGGCTTTTGTGTACTTGACAGTGATGTTTTCTGATTAAGTTTTAGACATACTGGTTTCCTTACGATGTTTTCTTTCACCGATTGTCATTGGGTTGGGTACTTGGTTTGTTATTATGACATCTGAGGGGATACCTATCTACCATCCCTAGGGATCAAAGTTGTGATTGTGAGCCTGTTTCTGTTTCAATTTTCAACTCGTGAAATAACGCATGCTGATGCGTTATTTATAATGATTTGTCGTAGGTTTCTCCGTGATGTCTTGTTAGCCGAAGTCCTATCGGCAAAGCAATGCAGAACAAATTAACACAGATAGTCGAGTGTAGGATAAGTTGTTTGCTATAACTGTGCTGACGAGTGAACGCCCAAGCGCGCACAGTTATACAAACACGCATTGTACCTTGTGAACCAATAATGCATTTCATTGAGTGCTAATGCAGGTGCAAATGGTACCATTTATGCTTATACCGAGAATAGATGAGATCGCCTAACTAGGAAGTCTAAGTACCTATTACCTTCCTCTATAACTCAAAAGCCATTTTTGAACTCTCTATGAGACTTATAGACTTTAATTTTTTTGTGATTCAATTGAATAATTTATGGTATTTTTTTTTTAATTTTTCAAACTTGAGGTAGGTAAGTTAGGTATACCTACTTATCGTAACTATAAACGTAACTAAAAACGGATCATTATCGGCCCTAAAAAATCGGTATGATAAAATGTACGAAAATTGTAAGTAAGTATATCAATTTGAGTATATTCATCACATCAGCAATATTGGTAAAAATCTTGGAGGAAAAATAACAATAAACGCTTAGATAAATTTTTGTGAAACTTAATCAGAACAACTAGCGCCATCTAGAGTTGCGTAGCAAAACCAATTGATTATGAGAGTATACTTACGACTTACACAAAATTATCAATAGATGGCGCTGCTTTCAAACCAAAAAACCCTGTGAACAGTAGCTAAAGAAATAGCAAAGTCTCTCATAGAGATAAATATTAAAAATTCGCAACATTAGCTACTTAGTAAGTTGCTAAATAAAATAACCTATACTTAATATGAAATCATCTTGTACCCAGCCCACACTATAATTTACTTCATTCTCCTTTTAGGTATGTTAGATTGTTCCAACTATTTATGGTTGACAAGATGTCTTGGAGAATATCAATAAGTATTTACAAATGGGATGATTGGCCACCAATGAGCCATAGTCCTAAACTTGAAACCTGAGTTGGAAGGAGTAATTGCTTATCCTTTATGCTTAGCCTCCTTGTATTCTACACTCGTGCAAAATTCCAGTAGGACACAAGCCGCAAGTTACTATGAGATGACAAATAGCTTCCTTGCACTCAAAATAAACATTTATACTTAGCTGTAACTTGTGCCTGTTATATGTATTGTAACCAATCATCAGATCAGTTCTCAGTCTTCAGTCATTGCCGGGATATTCAACCTAGTGAGGTTCATGGGTATGACATAGGTATGTTATGTTACTTGCCAGTCTTTTGACCTAGGTACTTTGAAAAGTTTACAAACTTACCCGTTTTAGAGGCACTTTAAAACAAATAAATCTTGTGCCTTCAATGACTTTTCCACAAGGCTTGTATGGAATCCATCTGAAAGAAAAATTATTATGGAGGTAATATTTTTTTACTGGTTAGTATAAATATCTATTTACAGCTATTAAGTACCAAACTTACCTGTCAGGAATAGCTTTAGGAGGCATTTTAATTTATTACTCAGTATGCTTTCTGATGTCTTGTAAACCACACACACTCACACGATCCTGCAATAATTAAATTATTTGCAAAAAGACAAACGAAAGGACAGAAATACAAAACAAAATTAAACAAATCCTAACCTCAACTTTTTACGTCAATCGTCAATGGCAATGAATGAAACTGTCAAATTACCTTAACATTTGACTTTGACACAAACCACCGTACAATAGCGATGGGCGATTACTACTATATTTTATCGAATTAGTCGATTGTTCGGTGCAGTCGATAAAAGTCGATAACAATTGAAACTAGTCGATTGTTATCGACTGACGGCGCGTGCGGCGCCGGCGTGCGGCGCGCAGCGACAACGACTAGCACCAACTTTAACTACTATTTGCCGCGTGGTCACGCCACGCAACCACGCAACGCACCTAACTACTATTTTTGCCGCGCGGTCACGCATTCACGCAACGCACCTAACTACTATTTTCGTGCGTACTACTGAATCAGTAGTTACAAAAGATGGTGCGTCGGGCGTGCGCTGCGCTACAAATCTATAGATTAAGTCCGTGCGCCGCTACTTAATGCAGTTATTATGCGATTTAAGTTATTACATTAATTAATTTGTTTTAAAGTATAACAAATTACGAATAGAAGGGTAGGTAAAGAGTTTCTAACTAAGGAAAACATAGACTAGAATAAAAATTAAGTAAATGAGGTACTTATAGATACTTATTTGAAATATATTTTCTTACAGAAAATCAACTTATAGCTAGAAATCTACCTTCAAACATAATTTTGGTAACTATACTTTTTACTTGACAAGGTCAGTTTTACATTTCTATAAAATGTATATTCATAATATTAAAATATACTACCTACGTGTTAACATTAAATGCAAGTATTATTACTTAGAAACAATCGACGCAACACCGTCCCGCCCCCGCATGCACCGCCCCGCGTGGCCTTCCGCAGCGCAGTTCACCGCACCGCACGCATACTTACATGTATAGTAGTTAGTAGTTTGTCGATTGTTATTCGAATAATCATGGGGAGGAACTACTAAATCGACAATCGAATGCGCAGTAGCGCAATTTTCGATTTATTCGATTGTTTTTTTTTAAGCAATCGCCCATCGCTACCGTACAATGCCTGCTTGTCCCGTCCCGGTCATAACGTTCAACTTCCTAAATCGCCAAAAAAATAATAATAATAATAAATATTTATTAGTCACAGTAGCCAAAAAAGAAGAAGTGAAGTGAAGTGAGCTTCAAGCACCCTATGCTAATCCTAGTAGTCTGTGAGCACCTTCATTCACCTTACAAACAATAACCTTCCCTCCAAAAAAATACGGCAGTTTATTAGTTTTTCCTCCAAGTTACGGTAAATGATACTGACTGTAATCAGAATGTGAAAGCCAGATTTTTACGCTAACAAGTTACCAACACTGATCCTGTGATCCTGCCTGCCTGGCCCTGTGCCTGCAGTTGTTGTTCCTTTTTTTTAGTGCTACTCTGTGGTTGTCGCCATAGCAACGTAGCGTAAATAATGAAAAGAGAACTTTGTTTGATCGAATCAATCGAAAACTACAAACAAAATCATAAAAAGCCTAAAGAAAATATCAGCGACGCAAGTCCTAAAATGCATAAAAACACTATCTGGTATAGGTCACTAGTTGATGCTGAAAAAACTTGTCTCAAGGAAGATAAGCTGAAGAAGATCCACTATAAATTCGAAGACGGCAGAGAGATGGTTGAAGAGTACAATGTGGACACCAATGTTATGTGTCGGAGAGCATGGAAAGTCAAAGGAAAGATTGGAGGTGAAGGCAAGTGGGATGTAGAAGTTGGAGACCCAATACCAGATGCCACACCTAATAATGATGTTGATATAATGGAAGCTAATGATCAGGTACTTAGACTATTCACATTTCGTTGTCGGGACATGCTGAATAATCATATGTACTTCACCTGTTGAAAGGTTAATGGTTATCAAATTCAATATTTTTTCTAATTTTATGTGATACAGTATCACACATAATATTAGAGCTGTGACTCAAAACTATGTATCACTGATGCATCACACATTAAGAGCCTCTTTGAAACGTACTTTATTTTTTTTTATCACTCATGGTTCAAAAGAATGAGTGACATACATCCCTGAAATCTAAAGAGAGAGAGAACCAAACAATATTTATTTGTCAGAGACTATGGGCCTACAATAACAGTCTTTACTATTATTATATTTATTTTGTCTGGCCTCTCAGGTCAGTATGTAGGCTCTGCCTTCTGTGTGATAGGTTGTGGGTTCAATCCCCATCGAAAACCAATATTTGTGTGGAGAATTCAAATGTTCATTCTAAACACTGTATTCTGGTCTTTATAGAACAAGCTGTTGTGTAGTGTCCACAATATTTCTTTAATTTTACAGCCTACTGTAGTTAGACGAAACACCCGGGTCAACTTAGAATGGCGAATCAGAAACCTACCATACCCTATAGAAACATATTCTATAAGTGCCAACAATGATGAAAAATGTATAATTATCCGCACAACCAATAAGAAATATTTCAAGAAGCTGCAAGTTCCTGAACTCATGAGACTAAGCTTACCTATTGAGCAAGCTAATATACAATCTAGTCACCAGTACAATACTTTGATCATAGTGGTAAGCATCTTTATAATAACAAAAAGATTATGTATTGTCCCAAAAGTCACCCAAGTGAGATTTGAACCTTCAACCTCCCACTTCTTAAAAGTAAACTGGCTTTTGCATCGATTTTAGATGCTTTATATGAGCACACTGGTGTTTACTCATTCATGCCCCCTAAGGCCTCGGCCTCGAATTTAACGGGCAGCGGGGCGGCAGCGGCGGCGGCGCGGGAGCGGCAGGATTCTTATTCGTAAAATCAAATGGACCCCCCCGCCCCGCCCCGCAGCAGAGCCGCCGCCGCCGCCGCCCTCTAAATTCGAGGCAGAGGCCTAAAAGACGCTATAGTGCCTGGGACAAGTAGATGGAACAACCTTGCCCAGCACCTATTTAAACTCGAACAATTATTCCCCCCCGCCCCTCGATCACCTCCCTCCCCCACCACCCTTGCCGAAGAGGTGTTGGTTACGTGACAGTGCAAACAAAATGCTAAAGGAAGTTTTCACTTAAAAAATTGAACTTTAAAACATTAGGCGATAAAAACTTTATTGTGACATGTGATACACATTCTGGACTGTACTAATTTCTTCTTTATTTTACAGTATAAGAAGCCTCAGCAACTCTTGGAAATGGATAAAGATTGGTTTGAACAAATAAAGAATGTGAAGCCTGTGAAAGATGTACCAAACGACTGTAAAACACAATAAATTTGTTTGAACCTGATATGAATAAGATTGCCAAAGGTCTCAGTAGAATTTTTGGTGATTCTGGTTAAAAGTTTTAATAGAGCTTGGATCAGTGTTGCTGTTAGATTTGTTTCTTTTTCAATGTAAGAAATTTAAAATCATATATGAGTTACATTTAGTCATTTATTACAAGTTCAAGATAATATTTTAGCTTCCTCAATAAAGCTACATCAATTTTACCAACAACAATTCAACACTGCTTAAACTAATCCATTGCCAATGCTTCAGCCTGTTTCTTCAATTCTTCTTCATCAATCTCTTTGTCCAGTAAACCTCTGGAAGCCAAATACTCCCCATATTGCTTAGGTATTCCCATGAAAGTTTTAATTTTTTGTCTTAATTGTTTCCATGTTTCTTGGTAGAAATTCTTCTTATCCCTTTCCATAGCTTTGTAATCATATCCATATTTATCTAGCAAGTAAGTTATGAATTCTACTTGACCTTTGGGTAACCTGCAAAGGACAAAACATAGTGAAAGCAAGTGCTGGTACACTACAAAAATCTTACTCTCTATTATTAGAACAAAGTTCAGCATTATTAAAATATTAGCATACAACAATTAGACAATCATCATCATCAGCCTGAATAAGTCTGCTGGAAATAGGCCTCCACTATGCATTTCAGGAAGAATGATTCTGAGCCCATTCCATCCACTGACTTCCTCCAATCTATAGAATCTCATCAAGTAGGTGGACATTATGTTTCCGTCTTCCCATTTGTGGTTGCCATTCGAAAACCTTTATAACAACAGCTGACAACTGAATAACTGACAGCAACAGCTGTCAGTTATTCCAGCTATATGACCTGCCCATTGCAACTACACCTTGCTAATTCTACACTATGTCGTAATAAATAGTGTTCTTACATAAATTTTCGAGCCCTTGGTGCTTTTGCCTCTTTCTCCAATACCTCAGCAACCTCTTTATTAGGTGGTGGCCTCCTTTGTACTTCTTCTTCGTCCTCAGATTCATCATCGTTCACTATTTTCTTTGCTTGTTTCATCTTCATTTCTTTGAAATTGGGAATTTTTATAGCCTGGTTTGGATCGTTTACTAGTCCCATGTTTTTGAGATTACGATGCGATGATTTGTTGTGGTCCCATGCGTCGTTAATTACTTTACTGTAAAAACAAATAAAATTATTCTCGTCACATTATTTACTCTACAAGCACTGCACTGTCACTTGAAATCTGGAAGAAACTTACAATTTCACGTTGCCCGTACTTTTTAGCTTTAGGTGCATCCTCTTGCGATTAAGTTTGTGTTGGTAAGTTTTCTTACGGTGTTGCTTTTTGATTTTCATTTTGATATAAATTTATCTTTAACACCGGATTTTGGACGTGCGTCTGTTGCGTATTTTTATATTTTCTTTGAAATTGAAAATAATAATCAACACACGTGTGCGTGACTGTAACTTAAACATGACGTTGGCGCTGTGCGTGAGTGAACAAGAAGACAAGACAATTCAATTGACAACTATGACAGTAACATTATTATAATTCTTGCTCGACTTCAAGAAAATCACTTGACATGACACTGGCAAGATTGTCTGTCGCAATGACAGACAAAAGTTATGTCGTTGTCACCATTCTTTCTTTCTTCTTGCGATTTGCGATTGTTTGCGATCGAGGAAAGAAAAGGTTCTAAGGAGGGATGGAATTAAAACGTTTATTAGTCTCTGAATGGAATATCGTTATTTAGCTTTCTATGAGCTGATCGTGGAATAAATTGCGACAGCTGCGGCAGCTCAATTATAGTTTGAACCTGAAAATCAAAGAATCACCAACAAAATGCCACAGACCGGCGCCACGAGGTACCAAAAGTTCCTCAAATCAGAAAAATCTAAAACAAAATTGAAAGCAAAGAAAGATCTACCGAAAGGAACCAACGTAACTAAAACCAATTTCAAAGTGAAAAAGATTGTTATAAAGGAGCAGTTAAAGAAACATATTGAATCAGAGTGGTTATCTACCAGAAAACTAAACGTGAATGAACTATTGTCACGTTTAAAACACTTCAACACGCACGCAAAAAAAGAAGCTCTTGAAGGTCTGAAGGAGCTTATAAATGTGCATCCTGAAGTACTGGAGCAAAACCTTGGACAGCTTATCAATGGAGTAACTCCATTGACATTAGACATTGAAAAAATTGTAAGTACCAAACAATATAATATATCCTTACTTACAAGCGTTACTTAGTTGTGAGACATTGCTTAAAGTTAGCCCGTCACTGTTTGTCATTACCTAGTGGTAAAGTCCTGCGCATATCTGACTGCCTTCACAGCTCAGTTGGTAGTAGCTCTGCCTTCTGCGCTGGAGGGTGTGGGTTTGATCCCCACCGAGAACAAATATTTGTATGGTGAACGCAGATGTTTGTTCTCTGTCTGGGTGTTATATTGTATTCTATGTAGGTATGTATTTACAAAAAAAAAAGTATTTAAGTAATATATCAGCTACCTGGTTCCCATAGTACAAGCTCTGCTTAGTTTGGGGCTAGATAGTGTTGTGTGGATTGTCTACATTATTTATTTATTTATTATTATTTATTTATATCTAGGCGATGGCAGTTGCTTACAAACCAATTGTCTTATACAAAACCCCTGTGAGTAAAGGGGTTAATTACTTAGTAATTTGGTAGATTACAATCAACTTATATACCTTCAAGAAAGAAGGTATTGAACCATGATTATAATTCATCTTAATTTCTGCTCCTGCATTTTCAACTATTAAGTTGTTGCCTGTGTACATGCACAGGCCTGTGTCTCTGCTTACTTTGGGTGTGGTTTCTTCAAGCTAAACAACTGTCTATTCAAAAAAGAATATGATACAACTTATACATTGTGTGATGGATGGATGTAAATAAATAAATAAATAAATATTTATTGTATTGTATTAATAACTGATCTTATCTTTTCAGATTCGACGAGAATGTCTTCAAGTCTTGAGCAAAATACTAACTCATTCTAGCATTGAGAAGATTGACCCATTCTATGATGTCATGTCTACCTTTTTAAGAAGTGCAATGACAAACATAGATATCAGGTTACAGGAGGACTCTCTCTTATTCCTGGACATACTTCTAGTTTGTACTCCTCAAAAAGTTGCTGAAGACTTCCACAAAATTATTCCAAATTTTCTGAGCATGATATCAAAATTACGAGTTGATTCAAAGCCTGGAAGAACACTAACGGTCAACCTCGGAAGCCAAATGACAAGTGTTAAATGGAGAGTCCAAGTGTTGCATCGCCTTCAAGACTATTTGAAGAAGTTTGTTCAGAATAAACAAATCTTTGACGATGAAAGAGTTGTTACTGACACAACAAAGATATTTCAAACTTTGAAAATGACCTACTATCCTTTATTCAACTCTAATTACACAGATGTGTGTAATTTGTCATGTTTTTCATCGAAGAAGGTGCAGGAAACAATAGGGGAGGAAGTTGACATGTTTATAGAGTACATTGATACTTTAATGCCTCTGCTGTTCGAGACATGGCTGGAAGCATGCCCAAATACTTCTTCAGAGAAGAATTTTGAAACTGTGGTTAGTGAAGATGCAGCATCATTGCTTAAGCATAACTTGGAAGTTATAACTTTACTATGGAGCCTTGTTCAACATTTTAACAAAAAGAATCCAAGTTCTAATATTGAAAATTTATTCTGCCAAAAATACCGCCAACAGTACACACAGCACTTTGTCAAAAGTTTTCCATTTGTTATCAATAAAAGATTGAAACAAAAATCAGAGAAAGAAAACACACCATTTGAGAATGTGATCACTGACCCAAAATTAGTTGCAGAGAATTTGGAAATATGCCATCTGTTTATTCTACTGAACCCAAAAATCAATGCAAAGGATAACAACCAAGAAATTGCATCTGTGCTGAATTACATAGAGAAAACCTTCAATCAAAACACTCAAGACAGTGTCACCAATGCAATTTTAAAAATCCTTCACTCAATATTTGCAAATAAAATCAATGGGTGGACCAAAACTTTGACCGTCATGGATTCACTGTTCAGAAAAATAATATGGGCTTATTTCAATGAAACAATGTCCAGTTCATTCAAGCAAAAGGTATTTGCATTAATGTGCCAGATTGCACTCAATGATAACTTAACACACTTCCATAACACTGATGCCTTTGAAAAGTGGAGAACAAACCTACCAGATATATTACTGGATCCCACAATAAATGTTCAAACAGTGAACATAATAAAAAAATATGCTACGCGTCACAACAAACAGTTCAACGACGTGATTGAGCCCAAACTTTTAAGAATCCTTGAGAATTTTCCCAACATTAGAATAACTGATGTTGCAAATGATTCTATTTATTATAACAATCTATATTCTCTACTATACTGGATCAAGTGGGATAGCACAACCTTGGATTTACTTGAAAATCAGTTATTGGCTCATTTATATACAGACCATGCTACCAGATATATTTATCATACCTTAAAATTGAAATCTAAGAATTAAAACGAATTTATTGTAATACAATGTTTTTTTATTTCATTATTAAACTCAAAACACGTTTTGCACAGTGACATTCTATTAAATTATTATATACATTTTAAATAGAGGATAACTTAAATACATGGTAACTTTATATAACATTGCAACACTAAAACCTAGATAGTTCAATTTAGCAACCATTCATCTCTAAACGAAATAAAACAAGAATCAAGTAGGATTAGAGGGATTGAATACATAAAATGATGAAAAGTTCATGATTCAAGTAAATAAATAAATCTATTAATTATGTATAACAAGAATGGAATACCTACATTTATTAAAAGCTTCATATTTTCATGCAGGTATTCATCTTACCCTACTCAAACAACCACTTATTATCAATATCATGCATAATACTGAGTATATAACTTCTACTTTCTTTACTTTACGAGTATTCCATACATTAATTTAAAAAAAAAAACTAAACTAATAATAAGGAACGTTTATGTACCAACCAACACTCATTGCTGATATGAAATGGAGTACACAGGAAAGAGAGAATATCGTCATAACTTTATAGCTACATTTATAGCTTTAACATAATAATCAAACAAATAGTTCCAAACACATTAATAAACTTTCCGTAACTTATATCTGTTCTGGAAGCATACATACTCGTGTTTTTGTTGGCAGGAAGCATTCAAGTAACCTAACACGCATACAAAAATGTAGATCTTCATTTCAAATTAATTTTGAAGACGCTGGTCCTCAAAATACAATCATTATCATCATAACTTTTGACTTCAGACAGAAGAGATATTTTTCATAGCCATGTTTGGTAAAAATCCGGCTATTCCATCACCGGCATTCACATATACAGCCTTTTCCATCGCTCAGGATTTTTAAGGAAACACTTCTCAGTTTAACAGTGTCGACCCAGACATTCAAAACTAGTAAACTACATGTTAACAAATTAACTAGGTAGGTAGGTACTATCTCAAAAAACTTTCAAAGGAAGGTACAATCATGATATTACATTACAAACATGTCAACTCTTAACATGTTTTTCTTGTCCTAATATTTCAAAAATACAAATGTAACATAACTAATTAGAACAAAAACGACTAGTTTTAGATTACATTATATATGTAACTATTACTACATGATATCCATAATATTGTACATAATAAAAACTAGAATTATTTTTGACCTAAGTGTTTTGGCAAATTTTGGCGAAATTAAGCAATGTTAAAATACCAATTAGTAAATACAATACCATGACAGAATAAATAATAACGGTTGTAACTCATAGTCATAGAGGACAAAAGTATATTTGTTCAAGAATCAAGTAATACCGTACATCAAAGGTTTATTATGTAGTCGCCTGCACGAACATGATTAATATTTATTTTATTTTCTATTTATATACCTACTTACTCAAAACAATTTTAAAATGTAACCATCTTACTAGAGGCGACCGCAATCAAAGAGAAAAACTATGCTAAATTCATAGGTACCTTATTGTGTTCTTTGAGCGATATGAGTTAAAATCGGTAAGATACTTTCAACAGACACGCAATCTGTTATTTCTAACAGGCTAAAATATCAACAAAATTTGCGAAATAATAAATTATCACTACCAGATAATTGTTGAGAATCATAGGAAAATGCTGCAGGCGTTCCTAACTTTTGTTTAAAAAAAAACGGTTAGAACCAAGCCGTAGTTTGTTGCCTGTTCTTCTAGGCTTGGTCGCGTGGAACTGGCACCTACACTCGCCTAGCTTTTAAGCGTTTCAAAGTGATCCTTGTGATACAACTGAACTAAAGATATTTGAATATGGAAGTTAATTTGGCTAGAGTTTCTAAATAACGTGTGCATATTAAGAGCAAAAAGCAGCAGTAACATTGAAATACCTACATGCGTTCTATTGAGTTTTCCTTTTATTGGTTTTTTTTGCGCGGGGTAATGTATTTGTAGCTGAGGCCGTCATCATTGCCTGAAAATAAAACGAATAAGTTAAACTAAGTGAAAAAAGCACAAGCTAAGTTGGGAGCACGCACACACTAAAATTATAAAATAGATACAATCGATTTTCGGATTTTTACCAAATATTGTTACTCTATAATTTTGAGTGCGCGTTTTCCAATACAAAAAACCATGCGAGTAATGTAAAACAAAAGCATAACGCGTAACATACGCAAAATAAAAATAAATACACAAAAAACCACTCTCGCAAATCATTTATACAATGAACACAAAAAGCATTATATTTTAGTGGGCATTTGTAATAGTACATTGTTACCCGAGTGTTGAAAGTCACGTTTTTTGAGTCCCGAGACGGGTTTGGCGCCAGAGCGTAGCGAGGGCGCCAATGGAGCTTGAGGGACTTAAAAGACTTTCATCCGAGGTAAACACTGTGCTTTTCATTACGAATACAAGGAAAGTAAAAATAAAAACATGAAAGAAAAATTATAGTGAAAATGAAGATTGAATTGCCGCCTTCCCGGTTTTTTTTTTCTTTTTCTCTGGCGGGCTTTCGGCTACGGCTCGCCAGCATTATTCAGCCATTATTTTCATTCTCATAATTTAAAAAATGGTAAATTGTTTGCTCAAATCTATGTTATTTTAAATAAATAGTTGAAGCTATATATTAATCAAGTAATTTAGAAGATATATTATTTTTCATTTAATACTATCTTTATGTTATTTAAATTTAAATTTTACATTGCGCTCTAATTAGAGTTTTTAAACTTCTTACCGTTGTAATGGGTTTCCAACCTACTTGCTGAATAAAAAGTTGGAATTTGGTTCAACGACCTCCTTGCAGTTAGAAAGACTTTAGAAAGTTGGAACATGGTTGAATAAAATATAACTTGTTTTTTTTTTATAATTTGACAGCTGTCAGTAGAAAGCGATTCTCCCTAGGGCTGAAAGTTTTACTTTCAATTAGGCCCCTCAGGCAACTTCAGACCTACTTTCAGAGTATGAGTAATGAAAAATACTAAGCATCAGCCCGCGGCATATCAGTAGCCGGGATATATAATATTTAGTCGTTTTGGGACATAAACTTTGTTTATTCCATTTTTTTTATTCGTTCAGCCGTTACGGAGATGAGTGTGAACCAACAGATACACTCACAAACTTTCTCATGTTAGAAGTGTAATTTTAATGAGCATTATTATAGTTAAACTTTTCCTTTTTTTGGGTGTCAGTTTGTAGCATAAAATATTTACAGTCCATGCTCACAAAACGGCACACAAAACAATAAACATACTGTTCTTCTAAATCCTGAAGATCTTCGAAATGGAATCAGGACTAGGGATAATTCACACATCTGTGCTTTTAGAAGTCGTTGGTATTTCAGCGTGCAGGCCGACTATTTTGTACTCAGGGTGGCTTTCTATCTTAGCTTCTATCAGTTTCTGTAGCGCGTCACTCTTATCAATAATATCTTGCGTCATATCTTCACTTTCGAATGCATCTTTATAGTTAAACTGATCATTCGCTCTTTCACTCGGTTCAGAGGTAATTTTGCTCAGATCAGCACAGCTCTGAAACTCATCAATAACTCCCTGATCAATATTCGAAGATCTTCTACTGTGATCTGAAATCTCGGATATGTCTGACTTCGATTTGTTAGTTTCATCAGTTTTATTCCAAAAAGCTAATTTACCTGGTAGTTGCAATAGTTTGCTTATTGTAGTTACATTGCTTTTGGTGATATTTCCCGGTGATTTGGATTTGTGGCGTCTTTTATTTTCTGTTATTGGATTAATCACACGAATACATCTAGTATCCTTTTCCTTGATATCTGTATTAGACATTCTGTTCACAACATCAATGTAACTTTCCTGAGAAGTTAGGCTAGCTGAGTCTATGTTCTCTTTTGGAAAACCAGTGTTTTCTACAATAGGTGGAGGTGGTGCTTTCCCCTTTCCATATTTTCCCTTAGCTAGTTTTCTTTTACTTTTAGGTGAGTTCTCGGGTGTTCCAAAAGACGCTTCATCATCGCCACTTTCAGCCAAATTGATCTCATTTAGTGAGGCATCTAAACTTACCGTTTCGTGATCTGGTTTTATATCAGTGACTTCTACGACAATATTTTTTTCAGAAACTGCTAGACTATCGTTATCTACAGTTGCTGCCATATCATTTTCTACAGCCTTTGCTTTTTCTAACGGGATTTCTACAGCTGCTATCATATCGTTATCTACAACAGTCGCTTCTTCTAATGGAATTTCTTTTGAATTCGTGATATTGCCTAAACTATTACATTTATCGCTTTCTGTTGTACTTTCAACAGTCTCTAGAGCAGATACTTTATTCAAATCATTTTGGCTAAGAGGTTCAAATTCTTGTTGATCAATTTTATTTTCAAATGGACCTTTCATTTCTAAAGTATTATCAGCGTTTGCTTTTGAAGGTTCTACAGTGTTTACGGTGGTTTCATTCCCGATTGGTTCTTTTTGATCTAAACTTTCTACATTGCTATTAATATTTTCACTAGAGATTATAACGGTATCTTCCTTGCTTCTACTTTTTGCAACTAACGGATCATCGCCTAGTACTTGAATGATTCTTACTTGGTCTCCAACGTATTGGTATAAGAAAGGGGGATCGGTATGGGACATAAATATTTGCGCTGGAAGGTTAACTAAAGAGGGCATAGTCGCATAGTCAAATTCGTCTTCTCGTACTTCCTCGAAGATAACTTCATCCCCCTTAAAATAAAAAGCACTTAAGTCTAAATCAAGGAAAAATAAGCTAATAAATGCATAAACAGACTTATAAATACAAATATAAAAAAAAATACGGGTTGCACTCCGGGAGTGCCGGCAGAAGTGAAAACTTGATTATTAACGTTGAGCATGTTTGATATTTTGGAATGGTTAGGGGGGGCTTGTTTGTTATTTGGCACGCTGTAACATACACGAACATTCGCGCAAGCGCCCTGCGCTGCCTAAACGAAACAGTAGGCCCAGGCATACATTTTCGCCGCGCCGTAGAGAGGGGATAGCTGTCTACTCTCCATCCGTCTTACGCTTTTTCGATCAGGTCACGTGTCCTGACGCGCTGACGCGAGTTTAAGATTTTATACCCATTACAGAAAAAGTGCTCAACGCCGCTAAAGAAGTTTTCACTTCAAAAACTAAAAAAAGTATTATAAATTGTGATGAAAAAGTGAATCAATGACATGCAAATTTAGATTATTTACTAGTTCTAACGAACTTGCTCGATATAAGATTTAGAGGGCTGATTTTTCAATCTACTGAATAACGCTATTCGTTGAATAAATAACATCTGTCCTTGTTTTTGACAAATGAGAAAAAGAGATGGATATATTTTTTTATGACGGATAAATTTATCTGTAGATTGAAAATTTAGCCCTAGTCTAAAAGCCGATACGATATTATTCAAAAGAAAACATTCTTTAACAAGTTAACAATCTTTTCCAGCACCGTTTCATTCAACCCTGACATTCCAACATAAATCTCATTATAAGTAAAAATTTGACATAGGTATAAGTAATTAGATAATTTACTAATAAATCGAAAAGAAGGAAAACAGCAATATTTTTTTAAGTACTTATTAATTCTTTTTTTTGTATTTTTTTATGCTTTTTTCTACATATCACACATACTAAGTGTGAAAGCATTTATTAGCAGACAAAAACTCACCGATCAATTAAACTTATCAAAATGTTATGTTGAAACTTAAATTGGTATGTATCAGTAGATGAATTCCTATTACGTTTTATGATATCTATCCAAACCCAACTATCAGTCTAAGATTACAGTTTTTAAAACCAGATTTTGTAAAAAATGGTTCAGTTCTTTTGCCTACATAATATTATAACTCTTTCAAGTATTTGCTCAGTAATACTAATTTTGTGTGCTTACAGTTAGTCTAATAACACACTTTTATAATAATTATTTTAATCTTTTTAGTAATAAATGGGCACTGGCAATCTGCTAGCTATTCCCATTTACCTAAAGCAGCTATCTCTCTCAGTGATCCCATCAAAACATACTGCTCACTTAGGGTGTTATTAATAATCCTGGCGTAGCGTTGGACTAGTTAATCCGTGTTTTGTCTCTTGCATTGACATGCAATTGTCAACTCGAACAAATGTGACAAAACACGGATTAACTAGTCCAACGCTACGCCAGGATTATTAATAAGACCCTTAGGATATTAATTTAGCTTGCACCGCGTCGCATACCGTGTGAGTAAGCGAGACAGATATAGCAGTACGTTTTAAACGAGGTATATTATATTCCTAGTACAGATGTTACCAGATCTCAGCCGTCTGAGTGGTGACAGATGAAAGGTGCGAGCGATCGCTCAACGACGCCGTGCGGGTGAGCGAGAAAAGTATATATCACGTCAGTGTAAAAAGTGAGTGATCGCTCGACGACACCGTGCGCGTGAGCGAGACAGGTATATGTTATTAGTCTGTATAAAAGGTTACCAGACCTCGGCTGCCTGAGGGCGCTTGATAGTTGTGATTTGAGTGCGGCCCGTGCGAGAGCGAGCGCGAGCACCAAGCGACGCCGTGCGAGTGAGCGTGACGGAATTATCCGCGCTAGAGTACCCCGAGCTAATGTCTTCTGTTGACTTTATGTGGCTGGAAAAAAATAATGGTAGGTACAGTAAAGCAAATAGAAAATAACAATAGTTATGGTTACCGTTTTCTTGGTTTGATTTGAAGATGCATAGCTCAAGGGGGAGCACAAAATCAACTTAACTTTGCTGAGCGCGCTGGTCTATGGAATATTGTATATGGGACCAATTTTGAAGTATTCCTTTCCGATAAAAAAGGATTTTTCAAATCGGCATAAATTACGAAGTTATGCAATAACAAGCATTAAAAGAAATACAAACGAATTGAAAACCTCCTTTTTTATTTGAGTTATGTTAAAAAAAGGCAAGAACCCTTTTCCTTTTTGTAGAATATTCTTACTGAAAAATAACATTAGCTCGTCAGATGCTCAAGCCAATCTAATCTAATTTTCATAATCTTTTGGCAAGAGTGTTCCACAGACAGACTGTTGATCTTGTTTAGACCAACTGTCCGATATTTGATTGCCAGCATTTTAGAAGGTAGGTTTTGAGCACTGGTGGCCTAGTGCCAGCAGCTCCTAACCCAGCAGCGGGTTTTAAGGCCGTGGGTTCAACTCCAGTCGTGTACCAATGCCAAAACCAAAAACGAGCCTCTTTGAGGCGCACTTTAAATCCTTTCACCACCCTAGCTCGAAAGGAGATACGTTTAGAAAACAATTAGAAATATGAATGCATACCTGAAATCTGGTTCATCGCTTCTAGGCCTCGCTCGCACGTCTACATCCACCTCAGGGAAGTACAAAGGAGATCGACTCGCAGATTCCGATGCACTGCGTCGTGGGCTGTATCCACTGGAAATAATACATTTATAAGTTTTCACCCACTACTAAAAGGTGACTAAAACAGTTAACCAGTTACGTCTGAAAGATCTTTATAATGTTCCAAAAGTTAGAGGTTCCCCTTGGTACGGGACTAATCACACTCGACCAATCACTTTTAGGGACTGTTCGGCACTAACACGACCCTTCTTTCGCTTCGCTCACTCGATCAATAAGCTTACCTTTTAGGAACTCGTCGGATCAGTCTCGGTTCAGTCATGACATCATCTGCTTCATCATTGCCTCTCTCCTCGCGAGGGTCGCATTCAGTCAGATCAGACAGACTATAGCTCTTGCGAATTTGTTGCACTAAGCCGCCTCCACCCTGAAAAATACCAGGTTTTCTAATAAAATATCAAAATGTCAATTAAAACATCTATATAATAATAGATATAATAATTAAAAAAATATTGTAGACAATCCACACAACACTATCTAGCCCCAAACTAAGCAGAGCTTGTACTATGGGAACCAGATGGCTGATATAGTAATACGTACATACATCTTTTTTGTAAATACATACTTAGCATACAATATAACACCCAGATAGAGAGCAAACATCCATGTTCACCACACAAATATTTGTTCTCGGTGGGGATCGAACCCACGACCTACGGCGCAGAAGGCAGAGCTACTACCAACTGAGCTGAGAGGCCAGTCATTTGTGGTCTGACTGGATGCAACGGGATTATAAAAATTATAATTAATGGCCATAACTAAACTGTCTCACGCCATATTTCATTTTAATGGTAGATGAAAGTAATTTTATTATTTTTTAGATTATCGTGGATATGTAGAATTTCGTTAATAGTGAATATTAATAGTAAGAACATTCAGAGACGACTTTTAATTTAAATTAATTGCAATAATAAATTAAAAAATACTTACGATTTAGTGTAGTGTCATACTGCCAGTGTGTAGTTACTAGGTAAAGCTAAGCCCATGCAATCCAATAACACCTAAGCATCAATACAAAAGTCACCACGGATCTATGTGACTATTCAAATTTAAAAATCTCCTTCATCGAGGATTTTTATAGTAATCCTTGTAAGATAATGAATATAGGAAAACTGATGCATATGAAGCGCATTAGCATTGCTATTCAGTCTTCCGTCTGGCACTAATTTGGATCAGTTGAGCTATCTCTAGATCGTTTGTAACGGTCTACAGACAGCTCAACTATTTCTTGTGTATTTTGTAAACATTTTTTTAATTGTGTTATTTCTTTGTGTAATATAAAGAACACTTCACTTTAGGACTGAATTTATTATACAATATTGGGTAAGAGTTGATAAAAGCACTTATTCGTACACTTTTTAAAACAATTTCAGGGTCACATAAGGTCCGTCGTGACTAATGTATTCGTGAAGTAAAACAAATAAGTACAAAAAATTTACTACATTTATTTAGAAGTTACGTATAAAACTATATCAGTCACGCGATTCTAAACCTAAATAACATACACACAGCTCACTTTATTACTATTACAACTAATTTTACTTTCAAAGTCATGCGAATAAAATGTATAGTAAACATCTTGTGTGATTGTGCACAGAGGATCAATGAACGAAGAACTAAGCGAAACTAAAAAACTTAGGAAATTTTGGCACAGGAAATTTGATAACTTTATACAATTCTTAATTTTTTTACACATCGTACCTTTTTTCAAAATAGATTTATACATATTTCTAAATGTATAAATCTATTTTGAAAAGAGGTACAATTTAAAAGGTACCCAATAGTACAAAATGCATACAATATATCTAAAAGTTACAGTAAAAGTAAGAATATGACACTAAAAATAACTGTACTTTTAAAAGAAGTCCGGTACAATACAATACAATAAGCAAGTATTTTACATGAAAACTTTGGTTTGAGTTGCGGTTTCAAAGGACAGTCGTAATATTTGTCAACT
Organism: Thera obeliscata; assembly: GCA_947578465.1. Lineage (NCBI taxonomy): Eukaryota > Metazoa > Arthropoda > Insecta > Lepidoptera > Geometridae > Thera > Thera obeliscata. Next base: position 19,806,733 of record OX387912.1, on the reverse strand, counting down.
AAAATGTCCGTTATTATTTCAACGAACATTTTGTAAAGGGTAAGAATAAAATATTAAACTATAAATCTGAAACTAGTCCTTTGTATAATGACTCCCGAATTCAAACAACCACGTTGAGCAAAATGAGATCGAATATGAGTCGCATTTTGTAATATATTACATCAGTTTCCCTGCGTCCGGCGCTCAATTAATACATAAAAATTTGTGATATTAAAAACAAATCATGACACAAATATACCTAAAAATATAATAGCATTTAAAAATCGGTAAAACTTTCTGCTAACTAGCGTAATACGTTAAAAATATATGATACAAAAGTTTAAAAGAACCTAAAGATATGGAGACATTGCAGAAACTAACAGTAATATAACATAAAGATTTTACATCTATAGAGATTTTTTAAAATAATAATTTAATTCTAGTAGGTACTCCCTCATCGTATGCTGGTATTGAATATCTAAAACATATGGATATGTGGAGTGGCACGAATGGATTGGATAAAAAAAAGAAAACGGGCCTTTGCATCTATTGTAGATGATTTATATAGCGTTAGAGGCAACTGGTTACACAAGCCCTAATCTCGGGACGCTATAGTGCCTGGGACAGGATTTATATAGAATAGGCTTGCCCAGCACCTATACCTGACAGCTTAGTCGGCCTAATCCACAGGAAAGACATAGTCAATACTTGCGGAGCTGACTAAGCGAGTTTCCTTCACCATTTGAGAGCACATTGTGCACATAAATTTTCGACAGTTATACTCATTGGAACACGACTGGATTGGATATGGAATGATAATATTAGGGGAAATTTGAAAGTAGCACCAGTGACAGAAATAATGACAGAATGAATGAGGCTGGCGTGGTACGGGCATGTCTTGAGAAGGAATGAAAGTCATGTGACTAGGAGAGTGATGAGTATGGATGTGTATGGATATTTGAGCAGAGGTAGACCAAAGACATATACGAGAGGAGTGAATGCAGAGATGACGGCTGACAGAGGGGAATGAAGGAAAACATGATGTGACTCCACATAGTAGAATAGGGGCAGGAAAAAGAAGACAATATGTTGGTCACATTGTATCAGATAGACAACTTATCGCACTTGATGAGGAACCCCTAAATCTCATGTCAAAACGCTTGTTAAACTGCAATCGAAAGCCTCTGTCGTTTGGTTATGTGCTGACTTATTAGGCCGACTAATACTATCGAACTTTTTAATTTAAAATTTATTACTCAAATATGTCGACTAGTCCTGCTTTTTTCACTAGTTGGCCTAAATAGTCTGTACATCTGTCGTAATTCACCACAGTTTCAGAATTTCAATCAGTCGACAGCAATTTCGCTAATTTTGGACTGAGATCTCGTTTTACGTCCTCTGGACTTACTCCGTGGCCTTTCTGGCTTTTCCTTAGCAACCTTCCGTTTGCGAATAACGTCGCCTCTTGAACGCGCCGCCGATTCGTCCGGTTCGTAGTCTGGATCGTTCGAATCATCGATCAAGGGGTCATGCTCGTTCTCAAGTTCAACTATCTCTATGATCCCCGGTAGGTTCTCTCGCTCGAATCTCTGGTACTCCATATCTTCGTAGCTAGGCGCGTCAGTGACGTCACGAGCCCGTATCTCCCTCGCTACGCCCTCGCGCTCGGGACTCGGCAGATTGAAATTCTAAGCACCAGGGAAAGGAATAGGGTCGGAATGGGAGAAATTAAAAAAGCGTGTTAATACAAATTAAAATGATAATTAAGCGAATGTGGTTCAAATTAAGATGTGGAGTGACATGCCTGATGACAACGGCCGTTGACAAGAGGCAATCGAAAACGAAACGAATGCTCATACTTTAATACCCCGTTCAATGTTTACATTCAGAGATTGACAAAAGAAAATTGGTGTTCTTGTTTGCTACAACATTTTCCGAGAGTACCATATTATCTTACTGGAATAACAAAATGAATCTGAATTACTTACATTATTTACTATTATTTAAATTAACTGCCAGAATATTACAAAGTTTGTCGATTGCGCATCTTATACCCACACAAATTTACAACGCATTCGAATGCTTTCGGTAAACGCTTGTCTACAGGCAGGTGACTGTGTAAAAAAACATTGAAATACGTACACAAGCGTGCGGTTTAGCACTGTACAGAGGTTCTAACATTGATATCAAGCATGCCACTGCTACAATAATTGGTTGTGACAACAAAATAAAGTGGTAAGAAAATAAAACAAAACCAACACGTTTACTTGACTATTTGTGTTTCAATTTGGGTTAAACCAATCCCTTTGTTTAATTTGGCTTTTGGCTTTTCTATTAAAAATTAACTGTTTTATAAAAGCATGCGATTGTGAGGCCTAATATCAAACACAAGGAGAAGCGGAAATGTTTTAAAATCAATCAATATCATTATGAAAATCAACATCAGGTTATAATTTTCGTGCCAAGTAACTATTAATTAGCTGGTAAAATATCCAATATGGCGGTCCAGTTGACAATCAACAAATTCCGGATTTAAAAAATTTGAGGAACTACCCTCCAAAACTAAAATTAAATTTCACGGATGTCTATTGATTGTATTAACACATTTCACTTCGCTTGTGGATATTGAGTATGATAGGGTTGTCAAACTCACCTTTATCGCTGTCTGCATAATGACTGTAGTGGCATAATTCACGCCTTTGGTGCCCAGATTGAGCACTGTGTGGTAACCCTGATCTTTGGCCTTGGCTATGTATTCATCTATTTCCTGAAAATTAAAAAAAAGCGTCAGTATAAGTATTCTCAAAGTTAATTCAGTTTAGTTTCCGAGGACCCAAATTTTTTTGTGCAGGATATTTTTCTTCATAATTTTGAGCTATCACGAACATAATTACAAAGTGTGGTCATCATAAATAGAGACAATAAGAAAAGTGTTAGTTGATACATTCTTAGTTGTAGTTTACTTTAGAAATTTAGGTCAGTGACAAATTACCTATGAGCCTGAAGTATGGATTGTAATATTATTAGAGTAGGTTATAAAACATAGCGTACACTATTACTAAAACAAAACAAAAAATGAGCAGTATCCTGGAATTGGGTAAGCTTTCATCATCAGCATCACACATGATGCGGGCAGTAGACTTCTACTGCTAGACAGAAGCCTTTTGAGCCTATTCCAGCCAACGACTTTCCGCAATAACTTTAACCTGACAGTCAAACAGACGTAGATTCCGAAAGTTTTTTTTAATTGAATTGGATTTTTATTAGTTTTAAAACGCCGACCGGACTGGCGCTTTTATAAGGTCAAAATGATGCCCTTATCCGGCCCAGTAATAATGAACTTAATTGGCAGTTTAATTTAAAATTGCTGGTTATAAAGAATTGACATTAAATTTTTACAGGGTTCGCAGGTACTTGTTTGGTTATCCTGGAGTCTAGCTAAAGATAGCACCTTGTGTATGTGTGTACCTACATAACTAACGTAGGTAGAGTAGGTACCTAATACAAGAAACAAGAAAATTTAAAATGTTTGAGAGTAGTCATGGTGACGTCTGTTTTGTATAAATGAGCTGCATTTAAGCCTTGCGCATCTAGCGCGATAACGATCAGTGAAACGCTGTCAAATATGACAGCAATATTTGACAGAGTTTCTCTGATCGCCATCGCGCGCATCTGCCTGCCTACTACTACCTGCGCACATCTACGCAGGCCCTTACTCGAGAACTTGTTATTAAAGTTAATATGAGATAAAGCTTAAATGAGCTTTATCTCATCTTAACTTTTTTATCATGGATTTCAATTTCTATGTTAAAATTACCTGTTCCCTCCTGCAAAGTGCTGGATGCACAAACTTCCTGTACAGAATTGAAGATCCCTTGGTGGCGGGCGAGAGAAGCCACAGAACCAGTACTATCTTCACCTCGTAGTAGAACGGAAACCAGGACAGGAAGACATCCGTGAACGTCTCCATGCAGGTGAATAAGGCAAACACTATCCAGTACATCATCCATTTTACCTGGAAAAAAACATTTTTAGATCATTTTACCAGCTTTTCTCGATATCCCAGTTTTTTTCTGTTCCAAAATTTACTAAGCTTTGTGTTGCCCAATCACAACAAAGTAATTGTTTTAATAAATCGATATATTTCGACAAATAACACCAGAAAGAATAACGATAGCTATAGGAGAAAAAAAACAGCCAAGTGCGAGTCGGACTCGCCCATGAAGGGTTCCGTAGCATCAAGTAACATAATATAAAGGTTCTTGTAGTTCGTCGAAAGGTAAATTGCTGTTTACGATTTATGACGTATAAAAAAAAACTACTGACTAGATCTCGTTCAAACCAAATATCGTTGAAAGTTTGCATAGTAATGTACAACATATTTTTTTTTTAGTTTTATCATTCTCTTACTTTAGAAGTTAGAGGGGGGGGGACCAACTTTTTTCCACTTTGGAAGTGTCTCTCGCGCAAACTGTTCCGTTTAGAAAAAAACGATATTAGAAACCTCAACATCATTTTTGAAGACCTATTCATAGATACCCCACACGTATGGGTTCGATGAAAAAAAAAAATTTGAGTTTCAGTTTCAAGTATGGGGACCCCCAAAATTTATAGTTTTTTTTCTATTTTTGTATAAAAATCTTAATGTGGTTCACAGAATACATCTACTCGCCAAGTTTCATCAGTCTAGCTCTTACGGTTTCGGAGAAAAATGGCTGTGACATACGGACGGACAGACAGACAGACAGACAGACAGACATGACGAATCTATAAGGGCTCCGTTTTTGCCATTTGGCTACGGAACCCTAAAAATGAAGAATTTAGAAATTACTAATGTATTATGGACAAATTCGTTCAAAGTTATACCATTAACAAAATTTAGATTTGAATTCCAAGGTTAAAAGTTGTCCGTTTAAAGTGATTGGGACTCGAGACAATTGTATTTTTTACAATTCTGATTGATTAGGATCCATTGATTTAAGGAAAATAAAACTGCTTGTACGAGGAAGTCAACAAAATAACAAAACAAAAGCTCATAATCTGTTTAACCAATCTAAGACCTTGTAAATGTTAGAAAAGAAACGTAGACCGCGGTCACGTTCACGGTCATGGCTTAGCAATCACAAATTCGGCAGTAAGTAATTTCTAACAAAGAGCACGCAGCCACCAGCTACAGTAATTACTCATAGGAGGCCAGGAAATAAGGTAAAGGACGCAGAGGGAGTCCGAGCGTTTCAACGCGTGCATCCGTGACAAGGCCATTGTTGTACTTTACTAGAGCATTCACTGTGAAGCTTAACACTGAGCACAATTTCAGTATGGACGATGATAGAAATGTAAAACAGGAATAACTTGCAGTTATGACTGGAACAGGACTGCTGCAATTTGAACCAATTGATCGAGACGGCTTGTTGAAAAAAGTGGCCTTGCTTAATAAAAACGTCACAAGCCAGCTGTATTCGCGAGTGTTAAAGTCAAACAAGAGACACGGTTTCGTTTTGTATTTAAAAAGATTGGAGAGAAAATGTTCCATAAATAAACTATCAAGAAGAAGTGCACCACACACCTAAACACAACATTACTTAGAGAATGATAATGGTTAAAAAAACACTTACGTATTCTTTTAAATTCTTCGTCCGAACAGCTTTGTATGAAGCGTAAGCTGGATAGAGGGTCCCGAATACCAATCTGCAAAACGGATACACAACCATGTAAGACAGCATCTTCGGAGCGAAGAGACCGGTGGTGACAGCCAAGACGCCAAAGTTCCCGAACGTGACGCTAGGGATCCATCTACTCAGGTAGAAGCCTAGGACTTGAAAGACGACTCGTCCTCTCGATTGATCGAAATGGGAGTCATCGTCGGCGTCGTAAACCTCGTCAGTGTTCGGATCGTATTTGACGAGTTGTTTATTGTCTTCAGAGGAGACACGTGTATATCGCGACTCAAACTTGTTGACAATGAGCCGGACACTAGACAGGCCGAGGCTCAGAGCCGGCACATGGGGATTGTCGTCACGGTAACCGCACGCACGGCCTGCCTCCATGGATACCATAACCACGACATCGGTGGCGTATGGCTTATGCACTGAGTGTGTGCGTACTGTGTAATGTTTGGCCGAGTGCGCTGAATAAAACATCGATTAGCACGCGATTGATGAGTATTGAATTAAAGTTTTGTTCTTATAGTATGGCTAGCTGCGACTTTTTAAGTTTTGAACGTGAACTGATACTGAATTAACAGTACACTGTTTGGGTGTTTTTGTACCCCAAACAGTGTAATGCGTTTGAATTAGCAATCAATCCTTTAGTTTATTTTTAGACAATCAAGGAGTTGAGTAATAATTTATTTATCAACAAATATTTGTCCAAGAGTACCTACGGTGTTTCAAATGACTACTTTTTGTTGTTTGCGAATTAAACTGACGGCGTAGTTATTTAAATTGTGCTTATGGCCTGTGTGGGCGATCCACTTTACAGACTCTTTAACCGATTCCGTTGTTCTGACACACAAATAGAATGTGAATTATAGCCTATAGGCAACATAATTGAGTAACTGTATGATGAGCATTTTTAATGATGCATTGCATTGTGAGGTTAGATGCCACCCACTTGCTCATAACCAGGAAAATTCATAAGTGCGTGAATGCAACGAGTAGCCAATAATCGCACTAATTAAAAACTGAACGATACGGAAATTACTATAAATTTAAGGAATCTGAGAAGCGAAATATTCTGTGGAAATGAAGAATGCATAAAACGAAGACATTAATAACACGACAGAAATAAGCAATGCAAGGCAGGACAATTCAGCGAGCGAATAACAAACGGAGGCAGCCAAGGCGACCCAACCACTATTGAAGAAACCACCCTGATTCAACACACACTTGGATTTATCTTCTAAGATGAGTGTCTTCTTACACTGGCTAGATTCAAAAATAAACAAACTCAATTGCAATGCAGATGCACGACTTGTAACTACTGATATGAATAACTCTGTAAGGTTTTATCTGCAACAATCGGTATTGTTTTATTCCATTAACATTTGTTTGGCTCATCATAGAATGTTTGTAAATAATGATATTTCGTTCTCAAATGAGCACAATGGAATGATAATTTTCGGGAGATGAAATGTTATTCAAATAGAAATAACGACAGTCAACTGCCAAACAATTCATAGACTACATTGGCCTATGTTTATCAATAGATACCATGGTCATATTTAATACCTAGATTTAATACTTAACACAATGATCAAACCAACACAGCCAGCATTCTAAGAAATCTTTCTTCAATACTGCTTACACTGGAAAGTGATATCATTTTGCAGATATGAAAAGCCTACGCAAATAAATCGAGACTTTCAAGTTTCATCTTGTGGGAGTTGAATTTTATGAATGAAACAACATTCCATAATTGGTTCGATCGTAAATCTGGCTCAAATTGAACCAGAAACACCAATAAAACATTTTATGAAACCATAAATAGCGTCGACTAAATGTAGGGCAGTAATTCTCTGAACAGACATCTGAGTAAAACAAGACAGGGAGCGATGGACGTATAAACTTAAAGCACTGATTTCAAAATTCTTTCACAACTTCCCTACACAAGTTTCAACATGCCTAATGACTACTCAAATAAAGGCATTGAATCATGTCCCAAATCTATTTTTTGGTTTGAGCAGATGGCCAATATAATGAAAATATTAATATGCAGGTCGGTAATGTTAATTTTCATCTAACTCATATTAACTTGGAACTAGGATTCCACACACAATAAATGTTTAATGCTTCTGACTTCAATAAGTCTGGAGCCAGTGGGTCGCAATGGGTTAATGCACCTCAAACTATTGATCGTAATGTAGGTGTGCTATAAGCAAAACATTACTCACACAAAATGGAGGCTACAAAATTATAACTTTATTTATCGGACTGGCAGTTCACTAAGCAGTGTATTCCTAGTAATAATAATTACAGGAGGTGATGACGCAAACTCTGTTATATGAGGCGTAAAACTGTATAACAACGTTTAGCTTATCGATTTCTAAACCCAAACTACATTATTTAAAAGCATTAATACATTACACTTACACCTTTTTATTTAGTTAGTACGGGTTGGTAAATAGTTGGCGTAGATCAATAGTCTTACGTTGGGTTTTCCAGAAAAGTTGCTTGGTGAATGTTTTTTACTGAAAACTGTCATACTATGCACAGAAAATTATGATTCATCAAATAAGCTATAAGCAAGGGGTCAAGTGCCATTTAGCCTTGACAAGATTTCAGAAACGAATTCAATATGAAGCAAGATCATGAAGGAGGGTTCCGTTGTGGACAAATTACAAACCGAAACACGTGGACCAGATTATAGGAGTAACCGGTTTAGTCTAGTTACAAAAATACATCCCAGCATGTAGGTCAAAAACCTTTGATGCAGGTTGAGGCAAGTGCATCTCACGCGATGTTCTTTGTTCATTCGCTAGGGTGCTGATGAGTAATCAATGCAATCTACGTATTCAGTACTATTTTACATATTGAACGGTAGTCTTATAGTACCTAAGATGTCTAAGTTGTACTGATTATAATACGACGCAAGACTATTTACGCCTTTGTTACTTCTTGCAAAACCGGGAATAATACAGTATTTTCTATCACTTCTAGTATAGACTAACGAGGACTTCATTATCACTATCAGACGAGGTTTTATGAAGATATTTTTTGTCATTAAGCATTCACATAATAATAACAGCTGGTTCCTTCAATATAACTCCCAAAAGTTGCCCGACAAGTAACTTTTCAAACTGGTTCTATTACACCTGAGTATTCTACTCACGTTTTTATTGAAATGCATCCGATAGCTCCTTTCTATATTCAATACCGTTAATGCACCGAATATGGATTGTGAGTTTGAACATCGCTTCGTTTTCCTCAGGGTCGATGTAACAGAGACTTTTATGTATTTTGTGGAAGTAACTATTACTATCTGTAGCAAGAGTCAGTAGAGCGTGGTTTATGATCATTAGCCTAGGATAATAATACTTCTATTACTAGGCTAAAATTCAGCCGTTTTGAATGAGCAGGAAGGTGAGCATTGGCAACTTTAGCTAGGCATTTATGCTTTCATCTCACTTGTGTGTATTGGCAATGCAAAGGATATTAATCGAAGATATAAATTGTTGTGTGAATAAGATTCTTAATTCCTTTTAAGGGTGTTGTAACGCTTGGTGCGTACCGGAACCCGTTTGCTTATGTTATTTGTAATTTACCTGGTATTGATAACATAGTATTATTATTATTTATGAAATATCAAGCATGTAACTAGGTACCTAGTAGCTACTGCATCCTATGCTGTCGCTAACAGAGCATAGCGTGGTTACAAATACAATACAATATTACGCGTGGTATACAATCATAATTTTATACCATTTAGCTTCCTCTCTATTGTTTGAGGCGGTCAAGCGTGCTCTACCTTCATTAAAATTTCAAATTAATTCGGTGTAGTGTAGTGAATAGTTTTTATAAACAAAGTTTCTAATAGACAGATAACATTCAACAATAAGACGAATAGAATACTCATATACCTATGCTTGAATGGCTGCGTTAATTTATTACGCCCTTTATGCGAAAGCTCACTTAAATAGCCTTGAATGCTGTTTTAACAAAAAAAGTCTCAAGGGCTAGTGAAATATTAGTACATTACGTATACTAAACGGAAGCAAATATTAATATCTATATGTAACAGTGAAAAATTAATTATCCATAATAAGGACTATTTTGTACTTTTTATAAGAATATACTCATGTACAAAAGTTTTTATAATTCAACAAAGCTTAGCCTAAAATATTATATCTTCAAATAGCTTAGCATAAAACGCTGCACGAGTAGTCCATAGACCGAAATATTTGAACGCGGTATTTTATGTTTTTTGCTCAAAATAGACAATTCTTTAATTTCCTGTGCCGTTACGGGAAGCAAAGGATGGTTTCTCGCAAGCCACTTCCCTTGACATAAACGTACCGAATACCTACCTACATAACAGTTTCCATTTCCGATCTTGTAAATCTACGGTGGCAATATTGAGAGAAACACTTTATTGCGTGTTCAGTTCGGTCATTATGCCATGGCTATTTTGGTTGCCAACCTAATTACAGTCAGCTCTTTGGTAGACGGATTTGCCTTCTACAAAGGGTTATGGGTATGAAGAGTTGAAGGAGAAATGGTAGCATTGCATGATTGAGATTGTACGGTACGAGTATTATGATGATTAGGAAACCAATATTAATGTAGAAGACAAAAAACATTTTTACATATAAGTTTTATTAAAAAGAATCAACATCACATTATATGCCATTTTCGAGACGTGGTTTTAATTCTTATCCGTGACCAGCTTGAGGTAAGAAACATTGTGACCGAGATGCTACAGAAACCCGTGTGGGCGAAGAAATACATACCATCAAATATAAATTACTACTACTTGATTCTCGTAATAAATCGTGATTCGTATATCGAGTTTCGTTCGGGACGACATTTAAATTAGAAATGTATAAAAACAGTCCCTACTATAGATCAATAGTAATATTTAATAAAATCCCAGATAAAATTAAAAACGAAGCTGAAAATATCACTTTTAAAAGAAAATTTAAAAAACTACTCATCAATAAATCATACTACAGCATTAAGGAATTTATGGAAGACGAGATTTAAAAACTACACCTTACCTACCTCTAAATATTACCAAGCCGTCCAAGTCAAATAGTCATACATAGATTTAAGATTTTATTGTTAAGCTAGATTCTCTACAGAAGTGTTACCTAGATTTACATAATTTAATTTAATTTTGCCGTAAGGCCATTGTAATGCCCCAGCGGGGCTCATGTTCTGGACGTTATTACCCCCTAAGACCTATAATACACATGAAACAATGAATAAATGAATATGAATATGAATATGAATAAATAATTATTTTATATACGATACAAAACTATGTCAGCCACAAAACTGGGTAAAGGTGCGCTTAATTCAGTCGAGGTTACACCTTTTACGGTAAGACAAGCTCAATGTGAGCATAAAGTGTCGCTGTCAAGGTACACAGGTCGAAGCTTATGTATGAGCGCACTCGGAACAAACAGTACACACAAGTCCTTGCGAAAACCGATTGTCGATAATGAATCACCACACTACACAGTTAGGTGTCAACGACTTCACGTTGCATAGAACAGGACGGATCAGGCAGCCGTGAGCGACAGTTACCACGTCTTCACTGCAGCACGAGAGGCGAACGGCCGAGCTGCGACGGAAATAGCACCCGGCAGTGCATTGGGATACCCTGATGACGAATACTGCCACGCCACTAAACGCTTCTTTGTTCAGGATTACACCAGATAGGGTTTCAATGCAGAGCTGCGCCGCTTAATTTGGTCTTTGAATAGTTTTGCTTCGAATGTATCAGAAAGGTCGAGTTAGGTAGAATAACACTAGTAGGAACCGAATTATTAGACGGCTAGTCTCATAGAAAGCGAGTCGACGTCTGGAGGTGAAAATAAGAATAAAAGACTCAAATATTGCAGTGTTGCCAAACTTTAGGCTACCCAGCTGATGTAAAAACTGAAACAGTTGGATCTATGCCAGTTTGGGATAACATTGGTTGTAATATTAGAGAACAATACTTAATGCCAATTCTATTTTTTTTTGACATTACATATGCATTCCACCTTGTGTTAAGTGGTTACCGTAACCCGCAGTACCAACCAGAGGTACTATTCACAACTTTAATGGATAGTTTATTGTCTTATTTGCCCTCGGAAAAGTGCTCTTCAGTAACCATTCACAATAGTTTTTTAGTCCTGTCCTCTCAGCTCAATTGGCAGTAGCTCTGCCTTCTGCACCGTAAGTGGTGGGTTCGATCCCCACCGAGAACAAATATTTGTATGGTGAATACAGATGTTTGTTCTCTCTCTGGGTGATAATGTATTGAATTCTAAGCATGTATTTACAAAAAAATAATTCCACTCTGCAGAGCTCTGCTTAATTTGGGGTTTGATAGTGTGGTGTGGATTGTCCACAATATTAATTTATATTTATTTGGTCCCATGGGTAATTTGTACATTTCACTTTAATACATAGGGGTTTTGCTCTCCCAGAAAGGTGTAGCTAAGCTATTGTTATTTTGTAACTAGTGAAATTATGTTAGATCCATCAAAAACTATTTCTCCGAGTAATACAAACTTAGACATTAATTTATATCTAGGCTCTGAAGTTTCAGAGATTTGAGTCTTATTATTAATAAATTCAGTAATTATTCTCATTAGGTGTTGTATTACAGACAAAAAACTAAAAGTTCAGTTTTCAATAACAAGTTTTTAAATGACTCAATGGCCAATAATGATTAATTGAAAAGTACTCTTGGAAAAGATAAAGAGTCATTTTTTTATCAAAAACTTACAAATTATTTGCTCATGGTACATACATAAACAAGTCTCAGTTTTATTAGAAGATTATAATAATAGTATGTACTACATGGTAATAATTAGGAATTTTAATGTAACTCTCCTGAATTAAAATTGTATACTATAGCCGATGCAACATACGTAGCTTATTGTTGTTGTATTCAATAGAACAACGAACATTCTCCGTTGTTGAATTAAACAATAAATATTATTAAACATGTGGGCAAATAGTCTTGGCACAGAATTCGTTAGCTGTTGAGCTGCAAATTAATTCTAATAAAATTCTGTATTTGGTGTATAATTTAAACTAGATAAAAATAGAGAAACAGTAATTTAAATAACCTGTTATACTGTTGGTTACAGGAAAGAAGCGTTAAGTATGCACCTACTTGAAGAATTCATGTAAAATGCTGAATGTAATACGCAGTAAATGTACAATAAAGCGTCTGAGAAACAATTACTTAGATATTTTTGTTATAAAAATACCTAATTAGTGCACACAAAGAAAATTACGATTCACCCGCATCAGTAGCACCAGAAGAAATTGCTTCATTAGCTCGTAATGTCGATATTTATTTCCTGGCGCCCTGGGTTTGTACGAGAGGCTAGAGGCTAGTACGCGCCTTGTGATGTAAAATAAACCATTGGTGAAGGGTCAGGATGATTCCCATCCCGAACCTCTATTTATGAAAATGAACTGACGGTAGCAAGTAGGTAGGTACTTAGATAAAAAACAGAAATTTTAGCATTGAAAATACTTACATAACCACCCGCGAAATGATAGAAGATATCATAATTAAAATCACAATAAATATTTCACTCAAACAAACACAGTTAACCAGTGGTGATCAAAACACAACCGATCGTCGAAAAAGCAAATTCGCCATGTTGTTTTTTATTTGATTGATTGACTGAATTGACGTTTACGTTGACATGACGTCCATGAGTGTCATATGTCATATTTTAAATTTGACGTTTCAGTTGTTTCAAGCTGCGTTCAAAAGTATTTCAGAATCTATAGACTGCGTTCAAAATAAAGTGTAGGTGACTTCCCCATTAAATAAACTACATAATTTGATCGGTGATAACTTGATCGGTGACCTTAATTCATTCTAACGGCTGAAATTCAGGGTTTAAGCGTCTTGAAAAGAACAATTTGTTAGTACTCCGTACAGCAGCCAGCACTAGGTATTCCCTTTCCACCCGGCAACGTGGCTCAGTCAGCACCATCTAGTGGTTAGTAAAGTCATCTAGTAGAATACTTGACTATAGTAATGCCACAAAATAAATATGAATTTGATTAAAAATACAATAAGTACTTAACGTTCCAGACCATATTAAAAATAATAGCGAAATAACTACCTACCTAGAAATTATGTCCAAGCAAGAGACATAAAAATAAGACTTCTTTCTAATTGCGTTCAGAGACATCTAGGGTGGTTTGTTGGAATTAATGCAAAACTAACGACTTCCTATCCACGAATATAACGCAACATATTGAAAAATATAGTATCAGCTTGGAGTTTCGAAAAGTATGGGCATACTTTCTATTTGGTTGGCTTCTATGAGTAACAACCGATATCAAGAGCTCCTGCTAAAGCAAGACTTTGCTCGGCTTTGAGTACTTTACGATTTAGCAACCTACGTTTCGTCTGCTGCTTCTTGATACTTTCCAAGTTTCCATTTTAACCGTCTATCGTCGTCGTCCCGTCCCGGCCGTCCCTCCCGTCCCGCCCGCACGAACCGTAGTTTCTCTTCGCCCAACGAAGAGGGGGACGTGTTTGGTGTTATGTGTTCGATTCGACCGCATATTTTCTTGACGTTCTGTGTAGTTTTTTGAAGTGAATTATGTGATTGTGCTTTAGTTCGTTATGGCCTATAAATACCGTGAAGATTTAGTTGGCAAACGATTTCTCGCTGTGAGTGGTGTGACCAAAATTAATGTGAATAAAGTTTCTGAATGGGGATGGAAAGCTGGTGTTATCAGAGCAGCATCGCTCAAAGATAACAAGCATAAAGAGCTGCAGGTAAAGTCTTAAACTGTTTTCTAGGTTTATATTGTACCTATGTAAGTACTAAGACCTATCGGTCCATACTCCTCGTATTTTTTTTTTCTTCTCAATCATATCTGAACAATAAATACATACCTACCTAGTAATTAGTTGCATTTAAGGCTACCTTACCTAGCCATAAATTCAACTATTAATAATTACCTAACCTACCAACCTACGCCCCAACCTAAATACCTACACAGGTAGGTATAAAATGCCCGTTTAATAACCTCCTGAGTTTTGTTTTTAGACACATTAAGATGACTTCCCAATGGACCTCGATGTAAAACAATATTTGATTTTGAGTTATCTGATACCTTAGTATAGAGTAGGTACCTAGTACCACCACCTAGTTGCTACCTAGATAATAACAATCGCTACTGCGTATGGAATGCAGTTATGCAGATATAGGCAGGTACAAGTACATAAATGATTGATAATACAGTGCGATGCGCGCTTTGCCAACATGTCAACATGTGACTGACTGAACATAGAGGGTGACTGACGTAACTAAACGAAACTTGCCTATTTGATCTACCTTTATACTTAGAGGTTAATGTTAAACAGCTAACTCTCCACTTGCCGTTGGTAGGTAGATAAGGTACCTACCACCAGACCTACCTGCGTGCTAAGTATGTAATAGTAAAAACTTCTTTTCTACTGTCAGTGTAGAATTTGATTTCTGAATTCCATCTATACCTTACCTACCGACCTAGATTACTCCTAGGTACCTAGTGTAAGGGAACTAATGCCTAAATAAGTACCTACCTACGTCTAGTATATTAGGTATACCTAACCTACTTAATGATCTACTCCTGAAAAATCTTAAATCTTTTGGAAGTTTGCCAGTACACTCAATCCAAGATTACAAATACAATCGACTTAGGTACCTACCCAACTGTACCACCTCCACCTACCTACTACCTACTAGGTACCTACATTCTAACCTAAGGGGTAGGTATAGGTAGGTATTTAGGTACTTAAGTTATTTTATTAATTGCTCTAAGTAATGATGTTGGTATATTCAGTTGTAGGCTGTGGCTCTAAAAATTGTAAACTGTACAACGTATGCTGATCCATTAAGATCGGAAAGTAATTTCTGAAAATAAGCAGGAGTTTTTTATCATTGTCATCAATACCTATAATTAATAAATAATATAGAAAACAAACAGAGGATTTATAATGCACATGGCGGGAAGGTTCGTTGACCCCGCTCTCACCGCGTTCGGTGCACCGACCGGCTACGCACTGGCTGACTTGGCGGCTTCGAAGAAGAAAAAAATGTTAGACGACACGAAAACGCTTTCGGACTTTCAAAAGCATTCCGATTAGATAATAAATTATTCCTAATCGATATATCCTTCCCTTAAGATCTTTATATCAGGGGCATTGTTTAAGATCAATGCTTTCCATACGCTGCATCTTCAGGATAAAATAAATGTAGTGACCGGATGTCGTAGTGATTTTGACGTGATAACGTCTTATAAATCGATGGAGCCGGCTGCACGCACGAAAAAACATGACTCATGCGTCGTTACGTCGTTTCGTCGTTCCATTTACCTGAGCCCGAGCCCGGGTCGGGTAATGGGTAAGGGTAAATGAGGGTAAGGGTAAATGAGGGTAAGGGTTCGGTCGGGTTCCGGGTCCGGGTCCGAGAGTTCGAGTCCGAGTCCGAGTCCGAGTCCGAGTCCGCGAGTCCGCGAGTATTTTCTTATGACGTTATCACGTTCAACTATCGTCAGTAAACCGACTTTACAGACAACCGATTTTTTTTCTTCAGAATTCAGAACAAGTAGTGTATTTCACTGCTCTTTAATTTTGGCTTAGCTCAGCTCAGCTCACTTATAAATAGCGTTTTTTGAATAATTGCATCTCAAAAACAATGTTTAAAGGAAACAGTAATGCATTTGACAAGTTATAAACTGGATGATGGCAAGCAAGTAATGGCCCCTCGACCGGTACTGGTTATAAAATAAAGGCTTTATACTTTATACCATCTTCATTTTGCCTGTGGTCTTGTTCGTTCACTTCCTTATCGCATAAAGGATTTATCTGTTTCTCTTAGCAATTGCGTCTTGTTTTTCATCATAGTTGTTCTATGTAGGTAAGGTATCTTCCGCCGCGTGGTAGTAGCCCTTGCCATTCCAGGTCATATACTATGTATTTCAAATTTCATCCTTACTATGGAGGAAATGTTGTACTTTCCTTACGAGACGACGAAAGTATTCAGCAACAAATTTTTAGATCTCTACATCTTGACTGCCCTAGCTGTGACCCGATTTTAACCCCATAGACTGTTTTTCATGCTTGAAAAAACTGAAACTGACATCATTTCTAACTCATTGCACTTTTTTGTCGCTGTAGATATAATTTATCCCAGAAACTATCAAATTTCTATTGAATTCGACTGTTTAACTACCATGATAAAAAGTCTATTGGGCTTGAATAGTACTCCTGAGTACGTTGACTCAAGTTTGTAGTGAGTAGCAAAACAATACAATGAGCTGCTACAATTACAATGGGATGCAGTTTCTGACAAGACGATTGTGCAAGTCACAGCAAGAGTTTGAAACTGACGCATTTGAGTGGAATGCTCACACAAAACGTTCAAAACCAAGACGTACACGACAAAAGCGAACTCGCGATGCGGCTGCAAGCCAGTCAGTTATAAATAGACGATATCTTTGTACCTCTACCTACCGCGCGCTCCAGCTACTTGCTCTCCCAGCGCGTGGATCCATCAGATCAGAAGGATTACTTACTACAGAATCCCAATTCCAATCCCGTTCTATATTCGTTTTGAAGTAATTTTGACAGAAAACAAGTTATGTAGTTAGTTATATGTAGTTATGTAGGTGCCTGCTGACACCAACAACTTCAACTCAACTCTTCATTCACACAGTGACAATGGATTCGTTTTGATAACCACTTGTTTCAAATAGTGAGTGTGATGTGACAACTGACGATGACATGTATGTTTTGTTGACAAACAGACTGGGACTCATTTCGTGACATAGTAGAAGACACGTTAAAATTAAAAACTGCCCTGAAAACTTCCGATGATGTCGATATTGCAACCTCGAACTTTACACACGTAATACAGTCAGCCTGTTGGAAATGTACCCCCCAAAAATCTGAACAGGAAGTGAGACAGAAAAATGTACCTTGGGAAATACGAAAAATGATACAAGAAAAAAGAAGGCTTCGCCGTGTTTGGCATACCAGTAGATGCCCATCTGACAAAACAGCTCTAAATGCAGCCATAGCTAATTTGAAAATCTTGATAAGGGAGGTAGAAGAACAAAGCATGGAAAACCACATAAAATCTCTAACTGCCACTAAAGCAACAGATTACTCACTTTGGAAGGCAGTGAAAAATTACTCCAATAAACCACAAAAAGCTAACCCACCTATAAAACAAGCGAACAATCAATGGACCCGATCAAGCTTAGAAAGGGCGGAAGCATTTGCTGTCCACCTAAAAAAGGTATTCACTCCAAACGATACTGAATCCAATGCTGTTCCAGCAGATATGTCAATACTAGATCAGGACTTCCAGCTTGACCTACCAATCAAACCAGTAACACCTAAAGAAATAAAAGCTGAAATAAACCTCTTAGATGGTAAAAAAGCACCCGGTTTCGACTTAATTACAAAAGAGGTCCTACAACAACTACCTCAAAAAGGTGTCCTATACCTAACAACATTGTTTAATGGAGTACTACGAGTTCAACATTTCCCTTCTCTCTGGAAAGTGTCGCAGATAATAATGGTGCACAAGGAAGGCAAGCCAGCAGGTGAAGTAAGCTCATACAGACCCATCAGCCTCTTACCTGTGATTTCAAAACTGTTTGAAAGAGTTCTACTAAAAAGAATGTCTCCAGCCTTGGCTGATAGAATGGTCATCCCTGAACATCAGTTTGGATTTCGACAAGGACATGGGACCACAGAGCAAGTTCACAGAGTTTATGACACCATAAGAAGTTCCCTGGAGTGCAAAGAATACTGCTCTTCAGCCTTCCTAGATATCCAGCAAGCTTTCGACAAAGTATGGCATGAGGGCCTACTCTGCAAAATTAAAACATGTCTACCTCACACTTTTTACAACCTTCTCAACTCTTACTTAAAGGATCGTATCTTCCAAATCAAAGATGGTGAGGAAACATCTGGCTTCTACGATATAACTGCAGGCGTCCCGCAAGGCTCGGTCTTGGGGCCCGTTCTTTATACTATCTTTACAGCTGACCTTCCTAAAGAACAAGATGTAACGATAGCCACCTATGCTGACGACACAGCGATACTTGCGAGAAGTAAGGACCCTAATAGGGCATCAGAGATGCTTCAGCGCAGTCTTGACAGGGTTGACGACTGGTTGAAACGGTGGAGGATCAAGGCAAGCGCCTCCAAGTCTGTCCACATAACATTCACTCTACGGAGGGGTAATTGCCCACCTGTGAGCCTGGGAAACCACCCGCTCCCACACAGCGACACAGTGAAGTACCTGGGCATGCACCTATATCGCCGCATGACCTGGAAGAGGCACCTACAAGCAAAAAGAGACCAATTAGGGCTAAAATACCGAGGACTCCACTGGCTACTTGGGCGTAACTCAAAACTATCTGTAGATAACAAGCTACTAATCTACAAAACTGTGCTGAAGCCGATTTGGACCTATGGCATCCAACTGTGGGGTACTGCTTGTGTTTCAAACATCAACTTCATACAACGCTTTCAGAATGGCGTCTTGAAAAATATCTCGAACGCACCTTGGTTTATCACAACAACAGAATTGCATGACATCCTTAAAGTCCAAACAGTTTCGAAAGAAACAAAAAGCACTGCTCAAGGCTACCAAGAAAAGCTAAAAAAACACCCAAACCAGCTAGCACAGCAACTAACCGAGCCTTCATACATGAGGAGGCTCAAACGGAAAGATGTCATGCTTCTGTGTGACCAGCAATAAAGGGACCTTCTGAGGAGACATGCAGGAGTGTACTCTGCCCGTCATAAAACAAACAAAAAATTTGCTCATAGTTGCACCAACTGATCGCAGATAAGACTTAGAAAAAAAAAAAAAAAATGTTTTGTTGACGCTGAGAAAAAGTAAGAATTAAGAACCTAACCTTACCTACTTCAAGTTTTATGTATGTAACTGAAAAAACACAGATTTACAGATAGGTAGCTCAATTTACTTAAATTAAATAACAAGCTATCTATTTGACATAAAACTTTTTTATTTAATTATCTTGGTACACATTTTAAAGATAGACATGGCCATAGTTCAATTCTTTTCGTAGTTCAATACTTAATAATTTACTTACACAAATAATTCCAGACCGTATAATTAACTACTGATAGCATACAGTAATTATTCGATCGATAATGTTCATGTGTCAAGCCACTTAGTTGACCTTTGCTAGTGTTTTATCGAGCAGCTTACGCTTTATATTCAGCATTGTGGTTTATATTTTACTCCTTTAACATTTTAATGAAAATGTTTGTAGAAATAATTTTCTAAATAAAGGGTTACACATACGCAGCACAAAATGATAAAATGCATCGTACTGACTTACATTTTATCATCGTCACAAGTCTGATCTTCACAAGGTCTGCGTAACATTGGAATCTGATAGATTGTAGTTGACGATATAAATGAGCTACGAGAAGAGTTAATTTAATTCATAAACAAAGTAATTGTAGCAACGAGTATCAGAAATTGTAGTGGCTTACCTAATGCTGAAATACTTTTTGTATCAGTTTTATGACTTTCTTTTTGAAATGGGAACTGGACATACGTGCTAATAGATTTGTCGAATTAGAATTTAAAACAACGCGCGCATCATGGTTTTGGCAGGCTTATAGGTACCTGTTTATTCTGTGCTAATGTATATTGTGCATTTGTGCATAAAATAGACGAGTTATACAATAAATCAAACAGATGTTTCGTAATCCGATCCAAATAGTGAATCTAACAGCGTGTTTCATCGCTATCTTCCAGCTGATATCTGTTGTGCAATTGGCGTGCAACACAAAGATCGCGAGGGCGAAGGGCGGGAAGTAGGTCAGAGGGGCGCGGGAGGAGCCCTTAGGCCACTTATCAAACGAGTGAGGCCGGCCGTGGGGAAAGCTAGGCTGTCACTTGAAATTTTCGTTTGGTAGATAGTTTTATACCTACTGGTTTGTTTGTGAGTTTTACTACCAATAGAAAGTTGGTGCAGTAATTGTTAATAGTTAGGCAGGTAGTATCTTGATATTCTGATTGCTAAGCCAAGCGAAATTAAATGCAATGAGATAAAACGAGATGTATTGCAACCTGAAAGCTTTCGGAAAATCAGTTATTACAAAATAGAAAAAATCCTATTCAAGTAATCAAAATGAATATGAATGAATACAGCAGTTCTCACAAAAGAATTTCATTAGAAATTTTCCACATCACGTAACTCTAACGCGTACAGCTCGGGCTGATGTACTTACCAGAAAAACTCAGTTTCTATGCGATTTGTTTACCATTGCATTTTTCAGAAAAAATATTATTCCTAAACAAATCAGCTTTAATGAATTGGGCATACGTAAACCTACAAAAATTGGAAATAAATAGACTCGATATAAACCATTCGAAGGCTAGCGTTTGCAGGCAGCTGTTAAACTAGTCTACAAAATTACTTTGAAGACAAAGCAGTCAACCTTTAGTTCTTTCATTAACATTTTAAAGCCCTTTGATCGAGTTATTTTAATTACATCTTTGTTGTCTAAGAATGTGTATTCTTAAAGCCAATGTGTATGTAGGTTGTGGTAATATGTAGTTAAAAGGAATAGGAAGTAAATAAGCAAAACTGCAACTGTTGATTTTTTCACTCATATTGTCCCTTTGTGAAATGCAAGAACTTTAGCATAATAACAATATTTGTAATTGTTCTTGTTTCAAGTATTCCATGATCCAGCTTCATCGATTTCTGGCAGGTTTTTAAATTTTACATTGCATGAACCTCCAGAAACTACAGGTTGTGTTCATCACATAAAAAATGTCGTTTATTTGAATCATTGACCCTCTCTAGGCTATAATTTGGGTTTATTTAAAGGTATTGTAATTGTAACCTTGCGGCCCTTTGTGGCGATCAACCTGCGCGGCCTCTGACGCTCAGTGCCATCTACTAAAATAATTACTTACTTACAAACCAGTTTGATCATTTACGTCGAAATTGAATGGAAGTTGAGGTACTCAGCACTAATAATTGTTTGCTTGTACGAAGTTCGCTTTTTGGTCAATCTCTGTTGAAACTCAAAACAATGCTATCCATTTTTTAAACGCGTGAAAATACTGAGCGCTCGTCGCTCTTTGAAACGGGAGCCAATGGGAATGAACCATATTTTAATTAAATTGTTTTTTGTATAACCGAATGTGTAAATCTACTCCTTACATATTAAGTACCTAACCTACCTAAGGGTAAATGAGGTAGAGGACAGTGTTCTAAATTAGAATACTTTTATAGGATTCCATTATTGTACTAAATACTGGATTTTCAGGACTGTTCAAGGTTCAATAGACTCTGGTTTTTTATTTTGCTCAGTATTAGTAACTCTGTTGAATAATTTGACTTCCGCATCGCTCAAACCGTAGTTGTCAATAGGAAAGGTTTATTTGCCTCAGCACAGCGACGTGTCTTCGTCGGTCACGCACACTGTCTTCCGTCCGTGTTTCACTTGCTCTGCATTCTTAGTACCTTTTCAAGAGAAGCGAACTTGTGTCTGATTTATTTAGTAAGTTGGTACGCTTTTGTTACTCTTTCTTTCGCCGTTCTACATTATTAATAACACTACGGAGAATCTAGCGCGCTGGGGTGGGGCACTAGATTCTCTGAATATACTTTAGCGTTTATCGTCTCCGTCCAACAAAGCCTCGTTTTGGTCCTCCATGTTTTAAATCATTTTCTCTACTGTATCAGTTTTTACTAATTAGTAATTACCTTTCATAACTTTGGTAAATGGAACATTGAATCATTGAACTTAATTTATGTCAAGAATAAAAGTCTCGTGATTGCGTGAAGGTCAATCTAGTGAAAGCAGAGGTTTAATAATTTGAATTTTCATTTGCTACTCTAAGTTACTGAAAATGACTATTCCCCGGTAGGTAAGGTACTCGTACTACAGAGAGTTCCATGCCCCGTGGTAAATGTGTAAAAAAAAATATTCCAGACGCGGGTATTTTCTAAAAGCGAGTAGTTACAGGTACGGGGTAACGCAATATTTCAATGCAAGACTAAAAAGGTATTCAACTAGTCAATCGAAAAGCATAAACCATCGCTGAACAACAGGAATCCGTGACTCGAAGAAGGAAGGTTGTATTGTATCACGCGACGCGACCTAACGGAGCGTAACACTAGAAATTAACTGTTTATACAATGAATAGCCCCGTTTAAATAACCTGTTACAGCATTGACGAAAGTATTTCGGTACGTGTAGCAACTAGGTAGTTGAGGAACGCATAATAAACTCTCAAACTCAGTTGAGTGCATTCCTGGGCGTTGCGCAATTCAAATATCGTGGAGGCAGCTAAATCGATACATTTAGCATCGAATGATTTAGTAGAGATGACCACAAATTCAGGACAAATCCCTGGCTACTAGTGTTCACACATTTATTTCTATACGACTTCTCATGAATGCAAAGTTGTATAAAGTAAGTGCTTCAGTAAACTCGTATATTGTACCTATTGCACAAGTAAAGCAAACATGACCTGATTATAGACTCGTTATTTAGCAGATGTGTACTTATTAGGTCAAATTATCATAAAACCTTATACAAACATTATTACGTAGTAATAACGGTTCTAATATTATGGCTTTCAACGTTTGGTACTACTTTATCTCTTAGTTTTACTGTTTTATTCGTATTGCTCTTTGATTATCATACCTCTATCATTGGTTTTAAAATCACGAGGTGCATGTATTCAGTACTACAGCCAGCCATGACCACTAGCCTTGGTCGGTGAGCGGTATCTCGAAGGTTCACTTCAAAGGTTTCTTTACGATGGTTTCGCAACATCGTCTGGCGCTGTGATTATAATACCTGCATTTTACAGGTTATCTCCACGATTTATAGAACACTGACATCTTTGGTTAAGGCCAGGATATTCGAGCGCAGTAGGCATTTAGCGCTACCTCAGCCCCCGCCATGATAAGCGCGCGACGTAATTATTTACGCGCCCGGCAGGCCGTGCGCCACTGACCGCGTACGATAACTTAGTGCCACAGTATAGAAAACCAAGCAGTAGTTAGGTATGATATTTACTTACTAACTTCAGTTAGGTAGTATTGTAGATAGTATTGATAACATATTACCAGTATTTTTGTTACATATTGTGTGTAGATATAGGTACAGTCACAAAGCTAAGTAATAAAAAAAATTAGAATTAGTCCAACTAAAAAGTACTTTGGTTTCGTGTGGCACATACAACTATTCGATCCAGCAACGAGAACATAGAGGTAAAAAATACAACTAGTACAAGTAACAATTATATTTATTTTGTAAAACGACACATACTTCTGCCTACAATACGTAAATTTTGAAAATGTTATTTTTATACTATATTATATAAAAAATATTTTTATTACGTATGGCACATATCACTTTTTCATTGCACATACTCGGAAAGTAGGTCTGAAGTTGCCTGAGGGGCCTAATTGAAAGTAATACTTTCAGCCCTAGAGAGAATCGCTTTCTACTGACAGCTGTCAAATTATAAAAAAACAAGTTCTATTTTATTCAACCATGTTCCAACTTTCTAAAGCTATTTCTAACTGCAAGGAGGTTATTGAACTAAATTCTAACGTTTTATTCAGCAAGGAGGTTGGAAACCCATTACAACGATTAGAAGTTTAAAAAGTCTAATTAGTTCGCGATGTAAAATTTAAATTTAAATAACATAAAAATAGTGGGTATTAAATAAAGAATATATTTTCTAAATGACTTTATTATTATTTAGCTTCAACTATTTCTTTATTTAAATAACATAGATTTGCGAAAAAAAATAACCATTTTTTTAATTATGAAAATTAAAATAATGGTTGAATAATGCTGGCCAGCGAAGGCCCGCCAGAAGTCTCGGGACTCAAAAATGTGACTTTCTATCCTCAGGTAACAATGTACTATTTTATTCAGCAACGTGAATAATATACAATTTCGTAATCTTTGTGCATCGTTTTGATGAGTTTACGAAATTGTACATTTCTACAATTTGATGAATTTTAGTAGGTAGTGAAAGATCCACTAACAGAGAAGACCGAGGATGTAGAATTCAAACCACTTTATAGCCTTTTCTTCAGTTTTATTAACAACTTGAGTACTTTATGGATCTAGATACATTAAGCTAAACTTGTACATGGCTATGGCCGAGACGAACTAAGTGGACTTGTCTTGTCGACGGTTCAAAACCGAATGCCTGCTTGAATTACCATTCGCTTGCTTGCAGACCCAAACCATCCCTACTCTTTATTTTTATAGCTTGAAGCTTGAAGCTTGAAGGTTGGAGCTCAAGCAACCGATGGAAATTCAATTACCATATTGATTTATTGATCCCTGAATAATTCTGTATTTTGTAACGGTAACAAAACAAATAATATTTTTATGAACCTAATCATCTTAATATTAATTAATAATACCTTCTATTAACAATTTAGTAACAAAGTCCACACTTCCTGTCAATTAAGGTACCACAAGGTTTCAAATAACATCTAAAACTCATGGAATAATAACAGAAGCTTACAAGTTCGTCCATCCTGATAAACAGTCACGACCTCGTGATAGGTACATAGTTTATGAAATAACACGTTTGTAATGATTCATCAAAACAATAAACAAAGTGACCATTTTGTTAAACATCCACATTTTTTTTCAAACATTTGTATCAACTAGGTACCAATACGAACAATATACTAACAATATCAATATATTATACACCTTTATATTATTAACTATTCAACTTTATCAATTCAACAATACTTAACAACATGCAAAGAAAATTATCAACAAACCACGAATATTATCAATGAACATAATCAACGAACATTATCATGAACTTTATCAACCTCTTATTATCAATATCTTTAATTATTAACAATCATTATCAGTATTCTAAACATTATCAACAACGTTAATAACGTTATCAACGTTATCAACGCTATCAACATTATCAACGCTATCAACGCTATCAACGCTATCAACGCTATCAACGCTATCAACGCTATCAACGCTATCAACGCTATCAACGCTATCAACGCTATCAACGCTATCAACATTATCAACATTATCAACGCTATCAACATTATCAACATTATCAACGCTATCAACATTATCAACATTATCAACATTATCAACATTATCAACATTATCAAAATTATCAAAATTATCAAAATTATCAACATTATCAACATTATCAACATTATCAACATTATCAACATTATCAACATTATCAACATTATCAACATTATCAACATTATCAACATTATCAACATTATCAACATTATCAACATTATCAACATTATCAACATTATCAACATCTGTCACATCAGTCACATCAGTCACATCAGTCACATCAGTCACATCAGTAGCATCAGTCACATCAGTCACATCAGACACATCGGTCACATCAGTAGCATCAGTAACATCAGTAACTTCATTTAAATCAGTCACATCAGTAACATCATTAAAATCAGTCACTTCAGTAACATCTACAACGTCAGTAACATCAGCCTCATGAGTAACATCAGTATCATAAGTAACATCAGCCACATGAGTAACATGAGCAACATGAGTAACATGAGCAACATGAGTAACATGAGCAACATGAGTAACAAAAGTAAAAAAAATCAAAATACTACAATACTATCAACATTATCAACATTATCAACATTATCAACATTATCAACATTATCAACATTATCAACATTATCAACATTATCAACATTATCAACATTATCAACATTATCAACATTATCAACATTATCAACATTATCAACATTATCAACATTATCAACATTATCAACATTATCAACATTATCAACATTATCAACATTATCAACATTATCAACATTATCAACATTATCAACATTATCAACATTATCAACATTATCAACATTATCAGCATTATCACCATTATCAACATTAGTCACATCAGTCACATCAGTCACATCAGTCACATCAGTCACATCAGTCACATCAGTAGCATCAGTCACATCAGTCACATCAGACACATCGGTCACATCATTAGCATCAGTAACATCAGTAGCATCAGTAACATCAGTAACTTCATTTAAATCAGTCACATCAGTAACATCATTAAAATTAGTTACTTCAGTAACATCTACAACGTCAGTAACATCAGCCTTATGAGTAACATCAGTATCATAAGTAACATCAGCCACATGAGTAACATGAGCAACATGAGTAACACGAGAAACATGAGTGACAAAAGTAAAAAATCAAAATCAAAATCAAAATCAAAATCAAAATCAAAATCAAAATCAAAATCAAAATCAAAATCAAAATTAAAATACTACAATACTACAATACTACAATACTAACCATACTGACCATACTGACCATACTAACCATACTGACCATACTAACCATACTAACCATACTGACCATACTGACTATACTGACCATACTGAATAAATAATTATTGTGGACCATCCACACAACACTATCTAGCCCCAAATTAAGTAGAATTCGTGCTATGGTAGCTAGATAGATGATTAAAAACTTTTTTCTTTAAATAAAATAATCGTTAACACAATGTTAATCGTTTAAACAATACTAATAATTGACTTGAAACTAAGACATCATGTAATAACTTGCGTTTAATAATTATTTATTCAATTGTTTATCTAGCTAATCTAAGCTAATCTAAGCTAAGCTAAGCTAAGCTAGTCGACAGAAAGTGTAATTGAATGTATCAACAAATGCACACTCATTTGTAGTGTGATCAAAAGTTATAATTTCATCATTGTTATATCCATTTCATCCATTTTTCAATTTAATGCACACTTATTTGTAGTGTGATCAAAAGAAATCATTTCATCAGTGCTATCCATTTCATCTATTTTTCTGTTTAATGCACACTTATTTGTAGTGTGATCAAAGGAAATCATTTCATCAGTGCTATATCCATTTCATCCATTTTTCTATTGGTGGTTCACGTCTCATTTATTTTTATTTATTAATAAAGGCTTTTAATATGATTTTATTACTTACATATATAATGGATTTAATACTTATATAATGGAATCTTACTAATAATTGTCACAACATAACACATACTTGCATCGCTCACTCATTTAAAATCTTTTCAACCCTCTTTTCAACCCCTTACCATCCTTTTATTTTTAAGTAGTCTATGCCCTTTCTCAATTTCTACACTGTGTACCTAATGTCATTTAAATCAGTTCATTATTTCTGGCGTGAAAGCGCGACGGACAGACAGACTTAAAGTTTAATAAGGTCATCATTAATCTATCTTCCCAGTTCCATTTGTGTTTTAGCTAATGATTATCAACCAGTTTCTACTTAGTACTTTTTTGTTTGGCTATCCGCAATAATAATAATAAAAAGGTTTTTAATTTTGCTGTCATTAATTACTTTTATACTCTTCTAACCGTAATTAAGTAAAATCGCAACATTACTATTAAGATTAATGACTTATGCAGATCGGAAATTCTAGATCTATTCGCTTAACACAAGGGAGACCAGGACAAATTTGCAGCTATTTTCTTCTCCATCAACGATGTAAAATGGATGCGATAGAGCTCATGTCAACCAATATGATACCTCCTCACTATTTCAGCGAAAACTACCCATTTGTTTATAGCTAAGAACTCCGTATTCCTATAAAACACGCGGAACAACCATCTACTCATTTCGATGTCATCTTTTTTTTTCGATCTTGCATTCTCGACTAGTGATGTGTCTCGTCGCCGTTGATTTAAAACATTTTTACCAATAAAGACACAAAAATCCAGTTTCAAGAACCAAATTGAAACCTGGAACCTAATGCCAGAGGCAACAGCGTTGAAATAAGAAACTCATCACATTTGACAACTGAAACATAGGAGGATCTAAAACACGTTGTTTTAACAACAGCTGACGCAGTACGTGTACCTCGATGACTCACAACATAAAAGACATCTACCGTCTTAACAGACATAGCTAACGCCAGCAAGGCATATGCAAGAAACAGCTTTTTGTCGTATCTTTTTTTTTTTTTCAATTATTATTTTTATACGACTAGGCATTGTTAACAAAAGCACCAGCCAGATAGGCTAGGCACTAAAAGATGGAATATTGAAAGGCCTAACAGACCTATCTACTTTCCTGAAAACCGCACGCATAAAGAAAGAGCAATTATAATATTTTCTGACCACTAGCTCGTACAAAACGACGGTTTCATCCTTTGTTGAACGTCACTGGATAGCAACTTCCTACGCACAAAAAAAATTCTACCCATAACAAAATTCACCCTGAAAAGGGTATGGATAAAATTGAAACGATGATTCATAAACTTATGTAGTAGGTAAGTTTAATTCTGTAAGGTAGTACTTTATGTACAGATTTAATAGGCATTGAACTAACGATTTATACTTAGTAACAAGCTAATAACGCTTTATTTAGTTAGGTACGCTTAGTTCCAATGAGGTATCCTTGTTTGCAATAAAGTGTTATCTATCTATCCATCTATCTATCTGAACTAGACACACTGCACTTTGGCATTATAACACCCCTTAGACAATCAATAATAAATGAACATGATTTTAACTTATTTACTTTTAACTGCTGAGGCTAATTTTTAATCCCTTCGCAGATTCTACCACTGCAGTTTACCTTTCATAATGAACGATGTTGAGTAAGTTATACTGCAATCGGATAGATCACGGTATACAAAAAATATACTGCATTAACAAAATATTTGTAGTATAAACTGTTGTTTTGTTTTCTGATAATTAATACTAACCGATTTTAGGTTGAAAACGATCCTTCATTCCTACGAAGGATTGGATAATTATGAATTTGTCCAATCGTAACCAAGAGCATGGTAGTCTTAAGTCATTCCAAACCTCAACTGAATGTCATTGTCGCCAAACCAGTATTGTGATCAGCCGAAGCAGAGATCCTTCGCGTCTACATAAAAGTTCTTATACTTAGTTAGATCGAGGAGTCAACGTCATAGACTATTAAACGTTTAGTTGCAAAGTACCCACCTTAAGATTAATTGTGCACCTAGTTTACCTTTCTAGACTTTTAAGTCAATTTTGAAAACCCTGATAACTAGTAAATAAATATTAAGTGTGTGATGTGGTTTCCTACCTATATCATTGTACCTGTCTTTATTCATTACCCCTCCTATTTATAATATCATATTCGTCAATTATTTTCATTACCCTTCCTATTTATAATACCAGTTTACCAGTTTAGTACTGAAGGCAACCTTCAGTGAGTAAGCACGAGGGAGAATATTTTGTTTGTTTGAACCTATTTTTTTTTTGTGCGTAATTTTGTGGTGATTTAAATAAACAAACAAGTAACCATCTACTATTTTTCTTAGCGCCTCTATTTCCTATTATTCTTATATTCCTGCTACTGTTCTCACGGTGGCACCTACTGGAATGATATTAATGATAAAACTTGCCCCCACCTCAGACGTCACATCATCTGTCTAATGACCCAGACAAGGTCGCTGTAATCCATTGCATATCCAAATAAATAAATAAAAGTAAAACAAAAAACTGACAACGTAGGTACCTATCTTCACCAGAAACGTATTTGAACCTTGGATCACTCCTATTTTCTTGAATAGTATTCGCCATTTGGACAAACTGTATCGAAAATTTTAAAAACCACCTTTAGGACAAATAAATCTATACTAATCACAACCGCACTTTTAGAAACAACCTCGATAAGAAACTGAGGGTAGGTACGCACCTACCAACAGGAGAAGACCAGAAGATGTCCCAGGGATACGTACATACATAGAATACCAATTAAATCCGATAGAATTCTTCCACTACACTCCGTAAATATACTCTTTGCAAAAGTGAGAAAAAAAATGCCTATCTACCGCTAAGCTCGTAAGCAACCCAAAATCATAAGAACTCCCCTTTTTTTTATATTTCACTTCTTACCCTCTATCGTTATCATCTGAATATTAAGTTTCTGATACAACATTCACACACACACCCTCACATGACCATTACACATTCATGGTTCACACCATTAACCTAAGTCATATATTATTTAATTTAGGTATATCGTTTCAGTTTAGCATCAGTGCTGAATCTACTCTAGTACTTGATGAGCCAATATTAAAAATCTTTGGGAATTGAGACGTGAACTCACGTGTTAATTTTCTACTGAAATGTCTTGCAGTTTCGTTTACTTCATTCTGCTGGTAGCGCTTAACCAATCTTCACGATGTGAAACAGCAACGAACGGCTACAACTTGCAATCGCCCAGCTAGTCCAGTTTCGGTGTAGTGGCATTGAGTCGCGTTCCAGTGTCGAGTCCAATCTTCTTGATGCTCCATGTCCGGGTGGTCCATGTTCTATTGCGGCCATGGTCGGATGACACACGTCATTCTCCGTTGGTTTCTCCTCGCCGTCGCATGAAAAGAAATATATAAAAGGGATGATTTATTCGATAACCAACTACAGTATTTCTTTTTTATGACAATCTATGGTAGATAAAAGAAATACAAGCAGCGCTTAGTCACATTTAATGTGGTAGCATCACCCAAGGGTATCCTTGGCATGTGCGCCACGTGATAACCTATGCATGCATTTAACTTTCCTAGAATAACAACCGCTATCGTGTGGTAGCACTACCAAAGAGTAGCCTTGGCCATGTGTGCCACACAACAACGTAGGTATGTAATTAATAAACTAAAACACACTACAGCGATCGTGTGGTAGCACTACCAAAGAGTAGCCTTGGCCATGTGTGCCACACGACAACTTGTGTATGTATTTACTAAAAAAAAACTAAAATACACTACAGCTATCGTGTGGTAGCACTACCAAAGAGTAGCCCTGGCCATGTGTGCCACACGACAACTTGTGTATGTATTTACTAAAAAAAAAACTAAAATACACTACAGCTATCGTGTGGTAGCACTACCAAAGAGTAGCCCTGGCCATGTGTGCCACACGATAACCTCTGAATGCATTTACTCAACCAAATAAATTATAGCAATCGTGTGATAACACTACCAAAGAGTAGCCTTGGCCATGTGTGTCACACGATAAACTATACATGCGTTTTTACCAGATGATTGTAAGAATTACAGCTATTACTTTGAAACAATATAAAAAATATTACGTACCTTGATTCTACCCACTTCTGACTTGAAAGATCCACTAACAGAGAAGACCGAGGATGTAGAATTCAAACCACTTTATAGCCTTTTCTTCAGTTTTATTAACAACTTGAGTACTTTATGGATCTAGATACATTAAGCTAAACTTGTACATGGCTATGGCCGAGACGAACTAAGTGGACTTGTCTTGTCGACGGTTCAAAACCGAATGCCTGCTTGAATTACCATTCGCTTGCTTGCAGACCCAAACCATCCCTACTCTTTATTTTTATAGCTTGAAGCTTGAAGCTTGAAGGTTGGAGCTCAAGCAACCGATGGAAATTCAATTACCATATTGATTTATTGATCCCTGAATAATTCTGTATTTTGTAACGGTAACAAAACAAATAATATTTTTATGAACCTAATCATCTTAATATTAATTAATAATACCTTCTATTAACAATTTAGTAACAAAGTCCACACTTCCTGTCAATTAAGGTACCACAAGGTTTCAAATAACATCTAAAACTCATGGAATAATAACAGAAGCTTACAGTAGGTAGGTATACCTACCTACTAAAATTCATGAAATTGTAGCTGCCTAGGTTTGCATGGACCAAACTGACCACGAGGTTGGATTGGACTTTGAATTATATCCAATTGCTTACTTGGACCTGGCTGCATAGGTACGTCATTATTTTCGTCATTTTCTTTTAAAATTATATCACGCATTGGCATACCGCGAATTTGTCGCGGGTCTACAATCTCTGGCAAAAGGCATTTCATGTAAAAATCAATAACTTTTTTTTCTATTTCCACCTTCCAAAATTCGTCATCTCTAGGAATGTATTCGATTATGAGTGGATGATTTTCGCCGGACCAAATTCCAAAAATGCATTGGTTTCTCTCGGTAACATGGAGTTGACTCTGCACTTGGTAATACCAATTGCTTCTTTTATTAATGATTCGCGTACTGTTTTTTTTGTCATATTTATATATTTGTATTTTGTTTTCTTTTATAGCAGTTTCTATTCCGGTCTTAAATGCCGTTATTGGACACTTTACTTGTGTAATTTTATCGTGGTCAACTAAACCGTCGGGTGTAGCCCCAATAAATGGGTATTGTTTATCTATGAAAAGTCCACATGGTTCGATGACAATGTTTTCTTGTCTCTCCATTTGTTGTAGCGCTTGCTTTTCATTTTCTACACCATGAGCTACTGACATTACGTGGCCTATATTTTTTTTATACAGTAAATTTTTAACTGTATTCGCTGTGCTTTTGGACAATTTCCTTTTACAGATTGCGCCAAAATTTGAGGCCGTTATAAGGCTTTTTCTAATTTCCATCCACTCACTGCAATCCCTTTGTAACACTAATTATCAGTTTTTTCCCTTTGTAACACTAATTCTGGGGGGCGTAGGAAGGTCACTCGAAAAAATAGGGTCAAAAAAGGGCATTTTTAGGTTTTTTTAATAATAAAAGGGTCTAAAGGGGGGAGGGGGGCAAAATTTATTTTGCTTTCAAAATAATCTCAACTTCCCTACATGACCCAAAAAAAAAAAGTCTTAAAAGTCACTCCGCTTGGAAGATACGAAAGGGGGGGAAAAAAAGGGGTAGGAGGGGGGAAGTTATTTTGTTCTTTCAATTCAGGAAGAAACCCTCTATACGAAACCCCAATCGAAACCCTCCTATCTCGACGGTATCCGGTAGCACTCTCAAAAGGGGGGGTCCTGGGGGGCAAGGGGGGCAAAATTTTTTGTACAATCAAAATCACTCTAGACCCTCTTTACGTTGCCCATTAAAAAATTATGCAGGCCCTCTCCGTTGCAGAGCTCCCCTGAGGGGGGGAGTTCCGGGGGGGCAAATTCCGGAGGGGTTACAGCACGGCTCGCTTCGCTCGCCACGCTGTTCCTCATGGTCGCATGGCGGCTCGCTTCGCTCGCCGCAATGCTCCACACGAAAATAAAAGGTCAAAAATAGGTCATTTTTAGGTTTTTTAAATAATAAAGGGGTCTAAAGGGGGGAGGGGGGCAAAATTTATTTTGCTTTCAAAACAATCTCAACTTCCCTACATGACCCAAAAAAAAAAAGTCTCGCAAGTCACTCCGCTTGGAAGATACGAAAGGGGGGGAAAAAAAAGGGGTAGGAGGGGGGAAGTTTTTTTTGTTCTTTCAATTCAGGAAAAAACCCTCTATACGAAACCCCAATCGAAACCCTCCTATCTCGACGGTATCCGGTAGCACTCTCAAAAGGGGGGGTCCTGGGGGGCAAGGGGGGCAAAATTTTTTGTACAATCAAAATCACTCTAGACCCTCTTTACGTTGCCCATTAAAAAATTATGCAGGCCCTCTCCGTTGCAGAGCTCCCCTGAGGGGGGGAGTTCCGGGGGGGCAAATTCCGGAGGGGTTACAGCACGGCTCGCTTCGCTCGCCACGCTGTTCCCCATGGTCGCATGGCGGCTCGCTTCGCTCGCCGCAATGCTCCACACGAAAATAAAAGGTCAAAAATAGGCCATTTTTATGTTTTTTAAATAATAAAGGGGTCTAAAGGGGGGAGGGGGGCAAAATTTATTTTGCTTTCAAAACAATCTCAACTTCCCTACATGACCCAAAAAAAAAAAGTCTCGCAAGTCACTCCGCTTGGAAGATACGAAAGGGGGGGAAAAAAAAGGGGTAGGAGGGGGGAAGTTTTTTTTGTTCTTTCAATTCAGGAAGAAACCCTCTATACGAAACCCCAATCGAAACCTTCCTATCTCGACGGCATCCGGTAGCACTCTCAAAAGGGGGGGTCCTGGGGGGCAAGAGGGGCAAATTTTTTTGTACAATCAAAATCACTCTAGACCCTCTTTACGTTGCCCATTAAAAAATAATGCAGGACCTCTCCGTTGCAGAGCCACCCTGAGGGGGGGAGTTCCGGGGGGGCAAATTTTGGAGGGTTCACAGCACGGCTCGCTTCGCTCGCCGCGTTGTTCCCCGTGGTCGCATGGCGGCTCGCTTCGCTCGCCGCAATGCTCCACACGAAAATAAAAGGTCAAAAATAGGCCATTTTTAGGTTTTTTAAATAATAAAGGGGTCTAAAGGGGGGAGGGGGGAAATAGTTATTTGTTATACAAGAGTGCAAAGCTGCTTTTTAACCGCGTGCTCAATTTTGATGACTGAGCAAGCGCAGGATTCTAAAGTTTAACCACGAGCGTAGCGAGTGGTCTAAAAGTTAGAATAGTTAGAATCCTAAGCGTTGGCGAAGGAATCAAAAGAGCACAAGGTGAAAAATCTTTGCACTCGAGTGCAACACGTAACTTTTCATCCCACCTCAGCGAGGAAATGACTAATGCAAAAAAGAACATGGCGCGACTAAAAGTAACACACCAAGAAGGTTCCGAGTATGAGTTATTAACAAATTTAAAAAGGTTGTATGATAAATTCGGCACCATGCAGGTAGAAGTAAATAGGTTTAATGGTGTTTTGAATTCACAAATACACCAAGAAGGTA
Organism: Thera obeliscata; assembly: GCA_947578465.1. Lineage (NCBI taxonomy): Eukaryota > Metazoa > Arthropoda > Insecta > Lepidoptera > Geometridae > Thera > Thera obeliscata. The sequence continues at coordinate 19,771,424 of OX387912.1, read as the reverse complement.
CACTACGAGTGCGGGTTTTTAACAAAATAAAAAAGGTTGTATGATAAGTTCGGCACCATGGAGGTAGAAGTAAATAGGTTGTGTATTCACAAACATATTGAACACGATATTCTAAATTCAAATTTACTTTATCCTCTAGCGGATAAAAACGGCTTTTCCAGTCAGAAATTAAACAGCAAAAACACACTTTCAGAGCTGGTGGGATGAAAAAATTATTTTGCTTTCAAAATAATCTCACCTTCCCTACATGACCAAAAAAAAAAAAATCTTGCAAGTCACTCCGCTTGGAAGATACGAAAGGGGGGGAAAAATAATAAAATAAATTGTGTTGCTTACTTATATTTCCGTAAAACAAAGTTAATTGTACTTACTGTTACAATTTTATACTGTGACGGCAAACAACAATAATAATTTATCGTATAATTTGCGGGGAACGTAGCGAGCTAGCAACAGCGACACAGGTCCTACCTCAAAGACGCCTGGCCGGCTACAGAAACGAAGCGCGCGGGCCGCATTATTATATAATATCTTGATAAAACAATAAAAAACTGTTTTGAGAAAAATGAACCGTAGAATATTCTTCGTAATTTCATTGCCTATTTTTTGACATGTTTTTCGGGAGTAAACGTTGGGTCTACTTCAAGTACGACTTAAAAAAACGATCAAAAATTCGCGAAATTGGGAGTTTTCGCGATTTTTTTTGATCGAGCAAAGTTGACAATATCGTGTTTTGAACCATAGAATAATCAAGATTATTTATTAAACTACAACATATATTTTTATCAGATCAAAACAAATAATATTTGATTGTTTAATGTTGAATCTAAAATAGGTCGATTCTGAGAGTCTTGGTCTTAAGATTTCCTGCATATTGCCTGTGCGATTCCATCATCTATCTAATTAGGTGTAGGAACGTTGATGCAACTGTGCAACTACACTATCATTACGTAATACGCGTAGGTTTTGATCGATTGCTGATGTTATACGACCAGGCCCATATATTGAATAGTAGCTACTCAAACCTTTTATCAGCTTTGAGTACTCGATTCTTCGGAGGAATGGATCGAAGTTATTTGATAGCTTACTCTTCTCTTTCCTTTATTATTGAGTTTTAGGACCTAGTATTGAGACGTAGGTGCCAATTTGGTTAAGAATAGTAATTGTCGGCTAAATTAAACGCCATCGTGCACTAGCTCTCCAGCTTTTCGCGTCCAGTTCTTATCTTTAATTCTTCTTTCGGTCATAAACCTTCTACCCACACCTTCAGATGACGCTACATTTTGAGGGTTTTAGCTTGTTTCTTGTCTAGAGTATAATAAAACCCTGTTCTGTCGATATTCACATTACACCTACAGAGCAGATGGAAACCGGTTTGAAAATGTTACGGATCTGAGTAAAGCACCATCCTACAACATACCAAACACAATTTGCTGCTGACTGTAGTATTAATAACGTAACAGCTTCAAACAGGGTCGGGTGACTGGCTCCGGTTGAGCGAAACCTCTTTAGCCTTTGCTAATTAAATTGACCGTCCCTAGACTGTCGTTGGCTAGGAGAAAATACTTTGCTTGTGTATTTTCTGAAAGGATTTTTAAGCATTAAAACATAAAGACACATAGGCTTGTCTAATAAATAAGTTTACCTTTAATAATAATACTGGCATCACGGCACACCTAAATTTAAAGGATTTGAAAATATTGGCCTACGATACGGGATATATAGAAGAGAGTAATATTATATTGCTCTACCTGCAATGGGATGTTTCATCCTGAAAATAATAATTATCTTTGTCGCATAGTCTATGAGCAAATAAAAGTCCCCGGTATAACAAATAAAAGTCAGCTGGATCGTTTTTAGGGAAGGTTTATGTTAGAATCATTGTGCATCGTATTTCGTATTACTTAGTTCATTGACTTCCTTATTGCTTAAAACAATCGTGACTGGGACAGAATTTAAATGTCTTCATTCTTTGCAATGATTTGTAAGTTGTAATATCCAACTTGTGTGGATGTTTTGAGAATATTGTTTGCAGTGTATGAATATTGTTTGCAGATTATGTTGTTTGTTACGACAATACAGAATGTTATTAAGATAAAGTGCATGCTCGGTACATAGTCTGTTTATGTCTTTAGTGTTTGTTGGTGATAAGGAGTTACCGTAGTTTTATCACGACACGACTTGTCAGTCGTCAAACTCGGCCGTAATAAACTGAGTAGAGTTTTGATAGCAGTACTCGTGGTTAATAAATTAAGTTATTGTTGAAAATACACATTGTTTCATGTCTCGTTAATCATAATCACACACGGCTCGTACCTTCCTAAACAATAACTTCTGTTTTGTTGACGTCTTGTTGGTCTAACGATTCTAATGGAATAGGACCCCAGACTGAAAGGAACCTTTTGAAACTATCTACTTTTACCCATTATGTAACATTTTGCTTAGTACTAAGACTACGTATCACTGGAATGTAGTATACCTACGTTAACTGCGTATAGGTACAGCGATGGCTATCAAACAGATTTTAACCGATAATAACTAGTAAGTTGGGTAGGTACTTTGTAGTCGACTTGTGCAATACGCAATTCTCGCTTGACAACTCCGGGTCAGCCGAACCGGTTGATGTTGAGCCTCAGTTCCTTACTCTGAATAGCTCTGAATAGTCGGAATACTGGTCGTAAACGTGTAAACACTTTCGCAGATTGACTCGGTAATTGTATGTCGTGTTATTTCTTTGAAAATAACAGCGGCCACGGGAAACTGACAGGTGTGACAGCTCTTGTATGATTTTACCAGTCAAAATTGTTTCGCAATCGCAATTATAATAAGGTCACCGAAACAGCGCTGTCTGAGTCGAGCCTCAAGCATAGATTTTATGATAGTTCTCCATTGAAAAGTGTCAAAAATATGTGCTTGAGGCTCGACTCAGACTCAAGCACTGTTTCGGAATATGGGCCTAAGAATCGACAAAAGGACACATTCCAAAAGAATGACCAGTTTGTAGGTAATCGACTGCGACTGCATAACTAACCGTGAACCCCGCATTGAAAACTGTAATTCAGAAAGAACTTACGCGTACCATAATTCCGAATATAAAAATAGCTGCATCTGGTTTATCAGCTTTTTGATTTCTTATAACAAACTGCGTTTGTAAGCTAGTTTTTATTTCGGAGCTACAAAGTCCAGGCAGATCGACGTGCTAAGACATCAATTATAAATCACTCATTTATAAGATTAAGTAAGGTTAAACAACGATGAAGTTGCAAATTAATACGTGCACATTGCAGATGTTTTCAAATTTATATTTGAATCTCACAACACAGTTTTCCACGTGAGATAATAGCGACTTTCATCGGCAAGTATTCTTCCGTAATATAAGTAGGTAATTTGCAATTGTATCATGAACAATGAACACGGAAACCATTAGCTTTGATCATAGCTCTGGGCCAGTCCACCAAAGAATAATTAATCGTCAGTAATGATTCCTTAATATACTACCTACTAAAATAGAAACCGAGCAGAAGCAGGTATCTTAATGATAGTACAGTTTAGGTAAGAAGCTTGAAATAAACACAAAAGAAATGAAAGAAGAAGGAATTTGAAGTAAAGTGATACAATGAAAACCCTGGAACAATTAAGTAAAAAATAAACTTTATGAAAACTTAAGAACAAGCCACAAACAGAGCTCAATAAATTTATATCAGAGACGACAGTAAAAATAATAAAATAAAGTAATAACCAACTTAATTGCTATTGTTTGTTATTGTTGATCAATTTGTAAGTGATTATGTATATTTTTTTTCAACAATTAAGACCTACCTAAACTAAGCCAGCTTAGATGAAGGTAAGAATAACTGACAAATTTGTAAAAATAAAAATACCACTCCAAACTAAGACCAATGTGTCGCTTTGACACACATTTCTTGTCTTCTCAAAAGTTTTCTACCTCAAGCAGCGTTTGCGCTCGAGGTTATTACGAAATCCAGAGTTATTTCGAGATCTTGACCTGTTTTTTTACGTCAAAGGGATTTCTCTCCTCAGAACTTACAACTCGTTTTGCTATTAGTAGCAGGTATGCATTAACCATAGAAATCTATGGAATCTGTGCTTCTAGTAGCGTAAGGCACTTCTCTTCCGCTATAAAACTTCAACCGCAGTCTTCAGACCATAATGCATATAAGATTTACAATCTACTAGGTACGTAAATAACTAGGTATCTTCAACGGTAACTCACATTTCCATTCACTGCTGTTTTTGCTCATAAATAACTTTTTACTGTGACTTTTCTTTTCTGTCTGTTTCCCTGTATATCATTGTTTCATCAAGTAGGTAAGTAGTAGTTCGTTTGGCATAGAATTCACAATCATTGCTTCCGTTCCAATACATTTTGCTATGTACATATAATTAGGGACGATTTTTTTAACTCCAATCGTCCATTAGACCCGACCAGTTCAAAACCTTACAAAAGTTATAGCCGTGTGAGTTCTTAGTTCGTAGAAGTTTCATCTAGGTTTGCTTTTTTATTTGCATTATTTTACCTAGCTTACCAATCTGCCGTTTCGAGAAACTGCCTTGTCTTTATAATAAACTTTCTACTATAGCTAGAACAACTAGCTATAAGTATGTACCTTACCTACCTATCTCGCATGCCGAAATTACTACGGCCTTGCCGGTCGAGTAGGGCGTTGTGACACGGCACCGTATTTCGGCTGTCAATAGAGTTCGTTGGCCCTACGTGTGAGAGCCTGTGCCTTGTCCGTTCGTTACTTTGATCATTGCTTTTATACGTGATATCTTATCTTTGAATAATTATCCTACGTAGGTATTAATTTATCGTCAGCTGAAGATATCTTCAAAGATCTAGGCGTTGGCAGACAGTCAGACCTTGAATTTATGAAACTTTTTTGAAGTGAAAACTTCTTTAGCGGCGTTGAGCACTTTCTGAATGGGGATAAAATCTTAAACTCGCGTCAGGATCACGTGACCCTGATCGAAAAAGCGTAGGACGGATTTTTTGCAGAAATGTACCCTAAGACTACAACGTAGAGTTCATAATAAAAATCGAAAAAGCGACGCTACAGATACGCTAGTAGTTACTATGACACGGTAACGTCACAGAATAGATAATAGTTAGTAGCAAGCATACCAAGGCGTTTTTCGTGACTGTAGTAGGTATAGGTACATACCTATTATAGATTTTATGAACTAGCGGCCGCCCGCGGCAGGTAGTAGTGGTCATTGGTACATGATTTTATAGATCTACTGTATTTATTTTTCGAGTGGAGCATTGCGGCGAGCGAAGCGAGCCGCCATGCGACCATGGGAACAGCGCGGCGAGCGAAGCGAGCCGTGCTGTGACTCCCCCCAAGCCCCCCAGAACCCCCTCCTCCTGAACCCGGGGGAGCGTCGCGGCGAGCGAAGCGAGCCGCCACGTGACCACGGGGAACAGCGCGGCGAGCGAAGCGAGCCGTGCTGTGACCCCCCCTAAGCCCCCCAGAACCCCCTCCTCCGAAACCCGGGGGGAGCGTCGCGGCGAGCGAAGCGAGCCGCCACGCGATCACGGGGAACAGCGTGGCGAGTGAAGCGAGCCGTGCTGTTACCCCCCTAAGTCCCCCAGAACCCCCTCTTCCTGAACCCGGGGGGAGCGTCGCGGCGAGCGAAGCGAGCCGCCACGCGACCACGGGGAACAGCGCGGCGAGCGAAGCGAGCCTTTCTGTGACCCCCCTTAGCCCCCCAGAACCCCCTCCTCCTATGTCTGCCGTTTTACTTCATTTAGGACCTACTTGTAGGTCGCGCGACAAGGTCCCTTCTAGCGGTTCCGACCCGTTGAAGATTTGGCTTTACGTAAAATTTAGGGTTCCGTATAGGGTTTTGATTGGGGTTATACTATATTGAGGAATTTGATTAAATGGTCGACTTTTAGGGTTCCTTAGGACTTTGATTGGAGTTTCAACTACACTTAGAAGCTTGATAATGTTAAAATTTTTAGGGTTCCTTAGGACTTTGATTGGGGTTTTACTACATTGAGGAATTTGATTAAGTGGTCAACTTTTAGGGTTCCTTAGGACTTTGATTGGAGTTTCAACTACACTTAGGAGCTTGATAATGTTAACATTTTTAGGGTTCCTTAGGACTTTGATTGGAATTTCAACTACACTTAGGAGCTTGATAATGCTAAAATTTTTAGGGTTCCTTAGGACTTTGATTGGGGTTTTACTACATTGAGGAACTTGATAAAATAAACAACTTTTAGGGTTCCTTAGGCCTTTAATTGGACTTTCAACTACACTTAGGACCTTGATTATGTAAACAATTTTAGGGTTCCTTAGCACTTTGATTGGAATTTCAACTACACTTAGGAGCTTGATAATGCTAAAATTTTTAGGGTTCCTTAGGACTTTGATTGGGGTTTTACTACATTGAGGAACTTGATAAAATAAACAACTTTTAGGGTTCCTACGTTAATAATCAAGTTTTCACTTCTGCCGGCACTCCCGGAGTGCAACCCGTATTTTTTATTTATTTCCTTTAGCTCCTCTGCTCCCTGCCAAAACTTGAGTTTCAAATTCCTTTGGAATGTTGAATTTCACCATTTCAACACCCTTTTCTAACGTCACTTGTATGAGAGCCAAATATTTGTCTTTGAACCTTCAACACCTCACTTACGAAACCCATGTCAATGACATTTTTTACGAGTAGCAGGTACCTAACTGCTCTACATCTTCCAAAATCTTTTTGTAAACATTAGGTATATCAAAGTTGTGGTACAAGTAAAATAATGAAAATAAATATCAATGCAGAATACAGACTACTACTTATGTAGAAGACCAATCACTATAAATTCTACGACATCTATCATAAATAAATGTAAAAACAAAGTCAAAAATGAACACCTCACAATTACAAAAGATTAAAAGTGGGGTTTGTCTTGTTCTGATGTTACTGGTTGAAACTTTATCATCTCGCTTTTGTTTGCTTCCGAAACCTTACAAAACGCTGCTTCTAAAGTATTCAGTAAAACGCTATAGGTAGAAGCAGAGCGATTACATGCAGCCCCATTTTAAAGCAGCGGCTCCAAACGAGCTCCTTTCAGAACTAGGTCAGTGCGGAATTGGGACGAACCAACGAACCCTTAGGGAGAGATGGGCTTATTTACTGTTTTGTGACGAACACGGGTACGGTTTTGCATTAGCAGAATATACCAGATATATTCTGAGGTGCTATATTATGTGACTAGTCATCATTATCGAGATGAATTATAGCGTTTCTTTGTTTAAACGGTGTGACCTTGAATATACAACTTTTTGTTTTGAAAACTTACTAGGTAGTTATGAAAATGACAAAAGTACAAACGTTCTTCCTTAAATAGATATGTACCTACATTACATTTACCTACTATATAGGTCTTACATGTATAATTGGGAATTTACAACAGCGTATATAGCCATTTAAACGTAATACTCCTCGACATTACTTACGAAGGATTCCCGGGAAATCTAAGGTTATTCATGAATTCTCCTACGCTTACCAATTCAATTAGTACCTACTTAGACATTCAAAGTAGAATTTCCAAGTGATCTATTAAACATGTATAACGTTGTAGTCATACACTCAAGTTCGGCTGCAGAAAGTCAACGCACGTATAAAAATCTAAGGCCAGCTGGGCGGTGGCGCAAGCTGATTTCGTAACAACTAATTTGGTTTCATTGACGACGTGACTAACATTTTATTATTTGCTTGTTCTTTTTCGTGCTTCATTTTCAGATGGCCTTTATTATTATTTCGGACATTTGAATGATCTATATATATTTTCAATAAGTGGTTAGCCAACTGTTTGAACAAATATTGAGAGAGCATGACATACAGCTTACCTGAGTTTTCTAGCAGTTTGAATAGGTATGATTTTGTCTTTCATTTCTATTCATATTTAAACTAGAATTTGTACATTTTGAAAATATCAATGGTATCATAGGCCTTGGGGCTTCTGAGATGACGTTTCACATTATTTGTGGATTCCATCAATGTATACTACATATATTATTCAATTTACGTAAGGCTGCCAGTGTAACGTAAGATGGATCGGCTATCAAATAGCAGTTCAGCATCGTACTTCTATTTATTTTTACTATACTTACTTATATTCTGAGTCTGTTAGTTCTTCATCAGGTACTTGATTGGTATTGAATAAAACCCGCAAAACTTCGTATTAACAACTACCTATGCCTAGTATTTAGGTATAATAAAAATGAGAGGCGTGGAATTCATTAATTTAATCAGTTTACGTTCAAGGAAATGTTTCAATAATTTTCATTCTGCACTGTTGGGTCTTTGAATTATTCATTACGCTACTCTACGGTGTCTTAGCTTGTCTTCGAGACAGAAGATAATCTACTCAAGTTTTAGAGGTCATGTTTAATGATACAAGAAGTCTCTCAACCAATCTTTATCATTTTTTGCTTTAGCATCAGAATTATTTAGCAAATTCTTGGGTACTATACCGTTTTTAACGGTGTTTACTCGTTTCTGAACGTAATTTTTTTGTTATGATTATGATGTTTTCTTGGAATGTAATTAGCATGCATGTTATAAAACATTGTTTGCTGTACAGAATTGCTTACGGATTCTCGCTGTTTATTTGCAAGATTTGTTTGGGTGAGGCATCTCTTTGTATGTGTATAGTATATATTGACAGCCTTGGCAGAAGCGATGTATTTGTACAATTTCTTATAGTAATAATAAGTGATCCAGTCAGGATACTTTAAACGGAAAAAAGTATACCTAGTTACCTACCTACTCACAGAATTTTACTTTTAGCTATTACCTTTAATGTCAACATCATGATAAAATGAGGCACGAAACGTAAATTGGTTTCGTACTGTTTCATTTGATATCGACAAATTATTAAGCTCCATCTAAACTTTGGAAGTTCGCAGTTTGATTTTTCTATTTTTTTAAGGGGTAATGTCTTTGTATTGTATTGCTCCCCCTTGTAACAATTTCTACACTCAAACCTATTCCCAGCTTCTCTCCTGGAAATTATATCTACGAGCAAGCATACCCCTGAACCCCCATTGCCCTGTATCGATCCCTCCCTAATGTCCTTCCTCTCCTCCCCTTTCCATTCAATCCAACTCTAATTCACCACGACTGAAAAATTAACGCCTCTCAACGATGTCGGGTCTCTTCGGTCTCTACGATCTTTTTGTGTCTCAATCTTTCTAATTGCTATGCCAGCGTCTCGCCTCGACACTGTATTTTAATATTCGCTAGACCGAGTAATTTACCGCGAAATGACTTCTTCTTTGTTTGAAAATCTCCTTGTTCTATTTTTCTTTTTCGAAATTTAAATCATAGTCAGCCATCGTTATGGGTCGAGTTACCCGAATATATTTCAGACTGTTGTATAATATACCATCTTAAATCTATTCTACAAAGAATAATAAATTTCTTTTCTCCTAAAAATTCCATTCTGATTACTTTATCTAGTTCCTTGTTTAATCAATCAACATCAACACACTTTGTTTACTATGATACTGGCTACTACAACATTCACTACGTTATGTCATAGTTTGTTTCGAATGGTCGGGTGGCTTCGGGGGAATACTCGTACAATGAGGGGAGAGGTTTTATCGTACCAAGCTTGTAGGTATTCAGAACTTTTATGAGACAAGTTTATGGCATGAGAATTAATTAAGATCGCTGCTGACGAATTGAGAAAGAGTACAACTCGACAATAAATTTTAAGCTAATACTTACCTTTAAAGTTGTGTGTGTGTAAGTCAGAATCAGTCTGTGTGCTAATTTACCTACAGAAAGATCATTCAGAAGATCTAAAGTAAGATAAACTGTACGTTAGGCGGTTGCGTTAGTTGCGTCTGTGACTAATAAAACAAAAATAATCCAAGGTAAACTCGGCACGTGGTAAAAAATACCTGTCTGATGGATTTTTGTGCCGAGAATCGCACGGAGATGGAAAGGGAATCGAAATAAACAGATAGGAAGTTATTTATTGTAGCATTTTATCCGCAATTCGGCTGAAAACTGTAATAGCAGATACCTTACGACGGCAGTAAGGTTGATGACTATTATAACAATCACAAAGGTATGTGTAAAACTTTTCCGTGTCTGCTCACCTAGATTTTCACTTCCTCGTTCCAGTCTGACTATAGCGCTACAGCGTCATTCCTTTGACTAGTGCCAAACAAATAAACAGAAACGTTGAATCTTAGAACGATTATATAAGTTATGAAACAAGCTTCTCGATGCGGTTTTGGTCGTCTTACATTCAGGTCACGAAGTTCTTTACGATGGGATAGGATCATGATAGATAAGATAGGCATTTTACGGGTATATTCAATTTTTTGGGACCCACCAGGTCTAAGCCATTAATTGAAATCAACATGATAGAGCGTTTTTATTTGTTTAGCTGTTGATTTACTTACATACTCACCTAGATAATACACCCACTTGTATTTAAGTACTTTGTATGTGTGAATGTCGATAATATAGAATAGAGCGTCCGCGTCGTTCCATTCGAACGTTGACCGCATAGAATGCACTCGCTCGCATGCCCAGCGGTTCCGCTTCATGACAGTATACTGTTGAATATATTGCATATAAATTATAAGCGATTATATTATAGACAAGGCACTGACAGATGGCTGCTATATTATTACTTGTCAAAACACATTCGATAGTTCTGAATTAGAAGCGGTCGAAAACCTATGACTATGTTCAAAGTTTTGACTAGTCTCCATAGTAAACTGCTGTTTCAACGTCTCAGTTGTTATTGGTAGGTAAGGTTGGCTTAGCAGCATGAAATTTTTGTACAAAAAGTTAGACCTAGGCACAAGAATAGGTAGGAGATAGGTATAAGCATACTATCACTTAATTTATTCACCTTTATTCATTAACCGGTTTATGATAATGCGGGCTGAACTTTGCACGCACATTGTATTCAATCAAGGTTATTATAAGTAAGAATATCTATGGCCATTGAAAAGTGTGCCTTTGTTTAAATTAGGTGGATTGGATATAAGCCTATTTACAAATTTATATAGCTGTACCTAACATAATAGTAGCATGCACGATAAAATGGTTCCCCAGGGAAGATTTCGCCAGTAAGGAAGTTGCCTCGAAGACGGAAGGACTTACCAAGCACTTTAAGTACAGGATGCAACGAAGAGTAGGAATATAGCTAAAGTACGATGAAACTAGAACATCTCTCTTTCTCAAACTGCTTTATAATCCAGATAAAACGATGTGCCATTTCAATAAGATAAGATAATGCTTTATTAGGAACAGAAACCACTTTGTACATAATTATTAATATCTATAGAAAAACTATAATCTGCAATAATTAATCTGTGTCACAGACATCAAATACTACATTTCCTTTACGTTTATTGATCTTTCCAGTAGGTACCGATTTTGTTATCAGAACAGATAATATAACAATAGTACAGATGAAATGAGTAATAGATATAAAGGTATGCAATATAAACAATAGTAAGTAAATGAGAGACAAAATGGCAACAGAAGAAACCTTGCAAAATAACAATACAAAGTCCAAGTTAGCATTTGCAATGCTTCGGCTTTGTGGCATTCAAACCGTTGCTGTTCCCTCATTACCATTTGTAATAGGAATTGATAGTACCTCGGTCAACCTAAGCGCTTTATTTAACTCGATGATATCACCACACATTTTAACATGCGATTGATAGACAGACTAGACAAAGTAGATTTGCTATCAAAGCACCTATTATTTATACCGTTGTTTGTGTTTGTAGTATACTCATCTTCCAGTTAATCAATGACAAAAACGACATTGAAACTTATAAAATTTTGGTTGAGGTGAGGAGAGGGATTTATAATAAATCAATAGTTCCGACACGAGCCAGAGCTCCCCAAGTCCCATGACATCTTAATATCTGACACATTTCTGAACTTTGCGATGAAACCGCGTCTGTACTCTCACACCCTCCTCCCACCCCTTCTATCCACCCTAAGAGCAACACCAGGGGCTAGCCTTATAATGGAATCTGGTTTTACTGCCCCTACGCTACACCCGCTCTAAGGATTCCTTAGGAAATACTCGTAAATATTTCATGACACTGTTACTGAAGCTTCACGTTAAATCCTGCCATAAAAGAGCGTACAGAGAGTTGTGGTAAATGGCGTGTCTTCTTTACCTTGCGGTATTGGCTCTGTCTAGATTACATCATGAAATATCATACTTACATCGCAGATAAGAATTTCCCAAACGTTAAAGTTCCGAAAAAAATTCGAAGGAAAAGTATGCGGCCTTGGGAGATCGTCGACATAATATATGGCAAGGCAAAGGCATTATTTTGACTCCAAGGAAATCTCCAGTACCTACCTCACACAAATTGTTTAGGGGTAAAGCTAGCCAACTAAAGAGAGTATACCGGAAAGAAAGAAAACCATCTAACATAGGATATCTGGAAATAGTCCCGGAAAATGCGTCTTGTAAAATAATCATACATAAAACGGTAGGATAGGAAATTAGGAACCCAGCCGTAGATTGCTGCCTGTTCTGTTCTTCTAGACTTGGTCACGTGGAACTGTCGCCTAGATTCACCTAGCTTCAAGACGTTCCAAAGCGATCATTGTGATACAATTGAGTAAATAAATTTTAAAATCTGTTAGTGGCTAATAAAGAAAGAAAGAAATAAAGAAATATCAGCGAAGTGACGCTTGAATGTAATGTCTTGGCATGATGAGAACCCAGAAGGATGTAATTCATGCATGAGTCTATTGTTTCCGTTTTCATTGTTTTGATGAACTTACACTGAGTCTGAGTAGGTAAATATTCAACCTAATTGTAATACGAGTATAATTGAATATGCATTAGGTACTTATTCAGAGGTCGGTCAGTGACTGCAAGGTCATGTTTATTCGATACAAGACAGCCTAAAACATGTTTTAGACTCGTTTTAGGCCTATTATGTAATCGTTTTCACATTAGTTACTGATGTCTTTCTTTGTTTCTCTTATAAGTTATCTATTGGGGAGGGGATCAGAAGTCTGGTACTCCAGACTTTAGCCAGAGGCTAGTGCAATATTACATTTGGTATTCACATTTTTCATAGGAACTTAGCATAGTTAAATAATCGTTATATATAGTTCCAGTTCAGTAGGTATGTTAATCCAACCAAGGCCACCGTTATCACGTTAGTTTTATGATGTTAGTTAGATAGATTCTTTATCAGATATTCTCACGCCATGTCTAAGACCTGTCATTTTGTTTGCTAGCTATGTTTACTTTACGTTTTCTCAAATATCTACCTACTTACGAGTAGCATCTATTTCGTTGTAGGTTTATTACTGAAGTTCGATTCAACGTTGAATCAAATGACCGCCGAGTGTTTATCGTAGAGAGGAGTCGTAGACCTTAGATAATGATCCATTCTACCCAATATAAGTCGCAGTGGGTTAGGTAAGAGTAAGTATAGGCACAAAATAAAAGTTAGGCAAGACATGAGTGGGTTATTTCCATAAAATGTGTTATCATTAGCATTATGGTCACCAATACCAACAACCTAGTAGGTAAGTAATTTTCCGAGGAAATCCGTCGAGAGCCAAGGTCAATGTGTAGAATAAGTAGGTAAGTTGAAGTGGCAATGAGCAGGTCATAGCCATCGCCATCGCGGTCGCCCACCTACCCGATGGACCAACGGGTCGCGGGAAGTCGGTGGATGGAAAGGGCTCAGAATCGTTCTTTCTGGAAATGTATTTTTGGGGCGGCCCACAGAATACTGATAAGACAGTAGAAGGGCGTTCATGCGCCGTTTGTATTGGAGTGGAGCCGATGTCGCCAGTTTTACATTTCCACTAATTAAAGTATGTATTTAAAATATCACTAAATATGAGGATTCTAAGAAAAAGGAAAGAAGGAAGATGTTAAGAAAGTATTTCTATGTTTGAAATTGTCGCTTAACTTGTTCGGAAAGTAAGTCTTGTGCTGATCAAACATCGATGGCTGTTGCAAGGCATTTTTCACTTTACGACTCCCAAAAAACTGAATTTGTATGGAGAAAGGAGCATAATTATGCTCATGTATTTTGGTGACACTTTTCCGGCCACATGGCTGTTCTACGTTGTTCTGTGGGGCGGCCTATGTCCAGCAGTGGACTTCCTCGTGCTGATGATGATGATGATGAAGTAACTTCCTGCCAACTACTAGTAGATAGAACCAACATATGCGTCTCATCTCATAGCAGGTTAGCCTCCCATTCCCCGACAGGTCTGTTTTGTTAGGTAGGTATGTAGGTGTAGTACCTCTAGGTAGGTAACCTACACGTCTGCCTCGCCGAGTTCATTGACCCACTGAACCAGAGAGGACGCGACGCTCGTGCAACTTTGGCGGCAAATTACATTCTGAAAGTTTTAAGACTGTTTCAAATTAAAGATTGATGGTTTTGAGGTTTTCTTAGCCCCTTCGTATGCACAATTGCACATCCTTCGTAGAATTTTTGATTGTGAAGAGAAGATTGGAGTAGCACTGTGTACAAAGAGGCTTATTCTAACAGCTGTAGGCATGTGCATTGTGCATAGTGAAGTACCTATAGTGACAGGTAGTTCTTTGCGATCCAGGGTGATGAATGGATTAGAAGTGCCACCCAAAAGCTTCTTTCGTTAACTTGACACACATGTCATGTTTGACACTTGACACACATCAACATCGTCCTGTTGAAGACCAATCAACATCGTCCTGTTGTGATTTTTCATACTCCTTGATTAGAGAATACAATCCCGAGCATGTTTTTCAATCCCGGGCTTTCGGGATTTTTGAAGCCTTTTCCCGGGATCCCGGGCCTAACCCGGGATTAGAATATGTGATTTTTAATTGGGCTAAAATAAAAAAAACACGAGTAGTAATTAAAAAAAATGTCTTTAATGTCTTGGCACAACACCAATCAGAATTATCATAAGAAAAGAAAAAACACAAACCAAAAAATACTATACTTTTGCAAGAAATTAAAAAATAGCACAAAACTATTTAGAATTTCGAAAATATAAAGCTTGGTCTAAAGGATTAGCAATGCAATCATCTAATACTGTACTCATTGCTAACTTTTTCAGACTTTACACATACCAGTTGAGCTCCTCTTGAACAAGCTCATTTTTTAACTCTTCCAGCATTTCAAATTCATTATGTTCATTAACATCATCAACATCAAACATGCTTTTATAAATATCTGTTAGAGTTTTGCATAAATCATGCTCTGCAACTGATCCACGAAACCTGTCCATTAACATTTCCCGACAGTTTTGTACCTTATTCTTATAATTCTGGAATATAATAAAATATGTACATATTTATATCATTATTCCCTACTTAATGGAATAAATGGACTTTACTTGAAAAAAAAAAAAAAAAAAAAAAAAACTGTTTTTTTTTTTGCAATGCTCCATCCTTTTCATTGATTAAAGGCCTGCGCACACCTAGCCCTAGGTCGCTGGCGATTGCGATCACTGAAACGCTCAAATATTTCTAGTGAGTATTTCTATGTTTGAAATTGTCGCCAAATATCACTGTCAAATTTGACAGCGTTTCACTGATCGCCGAGGACGCCAGCGACCTAGGTGTGTGCAGGCCTTAGCACGAATTATTTGCATTCTAGCGTAACCGACTGTATACATATAGGTACCTAATACCTACCTTCTCTAAAACGATCTACCGTATCTAAGGCAGTGGTTGGATGAAATTTGTTATCTTACAGTTAAATAAATCTATAAACAACATTTACCACAGTTCAGAGTAAAGTCGAGAAGTTGCAGTGATCTCGCGGCCTAGTTTCGCAACCTTGAAGGTAACCTACCTAACCTGGCTACCTATACCTACTTACCTACTCAGTTTCTATTAATAATGGCGGCCATTGCAATGGAGATGTGCCGATTGAACGGATAAACAATATACCGATAGGTTTATGTGTAGGTAAGGTAGGTACAATTGGGAAATACTGGAATTACTTACTAGTTTTACTTAAACAGAGATGTGTGGGTAAGTATAAGAAGCTAACTGAGTAGGTAGGTAGGGGTACCTATACGTTATTCTTCCTAGCTTATTACCTTAATACCTATGGCTTTGGTCTGTAGAACAATAATGCGAAGTAACTGTACTAACTTCCCTATGCAAAAAATAGCATAATTAAGTGGGTGGACGGGATCTTTGTAAGTACCTAATAGGTATAGGTAGGACCTACCTTCTTCACGTAAAGGTTCATAAATATAATGTGATATTTAGCGCCACCAAAGTGGTAAAAATTAGTTGCGGTTACAGGGTTTATGTTTGAAACTAGCCTACCTAAGTACCTACTGTATCACCTGTATCAAACATCATAAGTGCAATAAATTATTTGTATTAGGATTTTGAACATAATTAGGAACCTAAACTACTTAAATAAAATATAATCGCCTAAATAAATTCATAATCATTTCTTATTATGTAAAAATACGTTCAGCCTAAGATAAATACATTCAACTATTGTACGTCTGTACTATTCTACCAACTCACATTACTATGCATTTGTGCATTACTCGTATATTTAGGTCATCATGTAGCTAGCTAAAAAATAGTAGTTATACTTATTACCATAGAATATAAATAATTTAAGTTTAAAAAACTTGAGAAACCGACTTCATTGTCAAACGGTTAAACCGATTTTAATCAAATTTGTTTGGGACAATCTGGACGTAAGAATAACCTTCCAAATAAAAAAATAATTTTCTAAATCGGTTCATAAATGACGGAGGCATGCAGTTACAAACATTAAAAAAATTATTTAAAAAAAATGGCAACACCGATTTTAATAAAATTAAAATGGGACCAATCTGGAAGCAGTACCTTTCAGATAAAAAAATAATTTTTCAAATCGGCTCACAAATGACGAAGTTATGCGGTAACAAACATTAAAAAAAAAAAAAAAAAAAAACATACAACCGAATTGAGAACCTCCTCCTTTTTGATTGGAAGTCGGTTAATAAGAGCAGCAGATAGAAAAGCGTTACCTTGCCGTAACATGGCCGTAACACAGTTTTTTAACTAGCACGGTAGGTAAAGCTCCAAGCCACAGTAGGTATGTGCCTGTTGTCTAGGGTTGCCTATTATTGCCAGGTTCAGATGCTGATTGTGGAAATAAAAGGCTTTAAAATGGCGTTGGCACTAGTAGTAGGTACAAATAACTGTATGTCTTGTTTGTTTGGAAATAAACGTTATTCTTATTCTCTTATTTTTAAAGATAGGTAGGTACAGGTATGTAATACAACAGTACCCCAAGTCCCACTGCAATTACAACATTTCGTTACTAAATGTTGTTTTCGTTTCGTTTATTTGTCTCTGTCTATTGTATGGAGAAAAGATGAGACAACAACTCTAACTACGTAATGTATTTTTGCCGTCTCATATTTTCTCCATACAATAGATAGAGACAAATAGGCGAAACGAAAAAAACATTTGGTAACGAAATGTGGTTGCCAAACTCCGACTTCGGGAACTGAAGTCATAATCCAGACATAGATTGCTACACCTCCCGTGCGCTTAGCTAGGTGTGGCTATGTGGGAGATAAAATGACATAAGTAGGGCATGCTTTGATCATTGACCAGTCACATATTCAAGTACCTATCAAAAACTTTCGCTTTTCTGGACGTTCAGTGTTAAATTGATTGTTCATTAAATATTTAATTTTTTTTACGGGATTATTTTATAGTGTACTAAAAGCTCAAAAATAATCAGGTAGGTTCTAGGTACCAGTCATCAGACTTTCTCCCCATCAATCTAACGCATTGATCTTAGAATTGCAAGGTGTAGGGTCCTTCTACCCCATTATCTACTTCATTCTCTAGGTTTTGTATTTATTGACCGTATAGCCTATTTTATATGTGGTTACAAGGTATAATTACTTTTTCAAATGCGAGGTATCTTATCTACTACCTACCTACCTAATTAGCTATACTTACAATATACATACATAATATATGACTAGGTAGGTATACTTACGTAGATGCAAGGTCGCATAGCTAGTAAGGTTTCATTGTAACTAGAACAAGTAGGCTCGACATCAACATCGACATGATCGCTCGTTTGATTTGCTGACACAAGCTTGTAGTAAGAGCATATAACTACGTTCACGACACGACGTGCCTTAAGGGCCCCTTATGTCGAAGATTTAGGTATTTAACTCACCCAGTCGACTTGCATCCGCGTTACGCGGGAGCCGACTTGATATGAACTCCGGTGACCCTTTGGCGGCGGGCGAGAACGCCACAGTATAACATAATGCAGTAGGCAAAGTAAGTTTAATATTATTGACTATATTCTGTTAGTATATTGAAATGAAAGTTTATTAGATTTAAATAGGTATTAACTGTGAATATATACTCTAAAAGTCTAAACTATTTGAATTAGTGAGGTGATAATGATATGATGATTATAGGAGAGTTTGTGGTACCTACCTAAAAATACAAACAACAAATGAAAACAAACATAATTGTTATGTACAATATTTATTCTCATTTATTATACTTACAGGTTGATTTAATATGATGTACAGAATGCTTATTTTGAATTAAAATTCATTATAATTTGTTGTTGTGACGTGCTTTTTCCTGTAATTGACTAAACAAGTAGTTGATGTCAATGATGCGTCTCCCTGAAGCTGGTTGAAACTCGTATTCTTGATTTTCAGACTCTACGAGAAAAGGGTCATCTTGACTAGATTTTCTGCAACAATAAGTGATTTTTGATATTTAGTAAAAAAATTTAAAATTCTTAATATGGAAAATAGCAATGGTTTTAAGCTATAAATTATATTTTATTTCCATAAACTAACAAAATTATAAAATGATGAAGAATTATTAGTAGAAAATATTTTTCCACACTGGTATCATCGCAGTAAAATGTAAAAAAAAAATTATCTACTCCTGGTTTGTTATCCCTTAATTTGGTAATGTGTTCTCTCAGATACAATATTTTTAAAAAATCATATGGCTCTATAAATCAAATTTATTCAAAATCGATCGATTCTATCCTTGAGGTGTGTTATTCATATCACTATAACAAAATAAATCGACTGCATTTTCGATTGTTCCCCATCCCTTTCGACGTCAAACAGCTGAGATGTCGCACCACGGGAGCATCAGATCCGTCAGTTTTATTTATTTTGCCTATATTTTATTCCTTTTTGTGCTGGATTTTTGTTAAATTCCAATGTTATTGAAACTTACTATCGATATGGATAAAAATTTTACTTATGAATGCAATTACGAACCCGTAATAAGTTTTCTAACCTAGTTGTATCCACAAAGATACGTTGCCAAAAGCCCATTGAAATACTGCATAACTCAGCCGTATCCAGAGAGATACAATGCCAAATGCTTAGCAAAATGTTTCATGGTATCGATACTCAATAACTTGGCCAAGTGCGAGTCGAACCACGTATAATTTAGGATGCCTAACTAGGTATGATACCTAATTTTATAAAATTTATAATACCTAATTTTAATAAAATTAGGTATGATACCTAATTTTATTTATTGACTTGGTTATGGCTTTGTTTTTTTTTTAATATTGAAATCATAAAAACAGCTCCTGTTTTTCTTCAGGCACATTTCATTGAAGCTTACATGTCACGCAAGAAATACCAGCCTACCCAGTTTTGCACAAACAACATCAACTTTTTTCTTCAAAAATTGTTAGGTGGGCTATTCCGTCATACCTTATTAAATTATATTGATAAGACTATCAACAGACCGAGGTACAACTGGTCTATGTATTTTCTGGTACATCATTTCTGTGCACTAATTCTTTAGAAGTCAGTGACAAACAAATTTGGCATAGGATTTTTTTCAGAGCCTATGTTTTCTTCAAGCCTTTTTGCACACAATACCTTCAGTATCTAAGTATCCAAGCATTATTTATACTGATATCTAGAATCTGGGCAAAAATCTCCATGTGCTCCTGTTTTTCTTCAGGCACATTTCATTGAAGCTTACATGTCACGCAAGAAATACCAGCCTGCCCAGTTTTGCACAAACAACATCAACTTTTTTCTTCAAAAATTGTTAGGTGGGCTATTCCGTCATACCTTATTAAATTATATTGATAAGACTATCAACAGACCGAGGTACAACTGGTCTATGTATTTTCTGGTACATCATTTCTGTGCACTAATTCTTTAGAAGTCAAAACAAATTTGGCATAGGAATTTTTTCAGAGCCTATGTTTTCTTCAAGCCTTTTTGCACACAATACCTTCAGTATCTAAGTATCCAAGCATTATTTATACTGATATCTAGAATCTGGGCAAAAATCTCCATGTCCCACTTTCAAGTCCTAAAGAAGTAGTGCACAGAAATGATGTGCCAGGTTAAGGCAGAAAATACATAGACCAGTTATGCCTAGGCCTACTGATGGTCTCATCAATATAATTTAATAAGGTACTACGGCATAGGCTACCTGCCAATTTTTGAAGAAAAAGGTTGATGTTGTTTGTGCAAAACGGGGCAGGCCAATATTTCTTGCGTCAAATGTAAGATTCGTTTGTGCTTAACGAAAAACAGGAACTGTTTTTATGAATACCATATTAAAAAATGAAGATTTAAAGACTAAACCCATATTTTACCAATTGTTTTACTATTATTTTCAATTACCTAATTTGGCAATGTGTCCGTACGGATACAGTGTCAAAAGACCATACTTCTACTAGTATTTGGCTATGTGCATTGTAGGATACATAGGATTTTCGCAAAGTTACAGCATTTATATATTTTTTTATATTTTTTCAGGCTTCTATAAGTGTTATTAAATAGGTATATTGAGTTTTTTTTACTGAAATCGAAAAAAAGTAATCTTGCCAAATTAAGGGTTATACTGTCATAACAGTGACATACAGTACCGGGGGAGTGTGGAGGGGAGGTGCGAGGGGAGTGTGGAGGGGAGTACAGGAGGGAGTGTGGAGGGGAGGTGCGAGGGATGCGGGGGGAGTGTGGAGGGAGTACAGGGGGGAGTGTGGAGGGGAGGTGCGAGGGGTGATGCGGGGGGGGTGTGGAGGGGAGTACAGGGGGGAGTGTGGAGGGGAGGTGCGGGGGGGCGTGTGGAGGGGAGTGTGGAGGAGTGCGGGGGGGTGTTGAGGAGAGTGGGGGGAGTGTGGGGGGAGTTCGGAGAGGAATGCGGGGGGTATGAACGTGTGGCGTAGTACGACGCCATATGTCTATGTTTAGTAAGAGGGCAGACCACTGTGTCACGTGCACGCGAATATGACGTTGTTATTTAATTACTGTTTTCTTCCGCTGCAAATTAAAAATGCTACCCATAGACACTATACCACGCGGACGAAGTCGCGGGCACAGCTAATAGTTAATATTTCATATTTCTTTCCGTACTTATACTGCTTTAACTATACTGTGGCAAGGAGTTGGTACCTACATACTAAGTATATTCTCAGCTATTTATGGAACAAAGTAGGTAAGTAACGTAAGGAGTAAAGTAGGTAATATTTAAATAGAACATTAGAGGTTCCTACATAATAAATAAACACGTACGTGCAAGTAATGTACTTACTTAACATTTCTTTGTAATGCATTCGTCCTGTTGCGTTTGTTAGCCATGGTGACTACTTAGCGAGATCAATTTTAGTTTATTTTCGAAAAATCACTGCACGTCGCGCGTCGGGCGGGAAGAGCACTGGCACAGGTCCGTCGTCGGTAAGCGCTACCGCGCGACTGACTTAGCCCACGGCGTCGCGCCGCTCGTGTGTTTGTAGGTAAATAATTCATTATAAATAGGAAAATAACATTACAACATCCAACTCAGAGATTTGTACTAGAAAAGTGATTTATCTAAAGATTGGTGTAAAAATAAAGTCAATATTTTTTTTATTTTAGGCACAGTATTGAATTTGTTTTTTAAAAATAGGCAACTTTGGTATTTTTTTCTATCGAACGAAATTCATCTGATTGTGTAACTGTAAGCGAATTTTACTCTGTAAGATCCTCAACTAAAACATATATTTTTTTCAGAATTTTACGTTAATTTTTGACTGATTCATATTGATTTTTCATTTTGATGCATTTGCGGCATAAGGAGCTCTTAAGAGCGCATCGTGCGAAAATTTGAGATTTAAAAATAAAAATTCATAACTAAATAACTAAGTGACATTTTAAAAATCGCAAAAGGACTAATTGTAGACTATACATTTGAGATTAATTCGAATTTAAGTGTGTTAAAAAAATATACTATTTAACATGACATTCTATTTAACGCTGACATACGATTTTCATTAGCGAGTTAGTCCTTTTGCGATTTTTAAAATGTCACTTAGTTTTTTAGTTATGAATTTGAAAAAAAAAATCTCAAATTTTCGCACGATGCGCTCTTAATAAAGCGTCCCATAACAAACTATATCTAATTATCTACCTATCATAATATCTGACTCTTGGAACTAGGTTCCCTACGAGTTGCCGATTGCCGATACAATAATACCGTAGCCAAGCCAACAGCGCACAGCATCCGCAAAACCGCAGCGAGGAAGCAAGCGAAACTTGGCGAAACTCGAAAGAATGTTGAAGTCTGTTGAAATGAAGTTGATTTGTTATTGTTGCTATCTCGCTCTAAACTTTTTCTCATGGGCGGGGTCGCACTGCGGTCGGAACATTGATTTGAGTGTTCAAGAACTGGTTGCGCCATCTAGTGAGCATTTATGTGAACCAGAATGCTTCACAAAACATTCTGGTTCAGCTACACCCTCATAGATGGCGTGACTGTTAGCTCAGTAAGTTATGGTTCTTCAATCGTTTGTTTAATTTCTGTTTTATTTGTTTCAGGTTTTAGTGGAATATGATGGTGTAGACTGGCAAAGGCGCGAGTGGGTTTCAGTGTATTCGCGTAGGACATTTCGAGTGTTTTTGGTGGAACGAACTTTAACCTGGGCACCTCGAGTAAACGAGGGAAAAGAAGTGAAATGGCCAGCCTTAGTAAGTGATTTTAATTACGTAGATAGACATAAGACAGGAATAATTCTTAATACATTTAAATAAAAAACAAGAACCCTAAATACAGGGGTTCTTACACGAAGCTCGCTAAACATCCTGTATGATGCCGCCACTCACCCATAGATGGCGTTACACGTATCAAACAGACGGAATCAACCAAACTACAATGCTTACACAAAGCCATGGTTTATAGCAAGAAACTAATTATTACCAAATAATCCAATCAATCATATCATCGTGCCAATCATAATCAAAGGGAGCCTTTGATATATGATTAGGTACACAAACTCCATTGGTGGGCATTAGTAACCACTAGCTTCTGCATCACATCACGATCATCATCAGCCCGAAGAAGTCCAGTGCTGCACATAATATACCACCCCTATACATTTCTCGGAAGAACTATCTTCCGTTT
Organism: Thera obeliscata; assembly: GCA_947578465.1. NCBI lineage: Eukaryota > Metazoa > Arthropoda > Insecta > Lepidoptera > Geometridae > Thera > Thera obeliscata. Next base: position 19,747,999 of record OX387912.1, on the reverse strand, counting down.
CGTAGCCGCCATTCAATAACGTTTATTTAGCTGGACCTACTAGGTACTTAGGTTTATGTACATTATTGCATCTGTGCTTAAGTACCTTAATTAATTACCTACCTTAATTTTTCCATATTCTACAATATGTAATAGCTCTAATAAACATCTTAATTACGAATAAATCAGTTATGAATTGGTCTAATGGTCCCAGTTTGCGCTATTGCCATAATGCTGTTGATAAAAAGGCCTATTGAGATGCTCGTGCTCGCCATAGTCAGAGTTTATCCATCGGCAACGCACATACCTATGATACCTTACCTCTGGTGTTGCAATCGTCCATAGGCAATAAGTTATACCTATTATATTGATGTCCTAACCAGCATTCCCTCCTCAGACGTTCACGCCGCTGGCTGCCGATCTGACGCTGCACACCGACGGCCAACCTGTCGAGTTCCTGCACGACAAGCAGCTGAGCTTCCACGACTACTCCGCGCTCTTGCCATATCAGGTAAAACCAGTTTACAAGTAACACCCTATTGTTATTTTAACACCATAGACCTGAAGGGCAAGTCCCGACGAAATGTTGTTTTCGTATCGCCTATTTGCCTCTCTCTATTGTAAGGAGAAGAGATGAGACAGCAAAAATACCTACGTTACGTAGAAACAAACGAAACGAGTTGTTGTCTCATCAATTTTCCATAGAAAAGAGAGAGACACGTGCTCACACGCAAACAAAATTTTGGTAGACGAAATGTGGTTGCCGGTCTTGTGCCAATCGCATCCAGGTCTTGCCTGCGATGTTCACCACATCGTCTGCCCATCTTGGCGCAGGACGAACAACGCTTCTATACCCAGTTCTTGGACGCTATTCAGTTAGCGCCTTACTCCACCTGTCCTTGCCTTGCCAGATGTCCTGCCCAGCTCCATTTTAGTTCTGTTATGCGATTCCCAACATCTTTGACCTAAACCAAAATTCTACTAGACTAGCAGCCCGTCCCGGCTTCGCACGGGGTAGTCAATATTGTTGTACATTATTTTGTTCTATCGCTAATAGTTTCGGCAGCGCATTCGACGAAAGACATTTTAAGACTCATTTTTCTACACCTTCGGTTACATTGTTCAAATTTTACCAAGGATCCCTAATTTTTTTCAAAATGAAATGTAGCCTATTTCAAATTGGAAGAATGTAGCATTCTATTGGTGAAATATTTTTTTAAATCGGCCCAGTACTTTTTGAGCCTATTCATTACAAACATACAAAAATAGGTACAAATCTTTCCTCTTTATAATATTAGTCTAGATAAATATCACGTGGAATATCGCGATACTTAACGAGAGTCACAAACATAATGATATCCGCCCCAATTTTGATTCCCATTAGCATTTTTGTTTCACTGCAAAGCGGTTCGGTTGCCGCGCGGTATGTCTGCATGGCGATAACCTCATACATAGATTGGTAGGTACGTATAGGTATGGTACCTACTCAGATTACACTTATCTTTATTTACAACATATGTTTTCGTAGGTACGCATACCGTACTTAACATACTGGTATCTTATCTACAGTCTATTTATTTTTATTTGCGTTTGGTCCCAATATATGTATTATTATTATACTCACTTCATAAAGAGCACTGGAGGTCTAGTGGTAGTGGCCCCGCCTTCCGATCCGAAGGTTGTGGGTTCAAATCCACTCGTGTACCAATGAGTTTTTCTGTCGAAAAATGTATGTGCACTATTCCAGTACTCTCAAAACGGTGAAGGAAAACATCGTGAGGAAACCGGCGTTTTGTAGAACGTAAAAAAGTTCGAGCAACACGTGTCAAGGGTCACGCAAAAAGGGCCCACTAGCGGCCTAATTGCGGAAAAACCTGCCCGCACATCAAGTGCGGATGATAAACTTGCCGACTTATACTTACTTCATCATCATCATCATCATCATCATCTCAGACCGGTATCACCCACTGCTGGGTATAGGTCTCCTTCGTTTCCCGCCAGCCTTCTTTGTCCTGTGCGTTTCTGGTCCAGGTGTTTCCTATACTTACTTACTACCTTTTTACCTTTACTTACGCTTTTAGATTTTTTTATGTAAGTTGTACTCGTTATGTGCTAGGATCTACAAAAACCAAATAACTAATGGAAGCCATATAAGAGCACCTACGACTCAATGTTATTTTATAGGCGATAGTTACCGCGGTACATCAGATGGGCCATATACTTGTTCCATCATGTAGCTGCATAAAAAAAATACCTATTTTCGTTTGCTCCCCGTCATCATAACACGGCGCCCATTTAGATGTAAAACAAACTCTTTGAGAGAGACCGTTATTTATATTTCGCCCACACCCTACCGTGATTAATAGCACGTCCATTGATCATGTTATCTACCCACCCACATAGGCACGTAGTACATAGTCCCTAATTACCGGCAGAATAATCTCATAGTACTTTTTCGCTTTACCGTTTATTCAAACAACCTACTGATTATTCAAACAACGAAGCTTCCTGACTAAGCTGTCAGGATGGTACATAATCCTGTCCCAGGCACTATAGCGTCCCGCAAGTAGGGGCTTAAGTAAGCATAAGTTGCCTCTGACGCTAAAATCATCTGCAATAGTTGCGAAGGCCTGTTTACTTTACTTTATTCAAACTTGTGTCTAGGGGGGTATGGGGAGTTTGTAATTGTGGGAATTACCGTCAACTTACGACCTTTTAGTGAAAGACACCCAAACAAGGTAGGGGGGGGGGGGTCCTGGAGAATACAGAAAAGGTACGGTTAGTATTAATCTTTGCAATCAGCAATTAAGTTTGCTTTTTAGCAGGCTTTAGTGTGTGTGACTATTTATTTGTATAGGTGGCCTCGACGATCAGAAATGGATGGAGCGCGTTTTTTCGCACAAAGCTTAGTTCTGAGATTTTTCCTTATACATGCAGCTGTTTCCATGTTCTGAGACTACTAATCACCTTGGTCGTTCTTTGCGCAAGCCATTATCTTTTCCCAGCCACAGTGTCCAGATCTTTAAACATTTGTCCCATACAACATTAATCAAGCTCAAATGTTTTGCTAAGGTTTTGTTTGTTTGTTAATTTGTGGCTTGTGGCACACAGGTCGTTCTCATACCTACCAATAAATGGTATCTCTGTTTTTAGTAATATTAGAAAAGAAATAGGTTTGCCTTTATCTTTAAAAAATACCCAGGATCAAAGAATAACTAAACTGAATTAGCAATTCTAAGTAAGAAATAAGTTCGCCTGCTCAAAGAAGCTTATTAGCCGGGGGTGTTATGACAAAACGCATAACCGACCCAATTTCCAAGGAGATGGCACGAGTGTTTATCCAAAGTTGCGAAGGAGGGGGATCAAGGACGGTGTCTGCCAAACATGGGGCGGGTTTCCCCGGGAGACGGGAGCCGGGGCCGCCTGAGCCCTGGGCGCGGGAGTAGGATGGGGTAGTCAGGAGCTGGGTGTGTGTTTTGATGCTCACAGCCCCCGCTTTATTGATTTTCCTCCGCAGCGTTCTATAGTATATGCCAGGTATACTATTTTCGGTCGGTTCGCCGGGCTCGTGAAAAAGCGATGATTGATCGTCGGACCGAGTCAAATCCCTTTTGGTGCCTAGCAATTTTATTGCAATCTCAGATGAAGGTCGCTCAGTATTAACGCTTTGTGCTCTTTGATTATTAACTTCGTCGTGCTTAACGAAAACGAAATAAATTGCTCTGTAACTATTAATTTTTCATTACTATGATAATGTATGCATTGTTTATCTTCTGATAGGTTATATATTAAGTAAGGTCACTAGCCTAGTAACTTGTTTTATTCTAGATACTTATAGCTACACAATAATAATTAATTTGTATTTCCATAACGCTACAGACGTTCCTCTCAAATGTAGGTATACAAAGGGGACCTTCATTAATGTTAAACCTTTTATATTATATTCAATGAAACGAATTCCTTATCCCCATTTCCCTTTGACATTTTGTTTAATAACGTTTTATTCCAACGAAAATGTCTTTTGTTTCGTTCGGGAAATTTTAATTATAACCGTAACTTGTATTAACGGTAGAACGAACACAAAAATAAAGGATTTCAATGACTACTGCCATGAAAAGGGTCATTTGACTACAATTGTGAAAACTCAACCAAAATACTGAGAACCGTCGCCGTCACAAAAGGAATAACAGCTATTTTGGTTACAGAAAAAGTACTAGAACGCTTTTATTGGCCATATTCTTTAAAGAAAATACTTGCCCAGCCCGTAATATCTTGACACAAACGAATTGAGAACAATGGATAATGTTACGTTTATTTGTGTTATATAACTTGATTTTTAAAAACTTAGCAGTGGGGTTCCTAACTCAATAGTTCAGGTATGCTATATTTGAACAGGAAAGCCTATTTAAAATAAGTACCTACTTAAAAACTGCAGCTATTTTCAAGGTTTACAATGTAATAACAAAGAGGAATTAATAGAAGTGGAAAATACCAGTGTAAATGTTTCACAAACTTTCGTTGGAAGTATTTATAATTAAAAACTCAATTAGCCAACTGGCAATGGAAGTTTATCTGGAGTTTCTTAACTTCGTCGACATCAGTATGCACGCAACCCGACTCTGGAACAGTTTCCCGCAAAATTTAAACGAGTAAAGTTTGTTTCAGTTAGCTTACTCCACTGCTGTCCGGCTTGCCATGTTACCCCACCTTCCCCTATTTTCTCCCCATGCGGCCGGGCGGCTTTGGGAGCGAAAGTGGGGTCGTTTGGGGAGGGCATTGTTATAGGAGTGTGTTAGACAGGAGACAATGTTACTTTGATCGTGTTCTCTCTGTATTTTATGAAGGACAAGATAATGATACGAGTAGAAGTTCTCTTTGTACAAGGAAAATATCTCGCTTAATTATATGCGGAATTTATTCGTTGTTTCTTTGTTTTGGCACAGAAAAACAAAGGTTAAAGCTAATAAAAGACTTGCAGACTGGATTTCATCTTGGAATGTTACCGGCATTAATGAACAACAATCAAATAAGATCTTGTTTAACTGGTTTGATTATTAACGGGTTGAAATCTTGTTTGAATTCCATTTAGATTGGTTGCGTTCGCCACTAATACCTATAGATACCTACAGTATAAACAATAGTTTATTATGCATTTTATCATTAAAATCTACTATTATAAAAATAAGTCGGGTTTTCCTTCCTGACGCTATAACTCGATAACGGCTGGACCGACTTGGCTGATTTTGGTCTTGAATGATTTGTGGAGGTCCAGAGAAGGTTTAAAAGGTTTTTTTTTTTCAACGGGAACGGTAACGGCGAGCAAAGCCGCGGGCGGCTGCTAGTATATTATATATTTCTCATGTTATTTATCCGCTGCTCTTTTTTCTCAGCTATTTATATTCTTCGGGACGGAACGGAAGAAAACTAAATATGTTTTCTTCACTAAATATTGGTATTATACGGTACGTAAGTTACCTAGATAGATACCTACTATGTAATATCTATACACCTACCTACTAGGTAATCGTATTAGGTACTTATAATCGTAGTACCTATGGAGTACCATCTACCATGGCCCTTTCTTTGTCCAGTCCTGGGCTAGAGATTATGTTTATTTAATTACTGTAGTTTCAACAAGCTGCATTAAAAGCTTAGTTTACGTGCTAACATATTCTCATTGCAATTTAGTCGGGCTTGCCGGCAGTCTTCCTTTATCCCTTCATGAATGCTATGAGTACGGTTTCCACCCGTTTCCACCTTTCATGACTATTTGCAAAGCCTCTTAGCACCTGCATCAGGTGGTTCGAGATTGCTTGTTTTGTGCGTGCAATGCGGATTATGAGCGGCTCACGGCTTATTCCATTTTAATTAGATATAATTCGTATCAGTTACTCAATTTATGAAGATTAAAGAAAACAAAGACTAACTTTATCGTTATGTAGGAACCAAGGTGTGGAATGTTGTTATGCCTGTTCTTCTAGGCTTGGTACTGGTACCTAGATTTACCTAGCTAAAGTGATCCTACAACACTGCATAAACGGCTTTTGAATTTGCCTACATTATGCTCTTGTTGTGACGTCGGAAGATTAGCAACAGAAAACAGTGTAAATCCAGGATTTCTGAATTCGCACGCTACAAAAAATTATCATCTTTAATCATCTTCTGGGGCCTAATTCTCGGGCCGATCTCGATCATTTTGCAATTTTATTTTATTGCTTCTTTTCGAAGAGAGAATGGCAGATTTTCTTGAGTAATTCATCAACGACCTCATCGTAAAAGCCTCGACAGCTACGATATACGGAAAACGGTGAAACAGTGCGGGGTTGTGAAAAGAAGCAATAAAATAAAATTGCAAAATGATCGAGATCGGCCCGAGAATTAGGCCCCTGATGCTAAAGAATTCTCTGCATAATTCCTGTCGAACATCCAGGGTAGACTTACGCATTCGTTGTCTGATGAATGCATAGTTAATTAGACTGGCCGGGCGTGCAACCAGGAAGGCATTACCACTGGCATACATTCGCCAATCCTCTCATTCAATTTCCTGTCGTCAGTACCGACGTACCGATAACACTATCTATTATGTATGTTGTTTGTATTTTGTGACGTAATAGGCATGTACTCGTCAGCTGTGAACCTCAGTTGTTTAGCAATTAATAATGATAAGTACTTTTGAAGTTGTATTTTAGAGTCTGTCTTGTTTTACGATTGCAGATTGATTGTACAATAAATGCACAGATTAAAACACATAAAATGGTAATCTGTAAACTCCTGTTTTGTCATTAAATTGTTAGTATTATTGCACGTTTCACTATAACCAAAGAATAAATAAATAAATATTGTGGGCAATCCACACAACAATATTTAGCCCAAAACTAAGCCGAGCTTGTACGATAGGAACCAGACTGCTGATATTATACTGTTTTTTTTGTAAATACTTAGCATACATAATAACACCCAGACAGAGAACAAACATCTATGTTCATCACATAAATATTTGTTCTCAGTAGGGTCGAATCCATGGCTTACGGCGCTAAAGGCAGGCAGGGCTTACATACCAAACCAACTAAGCCGTCACGCCTATCATGGCAGGAAATAAATAACAAGGCCAATTTTAAACGTTGCTATGCGAAGTACCTCGTATTTCTTTAATATTTTTACGCGTAAATCTCATTGTTGTGTAAAGCGATGATGAAAGTAAAACTTTTGACCTTTATGTACCTAAGTACGAAGTAATTTACTTTTATGATTTCATTTCGAACTTTATATCAGCATTGTGTTCGCCATAAGCCCGACCGACAAAGCGTTGTGGTTGTATGGGTTTCTTTGAACTTATTCAAATCGATTTATTCTGTTAACTTTACTTTCTATACCATTTCATTGGAGCTTTAGAACCAACCATTCAAATAGAACATCAAAGATTTGTGTACATAACATAACGATCACCATAACTTCAGGAGTCCGATTAATCGTTAAAGGTTTTACTGTTATCGATAAATCTTTATTGCCGCATCTTGTACCTGGAGCCGTTAATCCCTGTTTTGATAAGGAGTATTACTTCAGACAAAGAGAGGTTAAGTCGGGTATCCACGCTACGATCGTTATTGATCACTTCATAAACTGGTAAGGATTTTGCTATTTCGTTGACTATTCTATTTACTAGCACAACGCAGTAGAGAAGTCTGACGATAATATTGAAAACTCACTGCAACGTTAGTACGTAACTGGTTATTTATACGTCTTTTTCTGCTAAAGTTAAGATGTGATCGAATTTGCTTCAGATGTAAAGATTTGGATGAAGTTTGAAGTAGATGTAGGTCATGATCTGGAACTATTTGGTTCATTTTATCGAGTTTCATGCGAGCATAACAGCGGGGTTAAAAGCTAGTAGTCTGTAAAACTCTCATAACAAAGGCCCACTATTGTATATAAGCTGACGATAAATGTAAACAAAGGGGGTAAGCCATGGTATCATCTCGGGGCCACGACCTTATATTAATCACAACGTAAGCTCGGAACTCCAGAGACCGGCATAGAAAATAAACAGTAATGGTTGGATTGCGTAACCTGGCTGAGTCATTGCTGACTCAATCACAGCTAAGACTTATATCAGCTGAGTTGAAATGCGAGCATCCGTAACGATACCCATTCTCAATTCAAAGGGACTCATAGTTTTAGTAAACCAACTGTTTTGATCACAATCTCACCTGATTGCAATGTGTGTGGCGATGAGGTTCACGAATTGCGGTATTACAGATACTTCACTCAGGCATTCACTCTTGCCTTGAATAGATCCAGACTGAAGTGATCAGCAACAAACAGGCATCGGTAACGAGCACCATTGATAAATCTAATTGAATAGCTGTGCCTCTGTTCCTTAGCTGTTCGGAAAAGCATCAGGGAGTTGCACAAATATAGGGGGACTTGAATTCATTAGATGCTATTAGAATTTAAATGCAATATAAACTACGAGCATTTTATTGTTTCGTTGTCTTTGTCAATAAAATATACACCTTTGGATATCAGCTTGATGGTTCTACGGCGATATGGCTCGCATCAAACGCTCAGCTTGGCAAGGCTGAGTTGATTGGAGTCAATCGTGACAGGAAGTACACCAGCTCAATCCCTTCAGCTGTAACGATGCTCATCAGAGCGTGACTTGACAAATAGTTATAACAACGTTGCGAGAGAGGGATTTGAACGGATTATGCGTCTCGTGTGTTTTGTCGTGACGACTTGTTTTGTTTTCGGTCTGTTTGCGAGCGAGCACTCATCAGATTTTGATGGCGCTTCGCTGCTTGCTGCATAATCAGGATACATGTTCAAGATTTTTAACTAGATTTATTACTAGTTTATCTGTGCTTCCGCTTGGATCCTTACTAGTTACCATATTTACTCTAAGTTATTTCAATTCAAGCCTTGTAAAGTGTTGCTTTGTTTCAATATCACTATCATTGTTTATTTCATCGCAATTTACTACCTTACTATAAAAGTTCTGACCCTGAACGTTCCAATAGCATTGTTAGCTATAGCGAAGTACGCATAACTGTTCTGAGTAAATACATAGGGCATTGTGGGGGTAGGCTGGGAGGAGGAGGGCGGGTTCAACGCACCGGATACGTCTGTCGCTGAACAGCAACTATTACTCAAGCTACGACAGTATGCAACAAACAGGTGTGGGTGTTTGAGCATGTGTGCGGGGACTGTAACATTGACATAAATACTGCGCATTCGTGTACGTGTGTGGCATGTCTCGTGTACGTACACGTTGAGTTATTACTGCACTTAACACGACTGGCGAGTTGGTAGTAATGTTGATTTGTCGGTGTAATGTGGGCCATAATGTTTACATGTGATTGTATAGTACGTAATGCAGATTGCAGATTAACTGAGCTACTTATCTTGATTTTTCTCCATTGGTATCTAATCTTGCATTGCGTTTGATAACTTTGGAGTAAAGATGATAAGCTTACTTATTTCAATCGAACCTCATCTTGTACGATACAAGGTTAACGATTTATTATTTATGATAGCTGCTGCCATTCGATAAGATTTATTATCAAGATATCAAAAGTTAGCCCGAATTTATTTGCAAGTTACTTTTGAAGGCAGAATTTACCTAAGATTGGTGTGATTCTACTAATAACAATGTGTATAGCATATAAAGCATTGTGTCTGTCTGGCTTTCGACGCTATCATTTCATAGCTCTGAAATAATTATTTATAGCTAATAAGATAGCCCATGTCATGCCTCATTAAAGACAAGGTTAACTAGTTATCCAGCTTAGCCTTTAAAACTTAAACTAAGCTTGCTAAACTAAGTTTGGACAAAATTTTCCAACAGCAACGTTGAGACTTTGATAGCTTAGCTTCTAAGTTCAGGGCTCATTTGGTTAAAGTTGGACCTAAAGTTTAGCAAGCTGCCTTCAAACAATTTAGTTCTCAAACACGTATTTGATCAAAAACTGAGATAGATAACCTACAGCTGAATTTATCCTAGAATCGTTGTTCTTATTGCTAACTGGAAACTCAAAATCAATTCTAAGTCTGACTGAACTCATAACTCTCATCTTACCGAGACTCGCATCGCATATCACCTCTTCAAACCACGAATACCATCATCACTTATTACCTAAGCTCTCCAATCTATACGAACTGTATAGGAATGTCAATAGTCATTGCCACAGCTGAAAGCGACAGCTTCATGTGTCAGTCTGATGATCTATATACATAGAAGTCTTTTTACTGAACTTGAAATCCCCTACTGTTTGTTAAGTTATCTCAATCTTTTTCAGGAATGGGACGCCCGCCTTGCTGGTGGTGACGCCATCGAAGCCACGACCCTGACCGCCTTGTCTGCTGAGGCTTCAGAATGGCAGACCATGCAGGACGGTCAACGCATCCTGACCACCACACCGTCAGTACTGGGCGGTTGCAGGGCGCAGGTGTACAGGGTTGCTGGTGCTACGCAGTGGTACACAGCTGTCATCGTTGGTGTCAATGAGCATACTGGAGTAAGTTGTATCTTATTTCCACGCACGTCAAGTGGGCTGTGATTTGACGCAAAGAAAATGGATTTTCTTAAAAACCCAGGGTCTGAAAGCATTTTCCTTGAAATTAATTCAATGATTCCGCTCAAATTCACAGTCAGGTAATGTCAATGTCACGTCAAGGTGACACAAAGTGAGTGGAACCAAGCCAAAACGTGACAGATAGTAGCTGGATGACGGATATTGGGGGATTATTCGAACTCTGACTATGAATTCGAGTGTCGTCATATAAGTCTGTTATTTGACGTTTGTCGTTGGGGTGTTTCGGTAGTGGGTAGGTACATATTGCCCAATAAGGCGCAGGAATGATCAGTAATTCGCATACTACATATATGATCTACCAATCAGGTTTTGACACAGGCAGTGAAATGGTAAAGAAAGATGTTGGCAAATCGAATTACTTGAACCACGTACCAGCCACTTAGACCTCTATAAACCTTCTGATCATTTTACTAACTAACTTCTTGCAAAGAGACCGTCATAATCAAGTTTGTTATCGATGTTCATTACATTAATTGCTAAAACCCATAAGGAGCAGGTGAGAGAGTTAAAAAGTTACGCCGCAAGTAACAGTAAAAGCATTCTACAAGATGTCTCGAAGCGGGAAGCTCTTATAGAACCCACAGAACCTGTTTGGTTTATTGAACGCGAAGGCATTCTTCGTCGGATGTCTAAGGGCACTGAAGTAGCACTAGTTTGGACATTAGAACGCTAGCGATTTCTTCGAATGATAAAATACTGACCAGTTAAAAACCATCTCTTATTGATGCAAAGACATATAGATACGAGTAAGATCAAGTCTCTGGGGGCCTAATCGTGTTCTATTTTCAAATAGTCTTGATGTTTGAATAATGTTTCGGTTTACTATCGTTAGTAATGCGTCTCGTTCTCGTTGCTTTGTTTTTGGTTCTGTTCTAGTCACACTTTAAGATCACAATGATTTTAAAATTTTCCTGCTACACCAGGATTATCTGAATGATTATTTATCGACTGGCCTCTAGCTCAGTTGGTAGTAGCTCTGCCTTCTGCGCCGTAGGTCGTGGGTTCGATCCCCACCGAGAACAAATATTTGTGTGGTGTACATTAATGTTTGTTCTCTGTCTGGGTGTTATATTGTATTCTAAGTACGTATTTACAAAAAAAAATGTATTCAAGTATTATATCAGCTATTCGGTTCCCATATTACAAGCTCTGCTTAGTTTGGGGCTGGGTAGTGTTAGTGTTGTGTGAATTGTCCACAATATTTATTTATTTATTTATTTATTATCTTGATCTCACTATATTCAGAATCAAATGGATAATCAGTTGATGCCATTTGTTATTGGCGATCGACTTGTCGTTTTCAGAATACCCGGACCGGTGCTAAGGGTCTTAGAGCCAGCCATCTCTCTCCCCTTTAGTGTGGAAACCAGTTACCGGTCGTGTGGAATGTCCAGTCCACTAGTCTCCACCTGTCTCCGATTTTAATTTATCACCGGTCTAAAAAGGGTAACGGCCCAATCGATTTATGTTGTTACATTATATAGGTATTGGTATGCGGGTATATCTGTATTCTGTACGAGCCTGTTCAATATCTCATGATCGGAATTTGATTCGGTCCGGTTTTACAAAGGATTGTTGACTCTTGATTTGAATGCGGTGAAACTGGCGATAAATTATGAGGTAGTAACATTTACTTATTTCAGCCAAGGTATTTCCTTTAAAATTCTAGTGCCATATCCATATGACGGCTACCGCCTTTCAAAAGGACGGCTCTTGGTATTGGATACGATATTTGATGTAAATGACAATATTTAAGAGCCTATCCGTCTATCCCACCCCAATTTGTTCGGGCAGACCGAAGAAAATATGGATGAATAATGTGAAAGATGACATGGGTATGAAAGGAGTGGATTACCGAATTGAAGGATTAGATATAGAAATGAAAGTGAAAGAACCGAACCGAATCCACACATGAAGAGGTATGAGCATGAACGATTAAACTGAAGATCTATGAATAACAAATTTAGGTGACGCTAAATAGTAATTGTATTGTACATAATAAATAGGCTCACCATGAGCTGCATTATAATCTATCTTCAGGGTATCTTCAGGATACCTGTAGGACGACGGTCGATTGATCCAACTTTAAAGCAATTTCTTGTTAAAATTAAGCACTGAAATTGTTTAGCAATAATACTGTCTAACTTTATGCCACCCACCCGATAAAGTTGTTCATAAACACCCCTACTTTCACCCCTTCGCTAACTCAAAACAAAGTTGGTTTTGCGATATTGAAACGCTTTACTTTGTTTTTCTTTCATCTTGGCTTTGAACACAAAGTTTCTTGTTTTGTTACAAAACATTATAGACAAGAATAATACCAAATAGAAATTTGTAAGAGCGCAATTTCGAAATTAGCTAAATTAATTATTATGCAACGAAAATTGTTGCTAACTAAATCTTCGTTATTTCTTTTGGTATCTCTCTCTCTGATAGTGTTAATAGTTATTTGTCTGATAGTGTCAAATCAGTGTGGTGAAAGGATTTAAAGTTCGCCTCAAAGAGGCTCCTTTCGTGCACTTATTTTGGTAATATGTAGGTGTCTAAAGTAAGTTTGTATGTGAGCTAAGCTAGTGGTCAGCTCTAGTGACGGAGTTTCTAGGCGGCGTTCTAAACGACTGCTAAATCTGAGTCCGACAGCTAACGTTGCTCTTAGAAGCCCGGAAGAACTAGGATGTAAATGCCATAAAAGCTAATGCCCAGCTAATCCAAAGAGTAACCGCGTAGCCGATTTAGCTTTTCACTGGCTAGTGAAAGTAGGCAATATCTTAGACGCAGGTGAAAACTAAGATACCCATCTCACTGTCAGATTCAGAAGCGTTTCAATCCATCTAGAACTTCCAGTGATTACAGTTAAAAAGTTGAGACGTTAAACATAATTTATACAGAAAATTAGCAAGTGGAAAACTTCGTGAAGTTTGTATTACCGAAGTCCTACGAACAAGTTTTGAGTAACCCCCTTCTTTCCTTGAGAAAGTTATTTCTTTGTTTAGTTTGAGCGAAACTTATTCTCTGATGGTATGTATAATATTGAAAACCTCATTTTCACAGAGAAATTACTGTTTACTTGTTTATAAAATCAGTTTGGATGTGTCTTGGCTTTGCTTGTCTTCTTGGCTCCGGCAATTTCTGACTAAGAGTAAAAGCACATCAAAAGTTGTACCTACATTTTTCATAATTTCACAAACCCTCAATTGAGATGATGAACAATCATCAGAAAATCTACCAAAAAACCGAATGTGAGTCGGACTCGCGCACGAAGCGGAACGTTTGTTGAATGGGACCCCCCCCCCCCCCCTTATTAATATATATTTTACTCTGCTAATAGCATAACTTCTCTCCTTTCGGTCTGGGGGTTTCAAAATATTGTTTCTTTGTTGCCAGGAACTGACAGTCACCGATGATACGGTGCTCGAGGAGCACAGTGAAGACCCTTCACTGCTGCAGATGAGACTACTTGGCGATGGAGGTAAACACCATTTTCAATTTTACTTATCCTTCCGATTCATATGATTATTGTGAAAAAAATATTTCACTCGATGAGGTTCGAAGAATCGTTTGTGGTTCATTGCCTTTGATAAGAGATGGCGCCACTAGTCTCATACTGACAAAAGTAGAACGCGTAAAGCTGAACACATTTCCTTTGTTTGATATTTTTTTCTTGTTCGCAGTCATTGAATCCATAATGAGAGGAGAAGTAGTCGGTGTGATGCCCCGAAGATCTCGGTCCAATCTGCAAGTAAGTTTTTTTTATTTTTAAACTTCGTATATTTTAACGATGTAAGCACATAGGTACTCTCGAAGACAAGAGGGAAGAAGGTAGGTCTAGATCAATATTATCTCAGGTAGGTAGGTAGTAGTTACGATGTCAACATTTTGGGTTAATATCATTTATGGATTACAATGTCTATGGATTATTGGTAGTATGTACTAGGTTACCATTTTGTGGTTTCTGAGTAACGGACAAGTTTCGTTTGTAAGTCGCCAACTTTATTGGTTAGTTACGAACTCTGTTCCTAGAAGGTCTTCGTTCCTTAAAATAAAAGTTTATATTCGAGTAAACTTCGGTTGGAAGGTGGTACCTTGTTATCTTCAATTAGGGTTACTTTCAACCCAACCCAGCTAACTCAATCTAAAAATATTTGGGAATTATTTTTAGATTGAGAATAGCGTTACTCACGTAATGTTTAAATTGATGAGTCGGATTAAAATAAAACCGATAGCGATCTGATGGGTATTGTTCTCAGGAGCGGTGTGAACGAAATGGATTTAAAAATAAACTGAAAACTAAACACAAAATAAAGGCTTTCCCCCTTGCGTTACGTTTACGTTCGATTTTATCTATTCTGATGGGCATTTCCACCTGCCTGCTATTCATACTCCTTGCCTCAACAGTACAGAGTCCATATTATCTGTTATGTGTCTTTAAGCTAGTTTAGTTCTACTTACTAACCTGTGTCTCGGCGCCTGTGACTCACACGCCAACAATATCCCGCCTTCTAAAATGGCGTTAATGACTAACAGGTTATTTATGACGGTGCCAACTGGATTAATCCTAGGGATTTGGATGGTTGGGCTTCTTCGAACACGAACCCTTGGGATTCAATGTTTTGTTTTCCTTAAAAGAATAACAATAATTTTGTCTTACAAAATTATCAACCAAAAATTACAATTATGATCAGACTAAGGTCTGGCAGGTATTTGGACTATTTGAGCAAGTTGCATTTTAACTGAATCCAATATAAAAAGTTAGGTTTTTAAGGGAAGCTTGAAGAAGCTTATTGACAGTGCTCATGAATCCTTTTTCAACACTGGTTAGCAAGAGAAAGACTAAGAAACAACTTTATTTCGTGATTCACTGAAAAATAAAACAATAATAAGACTATTTCGGACATATTTGAGTATTAATGCTTTCTTACTGATGATGATTGTAGTTCCGAAGACATCGTCCAACTACTAAGAACTGCTAAAGTTTCCATTATTCAACGTATAACATAATACTCGTATTAATCCGGCTTGGACATCTAAACTCTAAGCTTCGAGAGAGTTAGATATAGATCTATCTCGCAGCTATGTCTATTGTTTAATCTGAGGATGTCTAGTTAGACCAAAGCGGAACAGGGCCACTTGAACAAATTTTGTGTGTAGGCTTTGAATCTCTTGCTGATTTCTATTGTTATCAACGTTACACTCATTCTTTCCTTGTATCGTTTGGATGATCCATATAATGCTTATATTAGAATCTCTTCTTGCGGCTTCTGTATTCATGGATATCTTCTCAGTTACCAATTTAATCTAGCTGAACACCGATCTTTTACTTGATACAATGTTAACATTTGTTTATGAATCGAAAATACCAACCTATAGATTTTTTTTCTTTATTATGACCTAAATTCCGATGATATTTTATTTACATTTTCGATCATTCATCTCCATTCATTTCTACCGAATATTGGGCCTTGTTATTCTAGCTGAATTCTAATTTAGATCAACTCCTACAAGTGCTGAGATAATTGCCTCTCAGTCAGTCCATAAATAAGTCTCGTCCAGACTAATTCCGCCTTAGTTCAGCTTTCAAAGGAACGATGTACATAGTGGTAGGAAAGTTCAATTAGTGACTCAATCTAATTTATCTTTCAGACACGTTTCTATTACCTTATTCCGAATCCATGTAATAAAAACAGCTTCATTCATAATATCTTCTTAAGCGCCATCTATTTTAATTTTATAAAACTTCTTTATTTATTTTTAAATCGACCTTTCTCCAAGGTCTTCAAAATCGGGTCCCTCCCTTCTAGTAACAATACTAGTAATTCTTCAACAAGGACTTTGGTAGCTAACTGCTATAGAAGCTATATACAAGGTCTCAGGACAAGAACGGTCGATTCAAGGTCGGGACTCTGGAGAAGGTCGCTTTTGTATCCTTGCCGAATTCTGAATTGCTTATTTTATACTTGATGTCCCCACAAAGAGGGCTATAGAAGATTTTATAGTGCAATTCGTTACATTTTCGGAGTCATTTTTCAACTGTGTTCTTATTTTGAATTTTGCTATGTTGCTTACCAACTTACCTACCTCTGACTTTCATAAACTCCCACTGAAATAGTTGCTAGATGAGTATTTATTATCCATTACTGTGTTGCCTTCATTATGATGAAACCTTATTCCCTCGCTAACGTAATATGTTAGTTTATCCTTTCATAGCTCCATTTTCCCCTTTGTTTTCAAGAAAATAGGTGATCTTGAGCAACTGTGAGTGATCAACAAAGGATAAATTAATAGGTTGAAGACAAAGAAAATCTTTGTTTAGTGCGCAGCGGCCCATCCTACCCTCAGGCACAGAATAGAAACAAGTAGGTGCCTGTCTATACTACCTTAGGGCACTGTCATCACCACTATACCAAGAACCCTATGTCCTTCCAAACCGTTTAAACACGTCTGTATTTTCAAGGTACTATCGTATAAATTATCGGTTATGCGTTAAAAGCAGTTTCAAATAACACTGGTCGTGTTTTGCCTACACCCACACGTTTTCCATACTTCGCTGGGGTTGTAATTTAGTTTGCGGGCAAATTAATGTAATAGACTTGAACGTCGGCTTTTGATGTTAGTTTTGGTATCTATTTCAAGTATCTACATAAATAACTATGTTAGTCATATCAGAAAATCATATATGGCTGTTTTATCAACAATATGTATGAAACAGCAAACAAAACTATACCTAATCTAATTTGTGAATTTAAGACATGGAAGAAATAAATCATTGTTGAAAGTTTTATTTCTTCCATGTCTTAAATTCACAAATTAGAGATTCACAAAAATTAGAGATAAGATTTTGAGTAGAGTAGGCCTCAGATAAATTTGTCGAAACTGATAAAACATTTTTCTCGAAATGCGTAGAGATTTAGTGACTTGTGCATGTTTGTCACGTACAGCCGTGCAATGCCCGATATTCTCATCTAGTATGCGGCCACACTCGCCTATAACTCAGAGCATGCAGAGATCTGACCATGTTCGCCGCGATTCGATGACACGTTCCCTCTAAATCTAACTCGGTTCTGATCTGAGCATAACATAAAAAGTCAACATAATCGGACCGAGCCGCAGTCCCAGAATTTCCGAGAATCGCATCATGTTCGTCCTTTGATGTTAAGGTAGGGAATTTGATCTTGCTCGAGATCAAGCATTTAACTTTTTAACATTTTCATGGGTAGTACAAAATAACATTGACTTGGTATTTACCAGGATGTTACTTCATACCCGAAGCCGCTTGATAGAAACAGTTACGAATACACAATTGAAAGTTTGAAGCGCTCGTGAGCGTGAAATAAATAATTCACGATGCACTCCGAGCAAAACAATCCACATTACCATGCGACGGAAACTTAGTTTGACATTCAAAGGTGGAACTTATGCTCAATTACTGCGAATTCTCTCCGATTTTAATTTATCTGAACGAGCACCCCAAGCAAGTAATGCGATTAAATCCAAACACGATGCTCTGAAGCTCCGATTTGACAAAGAGGGCTCCGCTCTTGCCAATTTGTCTGGTTCACCGACCCTATTCGGATAGTGTATTATCTTTCTCCCTCTGCCCATAAACAATTCATTTTGCAAAATCTACGCAGAGAAAAGACAAGCATTATGAATGCTATCGATTCTAAAGAGCATTCAAACAAATCATCCTTTTCCCTCTAGCCGTGCTGTAATAGCCCCGTCTCTCTCCGTACGTGAGTGGACTCGTGAGCTGTAGGTAATCCTCTGTTGGTGCTCACGTTCCCCGGGAGCGCTAAATGGGACTTTGCAAACTGCACTTTAGAGTGGTTTTTGATTGCTATGTCGTTTGTGTGCAGGTGTTCTGCGATCGTGAAACTGTTATTACCGAACTCTTTCTATTGACTTTTTGAATTGAGCGGTCAAGACTCATCTGGCTCGAGAACTGCGAGATTACTTTCCTCGTCGCCTAATCTAATTGCAATCTTTAGCGTCTCGTTTGTTAACATTTTCTGGTTCGAAACTGAAGTAGTTAGGTGTTCTTAGCACCAGTGGGAAATAGAAAATTGGAATTTCCACTGACTCACACAGAAAGCTGCCTCAATGAATAAAATATGGGTTTTGAGTGTTTACCGTGACGCAACTGAATTGGCAGCGTTACCCTTTTCGTTGGTAATAAATCTTATCACGTGTTATTAGTTTAAAACTAACTGCTCTGATACATAAATAAAATAGGATGACTTTGATTTCAATTTTTCAACTCAGTTATTCGTTCTAATAGGTAAAACGAACTGGATTCTATTCGAGTCTATGAAGTTAGCTAGAGGTACCTTATTAGGCTCTAGGTGTATATAATATACCTATTGTATTACATTTCTCAAGTGAATTCCTTTACCATCGTGTTATTATTCATCGAGGTATATTATTATATCGATGGTATTATTTAAATTCCCTTTGATCTCGAAATTCGCAGTTCACTAAACTTTATTGTAACGAAATACAACATTACCATACCAACCATTGAAGTACATAAATTATTATAATTCGTCGCTTCATTCTTCAGTTATAAAACGAGGTAGTATTATTTTATGCTACTGGCATTTGCACATTTTTTAAAGTATAAAAAAAAATAAAGTTTGGTTTGACATTTCCCTCAGCAGATCGTCATTCTTTTTTTGTGCACGGCATCAAGCACACATTCTGCAGTGAAAAATTGGAAAAAATGCTGAAATGTATTGCCGGCAATACAAATTTGGATATTATTCCGAAAAACTTCGTAAGCAAAATACGGCTAAAAAGCGTTGCGTGATTGTGATTTCGTCATGATCTGATTCTGATGAAAATCCAGGTAAGTAAGTCTTGCATTTTTGCATTCCTGATATACCTGAGTGAAGTGAAAAATGTCACAAGCCGATTTAAATATCAGCATCTAGTAAGCGCCCTGGAGGATTAACTGCGGGTTATCACGAAGGGTTAGCATGATGCTTAAAAATTGCCTGGAGGTTCGACTGCGGGTCAACACGAAGGTTTTAATCTTTACAAAGCACCACCTGTGCCGGCTCTCCTCACGACACCAGACGAGGCCTCAACGCCCCGCATGAGGCTACTAAACCTGTGTCTGAACTCGATACAGAGTCATTACAGGCTTTGGGTAATGCTTCTGATGACCTTAATACCAGTTTATGGTCTTGATATTCATGACAAGCTGGGCCAACTTTGGCTACCAATCCTCAAGAAGGAGATGCAGAAGGAGGTAAAAGAAAAGCTTTTTATTTATTAGAAAGACTATTTTATTTCCAGTAACTGCAAACTGTTGAAAGCAAACACATTAAGCGCGGAAATATCCGCTGCCGTGTCTGGTATAGTGAGAACTAGAAAATTATTATTATTATAAAATTATGCCACGTTGGATCGTCTCTGATGATGATGATGATTTACTCTGTAGTATCGGGTCGTTTCTTGTATTTCTACAAATTAAATAAATAAATAAATAAAATTAAAAGTTGAAGAAAATTCAGACCAAACAAGATTAGCTGGGCCTAGGCATATCAGTACTCAACAAAGCGTGAGTTTGCTTTTGACCAGCGATGATAAGGTACAAGCTGTATGAATATTATCTCATGGTTGCCGTATAATAACGGACTTCCACTATGCCGAATCTCAAGTGAGAACCAAGCTTTAGCTCGCTCTAGGATTATAGAAAGCGTTCCTTACATTCATAAAGAACCAAGAAAGAGATATGAAACTCTCTTTGAGAGTGAGTTGCCTGAAAACATTAAGGTTTCAAAGGCAATTTAAAACAAGGGTTACAAATAAGTGTATTTATTCAGTTTGATTGCAAGAATCACTTTTAAACGTCGTCGAAGCCTTCTTCTTCGGATATTCAGTCGTCAGCTGGCAGTTTTTTCAACACCAGGGAAACTGATCGGGCACTCTCGTTACCCCTCGTTACCATTGAGAAAGGGGGGGGGCAGTCAGCATACAGGACGACAGCGCAACAACCGTTTCGATGAGCGCAACGCAACCAACGACACGTCTATGTCTCGGCGCAGTTCACGCGTCCTTCGACGAACTTGTCAAGCTATAACAAATATGCTCCTACGAAACAATAACGTAGGTGGACATGCTGGAAGATTACAATTTAATTATAATTGCTGGATTGGTGTAACTAATAATCAAGTTATTTCGGAACTGATTCGTAACTTTTAATTAAACCTTTTAATCGTAGAGTAGAACAAGGTTCTCCTAATAACTTATAACAATAATTTTCATTCAATCAAAGAAAATAATGAAATGAGGTTAGCCATCCAGAACCTAACTAACTTAGGTGCCATTTCTATAATGTTATCCTCAAAAATTTCAATTTGTATCTAATATTATTATTATTTTTTAGCACCAACGCCTAATGGTGGTCACCGATTCTAAACCTTAATCTGCTAAATAAATTCATTTCTATTGTCCATTTCAACATGGGAGACCATGGGGCTGCGTCGAAAATGATACTTACCTGTGGATTCATGGCGATCATTGATCTTACAGAATCATACTTGTTCCTGTAGCTAAGTCCGATCGTAAGAATTTAAGATTTCAATTTGACAAAACTACATAATCAGTTTAGTGCCATGCTATAGACTTTGTTCGATTTCTCGAACTTTTACAAAGATAATGAAAGAAGTTGCAGGCTTTATTATGAGACATCGCAGATTTAGATCTGTAATATGTATATCTTGACGATTGGCTCTGTCTAGGTGACAGTTTCGAGGAGTGACGGATACATGTTACTGAAACTCTAAAGTTACTTTACTGCTATAGGTTTCGTGGTCAATTTCGAAAAAAGATGTTCATCCTCGTAAATGGTGCAATTTTATTTGGACCTATACATCACTATGGGTATATTATATTGTCAATATCACTGCCGTTAACTAAGCGGCACAAAATGTTTGTTGCGAATGCCAGTTAGTAGGTACTATTCAAGAATTTGCCCACTTGTTCGGGATTCTTACATCAATCAGCGTATCCAGCTGTGAAGTATGGTTGGCTCTATACTAAAGAGTTTGAGAGACAAAAATATTTAGCTTGTAAAATATTAGACAAAACGCTCTCTGGAAATCCCTTGTTTATTAGTTTTAGCGCCTTGAACAGGATGGGGCGTATATTGTAATTACAGCGCGTAAACGGTGGATGGAAAAATACTGAACTAGATTTCCATAACAACCATATAGAGATACCAAAAGCATGGAGAGATTGTTGTTTTATTATAACAATAATAAACTAATGTTTATTGATTTTTGGTTTCAAATGTTTTGCTCACAAATGTTTTTATGTCATCATGGTACATCAAAAGGATGGGAGTGATCCAATTCTCTCACCTACCCTACCTGAAAAAAAAAACCATTTAGCAATGGTGCAAAATATGAAATATCTGTCTGTTAGCTTCTTAAATTTATACAAAAGATAGTCCAGGATCACATCAGGAGTTTAGAAAAATTAATACGGATATTGAATGGTATCTTTCGGTCATGGAATATACCATAGAGTAGTAACAGCTTTTGGAGAACCAGGAATCGAACCAGAACTAATAAATTGTAGAGGCCAGATCTAGGTGTCATAACAGTTGATGCATTCACTATAAGCTGGAAAAATAATGTAATTATGTGCTTTCCCGGCTTTTCACTTGTCTTGAAATGCTTATAGAAAATAAACATGGATGAGGCCTGAAAATATCCTAATATTTCCTTACTGGCCGTCTCAGCCCTGGTTTCTCTCCTCTGCTTAAAAAACTGATTCGCTCGGCTATTATATATTTCACTCTTAATTTTTTGTTCTGTTTCACCGCCAAGACAGTTTATCCTGGCTGCAGCAATGCTCTCCAGGATAGGTACCTTTGGAAAAAAAGGATCACCAAGCCTATCACTCGATCTAGTTATGGTTTATTTTTTCAAAATCACTCTGCTTCAGTACAATGAAATGAAACCTACAAACAGTAGTGAAAGTTCTGTTGAACTCTTAATTAAAACCCTTGTGGATGTTCACTTTCAAACATAAAGTTATTCCTTACTCAACAGTAATAATATATTATTATAATGGGACCCTTACGAATCTTTGAACAGTCTTCGCTCAGCTCTTTTTGCTAGGCCGTAACATAGCTTCCGATGACCATGTAAAACGCCTCCTCAAAGGGGCTCACAAGCTTAGACCAGTTTTGCTGAAATATAGTTACGTTCACCGGGGACCCGATCCAACCGGGAAGGTAGTTTGAAACTACATCGCGGATTGGGTATATACCCAGTAGAAACCTACTTCTAGGAAAAATCACCATAAAGTTGGTTGTTCTTTTAGCATTAGGCACAGGATATAATTATAGTGTAAACACTCTCCCTGATAAAATGAGAAAACATTTTAGTTAATTCTACCGGCGTTAAGATAGGTATTTCTGATGTAATCAAAACATCTGGTGCCGGTCATGAACAACCGGTACTGATTTAACCTATTTTCATGAAAATAGAGCAATATGTCCTGCTACTACTATACTACTATAGTTGAAGATTACATACACATCTCACAAAAACAACGTCACAGTCGACGTTCAACGCGTACAGCACGTGGCACGTCGCCTCGTCCGCAGCGCGCGCTTCTGTTATCTTGTTGATACGATTATGAAAGCGGCTGGTTGGACTAGTCTTCTAGTCGTTCGCAAAATTGTACACTCGACCAATATTATTTATGAGGGTAATTTTGCAAGATCGGTATTATGTATTATGACCTAATCATTCAGTGATTGATTGTAATAAGTAACATAATAAGCAAATTATGTAAAATAGTTCATCATAGTATTTATTGATGATCGGTTTATATAATATAAATACTTAAGATTACGTTAAAAAATCTGAAAGTAAATCATTCCAATTTTAATTTCCCTGCATTTATTTTCACAAAAATTTCGTCTCTAAACGTCTACCTCGTTTTATAACTGAAGAATGAAGCGACGAATTATAATATATGATCAAACGAACTTGCAAAGTGAAGTTCGATCGATATTATATGAGTACGCTTCATTCGAAGTTATAATCACCCTCCCACCCAATACCCAAAGTTAAATTTTTGTGGTTCTTCTCTAAAATGAATGACGATCTGCTGAGGGAAATGTCAAACCAAACTTTATTTTTTTTTATACTTTAAAAAATGTGCAAATGCCAGTAGCATAAAATAATACTACCTCGTTTTATAACTTCGAATGAAGCGTACTCATATAATATCGATCGAACTTCACTTTGCAAGTTCGTTTGATCATATATTATGTATTGTTAATTGTTACCAAACTCTTGAATGTTCTCGCGTACCTATGAGTATATATTTAACGTACACACATAATATACATTATATTCATCAGGGAGTGTATTCAATGTAAGTTCTTTACCTACATGCATTACTTGTCTAATTTCTGAACAGTATTACTAAAGAACAATTTATACAGCATGACGTAATGTTAAATAACAATACGGTCGGTATGTAATTGTTATATTTTGTCCTCTTTACCGTCATGGATATTATTCAACATAATATATGTATTATAAAAATAAACATTACTCATGCATGTTGGTTCATGTTGGTAGGGAAATAGAGCTTGAATTTATTAAGTATATCCGATTCGTTTTACCTACTGAATATAAATAACTGTTTACAAGCACCTTACCTATAGGTTAGGTACCAGTCGTACCAGACGAAATAAACATGAAACAGATGCAAGGAAGTCCTCTATGATTTGCAGTAACATTTCGGAGAAACCATTTAATTCTGGATTTCTGCCAAAACAACTATGCACCTTCTGGCCAATTGGAATAATTTGAAACACTAATGTTGATAAACTTTGACAAACAGCGTTGGAAACAGAATTTGAAACTTATTGCATTATTAAATTGTTCTAGATAAGCGAATGAGTCTATCTTGGGATGAGCACGTAATCCGTAACTGTTTAACTTTACGGTAAATGATCCCGAATTTTTCGTTTCCTCAGTTTGAAATGGCTCATTTAGTTTATTAATACAACAAGAGATATCCTTTATTAAAATAGAAATTGCGAATGACAGCATATGATTTTAAATATTAGGTAAGTACCAGAATTTTAATATAAATGACGTGTGTCATATTATATTGATTTGCCGAGGTAGTCGTCGTTACACAGTTTACAAAATTCAAACAATAAATTGAGGATATACGAGTAAATAATGTTACTAACACGAAAGACACTCGAACGCGAACACGGAAGTTGCATTCAAATGTAGGTGTGAATTGTGAATCTAGAGAATGGGATATTGCATGCTTTAGATAGCACAATGTTCGCAAGACTCGCAAGGCCATATCTGTGCAGTATGCATGTCGTAGAAACCGACTCGGTTCTCACAGAGCGCTGAATCGATTCAAACTTTTCCCATTACCATGGAATTGGCTTCGGGCGTCACGCTTGTTTTTGTCAGTTTATGCGAATCGTCACCCGCCTTCCTCTCCTTGGGCGTTTGTATTCACATTCCTTTGTTGTCGAGCGTTCTTGCCAGCAAAATTAATATTAATATCAAGTTTTTATTAATGATGAAATTTTAGTAATAAAATGGTAAAATCAACCGGTACCTAACCTATTTATAATTGTGTGTGTGGTATAGTTGTTGTGGTCCTTTATTCGAATAGATACTTTTCTAGCGTTCACCTTCTACAAAACTGGTAGTGCTAAAAACTATAAAACGTTGATAAAAAGCTAAAAAAACAAATAATGTAAAAACTAACGATCTAATCGTAAAAGTAGACTGATGAATTGATAATCAAGTTGTATTGCTCCTACTTCCTAAAATTTTCAATTAAAATGAAGGAAATGAAATGAAATATTATATTGTTTTTTAAACTAGACGTTACATGGTGTGTAATGAACACCATGTATCACCTAGTTCAGATGACACACACACACAGGTATCGAGGTCACGTTCACAGTTTTAACGAGGATTAATGGTCGCCATTTGCAATTTATTTTGCTATCATCGCCGTGTCTGCTCTGGGACCGTCCGCAGCGACTGCCCTACTTTATTTTATTTGGATGAATGAGCATTTTGCAATCCCAAAGGTCATTGAATGTTTAATTGAATTTCTGTTGTTCCAATTTGAGTTTATCTGCGTGTCTTTTTAAGCAGTAGATATTTATTTACTGACTGTATTGTTCAGTTCGGAAATTACATATTATGTATTATTATATCGTTATGTTTTTAGTACGTATCTAATCTAATCAACAGTATTTATAACAATGTATTTATAACAGTATTTATAAAAAATAAACCTCATAATAACGGAATGTTTCTTAGTATTGTTTCTATTACCGCTGCTCGTATCTTTTATGTAATCTTCGGATGCATGATCAGTATAAATATCTAATGTGTCAGTTTCCAACTTATATAAAGAATAGAAAACTGATGATTGAACCTTTACGTTAGCCCACTATGCCAAGGGGCACACATAACATAATTAAACTAACTACTAAACAAGTGTAAATGTATCATTTGTAAATATTTCTGAATAAACGGCTTTATTATTATTAAAGTTAACCCACTATTTAATTCCGCCTTTGTTAATAACGTACTCTGGTAACGAGTTGTTGATTCATTTAGAAACAACAAGAGCGAGAGTTTACTCCGTCGAACTGTAATCGTTAAAGTTTGCAACAGCATCGGCCGACTTTCCACCTCAGTCAGTGAAGTTAGTTAATGCGAGTTATATAGCGTGCAGCGAATACGGATATCGATCGAGTGGTGTGGTGGCTCGTTGCCGGGATTCGTCTGCGAGCCACCCTGTACCACCCCCTCCCTCAAATCCGTCAAAAGGCTCTGTGTTCACCTGCTTGTTCTTGTTTTGTTTGAAGGTTAAAGCACATTTTGACCTAAAAGACGGGATTTTCTCGTACTGTAAGGAATTGCTTTCGTATTTAGGAACTTATTTTGTCTAAGCTTCATTTATCATTGGGATTAAATTTTGTGATGGTTCTGTGTAGCTCTTTGTTCGACATACCTACCTACCTACTTTCTAATTTAGTTTGCCTGAGTCTGAGTATTATACATTTTGCGTTTTTATTTATCCTCAATGTATAGCATATCAGATTGGCATATACATTATAATTTGTAGCATATCAGATTTCAAGCATACGACTATGTTAATAAAATAATATAATTTAAATATTTTTATGCATTGGGTAGTGTTATTTTGTTCTGTTTTTGTAACATTTATGTTTCTATTAATAAAATTCTAAAATAAAATCCATATTTCCAAATTTAAAAAAAATATGTTAATGGAACGTTGAGATTTGAAACTCATTATCACGAAAAAGGTGACCTTGCATGAACGGAAGGCGCAATGTATGTGACGTGAAGTATAATTAATTATGCAAGCTTGTGTCTGGTGGCCGGGCACCGGGCTAGCGAGCCGGAGGGGACGGGCGGGGTGGAGTGTGCGGGGGGGGCACCCCTCCCAACCCGCGGCAGTTTGCGCCATTCTCCCGCGCTGGAGGCACGAGGCACCACAACGATTGGTTCTCGGTTACTCCTCGGAACGGTTTACCGAACGCATCTCCTTTCACAGCACAAACGTCACCTGTTATTTTCGAATGTTTGAGCGACGTCTGGCGTCGTGAAGTGTTTTCGTGCTTTGTGGCTGTAGACTGGCCCCCCTCTACGCTGACGCCACCGGTACTTATCATGACTCATTGTTTATTTGCCTATTATCTTTCGGCTTTTATCATTATTTATGTATGAATTCTCGGCATCTCTTCCAGTCCTTCCAACATCCTTTAGTAATTTACTTGGCTATGTAGATGACCCTTTTATCTTATCTAAGCACCGGTGTCCAATATCTGCTTTATAAATATAAACCTAGGTTGTAACGTCGTTTAAGTTTCAAGGAAGGAAGGTTAATTAGTTACTGAATTATTTATTATTTTGTAATGAAAGTTTTAACAAATCATTGATAAAAAATTTGAAAATAATGTGCAAGTAATTTTCTTTGGAAGTTATTATCTAAAACAATGCTCTTAGATATTTAGAAAGCTTTGTGCATAAGTATTAGCAAGCACAGTATTAGAATCGGTACCGCAGGTATTATTATAATAGCATGAGCACGATGTTGTTCATAACTTACACACAAGAACATTGCACATCATACACGGGCACGGCATACCTAGTATCTACCTCCATCATATAAATACGTGCATGTTACTATGTAGGCGTAGTGCACACAACTGTACAAAGTGGATAACCACACCCCGATAACCGGACCTTCTCTTTCACATCGGGACGGGAGTACCTAATTACCATTATGTTAAAAAACTGCTCATCCATCCGTCAACGGATTATTTGTTCGCACGCGAACAATCCGGAATTAACTGACTCGCGAGTTGCGCATCTCTAATCGTAATGAACACAGACATTACCTACATCGTCCGCCATATTGTTATTAGTAGCATCGTCTTGGACGGAAACAAGCTCTTTTGACTCAGTCGCTCCATGTTTGCTTTTGTTTTTTCTGACTCTTTGTAGAACGTATTGTTCTTTTGTTCAGGCGGACATTATTTATAAGCAATCTTGATTACACTACGTTGCTTCACACCGTAAATAAAAGGTCATGCCTTACTCCTTTAAAATAGTTACGTAATCGGCATTATTATGACAGGTGTTGGTATAAATTCCAGCTATTGTTGCTACACAAAATAAAAACGTCCGTAAAAGGCAATAAATGTCCGTGTACGGAGTTTACTGATGTAGATACAAAGGCATAGAAATATCAAGGATGTCTTCTCCGCTTGCGTCCCACGTAAGCACGCCCACTAGACTATGCGTGAATAAATTTCATCTGACAACGCCCGGTTCTATTCTATGTACCTTCTGCTCTACCTAATGGATAGCCGTTGTATAGAAAGCATGGTTACGTATATGCGGCGAGTTTGCATAGAAATCACGATTCTGAAGCCATAGAATAAAATAACAGTGCTCGGAATTTTGCTCGCTCTAGCTCTGCAGCCTTTGTGCCGGTTCAATTTATCATTACAACAATACGATTATCATGCGAGAATTCTCAGGCAATTCAATTGTTCAGAAAAACGTCTACAATTCTCCGTTTATTGAGACAACTGAGATGGAACTGAATTAGTAGGTATCGGCTTAATTTTATTATTAATGTTTGCAGTATTAATTAATTGCCTTCGTTGTGGCGTAAAGTTTTAGTTTGAATTCTCACAATTTTTGTTAATAGTATATTTCAGATTAGGAGGTACTTCCAAGAATTACATACAATTTCGCTTTTACGACATTCAAAGAAATGAACGCTACTTCCAAGAATTATTATATCTTTCGGTAATTTTATATTCCTCAGATGTTTAATCTGGCTTTGTGAATAGATATTGATGGCTTTGTCCTGGTAATTCGTAGGAAATTCTCCGTTACTGTTGTTATAAACGAATTTTGATAAGTTACCTAGACCTACTTGGCCTTACTGGTATAAGAATTTATTAATTTCATTGTCTGAGCATTTAATAAAATTATCCTTGTAATACCTACTTATTACAAGAAATATTCAGAAGTACCTAATTAATTTGATGTTATCTTATAAAACAGCAATCAACTTACTATTATCCAATTCGGAAATAACCTTGCTATTAAAACTTAAAATATACAGCTCAATTTTAAATTCAGTTCGTGAACCCTGCGCCAGTTTTGTAGGTAGTTAAAGTATTAATCTCTTCTTTATTGCTTTGACCTAGTCTGTGACACGTAGATTAATTAAGTATTCTTTTAGTTATAGCTACTGCAAGACATTTTGTAAAAGAGTTGGGCCACAGCCAAGTTTCGCTGTATCATGTGTGTGGATGAAAGCGTACGAAAGCCATTTATAGTAAAGCCCAGACAGTTGTTTTTCCTTTTTCTTCTCGTGAACTATCTATCTTTCCTCTGTACCAACCAGTACCTACGTCGTATATCCGTCAGCTTGTTTTGTAACCTCCTCTAAATTATTTAAAGATTCTTTATTTATATTCTCTGAACAGTTCTAAAATGCGCCAACAAGAGAAAAGACCAAACGCTTAATCATACTATTACTATGTTTATGAATTAGAGCAAGCCTAATAGATTTCCATTCCGGGTTCATTGATCTATTGAGTGTGCGCTCAAAGCAAATTAGTTACCATGTTACTATATTAGTCCACTTATTAGATACGGCAAAAAAACTATTAAAATATAAACAGAAAGCCATAACGCATAACCAGTTGCCAGCATATCGGGTTTGTAATCTAGTTTGCGAGCTATGCTGGGACCGGCGACCGGTTACTAGGAAGAACTGACAACCGGTCCGACTAGTAGGTAGGGTATAGCTGCAGGCGGCACTGCACTGCCTTCTCGAGCCGTATATATAATATATACTTATAGTTATATATGTTTAACGAGACGCACTGTTGGCTAATGCCCTGGGGTATTGCCATGTTTTTCAAGAGAAAGTACTGTAATATCGTTCGCATCTATATTTTATGTTCTTTGTTTCGAAATAATGTTTACTTGTTATTGAGAATGTATGATAATAACTTCTAATATATTTGCTTGTGAAATGCGATGCCATAAATTTTATATCTATTCATTAAAATATACACAGATGGCACAGTTATGTATTGAAAGGAACTCGACTAGAATTACCTAATAAAATAGCAATTGATCTATTAAATCAATTAGCCAAGAATGGTGACAGGTGTTTATAACCGTTAATATCACTTCACTTGAGATAATTATAATAAAAAAGGTGTGGCAATATATGTATGTTAGCTGATATGAACCGATACATTTATCATTGAGTCATAGATTTAGATAATAATACGCCCATATCGTAGAAGTAATTGGTTTTAAACATGCAATGGAACTTTTATAGAAATGTTAACTTAGTCACGCTATAAATAGAACCCATTTTCACAAAGCCTTGACTTTTAACAAAACTCGCATGCTTGGAATTTGCTGTAAAGTATAACATAAAGAAATTTATGTTCATATTTCAATTAGTTTCGTTGCACGATACTAAGAAAGCAATTCCCTTTAAAAGTAAAAGCACATTGCTCTTACAATCCGTCCAACAAGCCAATTACTCCAAGAAACACAAAGGGTATAATGTAACAAGGAAGATTACGTTTGCTATCTAAACATAAACATGTATGTTTCCATATACGACTAGGAGTAGGTACTAACGCCATTGTACAGTAACATACAAAGGTCAGACGAGCAATCGTTGCATAACGTTTGCGTGTAGATGTTTTATAATAACGATCTATGCATCTACATTGTGCAATTAGATGTTTCTCATTGTGATACTATTTGAATAGAACTACTTATGAAGCAATGAATGCATTGTCTAATTAAGAATACGTTGATCTTTTCAACTAATCAGTAAGCGAACGGATTTACAGCGTACAAAGATTCTAATAAAGCCGTTACTATCTCGTGATGCCTTTCAAACTCCTTGCTTGGAGCTAGTATACCGTTAACCTTGTATAAATTGGCCAATCATTCCAGACCCCTGTCTTGTATATCGTTGTATGTTCCTCACGCGAGAGTTATCAAGATGTAAAAAGGGCGAGGGTTCATCTTGAGTTGGTTACGACGCTGTTATCCTGCAGGCAGCGAGTTACGAGTACCCAGAAGGTGAATTTGTAAATAAATCACCCCGTGGTGCTTCTAAGGCCGTTCACCTGCTATCTACGAGAGATATATCTATATTTTCTGTACGTCAAGGGGTGACGAATTGATGAGTTCTTTTTCAATTTATTGCGATTGATGTTTGGAATTATTATAGGATTTATTTTGTATTGAATGGTAGTGCGTGGGTTTTCTGAATTCTAATTTTAAGAATTACGCCAGTCATTGAACAAAATTAAAGAGAATAAATTTTTATTTACAAATAAAAATAACTTTAGGAATTTCCACGTGTAGGCAATCTTCAAGGCCTTTTGCTCTCGTTCTGAGACTCTTGGAAATAACTCCCATAATTTGGTTTGTATCCCCAACATCATTCCATTTTAGAAATAAATTTGATGCTGGAATACAACTCATTACATTTAAAAGGGAATGTTGGCGTTGAATATTTGTTTTGAACCACTTGATTTAATTCGAAAGTATGTATAATGTGAGTTTTATTAAAATTGGTTAGTTGATCAGCGTCCACAGTATTTTTACTAAGTAACATTAGATAATAAGTCTGGAATTAATCGTTCAATATCCGAATTTTATCATATTAGGTACCTCCCTCCTTACTATCTGTTACCTGGAATACCTATATCCATAAAAAGTTACAATATCAAGAAAACTTGATCGTATAAGTGAAGGCGTTCCATCCTATCCAAAGATACATCTACCGGAGCCGAGATAATAGTCTGTAATAATACCGTTATAGCGTAGAGCTGGTTCAGTGCACTCTCACCACAATGCTGGCTTGTTTATTGTGTGCCCATTTCAAAGGGTGTGCCACAAAGGCTCTATACACAATGTCAGAGTTACGTGCGAGAGACACAATATACATACTATACTTACTGGTGTAGAATATGCATGAATATTGAACAGTGCTTCGGTTGAGAATAACGTTACGACCTTCGTCATTGTTGTTTGGAATTGACCCAAGAATAATTACGGAGTAAGTACTTAAAAATTTGCATGCATAAAAATAGTTATTAGAGATAATATAAATATAGATAAAAGCGGTTGAGTTAAATCTTGTAAACAGAAAATAGCTTAGGTTACTCTACGTACAACAGAGGAAGCTATGCAGCATGACATAAAACAGAATGGTTTTTACGATAAAATATCTCTTGTTGGTAAACTGTTATGCTTCGAAATGTTTTTGCTCGAAGACATTGTTTCTGTCTGTCTGTACTCTTACCTACTTACTACATTTCCCAGAAGTGCTTTTGCGCCAAAACAAATGGTTTTGTTATACATATTCTATTGTAAACAAAGCCTCGTTTCGCCAATTATCTCCATATTTCACCAGCTGTTAGCGCGGCAACTGTATCTATAAAATAAAACAAAACGATTTGGACCCATGCCAAAAACCGTTTTACAAAAACATCTCATTAATTTCTTTATATCCGTATAGTAATGTATGCAGTCACGAAGGAGTGTAGGTAGAATTAATATTATTACGGCGGGAAACTATAAGCTGGAGGGTGCTAAGTCTAAGTCGTTTAGTGGTAGTGAAATGCTAAGCGTGCATTTCTTGTGCAACATCAGCCATGGCCTAGTTTAAAGTCGCATTGCGTAGGTCAGTCATGTCATGAGTAGCGTGGCGTGCAAACCGCACTTTCTCCTTACTGCAATTCACTTTCACTAAGATAGTGTTTTGTCAGATTTACTGCAGCTTTCATGTTATCTGATGGCTAATATATAACTGTATTCATTGGTTGGCTGAGATGGATATCCGATAAGCTTCAAACAGTGCGAATTTAAACTTATACATGAAAGAAAGACGAATGGAAATGCGTTTGTAAAGAATGTTTAAATATTTGCACAATTACCTCTATGTAAAGCTAACAATGACAACCTACTTTTTGAAACTCGGTCAGTCGGAGATGAAAAAGGTGAAGCAGACCACACATTAGGCACAGCATTTTGTAAATGTTACAGATGCTAACGAGAATAATGCTTAAAGTTCAATACCAAACATTTATGCAATGACTCAGACGAATAGGTAACAAAACATGACGTTCTTACCAATCTAGTAAATACCAATGTAATCATCGGACACGCCGAATCAAAGCTTACAAAATTGACGACTATTGAAAATGACGCAACACAAAATGGCGGCGCTTGGACCAAAGTCAATATTAAACTCAGCTAAATGATTCATAACTTTCACCCGCTCGTTCTCTGCGAATGTAAAGTTTTAATTAACGTTTTAAAACTTTCTATTCATATTCAAAAGTTACAGCACGTGTTGATTGTTTTAAGTACTTATTATTGTTCTGTAGGTACTGTAACCAACTAATAATGTGTTTTCTCATACATTTTTTAGTTAATAGAAGGTACTGATAGATCAGATTCCCAACCTATAGTTACTACAACCTATACTACTTCCCTATACTTCTTCCTGGTTCAATTTGTCAGCGGTAAGTACTTTGTATACTATTCAAACTATATTTAATGTAACCGGCTACCTACTAATTACGAATGTTGTAAACTTTAAGTATGCCATGCCACCAAGCATAAAATATTATGTTCGATCAACATTCGCGTTGTTTGTAAAATTACAAAGGGAGTTTTAAAGCATAGCGCTCAGCTGTCTACATAATAAATTTTCTGTTTACGAAGGAAGTTTTTAAAGCATATCGCTCAGCTGTCTACATAATCAGTTCAATCAATCAATCAATCAAATTATTTATTTTATGCCACACAATTATTACACAAGGATCATTTACAAAGAGATAATGACATAAAAATTGGTCGTACTCAGCGTATGTTTATAGTAGCGAGTTGAATAGTTGTTCAATGGCGTGGCGATGACGGCAGCCCTCAGGCCTTGTCCTTCGTCCCTCCCTCGTTATTATAGCATAGTGTTGCCCTTACCACCGCTTTGGCCCTCTTTACCTTAAATCTTTCTTAACATGCCATGCCAGGGCTCAAAGATACCTTTGCACCGTGAATTTCTGGAGTTTCACATTTTCTTGCCGTGAATTGTTATTGGCACGTCACGGTCAGCCATGGTTTGGAAACAACAAACCATGTTGATTCTCTTCAGTGCGTGAAATTAATTTACATAAAACAAGAAACCTTTCTTATACCATCCCACCTCTTTATTTATTTCCCGTTAGGTTTCGTTCCGGCTTTTGTTTGGAAATGAAATGTGATATCGTTACTCTTCTTACTCGTAGGCATTAATTAAATCACGAGTTCTTTGTATTTGGCATGTTTTGTTCTTCCGAACATTCTTGACGGTAGGAGGATACACAGTTCTTTCTTAGTCATTATTACCTTTCATACGTAAGACGCAACGTAACCAACAATACGTCCAAAGGTTAACGCTCTCACTGTCTTTGGCTAAAATGTTTCCTTACAGACAGAAATGAAAGGTGTCTATTCAATTTTAACCAAATATGCTGCCAGAGGCAACGTTCTTGATTTATCGTTATCAGATATCAATCAACGTTAGTGCATTAGGGAGCAGCGGCCGCTTGGTGGCTCATTTTGTCCGACCAGTCAGCGCAATAACCGAGGTGTGGCACAGAAACTGTTACATAATCTGCAATGCTGACACAGCAAAATTGGTGCTCTTGCCGAGTCTGACGTGACTCAGCACAAGGCACCGATCGCCATGACTCATGACTAGTCGTTATTCCGACCGGGATCGCCTGCCTTCCGAAATAAGTGGATTGCTTTTTCACGACCGAATGATTTCATTTTAAAGAACTATCTGCGATCGCATTACCAAAGTCCTCGTCTACGTCTATTATTCTTAACTCAAAACAAGCCCATTCAGTTGTCTCGTCCGGCAATTGAGGATATTAAACTCGTCGTTTGCGTCCCAAGCCGTTGGAGATTAGACGATGTCCTAAATTACTTTTTAATGACTCTAAACGCTTGCCCCAATTTACGAGCAACCACGGTTGTATCTCTGATATGTATCAGGTTTCTGAGTAAGTTAAATTGTAACATGAGTAATGTTTTGTTTCAGAGAATCGAGCGAGAAACCACGAAGAGTCCAGCTACTACTGGCAGCAGGAAAAAAGCAGCAGCTGTTAGAAGTAACGGGCAGATCGCGGCAGAACCAGCTCCTCCTACAGGTAAGATTGAAAAAATATTATATATTGATTTGATCTACATGATAACTACGATTTTAAGAAAGCTTTAAAGATGTCATAAATAATATCAAGGAAAGGGAAATACAGAAAAGAACTATAATTTATGGAGCAGTTACGAAGTTTATCTGTTTTAGTTTGAAAGTTGATATTATTTGATGAAAAACTCCATCGCACATTACTTGGATATCATCATAAAGTCAATGTTTTTACAACCGAGTGTGATTGATTGACCAAGTTTCTTCGGAAGCTATCTATAATGTTTTTTGTTCAAATTTCAATCGTAAGGAGCCATCACTTCTTGCTTAAGATTACTCTGGCTATAACTCATTTTGCAAATCCTATTGAATTCATTGTTTATCTTGGAAAGTCCATAAATGTTTTACTAACGTTAAACCCTGTGCATCTACAGTTTCCTTTGTTCTCAAAGCGAAGCTATTAAGTACGCTTTATACTTTACGGTATGATATATATATTTATCTTTGTGAACATACGTCCATTTCGCAATTGCACTCGAATCTTACTCACAGGGCATTTAAGGCTTATCTGGGAGCGAACTATGCTTTAGCCTTTATATGATAGAATCAGGGCATTCACAAAACTTTTGCTCGTATTTAAAGGAACGCAGTAGTTGAATTGAATGGCACATTCAAGTCACGCTATTTCAAATTCATCAGAATCATTATATTGAATGTTTTCCTAGATCAATGATTATTAACCGAATCAATTTATCTCTGGCAATAAATTAAATTAATTGCATGTTTTGTAACAAGAAGTAGATTGCTTGCTACGGTTCTTTCACTTCAAATCAGATAACGTTATCTTCAGTAACACAATGTGGTGAATTCCGCTTTTTTATATCTAAATACTAGACCGTTGCATGTTTGCATAATAATACGCATAAGTTTGGAATGAATGTTGTTTGGCTCATTGCCAGGTGCTGCCCATACGCCAACCCTGTAACTTCAGTTAGTGGGTATTCTCTTGGTAGAGTTTCAAGTTTAATATTGCTTATCATGATAATATTGAACATAGCTTGGGAAAAACTTTTCCAAGCTATCTTCAATATAAATAACAATATAAAAAAAACTTTTAGTCTCAATAAAGAATGTAGGCTATAATAATGTTTCCCGCCGCAACCCAACTTAGCCGAAGTAACTTCAATAAATTTTTTTACGTAAACAATTTAGCTTTGATAAAATTCTCCCATATTCGTGCACAATGTTGCATTGTTTGCATATTAACTGCAATGCAATAAACCAAAAGTAAACTGTTTATGTTAGTCACAATTTCATGGACCAGTGTTTCCATAACAATTGATACAAAATAGTCATCTATATCTATAGAAGTATAGATATAGATGACTAATTAATATAAAAAAGAAAGATTTGTATTTTTGTGTGTATGGTTGTAATAAATAAACTCAAAAACTACTGTGCCGATTTCAAAAAATATTTCACCGTTGGAAAGCAACATTCACCCTGAGTAAAACAAAGGCTATATTTATGTGTTTAAAAATAAATACCCACCCGTGCGAAGCCGGGACAGGCCGCAAGTTCGATAATATAATACTAGGCAAGGCAATAAATATAAAATGTACATTTTACCCATACTATCTGGCTAATGGATGATCTTGCTTCGACTCTTGACTGCGCTAAGATGGATGTGAGCCATTCGCAACAGAGTGATTTACCTTTCAATACCGTTCCTTAAGACCTCGTGACATTCAGTATGGATCGCTTCTTTCTTCTTCTTCTATTTCTTTAGCTTTAGAATAGAATCTTTTGCTTAAAACTTCATTGCGATACTCTTGCTCGTTTACCTATACTATATCTATAACTGTTTGCTTTTATAATTGCCTTTCATTTTCGAACTGTGACTACACTGATTTATTTTTAATCCTTTACCTCCTAACGATTATTTCGATTACATTTCTGTTCAAATTCTTCATACACAATATTTTTCCAGCCAACAACTTATTTTAATAATACTTTCACGTTCATTCAAACTAAAGCGAGTTTCGCGTTTGTTAAAATATTATATTATACTACAATACCTCGGTCTACCATTAGTCATTTATTAGTTTAGGTTAGTCTAAGTCCAACTATTCATGCTTTTTAGTACATTTATTACTAAGTAGTATGTTTGTTGGTCGGTAATCCTGGTTGAAAGCTGGGCTGAGATAATTAGAGACATTCTGGTGCCAAACTACTTTAGCATAATGAACTAGTCCACCAGTTGACACTACGCAAAGACTAGTACCCGGTACTCGGTAGTGTATTTGCGAAAACATCTTCTTTCGTGAAGATTATGAGTTCTTTTCTAAGTCATTTGTTCTAGTTTAACTTTTGGCTTGAAAATAAGCCCTGGAATAGTTAGATTTTTCTCTCCCGTTACTTAAATAAGAGGTCATCGACTTAATTTTATGTTAATTAAAATTAATGAAGAAGATATCGAAGTATTTTGCCTTTGAAAACAATATTATCTACTTGTACTTTCATCTAACTCAAACAACAAAGTAGCAAAAGCTTTCGAGTCATTGTAGTCTCCGAACTAAACTTTGTAAAACTTTTGCCATTCCCTTTGTTAAATTAAGTTGTGCTTTTAGCGTAACAAAAATGTTTGCAAGCATCGGGAATTCTCTGTGCGAGGTCAGTCCTATATCCTTTGACTGTGCTATACATTATGCGCGATAAAAGATAAACGTGCTTTCATTTTGTGCCATAGCTGGAAATGACAGGCTGTGACGCCCGCCACTCGATTTCCCCTTCCCTGAATGGGTGGTAGTTGGGTGGAGGGTGTTCTGTTTGATACATTCTGTGCTCGTGTCACATAAAGCATCGACAACGTGAATCGCTTTTACCTACCCACTGGTAATGGTGCTTTGATATTCATTCCACGTACTGTTATATTATCTTTGATCGTAGTTTGAATACATAATTATTGAATTATTCCTGCTAAGAATTTCATCCCTGATCTGCAATGAATTAACGTCATGAATATTTTAACATGATTATGTTTGTGAATGAGTCGAGCGATTCGAGCGAGATCGGTTTGTCATCTGTTGAATTATTCAATAATACCTATCGTGGGTTCCTTGAATTTCCATAATTATGAAATAAAAAGACAGTTAACTTGTTGTTTTTACAACTTTTCTACATATTTTTAATGAAATGTCTTATTTTTTACCTACCAGCTATATATCAGCAAGTTGTATTAAAAAGCAGCCAAGTGCGAGTCGGACTCCCCCATGAAGGGTTCCGTAGCACGACGAACTACAAGAATCTTTATATTATGTTACTTGATGTAACATAATATGGTTCTTGTAGTTCGTCGAAAGGTAAATTGCGGTTTACGGTTTATGACGTATAAAAAAAAACTGCTGACTAGATTTCGTTCAAACCAAATATCGTTGAAAGTTTGCATAGTAATGTACAACATATATTTTTATTAGTTTTATCATTCTCTTATTTTAGAAGTTAGAGGGGGGGGACCAACTTTTTTCCACTTTGGAAGTGTCTCTCGCGCAAACTATACAGTTTAGAAAAAAACAATTTAAGAAACCTCAACATCATTTTTGAAGACCTATTCATAGATACCCCACACGTATGGGTTCGATGAAAAAAACTTTTTTGAGTTTCAGTTTCAAGTATCCCCGTACCCCCAAAATTTCTAGTTTTTTTTCTATTTTTGTGTAAAAATCTTAATGCGGTGCATAAAATACATCTACTCGCCAAGTTTCATCAGTCTAGCTCTTATAGTTTCGGAGAAAAATGGCTGTGACATACGGACGGACAGACAGACAGACAAACAGACAGACATGACGAATCTATAAGGGTTCCGTTTTTGCCATTTGGCTACGGAACCCTAAAAAAGACAATTAACTTGTTGTTTTTACAACTTTTCTACATATTTTTAATGAAAAGTCTTATTTTTTACCTACCAGCTATATTAGCAAGTTGTATTAAAAAAAAAGCAGCCAAGTGCGAGTCGGACTCGCCCATGAAGGGTTCCGTAGCATCAATTAACATAATATAAAGGTTTTTGTAGTTCGTCGAAAGGTAAATTGCGGTTTACGATTTATGACGTATAAAAAAAAAACTACTGACTAGATCTCGTTCAAACCAAAAATCGTTGGAAGTTTGCATAGTAATGTACAACATATATTTTTTTTAGATTTATCATTCTCTTATTTTAGAAGTTAGAGGGGGGGGACCAACTTTTTTCCACTTTGGAAGTGTCTCTCGCGCGAACTATTCAGTTTAGAAAAAAACGATATTAGAAACCTCAACATCATTTTTGAAGACCTATCCATAGATACCCCACACGTATGGGTTCTATGAAAAAAAAAATTTTGAGTTTCAGTTTAAGTATGGGGACCCCCAAAATTTATAGTTTTAGAAAAAAACGATATTAGAAACCTCAACATAATTTTTGAAGACCTATCCATAGATACCCCACACGTACGGGTTCGATGAAAAAAAATTTGTTGAGTTTCAGTTTCAAGTATGGGGACCCCCAAAATTTATAGTTTTTTTTCTATTTTTGTGTAAAAACCTTAATGCGGTTCACAGAATACATCTACTCACCAAGTTTCATTAGTCTAGCTCTTATGGTTTCGGAGAAAAATGGCTGTGACACGGCCGGACAGACAGACAGACAGACAGACAGACAGACAGACATGACGAATCTATAAGGGTTCCGTTTTTGCCATTTGGCTACGGAACCCTAAAAAAAGCTTATTCTTACTCATACCAGTTCAGGTTTTTAAGGTTAAAACTTCAGTAGTAATCTCTTCTACTTAAATTAGAGAAAAATCACTATCTTTCACTATAATTGCACTTGCCTTGACTGGCCTCTAGCTCAGTTGGTAGTAGCTCTGCCTTCTGCGCCGTAGGTCGTGGGTTCGATCCCCACCGAGAGCAAATATTTGTGTGGTTAACATAAATGTTTGTTCTCTGTCTGGGTGTTATATTGTATTCTAAGTATGTATTTACAAAAAAAAAATGTATTCAAGTATTATATCAGCTATCCGGTTCCCATATTACAAGCTCGGCTTAGTTTGGGGCTATTTATTGCTTATTAATTGTGCAGTAAAAAATCTTCTGAACATAATAACAAACAGTGTAAGCAATTTTACCACTCAAAGCAGATGAGTAGCTATAGGTAGGTAAGGTACTACTACGGGGTACGCAAAACGCATGTGGGGATTGTGGGTGTAGGGAGGGAATACCACCTGGTAGGTACTTACATATATCACCGCATGACTGCAGGCATGAACATTCTTCCGGACGTTAGGCAGGAAGCAAAACATTGCGAGCTATGGCTATTAACCCAGCATTCTGTAAACCTGTAGGTTTTTAGCGTAGTTCGTCTGTACTCCGAACTCAAACTTTCGTATTGTTCGTCAAGTCCGGTCACTCTCAGAACCCGCCGTCAGACCAACTTTTCAAAGCGAAACTATTCGAGTTCCCAAGGTTCAATATCAAACAAGCGACTTCAATATCGCAGTAAAGGCTTCACAACACACCTAATTGAGAATGTTTTGGTGTTTACCGTATGTTTGTACAGGCAAATATCTACTCGTGTAGCTTAGAGTCACGTTTGTGTGTATTGTGCTCAACGGTATTATTCCAAGCTGTTATGTACAGTGCCTACCTAATGTATCTACCTACATGTATGTCTCTTGTGTTCGGCGTGTTCACAAAGCGACGTGGCACCGACAGTCCTTTGTGCCAGTTAACGGAATTCGGATATTGGATAAGCTTCCGCACCGAGCTTGTTTACCTAACAATTTGCTTTTAATTGGTTTGGTCGTGTTCACTCACTCGTGGTGATCGTTGTCTGCCACCTCCTCCTCGCGTCGTGCTCCTCACTGCTGAGGGTCGTGACCCCCTCCATGGATCAATTTGTCCCTGACAATTTTTCGCCACCTGGATCTGTCACCGGCAACCTGAATGGCTTTATGGACCTTCACGTCGAGAGTGGAGCGGATTTGGTCGGACCAACGTATCGGGCTTCGGCCTCGTGGTCTCTTGCCTTCGATTTTGCCAGTTATGACAAGTTTTTCCAGGTTGTCACCCTGTTTCCTGGCTATATGCCCGAAATACTCAAGGACTCGCTGGAGGCAGGTGGTTGATAGCCTAGTGGTCACTTTTAGTGGTTGTCTGCCACACGCACCCCAAATGAGATGGTGACTCAATTAATTTTACTGATGAAAGCAATTTACTTTAAGGATCTTATTTTAATAAACTGCTACATTTACCAACTAGTACTAGTAACTAGTAGAATGATAAACTGTAGCGGTACCTAATAGGAGATCGAGACAGACATCGTTACGGAAAGAACTGAACAGACCAAGATGACGGATTGCGCTGGTAAGCGATGATTCTTTTATCTGAGGACAAACTGTATTTACTGGTTTCAAATTATATACGTCCTATTCAATCCTAAATCTTATAGTACAATTCACACAGTACAATCACATTTTTAGCGCACCTGCCTTCTTTATTGACGTTATCTTGTAAGCTATTTGACCTAGTTTTATTAAATTATTTATGTCCCTGTTATCCTCTGGCAGGGGTGGTTGGTAAAATTATATCTTGTCCATAAATCACAAATTCGAACCCCATTTCACAACGCCCCTTGCTTTTTATAATGAATAGCTTTGCTGAGTTTTATAAAATAAACGACACATTGTTTTGTAAAATCTTTAATCTTAGCTTAACTTTATTGTATTTGAGTTAACGTGCCTCATTAACAATAATATTTTCATTGAACTTAAAATGAAAGCCTTAAACTCCATCCATGCTTATTATGCGTTATAAAATTATGAACAGCAACTGAACAAACTGAGCTAATTATTCTGAATTTTATCTTGAGTATCTTGAGTGACATATTCGGTAGCGAAGTAATCTGAATCTGACTGCCAGAAGCAGTGTCGCAAGTTTTGCTCGCAAATACTTGCAATGCAGCTTGCATAACTTTGCATATTAACATACTAGGTAAGGTATATGCAGTTAAACGCATTGGGACTCTGGGAGTATAGTACGTTTCTATGCATATGTGAATAATCTAACGTAGGTTATCTGAAATAGATGGAACGAAAGTGTTCGATATGAATAATTGAGGCCAATTAAAGATGGATGGTGTGTGTAATAAAAGATGACGTTGACGGAACATTTTCACAACATCTTTAAGACCTGCCATTCTTTATGAATCTGAGGGTTGATCTACTGGGCTAAAGGGACTGATGAAAGATAAGCATGCAGCGGA
Organism: Thera obeliscata; assembly: GCA_947578465.1. Classification (NCBI taxonomy): domain Eukaryota; kingdom Metazoa; phylum Arthropoda; class Insecta; order Lepidoptera; family Geometridae; genus Thera; species Thera obeliscata. The sequence continues at coordinate 19,705,318 of OX387912.1, read as the reverse complement.
GATGCGAATATCGAGATGGATGTGTGGAGTGACGAGAATAATTAAGATAAGGAATGAGTTAATTAGAGGCAGTTGAAACTGGCACCAGTGACTGAGATGAGAAATTGGTTAACGTGGTATAAAATGTATGTGGTATACGAAGGTAAGAATGTCCTATAATGAGAATAGAGCTAGGTATGAATGTGGGTTGATATAGAAGCAGAGGTAGCTCAAAAAAAAATGAATGAATTGTTCGAATGTAGTAGGTATGTCACTTTTTTCTTATCCATGTCTGATGACATGGATAAGAAAAATGATGATGGATGAGATAATGATGATGTTATCATTATTCAGATATATTCTGTTTTATTCAGATCATGAATGATAGAATTCGTCCTGTAGTTTTAATTTTGCAATAAATACTAATATCAATTAGGTCAACTGTTTACGAGTTTAAAGTATACGAAAAGCTAACCCACGAATAGCACTAGTATGAACAAATAAAATACGGCAACACAAAAGTTCACGCGTGAATTTCTGAAACGACCGAAAGGCAAGCTCGTATCTAAAATATCCCCAAGACAGTTCTAAAATTACACGTGAATAGGGAACATTACAGATAATATCCCTTTATCATACTTTACTCCCCCACTGCCCTTGCAAAGTCGGAATAAAAATAACAGTATTAAATTTGCATGGCGACAAACTGGTTGGAGCACGCGAGTGGCGTGGCGTAGCGACTCTCCCCTGGCTCCTCCAGTGGGGAAGAGGAGGTGGGGGAATTGTGACACGTCTAGGGCACGCCCGGGGGTCGGTGGATGTTCGTGCAGGAATGCAGTGTCTCCCTGTCTGCCCCTCACCTGGCTGTTATGATGTCACCGAGTAATGAAGCGATAATATTCAATTAGGTTTTTTCTGGAGGATTTGTTATTTGATCGAGTTTTTCTTTTGAATGCTTTATTTGATTGCTTCGTTTATTTACGAAGTTTAGTGGATTAAGCGTTGTGGTGTGGTATGTTTTTACAACTCTGCACCCTGACAAGGGCAATTGACATAATGAATAATTATATTTTGGGAATTTCACTCTTATGCACCTCTCTTTTCTAAGTTATGACTTTCAAGGAAATCCTTTTTACATTTCTAAGGGGATTATTTTCAATGCAATGACACCTATAGATTGTTTTGCCTCTTTCCTAAAACATTGAGGTACAAACGTAACGGTACATTATCAGTTTATGTTCACAATGTTCATGTCTTCTTACAGTTAAATACAGTGTTCTTAGGAAGGGGCATGGAGTACCTCTCATATAATACGAGTTTGTTTTGTAAGTAGGTAAAATTAATGACACTATCATCATTATTATCAAGTATTATCATTATAATAGCAATATCTACCTACTTATACTTTTGTATCATTACATTACACATGCGTGCGCACATGGCACGTCAGTATCCGGTATAATAAAGGTCACTGACACACGACCGAGTGCGTGATTCAATTACATTCTCCAGAGAAGAGGGCAGGTATAGTATAGTAACTTCTAAAAACATGTTTCGAGTTTACGAAAAGAGCCTATCTGAAGCGCACTTAAAATCCTTTCAGCACACTGGTTTTAAAGAACGAGTGACTCGATAAAAAGAAGATTAGATACTTACAGCTTATCTGTATTCAAATTATAATTGTAGATGTTAATTATTGTGTTCTTTTACATTTTGTGATAGGTTAGGTACCTATCACAAAATGTAAAAGAACACATCGCGTTATCGCAGCAATGCGTAAGATCGCATTTTATATTCTCTGGATTGACCTTTTTATCTTATCTGTAAGTATGGGATGAGAGGTGAGAAGTTCTTAGCTCTTCTTCTTCTTATCGTGTCACTGATTCTTTCGAACCAAGTGTGGTGAAAGGATTTTAAGTGCGCCTCGAAGAGGCTCCTTTCGTGCACTTGACACATATTTTCGAACTTTTTAGGTTCTACGATATACCGGTTTCCTCACGATGTTTTCCTTCACCGTTTGAGAGCACTGGCATAGTGTACATAAATTTTTGGGCAGAAAAACTCATTGGTACACGACTGGATTCGAACCCACGACCTTAGGATCGGAAGGCGGGGCCGCTACCACTAGGCCGCCAGCTTACCGCTAGTTCTTAGTCACGTCATCAAATATCCTAAGAAAGGTAAAGAGTGGTCCTATGTATGTATGGACTTGATGCCGTGACTGCTTCTTCTTTCGGTTGGCAGCTGCCATTCGAAGCCGCGGGCGGAAGCTAGTCTAATTATTGTAATAAATAATCGTAATGCAGGTACGTATAACGTATTACCCTTCAAAGTTACTACCATCCCCCTTTAACCTCCTCTGGGGTTCCATTGAAATGAGATACAGTCGGCCTCGATATTTATTCAAATAATTTGAACAGGAAGGGTTTTGTTTGAATAAGGCTTAGAATATTAGCTGGGATAGCTATCTCTCAGTGTTTCGTAAGTTTAAGGTTCAATAGGTTTTACTGCCTATATTAAATTTTACTGACCTTTATCTAACCGACGCGTTCCTCTTCCTTCCCCTATTTTTGCTTAATCACATTTTTTGGTTAGTGGGCTATACAATAGCGCGTCTGTTGCGTTTTGATCCTATTACAACTAGTGTTCTATTCCTTTATTTAATTTTTATGATGTAAAATGCCGACAGAAAGAAAGGGATGAGCTGCCATATACAAAGACGGCTCTCTTTCTGAACAGACTCTACCACATTACTTCTCTAAATGGTTCTTAGAATCCTGCATGATTTCTAGAAAAGTGTATCACTGACCTTTCATAGGTCATAACTTGAAATATTTGTAATTTGTAGTATTCTAGGACCTAGGTCTCTGCAAGCCCCCATCGGCAGAAATAAGAAATAGACTGAAGATACACTCCCAGAAGGAGCACCAAAAGCAATGGGAACGCAGATCAGACTGCAAACACACAAAAACGATGCTTCCAGTGATGGACAAGCACATCACAACTAACCTACTTAGGATGAAAAGGGAAGATCTAAAATTGATGGTAGGAATCATCACGGGCCATTGTGACCTAAACTACCACTTACTGAAGACTGGAGCAACAGATAGCGACTTATGTCGCGGCTGCCTGCAGGAAAAAGAAACTGTGGAGCATGTAGTACTGCACTGCCCCGCAACGGAAGAAGCGAGGTGCAAGACAGGGCTCAGGGAACTGATTGAGTCTTGTCCTTCCACATCCACATCTGAGTCACCATTGGGTCATCTAGAACATTGCTGCCACCAACCCAAAGTCCTTCTCCGCTATTTTAAGGAGTTGGGCTGGCTGGGGTAAGGGTTAGCAGGGGGACAATGCACAATACACCCCATCGCGGGACGTCAGTGCAGATCTTATTCCCCCAACACAATTAGAATTACAATTAGTATTCTAGGAGTAGGTACTAAAAGAAATAATATAACCAATTATGTGAGGCCATTCTATTATTTATTTTTACAGAATTATAATTAATCATTACATTATCAAGTCATCAAATAACTAGTAAATTTTAAGATTAAGAATGAACAGGGATACGCGATAGACATGCAAGTTGATTTTTACCAGATATCGGTCTTTATATAAGACAAACTGTATCGAGTTAAAACTACTTTCCACAAAATTTACTTATACAAGGTGTATCTAAATATGTGTACTATGCGAAGGTGGGGGGTTTCAGACCACAATGGTAATCAGTTGTGGAGGGGAGATAATTAAAAATTCCTATTTTCAGTTTCCCATACAAAAATATTTAATTTCATAATGCCTAAATAAATTGACAACCCTATCCTTGTAACCCCTTGACCCCTTGACCTACTACCTCTGTAGGTCTACTACTACTACCTACTACCTCTGTAGCTGAGTTTAGGGTTGTCACTTTGTATAAAGTCAGCTGTTCATGTTGAAACTTCGTTGCAGTTTTTTTCAGAGATACCAATCGAAGTTCGAAAAGTCGTTGAACAAAAGTTGTTCCCCGGGGGGTGGAAATTCACCCCCCTTCAGGATAGTACACATATTTTGATACACGTTGTATACTAAGACTTCACCTACTATATTTGCTTGTTTTAGTTTTTTATTATTATTACTTTAGATCTACAGTTTTTTTCTACTTAATAGTTGGCCGTAAACAACGACCAATATAAAATCCAACCAAAGTTACAATGTACAATGTATACTCATCGCCCATAAATGGTAAAATCAGTTTATATGAAAATCGAACAACCTTAACGAACTAGGAAATCTAAGGTACGTATCTAATACTTATAATAATAACTATAGGTACCATAACAACATACAAATTATAATTTGTTAACAATGAGACGAGGATGTAGCTTTGTTCTATTAAGCTCATTGTTATACTTTAACGTGTGATAAATTCTGAATCGTAGGAATAACTTTTTCATATAAGTTAATGGAAAGCAGTCACACGGCATCGGGTCGTATGCATTTGCAGGTCCCGTAGACTCAAGCAGGGTAAACAAAATTTTCTTGTTGATTGTTGTTGCTATTATGCTTTTATTGAAAAATGCCCTGAATAATATCTCCATTGACTCCACAAATTCTATGAAATATACGCTTGGCGGTAAACAAATATTTTTCTTCACATCATCCATAATGCTTTCACACATAGAAAGGGTTTCCACATCACAGGATATTGTAGTGAGGTAACTTTTAAAATCCATGCATTCATTCTTATGAACGTCGGCACATTTTTTTAAAAGGAAGCCAGCCATGAATATAATTCCATCTTTCCTCCCAACATTCAATGTTGCATAATCCGAAGTATTAATTGGATAATTGCTTGATAGGTAATCGTCTATTGCTGTGCTTTCACAACCTATTACTTTGAAACTTTTGGTTATTGTATTAAACTCGGTCAAGACCTCGTCCATACCAGTTTTTGTGGTGTGACTGGCATGCTTTTTCAATAAATGAATGAGTGCTTTTTGTCTAAATATGGAATTTACATCCTTTGCCGTCGGTATCGTGATGCTTTTGCTATGGTTTTTAACCTGATCAAAAAATAATTCAACAGCTTCAGTATTGAATCGCCCAATAGGAAGACTATCGAAATTTTCGAGTTTGAGGTATTCCGACATTGACAAAATAACTTTAATTAGCATTTTCAACTTAGTAACTCCTCTTTCATGCGATGCTTCCATTTCTAGTGATGGACCCTGTGTTGTTTCCGTGTCAAGCTTCACATTGTCTAAAAACGATGTCATTTCTGTGAGGAAATCTAACTGAGATTTATCACCTTCAAACCCTTTTTGACTTTCGTCACTCCAGCGGCCGACACTTAAAATACCATAGAGTTTGTTCATTTTAGTTATTAGTTCAACAGTGTGTCTAGCAGATTGATCGATCAGGTTGAACTCAATACACGCAGAAATAGCTGCTGCTGTGGTCATGCTGAAGACTTCCATAACTGATTTTATATTCACCTCTGTGATGTTTGCGGGGTGTAACAGTTTGTCAGTTAATTTTGGCGTCATCGGAATTTCTCTTTTACGGTCTAACTCAACGCAGTCTTTAATGTACTGGAACTTAACTAAAATCACGCCACTTATCCATAAATCATGCTTAGTGAAATTGTAAAAGAAGCTTATGAACAAGGATGAAAGATCACTAAGGCAGAAAACTCTTTTTTTATTGACCCCATAAGCGTCCCTGTAAAAATATTTAAAATCCTTATGGGATACAACAGCGCGTACATCAAACCCGATCTCGTGCAGATTTTTTATATTTTTCGCGACCCATGCCTTGATAGATGAAGTATTTCTCAAATAACTTACAGAGATAGGCTGTTTCCAATTTTCGAAAATGCCTTGCATTATTAACACAATTGCTGTTATTGCTGGCTCTGGTTTTAATACATCGTCATGATCATGTATTCCTAACAAATGATCTTTCTTTATGTCATAGTATAGCCTAGGCTTGATTTTCGATTCACCTATGCTAATAAAGCATTGTCTTTGTTTAGATGTCATAGTGTTCACTTTTCGAGTAAGGTAAATCGAAAATAGCGAACCTCGGTCATTTGCTATTATGGATTCATCGAACACACTCTTTAGCATTGGTTTAGGCGGTGCATCTATTAGCTCTTGCAAGACGTTATAATAGTTCGGGAATCTTAAATATAGTTTAAGTCCCATTTGTTTATATGATTTACTTGATTCCGACACTTTTTTCATTCTCATTTGTAATTCGTGTATGATTAGTGTACGGCTACTGGCCCCCTTAATGGTTCCATATAACTTTGTATTCGATTCTGCCGGTGTTTGTTCGAGATTATAAACAGGTAATACCTTTCTGGAGTTTGGATACTTTCTCAGTATTTTAGGTTCTTGTGGAGCTTCTGGATCGGTTATTATAACCGCAGGAGATTGCAATGTAGCGGGGTTTGTTTTCAGTTGTTCAGAAGCAGATTGCAGTGACAGAACAGCCCCCCCATCAAAATTTTTACGAAGTAGGTTTTCTCTTATTTTGGGTTTCTTTGCTTCTGGTGAATTATTTTCTGTACTATCTCGATTCATTTTCGATAAAGGTTGGTAAGTTATTTTGACCTGCTCTTTGACGTTCGAGTCCCCATAGTCAGATTGTGAAGGAATTTCCATACTAATCGGTGGCGGCAGTATTAATTTAGGAACAGCATCAATACCCACACGGCTTGTATTTGGATTCCCTAAATTTATTGCGTTTTCTTCAAAATGCTCCTCACCGACAAATATGGTATTTTTTCCGTCAAGCCGGTGTTGCGCTCTGAAATTATAAAAATTTAGTCTATAGCCTTTTATTTTTATTCAATAACGGGTCGATTCTTGTAACTTTGATATAATTTAAAGTAATAGAGCGCTATGATGATGATGATGATGATGATGATAAAACTGCACTGCACTTAGTAGGTAGGTAGTAAGTATCTGTCATATATTTTTAGATAAGTATACGTGCCCAATACATAGATTATATTTAGGATAACAAAGAATATAGGTACTTATATCCCTTTAGATCTCTTTATACCTACCTACCATAAATAAGTATCAAGAACCCACTCATGATTATTTGGGAAGTCTATGGAGGAAGTCAGCGGTACGTCTAATGGCGAATTAAACCAGTATGTTACGGCGCGACATAATATATGTAGGTATACTCTAAAATGGTTCACAGATATTTGTTCTCTGTCTCGGTGTTATTGTATTCTAAGCCTATTTACAAAAAATATATATGTTTAAGTATTATAATATCAGCTATCTGGTTCTCTCTGCTTAGTTTGGGGCTAGATAGTGTTGTGTGGATTGTCTATATATTATATTATTATTGGTAGGTAATATATTATTATTGGTACCTAGTACTGATGGTAAACGTTACTCTACTGCAAAATGTTAACGCAATCTCGCCAAAAATAGATAGGTATGCTTACCTTATTGCACTATTTGGCAAGTTAAAGTATACAACTTCTTCTTGTTATTTACTTCGCACATGCTTGTCACGATGCACAAAATGGCTGCTTTAAAACCTCGCTGCCTGTCGCCTCGCGTCGCCGATAGCGCAAAACACACGCAGCTCCGACAAAGGCCGCGGCCAGACTGGGGGAGGGAAGGGGGCAGCGGGCAGTGCAGGACTCAGGAGAGCGGTCGCCTTCCCGGGCTCCCGCCCGGCAGCCGAAACGCGAGATAAACAGCTCGCGCTAAAGAGTATTTATTGATAGGCACAGGCACTTGTTTGTGGTATATTTCTTGTAAACTGTTGTTTATGTACCTACTACCTAGTATACCATAGATTTTAACTCCTACTCCTATAACTCCTTGTTGAATTACATACTTATGTAAATAAAAATGTATTATGTCACAGCCAACTGGATTAATTCGCCGTTACATTAACCTGCCTAACCGTTCGGAGCTGTTCAAATATAATTCAAACCGGTTTGAATGATATTCGCCAGAATGATAAAGATTTCCTACTATATAATTTTAGATCACCTATCGTAGCTGCTAATGTGTACCTAACCTACTGTGATCAATTTAGTGGAAAACGGGGAGAATACCCAGAGGCGTATTTAAAGATTTGGCGCCCTGGGCCTAAAAGATATGCCGCCCCATAAATTTTCGGTTTTTTTTTTTTAACCGACGCGACGTCCAATCAAAAAAGAGGAGGTTCTCAATTCGGTTGTATTTTTTTATTATTATTATTATTTTTAATGTTTGTTACCGCATAACTTCGTCATTTGTGAGCCGATTTAGAAAAATATTTTTTTTCGACGAACGAGGTTAGTTTTGGTTAGTAGGCTTTTTAAAATTCCTTCAGGGATGTAAAGTCAGATATATTCAGGGTCGTGGGGCGGCAATGGCTTAGACTGGCACAGGATCGAGGTAGATGGCACAAACAAAGGGAGGCCTACACCCAGCAGTGGGTAAAGTCGGGCTGTGGATGATGATGATGTAAAGTAAAAAAAGGCGCACGAATCTGAACGAGGGGCGGCTTGCGCCGCCCCTCGCAGCCTGCCGCCCCGGGCCATGGCCCTCTTGGCCTAAGGGTAAATACGCCCCTGAGAATACCTATAGAACCGGTCTAGGTATTGTAAATAGGTAGGTACTTCAATCTCACACAACCTCCATTAATTATCCCCAACATTCCTTCTTCTTCTTATTGAATTGCATCTGTCCATTTTGGATCAATTTTGCCAGTGTCGTGTCGAGTAATGAGGATATTATTTCATAGATTAAATACTTTTTCGTCAAGTCATGTCAGTCATAGACAAGTCGGCCCAACTTGGCTTTGAAAACAAAATGATGGTCGTTTGTTTTCAAAACCATCAGAAACCTTTTCGATCATATCAGAATATCACTTAGGGTAGTACACTTTCATTCCAACTGCTAACACTTTGAGCTAAGACCTCAAGTAATTTTGGTTAAAATACCACCGAAATACACAACAGAACTCAAAATAACACTAGAAAAACAAGTAAAATGGAAAAGCTACGTGACTTCCCAAAATGACAGAAAACGAATCCCCAACATTCCTTCTTCCCCTTGAATCGCCTGACAGGGCGCCTAACACTTTGACATGCCATGACATGACAGACGACCACAGACAACCTTGAGCACAGATAATAGAGCTTATCAAAAGTACTAACGTTACACTGTTGTGAAAGGGAATGATTGTATTTTTATTAAATTGAATATTTTATTGTTTTTTTTTTATCTTTTGTGATTACGATATCCCGCGCAGTAACGGGTGGCGCGGGCGCGCGACCTTGGCGCTGAGTGTGCTCACTCACTGCGCACAATCAACTTATTATTCAATCTCATGTCGCGAATTGGTCCGAGGTCCGACGGCCGTTGACTCCGCTGCCAGTCTAGGTACTTACTCGCTCGCTGATAGATAAAACGTGATAAAAGATTCTATTTATTCGCCTTGAACACGATTGATGTTCGTTGCAGTAGGTGGAGGTACACAAGGATACGCATCAGACTATACACTGCTAGCTCTTATGTCCTAGCAGTAAGCGTCATTTTTCTTTGTTTTTAGGTAGCTTGAGCTGTATCCCACTGTACTCTTACCTATAGGTTTGCCAACTTTTATTTTGAAGCAAATAGAGTAAGTATAATTATTATGTATACCTATTGAAAGTATAACACGGGTAATTATCGCGTAGCTACCTATATTACCTGATTTTATTTATTTTCCCGACAGTTTTCGTTTCAATATGTGTTATGATCGCGAAAGTTTAAAAAGTACTGGAGTAAGTTAGACTACTTAAGAGGCCGGCGGAGGGCGAATTTTCATACAAACGTAATACCAAAATTATAAGTAGTTTAAGCAGATTTTCATTATGTTATTGTAATAACGGTATTCGTATAGTATTTATCTAGGTTCCTGAACAGTTTTTATTTTAAATTACTTACCTCAAAATGAAATAAACACCAATCGCATTTTACACATTTTTTTTCATTGCAAAATGTGATTGGCGTTAATTTCATTTGAGGTAAGTAATTTAAAATAAAAACTGTTCAGGAACCTAGATAAATACTATACAGATACAATTATTACAATAATATAGTGAAAATCTGCTTAAATTAGTAATCATTTTGGTATTGCGTTTGTATGAAAATTCGCCCTAAATCCTTATTAATATTATAAATGCGTTTGTAACTCTGTCTGTCTGTCTGTCTGTCCAGCTTTCACGCCAAAACTACTGAACCGATTGAAATGAAATTGGGTACACAGATAGTGTAGAGCCTGAGAAAAAACATGGGCTACTTTTTATTCCAAAAAAAGGGTTGTGAGGGCTTGAAAATGGGGGTTGAAAGTTGTATGGAAGTATTGTCATTTTAAAAGCGATTTAACTGAAATTTGGTAAATAGATAGTGTAGAGCCGGAAGACCGAAATAGGCTACTTTTTATTGCGAAAAAAGGGTTGTGAGGGGTTGAAAATGGGGGTTGAAAGTTGTATGGAAGTATGGTCATTTTTAAAGCGATTTAACTGAAATTTGGTAAATAGATAGTGTAGAGCCTGAAGACGGAAATAGGCTACTTTTTATTGCGAAAAAAGGGTTGTGAGGGGTTGAAAATGGGGGTTGAAAGTTGTATGGAAGTATCGTGATTTTTAGAGCTAGAACCTTGAAACTTATTTTTAGGGTTCCGTAGCCAAATGGCAAAAACGGAACCCTTATAGATTCGTCATTTTTGTCGGTCCGTCCGTATGTCACAGCCATTTTTCTCCGAAACTATAAGAGCTAGACTGATGAAACTTGGCGAGTAGATGTATTCTGCAAACCGCATTAAGATTTTTACACAAAAGTAGAAAAAAAATCAATAAAATTGGGGGGTTCCCATACTTGAAACTGAAATTCGGGGATTGTGGCGGGGATTCTGGGGGAGTGGGGGGGAATGTGGTGGGGGGAGTGCGTGGGGAGTTCAGAGGGGAATGCGAGGGGGAAGTAGGTTTAGTAAGAGGGCAGACGACTGTGTCACGTGCACGCGAATATGTATCTACTGTTTTTTTCCGCTGCAAATTAAAAATGCTACCCATAGACACTACTCCACGCGGACGAAGTCGCGGGCACAGCTAGTAAGAAGTAAATAAACACGCAAGTACGGTACTTACATTTACTGTACTATACATTTCTTTGTAATGCATTCGTCCTGTTTGTCTTTGATATAACTCGTAGTGACTTTTTTCGTTATTGCGTTTGTTAGCCATAGTAACGACTTAGCGAGATCAATTTTAGTTTATTTTCGTAAAATCACTGCACGTCACAAGTCGCGCGTCGAGCGGGAAGAGCACTGGCACAGGTCGGTCCATCGTCGGTAAAGGTGATATCAGACGGTTCATTTTTTGTTCATTTTCACCTTTCATTCGGTACATTTCACTCGAAATGAAATGTCTGAACAAAAAATGAAACACGAGTGCCGAATGAATTCATTAGTGAACCGATCCAACAGTGTTGGATATTGGCATCCGGTATCTTTCATTCCCACTCCGAATGAACGAGAAATGAACGGTCTGAACACTGAGAGAACGTTCATTCGGATTCGGCCATTTTGTTTCGAGTCCTGTAGCCGACGGACATCACGTTGTCGACGAAGTTAATTCCAAGACGTACGACTTCATTCGATGACATATTTAAAAGAAAGAACAATGAATGTTCATTTCTGTATCATTTCATCTAAGCCGTGTGAACATAGAATGAAAAAAAAATGAAGCATTCACTCGAGTGAACAATCATTCGAGTGAACCGTCTGATATCACCTTAAGCGCCGGCGTAGTCGTGCAATGCAAAGTGGCATAGCGACGTTAGCGTCGTCGTTGTTTGTACTACGGAGAAACGATAAGCGCCCCTGGCGGGATTGGCATAAGCCCTCAGTTTGTCTGTCTGGGCTAACTTCTAAATCATGCAACGGATTTTTATGCAGTTTCCACCATCAGTTAATTTTTCACTGATGGTTTAATATGTATAATCATCATCATCATCATGATATTATCATGTATGTACTTATGTAAGTAAAATAAAACCTAAAACAGTCAGCCTACTGAAATAATAGTAGAGGATACTGGATGAATAGGTAAGTACTTACAACACAGTGTTCATCTTTAGAGCTTTCTGACGTCTTTGAAGCTTACTCTTTTTAAGTTTTGGCATTTTCACTGATCAAAAGCGTGTCCTTTCACTATAACGACGAGCGACACGGGTTCCCCGTTCGACTATCAGCGGCAGACTAGATTTAGCCCTACCCTCCCTTACCCTACTCTGCATGCGGCGAAGTTGCGCCTGGCAAAATACGCACAGATTTATGATTTTTAATTTAGATAAATTCAAGCCTTACGTTTTTTTTAATACAACACGTGTATTAATTGTACTACATAGTGATCTATCGATTTATGTAAACCAAAAAAAATACCATATCAACTTTAGGAGGAGATGCAACATTTATATAATAAACATAATTATTCATTTGTTTTCGTGGATTTACGTTTGAGTAAATACCTAGTGGGATTGTGGCGGGGAGTCTAGGGTGAGTGGGGGGGGGGGGGGGTGGAGGGGAGTGCGGGGGGAGTTCAGAGAGAAATGCGGGGGGGGGGAAGTAAGTTTAGTAAGAGGACGACTGTGTCACGTGCATGCGAATATATATATCTACTGTTTTTTTTCCGCTGCAAATTAAAAATGCTACCCATAGACACTATTCCACGCAGACGAAGTCGCGGGCACAGCAATTATCATATTATATAATCTATGTATAAAACGGCAAAAAAGTAATCCCTTCAATATTGGTTGGCGACGCCAACTGTCCCTCTTATTTCGTATGGGGCAGACCGAGACAGAACTACGACTCCTATCATTCGTTTTATGTAAAACTCTCTTTCACATAAAATGTTCCTTCTCTCAAGCATCAAAACGATCATTTAATTTTGACATAGAACTTTTTCATAAAATGCTAGCTGTTCAGAGATTCAGTTGAGTCGAGTTCCTGCAACTCATTTTCCAGTTAACTCCTTCTCAACTGGAAAATGGGAGGGATTAGACACACGATTAGTAAATTTTTATTTTAATTGTGCGTTCAGAAGCCGGCCGTTAATCTAATGGAAAAATGAAAAATCTAAATATGACTCGCAGCCTTCGCCATTTAAAAGGTCGTCTCCGGTCGAACTGCAATGTGAATCCGACACGCTCCGTTATTTCCCCGAGAACAATGGACGGTTCGCGTTACTTGCCTAATGAGAAATGTTTGCTTTTAGTCTTACAATGGCTTCTGTAATCTGTTCAGATTTCCAGACATGCTATTATTATTATTAATATTATTATTAGTGGTTAAAATACAACATTATATCTATCTTAGCATCGATTTAATTAGTTAGGAGGATAAAATAATTCAATTTAATGGATCCTAAAAATAACGTGACTCCAACCACAGAACAAATAATAGTAATACCTACTCGAACTAAAGTCAATAATAAGATGGTTGGTATTTTGAGTGGCGATAAAAAACTAGAATCAACAGCAAGAATATTAAAAGCATAATGAATGCGAGTGGTTTTTCCCGTATGTAAAGTACATACAACGCTTGATATAAATTAAAGACAGCGAGTCGACCTTGATTGAAGGCTCATTATCCGAGACGAGACTACGCACCGGACTGAATCGTGCGGCCGCATGATTTATGCCCTCGCCTTTACATTTACAACATGGTGTTTTTTTGCTGCGGCGTCCGGACCGGTTTACCCGCCTTTCCCCTAGTTGCCCTACCTGGACGAGAAAAAATATTATGGTGTCAGCTTTTTTTAATAATAATACCGAGCATTCCTTTTGTAGCGCATGCGGACGTGGGTACTGTTTAGAATACGCAACGCAACAGACTGTTGGTATGGTACGTGATGTGATGGCGTTGTGGCTTCATTATATTAATGGACTCGACCGGATGAATACAAAGGTTATCTTTTAAACTCCGAAGACAGGTTTCTTTTTATGCGTGAAATTGGATTTATTTATACCGATGGAGAGGGTTAGGTATGAGGATTCCATTTATAGAGTCTTAATTAAGCATTTATAAATGTTTGAGTTAGGTATAATGGCGTTTAACTTAACAAAAAAGTTAATATCCAAGAGTACCTACAAGAACGTAAACTCATACAGGAAATAAGGATAAAATAATAAAAGTTCCGTATCAGACTAACAGTGCGCCTCTGACTGAACCATCCGAATTAATAAGATTCGATGACTTCGTCGACCTTCATTTGACATTGCAACTTCGCCCGGTCTTGCCTCAGTTACCTTTGAGTTTTTGCTGCATTTTTTTCCAATTTATTCAGCCATCCGCCATTTTATATACCACCTGCCGGTCGTTACCCGAAGAAAAAACTCCCCTCTATTCAACAAAAGAGATTCCCAAAGTTATTCTTATTATAATTACGCTTGACAAAGCGGTTCGGCCAGAGCAGAGAGCGTTAGTTTTTGCTGTGTAAGAAAAAACTCCATAATTTCTTGGAAAGGTTTATGCCGGGGTTGAACCTGCTTTTTGTTTGCTACAAAAAATGTAAACAATTCTCTTAGGGTGTGTATTTTTTTGCTTTTTCTGTGATATCACAACGTGCAATAAATATTTAAGAATGTTGAAGCTATTATGTCCGATAACTGAATTTTTTGAGACTGAACTGTTATAAAAACTTTACGAGTACAGTCAACTCTAAAAGGATCACACTGGTCATGATGATGGGCTAATAGGTATGACGGTAATAGCGTAATAGGTATTTTACGTAATAAAATTAATTTGTTTACAACTTTGCTTGTTTATAATTTAGCTTTTCAATATATTTTGTATAAATTATCCTGTAATTCTAATAAGTGTTTTATTATGTTTTATTAGGTACCTACCTACATGGTACCTAATAAAACATGCGCGAAAAGTATTGTGTGACTCACTCACAGTTATTGTATCCTTATTGGAAGTACATAGGGTGTTATATTGTAATCTAAGTAAGTATGTATTTACAAAAAATGTATAGTATAAGTATTATATCAGCTATCTGGTTCTCATAGTACACGATTTGCTTAGTTTGATGCTAGATTGTGTTGTGTGAATTGTCTAAAATATTTATTTGATTATTTATTTATTTATAGATGTAGGTATGGTTCAGTTACCAACAGGGAATTATTTACTAATACTCGAATAAGGAATATTGATGCCTTAACTATTGGTTAATATTAAATCTGAGAACGTACCTACTGACACTACCTAACCCACTGTATTTATTTATTATATATTTTACCACAGCACGTCAAAGGTTTATCCCACAGCTTACTATTGTTTATAGTTTCATATATTCGTCATTAGTAGGCATGTATTTATTATCTGACTGGCCTCTAGCTCAGTTGGTAGTAGCTCTGCCTTCTGCGCCGTAGGTCGTGGGTTCGATCCCCACCGAGAACAAATATTTGTGTGGGTAACATAAATGTTTGTTCTCTGTCTGGGTGTTATATTGTATTCTAAGTATGTATTTACAAAAAAAAATGTACCTATTCAAGTATTATATCAGCTATCCGGTTCCCATATTACAAGCTCTGCTTAGTTTGGGGCTGGGTAGTGTTGTGTGAATTGTCCACAATATTTATTTTTATTATTTATTTATTTTATCTAGCATCATTAACATTCTAATCGTTAAACCGGTATGTAAATTAAAAGTCATTTTGTCAATTAACCTCGTCTGAGCTAATAATAGACCGGTTTTGAGGCTAATCATAATGTAGCAAACGGATTTATAATTATCATTTACATTTATAACATATACATTTCACTAATAATTCGGAAGTCGCTAGCTTGGATTTTTAAGTCAAACCTTTAATCAATTATTGCTTATCCGTATGCTGCATTTTCACTTTTCATCGGGTGTGATGGCAGTCAAACGTTTAGTCAGCAATCAAAAAAGTGAGTTTCAAGGTTGAAGTGAAGATTGAAAACCCAAGTAAGTTTCTAGTGATCTGAGTGTACAAAAAATAGATAAACAGGAAAGAAACCTATAACAACTTGAACTCCCAATAGTAATAGTTTGACTATGATTATGACACCTGCTGTTCATGTTAAATAGACAAATGTAATACTCAAATAGATTATAGATATCTAACTATACCTGACCATAGTTACTATACTTTTTCTACCGTCTCTCTGTATGCTCGATGAGCGCCTAAACACAAGTTAAATACAAAAACAGGCGGAATCCACAGAAACTTTGACAATCAAGTCAATAGTAACATTGTCAAACAAGTTGTAAGCGCACATAAATCACGTTTAGTTCTACTGTGCTGGCCTGGCCCCGACCGCTCTCCCACGAAGTTCAGAAACTTCTCAAAGAAATAACCAACTTTTAATGCTCTTTCCTCGACTTTTAATAATAGTAGGGAAGCAAACTTTGTCTTTTCGAATGAAATATGTTTGCGCAAGTTCGCAGTCTGTATTATACTTTAAATTAACAATTCAACTATTTAAACAGCAATAATATTAACACAGCGATCAATTTCTTCTGAATACGTTTACGTCCCAGATCCAATATCAGATTCTCTACGTATGCATGAAGAATCAAATACGACGATAACATCGTACTAATTTGCCATAGACAAGACAATCCAACTAGTTCCGAACTAGCTACTAACAAAGCAACTACTGACTCTAACTCCATTGAAACTTAATCCGTTTGTGGATGACGATATTGCTAAAGTACTACAAACCAACAGACTGACATAATGAGATTGGTATACTCGGATTCTTACTCCATAGGAATCCAGATCGGATGACCGACTTCTAATAAACAAGCTCTTTTGTGATAACTCTGTTTTGACTTGCTACTTGACCTTAGTATTATCACGAAACTCGACATTTGATCCGTACACAGCTGGACTTGTGTTTATTCAGTGCTCGGATAACGTCTTTGGGGTTTTACCTGCTACGTATGATAGAGCTTTTGATGTTCATTTTTTATTTAAATGTGTATAAATAAACGTAAATATGCTAATGGAGGCAGCTGTTTCTGTTACATGCTTTGCAGTTATACGTTTATTATTAAAAGAGGGTCATTGAAGGTAATTCAATTCAACTTTACTCAAAAGCGTATACATCGCCTGTCCGTTTTATACAATGAATTTTGCGTATATTATTTATTGAATGTGATATGTATAAAACAGTATGTATTTCACGAACATCAAACCATGAGTGGTCTACAAATAGATTTTTAAATATAATAGAAGCATTGGAAGCTGCTATTAGTTTTTATCAACGAACGGAAGGGTTTATCTCAACATCTGCTTGGCCTATATTAATGCACATGTTTATTGCGCTGGCTATAGTTAAATATATTTCTTGACTAAGATTTCGCAACAACACGTGCATAGATTAGAATAACCCAGACATTTATGCGAAAAGTTCGATAGATAAGATCTATCGCTGTAGGTGGTTATACATACGAGTAGCATGCATATTAATTTAATATAGAAGATAAACTCATACTTATTGAATAAGTTGATACTTTGAAACGTGGGCTTATCATCTATCTCATGTTCTAATGGCAAAATAACTGCGAGATGTACTATCTTATCAACATTCATCATTATTACTATCTATCTATCTATAGACAGCGCTGGTTGCCTAGTGGTAGCGGCCCCGTCTACTTTACCTCTAAAAATCTACTACCTCTTGGTTCGAAAGAATCAGTGACACGATAAGAAGAAGACTATCTACAGAACTATGATCTTTTTTGAATTGGTCTCGTTATGTCACAATAACCGTGTACACTTGTATGAATCCATCCTTATTAAACGAACACATGTCAAGTGCTCGCTGACATCAGACCCCCGCGCACAATTGGACGTGATGGATAGCTGATTGCACTCTGATGACGAAATCATGTGAACGCATTCGTGCGGTTACAGTCCAACAAGTCGATTTTTCTTTGCTATGAATTACTATTATGACATAACTGTCTAGAGCTGTTTAATTTCTGGCAGCTTTGAATATGGTATTGTATGGTAGTCATACAATAAGTTTGCTAACGAAAGTGTAGAGAGATAGACCAAACTATTGCTAACCTAAGTGAAATTACATACATTCTATGATGAGTAATAAAATAAAACATGATACATCCCGGTAACGCTATGCATTAAACATTTGAAACATGAATTGACAATGTTGTAAAGGTTGACCAACACCGTCCATAGTCAACATAAGGAACTGCACTAACAGGCAATTAATTAACGCAATGGTCCGTTGGGTGGAGTGGACTGACCCGCCTGAACTGCGTGCTACTATTTATTCTGTGCCTACACCGTGTCTGTGTTACTCTTATAGGCTTAGCACCATCGTCATATTCCTGTCCTTATCCCTTCATGACATGTGTGGTCGGCAACAGGATTTTTGTCTCCAATTTCTTCTATCATATTATGTCATTTCATTCTTGCCCACAGCGTTGATGGAAACTTTAGTTTGCCTAATGTCCTCAACTTCTGCTTGCGGTGATCACTAGTTTTGATTACATTCATTAATACTTATAGATACTTCAGCATTGACTTCATCTATTTTTCGCGTGTGAGCTAAATTATCGGTTAGTAATATCTCACCAGTGTGATGCTTTCTAGGCTATACAGTGGCGGTATTCTATACAGATACTGCTTCATATTCCGTGTATGAGTGAATCGACCAGCGGGAGTGGCCGACTCTCATTAAATGGCCACGTCAGGCAAGATTTATCGGAGCTATTAAAATTCAAATTAGCGAAAGTTACGCTCGAATATATTGTGTCACCGGACTAAATTTTATGTAGAATAATAATGCAGACCACGTTTTGTGACGATGATTTTAAAATGTGGTATTATTTTAATGCTTTATTGTTATGTTTCTGTACCTTTTATACGTAGAAATTAGAACTAGGTATCCATTATATTATCGGTTTGGGGTCGTAATGTTATCTCTTCTGGGTTATCGCATTGTGTGAATGAGTTGGGTAGAACGCGAATACGATAGTACCTATTCTAGTCAACAATCATTATTCAAAATATTTGTTCAAATTCTATTCCAAAACAGAGTATTATTTAAGTTCCAGTAAATGCGACGAGCTTAGTTAATATTTAGTTAGACAATGATAAGTACCTACTAGTTTAAACAAAGAGACGAATAACTGAAAAAGGCTTATGTAGCTTACAATTTAATTCTCAAATATGTGATAGAGTGAGAATGTGATAAACAGTCTCAGTTGGCAGAAGTCCAAAGAATTTGTCTATAGTTATCATTGAAAAAAAGCAGCCAAGTGCGAGTCGGACTCGCCCATGAAGGGTTCCGTAGCATCAAGTAACATAATATAAAGGTTCTTGTAGTTCGTCGAAAGGTAAATTGCGGTTTACGATTTATAACGTTTAAAAAAAAAACTACTGGCTAGATCTCGTTCAAACCAAATATCGTTGAAAGTTTGCATAGTAATGTACAACATATATTTTTTTTAGTTTTATCATTCTCTTATTTTAGAAGTTAGAGGGGGGGGGGACCAACTTTTTTCTACTTTGGAAGTGTCTCTCGCGCAAACTATTCAGTTTAGAAAAAAACGATATTAGAAACCTCAACATCATTTTTGAAGACCTATTCATAGATACCGCACACGTATGGGTTCAATGAAAAATTTTTTTTTGAGTTTCAGTTTCAAGTATGGGGACCCCCAAAATTTATAGTTTTTTTTCTATTTTTGTGTAAAAATCTTAATGCGGTTTACAGAATACATCTACTCACCAAGTTTCATCAGTCTAGCTCTTATGGTTTCGGAGAAAAATGGCTGTGACACGGTCGGACAGACAGACAGACAGACAGACAGACATGACGAATCTATAAGGGTTCCGTTTTTGCCATTTGGCTACGGAACCCTAAAAACAGGTTGTGTAAACTGTTCTGCCAACCTTGACACCAATCATAATAGCATGTTATTAAACTGTTTCAATTCACTAATTGTTTATTTTATTGTTACAGGTATGTCGTCGTGAAAGTAGAGTAACATAATAATGTTATGTGTCTATAATCTGGTGAGTTTCTAGAAGGTTACTTTTAATCATTGGTAATGTTAAGACCAATGCCATCAATATCTACGTTTTATCAGGTTTTATGTGCTCTGTCGCGAAGATTGAGATTTCACTTTAAAAATGATTTTCTTGTTGTTGTTTAACTGATACCTAGTGCATGTTTATTATTTTTATTTGGAAACAGTAATTATATTAGTAACGCATTGGATGAGTTATAGAGTTGTTTCCAAAATGGTATTTCAAGACAATGTGTGTTGGTGGACTAGTCATTGTGTTCATAGTAATTTTTTTACCGGTATAAAATCTTCAACTGCTTGAATAAATAAATTATTTTTCATTACTCATACTCTGAAAGTAGGTTTGAAGTTGCCTGAGGGGCCTAATTGAAAGTAAAACTTTCAGCCCTAGGGAGAATCGCTTTCTACTGACAGCTGTCAAATTATAAAAAAAAACAAGTTCTATTTTATTCAACCATGTTCCAACTTTCTAAAGTCTTTCTAACTGCAAGGAGGTCGTTGAACCAAATTCCAACTTTTTATTCAGCAAGTAGGTTGGAAACCCATTACAACGGTAAGAAGTTTAAAAAGTCTAATTAGAGCGCAATGTAAAATTTAAATTTAAATAACATAAAGATAGTATTAAATAAATAATATATCTTCTAAATTACTTGATTAATATATAGCTTCAACTATTTATTTAAAATAACATAGATTTGAGCAAACAATTTACCATTTTTTAAATTATGAGAATGAAAATAATGGCTGAATAATGCTGGCGAGCCGTAGCCGAAGGCCCGCCAGAGAAAAAGAAAAAAAAAACCCGGGAAGGCGGCAATTCAATCTTCAGTTTCACAAATTTTTCTTTCATGTTTTTATTTTTACTTTCCTTGTATTCGTAATGAAAAGCACAGTGTTTACCTCGGGTGAAAGTCTTTTAAGTCCCTCAAGCTCCATTGGCGCCCTCGCTTACGCTCTGGCGCCAAACCCGTCTCGGGACTCAAAAAACGTGACTTTCAACACTCAGGTAACAATGTACTATTAATTCACCTTGCTTTGCCAAGTATACAGGGTGTGGCGTAAAGAGTGGATAATCCTTTACCTACGGGTCGGGGGCATCACAACTGTTCAGAAAATAAAAACATGTACCCAGTAAAAGTCCCACGGTTTTCGAGTTATTAAACATTTTCGAAATTTTCATTATTTTGTACTTCTGTCCATACTTTTCGATGCCAAGATCACAAATCAAGGAATTTTCTGCATCTGTTTTTTTTTAGCATTCTTAGATAACTGTTCTATCAAATGATAACTGCCATTGGTATGTCAAAGGTACAGTTTTTTTTTTTGAATTTTTTTTAGAAATAAAAATGTGATTTGCCAATTTTTTCCAAAAGTTTGACCTCCTGTGGTTTAAAAAAAATGTACGGTCACCCTGAGTGACCAACTAATAAATAACTTGCCTACTTCATTGAGATTCCGAAATGGTATAGCACTTGCTAGTTCCAACTTTCAATGCAAAGAATATTTGTGTTAAAAAAGGGTAAGGGTCATTTTTACAAATTACAAGTAAGATTTTACATAGCAATCGAATTTACTAAAAACAGAAAATAAAACAAATTAGATATTTAAAATACATTTATTACATTAAAATTTCTTACAACAAGTGCTCAAAATGGCTCAAAATGCTCAAAATGCGCGCAAGATAAAGCGTTCTTTTATTAGAAGATGCAGGGCTTGCATAAGAGCAAGTGGAAGCCATTTTGAGTACTTGTTGTAAGAAATTTTAATGTAAAAAATGTATTTTAAATATCTAATTTGTTTTATTTTCTGTTTTTAGTAAATTCGATTGCTATGTAAAATCTTACTTGTAATTTGAAAAAATGACCCTTACTGGCTCTTATGCAAGCCCTGCATCTTCTAATAAAAGAACGCTTTATCTTGCGCGCATTTTGAGCATTTTGAGCCATTTTGAGCACTTGTTGTAAGAAAGTTTAATGTAATAAATGTATTTTAAATATCTAATTTGTTTTATTTTCTGTTTTTAGTAAATTCGATTGCTATGTAAAATCTTACTTGTAATTTGAAAAAATGACCCTTACCCTTTTTTAACACCAATATTCTTTGCATTGAAAGTTGGAACTAGCAAGTGCTATACCATTTCGGAATCTCAATGAAGTAGGCAAGTTATTTATTAGTTGGTCACTCAGGGTGACCATACATTTTTTTTAAACCACAGGAGGTCAAACTTTTGGAAAAAATTGGCAAATCACATTTTTATTTCTAAAAAAAATTCTAAAAAAAAAACTGTACCTTTGACATACCAATGGCAGTTATCATTTGATAGAACAGTTATCTAAGAATGCTATAAAAAAAACAGATGCAGAAAATTCCTTGATTTGTGATCTTGGCATCGAAAAGTATGGACAGAAGTACAAAATAATGAAAATTTCGAAAATGTTTAATAACTCGAAAACCGTGGGACTTTTACTGGGTACATGTTTTTATTTTCTGAACAGTTGTGATGCCCCCGACCCGTAGGTAAAGGATTATCCACTCTTTACGCCACACCCTGTATGTAGGTGGGTCAAAGCTTTACAAATACCAGTGACATTGACAAGTCACACTCGTAGAGGTTTTATCTAGATATTTGTCATAAAATTGTAATATTTATATAAGAAGTTATCAACTTGTTTTTTTTTCGTAATTATTTACGCGGCACATTATCATCATAAATTCATAATATATGTGGATTCTCGGAACCTTGGTTGTTTGTTTCACTCAAAGTTCAATTCGTTTATTTATTCAATCGTTTTTATCATTGGAATTTTGGCTAGTTTGCCAATGTTTATTTATTATTTGAATATGATAGTCTCGATTCGTTATTTTTTGTCTTTTAAATTCATTATCCACCTCAGTGTTCTTCCAACGAAAAGTGTTATTCAAACCCAGTTTAATATTCGAATTCCGTGTTGGCTTGCCTACTCAATTTATAATGTCCGCATTGAGAATTAATTTCCCATAGACCTTGTTACTTACGTCAATACCTCTGAAGTTATGATCATTGAACCGTATCTTCATAACAGTAAAGTTTATTTTCCATTGTGCTGTTATATAAATAACAACAGCCATGGACATGACCTGTTTGCTGTTTGCTGAGTCATCTGATAACGTTAGCCAACAGTTCGTGACTTTGCCTTTGTATTGGGGATCTTGATTGTTAAAATTGAAATCCTGGCAATTCTTGACAGCAAATACTTACGTACTAATATACCAGCGATAACATTCATATACTTTTTTAAGTACATATACATATTCCTAATATCAGTAGATAAGTAATCAGTAGGTAAGATAATGCAGATATGTCAAGTGTTGAAATAATGCGTTGCATTTTCTAAGTATGATAAATAAATAGGTAACCAAATTCTGTACATGAAAACTGTTTTGTTTTAGAATTAATCCGTTTTTTAAAGATTTTAAACATTTTGTAAGTAATAGCACTAAAGTTAGTTAGCTAGAGAAATAATTAACGAAGTGAGATAAAAATATCGGTTTGACGTCAATGAGTTGACGCATTACCTTGGTTGTTGTGGCTGTTATGTGGGAAACCAATGTTGTTGTACTGAGAACCTAATGAATGGATGAGACAGTCTTCCGTGTAATGGATTGTTATCCAAAGTCAACAGAAATATGTAAACAAAGCCCTTATTGAAAAAGTGCAATATCGATTGTATACCATAAAAGTACCGCACGCAAACAATGGTGTACTGCTACTGGTGACCCCAATTTTTATATCGCGGACTTCATCAGGTGAATGGGTGGTCTTCGGGCATAATTTATCTTTGGTTATTTTGATGTCGTCCTAGAACTAGACAAAGAAGTGGCGCTCGTCCTGCGGCAAGATGAGCAGACGATGTAGTGAACATCGCGGGCAAGACCTGGATGAGTTTAGCACAGGACCGTCCACAGTGGCACATATAGAGAGAGGCTTATATTATACCCAGCAGTGGGTGAAGTTGGGCTGTGGATTATAATCAATAATAATCATGATATTGATGACGTCGTAGATGCAGTCTGGTTAAATTTTATCTTAGCCAATAACTCAAATACAGACACTGAAGTAAAAGAAAGAAGTAAGTCGTCTCACAGGAAGCTATAAGCTAAATTCACGAGAAAGCTTGTCTAATGCGTGATTCATGTTCAATTTCCAAGAGACATCCTAATTATTTCACCAGCACTTTAGAATAATCACATCCTTTCTTATGTATAGCAAGCAGAACTGACACAAACATAACTCATTCTGTTTAATTTGCTTTTGAAAATGTTCATAACTTCCAAGATTTGATCAAAACAGACCACATGCAGTCAATGGCCATAAATATGCGCTGTAAATCGTGCCACTTCAGATCTCATTTTGTTGAACTACTATCTCGGATAAACACTTAGATGCTGTTGGTGCTTGTACATTTATATTGCGCAGTTGTTAGGCAACTTGCCAGAAACACTCACCAGACGATACCTTCTGTTTTCATTGTAAATCAACTTTGTAGAACGAAGAAAAATCTCCTATGTTGTGTACTATTTATGCATATGAATAATGAATGATGTCATTGACGTCTCGAGAATATTTAAAACGATAAAGCAATAAAATAACTGAATATGCAGAAATATTAGCATAACGAATCGTTGGAATTATTCAGAATGTTTTGCTCGCATTGTAAAGTCACAAATTTATTAGTGTTAGGTATCGTATGGGATCTCATCATTACACAAGGTTATGTAATTTTTTATGCAACATGTTTTGTTTTGTTTCTTACTACCTGTCTCGTTAGGCTAAAGGCCTGCGCACATCTAGCCGATGGCGATCAGTGAAACGCTACCTAATTTCACCGCTGTCATATTTGACAGCGTGTCACTGCGCGCCATCGCAGATCGCTTAGATGTGCACAAGGTAATACAAATGGGAGATCTTTGTAATCATCATGATCACTATGGTGTTTACTTTTCAGTAGATAAATAATATGTTTAGCAGGTTATCTCTAAATTGCTCTAGTTCTATTGTAAACCCTTATTGAATTATCAGTAAAGTGTTTGTTGTTTGTGTTATCAGTTTATTTGTCATGATTGCAAATTGGGTCAAATTCGAGAGGGTTTGCCAAGTTCCACTATAAAACTAACTGAACAGAATTTATGGACAAACCTTGAAAAGCAATTGTATTCTACCTACTACTGTGTTCCTACTACCTACCTACTACTTCAATTCTATAGTTTCTATATTCTATAGCTATGTAGCCTATATATAAAACGAGTCATTAGCTTTCTTGTTTATCTTCCTAGTAGGAAGTTCCTACCACCACATTAAATTATTATTTCAACAAGTAGGTTACATAATATTACATAAAATCTACGATTATATAATGGAACATTTTAAAACGCAAATTAAACAGCCATTTAACAAATAAAAGAAACAGCGGTTCACCTTGCTGTTATGTTAATCCAAGATCATTATTGCATAAATAAATTGCCTTTTAGTGTCTATGTCTTGAAATACACGCCATTTTTGAGCTGTATAGAATTTGTGGTATGTTGACATAATATGACAATAAACAATGAATACG
The DNA here is from genome assembly GCA_947578465.1 of Thera obeliscata. Classification (NCBI taxonomy): domain Eukaryota; kingdom Metazoa; phylum Arthropoda; class Insecta; order Lepidoptera; family Geometridae; genus Thera; species Thera obeliscata. The sequence goes on along the minus strand of OX387912.1, from coordinate 19,679,653 downwards.
TAAACAGAACTGTCGTCAAGGAAAAGGTGGGAATATTGCCAGATGGACTGGGTCGAGTTGGGTGTACAGTACAAATACACATACATATGAAATGATTGGCTATACGCAGTTCTTATACGATCAATAAACGATGTATGAACAAAGAACTTATAAGCAATAGCTTCACGACCGAGGCACGGTTGATATTAAAGTAAGTTATGTGTTGGTATGATAATTATGAACAAAGTTATGAGAACCGTTAAGAAAAAAATAAAAACCTTAAAAAGATTTGGCCTTGCTTTTCTAATGAGCTTGTGTATGTATTGAAGTATAAGTAGGTACACATACAGTATCAAACTGTATATTAATCGGATATATATTTGAACACATTGAATAAAATATCAAGCATAAAATAATTTTAAATAACATTTATCCCCTTGATTTGGCTATAAACTTCTCATGTAACGTTTAAATTATGGAAAATAAGGAGATTATCTCGTAATCAATATGCGACAAACGGACATGTCCAATCACGTCTTGATATTGGTCAAGGCGAGGCTGATGACCGTGGCGGCACGCCAAGCGGTGTAATGGATGCCATTTGTCATTTTTTTTATTGAAACAGTGAACATCAGATGGTATCAGATGATGGAAGGCCAAATGTTCTAGTATTCAAAGTGTGATTCTTACATGGATGAGTTTTAGGTAGGTTAATATAATGCAGAAGCTTGTTATTGTCGCTGTACGAACAAGAACACCAATGCTTACATACAGATAAACTAGATGAGGCAGACAGATACGTTGTCAGGTCACTCACGGTGAAGCAGAATAACGTTTCTTTCGTCTTGCCTAATACAACAACGTTTAAACTTTAGTTCTTCATTCCTCGTTGTGAAACTCAATTAGGTATGTATGTACTCTGCTATCTTATTTTGAAATGGCATCAAATGAAGATAATCATCATTTAAGTTGAGTATGTAGTACATAATATGAATATGCAAAGTTAACGGAATATTTCTGATTGTATTATAACAATTGCCAAGAATAGATGTTGAAGTCTAAAAAGATACAACATGTGAGGTCACGACCCTCGGAAACGAGGAAACACGTATCACAGATTATCTTCAACCAAACATCTAATAAAATGTAAATGTATGTAATGTACTTTATTCAAATACAAGATCATGAACTGAGTGATAATCCCATCCAAATTAGTGTGTAGCAAAAAGATAAAGAATTGAATTAGATTGATAACTTTTATTATATATGCTTCATTTTATGTAGATATTGAATAAAAATGTTGCTACAAAAGTGTACTTTATCACATGTCATATACCTGCGGTCACGAGACACCTTTGGAAAGAAGGTAAATTAATACGTCATAGCTAATCGGTTGGCATTACTCCAGCAAAAGAACAATAGTCTCAAACATGCTCGGACTTTGCAAGTGCTATTATATTTAGAATCTTATGTATCCAGTAGACATACCACAAATACATTTAATTGGTTAGATTTGTATGTTTGTTAGAGAAATGTACATTTGAAATGCCTTTATCACGAAGGATTCTAATATATTCAATTGCTATGAATATTAAAGGACCCACGTGGTAAATTGCCTATTGGTAAACTAAAATTCTGCGGTGTATTCTTCATTACACGCTATTGCCTTAAAATAGATGCTTAATTTACTCAGTCCTAGGACCTGCATATCATATTCTTATTATTCTGATGTTCGTTTACTTTGTACTTACAAACAATAGTATTGGCCGCCGTTCGTTTAATCAAATACCAGAAATTATGTTTGCAAATTCTCAGAGCTTGTATTGTATACTGGTGATAAAAAACAAACCGTGAAATATTAATCCATTGTCCATTAGCACTGCGCAAAATGCGATTTCAGCTCAAATTCGATTAACTGTAGCGTTAGATAATTAGAGCGATGTTATGTAATTGACATTTTCAAAATATTTGACGCCTGTTTGCTGGAATCGCCATCTGTTAAAAATTTAAATCGATATTATTATTATTATTGTGTCCTGCAAACACAAGACCTAAGGTCGTTTGCATAATAATTAAAATGTTAATCTCCGTTGCAATAAATATCTGTTGTTTATTTTTGCATGATTTTCCTTCCCCATTTGTGTTTGCTCATGTTATTGTTTACGTAGGTACCAAGCATCCGTAGGTATAGGACAAATAGAGTTGGATATTTGCCAAGTTGAATGTAGAGTGATCGTTCTCCGAGTGGTCGTATCAACTAAATGTTGATTGATGATTTCCTTCTCTGTGAACGACCAGATCGACCTTTGTAGCGATTGGTTTATTTCAAACCAATATAAATGTAACTTTAACTCAAATCTACCGTTTTATTGATTAATTCAATAGTTACTTGTTTTTTGTTATATTATTATGAACCTGTAGTGTCCCACGCACTGCAGGGCAATGGTCTCTCTTCCTTCTCTTTAGTGTTTTTTTATAATATAAGCTTTTATCTTCTGAGTGTATTTTGTTTGTATGTGGATGATGGATTTATTGTTTTCCTTTTTGACTGTTTTAGTTAACCTTACCGTGGAAATTAACGCATATACATATAAGTGTTTCACCAGAAACTATTATAACAATATCTACCATGTAATATGCCTCGGCTATCTCTTTCATAACTAACATACTTTATACCCGCATTCTCCAGCACAGCTTTTAATGAGTTTTGAGCTTAATTTACTGATATTGTTTTACCTCAGTGGCCGTGGATTTGGTACTTGTTTCAACAGTTGAACTCCAAAATTGAGTTTGAGCGAAACTTTAATTTGAGTGGTTACGTCTGTTATCTCATCTGATTATATACCCTGCTTTTCTGAAATTCTGAATATTTCTACGAGATTTTGTCATTGGCTTATGCCTGAATATTATTATTAGACCAGGTTTTTGTACAAGTAAGTAACGTATTGAGTTGTCGTTATCATCATATACTTTCTTCAGTTGCTCAAAAAAATTCGCACTGAGACCAATACTGACGCTTAATCCACCAAAATTGGGTTTCGTCTCCCAATTTCCAAGTAGATAATCAAGCAAAGTTCATGATCTCTTACCAACTCAATTATACCCATGGAGATCGATACTGCGAGAACTTTCGGCCTTTCTAACTTATTCATCAGACTTTAGATTAGTAATCCAACTACATTATTCTTGTTCTCATTAACATCGGTCTGATTACAATATTACAACCTTAGTTATAATAGCAAGGAGTTTCCATGAAGAGCTTTTCACGTGGTTTTTTTTTTCCAAATAGTTTTTTCTTCCTTATTATTACTGTAAATGTTTGAGTGGACTTATATAAAGCCAAGGTATGTATTACCTTCCAAAGGCATGTACTAAGTATGCATTGAAATGTAAACGTGTTTACGTACTTGTATAAAAACTGGTTTCGCCATACTTACCTTACCTACCCACAAATAATAAGTGGCTTAAAAATAACTTCTTTTGCTTGAGCTTGCTTGCGTAATTTTCTTTCACGACAAAACGCCTTGGGGGTTTCTGAAAGTTTTCAAGTGGCAAAACGTGCTTCTGTTTGCCACCTTGAGTTCTTAGAACTGTTATTTATTCTGCGCTTTGAAAAAAACTTTAAAACTCTTAAAATGTTCTCTTTTAGCTGCGAAATGTTCAAAAAAGCTTTATTTCTTTCACCGATCCTAAAGTCTATTATAGACATGTCCCGGGGAAGTTTATTTCGAATTTATTAAATTAAATAACACCGGTTACGTTGTTTTGGCCTCGGTTATAAGCTTACTCAATTGGAATCGAGTCCATTAAAATTTCACTCGCAATATTTAATTAATGGTTCGAGCCATATTTGTTGGTACTTCCATGCACAAACGACTGTGCGAACCAAGTTTGTACACCATTATGGAAGTCGAATTATAGCTGATATTTATTAACGTTGATCTTTGATAAATGTAAGTTAACTTCCCATTGATAAATTCCTTAATGCAATGGTGCGCACGATGCGCGGAACAGCATGAAGAATGAAAGCTTGTAGCATCGGATAAAGCTGTCTTAAAAAAGTTGGCTATCAAGATCTCGTCGGGAAAGTAAATTAAAGATCGCATTACTGAAGTTTGGTGCCAGTGACAAACTTGCAGATTATCTGCTCCAGCCATTACAGTTTGAAGTAGCCGAGCTCAAGCCTGCACAAGTTGGCAACTTGGCGAACTTCGGCAAACTCCCATCGCAACTTCACATCTTCCTCCTTTGGAATAACGTGTTTACGTCCAACTTTCTTTGTTGTTTCATTCCCTGCTGTTCGACACGCGTCCGTTACCTCGGGCACCATTTTCTGTGATTATGTACTTTGTATGCTATAGAAATGATCGTTACTAGTGTGCGGGTGGCGAGGGAGAGTATCATTCAAAGTACTCAATCAACCGGGACATAATGCTCACGCCTAATGGAGTAACGCTTCATCGATTCCAAGTCGACGAGCGTCCACTCCACGCCAGACGTTTCCAATTTACCGACAACAATGATTAATGAAATCACATTGAATTCGATCACTCTGTGGTTGACGGATCAAACTTTTTTCAGTATCGACACTGGCGGTGAAAGTTAGCTTAAAAAGATTCCAAAATAATCTGATGGCGTAGGGGTGAAAGTGCCGAAACTCCAACAATATCCCCCGTTGAGTTGAACCGTTTCAAAGGGGTGAGCGTAGGAGGGATGAGGGAGGACAAACCTCCTCTTTGGTGTTCGCGAATACCGCTTAAAGTTCTCGACGTAATTGCTGTCTGGCTGCGAATAAACTTTGTATTACATTACCCGACTTAATTTATAGTGTCTTCTTATTCATTGCGTTAAGTTAGTTTTGTTTTCCAAACGACCGGAGTTATGCTAACTAGGAAAGTTTCTAAGAGCATTATTTGTGTTTACTTTGTTATAAACGCCCCTGACATGCGTATTTGTTTGGTTGTAACTTTGAAGCTTTTATATTCCTCTGATGAGGACTAATTTCAATCTACAGAAAAATGTATCCTTCACATAAAAATATATCCAATCCATTTCTTGTTTAGGCTTGTCAAAAACAAGTTCTTGGTTTTCTTGAGCAAATTGTTTTTTTTTCTTATGCTGTTAATTATGTTTTAAACACTGATTAATGGTTTTACACGCTTCATAAATAAACAAGATTAATCAATGAAAAAATTTAGATTGTGTTTGTGCGTAACCTTGAATTGACGCGGTACGGTATACAAGTAGCTTGACTTGATCCAACAGTTTCATTAGTCGATCCTTCTTCAGTCACGCACCATCCTTTCCAAATTTAAGTTTTGGGGTAACTGTAAGAATAATTTTAAGATTCTGTTTGTCTTTTTCAAATATCTAAAATACCTACAAAATTGATGTTGTTTTATAAATAATATTAGACTTAGATAAATCATTTACTTGTTACCAGGAAGACTCCAAACCAAGTTGGAAATTGAACCAAACAAAACACAGGCGAAAGTGCAAAACGTGTAGGCTCTTTAATTGGCTCTGAACTCTACAATCAAAGGGTTAAGTGGACCGTTACGTATATCCATACAGAAGTCATAACAAAATACGCTATTGAACAGTAATCTTGATAGATTGTCTGTAAACGGCCAGTAAAGCAAGTCGATTGTGCAATCCAACGTGTGTCCCTAATAAATTTGATGAACTGGCGTGCGTTCGAAGGTTATCTCGGTCGAACCAGCATTCCACGACGAGCAAAATCCATTTAGGAATGAATTATTTATGACCGTACCGTATGATAACGATAAACCAACGAGGTCAGCCAAGAGCGTGCAAAAAATAGAAACTCGGTTTTTTCGCGTGACTGGAGTCTCGATGCAGCCTAGAAAAGGCAAGATGGCGTGTCAGTCTCTCTCCGTCTAACGACTGTATTAGTTAGATATGCTCGTCCTACTCTTCGAAATGTAGCTGTGCAGCAAACTTCTCAAATCATAAATTTTAGCAGTGGTATAATTTGGTTATTTTGTTACAGTAGGTACCCCTCCCCTACATAATCCCAACAAAATAACATGTGCAGCAGTAAACGTTCACAACGTGTTCAAATCAAGAGTTTCATTGTCACCTCCTAAATGATTTATCAAGCCTTTTACTTCGAATTAAAAAAAAGTTCATACTATTTTCACAACCTAAATTGATAGCAAAAAGGCCTTCGATCGACAACAACTCGTTAACAACATTTGCATGCAAGACAAAACAGTAAACCGTCGCGATCCTCACCCGAAAAGGAATGGACGCGATATACTTTGCATAAAACGTTTTCAGAGTTTGGAAAACCTGTTTGTGTTGAACGCAGCTTTGCATAACGGACCAACATTTTAGGCTCGCCTTGAAATTGATGATTCTACTCGTTCCTTTTTGTGTCATGCATGTCGAACGAACTTAAGGGTCTTTGGTATCCAAGCTTTCATATCATCCGAGCATTTTCTTAGAAAAAAAAGGTCAGATCAAGGTCTGTCCTTCATTCGTTCACAATGTAACAAAGGAATATGAAGACAATCTAGCTATAGAGATTGCAAATTGTGTTTTCAAGAACAATGCAAACTATGTTAAAGAAGCTTACCTATTTAAAGCTAGACCCATCACTTAAACAAACAATGATACTGCCGAGATGATAATAAGCAAGCAGGTATATGAATAGACCCACAATAAAAAGCAAAAGAGCAAGCATGCAGCACACAATAAATCTGACGAAACTGTACATTAGTGAGTCACGCATGGCATGATGCTTTGATGATACGTTTGACACGAGAAACATTTTTTGCACGCGCAAATCTACCTAACCTGTATCATGTATACACTTAATTACACCCACATGCACGAGGCCGATTAAATGTCTGCATATGGACGGTAACCGACAATATCTACCAGTGGCTGGACTCAACCAGACCGGTTTTGCCATAAACGGCATTTAAAATGAACATGTGGAAATAGTAGTTTCACATTACTATCAGATAGATCGCGAACTCAGTTGAATTACGCAACAAAAACATAAGTTACACGTGGATTGAACTTTGTTCAATGTAATACCTAAATATTTTTATTGGATCATTATAATGATGGTAAAACAATGTTATCGATATAATATGAACCTAATAATAAATATATAATACGTATCTAATGTCAATGTGAATCATTTTCCTAATCCTTTAAAGTAGGTAATTAGTTGTTTCTACCTATTAGATTCCTAACTTGATGGTAAGTTAATTGGTGGATTTCAGTTTTTGTAGTTATTTCCTCAACTATTTATAAATTTTCAACGTTTGCAATCTACAGAGGAAGTCTACCATAGCTAGTTTAAACCTGATGGAATTCTAAAACACGTAGGTTGTCTACTTGTCTAGCTCTTATTCCGCCATTACGAGAACTGCTGTTACGTGGGCGCCGGAATAGGCAATATTGGTTTTTATTGCTGTTACTTTATGGCCATTTCAATTCAAAACGAGCCAAATCAAGCACCGCTGTTTTAGTATAACATTGTCAAGTCGTGTTATGTTCGTGATCGTTTTCTTAATAGGTTTCTCTTTCACAACACGAGGTCACATTCAGAGTTCTTGGTACCTATTAATAAACGCGTTGGACCGCGAACTAGCCGCAGCTACCGAAAGGTTGTGCGACGCAGATCAATCAATAATTCAACGGCATCGGCACCGGGGATAGGAATGTTGCACAAATAAAAAGCCACGTGTTGTGCACGAATTGTTCCGCCCCGTTTAACGCATGTAGGTACGCTGTTACCGGGCGGACGCGTGGACACGTGATGTTTTCGAGCCCGAACCAAGATGGCTGCCAGCGCCATTCGCTTTCCCACGTCGCCGGTCGCAAACCCGCAGCGCGCACACCGACCACTTCGCATTCGCACGCTTTATTCTTGTTCCTCTCATTCCGCATAATCATTTTATTCACCATGGCATTTTCGATTCAACTCGTTTAGTATCATAACTGGTTTACAAGTGCCAAAATTATGTCGTCAAACATATCAAACTTTTTCAATTTAACACAAATTCATTATGTTTGAAGTTAAGTCGGGGAAATAGGTTGAAATTATAATTGGTATACTTAGGTACCTATATACATACTTTCTTATAAATATGTGTATGTTCATAGCAAGTAGTCATCTGATTAAAGTTTTTCATATCACATTATGCTCTTACCTACTTATTTATGTTAGCATTGTGCTACGTGCGGGCTTCACCTGCGGTATGACGTCAAGTCGCACTCACTCGACACATGATTCTATTGAAATCTTAAACAATGTTCAGACAAGACGATGTTTGCCACATTCCTCGCTTGATCAAATATTGATAGAAGGCTACAAGGCTGCTATAAAACGAGGCCATTGCCTCTATCGTAATTTAATCATTCATTTGGAGGACACTGATGAGCGGAAATCACAAAACAGATTAAGCTACCCGGAGCCACTCCAACAAACGAGACTAGAATCAATGAGATATTTGACTAAGAATACGCATTATCATTCCATTCCACGTAGCTCTCATAACTTATCTAAACACTCAGCAGGCGTGTGAGCAATAAAAACTATCATATAGACAACTCCAGTCGATTGTTTTCAATCTATTATTGAACAATCTGTTGTAGTTCTAATAGATTCATGTATGCATATGTATGTACAGTGGCACACACAAGATAGATGATTTCATTGTTTATGCTATTAACAATGGTTGAACTCTTTTAAATTGAAGCTAAAACCATTATATTTCGAAATATAATCGTTTCTAACGCCACAAAAATCGATTGATTTTTACCTTGTATATGTGTCACGGCTAAATTCTGCATGTGTTGAGTTCGTCACGGCACAGAGACACTTCATACATATTCAAACCGCGCGGCGGCGCTGCTGGACTACCGATCACAGCGGTTTGCAATTGGCCCGCAAAACTTGCTGAATGCAAAGCAGCCGCCTAGCAGGATCTACATAGAAATCATCTTCAAATTTGGCAACCTACACCACCGGACGAGCAGTCCGGAAGCCGACACGCACAAAAGTAATCGTTGGAATGTAATCCTCTACTTTTGACCGTGAGGTTATCTCAACCAGCTTTTGAGATAACCGTCAAAACAATATTCTTTATCGCAAAAACTCGAGAATATTCAAACGAAAATACATTTTATGTGCCCTACGTAATCAGTTCACTTAGTGTTGACCCAATTGCGAGTGATAAGCGTTATCTATCCGTCGAGTGATTTATAAGTTGTGCAATTTGTTATCGTGAGCGGCTAGCGCTCGATAAATAATGTTGATTTTTCAAGTTCATCAGCATCCTTTGTTCTTATTCATTGTTCTATAAACATCATGGTTGTTTGGCATTCAATACTATGACTGTTTGCATAAACACTGACGTAAATTGTCTTTTTCGCGTATAATTCAGAACTTATTATAGCTTTGATTCCATGTTAGGCGTAATAAAAAACGATATCCCTTGTGGCTTATGTAATGTTTCTATCTATAATGTTGTCGTTTTATGTAAGTTGACACAAAGCATCTGTTCACTCACAAATGTTCTTATCGCGGTAATATCTATACAAATAAGCGTATTGTTTCAGTAGTGTTTGCAGATATTAAACGGAAAAACATGCCTTACCTACCGTACTTATTTCAACGGTAACAATTTACACTATCTTTTTTACGTTTAGCAATAATATGAAATCATCAGATTCGACTTTCAGCAAGGTCTTTTCTTCAAATGTTTATAATTGAATTCCATTCCATAATTCAATGCATTACAAACCTCTGCGCTCGGTCAAGGTGACCTTCCTCAAACGCTTGCATCGCCAGCCGCCGCCGCCATTTAGCGGGCTCCCTACCCTATTCAATGTAAATTTTGCAAGGCCTTGTTCACAACACTGAGTTCTAAATCCATATCATATACCTACCTACAGCTGTAGTTTACGATCAATTAAGCCTACGATTACATACCAGTCCATGTATGTGCTAGATACACCTACTTTCAATACTGTTCTTTAGTACATAATCTGACTGGCTTCTATATGCACTGGAGTGGTTTTATTTTGTATAATAAAAGAAAGAGGAACACGTGCTGCGCGCAGTCCGCCATTTTGCAATATAAATAGCAAGATGGCGGCTGCGAGCCGTTGGTTGGCGAAAGTACTTGGTAATTATAAGCGGCGTGCGGGAAGCCGAGTGAGCTGAAACGCGAGGATCTATGGCCGGTCGGTGCACGCAATGCTTAGCCTGATTTATATCGCTCTCTGGTTTCCATTCGGTCTATTGTTCTCGGTTTTATGCGCTCGAGACTCGCGATTCTGGTATTGTTTCCGACGGCCATGGGAAACGAACCCGCGTGGGTTCTCAATGACCTTTATTGCTCATACATACGACTACTAAGACGGTTAAAATTTTTTAAACTCGTTTTTGGTTTCAAGACCAACTTGTATTTGTGTAATTCGTATTGAGTGTGCCCAAATTTATAAGTAACTATCAAAGTAGCTGTTGATTATGTTGTCGTTGCATATTGGATATCCAGATACCTACTATTCTAGTCTATTGTTCGATATATCGATATTTGACCATTTATGATCATCGCTGGTGATTTAAATTTGGTTTTTGAATATAGCCTACATGGTAAAACTTTCCATGAAAGTATAATGTATTGAGTTGACGCAGATAGACCACATTATTCAGTCAACAACCGAGTCGATAATAAAATGCTAAAAAGATTCTCTGCGCCTTGATCCGTTTCCATTTTATAGCTGCTATTTACAATCCGATACTGGTTTATAAAAAGAATAGGCATGTTCATAAATACACGCCTTCCTCGAATCCAAGCATGCCAGACGAAAATACATAGTGCACCACGAGTTTTATGTTGTTTTGTAGATAGATAGGTACATATCTCAGCTATAATTACGAGTCTATCCGTTGCCAAATCGATTTATATCGGATTCTTTGGATAGTCTTCACCACTAGATAAAGGTACACGCCTTGATTTGCTGTCTATGACATGAGCTTATTTTTTAGCATAATTACGACTATGTTTTATCTCACCAGCATTGATTTTCTACCGTCGTTTTTTTATCAACACCAACAATATGTAAATATTATTATTTAGAGACGTAAGCTGGAACTTCGAGCGTTTACGACGAGAAAATGTGCAAAAATATTTTTCTCAATATTAAACGATGTAGCCAAACGTTGAAGCAAATCTAGCGAAATGTATTTATTATTTATTAGGTATATGTGTTCCATGTTTTCATAATTTGTTACTAATATGAATTACTAGGTACATGTTTGTTACTAATTATTATGTTAATGAATTATGAAATGATTTTGCTTCACAGTTGAGTATAATCTGTTTTGACATTTTAAAATCCGACCCGAATCTTATTAAAGTCACAATAGACATGCAATGATGGTTCGTTACTCCAAAGTTCTTGCGCATCGCTTAGTTAGAACACGAATGACCTCCTTTCGAATTTTTTTTTACCTCAGCAGTTTGTCTTTCGAGTGTTTAATTTTTCCAATTTTTAAATCAAGTTTTTTGGCCAAAGTTTGTTGGCTCAAATATAGTATTAAAAATACCTAGTTAATTATTCAGATTATTTTTGATATTTGAGCTATTCAGTTTGTTTAGTCTTAATTATATTTAAATATTCAAAAACTATCGATCAACCAACCAAGGCTACATTTCGATCCATGTCGGATTGAGAAGGTTAACTTGCAGTTTCCCTTGAATAATGATGTTGATATTGAAGTAACCACAGCGTCGTGTCTCGGAAGATATACGACCAGAGACGTGAACGACAAGATTTATAAGCATGCCTTCGTCCAATTTAATTACAATTTACAAAGGCGATAAAAGCAGTGCGTTGAACGGATACGATTGATAATGCCAGAGTACTCCTACACGTAACTTGATTGCATTTCAATTGCTATTGTTATCGCCATGTACTCAATAAATTATTACGTGCTTGTTCCAGTGACGATTCAATCAATTCTAGTTCCAAGTATTATATTCACTGATTCATTGTACGATTTAGATTTATCATTCAGAAAGGTAGAGCACTGGCGCTAGTAGTAGCAGCCCCGCCTTCAGATTCTATCTTCGTGGGTTCAAATCCACCATTCCAATGAGTTTTTTGTCGAAAAATGTTTGTGCACTATGATAGCACTCTCAAACGGTGAAGGAAAACATCGTGAGGAAACTGAGGCACGTCACAGAATCTAAAAAATTCGAAAATATGTGTCGTATGCACGAAAGGAGCCTCTCTGAGACGAATCCTTTCACCACACTGATTTGAAAGAACCAGTGACACGATAAGAAAAAGATTAAGAAAGGTTTTCGTAGCAGTGTAGTGGTAGAATTGCAATAAATCTTGCCTAGCAAAAAGTAAGACATTCCCACATGTCATTCACACGAAGAATTATTTTTAATGTTACGGAGATGCCAGCGTATTGTTTATTGCAGGTTTGCTTCAGCAAGCCGGGGCATGCGGTACTCCGCACTCGGCAGGGATCGCATGCCAACTCGTTTGACCTCATTCCAGAGAACTAGTCTGCGTAAACTCTCATATCGGGTTTATGAAAACATACCTATTTTGAGACTTTATAAAACCCCGCACCGCTCCAACTTATTATTTGTTTGTTTTACAAGGAACGTGTGCCAAGTTTATGCACGTTACTCATCCTGATTTACTATAAACATGCCGCGTGAAAGGAGTCGACGAGAGATAACTCGTTTTTTAACGGCTTCAATTCATTACGGCTTTCTGTTGATTGCATGAGATTTTGTAATATGAACTTTTAATACAATTGTGGGTGCTATAAATTCCAGAGCGGTAACGATTTCGTTTGTTCTCGTAACATGAGAATACCAACATAGTATTGTGTGGTTTGGGCCAGTTTGAGGTCGTGTTGTGTCGTGTATCACATTAAAACGATCATAAATTAAATAGACTTCGTCCGGTACGCCCGGTGTGCCTGATCTCTGGCTGGAATCAGTGGACCGGTATTATACACTGCATCCGCTCACTAGACTGAACAGGCTGAGCTACTAGTCATTGCCCCTTATCTCAAATTAGAAAGTAACTGATACATTTAACCGTTGACGTTTTGATCGATGGAGGAGAAAATGTAATCACTTTATAACAAGATGTCACTTCTATTTTCTGTCGGCCTCCTACCTCGATTATATATTGCTAAAATTAATGTCGTAAAGTAACATTGTATTCACTCACACAGAGTGCTACGACTCATAAAGCACAGTAATATTTTTTTATAGATTGCTATCGAACATTTGAATAATATTTTATTGATCTCTTACTCTTTATATATTGTATCATGCAGTATGACTGGGCTGGTGTAATTGATTATGCTTTACAAACAAGCAATATCTACGTTGCTCGTAAATAAGGCACAGTAAGCTGTCAGTCACTCCAACACGATTGTTATTTATCAATTCTGTCGAATTACTCAGAGCATGAAGCCGGGTATATCGGGCACTGAACGCTGCCGAGTTCCCATTTCTCACGTTAATACCAGTTCTAGAGACTGGTCGGTGTACATGCCAGCCAAGAAAGGCTCTTTGGTCGGTGCCTTAAAGGGTAAACAGCATAAGTTTTTGTGCTCCACAAAATATGTTGCCAGACATAACAATATCCGTGCGTGCAAGCAGCGGTTGAAATAATGATTAGGTTTAGCCCTCCCTGTGTAGACCTCGGTGATTTAGAACCAATTTGCGAAGAAATGTAACTCATTTTAGTAGAGGGAACGAACGATCGACAGAGAAACCAATTTCCAGACTAGCGGATATTGATGTAAACGCCACAAACCGCATACAGACTATTAGCTTATTTAAATACAATCGAAGGAAGTAGCGACGTGGAGCATCTTCCTGGAAAAAAATACTAATAAATAAAAACGTGGTATGTTTGAGCAATGATTTGTGTGGTTAATGCAAATATGATTGCGACACTTGAATCATACAAACTCATCTAGTAGAATAATACAAGTATTTCTGAATTGACTGGTTATTGATTCGCCATGACTGCCGTCGTCGGTTCCCTTTGGTGATCATGATCAGTGATCCGTTGAATTATTCTCGCCCACATAATTCGCAGGATTGTTATGATAAATTTCCTTTATCTATCTCTGACAACCACCTGCGCCCCAGGTTAGCCGGTAGACTACCTCGATAGTCTGCCAATCACACTCAGCTTAACTGGACCGATTAAACAGAACTGGCAATTAAACGAAACAGGTTTTATAATCATGCCTCCGACCCTTGCAATATTTACTCACGTTATTCAAAGAATAATGTCAGTTAAATATAGTTCATGAACATTTAGTGTACACTTTCCTCAAACATATCCTTGTATTTTTCCTCAAGTTATGAGTAATCTATACAATTTGTACACAAACATCAAAAACCTTAAACTATGGTAATTGGTTATATACAATTGACAGGTGATTATGCTAAATAACCAGCAGCGAGGCACACCATTAAACAGATAAATGTTTTACGTTGCATAACTTATAAAAACTGGTTTCCATAAATGTCAGCCCAGTCGTATGAGCATTTATACACAGCTGTTCTGCCTACATGACCATTATCGATAGCTCGTTTTTCTGATGAATTGATTGCATGTCTATTAAGGCCTACCGTTCCTTATTAAGCTGCTCTGTTATTAACCAGAAGGTAAAATCACGCCACGTTTCACATATGCATGCATTTGACACACATCATATTTGAAAACATAATAAGTATACAAAACTGTGAAAGTGCAAATATAAGAGACGAATAAGCGAGTGCAAATCGAATAAAGTTTTATCGCGGGCACAACCAGCAAAGAGGGGGTGGTAGGGAAATGGAATCACAGTTCCATTACTACCATGACGCATTTACTTCACGGGTTAGTGAACTGGCAGCTGGTACGGTCCCAGTGGTTGACAGTGCCATGCGGGTGCGGACAGTAACGAGAGAGGCAACCACCACCACCTGCTGTACTGGACACGATGGACAGCTTGATGAGATAAAGCTCCCACCTTGCAATGCCACCGCAGTAATGGCTGACGAGTATTTTTGCTACAAACTGAGTTATTGCCAAATTCGCTCAAAGCACTTAGTTATTCCAACTAAAGAAGAATAAAATTATGTTAATAAAATATTAGGAAATCATTCTAGTAGTATTATAAATAACCATCATTAAGATGACCGGAATGAACTTTATATAATCGGAATAAACATTTACATTATCAATAAAAACCAATTTAATATTGGATATGCTATCACAAAATAACACGAAACATTTATTTGCATATTAAAAAGACCAGTTTTAAGTAGGTAGGTATACGATAAAAAAGAAGGTTGTTTCGCATACCTTTTACTCGGCTCGCAAAAACAGGTTGCCATACCGGTCCATATTATGTTCTCGGCAACCTTATTACTTTTTGCAAATAAAATAATTGACCTTTTGGAATGAATTGGGGCTCGATTTCGGTGATCGATAATACAATTAATGATTTATTTACAAACGACAAGAGTTCAAATATTAATTATTTAGTTGAGGTATTAATGAATGTAAATACTATTAAATTGATGTGACGATTCTAAATATCTGTATATTTGATGTTAATTTAAGTTAGATTCACAGTCAAAAACATGTCTATTTTTGTTTTTCCAGGCACATCACCAGAACGCGAACCAACTGAAATAAATAAGAAAGGTAAGTCGTAGAACGTAACACCATTCAATTCAAATTCATATATTCAAAGAGTTCTCTAAACCATGCACATCTAAATATCAGAAATCTGAAGCTTCCGTCTCAGAAACGACGATACTGCTGCTTAAAATATTAAACTACTAGCTGTGCCCGTGACTTCGTCCACTTGGTATACAGCCTTTCATGATGGACCCTTAAACTACCACTACTTATGCAAAAAATTATGTCAATTCTTGGCTCTACGAAAAATTTAAAAACAAATCCATTCTACCGGAGATTTTTACCGGGATAAAAAGTATATGTGCTGTCCCAGACTGTAATCAATCTGTGTGATAAATTTCATCCAGATCCGTTCAGCCGTTCTGGCGTTATTGAGTAACAAACAGCATCAGCAATCCATTTATCCATTCAAACTTTCACATTTTATAATATAAGTGGGATCATGGTGTGAGTATTATCAAATATATCAAAGGAAACTTTGCGAAAACTGGATGTATACCATTCCAGACATATTAATTAAAGTTACTAACGACAGCGATACAAAACCTGTCCTTGATCATATTATATTAAGCTAAATACAGAGTCTCTCTTTAATAGAGCAACAGATGTTCCTCATTTAGATTTTAATATACCATCTGCTGTCGTTCTGAATTATTTATTAACATAACAGCAGATTCTGAGAAAACGTATGAAGATAAAGATCAGTTTTAATAGGTAGCAAATTGCTAAAACCAAATTATGTATTTATTTTATTATGTTTCAGTTCATACAACTTGATTTGTAAAGCCAAATGAGGCTCAAGAGAAAGTTCATGATAATATCGATCGCGCTCGGCTTTGTGCTAAAATGGTTAGTTTAATATTCGTCAGAAATTTGTTTGTGTTGAATATATTATGGTGATATTTTATTTTTATCGTCTCGCTTGAAATGTCGTCACCTTACGAGAATCTTTAATGTGTTTTTGTAGAAAATCGAGATCACCGTCCTTAATTTCACATTCAAATCCGTATCTTTGTTCGTCCAGTCCTCATCTGCGTATGCATGGATATTGTTTATACTTCAGCGGACGAGCTTTACTGCAGAGGTCACCGCGGAGGACAAATATATTTGGTTATATTCTTTCGAAATCTAAATTTTGATCAAATCGAGAACGGGGCCACGTCTTCACGTCTTGTTCTATAGATATTTCTATTCAACTCTTTGTTTGTTCAGTTTTATTGAACGTTCTATGAATTTGCTTGGTACCTCTTGCATTCGTTTTACATTTGTATAAGCTACTAAAACACGTTTAATGTAACTTTCAAAAAGCGTGTAGAGTTTAGGTGTTTGCTTTGCAGAACCCGGGCCGTGTTTGTAGTAGGTTGAAACAACACGTTTCAAGCTCCCTATGTTAAAGGCCACACACGAGGTACCACTGCCACCCTCTATTAAAGCTTTATTTTCATTTCTCTTCGCGCACCTTTCCATTCTCAAATTTAATACTGTATTGTAGAAATACATACAACCATTCTAGTCGGACGGGACCATATTTTTTTTACATGTCTTTCTTGATTTGTATGCTGACCTTTAGGTTTATTGTCTTGAGTAAATTATATGACAATTATAATCATTATGCGTGTGGGACAATAAATTATTACGTAAGAACATTTAAATGAAAAACCTTCGAATGTTAACTTCTTTTCTCAGAACAGAGACATAACCAGTTCATAATGCTTCGAGTACTTTCTACTTACTCTATTATTACATCTGAAATTGGTTTCTGGAAACTATTGAAACACGATTTTGCTCATGTGTGTCTTTTCCTATGTCTCAGTTCCAAGAATTTGTGAATTGGTCCTTAAACTAGGTACATGCATTATCAATCAGGGCTATGAATAGCAGAAAAGGAAACATTACGAAGCAACATGGCAATATCTGTCGTACAAATTGTGTGTGTCATTCAGTACGAATCTAGCAAGCCCTACTTGTAAATAGCTTACAAAACAACTCAATGACATTTGAAACAGCAAAATGAATATTCTAATAGACCAAGTTGTTGTATTACCAAGAACTAGCCTCTCAATTTTTTATCGATGTTATTCAACTTCATCATCATTCAGAATCATTAAGTTTTTATAGCCTTGGATGGAGCTTGTAACATTATTATTTAAACACCTGCGCTGCGGGCGAATGCGTGTGCAATGAACGTTTGTGATTAATATAGAACTGTAACGGAAAAACACGTCTATTTTGAATAAATAATTGTAAAGATAGCAAGATTATTTGTTGAGGCAGCTAACTACATCGAGAATTGTGGTAATTTTTTAGAAAGAACGGTATTAATATTGGCACATCTGTATGTGCCAGGAGGATAATAGGAGGATAATAATAAAGGTTAAGGAAAATAATAACTTTATTGTGATTTCGTCACAATTATAAAGTCACTAATATGTAATGAAGTTCAAGTTCTAAATTCCACCTCTATACTAGGTAACATTTATATCAAACTTTCTATTTAGAGTGGCTTTGATATTGAAGAGTGTTTATTAGTGTATGCAGATTGTCAGACATAACATGGACTACACAAAAGAATTCGTAGTTGCCAACAATACGAAGAGGTCAAACGAACAAGTCAAACCAGTATTTCTCGTAAAGAACTCGCGACCAAGAAAGCCGCCGGTGAAAGTACGAAGACCATGCCTAATTCGGCCAGTTGAATTTATAAATACGTTTCATAACAAGCTTCGTAACAAAACCGGTTTGTATATTCATGTTAGGATTTGCCACATTACGTTTCTAAAATGGAGCAAAGAGTAATAATAATAAAACGTTTTATTATGTGGGATTTGGATGGCGAACCTGTCCCTATTGTTATCCGTAGTCCTCGGGACGGAGGGTCCCTTCAGGTATTATATCGTTAAACACAATCCAGCCACCATTCCCTTAAAACGGTTACTGTTATTCTTGAAAGATACCTGTTTGGGTTGATTTGCCCTTGATATTTTTTGTGAGTCATTTTATTCTAATGAGTTTAAAATACAATTTTGTATTTTGACTAAATTTGTGTTGAGGACTGGTGTGGTGGGACTACGACTGATCTTAAGATCTGTCACTTTCTCGTATCATGATCGATCTTGGATAAGTTGCACTATGAGCTGTTGTATCATAAATTAACGACCAAGGTGAGGTTATTATAAACCTTAATTATCCCGTTGTAGTTGAAGTGAGCTAGGTGAAGGAAGTAGGTCCTATCCTAGTCGTACTAGATTACCTAGTTCAAGTCACGACAGAATCTAATACAGTTCTTACAATGATTTGCGCAAAGCCTGGCAAATAATTGCAAGAACAAATATTTTACTGGTCACAAAAAACAATGCAAAAGTCCTGAAAACTTTCCAGAACGCTGATGCATTCTAGGCTATGTTTGATTTAGTAAAAAAAATGGGCAATTGCTTAGCACGGCCATAAATAACGAAAACAGCAGAGAAAAAATAGAAAAAGTACTGGTAATCGGTATTGCAATGGGTGAATTAATGAACCCGCATATTGAATGAAAGTCATCGCACTCATGTTAATTGCTCCAGACAAGCGGGTATTTAGCCGATCGACCGTGGAGTGATCGAGGAAGTCAGGATTATCATTATCGTAATTGAATAGCCATTAGAAACTGATGAAGTTTCAATGAACGACTTGTATAATGAGGTTGGGGACAAAACAATGAACAACTAGAGAACGAAAGGCGTGTAAAAGATTATGTCGAAAGATAACAGTGACATGTATATAATTAGGATCATTATAATATTATGCCCGCATAAAATGTATCAGTATTTATGGTATGGTGGTTAGACTGGAGTTTACACAAACATCACACATCATTGGCAGTAGGTATAGGTACGTAACGTTTATCTTCAAACCGGTGTTCGGCGGAACAAGCAATTTTAAACGACTTTCTATGACCAAGTATGTTGGTCACGTGTATGGAATGTATGCATTTTGCATACATTAGCAATTACGAAATCTTAGTAATGAATTAAATAGTGTATAAGTTACGTGTAAACATACACATTGCGTAATAACCGGTGCTGAAGACAAACAAGAAGCTGATAGTCGTAACGACATAAGTTCCGAGAGTTTTATCGACTTTTTTGTTTTCCGGCGCTGAGAAAGATTACGTAATATTAATGAATTTGAAACGGCTTGTTATAATTACAATAATGACTGTCATGTTGTAATAGCTTTTAATTTAGGCTGTGTTTGCAACACAGTATGTAGGGATTTTTTTTTATAAAGTATCGTGAAAGTGTGAGTATCATTCTATAATTCTATCAATGTAAGCACCAAAGTGTATTGTATAGTAGTTGTCAGACATGTGATGTGACTGAATAATGATTCGTATGATAATCACTAGTTGTGAGTCGAATCGAATATTGAACGTGCAACACAAGGCGAAAACATGACATCAATACATAGATCTAAAATGACTGACTACACAATAGTTTACGATGATCATTCTTTGTTTTATTACTTCCTTTTAAGTTGCTGCTTATATGATTTTTAAATTATACAAAATTAAATGTCTAGTCTGGTTTCAATTTTATGTCTTTCAACAGGTTAACATAATATGAAACAAACCTAATTAAATATATCAGGTCTTGAAAATGCAATGTAAATATTGTTGTTCTTAAAGCTGTTAACAAAAATATATTTATGTCAGATATTTGTGTAAATCAGAAAGTGTCAATTTTGTAAACGCCATTTATAGACGTGTCAATAATTATTACCTATTCGAAATAATTGCTCTGGCCTTCTCCATCGAAATCCACCGGTTCAGTGCGATGGCTTGGCTTTCTGAAAGTAATTGCGGTACAGTGCAACGATGCAGTGTTTCAGGGTCGTGTTGGCTGCGCCAAGTGGCGGAGTGGCAGCCACCTGCCGACAGGCGACACTAACCGGTCCGACCAGTTCGAACGATCACCATCTCACTTCTAGTACCTTGTCGAGTTATGAAACACTATTTATCGCTGTCATGATTTTATTTTACCGCTTGCGCAATTATTGCTATGATGGGCACTGCGCTGTGCAAGCTGTGCTACACTCCGCTCCGAGTAATCAGACTCTGCAAACGAGATTGTTCTATTAAATACCTGACTTGTTATAATACCAAATACAACAGTATGTCATTTGGGATTCAAGATGTACATGCTGGATTAAAAGGTATCTCCATGACGAGTTTGTTCTGTTGTGTGGATTGAATAGACTGAATTATTTATCCTTGTGCAGGGGTTAATATTGCCCGTCCAACACTAATATAATTCTGATACTTCGCAAAAACCGTGATACTGTATTGAACATTCAACAATACATTGTGATTGACGAGTTTTTTACCGTCCGCTTCGCCATTCTTCAGTTATTTTTAGATTTGGCTTCCATTATTCTTAAAAGAGAAAGTGATCATGGCAAGCACGAATCCATTCACGACTCACTCAAGTAGAAGAAGAATAACATCTGTGAATTTACAGATATAGTTTTGATAGTATGAGTACTTATCATTTATATTATCTATCATATTTTTTATAAACTATCAGCATAAGTGTTTACACTAAGCTTGGTAATTTATGACGCAAAAAAGATAATTATTGTCAGAGGCAATGAGTTTTTTCCGTGTTAGGTTCGTCGCGTCGATAAAAGCGGATCGAGCGGGGTTGATGCGGTCGGGCCGGTGTTCTTGCTCCGTCACGATCGGCGCCGCACCGTGTAGGCAGCTACTTTCTCCTAACGGGACTTACCTCCCCCCCTTCTCCCTCACTGCCTGCACAAACGCCGCCACCGATTACGACATTTTGAATTTTATTATCCGCAGAATAATTATGAACATTGCACGTTTCGAAATCACACTCTCCTCTCTCAATACATTATTAACCGTTAAACACGATCAAAATAGCTTATTATTGTAAACGTTATTAAGTGACATGCAAAAATATTTTCGGATGCTTCCAGGAACATAAATGTTTTAATTTCAACGTCCTCCAAGGCTTGGCTTAGGTCCGGCGCTTTACAAAATAACAATAACCAGGCTCCATTGTATGAGAGAGAATGTGGAACCTTTTCTGCCTTGTAAGCCCAGACGAGTTCTTTGCGCCCCGGGGGACTTGGATGGAGTCAAAGGCCAACTCACGATCTTTTCCCCTCGAGCTTCACCAGTACTTACTGTCAGTGTCAGCTCAACCTTACTATTATGTAGATGATTTACTTTCTTTATAATACATAGTCATTTGCATTCTTGTAATCGAACGCGAAGAGAATTATCTGAGTACTGGATGTTGACCTCTACAAAATGACTTCTGGTATCATACATTTTGTAAAACGTCTTCTTATATCTTCAGAAACTGAAGTTAGTAAATTCATACCGCCCTCAACCGAGGACCGAGGACCGAGGAAAGTGTTTGGCTTTACTCCAAATAGTGCTGGCCGATCTCCTGAGAATGTATCGATCCGCACTCCCCCAAGCAAATCCAGCGCCAACTTGTTAATTACGCGACTCACGTCGTATTACCATTATGTCACAAGCACAATGACGAGCAACGTCAGTTTGTATTTGTGCTGTCACTTTTGAACCATTAATGCGTCACGTGTCTGCCATATTAGCAAGTAGTCGTGAAGCGATCTTGCCCGCACCAAGTTCCGTTCTACCGAACATCACGAACATATTGATTTCCTTTCTAGTAAAAACGCTATTGTTCGTTTGAAAGCTCGCGATCACAAAGCGTGAAGCGACAAAAAGCTACTGCACAAAAAAGCTGAAACGTATCGGTGCGGTTGCGCCCAAGACTTGCATTATTCCAGTGGATGAAACGGAACGCACATGTGCGACAGATGTTTAGGGTTCTTTTTTCAAATATATTACAGTTCCTCCGCCCTCGCTTCGTACTACCCCGCTACGCAGTCACTGACCCCTTTTTGTCGATTCACTGGTAACTTCGTTTTCGACCTCTGCAAATTTATATTCAAACATATTTCGAGGATGAGAACCTATTATTTATCCGATTATTCGATTTTATTAGATTTTTAGCTATAACTATTTATCTTTATGTCTACTTATGATCATTTATTTACAGCTTCATTTTGTTTAATCTACAATGACGTGTAAAAATGTAACTCCGCGTTGATCTGACATCTGGCACGCCTTTTTAGTAGAATCTCAGGAGGGTTGATCACCCAACCGCACTGACAGGTTCCAAGGTTGTTTCCAAACAGCTGGCCCATATTATTTTTAGAAAAGACTGAAACGCTTAAGAAACAGAAAGCTACAATGTAATCTGTATTTCAATTCTCACAGAAAGTACTTGCGTCGTACATGTCTATGTATTTGATGTGGTTATTGACTCCGATAAATAAAATCTCGAGAAAATTGATATACCTACCTGTGAATAGTTAAAGAACTTTAAGAATCTAAATCGCCAAGTTCAATGCTCCAGTAAACATTTAGCCGAGCAATCAAGCCAACTCAATAAACGCAAATAACGACTCGCTGGAGGCGAAAATGTCGAAATATTTACGAGTTTTGAGACTTTTTGTTTCACTCCTATTTTTAGGCGTGCAACGTGAACTTTTTATCAAACGACTTTGGACTCAGAAGTTTCTGAATACATCACATTTTGTTTTGTTTTTGCAGACGGTCGTTATTCTCAATTATAGTGGTCCGGCATGTTCGTCCGACCAAATCGTGCGTTCTTCGCGAAACGTGTTTACCCAAGCTATAAAGGAACTAGTAAAACTTGTTAGTGGTCTCGGTTTCCTTTTGCACAGTTCGAAATTAATTTTGCAATGTCCATAATTGATTTAAATAAGCAAGAAGCAATTAAATTATCTTAAGTTCCTACCTAAGTATATTATACCACGAAACCTGTTGTTGTTGTTATCTAATCAATTCTTTGAACTATAATTATATTCCGAGAACTTTGCTAGCTATGCTGAACTAATTAGATTCAAAGGGTCGCTATCGCCAGGTAAAACCGATAAGGCTTCGGTATGATATGTCCTTTAGGTTCGTTCAATCTCTCAAACGATCTTCCGCACATTTTATAACCTTTATATAATTCTTATTCTCTTTTGGTAATAAAGTTCTTTAACCACAGTATATCGTACTTAAATGCCTCTGGGCCTCCTGTCGGGACTGCCACTAGCGCCTATGTGATTTATATAGTTTTTCTCTCCCACGAATATAACCAGTGCTGTTAGCTTTCAAACCGGTCGTTTTATCCATACCGGAGCTCCCGTCTCGCTCGATTTCTTCTTCCGCGACACTGCATCGGATCGAGCAAGACCCATTCATCAATTATTTATCCTCCGGTTGACTTAAAGGGCTGTTTATGCTTGTGCTTGTTTTTACATCATAACTGTTAATGTAAATTGGTCGCGAATAAGTGACTCGACAAACCATCGTGTTGGGTTTCAAGTTATCAATTCATATTCTTGTTTTATTTATGAGCATTATCATAATCTTGTTTTTCTGTCCGTGTTTCAAAATTTGGGGCTAATTATAATATTTGACTCTCTTATAGCAACCGATCCGAATACATTAGAATAGCATACATAAATCAAGCACAATGAGTATTAATTGTTGAACAGACTGCTGAGAATGTTTGTTGAGCGTAACTAATTCTCGTTAAATCAAGAGAAGGATGAACAAGGAGCTATAGGTATTCCAAACAGTCGAGCCAACCAATCTCTTTTGGCACAATGTTTACAAAATCTCGTGGAATTGAATCGAGTTTGCGCTAGTATTTGTAAACATGGCGGCGGCAGCGGCCCGTGGAAGCCGTGCGTGGCTCCTAAAATACTTCAAACAGGAATTGAACCCACGCCAACTGGTGTGCGTAGACGGCGGCTCGCTATACACTCATAAACTTATCACTATACGATAAAACGTCTCATTTTATTCTCATGTCTTTTATGTTTGTTTAATTTATTGTCTCGGGAGTGTTCAGACAGTTTTGCAAGTGATGTGTTCTGCAAAATTGCCTGAATTATTTTGGCATAATTTTCTTTACAAATATTGCAGCGTGCAGATAAGTAGAATAAATCATTTGAATGCCAGATCTTATTCTATTTCTGTACTTTGAACAGCAGAGAAGCAATGTCCTCCATGTGACTTTATTAACCTTAATACGAGTAGAATGGTTGGACCTAGTTAAACCGGTTAAGAGAATAATTAAAATAAAATTAAATGGCTGAATTGAATCTGATGAAAGATGTTAAGCGTTTAATTCAGTTCGTCTGTAATCTATTAACCTTGTCTGTGTATTCAGACTCGACAATCGAGCCTGGTTGGCAGCACAATGATTGATTGCACAACCACTAATTTGCCCAAGTGTTTGGGCTTGTGTGCACACCTACATAGAAAACTACTTTGATAATACATTTCCACATCATTCACTTTAAACACAAACATTGACACAAAAATGTCTGTTTATAAAACTGAAATTGCTATCGCGAAATTAAGTATCACCTGTGTCAGCTCTATTTGTTTCTTTATCGTGACATGTAGCCAATTTAAATTACTTTTAGCTCGTTGAATAAAGACATGATCACCTTCAAATCACCTCAAATAGTCTCGCTCAGTAGGTTAGGTACCTACTACCAAGTAAGTACCTACTTCTTGTTTATGTTTTATTCAATTTCATTTCCGTCAATACGGCGCCCGAGTCGGACGTCTGTGTCACCTGTTCCTACATTTATTAAATTTTAAACTAAGTTATTTAACAGTCCGTACCTACAACGTACCTTAAAACAAAGCAACTAACTATTATTTTTGCGTGGTCGAAAGTGTAGTCTGCTTATCCCAGTCGAACGCCGCTTGTCCTGTGGTGAGTGAACGAGATACACATAACTTACTGCGCGGCTCATCGTCACCTGAATCATCGCTTCGGCCGCCGGACTAGGCAGGGTCCTACCGTGAAAGTACAAAAGTCGACGTTGCGTATCTACTATGAATATGAAAGATCCTCCGAAATACGGATCTGATCCAGACCTGGCAGGAAACAGCCGACTGACTACAACCCGTAAGAGAAAAGGACTAGACATGGATCACTGCAACTGTGAGTCGTCGATGATTAAATTCCGGCAAGAGTTATTGGAGCTTATTTCTGGTACGATCAAGTCGACGGTGGAAAGTGCCTTAAGTGATAAGTTCGATAAATTTTCATCGGACCTAGACAGTATAAAGACCGAAATGAAAAAGATCACAAATGATAATATCAATATCTCGGTATCTCTCTCGAAGATAAATGTCGTCTGAATGAGTTCGAGGCATCGAATAGCCTTATTAATAATCGCCAAGACGAATTTGATTCCCGCTTGTCCACAATTGAGCAAAGTGCGCCAACCAACGAACAATATGCGATTGATATCGCTGAGCTACAAAAGAAATATGACTCCATAAGTACTCAGTTGAAAATTAGAGACCAATGGGATAGACTTCTCAACCTTGAGATTATTGGGGTTCCTGAAACGAATAACGAGGACTTGGTGAAAGTTATAACTAAAATCGCCAAATTCGTGGATGTCATTATAATACCAAACGATATCGAGTTCTCCACCAGAATACAACCGATGCAGCCAAAGCCAGGGGTCCCGCGAGCTATCATCACAAAATTCAAAATTCGAGAGACGAAAGACAAAATACTCGCGGGCTTCCGCCGCTTTCGCGGTATCACCCGTAATGACATTGGAATGCAGGGAACTGAACCAATCTTTTTAAATGAACACTTGACGTTAGATAACAAAAATTTGTATAAAAAGTGTCGGGAATTGGCTATCTCAAAGTCATATAAGTATGTATGGATAAGGAACTGTAGAATTTTTGTGAGGAGAGACGACAAGTCACCGAGAATAGTAATAAACAAAGAAAACGATCTCTTAAAAATAAAATGATTTGTCGTCTCCTCATCATAAAACTAGCTTGTAACTTTAGGTACTCAGCGTATCCTTGTTGAAAAATTATGTTTTTTGATTTACTTTAACTATTTGCACTACTCGACACCTAAAGGTAACACCACACACACACATATAACACACCACACAACCACAAAACAGATAATATTGCTTTAATACTGGTACCTACAACTTAAACTTTTTGCTGGCTTGCTGTCATTTAAACCTCAGGGCATACTCTCGCTGTTAAGTAGGTATGTGTACTCACGATATTCATAATATGCATTCATATAATTCAGTATTTAATGTCTTGGCACTTGCGCTCGAAAACTTTTTACACGTCTACCCACATAAGTCGTCATTTATACAAGTCCGCAACTTTTGATATTATTTTGATACGTTGGAATGTAGTAGGTATATGAACTTTATTACTATACTATATTTATTATCCCTGTGTAGAAACATGGAATATTTGCATATAAAATATACTCACTCACACAAACACACCCGTACCCTTATATTCTTCCTCACTTACACTCATACACATACCCCTCCATACTCCCTCACTTACACACATACACATAGCCCGACATACAACCGTTCTGAATAGAAAACAAGTACCTTGCTATCCTTAGTTATATTATTAATTATAGTTGTTGTTGTTACCCTTCTTTATTAACCAACCTTGAAGTAGGTACATTGTATTAAATTTGTAGGATTATTTTTCTGTTATATTGAGAGAGACCTGTTATTGGCTGTCCTAGGCTAATGCATATGAAACTCTGTATTATTTTACATTGCTGTTGGTCTTTTCAATAAATAAAAATAAAATAAAATAAAAACAGTTTAAAGTAGTTATTTGCCTCATTTTCGAGGTAGTTGCGAGTTTTAAGTTGATATATCTCTTAAATCATCCATGCATGGACATTTAAATCTTCCCTTTAGACTTTTAGAAGAGCAGGTCTTTGCGTGTCTATTCCAAAAGGCCAGTGTAATTGCGCTCGTGATAAATAATTGACGTAAAACATGTGCTCTCATAATTTTCACAGTTTGTTTAGACATTTTTGATCGCTTTCTCATTGCCAAAATCCATTTGTCAGAGTATACACCGTCCGTAAGCATAAAGTGTCGGTCGGTATCTATTGCAACACATCCTGAACTAGTTTCACGACTTATTAATAAAACTGGTACCTGTATCGAAAGCATGTGTGTAAACATTCGTTAAATCGTCTGCCTGTATAACTTAGGTACATTGCATACTGTCTCATTTTCCACAGCCTCATGCTCTTTTATAAAAAAAAACCCTGAGAGCGGCTCTTAAATGTATGAAAATCATCATCGCTAATGCATTGTTTCTGCGCGGCATCGTGTAACCGGTTCTCGGTTCGTCACGCGTGTCGACTTCGAGGAAACCAACAGTAAAGTTGTTTCCATTGGCATTCTTCGCACGCCTGCTATCGCTTGGCGCTCAGCACAATGTCAGCGAACACGACGACGACGGCACAGCTCGCTGATCCTATCTCCATTTTCTATTGTTCGTGTCGGACTTCGACCGCCTCTTTGTAGTTCGATTTATGCAATGTCAGTGAAAACGCCTTGTTTATTGACAGCGTTGTTGATCATTACCGAACCGACCTCGTCGATCACTTTCCATCATTGCCTAACGATGAAAAACACTTCCAATTTCCATGCGGATACGTCAAGGTTTCAAACAGAGCGCATCTGCGCCGTATCACGGGCGTATAGCT
Source organism: Thera obeliscata (assembly GCA_947578465.1). NCBI lineage: Eukaryota > Metazoa > Arthropoda > Insecta > Lepidoptera > Geometridae > Thera > Thera obeliscata. Next base: position 19,651,277 of record OX387912.1, on the reverse strand, counting down.
TATTTGTTTGTACGGCGGATGCGAGCCTATTTACGTCCGAGCAACCCGAAAGAAGGTTATTCGCGTTTACACAACCGAGAAACGTACACAAAGAAGAGTTAAACGAACGCTTCGGGCATTAATCAACGTTGCCGGTAACCGTAGCCGTCTCCGGGGGATTAGCCGTACAGAATGATATTCTATTCTTTGAATATAATTAATAGCTTTTGGCATAGAGCGTCGGGCGGCGGTGGCGGCAGCGGGCGGGCCGACAGCGGCGGGCACAAATAGGCTTCGTGACGCGGCACTGCAGTTGCGTAATTGGACAATTAACACACCCGATACCAAACAATGTGGGCCTATAGGAAACGTTAGTTAGACGTAACTGTATCCTCGGTAATGCGGTGCACATAATGCCGACCCACGCGCGAGTAAAGCAGGCCAACGGCCGTTTGATGGCCTAGGTGCCGATCGTCGAGAGTGTAGCTAGTCTAATCTTGCTAGACGCTGGCGAATCGAGCAAGCAACCGACGAATGCTCGACTCTTCAAACCGTTGATTAACCGTAATGACCAGTAATGGCATGATTGCGGTGAGACCGACGCGCTGCCATAATAACTTACTGAACGTTCACGAAACTAAATATCTATACAATCATAATAGTATCTTCGTACCACGCTTTTGTAGCTATAAAGTCAAGAACCTCGACATTTAATTAGGTATGAATTATGAACGCCCACGGTATAGCAGTTGATTTAAGGCAATGACTTTTATTTAGCCTTTTTGATTCATTGGTACTGCTCGAGGTTATTTATAGCCCATAGATTTGTTTACACACATTCTATAACGGCGATTCATTATGATGAATTACTATTATACTACATGTTTCATCTGTATGGTAGGTAATAGTTGTGACATTTTTAGGATTACCAAGTAATAGGACCGACCATATCTAGCGGATGTTTGTTAATTGAAGCAGACTCAGACCAGTCAGACCGGTTTCTTCGCAGCAACGAGCACAAATCGAGATTGCTGCTTCTAATTTGAACCTCTCTTGTATATCTAGTTTAAGCTTTAATCCACCTTTTGCTTTACCTGATCAGACATAACGTTGTTTATCTTTTCTAATCATGATAGCGAATATATATAAATATTCTGTCTCCATAATCATTTTCTTCTTTGTCATGCATGTTGTGTCTATATTCGAGGTTTATTTTCAGATCTACTAATCAACTTTCGTCAGATACAAAACAAGCAATCAACAACACTACTACAACAACACTACAATACAATCAATATTTTGTTACTTTCTTCTGTAACTCCGAATTGCTTGTGAATTCGGGCGCTACAATTTCTCACGTGTCAGTAAAATCTGGCAACCGACAGAATACCTGATCCGTAAATTCAAAACACATACGCTATTTTATATATAAAGAATAATTAAACCAATTTTGATTTTCATAAATTAAGTAGAAACCGGTACTTAATTCTCAACACAAGATAACATCACTTCATTCACCTCGATTTCTTTTCCTGTTATAGATCGCTATTATATATTTGCATGCATAAGAGAACATAAAACACTAGTGAAATGCCCGCGAGTTTGCTGTTAGAAAAGAATGAAATTCTTTCTACTAACCCCCATATTGGATAAGTTATATGATTGTGAGGCAGTGTGACACGCAACAACATTCAACAATAATAACTAACCAGTTTACCCGAATGTCGGTTTTCCTTCAGTTGTTGTTCTGATTTATTATTGAAAAGCCTGTTAAATATTAGGTTATCTTAATAATGTCAAGCTTTTGCATTAGGGAAATAGTTCATAACCAATATTGGGCCGAATAAACAGCCACCACAAAGATGTGACGAATCGTATAAACCAAAATAAGGTAGGTACATAAATATTTTTAAATTTTATCATTCGCAATAATAATTCCGTCTAAAGCTGGAATTGTTTTAACATTGATTGAACAGGAAAATAAAGAATATATTAACGAACATACACACCATGTATAAGCACTATTTATACACTACACCTTATCACCAAATAAAACTCCAAACGCTTTTCTGCAAATAAGGAATGTTCTGCTTTTATAAATAGTATTTGCTAAACATATGTTAGCAATCAATATTCATCAGTGAGATTGCTTCGAGGCTAAAACTCTTGCATTCAATTGCTGTCGGTGTTTGTTCACGAATTATTGGCAAACTGTTCTAAACTCGACAATTTGCATCGCATCAAGGCGTGTTACCTAAGTAACCTTTTTTGTCTTAAAATAACGTGAACAACATGATTTAAATTAAATGTAGCATACATTCAAAATTATATAATAATCTCATAATATGGATATAAATAGCACACTTATAGATTCTTAGAAAGTTTGACATAATACATACAAGAGTGGAGGTTATGGAGGTCGAGAAAGTAAAGTGTGAGAGGCGTCCACTGAATAACAAATACAAGTTCGGCGCTGTGGTCAATTGCACAACAAATTGTCTCTAGGCGGTTATGGAGTGCGGACGGACGTCACACGGAGTAGCTGCGTGATGAACAGCATAGCAAATCAACACAGACCTCTCACTCCCCAGTCTCAACACATAATCCCGTGAATCAGTCAGGGATCTTCGACGACTGGACGTGACGAGGCTATTAGGCAACGAAATTGACAAATAAAAGCGCAAACAACGCCGTTGAAGCGTAAAAACTAAACTATCACGATTCGTACTTGCGCTACTGACTACTATACAATTAAAGGAATGCTATTATGCAGCCATGCTCGCTCACTGGCCTACATAAAGAGTTGATATTCAGCCCGATAGTGGTAGCCTTGTCGGTTAAACCGCTGCCATTTACAATTCATAAAATTACTTTGTTTATTCGATGCAACCGGTTTACATGCAATTTGATTCAGCAAGTCGATAATCGCAGTTGTTATAGAAATGGATGAGTCACTGCAATGATCACGCCGAACAAGCTCGGTTTTCCATACGGTGTCAAATGAATTTGCTAGTGATCTCATACTCGTATAGATCCGATCAAAATATGATGATAACAGTTTGGTAACGATAGCGATGACGTGGGTCGAACAATCTATTTATGAAGGAACCTAATATGGGATGTAAGTAGGTCGTGACTTGATAATGAAACGTTCAAATTCAAGCGTGATGTTGTCGAACGCAACTCTGAATTGAATACTGCAGAGAATTTAATACTGCAGAGAATTGAGTATTTACGATGTACTTAGTATTTCGGTACTACTTATCACTAAACCGTGTCTTATCGACGTTACTTATGAACAATAGCGGCCACCATTTAATGTTGGATATTGCTCTTGCGGAATAAAGAAGTTCGCTTCAAAAATGACAAACTTTTATCCAACAACTTGCACTAACGTTCTTTCCTTTATGCGTAGGTACTTGGATAAAGGGAGGGTGAGGCCGGAGGGTTGCTAGGCCTTTGTGCTTCTACCGCAAGAGAAGGGTTGACGAACGGACCCATAACGAGCTACCCTCACCTTCCTTTATTTAGGACGAGCTTACTGCGCAACTGCGCATTTAATCTCGTTTTAATTGGAATTTGATACGTTCTGTATTTGTACATGTTCAGTAATTGAGCATAGCAGTAAATTGATATGTCCTACATTGCGTCAGCGTTATACGCTGCTTGAGCTGTATTTGAGTAATGTATAGCATAATGATTCACTATAATTATAAAGTTATTTGAAGATGCAAAATGTTGAAACTACAATTAGAAGGAATAAGGGATCAGATGTAGGTAAGAAGCAAACGTCATTATTCTCAGCATGAATGAAATCAGCTGCTCGAGGGGAGGCCGAACTACAAATCCCATGGACTGTAAAGGAAATAAAGCGAGGGATGTTTTGTCGGTCTCGTACCTATGTTTATGTAACGTCGTTGCCATGGAAATCGCCCGGGATTGGAGTGCGGACGCTGACTCCACTGAGCAATAATTAAATATTGATCGAATTATGAGAAGGCCATTAGTAGGACGGAAATTGAATCATCAATGTAGCTGTTGTTTATATATCGCTGTGAATTGAGTTTAACGAGGACATTGCCCTCATTTTCCTACTAATATCTACCATTCCAATACGTTCTTTTGAATATTTAACAAGAACCTGACATCACCATATTAATTTCTTGTACATTTTGTGTAAAGGGTGTTCCAAATTCATCATTGCACGAGAAACTTGACGTAATATCCAATACTGCTGGAAGATTCCCATCGCAATTTCGAAACTCGCATTTTTCAAGAGCTTCTCCGCAAGGTTATTTCCAATAAACGGGCTTGTCATCGTAAATAAAAGAATAACTAATCAAAGTTGCGCTCCCGCCTTCACCTCGATCCGCGGCACGACAAGGTAAACAGACTGCGGGCGGGTGTTGGGTGGAATTCCATCCCTTACTTTCGCCCAGTACCCTCATACTACCCTACTCTGCGCTGCTTCAATCGCGACATTTCTCTCTTGTTGGCCCCTCACAGTTCAATAATCTTTCGACAGTCAGAAATTTGAAAATTAGAACAATTCTTTGAAGAGATTCCTTTAGAATTTCATACTCTATATCGGCAGGTTTGTTATAATAACTTTGTTATGTAATGTGTATTTATTTCGTGCTATTTTAACAAAAAAAAACTGGCACGTTTGTTACAATAACTTTGTTATGGAATGTGTGTGTATATATTTCGTGCTATTTTAACAAAAAAAACAATGATTTGAAGTTTTTCTTTGATCTAAGCTTTCTTGTTACCACCCTTTAAATATCTAGAGGTCGTGATGGTAGCTTTAATTTCCGAACTATTGATAACTAAATATAGGTTCTAGACTAGAAATAATTTGTAAAGAAAAAAAGCCTTTTGTTCCACAGTTTGGCAAATATCCAATAGCAGACCAATGTTTAACTTTGCTGTTATTGAGTCAGGAAGTTTTGTTTAATTGTTTGTGTTTCAATGTGTATAAATAAACGGGATTGAATTGTTGGTTTCGTATAGATTTATTTAGTGGCTCTTGAAATGTTTCCAGGTCTGCTATGAGTTAATAGATACTTAGATGAAAACAAAACGCGCAGATTTTGGAATATATTTTCAGCAAGTATCCCCAATAGTCAATCTATTTTCTAAAACCACTTCATCTGATACGATTATCGCAGACAGATAATAACATATTAGTACGATGCCCATTTCGTTCATAAAAATACGGAATCGAAACATCGTTTGGCACACAGAGCACCAAACACGCTTTTGCTTACGCAAAATAGAGGGAGCATGATGACTTATTACTAAGAGAACCAGTGTCGCCAAACTCATACACGTAAAAACAAACACACATGGAAATAAAAGTTATGATTGGTCGAAAAAAACGTTAAAAAGGACCTAAAACCAAAAAAATAATTTAATTGATAATAAACCTTAAAGCTATCGTAACATGGTTCTAAACTTAATAAAATAAACAGTGCTAAAATGAAATTCTACTTACCAACAGATGGCAGCTTTCATTCAGTATTTTTTTCTTTTAGTCTCTATTTAATTGTAATAAGATTGATAATACAATGGCTGTTACTTGATTGACAACAAAACAAAGCTACTTGACGCTAGATGGCGTTATAGAAAACAATTCTGTTAGTCTTTATCCACAAGGTATAAGATTCATAATACAATGGCTATTACTTGACATAGCCACTCACTTAGTGATGTGCCAATGCGGATGCAAGACGAATGTATCGACATCGATGATTACCTACCTACTTCTTCTTCTTATCGTGTCACTGATTCTTTCGAACCAAGTGTGGTGAAAGGATTTTAAGTGCGCCTCGAAGAGGCTTCGTGCACTTGACACATATTTTCGAACTTCTTAGGTTCTACGATATGCCGGTTTCCTCACGATGTTTTCCTTCACCGTTTGAGAGCACTGGCATAGTGTACATAAATTTTTGGGCAGAAAAACTCATTGGTACACGACTGGATTCGAACCCACGACCTTAGGATCGGAAGGTGGGGCCGCTACCACTAGGCCACCAGCGCTCTACTCACCAGCGCTCCTACCTACTGATGTGTAACGATCGGTAGCGCGTCAGGTTATATTTGTGGTGGTCGAAATAAAAAGTGTGACGCCGTGCTGACGTAACTACGTGAAGATTTTTGTTCGACATTCAAATCTTACCAGAAAATTCTAGTAGCGGCGAGTGCCTTCTTTTGGGAATTCAAATAAAGAACCGAAAGTTCTGGACTAAAACAATAAATTATACAGGTAGGGAAAGACGATCGGAATCCAACAGAAGAAAACGAAATGACGATCGAAATTCAATAAATGACAATCGAAATTCCGGGTATATAAGGAGCTGCAGGCGCGTCTACGGGCAGTTCAGTGGAAAGTGATCTGAAGAAAGGAACAAGAAGGAAAAGTGGAAAAAGTGAACAGTGAAAGTGAATAGTGAACAGTGAATAGTGAAGTGCAAAGTGGTGAAGTGCTCCCAGTGGACTATTAGTGTTCGGAGCACAGCGTTGGTCCGTGTAACGCATAGTGCGCGGGGACAGTGTCGGACAGTGCTACGCGTTTCGTGCAGTGCTACGCGTTCAGTGCAGTGTTACGTGTTCGTAGTGCAAATAAATCGCTACTTTCGGAAAAATCAGTCGTTTCCTTCCAATCCCTATACCCACTTCCGTAACATTTGGTGTCAGAAGTGGGATTGGAAGGTAAAATGCCTGTCATGCCGAGGGAAGGCGTGAGCACTCGCGCTAAGACTGGCTCGCAGCAAGCCAGTGGCTCTGGCGCCGAGGCTTCTGAAGAAGAAACCCCTGGACGCCAAGACAACTCCGGAGGGGCAACTACTGCAAGTGCGTCGACGAGGACCCAGGTTGGACCAGACCTGGGCGCCTTGTTTGAGCAACTGCGCGCCATGCAGGAAGAGCAAGCCCGGCGGCAGGAGGAGCAGCTGCGCGTCATACGGGAGGATCAGGCTCGCCGGGAGGAGGAACAAGCCTGCCGGCAGGAGGAGCAAGCCCGCCGGCAGGAGGAGCAGCTGCGTGCCATCCAGGAGGAGCAGGCTCGCCGCCAGGAGGGACAACTGCGCGCCATCCAGGAGGAGCAGCTGCGCGCTATTCAGGAGGAGCAAGCTCGCCGCCAGGAAGAAGATGCCCGCCGCCAGGAGGAGCAAACTCACCGGCAAGAGGAACAGTTGTGCGCATTGCAGAAAAATCTTTTGACCGCTATCACCGACAGCATGCGGAGGGTAGAAGCGGTGGAGGAAACTGTACAACAACACGGAAACCGCCTCTCCTCCATCGAGGAAGACGTCAAGAAGCTCAAAACAAATGGAATCCCGGCCTCAGCGACCATAGTAAGTGCAACAACCTCAGGCGGAAATTTCAAAGTCCCGCCTTTCGATGGAACCTCTTCTTGGGCGGCTTACAAGCTACAGTTTGAGGCTGTGATGAACCTGAATGGGTGGACCAAGAGCCAGGCTAAAACCGCGCTTACTTTGGGACTACGAGACAAGGCTTTGACCGTGCTGGAGGCCTTGGGGAGTGATGCAACCTACGAGCAATTGCTGGAAGCCTTGGAATCGCGCTACGGGGACTCACACCTAGAGCATGTTTTCCGCGCTCAACTCCGTGATCGATGCCAACGAGCAAACGAGTCATTACAACAGTGGTCCCTGGAGGTAGAAAAGTTGGTCCGGAAGGCATACCAAACATCGCCGGCATCGGTCATTGACAGCATGCTTTTGCAGTCGTTTGTCGACGGTATTCTCGACGCGGAAGTAAGAGCTGCCGTGCGCTTGGGTCATCATGGTCACATCAAGGAAGCCGTCGCGCATGCGCTCGAAGTAGAAGCCGTCCGACGAGACCCGAGGAGTGGACGTCTGAGGGAGATTAATTCAACGGAAGTGGAGCGGGTAAACCAACGCAGAGCTTTCGTCCCTAGATGCTACAACTGTGGGGAACGAGGACATCTAAGAAGCGGCTGCCCGAATCGGATTGCAGAGAGACGAGGGACCGATGCTTGTGTACAAGCGTCGGAGAACCAGGAAAACTAATTCCAGCCAGGGCTGAGGGGTGGGCGCTGGCCGGTAGACATGAAGCCCCGAAAATCAAGATTCATCAGAGCACAGATGGAAACAGCTTAACTGTTAATGGATCAGTAAATGGAATTTCGTGCTCATTGACTTTGGATACTGGAGCGTCACGTACGGTAATTGGGACACAGCTGATAAGAAGAAACGGAAAGATCAACGTTCGGAAGGGAGCTTACCAGCTAACAACGGCTACCGGCCAGTGCATACCAGTATCAGGTGAACAGAAAGTGGCTATCAAGATTGGTGATAAACTTTACTGGCAACAGGCGGTAGTAGCTGACATTGTGGATGACTGCATTATTGGCCTGGACTTCTTGAAGGACCATCGGTGCAAGCTCGACATTCACTCCGGCGTTCTCAAGTGTGGAGAAGACGAAATACCGATGAGAGGCGGTGGTGAAGGCAAGGTGTACTGCATTAAGAGCACTAAACTGTTGCCAAGATCACAAACGCTAGTTCCAGTAATTTTTCCTGGAAATAAAAGTTTAAAACAGCGACGTTGGACAATACTGGAGAAAGTGGATAACGAGTCATCATGGCTGCCGGCACGTACAGTCGTCAATTCATCTATGGAAGCAGTGGTACCTGTATTGAACTTGAGCAATGAAGAACAGGTGTTAAAGAAGGGTACGCTAATAGGACGAAGCGAAGAAATTGTGTGGTTGCGGAATTGTCAGGAAACCAAAAAGACGGAAGCAAGTACAATCGACGTTAACAGTATACTAGAAAAATGTAAGCAAGATTTGACAAGTATTGAACTGCTCAAGGCGAAGAATTTGCTACGTCGGTACTCCGATATATTTTCGAAGAATGATGGTGATATCGGAAGGACGAGTATGGTTCAGCATAAAATCAATACTGGAAAAGAACAACCTATACGACAACGACCTCGCCGAATTCCTTTTGCCAGAGAAAAGGAGGTGGACGACATGATTCAAGACATGAAGGATAATGAAGTAATCGAACCATCGTCCAGTCCGTGGTGCTCACCAGTGGTTTTGGTAAAGAAGAAGGATGGGTCAACGAGGTTCTGTATTGACTATCGCCGCCTAAACGACGTGACCAAAAAGGACAGTTATCCATTACCAAGGATAGACGACACCTTGAATACTCTCAACGGCATGAAATGGTTTTCTACGCTGGACCTAAAAAGTGGCTATTGGCAGGTGGAGTTGGATCCTAAGGATAAGGAGAAGACCGCGTTCTCCACAGGGAAGGGCCTCTGGCAGTTCAGAGTGATGCCGTTTGGGCTGTGCAACGCCCCGGCTACTTTCGAGAGGTTAATGGAACGTGTCCTTGCTGGGTTGCTGGGAGAAACCTGCTTGGTGTATCTCGATGACATTATAATAGTGGGGCGAGAATTTGATGACCATTTGAAGAAGCTGGAATCCGTATTCAACAAGTTGAGAAGTGCAAATCTGAAACTAAGCCAGAAGAAGTGCTCATTCTTCAAACGGCAGGTGAACTATTTGGGACACGTTATTTCGGAAAGCGGCGTCGAAACGGATCCTTCGAAAATTTCGGCGGTTAAAGATTGGCCTGTGCCTTCGGACAAAACACAAGTACGGGCGTTTATGGGACTTTGCTCTTATTACCGTCGTTTTGTCAAGAGTTTTTCAGATATAGCGAAGCCATTGCATAGACTAACAGAAGAAAAACGGCCTTTCGTCTGGGACCAACAATGCCAGGCGGCTTTCGAGGAACTTAAGAGCCGGTTATGTGAAACACCAGTACTCGGATATCCGGATCAGTGCAATGAATTTGTAGTTGACACAGATGCAAGTAATACAGGGATAGGAGGAACACTCTCACAAAGAAAAGGAGATCAAGAAGTTGTGATAGCTTATTACAGTAAATCCCTGTCAAAACCAGAGCGGAATTATTGTGTCACTCGAAGGGAGCTACTAGCAGTTGTCAAAACACTTCAGCATTTTAAGAAGTATTTATTGGGTCGGAAATTTCTAGTCAGAACAGATCATGCAGCCTTGAAGTGGCTACTGCAGTTCAAGAATCCTGAAGGACAAGTTGCGCGATGGATTGAACAACTACAGGAGTACGACTTTTTAGTAGAGCATCGCAGTGGGAAGTCTCATGGGAATGCTGATGCTTTGTCAAGACGGCCGTGTTCTGAAGACTGCAAGCACTGTGTGAAACAGGAAGATAAAGAAAAATCTATGGTCCGAGTTATAAGAACTGATACAGTAAATGATGATTGGAGCAGCGATGCCATGCGTAAACTACAAGAAGAAGATGAAGACCTTAGACCAATACTCAATTGGGTGAGAGATGGATCCGCACGCCCAGGATGGAGTGAAGTTGCCGGAATGAGTGCAGTAACTAAGAGCTATTGGGCACAATGGAATAGCCTGCTCTTACACAATGGTCTTTTATGTCGAAAATGGGAGAGTGCATCAGGACAGGACAATCATCTTCAGACAGTTGTGCCGAAGTCAAAGATTTCTGATATACTGCGAGCGTATCACGACGGAACATCAGGCGGTCATCTCGGTGTGAAGAGAACTTTGGTGAAAATTCGTCAACGTTATTACTGGTTGCACTGCAAGGAAGATGTTGAAGACTGGTGCAAGAAATGTACGAGTTGTTCCTCTGTCAAAGGACCACAAACAAGAAGTCGGGGGGCGTTGAAGTTATACAACGTGGGTGCTCCTTGGGAACGAATAGCTTTGGATGTGGCTGGGCCGTTTCCAATGACGAATAGTGGAAATCGTTACATTTTGGTGATAATGGATTACTTCACAAAGTGGCCAGAAGCGTTCGCATTACCAAATCAGGAAGCTATCACTGTGGCTAACAAACTGGTGAATGAAGTTTTCTGCCGATTTGGACTACCCCTTGAAATCCATAGTGACCAAGGCAGGAATTTCGAGTCGCAAGTCTTTCAGGAAACATGCAAAATTATGGGGATACACAAAACTCGGACTACGCCGTATCATCCGCAATCTGATGGAATGGTAGAGAGGTTCAACCAAACTCTGGAGCGGCATCTGGCAAAAGTTGTTGAAAGCCATCAGAACAATTGGGACAAGTACATTTCTCTGTTCCTTCTGTCGTATAGAACGGCAGTTCATGAGAGTACCTCTACTACTCCGGCCCGAGCGAACTTTGGTAGGGAGCTTCGACTGCCAGCGGATCTTCTCGCGGGTTGTCCTCCAGATACGCCTAGTTGTATTTCGGAGTACGCGGAAGATTTAAGAAGGAAAATGGAGGAAGTTCACGGGCATATGAGAGAGGAGAATCTGCGTGCTAGCGAGCGAATGAAAACGCGATACGACAGAAGCGTCAACTCCAAGTCCTTTGAAGAAGGTTCTGCTGTTTGGCTTCACAACCCCGTTAGAAGGAAAGGAAAATCTCCAAAACTACAACCGAGTTGGGAAGGCCCTTTTCAAGTAATTACGAGGATCAATGATGTCACATATAGAATTCGGAAAACGCCAAGAAGTCCAGCGAAAGTGGTTCATGTGGACAGGTTGGCACGGTACTACGGCTCTAACGATGCTCGGGACGAGCACGTCTAAGGAGGGGGTAGTGTGACGCCGTGCTGACGTAACTACGTGAAGATTTTTGTTCGACATTCAAATCTTACCAGAAAATTCTAGTAGCGGCGAGTGCCTTCTTTTGGGAATTCAAATAAAGAACCGAAAGTTCTGGACTAAAACAATAAATTATACAGGTAGGGAAAGACGATCGGAATCCAACAGAAGAAAACGAAATGACGATCGAAATTCAATAAATGACAATCGAAATTCCGGGTATATAAGGAGCTGCAGGCGCGTCTACGGGCAGTTCAGTGGAAAGTGATCTGAAGAAAGGAACAAGAAGGAAAAGTGGAAAAAGTGAACAGTGAAAGTGAATAGTGAACAGTGAATAGTGAAGTGCAAAGTGGTGAAGTGCTCCCAGTGGACTATTAGTGTTCGGAGCACAGCGTTGGTCCGTGTAACGCATAGTGCGCGGGGACAGTGTCGGACAGTGCTACGCGTTTCGTGCAGTGCTACGCGTTCAGTGCAGTGTTACGTGTTCGTAGTGCAAATAAATCGCTACTTTCGGAAAAATCAGTCGTTTCCTTCCAATCCCTCTTTTCTTATCTTTCTTTCTTTATTTACACAATCAAAGGTTTAAAATTATATTCTATTGTAAATACTTGAAAAATATTAACAATCAAGCGAGCGAAGATCATATTGGTAAGTTAGGCAATTTTGTTCATTAATTTTATCAAATTTATTGATTATAATCACACTAATATTAACATATTACCTATAATAAAATGCAAAATTTTGAATGTTTGGATGGATGAATGTTTAGATATACTATTTTGTTCCGCTCAACAACCACTTAATCGATTTGGCTGAAATTTAAAATAAGGAATAGATAATGACTGGGAATAGGACATAATTATGCTTCTTTCTATCCAGGTCTCACCCGAGTGAAGCCGCGGGCGGAAGTATATATATATATACTTATATATATATATAATATATATAATATATATAATATATATAATAATATATATAATACTAATATAGTATATATATTTATACCATCCACTAGTTTAGATACGTTTCACTATATTTCAATTTTACATAATCTTTAACGTCATTAATACAAGGTGTATCTAAATATGTGTACTATGCGAAGGTGGGGGGTTTCAGACCACAATGGTGATCAGTTGTGGAGGGGAGATAATTAAAAATTCCTATTTTCAGTTTCCCATACAAAAATATTTAATTTCATAATGCCTAAATAAATTGACAACCCTATCCTTGTAACCACTTGACCCCTTGACCTACTACCTCTGTAGGTCTACTACTACTACCTACTACCTCTGTAGCTGAGTTTAGGGTTGTCACTTTGTATAAAGTCAGCTGTTAATGTTGAAACTTCGTTGCAGTTTTTTTCAGAGATACCAATCGAAGTTCGAAAAGTCGTTGAACAAAAGTTGTTCCCCGGGGGGTGGAAATTCACCCCCCTTCAGGATAGTACACATATTTTGATACACGTTGTATAACAAACACCATAATAACCAGAAAACACAAAATTTTTAGAGTTGGTATGGCAGTGGCAACAATATATTTATATCCACTTTTTTTTGTCATAAAATCTTCGTCCCTAAAGTGCTCTGAGCAAATGGTGCTTGATTTTGAAGGAAACCAATTTTGTTTTCCGGTTGCATTTATCCATTGATTTTTTATATCTGGTGCCTTGGGAAAACTGAAACCAGAAGATATTATGTAATTTCTTCAAAATATTTCTGTAATCTATCTATCTGACTATCTGGGCAGGCACCATAGGCATTGAATAAGAATAAAGAAGTAGAATTATAAATACATTCAGAATGAAATCACCACTATAGCATAAAAAAAATCAATGCCATACAGTAACTACATATTTACATAACCAATAAAGTATTCGATAACACGTTCATCAGTTTATTGGGGTACAGCTCTAATTGAGTAGCGAAGATGAGATTTTTAGAAACGCGACCTTAACAAATATCGTTCACAGTCTATTTTTGCTTGACGGTTTTTCATGTTAAAAAACCAAGCAAAACCGCTATAAAATAATAAAATATTGCTTACCGGTGATACGATATGCCCCCATTAGTTAAATTTTTGGTTCGGCTATCGTTTTTGCACTCCAAAACCGCACAATACGGCATTTTTTTATTTTTTTGTATTTTTCTTAGTTACGTTTCTTCTGACAGACTTCAAACACGACTAAACAAAGGAGGGCTTGAAGTCGTGAGAAGGTCGTCTACATACTAGTTCCATTACTTCTTTATTTCGTGGTTTGGCAGCACTCCAAGCACGCGCATACCGGTAGCTTGCAGTTCCTTCTAGGATAACCTCTGGTAACCTGCTGCTGGTAATAGCTAAGAGGGCTTATTGCCTGCTTTGAATAATCCCCGCGGTAACTAAGGGGGTGACTCCACCCCCCTTAGTTACACGTTACGTTACGATAGGATGCATGCGGATTAGGTTACGTTGATGTACGACCTTCTGGTGCTAAAATTGGGTTGTATACAACTTGTATGCTGAATCTAAAAATTATTCGTAGAAACTAAACTACTGTCCACGACGGTTTTGAGTGAAAAGTGAGACTAAATTACAAGTTGATGTGCTATTTTTCGGTGTAGTAAATACGTCTTTGCGTTGATATTTCACTGTTCTTTATTAAAATCATAACAAGCACACTATTGGTGGTTTTCTTAGAGAAATATACCACGCAAGAATTCAGTAAACTAACTTAAACAAATCGTGTTTGTTAACTGAAATGTTTGCAAAGAATGTATCTCGCCAACAATGGAGTCATTGTGCTATTTGATTAGTGAATTGAGGAGCAAGGGGCGTCGTGAAGGCGATCACGACTTTCCGATCTCACGAAGATGCTCCGTTCCCAGCGCCTCAACAATTTGTTCCGACATCTACAATATGTGCAAAAAATAATGATATTCTTCACAAACGAGTCTCGAGTAATCGAGTACAATAACATCAGGAGATATCTAATCTTATCGCTGGCAAATTGTAGCTAAGTGTTACTTACCTAGCTAGTAGATACTGTAGGTAGATAGTAGTGGCCATGTAGATAACGAGATAGTCAGAAGTGTTTTAGGTAAATATTCACAACTCCGAGCCGTTATGTATCGAATCTATTTCCACCCAGACCTGCAGCCAAGTGAGTACCACTTTATTTTAAACGATAGCATTGAAATTTGAATTGATACTTGATTTAATAGGCGCTGCTATTATGCCGTGCTTTTTGCGCTACAATAATGTCAAGGTCTACGCTTATCGCATGTATCAGTCAGTTCTCATAATATTGTTATTTAGCAGAGCAACTTACACGCAGGCAGTTATCTACACTCAAGATTTTTTATCTGCGTGTCACGATTTTAAACTTTACAATGTCACATCGTAGGTTGGTACATAAAGCATTGGCATGTTAACTATCGCGGTTTATTCGATAATGTGTCGTAAGTCGTAAAAACTCGATGTGTCGAATGCTCGACGTAACAATGGGTCGTTGGGCTTACAGGAAGTGCGGCTGGCGTTCGCAGCTGTCTTGTAGCTGCTACTAAACACCTTCATGTTTGACATGCACTTTGTTATTAGATACCTCCTTATTTTTCATTTACACTGTTTGAAACAGTTTAAGCTATGTTTTTCTCGCTATTTCTTGAAATACATTTGACCTTGAAATAACTTTTGTTATTACAATTGAAGTATCATCAATCAATTTTTACTGCATCAGTTTCCATCTATGTTTTATTCCCATCGTCTATCTATTCAATACCATTGTGTTGTGACTTGAATTTGATTCATATTCGTAATCAAGAAGTCATTGTTTACACCACAGCTCGTAGGATGTTCATTGTCTGATGATTCTATGACCTCTAGACTTTCTCCGTTCTTTATTCGTGTCAAATGCTTACATACATTGTTGAGAATTATCTTCCACCGTTTAACATAGTTGCAAAACAGTTTAATTATAACTTCCTTTCTACTCGAGCATAGTTGCATTCTCGAGTGCTCAAGCAGCGTAATAATTCGTAGTTCATGGTTACGCATTCGCTTAGGCATATTTATTATGCAGGTTGGCGTGTGGAGGTTGGCGGAGCTCGTTGCGGTTGTGGGGTAGACGGACGGGCGCTATTTCATTTTGCATTATTATGAGTCAACGCGCGGCAGGATTTCATCTGTAATGAGTATTCCGCCGTAGGGCAGTTCGGGCCTGGCCCGACCGCAACCTACTCACAGTCAGATTCCCTCCAAAATTAAGATGTTATTCGTAAACTTCAGTTATGATATGAACCTCGGTAAACAGCAACACCTAACCTATCTCTAACCTTTATTATATTGAATCATTTTATCATTGGTTCACGAACTCCAAAGACAACAAAGCATTGTTTAAAAGTCGGCCGCTCTTGTTAAAAACTAATTGTTGTGAAACGTTTCTCTATTAACGATGAGTAGCTTGTACCGAGAGAGAAGACTTTTGATTACGATTACACGGTACAAAGGCTGTGCGTGAGAGTTACCGCCTCGCATCGCATAGCTATTGTACGATTGGATTTATTATGTATTACACCGCCGCATGCTCTATTTACTCTGCCAGTAACAATAGAAACTAATAATGATCATTCTGTATTAATTGCACGTTGCGTGCCCAAACGAAGATTGCAATACTTATCGTGTCATGATCGTTACGTGCGTTCGATGGAGCGCGGCGGAAGCAGAACGATAAAAAATGGGTTCTTTTTAAATTGGAGGTATTATTATCTGAGCGTGGAGTGGAATACACCGAATACATCATAAAGTTCGTATTATTATTCACGATACGGCGCACCCGGGGCGGGCAGGCTTCACAAAATGGCTGCCGGAGGCGGCAGCGGCGGCCCGCCGACCGAGTCGTGACCGTCAGGAATCCACGCGCTCACTCTGAAGTCCGAACCCTCATCAATTATGCATGAATGCGGCTGAACGCCGATGTTTACTCTCCATGAGACAACTATTTCTTGCGTCTTGCGGTTTTTGACATACGATCGGCACTGGAGTGTCGCTAGCTACGTAAGATGACGAAACGGTTACGATTTACGTCCGCTCCCACGATAGTGTCATGCGTATTATAAATAGTTTATAATTATCTGTCTTTACCAACATCCGCGACAGATATTTGTGGCGAGATTCCAAAAATCATTAGGTTTACGTTTAAGATTCTAGATTCTATGTAAGCACGTAACTGAGTTAACGATGATACATCTTTAGTAACTAGTCCTTATTGTCTATGGTCTGCGTAATTCAAATATACATATATGGCTACACCCATATAAATTGCCTATTTATACGCGTAATAACTGCGACCGTCTACGTATGCAAACAGTAAGCATAGGCACCTATTCTCTTGCAGCTGTGTAAGCTACCGATAACAAGCTGAATAAGCTCATTGTTCTCGCTGAGCGGAACGGGTCACGTCACGACATACATACTCATGTTTTCTTATAAGATAGGGTCTCTAGAAAGGAATTTTACTGTTGTAAGTTGTAAATTCTCCCACGCAACCTGAGTCATGGCAGTCCGGAAATTGAGATAGCTCTCGTACAGGCGAGAGTCAATAACATGCCTCAGCATATCCATATTTGCCGAGGAATGTGGGTATTTCGTCGAATAACTGAAACGGTCACAATGTGTATACTTATCTAGAAATCTTTTCAATAATTTATTTTTCGTTTTATCTTTTCTTAGAATGTAAATATCGGTTGGACTGTAAAACATATCTCTAATCTAGTTATTCTAGTGCAGTCTTGTATTCATTTCAAATGTTAATGACTTTATTTTTGTATAATCAGTCAGTACGTATTTGCGTGATAATTAGCCTTGTAATTTTCAACGCCGCCTAATTACAGTTCCATTATTTATGTTTACCTGTTTGTGTGGGTAGCTCACACATTCATCGTTAAATTTGCCGTGCCGTGGTATTTATTGTACGTACGGTATCAACCATCACAACATAATCGATAAAGTGTTTCCTATCTTTCAGGGATATTTAAACATGTGTTGTGCAAACAGAGACGGGCGGATAACGGGCCTGTTATCAGCCGCTGCAACCAGGTTATCAGCTGCCGTGTTTATTCCTCTAATCAGCATTCCCCAACCGCTCACAATGCTTTTTATCTAACGTAGGTATTTGATCATGTACGCCGCCTGTTGATGATAGAACGTCTATTTTTAGGAGATTATCTAAAGTCGTGAGTTTGCTTTCCTTCTCTTATCTCATACGTGATTGCTCAGTGATACGCGACTTTACCGTACGTATCTAATCATCATGATTTGAATTGCTTATCATTTTAATTTAGAACATAACTATTATTACGGTTAAAAGTCAGCACACTTACTCGTTTACAATGCAAGCACTAATATTTCAACATCAGCGTATGAAATATTGATTTTTTGCAGCATGTGTGAGTAAACAATCTAATGCCGGCTGTACACTCTCGGCGAGAGAGTCTCCCCGAGAGCCTCGGCCGGTGAGGCTCTCGACGAGAGCATACCTGTACACTCTCGTTTTTCATTAGTACTGTAGATTCTCGCAGTAATGGA
Source organism: Thera obeliscata (assembly GCA_947578465.1). Taxonomy (NCBI): domain Eukaryota; kingdom Metazoa; phylum Arthropoda; class Insecta; order Lepidoptera; family Geometridae; genus Thera; species Thera obeliscata. Next base: position 19,633,090 of record OX387912.1, on the reverse strand, counting down.
CGTCGAAATTGCTGCTGCTATTTGTCTTTGTGCTGTGAGCTATTATAATTTGATAAACATTTACCACAAAAAGAAATTAAAAAGCCATGGCGAAGAAGATGGTGGATGGCTACTATGCATGCACCGCAATAGAAACAGGACCTACTTCAAATTGAATAACAGTCAGTTGATGTGTGTATTGTTTATTATGTATACCTAGCTAGAGTATTATTAATTTTGTGTATTTAAAAAAGCGTCTTCACACAAACACAGCCAACGAACAACTAAATGACGAGTGTGTACATGCACGCTCTCGTTTTCCTCGCGAGACCCAACGAGATCCTTTGACTCGGGCACAAAAAACCGACAAGCGACCGAGACCGACCGAGGCAAGGCGCGAGAGAGCGAGACACGACGAGAGCCCCATGTACATTCTCGTTCTCGGCCTGTCTCGGGGTGTCTCGTCGAGAGTGTACAGCCGGCATAACATTAGCTATTCGCGTGTAGCCGCTAACTCGATTAGCACAAGGCCAATACGAGGTATGCGACCTCTTTGCTTGTTTTTTTTTACGTTGGTAAAAAAATTGTGTAAACGGGTTTTGCCTACCAATTTGCTCGTGTGTATCCGCCTCTGGTCGACTGACGAAGCGAAGCCATAAAAACAAGTAACAATAACAACACCGCCACCGCTGCCGCCCGATACGAATAGTAAAAACATTAACAACTGAAAAGTAATTAGGTTTTTGTTGTGCTCATTCGAAATCGGATAAAAACACGGAGAGAGAGCAGGTTTAGAAGCAGGTAGACGGCAATGACGACGCGGTGGCGACGGCGGCAGCGGGCGATTAGACGAATCGAAATGTTTTATAACAGAGTTAAATCGACCTTATTTTATTTTGTGACGTGAAATCCAAAGCTTCTAAAAGAACCAAGCATGCAATTCTTCCATTCGGACATAAATGTTGACCTGCAAACTGAACTCTTCTGCTAAATAAAACTGGACGTAGAACGGATCGTTTGTCACGGAATACTTGGCTCTTTGCCAAATTGTAAAATACTTTTAGTTTGTTGGTCAACGTTCGGTAGGTATTTGTTTATATTGTATATAGATGCGACGTTTAAAATTATATTAATTAGGTATTTATCAAGTGTTATTTCCTCGTATTATGTAGGTAGGTTATTTTAGGTATTCGGTAGTAATTGGTGGTAATTTTAGGTATGCGTGTCATGTTTGTGGCGATAAGTTAATTTGTTTTGTATGACGTAACCATTACCAACCACGACTTTGAAAATATATAAGTAATAGTAACCTAGCAAGTAATAACAGCACGAGTAAAGTGAAATTATTCTTCCTGAAGAAAGAACGAAAGTAACATGGATTCTTCCAAGAAAATATACACTTATCCAAAGCATTCCGCGCGTGGGTGTAAAAAATTACCCAATCAATATAAATATTTGATGAATATGAAATAGGCTTGAAACAAATATTTTGAATTTAGCTTTCCGTTAGTAGTTTCATACTATTCTGTTTTATTAACAACACATGCTTCTAAATATTTACCAATTCTATTTTCATTTTGTTCGCTAAGCGCATGTTTCTCTCTGTTTTTTGTCGGTTATACCGATTTCCGATTGACATTATACAGCAATTCAATATGCGAATAAATTTTATCCAAACGATCGTTTCCTATATTCTGTATATTTTAATAGCTTTCATATTTTTGGTATAGTTTTGTAACATTTTGTTTCTGTAACAGTTATTTATGATTGATATTATCATCAGTAACATCTTTCAACATATTATTTGTGATACTTTCATGAAGACGATTAGTAACATCTGTCTTCTCTGTTTATGTTCGCTTGTTATCGTTTGCATGTAGAGGATGTTGAGCGTGGAGGCAGACGAGTGCTGCATCATCGTTAGGTCAGGTGCGCTTTGTGTACGAGGGGGGCTCTCCCCAATTCCGCACCCTGCCCCTCCCGCGGCCCTCCCACCCCGCTCCACCGTTTACTTGTTGCTACGTTGCCTGCTACACTGCCGTCGACGTGAGACTGCCGAAGCCCCGCACCCCGTTCTCCACACAATTTCCCTTCCCCTCAGCGTTTCAGTCAGTTCTTTGTGCGCCACAGAGGCTTTCGCACGTCTGTGCCACGTCACACACGCTCGCAATCATATTTGAAATAGTCGTGATTGTACACACATAGCTAGCTAGTGTGTGTGCAGGTGAACGCTTGACTCTTCGATTTTCTGACCGTATCCAAGGATAACCGCAGCTGGACTTGAGGATTTCCAGTTTTCTTTTCAAGAGGATTTTCGTGAATTTGTGGATTGTGATTGTGACTTCGACGTGTTAATATAAATTACTGAAGAATATTGTGTCAATGATCTCAGACCTATAAAAGTGATTACTGGCAAGGCAATAAACCTACTGACGCAGCTTTGCAAAGCTGAAGAAGGTGACATAAACGATCACGTGTAATTAATTTTTGTATAAGCGTAAGTACCTTTATACTATTTTTTTGTAGGCTTGAAACGACAAAATATTTCATCGTCAGCAATTATCCGAAATACCAATGCGTAGGTGACTGAGGATGTTTTGTCTTTAAATTTTGCTAAAGTAATCTAGAGCAAGACATGTACACATTATTCCTCAAAAAGTTTTTCATAATATATTCCATTCCAGTGGCAATTTATTCAGCACAATTAGGTAATTTATAAATTACTTTGAATATTTTAACAATTCCTGCCCACATAAGGCATAATTATGTACATTTATCCATCAAGGCCCACCAGTTCGTGTCGGTGATTTACACACGTCAGGTATAAGCAATGAGATAGCGATGGAAAACTGTGTTAATTGGCTTGTCTATATCGCCTACCCACATTTCTGTTGGATAATCACATACCTAACCACATTATCATTAGACCAGCTCATGTAGCGTCTATAAATATCTGCTTCGACGTTTATTACGTTATTATACGAGTCGTGTTAACGTTGACCTTTCGTATCGTCCGTTATCTCGACAACGCTATTTTCATGTGCAATATTGGCGTAAACAACAGTAAAGTTAACGAATAGCTTGTGTTTATCGCGGAAATAATGTTCATTGTTCTTTCAAATGACCCGTCTCGGTTGCCCTAATTTTTCGATAAAGTATTTATCAGTAGTAGCTCTATCGTTATTACTTCCTTGTTCTTTGGCTTTAATATCTGGCTTAGTGAGGTCGCTGAGATTCGTGTAAAAACTTAAGTGAGGTCGTAAGTTTTTTATTAAAGTCTCCTTGACTAGTTTTCGAACGGGCATCAAGTACATTCACTTAATTAATTCGTCTGACTTTAATTAACTACTCACTTAATAGGTCTGGCTGTACATTAACATCCTTGAAATGTATATAATATATTGCTTGACTACATAATACTTTATAGGCTTACTATAGGCTTTATAGGCTACATGTGCTTTGTATTCATTTTATAGTTACAGTGTCATGATTTTTTGACAAAATTTGAATATTTATGCACTCCTGCACTTCAGACGGCATATTGTTCGATAAGATTTATGTAACGTGGAAGTTGTCTGAACGTAGGATCAAGATTCCAGTTCAAATTTACAATGGAGCTCTGATTCCGGTCACGAGCTATCGGGACGCGTCGTGAGATGGAAGCCAGATACCAAGTTCGCCTCCGCCTGCTCTTTCATTGCGCAATTTACTGCACGAACGAACCAACTCGTGATCACTAACATCTTCAAGGCTCTATTGCACTCGGTAGTCACGAAAACCAATGCGCTGCTCGAATAGCTGGAACTCATAAACGACTAATTACCAATTGACCCGATAATAACCATAGAACGGTTAAAAGGCCTCGTAAACTGTGTTGACATCTTTATAGACAGCATTCTGCATCATTTGTGAGCTACATTAGAAAGTGAGAACTGAGTGCGGTTTGCGATTGCGGTGGACCTATTCCAGTTTTGAGAGATGGAACCTTACATGTGGTTCGGATGTGTGGACTTGCGTGATTTATGTAATTGCCTTATTATAGCTCGGGGAAAGCTTTGTCGCTGCTAATGCCCTATTAACGGTTATTGTCCGAGTGGAAGTGTTTTATTACACGGTCGGTAAGCCGACACGCTCTAGTGGCTCTAACGAGATAGCTTTGAGTCGACAAACACGCTCGGATTACGCTCTGTAACAAGTTATTTGAGGTCGTCGCTTCATGATCTTCACTTAGATTGTTATTTGGTCGGCAATAATTACATCCAGGGTCTATAATTACTGTGTAAAAACAAGCACATGTAATGTTGTTCGTGTTAAAGCAATAGGTATTTGATATATACTAAATGCCCTCAACCTTTGACTTTTGCCCAGCGCTTTAGCAATTTTAAGGAGTGTGAATACCTACCTTCCTACGCCTGCCTTGAAAATGACGTTTACTTGTGGTTTTGATTATTCTCAGAAGACCTACATAGTTAACTTAATGCACAGCAAACGGTATTGCGCTGCAATGAATAATTCAAAACCACGTTTGTTCTTGTTCACCTAGTTGCGGTAAAATCAGGAAAACATATATTAGGTGTCCATTTGCAGGTTGTAACAAGTGTTTTAAATTTCCTTAAACCGATTTAATAGTTGTATAAAATATTTCGGTTCATGAATGATAAATTGGCATGCCACAGAAATGAATCATTTTGCGGTGTGAACTGCAAGAAACAAGCCGTCCCTTGACTTAGAACGGATGTAAAAGTTTTTGTTTTTAGTAGTTCGTGTCTGTCCATCCATGAATAATTCAAGCTGTCTGGATTTACTACCACTGCTTTCGTGAGTCTGGCGTCAGCACTATTTCTTTCAATTTCATACTATTTCTCTACATATCTATTGAAAACCTCTTTCACCGTGCCTGCGTTTGTCTTGTCAATCACCCGTCGACCGACAAAATGCGAGGTTGCCGCACTTCCCCATCGAGTTATTTGTTGTCCCATTGTCCCCGCCGTTGATCACTGTCTCATTGTTTCACAACTTTTGTTTACATTTCGCTCAATGCTAGGTAGTTTGTTTGTAAAGAGGTTTGTTTTCTCCGCTTCGTGTATTCTTTTATTTAACATTGCTACCAGCTGTGGCTCTTCGAATTTCTTGTTATCGAATATTGTTTGTTCAACAATCTACCGTTTAGTTTTGTTAGCAATAACTGAGGCTATCGCAGCAATTTTAGTATTGTGATTACGTTTTTATTTTAGTGCAGGCCCACGAAGCACATAACCGTTGTGTTTCATATTACGCTGGGTCATTCATATAGAATTCATTAGGTTGACGTTTATAACTGCTTGTTTTGCACGAGTTGTTATTGCAGGAAATGTACTGATATAGCTTGTGCTACTTGAGTGGCTGGCTTAGTCAATCGTTCTGTTTGCGGTATTTTTTAATCATTCGTGCGTAGTATCCATAACAAGTAAAGAATGCCGCTCCTGGCATCGGCGCGCAGTCGCTCGGATTCGCCGAGACCGGTTCCCCTCCGGTGAGTAATCGCAGATTGCATTAAAAATGGCGGCCTCCTCCGCAACCGTATCGCCGTACATTATCATATCATTATGCGGACGAGATGATATCTCGCGGCTCACGCACTGGGTGAATAATGACCAGCTGTATACACACAATCGCCAGTCGCTTCGCTGTTTATGTTTGTTATGAATAATTATTTATGCGATTATTCAGATGAGTATCCTCGTTAACCGGGCTCTTATTAAAATTCCTTTGTTGTTTGTCGACACGCTGCTGGGTTGCTCTTTTGTTGTAGGTGACGTATCGTGTCCAATTCCCAGAAAGTGCTTCTCCAACTTAACAATTAAATTATCTTGAGCACTTTAGATTTTATCTCTTGCGTTATTGCTCTTGCAATTTTCTTGGAATACATATTTTCAATGAAGACTACGTTTAGAATGCTATCAACGTACATGTTTTATCTTCTGTTCATTATCTACTCATAGATACCGACTTTACTACTTCTATCTTTGCCCTATAAATATTTTGCGTATTTATCATAGAATTTGTATTTTGAATTTACATTTCCGTGTACACTACACCACACACAGCACACACCATAAAATGTCTGTTTTAAATAAAGTTTATAATAAATGTGATCTCGTCACGCCTCACCTTTTTGTCACATTGCCCTCGTTCTGGTAGTGCGCCAAATGGCCGGTTGTCAAACGTTGGCCGTTGCTGTTGGTGCTGGCCGTCTTGGCCGACGGCCAATAGCCATTCACGCATGCCCTGCGAAATACAGCTCATCGGCATTTTTACTCCACCCACACGACACGACTATATCTCTTCACGGGAATCTTCCTGTTCCGGTCCGGATACAAACATTAAATTGTTGACATTTCTAACCTAAATATTTAAGGCGAGATGTTTGCCGCTGTTTTGTCATTTCGTTTATGGGATACGCGACTGATGAAATCAAGTTCAATAATTATTATGTCCAATGTCCATATTCCATCCATACCACGTAGTACTTAGTACTTACATAATGCCAATTTACGGCTATAGCCTTACTGTGGTATAGTTATAGATGTACTTAATGATAGGTGTACGTTACAAACAAATAACAGTTATTTGTAATTATTCGTTCCGCTGCCGAGATTGGATGTTATTGTGCGAGTCGAGTATAATCGAAATGTTCTCTAAACTAAACGTGACATGAATATGAGGTAGGTAAGGTACCGAATTATTTATTTTTGAATGATAATTATAGAATGTACGAAGTATATCACCTTGCCAAGTGAAATTAAATTGTCTCGAATAATGCCGAGGTCAAATCGGCCGCATACGACAGATTTCTGCGCGTGTAGGCGGCCAAAGTGTGAATGAGCTTATTTTGGCTTCATCCCAAACGTTTCGTCGCGACGGACTACTGACGTTAGCCGTTTGAAAATATACAGCTGGCAGATCGTTGATAACAGCCGTTATTAATTTCACGTGCAGTTGAGTGGCATGGCCCCGCTTTTCCCTTGTTGGATATGTTACCTCTATAGTTGGCGTGCCAGACGCACGACTCGTGTCTCCTGGACCTTGCTTGCATAGAAACGTTTATTAATGGATTGTTTCTATTGTTACAGGTGCCACAGAAAGTGTAAACGCGAGTGGTGATGTTGCAAAAGTTAGTGACGAAATCAAGTGCGTGAAAAAAGAGGAAGTGATCAAGCCGCAGGAGGCTGTGGAGAGTGCGAGTGAAGTGCCTAGTGCAGTGAGCGTTCCAGGCGCGGATGGTGTGGCCAGCGCCGTGGCCTCCGAGGAGGACGACTGTGTGATAGTGAGCTCGCGAGATGCGGACGATAGGTCCGACTCGGGTGTGAGCGGAGTGCGTTCGGGCGGGTCCGCCAGTTCGACGGAGGAGCGTGAGTGGCGCGGCATGGCGCACGGGTATGGAGGCGGGCCGCCTCCTCCGCTGCTGCACCTGCCACCGCCGCCGCCGGCGCTGTACCCCAGCGAGCTGTGGAAGCAGCGGTACCAGCCGCAGCTGCACGGCCCGCTGCACCACGCCATTGCGGACGACTATCTCGCCGCCGCGCAATTCGACAGAGAGAGACATGAAAGACTGCTACGGTGAGTTGCTTAACACCACTTCTTACAGGTTAATACCTAATGTATCCGAAAAACGTGTCTTCGCTCGTAACATTTCTCCATAAACTTGCCCATATCAACAAAATAGTAGGTAGTAAGTAAAATAAGTAGGTTACATTCAACCCACACCAATTTACAAGGGTAATTAAATATTATTAAAGCGCCAGTGTCCAAGCATAATATCTGATTGTAACCTTGAGTTAACCTCTAAGAAGCAAGGTTGCTTAATTTGGTGTGGTTGTACAATACAAACACGTTGCGTATTTCTTGAATCAATCCTATAGAACCCCGCAAGAAATAAAATAAAATCATGATTAAATGCATAGAAACTTTTCAATAAATCATGCTTATCTAATATATTCAATGCCATACCGTTTATATTTAGACTATAATAATCCGCCTAACTACAAAATGTAAGAAAAACATCGCGCAATAAAAACAAATTCGACCTTGGAACCGAGGTTTGACGCTCAACTAATAAAAAGTGGTTTCACGACGTTCTTATTTTCGTGGTGGTAAAGTTGTAGTAATAATAAGTGTACGTTGTAAAAACTTGCTTTTTTATCTACCATTTTTTTATATCAAACAAAAACATATTATACTTTTACTTACTGCTGAATTATTACACATATTTAAATAAGTTTTTTTGAAGTGAAAACTTCTTTAGCGGCGTTGAGCACTTTCTGAATGGGTATAAAAACTTAAACTCGCGTCAGGATCACGTGACCCTGATCGAAAAAGCGTAGGACGGATTTTTTGCAGAAATGTACCCTAAGACTACAACGTAGAGTTCATAATAAAAATCGAAAAAAAGCGTAAGACGCTACAGATACACTAGTAGTTACTATGACACGGTAACGTCACAGAATAGATAATAGTTAGTAGCAAGCATACCAAGGCGTTTTTCGTGACTGTAGTAGGTATAGGTACATACCTATTATAGATTTTATGAACTAGCGGCCGCCCGCGGCAGGTAGTAGTGGTCATTGGTACATGATTTTATAGATCTACTGTATTTATTTTTCGAGTGGAGCATTGCGGCGAGCGAAGCGAGCCGCCATGCGACCATGGGAACAGCGCGGCGAGCGAAGCGAGCTGTGCTGTGACTCCCCCCAAGCCCCCCAGAACCCCCTCCTCCTGAACCCGGGGGGAGCGTCGCGGCGAGCGAAGCGAGCCGCCACGTGACCACGGGGAACAGCGCGGCGAGCGAAGCGAGCCGTGCTGTGACCCCCCCTAAGCCCCCCAGAACCCCCTCCTCCGAAACCCGGGGGGAGCGTCGCGGCGAGCGAAGCGAGCCGCCACGCGATCACGGGGAACAGCGTGGCGAGTGAAGCGAGCCGTGCTGTTACCCCCCTAAGCCCCCCAGAACCCCCTCTTCCTGAACCCGGGGGGAGCGTCGCGGCGAGCGAAGCGAGCCGCCACGCGACCACGGGGAACAGCGCGGCGAGCGAAGCGAGCCGTGCTGTGACCCCCCTTAGCCCCCCAGAACCCCCTCCTCCTATGTCTGCCGTTTTACTTCATTTAGGACCTACTTGTAGGTCGCGCGACAAGGTCCCTTCTAGCGGTTCCGACCCGTTGAGGATTTGGCTTTACGTAAAATTTAGGGTTCCGTATAGGGTTTTGATTGGGGTTATACTATATTGAGGAATTTGATTAAATGGTCGACTTTTAGGGTTCCTTAGGACTTTGATTGGAGTTTCAACTACACTTAGAAGCTTGATAATGTTAAAATTTTTAGGGTTCCTTAGGACTTTGATTGGGGTTTTACTACATTGAGGAATTTGATTAAGTGGTCAACTTTTAGGGTTCCTTAGGACTGATTGGAGTTTCAACTACACTTAGGAGCTTGATAATGTTAACATTTTTAGGGTTCCTTAGGACTTTGATTGGAATTTCAACTACACTTAGGAGCTTGATAATGCTAAAATTTTTAGGGTTCCTTAGGACTTTGATTGGGGTTTTACTACATTGAGGAACTTGATAAAATAAACAACTTTTAGGGTTCCTTAGGCCTTTAATTGGACTTTCAACTACACTTAGGACCTTGATTATGTAAACAATTTTAGGGTTCCTTAGCACTTTGATTGGAATTTCAACTACACTTAGGAGCTTGATAATGCTAAAATTTTTAGGGTTCCTTAGGACTTTGATTGGGGTTTTACTACATTGAGGAACTTGATAAAATAAACAACTTTTAGGGTTCCTACGTTAATAATCAAGTTTTCACTTCTGCCGGCACTCCCGGAGTGCAACCCGTATTTTTTTTTTTTAATACAACTTGGTGATGGAACAACCTTATTGGCCGCCTGATGTTAAGTGGTAACCATCGCCTATTATCAAAGAATTGCTTCGTGGATTACGCACGTCAGGAACGTGCCCTACGACGCACCGTACTGCGTCCATCAATTTGAGGCGTACAGATGTAATGTGTGTGTAATTTTGGTCTTCTTCAAAATTCTCCTACACCAAAAAACACACGAACTCAATTTAATTTATACAATCTAAACATAGCCCGATGTCAATTTACACTTGTCGTCTCGTGTGTCGAGAATTCATGACTCACGTATTTGTCATTTTTGTATGTGGCAGATGTGTGTCTACAAAAAGTAATTGCTATTAACTCTTGTTAAGCACGTACATAATATTTATTATATTGTAAGCATCCGCAATTCTATTTTCAAACATACTTATCATCACATACTAAGAAATTACTATTTATTTCGAAATGATGCTTCTATTTTGTGAGGACGGAAATGTTTTATTTAAGTGGAATTCTTGGTAAAATCACTTTCTGCTGGCTCATAAAATATGAAGAATTTGCTAGAATTTGTCACAGTTCGTAAAATGTGAAAGACTTCCTTAGTATCTGGGAAATTCGGGCTGTTATTACTCTGTGGGTGGGATTTCATGTTTTCCTATTTATTTTGTCGTTCTCTTATATCATAACTGTATATGTTACTCCTATAGGTTTAATGTAAATGGTATTCAAAGTAATTCAAATTGAAACTAAAGTTCCTGATTTGACCTTCTAGATAAGGATTTTACTACCATGACTTTTAAAACTACTACAATTCACCAGTGGGGCCTACTACAAGCTCTATCTGGCTCCGTCTCTGGCTGTGGAGTTTGAGTCTGTGTTGCTCTGTCTGTGCTCACGAGTGTATTATACCTACTGTGTTTGTGACGTTTCGACGGTAGGATTTATTTAGTCAACACTCACACAGACTCAAAATCAGAGCCAGAGACAGAGCTAGACAGAGCTTGTGTGCAGTGTGTAGACAGACCTATAGTTCTGATGTAATTGATCCCAAAACGACCTGCCCAAAGCCGGTTTATAGCTCAATAAATAAAGACATAAATCAATATGAATGTCATAAAGTTAGCTGATAAAAAATATGGAAAATACCTATTAACACAAATTCGTATTATTGTAGGTATTTACTATTATTTGATTGAGGAAAACCCACGTTTAAATGTTTGACCTTCGTAATAGTTATCACGACAGAATGACTCATTGATAGAGGATGTATTTAAATAACAAGTATATTAAGGAAGGCACTTATAATTATTCTAGCGGCCTGTCCCGGCATCGCACGGGTCGACATTAATTTTTTAGACAGAGAAATTTATATGTTTCTCAGCGTGAATGTAGCTTTCCAATGGTGAAATAATTTTTGAAATCAGCACAGTAGTTTTCGAGTTTATTCATTACAAACATACAAAATACAAATCTTTCCTCCTTATAATATTAGTATAGATTATCTTATACCTTTAAACGAGAAAATCTTGTATATATATATATATTTAGGATCTCGGAAACTGAGCCAACGATTTTCATGAAATTTAGTATACAGGGGTTTTCGGGGGCGATAAATTGATCTAGCTTGGATTCATTTTAAGAAAATGAATTTCTTAAAAATACAAATTAACGAAAAAAAATTCGAGCGAAGCTCGGTTACCAACTGCTAGTATTTATCTAATAATTGATACAACTCTCGTATCTAATAGAGATTTTGAATTATTATAGATTCTCTATGATATCTTCCATTCATTTCATTCATAACATAACTTTGTATAGGTAATAATAATAAATTATAGTTTATAACGTCGATACGACGAAGAAGAAGATTCATAAATATTTCTTATTCATGGAGGTAGATATGAATACATTTATTATATGCATACTTACCTATCTTTTAACCTTTTTAAATAGAACCTTGGAGAAGTTACATACCTACTATCAAATATTCGTAAACAATGATGTATCGTGACTAACTATCCTTATCAATATTATCAATGTAAGCCTTCTTCTTATCGAGTCAAAACTCTCTCAAATCATCCTCGACCAATATTATAGCCACCTCAATAGCTCCACTCGATGCCATGTTCAAATCTTCCATGACTAAGACTCATCAATGTAGGTAGAAAATTAGGTATACAGTATACAATCATATTGCCATTTTATTCATTACCTATTGCTTTCTGTTTCACATCGTCTTTGTTCAAGGTTGTATTCGAATTCATAAGCAACACGTGGATCATCACATCACATCCACGTGTTTCCTTATTTCGTTCCAAGGCTATGTTCCCCCGTGGCTTCCCTTCTGTGTATACATAAATGTACCTACCTGCTATGGTATACTTATTATCTGTAGAATATCATTATCCGCCTCGTAGCGGGATATAAGAGGTATATATTATACAGTATCAAGATGAACAAGTTCGTTAAGGTTACCGACTAACGAACCTCTTTTAAATAATAAAGGAGGAGGTTCTCAATTCGGTGGGATTTCTTTTAAATGTTTGTTACAAAAAGTTTGTTGTAAATATTTTTTCAAATCAGCATCAGGGTAATGCAACGTTCAGAAACAATAATAACGCAACCTTAGGTAGGTAGTCTGCCTACGTATTTATTTACCTACGATTTATTTACGAGTAGTAGGTATGTACATTTACGCTACGTACGAGTTATTTATACTCACATCAGTCGGTGATACCCACTCACCGTTGTGGTGTTACTACTAACGCCATCTGTTATCGAATAGCTTACCTAGTGATTGTAGCAGAACCTTCTTCCTTTGCGGGTTTCTCAAAGAGGTAAGATAACCACAGCAAGGAGTTTCCCAAGTCTCTTTTCTTTTCTTATTGACATTATTTTGTATTATTTTGTAGAGAGGTGCTTGTGTTGTTATTGAAAATCATTGAAAGGCTTGAACACACCTATAGTCGGATTTTTAATTAGACGATACCGACTGACAGGTGCTAATGTCACTTTGTAAAATAATGTTGCTACATTTAAAGTAATAGTGCTGCGTTCAGTTCTCGTTCAATCAGATGAATGAACAATGAGTGAATAGTTAATCATTTCAAACTATAAAATAATATTGAAATTTGTATAAAAATTTTTATAAAAGTGCTCTGATATAAGTTACTTGTAGTAGGTATGTAACTACAATCAGTTTTTTGACGGTTTATTACAAAGCGCGGCGTGGCGACTAGTGCCAACACCGATGAACGCCACCATTTTGTTTGTAATTTGGCCTCCGGTCGGTTCGGATACCTCTGGTCTGATAGCACGAATGTTTTTCTGCACTCACGCTGTTTAGTTATTGTTTTTGTAAAGTTTTTCGTTACGTTGTGTTTGTGGTAATTGTTGTGTATTTTGTTGCTATATTGTTTCGCGCGAACGATATGGATCCTCAACCAAGCACGTCAAATCAAGTTCGGCACACTAACTATTCACTAGAAAAACGAGGCAATTTCATTCATTCAGGAGTTTTTTCAATCATTCACTTTGTCACAACACTATTTTTATTTCATCAAAAACTGACAACACAGTAAACGTCAGCTAGCTTCGTCTAATTAAAAATCCGAGTATCGTAGACAGATAATCTAATGTCTACGCCGAGTATAGTTCGCTGGCGTTAGCGATCAGCCAAATATCGCTGTCTGATTTGAGATTTGACAGCGATATTTGACAGCGTTTCACGGCGTTTCACTGATCGCTACCGCCAGCGAACTAGGTGTGCGCAGGCCTTAAAACAAAGATAGTGTTTATAACTTTGGATCTTTCATCCAAGTAGGTTTATAATGTATTAAGTTATCTATCATTAGTAGGTACTTTTCAATATCTATCACTAGGTAGGTAAAGTGCAATACTGCCTAAAGACATAGGATAAATAATAGTAGGTAGGTACTACAGTCTTATAAATTTGATTTAATCTAAGACTTACAGTACATAATATAGGCCACGTTATTTTCTCAGTCTCAGGTAATCCTTCTCAGACATACAAGTTTAGGAGGTTGGTGGCCTTGCCATAATTATTTTCAATAATTTATGTTAATCACGAGAGTTCTATTCTACTAAAGTATATCACCTACTTAGCTTTCCTGTGGGAGCGAGTTTATGTGGGTTTCAGTCCCACATAAATAAATAGGTACCTACATTATGACCAGTTTAACCAGGACCAATGTGCTAGGCTAGATGATTAAAATTTGTCCCGTGTTCTTTTCTCATTGGTGCGTTATAATATACATAGGTACGTAGGTTTTTACATATTATGTACTAATAGCGAAAAGTAGTAGGTTAGGTACCTACTAAAGTATTGCACTCAGGTACATAACCATAATGCTATTTTATACCTGATGATAGGTAGGTAGTTGGGTACCTAGGTATTATGAGTTTAGGTCGTATTTACATAATCACGTTATGTATATTTTAGGTTGAATTTGCTAATCCAAAGGTCATCAATGAGCGACAATGAAGGTCAAGTTCACGGAATAATGTTGTTTCGTTCATTCATTGAACCAGTTGTATAAATTAAAAAAAAAAAAAAAATACGGGTTGCACTCCGGGAGTGCCGGCAGAAGTGAAAACTTGATTATTAACGTAGGAACCCTAAAAGTTGTTTATTTTATCAAGTTCCTCAATGTAGTAAAACCCCAATCAAAGTCCTAAGGAACCCTAAAAATTTTAGCATTATCAAGCTCCTAAGTGTAGTTGAAATTCCAATCAAAGTGCTAAGGAACCCTAAAATTGTTTACATAATCAAGGTCCTAAGTGTAGTTGAAAGTCCAATTAAAGGCCTAAGGAACCCTAAAAGTTGTTTATTTTATCAAGTTCCTCAATGTAGTAAAACCCCAATCAAAGTCCTAAGGAACCCTAAAAATTTTAGCATTATCAAGCTCCTAAGTGTAGTTGAAATTCCAATCAAAGTCCTAAGGAACCCTAAAAATGTTAACATTATCAAGCTCCTAAGTGTAGTTGAAACTCCAATCAAAGTCCTAAGGAACCCTAAAAGTTGACCACTTAATCAAATTCCTCAATGTAGTAAAACCCCAATCAAAGTCCTAAGGAACCCTAAAAATTTTAACATTATCAAGCTTCTAAGTGTAGTTGAAACTCCAATCAAAGTCCTAAGGAACCCTAAAAGTCGACCATTTAATCAAATTCCTCAATATAGTATAACCCCAATCAAAACCCTATACGGAACCCTAAATTTTACGTAAAGCCAAATCTTCAACGGGTCGGAACCGCTAGAAGGGACCTTGTCGCGCGACCTACAAGTAGGTCCTAAATGAAGTAAAACGGCAGACATAGGAGGAGGGGGTTCTGGGGGGCTAAGGGGGGTCACAGAAAGGCTCGCTTCGCTCGCCGCGCTGTTCCCCGTGGTCGCGTGGCGGCTCGCTTCGCTCGCCGCGACGCTCCCCCCGGGTTCAGGAAGAGGGGGTTCTGGGGGGCTTAGGGGGGTAACAGCACGGCTCGCTTCACTCGCCACGCTGTTCCCCGTGATCGCGTGGCGGCTCGCTTCGCTCGCCGCGACGCTCCCCCCGGGTTTCGGAGGAGGGGGTTCTGGGGGGCTTAGGGGGGGTCACAGCACGGCTCGCTTCGCTCGCCGCGCTGTTCCCCGTGGTCACGTGGCGGCTCGCTTCGCTCGCCGCGACGCTCCCCCCGGGTTCAGGAGGAGGGGGTTCTGGGGGGCTTGGGGGGAGTCACAGCACGGCTCGCTTCGCTCGCCGCGCTGTTCCCATGGTCGCATGGCGGCTCGCTTCGCTCGCCGCAATGCTCCACTCGAAAAATAAATACAGTAGATCTATAAAATCATGTACCAATGACCACTACTACCTGCCGCGGGCGGCCGCTAGTTCATAAAATCTATAATAGGTATGTACCTATACCTACTACAGTCACGAAAAACGCCTTGGTATGCTTGCTACTAACTATTATCTATTCTGTGACGTTACCGTGTCATAGTAACTACTAGCGTATCTGTAGCGTCTTACGCTTTTTTTCGATTTTTATTATGAACTCTACGTTGTAGTCTTAGGGTACATTTCTGCAAAAAATCCGTCCTACGCTTTTTCGATCAGGGTCACGTGATCCTGACGCGAGCTTAAGATTTTATCCCCATTCAGAAAGTGCTCAACGCCGCTAAAGAAGTTTTCACTTCAAAAACACTGTTGGATAGATAATCGCCAAAAAATACCTACAAAGTGTTAAAAACTCTGATAGTGACAGTCCGAAATTTTGTTGAGACACATTGGACGAAAATAGTTTTTTTCAGATATACATAAGTACTTGGAACGTAACTAAATATAGGTACTTGGAAGGAGACCGAGTAGGTACATACCTTAATATTGTACCATTTACCCCGCGCAATATAATTTTGTGCTTGACAGATGACGGAAAATGAGAAATAAAACTGACTTTGAAATAATATCCCAATCACAAAATATGAACTTGCACTAATATCCCTGTCACGCGCAGACTTATCTTGCGCGGACTCTACCACCAAGGGCCCAAACTAGGCAAATAAAGGTAAGCATTTATTTAATTTAAACGTTATTTTCGTTATTGTAAATGTACACTCAAATAAAAGCCTAACTTTGTTAATAAATAAGATTCAATCTTACTCGAAGTTATTTATTACCCCACTTTGTGATTTATCCATTTAAAAACTTAGGGCATATCAAAACATAATGAGGTCGAGAATAAGATTCAATTTCACTCAAAAGTTTGTGTTGCAATAATTCATCTCTTTTGCATGCGTATTGCTATCTCATGAAGTCATGAATGATGCATTTCTGCTATTTAAATTGCGTGTGAGGAATAACAATGAGCTCGTTTAATAATAAAAATAACAAGTACTTAGCAGTCGTTCCGGTGGCGAATAGCGTCTTTACGTATGACTAAAAAAACAGTTGGTGATTAATTATTATTGCTACTCGTTACTTAATCCATGATACAAAAATGTTGTGTATTAGGTGCCTTATTATAGTATTGTGTCGTTTTCCTCATAATTTTTGGTAATGTTACGAAAATGTTACTTTTTGGGCTGTCTCACGTTATATTTGACTATCTGCCACTGGCAACACTGCTTCTTTCACATTTGATTTAACTCTGTGGAAACACTATAAGGCCGAATACACGGTTTAAAGCCGCGATTCCTACCAAGGTGATCTTTGTAGAAACCGGCAGTTTTAGACCAAATTTCGCATGACCTCTAAACGTCCTTGGTAGAAAGACGCGCCTGGAAGTTCGGCGTTGGTTTTAAACCAATGTAGCCAGAAGCGTTCTGCGAAGGTCACCTTGGTAGGAATCGCGGCTTTAAACCGTGTATTCGGCCTTTTGTGATTGCAAAAACTGACCTATGAAAATTTTAGGTGCGTGGTGCGTGTCAATCAAAAACAAACATGAGTGAAAGCGAATGAAGTGACAAAAAAATCTGATAAACTTAGAGGACTTGGCGGAAAGACTTTGCATCCAAGCCAACACAAATCATAAAAAAAACACATTTGATATTGTCATTAATTTTGGCCGATCTTATTTTCACGAAAAAAGAAGAAGCAGATTTCTATGGTTTATGTGTGCGTATACGTATGTATATCTACATTTGTGTGCGTAAATCTTATATTTCAACTGTCAAATCTGACATCTCAACTGTCAAATGTCAAGAGGTCAATGTCATGCTTGCTTCTGCTTGCTACTGTTCTATAATTCTTGCTAGGCTATTTCGAGATGCGAGCTACTATTTACGAAATAAAATCCACCGGAATAATAAATAGGACAGAAATGCGATGGCTGCAACAGCATCGGTAATTAATGATCTGTCTTATTATTATCATCTGAAGAGTATTTACCATTTCCTACAGCACAGACGACTCCAATGCCTCCAGCAGCGTTGGGAACCAACCGCTCCTAAGCAACTCCTACGCAATAGAACTGGGCAGTCATCACCAATGAGACGAACTTTTAATTCTTCAGGGCTGGACACTTCTGCCACATGCCAGACACCTCGTGGGCTTTAATCTTCAGTGGGCTGAAGATGTGTGTCAAACTTAGCGCTAGAAAGTGGTAGACCAGACTTTAGTGGGTTTGTGATGTGTGTTTAAAACCCTGCCAAAAGTGTGTGAAGTCAGATTGTGAATGAAGTATAATTAGGTAGATGTGCGTGATGAAGTAACTACCTACTAAAGATATCTTCAATGTTGTATCAATGTTTTCATAGCGTTAAAGATTTCATATAAATTATTTTCTATTTTCTTTATGAATTATTATTCTGAATTGATTATTGTTATTATTCTGACACACTGATTCATTTTAATTAAACTTATATTTTCTACTTTTTGTTTGAATTTTGTATATTGTTCTCCGACAAAGTATACGTATACGCTTTTTTACATATCCTATAATCTAATAGTTGTACCATACTTCTTGCAAATAAATATATTTCATTTCTTTTGTCTTGTACCACCCACCAGTCGAACTACTCAGTAGTTACTGAACTGCAAATGCAGTTATTGGTGAAAGAGACTCATTTCCTGTAGGTTTCATTTGCTCGAACTAGGTATAAAGTAACTATGTTATTCGGGGATAATTCAGCATTATAGTGGCAAAAGAAGTTTATCAGTCCAGTAGTTTTTGAGTTTATTCGTTACAAAAATACAAATCTGTACAATTTATAATAATGATGATGATCCACAGTAGCCCAAACAAGAGATGAATGGAGAGAAGGGAGGGAGGCCTTTGCTCTGCAGTGGGACACAACAGGCTTTTAATAATAATAATGATGATGATGATAAGTTACCTACCTAAGTACTAAGTAACCCACCTATTTGCTGAGAAGTCCCATTTTCCCACAGAACGCCTACCTACATAATATGATTATAATGATTACCAGCTCCTCTGAATCCACCATCAGGTAAGCTCGTTGGCAGAGAGCACTGGTGGTCTAGACGTAGCGGACCCGCCGTCCGATCCGCATAAGGTCATGGGTTCAAATCCAGTCGTGTACCAAGTAGTTTTTCTGTAGAAAAATGTGTGTGCACTATGCCAGTAAAACATCGTGAGGAAACCGGCGTGACAGTTCGAGCAACACGTTGGTGTCAAGCGCCACGCAAAAAGGGCCAACTAGAAACCTTGCGGAAACCAGCCCTCAGTGCCTTGCCTACCTTATTCATAATACCTAACTAAATGCAGTAGATCTACAAAATCATGCAGGTAAATAAAACAAACATTCCACAGGATGGATGTTAGGAATGACCACTACTAAGCGGGCAAAGCCTGCCGCGGGCGGCCGCTAGTTCATAAAATCTATAATAGGTACATATGTATAGTACAGTCACGAAAAACGCCGGCCGTAAGATGCTTGATACTAACTATTATCTATTCTGTGACGTTACCGTGTCATCGTAGTAACTACTAGCGTATCTGTAATTCGAAAATATCTTAGAGTCACGAAATCTAACATCATCATCACCCTATCCCTGTCGTAAGAACCACCCATTTTTTATTTTTTTACATAATTGAAGCCAAGGTAGGAGAAGATTTGAGTTCCGTAAAAAAAATGTTTGTTAAATGTTTGCTAGTGTGTATCATCAACTTATTATTATAAAATGATGAAAGGTTTAATTAAAATTCGATGATAGATAAATGCAGTGAGATTAAACGTAATTAAGCTTACAAAGAAAGAATAAAGAAAGATAGTGGAATATTACAGAAAACTTTAACCCAGAAAGTACAATCAAAAATTAAAAAAAAGTTTTGATAAACATGCCGTGGTGAATATTGCGTAAATATAAGAGCGCCGATTAATTTTGTATGATCAAAATTATTTCCTTCTGTTCTATAAAGTTTCTTCACGTAAAGTTCTTCGCGCGATAGTTTATCTAGCAGCCTGTGTTGTGTTCTGTGGGTCAGTTTAATCTTTGTTTTGAATCGGTTCTCTCCTTAGGGTCACCGGAAACGGAAACAAATAAGAAGTATTAATCCAATACACTGAGCAAATATTAATCTCTACGGTCTACCATACGAAATTCATCCGTCACAACGATTTAGTATTCGAATGTAAGTTTATCAATTTTGAGTATTCCTATCCTCGCAAGCTTTAAATTCTACGACCTATCCAGCATTCAAGCCATATTCCAGCAAGTAACTTAGCTCGCGCATCCATCGTAGTTATTACATTGATTGTCTAACCCCCGAATACTGAAACGCAACTCAGATTTAAGCACGTCTCAAGCGACGAATATTTGACAGTTTTCAATGAAAATCTGTCAAATATTCGTCGCTTGAGACGTGCTTAAATCTGAGTTGCGTTTCAGTATTCGGGGGTAAAGTTCACTTAGTCAAGTGTCAAGTGCAAGGAGCATTCTTGAGGCGCTTTTAAAATCCTTTCACTAAACTGGTTCGAATGAACCAGTAACATGATAAGATGAAGATAGTTCAATAGCAGCAGCTATTCATTTTGGTTTACAGGTGACTGAAATTAAACTTGAAGGCTTTGCACACTAGGTGATGGCGATCCTGTGATACGCTGTCAAATATGGATGTCATATTTGATAGTGTTCCACTGATCACCATGCACAATGTGAGCAAGGCTTAATAATGTCTTCTAATTGACTATTGTGTATGTTCAACAAATCTTCCGCCATTGCTATACAATGTGACAGAACTTTGTAATCTGAAGCAATGGTCAAGTTTTTAAATAGTCGGTCACAAACTGGTTTCCAGTATTTAAACTTTGACAGTTTTGAATTGCGAAGAACCTTTGAAATCTAGATTCTTCAGCCTTGATTCAGACTAGAGTATAGGGGCCTGTTTCAATGTGTGTTCACCATTCAACTACAATAAGGTTTAAAATTTATTTACAAAATGAGTATTTCATTCATTCAAATAAACTAAAAAACTCTTCAGTTATAAAAAAAAAAAAAAAAAACAGCCAACTAGATTTTATTTTATAGAATATAATTATCAAATCATAGTCAAAATACTACCTGTGAAGAATCATAGACAAAACTTTAATCAGGAAGATTATTTTGTTTACTAATGAGCTTGAACAGCAAACATTCTTCCAAACTGGTTTCCGGTTTCCAGTTTTTTTCAACACACCTTATTTGTTTAGTTTCTACAACCTGGTGCTTTCTGGCATAATACACATAATTTTTAACTCATGAATTGTTTTTTTTAATCTGCTCTGGTTCTTGCAATCTGCCGGTGCTAGCATTGAACTTGAGTTTGGTGGTTATCCACTTCTGCATTGACATGTATGGAGAATGGTCAGTCATGTTTCCATTCTGTCTGGCTTTGAGGTCTTGAGAAGCTGTCCTCTTAATTTGTTTCATGGTTTTCTCCATCAGATGTCTGGCTAGCTTGTTTGGGTGAATTTCAAGATGTTTGGCATATGATTTAGTTTGAATTGAATTCACAACCTTTAGATCGAAGGCGCGGCCATTACCACTTGATCACCAGTGCTCAGCATGACCAGCAATTAAATATTTAAATATTGTTTTTAAAATGATGATATGACCTTGACCTACTTAAGATGCATGCCAACATTGAACTGATGACTTTCTCTTTCTTAAATGTGTATAATAAACTAGTGATCCGCCCCAGCTTCGCACAGGACGTTGTAGCGTGACGTAATACAGCCTATGAAGCCTTCTTCAATAAATGGACTATCCAACACAATTTTTTTTTTTTCTATTCGAACCAGCAGTTCCCGAGATTAGCACGTTCAACCAAAGATGCGTTCAACAAAACAAACAATATTAATACTAGTAATATTAGTATAGATATAGATTTTTTTCCACCTATTGTAACTGGGTACCTGCTAACGAAACATTTGTCATTTTTTGGTACATTTCAAATGTGTGTTTGTAAAGTTAGTATGGGGTGTGGTTCCCTTGCAGGTTCCTTCTCAAAGTATTACAGTTTCACATAACTATTAAGTGTGGTGGGCATCTACCTGCATCCAGCAGTTTCATACCATTTTCTTCTTAAAAGTTTACTACATAAATTAATTACTCTTTCTTTCTTTTTATAATAAAGCTGGTCAGTCTACAAACTGATGTGTTCAAGTAGGAAACTATAAAAATGTTGATTGGCTTAGAATACAAATAGATCAAAAGAATATTCGTTTTTGTAGAATATTTTTAGTTAAAAGTTTTTTTATCCTCAGTTCTCCCTCTCATATAAATTGCGTTTTCTTTAGTTCATTCAATTTCTAAACGTCCTCTCCTTTTCTTGCAGAGATCGGAGAGAACAGGAACAACGTGACTTGCTGGAGAAACAGCAAAAAGAGAGAAAGGAAAGAGAACGGATAGAACAGGAAAGAGAAAGGGAGAGGGAAAGAGAGCGTGAGAGGGAGAAACAAGAAAGAGAAGATAAAGAAAGGAGGGAACAAGATGCCGCATCGAAATTAGTCTCGAGGCATTTTGAAGAATCTCTGAGGCTGGCCAACCAAAAGGTTAATAATTTGATTGTATGTTATTTTCTTTTATCTTTTTTTTACAAATCATTTTTATTACTCATTTCTTTATTGCTTGTCTCAGATTTTTTGCAAAGTAGTGAAAATAGTACTGGAATGTACTTGACAGTTGATTTAGTTACAGTACAGTAGAGTTAGAAAGTTTAATTGTTAGATAGGTAGTGTTTGATTGCTATTTATACCACTACTCAAGCACATACTGGCAATGAATGTGCTGTTTGTAACTCATAAAGAGTAAATATTGCAATTACCATGAATTGACTACACAACTAGGAAACTAATTGGTCCAGCCTTGATCTATCATCATAGCTAAAATGAATGTATCACTCAATAAATACAATACAGCTGACTTTTAGATGCTGTCTGTGCTTTTAGAAACCAATTTATTTATTAGGTATTGAAAGACTTAGTAGGTAAATTTCATAAGTCTCTTGGCATGACACAACTCAAATTCAAATATTTTAGTTAAATTATTTACAAATTTCTCAACATTTGATGGAGAGCACTCACTGGATTCGCCAAATAATAATTGCTTATGTATGGGTTGGTGTAGGTTCCCATTTCCGCTTGAACAAAGCGTGTCAATAATCTTGTAATTAATTTAGTGTATGTTTATTGCAGCGGGAGCGAAGTCAGTCGTGGTCGCTACTGCACAGCCTGGCGCCCGCGTCACGCGGTGGCGGCGGTGGCGGTGGAGGCGGCGGGGCAGGGGGCGGGGGGGAGCACGAGCGCATGCGCGCCGCGCAGTCGGAGCGCGCCTACTACAGCCCCGCGCGCGCGCCGCCCGCCGACTACCTGGCGCACGCGCGCCTCGCGCCGCCCGCCAAGCCGGACAAGCAGCCGCCGCACCCCTCGCTGCCCAAGGGCGAGCCCAACTTCGCGCCCTACAACTACCCCTACCGCTCCTACGACAAGATGAAGGACCAGCATCTGCCGGCGCCGCCGCCCCTCCTCCCGGAAAAGAACTCCGTCATCGTGAAGCATGACGCCAAGCAGATCCACCTCGAGCAGAAGCACCCCTACCCCAGCAAGGCGCGCTCCCCGCAGTACATGGGGGCGCGCGCGTATCGCGGCGGTGGCGGCGGCGCGGGCCCCATGCTGGCGGGCGGGCCGCACGGTGCGCAGCACGCGGCGGCGCTCGCGCAGGCGCAGGACAAGAGCCGGCGTCTCTACCCGCCGCAGCCGCCGCGCTCGCCCGCCGGCTACTACCCGCACCACGCGCCGCTGCCCAAGCCCAAGGTGTCGAGTCCCGCGCCGCACCACGTGTACGGCAAGCCGACCGGCGCGTCCGGCGCGCCCGCACCCATGCACTACTCGGTGGCGATCGACGCGCTCGTGTGCGCGCCCAAGGTGGAGCCGCCGCCCGTGCCCTACCCGCCGCCGTCCGCGTACGCGACGCAGCGCCCGCGAGCGCCTCCCCCCGCGCACGCGCGCCTCCCCTCCCCGCGCCTCTCCGCCGCGCCGCAGCCGGAGCACGCGCCTTGCCAGACGCAGCCGCTCGACCTCGGCGTGTCGCGCGACGAGCCGCGTCGCCGGCCGCCCCCCTCCGCGCGCCCGGACTACGACGACGCGGACGCCAAGCGGCGCCGCCTCGAGGAGCCGCCGCCGCCGGAGCCGCTCATCGCGGCGGCGGCTGGCGCCGGGCGCGCGCCGCATGGCTTGGAGCCGGCCCCGCAGGCGCCGGGTCCGCCGTGCGACGTGCGCGTACCTTCCGCCGACGGCAGCATCGAGGCACCGGAGCGCGCGGCAGGGGCCTCCCCCGCGCCGCACCGGACGCCGACCGGCAGCCCGGCGCCGGCTACCCCCCTCCCGCCCGCGCAGGCTGCCTCCCCGCCGACGCCGGCGCCCTCGCCCGCGCCGACGCCGCCCGCGCCCCCCGCCACGCCACCCGTCACGGATCAGGGCACGCCCGACAAGGCGGTGGGGTCACCGCTGGGTGCGATGGCGCCGGTGCGGCACCTCGGCAAGAAGGCGTGGCTGCAGCGGCACGAGACGGCGCCGATCGGCGAGGGTGACTGCTCCGGCGGCGGCGGCACCTGCATCACGTTACCGATGGCCATCTCGCGCGCCTCCGAGCCGGACGACTCCGGCTCGAACATCGTAGTGCCCGTCGCCGCCAAGTCCATCCAGCGCGTCGCGCGCAAGCCGGCCAAGCCGCGCAAGCCCAAGCCGACCAACGGCCAGCCGGAGGACGTCGAGGAGGACAGCTCGAGCTCGGACCGAGACGCCGCGCCGCCCAAGCGGAAGCCACCCAAGGCGAAGCGGAAAAAGGGTGTCGTGCCACGGAAGGCGGGTGACGAGAGCAAGAGAAAGAAGGCGTCCGAGAGCGGCAGCGAGAGCGACAAGGAGTCTGATGACAAGGACTCCGAGTCCGGCGGCAGCGGCAGCGGGAGCGGCAGCACGTCCGGGCGGCGCGGGGCCGGGGGGCGCGCGCGGGGCCGGCGCGCGGGGCGCGGCGCGGGGCGCGGGGGCGGCGGCGGCCGGCGACGGGACGAGCCCCCTCCGCCCGCACGCCGGCCCGCCGCCGCGCCCGCGACCGCCAAGAGCGCGGCGGACTCCTTCCTGCAGAACGGCCCGTGCTTCGAGGTGGCGCCGCGGCTCGCCAAGTGCCGCGAGTGCCGCTGGTCGCCGGCGCAGCGCGACAAGGATATGCCGAACATCTTCTGCCGATTCTACGCTTTCCGAAGACTGAAATACGCCAAGAACAGGCAACTAGCTATAGCCGGATTCTCGGATCCTTACAAAGATGCTGAAGAGGTGCGTTACGCTCATCTTTCTTTCTTCCAATTTCTACTAAAATAAGCCCCCTGCTCTCAGAACTTCTTCCATGATCGCCTTCTTCTTCGATTCCCGGCCTTTTGCTGAGTTCCAATCACCAGTTCATTTTTGCAATTTTTTGTGTTAATTAATTTGATCTCTCTCTTTTTTTTCTGTTGAAAGTGATAATCATCGACATTTACTAATTTACATTTTGTTGGCCACAGGACGACAAAAAACTATGGCTGTCGTCATCTGCGGGCGCGGCCGAACTAGACATCGAGATGAGTTGCTTCCTGCTCAGGGAGATTGGAGACCAGTTCTGTGATCTATTATTACAAGAGAAACAAGCCGCATCACACCATTTAAATGAAGGTAAATATCAATTATTATCATAAAATATAAAAATATGGAGTTTAACATATTCTAAACTTAAACATGAAGGGGAATTGTGTAATTTTCTAACAAATAAGGGCTCACAACATTAATTAATATAAAATTTAGTAGTATTTTATTTATATACTACTTACTACTAAAACTTACTTATTGCTTCGTTCAAATATTTAGAAAACAGCTCCCTTTAATTATTTTCTGTTATGAATCTCAAAACTACACAAAGGTTATCTGGAAGAGAATGCTCTCTAGCATTAAGTTCGCCTTAATTTATGCAATTTTTGTTTTAGTGCAATAGAGAATTTTTTATCTATCTATTAATCTAAAAACATTTTAAATTGTCAACAGATAAGACGATAGCGTGGAAACGCGTGGTGCAAGGTGTAAGAGAGATATGCGACGTTTGTGAAACCACCCTGTTCAACTTCCACTGGACCTGCGGCAAGTGCGGGTTCGTTGTCTGCCTGGATTGTTATAAGGTATGACTTACATCACCAGAATCACATTCACATTTATTAGTATCAAAGTGCTTTTTATACCACTAGCTGATATAATGAGCATATATGGCCTATATCAAAGCATTGCCTTGTAGGTCACGTATGTTAGGAACGTGCCCTACGATTCACTGCCCTGCGTACTTTAACTCGAAGCAAATGGTCAGCCTCACGTGCCAGAAGACAAAAAGAAGTGTCACTGTCCAATTTTTTTTAATGTTCTTGTATTCCGAGAGTATTTCTGCAAACAATTGGAATAACAATCCCTTTTTAATTATTTTTTGCCTTTAAAAAAATGTAGTCGTCATATAAGAAGTCGCGGATAAAAACTAGTTATATCTCAGGATAAGTTATAGTACTGCGGTAATATTATATTTATGAAAATCATTGAAGTTTTCTGTTTTTTTTTTTAAAGTAAATAAAAAATATTCGAAAACAGTTTTAATTTTACGAAATTAATTGTTTGTTTTTTTTTCAGTCAAGAACAAGCGACACGGCGACTCCGTCCACTGAAACGAATAACACTAATGCCACTGCCAACGGCGAGAGAGATTCATTTGGGTAAGTTTATAACGTTTTTGAATTCCTGCGAGACTTTGAACGCGCTATGTTATACTGCCTTGCAACAATTCGTGGTCAACCATTTTCAAAAACGTGCAAATGGGGCCCGCCAGCGGCCTACTTGCGGAAACTAGTCCGCACGCAAAGTGCGGATGATGAATTTGCCAAAAGATAAATGCTTGGTGGGCTTCTCCCACAATGTATAACTTAGATACATTGTTTTATGACTGGCAACTCAGCTCAGTTGGTAGTAGATTTGCTTTCTGCGCTGTATGTCGTGGGTTCGGTCCCCACCCAGAAAAAATATTTGTGTGATGAGATGTTTGTCTGGGTATTGTATTGTACTAGTAGTGTATGTATTTACAAAAAAAAGTATTTAAGTATTAAATCAGTTATCTAGTGCTCATAGTGCAAGCTCTGCTTAGTTTAGGGCTTGATAGTGTTGAGTGGGTTGTCTAGAATATTTATTTGTCGTACTCGGGCTGGCAACACTGTCAGTCATCCATCATCAAACCTTCTTTCGGAACGCCACCAGTGCCATCAGTTGGCGCTTGACGGAGTCTACGAGCAACGAGCGACCGTGCGCGATTCACATTCTGGATTCTGGCTTCGTCGGTCGCACACCTAGTCTTGTAGAAACCGTCCGCGCTCCGTATACTTACCTACTTAGCTATACGTTTAATCGCTATGTTTACTAAGATGTGTGATATAAAGTTGATTCAGTTTGGAACATTTTCTTCTCATTGTTTTGCAACCGTCCCCTACCCTCAATACGCCCACTGAGTAGCTTTATAATGCCAGGCTACGGCGATGAAAATAGGATACCGACGATATATTAATTGAATGTTTTCCTTCCAGTTGGTTGACGTGTACATCCGGCGGGGCTCACCCCACGCGGCGCTTGCTCCTCACGCAGATAGCGGCGGGCGGCGCGCTCGCCACGTCCATAGCGCGCGCTCACTCGCTACGAGCCGCCTTCTCTCTGCCGGCCTGCGCTTGCGGAGACGACACGCAGCCAAGCGCCGCCAACAAGGCAGCCGCGAGGGCGCTGCTGCAGAAAGCACTGCAGAAGGTAAACATTCACTTACTAACGTATGCAAACTATCATGGGTTTTAACATTTTCATGAACAACGGGACTGAGAACTGAATGGCATATATTTTTTATTAGTTTGTAAGTTACGAATTAAGAAAATAATCCTTCTATGTAGCTGGTTAAAAAACCTGGTAACGTTCAAGCACTTAAGAGGATATTTATAATGATTAAATTTTGGGAGTTTTGACTCCCGACATTTCGGCACAGTTGCACGCACCATGATCACACGGGTTGTACTGAAGTCCACGAGTAAAAGAAGTGTTATTGGCAGACAAATCGATCTTCTTCGCACTCTTTTATTGGCTTCATTACTGCCATTGGTTCCATTTACACTTTTTTCTCGATTTCGACAAAAAACACTAACAGAATCGGGACGCGTCATCCATTCCACACTTTTGGTTGTTCGTGTTTAACTGGGTTCCAGACTCCAGGTAACTAGATTATATTGAGCGGTGCGCCAAGGGGCCTTTGGCAACGACGAGCTGTTTAACTCCAAGATTTCTAGCATGAAACACCGTTGTCGAGTGACTTGTTTATGGGTGTTTTACCGTATACATTTCGGAAAGTGCGCACAGGAATATTACGACCTTAAACCGTCATAAGTGTCATGTTCATGTTAGATATTCGACATTCTCTTACAAAGAAAAACCTCGTGCCCTACGATGCACTGCACTTTCAATCACTACTTCATTATCTATGGTTACCACAAAAAATATTCTACCTCATCCATTTCTTTACATTAAATCAAGCTTTCCTCTTGTTACAGAACGTCAAAAAGGAAGATATCAAAGAAGAGCCATCAACCAACGGCTCCTCGCCCCTAAAGTCTGAGAACGGCAAGTCCGGAAGCCAGCTCAGCTGGTTATCAGACCTACCCATCAAAACTGATCTTAAGTCAGACAAATCAGATACCAGCTCATCAGACTCAGAAGAAGGAAGCAATTTCTCAACGCTCAGAGAGTTACTAATAAGACCGGCACCAGAAGGCGGTGATACTCAACCTAAGAAGAAGCAGAAGAAAAGCAAAAGCGATATCCTAGACGACGTCATATCCAGTGTAGTTGATGAGAAAAAGGATGGAGATGATGATGACAAGCCATTCGCGCTAGCAAATGTTGTGAAGCGATATGAAAAGTCGGAAAGAGCGTCGGTCAGAATAATGACGCTGACGGAATCAAAGCTGTTGTATCCAGATGTGCCGCACGCGTGGCTGTGTGACGGGAAACTACTGCATCTTACAGAGTCCTCGCATCCTGGCAATTACAAGGCTTTCCAGGTAAATATCTATTACTAACTGCACAGCAATTCGATTCAGCTATCTATTCTATTGCGTTTCTAAAGTAGGTGTACCTTATTTATTATGCCGTGATCCTAACTCAGAGGATTCCACATCGTAAATCGCCAGATAGCTTTTTATTTTGATGTTTTAAAGTACACCAAACTCACATGCAACTTAGTCCTTTGAATTTGTATAAACAGTAGCTGACGTTCGTTTATCCTTGTTACAGGACCAATGGAAGCGCGGCCAACCAGTTCTAGTCTCAGATGTATCCACTCTCCTCGACAAGGACCTCTGGAGTCCCGAGAGCTTCTCCCGCGACTTCGGCGACACACGGGTCGACCTCGTCAACTGCGCCTCGGGTCTCGTGGTGCCCAACCAGCCCGCCCGCAAGTTCTGGGACGGGTTCGAGCTCGCCGCCAAACGGCTGCGGGACGAGAAGGGCGCTCCCATGGTGCTCAAGCTGAAGGACTGGCCGCCCGGAGAGGACTTCGCGGAGCTGCTGCCGGCGCGGTTCGACGACCTCATGCGAGCTCTCCCGCTGCACGAGTACACGGCGCGCAACGGGCGGCTCAACCTCGCCGCCAGGCTGCCCGAGTGCTTCGTGCGCCCCGACCTCGGGCCCAAGATGTACACGGCGTACGGCGGCGCCGGCGGCACCACCAACCTGCACCTCGACGTCAGCGACGCCGTCAACGTCATGGTGTACGCGAGCGCGCCCGCGGACGCGCAGGACCGCGCGCGTGAGGCCGCGCGCGCCGCGGAGGACGCCGGCGTCGACGTGCTGTCGCGGCGCCGCGCGCGCCAGAAGCCGGCCGCCGCGCTCTGGCACATCTACGCGGCACGCGACGCCGACAAGATCCGCGACTTCCTGGTGCGCGCGGAGCTGGAGCGCGGCGCGCGGCCGCGGGCGCACCACGACCCCGTGCACGACCAGACGTGGTACCTGGACGCGACGCTGCGGGACCGCCTGTACCGCGAGTACGGCGTCGAAGGGTACGCCATCCTGCAGTGCCCCGGGGACGCGGTGTTTGTCCCCGCGGGCGCGCCGCATCAGGTGCGCAACCTGCTCGACTGCATCAAGGTGGCGGAGGACTTCGTCTCGCCGGAGAACGTGTCGCGGTGCTTCGAGCTGGCGCACCAGTTCCGGCGGCTGTCGCGCTCGCACTCCAACAAGGAGGACAAGCTGCAGATCAAGAACATCGTGTTCCACGCGGTTAAGGACTCGCTCTGCTGCCTGGAGGACGCCCTCAACAAGCCCGCAGCCGAGTGAAGCGAACCCGCCTCCGCGACCCCATTTGATCTCAACCTCGAACGTAACGTTAGAGTTCCGCATTTAAACGTAAGATTGGGAGCGAGTATGTTACGCGCTGTGCGCCGATGCGTGTGTAGATGCCATGTGTGACCGCGCCCGGGCCGGACGCGAGACCTGACAGGACCGGACCGGATGACCGGGCGCGGTCGGAGTATGTGCAATGTAAATTAGTCTGATTATGGTGATATCGTTATGAGATGTGGATGTTTTATGTTCCTTAATCGAAATACAAATAGACTCTTCAGGTTATTTACGGCTTAATAGTAGCTATAGTGATATGTATTGTTGTGTAAATTTTTAATTCGAATTCCATCGAGTACATAATAAGGTGTATACTTTTAAGTTATTGTATTGAAGTAAACCGTATTCGCTCGAAGCATTGTACATTTGACACGGCGTGTAGATAAGTTTATCGTATTTCTAGATTTCTCAATTCGGTTAGTATGTTACAAATAGTTAAACAAAAAAAATGAGACAATTTCATTTTGTCCTTTGCTGTATTAGCAAGTTTTTTTGTACTGTGTATATTATGTATGGTTATAACTTGGAATAAAAAAGATGTTTATATTAAAAGTGGTTATGACTTTTATTTTAACAACGAGGAGGAGGGTAACATTTTAATATGAAAGGTTCTGCAGAACAAAGAGTTTTGATTTTATGATTAATTTGATATGATACGCTAAAGGATAAGGATTTGATACGCACCTACCTGTATCGTAGGACGATACAAGAATCACTAGGAAGATTGCCTTACACACTTGACATTCTAAATCAATTGAAGAAGACAACTCATTTTGATCACACAGAATGGGATCAAATATTATCATGAAC
Organism: Thera obeliscata; assembly: GCA_947578465.1. Lineage (NCBI taxonomy): Eukaryota > Metazoa > Arthropoda > Insecta > Lepidoptera > Geometridae > Thera > Thera obeliscata. The sequence goes on along the minus strand of OX387912.1, from coordinate 19,602,002 downwards.
CCGAGTAGGTAGTAGTAGGTAGGTGCCACTTGCATGCTAACAAGCCTAGAAAAAAGGTGAAAAAATTACGGCTTGGCTCATAACCTCTGTTTTTTATAATCCTTTCGAATAATAAAATAATGTATTGGTACTGATAAACGCGCCATCTCTTATTCATTTCTATTTTAGTTTTATAAGCGCCATCTATTATCAAAAGAGATCACCTACTCGAAATCTCAGAACGTAGTATTGCTACTCGACGCTAGATGGCTCTTATTAAAAAACTGTTAAAACAAACTTTGCCTTCACATTGTTTTTTTCATCAATATTAGCCCCCTGTACAGAAAATATAATTTTTAGGGAAACGATTTCCGCCTTCTCTCCGAGTAATTGTGTTCTGTGTTTCTCTCTGCCTGTCTAGAGGAGCGTAATTACGGTACGTAGGTAATCTATCACATAGATTTCAAACTTGCACTAAGGTATGTAACCTACCTACCTACCATCCTAATTAGGTAATATGGTTAATTGGGATTTATAAAATTGTACTTATTGCAGTCTTCCTCATTCTTTAACAAACTAAATTAAAATTATTAAAAAAATATCACATTCTAAAAAGTCAAGTTGAGAACGGCATCCGCCATTAGTGTTCCGTAAGTTTTAACTCCTCTCTCGTACCCTTACCACAGAACATTATGTACCCAATTGACTTATAATGAATATTATCAATAAATGACAATTACTTTTATTATTATGAACATAAATAATACACTTTAACAGTGGTGTTAACTGGTGCTGTCGACCTAGCTAAGTACCTAACCTACCGATTCCAACACAATTATTCACAACAAACCACAAGCCAGCAATAACTTTGTTAATTATTATAAATCCTACTAATATCATACAGCACTATCTAGTATTTAACAGCCCTACTAATTTAAAACAGAAAAGATTTGATCAAGCTTTCAGAAACCGGCCGTGCAAATCACTTACCACATCACTGGTGGTCTGGTCTAGTGGTAGCGGTCTTGCCTACCGTACCGATCCTAAGGTAGTGGGCTCAATGAGTTTTTATGTCGAAAAATGTGTGTGCACTATATGCCAGGACTCTCAAGCGGCGAAGGAAAACATCATGAGGAAACCAGCACGTCCTATATAGTATCTAAAAAGTTTGAATACACATCGTCGTGTTCACGAAAGGAGCCTCTCTGAGGCCCACTTAAAATCCTTTCACCACACTGATTTGAAAGAACCAGTGACACGATAAGAAGAAAAACATACCACAGCCAGAGCTAAATGAGTAGTCTCATATTTACGGAGCCCTAGAACTGAGATTGAGAGCGAGTCGAGTAAACCAGGCGGACGGAAAATAGGTATTTACTGCGGCTCGCTAGTTGTGTGCGTACTCACGCACACAATGATAGGTTCGCTCGACGCCGTTTACACCTAGTGTGGCAAAAGTAGGTAACCCATGATTTAAAAAAAATGTTGTTTGGTTGAGTGACTTATAGAGACGAAATTTTGTTTACGTTATGCCAGAAACTAAATTCATCTCTCTAAAAAAAACAATCTGAGGTCAGTTTACAAAATAATTACATTTTCATTTCACTTTTCTTTTAGGTTTTTTAATAATAGTAATAAATAATAAATATTGTGCACAATCCACTCCACACTATCTAGCCTCAAACCAAGCAGAGTTTATACTATAGGAACCAGACAGCTGATATAATACTTAGCATATAATTTTTTTTTTAATACATACTTAAAATACAATATAACACCCAGACAGAGAACAAACATTTGTATTCACCAAACAAATGTTTCTTCTCCGTGGGGATCGAACCCACGACCTACAGCGTAGAAGGCAGAGCTACTACTAACTATAGTCGGATTTTTAATTAGACGATACCCACTGACAGGAGCTAATGTCACTTTGTAAAATAATGTTGCCATATTTAAACTAATAGTGCGTTCAGTTCTCGTTCAATCAGATGAATGAACAATGAGTGTGAATATATAGTTAATCATTTTAAACTTTAGATAGTGTTAGCTTCATTTGTAGAATATATTTTAGTCTGTTTAAATCAAGAAATATTGTTCTAAAACGATCGGCAAGTAAAATAATCATAGTTATGACTTCCGTTTTTGTCTATCGAATGGTAGGATTTGGAAGTATTTATTGTAGTTTCCGGTAAAATTAAAAAAAGGATGGTGGTTGTTCATGTTTATTGGTGGAAGGGTAGGTTCCCGTTTGAAGTTTTCTTGCGGGAGTGATCGAGGTGGCTTGGCAGTCGGAATTGAGTCGAGTTGAAGAACGTTCATAAAATGGGAACCTAGCCCCACCGACAGTGTTTAAATTGTACATAGAGTTTAAAATTATACCTAGAGTTTTAAAAGTACACGATATGGCGTATTAATGGAATAAATGTAAAAAGTGTTGGTTCAGTGGAGAAATAAAATTGTGTTGCTGAAAATAAGGTGTTTTTACTTAAATAGTTACATATTTGTTATACATGAGTACAAAGTTGCTTTTTAACCACATGCTCAATTTTGACGTCCGAGCAAGCGAAGGATGCTATAACCACGAGCGTAGCGAGTGGTTTAAAAGTTAGAATCCTAAGCGTTAGCGAAGGAATCAAAAGAGCACACGGTGAAAAATCTTTCCTCGCTGAGGTGGGATGAAAACTTACGTGTTGCACTCCCACCTCAGCGAGGAAATTATGACTTATTGCAAAAAAAGAACATGGCTTGACTTAAAGTAACACACCAAGAAGGTACCGAGTATGTTTTTAACAGATTTAATAAGGTTGTATGATAAATTCGGCATCATGTAGGTAGAAGTAAATAGGTTTAATGATGTTTTGAATTCACAAATACACCAAGAAGGTTCCGAGTGCGAGTTTTTAACAATTTAAAAATGGTTGTATGATTTTGCCATTTTGTTTGTAATTCGGCTTCTAACGTCTGGTCTGATAGCACGAAAGTTTTTTCTGCGCTCACGCTGTTTAGTCATAGTTATTGTTTAGTTTTTTGTTGCGTTGTGCTTGTGGTAATTTTTGTGTTTATTTGTGGCTATATTGTTTGGCACAAAAAATATGGATTGTCAACCAAGCACGTCAAGCCAAAGCTTGTCTCCAAGAAAGAAAAGACCACGGATTGCCTTCAGCATTACTGAAAAACTAATGGTACAAAACGTGTATAAACACGTATTTGAGGAAAAAGCGGCTTCAATACTACCTATCGAGGCTCCCGAAAAAAAAGAATGTGTTTCAAAAACAGCAGACATTTTGGGAATTGGTGTGACCTCAATTTATAGTGTGTTAAAAGAATCTAAAGAAAATGAACAATTTAAGTCTCCCGAGAAACGTGGGCCAAAACACAGTATCAAAGATAAATTAGACGATTTCTTAATTTCTATAAGGCGAATAGTACACCATTTTTTTTATACAAATGAGTCACCCACCATTTTAAAGGTAACTTAAACTTTATTCTTTCTACTGCATTATATTCTGTGTCCACCATAATATTTTTTGTAAAACCAAAGTTTCAGATTGCATAGACTTCCTTACTTTTTTTAAAAACTTTTCTAATTACTTTACAGATTCTTAAAGTTGTGAATGAAGACCCAGACTTACCCAATTTTTCTAGCAGTACATGAAGAAAAGTTATGAAACATTTAAATTTCAAATATGTCACAAAATCAAGGCAAAGTATTTTAATTGACAGACAGGACATTATTTTATGGCGCCAGCGATACCTTCGAAAAATTAAGGAGTATCGAAGGGAAGGAAGGTATATTTATTACCAAGATGAAACCTGGATCAACGAAGGTAATTACAATTTTCTGTCTTCTTTACATTAAATTGTACCTACTTTCGAAAATTGTAACCTACTTTTCTAAATTGTACCTACTTTTACTAAAATGAACGGGAACGAGGCGAGCGAAGCCGCGGGCCGCCACTTGTTAATTGATATTTTTATTTAAGGTCATGCACCGAAGAAGGCATGGATTGACCAGACAGTTTTATCGTCCCGCCAGGCCTTCCTAGATGGCTTGACCACTGGCTTAAAACAGCCTTCAGGAAAGGGCAAACGATTAATTATCGGCCATATAGGCGGGGAAGAAGGGTTCGTAGAAGACAGCTTATTAATATTTGAAGCCAAAAAAAATAAAGAAGATTATCATCAAGAGATGAATGCCGATTGCTTTGAGAAGTGGTTTAGAGATATCTTGCCAAAACTAAAACCAAATTCCGTAGTAGTAATGGATAATGCCCCCTACCACTCCAGGAAACTAGAATCGCTGCCTAAAATGTCTTGGACTAAACCTAGAATACAAGAGTGGCTAACGAGCAAAAATATTTCGTTCGAAGCAACAATGGTTAAAGCTACTCTTATAGACATTGTACGGCAGCACAAACCAGAACATTGCGATAAGTATGTTGTGGACGAGATGGCAGCGCAGCATGGGATAATTGTTTTACGTCTGCCCCCATACCACTGTGAGCTCAACCCCATTGAGTTGGTATGGGCGCAGGCTAAGGGATATGTTGCAAGAAATAACAAAACCTTCAAAATGACAGAAGTAAAAAAACTTTTTGAAGAAGGACTTCAACATATCACACCTGAAAAATGGAGTAGCTGCGTATCTCATATAATTAAAGAAGAAGACAAAATGTATGGTCTCGACCACATGATCGACAATGTTTCAGACAGATTTATAATTAATGTCACCGAAAGCGACAGTGATGATTTTCTATCGGATGATGAATAAAAACAAATTCTGTTTTATTTTGTAAATGATCCTTGTGTAATATATGTGTAACTTTCTGGCATAAAATAAATAATTTGATTGATTGATTGATTGATTTTCATTACCTCCCTATAATTGTATATTTTATACATCTATAGTTTCAACTACATGATGTATTGAAATTAGGAAAGTCTTACAAGTTTCCTCGCAATGTTTTCCCTAATGTTTAAAACACTCGGTATTCAGTATAGGTATTAGATACTTTAAGAACATAGTCGTCGAAAACCCGTTGGTATGTACAAAGTACGACTAAAATTCGAACCCCGTACCTGATATCGGCAGTTCGGCACACTAACTATTCACTAATAGACAATTGAGGCTAGTTCATTCATTTCAATCATTCACTTTGTCACAACACTATTTTAGTTTCATCAAAAACTGACAACACAGTAAACGTCAGCTAGCTTCGTCTAATTAAAAATCCGAGTATAAGCTGAGAGAGTTTTCGTTTCATTTTCAACTATATTTACCTAGCGCGGGACGTAGTTGTTTTTTTTTATTATGTGCTAAGATAGCAAGTAATTACTCAATTATTTGTGTTAGAATTTTTTGTTCATATTTTAGTTTTGATTTTGTCAATGTTCCGTTCTGTGTACCTATGTTATGTTAAATAAATTTTCTTTCTTTCATACTTTCATTCATTTTGGATCCAAGATGGCAGCTTCATTTTTATCCTAAATAAATGATAATTATGGGTATCGATTTAGAGGTTGTTGGGGGCTCTGATTGTGGATTTGACATTCATTTTTGAATCCAAGATGGCGGATTCTTTTTTTTTCATAAATATTTGATATGGGTATCGTTTAATGGGTTTTTGGGGGTGCTGATTCCGAATCTGCCATTCATTTTTGAATCCAAGATGGCGGATTCTTTTTTTTTCTTAAATATTTGATATGGGTATCGTTTTATGGGTTTTTGGGGGCGCTGGTTCCGAATATGCCATTCATTTTTGATTCCGAGATGGCGGATGTTTTTTTTTCTTAAATTTTGATATGGGTATCGTTTTATGGGTTTTTGGGGGTGCTGATTTTGAATCTGCCATTCATTTTTGATTCCGAGATGGCGGATGTTTTTTTTTCTTAAATTTTGATATGGGTATCGTTTTATGGGTTTTTGGGGGCGCTGGTTCCGAATATGCCATTCATTTTTGATTCCAGGATGGCGGTTTTTTTTTTTTAAATATTTGATATGGGTATCGTGTTATGGGTTTTTGGGGGCGCTGGTTCCGAAGCTATTTTTTTTTAATTGACTTAAATAAAAAAAAAATAGCTTCGGAACCAGTGCCGCATTTTTTGGTTTTGGTTTTGTTATTTTGTTGATTGGTTGAGTGACTGAGGGAGATGAATATTGTCTATGTTAATTAAATCAGATCATAATTATTATTCATTACTTTTTCTTCTACCTGCCATTATCTCCCTTTATGTGGCGTCAGCTCAACGAGTTTTCCTTCTGCGTTCCCTTCTGTCATCCGTCATAGCTGCATTCCTCTCTTACCGATGTTACCTTTCACACATCTATGTTTCCTTTGGTCTACCTCTACTCACATATCCATCCACATCCATATTCATCACTCATAAAGTCACATGACTTTCATCTCTCCTAATAATAATTATTACTCAGAAATAAAAATTATAGTCAGTTTGCATACTAAATACAGTTCATTGCAGTTTTCTTTTGTTTGTTTTAGTTTCATTTTCAATTATTTTCCTTTTCGCTGTCGTTTTGACGATTTTTTTATTTATCGCTTCTAGAATATATTTAGGTTCTTTGATTTCCATTAGCCTATCTAATATAGAATCAATAATCTCTGGCAGTAAACAATCAAAATAAAATGTTTTCAATTTTCCTTCCATCATACACCAAAATTCTTTATCTTCCTCTACTTGTTCAACTTTCATGTCTACGTCAGTCCAAACAGCAAATATGCATGTTTTTCTTTGTGTGACGTGTAATTGCCCTTGTGCCTGAAAATACCAATCATGTTTTTTATTAACCTTGACGATACCATTTTTGTCTTTTTGCCAGAAAGTATTTTTTTTTTCTTTTATGCCATCATCAACGCTCATCCCTCTAGCCGAGTACGGACATTTTATTTCTACAATTTTGTCATCGTCTACAATTCCATCTGGACTGGCTCCTAAAAATGGCAAATCTTGGTCGATGAATAATCCACATGTTTTAACGGAAATTTTGAAACGCGTTTCAAGTTGTACGCGAGCAATGTGTTCATGGTTTTGGCCATGTTTAATGGACTTGACATGATCTAAATTTTTTTCAGTTACTATACTTTTGACCAAAGGTCCGCATTTAATCAGTCCTCGCTTGCACACTTTCCCAAAAACAGATGCCGTGAGTCGCAGCTTCCGCTCCTGACGCCATTCAATTGACTCAGCCTGCAAAATTGTCCTTCTCTCTAATAAGTGGCGATCTTCGTCCGACAGAGTTATGCTTTTCATATGTTCAGTTTTAGCAAAGTCAAAATCAGCCTCACTCATATCAGGTTTTTCGCACGAATCACCATAGTGTCTGTCATTGCTGCTATTAGCAGGCTTCTTGTTTGTAGAAGTAAACGATTTATGTATTTTATACTTTGCTGATGCCAATCTTTTGATATTTCTTTTGGTTTCGAGTCGCTTTATCAATTTGTTAGGACTTCGTAGTCAAATTTTTTCACTCAGGTATGACAGTGGCTGTCTTGAATTGAAGGAGACTACTGCTGCGGCACACCGTCCTGCATATGATTGCCTTCCCGAGTAGTTTATTCTTTTTCCGCCAATAAACTTCGCAATGACGCTATTAAAAATTTCGGCTATATTGCTATTCACATTATGCATCAGGCTTGTGGCATTGTTCACCAATCTGGAAGTAAACTTCAGTATGTCTGAAAATATAAAACCACCCTCTTTACTTTTCATTTCTGGTACTAGATTTTCTTCGTTTGGTGACTCATTTTCGGTTAGTTTCTTGCAATAGTAGGGTTTGCATGAGCTATGATCCCCAAATACGTGGAGTGGTCCGTTCAACAAATCTTGCTTCAGTTCAAGAACTTTTTGTGCAAAAGTTTTGCTATTATCTGCATCAATGTGCTTAACAGCACCTTTAACTGCACGCCTTAGACGCAGTATATTATGTTGTACCGCTTTTCTATACTTCAATGGGTAGCTTGTATTTTTTGTAAGCTCATCTAGTTTTGTGCAATAATTCCGCAATAAATGATTAGTGCATTCAATCTTCTCCACCAATAGGTTTCCATAGGGTTTTGATTTTTCAATATTTTTGTGGGTGCTTGAATCACCATCAGCTATCAATCTGGAGTATATTAGTTTGTGCATGTCCAAAGAAGTTTTGAAACCCTCGACCAGAGCAGTTGACTCCATCCCACTGGAAGAACCAGTATAATTTTTAAAACAGATGTGATCTGGAACTGTTATTTTTTTATTCTCAGCTCGAGCACAAACCATGCAATACTTATTTTTAACTGCCATGTATAGAACTTTTTTAGTCCTATATCCTATTATAACAGCAGCACCCGATAAAGCAGTGTAATTTTTTCTATAAGATCTCTTCGACCAGCAGCCATCAGCGACCACAGTTATCATCGGCACTCCATTCAAATTCACTTCCCCGTTGAGAACAGCTAAATCGTACTCTTCTTTAGCTGCTTCCTCCATGCTTTTATCTTTAGCTAATTCCCATAATCTACACACTTTGGTATGACACTTTGCGTATAACTTATCGGACATACACGGAATATTAAGGGTAGCTGAAACTTGTTCTAATCCAGCAAATCCTGCGCCTATTGACATAACACTGCTTACAGCATTATCATTAAGATTTAAGTCTGCAGGGCTACTTTGCTCTTTACAATTCATCAATTCTAATTTTATTTGGCACATTCGACAAGTGAAATAAAATTTTGATAAAAATCCTTTTTTTATTTCTTTAGTAAGCTTTAAGCAGCTGAAGTTGCAACCTAATGGAGAATTGTGGTTTGCGATTTCTTGGAGTTGTTTATAAATGTATGCAAAATCTACTATTCTATTTCCATCTATTATTATTTCCTTTTCGCTTTCAGTTTCTTCTTCTATTACCAATTCTGAATCCGTATGTTTCAACAAATCCTGAAATAAAAAATGGATGCCTGATTTAACAAGAATACTACATGAACTGTGTGTTTTAATATCTATCTAGTCTAGGTATAATATAATGCATTCCAAAGAGATTATAAGCAATTAACTTACATGGGCATTGTTAAATGGGATATCTTCACTTCCTGAAGGTTCTCCATCAATGATTGGATTGCATTGTTTTTCTGCATTGTTTGGCAATTTCTAAAGCAAAGAGTAATTGCACTGATTATTATATAATAATATTATTATAATTACAATGACAAGGTTTAATAACTTACGCAATTAATATTTCCAGATTCATCTAGGTCCCTTGCCAATGAAGATATTCTAAAAAAAAATATAATTAATTAACCTGTAATTAAAAATATTTCTTACATTGTCAAAAGTTATTTAACTCTAGGATGAAACACAGTTAAAACCTAAGATACTAACAACAAATTCACAGCAAATTCACAACCAGCACCTTAAAAAAACCCATAAAACGATGCCCACATCAAATAAGTAAGATAAAAAGAATCCGCCATCTTGGATTCAAAAATGAATGGCAGATTCAAAATCAGCACCCCCAAAAACCGCTAAAAGAATACCCATATCAAATATTTAAGAAAAAAAAACAACCGCCATCTTGGAATCAAAAATGAATGCCAGATTCAAAATCAGCACCCCCAAAAACCCATAAAACGATACCCATATCAAATATTTAAGAAAAAAAAAACATCCGCCATCCTGGAATCAAAAATGAATGGCATATTCGGAACCAGCGCCCCCAAAAACCCATAAAACGATACCCATATCAAATATTTAAGAAAAAAAAAACATCCGCCATCTTGGAATCAAAAATGAATGGCATATTCGGAACCAGCGCCCCCAAAAACCCATAAAACGATACCCATATCAAATATTTAAGAAAAAAAAGAATCCGCCATCTTGGATTCAAAAATGAATGCCAGATTCAAAATCAGCACCCCCAAAAACCCATAAAACGATACCCATATCAAATATTTAAGAAAAAAAAACATCCACCATCTTGGAATAAAAAATGAATGCCAGATTCAAAATCAGCACCCCCAAAAACCCATAAAACGATACCCATATCAAATATTTAAGAAAAAAAAACATCCGCCATCTTGGAATCAAAAATGAATGCCAGATTCAAAATCAGCACCCCCAAAAACCCATAAAACGATACCCATATCAAATATTTAAGAAAAAAAAACATCCACCATCTTGGAATCAAAAATGAATGACAGATTCAAAATCAGCACCCCCAAAAACCCATAAAACGATACCCATATCAAATATTTAAGAAAAAAAAGAATCCGCCATCTTGGATTCAAAAATGAATGGCATATTCGGAACCAGCGCCCCCAAAAACCCATAAAACGATACCCATATCAAATATTTAAGAAAAAAAAGAATCCGCCATTTCGGATTCAAAAATGAATGGCAGATTCAAAATCAGCGCCCCCAAAAACCCATAAAACGATACCCATATCAAAAAATTAATGGCATATTCGGAGCCAGCGCCCCCAAAACCCCATATCAAAAGTTTATGACAAAAAAAAATCCACCATCTTGGATTAAAAAATTAATGGCGGATTCGGAACCAGCGCCCTCAAAAACCTATAAAACGATACCAATATCAAATATAAAAAAAATGAATCCGCCAGCTTGGATTAAAAAATGAATGGCATATTCGGAGTCAGCGCCCCCAAAACCCCATATCAAAAATTTATGACAAAAAAAGAATCCGCCATCTTGGATTAAAAAATGAATGGCAGATTCGGAACCAGCGCCCTCGAAAACTTATTAAACGATACCAATATCAAATATAAAAAAAAAATGAATCCGCCATCTTGGGTTTTCGATTCGCAATCAGCCTGACCAAAAAAACTTGGAACAATACCAACATCAAATTTGAAATACGAAAATAATCTATACCTACATACATACATATTTTTATCGATTTTTTTTTCCGGAACAGAGCGCCACTTTTCTTCTTAGAATATCTTTCTTTTCGCTTTCCCATTGTTCCCTAAACAGAGTAAATATTTATAGGTACATCACATTTTTTTGAGCAATAAAAAGCATAGATAATAAAAAATGGCTTACCTCACTTTACCTGTTTGCAGCTGTGTGTACATACACATAAGATCGCGTTTGCTAGTTGGCTCGCGTCGCCTCGCAAAGAGACGTGCTCCCACTCTGAGCTCTCGTGGTGGACTGAATTTCCGCGAGCGTTCGTCGCGTATATATTCAACTTCGCGCGTCCATAGTAAATTTGTATGGCGGATTTGAGATGCTTTTTTAAAAAATTCATAACTAAATAACTAAGTGATTTATTAAAAATCGAAAAAGGACTAATTGTAGACTAAACATTTGAGATTAATTCGAATTAAAGTTTGTTCATAAAATCAACAGTGTAACATGACATTTTTTAATAACGCCGACATACGATTTGTCAAATTTTACCTATCTGTGTTTATTTAATTATATATAATTATTTTTTTTTGTTACGGAATAATTGTCAATACGTTCAGTCTGGTACTATAAACAAAGTTTTAGATTCATTATTGCAAGTATATTCATAATATCGATTTAACTGTGACTATCGTTTTTAACTATTTTGCACGACTCGCTCTTAAACAATAAAGAATTTCCAGAAAACACTTCGCTTGCTAATAAACTGACCCCAGATTACAGGGTCTCGACATTTTGACATAGAGGTAAAACATTGCTGCCTCAAAAGAAAGCTCACAAAAATACACGACCACAAAAAAGCAATGGTCATGAACCGTCGGCTTAAATCAAGGCTTGATGTTTTATTGAGCTAGATACATGCTGCTTCCCCTCTCGGCAGGTTATAAAGAGATTCAGTCAGGTGGTCCTGAGGTCAGTCCATATTCGTCCGTTGAGTCGTGTACACTTGTGAAAATGAAGTCAGCTACTTTGATTGTTTTTGGTAAGTCTTCTACTTCTAAAGTTGTTACAGCTAGATTTTTTTCTTTTGCTAGGCACTGCGTAAAGTGTGTGTGTATTTTTACCTGCCCAATAACTAGTAATAGGCTTATAGTAATAGTTATTCAACAGGCCTGAGTTATACGGAAAAGTTTGCAAACAATTTTGGCCTGATTTGAATATTCGCCTACTTATTTACTATTCTTGAACCTATTTATTAGTCTAGTTTAGTATAGTTGAACTCGTCATTTTCTTCTTGTGGTGTCACTAGCTCGTTTGAACAAGTGTGAAAGGATTTTAAGTGCGTCTCAAAGAGGCTCCGTTCATGTACACATGCTTTCAAGCTTTTTTGGTTCTACGAGATGCCGGTTTCCTCACGATGGTTTTCCTTCACCGTTTGAGGTCACTGGTACTGAGTCACTTGTGCCTAATGTAAATAATTTCACACCATCAATAACAAGTTAATTCAATAATAATTCATATTAGGCGCCACACGTCCAGACATTTTTTAATAAACCACATAATAGCTGCATAATATTCACATTTTGCTTTAAAGCCTCAGCTAATATTTTCAATCCAAATGTAACACCTAAGTAGATCTTTTGGTTGAAAGGAAAGTTTTGTCGTTCTACTGCCGATCTTCTGGACTGTTTTCAGACTAATGTGTATTTATATGAACTGCGTTTCTCCAAATACCATACATTATCAATAAATGACTATTGTGACTCGAAATCGATTGAGTTTCAAACCGATTGTATCTAGAATCCCTGTATTTATCTGTCTGTAGCCATTCTGAATAGTCTGTCTGTACCTACTCATGAGGTCATCATAATTATTATCTTGCGAGAGACACAAAACAAACACAATTGGCATTAAAACCCTAGGAAATGCTAAATAAAATTAACAATAATGTGACAATTTGTGAGTTTGAGTGTTTGTTCTCGTATGGTCACTTATACGCGGGCTCCCCAAGACCACAATATTTTTATAATATTCATCATTGATGCAGTGTGAAATGTGCCAAATTCTAATTCAAAAAGTTTATTCAGTTGTATTGTATCACAAGGATCACTTTGAAACAACTTAAAACTAGGTGAGGTGCCAGTTCCACTCGACCAAGCCTATAAGAACAGGCAGCAAACTACGGCTTGGTTCCTACCGTTTTTATGTATAATCCTTTTATAAAATAAAAATAGTTGTTTGCCTTTTCATATGTAAAACTAAGAAAAGGCGAAAGATGAGGATGTACAAGTACTACGTGAGCAAAGCAACAGGCTAACAGTTATCATTCTTATAGCTGAGAATGTACCATGCGCCTAATGAGCAACAGCAATTTTCTGCTTAACACGAAAATTGACGTTGATCGTATAAGTGACTCCTTTCCTGTTTATGTCATTGTGACCTACCAAGGTACAAAGGTCAGTTCCTGGAGAGGCACAATCACATTACGTTCATTCAGTTACATTGTGTTAGGTACTGTCTTGATAGCTGCGAATAAAACTGGTTCTGACAGAGACCCAGATATGTATTCGGAATACATCGATGTTTTGCATCTAGGTTTCGATTTACAAAGTTATTACCACTGTTAGACCTTTATTTGTCTAGTCTTTGCCAGCTTCAATGAACAAAATAGTCAGGCAGTTTGACCGGATGGTGTCCGTCGTCAGGATATCAAATTAGTAATGCCACGAACTCTTTTCGACGGTCGACGGTCAACGGTACAGTGGTCGTGTTTTTGAGCTACCTAGTTTTTATGTTTTCGCAGTTCTTGTGACAAAACTGGTTTTGGCTAATAGGTCCTAGGTTTGAATTAGGTGGTCTCTATGGTCCCAACAATTAGTAAGAACATTTTGTTTGGCAAAAAGTTCGGCTTGCGAGTTTTAGGAGCAGTCGAAAATTAAATAGGTTCAAAGACACGCCTCATTTGTTCTAGTAGGTACTCCCGTAGTGATAATCATTTTGAGAACAAAATACATCAAAACTATATGGAAAAAACGGGTGTTTATCGCGACCTTTAAACGTCGGGAAATAATAAAGGTAATCGCGATAAACACCTATTTTTTCCATATTATTTATGTTATGTTATTTGCATAGTTTGCATAGTTTTTTATGCATAACGATCGCGTTAATTTAAAAAGTGCTAAAATACATCATCAATAATTCATCGTCCCAACTAAGCATGATAAGCTTATTTGAACCAAGATGAAAGATATCTTGTTCTTTTGACGAATGTTCATTGTGCTGTTTCTTCTCTAGTCGGGTCTAATATCCGTCAACTATAATAGCAGCTGTCACGGAACCCCTGGATAAGAATCACCCTGTGTTTTCCAGTGGTCCTGGTAGCAGCCGTGACCTGCTATCCCGACAAGACAGACATTAAGAGGCTGAAGGAAGAAGCTAACCGCAAGAAGGCTTGCATGCAGGACTGCAGCCATGTGGCCTTCGAACCGCTGTGTGCTGGGAAGCAGGGCGAGAAACCAAAGTCATTCGGCAGCGTGTGTGTCATGAACAACTTCAACTGCGAGCATAAAGACAGTAAGTAATATAGACTAGGAATTGACCACATTATAATGGATGACGAATGATAGCAATGAGTGGGAGAAGAAACCCTGTTGTGACCTCCAATCAGCGTAGGATAAGGGCAGCATGATATACATAATATGGATGGATGATAATGTACCAATCACAGGAAGTTGTTGGGTGGAGAAGGCTTATATAAACACCATCAGCATCGGCTGATGCTGATGGTGTTTTTTGGTGCTAAACATCCGAGCTACCTCCAAAGTCTGCTTACATTATTTTCTAAAAGTCCTTGTGGAATAAAAATCTATATTTTGTTGGGGTGGTGCTAGCGCTTCGAAGAAGCAAAGTAAAAATAAAGTCGTCAAAAACCAGTACCCGTCATTATGGTGACAAAAGAGAGCTGAGTCAGAACACGGTTGGCTGCCTTTCATAACAATAGCGCCATGCCATGCAGCCACGCTTACCTAACACCGTCACACTGCGGTGAGCTAAAAAGCTGGTCATACCGCGGTAAGCACTCATGACTCAACACAGCGTCTATTTCCCCCCCTTTGTTTAGAACCTTGAGATATTTGATAAAGATCTTCAGACTCAGTGCGTATCTTGTAAGATTTTTGCTTCCTCATTCAATACGGGTCTTTTAATTTTACCTACCTAGAGCACAGAATAAAATAAATTATACCTAGTTTAAAAAACTAAAAAAAACGCTTTTATTATCTACTAATTTAACTAAAAAGTTAAAACTAAAACTGTAATAATCAATTGAATAATTTATATTATTGTACAAAAAGCGTAGCGGCTTTTGATTTTGATTGCTGTAAATATTTTATCAATAGTTTATTATATCTAAAGTTATTATAAAAAGCACCCCACACTTTTTTGTACAATAATATAAATTTTTCAATTGATTATTACAGTTTTATTTTTAAATTTTAAGTTTAATTAGTTATAAAAGCGTTTTTTTTTTAACTATATACAATCATATAATTATTTTCATATTATTGCATTGTCATCGACTTTTAACAGGTGTGCAAAGTTTGAATCAAATCTGATCGTTCAAAGTAGGACAAAATCGAGCTCATCACGCTTTTATAATTAATTGAACTTTTTAGTTCAATTAGTTATAAAACCGTTATTTTTTAGTTTTTTAAACCATAATTTATTCCTTACTTGCCCTTATTCACTGAAATATTCTTCTGTTCCAGCTCTGGCGAAGATCAGCAAAGGTGAATGCCCTGGATCCGACGGCATTCGTCTCTCCTAATTTCTCAATCTACTTCTCATGCCAGTCATAAGTAGACTCTAAGTATAAGCATTTTACTTTGTATTTTGAACTAAACTAAGTTTATAAGGCTTTGTATATTTTATACCTAACATCAAAGAAGCTGTGATGTAGTAGATGCTAGTTGAAGCTTGAGAGGTCGTTGCAGCATTTTGACAACGACCTCGAAGCCAGTCGTAACTTTGAACGAAATACCAAATCAAGATTCAACAATAAACAGCCCTACTTATAAACGCAATTTAAATTTAATCATTGCTTAAAGTCAGCCCTGTCACTGTTTGTCATTACCCAGTGGAAAGAGATGGCAATAGTTTAAGCACTGTTTATCTTTTGACATATTTTTATAAGTAAGGCCAAAACTCTTTAACTGGGGTAACCATATTGACTGGCCTCCAGCTCAGTTGGTAGTAGCTCTGCCTTCTGCGCCGTAGGTCGTGGGTTCGATCCCCACCGAGAACAAATATTTGTGAGGTAAACATAAATGTTTGTTCTCTGTCTGGGTGTTATATTGTATTCTAAGTATGTATTTACAAAAAAAAATGTATTTAAGTATTATATCTGGTTCCCATATTACAAGCTCTGCTTAGTTTGGGGCTGGGTAGTGTTGTGTGAATTGTCCACAATATTTAAAAAAAAAAAAAAAAAAAAAAAAAAAAAATATTAAACTCTTGAAATCAGAGGTTTGGAATTTTCGTTCAAAATTTGCGCATTTTGTGAGTAGGTAGGCCTTTTGTTAATTTTTTTCTTTGAATAGAATATATCGCTTCAAATTCATACATTTTGTTAAGCCTCTAATTTTTTGTAATAAAACCGTTTTTTATAACGAATTAAGATGTTTTTGATACACAATCAAATTAGAATGACATTGAAGCGTCCTTTTTTTCCATTTTCTTGGATTTGGTAGGCACATATTCTATTCTTAAAACCACAATAATCCCAACACTTTGTGTCACGTGGGCACATCAATATTATTACATTGTTTAATTATACCTACCTACCTTCGTGCCGTACTATCAAATGAACTACATACTTATATAATGAAAAGATGAGCGTAAAAAATATTATAATTAGTAGGTATGCAGTTGTTTTTGCGGTAAAATTCCTTAGACTCAAGTTTGTTTGTATATAAAGTTCGCTTACAATCTAGAATTGTGCGGCCATGGAAATAATCACGTGTTTACATTCATAGGTCGCCTCAAGTGCATACACCGGGTAGCCTAGAAAATAGTAGATAATCTAGACTGCCTGTCGCCGAACGTTGTTTGTCTAACACTATTCCTCGTGTTGGTAGATCCTGTTCGAAATACCTACTTATCAGTGAACCAAACGCACTACAGTGAGCTTCATTGCTAAAACTTGTGAAATTTTTGGATATCCCGAGAGTTTCCGACTTATCCCGAAGCTGTTTTATACCCAACTGGTAGGCACAATTAGGGGTAGTCCCATAAAAGGGAAATAGCTTTTTTGTATTGAAGCGTGCTTTAGCATGCTTGGCTATTTTCTCGAACAGATCATTCCAGAAATAGTTATTTGTTATACAAGAGTGCAAAGCTGCTTTTTAACCGTGTGCTCAATTTTGATGACTGAGCAAGCGCAGGATTCTAAAGTTTAACCAAAATCTTTGCACTCGAGTGCAACACGTAACTTTTCATCCCACCTCTGCGAAGAAATGACTAATGCAAAAAAGAAAATGGCGCAACTAAAAGTAACACACCAAGAAGGTTCCGAGTATGAGTTATTAACAAATTTAAAAAGGTTGTATGATAAATTCGGCACCATGCAGGTAGAAGTAAATAGGTATAATGGTGTTTTGAATTCACAAATACACCAAGAAGGTTACGAGTGCGAGTTCTAAACAAAATAAAAAAGGTTGTATGATAAGTTCGGCACCATGGAGGTAGAAGTAAATAGGTTGTGTATTCACAAACTTATTGAACACGATATTCTAAATTCAAATTTACTTTATCCTCTAGCGGATAAAAACGGCTTTTCCAGTCAGAAATTAAACAGCAAAAACACACTTTCAGAGCTGGTGGGATGAAATAGTTATTTGTTATACAAGAGTGCAAAGCTGCTTTTTAACCGCGTGCTCAATTTTGATGACTGAGCAAGCGCAGGATTCTAAAGTTTAATCACGAGCGTAGCGAGTGGTTTAAAAGTTAGAATCCTAAGCGTCGCGAAGGAATCAAAAGAGCACAAGGTGAGAAATCTTTGCACTCGAGTGCAACACGTAACTTTTCATCCCACCTCAGCGAGGAAATGACTAATGCAAAAAAGAACATGGCGCGACTAAAAGTAACACACCAAGAAGGTTCCGAGTATGAGTTATTAACAAATTTAAAAAGGTTGTATGATAAATTCGGCACCATGCAGGTAGAAGTAAATAGGTTTAATGGTGTTTTGAATTCACAAATACATCAAGAAGGTTACGAGTGCGAGTTTTTAACAAAATAAAAAAGGTTGTATGATTAGTTCGGCTCCATGGAGGTAGAAGTAAATAGGTTGTGTATTCACAAACTTATTGAACACGATATTCTAAATTCAAATTTACTTTATCCTCTAGCGGATAAAAACGGCTTTTCCAGTCAGAAATTAAACAGCAAAAACACACTTTCAGAGCTGGTGGGATGAAAAATAAATTAATCGGTATGGATGTGTAACTTTTGCTCTGTGGCATTGCGGGCCCGTTTATGTCTTCTTCAAGTACTTACTACAAATATGTCTACGAATATTCGTAGCGGGATAAGGCATCAATGATTCTGTGGTTTTGAAACTAATCTACGGGGTAGTGACGTCATCTTTTTTGTGCATGACAATGGCATGGTATGTCTGTAAAACATTCGAATAGGAGGCAATAAAATGAGAGAAAGGAATGCTTGGAAATAATAATTTTAAATTGATTGAACTCTTTATTGAACTATTTCATGTATATTATACACTGACAAAATATCGGGGACTGGATCAGTCAACTCGTTAAAATTACAATGTGTTCGTACTTTGTACAATAAATAAAATATTCTTAATTAAATTACCATCGTAAGGCCCGATTCACTAAAGCAGAGTGAAAAGTCCACAGATTTTTTGTGGCTGTAGTGAATTCACTGGTTGATTTTCGAAATCTTTTCCTTCCGCTTTGGTAAACAATAGACCTTATTGTAAATCTATGAATAATTACTAGAATGTATTTGAACATGGCTTTGGCGTTAATATTACGTCTAATTTATCAGAAAATAGTTTTTTTTAATTTTAGGCATTTTACCAAAGCCTGACCTAATTTTGTCACGCGGTTTAATACAAATTAACCACTAAAATGGTTTTAAAAACGCAAGGTATATATGCTACTTTGAATAAATGAGATGATTCAAGTTAAATAAAAGTTTCAAAAACTGAAGGAATAAAACATAAATTACAATTGAATGCAAAAAAGGTCGTTATGCATAGAAATAGGTAAACAAACATTTTAGGATCTCTAGGTCCCAATGTTTTCTTTCAAACCTCTGAAAGAGCTTTTTCACATGTTGCGTCTTGAAAGCGCGATTTTAAGGGCCTTATAAATTTAGGTAAGTTGGTCTACTATAAAAGTATAATTAAAACCGATTAGGAAATTAAAATAATAACGTTAGAGCTCTTTTGTAACTATTGTAACATCAGCATTCTCCCAAGCTCGTGATTGCGTAATCTGAAAAACAAAAATGTTTTTTATATTTTTTTCACTTCAAATATTTTCTTAAACCAACATTTTAATCTCCATGAGAAACTATAGAAATGTCTAGATATTGTTCCATTGCCGTTTATTTTACTTCAGACACAAGCACGCCTATGAACTTCCATAATTAGAGATATAAACAAAAAATACTTCATGGATGCTGACTTTATAATATAAATAATGAAGCGACATGCTCCCTAGGCTGTCGCGTCACGGAAATAATATGAATTATTTTCAACATCCAAATCGGTGCAGCTTTTACGGCTTAATTGAGCCGCCAACACCCAAATAGGTACATAACATGCTTTCACAGCTCATGCTCAAACATTGCATTTATAAAGAGTAGTATGACAGTGGAAAATAATACTAACATGTGCTCTCACGGCAAGAAACCGCTTCCAGTTCGCACAGTGTCGCAAAGGTCCTGGCAGTACCCGCAGCATCAAACGCACAGACCGGGCCGATCAGTGGCGCTGCACACCGACCCACGCACAGCGGGGGAGGCACCCCCTCCCGCACCCGCGCCCTCACCAGCTCGGGGGGAATGCGCATCTCGGGAGCTGAGATCTCATTCGCGTCACCCACTCGTGCTGGGACGAATGGAAGGCTGGCGGAGAGCGCCTGGCACCACGCTGAAAATGGAGAGAAAATTTGATAAATTAGAGGCTTGGGATAAGACGGTTTTGAACCAATAATGAGTTCGATTTTCAAAATAATACTCATTTATTTGTTTAGGATTATTTTGAAAATAGAATACGGCTCCACTGTTGATAGAAAATAAGGTCCAGGACAAAGAGGTATGGAAATGGAACCAATAGCAAAGAGTTAGTCTAGGGGACTCTTGCATCTTGACGTTGTTGGTTCAATATTTATGGTAATTTTTCGTGTATGTTTGAAAAATTTGAAAATCGAACGCGGATTCAGCAATCTCCCGAATATCTGTGTTGTGTTGCAGGATTTGCACTGCCAGTTCATACTTTATCCCCGATTCACATTTTCCGCTATATTTTTATTTTTATTACATAGTGTTTATTTAATTTTCAGATAGGCATGTCCAGGGCCGTTATTCGCTATTGCCAAACCACGCGCGTTACGTGAACACGTTAAGACATCGGTTTAGCAATCGTCGGATTTTGAACGAATCATGTGAAATAACCAAAACATCAAACGTGGGGCATAGACAACTAGTCTTGTGGCATACAGAATACCATTTTTCGATTCCGCACCAAGGCGCGTTTGCGTTTAGATCACGTTGTGAAGTCACACGTTTTGGGCACGGAATCTCCAATGTAATAGCGAATAAGGCCCCTTATTTCCTCTGAAATCACAAAATATTATTGTTTAATTCATGTTGTTAAATACATGAGGCGAGTTATTGCCTCCGAATGTATTTTTATATCCTTGTAGGTACGTCTGTGTATGTAAACTATGAAAATCAGTGCAAATCTTCACTCAACAAACAAACTGTAGTACAGCAAGAATCCGTTTTAGCGATAAATTAAATGAGGACATAAACGTAGCTTAATTGTTTCTTGTTTTATTCCATTGTAAGAACAGTTGTTATTACCTACATTTTGAGATTACTCGATGACCTTTTTTACCCCTATCGACAGTAGTACTTAGTTTAGTGCTACAAAATATTTACGTACTACTTTTGGAAAATTTACCAATGAAGAAAAGATGCATAGGTAATTAACCAATTAGCTCAGTGTGAATTGTTGTGACCAACTCGTTCTGTTTTCAAATTATTTGAAAAAAGATGGCGTCTTCTCATTGGTCCATTCATTATTTAATGGGTACTAAAGTCGGTGATAGGTACTCGTACGTATCTGCTCCGGTCAGTGTAATCAGTGTTTATTTACCCAAATTAATCGTGATCTCATGCATATTACGCATTTGTTGGCTGTTATCAGCGGGTCAGCTTGTAAACATACTTGTACACACACCCATGCACATACAGCGATTGACAAACAAAGCGTGTCGTTTACGTTCATCATAATTACTAATTTTCGAACATCACACACAATCTTGCCTAAGTTGGGTAAGCGAATAATAACGAAAGCCAAGTTGGATGTTTGTTCTTAGGGAAATTGCAGTAGTTTTTAGGACAAGGTTAGGAATGCAAATTAGGATATCGCGTCGTAACACTTTTCACTCACTCGACTTCAAGTAATAAACCTGGTTAAAAACCCACAGAAATGACACAAGAAGGGTTGCTAAATGAATTGCAAAAAAAACGTGCGTCTAAAATATTATAGCCGCAACTTGTTAGCAGACTTTTCTTGATGTGAGCTTCACGCGGAGAGGCTGATGTTATTTGTCAAAACTTGATACCCACAGCGTCCTGCCTGATAGTCCCGCACAGACCGACCGACGACGCCGCAGGCAGCGGTGCTGTGTGTCATGCGCCTTAGCATGGGCGTGGTGCAACTCATTGTTTACGTTCTACTACAATGGAATCAAAGAGGAAACAACTAGATAATGCATAATACCTACATACTCAATTGATAAATGCATTAACTAATTGGTTTTGTTCAAATAGCTAGTCCAAAATAAGCTCAGATAGAGCTCACAGCTATTCTACAAGCTCATATACCTAGGAACGAGAAAAAGAAACGTGGCACTCCGGGAATGCCGACAGAGGTGAAAAGTTGAACAGTTATCCAAATTTTTTCGAAGAAATTACTTTTCCTACTTTTATGTATGATTTATTTAAATTTTATTTTTTGTTATTATTCTGTTCGCGCTGCGTCTTGTGTGTACTAAATAAATTATTTTATTTCTTTCTTTCTAATCTCTCTGATCGTCTAATCGTCTGATGTAGAAGACTACATCGTCATGGTTGGCTAATGTCGTCATGACAGTAGCAGCTGCAGTAATTGCACAGCACATGGACGTGCCTGTCTGCCCTATGATCGATTACCCAGGCTAATAATAAACATGTGCTCTGAGGGTTGATAACCCAATTGCATTCATTTGGCAAACTGCTACGAGTTTTTGCCGCGCGGTTAATATTTTATTCTTGATGTTCAACATTGCTTTTGTCCGCTGGTGCTGGTGTGATATGGTGAACTTTATTTATTATTTTTATTTATTTATTTATTTGTTATTTTTCATTTCTTATTTTTACAGACTGAGATAGCATACGATTCTGATAATTTTATAAAAAATTAAACGGTCACACACTACACAAGGCTCCCATCATTCACCATATATATTCTTGAGAACTCTAGCATTGCACATTTTTTGATTAAATGTGACTTAAATTTTGGTTTTGTCCGTTTTCGACTCGCCTAGAGTCTTTCTGTGGTCGGCACTTCATGACTGAAGATCTTGATCAATAAGATGTACTCGTTGTACAAAGTAGACAGTCTGTCCCCAGCGCGTAGCCATTTTCACCACAGAATTGTTTTCCAAATCATTAAACTGGGTTGTCCCCACCACTGTCCTCTTTTTAAGTTGAGCTGGTTAGTCCACCTAGTTCTACAGGGAGATCTACCGCAAGATCGTTTTTCTTCCACGTTCCCAACAATTACCAGATTTTCGAGGCTTCCGTCACCGCGTCTAGTTAGAGTAACCTTTTTTTTACATGCACATCCTTTGGTTACAATCTCACCTGATGGTAAGTGAAAATGTAGCCGACAATGGGGCAGGAGACACCTATTCACTTCTCTTGCCTTGAAGAGGCCCAGATTGTAGTGGTATGGAAAAACAGCTGACGGCAATGAGTTCCATTCCTTGGAGGTTCGCATAATAAAGGTGACGCCAAAACGCTTAGTGCGAATGGGCCACCCAAGAGACCACTGGTGGTCTAGTGGTAGCCTTCCGATCCGAAGGTCGTAGGTTCTAATCCAGTCGTGTACCAATTAGTTTTTCTGTGTGTGCACTATGCCAGTACTCTCAAAACTTTGAAGGAAAACATCGTGAGGAAACCGGTGTGTTGTAGAATCTAAAAAAGTTCGAGCAACACGAGCAGCACTACTTGCGGAAAAACCAGCACGCTCAACAAATGCGGATGATTAAAATTTGCCGAATGGGCCAACCATTGCCTTAGGACGATTCAAAGTGAAGCTCGTGATTCTATCATTTTTGACCTGACTTTTTAGTTGAAATATTGTATGCGTGTGATAACCCTAAGATCAAGACGCCGACCGGTCTCATCTGTTCTGCATTAATTTGCTTTAGCATCTGTCTTTGCTTTTATTTTAAACTACCACCCGCTTTGTGAATTTATTAAAGTAGCTAACATATAATTATAAGTTTAAAAAACTGGAGAAACCGACTTCATTGCCAAACGGCTAAACGATTTTAGTGAAATTTGTTTGGGACAATCTGGACGTAAGAATAACCTTCCAAACAAAAAAATAATTTTCTAAATCGGTTCAAAAATGACGGAGGCATGCAGTTACAAACATAAAAAAAACTATTTAAAAAAAATGGCAACACCGATTTTAATAAAATTAAAATGGAACCAATCTGGAAGCAGTACCTTTCAGAAAAAAAAATAATTTTTCAAATCGGCTCACAAATGACGAAGTTATGCGGTAACAAACATTAAAAAAAAATAATAAAAAAAAATACAACCGAATTGAGAACCTCCTCCTTTTTGATTTGAAGTCGGCTAATAACGAAGAAAGAAGATAACGTCTGTCTGTCTGCATGGTAGCATGCCTTCAAATCTTTTGGTAAACATGAATTTAGATGAGGTAGTATAGAGTGACTAGCCTTTCCTGTAGGATCTCAGGCGGTTGAACTGGCAAACACCACCCGTCATTACTATTGGGTTCACCAACTGTATAGTTACGGAAGTCAGCTCAACAAGCACCAACTACCAAATAACTCAAACTGGTTCGATCAAATACTGATAGGTTTAAGAATTACATTTAAGGAAGTCAGGGTTTTATTACCAGTTATTAGCCAGATACTTCTTGCTAAGACGGCTGACAGAGAAGAATGGAAGAGGAGACCATGCTGTATCGACTAGGTACATGAGATGATGATATCTCTTTGCTTAGAATTTGATCAGATCGATAGTATTTCTCTTGGCATTAGGCTCTAAATACACTCATCAGAGTACCAATCTTAATTTACTATTATGGCACGAAAGGAGCCTCTTTGAGGCGCACTTAAAATCCTTTCACCACACTTGTTTCGGAAGAATCAGTGACACGATAAGAAGGAACTTACTATCAATAAATATTATTTGCACCAGCCTATCTGGCTCCAGAGGTGCTGAGTGCGCAATGGCTCAAGGTCCAACGGACAGGAATTCTACTGGGTTGCGGTTTGTTATCGACAGGAAAACTATGTAAATAAACAAACTTAGTATGTTGCATGTTAGTAAGCAGCTGCATTATGGAAATTACCTATTTGATGCACTATTTAGTGCACTTCGTGTTCCAGGCTTGCGCAAATTTAGGCAATCAGCTTCAGCAAAGGGTTTTGCAACTGCCGCAAACTTTGACAGTGATACATTGATCGCCATCGCAGGAGATCTAGATATGGCTTAAATGTAGTGGAACTGAACAGCTCGTGAAAAGGCATCATCAAAGTGTTAAAGTATATAAATGTATTTGCAGGTCTTGCTGACATCAATCACTGAGATACACCTATCTATGGTGTATGGTGTCTATGGTGTGTGATGTGACCAATATTCCATTAATAATGAACCGGCATGCCTTTATAGTAATTCATGCGTGCGTGTATGCTGACAACAATAGAAATCAAACTCAAAACGAAATATCAGAGTTCATATTATCCAACGAATGATATGTCTATAGTTATAAAAATCTTACCAGTAACTAAAACTACGCAGAACAAAATCTTCCCGTGTACCATTTCCACCTATTTCAGTCCTTTCTGCGCACGACACTGCACTTCAGTCTATGGTGTGTGCCGATTTAAAAATCGAGCAGCTTTGTAGCTTAATTCAAAATTAGAATGAACGACTTTAATTCAAATTCAAAATCGCGGGAGATTTGAAATAATCGAATTAATGATGTTTATTGTTGCGTACTTATCGGTTTACTGATGCATCGGGTGGAGCGTGGCTCGGATGCTCGGAGGGGCAGGCCGCGGGGGCGGGGGCTGGCAGCTGCCTGATAACCTCCCGACTCGGCCGGAGGACGAACTGAAGATAACGGACTCCGACATTCAAATGAGAGCGAGCATTCTTTCAAGCAGATGTTTGCTTAGAATTTTTTTTTGTATCAAGTGTGTTAAAAGCTATTCTTCTTGCTAGGTATTCTTACCTAAAAAAAACTTAAGAGTCCATGCCTATTCTTATTACTTACCTCTAAGCCGCATGGTAGAGCAGCTCTGCTATTCCCAAAACATTGGCTCGTTGGGTTCACCAATTCCGCATTCGATTTTCAAATTTAATTATGAAAACTCAAAAAGATTCAGCGATTGCCTGAACTAGTTGTGTTGTAGACCCGCTGATAGTATAATCTAACAAACGATAAATTAATTTGAGTTAGACTGTACGGCATACAGCAGGAACTACTGAGTCAAAATGTACTTAACTTCGATTGTGTAAAGACGATGCTGTGGGCTGGGCTTTTTCGTACCTTCGTATATAAAATTTAAGTACCTGTATACGTCAAGAAAAAGCGCACACATTTAGGAATCCAAAGGTTTCATGAATCTAGAAGTTTGTAGGTCGTTTTACAAAATGGTAAATCGTATAAAAAATAGGTTTGATAGATAGATTAATACTTTAAAAAAGAAACATAATATAGAAGAAACATTCCAAATATAGGTACAATGGGCTGCCTTATCGCTTAGAGCGATCTCTTCCAGACAACCTTTGGACTGTATAGGTGTTCATTAATTATATTCAACATTTAATAGGGCTGTTTCGTATATGTGGCGATTTGTTGGTGACCTTTGATAGCAAGTTCATCTGAATAAAAGTCAATATGTAATGGAATATCTTTGTCTTCTTTGTGCCACAGAATATAACATAGTGCAGAGTGCAGCAGATAAACCACACAGATTACGTTTACAGCAGATACACTATGTATTTATATGTATAATTAGGTAGCAGTAGGCAACAAATATTGCACATCGGCTAATTTCGGCTTCTTAGGGCGTAGTGTGCGTCAGAAAGAGATAGCGCTCTATACAAAGTCCAGTTCCAGTTCTTCTTAATGAATGGCATCTGTCCATTTCGGATCAATTTTGCCAGTGTCGAGTAGTATGAGATTAATGACAATATATTATTACATAGATAAAATACTTTTCCGTCAAGTCGAGTCAGTCAAAGTCGAGTCGGCCCTACTTGGCTTTGAAGACAAAATGATGGTTTGTTTTCAAAACCATCAGAAACCTTTTCGATCAATATTGTGATATCAGAATATCACATAATACACTTTAAAGGGCGCTCCACATTCTCGCGAGAATCTCGCGAGAACGCGAGAAAACCGCGAGAACGCGAGAGTGGAGCCTTGCTTCTCGCCTATTTCTCGCGGTGTTTCTCGCGTTCTCACGAGATTCTCGCGAGAATGTGGAGCGCCCTTTATTCCAACTGCTAACACTTTGAGCTAAGACCTCAATTAATGTTGGTTAAAATACCACCGAAATTACACAACAAAACTCAGAATAACACCAGAAAAACAATTAAAATGAAAATGCTATGTGACTTCCCAAAATGACAGAAAACGAATCCACTCTACAAAGTCAAAAAGCCGATGTGCAATATTTATTGTCTATAACCGAACACTAGCTATAGATAGTGCAATCCACGAAGGCGCGCCCCACTATTCCTCCTAACCGTTTATAGTATATGACTGTGTGCAAGCTTCCGTCAATGTTTGAGTGTTATCGGTACACACTAATTATCTATGATATGAGTGCACACGCACGCTACAATGAATAGACTACGGTTCGCGACTGCCGCTCTGAGCAAGCTCCCCGCACCCCGCGAGGGGCGCGTCTTCGTGAATTGCACTATCTATACTATACTCTTTGCACTACACTAGCTAGTTAGTGGCTCTGTGAGCTGTTAACTTCGCAAGCACACTAAAAATTTGCAGTATACGGCATTTTGAAGAGTTATTCTGCTCAATATGCCTGTTCGAAAATGTATGGTGCACTCCTTTATGTACAACGAGATATTTGCCATGACAAAATTTAGTCATGGTAAATATTTCGTTGTGCATAAAAGAGTGCACAAGTGGGGTAATTTTATACTGACAACACACGTCAACTTGACATGACACACGAACTAGTGACACGACAAGAAGAAGAAGGCTGATGATAAGAACGAGGGTAATTACCGCATGGGTAGTCATAATTATAAGCGATGACGATGTTTCCTTACGGTGTTTTCCTTCACCGTTAGTCGTGCGGCTTAGTCAGCTCCGCACGTATTGACCATGTGTCTTCCTGTGGAGAAGGCAAATTAAGCTATCAGGATGATATTACGTGCTGGGCAAACCTATTCCACCTAAAACCCTGTCCCAGGTACCTACTTTAGCTAGGGGGGGCATGAGTCAAAAGAGTTGCCCCTGACACTATAGAAATTCATCTATAATAGATGCTAAGGCCTGTTTACTTTTTTACTTTAAAAGGAATATTGTGTGTTGAGTGTGTAAATACCGGTCTCTTGACAAAGGCTAACTAACATGATCAACGAGACACATTATTACCGCTTCAACGAAAAACGTTTACTCAGATACTTATTTGCCTTGAACTGCGTATATAAACAAATTGCAGTACCCGGCTGTAAGTAAATATTGCACATCATCATCATCATCATCAGCTTGAAGAAAACCGCTGCTGGACATAGGCCTCCCCTACAAATTTCCAGACAGCACTATTCTGAGCTCTCCCCATCCACCGACTTCTTGCGATCTTAACAATGTTGTCGGTCCATCTGGTGGGTGGGCGCCCTACGTTTCGTCTTCCGGTTCATGGCAACCGTTGGGGAGAACCTTTATTCCCCAACGGTTGCCGGTTCCTCGAGCCCATTGCCACTTCAACAAACTCTACGAGCTATGTTGGTGACCTTGGTTTTTCTACAGATATCTTCATTTCTGATTCTATCACTTATAGTGAAACTCCTAGCATAGCTCTCTTCATAGCTCGCTGCGCGACTTTAAGCTTGTGTATGAGGTCTATATTTTTTACTAGCGACCCGCTCCTCATCGAGTTTTATTCAAAAAAACGAATTTGATAAAAATATTAAAACGAACGGGTGGAAAAATTCAAAGTGATTTAACAAATGTAAAATCGTAAAAGTGGTGCAAAGCTGGGGCGGTTCGCTAACACCTATAATAGGAGTATTAAATATCGCAACGATGTCTTTTAAATATTTGATTTTCCTTCCTAACAAGTTATCAACGGCATTAAACCGGTTTCTCAAGTTAATTTTAATAATAAACTGCAAGGGGGAATTCACAAAGTAAATATTTATAGTGATGCGACAGTTTATCAATAAGTCTTTGGACAACTATTTAAGGGGCCGGCGGAGGGCAAATTTTCATACAAACGTAATACCAAAATGATTACTAATTTAAGCAGATTTTCACTATATTATTGTAATAATTGTATTTTTATTGAATTTATCTAGGTTCCTGGGCAGTTTTTATTTTAATTTACTTACCTCAAATGAAATTAACGCCAATCACATTTTACAATGAAAAAAAATGTGTAAAATGCGATTGGTGTTTATTTCTTTTGAGGTAAGTAATTTAAAATAAAAACTGTTCAGGAACCTAGATAAATACTATACGAATACAGTTATTACAATAATATAGTGAAAATGTGCCTAAACTAGTAATAATTCTGGAATTACGTTTGTATGAAAATTCACCCTCCGCCGGCCTCTTAAGTCAGAAAATTGCTAGGGTGGATTTGATTCCTGACATTATTTGATGTGTAATTTTTTTTTCTTTCTCTCATGTCTAAGACAGCCACTAGTTAGGCCTTGTGCACATCTAGGCGATCAGCTGCAATCTGCGATGGCGATCAGTTTCAGCATAGGGTTTTGCACCCGCACACACTGCCGCGAACTTTAACAGCGATACACTCCCGCCATCGCAACCGACCTAGATGAGATGTGCGCAAGGCTTTGGGGGCGTCCACAAATTACGTGAGATATTTAAGGGGGGAGGGGGTCGAGTCAAATCTCATCTAGTCTTACGTTCGAGAGAGGGGGGGTCTCGGCAAATATCACTCAATTTTTTTTCTGATTGAAACAAAAAAAAATTATACTTACTAGTTTGGTCCCGTTTTAAGAGTTAAATTTTTATTACACTTATAATTCTCAGCAATATTGATTACTAGTCTTAACTAGTTGTAGATAAAAGCACGAAGCAGTTTTGTTTTCTTTTTACAATAACAATCCAACGCGTTTACGTAAGAAACCCACATTTTGAAAAATCTCACGTGAGATTGGGGGATGGGGGAGGGGGTTGAATAAAATCTCACGACATCTCACCAGGGGGGGAGGGAGGGACAGAAAATTCGAAAAAACGCCTCACGTAATTTATGGACGCCCCCTTTACAGTTTAGATGAACGCATCCATTGCCAGTATATCATCTTATACCTTTAAACGAGAAAATCTTGTATATATATATATTTAGGATCTCGGAAACTGAGCCAACAATTTTCACGAAATTTACTATACAAGGGTTTTCGGGGGCGATAAATCGATCTAGCTAGGATTCATTTTTAGAAAATGACGAGAAGTTGGTGTTTTGCAATAATCAAACATAAACTCAATATACGACTGTTCCTGCCATCTATTGGCGATTGTGAGCAACTAACTACAAGCTAGAAGGCGTTGTTAATTAAAAATAAGCCAATAAAGATACGACTCTTCCTGACATCTATTGGCAAATAATAATACTATTTTTTTTAAACCCGAGCGAAGCTCGGTCATACCGGCTCGTATTTCTTAATACTTACCACATATTGATGACATGTTACTTGAGCAGTAGCAAATCATGTTTATCGACTTTGTACATTATTATTAAAGCTAAAGTTATGTGCCGCTAGATATAGGTGGAACGACAATCTGCGACATGTTAGCTGGCATACACTGGATGATGATGAAGACTGTAGTCTTCTTCTTCTTAAGTAGATGGCATCTGTCCATTCGAAAAAATTTGACAATGTCAAATAAGGATTATTCCATAAATCAAATAGTTTTTAGTCAAGACAGTCAATAGACAAGTCGGCCCTCCATTGGCTTTGAAAAAAATGGTGGCCGTTTTTTTTTCAAAACCATCGGAAACATTTTCGATCAAATCACGATATCACATGATAGGTACACTTTCATTCTAACTGCTCACACTTTGAGCTAAGACCTCAAGTAATGTTGGTTAAAATACCGCCGAAATTACACAACAGAACTCAAAATAACACCAGTCTCAAAAGAACTCAAAACTATTAAAATGAAAAAGACTGGTGACCGTAGTCTATAAGCGACTAAGCTATTTTCTAAGTATGCCGTACTACGCGTTATTTACTTACAAGTGGCCGCCCGTGGCTTCACTCGCCCCGTTCCCGTTACGCCCCGTTTCTGTTACTTTTTCGGCATAAAAAGTATCCTATGTGTTATTCCGGACTATAGGTATCTTTGTGCCAAATTTCATACAGATTCGGTCTGCCGTTCTGGCGTTATTGAGTAACAAACATCCATCCATCCATACAAACTTTGGAATTTATTATATTAGTGGGATAAGCGTAAGGCAACAGGAAAATTAAATTGGAAAAACGAAATAACCAATGTAATTATATAATAACCCATTAATAATTGTAAATACCATATTATTAATTTACTAGAAAAAACAAGTGAATAAATCGCTGACGCATGTTACTAAATGTCATAATAATGCAGCCCTATGTAGTCGGGAATATACAGATTATACGAGTACAGTGATTTCAAGTTTGGAATACTTTATAAACGTCCTTAGCGGCCAGTACGCAACAGTGTGTCTTCAACCGGCGACTAAGAAGGATCGTATCAATATTTTTTAACCACATTACTATTTTAAAAATCGAACCATGGAGAAGCTGTGCGTGTTTTTACTCTTGGGTAAGTGTTATTTTTCTCAGTAATATTAAATGACGACCAAATCGGAACGAAAAACCGAATTTAGGTTAAATTTAACCAGAATATTCGAGAAAAACCAAAAATGTTAATAAGATGGTTTTTATCAAACAATCTTCAAGCTCAGCGGTCAAAATTGACCGTTAGATTTGAATTTTATCTTACAAGATTATACAGTTATAACTAAATATGGACCTACATGATTTGATAGTTACATTAAGTTTTATGAGGTTAAGTTCATAGATATCTATGCCAAATATGATGTTAAGATTTGCCTGTGACAACCAACCTAGGTATTCTTCTTAAGAATCAGTAATATCAAGTTCCGGGGTTTACTGGTACTTTAAACCATTATCTTCTAAGTAATCAGATTTTGGATCAATAAAGAAATACCTAAATAAGTACCTATGTATTTTAATAAACAATAGCGAATGTAAATACCTTGTGATTCCACTATAACCCAAATGTTAATTTCCACAAGGGAATTAACATTTCTCGAATAAATTGTTTTGTATATTGTATTGTACCTACCATACAATATACAAATACAAAATTATTTATTCGAGGAATCAGCTTTACAAAAATCAAAATATACAACAGACCCAGAGTTTAAAAAACAAAAAGACTTGATTTGAAGGCTAAGGAACAGTCAATAAACTTTAATAGCAAAAATAAGAACAGTGACTACAATTTCTACAAGAAAAAAATGTTTTCATTCGGTTTATTTATTTTAAATATTTTTTTGTATTGATCTTTAGAGAATAATTAAAACACACTCGAACCGAACAAGTTATTTCCTTGTCCACTAAAGGCAAACAATAATAATTAAATTAATTCAGTAAACTTGAAAGTTTTTTGGCTCACGGGTACGTGGGTTACCTTTTAGAAACCTGATTACATATAGAAGTCTGATATTCATAAGAGGAAAATTGTTTGAAATATCTACTGCGATGCTTATTAAAGAAACGACTATTATGAGTACTAAGTACCTACTTAGTTAATAGACTACCAAACCACAATGCCATATCAAGATTTAAATGGAGTTAGAGGTTAAAAAATCGGCCAAGTGCGAGTCGGACTCGCCCGTGAAGGGTTCCGTAGCATCAAGTAAGATAAATAAAGGTTCTTGTAGTTCGTCGAAAGGTAAATTGCGGTTTACGATTTATGACGTATAAAAAAAACTACTGACTAGATCTCGTTCAAACCAAATATCGTTGAAAGTTTGCATAGTAATGTACATCATGTATATTTTTAGTTTTATTCTTCTCTTATTTTAGAAGATACAGGGGGGGGACCACCGTTTTACCACTTTGGAAGTGTCTCTCGCAAAAACTACTAAGCTTAGGAAAAAACGATATTAGAAACCTCAACATCTTTTTTGAAGACCTATTCAAAGATTCACACGTATGGGTTTGATGAAAAAAAAATTTTTGAATTTCAGTTCTAAGTATACAACGTGTATCAAAATATGTGTACTATCCTGAAGGGGGGTGAATTTCCACCCCCCGGGGAACAACTTTTGTTCAACGACTTTTCGAACTTCGATTGGTATCTCTGAAAAAAACTGCAACGAAGTTTCAACATGAACAGCTGACTTTATACAAAGTGACAACCCTAAACTCAGCTACAGAGGTAGTAGGTAGTAGTAGTAGACCTACAGAGGTAGTAGGTCAAGGGGTCAAGGGGTTACAAGGATAGGGTTGTCAATTTATTTAGGCATTATGAAATTAAATATTTTTGTATGGGAAACTGAAAATAGGAATTTTTGATTATCTCCCCCCCACAACTGATCACCATTGTGGTCTGAAACCCCCCACCTTCGCATAGTACACATATTTAGATACACCTTGTATAGGGGACCCCCAAAATTTATTGTTTTTTTTCTATGTTTGTGTAAAAATCTTAATGCGGTTCACAGAATAAATCTACTTACCAAGTTTCATCATTGTAGCTCTTATAGTTTCGGAGAAAAGTGGCTGTGACATACGGACGGACAGACAGACAGACAGACAGACATGACGAATCTATAAGGGTTCCTTTTTTGCCATTTGGCTACGGAACCCTAAAAAACTCTGACCTCCACAAAAAAAAAGTATAATTTATGGAACCGTTTGAATACTAAGTTCCTAAGTTTTACTTACCTATAAAGTGATCATCTGTATAATGTATAACTACCAAAAAAACTCTACAGGGTGTTTTTTTGAGAAGGGCGGTGATGGCAAGTCCGAAACCACGAGAGTTAGGCTGAGCGCAGACTTGAGTCACGACAATTTTAAGACTGACTACCGCTTTACAAAATTTATGAAGACGCGCAAACTCAAACAAAACTTCTCATACAAGAACTGCACAGCGACAAATTTGACTAAGATTGTCGGCTTCTCTTTTGTGTGGGCGCACATCAAAGACAAAACAATCAGTGACGTTCCCCCAGCGTTGCCAGAATATTACTTTGGAAACATTTTAGGTTCATTTTGACAACAGTACCCCAAGTCCGAGTTTTGATACCACATTTCGTTACCAAATGTTGTATTCGTTTCGCCCACGTGTCTCTGTCTTTTGTAGGGAGAAAAGATGAGACAGCAAAAATATGTCACGTAGCTAGAGTTGTTGTCTCATAATTTTTCCATGCAAAAGAGAGAGACACGTAGGCGAAACGAAAACAACATTTGGTAACGAAATGTTGTAAATGCACTGGGACTTTGGGTACTGAACAAACATAATAAACATAAATTGTAAAAAAAAAAGAATATTATTCGTACGCCAAAAGTGGTAGTGAAAAGGCCTTCAGTTTTGTATAGGTACGAGTATGAACTCAATTTTTAAAAAGAAATCTTGTACGTTTTCAGCTATTGCCTTCAACCAGGCTTTGAGCGCGAACATCAGATCAAAACGGCAGTCAGAAAACAATGAAGAAGACCTTGAAGATAGGTACGGCTTCAATGGACAAAATCAGTTCCCTGGACAAGGACGGCCTAACCGACCTCTACGCCCCGGACAAGGACAGTTTCCCGGACAGGGTCAATTCCAAGGACAAGGACAGTTCCCTAGCCAGGGTCAGTTCGCAGGACAGGGACAGTTTCCTAGCCAGGGACAGTTCCCAGGACAGGGACAGTTCCCCAACCAGGGACAGTTCCCAGGACAGGGACAGTTCTCCAACCAGGGACAGTTCCCCAACCAGGGACAGTTCCCCAACCAGGGACAGTTCCCCAACCAGGGACAGTTTCCCAACCAGGGACAGTTCCCAGGTCAAGACAACAACCAACAACAAACCACGGCTACAACACCAGCAAATGCTGGGTAAGATTTTATAATATTTATTTATTTTAAGTTGTACTTTTTGTTACGGTAAAGATTGAGTCACAAACAATAGCATGAAGTAAATTTATTTTTAATTGATTTCATGGTGTTTACTACGCTTAAGGAAAATCACAATTAAATGATTATGAGTTATTCGTCGAGTGTGGTTAGGATCCGATAGTCAGCGCATTCCCGTACCACGGGGAAGGTACATTATTAGGTTCAAATCCCACTCGGCTCTTTTGGGACATCATAAAATTCATAATTATGATTACCTAGTACATGATTAGTATGTTAAATAACTATACAATAAGTACTATTGCAATATGTTATATTTTCCTTTTTAATATTCCTTTAAAATAGACGCCACCTGATGTTAAGTGGTACCTATACATCGCCTATTAGCAAAGCATTGCTTCGTATTTTACGGACGTCAGGAACGTGCCCTATGATGCACTGCCCTGCGTCCATCCACTCGAGGCATACAGATGTTCAGCTTCACGTGCCAGTAATTTCAACGGCACCCACCCTTCAAACCAAAACACAGCAATGCTGCTTCACGGCAGAAATAGGCATGGTGGTACTTCCCCGGACGAGCCCTTGACAAAGACTCTACTACTAATTACTACCACTAAACAATTTTTACTTATAATTTTCAGGACTACTACAGTTGCGGCCGCTGTGCAGGCCTGCATCCGAGCCTGTCCTGTCACATCTGAATACAACCCTGTGTGTGGGAGCGACAACGTCACTTACAGCAACCCTGGCAGACTGACCTGCGCACGAGAGTGCGGAACAGGTAAGGAACTTATAGGAGAGGCAACTCCTTGCTGCTCAGTTTAGAAATGCAGTAACGGGTACCGTGCATGCTGGAACTTTCTGTCAAAAGCCTTTGACGTTTGACAGAAAGTTCCAGCAAATGACTTGTCTATTCACTGACTTGACTAAAAACTATTTTATTTTTATTTATGTAATATAACCTCACTCGACACTGGCAAATCGATCCGAAATGGACAGGTGCCATAATTGAGAAGAAGAAGTCACTACATTTTTACTGACACCACAGATTTAAATTTGGCACGCGATAATAAAGGCAAGCGGGAAATCCAAAGACATTTTGTCTTTATGGTTGATTTCCATACCCAGTTGCGGGTGAAGGCCTGCGCACACCTAGTTCGCTGGCGGTAGCGAACAGTGAAACGCTGTCAAATATTCGCTGTCAAATCTCAAATCTGACAGCGATATTTGACACCGTTTCACTGATCGCTACCGCCAGCGAACTAGGTGTGTTCGGGCCATTAGGGATTGATGTTTTTTTATACAACTTGCTGATGGAACAAGCATATGGCCCACCTGATTGACATCATCTCGAAGGTCTAGGTCATGTCAGGAACGTGCCTTACGATGCTCTTCCATGCGTCCATCAACTTGAGGCGTACAGATGTGTAGCCTCACGTGCCAGTAATTTAACCGGCACCCACACCCTTCCAACAGGAACACAGCGGTGTTCCCTTACAATAGTGTCTTATAGATAATCCGTGTACATAGGATTAATCCGTTTCGCACTTTTCTGAGCATTTGACGAAACGTGTGACATTATTTCAAATTCAAATTCGAATAAAGTTTATTTTAATCATAATATCTCGCTATACTCTACTTATTATTAAATAAAAAAGATGTCATTTAGAATTTAGATCTAAGAGGAAAACTAAAATATTTTTGGAAACATTTGTACAAACAATAAAAGAAAACAAAATATCTACCTAATTTACAAAACAAAGTTCATTATTTTTTTTATTTTAACGCTCTCTCATATTTTATAGGATTAGTTTTTGTAAATTTTAATTCATTCTGTGTTAGGTGGTAGATATATTTATTAATTCTTTGTTAAATTATTGATTTGTCTTATCACTGCGCGCGTATCATTTAGGACCAAAAGGAAATGACATTTTAATAACTAAATTAGTTAAGTCTATTCGCATCTATTAGCATTGCTATTAAAATGTCATCGCGTCAAGTAGAATAAACTTAAACATAGACACAAACCATCCTACTATTTACCTGTTGCGTATACTGCGAAGCATGGGGACATGTTTCTCAATTCGGATTTCTGGCCGCTAGGAGTCGTCTATCGTCGCTTTAGGGGTGCGCTAACGAAAAAAGCCCCTAAGATTTGATTTTGATTAGTAATTTTATTTTATTTTATGCATGTTAGT
The DNA here is from genome assembly GCA_947578465.1 of Thera obeliscata. Taxonomy (NCBI): domain Eukaryota; kingdom Metazoa; phylum Arthropoda; class Insecta; order Lepidoptera; family Geometridae; genus Thera; species Thera obeliscata. The sequence continues at coordinate 19,565,039 of OX387912.1, read as the reverse complement.
CTCGGTATTTATAAACTATGGACCTAAGATGTTTCATTTTTGTAATGTGTGCATTTTATGTTGTCTGAAATAAATGATATTATTATTATTATTTCTGTAAATAACAATTTTAATTTGTTTTTTCTCAATTTCAGATGTCGCGCTTTCAAGATCGGCACCGTGCCCTACTACTACTACTACTACTACTCCTTCAGGCTAAATAAATCATTCACTAGGCGTTTTGAGTTAGATTTTTGTCTACCAAACTGATATAAATACCCACATATAATTAAGAGGGAATCACACAGGCGACTCTCCATACAAACGTAGTCCCCTATTTCCTCCCTGGATAATGCCTCTAGAGTAACCATTTTTTCTCATAAAATCCAGATCTGCTATATACGTGCTCGTATGTTTTCCTTTTTTTTCAGAAACTTATTGATAAAGAAAATATCACCTCCAATTCATATTTCATATAAATCATATTAGGGTCATATTTTCTTTATCAATAAGTTTCTGAAAAAAAGGAAAACATACGAGCACGTATACAGGGTGTCCCATAAGTCAACGTCCAACCTTCTTCTTCTTAGTGAGAGCGCTGGTGGCCTAGTGGTAGCGGCCCCGCCTTCCGATCCTAAGGTCGTGGGTTCGAATCCAGTCGTGTACCAATGAGTTTTTCTGCCCAAAAATTTATGTACACTATGCCAGTGCTCTCAAACGGTGAAGGAAAACATCGTGAGGAAACCGGCATATCGTAGAACCTAAAAAGTTCGAAAATATGTGTCAAGTGCACGAAAGGAGCCTCTTCGAGGCGCACTTAAAATCCTTTCACCACACTTGGTTCGAAAGAATCAGTGACACGATAAGAAGAAGAAGATGACAGTTATCAGAAAAATATAAAAAAAATATTTGTCGTGTAACTTTCGAGTTAAGAGTATTTAAAAAAAAACAGAAAAAACTGACACCCTGTGATGATCTTTTGGGTCCTGTGACTACAAATATTAACTTTTCGTGAAACTTTTTTCTGCAACGTAAGCATGAATAACCCTTCTCTAAATTACAATTCAAAATTAAGCCATAACTGCCTCAGTTTTTAATGAAATTGTGGAGTTTTGGCCAACATTTCATTTCAGATAATTACATCACCCAACTTTAACCGTCTGTACCGCAAAAAAAATGTACTACACTATCATGGCAAATAACTTTAAAAAATGGCGCATTTATCCAGGATTCCAAAATGGTATAATACTTGCTAGAGTACTCCTTAGTTTTGGAAATAAAAAATGTTTTTTTTAACTAAACCGGATTTCCAATCAATTTTATTTCATTAGATAAAATGTTTGTACCCTTTTAAATCATGGGTTTAAAATGCCTACGCTGCGTTTTTAAGTGACTCACAATTCACAGGTACAAGTAATAGTACATTGTTACCTGAGTGTTGAAAGTCACGTTTTTTGAGTCCCGAGACGGGTTTGGCGCCAGAGCGTAGCGAGGGCGCCAATGGAGCTTGAGGGACTCAAAAGACTTTCACCCGAGGTAAACACTGTGCTTTTCATTACGAATACAAGGAAAGTAAAAATAAAAACATGAAAGAAAAATTAGTGAAAATGAAGATTGAATTGCCGCCTTCCCGGTTTTTTTTTTTCTTTTTCCCTGGCGGGCCTTCGGCTTCGGTTCGCCAGCATTATTCAGCCATTATTTTCATTTTCATAATTTAAAAAATGGTAAATTGTTTGCTCAAATCTATGTTATTTTATTTTAATTAATCAAGTAATTTAGAAGATATATTATTTATTTAATACTATCTTTATGTTATTTAAATTTAAATATTACATTGCGCTCTAATTAGACTTTTTAAACTTCTTACTGTTGGAATTTGGTTGAACAACCTCCTTGCAGTTAGAAATACTTTAGAAAGTTGGAACATGGTTGAATAAAATAGAACTTGTTTTTTTTTTAATAATTTGACAGCTGTCAGTAGAAAGCGATTCTCCCTAGGGCTGAAAGTATTACTTTCAATTAGGCCCCTCAGGCAACTTCAGACCTACTTTCAGAGTATGAGTAATGAAAATACCATTTCGACGATGTAAATAAACAGTTAGAGCCACCATCTTGTCGAAAGAGTAATAACCATGGGTTTTCAAGTAATTTGTTAGTTTTAGGTGAAAGTTTGAAATAAAATTCAATTGATTGAGGATTACTTCAATCGTGATTTTAATCTAAAGTTTGCCTTCGCCCGTCGCCGGTCTTATTACATGGTTATTGACGTGACAACGTCTTATAATTCGATGGAGCCCTCTTAAGCGTTGAGTGAAACGTTGTCAAATATCGCTGTCATATTTGACAACGTTTCACTGATTGCCACCGTAGAACGCTTAGATGTGCGCAAGCCCAGTTTGTCAGATTTACATACTTTTTGGAATCAAAGAATCTAATTATGTGAGGCGAGAACTATAGACATCATTATCTGAATATTTTTCAATTTTTTTTATGGAACTTGCTGATGATACATCCATTATGGGCCCACCTGATGTTAACTGGCATCATTATAGGTATGATTTTTGAAACTTATTTTTTTTTTAATGGAAATATTTTAAGGCCCACCCGATGTTAATTGGTAATTATCGCCTATAACATAACGTCGTAGGTCGCATGCACATCAGCAACGTGTCCTACGATGCACTGCCTTGCGACCATCAACTTGAAGCATACAGATGCCAGTAATTTCGGGGCACCTACAAACTTTATCACATTTTTTCTAGAAATTTCTTGAGTTTGCGTAAAAACGCAGACGACGCGGTTGCGCGCGAAAGAACGAATGATTGGTTTAAGGAATGTTGCCAGAACATTCATTGTTTTTTTTACAGATTATCATCTGTGCTTTTGACACGCGATATATGCAGGAAAGTACGAGTACTACATGTAATCTAATCCCAGAATAACTATGAACAATAATATGTATTTATTTATTCAATAGTATCGCAAAGATCACTTTGAAACGTCCTAAAGCTAGGTGAGTCTAGGTGCCAGTTCCACGCGACCAAGCCTAAAAGAACAGGTGTAACTAACTACGGCTTGGTTCCTACCGTTTTTTTGTATGATCCTCTTACAAAACAAAAATAATAATAATAGCAGTGAAGTTCCAGTTAGTTAGACCCAATAATACAAAAGACTACTACTAACCTTAAACCGAAACACAGCGACGCTGCTTGACGGCAGAAATAGGCTTGGTAATGCATTCCTCGCCTTCATCTTCTTTCGCATTACATCTCTTCTGTGTAACCTGTAGACCTACCATGAGCTCTGTCTGGCTCTGTCTCTGGCTCTGGTTTTGAGTCTGTGTGAGTGCTCACCAGTGCATTATACTGTGTGTGTGACGTTTTGACTGTTGAAAACTTACTATTCTGTAAACTAGTCATATAACTACAAAAATAAAGTGACTGAAATTACCTACTCTGTTTTTTTCTGTTATGATCTGCTGGCCTACCATGAGCTTCATATGGTTATGGTTATGGCTGTCAAAATTGTGTCAACAGTGTCAACACATTCAAACTCAAGAAGAAAATGAATGTGTGGGTCAGCCTATCTATACACAATTTGACAGCCATAGCCATAACCATATGGAGCTCGTGGTAGCCCTGCAGTTATTTTTAATTTTCCTATTCCTGACACTAAATCTAACGAATAAGCGTTGCCTAGGCCCGAATCAAACGAGCGACCCACAGCACAGGAACCAGATTTGCTTACTATAAGACTTAAAATCACACCACATTGGTTTGTAAGAAGTAATAGGAAGAAGATTAAATGACAGATCTCTTCTTCCTGCCCTTATCTTAAGTTAGGTCGTCATAACATATTCTTCTCTTTCATTCTCCTATAACAGCCGTTAGAAGTGAATACAGAGGTATTCACTTCTTTCATATCCATTTCATTTTACACACTGATCTTTGAAGTATATTGAATAACTTTTAGTCACATATTAATGAAACGCCTGAAAGATTAAACGCTTTAAGACATCTAAGGTGATTGCTCATAAGGCAGCAACAAATCTTTTCAGGGCAGTATGTCCACTGTTGGATAAAGAAGACATAATAGGTATCTTCTACGTAAGCGTGCTACACCGTCGACCGAATCATCACAGCAGGTGAGATTTCAAGCGCAAGCCTATAAATTGTAAAAAAAATCCAACAGTTGACCTCGATAGGCTAAAATACAACAACCTTTATAACTTTATGGTAGAAAGATATTAAAAAGTTCTGACGGTGCTGTGATAATTGGTAACCTCTGCTGAAATAGTCTTTATTTTTTTGTGACAGACACAAAATATGGGTGTATAGTGACCATGAATCCAGAAAAAATAAATGCCTATGCGGCAAATATATTGCCGATATACAAAGGCAATACAGGGTTATTCATTATTAGCTACACAAACTGACAGGGCCTAATTTTTGGGTCGTGATTTTATTTTTATTAATTTATTTACGGCTATTGTATAATTATTGCCACGGAGAACAGGACGATGACCCACCCAGGCGTTGACTGAACGCAGAGTGTCGCTCACGGCGGCGGCGCGCGGGCGCGGATCAAAGGTCAAAATAGGTCAGGCGCCAATGACTCTAAAGGATATTCTTTGTCGATTTTCTCAGGATTTTCATAACAAAACTTTGAAAAATCATTTCATAAATATTTTTTATTTGTTGAACCTAATTCCTAAGTATTTGCAGCTATTGAATAACCCTGTATATTTGCTGCATTGGGTATTTAAAATAGCGGTTACAGTTAAATCCGCGGGGAAATTCCCCAGCCGGTATCTTTTCTACAGAGTCACTGGGAATTTCAGATAGTCCACAGTGATCCAATTAATCTTATACATATTTTATCATTATTTATGTTCTCCGCGCCTTTAATTCATACTTTTTTTTTTTTAGCCCAACCCGTCCTATAATTGCAAGATCAAGGGTTCACATTCTGACGGTAAATCACAAGGTTATTAGAATTATACAGGGCTATTCATAATTAGCTGCAAATACTCAGGAATTAGGTTCAACAAATAAAATAAAAAATATTTATGAAATGATTTTTTTTTTAGTTTTGATTTAAGTTTTTGTACCAAAATTTTATTTTTATTAATTTTTTTACGGCTATTGCATAATGATTGACATGGAGAACAGGACGATGACCCACCCAGGCAGTGACTGAACGCAGAGTGTCGCTCACGGCGCGCGGGCGCGGATCAAAGGTGAAAATAGGTCAGGCGCCAATGATTCCAAAGGATATTCTTTATCGATTTTCTCGGGATTTTCATAACAAAACTTAATAAAAATCATTTCATAAATATTTTTTATTTTATTAGTTGAACCTAATTCCTGAGTATTTGCAGCTAATTATGAATAACCCTGTATATGAAGTTTAAAAAACTTGAGAAATCGATTTCATTGCCAAACTGCTGAACCGATTTTGATGAAATTTTTGTGGATTCTGTGGACATAAATGCTATAAAAAAACTGAAACGGTCTCAAATAACACAGCGATATTGACAGCGTTTCACTGATCGCCCCCGTAGATCGTTTAATCGTCGAATTTTGAAAAAAAAAAAGAAATGCGTCATGTGGATTGCACTTGGAACCGCATGACCTTACGATTCAGGTAAACGCGTGTGCAATGACCTTTTCAAAAACCCTGCGAGGTAACTTTTTTGCTTTGAGGATCAACTTTCCATAGGTAACAAAACTGCAATATAAATGTACCGTATTCCGGACGAACTCGAACTGTAGGCCTGCCACAAGCTCTGTCTCTGGCCCTGTTTTGAGTCTGTTTGAGGCTCACCAGTGTTTTATACTGTGTGTGTGACGTTTCGAGTTCCGACGTAGGATTTATTTAGTCAAATCTCACATAGACTCAAAATCAGAGCCAGAGACAAAGCCAGGCAGAGTTTGTGGTAGGCCTACTGAGCCCTCGCTGCCTCGCTGATTATTTGCGAATACTGATTTTTTCGCTGCAAATAAAAAATGCTACCCAAAGACACTATTCCACGCGCACGACGTCGTCGTTGGCACAGCTAGTCATATTATAAAGAGGAAAGATTTGTACCTATTTTTGTATGTTTGTAATGAATAGGCTCAAAAAGTACTGGGCCGATTTAAAAAATTCTTTCACCAATAGAATGCTACATTCTTCCAATTTGACATAGGCTACATTTAATTTTGAAAAAAATTTGGGGATCCTTGGTAAAATTTGAACAATGTAACCGAAGGTGTAGAAAAATGAGTCTCAAAATGTCTTTCGTCGAATGCGCTGCCGAAACTATTAGCGATAGAACAAAATAATGTACAACAATATTGTCTACCCCGTGCGAAGCCGGGACGGGCTGCTAGTAAGTAATAAAATAACACTGCGTCCTAAGATTTTATAACATTCGTATTGGCGTTAGCTTAGAGGCAAAACAAATGTTGTGCCTGTAATTTCACTGGAATCCACACATTACCGAAACACATACCAACGTTTCTTGGCGGCAAAAATAAGCAGTAGTACCTAACATTCTAATTAGTTTAAATTAGTTAGTAGAAGTTTAGATTGTCCGAAACAAGTAAAAAAGAGCTCTACAACTACTAACCCATGTGGCATGATCGTGTGGTGTGGGAATGGGAAATGTATAATGCTTATTTGCACACAGCTTAGAAGACAGCATCGCTGTGTTTCGGTTTGAAGGGTGTGTGAAATGACTTGCACGTGAGGTTGAACATTTGTATGCCTCAAGTTGATATACGCAGGGCAGTGCATCGTAGCGTAGGGCACGTTCCTGACGTGCGTGACCTATGAGGCAATGCTTTGTTATAGGCAATGGATACCACTTCATAAACCATAAATCATTTGTATGCTGCAACGGAGGCCTATATCCAGCAGTGGACTTCTTCAGGCTGATGATGATGCTACTATGGTCATCTTCTTCTTCTTCTTCTGATGTACTATATAAAAGATCTTATATTATTAAAAATAAGTCGCACTCATTCCCCACATTATATTGGGATACTAAATGTCAGTTTGTAGGATTTTGGCAGCAATACAGAACAACACAACAAAATTCCCTAATTCTATACAATGATATTGAAATTGTCCTAAGTACAATTAAAAAGGTTTAGCAATAAGTCTCAAAATGTCTTAACATCAGGTGGGCCATTTGTTCCATCAACTAGATTTAAAAAAAAAAAGAACCCAGGGCATGCACTAGAAGACACGCAATCTAATTAAAAATGGATTTTTCTCGTGGTGGGTTTTCCAAAATGAACCACAATTCCTTACCAAGCTTTACAATGACGTTGATGTGTCATAGGCGAATGGTATGAGATATACTCATAGCCACTAATTGACCTCACTTCACTTCAAAATTCCCAGAAAATAGCATTGGCGGTCTGTGTGACCGTCAGGATGGCCGGACCAACGTCCTCTGCCGTTCTTTTCAAGTCCAGTCCATCCCAAGGTTGTCTGGAAGAGATCGTTTTTTGTGATAAGACCGCCCATTTTATACCACTTTGATGTTTTTCGGTATTTCTTTGATAATTTTATGTGGTGTACAATTAAGTATTTTCTATCTATCTATCTTTCTAAGTGTTGTCGGGGGACGTCCTTGCCTGGTTGTAGGTTAAAATCCCCCAATGAATTTTTTGTTCAAAAATGTTTTGTGCTTCAATCATCAAAATTTTAATATATTATGTGAGATCCGGCTTTTAATAATTACTTTTGACCTTGACCTGTTTGGTATGTTTACGCATATTACCTATGTATTTGTAATGTAAACCTAGTTGTATTATAAAAGAAAAATCAAGGCAATGTGATATAGGCGATGGTTACCACTTAACATCAGGTGGATAGGCTTGTTACATCCGTAGGTGCGTGACAGAAATATGAGTTTGCACTCTGCAGGATTTGGAAGTTTCAAACTAACAAAGACTTTGTTAGTTTGAAACTAAACAATCTAAGGTAATCTATGCTTGAGCATAGATTGTTGACATTTTTCAATGGAGAACTGTCAAAAAATCTATGCTTGAGAGTGCTTGAGGTACGACGCAGACTCAAGCACTGTTTCTGAATACGGGCCTAAGATAGATCAGGCTACTCGACTAAAATATTGGTTTTGAGTGTCTGTCATATCGCCCTCGCTTCATTAGTAACAATATTTTATATCCCAAAAAAACGATAAAATCTGCTGTATATGGTACTGCAATTATCTACCGTTATGCCTAAGTTATTGAACACCGATAAAGGATTCTTCTTCAAATTTAAATGTTATTAGCATAAGTACCTACTCACCCAATGTGGAGAGTGGGGATATCTTGGACATGCAAGAAGTCATTCAGTACTAAAGATATTAGCGGTCTCGCTGGCAGTGCCAGATAAAAGTGATAAGTTGTGGGTGTATCATGAACTCCTTAGTTTTATTATGTGAGTATAATTATAACTTAGACTTAGCCCCGTATACGGCCCTTATCAGGTTGTACGTTTTTTTGGAATAGGAATATTTTCCTTATTGCTTTTTAATTATGAATAGTGACGAGAATTCAAATTAGTAGTAAAAGTTATAATCTTTAACGGTATGTTTTTGATAGATTATTGTGTTATATTTGACGTAGACGAGCATAATTTTGAAAAGGTTTTTAAAACCTTGATTTTTTCATTTACGGAGTAGGTATGTATTGCTGTTCGTGGAATCAAAAATGTCAGTCTTTGTTTAAAAAGACATGGTCATTTTTAATTGACGGGCAAATTTGCCTCTAATTTTTTTTTGCAATTTCAAATATTTATTTTGAAGTACCTATAGGAATGTCTATTAACTAGCCTCCTTAGTGAAATTGCATTTAAGTACAAAAAGTGACAATGTAAGTTTATCAAGTGATACGTATTCATAGGTACCTACAACATTTTCTATCTAATAAGGTCTAATGAGCTTGCTCTGTTTGTTGATGTTCATGTTTTTTGTTTGTTTACTTGTGTTTTTGGATCTTATCTTGAGTTAGAACCACTTCCTTTTAACCTATGGAGTTGAATTTTAGCGTGGTTCAGTTCCGATGACAATGCATTTTTATAGTAAACATGGCCTGAATATACATCCAGGATTTGCTCCGGATAAAGGAACTCTTCAAAGGTCAGCAGCACGGGCACGAAATTTTGCGTACTCATTCTGTTAGGACAACCGGTTATTAATTTTACCATGATATGACCCAAAACGATAAACTTGAAATTAAAATAGCCCCAAAAAAACGTGCTACGAGTCTACTTACTTTACTGGCCTCTCAGCTCAGTTAGTAGTAGCTATGACTTCTGCGCCGTAGGTCGTGGGTTCGATCCCCAACGAGAACAACTATTTGTGTCGTGAACGCAGATGTTTGTTCTCTGTCTGGGTGTTATATTGTATTCTAAGTATATAAACATTGGGGCCGTTCAAGTATTACGTAAGCAGATTTATTACAGTTATTACTCCCCCCATCCCCCTTGTCAGCAAAAATAAGCACAGCTCAAATATTTTTCTATTAATGTATTGATTTTTAAATATTATAATTATGATTTAAAAAATAAGAAAAAAGATTTAGTACGGAGATTAGATTTTACTGATACGGGTTAACTTAAGCTAATGGAATCACCGTTGAAAAATATTAACTTGCTTTGCTACGCTTACAATGCGTCTACTCGCTATAGCCATAGTACCTATACAAACGAAACAATACAATACACTGACAGAGAAAATTTTGACAAGTGAATAGCGCGCGGTAATTCCCCTACTCGGTTCTACAGCGAGTGCCTAAACATATTATGCATTATATGAGGGAATTCCCGAAAATGCGTTTCGTTTTCAAGCAAAGACAATGGTATCAATTCTGTTGTTTAGAAATCCTAAAATTTAGCTAATTTCGAGCTAAAATTTCGTAAAATTGTTATTCCTATTCTGTTGGCAGCATCGTAAACTTAAATTTAGAGTGACAGCTCTAAAACTAAGATAGTTACTCAATTTAGTCAAAAAACACGTAAATCCGTCATTTTGCTATTCGGTTGTACAATATTTTAGGTAATTTGCGCTTAATTTTAGAAACGTCAATCTAAATTTAGGCGACATGTTACAAGGTGCTGACTAAAGTTGTGTTGTATAGTTGTTGTGAATTTGTGGACGAAACGCAATCAAACTCAAAAAATCACAAAAAATCATGGAAGCTGGAAGCTTGTAGTGGCTGCAAATATAGAAGCCTCGCCATGGTTTGTACCTAAGTAACTATAACGCCTGCCACCTAAGAGCAAGAAACATAGTGGACAATCGGCCGGCTGAAGAAGAAATGTCTGCATCGCCATCGCTGTCTGCATTATTAACCAGAAAAGGCAGCCAAAATTATTAACTCGTGCTGCACTCTATATAATTATGTTTATGGAAGAATTAACAGGTGAATCAAATATAAATAAAACTATGCTTTACCTACCTACCTACTATTCCTTCTCAACTAAGATGTATTCTGTGATTGCAGATAGGGATGAAGACATATGATGGAGTCAAGGAAGAGGAGCACGATATAGATTTCCTCCATGAAGCACGTATAATACGACAAAGAATAATAAACTCTCACTTTCATATTTTTTTAATCAATACAGGAGCATTAGGCTGGTGGAAACAAATAGGTCATACATCTAATATTAAATCATAGTAACGAATATAACCAAACAACATCCGTTATACATATAGTATGACAGACAGCGGTGTGGAATCAGATAAAACAGGACCATATTTTTATATCCAGTAGCCACTGGAGGATTTTCTTATCCTCCTCCGTGAGGTCTGCCCCTGCCGGGCCTCCTCCAGTACCATTGAAGCTGGTACCGACCTTCCTGGTCTTACCCTTCACTTTTGCCACCCATATACTCCAAATCTGTGGAAAGAAATATTGTTTTAGTTTCAATTAGAAGGACAACAAAAGGACAAAAACTGCATAAAATTTTGAAAATCGGTTCAGAACATCCAGAGATAAACACTACAACTCCACAAACTCACAATATTTTTTTACCCCAAGGATTCATATTTTTGAAGTGAAAACTTCTTTAGCGGCGTTGAGCACTTTCTGAAATGGGTATAAAATCTTAAACTCGCGTCAGGATCACGTGACCCTGATAAAGCGTAAGACGGATGTTTTTGTAGAAATGTACCCTAAGACTACAACGTAGAGTTCATAATAAAAATCGAAAAAGCGTAAGACGGATGTTTTTGTAGAAATGTACCCTAAGACTACAACGTAGAGTTCATAATAAAAATCACTTCAAAACATTAAACTGCACGAGAATTGCCGTCTTTCACAGAACTGCACAATTATTGTGCAATAATTATAACAAGTGAAAAAAAGCCAAGGATCTCCAAATTAAATTATTGCAAATAATAAACAATAAAAAGCGGAGTCAATATAATTCTTATTCTATAAATGCAAAGTTTTTGAAGTGAAAACTTCTTTAGCGGCGTTGAGCACTTTATTTTTTGGGTCATGTAGGGAAGGTGAGATTATTTTGAAAGCAATATAAATTTTTCCCCCCTTTCCCTCTAGACCCCTTTATTATTTAAAAAACCTAAAAATGCCCTATTTTTAAGCCTTTTTTTTCGAGTGGAGCATTGCGGCGAGCGAAGCGAGCCGCCATGCGACCATGGGAACAGCGCGGCGAGCGAAGCGAGCCGTGCTGTGACTCCCCCCAAGCCCCCCAGAACCCCCCCTAAGCCCCCCAGAACCCCCTCCTCCTATGTCTGCCGTTTTACTTCATTTAGGACCTACTTGTAGGTCGCGCGACAAGGTCCCTTCTAGCGGTTCCGACCCGTTGAGGATTTGGCTTTACGTAAAATTTAGGGTTCCGTATAGGGTTTTGATTGGGGTTATACTATATTGAGGAATTTGATTAAATGGTCGACTTTTAGGGTTCCTTAGGACTTTGATTGGAGTTTCAACTACACTTAGAAGCTTGATAATGTTAAAATTTTTAGGGTTCCTTAGGACTTTGATTGGGGTTTTACTACATTGAGGAATTTGATTAAGTGGTCAACTTTTAGGGTTCCTTAGGACTTTGATTGGAGTTTCAACTACACTTAGGAGCTTGATAATGTTAACATTTTTAGGGTTCCTTAGGACTTTGATTGGAATTTCAACTACACTTAGGAGCTTGATAATGCTAAAATTTTTAGGGTTCCTTAGGACTTTGATTGGGGTTTTACTACATTGAGGAACTTGATAAAATAAACAACTTTTAGGGTTCCTTAGGCCTTTAATTGGACTTTCAACTACACTTAGGACCTTGATTATGTAAACAATTTTAGGGTTCCTTAGCACTTTGATTGGAATTTCAACTACACTTAGGAGCTTGATAATGCTAAAATTTTTAGGGTTCCTTAGGACTTTGATTGGGGTTTTACTACATTGAGGAACTTGATAAAATAAACAACTTTTAGGGTTCCTACGTTAATAATCAAGTTTTCACTTCTGCCGGCACTCCCGGAGTGCAACCCGTATTTTTTTTTTATAGAATATAGCCTATAGGCAAGTACACACACTGTTACATGCTCTTTGAGCATACTTAATCCGAGCTATGGCTATCTACAAACATGCTCGACCCTGCGTCTACACTTTAAAGCTTGCTCGAAGAACATGTTTAGTGTGCGTTCAACGCACACTAAACATGTTTTGCATGGAGAAACCAAGAATTCGAAGAATTCGCTAGGGGCACTTTTGGTTACCGCGGTAACCCCACAGTTCGTTTATGGGTTTTGTTGGATATCACTTGCTGATTTACTATCGGAAAACAAACAATCAAATCTTTCCTCTTTATAATATTAGTAGGTAGATGAAATAACTTACATGCTGCCACTCTTCAGCAGTCCGGTTACAGCCAAGAGCATTCAGCTCCCCCGCCAGCATCCCCTAAAATTCTATTATTGCTCTATCAGCTTGGTTACCTGAAAACCGGACATACAACAATCAAATCACTGAAGTGTATAGCTAGGTAAGTATAAATCATTAAATTGTACCTATTACAGAACCAATAAAACATAAATGCTACGTACCTCGTGCCATCAACGTTTTAGCCAAAAGCCGTTCCTGGTGGAACGGCCAACTTTTTTGTCTAGTATTTGTTATTTTTCGGGATCTGTAGGCCGCTGCATTTTGTAATTTTTATTTTTTGAGAAAAGTTGAGTTTTTGAATTTATTTATATGTCGATGATTTGAAGTTTAGCTGTTTGCTGTTTGCACCCACAGATACAAAAAAACCCGTAAAAATAGTATAAATAGAGCGCCATCTAGCGTCGAGTAGTGCCAAGATGCATGAAATGACAAATGTTTATGTTATCTGTGAACTTAATTTAGAACAAGTTTAGAAGTGTCATAGACACCTTTTAAATTTAGTAAAATGCGATAACAGAATAGCTTAGAAGATTTTCCTAACTAAATTAGAAAGTTTTAGGCTATTTTAGCTAGATAGTTTGTAAACAACAGAATTGATACCAATGTAGGGGTTTGCCATTCGTGTAAAAAAGTATACTACCGATGACGTAATCATCATCTAGACTCCTCTACCCCCCATGTCATCCAAAATAAGCAATACATAGACCCCCCCGCCCCCACATAGTGCATACGTAATACTTGAACGGCCCCATTTACAAAAAAAAAATAGGTATAAGTATGAGTATTTTTTATTCTTTATTCTTTACTGTTATTTCTTAGTGCACTCTAGCTTCTTATTATACGCTTCTCTCCATCCAAAGATTGTCTGGAAGAGATCGCTCTTCAGCGCTAAGACCGCCCATTGTACATTACTATGTTTTAAATTATTTTTACTTGTTTAAGGTGTGTAATAAAAAAAACTATTCTATTCTATTCGTTGTTAAATAATTTCAGTGACCTTAGTCATCTCATTAGCATCGTCACACCGGCATCACCACCACTCCTATGGTGGCGGCGATGAGAACGAAAACACTCTGAACCACCCTCCGTGGGGGGGTCCACCGTCTTATGGGTTTAACCAGGGCCAAGGTTATGGCTCCGGGCTGCGATACCCGGATGGCAGTGAAGGGCACTATGCCCCCAATAGAGGTGGTCGGTGGCATCCTTGGTATGTTTTTAAAGACCTCTAATACTCTATAGCTAGATTCTAGACCAAATCTATGTAGAATGTCTGTAAAAAACTGATGACCTAATCTATACCTATTACAATTTGTCCATGCTATTACCTAAAAATCAATTTTTTGACCGCCTTCCGATCCTAAGAGGTGGGTTCAAATCCAGCCAGTCCGTTCAAAAGAAAACATCGTGACGTGACCGGCATGTCGTAGAATCTAAAAAGATCGAAAACATGTGTCGAGTGCACGAAAGGAGCCTTTCTGAGGCGCACTTTAAGTCCTTTCACCACATCATCATCATCATCATTTTAGCCCGGTATCACCCACTGCTGGGTATAGGCCAGCAGTGGGTGACATTGGTAAGTAACCACAGTAACCACATTGGTTTGAAAAAACCAGTGACATAAGAAAAAGAGCTGTTTTTATTTGAGCTTTAGGATAAACTTAAGTGTGGACACAATCGGCTTTTCTGCTTTAAAAACTCAACACTTTATCAGTTTTTAACCGACTTTTTCCTTAAAACAAATGACGAATACTTAGGTAGGTACTCGTCAACACAACAGTTTGTATTGTAAAATCAATAGAGATAAAACTACCCGTAATGATACTAAAGTCAAAAGTCAAAATGATGATAAATATCCCAGACCCATTAAAAATATCCCAGTCAGTGATAGCACGGATTATTTGCAATAACTATAATACCTACGTTGTAACTATTGATTTCAACGTTAAGATACAAAGATGCAATACACCTACTCGTAAATTTAATGCCTCGGATATACGAGGCTATTTTTTGAAGCCAGTAGGGCCTACCACTAGCTCTGTCTGGCTCTGGTTTTGAGTCTGTGTGAGTGTTGACTAAATAAATCCTATGTCAAAACATCACACACACAGTATAATACACTGGTGAGCACTCACACAGACTCAAAACCAGAGCCAGAGACAGAGCCAGATATAGTTTGTGGTAGGGCAACTTGATAGCAAGATGATAGCAATCTAGCAAGCTACATGAAAAATGAAGCTATTTTCTGTTGTTTTCTTTGAATGCTGATTTTTGATCCTTGACTTTCTTTAACCTGAAATGGACGTTACGGGCCATTAGGCCCGTAACGTCCATTACTACTACTGTAGATAGAAGGTGATTTGGATTACCAAATCACCTTCTATCTACAGTATACCGAATACAAAATAGCTTCACGACTTTGATTCCCAGACACGGTGGATACCCCAACTCTGACTACCAACTCAAGGTTATTTCAGGATGTCTCAGATCTAGTAGAACTCATTGAAACATCCTGTATATTTTTGAACATACTTATACTAACAATTAACATTTTGGAATGATAAACCAATACACTAACCAGGTAACACACTTTTTACAGGGGCAGACCAACCGAACCACCAAGGATCACCTACCCCATATACCCACCCACCGAGCGCTCTACTACCGCAAGTTTAATTGACTTTGGGGTTCCTTCAGGGAGGCCAATTGAAACGTCGATCGAATCCTGCAAGGCCACCTGCCTCGTGACCAATGAGTACAACCCTGTGTGCGGAACCGATAATATTACTTATCCTAATATTGGCCGATTGGATTGCGCGCGCAGCTGTGGTGTTGGTTAGTATTGGCATAGACTAAGGAAAACAAGTAGACTGCTAATAGAGAACAAAATTTTGTGACTCAAAAAATGGTAAAATTCCGGGCTATTTCTAGATGGCGCTGGCAAATAGCCTGGAAAGAGCAATATTTTCAATGTTCATATACCTATTGATAGATGGCGTGGCGTAGTGGTATTTTGTAAGGTACATACTAAGTGATGCTTTTTTAAAATAGATGGCGCTAATGAAAAATTATTTTTTTATTGCAAGTAGACTAACTGCCGCCCTCGACTTTGGTTAGTTTCTTTATTCTAGTAGGATTAAACCTTAAAGCACTTTAGAAGACATCTATAACTATATTTTTCATAAACATGCGCGGAAATATTGTCCTTACTTTTGAATATAGAATACGCGAAGGATCATATTTACGTAGACTGAAAAACCAAAATCACTTCAAAAAAGATACAACAAAAATTACTTTCAATTTGAAAAGTTTTTACTCGGGCAAAAGTTAGCCGCGGACATACCTAGCAGCCTTAGAAAAAAGCGCACGCAAAAGACATAGACCAACGCAGTTATTTATACCAGCCTACAATAACGAGATCAATCGTAAAAATGTAACGAAGAATCGACAAAAATCTGTAGCTGATAAAAAGTGCAAAGTTACAAACATAAACAATAATTCTGCGAGAACTAAGTGCGAGAAAAAGTGATGAACTAAATTTACATATGAACTGTCTCATTTCGTGTAGTGATAATGTAAAAACAAAGTTATTAATTGGTGAGGACAATTACCATTGCATCGCGCCAAGACAATAATGCTCTGCAAAAATGAACCTTGTGCCACCGTAACACCGCTAGGTTCGTGTGTTCACGGATTCTGTCTTTCGAAGCATCAATGTTCTGAGTGTGCACTGGAACAGCTGAGCTGCTCCCCCGCCCCCGCCTCCAGCTACCTGCCCCGCCACGCTGCCTGCTCCCGCGCCGTCACTACCACCTCCCCACTGGTGGCCGCGCGCACAGGTGCCTGCGAGACCACAGCTGATGCGTCGCCCTCACGCACACTCATAAACATTCATAAGAAGATATCAGCATACGAACAAATACCTACGAAATATGGCAAGATTTTTACTGATTGGATTCTACAACTTCAACAGATGAAATATCGGACTAGCATACCAAGATGGTTCCCTTGTTTACAAAAGCAAGTTTTAGGATGCAAAAGTTATAAAATACAAATCACTTCAAGTTCAAGCGAGAAAAATGAGCTGCATTATTTGTTGTTATGTAATGTAACACATCGCCCGCCGCTTACGCCGCCCGGCGCCCGCCGCCTGTGTCGTCTACTGGCGCGTATACATACCTACAAATCCTGATTCGATTCCTGAGCTACGAGTACATCTACAGGGTGCAGTACGCGCATACTGCCTCAGCGATGGTGTCATACAAAAGAAACACAGATTACAAATAAATATAATTTATTTTTCGATGAATCATAAGAGTGGTATGTACTGGACTACAAATTATTTAGACAAGTTGTGTTACACACATTCAGAAAGAAAATATATGAATTTGAAATTACACAAAGATTGTCAATGGTCCCGAGATGCTGGTTTCCTGTGCGAAAAAGATGATCCCGGATGGCCCTGGATGACAGCCGCACCTGAAAAAGAAAAAATAAAAATAAATAAAGAAACGTTAGAAATGGTACACGCAACTGAGAGCGTCGACTTAGCTGTTCTGCATTTAGAGAAGTTGTCGTCGCTGCTGCACTGCTGTACTTCTGCTGTTCAAATAGGCGAGTGGGGCATTCTTCGCATTGGCCGAGTAGCACCTACCAAAACCACTTGGCCGAGAGGTACCGCGGATTTACTATTGTCCGGACCCGACAAGTGTATGACGCACTGTGGAAATAAACGCCGAGACTGGAGTTCCGACCTGTTACTCGCTTGGTGCTGCTTCCTGTTGCTAATCAGTGTCCCTGACGTGACACTGGGCGGAGAATGTAGACAGACGCACCTCACGAACCTGTAATAATATTAAAAAACAATTTTTAAATTATAAAGTGTAGGTAGATTTAAAAAAATATAAAATGTACTTACTTTGTTCGTTGAATAAAACTGGAGACTACCCCCGCTTGCGCGCGGACAGCTACAAAAATAGTTGGATTTGAACCTCGGTACTGAGCACTAGCTTGTCCGCGCGTACCCGGCCGGTTTTCTTTTAACTTCCTCAAATAAGTGTTTTAAATTCCACCTATCCGTAACAGTAATGTTAATGCAGTCTTTTTCAAAACTTTGGTTTTAGGACTATCATGAACTTTTCCTTCAAAGATACATTTTCGTGACAGTCAGACAGTGTTCTTTGGGCAATCGAAGTCCGTTTAATAAGCACAGGTTACAGGTAGGCGTAGTCAATCAAGTCCGGTAGGCAAGCAAAGGTAAGTTATTTAAGAGGGTATCGAGCAAACAAGGCGGACGGAAAATAGGTATTTACTGCGGCTCGCTAGTTGTGTGCGTACTCACGCACACAATGATAGGTTCGCTCGACTCCGTTTACACCTAGAATGGTAAAAGTAGGTAACCCATGATGATCGTGATGTGTTTCATAATTATGTTTTTAATGGACTTTTTGGTGAGGGGCTCTGCAACCGAGAGGTCCTGCATAATTTTTTTATGGGGAACCTAAAGACGGTCACGAGTGATTTCGATTGCACAAAAAATTTTGCCCCCCTTGCCCCCCAGGACCCCCCCTTTTTAGAGTGCTACCAGATGCCATCGAGATTGAGGGGTTTCGATTGGGGTTTCGTATAGAGGGTTTCTTCCTGAATTGAAAGAACAAAAAAACTTCCGCCTCCTACCCCTTTTTTTCCCCCCCTTTCGTATCTTCCAAGCGGAGTGACTTGCGAGACTTTTTTTTTTTGGGTCATGTAGGGAAGGTGTGATTATTTTGAAAGCAAAATAAATTTTTCCCCCCTTTTCCCTCTAGACCCCTTTATTATTTAAAAAACCTAAAAATGCCCTATTTTTGACCTTTTATTTTCGTGTGGAGCATTGCGGCGAGCGAAGCGATCCGTGCTGTGACCTTCCTACGCCCCCCAGAACCCCCCTACCTGAACTAGGGGGGAGCGTTGCGACGAGCGAAGCGAGCCGCCACGCGACTACGAAGAACAGCGTGGCGAGCGAAGCGAGCCGTGCTGGACCCCCCCTCGGCCCCCCAGAACCCTTTCCTCCTATGTTTGCCGTTTTACTTCATTTTGGACCTGCTTGTAGGTCGCGCGACAAGGTCCCTTCTAGCGGTTCCGACCCGTTGAGGATTTGGCTTTACGTAAAATTTAGGGTTCCGTATAGGGTTTTGATTGGGGTTTTACTACATTGAAGAATTTGATTAAGTGGTCGACTTTTAGGGTTCCTTAGGACTTTGATTGGAGTTTCAACTACACTTAGGGGCTTGATAATGTTAACATTTTTAGGGTTCCTTAGGACTTTGATTGGGGTTTTACTACATTGAGGAACTTGATTAAATAAACAACTTTTAGGGTTCCTTAGGACTTTGATTGGGGTTTTACTACATTGAGGAACTTGATAAAATAAACAACTTTTAGGGTTCCTTAGGACTTTGATTGGGGTTTTACTACATTGAGGAACTTGATAAAATAAACAACTTTTAGGGTTCCTTAGGCCTTTAATTGGACTTTCAACTACACTTAGGAGCTTGATAATGTTAACATTTTTAGGGTTCCTTAGGCCTTTAATTGGAATTTTACTTCACTTAGGACCTTGATTATGTAAACAATTTTAGGGTTCCTTAGGACTTTGATTGGGGTTTTACTTCACTGAAGAACTTGATTAACTGATCAACTTTTAGGATTCCTTAGGACTTTGATTGGAGTTTCAACTACACTTAGGACCTTGATTATGTAAACAATTTTAGGGTTCCTTAGGCCTTTAATTGGAATTTTACTTCACTCAGGACTTTGATTATGTAAACAATTTTAGGGTTCCTTAGGACTTTGATCGGAGTTTCAACTACACTTAGGAGCTTGATAATGGTAACATTTTTAGGGTTCCTTAGGATTTTGATTGGGGTTTTACTACATTGAGGAACTTGATAAAATAAACATTTTTTAGGGTTCCTTAGGCCTTTAATTGGAATTTTACTTCACTTAGGACCTTGATTATGTAAACAATTTTTTTTTTTTTTTTTTACAAGATATAGACCAGCCTTTGGATACAATCTCACCTGGTGGTAAGCGACGATGTAGCCGACGATGGAGCAGGATGGTCTAGAAGACACCTATTCACTCTTGCCTTGAAGAGGCCCAGATTGTAGTGGTCAGGAAAAACAGCCGCCGGCAATGAGTTCCATTCCCTGGAGGTTAGCATAATGAAGGTGGAGCCAAAACGCTTAGTGCGTTTTAGGGTTCTTTAGGGTTTTGATTGGGGTTCTACTACATTGAGGAATTTGATTATGTGGTCGACTTTTAGGGTTCCTTAAGACTTTGATTGGAATTTTACTTCACCTAAGACGTTGATTATGTAAACATTTTTAGGGTTCCTTAGGACTTTCTTTACTACTTTTTGGGGTTTTTAAAGTGTAAACAAATGTAAAACTGGGAGTAGCACACCGACACGCGAGCTGCATGCAGCTCGCGCACACGAAAAAACTAGTTTTAAACTATATTCCGCCTCGCATTTGCTATTCATTTTTGAATCCAAGATTGAGGATTTTTTTTAATATACAGGGTGTCCCTTAAGTCAACGTCCAGCCGAAAACGGGTGATGCGCCAAGTCATGACAGTTATCAGAAAAATATAAAAAAAAATATTTGTTATGTAACTTTGGAGTTATGAGTATTTAAAAAAAACTGACACCCTGTGATGATCTCTTAAGTCCTGTGACTACAAATATTAACTTTTTTCTGCAACGTAAGCACGAATAACCCTTCTGTAAATTACAATTCAAAATTAAGCCATAACTGCCTCAGTTTTCAATGAAATCGTGGAGTTTTGGCCAACATTTCATTTCAGATAATTACATCACCCAACTTTAACCGTCTGTACTGCTAAAAAAATGTACTACATTATTATGGCAAGTAACTTTAAAAAATGGCACATTTATTCAGGATTCCAAAATGGTATAATACTTGCTAGAGTACTTTTTAGTTTTCGAAATAAAAAATGTTTTTTCAAATAAACTGGATTTCCAATCAATTTTATTTCATGAGATAAAATGTTTGTACCCTTTAATTTAAATTATGAACTTGAAATGCCTACGCTGTGTTTTTAAGCCGCTCACAATTTACAGGTAAAAGTAAATACCATTTCGACATTGCAAGTAAACAGATAGAGCCACCATCTTGTCGAAAGAGTAATAAACATGGGTGTTCAAGTAATTTGTTAGTTTTAAGTGAAAGTTTGAAATAAAATAAAATCATAGGATTTCTTCAATCGTGATTTTAATTTAACTACATCAAGGATTTACAGCAAATGTTCAAACTGTTGGCCTTCAGCAGAAATGCAAGTTCTACATTTCCTTAAAAAAATCAGCTGTCTGTAAAGTCAGTTAACTGACGACAGTTGAACGTGACAACGTCATACAGCTGTCCACGCGGACGCATCGCTCACTCAAATAGGAGAGAGACAGATGTCGAACGCTGCCGAACGTGGAGGCCGATTGTTCCTCTTTGTCGCTCGTTTGACATTGTTACGATATGTGTAAACGATACTCATATTCATTTTTTCAGAAAAAAAATGCAGCCGTCAACTTGTGTTCAAAAAATAATGTCAAATTCACAATCAGAGCCCCCAAAAACCTATTAAACGACACCCATATCCATTTTTTAAGAAAAAAAATGAAGCCATCATTTTGGATTAAAAAAATAATGTCAAATTCACAATCAGAGCCCCCGAAAACCTATTAAACGATACCCATATCCATTTTTTAAGAAAAAAAATGAAGTCACCATATTGATTTAAAAATAATGTCGAATTCATAATCAGAGTCCCTAAAAACCTATTAAACGATACCCATATCCATTTTACAAGAAAAAATAAAGGCGCCATCTTGGATTAAAAAAAATTGTGTCGAATTCACAATCAGAGCCCCAAAAAACCTAAAAAACGATACCAATATCCATTTTTTAAGAAAAAAAATTATGTCACCATCTTGGATTAAAAAAATAATGTCAAATTCACAATCAGAGCCCCCGAAAACCTATTAAACGATACCCATATCCATTTTTTAAGAAAAAAAATGAAGTCACCATATTTATTTAAAAATAATGTCGAATTCATAATCAGAGTCCCCAAAAATTTATTAAACGATACCCATATCTATTTTTCAAGAAAAAAAATAAAGCTGCCATCTTGGATTAAAAAAAATTGTGTCGAATTTACAATCAGAGCCCCCAAAAACCTATAAACAATATCTACGTTAACAACTATTTAAGAAAAAAAAATTAAACCTTATCCGGAATAGAGCCCCACTTTTCTTCATATTATAATCATCCCACATCTCATATCCCATTTTTCTCTGAAAACCGAATTTTTCTCTGAAAAATTTGTTCCAAAAAAAAAACTTTGTTTTGACGGTAAAAAGCACAAATAATAATAAAATTGAGTTATCATATTTCACCTGTTCGCAGCTCAATGCGCATACACAAAAGATCGCGTTTGCTGCTCGGCTTGTGTCACTATTTTGCTCGGTACCCTCTTAAGAAAAACGGAAAAAACTTTAAACAATAAACACGAGGAAAACACGCTAACAACGAAACTCAATTTTCGGGCAATTTAAAAAGCAACCAAGTGCAAGTCGGACTCGCCCATGAAGGGTTCCGTAGCATCAAGTAACATAATATAAAGGTTTTTGTAGTTCGTCGAAAAAGGTAAATTGCGGTTTACGATTTATGACGTATAAAAAAAAACTACTGACTAGATCTCGTTCAAACCAAATATCGTTGAAAGTTTGCATAGTAATGTATACCATATATTTTTTTAGTTTTATCATTTTCTTATTTTAGAAGTTAAGAGGGGGGGACCAACTTTTTTCCACATTGGAAGTGTCTCTCGCGCAAACTATTCAGTTTAGAAAAAAAACGATGTTAGAAACCTCAACATCATTTTTGAAGACCTATTCATAAATACCCCACACGTATGGGACCGATGAAAAACATTTTTATAGTTTCAGTTTCAAGTATGAGGACCCCCAAAATTTATAGTTTTTTTTTCTATTTTTGTGTCAAAATCTTAATGCGGTTAACAAAATACATCTACTCGCCAAGTTTCATCACTTACGGTTTTGGAGAAAAATGACTGTGACATACGGACGGACAGACAGACAGACAGACAAACATGACGAATCTATAAGGGTTCTGCTTTTGCCATTTGGCTACGGAACCCTAAAAATGGGTGTGTAAATCATTCAGTTTGTATTGTGTACATACCTACAATCTACAATGTATGTAGACGGTAGGTTGTTACTAAATGTCATAGTCATCACTCAACTAAAACTCCATGCTAAATCTTTAAACTTATTTGCATACACAACAAAATAAATACCTAACACGTTATTGTGGTGTGCCTTTTTACTTTGCCTAACAACTTACGCATAAGATTTTACAAATAGGTAACAAGTTATTACATAACCCAATGTTTTTAAAAATCCAGGTTGGTCCTGTCCTGCCTGTCCTGCCTGAGTGTCACTTTGACGCTTCAGCGCAACTTGTTAGCAATTAAGCAATGACCTTAATCCTTGGAACAAACTAAAAACATCAAAATAAAATCTCCGTACACTAGCTGACAACGTCGCGTCACACTCTACCCTGTTTTTGTTCCATCGAAAGCTGGCAACGCCGCAAGTTTGAGTAACGCCACTCAGATTAACGCCATCTCTCTATTTTTTGTCGTACTACAATATCAATTAGTTAGCTAACCTATTGTTGCGAATACTGTAAAAACCATTTCACTCGTTTTTATCAGATTCAAAACGATCAGCGACATCTAGCGTCATTGTAGGCAATCATTTATCGATGCACGTTTTCTTGGATGAGATTGTCAGTCTACTTGTTTTCCATAGTCTTTGGTATTGGGCAGCTCGAAGTTCACAGCTGGACATAGACTTTTTTTTTAATTTTTTTTTATTAAGACCAAGACTCTCAGAATCGACCTATTTTAGATTCAACATTAAACAATCAAATATTATTTGTTTTGATCTGATAAAAATATATGTTGTAGTTTAATAAATAATCTTGATTATTCTATGGTTCAAAACACGATATTGTCAACTTTGCTCGATCAAAAAAAATCGCGAAAACTCCCAATTTCGCGAATTTTTGATCGTTTTTTTAAGTCGTACTTGAAGTAGACCCAACGTTTACTCCCGAAAAACCTGTCAAAAAATAGGCAATGAAATTACGAAGAATATTCTACGGTTCATTTTTCTCAAAACAGTTTTTTATTGTTTTATCAAGATATTATATAATAATGCGGCCCGCGCGCTTCGTTTCAGTAGCCGGCCAGGCGTCTTTGAGGTAGGACCTGTGTCGCTGTTGCTAGCTCGCTACGTTCCCCGCAAAATATACGATAAATTATTATTGTTGTTTGCCGTCACAGTATAAAATTGTAACAGTAAGTACAATTAACTTTGTTTTACGGAAATATAAGTAAGCAACACAATTTATTTTATTATTTTTCCCCCCCTTTCGTATCTTCCAAGCGGAGTGACTTGCAAGATTTTTTTTTTTTGGGTCATGTAGGGAAGGTGAGATTATTTTGAAAGCAAAATAATTTTTTCCCCCCTCCCCCCTTAAAACCTAAAAATGGCCTATTTTTGACCTTTTATTTTCGTGTGGAGCATTGCGGCGAGCGAAGCGAGCCGCCATGCGACCACGGGGAACAACGCGGCGAGCGAAGCGAGCCGTGCTGTGAACCCTCCGAAATTTGCCCCCCCGGAACTCCCCCCCTCAGGGTGGCTCTGCAACGGAGAGGTCCTGCATTATTTTTTAATGGGCAACGTAAAGAGGGTCTAGAGTGATTTTGATTGTACAAAAAAATTTGCCCCTCTTGCCCCCCAGGACCCCCCCTTTTGAGAGTGCTACCGGATGCCGTCGAGATAGGAAGGTTTCGATTGGGGTTTCGTATAGAGGGTTTTTTCCTGAATTGAAAGAACAAAAAAAACTTCCCCCCTCCTACCCCTTTTTTTTCCCCCCCTTTCGTATCTTCCAAGCGGAGTGACTTGCGAGACTTTTTTTTTTTGGGTCATGTAGGGAAGTTGAGATTGTTTTGAGAGC
The DNA here is from genome assembly GCA_947578465.1 of Thera obeliscata. NCBI lineage: Eukaryota > Metazoa > Arthropoda > Insecta > Lepidoptera > Geometridae > Thera > Thera obeliscata. The sequence continues at coordinate 19,540,051 of OX387912.1, read as the reverse complement.
AAAATAAATTTTGCCCCCCTCCCCCCTTTAGACCCCTTTATTATTTAAAAAACCTAAAAATGGCCTATTTTTGACCTTTTATTTTCGTGTGGAGCATTGTGGCGAGCGAAGCGAGCCGCCATGCGACCATGGGGAACAACGTGGCGAGCGAAGCGAGCCGTGCTGTAACCCCTCCGGAATTTGCCCCCCCGGAACTCCCCCCCTCAGGGGAGCTCTGCAACGGAGAGGGCCTGCATAATTTTTTAATGGGCAACGTAAAGAGGGTCTAGAGTGATTTTGATTGTACAAAAAATTTTGCCCCCCTTGCCCTCCAGGACCCCCCCTTTTGAGAGTGCTACCGGATACCGTCGAGATAGGAGGGTTTCGATTGGGGTTTCGTATAGAGGGTTTTTTCCTGAATTGAAAGAACAAAAAAAAAAACCCCCTTCCTACCCCTTTTTTTTCCCCCCCTTTCGTATCTTCCAAGCGGAGTGACTTGCGAGACTTTTTTTTTTTGGGTCATGTAGGGAAGTTGAGATTGTTTTGAGAGCAAAATAAATTTTGCCCCCCTCCCCCCTTTAGACCCCTTTATTATTTAAAAAACCTAAAAATGGCCTATTTTTGACCTTTTATTTTCGTGTGGAGCATTGCGGCGAGCGAAGCGAGCCGCCATGCGACCATGGGGAACAGCGTGGCGAGCGAAGCGAGCCGTGCTGTAACCCCTCCGGAATTTGCCCCCCCGGAACTCCCCCCCTCAGGGGAGCTCTGCAACGGAGAGGGCCTGCATAATTTTTTAATGGGCAACGTAAAGAGGGTCTAGAGTGATTTTGATTGTACAAAAAATTTTGCCCCCCTTGCCCCCCAGGACCCCCCCTTTTGAGAGTGCTACCGGATACCGTCGAGATAGGAGGGTTTCGATTGGGGTTTCATATAGAGGGTTTCTTCCTGAATTGAAAGAACAAAAAAAAAAAAACCCCCTCCTACCCCTTTTTTTTCCCCCCCTTTCGTATCTTCCAAGCGGAGTGACTTGCGAGACTTTTTTTTATTTGGGTCATGTAGGGAAGTTGAGATTGTTTTGAAAGCAAAATAAATTTTGCCCCCCTCCCCCCTTTAGACCCCTTTATTATTTTAAAAACCTAAAAATGGCCTATTTTTGACCTTTTATTTTCGTGTGGAGCATTGCGGCGAGCGAAGCGAGCCGCCATGCGACCATGGGGAACAGCGTGGCGAGCGAAGCGAGCCGTGCTGTAACCCCTCCGGAATTTGCCCCCCCGGAACTCCCCCCCTCAGGGGAGCTCTGCAACGGAGAGGGCCTGCATAATTTTTTAATGGGCAACGTAAAGAGGGTCTAGAGTGATTTTGATTGTACAAAAAATTTTGCCCCCCTTGCCCCCCAGGACCCCCCCTTTTGAGAGTGCTACCGGATACCGTCGAGATAGGAGGGTTTCGATTGGGGTTTCGTATAGAGGGTTTCTTCCTGAATTGAAAGAACAAAATAACTTCCCCCCTCCTACCCCTTTTTTCCCCCCCCCTTTCGTATCTTCCAAGCGGAGTGACTTTTAAGACTTTTTTTTTTTGGGTCATGTAGGGAAGTTGAGATTATTTTGAAAGCAAAATAAATTTTGCCCCCCTCCCCCCTTTAGACCCTTTTATTATTAAAAAAACCTAAAAATGCCCTTTTTTGACCCTATTTTTTCGAGTGGAACAGCGCGGCGAGCGAAGCGAGCCGTGCTGTGACCCCCCCCAAGCCCCCCAGAACCCCCTCCTCCTGAACCCGGGGGAAGAGTCGCAGCGAGCGAAGCGAGCTGCCACGCGACCACGGGGAACAGCGCGGCGAGCGAAGCGAGCCGTGCTGTGACCTTCCTACGCCCCCCAGAATTAGTGTTACAAAGGGAAAAAACTGATAATTAGTGTTACAAAGGGATTGCAGTGAGTGGATGGAAATTAGAAAAAGCCTTATAACGGCCTCAAATTTTGGCGCAATCTGTAAAAGGAAATTGTCCAAAAGCACAGCGAATACAGTAAAAAATTTACTGTATAAAAAAAATATAGGCCACGTAATGTCAGTAGCTCATGGTGTAGAAAATGAAAAGCAAGCGCTACAACAAATGGAGAGACAAGAAAACATTGTCATCGAACCATGTGGACTTTTCATAGATAAACAATACCCATTTATTGGGGCTACACCCGACGGTTTAGTTGACCACGATAAAATTATAGAAGTAAAGTGTCCAATAACGGCATTTAAGACCGGAATAGAAACTGCTATAAAAGAAAACAAAATACAAATATATAAATATGACAAAAAAAACAGTACGCGAATCATTAATAAAAGAAGCAATTGGTATTACCAAGTGCAGGGTCAACTCCATGTTACCGAGAGAAACCAATGCATTTTTGGAATTTGGTCCGGCGAAAATCATCCACTCATAATCGAATACATTCCTAGAGATGACGAATTTTGGAAGGTGGAAATAGAAAAAAAGTTATTGATTTTTACATGAAATGCCTTTTGCCAGAGATTGTAGACCCGCGACAAATTCGCGGTATGCCAATACGTGATATAATTTTAAAAGAAAATGACGAAAATAATGACGTACCTATGCAGCCAGGTCCAAGTAAGCAATTGGATATAATTCAAAGTCCAATCCAACCTCGTGGTCAGTTTGGTCCATGCAAACCTAGGCAGCTACAATTTGATGAATTTTAGTAGGTAGGTATACCTACCTACCTACTAAAATTCATCAAATTGTAGAAATGTACAATTTCGTAAACTCATCAAAACGATGCACAAAGATTACGAAATTGTATATTATTCACGTTGCTGAATAAAATAGTACATTGTTACCTGAGGATAGAAAGTCACATTTTTGAGTCCCGAGACTTCTGGCGGGCCTTCGCTGGCCAGCATTATTCAACCATTATTTTAATTTTCATAATTAAAAAAATGGTTATTTTTTTTCGCAAATCTATGTTATTTAAATAAAGAAATAGTTGAAGCTAAATAATAATAAAGTCATTTAGAAAATATATTCTTTATTTAATACCCACTATCTTTATGTTATTTAAATTTAAATTTTACATCGCGGACTAATTAGACTTTTTAAACTTCTAATCGTTGTAATGGGTTTCCAACCTCCTTGCTGAATAAAACGTTAGAATTTAGTTCAATAACCTCCTTGCAGTTAGAAATAGCTTTACAAAGTTGGAACATGGTTGAATAAAATAGAACTTGTTTTTTTATAATTTGACAGCTGTCAGTAGAAAGCGATTCTCTCTAGGGCTGAAAGTATTACTTTCAATTAGGCCCCTCAGGCAACTTCAGACCTACTTTCCGAGTATGTGCAATGAAAAAGTGATATGTGCCATACGAAATAAAAATATTTTTTATATAATATAGTATAAAAATAACATTTTCAAAATTTACGTATTGTAGGCAGAAGTATGTGTCGTTTTACAAAATAAATATAATTGTTACTTGTACTAGTTGTATTTTTTACCTCTATGTTCTCGTTGCTGGATCGAATAGTTGTATGTGCCACACGAAACCAAAGTACTTTTTAGTTGGACTAATTCTAATTTTTTTTATTACTTAGCTTTGTGACTGTACCTATATCTACACACAATATGTAACAAAAATACTGGTAATATATTATGTTATCAATACTATCTACAATACTACCTAACTGAAGTTAGTAAGTAAATATCATACCTAACTACTGCTTGGTTTTCTATACTGTGGCACTAAGTTATCGTACGCGGTCAGTGGCGCACGGCCTGCCGGGCGCGTAAATAATTACGTCGCGCGCTTATCATGGCGGGGGCTGAGGTAGCGCTAAATGCCTACTGCGCTCGAATATCCTGGCCTTAATATAGCTAAGCATTTGGCTGCCATCACACCTGATGGAAAGTGAGGATGCAGCCTAAGATGGAGCATGCTTAGTCCGAGACTATAAATTTCTAAGAACGATTCTGGACCCTCTCCATTCACCAACTTCCTGCACTCAGAATATTGTCGGGCCCTCGGAGGGGGGGCGTGCTATGCTTTGTTTTTTTCTCTATACTATGTATTGCTTCCAACACAGACTCATCTCAAAACCTCCAGGGCCGAATCTCCCATATACCATACAAACGGTAACCTCAGCATCTATAATAATAATAAGTTTAAAAAACTTGAGAAACCGACTTCATTGCCAAACGGCTAAACCGATTTTAATGAAATTTGTTTGGGACAAACTGGACATAAGAATAACCTTCCAAATAAAAAAATAATTTTCTAAGCGGTTCATAAATGACGGAGGCATGCAGTTACAAACATTAAAAAAATTATTTAAAAAAAAATGGCAACACCGATTTTAATAAAATTAAAATGGGACCAATCTGGAAGCAGTACCTTTCAGATAAAAAAATAATTTTTCAAATCGGCTCACAAATGACGAAGTTATGCGGTAACAAACATTAAAAAAAAAAAAAAATACAACTGAATTGAGAACCTCCTCCTTTTTGATTGAAAGTCGGTTAAAAATGAATGAATGTTTGAGTCCTCTGCTCTAGTTGCAGATTTCCAAGGGAAAAATATTAGTGACTAGCAGTCGCCCACGGCATCGCTTGCCCCGTACCCATTACTTTTCGGGAGAAAAACTTTTTTCATTGCTCATACTCTGAAAGTAGGTCTGAAGTTGCCTAATTGAAAGTAATACTTTCAGCCCTAGGGAGAATCGCTTTCTACTGACAGCTGTCAAATTATGAAAAAAAAACAAGTTCTATTTTTAACCGACTTCCAATCAAAACGGAGGAGGTTCTCCATTCGGTTGTATTTTTTTTTTTTTTTTTTTTTTTAAATGTTTGTTACCGCATAACTTCGTCATTTGTGAGCCGATTTGAAAAATTATTTTTTTATCTGAAAGGTACTACTTCCAGATTGGTCCCATTTTAATTTTATTAAAATCGGTGTTGCCATTTTTTTTTATAGTACATTGTTACCCGAGTGTTGAAAGTCACGTTTTTTGAGTCCCGAGACGGGTTTGGCGCCAGAGCGTAGCGAGGGCGCCAATGGAGCTTGAGGGACTTAAAAGACTTTCACCCGAGGTAAACACTGTGCTTTTCATTACGAATACAAGGAAAGAAAAAATAAAAACATGAAAGAAAAATTAGTGAAAATGAAGATTGAATTGCCGCCTTCCCGGTTTTTTTTTCTTTTTCTCTGGCGCTTCGGCTACGGCTCGCCAGCATTATTCAGCCATTCTTTTCATTTTCATAATTTAAAAAATGGTAAATTGTTTGCTCAAATCTATGTTATTTTAAATAAATAGTTAAAGCTATATATTAATCAAATAATTTAGAAGATATATTATTTATTTAATACTATCTTTATGTTATTTAAATTTAAATTTTACATTGCGCTCTAATTAGACTATAAAAACTTCTTACCGTTGTAATGGGTTTCCAACCTACTTGCTGAATAAAAAGTTGGAATTTGGTTCAACGACCTCCTTGCAGTTAGAAAGACTTTAGAAAGTTGGAACATGGTTGAATAAAATAGTACTTGTTTTTTTTTATAATTTGACAGCTGTCAGTAGAAAGCGATTCTCCCTAGGGCTGAAAGTATTACTTTCAATTGGGCCCCTCAGGCAGCTTCAGACCTACTTTCAGAGTATGAGCAATGAAAAATATTTTTTTAAATGTTTGTAACTGCATGCCTCCGTCATTTATGAACCGATTTAGAAAATTATTTTTTTATTTGGAAGGTTATTCTTATGTCCAGATTGTCCCAAACAAATTTCATTAAAATCGGTTTAGCCGTTTGGCAATGAAGTCGGTTTCTCAAGTTTTTTAAACTTATAATTATATTCAACCATGTTCCAACTTTCTAAAGTCTTTCTAACTGCAAAGAGGTTATTTAACCAAATTCCAACTTTTTATTCAGCAAAGAGGTTGGAAACCCATTAAAACGGTAAGAAGTTTAAAAAGTCTAATTACTCCGCGATGTAAAATTTAAATTTTTATAACATAAAGATAGTATTAAATAAATAATATATCTTCTAAATTACTTGATTAATATATAGCTTTAACTATTTATTTAAAATAACATAGATTTGAGCAAACAATTTACAATTTTTTAAATTATGAAAATGAAAATAATGGCTGAATAATGCTGGCGAGCCGAAGCCGAAGGCCCGCCAGAGAAAAAGAAAAAAAACCAGGAAGGCGGCAATTCAATCTTCATTTTCACAAATTTTTCTTTCATGTTTTTATTTTTACTTTCCTTGTATTCGTAATGAAAAGCACAGTGTTTACCTCGGATGAAAGTCTTTTAAGTCCCTCAAGCTCCATTGGCGCCCTCGCTACGCTCTGGCGCCAAACCCGTCTCGGGACTCAAAAAACGTGACTTTCAACACTCAGCTATTAATGTACTATTAGGGTATCCTATGTCCGTGTCCTGGTTCTAAGGCACACACCAATTTTCAGCCAAATCGGTGGAGCCGTTCTTGAGTTATAAATAGTGTAACTAACACGACTTTCTTTTTAACCGACTTCCAATCTAATAGGAGGAGGTTCTCAATTTGGTTGTGTTTTTTTTTTTTTTTTTTTTCATTTTTTTTTTTAAATGTTTGTTACCGCATAACTTCGTCATTTGTGAGCCGATTTTAAAAAATATTTTTTTATCTGAAAGGTACTGCTTCCAGATTGGTCCCATTTTAATTTTATTAAAATCGGTGTTGCCATTTTTTTTTTAAATAATTTTTTTAATGTTTGTAACTGCATGCCTGCGTCATTTATGAACCGATTTAGAAAATTATTTTTTTATTTGGAAGGTTATTCTTACGTCCAGATTGTCCCAAACAAATATCATTAAAATCGATTTAGCCGTTTGGCAATGAAGTCGGTTTCTCAAGTTTTTTAAAGTTATAATTATATAAATATAGCTTAGCTATTCAAAGAGGTAACGTTGCCAGCCTTTTGGGCACATTGCCTGCGGTCGGTGATCTGAACTCTGTTTTCTACCTGTAATACCTACAGGTGGAAAACAGAGTTCATATAAAATTTTCTAGTTTCTTATAAAATGTAATTTTTATTTTTTCTTTTTAAATATAGATAGATTTAAAACAAATCCATCGAATAAAAACATCTATGGTACACGATTGTAATCGATCGAACCCGTACCCGTACGTTCAGGATTGGAATAACCCCGCTATCAATAACATCATTTCCATATTAATTTAGTATTATAAGCAAACGATACTGATAGCGTGACCTTTCTTAACCCTCGGCAGCTGGAGTGTGCAAGTTTAGTCCTTATCAAGTATTCTCTCAGTCATCATCATCATCAGCCTGAAGAAGTCCATTGCTGGACATAGGCCTCCCCTACACATTTCCAGGAAGAACGATTCTGAGCTCTTTCCATCCACCGACTTCCCGCGATCTTAACAATGTTGTCGGTCCATCTGGTGGGTGGGCGCCCTATACGTTTCGTCTTCCGGTTCGTGGTCGCCATTCGAGAACATTTACTCCCCATCAGTAAAAACTACTAATACTACATAAAGTAACTTAACTGTATGTTTTAAATCAACAGATGTGGAGATCAGTAGAAAGTCTTCATGCTTAGTACCACCCGGGCCGAATAATCCTAACTTCTTCACCAGCACAGAAGCAACAAACGGAAAGGGTAGTGGTAATGGAAGTGGAAGCGGGAATGGAAGCGGAGGTGGAAACGGTAGCGGAAGTGGAAGTGGCGATGGAAACGGAGGTGGAATCGACAATCAGAACCCAACGATGGTAGATGTTCTAGCTTGTATGCAGTCCTGCCCTATAACACCAGAAATAAACGCTTTGTGTGGAACTGATGGTGTAACCTACGGCAATCCAGGGAAGCTACTTTGCGCTCAGTTCTGTGGAGTTGGTGAGATACTTTTACTGAATTTCAGGCATTAATTATGATAATAATAATAAATCATGCGGACAAATCCACACAACACTATTTAGTCCCAAACTAAGCAGAGATTGTACTATGGGAACCAGATGATTATAATACTTAAATGCTTTTTTTTTGCAAACATATACACAGAATACAATGTAGCACTCAGACACAAATATTTGTTTTCGGTGGGGGATCGAACCCACGACCTACGGTGCAGAAGGCAGAGCTACTGCCAACTGAGCTGAGAGGCCAGTCAAAAACTTGCATACTGTACGTGTACTGTACGTAGATAAAGACTTTAACTTATATTTAAAAAGTAAAAGGGGAAGTGGTGGGGTATGTGGGGTAGGAGGAAATGCTATTTTTTCTTCGTTTTGGCAAGCCATAATAACGGTCTTTTTAGCAAGAGGAGTGAAAGTGATCAAGTTTATAACAATTATATTTATATTTACTGTTGTTTCAGACGTAAGAGTGCGAAAGTTTGCGCCATGTCTGGGTCAACCAATCCCAAACGCAAATGTGTGTCCCACCCTGCCTACCCCTACGGAGGTTCTGACGAATCCCCCCACAACACAGGATTGCATCAAAAAGTGTTGCGTCTCCCAAGAGTTGAAGCCTGTTTGCGGGACAAATGGAGTGACGTACATCAATAAAGAGAGTTTACTGTGCAACAGTCAATGCGGAGTTGGTAAGATCTTATGAAGCGATATTGAATTGTGTAGCTCATATAATGACAGAGGGAGATTGTTGGGAATTACGTAATTAGGGTTCCGTAGCCAAATGGCAAAAACGGAACCCTTAAAGATTCGTCATGTCTGTCTGTCTGTCTGTCTGTCCGTCCGTATGTCACAGCCATTTTTTTCCGAAACTGTAAAAAGAGCTAGACTAACGAAACTTGGCGAGTAGATGTATTTTGTGAACCGCATTAAGATTTTTACACACAAATTGAAAAAAAAAACAATAAATTTTGGGGGTCCCCATACATAAAACTGAAACTAATATATGATGTACATTATTATGCAAACTTCCAACGATATTTGGCTTGAACGAGATCTAGTGAGTACCTAGTATTTTTTTTATATACGTCATAAATCGTAAACCGTAATTTACCTTTCAACGAACTATAAGAACTTTTATATTATGTTACTTGTTGCTACGGAACCCTTCATGGGCGAGTCCAACTCGCACTTGGCTGCTTTTTTTTTAAATATTGTAAAAATCCACCTAACGCAAAGTTACGACTGATTAAAAAAAACTATGAATATTGGGTTACAGATGTGTCAGTACTAAAATGGACACCGTGCGGGCAGACTTCAGTTGACCCAAATACTGCCCCAACTCCTTCCGAGTGGCCTACTCAGACACAGCCCACCCCTACTTCAACCTTCGATCTTCAAACCTGCATTAACCAATGTACAACATCGCAAGAGTACAAGCCAGTATGCGGTAGCAACGGTGAAACATACGCCAACCTTGCCATACTGCAATGCGCTCAGCGCTGTGGGATAAGTAAGTGGCTCTTAAGGCCTGCGCACACCTAGGTCACTGGCGAAGGCGATCAATAAAACGCTGTCAAATATCGCTGTCAAATTTGACAGAGTTTTACTGATCGCTATCGCCAGTGACCTAGGTGTGCGCAGGTTACCTCCCGTGGACTAGGTTACGTTTGATAATTTACTCAGTGTCATTGAACTTGTCTTTACATAACTGTAACTCATCATCAACATTCATCCGCTGCTGGGTCTCCTTCATTCTCTGCTGGTCTCCTCAGTCCTGTCCGTCTTATGTAGTGTTTCCTGTGAGTTTTACGATGTCGTCAACACATCGTGCTTTCGGACGCCCTAAATTTCTGCCGCCATGGCTGTACCTACTAGATACAACTTTTTACTCACACTCTAGTCTACTCAGACTAGAGTTTAGGTAATAGCACCTGTTTGACGTCGTGTTAGCCGGCGGACGACGCGACTGACAAAGTTTCCCTAAAGCCTTGTGCACATCTGAGCGTTCTGCGGTAGCAATCAGTGAAACGCTGTCATATTTGACAGCGTACAATAACGTACATACTATTCTACTACTACCAAACGTACTATAAAACGTAATTCAGCGTCTCTGTCTGATTAAAATATTTCCATCTTTTCCAGACGAGGCTTTTTACCCAATAGCGAGCAAATGCTCACGACCAAAGGCCAAAAGTTTTATGCAAATGCACAGAACATCTGGGATAAGAGGTCGCTTTTGGCCAATCTCAGTAGTAGTAGAGCTCTTTGGCAAGGGTTCGTCCGGGGAAGTACCTACTACCACCATGCCTGTTTCTGCCGTGCATTGTTATGTTTCGGTTTGAAGGGTGTGGGCAAGTGTCAGTGCCAATGAAATTACTGGCACGTTAGGCTGAATATGTAAGCCCCAAGTTGATGGACACAGGGCAGTGCATCGTAAGGCACGTTCCTGATGCGACCTACGAGGCATTGCTTTGGTATTGGCGATGGTTACCACTCAACATCAGGTGGGCCATATGCTTGTTCCAACAACTAGTTGAAAAAAAAAGCCAACAGACAGGGCAGATAGGATAGGTAAATGCAACCTTTCCAGTCAGCATAATCATGCCGGGAATCCATATAGAAAAGAGTAAAACACATTCACACATACACGTTCACGTCCTTCCGGAACCACTGCACAACTATCTGTGCTCAACTGGTTGTGGCATATGTAATTTTGATTCCCTTTTACACAACTGAGTTACCAACGACTCAACCCGGACCCTCGGCACAACTACTATGCCCATCTGGTTGAGTCGTAAGGAATTCAGAAACCACTCTCATTCCTCATTATACTAATGATGTTATTATTATTTTTCAGATGTTAACGTGAAGAGTTTGTCTCCATGACTCACCAGTCCGTTAATCAATGAGACGACAGACGAGAAACCAACAGATACCGACAACCAAGGCTTCACGATACCAACGGACATCCTAGCAAGCGTCTTTCCCGAGTACTTTACGTCGACCCCTACACCGCCAGATGACGAGTCCTATGAAATAGACATCAAATTTGGTACCGATAACAACGTCACAACAAAAGTACTATAACATGGATAGTTCTCGAAACTAGGTTTAGATAGTACATAGGTTACATAAGTTACATTTCTACAGGAGCTTCATTAATCATGAAGCTCAATAAATAAATAAGCCAAGAAAAAGAAATATAATGCGAGCTTCCTACTTTTATAATTATGCCTACTTTTACATCATACATGCTCAGTAAGTAGCTATTTACTGCTCTGCAGAGAGGCTGTGTAAGTAGGCGTTTTCTACTCATTGCATTTGAAATGCGTTCCATTTTCAAATCACTTTAATGTCACACTATGCTTGATATAAATTATTGTATAGTTCTTTACAATATCAAGCTATGCAAAACTCCTTGGTGAAACAATCTCTTTTCTTACAAAATGATATGAAAACTTTTTTATAAAAATATAAATATTTAAATAAATAATTATAAAAAAAGTAAACAGGCCTTTGCATCTAATGTAGATGATTTATATAGCGTCAGGGGCAACTGGTGGTTACACAAGCCCTAATTAAGGGACAGGATTATAGATTTCAGTACCTGTGACAGGATTTTAGATGGAATAGGCTTGCCCAGCACCTATACCATCCTGACAGCTCAGTCGACCAAATCCACAGGAAAGAAATGGTCAATACGTGCGGAGCTGACTACCGCGGGTTTCCTCACGATGTTTTCCTTCACCGATTGAGAGCACTAGCATTGTGTACATAAATTTTTCAACAAAAAAACTCATTGTTACACGACTGGATTCGAACCCACGACCTTAGGATCGGAAGGCGGAGCCGCTACCACTAGACCACCAGTGCTCATAAAATAATCATAATTCTCTTATAATAATTATAAGTTTAAAAAACTTGAGAAACCGACTTCATTGCCAAACGGCTAAACCGATTTTAATGAAATTTGTTTGGGACAATCTGGAAATAAGAATAACCTTCCAAATAAAAAAAATATTTTCTAAATCGGTTCATAAATGACGGAGGCATGTAGTTACAAACATTAAAAAAATTATTTAAAAATAAGTGGCAACACCGATTTTAATAAAATTAAAATGGGACCAATCTGGAAGCAGTACCTTTCAGATACAAAAATAATTTTTCAAATCGGCTCACAAATGACGAAGTTATGCGGTAACAAACATTAAAAAAAAAAAAACAACCGAATTGAGAACCTCCTCCTTTTTGATTGGAAGTCGGTTAAAAATTACATTTTGTCATACATGTTTATCATAATAAATGTTTTATTTACCTCGCATGAATGATGTTAAGTAGAATGCTTACCTCGGTTGTAAGTAGCTATTGCACCCTCGAACTATATTCTCCCTCACTTGCTTTGCTCGCTCAGGCGTCTAAATATCGCGGGTGCACTCGATCGCAATAGCTCACTTACTGCCCTTGTGTAACAATCTTCTATTATATAGTAGCTGTGTTAATAACTGTCTCATGTATTATCAAGTAAATTGGCAAAGTGAGTGTCGGACAACGTACATACATAAATAAATAAATAAATATTGTGGACAATTCACACAACACTACCCAGCCCCAAACTAAGCAGAGCTTGTAATATGGGAACCGGATAGCTGATATAATACTTGAATACATTTATTTTTTGTAAATACATACATAGAATACAATATAATACCCAGACAGAGAAAGCAAACATATTTATGTTAACCACACAAATATTTGTTCTCGGTGGGGATCGAACCCACGACCTACGGCGCAGAAGGCAGAGCTACTACCAACTGAGCTAGAGGCCGGTCATATAATATAGCCAGATAAACATGGAAGGCTTTTGAAGTCATACAACTTCGTACGACATACATAACCGCGCGTCGGCCGTACACATATTTTCAGCCTCTTGTTCAAATGTATTTAATAGCGGCCTGTCTCGGCTTCGCACCGGTGGCGGTGGACATTTATTTTTAAACACATTAAATAGCATATATAACTCAGGGTGAATGTAGCTTTCCAAATGGTGAAATTTTTTTTAAAATCGGTTCATTAGTTTATGAGTTTATTCATTACAAACAACATAAATACAAATCTTTCCTCTTTATAATACTAGTAAGTATATGTAGATATAGAAAATCGCAAGGATCACTTTAAAAACCCCTGTTAGGTGAGTCTAGCTGCCAGGTTCACCCGACCAAGCCTAATAGACGAGTCTTTCTTCAAAATTGGCTGTATTTAAATGTGTTTGAATATTTATTTAAATTCATAAAAAAACATAGTTTTGTAACACGAAGAAAGTGTTCAGAATTCTCAACAGTACTTCAAATGTATTTTAGCATCTACTAATTCAAATTAAATGTAATTCTGGTAAAGTGGACCAAAGATTGCATGTAAACTCTCTTCTCTAGTAGTAAGATTATTATGCATTTAATAGAATAAAATAAAATTCTTTTATTATGTAAACCTACATTAAAAATGTTTTTTATTTACTATCCCACTTACTTACTCCACTTTGTTTTTTTTATAGAGAAGTCATAAGTCATACATAACAGAAAGAAACTCATGTCGCACAACATATTGAAGCACCGAAGACGCCTAGGGAGGCCTACACCCGAGTCCACTCGGGTGTCGTCAATATTAAAAGATTTTTGTCAGAAATAAATATGCAGTTATGGTTTTCTTATTATAAATCGAGGGCATGACTCCTTTTCACGACTTTTTAAATAAATAAAAAAAAAATGCGGACAATCCACACAACACTATCTAGCCCCAAACTAAGCAGAGCTTGTATTATGGGAACCAGATAGCTGATATATATTACTTAAATACTTTTTTTTTGTAAATAAATACATAGAATACAATATAACACCCAGACAGAGAACAAACATCTGCGTTCACCACACAAATATGAGCTGAGCTGTGAAGGCAGTCAGTCATTTTCCCTAACTCTCGTGGTTTTGGACTTGGCCATCACCACCATTCTCAAAAAACTATATAGGTACCCTGTGCATCATTATGAATATATATTATGTTGTATCATTTATAGATATCTATATATATAAATCTTTCGTGTCACAATTTGGAACGCGATAAACTCCGAAACTACTGAACGGATTTCGATAAAATTTTGCAACTGCCTAAAATATGGTCGGACTTAAAAGATAGGATAGTTTATATTCAATATTTAGGTGTTATTAATTTTTAAGGGGCAAAAGTTTCGAAATCTATGTCTATCCCTTTCTATCACGTAGGAACTTATATATGTCTATCCCTTTCTATCGCTTAGGGATTTTTCAGAAAATTCTCGACTTTGACGAAAACAGAGTGCTCATAGACGCTCTGGAATGTTCTGTAAGGTTCTGGAATAATCAAATTTAATTCGAAGACTTTGAAATTATTAGAAACTGAACTAGAGAACTATCTAGAATACTCAAATATACCTAAATATACCCATGCTAACGGTTCGGTTTTCGTTTCTTGGTTTCCTGAATTGAGTACTTAGGTACATGGTTAATCTTCTAGAATATTCCGTATCACTCCGCAGTTCACGATAGTTCGGCGGCGCTCTTATTAAGTAGGTAACGCGCAGGGCTGCCGATATCGGATCCTAATCAAACTTGACGAATATCTCCAAGGGACTATTCGGCACTGACAGGAAGGTTTAGGGGAAGGTCGCGGGTTCAAATCCCCACTCGGCTCTTAACTTTTGGGACATTTTTAAAATCTTTGTGAATTCTAAAATGTTGTCAACAATTTGTCAAAATGTTCTAGAAAATAGTGCCCCTAAACGTTGTAGAATGTTCTTTCATCATCATCATCAATTTATATCAGTCCACTGCTGGACGTAGGTTCACCTTGAGTAACATAATACGCTATAATTTATGTGTTTAAAAAATAAATGTTCACCCGTGCGAAGCCGGGACAGGCAGCTAGTATACCTATATTATCTTCAGAGAGAAAGGGTTTTACTACAAAATAAAATCCGAATTGAGGAAATTCATAAAAGAACCTAGGTCATCTATACATGCGAATGTGGGGGATAAAGATTCTAAAACAGCGACCATGAACCTGAAAACGAAGCACTGGTGGTCTAGTGGTAGCGGCCCCGCCTTCCGATCCTTAGGTCATAGGTTCAAATCAAGTCGTGTACCAATGAGTTTTTCTGACGAAAAATTGATGTGCACTCAAACAGTGTAGAAACATCCGTGAGGAAACCGGCCTGTCGTAGAACCTAAAAAAGTTCAAACAAGTGTCAAGCGTCACGCAAAAAAGGCCCGCCAGCGGCCTACTTGCTGCGGAAACCGTCCGCACACCAAGTGCGGATGGTGAACTTGCCATTTGCCACCTGAAAACGATGCGTAAGACGTCCGATAGACCGGAAAAGTACCTATTATATAATATAAATATAAGGGATGCATGTCCAGCTGAAAAGTTCCAAGCTGTTGATGATGCTGATGATTAATAACAGGAAAGCTATAATATAAATTAATTAACGAAATAAGAAACCCAAGTAAGGTACCTATTAATTAGTATGTAAGTATAAAGTATTAATTAGGCAGTTTCCTAGGTATCCTGACTAGAACGAAAAACGATAGAGGTGTTATCAGTAAGCAACAGGAAAAAAGCACACATTTTAAGTACCTAATGAAAACAATTAAAATTGTTTTTAAATAAATTGGCTTATTTGTAATTAGGTACAGGAAATCCTGTGTGATATAATGTAGTATATAAGACGCATGGTGTTAATCTGGGATAAGCTCGTGGCAGGAGACGTTATACTTACTCTACGAGTAAAATCCGATAATTGATCAAATTGACGTCAGTTTTGCAAAATGAAGTACCTACTTTGGCTTGGTGAGTTACTTAAGGCCTGCGCACATCAGCTGGGCGATGGCGATCGCTGTCATATTTGACAGCGTTTCACTGATCGCCATCGCCATCGCGCTAGATGTGCGCAAGGCTTTAACGGTATTGTGCGGTACTCAATAAAACCTTGAAATAATTTCTCGCGCGCACGATTTGATCTTTTGAAAGAAAATGTGAAGCTTAAAAAAACTGATGAATTTCTGATTTTCAATGGGACCAATCTAACAGAATAAAAAATCAAATCGGTTCAAAAATGAATAAGTTATGCGATAACAAACTAAAAAAAAAAAACGGAATTGAGAACCTCCTCCTTTTTTATTTAAAGTCGGTTATAAACACTGAATTTATTTATTAAAAATCTCGAGCAACAACCTTCTTAAACTATAACATGTTTTCCTGCTTAAAACTTTACCCAAGTACAGTTCGAAAACGAATTAGGACAAATTTTATGTAGAAAACATGTTAGGAACAGAATATTTTTTTCTCTTTCTTTCAAAGGGTCAACATATGCGAGCAACAAGGAGGTGAAGATCCTCCCCTTTTCGTGTGAGGACACAAAACATCCTTGTCCTAAACATACGCATCGCTCGGTTAACAAAATACCACTGACTGACCATGCCCACTTTTGATTTTCTAGTTGGTTTCACAATTATATTGGACATAGCGTACGGACGAAATAACCCGTATTATTATACGTATAATTATACGTATAATAATACGTTGCCACCGCCGACGTGGACGACGCCACTGACGATGCCATCGACGACGCCATCGGCGATGCCACCGACGACGCCACCGACGACGCCACCGATGACGCCACCGACGATGCCAGCGACGACGTGGCCGACGCCGTGGACGACGTGGCCAACGACATCGACGACGCCACCGACGACGCCATCGACGACGCCACCGACGAGGCCATCGACGACGCCATCGACGACGTGGGCGACGCCACTGTCGATGCCATCGACGACGCCATCGGCGACGCCACCGACGACGCCACCGACGACGCCACCGACGAGGCCATCGACGACGCCATCGACGACGTGGACGACGGCGACGCCACTGACGAGGCCATCGACGACGCCATCGACGACGCCATCGACGACGTAAGTACGGTAGAGATTTTAAACTGTACGCCCCTCTAATTCAGCCTGTCTAAGTAAATTGTTCTTTATCACTTACACGGGTGAATCAACTTTTAAGGCACTCCTTTTGTGTCCCTGGCATTGAAATAGCAATAAAATCTGTATTTCATTTTAAAATATGGTTATTTTTATGTTAACATAAACTTAGATCCTTTGCTAACTCGCTAGTTTAATCTTTTTATGAAGGTTTAAGAAAAAAAATTGATATTTTTGTGGTAACTCAGCAGAGCTTATGCACTATCCATACAAAAAATATGTGTCCCCACGCCTAGGCGTCAATACAATGAAAGACGTTTCTTAAAAAAATTGTATGAATGGACAGGATTTTCACACAATATTATAATTCACAATGAGATAAACTTACATATAAAGTTAACATTTATAAAAGTTTGGCTTAAATTATATATTTTACATGCACCTAAGCTTTTGTCCTGAACTTTGATCAAAACATCAGCTCCACAGAGTTACTGATAAAAATTCATGACCGTTATCAAGAGATGGCGCCTAGCTTGGTGTCATCTAAGGCGATTATTGTCTAATATTTTATTGGTATGATCCGATAAGCCGTACCACATATTACCCGCCCCTGAGTCTGCGATAAGCTCTCAGCTGGTGTGCGTGGGTTTATTGTCGCTCTACAGCGTTACGGCGGGAATCTTGGTAAGTTTTTAAAAGATTTGAATTTTATTAGGTCAGTATGCTGCCTATGATGTCTGATTTCAAGGTCATGACAAAAGTTTTGGTGATTTTTGGTTGTGGAATTAATTGTGATATTTTTTATTGAAATTTTCCCTAGCGTTACTGATAACGCCGGATAAATTTTCTCTTGAGTTACCGGTAACGCCAGAGAATGTAGGGCAAATTAACATTGCGACTTGGCATTAATGTGGATAGTGTGGATGTTAATCTGCGTCTAACTTGGGTTTCTAAGATATTATTAATATAGTTTAATAGTTCAAGGTTTGTGCTACATAATTCAAAATGCCACTAAGTGCAGCAGAAAAACAGAAGCGCTATGTAGAAAGACTAAAAATTAATAGAGAAAAGTATGAAGAAGGGAAGAAAAAACACCGAGTTTGGAACCATAAAACAAATAGATTTAACTCCTAAAGAAAAACATAATGCGAAAAAGACACTCGAGATTGTTGCAACAAACACCCCCTGAACAGACTCCAGATTAGATAATTTGGAAGAATTGAATGGAACTCCACCAGCGACGCCTCCTCGAGATCCTCTACGAGCTAAGGATACGTCACTGCAAGCAAGATACCCTCCACTGCAATCAAGAAACCTAACGGCACGGTCAAGAGACCCATCACCAAAATCAAGCGACCAACCACCACGATCAAGAACCTTATCATCGCGATCAAGAGACCCACCACCAAAATCAAAAGACCTACCACCTCGTGCAACAGATACACAACCACGAGTACTAACTACGCCACCAAGGGCTAGTGCTCTTCCACTTCACATATCTTAAGCAGAAGCAGGGCGGAAGAAAGTTAAAACGAACAGGTCACGGGTGAGTAGAGAAAATGCAAAACTTAAGCAAAATAATGAGAATTTGAGACGAAAGTATGAAAAATTTAAGAAAGATAATCAAAGACGAATTGACTGCGAAATTAACGATACTGAAAAAACGGAAGATCTGAAGGCACACAGTTCTGAGCAGTGCTATAAATAAAACATTAATAAAAAAAACAAAATCTAGAAAAGAACGAGAGGTAATAAAGAAGATTTTCTCAACTGTAGAAATAAAAGATTCACGAATGAAGAAAAAGATACTTATGGAGACATTAGGCATTGACAAAATTCTTAGAAGAAAAGACTATGCGAATAAAAACACTATTTTAAGGAAGAAAATAATGGATTTTTATCTGAAAGATGACATTTCACGTGCTACAGCTGGCAAAAAAGAAACGCTCACAAAAACAGAAGTGAAGGAACAAAAAAGGTTTATGTTGGATTCGATGAAAAATCTGTTCAATAACTTTGTAAAAGAGAATCCTGAACTTTGTTGCTCTTACTTTTATTTTACGAGAAACAAGCATTTTTATGTCAAAAATGCTTCTGTCGCCGCTAGAGACACGTGTCTTGCAAAATACACACGAACTTTATTCATAAAGCAAAAACAAAAGCACTGAAAAAAAATAATGTAACTGGCACTGATGACCTAAACATCCTCATTGAGTCAACTGTTTGCAATGCGAACTTGAAAGATTGCATGTACGGCAAATGTAATTAGTGTGAGGCACACTGATTACATTTTTTCAAAACAAATTGTTATTGTAAGGAAAAATAAAGTATACAACCACTTGGACAGAATGGGTTAGAAAATAACAATAATATAAATATATACAAGATGGAAAAAACATGAAAGCTATAAAAAATGTGAAAGAAGACTAATCTGAAGAAACATTTACAAAAAAAAAATCATGTGTTTAATATAATATAGTCACAATTTCACAACTTTGAAGATTTAAAATTCTCAGGCGTTACTATTTTTCTCTGGCGTTACTCAAATGTCCCTTAATTTTTCTAATGTATTTTGAAGATAACTCTCATAGTCATTGATTTTGTTTACAAAAAGCGTTTAATTAAAAGTCTCCAAGACTCATGTGTATTGTAGGAATAAGAATAGTGTGTCTGATTATGCTGTTTTGATATTTATTCTAAAGTTAAGCATTGAAAATTTTGCACAGTAACGCAATGGACCAATAATGGTCTCTATTTCATGTGTTAGTGATAAAAAACATTATGAATAAGTTGGAAATACTAAATAAAAGTACGAATAAATGGTTAACATAGTTGTTTTATCATTTTTTTTCGTTTATTTCATGTTATTGTATTTACAAAAAAGTAACGCAATGGATATTTTAGAGCCACACTCGTCACCTATTCTAAAAAAACTCGTTTAAATTAGCTTAGATTTCGTGCCCCGCTTCAAAACCTAAAAATAGATGAAATTGTGCAAATGTAACACTAATCATTTCATCATATTTCGAAAATTTATTTTTTAATTTTATCTTTTCAAAATGTCGTCAAAGGAGTGTCTTAAAAGTTGATTCACCCACACACAAAGATCATTTTGAAGTACATACTTTCAACGTCAAGAAAACGAGGTGGTAACAGTTTTTAGCTTAAAAATAAACAGTCACAGTAACACAATGGGCGGGCTTATCACTAAGAGCGATCTCTACCAGGCAACCTTGGGATGGACATAATCATCATTTGTGTAACTTTTATTGGGAAATCTCATGTCATACGTACGTGCATTGCCAATTCACACAAGTTGTCACATCGCAATCGCCTTTACAATTATATGTAGTTACTCAACGCAAAAAAGTACTTTTTTGGGAATCAACGTTTAAAGTTTGACAGTCCGCTGGTTTTGCGAGAATTTGATCGAAATCTATAAAATTTAGGTAATCAGAAGGGCCAGTCTGAAATTTTCTCGATTAGTTCGAACATTTTGTTTCGCCTACGTGTCTTTTTAGGGTTCCGTAGCCAAATGGCAAAAACGGAACCCTTATAGATTCGTCATGTCTGTCTGTCTGTCTGTCTGTCCGTCCGTATGTCACAGCCATTTTTCTCCAAAACCGTAAGAGCTAGACTGATGAAACTTGGTGAGTAGATGTATTCTGTGAACCGCATTAAGATTTTTACATAAAAATAAAAAAAAAACTATGAATTACGGGGGTCCCCATACTTGAAACTGAAACTCAAAAATTGTTTTTTGATCGAACCCATACGTGTGGGGTATCTATGAATAGGTCTTCAAAAATGATGTTGAGGTTTCTAATATAGTTTTTTTCTACACTGAATAGTTTGCGCGAGAGACACTTCCAAAGTGGAAAAAAGTTGGTCCCCCCCCCTCTAACTTCTAAAGTAAGAGAATGATAATACTAAAAAAAATATATGTTGTACATTACTATGTAAACTTTCAACGATATTTGGTTTGAACGAGATCTAGTCAGTAGTTTTTTTTTTATACGTCATAAACCGTAAACCGCAATTTACCTTTCGACGAACTACAAGAACCTTATTATGTTACATCAAGTAACATATATAAAGTTTTTTGCAGTTCGTCGTGCTACGGAACCCTTCATGGGCGAGTCCGACTCGCACTTGACTGCTTTTTTTATAACGCTTTTATAAGCTTCACCTGTGTATGTATGTATGTATGTATTAGGGCATGCAGTATCGGAACCATTCTCAGAACCGGGAATTTTCGCCCGATACTGAGCTCGGAACCGGGAATTCCCGGGAATTTCGATACTTTCGATACTGACTTAATTTTTTTAATAAAACTGACCGTATAGATAAACAATGAAAGAGAAACTACTGAAAAAAACACTTTGTATTATTCAGATATATATTTTTTATTCAGAACCGTAAATTAACACACCACACACAACCACAAAATACACGAAATACTGGTCAAGGCCGACAAGACACGACGAAGTCGCTAGTTCCAGGTTCTGTTTCATTTTCAGGTCTTAAATTGAGCAATAGTACATTGTTACCTGAGTGTTGAAAGTCACGTTTTTTGAGTCCCGAGACGGGTTTGGCGCCAGAGCGTAAGCGAGGGCGCCAATGGAGCTTGAGGGACTTAAAAGACTTTCACCCGAGGTAAACACTGTGCTTTTCATTACGAATACAAGGAAAGTAAAAATAAAAACATGAAAGAAAAATTAGTGAAAATGAAGATTGAATTGCCGCCTTCCTGGTTTTTTTTTTCTTTTTCTCTGGCGGGCCTTCGGCTACGGCTCGCCAGCATTATTCAGCCATTGTTTTCATTCTCATAATTTAAAAAATGGTAAATTGTTTGCTCAAATCTATGTTATTTTAAAAAAATAGTTGAAGCTATATATTAATCAAGTAATTTAGAAGATATATTATTTATTTAATACTATCTTTATGTTATTTAAATTTAAATTTTACATTGCGCTCTAATTAGACTTTTTAAACTTCTTACCGTTGTAATGGGTTTCCAACCTACTTGCTGAATAAAAAGTTGGAATTTGGTTCAACGACCTCTTTGCAGTCAGAAAGACTTTAGAAAGTTGGAACATGGTTGAATAAAATAGAACTTGTTTTTTTTATAATTTGACAGCTGTCAGTAGAAAGCGATTCTCCCTAGGGCTGAAAGTTTTACTTTCAACTAGGCCCCTCAGGCAACTTCAGACCTACTTTCAGAGTATGAGTAATGAAAATGCTTTTTAAATGTTTCCGGAGGCCTGTAGTAGTTCCTCCAGCACTTTTTAATACATTTTTACATATTTTACACATTGCTTTGACTTTGCCTCGCAGAAAGTGATACCAAACTGATGTCTTATCACTGGATTTACTTGTAAAATCTTCAAAACTCATCGTGTTATATTTGCTCCTGCCAAAAGAAAAACCTTATTACAAACAGTAGTAAAGAGCTGATTAGGTATATTTAAACAAGGCTGAAATCACGGCAATAACCGTCTGTAACATAAACATCCAATAAATCATGATAATAAAACTAACCTAACCATTGTTTGAACTAAAACCAAAGATATAGCGAAATATCAGCAAGGCGTAAGCTGAATGTAATAGTACATTGTTACCTGAGTGTTGAAAGTCACGTTTTTTGAGTCCCGAGACGGGTTTGGCGCCAGAGCGTAGCGAGGGCGCCAATGGAGCTTGAGGGACTTAAAAGACTTTCATCCGAGGTAAACACTGTGCTTTTCATTACGAATACAAGGAAAGTAAAAATAAAAACATGAAAGGAAAATTTGTGAAAATGAAGATTGAATTGCCGCCTTCCCGGTTTTTTTTTCTTTTTCTCTGGCGGGCCTTCGGCTACGGCTCGCCAGCATTATTCAGCCATTATTTTCATTTTCATAATTTAAAAAATGGTAAATTGTTTGCTCAAATTTATGTTATTTTAAATAAATAGTTGAAGCTATATATTAATCAAGTAATTTAGAAGATATATTATTTATTTAATACTATCTTTATGTTATCTTTATTTATCTCTAGTTTCTTATAAAATGTAATTTTTATTTTTTCTTTTTAATTAGGTATTTCATGTTGTTTAGTAATAGTTTTTTTAAATAATGTATATTCTGTTGTAAATAAAATATAATAGCCTCTTTATGTAATTAAATTTAAATTTTACATTGCTCTCTTATTAGACTTTTTAAACTTCTTACCGTTGTAATGGGTTTCCAACCTACTTGCTGAATAAAAAGTTGGAATTTGGTTCAACGACCTCCTTGCAGTTAGAAAGACTTTAGAAAGTTGGAACATGGTTGAATAAAATAGAACTTGTTTTTTTTATAATTTGACAGCTGTCAGTAGAAAGCGATTCTCCCTAGGGCTGAAAGTTTTACTTTCAACTAGGCCCCTCAGGCAACTTCAGACCTACTTTCAGAGTATGAGTAATGAAAAAGCATTTCCATCTTTCGTAAAGAAAGCCGTTCATGTTATTTTCGTTCTTTTTCTAACAGATTTTGTCATAAATAGTAACGAACATCTAACTAAAATACATTATTAAACAATCTTCAATTCAGGTAAAATAAACATGTAATAATTGAGTTAAAATCATTTAAACTTACCGAATCTGCTACGACACAAATACACAACATAACCTTTCGCGTTTGGTGCACAAAATTATCTGATTGAGATCCTAACAAAATGGCGGCGAACGCTATTGTTTAAAGTTTAAAAAAAATATTATTGGCCGTTTAACTTATAACAAAACAATGGCGCTTCTTAATTATGTTTGCGGTGGCGGTGGCATAAAAGCGTTTGTTTTCGTTTTGACTTGTCCGAAATTGTCGGGATATTATCTGAATGATGTAAATTAAAGGTTCGTAATTTGTCAAAATATCTAAGCAATGTATACAGAAAAATGAAACTGAACGCATAGCTAGTGTTTTTTATCGACATTTATTTATATCGTACTAGAAAACACCAATAATTGATCATTTTCATCAGTATCGAAAGTATCGAAAGTATCGGGAATTCCTTCGTGGAGAACCGGTACTGGAAAAGTTCAAAATCAGCGATAATTCCCGGTACTTCCGATACTGATACTTCCCGGGAGCATGCCCTAGTATGTATGTAACCGACCCCTTTGAGACGATTTTGTCCTACTCTGAACGATCAGATTTGATTCAAACTTTGCACACAAGGTCAATGACAATGTAATAATATGAAAAAAAAATGTGAAAACGAAAAAAAAAAAAATTATAGTTTAAAAAACTAAAAAAAAACCCTTTTGTAACTAATTGAACTAAGAAGTTAAAAATAAAACTGTAATAATCAATTGAAAAATTTATATTATTGTACAAAAAGCGTGGGGGGCTTGATTTTGATTGTTGTAAATATTTTATCAATAGTTGATTAAATCTGAAGTTATTATAAAAAGCAGCCAAGTGCGAGTTGGACTCGCCCATGAAGGGTTCCGTAGCATCAAGTAACATAATTTAAAGGTTCTTGTAGTTCGTCGAAGGGTAAATTGCGGTTTACGATTTATGACGTATAAAAAAAAAACTACTGACTAGATCTCGTTCAAACCAAATATCGTTGAAAGTTTGCATAGTAATGTACAACATATATTTTTTCTAGTTTTATCATTCTCTTATTTTAGAAGTTAGAGGGGGGGACCAACTTTTTTCCACTTTGGAAGTGTCTCTCGCGCAAACTATTTAGTTTTGAAAAAAACGATATAAGAAACCTCAACATAATTTTTAAAGAACTATTCATAGATAACCCCATACGTATAGGTTTAATGAAAAAAAGTTTTTTGAATTTCAGTTCTAAGTATGAGGACCCCCAAAACGTATTGTTTTTTTATATGTTTGTGAAAAAATCTTAATGCGGTTCACAAAATACATCTACTTACCAAGTTTCATCAGTGTAGCTCTTATAGTTTCGGAGAAAAGTGGCTGTAACACGGACGGACAGACAGACAGACAGACATGACGAATCTATAAGGGTTCCGTTTTTGCCATTTGGCTACGGAACCCTAAAAAGCAGCCCACGCTTTTTTGTACAAATAATATAAATCTTTCAATTGATTATTACAGTTTTAACTTTTTTTAACTTTCTAGTTAAATTTGTTATAAAAGCGTTTTTTTTTAGTTTTTTAAACTATAATTTATTGTTTAGAGAATTAATAAGATAACAACTCGTTTCGATCGCTTCTACCAAGTTTCTACGTTCCGTATTGTTGTTGTCACATCTTTTCTCCATACAAAAGAGAGAGACACGTAGGTGAAACAAAATGTTCCAACTGATCGAGTAAAACTCAGACTACGGGTACAGGAATCATATTTTCATTTTATATAATTTTTACCACGCTTTTATTAGCTTGGGTTGTAACTATGTATGTATGTCATGAAATCTTTGAGCATAATTTTCACCAACTTCCAGAGTTTGATTGATTTGAAACTTTGCACACCTATCAAGGCCGATGACAATGCATTAATTTGATAACAGTTTCCCATTATCCTTATAAGAAGCGCCAGGGTTAATTTTAGTTCTTTTATAGAAATAATTAATCAAAAATCAAATAATTAATTGAAAAATCGAACTATTTTTAAAAATAAGTAGAAAATATTTTTTTATTACAGAGTAAAAAGCTGGGGTGCTTGATATATTCAATATATCTATGAGCGGAGAGTTATGAAAACATAGTAAAAAGTTATGAAAATATAGTTATAATAATAAAGTAATGTTTATTGACTTAATAAATAGGTTTCACAAATCGTTTTTGAACCCATAGTCTCCCGAACTAGTTAAGAAACTGTGCTTCAGGAGCCAGGTAATTAAAGTAAAATGCACCACACGTTTTTTACTCTGAAACTCACTAATTAAAAATTATTTTCTACTTTTTAGTTTGATTAGCTATATAGCGTGGTTTAGAAGTTATTTTTAAACTATAATTTTTAAGTTTATTGTCACTCGTTTTAAAAACAAATTTAAAATCAAATTGTTTAAATAGTGTTAGCACTTCAATCCTTTTCAAATCAAAATGTCATAATAATTACTGTGTTTTTAGACCAACTACTACATCTTGGCAATTACACCATGTATATACGAATTGCCCTTCGTTCTCGGAATGTAGTCCGGTGTGTGGTACGGACGGTATCACCTACAAAAATCCCGGAGAACTACTGTGCTCTCAGTTACGTGGTAACGGTGCGTATGTTTTTTTTATACATTTAGAACAAGCATATGACTCACCTGATGTTAAGTGGTAGCCATCGCTTATAACACAAAAATGCCTCGTAGGTCACACACGTCAGGAACGTGCCCTGCGTCCGTCAACTTAGGCATGTTCAGCCTCACGTGCCAGTAATTCCACCGGCACCCGGACCCTTTAAACCGAAACATAGCAATGCTGCTTCACAGCTGAGATAGGCATGGTGGTAGTACTTTTAACCCATCTTTAAAATATCCATCTATGAAGTATTATTTTTAATGAAGTAGTTTAAGTATTTTAACTGTCATTATTTTGTGTGCAATTCGATTCAAAACAAAAAAATATTGGATCCTCATAAATAACCACGTTATTTATGAGTATACTCATGCAAACACGTGCAACAAAAAAAAATCCTATAGGCCCAAAAATAAAAGTGCCGATTTCAAAATTCTTTCACCATTGGTATGCTTCATTGAGTAACATAAGCTATATTGTGTTTAATAATAAATTAGAACCAGGAGACGGAATTAGGGTACTTTTTATCGTAACGGGATCGGGGCGAGCGAAACCGCGGGCGACCGCTGGTAACATATAAACCCGGCCACTGTCTGCTATTAGTTTACCTATTGAGATGGCGGAGATGGCATTATTATTTACAAGCCTTAAGAGGGAATCACACAGGCGACTCTCCATACAAACGTAGTCCCCTATTTCCTCCTTGGATAATGCCTCTAGAGAGTCTAGCTAGAGTAACCATTTTGTCTCATAAAATCCAGATCTGCTATATACGTGCTCGTATGTTTTCCTTTTTTTCAGAAACTTATTGATAAAGAAAATATAACCCTCATATTATTATGATTTATATGAAATATGAATTGGAGCACGTATATAGCAGATCTGGATTTTGTGAGACAAAATGGTTATTCTAGAGGCATTATCCAGGGAGGAAATAGGGTACTACGTTTGTATGGAGAGTCGCCTGTGTGATGCCCTCTTAACTTTAGTTTTTGAATGAAAACGCTGTCTCGTTTCACTGCATGCTATTATATCCTAGGTATAGTACGTATAGAACTTACAACCTCTAACCTGTAGTTTATTTTTCAGATGTAAAAATTTCGAAATTTTCACCATGTCATGCATCCGCCAGTAAATGTCTGTTTGATCCTGAACCTACGACGAACTTGTCCAGGAAACCCAGCCACAGTCAGGCGGAAATCGCCACCGCCAAAAGTACAAGTGCTGACAACCGCGTGGGGTCACTAGTGTCGTCCCCACTGGTGGTACTGAATCAGTACTTTTCTGGCTCAATTAATACAAAAATCTGATAGCAGTAGGTATCTTCCTTACCCACTTACTTACTCCGACATGTCCTGAGAAAAACATGCTCGTTGAGGTTCTGGCTCAGTGCTAGTATTGGGTGGGTATTGTAATTGTTTATTATAATAAACTACTCATTTCAGCCACAGAAGTTTTATTTTAAACCTACCTACTCCACTATCGTACAGATGTTGATTATTAAATATCTCCTAGCTCACAGTTATACAGATATTATGATGGAAAATTGTTTAGGCACATCTTGCAAACAAACATAATTAAGAAGAATTTAACTTTAGATAATGTACAATGGCCGGTCATATCGCTAAATTCAATCTCTTCTAAACAATCTTTGGATGGAGAAGAACGAAAACTATGGAAGGCTATAGAAGATTGGCTACAATTTAATATAATTTTCTTAAACATGCGCGGAAATATTGTCATTACTTTTGAATATAGAACACGCGAAGTATCATATTTACGTAGACTGAAAAACCAAAATCACTTCCCGGCGCGTTCTCGCTCCAGCAATGTTGTATGAAACGGTGTGCTGTTTGAATTTAGAACTCTTTCATCTATCGTACACATTGCGTTCTCGTGGCTGTATAGCCACAGAAACGTTAACCTTTCGGCACAAACGGTAAAAAAAAAAAAAATGGCGGTAAAGCGGAGTTCGTTGTTATAAATTTATTTTTTATTTCCTTGCATTTTTTTAAGAAAAGCACTATATATGCCTCGGCCGAAATGGCAATTGCCTATTTCGCTGCCTTTGCAATAATGTACTATTTCCTCCCACCAGCCCGGAAATTGTGTTTTTACTATTCGATCTAGAATGCATTTTCAATCGATTTATTATAACCGAACTTTGCGTTGTATAGCTTACTAAGTACAGTGTTCAAAATAGCGCCAATTTACTAATGTATGACAATGACAACAAAGAACACAAAACAGTCCAATCCTAAACTTCTCATCCAATCCAATCCAATCCAATCCAATGCTAAACTTCTTATCGAAGATTTCGACCAATCAAAGCTAGAGTATTTTTGGCGCCAGAGGTTGTAAAATATTGAGATGGAGGTTGACCTTATTTGAGAGAGGTCGTTTTAGAGTACTGGCATAGTGCACATACATTTTTCAGAACATAAAAACTCACTGGTACACGACTGGATTTGGGCCCACAACCAGAAGGCGGGGCCGCTACCACTAGAACACCAGTGCTCCGCGTACGAGTACGAGGTCTTAAAATCCATTCCCTAAGAAAACGGAAACCGCTGCATGGATTTCTACCACACATAGCTAGGCAGATAAATAGGCAAGAAACATCTCAGAACTATACACTTTCGAACAAGTCACATTCTTATTTATTTTCAGAACGAGGACAGACAAACGGAGAGTATCTTCTATCTATGTAGGTACTTAGCAGTGCTCTGTCGATAATAATATTGATAAGTCCTAAGTGATTGACTTCACACATAGATAGGTAGGTAATAAGTATATTTAACAATTAACTGAATGAAACCACTCGGGTTATTGGTCTACAATTCAAATGTATTAAAATTCTAACAACTGCCTACTGATGAACTGTACAATGTAAAGTATTGTTTTATAAATAACGTTGTACGCAGTCTAGCTAGACCAAGGGAAAATGACAGGAAATAAAAAAGTTAAAACGGATAGTGAAGATGTTACTAAGAAAAACACAACTCAAAAAATATACTATGCATTAAAGCCTCTCATTTTATTTGAGAACTGTGCCGGTATATTTCGCTTCTACATGAATAATGGCCAGTTAAAACATCCTAACTGGGTCATGAATTTATATAGCGTTATTTTGTTAACCTTCATTCTCGTTGGTTTCGGTTTCTCGGCCCGGCTACCTTCTTCATTCACCGGACAGGACAATCTTATCGACATCATCGACCAAGTGCCTTTAATAGTCATCTTAACACATTACTCGATGGGGATGATATTAACGTCATGCTTCTTCAGCAAATCCAACGTAAACATTTTAACTGCCATCGCAGAACTTGACGATTACCTCCTCATCGAAGCCCATGACGGTGATCTCTACAAGAAAGATCGAACCAGGAACATCAAATATTTGATAGCTCTATGCGTATCGCAGACCATCATCACTATAATCGATATTGTCACCCTAAATATATCTGAAGAGGACCAACCTATATCTGACGCTATATTATATATGTTATACTTGATTGAAAAACTGGAGATATTAGCATTTTGCGTCTTTATCGGAATGGTGAAATGTCGACTAACATTTCTTAACGGCTACATTTACAAGTTCCTAAAAGAGAATGGCAGTGACAAGAATTGTGTGTTCACACTTTGTAATAGAATAGAATCCAAGGAGATTGACCTAATCGGAAGGCCCTCTGAGAGCAACATGAAGATCCGCGAACTGGCCATCATGTATGAAAAGCTCGCCATCATCTGTTCCTTGATCAACCAAGTGTACAACTTTCAGATTTTCATGAACTTGGTGTCCACATTTTTCTTCATTGTTATGACAATTTGGACGTCATTATACTATTACAGATCATCTGAAGACGATTGGGGGCCGTTGCTAAGCCTTTCCATCTGGTGTTTTACGACCATTTTAGTAGTTGCGGGAATGTGTTTCATGTGCGAAAGACTGCGTTTTGTGCAGAACAGCACCAAGATCTTAGTTAACCAAGTGATCATGGACTACGACTTCCCGAAGACGATGCGCGTGCAAGCCAAGGCGTTCATGGAGCTGGTCGAGGCATGGCCGTTCCAAATCTTGATATACGACATGTTCTCTGTGGATATCACTCTTATGCTGAACTTCATTAGCGTTGCTACTACCTACTTGATTGTTATTATTCAGATAGCTCATTTTATTAATTAAAAAAAGCAGCCAAGTGCGAGTCGGACTCGCCCATGAAGGGTTCCGTAGCATCAAATAACATAATATAAAGGTTTTTGTAGTTCGTCGAAAGGTAAACTGCGGTTTACGATTTATGACGTATAAAAAAAAACTACGGACTAGATCTCGTTCAAACCAAATATCGTTGGAAGTTTGCATAGTAATGTACAACATATATTTTTTTTAGTTTTATCATTCTCTTATTTTAGAAGTTAGAGGGGGGGGGACCAACTTTTTTCCACTTTGGAAGTGTCTCTCGTGCAATCTATTCAGTTTGGAAAAAAATGATGTTAGAAACCTCAACATCATTTTTGAAGACCTATCCATAGATACCCCACACGTATGGGTTCGATGAAAAAAAAATTTTTTAGTTTAGTTTATGACGTATAAAAAAAAAACTACTGACTAGATCTCGTTCAAACCAAATATCGTTGGAAGTTTGCATAGTAATGTACAACATATATTTTTTTTAGTTTTATCATTCTCTTATTTTAGAAGTTAGAGGGGGGGGGACCAACTTTTTTCCACTTTGGAAGTGTCTCTCGTGCAATCTATTCAGTTTAGAAAAAAATGATGTTAGAAACCTCAACATCATTTTTGAAGACCTATCCATAGATACCCCACACGTATGGGTTCGATAAAAAAAAATTTTTTTAGTTTCAGTTTCAAGTATGGGGACCCCCAAAATTTATAGTTTTTTTTCTATTTTTGTGTAAAAACCTTAATGCGGTTCACAGAATACATATACTCACCAAGTTTCATCAGTCTAGCTCTTATGGTTTCGGAGAAAAATGGCTGTGACACGGCCGGACAGACAGACAGACATGACGAATCTATAAGGGTTCCGTTTTTGCCATTTGGCTACGGAACCCTAAAAAGTACATTGAATTTTCCTGTACCTATCGCACTGTTCCTGTACGTATACTTACAGAATTCTAATTATCGCACTCAACATATACCTTCTTCCGTTGTGTTACTTAGTTAGGTACATTGCAAAAGCTAAATTAAAATGGTGTATAAAATGTGGTAGTTACCTACTACATAAACATTGTGTTTTGTTCCTTCACAGGTCAGTACAAGGAATATAATACTCTCTACGAGAGGGTCAGTAGGGCCGAGTTGCCTCAGCGAAAGATTAGCGCTACCGCGCTACCGTATATTATGTTAACATTTTATGGCAGCATTCAAATCAAATTAGATCAGAATTTCCTCCATTCATTTGTATCACAAGGATCCCTTTGAAACGTCTTGTAGATAGGTGAGTACCACCCGACCAAACGTAAGTATAAGAACTGCAACAAACTACGGCTTGGTTCCTACCGTATTTTCGTATGATAATTATAAAAAACAAAAATAACTAGTAGTTAGCCCCGAACTGAGATCTCGTGATGCGATACAAATGCTGTCTGCAGTCTTCAACTTCAAAAATAATACGTACGATGTTAATAATAATAAAAAAACAAAGGACCAGCGAGGTTGTGATGAAATCCAGGAATGCTGCCATCTATGAATAAACTATTGAAGCTAATTCACCATCACAAACTGCGGCGCTACAGCACAAAAAAACAAGGAAGTCTAAAAGCCAGCAAAGAGTTCCCTATAAAGTAAATGTAGCAACTGCTACTCACTGGTAGATGGCGCTTTTAGTATTGTATGCACGGAATTATGCAAAAGCGTGTTTGCTGCTCTGTGATTGTATGATTAATTTGGGCGCGATCTAGAATTAGAATTAATAAATTACAGGAACCATGCCACTTATTATCCCGTTAAAGCCCGTTGCGCGTGTCTCCTACTGCAAAAGCCCGTTGCGCGTGTCTCCTACTGCAAAAGCCTCCCTTCTCTGCCTGCAGAGAGCCTAGCAGTTGATCGTGCTACGTTTTTTTTAGACGAAGTGTGTGCGATGTTTTGAGTCCTCAGTTAAAAGACTAAATTCCTACTACCTACTCCACCACTTTTTTCCGTAAATATACTGCGTGTAGGACTGTTAGTTATATACCTTTAGGCTGACTTTTTTACACTATAATTCAATTAGCAACCACTAAAAGTAGCTGTCGCTAGGTTAGGATTTGCCAAGCTTTGAGCTTTGAGCTTTTTGCCTAGCGCTTCAAAGAACCCGGAAGTACAGACACACAGACTGACATGGCGGAACATGATATTTAAAATAAAAATAAAAATTAAA
The DNA here is from genome assembly GCA_947578465.1 of Thera obeliscata. Classification (NCBI taxonomy): domain Eukaryota; kingdom Metazoa; phylum Arthropoda; class Insecta; order Lepidoptera; family Geometridae; genus Thera; species Thera obeliscata. Next base: position 19,507,535 of record OX387912.1, on the reverse strand, counting down.
TAAAAAAAGCACGTGAGCTAATATAATGTAGATAGATTTTTGGTCATGTCGGTAATAAAGATTGTAGACAATCCACACAACACTATCTAGCCCCAAATTAAGCCGAGCTTGTACTATGGGAACCAAGTACTTAGCTGATATAAATTATATACATTTTGTTTTTGTAAATACATACTTAGAATACAATATAACACCCAGATAGAGAACAAACATCTTTGTTCACCACACATATATTTGTTCTCGGTGGGGATCGAACCCACGACCTACGGCGCAATCTGCTGACTATAGGGCATGCAATTATTGAAACTATTCCTGATTTTAGCAATTCCTCATTCTAACCAATCAAAATCTCCGAATGAGAATAAAAGCTATGAATACAGTTTAAATAGTTGTAAATAATTGAAATAATGTCTTATTTTAATAAAAAGTTCCATCTACAACATTATAAGGTACTTTCCCTCCTTGTGGCATATCCGTGGGACGACGCCCTGTATATCACTGGAACTGTCAAATTCACTGGTCAAAACTAAGGCTTTTATGCTTACTTAACTTAGAGATAGGCCGAGCTAACCGAGTGGCCATCCTTACTGTTATCGACCGCGACGAAAGAAGGTGCCTGCTCAAGCCTAAACGAGCTTTTTCTATCGATAAAGCTTTGCTTCAGAAGACCTAATCTGGCGGACGCAGAACCGATTTCAATTCAAAATTTTAATAGTAGGTATACATGAAAAAAAATCAAATTACTGGCCCAAAATTATCTATACAATTTTGCCATTTTGATGGTAGTTTGTTTATGCCTTTAGTGTAGATGTCTGCCGGACCAGGCGATGAAGTCAGCGAAATCATTCCACTAAAAAAATTACTAACTTTTGAAAAAGGATTTGTATATTTTACTATATTTTGAAAAAAGTGTATTAATATAATTATGTTGGGGCAAGGTCCAGCGAGTCCGGTGGGTGACGGAAAGCTTCCAGCTGTAATCCTTATAGCTTTGCAATAGCCTGTCGTAAAATGATAGCCGCAGATTGCTTGGATCCATTTCTACTATCACCTTTTTAGGGTTCCTTATCCAAATGGCAAAAACGGAACCCCTATAGATTCGTCATGTCTGTCTATCTGTCCTTCCGTATGTCACAGACTCTGCCGAAACTGTAAGAGCTATACTCATGAAACTTGGTTAGTAGATGTAGGTACTTATTGTGTGGACCGCATTAAACTGAATAGTTTGCGTGAGAGACACTTCCAAAGTGGTAAAATGCTTGTTGTTTTTATGAGAAAATAAAGTTCTCTAAACCGAATGATCGTCTAAGTACTCTAATTCGAAAATTTCACGAATTTTCAGTTTATCCATGGTGCCAAAAACTACCAAACTTTCACAAAAACAAAATCTATCAAAAACAATTAGGTAATATACTGAATTTTAAGTTAAATTAACACGGCTTTCCAATAAAATTTACTTGATTTTCGAATTGTGCGCCAACCTACAGATAATTAAAACGGAAAATGCTGGTTAAAGAACCTCCAATTATATAGGGACATACTTATTATTATGGCCATATTAGGTACTAATTCGCGTTCCCAGCAGAAACCGATGCTAAGAGCTTTACGTTTGACATATCGATGCACAGAGCTCATCCCTATATGCTTGGACCGTCGCGCGCCGGTTCCAGTGGATGTATGTATGTAGAGAACGCTGAGAGAGAACGCGGCAGTGGACGCGTGACAGACGCTAGGCTGGCACGCGGCCGACCGCCGCACGGCCTGCGTCGGCCTCATTCGGCCTTATCGGCCTCAACAGGGCCCATTCCTCACCAGCAGCGCTATGGGTCAGACTTCTGGCACCGAGTGCACCCCTGACGATGACCAACAACCTAACATCAGGCACAACCAAACGGAGGCTTCGTTGGTGAGTTATTTAACAAACAATCGCGTGTTCTCTTGACATAATAATAGGTAAGTACCTTCACTTTTTATTAGTTAGTGCCAATTTTTTATTGATTTGGGTAGCACGAGCTTTTTTTGTAACTGTGTAAGAGTCCTATGCTACATGAGTTAGTCATGGTCCTAAGGCTGGCTATTTGAAGAAAAATCAGCTACCCACTTATCCTGGCATGCGTGCAAGGGTGCAGGAACACAACGAATGGAAATCCTGGCCCCAGGTCACACCTCCAACCCTGCGAAGCCCCCAGGAAGCTTCTGCATTTCTGATGTCAGACACTCCATGATACTGACAGAATACCGATTATAAACCCACCGATGTTCCCTCACGGACGAATGGTTTGACATTGCATCGGAACTTGACAGAGTGGCAGGGTCCCGGATTGGATTTTACTGCGGCACGATCGGAGTTAGTTCGTTTTGGGCGAAATCTTCTAACATAGTGAAGAAGGGGATGTCCTGGAACATTCCCTGCAATCGGTGGCCTGTGCAATGCTGGGCTGAGGCTCCCCTCACTTAAACCCTGCTGGCCACCGAGGAGTCCTAGCTGACGGGGAACTGACGGGTTCAACCTGTGAATCCCGTGATCATAAAAATAGACAAAGCATTTGTTCGTCAACAGCATAAATAAGTCCATCGCTGGACATGCTACACAGCACAGCATAAGCAAATATTTTAAATCTTTCGACGTTTTTCGAGTAGGATACAAAAAGTGCCAATGCTTTGTATTACCTACGTTGGTTCTTGCCGTTTATTTTGTATAATCATTTTACAAAATAAAAATAACTAAGTTCCCGGTGCCATGCCAAGTGCCAATCCAAAGCCAATCACACTTGTTTTATTTTATTTAATTTATTTAGGGCATCCAATAGAGAAATCACACATACATTAACAATCATAAATGTATAGTAATCAGTGTATAATAACTAATTACAGATATTATTATTTTTCTTATTATATTATTTTTCTTTCTAATTACAGGACGCCACAGCGCGCAAAATAGTTTTTTCGAGATAACCTGTTTAAATTCATCCAAATCGGCCCAAAGAGGCACAAAGTCACAAACATCCAAACTAATAAATACATAATTAGACTAACTACCTATCCAAAATATATCGTGCAATGAAATCCGGATTTTCGCAATTTCGCGCCGAACGTTCCCTCCACTTCTGCTCGTCGTTCAATGTTTTTCTTTTTTGTTTGACTTGACGACAGTTAGTTGTCGGCCTGACGGCAAGAGAAACGGTGCTTGTGTTGCGTTCACGTGCGCGTTTGATTGTGTGTGTGGAACGGAACGTCAAATAAAACTGTCAAACTTGTAATATAATTTTTGCTCATTGTATTTTAGTCAGTGTGTATTTAATTCAAGTTTGTACTTATTAATCGTTTGATTTCTATGAACAAAATTCATATTTTCTACATCTTTATTTTTTTACGAAGCCAACATGGGACAAAACAGTTGAACAGTTTGTTGCTGTCAAAATAATTATTTTGTTTTTGTATGTAGTTTTTGCTAACGCAAAGCGCTAAAGTATTCTTTTGTTTTCCCTTGAACTTGTCGTGATATCTAAACCAAAGTGCCAGGAGTGATAGACAATCTATTTTATTGTGTTCGTGTCCAGAACGAATAGGTATACCTATTTCAGGAGTTATTACGATGTCGAAGGTGTCTCTGAATAATGTGCCATCCAATCCGAGAATTAGCAGGCTGAGAACATATTCAAGGGTAAGAATTTCCTTTTAAATATTCTCGAAGTAGTAATACCAAGGGCTTTCTTGTCTCCGCTAAAATTAGATTGGTTTGAGGTTATTTTATTTCAGCTGGTCTGTGCGTGTTGATGTGCTGAAATGTTAACAGGGAAAAATATAGCTGAATCTATTGAAGCCTATCAATTAGCTTTTTGTTATATTATCTACAGAGTGCTTAAATAGAAAAACAGCTTAGCCAGCCAGTCAATTAAACATACCAGTAAGCCCTCCTTTTGTATAGGTTTACTTGTTTTTTAAAATGTTGATTGATAATTATACTAATATCCACTACATAAGGTGTTCAGGTGCCTAGTTATTCTAAAACAATGGACAGTTTGGTTGTGTGTGGAATGTGTAAGAGATCAAAAAATCCATTACCTTACCTCTAGTTATTGCATTCATAAACGAGAAATGAGAATGAGAATTTGCCAAAAAAAATAATCCTCAGTTTAGTTGGTACATACTTGTTTATTCCTTCTACTTAAAAATGTATCCGCCAGCTTGTTTAGATGTGAGTAAAGCGTTTCCCATTTCGTTCTAGGTCTTCTACATAATCTACATTACTGATATATACTTATATTACAAGAAGCAAAGATTTGAATGTTGATAACAAATAAAACTCAAAAACTACCGGACCGATATCAGAAAATCTTTCTTTATTAGAGAATGCTACATTATCTCTGAGTCACATAAGTTATAATTATTACTTACAACCCACCCTTCGCTTTGCAAGGGCTTAATTTAGAAATTAGGAGGTGAAAGACGAGATGTCACCTTTAAAATGTTCTACCTGTAACCAGGGTGGGCTAATAATAATAAACTAACAGCAAAATATTCTTTTGGGTTGGTTTTCTAGGCTTTAGGTTAGTGCCTAGAATTTTCATATATCAGCACAATAATTTTGAGTTTACTGTATGATTTAGTTGTCCTGAGTCAAAATAGTGGTCACAATGCGTCATTCAAAGTCAGCGCTATTCAACAGTTATGGTATTTATCATCATCATCAGCCTGAAGAAGTAAACTGCTGGACATAGCCCTCTGCTATAAATCTCCATAGGACTGCTTGCGATCTTAACAATATTGATGAGTAGTTGATCAATGGTATTTGTATTTTCACAAAAAATTGTGTGATGTTAGGTATACTATTGGTGTGTTACTTCGGTATACTGTACCTATGTATATTAACCTAGCCAAACCCTCTCATTTGCTAATAGAAATTTGTTAGGTAGGTCATTTTCATTATTTATTATTTAACATAATGATGGTCATAATTCACCATTTATACCGAACTTTAGGTTTGCATGGTTTTGGTAAGTAAGTTTAGTAATTATAGGCTGTCTCGCCGTTCGATGTGCCTCTAGGCATAGGCCTCCTCCAATATTTTTCCCCGGGATCTGTTGTTTGCTACCCTTCTCCAGTGATGTCCAGCGGTGAGCGAAAAAATGAAAGTGTTTAAAAATAAGCACATGACATGGAGGTTTGCATTTCTTTTGTTTGGTAGAGTAGACCCGTTAGATCCCTTTGTATTCAAGATCAGTAAGTATGTGTAATGGGTATCCATTAAGACTTACTAATTGATAAGAAGGACAACTAATGAGCTGTTGCTTATTATTTATTGAAATAAAATAAAACTAGGTACAATACAAAATGCATATTGTTTACATAGAATATATTTTTTAAATGATCTACAATTTTCAAAAGAGTATTTGTCATGCAGATTCATTATGAATTTTTTACCTAACTTTATTGAAGTGACCTCACAGAGTTCAGAAAACATCCAATTGAAATTAAATTTCAGTCATTCATAGGACCATTTAACCTTGATCCTAATGAGGATCTGACATCACTCATACAGAATGAACATCAATTACACTCATTATCCGACAATAGTAAGCTGTCTGTCAGTCCTTGTATCGGCACTCACTCCCTTCATGTCATCTGTCACCCAGTCTGAGAGACCGGGTGATAATATCAAAGCCCAAAAATTATAAAAATCTATTTGTATGGAAATCATACCACCACATACACATGGAAAGGTAAGAAGAGTAAAAATAAAAATTATGTTTATTTCCATAAAAAAATACATATTACAGTTATCTACTAGGGCTAACTACTACTAGGCTACTAGGGAGACACTGCTATTTCTTCTGTGGTGTAACCCATTCGCCCTTCGTTCGTCAAATTGAGATGGAGAACCAAATCAATTAACAACGCCTTGGAATCGTTGGTTGTGATTACACATACCAATTTAGATAGCCTAATGTAACACGAACTGAGTACAAAATGTACTGCTAGCGACCATAGTAGATAGTTCTTTATCAAAGCTACCCTTCATTTTGCATTACCGGTTCGTTGATTCTTCGTTTAAATTCAAAAAATGTTAGTTTGGGTTCAATATATATTTTTGTTGTACCGTGACCTACGAGTACGGTGGCAACAGTGCAACACGTTTACTGCCCGTGTTTTTGTTTTTCATCAACGTGATGTGAATCTGTTATTTCAATTCGAAGGATCCGCCCATTATTCTGTTGTCATGCTGCTAGGAAATTGGCACGTATAGCACGCTCATGAATACGAGAGTGTCGATAACGAAATGTGCTCAGTTTGGACCATGATTCAACTAACTACACTGAACAGTAGGTAACTGCGATTATGTTTAGGGTTCCGTAGCCAAATGGCAAAAACGGAACCCTTAGGCTGAGATTCATAGACCGAACTTTGACTTTACTTTGATGGAAAGTTCAACTTTCAACCAAAAAAATATTTCATAGTTCTGTCAAGCTCTTCTTTATTCAAAATTTTGAAGGTAAACTTCGATAAACAAAGCTTACTTTGCGAAGACTCTTTTGCTGTAAAGCAAAGTCACGTCTATGAATCTCGGCCTTAGAAATTCGTCATGTCTGTCTGTCTGTCTGTCCGTCCGTATGTCAGAGCCATTTTTCTCTGAAACTATAAGAGCTAGACTGATGAAACTTGGCGAGTAGATGTATTCTGTGAACCGCATTATTAAGATTTTTGCACAAAAGTAGAAAATAATAAAAAAATTGGGAGGTCTCAATACTTGAAACTGAAACTCAAAAATTTGTTTTTAATCAAACCCATACGTGTGGGTTATCTATGAATAGGTCTTCAAAAATGATGTTGAGGTTTCTAATATATTTTTTTTCTAAACTGAATAGTTTGCGCGAGAGACACTTCCAATGTGGTAAAATGTGTCCCGCCCCCCCTCTAACTTAATGAGATAACTAAAATAAGAGAATGATAAAACTAAAAAAAATATATGATGTACATTATTATGCAACTTCCAACGATATTTGGTTTGAACGAGATCTAGTGAGTAGTTTTCTTTTATACGTCATAAATAGTAAACCGCAATTTACCTTTCGACGAACTACAAGAACTTTTATATTAGTTTACTTGTTGCTACGGAACCCTTCATGGGCGAGTCCGACTCGCACATGGCCGCTTTTTTTATACGTCATAAATCGTAAACCGCAATTTATTTTTCGACGAACTACAATAACTTTTATATTATAATACTTGTTGCTACGGAACCCTTCAAGGGCGAGTCCGACTCACACTTGGCCGCTTTTTTGGATTTGGACTGAACATGTTACTGTGGTTTATACTGAACGTACCTAGTAGGTACCTACTAAGTCTATCTACCTACTTTAATGGGTTGCGAAGTAAAATTACGAAATACCATGAGGTTTATTTTTAAGGTAGGGGTAGTTTAGTATTTTTATTCGGCTTCGAGCTGCCTAACTTAACCACTAGGTTAGTAGCTCATGCAATTTACGAATTCAATAACGAACTGTCACTGCTAAAATGTATTGCTGACACTAAGCTGAAGTAATTTTCATTGTAGGCAGGTAATTGTCGTAAAAAACCATATTCGTATGACAAAACTTTGAGATCAACGTATTTTTTTTTACGCAACTCTGCCTACCTATGTAATAAATTCGTTAACTGATGTTATTGTGTTCAATAAAATCCAGTAATAATGACAGTGTACTTTAAAAAACGTTACTTACAACATTCTACCATATAGGTATATCTCTGTGTGCTAAATCACGGTATTTACAGCTCGTTTTTATATTATTTTATCATAATAAACGTTCCTGACTTTTAGTGGCTTCAGTAGTCACTCATTGCATTATTAAATACACGTCTTTGGCAATGACCATGACCATCCTAACTAACAAGGTCCTTTGGGAAGCTTCGTAAGGAACCATAGTCAAGGTTTTGACTGAAGTTCATATCAAATAAACACAAAGGAAACTACACCTTATAAAAACAGTACAAGGGTAATAATTGTAGATTAATAATTCTCAGGGTTAGTGGTAAAGGAATAGAAAAGCCAGTATAGCGATGTTGATCAAAATTTAATCAATAGAGCGGTTACATTACACGCTTCACACAAAATGGCTTAAGAGAACGCCTAAAATAAAAGATTAATCAGTGGTCTTCTTCATGCTGATAGAGATGATATAAAACAAGCTGGGAATGAAGAATAAGTCCCGAGATTGTACGACAATCTGCGATACGTAGCTAGGACCAAACTGTCTTTTGGATGCGAGAGTCCTGATACGTATTGAACAGCCGCTTAGACAATGAGCCCACATCCTTGATACAACACAAATATTTCCTGCTGATACACAAACATAGTAGCTAAGGTTACGAAAACTGTAATTGTTTGTCAAAAAATACATTTGATTTATGCCCTAAATTGAATTGTTACAATGTTCTAGTTGGGCCTACAATCTACATGTCGAACTATTTGCAGAGCAAACAATGCTATTGTTAAATTATTATTAATATTAGCTTAGCACTGGATAGTGATAAGTCCTAATCATTGCTGGAAAAATACCAAGCGTCTCGTTTGTTAATAAGTAAGTGGAACGAAAATATTTTGACGTTCTCTATTGAAGCTAATAATGATGCTAACAACTTTGATAGGATTTCCTATGCGAGATACCTGAGGGAAACCTGGCGTTTTAGAAGACTGTTGAAATTTATATTCTAAGCGATAAAAAGCCCACATTCGTACAATCGAAATAAGCACTTCACTGCAATGTTAACCTTCTATTTGTCTTATAAATCCATTGTTTCCTCAATAGCGCAAAGTTCCGTGTATCTTTCTTGCATTGTAGATCATACCTAGTCATATGAATACAAACGTACATTTTACTATTATTAATTCCTTAGCTATTAGGTATTTATTCTGTGCATTACTACCTAACCTATTAATAATGATGTAGTGGACTGAGACGTAGCTTTAACTAGCTAACTAATGTTTCTAACATTGTGTATTTATCTTCCTGACGTGTTAAAGGACGTGTTTTCCTTCCTGACCCCGATGATAAGTAACCAAATCATATCCTATTCGTGGTTTTATTGCACCCACTTCTCTGGAATACCAAAAACGCCCTCTAAATAATGTATTTACGTCATAACGATAAAATCTTCATAAAACGTAAGTGCCTAGCGCATATTAACAACAGAAGTGTAGTAATGAAATGAAATCCCTAAAAGCCTGCCAAAAGGGCAACCTTCGCCCATCACGCGTTGCCACGCAGACACTGATTGGTTTTCATTATACCTTACCCAGCTTATCTGTTGTGTATTTAGTAGATACGATACGAGTAGATTGCAAATTCCGATTAAATTAATCTTTGGCATGTCTCAACACTAAATAGCAAGCAAAGCTATAATTCCGATCGGATACAAGATCGATCAGCGTTCGAAAATTAATGAAAATAATAGCGACGTAGCAAAAATATTGAGAATCGTAAATACCCCGTCTTGAGGAAACTATGAGACGTATTCAAAACCAGTAAAAACCCTGTAAGGGCTAGAAAGTAGATAACTATGCAGACTAAGAAAGCATTCTTCTTCATCGACTCACTGGTTCCTTGGAACTAAGTGTGGTGAAACGATTTAAAGTGCTCCTCAAAGAGGCCTCCCATCCTTTTGTGCACTTGAAGAAGGCAATGCGTGGCAATTAATGAATATGTTCACACCATTAGGCATGAAGCCAAAAATATAGAGACACAAATTGCACACGGTCCTTTGGGTATTGTTGCAGAGGTAAAATAATACTTAATGATCTATATACTTGAAGACTTTTCAACATTTATTTCTAAGCTCGTAACCAGCTTGATATTATGGTCGATGGTAAAGGATCAAATCAGGGTACTATTATTTGCGAATATATCTGCCGCGAGCATACCGGCTTGTATTTCAAAAAAGAAAATGATGGAGTTTATCAGCATTTATTTTCAGGCACAATTTCTTGCATCTTGTTCGAATCTAGCTAGCCTTCACACTAAGGATTGTAAAATTATTTATCATCATCATTTGAGTTGCGACTCATAGGAATTCTAATAAGTCATCTCCTATGCACGTGAACATGGTATGGTAATTTTATCATTAACATAGTCACGCGTTTCAATCAATTCATCATTGTTGCCTTGATATTCGATTCGTACAATAGCTACGAATAGGTAGGTATATGATTATGTGTCTGCAAAAATGTAACATTTGAGATTACGTTTTTTCATTTTTGTAATTTTGCAATCAGATTTGTGTAGAAAAAATATCAAGGTATTTTGTAGATTAGTACACGCTTTTATCAAAATATCTATATGCTGCGTGAGGTGAGGACTCGCGTTATCATTGTTAGTCGGTTTAGCAACTGGTGTAGCAGTTGTTGTTCCTTGGAGTGTTACAGATATTGTATTAATTAATAATGGTAAGCTGTTTCCAATTAGTTATCTTTTCTTTACCAATCTTCTTTTGTCTTAGACTACGCGGGCTGGAAATATCAATAATTCTAATCTTGTGCTGCGTAACCTAAATATATCACAGTTCTCATCTTTCGATTGCCCGATCAGATTGGCATCACATTAACTCCAGGCCAAGGCCAAGGAAGTGCCTAGATGCGCCAAGCGTGCGACACTAATCAATTAATAGCAAGTTATCGTTGCACGACCGGCTCACGTTGTACGCTTTGCCGATGATTGTGCTCCAATCGACCGGGTGTTGTCTTCGTATTCTATAATACTCGTATACACCAATTCTATCCTATCCTACTCCTTGACTAATTTCTGCCTTCTTCGTGTTGAGAGTTAGTGTAGCTTTGCGATGTTAGAAATTGTTAATTGAATCGGTTGTTTCATATATAAGTTATGCCGATTCCCGATAGTACACGTCGCGTTCGTCTCGTATATTTTGTGGATTGTTCTCGTATTCTATTATAGAGTACTCCAGCCAGTAGATCTGATCGTTTGCATGGTCCTTTGCATTCATTCATTATGCAAATAAACGTGTCCAATCTTCATATTCATAATTTGACTATTTCATTCATTTGGCTTGGTATTTGAATTATCTCTGACTTTAATCTTAAGGTTGTTCGATTTCCATGCAAACAGATTTTTACCATTTATGGGTGATTGACTTTCATATTGGTCTTTATTTACGGCAAACTTCATATATTAATCTACAGAATTCTCGCAACTTATGGTCTATTAAACAATGTTTACTTCGCAATTAAGTAAAATAAATGTTTTCATTTTCAAAGTTTACCTTCATCATTTTTCGTTGTGAGTAATAGTTTGTTGATCTCATCTTTGTTACTCGTCTGCATTTTCGCTTTGTGTTTAATTTGGTGCTTGTGATTCAATTGAATCTTATTTTTATCTTATAAGATTTTGAAATGAAGCGGGGTTTTTGATGATTTTGTTAATTTAAAATATCGACTTGACAAGATTTTATCGTGTTAAGTATTACATAGGTAGACTTAAGGTACTATTTTATTTTTTCCTGTTTAATAAATGCGGAATTTATAACTGCATCAAATCAATTAAGCGGTACTTTAGAACGCGGAATGAATTGTCGCATGAATTCTAAATTACTTTATGTTTCAAGGAAAATCATACACAATGTTCTAGAACTTATAGAATACCTAAGTACCTACACTATCAAACATTTTATGGTCGGTTAGCTTCCTCATTGCAAAGTCCCTTTATTTTTCCGTCTTTCTGTTATTAATAATCGAGTAGGGCACGTTCCTGACGTGCGTGTCCTACGAGGCAATGGTTTGGTACCTATACCTTGAAAAAACCTAATAAAGATGTGAATATTTTCGTGTAATTATGGATAATATTATTGGTCTAGTAACAGCGAGGTGTGAACCGATGAGAATTCGTTTTTTTGTACAACTACCTGATGAAACAAGCATATGGTCCACCTGATGTTAAGTGGTAATCATCGCCTGCAACAAATCACTGGCTCGCAGGTCTCAAACGTTAAAAACATACTCCAGTGCACTGCCCTGCGTCCATCAACTTGAGGCATATAGGTAGATGTTTAGCCTCACGTGCCAGTTATATTATTTCAATTTGAAGTATTAGTACTTAATGTACGTATTAGTACTAAAAAGTAAGAAATATAAAGTAATCTATCTATCTATATCTACTTGTAGTATTATTATATGTTCTCTGATAAATATACAATAATATATACATACACATAATACATGGGCGTAATAATTTATATTTTGTACATAAACAAAGGTATTCATCGTATTGAATAACCCTCGACATTAATATGCAATAACAAACTCATTGCGTAATGTATATTGGGTGGTAGCGACTAGTGACGTCATCGCTTTTATTATATGAACGTAAGAAATATTCCACTCATTAAAAATGTCATAGAATCTACAAAGAAAAGAGTTGGTAGAGTTTTCTTATAAAACAAAGAACCGCAAAGATTTCACAACCGGCTCCTGTAAAAGTAATTAACGTAATACAGTTCAACAAATAAAGTTCCTTATAAGTGTTAAAATTATTATTCTGACTGGTTAAAAGTAAAATAAAACTCCTTTTCAATAATTTTTATAGCAAAAGCACAGGGTGTCGATTCTGAAAACACAAATCACTCAAGCGATCGCGTAAATCGATGTGAGCTGTCAATTTTTGTTCGAAATAATTTGAAAATGGAACGCGGATTCAGCGATCACTCGACGATCACTCAATCGAACCGTGTTGTTGGAATTGACGCCCTGTACATATTTATGTACAGGTCAATCTATCTATGTACAAATCAATGAAACGCTGTCAAATTTGACAGCGTTTCACTGATCGCCATCGCCAGCGGCCTAGGTGTTAGGTGTGCATAGCTATTGTTGGTTATTGACTGAGCAATCGTATTGATTGTGTATTATCAACACCTTGGCCCAATTGAATTGGGTGTCGTTTAGGGTTTTGACGTCATCGATTTCGGCGCCTGTAGCCTATCACGATTGGTTCTTGTCTTCATATTTTTTTTTATGTTAGTAATTTGCAACTAGAATAAAAATCTGTTGGTGTTAAGATTGACATTATGTAAAAAAATCCTTCCTATTTTTATCTTCTTGGCCACAAGGCTCTTACTAGCAAAATGAGACAAGTTGATTGATTATGAGGGTTCTAAATTGATTATACTCGAGACAAATACCGTCGCACGTTTTTTTTTACCAACCTTATTAAATCACTTAATTTTTTGGACAAATTGTGGGTAGAATGAAGCGCTTTTGTTCAGCTCCACGTGTTTCATAATTACGCGCATATACAGGGCGTCCCATGGACATGCCACATGGAGAGAAAGTACCTAGAATATTGTAAATGAAACATTTTACTGAAATAAGACATATGAATTTAATAATCAATTTAAACTGCATTCATAGAATTTAAGGGAATCGATAAAAAAATTCAGGCTTTTTTATCTGGGCAGGTCCACGCAGATAGAGTCGCGGGCGGATTCTAGTTGACACGTAAATTGTAAACAAAGCGATTTTCTCATCCTATTTCGCTTGGCAACACAACTTACATACCTATACGTGCAGCTACGTTACGAGTCTAACAATAAGATAAAAATAAATTGTTTATTTTCTTCAGCAAGGAACGCAATATACATTTATGGCTTAGCTAAAAGATATTGATGTGATTGATGATGTTACATCACAGACTCCATATATGTAGAGTCCACAATAGACAATGTGCTGGTGCTGGTGCTTAACTATAATCAAAAGATTTATTAATACCACGTACAACTCTTTGTCCGCAAACAACTTGCTAGTAGCGATAAACAACCTACCTTGCCACATATGTACTTGCAACATCCCACGATTAATCATGCACACCACGTGTCCATGTTGTAATAGCCTTCTAGTCGCTTCTGATTTGAACATCGTCAGTGACATTGACCATGAAACAGCTAAATAAACCTGATCTGATAAGTTGCGTAAGCGCCAAAAAATATATCACGTTTTGCATTCAAAAAAGTTCACCGATTTCATCATCAAGTAGACTTGAACATCAGCAGTGTGACCTGATTTTAAAGATCTGGTTGTGGGTTCATTAATCTGTAGACTAAGCGGAGGAAATTTATCTGAAAAGCCAAGGAAGGTGTATGTTTTTGTGTGTGAAGAAAATATAGACGTGAGCAAAGCACGTGCATATAATTTGAGTCTTTATTACACATCTTATTCATTAACTCTAAAACAACACTGTTTGGTTAATTTACATCTTTACAACCTTTTTGAGATGTTTTAATAGCACGACGAAGATTTAGGAATTAAAAACAAAACAGTTTGCGTAGAGGCTCTACGCCGATTCTACGTAGCGACGAAGCTACGCTGAACCTTTAGTCAGAAGAATTTCTCAAATTTTTTACCTTACATTAGAAGTATTCATAAAAGACGTTGTCTAGTACGAAGCACCTAGTGAAATAATACGTAAAATAGAAGGTAGGTATTTCATTTGCCGTTCTATTGCAACATTTTTAGAACCTCTATGCCTTGTGCTTATCTAAGCGATCTGCGATGGCGATCAGTGAAGCGCTGTAAAATATGTCAGCGATATTTGACAGCGTTTCACTGAATGCCATAGCCACCGCCTAGATGTGCCTTTCAAACTAAATGTCATAACAGCCTTTTACCAGTCATTAAAATCATACGACCGAACTGTTGACGGCCCTGTTTTATTAGAAACAATACATTCACTTTACGATTCCGCATAAAATGGAAGTCAGGATGAACAATAATGTTCAACATTCGCATGGAATAAAACAAATCGTTAATTTTAGTGCCAAATATTAATGAGTGATTTGCATAAATGTGTTGAACCTTTGTTAGATTTATTTGTCACTAGCGATCCGCCCCAGCTTCGTGTGATATTATATAGCCTATTAGCCTTCCTCGATAAATAGACTATACTCATCAAACTTTTATGTTGTGTATGTGTAGAGAGTATCAGTAGTAATCAAAGGATGAACCTTATTATACCATGTTTTATGCAAATAAATGATTGACAAAGGATAACGTAAAATCATCTTTTTGTACGCGACTGCGAAGAAGAAGAAGAAGAAGTACGCGACTGCCCCTGACATAACATGGTTAGGCTTCATATAGTTTTCTATATTCCGTTTATCTATTTTTAGTATGAGATTTAGCAAACAAAGTGATCACTTTCGTTGATGGATCCCTTCAGCTGTTGCCGTGATTGTGTTTGTTTTGGCAAAATGAATATTGCATATCGTATCGGCAAACACACAAATATTTGTATTATTCATACGAAATAATTGGGGTAGATACGAAGAGGATAGGCCTATGTTATAATTTAATAGGCAAACCCCCCATAATAGCCACACTATTGCAGACTCGTATTTTGTCAACGTAATGCTGTTTTCTGACGAATCAGCAAAAAAACAAAACTGATCAGAAAGTTGAAAATGTTCTTTATTCATCATGAACTTTGCAAACACTGCATTGCAACCGCATCGAGATGGATCGGACCTGCGCGCGTTCCTTTGTTGCCAATCCATATTCCGCAGTACCCAGTTCTGCTGAATTTTCTAACCTGATAATCTTGGACTCACTGAGATATTTAAAAAAGCTGTCATTTTATTTCATCGTTTGACCTTCATATAAAAAAGCACCAACACACGTGAAGGGAGTTGATATGGGTTTCGGTTTGTTTCAGACTGAAAGTGAGACATCATGCGAAGAAGCAGTAAGACTGACAGCGGAAGGCGCCGCCGAAGCTGACGACGATGAGGCCTACGAGTACGAGTTACCTCCTCCCCCGGACGGTGGATACGGCTGGGTGGTCGTCTTCGCCTCTTTTATGTGCAATCTGATCGTGGATGGCATAGCCTATACGTTCGGAATATTCCTGCCAGAATTGGTGACGTACTTTGGAGAGGGCAAAGGGACGGTTGCGTGGGTCGGCAGTTTGCTGTCTGGAGTATATCTCGCTGCAGGTGAGCAAAATCTTCCGTCTCTATTTACACTCTTTCATCGAACTGTTCTGCTTTCACATTTTTTCCTTTGCATCTGAGAACCTTCCAGTTCCAAATGTATTTTTGGACTGGCTTAATATAAAATATTCCCACGGTCGCTTACGTTTTTTTCTCAGTGAGATTAAAGGGCAAAGGGTCAAACCCCTACTTTTGTAATAGCTCCATCTCCGCCCTGAACACACAACCTAGTACTACCCAAAAGCGTGTTTTGTGGTATTTTGTAAACAGCGTTCGCCAAATTAAGTGCCAAGTCGTCGCTTATAGCTTCTATCGCGAAGTCTCCTTGACCTCAATGAGTAGGAGGAATAATCCGGCCGAAGCTGTGTATCGATTCGGGTCACGTTTTAAAATGCATGTGTCCATTTTATTCATGTGTCAATTACACTATCAAGTGGACATCACATTACACACAAATATGCAGACTTTGCTGATTGTAGGTACTGTTTTGTAAAGTACCTATATGTTTACCAAAACCGGTCACATTAGTTAGTCAGATTTCCTTGTTGGTATTAATAATTTGCATAAATTACAATTATTATTGTGGTATGGTCCAATGTGTTAAACATGAGTCGAAGCCGTGATTCATTTTAGAAATAAACTAGAAAAACGAATTATGTTTTTAATAATGAATTCGTATTATTCATAAACACTTCATAATAATAATAATTGGCATTGTTTTTTTCATATTAAAATGTGTAATTAGAATTACACTAGCAGTCTATATAAAATTTAGTTAATCAGTAACAAAAATCTACATTAAAGTAATTGATTACCTACATTTTACAAGTGTGTGTTGATATATCACATTTATAAAATCTCCTTTTTATTATCAATTGATCACTTCACGAGCTATTTGTGTTATCAATTTGTTACTGACCTGATAAAAACAACATAAATTGCAATAACATTACAGACTATTATTTTACGATGATAGGCGCCAAACAATTATATCGAAGCTATATGGAGACTATTGCGGTTGGTGTGTTTTATTCAGACCTATTATTTGTATAAAATATTGATTATATCATATTTTTATTTGCGTTATTGTTTATACCAAGTTAGCTCTGGTCGGCTCATTTGCGCCTAACCTAATCTAAGCATGTTTGCACTGCATCTATTTGATGTGGATCAAAATTTGAAGACAAAAGTGAATATAAGAGGGGGTGGCTTTTAAGCGGTTCTGCTTAAACTTCTTCAGTTCTCATCGCCAGTCACTAAAGAAGAGGCATTGTTATTTTTTTTATTATTTTTATATGTCGAATAATTACTCACTTAGTAGCAATATTGCATAGATCGATAGTTAACCTCTTATCGGTACAATGCAGTTTATTGACCAGCCCAGTGACCTAAACATGGTCGTAGAGTTATCTATTCGAACCGCAACGATTATTAACTCAGTTCCTAGTTTCCTACGCTTTAGACTAGACTCTAGACATTATTAATGAATGATAAATAATGTTGACAATCCACACAACACTATCTAGCCCCAAACTAAGCAAAGCTTGTACTATGGGAACTAGATAGAAAGAAAGAAAGCAGTTTTGTTTATTATTAGGTGTAATACGAATATTTATTTGTAGTGGTAATCAATTTGCGGTGAATAAACACTCAGCTCTACTATTTCTGTAAAATATTACTTTTCGCGATCAAAATAAATTGTGCCTGCTGCTTCTTTTTATCAATTACTAGTGGCCGCCCGCGGCTTCGCTCGCCCGTTCGCATAACGCCCCGTTCTCGTTGCTTTTTCGGGATAAAAAGTATCCTATGTCCTTCTCCCGGTTCTAAGCTACCTCTCCACCAATTTTCTGCCAAATCAGTTCAGCCGTTCTTGAGTTATAAATAGTGTAACTAACACGACTTTCTTTTATAAATATAGATTTATTCTATGTCTGTGCAAAGTTACATCTTGCGTCAACGATGTTAATAAAGTATTAACTTATTTTATGTCCGTTGAATCGATTCCTTGAACTAAATAGCGAGTATTTAAATAATGCTTCGCAGATCAAGTTTGCTATGTAGGTTTTAGTACCAAGGTGGGCAATTATTTCTAACATTTAGCATTATTACGTAAATTATGGGTTGGTTTTTAGGACAAGCTACCAGGTCTTAGGATAATATTAATGCACAGTTTTTTAAGAACACTGATGATTTAGTGATAGCGAACGACCCCGCCTTCAGATCCTAAGGTCGTAGATAAGTCCAAATGTGCATTAGTTTTTCTGACCAAAACTGTATGCTGCTGTATGCGGCATAGGCCAGTACTCTCAAACGGTGAAGGAAAAAATCGTGAGGAATGGTATGCTGTAGAACCTAACAAGGTCGAAAACATGTGCAGGACTGAGCCTCTTTGAGGCGCTCTTAAAATCCTTTAACCACACTGGTTCGAGAGAACTAATGATATGACTTCAACTCAGCCGCTGCACTCTTGTCAGAGTGGTCGTGGTCGTCATGAATATCTTATAATTTCTCTTTATCAGGAGCTGTGGCACGCCTCACGATATCTGGCCACTTTTTACTTGAATTCATCCGGCAGAAGAATGTTCCCGGATGAATGCAAGTGGTTTCCGCACACTGCCGACTTGATCTGATCAGTCCAGCGCATAGGAGATCTTCCACGGTTGTGTGACAAGTGTCAAGGTGTTAATGTTTTCGTATCTTCCCCAGGGCCTATAGTATCAGCTCTATGCAACAAGTATGGGTGCCGGGCTGTGTGCGTCGCTGGCTCGTTGATAGCTTGCCTGGCGTTCGTACTCTCGACGTTCAGCAAGAGTGTCACTATGATGATGCTCACGTATGGACTTCTCGGGGGTAAGTGATACCATAATCTTAATCTTGCCGTTATCCCTCACTAGGCCGCGGCTTCGTTCGCTACGTTCCCGTTACTTTTCGAGATAAAATCCTATCCTATGTCCGTCTCCTGGTTTTAAGAAACCTCCCCACCACAGTTTTCAGCCAAATCGGTTCAACCGTGCTTGAGTTATAAATAGTGTAACTAACTTGACTTTCTTTTCTTTTACATATATAAAATCAAGTGGGGTCAGAAATACCTGTACAATCACAGTCAAAATTGGATTTAAATTTTTTGTTTGTAAAACTCAGATATTTCTTAAACCAGCTCACATTCGAATGCAGTTTTGGTCTTTATTTTAAGATCCGCTTCGAGCCACAACTATTGACAGTCCAGAGAAAACAGGACTTAACTGAATTTCCAATCTACTTTTGATGCTGACTTTACATCTTGTCGATAAAATAAATTACCATAATAGAGTTACACAATCTTTAAATTATTTCTACGCGCCAATTTGAGCTGAGGTAGGTCTAGGTCGAATTGGCAGTAGAGCGGTTTGTTGACAAACATAATTCTGACTTGCAAATTATCCGATGGTTAGTCAACAAACTTCAAGTTTTTAGATACCTACCGGCTTTGTCACATATCCTCCTGCCTTCTAAAAAATGAGAATCAGTCACAAAAAACAGCTTGATATATTCTATGACTGAGAAACTGTTATACTTACTTCATTTGTAACACACTAAAAGTGAGCAATTTGCTGCATTTTGAGGCCTGAGGGTACTATTCTATTCATCAGAACGAATATCCTCATCACATCTTCGCCAATTTTTTATGAGCTTTACTTTTAAATAAAAATATGAACATTGAAATCGGATCTCATACCGCAGAGTTTTTTTATTTTTATTTGTGAAAGTTGAGAGTTTAATTTTTGGAGTCCCAATAGAAAATTCCCGACTACAATCAAATCCTACAAAGTCATAAAATCTGTGTACTTACCATGTTTAGTATATATCAGAGAACAGACAGACATACCCCCGCAGAAAAGCAGTTTTGGCCTATCACAAAACTTGATGCTTCGTTCACTCGGTTAATAAGCAAAAGCAGTCATAAAGGTTTAAAAAGGCACTCAAAGTTTGCTCAGCGAGCAGTAGAGCACACATTGAATATGGCTGGTTTAGTGTATGTGATAGACTCGTGCAATAAACACACCGTTTGTTTTGCATAATATTAGCAAAATGAATTATTAATAGCAATCTATGCAAGCGTTGAACGTGATCGTCGACATTTGAAAATCAACAATGTTTAATTCAGCAAAACCCTGTAAATTTATCATTATCAACCTATGATATTCCACTGAAGGCTAGTAGGCAGGTATAGTTCTTTAGTTATATCTTTTAAAATGTGTTAAAGAACCGATCTTCGGTTCTTTGTATCAAATTTGCACGCTAAATTACGCAAATCGTTGGTCAACCTTTCCGATGATCTGCCTACACTAGCTTATCCTAAAAAGCGGTCTCCACTTCACTATAAATATGTCAGCTTTTAAAGGCGTATTTCCCACGAAAACAGATTAACATGCCGTTCCAAGAATTAAGAATTATAAATGAGATTCTTGTTTACATCAATAAAATACAAAACCTTCCACTGTAAAGTGGCTTTGCCGAAGTTATTTTGAGCTAGCTATCCTTTTCTGATTGAAATTCAGAGGGAGTATTGTTTCAGGCATCGATATTGTTTTCCGACTATTAAATAAACAGTCACGTGTTTGTCTAGCCTTGGATTTGAAGGGCACGAGTGTGAATTCCTAAAAGAGACTGCACTAATGAGTTTGGTCAAAAAGCTAGGTATTGCTTCGCCTAAAGCCCATCAAATCGAACCACGCCATACATATACGTAATATATTGAATTGTACATCCTTCTACATCTATAATAGATGTATAGCTAGAATAGAATAGAAAATTCTTTATTGCACACCTTAAAACTAACAATGGAAAAACAAGTAACAATAATTTAAAACATACTAATGTACAATGGGCGGTCTTATCTTACCTTTGGATGCAGAGAACTAGCTAGGTACTTAGCCACAGAAATCCGACGCGTAGGATTTCTGTAAGGTTAGGATTTCGCTCTCCTCGCTCATACTGTACCTACGAACTTGTAGCTATGGTGTAAATAAACAATTACATATTTGGTATTTGAGTTTGTTGCATCATCCTCCAGAAAGTAGATTATGAAGAGAATATCATCTTCCCTTCAACCCCTAAATAGAACAAATAGAACAATAATTTGAAGGTGATAGAAATCTTCACCTACTACTATTGGAACCGAATATCTGGCGAAAACAATGCCACGACTCATTCGTTACCCTGAGACTAAATCATATTACTTTAGACGTAGTACATTATGAACACGTCTAGTTGAGAACGGATGAGCAAATATTTTGAGACACATGCCAGTTCAATTATGCAAGCTAAAGCCAGCGTCTAGCGAGCTCCTCCAACTCCTATTTATGCAGGGTGATTCACTCAACATGAACTAAGTCAAGTAAAACGAGAAATTACGATTTTATTTTAAGAAACAAATATTTACGTCAAGCCAAGCATAATGAATGAACTATTCTCGAGTCATTTTTGATAAACAAATAACAAAAGGTTAAGTTTTATGCGTGGCATCATCAAAACATGTGAAAACTTCCATTAAATACCTATTGAATATTAACGACGTTGAAGTTGCCATGTCGCAAACCGACGAGGCTTGAAACAGGAGCTGGCGTATGTATATCAAGGGCAGGACCATGGGAATACCTTATTAATAACACAAGCTAAGAAGCGATACTCCGGCTTTCTTGACCTGATATCGAGCAAGGCAGCAAAACCATTCAATTCGGACCACATCAATGCAAGCGTCACTCTTGGCGGCCGAAATAGATCGTAAACTCTTTACTACTCTAAAGGAATTTCGTTTCTACTGGATTCTATCATTTAAATGTGAAGACCTTGGCACATTGGCACGGTTGTAGTCAAAGCTCTGTGCGATGTCCTTCGAAAGTTGGCACCGTGTTGCAGACAGTAAAGGAATAAAATGTAGTTACGACGGTTTTAACTGACCCATATATTATCTTCGGCGTATAATTTAAAATAGATGCTGGCTAAAAACTAAACAATGAGAAATTACAAAACGTCGGTTAATAAAAAAAACGCCATGTAAAATCCTCGTTATATAAATCATCAACAATAGATTCAAAACGGCGATTACTTTACTTTTACTCCAGTTCAAAGACTCTCACCTTAAACGTTAAATATAAAGGAGCTTGTTTGATGATTCAAGTTCCAATTTTAAACAGTAAGGTAATGGCTTGTTGTGTTCGTTACAATAAACAAAGTGTTGTGTTTGCTATCACTCAGATGAATGGTTCAATTAACTAATTCAATTCCCTGGTCCACTTGAACGAAGCACAATACCAGCTAAGTGTGCTAAATTGACTGGATAAAGTGTTAGAATAGAACTCAAGGTTCTTTTTCAGTATATACATACTTTCCAATGGGAGACTCAGAACATTATCTAGAAGTGTTTCCAATATTTATTAGTGCAAAATACATGGGGCACATACATTTAGTAGAATTGAAGCCCATTATTGTCGCCAAATTGCGTTGCTGTTCCGATTTCAAAGGTGTCAGTGTTAGTGAAGCTACACATGAGCTGGTTAGCGCCGGGCATGGTATCGTAGGGCACGTTCCTAACTTGCGTGACCTTCGAGGTAGTGCTTTGTAATTTGAATACAACTTAATATCAGAGGGTCATGTGCTTGTTCTCACAGCAAGTAGTATAAAAACGGAATGACATGTTTTAAAAAGTCACACAGTTCATAAATTAGTTAAATGAATCCAAGTTTCACAAATTGTGGATCTTTAAAGCGTTTCCAACTCTTTGTTCCGAGCCTGAAAACTAGCGCGGTTGTTGGATATGTGCCAAAAGACGGATAAGCGAAACAGCTTAACCGCCACTCCACTAAAGGCTGTTAAACCCTTTTAACAATTAACTATGTCGGGTTTTCCATTCCACGAATGTAAAGACTAACGTGAATAAGTAATAGGAATATGCCTTGTTGGCGGCAGGTTACCATTTTCGCATTCCCCCTGGTCGGATTTTCCAGTAATAACTGAAGGGTGTCTTTCTTGGAAGTTCCCGAGGTTAATGTCCTTATCATCATCATCGATCAGTAGGTCTACCATGAACTCTGTCTGGCTCTTGCTCTGGCTCTGGTTTTGAGTCTGTGTGAGTGCTCACCAGTGCATTATACTGTGTGGGTGACGTTTTGACGTAGGATTTATTTAGTCAACACTCACACAGACTCAAAACCAGAACCAGAGACAGAGCCAGACAGAGGTCATGGTAGGCCTACTGGTATTGTCAACTGCTGGCACTGGTCTCTTTTACGACATCTTTCACGAAGAGCTGTACTACTGATGCGAGTACAATGTTGGAATCAAACGATGCAGCGATGGTCAAGTGCGTGCCACATGACATTTTGACGTTGAAATCTCGTAGACTTGTAGCTTAGAGTAAAGCAATAGGATACAGTAACAGGATCCTCAGTGAGGCGCACCTTAAATTCAGTTTATATTGTTAGTGTGAGTTTTGGTTTGCTTTGCAAATAAATATTTTCTCTTTCTTTCTTTCAAAAAAAAACCAGTAACACGATAAGGAGATTTTGTGTTGTGTGCTGCTGGTACGTAGCAAGGTACGGTACTACGGTAGGTTCTCGTTTGTTTTTTTTAATGTTTGCTATAGCATAACTTCGTCATTTATGATCCGATTTGAAAAAAATCTTTTTTATCTGAAAAGTTCCTCATTGGTCCCATAGAAATTTTATCAAATCTGTTCAGCAGTTTGGCCAACGTTACGTAAGCCAGATAAAAAAAAAGGTCGCTGTCATGTAGTATAACTTAAGGAAGTCGAGGATGCCGCATTCGAAAGACTTAATTGGAGAAAACTGCATCAAAACCCCGACAAGAGCTCATCAATTTAAGAAGAAGAAGAGTATGACCATCAACTTGGTTTCGCAAGTTTTTAAACTTATATTATGTTAAACCGTATTGCGAATGAGACATGTTACCTTGATCCTGTCTCCATGTGGTATTATTAAAGGTAATGTGAATATAAAATCCGAAGAACCGTTTTCCCACAGTGAACTACAAAGGCGAGTTTTTACAATGCGATCTGATTATAAGAATGGCTGAGTTGCCAAGTTGGTGACGAGACAGACTTTTGAATAAGTATCAAAATTGTATACAAAATGCAAACTTATTACCATGTGATACATTTGTAAAATTCCAAACTCAGGGTCACACTATAGTTTGTGACATGGGAAGGAAAAAAGGCATAGCAACCAAATCGTGCTATTTTTACTTGGCTGTACTGACTTTCTAATGTTATTTTCATTTAGTTCAGAAATAGATCAAGTTCATAAAAAAAGACTTTATTTTCGATTACCATGTGAGCATCGAAACCTACCAGCTGAAAGGCCTATTAGTCAAAGTAACTAATAAGAGCCAACCTTTTTTGAGTTCGTAATTTTCTATAGTGAAGTTTAGTTTCAATATTGTGTAGTGATAGTTATTCTCTTTTTTTTGTACAACTAGCTATGGAACAAACTTATAAAGCCCACCTAATGTTAAGTATTAAAGTTTTATAAATGTTTAGATGTTAAATTAGAATTAAATATCTACTCTTCCTTTGTAAATAAATGGCTTATTTATTTATTTAATGTTAAGTGGCAACCATCGCCTATAGCAAAACATTGCCTCGTAGGTCACGCACGTCAGGAACATGCCCTACTATGTACTGCTTTGCGTCCATCAACTTGAGGCATACAGATGTTCTGCCTCTCGTGTCAGTTATTTCACCGGCGGCACCCACACCCTTCAAGCTGAAACACAGCAATGCTGCTTCACGGCAGAAATAGGCATGGTGGTAGTACTTCCCCGGACGAGCCACACAATAGGAGCTCTGCTACTACTACTCTCATGAACACGACACTAATAAAAGTGCCAATGGCACATTCTTTAGGTATCATTCGATATTTCTATAGAATGATGTCAAAGCCAAATTAAATTACTCATTAACCTACTTGGGTTGATAGTAATGTTATTGTGGTTTTCCAATGCTTAGGCACTAAGTGAAACACACTTAAGTTTAAACAAATAGTAAACTATTTGTTTATTCAAATTAAACCTACTATTTAAATTTAAACGTTGGTTGCTGGAAGCACATAACGCAGATATGATGTACTCAAACACTAAACTGATACTTGATGTTTAAAAAACCGATTTCATTACCAAACTTCTGAACAGATTTTGATAAAATTGATATGGGACTAATCTGAAAATAATAACCTTTCTGATTAAAACAGATTCTTTCAAATCCGTTCATAAATGTTAGAGAACTATGCACTAACAAATCAAAATGAATTAAAACTAAATTGGGAATTATTTTTTGGAAGTCTGTAAAAAATGTAGCTCCCCAATGGGTAATGCTTCTCTCTTAGAACGAGACGATTGGGTACTAGGCTCTATCTTCTAAATATATAAAACTCTTACGTTACTGACTGACTGACTGACAATCAACGCTCAGCCTAAACTGTAAGTCCTAGAAGCATGAAACTTGGAGAGTATGTTTCTTTTATAGCATAGGGGTGCACTAAGAAAGGAAATTGGAAAATGATTTCCCTAAGCGGAGAAAAAAAGAAAAAACTTTTAAAAGAAAAATCAACGGGGCGTAACGGCCAAAGGGCGAGTGAAGCCGCGGGCGTCCGCTAGTTATAAATAAAATAAAAATCGTATAAATCGGACTGCACAAATCCATACTATTTATTTCAAAAAACAGTAAACACTTAGACACTATATAGAGTAGGGCATGCTCCCGGGAAGTATCAGTATCGAAAGTACCGGGAATTATCGCTGATTTTGAACTTTTCCAGTACCGGTTCTCCACGAAGGAATTCCCGATACTTTCGATACTTTCGATACTGATGACAATGATCAATTATTGGTGTTTTCTAGTACGATATAAATAAATATCGATAAAAAAACACTAGCTATGCGTTCAGTTTCTCTTTTCTACATATTTACATTACTAGATATTTTGACAAATTACAAACCTATAATTTACATCATTCAGATAATATCTCAACAATTTCGGACATGTCAAAACGAAAATGACATGTTTATTTTACCTGAATTGAAGATTGTTTAATATTGTATTACCTATACAATCTTCATATTTAGTTAGATGTTCGTTACTATTTATGACAAAATCTGTTAGAAAAAGAACGAAAATAACATGAACGGCTTTCTTTACGAAAGATGGAAATGCTTATAGCACCAGAGTTACTTTAGATAGTTTATTATTATAACACAGTTTACAACAGAGACACAAAACAATAGTTCTAGTTATGAGCTAGGATTCGCTGTATTACGTTACGCGTTCGGGGCGCGAACGAACGTGCGCTCAGTGCGAGGCCCAATGGTTCACTGCCGCTCGCAGCGGTGCCGGGTGGCGCTCTTGTCGCGTCGGTCCTGCGCTCGCGCCAATCACATGCGAGGGTTATGTTCCGTTCATTCTAAACGCGCAGAGATGTACTCCAGTGTATTCGCAGCAGGGTGGTATTTAGGACTGTGGAGTGTGGAGAC
This sequence comes from Thera obeliscata, assembly GCA_947578465.1. Taxonomy (NCBI): domain Eukaryota; kingdom Metazoa; phylum Arthropoda; class Insecta; order Lepidoptera; family Geometridae; genus Thera; species Thera obeliscata. The sequence continues at coordinate 19,481,021 of OX387912.1, read as the reverse complement.
TCGCCACATCACCCCCTTCCAGAGACCGTCTAGGGCGATTAAGTTTCATAGTCTCGATAATGCTCTGGAAATCGGACTGATCTTTTTTCTGGAAGAATATATGCGGGTTTCAAGCGGTCGATGGATACAGTCACAGGTTTGCCTTTTATCTGTAGTTTAAATACTTTATCATTCCTTTCTATTACAGGATGTGGACCAGTGTACGCTGGTTGTAAGGAGCTTCTTAGCGCGTCTTCTCTTAAGAACACATGGCTTGTGGTAGCAAGATCTTTGTACACGAAAATAGACTGTCGATTATGTCTCGAGGCAGGCACTGGCTGTAAGTTGTTCGCAAATAGACGAAGGCGTGCTGTGTAGTCTGTAACATCTGTGGTTCCAGCTGTTGTTGGATCGAAAAATTCACCTGGCAAGCGAAGCGGTTCACCATATAAAAGTTCAGCTGGACTAGTGTTCAAATCATCTTTGACAGCACTCCGTATCCCGAGCAGGACATGCGGTAGTGCTTCCATCCAATTTTCAGTACCGTGACAAGTAATCGAGGTCTTCAGTTGTCTGTGGAATCTCTCTATGGCTCCATTGCATGCGGGATGATATGCAGTAGTCTTCTTATGTAAGAATCCGGCTGATTTCGAGAGATATTGAAAAAGAGAAGATTCGAATTGTCGTCCACGGTCCGTTACGATAGAGGTAGGGCATCCGAATCTTGATATCCATCCTGCGAGAAGGGCTTTAGCTACGGTTTCAGCTGTTGCATCGGGTATAGGCATTACCTCAGGCCATCTTGTAAAGCGATCGATTGCGGTGAGGCAGTAGCGCATTCCACTGCATATGGGTAGTGGTCCGATAAGATCAATATGCACGTCCATGAATCGTGCGCGAGGAAGCTGGTATGTTCCTAAAGGTGCTGACACGTGTTTGTTTATCTTTGCTCGCTGGCATGCTAAGCAGGCTCGAGTCCACTCTCTGCAGTCTTTCTTAATTCCTGGCCATATGTACCGTTCTGTTACAAGTTTTATAGTGGTGTTGGCTCCAGGATGACTAAGTCCATGCAGGCTTTCGAAGACTTGCTTTCGCATGATAGGTGTGACGTATGGTCTTGGAGTTGGGGAACTGACGTCGCAGTAGAGTTCTGAACGTGTTCCAGGGATTTTGACTTTTTCCAGGCGAAGTGATGTTCCACTCTCAAGCAGTAATTTCAGTTCTGGATCTGAGTCTTGGGATTGAGCTAGTCTGGGGAAGTCAATTGAAAACTCTACTTCTTCCACTCGCGAGAGCGTGTCCGCAACCACATTATTCTTGCCAGAGATATGCTGGATGTCCGTTGTAAATTGGGATATCAGATCGAGATGGCGGAATTGTCTGGGCGAGCACTTATCTTTGCGTGTGTGGAACGCGTAGCACAAAGGTTTATGGTCAGTGAAGATAGTAAAATCTTTGGCTTCCAACATATGACGAAAGTACTTGACAGCTTCATAAATAGCCAGCAGCTCTCTGTCGTATGGAGAGTATTTCTTTTGAGCTGGAGATATCTTGCGGGAAAAGAAGGCAAGTGGTTGCCATGCATCTTCTTTCATCTGCTGTAAAACCGCCCCTATGGCAGTATCAGACGCGTCAGTGACAAGGGCTAGTTTTGCTTGGCAATCTGGATGTGCAAGTAGTGTGGCTCGACAGAGGCTATCTTTGCATTCCTGAAAAGCTCTCAGTGTATCACCATTCAAGTGCACTGGGTGAGAACCTTTTACAGAACCCGTCAACAGATCATTTAGTGGGGTTTGACATACTGCGGCACCAGGTATGAATCTCCTGTAGAAGTTTATCATTCCTAAGAATCGTCGTAGCTCTCTTACGGTCTTCGGTACTGGGAATGACTTGATTGCTTCTACTTTAGAATCGAGAGGCTTGACCCCTTCACTTGATATCGAGTAACCAAGAAATGTGACCTCAGGTACTCCAAAGTGGCATTTGGCGATGTTGATGATGACGCCATAGTCCTTCAGTCTGCTGAATAGCTGTCGGAGATGCTCTTCGTGTTCTCGCTCGTCTTTCGAGAAACATAAAAAATCGTCGACATAAGGGTAGATAAAGTCGAGTCCTCTGGTCATCTCATCTACGAAGCGTTGGAAGGTCTGACAGGCGTTGCGAAGGCCAAAAGTCATATAGGGGAACTCGTAAAGGCCAAACGGAGTCGTTATAGCGCTTTTCTGGATGTCATCAGCGAATATAGGTATTTGGTTAAAAGCTTTTACTAAATCTATTGTAGAAAATACTTTGCATCCTGCTATGTTGTGTGTGAAATCATGCACATGACGTATAGGATATTTATCGGGAATTGTTCTGGCGTTCAGCATCCGATAATCTCCGCAGGGTCTCCACTCGTTTTCCTTCTTCGGGGCTAGATGGAGGGGAGAGGCCCAGGGGCTTTCCGAAGGTCGGGCGGTACCTGATTTAAGCATCGACTCGAATTCTTTCTTCGCTATTTTTAGCTTATCAGGTGCAAGTCGGCGGGGGGAGGAAGAGACTGGTGGGCCTGGCGTCGTTCTTATATAATGTACGGTATTGTGCTTTACCTCCTTATGACATCCGGATGGGTGAGTGATTTCAGGAAATTCACGAAGTATCTCATGGTATCTGGACTCGCCGAGTGGTATCTTGATAGATGATATCGAGGTCGACGAGTGGACAGGTGTACCCATGGCGAAAAGTGTCGTGTTGCTATCCAAAATGCCTAGGCGTTTGTTGCGAATATCGACGATAAGTCCGTAGAATTTTAAAAAATCGGCCCCAATTATCGCCCTGGATACGTCCCCTACTATAAATCGCCAGGGGAAGTCGCGTCGTAATCCAAGGTCTAAATCCAGATGAGCGTATCCATACGTGCATATAGGGGTGCCGTTTGCTGCGGATAATTGAAAATCCGTTTTAGAACGTCGCTGAGGTAATGCGGATCGTGGGTAAACGCATACGTCGCTCCCTGTATCAATGAGAAACGGTACCTTAGACCGACGATCCGTGACGAACAGGCGACCAGAAGAGGGGGGGCAGTCGTCAGTCGCCATTACTGACCGCCCCTGCAGTTTTCCGCCCTTGATCCGTCCCGGGGATTTTCTACATCAAAGTCGCATGGCTTGACGCATATTTTCGCGTTCTTGCCGTGTTTCGAGTGATACCAGCATTCTGGGAACTTTCTATAATTTGATACTGACCGGGTCAATGACCTACCTCGGTCACGGCGATGAGTTGAGCGGGATCTTCCCTTCTGTGAGTCGAGTTGCGAAGAAAGATTTTTCAACTGCTTCCGTAGCTCAGCTATTTCTCTTGCCATGGTGTCCATGCTTGATCCGGGTCCACACGACTGAGTTGACGCAACTTGTGGGGAAGGCACGGCGATGTCTTGTATTTTGTCTGCCAAATCTGCATGTACCTCTAGTGATGCGTTGGGCTGGGCGGCGATTACTGTTTGAATGTTTCGCGGTAGCCTACTTGTCCATATGGTCTTCAAAAAATCTTCGGGCACACTAGGTCCAGCGAGGCTCTGAAGATGGCGTAGAAACTGTGATGGACGGCGATCACCCAACTCTTCATGCATCAGTAGTTGTTTCACTTTCTTTTCATGCGACGCACTCAATCTTTTTATCAGCTCTGACTTTAATTTCTCGTACTTGTCTGTCGGAGGGGGGGCCACGATAATATCTTTCACTTCCTTGGAGAACTGATGGTCAAGTTGTCCGATGACGTAGTTAAACTTGGTAGTGTCAGAAGTGATATTCGATATCGCGAACTGGCCCTCGACTTGTGCAAACCATATTTCGGGTTCGTCTGGCCAAAATGGCGGCACCCGAATTCCAACACGAAATAACTCCACGGGCTTCGACTTTTCATCTGCAGGTACGCGCTCTTCGTTCTTTTCCATATTTATATTGCTCGTTTTCAGCGGGAGTCACCAATATAGCACCAGAGTTACTTTAGATAGTTTATTATTATAACACAGTTTACAACAGAGACACAAAACAATAGTTCTAGTTATGAGCTAGGATTCGCTGTATTACGTTACGCGTTCGGGGCGCGAACGAACGTGCGCTCAGTGCGAGGCCCAATGGTTCACTGCCGCTCGCAGCGGTGCCGGGTGGCGCTCTTGTCGCGTCGGTCCTGCGCTCGCGCCAATCACATGCGAGGGTTATGTTCCGTTCATTCTAAACGCGCAGAGATGTACTCCAGTGTATTCGCAGCAGGGTGGTATTTAGGACTGTGGAGTGTGGAGACTCGCCACATCACCCCCTTCCAGAGACCGTCTAGGGCGATTAAGTTTCATAGTCTCGATAATGCTCTGGAAATCGGACTGATCTTTTTTCTGGAAGAATATATGCGGGTTTCAAGCGGTCGATGGATACAGTCACAGGTTTGCCTTTTATCTGTAGTTTAAATACTTTATCATTCCTTTCTATTACAGGATGTGGACCAGTGTACGCTGGTTGTAAGGAGCTTCTTAGCGCGTCTTCTCTTAAGAACACATGGCTTGTGGTAGCAAGATCTTTGTACACGAAAATAGACTGTCGATTATGTCTCGAGGCAGGCACTGGCTGTAAGTTGTTCGCAAATAGACGAAGGCGTGCTGTGTAGTCTGTAACATCTGTGGTTCCAGCTGTTGTTGGATCGAAAAATTCACCTGGCAAGCGAAGCGGTTCACCATATAAAAGTTCAGCTGGACTAGTGTTCAAATCATCTTTGACAGCACTCCGTATCCCGAGCAGGACATGCGGTAGTGCTTCCATCCAATTTTCAGTACCGTGACAAGTAATCGAGGTCTTCAGTTGTCTGTGGAATCTCTCTATGGCTCCATTGCATGCGGGATGATATGCAGTAGTCTTCTTATGTAAGAATCCGGCTGATTTCGAGAGATATTGAAAAAGAGAAGATTCGAATTGTCGTCCACGGTCCGTTACGATAGAGGTAGGGCATCCGAATCTTGATATCCATCCTGCGAGAAGGGCTTTAGCTACGGTTTCAGCTGTTGCATCGGGTATAGGCATTACCTCAGGCCATCTTGTAAAGCGATCGATTGCGGTGAGGCAGTAGCGCATTCCACTGCATATGGGTAGTGGTCCGATAAGATCAATATGCACGTCCATGAATCGTGCGCGAGGAAGCTGGTATGTTCCTAAAGGTGCTGACACGTGTTTGTTTATCTTTGCTCGCTGGCATGCTAAGCAGGCTCGAGTCCACTCTCTGCAGTCTTTCTTAATTCCTGGCCATATGTACCGTTCTGTTACAAGTTTTATAGTGGTGTTGGCTCCAGGATGACTAAGTCCATGCAGGCTTTCGAAGACTTGCTTTCGCATGATAGGTGTGACGTATGGTCTTGGAGTTGGGGAACTGACGTCGCAGTAGAGTTCTGAACGTGTTCCAGGGATTTTGACTTTTTCCAGGCGAAGTGATGTTCCACTCTCAAGCAGTAATTTCAGTTCTGGATCTGAGTCTTGGGATTGAGCTAGTCTGGGGAAGTCAATTGAAAACTCTACTTCTTCCACTCGCGAGAGCGTGTCCGCAACCACATTATTCTTGCCAGAGATATGCTGGATGTCCGTTGTAAATTGGGATATCAGATCGAGATGGCGGAATTGTCTGGGCGAGCACTTATCTTTGCGTGTGTGGAACGCGTAGCACAAAGGTTTATGGTCAGTGAAGATAGTAAAATCTTTGGCTTCCAACATATGACGAAAGTACTTGACAGCTTCATAAATAGCCAGCAGCTCTCTGTCGTATGGAGAGTATTTCTTTTGAGCTGGAGATATCTTGCGGGAAAAGAAGGCAAGTGGTTGCCATGCATCTTCTTTCATCTGCTGTAAAACCGCCCCTATGGCAGTATCAGACGCGTCAGTGACAAGGGCTAGTTTTGCTTGGCAATCTGGATGTGCAAGTAGTGTGGCTCGACAGAGGCTATCTTTGCATTCCTGAAAAGCTCTCAGTGTATCACCATTCAAGTGCACTGGGTGAGAACCTTTTACAGAACCCGTCAACAGATCATTTAGTGGGGTTTGACATACTGCGGCACCAGGTATGAATCTCCTGTAGAAGTTTATCATTCCTAAGAATCGTCGTAGCTCTCTTACGGTCTTCGGTACTGGGAATGACTTGATTGCTTCTACTTTAGAATCGAGAGGCTTGACCCCTTCACTTGATATCGAGTAACCAAGAAATGTGACCTCAGGTACTCCAAAGTGGCATTTGGCGATGTTGATGATGACGCCATAGTCCTTCAGTCTGCTGAATAGCTGTCGGAGATGCTCTTCGTGTTCTCGCTCGTCTTTCGAGAAACATAAAAAATCGTCGACATAAGGGTAGATAAAGTCGAGTCCTCTGGTCATCTCATCTACGAAGCGTTGGAAGGTCTGACAGGCGTTGCGAAGGCCAAAAGTCATATAGGGGAACTCGTAAAGGCCAAACGGAGTCGTTATAGCGCTTTTCTGGATGTCATCAGCGAATATAGGTATTTGGTTAAAAGCTTTTACTAAATCTATTGTAGAAAATACTTTGCATCCTGCTATGTTGTGTGTGAAATCATGCACATGACGTATAGGATATTTATCGGGAATTGTTCTGGCGTTCAGCATCCGATAATCTCCGCAGGGTCTCCACTCGTTTTCCTTCTTCGGGGCTAGATGGAGGGGAGAGGCCCAGGGGCTTTCCGAAGGTCGGGCGGTACCTGATTTAAGCATCGACTCGAATTCTTTCTTCGCTATTTTTAGCTTATCAGGTGCAAGTCGGCGGGGGGAGGAAGAGACTGGTGGGCCTGGCGTCGTTCTTATATAATGTACGGTATTGTGCTTTACCTCCTTATGACATCCGGATGGGTGAGTGATTTCAGGAAATTCACGAAGTATCTCATGGTATCTGGACTCGCCGAGTGGTATCTTGATAGATGATATCGAGGTCGACGAGTGGACAGGTGTACCCATGGCGAAAAGTGTCGTGTTGCTATCCAAAATGCCTAGGCGTTTGTTGCGAATATCGACGATAAGTCCGTAGAATTTTAAAAAATCGGCCCCAATTATCGCCCTGGATACGTCCCCTACTATAAATCGCCAGGGGAAGTCGCGTCGTAATCCAAGGTCTAAATCCAGATGAGCGTATCCATACGTGCATATAGGGGTGCCGTTTGCTGCGGATAATTGAAAATCCGTTTTAGAACGTCGCTGAGGTAATGCGGATCGTGGGTAAACGCATACGTCGCTCCCTGTATCAATGAGAAACGGTACCTTAGACCGACGATCCGTGACGAACAGGCGACCAGAAGAGGGGGGGCAGTCGTCAGTCGCCATTACTGACCGCCCCTGCAGTTTTCCGCCCTTGATCCGTCCCGGGGATTTTCTACATCAAAGTCGCATGGCTTGACGCATATTTTCGCGTTCTTGCCGTGTTTCGAGTGATACCAGCATTCTGGGAACTTTCTATAATTTGATACTGACCGGGTCAATGACCTACCTCGGTCACGGCGATGAGTTGAGCGGGATCTTCCCTTCTGTGAGTCGAGTTGCGAAGAAAGATTTTTCAACTGCTTCCGTAGCTCAGCTATTTCTCTTGCCATGGTGTCCATGCTTGATCCGGGTCCACACGACTGAGTTGACGCAACTTGTGGGGAAGGCACGGCGATGTCTTGTATTTTGTCTGCCAAATCTGCATGTACCTCTAGTGATGCGTTGGGCTGGGCGGCGATTACTGTTTGAATGTTTCGCGGTAGCCTACTTGTCCATATGGTCTTCAAAAAATCTTCGGGCACACTAGGTCCAGCGAGGCTCTGAAGATGGCGTAGAAACTGTGATGGACGGCGATCACCCAACTCTTCATGCATCAGTAGTTGTTTCACTTTCTTTTCATGCGACGCACTCAATCTTTTTATCAGCTCTGACTTTAATTTCTCGTACTTATCTGTCGGAGGGGGGGCCACGATAATATCTTTCACTTCCTTGGAGAACTGATGGTCAAGTTGTCCGATGACGTAGTTAAACTTGGTAGTGTCAGAAGTGATATTCGATATCGCGAACTGGCCCTCGACTTGTGCAAACCATATTTCGGGTTCGTCTGGCCAAAATGGCGGCACCCGAATTCCAACACGAAATAACTCCACGGGCTTCGACTTTTCATCTGCAGGTACGCGCTCTTCGTTCTTTTCCATATTTATATTGCTCGTTTTCAGCGGGAGTCACCAATATAGCACCAGAGTTACTTTAGATAGTTTATTATTATAACACAGTTTACAACAGAGACACAAAACAATAGTTCTAGTTATGAGCTAGGATTCGCTGTATTACGTTACGCGTTCGGGGCGCGAACGAACGTGCGCTCAGTGCGAGGCCCAATGGTTCACTGCCGCTCGCAGCGGTGCCGGGTGGCGCTCTTGTCGCGTCGGTCCTGCGCTCGCGCCAATCACATGCGAGGGTTATGTTCCGTTCATTCTAAACGCGCAGAGATGTACTCCAGTGTATTCGCAGCAGGGTGGTATTTAGGACTGTGGAGTGTGGAGACTCGCCACATGCTTTTACATTCAAATTACGCCTTGCTGATATTTTGCTATATCTTTGCTGAGCTGATTTAGTTAGATAACGTACATAGTTTACTGTTAGTTCTAACTGTTGATTTATTTGATGGATATTCGATTTAACTTTGATATAACCTAGCTCTGATTGTTGCGTGCACGCACAGAGAGTTTTAGTATTATAATAATGAAGATATACACAAAATAAATGAGAATATCCTGAGTGACCGTCCTCCTGAGTATACGGATACGGATTTCGCCGAAATCGGTCAACAGGAGACCTTCTACTAGCGTATGTCACTCACTTATGGAGTGAAGCCATCGAGAAAAACGGAGAAGCTTTAGCAGTTACTCTGGATATCTCGAAGGCTTTTGACCGGGTTTGGCATGACAGCCTATTAAGCAAGCTTCCTACGTATGAATTACCCACTGGCTTATGTGTTTGGGTATCAGACTTTCTGAGGGACCGATCCATTCGAGTAGTCGTTGACGGCTGCTCGTCTGATCAAATGGCAATTAATGCTGGAGTTCCTCAGGGGTCAGTTCTCTCTGCAACACTTTTCCTGCTGCACATCAACGATCTGCTTAGGCCCGGTATCATTGGGTATGCAGACGACAGCACCGTTGTAGAGAGATACATACCTGAAGCACGTTCCAGTGGATCTCAGATCCAGTCTCATAGAGAGGCAATGATTGAACGCATGAACTTAACGCTGAAGGTAGTCGCAGAGTGGGGCGATGCCAATTTGGTGAAGTTCAATGCTTCAAAAACACAGGCGTGTCTATTTTCCGCTAAGAGAAGTCAATTTCACCTAACTCCTACTTTCCGAGATGTATCCCTTCCGATTTCAGACCAACTAGAGCTTCTAGGGTTTACGCTAACCAGTAAATTGAATTTTGGCTCGTTCATAGAATCCAAAGCCAAGACAGCTGCGAAGAAGCTAGGCATTCTATCGAAGGTGAGACAGTACTTCACACCGGGACAGCTTCTTAACCTGTACCAAGCACAAGTCCGGTCGTGTATGGAGTACTGTTCTTATCTCTGGGATGGCTCTGCCAAATACCAGCTTTAGGCATTGGAAGCTATTGAGAGACGAGCCAAAAGGCTCATTGGTAGCGTCACTCTAGTCGAGTCCAAGCTCCTAAGTCTCGAACATCGCCGTAAAAAGCCAGTCTATCGGTATACATTTCAGGATACATTTTGGAGAGTGTGCTACGGAACTTCACAATTTAGTTCCCCCATCCCCATTCTACCATCGGACAACTAGACGCACGGAAATGCGGCATCCATACCTGGTTGATGTTCCAACTGTCCGTACCAAGCGCTTTGCTTCAACTTTTATGTTGCGGACAGCCAAGGAGTGGATTCCTTGCCGGCGTCTGTCTTTCCGAGTACCTACAAATTGGACGTTTTCAAGAGAAGAGTGAATAGGTATCTTCTAGGTAAGCGTGCTACATCGTCGACCGCATCATCACTTAACAGCAGGTGAGATAGCGGTCAAACGCAAACCTATAAATTGTAAAAAAAGCGTGTATTTTGTGGTTGTGTGTGGGTTAGTTTACGGTTCTGAATAAAAAAATATATCTCAATAATACAAAGTGTTTTTTTCAGTAGTTTTTTTTCATTGTACATCTTACGGTCAGTTTTATTAAAAAAATTAAGTCAGTATCGAAAGTATCGAAATTCCCGGGAATTCCCGGTTCCGAGCCCAGTATCGGGCGAAAATTCCCGGTTCTGAGAATGGTTCCGATACTGCATGCCCTAATATAGAGCATGCCGTTGGCAAATGCTGTGGGCGATCAATGGGAGAAATAAATTCCTCCATTAAACATATCGTCCTCAGTAGGTACTAGGCACTTTCACAGTGGAGACTTCCAGCTGTACTGCAACAGTACTCAAAATGCAGTTGCTACTGGCACACACTCCGCCGATTATAACCAAAAAAATTAAACTCTAAGTCTGCTCCTGTATGAATTAATCACGCCTGAGACCAACTCCTGTGTTTTTGAACCCGCTCTGGCTTGAAGGTCGTGAGGAGACAGTTTTGGCGCTATGCCAGATATTGCAGACTTACCGGCGCCCTGTGGCTAGTCTTAATTGCTAGATCGCGTTATATTACTAATAAATAATACCCGTCCGCACAGCGATATTTCACCGCGAGGTTTTTATTTTCGCGCATGATATTCCGCGTACACCTAGTACGTTAAATACACCTAAATCGCGCCGCATCGCTTCCAAGTTGCAACAAATCACAGATTTTATTCCCGCGCGATTTTTTGTCGCCGGTACGCTTACTTCAATAAGATGTAATGTGTTACAGAATTGCAAAAAAAAACCTCGAGGCGAAATATCGCTATGCAGACGGCCCTAGTAGAACGGCATGCCATTTCAACATATTATAGTGACACAGGACTGTGCTGACCTAGCAACCAATATTCTACAGATTATCGTGTTCTTCAGTTGTAAGTGCTTGAAAAAAGAGGAGGCCTATACCCAACAGTGCAAACGGGCTGACACCGCATTGGTCATAATTTTTTTTTTATCTCAATGGGAAGTTTCTTACTTTCACTGTCTACTATGAAAAAATCTAGCATCGTAGTATGCATTATACGAGCGAGTTCTGCTCGTGAAAACGTGTCAACTACATTGGTCTCTTCATTGACCTAATTCCGCCATAGCGCAATCAGAAACATGCGGGGCAAATGCAACCGCTTTAACCTAATACCTACCGTATTGTCTTTTAGACTGCACTTAATTTAGTATATATCTTTGAAGAAACTTATTTTGGATCGCTTTGAACACTGGTATACCTAAATTCACAGTGTTTGTAACATGTTCAAAATGATCCTATTTATGTTATTTTGTTTTATTTTATTCATCAAACTCGTACTTGTGGGGTATCTATGGATATGTCTTCAAAAAATGATGTTGAGGTGTCTAATATAGTTTTTTTCTAAACTGAGTTTGCGCGAGACACTTCCAAAGTGGTAAAATGTGTGTTTACTCTTCAGTGTACTACCTAGTCTTAGCACGTACCTAAAATAGGTACGTGCATGTAAGACTAGGTAGTTTTTTTTATTATGTTGTACCTGTGCCTTTGCGTCGAATAAATTCTCTTTGATTCTATGCATACATACGTACATACGACTAACACACTACCGAAGGACATTCTTAATTTAGCGTGCTCCATAAAAGTGTTTAGTAACTACTAAACCACACAGTTGTGGTCGAGCTTCTGTGCAAAATGTGAAATATGTAGTTTCATTGGAAGTACAAATGTGTGAACTAGTATGTGGTATTGATATGTTTAAATCGTTACCGCTTTGTTTAGCACCAATTGGTTTCTGTTAGTATCTTAGATCATCGGTTTTCAATGTCAAGAAAACTGGGAAGACGACATTGCCTATACACTAAATACATTTTGTAACGTTTGCTATACAATTGTTATTTACTGATCCCTGATTTTTTAAAAGCTATTTGGGTATTGATCTTTCAGAAAATAAAATCTATCTTTAGGTAATGTACCGTCTTGGTCAGCGTTTGTTTTTCTTGTTATTTGTCATGTATGTGTTGTATTTTAACATACACGTTTTGATTGTACGATTGTACCTAGAGTTATTTCAGTGACTAGCTTATTTCTTTGTGGTTAGAGTGAGAACTAACTCTAGTTCGGATAGGTATTACTTGTGGCTTTTTAGTTTATTACCTACTTTGAACTTGATGAACCTACATAATGTATTGTTGTACCATTGTTTCTAGGTTAGCAATGATGCTTTTATATGTATAGTTGTTATGATCGCCTAGTTTCCACATTATGTAGGTATTCAACTTGTATTGTAATTTGATGAAAATAAACGAGTAAACTGTAGAATTTACCGGGACATGACGCATAATGCTGACGACCTTTTTGCAGGCAACAACCCATATGCTCTTTGTGTGATCCGACCGTTTCAAATAATGATTTGTGGGCCAGCTGGAAAACAATGAGTCAGTCTTACTTATCATATTCCCAATTGTTGTGTATGTAGAACAGTTTTGCTTCCACCAACACTCGGCAAAGTATTTTGAACATGCCTCGACCGGGTCATTGACCAGGCAAGGCGACTAGGAACAAACCAGTGGCATAACGATCGGACAAAATTAAATCTCTGATCGAAAATACATTTAATTTTAGTTCTAAGTGTGAAATGTGTAATACATACCTAATAAATGAACAATTGCTTATCAAATGATGAGTCGGAATGTGGGCCTACTGACCGTTGCACTTTGACTAGGTATTAGATAAGACTGTCGGGAAGAACAATCATGTTGAATTGTTTATATACTGCAGATATTCAACAATTATTTAAAAAACAAGGAAAGCGCCTTCTGCAAGTGTTGTTTTATTGAATAGGCATAAATAGGAAACTGTGTGTGTCACTGTACTGTACATACTGTTACTACATAACTTGAATTCCGAACTTTTTTTGATACATTTTGGGGCCTTTCGGTTTATGGCTTCTGTCGTTTATTGGTCATTCTTTAGCATTCATCAAAATACGCACAAAGGAAGCTAATTTCTTTCAGACTTATTCGTCTCCCCAAATTAAACGAACAAAATCCAACCAAATTGATCAAAGTCCTCGGTAATTTGGCTCAACGCCAAATGTCGTCACACGCCAATCATAGTTCCTCACTCCACACTTGGGAGAATCGTTTTGGCATGCAAATTACTGGAGACACCTACGTACTCGTGCCCTTTTTTGATTGTTTTGGTACTTTCAGTTAGATATATCACAGTCAAAATATTTTTGCCATACGTAGATGTATTTAAGTCTCTCATATATCGGCGAGATGAATGAATGAAAATGTATGAAACTAACTGTGAAAGCTGATGTATTTTAGATGGATGGAATAGTATCGCAACTAAATTGAAGTTTTGTGGTCTGTACCAGGGATGATTGTCTGGAGGTAAATGCAGGCAAGAAATACACGTCAGTTTAGGCTTGGTTGCGTGGAACTGGCACCTAGATTTACCCAGCTTTAAGACAAACATTTCAAAGTGATCTTTGTGATAAAATCAATGTTGATGATGATTCATTCAAATAGTAATACAAGAGTACTCTAACATTTGAGTCTTATAGAAGCAGAGGTAAAAATACGGTAGGCATTTTTTGAAAACGGATTTTGCTGGTTTAAAAATGAAGGGATAAAGCTGTTTTTGCTATCAACCACAATCTAAAACACTCATTTTGTATAGGATGTTAATAGTTTTGACACGATTTTCTTATTCAGTCAAGTAAACTTGTCAGAACACTATCAAACTGCATTAAAATGTGCCACATTAAAAAAATGGGATGTTTCTACCTTTGCTTCTGTATGACTCATTTATAAACCTTTTCTTTCTTCCTTTCCAGGCATAGGCTTCGGTATGATCTACCTACCATCTGTGGTAGCTGTAGGCTACTACTTCGAGACCCGTCGTTCCCTCGCGACGGGCATTGCCGTATGCGGCTCAGGTGTCGGGACCTTCAGTTTCGCACCACTGGCCGCTATATTACTCCGAGAGTTCGGCTCGTGGCAGAATGCGAACCTGCTTCTTGCGGGACTCATTCTAAACTGCGCGGTGTTTGGCGCTTTGATGAGGCCGCTTGTCTATCCCAAGGTAAGGTTATAAAGCCACTTGCTTCAGTGTCTGTTTGGTTGTTTAAGCGTACTGTTCCTCGCGGCACAACGTGAACCTGTGCCTTTCTGGATGAATTCAGATAAACTGCGATTATGTTTGATTCCTTGACCTTCCTCTTCCTATTCTTATATGTGGGGTTAGCACATGTTCGCTTCTTCCATTCTCCTCTGTCAGCCGTCATCTCTGTATTCACTTATTTCTTATCCATGTCATCTTTCACCCTGTTCAGCCATCTATTCTTTAGTCTACCTCTACCCACATATACATTCATACTCATCACTCTCCTGGTCACACGACTTTCATCATGATCTTTCATGATGTTCGATTCTTTGACCTTTAGTCCTAAATTAGGTACCTACAGCGTCTCACAAACTCTTGCTTCTGGATCAAGGATTGGACCGTTCAGTTTCTAACCACTAGATGTTACGTTGCAAAGGACGGAACAAACTATAAAAAACAATGAATCAATCTCTTATCCAGATATTGGATGTACAGTATTAATAGGACACAACTGGGAATGCGGGAAGCCCTGCAGTTCTTGACTAAAAATAAAAAATTCCTTACCTTTTCGTCTTGAAGGATTAATACTTTCATCTATTGATAGAAACGTGTTTAAATTCCAGACAGCAGGTGAGAAGCCACTTCTGCAGCGAATGGCTGAAGAGAAACGTCTTCAGATGGAAAGAGGGTCTATAGGGGGGTCTTACTTTCTGGTCCAGCGGCCCGATGGCACTATGGAGAAACGAATGAAGGTAAGCTTGATATCTTGAGCATCTCATCAAATTATTCGATTCCGTAGCGTCACCGTTTTAAAGCGCTGGGAAAAAAGATGTGCGCACAAGAAAAATCTCCCCTTTTGAACAGCGCTTTTAAATGGTGTTCCAACCTATATCAAAGCATAGGGTTTTGCCTTATGGAGCTTTGCAAAACTGGTTTGGTGTTGGTATCATTGGTATTTCATTTCACGGTAAATTGAATATTCCGTATACAATTTTCAATGGTTTGGTTTGGTAACAAAAAGTTAGACACCCTAAAACTTTTTCATTTGGGTTATCAAAATAATCTATAGTTAGACTACGGTTAATTACAACCATATCATACAACCAGTCACTGTGGCATTTATAAGTAACTAAAAAGTGATTTTAAAATCCTGCACAAAACTTCTTCAGATCTAAACAGAGACAGTTCTCCTTTTCAAGGCCCCCCTGAACATTGACCCCGGAGTGCATTCCTCATTGAACTTGGAAGCTTTGGCGCGCGTGCCCACCGTGCCTAATATGCCCGGTGTGCATCCTGTGCCCACTTTGCCCACCATTACGGAGTCTAAAGTTGCTGATGAAACTGGAAACAAAAAGGTAACTGAACGGAACTGTCTTTGAATATAGATCCCATCACCACATTGGCTCGAAACAACTGGTGACATTACAAAAAGAAAGAATACATATAGCATTAGTGCATGCCTAGTATAACCATAATAATATAACTGAGGCTCAAAGGAAGTAACTACTGACTACTGACTGTATGCCCAAATAGCATATTGTCAAAATAAAATAATTAAATTACTGAGTTACATTTTAGCGGCTTGCTTAGCTCGCCTATGTCGTTTGTATAGGCAACAAATGAAATGGGTCACTCATCCCACAATGGGTACTTAAGTTACACAAATAAAGCCTAGCACACATCTAGATTGCCTGCGATGGCGATCAGTGTATCGCTGTCAAGTATCCCACTGTGAAAGTTCGTGGCAAAGTCTGCAAAAATATACTGACACGATCGCCATCGCAGATCGCATTAAGTACATTTCATATTCCATTTCATTGCTGTTGCGAGGAACCACTGGTATAACTACCCAAATACATCATGTTTTATACTTTACTATAATTTATACTAATATTATAAATAGGAAAGATTTGCATTTTTGTGTGCACGTTTCTAATGAATAAACTCAAGAACTACTGTGTCGATTTCAAATATTCTTTCACCATTGGAAAGCTACGTTCACCCTGAGTAACATAGGTTATATTTATGTGTTTGAAAAATAAATGATGACCCGTGCGAAGCCGGGACAGGCCGCTAGTATTTTATGTTCTGACGTTTTATTACGGGTCGCTCGCTTGCTTAATTTTATAACACATTTTATATTTCCAGGCTGAAAACGGCAATGGGAATGTGATAGTGAACCCGACTCAGCAACACATGTCGCGCAACGTGTCTTCGCCCGCGTTCAGCTCGCAAGCCCCCGGACTGCCCAAGAATGGATCAGTGCCGTTCTTCGATAGACAACGGAAACAGAGCACTGGCGATAGGTATTGTTTTTTTCTATCACAGCTACCTGCATTATTACATCAGCTACCTGCCACTGCCAGTAAAAAACCCGTCAAAATCGGTCTAGTCATTTCAGAGATTAACCGAAACAAACAGACAGGCAGACAAAAAATTGGAAAAATGATATTTTGGTGTAGGTACCGTGTACCTACACCAAATGCGTGTATACATATATGCATATACATATATGCATGTAGTAAAAAGCGGTTATTTCAATATTACAAACAGACACTCCAATTTTATATATATATATATATATGTTCGTTTTTTTTATGATTTAATAAATGAGATGTTTTTCACTGAGTTTTTCTAATTTTCAGATTCAAGCCGTCTCTAGCCGCCATCAAAGCCGCATCTAAAACATCTATGAATAGTCAATATCGTAATGATGTAAGTATTTTTTGCCATAGTTAACTAAACCACCTGCTGTTAAGCGGTTACCGTCGCATTTTGTCACCCACAACACCGGCCACTTTATTTACATTGGCATTTTAGTTATTAAAGTGGTTGAATAAACTCTTTGTCAACGCTTGAACAGAGCAGAGAACCTTGAACCTCAGTTCCTTGCCAAACAACCCTGGCATTAATCCAAAAAAACTACATTGGTTCCTGTTTACATGTATTGGGATTCTTGGAAGCACTCAATTTGACAATATGTGTGTCAAATTCCCGACTGGTGAAACGACCATGAAAACCCGTTCTATTCAAACTCATATGAAATGGCTATCTAAAAGTCTGCGCACACCTAGGCCGCTGGCGACTGTGATCAATGAAACGCTGTCCAATATCGCTGTCAAATTAGATCGCGGTCGCCAGCGGCCTAGGTGTGTGCAGGCCTTAACGGCTATTCCGATGTGTAACTCTTTTTAAATTTATTTACCATTTTAACATAAATCATAATTTAAACAAAAAATAACTCATAAAAACCACTAAGGTAGTAAAGCATTTTTTTTGCCCTACTAGAGATAGTCTGTCTATCGGACCCATGTCACATGGCCTCCTGCGTGACCTACGAGGCTATGCTTTGTTATAGGCAACGGTTACCATTTAACATCAGGTGGGCCAAATGCTTGTTTCATCAGCTAGTTGTATAAAAAAAACATGGAACTTTTGTTACGGAACCAACGCAGAGAACGCAAAAAAGCGATTTCATACATTTGCCAGTATATAATTATTGAACTTTTGCATTCAATAACTTTGTTTTTTCGCGTTGTTTTCTAAGGAAAAGTTGTATTGATGGGCTCTTTTACCCCCTATAGTTCATACATTTATAATTTCTTTTTATATTTCACAGGGGGACACAGAAAGCCAAATGTATACATCCAAAATGTCAGTATCCGGGCCGAAGGAACAATCTCGCATGGTCCGTCCCATGTCTCGCAAGGATATTTTCTACTCGGGATCGGTTATCAACCTGCCACAGTATCAGAGCCAGAAGTCGCTGCAAGGGTACAGGAACTCAGTCCTCAGTCTGCCGCAGAGCAGAGCGGCTACTGGGGATTTGGAAAGACAAGAACGTGAGTAATCTTTGAAAACTGGGTCATATAACTATAATGACAGTATCAGGTGAAAGATCCGTTTAAAAAAGATATCTACTTCGGATCCATTATCAACCTGCCACAGTACCAGAGCCAGAAGTCTTTGCAAGGGTACAGGAACTCAGTCCTCAGTCTGCCGCAGAGCAGAGCGGCTACTGGGGATTTGGAAAGACAAGAACGTGAGTAATCTTTGAAAACTGGGTCATATAACTATAATGACAGTATCAGGTGAAAGATCCGTTTAAAAAAGATATCTACTTCGGATCCATTATCAACCTGCCACAGTACCAGAGCCAGAAGTCTTTGCAAGGGTACAGGAACTCAGTCCTCAGTCTGCCGCAGAGCAGAGCGGCTACTGGGGATTTGGAAAGACAAGAACGTGAGTAATCTTTGAAAACTGGGTCTTATAACTCAAATGTTACTATCCGGGTTGAAAGATCTGTCTCAAAAAGATATCTACTTGGGATCCATTATCAACCTGCCACAGTACCAGAGCCAGAAGTCACTACAAGAGTATAGGAACTCGGTCCTCAGTCTGCCGCAGAGCAGAGCGGCTACTGGGGGTTTGGAAAGGCGAGAACGTGAGTAATCTTTGAAAACTGGGTCATATAACTATAATGACAGTATCAGGTGAAAGATCCGTTTAAAAAAGATATCTACTTCGGATCCATTATCAACCTGCCACAGTACCAGAGCCAGAAGTCTTTGCAAGGGTACAGGAACTCAGTCCTCAGTCTGCCGCAGAGCAGAGCGGCTACTGGGGATTTGGAAAGGCGAGAACGTGCGTAACCTTTCAAAACTGGGTCTTTAAGCGAGGGAGTCTCAACAAAATGATAAACAAAGTTTCTAATTAGTGTTTTGGGTTACATTACCTACGCAATTCTCTCAAATATAAAAAAAAATATTAATTCATTAGTATCACAAGGATCACTTTGAAACTCTTAGCCCTTGTCATGTAAAACATAGCTTGATAATAAATAAATATTGTAGACAATCCAAACAACACCATCTAGCCCCAGATGAAGCCGAGCTTGTACCATGATGAAATACTTACATTATATATTTTTTTGTAAATACATACTTAGAATACAATCATAATAACTCGGTTTTGCTTTTTTCCCAAATGAATATTTCTATTTCAGAATACGACCTCTGCCCCTGCCTTTCGCTGCCCGCCTCATTCAAGTCTGCGCTTTCATCGATGTTGGACGTGTCGCTACTCAAAGATCCCGCCTTCATGCTTATTGGAGTATCAAACGTGTTCGGAATGGCCGGCCTATACGTACCCTTTGTGTATATTGTAGACGCAGCTATGCTCAATGTAAGTATACACTTATACTTAAACTAGCGATCCGCCCTAGCTTCGCACGGGGCACTAGTAGTAGAAAAAATATATACAGAAATTAACAAAAATGTTAATTTCTGTATATATGTATATTTAACACCACTAAAAGACTATTAAATAATTAAAAATTTTCCTCATTGCTTATTCCTCTCTCAATATAATTATACTAAAGCTAAAAACAAATCTAAAATAAAAGCTGTAAAGTTTGATTGGTTGAACGCGCTAATCTCGGGAACTACTAGTCTGAATTGAAAAATTATTTTTGTTTTTTAACATTAATTTTTTAACATTTTTGTCTTTTACCTACACTTTAACTGGCGGCTAAATCTTTGTGAAATTAATTGGATTGTAAAGATCGCAAGAAGTCGGGGGATTGGGAGGGTACTAAATCGTTTTTTTGTGGAAATGCAATGGAAATAGCAAGTTGTATAAAAAAATGTTTACGAGAGGCAGCAGAGTATTTCTTACGTTTTACAAGTAAAAATTGAAAAACGAACTTCATATCCAAACTGATGAAATGCATTTTGATGAAAAAACGGATTAAGTATATGTGAGAATTAATACATGGCCTACGGCAACAAACATAAATACTTATAGGTTGAAAAAACTGGAGAAACCGACTTCATTGCCAAACGGCTAAACCGATTTTAATGAAATTTGTTTGGGACAATCTGGACGTAAGAATAACCTTCCAAATAAAAAAATAATTTTCTAAATCGATTCATAAATCACGGAGGCATGCAGTTACAAACATTAAAAATATTTAAAAAAAAATGGCAACACCGATTTTAATAAAATTAAAATGGGACCAATCTGGAAGCAGTACCTTTCAGATAAAAAATATTTTTTTATCTCACAAATGACGAACCTATGCGGTAACAAACATTAAAAAAAAAATACAACTGAATTGAGAACCTCCTCCTTTTTGATTGGAAGTCGGTTAAAAATACAAACTAAGAACCTCGCAGTATTTTCTGTAATTGTTTATCTATATTCCAGGGCGTAGAGGCATCTCAAGCATCATTCCTGCTCTCAATAATCGGCATCACGAACACATTCGGACGTATCGCCTGCGGTTGGGTCGCTGATTTTCCCTGGATGGACTCATTGTTGCTCAATAATATTTGCCTCGTTATTGCCACGGTAAGCTTTACTATGAAACAAAACTCTGAAACTGTACAAATATCACTGGGAGGCCTAGTGGTAGCGGTTCATATTCTTAGGAAGCTCCTTGCTGATAAATTTCCAAAGTCAATGTGTATTTATTGCTTGAAATACATGTTGGAAAGCAAAAAAATGTCCTTCTTAGAATATAATATACCCAGACAGAGAAAAAACATCTCTGTTCACCACACAAATATTTGTTCTCGAACAATTTTTTGGGTATTGTACCCACTACGGCTCAGAAAGCAGAGCTACTACCAACTGAGCTGAGAAACCCTATAACCAGCCACCACCACAAAAAAATATTTTTCCTATGGCAAGACTGTACAATGCCATGTGACCTACACGATGCGACAAATACTGATCCAGGGACCTAATTGACCATGTGAAACTTTGCCTAAGCACTTATTATTAGTATCTTTTTTTATGGTCAATAAACATATTTTCTTTCTTTTCTTTCTTCTTTCTTTCTTTACAAAAATTTATTTTCCAGATTGCTGTGGGACTGACACCGTTTTGTTATTCATACGGCGCGTACATTGCTATCGCTATTGCTTTTGGATTAGCTATTTGTGAGTATATAGAATTAAGAATAACTTAAAACTAAAAGGTTTTCCGTGTTTATTTAATGCTCTAATCGTCGTACTCAAAATTTAATTTCGGGAAATGCATCATAATGAAAGATAACAAAATGTTATGGACAATTCACACAAATCTATCCAGCCCCAAACTAAGCAGAGCTTGCATGATGGGAACCAGCTAGCTGATATAATACTTGAACACATATTTGTTGCAAATAAATATTTAGAATACAATATAACACCCAGTCAGAGAACAAACATCTATGTTCACCACACAAATACTTTTTCCAAGTCATACGCGGCTTAAATGTATACTATTTTTTAGTTAAATAGAAAGATTAACTCTTTATTGTACACAAAGAAATTAATACAGAAACTATAACAAAAATAGTTAATACAATGGGCGTCCTTATAGCCCTTATAAGAGCGATCTCTTGCAGACAACCTTTAGACTTTTTTTATGATTTTAAAACTTCTTTATCGGTCTTTTTCAGTCGGATTTTACTAACGTTCTGACATTTTATTTTCCAGCTGGTTACATATCACTAACCTCAATTATCCTGGTCGATCTACTCGGGTTGGACAAACTGACCAACGCGTTTGGTCTCCTCATTCTTTTCCGTGGTGCGGCGGCCATTGTTGGCTCGCCATTAGCCGGCGCGGTGTATGACGCGACCAAGAACTATGACGCGTCCTTCTACATGGCTTCGGCTTTCTTCTTAGCGGCGACGCTGACTTCCTTCGCGGCGCCTCTATTCCGCAGGTAATAAGACTCAAAATAGCATGGTTCTTTATGTTCTGAGGCGCCATTGTTGGCTCGCCATTAGCCGGCGCGGTGTATGACGCGACCAAGAACTATGACGCGTCTTTCTACATGGCTTCGGCTTTCTTCTTAGCGGCGACGCTGACTTCCTTCGCGGCGCCTCTATTCCGCAGGTAATAAGACTCAAAATAGCATGGTTGTTTATGTTCTGAGGTGCCATTGTTGGCTCGCCATTTGCCGGTGTAGTGTATGACGCGACCAAGAACTAAACTCATAAGCCGGCTAGACATTCGTAAAATGATCTCTACGCCAAGTATACTGTCTGTGTCTCTTGATCCAATGTGTACAACCGGCTTTAAACTATGGTACAATATAAGTTAACTAGTATCAATCATCGTCAAACATCGTTCATAAATGTTCCAATTTATTAATAAGAAAAAGAAGAAATTTTACACTAATAAATCTTAAAATTATTGTTTGTCTATTGTATGTATTCTCTTCAATTCTATATCCGTTTTCAGAAAACCGGAAGAGATCATCCAGCCATCAGACGTCCTCACCCCCATCGACGAGGACCTAGAAGAAGGGGATGAAGAGGATCCTGACGACACCCCTATAACCATGGGGGCTCATATAGCCACCCGCCCCCCTGCTATAACCCACACCGCGGCCAGCCCTAGCGAGCCTAACTCCCCTAGCCCGCCCGAAGAACGCGCACAAAGGGAAAGCGTGCTTTAAAACCTTTAGTATAAAGACTTTTATCGCGTGAACGGTCCTATCTAAACTTCCTGGTTATCGCAGTCCGCCTAAAACTCGTGGAGGGAAAGCATGCTCTTAATCCGTTGTTATAAAGACCAAACGATCCTACGTGTTGCTTTCTCAGTCCGTAGAGATTAAGTCCTGCTGCACATCTAGCGCGATGGCGATCAGTGAAACGCTCTCAAATATGACAACGTTTCACTGATCGTCATCGCCGTCATGCGCAAGGCTATAATCAAATCTTATAATATTATGTTAATCGTAAATAGACGCGACTCATAATATTTGACAGCTAAGGTTAGATTTAACGGCCTGTTGATCCTGTTAAGAGAGCATGGTGAAGTCTAAGGCCCGTATTCAGAAACAGTGCTTGAGTCTGAGTCGAGCCACAAGCACTCTCCAGCATGGATTTTTACACAGTTCTCCATTGAAAAAGGACAAAAATCTATGCTTGAGGCCCGACTCAGTCTCAAGCACTGTTTCTGAATACGGGTCTAATCTTTGTGGAAACTGCCATAAAAACGCGAAAATATGCTCAAAGAAGGATGTTGGGAGAATTCCAGAAACACGCGCCGCGATAAATTGAGCTCTTAGTACGTTGGCATAAAGTTTAAGTTTGCGTGATCGATCCTGAAACCTCGTCTTAATTAGTCCTAGTTCGCCCGGATATGCAGAAAAAGAGTGTTCTATACTCGTCGCTATAAAGTCTTTAATCGTGTGATGGATGAAACTATCCCTATGTTACCATAGATAAACATTAGTACGTAAATAGTAAAAAATACTGGTTACGTCATCAAGCTACAACTCGCAGAAGCAAGAAAAGCACTTTTTATATAAAAGCTTGTGATATTTTAAATCACTTCCAAAAACAGGACGTTATCAATTCGGCTGTTTTATTTTCGTGGATCGTATTCGCTGAGCTATAGCCTACAAAGGATATGTTTAAATTGAAAGAGAAATCTCTAAGATGAAAGTCGTAAGGTCCAATATTGCAGTGTAGTTTGATGCCGGTTTTCGAAAACCTCTTTCATCCTCCGTTTTAAACAAATTACGATCTCATATAGGAGCGACTGAAAAAGTTTTCGAAATCTGTGTTAAGGGCTGCGCACATCTAGGCGATAGCGATGGCGATCGCTATCGCAGATCGCTTAAATGTGCGCAAGGATTTAGGTTGATTTTTCAACCTATGAATAAACGCTATTATAAAAAATGACAGATTTTGTTTTTGACATGCTTAAAAAAGATATATTTTTATTAGGTATAATATATTTTTTGGGTATATAATTATTAAATATATGTAAACCCGGCTAATTAACGCTAGATGATTTCAACAAAATTATTAATTTTAGGGCTGTTTTTTCCATCTATAAAGTAAAGTATGTAACACAGACAAAATATTTCCTTCTCTTCTTTAAACTTGTCCAAAACAAAAACTGTAATTTTTTTTGCGAAAAGCGTTACTCCATGGATGAAAAAATCAGCCTAATGATAACTAAGGTAAAGGATAATTTTGTTGTAATAACTACTTTGTATATTCAAGTTATTGTAATTTTTGTATTCATTTTAGCGAAGTGTTTTATTATTAATATACATAAAGATGCCCTCCATCTGATTCTACAAGTTAGATTTTGTACATAATTAGCTACTGAGCGACGCATCATTCATTAAATAATGTTGTTTTATATTCATTGAAGCCATGTTACACTTCGCTAAAGTTAATATAAGTAAGGTCCGGTTTCACATATGACTAATCGACCAATTCTATATTTGACAGTTGTTTAACTCATCTGATTAATAAAAATTTAACATAACTGATCTCTGCCTACCCCCATGGGAATAAGGCGTGATTTTATGTATGTATGTTTAACTCACATTTTGCAAGTGGCTGTGTTTCGGTTTAAAGGGTGTGGGTGAAATTACTGGCACGTGAGGCTGGACATCTGTGTGCCTCAAGTGGATGCAGTGGACGCAGGGCAGTGCATTGTAGGGCACGTTTCTGAAGTTTGTGATCTACGAGGCAATGCTTTATTATAGGCGATGGCACTTACAAATATTTAATAAACTTTCAAATATTTAATTGGTCAATTAGTCATCCGTAAAACGGCCCTGTTATGTACTCAAAAATAATGTTAATCGATAAGAAACAACTGGAATTGACTGCAAGCAATAAAGCGGCATAGCTTTGCATTTTGTAACTTAATTATGAGGTGATAAAGTTCTTATTCCAATGTGCCATACCATTGTCGTGGTGCTAATGTCAATATTATTCTAATTTATCAAGTCTACTCCAGAAACATGCATAGTCAATACGTTTTATCAACTTCCTTTACGAAGAAACTAGTACAAAATTCTGCTATCAGCCAAGGACCTTCATGTATATTCTTCTAGAGTAGAGACTTGACTGCGGTTAATAAATGAAATACTCAAAAACTGACTAATAAAAATATATAAATAACCCAGTTACGAAAAAGTCTAAAGTCTAAAATCTAAGAGCAATAATAATGTGTACTTATAAAACGTACTTAAGAGTTAGACGCGAGAACTTTTTTTAACACAAATTGCTTTCGGTTTTGACAATAAGCCATTTTAAACCTATTTCGATGATTTAAGAATTTAAATAGCACGGCTCCGTGGTAAATACTTTTGATGTATTTAGTTTGTTTCTAAAGCAAGTTCCTGCTCACTTTTCGTGGCGTGTTTGCACGAATAGAGATTTTTGACAACCGAAAATAAACCTTACTTCGACATACTTAAACACCGAGGCCTAAACGTGAGGCGGATGGGTCTTTGTATGGAGAAACCAAAATTGTCCCTAGCTGTTTCTTTGAGAAGCTGGAAATATACTGAGGACTGCCAAACATGTGTGTTTTGATACTTTTTAAATATTTTTTTATTACACGAGTCTCGATTCAAACAAATTTATTTACCATGATTCAGATTGTTGTTTCATAATACGTGCCTGAAGTTTTAAATCTAGGCTCAAGTAAGGTTTTGGTAAGTGCGTTCATAAAACTCAATCGACGAACTATTGTTAGAAAAATGAGTATTTTCATGAAGTAGATTATTTTCTTATCTGGTTAATTCAACTTGCCTTGTTGCTTGAAATTTTAGATATTTTAAAGGGCGCCATCAGTTCAAAGTGCAAGCAATTTTTTGCTAGCAATTTACATGATTTTGTAAATCCCTCGGATATGTATATAATGAGTTATGTAAACAGTAATTGTCAATGTAAAGTGCTGGCTGAAAACACTAGAATTCGTTCGGATTTTTTCTGTGTGCCATCTCTATGAACAATGTAAATAAAACGCTAGAATATAGAAAGTGATTTAAAAGTAACGCAGTCAATTTTATATGCATCTATAATGCTATGTTCACATGCACGCCGTGCAGCCCGGCGGGCTGCCTGGCGGGCTGCGCGTCATGCAGCCCGTGCATGCTGACACGCACGCCGTCTTGTCAGCATGCACTCGCCCGGTTCGCGGCATTCACGTTCACAGGCGCGTTTACGGGCTCGGGCGTACCGTTTACACACGCGTGAATGTGAATGTCGAGTTGAACGCGCGCGTGTAAACGTACTAGTACGGTCGTAAACGTACTAGACACGACGGCGTGCGTGTGAACAGCTTGAATTTTCGCCCGGGACGGGCTTCATACCGCGCAGCCCATTAGGCAGCCCGCCGGGCTGCACGGCGTGCATGTGAACATAGCATACTATTAGGATCAGACTGACGTCTATGACCTTATCACTCGCACAAATCGCGAGCAACTCATTTGTGTGCAATCCGATAGCACGCAGTTTAGCATTAAAAATAATTTTGATCCTAACACTGGTTTTCGTACAAAATTTACTGATGTACTAAAACCAATTGCGGAAAAACGTTTTGTAACTATCATGGTTTTTATACTATTTTTATGAACAACAGAATATTTACCATGATTTAATTTTGTGAGTTCTGTTTTTTTGAGCTGTGCCGAAATAGAGGGGATCAAAACTCAAATCAGAGATAATTAAATCGTGGTAAATATCCCGTTGTTTATAAAAAAACGAAACGTTTACGGGAAAACTTGTAGCTGAAAACGTGTTAGGCGTTTTTATATCTTTCAAAAGGTAAAATTGTGCGAGCGACAAGTTGTTTCATGGTTTTCATCGCCTTAATACCAAACCCTTTATTATTAAGTATTAATAGAGCTCTATGTACTTGCCACGTTATAAATGTATTTGTATATACTCTCAACTAATACATAGAGATTCATGCGATATATTTTTGTCATAAAATTTAATATTATGTTACTGCATAATTTAGCCGTAAGTCCTAGGTACTTAGTAGAGTTGAAACTTAGAGAGGTATTATGTGATAAAATGGATACAGTTAATTATAATTATTTTAACCTTATATTTTAATTCTATGACTAATTTGTGTAAGATTTAAGAATGTTTACAAATGTATAGAAATGTATTATGGAGGCAAATAGTGATGGATAAAAATGTTACTGTTGTTAAAATAGCTTTATGTAAAACCAAAAGTGTTATTATGTTTTTAAGGAAAGATATATAGAAGAAAGCATGTGTTGTAGGTATTGTAACTGTAACCGTTTTATTGAAAAATATTATTAGAATTTAAATGAGTGGTGTTATACCAATTGAAGATATAAGCGTAAATGAAAAACTGAAGGTCTATTTTTTGAGGTAGTTTTTCTCATGAAGTATATTATTTATTTGGCAGTCTAATCGGTAAGTTTTGATGTATTTAGTTCAGTATTGGCTCAAAGTATTTAAATTTGTATTCACTAAGTAATATTTACAAATTGTTTGTTGCTTTATTTTTGCTATTTTTGAACTGTAGCTTTCAGAAAGGTGATCGTATTGTGCGCACAGCTCGCTTGCGTTTCAATCAAAAGCTTAATGATCATGTCCACCGAAAACTTTTGTAAATAACTTATTCATTAAAATGTTAATGATGACTGAAATTCGCTTTCATTTGCTTAAACCCACCCAAATACACCCGGAATTTCTAGGTATTTGCCTTTATTATGTAAAAACCTAAAAAAATTTTTGTTGAAATAACTTTCTTTTATTATGTATAATTATAGGTAAATAAGGATTCCTAAGAAGCCTAGGAGTGTAACTGTATAGTTTCAAGCCTCTGAAGCTGTTGAAAACTTATGCTTGTTAAGAATAAAGAAAACTTTTTTTAAAATATAATTATGTTTCTTGTGTTTACTTATCCCTAGCTAGGAGACTTGGCATTAGAACGTCTAGGTTTGGTTTATTTTTTGCAAGAATATAAAACACTTCATACCTCAGCATACCAAATTGATTATTCATTGCTCATACTCGGAAAGTAAGTCTGAAGTTGCCTGAGGGGCCTAATTGAAAGTAATACTTTCAGCCCTAGGGAGAACCGCTTTCTACTCGTTTTTGGCCCCCCCCTGTAACTTCTAAAATAAGAGAATGATAAAACTAAAAAATATTTATTATACACAGTACAGTACAGTAAACTTCCAAAGATATTTGGTTTGAACGAAATCTAGTGAGTAGTTCTTTTTTATACGTCATTAATCGTAAACCGCAATGTACCTTTCGACGAACTACTAGAACTTCAATATTATATTACTTACTGCTACGGAACCCTTCATGGGCGAGTCCGACTCGCACTAGGCCGCTTTTTTTCTATCATGTTTTTATTTTCACTTTCCTTGTATTCGTAATGAAAAGCACCGTGTTTACCTCGGGTGAAAGACTTATTTCAGTCCCTCAAGCTCCATTGGCCAAACCCGTCACGGGACTTAAATTCGTGACTTTCAATCCTCAGGTAACAATGTACTATTATTTAATGATTAAAACGCACAACTTTTTAAAATATCACAGATATCATAAGTAGGTAGGTAATTCTTTTCAGTATATTTATCAAGGCAGTAAGACTTTTTTTGATAAATCATTAAGTTTTCATAGTGCAATGATTATATTTACGTTCACGTTCGTTGAATGTATGCTACATTATCTGTGACATTGATCGCGAGATACGTAAACAATTTAATTAGTTTGCCCCTACATTCAGTATACGGGAGTCATCAAAACAAATCTATTAATACTGATGCGTTATAAATTATAATTGATTGGTTATGAGTTGTTATTGCCATCGATAAGACTTATGAGTGACCTACCGACAAATACTTGAATGAAGTAAAGCTTTATCATCGTCAGCCTGAAGAAGGCCACCGTTGGACATAATTGATCGAGTGAGCGAAGCGAACGAAGATCTTACACAAACAACTTGGGCGATTTGGCATTTTTGTTTGTTTTTTCTTATATTTTTTTCTTGAAATAAATTAAGGATGTCGTAGTTACTCAATTGTCATAAAATGGTAAAAGCGACCTGTTCTGATGATTGAGCCAAGGTCTGTCCAATGGAACTCTTCAACCAATTGGCCAATTATTGAGTTAAATAGTACATTGTTACCTGAGTGTTGAAAGTCACGTTTTTTGAGTCCCGAGACGGGTTTGGCGCCAGAGCGTTAGCGAGGGCGCCAATGGAGCTTGAGGGACTTAAAAGACTTTCACCCGAGGTAAACACTGTGCTTTTCATTACGAATACAAGGAAAGTAAAAATAAAAACATGAAAGAAAAATTTGTGAAAATGAAGATTGAATTGCCGCCTTCCCGGTTTTTTTTTATTTTTCTCTGGCGGGCCTTCGGCTACGGCTCGCCAGCATTATTCAGCCATTATTTTCATTTTCATAATTTAAAAAATGGTAAATTGTTTGCTCAAATTTATGTTATTTTAAATAAATAGTTGAAGCTATATATTAATCAAGTAATTTAGAAGATATATTATTTATTTAATACTATCTTTATGTTATTTAAATTTAAATTTAACATTGCGCTATCTTATTAGACTTTTTAAACTTCTTACCGTTGTAATAGGTTTCCAACCTACTTGCTGAACAAAAAGTTGGAATTTGGTTCAACGACCTCCTTGCAGTTAGAAAAACTTTAGAAAGTTGGAACATGGTTGAATAAAATAGAACTTGTTTTTTTTATAATTTGACAGCTGTCAGTAGAAAGCGATTCTCCCTAGGGCTGAAAGTTTTACTTTCAATTAGGCCCCTTAGGCAACTTCAGACCTACTTTCAGAGTATGAGTAATGAAAACTTGTTTACCATACAAACTTAGCGAGGGATAGTCAGAGGCAAGGCCAAACAGTGAATAACAGATATACCTACTTTCTCAAAGAAGATCAAAACACGTGATGGTGGCACATTTTTTTTCTGTTTACCATCTGTCTATGTGCTTAACTTTTCGGAACATTTGGATCGCATCGCGAGATGTCAGTTCGAGGCGAACTACTAGTATTTTCTGAAAGGACGGAGTGAGAGAGCCAACTCAGCACAATAGCTATAGATTAAGATCAGTCACAGTTCACAGTTTGTCCATTAGCCTCTATGTATGGCAGTACTGACGTGGAACAATAAACGCACCCTCATGCACCATGAATATGTAACATTTCGCGCAACCTTCAAATACCACCCCAAGAGCCCACGTTACATGGTGACCTTGCAAGGACTACCTTCTACTAGCTAGGTAGGTATCCAGTTTCTAATGTCGATGGTATTGGTATGGTCCTCCTACTTACCATCTTGGGTCTTCTTAACATCGCATAAAATAACATCCTGTCTCGTAGACGGGCTATATCTTATCTTATACCTTTAAACGAGAAAATCTTGTATATATATATATATATCTTGTATATTGATCTAGCTAGGATTCATTTTAAGAAAATGATTATTTCACTCCGAGTTCAATAATTAAACATAAACTGAATATGTGACTGCTCCTGCCATCTACTGACGATTGTGAGCAACTAACTGCAAGCATATCCAGCCGATGGCATTGTTCAGTAAGAATAAACCAATAAAGATAATAATATGACTCTTATGATTTCTTAAAAATACAAATTTACGAAAAAAATTGCGAGCGAAGCTCGGTTACCAACTGCTAATAACTTTAAACGAGAAAATCTTGTATATATATTTCTTCTTAATTTGGGACTAGATAGTGTTGTGTTGATTTTCCACAATATTGAATTATTTATAATAAAAACTTCGTCGTCAAAATAAGCCACAATCTCTGCTTTACATCTTTCCTAGCGACTTACTACGCGTGGCGTACCAGACAGGGGCAGAGACAACGAGTTTGCGTTAGCAATTTAAGACGAGGCCGGTCTATCGTATCGTTTACTATCAAATCAATCTAATTGACCTCCGGGCTGACTGGCTGCTGTAACGGGTCACTCCATTACATCACGTAGGTAACAGTCAGCGGCACTAGAATGTATGCACTTCGTAACTTTCAATGTAGAGTCCGCGCCACCACTGAAGGCCGGTAGACGTGGTGTCCCGCGTCATTATCGCAGACTTCTATTGTAACTGCTCAATCTACACAATTTTTGTACGTGAGGTTTAGTCCCCGCTTTTGCCGTGAGACTTCAGCCGTGGCGCGGACTCTAGTGTGGCAGTGTGTTTGGAGCTTCGCAATCGCAAATGACACATCCCAAGAAAAAACTCAAATAGCCCTGTAACCCTACTTACAAGCGTTCTGTAAAAGATTATCAGCATAAAAGCAACTGCCATCTCTTAATGCCTGCGCACACCTAGGTCGCTGGCATTGCCAGCGAACTAGGTGTGCGCAGGCCTTTACCACTAGGTAAAGACAAACAGTGACAGGGCTAACTTTAAAAGAGCCCTGAAATTCACGATTTGCATGCATGCTTTCTATTGCAGTCACCTGTACTTATTTGCTGCTTTCAATACCGTTGAACTTCAAATAATTTATTATTAGAATCGTATGTTGGCTTGATGATGGAAACGGCTTTTCCCAAAAACATTTTTAATAGGCGTATGTAGGTAGGTATTTTTTTTATTGTTTGCGTAGAAGCTGAATAAAATGCTGCGCTGGGTTTACCAACTCGAGTCATTTTCCGTTATTTTTACCTACTGGTAGATTACAGACAGGCCACATTAACTACAAATAAGATAGATAGAAAACTCTTTATATTTGTACTCCTTACAAACGAGTAAAAAGAGAATTTGTCAAACTTTTCATATAGTAAATGTACAATGGGCGGACTTATCGCTAAAAGCGATTTCTTCCAGAAACCCTTTTAAAGGAGAGACATTAAAACTATGGAAGATTGGAGGGTGCACTTGGAAATAGAACTCCGGATAGAACTCTAGAATTTTTTTCTGCAGGAACTATTTATTATAGTAGGTATTATTATTAAAGTCTGGAATTGCATTTAGATTTATTTTAATTTTGTCATAGAGCAAAAAGGTTTGACATGGTTTTTTGCATGGTAGTGGTAGTTTAGGGTTCAGGGGCCCTGTGGGCTTAGACAATTTAGATCAGGACCTGCCTTGCATGGATCTTCCCCTCTGCCAAAAGGTACAAGACTAATGAATCTGACATATATAGCACGTTTATAAAAACCACTTCGTAATCGATCTTTATCAGTGTCAGTATCGGTATCGCGGTGAAAGGACCTCTTCTAAAAATGCCAACATATGCAGTTGCAGTGTGTAATAGGAAGTCCAACACATCAAGCTTGTAAAAGGATGGTGTAACATTTCATATGTAATTATTTTATTGCATAGTTAATGCTTTTTTCTATTAAAATAATGTAAAATTGCTGTGCGGCGTTTAGCTCTAGAACATCGATTCAGTATACGATTATACGAAAAAGATCGAATCGCCTCGAGTTTCCTGCCGTCAATTATCCGCATTTAATTTTCAACCTTATCACAAAATGAAATAGACTATAATTGCGAAATAATCTCTAATTGCCAAGCAATTTTAGTCACTAGCAAAAATTTAAAATGGTAACGAGACTACCTAGAACTCCCTACGAGACTAGTTGGCATTTCAAAAATGAATTTTTGACCTTACAGATTTAGATTATTAAGTCGATTTGGCTTTGAATTTTTCCAGACCTGACAGGCCCGAGACATCAAAACCCCGCCCTCCGGTAGCGAGACTAGTGATAGAGGTGGATAAATGTTTACACACAGTTTTTTATCGATATCGATAAAAGCACGGGTGTTCTAGCGAGTAGATTTATCTTAGCTTTCTGATTGATTGTGGGTTCAAATCCAGTCGTGCACCAACGGATTGTGTTGAAGTTGTAACGTGTTATTTTATACATAACATTACGTAGCCTACTTGTTTAATTTAACAATGTAGCTGTTGAACAATTTAGGAACTTAAAAAACTTTTAACTTTATACCTTGTGGAAAAACCAGCCCGCACATCAAGTGCGGATGATAAAATTTGCCAATTTGCGTATTCGGACATCCAAAAGCATAGCATTTGACACAAATTTAGTTCCAAACATTTATTCATCCCACCTTTTATAAGATGGATAGTTTTTGTGACCTTTTACCTTGAGAAACTAACGTAGTCATCATAGAATTTCATGTTATTTTTGAAAGAACTTTTAGAACACCTTTATGACGGTGTATACGAGTTTCCAGCTTATTCGCTCTTATTCTGAAGTTGACCCCATATTGGTTCTAAAATGATAAGTTTATTTAGGCCAAATAAAAACATCGATATCTTTGATTCTAAGCTCAGAAAATTTATCAATCTCTATGTAAGTGTCAGTTTTGAGTAGTAATGCTGCCAACTTAATCAAGATGTAGTTTGTCGAGATTTGGGGTAAAAATAGGTTCTTAGTGCAAGTAATGAGTAACATACAATAAAGGATTTGTCCCTCATGGCATCCTAGAGAGCTGGCTGTAGTTTTAGTGTTGTCCAACCAGATCAATTGAACGAAATGAACTAGTCTGCCTGTGATATTCATTCATTAACAATTATAGATAGATAGATAGATAGAAAATTCTTTATTGCACAAAATTAAAAATTACTGTACACAGGCGAACTTAATGCTAGATAGCATTATCTACCAGCTAACCTTTGGGTAATAGGGAGATAGGTTGGGTAGTGCACATATAAGATGAGGGCTTATGTAAATACTATACTAAAAATAGACACACAGTTAAGCGACAACTATCATGACTAATACACATAATCAGGAAATTCCTGCATAGCAAATTAAAACTAAAAAATACGCAATACTTATAATCTAACCTAGCATAAACTCACTTACATACACAGTAGCAGGGAAAAATTATTTATTTTTATGTTTATAAGATTCGATCATGAGGGATAGATAGTGGGCAAAGATTTTGGATTTGAAGACTTCAATAGAGGAGGCCTCGCGACATTGATGTGGGATACCATTCCAGAGCCGGATAGCCGTGCTAGTGAAAGAATCTGAGTAGCGGGATGAACTATGCTGAGGAGTCGACAACATCAGATTACGTATAGGCCGAACAGGGCGATCTATCACACGCAAAGGAGTGAAGCGTTCCTTAAGGTAGTTGGGAGATAGAGGGTTATTTAAAATATTGTACAAAAGACACAACATATGAACATCCCGACGCTCTCTTATCTCAAGCCAATTCAGTTGCAAGCGATAGGCGGATACATGGTCGTACTTATACATACAACATACAACGTAATTATACATTTGTGTCTGAAAAATAGTACATAATAAGCAAAAATAATATGAGTCATATCATAAATTAAATAATTATCAAAGAAATTGTTATCAAATAATACTAGCAATGTCACTTCATATTTATAAAATCATCAGTAGAATAAAAACACCCTTTCAACAAAAGCAGCTTTAGTCTAGTTTTGAATAAATGTAGACTGTCTATTATTTTAATGTCAATACGTAAATAATAATATGATTAAATGGCCTGATATCTATAAGATCATTAAGGAACATGCCAAAAAATATTGGTAACTGCCCCGGATTCTGTAACAACTTCTTGTTTACCAAAAATGCTTCTTATCTCTACGAATTGTTTTATATTCGTAAGGTATATACTTAAACAGATTAAGTACGTCACCTCTGATACCGTAGTGTTCTAGCTTAGCAATCAGTAATTTATGATTTATAGTATCGAAAGCAGAAAAAAGATCTAAAAACACTGTCGTTCATATAGAGTTAATTTTTAAATGTGATACTAACCTATCTCTGATAAGTTTTTCAAAAACTTTAGAAACAATAGGTAGCAACGAAATAGGCCTATAATTTTTATATTGTTTGTCTTGAACATAAATACCCGACGACCATTAGTACCATGAAATCTAAAATAATATTCAGAATGAATATTTAATAAATAAATCTTACTGACTTCGGAAGCCTTACATTCTTTCATACTTAACATAGGGTAAAATAAAATGATGATACGGCATCACTGTTGTGGTTCTCTGTATTTTGAATGTGTGTCACCTGTATATACAGTAAACTTGAACTAGTGTTAAAGATTTGTATTTGTGTGCGTTCATAACAACACAAGTAATTGTTGTGTGTGTAACGATCGTTTGAATGTGTGTCGCTTTCGTTTCAGTGTGTGCTTTCCTCGTCCCCCTCAAAATATGGCAGAAAAATTTGTTAGGCTGAATAGATGCAAGGCAAGTCCTTAGGTTAAATTGTCTAAGCCTGTGGGACTAGATAAGCTAAAATAATAAATAATAGTTATTTCTTATACAAGAGTGCAAAGCTGCTTTTTAACCGCGTGCTCAATTTTGATGACCGAGCAAGCGCAGGATTCTAACGTTTAACCAAAATCTTTGCACTCGAGTGCAACACGTAACTTTTCATTCCACCTCAGCGAGGAAATGACTAAACTAAATGCAAAAAAGAACATGGCGCGACAAAGAAACACACCAAGAAGGTTCCGAGTATGAGTTTTTAACTTTAAAATGGTTGTAGGATAAATTCGGCACCATGCAGGTAGAAGTAAATAGGTTTAATGATGGTTTGAATTCACAAATACACCAAGAAGGTTACGAGTGCGAGTTTATAGCAAATTAAAAAAGGTTGTATGATAAATTCCGCACCATGGAGGTAGAAGTAAATAGGTTGTGTATTCACAAACTTAGTGAACACGATATTCTAAATTCAAATTTACTTTATCCTCTAGTGGATAAAAACGGCTTTTGCAGTCAGATATTGAACAGCAAATACACACTTTTCGAGCTGGTGGGATGAAAATAATAGGTATTAGACGCACTGTAGATTAATTTTACGCCGTCATCGTGTAGCGCCTACAGACATAACATGACAACAACACTACGGAAATCCGATGCAATTATCTAAAACGGAACACGACTTTATAAACATACAATAAGGTATGAAAGCTATGCAATTCTTCAATCTACAGAATTAAATTTATAGTTATTTTATTATCTCTACTTCATCATTCCGTGTTTAAAGTTCCGGTTTCTAGTTCCGGAATAGAGTCGTGATTTTTTGCGACAACCTACCGTCATATCTTTTGTAACGGAGCTATAGACAAGCCATGATATAGATAGAATCACCTTACGTCCGTTATGTCACCTGTCATGCACAGTATAATGTCAACGAGTTGACAGTTAGAGGCGGGTTTTGGGGAAAACAGACAGAGGTTAAGTGATTTATCGTGCTATGTGTAATTTATAAGATTATAAGATGTTTCTACATATCCGAAGAGTTTTAATTGTGCTACGACCCGTCGAGGATACCTTTTACACTTTTTACTACATTGTTATTGATAGGATGAAATTTAACTAATGAATCCACCTAGAACTCACATAATAATTATAACAGAGAGAGCAGTAATTCTACACAGTTGTCCGCCATTTTTATATCTTCCGACTAGTGTGTTTCGTTGCCTGTATTCAAAGTCCCAGTGCATTTACAACATTTCGTTACCAAATGTTGTTTTCGTTTCGCCTACGTGTCTCTCTCTTTTGTATGGAAAAATGATGAGACAACAACTCTTAACTGCGTAACGTATTTTTGCTGTCTCGTCTTTTCTCCATACAAAAGACAGAGACGCGTAGGCGAAACGAAAACAACATTTGGTAACGAAATGTGGTAGCAAAACTCGGACTTCGGGATCTGGTCTCAGTATTGATGTCTTATTCCTAAAACCGGCTGTCATTAGGTTACCTATGTTAGAACGAGTAAGATCTATGTAACTATTTGTTCAAATACAAAATTCAGGTATAATTCAGAGCATTCTTACCTACTTCCGACATTAAATAAAGAAAAGTGTTTCTATCGCACAGCCCAATTATGTTAAAATTGAGAGGTATCCATGTTTTTACCTTTTTTCGGATAAACTATTGGTGGTCGATTTTAGCTAACGTATCGTACCGTATCTTTTGACACTCGTGGCAGCAACGTGGCAATACGCTGCAGACAAGTTATTCGCAGGCTACGATGTTTTAAATCAAATTAATCACGACGGGTTTAGGTAGTTACGCCAAAACACTGTATATTTTTCTTTCCGCGAAACTAAAATTTGATCTTTATATTACTTAAGTAGGAGAAAACTAAGGCCCGTATTCCGAAACAGCGCTTGAGTCTGAGTCGAGCCTCAAGCATAGATTTTATGACAGTTCTCCATTGAAAAGTGTCAAAAATCTGTGCTTGAGGCTCGACTCGGACTCAAGCACTGTTTCAGAATACGGGCCTAAGTTTTTAATTTTGTGAGCTAGGCTCTATTTAAAGAATTTGGGTTCTGCTAAAATTGTAAAACATAATAAATATTTTTATTCACATTTTATTTTCGCGGTGGTAAGACAGCTGGTAGTGCAAGGTCGATGACCGGCGCGTCTGGTGCAACCTACCTCGTGGTTACATCAGCCGACCTTGTCCGACACGGAATAATGACAATACTGTAACTAATGCCTATACCGTAACCGTTTCAGGAATGTTTTATATTGTTAATAAAAAACGACTGCAAGCTTCGTTTATCACCTACGCCTAGACTAATTACAAAATATAGATATTAGTACTGTTAACCGGTTTTGGGAATAGGACATGTCTAATCGGATCAAGCAACAGTACACATCCCTAGAGGAAGAAGCAGAGGAAGGATGGGATGGCGTCATGCGTAGTTGGTGTATTAAAGTAGAACAGAGTTCTAGCTGTAATCAATGAAGAGTTTCGCCGTATCATCAGTACATAATCTTGGTAGTCACAGAACAATATGTACAGGAAGCTAGCCATTTTAACCACATATCTTATTTATAGGTCAGCAGCGTAAACCAGTATCCAAAAACCTCAAAGCATGGTGTCACTATTCATGAATGACAGGTAGCAATACGCCAGTGTGAGTTCACCAAATCGCGCGCATTTGGTTCTAATTTTGAAATCAGGCACAGCAAACAAAAAAAGTCCTAAACCTACTTACACAAATCCTCAAATGGCATACTTACCTATTTTTTTACTCAGAAATTTTGGAATCGGAAAAAAATATTCTCATCCTTTAGCCGTCAAGAAGCAACTCCAACCGAACCGTAGCAAGTCCTCACCTCGACGTCCTCCAAAAACTTGTTTGTTATCATTAGGTAGGTAGAAAAGAAAATATAAAAGTCTTCAAAAAAGGGTTTTTCTTCAAAATGATTTTATTTCTCCATAAACTATAGCCGTTTATATCTTACTTACATCACGAAAATGTCACTTTGTTTAAGCGGAACGCAGAAAAAAGCTGAATGCTGCTTTAGTTTTGTTCTGCACGAAAATCTTCGAATTTACCAACAAAATTTTGGGAACATTCTTTTAGTAGGACTTGGTGATGAAACATGCTTGTAAATAAAACGTTTTATTTAGGAAAAATAGTGAGTAGCTAGTTATTAGATTCAAATTTAAAACTTTTTTATTCAGTTGTATCACACGGATGACTTTGAAACGTCTTAAAGCTAGATGAGTTTAGGAGCCAGTTCCACGCGACCAAGCCCATTCTGCGTCGTATATAGGTCGTGGGTTTGATTTTCACCGAGAACGAATAAGTATTTGTGTTGTGAACGCAGATGTTTGTCTTGGTGTGTATATGGGTGTTATGTTGTATTATAAGTGCGATTTCTAAAAAGTAATGTATAATCTATATACAACGTGTATCAAAATATGTGTACTATCCCGAAGGGGGGTGAATTTCCACCCCCCGGGGAACAACTTTTGTTCAACGACTTTTCGAACTTCGATTGGTATCTCTGAAAAAAACTGCAACGAAGTTTCAACATGAACAGCTGACTTTATACAAAGTGACAACCCTAAACTCAGCTACAGAGGTAGTAGGTAGTAGTAGTAGACCTACAGAGGTTGTAGGTCAAGGGGTCAAGGGGTTACAAGGATAGGGTTGTCAATTTATTTAGGCATTATGAAATTAAATATTTTTGTATGGGAAACTGAAAATAGGAATTTTTAATTTTCTCCCCCCCACAACTGATCACCATTGTGGTCTGAAACCCCCCACCTTCGCATAGTACACATATTTAGATACACCTTGTATATAAATCTTTCGTGTCACAATTTGGAACGCGATAAACTCCGAAACTACTGAACGGATTTCGATAAAATTTTGCAACTGCCTAAAATATGGTCGGACTTAAAAGATAGGATAGTTTATATTCAATATTTAGGTGTTATTAATTTATAAGAGGCAAAAGTTTCGAAATCTATGTCTATCCCTTTCTATCACGTAGGGGCTTATATATGTCTATCCCTTTCTATCGCTTACTGATTTTTCAGAAAATTCTCGACTTTGACGAGAACAGAATGCACATAGACGCTCTAGAATGATCTGGAATAATCAAATTTATCACACGGATGACTTTGAAACGTCTTAAAGCTAGATGAGTTTAGGAGCCAGTTCCACGCGACCAAGCCCATTCTGCGTCGTATATAGGTCGTGGGTTTGATTTTCACCGAGAACGAATAAGTATTTGTGTTGTGAACGCAGATGTTTGTCTTGGTGTGTATATGGGTGTTATGTTGTATTATAAGTGCGATTTCTAAAAAATAATATATAATCTATATATATAAATCTTTCGTGTCACAATTTGGAACGCGATAAACTCCGAAACTACTGAACGGATTTCGATAAAATTTTGCAACTGCCTAAAATATGGTCGGACTTAAAAGATAGGATAGTTTATATTCAATATTTAGGTGTTATTAATTTATAAGGGGCAAAAGTTTCGAAATCTATGTCTATCCCTTTCTATCGCTTAAGGATTTTTCTGAAAATTCTCGACTTTGACGAGGAAAGAACGCTCTAGAATGTCTTTGAGGTCCTGGAATGATCAAATTTAATTCGAAGACTGAAATTATTCGGCTAGCATCCGGAATGCATCCAAACGTTAGTAATCCAGAATTATCTAGAATACTCAAATATACCCATGCAAACGGTTTTGAATTCTAGATTTGGACAAAATGTTCTAGAAAATAGTGCCCCTAAACGTTATAGAATGTTCTTTCATCATCATCATCAATTGATATCAGTCCACTGCTGGACGTAGGTTCACCTTGAGTAACAAAGGCTATATTTGTGTGTTTAAAAAATAAATGTCCACCCGTGCGAAGCCGGGACAGGCAGCTAGTATTATTATATATTTTCTTAGTACAACCTCTGCTTAATTTGCTCAAGTGTGGTGTGGATTGTCCACAATATTTATTTATTTAATTGTTGGTTGACTGAAAAGTTTTCACTCAATACCAGTCTGAGTATGGTAAGAGTCCGGGTATGGGTATGTGTGCCTATCCTATCCGTATTCCATGCCGTAGGCAAAAAATGTGATTGCGCCTAATAATATACATAGGTAATACCAATTTGGTATTTTTTGCCAATAGTTTCCTACTTTTTTGCAATTGATGTAATTTTACATTGAAGTTACATCAACTTCAGCGGTTTTCCTCAATGAGATACACTTAAATTATTTATAATGTTAGTGGTATTATTATGGTGGTGGTGGGGAATTATTACCTACTTCTTGTTTTTTATATGTAGGTAATCATACATTTTAAAGACTTATTCGTTAGAAGTCAAAAAAACCCTCTACTAAAAAAAAAATTTTAATACCAACCACGGTCTTTATTTTGTTAAGAATTTTGATGGAAAGAATTCTAGGGTTGTACAGTTGTAATTGTATTTTGCTTGTTATACAAATAAACCGTGCGTGAGACAAAATGCGCCACAATTATTAATTTATGCTATTTAGCTCAATTATTATTCGATGAAATCATTTATTTCCTTCAAATTCCTCTCATTAAGAGAGTTTTGATGTAAATTAATGATGCTCTTTTTACGATAAAAATAACCCGCTCGTTTATCAACAGCCGAATTCCAAGGAGCTGTCATCCATCGAGTTACAATGAGCAACACGACGCCAGCGTGCGTACTACGCATGCCACTACGAAGCAACGCCGACGAAAACATCAACACGACTCGCCTTCCATTGAAGAGTTCAGTCCAATTTGCATAGAGCCTTGCCAATACCAGCCGCAATGAAACACGCACAAAAAATTCGCCGATCCAAATTTATTTACACACGTATTACGTGGATGATGTAACATATTACAGACTTGCGCCAGACGAATTCCCGTTAAAGAAACATTTGATCGTTGATTAGCAAAAAATGCACCTCGAGGCCATGAAGAAAAACGAAAAAGTAACAGCAACCTTAGGATAGGTACAACCGGAATAGTAATAAAGTGACAAACGTAAAGTTTACTACGGGAAACAGTCGAGATTCATGTTTAGCTATTGTTATAGTGCTTATTTAATAATCATTTATTAAAATTATCTCACCATCGTGATCACTATTGATAAAACATCAAAACCGGCAGTGATTTGATCGAACTCATAGTCACACTCAATTATTTTTAATTGCACATTTGGCACGCAGTGTTACTAAGTACTCGTAGTTAAGATAATGTAAATGTTTAATTATCTTACAGACATATTGTCACAATGATAACAATGATTTAACTGAGGCTAAGAGCGAAAAACGATTCTTTAATGTTATAATTCCGAGCTTAAAAGTCCAAACTTAGAGCCACTGTAGGTACACTGTACATGCTAGTTAAATAAGTCATATAATATGTATTTTAGTTTTTAAGGTATTTGTGATAATATGGGCCCTGTATTTTTAAGATCTATGTAGGTACTATGTTGCCTGAAATAAATGAATAATAATATTGAAATATTTTTTTGCCCCAATCAATGCGGTAGAAACACTCTTTCATTTCCTCACGTGCGTTTTTCATTAAAGTAATTGGCGCAGGCGCGTTTAAATCGGAAGATTTTCCACGGAGTCAGGCAAATCGGTCAAGGCGGGTTGGTAAGGTCGGATTACTTGTATAACTTGTTAGGCATTTTCTTTTATCGTTGCTCGTTAAATTAAAACAATTAAAATTATACATCATTAAAACCTCAAAGTGCTTTGGGTAGTTGGTTTACGACTTATTAAGAGGGAATCACACAGGCAACTCTCCATACAAACGTAGTCCCCTATTTCCTCCCTGGATAATGCCTCTAGAGTAACCATTTCGTCTCATAAAATCCAGATCTGCTATATACGTGCTCGTATGTTTTCCCTTTTTTCAGAAACTTATTGATGAAGAAAATATGACCCTCATATGATTTATATGAAATATGAATTGGAGGTGATATTTTCTTTATCAATAAATTTTCTGAAAAAAGGAAAAAATACGAGCACGTATATAGCAGATCTGGATTTTATGTGACACAGTTGTTACTCTAGTGGCATTGTCCAGGGAGGAAATAGGGGACTACGTTTGTATGGAGACTCGCCTGTGTTGTTCCCTCTTAAAGAATAATAAAATAAAGACTAATAAAAGATCCTACAAGTCATATTAATTATATAAGATAGGTACTTGCAAATTTTAAAATTGATGTTGATGTTTGAATAAAAATCCCTTCATAATGAGTTGAAGTCTCTTGTCACTTTCATGTCAATAGAAAAGGATGGCAACAGACTTAGCAGCCTGCTAAGCTAAATAACTGATAAAGGACCATTATGAATATATCGTTGTCTGAGCTAGTATAATCTAATCAGTCACATGTCTTGTCTAGTATGAAATATTTTTCGCAGTTGAACAAACACCGGCAACCGCATACGAAGTAGTAAGGTACAAAACATTCATTTATATAAAATACTATAGCGGCCGCCCGCGCCTTCGCTCGCCGTTACCTTTCCCGTTGAAAAAAAAACCTTTTAAACCTTCTCTGAACTTCCACAAATCATTCAAGACCAAAATCAGCCAAGTCGGTCCAGCCGTTATCGAGTTATAGCGTCAAGAAGGAAAACCCGACTTGTATTTTTATATAGTAGAGATTATTATAAGAGAATAAATATTCACTACCTAGTTATTTATTTGCATATGCGGTTGCCGTTAATATATGAAAAGGCATTTGTGTGTGTGAATAATCTATAGACAAAACATTGAAGAAAAACGTTGCTCAGTTTCTTGAAAATTGCTGTGATATTCTAGTATAAAAGACATCAACGCGATCGTGCGTTGCATGCCATTTTGGAAATAGGCGAAGGAATTGGTTATTGATTATACTATGCTCAAGTCAGTTAAAGCCTCGGCGATCAGCTAAAACGCTGTCAAATATCGCTGTCATACCTGATAGCGTTTCAGCTGATCGCCATCGCCTAGACGTGCACAGGCCTTTAATAGGACCGGTCAAGTGCGAGTAGTTTCAATAACCAAGGGTCGTGGTATCAGTTTGAAAAGTAAGTATCAACACCGATCCACCGTTCCCAAGACGATTCTCATATATTGTAACAAATCATTCGTATTAATTTCAATTGTATGCGCAAGAACATGTTAAATTCGTTGATTTCCTTACTCCCTAAGGCTACATTGTTCGTGGAAGGAATTACCAGTAAGTGCCAACCTAAGAATACTAATTATTCAATGTTTTCACCTTGACATTGTTTTGCTATTATTTCCGCAAACACCCACACGGTTATCCTTCTTCATTTTCAAAATGTATTTTTATTGTACCTACTAACCAACCGCACGTTTTCAAAATATTGCCTCTATTTTTCAGTTTAGTTTTTCGACCTAATTAAAAGTGTTCTAGATTTATTTGTAATATTTGATAACATCCTTGATGGACAATAGGTAGGTATTGCTTTTTTCCTGCCTACAGTAAAAAATGCTGACGACTTTATATTAGTTTATGCTGCAATCTTTGGGAGTTTCATTCAAAATTATAGATGACGGTAGGTGTTTAACCTCCTTTTTAGGGTTCCGTTGCCAAACCGTCCGTATGTCACAGCCACTTTTTTCCGAAAATATAAGAGCTACACTGATGGAACTTAGTAAGTAGATGTATTCTTTAAACCGCATTAAGATTATCACATAAAAAAAAAAAAACTTAAGTTTTGGTAGTCCCCATACTTAGACCTATAACTCAAATTTAATTTTTCACCAAACCCATACGTGTGGGATCTATGGATAGGTCTTCAAAAATTGTGTTGAGGTTTCTAATATAGTTTTTTTTTTTAAGTGAATAGTTTGCTCAAAGTTACACTTCCAAAGTGGTAGAATGTGTCCCCCCCCCCCCTGTAACTTCTAAAATAGGAGAATGATAAGACTAAAAAAATATAATGATGTACATTACTATGCAAACTTCCACCGAAATTTGGTTTGAACGAGATCTAGTAAGTAGTTTTTTTTTATACGTCATAAATCGTAAACCGCAATTTATCTTTCGACGAACTACAAGAACTTTTATATTATGTTACTTGTTGCTACGGAACCCTTCATGGGCGAGTCCGAATCGCACTTGGCAGCTTTTTTTTCATAGTTTAACCATAATAGGCACATAATATAAGAGCCTAAAGAGTGCTATGTTCTTTAAAAGCAAGAAAAAACCCTTTGATTCAATTTACGATCGTTTGTTGATTGGCTGTCAGTGAAGTAGCGATCATAGAAATAATTGCATGGATGCATCTATATTTATATCATATATTTTTCCTCCTAAACTTGTTTGCAGATTTGCAGATTACATAAATATAAAATGTCTGCAGGTAAGTTCCCGCGTCTGCGTCATAAGACTTAGTAAATTTCTATGAAACAACCATAGGGGTATTAAAAGGGAAAACAGCGCAGAAAACCTACAATTTATGTTAGACTGGCCTCTCAGTTGGCTCAGTTGGTAGTAGCTCTGCCTTCTGCGCCGTAGATCGTGGGTTTGATCCCCACCGAGAAGAAATATTTCGGTGTGTGTGTATTTTTGTGAACAAAATGTTTGTTCTCTGTCTGGGTGTTATAGACGTACATATTGTATTCTAAGCTATCAGCCATCTGGATCCCATCGTACAAGCTCTGCATAGTTTGGGGCTAGATAGTGCAGTGTGGATTGTTCAAATAAATAAATAA
Organism: Thera obeliscata; assembly: GCA_947578465.1. Classification (NCBI taxonomy): domain Eukaryota; kingdom Metazoa; phylum Arthropoda; class Insecta; order Lepidoptera; family Geometridae; genus Thera; species Thera obeliscata. The sequence goes on along the minus strand of OX387912.1, from coordinate 19,436,031 downwards.
ATAATAAATTATTTAAGTGGTCATTATTTAGTAAACATACTTCTATTTCCTCTTCTTCTTCTTCGTATCGACGAAGAAGAATGTACATAATCGTCCAGGGTGATTTTAATTTAGTAATTGAATCGAATTATATTTTTTTCAGGAGAAGAAGCTTTTAAGTAAGTATATCGAAGAAGCTTGTCTATAGACGTTTTATTACCACGATAAAAGTAGAATGCACAGTTTTACAACTCCTCTTTGTTAGCTGTGTTCATTTGAAAAAATAATATTTATTAACTTTTTGTACAACTTTTTCAGCTTTTCAGCGCGAACAAAATGTGCTCGCACTGTTTCAATTTAATCTACTTACCTACCGTTGCTGTTGTGTTCGTCATCGAAGTGTTTGGATGATGAAATATATTAAATTGATTGAAAAAAACTTGTGTCTTAAAATATTTTAAAAACATATTTTTTTGAAAATATTTTTGGATGCACCAAAGGTAACGTACAGTTGTAGGCAATAAATATTGCACATCGGCTTTTCTACTTTCGTAGCTATCTCTTTCTGAAGCACGCTACGCTATAAGAAGCCGAAATTAGCCGATGTGCAATATTTGTTGCCTACTACTGTATGACATTGTAGAGTCATACGACAACATGGTGACCTGACCACAATTGAGATTTATCTGCGGTTTTTAGGGTTCCGTAAAAAAAAATCTTAAAATCCTTTCACCACACTTGGTTCGAAAGAATCAGTGACACGATAAGAAGAAGAAGGGTTCCGTAGCCAAATGGCAAAAACGGAACCCTTAATAGATTCGTCATGTCTGTCTGTCTGTTTGTCTGTCTGTCTGTCTGTCTGTCTGTCCGACCGTGTCACAGCCATTTTTCTCCGAAACTATAAGAGCTACACTGATGAAACTTGGCGAGTAGATGTATTCTGTAAACCGCATTAAGATTTTTACACAAAAATAGAAAAAAAACTATACATTTTGGGGGTCCCCATACTTCAAACTGCAACTCAAAAAAAATTTTTTCGTCGAACCCATACCCATCTATGAATAGGTCTTCAAAAATGATGTTGAGGTTTCTAATATCGTTTTTTTTTAAACTGAATAGTTTGCGCGAGAGACACTTGAAACCAAAGTTGAAAAAAGTTGGTCCCCCCCCCTCTAACTTCTAAAATAAGGGAATGATAAAACTAAAAAAAATATATGTTGTACATTACTATGCAAACTTTCAACGATATTTGGTTTGAACGAGATCTAGCCAGTAGTTTTTTTTTTATACGTCATAAATCGTAAACCGCAATTTGCCTTTCGACGAACTACAAGAACCTGTTTCCTGTTTATTTTCTGTACATATTATGTTACTTGATCCTACGGAACCCTTCATGGGCGAGTCCGACTCTCACTTGGCTGCTTTTTTGTCTTAGTTTATGCCATGGTATGATTGTGTAACAAACAATAGCTACCTCACATACTAAAAATACCTAAAAATAAGTCACAAGTTTATTTTTCAGAGCTGGCTTTTCTTTGCTTACAATCGAGTTGATAGAATCTGTGGTTTAGATATTACGTTTTCCAGAAAACGAGTAGGTAAGTATTACAAACTCATAATATCCATCTTACATGAACTTCATAGTAATTAAACATAAACGAAAAGGGACTCCTATTTTATTGGTTTACAAATTTACATCGTTATTCTTAAAAATACGAATTGCTTACTCGACAGCGGATAAATCTATATTTCAAAATCCGATCTATAGTTTCGATAAAGTGAGTGAAGAGAAGTCCACACACACGCAATTTTTTTTTGGATGTCTACATTCGGTGGCTATTGCCTATACCCTATTATACATTATACCTACATAATTAGAATAAGCGCTATTAGGCCGCTACGATAACCAAATGCCCATAGAATACTGAACACAAGAACAGAATATTGATAGAAGACGTACAGACAGCGAAAAACTTTTTGGAATTTTTAGAGCTCTGAATGAAATACATAAGAAATTTTCGACTTTTATTATGGACTGAGGTGTAAATTTATTAAAATCGTGGAAACAGCTGTATGATTTTTTTACTATGGCCATTTCATCAGTTTTTTTTATACAACTCGCTGATGGAACAAACCTATGGCATACCTATTGGATTGCCATTTGGACCTATGGATTTTGGTTAATAAATAAAAAAAAATATTAGATTAGGTATGCTTGGAAGTATATGGGAGTAAATGTTACAAATTTCTTCAAAACAAAATGAAAAATAGTTCTATTCTATTCAAAAAACCAAGGTGAAATGTTTGTAGTAAATATTTTTTTACTGTTCAATCTGACTGTACGAGGCCCACGAGCAGTCACGAGTTGCGAAGCCTTAGCGCATTTAAGATGAGGCTACACCTACTAAATAAGTAAATACTACGTATAGTTGAAAGACACTGTAGGTAGTAGTTAAATTCCAGCTATAACATAAAGAGCAAATTCTAATGAAATCTAAATTAAATGTTCGGTTTTTCTAAAAATAACCCAAATTGGTGACCGAAATCCTTCAAAGAGGACTAAATCTTAGCGGATACTGACGTATTCGGTTAGGTTTTTCCCGGACAAAAAATTTTATGCAAAAAATATGAGCCTGGCTTAGGATAAGTTCTCAATTTTACAACCGTTTTCCCACAGACCAAAAATAAACGCTAGGACTAACAATAAAATGCATCGTCTAATCAGAGAATGATAAACAAGATCTAAAAATAAATAAGTGTGATACACCTGCGTGCTCTAATTTCATATGCCAAGAGAATAACTGGGCACAGTTAATTGTTAAATTAGACAAAGGTTCACGTCGGCTTTCTTATTGTTTCAGTAGCCCATGCAACAACAAAAACCCGACTTCGAATACAAATAGTGAAACTAAATATAATAATAAATTTATTTTTTCTTTACAACAGAATATACATTATTTACAAAAACTATTACTAAACAACATGAAATACCTAATTAAAAAGAAAAAATAAAAATTACATTTTATAAGAAACTAGAAAATTTTATAATGAACTCAATTTCCACCTGTAGGTATTACAGGTAGAAAACAGAGTTTAGATCACCGACCGAAAATAATAAATAATAAATATTTTGACAAACCACACAACACTATCTATAGTCCCAAACTAAGCAGAGCTTGTACCTACTATGGGAACCAGATAACTGATATAATACTTGAATACTTTTTTTTTGAAAATACATACATAGAATACAATATAACACCCAGACAGAGAACAAATATCGATGTTCACCACACAAATGTTTGTTCTCGGTGGGGATCGAACCATTCGAACCCACGACCTACGGCGCAGAAGGCAGAGTTACTACCAACTGAGCTGAGAGGCCAGTCAAAACTATGTCAAACCAAGTCAAAACTATGGAACTATGAGGAATTGAATGAGAAGTACATATTTCGTAGATGGTACTTAGTAGAGTTTTGTAGGCCGACATTTCATACTTTGTTAGTAGGTAATAATTTGTAAGTACCTAGGTATCAGCCAAGTGGTTGTTTCTTCCAGTCTTTTTTTAATATTTTCGCAATCGAGTGGCCAGTTACTTATTTTTTAAACAAAAAGAAGGATTTCTTCTCACGGAGATTGTAATTGAAGGATATCTCTTCTCGTTCTATTTAAAAATGTACTTTCGATCATGGGCCGCAAAACGCTTTTCGATTCCAATTTTTGGCCTAGGTACTTTCAGAACATGAATGATGAAAATCATAGGTTTACCTTGCCACCACTTGTCCACGTGAACTATGCGTGCACTTTGCGTGTGCACTGTGTGTTGTAAATGCTTATATGCACAATCTAAGTACCTACTATACTATATTCAGTTTTTGAAATTGTAGCACATGAATGGAAGCACTGACGAATACTGATCCTGAAATCTATAAAAATCTCTTCTTCTTCCTGCCCTTATCCCACTTTATGTGGAGTCAACACCTCCTCCTCCATTCCCCCCTGTCAGCCGTCATCTCTGCACTCACTCCTCTCTTATCCATGTCGTCTTTCACACAGTTCATCCATGTTTTATTTGAAAACGTCTATAAAAATAATGAATTAAAAACGATGAAATTATAGCACAGGTTATTTTTGTTCCCAAATTAGGTCTTCAAATTAGGTAAAATGCCCGTGAAACGGGTACACAGACAATCCTAACGGATATGTTTTTTTACAAAATTGCAACAATCTTGTTTATTGCATGGTAATATTGATCATAATTATTTTTAGGACGAATTATACCACGCAACTAAACTAGGCATGGTTATTTTTGAACACTTATCGCCTTCCGTTTGATAAGGCGAACAAATATTTAGATTCAACATAACATTTATTTGCCTAAATTCTTCACACCACCATCGTTTGACTCTACTTATTGCTACTTACCTTATTTAGATTTGAGTGTACCAATAAAATTATCAAGCCGGATAATGTTATAGGTGCATACAAAGTAACGATTATGTACTTACGTAGTCCTTAAAAATCGAAATATTCCAGTTTCGTAAAAGACTAGAAGAAAGTTCATGTACCTAAACGAATATTTAATAATGATGTGCTCGAGATTGTTTTTAGTAGAGCGAAGAACTTGTGAGTTTGTTATTTCAACTGATAACCGATAGACACGATTGAAAGGTCATAGCCGCAACTTGTGCTCTGTAAACAGAGCCCACGCTCCGCTGAAATCACTCATAGCATTTTTTTTGTCCAACTAACTGTGGTGTGCTTTTCAACTTGAACAAGGCGAAGCATCGACAAACTCGCTCAGTACACCCGCAACCGGTGAGCTGACGGCACGTGTTTCACATCGCTAAATATACTATTTTTAGAATAAAAAAATACGAAACATGTGCGAACAAACTTACTGAAAGAAAGACCAAAAATCAAGTCTCGTTGAGTTTTCGTGAGTGTGTGAGACGCAGTCGCGTGGAGGATCAAAAGCCGGCGTCTCAGATAATACCGAATTATTTATCAATCTGTCAAGCTCCGTAGATAATTTTCCTTTATTGGCATAATATCAGTGTTGGCTGGAACACTTTCATCTGGATTCGGGACTGATACGCGTGCATAGGGTGAGTGACACTTGTTTAGTCCTAGTCTTAGTGTAGTTGCAGCTTTATTTTTAATCTATTGGACGCGCGGGATGCGTGAGCGCAACTATTTTTGGAATCGAAACGTTCACACCTATAGTCTAAAGAGTCTAAACTAAACAATCTCATGTTACCAAATATTAGAAAGTTTGAAATGAATCATTTCAAATTATACAATAGGAAAATGTAACATACCGAAAATCTAGCACTTTATACGAGTTTCATCGGCTTATGTAAATTATATAATCACAAGCTACATTAATGTGAAATGTTCGTATTCACAAATAATGGTCTATTGTTAAAAGTTGTGGAGTTGAACATATTAATTATTTTTACGATTGTTGCATCCTGTCTCGCGGTTTGGCTTGTGATAGCAGATGCCTAGCACATTGTAAGTAATAAAAAAATTGCGGTTCCACATTGTGTCACAATTTTTTTTTTGGCGATTATTTCGAATTATTTTTATTTAAATGCGATAGATGTCCCCCTCATAGATGCGATACATACTTACGATAAAACGAATGCGTTTTTGTATTATTCATTGGTTTAAGACAACTTTAACCTACGCATTCAGTACTTTTCAAATAAAATCAAATTAAATAAAAAATGTTATATCATTACAGTAACCCAACTGTAATGAAGCCAGCATTAAGATTCGCATCTATTCTCACAAAATAATTATAAGTTTAAAAAACTTGAGAAACTGACTTCATTGCCAAACGGCTAAACCGATTTTAATGAAATTTGTTTGGGACAGTCTGGACGTAAAAATAACCTTCCAAATAAAAAAACAATTTTCTAAATCGGTTCATAAATGACGGAAGCATGCAGTTACAAACATTAAAAAAATTATTTAAAAAAAAATGGCAACACAGATTTTAATAAAATTAAAATGGGACCAATCTGGAAGCAGTACCTTTCAGATAAAATAATAATATTTCAAATCGGCTCACAAATGACGAAGTTATGCGGTAACAAACATTTAAAAAAAAAAAAAAAAAAGCATACAACTGAATTGAGAACCTCCTCCTTTTTGATTGGAAGTCGGTTAAAAAATCACAGCAATTATAATTAATATGTACCTATACAGAAAAAAAAGTTTGCTCTATAAAAGGCTTACAAAAAAAAATTATAACGTAATAACAATCATGCTTCAAATTGGTTCATGCGCAAACCAGGACAAAACGCGTTATTATTAGCTACGAGTAGGTACCTACACTGGTACGATAACGACTATTTACGCATTTACGGTCAAAACTTTGCCCTTCTTCCTGTTTCTCCCCAAATGCATGTCGATGCTCCATTATGCTCTGAATCACCAAGTTTGGGTGCAGTTGTCATGGTGCAAACATAAATTGGTGAGGGGAATAGCCATTAAATAAAATTATATCAAAATACATGCAAGCATCTATACATGTTTTCCGTTAAGAGAGTGTGCACTAGACTCCTAACTTGCTCAAGCGCGGTACATCTGTACCGTTCACGACGTAAGAGCTAGGTACTTACCTACTGCTGACATCCCCGTCATTTCTCATAGGTACTATTGTCAGCTTGAACATTAGCTGAAACAAACACTGATATATACATAATATCATCATCATCATCATCAGCCTGAAGAAGTCCACTGCTGGACATAGGCCTCCCCTACACATTTCCAGGAAGAACGATTCTGAGCTCTTTCCATTTACCGGCTTCCCGCAATCTCAACAATGTTATCGGGCCATCTGGTGGGTGGGCGCCATACATTTCGTCTTCCGCTTCGTGGTCGCCATCCGAGAACCTTTAATCTCCAAAGGTTGTCGGTTCTTCGAGCTATATGACCTGCCCATTGCCACTTCAACTTACTAATTCTAAGAGCTATGTCGGTGACCTTGGTTCTTCTACGGATATCCTCATTTCTGATTCTAAAAATGATGATAAATATGAATACATACGTTGTATTCATGTGCATTTATTATATGAATACGTTGTATTCATATTTATTTTAATCTTATTTAAATTTTAAATTATATAAATAGTGTTCCAGTGTTTATTGCATTTGAACTAACTTCAAATCAAAAAGGAAAGGTTCTTAAAGAAAGAGAAGTGTTAGAAAGAGTTGAACACCATTACCTATGTCGTAGCGCGATCCAGACGTATATTTTCATCTAAGAATAAACTGCATAATTCAGACTGCGATTAAAATAAACGATTAAAGTTAAGCACGTAAGTAAATGTAGTTAATGGGTTCCTTAACTGCAGATTCTCAGCGGAGTTATAAATGCTATGCTCGTGAGTGATTACTCGAGAAAGCAGAAAAGGGAAGGGAAGGGTAGGGTGGTGAAGGGGCTATTGACCAACAACGCAAAAATATAATGTCTTAAGAAAATCACAAAGTTTTTATAATGTCGCGAAAGATAAGACCCGGCCGGGATTTGATTACCAGATCCTGGGATTTGCAACCTTCCCTTGGACCGCCATCGGATCATAATCACACTCGACGAATAACTCTTAGGAACTGTTAATACGGCACTAACGCGATCGTGGTCTACAGGTGGTAATCTACAGGTTTGACATTACAGTCAACCGTCAATATTTGATTTTGGGACATATTTAAACTAAAATCTGGTGCTGAATTTAGAAAGACTTTTCACAGCTCGTTTATTCCAAAAAACTAATTTTAAGATATATTGACGACGCCACAGGAAAATAATAGAGTACAATAGCCCTTTATTTTAATTAGTAACGGGTTTTACCTTATCGTTAACTGCACGTGTACATTTTTTTACAGCACCTAATTTTAAATGTACCTACTTTACATTGGTACTCAAGGATACGCATCAGACTATACACTGCTAGCTCTTATGTCGTTGCAGTAAGCGTCATTTTTCTTTGTTTTTAGGTAACTTGAGCTGTATTCTACTGTACCTTTGTATGTGAGTAGAGTAATAAATCATCATTTATTTCAGGCAAGAAAAATGCACATTACAATAATGACATATCTTGAGCTTATATAAATAAATACCTTAGAGACTAGCGTAGATAAAAAAAAGCAGCCAAGTACGAGTCGGACTCGCCCATGAAGGGTTCCGTAGCATCAAGTAACATAATAATTATAAAGGTTCTTGTAGTTCGTCGAAAGGTAAATTGCGGTTTACGATTTATGACGTATAAAAAAAAAACTACTGACTAGATCTCGTTCAAACCAAATATCGTTGAAAGTTTGTACAACATATTTTTTTTTTAGTTTTATCATTCTGTTATTTTAGAAGTTAGAGGGGGGGGACCAACTTTTTTCCACTTTGGAAGTGTCTCTCGCGCAAACTATTCAGTTTAGAAAAAACTATATTAGAAACCTCAACATCATTTTTGAAGACCTATTCATAGATATTGAATTTCAGTTCTAAGTATGGGGACCCCCAAAATTTATTGTTTTTTTTATATGTTTGTGAGAAAATCTTAATGCGGTTCACAAAATACATCTGCTTACCAAGTTTCATCAGTGTAGCTCTTATAGTTTCGGAGAAAATTGGCTGTGACACGGACGGACAGACAGACAGACAGACAGACAGACAGACATGACGAATCTATAAGGGTTCCGGTTTTGCCATTTGTCTACGGAACCCTAAAAAGATGAATTATCTATTCATTCTTAGTGGCTTTTTCGTAAGCGAACAACTAAAGGGACGCTAAAGTATGTTACTAAACTTTGATAACACAAAAAAGTATGTTTTTTTTTAAATATTAAATAGACTATCCTTTGGCCACGATTTCACCTGATGGTAAGCGACGATGTAACAGGACAGACTAGTAGAAACCCATCACTCTCCCCCCAGATTGTATTTATTGGTCAGGTTCTTGGATGTTTGCATGATAAAAGTGGAGCCAAAAGCGTGGTGCGAATGGGTGGTATAATCACCTGGTATGGGTGGTAATTAGCCGTGCGTCGGCTATTCCTATGGTGGAAAGGAGATGGCGATATGAGATCATGATGTACTCTTCTACCTATTGGGTAGATTTTTTCTGGGTTGAGGCAAGAAGTACTCGTTTCCGAGCACAATACATGCATAAATTTAATAGCTATAAATTCGACAGGCAACTTACTAAAGGATTGTAATAAATGTATAGTGGCGGAATGAAAATGCTCGTCGACTTTCAACTTGATTTGTTAAACGTATCACGATCACATACTACCTTTTGAAACTGAATAGACAGAATACATCGATAAGTAAACGTCACAAATTATGTCAAAATGTGTTCATGATCAAGGCACTGGTGCAGGCGAAAACCGACTCTAAGGTGACGAACATTTTCATACCGCGACTGTACCACTGAATTAAGTTGGAATTACAATTTAAATTTCTAGACATTAATTCACAAATGGCATTGCAAACCCACATATATGTCGAAAACCTGTTATTTAATTAATAAACATTTAAATATACCTACTAGACTACAAGATTGAGACATTTTCTAGTAGGTTGAAACCTTAACATGGCAGAACTATAGATTAGAAAATGTTGATTACTGAACAAATTTAAATAGAATTTGAAACTTTTTAACCTAACATGGTTTATTATACCATAGGTTTTAGTGATAATTATACTTAGATAGGTATTGTATGAACTTAAAACGAACATACAATATCCTAGCATAACCTTTTAATTAACTGTACTTTTGGAAAGGTAAATATTCGTAATAAAATAACCACATAGGTATGTACTTAGTAACGTTTATATATAAAGTTTTATAAATGTTTGATTTGGTGATGTCATTATTTGTTAGGTTTAATAGGTTATATATTTTACATTAAAAATTAATTATAAATATTACCAGAGTTTAAATTACGACAAAATCAAAAGGCACATTCACTCAGTTAAATCATAAGGATCGCTTTGGAACGCCTTATTTTTTTTTCATTCTTTTCCGGGTGATATTTTCCCAAATGGAAACAATGTACTTGCTTACCAGAATAAGCGATAGGAGATGTAAAAATCATGTTTGTGCTGTCTTCGTCAACGCAACTGATAAGTTCACTATTTAGATAAAACTTGACCTAAAAAGATAACAGATTTTTTAAGTTTAGTTGCCTTTTTTTGACCTGAATTATTTTCAACAACAGTTAAAGTCTACTTAAACTACGGACTAACTACCCACTATGACTTTGCTTTTCATTTATTGTTTTTCTTAACACTTTGTACTTAACACTTACAAAGTATTGACACTTTTAACACTTTGTTTTAACACTTATATTTAATACCTATCTTTACATTGAATGGTATTACTTGATTTAGCTTAGTTTTTTTTTTTAATTCATAGGATAAATAAACATATTTCATCAGTAAAAACCAAAGGAAAAAACGTGGTTTTAAACATGTTTTATTGAGAAATACGAGATGGCGATATTCAAAATGTTACGATACTTATAATGGGAGGTATTTGAAAATGATAATATTAAAAAATACCACGGTACTTACTCATAATCGTAGGTAGTATATTGATTTAAAATGATATCATACTTTTGTATTAAATAATAATAATTGCCATAATCCGGTTTATTCATAAAAATGACAACAATATTACGAGTTCCTAAAAAGTCTTGCTGTATTTTAAAAAATAGCAACTGAAGTTTTTTTTTCTTCTAAGTTCAGTTGGTAGTAGGTCTGCCTTCTGCGCCGTAGGTCGTGGGTTCGATCCCCTCCAGCCACACACAAATATCATGTTCACCACACAATTTTTTGACAAAAATATTTGTGTGGTCAACACAGATGTTTGTTCTCTGTCTGGGTGATATATGGCATTATAATTATGTAGGTATGTCCTTACAAAAAAAAACATATAAGTATTTTATCAGCTATCTGGTTCCCATATAATTTTACTGTGATGGCATTATTTACTGTGATATAGACTTTGAGAATGACGTCATTTACTAAACTCTTATCTTTGACGTTTCTCAGCAGACTGTTTACTTTTACTCATAAGTATGATAACCGTCTTAACTAAGCTTTAGCTTAATGAGTAACTTACTACATAGCTTAACCATTACTTTAATAGCCTAATACTTTAGCTAATTACCTACACAAATGTGATACATGAATCCCACTCGGTACATAACTTTTGGTTTATATTTAGGTATTTATTTATTCATTCACAAATAACATTACAGATTGAATCCAATGCGTTATCTAAGGCTTATCATGTAGGTAAATAAAACAAACATTGCACAGGATGGATGTTAGCATGACCACTACTACGCGGGCAAAGCCTGCCGCAGGCGGCCGCTAGTTCATAAAATCTATAATAGGTACATACCTATACCTACTACTACATTTAGTTAATACTTGATTATATTTTTTTAAATAACATATTTTAAAAGGAATTTTTCTATTGTCAAGTTTGTTTACATTGATAATACCTATATATTGTTTTAACTGTGCGCCAATTTTACTCATTGTAAACTCTCTCAGTTGTAACAATTTTTTGGTTTGTTGTTGCTTTCTGCGGTCCCTTAACACAGATTTGTTGAAGTTAGTGCGAAGGGTCCAATGGAAAAGTACTGTAAATACAGAGTGCCGCCGCCGCGCGCCGCCGTCGCCGCCCGCCGCTGGCCGGTCCCATTCATATTTGAAATATCGTTTACAAAACGATAAAAAAAAGTGAGAATCGATTGATAGCGTTCTCGGAAGTAACGACCCTTAAACCGTGGGATAAAAATATTTGGGGTGTTTGTGCTGATGGAAAGTTAGTTTGGCGCCAACTTTTGTGCCTAATAAGAGGATGGGTGGTATCATAAAACTTGAATACAATACTTGAATTGATACTTGAATAGCATTGAGTCTTTTTAAATAAAGTTTACGTTGATTTAAAGTTCTTAATATTCATTTAAATTCTTGACCGAGTTTCTCGCCGTTTATGAAGATGTGGTTAAAACTTTACGATTTAATTTGATTGACCTGAGATAATTTCTCGTGATTTTCGATAAATAACTTCAGTGTTTTTTATATCTTTCAAAAGGTCTATGTGTGCGAGCGAGAATTTATATCACAGTTTTCAGCGTCTTAAATAAATAACACTTATACACATTACCTAAGCTATTTTTAATATTAAATTTGATTATGTGGACATACGACCAAGTCATACTGGCAATTTTATAGAGTGTGAAAATCAAAACTAACACACTGATCAGTGATCACATTTTATGTGCAAGTGCTAATTGAATTAGCAATTATTGTTATGCTTATAAATATGTACAATATTAGTACATTTGTGACATAAAGTGTGAAATCCCAAAAAAGACATTGACGACTTGTTATAACCAATATTTCATAACTTAGACTAGAAATCTCTGAATTCTGACATAATATATTTACAATGTCACTTATCTACATTGTAATCTGATAATCTGGTAGACAATGCTGTTTGGCAATAAGCCGTCCTGGTTTCCGTTACAAATAGTATTTATGTATTTTTGTCGCAATAAGTTTATGTTGCATTGATCTATCTATCGTCGATGTATGTATGTACTAGCGGCTAATATCTTCTCAAGTATCCGAGTTTGGCTACTCAAATAATGGATTTGTGGATTTTATGCACATAGTTCATACATGTAACTTCAAAAAATCGCTAAGAGTGAATCGTAAACCACTTAAATCTAATCTCGTCTCCAACACTATTCAATTGTACACACAAATCACACAACTTGTTAGTATATTTTGACAAGTGACCCGTAATCTTAAATCATGAATGAATCATTTCAATGAGCGTCGCGTAGGTCACAACAATAAGTTGGGGCGGTCGCTTTCATTATGGGCGGAAGGACGAATGTCCTTCAAGCACCAATGCATGTGACTGTACTTTTTGTATCGTATAATGTATGAAGCTATTTGAGTAATTAGCGTCTGGGAATGCGGTCAGTTGACCACTATCTTTTTTTTTCTTTTTCTCTTTTTAACCGACTTCCAATCAAAAAGGAGGAGGTTCTCAATTCGGTTGTATGTTTTTTTTTTTTTTTTTTTTTTAATGTTTGTTACCGCATAACTTCGTCATTTGTGAGCCGATTTGAAAAATTATTTTTTTATCTGAAAGGTACTGCTTTCAGATTGGTCCCATTTTAATTTTATTAAAATCGGTGTTGCCATTTTTTTTTAAATATTTTTTTTAATGTTTGTAACTGCATGCCTCCGTCATTTATGAACCGATTTAGAAAATTATTTTTTTATTTGGAAGGTTATTCTTACGTCCAGATTGTCCCAAACAAATTTGATTAAAATCGGTTTAGCCGTTTGACAATGAAGTCGGTTTGTCAAGTTTTTTAAACTTAAATTATTTCTGTACCGATTACACGGAAAAGAAAAACGGGTTACTTTTATAATTTTGCAAGGTTATGTAAGGGCCGTTTTTCCACCGACGGAGTAATGCTCTTGGTCGAATAAAAAAGGTCAGTCCTTATTTTTGACAAGCCTAAGAGCCTGTCCAGATGGGGCGTTTTACGCGCGAGTGTCCTCGCGCGTAAACATTCGCGCGTTCTCCAGATACTAGAGCGCTATACATCTTGTCCAGACGCTGCCGTGCGATTCCTCAATCGCGCGTAAAACGCGAGCAACTCGCCGGACTCTCGACTCGCACGTGTTACGCGCGAGCGCCACGCGAGTCGAGATACTCTGGTGCCATTGCTGCGTCCAGTGGTGCGCGCGAGTCCGACGCGAGTGGACGTATTTGGAACGAAAATGGAGAGTGATAATTTTGATAATTTGTAGTAAATCATCAAACGATGTTACTGACATCTGAAAGTAGTTAAAAAACTTTTCGTTATGTTCTCTGAGCTTTGGGTATAATGTTATAAACATACTATGTGTTATTCTGTCACGTAGAATTGGATGCACATTAAATCGTCGACTTTCTCTTTGTTTACGACGTTTCCATCTGCGGTATGCAAGCCACAACACGACTGCTTTGTCTGGCTCCATGTTTATAACTGTCCCTGGGTTCCTCCCAAATACGCGCGTAGGAGTGCGCGTAAAACGCGGCATCTGGACGCAATATAAATTGAAACGCGCGAGGGCACTCGCGCGTAAAACGCTCCATCTGGACAGGCTCTAAGCAAGAGATAAATATATTTTTTCATCCCACCAGCTCTGAAAGTGTGTTTTTGCTGTTCAATATCTGACTGGAAAGCCGTTTTTATCCTCTAGAGGATAAAGTAAATTTGAATTTAGAATATCGTGTTCACTAAGTTTGTTAATACACAACCTATTTACTTCTACCTCCATGGTGCCGAATTTATCATACAACCTTTTTAAATTTGTTAAAAAAACGCACTCGTAACCTTCTTGGTGTATTTGTGAATTCATAACATTATTAAACCTATTTACTTCTACCTGCATGGGGCCGAATTTATCATACAACCTTTTTAAATTTGTTAAAAACTCATATACTCGGAACCTTCTTGGTGTGTTACTTTTAGTCGCGCCATGTTCTTTTTTGCATTTAGTCATTTCCTCGCTGAGGTGGGATGAAAAGTTACGTGTTGCACCGATTGCACGACCGACCGTCGAGTGCAAAGATTTTTCACCTTGTGCTCTTTTGATTCCTTCGCCAACGCTTAGGATTCTAACTTTTAAACCACTCGCTACGCTCGTGGTTAAACTTTAGAATCCTGCGCTTGCTCAGTCATCAAAATTGAGCACGCGGTTAAAAAGCAGCTTTGCACTCTTGTATAACAAATAACTATTATCGGTCGGATTTTATTTGTAGGTTGAAAAATTAGCACTATCAATTAAAAAAGTTAAAAAAAACTCCAAGTTACGTCAAAACATGGTAATTATGTACTTGATTTGGTATTCGTGACATAAATTCAGGGAAAAGCGAACAATAAGTCACCAATCTGGGTATAGGGGTTTTTCATAGGAAAATTTAGCTAAAACTTTTAGTTTTAAATAGCCTATGAGCAAACCAAAAATTTCATGTTAGTAATTCGCTTAGGTAGTTTAGGTAGGTACCTGCTAGTATCGCTTGAAAAATACATTGGCCATGTAAGTATTACTTATTTAATCATACATTTTATGTAATTAGGTTCCTACAAATTACTTACATTCAAGAATCGCGCACCGAGTATGGTCTTACTATACGAGCAACTCTCAAATGCGGTGCCGTAGAAAACCAAACTACTAGTAGCGCAACTAATAGTCTCATTAAACAAAAAGTGTCATAGTCTAAAGGCCTGCGCACACCTAGTTCGCTGGCGGTAGCGATCAGTGAAACGCTGTCAAATATCGCTGTCAAATCTCAAATCTGACAGCGATATTTGACAGCGTTTCACTGATCGCTACCGCCAGCTTACTAGGTGTGTTCGAGCCTTAAAGTCTTACTGTAGTTTACGTGTCTGCCGGCTATGTTTTTGGATTGATAGCCAATAAAAAAGATCGCGGCAAGTTAGTGAATGAAGAGGGCTCAGAATCGTGCTTCTTGGTAATGTATAGGGGAAGCCTCAGTCAAGCAGTGTACTATTATGAGATGATATTTAACTAACAAAAAAAATTATCATAAAAGTATAGTTGCTCTTCTTGATAATCTTGAGTTTTGAAACGTGTGGGAAAAAAACACCAACCATATCTTCAATTGGTGACCCCGATATGTTGACATTGTTTGCGCGATTGAGAGCTTCAGGTATTCCTTATGAATCGTTGTTGTGCCGATGGTCTTATTGATATATTTGATCGTACCATGAGTTTCTGATACAAACTGTTTTTAAATGCTGGAATTAAAGTTTGAATTTTCCGTTTGATGCTTCGATGCTATGATAAATGTATTGTACTATGGCTTTAAGAACATGATTCACTGCACTGCTGACCGGTTTACTATGACAAGGAAGGTAGATTGGCGCCACTTTAATAGAGAAATTGACATGACGAACGGGAAGATACTTCATTGGATAAGTCCTGAATCAACAGATACGATCGTAATAACAGCTGCAGCCCTTACAGTTCAGTTGGTCAGCTCTACCTTCTGTGCTGTGTGCTGTAGAGATGGAAATCAATATTTTTCATTTGCAATAAATTATTTATACAGGGTGTCCCATAAGTCAACGTCCAGCCGAAAACGGGTGATGCGCCAAGTCATGACAGTTATCAGAAAAATATAAAAAAAAATATTTGCCAAGTAACTTTCGAGTTATGAGTATTTAAAAAAAACAGGAAAAACTGACACCCTGTGATGATCTTTTAAGTCCTGTGACTACAAATATTAACTTTTCATTAAACTTTTTTCTGCAACGTAAGCATGAATAACCCTTCTGTAAATTACAATTCAAAATTAAGCCATAAATGCCTCAGTTTTTAATGAAATCGTGGAGTTTTGGCCAACGTTTCATTTCAGATAATTACATCACCCAACTTTAACCGTCTGTACTGCAAAAAAAATGTACTACACTATCATGGCATGTAACTTTAAAAATTGGCGCATTTATCCAGAATTCCAAAATGGTATAATAACAAACAAAGCGCAAAATTAGTATTATTCATGATCAAAAAAGGTGAACCATGGAGAGCACTGGTGGTCTAGTGGCCCCGCCTTCCGATCCGAAGGTCGTTGAAATCAAGTCGGGTTCAAATCAAGTCGTGCACCAATGCGTTTTTCTGTCGAAAATGTATGTGCACTATGCCAGTAATCAAAACGGTGAAGAAAAAACATCGTGAGGAAACCGGCGTTTCGTAGAACCTAAAAATGTTCGAGCAAAACGTGTCAAGGGTCACGCAAAAAAGGCCCGCCAGCGGCCTACTTGCGGTAAAAACAGCCCGCACATCAAGTGCTGATGATAAATTTGCTATTTGCTGAAGGTGAACCATGTCCTTGAAAAGTCATACTTAAAACTATTTACATATTATCGTCCAGTTACTTTTGTTTTCTACATAGTTTATGATCACTAATGCATAATATTCATTTATTGCGTATATTCTACGACGCAACGCCAGTTGATGACGCATATCAATAGTTTTTCAATGAATATTGTTGATTTCAATTTCAATATTCATCTATCTACTAAGATTATCATAACTGTTTGTTTATACCAATAAATTAAATATTCAAATTAATCTAGTATTATGAATATAGTAAAATACTAGCTGCTTGTCTTCCATAATTCATATTTTATAAAAAGGTTTACAAAAAAAAATATTTAGTGTCATATCAGCTATCTGTTCCCAGTACAAGCTCTACTTAGCTTGGGGCTAGATAGTGTTGTGGGAATTGTCCACAAAATGTATTTATAGATTGTAATTTATTTATAATTACATACTTATTATGATGATGACTGATGTGAGTTATTTGAAGTTTGTTTTTATATTTTAAATAAGTTACCCTACTGTTTATTCTCACATCTGTCTTTTACATTTTGACAGTTTTTTGTAATATAGTTTATCGAAATTTCTTAAGAATCAAACGCCTGAAAGAGTATGTTACCCCAAGATTATGGATGCCAGTCATAATAAAACTTATATTTTTGCAAAATCTGCCGAAAGATATATAGTTAGGTCTATTATGCACTACTTTTTCAACTACCTACTTCAGCACAAGTACAAGCAGTCACACACAGAGATCTAAAATCAGCAGATCTCACGAAGCTATTAAAAATAATAACTCACTCAGCTCATTTATTTTTGTACACCGAAGGAAAAATACAAGCAGTTGTACAAATATTACAATTTAAATAGTTGTGTGATGAAAAAAAATTCACATTTTTTCCTGAGACAAGTGATTAGAAAGAATCGAGAGCATTTAGGTCAACAAAAGCAGAATAGTTTGGTAAAAATGAAGTTGAGCTAATGTCGTAAATTTTTATTTGACGTGACTTTTCTTGAGTTTTACTCGGCACCTCAAAACAGCTCTTTAGATGGCCAGTATATACCAAATTTAATAGAAGTACTAAAATAAATAAATAATATACCAACAAATAATAGCAATAAGTCTGCATAAATTAAGGACAAAACCGTTCTCCCTGTAAAATTAATCAGTGAAGTTAGGGCTGATGATAATACAAACTGGCTTGTCTTTTGTTCACGAAATGACATAACGTCTCAGTTGACAACTATGACAGCTGACGAGTTCTACACGAAAACAATAAACAGACGAAGAAGCATTGAAGA
This sequence comes from Thera obeliscata, assembly GCA_947578465.1. NCBI lineage: Eukaryota > Metazoa > Arthropoda > Insecta > Lepidoptera > Geometridae > Thera > Thera obeliscata. Next base: position 19,417,808 of record OX387912.1, on the reverse strand, counting down.
TAATTATATCCTAAGAAGATTAATAAAAAAACCCTTTGATCTAACAAATTTTCATCCCAACCACGAGTCCACGACGCACTAGCAAACCATGTGTTTTATAAAACCCAGATTTTGTAATATTCGATGATAACCATTCCAACTCTTCAAAAATAAACGCATTATTGGATATCCTACGTTTCTGCCCCAACACTTTTAGTTAATACAACTCGTTAAAGTTATAGAAAGTCGTAGCTTTTGATTTATACCTGTATGGCTTAATAGGCTGGTTCTTGTACTTATATTAACTTGGATAGCTTTATAAATAGCTAACACGCCTATAAGTAGCATATAACGGCCTATCAATTATCTTAATCGTTAGAAATCGGATGCTTTGAAATTGCACTCCGACTTTAATAAATAAATATAAATATATTGTGGACCATCCACACCACAATAACTAGCCCCAAATTAAGCAGAGCTTGTACTTTGGAAACCAGATTGCTGATATAATACTTACCTACATACATTCTTTTTTGTAAATACATAACTTAGAATACAATATTTCATCCAGACATAGAATAAATAGCGAAATAGCGTGAACGAAGCGTATATCGAGTATACGTTAGATATACCTATTATAAAAGATATAACATAAATTTCAGTATTAGCTGTAGTACATGTACAAATATGTATTACAGATTGTAATTGTGAATAGTGTAATCGCATCAAAAACCTAAACGAATCGCTATAATACTGATAGAATCGCTCTACCTAAAAAGTGATTTCTGGAATGCCACAGTTGTAGTTGTCTAAAATAATCCAAGGTGTGTGATTAATTTTGGTATAAATTATCAAATGGTAAATCTATTTAAAAATAAACAATCATTCTCTGCTCTCTTTCTGCTTTTGGTGCCTCTCTAACTGACTCTTGATTGTTTTATTTATAATTTTCTAGCTTCTATGGAATGGAATGTCCACATCATATTTATTTATCGCTTTACAAAAAAACACGTGAAACAGTTCAGCTATTTGATTCAACTACTCGTAATACATCCCTATTCGTATCACTTTCAATTTTCAAAAATTGAAAAAAATACAATTCCAAATTGGTGTTTATTTTTCTCTTACATAAATTTTCTTGATAAAAACGATTGTTTGATACATGCTTAGGTGTCAAGCAACCGGTTACACCGGTGTTCCGAATGACATAGAACTTGAAAATTAACATAGCCGACAATACGCGATATAAACATTACCATTCACGTTATTCAACTCAGTTCTTAATCAGCGGCCGGACTATTGAGTTCATTTATACATGTACTTTGTGAACATAACAAAAGTTTAAGTGGTCATTTTAGTGATAGTGGAGACGGTTTGCAGAGGTTAAGTTCGGTGAGTGACATTAGCATAATTAATGTTCGTATTTGTAACAATTATACTTCAAAACTAGCCATGGAGGCTTACTTATAATACGTCATATAGAATATAAGTATAGTAATATAGATAATACGATATAATGTCACTTGTTTTATATATTTAGCTTTTAACAGATTTTTATTAGTAAACGCATATACACAGAAGAATGACAACTTCTATACCGTGGTAAAGGTTTGTACCTACATAATTTTAAAAATGAATTGCGATGTAAGTTTTTTCAACTTAAATATTTTACGCAGTATACTGATAGTGAGGATATGCAAAAACAATACGAGTGAAATGTTTTATCATTCTCTAACTTATTGACTGAAAGTATAAATGTACAACTGCATTTATTCTGGATGAACACACTGTACCTACTTGTTCCTTGATTTTGTATCTTGATATTTTGGATTTTTTAGCTGGAACTTTGATTCTCTAGTCTAGGTTGTAGTTAGAGGCACATCTGAAAAATAAAGAATTGCGTGCATAGATTCTAAAACAGTTAAATAAACATCTAAAACAGTTACATACAAGCAAACAAACTAACATACAGGTGAAGCTAATAAAAGCGTTATAAAAACAATAGTTTTTTTTTTCATATTATTGCATTGTCATCAACATTTGACAGGTGTGCAAAGTTTGAATCAAATCTGATCGTTCAAAGTAGGACAAAATCGAGCTCAAAAGGGTCGGTTACAAGTTAAATACAAGCAAACAAACTTACATACAGGTGAAGCTAATAAAAGCATTATAAAAAAAATGTTGTTTCACCAAATTTCGTAATATTGGAGCTAGACTGTGACCAAAATACTCTGTGCTATGCTTATGTATAAAAGTGTCTTATACACACAATAAATCAGTATCATAACGCCATAAAACTAAAATAGACTAGTTATCCTTTGCCTCGTACAGCCCACAGCCATAATCGTAAAATTGCAGTATTTTACTCGGGTATTGCTTTCTTCTTCAGTGTTCTAGACTGCTCAAGAGAACTTGGAGCTTTTTCAAGCTTCAAAGTTATATATTTAACTTCAGTGGATATATTTGAATGAACTTTCACTATTTTAAATCTGGATGAAGCATAAAAAGGTAGAGTTCCAATGTGTCTTACAAAACTATAGGCCTTATACTTGAAAAATCTTTCAAAATATGCCTAATCAGTTTTTTAAGTTTTATCTTCTGATCGTGTCACTGGTTCTTTCAAAACAGTGTGGTGAAAGGTCTAAGTACGCCTCAGAGAGGCTCCCTTCTTTTAAGTTTTATTAAGTTTTATCAACTATTCGTCATCTCCTTCCAATGGGTAGGTAATGAAAACAGTTACAGGACTACTTCTAACTTTGCGCAAAATTATTCTCCTAAGATAAGCACGAGCTTATTGGTTTTTTCTTTGACGTGGAAATTGCCAAGTTTTCGTTCGTTATCAATATAAGCCCGTGATAAGAGAGGCGCCTGGTCAAGGGTTCATTGGCTATCTATTGAACTTACTATCACGCTTTGTAAGGATGCCTTTACATTGACTGGTTCAACGGCTCTCACAGCTCAGTCGGTAAGAGCTCTGCCTTATGTGCTGTAGGGTGTGAGTTCAACTCTCACCGAGGATTATAAAAAAGCGATGTACAAAGAGGGTTGTTACATATCTGGGCAGTAATATAAAAATATTGTATTGTCACCAATATTTTTTTTTTTTTTTCATATGAAACCTTAAGGACAACGCATAAGAACAAGCTTTCCAAATGATATAAGCAATTATTTAAAAATAAAATACGATGGTATTTTGACGCATATTTAGAGTTATTTTTTGATAAAGATTTATAAACTGTGTGAAACATAAATTATACAATTCAATTTTTGAGCAATGTCCTTCAAAAATGACTCAACTTATACCTAAAATAAAACAAAGTCATTAGTTCCGCTAGGTGCTTTTAATCTAAATATCTAAAACTCTACGTTACTGGCTGACTGACAGGTAATCAGCGTAAATCCCAGAATTTACAAATTTGAAGGGTAGCTTCCTGTTGCAGTGTAAAAGTGGTAAAAGTATAAAAACAGAATCCCCGAAGTTCTACTCCTAAAAAGGTGCAGCGGGGTTGAATTTTGTATTGGAGTTGCGTCGGTTCTACTAGTTTGGCATTTTGGTTTTTAAATGGCAACGAGACTTGTCAAATAAAAAGTTGTAACCTTCACTATACCTACTCTAGATTATAATTAAATTAAATTAACAAAAATGCGCAAACTTTTGATTGGTTCTGTTAAATTGCAGGCAAAAAAATGTAATTTGCAAATTACTTAATTTCATTTTAGTCATTGAAACACTTGTAAACGATAAAAAATACATTTTACAGTTTTTACAGCGTCAGGGGCCACTCTTCCCTAATATGTTCCTGTTTACGAGAGCTTTTTTTTACATCCCACCAAAGTATTTCGTTGGAAATGTTTTCATTGTGATCACATCTTTACAATAACAAATAACCCCACACGAACACAGCCTATCCACTTGTTATTGTATAACATTTCATCAGTTTCTACTAACGATATCTTCTTCATAATAAAATACGAATACGAGTATAGGTAGATCTTTTGTAGACCTACCAGATGTGTTATAAAATAGAATAAAGGCTCGAACACACCTAGTTTCACTGATCGCTACCGCCAGCGAACTAGGTGTGCGCACCATTTTGAAATTTTACAGTAGCATCATCTTGTTTGCGCGTGATTGTCACTGAGAAAAGTAAATTTACAATTTTTTTTTTAATTTATCTATCAATCAGATACTTTACCTCAATTTTGCTGATAGCTAAGTGTGTCAGTGTTTATCTTCACATTAAATTCTGAACTTTGATCAAAATATGTACTTTGATCGTGTGCATATATGCATTTCAGCATCAGAAGTTATTATTAAATGTAAAAACTGAAATAAATGGAAGGTGGTTGAAAATAAACCTCTAAAAAAAACAAGATACAAACCATATTGTTGAGTCCAAACTACATCCAAATCAACCCTTCCGTCATGATTCATTCACAAACATCTGAATACACAAAAAAATATTATTTTTATCGTGTCACTGGTTTTTTCAAACCAAGTGTGGTGAAAAGATATTAAGTGCGCCTCCTTTCATGCACTTGACACATTTACGAACTTTCTAAGCTTCTACAACATGCCGATTTTCTTGCGATGTTTTTCTTCACCATTTGAGAGTACTGGCGTAGAGCTCATATACATTTTTGGTCAGAAAAACTCATTGGTATGAGACTTGATTATAACCCACGACCTTAGGCGCTTCCACAAAGCCACCAGTGCTCTCAATATTATTATTGTGACGTCACATTTGTTATGAATGATTCTGATATAAATAGATAAACTGTGTACTTTACACACACACTTGGGTCACACTTGGGGTTAAAAGTTCACGGTCTGTTATTACTGATATCCCCCTTATACTCTTGTAATTATAACCATATTGAAGCAGCGAAGAAAACAATTTTCAAAACTAACTTTAAAGATTAATTAACATTAAGGTTGTAAATTCAAAACTCTAACCTAATAGGGTTGAGAACCAGCGTAGCCACTTTAAGAAGACCTAACGTACTTAATGTTCCCTTTGTCAAGACCAATTATAGGCAAAACGCATACATGATTAGGGCTAGCAACTCATTTAACACCTTGGTAAGGCAGACGTTGATATTGACATTTTCAATACCTCATTAGCTACACTTAAACGTATACTTAGTGGCAAATTCTTCAAAAATGTTTAGTTATTGTTTCAAGTTTATTTTAGTTTACAAAATCTTTTTCCATGTTTTTGGTATATTTTCTTAACTTTTCTTATAATAATACTAATATCTAATAACTTAAGTACCTACCATATTTCTTATATACCTAACGTTAGTCTGTTTATCGTCTACTTTACTGTTTTTATTAGTTTATTCCATGTTTTATCTGTGGAAACTTTTAATTGGTCTTTAGTTACTATTCTTTTATTTAATGTATGAACCTAGCTGTAAGTTTTCCTAAAATTCCAAAAATAAAATAAAATAAAATAAAATCTATACCTACTACATGCATGTATGAAAAACTATGCTTGCTCTGCTAAAACTCATTGTGAACATAGTTTTCTTAGAGCACCTTTAAAAGTGGGGTCTGCTTAGTCGTTCTTATCTACGGACTAAGGAAAAGCAACGTTCTGTTTGGTTACCAATAGAATGAGTGACTGATAGTGAAATTTACATCATTTTCGTGCTTACGAGTGTGAGAGTTTCACAGATTTTGTGATGAAACGTATGAGTCATAGACAAATATCTGCTATCTTTATCATTTTGCAATCATAGCACTTGTCCACACAACATTCTAATGAAAGCCCATGAAAGCTCATAATTGAGATAAGGTGAAATAACTAGGTACTTAGTAATTAGATAGATAGATAGATAGAAAATACTTTATTGCACACCACATAAAACTAACAAGGGAATACAGAAAAACATCAAAGTGGAATACAATGGGCGGTCTTACCACTAAAAGCGATCTCTTCCAGGCAACCTTGGGATGGACTGTAATTTCAAGTATTTTAAAAAATATATTCTCGTATATTTGTAAATTCCCTTTTTATCTGGATCTTCAAAGTTGGCAAATAGTTGACGCTCAAAGCGGATCTTCTAAAAAAGTTCAAATTGTTTACCTACACAACAATTCAAAAATTTCTTTAGGTTTTTTCAAAATTTAGTCTAGGCGACTGATCAAAGTGACGCAAGCGCTGACGCAGGGCATAAGCATTGCTATTCAGCGTGGCAATGCCAGCGTCTTGGGGACGCTTCTATCTGGTACTGATTTGGATCAGTTGAGCTATCTCTGGATCGTTTGTAACGGTCTGCAGATAGCTCAACTGTTTCTTGTGTATTTTGTACATTTTGTTAATATTTGTTTAATTGTAAGTTTCTTTGCGTTAATAAATAAGTGAAACAAAAAAAAAATTTGAACTTTACAAACCAGAAATGCCAACCTACTTTTAGCGCTGCCTGTACCTGATTAAATCATGTTTAAAATAATTTAGCTTGGGTCTGGTGCGATGACCGATCGACCCATCTGACTTATAATTGGCACTCAGTACTGAGTACTTTATAATACGTGTCAATCACATGACTTCCAAACTGACCGATAAGGGTTGATAAAGTCAAAACAACCTAATACACGTTTTTATAATTAAATGTGCTTTCACTTCAGGCACGGTAGATATCCTATAATTTTTAGGGCTCCGTAGCCAAATGGCAAAAACGGAACCCTTATAGATTCGTCATGTCTGTCTGTCTGTCTGTCGGTCCGTATGTCACAGCCACTTTTTTCCGAAACTAAGAGCTATACCTACTGATGAAACTTGTTAAGTAGATGTATTCTGTAAACCACATTTAGATTATCACATAAAAATTGAAAAAAAAAATTATATAAATTTTGGAAGTCCCAAAATTATACTTAGAACTATAACTCAATTTTTTTTCTACAAACCCGTAAGTGTGGTGTATCTATGGATACTTAGGTCTTCAAAAATAATATTGAGGTTTCTAATATAGTTTTTTTCCTAAGTCTCTATATAGTTTGCGCGAGAGACACTTCCAAAATGGTAAAAGGTGTGTCCCTGTAACTTCTAAAATAAGAGAATGATAAAACTAAAAAAAAATATGATGAAAGAAATATACGAGTACATTACTATGCAAACTTCCACCGAAAGTGGTTTGAACAAGATCTAGTTTTTAATGCGTCATAAATTGTAAACCTCAATTTACCTCTCGACGAATTACAAGAACTTTTCTATTATGTTACTTGTTGCTACGGAACCCTTCATGGGCGAGTCCGACTCGCACTTGGCCGCTTTTTTTTAATACTAAATAATGGGGTTTATATGTAGGTAAGTGTCATCTCTTACTACTAGGTAAAGACAAACAGTATGCTTAGCAACTTAGCGTTCTTAAGAATGCAAGAAGTCAACAGTCAGTTTTGTAACAGTACCCCCGCATATATGTAGGTATGTACATTATACATGGGCATGCACTCGTTAATCTATTACAGGAAGCTCAACTACTTCTGCTTAGTCTAGCTTTAAAACGCACAGTTTACGACCGACGTTTGCTCTGGCACAACTTAAAAAAACAACAACTTTAATGCATTACTCGCGAGAATAAATTTTATTAAAAGCAGCTGCTATTCCTTGCAAATAACTGGCGCTAGAAAACCGGTGATCTGAGATAAAAATTCCTATGATTTTTTAATTTTTTATACTACTTGTTTGTATAAAAAATAATTTAATAGTAGTATTAAAATATAACCACCTCATGTTAGGTGGCAACGATCGTTTTCGAAGCTTCGCTTCGTTGGTCACGCTTGTCAGGAATGTGCCCTACGATGCACTGCTCTGCAAAAAAAAATATTTTTTTATTTCACAAATACATATTAATTTTCAATAATGTCAATAAAATACTATCAACTCATGCTAGACGTTGTAAAAACAGGGTGCCACACCAAAGAGCTAAATGTAGGTACTGTATGTACCTTGGCGTATTATGGTGGCTGTAGGTTATCGTCACGTGTTGCACCTTCAGTAAACATTGTGTGTTTGAACTTAAAGTCAATGGAACTGTGATGGAGCGATGCAAACTCGTTCACTTAGCGCTACACACATAAACTCATAGAACTTTGCATGACGAATATTCTATAAAAACAGACTTACCTACGTGAAATAATAAATAAATAAAAATAATAAATATGTAGATGTATGTCGTTGGTGCGATCCCCACGGAGAACAAACATTTAGGGTGGTGAGCAACAACATAGATGTTTGTTCTGTGTCTGGTCCACACAACACTATCAAGTCCCAAATTAAGCAGAGGTTGTACTATTGGAAACCAGATAGTTGACACACTAACATACATTTACTACATTTTTTTGTAAATAATTTCTAAGAACACAATACAACACCCAGAAAGAGAACAAATATCTGAATTCACCACACAAAATTTGTTCTCGGTGGGGATCGAACCCAAAACCTACGGCGCAGAATACAGAGCTTCTACCAACTGAGCTGAGAGACCAGTAGTAGTTAAAATAAAAAAATATTATTGGAGGGATCTACTATTACGAGAGATACCTTTTATCAAAGCCATAAGTCTCAGTTATAGATAAACAAAAAAACAAAAAAACAAAAAACAATCTATAAGTACCTAACTGTTTTTGTTAGAAAATTGACCTTGTAAGTAAATCGTGCACATGATGATCGAATTGAACTCTAACCCACTTATCTAGTAATAAAGATTATTAACTCGTTAATTTAACTTTTATAACTAGCATTTTCTGGTTTGACTATTGCGTAGTAAACCTCTGTTATACCCCAGATAAAACATGTACTACGTGGTAAGAATCACGAAAGTTTGATTATTGTTTGAACAGATGATTTTAACTAAACAATACCATATTCACAAACAACATTCTAAATTCTACTTAAATTCCAAACCTCAATATCATGAGTCATTTTTACCCGAGCAAGCTTATCTCTCTTCCCAGCAGTAAGCTAGGTATCATAATTATGATACCTAGCTTACTGCTGGGAAGAGAGACGAAATTTCGTATTAGTCTTTTAGTTTTGACCAAACCTTTATTAATAGATAGAAATCTCTTTAGTACCTTACAAATGAATAAAATGAGATTTTATGTGTACAGCCTATTTCGTTTGACCTAAAGCATACAGCAAGCTATTTTGATATTGCTTGTGAATAGGTACGCGTGAAAACGTGCGAGAAAACATACTCGTGTAACAAAAGGTTAAGCAATGTGCGTTCATAATTAATTTACGTATTCTGAAGTATTTTTATGTAGGTAGTTACTACTTCAAAAGTCTAGCATTTCCTTATTTTCTTACACAAGTTCGTATAGTTATAGTGGCATCGTTTCTTGAACTGTTTCTTGTTCGCAGACTATATAAAGACACCATGGTGCAAAGAGTGGCTACAGACGAGCGTCCCTTCGAGACGCGGTCATCGGACGAGAGTGGACTGGGGAGGAGTGACTCGCCTAGTGAGGACACCGAGCCTGAAGCAGCATTGGTAAGTTCCAAGTTCACAACACCTTCACTCGACTACGAAAACAAAACTCCATGCACAAGCAAAAAGTTTTAGCTCACAAACCTACAACTGTCAATGAAAAAGTAACAGAGCGTCATCTCAATACTGCAAAAAAACATGTCACACTGACATCTAGTGACGGTCAAAAAATAATAACATGGTCAGCAGATTCTAAGCAGTGATTTTTTATAGCATTAAATTGGATCAAATAAATTAACCGCGATGAACGGGTTTTTCGCGCTTTCGCTCGGCTATGACATATATTTTTTACATTAACACATTCATAGCTTTGGTTGTCGGTATCCACATAGCATCAGTGTTCCTAAGATTTGATAAAGTCAAACTGAAACCACACATAAAGCAGACCCAGACAGACGAGGTGGAAACAAAGTCGGAATGCGCCGAAACGTGCAGCTGTGATATGCCAAAGTCAAGTACAAAATAGGACTCCCACAATGGGAACACAACATTAAGCAAAACGGCCCAAACCGAAAACCCAATATTCAATAATCACTATGACAGCTTTTGAAAAGAAACTGAAGAGGAGGCGAATGATAAGGAGGCTCGCAGAGAAAGTTATCAATGCATGTCTTCTGGCTACCATTTCTCTGGCATTTGCGGAGATAACCATGACAATACTGATTTTGTTACTTTAGCGAATAACAGATCACAATGGCTCTTAAAAGGATGTGGGGAAGGCGAAGGGCTCTTGCAAGGAAGGCAGCCGAGAGCTCATTGGATATCATCGCCTGGGCCACACTCTTAATTGGAACTTACTTCCTCCTCAGTTTGTAGCGAAACTAATGCAACAAATAATTCAATTACACTAAGGAATAGCTAAAACCATCGGTCTCAATATCCCAATCGCCTGAATAGAAGATTTTTCAACTGTTTAATAAGTTTTGAATCCAATATTTGGATTCATGTTAAATTAGTAAACTGAATAAATGACAGTGCAAATCTTTTGCGTTTTTAATATTTCTTTGAAAGTTGAATTCACACTAAGGCCCGTATTCCGAAACAGCGCTTGAGTCTGAGTCGAGCCCACAGAGCACCAAACACGCTTTTGCTTACGCAAAGTAGAGAGAGTATGATGACGTATTACTAAGAGAACCAGTGTCGCCAAACTCATACACGTAAAAACAAACACACATAGAAATAAAAGTTATGATTGGTCGAAAAAAAACGTTAAAAAGGACCTAAAACCAAAAAAATAAATTAAATGATAATAAACCTTAAAGCTATCGTGACATGGTTCTAAACTTAATAAAATAAACAGTGCTAAAATAAAATTCTATTTGCCAAGAGATGGCACTTCTCATTCAGTATTTTTTTCTTTTAGTCTCTATTTAGTTATAATAAGATTGATAATACAATGGCTGTTACTTTATTGACAACAAAACAAAGCTACTTGACGCTAGATGGCGTTATAGAAAACAATTCTGTTAGTCTTTATCCACAAGGTATAAGATTCATAATACAATGGCTATTACTTGACATAGCCACTCACTTAGTGATGTGCCAAGGTGGATACAAGACAAATGTATCGACATCGATGATTACCTACCTACTTCTTATCGTGTCACTGGTTTTTTCGAACCAAGTGAGGTGAAAGGATTTTAAGTGCGCCCCAAAGAGGCTCCTTTCGTGCACTTATTTAACACATATTTTCGAACTTTTTAAGTTCTATGGCATGCCCGGTTTCCTCACGATGTTTTTCTTCACCGTTTAAGAGCACTGGCATAGTGTAAATTAATTTTTGGGCAGTAAACCTCATTGGTTGGACTGGATTTAAGCCCACGACCTAAGGATCAGAAGGCGAAGCCGCTACCACTAGCCCACCAGCGCTCTCACCTACCTACTGATGTATAACGATCGGTAGCACGTCAGGTTATATAATATATGGTGGTCGAAATAAAAAGCTTTTCTTATCTATCTTTCTTTATTTACCCAATCAAATGTTTACAACTCGTAAAATTGTATACTTAACTGTTTCAAATATTGTTTCTTTTTCTTCTTGTGTTTTCTTTTTCCTGTTGCATCGATACATTTATTTTGAATATCGGAAAACTGAAACCAGAATTATTATGTTATTTCTTCAAAATATTTCTGTAATTTTCATCTTACCCAGCCACTGTGGGCTATAAGAATAAGAAAAGAATCAGAATAATAACAGAATAATACATAAGGAATAAAATCATCGATAAAGCAAAAAAAAAGTCAGCTCCCTAAACCTAACTATTTATATGATCAGAACTAATAAAGTATTCGATAGCACATTCATCACTTTATTGGGGTAGGTACAGCCCTAATTGAGTAGCGAAAGTTGAGATTTATAGAAACGCGACCTTAACGAATATCATTCACAGTCTATTTTTGTTTGATGGTTTTGCATTCTAAACAAAACCAATTTAAGCAATAAAATAATACTAACCTGTGATACGATATGCCCCCTTTTGTTAAATTATTGGTTCGGCTATCGTTTTAGCACTGCAAAACAGCACAATACGGCATTTTTATATTTTTTCGTGTTTTTCTCAGTTACGTTTCTTCTGACAGACTTCAAACACGACTAAACAAAGGAGGGCTTGAAGTCTGCTGTACTGCGCGTACTTGGAGCGTGAGAAGGTCGTCTACATGCTAGTTCCATTACTTCTTTATTTCGTGGTCGAGCCTCAAGCATAGATTTTATGACAGTTCTCCATTGAAAAGTGTCAAAAATCTGTGCTTGAGATAAGCACTGTTTCGGAATACGGGCCTAAGAATTATGACGAAAAGATGTTTCCAAAGTCATGTCTAATCAGTACTGTGGAGATTCAATAGAGTTACAGGAGCTTACATGAAAACTAGGTACATGATTAAGTTACTTCAAAACATTAAATATACCTACCAACATAAAAAAATACTCCATCAGGACATAGTGGTGACCTAATTCCAATAAATGCCACACTACATCAGTGAATGGGCAGCAGCTTGGCCAGTGTAACAACAGTAACTCATCAATGAAAGTATTGACTGAGCAATCAATTAAGTAATATTATGACACTGGTATACTTATTGGATAACACGAACGAAGGTGCTACATTTAGGGTCAAGTATAGTAAAGTGGTGAATGACGTCAGGGTATAAGTAAACGTACTCTAAATATGATTAGCTTCTAACATTGTGCATTAATACCTTACCAGTCGTATGTAAAAAAAAGTTTGCAACTGATCTCCTCAATAATAAACTTTTTCTTACATGACGAACTCTTTTCAGGATTTCCTTGAAATTGACGTTTTATATGTCGAATTTCCGAACCTCAGTCAAGTCGTCCTTTTGTGTACAATAAACATTGTTATTGTTACATATTGTTTACATGCGTTTGTAATTATTTTTATTATACCCATGGTGGAAACTGAAGTCTCGGGTAGTGGTGATTTAGGAAACACTGGCATAAATATAGATAAAGTAGGTATGTGAGGTATAAAATTAAATATACGAGTAGCAGTGAATTATTTATTGAGTGATCCTGACATACCTTTTCGCTTCATTCACTTCCAAAACCTGAGATTCTGCTGAAAATCACATATTTTTTGGCGCAATTTCATAGTGTTTCTTCTTATACAGGTGGTGCCACCAGATGGAGGTTGGGGCTGGGTGGTTGTAATAGCCTCGTTCTTCTGCAACTTCGTGGTGGATGGCATCATCTTCTCTGGAGCCTTGCTGCTGGAGAAAATCCGAGAAGAGTTCAATGTAAGTTTATCAGCTACTATGACTATTTTTCTGATCAGTTCTAAAACATACGTTTATAACAGTTTAGGGCTCATTTGAGACTCTACTATTTTTAAAAATCATAATCTTTAGCCAAAATTTATAAAAACACAGAAGGTAAAAAGTAAATACTGGTGGGCCAATATATTTTTTTTTTATGTAAAACTCAGCGGAGCACGTGCAGATAGTGCAGTTGTTTTCATGTTGCTCTTTCCAAAGTGCTCTCGACTCTTTGATTTTCTAATATGATGGGTGATCAGATCAGTCCTTACCTTGTCTTTTATCAGCGCGATTGTGGTAAAGGATTTTTCTAGAAGATTCTTCTACTCTTGAATAATAACAAGATAGTAAACTGGTTTGGTTCACATTCACATTTGAAACGATTAAAAGAGTAAAACATATAGATCCAGACGCTACAGACGCGTGCTTTGACTATTTTTGGCGTGCTGCCATTCTGACCACACCTTCCATCGTCTTTAAACATATTTATATGTTACGTCACAGCCGTGCCTCCGCGTTGAAAACTTTAATAATATGCAAGATGTTAGAACGAAGAACGAAAACCTTGAAGCGTGTGATGCCGGCAAGCTAGAACGGCAAGAAGATAGATCGTCATTTGGGTGTTGAAAAACAATTTTATTGCGTCTTGGATTTCATCGAGAGTTAGATTGTCAATATTTCCGATTCGTCATCCAGTTTGTTCTTTAATTCTATTGACATCCAAAAGTGGTATTTTTCAAGGTCACTGAGTCCGGTTGAACTTACCTACTACATTTTGCCATTTCATTTAGCTAATTGGTAGGTAGTAGTCACTTGATTCGTTCGATGATAATTTATTGCTCTTGGTGTGGACTCGATTTTTTAGCATACCTCGTATTTTTTTTAGATTTCAAATATTGGCTTGATTAATCCAGATATTTCAATTAATTCTTGATTATAAGTGACAGTATAAGCACAGTTATTCGATTAACGAATGCAAATATTTCGAATGCGCACCGCACTAGAATGACTAATACTCTGCTTAATACGAATGCCATTCGTGTGTTGTTTTTATCATTCGATTGGTGTATCAAGATCTGTCCATACCCAAACAAGTTTAACAAATTTAATTAACCATTATTGAGATGCTCTACATTTTAATATTTAACGAAGCAAAATATAATTTATTTTATTTGGTCTTGGATTGATCATCTTTTAACGGTTCTTCAGCCGATATTTATTTATTATGGAGTGCTACGCAGAGTATGTTGGTGCCATCACCTGAATACAGCTTTGAATATGAGTCCGACCAATCGACACTGGAGTTGTAATTCGCAAGATTGTAGGAAGATTATGCGTAGCGAGCTGCTAATCCTCTTCATAAATCAATAATTGAAGACAGAACGACGGTAGTTTTGAAAGTGCCGTTTAACTGCAATTATTGTATAATTGCATCCACGAAAACAAACCAAAAAAATAACTATAACAGATTATTATGATCCCAAGAATTGACAGGATAAAAAACAAGAATGCAAGATTCTTGAATGCAATCTCGCCTAAAGACAATAGAGCCGCCATTAAGCTAAGGCCAAGGTTCTATTCTGGTGCAACAAGTGTTCATTCAATGTTTCATTCAATACTGAGAAATAACTGATGATGTTGAAGCATAAATCGTATCTATAATTCGAATAAATTAAGGTCCTGCAATCGATATGTAACAATCATTCCCTTGGTCACGACTGATTGTTGAAATACTAAAGCGTATTAGCTTTTTTAAGCTCACTTATTAAAAAAGCAGCCAAGTGCGAGTCGGACTCGCCCATGAAGGGTTCCGTAGCACGACGAACTACAAGAACTTGATGTAATATAATAAGGTTCCTGTAGTTCGTTGAAAGGTAAATTGCGGTTTACGGTTTATGACGTATAAAAAAAAAACTACTGACTAGATCTCGTTCAAACCAAATATCGTTGAAAGTTTGCATAGTAATGTACAACATATATTTTTTTCAGTATTATCATTCTCTTACTTTAGAAGTTAGAGGGGGGGGACCAACTTTTTTCCACTTTGGAAGTGTCTCTCGCGCAAACTATTAAATTTAGAAAAAAACGATGTTAGAAACCTCAACATCATTTTTAAAGACCTATTCATAAATACCCCACACGTATGGGTTCAATGAAAAAAATTTTTTTGAGTTTCAGTTTCAAGTATGGGGACCCCCAAAATTTATAGTTTTTTTTCTATTTTGTGTAAAAATCTTAATGCGGTTCACAGATTACATCTACTCGCCAAGTTTCATCAGTCTTGCTCTTACGGTTTCGGAGAAAAATGGCTGTGACATACGGACGGACAGACAGACAGACAGACAGACATGACGAATCTATAAGGGTTCCGTTTTTGCCATTTGGCTACGGAACCCTAAAAATGGTGAGGTGTGCAAGCCTGATAGCCTGCAGACGTAGCTGCGCGATGGCTTAAGCTTTCCCAAAAAAAAGTAAGAGAAACTGAAGCTTTACCAGAGGATAATCGATCAAACCTTTTATACGGTTGGCCATATAACGTAAATGTGATCGACCTACAATCGAATGAGATAAGCTCTTGACGTCACAGTACACAGAATAAGCAGATATTTACTCAGAAGCACGGCCACAGATCATTAATTACAGAATTTACACCAGTCGCCCGAACATTTGGATCCAGTTTAGTGTTGTCGAATCGACAGGGGTTTGCCACATTTGGTTCTGTATTTCTACCATGTGATTATTGCCTTAAAGTTTACAAATTCTTAGTTTTCATTTGTAATATGAAAGTTTTCATCAAATGAGCTACTATACTAAATAGGTATCTTCTAGGTAAGCGTGCTACATCGTCGACCGCATCATCACTTAACAGCAGGTGAGATAGCGGTCAAACGCAAACCTATAAATTGTAAAAAAAAACTACTTCATCAAATACATGCTTCAGCAAACATAACGCTTAGACGTGCCCTTGACTATCCCGTATTGACATTCCAAGACCATTAATTACTCTAAATTATACGTAACATGCACAGTAACAGTCACAGTGAGATAGGGGCTAACAGTTGTAAATATTTTTCCACTTTATTTTGCTGTCCTTATCTCACGTCATGTGGGGTCAGCACAACATGTTTTCTGTTTCCCTCCATTCTCTTTTACCAGCAGACATCTCCTTGCGTCATCTTTCATACATTTCAACCATCCTTTCTTTGACTTACCTCTGCATCTATTTATATCAATTTATTAAAAAAACGAGAAAATATTACCCAGATAAAAGCTGAATGTGCAATGAATGACAAGGAATGTTACCAAAATAAACTGTAGAAAGTGAAACCAGAATAATAAAATGTTGATCACTCAATCGAATAAGTATTGATGAATGCAGGAGCCTTGTCTGAAATCCAGTTCAGCGACAATATTGGAAGTTTTCCACTATCTTGACGCGGGCCGTAATTAGGACTGGCGATGGGCCGAAAACTATAGATTTATTTAAAGGTTTGGGTCCAAGACTTCTCTTAAGTAGCACAAAGATCATTTTCCTTCAATCTATCCAGGTGATACAATCACAGTTCTACGTCACAAAGCTTTTGTCATTACCGATAAAAGTCTCTCGTCACTGTTACTTTCATGACAACAAATAAAGATGGCAGCAGACTTATCGGCCTGCTAAACTAAGTGACTGCTTAGAGCCAATATTGAATATGAGCCTAACCTTTACCCCCATGTAGCCAAACTACCTTCAGCCCTGTCTTGTAGTCAGTAACCCCCGCGAATGTAGTTGCATTAAGTTCCCACATAACAGTGTGAGGGCAACGAACGAACGCGGCCTCGAGACTTCAAAACGAGGTAGCGTTTAACTTGTTCACGGTGCATTTTTGATTTGTTTCTCTAGGTCTTAGTAGGCTCAAACACAGCTGTACCTCAAGTCTCTCAAAATCATGCGTCCAAGTTTTGAGTTTTTATCTTTTGTATTGTGAGCCCGTTTTTCAAACATAAAAAAATAACTAACCTTTGGGTTGTCTAGATGCTTGAGAATTTTTAAGTTTAGAATTTATACAGTTCGCAACTTTCGTGGTAGTGCCGCAGAATGGCAAGTACTAAAATAAAAACTACGAATTGTAAGCATTCTAGTGCAGCTGACTGTACATTCGGCACCTATAAGGTGGTTGGTAGTCCTCCGACCGAGTTGACGTTTGCTTAAATCTACTTCCATTCAAAAAGTCAACAGTCAGTCTGGCAGACCGTTTAATAATTTATGTTGTAAGTTTGACGGCAACTACCTATGTTATCTAAGTTATCTACGTAGCAGTTTAGCTGCAGCTATGGCACGGAATACGAATGAGTAGCTAAGGTGACTTTGAATGTTTTCAAATTAATGAAACTACATTATTTGACCTCTAGAAAATCTTTCTGATGCCACATTTTTTACAAAAAGCTGGTGGAACAAGCATAAGTATCATAGTAAATTTTAACACATTTTTCTTCTTAAAAGTTTGCCTATAAGGTGTTCGTATTTATGTAAACTTTTTAGTAGGTAAACGTGTCAGGATCAAGGTAACTTTTATGCTAAACTCTGTGCAATCGGAATGCACACAAAATGCACATGATTTTCGATAAATAAGTCCACTTATTCAATACTAGCGGCCGCCCACGCCTTCGCTCGCCCCGTTCCTGTTACGCCCCGGTCCTGTTGCTTTTTCGAAATAAAAAGTATCCATGTGCTATTCCAGACTATAACCTATCTTTGTGCCAAATTTTATCCAGATCCGTTCTGCCGTTCTGACGTTATTGAGTAACAGACATCCATACATCCATTTCGCACTTATAATATTAGTGGGAAGTGATGGGATCTTTCTAAAAGTCAAAATGTGCGAGCAAGAAGAACCTACGTCGATCGTGGCTTTCGCCATTAGAGAATACTTGCGTACTCTTCTTCTTAATTCGTGTTGATATCACAATCATTAAAGCCACTTCGACCTGTAGGTGACTACATCCACGGCATTGGCCGATCTAGTCATCACTTATTGTGCATGAGGACACGTGATCACGTGTGGCATGGACTGCACCTGGGAACCACTCTGGCATTGCGTGTCGTTTCAGAAATCATCCCCCATCATCAGGTGACTCCTGCAACGGCCGATTCGGATTCTAATGAGGCTCATTGCTTATTTGTATATTGCTATTATTACAATTATTAGTACTTGCGTACTTATAATTGTGTATTCTGTGGTACAAGAAAACTTTTCCACAATCATTTTGAGACTGTTTACTTTTAAATAGGTATCAGAATGCCTCACATTCGTTGACCTCTCTGTCAACAGACGGCAGTGGTTATCATACTCTTTGATAAAAATAAATTAAATTGCCCGTCTGACTATTCTACACACAGAATATATTAGAGTTTTACTGTAGAACTCTTTCACCGTAAAATGTATTAATAAAAATAATAATCTACGCAACACTCTAGCCGCAAACTTAGTAGAGCTTATACGATGAGAACCAGATGATAAAATACTTAGTTTTTTTTGTTAATACATACTAACAATACAATATAGGAGCCTAATTCTCGGCTCATCTCGGATCATTTTGCAATTTTATTTTATTGCTTCTTTTCGAAGAGAGAATGGATGATTTCCTTGAGTAATTCATCGACGACCTCATCTTGGAAGCCTCGGCAGCCACGATATACGGAAAACGTAGAAAAAGTGGGGGGTTGTGCAATGCCAATGTGTAATTAAGGGACATTGAAAATCTCGGTCGGCCCGAGAATTAGGCTCCAGATCTCCACCAAGAACAAGTACTTGTGTGTTGAACCTAAACCTAGTCTGGGTGTTATGTTGTATTCTATCAGCTATCTGGTTCCCATAGTAAAAGCTTAGCTTGTGGCTAGCTAGTCCAAAATATTTGGTGAAAGCTGAAAGAGTGACACAGACGCTTCCCCAATGCCCGCACAGCTGGGTTGATGCCAATGATAAATAAAAACTATATTTTTGAATCAAGCTATGCGAGTTTCATAATACGTTGCGTAATGCTAGCAATTTTAGCAAAAACTCGTGTAAACAAACAATACTGAAACCGTTTTCACAACATTATTGTTGGTTTTTCAGGAACTATGACAACAACCATTAACATTGAACAAAATACTAGACTGCTTACGTTTATTTAAATAAACCATTATCATTTAGTCCTTTCCTTTTTGAATTTTACCATAATTTTGTTATAGAACAATTGACAATTTGCATAGGTGTTTTGAGTCCGCGCAAGGTAACTTTGCAAGTTTCAGATGGCAAAAACATTAAAAACAATTACTGGACTTGTGATCAATCGTGTTCTCAATCAATCTGTAATCAATCGTGAAATTGAACTTGCATTTTGGTTAAATTCCAAATTGCATTTCGGGAAAATCCATATTTATTATTGGTAGATTATTTAAAGTCAGTGTTTTTATCTATTTCGCCATCTGAGAGTTATCTTGCGTGGGGTCTGAAACATCTTTCAAAAGATGAAATAATATTTACATTTTCAATGGTGAGATCTTTTTGGTAGTCAACTTCGTAACATCGAAATAAATGAATTATGTAACAATGTTAGATTATATCTACGCTAGATTGTAGGTACTGTAAATGTCGATCCATTTTACTTGATGAATACCTCATCCTTGTTTTCAAAGTCAACGCACTTATTATGCCTATTTACCTAACACTCACCGGACCTAATTACAAAACTAAACATGTGCACATTCCTGAATAAAATTTGATGTCGTGTGTTGAGACAGTGGGCGGAGCTTATGGCTTGGTGAACCGAAAGCCGTTGAAGCAGAAAGGTTCTGAAGTAGAGGCCACGCGACACGCAGTGGAAAACAGTGTTAAAATTGGTGGAATTCGGTGGAAATAGAAGGCTCAAAACCGTTCTACCTTAAAATGTATCAAAAATTGAAATCAAAAGTGTATTATTTATTCAGTAGAATCGCAAGGATCAATTTGTAACGTCATCAAGCTAGGTGAGGGGCTTTCAAATCCAGTCGTGTACTTACCAATTAGTTTTTCTGTCGAAAATTGTATGTGCACTATGCCAGTACTCTCAAATGGTGAAGAAAAACATCGTGAGGAAACCAGCATGTCGTATAATCTAAAACAAACATGTTGTGTCGAGTGCATGAAAGCTCCGAGGGCACTTTAAAATCCTTTCAACACCTTTGATTTGAAACAACCAGTGACACGATATGAAAAGGATCTAGCTTTTGATTAAGTATAATAATCCTCTAGGTGGAAATACCCTGGTGAATTCACACGAGGACTGCAACGTAACTGCATAAAGTACATTAAAGTTAAGCGATTCATTGATTGAATTTAATAATGGATTCCGTGTAAATTATGAACTCGATCACGATACGGCAATCAACGATGAATGAAGGTTTTGTACCTTTCAACAACATTCATTGAGCGCGTGATGTTGTAATTATTGGCACGTTTCATCTGCTGAACTTAATCTTTGAACTACGATGTTTTTGACTTAGCGGTCTCTAAAATCTTTCTTCTACCGGCTGGGTGGCGTTCTAATCTTCGTCTCTCGATTCGTGGTCAAAATAACTTCATGCCCCAGGGCCCAGGTCGTCGAATAGGTACCCGGTTCATCATTTATTTTAGACAACTAGAAATAGTTATTTGTTATACAAGAGTGCAAAGCTGCTTTTTAAATGCGTGCTCAATTTTGATGACTGAGCAAGCGCAGGATTCTAAAGTTTAACCACGAGCGTAGCGAGTGGTTTAAAAGTTAGAATCCTAAGCGTTGGCGAAGGAATCAAAAGAGCACAAGGTGAAAAATCTTTGCACTCGAGTGCAACACGTAACTTTTCATCCCACCTCAGCGAGGAAATGACTAAATGCAAAAAAGAACATGGTGCGACTAAAAGTAACACACCAAGAAGGTTCCGAGTATGAGTTATTAACAAATTTAAAAAGGTTGTATGATAAATTCGGCACCATGCAGGTAGAAGTAAATAGGTTGTGTATTCACAAACTTATTGAACACGATATTCTAAATTCAAATTTACTTTATCCTCTAGCGGATAAAAACGGCTTTTCCAGTCAGAAATTAAACAGCAAAAACACACTTTCAGAGCTGGTGGGATGAAAAATATATTTATATTATTACACGGGTATTTATTGCGTATATTATCTTATTTTATTTATTTTCCCGACGTTTCGGCTATGTTGCAATAACCGTGGTCGCGGGCTGACTGGACTGGAACATAGTATAAATATGTTTTTCATCCCACCAGCTCGAAAAGTGTGTTTTTTCGGTTCAATATCTGACTGGAAAAGCCGTTTTTATCCGCTAGAGGATAAAGTAAATTTGAATTTAGAATATTGTGTTCACTAAGTTTGTAAAAACACAACCTATTTACTTCTACCTACATGGTGCCGAATTTATCATACAACCTTTTTAAACTTGTTAAAACTCATACTCGGAACCTTCTTGGTGTGTTACTTTTAGTCGCGCCATGTTCTTTTTTGCATTTAGTCATTTTCTCGCTGAGGTGGGATGAAAAGTCACGTGTTGCACTCGAGTGCAAAGATTTTTCACCTTGTGCTCTTTTGATTTCTTCGCCAACGCTTTGATTCTAACTTTTAAACCACTCGCTCCGCTCGTGGTTAAATTTTAGAATCCTGGGCTTGCTCGGTCATCAAAATTGAGCACGCGGTTAAAAAGCAGCTTTGCACTCTTGTATAACAAATAACTATTATGATCGCGAAAGTTTAAAAAGAACTAGAAAAATGTACTTTACAAAAATGAAACATCTTAGTAGGTCCATATTAATAACTAACTACATAGAAAAAAAGAAGAATTATTTATTAATTCTTAGGGGCTTTGTCCTCGTGAGCACACCTGTAAAGCGCTAGGCGACTCACACAGAAGATCAAGGCATGATGATTGTAGGTTTGTGACATTCAGAACCTAACAAGTCAACACAGCCAGCACAATAAGATATAGTTGCTTAAGCAACTTCATCCAAATTAATAGTATCCCAGGCATAAAAGACCCCCGTAAATACGGGCATGTTTGGCACCCGCATTGAATGTTGCCTATAAGGGTAGGACCCTCAGGCTCCGTCAAAGGCCAATTCACGTAACCATAGGAAATCATTATGTCGATACATGCTTAGTATTTTTACTCTAAGCTTAGACCTTTTGTACCGTTATGCTAATATGAGTGTTTGTCAGGTCGAATGCATATTGCTTAGGTAAATAGGACCACACACTGCTTCTGTAAACTGCAGCCAAGACGTGTCTAAGAATCGCAATTACCTTTATACTTTGGTACATAGTAACGGTACTGCATTTTACTATGTAGTCAACGTCAACACGTCATTGTTTGAGAAAAGACAGTTAGGTCTTAATAATAGAACCTAGATTTGCTTGTAGTACCTGCTCAGTTAACATTTCATATCTCTGCCCTAGTTATTTGAAAAACAAGAAGCTTGCAAAAAAGTTGTACTTATGAGTATCTTCGCCATTAATTTTCCGGACACGCGGGTTGCGCTTACGCTCTACAAAGCGTATATTCGCAGTCGCTTAGAGTTTGGTGCTGTTGTCTGGGATCCCCACGAGGACAAATACACGGTGCTCCTTGAGAGAGTGCAGCGAAAGTTTGCTCGATATGTCTACAAAAGGCAATACGGGTACTATCCGTACCTGTTTCCATCTGTGTTTGTGTCCGGTATGGTTGGGCTGAACACACTGCAGTTAAGGCGTGGATTACTACTGATGACACATTATTACATGATGTTGTGCGGAAAGGTGGATAATCCGGTGACACTGCAGCAGATGGGGCTTGCAGTGCCACGGCGGCACATGCTTGGCATGCAAGGCGCGGAAGGCCCGCGACGCCGCCGTGCACTATTCGCTCCACCGCCCGGGGTGCGGACGGTTGCCGGAGCTAACGCTCCTACTGCGAGGGCGCTTGCTACACTCAACGAATTTATTCTGCAGACAGATGCCGACTTATTTTTTGATAGTGCCTCGAAATTGTATCATTTGATGATATTATTTTTAAATATAACGTAACTAATTTTTTTGACTCTGCTGACATAACTTTTATTATCTTTTTGACATTTTCATTTGTTTTTGATTTTTACTGGGAAACTGTATTTTTCTTGACATTTTACTATTTAATATTTTGACTATATTTAATATGTTAAAATTATATTAAGTATATTGTAATTTTAGTGTTGTTTAGACTAACTTTTATTTATTGTAATGTGTATTTTGTAATCAAATTGTATTTTGCATTTGGGCGCTTTGGCGCTAGCTGTTAGCCCAAACTGCTTTGTCTAAATAAATAAATAAATAAATAAATAAATAATTAAATATATCAAATATCGAAAGAGAGAGAAACATATTATCCAATAGTACCTATTTGAAAAAAAAAAAAAAAACGTGGTTTCCGATACCTACTTTTTTTGCTACTACCTTTTTATCAGACGGAAGAAGTCCACTGCTAGACATAGGCCTCCTCCTATACCGTTTCGAGTAGAAGAAATAAGTAAAGCTATCTATTAGTATAAACTAACAAAGCTTAGGGATGGGACTTTTAGTTATGTTTGATTCGGAAACTCCTGTTTTTTTTTTGATTAAATTTGTGTTTATCTGGGAGTCACCATAAACGCCACAAAGCCGGGAACCGGTTTATTTATGGTTGCTATAATAATCATTTTAATCACGATGCCAATTAAACTAAGGCCGATTTACAATTCCACAAACAGTGGAAGGTAGCGAGATAAGTTCCGCCTCCTGATTATCAATCTTGTGACACAATAAGTTATTCAATTTATCTAGACAAAAATTGCTTTCAAATGTCATTTTAATCCCAATTTTTTGAGGCTTGGTGTGTGTCGATTTGTATGGCTGTGCTTGTTTGTTTTAGGCCACACTCCTATAGTGCACGAATTAACGTGATTTTTGTTAGAAAACTGTTAGTTTTTGTTATAAAACTGTTGGTTTTAAATTCATCACCGCGCTCGATCGGGGATTGGGTTAGGGAATTAAAATATCGAAAAATCAACTTGTTTTTGTATAAAAAGTGAGGTTTTTGACGTGACAATAAATTTAAATATAATCGTGATAATGCGCCGTCCATAGTTTAGTTTTCATGATTATTCAATCTTATATTCTTAAAAATATATGAATAATCACTAATCAGTAATAGTTTATAGAGCTCGGTTGACGCACGAGTATTTATTAACAAGGTCACTGAACCAGTTCGCTCTTACGGAAATGTAGCTATTGCTTTTACTTCCACACTAAGTATATCAAAAAGTAAATAAATAAAGGTATCGTAAGCAACGCTTGACAAGACGTGGTGACGACAGGTGGTGCAAAAGATTGACGGAGTGGTGGCTGACGAGAAGAAGCATCGGATGTCCAGTAGCATGTTGGGTTGACGACATTGTCAACGTAGCAGATAGATGAGGGTAGCCCAGAGGTTGGCAAGAGCAATGAGAGGCCAACCAATGCCTAGCAGTGGGATAAGTCAGGCTGCGGGGATCATAACTAATATAAATGGGAGTAGGTAGATTCGATACTGCGTTCAGTCTTATGAAACGAAGGTAAATAAAAACGTGTTTAAATTTCTCGTCTCACGTAGGTATTACATACATCTTAATAACATGACATGAAAATATGCATTGCAAGGCCACACATGCGGTTTAATCTCGCATGCGTGATCAAACCCGTATGATACTATCTCAATTTGTATCGTAAATAAATAAAACTAAAACCTGACTTAACCTTTGTGATTTTGTTCCAGGTCTCGGTCGGTAAAGTTAGTCTAGTGAGTTCCCTACTGACTGGTTTTTACCTCCTCGCTGGGCCCTTTGTATCAGCTCTTGCTAACAAGTAAGTCTAGTTTACAAAGTTCACGCCCTATTGCTTTGTCTAAAAGATCACACTCAAACTTAGCAATCACATGCATGTAATACGCACGACGAAGATATTTTTAGTTTATTATAATATTCTATAGGTATCAAACAAAATTCAAATCTAAACTCACAAATAAGAGGACTAAAAACAAATGTGTCGGCGGCTGGCTAAGTCTGGTTCTAGTAGAAATGGCTCAGTTATGTAATAAAATTCCTGAAGATTTCTATAATAAATAATTCTCACTGAACGTTGACTAAGCATTTCCGAAAATTATACAAAGTTTTATTTTCTGATTTGTATTATTTTTTACAGGTATGGATTCCGAGCTGTTACTATTATGGGCAGTATTATATCCGCAAGTGCGTTTGCGTTGTCGTACTACGCGAATGGCGTTGAATATCTCTACTTCGTGTATGGTACCATGGGAGGTAAGATAAAATTATGAATACTTGCACAAATATCCTGTGCACCTCATAACAGGTCAATAAATTTCATACGAACTTACTTTGGACAGCTGTGAAGCTCAGTTGGTTGTAGCTTTTTTCCACGTGGTTGGCTGTTGGTTCGATCCCCGCTGAGATTAAACATTTGAGCGATCAACGTCTAGATAGACGTTCTGTGTGGGTTTTATATTCCAAGTTAAGTACATACATACATAAAATCACGCCTCTTTCCCATGGGGGTAGGCAGAGATCACGGATTTCCACATACAAGTTAAGTTTTTAACTTGATAGAGTTTAATAATTTTTACCCAAATGTATCGAACGGTTCTATCTGCTATCTTGTGTTCTATAAAATAGGCTTTAGATTTGCATCTAAATTCTATGTACCTACCGCTTAAATCTTCTGAAAATCTGTATAATCCTGTAACATTCGATAAATTTCTGTGGGTAGGTACTTTTACCTACTTTTAAACAGTTGTAACAGGACTTGTTCCTCTTCATTTACAGGAATCGGTCTCTGCATGATCTACCTGCCAGCTGTGCTGACAGTTGGCTTCTACTTCGAAAAATGGCGAGCGCTGGCCACTGGCCTCGCTCTCTGTGGCTCCGGAGTCGGCACATTCGCCATTGGACCACTCACCGAGTACCTGATACAGGTTCTGGGCAGTTGGAAAATGGCTCTTCTAGTTCACGCAGGTTTGTGCTCTATAATTTGTGGTACATAATACCATTGTATTTGGCCTGAACCGTTTTGTTTGGGAATGAAATCTAAAGCGGTTTCATAACAGCTGTATATAGAATGTTAAGTAAGGTTCTTGATCTCATTCTCAATAAAAGTGTATTTGTTTCCAGGAATGCTTCTCCTCTGCATCGTCTTCGGTGCCATGTTCCGTCCCATCAAACCAGTTCGCGTGACGCTCGATGACACCCCCAAAGAAGAGAACGTGCGTCGCCACGAGGAAGCATTCGAGAAACTCAACTCCATGCTCAAACTCCAGAGCAAACTAGATTCAGGAATATCTATGCCTCCAGAGATGCGCTTCACGCACAGGGCCAGCCCACACACATGGATGGGAGTGCCCAACAATACCCACTATCCGACAGCCGAAGAAGTTTTCCGCGGCAGCAACTCGCATCTAACCAACCATTTGGGAAGGCGAGCCTCCGCCAACGCCACAGCCTTGAAGAACGCTCTCGGAAACAAACCTCTCTACATAGACGCATCCGTCGCAGAAAAAGACGAGCAGGAGGACTCCAATAGCAATATCGATAACACTGAACCCTTGATTTCATCTCCTACTCAGGTGAAAATTATTGCGACCCAGAACCATCATACTTCTCGCCGTTCTCACGCTGATCTGGTAGCAAGACCGCTGTACCGAGATGACATTTTCTTCGGACAAAGTTTGACCAGACTACCCCAATACACGTCTCGCACGTCTCTAGGCTACCACGCCTTCGTGACCCACGTTCCGACAAAAGAGGATGTCCAAGAGGAACAGCCGGGAAAGTGCCGACTATGCCCCGAATCCATCAAAAGAACATTAGCAACCATGTTGGATGTCAGTCTGTTCAGATCGCCGACATTCGTTATCCTGGCACTTAGTGGGATGTTCACCATGTTAGGGTTCTTCGCTCCGTTTAATTATTTACAACCCAGAGGTACACTAAATGAGATGTCGGACGTTTCTTTGAAATATTTGGTGTCATCGATTGGAATAGCAAATATTATTGGTCGTGTGATGTGTGGTATGGCGTCTTCGGTACCGCAGGTATCTCCTCTGTGGGTGAATAACATCGCGATGACTGCCGGTGGGATCGCCTCTATTCTGAGTGGGCTGAGCTATGACCCCATCTACCAGTATTCTTACGCTTGCATCTTCGGACTTGCTATTGGTGAGTGAAGGTTCTGAACAATTTTATGAATGCAATTCCCTGTCTGTCAAAACCAAAAAAAGTTATGTGGCTACGTCTCACTAAGTTCACCAAGTCAACAATATAACACTAGGCAACAAACTACGGCTTGGTTCACTGGTTTCATTTAGTCGTTAGTCTGTTGCCTGATCTTCTAGATTTGTTCGCGTGGAACTGGCATCTAAGACTCAGACCTAGCTATATGACACAATATAATGCCATCACAACCTTCTTTTGATTTATTTATGTTTTATTTCTTACAGCGTGCTTTGCGTCTCTCCGCTCGATCTTGGTGGTGGACTACTTGGGACTGGAGCAGCTCACCAACTGTTTCGGTCTGCTAATGCTGTTCCAAGGCCTGGGCGCTTTGCTGGGAGGGTTTCTTGCCGGTGAGATTAACTGGCCAGCACAGTTTGAGAATCGTTTTTTTCTGTCTGTTTGTGTATAATCTTTCGTTATTTTTATTAAAAAAAGATTAACTACCCAGCACCCATTAAATAGAGGCATAGCGTTACTAGGGCTCATGTGCCTAAGAGTAATTTCACCGACACCCTTAGGGCTAAAACACATGGACATGCATGGGTGGTGTGTCAGTACTTCCCTGGACGAGCCCTTCACTAAGAACTCTAAGACTCTAAAATGTGGAGGATAAATCTGAAATAAGAAGATTTGGCACAGTGCCGGTGTCTAAGCTAGAAATAGACTGGCGCCAGCAGTTAGGCAATGCAGTGCCTAATTACATCTCATTGCTCACAATATAGATATGCGACAGTAACTGACCTCAAAATAACGTAACTATTATCATCGCTAGCCTGAAGACGCCCACTGCTGGACATAAAAACAAACCAATGACGTTGATCTATGGCGATTGCATCGTCCACTGTTTTGCTTGACATCAACTCCTTCTTTCAGGAAATTAATTGGAGGAGGCTAGTTAGGAGGTAGTTGTAAAATAATAAATGAGCAAATTATGTTTCTCTATCACCAGCGACTGGAATATGTACCCCTTGGCTTTGGCCCTTGGTCCTACTGTGAGTAAGGGCGTTTGACCTGGGGTGATTTTTGCGAAATGGTTGGTTGTGGGTGACAAAAGTTTTGAAATCTATGTTTATCCTTTTCTAACACAGGGGTTTTTGTATGTCTATTCTTTTCTATCCCATAAGGATTTACTCTAAAAATTCAAAATTTAGCCATAGTGCTCTAGAATTCTCTAGAACGATCCACTATTCAAAATTGTTAAAATGATATGTGACGATACCAATGAATATGATCTATCATCATCTAGAATGATCTTTAATATTCCAGAGTGATCTTAAACAATTAAACTAATTGTTCAAAATTTTTTCTAACACTACATTTTTTTTTGTTTCAGGTATACTCTATGACTACACAGGAAACTACGACTCTACTTTCTACGTATCAGGTGTGTTCTTCTTGCTGTCAGCTGTGATATGCTACCCAATCGACAGGATCAGCCAATGGGAGAAGTCCAGGGCCAAACTGAACGGGAACCCCAAAGTTTGACCAATTTCACCATGAATTTGGTTATAAAAGTATCCACACTTTTGTATGGTGCTAGGTATCTGAATACACATACTACGTATGTGTTACTGGTGCTAAAAGTATGAATGAACTGGGTAGATTTGATAGGTGGTTACCCCCCACTAGTGTATGAACTGGGCTGACTAGATAGACAGTTACCTTCCGCTTGCGTATGAGCTGGGATGCAAGTTGATAGACAGTTACCCCCCTCCTTGTTTATGAACTGGGCTGACTTGATCGACGGCTAACCCTACTCGCGTATGAGCTGTGCTGACTTTAGACCCCCACTTGTGTATGACCTGGGCTGACTTGACTTGACAGTTACCCACCACTTGTGTTTAGGGTGAACACACTTGACAATTATTTGGCATCTAGTTAGCAATTTTCGGTGGACATTAGATAGATTAAGGCATGACTAAACGTTCCTATAGGTATTTTTGTTATCGCGAAAGAAGCGACCTTCAGCTTTTATTATACCTTCCCTTTAAGGAGAAGCAAGTGTGGATTTTAAGAAAACAGGGTTATAAAGCGAGAGTTGGCAAGTTGCCCAGTTAGATTCTAAGAATTAGATTAGCCTTATTTGTCCATCTCCAGCTTTTAGTACTTATAACAAAACGGGGAATCCCCGCTCTCAATTCCCGTATTCATGAATGACCGCCGAAATCATCACAATGAATATAATAATATTCGTTCATGAATATGGAGATTGGATTGCTCTGAGATTTATAACCTTAGAATATTAATTTGGATAATAAATATTATGGTTTGCAAAATGTTTTGCATCGTACAAAATATTGATGAAATCGAATAATAATAATTAAGTTTTTATATACTAAGCTACTTATGTGTGAAATTTAGAAATTAGTTACATTCCCAATAGTCCCTTTGACAAAACTGCAAAGGACATTGTCTTTACAATTTGCACGGATAAGTCAGTTTAATGCATTTAAATTAGTTTTAGGCGTTTAAAGTACAAAGACTCTAAATTATTAGCAGTTTTGTTGAAGTCGTCCAACGGAGAGATCTGAAGCCAAAATGTACTTTAACTTTAGAATAAGTTATTAAAATAACGTGTGCGTGTGCGCCTAGCTTTATACGAATTTAACTAACAAGACCTCGGTGACGCGGCTGGTGATCAAGACGCGAGTGCAGGTTTGATTCCTGGGGCAGGTCAAATATCTGCTACAGAAAAAAATATGCAGTTACTTTTGTAATTACGTTTGGTCTACCAGAGGTAGTTGACAAACTTACGACCGATTTCACACCGGTCCTAAGTTTGATAATGTATGACTTATCAACCGACCAAATATTTGACAGTTGTTTATCTTAAATATTGCTTGCAAACATTGTACGTAAGCAACTGTCAAATATTTGATCGGTTGACTGGTCATCCGTGAAATCAACCCATAATGTTAGTATTGAGACTGTTTTTTTGTGTATTCGTTTGACGATTTTAGTCTTCTGTCCGCTTGTGTCAACTATTGATTGTGGCGGCGGGTTTTGTAAGAAAGTCGATCAATATTAGATAGTTTTTAGCCATGACTTGTGAAAATCGATTTTTATTATACTTAGGACGGGTCATCTGAGAGTAACGCTATCTGTCAAATACAGGGTTATTCATTATTAGCTGCAAATACTCAGGAATTAGGTTCAACAAATAAAAAAAAATATATTTATGTAATGATTTTTTTTTAATTTTGATTTAAGTTTTTGTATCAAATTTTTTTTTTAAATAATTTCTTTACGGCTATTGCATAATGATTGCCATGGAGAACAGGACGATGACCCACCCAGGCGGTGACTGAACGCAGAGTTTCACTCACGGCGCGCGGGCGCGGATCAAAGGTCAAAATAGGTCAGGCGCCAATGATTCCTTTATCGATTTTCTCGGGATTTTCATAACAAAACTTAAAAAAAAATCATTTCATAAATATTTTTTATTTTATTTGTTGAACCTAATTCCTGAGTATTTGCAGCTAATAATGAATAACCCTGTATAGATAACGAGAAGCTTTAGCGAGGGAGTAAATAGAAACGGAGTTTTAATGGGTTTTTAGCGCCGCCCGTGTCAGCGCCACGCTACTTTTCACTACGATTGCGAGAGAATAAAATAATCCAATACAGATAAAAATTCTAAATATTTCGCGCCAATGTCTTTTTTTTTATTTCTTCTGATAGCCGCAACGCATTGAATGCATTCTACCAAAGAGATCGTCGATTTTGGTACGATTTTCAAAAATAAAATGTTGTTCTTTTTTTATGAAACAGTAATAAGTCCCTATTCATGATTATTCGACTTATGGTTGAAGACTTTTTCGATTTTGTAAGCTCATTGTCATTTGACAGACAAAAATAAAAAAAAGACGGGTTGCACTCCGGGAGTGCCGGCAGAAGTGAAAACTTGATTATTAAGTTCGAGCAAAAAGGGCCCACTAGAGGCCTTGCGGAAACCAGCCCGCACATCAAGTGTGGATGGTGAATTTGCCGAAGCTCGTCGTTGGCATCAGTGCCTTGCCTACCTTATTCATAATACCTAAATAAATACAGTAGATCTATAAAATCATGTACCAATGACCACTACTACCTGCCGCGGGCGGCCGCTAGTTCATAAAATCTATAATAGGTATGTACCTATACCTACTACAGTCACGAAAAACGCCTTGGTATGCTTGCTACTAACTATTATCTATTCTGGCGAGCGAAGCG
This sequence comes from Thera obeliscata, assembly GCA_947578465.1. Taxonomy (NCBI): domain Eukaryota; kingdom Metazoa; phylum Arthropoda; class Insecta; order Lepidoptera; family Geometridae; genus Thera; species Thera obeliscata. The sequence continues at coordinate 19,386,037 of OX387912.1, read as the reverse complement.
GCAACGTCGCACACCGGGTACGGCGCGGTCAGTCGAGCGGAACGGCAACGTCCTCTCCATCCGTCTTACGCTTTTTCGATCAGGTCACGTGATCCTGACGCGAGCTTAAGATTTTATACCCATTACAGAAAGTGCTCAACGCCGCTAAAGAAGTTTTCACTTCAAAAAAACTTTTCCCCCTTATAGGAAGAAATGCAATTTTTTCTTGGCTCTGGTACGCCGCAGTGATGGTCTTTTTTAGCAAGAGGAGTAAATAAATATTTTCATCTTGCCTTTTTGCATAAGTACCTATGCTTGTCAAAAACGGAAGTATTTTAATGTTGGTGGTACTCAATGGTAAAACCGTCCTTACTTAATTTAGAAGTGGTGCAAAGACTCTAATTTTATAATAATGTTAAATCATATCAGAGTGTGAGATGAGTGTATATATTCTATATTTTGTACAATGATGTAGTAAATGCTTGTGCCTTAATGTAAAGTGATATTTATTAGTTATTATATTTAGCTTTAAAATAGTTAGGTATTGTAATGTTCAATTTATGACATTATCTGTTTTTAATATTTAACCAAACTATGGCGGTTTTTTAAATCTGAGAGTCACTTTCCGTCAGATAAAAATATTCTTGTCTCTACTTTAGACTTATCAAAAACAAGAACGGAAATATTTTAAACTGACGGATAGCTTTACTTTGAGATACTAAAGTCAGTCCTTAAAGATGGCCTAATGTTGAATTTCCTAATTATATCGATGACGAGCTATCAGTCCAATAGAGTTAGGACTGATTCATTATTAAACAAATACTTGCTATCGGCAAGAGTTTAAAAATAATCTCGAGACTTAAAAAAATATTGTTGTGGAACTAGCATTAATAATGATAATACCTAATACTAAACCAGTTTGTATAAATCTGCAGATTATTTCATTATTTGCTTTAAAATGCAGACAAAATAAAGTATTTTGTTGTAATACCTATCGAACAACTGCTTCATACTTAATATTAGTTGCGGTTTTGTAATAAATTATTTTTTTGTTGATTTTCTTGTTTTATTTCTTAGCAGAACATCTAATAAAATTGCCTCATGCCTCGTATTTTTTGATTTCATTCAGGTCTACCATTGCTTATTTTCATAGACGAAAGTACCGTCAGCAACAAAAGTACCTAGATTAACTTTGACATTTGTCAATGTTAAGAGTTTTTAACTTTGTGTGAAAAACTGCTTGCTTAGTGTTTCTGCAAACCGTATACTTCCTTGTCTACTGATGAATCTTAACTCATTAAAATCCTACTAGAGTAAAGCTGGGCGAAACCAGAAAACAGAAACAATCGTGCCATGGATTTATATTTGTATATCAGCTTGGTACTCTAGATCGCACGCAAAGTATGTGTTTATAACCTGTGGGTCTAATAAGAACATTTAATATGCCAAAAGATGAATAACAAAATTAATTGAATTGAATGCAGCACACAAGATTCTTTGAGGATGTCATAGGGTCATGCTACACACGGGCGGTTCTCCCGCCGCGGGAATCCGCTCGACAAAGCTTCCGCAGACCATTAAACTATACGGGACGCGGTTTTTCGCTGTCTTTTGTTAATTTCAACATGGACCCGCAACATGGAACGCAAGTGCACGAACGACGAGCGAGCGAGAAGGTCCCGCGCACAATGACGCAAAAGCGGATAACCGCCTGTGTAGTTTAGAACGGCGGTAAGCAGCGGCGGTTTGACGCTGCATGCGGCGGTCGAATTTCTCCCGCCTGCAAACCGCGGCGGGAAACCGCGCCGTGTAGTTTGTAGCATACAATGTCCATAAGAGTTGAGTCTAGTGCGGTTCAGAAGCGGATTCCCTCGGCGGGAGAACCGCCCGTGTAGCATAGCCCATAAGGGGCGCAGTCAGAGGGTACGTCTAAATGGTAGGTAGTTAGTACCTGCTTAGGCTACTTATTCTTTAAGGTGACGTAATGTGTATTTACACATTGGCATTGCACAACCCCGCAGGCCCGCACTTTTTCTACGTTTTCCGTATATCGTATATAGCTGTCGAGGCTTCTACGATGAGGTCCTTGATGAATTACTCAAGGAAATCTGCCATTCTCTCTTCGAAAAGAAGCAATAAAATAAAATTGCAAAATGATCCGAGATGAGCCGAGTAATACGCCCTGATTTCGACACGATGTTTACCTCCACAGATTGAGAGCACTGGCACCCGCATTAATAAAAATGTTCTAGGAGAGAAATGCCATTGTAACGACTGCTACTTCTTTTTACATACTTAGGCCCACTCCTTGTGACTATTTAAATCGACATTATAGAAAAAAGTGTCTAACAAATAAATCATAGTTTCTAAACTTCTTGCGAGTTTCCTTGAAATTGACTCGGTAGCAAAGAGTTTGGAAACCCACTCGCAGCAAGGAGTTCCATAGAAGTCTATGAATACTCGGTAGGTAAGGTCGTGCCATCTAGTAGTGAATGTTTCGTAATTTTTTAACGCCATCTAGCGGTGAGTAGTTATTTAACCAAATCAATAGAAGATTACAAGCTGCTCTGGTAGTAAATGAGAAATATTCGTTTTCTTAGGCGTCTAGATGGCAGCAGTGAGCCTGAGACGGAGTATACTATACCTGGCACACGACTTATCAGTTTTATCGTAACCTCAAGGCCTGCGCACACCTAGTTCGCTGGCGGTAGCGATCAGTGAAACGCTGTCAGATTTGAGATTTGATAGCGTTTCACTGATCGCTACCGCCAGCGAACTAGGTGTGCGCAGGTCTTTAATATAGATTGTGATTTTTCCAAAGGAAGCTCATCATTTCACCAATGAGTTTTATAGATGGCGATCAACTGAAACGTTGTCAAATAAAAGTAGGTAAAGTAACAGCCTTTGTATTAATGATATGAATAGCGTCAGAGAGAACTGGTGATTACACAAGCGAAACGCCTGGGAAAGGATTTTAGATGGAATAGGCTTGCCCAGCGCCTTTACCATCCTGACAGCTTAGTCGGCCTAATCCACAGGGAAGACACTGTAAATACGTGCGGAGCTGACTAACGCTCGGGTTTCCTCACGATGTTTTCCTTCATTGTTTGAGAACACTTGCATTGTGTTTGTGTACATACATTTTTCGACAGAAAAACTCATTGGTACACAACTGGATTTGAACTCACGACCTTCGGATCGGATGGCACCACCAGTGCTCTATCAAATATGGCAGCGTTTCAGCTGATCGCCACCGCCTAAATGCGCAGGCCTCTACTATGAAGACTTCGCATAAATTTAACTACTCAAATAAATAAAATAAATCTTGAAGCAATAGATGTTACGTTCACATTTTATTTAGAAAAGATAAGCCTATGAGTTAGAGTTGGGTCCACGGCGACGACCGAAGGTTTGGACAACGTTGACGAACCTGAAAATGGAAATTTTTATATAATTATTATCAAATCAATTAGACACTTTGCTACTATACATAACGAGGCTTTAAGAGCGAGTCGTGCAAAATAGTTGAAAACGATAGTCACGGTTAAATCGATATTATGAATATACTTGCAATAATGAATCTAAAACTTTGTATAAAGTACCAGACTGAACGTATTGACAATTATTCCGTAACAAAAAAAAATATTTATCTATAATTAAATAAACACAGATAGGTAAAATTTGACAAATCGTATGTCGGCGTTATTAAAAAATGTCATGTTACACTGTTGATTTTATGAACAAACTTTAATTCGAATTAATCTCAAATGTTTAGTCTACAATTAGTCCTTTTTCGATTTTTAATAAATCACTTAGTTATTTAGTTATGAATTTTTTAAAAAAGCATCTCAAATCCGCCATACAAATTTACTATGGACGCGCGAAATTGAATATATACGCGACGAACGCTCGCGGAAATTCAGTCCACCAAGAGAGCTCAGAGTGGGAGCACGTCTCTTTGCGAGGCGACGCGAGCCAACTAGCAAACGCGATCTTATGTGTATGTACACACAGCTGCAAACAGGTAAAGTGAGGTAAGCCATTTTTTATTATCTATGCTTTTTATTGCTCAAAAAAATGTGATGTACCTATAAATATTTACTCTGTTTAGGGAACAATGGGAAAGCGAAAAGAAAGATATTCTAAGAAGAAAAGTGGCGCTCTTATCCGGAAAAAAAAATCGATAAAAATATGTACGTATGTAGGTATAGATTATTTTCGTATTTCAAATTTGATGTTGGTATTGTTCCAAGTTTTTTTGGTCAGGCTGATTGCGAATCGAAAACCCAAGATGGCGGATTCATTTTTTTTTTATATTTGATATTGGTATCGTTTAATAAGTTTTCGAGGGCGCTGGTTCCGAATCTGCCATTCATTTTTTAATCCAAGATGGCGGTTTCTTTTTTTGTCATAAATTTTTGATATGGGGTTTTGGGGGCGCTGACTCCGAATATGCCATTCATTTTTTAATCCAAGATGGCGGATTCATTTTTTTTATATTTGATATTGGTATCGTTTTATAGGTTTTTGAGGGCGCTGGTTCCGAATCTGCCATTAATTTTTTAATCCTAGATGGTGGATTTTTTTTGTCATAAACTTTTGATATGGGGTTTTGGGGGCGCTGGCTCCGAATATGCCATTAATTTTTTGATATGGGTATCGTTTTATGGGTTTTTGGGGGTGTTGATTTTGAATCTGGCATTCATTTTTGAATCCAAGATGGCGGATTCTTTATTTTCTTAAATATTTGATATGGGTATCGTTTTATAGGTTTTTGGGGGCGCTGGTTCCGAATATGCCATTCATTTTTGATTACAAGATGGCGGATGTTTTTTTTTCTTAAATATTTGATATGGGTATCGTTTTATGGGTTTTTGGGGGCGCTGGTTCCGAATATGCCATTCATTTTTGATTCCAAGATGGCGGATGTTTTTTTTTTCTTAAATATTTGATATGGGTATCGTTTTATGGGTTTTTGGGGGCGCTGGTTCCGAATATGCCATTCATTTTTGAATCCAAGATGGCGGATTCTTTTTTTTCTTAAATATTTGATATGGGTATCGTTTTATGGGTTTTTGGGGGCGCTGATTTTGAATCTGCCATTCATTTTTGAATCCAAGATGGCGGATTATTTTTTTTCTTAAATATTTGATATGGGTATCGATTTATAGGTTTTTGGGAGTGCTGGTTCCGAATATGCCATTCATTTTTGATTCCAAGATGGCGGATGTTTTTTTTTTCTTAAATATTTGATATGAGTATCGTTTTATGGGTTTTTGGGGGCACTGATTTTGAATCTGCCATTCATTTTTGAATCCAAGATGGCGGATTCTTTTTTTTCTTAAATATTTGATATGGGTATCGTTTTATGGGTTTTTGGGGGCGCTGGTTCCGAATATGCCATTCATTTTTGCTGTGCTGATTTTGAATCTGGCATTCATTTTCAATCAAAAATGAATGGCATATTCGGAACCAGCGCCCCCAAAAACCCATAAAACGATACCCATATCAAAATTTAAGAAAAAAAAACATCCGCCATCTCGGAATCAAAAATGAATGGCAGATTCAAAATCAGCACCCCCAAAAAACCCATAAAACGATACCTATATCAAATATTTAAGAAAAAAAACATCCGCCATCTTGGAATCAAAAATGAATGGCATATTCGGAACCAGCGCCCCCAAAAACCCATAAAACGATACCCATATCAAATATTTAAGAAAAAAAAGAATCCGCCATCTTGGAATCAAAAATAAATGCCAGATTCAAAATCAGCACCCCCAAAAACCCATAAAACGATACCCATATCAAATATTTAAGAAAAAAAAAGAATCCGCCATCTTGGATTCAAAAATGAATGGCAGATTCGGAATCAGCACCCCCAAAAACCCATTAAACGATACCCATATCAAATATTTATGAAAAAAAAAGAATCCGCCATCTTGGATTCAAAAATGAATGTCAAATCCACAATCAGAGCCCCCAACAACCTCTAAATCGATACCCATAATTATCATTTATTTAGGATAAAAATGAAGCTGCCATCTTGGATCCAAAATGAATGAAAGTATGAAAGAAAGAAAATTTATTCAACATAACATAGGTACACAGAACGGAACATTGACAAAATCAAAACTAAAATATGAACAAAAAATTCTAACACAAATAATTGAGTAATTACTTGCTATCTTAGCACATAATAAAAAAAAAACAACTACGTCCCGCGCTAGGCACATGTTATGCCAAATAGGCTCTGGCTCAGCTTTTGCTGCTTAGCGGGGTATGAACTTACCACCAAAAATATTATTCACAAATATGCAAATATAGTTGAAAATGAAACGAAAACCTGGCCTCTCAGCTTAGTTAGTAGTAGCTCTGCCTTCCACGCTGTAGGTCGTGGGTTCGATCCCCACGGAGAAGAAACATTTGTTTGGTGAATACAAATGTTTGTTCTCTGTCTGGGTGTTATATTGTATTTTAAGTATGTATTAAAAAAAAAAAATTATATGCTAAGTATTATATCAGCTGTCTGGTTCCTATAGTATAAACTCTGCTTGGTTTGAGGCTAGATAGTGTGGAGTGGATTGTGCACAATATTTATTATTTATTACTATTATTAAAAAACCTAAAAGAAAAGTGAAATGAAAATGTAATTATTTTGTAAACTGACCTCAGATTGTTTTTTTTAGAGAGATGAATTTTACTTTCTGGCATAACGTAAACAAAATTTCGTCTCTATAAGTCACTCAACCAAATAGAATAGAAAGATATTGATTTGAAGCTTGTTTGTACTTAATCTCTTTTTTGTGTAATAAATAATTTTAATAATATGAGGTGGTATGCCATGGTTAAATTATTATTATTATTCAGCCATTTTTGTCCCACTGCATGGCTAAATGAAAAAGTATTATAATTTTAAATGGGTTTTATTTACCTCCTGTTGTATTGGATCCTCCTCTTGGCACGGCCAGTCTTCTTCTTCTTCTTTTGCTGTTTCTCAACCTTGGGGGTCTGTCCCTTTACCTTACCTGGAAATTAATAGAACAATAATTTGATTTCAATGATTTTAGAGGAGGTAAAGCAGTGACATCTGTGAAAAGAGACATTACATTACAGAAAAAATGAATTCAGGTAATTTGATTAGGTTTTGGGCATTTTTGGATTTATCACTCATCACAGATTCTAAAGTTAGATGTATATGCATGCCGAGCAATGTTTCTGTACTGACTGTTTTGAATCACCTAATATTTAGTAACAAATTCTTCCTGATATAAACAACTTTTATTTATGGAGACATTCTTACCAGCACGTGCCAGAGATCCGTGCACTTTACCACCAAGCAGGGGGATGGTTAGATCTAGGTCTGAGCAGGTCAGCTCCGACACCAGGCAGGAGTCTTCAAGGGGAGCGCCACATACTGACAGTGTGAGCTCCTCTTCACTGACACCAGCAAGGGAACGAACACGCTCCTGGAAATTGAAAAATATTGCATTTGATATCAAACTTGAATTTTAACAAATAAATCATTGCTAACAAATAATCACCAATCTTATCAACACAGTGTATTAAATATATCAACCACAGCTTCTTCTATCAATAAATAATTAATAAAACTCCATGATTTGATGAGAGGAACAATTGGACCCTGTTAAGCAGAAAAGATCCAACCCACAATTTTGTAAAATCGAGTTATCTACGTATTCATAATGTACTCATCAAGTTTCATATATGCACAAAAGATCCAGGCAGTTTGATCACTTTAACCTAACAAAAGTTATACTGTGTCAAAGATACCATCCCCAATCACCAATTTTGAAAAATGCAAAAAGTACCATGTTGCATGGATCTATTTAAAACTTTTAAAAGTCTCAATAATGGTTGTATACTTTTCATACCGAGAGCGATATCAAAAGCCTTATGCATTTAATTCCACGAGATGCTCACACCTTCTACAAAAATCTAACGGTCGACAATAATGTAGAAGACGACATTGATGGATTTGGTGTCGAACCTTGATGGATTTTGAGGTAGAGTTTGAAGCTGAGGAAAGCGATATTGCTTAAATAAATTGGAAAACCAACCAGTGATTGCCGATTTATTTTTTATATATATTTTTTTTCATCTCAAAGCAACAATTTGAATTAGTTATGCTCATTAAACTGTTTTTATATAAGTACAGATTTTAATTTCCTTCCTTCTAAAATGAACCACACATTAAACCAATGTTTATTATTTTAATATTGTATTTTGCATAAAAGATCCACGCATAGTTTTTCAGGAATTACAGATATTCTTCATATGAAAATGTACAATATACTACTCTCAAAATAATGTATATGTAATGGCCTACTACACTACTAACTTTCAAGTAGGTACAGTATCATACGATTTTTTTATTCTCTGCCTAACTTTAAACTGCATTTACTCAAAAGTAATGAAACGTTGGTTGGATCTTTTCTGCTTAACTGGGTCCAATTATTCTGCATTTTAACAAGGAGTGCGTAAACGCAAATAAAGTTGATTACATACAAAATAACTTAACCTAAAATTATTCATGTTTTTAGATGGTAACTAAGTAGGTACCCAAGAAAAACTCGAGTAAGTAATAATGGATATTCTGGGTGATTTGATTAAGGCGGAAATTGAATATGATGTGTAAAATAAGATTATTCCAATACAAACGAAACACTACAACACCTCACAAGTCAATCAGGCTAACATGGTAAGGATATCGCTTTTCAACGTATCTCACCTTGATCTGACCAATGGACTCCTCTCCATTGACGTCAAGAACATGCGTCGACTGTCCTCTGATATGCAGCTGCATTTTGAGGGTTCTGAAAGAAGTACACAAGATTGAAACAGCGTGGTTACGACGCACAATATCAGAACTTCGACACAACACAATTATTGTAACAATTTTACACCACAATTCAAAAATTTTACACGACTAAGATTTTAAATAATCATTTAGCAATAAGATATTACGATATTATTGCTGGAAAATTGATTTTTGGCCGAAACAATCTGCAATTCTAACCTTTACCAGACAAGTCTGACAAGCGAAAGAAACAAAGATGGTGTCGAGCCAGCGTTGCCAACTCAACAACAGTAAATGTCGCTGTCACGCTGGTGAAAAGTCGCTAGATATCGCTAAATGAGTAAAATTGAAAAAGTCGCTAGAACTCGCTAGATTTTTTATCAATTAATCTTGGGTTAAAAACTGGAATTTTTCACGCCATCAACTATTTTTTGCACTGGCAAGGAGGCACTCACTGCTGAGTGCATTTTAAGTTCACTTTTTTCTTGTGTTTTTTGGTTTCAGCGTGTTTTTTTATGTCACTTATTTTGGCATAGAACTCGGTTTGACAGTAACGACACATACCTTTAATATCATTCCCTTGTACAGGAGCCAGCCATCCTCTACATTCAGGAGAATCTTCCCATTCCTTTTTATACTTTTGGCTATAAACTTTCTTCTTTACCGGTAATTCCATTATCGGTAACTCACTAAACACTAATAAAACGCATAAGGTTATTTGTTTGAGACAAATGTTCGATTACGTTATTATTTCGCTAGCAAAGCAACAGACCATATCAGATTTCTTATAAGAAGTGAATGACGGATGAATAATAACAAAACCAAACATGAGAAAGGGATTCCCCTACTAGCACGATGATTGACGGTAGGTACTCTACCTACCTATGCCTTTTAGTCATTCTTGAGTTGGCAACAAATTAAGCTAAATAAACAAAAACGGATCTTATTTCAATGGAATAGAGTACATATTAGTATGTACCTACAGAAGAAAACGATGGATATTCGTTTATTAAGTCAGTAATTATTTGATAAATACCACTATAAAAAAGTCGCTAAGAAAGTCGTTAAATTATTTTTGTCGCTAAAAGCCATCAAAATGTCGCTTTTCATGCGAAAATGTCGCTGAATCTAGTGACAAAGTCGCTAAGTTGGCAACGCTGTGTCGAGCGGGCTGACAGAATGCTGCCAACTATAAAAGTACAAATAACCACAAAATTATCGTACAATATCGTACCTACCTACGTTTTCCTTTTCCAACCCAGGCAGCGAGCAGCTATACACAGGATTGCGGGTGGCATGGCAACAAACAGTCACAATTTCACACGCTCTATTCTATTAGGTTCACTTTACATCACGAATTCACGAAGTTTCAACGAACAATGCAAATTCAAATTAAACTAGCAAAGGTAAGCGAATCTGAATTTTCAGACGTGTCAGAATCAGAAGCCTTTCAGTCTTTGGAAATTTGACTCATGGTAGTAATCCAGACATAGATGTCGTATGATAAACTGCTTGTCCATCACTTTACCTTGCCTAGACCCATCAGCAGCAACAGCTTAAACCAAACACACCCGGTGCAAAAAGTCAATAATTAAAAATAGCAGCCAAGTGCAAGTCGGACTCGCCCATGAAGGGTTCCGTAGCAAAAAGTAATATAATATATAAGTTCTTGTAGTTCGTCGAAAGGTACCTAAATTGCGGTTTACGATTTATGACGTAATAAAAAAAACTACTTACTAGATCTATCTCGTTCAAACCAAATATCGGTGGAAGTTTGGATGATATATACATCATATATTTTTTTAGTCTTATTGCTCCCTTAATTTAGTAGTTACAGGGGGGGGAACATATTTAACCACTTTGGAAGTGTCTCTCGCGCAAACTATTCAGTTTAAAAAAAAATTATAATAGAAACCTCAACATCATTTTTGAAGACCTATCCCTCTAATATCCCACACGTACGGGTCTGATGAAAAAAAAAATTTAGTGCAGAGTGTCCTTTATTGGTACAGAGAGCGGAGTGCGACTGGAGAGCCAATCAGCGCTAGTCATTCCCGCCCTTCATTCCGCTAGCCCCCCTCGGGTACTTTATTGAGTTCTGCGCAATAACGGTCGCTAAAGTTATGTGCCGCTACCTATACATCGTACAAATTATCGTATTAAACGTACCCACCATTATCGTACGAGTTGGTAACGCTGGGTTGACAAAACTTTATGGTTGAATGAACCAGGGGTTGAACGAAGGAAATGGATTTGGCATCGGAGTTATCGGACTCGATTATTATTTAGTATACTAATAATAATAATCGTCTTCTGGAGAACCCATTCGATTATTGTTTTGAACTTAAAGTGAAGTTAGTAGTAGTTAGTATTGTGGCGGGCTACAACGAATCAAGTCTTATTCTTTCTGTTTCTTTCTATATTGAATGACCTCTCAGCTCTCAGCTCAGTTGCTATAACTTCTGTAATGTAATTTTTTAAGTGATATTATTGGAATTGAAATTCTGCACGTTACTCGTGGATTCGACCCCCACCGAGAGCAAATAATAATATTTGAGTTTTGAACAGATGTTTGTTCTCTTCCTGGGTGTTATATTGTATTCTGTCTGAGTATGTATTGAGAAAAACATATACCTATTAACTGGGGTAAAATTACATTAGCAAAATAATTCTAGGCACATGCTCAAGATTTCTTTCTCATTATGAGCACAGACAGAGCAGCAAAAACGCTTTTGCTTACCTGAGTCTCGAAAATGAAGTATCCGAATTAACTTTGTTTTATAATGTTGTCTAACATTTTGACACTCCAAAGCTCGTGATTGGTGAATAGAAAAAGCGGCTGACCGCTGACTGACGTTCGTGCGTGACGTGACGTACGGATGAGGGAGGGAGGAGTTGTCTGCCGTGTGATTACTCGTCGTCTACTGTGATTGTAATTTAGTTTCGGAAAATGGATAAATAAAAATAAATTCTTCTTCCATTAACGTAAAAAAAGAAAGGCTTAAAAATGCTATCAAGGCTGCTGCGGCAGTTACTGTTTTCTCTCATACATTTGGTTATGGACGTACTTGTTGCTGTTCAGAATTTTTGCGAACATTTCTCCTCTCGGAAATATAGATTACAAGAGGAAAAGGCCACAAAAAGTGATATTAGGTTGTTACTAGAACATGTACCGAGGATCAGAAAGAGTCCCAAGCACGTGGTATTCCTTGCGGATACAGATAATCATAGTTTAAGTGACTTGGCTCATGTAGTCATATGGAGCCTTGTCGCCGGGATTCCCTATGTCAGCTTCCACGATATTACAGGTAAATAAATATAGTATATCTGATACATGGAATTCTTAACGAAGAATGTGTTTTTAGATCCTAAATCGTATGCACCATTAGACCCAGTTTCAATGCAACATAATTTTGTTTACTCATTATCCTATGTTTTTTCATTTAAATTTAAACTTTAAGAACATTATTAATATAACTTTTGATTTGTATTACTTAAATACATATACTTATATTGTACTACTAGGCATTCTACAGCCAACACAATACAATAGTTGCATCATCCAACTTTGGATATCTCTGTTGAGATCATCTTGATAGCTATAAAATATAAATTATTCATTTAATAATTTTCAGGAGTATTAAAAGAAAATGAAGAGAGTCTTTTTCTGGAAGTTGAGAAACACAAAAAAGGAATTCCTGGATGCATAAAATGGTATAAAAAGCCCGATTTGAATGGGTACAGCAACGGAATACAAGCTCACACTGTCAATATAAACATATTCACAGATGTTGACGGGCGATCACGTATAGCACAATGTATACAAGACATTGCTGATAAGAAGATTACATTGAACAGTCAATCCAATGAATTCACAGCACAAGACTTAGACAAATTTATTAGTTTAGTTTACCCTTCCATTCCCGATCCAGAAATAGTGTTATACACCGGAGTGTCGTGTTGCACACATGGTGTCTTACCGTGGCAAATAAGACTCACAGAGTTCATCCAACTTTCTCTAGATCATAGTGTTAATATAGACAGTTATGTTTGTGCTATGTACAAATATAGTAAATGTGATCAAAGGTTTGGGAAATGATCATAACTATCCTTATGGCTAAGTGATATTGTTAATGTTGAGGTGAAGATTTCAAGTGTTTTTTACAATTATGTGCATTGAATATAGACACATCCATATATGTATAATTCAGTGTTTGCAAATGCCAACACTTTCACAAATTTAGTAAATACTAACACTCATATTCCCGTTGGTCCTACAGCTGTCATTTATATATGTCAGGCAGTTAAGTCTTAATAAATTCATATGCATAAAATTTGCAACTTCTAAGCCTTTCTAGGCTGAAAACTACTTTTTAGTGTCACTACCGTGTCGATAAAAAGAGATAGCAATAGATTTAACTTTAAAAGCCATTTTAGCGATTGGAGGTTTAACGAGGATATTTATTGTACACTGAAGTACAAAGCTTTAACTTCTTCTAAAATATTTATCTAGAAGTGTGAAAAAGATTAAATACTTACCAGAAAATATAAATTCTAGACTTTGAGTAGTAGTAGGACAAACTAGAAAAAAATCGAAACCAGTGTAACCTAGTAAACAGGCTAGTGTTTGTGGCAATCACTAGTATAGCTGTCTCGGTCACGCAAAAAGCTCTTCAGAGCTAGAGATTGCCAAAATCTAGCGTGTTTATGACCACCTTTTATAGATGGAAATCGAAGTATATATATCCATATAGTGATTATTATGAATTGGGCCTATACTTGTATGAAAGCTAGACATTAATGTGCGGTTGCGGTGCGTTTCCACCATCGCAACAAAAACATGCAACATGTTTCCCTTCGTTTTGACATGAAACTCCATACGATTTGCTTCAAAATGATTCGTCAATGTTTTAGTGTGACTGTCGAAACGCTCGTCAGGAAACAGTGTTCACAACCGTATTTTGTGTTGATGTTTCGATGGTCGAAACGCACCCTAAAAATAACCGCCGTCAAATAACTTTGCAGCTCACGTAAAGTTGAAGACGTGTGTTAAAATTTCAACTTCTAGTCTAGAAATGTCATGAAAGTTTTCAAAGAAAACCAAATAAATGGAATGTTTTCACTATAGGAATCCAACTGCATTTGAATGGAATAAAGTGTATAATAAAAAACAGCATTTGTACACAATTCTAAAAGTGTGGTTTGAAATAAAAAAATATAAAATTAGGCTTCAAATATGATTTCTTTGTTTTACTCAGTGCTCCCCCTTTTAGACTAACTAGACCTAGAGTTTTTGTAGTTCTTGTGGGGGAGTATATATTATTTTGACCATGTGTGTTGTTGGTTGGACTTGCCTTTCACCTGCCCCTTACATAAATCCTCGAGGTTCTGGAGTACAAAGTTTCCATTTGGAGAAGAACAATGTGCACTCAATAAATACCGGGATTCGAACCCATGATTGTTGCACTGCCACAAGAGAAATGATTATTTATTGTAAAAATTGATTTTAGCTGCTATTTCAGGTTATATAACTATCCACCAGGGAAAAGTACCTGCTTGCATATTCGTCGGGTAATTAAAACAAAGTCATTTTCGATAATAGAAGTTTATTGGAATTATGCCTGTGCACTAAGATAACACTATTTACAACTGACGTTAGAAAAATCACCATCCATCTGAAAAAGAAAAATTAAATAATATATCACAGTCTCTATCGTTTGGACATCAGAAATGTACCTATATTGCACGCGTATTTATTTACAAGTAATATTTCTTAGGCACATCTGTTCAAATATGCAGCTATTAACAAAGTAATCGATATAATTATATTATTTTGTTGTTCGTACATTGTTCTTTTAAAATGTAGTTAGTTTTATTCAATTAATGGTTTCCTTTTACTTACATATTCGATTTTAATTTATTTTACATTATGTACAAAACAACTTGATACGTTACATAAACCATATTTAAAAACACTTCCTACTGTAATCTTCACTATATTAATTGTCTATAGATTATTTTCCAAGGATGGATATTTTAATCGATATTATGTTCGTGAATCATTTTACTTTTCACACTTATGTAGTAACATTCGTCATAGTTTGATAATCTAGTCTTGAATTTTATTTAGCGAGACTACTAGTACTAGAAACACTAACCAGATTGTATTAGCTAGAAGGACAGATAGATAACATTTTCGAACAGTGATACAAATCTATGCATAACTAAAACATTGTATTGTACATTTCTGACATCATTACATTGAGTTTTTGGCAAACAATTTACTGCCTTTTCCATCATCCATCAGTGATTGTCGATAGTTACAATTTAATTAGAGAAACCAAGTTACAATATTGCTATGCTAATTATCGTCGTCTCACAACTGAGCATGGTATGAAAAAAAACTGGCATACCTATCGCACAAATACAAAATACAAGCATGCTTTAGCACTCCCTGACAGTCAACTTATTACATAAGAAACGTGTTCAGAAGACGTCCGGGTGATAGGGCATACGATTATGTAGATTGTACCCTTAATTGATATGATTTTTGATACAAAAAGTCAGTTGACTCTCAATTTTTTCAATGAAAATGCTATCTTATGCTGTTTAAAAAAGCTTTCAAGGTTAAGAGGTGAGTTTAAAGATACGGAATACCTACAGTAGTTGAACTACCGGAATCAAAATACGTTCGATGCATATTATATACCTTATAGCTGTTTTATAGTATCACGCCTGTTAACCAGGGGAAGGCAGAGACACTGATTTCAACTATATTGCTTCATTCACTCAACTCACGTTCATCATACATGCTTAGTATAATGTAAAATAAACAAAATACAACCTTTTGTGTTTATAACCTGGTGTTCAGCGGCGGTGTCCTCGGCTCCCACTGCGCGTGCGACGTCTCTCGTGGTCCCTAGCCCGCTCATACCTATCGTACTTGTCGTGTCGCTCGTATGACCTGTCGCGTCGCTCGTGCGACCTCTCGTGTCGCTCGTGCGACTTGCCGTGACGCTCATGCGACCTCTCCCGTCGCTCGTATGACCTGTCGCGCCGCGAGTAAGACCGCTTCTCGGCGCGACGGTCGTCAGAACGGTCGCGTGACCGCCGCCGGTCGTAGCTGGCGGAACGTGATCGTCTCACTCGCTTCTTGGGCCGCTCTTCCGAATTATCCCTATATCTGTCTCTTTCCTTATGCCGAGACCTATGCCTGTCGTAGTCGTCTTTTCGTCTGAATTTCGACGCTTCTCTGTCGTCGTATTTCGAGGTGCGTTCTTCTTTGTGTGGTTTTTTCCGCTTATCTTTTTTCTTTTTCATCGAGTCTGTGGAGCTGGATCTGCGCTTGCGTTTTTTCTTTTCGATCTTCGCTTCGGGCTCTGGTGAGGTAGTGCTTGAACTTTCTTGAGAGTCTTCTTCTGAGTCGCTAGTTGTAGAGTCTTTGTGGTTTGATTGGTTGGGACTAGGCGTGATTTCCTTCTTTGACTTCCTAGGTCTCTCTTCATGTATAGTTGGCATTTTCTTGGCAGCGACGCCGTCGACTTGGTCCGTTGTCTTGTGGTTGAATTTCTTGTCTCTGGGTGGTCGACTCTCTGGGACCTTTTCGGGAGTTTCCGCTTCGGTGGGCGGAGGCGTTTCTGATGCTCCTGTAACAAAGTTTTAATATGAATCACTTTATAAAGTTTCAAGAAGGCACCACCAATGTTTGCATTTAGGAGCTCTTTTTATTACACAGACCCTAATTTATACGGATTGCTGTAAAAAAGGAAACAGGCCTTTGCATCTAATGTAGATGATTTATATAGCGTCAGGGGCAACTGGTGATCACACATGCCCCTACTTACGAGACGCTACAGTGCCTGGGACAAGATTTTAGGTGGAATAGGCTTGCCCAGCACCCATACCACCCTGACAGCTTAGTACTATGAATGAGAATAAACTAACTTTTACTTTATCATTATCAGCCTGAAGAAGTCTAACTGCTGGACATAGGCCTACCGTACACATTTCCAGGAAGAACGATTCTGAGCTCTTTCCATCCGACGACATCTCGCGATCTTAAAAATGTCGTCGGTTCATCTGGTAGCCCTACTTTTCATCTTCCGGTTCGTGGTCGCCATTCGAGAACCTTTATTCCCCAACGGTTGTCGGTTCTTCGAGCTATATGACCTGCCCATCCACTTCAACTTACTAATTCTAAGAGCTATGTCGGTGACCTTGGTTCTTACTACTTGGTACTTTACTTACTGGATGTTATTCTAGTTGGTTCTGGCGTGCCGATCGGCGTGGAAGGCTCTTCCGCTGCCTCTTTCGCTTCTGCCTTCCTAACCTCTGCCTCGATGTCTCGCGCCACGCGCTCGAAATCCTGCCGTCTGCGTCTTATTATGTCCTAGAAAAATTACATTTTAGAACTTGTATAAGGGTGATCAAAGCCAAATGTACTATTCCAGTACTCTCAAACGGTGAGGGAAAACATCGAGAGTGCACATCTCGTCTTAGAACCTAAAACAAAAATCCACCTATGTCCAACCGTAGAGCACAGATTTTCTGTGTTATGCGTGATTTGTATCGAATTTTGTTATATAATTTCGCACATCTGATGAGTCCGAGTAGTCAGCAGATTTAAGTAGCATTTGACTTCGTAAAACTACTAGAGCAAACATTTTACTCAAACTTAATCTTATGTTCAAACCGTAATATAAAATCTATTACATGATTTATATAATCTATGACAATCTACGTCATGCGGTAACCTGGTTTTGGACACCTCCGCTGCGGAACCGATAAAGCGGCACCGCTAGATGAATTTTGTTGCGATCAAGTGAAAAAAAGCGGCGGCCAGAGTGCTGAAGTGTAGCTGGCGTCGGAGCAGATCGACGAAACCACTCGGAGAAAGAGATGGAATATTGTCAAATCTACGCGTTAGAGTAGTTTCGCTAGTAATCCTTATCTCTTAACGGGACAAGACATAACAAAATTTCTGCGCTACCGCTGTAACGGTGGTCTTTCTTCACTTTGTATGCATAAACGAATGTTCTCTCACTCTATCTGTCTACGAATGTCAACTCACCTGCAACTGTTGGTCAGAAACTTCGTTCAATTCGTCTTCTTCCGCTTCGTCGCTACTGCTCTCGTAAGCGCCCAGCCCTGTTGTACATAGGAGGAACCGATAGCAAATAGTCGAACGCAACGTTACTACATGGTACAGTAACCCTCTTTTTTTCAGTCTCACGACTATATCCTAGTTCGGTAAATAGTCTCATGACTATTATCCTAGTCGGGTAAATAGTCTCACTACTATATTCTAGTCGGCTAAATAGTCTCACGACTATTATCCTAGTCGGGTAAATAATCTCACGAATATATCCTAGTCCGGTAAATAGTCTCACGACTATTATCCTAGTCGGGTAAATAGTCTCAAGACTATATCCTAGTCCAGTAAATAGTCTCACTACTACATATATCCTAGTCAGGTAAATAGTCTCATGACTCCTCTTAGCTGTCGTGGAAGTTTGAAAATAGAACTTTCAGGATATGGACCATTTGTATTATTTATTGATACACTATTCATTGCACACAAAATGGTAACCTTACCACTATTATGATTGGTAAATGGTCTGTTTAGTGTTGGTGCATTTTAGTCTTATAAAAATACTGATCGATAAACTAAATAGCAGTAGTATAGTTCATATTAACTCTCATTTCATAAAACACTCTCCATATTGGCATGATTAATTTATTTTCCCTACACAAAATAGCAATATGGTCATGTTACTCAGACTACAGATACTTTTTTTCACTCAACTTTAAAAATTTTTGTTTTTACAGGATTTTAAAATAATTTTAGAACAATATCAAAATGATTCTTACCCTTATTCCGCAAAATACAATGCGTTCATTGCAATGTGTTGATAATGACAAAATATAGGTACTTATTATGTTTATGCCAATTTTTGTTGATCAGCTGAAAAGGAACATACACGGCATATATGGTGGTTTTTTGTCTTTCTAAGGAAAAATCTGCAAATATCGTTTAAAAAACTCAACAGGGCCGATTAAAAAAGTACTTTTAAAACAAACCACCATTTATGTATATGACTAAAATATCTCGCAAACTCTCATTAGGTGCCTATTTCTCAAAGAAACAAGCCACAAGTGTGTACAATACAGGAAACTGAAGAAGACAGTTGTCGCAAGAATATTGAGGTTCCAAAATTTACCATAGTGCCGTCTCACTCTGACTCCATACCTGTACCCGAAGTCGGAGTTTTGCTACCACGTTTCGTTACCAAATGTTGTTTTCGTTTCGCCTTTTTGTCTCTCTCTCTATTGTATGGAGAAAATATGAGACGGCAAAAATACGTTACATAGTTAGAGTTGTCGTCTCATCTTTTCTCCATACAATAGACTGAGACAAATAGGCGAAACGAAAACACATTTGGTAACGAAATGTTGTAAATGCACTGGGACTTCGGGTACTGTCATGAACAGTACCCGAAGTCCGAAGTCTCGAAGAAGTAACAGGAACAGAGATAAAGATGCGCTGTGACAATGTTCAATACTACTCTTGTAGCTGGTATCGTTCAAGAAATTATGGGCGTAGTTCAAATTGTGGTGATACTGATAATATAAGGGTAGGTAGAGGATAGGTTATTTGCGAGATAGTCCAATCACAGCTAGTGAACCTACAGGCGCGTTACTCACCGAGGTTAGTCGCGATAGCGGCCAGCGCCTTGGACTTGCTTGCCTTCATAGCGTTGAGTCGCGACGCTTTTGTCATTGAAATAAAACCATTAATTAATATCGAAACAATTCGGTATCTGAAATAAGACTTTATTAGCGATGAAATAAAATGTGTTTTCACACAGCACATCACGGTAAATATCACAGTAGGATCACAGTTTTAGAGTCAGTATTATCACGCTGAAAGTAATGTCTTGAAGAGAAATCTCGGTCCGTTTGTGAATAGCTTAGTTTTGCAAATACCTTGTGCGGCGGTATATCTGTTGAATTCTTCCTGGCTCACCATATGAATCTCCTGGTCGGTTACCTCTAGGAGTATTTCGGTTAAGGACGTTCGCACAGCCAGCATCTGCGACAAACCAAGTTATACACACTTTACATTTTTCTAAGTGTATATTTTATTCTAAGTGCTGGGAACCAGTTGATGAGACTCGCAACCTTTACCTATATCTCGCCTAATTACTCTTGTTCAGTATTTCCAAGCATGTGCTTCAGCCAAATTGGATGTGAACTGATTGTAAACCAACTTCTAGTAGGTACATATTTAACCTAAAAATCACTTTCTTGCCATTTATATTTTTACAGATTTCGCATTACTAGTCGGTTTAAGACCTGTCTGCAATGTTTCAAGCTAACATTTTTTTGTTTTTTTTTTTGGTTGTGGTTTGTATACAAACATTCCATATCGAATTTAGTATTGTTGCTGCCCCGGGCAAGGTCGGCAAATTCGGCAAATGTTTATCATCCGCACTTGATGTGCGGGCTGGTTTTTCCGCAAGTAGGCCACTGGCGGGCCCTTTTTGCGTGACCCCTGACACGTGTTGCTCGAACTTATTTAGGTTCTACGACACGCCGGTTTCCTCACTGTTGTTTTCCTTCATTGTTTTGAGTGTACTGGCATAGTGCACATAAATTTTTCGACAGAAAAACTCATTGGTACACGACTGGATTTGAAACTTCGGATCGGAAGGTGGGGCCGCTACTACTAGACCACCAGGGCTCTCTCCCGGGCAAGGTATGTTTTATATAAAAATAAGTCGGGTTTTCCTTCCTGACGCTATAACTCGATAACGGCTGGACTGACTTGGCTGATTTTGGTCTTGAATGATTTGTGGAGGTCCAGAGAAGGTTTAAAAGGTTTTTTTTTTCAACGGGAACGGTAACGGCGAGTGAAGCCGCGGGCGGCCGCTAGTGTTTTATAAAACTTCAAGGTACTTACGACTTCTTGCATGATCTCGTCCTTACTCTTCTTGGCTAGGGGCGGCGCGTTCTCTTCCCCCGCGGGCGCCAGTTCCTCGTCCGAGGGCGCCGGGATGTGTTCCTGCGGGGCTGGATCCGGATCCACCTTCTCCATTTCTTCGCTCTCGGAGTCGGATTCCTGTGCACACATTTAAGTTTTTAGCATGCATGTAACGTAACCGTTTATTAGCGTTAAATATGAAGAATTACACACATTGTCAATATATTTTTTTCATTTTTATTTACACATCTTGCTGATGGAACAAGGTTATCCCATCTGATGTTAAGTGGTAATCATAGCTTATTAACAAAGCATTGTCTCGCACGTTACGCACGCCAGGAACATGCCTTTAGATGCATTGCCATGAATGTCCATCATCTGGAGGCATACAGATGTTCAGCCTCACGTGCCAGTAATTTCACCGGCACCCACACCCATCGATCGAAACACAGCAATGCTGCTTCACGGCAGAAAACGGTATGGTGTTAGAACTTCCCCGGATGAGCCCCTCACAAAGAGACGACATTACCTATATATTCAAGAGAGTATCAAGACTCCTATTATCTCTTCTTCAGTGGTGTCACTAGTTCTTTGGAATCACTGTGGCGAAAGATTTTAAGTACGCTTCAAAGAAAAGATTCATAACGTTATAACCATACGAAAGGAAACTTATATTTATGTACGGTACAATGCCTATTAGGAATAATATTTTAAAGATGATTCTTTTTACTTTAGAATAGTGAGTTGTACTCACAAACTTGCTCTTCGGTGGTAGAACGGCTTCTCCGCTGGCTTCTGCTTTCAACCTCAGCAGTTCTTCCTCTTCTATTCTCTTCTTCTCCTTCTCCGCTTTTTCAAGCGCTATCAACTCTTGCTCGCGCTCGATCGCTCTTTGTTTCTCGCGCTCCATTTTCTCTAAGCCTGGAAAGAAATCATGCCACACCATTCGACAATTTTTTTATCATGCGCACTTGATGTGCGGGCTGGGTTTTCCGCAAGTAGACCGTTGGCGGGCTTTTTGCTTGACCCTTGACACGTGTTGCTCGAACTTTTTTAGGTTCTACGACACGCTGGTTTCCTTCACCGTTTTTGAGAGTACTGGCATAGTGCACTTACATATTTCGACAGAAAAACTCATTGGTACACAACTGGATTTGAACCCACGACCCAAGGATTGGAAGGCGGGGCCGCTACCACTAGACAACCAGTGCTCTAGTAAGTAATCATGCCATTAAAACTTCTAACTATAGGTTAGCTCTTAGGCCAATATTCTAAAATAGTGCTTGAGTCTGAGTCGAGTCTCAAGCATAGATTTTTTTGACAGTTCTCCATGGAAAAGGTCAAAAATCTATGCTTGAGGCTCGACTCAGACTCAAACAATGTTTCGGAATACAGGCCTTAGAGTTAGTAAGTGTAAATGGCACTATGCAGGTCCTTGTAGGATTCTCGAATGGCGACCAGGAACGAAACGTAGGACGCCCATTCACCCGATGAACCGACGACAATGTTAAAATCGGTGAATCGTTCTTCCCGAAAATGTGCAGGGGACTACTGCTGAACATGGCCTATGTTCAGCAGTTAGTTTAGTGTCTTTCCGAGCAAACAGTGGGGTTAATGATTAGACTCTTTAGTGCAGTGACGGATTAATTGCGGCAAAGGCGAAGGAAGCTTTATCTGAGTAGGTCATCCTGAAAAAAAAAAGACTACTGCTGAACATAGGTGATGTTCAGCAGTAGTCTTTATTTCAGGATGACGCTGAGTAGTAGAACAAAAACACATATAATAGCTTCCTTCGCCTCGTCCGAAATTAATCCCTCACTGCACAAATGATCTTGTTTGCTCGATAAGATTTTTCTTGTTCCAAGTGAAAGTTTGCGATAGAATGTGTAGTCTATCTCTTTCTGTACCGTGTGCTCTCACTCGATACCTGCTTTACGAATTCTTCCTCCAGATTTAATAATAATTATAATTGTGTTTTATAATTATAATTGTATGGCACATGCCTTCCTACCTGTTGTAATTAGTTATAAATTAGATAACATAAGGTCAATAAAATGTTTTTCTTTCTTTGTTTATTCTCGATGTTATAAACATTTATCTTGTCTATGTACTGAAAATGTATCTGTCATTGGGTCATGCCGGTCCGATGCCAGCAATGGGGTTGATTGTTATGATTGGAATTATAATTGATTGTAAGAAGTTTACCATTTTTTACTAAAATACCACGCCTTGATATTACTACCCTTTCACAAATAAGCAATACATGTTTTTAAAATGGTAACAAATAACACTAACCTTCTCTAATCCATGCTGGTAGCTGTCGCCGTTTAGCTGCGTCTATCGTCATCGGTATGGTCTGGGACATCAAAGGCGGCGCCACAGGCAGGGGCGCCGGTCTTTCTCTGCAAGTAAACAATTGAAGTTGAGACTATGACGAAATGGGTAAATAACATCGAGATATAAGTTCTACGTAAAGAGAAGCTACGTCAAATAACTGAATTGTCCTATTCTAGCGCTAGATTTGCTGCGGAAGTGTATTTATTCTCGGCAAAAAGGTCTTAAGCGCCATGTAAATCACGGCACTTACGCGCGAGCTAGAGAGCGACTGAGTGAGGTGCGGCGCGATCGCCGCAGTTGAACGAGACAAAGTAGGAATTTACGGTGTCTTCTCTAGTACGTAGTACTTATATCTCGATGGTAAATAACTATAGTAGTAGGCAACAAATATTGCACATTGGGTAATTTCTGCTTCATAGAGAGTAGTGTGCGTCAGAAAGAGATGGCGCTCTACGAAAGCAGAAAAGCCGATGTGCAATATTTATTGCCTACAACCGTAAGTAGAAATAGCCACGCTAAGCTAAGATAGTGTGAGTGAAATTAGCTATAAATTATCGCCAATTTCAAATTATAGTCAAAAAAAAAAACAGAACATTATAGGCTATATTGTAAAGTGTTTCTTTCTTTTTAAGTAAATAAAATAAGGTTTATAAAACTGGAGAAACCGATTTCATTAGGCCAAACTATTAAACCAATTATGATGAAATTTCTATGAGATCAACCTTATTTTCAGATAAAAAAAGTTTTTTTTCAAATCAGCTCATAAATGACGACGTTACAAAACACGAAGACATAAAAAAAATATAACAGAATTGAGAACCTCCTGGGATCCATTGAATTTTGAACTATTAGAACCTGTCACTATTTATATAGATAGTGCAATCCACGAAGGCGCGCCCCACTATTCCTCCTAACCGTTTATAGTATATGTGTGCAAGCTTCCGTCAATGTTTGAGTGTTATCGGTACACACTAATTACCTATGAGTGCACACGCACACTACAATGAATAGACTACGGTTCGCGACTGCCGCTCGGAGCAAACTCCCCGCACCCCGCGAGGGGCGCGTCTTCGTGAATTGCACTATCTATAATCTATGAAGAGGCTTATATCTCATAGTCAAAAGTTCATAGCCTACCTGTTAGCCCTATTAGATCTCGAAGGTCTCTGGTCCCGGCTCTTGCTCTTGGATCGCCTGCTGTCTCGAGTACGGCTGGTGCTGCGAGGGCCAGCGGCAGGTGCCTGGTCTGCTTGAGGTGCTGTCCAGTAGCCATGCTGGAAGGTGGGCGCCGCTGCCGGTCCAGTTGTGTAACTGTTGAATTATATCAACATCTCTGTTAATAACATCTTTTCGATTTGATGTGCGGGCTGGTCTTTCCGCAAGTAGGCCGCTGGTGGGCCCTTTTTGCGTGACCCTTGACACGTGTTGCTCGAACTTTATTAGGTTCTACGACACGACGGTTACCTCACGATGTTTTCCTTCACCGTTTCAGAGTACTGGCATAGTGCACATAAATTTTTTCGACAGGAAAACTCATTGGTACATGACTGGATTTGAGCCCACGACCTTCGGATCGGAAGGCGGGGCCGCTACCACTGCTACACTACCACCAGTGCTCTCTAAATTACATCTTTTAAAATATAGGGGTGTTTGATTATCTATACTAATATTATAAAGAGGAAAGATTTGTATGTTTGTAATGAATAAACTCAAAAACTACTGTGCCGATTTCAAAAATTCTTGCATCATTGAAAAGCTACATTCACCCTGAGTAACATAGGCTATATTTATGTGTAAAAAAAAAACATCCATACGTGCGAAGCCGGGACAGGCCGCTAGTTACACATAAAAAACAAGTGTCAACGAACAGGCAATATAGCTTGAAGATTGCAAGAATTGGGTGGATGAGGAAGATACATACATAATCTTCCTCTTCCAGCCCTTATCCCCACTAGGTGGGGTCCGCACAACATGTCTTTTTCTTCCATTTTCGTCACCTCAGTACCTACTTACTGCTTTCTTGGTCATATAATTTCAAACACAATCCATCCATCTTTTCTTTCTTTCCTTTATATCCTTATCTACATTTATGCCTAACAGACAGAATGTCATGTGACAATCTTTTCATCACATGACATTCTTCTCTCCTAAATGTTTCATAATCATTATTCTAGACTCTAGAATCTAGAGAATATGAGTAATAGATAAATATATATCCCAAACTAAGCAGACCTTGTATGATGGGAACCAGATAGCTGATTTATTTGAATACTTTTTTTTGGAAATGTACATACATACTTTCAATACAATATAACATCCAGAGTTCCAGACAGAGAACAAACATCTACATTCACCACACAAATATTTCTTCTCCGTGGGGATTGAACCCACTGAACAGCGAAGAAGGCAGGGTTATTATTAACTGAGTAGAGAGATGAGTAGAAAATATGAGAGGGTATGAGTAGCAGTGAAATTCTTCAGGATTTTGCTACTTCTTCTTCTTCTTATTGTGTCACTGATTCTTTTGAACCAAGTGTGGTGAAAGGATTTTGCTACTAAATAGATATAATAAATTAAAACTTGTTTAACACTGGCTTGTGCCAGCAACTGCAAGTTTTCTGTTCTTTAATCTCGTTATGATATGATAAACTTACCCAGGCATCTGCGCATTTCCTTCTGGGGGTATGAAGCCATCCATCAAAGGTGCCATGCCGGTTATTGACGGGTCTGGGATCTTTGGATCCATCTGACCATTGTCGCTCCAGCCCCATCCTGAAAAATTTGATGCAAAAATATTAATTTAGTTTCAAAGTTTTCAATATACAACATACTCGTTTATGAGTTGGACCAATTTGGAAGAAACTTAGATATTGCATGTAACCTGGGATAGTATAATAGCCAGCTTAGGCTTAGCCTGATAGTCAGTACTCATACGACAGATTTTGTAGAATTTTTCAAATTTTTTCATAATGGTGTGTCTAATTGTATGGCCTTGATTGAGCTAATTTCATAATAGGTGACCTTGTTACATTGAAAGCAAAAGTTAGCATAGTAATAGTCTGCTTTAGCCTTTATCCTTCATAGCACAATGCAATTATTGTAGTGAAAACCTTTAGAACACATTATTTTTATGGATTGTATTATATGCATCTAATTATATAACTTAAAGGTTTTCTCTATATAAAGTACAGGTAGAATCTATGTGCATTTCAATGCTTGCACTAGCATTTTTATTATGTATATGTTCTGAAATTAGATGAACTTCTGCTTCTAGATTGTGGTTAGTTGACGTGATAATAAGCCTTGTTACTGAGTATGGTTAACGCTAGATTTTTATAATGTCCCAAAAGTGAAGAGCCGAGCGGGATTTGAACCTGCAACCTTCCCCTTGGTACGGGGCTGCACTGACCGCTGCGCTATCTGATCCTAATCACACTCGATGAATGTTTGACACTAATATCATGTCGAATGCTTGTTCTATGGAACATTCTATATTTACGGCTTCTATAAATACCTAGGTGCTTAGAAAAACTTATTATATTCGATGTTAAGCTTTTAGTTCATAATAAAACAATCACATAAACTTACCCCATTGATTCCACCCGCTGTTCCAAGAGTTACTCGAGGAGTTCCAATCTGGCGGCATGGAAGAATCATTATTGTCTATATTCTCCACCTCCATGGGCGCTTCGCCCTCCTCGGCCTCCAGCTTGGCGGGCGGCGCTGGTGGAGGCACCGCCATCACCGCTGCCGCGTCTTTCATGGCAATCCATTGCTGTGCCAAGGCAGCCCAGTCCACGGAATCGCTGTCTACATTCTGATATGCCGTGGGATTCAAGGCCCACTGCGTAGGATACGACGAATTTGCGGCTTCTCTATTTGAATACATGGTTTTGATACATTTATTTACTAAGTGGATAATAAAGCTTTTGATACGACATAACCCAAAAACCTAATACACCACTAATCCGCGACTAAAATAGCTTAACAATTTTAATTGTACGAAATTAGACAATATCAAAATGCTTTTTTTCGGCCTCTGCTGAAAGCAAGCAAGCACATTTTTGGTCGAAGATGAATCAATCACAGACAACTTACAACATTCAAACACTTCAAACATCTGTTTCAGGGAATAGACAATACCGAACCGTAGACTTGACGACAGAGTATAAATATACCATGTTTTGTCTGTGTCAGTAAAAGCTCTATCTGTGGAAACTAGCAGGCTAGCAGCAAGGAATCTAATACTCTCACGAGAGGACGAGAGGCTAGCAGTTAGTTCGACACTATAATCGAACATTATAGATGTCGCGTTAAAAGTTCTGCTACTCAACAATAGATGGCAAGCGGGAGAATTTATTTGTTCCGTAAGCGCGTCCTGTAGTTCTAGAGATCAATTCACTAGGTATTTTTGGATTGTTGATTGTTTTTTTGGACAGTGTTTTACTTTTAAGAGCACCGGTCATGGTCTAGTCTAGTGGACTCAGCGCTTATCGTAAGGTTAGAGATTTGAATCCGGTCGTGCACCAATGGGGTTTTCTCTCAACTAATGTATTGATTTGTTTTCCTGATTTACAGGCTGACTGAATGAGTCCGGTTATTGTACGGCCAGTTAATGTACGCACTGTTAAAACGATGCCACTTTTGTTCCACTGGAAAATTGTAAAGGCCCATGTACACTGTCGCAGATTAATATTTCGATTATTATTATTTTTATCTAGCGATGAATAATTGTACTAAACAGGCAGCCCCTTTGAGGTTATTGGAAAAAAACGTTATCTGTCACTGTTTGAATTGCTCCAGTGTACAGGTGGCTTAACTGGCATCGTAACAGTGTGTACATTAACATGATGTACATTATCGCCTCCCGACTGAATAGATGAGGCGATGTTATAGTTGAGAAAGCCTAGCTCCATTTAAAAATCACGATTTGGGGTTTAACAGTGTCCCGTTGTATGTTGTATACTTATTCGTACATCATAATGAGTAGGGTACCTTCGTATTATTAAATAATCCGAAGGGTTGAGAGCCTTCGTATTAGTTCTACTTTATTTAGGGTGGAGAAAATAAAAACTTCAAGATCTTACAAAATTAATTTATTTCTTCGTTTGTCAACCATTCAAACCTCAATCGCTCATTCGTCTCGCATACACCACATTTGCGCAACAAAGAACTCAACATAGGTACCTAAGTATATACATACAATTTATTTTTTAGACAGTGCGAACTCTTTTTCGATTACGTCACTCCGCGAAGATGTCACACAAAACTTTTCTACTGGTATTCAGTCACTAATGTAACGCAAGTCTTTGTATTCACTAGCTTTAACTTAACGCTAATAGAGGTTCCTCAGGATCAGGCTTATGTGATTTCACAATCGACTTCTTCCATTGCTCCTTCTTGTTTATCATCTTCTGTTTCGTTCTTTCCAACTTCGCCTTAGACTTGGAGAGCTTTGGCACAGTCGTAGTTCTGTCTAATTGTTCTAGCGTTTCAAAGATGTTCTTAGGCTTAGCTTGTTCGGAAATCACGTTTCTCGTCTCTTCGCTGATTTCATCCATAGTAGAGTTTTTATTAGCGTAAACGACTACGAAATGTGAATAAGCAGAGTTGGCTGGTGTATTGATATCGGCGAAGTCTCTAAAGTTTGCGAATTGGTCTTGGTTGTAGTTCGGTCTAGGATTGGCGATATACCCTAGATCGAAGGATGGACGTCCATGTCCGTTATTGTAATAGGAGTTGTACCCGTCGTATTCAGCAGACTCTTCATCGTTTTGTGCTAGGAACGTTCCTCCTCTGATGATTCCAAAGTTTCCTGATCCAAGCAAACCCGGGTTAGCTTCAACCACAGGAGCAGCAGTTTGCGTGGTTGATTTGCCGAAGCTATCGAGATTTCTGTACGCTCCGAAGAGTGGATAGTTGAGCAGAGATTTGTAAGAGTTCGGTCGCTGGCTGTATGCTCCTTCTTGATTGTTGTATCCTATTCTATAGTTGTTTTGCCGGGGCTCGAAGAGGTTGGCGAATGTGGGGAAGAAGTTCTGTGAATCACCGACGTACTCTATGGAGTCGTCGGTGTGGGCCGTCGCTGCGGCATCAGGCTCCATGTGGTGGTGGGGTGGTGCCACGGCTTCTGAGATGATTTCTGAAGACTCTGCGTTGAGATCTCTCGTTTCATCTGAAACAACAGAAATATGTTTAGTTCTGACTTACACAATTTCTTTAGCTGTTGGAAAATGATTTGAGGACGGTTCATTGAAGTGTTGGCCTTTGAGTATTATATATTTTCCTTAGAAATTTATGCATAATATGGAAGGTTTGATGTTATATTATAACTCACGTGCATCACCCAGAGGTGTAACTGATAATAAGCCGTGGGGTTATTTTCGGTCAGCACAATATTTACAAATTCTGACGTTGAGCATAGAAACGTAAGCCAAATATCTAATAGGTAAACCAGTTCCCCTACATTATTTCGTATCGGACCTTGACCAGTCAGGTTTAAGAACAATTTAATATCAAAGAAACATTACCAGAAAGTGGACCACTGGTATTAAGAGCAATGTTTAATGCTAGTGTAGTTTATATCTAGTATTTAGTAGTTAATTATATGGAAACAAACGGGTTTTTGATCGCGATTACCTTTATTAATTCCCGACGTTTCGGCTGTGTTGCAACAACCGTGGTCACGGGTTGACTGGAGTTCATTGGAGTTACTGTCGAGAAGCGGTGGCAGTTTTATTTGCAACTACCCTCACTTGGTCTTCAGAATTAGAAATCATATAATTATGCATAACGATCGTGTTAATTTAAAAAGTACTATTTAGTAGTTATATATGCAGGTGAGTTTTTTTAATCGTCCTTATTACTCCATTACATAATAATATAGCCGTTTGTATTTTATCCTTGTAACTTTTTGTGGCATAAATGATTTGAGTGATCCTCAAAGCCTCTGAGGGTAAATACTTGTTGTTAAGAATCACGAGTGCATTTCCATACTTATAAAGGTTTAGGTTTAGGCCTTATTGCCCGTGCTAATGTTTTTACCTTGTATGAGTACTGGCTTAGTACGATTTGGTCCGTGCTACTATTTTAAAACTTTTTTTAAGAGTCGGCTTAGTAGGATTCGTGTTAGAATAAGTTGTTTAGCTACTGTAGTCGGCTACTCTATTCTTTGTTATATTTGTAGGCGTTTGACATGACATGCAATATGAATTATGGAAAACTGCTTTGTTTTACATGATGTATGACGCTACTACTTGTCCTTATTGAAATCTGCTACCGCATTGAGCATGCAGGACGTTTCCTGGTTAATATATTAGGCGAGGTGAATATTTTTTACTGAGATGAGACTGACTTGCGAACCGGTGTGGTGAATGTATTTTAAGAGGGAATCACACAGGCGACTCTCCATACAAACGTAGTCCGCGAAGTGGCTCCTTTCATGCACATTTACATTATTATTTCAAACGAGCCGGTATGACCGAGCTTCGCTCGGGTTTAAAAAATAGTATTATTATTTGCCAATAGATGTCAGGAAGAGTCGTATATATAGCTTATTTTTAATTAACAACGCCATCTAGCTTGCAGTTAGTTGCTCACAATCGCCAATAGATGGCAGGAACAGTCGTATATTGAGTTTATGTTTGATTATTGCAAAACACCAACTTCTCGTCATTTTCTAAAAATGAATCCTAGCTAGATCGATTTATCGCCCCCGAAAACCCCTGTATAGTAAATTTCGTGAAAATTGTTGGTGCAGTTTCCGAGATCCTAAATATATACAAGATTTTCTCGTTTAAAGGTATAAGATAAGATAAGATATTAAAATATAGAATTTAAAACACACTACCGCTGTATTTAAAGTTGATCATGATGAAGATTACTATTTGGATTACTAGGATACTTATATAAAATAAAATAAAAAAGCCTTTATTTCTCAAATATGTCACACTTAATTACAAACGATTATCCTACCCATTGCCCATTGCCCATTGTACCTATATTTGTAACGTTTCTGTTATAATATGTTTCTTATGTGTACAATAAAGTATTAATCTATCTATCTATTATCTATTTTCTTACTAACTATCTAAACACATTTGCTTGCTAATTAATTCGACTACATTTACTATACAAGTCGCCTCAGAGGCGCGGGCGTAGGCCTACGTAGTAAGCTTATGACGTTAGTACTACTAGGAGTTAATACCTGACATACGGGTACGATTGCTAGATTTCGATTAGCGTTCTGTCTCATTAGGTTACGTAGTGGTTACGTATCTCTTACACATGTTGCCCGTCAAACGAAGTTTTCCGCTCTATCTGTCTTATTTCTCACTTGCACTAGAATCAAGGATCTGTATCGATAGATATCATTTTATATAGAACAAATTGCGGTCACTGTGAGGACAGGGCGTCGATCCTTGCAAAACAAATCACTCAACTGATCGCGTAAATCGATGCGAGTTGGGTCAATTTTTGTTTGAAAAATTTGAAAATGGAACACGGATTCAGCGATACTTAATCGAGCCGTGTTGCTGGAATCGACGCCCTGAGCCATTGGGCTCAGTGCATTGGCATTGGAGTGACTAGATTCGCTCGGCAACAGACACCTTCGTGAACGAAGTTATCAATACCGCGGAGGACTGAACCCGATAGACCATAGCGCAGACAAGGATCCTACACAAAGGTGACGACCCTCAAAAGTTAGGATATCGACAAAAGGAAGAGAGGGAAGTATGTAACGCTGACAAAAGCACTGCACAAAGAGCGTTACTAGGTACTTCTTAGCTACTAAGAGAAGAAAAAGGTCGTAGCATTAATAGTTTGGGTACCTATACTTAGGACTAGTCTAAAATCAGGGTTTGACTAAAATTTCATAAACACGCGAATAACTTTTGACCGACTGAATATCGCGGAACATAATTATGAAGGTCCCCCATCGCCCTGCCACCATTGGTCCACTGTTCCAGTTACACCGTGTTTATAAACTACTGCTAATAAGCATACTGCTAAGCTGCTGTGCTGGTAAGATTAAGAAAATAGGCATTATTGGGCAATATACTCGTATATGACTGCGTTTTCACACTCCCTAGCTAGTTCGCATTAGGTTATATCACAGCTCTTGACACTATATTCTAGCGAAAGTCGCCTACTACCCAAATAGAGCAATGTATGGAGAAAACATGTTATTATGTCATACGGTCGCATACTGGCCGGTGGTGTGGTTTGCGGTTGTCAGATGTTTCCTGATAAAAACTAGTTTAGCCCAGGAATTAACGAGGGCGATTGATTAGTTAAGCCTTGCTCACATCTATGCGTTCTGCAGTTGCAATCAGTGAGCTCCAAAACCCACCGCAAGGTGACCAGAAACCACTATCCAAACACAGCTCAAACTCACGATCTACAACCACCACAAACGAAACATGAACTCTCAGACACCTACAAACACCTACCACACAGAGCTCTCGTCAGTGTTTCTGAACCTATCCATCTATGCTACATCTGTCAAATATCGCTGTCATGCTTGACATGTTTGACAGCGTTTCACTGATTGTCAATGCTTAGATATACGCAATGCTTTATTGCAATACTTTTTGCGAGAGTGTTTCTAACGAGTCGATTTTGTTGATTGATCGTTTTCAAAACGCCAACCGCCAGTGAAAAGCGTCAAAAATCTATACTCGACTCTGACTGCACTGCTTCTGAATACGAACCAGACGTTAGATTTAGAGGTTATATGGCATGAGCGATGCACGGCATTTAAGGCCCTATGAATAAATTGTAATAAAAACTGAATTGGCAGCGACTCATCGAGAAAACGTATAAAGTGAACAGAGTAACATTTTATAACCACTGATGAGTAAAAGTACCCTTAGGCCTGCATTAGCTTTTATTTGAAATAATATTAAGTAGCTTACAATATACCGATTCGTTTGTCCGACCAAATCCGCTCCACTCTCAACGTGCAGCTCCATAAGCCATATAGGTTTTAAGAGGTTTAGGTGGCGAAAAATTTACAAGAACAAAATGATCCATGAACGGGGTTACGACCCTCAGCAGTGAGGAGTACGACACGAGAAGGAGGTACAGTACGTTGACAGTAACATAGTATGTACATATATGAGAATCTTGGTTCACTTTCACCAATATTAGACAAAAAACATTTCCAACAATAAAATTTATAACTTAGACACAAAAGTGATAAACTTACGTAAAAAATCGGTTGTCTGTAAAGTCGGTTTACTGACGATAGTTGAACGTGATAACGTCATAAGAAAATACTCGCGGACTCGCGGACTCGGACTCGAACTCGAACTCTCGAACCCGGACCCGGAACCCGACCGAACCCGACCGAACCCTTACCCTCATTTATCCTTACCCTCATTTACCCTTACCCTCATTTACCCTTACCCTCATTTACCCTTACCCTCAACCCGACCCGGGCTCGGGCTCAGGTAAATGGAACGACGAAACGACGTAACGACGCATGAGTCATGTTTTTTCGTGCGTGCAGCCGGCTCCATCGATTTATAAGACGTTATCACGTCAAAAGATCGATATACTATTAGTCAATCCAATACTTAAATCGAAGTCATTCGATTTGAGTAGTTGCAACAATTTAAAAATTTACATACAACGATCAAATTCCACGTAATCCACTTGACCTCACGACCCGTGTTGATGAAAACATGCATTTTTCATCGGAAAACCATGTGAAATGTTATGAAACTATGCCATAGGTCAGACTAATATTGGTGAAACTCAGTTAGGTCAAAAGATTACTTGATTTCGTTTTAGTATCAACACTGTCGCTATTTCTCACAATGTTATTCGCAGTTAAGTTTTGAAATGCTTTGATTGGAACCAAATAACCATATTTGGTAAGTTAATTTTAAGTGATTGATTTATGGCGGTTCATTTTTGTTGTTTGCATAACTTTCTGACCTTATAATACTGCAGTAAATAAAAAGAGATGCCAGGCAAATTTAATAATAATTACAAAAAAATATTTAATTACCACTTTATTTAAAATGTTTTAGTATAAACTCCACATAATAAACGTTGCTTAATAAAACAGTGTCCAAAGAGGTCGTAATCCTGCGCAGCAAGGAGTTTCTCAAGTCTCTGCTTGTGCCGCATTTTTAATAACTAAAACGATCTATTTAAAAAAAAAAAATATATAAAAAAATCCTCTTCTAGACTACAAAATAAAACATAATATGACACACGGGTGTCAAGGAGCGCGTTTATGTCTTTTGTATGGAACTGAGTACATGCGTGCGTTGGGTAATTCTAAAATGATCATACACCCAGATTAGATTTTAAATAGGATCTATTACGTTATTTTGGTAGACGAAAAGAGTTGTCATCGACCTCATTATACAGTGACCTACAACAACAGCCACAAATCTAGAGATAAAGCCATTATTTTTATTATGTTGTTACGTTATTCTCCTTTTTTGACAGTAGTTTAATGAAAAAATAGAAGCGTTTGCATTATATGTTTAGAGCAAGATATTTTTGTTGCGAAAAAATTTCGATATTTTTATATCTAGTGAAAGGGTGCGATATTTGTTGTTATTTTGTTCACCTGCTATCACGCCTGTCCCTTTCCTGCTTTTTTTTGTAAAGTAGTGTAGTTATGGGTATATTTCAGTGTGTATAGTCTGATGGGTAGCCGACTGCACTTACTTAATATTTAAAAGTGGGTAGCTAGGTACCCATCCAATTTTCCTTGCATAATATTAAAGGCGCTGATGGCTATGTTACTCAAGTTTACTTCCATTCACCATAAACAAAAAGATGAAAAATGTGAAATATTTATGCAACACTCGATCTCTACGATATTTTTAACTCAGACACGATATAATTCAAGCTATTTGGGGCAGAAGTATCAAGTTGCCTAGAAATGCACTTTGTGGTTTAGAACTTAGACAGTTGTCTAAGATGCCTACCGTTTTATGTAAAAAGTAAACTCTTTGATATTTGAGTCTTATTCAAAGATGATAGAGTTCAAAGTTCCCCTAAATAAATGGTTCAAAAGAATATTATCCATACATTACTATCACTTTTATGAAATTGTGTAAGTACCTACCTAGTCCTACTCGTATTGTACGAATTATTTGTGTTGAAATAACGGCGCGTGCGGCAAGTGTATTGCTGAAATTATAGCAATTCAACGACATTATTTTATAAACAAAACTGCTCATATTACAAGTAAAGTTTTTAAAAACTTGAGAAACCTTCATGGCCAAACTGCTGAAGCAATTGATGAAATTTACTTGATTTCTATAAACTTACAGATAAAAAAACTCAAATCGGCTCATAATTGACAAAGTAATACGATGACAAAAATAATAAGAAAAAAATCAACCGAATTGAGAACCTCCTCCTTTTTTATTTGAAGTCGGTTAAAAATAGGTAACCCATAAATTTTTGAATCGAATCCGTGATCTTCCTCTAGAGACAACAGTCAATACTCGAATTCCGTGAAAAACATCTTGCTTGCAAATTTTAACCCTCTGAGCCTTAAAATCTTGAAGCTTATTTAAAATAAAATGAAATGAAATGAAATGATATGTATTTATTCGAAAATTGGGAGCAACTATCTTGTGTGCAATCTGATCAAGAAGAAAATCAATTTTGATCCCAACCCGTTTTCCAGTATAAAAGTTTGTCTAACTAGTTTTCGTACCTACATAAGTACATCGACGTTGGTCTTTGCCTTAAACTTGGCAACTTCAACTAGATTTCTCAACGCGAGCTCATCTCGGCTTACCAAGTGGCGAAAACTGGAGCGTGACATCGATTCGTTCGTCCACAGCCACGCAGGCATTATGAATTTGTCAACGCTGTGGGGAATGCTAAAACACACAGGTGTTTTGTAACGCATGGGTGATTCAATACAAACTTAGAATGGATTCGTTTCATCTTCATAACCCTTCCCTTATCACTTTATGCGGGATCGGCACAACATTTCTTCCTCCTCCATCCTCTATCATCTCTGCAATCACTTACAAGAGTAAGTGATGACACATGGATAAGATCTACGTCATCTTTCACACAGTTCATCCATATTTTCTTTGGTCTACACCTCTGCTCACATATCCATCCACATCCATAGTCATCCATAGTTCGAAAATATGTGTCAAATGCACGAAAGGAGCCTTATTGAGGCGCACTTAAAATCCTTTCACCACACTTGGTTCGAAAGAATCAGTGACACGATAAGAAGAAGGAGAAGACTTTCTTAGTCACATGCCTTCATCTCATGTCTCCTCGTGACATGCCTGTACCACGTCAGCTCCTCATTTTTTGCATGCATTCCTTTCATAAATACGAGATTTTTTCTTGGTATGAGTGCTCCGCCTTCTGCACTAATTAAGTATGTGAAATGGCTGTTCAATCCACAAATAGCAAATAGGTAATTATCTAATGATCTATGCTACACCGTTGACTGCATCATCATTTAACATCAGGTTGAAGCTGCGGTCAAGTGTGAGCTTAGAAATTGTAAAAAAAAAATATCAAAAAAAATCCAGGGTCCAGGGTTTTAATCGATCTTCTGTATCGTGTCACTGATTCTTTAAAACCAGTGAGGTGAAAGGATTTCAAGTGCGCCTCAGAGAGGCTCTTTTTGCGCACTCGACACATGTCATCGAATTTTTTTAGATTCTATGACAGGCCGGTTTCCTTACGATGTATTCCTTCAACGTGTAAGAGTACCTACTGGCATAGTGCACATACATTTTTCTATAAGAAAACTCATTGGTACACGACTGTATTTGAAAACACGACCTTTAGATTTAATCTATAGAAAATGTATAGTCAAGCCGATGCGTATTGAGAAAACCATTTGACAAATAACGGAAATACTTATAGCTAATAATTTATATTACTGTGGAAGCCCGGGGCTGCAGGAAAATGAAATTACGTACCTAGTTGTAAGGAAGCAATTTGTGATGTGAAGACTACAATCCCAAGTAGCAACAAAATGCATTACCGTAAAATATTGCACATTGCACAAGATAAGAAAAGACTATTGGTCCAAGGCTTAGGAAAGCAGAAGTAAAAACTGTGCAAGATTCGCCAATGCCTTTTTCAATATGAAAGAAATATGAGGTAAAAAGTACGGCATGTGGTAGAAAACAGTTCAAAAACATCTGTCAATCGTATTTAAAATCCTTTCACCACGCTTGGTTTGAAAGAACACGCTACACAGACGATAAGAAGAAGAAATATGGCAGTTTCATTGATTCTCATCTCAAGCTACTTTTTTTAATCAAGTTACTTTGCCTTCAGTTTTTGGGAGTGATCTTTTTATACCCTGTTTTAATACAAACATAGTCACACTCTAAAATACAAGGTTAGTAATTAGGTAAGACTACAAATTACTAGCCCTAGGCATCCATTATCTACAAAATAATTAGGACAGCCATTAGAACAAAAAAAAATACTAGGTACCTACCACTGTTTGTCATAACATAACATTACTTACCATTGGAAAGAGATGGCAATAGTTTACGTAAAGTATAATTTCTTGCAATTAACTATTAAAAAAACTAAACTTATTAGACTTAAGAAAACCGGGCAGAAAAATGCACATAACAATGAAATATCTAATAGTCTAGTAGTGGTCCATATTAGTAAATACCTTAAAGACTAAATAAAAATAATAAAAAAATATAGGCGAAAGTATGTGGTTGAGATTGTGTATATTTTTGTTCCCACTTACCAGAAAATTGTACATTCAGGGGTAGTAGCTATTTTTTATATTATTTTTTTATAGAAAGCATTAATATCCCTACAGTTTGCAACACCAAGCCACAATTACGGACGCGGAAATATATCCATTCATTCTAATGAGCGAACGCCTAAGGACTTTACATCTTCTAATGTGCGCAATTCTAGCTTCTATTCATACTATTACTAGATGTCATAATAGTGTGAATGAAATGGAAAGTCAGGATCCATTTGCAGCCTCGAGCGAGATGATAGCCATAATGGACTGTGATTTCCAAAGCCTCTTCATAGAAGTCATAAGATCAAACACACGCAACAGTGTTTTTGTTTTACATTTGAAGTGCAATAAGGTAGAAAAGGTATTATTTCTGCGGTCGTAATTACTTAAATAATTTGACACTAAAACGTGATGTTTGACAGCAATGGTGGTACATTTACGCATGTCGCAGACCTGTCGCGAGTTTCGTAATAAGCAACGTATTGTTGATATATGATTGATGACTACAATATCTCCATGTGCTTTTGAGAACTAAAATAACCACCGTAACAGCAGGTTTTAAGAAGAGTGTTTTTCTTATAATTTTTTTTGGATAGTAAAGTTATTGAACTCGTGTTTTGGCGCTGTGTTTCTATGAAACGCTGCCGCTGTGTTAAACGCCATTTGTGGTTTTAAAAGCTAAATCACTTTTCACAGTACCTATTTACATCCGATAATTACTGGCAGGAGTGGCAGGAGTGGCAGGTAATTAGTTCCGTCAATACACGTGTGCGACAACAGCGCAAGTGCCATAAAAAGGTTTGTTAGGAGTGCTCCCGCTCTCTTTCGCTCGGCAACAAATAACGCACTGTCAATACCTACTTCCTAATAAACATTACCAGATCTTCTCATTTTACACGCTGTATATAGGTTATAAATAATACATCGATGCCTTCAGGGGTAGAGTTTCGTGAGTACCTATCTATGCTACACCCGAAAGCTATATTCCAATGCTCTCAACTCTTAATCAAGTCAGTGACGTAAGAGTTGAAAGATTATAAGATTTTAAGCTAGTAAATATACCTAGCTATTAAACAAGAAAACAGTGTACTTACTACATACTCAACGGTACATTAATTCTATGAATACATCAATTTGCTGTACAAATTGTAGTAGACAGGTGTTTTAAATCACTTATTTATGTTGATCG
This sequence comes from Thera obeliscata, assembly GCA_947578465.1. Taxonomy (NCBI): domain Eukaryota; kingdom Metazoa; phylum Arthropoda; class Insecta; order Lepidoptera; family Geometridae; genus Thera; species Thera obeliscata. Next base: position 19,346,988 of record OX387912.1, on the reverse strand, counting down.
ACACCACGACTGTTCAATGCCGAAAGTAATGGTGTACTATAGAAGAAAAATAACTGCTTTGTAAACTAATACACCAGGAAGAGACGATAATGTGTTTATTTATACCGACATAATAACATGTTCAGATTTTTTTTATTTTGATCTCTTATCAATTCATTTGTTTATAGTAGCTGTATTTTTTTTATACAACTAGTTGATGGAACGAGCATATGGCCCAAATTATGTTAAGTGGTAACCATCGCCTATAACAAAGCATAACCTCGTAGGTCACTATCGTCAGGAACATGCCCTACGATGAACTGTCCTGCATCCTTCATTTTGAGGCATACAGATGTTCAGCCTTACGTGCCAGTAATTTCACCGGCACCCACACCCTTCAAACCGCAACACAGCAATGCTGCTTCACCGCAGAAATAGGCATGGTGGTAGTACTTCCCCGGACGAGCCACACACAAAGAGCTCTAGTACTACTATACATACAAACCTTAAGCAAACCATTGTCTCGCAACGCAAAAAATTAATGAAAGCCTCTACGATATCTGTATTCTGTCTTTTATTCATCTAAAACCCGTATCTTCCTACTTAGTTTTTAAATTAAAAGATCCTTTTACTTCCGTAATAATCTCCAATCTAAGAAATTAAGAGCCTAAAAATAAAGGATATTGTCCAAAAATACGGAGTGTAGTGAATTAGTATTTAGTACGGAATTTAAAGCGCACAAACTTACCGCAACCTTTTTCACGCAAATATCCAGTTTCAGTATAAAAAAAACGCAGTGTTTTATTAAATAGCCGTGTCACTTAGTATGACATCCTTTTTATTATGTATGTTTTTTTCTTTCTTTTTATCCGGAGGAGGGGAGGTGATTACTTACAACTAGTGGGAAGGTGATAATGTAGTACACTAGTTGAAACGATGCAGTCGAGGTTCATGTACACGCAGTGGCCACCGTAAATGTTTTTTTTTTCCTATAACCTCAGAAGGGTTATATGCTTTAGGAATGTTAGCCATCAATTGATAAAAAGTAATTATTTAATTATTGAACTGTTTTAGTGTTCATGGTCCTCATAAATTTGACAGTAGATTAATTTTAGTTGAGTGTACATTAACTGATCGTACGTTTGCGGACTCCAGAGTACTTACGAAAAAAGAAGCGTTTACGTTATGGGTAAAGTCTCATTAGCTTAGAATAGATATTTTATGTGGCTTATTAAGTTTGAGCTCGTGACTTTATGTTTGGTCACGTAGGATTGACTTATTTGTAGATTCACCTTGTCTATAAAACGCTTCTAACAAATCATTAAGATTTCACAAAATGATCAAGCCGTGCCATTTTTATGCTGTGTCAAGGTCGCAGAGCGTTGGAATTTGGTGACTTTTATTTTTTATTTACTTAGAAATGCTGTCGATTTTTCTTGCACTAAAATGTATAAAATCTACACGTTTGTGGTTAATATTTGAAGGGAAAAGATAAAATTGATAAACGTAAAAAGGGTGTTCATAATTGGATCATAAAATTATTGTTTTATGCGAAATATTTTGACTTCTTTGGAATGTGTTTTTCTTGCGAACAACTTCCCTTATAACAAAGTGCAGCAATATGTTATATTATTCTTTATTGTACACATAAAATTATAATACATTTACTAACTTAAAATTAAGATGCATATGAAGGCGAGCCTTCATATGCGTCTTTATTTTAAGTAATTAACCCTAAAAATACTACTCGCACAACAAACCTAGTTTAAACAGAAAAATACATTTAACATACGGAGAAATATAAATTTCAAAACGACTCTATCTTTTGTCTTTTTTGTCATGTAAACAATTATTTTCTTTTTTCTCTACGTCAAAACTTCAAAGCATTCATACAATGGGCTACTTTTGCATAACAAACTCAAAGTGCTGAATAGAGCGATGGTGTATAATGGCCCGAACACACCTAGTTCGCTTGCGGTAGCGATCAGTGAAACGCTGTCAAATATCGCTGTCAGATTGCTACCGCCAGCGAACTAGGTGTGCGCAGGCCTTAAAGACTTCGTAAACAAAACAAACACAAAGGTCGTGACTTGTGCACTGGTCAGTACATAACTTATATACCTCCTTTATTTAATACATAATGTCAACTGTTAGTTTATTCATTATGTAGACTATTTTATTGTTGGACGTAGATCGCCACACACTATTACTTTGGATTGGCTCGACTTAAGAGGGCATCACACAGGCGACTCTCCATACAAACGTAGTCCCCTATTTCCTCCCTGGATAATGCCTCTAGAGTAACCATTTTTTCTCATAAAATTCAGATCTGCTATATACCTACGTGCTCGTATGTTTTCCTTTTTTTCAGAAACTTATTGACAAAGAAAATATGACTCTCATATGATTTATATGAAATATGAATTGGAGGTGACATTTTCTATATCAATAAGTTTCTGAAAAAAAGAAAAACATACGAGCACGACCCTCTCAGACTACATTAGTATTTAGTCAAGTAATAGTTAGTATAACTGTCCATTTCAGTTACGAAAAAGTTTTACTACACAACATGAGAATCACTGAAACTAGCTGGATAACCTTTCACAAAGTGGCAATCAGTGAAACGCTGTCAAAATGTCACTGTCATATTTGACAGTTCCACTGATTTTCACCCCAAAACGCTTAGATGTGCGCATGGCTTAAGGCTCCCTTCTTTAAGAGCTCCTTATGCCATAAAATCAATATGAATCAGTCAAAAATTAACGTAAAATTCTGAAAAAAATATATGTTTTAGTTGAGGATCTTACAGAGTGCAATTCGCTTACAGTTACACAATCAGATGAATTTCGTTCGATAGAAAAAAATACCAAAGTTGCCTATTTTTAAAAAACAAATTCAATACTGTGCCTAAAATAAAAAAAAAATTGACTTTATTTTTACACCAATCTTTAGATAAATCACTTTTCTAGTACAAATCGCTGAGTTGGATGTTGTAATGTTATTTTCCTATTTATAATGAATTATTTACCTACAAACACACGAGCGGCGCGACGCCGTGGGCTAAGTCAGTCGCGCGGTAGCGCTTACCGACGACGGACCTGTGCCAGTGCTCTTCCCGCCCGACGCGCGACTTGTGACGTGCAGTGATTTTACGAAAATAAACTAAAATTGATCTCGCTAAGTCGTCACCATAGCTAACAAACGCAACAGGACGAATGCATTACAAAGAAATGTTAAGTAAGTACATTACTTGCACGTACGTGTTTATTTATTATGTAGGAACCTCTAATGTTCTATTTAAATATTACCTACTTTACTCCTTACGTTACTTACCTACTTTGTTCCATAAATAGCTGAGAATATACTTAGTATGTAGGTACCAACTCCTTGCCACAGTATAGTTAAAGCAGTATAAGTACGGAAAGAAATATGAAATATTAACTATTAGCTGTGGCCGCGACTTCGTCCGCGTGGTATAATGTCTATGGGTAGCATTTTTAATTTGCAGCGGAAGAAAACAGTAATTAAATAACAACGTCATATTCGCGTGCACGTGACACAGTCGTCTGCCCTCTTACTAAACTTAGACATATGGCGTCGTACTACGCCACACTTTCATCCCCCCCGCATTCCTCTCCGAACTCCCCCCACAATCCCCCCACTCTCCTCAACACCCCCCCACATTCCCCCCGCACTCCCCCCAGACTTCCCTCCACAATCCCCCTGTACTCCCCCTTTGCACTCCCCACTAAACTCCTCCCGCACTCCTCTCCACACTCCCCTCCACACGCCCCCCCGCACCTCCCCTCCACACTCCCCCCTGTACTCCCCTCCACACCCCCCCCGCATCACCCCTCGCACCTCCCCTCCACACTCCCCCCTGTACTCCCTCCACACTCCCCCCGCATCCCTCACACCTCCCCTCCACACTCCCCCCTGTACTCCCCTCCACACTCCCCTCGCACCTCCCCTCCACACTCCCCCTGTACTGTATGTCACTGTTATGACAGTATAACCCTTAATTTAGCAATATTACTTTTTTCGATTTCAGTAAAAAAAACTCAATATACCTATTTAATAACACTTATAGAAGCCTGAAAAAATATAAAAAAATATATAAATGCTGTAACTTTGCGAAAATCCTATGTATCCTACAATGCACATAGCCAAATACTAGTAGAAGTATGGTCTTTTGACACTGTATCCGTACGGACACATTGCCAAATTAGGTAATTGAAAATAATAGTAAAACAATTGGTAAAATATGGGTTTAGTCTTTAAATCTTCATTTTTTAATATGGTATTCATAAAAACAGTTCCTGTTTTTCGTTAAGCACAAACGAATCTTACATTTGACGCAAGAAATATTGGCCTGCCCAGTTTTGCACAAACAACATCAACCTTTTTCTTCAAAAATTGGCAGGTAGCCTATGCCGTAGTACCTTATTAAATTATATTGATGAGACCATCAGTAGGCCTAGGCATAACTGGTCTATGTATTTTCTGCCTTAACCTGGCACATCATTTCTGTGCACTACTTCTTTAGGACTTGAAAGTGGGACATGGAGATTTTTGCCCAGATTCTAGATATCAGTATAAATGATGCTTGGATACTTAGATACTGAAGGTATTGTGTGCAAAAAGGCTTGAAGAAAACATAGGCTCTGAAAAAATTCCTATGCCAAATTTGTTTGTCAGTGACTTCTAAAGAATTAGTGCACAGAAATGATGTACCAGAAAATACATAGACCAGTTGTACCTCGGTCTGTTGATAGTCTTATCAATATAATTTTATAAGGTATGACGGAATAGCCCACCTAACAATTTTTGAAGAAAAAAGTTGATGTTGTTTGTGCAAAACTGGGTAGGCTGGTATTTCTTGCGTGACATGTAAGCTTCAATGAAATGTGCCTGAAGAAAAACAGGAGCTGTTTTTATGATTTCAATATTAAAAAAAAAACAAAGCCATAACCAAGTCAATAAATAAAATTAGGTATCATACCTAATTTTATTAAAATTAGGTATTATAAATTTTATAAAATTAGGTATCATACCTAGTTAGGCATCCTAAATTATACGTGGTTCGACTCGCACTTGGCCAAGTTATTGAGTATCGATACCATGAAACATTTTGTTAAGCATTTGGCATTGTATCTCTCTGGATACGGCTGAGTTATGCAGTATTTCAATGGGCTTTTGGCAACGTATCTTTGTGGATACAACTAGGTTAGAAAACTTATTACGGGTTCGTAATTGCATTCATAAGTAAAATTTTTATCCATATCGATAGTAAGTTTCAATAACATTGGAATTCAACAAAAATCCAGCACAAAAAGGAATAAAATATAGGCAAAATAAATAAAACTGACGGATCTGATGCTCCCGTGGTGCGACATCTCAGCTGTTTGACGTCGAAAGGGATGGGAAACAATCGAAAATGCAGTCGATTTATTTTGTTATAGTGATATGAATAACACAACTCAAGGATAGAATCGATCGATTTTGAATAAATTTGATTTATAGAGCCATATGATTTTTTAAAAATATTGTATCTGAGAGAACACATTACCAAATTAAGGGATAACAAACCAGGAGTACCAGGACAAACCAGGAGTAGATAATTTTTTTTTTACATTTTACTGCGATGATACCAGTTTGGAAAAATATTTTCTACTAATAATTCTTCATCATTTTATGATTTTGTTAGTTTATGGAAATAAAATATAATTTATAGCTTAAAACCATTGCTATTTTCCATATTAAGAATTTTAAAATTTTTTACCAAATATCAAAAATCACTTATTGTTGCAGAAAATCTAGTCAAGATGACCCTTTTCTCGTAGAGTCTGAAAATCAAGAATACGAGTTTCAACCAGCTTCAGGGAGACGCATCATTGACATCAACTACTTGTTTAGTCAATTACAGGAAAAAGCACGTCACAACAACAAATTATAATGAATTTTAATTCAAAATAAGCATTCTGTACATCATATTAAATCAACCTGTAAGTATAATAAATGAGAATAAATATTGTACATAACAATTATGTTTGTTTTCATTTGTTGTTTGTATTTTTAGGTTAGGTACTCTCCTATAATCATCATATCATTATCACCTCACTAATTCAAATAGTTTAGACTTTTAGAGTATATATTAACAGTTACTACCTATTTAAATCTAATAAACTTTCATTTCAATATACTAAAAGAATATAGTCAATAATATTAAACTTACGTTGCCTACTGCATTATGTTATACTGTGGCGTTCTCGCCCGCCGTCAAAGGGTCACCGGAGTTCATATCAAGTCGGCTCCCGCGTAACGCGGATGCAAGTCGACTGGGTGAGTTAAATACCTAAATCTTCGACATAAGGGGCCCTTAAGAAGATCACGTATTTGACATGATTGAAATTCAACCTGTCACTCAGCGATAAGAAAAGTAATAGCATATAATCAACCTGTCATATACTTGAGATTAAAAATGTGTGCTTTATCTCGTCTGCATAAAGTTTAGATAACATTATCGAGTAGTAGTTCATCTAGTATTCTTTTACAGGCTATAAATCAAACACCCCCCTCTCTTGTTTATGTTCGGTTCTGTCCATACATTTATAAGGTTTCTTGGTAGAGATTGCTGTTAGCGATAAGGCCGCGCATTGTAATACTGTAAATGTTTCTTTTTGACGTGATAACGTCTTATAAATCGATGGAGCCGGCTGCACGCACGAAAAAACATGACTCATGCGTCGTTACGTCGTTTCGTCGTTCCATTTACCTGAGCCCGAGCCCGGGTCGGGTAATGGGTAAGGGTAAATGAGGGTAAGGGTAAATGAGGGTAAGGGTAAGGGTTCGGTCGGGTTCCGGGTCCGGGTCCGAGAGTTCGAGTCCGAGTCCGAGTCCGAGTCCGAGTCCGAGTCCGAGTCCGAGTCCGAGTCCGAGTCCGCGAGTCCGCGAGTCCGCGAGTATTTTCTTATGACGTTATCACGTTCAACTATCGTCAGGAAACCGACTTTACAGACAACCGATTTTTTTAGCTAAAATATGTGTCATGGTAATCAATAAAAACCTACCTATCTATCTATTAATAGATACGGGCTGGGTACAGTAAATATACGCAAAAATATTATTCTGGTCACATTTGCAGTAAACAAACTGGATGCCTGTTTTTACATCTTTGAGTAACGCTACCTGTCAAACGTTGGAGATAGCAATATTTTAATCTTTAATTTATTTTTCAAACCACACAAGTGTGTTTTGATGTTTTTTTCGATAACGCCAATGAGGATTCATCAATAAAAACTTTTTTTGTAAGACTATTAATAAGTGCCTTATAAATGTCTCGGGTGTTATTCGTTTAGGGAAAAAACTTGGCGGTGACACGATAACAAGACGAGAGAAAAACATTATTAGGCCCATCGGTCTGTATGTAATCGGTAGACAGAGTTCAAAGTCGTTCTTTTTGGAAATATAAAGAGGAAAAATACAGTTGCAGTAGAGTTCTTTGAGTTAAAGATACATACTTGTGCATAAGTATCTTGTATTAACTGTTGTAGTGCACGAAAGGAGCCTCTTTGAGGCGCACTTAAAATCCTTTCACCACACTTGGTTCGAAAGAATCGGTGACACGATAAGAAGAAGAATTAACTGTTTAACGGTACGGAACAATATGTATAAATAACAATGGCATCTATGTCAATCGTCAGGCCGGATTACTTACTATCCCATCAGAGGATTAGAGCGGTATTCATTTTTGGCTTCACGCAAATACTGAATAAATTGAGGCAACCGTGACTATGGTGTCTGATCTATGTTTAAACTGTACTTAAAATGGAAATATTTAATTTATAAGATAATTTGTTCACGACTGTGTCAAGCAATCTTCTACTATTTGTGTTTATTAGAATAAAGTCAAGGAAACATAAGGATTAACGAGAGTGGATTAGTATGTTTTTTTTATATAAAAACATTCAAAATGATTAGATTTCTTCATGATGTTTTTCGCTACATTTAGCCAACCACCAAATTATAGCAATGCTGCAAATTTATTTTTTATGGTTTGCTCTTTTAGAAGAGTGAACATTGGTGGACCAATGTTTGGTGGACCAATGTTCACTCTTCTAAAAGTGCAAACCATAAAAAATAAATTTGCACCATTGCTATAATTTTATTGATTTAGAGACTTGATACAAAAGACAAAAACGAGCTCTACCTATCGATACAAATATTTTAAATAGCAACCAAAACAAACTTATGATACTTAAACCTTGCCTAAAGTATTTTGTTAATAGATTAGCTCATATGAGTTTAGGATTTAAATTTAGATTAATATCAGTTGGAGGCATTGAGCGCTAAAAAATAACTATGCGTAAGTAATGAGCTTATTACTTGTTTTCAAGATTTGTATAAGTTTGAAGTTTGACAGAATCGATTCAACAACAGTTTTAGTCGGTTCACGATTTTTTTGGAAAGTCACATAGCTTTTTCATTTGAATATTTTTTCTGGTGTTATTTTGAGTTCTGTTTTTTAGTTTTGGTAGTATTTTATCCAACATGACTTGAGGACTTGCTCAAAGTGTGAGCATTTGAAATGAAAGTGTATTATGTGATATCCTGATTTGAACGAAATGTTTCAGGTGACTTTTAAGAAAAACCACCATTTCTTCAAGGCCAAAGACGACTGACTATTGACTGACTTGACCAAAAACGATTTTATTTATGTAATATAATTATCCTCACTTGACATTGTCAAAATTGACTGAATGGACAGATGCCATTAATTAAGAAGCAGAAGAGTCAGTACTCAACCCTAGAGAGTATGGCCCGTATTTAGAAACAGTGCTCGAGTCTGAGTCGTGCCTCAAGCTTAAATATTTGTAATTTTTCAATGGATAACTGCCAAAAAATCTATGCTTGAGAGTGCTTGAGGCTCCACTCAAACTCAAGCACTGTTTCTGAGTACGAGCCTGGTTTTACTAATGCTGTCAAGGACTAACAAGTTTGTTGGAGAGACATGATCTTCAGCTATAAAATCTCATAAATTTGGTGTTGTATTGTTACCAAGTCACGTTTAATGGTGATTTACGCATACATCATCAAGTACATAAAAGGAATAGAAAGTTGCATGCAAATTAAGTTCCCATATGCTTTGGGCTTTTGAAAAACACCAACCGTCATACGTGACCGTCATTTTATCCACATAATAACCGACAGGACTATCATTTAGAGCTCAATTGCAGTATATAAATTCATTACACACAGTCATTCATTTGCATGGGGCTCAAAGTAAAAGTAGAAATGTAAATGAATTTAGTTTGTAAAAATTAATTTTTACTTCCGGTTTATAAACAGATGTATTTCATACCTTTTGAAAGAAACACAAGTGAAGTTTAAAAAACTTGAGAAACCAAAAGCTTAGCCAAACTTCTTATTCGATTTTGTTTTTTTTTCAAATCGGCTCACAAAATTAAATGACGAAGTTATGCAATAGCAAACAAAAAAAACAATCGAATTGAGAACCTGCTCCTTTTTTATTTGAAGTCGGTTATAAAATGGAGGGACGGCGTTTTTATGACGGCCGTCGTTTTTAAGGGCTTTAGTTATGCAATCATAAGTTATCGATAAAATTTATCTTATATTACCATCGGTTATGTAGTCAAAGCGTCCTTAAAGTAGGTGTTATTCAATTTGGATTATGGTAAATGCTTGTATAATTAAGATTATCATTATGTTGACTTATGGTGTTAGAATCATTGATTGTAATCTTTACTTTGGCTTATGAGCTTGGCGAGAACCTATTGGCATGCCAGATATTGATTTTTCATTCTTGACTGTGGAAGTATATATGCTCTGTGGGGGAAGTAAAGGTAAGCTGCCGACAATGAATGGCACAGATAAAAAAACCAACTAATTAAAGTAGTGTCATAAATTTTAAACTAGTTTTTAAGGGCAACAAGTTTAGAATAACAGCAACTGTGACATTATTCTGATACATCTAATTCTATATCATTCTCATCTAATTTTATATAATTATTTAAATAAAAATTAAATATTTATTATTATTATAAACATATACACTACCATGATACCATAAATAGACAATAGCTCAAGTAGTCAAGTTTCATCCAGCCACCCAGTCACCCTTTCACAAAATTTTGTAAAACAATTAATTCCGTATCTTAGCGTTGCACCACGGCAATAAAGAACTACAATATTCAATAAAGTGATAAATATTTTTGTCCTAAATTTAGGTAAGTTACATACCATGGCGAATAGGCTCATGTGCTCTTCTGTGGCATTTTGATGTTGCTTAAATAATGACGAAATGTACAATTCATTAGTTCCGTTGTTCCTATATGTTGTTTTTAATCCGACTTCAAGAATAATACTCAATTCGGCTGTTATTGTATTTCGTGAGTGTGCTTTGTGAAGTAAGTATATTGCAAGTTATTATATTATGTTATTTATAGATTTTTTAATAATTGCTATTTGATGGTATGTATTTATGTAAAACGTTTACTAATGGTACATAGATTTGAAAATATGAAAAAAGAACATAATAGCGTGGAAAAACCATTGCCTCACCAATTACGATCAACCCTTACCATTTTGCTCACTTTAGCTATCAGCAAATCAGCACCATTGACTTGCTTGACTGATACAGACTGATGAGACCAACCGCGCATGCGTGCAGAGCAAGTGCGCATACGTGCAACTGACTGATGCTGACTGATCTGACCAATAAGTTTCCTATCTGTTATTCTTCATACTATTTCAATTAATTGAAAAAGTGACAGTCGCTCGTGTTACAACCTACAAAAAGCTTATGGAGTTCCTTACCATTCATGATTGTAAAATTGGTTATAGCAATAACATCAGGTTATTGGGAGACGATTTGAGGATTTTTTTGGCTCCTCTCTAAGAATACCAGCCAGTATTTTATAACATTGGCCTATACCTATGATTGGTTATCATATAAAATACGCGAGGATATTTATCCGTGACTTTAACTTTATTAATCGTCAATAAAGTTATGTAAACGACTGCTTCTGAAATATTTTATTGAGACTTTGGGTAAAGTCTAGTAGGTTAATTTGAGGTCAAATGGATTTGGTTGAGGTTAAAGCTCTTGCATTTTTGGTTGTTTTATTACACTCTAGTTTTTTTTTATTACTTGCTGATAGAACATTCAGGAACATGCTCTACGATATATTGCCAAGCGTCCATTAATTTGGAGCAGAGATTCACCAAGTTAATAAAATTTTACACGTTTTAAATGATATAAATAACCTAACATTCAAGTTTTAAATATTAAGTAGGTACGAAGTATACAATACGGTTCAAAACCTACTTCAAAATAATTATCACTGTATTCAAGTTCCTTTTGGTTTACAATGTGAACAAAACCGCGGGAAAGTATCACTAAAACAATAGACGCTCACACAAGATAAACACGGCGTACACCGGAACGTACCTTCATTTCCTTGTGTGTTGTGATATTCACCTAGGTTAATGGCCTAATTAAGAATCGATTGACGGATGATTTTTGAATTTAGAATTCGAACATAGATTTGCACTCGTGAAAATTATCTATTAGAATAGAAATAACAGCTTACAAAACTACAGATTATTTTAGATTGTAATCAATCACTGTCAAAAATTAGAGGGATTTTCCAACAAAGTTCCGAACTTTTTTTATGGAACCGGCAAATGCTTTCTATTCTGACTCGATATTGAGTGATTACAAAAGCCTATAGGAAAACAACTCTGATCCTACTTATAAACGACAAATAAACGTATTTCTTTCTATAAAGATTGTCTCAAGCCGTCGACGTGTTTTATCTAACTAATAGCTAAATAATTTTACACTAATATTCAAAAGTATTACTTCGTGCTTGTTTTAGAATGAAAGAGGCTCAAAGAGGTCGCAGTAATGAAGTTGCGGGTATCCCACTAGTCATGCATATATGCATAAGCTTACATAAGTGTTGCATATTATTATTATGCTTTTAATGTAGAACAATCAATGCTTAAGAAGCCGCCACCCAAATACGGAGCTGTCAATTTCAGAATCCATTCGATTCTTCTTACTACCATTACGAGAACTGATGCGCTTTTTAAGCCGATATTCTTTAATGTAGTCATTTCTTAATCTGGTGACTCTATGGATCATGATGTAATAATCACTCTTAAGCCCTTCAAGGTGTAAAAAAGCCCATGGCCCATAATATGGCCCTTACTCTACACTCTTAATTCAGAGCTTAGCTATACGACCTGAATCCTTCATCAGCATCACAGATTATTTCTGTTCCAGCTAAATCTTTGTAGGTTATTTAAAAGAGTTATTTTTCTGACAAGCTTAAGAGCTCCAAATCTTCGTTTGACAGATGTTTACGTACATCTCACTCTACACTCTTAATTCAGGGCTTAGCTTCGAAACGAACATATATCTTTACTTATGTACCTAACTATTTTTTATATACAAAATAAAGTCGAATTCAATAAGGTGTAAACTACTTGTCTATGAGAATCTTGGACACGAACAAACCTTTTTCTGTCTATAATCCGGATGCTACCTACTTACTTCTAAACCTGTAATATAAGAATTATAAAAAAAAGTTTTGGTTCCAGTTAGGTTTCGTGGTAAGACTGTTTGCAATTTTAATGATCTCACAAGGCCAAAACATTTTGAACAAGTGGAATTTACCTGCACTCCTAATAAGCATTACCCGATTCAAAGTGATTCTACTAAAAAAAGAGGCCGCTTGATTTGGACTCAATTTTGCCATAGTTTGACGATATGCCCAAAATGTGTCAAATTTCGAGCTTGGTATTCACAGAGTACCCACTGCCAGAGAAAGCGCAATTGTGTAATTTGTGATGCAATCTGTGTCATATAAGGATACGACTGAGTATTTTATTGTATCTTTCATTATACATAATGCGGAAATCCGACTATAGGGCCAGTTTTATGAGTTTGTTTGTATGAAGGTGAAATCTCCGAAGATAATTCTTGCGTATTGAGAACCAGTGAAAAATAATAAATTGGCTCTCATGACTGTAATCCCCAGGCACGGTAGGCATCCCTTTGGTCTCTTACCTTTATATCATTCAATGTACTATATGTATTCAATTCAATAAAATCTGGACGCCTTCGAAAGGGGATAGTGGGAGGAGGCTCAGAATAGAGGGAACTCGAAGTCTTTGAGGGAGGCTTTTTGCAGCAGTGAGACTATATTATAGGATATAGTAAAAAAAAATCTGTCGAATCTTTAGCGTACATACAAGAGCTGAGTGTAATATTTATTGCTACCACCGTTATAAAAACAGGTACCGCTCTATGTAAGACTAAATATTTCCTATAGCTTATGCTATGGCCTATGGCGCTCTCTAAAAATATTGAGTCCGGTTAATGTACGGCCCGTTAATGTACGCACTGTTAAAACGATGCCACTTTTTTCCACTGGAAAATTGTAAAGGCCTATGTACACTGTCGCATATTAATATTTTGATTATTATTATTTTTATCTAGCGATGAATAATTGTACTAAACACTCAGCCCCTTTGAGGTTATTGGGAAAAAAACACATTCTCTGGCACTGCGGCGCGGCGCGGCCGCTACCGCGGCACGCTCGCTCTGCTCGCTCGCCTTGTGCGTAATTTTTATGTTCTAACATAACCTAACCTATCCAAGTTGGATCCGCCCTTTAAAGGATCTAGGACAAGGTATAAGTATCCAGTGCCAGAACAAAAAAGTAAATGATCATGTTTGAATTGCTCCAGTGTGCATGTGGCTTAACTGGCATCATAATAACAGTGTGTATTATTGTACAATGTACATGATGTACATTATCGCCTCCCAAAATATATACCTACTGTAGGTTCACGTTAAAACAATATCGATTCATCGACGGAGAAATAACTTTGAGTTAGGTATACCAAAAATATCTAGTTCAATCTTGATTAGATTTTCTTTTCTCGAATAACCAGTAATTAATAAATCGATGACCAAAGATATTTGTGGTCAGTGGGCTACAGGTCGTTGACCCGACACACTTTTTGGCTTTAAATCGGTCGTTATGTCATTATGTAAATCATTTCAAAATGTCAAGCCAATCGGAAATATTATTTACAACCTCGATCAGTTTTAGAATTGCAATTTATTGCTACTATTTGGGAATAAATTAAATAATAATTGATTAGAATTTGATGAATGAATATCTACATTTCTTTATTTAAAAAGTGCAACTCATATGCCAAAAAGACCACCCACCCTAGTAAGTAGAAATAGAGCGCCATCTATCGAAATCAAGGAAAAATAAACACGCGTTTGTATCTTAAAAAACGCGTTCGGTGCTATTTAAATAATTAAAAATTTGAATGTTATGGGCGTTCTTTTTAATTTCAAACAGCGCGTCCCCTTGGTATAAAAAACTAAGAAATAATTAAAATGCATGAGCAAACAAGCTACCACAAAAAGTCAACGAGGGTCAAAGACTTCTTTAAAAAAATACTATGACCATTGACCGTGAACTAACCAGTGTTGAAGAGGTCACTTACTACTGATTGATTGCCGATGGCTTAAGCAAATGAATCTTGAAAATACCGTACAAAACTGTTTATAGCATAGTCCGTTATTAACGTAAGTATACGTTTGTATAACTGCGGTGATCTTTGTCTATTGCTGATTCATAGACGCAAGCATGGTATGCATTAATACGTATGGAATTTGTCTCTGGTACTATGACAGGAAGAGGAGAATGCGCTTATTGGCACTATGAACCTTTATAGAATAAAAACAAAAAAAAGATGCACACGAAAATTACTATACAACTTTTTTTATACAATACGCTGATGGTTTAAGCAAATGGGCCACCTGATGTTAAGCGGTAGTCAACGCTTAAAACCAAGCATTGCTTCGTAGGTCACGCGTTCAGGAACGTGCCCTACGATGCACTGCCCTGCGTCTATCAACAAAAAGGCATACAGATTTTCTGCAGGCAGTGGCACCGGCACCCACACCCTTCAAACCTAAACACAGCAATGCTGCTTCACGGCAGAAATAGGCATGGTAGTACTTCCCCGGACGAGCCGTTCACAAAGAGCTCCGCTACTACAAAATAACTAAAACAAATATTTACAAATCTTAGGTGATCGAAGCCGCTCGAGCGTCAAGCTATCATCAGACCATTGCAAATGAAAATTAAACAGATTCAACGGTAATTATCTGCAAAAAAATTGCAAAATGTAAATTAAATTAATGGCCCTCAACTTTGCTTTTAATGATTTTTAGCTATTAGCATAAAATGGGACAATTCTAACCAGTAGGTAAAAACTACTAAAGCCTAACGCAAATCTGAGCGTTTGCAGTAGCAATCAGTGAAATGCTGTCACATACCGCTGTCATATTTGACAGCGTTTCACTGATCGCCACCGCAGAAGGCTTAGATGTGCGCAACTCTTAAACAAGACCTATAAAACTATGCGTGTTACAATAATATTGAAATTCGATATTACTCTCGTCATTTTTAACCAACTTCAATTAAAATAGGCGGTTCTCAATTCGGTTTGTTTTAATGGCATAATTTCGTCATTTATGAACCGATTTGAAAAATTATTTCAGGCTTAGAAGTTTTATCAAAAATCGGATCCGCATATGGTCATGAAGTCTGTTTCTCAAGTTTTTTAAACTTCACTTGTGTTGCACAAAAGAGGCCTTAAAGAGGAAAAGGTGTCTTCTAGACCGTCCTGCTCCATCATCAGCTATATCGTCACTTACCATTATGTGATTGTGATAAAGGGATAGCCTATTCAAAATAAAAAAAAAACCTATTTGACTTTAAATGTAGGTATGTTATCCACGATAATACCCTTGTACCTGCTAGTCCTACTTTCCCCAAACCGCATAATTTGCAATAATAAACTGCGGCTATAATTGCTCTTAATAAGCATAATAGCACCGTTTTACTCGTTTGCTAACCGTTGTTACTTTTATAACTTGATATGTCAACAGTATGTGAGGTAATTACTTAGATGATTTGTTGGTAGTGTATTTAAAATGTACGTGTGATATAATCTTACATCATTAGAAACGACCATAAAAAATGGTTAAAAGTAGATTTATCTCCGAAATAAGACCCAATTTTCGCCAAAAGCGAGTAAATCTTTTGAAATTCTTTCAGCACACTTGTTCTTTTGAAACGTCACAAAGAAAAACCCCTTGCTCACGTGTGTGATACTATTAAGCCCAAATTCCACCGCGAAAGAGTAATGAGCTAGAAATGGTTAGCGGAACGGACATAGTTTGAATGAAATAGGTTTACATTTCCACCAACAAAGAGTTATGTACACAAAGAGTATGAGCGAGTTCATTTCAACACTTCTGCTCGCTCAGTGCTTTCCACTCGACTATTTGTTGGTACAAATACAAGTATACAGTTTACTCTTGCAAGTTAAACGGAGTCCTGGGTCCGCTTCGCTCACGGTGAAAACCAGACCTAAAATAATTGAAGCTTCCTTATTTTGCCCGGAATATTTCACTCTCTAGGTCACATTCATACTCGTACTTATAAATTAAATATTTATAGGTATCAACCTATTAAAAATACTGTGATTAAATGTATTAGAGTCATTTATAGACTGACTATAGAACAGGTCCAACAGGATGTTAATAGAGATGTCAATTAACATTTATGCAAAAATGTAGCGGCAAAATTGATGTGATGAATGGGTTTTTAAAATGTGTAGCTGGAGGAAGTCATTGATCATTTATGGATAGACTAGTAGAAGGTCCTTGCTTAAAATTGTTATTCCTCACTAGTTCTAAAAGAGTTAAAAATAGAATATAGCATAGCATAAACTGTTGAAAGGGTGTTTCTACACAGTTAATGAATTTATAGCTTATGACATGTTTAATTTAGATTATGAGTTTTATTTTATTTGTTGACATTTTACTGGAATTATTATTTGACTAGTTTTACCTTTTCTGAATACTAGGTTGTGGTGACTAATTATGTAATTTCAAATAATATGATTCTCGGAGTTACGTACGTAATGTAGTTTTCGGTAATTTAGGTTGCGTCTTTGTAAAGCCTGGCGCACATCTAAGCGTTCTGCGGCAACGATCAGTGAAATGCAGTCAAATATCACTGCCATATTTGATAGCGTTTCACTGATTGCCACCACAGAACGCTTAGATGTGCGCAAGGCGTAAGAGTCAGACGACCACCAAATTTTAATCATAATAACAAAAAATTAGCTCACTATCGCCATCGCGATAGATGTGTGCAGGCCTTTATTGGAGTACCATCAGAGAGACCTATAGTATATTAAATCCTGCAGCGGACTGCAATAGATTGATGATACTTAATCTATTGTCATTGTCACCGTGAGCTTGAATAGATAGACACATCTCATTGAGACATCATTTCGTCAACTAATCTGTCAAAAATAAAAAAGCCTTTTACCAAAACCTCTGTTGAAATTATTGCTTGCGTTGTGCGTGCAAACAATTTATTTAGCTTACTAGTCCTTCTAACTAGACAGTTACCCGTAGTTACTTTGGTATGTTATTATGTAGAAAGCTGGTTATTGTTACCAGCGCGGAGTATATTGCTTTATCAGTCTGTTATATTCTTCACGTTTATTGAAGGAACAGTACCCGAAGTCCCAGTGCATTTACAACATTTCGTTACCAAATGTTGTATCCGTTTCGCCTATTTGTCTCTGTCCATTGTATGGAAAAAAGATGAGGCAAAAACTCTAACTACGTAACGTATTTTTACCGTCTCATATTTTCACCATACAATAGAGAGAGACAAATATAGGCGAAACGAAAACAACATTTGGTTACGAAATGTGGTAGCAAAACTCCGACTTCGGGTACTGTACACCCAAATAGTAGTATAATTTATTACTCGACTGAAATTGTGGTATGCCCATATTAGGCATACCCTGCTTTTAGGCGAGGAAGGCCAAGGCTTTCTACAGAGTGCCCATCTAGGCTAGTTAGTCTGTTGGTCATTGTCATTTCAATTCACCCCACTCTGCTTCTTCACTTTCTGTATAGTTTGACGCATTCGAATATTATAATTATGGTGGTCAAGATCAATCTGGCAGTCTGCGGCAGCCTGTTCACAGTGTGAATGCTGCTTGAACCATTTGCTACTATTGTTAACTGGTTAAGAAACCTCCAAGGCTGCAGTTTTTGTTGAACCAGTAGGTCACAGCGCAACTTCACGGCTTGGTGAGTCTACATGCGAAAGATTTACGGATAAAATGCTAGAAAAATTATTAGATCTTGAACTTGTAAAGGATATCTGAAGGTCAGTAAGTCGGGAAAGTATCAACTACGTCACAAAAGGCTGTTACAACTTCGATCCTATGGAATCTCGGTGAAAGAATCGGTCCAGTCGCTACCGAGTACCGATACAAACCTTAGCACCTGTTTCTGGAGTCATTGCGTTGCCTTACCTGAAAATAAAAAAATAAATTGTCAAATTTATCATCATTTGTTCTTTGTGAAGGTTGCGACAAACCAAAACAACGCAACGAAGATTGGCAGTAAAAATACACATGGCCCTACTGCTTCTATGGTCATGGAATTTACCTGTCCATCCCGTTCGTAATAATAAATTGTTAAATTGAATCAAAATGTAGTTTATTTTATTTGTAGTTAAATTTTCTTTAAATTTTAAGACCTAGCATGTGTGGTTTTAAAGTTATTTGGAGGCCCTTATTTTTGTAGGCGAGTTTATTATCCAATTTCCCCGGGCCCTGTAAATAGCTCTACTAAGCACCTACTACTACTTTATGACTGAGGGTTCTACTTCCAGGTCATAATAGAACGAGCCAGCCTCATCGTGAAGATCGCGACATTCAACTCGAGTCCTGACCTATCGCAACACCATGGCTTCAGTCCTGGTTTCTTAATAACGGTGACCGTTATTTGATGGCCCTAAGTTGTGAAACATTTATTATTAGCGCATAGTATTTTTGTTAGATAAATGCAAAAAAATCCTATTTAGCTTTGAAAATGCGGGTGTTTGAGCGGTTGTGGTCTGAACTTTTTAGGGTAAGGAACTACAAGGCTACCTCAGTCAAAGAAGACTGAAAATTTTAATAGGTATTACTAGTCAGAGCTATCCTAGTCAATACCTTAGACTTGGAGTACCTATTTAAATTTTAGATAATTTGTTTTATTATTGAGATTATGAGTCGAGATTTTTTAAACAGAAAGACATGTTTTTTTAAACATTTTTCAGTTTTGGCAAGAGGCACAGTCACTCATATTGTCGCATGACAACGCTATATCACGGGCCTGTTTTTTACAAACATCCCTTTAAGAAACACAGCTTTACCTCAGTACTACTATTTGGTCTACGGCTTTAGTTCAAGTTACCTAACTTCATTTTACTGGGAATTTGATGCTGTAAACCGAGAATGATTGTTTTGAAAGGTTGCTGCGGAACTACGGAGTTATGAAAGATAATAATTGAAGTGCTTCGACCCTTTACCCAAGAGAGTGTTTTGCAAGGAATCTGTGTTTTCTGTTTTTTATTTAACTTTTTTATCCCTCGGCTGGGAAAAGGTCTCATTAAGATTTTTTGTTTTGTTTAATTCCTTTATTAAATCTGTGGCAATTTTTTTTTTTTTATACAACTAAGTTGACAAGCTAGCATACGGCCCACCTGATGGGAAGCGGTTACCGTAGCCTATGGACGCCTGCAATACCTGAGGCATCACAAGCGCGTTGCCGACCCTTTAAAACTTTAAAAACGCCCTTTTTGAAGAACCCCATGCTATAGTCCTTAGGGAAAACCTCAGCAGGAAGATCATTCCACAGCTTGAGTGTTCGCGGGAGGAAGTTCCACATTATCTGTTCCAAATTATCTGTTGTAAAGTTCGTATAATATCTCTATTTTATTTATTATTAATTATTTATGTGCTTACTTACAAGGGTAACTTGGGTGTGAGACATTGCTTAAAATTAGCTCTGTCACTGTTTGTTATTACCAAGTGGTAAGAGATAGCAGTTGCTCTCGCACTGATTATCTTTTAAAAAGCTCTTGTTAGTAAGGGGTTAATGTTTAATTTAATTTAAAAATATTGTGCCAATATACTATAATTTATAGATAACCTGAGCGCACGACACTCGTCTCACATTCTATAATGTTTGGTAAGTAAATGATAAATAGAAAAAGAAGCAAAAACTGGTCACTTCATACTTCAACACCTTAAACTGTCAAAAACTCAAACTAAATAATTTTTTATTCAATCACTCACTCACTCACTCAATACCCTTTCAGACTTCAAGACCCCCCTAACCTTTGTGGTATGTTTTAATAATCTAAGTTCAGCAATGCTTGACATGACAATTTCCCAACGAAACATTATATACCTTGCGGAACAATCATTTACATACAATACAATACATACAGTCACATCCCCAATGTGCAGATCTGAATAAGGTCCACTGTCTACTAAAGCTTGCTTTGAAACCTCATAAAAAACTTTGGGGTTTCAGTAGAAACCTCCACCCTACTTTGCCTTGGTTAAGAGGCATGTTAGTGACACTCCGGTGAGTGTCTGGTTAAAAATATTATAAATGTGAAAGAAGATGTTTGGATGTTGGTGGCTCAATCACGCCCTAACAACTAAACTATATGGGTAAATTTTCAAAAAAGTTGAATTCAAATAAGTTTTTATTCAATCACAAGGATCAATTTGTAACGTCTTAAAGTTGTGAGTCCAGGTGCCAGGTGCAAAAAAAATATTATTAATGTGAAAGAAGGTTTTTGTGGCTCTATCACGCCCTAACAACTAAACTATATGGGTAAACTTTCTAGAAAGTTGAATTCAAATAAGTTTTTATTCAATCACAAGGATCAATTTGTAACGTCTTAAAGTTGTGAGTCCAGGTGCCAGGTGCAACAGATATTGTCTGTAACCTAGATTCGCATAAAGGCTACTTTTTATCCCGAAAATGTAGCAGGAACGAGAAAAAAGGTACATTGGACGAAGGCGCAGGCGCCGCCAGTGAAATTATATATTTTAATGGAATAAGGGAAACACTGTGTATCTTTGTGAAGTGTTTCAACTGTTTCAAGAGCAGTCTGAATTCATAAATAACTTAATAAATGTACTTATATTATATAAAATAAATTATTTATTTTATTGACTTTGAGCAAGCCTGGATGACCTTTTACTTAAGTGGACAGTAGCCCTAAAACCTTGAATATTTATTTTTTCTCATAATGAAATCCAGTGTAATACATTATTATAATTAAGATAAGTAAACAATCGTTCACATAGCACTGGGTAAACTTTTGTCATAGTTATTCTATTCTCATGAAGTGGAGAAATACATACTTGAATTCTTTTGAAATAGTTTTCATCTATACTAACTAACTTATCTAACTTGGCTATAAGGTGACAGATCGTCTGTCACCTTATAGCCAAGTTATTCAAACCTACAACAACAACTACACGTTGTTCCTTCATGCCCAGTTTGCTCATATCTCTCGAAACTCAAGTATTTATTAACACAGCAGACACCATCAGATGAACGGAAAAAAGCTCTAAGGTATGGCTGCGGAAGATTAAAAGTGATATTCTCTGTTTTTTTCGAATGAATTTGAATTTGGATTGTTAGAAGCTAAAATAAAGATGAAATGTTGGTATTACCCAGCGTATTACACGTGTTTGATCAAAGCTCAACCTTAGAATATACACAAGATTTTTTCTAAAATAATAGCAAATATGTAATGACTTTACGGCGGATGGACATCACGTTCAAATTATCACAGTGGTCAGAGGAAGAACACATTCATATAAATTAGAATTATCATTATTCTCGCACTTCCTTTGACAAGGTGTACTGGTATTTATAATCTGTGTAGGTATTTCATTTATGGAATCATCATCTTTACGACAAGTCATCCACAGATTAAAATTCTCGAATGATTGAGTTTATTTATATTATTTCTGTAAAAATCGATGACGGGTGTAAATAATTATATTATAACGCGAAAAAAAAAATATGTGCAAACGCAAAATGCGTCGCACAACTATTCGTATCCAACAAATAGTTTTATGTCAGTGACATTTAAAAGAACATTATGTTAAGGAAGGCAAAGATCAATAAGGGTCACACGGGTACTTAACGTCAATTAGGATAAAACATGTGAGCATATTGTACCATTTCGATTTATAAGGACGAAACTTGAACTATGGTAAGAGTGAATTATTTTTTATTTAGCCTCAAACAGCGTTAATACATAACTGTCCAGCCAAAGAGGTTTACAGCGGTTGTTGACGTTGACCAAGCCTGCAAGAATGAATGAGGAAAATTCATAAAGAAACATGAAGCTTTCTTTTTGTTTGAATGATCCGGTACCGACAACATAATAAAACAATTTCCTGTTTGAATCCTTCCAACACTTTAGTTTACACCCGCCATGCTCTAAGGAAAAAAACAAAGATTGTTCTTCACTAATATATTTGCAGTTCTTAATTCTCCTTCATCATCTTTTAGGAGACGTAGGTAGTGTAAACTAATTTTAAAGTAGTTTCGAAAATATAGTATTATATAGGGGGTCTTACGAAACCTCTAAAAAATTAACTAAAGAAGAGTTTTTTTGCATGAAAATACTGTAAAAATGGCATTCCTAAAAATGTGTCATTTATAAAACCTATTTTCCGCGATGTGTATTGTTCCGGCACCTATTTTTTGTCACCAATTGCAACGCGCGTGCGCGGATTAGTCACGCCATTTTAATTTTTTTTTTCTTTTACGATCTCTAGTCTCTACTAACCTTGGACTAATTGCTCTGTCAGCTTTCTACTTGGGCTGTTTTGTTCGTTCATTGGTTTTTCAAGTTTAACTAAATTAATGATGTATTACATATAGCTTTTTTAAATACTAAGCTGTCAGGATGGTATAGGTGCTGGGCAAGCCTATTCCATCTAAATTCCTGTCCCAGGCACTATAGCATCCCGTAAGTAGGGGCATGAGTAATCACTAATTGCCCCTGACGCTATTAAATCATCTACAATAGATGCAAAGGCCTGTTTACTTTTACTTTACTTTTATATACAGGTTATTGGTAATTATATAAGAAACCAGTTAAGGGCTCCTTCTTTACATCTTAACAAACAATATTTGTTCTACGACTTTTGCCAAAAATCAATACACTTCCCAAAAAAAATATTTTATGTTTTTGTAACACTTTTTAGCTCTGTACAGCGTAGACGTTTCATGGTAATGACCGGTGACTGGAGTAGCATCGCGACCCCGCACTGCACGCCCCTTTCATTGAGATTGCTGCGCGCCGCGCTACGGGGCATAGTTATAATTATTTGGAGTGACAAGTTTGTTATTTTTAGTTTTGTATGGAAAAAAATATTAACGAATTATTGAAAGTCGTAGAACAAAAGTTGTTTGTTATGATGTACAGAAGGAGCTCTTAACTGGTTTCTTATATAATTACCAATAACCCTGTATATACAATATATATAGTGTGTACTTTATTTTAACAGAAAACCTCGGTAATCAATATTTTTTTCATTTACCTAGGTTAATGAATAATCTTTTTTTTTACATATTTATTTATACAAAGAAACTCACAATAAATACAAGTACCTGTATGTTTTATCAAATAAATAAGAAATAGTTGAACCATCTGCAGACCGTTACAAACAATCTACAGATAGCTCAACTGATTCAAATCAGTTGCTTTAAATAAGCTTTAACTTATTGTAAATTAATTTGTGTAATTAATTTTAGTTTATTACGTAGAATTTTTATACATTAAGCTTTTAGCAACTTTAGCTTTTTTCACTGCTAGTAAAAACATCGTGAGAAAACCACACTTGGTTCGAAAGAACCAGTGACCTGATAAGAAGAAGATGGTAGAAAAAACTTTCGCCTGATGATTTTAACTCACACTTTGCCAGTTTTTAATCCTACTTTATCAAAATAAATGCGAATGTAACGAGATGACCGATTTGATTGTTAATATAATTCGTAGTTTAGTACCGGCTACTTTTATCGATAAACCACTCGATCAAAGGCGCTGGTCAAATCAAGTACATACTAGCCAAACTTCAGCAAACCAACCACAAAACCGCTAGAAAGTAATTGCATACCTTGCGGTAAGAAAGAGCATTGGTGTCCTTGACCGCGCGCGAACAATGGATGGCGTGCTGCAAGATGCAACCATTCTCATAACTCATAATGTGTGGGAACTTAGTTGGTTATTAATAAGGACGGACATGAGCATGGCTGGATATGGGCATGTATTTTGTAGGTGACGTCGTTTTGACAAGCGATTGTCTATGTTTAAATGTGTGAGACCTGGGTTGAATGAATGGAGTTGAATGGTCGATTCCAGCCGTGGTGCTGGAATCGACGCCCAGTGCGTCGATTCCAGCACCACGGCTTGATTGAGTGATCGCTGAATCGAGGATCCATTTTCAATAATCTCAAACAAAAATTGACAACTCACATCGATTTACGCGATCGCTTGAGTGATTTATGTTGCTAGAATCGACGCCCTGAAGTTTTTTTTATGTGTACAGGCAAGGACAAATGGCACCAAGGAATTTATAAACTACGTCGAAGTATACAAAAACATTGCAATAGACTCCCAGAGTAAACGAATTTGTTAAGCTATTTAATTTAGCATAAATAAAGGTTTTTGGAGCTGGTAGTAATTGCTGATAGCGATAAGGTCGCCCGTATTGCTGTGTTGTTTATTCTTAGGTGTAAAAGTAGGCAACTATGATTATTTGGCTATATGGTAATTAATTTATAAATGTCTAGGTACCTATCATGGCCTAAAATACAAACCGTTATTTAAGAATCATCAAAACGTGATCAAAACCTTGCTGTTGTTAGCAACGGTAGGCACTATAATTATATAATCTTTGTTTAACCTAACAATGATTGTAGCAAGCCTACGCATGAATCCTGCACAATTTATACAAGTTTGGAGCTAGGAATGTGTGTCAGTACAATAACTCTTAAAATAATGAGGCATCATTATTCATCCTAATACAGCACAGTGAAGATAACAGTATACTGACATTATGTATGAGTAAATGGCTGTATTTACCGCAACACCATAAGTATCACTTAGTACTTGAGTGAATTGACAGTTAAGCCTTGGCATCTAGAGAAACGACAGCTGTTTTATGACATTCGTAGACGCTTTGAAAATACTAACAGTGATAAATCTATCTATATATATATAAAAGAAAGTCGTGTTAGTTACACCACTTATAACTCAAGAACGGCTGAACCGATTTGGCTGAAAATTAGTTGGGAGGTAGCTTAGAACCAGGAGAAGGACATAGGATACTTATTATCCCGAAAAAGTAACGGAAACGGGGTGTTACGGGAACGGGCGAGCGAAGCCGTGGGCGGCCACTAGTAAATAATAAATATTGTGAACATCCACAAAGCACTATCTAGTCCCAAATTTAGCAGAGCTTGTACTATGGGAACCAGTAGGCCTACCACAAGCTCGGTCCGGCTCCGTCTTTGAATATTATGATAAAATTAGCGTTGACAGGACCATCTTTGATTATAAAACGGATCAAAGTAAGTCATTAGTTATGTTAATATTAATAAAAAAAACATTTATTATCAACACAAAAGTTAACAAGAAACATCATGATGATCTGCGGTCAAGCTTTAAGTTATGCGGTTCATCTTACAGTTACTTTCATTCAAAATATTTGTTCAAAAAAATGAGTCATACTTTGATCGGATCGGCGACTTCTTTAAGTTTATTGCACTTGGTATTTGAGTATTTTATAATTTTTTGATGTTTTTTGGGTTATGTTCGAATTAATAACAGAACGAGTAATAGTACATTGTTACCTGAGTGTTGAAAGTCACGTTTTTTGAGTCCCGAGACGGGTTTGGCGCCAGAGTGTAAGCGAGGGCGCCAATGGAGCTTGAGGGACTTAAAAGACTTTCACCCGAGGTAAACACTGTGCTTTTCATTACGAATACAAGGAAAGTAAAAATAAAAACATGAAAGAAAAATTTGTGAAAATGAAGATTGAATTGCCGCCTTCGCGGTTTTTTTTTTCTTTTTCTCTGGCGGGCCTTCGGCTTCGGTTCGCCAGCATTATTCAGCCATTATTTTCATTCTCATTATTTAAAAAATGTTAAATTGTTTGCTCAAATCTATGTTATTTTAAATAAATAGTTGAAGCTATATATTAATCAAGTAATTTAGAAGATATATTATTTATTTAATACTATCTTTATGTTATTTAAATTTTACATTGCACTCTAATTAGACTTTTTAAACTTCTTACCGTTGTAATGGGTTTCCAACCTACTTGCTGAATAAAAAGTTGGAATTTGGTTCAACGACCTCCTTGCAGTTAGAAAGACTTTAGAAAGTTGGAACATGGTTGAATAAAATAGAACTTGTTTTTTTTTATAATTTGACAGCTGTCAGTAGAAAGCGATTCTCCCTAGGGCTGAAAGTTTTACTTTCAATTAGGCCCCTTAGGCAACTTCAGACCTACTTTCAGAGTATGAGTAATGAAAAAGTATTTTTATCACGTTCAAGTCCATATACAGTTTTTGCTTACAAAATTATTGGTTTCATACATAAACTACTTAGTGCTTTGCTTAGGTATACTTAATGAAATTTGGTTTATAATGAACCTTGCCTAATATTGCAAACATAATTTTAAAAAAAGTATGGACAATCCAAGTTACTAGCCCCAAACTAAGCAGAGCTTGTACGATGATAACCAGATAGATGACTTATATATTTTTTGTAAATACATACATAGAATACTTACAATATAACACCCAGACATAGAACAAACATTTGCATTCACCACACAAATACTTGTTCTCAGTGGGGATCGAACCAACGCCGTGACGCCGTGACGCCAGTCAAATAATAAGGTAGTCAAGAAAATGCTCTACTATTTTCTATAAATAAGTCAATTCAAAAGACAAAACAATAAATCAAGTTACATTATGTGGGCAATACACAATAATATATTTTTAATTGTTCCATCATAAATAATAAAATTTCTAAACAAACAAAAAACTACAAGACTCTTTTTTCCTATATCATTTCACAATCAGTCTAACTGACATATCACAACAATATTGATTGCTGCTTCATTCCCGCATGAATCATCCAACTATTTCCCGTACGTATTAATTAAGTCTCACGCCACTTTCGGTCATATTCTCCACATTTCTAGATAACTAGTTCTAATTTCTTGTTCAGGTACGATACAGGTAGTATTTACTTCCTGATTGACTCTAGTTCTCTGTAGTTTTTGCTAGATAGAGTTAATACCCACGCACTGACGATAGACCACCTAAGTGAAACAGAAAGTGAACTACCAACTATATAAGACGCATGTGTACATAACCGTAAAACTTTGAACATTTGAAGCATGTGTCAAAAAAGGAGCCTCTTTACGATGCTTTTTCTTTTTAAAATCCTTTCACCGCACTGGTTCGAAAGAGCTAGTGACATGACAAGTAAAAGAAGAAGTCCATCCGTTCGCTCGTCCAGGCGGGATGACTATTCTCAAAGCAATATTTTTTTCATCAACTCGCCCATAAACTTTGTTATTGCAAAAATTATACCTAAAGCTAAATTTTAGTTCTATTCACGCTGTGAGGAAAAGGTTTTTACTACCTACCAGTAAATGTGTCCTACATAAAGAGAGAGAAGATGGTATTGAGACATGAGAATTCTAATTCAAGCCCAAAGGTCAAATTGGAAACTCGGGAGGGCTAAAGTTAAGTCTTGAAGGCCTCTTGTCTAGAAAGTTTCAAAGGCATGTTTTCATCACACTTTCATTTCTTGATTAAAAGGGTCTTATTACAAAACACGGTCAATTTAAATTATTATGCAAGCACCATAAGTTTTAAGCCATACTTAAGAATATGGACATTCAACTAAGGTTCTTATTAGGTCAACCTTTAAAGTTAAGCTTTGATTATTTATGTTGAAATAATCAAAATAAATGAATGTATAAATCTAAAATGACTATTTTTCTTTTTATGTATTGAAATATCACTAAAAATAACAAGGTAACGCTTCAAGAAGTATCTAAGTAAGAACATAACAACTTCTTGAAAAAAAATTCAAATATCGAACACAAATTTCTATAGTCTATATAATTTCTATAATTTAGTCCAGAGTAATAAAAAGAGGTCATTAGTTCTTATTCAAGTTCAAAAATTAAACAGCGTTCGATATTCGAATAGTATAATCAAATAGTTTCGTCACTAACCAAAGAGGTGTCAGAAAATAAAACCGGAAATGAGTCGTAAAAGACCATAATGCGCTGTCAACTTACTCACATTACGTCTACAATGAATTGCCTATTTTTCTCACGACTATTAGGTAACGTATGCACTTTAGTAATGTACACTTTAGAGCGTGAACACACAGAGAGCGGTCAGAGTTCTGCGTTCTAGTGACCGTTGACCGCTCAAGAGTTCCAACGCACAAAAGCGGCGTTCAAATTCTCGCGTTCTTGTTTCATTTGGGTCTTTGGACGTGCAAAACATGTCACTAGAAAGTTCATCATCCGATGAAGAACTATTGTTATTGTGGAGCTTAGCAGCTTCTAAAAAGAAAAGGAAGTATTGGGTGCACCCAATTAACACAACGCGATAAGAACAAGGCGAATTTAGTAATATTTTTCAGGATTTAGGTACTTAAAGATGAACAAAGATTCTATGTTTATTTTCGAATGTCGATTAATAGTTTTAATGAATTGTATAACATCATGAAACCTGCAATCGAAAAACAAAATACTAACTGGAGAAAATGTGTTCGTAATATTCTCTTAGGTTTCCAGTCAACTGTGGCTGCGGTGTACTAGCTGTTTGAATTGTTGGAGTTGATCGTGGTGAAAGGACGTAAAACACCTTATTTTCTTGATTAGATGCATTACCAGGTTCCTCAGACATCGCAGCGTTCAGGCGTTCCTTGTCTCGGCGGGAAAAGAACTCTTAGAACGCGACGTTCCGCTTTGACCGCCGCGGTCAGACTGCCCGCTGTGTGCGTTGTAGTTATAGACTCAGTACATTGTAATGAACGGCGAACGCGGAACTCGGAACTCAGAACTCCTGACCGCCCTCTGTGTGCGCGGGCTCTTAGATGCCTTAAGCCTTCAGTCTATTTGTAGCCAAGCCAGCATTTAAATTTTTGTCTAAAACTCTTGTCACGCAGAGACGTAGAGTGCTTATTTTGCACCGGCACCCCTTGCCCTTCAAATTGAAACACAGCAATGTGAGTATCCCATTGCTGTGGTTTGATATTCAACTAGTTAATGGAGCAAGCCACCCTGATGTTAAATGGCTTTGCAAAGCATTTAGTGCACGAAGGAAGCCTATTTGAGGCGCACTTAAAATCCTTTCACCACACTTGGTTCGAAAGAATCACTGACACGATAAGAAGAAGAACAAAAAAGCATGGCTTCGCATGTCACGCTCTTGCAGGAACGATGCACTGCCCATCAACTTGAGGCATACAGATGTTCAGCCTCACGTGCCAGTAATTTCAATGCCACCCATACCATTTAAACCAAAACACAGCAACGCTGCTTCGCGGTAGAAATAGGCATCGACTACTAAAATGGTGCGGTAAGTAGAAATGAAGTGTTTATTCATGGCGTTTCGCAAACGAAGTGGGTCTTGAAATTTGTAAGGGCTCTTCAGAGGTGCCAGTTGGCAGGTAGTACTTACCATAAATCAAAACAGAAACGGGCTGTTTGCACATTGAGACGAACGAACAAAAAGCTGTGGAGTGAATGACATTGTGAAAGGATGCAGGCTATGTAGGTACACAGACAACATTGAAACACACATGACATATTTGGAAGCATTTGTTAACGGAACTAATTTTAGCTGTTTGCTATATTCATTTTGCTTCTTTGTGTTTTGCTTAAAGCCTTGCGCACATCTAAGCGATCTTCGATGGCGATCAGTGAATTGCTGTCAAATATGACAGCGATGTTTGACAGCGTTTCACTAATTGCCATCGCCATCAAAATCGGAAAAAATTATCCAAACAATGGAACAAAAGGTAGATTTTATCAATGGATTTATTCATGAAATTAAAGTAAAATAGAGCCAAAGTTACTCGTAGATACACAGCAAAAAAGTGAAATGACTGTTATCAAATTAGTAGGGCTTACCAATTTCATGCAAATGTCTCGTCATCGAAAAAACGCCCAGACAGTGTAGTCTAAAAATTGGATTGCATCGGGGCGTCTCTTGCAAATTCGTCACTTAGCGTCACGTTTTAGCGTTTTCGATGGTCTCGTTTTGAAATATTTAGGTATTTCAACTGTAAAATACAAGCAGTCAGAAGCAAAATACCTACTGAAACTTCTGTTAACAAATAGCCTCACGACTTCTCCTTAAGGCCTGCGCACACCTAGTTCGCTAGCTTAAATCAAACAGCGTTTCACTGATCGCTACCGCCAGCGAACTAGGTGTGTTCGGGCCATTAGTCAGCAGAGAGGATATATCGTGTAACACGTCGTTTCTTGATTGGGTTAGGAACTATGAAAGCACTCGTTTACTATGGTTAACATCGTAATTATTATAATAATTCACAAAACAACACCGATAGCTTTATATCTAGATCTATATCTCCTCTTCTTCCTGAATCCCAGCGCGCGAAACTCTTTTACACCCCGACATGACAGCGACAGATGACAACCTCGTTTATAGAATATGTTTAGCCATAATGACATCGTTACAATCGCGTGGAACTGACACCGAGACTCACCTAGCTGTAGGATGTTTCAAAGTCATCCCTTGTTAAACACTTTTGATTTAAGTTTTGATTCGTTTTCTGTCATTTTGGGAAGTCACATAGCTTATTGATTTTAATTGTTTTTCTGGTGTTATTTTGAGTTCTGTTGTATAATTTCGGTGGTATTTTAACCAACATTACTTGAGGTCTTAGTTCAAAGTGTTAGGAGTTGGAATTAAAGTGTATTATGTGATATTCTGATTTGATCGAAAATGTTTCTGATGGTTTTGGAAATAACGGCCATCTTTTGTTTCCAAAGCCAATTAGGGTAGAGCCGACATGTGGCTGACGACTGACGACTTGACGAAAAAGTATTCTATCTATGTAATTTATCATCATTAAACTCATTAAACTACTCGACACTGGCAAAATTGATCTGAAAAGAACAGATGCCATTCATTAAGAAGAAGAGGCTGCAAAGTCAAGATAACTTAGTTAGGTTTTAGATAGTAGTAGAGCTCTTTGTGTGTGACTCTTCGTGGGAATTACTACCACCATGTCTATATCTGCCGTGAAGCAGCATTGCTGTGCTTCGGTCTGAAGGGTGTGGGTGCCAGTGAAATTACGTCTGAGTGTCAGCTGTACTATTGATTTGTACCATTACTGACACGTGAGGCTGAACATCTGTATGCCTCTGTTGTGACCTAAGAAGCAAAGCTTTGTTATGAGTGAGCGATGGTTATCACTTAACATCAGGTGTACAATAGGCTTGTCCATCAGCTAGTTATATAAAAAAAAACATCTTTAGAATAGACAAGGCTTCGCAAGCAGCGGATAATTGAGTGAAGACGGCCGTGGTTGAGTTAATAATACTGATTTTCCGAGGAATTCTCTAACAAAAGCGTGAATACCGAACTCCTGGTTGCAACAACCATTTAATTAGGTGTGATGTTGCAATTTCTGTCACGATGCAGACCACAACGGCATTATACGGTAACCGCGGGTTATTAAAAAGTATAGGCGTATTGAAATTCTGTAATGTGTGTCAATAGTAAATAAATATTGTGGAAAATCCACAAAACACTATCTAACCCCCAAATTAAGAGCTTGTACTTCTTCTTATGGTGTCACTGGTTCATTCGAAGCATGTGTGGTGAAAGGATTTTAAGTGCGCCTCAAAAGGCTCCTTTCGTGCTCTTGACACATATTTTTGAACTTTTTAGGTTCTACGACATACCGGTATTCTTACGAAGTTTTCCTTCACCGTTTGAGAGCACTGGCATAGTGTACATACATTTTTGGGCAGAAAAACTCATTAGTTCATGAAAGGATTTGAACCCACGACCTAAGGATATGCGGAGCAGCTACCACTAGGCCACCAGCGCTCTGCTATAGAAGCAATAACAACTGCTTTAGAATACAATACCTAACACCCAGACAGAGTACAAACGTCCTGTGTTCACCACACAAGTATTTGTTCTGGGTGGGAATCGAAACCACGACCTATGGCGCTGAGGCCGAGCTACGACCACCTGAGCTGAAAGGCCAGTCAGAATAGTGCATTGCAAGGACGAAAATAACTTGCGTGTTTCAACGCGTCTTATCTTTTACCTGCAAAGAGATTATTGTGTATTTACAACTACATGTATGTCACAGCCAATTCGCCACTCAAATAAGTGCCTAGCTGTTTAATTAAAGGATGCCATTTAACTAACTGCTGGTATTCGGCAGAATGTTTAAATCACCTAGTACTCTAGTACCGCTGGTGGCCAAGGGATGCTCAAAGACCTAGAGGCAGACCACCCGTCTCCGTCGGAAGAAACGACATTGTTGTGATTGCTGGGAATGAGTGAATGAGACTCTCAAGGGACCGGAAAAAGTGGTGCAATAAAACGGAGGCCTAAACTCAGCCATGGAGGGCAAACCGGCTGAAAAGATGAGTGCCGTTTCAAAACGAAAAAATCTAACATTTATAATAACCCATCTTTTATTGTATTAACAATCTGATTTGCACAACAAAATTAATAGACAGGTACGCTCGATAAAGAATTTACAGATTTATCTGTTTAATTAACTTGTTAGGCAACAATTTCAGACTGTAACGGTTTCAAATCACCTCAATGTTGTTAGATTTTATGAATCGTATCCACTAGATTGCTGAGATAGATATAAACCTTTGTTTACCTTCATTTGAAATAGCTAACATCTTAACTGGTCATTATCAGGTGGATATTAGCTTGTAACGTCACAATTTTATAAAAAAACGAAGTGTGGCACTCGGAGACTGCCGCGGTAAAGCTATTGCATAGCATTTTTTTATCAACTTATGCAATTATAATTATTTATTTGTTTTATTGAAGGCCTGCGCACACCTAGTTCGCTGGCGGTAGCGATCAGTGAAACGCTGTCAAATATTCGCTGTCAAATATCAAATCTGACAGCGATATTTGACAGCGTTTCACTGATCGCTACCGCCAGCGAACTATAGGTGTGTTCGGGCCATAATGCAGTATTTTTTATTTTTTAATAAATCGGTTTGTCCCTACCTTCATGTGCAAATCTCCCTAAAGAACGGAACAAAGTCTTTTGAGCACTGACTTGAACTTTGTTACGTATGGCAACTCCAAAACTGTTACTTACACGTCATTGAAAAAACGTCATTAGGGTAGGGGTGTCAGATTTTTTTCGTTACGGAATTTCTGGATTCGGTCCCCACGCTCAAGGCCCGCGATAGAAGCTATGCAATAGCTTAAAAATATTTACAATAGCTTATTAAAAATGTTGCTTTTGTAGCAATTAATAACGGACTGTCTAAAATGAATGACGAAAATATGATGAAAAAATGCGATACAGTTTACACATAGAAGTCAAAGAAGTAGCTGGGAATAAACCAACCAAATACAGAACAGACAGAATATAATATGCTTCCACTTTTATAGTACTCTATTTCCGGAACGTTTTAAATACAAGAGTGATAAATTGATTTTTAAGACACGAGTGAACAGGTGGATTATGGCTAAGAGTGGTCCATCTTAGGCTGCGTCTTCACTTTCCAACAGGTGATGGCAGCCAAATGCTTGTCCAAATGTAACTACCC
This sequence comes from Thera obeliscata, assembly GCA_947578465.1. Lineage (NCBI taxonomy): Eukaryota > Metazoa > Arthropoda > Insecta > Lepidoptera > Geometridae > Thera > Thera obeliscata. The sequence continues at coordinate 19,313,142 of OX387912.1, read as the reverse complement.
AAAAACATGCATGTTCTCGTGAAATATATAATTTAAACACACAAAGTTATATAAATGTGTATTTTAGGGCGTGAACGTATTGCGGCAACCCGCATTCGTAATTGAATACAATGACCCTTTTAGTGGGATCAATGTGATAACCAAGAACGCAATGGATAATGCCAAAACGAAGCCTCTCCTATAAATATTATTTGATACTATGACCTTAATAATAAACCGGTGATTCAAATTTCAGAAGAAATTCAGGCAATAATATAAATTATAATAATGCTCTTCATAAAAGAAACGTCCGGAAAAGTAACATGATCAAACTGCCAAGAAAAATGCCCGCATTAGTTTGTATGGTATCGATTCTCAATCATCATCGATCTCAGGATTTTTTGTTTGATACTTTGGTATGGTTGAGTATGAAAAACAATAAAAAATAATCTGTAAATACATGCAATTTAAGTAGGTACCTACATCAACACAGAAGGTACCTGTTAATGTTTGGATTACTTTTGAAAACGTGATGAACTTTATGTAAACAAGAGATATCGAAGGGCACCCGTAATCACCCATCGAATGGCAATAACTAATAACATTCGTGATCATATTTCAATTGAAACATCAGTTACAAATGGATACAGTTATGCATAAGGAGTCCAAGCGCCAAATTTCATTTTTTGATTTTTTCGCATTTTCGTAATCACTAGGGCATAATTAAGCCATAGAAAAAACACTCTTGCAGCCAACTTCACTCTAAGTGGTATTTTTTGATACCCAGTCCAAGCGCCTTCTATAGCAAACTAAGTATTTTGAAATGCAATACAAGTCCAACAACCAATTTAAAACTAACAACCAAATTTTATGATGAAAAAGCACATTTCCATTAAACATTACTAGTCCAAACGACGTAGTGTTACGCATCAGTAGTCTACGCGACAGTTGTTTGTAACTTCTGAACGTAATCTTTGTTTGGGTGGAAGGAGAGGCTGGCAGAAGAACCCAAGTCATGTTTAAGGAAGCACTTATTAATATTATACTAGTTTACCAAAGTCAAAAACTTAATTCTTTGGTCAACTTAATTGTTGCGGAGAACAGAATAAAAAAAATAAAGGCCAGAATACACGCATAAAGATAAAGATAAAAATATTTTATTGTAAAACTGTGTATAAAACATCTTAAAAGTAATTATGTTCCAACAGCTTACCTATTTCGGGCGTACAATATAGCAAAAAAGTATAAAAAATAGACCTGATGATCTCTCCTCGAAAAGTACCCTATATTTCTGAAACTGCAATTAATACTTTATACTCCACAAGACTACAAGAAAGTTATGGCAAGCTGCAGAACAAAGAATCACAAATACTGAAGAAAAGGAAAAAGCTATTGTCAACAGAAAAAAGATAACAGTGGACGAGAAGGTCAATAATAATTGGTTAAGAATAAACCAGATAAAGGAAACCTAAAATCATCCATTGCCTCATTATGACAAGGCAGGAGCAGTAGAAGAGGAAGAAAGCTTAGAAATTGATGTAAAGAAAAGAAAGGGTAGGAAAGGACAAAATGTTTCAGAGAAAAAACTAAAAGATTTAAAATCACTGTTTCATAATATCCCAAACGACACTAAAGCATTTGACAAAGATTTGATTTTTGATGACACGATTGAAGATGATATTGTTGTTGAAGGTGTTGATGGCCATTTAGGTTTTTGATCCGGAACATATTGAAGAAGAGTAGATTTATATACTATTTACCTACTCCATCCTACATCCTACCCGATATGTTCTGGGTTTGGGTTGGTGTTTACCAATAATTCATCAATCATTATTCTGTCTGTCTGAAAGCTGAAGATAATATCTGAGATAGTCCTTATCTTGTTTTAAATTATTATTGTTTATTAAATTATGATAATTATATTGTTTTATTTTCTGGACATACTATAGTGCCATTTTAATAGTTTTTTATTTATTTTTATCAATCCTCTGTAACATCTAATATAAGATGCTGAGTAAATACGGAAATTCAAGGGGTTTTTATTAAACATAGGAAAATAGTCCAGGAAACATTTCTAAGTTATACTTATACTCATTTTGCAAAATGAGTACATCATATTAATTCGTTTCCACGTGCACTTAAAGCTAATCTTCCAGAATAAATAATTATTTTGTCTCTTGGACTCGTTTTGCAAAATGAGAACATCATATTTATTAGGAGTCCAAGTGCATTTTTTACGATATATTCCAAAATAAAACCTTTTTTTGTGTTTTTTTCTTGTAACATGTTAAATTACAAATATAAGCTTCGATGTACATAGATTTACTTTCTGACGATGCAAATGCAAATCTTCTACCAATAAAAACGCGTTTATGTAATTTCCCAAAAAACTGAAAATGGCGCTTGGACTCACTATGCATAACTGTATCCAAATGTTAGTGGTGAGGTAAAGATCTAGATAGACTATTAAACAGAAGTATACATCGAGTGTTGTTTACACTAGCTTAAATCGAGCTATGAATATAATTGTATCGAAGTAGTTACTAATTGGTGAAACTCGATTGTAAGTTTCAAAAGACCGTGGACCAATTCTGTAGCTTATTTTAACAGTAATAATATTAATGTTTCTCGACAGTATGTATACAAAAGAAATACAATGGAATAGAGGAAGTTTGAAAGTAGCACCTGTGACGGGCAAGATATGAAATTCATATTACGAGAAAAGTTAGATAGATAGATAGATAGAAATTTCTTTATTGCACTAAAACAAAAATTGCATTATACATAGATGAACTTAATGCTAGAGAGCATTATCTTCCAGTTAACATTTAAAAGTGTTTTGGTGATTAAAAGTGATATGGATGTGGATGGTGGTTAAAGAAGAAAAGATAGATCAAAGAAAAATAGTACATTGTTACCTGAGTGTTGAAAGTCACGTTTTTTGAGTCCCGAGACGGGTTTGGCGCCAGAGCGTTAGCGAGGGCGCCAATGGAGCTTGAGGGACTCGAAAGACTTTCACCCGAGGTAAACACTGTGCTTTTCATTACGAATACAAGGAAAGTAAAAATAAAAACATGAAAGAAAAATTAGTGAAAATTAAGATTGAATTGCCGCCTTCCCGGTTTTTTTTTTTCTTTTTCTCTGGCGGGCCTTCGGCTTCGGCTCGCCAGCATTATTCAGCCATTATTGTCATTTTTATAATTTAAATCTATGTTATTTTAAATAAATAGTTGAAGCTATACACTAATCAAGTAATTTAGAAGATATATTATTTATTTAATACTATCTTTATGTTATTTAAATTTAAATATTACATTGCGCTCTAATTAACTTTTTATACTTCTTACCGTTGTAATGGGTTTCCAACCTACTTGCTGAATAAAAAGTTGGAATTTGGTTGAACAACCTCCTTGCAGTTAGAAAGACTTTAGAAAGTTGGAACATGGTTGAATAAAATAGAACTTGTTTTTTTTTATAATTTGACAGCTGTCAGTAGAAAGCGATTCTCCCTAGGGCTGAAAGTTTTACTTTCAATTAGGCCCCTCAGGCAACTTCAGACCTACTTTCAGAGTATGAGTAATGAAAAAATATGAATTGTGTCAGAGATGACATGAGCAAGAAAAGAGAGAGCACTGAGATGACGCGTGATAGAGGTGAGTGGAAGAAGAATACCTGTTGTGGCGACCACACTTAGTGTGGGATAAAGGCAGGAAGATGATACAAAATAAATATCATAAAATGGTAAAAATGCATTGTAAACACACCTGTATTCAAAAACAAGGGCATCGCACGCGTTAAATAGAACGTAATAATCAATGGTATGGACGGGTTTTTAAGAATAAGTTGTTTTTATTCAAACGATGCGAGAAGATACATTATTTCCTCAAATACTTAATAAGAAAGACGTAAATAATTAGATGCATTTACTTTATTTCTAATTAAAATGACTACTGCACAACCCTCAAATGTTTACGCCGGATAAAAACCAAACAAGGTACTTGAATGGGGTTAAAAAACTTAAAGGCACTTTACATCTTATTCATTAAAATGTTAATACAAGCCATTGAAATGTCATTATCGATCTTAAGCACGTTATAACTGTCCTACAGTTTCTGTATAAGGATGATTTATAACATCTTAATGTATATAGAGAACACAAAACAAAATAATGCCTATGTACTGTGTATAACTCATGTATAATGCATGAGCTGCTAAAATCAAAATAAATATACCACGACAAGGTATGAACATAAAAGCTTAATTAATGACTGTAGAACATTTTTTGTTACACAGCTTATAATTTATTATTTAAGTTACACAATCAGCATAGTTCACAAAAGAAACTCGAAGAGAATAGGTCCAAAAAAAAGCACTTAAAATAATAAGCACAAACAGTTAATAATATGTTATCATTTATCAAACAAAGTAACAGTGATGTTGAAAACAAATAATAAACTTAAAACCGTTTCTGTTGTATTGTAAAAAACAACAATAGAAGAAATCACACAATGACTTCAACAAAGTGCAATCTTATTAAATTTTTACGCTGCATTCTAGATTACTTCGAATAGACGAGACTCTGCGATACAGGCGAAATGTGCGGAAGTTCAAAACAAAAGCATGCGAGAAGTAGGAAGACTATCGGTTAGTTACGAAGTTGTGTGAAAAAGCAATTACTTGAATTATGTAAGATAATGATGCGGATGATGCTGAGATAATATCCTAAGCTAACATGATTAAACTGAACTATAGATGGTAAACATTCGTTTGTGTTGCTGATGACTTCAAATGTCAAACACAAACACATTGACTGGCGTCTCAGCTCAGCTGGTAGTAGCTATGCCTTCTGCGCCGTAGGTCGAGAGATAGGTCCCCACCGAGAACAAATATTTGTGTGGTGAACACAGATGTTTGTTCCTGTGTGGGTGTTATATTGTATTATAAGTATTCACAAAAAAAAAGAATCAATTATCTGGTTCCCATAGTATAAGCTCTGCTTTATTTGGAGCTAGATAGTGTTGTCCACAATATTCTTCTATTTACATATTTATTAGCCTGGGGATCTGCCTCGAGCAGCACATAATATGCAGGAGACCGAGAATCACGCACAAAATATGATGTGGAAACAAAACTAGACAGGTCAAGCAAAATAAATCTGTTTAAAAATTTATTTTTCACTGAACACGCATATTCAGCTTTTGAAGACTTGACCATGAACGGCATATTAGTAAAGCTAGGGTCTAGCTTAAAAGGCTTGTAGCGGAAAGGACATTTTTGCGCGGTTTACTTTTATAAAAAATAGACTAGTATTAAATTACAATTCACTTCCTAAGTTTTTATTACAAATCGTGTGTCAAACAGATATCTGAGGTATAAGTTAGATAATGATCGGTTATATTCAGTTGACAAGCAAAATGGGTGCTTGGATGATTGATGAGGTGTTTGGAATCATGTCAATGCCGTCTAAAAAACTAAAAATAATTCAAAAAGTAAAATAGAAATAGAAAAATATTCATTGTTCTAATAGAGTATCCAAAAGTAAAGTAAAGCTCTGCCTCCTGAAAACACGTAAGCTGCGGGCTAAATATACAGGAGAGATATCAAAAACAAAATTAATTAGCTGTATGACAAATATACAAATTAGAAGAAGAAATTATCCTTGGGTACAATTTCAAATTCAAAATATGTTTATTCAGGTATGTCACAAGGATCACTTAAAACGTACTAATAATATCTCTTTTTGGTCATCATCATCACCCAGCAACCATAGATAAGCCATTGCCATACGTCTTCAGCCTTGTTCACGTCTGTAGCGATCAGTGAAACTCTATCAAATATCACAGAGATAATTGACAACGTTTCACTGACCGCTACAGTAGCACGCTTAAATGTAGGCTTCAGCCAAAACATTGTTAAAATAGCATTGCATCGTGCTTAGAACTCCAATACACATTATCTTCTTACATTTATTCAGCCGCGAAGTATTCAGTTAGCATAACTAAGCGATGAGCACATAGCCGATTACTTGTGTATCAATCGAGTAATCGAGACGTGTATCTCGGATTCGATTATGCAATCCCAAGTTTCACTTTCACGTGAGTTACAGTTTCGTATGTCGTCCGCGTACCGCTCCGAATCGCGATAATATCGATATTGTATCGATTTGGGAACCGGTAGTAGGGAATAGATAATAGTATAAGGTGTAGAAGTTTCACTGGGACTAATTGCTAGTACGGTTGTATATAAATTCCTTGGGTTGTATTGTACACTACATACCGACTTGTAAAAAGATATCGCGTGTACGCAGGTTTTAAGTTTAACTGCAATTGTCTCGCCAAATCTATATATATTTTTCTTTCACACTAATTGCTAGTACGGTGGTATATGAATTCTTTGGGTTGTATAATATTGTACACTACATACCAACTTGTAAAAATATATCGCGTGTACGCAGGTTTTAAGTTTTAAGTCTCGCCAAATCCAAATACATCATTATTACCTTTTTTTTGCAAAGCATAATACGAGTAGTATTTAAAGAATCCGTAAAAAATGCGTAAACCGAAACTTTCGTGAGATAACAGATACTCGTACAGTAAAAAAACTATGTAATCTAAATCCTTATAATAATGTTCATTTTCCATTAAACCAATGTTGAAGTGGTAGAAGACTAAAATACCGGCATTTATTTTCGTTTCCCGGTGCCCGCCAGCGGGCGACGAAGGCCGATCATTTTTTATACGAAACGAGGTTTTACGAAATAATCGCAATTATATATGCTAATGTTTGAAGCAACCGTGTAATTTACAATGCTTAGAACATTCAGGCTGCGAACTGAAAGGAAACGGACCAGTTGAGTTACTGAACTTGAGGGTACATTGATGTTTATATTGCTTTGTTTAAAAACGCATCGTAAAGTAAACCGCAATATGGTTGCAAATTTATATGTAAACGAGTCATTAAAGACCTTTTGGTTGGTTTTAGGACGGATCCCATTTAAACGTGTCATAAAATAACAAAAATGTAAAGCAGAAACCCTTAAAAATAAATTATTGTGGTAGAGGCACCATGTTCGACGGTAGTTTTTACAACATTGGGCTTTTGATGGGGCTAATCTTAATAGGTATTCAATAAAGAAAGTCTTGTTTAAATAACTTGTTAAGCTTTAATAATTTAATATTTTAGTTGCAAAAGAGTTTATTTAAAGTGAATATATAATAGGTACGAGTACGATAGTATCAGTACGAAAATTTAATTTAAGTGTATTTGGTATTTTAACAGTTACACATGAGTATAAATTAATATGACTGAAATGATAAGAAAATGTTAATTTTTGAACATTATTGTTTCTGATAAAATTTTCACTTTTGCATACTTTGTTCGATATGTACCATGCCCCACGCAGTTTAGTCTGAAATAGGTATTACATTTTTAGCAAAATATAACCTACTTCAAAGATGGTTTACTATGATATTGTAAGTAGAGCAAACTATTTAAAATTGTAAAATAATTCTACAATCTACGCATCACTGCTTATGTGAGGCGCGAATCTAGCCAACTAAAACCGAAGCAAGCAATGCTCTTGACCCGAATCAATCACAACAAAATACGGATCAAGTTTGACATTAAATGTCAAAACTTGATCCGTAATTCGAGAATCAGTGAAAGCATTTTCGAGTGATTGACACTAGTTAAATGCCATTGGTCCAAGGTTGGCTATTGTTAAGCGTATGTCAATATTCGTATCTAACCAATGTAAGAGGGATGCCCATTTTCTTGCCTGACAAAATTAAATGCCCGTATTGTTACAATACTTTTTGCGTACAAAAACTGCCGTAACCTTTAATTTATTTACTATGTACCTAACAATTAATTGTTGGTTTGAATAATTGTTTTTTATCAATAATCAAAAAATCTTTCAAATAATTTTAGGGTTATTCTGCGTTTTATTTTTGTCGTTTAGGGAGAAGACTTTATGGGCGCCAAAATGTATTCTTTCGTGCACACATTATGCAAACAGCAATATACAGTATGTACACATAATATACACTGTACGCATAATGTGTTCTGTACACGTTATTTTATACTCGGAGAAAAAAATAAAACTTTGAAAAATAATAATTTACAAATAACGACTATATTGAGTAACGCTCAGTCGCTTGCTGTATACATACACTTTATGAACACTGAGTTCATCAAACTGGGCTTAAAGTTCAATATCCTTTACCAAAAACGTCGATGACTTTTCTAAGGATGCCCAAGGCGTTAAATCATTTATGATGAATAACGTGATAAATACAGAAGTTCCATACTTCTCGTGTTAAACCACTTTCGCTTCTTCAATATGCATAAATCTTGTCACACGCACACGTAATAAACGTGCAATTAAAAACCTTATAACCTAGAGATAAGGCTGAAAACTGCTTAAGTCGGAGTCTAAATCTTTTTATGCACGCTTATTCGATTCATATTTCATTCGGAATGCAAATTTATTCTTTCAGCTGTTGCAATAGTGCCGAAAATTGCATACGGCGTTATTAAAAAAATAAGTGGAATGTGATTAATTTGTCAAGCGTTTAACAGTTTTATTGCTTTGAGTAGTTATGAAAGTTACATATCCGACTTCAAAATGTCAAATGTAAATTATAATCCCACATTTTTTTAAGTCGTTACGTCAATAATAACTTTGTTTTAACTGAAAGATATGATCATGTCAGTTTGTTGGTGATACAAGAAGTACCTAGAAGTCTAGGCTTGATCAAGTTAAAGTGGCACCTAACCCCACTAGGCTTGAAGACGTTTCAAAGTGATCCTTCAACTGTAGAAATAAATTCATTTTTAAATTTGACCTATGCTATATAATTTACCCTACAATCTTGAATACGTTTCAAATTGATCCTTAAACTCTATAAATTCATTTTTGAATTTGACCTAAGCTATATAATTTACTCTACAATCTTGAATAGGCTTCAAAGTGATCCTTAAACTATATAAATTCATTTTTGAATTTGACCTATGCTATATAATTTACTCTACAATCTTGAATACGTTTCAAAGTGATCCTTCAACTGTATAAATTCATTTTTGAATTTGACCCATGCTATATAATTTACTCTACAATCTTGAATACGCTTCAAAGTGATCCTTAAACTATATAAATTCATTTTTGAATTTGACCTATGCTATGTAATTTACTCTACAATCTTGAATACGTTTCAAAGTGATCCTTCAACTGTATAAATTCATTTTTGAATTTGACCCATGCTATATAATTTACTCTACAATCTTGAATACGCTTCAAAGTGATCCTTAAGCTATATAAATTCATTTTTGAATTTGACCTATGCTATATAATTTACTCTACAATCTTGAATACGTTTCAAGGTGATCCTTCAACTGTATAAATTCATTTTTGAATTTGACCCATGCTATATAATTTACTCTACAATCTTGAATACGTAGTAAAAAAAAGATGGATACCGAATGGTATAAAACAATTTTTTATTTGTAATTAAGCTGGAATATAAAATCAAACAAAAACACCAACATGTAACGTAAGAATTGTGAAATAATATTGTTCTTCATTAATTTGGACGTTTTTATTGACCTCTTGTAATTAATTACCCTATTAAACTTGACCTAGTAAAATAGTCATTAGAAATCTTTAATTATATTAAAACTAATAACAGTAACTAATTAATTATAGTTATAATAATTACTAAGGTCCAGTGTCTCGGATCTCATATTTTGCAAGCAAAAATTTGACTATGGCCCGAACACACCTAGTTCGCTGGCGGTAGCGATCAGTGAAACGCTGTCAAATATTCGCTGTCAAATCTCAAATCTGACAGCGATATTTGACAGCGTTTCACTGATCGCTACCGCCAGCGAACTAGGTGTGTTCGGGCCATTAAACAACTGTCATATATTTGATTCATCTGTCATTCATAATGTAATCCGTGAAACAGCCTTTATATAGTAAATGTCTTTGTTTTAAATAAAATTACCTATACTTTAGCCAAATCGAATGTAGAATGTTTGACAACAAACCACAAAAAAATCTAAGATTATCTTTTTAGTGTTAAGTTCAGGAAGTAATAATTGCCCAAATTATAGGTGCACTCAAATATTATAAAAATTTATTGATACTGTAGTAAAATACGGTAATTTCAGAGATAGGTATACTCGTAAGTAAATCCACCCGTACATACAGATAAACGCGACGAATATTTTTATTTTAACTTAAATTTATAAATACAATATACATGTATGCATATAATGTGCTGATTAAAAAGACAAATGTATAATTCACCATTATAAATAATTATATTTGTCTAATGACCTAATGATGTTTATGGTTTGTTGACGTACGTATTTACATATAATATAATTATGCATATAGGTCAAATTAGTATTGAATACTGATATCTTCTTCCACGTGTTGCGCATCGATCAATGACCTTAATGACGTTAGCATACTAATAAATGAATAAACTTAATATGGTCATATTTTTTGTGCCTGATTCATCGATTGAATTGAGTTGATTGAATTTAGTATTATCCTTTTGATTGACGTTTGATAATGATTATATACAAAATCTTTTCTTAAATATATCAGAGGTTTGAAAAGACCGACTTTTATATTCAATTTTCATTTATTTATTCGAACTTTTATTTTGTTAAAGAATCATACAAAAAACGGTAGGCAACCCAGCCGTAGTTTGTTGCCTCTTCTTCTGGGCTTGGTCGCGTGGAACTGGCACCTAGACTGAGTGATCCTTGTAATACAACTGAACTAATACATTTTTGATTTGATTGGTGAAAACTATAACAAGTAAGTATTTACAAAATATACAAAATTATTTAACACAAATTTTGATATTGGATCATTTTTAGTTTTGAATTCTTAGTATAGGGGAGGCCTATGTCCACATTATGGACTTCTTTAGAGTGATGATGATAATGGTAAAAGCTAGTTCACCAATATATTAGGGGCTTAAGTTTGTATGGAGGTCGTGTTGGGTTTCTTAGGATGAGTAAGGTCATTGTTTTTTAACATTCCTATCGCTGATTGAAAAAAAAACACGCAATTCGGGGTCTTATTTATTTTACAAGGTCATCGAACCTTTATAGCCTTTCAATCTTTTCTATATCAAGACTTACTGATCTTATGTAGATTTGCTATCTTCTTATACAAGATCGAGTGACAATAATTTTTCTATTAGGAATATAAATAATTAAATAACAAGCTAGAAGTGGGAAGTTATGACAACAATGCATGTTAGCAATAATTTATAATACAGGATATATCAACATGTCATAAATTATGACATTCTATGTACGCAACTTCATAATTATTATTGTATTACTAGCGGCCGCCAGCAACTTCGCTTGCCCCGTTACAGTTTCGGGATTAATAGTACATTATTGCAAAGGCAGCGAAATAGGCAATTGCCATTTCGGCCGAGGCATATATAGTGCTTTTCTTAAAAAAATGCAAGGAAATAAAAAAAAATAGTACACAATAAATTTATTTTTTATTAACCAATTATCAACGAACTCCGCTTTACCGCCAATTTTTTTTTTTTTTTTACAGTTTGTGCCGAAAGGTAAACGCATCTGTGGCTATACAGCCACGAGAACGCAATGTGTACGATAGATGAAAGAGTTCTAAATTCAAACAGCACACCGTTTCATACAACATTGCCGGAGCGAGAACGCGCCGGGAAGTGATTTTGGTTTTTCAGTCTACGTAAATATGATACTTCGCGTGTTCTATATTCAAAAGAAATGACAATATTTCCGCGCATGTTTAAGAAAAAGTATTTTATGCCCATTTCCTGGTTCTATGCTACATCGCCACCAATTTTCAGTTAAAACGGTCCAGCCGTTCACGCGTGATGGCGTGACCAAGGGATCCTTATTCCCTATTGTCATTTTACAGTCTTATGGGCTTTTAAAATCTTTGAATGTCATATTTATCAATATCAAATCAACTGCCAAAAAATAAGTTTCTAGCTCTAAAAACGACGATACTTCCATACAGCTTTCATCACCCATTTTAACCCCTTACAATCCATTTTTTGCATTAAAAAGTTGGTCTTGATAGAAAACTAGCGATCCGGCCAAGGTTCGCACCGGTGGAATAATGACATCCGTACTTAGGCGAGGCGGGTCACTAGTTAAATAACCTGTATTACGTAGGGATAATGTAGCTTTCTAAAGCCTTTACTCACATCTCAGCGTTCTGCGGTGGCGATCAGTGAAATTCTGTCAAATGTCACATGACATAGACATAGACATAGACACTCATTTATTTGCTTCTTAGCACACAACATACAATACACAAATAGATGAAAATAATAATAATAATATAAGTTTACATAAGTAATAACATGATGAAAAGTAAAGGGCAGAAATTTAAAAAAAACTAACAGAACATGGTTACATTAAAAAAGAATACACATACATAACACTAAAATACATACAAATGTATACATATAAATGTAAGAATACATGACACTTAAAAGTACGCAACGCTAAATGGTGAAAGAATTTTTGAAATCGGTTGTGCGGTTTTCTGAGTTTCCTCGTTACATACAAACCATTCCTTCTTACAATGTATGTATAAATGCTAAATAGTGTATCTACACTTACATCTGTATATAATTGAATAAATTATTGTAATCGAGTTAGAAAATTATTTTATCAGCAAGTTCTATAAATAACTGTAAATAAACGTTTTTAAATAACGTATTTTTGTCATATTTTTGAGTCTTTAAATTATTGAGGGTAGTCACTAGTCAGGCATGCAAATTATGTTCATTAAGTACTGATGTCCAATCATTCACAATCACAACCTCACTTTTTGGGATACAGATGCCATAAAAATGAGCAAAGCTTTAGACATTTAAAACTGCATTTTTTTCCTTGATTCTTACCAAATGTTCAAGTCTTTATTATTGCTCCACGCAGTCCACTGCAATTTAGTAGGAAGGAAGTAAGGAAGGTTATCAAGAATAAAGCTACTATTCTTGCAAGTTTACCTGAAGTTAGTAAGTAAACAGAACCAGCGTCTTGGGGACGCTTCCGTTTGGCTTTGATTTGGATCAGTTGAGCTATCTCTAGACCGTTCGTGGCGGTCTGCAGATAGCTCTTACGTGATTTGCATTGTTTGTTGTCATTTTTTATGTGTTATAGAGTGAAATTAACAAAAAAACACTCAGCCAAACCCTGTACACTCGATTTCAATCCCAATTTCAATCTACTAAGATTTTCCCCTTTTGCGATTTTTGTGATCTGGCCATACATGCAAAAATGACCCAAGCGACAAAATACTATCTTTCATTTTTCAGTGCAGTGGAATGACCTGCGGTTTTGATTTTATTTAAATTCTTTACCTTCCTTTTAAGGCTCTCGGAAACATTGTAAGCTTTAACTCGCCAACTTTACCTGTATTACCTTTGTTGGTGTTTCAGAGGGATTCTTGCGATTGAACTGATTTCTTACACTTCGACTTCCACTTAGACCTTTGCAATGTGACGAAGGGTGTAATTATTTTCAAGCGTCATATTATTATTGTGCCAGTTCTAAATAAATTATGATTCATGTACTCTTTGTCTAAAAAATCTTCAAGTAAGCAAACACTTTGATCTGCACTTGGTGTGCGTCCTGGTTTCCGCAAGTAGGCGGCTAGCGGGTCCTTTTTGCATGACGCTATAGGCACGCGTTTTTGAACTTTTAGGTTCTACGACATGTCCTTTCTCTATCGTAAACGCTTTGTCGCTTTGTCTACTATTGTGTGTCACTGCAGTCTTCCAGCATTCCGTTCTGAACATTTCAAAGTAACCTTCTGATTATATTAAATAAGTAAATCACATGCGTGATGCCACGTTTCCACGCGTGCGTTCAACTCGACATTCAACGTGCACATTCACATTCACGCGCGTGGAAACGGTACGCCCGAGCCCGTGAACGCGCCCGTGAACGTGAATGCCGCGAACCGGGCAAGTGTCGGTTTTTTGATGAATGTGCGGGCGCCCGGTGACTGTTTACACGCGCGCGGGCCAAATTGGTGTTGCAATTATACAGATTTATCTGTATTTATACAGAATTTAGGGTAGTATTACAGATTACAGATTTTACCCTACTTTTATACAGATTTTTGGAATCTGATTTAGTCTATGATAAGATGAACATCTTTAAACATAATAAAGGCAAAAAATATTCATTTAGATCCACTTTTGATAATACTATTAGTATAGTTAATATAGTTACTAAGACTTCACTGTCTGTCCGTCTGACTGTCTGTCTGTCTGTCTGTCTATCTCTAATTTTCATATACACTAATTGTTTAACTAGTGGGCAGGGCAAAGGGCATACTTTTACATTTAGACGTATTTTGATGATCGGGGAATACCTACTTCGTAATTATTTACATATTGACTGTCAAGGTAATTCATAATTAAAAATACCGTAGAAAATGACACGGTAGTGAAACATTACCGTATACCGTGTTTAAGCCAAAAATACCGTACATCTACGGTAATTACCGTGTACCTGGTAACACTGGTTGCATGCCGCGCAGCTCGCCAGGCAGCTCGCCGGGCTGCACGGCATGCATGTAAACAGCTTGAATGTTCGCCGGCCTGGGACGGGCTGCATGCCACGCAGCCCGCCAGGCAGCCTGCCAGGCAGCCTGCCGGGCTGCACGGCACGCATGGAAACATAGCATTTTAGACTTTGATGTCAAAACTTTTGATTCTTATCATTTTTTCGGCCTTTTAACATTACATAATTTTAAAGAATACCGTATTTATTTATGTTAATTTTCTCTGTTTGATATTACAGGCTTGATTTCACCACCTGACTGCTACAGTGGGCGGAGAGCCCTACAGTGAACTAAATTTGTATTTCACGATCGCATTCCACCACGAGGCTTCCGTCGACTCGGACCGTTAGGTACTCGGACCGCAGTCCCACTCGCCGGACTGATTTAATTTTAATATTTTTCTTCCGGCGACTCGGACCACAAACCACGTGACGTAAATTGTACAGTCGTCATCAGAAACAGATCTGACATAAATACGAAATGTTAAGTAGTAGTAGTGGAATGTCAATTAAAAATATTATTTTTTTTCCAATTTCGCCCCGAACTGAGATCTCTTGATGCGATCCAAATATTTCGAAAACCTAAGCACAATAGGCAGATGGTAATCAGAAAAAAATGTGCCACCACTGCATTGTATTTTATCTACTTTGGGGAAGTATTTCTGTACAAATTCACTGTTTGGCCTTGCCTCTGACTAACCCTCACTAACTTTTTATGGTAATCAAGTTTAAACTTTGGCCAATTGATGGAAGTGTTCCGTTGACAGACCTTGGCTCCATCATCAGAACAGGTAAGCCTAGTAAGAACAGGTACCTCCTTAATTGAATTCAAGAAAAAATAATAGGAAAAAGCAAACGAATTGACCGACCAGTAGAAAAACCTTGATGTCACCGAAATTCTTAGAGATGAGAGCTCTCGGAGCGTTGGTTGTCTTAATTTAACCTTTTCTTTTTATAGCAAAACCTGATTATCCTAGAAAAAAAGTAAAAACTGTTTTGGAATGTCCAAACAAAGTTCTTTCATATAAAATTTTTTTGGGTATTTTTTTTAGTTTTGAACTCTTAAAATACCCCATATCTTAATAACCCCTCATCCGATTTTACTTACATACTTACCAGTAAAGTTCCCAAGTACAAGCTATCGACGTATCAAATTTCATGCTGATTGGATCAACGGTTCGAAAGTTATCGTCGGACAAACATACACAAATACATACGCACATAAATTGCCAAATTGCCCAAGTTGATTGTAAGATCTTCGTTCGCTTCGCTCACTCGATCAAAAAGTTATGACTATAAAATTAGCTTAAATATAAACTTGCATCCTATAAATGTATTGATGACCTATCCTAGACGTTGCGATAGTGACAGAATGGCCTTCAACCATGCAGGTAAGTTTGTAGCAATTCCTACCCCTCTCTAATCCCAGCCGGTTTCACCTGCTGATTTCAAGGTTAATTATTAGATTTTTTTAAATAAACTGTGTCTTCAATCAAAGAGTTTTATTCTTTATGTTTACTTTGTACACCTACTTTTTCCTTTGACTGTACTTTATTGCTTTGAACAATAGATTTTTTCGATCATTTCAAAAGTGGTCCGAGTCGCCGGAAGAAAAATAATAAAATAAAATTACTCCGGCGAGTGGGACTGCGGTCCGAGTACCTACCGGTCCGAGTCGACGGAAGCCTCCCACCACCCACATCATTATGTCACCAGGAACTATACTAAAATATTATATTGTTGAAAGAATTTCTCCAAAATATAAGTAAATATACAAAGGGTTTATTTTAGGGTTCTGTTATTTTTTTGATGCCACCGAAACTCTTTTTATAATACCTACTAGCTGCCTGTCCCGGCTTCGCACGGGTGGACATTTATTTTTTAAACACATAAATATAGCCTATGTTACTCAAGGTGAACCTACGTCCAGCAGTGGACTGATATCAATTGATGATGATGATGAAAGAACATTCTATAACGTTTAGGAGCACTATTTTCTAGAACATTTTGTCCAAATCTAGAATTCAGAACCGTTTGCATGGGTATATTTGAGTATTCTAGATAGTTCTGGATTACTAACGTTTGGGTGGGAGCATTCCGGATGCTAACCGACTTTAAATTTGATTATTCCAGATCATTCTAGAGCGTCTATGTGCATTCTGTTCTCGTCAAAGTCGTGAATTTTCTGAAAAATCCCTAAGCGATAGAAAGGGATAGACATTTATAAGTCCCTACGTGGTAGAAAGGGATAGACATAGATTTCGAAACTTTTGCCCCTTATAAATTAATAACACTTAAATATTGAATATAAACTATCCTATCTTTTAAGTTGGATCATATTATAGACGGTTACAAAATTTTATCAAAATCCGTTCAGTAGTTTCGGAGTTTATCGCGTTCCAAATTAGGACAGGAATTTTTTATAGATATAGATTTTATGCCACTGTGTTTTTTCTTTTGAGCCGAAAACGTGGTCATCCAAAATTTTCACGTAAATCTGTATGCAAAAATACACATGAGAGCATCTACTTACAGGAAATTAAATGGAGCTTAAACTTTTATACTAGCCTGAACTACGGAAGGGAAAAGGTTGTAGCTATTTATCGACGCAGGCAGCACAGGCATGGATGCCAACAGAAGGACAAAAATTGTCTGAGTGATTTAATACAACATCGATCATACTTTGTCGCAGTGGGCGACAGTGAACAGTAGGATGTTCGTGAGTAGTAGTATGTAGTAGGTAGATTACTGTAGTTACGTCAGAAGACTGCATTGCATCGCCCACCTATGTCACGAGGAAGAAATAATTCAGTACACGCGAGCTTCGCAAGCTTCATCAGAATTACAAAATACACAGGGTTATTTCGTGATAATCAGGACTATTTCGTTATATTCTTTGGTGCAAAAACTTTATATTATTAATCAGTAGGTCTATAAAATATAATACATATACGTAATTATTTATTTTTCTATTAAAAAGTTGTAGATATTAAACTCTCTACGCTTCACTACTCTACATCACGCGACGTATCATCTCACACGCGCCGACTTGCGCGATATAAAATGAAATGAATGAATGAAATTCGCTTACGATCGATATCGATACGTAGACTTTACGTATCACGCATGTCTACAAGTGAGCAGTGTAAGCTTATCGAGAAAAAGCGAATGATAAAAAACTATGGTTTATTTTGGGAAAATTCAGCTATGGGAAACGGTGTAAATAAACATTGATCATTGAATGTAGCCTATTCGCAACTGTATGCAATCTAAAACGACCTTATTATGTTTAACTAAATCATTTATTTATATAAATTCTTGTGGAAAATAAAAACTAACTGATTAGGTATTGTTTTGTTATTTATAGTTAATTTAAATACCTTTTAAGAGTGAAGAAGAACACAGATGCAACTAGTTCCATATTATTATAATTTATCATACCATTGTAACAACTATTACGTGGGTATATTAACTCTGACTATGTAACATACAGAAGTGTACTTTATATAATGTTAATTTCGCCTTACGGTATGAAATTGTAATATTTTAACCATAACATCTCTGTATAAATATCCATGTAAGACAAGTAATCTCATGTTGAAACGCAATCACCATTTCTCATTTCACTTTCTACTATTAATTTGGCAAGAAACGCTCGTTTATTTTTAGTTGGCCCAATTATGTATGTAACTGTGATTATAGGATCATAGTTTCATTGCAGCACTAACGTTGAGCTCTGATGGAGGTATGAATACGTCCGAAATAATAGTAGCCAAAAATTACGTTTGGCTGTAATACCGCTGTCATATTTGACAGCGTTCTACTGATCACCGCCGCAGAACGCTTAAGAGCCTGTCCAGATGAAGCGTTTAACGCGCGAGTGCCCTCGCGCGTTTCAATTTATATTGCGTCCAGATGCCGCGTTTTACGCGCGCTCCTACCAAAAAGTTGCTCGCGTTTTACGCGCGATTGAGGAATCGCGCGTAAAACGCCCCATCTGGACAGGCTCTAAGCCTTGTTCACTTATCGCCATCGCCATGGCCTAGATGTCCACAGGCCTTAAGATGTGCGCAAGGTTCGGTATTTAATAAAATTGAGACACAGTAAGTACAGTTACGGATTCATAGTTTGACAATAAAATAAAATATGTAAGCATTTTTTTTATTTGTATCCATTTTCAGATTAGTCATTTACTTAGTTTACGGTATAACTTGCGTGTACCGAAATCATCTTCTTCTTCTCGTGTCACTGATTCTTTCAAACCGAATGTCGTGAAATAAATAAATAAATAAATAATTAAGACAATCACTATCGACACACAACACTATCTAGCCCCAAACTAAGCAGAGCTTGTACTATGGGAACCAGATAGCTGATATATAATTACTAACAGAAATACTTGTTTTGTAAATACAATACAATATAACACCCAGACAGAGAACAAACCACATAAATATTCACCACATAAATATTTGTTCTAAAAAAAAAAGCAGAAAAAAAAAAAAAGCCGTTAAAGTGCGCCTCAGCGAGGCTCTTTTCGTGCACTTGACACATAATCGATACCGAAATAATCGATAGTTTTGAAAACTATCGACGAAAACTAACTGACGAACGAAAAGTTATGTTCTAATTTTACGTCAGCTAAGGTGTTGGCAATCTTCAATGGGTATAATAAACCTTATATTTCAACACCTAGAGCACCAAATATCGTGACTTACGGGACGAGACGCAATGCTAACCAACAATTTACTAAATCTTAAATAAGTATGATGTCTGTGATTTTCAAAATTAGAACAACGTCCAATAATAGCAATTTTCTAAATACCGATTATATAAAAAACTGGTGATACATTGTCTATGCCATTCAATTGTCCTAAATTGTCTTTGGATAGAACAATGATGTCGTGCGGCCTTCGACGGTGGATTGCTGTCATCGAACTGATATTACAAAGTTATTGTTTTGAAATTACGTGAAGTTGTAAAATAACAGTTCTATGATAGTAATCATTCTAACAGCAAATATATCTATTGGGATCTAGATAGGTAGGTATATCTTAAAAACCACGTCAAGTATTAGACATCACTGTCTGATATCATCATAAATAAATTATAGTTTAAAAAACTAAAAAAAAAACGCTTTTATAAATATTTTAATAACTTCAGATATAATAAACTATTGATAAAATATTTACAACAATCAAAATCAAGTCCCCCCCACGCTTTTTGTACAATAATATAAATTTTTCAATTGATTATTACAGTTTTATTTTTAACTTTTTAGTTCAATTAGTTATAAAAGCGTTTTTTTTTTTAGTTTTTTAAACTACCTATAATTTTTTTTTTACTTTTTAGTTTTTTTTTTTTTTCATATTATTGCATTGTCATCGACCTTTGACAGATGTGCAAAGTTTGAATCAAATCTGATCGTTCAAAGTAGGACAAAATCGAGCTCAAAGAGGACGGTTACATACATACAGGTGAAGCTAATAAAAGCGTTATAAAAATACATGAATTTCAGATTTTTTACATCTCTAAAGGCATATTTTAATTTAACTAGGCATTATTTATTTATTGAATAAAAAACACAGCCCATCAGTCACTACGAACTCATTAGAAGAGCCTAAAAAAAGTCTACCATCTTTCGTATTTAAAAAAAAAAATAACCTTTTTGAAGATGGCGGAAAATACACATAAAAGCTTGGTCGACAATTTAAAGTTAAGCTTTTCTAGGCACTCCCCACGTTATATCGTAAATTTTGATTTTTCGGTTCACATGTATTTCTAAATGTATAGTGACTAGACTACAACAGCTACTAGGTAACTATAATACAGAGTTTAACCTCAAGAAATCAAAGTATGAAATAAAAGACAGATAGTCTCTTATTTCAGGTTGATTTCTTGAGGTTATAAGTCTAGTTTCTCGCACTAGATTTGTCGAGACTTATACGGTAAGAATATTGATGACCTTACTCTCTATACAAATAGCATAGGTATTGTTTAATACCTCCAAACCTTGTATTCAGTAACCTTCAGTTTCTCAGTGTTGTAAACCTTTGTAGGCAAATTAGAATTACCAGTACACACCCAAATTAAACTAGTTAGACGGGCGGTTTCGCAAGCTAGACGTGTTATCAAGCTATGCTAAGAGCTAGAGTGATTCATAGATTATAATTAATAGCAAATTGTAGATATACCTATATCTGTCTTTGTTGATAAATACATTCTAGTTCAAAATGAAGCTTAATTTTATATAATAATTTTAGTAAATTCATTGGGGACTCACAATATAATAACGTAAAGGTCTTGAAGAGCTGGTAAAAGTATATGTAAATAATTTATGTTTTTTTATTATTTGTTTATTGAGGGGCCGACACCCGTTACTGATTTTTTCACTCGCAAAAAGACGTTACATTTTGTGTGCAATCAAATGATATCTAATGCTCGCGATTTTTCCATAGATAAGTTCAGTTAAATGATGTATATCATCCAAATGGTCAAAGTGTGTGAGCAAGAAGAGTGGTTTTACGGTGTTTATCGTCTTAATATTATAGAATGAATTCGCTTGAGTAGTAATTTAAAACCTGTTATTATGCCACTGTAAATTTTATGTTGACAATAGACTATCATTCATAAACAAATCTCTTTGTCCACAGTTTAGTAATAAAATGTTATTGTTGCACTTTCGATTCCACTTTCACTTTACCTTGAGCTCTGTGGTCGAGGCAATGACCGAGCTTGTCCCTAGGATGTGATTACATTTCGATATGTTGAACTTTACTACGGATATCCGATCACCACAGATGAAAAAGATATGACCGCCACAGATTAAAAATATAACGGTTTGAAATTAGAACTACAGATTTCGTTCAATAAAATTTGAAATGGAATACTCCGATTTATTTCAGTTTGTAAGCCATAAAAACATTCATATATTTTTTTAATAGAAACTTTGATTTTCTTTTTTTATCCAAAACTGATGAGATGATAAATAAAAGGTACATAACAAACAAAACAACAGTAAAACTAAGAATTTTATTTCAAAATAGAAGACCTTAGATCACGATAACTGTGATACAAATGGGGGTCAAAAGAAGTCATTAATGGTGATAAAGCCAGTGAATGACAATGACAAAACATACTTGAAAAAAATCCAAAGAATGAAACCATTAGCGTGGATTGTGGAAAGTAGGTCAAATCTACGCAAAACCATTTGGTTTTAACTACCGATAATTAACATAAAACGGAAGTTGAATTATTTAATGAAGTAAACATTATGCTAGAACTATTTGTTGCGTTCTGGTAAGCCTAACTAAAGCTAGAATTCTAATGCCGAATAAAATTTAATTATAAAAATATTGCTCAAACGCTTTGTACAACAAAGACTCATAAAAGTAGGTCATTTGATTTTTACAATACGGTCCAATCGAAGCCAACCGGAAGTACACTAACATAACGTCATTATCGTATTTGTTTCTTATAAAAATGTTAAGTCTTTGCGCAAACAATTTATTGCTATTCATCGAATTTATCGCAATATCTTCGTTAAATTTTATTGTAATTTCATTATTACACAATTATTAGGTAGGTGAGTACATGAAATAAAATAGCGTAACCATTTTATCGAATTGCCATATTTTTATGATTATTGCATTAGAAGTGTTACAAAGCATTTGAAATTGTTGTCAACTATGTACTTAATCCGGCGATTGTAAGTATGTAATTATTGTCAAAGTGCATTTTCAAAGATATGGAATGTTACACGTGCTTTATCTAGATCTGAGGAATTCTTACGTAATTACTATCGTAAACACCTGTTGGTAATATTATTCTAGGTTATGATGTATAGAATACACTATTATTATCACTATTTATCTGTAAGAGACCTACTGAGCGCTTGCGATGATAGTGATATCAGTGGATGAACATTTCTAGTTTTGTAGATTCATATATTGTTAGGCCAGTATTTTTTGTATGTACTTCTAAGGCTTCCCTACTGCAAAGTTTTGCAATTTCTTTGCTTCTTATCAATAAGTCGTAAGCTTTAACCAAAAAGGTAAGTCTTTTTGGCCTTTCTTGATACTCGGCTTTTGCATTCTAAGGCCCTTATTCAGAATCAGTGCTTGAGTTTGAGTCGAGCCACAAGTATAGACTTTTGACTTTTGACCTTTTTTTTTTTCTTTCAAAAAACTATACTTGAGGCTTGACGCAGACTCAAGCACTGTTTCTAAATAAGGGCCTTAGCATGTATTTGCAATAAATTATCAGTTAAGTGGTTTCCATCGTATAAGCTCTGTTTAGTTCGGGGTTAGATATTAACTACAATATTTATTTATTTATTTTTTTACGACGTCCCAAAGCCATTATGTTTTTCTATATATTCTTCAGCTGCCTAAATATTTGCTTATCAATTTGATCTAATTACGAGCATGTTGGTAATCAAAATATTTATGCAATCTTAGTTGCAGTAATATCTACATGCACTCGATAATTATGTATGCAATCTGGATGTGTCATAAGTTCATAGCTGACCTCTTTATTGTAATAATACTATCTCTTCTTATCGGGCCACTGGTTTTTTCGAACCGGTATGCGGTGAAATTTTAACAAAGAGGCTCCTTTCTTACACTTTACACATTTTCGAACTTTTTAGATTCTACGACATGCCGGTTTTCTCACGATGTTTTCCTTCACCGTTTGAGGGTATTATTTATGTGCACTATAGTGCACATAAATTGTTGGTCAGAAAAGTCATTGCTACACGTCTGGATTTGAACCCACATCCTTAGGATCGGAAGGTGGGGCCGCTACGGTCCCCAGTGCTGTAATGATGTTGCGATAAGTAGATTTATGTTGTAAGACAATCTTTAAAAACTGAGTGACTTAAAAAGTATTTAAAAAAAAACTCAAAAATAAATCAAGATAAGTGGAGACACTAATCGGATTTTAACCCTTTTTCTGATGCCAAAATTGGTAAAGCTGTACCTACCCTCAATCATGAAATATTTCGCATCATATTGTCGTGATAAAAATTGAATAACCCATTTGTCATTACCATACAAATTTACCATATTTGTATGACATTACCATATCATATCACCCTAATCCCTTAAATGAGGACAGCAGAATCGATGCATGAAAACAGAAAAACAATTAAATAAAGCAACACCTGCGATTATTTATCAGACGTAATTTGAAGTTCTGTGCTCGTATCCTTGCTTCATCTCTTCTTCTTATCTCTACTACTGAAGGTTGGCAGTCATTCTTTTAAACTTCTTTATCTAGGGCAAGTCTAAATAGATTCTCTACATTCTCACTCTACATTCCCACTCTATTCTCTTTGTTGCGAAGCCATTATGTTCTACTTCTACCTACTCTCTTTCCAACTCTTTCCTCTCTTCTCTTGTCCAACAACTTGCTCATCATAATAAGTTGGAGCAGATGATGAGTTGATGAGACTCACTTTAGATTGAGATTCATTTTATTCACTTTACTTGTTCACTTAGAAAAACAACAATATGCTTTTAAAATAACTGAGAGTTAACTTTCATTATGACGAAGGAATTTTTCCTCAACGCATTCTTGAAATAATAATGGGTCTAAAGTTGGCATGAAGCCGTTAAGGTCGGGACACATTGTCAATATTGTTTTGGATGCATGCTGTGGTACACACTTGACAAAAAGTTCTTCATAAAGAAAATAAATATTATGGACAATGCACACAACACTTTGTAGCAGAGCTTGTAGTATTGGGAACCAGATAGCTGATAGAATACCTAAATAGGTATTTTTTGTCAATATAAAAAGTATAAAACATCAAACCGTTTTATACAGAAGTATAATGAACACTACTTTGAAACATTTTTTAAACTAATAGGCCTAAAAGAATGCCAATAATCTATATCTATAATATATATTGTAATCTTGTTATCTTATTAAAGAAAATAATATTTTCTTTAATTTCTTTAATGTCCTAATATTTGTCAGAAATTTCGTTAAATTAAGATCGAAAGTTAAAACTTTTTCTTACGTGTGTACAACTTGGGGGTAACGAACCACGATGCCAAAGCTCAGGTAGGGTCTTTCAATCTCATGCTCAGGCCAATAATTTGAAGCGCAGGAATGCCGATACCGATGCGATGCGATTAGGATACTTCAGCTTGATGAAGAAATCCACCGATCTTGACGGTTTGATAAACTAAAGAATTCCAAGTTAATCACTCGATTTACCATCCGATGAATTACAGTCAGTAGGTACTGTTTATTTATTGAAGTGTTTATTTTGGCATCAGGTTCATCATCATCACCTTGAAGAAGTCTATTGTGGACATGACTGCCTACTCTATCCACCAATTTTTTCATATCGAAACAAATATCATCTATAAATTCCTGTTCCTGGTCTAGGAGTTTTGGCGGGTCTTGTGGTCACTTGATCTCTTTCTTTTTTGTGTCACTAAAGTCTTTCAAACCAGAGTGTTGCGCAAGGATTTTAAGAGCGCCTCAAGGAGGCTCTTTTCATGCATTTGACGCATGTGAAATGACATGCTGGTTTCCTCATGATGTTTTCCTTCACCGTTTGAGAATAAAACATTCTGGTACAGTACACATAAATTTTTGGTGACAATTCTGCTTTAGGTGAAACATATATCTACGCTACGACCACTAGCTCTTATGACCGCACACATCTAGCGCAATGGTGATGACAATCAGTGAAATGTTGTTAAATATCGCTGTCATATTTGACAGCGTTTCACTGATCGCCATTGCCATCGCGCTAGTGTGCGCAAGGCTTTAACTTGATAACGTGCTGGCCACTTTATAGCTTAGATTAACAAGTAATAATGAGAGCAACGGACATCACGACTGTGTGAACGTTCATACCCTAGTTCCACATTGCAACACAAGCCGGTAATGAGTGAAGATGATCAACTGATGAGCAAAAAACAAACGCTGACCTACTGTCACACGGTCTTACACAATGAACTCCTCGGAAGTGAGTTAGTGGTTCCGTATGACAGCGCAACAATAGAACATAAATACCAGAGATGAGCATGACTGAAGTGAAGAGACGAGCAACCCGATTTCATCGACAATGTATAGACAACAAATGACGCGAATCATTCAAAAGACTTCACCGAAGAGTGACGAAATTTGATTGAACATAATTTGCATTTTACAGAGTTATATGGAACAAACGGGTTTTTAATCGCGGGTTTTTAAAAAGTACTATTTTACAGAGTGTTGTATAAATTAAATACTTAATGGGTATATTGATATGATATTAGAGTTTTTGATTTGTCATTTTGTACAATTGTATTCATTAGTATTGTGTAATTTGTTGATTTTTTTAACCGTTTTCAAATAAAAAAAGAGTTTCTCAATGCAGTTTTATTTTTGTTATGTTTGTTACCGTTTAACTTCGTAATTTATAAGTCGTTTTGAAAAATTAAAATATTTTTGTTAGTTAACACTTTTAGATAGGTCGCAATAAAAAGGAGTCCAAAAAATGTGTTGTGTTGCACTTGTTGATGGTGTTGCAAATACTGGAGTATTTCTCCAATCAAATTGGCTGACTTGGTTGGCTTATCCGTAAAACTCTAGCTACAAATGCCACGTAGAAGGTTGAATTGAAAACCTTTGTAATAATTATTCGTCCTACACTAAAGGTTAGCAATTAGGCGACATTGTTAAGCCTTGGAGGAAATAAACGGTATAATACAAAACGTTCTTAGTCGCTGTATCTTTTTAATTTTGGATGCGTAGGAGCTATTCAGCTTGAACTGAGGTCGAGTTTTTATGATATGAGTTAGCTTGAAGGTAGTTTCCTGTGTAATGTGTGGTTTTTCTACTAAAATTAGGCCTATTCAAATTACGATTAACTGATTCCGATTATCCCATTAATTTTTTTGCTGCGTTGTCTGTTCTATAAAGGTGTCGAAAGGAATCAAAATTCACATAACAAAATTAATTAAAAAGTCCTGCAAGTATAATTCTTGAAAAAGCTACAGCAGTGAAGGGTGTTAGAACTTAAAAAAAGTATATTTTTTACTCATAAAAAACTAGTTCAAATCGTTTCACATCAATGTTTGAACCATAGCGCAACCTTAATTTATCGTAAACGAAGTAAATAATAACAAAAGCTTGATTAACAAAAGTTTCACAAAGCTTATGTCAAAATTGAGTTGACTTGACTTGAGTTAGAGTTATTTTTAAATCAAAGGATAAGATAGCCCAGAAGGTTAAGCGGTGAAAAGAATAAATAATACCTGAATTATATAAAATCCAACTGACATTATGTTCAAGTTTCGAAGTTTATGGCTCAATCACACCCTGATCGATTGGAATGATACTCGTAAATTTTTTTTTTTTTTCAACAAATCAATTAATTTAGTTCGAAATGAAATAATGTCTCTTTATTTGCACGAAGTAAGGTAATTGGTGGTCTAAAAGTAGGTTAGTTTCGATTTTTTTGAAAGTTAGGTATACTACATTAAAAACAAAGGTTAAAACGAGACTAATTAAACCGTGCAGTATTATTATCTCAGGCATTTTTAACAATGCAGTAACATTGCAGTAAGTCAGGCGAAGTGCATTAACATATAGAATGATTGCATGCATGCAGTTAATCACCGCGTTCAGGGGCAAAATAAGGATTAGAAATTTGAAATCAAAACATTGCAACAAGCAGCCTTCACACGGGTGGACATTTATTTTTTAAACACATGAATATAACCTATGTTACTCAAGGTGATAGCTTATATGGTAGCTTTCCAATGGTGAAAGAGTTTTTGAAATCGACACAGTAGTTTTTGAGTTTATTCATTTCCAACATACAAAAATACAAATCTTTCCTCATTATAAAATTATAATAGTATGTAGATGTATTAGGAAAAATAAGCAGAAACTTGGTTTTTTTCAACATTATTATCATGCCACTTTTGTGCATATAATTATGTGTGCAATGCATGTCTACTAATAACTAGTAGACATGCATTGCACTTCTTGAACTGAGCTTAAAAAATAAATTCTTTATTTTTTAAGCTCAGTTCAAGAAGTAACGTTTGGATTTATTACGTAGTTTGCTCCGAGCATTTTCCAGTACAAAAGATTGAAAAATTTTGAAGATTGAAAAGATTGAAAGATACTTTTTTTATACAACTAGTTGATGGCCCACCTGATGTTAAGCGGTAACCATCGCCTATAACAAAGCATTACCTCGTAGGTCACGCACGTCTGGAACGTACCCTACGATGCACTTCCCTGTGTCCATGTAGTGATTCGTCTTTAAATTTCCTACAAATTGCAATCCTAATTTGCTAACAAACATGTTTTTTGCTGAAAGTTTCGATCAAAACTGAAAAAATAGGTTTTCCTTAGAACTTTGATAACCCTGTTATAAACTGATATAAAATAATCAGTTATGCGACACAAAGGCTTTGAAGAAAATCAGTGTCGCTAAAGTTCAATTTAAAATTACCTAAAACTGCAATAATTTGTTAATCTAGTGAACCATAGCGTCTCATTCTCAGTGGGTCATTGTCGCCACCAAGGCAGACAAATTTTTATTTGCTGTGAAATTACCGGTAAATGCTCTTTATTATTGTTTTGCAACTAGTTTTCGAATCTTGAATCGATTTGCGTATTTTTTTTATCATTTTTTTGCGAAATCGAGGTTCCTTGATTTTTGTGCGATAGATCCGTTGCAACTTGAAACTTTTGTCGGAACACAATACATTATGAACGAATTTAAAATATGTAGTATTTATTATAACGAATGCAATGTAAATATTTCATCTATTTGTTTTAAGATTATTTATCTATGGTTTTAAGTGTCAAACATCGGTTTAAAAAAAAAGTCGAGCAAGGCTTGGTCGCGTGCAACTGGCACCTAGATTTCAATGTGATTCTTGCAATTCAACTGAATAAATACTTTTGACTTGATTTGAGGATTAAGTGAATATCAAATCATTTTTTTTTTTAAAATACTTTTTGTATACCTAACGGCCCACCTGATGTTAAGTGGTAACCATCGCCTATAACAAATACCTACGTTCTTTATTTTCATATTTAAAAATGTAACGATAAGTATGTAATTTTGCTTTTTATATGTTTAAAAACATGGAATCATTGTATATTGTAGGTACCTGCGCTTTTTTTTAAACAAATATCATAAATTCAATGAAACTTGTTTATTAAGTGGTTTACAATCTATAAAATACTATCTCTCACATGTATACATAGTTAGGTACTTACTTCCTGTTAGTTATAGTAAAGTGTTTGACATTCAAGGTATAATTAACTTGTATGCCCATAATATTATTGTATATTAATTTCAATAAATGTATATAAAAATGGAGACTTGGTTTCTCTCTGTAGGTATAAAATAAAAAATCTGAAGAAATTTGCCTAAAACTATGCAATAGCACATACCATAGCTAAAAACAGCTTTTCTGGAATCGCCTGTAGGAACAGCTGCTGCAGCGGATATCAAGAGAAGCGTTACCACAATCCTTGCACTGGCACCCATTTCGTCGTCCTTCACGGTTTTAATTTCAAAATTCGAATGTTTATTTTTTTATTCACGGACGCAACTATTTCCCGCGTGAGCTCGGTAACATTTGCGTCAGTCAGACGTCCAACCCCCTCGGTCTGCAGTTATCGACTAAAGATTGGCGCAGCACTTTCTATTGCTTTATGCGTGTGCGCAACTTCGACGCCCTCATCGTTTGTGTCACTCCGAAGCTACCTTTATTGTAAAATGTGCTTTATCGTGCTGGTTTTAGATTAAAAATGAATTGTGTAGTTCAGATGTTATCTTACTGTAGGTATATCAACTGTGTGTTGTAGTGAACTAAAAGAATGCAACTTTTATGTCATAGTTTTCATAGCAGTACAAATGTAAACATTTACCTACTATTAGGTTATTCTGACGCATGCTCTGTTAAAATTATCGGATTGCACTTTTCAAATTTCAATCGACTGTTTTATTATTACAAATAGGTTGCAATATAATTAAATGAATATTTAATGTTCACACCTTTGTTGCATTATCATTCATGAGTAACGAGAGTGGGCTTGCACAATAATTGGTACACGTCGAGCGAAGTGTAGCGAAAATGGGGTCACGTGACATTTAATCTCTTCTCTTCTAAATTGAAGGGCTTAGTTCTCTGAAGAATCACAATAGAAGAAGTTGCATGGGGTTGCTGACATCCCAGTCCCATGCAATTTCATTGAGGCCTCCTTGACATCCGTACTTATCCATTTCTTCTCGTTTAGTTCTTATTGACTTCTAAAAAGTTAGTAAAATTTTGCCCAAATGGTTTTTGAACATAAGCAGACTGTAAGTAAGGAAACGTGTTAGGATCAAAATGTTTTTTTTTGCTAAACGGTGTGCAATCAATTTGCATTTAAGATGTTCGTGATTTTCGATAAACAAGTTCAGTGGTTTTATATCTTTCAAAGGGTCAAAAATTGCGAGTAAGAAGTACATCGACAGTAGTCTTTGTCTTAATTTGTATACTTAAGCTATAACAACAAATTGTGTCATCAACCTTATCTTCAAAATATCGTCGATCCCACAGGAACAGGGGGTTGCAACTAAGCCAAGGAGCCTATACTTTTAGTTTTTCATTTTATTTTTTTTTGTTTTCGTAGAACTTCGTAGTATCGCTACACCAGCATGTAGCACGCTCTATGGGACCGCGTTGAGAGAACACTGGTGGTCTAGTGGTGTGGGTTCAAATCCTGTCATGCATCAACGAGTTTTTCTGTCCAAAAATGTACATGCACTAAGCCAGTACTCCCAAACGGGGAAGGAAAACATCGCGAGCAAACCGGCATGTAGTAGAGCCTAAAAAGTTCGAAAACGTGTGTCAGGCGTTACGCAAAAAGGGCCCGCTAGAAGCCTCCTTGCGGAAACCAGTCCGCACAACAAGTGTGGATCAAAAAATTTGCCAAATTTTGCCGGGACCGCGTTGAAGTCTATTGTATGAACAATTATTATTAACTAAAAAGCTAATATTGTTGGTTGGAGTTACACTTCTAAAATTCACAGCGACGTGAATCGAGCCAGAGATGAAAAGGATGGAGACCACTTCACCGTTTTTTTTTCTCCATAATTTCACCAGGATACAGTACTCGGTAGTTGAAGTGGCAATGGGCAGGCCATATAGCTCGAAGGACCGACAACCGTTGGGGAAAAAAGGTTCTCGAATGGCGACCACGAACCGGAAGACGAAGCGTAGGGCGCCCACCCACCAGATGGACCGACGACATTGTTAAGATCGCGGGAAGTCGATGGATGGAAAGGGCTCAGAATCGTTCTTCCTGGAAATGTGTAGGGGAGGCCTATGTCCAGCAGTGGACTTCTTCAGGCTGCTGATGATGATGATGATGATGACAGCACTCGGTACATAGTAGGTACCTACTATAAGCTTAAATACAGCTACTATAGCTTACTATAGCTTAAAGCACATCGTATAAATAAATAAATATAAATTTTGTGGAAAATACAAACAATACTAAGCAGGGCTTGTATGACGGGAACCAGATAGCTGATATAATATACTTTTGTAAATAAATACTTCGATTTCAACGAGCTTACATCTATGTTCACCAATCAAATAATTGTTCTCGGTGAGAATCGAACCCACGGCCTGTGGTGCAGAAGGCTACCAAATGAGCCCAGACGCTTCGAAGCAGAACAAATGCCCAATTATCTTCAATAAATTATCATATTTTACTTCTGGTACCCCTAAGCCAGAAGATGCAAACAACTACCGTGCTCGGCGATAGCGTATCGAGTTATTAAATGAAATAGGTAATAACGAAGTAGTAACAAAACTTCAATGAACCTAGAAAAATTAATTATTGAAAAAAAAATCGATCATAAAAACACATTTCAAGGTAAATTTTCAAAGGGCCGAATTAATGGATGACTAATCTACTTAAATATTTGTCTTTGAGTTGTAGGTATAAACTCAAATTTAAGAAGCAAAAACTTAAGTGAAGATACTGTTAAATATTTGATTGGTCGATTAGTCAACCGTGAAACTGGCCCATAATGTACATAGTACCTACCGAACTGGTGGGCAAATCTTTTTCGTAAGCGACATCATGCGGCATGTCCTCGAACTAACATAATCTCTCATGACAGTAAAACCTTTTTCTCATAAACTTAGGAAACTCCTTGCTGCGGCTTCCAACCTTTTTTGTTTATTTCAGATTTAGTTGTCAAGCGCCATCTTGTAGTAAATAGTATTATTAAAATAAAAGTGCACAGCTTAGTACCATAGCAATTCCATAGATGGCACTTTGGGAAATGAAATTTGTAAGCGCCATCTATTATTGAGTAGCAAAACTAATAATAATAAATCTTAAAATTTAGTTCTCTATTAAGACAATAGATGTCACTGACTATTTTTTTGACACTGATTATTAGCGTCATTCGCCTTAAAGCTTTGGAATCACAGTTTAATCCATAGAATAACAATTTCCTGACCGTTGTTGTTAAAATTTAAATTTGTCCTCTACTTTTGTCGTTAGCTATTTTTGTGTACCTTGACTTGACAGATATTTATAAGTTTCGAGGTCTAAAAAAATACAAGTAGGCTAGGCACAAAAGTATGGTTTCAAAAATATTAACAATTGACGCTAAGTGATCTGCGATGACGATCAGTGAAACACTGCCAAATATGACAGCGATATTTGAAAGCGTTTCGCTGATCGCCATCGCCGTTGCCTAGCTGTGCGCAGGTTTTAATAGCCTCTTTACTACCTATAGCTACCTACTGTACTATTTCGTGATCTCTGCCTACCCCTACGGGAAGGAGGCGCTATTTTAAGTGTATGGATGTGTGTATTGGTTTCTCTTCTCTTGGTACAAGCTTTGCTGGAGGGATTAAATGGCACTGTGTATTAAATGTCCACCGGTTACTTGTTTTATTATCAATGAAGATAATTATTTGATGCTTTGGTTTGATAGCTTAGATATGAATGGTAGTTATTACAAGGTACTCAATTACTTAGTAAAATACCAGTATGATAACTACGTAAGTAATAAAATAAGTATACAGAAAGGAAACACATCAAACTTTAGAGCACTTTGTCCTTGTAGTACATAATTCGATATCGTGAAGAAACTCGCGGCTTTAGTCAGCTGTGCACGCATAGACCATATTAGGTATATGTAATTTCTGCGGTGTTCATGTCGGATAGTGAGCGATGGAACTTCACGAATTAATTCTCCCATCCCCATTCTACCATAGAACCACTACACGCACGAAAATGCCACATCCATACATGGTTGATGTTCCAACTGTCCGCACCAAGCGCTTTACTTCAACTTGTATGTTGCGGACAGCCAAGGAGTGGAATCCCTTGCCAGAGTCTGTTTTCCGAACACCTTTAACTTGGATGTTTTAAGAGAAGAATGAATAGGTATCTTCTAGGTAAGCGTGCTACACCGTCGACCGCATCATCACTTAGCAGCAGGTGAGATTGCGGTCAAACAAAAGCCAAATATCTAAAAAAAATGTGGAATAGGCCGACTAGGCTGTCAGGATGGTAATAGGCACTGGGCCCACTCCAACTATAAAATCCTGTCCCATGCACTATAACGTCCCGTAGGCCTACTTAAGCTTACAACTATTTTTTACTTACACCCTTAGGTGTAAGCAATAAATAGTTGGCCTCTGATATTTTATAATTCATCTACAACAGATGCAAAAGCCTGTTTTTAAACCCAGATTCCAGGATTTTTTTCGAAACCATTTTAGTTTTAGCAAAGGCTGAGCCATCATAAATTCATTGGCTGAATGGTAGTAAAGTGATTCTATAAGCTAATTTATCATGTTGGTAGTTTATTAGCTTATCGTTTAGTACCTAGGCCTATTATAATCCTAGCTGATAACTACAAATAATGGTTTGAGCTAGATCATTGCTGTCAGTTAGCAATAATTTAATGCTATATACACTTTACAGCCTGTGTA
The DNA here is from genome assembly GCA_947578465.1 of Thera obeliscata. Classification (NCBI taxonomy): domain Eukaryota; kingdom Metazoa; phylum Arthropoda; class Insecta; order Lepidoptera; family Geometridae; genus Thera; species Thera obeliscata. Next base: position 19,279,567 of record OX387912.1, on the reverse strand, counting down.
CTTAGTTGTTGGGTCACATGTTTCAATTAACCTACTTGGGTCTCTACGGAAAGGATCATAAAGAAACAAAGTTATATCATTGATGAATCAATTTATTTCATTTAAATACTAAATCATTTACTTATATCCTTCAGATGTAACAAAATTTGCATTAAATATGCAATCTACTATACAAATAACGTAGGTATTCACATGGTATCAGTTCATTCACTAAAAGCTAACGGCACTTCTTTATACATAGCTATGTATAAATTATATAAATAAGCAACTTAGATAATATTACAAGGCTACAAGTCTTTCTTGGCTAAACGGCATAAAAATCGCCTTTTAGTAATACTAATCGTTAAAATTAATCAATTAAATTTAATTATGTTACAATGATTTTTTGATATAAATAATGCTTTGCATAAAACAAAATCATGAATCAGATTCACATCAATATCTGCAAATTAATGAGATAATTGAAATTAAATTAATTAAGTACATTCATAAATACGATAGTCATGAAATAAATTAAGATGATTTATAGAAGAAAGGAAAATGAAAAGATGAAGCTATAAACAAAGGAACTGAATAGAGTCTTAAAGCTAAACAATAAATTAATGTTTAATATCTGCTACAGAATACTAAATATCACAGAGAAAGTACCCAATACTTATTCAACAAAACATTGTTTCGTCAAGCACTTTAAACGTAACAGCTGACAGCGGATCCACTTGCTACTTTTATTGTTCAAAAAACTCGATGTTGTTTAGAGTCGCATTATACGCGTGTCGTGAAGAAGTCACAGAGGTGGATACCTGCTCGCGTGTTACAGAGAGCGTACCGTACCTAACAATAAATTACGTAAACTCCATAGCAACAATACCGTTCCTATCGAAGGCCAAACTCATCTGAGATGCTTTCTCGTTTTTGAAATCCGAGAAAATCTCTTCTCCGAAAGTTTCTCTTGCCTAGACTCTCTCTTCTCCATGAGTTTGGCTTCGAACACTGAACACCTAGCGTTGCTCTTGATTACCTTCTTGCCTCTAGGGCACCTGAATTCTGAGTTCCAGTTATTTAACAAGTTGCCGTAAGCTCTGAAAGCTATGTAGTCGTTTTTGAGGCACTGCGGTGCGTCAACTCTTAGCTGTAACGTCTTTAGGTTCTTGTTGGGAACGAGTTGCGGTACTGGCATGTTGATGGCTGCCATGTTTTCTCTTATCTCTGCGATGGTACCGTATAGACGGTGCATGGTCTTGCTGATGAGTTCGTGTCGAGTCTTATTGTAGACGTAGAAGGGGTCATCGGGCAAATCGACTTCCACGTTGAGGAGAAGATTGAAGATATCGTGGTGTTCCACCAGCGACTTGTATAACTTCGGCATCAGGTACAGGAACTGGAACAAAACAAAAAGTACGTTAATAATGGCAACCTTTTTAACCGACTTCCAATCAAAAAGGAGGAGGTCCTCAATTCGGTTGTATTTTTTTTTTTTTTTATGTTTGTTACCGCATATATTCGTCATTTGTTAGCCGATTTGAAGAATTATTTTTTTATCTGAAAGGTACTGCTTCCAGATTGGTTCCATTTTAATTTTATTAAAATTGACGTTGTCATTTTTTTTTAAATATCTTTTTAATGTTTGTAACTGCATGCCTCCGTTATTTATGAACCGATTTAAAAAAATATGTTTTTATTTGGAAGGTTATTCTTACGTCCAGATTTTTCCAAACAAATTTCATTAAAATCGGTATAGCAGTTTGGCAATGAAGTCAGTTTCTCTAGTTTTTTAAACTTGTAATTATAGATCTTTTACTCAAATTTGGTACTCAAATCAGTGAGAATAAGGGACAGGTAGACTACACTATCGTCTAAAATATATCAGGCTTTCGTCCATATTTTGTTCAACATTATAAATGACAAGTTAGAAGCCAGTAGAAGGTACAATACTAAAGTTGGTGTGTAATTGCTTTGATAATCTTGACGTCAAAGAATCTGATTGCAATGTGGTTTGGCAGATTTGTAGGCAAATGACGCATCTGTCTAAATAGGTGAACTTAAATACGTCAAGTTATTCGCACGAGTTAGCTCGACAATTACTTGAAATATCTTTGAATAAATAATATTCATATAGCTCGAAGAACTGACAACCGTTTTGGGGAATAAAGGTTCTCGAACGGCGACGGCGAACCGGAAGACGAAGCGTAGGGCGCCCGAGTCGGAGTTTTGCTACCACATTCCGTCTACCAAATGTTGTTTTCGTGTGAGCACGAGCCTCTATCCTTTGTATGGAAAATTGATGAGACAATAACTCGTTTCGTCTCGTAACGTATTTTTGCTGTCACATCTTTTCTCCATACAATAGAGAAAGACAAATAGGCGAAACGAAAACAACATTTCGTAGACGAAATAAATGAAGTGGGACTTGCCTTTCTGGTGAATATTATTCTTTAGTTTTCTTTTATTGTAATTTTGTTAAGTTGTTATGAAATTTAGTATTTTAGACAACCGGTTGAATAGATTGAATTCATCATGCCGAAGATATTTTACGACTCTAAAGAATAGTGTCGAGGCTGCGTTGTTTGTAAGCATTTGCGATTGGCATTACTTTGACTACTATACCATAATAATTATGAATAATGTGTCTTATTCCTATTCAATAATAGTATTTCATTATGAACGTGATTTTAAATGTTGAGTTTTTTTTATTTATATTATGCATATTACTATACAAAATATATTGGATTTCACCAAATAAAATCAAAAGTGATTTGTTTTATGTCACTATGTATAGCATAAACAAGTGATAACAAAAAAATGCAATGATTTAAAAATTGGCAGCCACTCAGCTTATAATTAGCGTATATGCTTCTATAGCGCCGGTCTTCCGATTTTAAAACGTTCTGTGTTCGTATTCATAGTTTTTAGTGTGCCTAAGTCCTTTAAAAAAAAATAGTAATGATTATCCATTACTTACGAAAGACCTCCCAGCCAATTAATGCAAAGTTTTGTACCATATATCATACCTAGTAGGTACCAATCAGTCACATAGATTTCTATAATTACCACAGTGCAGTATTACCTGTTTAGTCCTACCACAATACACGCACATAGTGTTCCTAGATACAGTCAGCGCAATTAAAAGTAAAACTAAACAGGCTTTGCATAATATATATTGCAGATTATTTATAAAGCGTTTGGGACGGCTGTTTTTTCTTATGCCCCTATTTACGATTATTATTTATTTAATTTATAAATTACAGAAAAAGAGTAGATAAATTAGTTTTTCTGGTTTATAAACTCTTAATGGAGCGAACTTCAAAGTTTTGTATTTGATTTGAGGATCTTTGAGTCATGCATGACTGAGCAAACCAAGGATGATATTTATTTGCAATAACCAAATAAAAATGGTGTCAAATAACGTATAAAATCTGTTGATGAGGACACTTATTTTTGAGTACTTATTTAACCGGTAATAAATGCTGCCATTTTGAGAAATGCGAGTGATATACATCCTATTGCAGCTGACTATACATATCAAGCAAGTACTGAAAAATGTGTTTAAGAACTAGGAATATTTATAGTAACTTGTTTTCCTCGATAATTGAAATCGATAGTTCATTAAAAATATCCAAGTTTTTTTCGTGCTTTGTTACAGCATGCCTAACGTGCTTTAACTGGAGCTTATTTGCTTTTATACGTTTGATCTAAAAGGGTAAAACGGCATTTAACTACAAGAATAACCATTTACATATAACGAGATAGCACTACGTCTAAGCGATTAAAAACAGTATGCGAAGATATTAGCTAGCTTACTGCTCGCCCATACATGTCATTGTCTTTGCGTGGTCAGGATGGCCTGGCAACACCACAATTGTTTAACAATTTTCTAAAAATTATGTGATCGCAAAAACTGACTTCTGTAAACTAAAAGTGTGCGACAATCAAATTAAACAAACATGAGTGAAAATGAATGAAAAAATGAAAAAAATCTGATTAACAAGCATGACTTGGCGGAAAGACTTCGTATCCAAGCACAAAATCAAAAAAATAAAAATAAACAATTTTCCCATTAACTGAAACCCACCATTCAACCAAAAACGTATTTACATGTATAATTTAAATAACACAAACACGACGCTTGAACGTCATAAGTATTGATTCTTAATAAACATCGTAATTTCCAATAATTAATGAGTAATATTTAACCAATACAATTGAGTAATATTTGACCAATTAACTTTAGTACACATTTCAGCTCAATTTCGCTTGCGTTTCTTGCGTCGACTTCGAAGAATTTGTAGAGGAAGATACTTCTAAGCGAAGAGCATTATGGTTGTTATGCGTTAAACTTTATAATTAATCCAATTATGTTCTCGTTACAGTCATCCCGACAGTCATGATTCCAGGAAGTAAGGATATACGGATTCGTATGTCACCATAACTTGCTCTATGAATGGGTGATTCACCATGGGTTTTATTCCCATGGTTGGATTACTATACAATGTATTTTGATATTGTTATACTCGTAGTGTTACGATTTGTTTTTGATGCGGCTTTCGAGATTGTTTATAGGTCACGATAAGTGTTAGGTGATTCAGTATACCTACCATACTTCTTTGTTTGTTTCAATTTTATACCTCGTAAATTGCTTTAGTATTCTAGCAGCGGCGATTAGCTTGCAACCTGTCACGTATGTAATACTGTTGCAAAATGTGGTAGTGCTATTCGTTTTTTTTGGAACTACCTAGTCACTGGTAGGTATAAGTAGGTTCACAGCTATTGTTGTACATACAAAATTGTATCCTACTTATGTAGTAGGTACATCATGATAATCAATAATAGTTATCTATCTATCTACATTTTCGGCCTGTCTTCAGTTGTCCGTTCTGTGCGTTTTAATGTATTTGTCTTGCCTTTATGTCAAATAAATGTATTTTATTCCTTTCTTTCTTTCTTTTTTCCTCAACAACCTCAAACGAACCAATAAACCATGAATCCCACATGAACCTTTACGCTCATAAACTCATTAGGGCCGGTATTGTCACGAGGAAATCTCTCGCAGCGATAAAACGAAGTGTTTTCGCAAACTGTGAACTTAAACTGGACAATACGTACATTTGCTTTAAGACGCTTCGACGTTTAAGACGCGGGCGTGTGCGAGACAAACGGAATGTACAGGAATCGTAGGCTCATTCGTCGCAGTGTACAAATAATGTGTTTTTAACATTTCGTGTTGTTTTGTTAAATCGTAAATGCTGTACAAACAGTGGGCCCGCTAGTGAGACGTGTGGAATTTCTGCCCTAAAGTCAAACACTGAAAACTTGACGCTTGGAGATAAAATAACTTGGGAGTCGATAAGAAAGTTATTGTGGAAACATAGAATAAGATTGCAAAATATGGTTTACCAAGAAAACTCTAATCTATTTTGAGCGTTGTAGTTGTAAAATAAATTGTTCATTATGCATCTAGGTATGTAGTAATTAAATACTTGTTTAAAGTCCTAAATCTGTAAAGCTAATGAGTAGTAAGCACACATTGAAAGAAGGTATGTCTGCTTTATTCTTTCGTCACGCCTCAGTCTTAGCGACTCATTTGTACGATATTTAATTTTTAAATTGTCCGTATGTAAACCAAAGACGAAGATCACTTGAATTCTAACGCTTTCTTTGCCCATCGTCAAATATTTGAATTTGTTAAGTGGCCATACATTGACAAACTGAGACGCGGCCCGAAATATTCATTATTCAACCACGTGGACACCAAAGTCAATAGTATTAGTGAGATTATAGGCACGAGACTTTCCAAACTTCACACAGTACTACGGGTATCTAATACACAGACGTAGGGATTTAAATCAGTACACGATCATAGAAGAAACGAAGTAAGGTGACCGTTGAAAGTGCAAGTAGTTACAAAATAAGAAGGATACCATAAAAAGAACCGATTTGTAACAGGCCAGTGCGAAGGACTTACTCACACACGCTCGCGTCAACTGTGTACTAATTAGTTGGTGACCAGCGAGAATACATTATAGAAAGTCTCGATGTGTACTCAGCAAACAATAAGCTTGTACAAACTCGTTAAAAAGCTTGTGTATTTTATATTTTTACGAACCGAAGCGCTGACAAAGTATGAACTGAATACAATAATTAACATAATTATAATGCGGTCCTTTAAAATTGTAAGGTACAATATAAGCGTGTGGTATTGAGAATCGCGTGAGCCAAGCGAAATCACGCGGTGTCAATCTATGCAAATTTCTTCGAAACATTTAACTGGCTCCTTAGTTTGCTCTGCTCCCACAGCGGCTAACCATAAGCATCCAACGTATTCAGAACCAGTATACGCTGAACTCGTTTCATTCTGCCATGCTGTTAAATATTAATACGGCCACGCCGATGAATAGGGCTCATCGTTTATTGGATGTTGGACGTGGGCGTGCCCTATATCTTTTTTGCGAAACGTGTTTGAATTATTTGATAAAAAAACTGATTCGTACGATCAAAACGCGATCCCTCATCCATTTGCTACGTAAATGCACGTTTATTACGGTGACGTAAATGAAGCGATCTCGATTACGTTGCGAGGTAATGAGGCCTTATAAAACACTTAAAACCGCACCGCTTTTTCGTACCAAGCGGCTTGAAAATGAAGGGCTTGCACTTCTAGTTATTGCCCTTAAGTACAATGTGAAGTAAATAAACGCGGTACAAAGGCCGGCCACATGTAATTTGGCTCGACGAAACCTCATTTAAGTTGCAACGGAGAAGCCCCGAGCGCAGCTAATGTGCGCGGAGATTCTTTCTCTCAAAAAGCAAAAATAAATTTAAAATAACGTAAAAACATTGAACGTGCAAAAAGAGTGATGGGCCGCACCACCACACCCTCGGCGTGGAGTGATCGACCGCAGTAATTACACTGTCAGTTCTTTAAAATTCGCATCAAAATCATATCCAAAACATTGCACCAATTTAATCAAAACGATTAGTCATCATCTATTTAGTTAGATAGACGCAGACTTGTAAAGACGTGTGCGCTCTTGAAGGCGATTCCGAATGGGTGATATAGAAATCTAAATAAACAAAGGCCATTGGACTCGAGTTTATCATGATTCAACCATACGTAATCGCTAACGAGTCGTACCTATATCAATTAGTGTTATTGGTTACAGGTAAATGCTTACTTTTTTTTCTGTGACTGTAGCGCCGGGTCGCCTTGGACTCTTGTAGTTATAAAAGTGGATGTCGACGAAGTTTATCGCAGGCAGCCAGGAAGGCATGCCGTCTCTGTACTCCTTAGTCTCATTGAGTACTCTTCTCTCTTCGTTAAAGAACCTTCTCGTGTTCTTGAGCTTTTTGATAATTTTCTTGGTGGCATTCTTGAAGCGTTCAGCGAGCGCGTTTCTCTGTATCCTCATAGGGTCGGTTGCGTCTTTGAGGTTATGCGTTTGTTTCGAGTGCGGCCGCCGCCTGTGCTCGATCACTGACGCCTCCGGGACCCTCAGCCTCGCATCTCTGGGATGTGCTGCCTCGTGCTTCTCGTGTCTCATCTTCACGTGTTCTATCGTTCGAGCCTCAGCTGGGATTAGACACATTGTTATAATCACAACAACTGATGTAGCTACCAGAAGCTTCTTAGGAAAACCTGAAACAAACGAAAGGATTTATTAATTTTGTGAAATTGGTTGCAATAGTTGTGTTATCGACAAAAATATTTTGTCTGATTTACAGTATTTGCAATTGTTATCAGATGATTAATGAGACTGATAAGTGAGGTAAAGTCCTAGAGTTGTAGACAGAGATAATGATCACAGGTTGATCTTACGGTTGCTGCAATGCTCCGCCCGTTGTGTTTACTATGCGGTCTTATTGTAAGCTATGATTAATAGTCTAAAGGTCAAATCAGATGAAGCGCACGCACAGTGCGTCCCTATTACGCCTGTTTTTGTTTCTGTGGAGACACATAAAAAATAATAAGCTCTGATTATCAGTTGGTGTTGCTCCATTCGTGTGCATAAAGACGATTCCATCTGCGGAGCACTTTCTCAAGCCACCCGGCGCGCGGGATGTGTGTGAGAATTTTTGGTATTAAACCAATTCATCGTTTAAGTACATACCAAATAGGGACCAAGTTGTGACAGTGACCTTTATTATTGAGGAAAAAGCTGATATTGGAATTAACGCTTTGGATTTCTTGGTATTTGATAATACATTTTATAGCTAGAAGGAGTTTTATTTGCGTGCGTATGTAATGCAATTGACGAGATTTTCAGATGATCGATGTCGTAAAAGTCTCAATTTTCATTGTTGAAATATTTAATATTACCTTGTTCATAAGACGTTGTTGGGGTTTTTGATGTGTTGCGTCGGGGCCGTAAAACTTATTTTATGTTCTGTGCCTCGCAATTCTGTGACTTTAGTTTAAAAGGGAAGAAACAGCACCGACTTTGAAAAGCTTGCCATTGTCCGCATAAAGTGCTAAAACGTAGAAAGTTTAAATGTCTTACCACGTTCGTACAAACACGATAATCAGGCGTTTAAACATGATTTGCTGCAATAACACAAAATTTGCGGTTTATGGATCTAACAAAATCCACCAATATTTTTTCCGTGAACTACTTGAGAAACCTCGATAAACGTACCTATGCATTGGTTTGTCAACATTACCAATATAGTGTTGGGTTTTTAGAATGGCGTCAAAACCAGGCATAGGTAGTTGTATTATGACATATTAGCATTATCGCATTGAACCAGTGATTTTATACCTTTTGTATTACGTCAGACAAGGATAACCTAAAGTTTATGGCCAGTGAATCATTAGGTCAATCCGTGTCGTTGACAATTTAATATAATGTTATGTAAATACAGCGTTACCTGGCGCTACGCGGCCGATAAAAAACGTGTGAATTTTTTGTAGCTTTTTCAACCGCGCATTTTAGTTAGTTTTTTCTTTGAGATTATTATCCACGGTCAGTATCATTTACTATTGCTTACCACATCGTGATAAACAATGATCTTGTTTAATTGGTACCGAGAAAAGCGGCTACAAATAATGCGATTTTTCCAGCGCGGGGTTTCCCGTCCACTTAGTATCTAGTAATCACTCGTTTCCGAATAAATATTTATCTTACTATTTTGAGCAAAGGTAACTTATCTGACCAATAACATTTGGCGAAAATATATGCGATAAGTTAGTTAGTTAAATAACAGGTGTAGCGTTTATTTTACTAATCTTGTTATTGAATAGTTTTGTAGAATTTTTAAAAATAAAATAGGTCTAATAATCGTAGTACGGTAGACATCTTTATATTTATTTTTAATAAATATTGTTAAAATTACTTATCGATTCAAACAAAGAACTGACGATCAAATAAAAAAAACGAGAAGACAAACGACAAGATCCGTAATGACATGACGAAAGTAAAATAATGAGTATTGTATGACATGATGTTCGAATTTCAGCGAAAAATCCTTTTGACCGATTGCCGACGGCGAGTGTTGATCATTCCCACACGATCCGCGGCCGCCGCTCGATACGTATTGTTCACTTCCAAAAACGATCAGTAATCGATACCCATCCATCCATCAGCAGCTTTTAGAATAACAATTAGTAACATAAATGAGAAAATTGTTGTCTCCGTAAGTTATGTTTTTTGCGGATGAAGTTACGTCGTAATGGAACTTAAGAAATCGTTTCTTGATTGCATATTGCCTCCACACTGAGATAAATGTCTGTATGTACTTTGTAACGAAGATATTGTAAATACATTACGATTATTGACTTTTAATCGAAAGTCCTCTCATCGAGACCGCGAAGACGCTTAGTAAACAATCAGATAAGAATAAATATCATCGCTTACCCTCAATATTTGGCATTTGTTTACATTCAATCAATCGCCGGCCGCAACTTGCATTTTAGCAATAACAAAAACCTTTCGATATAAAATTGACACACACCAGTTAAAAAGACATCCATGAACAACGCATTGATGTAGCTCCAGTAGGCAAGTCCATGTTCATCCGAACAAACTATGATCCCGGTTATGTAAAAGTGCGAAACTGTTCGGGACGTTGCGTTATCACTGGCCGTTAGCACTGTAGACGCGCACTATCTCAAGCACAGTTATAAAACTAAACTTTCAAAGTCACTTTTAGTTTTGAAATTAGAATTAGCACTCGATGTCGAATGATCGTATTGAACGTGTGTCACCGGTGTGGTGTGAGGAACGAGTGTGCGAGACAGGCGCGCGGGCAGCCTTCGCTCCGTTGAATGGGCACCGAAATGCGGCACGGTACATGAAATAGCCGGTCGAGCACTATGCGAAAACCCTTACCCGCCCGCCGGAAAACAAAGCTCCAGCCCTCGTGGAGACTTCCTTAGCTTTTCACTAAATACCTTTTACTTTCGTTCAGAGGTATCTATATAAATTGTTGCATCATGACAAGATGATTGATGAATTTATCAATTGAAGTGCTTTTATGTTTTAGAAGTGGTTTTATAGGTATACAATATAAAACCACTTCTAAACAACGGCGATTAAATACCTTTGCTATTAATCACTAATTCCAAATCCTAAAATCAAGCAAAATTCCAAACTTTTCTAAACAATTTTCCTAAAAAGTATAAATTATCAGCTATTTATTTTCCATGGTACAAGTTTAGCTTTGTCACTAATATTTATATTTATTTAATCAATCAATCCACAAAACACTATGTAGCCCCAAATTAAGCAAAGCTTGAACTATGGAAACCAGATAGCTGATATAATACTTATACTTAAATATTTTTTAAAATACATACTTTAAGACAAAATAACACAGACAGAAAACCAACATCTGTGTTTTACAACAAATATTTAGTTCTCGTTCAGGATTGAACCCATGACCTACGGCGCAAAAGGCAGAACCACCAAGCTGAGAGGCCAGTCAAATAAAAAGAAAACCTAGACCGATTTTTTTAGTAAAACCGTCTCATTTCACTTTTGTTTTCTCATCTTGTGCAAGTAGTACATCGGTAGACCTCGGTGGTGAATCACCGATGAGTCTATCCTAAACTCAGTTTTTATCGCGTCACGACCGCGTGTGTCGAATGTACACGTGGGCACATCACTAATCACTCAAAATCGAAGGATTAGTGATGCGATTTCTACGATAATGTATTCAATTAGTATTCAATCATACATTTTTTGTCGTGTGTTTGGTCATCTATCATGACATAATTTATATTAATAATCCCAATTCGATTTACTGATCCGTTTTAACATGTCAATAAAAGATTAGTTCGTTGTACGATTGTTTTTTTTATCTTATCAAACTTAAACTAAACCGGCTGCACGCACGAAAAAACATGACTCATGTGGCGTTACCTCGCTCTGAGGCGTTCCATTGAACGTTGTCACGTTCAACTATCGTCAGTTAACCGACTACAGACAAACAATTTTTTTTAAACAAAAAAATCATCTGTCTATGCAAATCTTTGCCTAGATGTGTCTATCCAATTAATAATAACTTTCATTTTCTTTCTAACACTGTACTGTCAACTCAAGGACTAACATGAAAGTGATATGACCTAAAATAAGAGAGTGACATGACATACTTATAAAGATTAACTCACTATCTAATGTGTAGCATAATCTCCAAATACTACAGTCGTCTCTTTTCGTTCGTTTGAAAGTGACAGTGACGGGAATGCTGTGTGGCCTAGATTAAATTATAGTTTTTATGAATATCTTAGATTCCCTCATTGATAAATGCAGTGCAAATAAGTTTCAAGTCAACTTTATTTAATATGATTTTTCGTGGGATTAACTAAAAAAACTTGCATCGTTTTTAACCTCCAAAGTGTTTATAACTATAAAATACGCCCTTTATTTTCAGCGAAATCAAATTTTGGTTTAAAATCAGTATATTAAAGTATCCCTTATAGTTTTAGATTTCTGGTATCTGCATTAGCATTGCTTTTAAGCGTGGCAATGCCACCAGCATCATGGAGACGGTTCCGTCTGGCACTGATTTGGATCGGTTAAGCTATCTCTAGATCTTTTGTAACAGTCTGCAGATAGCTAGACTGTTTTTTGCGTATTTTGTACAATTTGTAAATATTTGTTTCTTTGCGTCAATAAATGTTCTATACATGATTGTAGTACAAATATCTTACATTTTTGTACTGCCACAGATAAAAACTAGTTACTACAAGTTGGGTCACAGATTGTGTAATAGTTACTACGTGTATTCGGCTAACAAGGCTCGGCATTGTGTCGTAAGATAGTGTCAAGTTTATACATTTATATGATGAATACATCCGAGTGTTTCTTTTGTGTATGTATTTTGTTTGTAGATCATAATAGGTGGTCAAGTATGTTGAGAATTATTAAGTAAGATGAAACAAAAGCTATAGTTTTGACTTCTACATTTTTAGGGTTCCATATCCAAAGAATATTACCTATATATTTATTACTAAAACTCCGTTGTCCTTCCGTCTGTATGTCTGTCTGCCCGTCTTTCACCAGGCTGTATCTCACGAAGTGTGATAATTACACAGTTGAAATTTTCAAACAGATGATTTTTTTTGCTGCTAACAATAAATACTAAAAACCAGGATAAAATAAATATTTTAGGGGGCTTCGATACAACAAAAGTGATTTTCTTGCTCGTTTTTGCTCGATACATTGGATTTGGTTTTTGTTTTTAACGACATTATGTAGACGCGTGAAATATTCACAGAATATTGAATTATATTATTCACAGAATATTTAATTATATTATTCACTTAAAAAAAGATTAAATTAAATTAAAGTTAATATTGAAGTGGGACTCCCATAAAACAAATGTGTTTTATTGCTGTTTTTAGATAATAGTAAGATTATTTTGAAAAAAATACATGATATTTTTTTAATGTAAGAATTATTTTACACAAGATTTTTTTCAAACTGTTTGTTTTGTCTGGAATCTTGACAGTTGGTTAAGTGACTAACACGCATCAATTTCAATAGAAGCATGGTATATTTTAGGAATCATAAGTTGGTCTCGTCTCGGTGACTATGCCAAACTAATGACTAATCCAAAAAATTCATTTATAAATATCAAAAATGGAATCGAATTAATTTCATATGGGTGGCCAACTCCATAGATGAAAGTTAAAAGCTTTCGTCATAGTCACGTGATGCTACTAGTCACCCATCCAAATTGTAGTTGTGCAGAACGTTGCTTAACTAAGTAAATCGGTTAGGAATTTTGACTAAAGTTGAAGGCCACCCCAAAGCCTTCGTCATAGCTACGTGATGCTACTAGCGATCACCCATCCAAATAGTAACTGCGCTGAACATTGCTTCACTTAGTAAATCGGTTAGGAATCGAGACGAAAGTTAAAGGTCGCCCCAAAGCCTTCCTCATACTCGCGTGATGCTACTAGTCACCCATCCTAATTGAAGCAGTGCAGAACGTTGCTTAACTTAGTGAATAGGTTTGAAATCAAGCAAGCTACGCTTGATTTTATGAGAAGAAATGGAATAAAAACGTGATTTGTATCATAAATCATCACTATAAGTCAAGTGCAATCCCCCACGTGGCAATTGTATTTTTTGCGCTTTAACGCTTTGTAAGCGATTTTCCAAAAACGCGGGCACTGTTTAATCACAGCCGTATTTATTACATAGGCATCCCAACATTGTATTATAAAGATGGAAAAAAAAAATGTATTCAAAGATTTCAGGTTTGACAATGATTTTATAATTTCCCAAAAGTTATGAGCCGAGCGGGATTTGAACCCGCTACCTTCACCTTGGTACGGAGCTGCGATGACCACTGCGCCATCGGATCCTTATCGCACTAGACGAATAACTCATAAGAACTGTTCGGTACTAACGCGACCGTGGCTCCATCTTCATTACAATTTTCGACAAATAAAGGGTTGGGATCTATTCTTTTAAGTTGTGAAACCTGTATTATAAGAGATCCCGTATTTGCTGTGGCTCAACACTCCCTTGTGTCTATATCATGTACAAAAAGAAGAAAAAGATTTTTTTATTTTATTTATTACTAAATGTGGGTGCGCAAATGCAATGTGGTGCATACCTACTTCTCTAAGACAAAATTGAATATCAGGACGTACTTCTAACTGTTTCTAGAACGAGGTTTGAGAGGATGTTTACCGTGCCTGCGGATCAGTCGTGAGTCCTTTCACCGCTATTTTAAAGTCGTGATAACACGGTCACCATTTTAGAAACCTGGGTTTAAATCCAGTACCTCTCGTCCATTGACATAATGACATTTAAAAAGGCTATACTCTATTGAATGTTTTTACGCCAGTTTTTAGGAAGGCTTTTAACTAAATAAAGGAGGCTTTCGCACGCTTGTTTCACGGGTGAGTCACGGATTTTCCAAATTTTCACGAAACCTGAAACTTACTAGTCTGCGTCACTGTTTTATTACTCATCCAAAGACTCATTTCAACCCCATCAACTGAGCAACCCTTAATCTCTTAACCCTTAACTATTACTCAAAAAAACAGAATCCACATTTTGAGTGTCATACTGTATAGAAATAAATAAATAAGAATCAAGATTTTATACGCATACCGATTTCAGCCGCGGTAGATATCTCTTACATTTTCTTACTTCCCAGTCAATTAAGGTTTTTTTAGGATGTCGAAGACTTTCAGAGGATCGCCAAAATATTTATCCTAATTCTGAGTTTACTCTGTCTTATTTTTGCTATATTGCATATATTACATATTATATTTGATTTTGTCTAGACATCAAATCTCGTTTTGATCGTTTTTACGTAACATATTGTTGTCTCATAATTTCTCCTTGCAAAAGAGAGGGACGCGTAGGCGAAATGAATTGTTCAAACTGATCAAGTAAAACTCATAGTAATAGGAGTGTAAAATTCGTATACACAGGTTCATACCTGTTACGAGTGTATGTCGCTTATTTGGACTATGTCTATGTAAACGTAATTCGTATGTTGCGTGATATTTCTATTAAGCCTCTGTAAACGTACTTAGGCGTTGAGTAGTCGCGTTTTATAGCTAGCTTGATACCTACTCTCTGAGTCACACTGTATAGAAAGTAGTTCCTCGCGTAACCTTAAGATTCGTCATGAGTACCAATAATTAAGATGTAGAAAACCTATTACGTGTGTTCTAAACTGGTCGATTAAAACCATATTAATCCAATAGGTGCTATTGTATCTTAAATTGAGAGGATGCGATAAAAATTTAATGCGAACATTAATATCTATAGGTTTAATTTATTTCGCAAGATTTTGCTTTCTAACATTTGTAGTTTGTTTCAGTTAATTTAAATTTACCGTAACACGACTAGCTTCCGCGACCGGGTTCGTCTGCGGCCGCGAATTGCCAATTTGAATGGCATTGTTTGCGAGCCGCAATGTAAATCACCATTTCTGTACGAGAAAGCTTTTACAAACCTTAACCTCTTTTGAGCCACAAAGAAGGAAAATTTAAAGATACGGAATGTTCATTCAAATTTCGAATAAGAATTGTTTTTGTTTTGTTCCGTTGGCCTATTTAGAAGTATGGTTCTATATTCAAATTTGATAGATATTCAATTGTTTCATTTCGGTACATTCTTTACCCTTCATTACTACTACTGAAATAAAATTTTGGATTTTCAGGACAAGAAAAACCTACTGTCAATGACTTAACATGTCTATGACGTAAAATTTTGTCATTTACAAGGGTGACCACTTTCCTCATGGTTTTTCGAAGTCTGTGGTTTTATAATTTATGGGTATTTATTTACCTAATAAATTTATACAAAATAAATTAACAATGTTTATTTAATGCACGCATTTATAACAGGTAAATGTCAATCTTCTTTGATTGTTTAAGCCGAGAATTAGAATAAGTTTTTTACAAGGTAATGTGTAAAAATAGATCATGTCCATCATTGTACCTTTCGGTTCCTGTATAGCTAATCATTTATCATTTTTATAATTCTGTATCATTAAGTCATCACTTTCATTGATTAAGTCATTTGTTTTGCAATAATCGCTAGTGATTAATTTAACTGGGAATTATCCAACTGATTAATGATCTGATGATGTAATGATGTCAAAGACATTAAACTTACCATTTAAAACTATCCTTTGTCTCCTCACCGAACATCCATTGCAAAAACAGGTGCATTCAAACATTTTTGTCTATTATCAGTATCACAGGGTCAAAATCTTTGGTAAAACTGTCACTCGCACCAGTCACTGTCTCTCACTCACTATCACAAAATTTCAAAATAAGAATAAAACGTAAGCACGGTTTCCAATTCAAAAATGGAATATAAACCGTCCGCGTTCAAGTTGCGTTCAGGACACGCTTGCGGTTATGTTCAGCTGGCTGCGTTACGTGTAATGTGTGTCCTGAACAGATTTCCACGGCTTTTATGTAGCCGGCCGGCGTTCCAGTGATAAAGGGTGCAAAAAATGGATTGTTTAATTTGGAGGGCCCGGCTTGCGCCATTACGTCACGGCTGCGACGTCGCGCGCGATTAGGACGTACACGGCGCAATCTCTTACGCATTTGCTTAGAAAAATAAATACATGTGGCCGATACCGGATCCAGAAGGTATGTGAAAATGCGGTCTAGGGACGCGCGCGATTGTTATTGATAACGATTTTTTATAGCAACTAGTCATTAACCCGTTGAACTGATTCAGTTCTATTTTTAAACTTTTCGTATCTCACGTTACGTCTTTGATTACGTGCATGCGATTGGTTTATGACTTAAGATTATGCTTTCTTAACATAAGTACCCAATATTTTTGTATATGAATAAATATATACTGAACTTTATATTAATTATACTAAGTAAGTGACGTCCTTAAGCTACAAGATATCAATATTATGATTACTTATGTTAATGAAAAATAAAATGTGTGAAAGGTATACATAAATATTTGTTCTATGTCTGCGTGCTACAAGTACTTACTTATGTGCATAAATCACTTATTTTAGTCCCCGTAATAAGTGCAAATATGGCAATTTTTGTTTCTACATGGCATGTGATATGTTAATTAAAATTTATTTATTATATGCATCAACCTACAGATTCAAATTGTTATATTTTTTATAAGTAACGTAAAGGTTAAGTTTTTCCAAAACCTTATTCATAATTACTAAGTTTTAACACTTTTTGAAATCATGGCAATTTATAAAATCAACGCTGTTGCCAATAAAAAAACTAATTTAAGCTTAAAGGCCTGCACACACCTAGTTCGCTGGCGGTAGCGATCAGTGAAACGCTGTCAAATATCGCTGTCAAATCTCAAATCTGATAGCGATATTTGACAGCGTTTCACTGATCGCTACGATGGCGCGATTAGCTAAAACGCTGTCAAATATAACAGCGATATTTGACCGCGTTTCAGCTGATCACCATCGCCATCGCCTAGATGTGCGCAGGCCTTTAGAAGTTTTATAATAGATACTTACCTGTTAATACTTTTTGAAAAATAAGGCAAATTTATTTAACTTAAAATTAGTTTCAGAAAATCCAGGGTTTTTGACGTCACTTACCTATCTACGCACACGTCATGATAGTTTGGTCGTGGACGTCATTTCGGCCATTTTAAAACATCGGCGTTCTAAATTTGAACGTTTAAATTTCAGTCAAGGGTGGTCGTTATCCCTCCTCCTTTGAAGCCGCCTCTTGCCCTAAATAGAATAAGACGTTGTGATTGGTCCATCTTGAATACTCTCCTCGTCTATGGTATATAAATTAGACAACTCATTTAGGTCTACCATGTGGCTTTGTTGGTATAGTTAAATACCAATGTTGTGCTTTATAGTTCTTTTATAAAATAAATTACGAGACAAATATTTTAGTTATGAAATGAAATATTATGATCATTACTAGTAGGTAGACATAATCATCTTTTTTTGCGTTCCTAATATATTTTATGTTCTGCTTTTTAAAAATAAAGCTGAGCTAAATAGGTTGCCAGACTTGACGCAGTAGACATAACTACTTAAAGTTTGTTATACTTACTTAGTTGTTTGTCATTGCTTATTTGTTTGATTTTTTTTTTCAAAATGACTTTTTATATGTTCGAGTAATTAATATATTCGAGGGGAATGAATAGGGTTCGTCGGGGGAAGTAATACCACCATGCCTATTTCTGCCGTGAAGCAGCATTGCTGTGTTGCGGTTTGAGGGGTGTGAGTGCCGGTGGAATAACTGGCACGTGAGGTTGAGCATCTGTATGCTTCAATCTGATGGCTGCAGGGCAGTGCATTGTAGGGCACGTTCCTGACGCGAGTGACCTACGAGGTAATGCTTTGTTATAGGCGATGGTTACCACTTAACATCAGGTGTATATTATTATGCTTGTTCCATCAGCTCGTTGTATAAAAAAAATATTAGATTTAAGGAAATTAACCATTAGCATGGTCCATGGAAAATATTTATAAAATATTCATTTAATTTAAGGAAAACTGACGAATTTGTGATACACATGGTGACACCATATGAATAAGCACCGACAGGATCCATTACATCAGTAATGCATTTATTTTGCAAGATTATGACTCGGTAATAGGGAATACCTCGTATTTTAAAACTAGGTCATCTTTCCCGGTTTTTAATAATTCATTGTTTGACGTGAATAAAGATACTCATATAATCAGAGTCAGTTAAATACTAGAGAGAGCAAACGAATACTAAAGAGGAGACCGTGTTTAGGTAAGCGTAGTGTAGGACGCCCTAAGGCAAGGTGGGGCGACGATCTGCGAAATGTAGCTGGCAAGCACTGGAGGAGAAGAGCCGAAGACCGGGCTCAGTGGCACGTCTTGGGAGTGACCTACGTCCAGCAGTGGACTGATATAGGCTGATGATGACGATTACGTGTCAATTTGATTTTAAAGCTTTACTAAATCAATTTCCAGTAGCTGGGGTTCCATACGTGACAGGTAGCAGGCCCCTATTGCCACTACTACAATATAAATTGTTTTCCTCATGAGGTTTTCCATCACCGATCGTGAGCATTGTCATTGCACACCGTCACAAAACCGTCTTAAACCCCACTATTATAAGATCAGCAGGAAGTGTCACTCGCAGGAAGAGAGAAAAATCCATGGAACTATATCAGAACTAATCGGAAGTGATGCTGAAACCTCGTAACTGATTCACCTGACGACAGAAGCCAACAGCCTCGTACCATAACATTGTATTAATGTTCACGTAATTATAACTCGGGCGAACAAAAGACACAATTACGTTGGAGTGACTTTACACCGTAACGAGCGAAAAATAAACGCATTTGAATGTAACAAAATCACGATTATTTGTTTTACAAAAACTTTGATCACTTAAAACCTGCGCACGTCTAGGTGATGGCGATCAGTGAAATGCTGTTATATTTAACTCGCTATTTATTTAATATCGCTGTCATATTTAACAGCGTTTATCTGACAGCTGATCGTCACCGTGGATGTCATGCGCAAGGCGTTATGGACATACTTGTCAAAATTTTTAAATTACAAAAAAATATGGCTGAAGAAACAATGTCAAAAGATTTAGTTTCGAAAAATAGTGATGTAACAAGCAGTAGGCCCAAGCCTTTGTTTATAAACAAATGTTCATTTACGGAGTTAATACTGAGGAACTGTCCTGAATTGTACCGTGCTGCCCAATACTCCGAAGCGAAAACACGCGTACTTTTAACCTGAGCCTTAAAGATTTTAGGTATATGTAATAAGAGATGAGAAAACATATCTTAGTATGATATACAATCGTGGCTTAAATGATTTGTGCATTTCGCTCGTTCATGGTTCGCATTGGTGTGACTGCGTCCGCCTGCAGTTATCACAAAAAGCGTCGCTTTCTCAGGGAATTCTGTAAGATCGCACTACTTAGCTCGAAACGTGGGGTTTTGAACATCCTTGCATACGATACTCGGAACACCATTAGTTGGAAACCCATGGAAACGTTCATTGTTTATGCAAATACTTGCATAATTAAGTGATGTCAGGAAATTCCCTGTGAAATTGAGGATATGACCTGAGCTCATCACAGACAGGCTCTTTTAAAAGCAACATACCAGTAACGCTAAAAAAAAAATTGCACACTGGTTTAAAAAAAGCTAGTGATGTGACATAATAACTTGTCATGACAATTTGCAACGCTGAATATAATTTTTCAACGTACTTTCTACATACAATTGGAAATCAACGCGTTCTACGCTGCGTAGCACGTTTCGTAGCGCTTCTGTAACTAAGCAACGCTGACTACGTACGTTACTAATAACTACGTAAGCTTATTTACACAATAATATTAAGTTATTATTTATATTTCCTTCTTCATTTATTTAAATATTAATTTTGCAATTTCAATAAACTTTAATTATAATCATGTAAGTTAGCGACAAATAGATAGGTTAGTAAGAATATAAATATAAAAAAGATTTTAATACATTTTTGACGCATCCACACTACTAAGTATCTGATAACATGATTATAAATTAAGCAAAACTTAAGGATGTCTGGCTTTAAAACCTTAAAGCTTTCAAATGCCGACATAGTAGTTCACATGATCTGACCACGGTCACAACAAATACTTATTTGGCGCTGAGTCTTTGAATCCTATATGTCACTGTTCAGACTGTGTGAATTCGGTTCCTCACTATGCCGTGGATTAGTCTATGCTATCTATACTTTTATACTGAGCTATGTACCCCGATATCAAGTAAAAGGTTTGATTTTACTAGATATTTTTGAAAGACATGACTCAAAATAAATGAAAAGCGAAAAACATAGGGATCACTATGAAACGTCGAGGCTAGGTAATATTTCCCTACGCTTTGGGAAGCTTATATTATCCAAAAATAAATTGCAATGTGGTCGCACTATGTATTTATGCATGATCTTTTGACGAGTTTTGTAAAAAAAATTGTATTGTGTTTAAAATTAGGCGGGTATCACCGACATACCTACTCTAATATTTATTGCAAATAATCATCTGAAATTATTACCATAAAGCCTATTATACTTTGCAAGCTGGTTTACAGTGTTATATTAGGCCACAAGGTATTTGATTTTGACCCTGAATTCCTCCTGTCAGTACCTTATGATTTATCAGCCACGATGACTAACTTAGAAATTCGGCAATATTCTCGGAAGTGCAGACAGGTAGACCTGCTAAAGGAAATACCATCACTGCTTAGACATTTGAAACTTGCAATTCATTTTTGTGACTATATAAGTGAGCACGTGGATGCGGTTCTGTGGACGCTTACCTTTAGGAAGCTTAAAAAGTTAAATACATTTCTACTAAAATATCAAAAGAAAAAAAAGAAAGAAAAAATATTTTTAATGTACGACACTAAAAAAGAAATGAAACACTCACTACCAATTAATTGAAACCCAAACAAAAAGTTATCATTAGTAACCAACCTTATCACATCAAGTTGTTTTCATTACAGTCCACATGCATTTTCCAAGGTAGACAGGAAAGCGTGGGAGCGTCGCCTTCGTATTCAAATCATCTAGAAAAAAAAAACTTTAATAGAAAACCTTTCCAGTTTTTCCGGTACTGTGAGAGACGATTTAGCGGAACAAGATTAGAATAATTATTTCTAGATGATTCTCTTCTATATTCAAATGAGTCTTTGTCCATACGTAAATTGTCTGTGGTTCTTTCATAAGTCTTTGTCTCTGGTCCTTGTTTTTGTTTCGTCCAGTTTATTGGACGGGGTTTTGTTTATGCAAATGATGGGAACTAATTGAGATCTAATTGTCAGACATTATTGTCACAATTATCGAGTTGATTCTGGGTTTTCTAATCATCATGTCGTAGGCAGGTTGTATATTAGCTAACCGATTCATATTTCGGAATTTTTCGGAGCACAATAATTACCTTTTGAGAGACGGTTGAAAGGATTTGGGAAGACATTTGCCCAGAACGAAAAAGGTTAGAAAAAAATAAACCTAGCTATACCACTTCTTAAAGGAAAACTTACATTTCAGACAGAAAGCTATCGAATTATTTGATGTAAGTAGAAGTCATGATGATGACAATGTTAAAAAGCAGTCGGCCATTGTACCAAATTGCATAATAAATGCACATGTATCAAGATATCAAGATGCAATATGCTACAAAAAATAAAAAAATACCGTTGGTACCTTTTTTGCACTTACACAATCATTTAGGCCTTTCCTCAGATCATTTCCTACCATCATTACTCTCACAACAGTTTGCACATTGCCTGACAATAAAAACTCTAACACTTGAGTTCACCAACACTTAAACCACCCGTTACGCCAGCCAGTGGAGACTAATCGATTGTGGTTGGTCACATTTATACGCATTATCTGTCAAATGGGCCTCGATTTTACTCGTAGTCAGAAAAACAAATGAAATAGCTTTGTTAAACTCTTGTTCTGACAATAAATTATAGTATAAGAAGATGGGCTATTTGATGTTCAGCTGTTATTATCTATTGAAAAATACTAAGACCAACTAGCTGATGGAATAAGCATATGGCCCACTTAATATTAAGTACTAACCATCGCGTATTATCAAAGCATTGCCTCGTAGGTCGCACACATCAGGAATGTGCCACCTATATTGTCACCATACCTAGACTGTATCTACTATTACCTACGCTTAATGCCAACGAATAATCATTACTATAAGTTATATTGTATTTTCTCTGCAAGTGAATTTGTAAATTCTTTTGAGAAAATAAATGTTTAAACCAAACCATATCATGTAACAACTAGATAAAGTAACCGCTATTGTGTTGGTGAACTTGGATCTAATTCCCCGACAGTTAATGATTCTCGATGCACTTACCCTACCTGTATTTCCTGTTCAGTACGAGTAAAATTGCTCTCGTCCCCGTCTTACTTAAATTCCATCACATTTGTATGCTATTGTGATCGCAAATCGGTTCTTAGATATTCACTTGCTTTGTTTACTTTATTTTATTGCGTAATCTGTAAGAAAGGTACGACTGTTGTTTCAACGAGTCGGAAGCTGGTTTCAGATGATTTAGTACTATTGTTATTGTTACTTAGTAACGTTTGATTTATTTTATCGACATTGAAATCAATTTATTTTTACAAAAAATACTTATTAGTCCACAGACGATTTTTTTTATTTCACTTTAATACATTTGGTACACTTGGAAAAATCACATTTTACAAAGCAATTTACATAAAACATTCTATATAAAAAAATCATAAAAAATAAAGCTGATGATTACATACAAGTAACGTACACAGGCAGAGAAATCTGTTACATACAAAATATAAATATATGACAGCCTTATTCAGTAAGTAGCCTCGGATCGATATTTATATCTTTTACTATCTTTGATTTTTTTAATAGCATAAAGTTACTCACTTAGCCCCTTACAAGCTTTTCTTAAAAGATAAATTGTGTTTAAGCTATTGCCATCTCTTACCACAAGGTAATGACAAACAGTGACAGGGCTAGCTTTCAGGGCTAACAAATTAGTTGGTTATTTAAAAAGTCACGTAGATACTTGCATAAAATGTACTGGAAGGTAAAATGTAGTTCAGACGGCAACGTCCTTAGCCAGTCCTAGTTTGTGCGTAGGCGATGGGCGGCGACCTGTCAATAATGACAATGACATTACAGTAACGTATTGTTCGCAGATATCTTTGCATCGACAATAAATACTATATTCTACGTGCTGGCAGAATACTACCGTTGGACTGTTGCCCTCAAAAAAAAAAAAACATACTGAGCCAGGGAACAATTAGAATAAAAAAAAGTACTTAGTTTTAGAGAATATTATATTCCTTGAATTAGTTAGATAGGCAGTGCATATCAGTATGGTATTTTTACCTTAGCGTTTAAAAAAACATTATGATAAGACGGCTATCAGTTTCTTTTGAAAAAATGGTGGTATGATTTTTGTCTGTAGAGACAAAAAAAAACATTTGGCGACAGTCGGTTGTTTTATCATTATGATTAAAAATGAAGTTGAGTAGCATGTTCAAATTCAAATTCAAATTCAATAAGCGTTTATTCAATACGATACAAGAATCACTTTGAAACGTCTTAAAGCTAGGTGAGTCTAGGTGCCAGTTCCACGCGACCAAGCGTAGAAGAACAGGCAACAAACTACGTCTCGGTTCCTACCGTTTTTTTATATGATCCTTTTACAAATCAAAAATAGTCTAAAATAATAGCAGTGAAGTTCCAGTGTGGTGCCACTTCACTTAGTCAGACGTATGCAATGTAATTATACAAAAGCAAAAGTTTCAAAGACAGCACATGCTACGCTTCAAAGTTATAATAAAGTATCAACACAGATATAAAAATAAGATATTAAATAGTAGGTACAGACATTGCAAATTGACATGCTAGCTTCCTATGGGTAGAGTGACCGGGACATCGGGCCACGCATATTTATCATTCATATAGCTATCTAGAGTATAGTACGCTTTCTTTATCAAATTACTCTTAATATAGGCTTTAAACTTCCGAATTGGAAGCTTAGTTGCATTTTCCGGAAGTTTATTGTAGAAGCGTACAGTGTTCCCCATAAAAGACCCATTTACCTTCTGTAAACGAAATTTGGGAATATAAAGTTTATTTTTATTTCTAGTGTTAATATTATGTGAATCACAATTTTTCTGAAAGCTACAGATGTGTTTGTGAGTGTACAGTAAGTTTTCATATATATATTGTGAAATTACTGTGAGGATATTAATTTCCTTAAATCGCTCCCTCAATGAGTCTCGTGATTTCATTTTATAGATGGCACGTATGGCCCTTTTTTGTAAAACGAATATAGTTTGAATATCAGCTGCTTTCCCCCAGAGAAGGATACCGTAAGACATAACACTATGGAAGTAGCTGAAGTAAACTAGCCTAGCTGTAGCTTCATCAGTGAGCCATCTTATAGTCTGAACTGCATATGCAGCCGAACTTAGTCTGGCAGCAAGTGCTTTGATTTGCGGTCCCCACTGCAATTTTTTGTCAAGATTAAGTCCTAAGAAGATAGTAGAATCTACAAGGTTAAGTGACTCTCTATTAAGTATAATATTAGTTGGCCGGAGAGTCACATTTGGTAAGGTAAACTTAATACACTTGGTTTTCTTAGCATTAAGTAAAAGATTATTAACGTTAAACCAGTTAAGTATTTGCGACAGAGATGCGTTAACGTCATCGTAATTAGCCTTCAATCTATCAACTTTAAAAATTAATGAGGTATCGTCAGCAAATAGTACTATTTCACATAGTTTTTTAACAAAAAAAGGGAGGTCATTTACGTACACTAGAAACAAGAAAGGACCTAATATCGAACCTTGTGGCACCCCCATGTCAATAACTGACCCAGAAGATCTCTCACCGCTCACATCAACTTTAAAGACTCTATCAGTCAAGTACGATTGTATTAGGTCAATAGAGCGATTTAGAATGCCGTAATGTTTAAGTTTAGATATTAATGTAGCATGTATTTCAGACACCGTGTCAAACCGATGTCCAAACCATTCAATTCACAAGAAAATCAAAATATACTGCTCATTGCTAAAGGATAATAATCATAAAGTATAAAATATGTCCAATTTAATTACTTCTAATAGGACAGTCACCTACTCGTCGTACGTGTCCATTTTCTAATTCCATGCGTAGGACGATCATAATTTAATAAATTGCTTACTAGTCATTTTATATTAGATAAGATTTTTGGTTTCCTAAAAAATTGCGAACGTAAGCTAAGTTAGATAAGCAATTTTTTTTCCATCCATTCATCCATCCATCCAAGCTCAACAATTTCGTAATCGCTAACTCACAATATATTTATACAAACTCGCAAGCAACCCAAGTATGAGATTGAAAACTTTTTTATTATGTAGGTATATAAACCCTTTTAAATCGAGCTAGCGAAAAGTTGTCAGTGACTTTTGCCACTGTGTCAATTGTTTCCTCTATAAAATTATTTTTCTTATCGTGTCATTGATTCTTTAAAACCAGTGTGGCTAAAGGATTTCAAGTGCCCTTAGGAGAGGCTCCTTTCGTGCACTCGACTCAAGTTCTTAGATTCTAAAACGTGCCGGTTTCCTTAAGGCCTGCGCACAACTAGTTCGCTGGCGGTAGCGATCAGTGAAACGCTGTCAAATCTCAAATCTGACAGCGATATTTGACAGCGTTTCACTGATCGCTACCGCCAGCGAACTATTAGGTGTGTGCAGGCCTTCGGTTTACCTCCATTTGAGAGCACTGGCATAGAGCATATAATTTTACCGACCGAAAAAGTCTTTGGCACACGATTGGATTTGAAACTATGATCGGAAAACGCGGTCGCTACCACTCACTAGATCACCAGTGCTCTTCATAAAATTTAAAATTCAGACTGTTGCTATATTACGGCTACCGATACTCAAAAACTGCTGACTTGATTTGTGGTTTATAAAAATTTTAATTACTTGCATCAATCAAAGCTACTGTTTGTCAATAAACTGTTTTTCAAGTTTTAGCAAGTTGTTTTTCCCAAATCAGGTGTAACTGTTATAACTTGTAGCCTTTTCTAAAAAGGAAAAGTATTTGATTTATTATGAAGTGATAGCAAAGTCCAAATTCAGTCATGTGAATTTATGATATTTAAAAATGTATGATGTTGAAACATCCATCTAGCATTATTTTTTTTATTATTTTACAAGGATTTTTCCATTTTTGGAACAGGTTAATTGTTAGAAGACTTGTATGGTAAAGTTACTTGGTACATCAGCTCTCGATTTGACCTGTTGATGGTCATCGCTTCTTGTGAGGATGATTATGGCAGCCATTGATCAGTGCCGACAGTCTTAGTTCGCTTAAAAGCTTTATGTCAAGAGCTAAATTAATTTGATAGCGTATGGGTAGATAGATAGACTATAAACATTGGGACTACGTCGTGTCTTCGTTGTGTCTACGTAAAGTTTTCATCAGATTTATGTCGGCTCTAAGTCTGTTCTACGTTTAAGTTGGGTCTACGTCGGGTCTACGTTTTTCTTGGGTCTACGTTGAGTCTACGTTGAGTCTACATTAGGTTTATGTAGGTTTTACGTCGGGTCTGCGTCACCTCTACGTAGGGTCTACGTTGAGTCTACGTCAGGTATACGTCTGGTCTACGTTTGGTCTACGCCAGGCCGACTATTTTAGTTGAGTCTACACCGGACTTACATCGGGCTTCAGTAAATTCAGGTTTTTAGACATGGAATATATATACGTTGGGACAACAATATCTAGTCTAAGTCTACTGTTATCTACTTTTGGTCTACGTCAGGTTGAGGTCGGTTTTAAGTTGAGTCTACATTGAGTTTACGTTGCCTACATTAGGTTTTCATCGTAACTAAGTCAGCTAGGTCTTAGTCGTATCCAAGTCAGTTCTACTCCAGGCCCACGCTTGGTCTACGTCAGGTCTACGTCATGTCTACACCGAGTCCATGTCGGGTCTATGTCAGGCTACGTTATTTCTGCTATGTGTGCATTGCTTCTAAGCTGCACCTATCAAATCCCATTATCACCATCGTATTAATCGGCAAAATGAATTAAAGTTAATAAACAAGGCGTTGGCGAAGGTGATGTAAAGCTCAGACGATTAATTTTAGAGACCAATAAATGTTTACGACTCGCTATGTATTATTGAATTAAGAAATAGCATTGAAGTTCAAAACTCTTGTTTCGTCCGTGACAAATAAATAAACTGAAAGAACTAGTGATGGGATAGAGAGACTAAGATTGGACTTTTCAGATGTCATCATGTTCTTGAATCAGTTTTAAAGAACTTAATGCTGTATCGTTCTAATCAAAAGGTAAAGTTTTTTGGTCTTGTGTATGACATTTGTTATGAACCACGTGCTTAGTCGAATTCTATTGAGTTATGACATCGGTATATATTTGAGCGTAGTATCACTAGAGCACAAATAACTTTAATATCACGTAATATCGTATTTTCATGTTTCATCTAAATGAGGTGGCCAGGGCAGGTCACTAGTCGTAGAACCTATTACCGATAGGGAACAAAATAGAAAAATAGGACACCCAATGAACCGATGACATTGTGAAGATCGAGGCAAGCCAGTGGATGGTATAGGCTAGAAATCAATCTTTTTAAAAACGTATAGCAAGGTTATGTCCAGCAGTGGACTTTTTTAGTCGGTTACTGATTATATTTTTTTGTTTTTCTTATGTTTTTTTCATATTGCTAGTTTTAAGGAGCCCTTTTGAACCAGTCAAAGTGGTTCATAAACTAGAAAACAAGACTGATGTACATCTCTATCGCACCTTCATCCCACCTACGAGACAATTAGCTCCAACAAAACAGCATAAGGTAAAACTATTATGTCCTTATTAATTGCGTTTCTATGTACGTTTATGGTTATTATTTGTCAAAATGTATATTACACATCATCATCATTTTCGTAGGGTTAGTAAGTTGAAGTGGCAATGGGCAGGCCATATAGCTCGAAGAACCGACAACCGTTGGGGAATAAAGGTTCTCGAATGGCGACCACGAACCGGAAGACGAAGCGTTGGACGCCCACCCACCAGATGGACCGACGACATTGTTAAGATCGCGGGAAGTCGATGGATGGAAAGAGCTCAGAATCGTTCTTCCTGGAAACGAGTAGGGGAAGCCTATGTCCAGCAGTGGACTTCTTCAGGCTGATAATGATGATGATTTTACACATAGCACGTTCTTCAGCTTGATGTAGTTGTGTGAAAGGTTCACCAAATTAAATGTTGAGTAATTTCCAGCTACGTCATTTAATTTTAACATCATCATCACCTGCAACCCGACTTAACCCACTGCTGGGCATAGGCCTCTCGTTGCTCTTATCACTCACCACGATCTTGGGCTACCCTCATCCAACTGCGGCCCACGACGCTGACAATGTCGTCAACCCATCGTGCTAATGGACGTCCAACGCCTCTCTTCCCAGTACTCAGCCACCACTCCGTCAATCTTTTGCACCACGCCTTGCTAGCTTGCTTTGCCAGCGCTTGCTTACTTAATTTTAATAGCTAAATTAAATTGTTATTATTAAATTGTAGCGTCCTTACTGATAGGCTTCGCGACAGGCCTTTTCCCAGCAGTTGGCTGACAAGTAACGAAAAAATATAAACGTAAATTATGTGATTACACAATTGCACTTGAGTTAAAATAAAAAAAAACATTATTATTTATTTTCAGAAATCATACTGATTACAGGTGATTTGGCTACAGGAATCTGGGCGCCATTTTTAAAAGAAACAACACATGAAACTTCCGATTCCAAACTTCAAAATAGACTGCCTGCAACTGACTCACTCCGCCAAGGATGCTGTTAGCACGCTCAATATAATTGCATGCACCCAGCCTACGCATTTCGCTACGATTTTCACTTTATTGCAAAAATTTGCATACCGACACGCTAAAAATTTACGCAAAAATGTCCGACAAGTCGCTTTGATTATTTTATTAGTGTCAAAGTAGTAAAAGTATAAAGTTGTAGAGAAATAGAAGCGGGATTCCATGTCTGGCAGCACTCGCAAGTAAAATATTTCATTTACTTTATAGCAATTTCATCCGATACCCAAGTAGGTACTTATTTGTGCGAATGAGGTGATTGCAAGTGGATATTGATTATCTATATATGTACTTGTTAAATATTTCATTTGGTAATGTATAGGCTGATTTCACAAATCGCTAATTAACCAATTTAATATTTGTTTATCTAAAATTTTGCAAACAAAAATTTGACATAATCATCTGTTAAATATTTGATTAGTTGTGTCTAACAGAGCAAAAGGTCTAATGAGCAGTACGTCTAATTAGCAAAATGTCCATGTAGCCATCTATCAGATGGTCTGTATAGCAGAACGTCTATATAGCAAAAAATCAGGTTGTCAAAATGTCTGGATACTCAGGCACAAAATTTAACATACCTACACATTGCATCGGAAGGGAAACGTACACGGCATTATAATACAGACTTGCACATACAAACTTTTCGGTCTATGTACTATTTAAGATATACAAGAATACAAATACAATAATATATTACTAGAATTCCATAGTCTAAAAATTAAAAGTTTCAAATACAAACTTCATGGTACATTTAGTAGTAAGTAACTTATTTAACTTATTTTTTTTTAATTTTTAATAAACATTATTATTTACAACAGAATATACATTATTTACAAAAACTATTATTATACAACATGAAATACCTAATTAAAAAGAAAAAATAAAAATTACATTTTATAAGAAACTAGAAAATTTTATAATGAACTCTGTTTTCCACCTGTAGGTATTACAGGTAGAAAACAGAGTTCAGATCACCGACCGCAGGCAATGTGCCCAAAAGGCTGGCAACGTTACCTCTTTGAATAGCTAAGCTAATTCTTTGCCCTAGGTAAGCGCCAGCCCTTTGGTCACCAGTCTCAACCACCAGCCTCTTCTCACATAATATTTATTTTTATTTTCTTAATTTTAAATGTATAGCATGTGAAAATATACGTGGCAGAATTCCACAGTGCGTTGTATCGATCCAGTGGGTGTCGACCGTAAATCATTCAATATAACTAAACGATTATTTTAGCACAAAAACTTATTATTCTGATCTTATCTAAATCCTTACAATTATAATGTCACGCCAATTACGAATAAAACATGAGTTGTGAATGATGTGCAGTGGGATGATCTGTCATTATGACCCTTGTCTCAATATGCAATGGCATTTTTGATATTTATATGTGTACAATATGTAAAACCACGTCAAAAGGCAAGAGTGAACAAGTAAATAATAGCTAAGCGTGCTCCACTTTGGGCTGCATTTTCACTTTCCATAAGTTTTGTTATGAGGCTAGAAATGCTTTTGACCGTACTGGGTTTGATAAATTTGAACTCAAAGCGTGCCAAAATCATCCCAGTTGTATAATTTTATTATAGCAAGAAGTTCCAACTTGATACAAAACTCTCAAAGTTACATCTTTTAGTATTTTAAGATTAATCTTTTAAATATTTTGCCAGATTTTCACAGCAATAATTCTCTAAACACGTCTTTTGTTAGCAAACACAGATACGTTTTAATTTGCCTGCGCTTCGTGTTAGCGAGTGCGTAAGATCTATTAGCTTACTATCGGCTACCCACGCGCATTATGGAAATCAGTAGGTCACTGGGAGCTACGAGACATTGTCTACATAGTAGAGGAATAAGCGGTGCTTCATCTCGCCCTCTGCGGCTTGGCAGTAGTAGATATTTCTCTAGAAAGCTTACACAGTGCTTTGTTTGGTTAATAAAGCTAAAGCCAAAGCTCGGTCAAAGAAACATAAGGTCATGAAACGCTGTCAATGACATAACAGGCCATGGTTTTGATTGACATGTTGTGATTCCGATTGTTGTGTTCATAGCTAAAACTATTTTAAAAACCATTCCAATATAACTAATATTGCGTAATAGAAAAAAAAAACAACACGGTTAGACATTGTTTTTGGCACTTGAGTTTCTCCTTGAGTCTCATCTATATATCTATATATATAAATATTTCGTGTCACAATTTGGAATGCGATAAACTCCGAAACTACTGAACGGATTTCGATAAAATTTTGCAACTGCCTAAAATATGGTCGGACTTAAAATATAGGATAGTTTATATTCAATATTTAGGTATTATTAATTTATAAGGGGCAAAAGTTTCGAAATCTATGTCTATCCCTTTCTATCACGTAGGGACTTATATATGTCTATCCCTTTCTATCGCTTAGGGATTTTTCTGAAAATTCTCGACTTTGACGAGGACAGAACGCTCTAGAATGTCTTTGAGGTTCTGGAATGATCAAATTTAATTCGAAGACTGAAATTATTCGGCTAGCATCCGGAATGCATCCAAACGTTAGTAATCCAGAATTATCTAGAATACTCAAATATACCCATGCAAACGGTTTTGAATTCTAGATTTGGACAAAATGTTCTAGAAAATAGTGCCCCTAAACGTTATAGAATGTTCTTTCATCATCATCATCAATTGATATCAGTCCACTGCTGGACGTAGGTTCACCTTGAGTAACAAAGGCTATATTTGTGTGTTTAAAAAATAAATGTCCACCCGTGCGAAGCCGGGACAGGCAGCTAGTTCTCTTTAAATTTCTTTCACCTTTTTCTGATCTTGTCAAACCCCTCTTTTTCTAGTTTCTCTTTTTGTAAATTTTAAATTGGCGTGTAATAGAGTATCTAGTCTAGCTTTACTATGCTGTAATACTCCTTTGATTCATAAGTAGTGGGCGACAAACACAAGGTCAACGTACTCGAAATTTTGCGGCACAAACTTTTGCATATCAGACTATGAAAAAAAAATGACACGGTTTTCTGCAAATCGGTATCAAGGCCGCTCTCTCTGAGTTACTGGGTAAGTGTAACGCAAATCTATGATAGATTGGATATTGTCTGAGATAAGTGGAGTCTAATGGTTTCCTGTGTTGGTGGAGTGAAAGCTGGGCAAGGATTAAGGATATGGCACTTTCAGTTATTTGTTTGGCTAGATTTATTGAGGACAGAAACTGACAACTACGTTTTCATTGAGTGGCTCGTAAACGGACCAAATTTTCACTGAAATTTGTGGCTGGCAACTATTGGTGTCCTTCTCTTACTCACATGTTATACAGGGACACCAATAGTTGCCGGCCACATATTGCAGTGAAAATATGGCCCGTCTACGAGCCGCTTTACAGAAACGTTTGTATATTTTGATTTCCAAACTAAAAAGAAAACATTATTTTTTTTACAAAATACACAAGAACCAGTAGAGCTATCTGCAGACCGTTACAAATGATCTAGAGATGACTCAATTTTTTGTAAATATTTGTTTAATTGTTAGTTTCTTGGAGTAAACAGATTTATGATTGTTGATTTTTAGGGTTCCGTAGCCAAATAGCAAAAACGGAACCCTTATAGATTCGTCATGTCTGTCTGTCTGTCTGTCTGTCTGTCTGTCTGTCTGTCTGTCTGTCCGGCCGTGTCACAGCCATTTTTCTCCGAAACCATAAAAGCTAGACTGATGAAAGTTGGTGAGTAGATGTATTCTGTGAACCGCATTCAGGTTTTTACACAAAAATAGAAAAAAAACTATACTTGAAACTGAAACTCAAAATTTTTTTTTCATTGAACCCATACGTGTGGGGTATCTATAAATAGGTCTTCAAAAATGATGTTGAGGTTTCTAATATAGTTTTTTTCTAAACTGAATAGTTTGCGCGAGAGACACTTCCAAAGTGGAAAAAAGTTGGTCCCCCCCCCTCTAACTTCTAAAGTAAGAGAATGATAATACTAAAAAAAATATATGTTGTACATTACTATGTAAACTTTCAACGATATTTGGTTTGAACGAGATCTAGTCAGTAGTTTTTTTTTTATACGTCATAAACGGAAACTCAAAAATTTTTTTTTCATTGAACCCATACGTGTGGGGTATCTATGAATAGGTCTTCAAAAATGATGTTGAGGTTTCTAATATAGTTTTTTTCTAAACTGAATAGTTTGCGCGAGAGACACTTCCAAAGTGGAAAAAAGTTGGTCCCCCCCCCTCTAACTTCTAAAGTAAGAGAATGATAATACTAAAAAAAATATATGTTGTACATTACTATGTAAACTTTCAACGATATTTGGTTTGAACGAGATCTAGTCAGTAGTTTTTTTTTTATACGTCATAAACCGTAAACCGCAATTTACCTTTCAACGAACTACAGGAACCTTATTATGTTACATCAAGTAACATATATAAAGGTTCTTGTAGTTCGTCGTGCTACGGAACCCTTCATGGGCGAGTCCGACTCGCACTTGGCTGCTTTTTATTTTTATGAATAAAACGTTATGTCCATTCAACTAAGAAGAGGGAGAACTAAGAAGAGGGAGAAACTAAGAATTTGTCTGTTGGTCTGCAGACAAATTCTTAGTATTTCTTACAGTTCCATTTCAATGCAGTTTTCGTTTAAAAAAGCTGGTAGTTCTGTATTTATTTGTAAAACTCATAGCACGTGTATTTTTAACAGTTATAAGCAGACTTAAGGTTTTGTAAAAGGTTAAAACCGTAATTCAAAAGTAAGTTCATTTTATAAGTCAAAAAAATCAGATTTGATTGCTGTCTGTTCCAGTCCCCTAAATATAACACTTGGTACATGTCTTCTTTTTGCAGCCCTTTGATGTTTTCCTTCACCGTTCGAGAGTAGTGCGGAAATACGGACATCGCAAATGTATCATTATTTTGCAAGTTCGTGTGACACAAGGTACCAATACCGATTATTAGCAGTTAATTATCATGACATTACAGTAAACTGGTACATGCGTCAGAAGTAGCTTCACAACTCGGTTTCTAACCAAATGTATCTTCACAGTTTTTTATAGCATGCGCTTTCAGCAGCATATTATGTTCCGTTGAAAAATTGAGATTACCTACTGAAGTAGCACGCAGAATAAGCAAGTTGAATTGAAGACCTGTCAAGTTTGAAGAACCGATAACTATGGATTCTGAGGTCGTGGGTTCAAATCCAGTCGTGTACCAATGAGTTTTTCCGTCTAAAAATGTGAATATCATGTGCAATATGCCAGTAACCTCAAACGGTGAAGAAAAACATCGTGACGAATGGCACTGGCATGTCTTAGAACCTAAAAAAATCGAAAACATGCGTCAAGTGCGTAAAAGAGGCGCATTTAAATCCTTTCATAGCACTGGTCCGATAGAAATATTAGTGACATGACAAACAAAAGGTGAATTAATTTATGACTATAGATAGTGCAATCCACGAAGGCGCGCCCCACTATTCCTCCTTAACCGTTTATAGTATATGTGTGCAAGCTTCCGTCAATGTTTGAGTGTTATCGGTACACACTAATTACCTATGAGTGCACACGCACACTACAATGAATAGACTACGGTTCGCGACTGCCGCTCGGAGCAAACTCCCCGCACCCCGCGATCCCCTTAACCAAAAATTGCATGGTGGGGCGCGTCTTCGTGGATTGCACTATCTATAGTGTGGATTATGTTTAAAGTTAGTTGCAATCATATCCTTTGAAGGTGTTAAGGTACTTTTGGTTGCAACTGTACAAATAAGCCTATTAAGGCAACGTAGAATTCCATTTACACAATTAAGCTCATTATGTAGACGCTAATTCGTTCGAAGGGGACAAGTAAGCTCAACTTAAGATTATTTTACCAAGGAAGTCATTTTAATAGCTCGAGAGCCTGTGACTATTTTCTTAAGTCATGCTACAATTTGAAATGTTCTCATTACCTTTGCCAGACTGAAGAAGTCCACTGCCAAGCAAAGCCTTCCCCAATACACGATAATACGATTTGAGAACGAAACACGCCACAAACACGCACTGACGCGCTCATACAAAACGACATTTATTTTGTGTATGGATTGCTGTGTAATAAGAACATAAAATGAGATAAATTTATTTAGCAATAAGCACACATAAATATTACAATTTGATACATACGACATAACATAATCATAAATTAATATGGCTTGTTAGTGGGTACAAGAACATAAAAAGATATAACGGGTAGATAGAACTCGGCTTTTGTATGGGATTTGGTCAAGTGTCTGGGGTGTGCCTTTAGTTAGCCTGATTTGCCTGTTTGAATCTTCAGCTCAGCGCAAATTGAATAAGAAAGACTGACTGTGTTTATAAACCTCGGCCTACTTCCATATTGCTTTACCCTATCAGGGTACAGGGTGTACTGACTTACAACTAAGAACTATGTAATGTACCTAAACTAAATCATGTGAGTAAGTATTGAATATTGTCCAGTAAGTAGGGGCATGAGTAATCACCAGTTGCCCCTGACGCTATATAAAACTATATAAATCTACAATAGACGCAAAGGCCTGTTTTTTTTTATTGAATATTGAAAGAAATCACCTCCAGCTTCCAGATTTTTCTGCATACCGATGTGCAATAATAATAATTATTATTTGTGCTTGCGTTTTCGAGGCACGCCTGTAGTTATGTGCTATAATTCAGGTACAATTTACTAAAATTAACGTTACGTTATTACCTTCATTTAGGAGGTTCCTGCAAATATTATTACAACATACTTATTTCTTTCTCAAATTACGTGTAAACTTTTTTGACGCAACTTTTTCATGCAACAAACATGTTATTAAAAAAAAACCCATGATTTTGATCCCTTGCTTTTGCAGTATTCAATATTTTTCTCATAATAAAAATAAGTGTAACAATAAAGCTAGGTTAATCTAGGCACCAGTTCCACACAACCAAGCCTACAAAACAAAAACAAACAAAAAAAAAACCTATAAAAAAGGCACTAATCGTAAAACAAGTCGATAAATCATATCAAATCAATAGATATTATGTCACACACATATCAACAGTTTTGTCCGTTTTGTCGCTTTATTGGATGACAATAAAACCCAAATGAGGCGTAGGCATTGTCTAGTGGGTGTCAAATGCGACCTTGTGTCGAAAGTGACAGTGATTTTTAATCTGTGCCGGGTAATTCTTTTGTTGTCTTTGATGTGGGCCCTTTTTGCATATCTTAATTACGTCATACTTCTAGACGCCATGTGATGCAATCGTTATTTTTTATAAGTTGGCAGAAGTGTCTGGATTAACCCATTACAATGGAAAGGAAATGTCACTGATTTGACTAGGTTGCGCGCTCGCTGAATTTAATCGGTGGTTCATAGGTTTTTAACACTAAGTTCCTATACTTTTTGTCAAATCTTATAGGTTTTTGACGCTAAGTTGCACGGCACGCTCAAAAATGCGTTACAGCCTGTTTTTCCTGCGGTAGCAAAGAGTTTAAAACGTCTATTAGGTCTATACAGATACTCGAAATGATATGTGATGCAGGGTTCAAGAATAATGATAGTTGCATTTTTCCAGAACCCTGTAAGCAAAGCTTATACTTTCTAGTGATTCTTTTTTGCTATTATAAAAATATCAAGTCTTTGAAAACAACTTTTTCAGGAAGCAAGCTCTTGATATCTAAGGAGGTCTATAATATTTTCGTTACCTATTTTTTAAATGTATAGCTTATTTTAACTCTGTGCTGTGTTTAAGAAGAAGAAGAAGAAGAAGGGTGAGCATGCATTTGACGTAAATTTATTATAGAACCAACTTAATTTTAGGTGTATTATTAATTGTGTTCTGACATTTAATTTGTATATAATTCAAATATTTGTAGGTAATTTTGATCTTTATTGTATGTTATGTTTTTTATTTTGTTTTTATTTTTTGTATTCTATTTTAATCTTAGTTTTAGTATTAATTAGTGTAAGTGGTCGAGATGTAAACCGTATTAATTAATTTATTAATTAAATATAAAAATATAAATTTAAGTGCGTTGTGTGTCCAAAACAAATGTTTTTTCTTTCTTTCTTTCTGTATTTAAGTTTAACAGTCATCTGGTTATTTTATTCATGTAATATTTTATAAACTTTAATGATCTAACAAACTAACACTATTTATCCAAGTGGTCTGACTAACTCTTGTTTACCTAGATCATGAATAATCTGTCTACGTAAAGGATTCCTGAAATCTTCGTTCACATCCTGAAGCTATACGTCATAGCTACGTCACTAAAAGCGGTCATAATCTGGATAGGTCTATCTATGTAAACTATGACGAACACTACACCGTTCATATGTCGCAAAGGAGTCTGTATTACAAAAGATGGATGTTAGTTAAAGAGCTTTAACTTGACTCATTGAATTTGTTACTCCAGATTTCCTGGTTTTCCTTTCATTTAATTTATCATGTTTGTTAGAGAGATTTCATCCTTATAATTGACCCTAACGATCGATGCAATAAAAGTACAGGGTATAATTTTTTCAGATTTTAGCCGATTCGATTCCCGGGTGTGGGAGAAGAGAATTTTCGAAAATCTTTGAATGCAGTTTGCTTTCTATTCAAAAATAAAGGAATGTTTCCTTTGAGTAAAATTTTCTATCTGCAGTACAAAATTCCACCCTGTATAGCGTCAGGGCGACTATTGTTTACTCATGCTTCTACTTACGGGACGCTATAGTGCCTGGGACGGGATTTTTGATGGAATAGGCGTGCTCAACGCCTATACCATCCTGATAGCTTAGTTGGTCTAATCCATAGGAAATATGTTGGAGCTGACTATGCCGCGGTTTTCTTCACGATGTTTTCTTCACTGTTTTTCATAATAGCTTCAGCAAAGAACAGTAAGCGTTATTATTGCTGTGGGAAACTTCTAGATCAATCTTTAGAAGATCGAATTGGATCTACCTATCTAGTACCTAACTGGTTGTCTGTGTGTATGCTATCGATGTTACTAGTAAATAGGTACGCGGTATTATTCTCGCTGCACTGTAGGCATATTGGCTAGACGGCGTGGGCGCTTAGAAAGTGAGCAGTAATACATTATACACATACGTTGTGCTAACTGAGGCTCGATTGAGATCTCTGAAGATTTGATTTACTGTACAGGCCGTGGTGGTTCCGGCATAATCTCCTTTTATCAACTTAAAATAATTTCACCACACTATTGGGAAGAACTGCGAATAGAAGAACTTTCGTGGGTTTCGTAAGGAAACGCACCAAAGGCTGGGCAGTAGCATTGGCAACCTATCGCGGGTTTATGTTTGAAACTGGCTTACTGTATCACATCAGCACATCATAATATTATTCTGGATACAAGTAAAGTTTAACAAACTTGAGAAACCGTTTACATGACCAAACCGCTGAACCGATTTTGATGGAAGTTCTATGGTTCTCCTGGAAATATACTTTTCAGATAAAAAATATTTTTTCTAATCTCATAGAAATTGCATCAATTGAAATCGGTTCAACAATTGAAGTCAGTTTCTCAAGTTTTTTAAACTTTTATTTTTAATACATTCGGGTAATGAGGAGATGTTTTTTGATAGTAGCATGAGGGTTTCAAAACTTCCTTTGGAAAATCTATAGAGGATTTTTGAACAAGGTATATTTCCTAAGCCGCTTATGACTAAATTATGTGAAATGTGCACAAAAAAATCTTATGAAATCCACACTACAGTCGATACCATTTTTGGCAGAATGACGCATTTGCTAATGAGTGACTCTCGACACCTAATTTCATGATTGTAGGTGATTTCGTCCCGCGCATTTGAGTTTGTCCGTTATAAAATACCTATCATCAACATCATGCTTGCCATGTCATCAGCCAGGAATGGATATGTGACATTGAGTTTGGTGGTTCTAATCATCAAGCGGTTCAATGATAATAAGCAGGTTACTAAAATTTTAAATTTGATATTTAGTAACATAATCTAAAAATTACAACATTTTTCTATTATCTATATAAATATAATACATACATAAAATCACGGGGTGTAGTGGGGTGTCAGCGTGTCATTCTACCAGTTGGCTGTAACAGGCGGTGGAATGACTTCTAAAACCGTTGACAGCCTGCAAACTCTCACCAGTGGCTCCAAGTAGCTGTCCTGCATGCAGCGGCCACACCCCGGTAACCACGTCGACTCGTGGGCTAAACCTGGTGAGGGGGGCTTGAGTGTTTCGACACTCAAGTCTAGCGGAAACTCCCCGCATAGTGCACAAAGTCTGTTTCGGCCATTGAGCAATCCACCTTCGGTGGCGAGGCAGCAAGGCAGTGCGGAAGGCCTTAAAGGCGACGATAGGAGTAACTAGTTATCGTCGGCTAGAAGCAATAACAAGCATTCCCAAAGAGGGTTGACGTCAGGCAGGCGGCCGGTCATAAAACACCATTAGCCAAAACTCTTTACAACATGGATTTACAAATGAATGATAATGGCGACTATGCTAGGGCGTACCCTCTAGGCGACGCGCAGGGGCAGCACCCGGCACCTGTGAGAAATGGATTAGGGTTGTTGCATCAGGGACGGGTGCAACGTAAGACGCGAGTCCGGGACGTAAGATTGAGGATAGCAAGCTGGAATGTGGGAACGATGACTGGAAGGGGAAGGGAGATAGCGGAGGTGTTAGAAAGAAGACGAATAAATGTAGCATGTTTACAAGAAACTAAGTGGAAGGGGACGAAAGCAAGGGAGTTGGGAGTAGGTTATAAGTTTTTCTATTGCGGAGGTGATGGGAAAAGGAATGGCGTGGGAGTTGTATTAGATAATGAACTGAAAAAGTGCGTGACGGATGTTAAGAGAATGAATGACAGATTGGTAGTTGTAAAGATATTGTTAGGGGATTCAGTTTTGAATATAGTTAGTGTGTATGCACCGCAGGTTGGATGTAGCGATGTAGAGAAAGATAAGTTTTGGGAAGACTTTGATGCGGTGATAATGGAAATCCCATTGAATGAGGAAATATATATTGGAGGGGATTTTAATGGACATGTCGGAAGAATAAGCGAAGGGTATG
This sequence comes from Thera obeliscata, assembly GCA_947578465.1. Lineage (NCBI taxonomy): Eukaryota > Metazoa > Arthropoda > Insecta > Lepidoptera > Geometridae > Thera > Thera obeliscata. The sequence goes on along the minus strand of OX387912.1, from coordinate 19,239,232 downwards.
AAAGGGTGCATGGAGGGTGGGGTTTTGGAAACAGGAACGTAGAGGGAGATGCCTTACTACAAGCTGCGACTGCCTTTGACCTTGCTATAGTTAATACCTTTTTCAAGAAGAGAGACGAACACCTCATAACCTACAAAAGCGGAAATCACACCACCCAGATTGATTACTTCCTTCTTAGAAGAAGTAACTTCAGGGTAGTGAAGGATTGTAAAGTAGTGCCGGGGGAGGCTGTAGTCTCTCAACACCGACTCTTATTATTGGAAATAAAGATCAAACTCCAACCTACGCAAGGCAAGTCAAGGCCTCCACCCAAAACAAAGTGGTACATGTTGGAGAAAGAAGAGTATGCAAGGAAATTTCAAGAAAAAGTAGTTGATAAAATGATTGAAATGCATGAAGATATGACTGTGAAATCTGTGAATAAGTGTTGGATTGAAATGGCTACTTGTATGAGGAGTGTAGCAAAAGACGTATTTGGGGAAACGAAAGGAAAAGGAAAGATAAATAAGGAGACTTGGTGGTGGAATGAAGAAGTACAAAAGGTTTTGAAAGAAAAGAAGATTGCTTTCAAGGAGTGGCAAAAAGAGGAGGATGCTAATGCAAAAGAGAATAAAAAAAGTATGTATGTTGAATGTAAGAAGAATGCAAAAAGAGCTGTTGCGGTAGCAAGGGCCAAGGTACAAGATAAACTGTACAAATCACTTGAGAGCCCCCACGGACAGAAAGATCTGTACCGAATAGCTAAAGAAAGAGAAAAGAATGGGAGGGATATTATCCATATCAAATGCATAAAAGATGAAGTAGGAAAGGTTTTGACAAAAGATGAAGAAATAAATGAAAGATGGAAGGGATATTTCAAAAAGCTGATGAATGAAGAGAACGTCTGGAGCAGAGTGTTAAGCAATGTACCAGTAAACATGGGTGTAGTGAAAGAGGTGAGTATGGATGAAGTTAAATTTGCTGTGCAAGGTATGAAGAATGGAAAAGCGGTTGGGCCAGATGGCATACCAGCTGAAGTGTGGAAGTTTTTAAAAGTGGATGGATGGAAGTGGCTGACTTTATTCTTCAACAAGTTGTTACAAGAAGAGGCGATCCCGGATGAATGGTGCGACAGCTCGCTGGTGCCCATCTTTAAAAACAAGGGTGATGTACAGGATTGTAACAACTATAGAGGAATAAAGCTCATGTCACATAGTATGAAGATTTGGGAAAAGGTTGTAGCGAGACGAATGCGAGAAGAGAGTGAGGTATCACAGAGCCAGTTTGGGTTCATGCCCGGGCGTGGAACCACGGATGCCATATTTGCACTTCGTCAATTATGTGAGAAATACAGACGTGTTCACAAAAATTTGCATATGGTGTTCGTGGATCTTGAAAAGGCGTATGATCGAGTGCCCCGGGAGGTTCTGTGGTGGAGTATGAAAGTTAAGGGAGTGCCTGAGAAGTACATACAGCTCATTCGAGCAATGTACAGTCGAGCGAGCACACACGTCCGGTCCGAGGCTGGAGTTACCGGCAAGTTCAATGTGGCTGTAGGCTTACACCAGGGGTCGGCTTTAAGCCCTTATCTGTTTCTCCTGGTAATGGATGCTTTGACATCAGACATACAGGAAGAGGCACCCTGGTGTATGCTGTTCGCCGATGACATTGTTCTTGTTGGAGAAGATGCGCTTGAGGTCCAGAGCAGGCTGGGAAAATGGCGGGATAAATTGGAGAGTGTCGGACTGAAGATCAGCAGAACCAAAACAGAGCATCTGTTTTGTGACTTCGGTGGTCCATCCAATTATATCCCAATTGCCTTAGATGGTGTATCCCTACCAGTCTGCTCCGACTTTCGGTACCTCGGCTCATTGATTCAGAACGACGGCGACATTGACCGAGACGTGAAAAATAGAATAAATGCGGGATGGATGAAATGGCGACAGGTCTCCGGAACTACGTGTGATCCAAGACTTCCCCTTAAACTTAAGGGTAAAGTGTACAAGACGATCATAAGACCTGTCGTAATGTATGGATCTGAGTGTTGGGCAGCAAAAGGGACGGATGAAAAAAAGGTACATGTGGCAGAGATGCGAATGCTGAGATGGATGTGTGGAGTGACAAGAATGGATAGGATACGGAATGAGTATATCAGGGGAAGTTTGAAAGTAGCGCCAGTGACAGAAAAACTGAAGAGCAATAGGTTGGCGTGGTACGGGCATGTCATGAGGAGGGATGAAAGTCATGTGACTAGGAGAGTAATGAGTATGGATGTGGATGGATATGTGAGCAGAGGTAGACCAAGGAAAACATGGATGAACTGTGTGAAAAATGACATGGATAGGAGAGGAGTGAATGCAGAGATGACGGCTGACAGAGGGAAATGGAGGAAGAAGACATGTTGTGCCGACCCCACATAAAGTGGGATAAGGGCAGGAAGAAGAAGACATAAAATCACGCCTCATTCCCATGGGGGTAGACAAAGATCACGGATTAAATAAAATAATATGCATTAATCCCTATTTTTCTTGGTCACGCCGTCACGCGTGAACGGCTGGACAGATTTGGCTGAAAATTGGTGGGGAGGTAGCTTAGAACTAAAAGAGACGGACATAGGATACTTTATAATCCAAAAATAGTAACGGATGAGCAAAGCAGCAGGCGGCCAGTAGGTTGTTTTTAGAAATAATACACAAATAATTATATAAATATAAATTACAATATAAATATAAATTACAAGGACACAAAATAATAACGAAACAGTTGAGCTTTCTGAAGACCGTTTCAAATAATCTAGAGACAACTCAGCTGATCCTGTAATTAATCAACATAATGTTAAAATAAAATTGCGTAACCGACTTCATGGCCAAACAGCTGAAACGATTTTAATGAAATTTGAAAAAAATATATTTGTAAGGCAATACGTCCTGATTGGTCCCAAATCAGGACGCCTTACAAATATTTTAGTGCTTAATAGTGCGTAGGGCGTCGTTTTTAAAATAATTCCATCTCTACCGTTACTTAATGCTGTTTACTTCAAAAGTCCATCTCCAGATATTATAAGTGACCCAAATATTATATCCTAGTGCATGACCGGATTCAAACACAACCTTGATTCTGTATCGAATTTTTAATAATGAAATTAGTTAATGAATGACGTAATGTAATGAGGTTTTCCATTTTACGTTTTAAGGCTATAAATGGGCATAAATTATGTCAAGTGGATTGATTAGGTATACCAATAAATCCGTATGTAAATCAATATAATGCATGTACATATAATGTATGTATAGGTATTTATCCATGTATCATAGTGGATAATGGAAAAATTGAAATGTTATTCGTCTGTGAAGTAATAACCAAAAATAGTTGGAAAAGTTGGATTAAATTTATTACGTCAGTTTTTATAGTACTCGTGCGTAAGCCCCCAAATTCCCATATTATTATTATTATTCAGCCCTTTTTGCACTTCCACTCCTCACGACATGTAATGCAGTTACATACCACGATCTAAGGTGAGAGTGAAGTTCCATCTCCATCTTATTCTGGGTCTTCCACGTCGCCGGCGCCGCCTTGCATTTTGTCCAGTCTAAGGCCACGAGGTATCACAAATTCCCATACATGTACAAATTAGTTTTCCTGTATAAATTTTGAAACTATCATGGTTTTTAACACTATTTTTTTAACAACCAGGATTTTTACCATGACTACATTTTTGAGAGTTTTTGACTCCCGATATTTCGGCATAGTTGCATGCACTAAATGGTAAAAATCCCGGTTGTTCAAAAAATAGTATTTTCCCTGTGTCGAGCGTATCAGTATGACGAAGTAGCAACAACCCAGTTGAAGAATAATTTCATAATTTTTGCTGTGTTTTTGCAAAAAAAGACAGCTTTGGTTTGCAGTAAGTAGGCTCAGGGCGTTCAATTAAACTGCTATAAAGACAAATAGTTTTTTTGAACTTCTAAAACCACAATGCCATCTTATTTTGTTGCTTACCCCTCTTCAACCTTTATTACTCTGATTTCTAATAGAATAAATACTAAAGAATTTTGGCGCCGGCTTCTGCTAATCGAACATCGTTTATAATATACGATATAAATGGTTTAACCGATTTTAAAATTAAAATACGATCAAAGTCAATAAATTATTGTCGCCAGGCTGATTGTTTTATTATTAGGTCATTAGTTATATAATATTCGACTGGCCTCTCAGCTCAGTTGGTAGTAGCTCTGCCTTTTGGCATGCACTAAAAGTGGGTGCCTTTTGGTCATGGGTTTGATCTCCACCGAGAACAAATATTTGTGAGGTGAACACAGATGTTTGTTCTCTGTCTGGGTGTGATATTGTATTCTTAAGCATTGTGCATATCTAGCTCGATAGCGATGGCGATCAGTGAAACGCAGACTAACATGAAAAAAAAATTAAAGAAACTAAAAATGTTAGTTCCACTCGAGTTCCACTTTTTTTGCAATTATCATGTCTATTATTTAAACAAACATGACAATGGAAAGTTAATTGATCAATTCGGATGAAATAGTCTAAAAAATTATAAATTAAGAATATTTTGTTAATTGATAGATTTAATATGATAGATTTTAGGCAGCCTTTGGACGAGCTTGTACCCAATTTGACGGAGTTTTTACGCCATTCTAAGGCGCCGCTAGAACTGGGACCGATACTTTAACGTATCTTATCTACTGAAACAAAGAATCGCTCTGATGTGAATGTCACTGGCGGTCACCCATCTAAAAGATGACGACGAAACTTGCTTAACTCATAATCAATGGGTTATTCATCATCAATATCATCAGAGAGTCAAGAACTCTTCTGCTGGGCACTTCAGGATACTTATATAATACTATGGGATTTCCTCTATATCCAGGAACAAAGAGTCTGAATTCTTTCAATCCACCGATTTCTCGCGATCTATGCAATATTGTCACGACAATTAGTCGGCTAGGAAAGGTCTTTAACTTTGTCTTTCGGTTCATGGTCGCCATTACTCGCCATTCATGAGCTTTTGTTACCATTGCTTAGTAGTACTTACCAAATATATGTCAGTAAAAGTAATTGACCTGTTAGCTTTGACGTCATCACAGGTCATTATTTGTTTACACCTAGGTTGTAGTGGGTTTACACTTACGCATAGGTTATGGTAACTTTTACTTATTTCCATAAAAAGTTAGTTCTAACGTTAGTCATTGCGCATCATCAGAGTCATTATGTAAGGTCTGTGGCCATCTAGACGGTATTTCATAAATATGTTAATCATGTGAATTTAAGTGACGTCATAATCATTATTCAGGAAAATGACTGGCATTCCTGCATCTCTAGTAGTCACCGTTTGAGAGCACTAACATGGTGTACATAATTTGTGAGGAAACCCGCGGCTGAGTCAGCTCCGCACGTATTGACCATGTCTCTCCTGTGGATTAGGCCAATTAAGCTGTCAGGATGGTAAAGGTGCTGGGCAAGCTTATTCCATCTAAAATCCTGTCCCAGGCACTGTAGCGTTCCGTAATTAGGGGCATGAGTAATTGAGTAATGACTACTTGCCCCTGTCGTTAAAATCATCTACTATAGATGTAAAAGCCTGTTTACTTGTAGTCCTCAGCACTAACTCATTTAAAATAATACAGGCGTATACCACAAATCACAAAATACGTCCATTCATGATGATTTTAATAGCATCCAAGCACATCAGTAGGCCTACCCATGAACTCTGAAAACCAGAACCAAAGACAGAGCCAGACAGAACTCATGGTAGGCCCTACAGGAGTATTTTTTAGTATTTTTATTATTTTTATTGGATTTTAGAGATATACGTACATCGTGAAGGGTTCGTCGGCGGAAGTACTACCACCATGCCTATTTCTACCACGAAGCAACATTGCTGTGTTTCAGTTTGAAGGGTGTGGGTGCCGGTGAAATTACTGAGTGAGGCTTTTTTTTTTACAAACCTTTGGCTCACCTGATGGTAAGCGACGATGTAGCCGACGATGAAGCAGGATGCCATGCCTATGTCTAGAAGACACCTATTCACTCTTGCCTTGAAGAGGCCCAGATTGTAGTTGTTAGGAAAAACTGCCGACGGCAATGAGTTCCATTCCCTTGAGGTTCGCATAGTTCGCAGGCTGAACATTGCCTCAAGACAATAGACGCAGGGCATCGCATCTTAGGGCAAGCAGCTGATTAGCTTGACCCACCAGGCAATGCTTTGTCAAAGCTTGTACTTCGCAAATTGCTCATTGTAACTACACTTCTCGGATGTAAAATGAGTTGACTCAATTTCATGATGTTTGAGCTACATTCATTCATACTAATAACCTAAGGAAACATAGAGGTAAATAATGTAGTGACGACTATGTACACAACATTACGGTGATAGATAGGTCAGATCTATTTCTACCACTTGTGTAATATGTATATAGAATTTCCCACTTTTAAGACTTCCTCGCATCTGTCAAATATGACATACTTTACCTACGTAATTTTTTTGCACACTAAGGGCGCTTGTACACGCTAAGAAAATTTGCCGTTCCTGCGGCAGACAAGACAAATTCTTCGTGTAGACGACAAGAATTTTGTCTTTTCCACACACGAAAACTTTTCAACGTTCGCCGCGTCGTGTCTTGCGCAGATAAGATTTTTTTCGTGCACCGCTGCGAGCAGTGTACACAGTTATTTTCTAGTTACGACACGAATTCTTGGGTAGACCCGGCGTTTTTTCTTAGCGTGTACAAGCGCCCTGACAGCCATACTTATAAACGCAATTTAAATTTAATCATTGCTTAAAGTGAGCCCTGTCTCTGTTTGTCATTACCCAGTGGTAAGAGATGGCAATAGTGAAGGCACTGTTTATCTTTTGACATATTTTTATAAGTAAGGGTATTAGTATACAATAATAATACAGACAGAGAACAAACATCACAGATTGTTCACCACACAAATATATTTATACTCGGTGGGGATCAAATCCACACTCTCCAGAGCAGAAGGCGGAGTTACTACCAACTGCGCTCTGAGGGATATCAAGGCCACCAAGATAGGTATTAATAAATAAATAAATAAATATCTTAGACAATCCACACTACACTATCTAGCCCCAACTACTATGGCAGAGCTTGTACACAAGGATACGCATCAGACTATACACAGCTAGCTCTTATGTCTTTGCTGTAAGCTTCATTTTTCTTTGTTTAGCTTGAGCTGTATCCTACTGTACTATGGGAACCAGATAGCTGATATAATCCCTTCTTCTTCTCAGTCGCTTCACTCTTGTCAGAGCGGTCGTGGTCATCATGAATATCTTATGATTTATTTTTATCAGGGGCTGTGGCAAGCCTCACGATACCTCGCCACTTCTCTCTAAATGTTGTCATCCGGGAGCACTCTTGTAGGGTTCCACCCACTGCTGATTTGACCTGATCAGTCCACCGCATAGGAGATGTTCCACTGATATAATACATAAGTACATTTTTTTTTGTAAATACATAATGATGCCATAGGTTATAATATTCAAGCAAGAAGAGGAAATAACTTACTCATTGATGCATAAAATTCCCATACTCAAGGAAAACCACATAAATAGTACACTTACTCCTATAATATGTCATACATAATGTAGGTAGGTATAGGTATGTATGTAAGTGTACTATTTATGTGGTTTCATGTAGCTCATGGTAGGCCTACCAGAGGCGTATTTAAAGATTTGGCGCCCCGGGCCTAAAAGATATGCCGCCCCATAAATTTTCGGAAAAAAAGTTTTGTTTTACGTACCTACCTAAGCTAGATGGATTTTTCGGCCCCCCTAAACTAAGCCGCTTTATTGCAAATTTCGGCTCGTTTTTAAAAACGTTAATACAGGTATTACATTTACATTACGATTTACATTTATTAGTATGAGTAGCGGCACGTAACTTTAGCACTGACCGTTATTACGCAGAAGTCAAAATTAAGGTACCTGAGGGGGGCTAGCGGGATGAAGGGCAGACGTGCGTAGCGCCGATTGGCTCTCCGCTCGAGTTCCCCTCCCCACACCGATACCACACCCCGTGCACATACAGTGTACAGTCGCGTTCTCAATAATTGTATTGTTATTGGCTGATATTAAGTTTTTATTTTTCTACTCCCCATAAACTTGTCAAAAATTTATGTCTTAGGTACCTACTATAAATGTTTGGACATCTTACTATTTAACATTACATTAAAATCATGTCGTTATAATTATTTAGCTAATTAGTCCATTGAAATGTAACAATTTAAGGACCGAATATTGCATTTTTGTTAAAGGACGCAATTTTATTTTTGGGACATGTGTGGGGGGGTCAATAATAGCTTAACTCCATGTTTTTGGGGTTGCCGCTCTTGTCCCCCGGCCGCCATCTTCGATAAAGGCGTGCAAACACTTTTCGCGATATCTCGGGAACTATGTGTCCTACAAAAAATTCATCAAGGAATAATTTGTAGCAAATCACTTTGCTAAAAATATGTTCATATAAATTTTTGCCCTAAATTTAAAATTAAAGAAGTTATAAGCAAAAAGGGAGAAATTTTGTGTAGAAATTTTCTCACTTTTTTGCTTATAGCTTCTTTAATAATACCTAATAATAGTCGTAGCAGGTAGATGTTAATTTGTCCCCAAACGGTAACCCGCACCTTTTCTACCTGCCTAACATTATCGAAAACGTACACTTCTCTTAGAAATTACTACAAGAAACAATAATTTGGAAAGTTCTATAAGTAAGGAAAAGAGTTAGCAATGAAAAAATGTAAAGCTTATGTAACATTTCAATTGACTAAATAATTATTTAAAGTTATAATTGTATTGCGTGCGCGACAGTACAAATGCGCAGCTATCCCCTCCGCGTATCGCTCAGCGCTAGACTTACATGCCGCTAGCCGCTAGTCCACCCGCGACCGCGCCGCCCGCCCCGGCTGCTTTACAACACGAGAAACGAAAGTCGAAGCATCCCGACTAGTCCCGAGTCACTCACGAGCGACGGAGTACGCCTCGCCCCTCTCTCGCCCGCGCCCGTTGACCGGCCGCCCCGTTAATGTTGATGAGTTTTATCTTTTGTTCGTTCGTTCGAAATTGCTTCAGGGATGTAAAGTCAGATATATTCAGGGTAGTGGGGCGGCAATGGCTTAGACTGGCACAGGATCGAGGTAGATGGCACAAACTAAGGGAGGCCTATACACAGCAGTGGGTAAAGTCGTGCTGTGGATGATGATGATGATGATGTAAAGTAAAAAAGGCGCACGAATCTGAACGAGTCTGCACGCAGTCTGCCGCCCCGGGCCATGGCCCTCTTGGCCTAAGGGTAAATACGCCACTGAGGCCTACTGTATACCTACCTAAGTATACAGTAAGCCTACCATGAGCTCTGTCTGGCTCTGTCTCTGGCTCTGGTTTTGAGTCTGTGTGAGTGCTCACCAGTGCAATATACTGTGTGTGTGACGTTTTGACGTAGGATTTAATTGGTCAACACTCACACAGACTCAAAACCAGAACCAGAGACAGAGCCAGACAGAGCTCATGGTAGGCCTACAGGGCGTCTCACGGATATGCCACATGGAGGGAAAGTACCTTGAATATTGTAAATGGAACATTTTACTTTAAACTGCATTTCAATAAAATTGAGCATTTGATAAATAATTGATTAAATTGGATTAAAAATTTATACAATTCATGGTCTTCCTTTATGAAGTAAAAAATAATCCTTGTGTTAAAGCCTTTCGATCGGTATGATAAAGGTGCAGGGTGATTATTTTTCTCGTGTAAGGGGTTCGATTCCCGGTTCAACCATGTAGTTATTTAAATATCTAGGTATGCCGTTTAAATTGTTTTTTTAATTCTAATAATGTATTTTTTCAATAAAATGTTCCATCTACAATATTCAAGGTACTTTCCCTTCATTGTGGCATATCCGTGGGACGCCCTGTATATCTCCAAATACTCCTAATAGATAGAACGAACTATATATGGTACAAAATTCTGGGCACGACCTTCAATGACGTCTCCATGACGGAATAGCGCCTACTAATCTACGGGTATGATTCAGAGTTTCAGCATCCGAAGTAGGTAGGTTTTGCAAGTGAGTAAATACGGATGAAGTTTACGGATGCGGGCACATTGCAGTGAGTGGGGTGGAGAATATGAGTGTACTACACCTTTTCTAGGTATGTATGGTTGTAGGCAATAAATATTGCACATCGGCTTTTCGGCTTTGTATCTCATCTCTTTCTGACGCACGCTATAAGAAGCCGAAATTAGCCGATGTGCAATATTTATTGCCAACTACTATACGTAGCAGCTGACACGAACTAGTCATAGAGATAATTTAGTACTAGTCTTTAGGCCTGCGCACACCTAGGCCGCTGGCGAACGCGATCAGTGAAACGCTGTCAAATTTGACAGCGATATTTGAAAGTGTTTCATTGATCGCGGTCGCCAGCGGCCTAGGTGTGCGCAGGCCTTTTGTCATTATTACGAGTATCAGCCTTAAAGTCCACTGGTGTTTAGCAGCCCTTCTCATATTTTGTGGGGTCTGACATAGTCGAGAGAAGTACTTCCACCATGCCTAATTCTGCCGTGAAGCAGCATCGCTGTGTTTCAGTTTGAAGGGTGTGGTCGCCGGGGAAATTACTGACACGTGAGGCTGAACATCTGTGCTTCATAGGGCATGTTCCTGACGTAGGTACGTGACCTTTGTAGGTCCAAAAATAAAAAACCAACCAAGCATTGCCTCGTGGCAAAGCTTCCCATCCGCCGCTTCCCATCAGGTGGGCCGTATGCTTGTTTGTCTACTTTGTTGTATAAAAAAAAAACAATAAAAAGGAACAATGGCATTTAAATTTGGTTGCCACTCAGCAACTATAGATAGATAAATATATATAGATCGATTATGCTATAGATAGATGGTGATGATGGTATTACAAGTAAATAATCTAGTCTAATACCATTTCTATTAAAAGCATGCTAGTCTAGAGTCTAACATGAATGAAATGAGCTTCTAAACAGCATTAATTGAGCGTAATAGATGCAAATGTTCGCCACTAAGCGTCACTGGGAACAGTAAAAGTTTAGTACCATGTACAATTGATAAATTTTGCCAAGTTTGTTTGTTCATAGAATATAATATTTTCAACTAAATACATTTATTTCCACAAAGAAGAAACTTACTTAGAAAATGTACAAAATACATAAGAAACGTAGGTTGAGCTTCCTCAACCTCAACCTCAGGTTCAGGTTGGTTGAGTTGGAGTGGAATTCCTTGCCGGCGTCTGTTTTTCTGAGCACTTATAACTTGGATGTTTTTAAGAGTAGAGATAACAGGTATCTTCTAGGGGTAAGCGTGTTACACCGTCGACTGTATCATCACAGGTGAGATTGCGGTCAAACGCAAACTATCTTCTTCTAACTATTATTTATAAATAAGTCGGGTTTTCCTTCCTGACGCTATAACACGATAACGGCTGGACCGACTTGGCTGATTTTGGTCTTGAATGATTTGTGGAGGTCCAGAGAAGGTTTAAAAGGTTTTTTTTTCAACGGGAACGGTAACGGCGAGCGAAGCCGCGGGCGGCCGCTAGTATTGTGTAAAAAAAGAGCTATCTGCAGATCACACAAACACACGACAAACGATGTTTTATTCAATAGTATCACAAAGATTACAGCTAGGTGAATCTAGGTTTCAGTTCCACGCAATCAAGCTTAGAAGAACAGGCAACAAACTACAGCTTGGTTCCAACCGCGTGTGTAAGTAAAGTCAGGGCTTAACATTACTACATTTGGCCCACACTGATAAACTGCACGCTTAAGCTTGCATTCAAAATGCATCTGAATAAAATTAACTGAGCTTTCCACAGAAAGCTTAAAGCACACAATCATGCTTTAACAGTTTGGTAGGTGTGTGTGATTACTGGCTCATTGGGTTATTGTTCGTAATGTAAATACATTTTTTTCTTATTTTATGCACATTATTATTAACTAATGGCCGCCTACGGCTTTGCTCACCCGTTCCCGTTTCTTTTTCGGGACAATAATCTGTGTCTGACTCCTGGTTTCCATCAATTTTCAGCCAACTCGGTTCAGCCGTTCTTGAGTAATAAATAGTGTAACTAACACGACTTTCTTTTATAGGTATGTATAAATAGATTTATATTTATAAAAAACTAGCAGCCCGTCCCGGCTTCGCACGGGGTAGACAATATTGTTGTACATTATTTTGTTCTATCGCTAATACATTTTTCTACACCTTCGGTTACATTGTTCAAATTTTAACCAAGGATCTCTAATTGTTTTCATTGACGGCATGCAAGTTACGTAGGTTGAGCGAAACTGGATGTGGCAAGAGTTTAACTTGTGGTTTTGTTAAGATAGGTAGTTTTTTTTTTTACACATTGTATTTTAACTTTTTTACAATTTTATTTTGTAACGTGGAATCTAAGTAATTTTTTAAATGTATATATTGATTTGGCTTGCTTTATATCAAGAGGGAGCCTATTATAGAGTTGGGCGCCTTCATACATTATATTTCGCTTTCCGTAGTTAGTTCGAGGTTTATGTAGAATTATATCGTTTGTTCTTCTTAGTTTCAATTTTTGTATAGTGTGCTTTTTTGTAAACGTGATTTGTGTGTGAATATCTCTACTGAGGATTTTTCTTATTCATATGCATGTGTTATATGAGTAGGTTTGTGATATTGACATTATGTTTGTTTATTTGTAGATTTTATGTGTAGATTCAAGAAAGTCATAGTTGAACAAAACCTTTATGAGTTTGTTTTGTGATATCTGTAATAGGTATTAAGTTCGTTTTGGCTGCTGTACCCCATATTTCTATTAGGTAGTAGTAGTATAATTTAGTAAGCGTATTGTAAGTTTGTATGAAATCAAACCGTTTAAAGCTGGCCAAAATCACGCCCAAAAGATTCGTTACAAACATACATACATACTACAGGTGACGCTCATAAAAAAACGTGTAAAAATTACAAATTGGCATTTATTTGTTCCAGGGTTTTTCCTACGTACATTGTAAAAGTGACATACCATTGTATCTCCTATATTTTGCAATGAAATGTAATATTGATCGGGAGATTTACAGCAGGAGTAGAACATAAAGTGCGCTTGCTTTTACAACCGCCGAGACAGTAATGTCAATGTGTGGGGTGACAAATATTATATTTCTCTATATTATTATAAAATAATTCGTATGTCCGTTTATCTTATAGTTAGATAGAAAGATTATCTGGAAAAGATCCACTGCATTCGGGCAGACAGACCCCGACTTTTCGCGAAGTTTGTCAATCTTTGCCGAAGCGGTGTCGGTTACGTGACAGGGACGCGATGTCACGGTTTATTTGGTATTCCCATCTCAAAAAATGCTCAAGCCTCTTTTGTTTTTTTTTCTCTACAACTTTATCTACTGACAAAACAAGCATAATAATAAATAATGTTTTATTATCAGTTATCTGGTTCTCCTAGTACAAGTTTTGCTTAGTTTAGAGCTAGTTAGTGCTGCGTGGAATGTCTGCAATTTTTCCTTTATTTTCTTTAAAATACTGGTGCAGTCAAGGGCAAAACTTAGCTTGTACAAGCTCGGGTGAATTATAAAGTTAGTTTGGTGCAGTTTTGGGTGATCGAAAGTTTATACCTACGCTTGCGTTCGACACAAAATGTCATGATATTGTATGCAACGAAATAATACCTTTGCTATTGTGTTGTACAAGAAAGAGAAACTAGGGTTGCACTTGATTCATTATGATTCAATCTCCTGAATCGTTGCGTAGTGTGGTTTATTATTTTATGACAGAAGAGAAGGGATACACAATACGGTTCTCGTAATTTTTGCTACGGTATGTATTTTTATCAATGAAATTCAGTTTGGCCTTACGACTTTATCCAAACTAGCTGTGACAAAGCATTAGAAAGTTTTCATTCATAAATGTGCCTACAGAAAAGTGTACCTCAACTTGAAAAAAAAAAAATACCTATCTCACAATATTGTTTTGCGCATTTTTTATAAAAAAAATTCAAGATATTCTGGTGGTTCATCTAAATAATTGGATACTGTTGCTGGATACTGCTTGTAAAAAGTGCAAAGCCACGAAAAGCCCGTCAACCGAGGACAAACAATATGTGGCTTTTTAACATAACTCAAAAGTAAATAAGCCAAGAGTAAGTACGCACAAAGTAATAGAGGAAAGTCAATTTATTTTCATAGCTGCCTCCTAAACGATTGTATTCACTTTAGTACCACTGAACTCTTGAATGGAACATGGTTATTGAATGAACAGCTTTCGAGTCAATCGCTCTCTTCAATAGACTATAACTCAGCCTATTACATGTATGCAGAGATGATACTAATGTGTGTCAGTGAGGAAAGAGGTGTGATTATGACTCTTTTATGGAAATCATGTCGTTGATATGATAATTTTGCAGTGAAGAGTGTTGGGTTACTGCGATATTGTGTATTCAGTTACAAATGGATTTACTTATGCAATGTGGTATTTCATTGCTTACAACATTTTGTAAGATATTATTATGTTTAAGAATATTTAAATTTAATTTAATATTATATTAAAAATATTGTTTGTTTTCATTCAACTTTTAATTTTTACTTTTGTGCCAGTTTTTAGGGTTCCGTAGCCAAATGGCAAAAACGGAACCCTTATAGATTCGTCATGTCTGTCTGTCTGTCTGTCCGGCCGTGTCACAGCCATTTTTCACCGAAACCATAAAAGCTAGACTGATGAAACTTGGTGAGTAGATGTATTCTGTGAACCGCATTAAGGTTTTTACACAAAAATAGAAAAAAAACTATAAATTTTGGGGGTCCCCCAAAATTTATAGTTGTCATACTTGAAACTGAAACTCAAAAATTTTTTTTTCATCGAACCCATACGTGTGGGGTATCTATGAATAGGTCTTCAAAAATGATGTTGAGGTTTCTAACATCGTTTTTTTCTAAACTGAATAGTTTGCGCAAGAGACACTTCCAAAGTGGAAAAAAGTTGGTCCCCCCTCTAACTTCTAAAATAAGAGAATGATAAAACTAAAAAAATATATGTTCTAAATAGTCAGTAGTTTTTTTTTATACGTCATAAATCGTAAACCGCAATTTACCTGTCGACGAGCTACAAAAACCTTTATATTATGTTATTTGATGCTACGGAACCCTTCATGGGCGAGTCCGACTCGCACTTGGCTGCTTTTTTTTAATATGTTCCATGACCGCGAAATTTTTGTACTTCTACCTTAGTTATGAGAAACTTTTTTATTTAACCTTTTTTGTCCCACTGCTGGGCAAAATATGTTTGCTTAATCATCATGAAAATTGCAATTACTTCTAAGCCTCAGCGCAAAAACACTCTACTACTGAAATTGATATATTTCGTGATAATTACTTAATGACTGTATACATTCTTTTAAGTGGGTGATCCATTGGCAAGCCAATGAAGCACCTACAAGACCGCGGTTTCGTAGGTGCTCCATTGGCGGTTTATACCTTTAGCTCGCAGGCTCGTCGGTTTTAGCTCGCCAATAGATCGCCCACTTCAAACTTAAACTTTTATCGTCCTGTAAAAAGCTTTTTCAAACATTACCAAAAAACAGCAACATAGGTATTATCAACTCTAAAAGTTCCCAGTTCATTCGGTTGCAATGCTTTCGACTGCCACAGCACACAATTACTCAGTGGTGATGGATGCGAGGCGCTACCGTACTACACTGAGAAAAATGTAAAGCTGAAAAGTTCGTAATTAGGGTGGATTTATTCGTAATGAAGGCGAAAAAACGACCAAGCGTACTTGGACGAAAAACGCCTTCCTAGGTTGGAGGCGTTTTACGCCTTAAGCGTGAGGCGCAACAAATAAGCAGCATTATACTCTCTAATGTGTGTTTTAGACGTATTTTTTTACAGATTAGCCTTAAATAAAAAGCTATTTACGTGGTAAGTGAGAAAGGATCGACGAACTGACGATGGGATTTAACTTCCGGTAAGGCGATATAAACGGTAAAGAAGGTGCTCGGGTCACACACGTCTATCTTTCCTAGAGTAATATCCGACGCATCATTGCGCCCCAATTAACTTCTAGTAAGGCGTTTTACGCCTTTTTTACTGCGGTTTAATTTGTTCACAAAGTGTTTTGAATATTTATTGACTGCTTCCTAAGTCATAATAGACTTTTAGTAAGGTGTTTTATACCTTTATTCGCTGCAGTTTAACCGATCCACTAAGAGTTTTGAACGTTTCATAAATCATAATTCGCTTCTAGAAAGGCGTTTTAAGTCTTTACTTACTGTGGGTTTAACCTGTCCACTAAGCGTTGTCAACGTTTACTAAGTCGTAATTGCCTTCTAGCAAGGCGTTGTACGTCTTATCTTACTGTAGTTTAATCTGTTCATTAAGCGTTTTCAAAGTTTACTAAGTCGTAATCGACTTTTGTAAGACATCGCACGTCTTACCTTACTGTAGTTAAACCTGTTTACTAAGTCATAATCGACTTCTAGTAAGACATCGTACGTCTTACCTTACTGTAGTTTAACCTGTTCATTAACCGATATTGATGTTTTTTTAAGTCGTAATTCTCTTCTAGTAAGGTGTTTTACGTCTTTACTTACTATGGGTTTAACCTAAGCATTAAGTGTTTTCAACATTTACTTAGTCGTATTTGCCTTCTAGAAGTTATTTTAGAATGTTTCATACGATTAGGCTAGCCGTATCGTACGGTAATTTGTGCTTTCTTTACGAGCAGAAACGTTTTATAAAGACCGGAAAAAAGCCTTTCAATGGCTAGTAACGCAGTTCTCTAAGGGCATGATTGACTTGCTTTACTATCATTTAGTTCATATTAACGGCATTGGGCCGCTCAAAGGTCACTCTTAGGTAACGCGGGCCAATATCCTTCACATGAACTTTATGATAATAGATCAGCCAAACATGCCTTCAGTGAACAGCGTAGCCTGCTGCCTCAGAAAGCTGTTCTCCCAGTCTTTGTAAGCTTCTGAAATTAATAGAACAAAAATTTATAAAGCACCTCAATAATAACTGATTACAGGTTACCAAAGATATGAACTAGATAGACTAGTATTTTCTCAACCCAACAGTTTAACCTCAACCTAGCCTATTAAATAAGTCGATAGCTTTTGCATCTTATATAAATAATAGTGGTATTGCAATAAAACCATTCAATAAAAATCTATAAATCTGTATTAGAAAATCAATTTAGATAAGTAATTAACTTTTTAAATACTTAAAACAAGATAAAATCGTCCTGGAGAATGCCCTTTTCGTTGTAAAGCTTTTGTAGGCACGCATTTGCTGTTATTGCCCACAGGCTAGCTCCTCTCATTGCGTAGCTCCTTCCTTGGCATCCGTTATTGCAAGTGAAGCCTTCTCAACCGGATTACAATATCTGAAATAAAATAATGTATATTTTAGGAAATAGTTATCGCAAATAAAGTAGAGCGTTCTATGATGGTAATTAGTACAAGTAGGTATTATGTTTATCTAACCAAACTACGACCACAGGTCTATTAGAGGACAGGTCGGCCTGGCATTGCAGGTTCTAAGTCAGAGAGGTCGTTTGAATCACTGATAGCAAATGACAAGTACTTACAGCTATAATCCTTTTTAAATGGTTCTCCAATACCGCGTGCCCATGATTGAAATCACTCCATTGAAGTTTGGTGTTTGGATTTACTTCTAGCCCAGAGTCCAAACGGGCCAATTATTTTCTTTGTTTGGAATCCAGGAAGCCATTAACAGCCTGTTAAGTAGCCCGTCCTCTTTGCGTATTATGTAAAGTACACCTTATCTGAAAAAAATAAACAATTAATTTTCCTAAGTTTTAAAACACTTTTGTACCAATTTACAAAATTAAATGCAAAAGTTCAAAACTAAAAACACTAAGTAGGTACATATTTTTATAAATCATTTTTCGTTCGTGTTTCTAACACAACCAGAATCTAGGGATTAGGTACCTAAACTTATCAAATACACATAATACATCATATTATTATATCATGATTAGGTTCAAAAACATTAGGGAATAACTGAGTTTGATACAGGTACTCTACTTACCTCGAAATGACGTATCAATTAGGTGATTGCCCCATTTTGTTAATAAATCTGTGGGATTCTGGTCTGCCACGTTCGAAGCACGAAAATGTTTGTCTGGTTGGTTGCTGCTGATAGGTCTGTCTTGGACCTCTCTACATCTGTTTGTCTGTGCTTCCATACACTGACACAGCCAGCAGCGTTCAGAAAATGAGGGAAAATAAAAAAAAAACCCGCAAAATAAACTTTGAATGACTCAGAACTAAACCAAACACTCCGTCCAAAGTCAAACCAAACTGACGAATGAAACAAGTCGTGACGTGCTCGTGGCCTCGTGGGCAGTGCTGCCAACTCGATTACCGCAGATTATGCTAGTGGTGGGTGTTAAAAATAACAAAATAATAATAAATAGATATTCAAGACAATCTACTCAACATTATCTAGTCCCAAACTAAGCAGAGCTTACTATGGGAACCAGATAGCTGATATAATACTTAACACACATTTTTTTTGTAAATACATCTTAGAATACAATATAATGCCCCAACAGAGAAAAAAACAACTGTGTTCACCACAAGTATTTTGTTCTCGGTGGGGATCGAACCCACGACCTACGCCGCAGAAGACAGAGATCCTACCAACTGAGCTGAGAGGCCAATCAAAAATATGCTAAGTATACGTAGTCTTTAAGCCAAAACTGTACTGCATTACTAACTGCCTGTGTCATGTGTGTGTCGATTGGCGTATACTCCAAGCATAGTTCGTGTAGTTAGCACACAGCACAGAGCAAAAGTAGGTATTGAATGTGGTTCGTCAGGGTTCCAACCAAAAAGCGAGTAAACTCAGGGAAAGATTCTAAATGGGTGTTTTCACGGATATTTGATTTGCTTGATTTTTTTTTGTTTGTTACCACATAACTCATAAACTAATTTGAAAAATTATATCTTAACTTTACTTTCAGATTAGTCCCATAGAAATTTCATCATAATCGGTTCAGCAGTTTTGTCGTTGGGTTTTCAAGTTTATATACTCTCTCTCATACAGTTATACGAACCAAGGTTATTTGTGTAGCTGGCAGCATTATTGAGATTTTCGTTTTACCTATGACAAGTGCCTTACAAAGGTGTATCTCGCAGTAACTAGAGAGTTTTTTTAAACTTAACCCACCAATTGACTGAAAGTCGTTAAAATAATAAAACTGAGTAAAATAGACTTTTCTTCCACCAAATTATATACAAATATTTGCGGACATTCCACACAACACAATCTAGCCGTAAACTAAGCAAAGCTTGGTAATATGGGAAACAGGTAGCTGAGACCTATATTACCTAAATAGGTATCATATTTTTGTAGACACTGGTTTGGGTTCTTCGCTTGATCTAAGTATATACCTACCTACAGGAAAACAGGGCTTGTGTGTAGAAGCGAGGGTTCTGCCTTTGAATAGCAACAAGGAGTCATAGTGCGTAACAAACTTTTTTTTAATGGAACAGCTATTAATGGGTTTTATTAAACAGCGCTATGATTCAATAGGAACCTCCCTAATAAAACACAATGAAACACTTAAGTGGGTAGTGACACTTAAGTGAGTACCTACTTAAGTATTTAGGTAGGTAATGTACAAATCTGCCTACCTATCTATTACCTAGGTTCGTACTTATGTAGGTTTTAAACGTTTGTATAAATAGTTGCGAAAGTATCATCCGTCGAACATTGCCATATCTACGGTTTCATTCACAGAATATTTAAGTCACCAGATGACGTTATTTGACCATTTGATCAGTCGTAACTTTAGCATTAATGAGCCTTTAATATAGGAAAATATTGCTAAATTTACGGTTATATTAGCCAAATATGTATGCCGTTATTAGGCTTTTTTTAAATTTGACTATATAATATCTCAAGTACCATCCGCCCTATCTTAAGGTGAATATTGTTATATCTACGGTTTCATTTACTGAATATGAAAGTCGTTAAATGAAGTTATTTCACCGTTTGGTTAGTCTTAACTCGATCGTATTTCGCCTTAAGATACGGTAAATATTGCCAAATTTACGGTTAAATTGGCCAAATATGTATGGCGTTATTAGACTTTTTAAACGTTTGATTAAATAGTAACTAAAGTATCATCCGCCCTACCATAAGGTGATTGTTGTCTTATCTACGGTTTAATTAACCGAATAAGTAAATCGTTTTATGATGTTATTCACCGTTTGATTAGTCGTAACTTGATCGTATTTCGCCTGATGATAACACTAATATCACCAAATTTACGGTTATATTGACCAAGTATGTAAGTCGTTATATGACGTAATGTTACCGTTTAACCAGTCGATATCTTGAGCATGTATTGCCTTATGAAAAGGTGAATATTGCCATATTTACGTTTATATGTATGCCGTTATAAAACCTAATGTTACCATTTGATTCGTCGAAACCTGAGCATATTTGGCCTTATAATAGGGCAAATGTGGCCACATTATACCTCTAAGTTGCCGAATTCATACGTCGCTGAAAGACTTTAAGTTTACGTTCAAATTTTTGTGACTAAAGTATATTCTGCCTTATTGTAAGGTGAATATTGTCATGCTTAAGATAATTTATGCCGCTTTCGAAAGTTCTTTTATGACTTAGGTTTACGTTTGTTTAGTTTTTATTAAAGCATATATCGCCTTAATTTAAGTTAAATTTTGCCTTAATTACGGTGATATTCAACAAATATTCAACGTCGTAAATTTAAAGCGTTTTCAATAGTCCATTACTGCTGTATTAACAGTGTTAAGTTGGATTCCAAGACTACCTTACGGTAAGTCATTCGAGACGGTTCGTGCTTATCATAAGAGACGTACCAGTTTATCGCAAACGAATATAAAGTCAAATTAACCGTAAGCGTTTCAAAATCGCCTCGCGTCATTACAATTCAGCCGTCAAAGGTGGAATTCATCTTAGGCCAGAAATCCATTTTTCTCAGTGTATACTCGTACCTACTGTACTGTGGCCTACGCCACGCCCACTAAATTACAGACCGTACCTTTAGGTATATTTTGTTGACGAATAACACTTTATTTCCAGTAATGATAGGTTGCATTAGATGCAGGTCGCTTTGTTCCAGTAAAGTATGAAAATAACCAAACTGAGCAATTGTACTACACTGGCACCTATACTCACTACTTATAAAGTTGTTTATAAATATTGTGGACAATCCACACAACACTATTCAACGCCAAATTAAGCGGAGCTTGTACTATGGGAACCAGATAGCAAATGTAATACTTATATTTTTTTCTCGATCAAACCCACGGCCTACGGCGCAGAAGGCAGAGCTACTACCAACTAAGCTGAGAGGCCAGTCGCATGTAGGTATGATTTACACTACTATAGTTCTTAAAAAAATAGGATAGGTAATACAATTAAATAACTGCTTTTATAGGTTCTTATCAGTCTTATTAAACAAGCGACCCCTTCTAGACTCAACCTAGAAATCAAAGGGACCCGTAATTCAAGCCCCATCGTAGAAAATACCTTTTTAATACAGTTGCTCAAAAAGTGGCGTATTGCAGGGACGTATAGCGTTCGGGATGTGGGCTATTACACACGCGTGCTTTTTTTTTACCATTCCCGCACTAGTGCTTTTTCTTTCCCAACTGTCAAAATAATGTCTAAAAAGAGAAAACCAACCATGAAGTTTTTACTAAAAAAATTCATCGAAGTTTTTATGATTCATGCAAATACGTATTATTTCTAAAAAGAAGCTACTAATTTGTTTCATTAACAGATTTAATGATTTGATTGAATGAGTTATGTTAGGTTTCATTTCATTTCATCTCATTAAATTTCATTTTCAATTCATATCAATAAAAAAAATCTACTGAAGACTTGGCTGTATGGGTATAGTTCCCTTTGCCTTCCAGAATGGGTGAAGAAAAAAAAAAAATCTCTGCTTATATTTTACGGTTGGCGCCATTTTTCAGAAATTTTCTTTGCGAGTTTATTTGTTTGTTGCAAAATGAGTAATTTCAACCCTAGTTTTTTTGAATTAACACCACCGGAACTCAGTATAATTGCACAAAATGCTTCGGAGAACATTTTACCGGAAAAGTCAAAAAGTCGCTACATGCATACATACGACGAACTTATTGCGTGGAGAGAAGAGAAAAAAGCAAATGTATTTTTATTATTTTATTAAATTGCTTAATTTTTTCGCAACTGTATTAAAAATAGTCGTTCAGTACACGTGCGGAACCGTCATTGCAACTTGTTCCGACTGTCAACCCTCGCCTTCGGCTCGGGTAGACATTTGTCGGAACTCTTTGCAATGACAGCCTTCCCGCACTTGTAATGAAATATACTATTTTAATACAGTTGCTCAAAAAGTGGCGTATTGCAGGGACGTATAGCGTTCGGGATGTGGGCTATTACACACGCGTGCTTTTTTTTTACCATTCCCGCACTAGTGCTTTTTCTTTCCCAACTGTCAAAATAATGTCTAAAAAGAAAAACCAACCATGAAGTTTTTACTAAAAAAATTCATCGAAGTTTTTATGATTCATGCAAATACGTATTATTTCTAAAAAGAAGCTACTAATTTGTTTCAATAACAGATTTAATGATTTGATTGAATGAGTTATGTTAGGTTTCATTTCATTTCATCTCATTAAATTTCATTTTCAATTCATATCAATAAAAAAAATCTACTGAAGACTTGGCTGTATGGGTATAGTTCCCTTTGCCTTCCAGAATGGGTGAAGAAAAAAAAAATCTCTGCTTATATTTTACGGTTGGCGTTGGCGCCATTTTTCAGAAATTTTCTTTGCGAGTTTATTTGTTTGTTGCACAAAATGAGTAATTTCGACCCTAGTTTTTTTGAATTAACACCACCGGAACTCAGTATAATTGCACAAAATGCTTCGGAGATCATTTTACCGGAAAAGTCAAAAAGTCGCTACATGCATACATACGACGAACTTATTGCGTGGAGAGAAGAGAAAAAAGCAAATGGTATTTTTATTATTTTATTAAATTGCTTAATTTTTTCGCAACTGTATTAAAAATAGTCGTTCAGTACACGTGCGGAACCGTCATTGCAACTTGTTCCGACTTTTTCGGAACTCTTTGCAATGACAGCCTTCCCGCACTTGTAATGAAATATACTATTGTTATTGGCGATGATTTCCACATAGCAGTAGGCCAGTGCTTGTTTCATCAGCAAATTGTATTAAAAAACTTACTAAGTTCAATTTGAGAGTACAAAAGCCGTTAAGTCGTTTCATCATGTACTGTCATCCCACATTTGATTCTAATCTGCGCCACTGTATTGCGCAAAAGCATTCTCCAATCTACAGTTAGCACCACGGACAAAATAGAATTGAAGACGTGTTTCTTTCATACTTAGCTAGCGGCTACCCGCGGTTTTGCGCGTTCCCGTTACTTTTTCGGGATAAAAAGTCCAATGTCCGTCTCCCTGGTTCTAACCTATGCAACCTTTTAGATAAACAAACCTCTTCAAGGCAAGAGCGAATGGGTGTCTTCTAGACCATCCTGCTCCATCGTTGGCTACATCGTCGCTTACCATCAGGTGAGATTGTAGCCAAACGATGGTCAAATAAAAAAACATATTTTTGTTTTTTTTAACCTGCTTATAAATGACGGAGGTAATGCGATACTCTACGAACTCTTCCTTTATTATTTGAAGTCGGTTAATGCAAAGAATCCTTTATACAATTTCAAGGAAAGCCAAATTATATTGAATAATAGATATTGTTCTATCAAATTTATGAAGTCTTAAATTCAGAATCAAAACGTAAGGATAAATCGAATCTTCTATCAAAAGTAGCATATTGAGAATCTTCCCCGTATTGTTTTCCGTCCTGGGTGTGTGCTAACGGCTGACGTCATAAGTCCTTACGTCATAGACTGTGCGACTATCTGTTTGCGAATTTATAAATAGTTACATTAAGATCAGGGGCTCGATACTAAGAATCACAATAAACTTCGATCAATATTAGTTCTATTCATTTCATTTGGATACTTTTGTGTAAAGTACGGGACAATGACGGAACTCACCGTTTTTAACTAAAAAAAACAGCCGAGTGCGAGTCGGACTCGCCCATGAAGGGTTCCGTAGCATCAAGTAACATAATATAAAGGTTCTTGTAGTTCGTCGAAAGGTAAATTGCGGTTTACGATTTATGACGTATAAAAAAAAACTACTGACTAGATCTCGTTCAAACCAAATATCGTTGAAAGTTTGCATATGTACAACATATATTTTTTTAGTTTTATCATTCCCTTATTTTAGAAGTTAGAGGGGGGGGGGACCAACTTTTTTCAACTTTGGAAGTGTCTCTCGCGCAAACTATTCTGTTTTGAAAAAAACTATATTAGAAACCTCAACATCATTTTTGAAGACCTATTCATAAATACCCCACACGTATGGGTTCGATGAAAAATTTTTTTTTGAGTTTCAGTTTGAAGTATGGGGACCCCCAAAATTTATAGTTTTTTTCTATTTTTGTGTAAAAATCTTAATGCGGTTTACAGAATACATCTACTCGCCAAGTTTCATCAGTGTAGCTTTTATGGTTTCGGAGAAAAATGGCTGTAACACGGTCGGACAGACAGATAGACAGACAGACAGACAGACAGACAGACAGACAGACATGACGAATCTATAAGGGTTCCGTTTTTGCCATTTGGCTACGGAACCCTAAAAATCGGTTGTCTGTAAAGTCGGTTTACACGATAGTTGAACGTGAAAACGTCATAAAAAATTGACACCACTTTTCACTGCACTTTATACTTAACGAAAACATGTAAATGTATTATTGTATAGCAGCTGTCCACGCGGACACATCGCACACTCAAGTAGGAGAGAGACAGATGTCAAACGCTGCCGAACGCGGAGGCCGATTGTGCCTCTTTGTCGCTCGTTACGCGCTCTCGCTTGCACTTCAAGCCTTAAACGGAACGCCTCCGAGCGAGGTAACGCCGCATGAGTCATGTTTTTTCGTGCGTGCAGCCGGCTCCATCGAATTATAAGACGTTGTCACGTCAAAACATCAAAAGCCTTGTTTTATACAGTTAACTAATAGAACAAGCATATGGCCGATGTTAAGTGGTTACTATCAAAGCACTGCTTCGCAGGTAAGGCACTTTAAGAACTTACCCTACAACGCACTCCCCGTCTATTGCGTTTATCAACTTGAGACACATATTACGTTAAGCCTCACGTGCCAGTAATTGTACCGCCACCGATGCTGCTTGGCGGCTGAAATATAGGCATGGTGGTACTTTCCCGAACGAGCCCTCACCAAGAGCTACTACGAAAAAGCCGTCATTAACCGCGCCTCCGCACTACTCGCGAAGTTGCAGACGAAGTTACTTCTCGAAGTTGATCGAAGTATGAATATCCGTACACAAAGTGAACCGAAGTGCCCCTCTACTATGCTATTCGTTTAACTTCAGTCAACTTCGCGAGTAGAGTAGAGGCGCGTTTAAATTTATCGCGTCCAGCCGTGGGCTTTTTAAAGTTCTTAGTGAAAACGACCTGAGAATCAGAATAATTTATTAACAAAGACACTTTAACAATATAATGCTATAACAAAACCTTGGCTCATTCAAGGAGTTACCTCCTATAGGTAGAAGCTAGTGGTATACTCTAAAAGGAAAACCCACTAGGTCAACACAAAATAAACAATACAGTGTTTACGTCTTCAAAGAATCGTGCTAAGCGGTTACGAAAGCAGACTGTTGTCCAAATCATTACTCACAATATAACTTTACTATACATGCTGGTATTCTCAAACCATTGCAAAGATGAAACCTAAAAAGTTCGGAAACATGGTGTCAGGCCTCTAACACTGCAGGGTTCAAAAGTTCAAAAGAACAATAAACGCAATAAACATAAACAACAAATATGACAAAAAGCAGAAGCTGCACAAAAGAGATTCTACATAATATGAACCATCGACAAAAAAGCAAGAAAAAAAGAAATGGAAAAATGTATATTGACATGACATGATAAAAAAAAGTTACTCTAAAAGTACTGCATGTGCTGATTACAGAAATTATTTTCCGTTAGAAAGTTACATTACCAAAGTCACTAATCTTCAAGTTCACTCATAGAACATTTTTTAATGAAGAATACCAGAATCAGGGTATTTCCTAATCGTGAGTACATCAAGTATGACTTTGCAAATACCTTATCTAGGAGATCTCAATACCATAGGTTAAGTGCTGACGCTATTTTGTTTGCTCGAATTCTTTCCAAGTGATCATAGCTTTCAGTTGAGCTTTTTCAAATCATGATCTCACGATCTGAAGATGGCATTGCAACTTCATAACCCGGTTTTGAACTAAGAATTGATATGACAGAACTTTTTTCTTAGTTCGTAAACGGGCTACAAACTAAAACAATACCTCCTAAAGGCCTGCGCACACCTAGTTCGCTGGCGAACGCGATCAGTGAAACGCTGTCAAACTTGACAGCGTTTCACTGATCGCTACCGCCAGCAAACACACCTAGTTTGCTGATGCGCAGGCCAGGTTACGAAGCTCGGTTACGCACAAGTACTAAAGGAATCGCAAAGTATTGGACGCACCGTATATCATACATTTTATACACATTACATTCGAGTGATCCATGCGGTGCGGATAGGAAGGAAGGAATACTACGATTCGTTTGATGCGATGCGTTCGATATTTACAATGTGGACATGTGGGCGGTCGCCTTTACTTACTATTTGACGTGGCCTCAAGCAAGCTCTCGCACAAACGGTGCAGTGTACGCATTCTTATTAATATTTCTTACTATAATAGTAGCCTCTTAGAAAATATTCTGGTTATTCGCGCTTGGAAAGTATTCAAGCCTTATACAGGGTTATTCATTATTAGCTACACAAACTGACCGGGCCTAATTTTTGGGTCGCGAATATTTGTTTGGCCGAATCAATTTAATTCCTAAACTGATTTAAGTTTTTGCATCAATATTTTCCTTTCTGAGTATTTGTAGCTAACAATGAATAACCCTGTATAGTGTTGTGTGGATTGTCCACATATTTTTGATTTAGAGCAGTTTTAACTGTGTCATTGTAAAATCACTTCTAATTACATCATAACAGCTGTCAGCGAGGATCATTGTACTTGCAAATATTTAGGTACATTGTGTATCTATCGGTGTACGTACGTAATCGATAGTTCAAATAATGACTGTTGAGTATGACGTGATTGTTGTCATACATAATCTTTATCTAGTATTGGCAGTTCTTGGTATGATAAGATAGAAAATAGAGGAAAAGTTTAAAAAAATGTTGGTCAATCCACACTATACTAAAAACCAAAACACCAAATTGATTTGAGCTTGTACTATGGGAACTAGATAGCTGATATAATTCTTAAATACATTTTTTTTTGTAAATACATGTGACGTACATAATTTATATGTATAAATAATAATAAATAAATTATTTATTTATTTATTATTATTTATGACAATACTTAAAAACTAGAGGTACAATGGGCGATCTTATCGTTAATAGCGATTTCTTCCAGACAATCTTTGGATGGATAGGAACATTATAGTACGAGTATGGACAAGGCATACATAACTAAATAAATAGTGGAACAAACATCTGTGTTCTCCGCACAAATTTTGTTATCGGCGTCAAACCCACGACCTACGGCGTAGAAGGCAGAACCACTATCGACTGAGCTGAGAGACTGGGACTAACCCATGGATTTCTTCACGTTGTTTTCCTTCACCGGCGGCGGCACGTATTATTCATGTATTTCCTGTGGATCAGGCCGACTAAGCTGTCAGGATGGCATAGGCGTTAGGCAAAACTTATTTCATCTAAAATCCTGTCCCAGGCACTATAGCATCCCGCAAGCAGGGCTTGAGGGCTTGACGCTATATAAATCATCTACAATAGATGCAAACCCTTTTTTATTTTTTATTTACGAGTGTTTTCGTGATACCTAAGCCAAGTAAAGCTTGAATGACGTCATAATATGTTTGATATCCTCCTAGGCGCCACCAGAATAATAATGGAACTGCTGTAGATAGCGATGTTTGCACTCGCGCAGCGGTTGTGCCTTTACCTATAAAGCTAGGAACTCACGAAGCAGTTTTCACGCGGCGAGCGCGGTCTACATGCGACCAAAATCGACCGACTGCAAGCGAACACTGGTGGTCTAGTGGTAGTTGCCCTGCCTTCCGATCATAAGGTCGTGGGTTCAAATCCAGTCATGTACCAATGAGTTTTTCTGCTGAAAAATTTATGCACTATGCCAGTACTTTCGAACGGTGAAGGAAAACAGCGTGAGGAAACCGGCGTGCCGTAGAACCTAAAGAAGTTCGGACAACGCGTGTCAAGGGTCACGGCTCAATCAAAAAAGGGTCGCCAGCGCAGCGGTCTACGGAAACCAGTCTGCACACTAAGTGCGGATGATGAATTTGTCGATTTTGAATTTTGACCGACCACAATCGGGCACTCTTGTGTTCGATCGAGTGTTGCGTTCCCGCAGCCGCGTCGTCGTCGGTCGCGAGTGTAAACCGCTCCGTGAGTTCCTAGCCTTATGGGTTACCGTCTTGAACGACTAATCCAATTTCTCGGTAAATTGATAACTGACAGTCAATCGACACTGTTGTAGAGCACAAATAACTATATTTGGCACACAAATTTAAATAAACATGCAACGAGGACTTTTCTCATATATCAAGAATATGCTGAACTAACGCTCGTTTTTCTGTAAAATTGTGATAGTAGATTCAATTGTTTATATTCTCAATATTATATTCTTTGACCTACATGCCCACTATACGGAAGTAGGTCAAGTAATAATAGCCAAAGCTCCATCATATATGTTTACCTTACTAACTTAATAATAACTTCATCTTTCTGTGTTACTAGGTCACCGGTAGGTACATCCTTTAAATACACCACCCACCGATTTATTTAACCTTCCACACGTGCTGGGTCATCAATAATTCATACTTACATCAAAAGAGGAAAGATTTGTATTTTTGCGAATGAACTAAAAAACTATTGGACCGATTTAAAAAATCTATCATAATTAGAATAAAATAATTATCCCTGAGTAACATAGGCTATCGCCTCGGCTTCGCACCGGATTGATTTAGAAAACAAGAGGTTTCTGCCTTTCAATTTTTCCACCCGCGTGAAGCCGGGGTATTTAAGTTGTAGTATGTGTGTGGGTCCTGTTGTAACTATACCTAAAGTTTATGTTTATTGCTTGTTCCATCAAAAATGAGTTTAAAAAAAGCTACCAAGCAAACATCTGGCTAAGACTCGGTTTCATGGAAGAATCGTCGACCAATGAAATATTTGACCGTTGTTTAACTAAATTTTAGATCAAATTTGAAACAACTGTCTTAAATTTGATTGGCGATTAGTCATCCGTGAAATCGTTTCCAAAGCACATTATTAAGGCCTGCGCACACCTAGGTCGCTGGCGATCGCGATCAGTGAAACGCTGTCAAATTTGACAGCGATTTTCACTAATCGCCGACGCCAGCATAGGTGTGGGCAGGTTTTAACGAGTAGTTTACGAAACGTATGCTGTCAGCAAGTGTGCTAGCTCCTCAGCTTCACCAGACGATCAAAAAACTATGCCCAGAGCGTCAAATTGAATAGTTATACTTATCAATCAAACATCGGTCTGTTAACCGGTCATTATCTCACACCTATCAAATATTATGCTAATTTTGATTAGTCATAATTATTGATGATGAAACACGGTGTGATTGGATTGAAGGGCGGTACTTGCCCAGCAGTGGGATGAAATAGATTATACTTATTTTATTGTTATGTGCCTAATGTAATGAATCTTTCTGCCCAAAAATGTATGTACACTATGCCAGTGCTCTCAAACGGTGAAGGAAAACATCTTAAAGAAACCGGTATGTCGTAGAACCACGAAAGAGCACCAAAAAGCCTCTTTGAGGTGCACTTAAAATTCTTTCGCCACACTTGGTTCGAAGAGATCAGTGACACGATAAGAAGAAGAAGAAGAATTGTTTTGTGCCCTTCAAGTCTCACTGCTGAGCAAAGACCTCCCCCCATTCCATCCAGACATCGCAATCCTGGGCTACGCTTGTCTAGTATAACCATTAGATTTCCTGATAGATCGTCTCGCCATCTCCGTTTTGGTCTGCCATGTCGCCTTCTCGTTGGGTCAATAGTAATTTATCATATTGAATAAAATATTGTGACAAAAACCTATGCAAATTCTTAAAACTTGCCTCATGCGTTAAAAATACCTGTGTGGCCTACCACAAGTTCTGTCTGGCTCTGTCTCTGGCTCTGGTTTTGAGTCTGTGGGAGTGCTCACTAGTGAATTATACTGTGTGTGTTTGACGTAGGATTTATTTAGTCAACACTCACACAGACTGAAAACCAGAGCAAGAGACAGAGCCAGACAGAACTTGTGGTAGGCCACAAGCTCTGTCTGGTCTGGTCACAACTTTTTGAGGTTGTGTATTTTGAGTGAGCTCCAAAAAGAAAATTTGGGCTTCTGTTTCAAGTATACTGTGTCTTCCTGGCTAAAACAAATAGGTATTGTAATCAGTTTTCGTTGATTCTGTAGGTCAAATGCTCTCGGCATTTCACGACTTTGATGAAAATCTTCCGGGTGTGGGAGAATATGCTAAGTGAT
Organism: Thera obeliscata; assembly: GCA_947578465.1. Classification (NCBI taxonomy): domain Eukaryota; kingdom Metazoa; phylum Arthropoda; class Insecta; order Lepidoptera; family Geometridae; genus Thera; species Thera obeliscata. Next base: position 19,208,511 of record OX387912.1, on the reverse strand, counting down.
TTGAAAGGACTTATGTTAACATAGATTAATAAAGACATTTAATTCGAGCTATTTATATAAATGTACGAAAACATGGAGGAGGGTACTGCAGTATATCCCCATTACCGTTTTTCAAAAGATAATCAGTGTTCAAGCAACTGTCATCTCTTAAAGGTCTGCACACACCTAGTTCGCTGGCGGTAGCGATCAGTGAAACGCTGTCAAATATCGCTGTCAAATCTCAAATCTGACAGCGATATTTGACAGCGTTTCACTAGGTGTGCGCAGGCCTTTACCATCCGGTAATGTCAAACTGGGCGAACTTTAAGCAATACGTCACACCTAAGTAACGATTGTAAGTAAGGCCATATGTATACTTCTTATATTTTTTATATTAAAAGTGTGTATTACTAGTGAAAATTTTCTTTTATATCAAAATATTCAAGTTTTTCAATTTTTTGATTTCTCCTTCAACAACTAGTAGTTTAGGTATCAGTTTGACTTCATCAAATAACCTTTGATAAAGATCGCGAAAAGTCGGCCATTGAGAGGAATAATTTATTTAGCTCAACAACAAAAGACCACTGTTGGTTCGAAAGAATCAGTGGCACAATAAGAAGAAACATAAGCCTGCCCTTTTCATAATCTGATTGACACCAAATAGTCAAAATTCCTAATTCGTACATAATATCGAACATAATATGATACACTTCTAGATGCTACATTGGTTATTAAATAAATAAAATAAATAATGTGGTCAATCAATCTACACAACACTATCTAGCCCCAAACTAAGCAGAACTTGTACTATGGGAACCAGACAGTTGATATACCTAATATGTACTTAAACACTTTTTTTTTGTAAATACATATGCATAGAATGCAATATAACACCAAGTTAGAAAACAAACATCTTTGTTCACCGCACAAACATTTTTGTTCTCGGTAGGGATCGAACCCACGCCCTTCAGCGCAGAAGGCAGAGTAACTACCAACTGAGTTTTAAAGGCAGTCGATTATTCCACCAACGCCAATGAGTCTAACAGTAATTTTCTAATAGGAGTGGATCTTCAACGGTATTTATTTTATCTTTGCCGATAATCTACTAATTATAATGGTTAACAATCCAATTACGATATGTCAACGTCAATGAAAACATTGTGGGATGATGAATTCGACGATCGATTTCAATATATATAATCGAGGTGATCTGACTGACTTTTTATACTTGTAGCTAATGGAACAAGCATAATAACAAAGCAATGCCTCTTAGTTCACGCACCTCAAGATCGTACCCTACGATGCAGGTTGTAGCCGGTTGTCTGGAAGAGATCGCTTTTGGGGATAAGATCGCCCATTGTTTTCAACTTTGCTATGTATTCCTGTGTATAATATGTTATGTGTCTATCTTTTATTGATGCACTGCCCTGCGTCCAACAAGTTGAGACATGCAGATGTTCAAAGTTAGGAACAATATTTTTAGAATTATTTTCATTTTAGAAATTTTAATCGTAAAGTTGTATATAAAATGTATTTATTCACTTTAACGTCCTTTGAACCTAACTTACTGATGGACAGTTTCTACCTACAAAAACAGACGCCCTTGTCGCTGGCCGTATAAGTTTGTACGGAATTACACTTTGCAAATTATATAATATATTGTACACCCGAAATGGGTAGACTGTTGAAACAAAATTGTATAATGTACCTAAGATCTACTTACACAGCCTTACAATAAATTATTCTTATTTCTTATTTCAAGCAAAGTCGCGGGCATTCTTCTAGGTGAAGTATAATTGATTAATTGACAGGTAAAAAACTGTTTTTGCGATGCCTGGATCATAAACAAAGAAATAATAACGGTTGGTAGTGATATCTCTCTGTACTATTGTAACGGCTTGTTCTTGTTTCATAATTTCTGGTCAGACAAGGCTCTTATCATCATCATCAACGGGTACGAAGAAGTCCTCTGCTGAACATGGATCATCATCATCATCATCAACAACCTACACTCATCAACATTGTCTAGGAATATTGATTTTCAAGTTCATTTTCTAATTTTTCGAGATTTTGTTCCTACTTTAATTTTTATTAATAAATAATATCAAACAGCTGTGTTTAATTATTATTAATAAACAGCACAAAATAAAGATTTTTGCCATGCCTAGTTTTTCTACTGTTCACTTCGCATATCTTCGCCGGAGGGCGTCCTAGTATTCGTTTAAAAACTACTAACGAATACTAGAGTGGAACATGGGTATCCCTAACATATTAAAATATATATAAATGTATATTCATGTATTATAATATCAGCTCTCTGGTTCCCATATTACAAGCTCTGCTTAGTTTGGGGCTGGGTAGTGTTGTGTGAATTGTCCACAATATTTATTATTATTATTATTATTAAAATACAGTTTTAGGAAGTTGTATCACAAGAATCACTTTTGGAACGTCTTAAAGCTAGGCGAATCTAGGTGTTAGGTACTTGAGCTTATATACTATGGGAACCAGATAGCTGATAAAGTACTTTCATACATATTTTTGTAAATAACATACTTAGAATACATTATAACACCCAGGCAAAGAACAAACATCTGCGTCCACCAAACAAACATTTGGTTTCGGTGGGGATGGAACCCACGCCCTACAGCGCAGAAGATAGAGCTACTATATAGCAACTGAACTAAGGAAGGTATCACAATAATAAATGATAGATAGATAGATAGATAGAAAAAACTTTATTGCACACCACATAAAATTAACAAGGGAATACAGAAAAACATCAAAGTGGAATACAATGGGCGGTCTTATCACTAAAAGCGATCTCTTCCAGACAACCTTGGGATGGACTGGACTTGAAAAGAACGATAGAGGACGATGGTGTAGAAAAAAAAAACAATAAGTAGTAGCATACACACTTACATTATATTATATTTACACAATATAGATAATGATAATACATACATACCACAATATACCTAACCCTAATATATACATATAATATAATACATATAATATAAATATAATATACCTACATAAATAAATAATGATCTAACTAGAGAAGAGTATAAAAGATTATTGTCTTATGAATGGCGTTGTAATTTATCTAAGCAAGAAGTCTGTATATTTTCTTTCTACTTTAGTCTAACCAGAACCATATAACATAAAACAGAACTATTTTTTGTAATGTTACAAATATTATGCGAAACTTTCTGCAAAGTGAATCTATTTTTAACAGTTTTGATGTCTGACTTTACGTAATAACCTTGAAAATTATATTTATAATTACTAACTAGTCTATTATTGATTGACTAACATGTATTTATATTATAAACATCAGTCGATTTTTAAAATGGCGGTCGTCACCAATGATAAAGCAAAAGTTGATTTAAAATACTTTTTTTAATGAGGTCAGGATCTGAGACTCTTGCAATAAAACTTTTGCACGAGAATAAGCCAAGCATTTACAAATATCATGAGATTTGTATAAAAAGTGTGAACAATGTGTTTAGTAATACAGGCATATTGAGGTAAATGAAAAAAATATGATACTAAAATGTTGCGCCTCTCTCGGTGTCAACCGGCTTCCTTAGCTATTATTATACCTGACTATCAGTGCTACTTTAGTGGGGAAGTCTTCGTTTTGGTACACCATGCTAATACTACCAATAAAAGCTCAATTCAAAGTATGAGGTAATCAAACCAAGTGCTAAGCCAAACTTTTTGTTCTTTCAATGTTAGCTATATCCATTACTTTTTAGTTTTGACAGATAAAACCTATCATCATAGTAAAGATACGGCTACATCAAAGCGATAAGCTGCAATAAGTGATATCAATATATGCCTAGAAGTGGCCGTACCTTAAAACATTAGAGATACTAGTGGCACCCGCGGCTTCGCCCGCACCGTTCCCATTACTTTTACAGGATAAAAGTATCCTTGAGTAACAAACATCCATCCATACATACATACTTTCACATTTATTATATTAGTGGGATTAACAGAATAATTTAAATTCTTCAATAATCGCATTACAGCAAGCGGTATGGTTTTTAGAAAGCTTTGATCGCTACGCGCCGTCGTCATTTGTTTTGGTGCTACGAGAGAGCATGCTACGAGAAATAGAAAAATATACTATGCTCACAATACCCAGGAATTTATATTAATAAAAAAACGTCATGTTATAAAAACAATGATTTTTTTCTCATTTACTTTGCTTTACAATTTATTCACAAAGTATAACTATATCGTCTATCATGACTGTATGAGTTAGTAATATATTATATTGAATTATCTGTGACACTATAAGCTATAAATTAAGAAAAAAAGACACTTAGTCTATGAAAAATCTTACAAACTTCATGATGATTTTGTTTTCCGTCCCGTCCAATGACGCCGCTCGTTCAATTTTGTGGGACGCTCACATTTTGTAAACAGTATCGATTACAATGCGTTCTCATCGATACATCGATTGATAGAACTAACATCATAGCAGAGGAGTTTGTGAGGATTTTCCAACGTCATATTGTTGAAGAATGATGCCAATTTATTGGAGAAGAAAAAGGGTGAAAGGCTTTAAAAAAGATGGCAACAGATAGTGGTTGAAAAAGATGGTAACAAGATAATGTAATTGCCCTTCCTTGTTAGTATCATTTATTTGATAGAATCTAACTTTGGATTGCATTAAAATTAAAAAATCGATCAGCAGAGCCATTTGGCATTTGTTAGTAGTGACGTAAGTAAAAATACCAATGTCTCTGAGACTTCTAGGCACTTTATTTAAATGTTTCGGTGTGAATACTCTGTTTGTCTACAGTCTTTGATGTTCGAAGGTTTCAGCTTTGTTTTTTTTTGATGGTTGTGTTAATGTGTTTTAAAACGATAACAAAATTTAATTCAACATATGTTTTAAATCATAACTAGGCTGGTAGATTAGATTTAGAAGCAATTCGTTTAATTGTTAAAATTTGTAGCGTTATTTAATCCAGCAACTAAAATACTTAGAACCGAACTCATATAAAAAACAAGTATTATAAAATATACGGCCTAGTTTAGACAAAATACGGGCTATTTACGGGCAGTGGCGCGTCTTGGGAGAGTCTTACGTCCAGCAGTGGAGTGTATAGGTTGATGATGATGATGACGAGCTATTTATAGAATACGAGCAGCGAAGCCCGGCGCTGCCTAGGTAGACTTTGAAATATTGATTATTCTAGATATTTCTGGAATGTTAAATTAACATTTTAGAACGCTAAGGAGCATTCCGAATGATGACGGACTCTTCTGAATCATTTCGAAGTCTTTGAATTCAATATGATTATTCTAGATCCTTCTAGAATATTATAGAACATTCTGTTCCAGAAAAATTTGGCTAAATGTAGAATTTGTAGAAAAGTTCTAAGCTGATAGGAATGGATAGACATAGAAAAGTCCCTACGTGTTAGAAAAGGACTGACATAGTTTTTTTTTATATACTAACATAAATGAAACACGGCATTTGAAAGAAGTCTGAACAATGATGGCAATGAAAACAATCTATTTGCAAACATTTGAAACCACCGGCAAGCTCACAACATTACAAAAATAATAAACGCTCACAAATTGGTGCTTTCACGTTTAAAACGCTCCTTACTTTCCTTGGTTTTATTGTTTTAGCAAACAGAGACATACGATATTCTTTATGCTGGTTAAATAGCGCTATCCTAGACTGGCCATCACTTTGTTTTACAGCCCGTTAAAGTATAAAGCCAAAACTGTGCTTATGCGGAGCGATAAGAGGCGCGACCAGCGGAATGTGAAAGCAATTCAATAAATTCTAAAATTAAAAATGCAATTTGTAGGTACTTTTTTTGGATGATTGAATTAAGTGAACGATATAGACTTATAGTTATGGCCCTAATCTTTTTAGTCGCTGAGAGCTGACCTACCTAAAATAGCGATGAAAGTGGCAGCAACCACAAATATTTCGAAGAAAGAATCTGTCAGGAAATATGAATTAGACTTAATTAGAGCTTTAGACTCTCCTACTTCAAACAACATTTTATATCATCAAGCTTCATTAAGCCCCCTCTCACGGCCCAATAGGTCATCCAATAGGATACAGGTTTATTGAAACCTAAATATTAAATATTTAGGATTATGGTTTGATAATAATTGTATTTAATTATATTGTATAATTATGTGAATGAACGAATTGATGACAGTATGAGATCGATGCAATCAATTTCCAATAGCATTGATTCAATAGCAGAAGATTTCTATCTTCTTCGATAGTACTCAATGCCGTATAACACAAGGTACGCCGCTCAGTTTATGTCAGAAGGTGAAGTCTTAAAGACCACAGAGTCGATCCACCGATTTGTATAACGTGCCAACAAGAGTTGCACAGATTTAAAAGCATTCATTTATTGTTGTTGCAACTAAGAGCTTAGCACAGTTTACTAACTTTGGACTTACAATTTTTAGGTAAAATAGTAATCAAGCTTTTATGAAAGGATTGTAGGTATATCGATTATAATTATTAAATCAATATTATATTTTCAACAGAATATACATTATTTACAAAAACTATTACTAAACAACATGAAATACCTAATTAAAAAGAAAAAAAAATAAAAATTACATTTTATAAGAAACTAGAAAATTTTATAATGAACTCTGTTTTCCACCTGTAGGTATTACAGGTAGAAAACAGAGTTCAGATCACCGACCGCAGGCAATGTGCCCAAAAGGCTGGCAACGTTACCTCTTTGAATAGCTAAGCTAATTCTTTGCCCTAGGTAAGCGCCAGCCCTTTGGTCACCAGTCTTTTATTAATAAATAAATATTATGGACCATCCACATAACACGAACTAGCCCCAAACTAAGCAAAGATTGTACAGCAGAGCTTGGAACCAGATAGTCAATATAATATTTGTTATGCATATTTTATTTGTAAAAACATACTTAGTAGTGAAAAGTAGAGTGTAACACATGGCCTTAAAACCCAATAAACTCGGGAGTGAAACTACCTCGTATATAATGGGTCATTTTAGGTCCTAGTAATCACATCTTTAAAATGAGTAACTTTGGGGACGTCTGAGCACATGACTAGAGTTTACTCTTGGACTTTTTACGATTTTTCCCCGTATTTGTTCTATACCTTAGTAGAAATACATATAACTCAAACTTAGTAGGTATAGGTACTCGTAATAGGTGGTAAAAAAATAGATAGATAGATTGTCCACCACACAAAAGTACAGTTCAGGACATAAAAATTAAACAATTAGGTAAAACAATGGGCGACCTTTGCCCAAAAAAAATAACTTCGTTACCAGTTACTTAGATTAGTAGAGATATGTAGAACTGGCGGCCAAAACCATCCATGAGCTCCCGTGAGAGACAGAACAATCATTTGACGCTTAACCCATGTATTTATTTATTTACTTATGTAATTAAATTTGAGAGCCTATAAATCAGTAGTCAGTCATTGAATGATTGTAATGGTTCCATTACATCATCCAATAGCTATTAATGCAGTCGTGACTTCGAATATAGTCGGGACCTCGTTTGCGTCAGTGATCTAGCTAGACTGTGCGACAATAATTAAGCTTATCTAGTGTTTGTCACCTTTTCTAGCAAATGCATTTTGAAAGTGTTGGATATGAATGTGGATGGTGGATATAGAAGAAGAGGTAGACCAAAGAAAAGATGGATGGAATACGTCAAGGATGACATGAGCAGGAAAGGACTGAGCACTGAGATGACGAAACATAGATGTGGGTGGAAGAAGAAAACCTGTTGTGCCGACCCCACTTAGCGTGGGATAAGAGCAGGAAGATGATGATGATGATGATGATGCATTTTAGGGTTAGCTGATTTTAACTTCACTGCAAAAAAAGAGCCTCTTTGTGGCACACTCAAAATCCTTTCACACTGTTCAATACAAACAATAGATTAAGTATTTGGAATTGTATCCGAACAGCTACTCTGATGTTGTCTATGGTTGACACGTCTAAAGCATTCATTGTTAACATGGCGAACCATGATCAATCACTATAAAAATAATACAGTCCATAAATAAACGTTTACTATAACAACAAAATCTTTCTCCGTCTTGTACACACACCACACAAGTTCGTAAGAACCAAGGTTATTTTTGGACCTATTTTGCGTGACCCTTTTGACACGTGTTACTTGAACTTTTTTTCTACGACTCGCCGGTTTCCTCACGATGTTTTCCTCCACCGTTTTGAGAGTACTGGCATAGTGCACATACATTTTTCGACAGAAGAACTCACTGGTACACGACTGGATTTGAACCCACGACCTTCGGATCGGAAGGAGGGGCCGCTACCACTAGACCACCAGTGCTCTCCCCACTGCTGGGTATAGGCACACGTCAAATTATGGTGTTTCAAAGTGGTTCTTGTTGTTCAATTGAATAAAAGCTACTTGATTTTGGCTTCATTCATTTCATTGAATGAACATGTATGTAACGCTAATATTACTCTTAGTACTCGTAACTTCTTTTGGTGTGGGTATACGCTTTATTAAGGTATGTGGGTCAAACCGTATTATAAACGATATAATTTTTGCGTAAACGAAAAAAATACAATCTTCATGTTATAGCTGCCCTACACCTGAGGCTTATGAATCGTGACCCTGCTTCACTTCAGTGAGAAACTTATTTTCTTCTCTTCCTCTTTTTTTCTTCTTTTTGCAAGGCCGGCAGCGCATCAGCATCGCCTCTGGTGTTGCAGGTGTCTATGGGTGACGGTGACTGCTTTCCATCAGGTGCCTGCCAGCGTTACGTTTGCTCCTCTGCCAGCTATAACATAAAATATGCGGGAGTTTCAGGATGATCCAATTGAATATAAATAAAATTACGATTACAAGATCCCAACTGTCGATAACAATCAATCCTAACTCATTAGTAGTTAAATCAATTTAGCGTATAAAAAGCGTGCGACTGAGCAAAAAAACGCTAAATTAGCTGAATGAAATATTGGCAACAGGTGTGGCGAGCAGTCGTGATCATTATCCAAAACTAGAGAAACGACTTGTAATACGATACAGCTGACCGATTGGCGTCAGTTCGACTGGCTTTGACAAATTTTAAGGTCTCAGTAGACTTTTAGCAGCATTACTGTGTTTGAAGGGCGTGGTTATATTGATTGCTATACCTATTATTTTCATTAGTTAACCTTCAGTGTCATCTAATGGAACCAATTTAGTCGCCAAAAGTATTCTTAAAAGTCTCCAGAATTTACGTTTCCATTGACAGAAATATTTATATTTTACGGATAAGAATTTATGCATTTATGCGCCGAAAATCGAATCACTAGGATTTGATCACGTAATTAAAATTTACATACATTCACCAGTTCACCACCCAGCTTTTAAAATATGTGCTGACTCATTCCTCTCATATTAATATGATGTGGTGAAACGGTGGGATCGTTTCAACAGATCATTTTACCAACTGCCATTATTATAGTCCAATTTCCTTAATAGCGAATTCTTTTTAAACTCCTCATGTAATGGCCTTGTATGGTAATCTTGCTCCAATATTGAGTGAGTCATGGGCACCCGGCGTGGTGTATTTTTAAAGCCGACATTGCTTTGTGGTTTTGATAGCTGTCATAGGTTTACTTGGACTATGATTTAAGAAGTTCAACTTTGTACGGTATCTAAGTATTTTACGACCAGTTCCACAGATGACTTACCAACCGTATATAGTAGTTTGAGTTTTATTCGATCAGTTTGATAAATTTGTTTCGCCTACAATCTCTCTCTTTTGTATGGAGAAAAGATGAGATAACAGCAATATGTTACGTATAAACGATCGAAACGACTTGTTTTCCCATCATTACTAAGGGGTACTGATCAAGTATTTTACAGTTTTTTATCTCAAGCTTCGCAAGCAAACATTTGAGTTAATCTGTCAAATATTAGATCGGCTGATTAGTAATCCGTGAAAGCGGCCCTTAGTTATCTATGATAATTTTGTTTTGACAGCTTTGAAGTTGTCATTAAAACAATACTTTTTAACCGACTTCAAATAAAAAAGGAGGATATTTTTTCAAATGTTTGATAACGCTGTATTTGCCGATTTGATAAAATATTTTTTCATCTAATTGGTCTTCCAAATTAGTTCCATATAAATTTTATTAAAGCGGTTTTGTTTTGATTTTTTTCAATGTTCGATTGAGCATAGTTTCGTCATTTATGAGCACAATGGCTTTCAGATTGAAACAGACAGAAATTGTTTGCAGCAAGATAAAATGCTGAAATCAACACGAGAAGGATACTCAGAGCCATCATCTCTGCAACCACTTTGGAAACTCCATGTCTGAGTGGAAACATTAGCCGACGGCACGTCAGGCATAGCCGCGTTGAATACAAGTAGTAGCTTCCAAACTGGGTTTACTTAGCACTAATATTATTTAGTGGAAATGAAACAGTTCATCAACTAAGATTTTTATAATGTCCCACTAGTTGAGAGTCGAGCGGGTTTTGAACCAGCGACCATTCCATCAACTCCCAAATCAAGAATGCTGCTGCAAATATTCCTAAACTAGTTTTGCTTCCTTCCATTACAGTCTTATAGAATAGTCATAGTCAGTAGAATAGAATAGTCTATGGGCATACTACCATAGGTTTGTCATTATCACATCTGTTAAAAAACCTGAAATACGTATAAATGATGAAAAAACTTATGCTGTAGGAACTTTTATTGGTGTAGAAGCCCATGTGGCCCCACCTTTTCGCATTTCAATAAAATCCTGTCCATCGAAAGGTTGTCTGGAAAAGATAGCACATAATTTACACATTGTACTTCACTTTAGTTTTACTATTTTCGTTAAATGTGTAATGTCCTATTCTTGTGGAGTACAATAAAGTGTTATCTATCTAACTTCATAGCTGTTAATAAAACTAAAAAAAAAGAAATTCACGCATGTTTTAATAAAAATCTGCATTGGTTTTTTTCTGTACACTTTTGTTTGCAAAAACTTGAAGTAAAATTTTATTGTAGATGATTTTATAACGTCAGAGGCAACTAGTGATTTCTAAAGCCCTACATGCGGGACTTTTGTTTAAACACTTGTATTAAAAGGTGTAAGGTGAAAGGTGGTGGGAGTTTCACTACGTGATAGAATCAGAAATAAGGATATCCGTAGAAGAACCAAGGTCACCGACATAGCTCGTAGATTTAGTAAGTTGAAGTGGCAATGGGCAGGCCATATAGCTCGAAGAACCGACAACCGTTGGGGAATAAAGGTTCTCGAATGGCCACCACGAACCGGAAGACGAAGCGTAGGGCACCCATCCACCAGATGGACTGATGGCATTGTTAAGATCGCGGGAAATCGGTGGATGGAAAGGGCTCAGAATCGTTCTTCCTGGAAATGTGTGCAGTGGACTTCTTCAGGCTGATGATGATGATAAAGGTGTGTGCTGTTTCGAACCACAAGCTAAAAGTAATAATATTTTGTTCGTTTCTCAGCAGTACGGGACAAAATTGAAATCATTGACAGCTAAAGTTCATGCAAAATCACTACTCTGCAATGTCCATTTTATAAGTATGTGTGCATACAAATAAATATGAAGTATGCATGTGTGGACGTACGCATAGTCGCGTAATTTTACCCGTCGGCCACATTTTCCTTTAGTACGTACTACTAATTGGCGACTCGTGTCTGAGACCTAAGGACTTTATGGAGGCTGCATATTGAGCTGTCCATTCCATTCGTTCATTTAAAAAAGCTTAATATTAGAAAGAACAGCTAACAACTAGAGCTTTAAAAAAAATAAGGTTTTTGACTTGTAATACAGCACTATCTAGCCCCAAACTAAGCAGCATGTTAGGAACCAGATAGCTGATATTCTCGTCTGTATTTTGTAAATAATCCTTAGAATACAATATTAAAACAAACCCAGACAGAGAATAAACTTTATTGCAACCTTAGCTGCAAAGCTACTCTATTTTAAAATATTCTTAAACGTTTCCGATCAGTTTAGTTTCTCCAGGTATTTATTTTGAGGGCAACCTCTTTGACCTCCTTAGGTCCAATTTCACCGTTAAACGCGTTTAACTAAACTCGTTTATATGTACGTACACAAAAGAAATCCAACGACATTGACAGGTCTTTAAGCGCGTTTAGAGAAAAATGTACCAACTATTCAGTTGGTACATTTTTCTCTAAACTCACTCATTTGTCAGTAGAACGCGTTCAATTTCAACGGTGAAATTGGACCTTATACGGCATGACGGCGATCTTCACTTTTGTTTGGCTCATGTAGCTTATCCTTGGTCTTTCTCTTCCTCTCTTTCCTTCTACCTTTCCTTCGATGGTATTTCTGACAAAGCTGTCATGTTGTACACTCGTACAAAATGGCCAATCATCTTTCTTCTACTGTTCTCAACAACTTCTATGTTGTGCATCATTACTGTTTTTGTTGGGAGGTGTTGTGCAGTAGTTTCCCCTTGCTTTCTGCACCGCAGAAATAGTATCAGGTATTACCAGCTCTATATAACCCCATCAACATCTCGCAGCCAGTAAGAAATGCAATACGAAACCTAACCGACATCTGAGCGAGTACAACTGCGTACCGACATATAATTTGTCAGGCAATTTAAATAATATGCATGATTATATATCTATTAAAGGCATAAGACGTGTTGATATCGGCTAATGAGGTGAAGTCGGAGCTACTGGACTCTTGGTGATTGCATTTTGAGTGAAAGTCGAAAGGTCGGGGTTTTCTTGTTGTAATTTGTGCCTCGTTTTGGTGATGGAGCTTATGCTCCTGATGAGGTTTACTTTTCAAGTAAAGTTTATATTTTTTTATAGTTCAAAAATATATTATAAAGGCCTGCGTAATTCTAGAGTAATGGTGATGGCGATCTGTGAAACACTGACAAAAACGTCACCGTCATATTTGACAATGTTTCACTGATTCGCAAAGCACCTGATGGGCAGATTTACGGAATAACGCTTTACTTCGAATACAAAATGACGGTCTTTGTTTTTGTCAAGTAAAAATGAGATGGATATATTTTTATCTGACTGAAGATCGAAAAAATTACTAGAAAACTGTCTGAGAAGCTAGTGAGATCAAAGGCCAAATAACTAGTCGTTTACCTTGAATATATAAAAGGGACGAGGGGGTATTTTCATCTAAAGAGGTAACTTCGACAGCTTTTTGTGGCACAGCCTGTAGTAGTAGGTTGTAGTAGATTCTTATGCGTGATAAAATAGAACTACCTAGCTGTATTGGACGCGTCGAAGTGATTCTTTTTTTGTCCCGCTGTTGCATTGGACTAAGGCCCTATGCAGAAACAATGCTTGAGCCTGAGGCCGAGATTCGTAGACCGAACTTTGACTTTACTTTGATGGAAAGTTAAACTTTCAACCAAAATTACATTTCATACTTCTGTCAAGCTCTTCTTTATTCAAAATATTGATAGGAAACTTCGATAAACAAAGCTTACTTTGCGAAGACTGCTTTGCTGTAAAGCAAAGTGCGGTCTATGAATCTCAGCCAAGATGTTTTGACAGTTCACCATTGAAAAGTGTCAAAATTCTATGCTTGAAATCTTCTCAGACTCAAGCATTTTGAGTTTGAACAATGATCTTGCTATAAATTCTTGGTGTTATTCAGCGGTTTTAAAACAAGTTCCCCACGTCTGGCATTACCAGCGAAACTCCGTCAAAGCTACGTGTTTATGTCGGCTCATAATTGACTTGTCGTGTCAAATTACCGTTTATTATTTGTGTTACGATATCGCCCGCGCCTTGTTATCCTGCACTGTATTTATGGACTGACGAAGTGCGAAGTTACATAGCTATCCCTTGTTTATCAATCCTACTAATATTACTAATTCAAAAGCTTAGACTGCGGTTGATAAAACCGCGAGTTACATTTACATACATAACTACGAAAGAAACAGTGACACAATGAGAAGAAGAGAGACTTTACTTATCGAGTATGTGTATCGATATAGAGAACCCAGTGGTAGGACAAACCTTATTTAGGGTTTAAACCAGTGTTCACTAGGCTTTAAACATCTGTTTAATAAATAAAATATAAATATACTGTTACTTTTTGTAATAAAAAAAAAAATGGCTTTTATCATTTTTAGGGAGGTTTCTCATTACTCTTATATTATATAAATAAATATTATATGGAACAAACGGGTTTTTGATCGCGATTACCTTTATTAATTCCCGACGTTTCGGCTATGTTGCAACAACCGTCGTCACGGGTTGACTGGAGTTCATTGGAGTTACTGTCGAGAAGCGGTGGCAGTTTTATTTGCAACTACCCTCACTTGGTCTTAAAGGTAATCGCGATCAGAAACCCGTTTGTTCCATATAATTATGCATAACGATCGCGTTAATTTAAAAAGTACTATAAATAAATATTGTGGACAATCCACACAGCACTATCTAGCCCAAAATTAGGCAAAGCATACTACGCTTGTAGAGCTTGTGTTGTTGCGGCTGGATTGTTCCATCCAAGATAGGTGGATTAAAACCACAATGGGATTGGAAATAATTTCCAAGCAAGGAATGATTTGGCGCGTTACTTTAGTTGACACCACAAACCAAAAAAGTAAGTTTCCTTATCGGTTCTTCAAATATAATGCACTAGCTGATACCCGCGACTTCGTCCGCGTGGATATTTGAGTTCGTTTGTTTTAGTTTGATATGACCAACTGCTAGTTACCATTGTTTTGAGCTTGTACTTAAGAATGTATTTGAATTTAAAGGTGAGTGCTGTTGGAGATGATTTTTTTCAGCAGTGTTTAGTTTAAGTATGATAGATGTTTCCCGCGATTTTGTCTAAGTGGTTATCATCGGTTTTTTTGTAAACATTTGTGTGTATTAAAACCTGGTGACAAATGCTGCGGTAGCTGAATTTTTTTTAATGTTTTTTTGTCGTATTTTGTAAAGCTATTTTTTGTGATTTTATGGTATATTAGTGGCTAATTTGGGGTTTCGTATGCGTGTTGGTGTATAATCGAATCAGATTTTTTTAATTTGATATGACCAACTGCTAGTTACCATTGTTTTGAGCTTGTACTTTAGAATGTATTTGAATTTGAAGGTGAGTGCTGTTGGAGCTGATTTTTTTCAGCAGTGTTTAGTTTAAGTATGATAGATGTTTCCTGCGATTTTGTCTAAGTGGTTATCATCGGGTTTTTTTGTAAACATTTGTGTGTATAAAAACCTGGTGACAAATGCTGCGGTAGCTGAAAATTTTTAATGTTTTTTTTTCGTATTTTGTAAAGCTATTTTTTGTGATTTTTATGTTATATGTTTCCCGCGATTTTGTCTAAGTGGTTATCATCGGTTTTTTTGTAAACATTTGTGTGTATTAAAACCTGGTGACAAATGCTGCGGTAGCTGGAAATTTTTTAATGTTTTTTTTTAGTATTTTGTAAAGCTATTTTTTGTGATTTTATGTTATATTAGTGGCTAATTTGGGGTTTCGTATGCGTGTTGGTGTGTAATCGAATCAGATTTTTTTAATTTGACATGACCAACTGCTGGTTACTATAGATTTGAGCTTGTACTTTATAGTGTATTTGAATTTGAAGGCGAGTGCTGTTGGAGCCGATTTTTTTCAGCAGTGTTTAGTTTAAGTATGATAGATGTTTCCCGCGATTTTGTCTTAGTGGTTATCATCGGTTTTTTTGTAAACATTTGTTTGTATTAAAACCTGGTGACAAATGCTGCGGTAGCTGAAAATTTTTTAATGTTTTTTTTTTCGTATTTTGTAAAGCTATTTTTTGTAGTTTTATGTTATATTAGTGGCTAATTTGGGGTTTCGTATGCGTGTTGGTGTTAGTTTGTTTGTGAACCTTTGTGTGTAATCGAACCTGGTGCCAGATGCTGCGGTAGCTGATTTTTTCAAATGTTTTTTTGCGTATTTTGTAAAGCTATTTTTTGTGATATTTCTTAAAATCATTTTCCATTTTTCTTCTTTTAGGGAAATAATTTTCCTATTTTCTTTTTTAGTACACCTTTGCTCTATTAGAGGAATACACCTTCTAAGTTTCATGCTTCTAGGGATAACGGTTTAGGCTGTGCGTTGATTTTTCTTTAAACCATTTTTCCCCTTTTTCTCCTCTTCGGAAAATAATTTTCCATTTTCCTTTCTTAGCGGATGCCTACGTCATAACATCTACCTGCATGCCAAATTTTAGCCTGATCTGTCCAGTGGTTTGGGCTGTGCGTTGATAGATCACTATGTCAGTCAGTCAGTCACCTTTGAGTTATATATATATAGATAGATAGATGATTTTTTTAAATGTTTTTTTGCGTATTTTGTAAAGCTATTTTTTGTGATTTTTCTTAAAATCATTTTCCGTTTTTTCTTCTTTTAGGGAAATAATTTTCCTATTTTCTTTTTTAGTACACCTTTGCTCTATTAGAGGAATACACCTTCTAAGTTTCATGCTTCTAGGGCTAACGGCTTAGGCTGTGCGTTGATTTTTCTTTAAACCATTTTTCCCCTTTTTCTCCTCTTCGGAAAATAATTTTCCATTTTCCTTTCTTAGCGGATGCCTACGTCATAACATCTACCTGCATGCCAAATTTTAGCCTGATCTGTCCAGTGGTTTGGGCTGTGCGTTGATAGATCACTATGTCAGTCAGTCAGTCACCTTTGAGTTATATATATATAGATTGGGTAAAAATAGATACTGAAAGGCTTAAAAATAACTAAAATGATACATTTTTTACAGTACCTCACTACCAACTTTATTTACCAATCGTTCTTAAATTGAAGCTTACTAGCGTAACAAATTGTCTTCTCACTTTGTCTGTGTTGTCGAGGAGCTGGATGGCCTCGACATTCACGTGGTTGTGAAGTCTTCTTTAGTGAGCTTCTGCGAATTTCTTAATTCATTTATCAACGAATTCAATCTGGAGGTCCCGGTGCCAATCTTCGTCTCTCACGTACCAGGGTGCATTAACAATGCCCCTTAGCACTGTATTCTGAAATCGTTGTATTATTGCAATATTTATTTACACTAGAAATAACGATAAAAATATCGAATGTACCGAAGATGCGGTCAAAGAAATCATGTCCCGGACCTACTTATACAACACAATCGATGTAAAAACTTTATCAATCATCGCTTGGGGTTTACCGATCGTTTGTACATTTGCTACGGCTAATTTAATTCATTTACTATTTAGTACGGTTTTTCGGCATTCAGGATATCCGGCCTACGATAGAAGCATGAATGGCTCTGACGTCATATCAGGCTTTATTGCCAATTTCTTACAAATCTGTAGAAACATTTTTATGGTTGGAGTACTATAAATATGTTGGACCAATTATGGTTATTTTATTGCGTTTCTTAAGGTATAAATTAGTTGCTTGTTTTCTTCCATTACGGATTTCCTTGTTGCTATTTTGGATATACCTCAAAGAATGCCTCTGCTTAGCCTTTTTAGACCTCTTCAAAGAATTTTGAATGGTTATCTGGTACGTATAGAACAGAAGGAATATCTACCGTCGCCGTCGCTGGGGAATAAAATCTAGAATCTATTATCATTTTGAAAATAGGATATCTCAAATAACTTTCACATACTAAACTATTAACATACCGGAGAAACCTTGAAATTTAACTCCATTCACACCCATTTAGTAACTGTCAAAGCGTCGTATGCCCTTTGTGCACAATTAGCATTCATAATAAATTACTACAATATATTAAATCTAATTGAACAAGCATTTTGGTGATGTCCTATGTGAGGCCGCAAACGCTAGTCAAGAACATTTCATCATCATCCTCAACAACCTGAAGAAGTCTACTGCTGGACATCGGCCTCCCTTACACATTTCCAGGAAGAACGGTTCTGAGCTCTGTCTTCCCACGATTTTAAAAATATCGTCGGAAATTAAAGAATATTTATAGCCACTCAAAAACAAGCATATTACTTTGCATTTTTTCCCAATGCAAGACGTCCACGTGATATACCTACCAGCATGGAGATGGCACGACGAGCTAGATGTACCAGACAGGTCCAATCTAGCAATTGACAGAGAAAGCTGGAAAAAAGGTAGGGAGGCCTTTGCCCTGCAGTGCGACAAGATAGGCTGAAAATAAATAAATAAAATAAATGCTTTATTCGGTTTTGAACCGTCGACAAGAAAAGTCCACTTAGTTCGTCTCAGCGATAGCCATGTAAAAGTTTAGCTTAATGTATTTAGATCCTTAAAGTACTCAAGTTGTTAATAATACTGAAGAAAAGGCTATAAAGTGGTTTGAATTCTACATCCTCGGTCTTCTCTGTTAGTGGATATTGGATTTTGTGAGTAGTTCTGTGCTAGGGTGTTCTTTTTTCGTAACAAAAAGTGGAAAAAAATCCCAACTAGTTCGATCAACAGAGCTAGTAAACCGAATTACTGCATGAGATATACATGCGTTTTATTATGCATTTCTGTAGTGTTAGGTTAGCGTTATATAGAATCGCGTAGAATCGCTCACATAGAACAGTGAACAGCTAATGCATGTGAATTTGTGAAATAATCATAGACGGTGATTACAATAATCATTCGATTTAATGTCAAGCTTGATTACTAGGATCGTAAAATAAATGCACTTTATTTGCTTGGTACATCATTCCTGAGTCAGGTAACAACACCCGTTGGTTGATAAATGTAGTAGTCCTGGCCCCTGTTTAATAAAGCTGACAATTTGGACATATATGTCAAAAAGCGACAAAATTGTGGAATTGTCGCGCTTTTGTGACATATGTTTCACTTTTATTAATAGCCTAAGTGCGACAATTCCACAATTTTGTCGCTAAGTGACATATATGTCGAATTGTCAGCTTTATTAAACAGGGGCCTGCTTGTAGTTGAACGTCAATTAAATAAAAATTGACACTCGCAAAAATTTACGAGGTTTAAGGAGTTTTCTTTCCACTTCTTAGGCTTTGTTGTATTTGTAATTCTTATTGTAAATTTTCTTTGGCATCAAAGTGATACTGTTTCTTTAATAAGTAATTTGAAGGTTTCAAGTTTTATTCACTCCATAATTTTTGTGTTTACTATAAAAAATAGTACTAATACCAACGTTGGATATTCATACTTAGCATAACATTTGATAGCAGCTTACAGTTTCCATCTAATGCTATGTACATGCTAATAATTATTATAGTCAGTGCTAAGTAATGATTCGTGTTAGAAAGGTAATGGATCACATAATTGATTTCCAATAGATTTTTACCGTTTTAGAACATAGTTTTGAGCGTGTGGGCGATTGCATTGGTGTGAATCACTGTCAATTGATTCTATTGTTGAGCGATACAAGTCAATACTCTTTATGTAGTTACACTACACTACAATCGCAGACAAAAGTAGGTTTCACTAAAAAAGGACCCTTTTGTTTAGGCTACTCTTTTGTTGGCCCGATGTCCCGGTCACTCTACCCATAGGAAGCTAACATGTCAATTTGCAATGTCTGTACCTACTATTTTCGTATCTTATTTTTATATGCTGGATAGATATTTTATTATAACTTGGAAGCGTAGCGTTTGCTGTCTTTGAAACTTTTGCTTTTGTATTATTGCATTGCATACGTCTGACTAAGTGAAGTCAGAAAGGTCAATACCTTTCTGACTTGAGATAGTAACCAGGATGCAATTTTTTGATGCTACTATCCGATGGAAGTCTGGGTCAGTAGTTTACAAACAACTTAAAATAATTTAATTTAGGTACGTTTAAAAGAGTTGGACGAGCTTTTAAATTGACAAATGACTTATAAAGAGTTTTTGGTGTATTCAATTCAAGTTAGGTACTTCTGCAATCATCTGTACATTGATTTAAACGCGAAAATGTATTTTACCTACCATATTTCATCAGTCATTGCTTTTGAAACATTCTAAACTTGATCCAAACCAAACTATTCCTTATCCGTAATAACTTTAGAGAATATTTTCGTTTGTTGTTCGAAGGGTCAAGAATGTAAATGAGTATTGGCACCTGCACGTCTAGTCTGTTGGTGACGTCAGCACGAGGCAGCGTAACGGGTCCGGTGTACGGCCAGTTAATGTACATCCCGTGAAAACCAATCCACTTTTTACTGTCAAATTGTTGAGGCCTACGTACACTGTAACAGTTTAATAATTTAATGTTTTTAAATTGAATATAATAATTTTTAATTTTATTAGGCGATGGATTATAGGATTGAGGTTATTGTAAAAAAACATTTTCTTGCAACCTCGCTTTGCTCGCTCACCATGTGCGTAATGTATATGCTCCAACATAACCTTATCCATCCAAATTAGGTCCGCCCTATAACGATTAAAGGATAAGTACAAGTTTCTAGTGCCAGAACAAAAACAAACAAAAAATCAATGAATGGATTGCTACAGAGTACATGAGACTCAAGTGGCATCGTAATCACGGGGTGTACAATAACTGGATGTACGTTCTCGCCTTCCAAACGTATCCAAAACACGAAGTCAACAATCAAGGTATAATAAGATCATTTGCATTTAAACCTGATTTTGATTGTACCTACAAGGATTACTCACCTTATTTTAAAACGTGTCTATGCGTGCGTAGTAATTTTTATTACGGCTATCTTAAAAGTTTTCCAAACAAAGTCATTAATTTTAATTTTGCACTATAAAAAACAATAGGATCATGAATATAATCTACAGAATTGGCTTCTGAACTTCGGCTAACTTAGCGACCGCAACCGCAAATGCGAACGTGGTGGAGATCGCCAACTGTGGTCTCAAACTCACCATAAAGCAGTTGTATACACCTGCATATTATTACAGCAATGCATATTGTGTTTTAAAAATATGATAATACTAAAAAGTACAAGATCCCATGATTAGGTCCAGACAGGTAGGTACAAGATCTCATTAGGTCCAGATACCTACGTGTTTAGATGGGAGCGACCATCAGCACACCTTATATCTATGAGGGGCGGCGGCCACGGGCCAGCCGAGAAAACGTTGGCAGGACAATAGCGACACCTTTGAGAGCAGATGGTAAGAGGAGGCTCGAGAGAGAGATAAGATGAAGTCTTTGCTCAGCAGTGGGACAAAATAGATTAAATAAAAAAAAGAAACTGAAGTAGTGAAAAGTTTGCATAGTTGCAGTAAAAGTTGATTATAGTAGCGACAGTATTGCTACTTCGTCGCCATTGACAAATTGATCGTTTGCATTGCTACAAAAATTCACAGTCTGTAACCGTTTTCTTAGGGTTCGTTTATACGAGCGTGATACTAAGCGCCTTAGCACTATAGATAAAACTTAATTAAGTCAAAGACATGTACAAACGTAACGTAATATGCATTTTTAAGTACACATGTATTACCTACTTAAAAATGCATATTTGTATTCGATGGCTTTTTAAGTACAGGGTACGTTTGTATTTGACTTAATTAAGTGGTACTTGAAGTACTTCCCAGGTACTCTCATGGATAATATTATTTAATACTTCGATTTGTATCTAGGCACATTTGGTTCTTCTTGGACTAAACCAGCAGTCTGAATAGCTTCATATCTAACGGTGACTTGAGAGTGAGAGTTTACAACTATGTAAATTTTAGCATAATGCAAATCGACTCTATATGTCTGGCCCTGCACCTAGGTATTACCTGTTGTAGTGCCACAGCTGATAATTGGAGCAGCTAGTTTACTACAAATGCGTTCTTGTCCGAACAATTTGTCACTGTTGGTCTTATAAGCGTCTAAGACCTTAGTGGTAACATGTTTTTTTGAGTCTTCTCTAGGCTTATTCTAAATGTTAACACTAATTTGTCTAATAGCGAATATAAACGATGAGAGTGCACCTATTGGGATTGCGAGAATTTATGATTTTACGTAACGTTCGTAAGAATAAATCAGTTCTTTCAGTCCCGTCAGGGGTGCTCACCGTTTCTCCATACAAAATCGGGGCTAACGACTACGCAAACGTTACGTAATTTTTAACTACAAATAATGATGAAAACTCAACATAGTATAAAAACATACATACATAAAACCACGCCTCATTCCCATGGGGGTAGGCAAAGATCACGGAGTTCCAATTGCTGAGATCCTAACATACCTACCTCTTTCGCTTCATTCACTCGCATTATAACATTCCTTAAACATGCTGGTCGGCTTAGGGTACTCCTGACCTGGCATTTCTGCTATCTGATCGAGATACATGAGCCGAGGACTTCCTCTTGCAGCAGGTTCATCGTAACACGTTGATAGGACTGAGCTAGCTGTGGTCTTTGAAGCTGTGATCGTGCTTAGCACACCCTAGGAACGGCATTTTCACACCATTTCGGCTTATCTTTAATATTGTCGCCGAGAACACTCACGGAAACAGCCTTACGTAAATATACATAAATAACGTTTTGAACATATATTACTGGTAATATTATTTACTGTTCTTAGCCTCGACTGGGACACAATATCTCTGATTTTAATAACAATAGGGTTCAATTTAGATTTTGTAGCAATATTGTTTATTGAATAAGCCGCGAGTTTGCCAACTACTACTATATTACCTTTGTCGCTTCAACCATGAGTGCGCACATTGATGTCTTTTTGCTTTAAACATGAATGAGATTTGAACCTACGCTTTTAGCCGTAAACTAGGTCTAAAGGTAAGTGTAACATCATTCAAGTAACCCCGTTCCAGTCACAATTGAACCAAATTTCTGACTGATTGAGTGGCCGCTCAGATCAACTACCAGCTGATCTGAGAGGCCAGTCAATCAGTCAGAAGCTCTGCCTTCTGCGCCTTATATACTGGGTTCGATTCCCACCGAGAACAAATATTTGTGTGGTGAACGCAGATGTTTGTTCTCTGTCTTAGTGTTATATTGCATTCTATGTATGTATTTACAAAAAAAATATATACATATGCGTATTATATCAGCTATCTGGTTCCCATAGTACCAGCTCTGCTTAATTTGGGGCTAGATAGTGATGTTTGGAATATAAAAAAAATATTTTCCTTTGTTGCTTAAAATCGTGAGTATTATGAGGAGTATCGTGAGTATCGTGAGGATTTGAACCCACACCTTTAGCCCACCTTTAGACTAAACTAAAGGTGAGTGTAACATAAAATCAAGTAACCCTAGTTTTAGTCACAATTTAATCAAATTTGGTTTTGATTAAAATCGTGATAATACCGTAACGCACAAATAATAGTAAATATGGTTTTGATAACATAAATAAATATTGGTACAGGAACTGCGATTACAATAATAATAACTATTTAATGGTATCAATTAGCAACAAAACGCAAAGCGCATTGAGGTCAATCGTAAACAAAACGCAGGCAAACTTGAGATCCGTGTGTCCCAGTATAACTTATATTACAATGTACAGATACTGACAGAAGTGTAAGCTTTTTTTATAAAAACTAGCTGATGGAACATGTTATTTTTGCTCACCTGATGTTAAGTAGTAACCATGGACTATAACAAAGCATTGTCTCGCAGGCCACGCTCGTCGGAAACGGCAGAAACAAGCCTAGGTGCTAATTTCTTTTTTTAAATGCACAATAAAGATTACAACCTGCTTGTCAATTCACTAAAATGCATACAAGTATACAGACACTTGAGATGGCAATGAAGTTGAAGTGGCAATGGGCAGGCCATATAGCTCGAAGAACTGACAACCGTTGGGGAATAAAGGTTCTCGAATGGCGACCACGAACCGGAAGACAAAGCGTAGGGCGCCCACCCACCAGATGGACCGACGACATTGTTAAGATCGCGGGAAGTCGATGAATGGAAAGGGCTCATAATCGTTCTTCCTGGAAATGTGTAGGGGAGGCCTATGTCCAGCAGTGGACTTCTTTAGGCTGATGATGATGATGATATCAGACACAGATTAAATATTACTTATAAGCAGTGCTGATGTAAAAAAACTTTTAATAATTCAGCAAACTTTGTTTTTATGCAGACTTAGTGGCCAGTTTCACGGAGATATTTCATACAAAACTTTTTGAGTTTAACAAATATTTGATCGCTCGATTTGTTTCCAATCCGAGAAACCGGCTCCTATAAACTTCAATCACTTTGGTTGGCTTAATTGATGAAATTGTTTATGAAGGTTGTTTAGTATTTGCATACTATTATGTTTATCTGTCTCGTTCACTCTCTTGTTTCATAGAACTTACCACAGCGTGTGTGTGCTCTCCAATAATAATTCATTAAAATAGTTTCTAGCCTAAATAAAGACGTGTGACAGTGTTGTAAACCTATAATATAAAGCAAGTGTCAATAATATTAATAAACTCAGTGTAATCAATTGGTGTTTCACTTCAAGAATCCCAAACAAAGGTGATAAAAATTACTGTTACACTTTTGTCTCTGACTGTCTTAAAGGTAGACGGTACAAAAAGATGAATAGAACTTAAGGTTACAAGCATCGATGGATACAAGTCAAATATTTGTTCATTCTTTGTATGCCCAATGGACCTTATTATTTGGACAACAGATTTACAAACGGAATATCATCTGCGCACAAAATATCTTACTTATTTATAACTTAGCAAATAAATGGAGTAAATCCTCTTCTGTTGTATTTTAGCAAGACTTATACAAGTAATTTCTGAATTGTTTTACGAAGATGAACATTTTAAAGGAAATGCAATGCCCCTTGGATCTTTTGGAAATGCAATTCCCCTTGGGTCTTTTGGGAATGCAATTCTCCTTGGATTCTTTTGGAAATGTAATTCCCACTGGATATTTGGAAATGCAATTCCCCTTGGGCCTTTTGGAAATGCTATTCCCCCTGGATCTTTGGAAATGCAATCCCCCTGGATCTTTGGAAATGAAATTCCCCTTGGGTCTTTTGGAAATGCAAATCCCCTTGAATCTTTTGGCATTCTATTAGAGTTTTTATATCTAATGGCTCATCCAAACTATACAGAAATGAGTTAATTTCAAAGCTGTTGCATTAAAGTAATGCTTGTTGCAGTTAGTTTTTGATTTTTTACCCATACTAATTCAACCTTTGCCTGTTTTAATACCAAGCAAGGCTCTAAGGCAATTATTTATTGAATTTATAGACTCATAAGCTAACTATAGCTTACGATGATGTCTCATAATTAAACACACATTGTAATTTAATGAACAGAAATAACTGACACTAGACTAACAATCATTTAGACCAATGTTTACCAAATTAAAAGTCAGTTACCTCATTCAACTTAAATCGGTACATAATCATCGTCATTTATGCATATGTAATTAATAAGTTTTTTCAAATAATACTTCAATATATTTTTTTTACAATAAACTCTCAACAAAAAAGGTGTATTTAAGTGAAAATTTAAATAAAATACATTAAATATATTCTCAGTGGATTGTCAATTCCAGTCAAAAATAGCGGGACGACGAAGAAAATGAAAAAAAAAAACTGTTATGATCGAGGAAAAGTGTCAATCCTCTGTTTTTTTTCTCATCTATTACGAATTAAGTAGTTAAACATTGTTCAACTTGAACAAAGCTTTTAAACTATGTTTAACTAATCAAAGACGATTTAAACGCGATAGTAACATATAATTTAACTCCTATGTTTGAGCACACGAACTGTCAGACGTAGACGATTGATGTGGACTGTATTACATCACTGGTGACGTCACTGGTATGCCATTTCAATCGGCAATCGAATGATACTATGTTCATACTATGCACACTAAACCAGCCGTCCCGGCAGCCGTGGTGGCGGACGGAAATGGAACTTGGTATTAAAACTTTAGTTGCATTTCTTATGGCCTGCGCACACCTAGATCGCTGGCAATGGCGATCAATGAAACGCTGTCAAATACCGCTGTCAAATTTGACAGGATTTCACTGAACGACATCACCCGCGACCTAGGTGTGCGCAGGCCTTTACAGTCTTTCTTTTTCAGCTTCTGTAAAGCAGACACGGTCTTCTCCTTTCTTCTTAAGGATTTTTATATTATAGAAAAGCCTTTTTTTGCCTAAAACCTATGAATGTGACTGTTAGGTATTTGTTGCAATCACCATAGTGTGTACAAATCCAGGAATGCAAATGTGCCCTTCGATGTAGGAATAACTTGCCCGTTAAAGGCAATATTGATTAATATTCATATTTTTTTATGGTGATAACCTAAATTAAGGACCATAAATGTTTTTTACAATAATATCCAAAAAGTTATGAGTCGAGTGGGATTTGAACCTTCAACTTCTACTTTTATGACATAGGACCTACAAATTCATCGATTGATTTTTAAATCAATCAACAATCGTTGATTCTAGTACTAGTCAGTACCAGACATAAAATAATAATTATATAAATATATATTATATAAAGAAAATCTGATGTCATAATGTGTATTATTTATCAATCTGGCTGCTAATATCTGTAACATAATTATTCCAAAAGTAGTTATGGTAGCTTTTAGGGTCAAATTAAAATAGTAATTAAGCCGAGTTGAGACAATCAGCCATTAGTCGTGTTGGAATGATTCATAGCAACAGGTTGCAGTAATTCATTGAAAGTGAGATCAAATTCTATTATGCCGATTATCTATAGGCTTGCAAACGATATTGTGCTTAGTGTAGTTATAAAATATGGATGGACTTTCTGCTCAGTAATAGCGATTGACTGGCCTCTCAGCTCAGTTGGTAGTGGCACCACACTGGAACTTCACTGCTATTTTTTGTAGCCGGACGAAGTAGATTAATAATTTTCTCTTGCAGTAGACATCTTCAGGTGATGATGATTATTTCTATGCAAGAACAGAATGGACTGTCGTAAAGTCAAAAAGCTCCTGTTAATCAATTAACAAGCTTTTACACGTATCTAAGGCAAATGTTTATTTCCTTTGATTTATGATAATGTACTAATAATCTTGATGATACGGCTAATGTTTTAATGAGTGACTCAGAAAAGAAGAATTTGTGTTGACTCAACTCATGCGCGAATTTTTGAACTTGCCATAACTTCTGACCAGACAGTTTTATGTAACTTAAGATAAGTAAAGCTGCGTTCACACACTATCCGTGGTTTACCAACCGTGCCTACATCTGATTAAAGAACATCATTGAAGGAGACATTTAAGGAAAACGGGGAAGAAGAAGGCGAAGAATAAGTTACGTGAAGCCAGATAAAAGAAAAAATTGCTGCCATGTCGTTTAAGGAAGTCAAGGAGATCGCATTCGAAAGATTAAATTGGAGAAAACTGTATCAAAACTCTGAAACTAAACGAGTTCTCACTAAACGACCGCTAAAGACGCCCACGTTCTGGGGCTAACCCCTACAATCGGCAGCGGACAATACGTTTAGTGTGAACGCGGCCTTAGCCCTGTTATTTTGTCAATGTATACATTTTTGTCTGAACGAAAAAAGAGCGTGTGATTTATTATATCTTTCGATCATCGCAAAGGTTCTAAGGGTTTTCTTTTTTACCTTTACCCTTTCTTGTTACCGCTTAACATCAAGTGGGATATATATGATTGTTCCATCAGTAAGTTGTAAAAATATTATGTTTCACTACATACTTCTAAAATGATCTACCATTCCTGGGGACAGCCCTGGTTTAGAAACACTTTTTCTACTTCATATTCTTTGGAGATGCCTAAGAAGGGTAGTCAGTAGTAAGTCCAAATCTTTAATATCTCCATCATCATCAACCATCACACTTCACTTTGTGCCTTTCACCGCACTGGTTTGAAAGAACCAGTAACACGATAAGAAGAAGATCATCTTCTTTCCCTTATTCCACGCTAAGTGGGGCTGACACAACATGTCTTCCTCCTCCATTCCCCTCTGTCAGCCGTCATCTCTGTATTCACTCCCCTCTAATGCTGCCTTCCTACGGTGCGTGGTTCTGCAGATCATCACACACAGCCGACGACGACGCACGGCAACGCACACAGAAAGGGCTCCTGTGCTACTGCGCACGAGACCGTTCCCATGGTGTATCGTGCGAGCTGGGGCTCAATTCTAGACCAGTGATTTTTTTGTCACGATATTATCACAAGAACTGTCAAATTCAATAAAGAAAATGACAGTTCTTGTGATATAATATCTACCGTGACAAAAAAGTCACTGGTCTAGAATTGAGCCCTTCATCCGCCTCCGTGCGCGATATCACACACCGGTGGGAAGGGGCTATTACACACAATTCATCATTGTTTTCTTTGATCTACCTCTGCTCACATATCCATCCACATCCATGCTCATTACTCCTAGTCACATGACTTTCATCCCTCCTCATAACCATGTCCGTACCACGCCAGCTATTGCTCCTCAATTTTTTTGTCCAAATATCCATATATCAACTCTAAAAAAATACTTAGCTTTTTACATAGTTTGTATTCCATTCGAGTCAGGTTGCAAGCTCATCGCTTTCGTGTAGGCTTTCAAAATATCCATTGTCTTAATCTATGCCACTTCATCCTGTCCTCACAGAGACATGAGTACCATAGGTGCATGTATACTCAGACTAATTTGTGTAGGCAAGTAACGGGACGTGGAGTGCAATAAGCCGTGTTCAAGCAAACACTTGCTTTCTTGACTAATACTTGTGCTTTGTAATGTTTTAATGTTAATTAAATTAGGAATTTTAGCCACTAGTATGTCACGCCCACGTTTGTGGAACCTACAATTTTGTACGCTGCTGAGATTCATTCAGAAAAAACTTTGTACCTTTTGAATGGGCGAAGACATTATTGTGAAATAACATTTTATCTAATGAATGGGGATTTGGTTTTTTTGAAGTGAACACTTCTTCGCGTTGGGCATTTTTGTGATGGGGAAAAACCGTTACCGACACCGTTCTCTGTATATAAGTTATCTGATGTAGTGTAGTCGGCTTATACATTTTGAATTTAGAATTGCTTGAAAAGTTTTTACTTTTGTCGACACTCTTGGAGCCATTGTTTTTTGAAATGTTCTAAAACGCATGAACCGAGTGGGATTTGAACACATAAAGTTGGGTTTAAAACCCGAACCTCACCTTCGCTTCAAAAGAAGCCTGAATACGTGAAGTGAAGTGCTGTTTTATCCTGAGCCAATAGTAATACTTAAATTTATGAAACAATAAAATAGAAAAAAAAACGTCGAGACCTTTGCGGAAATAAAACAGGTTAATAATAAAACAGCACATAATAAAGAAGCAATAAAATAGGCTTTATATTTTCTCAATAAGGTTGTACTAAATTAGACCACCCATAAAATAGCTCATTAATCCAAACTAGTGACCAAAAACGCATCGTTTATTTGAAGAAATAAACTTACAATTTCATTACAAAACAAAGCTGTGAACTTCCTACGAATGAAAGCGTGTGGGTAGCTATCCTCCTAACGATTAGAACATTCAAACAGAAATCAAATCTAGTGCATAGAAAATAAATCTTTATGTCCATTGACGTGCTTCTCAGTTTTAAAACAAGCCAAATTAGATGTTGTTTGGAAACGCATTGAGTTCAAAATTGGATGATCAATAGAAATTTAAAGAAAATTATGAACAATATCGTGTTGAGAACAGGTGGCAGAGCTTTAGTAGGTTTTGCTTACTGTAATTGCTCACTACTGGCGTAGTGTCGCGATAGCAGACGCGTCTTACGATGAAATATGGATTGTTTCCTTGAACACAACTGGAACACCCACTACACTAGAAAACAAACTAAGCTTAGTGAGCAAGCTTTTCAAAATTCAACGCTATTCCAGCAGGTTTAAAGCTCTTTTTAAGGACTCACGATTGGATGATCTGGGTTTGGTGAATGAGGTTTGTGAGAAACATGAATGAAGAGCCATGTGGGGGGTTCTATTTTGAAACGAGAAATGTTTATCTTGAGCTTAAAACTTACTACTTGTTTCTAGCTTAGTGTAGGTACTTGTGATTATTTTGTTGTATTTCAGTTTTATTTAATCAGAAGCAAGATGAAGAAAAATATACAATTCTATTTGAAATAAAAAACCTTAAAAATAAATACTTTTGCTTTGTACAGTTAATTCCTAGAAGTGTTATTGATAAAGCGGATGTAATTCTCAGTATTATTTTCTATTTTTAGGGCTACACTCACCTTGAAAATAGAAAAATGAAGTTAATAGTATTTATTCTTGAAAGCTATGTAGAAATAAGATTGGAAAACTCTTGCAAACAAAGTTACCTATGCTTTGTCACAGTTTGACATTAATAATTGGTAAGAGATAGCCAATAGCATTTTTTATGCATTTTTGCAAGGGCGTACTTTTGCTTTAGATTAAAATATTACTACTTCTTTTTTTTTGGTAAACTGTTGTTGTGAATTATATTTAAATACGAATTACTTACATACTGATTAAATATTAATATTTTTCGATCTTACCGACATAATAATAAACTCCACTACTCGTCAATAGATGGCGTTCTCTGTCCCACTAACTCATGACTTAATCAACAGATGGCGCTAGGAGTTATGATTTTTTATGATAAAGTTGATTATTTACCTTACGATTAAGGGGACATTTTCTAAAAATGAATCCTAGCTAGATCGTTTTATCGTCCCGAAAACCCCTGTATACTTAATTTCATGAAAATCGTTGGCTCAGTTTCCGAGATCCTAAATATATATATATACAAGATTTTCTCGTAAAAGATAACTAATGCTAATTTCACGGTTGACTAATCAAATCACTCATCAAATATAATGACGGTTGCAATTGTCAAGTTATTGGTTGACAATCTAAATAAACAACTGTCAAATACTTGATCAGGCGATTAGTCATCCGCGGCCCTTAGTACACGAGGAATATTACTTTAAAATCATAAGAAGTATGTAATAAAAACATAAAATTTAATTTACATGATACATTTTAATTTATCATCAATAAACAATATTTTTAATAAGCTCATGGATGTTAACGATAATGTTTCAATTATACTCAAATGGGATTGAATGAGTTCCGTGTTTAATAGCAGTTTATCTTACTAAATAATGTTTAATTGCTTTTTAGAGCAAATTGTGTGGATATAAATATTAATCACCTGTGTTAGTAAAGCTTGGGTTTTTGAATATTG
This sequence comes from Thera obeliscata, assembly GCA_947578465.1. Taxonomy (NCBI): domain Eukaryota; kingdom Metazoa; phylum Arthropoda; class Insecta; order Lepidoptera; family Geometridae; genus Thera; species Thera obeliscata. The sequence goes on along the minus strand of OX387912.1, from coordinate 19,177,517 downwards.
CTATACTATTATACTTATACCCTACGCCATACATTATACTTATATTATCCAGAAGAAAGACTTGTATTTTTGTATGTAACGAATAAACTAAAGAACTACTGAACCGATTTCAAAAATTCTTACACCATTAGAAAGTTACATAATTCCTGAGTAATTATAAGTTATTGATTAACGACTCGTACTGGCTCGCACCGGTGTAATTTATAAAAAGGAGGTGGAAAATGTAAGGTCTCAACTTCGATTTTTTACGCCCGCGCGAAGCTGAGGGAGATCGTAGTATTAGAATTTACCGGTAAATAACCGGTACCCATTTTCGAGTATTTTTATACGCCACTAGCGGCCACCCGCGGCTTCGCTCGCCGTTACCGTTCCCATTGAAAAGAAAAAACCTTTTAAGCCTTTTCTGGACCTCTACAAATCAGCCAAGTCGGTCCAGCCGTTATCGAGTTATAGCGTCAGGAAGGAAACCCCGACTTATTTTTATATAGTAGAATAATATTATGCTATTTTTAGATTCACGAAGCATTGTTTTGTAACGATAAATATATTTTCTTTCTTTCTTTCTTTCTTTTGTAAAAAAAATTAGCATTATTCTCGAAAACAAATACATCTCTTTACATTGTCTCATTCGGTACAACAAGACTAAAGAATTTCATAAAATAAAATGTTCTCGTCTGAGTCTCGTAAAACAAAGGGTGACTAGAATCTCAGGAGGCGAGCTCTATCACCTCACGTGGATCGGAACATGACCGTGACAACCAACAATACCACAGATCAAACAACTAAGGAGATGAAATGTGGCCTTTATAATTATAAGTTTAAAAAACTTGAGAAACCGACTTCACTGTCAAACGGCTAAACCGATTTTAATCAAATTTGTTTGGGACAATCTGGACGTAAGAATAACCTTCCAAATAAAAAAATAATTTTTCAAATCGGCTCACAAATCACGAAGTTATGCGGTACCAAACATAAAAAAAAAAACAACCGAATTGAGAACCTCCTCCTTTTTGATTGGAAGTCGGTTAGTTGGTAGTAGCTCTACCTTCGGCGCCGTAGGTCGTGGGTTCGATCCCCACCGAGAACAAAAATGTGTGTGTGAACACGGATGTTTGTTCTATGTCTTTTATTGTATTCTAAGTATGTATTTACAAATGTACCTATATAAGTAGTATATCGGATATCTGGTTCCCATAATACAAGCTCTGCTTAATTTGGGGCTAGATAGTGTTGCAAGCGTCCTTAGGCTACGGTAACCGCTTTCCATCAGGTGGACCATAAGCTTGTTTGCTAACTTAGTTGTACAAAAAAAACAAACAACTGTGGTTACATAGTTCAATGGTATCCATGATATTAGTCTATTTGTGAATAAATTGAACATGAAATTATTGGACACTAAACCTGGCTTCAGTCATTTTCTTTCATCAGTGCGTGTTGCCAGTGATGACATAGGGAACTGAGACGTCGCTAACTATATTGGTCTCGTGCACAAGCTCTAAGTCACGCAACGAGCTATGGAGAGAGCTGTGCTTGGATCCATTTGGATAACATAATTTTGATTATGGCATTTCAAACAAAAATATTATGTCTAATAATAATGAATTTCGTGTTATTTTCAATTTCATGTCAAACACATGACACTGAAAGTCAAAGTCAAATAATATATTTATCAATTGTATAACACTTTGAAACGTGTTAAAGCTAGGTGAGTCTAAGATATAACACGAAATTCAATTACTACCTTATGATAAATTAGTAATGTACCTACAAAAGAAAGATCTGAGCTTCATTACACATTGAAGTAATCATTAGCCTAGCGCATAAGGCACCAATCGGTATACTTAATCCAAAAAATATCGCAAAAAAGTAATATAAATCAGGAAGTACAAAATTTCAGGACTATTGTTCAATTTTCTTTGTCCTATAGTCATACCAACTCGAATCATAATAAAATAAAATAACATTGTTACTTTTGTGTAAAATTTATAACAGGAAGAGAATCAGTTATTTATAGCAATGAAAAATAAATGACATTTTATCGTTGCGAGACTATAAAATAAAGTTCGATTACTCAGAACTTTGCTACTATATTGATAGTTTTACCTATAGTATGGCAGTATTCTAGACATCAGAGTTAGAAAGTCTGCTGTGTCACGTAGACTTTAGGAGTACGTTTAATTAGTAGGTATTTTCTGCCTATTCTAGCTACCTGCCTACCAATTAAGTACATCTACCTATAATACCTACTAGGTATAGGCATGACGACTAATTTTCAAAATCTCTTCTATCATATTCAGAAGTATCTATTATGTCTAAAATATATCATATTTCTATTGAAAATTAAGGTTTTTGTGCAATAAAAGTACATTTAAATTTAAATTTTTAAATTAACGCCAAAACGCTCGCTGGTGTCATGGCGTCTGTTATTACGTCACGGGTATGTATAACAACTGTAAACATTGGTGCTTTTGTACTAGATCGGAATGACGTTTACGTAGACGTGACGTAATTCGCTCTGACCGGTGTTTAAGCCATCATGGCGGATTGTTGTATTTTGTAGATTTATTTTAACAAATAAATTATTAATGTCGACATTAATAAGAGAATAAATACATTTTTCAAAATCTTTGAATCCTTTTTCATTAGATCAGATAAATATTTTGGCGATACTTGATTACTGTCTTTATGCCTATTATAGTTACTCATAAGCATAGCTATTTCACTGCTACTTACTATGTAACTGACGTTTGGCAAAATCTCATTTCATTCTTAGCCGTGATGCCTTAGATGCCTTAGATGTTTTGACAGTCCTCCATTGAAAAATGTCTAAAATCTATGCTTGAGGCTCGACTCAGACTCAAGCGCTGTTTCGGAATACGGGCCTTAAAGTCAAGTTTCCGTCAAGACGTCAAAGAACCCTCCATTCACCGTAGTTTTGGGATATTCCTCTGTCCATCCACCCATGGTGTTGTTGGTGTCTATGGGTGACGGATTTATTTTTCATCTGCTTTGATGGCATGGCAAAAGTTTTACCTCGTACAGAGATAGATAGCGCTGAAATCTCCAATGTATAGTGCTTTTATTTATTATTTCTATAGTAACCACGCTTTTATGAGATCACTGCAGCGATCAACAAAGAGAATAAAGGAATCGATCCACAGAATAAAAGCGTTTAAGTATCTACTATAATACCATGTAAGTGTTTTAAAATGCAATAAAATATTAATAGCTTGAAACATAATCTGTTTTAGTAGGTGCGGCATTGACAGAAAAATCTGTATGCTTACCTACAGCACGTTAACATAAAAAAATGAACCAAAATTCTAGCTCATTTCAATATTCTACGAGCGTTCGTTCGTAACACTACGCGTCGTCGTCCGCTGGAAATTTTTAATCGCTTGATGGGTAATGGGTCCGTGATCTCACTGTGGCTTTCATGTGCATTTTCATTTGATTCATATGGCAACATAAAACTCCTTGCTTTACCGAAATCCGTCGTGTAGGTCCTGGCCGGCGAACAGCGTAAGTTTAAAAAAAAATTAAATAGAATACCTACACCAAGCAGTTCATAAAACCTATTTGCTTACCAACTTTCTCTGAAATAAAATGTTTGTACAGCAGATTTTTTTATAGTATGCGAAAGATCATAATATATTATATTCTGTTTTTAGTAGGTAGATGCATGTTTTAAATGAGTACATACCGAATTATTTGTTACATTATTTAAAGCAATAACTTTTAATCGATTATTTATGTGTGCAATGACATTTTATATCTGCAATACTTCTAATTAGAAATCACTGAGACAAAGAAATATACTTAAATTAATCTCTAGATGTCAGCCTACATCTGTTCTGCGTGGGTTAAATTGATTGAAGGTTTTATTTAATTGTTTTATTACGAAATGAAATAATAACATATTAATACGAACATAGCCTAGCCTACTATATTTCCTGTCAGTAGGTAGTGCATTCATTTATTTCGGTCCACGCAAAATGATTGATTCGATAAAGCACAGCTCATTTATTAGCAAAGAATAAAAATATTTAAATTTGTCATAAAGAAAAGACACAAGAAAAGTTCATGGTAAAAACTAGGCTAGGGATTCAAACAAGGAATGCATTTTAATATGTTATCTGTGCCGGATTAATCGAACTATTCATTTTTAAGAGTATTCTTAGTTTAAACCAAAACTACGTGACGGCACCAAGGAGGCCGAGCTCTACTTATAAAAGTAGAACTACTTGCGCATTACAAAATGTAGGAAACTGCAGAAGCACATTGCCGGCTTCCGCATAAATCGAGTAGCATGAATGAAGCCAAGGAGCCCTGAATGAAACTAGTGGCCATAACTCAGCTGCGACGTATCAGCCGGCTTACCGCCACCATAAGTCACTGTTTGTGAAATCAGCGCCTTATCCTAGAGCAGTTTAGTTCAGGACGAACTAAATTACTGGTGTCACTTTTAGGTACCTACTATTAGTACTATAATAACGTACTGAAGTCATGGTGAATGTGGGAAACGTTTGTTTGTATGTCTGCCCGATTCTAATTGAATGGTTGATGTTTCAGAGAGTTCCACATTCAAACTAACCCATACCTTTTTTACCAAATCCTTAATAATTTTCTAGAGACTGGTGCCTCAGGAGATCTGTACATTCACTCATACACACTCACCGTTCCCTTTTGCAAAAATGTTTGCATATTATATTATATTATAGGTATATTCTTATTTCCTTGTGTTACATTTTAAATATTTCTACCTAATTTGTTGTAAATTGGATGTCACCTGCCAAGAGGAGGGCATTACTGGCTGCGACACAGTTTATACTTCTGCAGCCAGTATCGTTTACTCTTGTTTATGTATAACCTTGTATCTTGTTTCCAAATAAATATATTTTGATTTTTACTGTTAACTTTTTGAACTACAAGTACCTACGGTATATATATATACAAATACATAGTAGAAAAAAGTTGCATGTGCATTCACAGTAGAAAAAAATGCGTGTTTCAGGTCCAAAACTCGGAAGCTCAGATGAAAGCATGTCAATCACCACCTGACCCGCATTGTAAAATGACATCACTATTTAGTCATCACAAAAAGTTTACAAAACCAGCATTTTGGTTACAAAACAAAAGCTTTTAGATTCGTCGTGTAGCTGTTTCTATTTTCTTTTTTCCTCGCGACGTTGTATGGTCCAAGTTTCAGACAGGCTCCTGTTACTGAATAGCCAGACATTTACCTAAAACGCGGTGTCACCGAGTATTTTATTAACTTCGTGTGGGATCTCAACAGGGTCTCTCTCAGAGTGAGACTAGCTCACCTAACTTTTCTTTTCACTATAGTGAAGAGCAGATGGCAAGTTGTTGTTTTTTTATGAATTATTAGCAGTGTAACAGAGAGAGGTGATGGTCTAGTGGTAGCCTTCCGATCCTAAGGTCAAATCCAGTCGTGTTCCAATGAGTATTTCTGCCAAAAATGTATGTACACTATGCCAGTGCTCTCAAACGGTGAAGGAAAACATCGTGGAGAAGCCGGCATGTCGTAGAACCGTCAGGATAATAATGTTCCGTGCTTTCCGCTATCTTCAATTTTCAATGTATTCGGACGTGTGGTTGTGTTACAAGGCAGCAAAATATCTGTAAATATAGAAGAATAAGGGTCTGCGCACATCTAGGCGATGGCAATGGCGTTCAGGTTAAAAGCTGTCAAATATGACAGCGCTAATGACAGCGTTTCAGCTGATCGCTATCGCCTAAATGTGCGCAGGCCTTATGAAAAGTCTACGTAATTTACGAGTATAACTGATATGACTTAAATTTCTTGTCTAATAGTAATATTGGTATGCACATTGTTCCACTAATAAGTTTTTTTTTATAATAACCATCGTAAGTAGGCACTATGTCTTGAAACTCCGTTATAATAACAAAGGTTTATGAAGTTGTTACATTGGTTTACGAGGTACCTCACAACGAAGCACTATTACCAATGACACCATTTGACAGTAATATTTTATTTACAGCCTGAATATCTCGTTCTCTGGTCCTTTTTATGTTGTAATGGGATGGGCCCGACACGTAATAATTACGTAACGAGGTCTCTCATAAAGGTTTGTGCTCTAGTTTTTTAAAGTGACACTTCTTAAGACAGGTATGAGCATTTTTTGAGGGGGGTAAAAACCAATGAACTGACGTCACCATCACCATGTCACTGTCACGTAACCGACACCGTTTGGCAAAGATCGACAAATTTCGTCGGGGTCTGTTTGATGGAGGCAGACAGAAGGGATCCATATAACACTACGTGGCGATAAGGAAACCGCCCGCATTCGAGTTGTCAGACCGCGCAGTGTAAATATTTTAAACAATTCACATAACACTTCCTAGCTCCAAACTAAGCAGAGCTTTTACTATGGGAACCAGATGCTATAATAATACTTATATGCATATTTTTTTGTAAATATATACTTAGAATACGGACAGAGAACAAACACCTGTGTTCACTACACAAAGATTTGTTCTCGGTGGGAATCGAACCTACGGCGCAGAAGGCAGAGCTAAAACCAACTGAGCCGAGAGACCAACTAAAAAAATACAACGTGGTATGATCATTAGGCTAAGGGTTCAACATTTTACTTTTTGTTTTCTTTTTTTGTTATGTGCTGTTTTAGTACAGTGGCGGTATGAAAATGTTCGTCAGTTTTCAACTTGATTCGTTCAACGTATCACGATCACCTTTTGAAACTGAATAGACAGAATACACAAATAAGTTAACGTCACAAATTATGTCAAAATGTGTTCATGATCAAGGCACTGGTGCAAGCGAAAACCGACTCTAAGGTGACGAACATTTTCATACCGCGACTGTACATACAATGTTCTCCGTTGGCGGTGTGACAAATAAACGTTTTTTCTTTCTTTCTTTCTTTCTAACATTGGACTTCATCCGTCCGACGATGACGATGGAGTAGAACCCTAGACATCGTCTCTAACCCGTTTCGTATCTTTATAAAGAGGCCTCAAAGTCTGGATGTGCGCAGTAGGCGAGAAACGGTCTCCATTGTGCGCCAGTGAGAAATGTGTCAGGGCAGCTCCTGCAGTTAATATTACCGAGGAGTTAATATTGCTTATTGTTGTAATTGCAAAATGGTCTCATAGATCGAACGCTACCAAAGTGAGGACGAAACTTTATTTCTTTTTTCTTTATAAATACTTGTGCTGACCTCACACTAGGATTTCTCCCACTATGCAACTCCAAAACAAATCATGCAAACATTGAAAAACAGTTTTTTCCACTAAATTAGATTATAATCTATAGCCAAGTAGGCTAATGAGCAATTTTGCTTTTAACTATTTTCATAGAAATAAATATTGTTATGTGTCCATCGGCACTTTTCTTAGAGCCTTAAAAAAACAGAAATGAAAAATAATTTAAATAATATGTACAAGATTTATTTTGATACAGGTAATTAAATTCAGTGTAACCCTGGGCGGTCTCTAAGCGCTGCTGTCTAAGCGTCAAACCTTTTTCTACTCTTATTGAATTAAAGCTGGCAACACAGACAAGATATACAGCCTCCGTGTCAGCGAAAATAAAAAAAGTATTTGAAAAAAGAACGGCCCGCCAAATCGCGGATATCGCAATCCTCTGTTATGACGTCATAATTAAAGGCTCTAACACACGAGCGTCCAAAATGAGTCAGGTTACCGGATCGTGAGAAAATCGAAGGTAAAAAGTAAAAGTGCTTTCTTTGTACAAGAATAAGCTTCGATTTTCGGTAGGTACTACCTTATTTTCAAACATGATTCATTTGGTGAGAGGTGGGTTTTAGTAAAGAATGTTCGATTAGCGTGAATGATACAATCTGCATGCTGCGCATAACGGGATGACAAACGCGTTCGGTTTACCGACCCTTTTACTTTTACTGTTTTGCCTTTGTTGCAAGTACATGTTTATGTTTTATTTTCTCACGATTAATTTTATATTTAGCTTTTCTTCTTCTTGTAATTACTTTATATATATTATAGGCTTATTCCATGAAATATATTAGGTTCTATGTCAAGTTTCATTTTTGTAACTTATTTGATGCATGAAGTGAACCACTGAGTCGTCTCAATGCGTCACATTTTAATTGTCCCGCAAAAGGCGCGACCGGTACCGTTTAAATATTTGAATTTTGAATAAAGAACATTCACATAATTAACGGTAAATTTAACGGGTCGGAGGGCAGGACGAAGATTAAGGACTGATATAAAAACTTTATGCATCTTTTTGGGGTTCCCTCTTAAATCATTTGAAATCAGTTGCACTTTTGCATAAATTTATGTACCCTGACCTTGTAAAATGTTATTTATAAGGTTACTTATAAATTGTAAATTTGATACTTACACATAAATAACTGAAAATTTGATAAAGCATCAATTCTTTTTGAGAAATAAACTTAGCGTTCAGTTGCGTAAGAGTAGTAATTAAAATGTTTTTTTTTAATAAATACTCACAGTTCATCACACAAAATGTTGAACCTTGGTAGGGACCTGCCACTTTATCATCATCATCAGCCTGGAAAAGTCCACTGCTGGACATAGACCTGCCCTAAATTTCCAGGAAGAACGATTCTACTCAATACTCAATACTCAATAGATTTATTGTAAACACATGGTAAGTGAGGTGTTAGTTTTACAAACAGTGGTAAGTAGCACATGTGAGCCCCTTTAGGACTCTACAATAGTAGGAGGTTGGCAGACCGAGGTTTTATAATACAATTAATTATAAAAAAAAATATTTTTTCCTATAATAATACAGTAGATAGTAGATAGATAATAAAGTTCAAATTTTTGTTTAATATTTATATTAGTTTTAGTTACGTGTCAGTTTTAATTACAATTACAGGATACATTTGATTTAATTAATTTCGTTAGTTAAGTATACGTATGAGTGGGTATAAAATTATTATTTATGTCAAAAAAAATCATTTAATTCATAATAGCACTTGTCAATTAAATATGATTTTAATTTTTTTACAAATATGGAGTCAGTTTGCGATTTTGTAATGTCATCTGGTAAGTTATTATAAATTTTAATGGACATTTTGTAAGGACCATTACCATGCATAGCGAGCTTTGACGGTGGTGCGATTAATTTGTCTCTTCCTGCTCGCAGGGCATCTAACCCATTTCATCTATCGACTTCCGCGATATTAACAATGTTGTTGGTCCATCTGGTGGGTAGCCTGCCACTTATAATCAAATATTAAATATCAATAACATAACTCATCCATATTCGCTACAATATATCAAATTACACCAAGCGTCGGTGCACAAATGTGACACCAATAGCTAATTTTATATCATGTGCGGAACCCTTAGGGCGAGTGAACGACTTGCGTGGGTGGAACACGAGTAAACTTCGGAGACATTATCACAGATCAACAAAGAGATTCAGACGAGTTACCTTCGGTACTTGAAGCTACACACATAATAGATACGATTATATACATATAATAAATTATATAATAAATATTGTGGACAATCCACACACACAAATATTTGTGTGGTGAACGCAGATGTTTATTCTCTGTCTGGGTGTTAGTAGGCAGGGCTGACCAACTGAGCTGAGAGGCCAGAGATAAGATAACACATGGCGCAGACTCAAATCCAGAGATCACATCGTCGCAAAGTTGCTTGCCCCTATTTGTTGCATTTCGGGGAATGTAGTCAGGAACAGCACGATCTCATACCACCATCTCCCTTCCACCATAGGTCTAGCAGACACACGGCTCAGTACCATCCATACCTAGTTAGCATACTACATACGCAATAAGCGTTTTGGCTCCACCTTCATTATGCAAACCTTCAGGGAATGGAACTCATTGCTGCCGGCTGGTTTTCCTGAACATTACAATCTGGGCCTTTTCAAAGCAAGCATGAATAGGTGTCTCCATCGGTGGCTACATCATGGCTTACCATCAAACAAGATTGTAGCCAAAGGTTGGAGACCGATGAGTAGATACATCGTACAAACCTAACTATATAGAACCTACGACTGATGTGATTAGGTTCTATTAAAAAAAAACTAGTTGATGAAACAAGCATACTTAGGGCCCACCTGATATTAAGTGTAACCAACGCCTATATAAAAGCATTGCCTTGTAGGTCACGTATGTCAGAAACGTGCCCTAAGATGCATTGCTCTGCGTTCATCAACTTGAGGCATACAGAGAGCTTCACGTGCCACTAATTTCCACACACACCCTTGAAACCGAAACATAACAATGCTGTTTCACGGCAGAAATAGGCAAGGAGATAGTACTTCCCCGGACGAGCCCTTTACAAAGAGATTTACTACTACGTTGATTGGATTTAGTGTTAATCTATGGTAGGTACCAAAATAAAAGTAGAATGGTATCATGTCTGTAGCCTTGTTGAACTAGTATTTAGAAAAATATGAATTAGGAGTCGATATCTAGAAGTTTACGTAGATAAATGGTTAGATGGTGTGTGTGAAACATCATCAATATTTAATACCAGGTCGATATTAATAACTAAACAATCTTTGAATTGAAACATTTCTTGTCATCAAATAAAACTATCTACTTTGGTTCATTTCCTTTCACTATTAAAATCTAGTTAGCGAAAGGACTGATGTCATAAATAAGGCTGCAGACATACTGCGTGCTGTCCACAGTATTACTAATAATATTATTCCTAGTATTACTATTTGTAAACTAGTGATTTAGTCTGTACCTGATTGTATTTCTTGTGGATTATGGATACCTAGTTATTGTAGACAGTATTTTTAAAGATGAAAATTTAATTATAGCATGAGAACTAATTAAATAATGTCTTACAGGAACCTGTATAAAAACTATCTCATAAAATGTATTACTCGACAAAGTTTGTATCAAAAATTGTAGTTGTAACCTAAGCTTACCTAGATAGCAACAGTCAACATCAAAAGAAGATTGGTCCAATTTCCCTTTTTCTTTTGATTTGTCTAAGATACGGCCACTTCGGTTTGCAAATAGTTGTACTTAGCTCAAAACGGATCTTTATATCTTAATGTTAAAGGGAGCTGGTTTAAGATTTTTTTTTAATTTACAAACCAGAAATGCCAATCTACTTTTGACGCTGACGGTACAAGATACTCTATAATTTAGCAATTAATGTTACTGCTGATCTCAGTAACATTTTACATGATTTCGTTTTGCTAAGTATTTTATAGCTTTAATCAATGAGAACTAATAAAAAGTAAACCCGGTAGCGATGAGATCATCTGAGTTGGAGAAAGGATAAAGTATTACGTAGTAGTAATGTACCAATTTTATGACATTCACTAGTATCCGCAAATGGTTTTGCTCGCGTTGCACATACCTGTATAATATCCGACTTCAAAATTGTACTTTGGAAAAGACAAGAGCTTGATTCTAGCACAATATACCTTTTTCTCTTTATTGACTTTTTCCCAATAGATTTTTTCTTATAGCCCCTTCCCACCGGTGCGTGATATCGCGCACCAGCCCGCACCAGCTCGCACGACACACCATTGGAACGGTCTCGTGCGCCGAGGTGCGCGGAAGCACAGGAGCCTTTTCTGTGTGCGTTGCCGTGCGTCGTCGTGCGCGGTGCGTGATGATCTGCAGAACTTAGGAAGGCAGCATTACATCACAGTAACTGTCAAATTAAATAGAAATTTGACAGCTTTCGGGATATATATTTACCGTGACAAAAATGTCTATTGGAAATAGACAAATAATTCTACTTGTAAAGGCTGTGGGTTTTGTTTAATAAATAAAATAAATAAATAAATCTGGCCCGTGATATATAAAAAAAAACTGAACCAGCAATTAAATAAATAAAAATCTACTGTAAATAAAAACATTCAGTTTGAAACAAGAATATTTTTTAAATTATCAATTTCTCATGTAAACACTTCAAAAGAGGATTATTGCAAACAATTCCTCCATCTTCACTAATCTTCCCAAAACTTCAATAATCTTCACTCAGACTAAAACAAGACGCAATAACTTCTTTAAAAGATGATCACATCAAAACATAAAACCACCGAAAAGTAGCGGCCGTCAGCTTAACGACAACAAATTTATTAAACTTAATTCAAATTACCTCCGGCACCATTACCAACAAAATTGTTTTGGTTCACACCTAAGGATTTTAAAATGTACACGGCTATCTGGCTTGTACAATCTGGTGCCTTCAGTATCCTTGTAAGGATTTGAGATTTTGCGTTACGTCACAAAGAACAATTCCCAACGAAAGCCTAAGCTTAAATCAGTTTTCAACAGCATAAATTCAGCCTTTGACACATATCGGTTCGACCATAAATATCGATCTTTTTGTTTCCTATAAACATTTTTATGCTGTTGAGAATACTTCCCAAATATTTCTGGAGGTACAGTCTACGCAATGCGGTTGGCTCACTTCACATAGGTACATACGGACAAAAAAACTTTGAGTTTCGTCACAAACTTGTCTTTCCAAACAAAATTCCGACAAAAAAGTTCCTTGGCTATCTAAATGACAGTTTAAAAAAACTACTTTTAGTGTAATGGTATAGCAAAATGACCTACATCGTGCACAAACTAAGCTTATGAAACGAAACTTGAGCTTGTTTATAAAAACTTCACCGAATAAACAAACAAACAAGCGAATAAACACGTGTTCAAACTAATCAAATTGTGTATACTAAATAATCGATTTTGTTAATATTTTTTTATATTTACCTTAAACTTAATTATTGACGTAGGATTTTGTTAACTTTTGTGGACGAACGTAACTTTTTTAATAACTTTGTAGTTTTCGAGTATGAGAGAAGATAATTTTATTATCGATAGTTATCCTAGTAGAGCTTTTCTTATATTACCTGTGACGTATATAAATAAAGCAGTGAGGTAGTAAATGTCGATAATATGCAAAATAATGGATGTTAATCTCGAAAACAGATGTGATTTGCGAGCGAGTAGTGCTTCAAAGATTGGCCGACTGTATAGAGGATACTTTTTATAACACATTCTCGAGATCAAATATTTTAGCTGACAATTTTGAATAGAACTTTGTGACTCACAATTTAATTGCTATATCAACAAATTATGATAGACCTATTACATACCTATACTTCACTCAGAAAATCTATAATATTTTATAGACCAGACAATCATCACAAGGGTAATTTAGAATAATTGGTCTGTATCGGGAAAATGTTGTGGCAGGGTGCGTAGTAAGACTGTAGAGATATCGATCTGGCTCCTATTCTAAACCTTGCTTTTACGCAAAAGTAGCCTAGGTAATGCTTTTTTTGAGAATAACTAAACTGTGTATAGTGATAAAGTCTAATAAGTATGTACCTAGATACACCACTTAGCTATTACTTTTCATCATCATTTATCTACCATCACCTATACTACCAGTCCACTGCTGGACGTAGATCTCTCTTAAGACGCGCTACTGAGCCCGGTCTTCGGCTCTTTGCCAGCTACAAATCGCAGATCTTTGCCGGAAAACGTGTTACACAACGGTTACTTTTAATTTTTAACAAAAAACATTCGTATTCAAGCATTTTCTTAAAAAAAACATTGAAATAAGTGTACTGTCACTAAGCAACACTTTTCCTGCAAACAATAAATAAATGAAATATTTTCCTTATCCCTCAGGGACTCACGCTAAAATGCCTTATCACATAGTGCTAAAAAATAGATGCACAACTCAGTGTTACATTTACCAGCGACATAGGTGTGCCGTCTGTCAGTTGTAATAAAATTTCACAACCAAAATTACCTGATGTCGATGACAAAAGAATCATCGGCTATGAGATGGAAATGTACAGCCGAGGCTCCAAAACACCTACGTACTGGCAACAATGACTGTAGTAAAAAATATACAGTACCACAATTCTTGATGTCAAGTGAGTTTAGGCAGCAAATAGTAAGTAGTAACTTCGTGACTCCATACAAAACACACTCTTAAAACTAAATGGGCTGGCATTAACAAAAAAATAGTGAATGTATCTCAGACTCAGGTAAAATATTTTTTTTATACTATTAAAACATTTTTTAACGCTATCGCCTTATTATCGAGGATTATTGTAGACTACGAAATTTCTAGGCCTGTGTTGGAAATTATCACGAAAGTCATTATTATTTATTTTTATGAAACAACGGGATATTTACCATGATTAAATTTTGTTGAGTTGACTTCCGATATTTCGGCACAGTTGCATGTATTAGATCAGGGTAACTTTATATTAAAAAGAAAATATATAATAGTAAGTAAATGATTTAATTACATCAATGTCTTTACAATTTACACTTTATTTAACTAAATTATAGCTTTAGTCACGTTATTCAACACAAAACTACCTTACAGTAAAAATATATCAACTACAAAGAGATATAGCGAACTAGGTACTTATCTTAACAATCAAAGGGTGTACTCAGAGCCGAATTACATCGACAGTACACAGAACGAAACGATAACCTCCTCAGTCGAGTCTCAAGCCCAGAATAATCCACCGCCTCGCCTAGCCTCAGTCAGGCGACCCACATGACAGTTGATAGACAGCGCCCCCTATCGGCAATATCGTCCTCCGTTCTGCGTAGCTTCTGACTACCATTAACAATTTATTGATATAATAAATTGTTAATAATTTCGAACAAATAATAATAAAATATAACATTATTTATCAAATCGTTTTAAGGCAACTACATTGTTCTTAAATTAAATAAACTAAACTATCTTTTTATTTTAAACATTATAGACTATCCTTCTTTCTTACTTCAATAATCATTATTATTTTAATACAGATTTCTAAAAGCATTTAAATATCAAATTGAATAAATTTTAGCCCCTATTATCTACTAGATACGACACGGCCATTCTGCAAAATACTTCGTCCCCGAAGTATCTCTAAGTATTTTCCATACTCACTGGCTCTCCTGCGAGTCAGGGTGCCAGTGTGTCCGAAATCCTGGTATCACATAGGCCAATAAAGTACTAAATAACCTGATATGAAATCTGAAAGCACAAGAATAATGTTAACATAATAATTATTAAACAATCCTTAGCCAATAAAGTACCATAGGTTGGGCTGTCATGCTAAGTTCCATTGCGAGTTGGCATCGCGATGTCCAAACAAAGGATCAGGCCAACTAGGTCTACCAACATTTATACAAATTTTATCATCAAGCTTTGGCTGTCGACTGTCGTGCTCAGTTCCATCGCATAATCGCAACTACAACAATGTCCAAACGTCACACCAGTCCAACCGTACATTTAGAAGAATCCCCCAATATTTTAACGTTTGTCTGTCGTGTTCAGTTCCATCACGTAATCGCAACTATCGCGATGTCCAAACTTTACACCAGCCCAACCGTAAAATTAAACAACCCATTTAGAAGAATTCCCCAATAATTTAACGTTTGTCTGTAGTGTAGTAAAGAACAATTAGCTTGGCCATTCTGCCTCCGTACTACTTATAAAATTGTATTGAAAAAAATATGGCACGAGCAATAAAAATGCGGGTACTCTCACAAAAGAAAATAAAAGTATTTCTTGGCAAAAATAAAACTGTTCGGATAGGATACCGTTAGACACTATTTGGCCAAATCAATGCAGAGCCTAACAAGGCCTTACCTTACTTTTACATCACTTGAAGTCCACTCCGTTTTATTCCAGATACATACACGGCTTTGTATCGTACTTCGGATAACGTAGGAATTGTCACTTCATTTGTCAGTCGATAATATCTCCGGCTTACGATATGGCACTTCACATTCTGGAATAAGAATAAATGTTAGTTTTCTGTGGGCAAAAGTTCTATCCCACGCTCTGATATTAGATCAGGGTAACTTTATATTAAAAAGAAAATATATAATAGTAAGTAAATGATTTAATTACATCAATGTCTTTACAATTTACACTTTATTTAACTAAATTATAGCTTTAGTCACGTTATTCAACACAAAACTACCTTACAGTAAAAATATATCAACTACAAAGAGATATAGCGAACTAGGTACTTATCTTAACAATCAAAGGGTGTACTCAGAGCCGAATTACATCGACAGTACACAGAACGAAACGATAACCTCCTCAGTCGAGTCTCAAGCCCAGAATAATCCACCGCCTCGCCTAGCCTCAGTCAGGCGACCCACATGACAGTTGATAGACAGCGCCCCCTATCGGCAATATCGTCCTCCGTTCTGCGTAGCTTCTGACTACCATTAACAATTTATTGATATAATAAATTGTTAATAATTTCGAACAAATAATAATAAAATATAACATTATTTATCAAATCGTTTTAAGGCAACTACATTGTTCTTAAATTAAATAAACTAAACTATCTTTTTATTTTAAACATTATAGACTATCCTTCTTTCTTACTTCAATAATCATTATTATTTTAATACAGATTTCTAAAAGCATTTAAATATCAAATTGAATAAATTTTAGCCCCTATTATCTACTAGATACGACACATGCACCATGATCACGGTTGAACTGAAGTCCACGAGTAAAAGAAATGTTATTGGCAGATAAATTGATCTACCCTCTTTCGCACTCTTTTAAAAACCACGATAGTTTCAATAGTATATTTCATTACAAGTGCGGGAAGGCTGTCATTGCAACGAGTTCCGACAAATGTCTACCCGAGCCGAAGGCGAGGGTTGACAGTCGGAACAAGTTGCAATGACGGTTCCGCACGTGTACTGAACGACTATTTTTAATACAGTTGCGAAAAAATGAAGCAATTTAATAAAATAATAAAACACAATAAACTCAACTAACTAATTAATCATTTATTTCTTATAAAAGTTATAATTCACATAAACATTGAAATTGGTACAGTTTTTTATACAAAATGGGGAAGTTTTAGGTTGCATATTTACTGTTTGAGATAAACTATTATTAATTTCGTATGATTGTTCATGTATATTTGTCATACAATGGCGTTTGCTAGTTGATGGAGTTGGATCTGATGAATTATCATTATCAACGAAGGTAGATGGACGAACGTTCTCTTCAACATGTGAAGGAGACGGACTGGACCTTAAATTAATGGATTGTGTGATTTTTTTCCCAGTTTCTAGTTTGTTGTTTAATGAATCACCAATATAGCTTTCTGCAACTTTGTCTGATTTCCAACCTCCTAGTCGCTTTAAGGACGTAAAATTGGCTCCTGAATCTGCCAATAATGTAGCAGAGGTCCTCCTGAAGCTGTGCCCAGTATAAAACTTAGCATCCGGCAGACCAAGAAACGTAGCTATTTCTTTTGGCATATTACCAAATTTATTTATCCCGATTGCTTGAGCTGTACACTTCCCTTTTTGGTAATTTTGAAAAAAACGGTCGGTTTTTCCTTTTTGGGACCGCTGATTAATATATTTTTGTACTATTTTAAGAAAGTCTCCTTCAACAACAAAGCTTCTCGGTATCTTATTTTTTGTGTTCGGAATCTTGATTATTAGCATTTCTCCATGGGCTTCAATATCTTTTAAAGTAATATTGGCTAACTCCTCTCTGCGGCAAGCTCCAACAACGCCAAAAATCAGAGCAACCTACGAAAAAAGGGATTTGATTAATATTTTTTTAAATAATGTATTGACTGTATCTTGCGATTTCGTAAACTGAATACTAAAGAAAAATATAAGTACTTATTAATAAATTACCTTTGTGGATAAATAACAATCATCGGGAGCTTCGTTCAAAAACCTTTCCACTTCATTCGATGTTAATATTTTCGCCTTTTTACTTGTAAAACCGTCTGATTGTCGTTTTAAGAAAGCATTTAATTTTGGGTATTCACTTATATCCACGTTGTTCCTTATTTTCAGCATACTTTTTATCATCGAAAACCTCGACCATAACGTAGAAGGTTTTAAATTTGCTGAGAGTTCAGAGAAGTATGCCAACATAACATTTTCTGAAAAACTATTTGCTTTTTTCTCTTCTCTCCACGCAATAAATTCGTCGTATGTGGATATGTAGCGACTTTTTGACTTTTCCGGTAAAATGTTCTCCGAAGCATTTTGTGCAATTATACTGAGTTCCGGTGGTGTTAATTCAAAAAAACTAGGGTCGAAATTACTAATTTTCACGCAACAAACAACTAAACTCGCAAAGAAAATTTCTGAAAAATGGCGCCAACCGTAGAAGCAGAGTTTTTTTTTTCTTCACCCATTCTGGAAGGCAAAGGGAACTATACCCATACAGCCAAGTCTTCAGTAGATTTTTTTTATTGATATGAATTGAAAAAGAAATTTAATGAGATGAAATGAAATGAAACCTAACATAACTCATTCAATCAAATCATTAAATCTGTTAATGAAACAAATTAGTAGCTTCTTTTTAGAAATAATACGTATTTGCATGAATCATAAAAACTTCGATGAACTTTTTTAGTAAAAACTTCATGGTTGGTTTTTCTTTTTAGACATTATTTTGACAGTTGGGAAAGAAAAAGCACTAGTGCGGGAAAGGTAAAAAAAAAGCACGCGTGTGTAATAGCCCACATTCCGAACGCTATACGTCCCTGCAATACGCCACTTTTTGAGCAACTGTATTAAAAAAGTTATATCATTATTATTTATTTATTATCAGCATGTTTTTGTGTGCATACATTTAACAGGAATACTTAGTCATGTGAATCTTCTATAACATCCATGCTAACGGACACTCGTATTATATTAAAACAGGGTATAAGGTAGTAAGATGTATGAAAGATGTAGGTATGCCAGGGTATGCCAGGGTATTTTATTTAGTACAAGTAATTGAAATAGGTAATACCTATTTCAATTACTTGTACTAAATAAAAAAAATCTGTTTTGCTGTAAACATGTTCTACTGTTTATAACTATACAATGGGAAAGTACAGGGCGCGTCAAATTAGACCGAGCGTTGCAATTAGGCCGATTACAGACGGGATCTGAACAACTGACAGGATGCATGTGGGCGCAGCCTTACAGAACCAGAGGGGGTTTAAAAATAACAAAAATGTTTGTTGTGACAACATGCCTGAAGGTATGGATTGGTTTCTATCCGGTGTACCTACTGTATTATTGTAGATCGCTGCACTAATGAAAGAGATACTCGTGAAAGGTTTTTCATACAGTCATACTAATATTATAAATGCGAGGGTTGTTTGAATGTTCGATGTTTGAATGTTTGAGGTTTGAGTAATTATTTATAGCACCACTTGCTTCATGCAAAAGATATTCCGGTCATTTTTTAAACACTTATTTACACGAATAACATACAAATGAATACAAGTATTTACAAAATGTACAAAATACACAAGAATCAGTTAAAAGCTATCTGCAGATCGTTACAAACGATCTAGAGATAGATCAGCTGATCTAAATCAGTGACGGAAGCGTCCCCAAGACGCTGGCGGCATTGCCACGCTGAATAGCAATGCTAATGCGCTGCGCCAGATACCCACCATGGGGTCACGCGTCGCTTCGATCAGTACAAAATATCATTGACAATTCACCTGTAAATAATTAAAAAACTTTCGCTATAACACTTTACAAGTACATAGTCACGTAGGAGTTTAAATATGTATCACAAGTCGTCCTTCCAAAAAGTAGGCAGATAGGTCAATGACCGAATTCGCACCGCCTAATCGTAAGGCATAGAAAGTGTAAAGAATTAATTGCTATTTGCGCTGATCTCAACGAGCAAACAAAGAATAAAAACAGATGGGGAAACCCAGGCAGACAAGTATAGCTAGTGCCTACAACAGATTCTTGTTCTTTTTTTAAATTAATAAGCTGAGCAAATATGCAACAAACTTAAATCTCAAAACTTTTATAATATTCAATGTTGTCAAATCGAACCAAAAAGTATTTGCAACACTCCACACTCCACGATAGTCGGTCCCTCGTGGAGGATCATGTCTCCTTTCCATTTTGTGGACAATATCTCTCCATTTACCCAACCCTCTAGGTCTTTTGCCTTTTTCTTTTCTTCTAGGTTTTTTTTGCCACATTCATTGATTTGTTACAAGCACCTAACACATAATTGTATACAAGTAGTTTATGAGATTGTCTTCGGTGAGTGTTGTACTTTGTAGGCAAAAATATTATCGAATAGACTTGCAATGGTTTACAAAAATAATAAACAGTGTTGTGAGTTTGCGAGTGGGTGTGACCAGCTTTCGTTATCCGTCTTTGACCTGTGTATTTAAGCTCTGATGAATAATATCATTCACCTTTAGTTATTTCGAAATTATTATTTGAGAATCTAGTGCTTGATACTTAATACATAATGGGTGTATTTATTTGAATTTTTAGCCATTTTTAGCACTATAATTTTGAAGCAGTTTTGTTAAATTTTACATCTTTTACCATGTTCGATCGCGTAAAACTTTAGTCGCGTTATTTTCGAAAAAAAAATCGAAAATAACGCGACTAAAGTCAGAAGACACTAGTAACTCTTAAGCATATTCCTTCGGAATTAAAGTTGCACAAAAAGTATGATCACAGCCTCCGACATCAATCGTAATAACGTATTAAACCGATGTAATGGGGATATGATTGATTCTAATCGACGAACTCATCTCGGTTTGCGCATTCATTGCAAATTATCGTTCACAAAAAAAGAGAACAGGGAGCGCAATTCATCTTTGAGGGACTTGAAGGCCTCATGCACTGCAGTATCTTATTAATATTATAAATAGGAAAGTTAAGAATGTTCCACAGTCATCTAAATATCGTATTCAAAATAATCGTTCATCCAAATCCAATTTGAGCCACCAATCACGCTGAACGGATATGTACATTTTTTGAATACTTTTTTTGTGCTGTGATCAGTGAATTGCTGAAAACCGCTGTCATATTTAATCGCTGTCAAATATGACAGCGTTTCATTGATTGCCACCGCAAAATGCTTAGATGTGCGCTAGGAAGATTTTTACGGGTATCATAATCTAAATATATAAAACTCTTTCGTTACTGACTGACTGACTGACTGACTGACTGACAATCAACGCACAGCCTAAACCGTTAGTCCTAGAAGCATGAAACTTGGAGGGTATGTTCCTTTTATAGCGTAGAGGTGTACTAAGAAAGGAAATTGGAAAATTCTTTCCCGAAGAGGAGAAAAAGGGGAAAAAAGGTTTTAAGAAAAATCAACACACAGCCTAAACCATTAGTCCTAGAAGCATGAAACTTGGAAGATGTGTTCCTCTTATAGAGCAAAGGTGCACTAAGAAAAAAAATAGGAAAATTATTTCCCTAAAAGAAGAAAAAAGGGAAAAATAGTTTAAAGAAAAATCACAAAAAATTGCTTTACAAAATACGCAAAAAAACAGTAAAAAAAATCTGCTACCGCAGCTTCTGTCACCAAATTTGAATACACACAAAAGTTTACATAAACCCCACCGTAACCACTAAGACAAAATCGCGGAAAACACCTATCATACCGAAACTAAACACCGCACCGCTTCAAAAAATGGCTAAAGAACATGCTCAAAACTATGGTGACCAGCTGGTCATGTCAAATTAAAAAAAATCTGATTCGATTATACACCAACACGCATACGAAACCCCAAATTAGCCACTAATACAACATAAAATCACAAAAAATTGCTTTACAAAATACGCAAAAAAAACCATTAAAAAATTATCAGCTACCGCAGCATCTGTCACCAGGTTTGAATACACACAAAGGTTTACAATATAACCAATGATAACCACTTAGACAAAATTGCGGGAATTATCTATCATACTTAAACTAAACAACTCTGAAAGAAATCGGCTACAACAGCACTCGCCTTCAAATTCAAATACACTCTAAAGTACATGCTCAAAACAATGGTAACCAGCAGTTGGTCATGTCAAATTAAACATTCTGATTCGATTATACACCAACATGCATACGAAACCCCAAATTAGCCACTAATATAACATAAAATCACAAAAAATAGCTTTACAAAATACGCAAAAAAAACATTAACCTTCGGCCCGTCGCATGGGGTCTTTGAAAGCCTAGGTGTTAGAAAAATATAAAATTAACACATTTAAAACTATCCAGGAGTTTTAGTACTTCAGGTACCCTCCGAAATTAGATTATAGTAAGCGCGCATTGCCGCTAACTTCAATTCGCGCGCCAGCGCAGTGAGATACAGACGTGTTTTGGGTGCGAGGGCCGTGAAAGACCCCACGCGACGAACCCCGTAAGTAAAATTGAATTGTTTTATTTCTTTTGTAACATGTGTTTTATTTATTTTTTAATTGTTTTAGATTATAATTGACTTCTAAAATGTGTGAAAAACAACAACGACGTATATTGAGTTGGTTAGAAGATGAATCTGAAGATGTTTGCGGTGGCGAGGAGGAAGAAGATGAAGTCGCTACAATGTCAGGATGAAAGAAGTGAGCATAACACGGATTCGGAGCAAGAAACCAGCCACTTTTGCAAGGGTAACATATGCCCTACACATGCTAAACTGGTATATCCTGACTGTGTCCAAACGGAAAACAAGTCTGATTTAATTTGATAAAAGTTGTGTTTTTTTTTTGTTGGTGCGAGACAAATTTTATGTTACAATGTTGATTGTTTTTATGTGATCTCATATAAGTATAATTAAATTAAAGTTCATTGATTTAGATAGGATAAAAATATTTTTTCTGTGATGTGATCTCAAAGAGAGAAATTTATGTTCATAATTTTATATTGGAAGTTTAAACATTAGATAAATAAATATTTTTGATATTTTTTTTGTAATTTTATTGTCATTAAATAAATAAATAAGAAACTGCTAGAATAGTTGGAAGGATACAAGGGGTTTTATAGCACTTTTATTCTTGAGGTTTTGAGGGACCCCACGCGACGACCCGCGTTAAAAAAAGGTGCGCGACGGGCCGAACGTTAAAAAATTTTCAGCTGCCGCAGCATTTGTCACCAGGTTTTAATACACACAAATGTTTACAAAAAAAACCGATGATAACCACCAAGACAAAATCGCGGGAATCATCTATGATACTTAAACTAAACACCGCTGAAAAAAAACGGCTACAACAGCACTCACCTTCAAATTCAAATACACTCTAAAGTACAAGCTCAAAACGATGGTAACTTGCATTTGATCCTGTCAAACTAAAAAAACAAGATTCAATTATACACCAATGAATACGATAGCCCAAATTAGCTACTAAAACAAAATCACGAAAAAGAGCTTTACAAAATACGCAAAAAAACATTTAAAAAAATTCTGCTACCGCAGCATCTGTCACCAGGTTTGAATACACACAAAGGTTTACAAAAAACCCCATGATAACCACTAAGACAAAATCGCGGGAAGCACCTATCATACCAAAACTAAACACAGCTGAAAAAAATCGGCTACAACAGCATTTACCATCTTTCGAACACACTTTATATAGTTTTGAATGCAAACTCAAAACTAAGTTAACCAGCACTTGGTCATGTAAAACCAACGCATACATAACCCAACTTAGCCACTAAGGCAAATTCACGAAAAATAACTCTCAAAAAATACGCAACAAACAGTGAAAACATATCAATAGTTGTCCGCTTTCCACCTTATAATACTTTCTTTTAAACGAACTCAAACTATGACTTTATACTAACCACGCGGACGAAGTCGCGGGTGACAGCTAGTGTTCCTATAGCGGTCATTTAGCTTAGTAGACCGACAAGTCTGTTGCCATCTCTATTTGTTGATATGGAAATGACAGTGACAAAAAACTTTGGGCGAGACTTTAAAAAGTGTCCGGCATTATGAATGGGGGGGTTAGTCTTTATTCTGAGGATGTGCAGAAGGCTGAAAATTGCGTGGATGTTGTGTGTAGTAGGTAATGTTTATCCACCCATAATAAATCATTGATAATTACGCCTACTGAGTCAAATGAAACTACGGCAAACAATTAGGCCTTCCAAAAATAAGGAAGCCTTTTGCCTATTTATAGACTTGCCTAGCCAATGATAATGACGTATTAGATGATCCACCTAATGAGCAGGAATACCACGATACAAGACGAACGGTGGTATTATAAGAATTTGCCAGAGACCGAGAACGATAGTCTGATCGTTGAGCAATATCTTAGTTTATTGTTTGTATTCATTCGGGAATGTTAATTTGTTTAAATTGTTAAAGATTTGAACTTATGAAATAGATATTAATGGGTGTCTTTCCATTACAAGAATGACACTTTATGGTGCCCGGCTGGTAAATTGAGAGCTGTTAAGTTATTGAAAGCTCTTGTATTTTTTTTTAATTCCTCGTCATCCACAGATCAACTTAACCCACTGCTAGGTATATGCCTCTCTTGTCATTCCACACTATTTGAACTACCCTCATCTGCCTTGTCTGACACTTCTCTTTTCCACTAGTCCTCGGCCACCGCTTGTGTTCAACTTTTTATCAACTCTGATTCACAGAAGTATCTTCTTCTTCCTGTTAGCAGTGATGACCATTTTAAATGTCTCCTTATTTAGTTTTCCTATTGGCAGTAATTCCCTTAAATATCTCCTTATTTTTTTCCTGTTGGCAACCATCCTCTTGAATAAGTCCTTATTTCTTATTCATTTTGGCAGTCATTCTTTTAAATATATTTTTATCTAGTCCAAGCTTAGATAGGTCTTCTACCTTCCTGATTCCAGTCCTTTGTCAGATCGATTGCCGTACTCCATTAAAGCTTCTTTATTTGTGTGTCCTAGATAATAATACATTATTTACTGCTGGGCTGGTTCTCTTGTATCTATCTCTATTCATTCATCCATATTTTCTCATCATGCTGAAAAATATCTCTTGGTCACACCAACATTTCTTTAGGTATATAATATATCTTTCTTTAGGGAATTCATTAATAAAAAAATACCTATTTTGAAAGGAAAAGAAGCAAAAATAATTTGCTAAAAATACAATAAAATGATGCTATACCGTGTCGACTTCGCATTGTATAAATTAGTGGGCGCCAACAAAACGAATCGCGAGTATCTTTCTTATCAGCTAAATTAACTTTTATATGCCACGACTCATTTTAACTAACAAGCAAATGTTTTTTTACAATTTTTATCTGAAACTGGGCCTGTTTTTTGCATCAAAAAACAGTAGGAACAAAGTAGTTTGTTGCCTGTTCGTCTAGGCTTGGTCGCGTGGAACTGACTTAGCTTAAAGTGATCGTTGAGACAATAAACGATTTTCAACTTTGACATCAGTTTCTCTACACTGGGTAATAACATACTTATTCTTCATACATTCTTATATATTTTTAATTTGATCCTACGTAGGTAAAGTATCTACTGGTTTTTCTCATCTGTAGACCACGTTTACTTATTTTTCGATCTTGGTTTTCTGTATCGCAAACCGTAGTTTGTATGCTGACATAATAATTTTTATCACGTCTAATATCAAAGGACAGAAAATCTAAAATGAAACAAATACTCAGGCTTGGAGTATGTTTGTAGCACCTTCAATGGACATGTTCGTGTTCTAGACAAATAAATTATTTCTAAAACAGAAGAACAAGAAATCTAAAGATCGTGTTCACTAAAATTCCTTAAATTCACAGACGCCACCGCGGCACCCACTAGGCGCCTCTCTGTTGTTCCTAATCTTGTCTTTGTGGTCCTTTCCCTGTCTTTTTTAATCCTTTTTGAATCTTTTGGGGGTCTAGAGACCTTGTTTTTTAATGAATCGGTGTTAACCTTCCCGTGGCACATGTAACAGGGTGCCGATTGGAGATAAAACTCTTTTGTTCTTTTGAAAATTAGGTACGTAATAACCACGAACAGATACGAAACTTGCACAACATTATAAATCAGTCTAAATATTGCATTTATGGCTTATGTAGTGCTCTTTAAGTAATCTTTAATTAATATAATTATTATATAACCAAGGACTTTGTTAATACTAAACAACACACAAATCAATTTTAAAAGTTTTTAGTAAAAGTAATTTCATACAAATTACTACTACAATTTACATTGTCCAATTGTCTGCTATGAATATATTTTTTTTAATTTAAAATCGTTGTTAGTCTTTTTTTTTTTTCTTGTTAAAAGTTTCACTAATTGAGATTTATTTATTTTCATCTAAAAATGACCAAATATATAATTACATAGCCATTTCATTTTTAATAGCAGTGCATGAAGATTATTACTTGCGAGTTTCACATCTATTTCACATATTTTATTGTAAGGATCTTGTTTGAAAAAGTTAAATGGTAGAAATGACAGGATGTTGCCGCGGTGTTTAGCTCTGAATCTCTGATAGCAATCGAAGACGCGGTTTTAGGTGTAGGTTCGGTGTTGGGTTTTAGAAAATAAAGATTTAATTAGGAGAGCTCTGACTTTCTGCTTATTTTAGAGGACCAAGTTCCATTCAGCTTTGGTGGGTATATATAACGATGTTGTTTTGGAATTGTAGATTAAACTGTACCATGAGATTTTTTAGTTTAGTGAGAAAAATACAAAAATTCTTACCGTTTTTCAATAAGTCATTTTAATGCAAAGTATTTATTGTACCTACTCTTAGTACGAATTAACTTACCTACTTACTTAAGGAGGTACCCTTAGAATTCATAAGTTTAATTTGTAAAAGAAAAGAACCTACCTTTAACTATTCTAGTCAATAATAATAGGCTAAGCACAATTTGAATACCTTGTGCTGCCATCTGCTATCGTCTTTTTGCAACTTGTAATGAAAAAGCTTAAAAGTTCATTGTTATTTCTTCAAAAGATATTGATAAAATTGAAATATAGGTACAGGACACACTGAGGTAATTTATTATAAAGGGTGCATTAAAATAAATGATATTTACCTATTGTAATCGATTTTTTATGTTTGACTTTGCTACTCAACGCTAGATGGCGTGAGTAGTGACTATGCTTGCCTAAATAGGAACATAATTTATTTTGTAATGATGATAAATTATTTATGTAAAAATACTAAAACTTTTGTAACCAAAAAATGTTGTCTACTAATATTTATTTTTCTTAGAGCAGAGGTTGTCCCAATAAGTATTTGAACTATGCTTTCAAAGTTCTCCAACGCTTTAAATTAGTTTTCACCTTTGAAAAAGCCGCTGACAATCAAACTTTTCGGCGTCTTCTCATCTTCTGCAAACGATTATGAATCAATCGTTAACCTGCTATTATTTATGAGTATTTTTGCAGCAGCGCCGCCGGAAATCGGTGGATTTTGTTGCAAATTTTTCATTTCAGTGGTGGTCTTCTGCGAACCTTGTTACGTGACTCATGTGGGATTCTGAACTTTTCCCATGCCTCCCATTTGCTAAGAGAAGATATTTCGATCTTAGTAGAAATTATGAGCAGTTGGTGCAATCGATTAAAAAAAGCTTTATTTTCAGACAACTTTATTCCAAATACGCGCGGCCACTTGCAATCACGAAATGTATTAAAAAATCGTGTCATTGATTACTAGTGCTTTGGCAATTTCGGAGTTTAGTGCCGACTTTTGCAATCTATATATATATAACTCAAAGGTGACTGACTGACTGACATAGTGATCTATCAACGCACAGCCCAAACCACTGGACGGATCGGGCTAAAATTTGGCATGCAGGTAGATGTTATGACGTAGGCATCCGCTAAGAAAGGAAAATGGAAAATTATTTTCCAAAGAGGAGAAAAAGGGGAAAAATGGTTATAAGAAAAATCAACGCACAGCCTAAACCGTTAGCCCTAGAAGCATGAAACTTAGAAGATGTATTCCTCTAATAGAGCAGAGGTGCACTAAGAAAGAAAATAGGAAAATTCTTTCCCTAAAAGAAGAAAAACGGAAAATGATTTAAAGAAAAATCACAAAAAATAACTTTACAAAATACGCAAAAAAAAACATTAAAAATTTTCGGCTACCGCAGCATCTGGCACCAGGTTCGATTACACACAAAGGTTCACAAACAAACCGATGATAACCACTACGACAAAATCGCGGGAAACATCTATCATACTTAAACTAAACACTGTTGAAAAAAATCGGCTCCAACAGCACTCACCTTAAAATTCAAATACACTCTAAAGTACAAGCTCAAATCTATGGTAACTAGCAGTTGGTCATGTCAAATTAAAAAAATCTGATACGATTATACACCAACACGCATACGAAACCCCAAATTAGCCACTAACATAAAATCACAAAAAATAGCTTTACAAAATACGAAAAAAACATTAAAAAATTTTCAGCTACCGCAGCATTTGTCACCAGGTTTTAATACACACTAATGTTTACAAAAAAGCCGATGATAACCACTAAGACAAAATCAAGGGAAACATCTATCATACTTAAACTAAACAATGCTGAAAAAAATCAGCTCCAACAGCACTCGCCTTCAAATTCAAATACACTCTAAAGTACAAGCTCAAAACTATAGTAAACAGCAGTTGGTCATGTCAAATTAAAAATCTGATTCGATTATACACCAACACCCATACGACACCCCAAATTAGCCACTAATATAACATAAAATCACAAAAAATAGCTTTACAAAATACGAAAAAAAAACATTAAAAAAATTTCAGCTACCGCAGCGTTTGTCCCCAGGTTTTAATACACACAAATGTTTACAAAAAAAACCGATGATAACCACTAAGACATAATCACGGAAAACATCTATCATACTTAAACTAAACACTGCTGAAAAAAATCGGCTCCAACAGCACTCGCCTTCAAATTCAAATACACTCTAAAGTACAAGCTCAAAACTATAGTAAACAGCAGTTGGTCATGTCAAATTAAAAATCTGATTCGATTATACACCAACACCCATACGACACCCCAAATTAGCCACTAATATAACATAAAATCACAAAAAATAGCTTTACAAAATACGAAAAAAAAACATTAAAAAAATTTCAGCTACCGCAGCGTTTGTCCCCAGGTTTTAATACACACAAATGTTTACAAAAAAACCGATGATAACCACTAAGACATAATCACGGAAAACATCTATCATACTTAAACTAAACACTGCTGAAAAAAATCGGCTCCAACAGCACTTGCCTTCAAATTCAAATACACTCTAAAGTACAAGCTCAAAACTATAGTAACCAGCAATTGGTCATGTCAAATAAAAAAATCTGATTCGATTATACACCAAGACGCATACGAAACCCCTAATTAGCCACTAATATAACATAAAATCACAAAAAATAGCTTTACAAAATACAAAAAAAAACACTCAAAAATTTTCAGCTACCGCAGCATTTGTCACCAGGTTTTAATACACACAAATGTTTACAAAAAAAACAATGATAACCACTAAGACAAAATCGCGGAGAACATCTATCATACTTAAACTAAACACTGCTGAAAAAAATCGGCTCCAACAGCACTCGCCTTCAAATTCAAATACACTCTAAAGTACAAGCTCAAAACTATAGTAACCAGCAATTGGTCATGTCAAATAAAAAAAATCTGATTCGATTATACACCAACACGCATACGAAACCCCAAATTAGCCACTAATATAACATAAAATCACAAAAAATAGCTTTACAAAATACAAAAAAATCATTAAAAAAATTTCAGCTACCGCAGCATTTGTCACCAGGTTTTAATACACACTAATGTTTACAAAAAAACCAATGATAACCACTAAGACAAAATCGCGAAAAACATCTATCATACTTAAACTAAACACTGCTGAAAAAAATCGGCTCCAACAGCACTCGCCTTCAAATTCAAATACACTCTAAAGTACAAGCTCAAAACTATAGTAACCAGCTTGGTCATGTCAAATAAAAAAAATCTGATTCGATTATACACCAACACGCATACGAAACCCCAAATTAGCCACTAATCTAAATATATAAAACTCTTTCGTTACTGACTGACTGACTGACTCACTGACTGACTGACAATCAACGCACAGCCTAAACCGTTAGTCCTAGAAGCATGAAACTTGGAGGGTATGTTCCTCTTATAGCGTAGAGGTGTACTAAGAAAGGAAATTGGAAAATTATTTCCCGAAGAGGAATAAAAGGGGAAAAAAGGTTTTAAGAAAAATCTACACACAGCCTAAACCATTAGTCCTAGAAGCATTAAACTTGGAAGATGTGTTCCTCTTATAGAGCAAAGGTGCACTAAGAAAAAAAATAGGAAAATTATTTCCCTAAAAGAAGAAAAAAGGGAAAACCAGTTTAAAGAAAAATCACAAAAAATTGCTTTGCAAAATACGCAAAAAAACAGTAAAAAAAAATCTGCTACCGCAGCTTCTGTCACTAAATTTGAATACACACAAAAGTTTACATAAACCCCACCGTAACCACTAAGACAAAATCGCGGAAAACACCTATCATACCGAAACTAAACACCGCACCGCTTCAAAAAATGGCTAAAGAACATGCTCAAAACTATGGTAACCAGCTGGTCATGTCAAATTAAAAAAATCTGATTCGATTATACACCAACACGCATACGAAACCCTAAATTAGCCACTAATCTAAATATATAAAACTCTTTCGTTACTGACTGACTGACTGACTCACTGACTGACTGACAATCAACGCACAGCCTAAACCGTTAGTCCTAGAAGCATGAAACTTGGAGGGTATGTTCCTCTTATAGCGTAGAGGTGTACTAAGAAAGGAAATTGGAAAATTATTTCCCGAAGAGGAATAAAAGGGGAAAAAAGGTTTTAAGAAAAATCTACACACAGCCTAAACCATTAGTCCTAGAAGCATTAAACTTGGAAGATGTGTTCCTCTTATAGAGCAAAGGTGCACTAAGAAAAAAAATAGGAAAATTATTTCCCTAAAAGAAGAAAAAAGGGAAAACCAGTTTAAAGAAAAATCACAAAAAATTGCTTTGCAAAATACGCAAAAAAACAGTAAAAAAAAATCTGCTACCGCAGCTTCTGTCACTAAATTTGAATACACACAAAAGTTTACATAAACCCCACCGTAACCACTAAGACAAAATCGCGGAAAACACCTATCATACCGAAACTAAACACCGCACCGCTTCAAAAAATGGCTAAAGAACATGCTCAAAACTATGGTAACCAGCTGGTCATGTCAAATTAAAAAAATCTGATTCGATTATACACCAACACGCATACGAAACCCTAAATTAGCCACTAATATAACATAAAACCACAAAAAATAGCTTTACAAAATACGCAAAAAAAAAGGTTAAAAAAAATTCTGCTACCGCAGCATCTGTCACCAGGTTTTAATACACACAAATGTTTACAAAAAAACCGATGATAACCACCAAGACAAAATTGCGGGAATCATCTATCATACTTAAGCTAAACACCGCTGAAAAAAATCGGCTACAACAGCACTCGCCTTCAAATTCAAATAAACTCTAAAGTACATGCTCAAAACTATGGTAACCAGCAGTTGGTCACGTCAAATTAAAAAAATTGATTCGATTATACACCAACACGCATACGAAACCCAAAATTAGCCACTAATATAACATAAAATCACCAAAAATAGCTTTACAAAATACGCAAAAAAAAACGTTAAAAAATTTCCTGCTACCGCAGCATTTGTCACCAGGTTTTAATACACACAAATGTTTACAATAAAACCAAAGATAAACACTTAGACAAAATTGAGGGAATTATCTATCATACTTAAACTAAACACCTTTGAAAGAAATCGGCTACAACAGCACTCGCCTTCAAATTCAAAGACACTCTAAAGTACATGCTCAAAACTATGGTAACCAGCAGTTGGTCATGTCAAATTAAAAATTCAGATTCGATTATACACCAACATGCATACGAAACCCCAAATTAGCCACTAATATAACATAAAATCACAAAAAATAGCTTTACAAAATACGCAAAAAAAAACATTAAAAAATTTTCAGCTACCGCAGCATTTGTCACCAGGTTTTAAAATGTTTACAAAAAAACCGATGATAACCACCAAGACAAAATTGCGGGAATCATCTATCATACTTAAACTAAACACCGCTGAAAAAAAACAGCTACAACAGAACTCGCCTTCAAATTCAAATACACTCTAAAGTACAAGCTCAAAACTATGGTAACTTGCATTTGATCATGTCAAACTAAAAAAACCAGATTCGATCATACACCAACGAATACGATAGCCCAAATTAGCCACTGAAACAAATCACGAAAACGAGCTTTACAAAATACGCAAAAAAAAACATTGAAAAATTTTCAACTACCGCAGCATCTGTCACCAGGTTTGAATACACACAAAGGTTTACAAAAAACCCCATGATAACCACTAAGACAAAATCGCGGGAAGCACCTATCATACCAAAACTAAACACAGCTGAAAAAAATCGGCTACAACAGCATTTACCATCTTTCGAACACACTTTATATAGTTTTGAATGCAAACTCAAAACTAAGGTAACCAGCACTTGGTCATGTAAAACCAACGCATACAAAACCCAACTTAGCCACTAAGGCAAATTCACGAAAAATAACTCTCAAAAAATACGCAAAAAACAGTGAAAACATATCAATAGTTGTCCGCTTTCCACAATGAAATAGTTTCTTTTAAACGAACTCAAACTATGACTTTATACTAACCACGCGGACGAAGTCGCGGGTGACAGCTAGTATTCAATATATGTGATAGCGGAGTGCTGTCTATAAAGAAATTCTATGAAATTCATAGCTTATCGATGACTTTAGCATGGCCGGTGGATTGTTTTCCCGAGCCTCACAGTTTCCTAATAGGTTTTACTTATCTTTTTTCTCCAACAAATGGCATGATATTTATATCAGCGTGAAAATATACTAAACAGAGAGGCACTTCCCAATTTATAAATTGGTAACTTTTTACTATACAGGTGGTCAACTTCTTGGAACATCTACGGTATCTGTGACTCACTAATTGGAACACCTTATTACGGATGTGCTTGTGCGCACGCCTGCGGTTTCGGTCGTGTATAAAATCACTAATAGCATCTCGTTAAGAGGATGGGTATTTGATTTGCTGACCGCAATATCTGTTGTTTCTTTTTGCAATGCTTTTTAAATATCGTGTTTAACATTTTTTGAGGATAAACTTCCTAGATTACTTTCAAGTTTTATACAAACGTTAGTCATATTTAATTTCATATTTGACGGCGTTTCAGTAATTGCCACCGCAGCATGCTTAGATAAGGACAGGGCTCGTATTAAGCTTAATTGATTTGATTTTAATTTGATAAATCTGTGAGTTAGCTATTTCAATGGGCTATGTTATGCATTTTTTGTCTTGGGAATGCTAGGTCCTGCGTTGGTGACTTTAATTTATGACCTCGAGTGGAAACATTTCTCTCTAGTCTATATTCTAATATATAACAGTAACAAGTTTATTTATACACAGCTACTGCCATCATTCTTGAGGATTTACGCGTAGCCAAATTCCAAATCGCTTTTATTTTTTGATCTTAATAGTTGTCACGAAAGAAGATTACAAATGAAATAGAAGCAACCGTTGTTATTCTCACGCCTACCACAAATCTCCTTTCTTCAAGATGTTATCTCGTTCATTGAGTTCTGGCCTCAGTTTGTGTACTCAAAGTACCGACAGTGTACCGGGGCCTAATCTCAGATAAAGTTTCTAACAAATAGGTGTTAACGCTGCTCACCAAAGCTGATAGGCCAAGATCGTTTGAGATAGCAAACCTCGTAACACCGAAACTGTACATTGTACTGCTATAAACAGCATCTCAACTTCGATAGTAGTTAGTTAAAGTGGCGACGGGCTGACCATGTAGCTCTTTAAACTTGGTTTTATACAACTAGCTTGAGGGGTTGAAAAGGGGTGTACAAGTATATGAACATAGCTACGCTAAAACATAATTGCCGAACACTGCTCAGTTAGTGGTTGCTGGCCTTCTGCGCTGAAAAGCATGGGTTCGATTCCCACCGAGAACAAATACAATATTTGTAGTGAACACAGATGTTTGTTCTCTGTCTGGGTGTTATATTCTATGTAAGTAAGTAGTTTAAAAAAAATATACTTAGTATTATATCAGCCATTGGTTTCCCATCGTAAAAGCTGTGCTTTGTTTGGGGCTAGATACTGTTGTGTGGATTGTCCAGAACTTTTACTAATTTTTATATTATTCATTCTATGACCAAGGGCACAGCAGTTGCGATACTGCATCTCCATACGTCGTGGTGTCAGTTTGCAAAACTTCCAACACTGTTTTACAGATAACATCTGTAGCTAAACACTCAATGACCGTAACTGTACCTGCCCTATCCCTCAATTTGTACTTGAGCTGGATGACCAAACATAAAATCATGCCAATCAATTTCCAACCCTATCTCTTACTATCTACAGCACAATTTCAAAACCAAAAACCCGCTCTACAAACTATATGTTGCCATTCAAAATTGAACCTTCAGTCTTTGAAGATGAAAGTTATTTTAAATTAAGTGAGGGTAGTCTCCCGTATTCGGATACAGAGATAATATTTTCACTTAGCACAATGAAATTAATCCGTTAAAGTAGCCGACAGCATAATCATTTTTACAATTGTTAACCAAACAGGGTCGATACCTTTTATTTGGTAACAAAGGGTAAAATAAATGGTGGTTGTATTGTAAATGGTAAATTATATTACAGGATGTGTTCGCGTTGACGCTCCTGAATTAGACATGAAAGTGTTCAGTGGCGCAAATGAATAGGTTAGAGAGTTGGGCGTCAATGAAACCGCAACGGGATCGAAAGATTTGAATAATAGAATCATAGTTGCGCTTTGGGTTGAAGTTTATATTTAAAATTAAAAAAAATATATGCTTGAGGCTCAACTTAGACTCAAGCACTATATCTGAACACGGGCTTTAGTATTTTAAGGGAAAGAGGAAGGCCAAGAATAAGTTACGTTAGCCAGATAAAAGAATAAGTCGCTATGTTGTTATCTAAGGAAGTCAAGAAGGCCGCTTTCGAAATACTCCATTGGAAAAATCTGCATCAGAACCCTGAAAAGAGCTAAACTATTCAATTCAAGAAGAAGTCTTAGCACAGAGCTAAAGTTAAAACTAACTTTCAAATTAAATTTTTAAAATTTATCATTCATATTAACCCTTTAATTCGCAGTGACAACCCTGACCAACATCATGAACAAAAAAATCTTGACCCGTTATTTTTATCTTTTACTGTGACATATTTGATTATAATCATAGCAAAAACAAAATGCAACCAAATAAAAATTATAACTGGCTAGTTTAGTCACTATTCCTATCACTTTATCGCAAATTGGTACCGAAGCCACCTGTACCTTGCGGATCAAAGGTAAATATTTATTGAAATAATATTTTATTCGATTTTTTTTTATTTATGCAACTAAGAATTTCTTTCTAAAATACATATTTTATTGTTACATGTACAAACCATTGAATTTGAATAACGAGAAAATTATCTATGAGGTTGTCAATTTGTATGTTGTTCATCACCGACACTGCGATGCATCGTGTAAAGTACTGATCATTATGAATGTTGTTCCTAAACAACACTGCCCATTTGATTAGTGAAATAAATGTCATTTTTATGTCGGTTCTGAACAACACTGCCCATTGATTGGTGATATGAAACTAACTATAAAAACTCGTTGTTTCTAACAATGCAAGATTTTTTTTATTTTGTTTGTTGATAGCTAAGCGTTTGACTGCCATCACACCTGATGGAAAGTGAAAATGCTGCCTCAGGTGGAGCACGCTTAGCTATTATCCACTTGTTCACTCTTGACTTGAAAATTCCTAAGTTGTAATGCTCCGGAAATATTGATGACGGAAAAGAGTTCCACTCCTTGGCAGTTTGCCTAAAAAAGTGGAAGCGAACCCAAGAGCTCAAGATGGTCCTAAAGCGGTACCGCCACGTCTCGGAAAGAGGGGTTCAAACGAAAAGGTCTCTTTTTGGCGGAAAAAAGACAAGTCTGTGTTTCAGTCGCGTTGAAAGGCGTTGAAAGAGACTATATAGTCTCTTTCAACGCTACTAAAACACACCTGAGTCAAAGTCAAGTAGCACCATAATTATTTTACACCTTTCCATAGAAACAATTTCTGTTCTCTAACATGCACGACACATTGTTACACTTAGTGCAAGACACACTTGTGTATCCCTTTTGCACCGTCCTTGGGCACAAATATTGGGAGATGTCCTATATTGTCATAGCGCACAGAATCTGGTGGTCTTGGAGCAACAGGAGCTTTTTTATTTAGGTACAGGCGAGGCTTGTGGTGTTCTGTTCTGATGTGAAGCTGTGACACTAGTCTGATTCGAAATTCTTTGAGAGACATCTCTGAGAGACTATTAGAGAGAGACACTAAGAGGGGCCCATGGTGGAAAAAGTAAATCGAACCTTAATGAAAGTCTCAGACTGGGGTGTCGCCAGTCTATAGACTGGCTATATATGACTGAGATGACTCTCAAAGAATTTCGAATCAGAGTAGTGACAGAGCTTCGCAACAGAACAGACCCCATAAGCCTTGCCTGTGAATATCCTAGCTCCTGTTGCTCCAAGACCACCAGATTCTGTGCGCTATGACAATGTAGGAAATCTCCCAATATTTGTGCCCAAGGACGGTGCAAAAAGGATACATAAGTGTGTTTTGCACTAAGTGTAACATAGGTCTTGCACTAAGTCTTGCACTAGGTGTTGTACATGTTAGAGAACAGAAATTATTTCTAAGAAAGATGTAAAATAATTATGACGCTACTCGACTTTGACTCAGGCGACTTTTGATATAAAATAAAATGATTCTTCGTAATTTTTTTTGCGTTTATAGAAAAGTCCTTGTTTCCATACAAGCCGCAGTGTTGGTTGTGTACAACATAAAATTTTCTATGTACATCACTGCATGTTGCGCAATGTTGTACCTTACCAACATAATATTTCTCGAAAACTAGAATAGGTAGATTTTTTCTAAAATACTTGTAGGCATATTAATGTTTAAGGTTAACCCTCCAATAAAGAAAAAATCTAATTTTTGGATTTTTTTTTGTCTGCGCATTAAAGGGTTAAATCTTGCCGAATGGACTTTAGATTTTGCTAGAACAAATCTAACCCTCCTTTCTCAGTCAGGTAAAAAGTTCATTGTCCGTTTAGCATTTGAGACTAGTCTTAGGGCTGGTTTCACGGATCGCTAATCACGTATTACTAAAATTAAATATTTAACTGTTCATCATCATCATCATCCACAGCCTGACTTCACCCACTGCTGGGTATAGGCCTCTTTCTGTATGTGCCACTGTTGCCGGTCTTGTGCCAATCTCATCATTTAACTGTTGATTATCTCAAATTTAGCAAGCGAAAATTTAGCTGTCAAATACTATATTGGTCGATTAGCAATCCGTGCAACTAGCCCTTAGTCGTCGTGATTTTTATCCTTGTTAATAGTTCAAAGGCTTCCTGAATTCCTGCAGCCTTTTATTTTTTAGCTTGAGCAAATATTTAGGTTAGACGACTATTCTTTGTCTTAAAACTAGTGATGCAAAAGTATTCGAACGACCACCGAAACAGATTAAATCTACAAAATTGTACCCATGCGAAGCTAGAATGGGATCGTAAATTTAAAATTAATTTAGTTTGGTAAAGGGGACCGCGTTTCTTTTGCATTGAGGAAAAAAACAGTAACGAATGTCTTAATTTCGAGAAGACCTACGTGAGTCTGTGGGCAAATACACCGCCCAAAAGCTTGCACACGAATTGCAATAAATTAATTACGTGACAACAAAACTGTGAGAAGTTTGCGCTGTGGGCGAGAAATGAGCGAGAACAGAGAATAAACCCCCGCTGTTAGGAGACCTCACCGATCGGCTGAAGGTACGCTCCTGTCGCTTTTGTTCCATCTTCCTTCTCTTTCTCTTCTACTGGGGGAGAACAAGAGGGATGTATGCCGGCGAAGCCTTTGCGCTTTGAGCATCATTTTTCACGTCTCATTCAATAACTCGATGCGTATGGAGATAGTGATCGTTTTGAAATATTTCGATGGGAGCGTCACATTCCCAAGGATATGGTGTTACTTTGCGTGCGGAATGTTGGCGGCATTGTCCACCCATTTGAACAAGTCCCAGGGTTGGGAAAATGTTCTTATTGCAGAGTTGATCTAAATGATGAGTAAACTACCTGTTGAGTAGTTTTATACCGGACCTGACAGAGTTTAACAATTGTTGAGTGTACAATCTGAAGACACTTAAAAGAAACAGATTTTTTAAATCCTATTAAGTAAAAACGTTTAAATATAAATATTCATGGCTCTTATAAAAACTGACTCCATAAAATATGAGGTCAAAACACAGCGTCAAAATGCCATACAACATACTTGTCATCGGAACAGCACAAAGTGGCAAAAGGCAATAAACTGAAAAACATGTCAGAATAAAATATATCCATTAAAATATCAGACACATCTCGACAAAACACCTTAAAATTAAATCTAGAGTTATGCCCGCACTGATATGCACGTGAAAGGCTTACTAACGCACTATTTCATACTTTAGTGCCAATAAAAACGGGTGTGGTTGAGTTATACCATCATAAATAAAAATGTTTATACATAAATAAGACTGTTTATATGATAGATCGAATAATTGGGCGTAAAAACTAAATGGAGTTGAAGGAACGAGAGTTCTCTTGAGGTTGGCCGAAGACGTCAACATTGTAGTCGATTTGTTGAACAACATTGTAGTCGATCGAAGATCTTACAAACAACTTGGGCAATTTGGCATTTTATGTGCGTATGTATGTATGTATTTGTGTATGTTTGTCCGACGATAACTTTCAAACCGTTGATCCGATCTGCATGAAAGTTGCCCGCACTGCACTTGGGCGTCTAAATACCTCGGCAATCACACCTCGGGATTCTTTCGATCCTCAGTTAACAATGTGCTTTATTGAATGTTCTTTTAGATTTGACCGCGTAGAACTGACACCTAGACTTGGCCGCTGCTCACGGCTTTAAGACGTTTCAAAATGATCCTTGTGATACATCAGTTTTATTTTTAATTTTAATTTCACTTGTGGTGGGCAATCTTCTTATACCTATCGTAATTTTTATGATCAAAAGACCTCACATTTTCTGAACAAAATAATAATTAAGCATTATTGTACAGCCTTCTGAATCGACCCGTGCGATCACTATCTGTGATAAATGGAGCGTGTCAAAACATATCGTGGTCCCTACCCTCTATTGTCTCAATGAATGCTTTTTTATTGTCATAATATTAGGTTTAAGGACTTTGACAAGTGGCGTGTAGGATTATGATGCATTTCTCTCAAATAGCTTCGTCGCTCAAAGTCAACAGAATGTTACGTTCAAATCATAAGGATCATTTTGAAAGAGCAGATAGTATCGTTTTGAAAGAGCGATCGTAAATTGATTTTGATGTCGGTTTTATGGTGGATAGTGATCGATTTTGATTCTTATTTATTAGGCGATGCCTTTTTCATATGCTAATGCGATAGATTGAGTTTTGCCTTTATAGAGAGACCGTTTAGTGCCCCTAGCAGTAGTTTCTCATAATATAGAATCCTATCCTAGCATTTCAACATGTTTCTGATATTAAAGAAGATATAAACATAAATAGCATTTATTTACTTATGTATTTAGTATAGTAAGAAAATGGCCAGGCTTTTCATCAGCTTGCAAATTAGTAAAAGAACTGATACATTTTTCGGTTTTCGGAAGGCTTTATCGCTTAATCTAGTCTCATTTTGAAATAGAAAACAACAAAAACCAGGACTAAGAAAGTTCAAAAAACAAGGTCATCTAATAAGCCAATGCAGTAACGAAGTCGCAAAAGCAAACTACATTACTAACTAACGGGCGTTTTTTAAATTTATTGGGCTCTTTTATAACGTGTTCAGACGTGACAGGCTTTAACAGACCGCTTAATTTCAACAAAAGAACTTAAAACATAGACTTTTTATAACCTGCATTCGCTTTGAATACAAATGTAGCTATATTGGCGATTATACTATATATTACTTTAAATCGCTTTTATGTTACTAAATATTTGGACAAGGGTTTTATTGAGTAACATGATATTTTCGAGATCTGAACTTGGTATAGTGGTTTTATGATTATTGGGCTATGAGGAAGGACTGCGAAATTAGATGGTTTTCGTGGAAAGTGAACGCTATTACTTTGAATATACATACTTGGTTTAATATAAAATTTTATAAAATATGCACTTTCTAAGTTCTACGACAGGCCGGTTTCCTCACGATATTTTCCTTCCCCGATTGAGAATGCTGACATAGTGCACATACATTTTCGAACAGAAGAACTCATTAGTGTACGATTGGATTTCAGCCCTCGTGGGTTGTTTTAGCGGCTCCTCTTTCCAATCCTAAGGTCGTCCTTAGGATTGGAAAGCGGAGCCGCTAAAACAAGACCATCAGTGCTCTCTATATAAAATAGGCACTTGATCAAGTTGTAGCTTATAACATTTTTATGGTCAGTATATATAGCATCCAGTAAATAAGGGATTGAACAAAAAAATGTGCTCGAGGCCGCATTCGAAAGTCTTAATTGGAGAAAACTGCATCAAAACCCTGACAAGAGCTAAGCTCTTAAATGTAAGAAGAAGGAGAATAGACAATAGAAGCAAAGTCCAAGGGAGCAGTTGATAGCTGCTATATTATGTATGTATATTATGTATAGTGTAGAGAAAGGCCAGGTTAGGATTACCCTAAACCGACGAGCATGTATGAAGAATGTTATGCAAGTGAATGAAGCGAAAGAGGTGAAATCCGTGATCCCTGCCTACCCCCATGGGAATGAGGCGTGATTTTATGTAGGTATGTATGTATGTATATTATGTATTTATTGGTAGAAATCTAAAACTGCTTATATGAAGGCCCTGTTGTTTGATTTAATTGATTTGTTACGAGACAAGCCCTGCCACGAGCCCTTCATCAAATCAAGATTGCAATAAAACCTCGCAAGTCTCGAACCGATTTAATCTCGTTATCTGCGCCTCGTGTTCGAACAATTGACCACAATGTGGCCATGGCAGCTGCTTTGCCATGCGCGTGGACAGGTGGCCATGCTCTGCACATTTAGATATTTTAGGTAGCTTTCCGTGTCATCAATTGGAGGATATGTTTGATTGTGTTGCTAACTATTATATTGCTGGGTTTAAGAACTGGTGCGGTATTTGCAAAAAGCTTTGCGTTTAGTTAAACAAAAACTATTGTTAAAAATAAAAAAGTTTAAATTTACTGTTAATTTTGTTGCAGCGTCTTCTGGTAGTCAGAAGAAATTCAAAAATCAATTCGACAATTTAAAATTATATGACAATTTTAGAATTTTATTCATATTTCTAATAAAAGATTGAAGAGCGATGGATGAGCGCGTTGATATCTTTTGTTCGAGGAAATGCTTTACATAATTAAATTTATACCCAAAAAAAATTAACTATTGTTTTAATGCATCCACACCCAAGCAAAAACGTTTATGTCTACACAAGACAAGCTACTTTGTCCACAGTGATTTCACGATCCAGGTGGAAGAGCTAACAATACAAGTACATCCAGTAAGCAACCAAAAAAACCGCCAACATTAACGGAAATGCCACCAACGAGTGTTCGCTTCAAAGCCGCCGCAAATTCCTTCGCATATTGTGTGATATCCTGTCCAAGTCATAAATAACCCTGAAACGATCGACACGTCATCCTCAACTTACAAAAACCTTCAATTTGACGTCTAAATTTTTGGCTGAGAGTTTTCAGCAAGCGAAACGCCCTCGCAACCCCCACGAGCCCCCACGAGCCCGCCAACAATAGCAACACCGAATACATCAGATAAAAGAATTTTCAAAACAAACTCAAAATACTAAAGCGTTTGACGCGAGCATCCGCTGGGCCGCAAAAAAGCGTGACAAATCGCACCGGGAAATTGAACCTTATGTCAATATTTTGAGAGGCTAGTTCGTCATGGCGCCGCGCACGCTTTGATCCCGCGATAGATCTCAATAGCGGTGATTATAGGCGCCTGTGATTTTGGTTGAATGCTTTTTTTTTCTGCGCTGCCTTCATCGGCCATACAAAATAAACGGCATACTACTGTAAGAGAATATACAATTATTGGGCTTTGAATGGTTACAGCGGGGGTGAAGTGCCCATAAATTGTTATTTTTTCTGCCTATCTCGGTTTTGAATGTTCGAAATCTTTTAAAAATCATAAACGGTCTTTCTATGGTGGATTTATTGTAGGTGTGAAGGGTGGTGTTAGGGTGGTGTTTGTTAGTATACACTGTTTGCTAATTATACGCTTCGATATTTTGGGACATGCTTAATCAAATTATTGGTTTTATCGGTTGCGGTTTAAGGACTTCACGCACTTATGAATCAGAAAAGGTTACAAGCTCACTTGCGGTAAAGGCTTTTCAATACTAATGTAACAATTACTTTTATCACTAATTGAGAATAAAGTTATTTATTTTAGTGCACTTTTATATATTTTTTATTAAGCACTTGGCTTTTACTTTAAAGTCGTCTGGAGTTTTAACAGAGAAAGCCAACGACTGTGATTGTTTTTTTAAATTTTATTTAAAATTGTATTCCTTAATTTTTGAAAAATTGTCGCCAGCGAAGAGGCAAAAACTTTTTTTTTGCAAACGAGATTCTATTGAAATTGTCTTTCTTGTCTTTGGTCATTCAAACCCTTCGCTTGTCTTTGGTCGATTCGCTTCGCAACATCTTCATTGAGAGGTGTTAATGGCCGCTGCTTATACCAGTGCGAGGTGTGATCGTAAATTTGTTCGTCCAAGGCCAAACAACAAAAGGACCAGAGTGTCGTTCGATCCCAAAGTCGATTTTACAAGAGGCTGCCTGTGACGCGCGTGTGGGCTGCTGTAGGGGTAGTCATAATGTGGATACGAAGTTCATGAAATGTAATCTTTGATATATATCGTGGTTTATATGTGCATAGTTTTCTATTGTTAGTTTATAATTTTGATGATTTAAATTGTGTGATAATAATGTGTTTTCATGAATTTTACTTTGATATACAAGTTGTATTATAAATTTAAATTTTAAGCAAGTAAACAAATATACAGGGTTATTCATTATTAGCTGCAAATACTCAGGAATTAGGTTCAACAAATAAAATAAAAAATATTTATGAAATGATTTTTTTAAAGTTTTGTTATGAAAATCCCGAGAAAATCGATAAAGAAATCATTGGCGCCTGACCTATTTTGACCTTTGATCCGCGCCCGCGCGCCGTGAGTGACACTCTGCGTTCAGTCACCGCCTGGGTGGGTCATCGACCTGTTCTCCATGGCAATCATTATGCAATAGCCGTAAAGAAATTAATAAAAATAAAATTTTGATACAAAAACTTGAAAAATTTTTTGATCAAATTTAAAAAAAATAATTTCATAAATATTTTTTATTCTATTTGTTGAACCTAATTCCTGAGTATTTGCAGTTAATAATGAATAACCCTGTACAGCCCACCTGATGGAAAGCGTTTACCGCAGCTTATGGATGCTTGCAACACTGGAGGCGTCATAGACACGTCACCGATTTTGTTAAAAATCATGCATGATAATATTTTATAGTCATTTGCCCCTGTATCATTGGTTTTGTAATCGAAATTCAGGAACCATACATTTTTCAGGCTTTATAAATATACCTACTGAAACTATAGTTATTACGTTTTTTACTATCCTACATGTTTGCATGTTATGCTGTTGTGAAG
Source organism: Thera obeliscata (assembly GCA_947578465.1). Lineage (NCBI taxonomy): Eukaryota > Metazoa > Arthropoda > Insecta > Lepidoptera > Geometridae > Thera > Thera obeliscata. Next base: position 19,133,871 of record OX387912.1, on the reverse strand, counting down.
AATTCGCGTATGCTGTTCTAATTTTTTTTGTTACTAGTTCATAATAAAAAAATATATCAAATCATAGTTTTATATTTAGCGGTGATTTAGTCACAATTAAAAAATGGTTTAATTTAGTTTTGGACTTTAAGAAACAGCTATTTTTCTAAGAAACTTTGCATTATATAGTAAAACCTGCAAATATTTCCAGGTCTTATCCACACAACAACAACAAACTCAAATCTCAATAGGTCACCACTGTCCTCATGAATGGGTGGTATCGTCGGAGGCTCTTTACAACGCTCGTTTTGTACGGAATGTTATAACAAAAAAGCCTTAGATACACACAATGATACTCAAACAAATTGCAATCACAAAACAAACATTTTTTGAATTATGAACTTTATCACGCTAAAAATAAAGGTTATGGAGATTTTTTTGGGGATTTTTATATTTGGTATTGAGAAATGAATTCTAACACAAGTTTCAGTGAAGCCTGGGAGGAGTTTGTTTCTACGCTTTATTAATTATGTCTGATTAATTTTGGGACGGTTCGTCTGACGCGATATTTTCGCCATTTTTAAAACGGTGGTCAAATTGGTTGGTGGTTTGATAACAAGTTTATTTATGGAGATTGTAAATTATAAGTGTGGGAACTTTTTATGAAGTTAAAATTTTTAGTCCTTTGATTTATGAACTAATATTTCAAACTATTTTGCTTCACAACATTGGTAAGTAAGTATTATGTTTAATTTGTCTAAAAAGAAAATTGTTATTCCTTTTTTGTTTGTTTTTTTTTAGATTGTTTTTAACGGTCTGCAGTTAGCTCAACTGTTTCTTAAGTATTTTGTATATTTAGTAAATATTTGTTTAATGGTAAGTTTCTTTGTGTAAAAAATGTATGAAATTGGCCTTACTATGTTAATTATACTTTTGCCGATCTAGTTTAAAATCATCCAAATGTTGACTGCTAGACATACCTAGCTGTTTAGCGATAAGATCACCCAACGTTCTCAGATTAGAAAATATCTTACTTTTACTGGTTTATCTGTTTGTGTGTGCTATTCAGTAGGTATTTAATAGTCTTCTCTCAATTATTTTCGTGAAAAACACTTCCAAAATAATTGGGTAGGTATTTCTATCAGTATCAACGTGATTCCACATACTACCAGTGATCACATAATCAACTAAACAACTATCAATTAAAATAATTTTGAGACTTTTTAACACAATAATTAGCAATAAGTCAACCAATATCAATTTTATTAGGTACTGTGTACAAATAAATGGACACAAGACACAGTTTTTTCAAATTATAAATTTAAATCTTAAACCAATGTAATAGAGTTCGTTTTACAAAGAATGTTGTTATGATGTGAAAGAGCCTGTATAATTTTTATAATATTTCTTCGGCCATTGTGAGCGGTCGCCAGGCCGGCGCCTGCGCATCCGATTCACCTATGTTATTGTTAGGGAGCCCAAAATTCCTTTATTTGACATACGCGGTGTTTTTGGTGGAATTTTCTGTTTTGCCGTGGTTCGATTGTTTGTTGAATTTATTGATTTTTAGGGGGTTTGGAATATCTACAACAACGATTAACTAACGCAGTTTTTAACATCAAAAACAGCATCTTTGTGTTTTGAACGATACTGGGTATATACAAATTCATCAGCATCATTTATATATGAGGCTTCATAAGTCCAACGCTGGACTTAAGTCTTCCTCTTTTTGGAGGGGTTTGCCCGTAGCCACAAAATTGCAACGTATAAAAAATTGCTTCAAACTCCTTATTGCTTGTTAATTTCGTGTTTTTTATCCTACACATAGTCTTCACTAACTAAAATTTTAAAAATGATTTAGTTTATTTAACTATTACTTTTTCCAGTACATTTCATTCACAAATCACCACTAATTACCTGTAATTCGATACTAAAAGTGCGATAGATCATTAAACCGTCAGTGTGTATTTACCTTTACAATAGGAACGCAATGGCTATATTGAATTACCTTCCGGCTTAATAGTTAACTAAAAGTTTAGTTTATGTTGGATATTGTAATGATTTTAAAGTAATTAAAAAAAGAAAAAAGTGAATTGATGATAGTATTATGTTCTGCTTTGCAGACCATCTGATAGTTAGACGTTTTGTTATATGGACATTTTGCTAATTAAACTTATTGCTCATTAGACCTTTTAGTCTGTTGGACATTTAGCTACTTAGACATTTACCTTCCGATCAGAAGGCGAAAGAATGAGAAGAAATGATGGAAGTAATTTCTATTTTAGATCAATCGCTTGTGTATTTTATCTAGCCTCACTAAATTTAATTGTACCTCTATAACCAAAAGCAGCACCATTTGAATTGCGACCTTTTTCTTATAAGGACCACCGAGAAACGTGCCGAAAGAATACAAACATTACAAAAAATAGAACACGGCAGCCTAACAAAACAGTCCTGTTGTACAAATAAAAAGAAAAAAGTATATGTGTCACAGACTATATTCACACGAGCACAGATTATGAATCAATTAACGCGGGCAAAGTAAACTTGCTTGAGAACGGAGCCTTCATGTGTTTATTTATTTTCCCCGAGTCCTGCTGAAGGATTTTAGACTTTATTTCTATAGTATAGGATTTGAAACTGAGAGATTTTGTTTTTGAGAAGCATAATTGACCACACAGGAGTAGATTTGAATGTTTAAATCGTCGTTAAAGAAAATAGCGAGTCGCAACAGTAAAATAAACTTTAGTTTTAAGTAATTTAGCTAGTGATCGGTGTTGGTGTTGGAGAATTGACAAGATCGCAATGAGATCATCAGGGGAAGTGAAGAAGTAGCACCGGTGACAGAAAGATTGAGAAGCAACAGGCTGGCGTGTACGGGCATATAAGGAGGGATAAAAGTTATTTGACTAGGAGAGTGATGAGTATGAATGTAGATGGATATTTGGGTATTGGTAGGCCAAAGAAAAAAATGATTAACAGTGTGAAAGATGACATGGATAAGAAAGAAGTGAATACAGGCTGACGGCTGATAGAGGAGAATGGAAGAGGAGAAAATGTCAGTGTTGTAAAATGTATGAGTACACTATGTCAGTATTCTCAAACGGTGAAAGAAAACACCGCGAGGAATCTGAAAGTTCAAAAACATGTGTCAAATGCACGAAAGAAGCCTTTCTTAGGCACTCTTAAAATCCTTTCGCCACACTGGTTTGAAAGAACCAGTGACACGATAAAAGGACGACAATACGTCTATTACTGAATATAGGCATTCCCCTTGTATAATTTCGGCTTTATAGAGTGTAGTGTGCGTCAGAAAGAGATAGCGCCTTACACGAAAGCAGAAAAGCCGATGTGCAATATTTATTGCCTACAACCGTACACTATAATGATGGAATGACGAAGACACAAGCAATGCGACACCAAATAAATCACCAAGGTATTCTCCTTGCTCTTGATGGTAAAACGTGATTCATAATTCGTAATACTGTATCAAATTACCTTCCATGCGAATGGAGTTTTTTGCACAATTATATGGAACTCACTATTACCCATTTGCACGGCCTATATCATCCACCATCAATTCGTCATCAGTTTTTACGCTTACATTTCGCTTTGTGATTCATTTCGGACGCACTCGGATGCTGTACAACCTTGGTGGATCGGAACGGATGCAATGGGAGCAGAAATCCGGTGAATTCCTGAACTGTGGTTAGTCATATTGCCAAACGTTAATGAGATGGCAAGAAGTTGTAGTGAGCATGGCCACTAGAAAATGAAAAAGAAACATCGTACAACACCTACTACGGACAGTACAAAAAAGTAACATATAAAATAAAGACAAACAGTAAAGATGGTTTTTTACTGCACATGTTTACAATCAGAGTAATGCCGCCTTCCTACGGTGCGTGATATTACGCACCAGCCCGCACCGCGCACGACGACGCACGGCAACGCACACAGAAAATGCTCCTGTGCTACCGCGCACCTCTGCGCACGAGACCGTTCCCATGGTGTGTCGTGCGTGCTGGTGCGGGCTGGTGCGCGATATCACGCACCAGTGGGAAGGGGCTATAAGAAATGACACAATGGGGGAAGGATACACGAACCTCCATATAAAACACGCAAACAATCCTTACTTGTGATCTATTGCCCTGATATAATTAATCGATCATTTTCTATAAAAATTGCCAAACATCATTACGCACAACTAATTACTTTGTAATAAAGCGAAAACTATCCATTGAATACCGTAAGAACTCTCATCTGCGGATCTGCGGTAGCCCCTACATGATGAATATGGTCCGTAAATCTTCCCCATCTCCTCTATTTTATGCTGATTCCCCCATCTGTTACTCCGCTACTGCCAAGAATCTGGGTGTTATTTTTGACTCCCAACTGTCTTGGATTGGTCACGTCAATGGAATCAGCAAACGGGTTCACTTTTCCTTCCAATCCCTCAAGCGATTCCAGAAGTTTTTACCTTTTGAGACTAAATTCATTCTGGCCCAAACTCTTTTATTACCATTACTTGACTACGCTGACTCCTGTTTTTTAGACGCTACAGAGGATATCTGCAATAAATTGGAGCGTCTTCAGAACTTATGCATTAGATTTATTTTCGGGTTACGTAAGTATGATCACGTTTCGATGTTCAGGTCGCAGCTAAAGTGGCTGCCGATTCGTCGTCGCCGTGATCTGCACATCCTGTCTCTCCTGTATAACATACTTAATAACCCTCTCTCTCCTTCATATCTCCGTGAACGTTTCGATTTCCTTGTCCCCCGTGGTGAGCCTTGCAGAACAGCTAAATCTTTACTATTAAAAACGCCTACACATTCCACAAGACGATATAATGGCTCCTTCACTGTTCACTCCATGAAACTTTGGAACTGTCTTCCTCATACCATCCGTGCGAGTCCTTCGCTAGGTATTTTTAAGCGCAGAGTCAAAGAGCATTATCTTTCCTTATAAGTATACATTAGTTTATATATAATTTGTATATATATTATATGTATAGTATTAGTCTATATCGTTATTCATGTATGTATATACTTTTTTATTGTGTGTATGTATATGTAAATTATGTGTAGGTATATTTAGTTTATTTATTGTGTTATTAATACATTTTACTTACATTATAATAATATTGTCAAATCCCCTTCTTGTACACGTACCCACCTCTATTTACACATATATCTATCCTTAAAGGTTTGCTGGAAGAGAACTCTTTTTAGGGTTAAGCTCGCCTTTGTACATGTCTTTACCTTATGTTTTATAAATACTGTCTATAAGTGTGTGCAATAAAGAATAAAGGTAAAGGTAAAGGAACTCTGTTTATCTTTATAACACGGAAAACGATAGTCGACGCATTAAGACGGCATTTTCTAACCCGAATAATAGTGATATGTCTCAACGCCCGGTCGCAGTAGTGTTGCCTTATACCCAAAACCGGCTAGCATTTGTTTTTCAGTATCTTTTTAAGTTTTCCCCAGTCAAAAGCATTTCCGCACCCACATTGTCCAAACAAGTACCAAGTACTTAAGAGTACGTAAATCATCATCATCATTTTCTTGTCTTGTGGGGTCGGGACAACAGGTTTTCGTTTTCCACTCTTCTCTCGCTTTCAGCAGTCACTTCTTCTTGCCCATGTCATCCTTCCACTCACCTATCTTTTCTTGTGCCTACCTCTACTTTTATAGCCATCCAAATTTACATCTAACTCCTAACCCTTAATCAAACAAACATATTGTATCAATAAGAAACTCAGTAACCGTATCACGGTGCCAAAAAATATTTTGCTAAGAAATAAGCGCACATTTCCAAGAGCTCGAGTGTCCAAAAATAACCAATGACAAGTTCATTAACACCCGACATTGAGCAATAAATAATCAATAGCGAGACACGAATAGACTTGTTCAAAAATTATCTAATGAAAGTGAAAAAAATATTCATAAAAACCTCGATATATTTTGTTCACTTTTATGATGTAATAAAATAATGCGTCAGTTTAGTCATTATTGCTACAAAGTTTAGAGATTACATTATGAAAATAGGTTGATCCAATAAAATAGTAGTTCTGTGTTGGGTGTGCTTTTTTCGTAGCAGAAGTAGTGGGCAGACCCAGTGTTCCGGACAACAGAACTGTTAAACCGAACTATTGGGCAAATTTATCATCCGCACTTGGTGTGCGGACTGGTTTCCGCAAGTAGGCCCTTTTTGCGTGACGCTTGATACGTGTTGTTCGAATTTTCTTAGGTTCTATGACACGCTCACGATGTTTTCCTTCACCGTTTGAGAGTATAGCATATAGCATAGTGCACATACATTTTTCTTACAGATAAACTCATAGATACACGGCAGGGTTTGAACCCACGACCTTAGGATCGAAACTACTAGGAGCCAACAGTAAAAGAAAACTAACTGCATAGAGTTATTTCTAGTTTCCATTTAGGTTCAGCTGAAAAAACTGCTTTTAAAATATATTCGGTTCAATTTAATCAGACTACGATACGTAAGTAGGTACTTACATAGAAAGGTCGGCATTGAACTTAGTCTTACGAAAGTTCAAGCGTGGAAAACCCCAAAAAGCATTCACAAATGAAATTGAACTATGAAAGTCCCTGAGAACTACTCTTTACACTTATCAATATGCTATGTAAATCCGGGTGCGGTCTAGTTGTCTAGATTAAGAGCCTTATGTACTGGAGATAAGGTGCAAAATATAAACTTGGTAATGTTTATCTGGGTTGTATATACGCAACTTGTAATTGTCGCTATTGGCAAGTGGCGTGAGGTGACTCATAGAGTTCATTATTGTAATTTGCCGTGAGAAGTGCGGACAGATCTGGCAAAGAAGAATTTCACTGCTTCCGGACCAATCTCGCCTCCAAAAGATTAATTGAATGTTGTGACCGTGACCTAATGTCATAAATTGACAAAAACATTTTTACCGGCTTCAGAAATATTTTAGAGTTTTTCAGAATACTGATTGTCTAAATCAAAGGTATTCTGAGCCTTCTATGTCGGAGACAGCTGGACAAATACCTCCCCCACCCTTCACTCTGGTGCGCTCCTATGCTGGGATGTTTTTCTTTTTGCTACTATTATATCTGCCTTTTTATATATGCTTGTATATTTTTTATCATTCCACTATAAAGTCTTTTGGGGATTTTTCTGTATAAAAAATACAAGCTACTGAATAACTTAAATGTAATTCATTACAATGACAATATTGGTGGTACAGCAATCCCATTTTATCTGTAAGCATAGCATTGCATCATAGCCAGAGGTACTCAATTATGCAAGGAGCGTTTCATTTACATTTTCGCACAAACAAATATGTTCATAAACATTTTTAAGTGCTGCATCTTTTTTTCAGCTCACAGAGCCCTTGATTTGCCGTTTAAAAAAACATTTATTTATTTGACATAAAGGCGCACACGTATAAGACAAATATAAAATACAACTGAAAAAAGGCAGAAAAAAAGTTTTGGGTTACTCTAAGATACACCTTGGTTATGAATAGTCCAACGTAAAATCTTAGATAGGAAGTGCGTTACTTAAAGTTTCCATAACTTTCAGAAAAACGATTGTGCCAGGCCACACAAATCCATAGCACAGTATTTAAAAAAAAATCGATACACTTAAAAAACACTAGATTACAGGGTCTATAGGTAGCTATTGACCTTAAAATGTTTTGATATCTAAGTGGACTTTCCTGCAATTTTATGAAAAAGAGGAGCCAAGTGTTGTCTTGCACTGAAGAAAGGCATGCGCCGCGTTTCCTGTCATGTTTTGAGAGCGTTGTCACTGCGCAGATAAAACAACTCGACTCCTACAGACACGAGGTCATATCTCTTTGAACGGAACACGTTTGACCTTATGAGACGACATAATTGCCTAAATCACACGTCACCAAAACTGTCTGAGTATTGAGTGCTAATTGATTGTATCCTGTTTGAGAGAACCTTAATTCCACTACCTTTGGGTTAATTACCTTTGTTATCTTTGATAACAGAACCCCTCCCCCCCATCGCGGGAATTCGATGGATGGAAAGGGCTCAGAATCGTTCTTCCTGGAGATGTGTAGGGAAGGCCAATGTCCAGCAGTGGAATTCTTCAGGCTGATAATGAAGATGATGACATAATAAAATCTACACGTAACATCATCATTCTAGACAGCTACGAGTATGTAAAAGACATAGTTGTCAAAGTCGCAGGTTTTCTTCAGCATCATATTGAAACTATGGTTTACTTTTCTATACGGTACATTCAGGTGCTTATCAAATCAAATCAAGTTGTTTATTTTATGCCACACAAGTTTTACGCAAGGATGATATACAAGTAACGATGACATAAAAATTGATCGTCGCTCAGCATAAGCTATTGATCGATGTTTGCTGATAATTTGACTCCTTTCGGCAATAACAATGTCCTCGTTTTATTTACAGCCAATACACAACTTTTTGCTTTAAGCTCATACCATGTCAAGTGCTCGTATTTGCGTAAAGGCTCGCAAACAGATAACAACAAACAGGCCTTGTTGCCATCCCTTTTTGTTTGCCTACTCGGTCAGGGTAGACTTGTGGTTTTGCGTAGGTCAGTAATTTACATCTAACGTGGAACTGGGAATGTATTGTGAGGTGGGGCTTAACATTGAAAGATCGGAATGGCTTCAGATCCGGTAGCGGGCATGTCCTTATGACTTACTATTACTTACTTACCTACTATTGAATAATTAGTAGACTTCTCACAATGAAATTAGTGATAAATAAATATTGTAGACAATCCACACAGCATTATCTAGCCCCAAATTATGCCAAGCCTGTACTATGGGTCTTCTTCTTCTTAAATTTAAGAGCTTAGCTCTTGGCGGGGTTTTGATGCAGTTTGCTACAATTAAGTCTTTCGAATTCGGCCTCCTTGACTTCCTTATGACATGACAGCGACTTTTTCTATTGGTACCAGTTTAAAAAAAGTATCAGTAATAAAAGCTCCCAAAAACTGTGTACCTAACTCTTTCAATTTAATTAGATATAAAAGTAGACACAGTCACACGTATGTGATACAGTAACTATGCGCCAAAGGCTAGAAGGAAATGATTGAAAATAAATTATCAATACTCCCATTTTTGGTGGTGGAAACATACTCGTCGCTTGCATGATCGTCTGAAGCTGATCATTCGGTCATGGCGTACTTGTGGTTTTGCGTAGGTCACTGTGATTTAGATCTGAGAAAAATGTGTAAATTGAGTGGGAATTCCGTTTTCATAAAGTAGGCCAAGCGTTTTTTTTACTACTGTGTACCTATCTTATAGAAGGTGACATCAAGCCTGGCCTCGTTTGAAAACTGCTGTACTTATATCCTGAAGAAGCATTGGGGCATGAATACTTAGACACATTGAAAGGACAGTGGTGGAGTGAGATAGCAGAAAACAAGGAAGATTCTACTGGAGACTAGGCAATGTCTCTCAAAAAATAAATGTGTTGAATACTTCAAAAATTGCAAGGCTGCATCGACTTTTTATCGTCAGCCAATTAGTGGAATTTCTTTCCGATCACCTTAGACCACAACTTAGACGTTTTCAAGTCAAGATTGAATAGATATATTTTAAGTAAGCGCGCTACATCGTCGACCGCATCATCACTTAACAGCAGATGAGATTGTGGTCATATAAATTGTTACACTTATTATGAATGAAAATGTCTCAAATAATGTGAGGTCATCTCGCCTGGCCCATAAATCAAAGGATTGTGTACAATGTTGCATGTTAATGCAACTGTTTCCTGGGTGATCGAAAGTACACACATTCACGGAGGTAAAATATAATAGAGGGTAACAGTAGTTGCAGTCCTTTGCCTTGCAGTAGGAAGAACTAAAAGTGAAGAGAGAGAGTAGTGTAGAGTAGTATACAGGGTAATTCATTATTAGCTGCAAATACTCAGGAATTAGGTTCAACAAATAAAATAAAAAATATTTATGAAATGATTTTTTTAAAATTTTGATTTAAGTTTTTGCATCAAAATTTTATTTTAATTAATTTCTTTACGGCTAATGCATAATGATTGCCATGGAGAACAGGACGATGACCCACCCAGGCGGTGACTGAACGCAGAGTGTCGCTCACGGCGCGCGGGCGCGGATCAAAGGTCAAACTAGGTAAGGCGCCAATGATTCCTTTCATAGTTCTCGGGATTTTCATAACAAAACTTTAAAAAAATCATTTCATGAATATTTTTTATTTTATTTGTTGAACCTAATTCCTGAGTATTTGCAGCTAATAATGAATAACCCTGTACAAGAGAGCTAGTAGTAGTAGACCTCTTTGTGAAGGGCTCGTCCGGGGAAGTACTACCATGCCTATTTCTGCCGTAAGCATTGCTGTGTTTCAGGTTGAAGGGTGTAGATGCCGGTGAAATTACTGGCACGTGAGGCTGAACATCTGTATGCCTCATGTTGTTGGACGCAATGCAGTGCATCGTAGGACATGTTCCTGAAGTGCGCGGCCTCTAAACGTAATGCTTTTTTATAGGCGATGGTTAATCAGGTGGATCATACGCTTATTCCATCAGTGCATATAAAAAAAACAAATATCATAGTTTGAACTATGGGAAATTTTGTTATTTTGTAATGAAATAGAAAATATTTATTTAAAATAATATTCATATATAATAGAGGCATGAGTAATCAACTAATCACCAGTAGCCTCTGACGTTATAGAAATCTTCAAATATGCAAAGGCCTATTTATTTTACTTGTTTTGAAAGAACTACTAATGAAATCGTAGTACAATTGCCAGCAGCGTTACCGGGCATGTACTCTATTGAAAGCTTTTACTTAAACTAATATAATTCTTCGCTCTTTTATATTCTCCCTCTGCCCCCACAATGTAGGAAGCACATTCAGCTTGGCGATGAAGATGATAGTCACGTGTAAAGGGCGCACATTAACATACCCTGTTTTTTTCAACCCAGATTCGTGACACCGTGTGCGTCCACTGCCCTCGGTAAATAATAAATCTTTCTAATAAATAAAATAAGGAAACGTGAGGGAGATAAAGCGGTTCAGTCCCTTAACGCCACCGCCGACGATCGTTAAACGAATGTGAAAATATTTTGTACCCTTTTGGGGTTCAATGGGTATCATTTGAGGAATGATAATCCTTTTATTATAGGAGAAAAAATGGTAATGATAATATGGTAGAACAACAGTATAGTGACTGAGACAGGATTTCGATAGAGTAGGTTTTTCCAGCATCTTCAACCATTTTCTCAGCCTATTGAGCCTTATCCTAGAATCATAGTTAAACGGGGGTCAAACTCGTCAATACGGAAGCTTAAAGCTGACTAAGCTGCTTTTTTCATAAAGTTTTCCTTCACCGCTTGAGAAAAAAGCTAAGACCCTACCGTATTTTTGAGCAATTTCGTTTTATATTTACACATCTTAATTATGCAAAAAATATTATAATATGAAATTAGGTAAGCCTTGTGCACATCTTAGCGTTCTGCATAGTCGATCAGTAAAAAGCTGTCAAATATCGCTGTCATTTTGACAACGTTTGACTGATCGCTACCGCAAAGCGCTTAGGTATGCAATGCTTTAAAAATACCAACCAATAACGATTTATTTGATCTACGACGATACGGAACCTGTTACTTCAAATCTACGACCTCCCTAAAAAATGTGACCCAACTCCACACACAATGTGGTAGGTCATTTTCAATGAGCTTTGGTTGTTAATGTGTAAATACGTGCTGCTCATTTACACCGCGACATCTACAGGAATGTTGTGAAAACTCTGTTTGTGGTGCCGCTGTAACATGATCCTGCTAGTTTGTTCCAAATATGAAGAGCGCTGTGAGTAGCGCTTTGATGAACCGCGTTCGTAAATCGAGGGAATAAGTGCGGTGCGGTGTAAAAATTACCTCCTGCATTTAGAAAATCCATATAATTCGGTTACGGGCACTTCAAAGATGACATGTTGAAGATACGTGCTGGCTTTTCAGTTTACTTCTACTTTCTATATTTACCGAGGGTATAGTATTTTAAGACAGAGAGACTTTTTTTCTTTTGTATATCTGCAAATCTTGAAATCTATGGTACAATTTTTGGTTGGCAACTCGATTGATCAACTAACTTTGACTATGTAGTTGAGAATGTTGATTTGTGTTGTTGATCTAACTTCGACTATTTCTTTTAGTTTATGACGAAAGTTAATATGATCAATCGAGCTGCCAACCAAAATTGTTTCTTAGATTTCTGGATTTGAAGATATACAAAAGGGTAATTAGAGGTTAGTTCAAACAGAAGCATTTTCAGGCTGAATGTAGGAGGTCTTGCGCTATTCCGCCTGCCAAACCTAACACCTAGGGCGCTTCCGACAAATTACATCAACATTAACATATTAACCAAACAGCGACGGCGCCGTTTGACAACTCCACTGCAGTAGCCGTCGAATCCATGAAACCAGACTCTACTCCATTGGAATAGGGAATAAGTTTTAATCCTTTTATTGTTTTTCTGGTCGCGCCGCACTAATTTGTCAGAGCGTCCAAGTCACCAATGCAAATATTGGATTATGTGACGTAAACACTTTGTGTAAAGATACGAAATTATTTCCAGTAGAGCCTGGGAACTGATGAAGGGAAGAATGTCGACATGGTGATAAGTGATTTATTTTTAACCCTTATGCTTATTTGATTGTCGTGCGTGATTGCCACCGATGTTATATTTTGAGACAGTTTTTCTAGCTGATGTTACGATGTTTTAAGGGGAGCCTACGGCATGACATTATTTTTGGTCTTTTTAGTTACTGTGCTAGAGTGCATATAACTCTACGCGTGATAGATGACGGAAAATGTAAAAATAACTGACTTGAAATAATCCATTGCGTTTAACTTATGAACTTGCATTAAACGCAATGCAAGTTCTATTTCCCAAATGTCGAAAGGTCGAAAGGTATATTTCCAGTCTATTTTTCTCATGTTTTTTGCCACCTGCTACTACTGCTACTGGTATCCTATTAGGCTGGTAAATGATTTCATAACAGCAACAGTCTTCTTCTTCTTATCGTGTCACAGGTTCTTTTGAACAGGTGAAAGGATTTTAAGTGTGCCTCAAAGTCTCTTTTCGTGCACTTGATACATGTTTTCGAAGAATTAGAGCCTACAATATGCCGGTTTCCTGACAATGTTTTCCATCATTGTTTTTGAGAGTGATGGCATAGTGAAGATGTATTTTTGGACAGAAAAACTTATTGGTACAGGACTTGATTTAAACCCACGACCTTAAGGTCGTGGGTGGTGGTGTCGTCGTGCCTTCCAATCCCAAGGTTGGAAGTCAGGACCGCTACCACGGCCACTAGTGCTTCTTTACAGCAGTAGGTAGTAATTAGCAGTAAAATGGGTCATTAGTCTATTAGGTCTAGCTGTGTGTGCTTAGCATATCGCATTTAGCTTGCATTCTACGTGCACAAAAACTTGTGTATAGTTGTGTTGAAATACCGAGTGCAAAATCGATACCTATTGCTCATTCCATACAAGTCTTTGGCAGTGGTCACGAATGAGCTTTAGAGCAGCAGGCAAAAAAAAACTCTCTATCAAACGCTAAATTTACTTACCCCTCATAATGTCGGACACTTTATAACAACTCTCTTAAATTTTTTTATAGTCAAAAATTAAGAACCGAGCGGGATTTGAACCGCGAGTTTCCCTTCACCATCGGATCCTAATCACACTCGACGAATAACTTTTAGGGATTACTAACGCGACCGCTCTTAACTTTTGGGACATTATGAAAATCTTTAAGAGAGCCGTTATAAAGTGTCCGACATTATGAGAAGGTAAGTAACTTTAGCGAGAGTTTTTATTTGCCTGCTGCTCTAAAGCTCAATCGTGACCACTGCCAAAGACTATCTGCGTCGTAGTTTCATTCCAAAGCTATATAAAAAAAAATATGGATATCATTATTTACTTCGATTTTAGTAACTACTGATCTAGAGGGAGGAGTATCGATGTTCTAGACCAGGGATTCCCAAAGTGGTCAATATCGACTCCTTGGGGTCGATATTGGCTTCCTAGGGGTCGACATAAATGAAAACTGATTTTGGGGGTCGACGAGGTCTAAAAATCGACCCCTACTCACTTAACCAAGTGCAAAGTTTTCTCATTGGTACCTTAGTACCTAGGTATTTTGTATCAATAGGAAAAAACTAAAGATAAGCCCCTTTATTCATAATAGTCTGCTAACTTAAAGCATTGCTAATTCTTACTCTGTCTTCTTTTATTGACCTTAGACGAGAGAGACCTATGAAAAATAACACTCTGTAGCAGCTGTTTTAAGTTAGTGGACCATTGTGAATAAAGGGGTTGACCTTTAAAGTAGGTAATTTGGCCATGGTGGTCTGAGGTAGCCGTTCATTTTGGAAAAAGGGTCACTTGTCCAAAATAGTTTGGGAATCCCTGTTCTAGACAATGCAAAGAAAACGACAAAATAAGTATAATAATAATTTAATTTTACTAACATAGGTTGCCATAGTTATAAATATGTACTATTTGAACTATACAAATAATGATTATGTCATAAATACACTGGCTCTGTACTTTACAATAATATAATCAACGGCTCTATTAAAGCTAGAGACATAATGGATTTATAACAGTTTGTATAAATAGTTAACAAATAGTCGTGTAATACTAAAGAAAATAGGAATATAATGTACAAATTAATACAATTAGCTGCCTCGGTTCCTGAATAGAATGTACAGTGGTACATAATACTGCCTTCATTTCATTGTACAAATTAATATAATTAGTTGCATCAGTTTCAATAAAGAATGTACAAATTAATATACCTAATAAGCTGCCTTTGTTTCCAAACATAATGTACATTGTACACATGAATATAACTCCGTTTCAAATAGAAAGTACAAATTAATATAATCAGCTGCCTCGGTTTCAGAGTAGAATGTACAAATTAACATTAATAGCTGCCTCGGTTCACGAGAAAAAGTCGATAAAACATTCACAGACACATTGGTTGAGAACCATCACCATTCACAAAAAGGTTGTACCTACAGATTCAAACTCAACAATTTCACAGTCATCAAACAACCAAGTGGCGGAATGGAGTCTAAAACTAAAATATCTAAAATTAAATAATACATAAGAAATTCAAACTAATTGAAATAAGCGAGAAATAAATAAGTTAAGACCTTGACTAGGATAATCGGGAAATTTAGAATGTTAATCGAGCTGACAATAAATAATACATTTCAAATTCGTCACTATTTACAAACAAAAGGAACTAATTCGTTCTAGACCAAAATGGCAATATAATGGCAAAGACGATTTATCTACATTCGCTAAACAAGCCACGACCTGATCTAGATATCTCAGTGGGCTGCCTTATCTAGACTGCAGCGATCACCACCAGACCAGCTGACGCCAAGTATTCCTGCTCGTTCTACAAACAAGTGGTACGGTAATCAGCCGATTACTTCACTGGACTTTACATTACTCAATCCATTGGTCAATCACAGATTTAAGCTGTCGTGAATAAATAAGAACCTACGCGACTGATGCCGTAAGCACCAAAATTAAGTAACGCTGCTATAATACCCGTTGGGTGTTTTTAAGCGGATCCCGTTTTGTGTAGATGATCGAAGACTTGCGCTAAGTACTCCAGGTAGTTGAGGGTATCTCTGTAAAGGAGGAGTCCTACCGATAGCCTGTCTTCAGAGTTGAAGTCGGGAATTTCCGAGTCCAGTAGAGGGAGGATTTCCAGTTTGCGAGCTTTCATTATGTCCTGTAAAAATAAAAAAGTTTCAATTAGAACAAAATACAAATAAAAGACAAACTATTTTAATTTTTGTTGTAACATGATTGGGTAATTTTTTTTTTGATAAAAAAAAATTTTCTGTACTTATACAAGATGATTACCAGCCATTTTGAATTTTTAGAAGTTCATAGTAATGAATTATTATGTTGCCCGCCCACCAAATGGACCGACGACATTTTTAAGATCGCGGGAAGTCGGTGGATGGAAAGGTCTCAGAATCGTTCTTCCAGGAAATGTGTAGGCCTATGTCCAGCATTGGCCTTCTTCTGGCTGATGATGATTATGATCCATTATAATGTTCTCAAAGACTGTTTTTTCCATTTACTTATAAAGAAACTATTTCAACTTGATTGAGAGCCAAAACAAAAAAAGCTAAAAAAAATGTATTATCAATAAATTCTAATACTTACGCTAAAATAGCAGAGTACAGCTCGCGCATCATGCATTGTCTGGTTGATGTTTTCCTTCAACGTTTCATCGGAGATGATGTTGTCATTGAGACCCTCAGTGGAGAAGGCGTATAATCCCGCAACAATCATCTTCAGACCCTTGTACATGACAGGCAGAACTTCATCGATCTTACCCTGTTAACAAGTAAAGTTAAATGTTAGCTGATGATTCTATTTTATGAAAAATACTTACATATTTAACACATAAAACAATTAGGAAAACAGACAACCTCCAAAAATATGGAGCTTTTATTTTGGAACTACTGAACAAAAAACTATTTTTTTTGAGGTTTTTTAACATTATATGAAGAGTAGATTTCACGTCAGAAGTATACATTATTGCATTGTTGATTTAGAAATACAAAGCAAGTTGGTACTATTTCACAAGCTACGTGTCACATCCAAAATATAATTGAACCGCCAAATTGTACGACAAGCCCAATCAAAGGTTGCAATTATCATCCCAATTTCGATAACATTGCGAAACCATTGTGTTCTCACGTAAGCGGCGGACTACAATAAGTGCCACCGACGATGGACGATTCTTTGAATTCGATTGAAAAACTCGTACGAATGCACGTTTGCGGTGTCATCGAGTTTGGCGCTCGCTTGTTTTCATTGGGCGCTCTCGATTTTTGATCACCCAAATATGTCATGGTACAACATTGTATTAGTACCTACTGCTTCCACATCAGTAAAAACACAGCTTTGTAACATATCATCATCATCAACATCATCATCACCCACAGCCCGACTTCACCCACTGCTGGGTATAGACCTTTCTTAGTAGCCTTGTAACCTCGATTATATGCTAGTCTAACCCATTTCCACCCCGCGTCTTTGACTATGTCATCCATCCATCTTGCTGCAACATATCAGTACTTTTGAAAAGTACTGATTACTTTAGAACCAGAGGTAGACCAAAAAAAAGATAGGTGGACTGTGTCAAAGATTTAATGGGCAGAAAGAGTGAGCACTGAGATGAGGAATGATAGAGGTGAGTGGAAGAAGAAAACCTGTTGTACCGACCGCACTTTATGTAATAGTAAATAAAAAACAAATATTGCGGACAATCCACACAACACTATCTAGCCCCAAACTAAGCAGGGCTTGTACTATGGGAGCCCGATAGCTGATAAATACAGAAAACAAACATCTATAAGTTTGTTAACCACACAAATATTTTGTTCTCGGTGGGAATCGAACCCAGGACCTACGGCGCGGAAGGCAGAGCTACTGCCAACTGAGCTGAGAGTTCAGTCAAGTCAATGTGGGATAAGGGCAGGAAGATAATGATGATGATGAATTATTAACTACAGTTAAACAAAATGTAGCTCACCATCAGCTCATTCAAATATTCGTCAGACATCTTCGAGTATAGTTTCTTCTCCTTGGGCAGAACCTCCGACCGGTACCATGTAAACTTTCGCAGCCATTCGTACTGGTCCCAAACGCCGAGCAACGAGTCGAAACTCGAGAAACTGTGCAGTTTGAATGCCTGTAACAAAGAGATACATTTAATTAGTAAGAAAGTAGGTCAAAGCGTTTAAATTAAAAAAAACGTAAGATGAATTATTTTGATTGTTGCGACGACGTACAAAGCATAAAGACAAAACACATAACTCTCAACACTTTTATTTTAAAAAGGTGAGCTAACTTATAATATACATTCATTCTTTGGTGTCAATAATAAACAAAACGAACGAGTTAAAAGATCAATCCTATTTTACAATGCCCTCGAACTTGACAATCACGGTCAGTGTTCTTAGACCAGTTGCCGAGTGAGTCAGTCAATGCACCGTTTGTTTCTACGAAACAAATGGACCAGCTAATATAGCTGATTGGCTTCTGGAAGCCTGGATCGTAGTTTTCCTGGATGGTTAATGTATTAATATGGTACAACGGAGAGGTGCAGACTACTATGACTAATGTCTGTTTTTTTTTTAAGATCATCCAACAGCTTAGCATGGTTTTTGGTGCGTGAAATTATTTTTTTTTAAGGTAAGGTAACCTATTTGCGTCTAAATAAAGATAATATAATATTTATACTAGCGGCCGCCTGCAACTTCACTCGCTCCGATCCCATTGCGCCCTGTTCCCGTTTTTTTCGGGATAAAAGTATTATAAGTCCGTTTTCTGGTTCTAATTTTCAGCCGAATCGGTCCAGCCGCACACGCGTGATGGCGTGACCAAGGGAAATAGAGATTCATTTTTATAAATACAGATGAAACTGAGTAATAAGAATAAAAGGTATAAATTTTCTAATTAATAAGAAATTTGTAAATAGTAGCAAATAAAGATCGAAATAGAAAACTATCCGAGCGCAATCAGTTCTGAGAAGTCACAATAATACAGTGGACACTGGACATCAAACCATTAAATCTAGATCTTCTAAAGTAAGGCCTGGGTGTATTCACAATATGTCACAGAGCTCTAATAAAACCGGTTATCTGCAACACTATCTCAATCAACCCATTAAACCTTACTTCCGTTCAACTGAATTAGAACAAAGATCTCTTTTAACGAAGATAACTTTTTATAAAATTCTAGTGAAATTAAATCGAACTCACAAGGTATTTTTAGTTATTGAGAAGAGCACAGTTTGTGTATTGAATATAAAGTACCACTTAAATATCAATTGACATCCAGTATCAGAAATGAAGGTCAAAAGAAAGAAGATATCGTAACTGGAAGCTTGCCTACATCGAAGATATTTTCATAGCACTAAAATTTGACGCTATACCCCATATTCTATTAGCCAACCGAAATGCCTGCTTAGCTGGATAAATATAAAGCTTGGAATCCCCCAGCAGCTGGTTATCGATAGGTAGCAGATGTCAACAGTGCCTATTGTAAAAAAATGGACAATACTACTAATTAAAGTCCGGCAAACGTGACAAAACCAGCAAATTTTTGAATTGCCAAAATTATTATCAACGGTGTCAATCGATTATTGCAATATATTGCTAGTATTTATTGCAACTGATTGAATTTAGGCTTGATCTTAAATTCAATCGATTGCAATAAACTTAATACTTTTACTAAATATAAATAAATCAGAAATCATGTTAAATGTTTTGTAGAAATATTTAATTAAAATAAAAAAAAATACGATACGTATGTAAAAGATAAAGAGTTAAATATATATTTCAAAACCTCATGAGAGCTCATAGAGATAGAAGCGGATCCCGTTAATGTTTCCTGTTTTTACCTCTTATTAAATAAACTAATATGAAAAAAATCCAGGCGAAACCTTCAAAGATTATTCGTGTGAAAGAACGACTAGGCACATAGTACCTCAGAAGAATGTGATAGTTATCACATAGGAATGCAATGTGTTTGCGCTGGTAAGTACCAAAACACAGGTGCGCGTCCGGCGATGTCCGAATCGGTACCACAGATTATAAATTACTAAGGTTACATAGACTTTGTAAAAACAATTGGATGCAAAACTTCATCATTGAAACAGATTTTTTTGTTTTTATGTTCATATTTCTGCATCTGGTTCCACATAAATTATTTTGTGCCAAATATTTCCTACAGCTTTCTTAAATAAGTGGTATGTGATGAAAATATAAAAAAATATATAGCTGCGATGCGATGTCGACAGAGAACGAGCTTTGACTTGACGCGGTCATAGTATTAATGCAGTCATAAAAATTCCAATATGCACTATCGTACAAATCGATTACCACAGCATTTGCGATGAAAGACTGGGTGGGCGTCAATGCGAGAAATTTGACGAGTTAGCACCCAAATGCCTAGCTCGGCGTCGGAAGCTTATCAAATAAACATGCACCCACACATGCGCGTTACATCGATATATTTACGGCACACGTACGCACCCAACGACCGCAGACAGCCTGTCGCCGTGAACAACGCTATCGTACTATGTACGTGTCGTATATTGTATGTAAGTCTATGTAATTCGATGTTTATTCGCCTCTATTGCAAAGCGATGAAGAGCCGACGCGAACGATCGCATGCCGCCAGCTCGATCAAGTTACGGCCAATCCTCAGTTTTAACATAATTACTTTTTAAAGTATGAGGTCGTTTAATGTCGGCTGGAATTCCACTGCCGAAAATTTGATGCGATTATATGACACCGGCGTGGTCAAAAGCATGAGTGTTATGACACATTCACACGGTGGCCGGTTGCGAGTACCGTACCTGTAGAGTTCGTTGAATTTGTTATTGCGTTCTTAGTACAACGCGGCCTGTTATTATTTATACGAAACGAGCCCGACGACAGATGTGACTGTCTGATTTATTTGGGGTATACTAGCATTTACATTTACCTTAGAGTTTTATCTCTGAGCTAACCGTATGACTCATCTTATTAAGATTTATAACTATAGAAACAAAGAATAGTGAGGTGACAAAGATCAAACAGTCTAATCTTAACTGACGGCCTTGTAGGGTAACAATAGTGGTTCATTGCCACCGTTCGAGTCTAGGTATTGCGATAATTTGATACATTAACAACGAATGACCGACTTAAGGGGAGAGACAGAAAAAAATCGTCGAGCAGGTGTGTCGCGCAATACTAATGCGCAATCAGTATTCTCTGCGTATGCGCATCGTCCTGTACATCGTTCCGGCTACTGTGAGTCGATAATGTCGTTTTACGAGGAGGCAGCGGACAGGACGTCGCCGTCGTTACGACCGTCGAGCCTATTACAATGCCACCATACCTCACCGTCGGCGATGCCACTCGTCGCACCACTGGCCGGTTCCATTGTTCCGCCACCATTGACTGTTCGATACTCGATCAATTGATGAAACCAACTGCTATCCCCGAAATGTATTCGCAATTAATGAACACGGATAGTTACCGTAGTGTGTCGTGGTGGACAGTAATCCATAAATGATTCGAGGCGCGACATCGACACTGCATTATTTCTCGTTGATCGCTCCACCTTACTTCCGATTCGGAAATTGTTATATTCTTGGGATTGGAATGATAGAGCCGTCATATTTTATAGGTTGCTCTATTACAATGCTATGCGTTTAGTCTTTATTATACATGCATGTTTTACAAAACCATTACAATTTTGTAGATTGTTTGTTAAACAGTTAGATATATATTTATTGGTAAAGTATTTATTTACACTGACAAAGTATTGGCTTCTTGGTTTGGTTTCAAATATTATCTTTTCATCATTATAATGCCCTTAGTTAGACCAATGAACTTAGAAACCAAAACGCCGCAAAAAATTGCAGTTTGAAGAAATAACGCGCAATATTAATTAGGCAGGACATGCATGAGGTTGTCGTGTGTTGAAATTATATCGATATCACGTCACAGAAGTGCAGCGCGAAATTATAATTAAGAGGGAGGAAGCGAGTGGCGGACGTAGAGGAGGCGCAACCGGCGCCCGCGCGCGATGCAATCTTATCGACACCACCGACGGCAATACGCGGTGAGAAAACCGCACCAAAACACGCACTGAATCTCTAATGGGTCAAATTTAGCATGAAATTTTGGACAAAACGCAAATTTGTTTGCGCTAAAACAAAGGAATTTGGCCGAAGCGACACTCATTGCTAAAAAAGACATCCGTATCTGATCATTTCTCGGTCGTTGACACTTATATTTTGAACACATTAGTTTGATACAGAAGTATCGATTAACCAGTGGATTGCTGCTTAGTTTTTAAGTTTTATGGTACTACATCAACATAAAAATCACCTTAAAGTGGTCATTACGAATTCAGGTGAAGTAGTTGCCACCTATTCATCAGAACATAGCGTTATGGACCTACATCACGCTGGCTTCCCCTAGAGACGGAAGCGTACCGCAGACTCTCATTCATAAATCAATAATATCTGCGTACAGTCAATGGTATGCGTCGCTAGCAGCAGTTTTATTAGTATTGGTCGACCGAAGGCTTCGTCCGTTCATTTAGAAGCACGCGGCGGGCATACAGATGCGCTTGCAAATACTACGCCGTCGAAACAGTCAATGAAAGCGAAGAAAGACCATTGAATGTGGAAACGTATGGTACTTACGAATGTATCCTTGTACTTCGCTGCTGATGTGTGAGCGTTTCTTGCTTGTGCTGCCAGCTTCGACGCCATCTCTGCAGAGTGCTTTGCTGATTGCGATGCTGGTTTTGACTGGAAATAAACACAAATCCATGGTCATACATGAAATAAGTTGCCTACGACTTATACTTTTTTGATATTCATTTAAACTTACATAATCCAAATAATATAATATAGGTTGTGAGTGCTAATTTTTGAAAATAATATTTACTAATTAATAATGCTTACTATGTGCGAGTTACAAAATGTACTTCCAGGATCTATAGAATTATTCACGACTAAAAAAAAATGAATTTCTTTCTTAAACGAATTAAATATCTCTTTATTAAAATGTCTATAGATACATACATTAGAGTCATTGTAATCGCAAGGGTTGGCCCACAGGCGGTTTTCTCCATTAGCGCGACGCTGACGCTCCATGATTCGGTGTGGGGCCGCTGACGACTGCGGTGAAAGACCTCCGACGAGAAGGAGCAAGCAAACAGCTGCACAAACGTTGACGTATCCTGGGGAAAGACAACACGGTAAGAATGGAAGTGCAACAAACAAATTAAACAAATTAAAGTGAATTATTCACAAATATATATTGCATTTCGAAGAGTTAAAGTTTTACAACGTATGATGGAGTCAAAGCCCTGGAGCCTGATTTTACTCACGATAGTTAAATATCTCAGAAACTGTCAAACTTCTATTGAATTTGACAGTTTATGTGATGCAGAAAAAAGTCGATTGGGCAAGAACCCGGGCCTGGGTACATATTTAGGTGTGCCGACAGTAAATTTAGTCTTCCAGTGCATCTCATTCAACTAAAACTCATAAGAGCCACTTGTTCCGTATGCGGCACGCGCGATGTTATCGATTATGGTAATCGATGAGCATCCGATGAATAAATACATCGTGGCCCAGAGGTGGACAGCCTTTGCTAATTGTCCAGTGAACCTGTGTGAATCACTAATGCGACAGTATTTTACAAAACGGCAATTTGTCGATATCTGACAGTCATGGCTTCCACGCTACCGATCTATCGATATACTATTACGAATCAACCCATCAATATAGCCACAACGATTAATGAGTGTCAATTTCATTTACAATATCAATGTTTTTATTTATTAGGTGATGTCTATCGTAGAAATAGTAAATGATTGCTTGTATATGTCACTGTTAAGGCATGCGCGAAGCACATTTTATATTTTTAATGAGTTTATTGGAGTTTACTTGAGTGAAAACCCATATTAAAAAAGGGACTTTACCTTTAACACGGCTGATGCTACATATTATTGACTGACACTAGAGTATCGACAACTCGTTAAAACGGAATACACTTAACGACTGTAAAGGCAATAACTTGATGTGTGATTGACATAATTTTTTATTTTAATGTTCTACGCGACATTTTGACGCGCGTTTACACCTGTCTCTATTTTTTATATCGTTTCATATGGAAATATTAACTATTGCATTAAAAAATAAAATTGTGGTATTATTATACCTTATAGTAGTTTGCATTCGTGTTTACAAAGTGTTTTGCGCTTGAGACTGGAAAATGATTAAAAAGTATAGTTTCACAGCATCATAGGTTTGAGTTAGTCAGACATGTTTTTCTCTTTTTCAGCCAGCATTAGTCATTCCGGCATGTTGTGGGTGACTAACAGCATCATCATAGTTGAACTGTGAAATTACGCTATCACTACATATCGCAAACTGTAACTAAAATAATACATTTCTCTTCTTTTGTAAAATTAACGCCATCTTTTATATTTATTTTGACAGGCCCTATTTAAGAGGCAATAGTAGCATTTTTTTAAATAATAAAAAGGTTAAGATGACCAGTACGATGGGAACGGTCAAACGGGATTCAAAGTCAAATTCATCAATACTCGCACGATAGCGCGAATGTGTGTGTGTGTTTTTTTATTTTTCATCTCGTTAGCCAGTTTTAACGTAGTAAATGTTGCATAAGCTGTGGTTTCGTTTCGGCCCAGGGGCACGGCGGCATCCAAATAAAAGAAGATTATAGTTATAGGGCGCCTCGCCGCTTATTATTTAACTAGAGCCTGTGAACTGATACTTTACGCCCCCTTTATTTTAGAACGAAAAGGAGAGTCGTATACCTTCGTCTCAATTTGCATCGATTGGTTTTAGGGTACCGTTTCATTTGATAAAAGCAAAAACTTGAAATTGGAGATCAAGATAGATGGTTTTTATAAAGGTTATTAAATTACTTTAAAGAAAAAATAGATCACTACCGATGCCGCTAACAATAAAGAATTAGCCGCCATAAAAGCACGCGTGGACTAACTAGCCCCGATTTAGTTGTAGACTATATTGCTCTCTAATTGACACAATAATAATGTTGTTACAATGGGATTACAAAAGGCAACCGCAAAGGTAAAGCCGGTGAATAACGATCATGTCAAAAGGTAGGTCCGACACACACAAAACGCGTTAAACACACGACCATAACATTTTATTAGTGGTTCGGTCAAAAGCAACCGCGCGACCGACGTCAAAAGTTCAACAAAAAAAAACCAACGACGGGTCAACTCGTAAAAGATATGGAGTTACTGTGAGATAAATATTTTAAGGTATTATGAAGGAGATTAAAAATAAGATCTTTGAAGCCTAATCGTTATGATCTTATGGAAAGGTATCTAGAGGAGATTACAAATTTGAGATAACTTCAAGTTTTATTAGCCTTCAGCTTGCAGACTAATTGTATCAATTGGTAGCAAAGAACTTCAACTTCATTAGGATTTTAAATAGGATTTACTTGTACGTAATTAAAAACAAATGGAAAGTTTTTTTCATAAAGGATGGCGTGTAATTGATATCCTCTTTATACCTCCAGCCATGTTACGTGAAGATATTTAAGATGAACAATGAGACTCGATCGAATTCCTTAGCCCATTGAAGAACTGACCGGGCGACCATAAAAACCGTAGATATCTACACGTAGGTAGTACACAGGTTATAAGGGGGCATAAAAAAGTAGAGACCGCGTCGGAGGTCGGACCGACTACCCGAGAAACAAAGAGTTCGTTTATTTTTTAACAGCTCGCTCGTTCACAAAAGAGGTCCTCGCGGCACGAAAAACGACCGAAACGAGACCATCTTGTTAACCTTTTTAAAAAGAAATCGCGCGCCCACTAACTAGAATTTCGACTCGAAAACTGAGAAAAGTGCGGTGCGGCGCTCGCGCACCGGACCTCGTCGTCAGCGCAGGCGCCCGCGCCGCGCACTCATTATGTAAATTAAGATTATTGTTGTTATAAATGCGCTCAAAAAATTGGGATCGAAGTTGCGATCATCATCTTCGCGGCTCGTTACGAAACGCCCGTCAAATTATTGGCGGCTTATCTTTTATGAATCTCAACGTTGTTTATTTTGAAGACGGGAGTCGCCTCAGGAGTGCGCTCTCTGCCGCCGCGCCCTGCATGCGCCAGGGTTGTCGCGCTAGGTCATTAACGGGACTACTAATCCTGTCCACGTGACTATATCTACCAAGACCATGTCCACCCATCATAATAGAGGTTTAATTTAAGTCAGTTCATTATTTTGTTGTGCTCGTAAAATTTGACTGCACATAATAAGGGCGATTATCGGACGGAGAGACGCGTTGCGGCGCGTATCACAGGCTGCGCGGTGATACGATACCACTCTTCGTTAACTGAAAATCGCTCTAAATGGTAATAGCTTTGCGATGACGCCCGTTGATCGACCTCGTCCACTAACGAAATTAGCGAAACAAGCTAAAATTACTTTTGAATTAATTTTAATCAGGTAAAAACTGACATTATGAATTTTATTACGAACCTAACTGTTTTCGGTCGATGTTGTCGGGAGAAAAAAATCTTGTTCGGTTTATCGGATTCGTTTCAGAGTTGGCCGTGTTCTTGTTTTTTGTTTCATCGAATAAAGAGCTAATTACTGGTAGGTCTAAGCTAGGATCGACATCTCTTACTAAACGAGTGACAGCTAAACACAGCAATTATGAGTCTCGCGTCTCACTGAAATAACTGTTTATAATTGAAGCGGCTGCCTTACGCCGGGTAAGCGAACAACGTTTTATGTGAAAATGTTGCTAATGAGTGAGGATCGCAGCAGCCCTATAATGACGCGGACATAGTTCATGAAATCGAGCTCAGCCCGTACCTTACCACAGGATATGTCATAGTTCTGAAGTACTACAGTACCACTGATGATCAAACATTTGTGCAAACGCATGTGATCAATACTGAAATAAACTTTCGTTTCTCTGACTCTGCAGGTTATTAGAAATTTTGTTACAACTGATATATATCTTAATGTTTATTACATACCTAAATGCCTTGTAATCACTAATGAGTCGGTACTTTTTTAACACACAAACAAAAAAAAAACTATTTCTATAATAATCCCAGACCTTATCGATCGACTGAACTTATGATTATACTATGAATAAAGCTTGAAATAATATTTTAATCAATTTTGTAGTGACACAAGCCCGCGTACATTCAGTTAATTATGACATAGCTTTCATAGATAAGCGAGCGGCACAAAAAAAAAGAGCTAACATCGCTAAAGATGTTTATTAAAACGTTAATACAGCGGAGATAATGTTTTAAGATATAGTGTTTTATGTGAAAGAGGACTTAGGGGTAGTTTCAGAGATTACCTTTGGACCAATCAAGTATTTACCAGTTGCTTAACTGAGAATTTAACCTGAAAATGTTGAAATACGCAACTGTCATTTACTTGGTCGATTAACCATCCGTGGAACCGGCTCTTGAAGAAACTATAGATAAATGTTTGTACGGATTATCCTTGTAGATCTTTGCATAATACTTTTTGATAAAATCAATCGAACTTGGTTCAAGAATCGTAATGTTTTTTCTAGTACAGCAAACTCAAGTAGTTTGTCAGGGCGCCATCGTCGAAAAATAGCAAACAAACGATAGCAACTGCCAGCGAAGTGAAGTGAAGGGAAGAAGACAAAAGAGCACTTGTATCAATGTTTAACGAAAATAGCAAAAAACACAGAGGTCACTACTGGATACTACATCTTTACAGAAATCATGGAGGTCCACTCGACTAAAAAATAATAGCACATTGAGTCCCTGAAACAGTAAAGTTGTTGACACTTCACGTTACTTGAGTGATGGATGTCTCAGTCAATACCTATTTTGTCATGAATTTTATTGTATCATTATTTTGACAGGCGTTTGACGAGTAGGAAGCCGGGTGCGAACTAAGGGGTGTGAGTTC
Source organism: Thera obeliscata (assembly GCA_947578465.1). NCBI lineage: Eukaryota > Metazoa > Arthropoda > Insecta > Lepidoptera > Geometridae > Thera > Thera obeliscata. The sequence goes on along the minus strand of OX387912.1, from coordinate 19,106,310 downwards.
AATTCCCACATTCTTTCAGTCGGACAGTTCGTAGAACATAATAATGAGCATTTATGAATATTTTACGGGCAACAAGTCTATTTCTTCATGAATAAAACCTAATACAATTTGCATTTAATGGATGCCAGTGAAACATAAAAAGTATTTATATTGTACAGTACATCATTTTTCCGTGAGAAACGTTTCCTTGGTTTTTCTTTTCGTAGCCCCGAGAATGTTAAGTTTGAAAGTATGAAAATCTTCTTGAAACTCATTTGATAATTTTCAAACTAATACTATAAAGACTCAATTTACAGAGCAGGTAGTCTTATTAACTTATTTTATTCTTCTTCTATCGTGTCAATGGTACACACTAGACAATTCAAACCAAAGTAGTACCACCTCTACTGCATTGCGTGTGGCGTTGTGCAGATGCCTGGGCACAAGAGACAGGTCATGACGACATGGACTGAGTCTGAGCTCCGCAGTCGCAACCAGTTAAGGTTGTTCGATTCCGATACAAACTGAATTTACACAACTATGGGCAAACAAAGTATAAATGCACACTGAAATAGCTGTAATAGAATTTTACAGTGGTCTTTATTGCCGGCCAGTTATATAAAGTTGGAAAAAACTGTAGGATAACAGAAATATTAATAAAAAACCAAGAATTTTTTCGTCATTCTTTCTAACGGGTACTCGGCATTGAATACGTGAATTAGCTTAAAACATAAGTCTCAAAATAGTCGTAAAAGTCTGTTAGTTCTTTTTCTGAAGTCCCGACTGCCACGACCAACGGCTGACACTCCAACTTTATACAGGGTGTGGCGTAAAGAGTGGATAATCCTTTACCTACGGGTCGGGGGCATCACAACTGTTCAGAAAATAAAAACATGTACCCAGTAAAAGTCCCACGGTTTTCGAGTTATTAAACATTTTCGAAATTTTCATTATTTTGTAATTCAGTCCATACTTTTCGATGCCAAGATCACAAATCAAGGAATTATCTCCATCTGTTTTTTTTATAGCATTCTTAGATAACTGTTCTATCAAATGATAACTGCCATTGGTATGTCAAAGGTACAGTTTTTTTTTAGAATTTTTTTTAGAAATAAAAATGTGATTTTTTAAATTTTTTCCAAAAGTTTGACCTCCTGTGGTTTAAAAAAAATGTATGGTCACCCTGAGTGACCAACTAATAAATAACTTGCCTACTTCATTGAGATTCCGAAATGGTATAGCACTTGCTAGTTCCAACTTTCAATGCAAAGAATATTTGTGTTAAAAAAGGGTAAGGGTCATTTTTTCAATTTACAAGTAAGATTTAACATAGCAATCGAATTTACTAAAAACAGAAAATAAAACTAATTAGATATTTCAAATACATTTATTTCATTAAAATTTCTTACAACAAGTGCTCAAAATGGCTCAAAATGCTCAAAATGCGCGCAAGATAAAGCGTTCTTTTATTAGAAGATGCAGGGCTTGCATAAGAGCAAGTGGAAGCCATTTTGAGCACTTGTTGTAAGAAATTTTAAAGTAATAAATGTATTTTAAATATCTAATTTGTTTTATTTTCTGTTTTTAGTAAATTCGATTGCTATGTAAAATCTTACTTGTAATTTGAAAAAATGACCCTTACCCTTTTTTAACACAAATATTCTTTGCATTGAAAGTTGGAACTAGCAAGTGCTATACCATTTCGGAATCTCAATGAAGTGGGCAAGTTATTTATTAGTTGGTCACTCAGGGTGACCATACATTTTTTTTAAACCACAGGAGGTCAAACTTTTGGAAAAAATTGGCAAATGACATTTTTATTTCTAAAAAAAATTCTAAAAAAAAAACTGTACCTTTGACATACCAATGGCAGTTATCATTTGATAGAACAGTTATCTAAGAATGCTATAAAAAAACAGATGGAGAAAATTCCTTGATTTGTGATCTTGGCATCGAAAAGTATGGACAGAAGGACAAAATAATGAAAATTTCGAAAATGTTTAATAACTCGAAAACCGTGGGACTTTTATTGGGTACATGTTTTTATTTTCTGAACAGTTGTGATGCTCCCGACCCGTAGGTAAAGGATTATCCACTCTTTACGCCACACCCTGTATAACTGGCCGGTAATAAGGACCACTGTAAAAGCCTATTACAGCTATTTCAGTGTACATTAATACTTTATTCGCCCATAGTTGTGTAAATTAAGTTTGTATGGAAATCGTACCCTCTTAAAGAGTCCCTCATTCCCCACTTGCAGATTGCAGAGGTCCTCTCTACAACACGGCCGATGGATCAATTTGATTAATTTACAGTCATAGTTACTCATATAATCGCATAAGATTCTTCTTGTTCAATAAAAATAATTCTTGAAACTGATCTGAGTATCAATATCTGGACGAGTCACCCATCAAGAGCAGGAATAAATTGATTTACAAGATCATTCCAGCAATTATGATTCTGTGACGCACTGGGAATGGAGGAACGGGCCTGAGCTCATCATTTCATCATTAAAGTTAAGTTTGAATATATTAATATATTCAATATATATAATGGAGTAATCCTTTATAAAACTGAATCTTCTGAAGAAGATGAGTTTTTGTGCTTAGCGTTTTTTCCAAAAACTGTAGACTAGTTTTTTAGACGAATATTTTGTTTCAACCAACGTTTGAATTTTTATTATATATAATTTCTACTCGTAGGAATGTATATCGTATGTCAATACATAAAAAAATAATTTAGAACTCAAATAAACATTTAAATTGTGTGTTTCAAATTGTGTATTTTGAAATAATACTGATTTTGACAACAGTTTTTATCCGCGTGACATACTGATACTACAAAGCAACACGAGAACAAACTCTATACTATTAAAATAATCAAATAAGGTTATTGATTGTATACGCAATAAAAGTGATGTTATTTCTAATCGAATCCATGATTTTGAATTTAAGCGAATTCATGACGTGAATTCTAACAAACTATGTTTCTTCTATGTGTTTAATTTATGCATTATATTATGTTAGTCATGTCTTGCTATAAATAGATAATTTTATGCAATTTGTAGCTGATTTATTATTCAAAATACATTATACAATATTCTAGATAAGTACTTATTTTTCTAATAATCGTTGAATATTTTCTCCGCCGTTCGTAGAGTTTCAGACACTTAATAGTTTTATATTTTCTTGATATTTATTATACTAAAAGTACATTCTTAAAATCTTTTTTGCGCAAATGTTTATTCTTCAATAAAAAATATTTGGTTTATCTAGTTTTAGAAAAATCATTGGAAGATGGAGAAAATAGACATTCCCAAAAAAACATCGCAGAGACAAACTTATAAATAAATCCGTGACGTATCTAAGCAAATTCTATTATTACGTACAAATCTATTATCGCATTAATTATCATCACGCTAACCTTCCATGGAAGAATGGACTGTATCCGGTAGGTTAAGCCCCTACTCCAATGTTTCATATTGATGTATGATTTGATTTCTTTGAGAAAAACCAAAACGCTATTCATAAGAGATCAAAAAGATAAGAAAATTAGTTGCTATGACGTAGGCATGTTTATAGTAGGTTTAAATAACACCAAATTCAAAAATAAACTATGCAAGCTATAAACGTTAAAACCTTCAGTATCCTCAAATGTGAGATTTCCCCAAAATTTAATACAAATTGCAAAAATGCTTTATTGGTTCTGACAGAACTAAGTATATTTTAATCTAATACCAGGATTCAAGACACATTTTAGTCTAGCAAAAACAGGTTCTTATAAAGACGCTGGAGACCACTTGTTGGCCGTCACGTATCACGTAAACACCATCTCACAAGAAAACGAACAATCACACAAGCACAAGAAACTTACTATTCTGTAATGAAAAAGACAATTAGCTCTTGGCGGGGTAATTAAAGGCTTTTGCACACAGCGAGCTTAACCGTGCTCGTTTTAATCAGCAGCTAACATGGAGTAGGCACGCGTTTTTTTTTTATTTTGACTCTGGCTATTAAGTTATTCGATTATTAAGTTAAGTATGCTATCAGCTAATTTCCATAGTACAAGTAGCTTTGAGCCAAGGGTAATTGTGTAAAAATCCACCACTAAATATTAAATTATGATTTAAATTCAAAACTGAGCTGAAACTCGAGTATTTTACTATTCATCTTTGGAATAATGCCAAAACTATGATGTTTAATGAAAACCATAATATGTATTGGTTCTATCAAGCAAGTTCAGTGGCATTTGCTTTGAATCTGGTGCCAAGCTGGTAGTTATTTCATACGCGCGTCGCTCAAACCTACCCTGCAATGATTATGATAACTGCTCAAAGATTACAAAGTGCATAATATTATAAGCCTAGAGAAGCTCAGTTATTTTTTTTATACAACCAGCTGATGGAACAAGTATATGGCCCACCTTATATTAAGTGCCTTTAACAAAGCATTGCCTCGTAGGCCAAGTACTTCAGGAACGCGCTTTACGATGCACTACCCTACATTCATCAATTTTTAGGGATACAGATATTCATCCTCACGTGCCAGCAGCTTCACTGGCACCCACACTCTTTAAACCTTAGTTGTGATAGAATGTTACGAAATTTTGTTATAAAAAACAAAGTGACCTAAGAAAATTCATATAGGGTTAACGAAATTTTGAAATATAGCGCTCCCGCTCTTTTAATACAACCCGTGACACATCAAGCATGTCGATCTATTTAGTTTTTGTCGCGCGATACTTAAATCATTTTCCCATCCCTATATAGAGAGAGAGGTAAATGCGATAGTACTAATTACGAAACGAATCTACTCTCGATAACTGTGCAGCTCTTAAAGGATAGAAACATTTAGTCAGATATGCCAATCCGGTAACAGTACGTTACTTTAATGAGGGCTGGCTAGTTAGTTCATGTTTAACATTGTAAACGGAGTCAAGTGGAGCCGAGTTTTTTGTTTGTATTGATACAGGGTGTAGAAAAAATCCTAAAAACTGAAAGTGCATTTTGTAAACTGAAAGTGCACCTTTGCACAAGCTGAATATTGTAACAAAATATTTGTATCGCTAAAGATGTCCAGATTACGTCATTTTAAAAATGAAAATGAATATCGAAGTCTTGGCACTGCTGTGAAAAATGTATGCTGACCTTGGATAAATAAAAGCTTAACTGAAAAATCATGACTTTCATTCATAAACCAAGAATTAAAAAATACTTATTAAGAATACTTTTTTTAGACATTAGTTAAATAAGTGCTGATCTTCTATTTACGGAGTAACACATTTCAGTATTTGACAAGCTTAATAAAGGGCTGGATATATATTTATTTATTTTTGACGAATAAATTTATTTATAAATATAAAAATAAACTTTTACTGTTATAATATTTGATGGTACTCGATTAACACCCAGAGTTGACAGGTTGATATTTTTTAGTTGTTGTGCCTCATCTATAACACCCTGTATAAGGTCCAGGGTGTAAGCGTCAACAATATGAGGAGTGGAGGATGTGGGAACATTGTACCGGATATTTAGCTTATAAATAAATAGGCATAGGTGACACTGTTTTATTGTGATAAGGATTTATTACTGTAGCGCTATTGTATAATCTGTGTCCGTGAGTGTAAGCTTGTTTGGATTTATTATTAAGTTTGTTTTGAGTGTTTTATTGAGCTTAGTGGACAGTTTCTTAAGTTTACGGATTTTTACATAAAAGATAACCATCATATAATTTATTTTTAAGTCAGGTATTGCACGCTTCTTTTCAAGTTATGTTACAAAAATATTATTGTTTAACAAACAAAAGAAACAGTTACAAAAAGCCTTGGTAGAGAAACAATTTTATAAATGCAAAATTGCCAAGCTTTTTTAAATAAAAAAAATTGATTTAAAATAAAAAAAAATCTATTATTCATAACGTTTGCATAAAACATTAATGTTGCTCGATAAAAAAATAATGAATGCTTACTACTTCTCGCTGAACTCGATCTGTATGGGCGGCATTTGTCCACAACACTATCACAGTCACTATTGTATTTGCTAATTAATCTAGTCCGTTTACATAGTTCACATCCGGATATCAGGCGCACCGGCTTAGGCCGTCCACTACAGCAAGTCACTTCCATCTTCACTCTTACTATAACAGTACCCACGTTCCTGTAAAGCGCACACGCCGGTAAACTAATTAGATCCATTACTAACGATCGCTACCGACATCCCCAAAACGCGACGATGTATCACGCGTGAAGCCTTGTTAGAGACTAAAATGAATTCGTGTGACTGCGCGATGATAATATAAAGGTACCACGTGGTGGGCAGGTGGGGATTAACTGTATATGATAGCAGGGTGCCTCGCTGAGGGCCAATGGTGAACGGCGGTTCATTCAGGGCGGGTCTCGTTCACACCCAACAAGTACTTTATGTACGACATAGGGGTCCTTTTGGCACGCACGGTAGATAAGGGTTGACTTTTATTGCTTTTTGATTTTAAAGCGCACGAGGTTAATTATATTGCAAGCTAACAGTTGCATAACAATACCTTAGCTGATAAGCGGCAGGTAGATAAATACGTATTTTAGCAGATTTAAAAACAAGTAGTAGGTAACTTTATTTGGAATATTTTTCTGTGTGCATGAAACGACGAAGTTTTCTTTTCTTACCTTGGCTTTTGAACCAGCGATGACGTAGCTTCATTCAGATAAAAGGTGCAATCCGTTCATTTATGAGCAGGTTAATACAGGGTTTCCCCAAAGTTTACACACATAAACATCACACACACACATTCACTGTACAAATCACATCAAGAGATCTTCAACAGGTCGCGGTAATGAGTGACTCATTATTCTGTTTCTTGTTGTCTCACAATTTTCTCATTAAGGCTACCACTGACGATACGTCCATTAATCCGAATGGAGTAGTCGTCGTCCAAAATCGTCCCATGAATGGTAAAAAAATATTCCATTTGGATGGACGTCAGGCAGCTCTGGATTTCCAAACGGATTGAAATCCATGCGTCCAGGCCAAATGGACGTCATCCGCGGCCTAATGGACGTATCGTCAGTGGTAGTCTTTAGAGCAAGAATCTTAGAATTTCGTAGACACTCCTAAACGTAGTACAATAGGCCCACGTTTTTACGTACGTGGGTTTCCTCACTCACATCCTTCTTCCTACTTCTTCCATAGAAGGCATAATAGTAGCATTCATGGAATAATACTATGAACATGCCATAATATTGTGCTATAGATACTATGAATGCAAAAATGTATCTACATGTTTTGATATTTGGATGTTTTAGGTTCCACCCATAACGGGTTAACCGATTAAAATAAAACTTAAGAATATTAAGATGAGTGATTTGGAATAATATCTAAGCTACTGTTCATCGTGGCTTCTCGAAAAAATATGTACAAAAATTAAGCCGGCTTAATTTTTATACATATTTTGTGACTTGACCACTGAAATTTTTTTCACTTTTAAATCAGATTTTAGAGTTTTATTGATTAATCTCTCGTTAGACGTCCGATAATATGATCTTTAGTTTTCTTTGGCTGTGATAAAATTTATCCAACGCAGTTATTTGCGCCTGACTCACGTTTCATGTAGGTATTTCAGTTTCAGTAGTCACTGAATTCTTAAGATTGAGTCAGATACCCTTGTTGTTATGTAAAACAAATATCATGGGGCTATTACAAAAAATGTAAAATTTAGTTTCGAATATTTCTAAAAAACCCCTTGTTTATGTATTTTTCATCGCTCATTGCCAAATATATATTTTTTTGGAAATTACTTGCTATTAGAGATTTTAATGCTGCATTACTTAATTATCAAAGAACAAACGACAACTTCGTCAAATTTTTAATAACTTGCGTAAACTAATTATGTTGCAAAAAACCGCAGGTGTCATTTTAAGTCCTCACAATTAGATAATAGCGTGATTATTAGATTAATAGCTATTTGTTATGGAAGTCATAAACAATTACTAAATTACTTTTTGACTGTGTGTTTGGTGCTAAATATCAAAGGTCGCAAGGAAACTGTAGGTTTCAAAATAATCCCCTTCATAATTAAAAATGTGAGATATTTTGGAATCAGAAATTATGTACTTAATAAATATTGAATTGTGAATTGATTGTAGGCAAGTGACCGCTTAAAATCAGGTGGGGCATTTACAATTATTTGTTAAATAAATATTTATTTATTATATTATTTTTTATATTAACCTACTGTGTCCCACTGTTGGAAAAACATCTCCCCCAAAACATTCCACTCATCCCGGTCTCCAGCGATATTCCACCAATCTTTACGGTCAACGTCGAGATCGTCCTGCCAACGTCTTTTTAACTGACTTCCAATCAAAAAGGAGGAGGTTCTCAATTCGGTTGTATATTTTATATAATATATATATATATATATATATATATTTTTAATGTTTGTTACCGCATAACTTCGTCATTTGTAAGCCGATTTGAAAAAATATTTTTTTATCTGAAAGGTTAGGTTAGGTTAGGTTCTGAAGGCTTCCAGATTGGTCCCATTTTAATTTTATTAAAATCAGTATTGCCATTTTTTTTTAAATATTTTTTTTTAATGTTTGTATGCCTCCATCATCTTTGAACCGATTTAGAAAATTATTTTTTTATTTGGAAGGTTATTCTTACGTCCAGATTGTCCCAAACAAATTTGATTAAAATCGGTTTAGCCGTTTGACAATGAAGTCAGTTTCTCAAGTTTTTTAAACTTATAATTATTTTGTTACTTATACTAAATATAATGTCCCAAAAGTTAAGAACCGAGCGGGATTTGAACCCGCGACCTTCCCCTTGCAACTTCGGTTATCAAGCAGGTAAGTAGTTGACTGTAACGTCAAACCTGTAGATGAAGCCACGGTCGCGTTAGTGCCGAACAGTTCATAAGAGTTATTCGTCGAGTGTGGTGTGATTAGGATCCGATGGCGCAGCGGTCAGCGCAGCCCCGTACCAAGGGGAAGGTCGCGGGTTCAATTCCCGCTCGGCTCTTAACTTTTGGGACATTATAAAAATCTTTGTGATTTCCTCAGGTGTAGTAAACACTATAAAATGAACTATGAACTGTGTGAAAAATGACATGGATAGGAGAGGAGTAAATGCAGAGATGACGGCTGACAGAGGGAAATGGAGGAAGAAGACATGTTGTGCTGACCCCACATAAAGTGGGATAAGGGCAGGAAAAAGAAGAAGAAGAAGTAAACACTATAAAATAAAAAAAAAGTAATATACCAAATAGTTATCAATTTTTCGTAGTAACTTCCGCACGGTCTTCCAAATACAGTTTGTTGCCGAAAGCCGGATGGAGTATTACGTCAACAGCATTCTCCGAAAGAACTACCTAAGGCAGTGAGACACCTGTGCTGCATCAGCTCGGAGTTTCCTGTAGATAAACCGGCACACTGATAACAGCACACCCACGTTTGATAGTCCTACTTCATGTTACAGTACTATGAAAACGAGTTATGTCTGCACTAACCTTAGCAGCCATATTAATAAACGCAATTTAAATTTAGTCATGGTTTACAGTTAGCCCTGTCATTTTTTGTCATTACCCAGTGGTAAGAGATGGCAATAGTTTAAGCACAGCTTATCTTTTGACATATTTTTATGAATAGTGCTATAGATGTGTACCTAAATATCAGACTAAAAGGCTCAGTAGTCCGATGATCTGTATTGATCAGCATCATTGGACTGATTAGACTAAAAAGTATAATCAGTCCGATCATAGGACTAAATCATCGGAGTACTGATACTAAGCTAGATGACAACCATGATGCTATTTTTCAATCGCATATTTAATTTCAACGTGTTTTCATATAATAATAAACTCATTGAAAAGTCTCAAGTAACTGCAAGTAAATATGTATAGTATCATTTTGATCCAAACAAAATGTTTCTACCGAAGCAAAATGTTAAATTCGCAAAAAGTTTTAGTCTATCAACTAGAGGCATACTAGTGTAGCCTCATAATATGCCTGTAACTTCATTGGCTTCTACACCTTACAAGTCGAAAGTACAATGCTTCTTGTGGCAGAAATACCTATGGACACGGCAGTTGATTTCAAGAAGAACATAACAGCTTCAGCTGAGATTCTGAGATTTTCCAGAGGAAGGTTTTGAGGGAGACCTTTGCCCAGCAGTGGGACAATTTAGGTAAAATAAAAAAAAGCCCGCGACCGTAGGTTACGATAAAGATAAATATTAACCGATGCATTAATGAACCAGGTGTTCATAATTAAACCTTATTTGATAATTGAACCGCAACATGGTACTAAGTATGAATGATACAATTTTGTGAATGATACCCACACTAACATAATAAAAATGTCTGTGTGCGCTATGTAGCTGATAACAAGCCGTCATGCTGTCTAGAAGTTTTATTGCTTTCTTTTCGCTGACAACAAATTCCATCGTGTGTGAACTAATAAGCAGATTGCAGAGAAAGGAAGTCTCAAGCTAGTGGATCTACAGTTCCAAATAAGTAAACACTAAATAACTCAAGCTTATATTAATAAGAAGCATGCAATAATTTTCCTTTTCAATGTCTGTACCTACAATTTTCGTATCTTATATTTATATGCTGTGAGAAAGTACCTTACTTTATATTTACTTTGAAGCGTAGCGTTTGCCGTATATAAAACTTTTGCTTTTGATGTACCTAGACTATACTTGAGCATTTGTACTTTTAGTGGAGTAGCGACTCATTTATTTTCTAAAACACTTGGCAGTGAGTGAGAAAAAAGCGTGGCATTGGTGGGAGTAACCTCTTTAGGCCAGCCAAAGAACTCTTCATACCTAAGTTAGGCACTAGCTCATATGAGTTTTCTAAGCAGTGGTGTTTTAACACAACATAGAACAAGCCTATGGCGCATTTCGCATATTTTAGATTTGAAAAGGGGTTTCCACTAGATTTCCAAATCATATACTCATTTTTTTTCCAAGTAAAGTTTGTCAGAACTGTGACGATATTCAAAAATACATTGGAGTACATGCCACGCGCCACGGAGGGGTTCATAATATCAAATATTTGCTCACATTTGTCACCAAATTTTACGCCGACCGTGAACGTCATACTACAATTAGTGCTAGCCAAGTCATCGTAGGAAGATAAGATGTTATTTACATTAGTATATTTGGACATGAATCTTTCGGCAGATAACAAGGAAATACGTCACGTTCTATTTCAGAATCGTTGCCCTAACTTTGCTTTAATGAAATTACTGCCACGTGAGGCTGAATATTTGTATGCCTCAAGTTGATGGACACATGGCAGTGCATCGTAGGGTAGGTTGAGATGAAAAAAGCATGAGAATAAGCTTCTGTTTACTAGTTTTATATTCATAAAAAAATACTTATAAAGATAACTTAAAATAGTTTTGATTATTTTATGATACATTTATAAAAAAGTTGAAAAATGTATGAAAAGATACACTTTTTTTCAAAATTACGATCTCACTAATACAACTATCAGAGAATGGTTAAGTAATATTTTTAATTAATAATAATCCAGGTCACGGCCTTTATCCTGTTTAGAATCAGATCAGCCGCAGCAGTTTTAATGAACCATATGAATCCATTTTCTTGTTACCATCACATACTAGGAAAGTAGGATACAGTTTTTAGCATTAACCTCATTGCTTACAGCGATCATTGGGATGTCATAGTATCAAAGACAAACATAAAGACACGTTGGTTTCATATCTTATTTGAAATATTAATCATCATACATACGTCATAGAAGACTGTAAAGCTATGTCCTGAGTTTCAAACATATCCTTTCAATGTTGACATTGACTTATAAGGACTTAACCGGTGCATATTACCGCACCAGCTATTTTTAGGATTAACGAGAAGTAAAATATGTTACTTTTCTAGAGTAAACAACCTAAGTGGTTTATTTTTAATTAAATTTGAGTCGTTACTAGTTTACAATACATTATTTTTATGCAAGTACGAAAAGCGATAGCTAGTAAAAAAAATTCACACCGTGTGTGTTGTATGTTTTCAATATTCATATGGCTAGTTACCATAATTAGGTTTTTATTTTTCCCTATGAGGTCAAAAACTAAAGCAACTAAGACAAATACAGAAGTACTTTTGATAAGTTAACGTTTATTAATGCACTATTAATTAAATACCTTGCTCATTAGAACATACCTTGGTTTTTTACTACAAATGATTAGTTGGTATAAAATCTTCAATATCTCTGTAAAACCCCTCTTCCATTTTGAACTGATGAGGCAATTGTGGTCAATGCTATTTTTTTTTATTGAAACCACACCATTCTTAGATAAAACCTATATCCGGGATTTTTTAACCATTAACTTACTAAGAAACAAGATGAATCTTGATTCTTTACGCGGATCTTCTATGCAAATTAGGTCATGTGGTATTGATGACGTCTCATTTTTTTACTCGACTATGCTTATTTAAGATACTTTCAAAAACATCTCATCATTTATATCATATCATAGCATGTCTTGACATTTGTTGCCCCAAAATACAAATAAAACAGAAATGCAATTTTTTTTCACATTTTATTTCTTTCAAATCACCTTTAAACGAACAAAATTGGGATGATTCAGGCTGTACTCTACAGTTACTTATCGGAAAACCTCCATCTTATTATGAAAAATGTTTAAGCCTTAACCCATACAATCATGCACTTACCGATATTAAAAGTTGCCCGATAGAATTGCTGTCCAAGTCTCAAATACTTTGGAATCGTTGGTTCGTATTTTTTTATTGACACCTTCGATCAAAACTCTGAACAATTTGATACCCAGCCACTGACTGCATCTTAAATACAGTCCACTTCCCCTAATATCTCTTCACGCATAAATTTACACCTATACATGATATTTCAATTTTCAACAATGCTAATTAAATTACCTAGAACAGTAAGCTGTCATATTATGATGCACTAAAAAAACCTGCAGGCCGTTACTCAAAAACAAATATTGGTGACCAACACTAGTGATAAATAGTGAAAAGCGTCCCTTCATCCCTAGTGCAGAATTTGTGGTCATATTTGGTAGAGTCTGTCGAGTGGTATATTTTATACTCACTCGCGACTTCTAATGAAAACTATTTCATTTCACTATCATAGCAGGGATCAAAGTAGAAACATTTTATAAACTATAATTTACAACTTGGCTTACGATCCTCTAAAAAAATTTCGAGTTTTTGGGGAGGTAGCTAGCATTTAAGTTGATTTATTATTTTAGGAGGAAGAAAAATTCAAGCGTTGATTAAATTATTATTATAACAAAAAGCTCAAATCAGCTGATCATGCTGATCATATTAAAATACTGCATCTATATCAATTACGTGATGGCAAATTTAGTCGCATAAAAGATAAAAGTTCATGTGGAGCTTTTGTTAACCGAAAAATACATTTTGGTATTCATTCAGTTGGTAAGCCGTAAATGAAAAACTTTTGAGCAAGACGATTGCATCAACATTTTGACACGACTGGAATGAAATGAGGTTGAAAATATTCGGTGCATTTTTAGAAATATTGATTAATGAATTAACTCAAAATTTAAAAAAGTTATGTGAAAAGCTCTGTAACTTCTAGATTTTTTTGGTAAATACAAATCCAAGTTAAAGTCAAACTGAGCAAATACAATTACAAAATTGCAACGCAGAAAGGCGTAGCAGTAAGCATGCTCAGTGCAAAAAACCATAAAACAAACAGCAATTTTGCAAGCCGTTTATTGCGCCCTAAAATAGTAGACTTCTGTACAAGGACGCTCCTTTGTCTCATCACATCACCAACAAAATGATTTACCGTTAGCGAATATCAAGAACAAAGCTTTTCGTAACTTTCACTACGTTATATATGACGCAATAAACACGCTTTGTTAAACTTAGTCCCATTTTAAAGGCACCATTTGGGATCTTTGTTTTTATTTTAACGGTAGTAGTCTGGAGGTCCAGTGACAAAAACTACTGCTTTATTTGACTGTTGTCGGCTTTTTAAAAGGAGAAACACAATGATTTTTGACCGTACGCAACACAATTATTTTGGACAACGACAACCGTGAAATTCGACTCAGAACAACCTCTATACACCTAACAACCTACGGCAGGGTGTTCAATAGACGTATCATTGCTTGATAAATCGTGTGACAACAATACGCCCCCTTTCCGGTCCCAGGATCAAAAGAAGCTATAATTAGGATGTTGGAGGCTTGTTGGACACGTCACGGTTAAGGTAGTAAACCAATTTCAAGGTTAATATTGTGCTACAGCTAATTGATATAGAATAATACTCGTTTGCTTGTATCTTGAGCTTAGGGATTATATAAAGCCATTGTATTATATCTTTGTGGTTCTAAAGACAATCGATAAGTAAAAAACTGAGGGGGATATCACATAGTCATGGTGATGACCACCGTGTATATTCATTTGTTTATTCTTTTTATCAACGAATTAATCTAAATACAATACAAATCACTGATGAGCATTTTTATGGCTTGAAACTGTCCAATGTCCATATGTAAAGTAAACAGGCCTTTGCATCTAATGTAGATGATTTCAGTCAGGGGTCACTGGTGTTTATTCATGCCTCTGCATACGGGACGATATAATGCCTGGGATAGGGATTTAGATGATTTGAAATCCAAGTCTAGAAATTGATAAAAAAAATAGGTTGTCTGTAAAGTCGGTTTACTGACGATAGTTGAACGTGACAACGTCATAAAGCTGTCCACAAGGACGCATCGCTCACTCAAGTAGTAGAGAGACAGATATCGAACGCTGCCTAACGCGGAGGCCGATTGTGCCTCTTTGTCGCTCGTTGCACGCTCTCAGTTGCACTGCAAGCCTTAAATGGAACGCCTGAGAGCGAGGTAACGCCACATGAGCCATGTTTTTTCGTGCGTGCAGCCGGTTCCATTGAATTATAAGACGTTGTAACAAGTAACAAGCAAAGTTTTTGTCACGTCAAAAACTTTGCTTGTTTATGAGAAGAATTTCAAAAGTAAAATACCCATTGCATATGCAATGATATTGCGCGAAAGGTGACGGATAGTTTGCTTACGAAACGAAAATGAACGCGGATTGAGGAATTAAAACTAAATGGAGCGGACGCATCGTGCGATTTGAGCAACATTCATTCAAGTCCAGTTACTACACTCATAGTAATAGTAACGTAATGAACTACTGGTTAGGGTTAGTAAAGTATCGATTGGGAGTAGTAATTTGAACTCAATTCATTTGAAGTAAAGTTTAAAATCGATTGAAGCGTCACATAATTCCAGTTGTAGTGCACCATTAAATTTGTAATATTATACGTATAACTAAGCTACTAAGCTAAGCTTACGTATACTAAGCTTTTACTACTCGTAGTTGCTTTTTATGAATAGTAGAAGGTGATCTGATAAGTTTTTGTGTGAATAATTTATCCAAAACAAAAATTAAACGACATAAATAGATTGAAATCGATGACCGAAAATTTATTTGAGGTCAATGAGTCATCGGAGTCTGTAGTCTCAACCTAATCTATTTTACATAACTAGTTTTTACAATGCCACGCACTATGCAGGACCAATAAAATATCATTGGTATCAATACATTGCTGGATACGTAACAAGACTGTAAATTGCGTGTGATTAAAAGTAGCAATATGAAGCCTGTCTGCAAAAATATCAATATATTCCAAAGCCATCAAAGCGTAAAATTACTTGTGACGTCAACCGTTCCTAGTGACGTGACGTTTCTTTATATAGAAATTCATTATTAGCCTTTGGGAGTAATAATAGTCACTGTTCCCCGGAAAAATATCTTGGGAGTTTCCCTATCGCAAACCGGTAATAGTGTAAACAATCGATCATGATAAAGCAGAACTTTATTGCGTTGACAATAACCTGTGAATCAGTGGGCTTCAATCGGTAGTTTGAATTTCCGATTGTAAAAAGGCTAACTATGATTTGAAGTTAAAAATACAACTCACCTTATTCAGTCGAACGTTAACGCATAAGTCTAGGTATGCGTTTTAGTGTATAATTAGTTAGAGTCTACGATATCTTGGTGTAATTACGACAAATTCTACTCCTTGTACAATATACAATTTTTGTTAAAGTTAAGTAAATAGTAATTTATTGATACATATTTTGTACAGGTTAGGTTACAATTTAACACAAATAAAACAGAATAATATCGCACATATTCAAAAATATTGCTAATAAATCTTTAGAATAGGTTTCTGTAAGTTTGAATAAGAAAAGAGGTTGATATTATCAAATTCCGGACAGTACAAATTAATGTATCTAAAATAACATCCCTAACGTAAAAAGACAAGACTGAGACAAAACAAAAATAAAACAGTTTTCCCTAACAATAATTTCATATCCGCCCATCGGAACCATTTTCATCTTGTCGGCACTTCCTCTACGCTTACCGCATCACGTATTCATACGGCCTTGAAATTTCTCACTGTTACAACACCTACATTTGCATTACATGAGTGGTTCGATGAGTCAAATAACGGTATCGAGACAGCCTTCGAAATAAGGTAGTTCGATCTGTCTGCCCGTCTAGCCGGTTTCAAGTGCTTTGGTCATTTTGCGTTACCAATTTTGTTTCACAAGGTACAAAGTTCTTTAGCTTTCTAGAAATTAGTTGAGGGAAGACTGGGGTCTTTCACCATATCATATTTTGACGTGACAAAGTCTTATAATTCGATGGAGCTGGCTGCACGCATGAAAAAACATGACGTCATGTGGCGTTACCTCGCTCTGAGGCGCTCCATTTAAGGCTTGAAGTGCAAGCGAGAGCGCGGAACAAGCGACAAAGAGGCACAATCGGCCTCCGCGTTTGGCAGCATTCGACATCTGTCTCTCTCCTACTTGAGTGAGCGATGCGTCCGCGTGGACAGCTGTATGACGTTGTCATGTTCAACTATCGTCAGTAAACCGACTTTACAGACAACTGATTTTTTTTTCTATGTTATTGACGATCATTCAAAGTAGAGACGAAAATATTTTTAACTGGAGAATCTCTTCATAACTGTAACATCCTTGACCGAGTAATCGTTGTCGTCATGACGGAAAAATAGTAGCAAAGTGTGAAAGTGAATTATTAATTATGGGTAAAGACAGCTCTCCAGACTAATTTATAAATTCCATCATTTTTGTTAGAACCCATTGATTTTCATCCTGACGTCATAAAAAAAACTGTGGTTGTAATGGATGCTATATAGCATAGTAAAAACTTTATATGTTATATCCTGGTAAAAATGTTCATCGTAATATTTGTTACTGTTCATCGTAATATTTATTTAACAGGGCCCAGGGCCCTGTTTAATAAAACTGACAATTCGACATTTAAGTCAAAAAGCGACAAAATTGTGGAATTGTCGTGCTTAAGCTGTTTTATAAAAGTGACAAATATGTTAAAAACAGGTGGTATTACGACATATTTGTCAAAACTCGACAATTATGTCATGAAACTACAGTCAAATCATTTCTGACATTTGTCGGGTTGTCGCGACAATTTTGTCGACTTCTGACATAATTTTGTTTTACGGAGCTACACAAACACCTTCAAAATACGATTTCGCGACAGAGGGTAAAGCTCCTGTCAGAATCGTCAGACAATTCTACAAATATGTCAATATTTCGCGACAATGTTATGTTTTATAAAGAAGATTTGACAAGTTTTCAACGACAAATTGTCACCTGTCACTTGTCGTTTCAAAAAAAATATTATACAGAAAAAGGCCGAATTGTCGTGACAATGTGACATATTTGTAAATTTACTACCATAAAAATTTTGTCGCCTGTCTAGAGATAGGTTTTTGCCTGGGCATTTATGGACGTATTGAGTAAATGCCGAGTAAGCGTCCATTTACGCCCAGTAAACGTCCCAAAACAGGGCGGATATATTTTTATTGTAAAATATCGCAAAATTCACAAATTATTACACAATGCTAAGTTCTAATGACTAAAAAGGTTTTTTTAAGTTAATCTATAATCATCATCAGGCTGAAGAAGTCCACTGCTAGACATAGGCCTCCCCCACACATTTCCGGGAAGAACGATTCTGAGCTCTTTCCATCCACCGGCTTCCCGCGATCTTAACAATGTCGTCGGTCCATCTGGTGGGTGGGTGCCCTACTTTTCGTCGTCCGGTTCGTGGTCACCATTCGAGAACCTTTATTCCCCAACGGTTGTTGGTTCTTCGAGCTATATGACCTGCCCATTGCCACTTCAATTTAATTAATTTAACTAATTCTAAGAGTTATGTAGGTGACCTTGGTTCTTCTACGGATATCCTCATTTCTGATTCTATCACGTAGTGAAACTCCCAGCGTAGCTCTCTCTATATATAGCTCGTTGCGCGACTTTGTCAAAGTCAAAGTCAAAGTAAATTTATTGCTTGAAATACATGTCGAGAAGATGTTTGAGCTTGTGTACGAGGCCAATAGTTAGCGACCACGTCTCAGTTCCGTAAGTCATCACTGGCAACAAGCACTGATTAAAGACTTTTGTCTTGAGGCTTTGCGGTACCTGCGACGAGAAGATGTGGCGCAATTTCCCGACGCTGCCCATCTGAGTTGGATTCGTCGGCTGACCTCTTTGTCGAAGTTGGCTCTACCTAATTGGATCGTCTGATCCAAATTAACATGAGCATTAGACATGATTTTTGTCTTGCTCATGTTCATTTTTAGACCCACCTGTTGGGAGACAATATAGAGGTCTCTGAGCATTGTGCCTAAATCTTCCAGTGACTCCGTCATTATGACTACTTAGTCATAATGGCCAGTCGTCGGCAAATCGAAGGTGAGTGATGAATTCGCCGTTGATGTTAATGCCATACCTTGTCCAGGACACGAGCTTGAAAATATCCTCCGGTGCCGAGGTGAACAGTTTCGGAGATATGACATCTCCCTGTCTCACCCCTTTTTGCATGTGGATTGGATTTGTACTCTGATCCTGAAGTTGGATAGACATTGTGGCATTCCTGTTGATACATATCAACACTTCGATATACCGATAGCCAATTTGACACCACTGGAGCGACTGTAGCACTGCCCAGGTTTCGACTGAATCGAAAGCTTTCTCATAGTCTACAAACGCTAAGCAAAGTGGCCGATTATAGTCCTCAGTCTTCTGTATAATCTGCCGTAGCGTGTGAATGTGGTCTATGGTGCTAAAGCATGTCCGGAACCCGGCTTGTTCGGGAGGCTGAAAGTCGTCAAACCATCGAGCGAGACGATTGGTAACTACTCTCGAAAACAGCTTATAGACGTGGCTAAGCAGAGAGATGGGCCTATAGTTCTTAAAGAGGGTGTTATTACCCTTCTTGGAGAAGAGCACCACTACGCTCCTGCCCCACGCTTCAGGCATCGTACCCTCAAGGATGACAGAATTAAAAAGCTTCTGAAGAACCTCAAGTATCGGCGTTCCACCCGCTTTCAGAAGTTCTGTCGTTATTCCGACTTCCTGCGGTGCCTTGTTACTTTTAAGCTGCTTGAGAGCCGTTCGGATCTCGTATAGGCTGACGAAAGTAGCGACTTCCTAATTCAACTGAATAGCGGCTGTGCAAAAGCTTTTTGTAGATGGGAAGAGATATCAATAGGAAGAGAGTTCCAAATACAGATAGCTTGTACAGTGAATAAGTGCTTATAGAAAAAATAAGAGTGGACAGGAAGTTGTAGAGTTTCAGAAGACCGTAAAGTACGAGAGTTAGAAATATTTAGGTATTCAAAGCGTTGAGATTAGTTTAGCTTTTAGATAAGGGGGGTGGAAGGGTTAAACATGACACTGTACAAGAGGGAAAGGAGACGAGTATTCCTGCAAAAACGAATAGGCAACCACTTAAGCTTATTACAAAAATCGGAAACATGGTCATATTTGCGTAAACCAAATATGAACTTATTAGAGAAGCAATGGTCAAGCATCAACTTCTACATCCAGAATTATTTGAATTTGTCCCGACTTTATTATGATAGTACAGTATACATAGAGTTAAGAAAGAGAATTCAGCTGGGTTGGGCGGTATTTGGGAAACTTCGTCAGGTCTTCTAGTAACCCATCCCACAGTGCTCAAAATCGAAAGCCAGTGCGTCCTACCAGTTATAATAACACGTGGACACTGACGGGTCCATAAATTAAAAGTCGCTCAAAAAGCTATGGTTAAGACTATGCTCGGAGTCTCTCTCAGAGACAGGATCTGGAACGAGGTCATTCGATAGAGGACCAAAGTTGTCAACATAGCCCAAAGAACTAGCAAGCTCAAGTGGCAGTGGGCCGGTCATGATTCGAAGAACCGATAATGTGAAGACCACGTTTAGGGAAACGTAGTGTAGGATGCCTTAGATTAGATGGAGCGACGACTTATGCAGAGTGGCGGGCAGCAACTTGATAGGAAGAGCCAAACCGAACCCTGGGCTCAGTGGCGCGCCATGGGAGTGACCATGTCCAGCAGTGGACTTCAAAAGGTTAATGATGATTACTATAGTGACAGCGATTAGCAGGCACGAATCACGAATACCATGTGCGGTAAAATGTTGATTTAAATAATACCGACCGACTGTGATTCTGCTGATAATTCTGTAATTTGGCAACAAATACATTTTTTATTTTCAGTGAGATCCTCCTTTTTGGTCAATTACTATTTGTTCTAATATTAAAATGGTTTAAATAGGTACATCTTACGAATACTCAATGAAAAAGTCTTATTTTGACTTATTAGAGTTTCCGCCCTGATTTTGGACATTAAAAAGGACGTTAATTCGTTTTTTCCCTATTTGTCCAGTTTATGGCCTTTTTGCCCAACTGGGAGCTAATTCTCGGGTCAATCTCGATCATTTTGCAATTTTATTTTATTGCTTCTTTTCACAACCCCGCACTTTTTCTACGTTTTCTGTATATCGTAGTTGTCGAGGCTTTTACAAAGAAGTCGTTGATGAATTACTCAAAGAAATCATCCATTCTCTCTTCGAAAAGAAGCAATAAAATAAAATTGCAAAATGACCGAGATCGGCGCGAGAATTAGCCCCCTGGGTTTAAACCCTCTGCCCATCTCTACGCCTGTCGGTTTTATTAAACAGAATAATTGTCGAATTGTCACTTTTTGACATATGTCGGACTCGTCGAATTGTCAGCTTTATTAAACAGGGCCCTGGTAACGCTTAATTGTGTCAGCTATTTGCATTTTTAAAAAGCGTTAAAAACTTGAGAAACCGACTTCATGCCTAAATACTACCTTATTGCATATTTTTTTTATATAAGTTGTTTAAAAGAGAGGCAGAATTTAAATTTAGGAAAATCTACATGGGTATAAGGAAATAAATTTAAATTCAATGCTTTGATTTCTCTAAAATGCAGTTAAAATCATCAAGCCTAGTTCTCATTGACATAATTAATGGTCAACTGGTTAGTAGCTTCGTATGGACATGCATACGACGCTTAATGTTCACTTGGAGTATTTGAACCGCATACTTTCCTCACACTAATCCTTAGATGGCGATACTTGAAGAGGTGATCGTGATGTTTCTTAATGTTTTATGACAGCCAGGAAACAAGCATACAAGTAGGGTGTCTCGGGTTGCGTAAATAGATTGTGGTAAGTAAATAAACATTCATCAAATCACGTCTCTTCCCCATGAGGTAGGCAGAGATCACGGATTTCCACTTGCTACGATTTTCATTATATATTTTGGAAGTACGTATTCAAATTTGGACATTTTAAGATAGGACCAATAATCTGTAAGATTTGTGCTTGAGTTGAGTACCTAAGACAAATCACATCTGCAGACGCATACGCTTTTCAAAGAATTTCTATAGTAAAAGAGAAATCTCACTTGAAGTCTACGGCATTCAAGAAACAAACAATAACGTACCACTATTTAACAAGACATAACAGCATAATTTCGTCTGATTTGACAAGCCAAAACAATTTAATCATTATCTCAGTCGGAAAATTAGTTGAAATGCCAGCAGTTATAAGCAACCGTATGTCTACTACTCAAGGTTGGTAGTCCCGGGGTTGTGTGGATGATTATAAGTCATGTGGAATAGGGCGAGCTATGGCGAAGGAATTGGCGGTATTCGCCAGCGACCGCAATGGGAGACATAGCTGGCTGGTATTACTCCGCCGACTGGGTGGGCAAGCCGCGCCGGGGGCGGTTGGCCCTTTACACTTTTTGCCTTCCATTTTCAACTTTCAAACTTCGAACTGGCCAGCAGTGCCCGGCGAAAAATATCATTTTCAAATCAAACTTCGCGATGTATTGAAATTTAGCTAATTTAATAATTAGTCTTACTAATTAGTGGGGCAAAGAGAAAATGTAATTATAACATTACTCGGTTGTGGTTAAATTATGTTGTAATTAGCTGGACAATTAAAATCGAAGGTCATTACGTTGTAAAAACTGGAGAGTGGGAAGTGATCCTCCTTTACTTTGTAGTAACATAAGAAAGCTTCTAGAAGTGGCTAGAGTAAAAAAGCTCAAATTTGTATAAAATCTAAAAAAGTATCCATACGTGACAAAGTTCGTAAGACTTAAAAGTGCTTGGAGCACTTAAAAGCACTTAGGCAAAACAATCTGTTTAATTTTATTTGCACCATACCAGTTGTTAGCACAAAACTAATAAACGAAGATTTTTTTCCCTATAACGCAACTAATAATTATTGTCACAATTAATAAAAATTATGGCATGAATGTATGTATTTGTCTGTTTAATTGATTTACTCGCCACTATCAAAAGCATCTATAATTATCAGTAAGTTGTTTTGTGCTAAATTAATACTTCAAAGTTAAATTACTTGTGTGGCCTGCACCCAACGGCTTCTACCAATTTATACTATAAGTAAATCACTGTTGCAATTGCAATAAAAAAATATCATGTTATGCAGACAAAATACTGAAAATAAAGTCCACGAACACAAACAATCTAAATTTAAATTACAACTTTCTGGGCAGCCAGGTGAAAAATGTAAAGTGTTTAAAAAAATGGGAGCTCTTACCCTTTTGAAGTCTATGGTCTAGGAAAAAGGCGGCCTGTGTGAAAATACCTATACACGGCGGCGCTTCTCAACATGTGTGGGACTATTATAACGGGACAAGAGGACAGGTAAATACGGCAAATTACCCACGAGCAGGACAAACATGCTGTTAACGTTTTAATTAGTGAGATAATTGATTTGCGAGACTCGTCCCGAAACGGAACTGTTCGGTAATGAGATAAGGTTTTCTCTAGATTAAAATCTACAGGAAAAAAATATTGTTGGTACGTAATTTATGTAATTTATGTAATTTAAGTAATTTATGTTTTTCTATGAGAAACAGTGACAGAACAAGGGCATATTATGTTGATCAGTTATTTATGCCTATAGCTTTAAGGAAAAACTAATTCTTCAGCTTCTTTTTTATATGAAAATTTTGTATTCTTTTCTCACTTAATTATGAGGCAGAGCATATTAACATTTGGCTTATTGAAAGCCTGTTTGTCTGAATAGAAATATATTTTACATGTTTTTTGTTTATTTGATTTCAAAATTATTTTTTTCTTGGTTTAATTCATCATCATCATCATCATTTCAGCCCGGTATCAGCCACTGCTGGGTGGCTCCTTCATTTTCTGCCAGCCTCCTCTGTCCTGTGCGTCTCGTCTTGGTTTAATTACTTAGAATATAATTATTAAAGAATAGTTTTACCTGTAAGTTCTCGTCTGCGACACAAGTGTTTTCTACTCTTCGATGAAACCATTCGTTCAACATCATGACAAAACAAAAATCCCTTTCCTCGAGCTCCTAAATAATCCTACCCACCTAAACAGTTTACACATGATACTTTACCATCACCAAACGAATAAACATTTACTTCAAAAATACAACAACGAAAAATATTTTAAAAAACTAGATTCGAAATTTTTCACGTAAATGCGTTGAAATTACGTGAAATGTCAAACACGTGACGTTGTCTTAATCTAGACAGCTCTATTAAAAATAAAAACAAATCTTTTGAAGGAGGTTGATAAAACTTTTTGGTTTTCAAAAAGAGAACGCATGCAAGGCGTGAGCGTTGAAGTCTTTTGTGGGGATTTTGGGCGCGTAGAGGCTTGCGGTCGCCACGAAGAGGGCGGTTTTGGATGTTTTATTTAAATGTAAATAAACTTTCTCGCAACGGCTTACGGCTCAGTTTCTTTTAAAGAGCACGCAATGTTTAGGTATAATGATTGACATGATTTTAGGTGTGCCTCAGAGAGACTCCTCAGGAAGTACCTATACCTAACTATAAATCCATTTTTTTTAATTTAAAGCCAATATGGGATATACATGCTTGTATTAAATAAATCTTACCTTACAAGTCCGCAAATTGTGCTGGTCAGTCCTGCAACAAAAAAAAACAAATTAACAAAAGGTTTAACTACAAAGCAATTTGAATACGCCGATTTCATATTTTAAATAAGTTTTTGCTTAGTTAATGATCAGTCTGCATTTGACGATCATTTAGTATTTAAGTTCGATGGTTAGGCCTGGGGCTAGCAATGTTTTCGTGACCTAGATCTTTTTGAACATATCACTAGTATGCTATAGTCTGCTCCTTATAAGCAGCCAAAAGAAAACCTTATGCCATAAAAGCCCGTATTGCCATCGTTCAGCGATGATTATCCCTTGGGTTTTATACAAATATTGAAGGTCTATGAGAAATGGTTGTTGATATCGAAATTACAACCTGTCATACCCCAGAACACGATCATGAGGAGCGGCAGAAGGTCATGATAATAATTGGTACTGCAAGCCATAAGAAATACATTATTTAAACGGTCTAAGACGAAGGCGATTTTGGAGGCAACGTCATGGACACAGAAAAAATAATAGTTCTAGAGTTTCGGCTGGCTTATATTTTTTTTTGAGGAAATTTGTACGAGATTTAGGTCACGGAGGCAAGTTTGAAGATAAAAGTACATCCAAGATTCTTTGAAAATATAGAGTAAAAATTTAATATAGATAATTTTATTTTTATACAATTTGTGTGTGGTTGTGGTCCTTAGACCATATGTAAATTGTCTAACTAAGTTGTGGCCCCCTCTGGGCAGTTTAGCTGCGTGTATTAATGTGTTTGACAACGTGGGTCTACGTTTCCACTGGAGTACACGAAGACTATGTATATTGGCACGGCGAAGAATCAAGAAGACTAGTAGGATCTACGGACTGAAATAGGCATAATGGCATGTATTATTTTTCTGGAAGAGCCTAAGCCTAAGCCTAAGCCTAACTAGTCAGTAGTGTTCAGTATTATTTTCATGAAAAGTAGTGGGCTATAAAAAAAAATTGTCCCAATTTTTTAATGCAATCAATGTTTACGATGCAACATGAACAACACGCATGGTAAAGTGAAAACAAGATAATCTTGCCAGATGTACATGTTCTGGTTTTACGAGTTTTATCAAAGATATCCTGAACTTTGACGTCAGTGATAGTGTTCAAAAACAATAGTACAACGCCTACTATAGTGCCATTCAGTGTTGGTCACCAAATCCACTGAATAATCTTTGAAGTAAATAACAAAATAAACACCTGACAATCGAACCAGTCATTGGCTTCGAGCAATACCTTGTATGACTCCTAAACTAGATCCCGTATTTCAGAAGTTTATTTGAATTATCTTATTTATTCACCAAAATCACAAAGATTATTCTAAAAAAACAAACAGACTTTTTTAGACTAAAGTCTAAGCACGTGGTCAAGCTTAGGAGAACGGGCAAGCTAATTAGTAACTACAGTTTTTTGTTTTAACCCATCTTACAAAGCAAAATAAAATGCCATAAGAAGCTCCTTTCTACCGAATAAATTATTTTTTTATCCACCCACACTAAACTATTTTGAACCAGGATTTCCGATCTAAACAATCAGAGCACAACGCATGCGTAAAACCTTTTTCGACCGTCATTGTTCGAGTTAATTAAACTAAAAATGTATCACAGTAAAAAGAGCAAGAACCCGCACGCGGATCTTGTCTGGGATAGTGGGTCTGTACGGCAATACAATTCTAATATAACACAACTCAAAAAATAAGCTTACGTGAAATCAGTTCTTATGTCCTGATTTGTAAGGGTGAAAATTCTGTCACCTGTCAATTTTGACTTACGCACAATGTCAACGTCATTGTCGATTTGCCGTTGTCGTCGCTTCCTATTCCGGCTATTGTTGTGCGTCCTGTCACAAACCGTGCTTGCTTACACACTTATGAAATTAAATTACCTCTTAATAATAAAAATAAATAGCAATAGATCGTTATTTTTTATTGATTTTATAGTGTTAACTACACTTAAGGAAATCACAAAGATTTTTTAAAATGTCCCAAAAGTTAAGAGCCGAGCGGGATTTGAACCCGCGAGCTTCCTCTTGGTACGGGGCTGCGCTGACCACTGCGCCATCAGATCCTAATCACACTCGACGAATAACTCTGGGCTGTTCGGCACTAACGCGACCGTGGTTCCATCTACAGGTTTGACGTTACAGTCAACTACATAACTGCTCGATAACCGAAGTTATAAGAAGTAATAGATCGGTACGGAAACAATTTTCCTTGCCGGCTTGTCTTTCTTTTGCATTTTATTTGACCAAATAGAAGAAATACAGGTCCTTGCCTCTATTATAGACAGAGTATCCATTGCATAATTGAATGTTTTACTGTATACGGTTATAATTATTTTATAATGGCACCTACAACTGATACAGAAACAACTGCATATAAATAAGGAATTTGCCAACGTGTCCAATTATTTTAAAACAGTTTATATAAAAAACTACAGAAGATCGTTATCGTTATTTTGGTATTAACAGATGTGTCTATCAAGTTTCTTACTGTTTCATAAATATGGAAATTCTGAATTAGTGTCAGTCAATCTAACCGATGCGTTTCTCACTATAAGGTAAACTGTCACTTACCTGTCAGATACGCGACAAATGCAATGACAGTTTTGACATTTGTGGTGTATAAATTGACATCGGCATTCAGTTACGCTCTATTTTTATAAGTCAACATGGCATCGTATGATTAGACTTTTTGTTTAGATTTTGATGTGTGTGACGTTCAATTTGTTCAAACTTCAACATGTTAAAAGTGCGTCGTATAGGTAGGATTATCGACAAATTGATGCTTAAATGACAGAAAGGTTGGCAATTTGCTGTCAGCGGTGCTTTTAATACAGTTCTCGATGTTGTACTCAAAACTTTATGTTCATTTTAA
Organism: Thera obeliscata; assembly: GCA_947578465.1. Classification (NCBI taxonomy): domain Eukaryota; kingdom Metazoa; phylum Arthropoda; class Insecta; order Lepidoptera; family Geometridae; genus Thera; species Thera obeliscata. The sequence continues at coordinate 19,079,095 of OX387912.1, read as the reverse complement.
AACTTTACTAAGATTAGCAATACAGCCCTTGGAAACGCTTCTGATTCAAGCTCAAACTCAAAATTTTTTTATTCAGTACGATGCAAGAATCACTTTGAAACGTCTTAAAGCTAGGTGAGTCTAGGTGCCAGTTCCACGCGACCAACCGTAGAAGAACAGGCAACAAACTACGTCTCGGTTCCTACCGTTTTTTTATATGATCCTTTTACAAATCAAAAATAGTCTAAAATAATAGCAGTGAAGTTCCAGTGTGGTGGCACTTCACTTAGTCAGACGTATGCAATGCAATAATACAAAAGCAAAAGTTTCAAAGACAGCACACACTACGCTTCAATGTTATACTATAGTATCTACACAGCTTATAAAAAAATAAGATACGAAATAGTAGGTACAGACATTGCAAATTGACATGTTAGCTTTCCATGGGTAGAGTGACCGGGACATCGGGCCACGCAGTTTTATCATTCGTATAGCTATCTAGAGTATAGTACGCTTTCTTTATTAAATTATTCTTAACATAGGCTTTAAACTTCCGAATAGGAAGCATAGTTGCATTTTCCGGAAGTTTATTATAGAAGCGTACAGTTCCCCATAAAAGACCCATTTACCTTCTGCAGACGAAATGTGGGAATATAAAGTTTATTTTTATTTCTAGTGTTAATATTATGCAAATCACAATTTTTCTGAAAGCTACAGATGTGTTTGTGAGTGTACAATAAGTTTTCATATATATATTGTGAAATTACTGTGAGGATATTAATTTCCTTAAATCGCTCCCTCAATGAGTCTCGTGATTTCATTTTATAAATGGCACGTATGGCCCTTTTTTGTAAAACAAATATAGTTTGAATATCAGCTGCTTTCCCCCAGAGAAGGATACCGTAAGACATAACACTATGGAAGTAGCTGAAATAAACTAGCCTAGCTGTAGCTTCATCAGTAAGCCATGTTATAGTCCGAACTGCATATGCAGCCGAACTTAGTCTAGCTGCAAGTGCTTTGATTTGCGGTCCCCACTGCAATTTTTTGTCAATATTAAGTCCTAAGAAAATAGTAGAATCAACAAGGTTAAGTGACTCTCCATTAAGTATAATATTAGTTGGCCGGAGAGTCACATTTGGTAAGATAAATTTAATACACTTGGTTTTCTTAGCATTCAGTAAAAGATTATTAACGTTAAACCAGTTAAGTATTTGCGACAGAGATGCGTTAACGTCATCGTAATTAGTCTTCAAGCTATCGACTTTAAAAATTAGTGAGGTATCGTCAGCAAATAGTACTATTTCACAAAGTTTTTTAACCAAAAAAGGGAGGTCATTTACGTACACTAGAAGCAAGAAAGGACCTAATATCGAACCTTGTGGCACCCCCATGTCAATAATAGACCCAGAAGATCTCTCACCGCCCACATCAACTTTAAGGACTCTATCAGTCAAGTATGATTGTATTAGGTCAATAGAGCGATTTAGAATGCCGTAATGTTTAAGTTTAGATATTAATGTAGCATGATTTATACAGTCAAAAGCTTTGGAAAGATCGCAGAATACCCCAATCGCGTCTTGCGAGTTTTCCCAGGCATCATATATGTGCTTTAAGAGTAGAATACCGGCATCAGTCGTTGATCGACCTTTCGTAAATCCAAACTGGTGGCTATGAAGTATCCCATTTAGGTTAAAATGTGATAACAACTGAGTAAGAATAATTTTCTCAAAGATTTTACTTAGCGTAGGCAATACTGAGATAGGTCTATAGTTAGCAGGGTCACTTGCATTTCCAGATTTTAACAGGGGAATGAGTTTACTAGGTTTCATTAAATCAGGAAAAACACCCTCATCAACACACCTATTAAAAATATACGCTAGGCATGGTGCAATATCAGTTATAATAGCGCTGAGTAGTTTTGTAGACATTCCCCATAAATCTTCAGTATTTTTAATGTTTAATGATTTAAATGTCTTCACGATTGGAAGTGTTTCAATCAGTGGAGACCATTATCATGTTTATAAGAGTTTGCATTAATCTTGATGATGCGCAGATTGCGTACAAACTTCCAAAATAAGGAGAAATTTCTCAATTCACCTTTATTATATTGTTAATAATTATGATTTTTATTTTATTTTATTTGTCTGGCATCCATTTGGTTGTTGCTCTGCTTTCTGCACTGCAGTTCGCGGTTTTTATCCTCACAGATGGGGAAATATATTGTTCTTGTAATTTATTCACAAAAAAGTACAAAAGTATTATATCGGCTACCTGGTTCTCATACATACACCTCTGCTTAATTTGGGGTAAAGATAGTGTTTACAGGATTGCCCACAATTTTTATTGATTACTGTTGTGATGAAAATATTATTGAGGTTTTTTTTTCTAATTTCGTTTACTATCCATCTGTTTTTGAAATAAATATAGTTGAGTTTACACATCCATGAAATCACACATGCCTACGTGAAATCATCCACACTGCCACAAATGTAAATTCTCAATGAGATGACGTATCACAGTGTTGTTAGTTATTCTGTGGCTTTAAATGAATGGACCTTGAGTGAGGTTGATCGGTACTAGCGGTTCGATCAATGAACTTGAGGACATTTTCTGTCAACAAACTCTAATTTCATAGCAAATAAGATAAAAGAAACGCTGTCAAATATCTTCTGTCTAGATCCAATGCATTTAAAACTAACGCATAACAAACTAAAATAATATTATGTAAATATAAACTCCTAAACTGCTTAGCTGTGTGCAATTGGACTGCATATAAAGATGGTTGCTTGCGATTTTCGATTAATAAGTTTAGTGTTTTTATATCTTTCAAAAAATCAAATTTGCGAACGGGAAGTTGTTTAGAAGAGTTTAACGTCCTAGATGACCCTTGAGTGAATATAATATATTTCATTCAGGATAATATAATCTAATTAGCTATACATTTTTGTATCGCTTTAAGAAAGTATTCACATGCTTGGCACAGTCAGTATGTAAACAGTACTAAAATAGGATTTGTCCGGTTAGTCACTGTAGATATTCTACTATAAAAAAACATATTGCGGTATTCAAGTAACTGGCGCCAATATTTGCCCAAGCCGTGATTCATTCATCAATGTGCCTTCATAATATTATGATTTGATAAAATACACCTGGATTTAATTATTTCAGTCACTTTTCTTGATTGATATATTAAGTAATATAAGTATCTCTTGTATTTTAATGTTGCTTAGAAATAGCTTCGCCACGCATTTGTGGAACAATATGGCAACAGGTTCACTTTTTGCTTGTTCCGACAGCTTTTTATAAAGCCATTAAATTCATCATTTAATTAATTATAAGAAGAAGAGTAAGCGAAATGCTATAAATCAAGATCGATATACACATTTGAACGCAAATTGGATATCAAAGTGGCTAAGAATCAAGTTCATTGCACTTGAAAATTCAATGTTAACAAATAAAGAAACCTTTAAATAAATCTGCTAACCAAATAAGGGTAAATTTGAATATTTTTAAACACAGAAATTCATTTACAAAACTTGATTCATAGAATAGAATATTCGGGTCAATTTTTTATTAATTATATTTTCTTTTATTATAATTCATTTAGATAGTGTGAGGGGTGAAAGGGAAATTGTCATATACCCCTTATTATTTTCCTGCCCATATTCCAGGCTGCACGGGGTCGATTGAACAGATTGTCATCTTTCGCTCACCTTTATCATTCGTCATTTCAATGCTCACTTCTTTCTTATTCATGTCATCTTTGACACCACACAGTCCATCCATCTCTTCTTTGGTCTGCTTCTTTTTCTATAACGACCATTCACATCCATACCTAACACTTTTCTTTGAATATGTCTTTGATCCTTCCCCATACCATGCTAAACCTTTTTAACTTAGAAAATGGTGATGAGAATTTCCATTTTCTAACAGGATATGACACAAATAGTACATACAAGATATCCGTAGGATGTTTGACAACATGTGACGAACGTGAAAATATTTATCTAGCCTGAATTGTTTAAGCTGGATTGATGTATTCATCATAGATAGATCAGGAGATCATCGAGATGTTTTCCATCTTCATGTCTTTCCTGTGAAATACCGCTCCCCACATACCCAGCACCGTACCATCCTTATAGGGATGGTGTTGGTGCTGGGCAAACCGAATCCATTCTTGAATTGAGTTACGGGCACTATAATAGGACTTGCTGTCGATTCGGACAAAATTTATTGGGACACATTGTCCCAATTGTGATTTTAATCATTGTCAACTGGGACACTGTGTCCCAATTGACAATCATGAAACTGCCGATTCGGACACCATCAAATTATTGAAGCTGTTGATTACAGTCAGGTAAAAAATATCTTTTTCCACAAGCCTGTGTTTTTATATGTAAACATTTTTTTGTCTACAACTCATTATGATCCTGGTGCAGTCCACTGCTGAATATAGGCCTCCCTCTCTTATATATTTCGGGGAAGAAAGCAGTTGCCTGTTCGTGGTCGCCATTCGAGAACTTTTATTCCCCCGTGTTTGTAGGTTCTTCGAGCTATATGACCTGCCCATTGTCAGATTGTCTCTACGTAAGAATAGGTAATCTTAAATTGTATCTTCCAGGCTCTCGGCCTACAAGTATATTACTTGGAAATGATTGACAAATCTAGTCTATTTATATGATAATTTTTCGGCCTTCGTGATTTCCGTAATGACCTTATTGAATTCGGTACAAAGATATTTTACATAATTATGTTATAAAAAAATACTTATTTAAATTCAAATAGTGTAATCCATTTAGATGACCTCGTTTCTGACTACCCTCAGAAGACAAAATATTAATTTTATACTTATTAATAGATCTATGAATAAGTAATACTTGGTTGAGGTTACAGTTTTGTTCTTCATGTTACCTAAAAATATTATTTTCAAATATTCTGAATATTATTATTGGTTTATTAAACTTAAGTAAAGTAAATTTGGAAAATTCATAGGTACTCTCCTTCTTCCTGCCCTTATTCCACTTTAGTGGGGTCAGCACATGTTCTCCTCTTCCATTCACCTGTATTCACTTCCTTCATCATGTCAACTTTCACACTTTTCTTTGGCCTACCTCTATCCAAATATCCATCGTCATACATGCTCATCAATCTCCTAGTCATATGACTTTCATGCCTAAAAAGTATACTATGTTTTGATTATACTTGTTTTGAATTGCGAATAAGAACGTAATTAGCCAAAACATTACACACCTGTCAAGCTAATAAGGATTTAATTATACTATACATAACAAGGTCCGGATCGAGACCTCCGGATTGATATGTCTGACATCATCTAGAATTAATAGACAATGACCCAAAATAAGTAGCTCAGGAGTCATTATTTGTAAAACAAAGGCTGATTTTTCCATCTGTCAAATAAAAATATTTCTTTCTCTTCTTTAAGCAGGGCGCAAACGTGGACGGACACTTTTTAGTCTCGTATCAGACAAGCTACCGATGAATATTTGATTTCTATAGAACCAGTATGAAATCATCCACTTCCTGTGCATACGTAAAACTGTGTCCGATCACCGCTGCAGGACACAGCAACTACGGTTCCCTATGAAAGTGTGCTGTGTCGGCAACAAAAAGCTTCTACGTTTGCGCATCGCCTTAGGCTAACAAGGACTAACATATTATACTGAATCTATTATGCGGATATTTAACACGTATGTTACCTTATTTTTCTTAATTTCTCAGTCTGCCCACGGCCACGGTTTTTGCAACAAATCCGAAACATCAAGAAAATGAATAAAATAAAGCAATATACGCAATAAATACCCGTGTTTTAGATTTAGTGAGCAATAAGATCGCAAAAGTTTAAAAGGTGCTAAGGAATAATAGAACCTAAAGTGTAACATAACGTAAGTCAAATAAAAAAACATAGGATTTTATCATGCATTTGAACTGTTAAAATTGATTGTGAAAGTGTTAGGAAATCGATGGATCAAGAGGGTTGAAATCTCTCGTTCTAGAAATCTACGTTGAAGCCTTTGTCTGGACTTAATCTGGTGTCATAGTACAAGCTTTTCTTAGTTTGGGGCTATATAGGGTTGCGTAAAATTTCCACCAATCACTGCAAGTTTTATAACATAATTAATTAATGGGCTGGTGTGTATCTGGCGCAGCATGTTAGCATTGCTATTCAGCGTAGCAATGCCGCCGTCTTGGGGATGCTTCCGCCTATTACTAATTTGGATCAGTTGAGCTATCTCTAGATGTTTTGTAAGGGTCTGCACTGTTTCTTGTGTATTTTGTAAATACTTGTGTTATACATAATATAATTAAAATTAGATAGGTAAACTTTGTAACAGTACTATCGTCACAACTATATAAAGCGCTGGCTCTCGTTCTAAGCTAAAACTGAATGACGCCAACACAAAATAAATAAAACGCACGATCACCGTTAGGTTCCGTGAATAGTGACGGACTACACACACTGAAATTCCCCAATGGAAATAATGAATTAAGATCTTATCGCATTAGGACTACCCACATACTACTACAGTAGAAAGACTACTGAATACAGTAGAAATGCATCATGCGCCGTTTGAATGGGGGCCGATGTCGCCAGTTTTACATTTCCACTAAGTATTATATTTAAAATATCACTAGATATGAGGATTCTAAGCAAAAGGAAGGAAGGAAGATGTTAAGAAAGTATTTCTATGTTTTATATTGTTGCTAAACTGAAAGGCATTTTTCACTTTACGACTCCCGAAAAAACTGTTGAATTTGTATGGAGAAAAAAAAGAACATAATTATGCTCATGTATTTTGGCGTCACTTTTCCGGCCACATGGCCGTTTTACTTTGTTCTGTGGGACTATTTGCGGGTGAATTGGTTGCCGCCGACAAATTAGTTGCGCAACCGAAGCGGGCTCTAATTGAGCTAAAGACCTACCCTCAATACAGTTGCATATACAATATTTGTGGGGCGATTGGTTGCGCTTCCACTAGTTTCCTAGTGAGATAATGCCCTTCTTCTCATCGTGTCAATGATTCTTTCAAACCAGTATGGCAAAAGAATTTAAAGAGGTTCCTTTCAAGCACTTGATACAATAAGGCCCTAACTCTTCTTTAATCTTTCGTGGATTTTCAGAAAACAAGAAACTCCCTGTCCTGATGGTCTGACGTCATCAGTCAGTCACTTGCCCGCCAAGTTCAGTGAAGTTCATGATCATAGACAATCCCTGATTTCAACCAATAGACTGCAAGCTTCGTCGCACAGAATCGAAGTGGATTGGTTTGAATTTGGAATTGCCTTTGCTTATAATTCGGAACCTAGTAATAGTAGACTTATGACGATGATGACTGTTTAATTGTAGAACATTGTTTTTTTATGACTGATTGTTCGGCAATTAACAATCAAAAACTTACACGGTCAATGCAGTTATTACTTTCATACAAAGGAAGTGACTGTATCATATTGCTAGTCATGCCACCAAAAACAGCTGTTCACACTTATTTATCAAGAGGCAAATCAATAAGTTGCTCACTAAACTTGGTTTGGGAAGTATATAAGTCACCAGTCATACGTAAGTCACCAGGTTCCTATAAGTTTATCTGATTCACTGCATGACAAGTTTAAAGTTTTTATTCATTATCAAAAGGATCACGAATTCTATCCAGACTGTTATTGTCATGCCACGCAATTCTATTATTGCTTGCTTTCCGATACATTTACATTTAAAATCCTCGAAAAAATATAGACCAACTGGGATTTGAAATCACGACCCGCCTTTGATATGGGGATACGTTAAGAGGATATGCGGTTGGCGTTGAGTCCATACAAACGTATTCCTCTGTTTCCTTTCTGGATAATGGCACTAGAGATTTTTTCTTTTACTTTACAATCTTTAAGTACAGTTGTATGCACCTATGTTGCGTTTTTCTCTAATAACATATTATTTTAAGAACTAGAAACCTTCAAAGTGTACAGACTTTGTGTTTTCTGTAAGCCTCAAGTGGCGTCAAGTAGTATATAATTTCTTCATCATTTGTTTTTTTTTAGATTGGTGCGATGCGTAAAAAGAGATTGGAACGTGCATGAGTCAAGCCATCTCGTTGTAATATTTGTTTGGTCTGTTTAATGCTGTGCCAACAATGTGAAGGTCACTTTCACCATGATTCATTGACACCATACTGTTTTAGAATCATAACTATATGCAATATTATGAAATTGTAAGCCTAAATTTTTTGAGATTCTTAACGAATAGCCGTGCATTAGTGCAATAAAATGACCTCTTTAAGTTACATTTAAAATCCCTTTGCCACCCTGCTTTAAAAAAAACTAGGTACACGTGAAGAAAGTAATAATGTATAATGAGGAACTAAAGATCTAACTAAGATCTGAAAGTAATATGTAGATTAAAGAATCATGATATAGTCTTAGTCAAATAATAATGATGCGACTGTAAATTTGGTGGTGGTGGCTGAGACATGAAGCTAGAATCGCCTGTAAAAGCCACCGTCATCACAAAATGTCAGAAAAAGGTTGCGTTGCCAAAAAAGCACTTTTTTGGAAAAAACCGTAGGGCCTTTCCAAAGGCTGACTAACCTCTTAGACATGTAAGTTCTTTGCGTTTGAACCGGAGATCAGATGTATGACTCAACTTTGAGCTTTGATGTATCATAGCAAAAACTTTCTTCTATACTTATCAAAATATCTTGATTGAAATTGGATCACCTGTCTTTGAACGTAATTAAAAAGCTAGCTTTAAACTTCTTTTCTTTAGCTAGGAGAGAAAATAATACGCGCGATTTACAAAAAAGTAATGCTTAAATTTGTCATTTATATTAGTTAAGTTCATGAACAGGGAAGAAGGTAGTTCTGGGCAAGCCTTCATCATCAAAAATATCCTGTCGCTGTCATTAAAGTATTATCCAGTGAATATGAATTAAATTTTCCCTCGCTAAAGGAATTCAATTTTGACGAAAAGCAACAAACTGAATTTACACAACTATGGGCAAACAATAGGGCATGCAGTATCGGAACCATTCTCAGAACCGGGAATTTTCGCCCGATACTGGGCTCGGAACCGGGAATTCCCGGGAATTTCGATACTTTCGATACTGACTTAATTTTGTTAATAAAACTGACCGTATAGATATACAATGAAAGAAAAACTACTGAAAAAAACACTTTGTATTATTGAGATATATTTTTTTATTCAGAACCGTTAATTAACCCACACACAACTACAAAATACACGAAATACTGGCCAAGGCCGACAAGACACGACGAAGGCCTGGGAGAGTTGCTAGTTCCAGGTTCTGTTTCATTTTTAGGTCTTAAACTGTTACCTTTTTAAATGTTTTACACTTTGCTTCGTCTTTGCCTCGTCGCAGAAAGTCATACCAAACTGATGTCTATCACTGGATTTACTTGTGAAATCTTCAAAACTCATCGTGTTATATTTGCTCCTGCCAAAAGAAAAACCTTATTACAAACGGTAGTAAAAAGCTGACTATATTTGAACAAGGCTGAAATCACGGCCATAGCCATTTGTAACATAAACATCCAATAAATCATGATAATAGAACTAACCTAACCATTGTTTGAACTAAAGCCAAAGATATAGCGAAATATCAGCAAGGCGTAAGTTGAATGTAAAAGCATTTCTATCTTTCGTAAAGAAAGCCGTTCATGTTATTTTCGTTCTTTTTCTAACGATTTTGTCATAAATAGTAACGAACATTTAACTAAAATACAATATTAAACAATCTTCAATTCAGGTAAAATAAACATGTAATAATTCAGTTAAAATCATTTAATTTTAAACTTACCGAATCTGCTACGACACAAATACACAACACATCCTTTCGCATTTGGTGCACTAAACTAAACACTAAACTGACTGAGATCCTAACAAAATGCGGTTTTTTTTTTTTAGTTTAAACAATGTTTTTGGCCGTTTAACTTAAAACAAAACAATGGTGCGTCCTAATTATCTTTGCGGTGGCAGTGGCCTAAAAGCGTTTGTTTTCGTTTTGACTTGTCCGAAATTGTTGAGATATTATCTGAATGATGTAAATTATAGGTTCGTAATTTGTCAAAATATCTAGCAATGTATACAGAAAAGGGAAACTGAACGCATTGCTAGTGTTTTTTATTGACATTTATTTATATCGTACTAGAAAACATCAATAATTGATCATTGTCATCAGTATCGAAAGTTTCGAAAGTATCGGGAATTCCTTCGTGGAGAACCGGTACTGGAAAAGTTCAAAATCAGCGATAATTCCCGGTACTTTCGATACTGATACTTCCCGGGAGCAGCCCTAGCAAACAAAGTATAAATATACCTGAAATAGCTGTAATAGAATTTTACAGTGGTCTTTATTGCCGGCCAGTTATATAAAGTTGGAGAAAACTGTAGGATAACAGAAATATTAATAAAAAACCAAAAAAGTAATTTTTTCGTCATTATTTCTAACGGGTACTAGTTTTTAGCATAGAGTCAATTTTGTACATCACTGTTCCAAAATAGACGTAAAAGTCTGTTAGTTCTTTTTCTGAAGCCCCGACTGCCACGACCAACGGCTGACACTCCAACTTTATATAACGGGCCGGTACTATGGACCACTGTAAAAGCCTATTACAGCTGTTTCAGTGTACATTAATACTTTATTCGCCCATAGTTGTGTAAATTAAGTTTGTATGGAAATCGTACCCCCTTAAGGTCTACATGCAATAAAATATCCTATTGATCACTCATAGTTTGTTTAAGCATATCTAACAGATGATTAGATGACAAGGAGGCAAAGTTCACTGGCGTAACCGTTCATGGTCCGTATAGGGGTGCAATTCTAGCAACACAAATCACTCAAGCGATCGCTAAATTCGATGTGAGTTGTCAATTTTTGTTTGAAAAATTTGAAAATGAAACGCGGATTCATCCATTACTCAATCGAACCCTGTTGCTGGCTTAACAGGAATGGACAAGCTAATGTGTTCATAATTACGTGGTATCTGGGGAAAAAATATACAGGGTTATTCATTATTAACTGCAAATACTCAGGAATTAGGTTCAACAAATAGAATAAAAAATATTTATGAAATTATTTTTTTTAAATTTGATCAAAAATTTTTTCAAGTTTTTGTATCAAAATTTTATTTTTATTAATTTCTTTACGGCTATTGCATAATCATTGCCACGGAGAACAGGACGATGACCCACCCAGGCGGTGACTGAACGCAGAGTGTCACTCACGGCGCGCGGGCGTGGATCAAAGGTCAAAATAGGTCAGGCGCCAATGATTTCTTTATCGATTTTCTCGGGATTTTTATAACAAAACTTAAAAAAAAACATTTCATAAGTATTTTTTATTTTATTTGTTGAACCTAATTCCTGAGTATTTGCAGCTAATAATGAATAACCCTGTATAACCTGAACTTTATTTCCAGCTTGTAGTTTGATAATTCTGAAAATTGCTAGTGATGATGATCTTAAATCGCTTGATATTATGTACTTATCTTAGTACGTATATACAATTTATTTATTTTTAGACGTCGCATTTCTTTAAAGCATTTGCCAAATGCGATTGGGTGTTTTTTGACAGCAACTGACAGCGTTTTACTGATCACCACCGCAAGCATCTGGTACATACTTACAGCACCAACCAAGCCTCCCCCTCTTTATGTACCTACCGAAGACTCTGAGGATGTCTAAGAAGAGTCAGAACCGGTCTAGATATTTAGCACATGCCTACATTACCAGCCACTCTTACAATCGAAAGTGAATGACTGTTCAATTCAAATCAATTAAAACTAGTTGTGGTAGTCACGAGTCAAGAACTGGCGAACCTCGGTATTTGTCACAACTCATTTATGACTTCATCTGATCTCGTGTACATGTGTGAAAGCATGGTTTCTCTTGTCTTTCGTCATCATCCCGGTGTAGCCCATCGTCGAAAGTCAGTAAATTGAAAGAAAACCTACTAAAAAGTTTACTTATTTACAGCCAAAGAAGCAAACTTTTTTGTAGGGAAATGTGGTAGGATCAAAACCTTTTTTTCTAAACCTTGTGCAATCCGAGTTGGTTGCGATTTTTCATAAATAGGTTCAGTGATTTTATTTTTCAAAAGGGGGCGCTGTTGTTTCATGGGTGTTAATATCTGACTAAAATAATGAGATCTTCGGGAGGTCACTTATGTGAGACGCTACGTGTCTCGACTCACTTGCGCCTTCTCATTTGCCAAGGACATCCGTTGTGGCTGGCGCGAAGGTAGATCTGGCCAAGGATCTCAACAGGCGCAAATATGCAGGTCTCAACAGAGCCTATACTTACTTGGTCCTCTTGGGTTAGAAAAAATGTTGATCTTCAAAATGTTGTCTAGGCGACTGATCGCAGCGACGCGTGACCCAAATGCGCCAATCTGCCGCAGTGCATTAGCATTGCTATTCAGCGTGGCAATGCAGCCAGCGTCTTGGGGACGCGTCTGGCGCTGATTTGGGTCAGTTGAGCTATCTCTAGATCGCTTGTACCAGATTTGCAAACTCCATATTATCCTAAGATTAGCTGGTAGATAGTGCTATCCAGCATTAAGCTCGTTTGTGTACATAGAGGTCATTTTATTCGTGAATTTTCTATCCTAATTATTTAATTTATTAGATAAGGAAAAACATGACAGATGACGGCTGACAGAGGGAAATGGAGGAAGAAGACATGTTGTGCCGACCCCACATAAAGTGGGATAAGGGCAGGAAGAAGAAGAAGAAGATAAGGAAAAACATAATCACTCACGTAGTCAAAATGAATTGACTGTGCATAAGCGTATTTTCCAATGGTTCCCATAACTGCCATTAAATTTCGGCTAACTCGTAAAAATTCTTAAGGGGTCTCATTCACAGTCGTTCTGTTTGTGGGTACTCACTCGTATTTGACTCATTGGCATTTAGTGATTCAGTTCCGGATCACGTACTTACCCACTTCATTGATAAAAGAAGCCTTGTTCCCTAAGATTGTCATCACCTTAACCCATTAAAAATAATGTTATAACTATTATGGGTTCACACTCAGGACACACTTTTACGTTCGAATAAGAGCCGATCAATTATTCATTATTATTCATGCTTGCATTGACTGCTTTCACAGCTCAGTTGGTAGTAGCTCTGCCTTCTGCGCTAGAAGGCGTGGGTTCGATCCCCACTGAGAACGAATATTTGTGCGGTTAATATAAACGCTTGTTCTCTGTCTGGGTATTACATTGTATTCTAATTATGTATTTACAAAAAAAAAAACAAGTATTGTATCAGCTATGTATCTGGTTGCTTTAGGGGCTCTGCTTAGTTTGGGGCTAGATAGTGTTGTGTGAATAGTCCACATTATTTATTCATTAAGGGGCCGGCGGAGGGCAAATTTTCATACAAACGTAATACCAAAATGATTACTAATTTAAGCAGATTTTCACTATATTATTGTAATAATTGTATTTTTATTGTAATAATCTAGGTTCCTGGGCAGTTTTTATTTTAAATTACTTACCTCAAATGAAATTAACGCCAATCATTTAAGCCTCTTAATAATTTAAGTTTCAAAAACTTGAGAAACCGACTTCAAAAATTTTTGTTACATTGCCGTCAAATATTTAACTGGTCGATTAAGCAATACGTTAAACCCGGTGTGGTCATTGTAATTAGGTCAATGACTTCAACAGCTGTTAGTTACTATGATGGTATAGTATAGGCCTACCAAGTTTTTCTTGTCCTTGACGGGGCGCTAGTTCCTTATAAAACCTTTTTATGCGAAAAAAAAAATTAAAAATAGAAAAATATTACTGTTGAATGGAACCGGAAACGGAAACACCGGTCACCGATGTTTAAGAAAATCGAATATGAGGAAGATGTTTTTCCTCATACGGAAAATCATATTAGTAAATGATTTTACTCAGTACTAGTCTAAGTAATTAACGATTAGCGCTAATCTTATGAATGGAAAATGATTCAGCTAAAACAAGTGTTTCCGTTGTTTGAAATGAGATCACGCCATTAAACGTAATTCTTATGCAATTCAGTTTTTCATGTTAGTATAATGTATAGATAATTTTGTTGCATCCAATCTTTTAATTATTATAACCTTCTGTCCACCAACCAAAGTTTTATTGTGAAGTTTTCACTACTGCTTACATTAATTTGTAAGACAAACAGTTTTTTAGCAATAAGTCCATATTTACAGACTTTTATGAAAAAGTGTGCATTTTGTCTTTTCTTCTTTTTGTTTGCATTTGTGTAAATGCTTTGCAATTTAGCTGAAGGTAGAGTGGTTTAGCTATTTGAACTTGGCTGTGACACAATCAAGAAAATGCTTACGAGATTGCAGTGTGCCTTTTGCTACGTTCAAATGTGTTTTTAATCTGTATGACATACAGAGTTATTCATTATTACCTGCAAATACTCAGGAATTAGGTTCAACAAATAAAATAAAAAATATTTATGAAATTATTTTTTTAAATTTTTGATTTAAGTTTTTGTATCAATTTTTTTATTTTTTTTAATTTCTTTACGGCTATTGCGTAATGATTGCCATGGAGAACAAGACGATGACCCACCCAGACGGTGACTGAACGCAGAGTGTCGCTCACGGCGCGCGGGCGCGGATCAAAGGTCAAAATAGGTCAGGCGCCAATGATTCCAAAGGATATTCTTTATCGATTTTCTCGGGATTTTCATAGCAAAACTTAAAAAAATTCATTTCATAAACATTTTTTATTTTATTTGTTGAACCTAATTCCTGAGTATTTGCAGTTAATTATGAATAACCCTGTATACACCACCACCTATAACAACACCACAAGTTAACGGCCCTACTAACCCTTGGTACTTATTTTAAGACGGGTTCAAGGCTCCCTAGCGTTCAGGTAAGATAAGTCTGCGCGTGACATATTATGGCGGAAAACATTAATGAAATGGACTGGAATTACATGTTCCGATCACAAAAACCAATGGGGAAATCGAACTTGAATTGTGTTTAATGCAAGTTACCTTTTTTTACATATTTCGCTATTTGTCACGCGCAAAAGAATTTTGCGCCTATGACAGCTTTTCTACATATTCAATCCATCTCTTGTTTTGCTATACTCAAGAGAGAAAAGTCTATCTACGTCACAGTTTTATTTAGCATTAAGATATCAGACAATCTTCAGTCGGGCTAAACAAGAGATGGATTACCTGTAGTGCGAAAACAAACCACACACTGAAGGTCTACCACAAGTTCTGTCTGGCTCTGTCTCAGGCTCTGGTCTTGAGTGTGAGAGTGTTGACCTAATAAATTCTACGTCGAAACGTCACACACACAGTATTACACTGGTGAGCACTCACACAGACTCAAAACCAGAGCCAGAAACAAAACCAGTCAGAGCTTGTGGTAGGCTTACAGATCGGTTTTACTCGCGAAAATTAAAGAAAATCATTCAAATCTTAACTTCCTTATTTGAATTGAATGAGTCGATGGCTTAAAATGACTTACTTCCAAAGTATTTTGCTTCAAACTAAGCTACATTGGCATTTCCGTTCTTTCTTTGTTTCATGTGTGGTTCAAGTTGGAAAAACCGATGAATGTTTCTTGACATTGATTTTCATACAAATATTGCCCAAATTTCTCCGAAAATAATGACGTAGATAAATAAATATTGTAGAAACACAACCTATATAGCCCCAAACTTAGCACAGCTTGTACTATAGAAGCTAGGTGGCTAATATTACTTATATTTATTTGGTTATCAAAGATTTGTTCTCTGTGGGGATCGAATACACGGCCTACAGTACAAAAAGTAGAGCTACTACCAACTCACCTGTGACGCGCGCGATTAGTTTTTTGTCATTTCGGGAATTCACATAGCTTTTTGATTTTAATTGTTTTTCTGGTGTTATTTTGAGTTCTGTTGTGTAATTTCGGTGGTATTTTAACCAACATTATTTGAGGTCTCAGCTCAAAGTGTTAGCAGTTGGAATTAAAGTGTATTATGTGATATTCTGATTTGATCGAAAATGTTTCAGATGGATTTGGAAGAAACTGCAATCTTTCTTCCAAAGACAATTAGATAGGGCCGACCTGACAGACGACTGACGATTTGACGGAAAAGTATTTTATCTATGTAATATATTATCATCATTCTCATTGAACTACTCGACACTGGCAAAATTGATTCGAAAAGGACAGATGCCATTCATTAAGAAGAAGAAGAAGACCTGTGACGCCTGTCCAAAAATAAATAAAACAAATAATGTGTGAACTATCTACAATATTTTTTTTTTTAACATATTTAGAATTGACTTATCTGCAGATTTAAACTGATCTGAAATTAAGCATTGGTAGGGCATCGGAGTTACTGGATACCCACAACACAGGAAAATGTATATACCACAAGAACCATAACTTCAAACAAAACAAAACTTTATGAAGCTTTTATGAGGAAGGAAAATGTAAGAATTTGTAGTACGCATCTACAAATTCATTTATCCTTATTTTGATCACATAATTAATGATAGAGTTAAGATATGAGTAGCTTGAAGTTCATTGACTTTATATAGTAGTAGTGACGACTGGCCTCTCAGCTCAGTTGGCAGTAGCTCTGCCTTCTGCGCCGTAGGTCGTGGGTTCGATCTCTACTGAGAACAAATATTTGTGTGGTGAACATAGATGTTGGTTCTCTGTCTGGGTGTTATATTGTGGCTCGGAATTGTTCTTCCTGGAAATGTGTAGGGGAGGCCTATGTCCAGCTGTGGTCTTCTTCGTTTGCAACGATGTTTTTGCATATTAGAAACAAAAAAGAATCTTGGAAATACTGGTAGTGAGAAAAAAAATCTCAACCTCCTTCTTTTTTTTTCTTTTATTCCATCCTCCTTGGTTTTGAGAATAAGTTATTATTCTAATAATTATTCCAATATTATTATTAAGAATTGTGGGTATCCAACCTCCTTGGTCTTCAGTTTTTTTTTTATTTGTTTATTTAGAGGGCTTTGTGTCTTGAGACTATTACTTATTCTCAAGACCAAGGAGGTTGGAAGCCAAGGAGTTTAAAAGGTTGTACGGACTTGGCCACACACACACACCTGACCCACAAATAGTATTTTTACGTTGTTTAGAGTACCTACTTTAATTTTAATGAGTTAGCGTTCTTGCTCTCAAGGATATAAGAATATAAAGTTGGTGACCCGGATTCATTGAGTGTATAAAAAAAACATTTTTATAAGTACAGTACAGTTTTGCCGAATAACAAAGCTCCATAAAAAAATAGAAAAATTTCGTGACCTTAATCCCATGCACGGTATACATACAACTGTACACTACTTTAACTAAATACTTGTTACAGTACAAGTAGGTTAGCAGAACAATATTATAATACACTATTATGTAACGCCTTCATTCCGTGTCGACCGCGACCTTGCTTCACCGCGTCGATGTCGCTACGTAGCGTCAGGCGTCATAGCACGTCACGACATGATTACGCCTACGTCATTGTTTGGCGGCCGCGGTTCAGCTAGCTCACTTTATTCAGACTTGGATTATTGGAAGCGAAGAAATAAAATTAAATAATCGTTCAGTTATTAGGCAGATTTTTAGATAAATTGTTCTGGTTTATACTATTCTTATCTGACATATTAAAATAAATAACATTTGATTTAGATTTTGACTTATAGAAGCGCAAAAGAAAGTTTTTGTTTAAATTTATCAAAAAGATTTACTTATTAATAATTTCATAAATAATTGAAATATATTTTTACAACAGCATGCACATTATTTACAAAAAATGTTATGATGAAACATCATGTGAATAAAATATAAACTACAATTAAAAAAAAACAATGCACTAGAAAAATTCATAATGAACACTGTTTTCCATCTGGTTGGTATTACAGGTAGAAAACTGCGTCCAGATCACCGACCAGAATTTTATAAGTATTTTATTTTATTCATCACTTACATACTTAATAGATAATACAGCAAACAATTCGGGTTTCAACATACGACCGAGACGTAAATATCTGAATTATGTTTTTATTTGTATCCTGACGAGAATGGAACCTGAATCTTTTTGCCCACCGTGCGTCTAGTTGCTCACCATGTCCACACTTTCAAATCACTAAATTCATCATCAATCTGAAGAAGTGCTGGACCCCACTGCTGGACTGCTGCCTCCAGGAAAAACGATTTTGAGCCACTTTCACTAAATTTGTTTGGTTGAATTATTTTTCTGATAAACATATCCTCTATTTTATCTATGTTTATCAGAAAAATTCATAAGTGAAAGTTTTAAAACCGACGCGCCACAGAATCTACTCAGTTCTGTATTTTTGTGCAGTCATTCGATGGAGTGATCTAGCTGTATTACGTCTGATTCTCAACTACGTCATCGAACACGCGGGCTTTACAGCATTACCTATCTTTACAATCAAACAATCTGTTAGCAGAAATCGTTTCAATGCCCATAGTTGTTATATTTCCATGAAGTTTTGACTCATATTAACTTTCCTACTGAACGGGGATTGTTGGACTGTGTCATGACGTGCAAGAGAAGCTGAAGGTCTTTTTCCATAGGATGTGGAAGTTTAGCATAAATCTTCCTGATGTGGTACTAATTATAACACGACTGGTTTCCCATGTGAAGTTAACAGGCTTTTTGCAGATTGTTTTATGATGTGTAGGTAGTGTCATTGGAAATTTTTTGAAATACCTATTTTCGCGGGACGCTTAATATAATTTCTGGGACAGGGTTTTAGATATACACCTACCTGTGAGAGCACTAGTGGTGTAATGGTAGTGGCCCCGCCTTTCCGGTCCCAAGGTCGTGGATTCATATCACATTTATATTTGAACGTATCCAAATATTACATTTGGCGCTTGCACAACTGAGCCTACATGGTATTTTATTTCGTTAATTCAGCCATAGACCTAATGGAGATCTAATTGTTTTCAATAGGTACGACATTTCTGTACAAACTACAGCCCTTGGATAAAATGTAGCTTAGGTTTAACAATCCCAGGTTTGCAAACATCAACATTGAGTTGATGTTTGTCTATATTCATACAAAATTTCATATAAATTCGTTCAGCCGTTGCGGAAATTGATAGGTGAAATTTATTTTTTACATGTGTTTGATTTAATAGTTATTAATTTCCTTACGTTTAGATTATTGAAGGAGAAAGATTCATTCTAATTTAAGAATAATAATGTCCTTAATAAAGGTACCTAACTTTATCGGGATTTTAATAGGCTTAATAAAATCCCGATAAAGTGGTCTAGTAAGCTTTCAGTTCATTGAACTTTTTCTGGGAACACTAAAAGCTCTTGCCATCTAGTGCTGAGTAGCTGACACCCAATCTAATGTTTTTATTTAAAGCTTTTTTTAGCGCCATCTCGTGACTAAGCAGAGCCTTCTTTGGTTCGCACAATGAGTTGCGAATAGCGACATCTATTGTCGAGTAGCTGCTCTAGTTTTTGCAAAGTTGTGCGATAGAGTGCTCAGGGGGCTAATTCTCGGGCCGATCTCGATCATTTTGCAATTTTATTTTATCGCTTCTTTTCACAACCCCGTACTTTTTCTACATTTTCCGTATATCGTAGCTGTTGAGGCTTTTATGATGAGGTTGTTGATGAATTACTCAAGGAAATCTGGCATTCTCTCTTCGAAAAGAAGCAATAAAATAAAATTGCAAAATGATCGAGATCGGCCCGAGAATTAGCCCCCAGGTTGTTACTTTTTCCTTCAATTTATAATTATCTACGCACATGATTTTCTGTCACGCTGATAAATCACGTTTTAGTACTTTTCTGATTTACTACCCAGATAAGACACCGTAGGTGTTTTAGTCATTAATTTAATTATCTGAGCTGAAACAGAAAATTTCTGTATATAAATTTTATTCGAATTTTATTGGTCTACGAGGGGTGTTCATTAATTTCGCCCCGGAACATTAACGAGTAGTAGTCTAATTTAATTTCTTACCACTCAATGGTCTGTTGGATGAGGTGATCCTGTTTGATGGCACAGTTAAGTAATACTATACTAGGCTATGCCTCCCCTTCCCCGTCCTTCATTCTACTTGACTGATGCATGAAGTGGGTCATCAAAATTAAAATATTACCACCAATTGGTGTGATTAGTTATGTGTAGTAGGTGTGACCATGCTTAGCTGTTAGCTGTGTTGCCATGATCGACTACAAAAATAAGTTATTATAATATCATATTTTTTTTATTTTCTCACATAGGACACGAATAGAGCACGTAGTTTTTACCTCTTTGGTTGAACTACAGCGCAGAAGACAAAGCTATGATAAATTTAGATTAAATTGTTTTAGAAGAAGATGTATGAATGTTGATATGATTAATAGCATCTTGGCTTGTCCCTTGTGGGATGAAGACAGGATGTTATATGTATAAATTGGCAGAAATAGGTGTTTAAACAATACAATAATTTTGTATAAATTTAAATTAAGTTAAGATTACGTTTAGTTTTAGTTGCTGTTTTGTTATAGGGCGTTGCCACAAAAAATAAAATAGTATAGGATCCCGCTATAGAAGGACCTTCACTGAGCTGGTTATTTAATGAAACGTATTTTATATTTAAAACATGCCAATAAATATATTCTATATTATGGGTTGGCTATCAAATTTCAGTTCAGGATATGATTAATTAATAATTAAAAAACTAAATTGTTTTTTTTAACTTTCCACCGGTTTGTTTATTAGACAAATTCTATACCAATCGAAAGTATAGACCCCATAGAATATGAAAACGTTAGGTTGCCTATTTTTTTCCGGTCACAACTCTCGGGTAGCCAGGTATAAACAGGTAAATCGATACTAGCATTTTGCACCGGTATGTTTATTGAATAAAAATACTGGGGTCTATATTTTCGATTGGTATAGAATTTGTTTAATAAACAAACCAGTGGAAAGTTTTTTTTTTTTTTTTAATTATTAATTAATCAATAATTATTCTGGACTGAAATTTGATAGGCAACCCACATAGAATATATTTATTGGCATGTTTAATTATATATAAAATACGTTTCATTAAATAACCAGCTCGGTGAAGGTCCTTCTATAGCGGGATCTTAGACTAAAAAGACAGAGCTCTATAGTACTCTATAAGGCTGGCAAATACACATCCGCACTTTTCAGACGGAAAAATCGGAACAATCAGTCGCGCGTATTGCTGGACTAAACTGAACTGTGAGGTCAGTCATACTCATACTGAATTACCTACTTACATAATCCTCAAAAACTGACGTAAGAGCGTGGGAAGCTACACGTGGCGCGTCTTTGACCGGCGACGAGACCACGAGACCTTGATCTTCTATTCTAAGATATTTTTAGATTCTGTCCTGTATAGTGTCTATAGCTAGTTTAATAATAATAGGTAGCCCTACATATTTATGGCGTTAATCCACCGTCACCGTCACCGGTAAGGCAAGGTCCACTTCTTAAATTCTTGAGCAATCAAGGAGTTTAAAAGTTGGATATGCGCATCGTCTGATTATATCTAATTTTTGCATCATAAAACTACTAAGTATTTTTGTTACACCACTCTGATGATGGATTTTCAGTTTTCACATTTGGAAGTATGTTGTGGCAACACTGGCGCCGCACACAAAATTTTCCCGCTTGTCTTAACATTTTTTTTTCTTAGAAGATAAACAATTAAACACTTTCAAGATTGACCATCAAATAACCAGCAAGCAGAAGCCCTAAAAGCTAATAAATAAACAAAGAAGACGATAATTTAGGTATACTGATAGCTAAAATAAACAGAACTACACAGTTGCATGTCATAAATTAGCAACTTATCGCGATGGAAACCACATGGCTACATCAAAGGCTTGAACAAGTGTTTGTTTTACGAAGTAGGTGAACCAATTCACGTCGAATATTTTAGCTAATTTTAGCGGTCTGCTTAGATAATGTTTAGTGTTAAAGGATAGATCGTGTGAGTTCATGGAAATTTTGATTTATTAGGTTGTCTGTCTATCAACGGAACAAGTAGAGTTATGTAAAGAGATTTCATGTTGAAATACTGTAATAATGTATTTATTTACAAAAAGAAACTGTACAATTTTTTTTTTGTACAAAATACACAAGAAGTTGAGTTATCTGCAGACCGTTACAAACGATCTAGAGATACCTCAACTGATTCAAATCTAAATAAATAATATGTTGTAATACTAAAAATAATGGATATAACAAATGAGAAACATTCTTTAAAAAAATCTTTTCAACATTATCTCAAGAGGCACATAAATTCTTTGAACTAAAAAGTCCACTCATAGAAAGAAAAAAAAGAAAAACTATTTACTTATTGGCGACATAAACACCTCACTTTTATTTCACGACTGGGTTCAAACCTTTAGGATTGAAGGTAGGTTTACCTCGACTAGACCACTGGTGCTCTTTTTGCCATTTAAATAGGTATTTTCCATTGTATTTGGAAGACAGAACATGACACGTTTTCACAAGGTTGAGTGCTATTGCTTACAAATATTGGCACTACTTTTTAGCGAGAAGATGCGACATAGTTTCCTAAGGGCACTGACAATGGTTACCTACAGTATTGAAGTGCGAACCTATCTATGTAGGTAAGTAGGTTGCTAATTTTATTGCCCAGAGAATTTTACTATGTATGGACTCCTGAAAACTTACAAATAATTCGTAAATTGGAAAAATAATATTTAAAAATTCAACATTTCATACGTATGTGGACTGGCCTCTCAGCTCAGTTGGTACTAGCTCTGCCTTCTGCGCCGTAGGTCGTGGGTTTGATTCCCACCGAGAACCAATATTAGTGTGGTGAACAAATAGATTTTGTTCTCTGTCTGAGTGTTTAGTATTCTAAGTATGTATTTACAATAAATAAATATATTTAAGTATTCTAACAGCTGTCTGGTTCCCAAAATACAAGTTTGAGGATAGATAGTGTTGTAAAATATTTATTTATTTATTTAAAAATTATATTTGTTTTGGAACACTATTCTTCTTCTTGACGCTATTCGGTTTCTTAGCGTCTGAACATGCGGCTTTTCAGCAACCATCTATTTTCATATGTAAAAAAAATATTGTGGAATCCATTTTTTTCCAATTATGTAAAGAAAACGTTGATTGGTCAAGACGTTATCAATAAAATTGGTTCGTCATGATGATAGGCTAAAACTAAATTGCCTAATGTATTATAGTGACCACAAACAAGTTCTATAATAGAATCGACCTTCACAGACACTAATTACTATGCATCCATAGACAATATTATAAAAAACGTGTAATGGTCAAGGTTGACTTTTTTGGTCATTAGTTACACTAACATCATCAGCAGCTTGAAGAAGTTCAATGGACATAAAACATTAGCTATTGTTATGGTTGGCAAGCTACCAATAATTTTGAGCTTTGTTATTTAAAAAGTACAATAAACTTTTGACTACGCGTGCTTAGAAAAACGCTGGTTCAATTTTTTTTAAAGTAATGTGCTAGGGCTTAATTTTTACATTATGGCGTATTACCAGACAACATAATTAACCAACAAATTAAAAAAAACCTTAAACCAGAAATCAATTAAAATACTACTTTTAAGTTATTTCAGGTTCAGGAGGAGACAGACATCGAAAGAAGTAAGCGGATCCTCATTTAAATACTAATGGCACTTATTGAAATGGTACATACTTATAAATATTTAATTTTGACGTTCGAAATTCAAAATAACGAACATGTTGGCCTTGATTGTATTGGCTATTATTGACAAGTCCATTAGAGCTTTTATGCTTTTATTTTTATCAAACGATGGATCTATCAATAAAATAATCGGTGTCAAACATAGACCTTGCATGATTATGTCAGCTGTCGTTAAAAAAAATTGTGGTGGTTTCGTCAGAAGTTACGACATTTTCATAGATACACTACACTTTCATTCCAAGTGCTCATTCTTTTTTTAAGTTGTATCATTTTGTATTGAATTTTTAACCATCATTGTTTCATTATTGCCATAACAACTGAAACTGTCAAACTTGTCCAAACCAATGTCTAGTGTTGTACATTTTGTGTATTATCGATACGGAATTATTATATTGATGACTGATGTCATCATCAAAAGCAATTATGACTATATGGAAGTAGCTTAATTTGGGGCTAGATAGCGCTGTGTGGATTGTCCACATTATTTATTATTAATTTTATCTAGAATTGTTGTATCTTAAATTGTTGCGTGTTTTTTTATAACAAATTTATGAGCTACCACTGGACCACAATCTCACCAGCAATCTATGAATTTTATTTAAACACTGCTTCATATTTTTGAAGTGAAAACTTCTTTAGCGGCGTTGAGCACTTTCTGTAATGGGTATAAAATCTTAAACTCGCGTCAGGATCACGTGACCTGATTCGCGTCAGGATCACGTGACCTAATCGAAAAAGCGTAAGACGGATGGAGAGTAGACAGTTTCGTTTAGGCAGCGCAGGGCGCTTGCGCGAATGTTCGTGTATGTTACAGCGTGCCAAATAACAAACAAGCCCCCCCTAACCATTCCAAAATATCAAACATGCTCAACGTTAATAATCAAGTTTTCACTTCTGCCGGCACTCCCGGAGTGCAACCCGTATTTTTTTCATACATTGATGTACGACACAGTACCTACTAAACTCAACCTTGAAACGGTAAATTACAAGACACATAATTCACAATTTAACGACAGTGGACATAGTAACACTGTACAGTAAGCGACAAAATAGGCTACGGCAATTATTGCAAAAAAAAACTGTTTTTTTTTTGAAATTTTAATTTTTTAGTTTGCGTCAAGCAGTAGCGTAGCTACCGGAGGGCTAAACGGGGCAGTGCCCTGAGGCTCCCATGCTCAGGGGCTCCTTGGACTCGTGACTTACAAATCTAGAATAGTTTAGTTGGAGCCCTACTTTATTTATTGACCCAGGGCCTTTGGTTACCTATTGGCATCAAAGCAAACCTTCAAATCAAGCAAATTTTTTTTTAAGAATCTTCGTGGTATCAAAATTATTTCTTATTACAAAAACCAAGAATATCCATTAATTTGAATCCGAACAAAATATATAAATGATCGATTATTGAATAACTACTTATCACTGGGAAACAGGATATCGTGTTATCGATTACTAAGTAGGTACATAAGTTGGTATTTACCTAATGATAGACTAATTGATCTCATTAAGACTGACAAGGCATCGTAATGAAGACAATCACGGTTCGTTTGTTTTCGCGTGTTTCTAGAACATTTACCTCTACACTTCATTATTTTTAGACTTGATATTTGAAATACCATCTTTTTTGGGTCCCAAAGTCTGACAATGAACTGGAACCTTTTGGGCATAAAATTATAGCTTATTATATAAAAAAATGCGTTTTCTATTAGCTCGATTTAATTTGAAATACGAGAGAGCACTAATGGTTGAGTTGGTAGCGGCCCCGCTTTCCGATCTTGAGATGGTGAGTTCAAATCCAGTAATTTACCAATTAGTTTTACTGCCCAAAAATGTATGTGCTCTATGCCAGTGCTCTCAAACAGTGAAGAAAAACATTGTAATGAAACCGGCATGTAGAATCTAAAAAAAAGTTCAAAAACATTTTCGAGTACACGAAAAGAGCCTCTTTGTGGCGCACTAAAATCCTTTCACTGCTCTTGGTTTAAAAGTATAAGTGATACCCTATATATGAAGAATAAGAAAAATAGTTCAGGCAAAAAAAATAAAGATTATAATAAAATGACTTTCATGATGATATGATATAAATTAGGCACCGGAAATAGTTGATTTGCTTCAACTTGGTCACTTTTAGTAACTAAGGCTATGGCTGGCACTTAATGACTATAGAAGCCGTCAATCTGGTTCCAACACGCCAATACATTAGAATAAAAGAGCAGATACCTACCTTACAAACCTAATAGTCATAAGGTAGCCGCGCTAAATCAATACAGAGTATATCACCATTTATAATGAGCTGCAGCAGTGGCCTAGTTCACCAAAAGTACCTACTGGACCAGTACCAGTATCGTGATCTATAGAGAGAACTGTCATCAATCATCTTACTTGCCAAGATGACAGTTTTAGAACTGTCATCTTGGCAGGTTCGCTTGGATGTTTTTGACACACGCTACATTTATGGATTGCTCTTCCAAGGTTAACTTATTAGATGTCAGAAAGAACTTACCTTGCTAATTTCCGAAGGTTTAATCACAACTCCAAAAGTTTCTTATCAGTTTATCTGTGTTCACTTTACACGCACACAATTAAACCTTTAACAGGCGTGGTAGTTAAATAGAGGGCGTAGCTTGCTTCCTTAATGTATTATTCATAAGCCGATTTCAAAACGATTGGTTTCAGTACCGCAGACTTTCACAAATCAAAGATATCTTCAGCGCACGCACGTTATCACTGACTGATAACAGGTACAACACAAACAAACTTGCTTAAAATCGAGGAAAAATATCGATATGTCGTGTCACATCACTAGAAGAGCCTGCCTTATTCAAATTTGGAACTTTCGAAAAAGTTTTGATTTGAACTTGTTCCGTTCCGTTTTTAAATGCACGTCGTTCGCCTTTTGTTATCGCAGTAATACTAACACAGAGGCATGTTAAATTCCCTCGCACGTCTATCTTAACGCGCCAACACAATAGTAACCGCGAAAATAGTGGTGCTGAAACCGGTCTTATTGTATCTGTATGCTCAGATGTTTTATATCAACTTGCGTAATCCAACTGAGAAGCGTTGGCCTGGCCTTTCGTTTCGATACTACCGGCATGCGGCATTCCGGCACCTACACCTAAACACGATTTTATTTCGGTCCTAGCGAGCGCCTATATCGTTTCTACTAGCGAAATATAGGCTGTGGTCGTAAAGTACACTTATAAATGCGCGCGCATAATCTTGATACGCCGACACTATTTTTACATGACTAATAAAAATAATGATAGATGTTCCATTCATGACATAATGCATATTTTATAAGACTTCTGATGTCACCGTTATTTTAGATACAAAAATGTGTGTCTGTATTTTTTTTAAGTCGTAGTCTCTCTTTCTTTTTGTTTTTCGTTAATTATTCAGCAAATTATGCCTTAAAAAGTAGTTAATTACCTCTCTAAGGCATAATTTATTTAGGCTATACTTTAAAGAGAAAAATAAAATAGCTTGTAGCAAATGAGAGTTACCGAAACCACAGCTATATACTTATCTCTATACGTCTAAAAATTATCGTTTATAGAGAGGCATTAGTGTACAGCATTTTTGTTTTTTTATACAACCAAATGTCTTTGTTTATAATCCACAATAAACCAAAACATATTATGCAAAAATACTGCCGTCGGTATTAATATTATGAGCAATAATATAACAGTTGTTATCAATGTTTGAGGATTTATTCGATTAACTGACTTTGCTTGGTCAATAACTCAATCGAGATAGCAGTCGTGGTGTGGATAATTGCACTCAGATGATAAGAACTGTAATGTTGCCAAGTAGGTAAATAAAACATTTGCAATACGAGAGCACTGGTGGTCTAGTGGTAGCGCCCCGTTTTATATCCAAAGGTCGTGGGTTCAAATTCGGTTATGGAACAATGAATATTTCAATCCAAAAAAATATGGACGTTACGCCATTCGTCCCAACTGAAAAAAAAAACATCATAAAGAAACTGACATGTCATAAAACCTTAAAAAGTTCAAAAACATAATTATCGTGCATGAGACACATTGGCGCACATTAAATGAATTTGCCACAATATTTCGAATAACGACAAAACAATAATTTAAGTTTAAAAAACTTGAGAAACCGACTTCATTGTCAAACGGCTAAACCGATTTTAATCAAATTTGTTTGGGACAATCTGGACGTAAGAATAACCTTCCAAATAAAAAAATAATTTTCTAAATCGGTTCATAAATGACGGAGGCATGCAGTTACAAACATTAAAAAAAATATTAAAAAAAAAATGGCAACACCGATTTTAACAAAATTAAAATGGGACCAATTTGGAAGCAGTACCTTTCTGATAAAAAAATATTTTTTCAAATCGGCTCACAAATGACGAAGTTATGCGGTAACAAACATTAAAAAAAAAAAAAAAAAAAAAAAACATACAACCGAATTGAGAACCTCCTCCTTTTTGATTGGAAGTCGGTTAAAAAGCAGAAAACCTTGCCTACCCACAATTTTCTCAAAGTATCAAGACCTGACGGTCAAGTGTAGTGATAATGAGACGAACAAGAGGCCATACAAGGTTGTGGCTGCAAGGCTGCTAGTACAATAGCACAAAATATTTCCATGCTTGAGTGGACTTAAGAGGGAATCACACAGGTGACTCTCCATACAAACGTAGTCCCCTATTTCCTCCCTGGATAATGCCTCTAGAGTAACCATTTTGTCTCATAAAATCCAGATCTGCTATAAACGTGCTCGTATGTTTTCCTTTTTTTCAGAAACTTATTGATTTATAGTTAAGAGCCGAGTGGGATTTGAACCCGCTGCGCCATCGTATCCTAATCACACTCGACGAATAAGTCTAAGGGACTGTTCGCGTTAGTGCTGAACGAAGGTGGCGGGTTCAAATATCTCTCTGGAAAAAAAACTCTGAACTTTTGTAACATTATAAAAATCTTTGTGATTTCCTTAAGTGTAGTAAACACTATAATAATCAATAAAAAGGTGTTTTTATGGTACAATAAAGTAAAGTTTTGAGTGTCTTAAGGCTGCAGACTTGGTCCAGAGTATTGAGTAAGAGTGAGAGTTGACGGATCCAGGGCAGTGCATTGTAGAGCACGTTATTGACATGCGTGACCTGTAGAGCAATGGTTTTAAAGGCGATTGGTTACCATTTTACATCAGGTTGGTCGGTAATTAAAATAGTTGTTAATTTTATACCGATATTTTGTGTATTCAAATTATTAGTAATTTAACCGAATATTATTTTATTAATGTACTTAGGTACAATTTGTAAGGCTGTATGTGTTTTTACTTTTATTTACCCTATGTCGAAACCCTGTAAATCAATTGACCATTAAATGAATTAGGAATAACTGTAGGATAACAGAAATATTAATAAAAACCAAAAAAGTAATTTTTTCGTCATTCTTTCTAACGGGGCTTTTAGCATAGAGTCAATTTTGTACATCACTGTTTCAAAATAGACGTAAAAGTCTGTTAGTTCTTTTTCTGAAGCCCCGACTGCCACGACCAACGGCTGACACTTCAACTTTATATAACTGGCCGGTAATAAGGACCATTGTAAAAGCCTATTACAGCTATTTCAGTGTACATTAACACTTTATTCGCCCATAGTTGTGTAAATTAAGTTTGTATGGAAATCGTACCCCCTTAATTAAAAAAAAGGCTTATGACATGAGATTGAAAATCTATTTAGACCATATTCCAATATACGCGTTTTTGCAGGATATTAAAAGGAAGCAAATATTTGCAAGCCCTAGCAACAAATAATGAATAGAACATCAGTTATGTTGGGTTAGTCCTATTGCAGTAAGTTGTACTTTCCTCAAAATTATCACCAGTGTGTGACATGCGACCTAACCTTAGGTCAGTGGGGTCAATCATATAGGTCAACAGATACTTAAGCTTATAACGGTGGCAAGGTTACCATGACTGGGTATTTTTATAGTTTTTTTTTAATACGGCCGATGGCATAGAGAACTTGTATAGAACAAAACCATGATTATATTAAAAAAACTACTGAACCAATTTTGAAGACATTTATAAGAACCCAATCTCAATAAATAGAGCAATTTAAAAAATAAATAACTTTTCCAATGTTTCATTTTGCTTATAAATGTGGTAACAAATACTGAAAAAAATGCAACTGAATTGATAACCTCTATTATTTAAAGTTGGTTCATAAATTATAACACGTTAATATCGTCGGTGAAAATCATTAGTGGAACATCTCAAAATTATACGTTTTGAGTAATTGAGGGTTAAAGTTTTTGAAATCGGAACGGAACGGAACTTTTCTTAAACGGAATAATTAGTTTTCTGTCAACTAGAACCAAAATTTGAGTTATACCGTTAGTGATTTGGATAGAGTATTCAATTTCCAACCATTCTGCATATTTATCTCAAAAAACGTGATTTCGGAAATGTTCCGGTAATGAATCCGACCGACGATATATCAGTAAACGTACCATGAACAATGTAGAATAGAAAGGGGTGGATTTCTGGGAAAGCGATCGATTTTCTGTGGTCATTCATAGTTTCTTGGAAAATGAGGGGAATTAACTTTACAGTTCAATCGATATGGACTTGTCACTATGCCAGAAGTCAGTGGTCGAAACAAGTTTGGTGTGGAAAACTTTTCGTATCATAAACTAAGTAAGGATAAAAAGTTTTTAATTCATAAATATAAGAAGAGCAAAGAGTCTGGGGCAACTCATGCCCCTTACTTACGGGACGCTACAGTTGTTTAGCTCAAATTACGAAGGAAAAAATTTAAGTTAAACAACTGTTTAATATTTGATTGGTTGATTAGTCAATGATTAGTTATCAAATCAGCCCTAAGTACCATAAAGTAAAGTAAACAGGCCTTTGCATCTATTGTAGATGATTTGTATAGCGTCAAAGGCAACTGGTGATAACACAAGCCCTAATCACAGGACGCTATAGTGTCTGGGAAAGGATTTTAGATCGAATAGGCCCAGCACCTATACCAAGAATGACATGGTCAATACGTGCGGAGCTGACTAAACCGTGGGTTTTCTTACGACGTTTTCCTTCACCGTTTGAGAGCACTAGCATCGTGTACGAAATTTTTGACAGAAAAACTCATTGCTGGATTTTAACCCACGGCCTTAGGGTCGGAAGGCGGGGCCGCTACCACTAGACCACCAGTGCTCTCAAGTAAGTAGTAGTCATCATCATCATCATCATCATCAGCCCGTTTGCACCCACTGCTGAGTATAGGCCTCCTCTTTATTGCGCCATTTTTTCCGGTCCCTCGCGAGTCTCATCCACTCATTCCCAGCACTTGCAGCAATGTCGTTCGACCAACGGGCGGGTGGTCTGCCTCTAGGTCTTTGAGCACCCCTTGGCCACCATTCTGTAGCCGCCTTCGTACATGCATACAATATAAATGAGATTCATTAAAAATCTATCGTCAAAACAGAAGCCAAAGTAACGAATGCTACCAGCAACGACCCATCCCAATAGCTATCAATAGTGAATCACCAAATAAACTATACCTCTACTTCGAGTGGTAAGGTTCTAATTATAGTAACAATAGAAACCTGAGCCGAGATGGCCAGTTCTAAGAAGTTCCTACTCTCACCCTGGCGTCGACCTGTCTATACATTAGACTTTTTAATGAAAGTGAAATTTCCTCGTATATTTTTTGCCTCAACGCGTGCCTTATTGAAATTAATTGATACCTTTTTTGTTTTGTTAGGTTTAGATTAGTTGAACACCTGCTGTAGGTTTTTGTGGTGTTTTATTTTACGGCTCCGTTGGTTGTTTTTTTGATCCACATCAATGGTATCACTTAAAAATACCAGACGTTAAATTAAACACCTAAACGGTTATAACCAGCTTTCAGTAATGGGTTAAACAAATCATCCATTATTATTGCTATGCAATTAATATTTGTATTTGACTAACAATCTAACATTTACTCAAAGCAATGAGTTGTGACAATTTGGTAACGTTTTCATTTGCAAAATTATATGGAATGTATGGCTTTCATTAATAACTATCAAACATTAAATCTTGGTCTTTATAAAATATTCTACTTCTTCATTAATTCTTTTTGGTTTCATTTAGTCGTCCAAGGTACGGCCACAATTTGGCGATAAGCTGCGATATTTTATAGCGATGCCTGTATAGTAAGTGTAAGTTTAGTATGTAAGCATACTAAGTGTAAGTTTGTCATACAGGATGCTCTTGTTTTGGATATTAAACATACTAACTTTAATATTGTTTATCGGTCTTCAAACGTTTCAAGTGAACAGACGTAACAGAAATGTTCCCCAAACAAAATCTCATTCTATTCGCTTACCCTAATTGTTAAAAATCCCTAACGACAGGACCACATTCCTAACACTGCGTGACCCCAGCCAATTACAGCACTCGGAGTAATTTACGAAATGACATTCCGACTCTCGATACTCATATCTGTCATTTGACAAATTACAAGGCAATTTGCCAGAGGCGGTGGTATATGTAATGATAGAACACAAGATGGTAAAACGCCTAATTGGTGCAGAAATACTGAAAGGCAGTACGGATTTAAAGCATTTAAATATGGTATTTAAATAAATTTAAATTTACCGAGGAATAAATATATAAAACCCAAGTAGCACAGCCATTATGTGTCGATATTCGGAGCCGAACAAAAGTCGTGGATCGCCAAACTGAAGTGGAGACGGCTAATGCAGTTGGCAAGAAGGAACGACGGACGATGGCAGCCACAGAATGGTGGCCAAGGGATGCTCAATGACTTAGAGGCAGCCGCGGCTGCCCGAGCTGCCAAAAAATTCACAATTTCGTTATTCAGTTGTATCACAAAGAGACCACTTTGAAACGTCTCAAAGCTAGGTGAGTCTAAGCGCCAGTTTCACGCTACCAATGTCATCAAGAACTATAATTTTTAGCTTGTAAGAGTCTTGCTGGACATATGCCTCCTCTATACATTTCCAGGAAGATCTCCATCTACCGACTTCCTAACAATGTTGTCGGTCCATCGGGCGGTGGGCGTCTTAAGTTTCATCTTCCGTTTCGAAGACGCCATTCGAGATCCTCTCCAGCAGGCCAAAAGTATTTTGGTAGTGTTATACCGAACCCTATTTTTATCTGTCCGCAGACATATTCTAAACAGATAGTATCTCGTCTAGACTACCAGAAATCATTGCTTGACAAGTGGCACTGGCAGCTTCTTAATGCATTGTTTCATTGCGTGGGTATAAAGCCTTGTGCACATCTAAACGTTTTGCGGTGGCGGTCAGTAAGGGCCTGCGCACATCTAGGCGATGGCGATAGCGATTAGCTGAAACGCTGTTAAATATAACAGCGATATTTGAGAGTATTTCACTGATCGCCTTAGATGTGCACAAGGCTTAATATCAGTTTAACAAACGTTACGTTAATCATTTTGTTTTGCAGCAATGTACGGCACGCCTACAATTTACATGATACGATACTTTGCAACTATTATTATTTAACACCGGATTCTATCAATTAGATAGGTGCGGTTGGTTGAAAAAAGTATGCATCCTTCAGTATAAATTTACCGTTCATTGCACTTTATAGAATTTTCATCTTCTGTATCCTAAAAAAAAAAAGTATTTTTTTTCAATTCTGCGAAATCACACACTGGTGGGAAGGGGGCCCTTCCCACCGGTGTGTGATATCGCGCACGGAGGCGCATCAGCTCGCACGACACACCATGGGAACGGTCTCGTGCGCCGAGGTGCGTGGTAGCACAGGAGTCCTTTCTGTGTGCGTTGCCGTGCGTCGTCGTCAGCTGTGCGTGATGATCTGCAGAACCACGCACCGTAGGAAGGCAGCTTAAGAAAGCTAGAAGCAATTAAAAACAGATGAAATTTGAAAAAGAATCGTGTGAACACCACCATTTGACTGGCCTCTCAGCTCAGTTGGTAGTAGCTCTGCGTTCTGCGCCGTAAAACGTGGGTTTAATCTTCACTAATAACAAATATTTGTGTGGTGAACACAGATGTTAGTTCTCTGTCTGGGTGTTATATTGTATCCTAAGTATGTGTTTACAAAATAAAAATGTATATAAGTATTATATCAGCTATAAGGTTACCAAAGTACAAGCTCAGCTTAATTTGGGGCTAGATAGTGTTGTGTGGGTTGTCTACAATATGTATTTATTTATTTACACTCCTAACGTTTGCAGGAGCCTAATTCTCGGGACGACCGAGATTCAATGTCCCTTAAGTACACATTGGCATTGCACAACCCCGCACTTTTTCTAAGTTTTCCGTATATCGTAGCTGTCGAGGCTTCTACGATGAGGTCGTCGATGAATTATTCAAGGAAATCATCCATTCTCTCTTCAAAAAGAAGCAATAAAATAAAATTGCAATATGGTCTCGGTCGGCCCGAGAATTAGGCTCCTGGTAAAAGCAGGCAGTGTCAGAAAGAGATGAAATTGCCCCTAGCCTCCATTCCCACCGCCATGCTGGTCCAGCGCCGCCTCTCAGCCAATGCCTGTCGTTTCTTCGCACATAATGACATGCAAAATTACCCCTTCGAGGGACAAGACGGGAAAATTGCACGGTTCTATGTGCTAATAGGATTACATGGCATGTTATTTACTTTGATTGCACCGACCCACTAAAACATGAATTAGTTTTATTTAAATAAATTCTGTTGTTTTGTTCATTCGTTTTTGTTAGTAGTAATTTTGTACATGAGGTTGATACGTAGGTAGGTATAACTTTACCAAGACCTTTGTAGCCGGGGCACAGAACAAAAAAATCTCTAAATCAAATTCATAATTATGGAAAACGGGCATTAAAAATTACATGACAAGTGTAGTTATATGATAATTTCAAGCATTAAAAAAAAACCTAGGTATAAAACTGAAGACGCAGAACTTACAATTAATTTATTTCAATGAATTTATTTGTCTTAAAAGTATTCATTATAATAAATAATAATTATAATTAAAATAATTATTAACTAACAAAAAACATGGTTTACAAAGCAGATAGGTACTATAAATATTTTAAGTAGGGAAAGTAGGTGCACATTTTAAAGTAAGGTTTTTCGAAACTAAACCTTAGTACCTACCTAATAGTCTGTCTTTCGTCCTTAGTGCACGAAAGAAGCCTCTCAGAGGCGCACTTTTAATTATTTCACCATACTTGGTTCGAAAGAAACAGTGACACTTCTTCTTACACGATTCTTGTGACTCCTCGCTCTCACTAAGAAAGGACTTGTACTTACATAGTGACATACTTGTGTGTGTGGACGCGAGGGATCTCTATAATTGGTTTGGTGACAGTGACATGTAGGTAGTTATGTTATGTTATGTTTTATGATAAATGTGAAATGGACCGAAGGGTCCATTTCTAAAATTAAAAAATAAAAACAGACAAAATACTCTGATAGGATACAAATTACCACATGCACAGTTTATTTCTACTTAACAGAAATAGGAACAGTATGAAAAGAAAAGAATACACATTGAAATACATAGACAGACATAGTGCAAGGTTTGTGTACCTTGCACTCCCAAAACAAAAAGTGGAATTTAAAATTTACTGCCATCTCTGGGTGAGTAGCAGTACTAATATTTTTGTACTACGATTGTCTTTAGGACAGTGCCATCTATTGTTCATTCAATGAACAATTTTCAGAGTAGAGAGATACAGTGCCATCTGTTGATAATTTAACAAACTATTTTTAGATGATAACTTAGTACAATTTCGTGAAGTAGCACTGAATTTGGTTACAGAATGTTTTCATAGATGTCACTTTTCGAATTAAGTACTTAAAAAAAAAAGTCTGAAAATAAGAAATAGCCGACGCAATTCCACAAATGTAATTATAATCCTCTACCGTGATGAAAATAGATGGAAAGAAATATATTTAAAATAAATGAGGTAGGTAATCAACTAAAATTTATTGGTGAGTAACCTAACTGAAAAGAACGGATTGAATCGGATGTAATAAATTGCGTCTTTGTACTGTAAATTAATTCGATGAGTCAACCCAATAGCTTTTCATTACTGAAATGCTTCAGTGGAAATTCATGAGTAATGAAGTTAAATGTATTAATTTGTACAGAAGTAGAAACCTATCTAGAAACAAATTAATAGAGTCGCTTTAACCCTTCGTGAAATTTACTAACGTAATTAACTTGTATGAGTCAGTGGGACTCATATATTTTCTAAGCGTGATATTCTCAAATAAAACATTTTTTTTTTCAATTTTTTTTCATTATTCATATTAAATATTTATTAAGGCACTAGGAAAAAGTATCAAAACTGGACAGAGAGAGAGATTTTAGTAAAATTAAAGAAACTAATTTTATCAGTCTCAAAAAACAAAGGTATTTTAAAACCTCTACAAAACTATGAAATATTCGTAACTTATACATGTTTTTATGTTTTTGGACTCTCAAAGATATACAAATTAATAATAATAAAACAAAAATGTCTGCTCCAATACAAAAAAATAAAAGGTGCAATGGGTTTTGGCACTGCTTACAGGCAACGTCGGCATACCTTTTTCGAGCAGGTCAAACATATTGGTTTCAGACATTTGGTGCATAGATATGCAGCCTTTGTTCTTTTTTTATAGTGGCACATATAGCAGTATTTTCTTTCATTCCTAGGTAGCTTGTCTTCAGTTTCAGGGTGGTTCACATCTTCAGGAATGTCTTTTTTCAATATAGATGAAACCGAGCAGCGAACTTTGCGTGGCAGGCGAGTATTGTGCAGACGTGTCATCAGATTGGCTTCGTTTAATTTTTCATCAATGCTTTTCAGAAAATTCATTCTTGACAGCCAAGATTCCAAAACGGAATCCGCCCCATCTTCATTCATACTAACGAATTTATCTTGTTTTGGATTCATTCTGCAAACCTAAAAAGATATATGTTATAAGCATATAAAAAATATAATTTATATCAATAATAACGACAAATAAGCAACATTCGAAAATTGAAACAAATAAAAAAATATATAGCACAATTCACTTGTATGAGTCCTTGGGACTCACTCGACGCAATAACTCACCAAATACGCAGTGTAGGTACACGTCCTCTCGCCTCCGCGTAGCCCGCGACACTGCAGGAAGGTACTGAGACGGGGGGAATCTAGCCGCTCAAATGTTACAATTATGGAAGTTTGAAATTTTGATGTGAGTCCCAGGGACTCAGGAAGTTAATTAAGGGTTAACCGAAAAAGGTTACAAGTTTGTAATTTGGTTGAGTTACATAGTTGCAAAGTATGGTCAACTTTTCAATTTATAATGACCCTAAATCTGTATGGTATAGACCAGGGATGTAACGGAGGTAGTTTGTCGGAACCGAAGGCGGAGTCGGAGTTTTTAAATTTGCTTGATC
This sequence comes from Thera obeliscata, assembly GCA_947578465.1. Lineage (NCBI taxonomy): Eukaryota > Metazoa > Arthropoda > Insecta > Lepidoptera > Geometridae > Thera > Thera obeliscata. Next base: position 19,042,026 of record OX387912.1, on the reverse strand, counting down.
GGAGTCGGAGTCGGAGTCGGAATCGGAGTCGGAGGCAGGGTCAGAAGTGGTGGCATGAGAGATAATTTTTATTTAAGGACAAATAAAACATTATTAAATAATGTTTTATTTGTTATTATGTTTTATTTTATAATTGAAAATTGAAATGAATTTTTTTTACTAAATTTTAGTAAAAAAAATTCATTTCAATTTTCAATTATAAAATAAAACAAACAAAAAAAAATTGGTATATTTCCAAATAAACAAGAAATTTTTTGGGTTTGGGTTTTAATTCATTTATTTAAAATGAATTAAAACCCAAAGTAGCATATTCTTATGCAAAGTAGCATATTCTTAGGGGCGGTTATCAACAAGTGGAAAATAATTTCGTCAATTATTTTTCACTAGAGTGCACGTTGTGGGAATCGGGGTATTCCCTGCGCGACATGTATGAACCTGTTCATCAGTCGACACAGGCCGCGCCGGCCACCCGCGCCGCCGGTATGTTATGCTTCGACCTCCGATTAACCTTCGATTTAAAAGTGTCGGAGCCGAAGTCGGAACCGAAGGTGTAATAATCATCGGAAGTTCCGACTTATCGGAACCGGAGTCGAAGCTCCGTAACATCCCTGGTATAGACTGTAGGTACTCATTTCCAAACCGCGGATTTGTATGAAACTTGAACTGTACATGCTTGTTGTTTATTTATTATACATAATATGCCTGATAACACAAAGAAACAACATAAGCTTCTACAGCAGGTAACTATAGGTTACCTATAAGTTACCTATACTGTAGAAGCTTGAAGCGGCAAAGAAGATAGACCCTTCTTACTTTCCAGGTATGTTAAAGCACAATACCTTGAAAATCCTTTTGTGCTACCAATCCAGCTAAGCTGGGAGACTGGAACGTAGCAATTCTGCAGCAAAGTAGGATTATTGGATTTTAATCTTGTTTAAATTATTATACTATGGTAAATTAATATATTATATATATTTATATTTTCGTTTGCTCCGGCGATTGTCTGTTCTACGACAAATACATGACCAACCCACTGCCACTTCAGCATACTAATCCTTTGACCTATGTCCACTATCTTGATTTTCCGACAGATAACCTCGTTCCGGTATTTATCCTTTAAAGAGACTCCAAGCATAGCCCTCTTGATATAGCTCGCCCAGTGACTATTTATTTCAAATTATAAACTGCAATAAGGTGCTATTCGCAACTAGAAACATGTTGGTAAGCTTAGAGCGTTTGAGAAATTCCGTATTTTTCTTCCATACCTCAAGTTATCCGTGCGAATAACCGAGTTTCATTTACAAAACTTATGGTTCGTTTATTTTATCGTACCTACTGAATTCACCACATAAATCTTATGAATTATTCAAAGGGCTGGTTTCAACCTTTTTATGATGTTACCCAGTAAGCAGTTTGATGGAGTAATGAAACTCGTATTGAATATTAAATATTAGGTCTTTACCTATGAAATTGCCGTTTTGTATGGAATAAGTAAAAGTACTTTTTTTTTAAACTTTTTTTATTTCTTTTATTCAAAGTTATCACCCATGCAATCGACGCATTTTTGCCAACGCATTGGCAGTTCATTAATGCCCTTCTTGTAAAATTCAGCTGGACGGGAGGCAACAAACTCTTCAAAGGCACTTTGTACTGCCTCTCGGGAATTGAATTGTTTACCCACTACAAAGTTCTCTAAATTTTGGAAAAGGTAATAGTCGGTAGGTGCAAGGTCTGGTGAGTATGGCGGATGAGGGAGAGCTTCCAATCCCAGCTCTTACAGCTTGGAGACTGTCTGATGTGCAGTATGAGGGCGCGCGTTGTCGTGAAGGAGCAGTGGGGACGACCGATTGACCAAAGCTGGTTGCCGATGTGCAAGCTTCTCCATCATTGTCTCCAGTTCTTCACAGTACACATCTGCAGTAATGCTCATGCCGTTTTGTAAAAAGCTGTGGTGAGTCACAATCGCCTTTAATTCCTCATTGTTGACCAAAGTCTCCGGACGACCACGAGCTTCATTTTTCAAGTCAAAATTTCCATAACGAAACCGAGAAAACCAATAACGGGTTGTGCGTTCGTTTGTACAGCTGTCTCTGTAAACGTTTTTGATGTTACGTGCCGTTTGTGTCGCATTGGTGCCACGACGGAACTCATATTCCATAATTACACGAATTTTTAAAGTATCCATTATGACGAAAAATGTTCAAAAGTAATGAAAATACAACGCTAATCAATAAACAAAAGACTGATTTTGTATAAGGAATGTCATGCTTTTAAAACAAAATTAATTTGAATTTAAAATACAAAGCCATTCCAAACTTTTTTTCTATTTGAAATGACCAGTACTGAAGAACGGCAATTTCATAGGTAAAGACCTATTATTTAGAGCAGAACAGAACTTATAGATAGTATTCCATTAGGTAATTAATTTTACTATGGTGTCTGTTCCAGATTTGACCATGAAATAAAAGCATCGTTTCCTCGGTAGAATAACTATTGTCGATTAAATAACTAATAGCATAAAAAAAGTTTATTTTTTAAACAATAGCTGATGGAACAAGCATATACCTGATGTAAAGTGGTAACCATCGCCTATAACAGCATTGCCTCGTAGGTCACGCCCGTCAGGAACGTGCCCTACGATGCACTGCCCTTTGTCCATCAACTTGAGGCATCCAGATGTTCAGCCTCACGTGACAGTAATTTCACCGGCACCCACACCTTTTAAACCGATACACAGCATATGCGTGCGGGAAAGTCCCTGAACGAGCCTTTCACAAAAAGCTCTACTACTACGAGATAGATAGAGTTGAATCTGCTTCTGCGTCGTTCTTTGAGTTACAGAGCTTAAGTCACGTGATTATTGTTTGAGTTTCAGTTCTAGTGAGTTATTCAGAAGTAAAGTGTGAGCAAACACAGAGATAGTGGTTGAATCACACGTACACCACGGTTTTATGTTGAGACATCATGCAAAGTCAGCAAAAAAGTAATAATGTAATATTTTATGCAAAGTATACAGCTAGATTTAATTATATTACTTATACATTTTTATGCGGCCGTAGTTTGCTGCTGTTTCTTCTTGGCTTGGTCGCGTTGATCGCATGTTTTTTTTATTATTGTCCATTTGCTCCCAGTTATAAACTAAGAACTGAATGACAGAACGTTTTTATTAGTTGGTAACTCGGTTATGAACCAAGAAAAAAATCCTTCTACGCACATGGTTACCGAATTCGGTTACGTACAAGCTAAATAATAGAATTTTAATTTATTTATTTGCTGAAATAGGTGTAATAGGTGTTGCAATTTTCTAAAAATGTGCTTTAATTAGCTATAATAATATATAACTAATAGCAAAAATATAATCAAAATTACCTAAATTACAATATTTCTAAGCTTAGATTATTTATATTATATTTAAAAATTCATGTATTCCCTAACCGTGTAAATTTTTTGGCCTAAAGGTTTGGTATAATATATCATAAAATTATTTATGTAAAAAGTGAGTGATAAAAAAAACCTTCCACTTTTTCATAACCACTCCATAACTCTGTGTTAGTTTTCAGACGCCTGTAGCCTACAGTTTCTCAAAAGCCTCTAAAGCCTTAGCTAACTAATAAGGAAATATCAAGCCTTTATAAAAAAGAAGCGTACCTATATTTTTCACCTTATCCTTATTACACCTTAGACCTCCAGAAAATTATCGTTGAAGGAAAATGTGAAAGCTTCACCTAGTTACTTAGTACAGTCGGCTGCACAAGATTGTAAGTGTCCCAGCATTGCAATGAATATTTTAAAAGGCTGAAAAAACTAGTGGACTTATCAACTGATTTCATAATTTTATTTTTAGGATTGAAACCGACCACGTGTGACGTCAAAAATGTTAGTTCTTATAATAATAATAATAAATAAAAATAACTAGTTAATATCGGGCTACATTAATTAAACTTAATGACGGACGCACGCGCTCTGTTTCGATCGAAAAAAATATGATTAATCTAGAATAACTTCTTAATTATAGCAAAAAAAAACTATATTAGTTTTGTATCAAAACGTATAATGGTTTTTTTTAATGCAAATGAGAGAAAAACGACCATCTTTCTATATATTTTGTAAAAACTGATTTAACTGACCCATTGCATGCATTTTATTATAGCCGACTGTACCTACTTAAATATTGAAGACTCAAAGTCGTTAGTACATTTCCGCACATCGATCTTCGAAGTTTGTAGAAGTTTTTCAACCACAAAAGTAATTTTACAGAGTTCTTCAGAATAAATATCGGAGCACGGATGTGAGCGTCAGTTTCAATGTTTGTTCGGAAAATCAAACGGTATTGACTGGAACGAATAGTTCGTAAGACATTTTTATTGAGCTTAGTGAATTGAGGTTTGAGGGCAGATTTTTTTCTACACAATAAGAAAAATCTAAGCATTATAATTATACAAAAAAGCTCTAGTAAGTCATGTAGTGGTCAATCTACGATTGAATCCGTCGGGTAAAAAATATATCAACACACCTAAATGTTATGCAGTGGCGATCAGTGAAACGCTGTCAAATATCACAGCGATATTTGAGAGCGTTTTATTGAATTCATCGCAAAACGCTTTGAGGTATCTGAGGCGAGCTTTCATCGAAAAAATGACAGTCCTTATTTTTCATAAGCCAATAACGAGAGGGATATATTTTTGACCTGACGGATTAAATCTGTTTAGTGAAAAATTAGCCTCTACATTACTTATTATTTTACACAGAGTTTTTGTCGGTGGAGAGGCTCAAAATTGTTTCTCCTGGAAATGTATGGAGGCCTCCAGCAGTGGAGTTCTTCAGATGATGATGACAGTTTTCTGTATCAGATTTTTAAGGCATATATTTATAGTCACCACTTAAATCAGGTGGGCTGGCATGCCTGCTTCCACCCTTATTAAAAAAAATGCTTGAGTGAACTCTGTTAAGCAAAGCCGCGGGTCGTTGCTAGTAGTAAGACAATTTGTTTCAACCTAGTGACCTTATTTTACAAATGTCCCTGTCACCAAAATAAAGGTAACAAGATTATTTTAACCTGACCAAAAAACCTCATTTACTTCTTATTAAAATAAACCAAATCCTGCTTCCTCGTAATTGCATAAAATGTCATCAGCTCAGCAATTAGGGTTCCCAGAGCGCCGCCTCGAGTGGGTTCCGTCAGGAGCAGATTGTTGTGAAACAGACTTAGCATTGTTTTACTTTGTAAGTACTTTTGTGTTGTATTATTTAAATTCAGAATGTTCTTCATTTGAATTCAGATTTGCTGATTGGTGAGATTAAAGAAGGATTCAGGCCACAAGAGCTCAAATAAAATTATAAGAAAAAGCAGGCAAATCAGAAAAACTTAGCTAGTGTGTATTAACACACACAAAAACTAGTGTGTATTGACTGGCCTCTTGCTCAGTTGGTAGTAGCCCTGCCTTCTGCGCCGTAGGTCGTGGGTTCGATCCCCACCGAGAACAAATATTTGTGTGGTGAACATAAATGTTTGTTCTCTGTCTGGGTGTTATATTGTATTCTAAGTAGGTATGTATTTACAAAAAAAAAAAAAAATGTATTCAAGTATTATATCAGCTATCTGGTTCCCATATTACAAGCTCTGCTTAGTTTGGGGCTGGGTAGTGTTGTGTGAATTGTTCACAATATTTTATTTTTATTTTATTTAACAATGTTCCGTGGTGTGTTCACGTTGCACGACGCGACGGGTTGAATATAATTTTCGGATAACAGAAGCTTTAAAAATTTGCAATTTCCAACGCCAGATAAAACAAACATTAACAGATGATACGTCAGAACAATGAAAACTAACACTATGAAACTGAATAATCAACTTTTACCTTTTTTATTTGAAGTCGATAAAAAGGAATAAAAATAATTGTTTCATAAAAATGCAATTCGTCGTCAGATCATTTTTTTAATTTTTTTTTCTATCTACAGATTATGTGAGCTAGCGTCTCTGTCTCACCTAGATAGACAAGAATTAGGTTGCAACCTTTTTGCGACCAAATTTTTCGTCAGTCAAGGAGGAGAGACTATTTATTTTTGAATATATCCTCCTTGGACCACAGTGATTTATCCGAGTTTTTTTCCACGCACTGTGTTGTCTTTTCTCATGCTAACTTTTTATTTTATTTGTTTGCAGGGCTTTGTCGCCTAGCGACTATAAATGTAACACAAAAAAAAATCAACCCACTTTCACTTGCTACTACTTACTTTTCTCACTGTTTTTGTTTCGTGGTATACTTACCCAAAGAATATTGTTATTGGGCTGAGTATTGAGTATTTATTTAGACAAATGCCGGATTAGTGAAGACTCACTGACCTAAAGAAAAACATTTTCGGAGGACTGTTAAAATAATTCGCGGATCATTTTCGCAAGTGCGTCAGATGGCAGACGGTAGCGACCCGAAAAATGCACGGACTTTCTCCATGAATAACTTTGTTGAGCGTCGACGGAGAGACAATTTGACATCCGTTGGACCATCTGCTATTTTACCTTTACAAAGCTGTTAAAACAAAAGTGCTTCCTATGTCGTAGGATCTCCTTCTTTTTAATTAGAAGGTACCAAAAATTCGGTTATTGCAATCTAAACAATATACTCTGCACACAAGTACCTACCTTCACTGGCATAGAGTTGTAAGCTTTATTTCAAGGGATTAAGGGCTAGTTTGTGTGAAGAGTAGAAGGATCGATTAAGCCGATACTGTAATGGAGAAGTTGTGTTTGTTCCAGATTGTTTAGAACTTCTCCAGACTTACTTAGCATTGTTATCTGAGGTATGCATCTTGGGCTATTGTTTGGTGAAAGGAAATATTTTGTTTTCAATTAAGATGCTTGCTACAAGTCTCTAACAAGCACCATCCAATTACTACTGTAGTAATCTTTAAATAAATAAATATTTTAGACAATCCACTCAACTCTATCTAGCTAGCTAGCTATACATATAGCTAATACAATACTTATACTATTATTTTTTGTAAATACATACTAGAATACAATATAATACCCAGACAGAGAACAAACATCTGCGATGAGGGGGTACGATTTCCATACAAACTTAATTTACACAACTGTGGGCGAATAAAGTATTAATGTACAATAAAATAGCTGTAATAGGCTTTTACAGTGGTCCTTATTACCGGCCAGTTTTATAAAGTTGGAGTGTCAGCCATTGGTCGTGGCAGTCGGGGCTTCAGAAAAAGAACTAACAGACTTTTACGACAATTTTGAGACATATGTTTTAAGCTCATTCACGTATTCAATGCCGAGTACCCGTTAGAAAGAATGACGAAAAAATTACTTTTTTGGTTTTTTATTAATATTTCTGTTATCCTACAGTTTTCCCCAACTTTATATAACTGGCCGGCAATAAAGACCACTGTAAATTCTATTACAGCTATTTCAGTGTACATTTATACTTTGTTTGCCCATAGTTGTGTAAATTCAGTTTGTATCGGAATCGAACGACCTTAACCACACAAATATTTGTTATAGGTGTGGATCGAACCCACGACCTACGGTGCAGAAGGCAGAACTACTACCACCTGAGATGAGAGGCCAGTCAGCTGAGAGACCATTCAATGTTTGGGGTGATCATTTATATTTCATTCAATTTTCAACCATATTAGATGATCTTCATCATAATTTGCTTGATACCCATAAAAAAGCTTACATAAATGAGTCTAGATGAAACGGTCCTAGCTAGCATTTGTTTTTTTCTACCTCTGTTTTTATAGAAACAGGAGTAAAGCTGTAAACAGCGGTTTCGAGTTTCAAAAAGCGAACAACAAGGGAATTGCTTTATTTTAAAGTTTCGTTTACAACTTTGCATACTAATTTCTGTTCAGAAATGGGTTCTTATTCGAAGGCCAATGCGTTCAACCTGGGTCCGCAAGAGCGTGCATGGAGGCGATTTGTTGGTAGGTAATGACGCCAACACCTCAATAATAAGTGAGATGGAAAGGGCTCAGAATTGTTATTTCTAGAAACCTACAGGGGAGGCCTATGTCCAGTAGTGGACTTCTTCAGACTGATGATGATGATGGCTGCAAAAACTCTACAGCTCTTGCACCTCTTTGAAAACCTCTTATAATATGACTGAAGCCTACTTAAACTCTTTACAAGCAAGGAGATTTTAATTACTAAATTATTCTTTTGTGGAAAAGTAAGTTATACATGTATTATGGCGGTAACGCAAAACGGCTCAAATAGTAAATTAGCTTTATAACGACAGTTTTGGCCCCAAGCAAAAACTAACGCATAAGAATGACTTTTTTAAACTTTTATGCAATATTACAGTAATTTATTGTTTTGGGCCAGACAAAACTTTTCCAATAAGAACGGTGTAAAGAATATATATTTTTTTAGCTTCCTATTATTTCTGCGGAAACGCAGTGCGGCATTCAAGGGTGAGAAAGTTACTTGTCTTTAGACGATCTGTAATAGCTCAGTTGGTAGTAGCTCTGACTTCTGTGCCGTAGGTCATGGGTTCGATCCCAACACCCTCAAAATAAGCAGAGGTTGTACTATGGGAACCAGACAGCTGATGATATACTTATATACATTTATTTTTGTAAGTACACACATACTTAGAAAACAATATATCACCCAGGCAAAGAACAAATACTTGTCTGAAAAAAAAACATTTTTGTGTTAAATTTGGTCCTGTCATGATATAACTTTGATGTGGTCTGTACGCATTGCTTTCAATTAAGTATCAGAGCTTACCTGCAATCAGTGCAGTTTAATTAATATTGTCATAAACCTGTTGTCATTTCAGTGACTTAACAAAGTTTTTCAGCAATTTCGTATAACTTACAGAACTGCGCAGCAAATTATTTCGCTGAAATTTAATTTATTGCAACCGAAAACGGGGTTAATAGGGATTTATTCGTCCATTACGGTTTTTCTGTAGAAAATACATTGTAAATCAAAAGAGGTAGAAAGCTTTTTGTAATATGAAAGGCTTTTTTAGGAAACTAAAATATTGTAGAGAGTATTAGGACTTGAGTTTAGTAGCTAAAGCTTGACCTAGATCTAGAAGTAACGATATATAAAATAAATATTGTGGACAATCCTCACAACACTATCTAGCTCGAAATTAGGCAAATCTTGTTGAACCAGATAGCTGATATAATACTTATATATTTATGGTAAATACATACTTAGGATGCAATATCACCCCACCTACGGATTGAACGGATTGAACCCACGAGGCAGAGTTACTACCAACTGCTTAGTTTAATATATAAGATGCCAGTCGATATGTATAATATATTAGATACGATAACGATAAAATGAGGGTGCTTCAAATACTTGTATCATTACAGATATGAATAGGCAGCAAAATCAGCAACCTCAACTGCTAGTTAAATGTTATAGACAATCCACACAACACTATCTAGCCCCAAACTAAGCAGAGCTTGTACTATGGGAACCAGATAGCTGATATAATACTTATATACATTTTTTTTGCAAATACATAGGTACCTAGAATACAATATAACACCCACACAGAGAACATATATATTTATGTTCACCACACAAATACATGTTCTCGGTGGGGATCGAACCCACGACCTACGGCTCAGAAGGCAGAGCTACTACCAACTGAGCTGAGAGGCCAGTCAAGTGATTTTGAGTATCACTGCAAGTATAGCAAAGCCACTATCCAGGTGTGCTTTGTTCCTTAAACCAAATGCCTTTTGATTTGAATTTTTACCACCGACTTCTAAAATATTATCAGATTTACAACTCAGACGAACATTATTTGGGGTCAGCATTAACTTGGGTAACTTATAGCAGTAGCAGTACTTCAGTACTCCGATGACAATATTTTGGACCGTAGGAGCCTGTTTAAAACTGTCATAACTTGAACCACCTAAAATAAGGCCATTTGGTTTCCATAAGGGTCATGAGTAGAGATCAAGTATTTGTAAACTATCGAGCAGGATCGTACGTTACCTAAAACTAAAGTAAGGTCTCTATTAAACGTGATCAATGATCATAAAGCATCGTACCAAACATCTCAATTACGTTCATAAATTCTTATCCAAACAGTAATTGTACCTTTGAGAGTGCATGGTGAACCGACCTTAACTTCTCATAGAATATTTACAGGCAGGTCGGTGGGTTGGACCAACGTCTCACTTAAGGCTCGTTAAGGGTTTGGAAAGTCGCCGTTTGTTTGCAATATGAATTAACGGCTGTTAGGCGGCAGTGTGGCGTCATAATATTTAATTCCTATGAGACGGAAAACTTTGGAGAGGAGTACGACTAAATAATTTTGAAGTATTTTGTCGAGTTTTTATAATAAAGAGGGTTTCATGTCGGTTTGCCAAGATCCCGATTGAAAGTCTAAGTGGAGAAGGAAGTCCGTCGTTTGAAGAAGGCGGAGGTTCTTCTAATGCTGGAGTGGAAAGGCCGCGCAAGACAATTAGCTGGTATCATTTGATCGCGTTGGAGACTAAAAGCCGTATCTGGATTGAAGCGCTAAGGAAAGTGAATTCTTGTTGCAATTAAATGCGATATCCGTACGTGGTTGATGTTCCGACTGCCCGCACCAAGTGCTTTGCTTCAACTTTTAATGTTGCGGCGGTCCTTGCCGGCGTCTGTTTTTCCGAAAATCTAAAACTTAGATGTTTTTAAGAGTAAAGCGCATGGGTATTAGACACTGGAACTGGACACTGAAACTTCACTGCTTTTATTTTTGATTTGTAAAAGGATCACACATAAAAAAAACGGTAGGAACCGAGCCGTAGTTTGTTGCCTGTTCTTCTAGGCTTGGTCGCGTTGAACTGGCACCTAGACTCACCTAGCTTTAAGACGTTTCAAAGTGATTCTTGAAATTCAACTGAATAAAGACTATTTTGATTTTGATTTTGGTATCTTCTAGGTAAGCATGCTACACCGTCGACCGCGGCATCAATTAACAGCAGGTGAGATAGTGGTCAAACGCAAACCTATAAATAAATAAAAACATTAGTAAGTAGCGTTTTAAGAACTAGTACTTATTTTTTTTACAAATAGGTCCTCTCCACACATTCTTAATCACAAATGCACACAACCGAGTTAGGTATGGCGGGTGGATTATGATTGATTACTTTGTTTTCCGCCACAGCCATTCATTCAACGGCTCTCTTACTGAGCAGTCCTGAAAGCATTCTACCCTCCACTCATACCATATACCTAGTGGTAACATTATATCCTTACCTATTATATTTTCGGAGTTGAGAGCTTATAAACCAAAAAAAAGTACTGACGTTTCAGTAACAATCATTTTGTGTAATTTCGAAATTGAGACTTTTTTATACTAAAAGTACTGTTTTTTATACATTCATTTTGTGTTACTTTGAAATTATCAGAGCGTATTTATTATAAGAAACTTACAATTAAAAAATATATATTACTAAGCCATTATTTAAAACTGTTTAAAAACAAAGCTTTACATTTTAAAGATTGGAAGATGGATGGAGCGGGCAGAGACAGTTTCAGGATCTATAACCCGAACCAGAACGAAGACATCAGGAAGAGAGACATGTTTGGACACATGAACGAGGAAATGAAAGGTACGAATTTTGGTGAATAAACTTTAAAACTTCGGTAAGTAGAAACCATTGTAAGTAAATCAGTTAGTATTCTAGCAACCAACGGTGATGGTGACTTAAAACCTGCGCACCTCAAGGGCGATGGTGATGGCGATCAGCGGAAACGCTGTCAAATACCGCTGTCATATTTGACAGCGTTTCAGCTGATTACCATCGCCATCGCCTAGTTGTGCGTAGGACTTTAGTAACTACTGCAGAATATTGAAATGTGTATTTGGAAGTGTCTTTTTGGAAGTGTCTTTTTGAAGAAGTCCAATGCTGGACATAGGTCTCTCCTATACATTTCTAGGAAGAATGATTCTAAGCCCTCCTCATCCACTGAAATCTCGTCGATTCATATACGTTTGCGTTTCGTCTTCAGCGGGGCGATCACGTATCTTCTGTTGCAATGAAATTCTTGTTTCAATCGTCAGTTTTTACATGTTTTTGAGCTTCGATTGCATTATAAAACGAATATGAATTGCAATCCTTGCTTGTGTTCGTTTTTATTGCAATCGAAGCTCACAATCATGTTAAAACTGAGGATTGCAACAAGCATTTGATTGCAACAAAGATACGTGATCACCCAACAGGTTCGTGGTCGCTATTCTAGAACCTTTGGTCCACAAAGATGAAGGACTTCTAAAATATCATCATGCTACTCTGCTGCTGTGTTTTGTCTTCATGTAATAATCATACCGCTTACGATTTAAGATTTCAAACCAGAAGACATTCACGGTCCTGAAATAACGGACAAGGATGGAGCTCTTCTGGACCAGCATGATAGATTCTACTGGACCACGCGGAGCCTACTCGTTCTGTTCCAGATTATGGGCATCATGCCTATCATGCGAGTGCCGAAAAGTTAGTGCAAAATGTCCAAAGATCTATTTTATTTTTAAATAACCTTTTAAACACAAGTAACTTACAAGAATTTACAAAATGTACAAAAAACACTAGAAGCTTTTGAGCTATCTGCTGATTAGAGTCTCTTTCTTTCTTTTTCTTAATGAATGGCATCTGTCCTTTTCGGATCAATTTTGCCAGTGTCGAGTAGTTTAATGAGAATGATGATAATATATTACATGGATAAAATACTTTTCCGTCAAATCGTCAGTCGTCTGTCAGGTCGGCCCTATCTAATTGTCTATGGAAAAAATATGGCCGTTCAAATCCGAATATCACATAATACACTTTAATTCCAACTGCTAACACTGAGCTAAGACCCCAAGTAATGTTGGTTAAAATACCACCGAAATTACACAACAGAACTCACAATAACACCAGAAAAACAATTAAAATCAAAAGCTATGTTCCTTCCCCCGAAATGACAGAAAACGAATCGATTAGAGTCTCAACCCCAAGAGGAGCAAATAAGTAGACTCTGTCAAGACATGCATTGACAGACAGAGACTTGACACATGACAAGACGCAACTGTGTTATCACTTATTTTATTTATTCAAAAAACAAACAGTATTTCTAATTACCAATAGGTAAATACTCAGATACATAACAAAAAAAAATCTGAAGACGCTTATACTATTTATGAGTACCTATCCAAGTAGATCATAGTATCGTCTATTCCAATTCTTTTCTATAGTGTTTCCGTCATTTGTTTAATCTTCTACCTCATTATTTCCAACTTCTTTTCCTCATCACAAAGCCAGTCAAGCAAGCATAGCCAAACGAATGATCGAAGACGTTTTTTGCTCACGGCCATAGACAAAGAAAACTCCTTGCTGTAACGAGTTTCCAACCTCCTTGGCTCTTCCACCTGAAACAATGAACAAAAATATTGGTACTCTGATCACATTATTTATGTAATTCGAATGAATGACCTCATGAATGTATTCCAAAGCTGACACAAAACACCAATTTGCTTCTAAAATGAGGGGGTTTCCGCATTACGACAACAAAGAGTCCGCAAAAAATAAATAATGCAGACCAAAAAACCGCGTAATCACAGGTATTCAAATGAAATGAGGAAGGATCCTGAAAGTATAATCACCATATCCATAAAATTCTTTTTATTTACGTTTTAAATATTCTTAAAATCTACATATTCATCAAGTTGTTTGAAAGAATCCATGATTTTTCATGGTCATGCAGGTTTCTTCCAAAATTATTAGGCACATTCTTAGACAAGGCACATTGTATACAAACTTGATTTATGTAAGTTTATAATCTTATTTTATCATCGTATTTTATAATTTTTTTAATCATCGCAACAAGGAGTTTCGTAGCATAATATGATTCTTGCGCATAAACGCTAACCAAAAAGTTTTGCATTCGTTTTATTCACTGACATAATCTTTTTCAATCTTCCTAGATCAACTGGACTAGATGATGTCAAATTATATTCGTGCGCATTTGTTCATCGCTCGTCCATGGACCTAATAGGGATGTAGTTATTTCTAGGTACTCTCGTCACTGATCGATCAGTGGCGTTTCAAACAGGCACACAAAATTAGTTGTCAATTAATGAGCTTATATCCAAACAAAACCTTATTCGAGACCAGTGTCTTTACTGTAAACTGAACGAAATTTGAAAAAATAACTAACCAGTTGTTTTTTCAAAATTATAGCGCGTTGTACTTTTAAAAATATTGAAGTCACTTTTGTGTTGGTAGAACAATCAGCTATTGCTATCTTATTTTAGGAGCTCAAACCACTAAACGGACAACCTACAACTGGATATCAAAAGCAACCGTTTGGGCTTATTTGGTTTGGAGCTTGGAATCCATCATCGTATTGAAAGGTAACATAAAATCAGTGAATTTTGACTGTATCCTTCGAGTCACTTCCTAATTCTAATAATCGTTTTCACTCATTGTTCATAACTTAAGAAAAAAGGCTTTAAACCCAGTTACGTAAAGAAAACCGCAAAAAATAAGTTTAAACAAAGAGCTCAAGAAAACGTATTTTTCTTTACCCTGCATTTTTTATCCAGTTGGCAAGGAACGTCTGCAGAACTTCCAAAGTAATTCCAACAAGCGCTTTGACGAGGTGATATACAACATTATATTCTTGAGCATTCTTATCCCTCATTTTCTTCTGCCGATCGCATCCTGGCGCCATGGATCGCAAGTTGCTATCTTCAAGAATATGTGGACACACTATCAGGTAAAGTAAACTTTTTTTCACTATTTTTATGAAACGACGGGATATTTACCATGATTAAATTTTTCTGAGTTGACTTCCGATATTTCGGCACAGTTGCATGCACCATGATCACGGCAAAGAGTATAGTTATGGAAGGAGATCACGGATGAACTGAAGTCCACGAGTAAAAGAAATGTTATTGGCAGATAAATCGATCTACCTTCTTTCGCACTCTTTTATTGGTTTTATTGGTAAATATCCCGTCGTTTCATAAAAATAGTGTTAAAAACCATGATAGTTTCAAAAGTTAAACTTTTTTTGTTTTAAAGCATATCGTCACAGACTTACGTTAATATTTCTAAGTTTCATAAACCTGTAAATCCTTTGCTCATCTAAACGATCTGCGATGGTGATAAGCGAAACGCTGTCAATTAATATTCCAGTGATATTTGACAGCGTTTCACTGATCATAATCACCATCGCCTTTGATGTGCGCAGGCGTTTAATTCAGTAATTTTGTAGTGTTTTGTATTTTTGATACAAAAGTTGCTGTCATAAATTGTGTGCCAATTTATTAATTAAGTAATTGGTTTTCATGTTTTTGTTTCAATGCTCATTTTACCATGAGGATCAATGGGTATTGCAATCCATAGCCACTAACTAACTAAACACCGAGCATTATGGAGAATGCATACCATAACTATCTTCGACGATACATTTTACCTAAGATTATAAATAGGAACAAAAATAATCAACGAATGCTATAAAGTACTTACAATGGACCAATTTATTGAGAACTGGAAGACGAAATGAAGGATGTCATCATTTTGGACATTGAAAACATCACGGGAAGTCGGTAACTTCTTTAGGTTGATCAATCTAAGTGATTTTCATCATCAATTTGTTTTCCAGCTAAAATATCTTAAGATAACCGGCACACCGATAGTATTTCCAAACCTGCAGCCTCTGACGTGGGGTCTATGTGTGTTCTCATGGGCTTTGAGTTTCGCCGTTATCCTCTCCCAGCATTACCTTCAGGACGACTTCGAGTTTTGGCACTCATTCGCATACTACCATATCATAGCTATGCTGGATGGCTTCTGCTCGCTTTGGTAAGTTCGTGCTATAGAAGAGTCAGAGAATGCACTGAAGAATTATACACGAAAACAGTAGAAACTTGCTGTAAATTTCTTGCGTTTTTTCAAAGCCCAGAAGGACTTGGGCTTGGTCACGTGGAATTGGCACTTAGACTCATCTAGATTTATTTTACATCGGTAGAATCCTAGTACATACTTACCTACTGTGCATGTAATAGGTATGTACGTACTCATTGATTGAAGACGTTTCGGATCCTTGCGGTTCAAATTAATAAAATAAATGATTGTTGACTTTGAATGACACTATACGCCAAGGCCTTCGCTAAAGCCTTGCGCACATCTAAGCGTTCTACGGTGGCGATCAGTGAAACGCTGATAAATACAGGGTTATTCATTATTAGCTGCAAATACTCAGGAATTAGGTTCAACAAATAAAATAAAAAATATTTATGAAATGATTTTTTTTAAGTTTTGTTATGAAAATCCCGAGAAAATCGATAAAGGAATCATTGGCGCCTGACCTATTTTGACCTTTGATCCGCGCCCGCGCGCCGTGAGTGACACTCTGCGTTCAGTCACCGCCTGGGTGGGTCATCGTCCTGTTCTCCATGGCAATCATTATGCAATAGCCGTAAAGAAACAAATAAAAATAAAATTTTGATACAAAAACTTGAAAAAATTTTTGATCAAATTTAAAAAAAATAATTTCATAAATATTTTTTATTCTATTTGTTGAACCTAATTCCTGAGTATTTGCAGTTAATAATGAATAACCCTGTATATCACTATCAGCCAAAAAATGACATTCACGCAGTAAAATCCCAATTTCACTAAATTTACAGTCTAGCCTTCTTCAGAAAGGGTTTCCGCCAAAATTGCCCCAGTCCCGGCGCAAAAGAATTGTATCTCAGATTTTAGATAATCATTAGTAGAAACAATATTAGTTGTCGCTATTTCCTGATTTCGTGGCTAACATGTGTTTTTTACCCAGAGAAGTTTCATAGGCGCTACATGCAAAAATGACACTTTTTAGGAAAAACTTCATGTTACTTTGCTAATTGACATTGAATTGGCAAAAAATGAATAAAACACATAATATAAACACATTATCACATATGTAATATAATGTACCTATACCTATTATGCCAGTTTTTTGAAAAACTTCATTTTACTGTACTAATTCACTCGTTAACAACATAAACAAGTGGATAATTGCAAAAAATTAATATAATAGGTACATATGCGTACACACTGATATGTATAGCCTGCATCATACTTATATACATTTTGTAGTTATCTTTATTTTATAAGAAAAAGAATACTGCTTTTAGTAATCGGGGTTTAACTTTTCTCTGTTATATTATTAATATTACAATAGGTATTCATTATCGTTTCTCAGAATTCAATAAGGGCTTGTGACGTGAGTGAGCGCGCTCTCGCTCCCACTCAATTTGTTAAAGGGAGAAACATAGTCACCCCGATTACTAAAGGCAGCTTTTAAAGGTGATTATTTTCCTTATAAAATAAATATAACTACAAAATGTATATAAGTATGATGCAGGCTATACATATCAGTGCGTACGCATTTTTTTTGAATTTTTTTTTTATAATACGGACAATACATATCTGCCTATTAGATTCATTTTTTGCAATTATCCACACGTGTGTGTCGTAAATGAGTGAATTAATCAAAAAATGAAATAATAGGTATAGGTACATTAATTACATAAGTGATAATGTGTTTATATTATGTGTTTTATTAATTTTTTGCCAATTCAATGTCAACTAGCACAGTTATACGAAGTTTTTCCTAAAAAGTGTCATTTTTGCATGTAGCGTCTATGAAACTTCTCTGGTTAAAAAAAAACATGTTAGCCACGAAATCAGGAAATAGCGACACCTGATATTGTTTCTACTAATAATTATCTAAAATATGAGATACAATTCTTTTGCGCCGGGACTGGGGTTTTTTTCTATGGGATTTGGCGGAAACCCTTTGGTTGCAATTCTACACCATATTCCTTTTAATTTTCTTTTGAACTGTAAATTCGGATTTACAATCCCGCCCGCTTTTCTCTCGAGGGCAAATCAACATAGTCAAAGCTTAGCGCTTGGCAAATGAGCGTGTTTCGTGCCTTGGACATGCTAGTTTGTTTCTGATGATATTAACGCTATTGTTTTAGTGAGCTTTACAAGCTTTACTTATAAATACAGGTATCTACGGTCATAATTCTTCAGAACAGTTTGACCTAATGAAAAAATAAATTGGTTGCCATATTGGGTTTATTTTAATTGCAAGAAGGAACCTCATAGATGTGCCCTTAAAATCATTTTTTTCATTACTCATACTCTGAAAGTAGGTCTGAAGTTGCCTGAGGGGCCTAATTGAAAGTAAAACTTTCAGCCCTAGGGAGAATCGCTTTCTACTGACAGCTGTCAAATTAGAAAAAAAACAAGTTTTATTTTATTCAACCATGTTCTAACTTTCTAAAGTCTTTCTAACTGCAAAGAGGTCGTTGAACCAAATTCCAACTTTTTATTCAGCAAGTAGGTTGGAAACTTTTTGATTTGAGCAAACAAATTACCATTTTTTAAATTATGATAATGAAAATAATGGCTGAATAATGCTGGCGAGCCGTAGCCGAAGGCCCACCAGAGAAAAAGAAAAAAAAAACCGGGAAGGCGGCAATTCAATCTTCATTTTCACTATAATTTTTCTTTCATGTTTTTATTTTTACTTTCCTTGTATTCGTAATGAAAAGCACAGTGTTTACCTCGGATGAAAGTCTTTTAAGTCCCTCAAGCTCCATTGGCGCCCTCGCTTACGCTCTGGCGCCAAACCCGTCTCGGGACTCAAAAAACGTGACTTTCAACACTCGGGTAACAATGTACTATAGTATACTTTATTTTATGTTTGCACAACAAAATAAAAACACAAAATTACATCTAACAACACACAACAAAACACATAAAGAACATAATAAATAATCACAGTTTTAATATAATTTGATTTGGCTGTTTTTTTTTATGTAAATATGATGGACAAACGGGGTTATGGCCCACCTATGATGGTAAGTGGTTTACAGGTACATAAACTGCAACGCATTTGGAACTGCTTCGAAAGGCCTTGCTATGAACCTCCACAAGGCGCTGCAAGCTGAACACCCCGCTCTGAAGCTGGCCCAGTACCGGCATCTTTGGGTGGACTTATCGCATATGATGCAGCAACTGGGTAATTTACGAAGTGCTTGCATGTGGCAATAAAAATATCGCTGGAAGTATTGTTTCGAACGTGTAAATGTGTGGTAAATGTAGCAGAACCATAATTAGCCTTAGTAGGTACCTACATAGGCAGAACCTTTTATTTGATAATGAACCTCCTTGGTGGTCATGTTTCGAAGTAAAAGATCGTTCCATTTTTAAATTACACAACAGGATTATGAGTTTACTATGTAATTTAAATCAACTTTTGCCTACTTTTGCCAGCCGCTGCCTGGTCGCATCTACTTGGCCAGTATAGCAATTTCAATTCATCTCGAAGATGTTTGTCAAATAACGCACCAATTTCAAAATCAGGACTTCGTTATGCTGAAGATGATGGAGAAATGCATGTCTCATAATTATTAGAAACGCTATGATATCTGTTAAAAAAAAATCTGTCTCTTTCTTTGTTCTATCTTTTCGTCTTCGTGTTTTAATAGTACATTGTTACCTGAGTGTTGAAAGTCACGTTTTTTGAGTCCCAAGACGGGTTTGGCGCCAGAGCGTAGCGAGGGCGCCAATGGAGCTTGAGGGACTTAAAAGACTTTCATCCGAGGTAAACACTGTACTTTTCATTACGAATACAAGGAAAGTACAAATAAAAACATGAAAGAAAAATTAGTGAAAATGAAGATTGAATTGCCGCCTTCCCGGTTTTTTTATTTTTCTCTGGCGGGCCTTCGGCTACGGCTCACCAGCATTACTCAGCCATTATTTTCATTTTCATAATTTAAAAAATGGTAAATTGTTTGCTCAAATCTATGTTATTTTAAATAAATAGTTGAAGCTATATATTAATCAAGTAATTTAGAAGATATATTATTTATTTAATACTATCTTTATGTTATTTAAATTTAAATTTTACATTGCGCTCTTATTGGACTTTTTAAACTTCTTACCGTTGTAATGGGTTTCCAACCTACTTGCTGAATAAAAAGTTGGAATTTGGTTCAACGACCTCCTTGCAGTTAGAAAGACTTTAGAAAGTTGGAACATGGTTGAATAAAATAAAACTTGTTTTTTTTTATAATTTGACAGCTGTCAGTAGAAAGTGATTCTCCCTAGGGCTGAAAGTTTTACTTTCTATTAGGCCCCTCAGGCAACTTCAAACCTACTTTCAGAGTATGAGTAATGAAGAAGATTTTTCATTACTCATACTCTGAAAGTAGGTCTGAAAGTAGGTTCAAACCTACTTTCAGAGTATGAGTAATGAAAAAGATTTTTCATTACTCAGCTATTTATTTAAATAGCCATTATAGCTTCAACTATTTATTTAAAATAACATAGATTTGACATTTACCATTTTTTAAATTATGAGAATGAAAATAATGGCTGAATAATGCTGGCGAGCCGAAGCCGAAGGCCTGCCAGAGAAAAAGAAAAAAAAACCGGGAAGGCGGCAATTCAATCTTCATTTTCACAAATTTTTCTTTCATGTTTTTATTTTTACTTTCCTTGTATTCGTAATGAAAAGCACAGTGTTTACCTCGGGTTAAAGTCTTTTAAGTCCCTCAAGCTCCATTGGCCTCGCTAACGCTCTGGCGCCAAACCCGTCTCGGGACTCAAAAAACGTGACTTTCAACACCCAGGTAACAATGTACTATTGGGTTTTAAAATTTTTAATGACCTGACCTGACAAGTAACCTTGTATCGTGGCCGTGGTCTATACGTTTCAAGAGAAACCATAATCAAATATAGCAAAATAATATTTAAATACGGCTGTTCTAACAAAGTATCCATTTGTACCAACTGCTAACTGTTAAAGCCGTGTACAGACGGCATTTCCATAACTCACTGATGCCCCGTTACTATACTCTACGAGCATTTGTTAAGCCTTATTTTATTTATTTAACTCTTTATTGCACAAAAACTTAAACCTATATATACAAAAGTTGGACTTAATGCTATAAGCATTTTCTACCTGTCACCTTAGGTGTAGAGAAGGCGTTGGCGTGCTAAAATAAAAAGAAAAACTTATACATTTAATAACATGAAACCTACTTAATAGCTATGGTCCGATAAGATCTGCTTCAGGAAATGCTCATATACCAGACGCTTAAATTTATTGAATGTCTTCTTCTTCTTCCTCTCCTTATCCCAGTAGGTTTTTTTTTTTTTTTTAATACAACTAAGTTGGCAAACAAGCATACGGCCCACCTGATGGGAAGCGGTTACCGTAGCCTATGGACGCCTGCAATACCAGAGGCATCACAAGCGCGTTGCCGACCCTTTAAAACTTTTAAAACGCCCTTTTGGAAGAACCCCATGCTATAGTCCTTAGGGAAAACCTCAGCAGGGAGATCATTCCACAGCCTGAGTGATCGCGGAGGTGAAGCTGGAAAAACATGTACTTTTCTTCTACGCTCCTTTCCCCTATCATTTGTCATCTCAGTACTCACTCCTTTCTTAGACTTATCATCTCTCACACAATCCATCCATCTTTTCTCAGGTTTACCATTACTTTTATTATATCCATCTACATTCATGTATAACACTCTTTTCATCACATGACATTCTTCTCTCCTCATAACAATTTCCATACCACGCTAGCCGATCACTTCTATTTTTTTCCGTCACTGGCGCTATTTTTAAACTTATTACTGTTTATTGAATGTAGATCGAATAATATCATCGAAATAAATCTTAGTTTGTTTTGAACAGTATGATGTTTATAATGCAATGGTATCTTTAGTAAAATGAGCAAGTAATATATTAGCTATGTAAACTTAGTGTCTGTAAAAACTTGAATGTTGTAACGCAATTTTAAAATAATTGATTAACCTATATTTTTTTATACACATCCTGTATTTTAATCAAGGTAAAATGTGTATTTTGTGCAAGCCTTTATAAGACAGGATAAACAAGAACGAAAAGCAATATATAGCAATTTTCGCCATCCGCCACCATTCTGTAAACAACCAAACCGGCAAATTGGGGAAAATGTACGAATATTTTCGTAAAATCTCACAACGGAGCCGTAGCGAGAGGATTGTCTAATACACACGTGTCGTACGTATATAAACATATTATTATATACTTACTAGTGCTTTTCCACGCGATTGCGTACGTTTGAAGCTATTTCCATATAAAGTTTGACACTAGCGTTTTAACAGCTCGGGAATCACAATTTCAAGAATCGTATCCTAGAGCACCATCCACCTCAAAAACATGCTTGTGCCTAATTAATTTCAAACTTGCCTTCCAATTCTTGCAACACTGCTCATTTGGGTGTTCGCGAAATACGCGTTCGATTGACAAATTTTGGAAAGGAACTTGAAAACTCATGATGGGCTCAGCGATTTTCTGAACGAATTGTGTAACATGAATATACATAAATAGACCTGCTGTAGGGCCTAGGCTAAGTAGTTTCGGAGAGTGAGTGAGTAGACTTCTTTGTAGTACATTTACCGTTTAGCTTTAGTTCCTCGAGTCTATGGTGATTAGAGACGAAAATCGTGAGGCGGTTTCTGTTATATTAATCTGTTCTTTTAACTGCCACACAGTACACAGCACAAGAACAAGGGGTTATAACACTGGTGTAACAAACCCTTGTTCTTACTAACTTAACTGCCCTCCAAAACAAAAATATTCTATGTGACTGAAAAAGTGGCAGACCTCAAATGGGATTGAGCAAGGCATGTCGGACGTTCTTTGGGCCAAAATATTGTCTTAGAGGAAGACCCCGGAGAAGATGGTGGGATGATCTCGATTGTCATATGAACGCTTGGCCCACTGTAGCCAAAGATCGAGAGGTGTGGAAAAAGGGGGGGGAAGGGACGCCTTTGTCCTGCAGTGCAACGACCCAGTATTAAAAAATAATAAATAATAACTTACATTTGTGTTAAATAAGAGTTTGTTACACCAGGTAGAGCATATTCCAACATGTATGGAATCTACTGCATGGTGATCTTCTTTACAACCACCATCTCTCTGTACGGAGTGCTGTCGGAGGTACTGGAACGAGGACTCAGTTACAAGGAGCTCGGCTTGTTTGTGATTGTGGGGTACTGCATGACGCTGCTTTTCATCATCTGCAATGAGGCTTACCATGCTTCTAGGAAGGTGAGGAGATTTGTTATTATGCTTGTAGAATTAAAAGTCAAAAGGTCAATTTCATCAATAGAATCATAAGGATTTGCTTGAAGTCTCATAAACTTAGTAGTAAACCTTACTGAAAACAGCAGGAAAACTTGTCTAAGTTAAGTTTTGGGTGGATATTTTATTTCAAGATAATCCAGCCCTAAATTGAGCAACTGGATGGAAAGAGCCAAAGACCGGGCTCAATGGCGCGCCATGGGAGAGACTTATATGTCTAGCAGTGGACTGCAATAGGTTGATGAACTGAGCCTGACTATTCTAAAGGAAAAAATATTGCTTGATACCTTCCAGGTTGGCCTTGAATTCCAAACCCGTCTCCTGAACGTGAATCTCGGAGCTATCGACCGCAGCACCCAGCGCGAGGTGGAGATGTTTTTGGTGGCCATTTCCAAGAACCCCCCCATCATGAATCTGGACGGATTCACCAATATCAACCGGGAGCTGTTCACAGCTGTAAGTTACTGAAAAAGCACGTATTTTACAAATAAATAAATATTATAGACAATCCACACAACACTATCTCGCCCCAAACTAAGCAGAGCTATGGGAACCATATAGCTGATATAATACTTATATAATTTTTTTTGGAAATACATACTTAGACAACAACACCCAGACAGAGAACAAACATCTGAGTTCACCACACAAATATTTGTTCTTGGTGGGGATCGAACCCACGACCTACGGCTCAGAAGGCAGAGCTACTACCAACTGAGCTGAGAGGCCAGTCTCATAGGCTAGTCTCACAGAAATACAATGTAATTAAGCTAATAATACTATGGATAAGCTAAAAGTCGCGCAACAAGCTATGGATAGAGCTATGCTGGGAGTTTCACTACGTGATAGAATCAGAAATGAGGATATCCGTAGAAGAACCAAGGTCACCGACATAACTCGCAGAATTAGTTGAAATAGCAATAGGTAGGTTTATATAGCTCGGAGAACCGACAACCGTTGGGGAGTAAAGGATGTGCATTTCTCCAGCTTCCTCATATAGAAATTGCGAATTCTGAAAACGCCAACATTTAAAGCATAATTGGAGCAATCATTGATTTGAAGGAAAATTTAGCAGCAAAAAAAACAACGACTCTATGAGACTTTATAGGTGTGTTAGCTGGAGAGCGGCTCCACAGCTTCCTCATTCAGTGTGGGCAAACGGCTAACGATAGAGCTATATAGTAAACGCCAAATTTTAGAGCATAATTAGAGCACCCGGCATAAAAAAAATCAAGTCTCTAGCTCGAAAACTCTTTGAGTTAGAAGACTATAACAACGTGTTTGCTGGGAAGCCATTTCTCCAGCTAACACATGTGGATCTCAGGAATGGCTATAGCTAGAAAGTTGCTTGATATCTCCAAATTTAGAGCAAAAAATATCATGGATGCTCCAAATATTTCAAGTGTCTAGGTTCAAAACTCACCGAGTTAGAAGCTTTGATGACTGTGTTAGCTGGAGACACGTTTGTCTGGCACGCACATGCTACATCTGAGGATCTACAATAGCTACAGATTCGGTTGACGTGTCCAAACCGAGCTATGAATTAGAGCACTCGGCTCCAAAATTTTGGACTCTCTAGGACAAGTAGTTTCCTAGTAATGAACAAAAGAACATTTTGCCGCCAGAATTTTCAAATATTATGTTCGCACCCGTAAAAATGCGGCGTCGCCGCTCTGAAAGTATGGTATCAGCATAGGAATTTGAACGTTAGTCGGATGGAGTTGTGTGTTGCCCGTGCCTGGTAAATAGTTACCCTAGGATTCATGTCTTAAACACTCATTACGTAGCTCAAGAAGCGGAATATAGGTTAAAATGAAACAAAAAAACACCAAAGAAAAGTTTTATAATGGTTAGTTTAAGTTTAAATATGTATTTATTAAGAAACCTGACTTCAGATTTTTTATTTTTAGTTTTAAATATCATGAAATTATATCTCTAAGTCTCTCAACTAACCAACAATGTTTTCAAATCATGAGTTACCTACTCTTGTCACACTAGGTGTAAATGGCATCGTGCGAAACTATCATTGTGTCTGTGAGTACGTACATAACTATAGATAGTGCAATTCACGAAGACGCGCCCCTCGCGGGGTGCGGGGAGTTTGCTCCGAGCGGCAGTCGCCAACCGTAGTCTATTAATTGTAGTGTGCGTGTGCACTCATAGGTAATTAGTGTGTACCGATAACACTCAAACATTGACGGAAGCTTGCACACATATACTATAAACGGTTAGGATGAATAGTGGGGCGCGCCTTCGTGGGTTGCACTATCTATAGCGAGCTGCAGTAAATACTCACGGGAAAGCGAAAGGAAATATTAAAAATATAATAATTATGAAGAAAAGTGGGGGGGCTCTATTCCGGAAAACGTTTTATTTTTTTTCTTCAAAAGTTGTTAACGTAGATACCTATTGTTCTAAAGGTTTTTAGGGCTCTTATTGTGAATTTGACATTCATTTTTGAATTCAAGATGGTGGCTTCATTTTTTTTCTTAAATAATGGATATGGGTATCGTTTAATAGGTTTTTGGGGGCTCTGATTGTGAATTCAACATTAATTTTTGAATCCAAGATGGTGGCTTCATTTTTTTCTCAAAAAATGGATATGGGTATCGTTTAATAGGTTTTTGGGGGCTCTGATTGTGAATTCAACATTAATTTTTGAATCCAAGATGGTGGCTTCATTTTTTTCTCAAAAAATGGATATGGGTATCGTTTAATAGGTTTTTGGGGGCTATGATTGTGAATTCAACATTAATTTGTTGAATCCAAGATGGTGGCTTCATATTTTTCTCAAAAAATGGATATGGGTATCGTTTAATAGGTTTTTGGGGGCTCTGATTGTGAATTCAACATTAATTTTTTAATTCAAGATGGCAGCTTCATTTTTTTCCTTAAAAAATGGGTATGCGTAACGTTTAATAGGTTTTTGGGGGCTCTGATTGTGAATTTGACATTATTTTTTGAATCCAAAATGGCTGCTACATTTTTTTCCTTAAGAAATGGGTATGGGTATCGTTTAATAGGTTTTTGGGGGCTCTGATTGTGAATTTGACATTATTTTTTGAATCCAAAATGGCTGCTACATTTTTTTCCTTAAGAAATGGGTATGGGTATCGTTTAATAGGTTTTTGGGGGCTCTGATTGTGAATTCGACAATATTTTTTCAATCCAAGATGGCAGCTTAATTTTTTTTCACAATATATTGATATGGGTATCGTTTAATAGGTTTTTGGGGGCTCGGATTACAAATTCGACATTATTTTTTGAATCCAAGATGGCGGCTTCATTTTTTTCCTTAAAAATGGGTATGGGTATCGTTTAATAGGTTTTTGGGGGCTCTGATTGTGAATTTGACATTATTTTTTGAATCCAAAATGGCTGCTACATTTTTTTTCTCAAAAAATGGATATGGATATCGTTTAATAGGTTTTTGGGGGCTCTGATTGTGAATTCAACATTATTTTTTGAATCCAAGATGGCTGCTTCATTTTTTTTCATAAAAAATGGATATGGGCATCGTTTAATAGGTTTTTGAGGGCTCTGATTGTGAATTCGACATTGTTTTTTGAATCAAAGATGGCTGCTACATTTTTTTTCTCAAAAAATGGATATGGATATCGTTTAATAGGTTTTTGGGGGCTCTGATTGTGAATTCAACATTATTTTTTGAATCCAAGATGGCTGCTTCATTTTTTTTCATAAAAAATGGATATGGGCATCGTTTAATAGGTTTTTGAGGGCTCTGATTGTGAATTCGACATTGTTTTTTGAATCAAAGATGGCAGCTTCATTTTTTTTCTAAAAAAATGGTTAAGGGTATCATTTAATAGGTTTTTGGGGGCTCTGATTGTGAATTCGACATTATTTTTTGAATCCAAGATGGCAGCTTCATTTTTTTTCTTAAAAAATGGGTATGGGTATCGTTTAATAGGTTTTTGGGGGCTCTGATTGTGAATTCGACATTATTTTTTGAATCCAAAATGGCTGCTTCATTTTTTTTCTCAAAAAATGGATATGGGTATCGTTTAATAGGTTTTTGAGGGCTCTGATTGTGAATTCGACATTATTTTTTGAATCCAAGATGGCTGCTTCATTTTTTTTCTCAAAAAATGGATATGGGTATCGTTTAATAGGTTTTTGAGGGCTCTGACTGTGAATTCGACTTTGTTTTTTGAATCAAAGATGGCAGCTTCATTTTTTTTCTTAAAAAATGGTTATGGATATCGTTTAATAGGTTTTTGGGGGCTCTGATTGTGAATTCGACATTATTTTTTGAATCCAAGATGTGGGCTTCATTTTTTTTTTCTTAAAAAATGGATATAGATATCATTTATATCTTATAGTCTTATAATTCAATAGAGCCAAATGCACGCAATGCAAACGAGAGCGTGGAAAGAGTGCCAAAGAAGCACAATCGGCCTCAGCGTTCGGCAGTGTTCGACATCTGTTTCTCCTTTTTGAGTGAGCGATGCGTTCGCGTGGACAGCTGTATGACGTTGTCTCGTTCAACTATCGTAAGTAAACCAACTATACAGAAAACTGTTTTTTTTTTTTTTTAATGTTTTTTTTTAGAAAAAAAATGTAGCCGCCATGTTGGATTAAAAAATTAATGTCGAATTCACAATCAGAGCCCCCAAAAACATATTGAACGATACCCATATCCATTTTTTGAGAAAAAAAATGATGCCGCCATCTTGGATTCAAAAAATAATGTCGAATTCACAATCAGGGCCCCCAAAAACCTATTAAACGATACCCATGTTCATTTTAAAAGAAAAAAATGAAGCCGCCATCTTGGATTCAAAAAATAATGTCGAATTCTAAATCAGAGCCATCAAAAACCTATTAAACGATACCCATATCCATTATTTGAGAAAAAAAAGCAACCATCTTGGATTCAAAAAATAATGTTGAATTCACAATCAGAGCCCCCAAAAACCTATTAAACTATATCCATATCCGTTTTTAAAGAAATAAAATGAAACTCCCATCTTGGATTCAAAAATTAATGTTGAATTCACAATCAGAGCCCCCAAAAACTTATTAAATGATACCCATATCCATTATTTAAAAAAAAAACTGAAGCCGCCATCTTTGATAAAAAAATAATGTCGAATTCTAAATCAGAGCCACCAGAAACCTATTAAACGATATCCATAGGTATCCATTTTTTAAGAAATAAAATGAAACCACCATCTTAGATTCGAAAATTAATGTTGAATTTACAATCAGAGCCCCCAAAAACTTATTAAACGATACCCATATCCATTATTTGAGAAAAAAACTGAAGCCGCCATCTTTGATAAAAATATAATGTCAAATTCACAATCAGAGCCCTCAAAGACCTATTAAACGATACCCATATCCATTTTTTGAGAAAAAAAATGATGCCGCCATCTTGGATACAAAAAATAATGTTGAATTCACAATCAGAGCCATTTAAAACCTATTAAACGATACCCATATCCATTTTTTAAGAAAAAAAATGAAGCTGCCATCTTGGATTCAAAAAATAATGTCGAATTCACAACCAGAGCCCCCAAAAACCTATTAAACGATACTAATATCCATTTTTTGGGAAAAAAAATGAAGCCGCCATCTTGGATTTAAAAAATAATGTCGAGTTCACAATTGTAGCCCCCAAAAACCTATTAAACGATACCCATATCAATTTTTTGAGAAAAAAAAGGAAGCAGCTATTTTGGATTCAAAAAATAATGTCGTATTCACAATCAGAGCCCCCAAAAACCTATTAAACGATAACCATATCCATTTTTTTAGAAAAAAAATGAAGCTGCCATCTTGGAGTCAAAAAATAATGTCGAATTCACAACCAGAGCCCCCAAAAACCTATTAAACGATACTAATATCCATTTTTTGGGAAAAAAAATGAAGCCGCCATCTTGGATTTAAAAAATAATGTCGAGTTCACAATTGTAGCCCCCAAAAACCTATTAAACGATACCCATATCAATTTTTTGAGAAAAAAAAGGAAGCAGCCATTTTGGATTCAAAAAATAATGTCGTATTCACAATCAGAGCCCCCAAAAACCTATTAAACGATAACCATATCCATTTTTTAAGGAAAAAAATGAAGCCACCATCTTGGATTCAAAAAATAATGTCGTATTCACAATCAGAGCCCCCAAAAACCTATTAAACGATACCCATATCCATTTTTTAAGAAAAAAAATGAAGCTGCCATCTTGGATTCAAAAAATAATGTCGAATTCACAACCAGAGCCCCCAAAAACCTATTAAACGATACTAATATCCATTTTTTGAGAAAATGAAGCTGCCATCTTGGATTCAAAAAATAATGTCGAATTCACAATTAGAGCCCCCAAAAACCTATTAAACGATACCCATATCCATTTTTTAAGAAAAAAAAATGAAGCCGCCATCTTGGATTCAAAAATTATTGTCGAATTCACAACCAGAGCCCCCAAAAACCTATTAAACGATACCCATATCCATTTTTTAAGAAAAAAAATGAAGCCGCCATCTTGGATTCAAAAACTTATGTCCAATTCACAATATAGGAATATAGTTGAAAATGAAACAAAAAACCCCAAAAAGTGCTTTTTCTTCTTCCTGCCCTTACCCACCAGGTGGGGTCGGCACAACATGGTGAGATGCCCCCCCTATCACTTGCCATCTGGTGAGATGGCAAGTGATAGGGGGCAAGTGTGCGTGAGTACGCACACAACTAGCAAGCCGCAGTAAATACCTATTTTCCGTCCGCCTGGTTTACTCGATACGCTCATAAAAACCTGACTGAATACAGTAAAACACAGAGAACAGACGGCTAACAACAGGCAGAGTAGGTAGAATCATCAACACTGGCCTAGCAGGTACCTATTTACAGAACCAAATAAAGTTTTTTTTCTAAGAATACCTAAAAGACACGCATTACTATAGAAACTATAAAACGAACAAGAACGAGCAACACACAATTCTCATAAAGATAGAGAGAAAGCTCTCAACCTAACAAAAAGAGAAAATATGAGTTTGAGGTTTCAGAAATCAAAACCGCTAAGCGCATACGAAAATGACTCGTATCGCGATCTAAAATAAACCGAATAACGTTCAAATTCCTACGCTGATACCAAACTTTCAGAGCGGCAACGCCGCATTTTTACGGGTGCGAACATACATTTGAAAATTCTGGCGGCAAAATGTTCTTTTGTTCATTACTAGGAAACTACTTGTCCTAGAGAGTCCAAAATTTTGGAGCCGAGTGCTCTAATTCATAGCTCGGTTTGGACACGTCAACCGAATCTGTAGCTATTGTAGATCCTCAGATGTAGCATGTGCGTGCCAGACAAACGTGTCTCCAGCTAACACAGTCATCAAAGCTTCTAACTCGGTGAGTTTTGAACCTAGACACTTGAAATATTTGGAGCATCCATGATATTTTTTGCTCTAAATTTGGAGATATCAAGCAACTTTCTAGCTATAGCCATTCCTGAGATCCACATGTGTTAGCTGGAGAAATGGCTTCCCAGCAAACACGTTGTTATAGTCTTCTAACTCAAAGAGTTTTCGAGCTAGAGACTTGATTTTTTTTATGCCGGGTGCTCTAATTATGCTCTAAAATTTGGCGTTTACTATATAGCTCTATCGTTAGCCGTTTGCCCACACTGAATGAGGAAGCTGTGGAGACGCTCTCCAGCTAACACACCTATAAAGTCTCATAGAGTCGTTGTTTTTTTTGCTGCTAAATTTTCCTTCAAATCAATGATTGCTCCAATTATGCTTTAAATGTTGGCGTTTTCAGAATTCGCAATTTCCATATGAGGAAGCTGGAGAAATGCACATGAGTAAAGGTTCTCGAATGGCGTTCACGAACTGGAAGACGAAACGTAGGGCGCTCACCCACCAGATGGACTGACGACATTGTTAAAATCACGGGAAGTCAGTGGATGGAAAGAGCTCAGAATCGTTCTTCTTGGAAATGTGTAGGGGAGGCATAAGTCCGCAGTGGACTTCTTCAGGCTGATGATGATGATGAGTGTTTTGTGGAGTTTTCTTAATATTTATTTATTTATTTTCAGAACATCTCCTTCATGTCTACCTACCTGATAGTTCTGATGCAGTTCAAGCTAACCTTGCTGCGTCAGGGCGCTCGAAAGGCCGTAAAGAGCATCTACCGAGCTATATTCAATAATACCTTCACTACAGCCTTGATTCCTGATGATGACGACGATGACGAGTGAAATTGGAACGATAGCTTTTCACTTTATATTTTTGCTTTGTGCACTGGTGCCAGTGGTCCCCCGCCTTCTGATCTTAAGGTCGTGGGTTTGAATCCAGTTGTGCACGAATAGATTAATCTGTTCTGCGTTTAAAAACTCATACACTGTGAAGTGAATGAGGCCATCATTCAAAAACGTATGTTTTTGCTTGATAGGTAATTTATGTTATTAGTTAGACCGTTTTGTTGGTTTGTGTGTGTTTGAAAACTCTCTGTCAAAAATAAAAACAATATGATAGACAAATTATTATTTTTATTTTAGATAATTGATAAATTAAGCTCTTAGTTTACCTTGTTAGATGGTTCAGATATTTTAGATCCTTGAGGTTGATTTAAATAAAAAGGTTTGGTTTTTCTTTAATTATACTTTTACGCTTCATGTTATCCTTCAATAGACGAATTCGAGAACTGACTTATCTATACATGTATTAAAAGAAAATCATGCTATTTACACTATTTATAACTCAAAAATAACTGAACAAAAAAACGGCTGAAAATTGGTGGGAAGTGAGCTGAGAAGCAGGAAACGGGCAAAGAATATCTGAAACTTTTTTATCCCGAAAAAGTAACGGGAACGGGACGAGCAAAAACGTGGGCGCTCGCTAGTTTTTTATTTTAACAAAATGTTCTTTTCTCGAGCATCTTTTCTTCACGAACCCTGAATATTCTAAAAATGCAAATCGAATATTGATTCAGAATGTTTCCATTAATTAGTTGGTTCCTATACATTATTCATGTTAGTTCTTGAAGCTAACGAGCTCCCCGGAGTACCACCGGGGAATAGTGGTGCGCTCTCAATTAGAACGCTGGTGTAGGTTCACTGTAGAATATTTTTTTTACGCACGTCAAGAACGTGCCCTACGATGTACTGTAGTATTACACCCATCAACTTGAGGCATATTATATATCAGTCTATGGTTGTTTGGTTGGTATATGTTTATAGATGGCTTTCATGCCCTTTTGCCAAGAAACCTGCCACACTGATCAGCAGAGTAGGGGACAGGAGCAACAGCATTTTGAGGACTGCTGCAGAGCTGGACACCATTGTGGAAGTGCTTTGTACCGAAGACGATAAATGGAAGATTAATTTCTCCCATTGTTCGTTCACAGCAGTTGCCAACGGCATGCATTTAAGTCTTTTTGAAATGAAGGTAGGTATTTGTGTGGTCCGTAATAAACTTTTATTTTATTTTAGTTATAACTAGCTGATAGAACAAGCTTATGGCCCACCTGATATTAAGTGGTAACCATCGCCTATAACAAAGCACTACCTCGTAGGTCACGCACGTCAGGAACGTGCCCTACGATGCACTGCCCTGCGTCCATCAACTGGAGGCATACAGATGTTCAGCTTCACGTGCCAGTAAGTTCCCCGGCACACACACCCCTCAAACCAAAACACAGCAATACTGTTTCACGGACTACATTTACTACAAACTATTTTTTTTTAAATCTCAACCTCAGGACTCTACGTCACAGATTGCGTACCTTAAGCTAACTATATTACAATAATAGCAGTAACCCGAGCTTCAGGCAATGCAATTTGTCCCTCGGAGTACTAAATACTCACTGGCCTCATCGTTGAGAAATGCAATTAGCCAGGTAACTTAGTTTCATGTCCTCGTCAATATACTGTTTACTTGTGGAACCTAGGTAACACAGAATACAATTACACAGAGAAGAACTCCGAGTCCATACAAAAAATTAGGGAACGCAAACTTAGTTTGTGGGATACATAATAGATGGCGCTGATTATTTTTTAAATGCAAAATTTTTCACAATTTTGTTTGTTCTTCCTGAGGATCAAACCGACACGGACTATAGTGCAAAAAGCAGAGCTACCACAAACTGAGTAAAGTCTGTCATATTAAGTAGCTCAATCAGTCTGAACATAAAAGTGCAGGCATCAATATTTACTTCGTCACCTCCAAACACTGCATTTTACACACTTGATTTACAATCTCCTATCTGACCTAATAGCTGAGCCAGCAGGTCACATATCCTTCCACCTGACTTGGCTTGCATGTTCGCCGCAAACATTTTTGGGGAGTCTGCCAATTTTGCGCAAGGTATTTTGGGTCGTGGTTCAAACAAAAGCTGGCAAACTTTTAATTAAATATTAAAAGATTTTTTGTAGTTTGTAGTGCTTCAAGTTTACCAGACCACTAACATATAATACATTTTATAAATACCGGTGAACAGATTCCATCTAGCCCCTAATTCAACAAATCAAGTTCTTTCAACCAGGTCACTGTTCGAAAACATGGCTACAGTCTGCTACGTCGTAGTAACTGCGTAGCAAGAGCTACGAAAATGGCAGATCCATTATTTTATTGTTGTAGAACACTTTCTGTGTGAATTGTCCGGGGAAGTACTACCACCATGCCCATTTCTACCATGAAGCAGCATTGCTGTGTTTCGGTTTGAAGAATGTGGGTGTCGGGGAACTTACTGGCACGCGGGGCTAAACATGCCTCAAGTTGATGGACGCAGGGTGGTGCCCTGTAGGGCACGTTCCCGACGTGCGTGATCTACGAGGCAATGCCTTGTTATAGGCGATTGTTACCACTTAACATCAAGCAAGCCATAGGTTTATATTAAAAAAAACTAATTTTCGTATATCAAAATCGGGATATTTGGAAAGCCAGGTGCGACCGTGCACCTTGTAGTTATAAGCCGGCTTCTAGTGAACGTCAACTGTAAGCTGCTTGTAACAACATCGTGCTGTTGGCTTAGTTTCTAGTAGCACGGGTGTGCACTCGCTGTAAAACCTTATTTTTTCCAAAAGCAGTTCCCGCTAAATGACGGCTAAGAATAAAAGCTAAATTAAAACCTCCTCAACACAGCGCCAGCCAGAGCGGTCCGGTCACCCAATCTGCCTGCCACGCGTGGTGACCGCGGCAAACTATTTCCCCTATTCCTATCCCCTAGTAGGTACTTTTTAACTTTTCGCGATCATAACACCTATTGAATCTAATAAACAAATGAAATAAGGTAATTTACGCGATCTAGATTTGGGGGGCCGAAGCGAGACGAGGGAGACAACAGGAAAGATGACAGGATGACGTAGGCAAAATGGCAAGGAAAACATGGTTGAAGAAATAGAAGGAATGGAAACTGTTGGAGGAAGCCTATACCAACCGAAGGGTTTTTAGTTATACATATATATTTAAGCTAGAAAAATATGTTATTTAGGGAAAAATAAAGTAATTTTACATGTTTATTTTATAATACAGTGTTTTGATAAGAATGATGATGAAATTGACTACGAGGTCGTCCTCCAAACGGTGGCAAATTTTTAAGAAAGAACGAAAAATCCAAGCTTAGGTTGTATTTTTACAAAAATTTATTTTCATGAAAGGAATTTAATATTGCTTTTTAACAACATCGTGACAACCACGGCTTCAATGCTTTTAAAGGCTCATCCACTAAGCTCATCCACCATGTTTATCATAAAAAAATGTTTTTACGTTTTAAAATATATAATTCAGTTACTAAAAAAAATTGTATTAGTTTTGGTATCCATTTGAAATGCAAGTGGTCTTCTGCCCTTACGATAACCACGAATCACGATAGAGTTTTTTTTTTATTTGTATTCAAACTCCTTGGAACTCGTTTCACAAAGGAGCTCGCTCAATAATGCAATTCTGCAACAGACAAAGTAAGCGTGTATCTGGAATGGAGCATCCGTAATTGAAGTCTGGATACCACAGGATAACAAGAGTAATCCATGTCTAAAATGAAGCGATGCGTTGGTTTTATATTGGAAATTTCATTTCAGGATAACGATAAATTTTATTTCAAATAAATATTGAGAGACTTCATACTACAGTGGAAAAACTGCAAAGTAAGCAAAGTTTAGGTATCTTTTTTCTAATCTTTTTCGTCGTGTTGTTGGTTCCCATGTTATTTTTTTCCTTAAATGTGTTTTGCCCAGAAATAGGCCACATTAATAGTGTTTTCCGTAGCGTCAGTCAAATCTTTTAGCGTGTATTAACGGTTTTTGCGGTTTTTCTAATAACAGACGACTATTATAAGAATAAACACCATTGATGAAAGGTGGGAAGCGAACCATTTTCTCGCAAGTAATTATTACTTACGGAATAACCCCCTAAAATAGGGCACAGGCACACTATTTTTAAAGCCATAAGGGTTTTTGAAAATTCGCGCCTAATTTTATTGAAAAGAAGAGAAAAAAAAGAAGTGTCAGTATGGAAATAGCTTCACGCGTATGAAGTCTTGTAGGATTCCACTCGAGTACGAGTATTTGAATAGAACAGCAAAACGCATATTGATTATAATTAGTTTGTTGTTCTGAGGAGTTCTGTTGATTTTTAAGGGGGGTAATTCCCATGCTGAAAAAGCCGTAAATTCCAGTTTAATTTCATATATTTGACACGAATGCTCTAATACAAGGTTCAAGTTTGAAGTGGCTCGAATAAGTTAATTCCAAATTGATTGTCAAATGATAAAAAATTGAGATTTTGCGATGAATGAGTCAGTGAGTGACGAGAAGTCAACTTCTCCTTCGAAAATACGAGTATGTATTATATTTTTAGTAGCAGTAGAGCTATTTGTGAAGGGCTCGTCCGGGTAAGTACCACCACCATGCCTATTTCTGCCGTGAAGCGGCTGCTGTGTTTCGGTTTGAAGGGTGGCGGTGAAATTACTGGCACATGGGGCTGA
Source organism: Thera obeliscata (assembly GCA_947578465.1). Lineage (NCBI taxonomy): Eukaryota > Metazoa > Arthropoda > Insecta > Lepidoptera > Geometridae > Thera > Thera obeliscata. Next base: position 19,005,920 of record OX387912.1, on the reverse strand, counting down.
ACATCTGTATGCCTCAAGTTGATGGATGCATGGAAGTGCATCGTAGGACACGTTCCTGACGTGCGTGACCTACAAGGCAATGCTTTGTTATAGGCGATGGTTACCACTAACATCAGGTGGGCCATATGCTTGTTCCATTAGCTACTTGTATAAACAAATGTATAGAACACACGTATGGAAACAGTGACCTTAATAAATTTAATAAGCTTATTCTATGATCGATGGCAAGAATGTGAACACGATGGAAACGATTGACAAACTTGCCCGTGACGTCATAGAGATTACCTCACGAATGCGGTAGAACCACAGCAAGTAAAACAGTATCTGGCAAAGGTGAAACTTCTTAAAAGTATAGAGTAAGTACAAAGAATGGTTATTTTCATAAAGCAGTGAGGGTTTGATACAGAACTGCCACCACATAGCATCACATAGCGTCGAAGCTCAGCGTTGCCGTAGAGTCTTTTAATTATACTTTATTAATGCGCAATTTCATAATGCGGACAGCTAAAGAGTGGTACTCGTTGCCGGCGTCTATTGTTCCGGATACCTATTAATTGGCCTTTTTAAAAAAAAAAGTCAATAGGTATCTTCTAGGTGAGCGCGCTACACCGTCGCTCATGTACATCCAACATCAACACTACAACAGGTGAGATTGCGGTCAAGCGCTAGCCTCTACGTTGCAATCATAGATCATTCCAGAATTTTTAAGAACATTTAGAACTATAAAAAAAATATCTTGGCCTTTTGCCAAAGGCCATTTGCTTAAGTTTTTTTTATACAACAAGATAAGCTAAGCATATATTATATAGCCGACCTGATGCGAAAATATTTCAAATAAAACTGTGCAATAAGTTCAGTCTCTGTATCCTATTTACTCATGCTGTGACACCATCACAGATCACCTGAAAGTTACTGCGGTAGTCTCACAGATTACCTTATAGTTTGTACGCCAACGCCACAGTTCACCAGCCAGTTAGTATGGCAGTGTGTGAAATACAAGATGGATTATGGGATCCGACGGAGCGACGCGATCAAATGAGATTTTGATTGATCACCATCGATTGAGGCGAAGAGTTTATGGTGCTCTCAAACGGCGAGCTATACAAGGCGTCCCACGGATATGCCATGGAGAGAAAGTACCTTGAATATCGTAGATGGAACATTTTACTGAAAGAAAACATTTATTGTTGATAGCTAAACGTTTGTAGGCCCGGCCATCACACCTGATGGAAAGTGAAAATGCAGCCTAAGGTGGAGCACGCTTAGCTATAATCCACTTGTTCACTCTTGACTTGAAAATTCCAAGGTTGTAATGATTTGAATTTAAAAAACAATTTAAAATGAATTCATAGATATCTAAATAATCACATAGTTGAATCGGGAATCAAACCAGTCACACGAGAATAATAATCACCTGTAGCTTTTTCATATCGATCGAAAGGTTTAATAATAATCGGGCATTTACAGAGCAAACTAAAAAATAAGCATAAAAGCTCATCGTTTGAAAGCGCCTGAAGGCTTTAGTGAAAGTGTTTAGGGATCGATGCAGTCGTTTGCAATTTTCAGGCGTATCTTCTAACAGAGTGAGAACACTATCGAGCGATATATATATATTTTATTTTATAAAAACAAAATTATGAATATTTTTAATCCGCAGCTCCACCCGCATGGTTCCCAAATAAAATGTGTTCCAGGATATAATGTTATTCTAGGACACAAAATATTAATATTAAAAATTCCATCCAATTGCGGCTGAACAACAGCTTTCCTTTCACCACACTGGTTTGAAAGAACCAGTTACACTTTGAGATGTACAGCCCTACCTATAAACGCAATTTAAATTTAATCATTGCTTAAAGTTAGCCCTGTCACTGTTTGTCATTACCCAGTGGTAAGAGATGGCAATAGTTTAAGCATTGTTTATCTTTTGACATATTTTTATAAGTAAGGCCATTAGTCATAAAACCATATTTTTAACCGACTTACAATCAAAAAGGAGGAGGTTCTCAATTTGGTTGTATATTTTTTTTTTATTTTTTTTTTTTATGTTTGTTACCGCATAACTTCGTCATTTGTGAACCGATTTGAAAAAATATTTTTTTATCTGAAAGGTACTGCTTCCAGATTGGTCCCATTTTAATTTTATTAAAATCGGTGTTGCCATTTTTTTTTAATAATTTTTTTAATGCTGCATGCCTCCGTCATTTATGAACCGATTTAGAAAATTATTTTTTTATTTGGAAGGTTATTCTTACGTCCCAAACAAATTTCATTAAAATCGGTTTAGCCGTTTGGCAATGAAGTCGGTTTCTCAAGTTTATTAAACTTATAATTATAATTAATATAATTAACAAAATAAATTAATTAACTAGTAAATTTTTATTATACTTAGTGATTTTCGTTTTCAAAGTAAAAAATCGGTTGTCTGTAAAGTCGGTTTACTGACGATAGTTGAACGTGATAACGTCATAAGAAAATACTGATGGAATGGTTGCATTTTTCAAAAGAATTTTAATTAATATTTGTGACTCGCGGACTCGCGGACTCGAACTCGGACTCGGACTCGGACTCGGACTCGAACTCTCGGTCCCGGACCCGGAACCCGACCGATCCCTTACCCTTACCCTCATTTACCCTTACCCATTACCCGACCCGGGCTCGGGCTCAGGTAAATGGAACGACGAAACGACGTAACGACGCATGAGTCATGTTTTTTCGTGCGTGCAGCCGGCTCCATCGATTTATAAGACGTTATCACGTCAAAAACTTTTTTATAACCTTGAACGTAGAATAACAAATTAGAAACGAAACTTAATAATAGTAGGTACCAAGTTAATGTAGGTACTAAAAATTTTGTATTCAAATGCACCTTTTTATAACTTTCTTACCTATTTTAACTTCAACCCTAGACTGTGTTTTAACCCCGACTGTAGAATAACAAATTAGCCTTCAAAAGTGTGAAACAAGTAGGGTTCAATGTACTCTATAGTAATTCCAAGGTGAGTAAGATGGATGGCAGCAGTCTTCCAATGCAGACATGACCACAGATAAAACACGAAAATTAGATTAAGTCAAATTGACAGCTTAGAAAGGTTAAGATGGAACTTTTAATGAAGGTCTGTCAATGTCAAATTGAATAATGCTCAAGGAGGAGATAAAAATGCGGTATAAATTATGTTCAATGCACAAAGACGTCAGTTAGTCGGGATCTTGTGGACGTGCTTAAAATATGAACAAAGCGTGGAGTAGGAAAAAAATATTTAGATAAGCTCTTAGAAAATGTTAAAAGCATAAAGGTATAATATGCAAGTAAAAAGCATAGGAAGATGTTATTAAAATGTATAAAAATAACTTTCAAACGAGAAAAAAGCGTCTCTTGCAGTGGGAAAATCATCATCATCATCAGCCATCCACTATTGGATATAGGCCTCCCATCTACATTTCCAGGAAAAACGATTCCGAGCCCTTTCCATCCACCAACTTCCTGCGAACTTAACAATTAAATTTTTTTTGGTTGCTATATTATTTGACGTGCTAAGCTAGGATGGAATTTAAAATAGAAATCGAATCGATCTGCGATGGTGAGCAGTGAAACGCTGTCAAATGTAGCTGTCATATTTGACAGAGTTTCACTGATCGCCATCGCCATCGCCTAGTTGTGCGCAGGCCTTAAGTTATGTTATCTTATCAGTCGATATAAATCTGTATATCCTGCACGTAAAAAATAATAAAAATAAACCCAAAAACGTACTTCGTACAAGTCATTAATTCGTTGAGTGTTCCATTAATAAACGCTTATCCATCGATCTATCTACAAACTGAAAACAAATAGCATATCAGGACCCATTTTATCAGGAAATTGCTGAGAGCCCATTACGCAGACAGTGGCTATACGTAAAACTAGGTTGCGTCTAGGGTGCGGCGGGCGACAGGGGTGGCGGGCGTATCGTAGCAACGGGCTCAGCATCCCTGTCAGTGTGCTGCCGACCCTAGAGCGCCTCGCCCGCCCGCGCCAGCCCTATCCGCGATCGTAAATCTGAATAGTCTTGTGAAGTGTTCAAAATGTTCATACTGTTCATTCTGCTAACCGTGTACTTTATCACGCTGTGTCACGGCTGATGCGTATCATGGATTTCAGCTCATCAGATTGTGTGCCTGTATGTTATTGGTGAGCTTCTTTTACTTTTATATTCCATCTAGATTTTTATGATTTATTAGCAACGTGTCCTGAAATTTTGAACGAGACTTGTTTACTTATTTTTACAATTGTTTGTCAACTACGTAACTAGGATCTACCACGTTGCGTTTCGTAAACGTACAAGTAATTTTTTGAGAAGAAAACTCAGCGCTTTAACTTTTCAATCGATCTCCCCACGTGGATTGAAAAGACAAAATACCTACGCATCAATAAATTGACGTACCGGCCGTCTATTTGAGTAGGACTCACATCAATACTTTGCTTTTTCTTTTATTACGGTGCGTTCTTCTTGTTAAAAACCGATTATGGGCTGGTCAACCTGTACGTTTGGCTGTCTCCAATAGCTCTCATATCACTCAAGTCAGGTTTTTTTAGTTCTAGGCCAATCACATCACATTTAATGATACGACAATGTCCAAACAAAACACTGCGTAGTAAAATAGTAAATATGAATCACTTAATATGTCAGTGACACATTTTGTGCGTCACTTTTTTGTATCACTAGTTATTTCGAGCCAGAGTGTGGTGAAAGGATTTTAAGTGCACTCAATAAAGACAAAAATGTAGCGTTCGGGTTGAAAATAGCTACCGAATATTTTCTTAAGTTTATTCAGCTATGATTTTAAATAATAAATGAGAACCTTATGTTATAAAAATGGACCAATCTAAAACTGGACAGCGTCTATTTAAGTTGGTACAGTATGATATACATTCACCTTGATGCCACGTAGCTATAATATATATTTCTACTACGTCATCAACTTCTACCGTAATTTATATTAAAGCACGGTTAATTACGGTATGAGTTGGTGACGTCATAGAAATATACTTATATAAAGTTGCGTGTGCAGTCACTTGAATATTTGTATAGAAAATATATCTTAATGTGCCTTGCTATCTCTTACACATATATAAAAATGAATTGCTGTTCGTTAGTCTCGCTAAAACTCGAGAACGGCTGGACCGATTTGGCTAATTTTGGTCTTGAATTATTTGTGAAAGTCCAGAAAAGGTTTAAAAGGTGAATAAATATGAAATTAAATTTTTTAACGGGAACGGAAGCGAAACGAGCGTAGCTGCGGGCGTCCGCTAGTAATTTATATAAATATATATTATAGCTACGTGTGTGACGGGCTTTATCGGAGTGTTGTAAGTGATGGGTTATGATTGCCAACTAGAGAAGACAAAGGAAGACTATATCAGTTCTTGGCGTGTATTCTGGCTGTTTGCATGATACCCTTAGAAAAACGTATTTGGAAAGTACTAAAAAGAAAACTTTTCCCATTGTAATCGAGAAACACTAAAGGGTCCTCTTGTCTAGAGTGTTCGAGCAAATGTTTCACGGAGTTCGCTTTAAGTAATTATTTAAGTACGGCTTTAAGGGTCACATCGACAGTTAATAAAGGACTTTGAGAAGCTTTAGAGCATCGTCCGTTGAAATTATCTACTTAAGAATAGTCTCAGGATTTTCCTTCTTTTGCAATTGAAAACCATTTTGAAAAAGATTACGAAAATACCCAGGTAATTACTTTACAATTGATGTTCTTTGAAAACAATTAGCACGTTTTTTTGTTCAAACTTAATGAGGCATTGCTTTGTTATAGGCGATGGTTACCACTTAACATCAGGTGGGCGATATGCTTGTTCCATCAGCTTGTTACATAAAAAAAAGATCATTTTAAAGATTTAAGTAATCTCCTTCTTATAATAGTGTCACTAATTATTTCGAATCAAGTGTGGTGAAAGGATTTTAGGTGCGCCTCAAAAAAACTCTTTTCGTGCAAAGGACTCATATTTTGTAACTTATTTAAGTACTTCACTGTTGCAGTTGGTTATGACACGGTTTGTGGGTTCAAATCCCATTAAATGCATTAGGTACTTTTGGAATCATTTAAACAATTTAGTAGTATTCTTGATATTAAAAAAATCTGCAAATGTAACGTAATTGTGCTGGCTATTATTATATGAGATCTGTGAAATGTAAAATTATATTTTAAAAGTCTATTATTTTTTTCAAAGCTTTATGTCGGAATTACCATATTCTTCTTATCGTGTCGATTTTCTTTTGAATAACTTTTACTAAGTAGATGACCACCTTGATAGCGGTATTCCAATAAAAGCAATTTACGGTGATAAATCATAGTTTTTTTATACAACATGATGATGGAACAAGCAAATGACCCACCTGATGTTAAGTGGTAACCATCGCCAATTATAAAACATTATTTTAAAGGCCTCCAAACATCTACCCAAAAGTCATTAGAAAAAACTTCAGTTTTCAAAAATAGACCTGAAAAAATATAACCTAAAAGCTGAAGTCATTGTTACAAAAATAGCAATCTACGATCGAGCAATCGGTCCAATTTCCATCTATTTCCCTTCCGCAGTGCCTCAACAAAACGTGGTATTTCAAAGCGTTTGTATTGGAACTCGTTAGCTCGTGAATAAAATACTCGGCTACATTTAATACAGAATTTTGGAGCTCGTTGTTTACAGAGGATTTTTGATAGAAATAGCCACTCAATTAAAATAATATTTTGGATAAAAATTCGTGGATTTTGTCAGATCATTTTATTAGCTCGTATTACTTATTAAAATGTTTGTTACTCAATAATGGCAGAACGGATCTGGATGAAATTTGGAACAGATATAGATTAATAGTTGTGAATAGCACATAGGTTACTTTTATTCCGGTTAAATGTACTATGGTTCCCGTGAGCGACATGATATTTTCATTATATTTTGTTTATGTTTGTAATGAATAAACTCAAAACTACTGTGCCTACTGGTCTTTCCTGCGTGGATTAGACCGACTAAGCTGTCAGGATGGTAAAAGTGCTGGGCAAGCCTGTTCCATCTAAAATCCTGTCTCAGGCACTATAGCGTCCCGTAAAGTAGGGGCATGAGTAATCACCAGTTGCCCCTGCGACGCTATATAAATCATCTACATTAGATGCAAAGGCCTGTTTACTTACTGTGCCGATTTCAAAAAATTTTTCACCATTGGAATGCTACATTCCCTGAGTAACATAATATGCTATTTTATGGGTTAAAAATTAATGTCCACCCGTGCAAAGCCGAAAAGTAGGCCTACCACAAGGTCTGTCTGGCTCTGTCTCTGGCTCTGGTTTTGAGTCTGTGTGAGTGTCGACTAAATAAATCCTACGTCGAAACGTCACGTATATATGTAAGTCACACAGTATAATACACTGGTGAGCACTCACACAAACTCAAAACTAGAGCCAGAGACAGAGCCAGGCAAAGCTTTTGGTAGACATACATGCCGCTAGTATTTTATAAACTGCTCGCCACGGTCACTCTTATCATTTTATTTTTAATCGTAGAATTAAAACGTTGAAGTGGCAATGGGCAGGTCATATAGCTCGCAGAACCGACAACGCCGTTGGAATAAAGGTTCTCGAAAGACCGACGTTGCATGCTTTAAAGCAGAACTTATACAAAATAGCACACGGTCAATTAGGTCCCTGGCTCGGTATCAGTGCTAAATTTATTTTGTGTTAAAATGTTCGAGCATTGATAAGAAACCCCCCCGGTGTTAAAAAGTTTTTTAAAGGTCATGATTGTTGGCATCCCCGTTGAGCAATTTAATTTGTTACTGCCTACGCATACTTCTTACGTTCTGTGGGCCTACCACAAGCTAAAGACATATCTCTGGCTCTGGTTTTAAGCCTGTGTGAGTGCTGTCTAAATAAATCCTACGTCAAAACGTCACACACACAGTATAATACACTAGTCAGCACACACACAGACTAAAAACCAGAACCAGAGACAGAGCCAGACACAGCTTGTGATAGGCCTACTGTTCTCAGGATTGACGTGTGACATTATCACAAATTTTATATTTCTGTAGCTTTTAAATATACCATGATGACGCAATGAATACCATTTTGTGATAATTAGATAGACTGATAATTGACTGGCTTCTCAGCTCAGTTGGTAGTAGTACTGCCTTCTGCGCCGTAGGTCGTGGGTTCGACCCCCACCGAGTACAAATATTATTTGTTTGGTGAATACAGATGTTTGCTGTCTGGGTATTATATTGTATTCTAAGTATGTATTATTGCTATGTAGTGCACGAAGAGCCTTTTTGAGGTGCTCTTATAATACTTTCACCACACACGAACAAATAGTTCGAAAGAACCAGTGACATGATAAGAGAAAGAGAGAGTACGTATTTACAAAAATATGATATAAGTATTATATCAGCTATCTGGTTCCTATAGTACAAGCTCTGCTTAGTTTGGGGCTATATAGTGTTGTGTTGATTGTCCACAAAAAACAAAAAAGATTCATACCTACTTATTACTAATCGTTCACTTTATCATCCTTAGTCGATTTTCAAACAACGTTTGATACACGGTAATCTCTAGGGCAGCTAAAAATGAAGTTCGTTTTATCTCAAAATAAATGGAGGAATAGATACGAACTGACACCAGAATTAATATCAATGAACAAAGCCGACGAGCCGTGTCACTGAAATAATAGAAATCAATTTAACCCTTCCCAAACTGCGGGCTCCACAAAGCCGGATTACAAGGCCCCGCACAAACGTAATAAAACTAGATCGAAGGTTATGCCTGGCCTAAAGTTAGACGCACCGCTACGTGCTAACTGCTCCGTGGTGGTCCTCACGAGCAAAGACCAAGAGCAATGTTACCACGAGACTAAAAGATTGCAACTCGCACTTTAAACATGCCCAAAACTTATGCAAATGTCAGATTATTTAGATAATTATAATAATTAATTAATTTTAAAATTTTAATTTTAAGAAACATTATAACTTTTTAATATTATTATACTTTTTAACACTATTTTTATATATAACGGGATATTTACCAGTAATCAATTCAACCGTGATCATGGTGCATGCAACTGTGCCGAAATATCGGGAGTCAAAACACACAAAATTTAATCATGGTAAATATTCCATTCTTCATAAAAATAGAAAGCAGAAGCATTTTAAAAAGCTGACCAAAAATAAACAATGTTTGAAATATTTCGTGATATGGAGCAGTACTACTTTATTAATTTAACACTTTTTTACTATCGTTAACCCTAGACACGATATTAAAAACAATAAAGCAAATTACCATACAGTCCCTATAATTTTATAAATGTGAAAGTTTGGATGAATGGTTGGATGGATGTTTGTAACTCAATCACGCCCTAACGGCTAAACGGATCCTGATGAAATTTGGCACAGAGGTATTGTCTGGAATAGCACATATGCTACTTAAAGAGAAAAAGACACAGAGGTAAAGTACATACATTTTAATCGTGGGTAATACCGCGGGGTGCAGTTTTTCAGCTTTTATAAAAGCTGAAAAAAATATTACTGGGTAAACGACAGGGTCAAAGAAGAGACAGATGAATTTTTACACAAGAATTGACTGCAGTAGTTATTCTGTGTCAGCACAGCACTCTTAAACCAATTACAAATGTTGTGTAATTGCAGCGTCGGTCACTAGAGTAGGCCACTAACTCATACGAACTCTACAGTTACTCTGCTCTTCTTCTTAGAGAAGAAGAAGAAGTTACTCTGCTGACGGCCTATAGCTGGATTCAAAGCCTAAAACGCTGGCTGATTGAGCCGGTCTTCTACAGTTTTAACGAATTTATTGAACCATAATTTTATCTATTATTAATTTTTTATTCATAATATTGGAAATACTTTTATTATTATATTTTTTTATTATTATTTTTTTGAATGACATTTTGTATATTGCTAATTTTTTTTAATCAAATGTAACACTATTTATTAATGTACCTAGGTACCATCTATGTACACTTATTATTATATTTTTTATAATATGTCAAGACCTGTAAATAATTTTACCATTTTAATGCTTATGACTTATGACTTACAGTTGTGAAGTCGCTGCAAAGCCTATGGTAAATGATATTGACTAGATAATTGCATCTTCTTTACTCTATAAACTTCCCAAAAAAATAAACAATCTCTTTAATATTTTGTTTCTTCTTCTTTTGTGGTGAACGGATTTCAAGTGCGCCTCAGAAAGACTCCTTTCGTGCACTCGACACACAATACATGTTTTTGAACTTTTTAGATTCTACAACATACCGGTTTCATCGCAATGTTTTCTTCGACGTTGGAGAATACTGGCAAACAACAACAAACTTACATTTTTACAACAGAAAAACTCATTAGTACACGTATGAATTTGAACCCACGACCTCGATTGAATCTCTTAAGTCAAGCTTTGGTGTTAGTGTAGCTATGAAAAGTAAGAAAAAGTTTGGCAAGGATCAAAAAGTATGAAAAGATTTGTCCTGAAGTTAAATTGTCCTTTAAGATTCAGCAGCGGTTTGAGATATACCATTCCAAATCGTTGCCGTTTCCCTTTAACGATTATCGGTGGTAACCGGTTCGGTACGGTTTGAAATTATGTTAGCTCTTAGCTGCTGCATACAAAGATGGTTTTATCTTATGTATTTCGTATAGGTACTTTATTATTACTTTGAAGCGTAGCGTGTGTATGTATTTGAAAATAATGGTAGCAAGATTTAACAAGAACGTCCATTTATTTATTCCCGCCGTAGACAGTTAATCCAATGACCGGTGTTTTTCGCAGTGCAATGGGCAGGCTAAAGTCCAAACACCATACCACCTGCGCAGGGTGCGGCCTTGCGGCCTGTAATGCTATTCGATTCTCATTGCTCGCAGCAATAAAAGCAGCATTCTAAATTCAAATGGCATTTCCATAGAGTATGAGAAAAGTAGACTTTTCTTGTTATTATGCGACGCGACATAAACGCATTCTTTGAGTTAGTGAGGTGAAAAATAAACTACAAGCGTAAATTATCAAAGTCAAAAGTTGCCTGCTCTGGGGTACTTAAGTATAAAAAAGATGAGAGTGTATAAAGACGGAAAGGCTATGCCAAAGGATTGGCTCTACGTCCAAACAAACTCTATCTTGTAGCCAAAAATAGTGACATCTGTCAGAAAATATGGTCCCATTTCATCACAAAAACAATAGGTTGAGTTTCTCCCCTATTAGCCTTTAGGATCAATAAATCTCATTGCGCTGCGGGACTATGTTGTTTTGACAGCTCTCCTTTATGGAAGGTTTTATTATATTTCAGTACTATCTCATATTCTTGAAAGTCTATTAATAGGCTTAGGAATTACCAAATTAAACTTATTCCTATTTTAATTCCATACAGAAGGGCACCTGTAGGCTATATCTTTAGAACAGACGTTTTTTAAAGCTATAACTATTACACTGGTAGTTTTTTTTATCAGCGAAAAGAAGTCCGCATTGCTGAATATAGACTGCCAGGACGAAAAAAGGCGTTTCTGTCTTAGTTGTTTTAATATCGTTGGTACATCAGGTCCATATTTACTTTTCTACTAAGTTTAAAAAAATATTTGCTTTAAAGTGAGAATTTTAAGCTTGCAAACTAAATAAGGAAGGTAGTCTCTGAAGTATAATTAAAATTGTTTGATTAAATATCATGAGGGTTGAAATAAAGTTTCTGCGCTAGGAATTTTTAATACCTATGTTTTAGTTAGTGAGTCTTCGCCATAATCAACTGGAATCTCTTTACAGAACATAATGTCAAAATAAATTAATTATAGGTTCTTAGATAAGATGGATACATAAATGAATACTTTAAAACAAGCAGACGTTTTAAAATAAAATAACAAATAAAGGTACAGTGGGCGGTCTTAAGAGCAATTTCTTCCAGACAACCTTTAGGCAATAATAAACTAGGTTTCAAATTTGTTGCAATTTCATTCAATTTGTTCTATATATTAAGAGTTGGAAGCCCTGGAACTCCCAGGGCTTCCAACTCTTACTTTTTTTTTTACGGCCTTACCTTGTTATCTGGAACATTAAATCATAGGAATTATTAATGCTAATTATTAACAAATTTCCACGCACGGACTTACATAACCTCGGTAAAATTAAAATTTCAGAAGCCTAAAGCTAGACGGAAATTCAAAATTTAGCGTTAGCGTGAATTGGAATGGTTTCAAAATCCGGCGAATTATTGAATTGAATTGAAGTCTAGTTCTAGTCTAGTTGCTACTGTTGAAAGATAAGCGTTAATTCCGATTGAATTAGTTTTTGCTCTTATATTATATTATAGACAATCCACGCAACACTATCTAGCTCCAAACTAAGCAGAGCTTGTACTATGGGAACCAGATAGCTGATATTATACGTAGGTATATACATTTTTTTTTGTAAATACATGCTTAGAATACAATATAACACCCAGACAGGGAACAAACATCTGTGTTCACCACATAAATATTTGTTCTCGGTGGGGGTCGAGCCCACGACCTACGGCTCAGAAAGCCGAGCTACTGAGCTGAGAGGCCAGTCAACGTGTTGATTTAGGTTGACTTTCTGAAGGTATGCCACGTCTAAACGCATTGCAAATTCAAAAGAATCTTGGTTATTTGAATGTTTGCAGCTCAATCACACTGCAATTGGTTGAACCGATTCAAACAAAATTTGAAGTAAAGTTCCTACCTGAAACAACCTACAAAAATCCACCAGCAGGTAAATTTTAGGAGGATGTTTGTTAGTATTTCATTGCATATTATTAATTTTCTCAGCTTGAAATTGCACTGTTTACAATTAAATGTTTCAAAAACAAAACAAAGATACAACGACGAAGACGATTAATTTTTTTAAGATGTCGATTTTATGGCGATTAAAACTAAAACTATGATTTTATTGTCTTTAAACCATTTGTACTTGATTTATTTGGTGTTTATTTATTTAGAGATATCAGGGATTTCTACTAGATTAAAGTCATGATTGAAAAATGTAAATTTTTAATTGATTTACGTATCGAGTATGTACTACAACGCAGATCAGCAGCTCTGAGCTGAATAATTCAGCTCAGAGCTGCTAACGTGCGCTTAACAAAAGAACACTTTCATTTGCATATCATCCCCATTCACCACTCATTTGAATAATTGTTTAATTCCATTTTACTTTTGGGATGCTTTTGGCTATTCTGATTTTTAACAGCCAGCAGTTTTACGAATCTAATAAAGTTTATTCTCAAAAATATTGTATGATGTATTGAATTTAACATTTTCATTATGTTTGGTCCTTACTGAAAGCGTTACCCTTGTCCCCTTGATGTTGGAGGCGAAGCAGCATTAAGCTGAGTGAAGATCATTTTGGCTCAATGATACATAAAATGTCTTGTTGGTTCAAATCTAGTTTATTTATAAATCGCGCAACAACAACTAGCTACAAGCTAAAAAGCTTTTTGTGATCATTCAAATTGTGTATAATGAAGTTATGAGTTGATAGTTAAAAATTTTATGGAAAAATATATTTTTTTCTTAAAAAAAAAAAAACTTTTTTTGAATGCTTTTATTTAAACGCTGTACGTTTAAATAAAAGCATTCAAAAAAAGTTTTTTACCTTAAATTTATTTTTATATTGGTTTCTAAATACATAATCTTCATTTTAGTTCTGTATATGATTGGCCTTACTATTCTGTACCTATATGGCTTAATGTTATAATTATGCAACGCAGGAAAACTTCAGCGAACTATAACTTTGTTACTAAAGTTACAGCAACGCCTGTTTTGTGAAACTAAAGTTTTGATTCTGAAAATGCGGTGGCTGGCATAATCATGACAATTTATAATAATAAATGTATTAGTAAAAAGTTAGTAGAGAGTATAAGGAAAGAGTGAGTAGAAAGCTGTCCCAATATGGACTCAAATTAAAACATACCTGTATATTTCACAGATAACATAGATGGATAAAATTTGTATGAAATTAATATTTCTAGCTTAGTAATCATAACAATGTAAAAAAAATTCAATTATTGTTACGGTCATCATTTTCAGCCACCGTCTCTGACAAAGCCAAAGCTTGAGTTGGCAACTCTAGTTCGAGTTGGCAACACTAGTTCGACTTCAAAGTTACAAATTATCATACATTATATAACGAAATTTCATAACTTTTCGTAGTAGGTACTTCAAAGGTGCCTTACTGCATACTATACGAGTACAAAGCACTAGGAGTTTGACTAAAGCTGCATTTTTCAGTCGACTTCCAATCAAAAAGGAGGAGTTCTCAATTCGGTTGTATTTTTTTTTTATGTTTGTTACGTTACCGTTAATTTATTTGATTAAGTTTCACATCGTTTTTTTCCAAACTAAGAGCTGATTAACCCCAACGGTTAATAAATGTAGGAGTATTATAGGTTTTCGTGTAGTAGTAGAGCTCTTTGTGAAAGGCTCGTCCGGGGACTACCACCATGCCTACTTTTGCCGAGAAGCAACATTGCTGTGTTTCAGTTTGAAGGGTGTGGGTGCCGGAAAAATTACTGGCACGTGAGGCTGAACATCTGTATGCCTCAAGTTGATAGACTCAGGGCAGTGCATCGTACGGAGACGTGCGGGACCTATGAGCCAATGTTTTGTTATAGACGATAGTTATCCACTTAAAATCAAAGGGGTCATTATGCTTGTTCCATCAGCTATAGTTTCATAAAAAGAAACTATTATATCTTTAATTCAACGCAACAATATTTCGTTAGCTACGTAGGTTTTTTTTACTTTTCATAACTGGGTTAAAATTTGCGGCATAATTCCGATGAAAATTTTGGTGAAATTTCGCAGTTGCTTAATTACGTCAGCCTCCGAGTGGGTAAGTACGTATCTTCATGTCGAGCCCCTCACTAGCCCTTATTGTAAGTGACTCAGCATTTTAATTAAGGTGAGTTGGCAGGTAATGTTAACTTTATTATGGAGCTAGTAACTACAAAAAAAGATTTGACAAATGTATACTAATGGACTGTTTTAGTAGCGCCAGTGACAGAAAAAATTAGGAGTAATAGGCTGGCGTAGTACGGGTGTCATGAGGAGGGATGAAAGTCATATGACTAGGAGAGTGATGAGTATGGATATTGATGGATATATGAGCAGAGGTAGTCAAAGAAAACATGGATGAACTGTGTGAATGATGTCATGGATAAGCGAGGAGTGAATGCAGAGATGACGGCTGACAAAGGGGAATGGAGGAGGAAGACATGTTGTGCCGGCACTGCATAAAGTGGGATAAGGACAGGAGATGAAGATACTTAAGGACTTTTTAACCGACTTAAAATAATGCTGGAAGAGGATCTCAATTCGGTTGTAATTTTTTATTTGTTAGTCACGGTCACGGGTTTAAATTCCGCTCGGCTTTTACTTTTGGGATTTATGAAAATCTTTGTCATTTTTATAGATTTTTTGAGATAGGTAGAATGAAAGCAACCTCAAGCAGGCATCTGCAAAATTGTTTTTATACAACAAAGTAACAAGCATACGAAAAACCTTACGGCCCTTCTGATGGGAAGTGGATACCGTTGCCTATATGGACGCATTCAATACCGGAGGCATCACAAGCGTGTTGCCGACCTTTTAAAACTTTTAAAACACCCTTTTCGAAGAACCCCATGCTATAGTCCTAAGGGAAAACCTCAGCAGGGAGATCATTCCACTGCCTGAGTGTTCGCAGAGGAGTGAATTGTTCAAAGCCTGGCTGTTATGGTTTAAGGATACTCAAAGATTTGATACCTATGCCCCACAGGTCATCCTATACTAGGGCTCTACCCTACTCAAGAATATTGGAAATGTCAGTATCAGTTATGATGTAAGTAGCTTAGAACCTTATGCTTATCTAGGGTATCACACGTTGCCAGATCTGCAAATACATTATATTTACGTTAGTAGTGATGCTTTCAGCAATTTTTGATAATTATGCCTTATTAGGCCTTTTAGGCCCTATTAGGCCTTTTGATAATTATGCCTTATTAGTTATTAGGCCTTTTGATAATTATGAAGTCATTGACACAGATTTTTAAAAAGAGTTTTTTAATGTCCCAAAAGTTAAGAGCCGAGCGGGATTTGAACCCGCGATCTTCCCCTTAGACGCAGCGGTCAGCGCAGCCACGTGGTTGCGTTGAGCGCTGCGCCATCGGATCCTAATCACACTCACATTACTGAAAACTACTATTACTATTAGGCAACAAAGCCTTTGGCTTGTTTTTCTACGGCTTGGTCGTGTGGAACTGGCGCTTAGATTCACCTAGTTTTAAGAAGTTTTTAAAGAGGTCCTTGTCATACCTGAATAAATACATAATTTGACTTTGACTTTTAGACTTTGTCCGTTTACGATGAACTTTGACCGCGGTATTTTGTACGTGTGAACGAAACATGATACTTTCGGGTCGATCCTTTTAGTACCGTTCTGGTTATCCCTCGATGACGTCATTCATGGAACCGGACTACTGTGGGTTCACCCCCACTCTGGTTACTGGTAAGCTCGCAGTTATTTAGTTGGTAACCACTACTTTAAAAACTAAGGTTTCGTATCATATTTTATTTATATTACAACTCCAAATAATAAAAGTTTAAAAAAACTTGAGAAACCGAATTCATGGCTAAACTATTTAACCGGTTTTGATGAAATTTCTATGGAACTAATCTGAAAATATTACTTTTCCGGTTAAAAAAAGTTTTTTTTTAAATCGGTTCATAAATGACGAATTTTAGCTATAACAAACATTTTTTTATTTGAAATCGGCTAAAAAACAACAATTGACGCTAAAACAATCGGCTAGAGCGTGTTGGACCGTGAACAGAAAAAACTTTCAAAGTGTTGTCATCGCTCAGAATCTCCTGAAGACGACAGTGACGACTACAAACGACCCTGAATGGTTACAAAAATACCCTGAAAAATTACCCAAAATTGGAAATGGTTGAAGATTGCGGGTAACCGGTGCATGGAAAGGGCTCAGACTCGTTCTTCCTGGAAATTAATAGGAAACCATATCCAGTCGTGGATGATGATGATGGACATGGTAAATAAGGTGTCTCAGAACGAAAATTTAACTCCAGTTAATGATTACTCTGATCATCAAATAATATGACTGGCATCTCAGCTCAGTTAGTAGTAGCTCTGCCTTCTGCGCCGTAGGTCGTAGGTTTTATCCCCGCACTGGTAATAAATATTTGTGTGGTTAACGCAAATGTTTGTTCTCTCTCTGGGTGTTATATTGTATTCTAAGTATGAATTTAGAAAAAAAGCAGCCAAGTGCGAGTCGGACTCGCCCATGAAGGGTTCCGTAGCACGACAAACTACAAAAACCTTTATATTATGTTACTTGATGTAACGTAATAAGGTTCTTGTAGTTCGTCGAAAGGTAAATTGCAGTTTACGGTTTATGACTTATAAAAAAAAAACTACTGACTAGATCTCGTTCAAACTAAATATCGTTGGAAGTTTGCAAAGTAATGTACAACATATATTTTTTTTAGTATTATCATTCTCTTACTTTAGAAGTTAGAGGGGGGGGGACCAACTTTTTTCCACTTTGGAAGTGTCTCTCGCGCAAACTATTCAGTTTAGAAAAAAACGATATTAGAAACCTCAACATCATTTTTGAAGACCTATTCATAGATACCCCACACGTATGGGATCGATGAAAAAAAAAAAATTGAGTTTCAGTTTCAAGTATGGGGAACCCCGAAATTTATAGTTTTTTTTTTTATTTTTATGTAAAAATCTTAATGCGGTTCACAGAATACATCTACTTGCTAAGTTTCATCAGTCTAGCTCTTACGGTTTCGGAGAAAAATGGCTGTGACATACGGACGGACAGACAGACAGACAGACAGACATGACGAATCTATAAGGGTTCCGTTTTTGCCATTTGGCTACGGAACCCTAAAAATATGGCATCAGCTATCTGATTCCCCTAGTAGATGGGATTGAGGCTAGATAGTGTTTGTGTGGATTGTCTAAAACTAGTTAAAAACTAGCGCTGTCATTTTTTATTCTATAAATAGCGTTATTCCGTAGATGGAAAAGTGCCTCTATTATTTTTATTTTGTATAATATTGATGAATTTAGAACTGAGAGAGTGCACTTGCCTGCAGGCACAATGCCCAAGAGATGACGTATTTAATGACCTCTGTTCCGTGGTAACTGCTTTATAATCTGTGGAGTCTTTGTGCCTTCCACTTGTGTTATCGGCAGTACTCAGGCTCGCTGTGGATTTTAATGCAATTTATACCAACAGTTGTGCTTTGAAACGTCATTAGTATATTTATATCCTATACTAATATTATAAAGAGGAAAGATATTTTGTATTTTTGTGTGCAAGTTTGTAATGGTAAAACTCAAAAACTACAGTGCCGATTTCAAAAATTGTTTCACCATTGGAAAGCTACATTCACCCTGAGTAAGATAATATATATTTATGTGTTTAAAAAATAAACGTCCACCCATGCGAAGCCGGGACAGGCTGCTAGTAATTTATATAAATATTGTGGACATTATGAATGGTAAGTATGGCACATAATATTTCAATCGTTGCACAATGTACAAACAATGCATTAGATACACACCTGGATTCAAATTCGTGACTTTAGGGTCGGGGAATTGCTAAATTCGCACGAGTGTGGCCAACTATAAACACATTTTTCATTGATTTTATAGCTGGCGACGTGGCGACGCTTCTCATCCTAGTATTTTGCTATACAAAACAACAACGCTTAATTGTTTATAATGTAAACAAGTGCAGTAAAGTGGAAAATTGTGTTATTTTATGTTCGTGTGCTATGTTTATGCTGTGTAAAGCCTCGTCTATACTAAAGCGCCAATCATGTAAAAACTACAGTTTATTTTTAAACTTACTACTGCTGGACATAATTAAGCTGAACAATTTTGAGCCTCTATCCACACACTGGTTCTCAAGTTTTTTAAACTTATATGTAAGTATTATATTATCCTACCAATCGCCACTTCAACTAACATATTCTGAGAACTACGTTGGGTAACTTTGGTTTTCTACGTTTCCACATTTCGGATTCTATCACGTAGTAAAACTACCATACTATCCATGCGGCTTTCTGTGGGATTATTCTTGCAACACGGTTCATTCAGGCGATCGCTAAATCCACTGTGTTAAATGTTATACATTTTTTTGAAATATTTGAAAATTGAAAACGAAACACAGCGATTACTTGACCAAGTCGTGTTGCGGAAATGCAGGGCTATTACTAGCTGTGCCCAAATATGGTGCAGCGGGATATTCCTGCAACATTATTCGTTCAGATGATCGCGGAGTCCACTATGAGTTTTCAATTTTTGACTGAAAAATCTAAAATTCATCAAGGCGATCTGCGATGCGTCATATTTGACAGCGTTTCATTGATCACCATCGCCATCGCCTAGATGTGCCTTCCAGCGATCACCCAAACGAACCATTTTGCAAGAATAGCCGAACTGTTTCGCGAATTGTGTGTGTATGAGGCTTTATGCGGTTGTGTAAATGATGATAGGTGGTAAACCATGAGTTGGTGTGCTCGTATAAATATTTTATTATAATAAAAGCGTGCTTTATCTGTTTGTTCGCGTCGTGAGCTTTTTTGACGCAAAGTATAAAATATTTACGAAGCTTGGGTATACACACTTAATCTAGTTTGTAGAATACAAGTATCTTGGTATCTCGTGCAGATGTTAGTTCACCTTAGTGTATAGGGTACCATGTCTGTGGTTATTAGTAAAAAAAACAACGACGCAAGATTTCTAAAAACATCTAAACAATCGAGAGTCTATGGTAAAACCACAGAACCTATTGTGTGAATTGTCCATAATATTTATTTATTTATTATTATTATTTTTATGATGATTAGATTGTATTATTTTAGTTTAATTTGAAATAAGCCTCGATTCACCTGAACCTAGGCGCTAGTTTCTTGTGATCATTAGTAACAAATAACAACAAAAAAATCGAGTTAAAGAAAAAACTATTCACCAGAAACAAACCTAAAATGTCACGCGTTTTATCATTTTGGGTCCTTTAAACTAAGAAATACCTACAGGACTATTTTTAAGTTGTCTTATCACCACAATTACCTTTAAAAGGATGGCCTACATACGACCTATTATACAAATAGCCTCTGGCCGCGCACTAACTAGGTACTATGTGGAAAATTAGCGTTGGAGTGCCCCGAGGGAGTTGCCGTGCTACGGTTACATTGCAGCTTTAATTAGTGTCGCACTTGGCATGGAATATGAAGCCTGGTGTAAAATAAAGCAATGTACATTAAATAGGATACTGCATGAGGTCATTGCGTAGACAGATCGCGGGGTAGTTACTTGACACATGATCGTCATTACGTGAAGAGGAAGTTTTGCAGTGGTTTTATCTTGAACACTTAGATAAGGATGATTATCTGGTAGAGTTAGATATCTAGCAGTTTCCTGCTAAACTTCTGGCTGTCCCTTTCAACCGGTTTTTAAACATACAAAACTTGATACAGTTTTTCTTGATTTGTTTTTGATTAATTATAAATTCAACCGAAATCAGCCAGTTCGAAATTTAAATAAAACCTTTGAACCCTGTAAGCTTGGTTGTAAACTCCTTGGTTGCCATGTTTCCAAGTAAAAGATCGTTCCATTTTTAAATTACACGACAGATACTTTGTAATGTATCTGGCCGCTAAACACGCCTGCATGTATTTGCTCACTCAAATCTATATTTTATAAAAGAAAGTCGTGTTAGTTACACTATTTATAACTCAAGAACGGCGGAACCGATTTGGCAGAAAATTAATGGGGAGGTAGCTTAGAACCGGGAAAAGGACATAGGATACTTTTTATCCCGAAAAAGCAACGGGAACGGGGTATTACGGGAACGGGCGAGCGAAGCCGCGGGCGGCCACTAGTAATAAATAAAATAAATAAATAAATAAAATAACGCTCAAATTTCCGAGCATGAGAAAAGTAAAATTATGCAGTTTTAGACAGTAAAATGTCTTTATTTATATCTTGATTCTTGTTCTGGTAATAATATGTTAATTTATATTCAGTTTTCCAAGTGTTATTTTAAATCATGATGTTTAAAACATTTCAAGTGAAACTAGAGAATTTATACACGAATAAAACGCAACATGAAAAAAACTTGAATAAATATTATTTAAACACAACATTTACATTTATATATTTACAGATAAGAAAACGTTGTGCCCCATTTTAGCATTTCTATTTTATTGCTAAAAGTACTTGAAATATATTCTTTTCTCATTAGACTCGCAGAAGCTTGTAAAAATGTTCGCTTTTTTGATACAATTCATTATTAACAAAACTCAAATGAAATTGCTAACAGGAAGAACGTGAAATTAATTAAACTTAATCAAGGAAAGCAATTATACAATTAATTGAAGGAAGTTTTCTATTTAATTATTATTTGTGTAAGTAATCGCGATCTTTGTTATTACGATAAAACTTAATTTAATTTAATTAACTGGAGACGATTGGGGTATGCCTAGTGGATTAATAAATTAATTAACAGATCATGATCCTAGATAAATGTTTGCTAAACCTCTGTATCGAACAGCAGATTATTTCCAACTAAAATTATTAAATGATAACCAATAAAAAAATAGAAACCTTATTGAATAAGTGATTGTTGTGTGCCTTTGACACTTGGCTGCGGGTTTTATTTCCAATAATAACAACATAATATTATTATATTTACAAAAAAAATATAGATCATAAGCGCTTATTATAAGCGGGATGACCGAATTTGGGACGGGAACGAGGCGAGTAGAAGGAAAAGGGGGACCTTGTCCAGCAGTGGGCAGACCAACCTGAATAAAAAAAAAAAAGAAGCCTCTGTGAAAATCTCAGTCAATACTTATTTATTTATACTTGTCCCGGACTCAATCATTGACCCTCAAAGGGCGGGTAGCAGACCTTTTCTCATTTATAAACTACGGCACGTACGAGTTTTAAGGCCTGCGCACACCTAGGTTGCTGGCGTCAGCGATCAGTGAAACGCTGTCAAATTTGACAGCGGTATTTGACAACCTTTAACTGATCGCTATCGCCAGCAACCTGTGTGCGCAGGCCACATTTTTGCGCACCTTCTCTCTTGTGTCTTGTTTCACATAAAGTCATATGAACCGAAACGGTCCGCCCTTGGTTCGTTGGGCGAGGAGATATCAAGAGATTCGAACGTTGATTTGAACCATGAATACTTATGGAATGGCGATCGTCTGCATTGGAAAAGATTTGCTTAGTAATGAGCCCGCCCAGCTGTACCCAGAAATAATCTGTAAAAAATTCAAAACTAAGTGTACACTGAGGAATATTTTTCTTCTATCTTTTACTACCAGAAAAAATATATTTCATTTAAAAAAGATTTAGTAGACCCATTCTGACTACTACACTCTGTCAAAATCATTTACGAGTAAACCATTTTTAAGCAAAAAGTGATGTCATTTTTCAGTATGTTTTGGACAATTTAAAAAAAAATATATGTAATGCTGTTTTTAGAAAATTTGTCGACCCTTATAAATTTCCAAATGTCTCAAATAAACAAGATTTGAAGTTATTTCTGTTTGGAATATTTTTTTTTATTGTATCCGTGGCATCGTAACAAATTAAGACACTTTGGCATTTATACATTGGTATGGATTGCTGTTGACATGACTTTCCAGACCTCTATGAGTAGAATGCACTTGCTCAAAGCAGTCTAACTGCATAGTTCCAGCAGCCCGGCGGGTGTCAGCGGTCAGGCGACAAACCAACACAACTTTATTCTGGCAGCGTGCCATTGCAGCCGAGTACTTCACACGTAATAAATACTTTCGCAACTGATTCCAATTGATTTTATTTTTATTGGTGTACTACGTCTTTTAAGAGCACTGTATTTGCTAAATCTATTTGTCTATTCAAAGTTATGAGACTCCTGTTTTCAGTAGCAGTAAAGCCAAAAATATTATAGAAAATCTAAATAAAGTTTATCAAAAAATTTATGTTCGCAAGATAAGAATTTATTAAATTATATAATTTGTTTGCAGAACCAATTTTTTTTTTTTATGGGTAGGTATCTGGCGCAGCGCATTAGCATGGCAATGCTACTCAGCGTGGCAATGCCTTCAGCGTCTTGGGGACGTTTTTTTCTGGCACTAATTTGGGTCAGGTGAGCTATTTCCAGATTGTAACTGTCTGCAGATACTATTTTTATGAACAACGGGATATTTACCATGATTAATGGCCCGAACACACCTAGTTTGCTGGCGGTAGCGATCAGTCAAACGCTGTCAAATATCGCTGTCAGATTTGAGATTTGACAGCGAATATTTGACAGCGTTTCACTGATCGCTACCACCAGCGAACTAGGTGTGCGCAGGCCTTAAATTATGCGAGTTTTGACTCCTGTTTATTATACACAGTTGCATGCACCATGATCACGTTTCAACTGAAGTTCACGAGTAAAAGAAATGTTATTGGCAGATGAATTGATCTACCCTTTCGCACTCTTTAATTGGTTTCGACACTACTATTGGGTTCCACATCAGATACCACAATAGACACAAATACACACACAGAACAGATAGCTCAACTGTTTCTTTTTCCGTGTGTAATTTGTAGGTATATTTTGTAAAATAAAACCTGCGGTTTCAATTATTTCACTGACTTAGATCCCTCTTATTTTGCAGGTACTAAAGGGTGGTTACAACATTAATGGATGATTGAAAGGTAAAGTAGTTTTGAACACTTTGTAATGCGATGTTTCGCTAGATTACATTGTTTACATCGTAACTTTCCAAACAGCAATGTAACAAGGTGTTGACCATCGTTAGCAAACCTACCCTCGCAAATCAGAAACAGTGGTTGAACTTCCAAAACTAGCGTCTATCTTCAAAACAAATAGCTAGCTGGACAGCAAGTTGGAATTTGCTAAAGTAATTTATTGGGGTCCAGTAAATTTATTACGATTTATAACCTCAACCACTAGGATTAGAATCAGTTCTTTGATAGTTTTGGTTAGAACTCAATTGAGGTCTCGGATCAAAACAGGTGGTTGCAATAAAGCGGTTAATAAATTTACCTTAGTTATTATTGTGTTAAAGAGAGAAAACATGTGCACCTATTAACCAGTCATCTGTGAACGTGAATATTTATGTCCGAGTGTTAATTGATAATGCTGTGCTAATTCATCACTATCATCAGCCTGAGAAGCCCAGTACTGGACATAGGCCCCCTACACAAATGTTTAGAGGAAGAAGAACGATTTTGAGCCCTGTCCATCCACCGACTATCCACTAACTGCGTAATGGGCAGGCCGTAGCTTTCGTCTTCCGGCACCCTGTGGTCGCCATTCGAGAACCTTTATTATTAAAAAAATGTATTCAAGTATTATATCAGCTATCTGGTTCCCATATTATAAGCTCTGCTTAGTTTGGGGCTGGGTAGTGTTGTGTGAATTGTCCACAATATTTATTTATTTATTATATTTTATTTATTCCCCAACGGTTGTCGGTTCTTCAAGCTGTATAACCATTGCCACTTCAACTTACTATTTCTACATAATTTTGCTTTCTACATAATGGGCCACCTGAGGTTGCGGTGGGTTGAGGCGCATCAGCTATAATAATCACAATAAAAAAGTTGTCAAAACACGTTCACTGAGGACGTGACCTACGAGACATTGCACTACGTGCATGACTGACGGTCTCATGTGCCTTTCTGTGTTCGTGACAAAGATAATCCTGCAGAATAATTACTTTAGTTAAAATAACTTTTCATTATGCACACGAGGTTGACCTAAGAGAAGGTGTTGGGATGGTTTGGTAAAAGGGGGGAGGGACCCGTTGCGAATGGCACGAGGCCGCTGAGAATGGAAGCGCATTGAGGAAGCTTACACCCATTTTTGGGTGCCCTTTTTATAAAAATAATAATATATGAAAAATCTGTATTATGTAGCAACTCAACTGTTGGAAATATCAAGGTAAACTACTAAACTAAGGTCACTAAGGTTTGTGCTGATGCTATCCTGAGCGATAGCAAAAAAATCTTCGTGGTTTTTTTTTATTGTTATTTTTTTGCAATATAATGTAAAAGTAAAAAATGGTGTAAATAAATAAAAAAATGCTTTATTTATTATTTCACTATACAGCTCAAAAAAATACTGATCTAAGGACCTATTCACCCCATATAAGGACTACAGTGCAAGTTTTATTCTCTTATAGGAACAAATTGAGATTGAGGTGCACATAAGTGAAGTTAAGTAGGAAGTTAGGTATAAGAACAGTTTATTTCAAATAAAAACAGATGACTTGCATAGGCCGACGTTAAATCCTGGACTGAAATCAGTCCTCCCTTTTTGCTGACTTCAATTGAAATCAAAGATATCAATTTAATTCAATATAATTTATAGACTCCGTTCTGCCCTAAAACCGTCACCATAACTCTTCGCCAGACGTTTTATAAAACCAAAGGGATTTCAAATAATTTATCCGCGATATATCCCCAGCTGTATTCATAATACCGCCCAATCGCGGGCCCTGAGGCCCTGTAAGCCTACCACAAGCTCTGTCTGGCTCTGTCTCTGGCTCAGGTTTTGAGTCTGTGTGAGTATTGACTAAATAAATCCTACGTCGCAACGTCACACACACACACAGAATATATTTTGATACACTGCTGGTGAGCACTCACACAGACTCAAAACCTGAGCTAGAGCCAGACGGAGCTTGTGGTAGGCTTACTGACGTCTCTAGAGACCGTGTAAGATTTATTCGTAGGGACTAATGTCACCTACTATCGGGTATAATCCTTAGGATTTTGACAGAGAAGGTCGATATTTAATTTATGACGAAATTTTTATGCTGACTGAAGGGCAAGTCCCATTTCATTTACAACATTTTGTCTACGAAATATTGTTTTCGTTTCACCTATTGGTCTCTCTCTATTGTATGGAGAAAAGATGAGACAGCAAAAATACGTTACGTGGTTAGAGTTGTCTCATTAATTTTACATACAAAAGAGAGAGACACGAACTCACGCGAAAACAACATTTGGTTGACGAAATGTGGTAACAAAACTCCGACTTCGGGTACTGGGTACTGAAATCAAATGAAATAGTGTGGTACCAACAAACCAACGACTGGCCTCTCAGTTCAGTTGGTAGTAGGTCTGCTTTCTGTGTGTAGGTCGTGGGTTCGATCCCCACCGAGGATAAATAGTTGTGTGGTGAACGCAGATGTTTATTCTCTGTATGGGTGTTATATTGTATTCTAAGATAATAAAACACCCAGACTTTATGATTAAAAGTATGATACCAGATATACGGTTCCCATAGTACAAGCTCTACTTAGTTTGGGGCTTGATAGTGTTGTATGGATTGTCCACAATATTTATTTATTTTTATTTAGAACCTAGTAAAATAATTGTAAATAAATTTAACAACTTAATAATTTGCGAATTTCAAAGCTCTTATTTATGCGACTCATGCCAATAACAAAAATTTCCAAATCTTATATTTCCATTAAAGTAATTGAAGGTAGGTCAGGAAGTTACAGAAGAGGTTCACGAATAATAAAATTCAATTTATAGACTCTTAGAAGTCCGTACCTTTTCACCAGCCCGTAAAAACCTTAAATAATCGTTATCGTAAAAAATAATCGTAAGGTTAAAGAAGGTAAAAAATTACCACTTGCAACAAATTAACGAGTCCAATACATTACATTGAACGACTGTTTGAGTATCCGATGCTAAAGGGTCCATTAGAGACCTAGTTGTGGAAACCAGTCCACTCACCAGGTCCAAGGTCGTAGTCCAAGGTCAAAGATTTACCCATCTTAAGATTCAGCATTTTGTCCATAAATTCCATCATTTCATTCCATTTAATCCATTAAAAGTTCCACCTTCCAAAACGATAGATGACCTAGTAGTTACATATTATAAAAAAATATATACTTAGACTACTTATGTAAAAACAACACCGACTCTTCATGCTGCGAATTTTAATCTGGGTTATCAAGGCCGAGTCTGTACAAACTGCTTTTACAATCTTTTATATTTCCTAATAGACTCTTTCGTCAATGTAGATATCGTTTCCGTGGTGTAGCGGTTATCACATCTGCCTAACACGCAGAAGGCCCCCGGTTCGATCCCGGGCGGAAACATACTTTTTGCACTTTTTTTTCGCTATTTTATTTCTCCATTTCACTCGTCATTATAGGAAGCTCTACTAAAGCTGTACTAAAACTGTTATGCTATAAATAATTTACTGCTATTTCTCTCATAAACACACTATGAATGATCATAAAATGCTTAATTAAACTCATTCCATTATAATTCTACCAAACATTTACTAGTCATAATGATTATAGTAAGGAACGCTGTTATTAAAATAAGTAAGTGGTAATGGTAAAGTAAAAAACAAAATGGTAGCATATTTTTATTGTGAGCACTTCTAAAGGCTTATTTGCATTTTGTGCTTAGTTTTTGCTATTTTATTAGCCACTTAGGCTTCGTTCACACGGCATTGTACGGTAAATTATCATTACGGTAAATTATCATTCGTGTAAAAGACGAATAGCCGCAGTCTTCACACAGTTGTCACAGCGAGTAGACGTCACTGATGGATCCACGCGTGGTTGTACTTTTATATTGGTATCGTAGGCGCCAACGGTCTCGCCGCCGACAAAACAGAAGGTTTTGGGTACATCCTATTAATCAAGAATCTATGCGAACGATCACGTTTGAAAAATTATTCGAAAATGTTAGAAACGATGAAAAAAAGTTTTTTGTTTCGAATGTCTGTTGAAAGTTTTGAAAAGTTATTAACTCGTAATTAAAACGTGTGAACATCGTGCCGTGTGAACGAGACAGAGCTATATTATGTGCCACTGCGAACCGAATACGTCAAAGTTCATTCGATTTGCTTGACAAGTCCGTTGAGTATGCGTTTAAACGTATAAGCGGTACACGTTTTTTTGCAGTACAATCGACGTGTGAATGGATATATGTACGTTGTATGGTCACTATTTATACGTTAAGACGTATACTGCAAAAAAACGTGCAGGACAATGCCGTGTGAACGAAGCCTTAGTCAGCTTCGCACGTATTGACCATGTCGGTGACCTGTGGATTAGGCCGACTAAGCTGTCTGGATGGTATAGGTGCTGGGCAAGCCTATTCCACCTGAAATCCTGTCCCAGGCACTATAGCGTCCCGTAAGTGGGGGCATGAGAAAACACCAGTTACCCCTGACGTTATACATAATATAAATCATCTACTAAAGATGCGAAGGATGTTATTATTTAAATGTATATTTTTTTTTTATTAATGAGACTCGTGTTAAAGGGGCACACCACCATCAAACTTCTAACAAAATCAAAACATTCTGACAAAAACAAAATAAAACAACTTCTCGATCGCACTATTTAAAGATACAAAACCACTGGACTAATTTATAAAAAAAATGCATTAGAAAATATATTTTTGCAAAACATTGTTGATTGCTATTTTTATAACGCTTTTATTAGCTTCACCTGTATGTATGTATATATGTATGTATGTATGTATGTATGTATGTATGTATGTATGTATGTATGTATGTAACCGACCCCTTTGAGCTCGATTTTGTCCTACTTTAAACGATCAGATTTGATTCAAACTTTGCACACCTGTCAAAGGTCGATGACAATGCAATAATATGAAAAAAAAAATAAAAAAAAATGAAAAGAAATAAAAAAAATTAAAAAAAAATCTACTTTGAACGATCAGATTTGATTCAAACTTTGCACACCTGTCAAAGGTCGATGACAATGCAATAATATGAAAAAAAAAAATAAAAAAAAACAAAAGAAATTTAAAAAAAAACCTATTTTTAACGATCAGATTTGATTCAAACTTTGCACATCTGTCAAAGGTCGATGACAATGTAATAACATGAAAAAAAAATATAATAAAAAAAAACTAAAAAGTAAAAAATAAATTATAGTTTAAAAAATGTTGTGTATATGAATTGAACTAAAAAGTTAAAAATAAAACTGTTATAATCAATTGAAAAATTTATATTATTGTACAAAAAGCGTGGGGGGGGCTTGATTTTGATTGTTGTAAATATTTTATCAATAGTTTATTATATCTGAAGTTATTAGAAAAAGCACCCCACGCTTTTTATACAATAATATAAATTTTTCAATTGATTATAACAGTTTTATTTTTAACTTTTTAGTTCAATTAGTTATAAAAGAGTTTTTTTTAGTTTTTTAAACTATAATTTATTCATCATAAAGTTTGTTAATTATGGGGTTCGCTCTACGCCTTGGCAGAATACCAAATTAGTGTGATGTCATGTGACCTATACACAGCGTGACAGATACTTAGACTGAGACCTAATTGACCGTGTGCAATTTTGTTACATACCTATTTTTATTTACTTTCTTTCTCTTTATTTCTTTGTTCTAATTGATTTCATCAGTTTCACCTTTCAAAATGTTGATGAGTGCGAGTCAGATTTTTTTTGTCAGCCTCTAAAATAATGTTTGGATCAAGGTAAAGATACAAATTTGACTACATAAAAACCGAAGGAGAGAAAAACTTGGCACCGTCCAACCATTTCAATTCATCGCCCAACGCAGCATTTACTCTTATGAGAACTATTTCCATCATAATAATTATGAAAGCCATTTGGCGTTCCGACCCTCATGCCACGCGAGCTTTTGGCATCATACTCATTTTAAAAGGCAGCTCGCTAGATAAACTAGCAAACACTTGGAAACCTAACGACTAACAACCTTTCAAGAAAACTTTGAAGTTGAAAGTTTTAACTATTGATATCAAGACTTACGTCTCTAAGCAAAACAGCGTAGAGGATCCAATTTATTTAAGTTTAAAACACGTATAAGAGCGATTATTTTTACCAGACAGATAATTATTATTTTGCTTTATATATTTTTTTATTGAACACCAACATTTCTTTTTATAATATTATGTACTCGTACATAGTACTCTAATGCATTTTCTAGATAATATATTGCTTATTGAAACACTTCCGCAATAACTCCAATACTCTATACCTCAACTCGGAAATTTATTTTCCTTAAATCCTTCCAAATTAAAATACTTATGAAAATGTCTGCAATTTTCTCTTTTTGAGAACAGTTCAAAATATAAACTTCTTCAAATTCGCTACGAACGAGGCTACGAATAAAATTATCTACGAAAAAGCGTAGCAAGCTACGCGGCTACGACTCAAAGTAATTTGCCACTACCCACGCTTTGTGTAACGGGTCAATTATATAAAGGACTCCCTGTTTCATTGTCGCTGTTAAATTTTCGTTTCGCCAATTCATGATTCAAATGCCAGTAGGCTTTTACTTTCTGTAATTGTTATTTGACCTTTCTAAAATTAAGAGTAGAGTGACAACGAGAACGTACTTTTTACAGATAACCATAATATTGAATGTAGCATGAATTGTGTCTCAGATCCCGACATTCCAACGAATAACTTTTTCTCTGAAACATTTTATTGACAACAGAAATATTTTTGGCTTCTTTTTACTACCAAAATATAGAGGATGTACACAAGGATACGCATCAGACTATACACTGCTATCTCTTATGTCCTTGCTGTAAGCGTAATTTTTTTTGTTTTTAGGTAACTTGAGGTGTATCCCACTGTACATGTTAGAAAAACGCTACTTGTAAAAAAAGTTCCTGAAACATTAATATTAGCAATGCCCACCAAGCAACTTCTAAAGAACCCCATTTCATTTTGCTCACAAAAAAAATAATATATTCTGATCAACAGATTTGTAAATATCTGGCCTGTAGGGAGGCATTACGGCTTCATATAAAAATCTATACAAAATTCAAATTCCCTGAGCTAAAAATATAAATCAAACTGAAACACACGTATACCCTTGTTATTTTAGGCGAGGTCACGTGGTATTAATGCCGGTTGTGATTATAAATGAACCGAAATAAAGAAGGGAGGGAGACAACACAAGTACATAACCGTCCATCATTCGTCTGTTCAGTAATAAGCATTTCACAAGACTAGCCTAAAGGTACCTACTTCATTATAGTAGTGACCGCTTTATGATGCCCGTACTGTAGTTAACTGAGCCGAAATAACTGATTCCGACAAACGTAGCCCTGATCAATCTAATTAGGTAAATATTATAATAAAAAATGTTGTTCATAAATAAACACTAAGTGACGAGGAGACAAGAATAAGATAAAGCAGTATAACTTTTGAAACTCTCATCGTTTTTAACAGCATTTTTCGAACAAAGGGATATTTACCATGATTTCATTTTGTGAGTTTTGACTCCCGATATTTCGGCACAGTTGCATGGATCACGGTTTGAACTAAAGTCCACGAACAAAATAAACATGTTATTGACACACATCGATCTACCTTCCTTCGCACTTTTACTGTTTCGACACTACTATTGACTCCATTCTCACTTTCTACTCGATTTCACCAAAAAAAAAAAAATACAGTCATCTCTTTGCTAACGCAATCAAAACGTCCATCACTTTTAGGAGACCGTTACATATCCACATAGAAAGAACCTTTCCTGAGCCTTTTCTCTTTTATTAAAATAGACATGTCACATTGTCACAGCGGTCAGTAATTCGCTTTTTGTCCCCATATTGTATGGAAGTCAGACTGATGGAAGCAGTTACGGTATGAAATGGCACACCCAGCTTGACATATGGAGGACAATGTGTAAATTACTAGGTTGAATACAAATGGGCATGGTAATGATCGCTCAGCTACAAATGAGATTGCACAGGCACGTAACTGCTGTCAGTTCCAAGTAAGGTTGGATAAATTTAAAAACTGGGCCCATAACCTGCGAGCTGGGATTAAAAAAATATGTAAGTGCTTTCCAGTGTAGCGTTGGTATTAGAAAAAAAAGGTCCTGTGGAGTTCCATTGTACGATTAATTTATGAGCTATTTCTAGATATGTTTGCTGCACAAATACAGAGATATTGACCTATGAATTAATAGTTCCAAGGTCAATTAAAAATGGGTCCACCATTCATTTTGTGCATTTGAAGTAGAGCTCTGTAAGAAGGGCTCGTCTGGGCAAATTCTACCACCATGGCATTTTTTGTTTGAAGGGTGTGGGTGACGGTGAAATTACTGGCACGCGAGGCTGAACATCTGTACGCTTCAAGTTGATGGACGCAGGGCAGTGAATCGTAGGGCATGTTCCTGACCTACGATGCAAAGCTTTGTTGTAAATGATGATTACCACTTAAGGTAAAACGTGACAACGTCTTATAATTCGATGGAGCCAGCTGCACGCACGAAAAAACATGACTCATACAGCGTTACCTCGCTCTGAGGCGTTCCATTTAAGGCTTGAAGCGAGAGCGTGGAACGAGCGACAAAGAGGCACAATTGGCCTCCGCGTTCGGCAGCGTTCGACATCGGTGTATTTTCTTATGACGTTGCCACGTTCAACTATCGTCAGTAAACCGACTTTACAGATAACCGATTTTTTAAGTGGGCCTTATGCTTGTTCCATCAACAAGTTGTATAAAAATAAAATCCTATCAAGAGTAGGGGCTTAAAAGTTAAAATTAGTTATTGTTTTCTAGTCTATTTGAATATAAAGTATCTCGTTCCATAGCGTAATTACTTGAGCTATTTAAAGGTATGTCAGCCACACAATACTGAAACCTTATACCAGTAGAACCTATTAACAGGTGTGTCGAGGCCTCATCCATAAATAGAAAATCTCAGGGTGTTCACGCAATGCTATTTGCATTTTCTTGAGCTATAAGAATATATTTTGATGTGAATTAGTCTTTAAAATTTGCTTCCCTAAGGACGCAATTCAAATAAATTATGACAGCAAAATCGGTGATTCAGTTTAGTGTTTCATCCCCATCAAAATTTCAATTATACCACTGCACTGGTCAGCTAAAAAGTTGAAGATTTTTTTACGCTAAGTGAGGACTGTAACACATCGCGGGGGAAGCCCCGAAATTACGAGACGTATTCCTGTACAACAAACGGCCGAAACACACCCACACCCTTTTTTCATGGGACATAAGTAATTTCAAACCATTATTTTTTGTGAAAAGATTTTATTTGCGCCTGAAAGAAACTCAAACTTGAACTGATATATTATTATACATTATACAAACATGTATATTATATTATACATGTATACTATAAGAGTGAGTATCTTAAGCTTCTCATCAAATGATTTTCCAATTTGTCCCTAAGTATCGGATTATATCCCTTATGGTAATTCAGAATTGGGCTTGAGCCTGATGAAGGAATAATAACCTTATCAAGCCAATTTGCAGTCCTAGTTCCCACTTTGAATATTACGAAAATTCATTTGCATACCTCTTACTTGACGTTACACTTACGCAAAATTTTGCATTCCCTAATTGAAGGATTTATGTACATGTTGGTGTACCTAGAGGACTCGGAATGATGCTTGCAAGTACATATACATACTTATTTAGTAATTTTTTAAGTATATTTTTTTAATACAATATAACGCCCAGACAGAGAACAAACATTTGTGTTCAACACACAAATATTATTCCCGATGGGGATCAAATCCACAACGCAGCAGCATCCTAAAGGCGAGATGTCTTAAAAACCAAAATGGTCCTCAGTAGGCCTACCACATCCTCTGTCTGGCTCTGACTCAAAACCAGAGCCAGAGACAGAGCTTCTAGTAGGCTTATTGGCATGGAAACCCATCCCGAGGACTAAATTGTTACTACGTAAGTTACTAATCTACTTTTTCTGTTTTTATTACTAACACCTTATAGCTGTCCTAATATTTTTTTTTTTTTCTTTTTTTTTTTTTTTTTTATGTAACTTGCTGATGGAACAAGCATATGGCCCACCTGATGTTAAGTGGTAACCATCGCCTATAACAAAGCAATGCCTAGTAGGTCACGCACGTCAGAAACGTGCCCTACGATGCACTGCCCTGTGATTATTATTATACACCAATAAGAGAGTTTTTTTGGTTGTGGTTTGTTGACAAACATTCTACATAGAATCTAGTAGCTGGAGTATAGATACTATATGACTTCAAAACCTTAGCCCAGTTTCTACTGCAAACAAATTAGAGATAATCCGCAAAGGTCACGATGTCGCGAGGTCGCGATAAGGCTTCGTTTTGAAGTCCTTTGAAAAATGCTTTTAATTATGTTAATTACGAAAAGGGTTTAGTAATAAATGTCTCCCTTCAGAAATTACCTCGTGCGTATGAAATTTAACGCGATTAATGTCGAGCATAAAGAAAAAAACCCGTTCGAGAAGAATTATGGGCTACATAGAGTCTTGCATGAGAAGGGGCAACATTTTCAAAGATACCAGTGATATAATGCATGACGGTTATTTTATTAATAATCTTCTAAAATAAATTTAGAAGTCATATTCAGTCGGTGCCCCGAAATAGATTTTGCATTTGTAAATGGATTTCGCAAAGCAACTTCAGTTTACAGTAAATTTAAGCTACACTTTCGACCGTCTCATCACTTATCGTCTGAAAATATTATAAATTTAAAAAAACTTACAAAACCCGACTATGGCCAAACTGCTGAACCAATTTTGATGGAATTTCTATGGAGCTAATCTGTAACCTTTACTCCAATTTAATTTTGTCACCGAACTGCCCACGGCTTACGTTTTAGCCCCAAGAGACTTCACCAATCAAGACCTCCCAATTTTCTACTATTTATATCAACTAAAAAATCTTATCACGTATTGAATACCATTAAAAACTTTGGCATGTACCTAACAAATGTGCTTGCCTTTCACTTCCTTTGCTTCATATTTCCAAAGATTTTTGAGTGGAGTTATTTTATTACTATGGGATCCAGAGAGTTGATATAATAGCTATATTTTTGTAAATAAATACAAACCCCTTCATGAAGAATGTGAGCAAAATATAACATAACACCCAGACAGAGAGTAAACATCCGCGTTCACCACACATATTTGTGTTGCACTCGGTGGGGTTCGAACCCATGCCCTCCAGGGTGGAAGGCAGAGCTACTCTCAACTGAGCTGTGACGGCAGTCAAGGTGCTTTGCTGTCTCTCAAATACGGTTGTCTCTTTCCTTTACGCTGTAAAGGGTTTCTGTTAGAGGGAGAGAAACGATCATGATGCAGACAAGTTATAATAGAAACATTAAACCAATTACTCAATTCTGTCGCCGACATCCTTGTAGGTACCCCTATCAGTCGTTTTTTGCGCTCTCGAATTGCTAAGCGAGTACTTAGATACCTACACTTACACACATCATTGGTCAATAGTACCAACTGTTTATAAGGCTGGCATACCAACATTTTCTTACATACAGGTGTAGTTTTTGACGTGAATACGTCTTTAAAATTGCTTCCATAAAGACGCAATAAAAAAAAACTAATGATTAAATCAGGGGACATAGTTTAGTGCTGCAGCTATGTATCATCCCCATCCAAATTTAAATTACACCACTGGATAGCTAAAAAATCAAAGACCTGTTACGCTAATTATGG
Source organism: Thera obeliscata (assembly GCA_947578465.1). Taxonomy (NCBI): domain Eukaryota; kingdom Metazoa; phylum Arthropoda; class Insecta; order Lepidoptera; family Geometridae; genus Thera; species Thera obeliscata. The sequence continues at coordinate 18,970,359 of OX387912.1, read as the reverse complement.
ACTGCAACGCATCGCGCGCGGTGGAGGGGGAAGCCCCGAAAAGTTTTTTTTCTTTTGGTACCTATGATTTAAGCATTCACAAGCACAAGTTTCCTAATAATGTCTAGTATTTATACTAGTATTTTCTAAGCCTTATAGAATCATAGCAGTTTGTAAGCCTTATAGACTAGTGCTTCCGTTTTTCTTACGCAAAGACGTGAGATATCGGCGCGTCACCGTCGAATATTTCATTAACGCTCGTTACCCGCCCCTAAACACGACCCAAATGAATTGCGTACATTACCGAGACTACCGTGAATCTTTTAAGGCAGGTTTAATTAAAGCGTCGATGTGTGCGTAGCATGACAGGCTGGTCGTTTATTTTTATCTTGAAGACCTCGAGTGAAATGAAAATTGCGGTGGTTTCTCTAATTTCAAGTACCTACCTTAAAGGTACCTATATATTTATATTAACTGAATATATAATATATACTCTATGGTCCTTGAATATACAATTTCCTTAATAAAACCGGTTTTGGGAATAGGACATCCCTACTGAGACCGGGCAACGAGACACATCACTAGTTGGGGAATAGAAAAGATTGCGTTGGAATGCGTAGATTATTGTTTTCGTTGTCATAGAGATAAACAGAGATCTTATTGTAATGGATAGTTTTCACCTTATTTTTATTTTATTTTATTAGAAAACCAACAGCAGTTAAGATAAAACAAATTAAACTTAAATAGGAGAAAATAACTAGCCAATTACTAGCCAATTAATTAAATTAAATTAATTGGCTAGTAATTGGTAAATAAATTATTAGCCTTATTAATACTAACTCAAATTATACCTTCATGCTCTATTGTGGATAGTGCAATTCACGAAGACGCGCCCCACCAATTTTCGGTTGAGGGGATCGCGGGGTGCGGGGAGTTTGCTCCGAGCGGCAGTCGCGAACCGTAGTCTATTCATTGTAGTGTGCGCGCCTTCGTGGATTGCACTATCTATAGATAACAATAATACTTTTGCCTTTTTAAAATCCGAAGTTGAATAAAGGTCCACCAATACGTCGGAGATTGGAATACGGAGTTCAAATGTAATAGTTGGACAGGACACATTGCTAGATGTGGTCACAGGTGGAGTATGACAACAACCTAATGGTGGCCAAAAACCGGCTACAGAAGCGAAGACGACACAGTCAAAGTCGGGGGGCAAAAATGGGTTAGACTGGTACAGGATCCAAGTAGATGGCACAAACTGAGAGAAGCATATAGCCAGCCGTGGGTGAAGTTGGGCTATGGATATGTGCGTGTATTTTTACATATTTTTAAATAACGATAGCTTTTTTCATATTTCGTAAAAAAAACAAGGTGGCAAACCACGAATATTAACGATACTGTAAAGTTATTATATTCAGTAAACAAAAATCACCTGAATTATTTAATTTGTTTTGAAGTAGCCGTAAGACCACCACCGCCGGTGCGATAACTTCAAGTTCAAAGTTCAGTTTGCGAAATATTTAACCAAATTGTACTGTTTCGGCTCTTCCAAAACTCCTTGTTATATTTAGGTAGAATGGTCGAACTTCTCTACAAGTTTTAAAGAAAGTTCAACCATAGCAAGGACTAAGCGAAATCAACAGGTATGAAATTTAATTACCTTAATCTGGGGAATTAGCTGCCGCAGAATTTCGGTTAAGTATAAAGATATTTCAAAACTCAAACTAAGCTTTATAACCGTAAAATCTTAATATATAGAACTTTCATACTGATTGACTGATTGATATATCAACGCACAGTTATCAATTTCTTAGATTATGAGTGCACGTAGAAAGAAACTCCTGCTGGCCTACCATGAGCTTCATATGGTTATGGTTATGGCTGTCAAAATTGTGTCAACAATGTCAACACATTCAAACCCAAGAAGAAAATGAATATGTGGGTCAGCCTATCTATACACAATTTGACAGCCATAGCCATAACCTTAAGGAGCTCGTGGTAGCCCTGCTGGTGTCACGAAAGACCAGCGTTATACTCGTAGAAGTAAGACTTGCTACTATACCATATTACATCTTTTTATTACCAACAACTTTGCCATTTGACTTTTTTCGATAGGACTTTTAGTTTTGCCGGATATCGCGAAAAACCGTTTTTTACCCTTAAAAACTCACCCCCATCCCCTTCCCGACCTCAGATTGCCCGTAAATTATTTTTCTTTTCATTTTTATAATATTCCCATCCTTTTCTAATGGGTTTCATCCTACTACTATTTTGTTTGGTTTTAAAAATTATCGACCCTGGTCTATATGCTGAGTGACAGCCAATTGTTATGCCATTGTTACTTTTATATTGTTCATCCTTGTATTATTTCCTACTCTTATTGTGTGGCATAAAATAAATGACTTTTGATTTGATTTGATTTGATACGAAGGGGTTTAGCGGTGGTTGAAAATGAAAATGAAAAGTCACGCGGGAACTCAGTAGTGTGTGTTGTAATTTAAGATGGGTCCATTATTTATCTCCGATTCTAAGATTCAGCCGACACTTTCAAACTCCCATCCCACATCCGATTTTACGAAGCATAAACTTTATGATATTTTCAGTGCTACAATAAAATTAGAGCAACTTGAGAACCTAACAACAATACACCAAAAATTGTCTAGCATAAAACCGTACCGTCCACAAAGAAACACATTAAATTTAAGACGGCCATAAAACGTGACTTTATAAGAGCTTATTTACCATTGCCTTTTCTAAAGCTGCGTCTACACAGAAGAGAGGTCTTTATTCTACTGTGAGTAATTTTCAGCAAACCACGCATGGTTTCACGCAAATTGGCAATAGGTCTGCGTCGACATAACGCCTGCCCGTATTTGATGAACGCCTCGAAAATTTGAGCCTCCATTTGAATGACTATGCCTACCTCGGTACTGTACTGTCTGAATGAGAGACCCTCGTATTTTCCTAAATGAAGGTCACACAACAGAGTTATCATTTCTTCACAATAATATAAGTTTAAAATTTTGAGAAACCGACTTCATGATCAAAGTATGTATATCAAACATTTTGATGATTTTGATTAGTTTCAACGGGACTAATCTGGAAGTATTACTTTTCAGATAAATAAGAATTGACTAAATCGGTTCATAAAATTAAATGATGGAGGTATGCAGTAACAAACATTAAAACAAAAGGCTAAACGGATTTTGATGAAGTTGCTGGGGATCTGGAAATTATTACTTTTTAACAGAATTGAAAACCTTCCCGTTTTTTATTTGAAGTCGGGTAATAAAAATATAAAAATTTTTACTCATAGTTATTATCGCTGTTACTGTTTTATAATACACCCTAATAAAAGATGGCAGTGTCGATATTGTTCATCTCTTTATAAGCTTAAAACTAAGTCAACGGACTCAATGTAGACTAAGTTAAACACTTACAAATAGACACACAGCTTTACGCATGAAACAAATTTGGGGGAACAAATAAAACAGGACTGGCACCGAAGGTATTTATTGAAAAAGTTGGATCGGCATTCTATTGGTATCCTACTCACGTAGTAGGTTCGTCAGGATTTAGGGGGCGCAGCGAGGGCGTCAAGTGGAATTTTTCAATCTAAAAACTTCACTTCAGATTAGAGACGATTCTTCTTACGTTATTGTCTAGCGAAAATTGATCAAATGATGAAGGATTGATCGAGTGAAAGTGAAGGGATTTAAATTATATAATTATACCATATTTTACTACGCACAGAACTCTGTGTTTTTAATAAATAATCACAAAAAATACCAAAATCAGGTAAACTTTAGGGGCCACTTGACCAAGTCTTGAAGAAAAATCTAGTTTTTTTATACAATTATCTGACAAAACTAGCATATGGCCCACCTTATGTTAAATTTTAACCATTGTTTATAACAAAGCATGGCTTATACTAGCAGATATAGAAAAAGAAACTATTTAGTGACCTAAATTGTGTAATAGATTTTATTAGTTTTTCTGGATTATTCCTTGCAGATAATAAAATCAGCTATACCCACTCGAATATAATTCGAATTTATCACTGAATTTAACGATATAAATTTTCCAAATAAGCTTGTTTTATCTGTGTGCAACTTTTAAAAGTTTAGTTCACAATTGGGAATTTATGACTCAGATATCATCAAATAGTTCAGCCAAAAGTATAGAATTCTGTTATTATTAAGTGATCAAACTAACTTACCAAGTGACGTTCGATCATAATTGTCCCAACTTTGACGAAGAGATTGAATACATTCACTTGTAGTAGCTCCGCCTACGCTTCAACTCACTCGCACACAGTTTAGCTCCATAAGAAAGAAAGAGATAGCATATGCCATGCTACCGGATCCAAGCTTCATTTAGTTCAGAGAATAAGCACGTACAGGGTCTCCAACATTGCACATTGGGGTATCCTAAGGGATGGGAGGGACCTTCAATCTCTTCGTCAAAGTTGGGATAATTATGATCGAACGTCACTTGGTAAGTTAGTTTGATCACTTAATTGTCCCAACTTTGACTTCAAGATTGAATACATTCACTTGTAGGATGTTCAGAGAAAATGAAAAAATGTTGGAGAAAAATAAATCAAATAAAATGTAAAATGTTATGAAAAAATTGATATCTTTTAAATCTAGTGTTGATTAGAAAAAAACAAATAATTAAAATAGTTCTTTCAAAAACAAAACAATTGTTATTAAGACCTTTTTTTTTTTTTTTTTAAGTAGATAAAAATAAAATTAATCAAAGTAAATTTAGTTTGTTAAGTTAGAATCAAATTCATAGTTAATGGTCTGCTAATGAAATGAGCAGTAGCAGTAGTTTAGTATTTTTATAATAACATCTACTCGGGCGCCTTCTGTTCGTTGTGCAGCAGAAGTATTTGTGTAACGAGCATTATGCGCACTAAGCACACTGATAGCGTGATGAGGCATCGACTTGCTAGCATTTATTTTATTCAACCGCCTAAAGTTTGTGATCAAGCAGGATGGTTGTATCTTGCTTGGAGGATTTTTTTTTTTTTTTTTACCGTCAATGTGGCCTGCATTGTTACTTGATCTATCGAGATCATAGCTATGCATAAAGGATACTATGCATAGTGTACTTACAGAACGAATGCAAGGGCGCCATAGTTAAAGATCAGCTTCGGTTGAGCTTACCTAAACACTACGCATATACATACATACATTACAATTATTCTTCCACTATCCTAATATTATGTTTCATTCTAGTCAATGATAATGGTTGGCATCTTTGACCAAACAAAACCACGGAACAGCCAACAAAACGACTAGGTTTTTCGTGAGTCAGGGAACTCAAGGAGTTACAACAACAAGTTTGAGTCTAAGTTGGCCTGGTAATCAGCACATCACTTGTGTTACAGGTGGAATCATTGTCATGAAAGCTGATGGGTTTAATTTTGAAGGAACTCATTCATAGGAAACATCCGCTATCTGGTTTCCATAATACTAGCTCTGCTTAATTTGGGGCAAGATAGTGTTGTGGGGCTATTCACAAAATGTATTATACCTATTGGGGATTTTTCATTATTTTTTTTTATTTTTTTTAACTACTCGGTGTCTGAAAAATAAACAACGGTGTTATCTGAAGTACACAACACTAAGCTAAGTGCAGCTCATGGAGGAGCTCAGCAGATTTCCTTTTTTTTTTTTTTGGTAAATCTAAATAAGACAAGGATAGAAACAGCTGTTTTGGAATGACACTGGCTGACGAAAGTACTATTGGAATTACTAAAACTTTTTGCAAGCGCCACAAACGTTTGAACTCGTTCATGTTGTACTACTTCATTTCAGTAAATAAGGGATAAAGTGGAAAAACTTTATTTATTGACCCATACGAAGATACCTTCCGTAAAAACTGCTAGGAAGTTAAGTAAGTCACAATACCCTGATATAGTACCCTGATATGGTATGAACCTATACCTATGCTAAGTTCCACAGTACCCCCCATGGTTTAAAGCTAGAATAGTATATTGAGACTTAGTATGTACTATTGAACAAAGATGCAAGAGTCGTAATAATTGCTGTCTAAGGAATTGTTGTCTGGCCAAGGCTTGCTGGGTAACACCATCGGCACCAGGGAAAGGTGTCGGTGAAGAGGGTAGAACATTATAGACAATCGAAAAAATAAAACCATCAGGTGGAATGAGATCAGATAAGAAGCATGAAGGAACAAGACTATTTCAGTAACCTGATTAGATAAAACATAATTATGTAACACCCTTAATTTTGCGTATACATGGAAAATGCATATATATAAAAAACGAAAAAATACAGGTCCCTTGACTGTAAATGCATACACGTTGTACACAGTAGGATCTCTTTTTCAAAAGATTACTATTACTACTGCTATAGTAATAAAAGCAAATTTTTAAATACTTGTAAATTAGCTATGTCACTGTTTGTCATCATTCATTTGTAAGATGGCAATAGTTTAGGCATTGTTTATCCTTTGACAGATTTGAATATACATATTAAGGACTTTGTCGTTTACCCTCAAAGCGAATAGATCTATCTCTGATTTGTGTTTATTGTTATTAAAGCTTTAATGCATTGCATTCAAAATCAAAATTTGTAGAAAAGCAACGAACAAATAAATGTTACGTAATCTTTCGAGTTATAATTTTATCACTAAGGCAAGGCAGTAGGTGCTGTACTGCTGATATATGTATGCGCCAGCAACTGCAGTTGTAGTGCTGTTACAGCTGCCAGAAGTTCCAAAAAGACGTGTTATAGATATTCGATAAAGATTTTTTCTCTTTTACAAGTTGCACTTTGGGCAATAGAATAAAATCGGTATATTTCAAGATCGAAATCGATAGGAATAGCAAAATTAATTTAATTTCTGTAAGAATAATCTGTTGTCAGAATATTATTTACCGACGACAAAAATACCATAGCGTATACAAAATGGTAACGTTTATTTTTGAATCGTAATACTCAATACTCAATAATATTATATTTATTGCATACACATGGATTAGTTTAGTTTTGGTAATAAAGGTATGTAATAAAGCAAAGCGCTACACAAACGCACTCCAAGGATGTTGTGTAAGCCCAGCCTTGACAACAGCAGAACAGTCTGCAGTTAAAATGCTCAAAATGGACAAAGTTTTTTTTTTTTTTTTTTTTTTTACTCAGTGAGCTTAAAAAAATTAATTTCTGCTTTAAACATGCTCTGAGCAATCTTTGTAAGTATTACATAAAAACAACTTTCATCTTTAGGCATAAGATTTATAATAATACCTTATCGTAATACCATAAAACCATAAGGCGCAGCTTAGGCCACCACCGTTACTTTTGCCCCCTTTGGCTCCCCAACGGTTTTCATAGGGATAGCCTAAAGTAGGTATATAATAGAGCTATTTCTTTTTAATTAAAATAATAAACATCATTTTTTGAAGACGAAGATCTCAGAATAAAATGTTGAGTCTTAAATAAGAAATTTCTTAATAAGAAATTTTCTCATCAGATAATTATAGGTACTTCTAGAAAAAACTAGAAAATATTTCATGTGACTGCATGTACCTGCGAGGTTACTGCTTTTGCTTCGATATCCCCGACTGCTTGTACCGATGCGTCGTTGTTGGTGATGGCGCCGACGCTTGCTGCCCACGGGTGGATAAAGGCCGGTATGCAACCGGTCGGCGACAATACGGCACCAGCGGGGCGCACCGCCCTGCTGCCGGCCGCCGTCACCGCGTGGTTCCAGTGTCATGAACCACGGTTACTCAACAATTGGCCGACAGGCGCTTTTGGAGTTTGAATTACTTGCAGAAGAAACTCACGAAAGTATATAAGTTTTCATATCTTCTGTTTACTACGCAGACTTAATGAGATAGCTCAGTTGGTCATCAATCAATGAAAACATGTTCTAACTTTTGTTGCATCGAAAAAGTATCAAAAGCATTTATCAAGCACAGCAAGCAGGCTTAATAGCCAATTTTGCTTTTTGAGGATTTTTGAGGCTCATGGGATTTTTGAGCAGACTCTTTAACATCAATCGTTAACATTGAGTTTATTTCTCAAAAGGCAGTTTTCGTGAAATAGGTATTCCTTGAATAAATGTTCTTTTACCTCTTTTTGAGTCCATCCCGTAGGAGGTTCCCTCATAAGGTTCATCGTTTCCAGGTTATCATAGGTGTAAGGACCCCACTCGTTCGTCTAGACCTCAAAGGTCTTGAAGGCAAGCGAAAGCTCTGACAAAGCAAAAGGCAAAGCATTAGCCTCTTAGGCTACTACCGTCACTGTATTTGTCGCACTGGGCGCCGGGCATCTGGTTGAATTAGACTTGTCACCACAGGTGGTGTTGTCGTGGCCAGACGGATCGTGTTTGGGCTTCCAAGGGAATGCACGTTGTTTTCATGACAGGTGCTAGCGATCGTGCCGGTGGTGACGGGAGCCAGGATAATAAAAAAAAAGAAGGGTTAATATCCCGTATTAACTCATTTCATAAATAACTATTGGTCAATATCTCGTATTAACTCATTTCATAAATAGCTATTGGTCAATATCTCGTATTGACTCGAAGCATTTAAAATTCTACGGTCTAATATCACGTATTAGATCTGAGAAAATACAATTCCGTTCAGGGCCGTTATTCGCTATTGCCAAACCACGCGCGTTACGTGAACACGTTAAGACATCGGTTTAGCAATCGTCGGATTTTGAACGAATCATGTGAAATAACCAAAACATCGAACGTGGGGCATAGACAACTAGTCTTGTGGCATACAGAATACCATTTTTCGATTCCGCACCAAGGCGCGTTTGCGTTTAGATCACGTTGTGAAGTCACACGTTTTGGGCACGGAATCTCCAATGTAATAGCGAATAAGGCCCCAGGCGGGTACATCTTGAGAAAATCCGTTGAATTCACTTAACTTCACATGTCACACCTTTTTACGACACCTTTCTTCTTTATCACTAACTGTATTCCATCTAGACATGACGATGAAAATCATAAGTAGATACGGAGTATATTATATATATTTTTAGTCACTGCGTGCGGTAGTCGTGCGCGCACGAAAACGAATGAAGCTTGGATCCGGTAGCATGGCATATGCTATCTCTTTCTTTCTTATGGAGCTAAACTGTGTGCGAGTGAGTTGAAGCGTAGGCGGAGCTACTACAAGTGAATGTATTCAATCTTGAAGTCAAAGTTGGGACAATGATAGCCTACGCCCGCTGGGAAATCAGTTAAATCAACGCTAAATTTATTGTAGACACACGATACATAAAAAGTGGAGCAAAAAAGCTGCTAAATTCCCTATTTCACATTATTTATTTTTAGATGCAGTATGCCATTTTTCTTTGTTAGCTCAAAAGTTAATAAAAACTCTCGTGCTAAAAACTGTAGCCAAGCAGATTAGCTTATTTATCACTCTAAAGATACACACGTTTAATCCAAACACGTACTATTAAAAAAACTTTGACCAAGAAGTATTTCACTACCACAGACGTAAGAAGGTATGTTTAAACCAATACCAGAGAATAAATAATTATGTACCTAAAAAGAAACAACTAAATTATTTATATTATTCTTCATATTTCCTCAGTTTAGTAACTTGCCTCAATCATGTAGAAAAAGAGGTGTAAGTCTACGAAAAGAGCCTTTTTAAAACGCACTAAAAATCTTCTTACCACTCAAAAATACCTCTTCAAAAATAACAAGTGGCACAAGAAAAAGAAGAAGAAGGTACCACTTAAAATTTTCTTACCACACTTGTTAAAAATAACAAGTGGTACAAGAAAAAGAAGAAGAAAAAGCTGCGGATAGAAATATAAAAGCGACGAAATGTATCATTTTGTCAAGGGCTATTATTTGCACCTGGAGATTCCCACGTAGCCAGATAATTTAACGAATGGCTGAATTCGTATTGTCATTTTATCGATGAAATCGCTGGTAATGGATTTTTAAATGAAGCAGTCTGTACATTTAAAGCTGGCCGTAGCTACATAATAGATCGGTTATCGGTTAATCGCTTTGAACTGGAAGCCTTTCATCAGACAAATTGTACGAAGAATGTTTTATAGGTCAGCTCAAACCAACCAGCCAACCAATTTAAATCATTGAATACTATGAAGGTATTTTATTTTAATTAAATCGTATCTACGTATGCCTCTATTCATTTTCTTCTAAGGGCGCTTCTCTTTACCTTAAGGTTGGCAGACATCTTTTAAACCTCATAGAAGTATGATGGGGTATAGGTAAACTGATCCCTTTTCACCTTAATAATATTTATACAGAGGTCTGCTATCTACTTAAATATACATTTCATTCGCGTTACTACAATAAATAATTTTAATCTGGAATCGGTTTATGACGGGTTGTTCAAAACTCATTTTCACACAATTTCTATGCAGTCAACTATGAATCTTATACCTTTAAACGAGAAAATCTTGTATATATATATATATACAACGTGTATCAAAATATGTGTACTATCCCGAAAGGGGGTGAATTTCCACCCCCCGGGGAACAACTTTTGTTCAACGACTTTTCGAACTTCGATTGGTATCTCTGAAAAAAACTGCAACGAAGTTTCAACATGAACAGCTGACTTTATACAAAGTGACAACCCTAAACTCAGCTACAGAGGTAGTAGGTAGTAATAGTAGACCTACAGAGGTAGTAGGTCAAGGGGTCAAGGGGTTACAAGGATAGGGTTGTCAATTTATTTAGGCATTATGAAATTAAATATTTTTGTATGGGAAACTTAAAATAGGAATTTTTAATTTTCTCCCCCCCACAACTGATCACCATTGTGGTCTGAAACCCCCCACCTTCGCATAGTACACATATTTAGATACACCTTGTATATATTTAGGATCTCGGAAACTGAGCCAACAATTTTCACGAAATTTACTATACAAGGGTTTTCGGGGGCGATAAATCGATCTAGCTAGGATTCATTTTTAGAAAATGACGAGAAGTTGGTGTTTTGCAATAATCAAACATAAACTCAATATACGACTGTTCCTGCCATCTATTGGCGATTGTGAGCAACTAACTGCAAGCTAGAAGGCGTTGTTAATTAAATATAAGCCAATAAAGATACGACTCTTCCTGGCATCTATTGGCAAATAATAATACATTTTTTTTTAAACCCGAGCGAAGCTCGGTCATACCGGCTCGTTGTAGTATAATAATACAAAACTGCAGCGGCCAGCCAAAGAAGCATTGATAAACTAACGTGTAAATGTGGGTCACGGCTTAGTTCATCAACGCCTGGTTATGGCCAAGGTTTGTCTAGTACTTTTCTTAAATAATGCGAGTAAATTAAAACTAAGTAACTGTAAATTTTTTATTGATTTTAAAGTGTTTACTACACATAAGGAAATCACAAAGATTTTTAAAATGTCCCAAATTTTTAAAATGTCCCGAGCGGGATTTGAACCCGCGACCTTCCCCTGGAAGACCAGGGGAAGGTCGCGGGTTCAAATCTGATGGTCTATCAATGAGTTAAAATATAGTGATGATGTAATTTTAAAGCTACCACTTAATGATGAGAACACAGGTAGCCTAGAGGTAGCGGTAGCCTTCCGATCCTAAAGTCGTGGCCCCAAAACCAGTCGTGTACCAATACCAATGAGCTTTTCTATCCAAAAATGTATGTGCACTATGCCAGTAATATCGAACAGTGAAGGAAAACACCGTGAGGCAACCAGCATGTTGTAGAATGTAAAAAGTATGAAACATTGTTACACGGAAGGAGCCTCTCTGAGGCACACTTAAATCCTTTCACCACACTTGGTTCGAACTAACCAGTGACACGATAACAACTAACACTTTAATATCGTGAAGGTTATCACGTTCATAAAATTTAGGGATTATTGAAGCTTTATTATTTATTTATTTATACTCTCATGCTGCTTTGATTCGTACATATTTCTGGTACAAAAGAAACTTTAGCATCATTATCCATTGTCATAGACGCAAAGAAAAGCATTACAGCAACTGGTAAATGTTACATTAATAAAGTCTTACGCATAATTAGATGGCCTGCGATGGCGATCAGTAAAATACCTTTTGATCTAGCATAGTGTAAATACAATAGTGAATTGTAGTGTATACTAGTGCTTAGTATAAAGAACTCATCAACAAAATGTACCAACAAGTATACCTACCTTTTTTAAGTAACAAAGTTTATTTCTTCTTCTTCTTAAATTTAAGAGCTTAGCTTTTGTCGGGGTTTTGATGCAGTTTTCTCCAATTACATCTTTCGAATGCGGCCTCCTTGACTTGAGAGTGTATTTACCCAATAAGACACGTGCTAATGGACATAGAATATTCTTAGGTTAACAATAATATTTTAATAATAAGTCAGAATAATATTGCTCATTAGCCTACATTGTAACTATAATTGTAATTTCACAGCAACTGATCGCCTAGATGTGCACAAGGCTTAAGTTGGATCATTAATCGTTTATATCCAAGTTCAAATGAGTCTTATTCAGCTGGGAATAGAGGTCAGAATGTTAGCCGGAAACTTAATAAATACGATGAGATTTCTGTCGAATTGAATGCTCTTATCCTGTTGTGGGATTATTAGTTTTGATGTTCAAGTGTGCCTCCCTATTAAATATTAAATTGGACCTTTGTTATTGTTCGTGCTAGTCTTTTTTGTTTGTGATGTTTAGGGATGTTTTCTCGTAGAGTCAACGATATTTGGTTTGAAAACATTAGGTTTGAAAATGTAGGGATAACCGAGGTAAAATAATGTGGTCTAAAACAATTTCTTAAATATTTATTGAAAGCATTGCGTGACAAGCCCACAAAAACCACTTACGGGTGCTTTCTGCACCGCACGTTGTGGGATCAACACACAAGCAGAACATTATTTGTGTGATTTTATCCCTTATATTTTAAATAACTTTTTGCAGTGTATTTATCCAATAAAATGATTAATTCATGACGTTTAGCGAGCCTTGGACTGAAACCCTTGACAATAGTTTAAGTCTTTTATCGCTGGAACTTCTAAATCCTTTAATTCTTCCGATTGGTTCTAGAACGGTTCGGACCGCGTAGCACTTCGATAAATCCGGATTAGGACTGTTCTTTGTCCCTTGTCCTCCCTAACCCCACCTTCCCCTCTTCATTGAGTGAAGTTGATATTCACAGCTAATTTATCGGACTACACCCTGCGATCGTTTTTTAATATTTTCCAGGCGATTAAACTTTTTGAAATGGCCAATTTTTCATGGGCAAAGTTCCTAATTTATTGGTGGGATAAAGAGGGTATTTTACAGAAATAAAGAGGCCTAATGTAGGTACTCGCGGGCTTGGCTGGGTATGCATTTTGATTCGCAGTTGGCCCAACAGGTTTTTGTAAGTAAGTAAACTTAATAGGTAGGAAAACGTGTATGTAAGAGTACTTTTACTGTGCGATCGGATTGCATACATAAGAAAGTTGCTGATATAAGTTCAGTGTTTAATATCATTCAAAAGTCAAAGCGTTTAATGTTTTTTTTTTTTCAAAAAAAATATTTGAACGAAATTATGCAATTCATGTAATTGGATTATTGTAGTATCTTTTTTACCTCTGCCAATTTCAACTTTGATCGCATCTAATCTTTAAAAGACAGATTATGATATTAGTAGTTAAATCGTCGCTTACCATCAGGTGAGATTGTAGCCAAAAGTGTAAATGGTATATATCTGAAAAAACTTAAAAACTTTATGGTACTACTTATGGCTACTTCTCTTGCATTGACATGCAATTGTCAACTCGAGCAAATGTGACAAAACACGGATTAACTAGTCCAACGCTACGCCAGGATTATTAATAAGACCCTATATGTATAACCAAAAGATTCACATCAACATCCCCGGAGTTGGCTGAGAGCACAAACTTCCCTATTTTGTCGAAAGGCTATTTGTTATCCAAAAACTTTGTTTTTTACTACGCTTCATTAAGTAAGAAAGATGAACCTTAACTTTAACTATATCCACAGAATACATAACACTGTCACACAGAAAAGGGCAGAAATAAAAGTTTGGTATTGGGGGGGCTTGGGGTTTGGGGGGTGTTTGTTTTCGTCCTAAAACCGGTTGTTAAGCCTTGTGCACATCTAGCGCGATGGCGATGGCAATCAGTGAAATGCTGTCAAATATGTCGCCATCGCGCTAGGAGTGCGTAGGCCTTTATAATCAGTCTTCGAAATCTTAAGGTGGGTTTCCTTATAAACTGATTTTACTATTTATGGACGACGAGATTATAATTGTACACTGAAAAACTATGGTTGGCTTTTATATTTGTCTTTATGTACGGTAAACCATGATAAAATTCTGAGAAAAAACTGTAAATTAATGAATAAACAACTAAAATATGCATTCATTTTCTTTTACAAAGTTACTACCGAATACAGTATGGTAACGTCTTCATTCATAAAAATAAATAAATAAATGCAAAATGCACAGCGTTCAGCGTATACCATTTCTACGGTTTGAAACGTTTGAAACGGGCTAACGTTGAGCGATACGCTAACGTTTAACGTGACTTTATGTCAAGTGATAACGTCTGTGTTCCAAAGGCCTGCGCATATCTAGGTCACTGGCGATGGTGATGAATGAAACGCTGTCAAATATCTCTGTCACATTTGACAGGGTTTCACTGATCGCCATCACCAACGAGCACCAGAAGATCAGAAGAAGAAAAGCACCAAAAAAGAATCTGAAGAGTTTTACCCGAAACGCCACAAATTGCTACGATGTCGTTTTACCTGTCATACGAACCAAACATACGAACCTAATGATCACTATTTTACGACCTGTCGTTGATCCAAGTTCAACAAACATTCCAATTTCGAAATGTTACATCTCGATTTTATATCGATTCTAGGCCAATGTTGTCTTGTCCTTTCCATCAGTTGCGTATCGATCCTGATGTGTCAGGTCATCCATTTTGTTTTTTAAATCGTTCAAAATAGTTCAGTGAACTTTCAAGAAAAAGGTAAGTCTTTTTGATATCTTAAAATAACTAAGTAGGACACGCATGGTCTAATGAACTTGGGCACGTTTTAAATCTTGTTCTGTGTTCTGCATCTTTGCTAGCAGTTATTATTTTTGTAAGGAGAACGCTTGGTTTTACTGTTGACTACTCCTTAGCCCCGGGGCTCTTATTTATCAAGATATTTGATAGGTTGGCGGAAAGGGATTTGAGGCGCTGAGTCTTCATCAGTCATTCTTTATATAATTTTATTTTATTATAAAAATATTTATAATTTTATTAGGAAATTTTCATAACGTATAAAATAAAACAAAAGGTGATTGTTTGAACTGCCAGAAGATTTAATCTGTGAGCAGAAATAGCTACTATGTCGACAGTATTCCAATATTCCAATAATAGACTGACAGGAACACTGGAGTAGGCACTCAGGCCTTTTTAACTAATTGAGCCAGTATTCACAATTGTAGGCCTACCTACAAGCTCTGTCTGGCTCTGTCTCTGGCTCTGGTTTTGAGTCTGTGTGAGTGTTGATTAAATGGATCTTACGTCGAAACATCACACACGCAGGATAATAACACTGGTAAACACTCACACAGACTCAAAACCAGAGCCAGAGACAGAGCCAGACAGAGCTTGTGGTAGGCTAACTGTTTTGATTTTGTGATTTTTCAGGGATATTACATTTAATCGTGTTATCAAGAAAATGTTAAACAAATACGAAAACCAAAGGATTTACAGTTTATTAAAAAATATGAGAAAAACTTATTTTCAGTTTTATCTATGTATTCTCTTGTGATATGTCTCTAGATCGCCTATTGTTCTTTTTTATATTAATTAAAACACAACAAGAAAATTCAGTGTTGTTGCAGGATAAACATTGTAGGTAATAGTATATTTTAATATTAAAATGTTGCTTTGTAGCTTGCCATGTTTATAGGCCCGTAAATATTCTTAGTAGCCATAACAATTTATGACTTGAAAATACAGAAAATAATTTGCCTAAGTACACTTACATTCTCATAAAATATATACAACGAAGTAACTCATAAATTAGAAACAAAAAAGACGGTATTAGTAGAACATGATGAGTCTCCAACAAAGAGAACACAAATCTGCGTGTATTAAACAAATTGTTTGCTCTGGGCGAGGATTGAACATTTAGTTTAACTCTACTCTACTGAGCATGCTGAAGAAAAGTAAAACAGCTAGCAACCAGATAGGAAATGCGGTAGTTACATTGGGAACAGAAAAATCTAGAGTGCTCTCAAACGGTGAAGGAAACCCGCGGCTTAGTCAGCTCCACACGCATTGACCACATCTTTCCTGTTGATTGGGCCGACTATCTGTCACTGTGTAGGTGCTGGGCTAGCTAAAATCCTGTTCTAGACACTATAGTGTCCCGTAAGTAGGGGCATAAGTAAACATCAGTTTCCCCTGACGTTACATATATCATCTTCAATAGATGCGAAAGCCTGTTTTACTTTTTACATAGGGAAATATACAGTGACGTGTGTCGGCCAGGCAATGTATCATAATACCTCTGCGTCACCCACAAGTCCACAACGTTATTGTTCGAAAAAATACTACAGTGTTGAACGATTTGTGGCCACACGAATATCCGATGTGGACGTTTGGTTTATCACAATTTTACAATAAATTGTTGCTTGCTATCGCTCTCTGTTGTGTTGTACTTTATTTTTTTATTTTTAGTACGTTGATGCTCCGAAGATCAGCCGGTCTACTCTTGAACGCGATTCCGATCCCAATTTTAAGTTTTGACGGAATTCTGACAGAAAACCCCTAGGATTTCTGTCAAAATTCCGTCAAAACTTAGATTGGGATCGGAATCGCGTTCAAGAGTAGACCGGCAGGTTTCTATCGACTAGCCCTTTGTCAGATTTATTTATTCAACAAGTAAAGGCTCACTATACTGCAACTGCTGTGGTTGGTTTTAACATAATAGTCCCACCAGCTGCATGTTGATTGATGTTACTGCCCCACTGGAAAATTAACTGTTTAATAGGGTATTCTGCCCGCGCGACGCCAAATTGTACTTGATCTCATTTTTCAAGGATTCTCCCTGTCTTAAATTGCATACTTCGTCATAATTTGTGTGAAATAACTTGCTACTTATATTCATTATATTTTGTAATGAATGAAGCGTCTTAAATAAAAATTAAAACATTTATAATAACCAAAGTTTTTCAAGTGTATTATTTGAAAGAAAAAGTATTTATTTGCTACAACAACTAATACTCGCACTAACTATTTGAAACTAAAATTACTTATACTACTACTACTAAATTTCATGAGGTTTGCTTTGTGCGTCGCAAATCAGAACTCTGCCATCTGTTGGTTGGCTTACAACCAACGTTGGTCTTCCGTCAAAGCCGGTTTGGTGTTCAAATCGTATTTCTCATTTTTATAATTATTTGGTATCCTCATATTTTTTTGTGCGGCATCCCCATTGCGTACTACATTTTTATACCTTTGTAAAACAATTCAAACTTTCCTTTTTCCTGTTTTGTGTGTTCCACTCTCCTCTGTCAGCAGTTACCTCTGTATTTTATTCAATACCGCGAGATAATTACATTTGTTTAAACTTCATCTCAGAAAAGATAAACAGCATCACCACTTCATTCACCTGGTCATACAAAGGTTAATAAATAATTATGCAATCATGGATCGTTATTACCAGGGTACGGCTATAAATTCGGCCGAGATTTGACCCACATAAAGCATTTACAGGTTTCGGGTACTGCGGACTTACTTTACAGCAAATTGCGAATGACTTTTGAGAGGGTTATCGAGAAGATAAATTGTATTTGTACTTGAACTATCTAAGACCGTACAAATCGAATTAATAATCGAATTAGAACAGAATCCTTGGAAAATTCAATCGATTTTACGCCCATCTTAGGCTACATTTTTACTTTCCATGCGTGAAAGTCGTCAAGCTCGTCGTTGAGCTCAAAAACATGTGTCAAGTGCACGAAAAGAGCCTCTCTGAGGCGCACTTAAAATCCTTTCACCACACTGGCTTAAAAAAACTAGTAACACGATAAAAAGAAGAAGAGCGTTGAGCCACCGCAGTCATTTAAAAAAATACGATTTTTTTTAGAGTCATTTTAATAATATATAATTTAAATCAAAACAGTAGGCCTACCACAAGCTTTGTCTGGCTCTGTCTCTGGTTTTGAGTCTGTGTGAGTGTTGACTAAATAAATCCTACGTCAAAACGTCAAACACACAGAATAATGCACTGGTGAGCACTCACACAGACTCAAAACCAGAGCCAGAGACAGAGCCACACAGAGCTTGTGGTAGGCCTACAGTTTGGATAGTTTTAAATTTTGTGTTTTTTTATTTCATCCTGGCTTACAAAAAACACCCAAAACTTGTCTGTGAACACTGTATTTCTTGACCCACTATTTCGATCTGAAAGTCAGACGTCAAAACCAATACATAGGTATCTGATTTCAATAAGATTCGAGATTCGCTTTGCATTTAATTCGTCTACTAGAATATTCATCAGGTCTAAGTTATTTGGACCTCTAGCAATTAACTCGAATGAATGCTCCAGCCCCGTGCGGTTAGAACATTGGCTGGAACATTTAGAATCTGTCAACTGCAGCTTGTCTTTGCAAAGTGATATAGTTTTGGTAATCGACCGTATAATTTGGACGATTATTTTGATTGTAAAAGTAATTAGTACTGAGGTAAATCAAGCTTGCCAACCATGAACATATCAAAAATGGCTTGTGTTATTTTGCTGAAATTCACAGCTTTTGAAATTTTTTGGTCAATTTTTTTAAAATATTCTGTATTTTTTTCGTTTTTGCTCTTTTATCCACTTATGTACAAAACCATTAATATTGTTAAAATACCTATGATAATAATCTTCTATCCAGTAAAACGATATAAAATATACTTATGAAAAGTCAGTTTTATAAGAATGCCCGCATCTATTTTAGTGAATCTATGACTTGAAATAACAGAGTAGGAATATTATTAGTTATCTCAAAGCCAAGTTCATCAATTGAATTTGAATGAGATATCAAAGTACCTACATTTCAAACTTGTCTGGGTGTAGAAACAAAATACTCCCACTACACCGGATCAAATTCAAGTTAGTGTCTGAACTTGAAACATGAGATATTGTTTGTTTGATAAACAAATTTGATGTGTTATGTTACAATGTTGACATTATATTGTTTGTCCGCAATTTCAGTGGTTTATCATTGAACTATTAAACGTACTCGTAGTACTTACATATTGTGTTCTACCAATTCGAACTGTGTTATTGTTTTATTTTTTAGAACTACCACCAAACCTTAATACATCATATGCGAATTCATCTCTCAAGACATTAAAATCATCTTATTTAAATTCGTTATCATAGGTTTTAGGAGCGGAGAATAAAATCATAAAAGAAAATTGTTTTTCACAAGTCTTAAACTGGATAATTATATTTTTATCAGATAGTAAAAAAATATCAGTAGATTGAAAAATTTGCCTTAAATTTTATAAAAGCTATCAACCTAATATAACTTCTAAATACCAAAAAGAATTACATGGAATAAACGAGTATTTGTCCGCATGACATTTTTTATATTTCCCATATGGCAACTATCTTGTCAATATAAAAAGTGCGACCATAAAGAAAGCTTTGCATGATGACTTTACCAACTAGTGTTAACCCTTGAACAGTTCAAAATTGCTCTTCCATCACGCGGTCGAGACCTCAAAGGTAAGTAAACACGTTCACAACCTCACACGCGACCACTCATTACTCTTCTCGATTAGATAGTGCTTTTAGTAGCTGCTCTTTGCGCCCAACTTGTGCAATAAAGTGACTGTTTTATGAAGAAAATTGTAAAAGAATTATGAATTAAATTTTCGTTGACTTAATTCGGTATTTTTTTTAAGAAATCTGTGAAAGAATTAAGCTGCATATTTTTTTTAATAAGCTGATGGAACAAGCATTCTTTTAAGTGGTACCCGATCTTAAGTGGTAACCATCGCCTATAACAAGGCTTAGTCGGTCTCACCTAGCTTTAAAATGTTTCAATATCTTGTTTTTTCTAGCCTGTGTCTTCCCACTGCTGGGTAAAGGCATCCAAAGACTTCCAGTTTCTTCTATCCTAAGTTTTCTCCCACCACCTTCCTTCGAAGGCATCTAGGTCGTCTTACCAACGCTTTCTCATATGAGTAAATATTTTTATGAATTTGAATTTTTAAATATTAGCAATCAGGCCACGCACGTCAAGAATGTACTCTACGATACACTGCCCTGCATCCAACTCTACGCCAAAAGAAGCCCCAGTAACCAGTAATTTTGCCGGCTATTTCAAACCGAAACAAAGCAACGGTAGAAATAAGCATGTAGTATTTCCCCAGACGAGTCCGTCACAAAGAACGCTTAGTACCAAAGAGATCTTGATATCTTCCGTAGCTGGTGACAAAAACTTTAAGGCAATTTCTTTTAAGTACCATTTTTCCTTTCCGAAAACGCGTGAAGTTATGAATCTTACTAAGTTTTGAGGAAAAACTTTCAAGTTCTATAATCTACCGTTCTTGAAGTTATATTGTGAGGTCTGGGGTCGTCTCTGTGCGCCAACCACTCATTTGCTGGAAGATTACTTGTCTCGATTAGATAGCGCTTTCATGTGGTTGCTGCAAGCTATTTTACGCTGGGACTTAGCTTTGAGCTTGACCTATGGGTGTGGTTACAGGGGTAATTTTACATTTAATGTTCGAGCTTTGGAAATGGGCACAGCCAATTTATTATTCAGTTAATAAGTCATTTCAAAGCGGCTGGTACAGCAGAGAGCTGTGGAAAAGTGTATCAAGAAAATATAGGCTTTGGTCTAAAATAATAATAATAAAAAATGGGGTGTGGACTCGCCCATGAAGGGTTCCGTATCATCAAGTAACATAATATAAAGGTTCTTGTAGTTCGTCGAAAGGTAAATTGCGGTTTACGATTTATAACGTATAAAAAAAAACTACTGACTAGATCTCGTTCAAACCAAATATCGTTGAAAGTTTGCATAGTAATGTACAACATATATTTTTTTTAGTTTTATCATTCTCTTATTTTAGAAGTAAGAGGGGGGGGACCAACTTTTTTCCACTTTGGAAGTGTCTCTCGCGCAAACTATTCAGTTTAGAAAAAAACGATATTAGAAACCTCAACATCATTTTTGAAGAACTATTCATAAATACCCCACACGTAGAAATGACGAATCTATAAGGGTTCCTTTTTTGCCATTTGGCTACGGAACCCTAAAAATGGGGTGTGGCTGTGCTATGGACTCGGCCGTTTGTTGTACGAGTATGTGAATACGCCTCGTAACTTCGGGGTTTCGTTCTTATTTACTTATTTTTTAGCTATCCAATGGTGTAATTGAAATTTGGATGGGGATGGTAGATATGTAGCCGCAACACTAAACTGTATCCCCCCTCATTTTGTTATCATTCGTTTATATGAATTGCGTCCCTATGAACGCAATTTTAAAGACATTTTCATGTCAAAAATGCTGATATTATGGAATATTTAAGTTAGCTAAAACGGTCTGCAGATAGCTCAACTGTTTCTTGTGTTTTTTGTGCATTTATTAAATACTTGTAAGTTATTTTGTGTTATGAGGATAAATAAAGTTAGTTTGTATATTTTTATGTGTCTGCTAAATTATAAATATTTTTATTTCACAGGGGCAGTCCTATGAATATTTTTACTATAGCTAATTAAAACTGGCCTTTTGAATGCAGCACTAATCTTACGAAAAACTAGTGAATTATAATAATTTTAAAAGCGCTTTATAAATTTGCAACCCAAAGCCTTGTCTTCTATAACCTTCAGACCGAACTTTGAGAAAACTTTCTGAGCGAAAACATATTTCAAACTTTATGATAATTATACTTAGCTGGCTCAAACTCTAATAAACACGATCAAAGAATGTTTAATTAAGGGGTGGTTAAACTTTTTCCAGACATCAGTATATTCTTAAGGGTAGAACGGCATTGTCCAATAAAAGTCTTAAAGTCCAGTGATAGCCTTTGCTTTCTGGTACTAGTTTAGTTTAATTAAACTCGTAAAGACAGACTGCATAAAAGAGAATTGCTGAGGCGAAGACTAGACCGATATTGGATTTGGGTACGTAGAGTTAGACAATAAACCTATGGTCATCTTTTATAGACGATTAACGTTTTACTTCTTAGGGCTGAGGTCATGGGCCAGTTGAAATAAAAATAGTATGTAAATTAATAGTACATTGTTACCTGAGTGTTGAAAGTCACGTTTTTTGAGTCCCGAGACGGGTTTGGCGCCAGAGCGTAGCGAGGGCGCCAATGGAGATTGAGGGACTTAAAAGACTTTCACCCGAGGTAAACACTGTGCTTTTCATTACGAATACAAGGAAAGTAAAAAAAAACATGAAAGAAAAATTTGTGAAAATGAAGATTGAATTGCCGCCTTCCCGGTTTTTTTTTTCTTTTTCTCTGGCGGTCCTTCCGCTTCGGCTCGCCAGCATTATTCAGCCATTATTTTCATTTTCTTTAAAAAATGGTAAATTCTATTTTTATGAAACGACGGGATATTTACCATGATTAAATTTTTCTGAGTTGACTTCCGATATTTCTGTGCCGAAATATCGGAAGTCAACTCAGAAAAATAGTGTTAACCCATGATAGTTTCAAAAGTTAAATGGTAAATTGTTTGCTCAAATCTATTTTATTTTAAATAAATAGTTAAAGCTATATATTAATCAAGTAATTTAGAAGATATATTATTTATTTAATACTATCTTTATGTTATTTAAATTTAAATTTTACAATGCGCTCTAATTAAACTTTTTAAACTTCTTACCGTTGTAATGGGTTTCCAACCTACTTGCTGAATAAAAAGTTGGAATTTGGTTCAACAACCTCCTTGCAGTTAGAAAGACTTTAGAAAGTTGGAACATAGTTGAATAAAATAGAACTTGTTTTTTTGTAATTTGACAGCTGTCAGTAGAAAGCGATTCTCCCTAGGGCTGAAAGTATTACTTTCAATTAGGCCCCTCAGGCTACTTCAGACCTACTTTCAGAGTATGAGCAATGAAAAAATATTTTCAGCACATAGTAATCATTTATAACCGTCTTCAAATAAAAAGGGAGGATTTTCTCAATTTGGTTGTGTTTTTAGGGTTCCGTAGCCAAATGGCAAAAACGGAACCCTTATAGATTCGTCATGTCTGTCCGTCTGTCTGTCTGTCTGTCTGTCTGTCTGTCTGTCTGTCTGTCCGACCGTGTCACAGCCATTTTTCTCCGAAACCATAAGAGCTACACTGATGAAACTTGGCGAGTAGATGTATTCTGTAAACCGCATTAAGATTTTTACACAAAAATAGAAAAAAAACGATAAATTTTGGGGGTTCCCATACTTCAAACTGCAACTCAAAAAAATTTTTTCGTCGAACCCATATGTGTGGGGTATCTATGAATAGGTCTTCAAAAATGATGTTGAGGTTTCTAATATCGTTTTTTTCTAAACTGAATAGCTTGCGCGAGAGACACTTCCAAAGTTGAAAAAAGTTGGTCCCCCCCTCTAACTTCTAAAATAAGGGAATGATAAAACTAAAAAAAATATATGTTGTACATTACTATGCAAACTTTCAACGATTTTTTGTTTGAACGAGATCTAGTCAGTAGTTTTTTTTTTATACGTCATAAATCGTAAACCGCAATTTACCTTTCGACGAACTACAAGAACCTGTTTCCTGTTTATTTTCTGTATATTATGTTACTTGATGCTACGGAACCCTTCATGGGCGAGTCCAACTCGCACTTGGCTGCTTTTTTTTATATATTATATTGTTACAAAATGTTTGTGTACTATACCAGTACTTTCAAACGGTGAAGGAAAACATCGTAAGGAAACCAGCATGGCGTTAAACCTAAAAGTTTGACAACATTATTGTGTCAAGTGCACAAGAGGGGCATATTTGGGGTACACGTAAAATCCTTTCACCACATTGGTTTAAAAGCACTAGTGTCAAGCAGAAGATTGAAATAACCACACCTTTTGGTGTATAGTTTGCAAAATGTGTCCGCATAAATGAAGCAACATAATGTCAGCATTCACCCGCTGACCGTAAATTACTGACCGCGCCCAAAGAGTAGTCGTGAAAAGATTGGTTACGCTAATAGTTATTTTTGATTGGATAAGCAGGTATTAAGTACTAGCGGACGCTCGCGGCTTCGCTCGCCCCTTTGCCGTTACGCCCCGTTGATTTTTCTTTTAAAAGTTTTTCCTCTTTTTCTCCGCTTAGGGAAATCATTTTCCAATTTCTTTTCTTAGTGCATTCTTAAGCTATAAAAGAAACATACCCTCCAAGTTTCATGCTTTTAGGACTTACGGTTTAGGCTGAGCGTTGATTGTCAGTCAGTCAGTAACGTAAGAGTTTTATATATTTAGATTTTAAAAAATTTAGGCATTGTAATAAAATTATATTGTACTGACCCTTTCACATGTAAGAATATTTAGTTACACAAAGAAACTTACAATTAAACAAATATTTTACAAAATTACAAAATACACATGAAACAAGTGAGCTATCTACAGATCGTTATAAACGATGTAGAGATAGCTCAACTGATCCAAATCAGTGCCAGACTATCTATATTTAAATAAATCTTCTTTGGATTCTTCCAAAGAAAATTTATCATCCAGTTAGTTATCATTAAAAAACTAGGTGAGGGATCTAACGACTGCCACCAGTCCTATGAAGCGTTTACTCTCTGTTCGTTTGCTCTGTGCCACAGTGAGTAAATCGCCGCTTCCATTGTAGGTACTAATGTCCTTGGTTCATTCAACCTGGCACAGATTTACAGTTCTACTGCAGAGAGTGCATTTTCAATAGCGTCCTGACTGAATAAATTCTGAATCTGTTAGCTTCAGCGAGCTTAATGCTTGACTGAAAGATTAGAATAGCATACATTTATTTTTAGTAATCTTGGTTTACCGTCATAACTTTTCAGTGTACTTTCAAGGTATTTATATGTATTTTAATTCAGTTTCATAGGTGTTTGGTAAAATTTTATATTTTATGCCTTGTGCACATCTAATGGTATCTTTGGTGGTGAAAGAAACATAAGAAAATGAATGCAATCATAGTGAAAAATGACAGCGACTTTGACAGCGTTTCACTGATCGCTATCGCCAACGCGCTAGATGTGCGCAGGCCTTTAGATGCGCGCAAAGCTTTATTAATTTCAATTTTTGATTATTTTAATATACCTATTACTATAACAATTATTAACATAATATACTTTCTTTGTAATGTACACAAATGAGTAGACCAAAGTACAAATCACAGTTTCAGTAATTTTCTGAATGAATAAACTATTATTGTGGCATAATGAAAAAAACCACCAAGATCCTCACCTTAAAATAAACAAATAACAAAGAACTTCAAATTGAAAACCACAAACACTCTAGCTTTTGCAGACATTGTATGTGTATCAGTATTTAGCAAACTGGAAGCTGCATTTAGCAAAATGGAAGCACCATTGCAAATACGTTTCCTAATGCAGTTTTCTCCAGATAAATAGATGCCTATACCATTCAGATATTATTTTATGGAGAAGACAGGTGCCATTTTCCGCAGAGGAGCCAAGAATGTGCCAATAGAGTGCGCCGTTTGTCACTGCAATACGCCCTCTATGGACTGGCTGGAATTTGTTTTATTTTTAGCTTTGAAGGTAGAACATGGTGATTTCTTGGCAGCCAGGCTGAATGCAAATATCTTATACCGGTGGCAAAATATATTTTTCTGCAAATATCATTAGTTTTGTTATTGAGAAGGACCGTGCATAGCTTACTCAATATCTGTTTCATATCGTGGCAGAACAACATAAACAGAAACATGTGTTATGACTCTCTTTGAGGCGCACTTGAAATCCTTTCATCACAATAGTTTGAAAGAACCAGTGACATGATAAGAAGAAGTCTGTGTCAGATTTTCTTATGTGCAAACATTATTTGCAGCTTTATTAGCTAACTTGTTCGATCGAATGTGTTCGATTTCGGCACCAATAGATTATTTACATTTAATTTTATGGGCGATGAAATAGCTGGTGGATTTTTTATAACAATGTATTTTGTTACATTGACTGAACGAAAAACTGGGTATTATTCTTTACTTTAGATTGTTTCTTGAGTTTACTCAAAGTTCAAAACAACTTAGCATGATTTCCATTTTATCAAACACGCACCGTTTCGGCCTACCTATTTAACATCTGCCGACTTGATAAGAAAAGCGAAACTCTCAATTTTGTTCGACACTTCGGGAAGTCATCCACTTTCTGTTTTGTTTTTGTTTACACCGCCTACCTTGGTCCTTTGAGTTTGCGAGAATACGTTTGAAAGCATAAGCCGAGAGGACGATTTGGGGCGGTTATAATGAGTTTTAACTTTTTATGTTCCTTTGTTTTAAAAACTTCGGCCTCTCATTTCAGAAGTCACAATGAGCTGCGAATGTTATATTTGCATTTATTTTTCAGATCCGACATTTACATACATTGTTCAATTTTGCTTACGTATTTTGTTAAAGTAATTTTCAAAAAAATTCTGTAAGTTTAATTAATCGATTTTTTTCTATCTATCTATAATATAGATAAACATTAAACATTTTTGCTATCATGATAAACATTTCCTGACGACGCGACGCCATTTTTATCTACAATAATATTAAAAATCGAACAAAAGTTTTCATTTGACGACGCGATGAGAAAGATGAGATAGCGACGATGTAAACACGATCATCAAATAAATCGTAGCAGTTCCATTCACATTGTGACGAACGAGAGAACGACAAACAATGCATAGTCGCGTAGACCTGATATTGAGGTTAGATCACATTGGATTTATTGGATTCCCGTTCAGTATTGCATCGAGCTAGGAATATGCTGTCTGGTTTTACATCCGCAAACTTGAGCCAAACTCAAGAGACCAAGAGTGCAGTTGAATTTTTGTTGTAGTTTATAGAAGGACAACTGCATGCCCACACAATTTTGGATAGCCATTCCATTTTTAGTAGTAGTAGAGCTCTTTGTGATGGGCTCGTCCGGGGAAGTACTACCACCATACCTATTTCTGCCGTGAAGCAGCATTGCTGTGTTTCAGTTTGAAGGGTGTGGGCGCCGGTGAAATTACTGGCACGTGAGGCTGAATATCTGTATGCCTCCAGTTGATGGACGCAGGGCAGTGCATCGTAGGGCGCGTTCCTGACGTGCGTGACCTACGAGGCATTGCTTTGTTATAGGCGATGGTTACCACTTAACATCAGGTGGGCCATATGCTTGTTCCATCAGCTAGTTACATAAAAAAAAAAAAAAAAATTTAGTTAATGATATCCAAAAAAGTTATTTTATTCAAGACCTGAAATCAATAAGTAATAACTAATTTAAAGTTTCCAGGTTTATGAATTCAATGTCAAAGATGTATTTATTCAATAGTATCACTTTGAAACGTATTAAAGCTATGAGTAGACGAGTCTAGGTGCCTGAAGGGCAAGGCCTACTTTATTTACAACATTATCGTCACTAAATCTTGTTTTCGTTTCGCCTATTTGTCTCTCTCTATTGTATGGAAAAAAGATGAGACTGCAAAAATACCTACGTTACGTAGAAATGATCGAAACGAGTATTTGTCTCATTAATTTCCATACAAAAGAGAGAGACACGTGCTCACACGAAAACAACATTTGGTAGATTAAATGTGGTAGCAAAACTCCGACTTCAGGTACAGGTAGGTGGTGGGTAATTCGTAAGTATAACTGTATTTTTAGATAAATACTATTATATCCTTTCGACCAAAAATAATTTATTTTCCGACAAAGTCGTGGCTTATAATAATAAATTGTATGTTTTCCAGATTTTCTGGTTTCTTTCTGTCGACGTTCGGCAAGGTTTGACCAGTACCGGGGTTTCCGGCGCAAAACGGCCATTGTATTTTATTCATGAACACCATTTCTCCAGATACCTGGCCACTTCCACCGCTAAATCGAATGATGAAGTATTATAACTACTGGTAATTTATTCGTTAGATATTTATGGAAGGGAAAATAACTTCTAAAATATTCTAAGCTTATCGTGCCTTATTAACATCTTGACCTATCTACGACATGATTCATGCAAGTCAACTTTTCTCCAATTATTGTCTGCAATATTTATTTTCTCAATATTGTTTACGCAACCTTCTTCAAAATCGAAATAGGTGTACTGGTCAAATACATGCGAGCAGGTTACATAGTAAATTCATATCTGCCGCGTAATTTAAAAATAGAATTATCTTTTACTCCGAAACATGGCAACCAAGGAGGTAACTAACTTATCATAGGTTTTATTTAAATTTTGCAGGCTTGCAAAATTGAAAAAAAAAACAGATGACACGAGAAAAAATTGTGGTGTTTGTCGTAATTGGATTTGACAAAATTAGTTCAAGTAGTACTACGACTTCGCTTTAATTTCCTCGCATTATTTGAGCAAAGTACTATACAAGTCTAGGCCACAACTAGGCATTGATTGACTTTCGTATTGTGAACTCAGCTTCGCTTCGGCCAACATTTACACGTTCCTCCATCAATGCCTCTTTTGCTGGCTGTTACAGTAATGTACTATTATTCTTTTACCGGAAAAGAAAGAGCTGTGTAAACATAATATGTGCTAGCACTTGTATAAGTTATGCTTATGGTTCTATACAAATTCTAGCAAATACTCGTACTACAAATTTAGTTTAAACAACACTAATTGGACCATCCAATTGGACTATCCAATTTAGTGCATTCTGCACAGGGATTACCGCGACTGTAAACATTGAATGGAATTGAATCGCAGAGCCGGTAGACAATAAGTCGTTCAGACTGGAATAAGTCATTCAGACTTACTCCAATTTGCGCGAGTCAACAAGATTATCGATGCTCTCAGGCTCGCAGGTTTTATTTCCATGTTCTAGCGTTTGAAAGCCTTGCAGCATTTGAAAATGGATTGGCTGATGTAGTTTTACATATTTGTACCTACAAATTCGTAGCTCTTGAAACTAAGTACCTACTTAGTTTCAGGCGGAGAGAATAAATACGCCATTTTATAGGTGTTCCTGATTTTGGTACCATAAGTAGGTAGGTAGTATTGAGAGACTGAAATCATATGTGCCTAGCATGTGTGCAATATCTACTGGCCAGGTAAGTTGCTAGTAGCTCTGCTTTCTGCGCCATAGGTCGTGAGTTTGATCCCCACCGAGAACTGTGTGGGGAAAGTATCTGTATGGTGAACACAGATGTGTGTTCTCTGTCTGGATGTTATTTGTATTTTATTATAAGTATGTATTTACAAAAATGAGTTTATGTATCATATCAACTAGGTATCTCGTACTCATAGTTCAAGCTCTGTCTGAAGCCACGGAAAACGCAATTAATTTGGCCCATTTCTGGGCAAAGCACATACTTATAGGAAAAAGAAATACCTATCATGGGAATCATCGACACGATGAAAGCACAAGCTGACAAGCTCTGCTTAATTTGAAGCTAGATATTGTGAATTATCCAGAATATTTAGATAGCGAATGAAAATAGGATTAAAACCACCACACAACACATTTTTTTTTGCGGAATAAAATAAAGTACAAAACTCCCATTCGTTTCAGTAATTAGATCCTATTTGTGCTACGTCGATACTCCTTTAAGCCACAAGAGAATCTGTTGGATTCGTTATTCCTGCCCAGAGAGGAGCACACAAGATAATGAGCAACCGGCTCCTTTCAATAGAACGACCTGGATGAATCTGGAAGCTTACAAACACAATTTATTGATAGGCACATACTGAAGAAATTATGTTATGGTTTTCACATAAAATGAAAACATTGAAATGGTGAAAATTATAACTATAGGTATGTACTATGTGTGAGTTAAGAGTGAGAGCATGGAGCACGGAACACCTTTCGTGCACTTTTCACATATGTATTTTCGAACTTTTTACGTTCTACGCTTTACGCTTCACGATGCTTTCCTTCGCCTTATTGAGAGCACTGGCATAGGGTACATACATTTTTGGGCAGAAAAACTCATTGTTACACGACTGGATTTGAACCCACGACCTTAGGATCGGAAGGCGGGGCTGCTACCTCTTGGCCATCAACACATTAAAAAAAAAGAATAAAAATTACTTTTCTCTTTTTAAAAAATGAAAGTAATAACAAGATGGGTAGCTTAACTCATTAAAATATCATTACTAAGCGGTCTAAAAATACTCCCCGGACAAGATTCAAACAAATTATGTTGAGGCGAGAGAAGTTGATTACACATCAGAATAAATTAGCGTGGCGTATGACAGCAATCTTGAGCTACACAAGGGTTGAAATTATAAATTGTCTTTTCGTAGAATGCACATAATGACATAAAAGTAATAATAATAATAATAATAATAACATTTATTTTCCACAAAAAGGTTTACAAAAGTACAGCTATTTTAATATACGAGTTAAGGTACAAAGAAAAGTATACAATATGCAGGGTTTCTAATTGGTTATTTAGGTGCACCTTAAAATACAAAAAATATATAAAACTAGTGTATAGTCTATACATTGACTACTCGCTCTAACTAAGTATGAAACTTGTGTTTAGACGCGAGGGATCCGTGTTTCGGCTAGGCAACAAGAATTACAATTTAATGTTTTTCGGATGTAACTGCTAAATTTTTAATATATAGTGTATAATGAATGTTCGACTGTGTGATTTATGTGTGTATGTGTGCAATGAATGTGCGTGTGAGGGTGTGTTGAGTGGGTGTGTGTGTGAGCGCATTGGGGGTAGGCCTCCATGATTCTCCCAGTCTCTTGAGAGTCTGGTTAGCACAGAGGGAAGCCTACCCCGGGGTGTGCAAGTGTGCATGGGTGTATGAGGGTGTGTGTATTATGTCAGTGTACTAGTTTACCGTTTAGTGTTGGAATTGGCGCTTAAGAAACGATTTGTAAGAAGTCTTCCGTTTGCGAGTAATCTAATTGTTGGAGGTATGCTCTGATTTTAAGTTTGCATTCGTGGTAGGTTGTATTGCAGATGGTTGTCTTGCAGTTAATTTTGTTATACAACATGGGGCCCAGGAAACCGTAGTGTTTGCGAGCAAAAGAGGTTTTCCAAGCAGATAGATTAAATTTTTTATCCCGTCGCCTTTTGTTGCATCGTAATGAACTATTACTAGGTTGTGAATGCTGCCTAAGGATAGTCTGCTGTATAAATAGCTGCCTTACTGTTAGGACTTGACATTGACTAAATAATAGAGCTGTAGGGTATCTGTAAGGCCGCGAGTGAGCCACTTTGAGCACAGCTCTCTGTGCCCTTTCAAGTGGCAATAGATGGGTTTTGGACGCACCACCCCAAGAAGTCAGGCAGTAGGTCAATAAAGATTGACAAAGGGCATAGTACGTGTTCTTAAGCTGAGCTGCGTTTGCCACATGCCTAATGTTTTTAAAAACTGTAATTAGTTTTCTTATTCTAGAAGTTAAAAGATTTATGTTAGGGACGTAAGTCATTTGAGAGTCAAGAATTAAGCCTAAATACTTGATTGTGGTACATCTTTCCAATATAGTGCAGTTCGTACAATTTAGTGGGGTATGCTGCAGGCATTGCGAGGTGTGGGCTTTGTTGGTAAATATAGGGTCTGGTTGTCCTGGCTTACGTAATGAAAAAGTAAGATATTTGGTTTTCGTTGGGTTTAACGTGAGTAAATTTTCAAAAAGTCTGTGAGAAACCAAGTCAAAACCAGTCTGCGCATGTCTATAGACCTCTTCCCAACTTTCCCCCTGGAATAGCAGAACTGTGTCGTCTGCGAAAGCTATTAATTTGCCATGGGGTAGTTTTTGTTCACATATCTGGTTCATAAAGGCCAAGAACAGGGTTGGTCCAAGAATACTTCCCTGGGGAATTCCGAAAGTGACTGGTAGCTCAGTACTTTGTAAGTTTCCAATTTTGACACGTTGTGTTCTTTCACATAAGTAGCTCTGTATTAACCTCAGCTGTTCTCCTCGCACACCTAGACCTTCCAGTTTGCACAATAGCAAGTTGACCGATACCGTATCGAAGGCTTTTGCTAGGTCTAAGAAAATGGCCAGGCATTTCTTGCCATCATCTAGGCATTCTACTATATAGTTATTAAGCTCCGATACGGCATCGTCAGTGGATTTACCGCGCCGAAACCCAAACTGGTTTTCCGATATTATTTATAGCTTTTTCTAAAATTTTTGACAATGCTGGTAGAATAGATATTGGCCTGTAATTGGTTACTGTTGTTTTATCCCCATTTTTATGTATTGGCAGAATGACGGATTTCTTAAATGCTGTTGGAAAGACTGATGTAGCAAAGCTTAGCTGACAAATATGTGTGAGTGGTTCTACAAGGAACGCTTTATTTTGTTTTATAATTCTTGCAGGGATATCGTCCCAACCTACAGAGCAGTCAGTTTTCAGTGAAGTAACATAGTTTTGAAAGATCTAGCTAGTGTATATGTTATAGGCAAACTCCGAAGCTCCGGCGCTCCTAGGTTGGACTGGTCAATCCTCAGGTCAGACTGAATGACTTAGTCAAAGCCCAAACAAATGTAAATTTTCGGCCTTTGACTAAACAATTTTCGTCAAACCTGGGAGAGACTAATTTGGTCAGGCAAACGTCAAAACACAATTTTATTAAATCGGGGTTTGACGAGTCAAACTCCGATATAGGTATGAAGTGTCTTATCTTCGTATATTTGGAAGCGTTTTATCATTTAAGCAGCTTTCAAGTCTTAAGAACCGCTTAACTCTGCCAGTTCTGACACCTGATTGGTCAGCTTTTATATTTGAGATGCTTTGAGAGAATGCCGTGTGGCATTAGGCCCGCCTTTTGTACGATGTGCAATAAAGTATAAAATAAATAAATAAATGCTTTGGAATATACGGAGGTTAGTTTGGAAGATTAGGTATAAAAAAATAACATTTTTAAAATTTTGATGTTTATTGTTTTAATAATTTCTTAAGTAATTAAAATGGAAAATTAATCATTTTTCTGACATGGTGAGGCATTAATGTTAATGTTAATTGTTTTAATAATTTCTTAGGTAGGTAATTAAAATGAAAAATTAATCTTTATTCTGGCATGGTGAGGCATTATGACATTTAGAATTGCACAATACATTAGATCTTTTACATTTGCATAATTTTGAAGAGCATTTTTTATTGCAGTGGCATTTTATAAAGCCTTGGCCACCAAATTTTGAATCCTTTGCACTGATTTCTCTAAGAGACAGCCGAACGTCAGGCACATCTTCAAACAATCGGTCAAAACAATCGGTCGGAACACCGCGAGAGACATTATGAACCTGTTTAAACATGTTCAGATCAACGTTTGACCGAGTTTTGCAGTCGCTTCTAGGATTGACTAGGCCAAAACCGAAACAGAATAATTTACTTTCGACGTTTGACTGAAAAGTTAGGAGCTCCTGGGTTTGACTAAAAATACTTCAGGCAAAGGGCGAAATTGAAATGTATTTCGGGGATTGCCTGATGGCTTTGGCCAAACCTAGGATAAACCAGTCCTTCCGCGAAGAGGCTGTGTATGGGACTTTGACTATAACATATAGACTAAGAACACATTCAAATCTTTGCGATTCCCTTGAGTGTAGAAAACACTTTAAAATCAACTTTAAAAAAATGGCAATATCTACTAATATAATCCATGAATACAGCCCACTTGGCCACTTTTTATTTACATATTTATGACCTAATTCAAATCGATCTCTTCTTTTTCTTGCAAATATTCATTCACTCATTTTATTTCATTTAAATTGTAGGTAAAAGAAAATGCTTTGAGGATAGAGCAACCCTAGTTACATTGCGTTTTGCTATTCCGAGCTTTCAAGCCGCCTCGTACCAAATTATACACGTTTGTCTTTGCGGCGGGAGGTTAATGAAGACGGAATCGGTGAGGGGATTGTCTGTCCGTGCATGTCAAGACAAGCATTGCATTGTCATTTTGTAATGACTTTGTTAGTTTTGTTGGCAACTTCTACAGATTTCAAGATTGTTTTATTTCTAGAGTCCTCGCCACGACTGAAGTCTCACGGCAAAAGCGGAAACTAAGCCTTTTACGTACAAAAATTGTAGTACTATTACTAGTAAATGATTCTGTAACAGCAGCGCCGCATCTTCGAACTTCAGTGGTGGCTATTTTGAGGCGCGCTTAAAATCCTTTCACCACACTTGGTTCAAAAGAATCAGTGGCACGATAAAAAGAAGAAGAAGAAGAAGAAGTGGTGGCGTGGACTCTATATAATGCCGGACACATTTTAGCGGCTCGTTAAAAGTCTCCTGTCACTTTCATATCAACTTTTTTTTAGATAGAAAGCTAAACATTTGACTGCCATCGCACCTGATGGAAAGTATGAATGCAGGCTAAGATGGAGCATGATAGATAGATAGATAGATAGAAAATACTTTATTGTACACCACATAAAATTAACAAAGAAATACAGAAAAACATCAGAGTGGAATACAATGGGCGGTCTTATCACTAAAAGCGATCTCTTCCAGACAACCTTGGGATGGACTGGACTTGAAAAGAACGATAGAGGACGATGGTGTAGATAAAAACAACAAGTATAATGTACACACAATTACACAATATAGTACTAATACATACATACATATATACAATACACCTAACAATAATATACATATTATATATATATATATTTATATGTACAATACATACCTATATAAATATGATATACCTACATAAATAAATAATATACAGAAAATATATATATATAATAATATGATTAACATAAATACTAGACTGGTAAAAAGTGATTGAACAAAAGCTTTTTGAAAATAGGGAGTGATTTAGCAAATTTGATATGGGAAGGGAGAGAATTCCAGAGACGGACAGCTTGTAAAGTGAAGGAGTATTTCAGGAAGGTAGAATTATGAACAGGTGTCTTCAGTTGGAGGGTCTTAGAAGAGCGCAGCGAGCGAGGATTTGACAGATGGAGATACTCAAAACGTTCCTTGAGATAGAGAGGAGTGGATGGATTAAATAGAATACCGTAAAGAAGAGTGAGAATATGACAATTCCTGCGAAGGCGGATGGGTAACCACTTGAGTTTAGTACGAAATTCAGAGACATGGTCATACTTACGTAAGCCAAATATAAATCGAATACACACATTTTGAAGGCGTTCAAGTTTGTCGAGGTGTTTTTCAGTGAGATCGGGGTAGCAGGTGTCAGCATAATCAAGGATAGGGAGTAAAAGGGACTGTGCTAGTGTAATTTTGGTGGATGTTGGCAAGAAATTCCGCAATCTGCGCAGTGAAGCAGCTGAGGCGAACATCTTTCGACTTAGTTCAGCAAGATGAGGCCCCCATGACATATCTTTGTCCATCAAAACACCCAGGTTCCTCACTGTGTCACTTACAGGTATAGGAACACCATCAAAGATAATCGAAGGAAGAACCGACCAGTCAATTCTGGAGATCATTCTGGAGCTACCCACCACAATAACCTGAGTTTTCTTAGGATTCACTTTGAGGCCATAAGATTTACTCCAAGCAAGGATCCGCAACAGGTCACAGTTTATGGAGTCAATGGCTAAATTCAAATTTTCTACTGATTCTTGAGTGTATATTTGGAGATCATCTGCATAAAGGTGGTAGGAAGAAGAGAGAGTTTGAGATATTGAATTAATAAAGATAGCAAAAAGAAGAGGAGGAGCATGCTTAGCCAATAAAAAATATGTCAGCAAAAAATTGGAATTGGCACTGAGACTCACCTAGCTCTATGACGTTTCAAAGTGATCCCTGTGATGCTACTAAAGAAATTTTGAAATTGAATTAAAAAGGTGAATCTATGCGCCAATTTCATACAAGCCAGCGTAGAAGAACAATCTAGATAAATTCTTAGTGTTTTTAGTTAACTATTATTACAAAACAATAAGAATAATAGCTACTGATGGGCTGAAATTGGATTAAGTTAGAATCATAAGAGAATAATAGGTGCTTTAATAACTAATTATAAATCACGAATTATTATGAATTATGAATTATGAATTATGAATTATGAATTATGAATTATGAATTATGAAAATCTGCGGTTTGAAATAAAATACTTTGCATTTCTTGTACTAAAAATGTGATTCCGTTATTGGCTGTATATTAGAAATTTAAGTATTTATCAAAAAGCTGTGGCTTTGTTCTAAAATAAAATACAGAAATAACGTTCCCTTTTGTAAATTATTGTTCATGTTTTGTTCATGTTACAAGTAGTGTGAACTTCCTGATTGTCACACGAGCTTTGACAATCAACGGCGCGGAAGGTTTCAGCATTGCATGGACGCTTTTTGTTTCAACCACAGAGCACCAAACACGCTTTCTTCTTTATTTCGTGGTTTCAACTATGCAATCACGTATTTTGCTAAAAACAAAAAACAAATTGTTTTATATTTTCTGCTGGACAAATGCGATCCCACATATCCACCAATCAATGATCTTGTGCCATTATTCACCAGTCCTTTGAATCTATTTCCAGCCCTTTTTTGAAAAATCGACTTCATTGCCTAACTGCGGATTGGACTTTAATTAGATTCCATTTGATCAATCTAATCCCTTTCGTCTAATAAAATAAATTTCCAAATTCGTGTAACAATCATAAAAATATGATAATAAACTAAAAATAACACTTTTCCCAAGAATAAAGTTCAACTGTCCCCTTTATTCAAAAACAATTATCAAGATGATGTCAACTCAGACGCAGCTAAGCTTGAACTTTACAAAACACCTGAAAACAAAAGAAAATCACTTTTTATTCGAAACAAAAACAAAAGTGTCAGTTCCCATTCACAACTCCTCCTACAAAACAATGAATAATAGTACAAAGGAAACGTTTCAAGGCAGTTATCTCTAAAAGCTGCTCAAATACTCTTAAAATGTATCCATTGTAGAGTCGTTCGAGCTTCACAGTATAATGAACTTTATGACTTCTGGATTAAAGTATGTAATTAAAAGCAAAACTGGAAAGTTACGTCTCTTTTGAGTCGGTTCATTAAACAGTTCTTCAAATTGTTGAAATTAGTTTTGCGTACGTGAGAATACCTGACTTAAATAAACGAAAGAAGTCAATTAAAATTATTAAGACTTAATATTGGCCTAGGGAGCAAGTTGTTTTCAACAAAACGAGAAAGTAACAGAATAATCACGAAAAAAGGTTATTATTACTACAGTTTTCTTCAACATAATATAGTTTGCCGTGAATTAAGATAAATATAAAAACAAACCACAGTTGTTTCAGTGTTAAATTATAATTTCTTTGCCCAGAAATGGTAAAATAAATTTACATTGAAATAGAACAATCTTAAAATCATATCCTAAGGTAGATACGACAGCGGGGGTTCGACATTTTTTTATGCAAAACGATACTGATAGAACAGCATACTATTTTATTTCGCGAAATTCTGGTATAACATCACCTTCCTTCATTTTTTAAATATACTAACTTATTTTAGAGATATAAAACGATTTCAATTGTCACTTTTACATTCTTAAAATGACTATCATCATTTCAGCCCGGTATCACCCACTGCTGGGTATAGGCCTCCTTCATTTTCTGCCAGCCTCCTCTGTCCTGTGCGTCTCTTGTCCAGGTGAAAATGACTATAATAAAGCTTAAACAAACCTAGAGTTTTGAAACGCTGTTACTTGCTTGACAAAATATAGATGCGAATATGCTTTATTTTGACTGGCTTGTATAATTAAAGGCTGATTTATACAGGGTAAGTGACTGATTCCAAACTCAAGACAAGTCAGCGGTGACCTGTAAAACTCAATGTATATTGATCAGAAGTAAGTACGGCGCAGTTGTGTGAAGTCAGGGCTGACTTGTATATTCGCACGCAAATATTTTGAAGCCAGTAGAACTGGCGCCGCTGCTGACTTCATAAACATAAACATGCATAAACTTCTCCTGCATAAACCTAACATAAAGAACCTAGAAATTCTACGCTAGGTTCGTTCTACTACTTCCTGAAGACTTCATTGTGATCTTGTGCTCTGTAGTTCGCAATCTTGGCATTACGTTTATAATTAGTTTCAGAAAATGAGCTTGGGAGTTCCTCCTTCGTTTTGCGAAACAAGGCTTGCATTTTGCTAATTCCGTTTTCGACATTTGCGGCGAACTTAAACGGGGTCAACAATAGTTTAAACGAAACACGTTTTTACATCTTTTTCGTGTCACTTGTTGGACTACTAACTAACTAAATATCGTTGGAAGTTTGCATAGTGATGTACAACATATATTTTTATAGATTTATCATTCACTTATTTTAGAAGTTAGAGGGGGGGGGGGGGGGACCAACATTTTACCACTTTGGAAGTGTCTCTCGCACAAACTATTCAGTTTAGAAAAAAACGATATTAGAAACCTCAACATTATTTTTAAAGACCTATTCATAAATACCCCACAAGTATGAGTTTGATGAAAACATTTTTTTTGAGTTTCAGTTTCAAGTATGGGGACCCCCAAAATTTATTGTTTTTTTTTTCTATTTTTGTATAAAAATCTTAATGCGGTTTACAGAATACATCTACTCGCCAAGTTTCATCAGTCTAGCTCTAACAGTTTCGGTACTAGTATAGTATTATCTTATCTGTGGTTTCGGAGAAAAATGGCTGTGACATACGGACGGACAGACAGACAGACAGACAGACATGACGAATCTATGAGGGTTCCTAAAAACATCCGAATTTAGAACCTCCTCCTATTTATTTGAAGTTGGTTAAAAATACTCTACATCTCCGTAATATTAATACCATGATGCACTTAGCACGCCGTAGGCACTTGTGGCAAACGAGTTATTTTATTGCCATCATAAGGAAGGTGCAAGATATGAGCCTTATATTCATATTTTATTTTATTAATGGTATGAGCCACTCGAATGTTATGTGGAGTAATAAGATGTTCGTTCAATGTTGGAGCAACTTGGTTGCATTATTTGAACTGAAACCCGGCCGAAATATAAATAATAATTATTGTAAAAAATTCACACGATACTTTCTAACCCCAAACTAAGCCAAGCTTGTACTATGGGAATCAGAAAGCTGATCTTCTTATCGTGTCACTGGTTCTTTCGAATCAAGTGTGATGAATGGATTTCAAGTGCACCTCAAAGTGCGCCTTTCGAGAAAGCTGATAACTAGTATTTATATGCATATTTTAGCAAATAAATACTTGAAATACTTACCGCTTTTTTTATCTGAATAGATTGGTCCCATAGAAATTTTATCAAAATCGGTTCAGCAGGTCGGCCATGAAGTCGGTTTCTCAAGTTTTTCAACTTCACTTGTTATTGCGTCAAGAGTTCTAAAGGTCTGCGCACACCTAGGTCGCTGGCGATGGCGATCAGTTAAACGCTATCAAATTTGACAGCGATATTTAATTTTGTCAGCATTTCATTGATCGCCTTCGCCAGCGACCTAGGTATGCGCAGGCCTTAAAACTTAAAATTGTTCACCAGGGTACGATAACATACGTCCGTAGGAGTAAACACACGCCCAACATTGGCCATCAACTATAAAGTCTCATCAATCGTCCGCCTTCAACACTATTTCAATCAAACTTTCGGAAACCGCCAGATTGCAAGTTTAATATCATACGAGAACCGACAAGATGCGAGATAAGTCGTTTTTGAAGGTAATAAAACGATGAATGGTAATGTTGTATGACGTGCGATGAATAATGCATTTTATAGGAACGATAGAAATGGATAGGAAATTCACAGACTATACCACGCGTTGTTTTTTCTAACCTGTACATCATACATGCTCAGTAAGTAGGATTTACTGCTGTTCAAAGAGGTTGTGTGAGTAGGCATTTGCTCAATGCATTGGTAATGCGTTTCATTTTCAAATCACTCACACACACACACCGTCACACTTCGCTTGATATGGTGTCATTACTTAATGAAGATAGGCAAAACTCCTTGGTGAAATAATCTCTTTTCTTAGAAAGTGATAAGAAAACTTTTTACTGAAAAAGCTCTTATTAAATACTTCTAGAAATAGGCTGCCCGTTATGCTAGTATACTAGTTTTGTGTAAGATAAACACGAATAAAAAAATTGGGCTGTTTAGATGCTTCGGAAGTACTTACTTCGGCATGACAAGGAATTTTGCCGTCAGTCAGCGCACATTAGCCACTTATGGCCTGCGCACACCTAGTTCGCTTGCGGTAGCGATCAGTGAAACGCTGTCAAATATCGCTGTCAGATTTGAGAATTGACAGCGATATTTGACAGCGTTTCTCTGATCGCTACCGCCAGCGAACTAGGTGTGCGCAGGCCTTTAGTTACGCGGCATTCCAGCACCTTGCCACGGCATGCCACGCTGCCTCACTACGCAACTGCCTCCCGCAGCGGCCCGTGCAATGAAATCTCGTGCGATGCTACGGCATTATTTTAAATCATATCAATTTATGTCGTATTTCGACATTCAAACGTATCCAGTTTGAATGTCCATTAGTAAAAATTGAAATCCCTTGCCATGCCGTCCCGGTCTGCGTAAGCCATTAGGCTGACAACGACCTAATCAAGATAAGGACAGAGACAAAGACCGTTTCACCGTCATAAACACGCATCGCTTTCGAATATAGTACAGATGATTTATGCATAAAAGCTAACAAATAGTTCGTTCAATCAAGCGCGAAGCACAAACTATGAACTAACTTGAATAGTTCATGAACTTCAAGTGACTTCGAGTAATGAATATGATGAACTTGTACGCTAAACTTGAACGGACCCGACTTTGAACGAGTCTATGAGACATTTTCCGGTGATTAAGTCAGGTATAAGCTAAGACGTAAGTCTTTTTTCTGCTCTTATCCCACTTTATGTGGGGTCGGCACAACATGTCTTCCTCCTTTCTCCTTTGTCAGCCGTCATCTCTGCATTCACTACTCTCTTACCCATGTCATCCTTCACACAGTTCATCCATGTTTTCTTTGGTCTACTTCTGCTTAATATCTATCCACATCCATACTCATCAATCTCCTAGACTAAGTTAAGACGTAAGTAAAACTTTTTCATTGCTTTCTCATACTAGGACAAACAAAAATTGGTAAATTATTGTCATCCGCACTTTTTGTGCGGGTTGGTTTTTCCGCAAGTAGGCCGCTGGCGGGCCCTTTTTGCGTGACCCTCGACACGTGTTGCTCGAACTTTTTTAGGTTCTACGACACGCCGGTTTTTTCACCATGTTTTACTTCACCGTTTTGAGAGTACTGGCATGTGCACATACATTTTTCGACGGAAAAACTCATTGGTATACGACTGGATTTGAACCTTCGGATCGGAAGGCGGGGCCGCTACCACTAGACCACCAGTGTTCTCTACACTAGGGCACCCTATGATGCGGACTTCCCGCACGCAGAATGTAGTTGAGGCAGTCCTATTTACGTCAGCAAAGGGCCAACTCCGCGTGCGTGCGCAAATATACGCATAATACTAAAAACGCCCTTCTCATACGGACTGTAAACCGCGGCATACAATTTCGTTCAGTTTCATGATAAATACACGTGTATTTTTACAAATATATGCATATTTTATTACAAAATACTAATAATTAGGCAACTGATCTACTGATGCTTAGTGGTTGCATTTGTTTTTAAGCTTAATTAATACACTTGCTTGCAAATAGGTACATTACCACTGAAGATGTGCCCTAAGTGGCATTGCATTACGTAAGTATATTTGCCATATTACGTCATAGGTACCTTTAATAATTATTAATTGTACTAGCGGCACTTAGATAATATATAACTTAATTCTTTGATTGTACGGCGGCTTTTCAGCTTCGTAGACCGCTATTTTTTTTTTGACGGACCGTACACTACGCTCTATGAAGCCGAAATAAGCCGATGTGCAATATTTGTTACCTACTACCGTACAATCTAAGAATTAGGTTAGAAATTATGATATACATTTTTTGTTGATTTTTACAAAAACGGAAAATACGGTATGGCAAAAATCTTTATTTTGTGTTGTTTATTAATAATAATTAATATATAACTGTTCGATATAATCTAAATATATAAAACTCTTTCGTTACTGACTGACTGACTGACTGACTGACTGACAATCAACGCACAGCCTAAACCGTTAGCCCTAGAAGCATGAAACTTGGAGGGTATGTTCCTCTTATAACGTAGAGGTGTACTAAGAAAGGAAATTGGAAAACTATTTCCCGAAGAGGAGAAAAAGGGGAAAAATGGTTTAAAGAAAAATCAACGCACAGCCTAAACCATTAGTCCTAGAAGCATGAAACTTAGAGGGTATGTTCCTCTTATAACGTAGAGGTGTACTAAGAAAGGAAATTGGACAATTATTTCCCGAAGAGGAGAACAAAGGGAAAAATGGTTTAAAGAAAAATCAACGCACAGCCTAAACCATTAGTCCTAAAAGCATGAAACTTGGAAGATGTGTTGCTCTTATAGAGCAAAGGTGCATTAAGAAAGAAAACCGGAAAATTATTTCCCTAAAAGAAGAAAACAAAGGAAAAAAGTTTCATGAAAATTCACAAAAAAATTGCTTTACAAAATACGAAAATAAACAGTAAAAAAAATTCTGCTACCGCAGCATCTGTCACCAAATTTGAATACACACAAAAGTTTACATAAACTCCACCGTAACCACTAAGACAAAATCGCGGAAAACACCTATCATACCGAAACTAAACACCGCACAGCTTCAAAAAACGGCTAAAGTACATGCTCAAAACTATGGTAACCAGCTGGTCATGTCAAA
Source organism: Thera obeliscata (assembly GCA_947578465.1). Lineage (NCBI taxonomy): Eukaryota > Metazoa > Arthropoda > Insecta > Lepidoptera > Geometridae > Thera > Thera obeliscata. The sequence goes on along the minus strand of OX387912.1, from coordinate 18,927,542 downwards.
TTAAAAAAATCTGATTCGATTATACACCAACACGCAGACGAAACCCTAAATTAGCCACTAATATAACATAAAATCACAAGAAATTGCTTAACAAAATACGCAAAAAAAAACCATTAAAAAAATTTCAGCTACCGCAGCATCTGTCACCAGGTTTGAATACACACAAAGGTTTACAAAAAAACCAATGATAACCACTTAGACAAAATTGCGGGAATCATCTATCATACTTAAACTAAACACCGCTGAAAAAATCGGCTACAACAGCACCTGCCTTCAAATTCAAATACACTCTAAAGTACATGCTCAAAACTATGGTAACCAGCAGTTGGTCATGTCAAATTAAAAATCTGATTCGATTATACACCAACATGCCTACGAAACCCCAAATTAGCCACTAATATAACATAAAATCACAAAAAATAGCTTTACAAAATACGCAAAAAAACATTAAAAAAAATTCAGCTACCGCAGCATCTGTCACCAGGTTTTAATACACACAAATGTTTACAAAAAAACCGATGATAACCACCAAGACAAAATCGCGGGAATCATCTATCATACTTAAACTAAACACCGCTGAAAAAAATCGGCTACAACAGCACTCGCCTTCAAACTCAAATACACTCTAAAGTACAAGCTGAAAACAATGGTAACTTGCATTATATCATGATGTCATACTAAAAAAACCAGATTCGATTATACACCAACGAATACGATAGCCCAAATTAGCCACTAAAACAAAATCACAAAAAATAGCTTTACAAAATACGCAAAAAAAAACATTAAAAAAATTTCAGCTACCGCAGCATCTGTCATCTAAATATATAAAACTCTTTCGTTACTGACTGACTGACTGACTGACTGACTGACAATCAACGCACAGCCTAAACCGTTAGCCCTAGAAGCATGAAACTTGGAGGGTATGTTCCTCTTATAACGTAGAGGTGTACTAAGAAAGGAAATTGGAAAACTATTTCCCGAAGAGGAGAAAAAGGGGAAAAATGGTTTAAAGAAAAATCAACGCACAGCCTAAACCATTAGTCCTAGAAGCATGAAACTTAGAGGGTATGTTCCTCTTATAACGTAAAGGTGTACTAAGAAAGGAAATTGGACAATTATTTCCCGAAGAGGAGAACAAAGGGAAAAATGGTTTAAAGAAAAATCAACGCACAGCCTAAACCATTAGTCCTAAAAGCATGAAACTTGGAAGATGTGTTGCTCTTATAGAGCAAAGGTGCATTAAGAAAGAAAACCGGAAAATTATTTCCCTAAAAGAAGAAAACAAAGGAAAAAAGTTTCATGAAAATTCACAAAAAAATTGCTTTACAAAATACGCAAAAAAACAGTAAAAAAAATTCTGCTACCGCAGCATCTGTCACCAAATTTGAATACACACAAAAGTTTACATAAACTCCACCGTAACCACTAAGACAAAATCGCGGAAAACACCTATCATACCGAAACTAAACACCGCACAGCTTCAAAAAACGGCTAAAGTACATGCTCAAAACTATGGTAACCAGCTGGTCATGTCAAATTAAAAAAATCTGATTCGATTATACACCAACACGCAGACGAAACCCTAAATTAGCCACTAATCTAAATATATAAAACTCTTTCGTTACTGACTGACTGACTGACTGACTGACTGACTGACTGACTGACTGACAATCAACGCACAGCCTAAACCGTTAGTCCTAGAAGCATGAAACTTGGAGGGTATGTTCCTCTTATAGCATAGAGGTGTACTAAGAAAGGAAATTGGAAAATTCTTTCCCAAAGAGGAGAAAAAAGGGAAAAATGGTTTAAAGAAAAATCAACGCCCAGCCTAAACTGTTAGTCCTAGAAGCATGAAACTTGGAGGGCATGTTCCTCTTATAGTGTAGAGGTGCAGTAAGAAAGGAAATTGGAAATTTTTTCCCGAAGAGGAGAAAAAAAGGAAAACTGGTTTAAAGAAAAATCACAAAAAATTGCTTTACAAAATACGCAAAAAAACAGTATAAAAAAATCTGCTACCGCAGCTTCTGTCACCAAATTTGAATACACACAAAAGTTTACATAAACCCCACCGTAACCACTAAGACAAAATCGCGGAAAACACCTATCATACCGAAACTAAACACCGCACCGCTTCAAAAAATGGCTAAAGAACATGCTCAAAACTATGGTAACCAGCTGGTCATGTCAAATTAAAAAATCTGTTTCGATTATACACCAACACGTATACGAAACCCTAAATTAGCCACTAATACAACATGAAATCACAAAAAATTGCTTTACAAAATACGCAAAAAAAACCATTAAAAAATTTTCAGCTACCGCAGCATCTGTCACCAGGTTTGAATACACACAAAGGTTTACAAAAAAAACAATGATAATCACTTAGACAAAATTGCGGGAATCATCTATCTTATTAAAGCTAAACACCGCTGAAAGAAATCGGCTACAACAGCACTCGCCTTCAAATTCAAATAAACTCTAAAGTACATGCTCAAAACTATGGTAACCAACAGTTGGTCACGTCAAATTAAAAAAAATGATTCGATTATACACCAACACGCATACGAAACCCCAAATTAGCCACTAATATAACATAAAATCACAAAAAATAGCTTTACAAAATACGCAAAAAAAAACGTTAAAAAATTTTCTGCTACCGCAGCATTTGTCACCAGGTTTTAATACAAACAAATGTTTACAAAAAAACCGATGATAACCACCAAGACAAAATTGCGGGAATCATCTATCAAACTTAAACTAAACACCGCTGAAAAAAAACAGCTACAACAGAACTCGCCTTCAAATTCAAATACACTCTAAAGTACAAGCTCAAAACTATGGTAACTTGCATTTGATCATGTCAAACTAAAAAACCAGATTCGATCATACACCAACGAATACGATAGCCCAAATTAGCCACTAAAACAAATCACGAAAACGAGCTTTACAAAATACGCAAAAAAAACATTAAAAAAATTTCAGCTACCGCAGCATCTGTCACCAGTTTTGAATACACACAAAGGTTTACAATAAAACCAAAGATAACCACTTAGACAAAATTGCGGGAATTATCTATCATACTTAAACTAAACACCTCTGAAAGAAATCGGCTACAACAGCACTCGCCTTCAAATTCAAAGACACTCTAAAGCACATGCTTAAAACTATGGTAACCAGCAGTTGGTCATGTCAAATTAAAAATTCAGATTCGATTATACACCAACATGCATACGAAACCCCAAATTAGCCACTAATATAACATAAAATCACAAAAAAAAAGCTTTACAAAATACGCAAAAAAAAACATTAAAAAATTTTCAGCTACCGCAGCATTTGTCACCAGGTTTTAATACACACAAATGTTTACAAAAAAACCGATGATAACCACCAAGACAAAATTGCGGAAATCATCTATCATACTTAAACTAAACACCGCTGAAAAAAAACAGCTACAACAGAACTCGCCTTCAAATTCAAATACACTCTAAAGTACAAGCTCAAAACTATGGTAACTTGCATTTGATCATGTCAAACTAAAAAACTAGATTCGATCATACACCAACGAATACGATAGCCCAAATTAGCCACTAAAACAAATCACGAAAACGAGCTTTACAAAATACGCAAAAAAAACATTAAAAAAATTTCAGCTACCGCAGCATCTGTCACCAGTTTTGAATACACACAAAGGTTTACAATAAAACCAAAGATAACCACTTAGACAAAATTGCGGGAATTATCTATCATACTTAAACTAAACACCTCTGAAAGAAATCGGCTACAACAGCACTCGCCTTCAAATTCAAAGACACTCTAAAGCACATGCTTAAAACTATGGTAACCAGCAGTTGGTCATGTCAAATTAAAAATTCAGATTCGATTATACACCAACATGCATACGAAACCCCAAATTAGCCACTAATCTAAATATATAAAACTCTTTCGTTACTGACTGACTGACTGACTGACTGACTGACTGACTGACTGACTGACAATCAACGCACAGCCTAAACCGTTAGTCCTAGAAGCATGAAACTTGGAGGGTATGTTCCTCTTATAGCATAGAGGTGTACTAAGAAAGGAAATTGGAAAATTCTTTCCCAAAGAGGAGAAAAAAGGGAAAAATGGTTTAAAGAAAAATCAACGCCCAGCCTAAACTGTTAGTCCTAGAAGCATGAAACTTGGAGGGCATGTTCCTCTTATAGTGTAGAGGTGCAGTAAGAAAGGAAATTGGAAATTTTTTCCCGAAGAGGAGAAAAAAAGGAAAACTGGTTTAAAGAAAAATCACAAAAAATTGCTTTACAAAATACGCAAAAAAACAGTATAAAAAAATCTGCTACCGCAGCTTCTGTCACCAAATTTGAATACACACAAAAGTTTACATAAACCCCACCGTAACCACTAAGACAAAATCGCGGAAAACACCTATCATACCGAAACTAAACACCGCACCGCTTCAAAAAATGGCTAAAGAACATGCTCAAAACTATGGTAACCAGCTGGTCATGTCAAATTAAAAAATCTGTTTCGATTATACACCAACACGTATACGAAACCCTAAATTAGCCACTAATACAACATGAAATCACAAAAAATTGCTTTACAAAATACGCAAAAAAAACCATTAAAAAATTTTCAGCTACCGCAGCATCTGTCACCAGGTTTGAATACACACAAAGGTTTACAAAAAAAACAATGATAATCACTTAGACAAAATTGCGGGAATCATCTATCTTATTAAAGCTAAACACCGCTGAAAGAAATCGGCTACAACAGCACTCGCCTTCAAATTCAAATAAACTCTAAAGTACATGCTCAAAACTATGGTAACCAACAGTTGGTCACGTCAAATTAAAAAAAATGATTCGATTATACACCAACACGCATACGAAACCCCAAATTAGCCACTAATATAACATAAAATCACAAAAAATAGCTTTACAAAATACGCAAAAAAAAACGTTAAAAAATTTTCTGCTACCGCAGCATTTGTCACCAGGTTTTAATACAAACAAATGTTTACAAAAAAACCGATGATAACCACCAAGACAAAATTGCGGGAATCATCTATCAAACTTAAACTAAACACCGCTGAAAAAAAACAGCTACAACAGAACTCGCCTTCAAATTCAAATACACTCTAAAGTACAAGCTCAAAACTATGGTAACTTGCATTTGATCATGTCAAACTAAAAAACCAGATTCGATCATACACCAACGAATACGATAGCCCAAATTAGCCACTAAAACAAATCACGAAAACGAGCTTTACAAAATACGCAAAAAAAACATTAAAAAAATTTCAGCTACCGCAGCATCTGTCACCAGTTTTGAATACACACAAAGGTTTACAATAAAACCAAAGATAACCACTTAGACAAAATTGCGGGAATTATCTATCATACTTAAACTAAACACCTCTGAAAGAAATCGGCTACAACAGCACTCGCCTTCAAATTCAAAGACACTCTAAAGCACATGCTTAAAACTATGGTAACCAGCAGTTGGTCATGTCAAATTAAAAATTCAGATTCGATTATACACCAACATGCATACGAAACCCCAAATTAGCCACTAATATAACATAAAATCACAAAAAAAAAGCTTTACAAAATACGCAAAAAAAAACATTAAAAAATTTTCAGCTACCGCAGCATTTGTCACCAGGTTTTAATACACACAAATGTTTACAAAAAAACCGATGATAACCACCAAGACAAAATTGCGGAAATCATCTATCATACTTAAACTAAACACCGCTGAAAAAAAACAGCTACAACAGAACTCGCCTTCAAATTCAAATACACTCTAAAGTACAAGCTCAAAACTATGGTAACTTGCATTTGATCATGTCAAACTAAAAAACTAGATTCGATCATACACCAACGAATACGATAGCCCAAATTAGCCACTAAAACAAATCACGAAAACGAGCTTTACAAAATACGCAAAAAAAACATTAAAAAAATTTCAGCTACCGCAGCATCTGTCACCAGTTTTGAATACACACAAAGGTTTACAATAAAACCAAAGATAACCACTTAGACAAAATTGCGGGAATTATCTATCATACTTAAACTAAACACCTCTGAAAGAAATCGGCTACAACAGCACTCGCCTTCAAATTCAAAGACACTCTAAAGCACATGCTTAAAACTATGGTAACCAGCAGTTGGTCATGTCAAATTAAAAATTCAGATTCGATTATACACCAACATGCATACGAAACCCCAAATTAGCCACTAATATAACATAAAATCACAAAAAATAGCTTTACAAAATACGCAAAAAAAAACATTAAAAAATTTTCAGCTACCGCAGCATTTGTCACCAGGTTTTAATACACACAAATGTTTACAAAAAAACCGATGATAACCACCAAGACAAAATTGCGGAAATCATCTATCATACTTAAACTAAACACCGCTGAAAAAAAACAGCTACAACAGAACTCGCCTTCAAATTCAAATACACTCTAAAGTACAAGCTCAAAACTATGGTAACTTGCATTTTATCATGTCAAACTAAAAAAACCAGATTCGATCATACACTAACGAATACGATAGCCCAAATTAGCCACTAAAACAAATCACGAAAACGAGCTTTACAAAATACGCAAAAAAAAACATTAAAAAATTAACCACGCGGACGAAGTCGCGGGTGACAGCTAGTATAACATAAAATCACAAGAAATTGCTTAACAAAATACGCAAAAAAAAACCATTAAAAAATTTTCAGCTACCGCAGCATCTGTCACCAGGTTTGAATACACACAAAGGTTTACAAAAAAAACAATGATAACCACTTAGACAAAATTGCGGGAATCATCTATCATACTTAAACTAAACACCGCTGAAAAAATCGGCTACAACAGCACCTGCCTTCAAATTCAAATACACTCTAAAGTACATGCTCAAAACTATGGTAACCAGCAGTTGGTCATGTCAAATTAAAAATCTGATTCGATTATACACCAACATGCCTACGAAACCCCAAATTAGCCACTAATCTAAATATATAAAACTCTTTCGTTACTGACTGACTGACTGACTGACTGACTGACAATCAACGCACAGCCTAAACCGTTAGCCCTAGAAGCATGAAACTTGGAGGGTATGTTCCTCTTATAACGTAGAGGTGTACTAAGAAAGGAAATTGGAAAACTATTTCCCGAAGAGGAGAAAAAGGGGAAAAATGGTTTAAAGAAAAATCAACGCACAGCCTAAACCATTAGTCCTAGAAGCATGAAACTTAGAGGGTATGTTCCTCTTATAACGTAGAGGTGTACTAAGAAAGGAAATTGGAAAATTATTTGCCGAAGAGGAGAACAAAGGGAAAAATGGTTTAAAGAAAAATCAACGCACAGCCTAAACCATTAGTCCTAAAAGCATGAAACTTGGAAGATGTGTTGCTCTTATAGAGCAAAGGTGCATTAAGAAAGAAAATCAGAAAATTATTTCCCTAAAAGAAGAAAACAAAGGAAAAAAGTTTCATGAAAATTCACAAAAAAATTGCTTTACAAAATACGCAAAAAAACAGTAAAAAAAATTCTGCTACCGCAGCATCTGTCACCAAATTTGAATACACACAAAAGTTTACATAAACTCCACCGTAACCACTAAGACAAAATCGCGGAAAACACCTATCATACCGAAACTAAACACCGCACAGCTTCAAAAAACGGCTAAAGTACATGCTCAAAACTATGGTAACCAGCTGGTCATGTCAAATTAAAAAAATCTGATTCGATTATACACCAACACGCAGACGAAACCCTAAATTAGCCACTAATATAACATAAAATTACAAGAAATTGCTTAACAAAATACGCAAAAAAAAACCATTAAAAAAATTTCAGCTACCGCAGCATCTTTCACCAGGTTTGAATACACACAAAGGTTTACAAAAAAACCAATGATAACCACTTAGACAAAATTGCGGGAATCATCTATCATACTTAAACTAAACACCGCTGAAAAAATCGGCTACAACAGCACCTGCCTTCAAATTCAAATACACTCTAAAGTACATGCTCAAAACTATGGTAACCAGCAGTTGGTCATGTCAAATTAAAAATCTGATTCGATTATACACCAACATGCCTACGAAACCCCAAATTAGCCACTAATATAACATAAAATCACAAAAAATAGCTTTACAAAATACGCAAAAAAACATTAAAAAAAATTCTGCTACCGCAGCATCTGTCACCAGGTTTGAATACACACAAAGGTTTACAAAAAACCCTATGATAACCACTAAGACAAAATCGCGGGAAGCACCTTATCATACCAAAACTAAACACAGCTGAAAAAAATCGGCTACGACAGCACTCGCCTTCAAATTCAAATACACTCAAAAGTACAAGCTCAAAACTATAGTAACCAGAAGTTGGTCATGTCAAAATAAAAAAATCTGATTCGATTATACACCAACACGCATACGAAACTCCAAATTAGCCACTAATATAACATAAAATCACAAAAAATAGCTTTACAAAATATGCAAAAAAAAACATTAAAAAAAATTCAGCTACCGCATCATCTGGCACCAGGTTCGATTACACACAAAGGTTCACAAACAAACCGATGATAACCACTACGACAAAATAGCGGGAAACATCTATCATACTTAAAGTAAACACTGTTGAAAAAAATCTGCTCCAACAGCACTCACCTTAAAAATCAAATACACTCTAAAGTACAAGCTAAAATCTATGGTAACTAGCAGTTGGTCATATCAAACTAAAAAAAACGAACTCAAATATCCACGCGGACGAAGTCGCGGGTATCAGCTAGTTAATGAATAAAAATTAAAGTAGGAGCAAAATCTTGGAAAATCAACAAATCTATTGGAAATCGAATATCCCTAGACAATGTTGATGAGTGTAGGTGCCGCTAGGACAATTACATGAGACGTAATATGGCAGATATTTTTTATGAAATGCCACTTAGGCAATGTCTCCAGTGGTAATGTACCACCTAATTGATAAAATCTTGGCGACAAAACCCAACAACCGACGTCATTTGTTCAAATTTCCATTTGATCGATGGTTTGCTCGAGAAAACGAAAATAAGGCTGTCTGTTCTTACCCAGTGCAAAGTTTTGCGAGTTGTGTAAATAAAACGTTTCTGAAGCTGTTTACAAGAAAGAATTTTCCTATCAAAATGAATAATAGCACACATTCCTTCTTTGTGCGGTTCGGTGCGCGTCATTAATCATATTTGTATTTGTTAAAGTTATTTGGATAGCGGGATGTGTATTTAGATGTGAAAGTATTTTTGGGAGCGTTATCGGAAATGAGAGTTTGAGGATTTTCAATGAATCTTCGTTGAGATTATAGTGTTAACACATTAACATCCAATAAAATTGGGAAAAATAAAAAACGGAACAGCTTGAAAGGAATAGCTTTGCGTTTGAAAAGCTGTTGTTATCCCTTTGGTATAAAAAAAATCGGTTGTCTGTAAAGTCGGTTTACTGACGATAGTTGAACGTGACGTCATACAGCTGTCCACGCGGACGCATCGCTCACTCAAGTAGGAGAGAGACAGATGTCGAACACTGCCGAACGCGGAGGCCGATTATGCCTCATTGTCGCTCGTTCCGCGCTCTCGCTTGCAATTCAAGCCTTAAATGGAACGCCTCAGAGCGAGGTAACGCTGCATGACGTCATTTTTTCGTGCGTGCAGCCGGCTCCATCGAATAAGACGTTGTCACGTCAAAAACTGATATGAAGTGGTGTATTTTAGTGGTAGCCAAGCCATCAACTAAATCGTTTAGTTATAATAGTTTGGGGCGTAGCTTACTCGCTATCAACTCAGCAATTTTACAAAAAATATAAACTCAGCTAATCATCTTATAAAACAAAGCAAACAAAGCTATGCGCCCAATAAAAAAATCAGTCCTTGTTTTTGACTAGTCTAAAAGAGAATGGATATACCTAGATAGATAGATTAATACTTTATTATACACAAAAGAAACATTATAAATATAGGTACAATATGGGTGGCCTTATCGCTAGAAGCGATCTCTTCCAGACATATGTATTTATTAGATCCAGATATATTTTTATCTGACACACAAATTTATCTGTAGATTGGATACTGTAATAACACAGTATCTCTAATTAAAACGGTCTTAAATCTACAAGGTTACTGGACAGCTGTTATGTATTCAAGTTACGTTCCGAATAACATGGTATGAATATTCTCTTTGCAATTACGAAAGGGTGTCTTTTTATGGAGAGTTTAAAAAAATATCAAAAACAGAAAATCCGAAACAACATCGTGACTTCAATCCTTAGACTAGGCTTGGCTCGGTACTAAGAAATTAGAAGTAATATCTGAGTACAGAGTACTTACTTAGAAATCAGAAGTGAATATCTGTTCTAGATATCACTTCTGATTCCCTGGTACCAAGTACCAGCTCCAGATTCTATGAGAATATTGGGGTAGTCAGAGGTACTTAATATATGTACGTTGGCACATACACATAATCTTTCAGAAGTAAATGATTGTGGAAGCCGGTGAAATTACTGGCACGTGAGGCTGAACATCTGTGTGCCTCAAGTTGATGGACGCAGGGCAGTGCATCTTAAGGCACGTTCCCAATGTGCATGACCTACGAGACAATGCTTTGTTATAGGCGATGGTTACCACTTAACATTAGGTGGGTGATATGCTTGTTTCGTCAGCTAGTTGTATTAAAAAAAACTTTTACATGCTCACAGTGTCAGTTTCTACTTTCTCCATCAAAAGGAAAAAAACAGTGGCATTTTTATACAGCACGTTACGACCTCGTTACGACCTTTATTGCGCAGCAATTGCTGTATAGTGAGTACTTGGTTCCACCCTCACAGCTATTGTCATTTCCCAAAGTACTTCATAACATTTCTCAGCACAGACTAAAGTCACGAACTGCAAAGCAATAAGGTTCAAAATCCAGACACATTTCTTCTTGAAACTTGTATCAATGACGCTACAAGCGACAATACAAGCACGGAGTAGTAACTAATTTGAAGCTTTGTACCCAATTAGTTGGGTACTAATATATTGATTCACTGGTACCTATCAGTAGGACTACCACAAGCTCTATCTGGTTCTGTCTCTGGCTTTAGTTTTGAGTCTGTGCGAGTGCTCACCAGTGTATTATACTATGTGTATGATGTTTCAACGTAGGATTTATTTAGTCAACACTCAAACAGACTCAAAACCAGAGCCAGAGACAGAGCTTGTTACTACAAGCTCTTTCTGGCTCCAGTCTGGCCTACAGATTCTGGAATTAGGTATCTAGTTGGTACGTACGTAACCTAGTATGTACATAAGTACCTATATACTTAACGGCAATAATGGTGTCTGACATCAATGACGTCATGACATGAATCAGCTTGCGCATAAAAGCCATTTACTTTACCATTTTAAAATAATACGTACATAGTAATATACTTGGCTCGTACTCTAATGTTTCTTTCCATCCAAAGGTTGTCTGGAAGAAATCGCTATTAGCGATAAGACCGCCCATTGTACCTCTAGTTTTTAAGTATTCTCTTAGACCAGGGGTTCCCAAACTATTTTGGACAAGTGACCCCTTTTCCAAAATGAAACGTTACCATAGACCCCCATGGCCAAATTACCGACTTTTAAGATCAACCCCCTTATGCATAATGGTCCGCTAACTTAAAACGGCTGCTACAGTGTTATTAACTGACTTCCAATCAAAAAGAAGGAGGTTCGCAATTCGGTTGTATTTTTTTTTTTTATGTTTGTTACCGCATAACTTCGTCATTTGTAAGCCGATTTGAAAAAATATTTTTTTATCTGAAAGGTACTGCTTTCAGATTGTTTCCATTTTAATTTTATTAAAATAGGTGTTGCCATTTTTTTTTTTAAATATTTTTTTTAATGTTTGTAACTGCATGCCTCCGTCATTTATGAACCGATTTAGAAAACTATTTTTTTATTTGGAAGGTTATTCTTACGTCCAGATTAAAATCGGTTTAGCCATTTGGCAATGAAGTCGGTTTCTCTAGTTTTTTAAACTTATAATTATTTTTAATTCTGAATTAGGTCAATAGAAGAAGGCAGAGTGAGAATTAGCAATGTCTTAAGTTAGCAGACTATTATAAATAAGGGGCCTATCTTTAGTTTTCTTTCTATTGATACAAAATACCTAGGTGCTAAGGTACAAATTGGAAAACTTTGCACTTGGTTAAGTGAGTAAACTTGACGTCATTTTCTCATCCAAATTTAACAAAATAAAAAGACACACAATTCAGTAAATGTAAAGTTAAATTTATAATTATTATTACAAGTTTAGTACTTAAAGAATCTTAAGTAAGTAGGAAATTATATTAAAAAGGTACTAATTCGCAAAAATAAAACATTCAGTGTGATGGATGAACCTGGTGACTATCTACCAATCTATCTACATTCGGTTCAATATTGGTGAGTTGCAGCCTTAAATCTCCACGTTCGTTGATTTTCAAACGGTTTCTTTGTTTCGTCAAAATGTTTGTTACCACACTGAAGCTTTTTTCAACTAGGTATGATGATGGAAAAGCGATTAGGTATTTTTCTACAATGTTCCACAATGTAGGATACTGTGTTTCAATGTTGCGTTGCAACCAGAACTTCTGATAGCCTTGGTTGAACTTCTGCTTAAGCTCTTCGTCTGTGCTGATGGTAATCAACTCTTCTTGAATTAGCACATTGGCTTCATCTATGGTTGTGGTATTGTACGGATTTATTATCCATTGAGGAATTTGTAAATTTAAAAGATCCTCAAACCTCTCCATAAAATCCTTGTGTAATGCGTCCAAGAGAGTGACATATAATAAAATGTCATCATCTTTAAGCATTTCTGGTAATTTTGACAAATGCGGAAACTGTGAATATTCTTTTCTGCCTAAATTTTGTTTATAAAGGATTAGTTTACCCACGAAGGCCGATATTATTGATTTTGTTTAAATCAAGTTAACATCGTCACCCTGCAGCTGCAAATTAACTTTATTGAACATTGCAAATATGTCAGTCAAGTAAGAAATATCTGTTTTACAATTGTTCAGATTTTCTTTCAAATTCGGATCTTTTTCTTGCAAAAACTCTAACACAGATTCAAAAATGACTGAAAATCTTTCTAAGCAAGAGCCTCTTGATAGCCAGCGAACTTCAGTGTGCAGAAGTAATCGAGTAAAGACTTCGTCGTTTTCCTCACATAGCTGAGCAAATAACCGAGAGTTCAAAGAATTGCTTCGAATCTTGTTGATAGCATTTATTACATATTGTAAAGACTTATGCAATCTAGGACTCAGCTTTTTTGCTACTAAATGCTGCCTGTGAATCACGCAGTGAATGACCAGTACATCAGGCAGTTGCCGCTTTAAGTGAGCTATAAAACCACGATGACGACCAACCATAGACGGTGCACCATCAGTCGCAACAGAAACAATGTTCTTCCATGGAATAGATTTGTCAGTAAAAAAATGTTCCACGGCCTGAAAAATCGATTCTCCTCTGGTATCAGTCTCTAAATATGTAGCAAAAAGCAGTTCTTGGCACATATTTTCATCTTTGATATATCGAACATATCCTAACAACAGAGCTTCATTGCCGGGTAATGTAGACTCGTCCAACTGGAGAGAGAATCTGTTTGTCTGTAAGAACTTGCATAAAATGTTTTCTACATCGCGTCCCATCTCGTCTATGCGTCACTGAACGGTGTTATTGCTCAAAGGTATTCTCTTTAAAATATCATGTGCTGGTTTGTGCAATACATTATTAAGGACCTCCGCAATGGCTGGTAAGACAAGCTGCTCTCCAATTGTGTGGGGTTTCCCCGACTTCGCTATTAGTAAAGATATATTATAGGACGCTCGTAAACCATCATCGTCTTTAATAGATGATGACGCAAACATCGATCTTATGGATGGCCTTTTGTCTAGTTTTTCTTTAAGTGCTTGAAAAAATGGCAAGGGCTTACTTTTTTTGTCAGCATGTACTCTTGATAAGTGGTCATCCATTTTTGAAGGCTTCATGGCATCGTTACTGAATACTTTTTCACATATATGAGACACATTGGCATGTGTTCATTTGATGGAGATGCAATAAATCCGAACTTCAAGTAGTCCAAACTGTATTGTCTGCATTTTTTTTTCGTGTCTGCCATCATAAAACTCTCAGTAATCCTGCAAATAAAAATATAAGAAACTACCTTAATAAAAAACAATAACAAACTGTTAAATTGACTGGTAAATTTTTAATTGAAACAACTGAGGCAACTGGAAACTGTTGCAAACAATCTACAGATAGCTCAACTGATCACTATCACACAGTGGGGCATTTTTGTAGTAGTAGAGCTCCTTGTGAAGGGTTCGTCCAGGGAAGTACTACCACCATGCCTATTTCTGCCGTGAAGCAGCATCGCTACCGAAGTGTTTCGGTTTGAAGGGTGTGGGTGCCGGTGTAATTACAGGCACGTGAGGCGAAACATCTGTAAGCCTAAAGTTGATGGACGCAGGGCAATGAATCGTAGGGCACGTTCCTGACGTGCGTGACCTACGAGGCAATGCTTTGTTATAGGCGATGGTTACCGCTTAACATAAGGTGGGCCATATGCTTGTTCCATCAGCTAGTAGTAAAAAAAATGCGCTGTGCCGGATAAAAACTGTTTGGTACTTTGGTACTTACCCTGTAATTTTTTCTTTTACTTAAACTCGCTCAGCATTTCGTAAATTCTGTTTCAGCCACTATACTTCACTTAATTTAGCTATTTTATAACTTTGTGATCTCTTGAAATATGAGTAGGTACTTATATGAGTTATTATCGTTCAAGCTCCAACGAATTTCAAAACGCAAATGAACTTTCAACCTAAGTGCAAGCTCGTTAAATAGTAAAATATCAGGAACATGTTTGGATTTGCAACTTGATCATGAATTCGTTCGTGTTAAATCACGTATGCGTCAAATAGAGAGCAAGTCAAAACGCGCCTGAAAGATGTACGCTCGAACTCATTCATCTTGCACAAACTTGTCCACACTGACTTGCCTAGTTTTTCATCTTGTACGAACTTGATACTTTACATTAGGTACTACAACAATGCTATTTCCTACAAAAATATTAATTATTCTTAGTACACGTAACACAACATAAACAATACAGTACCTACCTACCTAAAGTTTTAAATAAGAACGTGTGGTAATTTAATAGGGGGTCGATTTTTAGACCTCGTCGACCCCCAAAACCAGTTTTTGTTTATATCGACCCCTAGTGTAGGCGACGCCTAATTTATTGTCTATGTAAAAAAAAAAAGAAAAAAAAGAAGAAGCAGAATGCCGGCCGGTGCCGGTGTAGTTTTGTAATAACCTCACTTTTCTCTTTGTAATAATGCTTGCTTGCAATGCCAGCTCATCTTGTACTTTATAAAAATAAAATCCTCTTTGTAAATCTGAATAAACATCCCCTTGTTTTACTCTTATGGACATATCTAGTACAAAGTCCTTCGAGCCGAACCGAATTATGTTAACGAGGAGAGCGGTAAAACAGGGGAAGGCTACGGATCAACCATGCTCGTCGCAGACGCCATTGAAATCAAAATCTTTAACAATACGTACATCATCGTCGGCGGCAGCAAGAATGGCAA
This sequence comes from Thera obeliscata, assembly GCA_947578465.1. NCBI lineage: Eukaryota > Metazoa > Arthropoda > Insecta > Lepidoptera > Geometridae > Thera > Thera obeliscata. The sequence goes on along the minus strand of OX387912.1, from coordinate 18,911,905 downwards.
AATTAGAGCTGGAAGCTGCAGAAGCCAAAGCCAAAATCCAGATGGATCTCATTGACAAGAAGCTGGCGGTCGAAAAAGCCGATTTGGAAGAGAGATGTCATTCTCAATCGGCCTCGAAATCATCGCATACTACACATAGTAAAGTGGAAAAGTGGCTCGAAAGTAGTCAGCATAAACTGAACGCACAGCCCGCCCCCGATCATGGTCACACTTCGGGCGCGCTGTGTCCGCCGACGCAAGGTAATATCGTCGACACAGAAGGGACAGTGAAAATGCTAGCTAGCGCTCTAAAGGATCTCACAGCCGCTTCCGCCTCCACCAACAATGCGAAACTAATGAGCCGCATGATCTGCAACCCTCGAGACTTACCTACATTTGAAGGGGACCCCATGGATTGGCTTCAATTCAAGCAAGCATATGATGAGTCAACAGAACTATGCAGTTACACACCAAAAGAGAACTTATGGCGTCTACAAAAGTGTCTTCGCGGGCAAGCAAAAGAGGCTGTGTCAGCTCTGCTGATCAGCGGCACAATGCCCGAGGATGTGATGTCCACTCTTGAGCTGCAGTTTGGTAATCCGGACGTGATCCTGTCTAAAATCATGTTGGGCCTAAAGAAAATGAACCCAGTGTCCCAGGATTATATAAAAGATATTGTATCTTTTTCTATAAAAGTGAGAAATTATGTGGTAGTGGTGGGTGCAATAGGAAGAAATGAGTATCTAGTGGCCACTAATGTTATAACAAATGTGTTATCGAAGTTACCTACAGTCCTACTATCGAAATGGGCCGACTACAGTTATCCACTCATCGCTCAAGGTAATAAACCCACACTGAACACTCTATCAGACTTTCTCACACAAGAAGCTAGAAAAGCTAACTCTTTAGCATTAATGAACACAAGCAGTCTAGACTATAACTGTAGCAAAAGGAAGACATATCAGGAGCCTACATCTACTCGCTCACGCTCACATAATACAGTTTTAGTACAACAAAATGAAATAGAAGAAGGCAAATGTAAATTCTGTTATGCTTCAAAGCACCCACTGCCAGACTGCAAAAAGTTTCAGAAAGCAATGCGCAAACAGAGGTGGGTCTTTGTAAAAAAACAAAGATTGTGTTTTAAATGCCTTATAACACATCATGACAGAGCCACATGCCCAGCAGCAGCATGCAATGTTGATGACTGCGGGTTACTGCATCATCGGTTACTCCATTACCCAAGCAACAACAACAACAATGTCACTACTCCCAACAACTCGACTGCTGAGCTTCAACCAGGATCCGACGGCGGGCACCAGGTCTCCGGAGGTCCACAGGAGCAGCAACCTGAAAGCGTAACAAACATAAATTCACAAGCGAACTGTAAAGTGATACTAAAAGTAGTGCGTATAAACCTACATGGACCTAAAGGTACTGTTAGTGCGGTTGCATTATTAGATGATGGGTCTACTGTTAGCTTGATAAACTCTGCGTTAACTTCTCGGCTAGGGCTGCGGGGGCGCCCAGAAATAATGTGTGTATCTGGTGCATGGAACAATAATGAGCTTAGATGTGAAACTGAGGTAGTACGTCTTCGATTATCCACTTGTGATAAAAAACAATATGAACTCAATGTGCGTAGTGTAAAAGAACTTAATTTACCTACACAAAATTTAAGCTTAGCTAATTTTAGTAGTTTTAGTCATTTGAGTAATGTTAAAACTTATATAAGTAATGAAAATGTAAAACCAGACTTGTTGATTGGACAAGATAATTATGATTTGATCAGGCCATTAGAGGCTAGGGTAGGTATGTCAAATGAACCTTGTGCAACACTCACTCTGTTAGGCTGGTGTGTCCATGGAAGGGTACCGGTGACGTCATCGCGCTTGCGTCATTCTACGCTCTTGATCCAGAATGATGGCCAGGCTGCATGGGAGGAAGAAGGTATGGCGCTTCAACAGCTGCATGATGAGGTAAGAAACTCATTTACTATCGAGTCTATGGGTATATCTGGCAAACCTCGCCAAAACGCTGAAGATCTGCGCGCCATAGAACAATTAGAGAAATCAGCTGTTCTAAAGGAAGGCAGGTGGCATGTTGGTCTTCCATGGCGTGACCCTAACTGTAGGTTGCCTGATTCCGAGCCAACAGCACTGCGCAGGTTCAAAAATGTGGAGCACAAGATATCCTTGAAGAAAGAGTATGCTCAGAGGTACCAAGACCGGGTCAATCACCTTTTTGACAATGGATTTGCAGAAGAGGTCACTGACCTGACTAAAAGTGACAAGACTTGGTACTTACCGCATTTTGGTGTTGACAACCCTAACAAAAAGAAACTACGGCTGGTATTTGATGCCGCCGCCAAGTCGAAAGGATTATCATTGAATGATTATTTACTTACAGGTCCCGATCTGTTGGTGTCATTATTTGGAATAATGCTGCGTTTTCGTGAACATAAGGTCGCGATCGCTGGGGACATAAAGGATATGTTTTTGAGAATCAAAATACTACCCCAGTGCCAGGACGCACTCAGATTTGTATGGCGAGACCATGTAAGTAGCCCTATCAAAACTTATAAAATGACGTCATTGGTGTTTGGTGCGAGCTGTTCTCCATTCATAGCTCAATTCATTAAAAATAAAAACGCACAGCGTCACCAAAAGTCAATGCCGTCAGCTGCCGAAGCTATATGTAGGCAGCACTATATGGACGATTATATAGATAGCCAGCCTGATACGACAACATGTATCAACCTAGCGCAAGCTGTCAGCCAAGTTCACCAGTCTGGAGGCTTTGTGATATGTAACTGGTTGAGTAACAGCGCTGAGGTACTAAATAGTCTGCCTAACGACAAACTCGCTACCAATGCCCATAAATTAAAAATAGGTCAGCCACTTGATGGTGAACGCGCCCTAGGACTTTTATGGTTCCCTGATGAGGATACCCTAGGCTTTGACGTGTCGTTCAAACGTATTCCAGAAGAGATTCTGAACGGAAGGCGACCTACCAAGCGGGAAGCATTGCGAGTAATAATGAGTATATTTGATGTCTACGGGTTTTTGTCCCCATTTACTATTAATGGTAAAATTATCTTACAGCAAACATGGATATCAAAGATAGGGTGGGACGTCCCGTTAGATGACGATATCTATGAAAAATGGTTGAGTTGGTTGAAGGCTTTAAAGTTAATCGGTGGCATACGCTTACCTCGCTGCTACCAAAGTGCCATAAAAACAACTACTTCAAGTCAGGCAGGTTGTTTACCTACAGGATCAGATGAAGTTCCAAGTTGTTATAGCAACTTAGAATTACATTTGTTTAGCGATGCCTCCACCCAAGGTATGTGCGCCGTAGGATACTGGCGGTGGACGGTTAACGACGAAATAAAAGTGGCCTTTGTAAGTAGCAAGTGTCGAGTAGCTCCTGTCAAGCCTACAACAGTCCCTAGGCTTGAACTACAGGCAGCACTTATGGCAGCTAGGCTGGCGAAAGCTATAACATCCGAACACAGAATAAAACCAACGCGTAGGTATTTTTGGTGTGATTCTACGACTGTTCTACAGTGGGTTCGCAATGATAAGAGAACTTATAAAACTTTCGTAGCTCATAGATTGGGTGAGATCGACGAACTAACAAATGTGAATGAGTGGCGATATATACCTACCGCTTTAAATGTCGCGGACATTGCCACTAGGGAATCATATGATGTAACTGTACTTCAATGCGAGTGGTTTAATGGTCCTTTATTTCTTTCAAGCGAAGAGAAGTCGTGGCCCGCGGACATCGTGCAGTCTGGACCTGAAACAGATAGAGGTGAAATTGAGTGCGTGTCTACCATACAAACTGTAAGTACGTACTTACCTATTGTCCCTGAACCTAGTAGGTTCTCTTCATGGTTGCGCTTGTTGAGAAGTACCGCTGCCATGCTGAAATTCATAGACAAATGTAGACGTAAAATACCTACAGACGACTGTACTTTGATGGCGCGGGCGGAAATCTTATTGATTAAATACTCACAAGCTCAATCATTTAGTGAAGAGCTAGCCGGAATAAAGGCTGGGAAGGGCGTAAGTAGACAAAGCAGATTACTTACCTTATCACCGATCTGTGATGAGCACGATGTACTGCACGCGAACGGCCGCATCGACGCCGCCGCTGGAATTACCCTCGCAACGAAGCAACCCGTAATACTGGATGGAAAAAATTATATTTCGAGGTTAATAGTTCGCCACTACCACATCAAAGCTGGCCATGGTGGCCAAGAAATGGTGGTCAACGAGTTAAAACAGAAGTATTGGATAACTAAGCTGAGGCCAACAGTAAAGACAGTCGCCTCTGGTTGTAACCTTTGTAGGATCCGCAAGGTGAAACCTGAGATACCCCGGATGGGTAATTTGCCGGCGGGGAGGATGGCTCATCATCAGAGGCCTTTCAGCCACTGTGGCGTGGACCTGTTTGGACCTATGGAGGTGGCAGTTGGTAGACACCGCGAGAAAAGGTATGGTGTCCTCTTTACGTGCCTAACGATAAGAGCAGTCCATGTCGAGATAGTCCACTCGATGACAACTGATTCACTTTTAATGGCACTTCGTCGAATGGCAGCAAGGCGAGGCTGGCCTGGACATATCTACTCAGACAATGGTACAAATCTACGGGGAGCACATACTGAACTCAAAAAATCTCTCCAAGAGCTTGATGAAGAAACCTTGAAAATGACCGCGAGCACCTACGGGACCCAATGGACTTTCATTCCGCCAGTGAGCCCTCACTGGGGTGGGGCGTGGGAACGCCTCATCAGGAGCGTAAAGACCACGTTGAAGGTTGTACTCAAAGAACGCGCGCCTAAGGATGAGGTACTGATTACCCTACTCGCTGAGGTCGAAAATATTGTTAATAGCCGACCGTTGAGTCACGTTTCAGTCGAGCCTGGAACGAAGGAGTCGTTGACGCCTAACCATTTTTTGCTCGGCACGTCCTCTAACTTACCATTGCTAGGAGTCTTCGATGACTCTGACCTCTATCTGCGGAAGCAGTGGCGCAAGTCGCAAGCACTTGCTGATATGTTTTGGCGAAGGTGGGTCCGGGAGGTTTTGCCAGATATGATACCTCGGCAGAAATGGCATGACGATCAAGATCAACAAGCACTTCGTGTTGGAGACCTCGTGTTTGTCGCTGATCCCGATTCCCCCAGGTGCGTATGGCCTAGAGGCATCATTCAGGAGATATTTCCTGGTAAAGATGGTCGAGTCAGACTGGTCGCAGTGCGGACGCAAACCGGTATTTTTAAGCGTTCGGCGGCACGCGTCGCCAAGTTATCTACCTTTTCAGAGTGAGTGTTGCCAAGCAACACTAGGGTGGGGAATGTAGGCGACGCCTAATTTATTGTCTATGTAAAAAAAAAAAGAAAAAAATACGGGTTGCACTCCGGGAGTGCCGGCAGAAGTGAAAACTTGATTATTAACGTAGGAATCCTAAAAGTTGTTTATTTTATCAAGTTCCTCAATGTAGTAAAACCCCAATCAAAGTCCTAAGGAACCCTAAAAATTTTAGCATTATCAAGCTCCTAAGTGTAGTTGAAGTTCCAATCAAAGTGCTAAGGAACCCTAAAATTGTTTACATAATCAAGGTCCTAAGTGTAGTTGAAAGTCCAATTAAAGGCCTAAGGAACCCTAAAAGTTGTTTATTTTATCAAGTTCCTCAATGTAGTAAAACCCCAATCAAAGTCCTAAGGAACCCTAAAAATTTTAGCATTATCAAGCTCCTAAGTGTAGTTGAAATTCCAATCAAAGTCCTAAGGAACCCTAAAAATGTTAACATTATCAAGCTCCTAAGTGTAGTTGAAACTCCAATCAAAGTCCTAAGGAACCCTAAAAGTTGACCACTTAATCAAATTCCTCAATGTTGTAAAACCCCAATCAAAGTCCTAAGGAACCCTAAAAATTTTAACATTATCAAGCTTCTAAGTGTAGTTGAAACTCCAATCAAAGTCCTAAGGAACCCTAAAAGTCGACCATTTAATCAAATTCCTCAATATAGTATAACCCCAATCAAAACCCTATACGGAACCCTAAATTTTACGTAAAGCCAAATCCTCAACGGGTCGGAACCGCTAGAAGGGACCTTGTCGCGCGACCTACAAGTAGGTCCTAAATGAAGTAAAACGGCAGACATAGGAGGAGGGGGTTCTGGGGGGCTAAGGGGGGTCACAGCACGGCTCGCTTCGCTCGCCGCGCTGTTCCCCGTGGTCGCGTGGCGGCTCGCTTCGCTCGCCGCGACGCTCCCCCCGGGTTCAGGAAGAGGGGGTTCTGGGGGGCTTAGGGGGGTAACAGCACGGCTCGCTTCACTCGCCACGCTGTTCCCCGTGATCGCGTGGCGGCTCGCTTCGCTCGCCGCGACGCTCCCCCCGGGTTTCGGAGGAGGGGGTTCTGGGGGGCTTAGGGGGGGTCACAGCACGGCTCGCTTCGCTCGCCGCGCTGTTCCCCGTGGTCACGTGGCGGCTCGCTTCGCTCGCCGCGACGCTCCCCCCGGGTTCAGGAGGAGGGGGTTCTGGGGGGCTTGGGGGGAGTCACAGCACGGCTCGCTTCGCTCGCCGCGCTGTTCCCATGGTCGCATGGCGGCTCGCTTCGCTCGCCGCAATGCTCCACTCGAAAAATAAATACAGTAGATCTATAAAATCTTGTACCAATGACCACTACTACCTGCCGCGGGCGGCCGCTAGTTCATAAAATCTATAATAGGTATGTACCTATACCTACTACAGTCACGAAAAACGCCTTGGTATGCTTGCTACTAACTATTATCTATTCTGTGACGTTACCGTGTCATAGTAACTACTAGCGTATCTGTAGCGTCTTACGCTTTTTTTCGATTTTTATTATGAACTCTACGTTGTAGTCTTAGGGTACATTTCTGCAAAAAATCCGTCCTACGCTTTTTCGATAAGGTCACGTGATCCTGACGCCCTGACGCGAGTTTAAGTTTTTATACCCATTACAGAAAGTGCTCCAACGCCGCTAAAGAAGTTTTCACTTCAAAAAAAGAAGAAGCAGAATGCCGGCCGGTGCCGGTGTAGTTTTGTAATAACCTCACTTTTCTCTTTGTAATAATGCTTGCTTGCAATGCCAGCTCATCTTGTACTTTATAAAAATAAAATCCTCTTTGTAAATCTGAATAAACATCCCCTTGTTTTACTCTTATGGACATATCTAGTACACCTAGGAAACCAATATCGACCCCAAGGGGTCGATATCGACCACTTTGGGAAACCCTGTCTTAGACCATGTTTACCTGATGATTTATGGTGTACAATAAAGTTATATTCTATTCTATTCTATTTTTGGCTTATGATGACTTAAGGTAATGAAAAAGGGTGCATAATGAGAACATTTTAACAGAATTATTTTACTTAGTAAATGGATAAACAAATTAAAAATTAATTTACAACGATCTCATCTGATTCTTCAGATACGATGTTAATTAACTTCAATGAAAACTACTGACTGGAAATTGAGCTCCAAACGCTCAAATTGATTCATCAAGAACTTTCGCTGGCTTCGCTAAGTTTTAATATTACAAAAGTGGCACTCAGCTGTTATAGGTTCTCTTTAAAGTTCTGTAAGTCCTATCATAAGTTGGAAGATACGAGTGTTGTTTGGTAATACACAGATTGAATTTCTAGAATATTCCTGGTTTCTTGTGTTTTATTCGGAACTATTACAATTTTTTTTTTGGTTTGGATTAGATTACTATATATATGTATGTTTATTTAAATTTAAAACACTCAACAATTTTATGTTTATTGTATAATTTTGTTTATAAAAGTTGTGGTTACTATTATAAAATACCTAGGCTCTGTATTCTTAATGGAACTATAGCAGTCATTTAGCTTACAGACTTGCAGTGAAGTTTTTTTAAGTCTTTTGACATGAAAGTGACAGTAACAAGATAATTTTAGCAAGCCGTTAAAAGATATAAAAAAATATAAAATATAAAAATGTTTATATTAGAGAAAACATAATTACATCCACACAGATTAATACATAACAGTACGAACTAGGAATATAAAATAGACGTAATCGAATAATTTTCTCAGACAACGATTATGGATGAAATATTCAGCATTATGGATGAGGGGGTGGTGTAGTGAAGTGTTTTTAAAAACATATTTTTCAAACATAAATTGTAAAACCATCGCAAAGAGATATTAAACTTTTCATAATATCACTAGCAAAGTTATGGCAAAACCCCTAGACATGCACCCGAATATGGTAATAAAAAACTCTTTGCGAGTTCGCTCAAAATAGCTATAAATACGAGTAGATGCTAAGAACAGTTACAAATCTTATCAACGGCGATCCAACATTTCAGCAGAGGAGCTTCCATAGCAGTGATCTTTTTCTAAATGTGGTTAACATAAAAGTTTCCCATTTCAGTGGATACTCAACGAATAGTAACAGTGATGGATTAAGGAGTAAACGTATTTCTAGATGCGTGTGATATAGTTTCAAGTTCGAGGAAGCTGTTATCTAAATAAAAACGAAACGACGTCAAATTTTTACTAGACGACCATATTTGACGTTTGGCCAACAACCAATGTTGTAATTTAACAAGATTTACAACTTGAACAAGCTAAAAAGTGTCTCTTAATTTTATTATGAGTGACTTTTGACTAAATGTCAAATATTGTCATTTAGTCAAAACTTGACGTTTGCAGCTAAGTTTGCACCTTGCGTCGAACACTTCACTCGTCGTTATAAGAGGCTTGGTTGTTTGATTTCCAAATCCAACATTTATGGGCAATAAGAGTATAATTTTACACAGAAATAACTGTGGTTGGCTTTACAATAATTGGTCTTTATTTACGCGAATATATATTGAGTGAGAGAAAAAAAACCCCAAATAGCGTTCCGTAAAATGGAAAATGGGTCTTTAACGACAAAAATGCCCCCCCCCCAGCTTCACCTTGATTCACCCCTGAGTGTTGACGAGGGAGCGTTGTTTTCGCGAGGTAATTGGCGGGCCGCAGCCAGCTCGAGGGTTCCCGAAAGTCGCTTGACACAGATTTCACAATGCCGGGCCTATTTATATTTCGGGTTGTATACCTCGGAGATTCAGGTGCTTTTGGCCTTTTTCCTCTAGACAATTTATATGAGAAGGACCGGTTGGTATTGTAGCGGTGATGGGTTTGCAACTTGTCAAGTACAAAAATGTAGGGTTGTGGCATGTTTTGAAGTGCTTGACACATTAGGGTTTTGAGTACTTTGTATGTTAATGCCAAAATATTTGAGGGGATAGCCTTTATTGGATTCTGTTTTAACATATAATTAACTAACTTTTTTTAAAAAGTTATTTACTATTTTCATGGCCAAATCGCTGAACCGATTTAGGTGAAATTCCTTTGGAACCAATCGGGATGTATAAAGATACCTTTCAGATAAAAAAAATTGAATCGGCTCATATATGACGAAGATATGCGAGAACCTCCTTCATTTTTATTATTAATTTTTTGTTGAAAGGGCACAGGTAGATCAACTCCCCTTACATTTCCGGGTAGAATGGTTTTGTGCTGTCTCTATTAACCAACTTCGTCGTCGTTGGTAGGTACATCGGGTGGAAACTAAAAACTAATGATTTAATGTGTCTTCTAATCATGTATAATTTTAAAGAACTTTGTTATTTTTTTATAAATTGCATTGTTTTTATTGTTACAGGTCCACCAATTACATCAAATGAGCGAAAGCCACCTTTACGGTGAGTACTCAAAACTAATAATATCTATACTTACATTTTAGTACTTACTCACAGTTTATAATTCACCTTCATACTCATAAAGTCCCTAGAAAAATTGCAGATATTTACTGCGGTAATTTCTTCCTTCCGTCTGGCACTGATTTGGATCAGTTGAGCTATCTCTAGATCGTTTGTAACGATCTGCAGATAGCTCAACTGTTTCTTGTGTATTTTGTACATTTTGTAAATATTTGTTTAATTGTAAGTTTCTTTGTATAAATAAATATTTTCCTGAACCAGTCCTAAAAAAAAAAAAAAAATACGGGTTGCACTCCGGGAGTGCCGGCAGAAGTGAAAACTTGATTATTAACGTAGGAACCCTAAAAGTTGTTTATTTTATCAAGTTCCTCAATGTATGTAAATTTTGTAAATTAATGTAAATTTTTAGGGTTCCTTAGGACTTTGATTGGGGTTTTACACCCCAATCAAAGTCCTAAGGAACCCTAAAAATTTTAGCATTATCAAGCTCCTAAGTGTAGTTGAAATTCCAATCAAAGTGCTAAGGAACCCTAAAATTGTTTACATAATCAAGGTCCTAAGTGTAGTTGAAAGTCCAATTAAAGGCCTAAGGAACCCTAAAAGTTGTTTATTTTATCAAGTTCCTCAATGTAGTAAAACCCCAATCAAAGTCCTAAGGAACCCTAAAAATTTTAGCATTATCAAGCTCCTAAGTGTAGTTGAAATTCCAATCAAAGTCCTAAGGAACCCTAAAAATGTTAACATTATCAAGCTCCTAAGTGTAGTTGAAACTCCAATCAAAGTCCTAAGGAACCCTAAAAGTTGACCACTTAATCAAATTCCTCAATGTAGTAAAACCCCAATCAAAGTCCTAAGGAACCCTAAAAATTTTAACATTATCAAGCTTCTAAGTGTAGTTGAAACTCCAATCAAAGTCCTAAGGAACCCTAAAAGTCGACCATTTAATCAAATTCCTCAATATAGTATAACCCCAATCAAAACCCTATACGGAACCCTAAATTTTACGTAAAGCCAAATCCTCAACGGGTCGGAACCGCTAGAAGGGACCTTGTCGCGCGACCTACAAGTAGGTCCTAAATGAAGTAAAATGGCAGACATAGGAGGAGGGGGTTCTGGGGGGCTAAGGGGGGTCACAGCACGGCTCGCTTCGCTCGCCGCGCTGTTCCCCGTGGTCGCGTGGCGGCTCGCTTCGCTCGCCGCGACGCTCCCCCCGGGTTCAGGAAGAGGGGGTTCTGGGGGGCTTAGGGGGGTAACAGCACGGCTCGCTTCACTCGCCACGCTGTTCCCCGTGATCGCGTGGCGGCTCGCTTCGCTCGCCGCGACGCTCCCCCCGGGTTTCGGAGGAGGGGGTTCTGGGGGGCTTAGAGGGGGTCACAGCACGGCTCGCTTCGCTCGCCGCGCTGTTCCCCGTGGTCACGTGGCGGCTCGCTTCGCTCGCCGCGACGCTCCCCCCGGGTTCAGGAGGAGGGGGTTCTGGGGGGCTTGGGGGGAGTCACAGCACGGCTCGCTTCGCTCGCCGCGCTGTTCCCATGGTCGCATGGCGGCTCGCTTCGCTCGCCGCAATGCTCCACTCGAAAAATAAATACAGTAGATCTATAAAATCTTGTACCAATGACCACTACTACCTGCCGCGGGCGGCCGCTAGTTCATAAAATCTATAATAGGTATGTACCTATACCTACTACAGTCACGAAAAACGCCTTGGTATGCTTGCTACTAACTATTATCTATTCTGTGACGTTACCGTGTCATAGTAACTACTAGCGTATCTGTAGCGTCTTACGCTTTTTTTCGATTTTTATTATGAACTCTACGTTGTAGTCTTAGGGTACATTTCTGCAAAAAATCCGTCCTACGCTTTTTCGATAAGGTCACGTGATCCTGACGCCCTGACGCGAGTTTAAGTTTTTATACCCATTACAGAAAGTGCTCCAACGCCGCTAAAGAAGTTTTCACTTCAAAAAAAATTCTGAATATCTTACAACATTTGTTGGGAGGACCATACAGATGTTCAGCATCACGTGCCAGTAATTTTATAGGCACTCACACCTTCTAGATCGAAACAGCAATTTTTTATTTTACATATTTATAGGCTTGCGTTTGACCGCAATCTCACCTGCTGTTAAGTGATGATGCGGTCGACGTTGTAGCACGCTTACCTAGAAGATACCTGTTCACTCTACTCTTAAAAATATCCAAGTTATAAGTGTCCGGAAAAACAGACGCCGGTAAGGAATTCCATTCCTTGGCTGTACGCAACAAAAAAGTTGAAGCAAAGCGCTTGGTGCGGACAGTTGGAACATCAACCATGTATGGATGTCGCATTTCCGTACGTCTAGTCATCCGATGATAAAATGGGGATGGGGGAACTAAATCGTGAAGTTCCATCGCACACTCTCCGAAATGTATCCTGTAAAATACCGATAGACTGGCTACTTTACGGCGATGTTCGAGACTCAGGAGCTTAGATTCGACTAGAGTGTAGCTACCAATGAGTCTTTTGGCTCGTCTCTCAATGCTGCTTCAGGGCAGAAATATGCATGGTGGTGGTAGTACTTCCTTGGACGAGCCATACACAAAGAGCTCTACTACTACTCTATAATAATATGGTAGACGTTACTGATTTTATGACAGTCCTACACTTTTTCAGTTTGTGGCTGTTTCTTTAGGTAAAACAGTAACAATTAAGTTGCAATTTCCTACCGGTTTTAATTGTAACTTGATAGTTTTAAATTGTTGCTAAAAGCCGTGAACTTTATACATTTTTTATTCACAAAGATGGATACAACAACTTTTTTTAAAAAGCAAAGGAAACAAGCGCTCATTTTAATTCTTTGTAGATTTTAAATTCTTGCCCACTTCTCCGGGGATCCTTTTATCTTTGCATTGAAGACGACTTTTTATTATTTCACTATCTACTAAGGAGATTTATTGTCCTCTATTTCTTCAGCCTTATCTTACTCTGAAGAGAAATGTCTTAATTTACGTGCTGGAGAGAGCAAAGTTTATCTTCATTCAAGCAAAAACTTGAGTTACCTACGTATATTACGTTAGCCACGCAGTAATTGAAACTACATGCATTTCGAGAATTATTTTTAAATCTAGCGCCAACCATCCATTGTTCATGCATTTATTTTATTTTAATAGACAAGAAAACAGCTTTTTTTATAAAATTAAAACTTCCTATAAACTGGGTCAACTTATCACGAATAGTTAAAAAAGCTTATGGCTTGGTTCAATACCGTTTTTAACAGACTTTAAACAAAAATAGTTCTCAAGTTGGAAGTATTGCGTATTTTTTTAATGTTTGTTATCGCATAGCTTCGTCATTTTTGAAAACTCTTCCTGATTGGTTCCATAGAAATTTAGGCAAATTGGTTTAGCAGTTTGACCATGAAGAATGTCACTTGTTTTATGATCTTGATATGTGTCGAGCGAATGCAGAGATGATAAGAGAGAAATGAATGCAGAGATGACGGCTGACAGATGGGAATGGAGGGGAATAGATGTTGTGCCGACCACACATAAAGTGGGATAAGGGTTGGAAGATGTGTTGAGTGCACAAAAGGAGCCTCTAAGGCGCACTTAATATCCTTTTATTGGTTTAAAAAACCAGTGGCACGATGAGAAGAAGAAGTAACTAGTTTTATATACAGAAAACTAAAATCTCACTAAATGTGATCTCTACAGAGCAAGTAATTCCACGAACTAATTTTAATTTATGTTTTAAGATGAAGGTCCCGACAAGCTCTGACACGGCTAACTTTATGCCTAGACTCCTAACTACTCGTTGCATATTAAATACAGCGATCAACATTGAAAACAGGAAAGTTCAATCTTAGAGAGAGGGAAAGAGAGAGAGAGAGAGCTTGATTGAGAAAGAATCTTTGACACAAATATATTTTTGACTCTGGGGTGTATTGGTCCATAGATTAGTAGATATCTCCAAAGTCAAAGGTTAGCTGGTAGATAATGCTATCTAGCATTAAGCTCGCCTGTGTACAGTACTTTTAATTTGTGCAATAAATAATTTTCTTTTATCTAAAGTTTTATTCCTATATTTTTAATAGCTCAAAACTTTACCTTACATTTCACCAAACCAAAAGTTTATCTCCAGAGTTTCAAACCAGGTTATTAGTCTTCTCATCTTAGTAACCTATATTCAGGGAAGTGGTCATCAACCGTTCACTTCACAGGTTATTACGGAGAGTAGTGAAGTTCTTCGGTGGTTTTGAATATTCGGCTTCGGCTTGAAAATATGAACCCGAAAAAAGCTTGCAGAGACAATGCTGAATGCAATTACCGACAAGCTGGTATGACACATGACACTAATTACTGACACATGAGGCAAAGCATATGTATGCCTCAAGTTGGTTGCCCAAAGCATCGTAAGGCACGTTGCTGACGTGCGTGACCTACGAGACAATGCTTTGTGCAAGAAAAGTACAACAAAAAACTTACAACACACCAAACGAGTTGAATAATGTTAATTTTATGGACGGATAAAGACACTCTATCATTTTATATTAACCTGCTTACAATCTGCATGATTATTTGCAACACAATTACTTACACAGCGTAATTTATGTATTGATTCAAAAACTAGTCCTAAGATCTGACAGTGTTAAATTTACATGCATACTAAGGCAATAAATATACTGAATGTTTAACTTGATGGCTTCTGATTCGGCTTTATTTTCGGGCCTTCAACTTCTATCTCTAGTCATTCCCGCTCGAGACAGTGACGCATGCTTTAATTTATAAACCTTCCATCTTCAAAACACGAAACAACTCTATTAACATAGCAGTTAGGTTGAAAATGGCCTGACGCCGTTGAATAAGAAGTTTGTGTCACGACTGCCTATTGTCCCTTGTAAGTGAGACAAGCTGATACTTTGTCGTTTACATTTATCATTTCTGTATTTAAAAGGGGACGTAAATTGACTTGGCATTTTGAAACATTTTCAGAAGAATTTTCGAATTAAATTGATTTAGGTACAAAGCCGTGCTAATAGCTTATTTAGACTACTTTTACATCTACTAAATACGTTTTAGATACCGGTTCTACCGCACCGAAATCATGCCAGGCTCTCTCTCTGGCTCTGGGTTTGAGTTTGTGTGAGTGCTTACCAGTGTATTATACTGTATGTGTGACGTTTCGACGTAAGATTTATTTAAACAACACTCACACAGACTCAAAACCATCAGAGTCAGAGACAGAGCCAAACAGAGCTTGTGGTAGGCCTACTATACGAATATGTATGTATACTCGTAAATGAATAAGAGGACGGCGTAGAGTGTCTACGAACTTTGTTATGTGAAATTGTGAATCACTATTAGTTCTCGTAGCCTTTCTACGCCGTAGCAACTTTTGTAGCTTGTGGAAGGTTTGAAAAATAAAATATAAGATTAGATCACGTTAATTTCGAAGACTCAAATGTTTAATTTAAAAATATGACATCATGTTTTTTTATAAGAGCAAAAATCGCGAAACAATGAGAAAGCCCACCTAATGTTGAGTGCTTTATCTCATAGAACACGCATGTTTTATCAACACCTGGACCTGAACATTTTGCTTTTATCCCATAAACTTCAGTAAGCTGATGATGATTGCATAAAGGTCGTCTACCAAAGACGTGCCCTACGTGGCATAAGAAGTGCACTATGTGACATTGAACTGCGTTTATACGCACTACGCGTTGTAAACTTACAGACATAAAATATGCTTGTAATTACTCCCGCACCCTCTAAATTATTATCAATAAAGAAAAACGCATGTCTAGCAATGTACTACTACTGGCTTCTTCTTGGCATTTCTGGCTCAGCACAGTTAGTAGTAGCTCTGCCTTCTGTGCCGTAGGTTTGATCCCAACCGATAACAAATAATTTGTATGGTGAACATAGATGTTTGTTGTCTGGGTGTTATACTTATTGTATTCTAAGTATGTATTTAAAAAAATCTATAGAAGTATTATATTATCAGCTATTTGGTTCCAATAGTACAAGCTCTGCTTAATGTGTGTGTGTATTGTCTAAAATATTTATTTATTTATGTCTTTTACTAGTTTGTTTTAACAAGTGTGGTGAAAGGCTATTATTATGTTACGAGAATGTAGGTTAAAATCAAGTAATCAAAAAGAGGTGTTCCGAATTAATAAAATGTTTTGTTGGCGCATGTTTTCAATTAAGTAGAGTGCTTTCAATAAAAGTAATGTTCTGAATAGTGGTTTTCACCCGTATAAGGTGGCTTCAACCGCGAGTTATAAGTTATTTTTATTCTACCTTTTATTTTAGCACCAGTGTTTGCACAGAAAAACTTAGCACTAAACAGCATTGTCTACCAGCTAACATTTAAAAGTGTTGTACCAAAGGAGGTTGGCGTGTTAAATAATATTTGGCCTATAGCGAGAGATGTATACAGAGACATACTAAATTTTATTGGTCAAGACCCTGAGGACGACCCTGCGAGACGATGTCGTCGTTTATAAGAAGGATTGGTGAGAAATAACTAAAAATCGGGAAAGGTGGAAGACCTTAGCCCTGTATTAAACTCTGGGCATTTTTTTATCAACCTATGCCTTCCCACTGCTAGGCAAAGATCTCCCCCACTTTTCTCCACTCTCCACGATCCTCAGTCAACAGCACCCAATCGTTATAGAAGAAGTCAAGGTCATCAAGCCAGCGTTTTCTCGGGCGGCCGCGACGTTTTCTACCTTCTGCGGGTATCCGTCCTGTGACTCTATTAACCCACCTCTCAGGGTTCATGTGGATCACGTGACTCACTCATTCCCACTTCAGCTCTGCTACCTTTCGATCTGCATCAACGATGCCTGTTTTAGAGCGCAGTGTGGTGTTTTGAATCCGTTCTCTAAAATATTTAAAATATTTTTATTTTACAAAGAATGATTCGAGTCAGTGACTCACATGGCACTTCGTGAGAACGTTTCGTGTGAGCTTCCACATTTTGGCAGGCACTTTGCATGAGCCCTGCCGAATCAATTCTAATGCAAATCACAGGCAAATACCGAGAAGCCTCCTTTATTCATGACATACAGGCGGGTAGAACTAATCGAAAATGTATTTTATCTTTATATACATACTGAGAATGTATTTTATCTTTATTACTAGCTGCCTGTCCTAGCTTCGCACGGGTGGACATTTATTATTTTATTTATTTTATAAATATACCTTATGCTACTCAAGGTGAATGTAGCTTTCCAACGGTGAAAGAATATTTGAAATCGTTACAGTAGTTTTTGAGTTTTTTCATTACAAACATACACACAAAAACATAGATCTTTCCTCTTTATAAAATTAGTATAGAGTATAGAAGTATAGATATAAGTATATGTATGAGTATAGATAGTATAGATGGGAACCAAAGAGAGAGATAGAGTAGAAAGGCGGACTAAATTGACATCTGAATAAACATTTTTTTTTTTTTTAAATTATCGCATCGATATAAAATATTGATTGGTAGACTCTAGTACCTATTTATAATATTCTAAGTAACAGAAAACTAATTTATATGACCATTTTTGAGACCAAGTGCCGAACAATAAAATACCAAAACAGAAGAAGTTTTGGTTGTTTTTAACAAGTTAAGTTGAGCAGTTTTTGACATCGTAATATGATTCGTTTTATGGTCACTCAAGATAAGTTTAAACCATACTTGACTTTCCTTTTAGAACCACTTGAACAAAGTCACGGATACCGTATAGGCATAACATAGTGCTTTATAGGCTTTATAAATAACCTTACGTCATCATCAAAAAACTTTCACGCGCGTTTCCCAAAATTATACGCTCTCAAGTAGACGAGGTAACTTGACAGATCCTCGCAAATGAAGAATCCTCCCTAAGACGTTATTCCCTCTAAATTTTCAACCCAAATTAAAATTCTTAGCCCGTCTTATACCAGTTGAACTTGACAAATCGAGGTTCCAGAACATACCCTTAGAATAGTAACACCCCAATTGTACTCCCCAAAGTTTGCGCAAACTTCTCAGTGTGAATGGGATTAAACTTCAAGTTTTGGAACTTTAGCTACCGTAGTGTACCCAGGTTTTCATAATAAATTTACCGATATAAACTATGAATATTTTTTCTATCATAAGATTTCGGTCATGAATAACTTATTTCAGGAGATCTGAAGGGTTACAATGCCACTGAAAACATTCTTCGGGACCTAATTGAAGGTCTCTTAGCATGAAGAGACGATGAGAGCTGGATGAAAGTGGTTACATAGTATTCTATTTCTTATCGTGTCACGTGATTCTTTCAAATCAGTTTGGCGAAAGGATTTTAAGTACGCACAGAATAGCGACCAAAGGATTTTAAAAGAGCTAAAAGTAGACCCATTGGTACAATGACATTGCTGTGGGAATATAATTATGCGACTGGTAAGGGAAAGAGTGACGTAGGTAATAATGTGATAAAAGATAGTGGTACTCCTCTGGTGCTGACAGAAGTAAAAACTTGAACAGAGATGAACTTGTTTTTGTGTCGTTATAAATTGCACAATAATTGTGCAGTTTTTTCCCATCTCAAAAAATGTCCAACGCGCTTAAAAAAGTTCGAACGTACATCTCAAAAAACCTTATATAAAAAATGTGTATTCAAGATGCATTATAAAATGATCGGCAATAAAACTTGGCATCGTTGGATATAAACCGTAAGAAAACAGCCTTGGATACAGAGATAAAGACTATAAAAATAACGATATTACCTACATACATAAAAACTTTGCCTCTACTATTTTATACTTACACAACAGTAACTCGTTATTCGTATACGTTTCGATATTCTTCTATTGACATAATGCTGTCAAAAAAGCTAGAGTCTGAGTAAAATAACTCTGCGCCTGATTGATTGCGGAAAATTTAATAAAAATGGATGGAAATAATCTCCCACTAATATAACGTAATGTAAAGATTTGTATAATGTCCCAAAAATTCAGAGCCGAGCGGGATTTGAACCCGCGACCTTCCCCTTGGTACGGGGATGAGCTGACCGCTGCGCCAATGTACCCTAATCACACGCGACAAATAGCTCATAGGGACTGTTTTTAAGGCACTAATGCCGTAGGTGTAAAATGTAAGTTCGATTTCTCCATTCATGTTTGTGATGGGAAGATTATTTCTAGTCCATTCTTTAACATTTTCCACCATCGGTTATAGTAATAAAGTAATTTATCCTATCCTTAAAAAAAAAGTATCCTAAAAAGCAGATGCCTAAAGGCCTGTGCACACCTAGTTCGCTGGCGGTAGCGATCAATGAAAAGCTGTCAAATATCGCTGTCAAATCTCAAATCTGACAGCGATATTTGACAGCGTTTCACTGATCGCTACCGCCAGCGAACTATAGGTGTGCGCAGGCCTTTAGGCTTATAGCATCGCAATAATATCAAAAGAACAAGACTATTTTCCTCGCAAATCTCTTCATTATCATCATCTTTTCAGCCCTTTAGCACTTAAGCCTTACGCATATCTAAGCGTTCTGCGGTGGCGATCACTGAAACTCTGTCACATAAGACAGCGATATTTGGAAGCGTTTCACTGATAGCTTTACTGCTGAGTGCATTTTGATAATAATTTAGAAGTTTGGTAAGT
Source organism: Thera obeliscata (assembly GCA_947578465.1). Taxonomy (NCBI): domain Eukaryota; kingdom Metazoa; phylum Arthropoda; class Insecta; order Lepidoptera; family Geometridae; genus Thera; species Thera obeliscata. The sequence continues at coordinate 18,892,542 of OX387912.1, read as the reverse complement.
TAAGTTTAAGTAACAAGTTAAACTAAACTACCGCGGGTAATCTAGTGCTAAAATACCCCTCTAAATGCAAAACACTAAGCTTCACGTAAACATTAAACAGCCTTCATAGTATCCAACTTCGGATCAACAACTAGTACAGCACTTTGAGTACTAACAGTACTAATTACCCTTCATCAGCCGCCTAACAGTACTAACAACTTTTCCTTTCTTTGTCCGCAGATATCCGGCTTTTCATCTAACATTCGCCGTGGGGACTGAACCTTAACCCGTCCTCGTCATTTTCCTTTGAAACTGCACCTTTATATCGAGGTTTTTTTATTCAAGCAGTGAACCAAAAGTTTACATGTATTAGAACGAAATTTGAAGAATTTTACTGGATAAGACCGTGAATATAGGTGCCGACTGTAACATGGAATAAGTGTTGTGATGTGTTTGCGATGCGTCCCCGCAGTGCGTGTAATGGTGCGGTTTGATTAGCGGCGCGGGAGCGGGTAAAGCTGGGTGCGTTTCGCGTAAAGCACGGCTTCGTCGGTGGAGGGGAGGGAGGGTGCGGGCGGCGAAGAGCCCGCGCCCTCGCCCGCGCCCGACGCGGAGGCCCCGGGCCGCCGTCGCCGTCAGCGCCCGCTCTACCGCCGCCTCTTCCACTACGTCCGAACCGCGTGGACTGGCGTCAAGTTTGCACTAGGTTCGTATTCTTTTGTTCACACCAGTCCAGTAAATTATTTGATAAAATTGATCCAAAAATGGACAGATGCCATAATGAAGAAGAAGAAGAAATTAGTTTGAACCAAAAAAAACGACGTCACTTTGACATTTGAAACTATTAAGCCTTGCACACTAAAGCCTTGCGTATATATAGCGCGATGGCGATGGCGATCAGTGAAACGCATTTAAAAGCATTTCATTTTTAAATTTTCATTTTAAGCCATCGCCATCTCGCTGGATGTGCACAGGCCTTTAGCTTTCTACGGTGGCAATCAATGAAACGCTGTCAAATATAACAGCTTCATGGTATTGGACACTTTTTTTATAAAGAACGGGATATTTACCATGATTTGAGAGTTTTGACTCCAGATATTTTGGCACAGTTGTTTCATGCATAACAGGAGCCAAAACTTACTTATCATGGAAAATATAATGTGGTTCATAAAAATAATAAGTCGTAAAATAAAGTCTACCTTTGTTATGGATGAGTCTTGATGAACTTGATGGATGACGCTACTAAGATGGCTGAAATAGGCTTTTAGGCCTATCAATAAGCTTATTATGTTTTACTTGACTGGTGTATACATTCAATAAAAATCATAGTAGTAAATAGAAGACATACATCGACTCAACATTGCGTAGTATCATTTTCTTTTCATACTCTTAATTTAAACTTAAATATTTACTGTAAATCTTAGCGATTTCATGGTAGACTTTAAGTTCAAACGAAATTGTTAAATTTTAAAAGAACGACAAGTATTTTTGTCGAGATTTTTATAGCGTTGACAAAGAACGTACAAAAAAATCAAAAAATAAAACACTTTAAAAATTCCAAGCTCCGAGTAAATTCCTAGTTGCAAAATGATAAAGAAAAAACGATTTACAAACTACAACACCAACTGCACCAAAGTACTTCGTGGCAAAAACAAAATGTCCCGAATTCTCACCAAAATTGTTCTTTCCTTTTCGAACGGGTAACACAATAGCACAATGCTCGTCGCATACCGAACACCGTGTTTTTGCGAATGAAAATCGACCAAAAGTTTTGGATCCAAAAGTCGTCCGCAGTTTTAGAAAGCCAGTTTTTTCCTATATTACTACTTATTTCAAAAAGCTGTCTCGTCTAGGTACTAACCTTCTTTTATATTATAAACATTGAACTATACTAATTATTATCAAATAACCTGCCCTAGCCTAGTTAATTTTTGATAATAGACTAGTACCTAGTATCCACGATTTAGTCAAACGACTAACAAGTACGAAATTCATACGCTTATAACTTTTAATGAGACCAACTAAACCACGACATCCCTAATCCTCGTCTGTAGTTGTCACATACAGTCAGTTTTGTTTTTATCTGGAAGGTTATACTTTCAAACTGGTCCCTTAAAGAAATTTCATCAAAATCGGTTCAGCAGTTTGGACATGAAGTCGGTTTTTTAAATTTATCTTGTATGTGGTGTATAGAGACCCGTAGTAGTGTATTTATGTTTTTTTTCTTACAGTAAAATTGTCCTGCAAAAAACCTACTCTCAATTCGATTTCAATTATTTTAAATCATCTTTATTTTATACATAAATATGGCAACAAACACTCACTGTTACCAAATACTATTCAAAGACTATTAATTAAGCTCTTTGATTAGAAATAACTTGCATACTTCATTATCAAGTAGGTGGTAGATATTCAAAAGGGTTTTACGAAGCCGTGGAAAAGTTATCTAATAAACTGAACGAGTTGAGCAGAGATAATTATTAGGAAACTTTCAGTTTGTCCCAATAAATTCGAGTGTTTCCAACTAAAATGGGGCAAATTCCTACCGCCCGACTTAATGTTCGATCTTGTTCAGGTCGGGATCGCGGCTCCCAGTGCTCCCAGTAGGCTTGTGGGGATGGTTGCCCACAATTTGTACAACACACATTTAAAATGTCTTCATTATCGACCTCAGCTTAGTTCTGCGCTGTAGGTTGTGGGTTCAATCCCAAGTTTAGCTCGGCAAGTTTATCATGCGCACTTGATGTGCGGGCAGGTTTTTCCGCAAGTAGGCCGCTGGCGGGCCTTTTTTGCGTTACCCTTGACACGTGTTGCTCGAACTTTTTTAGGTTCTACACAACACGCCGGTTTCCTCACGATGTTTTCCTTCACCGTTTCGAGAGTACTGGCATAGTGCACATACATTTTTCGACAGAAAAACTCATTGGTACACGAGTGGATTTGAACCCACGACCTTCGGATCGGAAGGCGGGGCCACTACCACTAGACCACCAGTGCTCTCGGGTTCAAACCCAATTGAATGATGAATTTAGAAGCTTTGCTATCTCTATTGGTGCTAGATTATTTTTATTATTGAATTGTGACTTTGAGTTTGTAGCCTGTTCTTCTATAGGCTTGGTCGCGTGGAACTGGCACGTAGACTCACCTTGCTTTAAGACTTTTCAAAGGAGTTTTTTGCAATCCAACTGAATAAATACACTTTTGATTTTGATTTTGAGTCAATAAGTAAATTTTCTTCTATTCTATTATATTATGTTGTTTACTAGTATTTTGTTCTATTAAACATAGCCCCACTTAGTTAAAAGCAAAACACCAGAGCCCCACTTAGTTAAATGGTCCAAAAGCCAAGTCACTGTAGTCGAAAACGACTAGGTTTATTTTTATTAACCTACAAAAATTCATTGTTCATATATATGTATAAAACCATGCTTATATTTGTCAGTTTCTTTAGATACTTACTATGTACATATTTAGTATTCAGAGAAGTATTTCACAAACCCTTTTCCTTACAAAATAAAATATATTTTCCTTGAAAAATACAGCGTCATTTTTGAGGATTTAAGTTGAACTCATCGTTTGAATGCTAAGGCGAAGCTCAAAATTTTAGGTCGTAAACGTTGCGGCTCTTCTCCGACAAAAGACGTCCTAAGAGCAACAATTTGGGTCTAATGGTCGAAAATGCCAGTACATTTCAGCGAAGGTTAGTAGGGCTTCGGTCCGATCGTTAAGGCTGTTTTCCACTTGAAGCAACAGCAAGTGGAAATACTTTGACACTAAGAAACAACTTTGAGCAGAATTTGAGGAGAAGAAAAAGCTGTGCGCCGACCGAATTCGTTCATTTTGTAAGCGAAACGAGTAAAATATCTCTTAGTTTAACTTACGAGTACCTACGTTGGATCTTTTTATGATCAATGCTAACACATTTTATAAAAAGCTCTGTCAAAGTTGGTCCGGCTTGTCAGGAATTGGTCCGGCTCTTGGTAGTCAGTAATAAGATCCATGTCTGAAAAAAGAACCCCTTTTTCTTTATTCTATAAGACTATATCTATATCTATATCTCGCAGAGGAAAGCGAACTTTAAGTACCTATCGGTTAATTTTCACTTCGCCACAAGAAAGTCTTAGAAGAGTCCTTAAATTTTACATTCGCAAATTCCCTGTCGTTTCATTCAATGGAACGGCGATTTATATAAAAAATATTTATGGGACAGGTTACAACGGATATTAAGGAACGTATTTTTTACTAGATAAACTAGGAATAAGTTTTTCGATACATAAAAACAGGAGTTAGAAATTAAACCGACAGAAAGCAACCTGTATGTTGCCGTCACAAAATAAATATACTATATGGACGTGCCTCTGATTATATGTTATATAATATAGACATCTTTATATAATGTTCAGTTAGTACTTGGTATAGGTACGTAAATAACTAACGTAGTACTTGAGGTCAAAGTCGTGAAGCTTTTTGTTTTAATAAAAAAAACAAATCAACGAATTTAGCTTTTCAGAATTAATTCCGATTTAAATTCTGTTTTGGTTCGTTTCGAATTCACAATGGATCGAGGTTCTATTGAGATTGGACTAAAATGTAAATCGAAGCCGCCGTCCCTTTGAGCTTTCCAAACATCACATACGGGACGAGTTGGTTCATTTGACAAAGGAAATAATTACAGGCTTGCAATCCAACTACAGGCTAGCCTTATATAAGTAACTACTACTACTACACGAACTGGAAGACAAAACGTAGGACGCCCACCCACCCAATATACCGATGACAAAGTCATTGGATGAAAGGAACTCAGATTCCTTCTTCCTGAAAATGTATAGTGAAAGTCTATGTCTAACATTAAACTCTTTCAGGCTGATGATGATGACGATGACTAATACTAATAGGCAGTTTTTACGACGGAAAGTTTGTATCTGACGCTATTCGTCGAATAAAAAATAATGTTTTGTCAAAAGCTTGGAAGAGATGGATATATTTTTATCTCACGAATAAAATTAATAAATGTGTAATATAGTTGTGGACAATACAAAACACAATGTAACTCCAAATTAATAAAAGCTTGTACCTTGGGAACTATAGATAGCTGATGTAATACTTATATACATTTTTTGTAAATATTAGAATACAATATTACACCCAGACAGAGATCAAATAACCTGTGTTCACCACCCAAGTATTTGTTCTCGGTGGGGATCAAACCCACAACCTACGGCGCAGAAGGCAGAGCTACACACCCTAAAAGCAACTTGTAGGTAAAGGTCATCTGCTTGATTTGTCGCTTTCTTTTCACACTTCACTGTAAAGCACTGCGATAAATTGCGTTCTGGGGCTCAATTCTAGACCAGTGACTTTTTTGTCACGGTTCAATATCACAAGAACTGTCAGTTTCTTCAGTGAATTTGACAGTTCTTGTGATATATATCTACCGTGACAAAAAAGTCACTGGTCTAGAACTGAGCCCCTGAAATGCTGGGATATTCCGGTTGTGTTATTACTGGTAGGATAGCATTGTACCGACATCGAGTCCAAACACTGTTTGATGTTTGATGCAACAGCACGCGCCTCTTGCATAATGCAGAATACAGCCCTCAATTCTCATGCAGCATTTTGATAACAGTGCTTAAGTCTGAGTCGAGCCTCAAGCATAGATTTTAGACAGTTCTCTATTGAAAAATTGCAAAAAATTGTTTTTTTTTTTCATCAAAGCCGTACGTGTGGGGTCTTGTATGGACAGGTCTTCAAAAATGATATGAGGTTTCTAATATAGTTTTTTCTAAACTGAATATTTTGCGCGAGAGACACTTCCAAAGTGGTTTATATTATCATAATGTTACTTGTTGCTACCCTTCATGGGCGAGTCCGACTCGCACTTGGCTGCTTTTTATTTGAACTATTTATCTGATAGAATAAACTTATTGCCCACCTGGTGTTAGGTGGTAACCATCGCTTAGAACAAAAACAAAGCATTGCCTCGTAGGTCACGCACGTCAGAAAACCACGTGCCCATCACTCATCTAGCTTTAAGACGTTTCAAAGTGATCTTTGTTATACCATTAAATAAAGAAATTTTTAGATAATGATAATTAAGAGCGCGTGATACGAAGGATGCGCTTAAATCATATGACGCAAATACACGATCGAGCGCTGCATTATTTCTAAATGCATTCAATTACTCATTTAATTCAGACTAGTTCATAATTAGCTCGACGCATCTAAATTGTCTCCAAACAAATGTTTGGCACTTCACCAATAATCTAGTCGACAAGTAACCTGCGCTCGCATCTGTCGGTAAACAATATTGCAATAAACCCAGTGAAATACAATAACTGATGTCTTTTCAAGTATTTAATTGATTTACAACAATCTTACGGAATTTATCGCTTATTTGAGAAGTTTCGCAGTCGATAGTTGAAACGAAGCCAAGTGTCGCGGAGTCTAGTGGACTTACAAATCACATGCGTCATAACTGCGTGTGTTCTCAGTGTCATTGTGTGTGCCGAAAAGAAATAACAACAGTTTGTGATCGGTAGCCTAACATTTTCAAGCACGGAGTTAAAACACTTCAGTAAATCCAGCCATGTGGCAGCAAGGTTCGCGAATATCGAAAATCAAATCACTAAAAATGTACAGAGTGCGTGCATGGTTGAGGACGCTAAGCCGAACTTATCGTGTCAATCCGTAGTGGCTTATGAAAACGAAGTGAAAACAACCAAGTCTAGCTTAGCGGCGTGCAAAAAGACTTGGATATTCGGCGGGCGATGTAAGAAAAGGGTGAGGTTTTTTGACGAAATTCAACCGCGGAACTCGTTGTGTGAACGTTTTGTGGGCTTTTTCCGCTTTCTTTGGACTTGTACGCGAACAGTCACGACGGTTCTCAGCAAGAGTGAGTTTTTATAGCACCCTTGTTTTATGTTTTTCCTTACATTTTGTTTTATTTTCCTAAAAATATCCTCGCATAATTTATTTACCACAGCTTCATTAAACTTACATAATTAAAACATACATCATCAGGCTAGAATAAATATTGATAAACATCTAAGCAAACTTTGTCGCTTTACAACATAATAAGTAAATATTAAATCAGGAGTAGTATCAACATTAAACGACTCGCTTTTAATGCTACGACGAACACTGAACGTCAGTTCCACAAAGTAGATAAACTTCTCTGTACCACAACCAAATTGGGTATACTAAGTAGTACATATAACGGACATCATAATAATAATCAAACAGTGAAAGAAAACATCATAAAAAGTTAGTGGCCATGGGCGTTGGGCGTATAAGGAATAAATACCATTGAAAAAAGTGGGCATGTGCCAGATATTACGCATACTTCTCTATCTATATATCCGCATGGATTTTGTGTAACAAAGTAACATAATGTTTATATTTTATGTAACTAGCTGATGCAACAAGCATATGGCCCACCTGATGTTAAGTGGTAACCATTGCCTAAAACAAACCAATGCCTGGTACTCAGTGAGTAAATTAAGTTCTTAATTGTACACCGAGGTAATTATTTTTTTCACAAAAATAAAAATTTATAATCTTCCTTATTCCCGAAATTAAAGTCTATTTCGTCTATTTCATTTGTCTTGATTTGGCCACTACAGAATAAAAGAACATACGAAAAAATTTGGAAAAAAAGCAGCCAAGTGCGAGTCGGACTCGCCCATGAAGGGTTCCATAGCACGACGAACTACAAGAACCTTTATATATGTTAACTTGATGTAACATAATAAGGTTCCTGTAGTTCGTTGAAAGGTAAATTGCGGTTTACGGTTTATGACGTATAAAAAAAAAACTACTGACTAGATCTCGTTCAAACCAAATATCGTTGAAAGTTTACATAGTAATGTACAACATATATTTTTTTTAGTATTATCATTCTCTTACTTTAGAAGTTAGAGGGGGGGGGACCAACTTTTTTCCACTTTGGAAGTGTCTCTCGCGCAAACTATTCAGTTTAGAAAAAAACTATATTAGAAACCTCAACATCATTTTTAAAGACCTATTCATAAATACCCCACACGTATGAGTTCAATGAAAAAAAAATTTTTGAGTTTCAGTTTCAAGTATGGGGACCCCCAAAATTTATAGTTTTTTTTCTATTTTTGTGTAAAAACCTTAATGCGGTTCACAGAATACATCTACTCACCAAGTTTCATCAGTCTAACTTTTATGGTTTCGGAGAAAAATGGCTGTGACACGGCCGGACAGACAGACAGACAGACATGACGAATCTATAAGGGTTCCGTTTTTGCCATTTGGCTACGGAACCCTAAAAATGGTGTCGAGTAAACGAAAGGACGGGGGCACTTCCACCGTTCTGTCAATGTTATATAAATAAATTTTCTTTCTTTCTTGCACCTAAAATATTTTCACCGTTCGAAAAAAACAGTGACACGATAAGTAGAAGAATTACAGTAACTGAAGTAAGCCTATCGTATATTGTGATAATTTAATATTGCATTATAATAATAAAAAATAAACATAAATAAAGAATACCAACGTATATTATATAGTTAATAATATCATATCAATATCATGAAACACCGGACATTGCAACATACTCGTACAAACTAAGCCAGAACAAGTAACGTTTCAGCATTAATTTGATCAACAACTTCGTCCGCGGTGGTACACGCCCAACTTTCGCGACCAACTTTAGAATTTGTAAAATTAATGAAATTCTCCCTGGTTGTACTTGATGTGGGGAATATCGATTACAGACTTAATTATACAAGCGACTGTATTATACTCTTCAACAATGATAGATAGATAGATAACTCTTTATTGTTCACCACACAAAAGATACAGTACAGGACATAAAAAAAATAACAATTAGGTAAAACAATTGGCGACCTTATCGCTGAGAGCGATCTCTTCCAGGCAGCCCTTGCATGGAAAGAAATAACGAATTGAAAGGCGGTGTAGTACAATGGTGTATTCAATGTATTAAACTCTTTACAATAAATTTTTGCAGGGCAAATAGCAGATGTTATACAAGGAGCTAAAATGACCGATATAGTTTATATCGGTCATTTTATAATATACGAGGTAGTTTAGCGATTTAAGTGCCGTAACACAACACTCTACTTTTCACTATGATTGTGAGAAAATAAAATAATCCGATGCAATATGAAATAGTTGAGAAAAACTCTTAAGATTTCGCGCCAATGTTTTTTTTTTTATTCTTCTATAGCCACAACGCATTACATGCATTCCACCAAAGAGATCGCCTATTTTAGTTCTATTTTTAAAAATAAAATATTGTTCTTTTTTTTACGAAGCAGTCATAAGTAGAGTCTTTTGTTCATGATTATTCTAATTATGACTGAACACTTTTTCATTTATGTTGGCGCATTGTCATTTGACGACAAAACAAAAAAAAACTTTTTCCCCTATAAGAGGAAGTAATGCATTTTTTTCTAGGCTCAGGCACGCCACAATGACGGTATTTTTGAGCAAGAGGAGTAAAAATCTTTCAAGAACGGTAGTACCTATACTATGATTTAAATTTTTTTTCCTTAAAAACGGTGACTAAAATCTCACTGTGTATATGTATAATTTATGTAGGTAATTTGCGTTTTGCATTACGGTGTTGAATCTATGTACTCAGCAGCAATTTGGCTCCTCCATCCTGTGTTTATTGTACCTTTAGTGTTCACCCTTTGTAGGCAAAAGAATAAAGGACAAAAATCTTCCCAGCTTTGAGCTTTGTCTCATCTAAACAGTTTGACCCACAGAAGCTACGACTTCATTTCTGTACCTTATTTATTTAAGACCACACGACATATTTTAGGCCTCCAAAAACACAGATGTAAATATTGGTAATTTATTTCACTTATTCATTCCACCGCTTCTAACGTCTGTGCTACTTATTTTTTATAGGAATTTATGACTTATATCGAAATATCCAGGGCGTATTATACCCATGTCTCATTTTTCACGACACTCGAATTGAGCCATTTCAATTCCCTGAGGTTTCTGTGCCCGACGTAAATTGAGGGTCGTACAGCATAGATGTTAGGACACTCAATTGTATGAAAGTGGAGTGACCATAAAGTTAATCCAGTCAATAGAAGCTAGGAAAGTCTTGGCTTTCGGCAAATCTTTGTTATTGAATAAAGCGTATTACAAACGCCACCGAATGTGTGCAAATAAACGCAAGTTTTATTTTGGTATGTCAAGTCACATTGCCTAAAGGCACTCGCACATCTATCATACAGTGGTGGTCCTTTGCTGTAATGTGGCATTGTGTGTTAACCGCCTTAGTATGGAATGAATAGGAAATAATATAATGTCCAGAACTTTCTGGTTGATTTGGCACAATAACATTGAACTTTCTCCAAGGTCAAACTGAATAAGTTTGCCTAACACACTTACAGCCTTGGAGCATTCAAAAGGTTTAGGAGACTCGTCTATGTTCATTTTAGATTACAGCTGTATTGAAAACATTTCAAATAAATTACATCAAAGCAGAAATTACAAACAGATACTTCTGCTTGTGACTACGCATTGCAGATGCGTAATTTTTTTTTAATTTATACAGGGTGTCCCATAAGTCAACGTCCAGCCGAAAACGGGTGATGCGCCAAGTCATGACAGTTATCAGAAAAATATAAAAAAAAATATTTGCTAAGTAACTTTCGAGTTATAGAGTATTTAAAAAAAACAGGAAAAACTGACACCCTGTGATGATCTTTTAAGTCCTGTGACTACAAATATCAACTTTTCATGAAACTTTTTTCTGCAACGTAAGCATGAATAACCCTTCTGTAAATTACAATTCAAAATTAAGCCATAACTGCCTTAGTTTTCAGTGAAATCGTGGAGTTTTGGCCAACGTTTCATTTCAGATAATTACATCACCCAACTTTAACCGTCTGTACCGCAAAAAAAATGTACTACACTATCATGGCATGTAACTTTAAAAATTGGCGCATTTATCCAGGATTCCAAAATGGTATAATACTTGCTAGAGTACTCCTTAGTTTTGGAAATAAAAAATGTTTTTTCAACTAAACCGGATTTCCAATCAATTTTATTTCATGAGATAAAATTTTTGTACCCTTTAAATTATGGACTTAAAATGCCTACGCTGCGTTTTTAAATCGCTCACAATTTACAGGTACAAGTAAATACCATTTCGACAATGCAAGTAAACAGATAGAGCCACCATCTTGTCAAAAGACTAATAACCATGGGTGTTCAAGTAATTTGTTAGTTTTAGGTGAAAGTTTGAAATAAAATTCAATCATAGGATTTCTTCAATCGTGATTTTAATTTAACTACATCAAGGATTTACAGCAAATGTTCAAACTGTTAGCCTTCAGCAGTAATGCAAGCTCTACATTTCCTTAAAAAAAATCAGCTGTCTGTAAAGTCAGTTAACTGACGACAGTTGAACGTGACAACGTCATACAGCTGTCCACGCGGACGCATCGCTCACTCAAGTAGGAGAGAGACCGATGTCGAACGCTGCCGAACGCGGAGGCCGATTGTGCCTCTTTGTCGCTCGTTCCGCGCTCTCACTTGCTTTTCAAGTATTAAATGGAACGCCTCAGAGCGAGGTAACGCCGCATGAGTCATGTTTTTTCGTATTTATTTATTTATTTAAGACCGGCGCCGGCGACGGGCGAAGGCAAACTTTAGATTAAAACCACGATTGAAGTAATCCTATGATTGAATTTTATTTCAAACTTTTACCTAAAACTAACAAATTACTTGAAAACCATGGTTATTACTCTTTCGACAAGATGGTGGATCTATCTGTTTACTTGCATTGTCGAAATGGTATTTACTTGTACCTGTGAATTGTGAGTCAGTCAAAAACACAGCGTAGGCATTTTAAGTCCATCATTTAAAGGGTACAAACATTTTATCTATTGAAATAAAATTGATTGGAAATCCGGTTTAGTTGAAAAACATTTTTTATTTCTAAAACTAAGGAGTACTCTAGCAAGTATTTTACTATTTTGGAATCCTGGATAAATGCGCCAATTTTTAAAGTTACATGCCATGATAGTGTAGTACATTTTTTTTGTGGTACAGACGGTTAAAGTTGGGTGATGTAATTATCTGAAATGAAACGTTGGCCAAAACTCCACGATTTCATTGAAAACTGAGGCAGTTATGGCTTAATTTTGAATTGTAATTTACAGAAGGGTTATTCATGCTTACGTTGCAGAAAAAAGTTTCATGAAAAGTTAATATTTGTAGTCACAGGACTTAAAAGATCATCACAGGGTGTCAGTTTTTTCTGTTTTTTTTTAATAATCATAACTCGAAAGTTACATAACAAATATTTTTTTTATATTTTTCTGATAACTGTCATGACTTGGCGCATCACCCGTTTTCGGTTGGACGTTGACTTATGGGACACCCTGTATAATGCATCACTCTGTCCGCATGCGATTTCACGCTGCGTTTTTTTGCAGTAATGCAAATGTATGTTTTTTTATTCATCTAGCTGATGGAACAAGCGTTTATGGCCCACCTGATGTTAAGTGGTAACCATCGCCTGTAATAAAGCATTGCCTGGTAGGTCACGCACGTCAATAATAAAGTTTGTTGAATGCGCGACAAAAATTTATTGTAATTTATTAATTTTACAAATTTTGATAATTGCAGCACATTTTTTATGGTTAAATACCGGTATTGTCAACTGGCTATTAGTATTTCATGCAACCACACTATGTTTTAGTACAAAACGATATTTTGTATCAAAGTATCGTAATTCAAAGTTACTCAAGTATACAATATTTATTTTCCACGTCTTCCATTGCAAGTGGACGTACACAACCCTGAAAGGAGCCCGTTGAATAGTCGGCACGCTTCGTCGAGCTTGTAACTAGCCTTTATGCTCAAAGCAAAAACGTAGCAATTTTCCTAATACTTTCTTTTGATAGGGACGCTGCCATATCTGAGGGTCGCTTCAGAATTTCTTCAAATATTCTTTAGACGTTTTGGTAACGCGTCCAATTTATTATTTAATTTAAGTAATGAGACTGACACTTTTTTAAACCTTTCCGTGTCAGATGTGCCATTTCGGAATACTTAAATATTTCTGCTTCTGTTTTTTTTTGTACGGATAGTTAATTTTATGAAAAAAAAAACAGTGGAAAAGGCAAATAGCTAACCTTATTTAGACCTAACTTCTATCTGTATTCATGTAAAGAAATATATTAAATGGTCTTCTCATTTTTAAAGTAAAATATACCAGTCTAAGGGCACACAAAAACAAATGATACTAAATTGTAACCATCTCTCTTAACATTCATAATTTTATTTTATATAAAAATGCTCACAACTGTATTCCCATGGTAGATATCTACGTTACTTATAAACAATTTGTAAAAAGTTTGGCGTAGAAAAATAATAAAAGAAGCCGAGTTTCAAAGTCTGAAGTTCTCGTTTATTTTCTTTAAAAGCATAGAACTTTTGCTATGTCATAAGTTTTTACTATCCAAGGCTAAGTAATTCAGAATGTAACACCTCAAAAGCGCTGCGAAGCTTATTACTGCACAATCTTTATAAGCAATCAAACGACTTGCAACTGGAGTTTAAGCTTCAGATTCCTTTACAACTGTAAAGCGAAAACACAGCACTCCACTACACTGCTATAGATTTTAAAGTAAAACGTGACGTAAGCCTGCGTTGAAATTTTGACATTACCTCTGCCATCCATGCAATTCATCGAATCTTCTTCTTTCTAGCAATGGCACCTGTCCATTCAGACAAGTTTGCCTGAAGTCAAGTCTGTCAATAGACAAATCGGCCGCCATTGGCTTTAAAGAAAATGAAAAACCTATGTGACTTCAGAAATCACAGACAACGAATCCATCCATCATTTTCGTCAGGATTTTTTAACTGCGGGTAAGGGCCATGAGCTGTCGCTTCTTACCGAAGCTTCTACTTTGCAAGTTTAAACTTCCAAACCACGACAATTTTCACAGTTTGGAGTTGGTCCAGGGTAAATCTCCAGTTTTCGTTTGTTTGTTGGCTGCATGCTATGTGGTGCAAACACATTGAGTTGTTTGAAACAACTGTTAGTGCTGTCATACCTATTACGCACTTTGCTTCTCCATGCAAAGTTGATGTTGCCGCTTCCGTCAAGCGACGTCGTGTGTAAACCGCCTAACTTGGAAACTTCTAAGCTCACCCAAGCATAGTTATAATAATTAAATGGTCTAGCTAGAGCTAGTTTAACCTTTTGATTTGAGTATATTAGGTAAGCGCAGTAATTATGGTTGCTTTTAGTATTCTGTTCACATCCTACGTATCTCATTCGTAACTTGAGAACATAATTCCTCCTACATTCGTGAAAACTTTCACTTTACGTCACTATTTCGTTACCACTTTCTGTTATTTGGGACGATTGTTTTTATATAACACTCAGACAGAGAACAAACATCTACGTTCACCACACTATTTTTTTTATCTCGGTGGGGAACCCACGGCCTACGGCACAGAAGGCAGGGTTACAAACAACTGAGCTGTGACGAACTGTCTTAAGCTTAAAAGATATGTTTTCCATCACTATTTTCTTCAAGAAAACGACAGCTGACTTGGCGTGCTTGACTGTAGGTATAGCTTAATCACTAGAAAGTATATTGATTACATCTGATATTCGTTAACGAAATACCTAAAATGCTGCTTCACAGTAAAACTTCCTTGAGTCCTATTTGTTAAACTAAACAGTAAAAATGAAATGCTAAAAAAATAAATGGTGCACAGCATCATCATCATCAACCTTTTGCAGTCCAGTCTTTTGGTCTTGGGCATAGCTATCTCCCATAGCGCGCCACTGAGCCCGGTCTTCGGCTCTTCCCATCCAGTTGCAACCCGCCACTCCGCGCAAGTCGTCGCTCTATCTAGTCTGAGATTGCCCTACACTACGTTTGCCTAAACGCGGTCTCCACTCCAGAACTTGTTTAAACTCGTGCACCTCCTCCTCCGTCGGTCCCTCACTGCTGAGGATCGTGACTTTGTGCAAGAACCTTTAGCACGGTTTCCTTCCACTTGCCTTGGAGTGCGATATTAACGGCAATTCCAAGTTTGTTTGGCACCTGATCCGACCATCTCTTTGGGCTTCGTCCTCTTGGTCTTTTGCCCTCTATCTTGCCCGTTACGATCGTCAAGCGTCGAAACTCGGTTTCATTAAAACAAAAATATTAAAACAATGAAAAAATGTGTTAATTTATGGTACAATACTTCTGAATTAGCGCGAAGTAATGTTCCATTAAATCATTCATACAGCTTAGGGAAATTACTTCCATAAAATTACGACTGTCGCTTTTGGGTATTTTGTGTTTATTTTTCTAACTGGTTTTTAAATTAGGCATGAGTTTATGAATTCAATGTTTTAACATATATTTTAGAAGCTGAAATAGCTTTTAGACGAAGTTTCATAGAATATTTATGACATTTAATCAAGTTTATTTTATTTTTATTTTTTAGGAAAACTTTAAGCTAGAATTAGAATTCAAAATGGGGATGGCTAACTAAAAGTTTCCACTTATAGTTATTTGGTTGACTAAAGCAGAACAATGAGTTTTAAGTCCTTATTATCATGTATATTGAATTAATTCGATGAACACCGTGAAATAATTCTTCAATAGCGCACTTTAATCTTTTAAAATAAGTTTGATCTTACTAATAATTTTTTTCGTGTACGAAAACCAATTATGCAAACTTTTTAGATAGATTTTAGAAGATAGTTAACTTGCAATTTTTCAAAAATAAGTTCAGCCATTCATATTTTTAATTTTCACGGAGAACAACTTAATTTTATCCTCAATGTTTCATCCAAGTTTGCTTTTTTTTTATACAACTTGTTAATGGAACAAGCATACGGCCCACTTGATGTTAAGTGACAACCATCGCCTATAGCAAAGCATTGCTTCTTATTTCTCGCGCGTCAGGAACGTGCCCTACGATGCACTGCTCTGCGTCCATCAACTTGAGGCATACAGATGTTCAGCCTCACGTTCCAGTAATTTCACAATCTTCAAACCTAAAAAGCTTTAAGCGCTAGACCTTTCTCTTGATATACACCGTTAAACATCAATTTGTAGTTGATTAGGTTATATCTGGATAAATTAAATTCACACACACACTTTTACTTCACACAAACACACACACATACACACACACTCTCGCACACATACATACTCTCTTATCTTACAGCACAGAACATTCACTCGCTAACATACTGCTAGAGAGCAGTAAAGCACTTTTTGTAATAATTAATACTTAGGAAAATCTGTTATTGGCCTTTTTTAAGATTATATAATACCCCGCTTTCCAACTTCTGTAATTGCTGTTGATTTTCTAATAAAGAAAAATAAAAAAAAAAAAAATTATCTGTGGTCATAAATGGCTAATGGGTGGCTCAGTGTCCAATCAATCAATACATCAAGCATCACTCAGGCAGGACTAATGAACACAAACACGGTTATATTACACGGCCTAATCATGACCACATGAGTCATTTCGTAAACGCACTTGGTGTTCGATACTTGATATCGAATAATAACTTAAATGCGGTAATGGTAATTATTTTATAAAAAATGGAGCTGGTATATACGACTTTAGATTATAAAAAAATATTATCTTAAATAAAAACATGATTACTAAATTTGGATTGAAGATGAAATAAAGTTTAAATAATAAAAAAATTGCACGAGCTTAATACTGAAAATTGTTAGGACGTAAATATTAAGTGTAAATCAAATAATTACCTACAAACAAGAAAATATTCGCCAATTGAGATAACTCCCAAACAGAAACTCACGGCTGGATCTAAAACAAAGAAAACAAATTAATCATTTGGGAACTTCGAAACACCTATTATAAGTTAGTCTCAAAGGCCTTCCCAATTTCCGTCATTTAAAACCGCAAACCGAAGGCGTGTTGCCAAAGAGATAAGCAATTGGATTAGACGAGGCTCGAATAGTTACATTTACAAAATGAACTCACTAAAATTACCAGCTTAATATAAGTAATTGAAGTACCTAAACTAACTGTCTCGACCCGCTTCTCGAGATCGTTTCTCTCTCATACCCATAAATTGTGTAATCAGCTACCACCAGAGGTTTTTCCCTTTAGCTACAACATATAAGTTCAAGGAAAATGTAAAAAAGTCCTTTCAGGCAATGCTACGACAGCACCCTTGTTGTCTATGGGCGACGCGACGGTGCCCGCTTACCATGCGTTCAGTACTTTAATATCCTTATAAGTATTTTTATACACGAGCTATTAGATAGATAAATAAATATATCTTAATAAGCTTTTTGTAAAAATGTCCGAATGCACCATCATTGATTGGACTCCACATGGCCGATAATGAGCGCGGCTTACCCGTAATTAATTATTAATTTGTCAACACTAACCCGGGTTCAGTTCTACCCGCAGATTGATTAGGTTTCGGTGTAATATGGACTGAGGCTGTACGGGACATCAGGAATAGTAGGTATATCAGAATATAGTTTATTTGCACATATTTCATTTACTTTTTGCCAAGATGTTGATGAGTCGCTGGTTGAATTTGGAATGTTCGCAAAAAATATATTTTTAAAAGTATTTTATTGTTTCCTAGCAGAGCGTCCAGCGGTCACTCGCGGTTATGCAGATTGAACATAGTAGGTATAATCTTTTTTGCGGTATTTATTGGGGTAAAACTGGGTAGTCTGTGTTAATCAAGGGTATAATTTACATTAATAGAAAATGTCATCCAAATCTGTTCAGCTGGTTCGAAGATGAGCGGGAACACACACACGCTAACTCCCGAACTTTCAATTTCAATGATGATTTCATACTAAGCAACATAGCTTGAACAACATTACTCATACAACAATAGATTAGTAATTTTTAAACAAACATTTCTTGAGACAACCATATTCCACATTTCAAGAAGTTGGAATTAAAATACTTCTCTAAGATACGAGTAAAATTAAAACTTTTAATAAACACACAACACATAAACCGTTTCAAAGACAGGATTTAATAATTATGGTACCACAATGAGATCTCGGTGCCACAAAATAATCATTTACCATCAGTGAGTGCTTCTTAGCGGTTATCGTTTACTACACTACAGAGCAATACATTAATATTAAATTGTATCTAAAATTAAACAATAACCACATTTCACAGAATACACCAACTTGGCGGCTGTAAGTCTGGCACATGACTGTCCACTTTGTTTTTTTTTTCGTGAATGGTTAGGTACCCTGGGATGGAAGCCAGCAATATATTTCAAAAATAACTTTGTTACCGTGTTCCCATAGTTTATTAGCATTAATACAAGTTTTCATTAGTTTGAGGCCATAGCGTTGAGTACAACGCCTACTAAAATATATTTAAACTTTTGGAATTCCACACTCTTTTATTCGCGCTAAGCTTTCCCATACAAACTTCAATCCCCGCTTCACCCTCTTTAGGGGTTGAATTATCAAAAATCATTTCTGAGTATACCTACACTTTAACACACGCTCCAAATTTCAAGTCGCTAGAACTAACGGAGCTTGGCGTTGTATGTCGATCACTCACTAACACTCACTCACCAAGCAAGTGATAATGCGAAATGGTTGGGAATGCGCCAGATAGCAATCCCTCATTTGTACTCCGCGAGACGCAAAACCGTACGATCATAAAATCGCCGATTGTTGTTTCAAAGGCCAAGCGCGAATACGTCTTTTGTTAATGAACCCGATCCGAACAAGAATAGAAGTGTTTACACGTCTGTGTGGCTGAGAGATGCGTGATTACATTTATCAGGTGTTGTAAATGGGAAGTTTTCATAGAAATGATTGGAGATGCTCCCTTTTACTCAAAATCATCTGTAACACTGTTTTTTGAAGTGAAAACTTCTTTAGCGGCGTTGAGCACTTTCTGTAATGGGTATAAAATCTTAAACTCGCGTCAGGGCGTCAGGGCGTCAGGATCACGTGACCTTATCGAAAAAGCGTAGGACGGATTTTTTGCAGAAATGTACCCTAAGACTACAACGTAGAGTTCATAATAAAAATCGAAAAAAAGCGTAAGACGCTACAGATACGCTAGTAGTTACTATGACACGGTAACGTCACAAAATAGATAATAGTTAGTAGCAAGCATACCAAGGCGTTTTTCGTGACTGTAGTAGGTATAGGTACATACCTATTATAGATTTTATGAACTAGCGGCCGCCCGCGGCAGGTAGTAGTGGTCATTGGTACATGATTTTATAGATCTACTGTATTTATTTTTCGAGTGGAGCATTGCGGCGAGCGAAGCGAGCCGCCATGCGACCATGGGAACAGCGCGGCGAGCGAAGCGAGCCGTGCTGTGACTCCCCCCAAGCCCCCCAGAACCCCCTCCTCCTGAACCCGGGGGGAGCGTCGCGGCGAGCGAAGCAAGCCGCCACGTGACCACGGGGAACAGCGCGGCGAGCGAAGCGAGCCGTGCTGTGACCCCCCCTAAGCCCCCCAGAACCCCCTCCTCCGAAACCCGGGGGGAGCGTCGCGGCGAGCGAAGCGAGCCGCCACGCGATCACGGGGAACAGCGTGGCGAGTGAAGCGAGCCGTACTGTTACCCCCCTAAGCCCCCAAGAACCCCCTCTTCCTGAACCCGGGGGGAGCGTCGCGGCGAGCGAAGCGAGCCGCCACGCGACCACGGGGAACAGCGCGGCGAGCGAAGCGAGCCGTGCTGTGACCCCCCTTAGCCCCCCAGAACCCCCTCCTCCTATGTCTGCCGTTTTACTTCATTTAGGACCTACTTGTAGGTCGCGCGACAAGGTCCCTTCTAGCGGTTCCGACCCGTTGAGGATTTGGCTTTACGTAAAATTTAGGGTTCCGTATAGGGTTTTGATTAGGGTTATACTATATTGAGGAATTTGATTAAATGGTCGACTTTTAGGGTTCCTTAGGACTTTGATTGGAGTTTTAACTACACTTAGAAGCTTGATAATGTTAAAATTTTTAGGGTTCCTTAGGACTTTGATTGGGGTTTTACTACATTGAGGAATTTGATTAAGTGGTCAACTTTTAGGGTTCCTTAGGACTTTGATTGGAGTTTCAACTACACTTAGGAGCTTGATAATGTTAACATTTTTAGGGTTCCTTAGGACTTTGATTGGAATTTCAACTACACTTAGGAGCTTGATAATGCTAAAATTTTTAGGGTTCCTTAGGACTTTGATTGGGGTTTTACTACATTGAGGAACTTGATAAAATAAACAACTTTTAGGGTTCCTTAGGCCTTTAATTGGACTTTCAACTACACTTAGGACCTTGATTATGTAAACAATTTTAGGGTTCCTTAGCACTTTGATTGGAATTTCAACTACACTTAGGAGCTTGATAATGCTAAAATTTTTAGGGTTCCTTAGGACTTTGATTGGGGTTTTACTACATTGAGGAACTTGATAAAATAAACAACTTTTAGGGTTCCTACGTTAATAATCAAGTTTTCACTTCTGCCGGCACTCCCGGAGTGCAACCCGTATTTTTTTTTTATCTAAAGTAGACGAACTCTTCTATATTTACGTTTTTATGGAAATCTAGATCTTGTGTTCGTCGTAAATGAACAAATAAATCAATTTTGTGAACAATCCACTCAACACTATCTAGCCCCAAATTAAGCAGAGCTATGGGACCCAGATAGCTGATATAATACTAAGGTAGATAAATTATATACATTTTATCTGAGAATATAAACTCGGAGTACAATGTGTAGAGTAAGTAAATTAAATCGGTTTCGAAGCTCGTCAATCAATAACTGTAAATTCACTTCCTTTCACCACAGTGGCTCGTAAAAACCAGTGGCACGATAAAAAAAGTGAATCCACTGTATTTTCGAAAATATTCGATTGACTATGCTAAAGACAAATCGTGATGAAGGAAATGTAAACCCTAAAATTAAAGTAAGTTTTTTGTGTTATTTTTAGATTGCAAATAAGGGTTTCCCCAGATTACCCAGGTGTTAATAAATTTGATGGAACGGATGAAATAGCTACGTGAGTACTACCAACTTCCGGTCGCGTGCCATTGACCGACCTTTTATGTATCGAGTGAAACCGTTTCAAATTTAATCATTTTGAAGGGGTTTTCAGATTTTTTTTCGCAACATTGAAATTCAAAAGTGAAAAAGCCTTTTTCAATGTTACAACAGTTATATTTGCTCACCTGCAAGCTTTTTCCTTTTATTATGTCAGTTAAAAAAACTTAAATTTTCATCTCCACATATTTTAGTGTTCGCTATAAAGACTTCAGAATGTCGAACGTCGACTGACTGTTACTGATATGCATTTACGCGCAGTATATTCCCGGCTTCCGAAACAAAAGGTTCCTAATACCGGTACAAAATTAATGCAGCGTAAATAAAGTGTGCCGTGTGCCAATAAAATAAAGCTTAAAATACGATGTCGGTGAATATCGATATGGAAACGTTTTCAAGGAAAAAAAATTTGAGACGGCGCACCTTGAATACTCTCAAGTCAGCCGTGACGGCGTTGAAACAAATAGCAAGTAAGTGCTTTTCAATCGTATTGCTTCAAGCGAAGTGTTCGATTTTATATCATTTTGTTCGGTAAATTTAGAATTCGCTTTCAGCCTTTTGAAGTCGAGGTAGGTAGCGTTAAAGTTGTGTAAGGATTACTTTAAAACTAAGGATTAGGATGTAGATTACATGGAGGGTCGGACAGCGCTAAATGTTTGTTTCCCGTTTCATTTTAACCAAACATAGGAGATCCCTAAAGAGAAAGAATAACATCGACATCATCTTTGTAACAACATTAAAATTCTGGAAACGCAAGCTCAATATTTACATATTGTTGTTAAGTTTGGTCGGTTGGGAACTCTCAGACCATTATAACGCGGTTTACTTTTCCCATTTAAAGTGAAGCCATAACAATTCGCTGAGTATTTGCGAAACGTCGGCGCCTATAATGAAGGTGTCATTGGTATCAATTCTGTTGTTTAGAAATCCTAAAATTTAGCTAATTTCGAGCTAAAATTTCGTAAAATTGTTATTCCTATTCTGTTGGCAGCATCGTAAACTTAAATTTAGAGTGACAGCTCTAAAATTAGGATAGTTACTCAATTTAGTCAAAAAACACGTAAATCCGTCATTTTGCTATTCGGTTGTACAATATTTTAGGTAATTTGCGCTTATTTTTAGAAACGTCAATCTAAATTAAGGCGACATGTTACAAGGTGCTGACTAAAGTTGTGTTGTATAGTTGTTGTGAATTTGTGGACGAAACGCAATCAAACTCAAAAAATCACAAAAAATCATGGAAGCTGGAAGCTTGTAGTGGCTGCAAATATAGAAGCTTCGCCATGGTTTGTACCTAAGTAACTATAACGCCTGCCACTTAAGAGCAAGAAACATAGTGGACAATCGGCCGGCTGAAGAAGAAATGTCTGCATCGCCATCGCTGTCTGCATTATTAACCAGAAAAGGCAGCCAAAATTATTATCTCGTGCTGCACTCTATATGTATAATTATGTTTATGGAAGAATTAACAGGTGAATCAATTATAAATAAAACTATGCTTTACCTACCTACCTACTATTCTTCTCTACTAAGATGTATTCTGTGATTGCAGATAGGGATGAAGACATATGATGGAGTCAAGGAAGAGGAGCACGATATAGATTTCCTCCATGAAGCACGTATAATACGACAAAGAATAATAAACTCTCACTTTCATATTTTTTTAATCAATACAGGAGCATTAGGCTGGTGGAAACAAATAGGTCATACATCTAATATTAAATCATAGTAACTAATATAACCAAACAACATGCGTTATACATATAGTATGACAGACAGCGGTGTGGAATCAGATAAAACAGGACCATATTTTTATATCAAGTAGCCACTGGAGCATTTTCTTATCCTCCTCCGTGAGGTCTGCCCCTGCCGGGCCTCCTCCAGTACCATTGAAGCTGGTACCGACCTTCCTGGTCTTACCCTTCACTTTTGCCACCCATATACTCCAAATCTGTGGAAAGAAATATTGTTTTAGTTTCAATTAGAAGGACAACAAAAGGACAAAAACTGCATAAAATTTTGAAAATCGGTCAGAACATCCAGAGATAAACACTACAACTCCACAAACTCACAATGTTTTTTTACCCCAAGGATTCATATTTTTTTAATAGAATATAGCCTATAGGCAAGTACACACACTGTTACATGCTCTTTGAGCATACTTAATCCGAGCTATGGCTATCTACAAACATGCTCGACCCTGCGTCTACACTTTAAAGCTTGCTCGAAGAACATGTTTAGTGTGCGATCAACGCACACTAAACGTGTTTTGCATGGAGAAACCAAGAATTCGAAGAATTCGCTAGGGGCACTTTTGGTTACCGCGGTAACCCCACAGTTCGTTTATGGGTTTTGTTGGATATCACTTGCTGATTTACTATCGGAAAACAAACAATCAAATCTTTCCTCTTTATAATATTAGTAGGTAGATGAAATAACTTACATGCTGCCACTCTTCAGCAGTCCGGCTACAGCCAAGAGCATTCAGCTCCCCCGCCAGCATCCCCTAAAATTCTATTATTGCTCTATCAGCTTGTTTACCTGAAAACCGGACATACAACAATCAAATCACTGAAGTGTATAGCTAGGTAAGTATAAATCATTAAATTGTACCTATTACAGAACCAATAAAACATAAATGCTACGTACCTCGTGCCATCAACGTATTAGCCAAAAGCCGTTCCTGGTGGAACGGCCAACTTTTTTGTCTAGTATTTGTTATTTTTCGGGATCTGGGGCGGTCTGTAGGCCGCTGCATTTTGTAATTTTTATTTTTTGAGAAAAGTTGAGTTTTTGAATTTATTATGTCGATGATTTGAAGTTTAGCTGGCTGTTTGCTGTTTGCACCCACAGATACAAAAAAAAGCAGCCAAGTGCGAGTCGGACTCGCCCATGAAGGGTTCCGTAGCATCAAGTAACATAATATACAGAAAATAAACAGGAAACAGGTTCTTGTAGTTCGTCGAAAGGTAAATTGCGGTTTACGATTTATGACGTATAAAAAAAAAACTACTGGCTAGATCTCGTTCAAACCAAATATCGTTGAAAGTTTGCATAGTAATGTACAACATATATTTTTTTTAGTTTTATCATTCCCTTATTTTAGAAGTTAGAGGGGGGGGGACCAACTTTTATCAACTTTGGAAGTGTCTCTCGCGCAAACTATTCAGTTTAGAAAAAAACTATATTAGAAACCTCAACATCATTTTTGAAGACCTATTCATAGATACCTCACACGTATGGGTTCGACGAAAAAAATTTTTTTGAGTTGCAGTTTGAAGTATGGGGACCCCCAAAATTTATAGTTTTTTTTCTATTTTTGTATAAAAATCTTAATGCGGTCTACAGAATACATCTACTCGCCAAGTTTCATCAGTGTAGCTCTTATGGTTTTGGAGAAAAATGGCTGTGACACGGTCGGACAGACAGGCAGACAGACAGACATGACGAATCTATAAGGGTTCCGTTTTTGCCATTTGGCTACGGAACCCTAAAAAACCCGTAAAAATAGTATAAATAGAGCGCCATCTAGCGTCGAGTAGTGCCAAGATGCATGAAATGACAAATGTTTATGTTATCTGTGAACTTAATTTAGAACAAGTTTAGAAGTGTCATAGACACCTTTTAAATTTAGTAAAATGCGATAACAGAATAGCTTATAAGATTTTCCTAACGAAATTAGAAAGTTTTAGGCTATTTTTAACCGACTTCCAATCAAAAAGGAGGAGGTTCTCAATTCGGTTGTATGTTTTTTTTTTTTTTTTTTATTTTTTTTTTTAATGTTTGTTACCGCATATCTTCGTCATTTGTGAGCCGATTTGAAAAATTATTTTTTTATCTGAAAGGTACTGCTTCCAGATTGGTCCCATTTTAATTTTATTAAAATCGGTGTTGCCATTTTTTTTAAATAATTTTTTTAATGTTTGTAACTGCATGCATCCGTCATTTATGAACCGATTTAGAAAATTATTTTTTTTATTTGGTTATTCTTACGTCCAGATTGTCCCAAACAAATATGATTAAAATCGGTTTAGCCGTTTGACAGTGAAGTCGGTTTCTCAAGTTTTTTAAACTTATAATTATTTTTATAGCTAGATAGTTTGTAAACAACAGAATTGATACCATTGTAAGCGTCAGGAAAGTCATTGTGCTCGTTCACTCTGCCCCGCGCTTCGTCTCGCGAACACTTCTACCAAGTGTCTTGGTTGTCAAGACTATCACTCTCTCACCCTTGAAAACTCTTCGTTACGTTTTACCTTTTGTTATGAGATCCTTGGGTTATGATTCCACCAAATCTTGAAATTTATTAATGGATACGGGCAATACGGCATTGTCTCATTCGAATGATTTGACGTAACAATCGTTTGGTCGGATACGTTTTGGAATGGATTTACATAAATATACCCGTTTTGGCTAAAAGCTTCCAAGTAAATACTGTTGCATATTTGATGGAAATTTGGGGGTTTACTCCGCAAAAACAATAAACGAAGGTTTGTTTTGACATACTGCCTGAAAGTGTCACTAAAGCTCAGCGGTCAAGCTGTCGACGTCGTAGCTATACACATTATATTACGAGTATACTTATACCACATGTCACACCATAGTGTAACAAAACCCTGTGCGATGGTGTGGTTAAGAGAACTCTTTCCTATGTTTATACAAAGATGCGTAAAGGATTTTTTCCTAAGGACAGTGTAACAGTGCAGTGTGAAGGTAAGGTAGAGCTGTGGTTTTTGAGACTAAACAATAATCGATTTTATTAAAACTCGGCGTATGTAAAAAGTCAAAGTATTTTAATGCTTGTATTCTATTAGAGGTATATAAAGCCCGCACGAGTGGAGAAGGAGCTGAGCTCAAATTCGTGGAGTGTGGACCGTTTTACAAGGTTCAAGCGAGCGCACTTCGAGCTTTCAGCTCATGTTCGACTGTGCTTCGCCTATTGTCGGTTTTTTGACGAACATCTCGGTTTTTCGGATTTGGATCATGATCACGTTCAAGTTTATGGACAGTTGAGGACATCACGTTTAGGACAGTGATTGTTATAGGCTCGTTGTACATCCACACTTGACAGCGCGAGTAGAACGGCTCGTCTTGTGCTCATCTCATGCTCAGCTCCCATAGCGTAGACCCACCTTAAGAATAAATAAATAAAAAAAATATTTTAGACAATTCACACAACACTATCTGGCCCTAAACTAAGCCCAGCTTTTACTATGGAGACCAGATATCTGATATACTACTTATATATTTATTTTTGTAACATACTTAGAATACAATATTAATACGAAACAAATTTTTTCGACCCTTTTACATATTTTTCTATAGCATCAATTTTTGTGTTGTATAAGTCGAGTCTTTTATTATTGGTCTGTTTGTTTGTAAAGTTAGAGAAGGAATAATCGAGAGTGTTTGCGAGCGGGAGTTGATGTGTTTCTACAATCCACAAACTTTGCCAAGTAAATACTGGCGCCCAACGTGGTACTGCAAGTGATTAAATTATAAACACACTTCAGAGCTAAAATTACATACATATTCATGTTCAACTCCAATTCTGCTACTAAATGCTGCAAGATGTTTTGATAGCGTCCCAATTTCATTAGGAATACAAATGAACAGATGCGTTGTTGTTTTGTCACTTTTTGGCGTTGGTCATTGGTAAGAGATAGCAATATTATAGTTTTGTCATTGTTTATTTTGACACTTACATAGGTTTGTCGTAAGATCTTATGGCGATATTAAGTCTTAAGCACTAACATTTATTTTAATTGTATGTCCACGATGTGGTATAATTATAATCAACGCTGATACTTTGCCTTTATAATACCTATATCTAGTATTTATGTACATATTAAAGGCCTGCGTTTGACCGCAATCTCACCTGCTGTTATGTGATGATGCGGTCGACGGTGTAGCACGCACCTAGAAGATACCTATTCACTCTTTTCCTTAAAACATCCAAGTTATACGTGATCGAAAAAACAGTCGCCCCGGCAAGGTATTTCACTCCTTGGCTGTCCGCAACATAAAAGTTGAAGCAAAGCACTTATAGTGCGGACAGTATGATATACCTAGATGCTGTTGAAAATGGACAAAGCATTCATATCGGTTCAGTGTGATTGTGCAATCTTTGTTTTTTTTTATTTGGTGGTATGTATTAACCAATTTTAAACCAATCCATATTATTATCATTGGAAATGATCAATTAAAAATGCAATCTGAAAGCGTGGAACCAGCAGAACGTTCCCTACAATGTCAAAGGGTAGTGAACCCACATTTATCCTTCAATATAAACGTTGGGTCGTAAATATTCCGGGCTCTTCCACATTCTAGGCAATGCGTTCCCGTCCGAGGCTTTTTATGTCTCTCGAACGTTCCCTGATCTGTATCTATCTCCAATGCCGACGTCATGGTGGAGTTGTCAAGTTCTTAGAGGGATATGGACAAATAAAATTGACGCTATCCTTGTATTTTAACCGACTTCAAATAAAAAAAGAGGTGTTCTCAATTCGTTTATTTTTTTTGAAGTGAAAACTTCTTTAGCGGCGTTGAGCACTTTCTGTAATGGGTATAAAATCTTAAACTCGCGTCAGGATCACGTGACCTGATTCGCGTCAGGATCACGTGACCTGATTCGCGTCAGGATCACGTGACCTGATCGAAAAAGCG
Organism: Thera obeliscata; assembly: GCA_947578465.1. Lineage (NCBI taxonomy): Eukaryota > Metazoa > Arthropoda > Insecta > Lepidoptera > Geometridae > Thera > Thera obeliscata. The sequence goes on along the minus strand of OX387912.1, from coordinate 18,864,843 downwards.
TAAGACGGATGGAGAGTAGACAGTTTCGTTTAGGCAGCGCAGGGCGCTTGCGCGAATGTTCGTGTATGTTACAGCGTGCCAAATAACAAACAAGCCCCCCCTAACCATTCCAAAATATCAAACATGCTCAACGTTAATAATCAAGTTTTCACTTCTGCCGGCACTCCCGGAGTGCAACCCGTATTTTTTTTTTATTAACATTACTTCGTCATTTATGAGCCATTTGTTTTTTTTAATCTGAAAGGTTATAAAGGTTACCTTCAGATTGGTCATAGAAATTTAACCAAAATAGGTTTGGCATTTTTTTTTTTTTTAATGTTTGTTATCGCATAATTTTGTCTTTTATGAGCCGATTTAAAAAATCTTTTTTATCTTAAAGGTCTACTAAAGGCCTTCGAAATTGGTTCCACAGAAATTTCATCAAAATCGGTTAAGCCATTTGGCCATGAAGTCGGTTTTCAAGTTTTTTAAACTGATATTATACCTGTTTGCTAAATTTTTATTGGTCAATTTTAATGTTTATTGGTCCGATGTGAAGTTTGTTTTTTAATAAAATTTATGCATTGGTTCTTGTTCTTGCTATTATTGTGCATTTCTCGTGGGATTACTCCAACTTTTCAAACGATATAGAAACATTAGGTACCCCACGTCTCTCAGATGGCAGTGAACGATGAAACCGCAGCAATACGTGCTTCTGACAATGCCACAGCTAAGTTGGAAATTATATATGGGCTGGTGTTCGCTCTTCATAGCTTGGGTTTGATGGTTTTTGGACACAAAAAATTGCACCACACGCTCACACATTCACAAAATCATGCAAAGGTACTACGTAACTTGTGTCTGTGCAAAAAAATAAGTTGTAAGGAAACTAATAGTACAGGCGTCTCTATCAACATTGATAGAGCTAATAATCACTATAGACTGGCCCGCCTAATGTTAAGTGGTAACCAAGCATTGCCTCGTAGGTCACGCACGTCAGAAACGTGCTCTACGATTCACTGCCTTGCTTCCATCAATTTGAGGCACACAGATGTTCAGCCTCACGTGCCAGTAATTTCACCGGCACCCACACCCTTCAAACCGAAACACAGCAATGCTGCTTCACGCCAGAAATAAGAATGATGCTTGGTGCTAAAATAAGCTGAAAACCAGCGCTGCTTGGCATGGTAGATGATACCTTGTCAGGCAGCAAAAAGCTGAGTCGGGGCCTATTTGGCATACTTCATTATTGTTTTAAGTTGTGAACGTCTACACCTATTTACCTGTTATGTCAAATAAATGTATTTTCTTTCTTTCTTTTTCATGATGGTAGTTCTCCGCATTTCACAAACTAATGAATACTAAGTCCGCTGTATGTTAGTAAATCTTACCGAAATCGCTGTGTCCAAGAAGCTTAAACCAATGCCAAGTACCAGGGTAGCAGAATAAACAAAGAGGAAGCATGTCCTAGTAAGCACCATAATATACAGTTCAGTGCTCAAAGCGTGCAGCTTTTGTCAACTCGGGTCTCAGCATTAGACAGGCCGTTTGCACACAAGGCTACGGAAGTCTCCAAATACACGTCGACTGATATTATGTTTATAAATGTACACTGAAACTCATAATCTGAATATTTATTGAGAAGAACGTATTCCTATAAAAAAAAGGAGGTTCTCAATTCGATTGCATTTTTTTCATGTTTGTTACTTGCAAGGTTTTTTTTATTTGCAAGGTTATATTTATTTTCACACCGGCCCATATACATTTTGTCGTTCGTTCAGCAGCTTGGTGTCTTTTTATAATGCATACAGTTGCAGGTGTGCATCGCTTTCATTTTAATAAATAATAATAATAATTAATATCAAGCCCTTATTTAAGCAGAGCTTGTACTATGGGAACCAGATAGCTGATTATAATACTTAAATTAATATTTTTTTTGCACTTACATACTTAGAATACAATATAACACCCAGACAGAGAACAAACATCAGTCTGTGTTCACCCCATAAATAGATATAAAATTCTTTATTGCTCACAAAAACACAGCAACAGACATAAAGTCCATTTGTAGGAACAATAGGCGGTCTTATTGCTAATCAGCGATCTCAAATATTTGGCTTCAAGTTTCTAATGGCTTCATTTATTGATAGTTTCGTAGCCTTGTGTACGAAGGGCCTAACGGTGTACTGTCGCCATTCGTCATACTTACGTGCGCTGTCGTCCACACAGTGACCTAATGTAGATTCAAGTACGAATGATCTATGAAGGACGATGTCAGCTCTTGGACCGGTCAGTAGAATACTTGGAGTAGTGCGTGCCAGATAAGGCATGACTGATGGATGAAAATAAAAATATTATCCCAACTGACCACTAGACTGAAATAAGTAATCACCTTTTGTGTAAGGTTCATATAATATTTTGAAGGCGACTGCCAAATCCGCTTATAAGCGACTAGTAGAATCTCGCGTAACTTAGCTTGCGCTCAACTTTTTCCATACAAACTTCAACTAAAACGAATGAGGCTAAACATATGTACGCTTTAAGTTGATGGACGCAAGGCAGTGCATAGTGGGGCACGTACCTGACGTACGTGACCTATGAGACAATGCTTTGTTATAGGCGATGGTTACTGTCTAACATCAGGTGGGCCACATATTTGTTCCATAAGTAAGTTGCATAAGAAAAACCCCTGCTGCACATTTTTAGGGGTTGTTATTTCGAAAATCTTAATTGATTGCACTAAAAAAGTTTCCATTTGAAAACATTTTTCTCGTTGTTCTTCTATTGTGTCACTGATTCTTTCGAACCAAGTGTGGTGAAAGAATTTTAAGTGCGCCTCAAAGGGGATCCTTTCGTGCACTTGACACATATTTTCGAACGTTACATGTTTCAAAAAACATGTTTCACAAACACAAACTGAGTCACATCCAGAAAGCACACACACACACTTATATCATACATCACACACTGTCGTCCACTGTATTCCGGTACTGTAAGAGTATTCCGTAAGGTGGCATGATCTACGAGGCGTTGTCAGATGCTCGATAGTGGAGCGTCGAGTAAGCTTCGCTTGGAACTAAAAATATGTCGCACTGTGAAACAAAACTGAAACTGCTATTATTTATCAGAACTACTCGAATATTTCTTGTTTTTTTTGCATGACAAAAAGTGGCGACAAGCAGATTTTCCACATGATGTTGAACAGTCACCTCTGCCTGTCTCAATCTCATTACCTTCAAGCATATTCACTGAAAACGTGTCCTATTTCATTATATCACAATGCGAACATCACTTGGCACATCCGTAGCTTTTTACAAAGGGCTTTTCCCATTTTAAATAAAATGCTACAAAAACAACTTAAATTTGTAAAGAGTCTTCTTTACAAATGATTTTTGTTGCTAAAGTAGCAACACAGTACTTACCAAGTTACAATGCCCTTGGTTTGTACGTGCCCTTTATTCAGTCTAGACAATCGACAAGAGAGATAGATGTAACGATTGTACTCTATTGTCCTTGTTTTTTATCCCTTTCAGTTTGTTCGATCATTTAAATTGTCTAGATAAGTAGTGACCATAACAAATTGTATTTCGCTGATAAGGTTTTCCGATTTTTACCATTTATGGGAGATTTGACTATAATTGTACTTTGAATAACTATAGCTAGCTTTTATGTTATTTTTTACTTACGGCAAACTATATTTCGTTGAAAAAAATATGTTAGGTTGACAGTAATAAAAATAATTAATTTTTTATTTAGATTTTCACTATTATCACCATTAATCTATAGTTTTCTTAAACTAAATAAAGTTTGCCGAAAATAAAAACCTATAAGTAAGTCAACCATATTTATTTTAGTGTACCCTTATACTCTCATCGCCCATATATGGCAAAATTAATTCGTATGGGAATCGTACCACCTTAAGTTTGGTAGACAAAACCGTCTAACATAAGCCTCCAATTAAGTTCTTGCGTGAGAACGTTTCACAAGCTTTGCAGCTTTTTTGCCGATATTCAAAATTGGAACACAGAGGTTCCATTTATAGGGCAAAGTAATCCCCTAAAGCGAGCTGTCAGTCATTTAGATTCGTATGCGAGGTGCCTATAAATCGTGCTGCACACGTCTGTACTGTGAAAATGGGCAACATGGTATTTTTGTTTATGATTAATAGGTGACGCTGTTATATTTTTTTAATGTACTTTTTCTAGGTAAATTTAAACATCCTCCTCATTTATAATCCTTGACACTTTTTAGCGGCTCGCTGTCACTTTCATGTCAAAAACTAAAAACTACTGAATGTGTTTTAATGAACATATAATAATATAGCTTATACATCAGAATAACACATATGCTACAATTTAAAATGATATAGGGGCGTAACGGGAACAGGGTGAGCGAAACCGCGGGCGGCTAGTTATAAATATGACATAATTATGACATCAAAATCAAATAACTTCGACCGATAGTCATCTAGTCAAAGCAATAAATATTAATGGTTAATTTCACACGCAACATAAACTACTTTCCTACTTTTGTTGATAAACACATCGAACAGTTTATAGGAATACAAAAAACAATGAACTATCAATATCATATTTCTCGTAAAGAAAACACAAACACTCGCAACAGTTCAAGCCAGCAATACAAATACGAGACTATGTATTATGGTTGCATTCACTGGCAGTGAACAATGTTATTGCGACAAACTGCAAATAGCTCGTAGAAAGGACATAAAATTAATATGATTGTAGATATTCTGTGACCCAGAATATTCAAAAAGTTATTTTATTTGTCCCAAAAGTAAGTAGTTGACTGTAACGTCAAATCTGAAGATGGAGCCACGGTCGCGTTAGTGTCGTATTAACAATCCCTCAGAGTTATTTCGTCGAGTGTGATAGGGATCCTGATGGCGCAGCGGTCAGGTCAGCCCCGTACCAAAAGGAAGGTCGCAGGTTCAAATTCCGCTAGTCTCTTACCTTTTGGGACAGTATAATTTTTTTATGATTTCCATATTATGAGTAGTTAACACTATAAAATAAATTAGTTCAACTTTGCCAGCGAAATATTCTAATAGTTTCTCATATCATATTATAATGTATAAGTAAATATTGGTGGATATTTTTCTTTAAGTATTTGTATTTTCATTTGTATTATCTATTTGTACTATTGTTGTTCATTTGTTTATTTGTTTATTCATTATAGTTCATTTGTATTATTGTATTATCATAGTATTTTCATATTTTTTTAACTTTTCTTTTCAAACTATAAACAACTACTATAAATAGTGAAACTATAAAAAGAAGACTTACAAAAATGGAAAACGGGACGTGTATCAAACAGAAAAAGCCGATGTCAAACTTATCAAAATTCATTTCAAAGTTGCCAATACCACTGCGGTATCACTACGGTATCGTAACTCATTTGGCATGCGAGAGACGCGTCCAGCGGCCAGCCAACTTGATTGAAAGCTTTCGAGAAGTTCTAGAAGCTTTATCGATACCAAGTTCAAGTCGCGAAAGTTCTAGAAACTGTACCTACCTCTTTTGTGTGAGTATTATACTAGTATGTAGAACGTACCTGTGTGTAATGTTCGTGCATCGATAAAGTTTAGCTTCATATTTTCATTTTGAATACAAAGACGTGCGGTCGTAGTCTTTGTATTCAAAATGAAAATATTATTGCGACAAACTGCAAATAGCTCGTAGAAAGGACATAAAATTAATATGATTGTAGATATTCTGTGACCCAGAATATTCAAAAAGTTATTTTATTTGTCCCAAAAGTAAGTAGTTGACTGTAACGTCAAATCTGAAGATGGAGCCACGGTCGCGTTAGTGTCGTATTAACAATCCCTCAGAGTTATTTCGTCGAGTGTGATAGGGATCCTGATGGCGACGCGTCCAGCGGCCAGCCAACTTGATTGAAAGCTTTCGAGAAGTTCTAGAAGCTTTATCGATACCAAGTTCAAGTCGCGAAAGTTCTAGAAACTGTACCTACCTCTTTTGTGTGAGTATTATACTAGTATGTAGAACGTACCTGTGTGTAATGTTCGTGCATCGATAAAGTTTAGCTTCATATTTTCATTTTGAATACAAAGACTACGACCGCACGTTGGCGTAAAAAAATAAAAATAGAGATCCAATCATACACTTTGAAACTCTTTGCTGAGTAAAATTTTTGTCATTGTAGTTTACATTACTCTGAATAGTTTACAAATACCATAGACAATGGTTTACATAATAAATCCTACGCCGAAACGTCACACACACCAGTATAATACACTGGCGAGCTCTCACACAGACTCAAAACTAGAGCCAGAGACAGAGCTAGGCAGAGCTTGTGGTAGGCAAAAAAAACTAAACGGGCGTGCATGATATGATACCTATTCCCTGAATGATTATAACAATAGATATAAGCTGAAAAATATCCCCCGTAGTAGTAATAGGTGGAAAAAAATCTACCAGTAGAGATATTAGTAGGTTATAGTGGAACTGGCGAAAAATAACGTCCCAAATTACATTTCCATTTAACATCAAAGACATTCTTATGTCTTCAAAAATGAGAATGTATATCTTCTTTCTTTTTTTTGCTCATTCGATAACATTTGAAACTGCAAACTCATAATCAAATGTGATTCTATCAAAACACTATCGTTGTGAGACGCGTGGGTATACACAAGATTTGTAAACACACTGTGACTGATGTAATCGATTTCCGTTGTTTACCAAGCTTTGATCTTAAAAATATCCAACATAATCCGGTTCCAGGAATAACAACTTGACCAAGATTTTGTTTGTTTTCAGTTAGGTAACATAACTTATCAGGCAACGTCGGCTAAAATCTAATCTCAGACTGTTTTCGTATTTTATTTGACACAACCTAACCAACTTTGGCTAAGTACATCATCAACGCGGGTTTCTACGCTAGTACGCTTCTTCTTTATGACAGACAGAATAATTATTTATTTGGAAAAATTCACACTAACAATGTACTTTTTTGCTGACTTATTTGTTTTTATTAACCATACTACTTATCAGTAAACTTCAGAGGTGTGCTTTGTGCGTCGCAAAACGGACTCTGCCTCAGCATTATGTTGGTTGGCTTGCAACCAATGCTGGTCTTCCGACCGCCTTTTTTTTTACAATTAGTTGATAGAACAAGCATATGCGTGTCCCTAAATCTTTAAAACTATTGTGGTAGAAGGATTTCATTATTCCTCAGGGCTCCTTGTGCACGTGAACCCGAAGACAAATGGACGATGGATCTACGACGTTGTAAAGATCAAGAAAACTCGAGGGAACTCCATGTACGAGGGTGTCTATGTTAAGGCTAAGGGCCTCACACACGTTAAGACAAATTGCTGCGATCAGACGGTACAGATCGAACGGTATCGATAAATCGTTACGTGTGCCGAAAATTCGTTCGTTTATGATACAATCTGATAGATAGATAGATATATTAATACTTCACATAAGATAATACATTTTTTTTCAAGAAACATTACAAATAAAGGTACTATTGGTGACCTTATCGCTAAGAGCGATCTCTTCCAGACAGCCTTTGGATGGAGAGAATAAACGAAAATTAGGAAAACTGCAGTGTACAAAAGTAAAAACCTGATATGCACAAAATACCTAATATAACATATAAATAATAATACAAAACGTATAATAATGCATAGTTATAATTAAAATTTACCTAATTAGACATATATTAACACACATACTTAAGGATTAGATTAGAAAATATTTTATTGCACAAAAAATAGTACATAGGCGAACTTAATGCTAATTAGCATTTTCTTCCAGTTAACCATCATGTTATGGAGTAAGGAGGTAAGGATATTAGACTTACCTACGTAGACAACGAGGAAAAGTGTTGACATTAGTTTTAAAGATATAGATAGATTTAGAACAACAACAGACCAATCAGAACAACTTCAATGTGAATATATTTTACTTCGAGTTTGTTTCTATTTGATTGAGAATATATATTGTGTTTTACCGTAACCTAACTCCCGACACCCTGAAATAACAAAGTAGTATTATGTAAAACTTTATCCTTGGGGATGAAATAAAAAGAGGGTTGAGAATGAAATAGAATAGCTCCACCTGCCGGTTTACCTTATTTGAGCACTAGTAGTCACTTTATCGTGTCATCGTGACTTTGTTTTTTTTTGGAAGAATAATATTTATTTATTTTAATAAATTTTGACCTCAATTTTAACCTTATTTTAACCCTTTATCTTACGATCTTTCAAGATTCCGTTTTTAAAATGACTGGGTCACCCATTTGAATGAAGCCCGCACAGAACATTGCTTGTATCTCAATACAATTGCTGCTGATTGGTTTAATTACCAAGCAAAATTGCCCTAAACATTTTGGTATTTAAAATATTATTTTATTTGCACAATCATAATCATAAATTTATTTATTCGTAGCCAAAAAAACATGTTACAATACGGTATCTATAACTACACTAGAGTATTACTATTAGTACCTATATTACACTATAATAATAATGATAATAAATGAAGCATGTATGTTTAAGTTTTAAGTTTTAGGCAGACAGGTAGTTTTGGTAGTTTGGTTGGTAGTGGTGCCATAATGAAAATTACACAATGAAACTTACAGGTATTTAGAAAATGTACAATATACACAAGAAACATTTGAGCTAGATAGCAGACCGTTACAAACGATCTAGAGATAGCTCAACTGATCCAAACCAATGCCAGACGGAAGCGTAAAAAGATTTTTACGCTTCCGTCTGGCATTAAAACTTGAACGTTTTTAGTTTTTAGTTCGTTAGAACTGTGAAGTGTTTCAAGCCAAGACGCATGCACAAACTGGGCTAAGTTAAAAATACTGTAGTACTCAAATTTAATCAGTTTAATGTGATAACACGTCAGCGAATTGCAGCATTTATACGTCATAGGTTAGCGTGCAGACAAAAAGAGCACATTTGACCCAAATTTTGATAGTGGCAATCTAATAAGTGTTATTTTGGCCCGAAACGCGAATTTTACCCGCTGCGCTGACCAAAAAGTAGCTAATAGATTATGAAATTATCAATGTATATGTACATACTGATATACTATGCATTGTGTTGTATATGAAAATGACTGTTTAAATGATTTATGTCATGCATGTTCAAATCAAATAATTCAGAGCTAAGCATTTCCAATTTTTTTGTTCTTAAATTTGATTGTAAGAATAGATTAGGTACTCAAACTCATGATGAAAAAAACGAATTCTAACTCATGCTTTCGTTCCTATAAGTCTCCAATTCGATCTATTTCCGTACAGAGAACCAAACCTTGTTACAGTTTTCCATTACAGAGGGGCTCACTACGAAGCAATTAAAACGGCAGGACACTGGAGGCCGATTGCCAGACAACCTAGCACTTATTTTTCATTTCACGCCCACTCTCATAACACTTTTGCTTTGGGACTTAGATCATACATATTTTACTGTCTGCTAAACACAAAAAAAAGTAAAAGTTTGCATGAGAAGTACGAAAGAAACCGATTTTTTTATGAGATGAACTTTGAGCTTAGGAATATACCGAATTAAATAACTAAACAGTCACATTTTCAGTGTAGTTTTTAATGAGAAGGTTATAAAATTTGAGGACATAGCAAAATATAATAAAAAAGTTCTATAGTACATGACCAATATTGAATATTTCGTGATCGTTATATGTTTCAAAGATGGCGAAAGGAAAGTCAAATTACATCTATCCTATGCTGACAGCCTGGTACGTATTAGTCGATTAGCCGAATAATTTGAGCAAAGCGTGTCGAAAATAGGAGCATTAGTGATAATTTACCCCTTATTCTATGCAAATAATGTACAACGTAAAAAGCTGCTTATTTGTTTCAAAAGTGTCACATTTCTGCAGACTGCAGTCCGCGAAAGTTGAAACTGACTTCATGCATTATTCATGCAGTTTCAGTTCCAGAAGCCGAATGCTACACTCTCAGCCATTTCAATTACGGACGAATGAAACTTGACGTTAGGTATTTTCAGCTATTTTCAGCTTGACCGGTTCAAGAGCCTCTAACAAGCCAGTGATGCGGTATAATAGCGCTATGGGTCATTTGTGATTTATTGTACGGCTCTTGATTTAAATCCACAAACCCTTTTAGGGATAGTTTCGTGAGGACTTTGTTTAAAAAACCGTAGAAAATGTTGATTGATAATTTATTTTTTATCAATCATTTTATTTACTTTCAAGAAATGAATGAAAACGTGAGGAAATCAGAAGCAGATCAACAGTTTGTTAGAGGAAATTGAGTGGGTGCCACAAGCGTTCACACCTACACTAAACACCTCCGCATCTACAAAACCTTTCAACACCATACAATGCCGCCAAATAAAGAGCCCAATTAATTACCCTGAAGGATTCCTTCTATCTCGCGTGATCAGATATTACAAATCCAACGCAAAATCTTCCGGTAAAGGCGTTCCCATTAATTTTCATCCGCTTTGCCTAAATCACCGAGAATTTGGGGATTATTTATGTGTTAATTTCTACAAGCTGTGAGCTCTGGGGCCTTGGGCTCGTACCCTTGTCTCGATGGGTAAGGTTAAGCTATGGTGTTTAAAGAGCGGTGACCGCTATATGAAGCTGCATTCAACAAATAGTGTGTGATATATTTACAATTCATAAGACATTGTTAAGATCGCGGGAAGTCGATGGATGGAAAGGGCTCAGAATCGTTCTTCCTGGAAACGAGTAGGGGAGGCCTATGTCCAGCAGTGGACTTCTTCAGGCTGATAATGATGATGATGATGATGATGATGATATTTACAATGCATTACATCGATGTTATAGGTAGACATATTCTTAGTTTTGTTCTTCCAGCTGTTATGGAAACGAGTAGCAGCAAAGAACTGTGACGTATCTTTGATAGCAAACGTCAAATATCTCTGACATTTTCGCTGCTAACGGATGTCACAGTTCTTTATTTTTATTTTTCTTTAATTTTTTTTTATGTCACTGAATACTTTGATTGTGTACCACATGCTACCATAAGTTTCAATGAGAAAATGTGTGTTATATTATTATTGATGTCAGGTGCAAAGGTTTTTCCTTACTTCTAAATAGCGGTCTCATTTTTTCAGAAATTTGCATATCAAAGCCTTGTTAAATAAAAATTCAATTTTAAACAGAAATGCTTACCAACAATTTATGCATTCTGCGATTTGGAATTAGGGTTTGTTACTTTTTGGTTAATATTATATTTTTTTAAGGAATTTTGCTGCCCATAAGCTTCATTGCTGTAAGTACCTCTTTGTGTATCCTTCCTTATGATTTTTTCTGTGGCTAGATTCTGTTTCAGACAAAAATAGACATCAGCCAAAACACTTGTACCCATAACTTTTTCATTAAAAATCTTTGTCCTATTGCCTGAGAACTAGAACAACAAACTGCTAAAGTTTGATTCAATATTCATCTCTCTAGAAGTTTGTAAATCTTTACTAGCATCAAAAACTAAGAAGTAACTGATTTTTAATTTTTTATCTATTGTTTATATTCTTGTATAACTCATTAATATAAATAATTGAATTAATTTTGTGGACAATCCACACAACAAAATCTAGCCCTACATTAAGTAAGCCACTCGGTAATGTTTACTGTTGGCCCTAGGTTTTCTGTTAGAATTCTAAACGAATTCCAACCGCTTAAATTATCAACGGCCCATTTTGTGGGCTAGTCACACTGGGGTTTCCGGGTTGTGGGTGCCTCTCCAGACCCTTTGTTTTGCTATGTCGAATATTAGTTTTAAACTCTGCCTATCTTGACTTTGCGGTCGTAACTATTATGACTGCAGAATCATGATGATTTCCATGATCAAATCATTTTCTGGCTTGAAGGACTATTTTGAGATAACTCGTAAGAAGAAAATCAAACTATAATCTTAACTTAATCGAATAAAATACCAGGATTAAAAACAACTTAAAACAAAAATAAAGATTCGCTAAAAACACACACAGATATTTTTCCGGGATAATAATAGGCTTATTTTTATCCCGGAAAAATGCACGGTTCCTAAGAGATGTATGAGAATACAGGAACTAAGTTCCTATAAGGTTTTATTAAAATTCGTAAAATTGATTTTAGCGCATTTTACGTATAGATAGTGCAATTCACGAAGACGCGCCCCTCGCGGGGTGCGGGGAGTTTGCTCCGAGCGGCAGTCGCGAACCGTAATCTATTCATTTTAGTGTGCGTGTGCACTCATAGGTAATTAGTGTGTACCGATAACACTCAAACATTGACGGAAGCTTGCACACATATACTATAAACGGTTAGGAGGAATAGTGGGGCGCGCCTTCGTGGATTGCACTATCTTTATCATACTTTTTGATTGCGGGGCCGCGGGGCGCAGCTAGTACTAGGTATCTAATAATTATTTCAGTTCTAAATATTTAGTGTACAGAACTGTAATGTTAATTTCATATCCTATTCAACCAAATCCGGTTTGACGAGCGAATTCCAAACAGCTGTTAATAATTTGATATCCAAAATCATCGAGAAACTAATATCACATTAATATATGCACAGATACAAAATATTAACATCAAATTCAATTATTTCTGCGGTATTGGCTTTAAATTAAATAAATTATAAATTACATTCGACCGAAATGCTCCAATTTATTTGGCAATTCATTTTAAGATTGAAACTAAAATACACTGAAATTGAGCAATACTATATTTGGACTGAATAATAAGTTGAGTTAATTAAATTCGAGTTAAATGAGGACACTGAAAACTAGTAATTTATTCATCGATTTCTCAAACTCGAGATGAATGACATAGTTTCAGTCGAGCGGGTAGCTCACTAAGGACATTTAGCTCAGTGGTGAGGATTCAGAGGAAGAGAGAATAAAAATATAATTATTTTGAACACGCAACACACATAAACACATCACGAACAGAGTAAAACAGATATTTAGCAAGTACGTAAAGAAAACAGCTAAGTATACAAAACGTAGGTGTGTAAGTGCGCCTCAAAGAGGCTCCTTTCGTGCACTTGACTCATGTTATCGAATTTTTAGGTTCTACGACATGCCGGTTTCCTCACGACCGACGGCGACGTTTTCCTTCACGTTTGAGAGTACTCAATTTTTGGTCAGAAAACTCATTGGTATTTGACTAGATTTACCCATGGCCTTAGGATCGGAAGATCGGGCTGCTACCACTACCAGTGATCTCAAATTTAGCTCCAAGTGCTTGACTTCGCAATTCAAGTTCGTTAGCAAACACCAGTTTCACACTTAATTTTGTAGTTCAGAGGTACCATTAGTCCTCGCCAAAGTGAACAATATTTTTTTTAAATAAAATTTAGTTCCAAGTGCAATTATTTTGAGTTCGCAATGCAAGTTCGTAAGAAAACACCAGTTTCACACCTAATTTTGTAGTCCAGAGGTTCCATTAGTACTCGCCAGAGTGAACCAGCTGATATCATTAGGCTGTGGCCGTGGTTATTGAATCTCGCTTGAGATCCTGGCATAATGCAATCTGCAGGAAGTTGAGGCTAAACATAGTTATGCGCACCGCAAATACAACGCTAATTAGAATTTTGCTATGGGAATAAAACCACATAAAATATTATTGTTATGAGGTACGTCAATGTCATAGTTATAATGCTGTTTTTTTTTTCAATTCAGCCAGCGTAAGTATTTATTTCATATTAAAAAAATATTTTTTGTTATAGTACTACAGAGAAATTAAATCTTGACTCACATAAGTGTGGTAATGTGTAATTTTTTCCCATTATCCTATCTCACTAATATTAAAAAAAATGCGTAAATTACAATGTTTGTGGCTATGTCAAGCCCTAACTATTAGATTGATTTAAACGAAACTTACATAATTATTTACACAAAGAAACTTACAATTAAACAAATATTTACAAAATGTACAAAATACACAAGAAACAGTTGAGCTATCTCTAGATCGTTTGTAACGAAACTTGAATTAAATATAGTTAGTTTATTATAGTTTGTAATTTGAATTCATAAATGGGCACTTTTCATCCTGAATAAATATCATGCAGGGACTGTGTAAAAAAGCTACCACTCAAACGATGCCGCGAGCAACTGCTAGTAAAACATGAGCTCTATAAATCCTAAGCATCTCCAGGTGCAAATCGCTTATTCATCATCATTATCATGCGCATGAAGAAGACCACTGCTGGACTTATGTCACCCTCATACATTTCTAACAAGAACGGTTATAAGTTACGCTTATTTCTTTTAGAAAGTTCCAGAACAGACAATAACGACGGTAATAAAGTTTTATTATTTACTACGAGCAAATAAATTAGCTTACAAATATTGACTCGGTAAAGAGATGGAAGCTCAAAGCAATTTCAAATGATTTACTTTGAGACGGAAATAAAGCTATGTATCAAGTTATTTTTAGCACTGGCATTAAATTATCGTACTTTTTGCCAATTCTACCCTCCGTCAGATAAAAATATTTCTGTTTCATTCTTTTCCGTCGATTTATCAAAAAGGCTTGGTAGCGTTAAACTAGACTCATCTAGGTGCTAGTTTAACGCTACCAAGCCTTCACTCTTCAAGCCAAGGATCACTTTGAAACGTCTTAAAGCTAGGTGAGCCTAGCTTTGAGACGTTTCAAAGTGATCCTTGTGCTACTATTGAATAAAGAAATATTTTATTGCGAATAATGGCAGGAGTATTTTTATTTGTCAGATAGCGTTTTCCAGATATGGTGTCACCTTTCCTTTAAAAGTAACAAGTAAGGATATTATAGAAATAGGTTTAACTTGTTAGCTAAATTCAAAATCCGTATTGTGCGCGTAGCAATGTGCCTACGAGTGTAGCAATAAGGGTCTACGCGCGTAGCACAAAACAGTCTACAGTGATACACTACGATACAGACCACCGTCAAACAACTTAACTTAGTAATAATCAATAATATCAACTAATCATTTTCTTGTCCATAATCCACTTCATATGGGGTCGGCACAACAGTCTAAGAGTCACAACAGAGTCAGGGCGCTTGTACACGCTAAGAATAAACGCCGGGTCTACCCAAGAATTCGTGTCGTAACTAGAAAATAACTGTGTACACTGCTCGCAGCGGTGCACGAAAAAAATCTTATCTGCGCAAGACACGACGCGGCGAACGTTGTTGCGTTTTCGTGTGTGGAAAAGACAAAATTCTTGTCGTCTACACGAAGAATTTGTCTTGTCTGCCGCAGGGACGGCAAATTTTCTTAGCGTGTACAAGCGCCCTTAGAGTCTGTGTCAGTGCTCACCAGTGCATTATACTGTGGTTTTGACGTAGGATTTATTTAGTCAACACTCACACAGACTCAAAACCAGAACCAGAGTCAGAGCCAGACAGAGCTCATAGTAGGCCTACAGATTTTCGTTCTCCATCTCTTCTATTAGCCGTTATTTTAGAGATAAGCTTTTCTTACCCATGTCATACAATCCATTTTCATCTTTTCTTTGGCTTATTTCTACTTCTATATTATATCTAGTACTCCCCTCGTTACATGACATTCTTCCCTTCGCATGACATGCCCAAACCAAGCTATTGCTCCTCAACTTTTCATTCACTGGCGCCATTTTTTCCTACCAAAATAAAGTATACTAAATAAAAATAGCTATTTAACTTACACAAAAATACATGAAGAAATACCTTACCTTGCTTTTTACTTGTAATATAGTTGAAACAAAATTTAAAACAAAAACAAAGTGAGTAAAAAATAATTATGCTATCTATTAATCATATAAGAAAACTATATCTAAGTACCGAGTGTGGTGATGAAAGCCTTCTCCAAATTAAAAAGTATACTGTATATTTAAAATAAAGTATACTACACACTAAAGCATCGATTCTAAACTAAAGCTAGGTTAGTCACGACTTAAGCCCCTACTTTGACTGTCATTGTCTATTGCTCTATCCATAACGATCCAAGTATCGAAGTAATAGCACTTTACTGAACAATACAAACGGTATCGTCGATACGCTTTAAAGTTTTATACTTGCTACTTTCAAAGCAAAGTAGTCTTTACTAATAGGTGTTTAGGTTTATTTTTGTAGTGTATTTATTTGGTTAGATGGTTCCAGTTTTATATTAGCTAGTGAAGATGTAACTTACACTATGTAAGCTGTTTTGGTTTACAATGTAGTTTTATTATTTACGCTACTTTGTTTAACCACTTTGGAAAGTATAATAAACTGAGTTAGACTGATACAAAATTCAGCAATATATACTTTATGGTGATCATTAACTTTCCATACGTTTTATTGGCAAGTTAACATGAGAAAAATAATATCATGTTAGTGAGTAATATACAGAGTTATTTAGTGGGAACTGTCGTGAGTATTATAGTGAGTATATACTCGTAGATAGTGAGATATAATTGCGCCTCTTCCGAACAAAAGAACCTCTGTAGGACCAAGAACAGTATTAAAACAAACGTTCTATGGATACTTTTATACGACTGGTTTTCGTAAGTTGGGAGCGTAGTAAAAAACTATTTTATTTATATAACTAAAAAAAAAATTATACAACATAATTCTCACTTGACACTGGCAAAATTGATCCAAAATGGACAACTGCCATTAATTAAAAAGAAGAAGGGAATATTCACAGTCATACAATTATTATTTCAGAGAGCTGTAACTTCTTCCTGACCTTTTCATTATACTCAAAGCTAAGCTTATATTACCCAGATCTTCAAAGCTAGTTGAAACTGCATCCAGTGTTCCACGACAGCTATGCCGCAGGCTTACCGGCTTTGTCAGAGCTACCGTGTACCAATGTGTACCGGAGCTTAGGTAAATGTATTAGTTACATTGTGTGTCCGCTGAGAGAATTGAAAATGAATTTAGATAATAATAATAATAAAGCCCGTTTTATTTCCTTAACAACTAAATTTTACACTTCTTAATACGAAATTCTAGTAATTGTATCACTGTTTTATTTATATTTACGCTAGGTACTTCTTCCTGTTCGTTTGGTTAGGAACCCCTCTTCGGGTAAAGGCCTCCTCCAGTTTACGTGTTTTTTTTTTTATCTGTAGGTAATTGTCCTAGTAACATTATTAATAATATTGTTTGTTTTTTTTTGTTGTTTCTTTAAAATGAATTTAGATAAAGGAACGGAATTATTACAAATGAAGTTTAAAATAATTGAGAAAACGACTTCATGGCCAAACTGATGAACTGATTTTGATGAAATTATTATGGGACCAATTTGAAAGTATTACCTTTTAGATTAAAGATTTTTTTTTCAAATCGGTTTATAAATAACGAAGTTATGCCTAAACAAACATAAAAAAAATACAACAGAATTGTAATATTTTACGCGTTTTTTTGTAGCTTTTGAACTTCAGCAATTGTGGGAGTTGTTTTGTAAAAAAAATTGGATATTTCCCTCAACACCTTTGCAATACCTTGAAAATAAGCCAGGTATGTAAACCAGCTTTTAGTTCTTTCTTTTCATTCCAAAATCTTCAATTTTAAGCTTTTTGAATCACGGAAGTTCAATGAAAATTCTAGAAATAAGATAGTATTTTAATAGTCATTTTAGTATTGCTTTATCCGACCTATTTATATACTTTTACCGACATATCGTAGAACCTAAAAAAATCTAAAATATGTGTCAAGTGCACGAAAAGAGCCTCTTCGAGGCGCACTTAAAATCCTTTCACCACAATTGGTTCGAAAGAATCAGTGACACGATAATAAGAAGAGGAAGAAGAAGTATTGCTTTTTGACTACAAGAAAATTTGCCATGTCACCCTCATTACGCCATCAAACTTCAGTCTCTATAAACCGAGTGTCCCCAAAATTACGTATTCTAGTGAAACAAAGTGCCTTGTCCGCAAATATAGGAGTAGCAAGCCTTAGCATTGAAAAGTCCATTGAAGGCGAAATGAAGGGTGCTTTAAAACTGATGACGTGTAAAAGCCGATAGAGCCGTCGGGGTTCATTCAAATGACGCGAATGGGACAAGCGGCTCTTAAACCTCCGCATAATATTGAAGGATAATCAGGGTTTGTCCGCGGGGCTGAGACACGGCGGCGAAATGTTTTATGGGACTGTAAGATACTTAAAATCGATTTTATAATCAGTTTTCGATATTAACACAAGTATTTACAGAATACAAAAGAATGGCAAGGCGTTACAAACGATCTAGAGATAGTTAAACTGACCCAAATTAGTATCAAACGGAAGCGACTTCAAGACGCTGACGGCATTGCTACGCTGAATAGCAATGCTAATGCGCTGCGCCAGATGCCCACCAATCCTTTGGTCACACGTCGCTTCGTCGTCTCTGATCAATTTTTAGAAACTATAAAATAGACAAGTTTAAATCTCTATTTATGATAAAGATTACAACTTTCATAAGGACTCTTCCGATCTTCCGTATCCGGTTCTGGTGTTTTTCAGTCTTATAATAATATGCCAAAAGAAAGTAATTAATTTATAAAGAAATTAACACTGGTTTGAAATGAAGTAACAAAACAAAGACGGCGTCACGAGTTTTTTATGAAAATAATGTTCCCTTCTTCCAGTAGTATTTTGGGGCTACGATTATTTTATAAGACTATTCATCTCATTTTAACCAAGGAAGGTGTAAAAAGTGATGATTTTTCCACAATTTATGGGTTATACTATAAACCTTGCCTCCTAGCAATTTCCTCTATATCTGTATCTTATACCTACCTAAGAACTCTAAGGGCAAGACTACATGTTCATAAAGGACTTGACATATTGGATCCCGCGTCGCCACTTAACCCTCGTACACTCAATATCGCTTGTAACGGACGTAACACTGCGGATTGCAACCAGTTGGTTGCCTTAATTGAAATGGAAGGGAAACCTCTAAACATTTCGGTTTCAGTGTCAGTATGTTATACCCTAAAACAGTGTCAGAACAAAGAGGGTGAATTTGTTAAGGAACCGACCGTTTAGAGACGTCAAATAACTAATTTCGTAAGTACCTTTAAAATATCGGCCGAGGGTTCAGTCGTTTTACCTTTTTTGGAAATAAACTTTTGGTGATAGTTTTTGTGAGTCAAAACAAATTAAAACTAATGACGCTATTGCATATTTTTATTAAAGCAATAAAAATATTTACCTAAATTAAAATTTGAAGGAACTGGATCCAAATAATAAAAAAATGATTTAAATAAAAAAATGTCATAACCAAAAACTGATAAGGTATGCTCGTGCATTGACATTCTTATTACAGCCAGCGTCTTTGTGAATCTTTCGATTGGTACTGATTTGGTTCAGTTGAGCTATCTATAGATTGTTTGCTACTGATATCCCGATAGCATGGTGAAATACCATAGACACCAAGCGCATTAAACAACTTGCTACAGTTCTAGTTATTTTTGTGAATTTTGAACATTTATAAAACAAATGTCTGCGTCTTTACGTAACCGAGTTTCTCTTGCAAATTAGACAACCAATTTGAACTGCTGCAGTGAAAAACGAGTCTTCGCCCGAACCCCTAATTGAACAAAGACTCGAGAAAAACTGTTGTACATTTGTCCTTTGACACTTTGCAAGGTTTAATAGGTTCATCTTGAAGAAAAATTTCTGAATGAAAAATCTTCTCTTCGTAATAGTGTTTTGATGAAAGACAAATCTGTTACAGTAAAAAGTCATTATTTTTCTCAATTATGTGGACAGGTTTACTATACAAAAATCTTAAATTTATAAGATTTTGCTTTCTATTTTAAATGAAAGTGTCATTACTAATTCTCAGCCTAAAATGTTATGTTTAATAGTTCAAGAATAAGTGGTGTAGATCGTTGTTTAAGTTCTTTTTTTTTCAGATCACTAAATACATAATTATGACAGAGATGATACAGATATTATGCACGGTTTTGTTCCTACCAAATACCAACAAATAATAAAACCCAGAAGCAGAAAAACCACCGATTTTCAGCTCAAAACGTTTGTCGCTTTTGGGACTGACCCTACAGCAGCACAGAAGGCAAAGCTAAGTACCAACTGAGCTATAAAGTTACTTCGGAAGTTCTTTCATTTAACTTTGTTTTATTAGTGTTGAAAAAGCACACATTCCTTTACACTTTTCGATAACATTACATCGAGAGTCGATTTCCGATGGTTTTGTTTTACCAATCGTGTTGAGTGCACGCGAGGATGTTAACGAAGTGAGAGACAAGCATTATTTATGTGAACCTTGCAGCGTTCTGTTTTCGCGATTTCAATTGGACTGCGCCGAAGTTGGACGTAGCGTATACGAGTGTAATTTTTGTGTAATTTCGAATAATCGAATTAAACGTAGTGTAGTGTAAAAAACTGGTTAAATACGAGTGAGACTCGCGCACGAAGGATTCCGTACTATCCTTCTAGTGGACCAATAATAAAAACGTGAAAGTTTATAAGTATGTATGGATGTTTGTTATCCTTTCGAGTAAAAATGAATGAATTTTAATGAAACCTTGCAAAAATATGGCTAACATCAGAATAACACATTGGCTACAATTTATAACGATATAGTGTCGAAGAACGGAAACCACGGGCGGCCATTAGTTATCTATAAAAACACCCCCTTAAATATTTATTTTATTCTGTTTTTTAGTATTTGTTGTTATAGCGGCAACAGATTAAATCATCTGTGATAATTTCAACTGTCTTACTATCACGGTTCATGAGATACTGCCTGGTGACAGGTGGACAGGCAGACAGACAGATGGATGGACAGCGGAGTCTTCGTAATAGGATCCCCTTTTACTCTTCGGGTACGGAACCCTAAAAACTAATAACACACACGTACAGGGTGTAATAAGATAATTTCGAAAACTTCGGGGAGTTCAAGTATCTTTAAATACGAACAAAACTTTCCTAAGATCAATTTAGTGATGGCGCATAAAAAAGGCATTTCCGTACAAAAGCTAAACTTCTTTTTTTTTTTTTTTTTTTTTTTTTTTATAACTGATAGCTAAGCATTTGGCTGCCATCACACCTGATGGAAAGTGAGGATGCAGCCTAATCTCACTTCTACTATAAACTGACCACTACAATCTGAGCCTCTTCAAGGCAAGAGTCAATAGGTGTCTTCTAGACAATCCTGCTCTATCGTCGGCTACATCGTCGTTTAATACTGTTCCATCGCCGGCTTCATCACCGCCTACCATCAGGTGAGATTGTAACCAAAGGATGGTCTATAAATATTTAAAAAAAACATTAGCCGTGTTGTGCACAGGGTTTTAGGTTTAAAATGAAATAGACTTACGACTGTAATTCTGTACTATATCTTGTGCGTGTATATAAACGGCGGGTAGTCTTAGTTCTAGTAATAAACTAGCTACTGAGTAAGACGGACGTTTTATTGACACGCACACTATTTCGACAAGATCATTTACTCGGAATTAGTACCGTTTCATAAAATAGATTTTTCACGAACGCATGTTTTTACCCTAACTATTTATCCAGAACAAATTGAAGGATTTCCATGATCATTATTTATTTGTCACATAATACTGTTTAGCTTAAAGAAAAAGAATACAACTTAACAATTGAGCAAAGGAGAGGAGTTCATTAGAGTTATTGCATTGGATTTTGTACTAAATGGTAAAATTCATCATCATCATCATCATCAGCCCGTTTGCACCCACTGCTGAGTATAGGCCTCCTCTTTATTGCGCCATTCTTTCCGGTCCCTCGCGAGTCTCATCCACTCATTCCCAGCACTTGCAGCAATGTCGTTCGACCAACGGGCGGGTGGTCTGCCTCTAGGTCTTTGAGCACCCCTTGGCCACCATTCTGTAGCCGCCTTCGTCCATCTCCCGTCGTCCCTTCTTGCCAAGTGCCAAGACAAATTAAAACCAATGGTAAAATTATTCATGTTAAATTTATTTCGTCTAGCAGTAGATTTAAGGCTGACGATGATGATGATGATACAAGATTCGGAATGGGTTTAACAGGGGAAGCCCGAAAATAGCACCGGTGACAGAAAAATTGAGGAGCAACAGGCTGGCGTGGTCCGGGAATGTCATGAGGAGAAACAAAGTCATGTGACTAGGAGAGTGATGGGTATGAATTTAGATAGATATTTGGGTAGAGGTGGGCCAAAAAAAAAGATGAATGAACAGTTTGAAAGATGATTATGTTTAAGAAAGAAGTGGAGAACATGTTGTGCCGACCCCACATAAAGTGGGATAAGGGCAGAAAGAAGACGAAGATGATAATGATGATGAAATTTACCGAGATTATCTCACTTTGTAGTTTTTCATAGTTTTAAACCAATAACAATGAAAACTTTTGACCGACGGCAAACCAGTTTGTAGAGACATGCCAACTCCACAAAGTTTCTAGTACCTACAAAAGGTACAAACAATGGTCTCACTTTGTTACTGTCGTTTTGGTATATTTCCCTGAAGCAGTTTCTAGTAGTTAGTTTCACTCGTTTTTTCTAAAAAAAAAAAGAAAATTACAAACTATAAATAAGCCAAGATTGAGAGAAAATTGTGTGAAAAATATGAAATGAGTTTTCAAAGCATAAATTCAAATAAGTCATCATCAACAATTGCATTTACTACCGCAGAAATTAAAAGAAATATGGTTCTACTTTCAATCTTTACGCAAGGAAATTTCAATCTTGTTCGAAGAATTTGAAACATAATTATTAATTTTTACTTGTGAGTATAATTTTGGATGACTTTAAAAAGTGGGAGTACACAGGAAACTTTTAATTTTATTCAAAGATTTTTTTTCTGAATCTATAAGAGTATTATCGCATAAATTACCTTATTTTATTTATTTTCCCGACGTTTCGACTATGTTGCAATAGCCGTAACAACATTATAAAGTACTGATTTAAAATTTAGTTCACAAATCTAATTAAAACAACGTCAGAGGAAAGATGAGTGTCGACAGAATACAAAGTTTCATAATTCATGAAATCACGTTGATGTGTTATATTCCGGGCTCAGGAAATTACCGCCACATTTTATAGCGTCTTAAATCTCGCCGAGCCTGTTACGAGACACCCGCATAAAGTAGGCATGCTGCAGACATGCTACACGTGTTTTAAACATAACTCTTTATAAAGATAAACTTTTTTCGCTCTTATTAAGCCTATCACACACGTAGCTATCATCATCAGGCTGAAGAAATCCACTGCTGGACATAGGCCTCCCCTACACATTTCCAGGAAAAACGATTCTGAGCCATTTCCATCCACCGACTTCCGTCGTCAGTCCATCTGGTGGGTGGGCGCCCTAATTTTCGTCTTCCGGTTCGTGGTCGCCATTCGAGAACCTTTATTCCCCAACGGTTGTCAGTTCATCGAGCTATATGACCTGCCCATTGCCATTACGTAGCTATAATATACCTATATTAATATGCCGTGCTATAATAAATTACGGTATAAGTTGGTAACGCCATAGAAATATACCTATGTAATATAGCTGCGTTCGCGGCCACTTGAATGTCACTTGAAAATACATCGTAATATATTATGTATGCCTCAATATAATTTATATTAATAATGTATTATAGTTACGTGTGTGACAGGCTTTAATTTTGTTTCAATTTTCTTTGAAGGTATTCTTTATTTTATAAATGGTTTTATCGTCGTATGTATCTGGATAAAAAGTAGCCTGAGGGTTATTTCAAGTCAAGAACAATGTATGTACATTCCAGGTTTAATTTAACTGTTACGGAGATGAGAGGGGAACAAACATACCTACCTTGGTGAGTGTGTGTGCACACACTCTAACCCAGAGGTTCCCAACCTTTTTTTTCTCTGAAACCACTTTCAAAAATTTGCTGGTTCGGGTGGATCCCCTGCCCGGCTCACACTTTTACTATGTTTCCATCAGTCGACAAAAAATATAGAGATAAGATCTAAATATGGACATTTTCGTATTATCTACATTTCGTATTATTAAATCGATAGGTGAAGTCAAGCCAACATTTTAGTTCTTCACTATCGAAATCATGTAAATTTTCGTGGACCCCTTACAAATTGTGAACCCCCATTTTTTTGCCACGCCGTTGTAGACCCCCGTCGAGCTTACCATGGACCCCTGGGGGTCCCTCTGGACCACGTTGGGAATCAATGCTCTAACCCATATTTTATATATTCTCGTGTTTCCTTACTTGGCAGTAGCACTGACTGTCAAAATGATGTCACATGTTTTGCTGAGTTGGCGTCAATTTGTTGTACGTTTTTTGTGTTTTCACTTCTTTTTGGTTTGATTATAAAAGACATCATAAAAGGCTTCACACGGGAGGAAAAATACAAATGTAGTGACTTCACAATTTTCATCTCCTCTTTTCTAAATTACACCGATGCGAAACCGGGGTGGGTCGCTAGTAAAATTATAGCCCGTGTTATTCAAGGATAATGTAGCATTGAAAAGGTGAAATAATTTTTGGTAGGTATTCAATAGTACATTTTTTTTATTCGGTTGTCAAGGACTTTTTTGAAACGTCTTAGAGCTAGGTGAGTCTAGGTGTCACTTCCATGTGACCTAGCCTAGAAGAACAGGCAACAAACTACGGCTTGAACCCTACTGTTTTTTCCTATGATCCTTTTAAAAAACAAAATAAATGAAGTTCTAGTGTGTTGCTACCAACCTATTTGCTCTTGAGTTTATTCATTACAAACATACTAAAAAAATCTGCCCCGGCTTCGCTTTGCTCGCGTGGTATCTACCCCGCGGTTACGTTTGCAACATTGATTTGCCCCTTGGATGGTGCAGACGTAACTGGTTAGTTATGTTTGTACCATTCAAATTTATCATCATCTTCATCAGCCTGAAAAAGTCCACTGCTGGACATAGGCCTCTCCTACACATTTCCAGGGAAAACGATTCTGAGCCCTATCCGTCCATGTCAGTCCATCATTCATATTTTACAAATACCAAACCGTGCTTTTCTCACCTTATATTAGGTACTTGGACAAAAGCTAGGTAGAAGTTTACTCGCTACTTGACTAAAATACTGGAAGAGAGTGTACTGGCACTAGGCTCAAGGGATTTATTACTGTGGCTTGCGAGTAAATACAAGATAATCGTACTTAGAATTATAATGAAGTAAAGGTTTATTTAGGCCTAAATTAAATTAATTACTTGTGTTTTCGAAACTAAATAAATACTTTAGTAATGTTAATAAAGTATTTGATTAAGTAGCAGGTGGTCGCCCTGATCGTCTTGTATAAAGAACTAGTGGCCGCCCACGGCTTCGCTCGTCCGTTCTCGTAACACCCCGTTCCCGTTGCTTTTTCGGGATAAAAAGTATCCTATGTCCTTCTCCCGGTTCTAAGCTACCTCCCCACTAATTTTCTGCCAAATCAGTTCCGCCGTTCTTGAGTTATAAATAGTGTAACTAACACGACTTTCTTTTATAAATATAGATCTGTAGGTGCTCATCGTCTAGTACAGTAGGCCTGCCACAAGCTCCATCTGGCTCTGTCTTTGGTTTTGAGTCTGTGTGAGCGTTGTCTAAATTAATCCCTCGTCAAAACGACACACACACAGTATAATAAACTGGTGAGCACTATAATACCTATGGTACTATTTATTGAACAAGTTAAGTAAGTATTTAAAATACCATTCGAGTCTGCAAAACTTTTCAACGCAACCATTCCTTCCACAATAGGAACAGATGTTTTCCCCTTAAATCGGTGCGCATCCCCTCGTAAAGCCAACTCCATGTTAATTTAGCCAAAACGAATGAAAATATTCGTAACTGAAACGGTAGGCATTATCAGTCCCATTAGCCGCTCGTTCCGGACCTTTTCGGAATTCACCGGATTTTTCAAAGAAATATCAGAACACTCCAAGTCCAATTCAATAGGGAGAAAAGTGTGGGTTGGAGAAAGACGTTAATTTATACATTGATCAGAGAAATTGGAACAAGACCACGCATATTATAAAAGTCATATGACGATTTGAATGAAATTTCTATGGGATCAATTTGGAGGTAAGTACTTTAGATTAAAAAATATTATTACAAATCAGCTCATAAATGACGGAATTATGCGATAAAAAAAATACAACTGAATTTAGAACCTCCACCTTTTTTGAAGTCGGTTAAAAACAGAAAATTGTCTTCTACTTGGAAAGTTTTTAAACAATCTTGCTACAAGTAGATCAATTGAATACCAAACAATAAACAGTAAAATCTGGTTCGCACAGTAAAGTCTGTTATATTTTTTTTACTGTTTGTTTTCCCACGCGCTTGTAATTTACTATACCTACTGCGTCACAGATTAAACATAGTGTGAATTTCAGACGCTAGAATAAATTCTTGTTTTAAGGCTGTGGTTTTGTGAGGCCTCAGGCATTTTAACCCTTTCACTTTGATCATTACTAAAATGTAAATTAATTTAAATGGATTTTTATTTCAAAAGCGTTTTATCAGTCATTTCAATTAGTTTTGTAAAGCTTACTTAGGGGCTCTTTTTTGTCACGGTTTTCAATTTATTTAATTGGAATCTTTAAAGTACTTGTTATTTCAAGAAACGCTAAGATATAAATTAAGCTATCCCAATTTTTTTTAAAGATGCTGAACGTTTTGCATCTTTTTGTGTGCAGGACGCTCAAACTGCCCATTTGAAATATCATTTTGACCATTAGAAAATACAGGAAAATACATAGAAAAATCACAATTCACGCCTCGTTGTTCCTATGTTTCTATGACCATTTGATTATTTAAAATGAAATAATATAAATTAATATTGACATGTTGACATGTTGATCAAGATACGCTTAGTAACAACCCAATTCAAATTTTATTTTCAACTGTATTTTGCGACTCAAGGCCACATTTAGGCGATGGCGATGGCAACCAGCTGAAACACTATCAAATATGACAGCGATATTTGACAACGTTTCATCTGATCGCCATTGCCATCGCCTAGATGTGCGCAGGCCTTCACGCATGTAATCCATATCTATACGGTCATTGAAACCCATTCATTAATATTTTATTTGACACTTAAAATGCCTGCAAAGGATCATCTAAAATCCAGTGAAAAATTGCGACGAAGTGAAAACTTTTTACTCAGTCAATAAAAAAAACAAGCCTTTGAAATTGTCTGTTTTATCAATTTGCTATGAAAAATAAAAAGTTATGACAAAAACCTATCCTTATATATTAAAGTATTCATAAAAATAACTGCTACTTTAATACCTAATATAGCAACTGATAACTAAAACAGATGACCTACAATAAACTCCTCAAACCTACTAACATAGTTGAGAATAAATCAATATCATCCCGAACTATTTGACCTGTATTAACTCTTTAAATATTCTATTAAAATACCCCAACTTTTGTATATCGAAAATCGAATACAAAGAAAGGAAAAACGGGTTCGGACGGAGGCAAATGTGATAAGTCACGACTACAAAGGGTTCAAACGTTACCCTTATTGTACGAACTATGAATACTCGCAAGAAAATAATAGCTAGGCAGCGCGATTTTATTGACTGAAGATATCTTAGCAATCCATATCAATTTGCTAAGTGTGTCTGTCAGTTTATTGTTTTTTTACGACAAGACAACTCATTCGTACCCTGTATAGGTAGTAGTAGGCCTGTAGGTATAGCTTTAATACAACATTAGTGGAAATGGCCCACCAATAGTTCGAGCAGCATGGAGTGGGGCTAAACGTTTTATTTTAATAATCATAATCATTTGTATGGAGTCATGATAAGCATCGTAATGAACGTCTTTCTTACATCACTTCTTACAAAAAGCACTTGAAAAACGGGCCCGTATTAAATAAATAAATATTGTAGACAATCCACAAAACAGTATTAAGCCAAGCTTGTTCTATGGGAACCAGATAGCTGATATTATAATAATTAAATAGGTTTTTTGTAAATACATACATAGAATACAATATAACACCCAGACAGAGAACGAACATCTACATACGTTCACTACATAAATATTTGTACTCGGTGGGGATTGAACCCTCGACGCGATGGGAAAGCCACTACCAACTGAGTTGAGAGGCATTATATAAAAACAGATAAAAGGCGTTCATAATGATGATGATGATTACACACACCAACTCATAAACTACATCATCTCCGGCTATCACAGTTTACCAAAACTTATGTGATGACTATAATTTGTTCAACCCATGCCCAGTCGGGGCGAATTCACTAGCTCTTATACTATAAAAGCTCCACACAATAACAGAAATCAACAATAGCCCAAACGGCGTAGGAAGCGTTCAAAGGTTGTTGAAAGCAATGAAATGTAAGTATACAGAATTGGATAGATCTTTGTCAAAATGTATCTAACTTACCCATTAGGGCCATGCAACACTGACTCAATAGATGGTTTATGGCTTCTTCCAAATTTATTATCACACCAGTTGTAACTTTCCCCTTTCCTGCGCCACAAGCACAAATTTCAATGTTTTGTTTTAGCTAAAAAATAATTTTAATTACATTTTGAGTTCACATTTATTAACCGTAACATTTAAACGAAATGTAACTCAGAAGTGTCTTTACAAAACTTCAAAGATACGACTGTAATTATCGTTTAGCAGAGTAGACTTCTGTTTCAAAACTGTAATTCCTCATAAATTTGAAGCTCGAAAATATTACTTATTGTACTATATTGTATATTTTGAGTCGCGAACTTTGAACGTTTTTTTAATGTATTAATTATATACCTACCTATAACCTAGATATAACTTTACGGACACTTATCTAATACATTATAACCTAGTAAAAACATTACATTAAATTGAAAAATATTTACAAAACATTTCCGAGATAAATTGCATCAATAAATTAAATCGCCGTGGTACTCGTCGTTGACAAAGCGACGACCGCTGTCCAGGACATCAAAAAACCACCAGCAATTAACCCTCTGTGATGCCACTGTCCAGCCACCAGGGCTGTAGCTAAGGACAAAAGAAAGGGGCAGAAATATCAAACTGTATTAATTAGCACTACCAGTTGACCTCACGATTATAAATCGGTGAATCGTTGGTTTTTTATTTTTTATTTTCCCACGAATGCCACGTCCATACAAATTAGAAATCTAAGTTTTCATACATTGATTCCCAGCCAATGCCATGACGTATTTGAACCTTTCTTTTGGAGGTTATTTCCGTAATAGATTGCAGGTCATCGTCACTAACACACACAAGTGTCCAGGAAGAATCTAAAAGAATGTCAACTGTAGATTTATATATAAAACGTCATTATTAAAAAGTTGACCTCATCACTTATTGAAGTAGGGATATAAAAATAACCCCTTTCTGAAATGACCTTAGCCACGGCCCTGCAGGCAGATGTTTTTAATCACTTCAAAAGTGGCACTCGTATACGAATGTATGTACTCGTATGATTAATGATGTATGAGATCTATTGATTCGTAACGCGACACCAAACGTGATGGATTGCGCTCATCTATTCTTTATTTCATTGTGGGCTATGTATGTTATACACCACTATTTTGTAACTACCAAAAAAAATATAGGGTAATGTAGTAGGGGTAAAACATTATGAATGTGCAATCAGAATTTTTAGTTTCGATAAAATGACAAAGTTATTAAATGTTAAAATTTTCAGAAATCCTGTTTAAAATTATGGACATATTAGTTACGTAGTACTAGAGAGAAAAAAAATACGCTGTTCGGTTCCGCTTGGTATTTAGCGTTTATGAATGAAATGATTTTTGCTTGTTGAATCATTTCTCAATATTTGACTAAAAATTGTGGTTATTTAAAGATAATTTTTTATGCCTTAAGTTTTTTGTAAAAAAAGCAGCCAAGTGCGAGTCGGACTCGCCCATGAAGGGTTCCGTAGCATCAAATAACATAATTTATAGCTTTTTGTAGTTCGTCGAAAGGTAAATTGCGGTTTACGATTTATGACGTATAAAAAAAAAAACTACTGACTAGATCTCGTTCAAACCAAATATCGTTGAAAGTTTGCATAGTAATGTACAACATATATTTTTTTTAGTTTTATCATTCTCTTATTTTAGAAGTTAGAGGGGGGGGACCAACTTTTTTCCACTTTGGAAGTGTCTCTCGCGCAAACTATTCAGTTTAGAAAAAAACGATATTAGAAACCTCAACATCATTTTTGAAGACCTATTCATAAATACCCCACACGTATGGGTCCGATGAAAAAAAAAATTTGAGTTTCAGTTTCAAGTATGGGGACCCCCAAAATTTATAGCTTTTTTTCTATTTTTGTGTCAAAATCTTAATGCGGTTCACAGAATACATCTACTCGCCAAGTTTCATCAGTCTAGCTCTTACGGTTTCGGAGAAAAATGGCTGTGACATACGGACGGACAGACAGACAGACAGACAGACATGACGAATCTATAAGGGTTCCGTTTTTGCCATTTGGCTACGGAACCCTAAAAAACGTGGATGTGTTCAGTATCAGCAGCCAATATCGGCATTTTTTTTGGTAATTACAAAAAAGTGGTGTATATAGTTCAGGATGTGCCAGTACGCCGTGGTTATTTTCGGGACACATGAGGCTAGTTTTTCAAGCCAGGATAGCAAGATAGTGATGGTAAGGTAGCAAGCGAGCAGTTCTAGCTTCGTATAAACAGAACTAGCTTCATTTTTCATATAGCACTTCTATTTACACGAAGCTAAATAAAACAGGTACCTAGCTTGCTAGCTTTCTATCATAATCTTGCTATCCTGGCTTGAAAAACTAGTCTTGTGTATCCTCTTTGGAACTTGGGTTGCTTTTCAAAATGCTCAGAAAAGTTCTATTGCCGTTTATCCAATTCACTTTTATACCTTTTAAACAACATAAGACCATTTCTACCGTATTGCAGCACTTTTACTGGGTTTAAAAACTCAATGTAAAATGTATTTCAACCTGGTAATGCCCATAAATAAAGCTTTTTCCTTTTTTGATATCGGTGAAGAAACGTTGGATCTATTTGTACCAGGTTTTTTTAGGAATAAAGAAAAAATATCGCATAAATCACTTACATGCAAAAGCATTTTAGTGCTGCATTATTTATTTCGGTAGAGTGAGGTTTAAATTGTCTACCTGTCTGATACGGGTGACTGATGCGATGTAATAAATTTGCTGACTATACAAGGTTAACCTGTTTATTTTTTACACGGATTTTTCGCTCTCAAATACTCGAATCCCGTATGCGTTATATACCTTACGCTGTTTTTTTTGTTCGTTTGCAAACTACTATTTTCCCCAACAAAAGCACAGAACTACATCATGATCAGCCTGAATAAAATAGGCCTCCCCTACACTTTTTTTTATGCAACTAAGTTGTCGGTTCTTCGAGCTTTATGACCTGATCACTGCCACTTCAACTTACTAATAATACTACGAGCTATGTCGGTCGGCATTGGTTTTTCTACGAATATCCTCATTTCTGATTCTAGCATGTAGAAACAATACATAATAATACACAAAACATATTATATGTATCTGTAAATCTGTACACATTTATATTATATCTAAAATGAATCCCTATTTTCTTGGTCACGCCGCCACGCGTGAACGACTGGACCGATTTGATTGAAAATTGGTGGGGAGAATTGGTTTTTTTACCTGAAAAAGTAACGGGAACCGGGCGAGCGAAGCCACGGGTGGCTGTTAGTAATAATATAATACTACAGATGGAAGTAAACCCAATGCGTTCAACTTGCGTTCTCGATGATCAGGGAGTCTACTCCGCAACACGGTAGATGAATTTTCGTGTTGGTGTTTTGAGTTATATTGAATGGTTGCGAGGTTAGCTTGTCCGAGGTGAGGTGTTGTGATTTGCCGCGACTTCGTATGCCGCGTAATGTAACTCAAAATGCAACATCGTTTACCGTTTTCTGAGAAGTTTTATAGATGACAAACATACTGTTAAAGTGAATAAAAAAAATGTGAATACTGTTGTATAAAACTGGGCGTTCGAAAAATTTTTGTTTTGTTTTTTATTTAAAAAAATGCAAAATATGTTAAATAATTCAGATCATTCGCAATGTTCTGCAGAAAACTCTACTGTATCTTGTGTATTTTATACATTTCATTGTAAATACCTACATGCTTATTTTCATTAATCCTTTAATTGAATAAAAACAGTCTCTCTTGTCCATATCACTCATATTTTGTATCTAAACACTTCACACAGTACTTTTAAAAACATAATTCAAGGTATTAGAGTAACTTAGTATAAATACTGACATTTTAAGCACATTTAGTCATGTTGTAGATATGTTCACAGCTATACTAACAAACTGCTATATTATATCCGCAGGTCTCACAGCGCAGTCAGAAAGTAAGCTATAGTTCAAACTAAGCATGTACTAGCTCACAAAGTTTTACTCCATATAGATTACACTAATATTTCAGTAGAAAGAAATTCTAAAAGGTTTATATCAACATAGCAACCACTTGGTTTTCTTCTTTATCCGCAGAAGTAATACAGGCATGCTAGTAAGTTAAAGTTGAAACATTTACTATTAAATAACACTATCTTACTCTATATAGATACAGATCGTACTTCAGTGGAATGCAATATATTGAAAATAGAAACCTTTAGAATATACAGGCATGCTGATGACTGCTGAAACCGCCAATGAACTCAATGGTAATAGCGACCATTGGCGGTTTATACCTTCAGCTCGCAGTCTTGTGGCGTCCCAGCGGTCTTAGCTCGCCAATGGATCACCCACTTTACTGCATATAATATTGTAGAATTAAGTAGAAAACAGCGGAGTCGATAATGTACATTAAGTTATTGTACACCCCGTTATTACGATGCCAGTAAAGTCTCATGTACACGTAGCAATTAAATCATTGATTTTTGCATTTTTGCTCTGGCATTTATACTTGTCCTTCATACTTTATAGATCGGCTCCGACTTTAGTGAATAGTTAGGTTATGTCAGAACATAGAAATGGAGCCATCAAATCTTGCCTTGGTAGCGGCCGCCATAGTGGTAGAAAATGTTGTTATACAATAACCTCATAGGCTGTCTCTTTGGGGGATCCAATGCTACATAAAAAAGTAATACATAATGAAATATTGAACTGCTACAGTGTACATGGGTCTTAACAATTTCATAGTGGAAAAAAGTGGATTTTTTTAAATTGCTGTACATCAACCGGTCTCGAAAAATGAATACATTTTTTGGTTCAAAAGATACTTCACTGCCATCACTTTGTATAGA
Organism: Thera obeliscata; assembly: GCA_947578465.1. Lineage (NCBI taxonomy): Eukaryota > Metazoa > Arthropoda > Insecta > Lepidoptera > Geometridae > Thera > Thera obeliscata. Next base: position 18,831,680 of record OX387912.1, on the reverse strand, counting down.
CAGTACACTACATGCCCAATATCTAATGCCTCAAGTGGCGCAATTATAATAAATTCAATCAATTTAACTTGAGGATAACGCAGTGGGCTGCAATATTATTAGTCAAGTAAGTAGGTAGAATAATACCTACTCTTAAGCTAATTTAGTTTATTTTTATGTTGTAGCTGTTTGTTGTCCCTGAATAAATAAAAATAAAAATAAAAATAAAATCTAATACACTTACGTGCAAATCGATATGTTGACCTTCTCTACGCATCCATAATATAATAGATTTTACCGTAGAAACGATGCTTAGAAAAATCCCCATGCAAAAAAAAGCTTTGTAAAGTTTCATCATTTTTAGATTTTTTCATAAGTAGCCTTGTTTTTATTGGACAACAACTTGTTTTTTCTTTGTGCTATAGGTTTTCTAGACTAGAAGAACATCGTGGCAAAGCTTTTTATCTCTAACCAATCAACTGAACTAAGCAAGTTTTTCTTCGTAAAAATTCAAATGTTTATTATTATTCACCAAGATGTCATCATACTACTACTACTTACTACAACTTTGTAAAAGAAATTATATGCATTTTTAAGTTTTCTATTACAGGTATCATTACTATAATAAAGTTTTTTTCATTTTAATATGACTTGCTGCAAGTAAAGGTCAATATAAAAGACAACCACAGTTATTTCGGTGTGCAATTATACTTTCATCACCCATAAATAGTAAAATCGATTTATTTAGAAATTGAATCAAAAGTAGAAATTCAAAATGGCGGTGGCTTTTATAACCTCCCGCTCACACGTACGCACGTAATTAATCATCCACAGTCGGAGTTTCGCTTCTATTCAAACCAATAAACTCTACAGTAAGTATATCCTTTCGATATCAGCAAGGGGCACTTTGCCGTACTCGGAAAATGGGTTACTAAACACGTGTTTCCTATGAAGGGCCGGCCCTTTCCAATGATATTGACATTCTAAGTTTGCAACAGATTCTTAATGTAGCAAAGTAGCCTTGGAGAGGCTAATCTTGTTCATTTTGGGTCTTGTTTCAGTTCATTTTATTAGGGTTTCTGAAGCTAAATGGCAAGAACGGAACCCTTCTAGATTCGTCATGTCTGTCTGTCTGTCCATCCGTAAGTCACAGCCACTTTTCTCCGAAACTGTAAGAGCTACACCAATTAAACTTGGTAAGTGTATTCTGTGAACCGCGTTAAGATTTTCACACAAAAAATGGAAAAATACAATATTTTTTTGGGATTCCCATACTTAGAGCTGAAATTAAAAAAAAGATATTAGAGTGTAATCAGCTCTGCTATCCGCAAATGAGTTCAATTTAGTTTACTTGAGAATCTTTATCTAGAACACGCGACTCGGGATTTCGTACTGCAGTCGCTGTTGCTTGTTTGGTACTGTCCGCACGTGCTACCCATAGCCTGTTTCGAGCAATTGTAATACCTACAAGTTTTGAATATAGGTTTTAACTGTATACATTTATTCCGTGATAAACTAAGGTGAAAACTAGAGTACCTATACTTTACTTCTGAAGTTTTGAGAGCCTTGGTCCTTGGTCCTTAATTTTCTCAATTCAAATTCGATCACATCATGAAATAAAAAGTTTTTTCTCCAAAGCTCACAAAATTGTTATAAGTAATTCAGTTTTATTTTATACTAGACAATAAAGTTGAAGTTTTGGTACGATTTTGTTTATTGTTCATTCAATTATTGCTTAAAGGCCTGCGCTGCGCACACCTAGTTCGCTGGCGGTAGCGATCAGTGAAACGCTGTCAAATATCGCTGTCAGATTTGAGATTTGACAGCGATATTTGACAGCGTTTCACTGATCGCTCCCGCTAGGTGTGCGCAGGCCTTAAGTTTTCCTAAAATAAAATATCATAGATGATTATCTAAAAAACCTTTGCGTCACGAGAATATCGATCAGCAATTAAGTATAATCAGGTGGTTACGAGCGTTTTATAGCGATGGCCATTTTATGTCAACCCACCCACAAAAAGCATGACGTAGCTCTATCAGTTAACCATACCATATACATAGGTAGCATAGATAGCATTATATTAAAGTCCACATAGTTTCAGAAGTGGCTTTATAACTTGACTGACCAAAAGAGGCTACACACTGAAAGTGCGATAAGAATTAGATTTTACTGGAAGAGATTTACAGTCACTACGTTTTGGTATTATTAAACTCTTCTAATCATTAAACCGTTTTATATGTATATGTACCTGTTACTTTTTGTTGATGAGTCTAAGTAGTCATTGTTAGCACATCTCAAATCAAAAAAAGAATGTAAAATCTGTAAAAAGAAATCGACCAAGCAGATTGTTTACAAAACAAGTTTGTATCCTTTACATCTAAAGGTTATCTGGAAGATATCGTGATAAGGCCGTCCACTGTAGTCATTATATTCTTCTTTGTGTACAATAATGAGTTGATCTAATATCTATTATGAGTTTAACTGGAGTATAAACTAGGTACAATTTAGTCACAACTTTGCTGGTGGCAATTTCAAGTGTGAAGCTATACTGGTTACGTCAGTTGTAAAGCTACTTACGGCATTGAATGTATCTGCATACCATAACACGAATACCTCAGTTATCAATGTTATCGTAGTAGCCACATGTATATTGTATAATGTATCTTGAATAAAATTTAACTGTTATTTAATACTAGCAGCGACGCTCAACGTTGCCCGGGCATTCCAGAACATTCTAGAGCGTTTAGGCGTATTCAAGTTTTTTTTTTTCAATTCGGACCAACAGTTCCCGAGATATGCGCGTTCAACCAAATAAACTCTTCAGCTTTATAATATTAGCATAGATATAATTTTGTATGATAAAGTTTGTAGTAAGATTCTGTTCGCAGTTTAACGAGCAAACGAAACTTAGCATAATTCATATGGTAAGTACCCTAATTATTAGTCATACTTAATAGCAAACTATCGGGGTTCAACATAGTGGAAGTTATTTACGTATATTTTAAACAAATTGGAAACTCCAGGGATTATACGCATGAAAGAACTAGGTAGGTATGCCAATAATAGTAAAGACGTGAGTTTCTTACCGGGTCTTCTAGGTTTGGTGCTTAGATTCACTTAGTTGAAAAGACATTGTACATTGATATATTTTAATGTATTGAGTAAGTTCTGGATTTGACTTTAAAAATTACACATAGGGCTGGTTTCACGACATTAAATATTTGACGGATGTCCTGAATTGAAAATTGATATATTTTAATGTACATAGGATACTTTTTATTCCAAAAAATAACGGGATAGCGGCGAGCGAAGCCGTGGGTTGTTGCTAGTTTGACATAAATAAAACACTGTGCCTACTTACTGTTTTTCCCTGATAGAATCCGGTTCATTTCTTGGGGTTTTTTATTATTATTGTCCTACATTAGCGACTTTTAATAATGTGAATCAAATTCCAAACCTGTTTAGCTACTACGGGCCTACGGGTGCGTAAATAGGTATACCTACCATTATAAGTTTCCCTTTACAAAACTTTGATCATTGTTCGAACTCATTCAAACTAACTTTGATTCGATGGAATTACATTGTCGGAATTATAGGCTATTTTCTTGATGAATTCGCGATTCGCCCAAATTTTATGACTGGAATTAATAGGCTCTAACTCGCCTTTGCCTTTATGTAGTAGCTTTTATTGTTTGTCTCGAAGGTTGTACTTGTATGTACAGTAGTCTTCACAATACAAGTCTATTAGGGTGTTTGAATGTTTTCCTCGTGGTTCTGGTAATAACTGGTTCAAAAACTCAGATGGTAGTTATGTCTTCTGCGCCGTAGGCCTTGGGTACAATCCCCACCAAGAATAAATATTTTATTTACGTGGGAAGCACAGATGTTTGTTCTGTGTGCTATTTTTCATTCTAATTATGATGTATTTATGTATATAAGTATTATATCAGCTATCTGGTTCCCATATACACTAAATAAGGTACTAAATAAGGGGCTACATTATCTACAATATTAAAAGACATTTATTTATCCGAAGAAAATACATTTTATAGTTGATTCATTTATAATTTATGTAAAGCCTTGTTTAAGTTTTAATATGCATTAGAATACAGGAAGTATTTACACTGGCATTCTCTCCACAGTCCAGCATCCAATTGTGTCTCCGAATGCCGTTGCATTATTCATGCATTCCCAATTCCAGTTAACGATGCAGTTAACAAGAATTAATGAATCATTATTACAACCCCATTGGCTGTAATGAGGGGCTGATGAGCCATTTGCACTTTGTTTTGATGCTAATTTTCGGTCTAAAAATTATATTTAGCAAAGCGGGAATCGCTTAGCGTAGCTTTGGAAAAAGTAATAGCACGATAACGCCTAAGACTTTCTTAACATTGGCTCAAGTTTGAGTTCATTACTCACTGTAGACACAATTTTTTTTAAAACCACCTTTCAGACAGTTTTTCGGTATTCTCCCAGTTTTTTTTTTATTTTTATTTTTATTGGAATAGTTACAAAGTATTACAGATTTCATAATTTATTGTACCTACCCTAAAAACCAATGTATGGTTTGTGTGGGTACTCAAAAAAGGGAGTTAGATGGCTAGGCTCTCGAAATTGTTTTTGAATCAATCAAGAGGGGTATATCAGGATCGTAATATATCACAGTCTATGATCTCGTACTTTTCACATTACCATTGCTATTTAACGTGGCAATTCCAGCGTCTCGGGGACGCTTCCGTCTGTCATTGATTTAGATCAGTTGAGCTATCTTCAGATCGTTTGTAACAGTCTGCAGCTGTTACCTCAACTGTTTCGTGTGTATTTTGTAATTTTTTTGAATCTTTGTTTAATTGTACGTTTTTATAACATACGTTTGTAACATACGTGTGGTTCAACTCTATGAAATGCATTCTGCTCGGTGGACGAACCAAATTTTCGTAAAAACTCCAGCGGTGTTAAAAAATCTGTAAGCCTGCCAGCCAATTTTAACTCTTCGCCAACGTCATAGTAAATTAACATGCATAATATTGTAAAGTTTCAGTGAAAGCCTGCACTACACTTTACAATGAGGTGCTGGTGATGTAAAGAATACAGCTCAAGTTACATAAAAACAAAGAAAAATTACGCTTACCACAAGGACATAAGAGCGAGCAGTGTATAGTCTGATGTGTATCCTTGTGTACTTTCCCAACTCTCAACAGTTTACGGGGGAATTCCGGGCTCACGACGCAAAGTAGGGTATCCCAAAGTTTGCGTATCAAAATGTTTCGTAGCACCTTACTTTTTATTGATATATTCGATGTTTCGTCAACTTTCACGAGTTGGGAAATTCGAGTTTTGTTTTCTTTATTTTTTGTAAGACCATAACTATTTTTATTTAGCTTCAAGGACGCTTTAATATTTATAGGAAAAAATTACTTGACGAAAACCTGCCTAAATATTTAAGCCATCATTTTTTTGATGGATTATGATAAGTAGACAAGTTTAAAAACATAGAAATTTACAAAGTACCTACTTTGTAAATTTCTATGTTTTTAAAGATTAAAACACAATTTTCATTGTTTTTTTATTTTCACGGAACAAACCGAGTTTTAACAGCGAAATATGCAAACTGGATAATATTAAGCTTATTATGCACTGAAAAGGGTTAAAATTTCTTCCCTAAAACATTCGCACACCGTGGCGTTCCATACCAAATAGGACTCCAGAGAAATTATTCTGATGAGCTTACAAAAACGTTGCAAAGCAACTTTGAAACTGAGGTACCCATAAAGTTCAAACTCTCATATGTAAGACAAAAAAAAAAAAAGTTTGTGCATAAATTCGGAGCAGGCTATTATTATTTTCAATTTTCTTGTATCACTTGAAAATCTGAAAAGTTATGTCTTAATATTTGAATAATTTATATGTGAATAGAGACTTGCAAATCCCATAGCTATAATCTATGACTTTTATATTTTATTAGTTTACAGTTGATATTTACCGACTTATTTAGTGTTATTTTTGACCACCTTATTCATTAAAAGTATACCAAGCATTGTGAAACTAACAATTACACGATGATTTAAGACCCATCATCCTATATCCCCGATTCCGAAACATAGTTCTGGCTTTCGCCGGAATTCTTTTGAGGTGGTGGCTGTGGGTCTGTGGAATAAACTTCCCCTTAGCATAAAAAATTACGTCCACAAAACCCGCTTTTAGAAGTCTTGTCCACGGTTTCTACTTTAATTCTACCTCGTGATATGTACTATATTTATATATATTCGTGTATTATATATTATAGGGTAGGTATATATTCGTATATTTATTTATTCCTATTATCTTATTTTATATTTATGTAGTTTTTTATAGGTAGGTATTTATTATTATTTTTTATAGGTATGTTGTACGTAGTTTATAGCGAGTAGGTAAGTTACGTAGGTTAATCAAAACTGTTTACACTACATTTTATGCACGCCAACCTCTTTGTTTTTACCTGTCAAGGTTGGCTGGTAGAAAATGCTGTCTAGCATTAAGCTCTCCTATTGTCACGTATTTTTGGTGCAATAAAGAATTAAATAAATAAATAAATCCCGTTAGGTTCTATCAATAATGGCTCCTCTGAAATTTTGTTTTGGTAATCTAATTCATTAATTTTATATATTCATTATCTTTGTTCAATAATGGTATTATTATAAACTTGCTATATTCAGATCTATGAGGCGGGCGTTGATATGTTGCGTCTTGCTGTATAGACTTGATAGGTTCAAAATTATTTATATACATAATGCTGCCTTCCTACGGTGCGTGGTTCTGCAGATCATTACGCGATTTTCTCTATATGAGTTTAGTGATGGTTTTCATCTTCTATTAAAATGTAATTACACAAATACCTAACCCTTCATAATTATCAGAACTCGCTCTGCGGCAGAATATTTCTTGTGATGTAAGCGTGTGTCGTATCTAGTAGATAATAGGGGCTAAAATTTATTCAATTTGATATTTAAATGCTTTTAGAAATCTGTATTAAAATAATAATGATTATTGAAGTAAGAAAGAAGGATAGTCTATAATGTTTAAAATAAAAAGATAGTTTAGTTTATTTAATTTAAGAACAATGTAGTTGCTTTAAAACGATTTGATAAATAATGTTATATTTTTATTATTATTTGTTCGAAATTATTAACAATTTATTATATCAATAAATTGTTAATGGTAGTCAGAAGCTACGCAGAACGGAGGACGATATTGCCGATAGGGGGCGCTGTCTATCAACTGTCATGTGGGTCGCCTGACTGAGGCTAGGCGAGGCGGTGGATTATTCTGGGCTTGAGACTCGACTGAGGAGGTTATCGTTTCGTTCTGTGTACTGTCGATGTAATTCGGCTCTGAGTACACCCCTTGATTGTTAAGATAAGTACCTAGTTCTCTTTGTAGTTGATATATTTTTACTGTAAGGTAGTTTTGTGTTGAATAACGTGTCTAAAGCTATAACTTAGTTAAATAAAGTGTAAATTGTAAAGACATTGATGTAATTAAACCATTTACTTACTATTTCATATTTTCTTTATAATATAAAGTTACCCTGATCTAATATCAGAGCGTGGGATATAACTTTTGCCCACAGAAAACTAACATTTATTCTTATTCCAGAATGTGAAGTGCCGTATCGTAAACCGGAGACATTATCGACTGACAAATGAAGTGACAATTCCTACGTTATCCGAAGTAGGATACAAAGCCGTGTATGTATCTGGAATAAAACGGAGTGGACTTCAAGTGATGTAAAAGTAAGGTAAGGCCTTGTTAGGCTCTGCATTGATTTGGCCAAATAGTGTCTAACGGTATCCTATCCGAACAGTTTTATTTTTGCCAAGAAACACTTTTATTTTCTTTTGTGAGAGTACCCGCATTTTTATTGCTCGTGCCATATTTTTTTCAATATAATTTTGTAAGTAGTACTGAAGCAGAATGGCCAAGCGATTTGTTCTTCACTACACTACAGACAAACGATAAATTATTGGGGAATTCTTCTAAATGGGTTGTTTAATTTTACGGTTGGGCTGGTGTAAAGTTTGGACATCGCGATAGTTGCGATTACGTGATGGAACTGAACACGACAGGCAAACGTTAAAATATTGGGGGATTCTTTTAAATATATGGTTGGACTGGTTTGACGTTTGGACATTGTAGTAGTTGCGATTATGCGATGGAACTGAACACGACAGGCAAACGTTAAAATATTGGGGGATTCTTTTAAATATATGGTTGGACTGGTGTAACGTTTGGACATTGTAGTAGTTGCGATTATGCGATGGAACTGAGCACGACAGTCGACAGCCAGAGCTTGATGATATTTGTATGAATGTTGGTAGACCTAGTTGGCCTGATCCTTTGTTTGGACATCGCGATGCCAACTCGCAATGGAACTTAGCATGACAGCCTAACTTATGGTACTTTATTATTTTTCCTTACATAGGTATGGTGAGTAAATTGGCTAAGGAATGTTTAATAGTTTTTATGTTAACATTATTCTTGTGCTTTCAGATTTCATGTCAGGTTATTTAGTACTTTATTGGCCTATGTGATACCAGGATCTCTGACACACTAGTACCCTGACTCTCAGCTGAGCCAGTGAGTTTGGAAAATACTTGGAGATACTTCGGGGACGAAGTATTTTGCAGAATGGCCGTGTCGTATCTAGTAGATAATAGGGGCTAAAATTTATTCAATTTGATATTTAAATGCTTTTAGAAATCTGTATTAAAATAATAATGATTATTGAAGTAAGAAAGAAGGATAGTCTATAATGTTTAAAATAAAAAGATAGTTTAGTTTATTTAATTTAAGAACAATGTAGTTGCTTTAAAACGATTTGATAAATGTTATATTTTTATTATTATTTGTTCGAAATTATTAACAATTTATTATATCAATAAATTGTTAATGGTAGTCAGAAGCTACGCAGAACGGAGGACGATATTGCCGATAGCGGGCGCTGTCTATCAACTGTCATGTGGGTCGCCTGACTGAGGCTAGGCGAGGCGGTGGATTATTCTGGGCTTGAGACTCGACTGAGGAGGTTATCGTTTCGTTCTGTGTACTGTCGATGTAATTCGGCTCTGAGTACACCCCTTGATTGTTAAGATAAGTACCTAGTTCTCTTTGTAGTTGATATATTTTTACTGTAAGGTAGTTTTGTGTTGAATAACGTGTCTAAAGCTATAACTTAGTTAAATAAAGTGTAAATTGTAAAGACATTGATGTAATTAAACCATTTACTTACTATTTCATATTTTCTTTATAATATAAAGTTACCCTGATCTAATACGTGCGTAGTGTTATGTTATAATAAATGTAATAATATGCCCTGTGAGAAAATAATCTTTAGTGAGAAATTGCATGATTTATTAGGGTAGGATCACAAAAATTCAATACCTTGTAGTTAAGAGGGCATCACACAGGCGACTCTCCATACAAACGTAGTCCCCTATTTCCTCCCTGGATAATGCCTCTAGAGTAACCATTTTTTCATATCACCTCTAATTAATATTTCATATAAATCATATGAGGGTCATATTTTCTTTATCAATAAGTTTCTGAAAAAAAGGAAAACATACGAGCACGTATATAGCAGATCTGGATTTTATGAGAATAAATGGTTACTCTAGAGGCATTATCCAGGGAGGAAATAGGGGACTACGTTTGTATGGAGAGTCGCCTGTGTGATTCCCTCTTAAAGGCTCATGAAACTCCCAAACCACAAAGCTCAAGTATCATTATACTCGTTTTACTATAGTAAAGATGGCTTGTCATAAAAACCGGCTTATTTTTTCATTATTCGTTGAGAATAGGGATTGAAAGTGCTCACTGATTTTCCGTTCGCTTGTAATGCCTCTATTTTTCTCATCCGCCTTTCAGATAATATCTCATTAAAAGTTTAATAACGGTAATGAGAAAATATGTGAAAGGTTTTCTCTTTGTCAGTGTAACCTGGATTACGCCGGCGGATAATAGATAGTTTATTTATTGTATAAGGTCATTATGTTCATCTTTTCTTTATTACCGTTATATTTATATGAGGTACTGGAATGTCAGATGGAACGTAAGATGATATGCAACGAGACGTCAAGATGAATGAGTGAGAGACCGACCTAAAAGGATTGAGTGAACGGATAGACTGAATGGATGAACTGTATGGACGTCATTATGAAAAGGGAGAGCATTGAAATCGAATTGTGTAAATGCTGAATAATAAGATTAGACAGGAAATCCAAGTTTCAATATCCACCTCCCCGTCCCACATATCTTATTGAACTTGCCCTCAGCTCAGTTGGCAGCAGTTCTGCCTTCTGCTCCGTAGTGGGTCGTGGGTTTGATCCCCACCGAGAACAAATATTTATGTTTGTTCTCTTTCTGGTTGTTATATTGTATTCTAAGTATGTATTTACAAACAAAATGTGCATGTATAAGTATTATATCAGTTATCTGGTTTCTATAGTACATGCTCTGCTTAATTTGAGACTAGAAATTCTGTAAAAAAAGCTCAGGTCAACTCAGCAAAACTATACGAAAGTTAGTTGTTCCGTTTCAAGTTACACTACAGCCCGTGTTGGCAATGGTAAATTAGTTTTAAAGTTTTGCAGCAGGATGTAACTCAAAATGACTATACAACCTACTCATTTTGTAGAAACATTTCCATGTTTTTTTTATATTAAATCTTATCAAAATATAGCTTCTAATAAATAATAAGATAACCAAGTTGTTGTTGGTCGCCACATTGGTTTTTTAATGATACTTATAGCAAATAACGCTTACACCGTGTCTAGCATGTTTTAATGAGATCCTTGTGATTTAATGAATACAGTATTTTTGCTACTGTTCTTGGTGTGAAATAAAACAGAAAGAGAACATTTACACACACACAGGGATGATAAATCATACATTAAATTGGAAAGAAGACATCTTTCCAATTTTCCTCTCTTTCTCTCAGTCTCCATTTCATTTCTTGTTTTAAAAAAAACAAAGATGTTTCAGCTATGAAGCTTTTCAAACAATGAAATTTCCTGGTAATAAACCCGTAACTGCGCAATTACTTTCAGCGTTTACAGAGATGTTTTTTCTCTTCTAAACGTTTTGAAGACAAACTTTAAGACAGATTTATTTTTATTTCTTTTAATTATTTTAAACGGATTATGGCTTCTTCTCTTAGTAATTCTTACTAATTATTACGTATTAATTGTTGGAATATTTTTCAATTTTTTATCATGGCTTTACGCTTAGCGACTGTAATTGGAATATTTCTACAAAAATAAAATATTAAATTATTACTTTTGAAACTATCATGGTTTTTATCACTACTACGGTTTTTAATCATGTTAAATATCCCGTTGTTTCATAAAAATAGTAATAAATTATTTGTGTAACAAGCACTATTTTTATGTTTTTCCTCTGTTACCATAATATCTTTGTTCTTTTATTTTCACATAGGATGATAGCATTGAGTACCGTACATGAATTTATTTATGTACTTAATAAACGTTTTATTTTATCAGAATCTTTAAATAATAAAGAAATGAACAAGTCAAAACCCAAGAGCTTACATAAATACAAGAACTCTCGAGTTTATTACAATAATACCGAACAACCGGTTGCTATGGCAAATTAATTTACCCAAGAATTTATTTCCACATTCATGTTCAGATTAAGTAAAATATGTTTGAGCTGAAATTATTAATATATGTTAGTATTTTACTATAATACTAGCTGACCCGTGCTTACATCGCTGGGTGGCAACTACCACGATGGAGTTTTTTCATATTTCAGGTTAATATTATAGACAAAGACAATCACAAATAAAATGACTTTCTATGTATTAGTAAAATTGTAAAGAATCTGTTCAGTAGATCCTGAGATTACCCCCTAAAAACTCACAAACTTAACCTCTTTATAATATTAGTATAAAAAATACTAGAACAATCCATCTGCTACGCTATATTGATCAGCCTCTAAAATCGATCGACCCGTTCATTTGCATTTTTACGGTCGGAAAGTAATGAGCGAACAATATTTTCACACTTGTTTGGCAGAGTGCTAATGAAGCGTGATTTAGTTGACGTTATAGCCAAAAATATGAATAATTAAATGTTCACGATTTTAATAAATAGGCCTAAGCTTTTTCTGGCTCTGTCTCTGACTCTGGTTTTGAGTCTGTGTGAGTTCTGACCAGTGTATTATACTATGCGTTTGACGTTTCACTTATTTTTCTAAAATATTATATACATATAATTTACTATAGTTAATGTATTTTCACTTACAAAAATATTAACCTATTTTTTGTATTTTTACGTACACTTTAAAATATTTGTCAAAAAAGCCTGAGTAGTCAATCTGTTCTGATATAACCGTTTTAAGCTCTAATGTCTAATATGAGAATAAGAGTCTCGCGCATTTAAAGTGAATTCTCAAGTAAGTAATCCTAGTGTACGAGCTACTTTGAAGATCCTGTTGCGCCGTCACGTTCAAGAAGGCTTTGAAGAACGTGTTTTATCTGATCTGGACGTAGTAGAGGTTGCTTGTGATTTTATTTGTGTAGAGACTTGAACAATTCTTGTATCGTAGCTTGTATTATTTAAAATACTTGAGATACCTTGATTTAAAATACTTGAAATACCAAAAATATATCATATTAAAAAAGACACTGAAAATACGAAAAATAACTCTTAATTGATTAAAGCTAGGACTCTGTGTAACTTAACTGTTACACGCTAAACAACTCAACTACGCATTACAACGTCATCTTTCTCCTCCCGACGACAGCTCAATTGGAAATAGCTCTGACTTCTGAGCCGTAGGTTGTGGGCTCGATCCCCACCGAGAATAAATATTTGTGTGGTGAACGCAGATGCTTGTTCTCAGTCTGGGTGTTATATTGTATTCTAAGTATGTATTTACAAAAAAACTACTTTCTTCTATCTTTTAGTAAAATATTATTGTTACATACACTGCTTCCACAGAACATAATTCAAGCAGCAGGTTGGCGGTAAATCTCGTGGTTGTTCGACGCCGATAAGAAACTTAGGCGGGAAATCGACCGATAAATCAACATTGCATGTCGCATCATGATATCGTGCTCGAAGTGGATTGTCGTTGGCTTTGTTGACTGTACCTACAAGTATAAAATATTGCTACAGGTTTTTTTTTTGCTTTGACGAAAAACGGCCATGCCAATGTGCGATCGCAGGAAGTAAGGAAAAGTAAGCTTAAAATAATTGGGTTTTTTCTAGGAAGTAAAAGTAGCTTATCTACATATAAGCCAAAATACGATACACATACGTTCAATCGCTGGTACAATGAGTGAGAACAAACATTCTCACACACTCACTCTCAAATCTAAGTTTAAAAAAAAAAAAAAATTGTGGATGATCCACACAACACTATCTAGCCCCAAATTAAGCAGAGCTATTCCATAATAGCTCAAATACCAGAATACCAAGAAACCAGATAGCTATACTAATAATACTTTTTTTTGTGAGTGCAGATTTAGAATACAATATAACCCCAGACAAAACAAACATCTGCGTTCACCACCTAAAAAAAAAGGAAAATGAATATGAAAAATTTATTACGTTTTAATCTCATAGTTAAAGTATTTAAATATTTCTTCTCAGTGGTTGGAATTGAACCCACGTCCTGCGGCGCAGAAGGCAGAGCAGGCCAAAAGTTTTTGATTAAAATAATCTCCAAGAAAACTATGAGTGCAAGCGAATTAAAATAATGCTTTCATACTTTAATGATTTGAACGAGTCCAAGAATCGCCCCGACAAGTCCGACTTACCAAGTTATCAGAAGATTTATGAGAAAAACTCTCAGAGCTCACAATACTCGAGGATATCTGAGATGCAGATCATTAGTCGACAATTACTTGGAAGTTTGAGATAAATGGAGGAAAGTTCCTCGACAACTATCCTGCTAGAGCTCATTGTGGAGCGCGAAGTTGGCCGAACTCATTTTTGATTTCAATTTAGCTCAGATTATTTGAATAGTCCAACCCATTTACATACGGTAAATACAGCCAATGACAAAATTTTATCAAAATAGGCGAATAAAAAACTGCTTTTGGTATATTTTTGCGGGTTAGTGGAAAAACTATTTAACCGCTGCGCTCAAAATAAATTTAAGATCCCTGTAGAAATTGAGCACTTATAACACGCGAGTATCAAAACTTGTCATACTTAGGCGAAAAATACAATCGCAATACTAACATAATGTAGGCACCTAATAACAATAGTACTTTTTAAACTTTCGCCATCATAACACCATATTCAATGCTCCACTCTGCCCGCGATCACGGCTATTGCAAAAGAGCCGAAATATCGGATAGTAAATAAATAAATTAAAAATTCAAAACAATTCACACAACACTATCTAGCCCCAAATTGAGTCTGCTCGATTTGGGGCTAGATAGTGTTGTGTGAATTGTTTTGAATTGTTTTGAATTTTTAATTTATTGCTTGTGTGATGGGAACCCGATACATAGCTGATATCATGCTTGAATACATTTTTATTTGTAAAAACATAAGTACTGAGTATAATATAACAAGCAAACAGAGAACAAACAAGGTAAGGTAATAAAATAATATAACTTCAAAAACACCTAGTATTTTTTTTTAGTGAACTGCATGGGGCATCAAAGATCTTAGTTCCATTTACGAGTAGCTATGATGACTTAGCTCATCGGTTAGTTCTCCACATCCATCGCCCGCAAACTCTGCTTCGGCTGCGTCCGGCAACGTCTGCCTGCTTCCGTTTCCGGCCACACCTCACTGAGGAACATCAAACTATCGGCTTCTCCCGAAATAGATGTAGTCTCGGAAGTTCGATAAAGTTATTCCCAATCGTACATTGTGCATGAACATGGAACTGTAAACAGAAGGGAGCGAAGCGAGCAGAGATATGAGCGTTGTATGTTTGACCGAGTTACTGTAGATCTGCTTATGATTTTGTTACTAATTGCTTTTTTTATATTGTAGGCAATCTACACACCACTATCTAGCCAAATTAAGCCGAGCTTGTACTATGGGAACCAGATAGCTGACTTAAATATTTTTGAAGTGAAAACTTCTTTAGCGGCGTTGAGCACTTTTTCTGTAATGGGTATAAAATCTTAAACTCGCGTCAGGGCGTCAGGGCGTCAGGATCACGTGACTTGATCGAAAAAGCGTAAGACGCTACAGATACGCTAGTAGTTACTATGACACGGTAACGTCACAGAATAGATAATAGTTAGTAGCAAGCATACCAAGGCGTTTTTCGTGACTGTAGTAGGTATAGGTACATACCTATTATAGATTTTATGAACTAGCGGCCGCCCGCGGCAGGTAGTAGTGGTCATTGGTACATGATTTTATAGATCTACTGTATTTATTTAGGTATTATGAATAGCGAAAGAAAATGAGTGAGTACTTTATAAGTTTTAATACGAGCGGCAAGTTTTCACTTCTGCCGGCACTCCCGGAGTGCAACCCGTCTTTTTTTTTAGAGAGCAAAGATCTATGTTCAACAGACAAATATTTGTTCTGATCAAACCCACGACCTACGGCGCAGAAGGCAGAACTACTGAACTGCCAGCCAGTCAAGTTCAGTTAATTTATTTTATTTTATTAATTGTTTGTATTTCGGTAATCATCAGTTAATCATCAGTTAATACTATAATAACTTAATAATAAATCATCTTAAATAGATGCAAAGGCCTGTTTAATTTTTTTTACATAACATTTTGTATATCAAGGTTGTATGATAAAAATAAAAGTTATGGGTTTATAAGATGTTGGGTTATAGAAGGGGTCCTGAAAGGTCCGAAACAATTTAGATTTTTTTCTTGATAAAATAAGACAAATAACGTATTGGTTTAGGCCTAACCAAATAGGTAATTTAATAGAACTATTATTCCGCGGCCCTGGCTCTGTATAATAATGTTAAAGCATGTTCTATTTTATAACCGTGAGGTTAACGAGTCGTTCAGCGGCTCTAAAATAATATTGATAAAATGGTTGTACGGTATGCTAGTGCTCTTAATTCGCTAGTATTTTAGCAGGGCGTTGGTGCTTACAGGCTGTCACGTATGGTCCAATTACTGCAAAAGGATATGCCAAATGTCATATTTGAACGAACCTCTGACTACTCCCTGACATACTCAAATAATCTTAGTTGATACTTGGTATATACTAAGACATTGTTAAGATCGCGGGAAGTCGATGGATGGAAATGGCTCAGAATCGTTCTTCCTGGAAATGTGTAGGGGAGGCCTATGACCAGCAGTGGACTTCTTCAGGCTGATGATGATGATGATGATGATGATGATATACTAAGAGATCTATCACGCCAGGGTATCAAAGTCGTGAGGACGTTTAATCCAAATTCCATCTTTGGGGTTTATCCAAATTCATATTATAAAAAAGTTGTGTATAATTCTGTAACAAATCAACATTACAAAAAGTTGTGTAAAATACCCTATCCAAATCCACTTTAAAAAAGTTTTGTTAAAATTCTATCCAAATCCACATGAAAAAATTATGTAAAACCCTCTATCGAAATCCACATAAAAAAAGTAGTGTGAAATCCTTTATCCCCAATCACATCAAAAAAGTTGTAAAGAATCCTCTATCCAAATCCACATGCAAAAAGTTGTGTAATATCCAAATCCCGATTTAAAAGCCCGCTCCTTAGATATCACAGATCCGACACGTACTAACATTTCCAATGCATCGTTGAATCGTGTACTGCACTCGCTACGAGAGACATGTTTTATTCAAGCAGTGTATAAGCTGACTGCGAGGTGCAGTCGGAATAGTGCTACCGATTTGCAATGATAAGAGGTGATACAACTTTTGTTTGATGCAAAACTGTAGCAGGTATTTGACGGCCATGATTAAAAAAAAAAAAAAAACTTTAAATGTTTTTATTCAAAAATTACAAGTTTTGACATAAAAAGCATTGGGATGTCTTCTTTTAAGTGTTGAAACCTGTATTAGAAGAGTCCCTTCTTTGTTGTGGCTCAATATGGCTGACAGCTGTATATTTTGTATAGCTGTCAGTAGTATCTCTTACTAGTCTGTGGCTGTCAGATTGAGGTATCGGAGAGAGCAGATATATCGGAAAAGGCAGTGAACAACTAAATTTTGTTGATGTTAAAGATGCTGGCCTACTCTAAAATTAGTAATAGCGTTTTTTAGAGCTCTTTGTGAAGGGCTAGGTTGGAGAAGAACTACCACCATGCCTATTTCTACCGTGAGGCAGCATTGCTGTGAAATTACTGACACATGGGGCTGAACATCTGTAATGCCTCAAGCCGATGGACGCAACGCAGTGCATCATAGGGAAACTTGGCCAGTAGATGTATTTTGTGAATGTATGTATGTTGTGTATTTTTTGAACGAGATCTAGTTAGTAGTTTTTTTTTATACGTCATAAATCGTAAACCGCAATTTACTTTTCGACGAACTACAAGAACTTTTATATTATGTTACTTGTTGCTACGGAACCCTTCATGGGGGAGTCCGACTCGCACTTGGCCGCTTTTTTAATAAATCGCAATTAAATAAATTAACAAAAAATAAATTAACTGATAGATCAACTAGCATTCTTTACAATTATAATTGGGTAAAATATTAACTACAGCTGCTTCATTACGACAACACTTTTTTGAAGTCACGTTTTAGAATTGTTCTGTGTTTGGCACGAACACAGTCGAATCTCTAAACAGTTTGGAGACATTTAGGAAAACCAAACTACATTTCTGCTATCATAATATCTTATAAATACAGGGATACCGTTTATAACCGACCCGACCCGAACTAAGAACTGAATGACAAGTTAGTTTTTTTTTCTTCTTCCATAGCTGGATGTCAGAATAAGCGTGCGAAATTCCATTTATTGCACCATCATCAAAATAGTTGCTACTGCGACCAAAACCGATTGAGGTCAATAAATAAGTGCTGTTTAATCTTAGGTCAATATTTTAAATGGGAATTCAGAGATCCCAGCCTGATTCAATGTATCTAAGGTGCTTCTCAATCTAAGTAGCACTTGCTAGAGTTGCCTTCTTGCCCTAACACCAGGGGGCTAATTCTCGGGCCGATCTCGATCATTTTGAAATTTTATTTTATTGCTTTTTTTCACAACCCCGCAATTTTTGTACGTTTTCTGTATACCGTAGCTGTCGAGGCTTTTACGAAGAGGTCGTTTATGAATTACTCAAGGAACTTATCCATTCCCCCTTCGAAAAGAAGCAATAAAATAAAATTTCAAAATGATCGAGATCGGCCCGAGAATTAGCCCCCTGCACAAGTAAAAATCTCAATGCGCTATTAAAATGGCCACTATAGTCACCACGTTACCAACTGAGTCGTCCATCGGTCCTTTTCAGGGTCACAATACTATCTGCTATGTTTTTGTCTTATTCTATTCATAATGATATGTGCCTATAACCATCTTACGCACACTCACTATGTGGCTTCATAAGACAAACAAAGTGCGAGCGAGATAGACATTAGGAAATGATTTATAGCCACACGACTCAATTGGTAACGCGGTGAATAAAGTAGCGTCATCAAACTCAACAAATAACGGTTAAAGTATGACGCAGTTGCACCGTTCCTTTTCAATTCCTTTGACGTAGCTTGTTAGATATCTCAATGTGTATTTCTATTCAAACTACCCGAACCTACAGTTGGAGCTGATCGGATTGACTGAGCGTATAGGCCGTCGTATTAAGTATGCATGTGAGTTGCGATGGAAAGCTTTTTCAACGACTCAACATGTAAGCGATTTATACAGTGAGAGCTTAGATTTTTAAACCTGCTTCTGCAAACGGGATTTTCCGAAGGCATGATTTAAAATGAAGTAAGTTGCCCGTTACACCATCCTCTTAGCCTAGTCGGACTCCACAGGAAGACGTTTACATGAAATATTATACCTACTGAGCTTAGAAATGGACCTGTATTTTATAGCGAAATCTATCTTTTTGGAAGTTTAGGTTGTAAGTAGTTCACGTAGATACTATACCTCAAAATGTGATTATCTACACCTGTAACTAATTCAAAATTTTATTGTTTTGTTTGTCATGAGTAATTCTAGAGCTAGCTGGTCTAGAACTTCTTAAAAACATAAAAGTTCTATCTGATATACAAAAAGGTGTTTTTGTAATACTACATAGCGTTCGTGTAGCCATCTTTTTTAAAAGCTTTTGAACTTCATAGAATTGTAAATCCTAGGCCGTGTTCAATTTTCCGCCAATACCCTCAGCCGTCATCTCTCGAGCACATCACTAGAAATACAAAACTCCATTCATTGACGTCCACCCCACTCACTACGTGTCCCGGTTTGTAATCTGGATGAAGCATCGAAGGCGGGATCAAAGACGAAGTCATAGATTACTAGCTGGTCGTGTGGGCTTTACAGACAGAGATTTCTATTTGTTTTTTGTTTGAATAGAATTGTTGACATACATGAGATGAGAAAATAATATTCCTGGAGTAAAATTGTATTTTACTAGCGGCCTGTCCCGGCTTTATACGGAGGGACATTTATTATACACATAAGTATTATAACCTATGTTATTATCTTATCTGTGCTGAGGGTGAATGTAGCTTTCCAATGGTGAAATAATTTTGAAATCGGCATAGTAGTTTTTGAGTTTATTCTTACAAATGCACACAAAAATACATATCTTTCCTCTTTATAATATTAGTATAGAAGTATAGATAAAATGAACAAATTCTCATGAAAACAATATTATGTGAGTAGATTTAATATTATTTAAAAGTAAAACTTTTTCCAATAGCTGAAGTACATATTATTTTCTTTTGCGCTCGAAATATCGTGCAAAAACTACTTGGTAAAGAAAAGCAAACATTTGTAACACCCGATTTCTAATAGGTAAACCCCATAGTAACGATCGAATAAACTCATACCTTTTCAAACGTTCCCGCCATTCAATTTGAAGCTTCCTTTCAGCGAGATAGTTTTTATACCATAAGATCGCCAAATGGAACGGCTCCGCATTATTTAGTTTTTTAGGGTTCCGTAGCCAAATGGCAAAAACGGAACCCTTATAGATTCGTCATGTCTGTCTGTCTGTCTGTCTGTCTGTCCGGCCGTGTCACAGCCATTTTTCTCCGAAACCATAAGAGCTAGACTGATGAAACTTGGTGAGTAGATGTATTTTGTGAACCGCATTAAGATTTTTATACAAAAATAGAAAAAAAAATATTAGTTTTGGGGGTCCCCATACATGAAACTGAAGCTAATTTTTTTTTTTTTCATCGAACCCATACGTGTGGGGTATCTATGGATAGGTCTTCAAAAATGATATTGAGGTTTCTAATATAGTTTTTTTCTAAACTGAACAGTTTGCGCGAGAGACACTTCCAAAGTGGAAAAAAGTTGGTCCCCCCCCCCTCTAACTTCTAAAATAAGAGAATGATAAATCCAAAAAAAATATATGTTGTACATTACTATGCAAACTTCCAACGATATTTGGTTTGAACGAGATCTAGTCAGTAGTTTTTTTTTTAATACATGAAACTGAACCTCAAAATTTTTTTTTTCTTCGAACCCATACGTGTGGGGTATCTATGGATAGGTCTTCAAAAATGATATTGAGGTTACTAATATCGTTTTTTTCTAAACTGAATAGTTTGCGCGAGAGACACTTCCAAAGTGGAAAAAAGTTGGTCCCCCCCCCTCTAATTTCTAAAATAAGAGAATGATAAATCCAAAAAATATATATGTTGTACATTACTATGCAAACTTCCAACGATATTTGGTTTGAACGAAATCTAGTCAGTAGTTTTTTTTTTATACGTCATAAATCGTCAACCGCAATTTACCTTTCGACGAACTACAAAAACCTTTATACCTACATATTATGTTAATTGATGCTACGGAACCCTTCATGGGCGAGTCCGACTCGCACTTGGCTGCTTTTTTTCGCACGTCGCCTTCGGCGCCGGAACGGAAACATCAGTCCTTCTGTCACAGTGTCCACAAAACATATTATTTTATTATCACATGAGCTTGAAGACATGATTTTTGTTCGTAGTTATCTTATTTACACCAGCTGGTTCGGGGTTGCCCGCTCAGTACGGTCCACACTAAGGGTTAGGTGAGTCGGCTTGACACCCAACCCCGAGAGCCCATTAAATTGTTTATACCTCCATATTATCCATCATTGAATACTGACTACGTCTTAAAATGCTTACGCGATTCCATATCCGAGCTTACGGTCTTGTTCATAGTAAAATAATGACGATCCGAGTTGGCGGTCGATATTGCGCAGTTGAGTTTAGGGTAACCGCAAACCGGTAGCTGGCAACATGCCGGCGCGACGTGCCACAGACTGTCTATTGCGAATAGGAGTTTGTCGATCCGAGGGATTGTCTATTGATCGCCATCGAGTATCGAGAATCGATTATCCTACTAACATATTGCCATTGTTACGAGAATGTGCCCTGTTTTTACAGGATACAGGATTTTCAAAACGTTATGCATTCGTCCTAGACCTCCGTCCGCCTTTTCACGGCTGAATTCGGGCCGATTCGTTTGTTTTTTTTCTCCATCGATTTCATTTGAAAATCGATTATAAGATCGCTAGCGCGAATCTCTCTACTCTAGTCTATGGTCTGAATTTTTGAAACGGCTGGCTGACAGAGAGAGCAACAGCCCGTTGAAAACCGAATTGATTTTTCGATATCTTATTTAACAGATTTCTGTCGATTTTATTGTCCCGTAGTGGATAAAAATATACCCTACGCATAATATTTTCCAGCCTCAGGTGAGTCGAATATTCCTGATTGCGAGCGAGTTCAGTGTTTTTGTAAAGTGTCGATATTAAATTTGTTCCCTTTTCTCGTGATCAGTAGAGGCCGTCTGGTAGCTCCTGGAGGTTCCTGCCACATACGGGCTCCAGGCTCCGAATATTGGCACTCGTCTCTTCGACAAGGGAGCACCGACTGTCACTCCCCGTGGTCGAAACTTCGGCTGAAGGACCAGCGCGCATTTGCCCACGCCAGCTCCGTTCCGAGCCCGCTACCGACTTGCGAACGTGATATTGGTTAGATCTCAGCCTCCGAGGTTAGTCAAGGTGCTCGTGGAAGCACCAACACACCGGCTGCGGCCGCTATCTTCGGCGCCCTAAGGCCCGCCGTTTTTTTTTTTTTTTTTTTTTTTTTTATATTTCCATCTCGAAATGGCACTAACTTAAAATAACCTGTTGCTATTATAATGCAACAACATTAGATCTAAATCTATTAGGGTAAAGTACCCAATTATTGGCACTTTAAGCATCACTTTCTACATAGATCACGAAAACTATCTTTATGGAGGGTTGCCAGTAAAATAAATTTATTAAAATTACAGAACAAGAGCTATTTTTTGTTTTAATTAAATGGAATGTCAACTATTTCATCATTTTTATTTATTTGTTTATACCTATTCCAAATAACACGATTTTCCCAATTACTGGCATACTTTGGCCAATTATCTGCATAGGCCTAGTCCCATTTATTGGCATTTCTGATTAATTAGTGATTAAAAGAAAATTGTTTACAGAGGCTAGGGATAAAGTAAAAAAGGCTAGTTTATAATAACTTTTATTAATTACCTATGTAGCTACTTAATAATGAAAACAATACAATCAGTGCAACCTCCTTAGCAAACAGTTGGTTCATACAATATAAAATCAGTATTCAGTAAACTTTTAGAAAAGGAAAAAACAATCATAAAGTTTCACTTATCACTACACAATTACTTAATCCTAAGAGGGATCAAAGCCAGTCAAAAACTTCTCTATTTCAGCATCAGAGTATAATTTCTTGTTTTGTTTTTTATCCTTATTATCAGGTATCAAACTGGTATAGTTGATGTCATTTTCTTTATCCTCTTGTTTTTCTTGTGTTTCTTGGGTTTTTTTCTTGTTCTTAGTTTTAGTTTTTGGTTTCATGTTTAGATAAATCGGGTAGGTACCTAGGTAGTCTAAATAAAATCATAGATTAGTTGACACCAATTATTACCATACTTATGCCTAATTATTGGCCCTAGTGTCAATAATTAGATATTTTGCGGTTGGCACGGGGGCTAAGATTTGGAACCGTTGTGTTTTTTACTTTTATTTATTAATCATACAAAATTAGGTGGTCCACTAGTATATAAATGCACAAAACAAACACCTAAAAACAACAACTCTAAAAAACCAATTATTGTCATCAGGGCCAATAAATTAGAATACGGACATTTTTAGATACTAAATGTTGGCACTGTGATAAAATAATAAAAACAATGCAATTCTTGGAAATAAACTGTCAGTTATGTGGAATAATACGTACTGAATTTGCTTTAAATCATAACTACATTATAAATACTTGATAACTAATATTAAAAATGATTTTAAAAAAGCTCTTACCTTAGCAAAAAAATATTTTCACCGATCAAGTAGAGCCACGTTCAGCTGTTGTTATCGCTCCGACGCCGTGTTGACATTTCTTTTTTTAATGTGTTGCCAGTTTGGTGGCTCAGGACTGTACTACTCTATTTAAATATGTTTCAACACCGTGATATTAGGTAGATTCTTATTTTAGAGGCTTAAACACAGAAGTGCCAATAATTAGTGCGGTGCCAAAATTAGGTCAGTCTACCCTATATTTAAATAATAAATTAAATCATTAAAAATATAAACATGATAATTAAATTCAATTTCATTAATTCAATTTCGCCCCATTACTAGCTGTAGTTATTTATTTAGGTAGGTAGGGTAGGTAATAAAAACAACGTTTATACTACTTTATTACTAAAATTAATGCTAACTATCAATTTTATGATTCAATTTACAATAATAACGATAAAAATCAGCATTGCGCTATTAACTAATAGGTACATAATAAATATGTTACATATAAAAATTCATATTAAAATAATAATAAAAAAATTAAAATAACAAACATAAGCATTAACAATAATTACAATTCAATATTTCATAATTTAAAATAGATTAATTACAGGCATCTTATTATATATATCCAGTTGACCAAATAAATTCATGCATAATTACAAATAACAAAAATAATCATAATTAAAAGTAAGTTCCTTAATAATAATTATTATAATATTAATAAAATAAAACCAAAGACGCTCCATGAAAGAGACAAATTAAAAATAATGCTCGTTTTACAAAGGTAGAATACGGGTAGAATAGTTACTTTATGTGCCCGTCATAACCGTCAACGTCAGATTCGTCAGAGTCGCTGTCAAGTGTCAAAAGTGGAAGAAGAAATGTTATTCTGGCAAGTATTTCTTTTCTGTTATTGTTGTGTTTGCGTAATAATTTCCAAAATAAAAACAACATCTCCCCGTCCTCCTTCTCACAATCACAATCACCCACACAGAACGTGTTTCAATCAACAAGACCCAAGGCATCATTTCTCAACAATTGACCCATTCTCCTTCCCAATTATGCGAAGAACGGTCCTCGCAAAATTGAGAAACAACGGTCTGCAATTATCATCGGTAAGAATTACATGTAAATTATCTAATCTAATGTCAGTCTCCATTGCACTCTCACAGTCATACCTCAACCTTTGAAACTTTGTGCACTCTACTAGTAAATGCTGCACAGTTTGAGAGACATCCTCCCCACAAGACTGCCGTCCCTACGAAAAGTGCAATAACTAGGTCAAACCTGATTTCGAGAAAAACGCGGTAAAAGATTTTATTTTAGTTTTGATTGTATCTCCATCACTATACATGGTATCGGATTGAAACTTTCACTGCATGATATATAACAATGTAGAGAATATTATGTGGTACTTAATGTTTGTTCCCGCATTGTATTTCCTATATAAAAACCAATAAATACAATAATGGTAAGTATTATTACTATGTAGAAATAATGTTTACTAGTCATAACCGCAACAAGTAACCTATTTATTGCACTAATGGTTAGGAAACCCAACATGATGCATTCTTGACTAGCAATTCTTTTTTTTTTACTGCTTCTTAACCATAAATGTGCATTAAGTTTCTTATTTATTGCGGTTTTCATAAGTAAGAGACAAGTTTAAAACGCCAAAGTCTTAACTTGTTACTATTACAAAAACAGAGATGTTACACTTTTATGTCAAATACTTATGAATAAACAGAGATATTTTACCTCTTACCGATTTAGCATGAAACTGTTTTCGGTAAAGTCAAGTCTACTCATGATATCTGCGTTCAGTTGTGTTTTTAAAATAATGTGAAATCGGTTATAATTTAATGAACAAAAAAATAATTTATCATATTAAATCTTTTTTATTTCTAACTAAAACAGTAAAATCCCAATGGGAATCACTTTGCTATTTTAGTTATTAACTCTGCTCTATTAGCCACCATTTAAAATTCAACGGTTACTACAATTAAATAACAAACATTTCAAAAATTTATTCATTTGTCAAAATGAATCTTAATAGTAGTTAAAGTACACAATCTTAGTTTACGAGTTGGGGCTGAGCTACAGGCTACCAACGGGGTCCACAGGTGGCGGATAGTGGAACGGCCACCAGATATGGTGGCCGCGAATACTCAATAATCAGTCCCCGAACAAGCAGCGGCAGGGTCAACAGGAAGTAGTGGTAAATCTGTTGGGACAGGCTTACTTAAAAAATGCTGCATTTTCTTATGACGACACTGTGACATGGCGATCAAATGCCGTCATTAAATAAGCATTCCCCTGATACTGGGCAGCAGCTGTATCAGTACTGGCAGAAGGCCGAAGAATAGTTTTCTGGAAGGGCTTCGACTGGACATTAAAGGGCGGTACGCCGGCCTCTAAACTGCGGTACAGAAAGCAAGAGGAAACTACTGTACAATACCTCCCAACAAAAGTAATGATGCAAGTACACTAAAAAGACAGTAAAGTTCTTGACAACGGGCTTCTTCGACGTAACATACCGTGGCGGTCTGAGTCCGGCAGGGGTAGGAACAAGGCTACCCAGGTCGTCATCCTGCGAAAGCCTTGTAAGGTAGGGACGTGGAATGTCCGGACCATGTTGGTGCCGGGGAAGATTAAAGAAGTTAAAGGGGAAATGTATAGATTGGGGCTCGACATATTAGGTTTAAGTGAAATAAGATGGGAAGGAAGTGGAGACTACTGGAGCGACGACTATAGAATTATTTATACTGGGGATAAACAAGGAAGTAATGGTACAGCAATAATTTTGAACAAGGAATGGGGAAACCAAGTAGAAAATACCATACATCATAGCGACAGAATCACAGCAGTTAAAGTAAAATCAGAACCAACAGATATGTTTATAATACAAGTTTAAATGCCAACGGAAGCTATTCAGATGGAGATATAGAACAGATGTACGAAGAATTGGATTCCCTTATGGACCTAGTCAATGAAAAAGATAACCTGATTTTAATGGGGGATTTCAATGCAGTAGTAGTAGAAGGAATGCACGGAAATATAGTAGGCAAATATGGTAGGCAAATATAACCGAAACGCAAGAGGAGATAGGCTAATTCAATTTTGTGGAGAGTATAGCCTAACTATACTAAACACGAACTTTGAACACCCTAAAAGGAGAAGATATACTTGAAAAATGCCAGGTAACTTAGGAAGATACCAACTTGACTACATATTTATGAAAGAAAAATTTAAGAGTATGGTGTCCAATTGTAAAACGTACCCCGGAGCTGATCTTAATACTGACCATAATCTACTCGTCAGCAAATTTGAAATTAAAGTTAAAAAACAGAGAAGAAAACCAAAAACTAAAACTATTGATCTCAGTAAGCTAAGAAATGATAATAATTTTAAAGTGCAATACAATAATATATTAGATAGTAGAATCAAGTTATATAAGGAAAATAATGTGATGGATAACGTTAATAACAAATTGTGCAATATTAGAGATATAATAATTAAAAGTAGTGCAGAAGATAGTTTGAAGAAAGAACAAATAAAACCTAGGAAAAAATGGCTTAATTCAGAAATAACCGATTTGATGTTGAAAAGAAGGTTGCTGCGTAACAAGGATGATGATGAGAGTATAAAAGAATATAGAAAAATTACTAAAAAAATAACACTTAAATGTAGAGAATGTAAACTAAAAGATATTGAAAAAAACTGCGCTAATATAGATTATTATATGAATAAAGGCAAAATAGACGTAGCGTATAATATAATAAGAACTTTAAGTAAGAAACCAAAAATAAAATCAAGTGCAATATTAGACGAAAATAATTAGTGCTATAATTAGTGCTAGATAATAGAAAAGTAGTAGAGAGATGGAAGAGATATATAGAAGTTTTATATAAAGGTTCGTCAGAAATTGATATAGAAAATGAAAGTGAAGTAGAGGAAGATAACCTAGGTCCAGAAATAATAAAAGACGAATTTAACGCAGCTTTAAGAACCATAAAAAATGAAAAAGCAGCTGGAGACGACGGAATATTTATAGAGTTAATTAAATATTCAAATAATGATCTCCTTATGGATGAAATTTACGAACTAACAAAATCCATATACAGCAGTGGGGAAATTCCCGAAGATTTCAAAACAACAAAAACCGTCACTCTACCTAAAAAAGCAAACACTTATAAATGCGAAGAGCACAGAACACTTAGTTTAATTTCTCAAGCTTCAAAAATTATACTTAAAATCATACAGAATAGAATAAGAACAAAAATAGAAGAAAATTTAAGTGAAGACCAATTTGGGTTCAGAAGTAATAAAGGGACTAGAGAAGCAATACTGGCCTTGAGACTTATTATAGATAGAAATATTTTACTCCCCTCGTACCCCCCTCACCTCCTGGTACTAGTTATAAACGCAATAAATAGTGAATTTATTGCAATTTATTTCGCGTAGGTATACTGTATTCTATTTATCTTCCTACAAATAAATGCAATATATCTACTTACTAAATCAATTTTAGTATTCATCCCATAATTATTAATAAGGTCCCTTAAGATAACTGCAATAACTCAAGCTTATTGTACTTATAACTAGTAAATGAGAATCACAAGAAACGAAATTTGGTAGTTATACATGCAATAACTGTTCTTATTGCACAAATAATTAGCACATTATTTAATACTGAAAATAAGGATCCGTATCATATCTGCAATAACTCAAACATATTGCACTTATAACTAGTCCATGAATATTCCAAATGACGAACTATGCTAATTATAAATATAGTAACTATACTTATTGCAGATATAGTTAGTAAAATTGCTAAATAGCGTAAGTAAGTTATTCCTATCTATAGTTATTTCGGTCTTGATATGAAAACCATAAAGCATCGACCTAGATATTGCAGTTAGACTTAGTATTAACACCGGCTACGTCATAGATACGTAAAAAGTGTCTAAAAACAATATATAGATCTCGTTCTGCTAATTCCGAATATGTACTTATCTCAATTTGGGGCAAAACTTGAGTTATTGCACTTTTCGTAAGGACGGCAGAAGAGCACAATGGAGAATCCTTGAGCTTAAACTTGTGCAAATAAAAATTAAACCCCCCGTGTCCAGTCAAAATCTGTACAATAAAGTTACTAATATTAAGCTGATTTATAATTTTATAAGCCACATTGACATTCTTGAAAAATAACCTTGTTGTAGAACCCGCAGTGGCCGTCTCGTAGCTGTACTGCCATGCCTCCAAAGAACTGACCCTGGTGGAGTGCTTAGCGAAGGACAGAGGAAACCTGTCATACCTGGGTAGCTGTCGGTTATTAAGTGCTGCATGTTTGGCCAGCTCATCCGCCCTCTCATTGCCAGGTATTCCACAGTGTGCCTTAACCCAGTGTAGAGAGACTCCTTTGCCCTGTCCGCTTAAATAATGAATCCTTGCCCTTATGTCGACTGCCAAAGGATGTACCGTACTTGGGTCACTGATTGCTTCCAATGCAGACCTTGAGTCGCTTGCAATGCTAAAGATACTGTGTTTCAGCTTCTCAATTATATCCAAAGCACGAAGAATCGCCGACAGCTCGGCTTGATACACACTGCAGAAACCCTCCAGGCGAAAACCAGTGTATTTAGTTTCCCTTCCTCCAGTCCAGCAGGACACCGCTCCTTTCCCTCCAGCTTACTGCCATCCGTATAGAGAATGGGCCCATCATCAACAAGACTCCCCACATCATCACATGACCCAATCAACCCAAACTCTATCCGTTTTCTCTCTGCCGGATGGGGCAGTGAGAAAGGACTCCTTCTGAGCTCAACACTGCATCCCGGCAAACAGGGCAGTGGTTCCCCTCTTTTTATTTTGTATATTTGAGCATGCTCTCTAACTCGAAGAGGAAGTGGTATTATTCTTGCCAATAATACACTCGACACAAAGGACACAGTACGATGTGACTTGCTGATCTTAATCGCAAAGGAGCGCGTTAAGCTATTAAGTGCCCTCTCAGCATACACCCTTGACGAGACGTCCGCCCAGCAGCTGGCAGAGTACAAGACCGTCGGTTCCACTACAGATATGTAAATAAGCCTTAAAATATTAGAATTAAGACCCCATTGTGCGCGCGCTGCACTAGCTACAATCTTGTAGAATGCAATAGCTTTCTTATTTATAGCTTCCAAATGCTGTCGAAAGTTGAGCAAGGGATCCAATGTCAACCCCAAAATCTTAAGACTTGACCCATAAGCTATCTCAGCACCTGACATTACGAGTCTGGGAGTGTGATAGGTAACCTTCTTGGTAATTAAGAGAGCTTGTGTCTTTTCAGGAGCAAACCTGAGCTTTAGCCTTTCTCCCCATTGAACAATCACAGCTAGAGCTCGGTTCATGGTCTCTTCCAACTCACCACCATTAGATGCAGCCGCTATCATCATAATATCATCGGCAAATGCTTGCACCCGCACCCCCTCATACTGAGCCTGCTCCAAAACCGAAGTAAGTTGAACATTCCATAATATGGGACCACAAGTGGAGCCTTGTATGCATCCTTTATTGGTGTCCCTCTCCACAGTGTTTCCCGCGTAGCGTAACCTCACTTTCCTCTCGGAGAGGTAATTAACAATTAGCCGCACAACACTGGAGTCCACCTCCCTGGCCTGCAACTCGTTAATAATCGCCGGCCACCAAGCATTATCAAACGCCCCTCAATATCCAGCAAAACCATAACCACTATCTTTTTCTGCTCCAGATTCCTCCTTACAATAGCCAATGCATCAAAGAGGGCATCCTCAGCACTGCGCTGCGGAGTAAATCCGTACTGGCACATACTCAAATGCCCACTGGCACCCAGCTGCCACTGCAATCGGTTGACAAACAATTTCTCCAGCATTTTCCCCAGAACGGGCAGCAGTCCAATAGGCCTATAAGATTTGGGTCTGGTGTAGTCATCTCTAGCTGGCTTGGGGATCACCTTTATAGTAGCCATCTTCCAAATCCGTGGGAAACATCCGAACCTTAGGCATTGCGTGAATAGTCCCAGAAGCAGAGGCTTGTTGCACGAGTAGGCCTTGAGGCAGATATCCAGCGTAAGCCCATCCCCTCCTGGAGCCTTTTTCGCACTCATCGCTCGAAGCACCACATCTAGCTCTGCTCCAGTGAAGCCCACGACATCTTCCACTGGCTCGCTCCCCTCAATACCCGCCACCAAGTGAGCAGCTCTTGCTCTCTGAAGAGTCTGATCACTTGTATCTTGGTCTGCGTCATCCCAGGGATAAAAAGTTTCCGCCAGGAGTGCCGCAGATTCCCGCTCGTTCAAAGTTCTTCCGTCAGGCGTCACCAATAGCTTGTCATGCCGCGTCCGAACCGAGCAGGCTTTCATTATCCTGTAGGAGCGCTGCCATACAGTCTCCACCTTCTCTCCGGTGCAAAAATCAATCCAACTTTTCGTCATAGTGGACTGGATGGAAGCCTTGTACTGCTCCTTGGCCTCCAAATAGTGGTCAACCACCAACTGCCTTCTCTGCGGATTGGCCTTAGCAATCCTTCTCCTACGACGAACCATTTCCGCTTTCAGCCGGACCAACTCAGGCGTCCACCATTTGCAGGCTTTGGTGATTCTCCTACGGGGAATCCGAGGGATGGCGCTCTCACAGGCTTTCACAATGCAGCCCGTGTACCGATCCGCAACTGAATTCATCCCCTCACGGCCGTCAACGGTTGCCAAGCTGCCCTCCATGTCAAGCGCGTTGAATTCACGCTCGAGCTCTGACCTGAACCTCAGCCAGTCCGCCTTACCCGTGTCGTATACTCGCGTAGTATTACCATCCTCCGTCACTGAACTCCGTTCTGTCCTCACTTGCAGGGTGAGCGTAATGGGCTGGTGATCAGACAAGGTACAGAGCGCAGCATCCACTCGCCAATCAGTGACACTGGCCAGCAACGAGGCGGAGCATGCTGTCACGTCGATGATGCTGGTGCATGCTCTTCCAGCTCGATACGAGAGAAAGGTGGGCTCCGTGCCCTCGTTCAGCACCTCCAAACCCAGCTCAGCCAGGCAATCCGTCACAGTCAGGCCTCGCACATCCTCGGCATCACAACCCCACCAGGGACTTCGGGCGTTCATGTCTCCACCCAGTAGAATCCGATCAACGCTCATCGCCTGCACGATCCTCTTCACAGTAGACATATAACTACCTAAATCTAATTCCTTATCCAAGTAAACGCTTATTATTCCTATTTTCAGTTTATCAACTTTAACGATAACCCCTATGATGTCCCTGGTCATAAATTTTGAATTCTCAATATACTCTATGTTAGGATCCGTGATAACAATTGCAGACCAAATCGCCCGTTCGATACTTCCAGTACTCTGAACTACCCTACAACCCCTGGGAACCGCCATGCAGGGTTCAACCCCTACATACGGCTCCTGCAACATCAAAATCTGAACTCCCCGACAGGTGGCCTCACGGAGACACTCATTCGTCGCAGCGCGCCCTCTACCCAAATTGTACTGAAGCACCTTTACATTCCTCAGATCCATGTCGGCAGAAGCCTGAAAAGTGCCCTCAGCAGTAGCGGACAGCCAGGCGGGCTATCCCGTCCCACTTCCTCCACTCGGGGCAGTCGGCACTGTAAGCGGGATGGTAAGGCCCGCCGTTGTTCCCTGTTGCCACTATCACACCGTCCTCCCACGGACCATATACCCTTACGACGGACCTAATCCTGTTCAACACCTGTAGGATAAACTAACGCAACTCCTTATTAGTAGCCAAACCGAATTCGAGGCAGGCGGGTCACCAACCCCAGATACTTCTAGTTACGGACAATAAGTTTAGGTAGGTAGTAATAAGTTACAAGTAATAAGTTCTTAAGGATCCGAAGAAGCCTAGGGGCATAGCGGGCCCCTTAGAGTAATTAGAACCTAATATTTTCCTATGTTTGTTAACCGAATAAAGCACAAATAAAAACTTTTGTAATATAAGTGTTTCTTATCTTCCTACCCCGTAACTAGGAGATTTTCAGCATTACACATTAAAGAAATATAAACTTTGCTTAAATTACCCCGAAGCAAGAACTATCGTTATCTTTATTCTGCTTTGCAAATACTGTTTTTGTATCAATTTATTTAGTTTTTTAGGGAAAAATATAAAAACTTTTTGTTCTTTTCTGTTTTTGTTTGTTATAACAAAAACTGTTCGTTTTTGTTTGTTATACCGTAGGTACTTTCTAACAATTCATAAAACGGCACCAGAAATATGCCTTTTAGTGAAGAATCCCTTATTTATTTCCTAACACAATTATTATGGAACTCATTGCCGCACTGTTGGGCCAAACATCCTACATTGGATGATTTCTCTCACACAAAAACATTATTTAATTAATCCATTTTAAAATAAACTTTGCCTTAATCCCATATAGATTTAGTGCCATTTTTTAAGAATTATCATAATTATTTTCCTCACTTCTTTTGATCGTTAGTTTTAAAATAGGTGTTCCCAAGCTCTTAGAAGTGGGTTAAAACGTTAATGTAATCCATCCACCAGACAAGGCCCACATTAGCAGCTGAAAGCTGAATATTTTATTCAGAGATCACGAGCCAAAGCCCGCTAAATAGGAATATGTGCTATGACTATGGAAATATCAACCACTGGACTCATCCACGTGCACTTGAACATAATATCTAGATAAAAAATTCAAAATTATTCTTGTAACGGTCTGCTGCTCAACTATGACTTGTGTATTTTATACATTTTGTAAAAATGTACTTGTATTAATTGTAAGTTTAATTGTGTAAATAAAGAAATTAAATAAATAAAATAAGTATTGCTGATAATCTACACCACACTAACTAGCCCTAAATTAAGCAAAGCTTGTACACAAGGATACGCATCAGACTATACACTGCTAGCTCCTATGTCCTTGCAGTAAGCGTAATTTTTCATTGTTTTTAGGGTAACTTGAGCTGTAGCCTACTATACTATGGGTACCAGATAGCGGAGACTTACACCTTTATTTTGTAAATACGAACAGAGTACAATATAATACCCTGACAGAGAACAGACATCTGTGTTCAGCAAACAAATATTTAATTTTGTTCTTGATTAGGATTGAACCCACGACCAATGGCACAGAAGGCAGAACAACTACCAGCTTAGCTGCTAGGCCTATTATTCTTATAATTAATATCATCACTTTTATTCTTACCTACGTCCATGCTCTTACTAAATTCATGATGACCAAAGTTTCAGAATGTTTCTTATTTCTTTGTGTGTGTCAGTACGAGTGAGTTTACGACAAGGGGGCTAAAAACGAAGAGATCGATGATGAGATGTTGCACAATCTTACCCCAAACTAAGCAAATCTTGTACTATTTGAACCTGATATATTATTACATCACAAATATATGCATGGATTATATTATGACATCCTCAGCATTTCAAATTATTCAGTTTCAAGCATTCAGAATTTTAACATTGTATTTTGAGAGCGGCGTCCAAGCGTTGCTTATTCGAATGAAACGGACCAACAAACCAGACAAGAATGGATCTCGTCTGCTCTCGTATTAAATTAAACCTCCAGGAATACGATGATCGTTATACCGCGCTGTGCCCCTGTTTTATGCATTTATTATAAAGTAATGAAATTGGAATCTCGTAGTGTTTTACGCTTCCTTGATTCTTCGTCTTGGAGGATAGCCTTTATTGCAATTGAATTTTTATACTTCAGACGAAATTTTGATGAATGTATAAAAATAATGCTTTACTTTCTGTAAAAATCAAGTTCTTTTTTTCCGTAACTGACTGAAGAGAAGACGGGCCACCTGATGGAAAGTGGTCACTGTCACCCATAGACACCTGCTACACCAGAAGCGCTGAAAATATTGCATGGTTATAAATAAATGGTAGAACCATATTACAATTACGAATAATAAATCAGTCTGAAAAGACCACTGTATATATGCACATATAGGCCATTCCCATACATTGGCTAATAAAAATAATTATTGTGGATCCACACAACATTATCAAACCCCAACCTAAGCAGAGCTTGTACGATAGGAACCAGATTGTTGGTTATTTAGTTGAATACATTTTACCACATTAATTTTTGTTCTCAGTGGGGATCAACCCCACGGCCTACGGCGCAGAAGGCAGGGTGACTACCAACGAAGCTGTAACGCCTGCCGAATAAAAGAAAAAAAACAGGAGCTTACCATAGATCTTGCGCTACGTAATTTTTTTCATATAAAAAAACAGAAATGTAATTCGATTTATCGCTCTCGTTTTGTCACGATACCATCTCTCGAATTGTAAAAATCTGCGTATTCATTTTTCGTTGATAAATTGCAGTGAATACTGAAAGAGGTAAGGGATTGTACCAATTTTTCGGACAGGAAACCGAAAGTGGGCGGTTGAATGAATGTGGATTCGTGATTCCGATCGTAAAATATTATAAGCTTCCAGGGTTTTGTTTTTGCGGTTTCCATGTAGATGACTTTTTTATAAAGCTTGAAAACATTATATCATTTAGGCACACATCTAAGCGTTCTGCGGTGGCGTTCAGTGAAATATCGTCATATTTATTTGCAAGGCTTTACTGTTTTGCCATCAATATAAATAAATACACTTGTTCTTCTCTCCAGTTGTTAGACAACCAATTATACTTTTTATTTTGACCTACGAACGGGTACAACATCTGCTTTAAAGTTAAAGCTTCCGGCTGGATCATGTGCCAATTTTAACAAGCGCATACCGATTTAAATTGTAATGATTTTATTATAAGCTTTCTAGCAACGTCCATATTTTAACCATTAATAATAATAAATATTGTAATTAATCCACTCAACACTATCTAGCCTCAAACTAATTAGAGCTTGTACTATGTACCATGGAAACCATACAATTCATATAATATTTGAACACATTTTTTTTAATACATGCTTAGAATACAATATTAAACCCAGACAGAGAACAAACATCTGTGTTCACCACACAAATATTTGTAGTCGGTGGGGATAGATCCCACGACTTACGGCGCAGAAGGCAGAGCTACTACCAACTGAGCTGAGAGACCAGTCAATTGAAGGAGTTATTTGACGGAGTCATTTGACGGAGATGAGTAGGAATAAACATGCACACTCACAAACATTCAAAATGTTTGATACGAATTACCTAACAGAGCACGAATCTCGTGGATTCCGGACCTTATGCACACACACACACAGTCAGTTTAAATCTGAATTTATCCACTTTCCCGCCGAGTATTGGACAATATCCTTCCATTCCCGGCGGATAGATAAAATCCTAGGATATTTGGAATGGCGCTGATATTCCATTCTGTGGACAGAAGGCCCTTATAAATACATAAATATCCAATAATAACGATTAGCCCTCTTATACAGATAAATTCTGAGCCCTCTCTATCTTGGGGGGGCGTCCCATGCTTAGTCTAAAAATACAAAAAAACAAAGTTTATGCAAACTTTTGTCCGCAACCACATCTAATGATATAGTGTTAATACGGTCTACTAGCGTAACACGCTTACCTAGAAGATCTTGTTCGTTCTATTTTTAAAAACATCCAAATTATAGGTAGAAAAACAGACACAACGCCGACAAAGAATTTAACTCTAGCCGACCGCATCATTAAAAGTTGCAACACTAGTTTTTTATTTCATTGTTTAGGCTTATGATTTCGTAACAGCTGACGCGTGATGCCCAGCTCAGCAATAAATGACAAATCACGAAACCGCAATAGCTGAAAACAAAAAATACATTCGATGACGTGAATCTGTTCTATTCTCAGCCCGGTTAAAACAGTTTAATATCATCTTATTCTGGCACAAATGCTATGGATTCGAGTGTGCAGCAGCTCGCACCACAGCCTCTATTTTTCCTTTTTTAAAGCGCCCGGTTATAGCGGTTTTATTTCTGTGATATTGCATTTTCTATGCTCGTGGATATTAAAGTTTGCTTTGATCCTCCATGTTAACAAACTAATAAACACATATCATACTCGTTGAGTCCTTTATTTATTTTTTGACACAAACAGGTCAATGAATCTCCATTACCACTTTATTTATTAATTTTATTTATATTTATTGGGGAACCAACAGACAAAATTAGAGATTAACACATTTTATTTAGAGAGCCAATTAGAGGTTATCACGGTATTATTATTTATTGGAAAGAAATCAAAACCCTGACAATAGTGAAGCTACATGCAATTTAGGCTGTTGCGGGTACTAAATTTCGAGTTGCGGTACATAAAAAAGCATTGGACTATCTTCTGAGCTTTGTGTTTGGAAAACTATCATAATATGCAATTAATTTATTTATGTAGATATTTGTTTTATGCCCTAGCTGTTTATGTTTAATCCGTGTGGCTCAAGTAAAAGACTAATATATTTTAAACGATATTAATATATTTAAACATACGAGGCAGCTCAACTGATCCCAAATCAAAACCGATCGGAAGCTTCTCAAAGACAATTGCTGCATTGTATATTGCCACGTTGAATGGAAATACACAAATGCCGATAGTTTTTTTTTATAGCAAGCTGTTGTGCGTATGATCGTTACACACGAGTTTTCTATAGACACAATACACGTTGTGCGCACAATGGTTTTAAATGAATCGTTGGCCCATTTGTAAAGCAAATGGAATTTTGTTCGATATCGGAAAAATGTGTGGCTGTGTTTTCACATATTGCGTGCTCTAAATGCATGTTTGGTTTAGTTTTGCACATCGTTTTAGCATTTGATCAGAATATTCTCTTTAACTTTTGACTTCGTGATCCAATTAATATTTTACTTCACAGTTTATTTATTAATAAAAAAATCGTTACAGGAAAAAATAAATAAATCATTTTATACATAAGTAAGTATCGATAACAATTCAAAACAATACATTACTTAACAAATGAAATTATATCATATAATAAACTCATGAACCCTTTAAAAACACTGCTCAATAAGCCATCAACAGCTGTGATTTGTTACACGAATACATTTTATTTGTGTGAAGCTTTTAAGTTTCCTTTTTATATTACCGGTTTTGGCACGTTTTTATCAATAGTACCTATGTGTATGTGTGAGAAAGCAGACTTAAAACTAACTTATCTTATAAAAACTTTGAATAGGATTCGAAGTGCAAATATACTTAGTTTTAAACTCACTCAAAACTAAAGCTGTTAAGTTGCCGTTCCAAGTTTGAATCTTTTTATTGAGCCATCTTGAGCTATTTAATTGACAAAGGGTGGTAGAATCACTTAGACCGTTTACTTCATTGCCGAGACTAGTTAGGTTTGACCCTATTTGCCAGAACGCAATCGGTATTTTTTAATACCAGCTTATCTTAGCCCTAACGTAGGGTGCCCACCCACCAGATGGACCGACGTCATTGTTAAGGTCACAAGAAGTCGGTGGATGGAAAGGGCTCAGAATCGTTCTTCCTGGAAATGTGTAGGGGAGGCCTACGTCTAGCAGTGGACTTCTTCAGGCTGATGATGATAATGATCTTAGTGTCCTACTCACGGTTAAATGTGACCAATACTGCGTTGAGTAGAATATACTAGGTGTAACTTCCGAAAACATAAATAGAGATTTATTCTTTTTCTTTTAAAGCAGCATCTGTGTTTTGGCTTGTGATTAGGTAATTTATAAGCGGGTCCATGTTAAAAAGTATATCCTTCAAAATAAATAATATTATATTAAAATATTGATATTATGTCTATTTATACCTTGTATTAACAACTTTAAAGTGAGACTCCGTGCGTTTATAAATAGTGGAAGCCTCGAGTTGAACTTTACTCCATTTGAAGTTATTACCGGTTGGAGCTGAAGACTTGCCGTCCAAAGCTAGATTATTCAACTCCAATGTAGGAAATGAAGATGAACTTCGTGACATTCCGTTCAGAGAAGTACTTAGTTCTAAGTTGTTTTATTAATTTGCAGTGGCTTATATACCTACCATTCAGCACGGGACGGGACTGACTGGGGCTCAGTTTCTTAGGGTATTATTAATAATCCTGGCGCAACGCTGGAGTAGTTAAATTGTGTTTTGTCACATTTGTTCGAGTTGACAATTGCATGTCAATGCAAGAGACAAAACACGGATCAACTAGTCCAACGCTACGCTAGGATTATTAATAAGACCCTTAGGGTGTTATTAATAATCCTGGCGCAACGCTGGAGTAGTTAAATCGTGTTTTGTCATATTTGTTCGAGTTGACAATTGCATGTCAATGCAAGAGACAAAACACGATTTAACTACTCCAGCGTTGCGCCAGGATTATTAATAACCCCTTTAGAGCTGTCCGTTTTTAACGTTTTGATGTATTTGTCATAATGTGTACGCCTATAAGTCAAATAAATTTCTTTCTTTCTGTTTACATATTAACTGAAATAATATAGGTACTATACAGGCTTTGCCTTCTGCTACCGAGTTAGTTACCGAGTACTTCGAATATTTTGTGACGAGCATACAGTTTATCTGTGATTTCTGTAACATACATCAACAAAAAAAGTAAGTATTTATGTATTCTATTCAGCTATCTTATTTCCTGTAAATTTTGCTTGGTTTGGGACTAGATATATTGAGAAATTCAACACACATTTATTCACAAATATTTATTTATTGAATACAGTCCACATCCTCTCAATTTGATTTCCTCTTCAATTCTATATTGTGAACTCTTTTCTGAGGCAAGATTAAATTTTCAATATTCCGCAGTCACTTCACTTCAGGGTTCCTGACGGAAATCCAATCAAGTTAGTGCCCGCAAATGCCTTTGGAGTGCCTTCTTGAGACGGGCTTGATGGCTCTTCTGACCACACGAGCACCTTCGAGTGACGACCGTCGTGTAAGCATATTGTGCAACACATTCCCTCCGTATTAGAACGTCACGGCTGACGTGATGCTAGCTGAAACAATGTCAAAATTAATATTTTGAAGTTCTTTATGCAGGCATTTTTTGAGGTGGAAAAAAACAATAAACCGTCACCGTCATCGCGTCATCGTCACGTAACCGACCCCGCTTCGGCAAAGGTCGACAAACTTCGTCAGTTGGTCTGTCAGCCCGCGGGCAGCCAGGGAGTGACTCGTAAATATTCAAGTTTTCACTTAGTTGTTGGCATTCCACTGGAATGCCACTGTTTTTTTTTATTTAAGTGGAATTTTTTTCATCTATAAAATATCCTTCAGACAAAAGTATTTCGTCAAAAACAAGGACAGGAAGAGAAGGAAATATTTTTATTCGACGAATAGCGTTACTCCATAGTTGGAATAATTATCCCTTAGACAGACAGATTTACTGTTTTTTTGTTTATTCAATACCTGACCAAGTAGTTATGACTAAATTAATTCTCATTAATTTGAATTTAAATTCGAATCTATTTACGCTGGTAGTGACCCGTCACGTACACAAATATGTTTACCTATAATAATACAATTATTTGTAAATTTGATTCACGCTTTAAAATTAATTTGGCAAACTCAAATGATCATTTTATTTCGAGGAATTTTAAGCTTTTGAAATATGCACCTTATTTCTATTACTTTTGAATATAAAATAAATTGACAGTGGTATACGCTGACCATTTACTAAGAATCTAGAACTAAGACAGCCCGCATGCCTGTAATTGCTTTGTGAAACTTTATCTCTCTTGAGGCTGATAATGCAGACTGCTGGGGTACTTGAACCTTACTATGGCTACGTATATAACTCAGTCACACTGCGGTAAAAAGAAAAATGTCCTTTATTTATAAAAAATGTCTTTTATTTTAAAATATTATTTTTACATTGACTAGAAGCTAGAAATATAGACTAGAAACTTATGCCTTGGCGTTTTTGTGGGATTATTTACACTTTTTTTTTTAATCTAAAAGCTAGTCAAACAATGCGGGTGTTGATTGAACATGTTTGAAAATTGTCAAGTATAGTTCTACTAACCCCCTTCTTTACACATCCCTACTCAATTATTTCCTCTCCTATAGGTAAGAAACATAAATTTAGTCAAATACTTAGGCCCCCATGCAGAAACTTTAATATATAAGTACCTATAGTTTTTTTTTATATAAGTACCTTGCTCCTCAGTTTATTTAATAGATAGTTATCTCTTTAATGTGTACATGTAAGAGGCGCGCTCGTGATAGCATAAGCACAAACCTTAGTGGTTTTTAATGCTATCTTCTACAAGATCATGTATTTATTTTTAAATGGTAAATAAATAAAATAAAAAAACCGGGCTTGAGTTTGAGTCGAGTCTCAAGCATAGATTCTTAAAACTTTTCAATGGAGAACTGTCAAAACTCTATGCTTGAGGTTCGGCTTAGACTCCCTTCTTACCATGTCTTTCTGCTATCTCGTTCACACTCGGATGATCACGTACTTCATCAATCTTTTAACAGCCACCATCGTAATAATATGATGGGATCAAAATAATCATAATTATGGCGATGAAAAAAGAAATGTGAGTCACAGCTTCTACTAAAGTAAGCACACTAATAACCACATTATGCAACATTTGATGATATGATCATAACAATAATTAAAATATAATTATGGTAATAAGTCTAGAAATTTTAATCACAGCTTCCACCAAGTTAAGCGCATAACCAAACTATGCAATATTTGAGTACACTAATGTAAGGTACACACGGCGTACAGTAATCGACGTGCCAAGCCAAGACACATATTAATTAAAATCTGCGTTAATGAAGTTACGCCATGTCGTGATTATTACAGCGAACTGAATGGCTATGGGGTAATAAGGAAACTGCTTTGTATTCATAGCTATAGAGCCATATACAGAAACAATGCTTGAGTCTGAGTCAAGCATATACAAGGTGTATCTAAATATGTGTACTATGCGAAGGTGGGGGGTTTCAGACCACAATGGTGATCAGTTGTGGGGGGGAGATAATTAAAAATTCCTATTTTCAGTTTCCCATACAAAAATATTTAATTTCATAATGCCTAAATAAATTGACAACCCTATCCTTGTAACCCCTTGACCCCTTGACCTACTACCTCTGTAGGTCTACTACTACTACCTACTACCTCTGTAGCTGAGTTTAGGGTTGTCACTTTGTATAAAGTCAGCTGTTCATGTTGAAACTTCGTTGCAGTTTTTTCAGAGATACCAATCGAAGTTCGAAAAGTCGTTGAACAAAAGTTGTTCCCCGGGGGGTGGAAATTCACCCCCCTTCAGGATAGTACACATATTTTGATACACGTTGTAGAGTTAAAAAACTTGAGAAACTGACGTCATGGCCAAACTACTGAACCTACTTTGATGAAATTTCTATTTGACCATTCTGAATTAATATTTTTCAAATTAAAAAGTTTTGTTAAATTGCCTTATAAGTAAATAAATAAATCATGGAATAATTCACACAACACATCTAGCCCCAAACTAAGCAGAGCTTGTACTATGAGAATCAGATAGCTGATATAATACATTAATATTTTTTTTGTAAATTTATACTTAAAATACAATGTAACACCCAGACAGAGAACAAACATTATGTGTTAATAACGCAAATATTTGTTCTCGATGGGGATAAATAGCTAAGCTATGCGATAGCAAACATTAAAAAAAATCTACCGAATTAAGAACCTCTTAAAATAAAGTTTTATATGTTTTCACGCCTACAGTTCATCTATACGAGAGGGGGTATTTGGCACCGATTCTGGCACAAATCGGAGCTTATCAAAGCCTTATCTAAATTAGGGCATGCCTCTAGAGCTATATCAGAACAAATCTACCCTGAAATTGTATGGATACTGACTGACGAAGTAGTTGTTCAAATTCATATAATATAACATATTTGATATAAATAAATTAAATTCCGGGAAATGATCGCTACTGAGCAGTAAGGGTGATATTTATACTTTTTCTATTATTTTTTGTCTGATGTGTGTGTTTAATAAACTTTTTCATTCATTCATAATGTCACTGTCAATTGAACATGAATGTATACCATAAAGCAGCCAAGTGCGAGTCGGACTCGCCCATGAAGGGTTCCGTAGCAACAAGTAACATAATATAAAGGTTCTTGTAGTTCGTCGAAAGGTGAATTGCGGTTTACGATTTATGACGTATAAAAAAAACTACTGACTAGATCTCGTTCAAACCAAATATCGTTGGAAGTTAACATAATAATGTACAACATATATATTTTTTAGTTTTATCATTCTCTTATTTTAGAAGTTAGATGGGGGGGGACCAACTTTTTATCACTTTGGAAGTGTCTCTCGCGCAAACTATTCAGTTTAGAAAAAAACGTTATTAGAAACCTCAACATCATTTTTTAAGACCTATTCATAAATACCCCACACGTATGGGTTTGATGAAAAAAAAATTTTTGAGTTTCGGCTTCAAGTATGGGGACCCCCCAAATTTATAGTTTTTTTTTCTATTTTTGTGTAAAAATCTTAATGCGGTCTACAGAATACATCTACTCACCAAGTTTCATCAGTGCGCGATCGCTGCTTTTTGTTAGCATGCTATCAAAAGTATGATAGCAACAGAATTACTCAATCATGCCTCTGCTGGTCACAAGCCATGTACATTCCAAGTTTCATATTCATTCATTTAAGTTTCAGCCATTATGGAGATGAGTGGCAACAAACATACACAAACACTCACTGACTCACTCACAAACTTTTCCCTTCATAAAATTAATAGGATAAACTAACCCTACCAACCATCAACAGTACTAACAAATTAGCAAGTGATGTGAAAGTATACAGTAGGTGCTGAAATCCTAAGTGCCGTAAGTGGTATACCTTGTATTATAGTCCGTAAGCACTTGACCCGCAATGACCTAATTCCGTCACGTGTGCGGAAAACATGATTTCAAAACAATCTGGAGTTTCGTGACATCTGTCAACATTTATCCTGCGTAGCAGTGCTACGTGAGCTGCGTAGCGCTCTGTAGCAATAAGCTACGCAGTATGTCTACAGGAAGTATTATTTATGAGTCGGTATTATCCACCAAGTGGTATAAATTGTTGTTACTTATCCCTCCCCGCCCGTCAGTCACAATTATTTTTGTTTTTAGACTTACTCGTATTTTTATCACACGGTACGCAAAATGTGGATTTGTGTAAAGTAATAAATGGATTAAATTGTGGGGAATCTTATAAATGCTATAATATATCAAAAAATATGGAACAAACTCAACTTAATACGATAAAACTAATGCTTAAGGGGTGAGCATTATAATCAATTCTTATTTTACAGCTACAGTGATTAGCTTTTACTTCTAAGAAAGTACCTTTGCACCTGTGTGACACAACCTTTAAGTAACGTCTCATTCGTCAACGTAACG
Source organism: Thera obeliscata (assembly GCA_947578465.1). Lineage (NCBI taxonomy): Eukaryota > Metazoa > Arthropoda > Insecta > Lepidoptera > Geometridae > Thera > Thera obeliscata. The sequence goes on along the minus strand of OX387912.1, from coordinate 18,787,924 downwards.
CCATTACAGCGTTAATTTTAAATGTCAGCAGCCTTTAGATATTAAATTAAAAGCTCCGCGGGTATAATACAACGTCGTTAACTGCTGAGAGATTAAATGCTGAAGGGATTTTGACACTGATTAATCTAGAGATGTTTTAACTGATTAAGCCTTATTTATATGAATAGATCTCATTTCATTTTGCATGATTCAAAATCTACGTAATAAATACAAGGTGGCTCTAAACATGGTATAGTATCCCAAAAGGGGCATATTCTCTAGAAGGTGAAATAACGTTAATAGAACGAACTTTTTTTGAACAAGGCATTTGCAGAGACATCGAGATTGTGACTTTGTAATACTTTTTTTAATATATTTCGAAATTTAACTCTTAAAACAATAGTTATTTTTTCGAACTTAACAACCATGCCACCATGAACTTAACAAGAAATTCCAATCTACTTTTAAACTCTGACTGCACCAAAATGTATTAAGGTTATTCGTAAAACTGACATGGGTTGAAACGTTTTTGGTTTTCGATATCGATTTAAAAATGCTATAAATCGTACTGACTCTCCCGAGAACATAATAGAGAAGACGTATGCACTGTATGCAGTTCTCAATAACTTTCTTCAAACGATAAACTACATATCATAGCATTCTTCAGACCTCTCAGCACAGTAGATCTATCTTTTGCACTGTTGCAGGTTTGATCCCTACTGCGGACAAACATTTTGTGTGAGCAACATAAATGTTTGCTCTGTCTGAGTATTAAAAATGTATAATTTATTTACAAAAATAACAAACCTAAATTATGAATTTTTTGAGCAATTTTTGTCGTCAACGGATTCACCTCTCTTCTTCCTGCCCTTATCCCACTTTATGTGGGGTGGGCACAATATGCCTCCTCCATTCCCCCCTGTCAGCCGTCATCTCTTCTCTGCATTCACTGCTCTCTTATCCATATCATCTTTCACGCAGTTCATCCATGTTTTCCTTGGATTCAGCTATCACGTTTAATAAAACGCGTGTTACCATAAAATTAATATCCTAATAAAAGTTTAATAGGTGTGCTGAAACGCGTAGTATTATCTTACTTGACCCTAAAATATCCAATTTCTCATAGCAGTCCAACTTCAATAATAGAGCGATGTTAGGTATTCATAGAAATATTTGAAGCAACTGAATATTTTGAATTTTTCCGATGAATTCAATATTATTTTTGAGTGGTTATCTCTAACCAATGATTTATTTATAATTTTTCTTGCATGTAAATAATTTACAAACGGCGTATCTGCCTGTTGTACACTAGAAATATAATTTAAAAAAAGTCCGCATTGGATCCAAAACTGTTCAAGGTTTTTGTAATAGTGTCTTACTCCGAACGTGATGCACGAGTAGCCAGAAAAAAACAGCATATTTTAACGCTTTAATTTATAATTGTTTTATGTTACCTTTACCTAACTTTGCTGAGTTTTAACATTTACAAAAATGTTCGTAAAATAAAAAATATATATGATTATTTAGGTACCTACCTAAAATAAAAAATATAATTTTAAATTCCCTTTGAGAAAATTTACCAACTGATACGTGAGTCATCAGTATTTTCATGCATTTATTTAAAATCTAATAAACATGCACTGCACGTCATGCTCTACAAACAAGCGGCCTCACATCCCACGGGCTATCAACTGTAAACATTATTTAATTTGTTCCCAACCCTATTTAAATTCAGTAAGTAACATGTCCAATTACACGGACAACAACCAATGTCAAACGAGAAAAATATGATTAGTGTTGGTCATACTGATTGGAAATGTTTAAAAAGTACGTTCAGTAAATACAATTTAATTCACTATTCACATAAAATAACCACCAAAGTTTTTACAGGAAAAACAAGATTACTGTATTTTGTAATTTATTCAAACTTATTTAGATGCTGAAAGTAGTGTTTTTTATAGAAAAATGTGCTGTTACTAGTATAAGTAAATGCATTGTTACTCATATTATGTATGTCAAAATAGGATAGCAAAAATGCTGTTGTTATATGCATGATTTATATTTATCAGATGTCTTAGTGATAAAATAGTGTTTATTATTAAGCCTAAATCTCACTCTATGGTACATGCAAATTTAAAAAGCATCGTAGCATGTTCCCTTTATCAACAATCTGGTTTTTTCTGATAAAGAGAAACCATAAGATATTCATGACGACCACGACTCCTCTGACAAGAGTAAAACGTGTTCCATACTTATTTGTACACTCTTGCCAAAAAAAAAGTAACAAACACTTTCAAAAACTTCTAGCGGTAAGTAAAACTACCCTCTTACAACTTAAGTGTAATTGCTTCATTTCCTTAAACTGAGTGATGTAAAAAGTCGTAGTTACCGAGTGAAAGTGATTGAATGGAGAAGTGAGCGATGGACGACGGACCCTCGTCACGTTTCGGGTCCAAAAACAAACTTTAAGCTTCCTGTCATTGACTTGGAAATTCTAAAAGAAGGAAGCTGGCTTAGCACTGGTCGTGTTGAATAGCAATGGTTCGATATTGAATAGCGGTGGTTGTAAAAACACCTTTTCAGGCTGAGCATGTCGTCATAAAACAACGAAAAATCTAACCATCAGCATAAAAAGTTAGTTTTTCGTTTCGTTTTTTATTACCAAGCTAATAAAAGCTGTCTAGTTTAAAAAAATGCTATTTTTTATTCAATGTTCAGTACAATGCGACTACAAAAACGTGACACACAAAAATGACAATGAATTTTCCCATCAACATCACCCTTCGGTGAAATCGGAAGTATTTTCATGATTCATTTTTCAGTGAGCGTCGATTATGTGGCCAATATAAATTTTACCGCTCCTTTATCATAAAATAATACCATTTACACGGATATTCTTTGTGTAAGAATATAAAATGTAAGCCATTGAATTGTGTAATGTAAACGATGTATTCAATGATCGAATGAGGAAAACGAAATTTGGAGGCGATAAATAGCTGGTCTCTAAAAGCACACTATATAAAAAAAACTAATCATGAGTCAAATCTCTTGTCAACTGGAAAATGGGTCGCTAGCCAACAGCAATGATGTAAACAACAACATTTCTGTTCTTATTAACTGACTTTCAATCAAAAAGGATGAGGTTCTCAATTCAGTTGTATTTTTTTTTTTTGAAGTGAAAACTTCTTTAGCGGCGTTGAGCACTTTTTCTGTAATGGGTATAAAATCTTAAACTCGCGTCAGCGCGTCAGGACACGTGACCTGATCGAAAAAGCGTAAGACGGATGGAGAGTAGACAGCTATCCCCTCTCTACGGCGCGGCGAAAATGTATGCCTGGGCCTACTGTTTCGTTTAGGCAGCGCAGGGCGCTTGCGCGAATGTTCGTGTATGTTACAGCGTGCCAAATAACAAACAAGCCCCCCCTAACCATTCCAAAATATCAAACATGCTCAACGTTAATAATCAAGTTTTCACTTCTGCCGGCACTCCCGGAGTGCAACCCGTCATTTTTTTTTTTTTTTAATGTTTGTTACCGCATAACTTCTTCATTTGTGAGCCGATTTGAAAAAATATTTTTTTATCTGAAAGGTACTGCTTCCAGATTGGTCCCATTTTAATTTTATTAAAATCGGTGTTGCTATTTTTTTTTAAATATTTTTTTTAATTTTTGTAACCGTCATTTATTAACCGATTTAGATTTTTTTTTTATTTGGATGGCTATTTTTACGTCCAGATTGTCCCAAAACAAATTTCATTAAAATCGGTTTAGCCGTTTGGCAATGAAGTCGGTTTCTCTAATTTTTTAAACTTATAATTATTATCTGATCAGTTGATAGATATTGTCATGTCAAATCACAATTTTTGAAAGAGGTGCTAAACCCAGCACGCCTTTCAAAAATTACAGCAAGGAGTCTGAAAGTTTTTCTATTTCTGGGTTTATAAACACAAAGGTTAACTGGAAGAGAATGCTCTCTAGCATTAAGTTCGCCTATGTACAATGCAATTTTTTGTTTTAGTGCAATAAAGAATTTTCTATCTATCTATAAACGCACTAATGAGGTTTGAATACTCTGCTAAAGCCTAAGGCACTGTTAAAAGGCATGTTATCTAATCTCTTGTTATATGATTGCTCTATCTGCAACCCAATTCAATTTGCCAGTCTTTTAACCTAACAGTCAGTTGATCAGAGGTATGTCAGAATGTTGATCTGGCTTTAGAAACCGGCAGTATATGTCTCGTATGTCTCTTGTGTAGTTGTCATAATGTTAGACGAACTTTTCCGTTTTCTCATCATCGTCAGCCTGATGAATTCCAATGTTGAACTGACACCTCCTCCATAAGTTTCCTTGAATTGAATGCGATATCCAATTCGCAAGCAGTTGCCGTCTGTATTTTGAAGTACCTATATAAATACTATATGCGTAAATATTTAGAATTGTTTTTTGACGTTATTTCTCCATGGCTTTCTAAAGTGTATAAAAATAATAACCGCATACGCATTTTGCCACAAAACGTGCGGGAAACATGCACCATGTAAACGAGGCTTAACAATGCTCGTAAAAATCGTAAAAATACAGCAGTACATCGTTGGTTATCTGTTACTGCTACCCATTGTGTTTTTTGTCTGAGATATAAAAAGAAGTTTTATTTTTGGAGATAAAATAAATGTGATCCGTGAAATGAGGGATCCTGACTGGCGATCAATGTTGCTCTGATATACATTTTATATTATTTGAACCTTGTTATAGAGAGGTCATTATTATTATGAAATTGATAAAATATAACATTATTTCTTTTTATGTGACTCGGCTTTTATCTTGAGAATAATAATTCTTGACTATAGTAACACAAAAAATATTGAGTGAGCATTAATTCGGGCAGATATTTTTGTGTTACGAGAAAGGTTAATGATTGTGGCCACCGTATAGCTGGCCAGCCGCCAAGAAAATGTATAGACGTCAAACCATTGATACCCAATCATCTACCAATGATCAAAATACTGGGACTGGTGCTGTCAGAATACACACATATAGCTATAGCTAGCACAGTAGATTTATGACCTACATTTTCTTCTAGAGACCGTGTGATGTAAGGTCTGCATTTGGACTGCAAAATGGCAGTTATTATACAGTTTGGTGCAGTTACAACAGACGACTGTGTGTACCCGAAGTCGGAGTTTTGCTACCAGATTTCCTCTACCTAATTTTGTTTTCGTATGAGCACGTGTCTCTCTTTTCCGTATGGAAAATTTATGAGATAAGAACTCGTTTCGATCGTTTCTACGTAACGTAGTTTTACTGTTTCATCTTTTTTGCATACAATAGAGAGAGATAAATAGGCGTAACGAAATGAAGGGACTTGCCCTTCTGTACTGTCAGTTTGTTGTAGAGTCTGCGCAAGGATAAGTCTGCGTGTGACAGATAGCGGAAAACATGAATAAAATGGACTGGAAATCACAAACATGAACGGGGTAATCGAACTTGCATTGCCTTTAATGCAAGCTCATATTTGTGATTGAGAGATTATTCTAGGTCAGTTTTTTTTTTTCATTTTCTACCATCTATCACGCGCAAAGTTATCTTGGGCAGGCTCTAGCTCTGCCTTCTGTGATGTAGATTGTGAGTAAACACACAGAGAAAAAACATTTGTGTGATTAAAATTAATGTTTTTTTTATTTAAAACAAATAACAAATAAATATTATAGACAATCCACACAACACTATCTAGCCCCAACCTAAGCAGAGCTTGTACTATGTTATATTTCATTTCATTTATTGGTTGCTCACATGTACATAAAATAAATAGCATTAGTTCTTAAAGTAGCTTAGGTCAGTACATGCACCCTGTTGGGCACTGCAATGTCATAGCAGGTTTATATACAATTAGCGGTTAACAAATATAGATATAGATAGATATAGATATGGGAACCAGATAGCTGATATAATACGTGTAATGTATTTACAAAAGATCCTTTACCTGGTTCCTATAGTAACAAGCTTTATTTAGTTTGGAGCTTCATAGTCATTGTCTGAAAATTACAAAAAATCTGCTGTTTCGATGCAGCCGTGTCAACTGCACAAAAACCGCATCACAGCTGCCATTTGGCAGCTAGCTAGTTGCTATTATATTTATGCAGACCGTCTGCATAAACTCCAAGTTTTATTCGACGTTTTATCTAGACAAAAAGATAGCCAATGATAGCGAGAAATAGCGTTCCATTGTAAAACTTTCGTTGTAATTTTTTTGTGAATCATGTATTAATGTCAAAAACTGTAGTTACTATATACCTAAGTCGCTGTCTATAGAACGCACAGGCATATTACTTAAAATCCTTTCACCACACTTGGTTCGAAAGAATCAGTGACACGATAAGAAGAAGAAGACAGGCATATTAAATGTCTAAATTACCTCTCTATACTTTCATTCCTTTGTCTACAGAAAAGTTTTGGTTTTGACCCTGTACTTAAAACTTGGTTCGAGTAGCAACGTGACTTACCGAAACCCCACAGAGTTTTTCATAATAGCCTTGCGGCTTTGTTTCCCAAAGACGTTGCTAATCGTATTAAAGGGTTATTCGGCTCACGTGCCCCACATTTTGGTTATACGTGACTGCGAGCGTCGCTATTGTAATTGCTGTTGGTATCGCTCCAATCGGAACAGGTGGATATTCTAATTTGGAGCTATCGAACAACTGATCTTCAGCGTTCGTGACGTGGATTGTTTTGTCGTTGGATTAGTTTCACAGCTCATTTTTGGGTTTAGGGTTCTGCATTAGGTTTGATCCTACTCAGAACAAATATTTGTGTCATTAAAATATTTGTTCGGTTTTTAGCTAAGTAGATGTTTTTTATACAACTAGCTGAGGGATCCGCCTGAAGTTAAATGGTAGCCATCACCTATAGCAAAGCACTTTATGGATATATAAAAAAAAATGCATGATTCTCAGCATTTTTCCATGATGTACCTATGTATGGTCATCTTCTTATCGTGTCACTGATTCTTTCAAACCAAGTGTGGTAATAGTACATTGTTACCTGAGTGTTGAAAGTCACGTTTTTTGAGTCCCGAGACGGGTTTGGCGCCAGAGCGTAAGCGAGGGCGCCAATGGAGCTTGAGGGACTTAAAAGACTTTCACCCGAGGTAAACACTGTGCTTTTCATTACGAATACAAGGAAAGTAAAAATAAAAACATGAAAGAAAAATTAGTGAAAATGAAGATTGAATTGCCGCCTTCCCGATTTCTTTTTTTCTTTTTCTCTGGCGGGCCTTCGGCTTCGGCTCGCCAGCATTATTCAGTCATAATTTTCATTCTCATAATTTAAAAAAGCAGCCAAGTGCGAGTCGGACTCGCCCATGAAGGGTTCCGTAGCACGACGAACTACAAAAACCTGTATATTATGTTACTTGATGTAACATAATAAGGTTCTTGTAGTTTCTTCGAAAGGTAAATTGCGGTTTACGGTTTATGACGTATAAAAAAAAAACTACTGACTAGATCTCGTTCAAACCAAAAATCGTTGGAAGTTTACATAGTAATGTACAACATATATTTTTCTTAGTATTATCATTCTCTTACTTTAGAAGTTAGAGGGGGGGGGACCAACTTTTTTCCTCTTTGGAAGTGTCTCTCGCGCAAACTATTCAGTTTAGAAAAAAACGATATTAGAAACCTCAACATCATTTTTGAAGACCTATTCATAGATACCCCACACGTATGGGTTCGATGAAAAAAAAAATGTTGAGTTTCAGTTTCAAGTATGGGGACCCCCGAAATTTATAGTTTTTTTTTTTATTTTTATGTTAAAATCTTAATGCGGTTCACAGAATACATCTACTTGCCAAGTTTCATCAGTCTAGCTTTTACCGTTTCGGAGAAAAATGGCTGTGACATACGGACGGACAGACAGACAGACAGACAGACAGACAGACAGACAGACAGACAGACAGACAGACAGACAGACAGACAGACAGACAGACATGACGAATCTATAAGGGTTCCGTTTTTGCCATTTGGCTACGGAACCCTAAAAATGGTAAATTGTTTGCTCAAATCTATGTTATTTTAAATAAATAGTTGAAGCTATATATTAATCAAGTAATTTAGAAGATATATAATTTATTTAATACTATCTTTATGTTACTTAAATTTAAATTTTACATTGCGCTCTAATTAGACTTTTTAAACTTCTTACCGTTGTAATGGGTTTCCAACCTACTTGCTGAATAAAAAGTTCGAATTTGGTTCAACGACCTCCTTGCAGTCATGAAAAATGATTTTTCATTGCTCATACTCTGAAAGTAGGTCTGAAGTTGCCTGAGGGGCCTAATTGAAAGTAAAACTTTCAGCCCTAGGGAGAATCGCTTTCTACTGACAGCTGTCAAATTATAAAAAAAAACAAGTTCTATTTTATTCAACCATGTTCCAACTTTCTAAAGTCTTACTAACTGCAAGGAGGTTGTTCAACCAAATTCCAACTTTTTATTCAGCAAGTAGGTTGGAAACCCATTACAACGGTATGAAGTTTAAAAAGTCTAATTAGAGCGCAATGTAAAATTTAAATTTAAATTTAAATAACATAAAGATAGTATTAAATAAATAATATATCTTCTAAATTACTTTATTAATATATCATCCATGTCAACAATATTTATAAAAAATATGATAAAAATTAGCACTGCCTACTATCCTCGTGTGTTGATTCCTTATACGGCTTAATTATTATATTCGTACTCGTACGTTCAACTATTTCTTTAAAATAACATAGATTTGAGCAAACAATTTACCATTTTTTAAATTATGAAAATGAAAATTTTGGCTGAATAATGCTGGCGAACCGAAGCCGAAGGCCCGCCAGAGAAAAATAAAAAAAAAACCGGGAAGGCGGCAATTCAATCTTCATTTTCACTAATTTTTCTTTCATGTTTTTATTTTTACTTTCCTTGTATTCGTAATGAAAAGCACAGTGTTTACCTCGGATAAAAGTCTTTTAAGTCCCTCAAGCTCCATTGGCGCCCTCGCTACGCTCTGGCGCCAAACCCGTCTCGGGACTCAAAAAACGTGACTTTCAACACTCGGGTAACAATGTACTATTAAGTGCGCCTCAAAGGGGGCTACTTTCGTGCACTCGACATATATTTTCGATTTTTTAGGTTCTACGATATGCCGGTTTCCTCATGGTGTTTTCCTTCAACGTTTGAGAGCACTGACATAGTGTACATACATTTTTGGGTAGAAAAACTCGTTGGTATACGACGGGATTAGAACCCCCGACCTTAGGATCGGAAGGCGGAGCCGGTACCACTAGGCCACGAGCGCTCTCGTAGGTATGGTAAGGTGGCAAAGGCATAAATACCCTAAGCTATAGAAGTGTAGGGTATTAGATGATTCAAATGAGAACATTCATTTTACGACTGAACATAAAAGCTACCCTACATATCTTTTGTTCATGAACTAACTCGTAAATGGTTTTACTAACATTGTTTATCAACTGAAGTTACCTCAAATAACTTGAGGCACTACAAAGTACTCAACTAAGATTGTCCGAAATAGCAACTAAACAAGGCAAATAAAGACGAGCCGCTATCGAAACTTTAGTGTTAGGTAACAGTATAAAAAAGTTTGGTACGAAAATGTGGCTCATTTATTGAAGTATCTGAGAATGGCGAGATGAATTCCCGCGGCGGCTAGTCGGAAACTTGATATTATGAGCTTGTATATCTAGGTTTATATTTAGGTAGGTTTTATAAGTAAGGTTCAACCCTTAGGTACTTATTCAGAATATAATTTTTGCTTGCGAAACAGTTTGGGTTCGAGTTCGAATGAAGATGTATAGAAAGGTTAAACAGTTTTTTGGCACATAAATAGAAACTGCACGCTGCATAATTTAAAATCATAACGAAATGCCTAGCACGTTGCTTATTTATAAGGTAAAATTCAAACAAGAAAATCAGTTTGAAAGGTTTAAAAAATACAGTGATTTATTTTGCAGATTCAACAAAGTAAGCTAAAGTTAGCTTACAGTAAATTCTATAAGCCCAGAGCGCAGTATACAATAAGTCTAAAAAATGTATTCACGTTATTCAAAATACGTCGCAAGTAATTTCCCCGAAGTGCAATGCCGAGTTTGGTCCAATTGGTGACGCAAGACGTGCAGTGCTTCCTGACAGTTTCGCCCATTTGTTCATTCAACTCGAAACAGCTCTCATCATTCTACTACTGTTGTTCCACAACTAAATTGTTATTCTTCTTGCCATCATGCTACACCGCCTTTCAATTCGTTATTTCTTTCCATGCCAAGGTTGCCTGGAAGAGATTGCTCTCAGCGATAAGGTCGCCTATTGTTTTACCTAATTGTTTAACTTTTATATCCTGTACTGTATTTTTTGTGTGGTGAACAATAAAGAGTTATCTATCTATACAACTAATCATGCTAGCTCTCTCGAACCCGCTGGTGAAAAGACAGATAGAATATTATTATGTAACGAGTATCCTCTTTTTACCTCTATTGAAGAACAACGACAGTGATTTAGCTGATTTAAAATAAAAAAATTGAACCTTGTACAACGTGTATCAAAATATGTGTACTATCCTGAAGGGGGGTGAATTTCCACCCCCCGGGGAACAACTTTTGTTCAACGACTTTTCGAACTTCGATTGGTATCTCTGAAAAAAACTGCAACGAAGTTTCAACATGAACAGCTGACTTTATACAAAGTGACAACCCTAAACTGGAGATGAACAGGACTGGAGATGTCTCGGACCTGGCGAACTATCGTCCGATATCTCTGGCCACGACTATTGCCAAGATACTGGACAGTTTGCTTGATTCATGTCTCGATAAGTATCTGAATCCTCATGACGCCCAGTTCGGGTTTCGGCCTGGACTGTCCACGGAAAGTGCGATCATAAGTCTCAAGCATACTGTCCAGTATTACACTGACCACAGGACGCCGGTGTACGCTTGTTTTCTGGATCTCTCTAAGGCATTTGATCTTGTATCGTACGATGTGCTCTGGAGAAAATTGAGGGACAAGGGTATACCGGCGGAAGTCCTTAAGTTGTTTCAGTGCTGGTATGCCACTCAGACCAACCTTGTCAGATGGGCCAATTCTCTATCGGGAGCATATAGGTTGGAGAGCGGGGTAAGACAGGGGGGATTAACATCTCCCAAGCTCTTCAATCTATATGTGAACGATCTCATCGTTGAGCTGAGCAGCATGCGTGTCGGTTGTCGATTGGATGGTGTTAGCATTAATAACATCAGCTACGCCGATGACATGGTGCTGCTGAGCCCAACGGTGGGGGGTATGAGAGAGCTTATCAAGGTCTGTGAGAAGTACGCAGTTGAGCATGGGCTCATATATAATGTTAAAAAGTCCGAGTACATGGTCTTTAAGGCCGGCGGTAAAAGTCCACCTGACTCGCTCAGTATCACTTTGAATGGATTAAATCTAAGACGTGTAACACAATTCAAATATCTGGGACACATCATTACCGACGACCTTAAGGACGATGTAGATGTGGAAAGGGAACGTAGGGCGCTAGCGGTTAGAGGTAATATGGTAGCCCGCAGATTCTCCCGTTGTACTGACCAAGTTAAAGTCACGCTGTTTAAAGCGTACTGCCAGAGTTTTTACACGGGAAGTCTGTGGGTTAGGCATACGAAGAAATCGCTGGACGCCTTACGTATCCAATATAACAACCTCTTCCGGATGATGTTGAGACTGCCCCGCTTCTGCAGTGCGTCAGGTATGTTTGCGCAATACCACACGGATGGCTTTCATGCCCTGGTGCGCAAAAAAACTGCCTCACTGATCGGCAGAGTGCGGGGCAGTAGCAACAGCATCCTGAAGACTGTTGCGGACAGCTGGACGTCTCCGTTATGAAAGTGCCTTGTGCTGAGGACGATAAATGGAGGAATTTATTTCTCCCATTGATCGTCCACAGCACGATGCCTTCGGTATGATCTTTAGTTTTTAAGTTAACTGTGTTTTTATTTTATTCTTTTAAATGTGTTTTTACTGTGTGCTATGGATTTTATGTGGTCCGAAATAAACAATTTTTATTTTATTTTATTTTAAACTCAGCTACAGAGGTAGTAGGTAGTAGTAGTAGACCTACAGATGTAGTAGGTCAAGGGGTCAAGGGGTTCCAAGGACAGGGTTGTCAATTTATTTAGGCATTATGAAATTAAATATTTTTGTATGGGACACTGAAAATAGGAATTTTTAATTATCTCCCCCCACAACTGATCACCATTGTGGTCTGAAACCCCCCACCTTCGCATAGTACACATATTTAGATACACCTTGTATAAAACAGATCCTCATGATATTATTTTTCTGTTTCCTTGTATATGTTAGAGTCCGTTTTGTGAAACAACTTGCACTTAATCTAGTTAGTTTTTATAATTTCGTGATGTTGGCTTGAATAATGTTTTATCCAAGAAAAAGTTCGTAAAAATTGCAAAAAAATTACTGGCAATTTAAATCGTAAAAGCTTCAGCACGATCGAGTTCACGTAGTACAGTCTGCGGTACATCCAGCTCAGCGCCCTGACTCTCCTTCAATATTCATTTGCATTCAACATTCGAGCTTTGTGACATAAGACAATAGAACGAACTTACGGCGACCTGCCCGCGAATGGAGTTTACTGTATTTTCAAAATAGCTTGCTAAATATTGTTTTTATCTTCAACACAAACCCATTTTGAAAATAAGCATCTGTGACCTAGTGGTAATAGTGACTTTGCCTTATGAAGGATCGTTGGAGAAGAAAAGAAGTTCTTGTGCTACATTTGTAACATTAAGCCTAAACACAGATTTTGACCAAAATTTTATGTTATTACTATTAGCCTGAATCATCCCCTTGTGGGCAAAGGCTTCCCCCCCCCCCTCCCAATCCCACCACGCTACACAATCTTATGCCACCAGTTGCCAGTCCCCCTAAAATATTTTGTTTGAATTACAGACTATCACAGAACATACAGGGGAGTCAGATTAGCCTTGAGGTCTCCCATAACCCTGTCACTGATCGATAATCCTCTCTAGCTACACCCCTGTATACTGTTCTACTTCCGTTCGCTTCCAGTATATCCGGTATAACCTGTAGATATAATATTCGTTCCGTTCTGAATATAAGCGGAACGATAATGTCGTGAAATATTGAATGGCAATTAGGGTGGAGTGTAGCACACTTGTTGCTAGCTGCTTGTGCTTTTGGGCTTGTGGAATTACAGTATCTTGATGGGCTTATACAGAAACGATACGTTTTTGGTCCCCCCGTATCAATTTTAGGAAATCAGAAACAGTTTTTAATGGATAATTATGGAAAAAATAAATAAAATAAATATTGTAGACAACCCACTAAACACTATTGTAGCCCCAAACTAAGCATAGTTTGTATATTGTACTGTGGGAACTAGATAGCTGATAATTAAACTTTTTTTTTTTTTTTTTGTAAATACATAATAGTATATAAAATACAATATGTCACCCAGGCAGAGAACAAACACCTGTCACAAATATTTGTTCTCGGTGAGGATCGAACCCACGACCTACGGCGCAGAAGGCAGAGCTACTACCAACTGAGCTGAGAAGCCAGTCACCAAAGGCGATAGATATCAGTGAAATGCTGTCAAATATCGCTGTCATATTAGACAGCATTTCATCGCAGATCGCATAGATGTACGCATGGCTAAATAGTTTGAAGAAAAAAAAGCTCAAGGCAGTAATCCAAGCACTGATTTCTTGGTGAATAAAAACCTTTGCGTTATCCTTTGAGAATTTAGAAGGAGATGCTAAAAAAAGGTTATTCTGAGCCACTTTTATGCGTATACGCTACCCAAGTCTAAGAAAAACAGGCAACAGTCTTAAGGCTTGATTCCTATACCGTTTTTTATGTGGCTTTCTCTTCTAAATGTAACATGCTACAAGCAAATACATTATTTCATTTCATTTCAAATTTCATTTAAGGTTAAAGGCGTTTAAGGAGAGTTTCACTTAGTGATTTGAACATACTCAGTGTAACGAGTCATTTCCTATGGTAACCAATCAACTCTGCTTAAATTTGGATGTTAAACAGCTGATCTGCATAACAACCACTCACGTATGTATATTTATCGGCTGAATGTGGATTATTTGATGTAATTCACAAACAACCTTATCGACTTTGGATAAATATTTTGAAAACTGTAAAGATAGTACACTGTGACGTAGTACTGTACTGTACTGTACTGTGTGTGCGTGTGTAGGACTGTGTAGTAGATAGAAAATACTTTATTGCTCACAAAAACGTAGGTGCAGACAGTGATACTTAAAAAATATTGATGTGTAGCCAGCTAAATACAAAATAAAAATAAACAAAAGAATATAATTATAAAATACTTACATTATTCAAAGGTTGTTTAATACATAGTTACCTACATATAAACTTCAGAAGCTCAATGTATTGTAAAGGTTTTAACTCATTCAAAAGCATAAAAACCTGTGTGAATATCTTAGCAATAAGTAAGTATTTTTAAGATACTCAAATGTGTTAAATGATAAACGAAAAATATGAAGAATTTTTTTTAAATCAAAACCCAACTCAAATAAACACGCTAAAGTTATTAAAACCAATAAAGCACGTTTTAAATCACACATAATCTAAGCCGAGCGCGTGCCTCTGAATATTTTCCGTTTCTGCAACTATGGCGGCGAATAAATTTATCGTTATTTGAGTTTGAATTCAGTGCCATAACTAACTCTGAACGAAAACACTGAAAATTTAATCAAAAACTGCATTGAAGATTCTATTTTAGAACATCGATCGATCTAAATCGAGCCGAATACCGATAAAGATATTCGATTAGTAGGTAGAGGTAACCGCCCAATATCATCTGGGCCATGCTTAGATCAGCATTATTATATAAAACATTCTATACATGTTTGATGTTCCAACTGTCCGCACCAAGCGCTTTGCTTCAACTTTTATGTTGCGGAAAGCCAGGGAGTGAAATTCCTTGTCTGTTTTTCCGAACACCTATAACTTGGATGTTTTTAAAGAAGAGGGTTTAGGTATAATATACATAGGCTACGTAAGAATGCTACAACGTCGACTGCACAACAGGTGAGATGACGGTCGAACGTATGCTGATAAATTGCAAAAAAAAACATGAGCGTAGGACATTGGAGAATAGCGAAAATAGATTTTGTGTCAATTTTCAGTGGAAACCGTAGATCTAAACATGCCCCTAAAATTACAGCGTCCCGTTATCTATAATAGATGAAAAGGCGTGTTTACTTTAGACAAAACGCTTGATTCTGTGTACTCTCCCTATGTCTACATAGACATAGATAAATATTTTGTTTGCTACTACCCACGCTCATTTTAAACATAGGAAAAATTCGAGCAAACTTGTGCGTGTAAAACGGTCTTGAATCAGAACTAGATAGCCCAGCGATCTTAGATAGCAACCTTTTTTCAGAAACTGATTTCCGATGCGCATACTATTTTAGTATTATGTTAATACACAGTTTGTTTATATCGGTCACGTAAACACATCGGTCAAACAAGGACGAATCGTAAACGTGTTTATGGCTTCACTCCCCGGGGCCGAATCGGTCCGTAAAATAAATGTCAGTAGCACCTCAGTCGGAGTGCTTTCAGATTTACTGACGGCTGGAGGTGAGGCGATTTAGCAACGGGACCTCAATAACAGGGTAGATCAATGTCAAACAGAAAGAGACTGCGAAAGATAGAAGATAAAATACACAATTACAAACATATACACACATACCAAAACTAAAAGTATATGCGTTCATAATTTTTCAGCTAAAATATGTATGAAAATAATACTTTGCATATCTTTTAAAATATCGTACAGCATTTGCTTAGTTTGGGGCTAGACGGTGCTGTTTATAATGTCCGCCAATACTACGGTTCATACATATTTATTTCTCCTAAGAATTACAAATTCACTTACAGAGGAAACTAAGCTTAAATAAATTGTAAAAAAAAAAAAAACAATAATAAGGTCATATTGGGTAGTTTATGCGTTTTGGCTCAGTAGCTATAGCGAGCGCGAAATACTATTACTTTTTACCGTCAGACAAAATAATACTCATGGATTTAAAACTAAAAAGATACCGAACCAATCCTATATTTGTATAAACATTAAATACCAGAATCCAGTTGCTCTATTTCTCAACCCTGGAATACTGAGAGGGTTCAATTAGGTTTGAAGTAAAATACATCCCCGAAAACTGGTTTTCTGCCTTTACGGGTTAACATTTCCAGTAAAACCAATTTAAGAGTAAGTTAAAGGGAATATTTCTGGACTTTTTATAACGTTTCGTGAAAATTTCTGCTTTGCGTTCCTTTTTTGAATGTATAATTGAGCAGGCGATAAATACATAATTCTGAATGTTAGACAAGTAGCTCTAGTATGGTTATCCTTCTTGCTCACACTTTTTGACTTTCGTGAGAACCCCAATCGCAAGCGATAATTTTATCAATAAAATGTTATATCATAAAAAGTTTTCATACCAAAAAGTTTGCATAGGTACGAAAAATAGCCAAGCAGACTTTTTGGTAAGAAACCTTGATAGGATGTTATTTTTTTTACTCTATACTGTGTGGTTGGGCTAAATACTCATTCATAGGATATTATTTTGAAGGGGTGTCTACCCTGATTGGTGATTTAAGGCCTAAGATTTTTTTAATTATTTTCTAAGCTATCGCATAAACACACAAAAAAGGTTCTCAGCTTTTACTTGCCAACTTTTGGAAACCCCAACAAACAGCAAAATTAAACCCTACAACCACACGGACCCTGCAAGAGAACGGTACAGACCCCTCGTGCTCCATCCAATAAATTAGAGGCACCACACTTTAATTCTCCACATTAGGACATGTCACAGTGGTTTTAATTTCCCGCGCGGCTGGCATGACAGCGTCACAGCTCAGCCAATCGATGGCCTGATTAATGAGAACAGTCATTTTCAAATAGGAATCTGACGGGTGCCAACATTGAAAAAATATTAGACCAAATTCTTCAAAGTTCCTCTTCAGGTCATTAAATGGAGTAGCTTGGTGAACATATTAAATCGTTATCTCAGACTAGCTGACATTATTCTTGAGATGTCAATGCAGTGCTGTCTGAGTGAACTTTCGCAGGCTGTGTTTCTTCTTTATAACCCCACCGAGCTAAGTTTGCACCTCGCTTTTTGTGTTAATTTTAATGTACTGTATAATATAATGTTAAAAACAATAAATGCGAAGCAAAATCTAACAAACCTATTTCGTTATTTTTTTTTAAGTTATCCATATCCATATAACTCCATATCATATCCATAGCAAATCCATTTTTGCAGGCTGACGATTTTTTGTGATCGACGTGAGGTGCAAACTTAGCTTGCTCGGGCTAGACGTCTATATCTGTAGCACTTAGTTAAAGTGTCCCGGCTACGTTCCTCTCAACCTGTGGTCTGACGTGCTGACGTTGGGGACAGGTGGCGACGAGTTGACATCTCGACTGAGACACACGGCTATGCTAAAAGCGACTTTATTGTCACAGAACCGATATAAATAGTTGTCACGGGCATACCAGTCTAGTCACTCTAGGGATGTGTCAGTGTTGGATTGCATGTCACTCGATCGGGAGCTTTAGATTTTGTAGGCATGATTTTCATTACAGCAAACCCGTGTGCTGCAACGCCGCCCGGCTGTCCTTCTCATTTAGTATGGGGCAGGCAGAGATAGAGATATTAATATTAAGCGTAGAGCCACGTAGTCATCTCCATACAAAATGTATGGGACCGAAAAGCTTCTGACACGCCGCAACACAAGGGTTGTCATAGTCAAACTCTGCTTCTTATTATTTTTAGAGAGTAAGTACCTGATGAATGGCATAACTTTTGCTAGTGATGGATATCCTGAAATTGGTTGAGGTAGTAATAACCCAAAAAGCTAAAAAAAAATACAAAATGCATTAAATCTTTCGAAAAATCCGGTTGAATTTCAAATTTTGAAGGCAATATTGTTAGTTGTTTTTGAAACCAAAACAGTCTTCATTTTTGCTCACCAACTGGAAAACACCAATCCATCAAGTTAAAAGCTAAAAGCATGCTATCCGAAATGTCACTGATGTATTTCAAGGGCAAGCTCCGCATTGATGCGTAATCTCATTATTACAAACACCATATTTACAAAGAAACCGGGTTGCCATCCGCTGTCAAAAGCTTCTCAACGTGTAACGTTTCACAAAAACATAACAAAGGAAAGCCAAGTTAATAGTTTTTAGTAGGGTTAGGGGAGCATGCCTTGCTTATTTATTAGTAACCAAAAAGTCGTTTGTCATTATCATTGCTATGCCTTCCCCATACACACAAACAACACAAAATGCGTACGGACATTTTCCTATATGATACTTTTTTTGTTGTTATCCTAATTCAACCTGCCACTGACTCCTATAAGCCGGTAAGAGCCGAAAAAACTGCTTTTTGCGTAAGTGAATTTCTTGCCGCATTTTATCGCCGTGACCTATGGTAATGATCTTGACTTTTATGGCTGTTTCCTTCTATTTGGGATTAGCACACAAGAATGTAATGTTATTTTGGTATTACTTGTTGTACTACACTTGAGCCTTTTTTACTGTGGTATTTTAGACTTGACTTGAGCCAAGGGTAGCTTAAGCTTAGTAATTATATCTATAGGCAACTATAAGTTTCGGCAAGTTTTATCATGCGCACTTGAAGTGCGGGCAGGTTTTTCCACAAGTAGGCCGCTGGTAGGCCCTTTTTGCGTGACCCTTGACACGTGTTGCTCGAACTTTTTTAGGTTCTACAACACGCTGGTTTCCTCACGATGTTTTTCTTCACCGTTTTGAGAGTACTGGCATAGTGCACATAAATTTTTAGACAGATAAACTCATTGGTACACGAGTGGATTTGAACCCACGACCTTCGGATCGGAAGGCGGGGCCACTACCACTAGACCACCAGTACTCTCATAAAGGCAACTATCAAGCAAACAAAATCATTACTATCTTTAGTATTTTATTAGTTAACTGGTTTTCGTAGTATAAGCTTTCCTAAATTTCCACCAACGATTATTGTAATAATCTCTTACAAAACTGTGCCAACATTTACTAGAACTGTCAACAACGTACTGAACGACCGTTCCCAAAAACATACTTTCTGAAACGTAGGTAATGAGTCCATTGAGGTCGTGGCAGTGTGACCCTTGGTTAAGTGATCCCAAAGGCCTGCTTCACTGAAACGCCATACGATGCGATACTGCTTGAGTCACAGTTGAAAATTCAGTTATTTTAACACAGAATACCACTCGAAACCACTCTTTTTTATGTAACTAGCTGATGGAACAAGCATATGGCCCACCTGATGTTAAGTAGTAACCATCGCCTATAACAAATCAATGCCTTGTAGGTCACGCACGTCAGGAACGTGCGCTACGATGCACTGTTCTGCGTCCATCAACAGGAGACATAAAGATATTCAGCCTCACGTGCCAGTAATTTCACCAATGTTTGTACCAAAATTATATTTTGGCTGATATAATGGGCAATTTGGACACACAACTTTATTATATTATATGCGATTTTTTATAAACAAGTTCAATGATTTTATACTTTTCAAAATGTTATTTTGAAAAGTATTTGTCGATTTTCAGTCTCTTAACTCCTTTTCTTGTCGTTATTGCCCCAACTCTTGTAATGTTTATGGAAGCATCTGCTGGCGACATTACAATTTCGTTTTATTATAACCCAGAAAAAGGTATTTGGGCTATAAAATAACTAATCGGCCAGGTGCGTTGGATTTGCACACAGTAAAAACCATATTTTTATCGAGGTTTGTTGAATTAAATAAATGAAAAAGCTTTTATTTTTCCCTAATTAACATATTTTTTTAAATAACTTAAATCTAAAAAAAAACTTAGGACCCCTCGGTGAGTATAGGCCTCCCCCAAAAGTCTCCATTCTTTCCTCTCTTTCGCTTTCTACGTCCATTATTTTTCTGTGGTCTACCTCGTCTCTTCTTGCCTTTGGATTGACTTGTTCAAAATAACAACTATGTCTGTACTTATACTTTTGCTTGTATTTTAAACAGCCCTGTATCTGAAAGACAAACAGCATAATGGTCATCCCTATACATTTCCAGGACGGTTCTGAGCCTTCTACATCCACCGACTTCCCGCGATCTTAACAATGTCATCGGTACATCGGGAGAGCGGCCGTTCTACGTTTTGTCTTCCTGCTCATCATCGCCATTCGAGAACCTTTATCCGCCAACGGTTGTCGGTTCTTTCAGCTATATGACCTGCCCATTGCCACCCGTTTGGTACCTAACCTTAAAAAACTCACAAAGACTCGCACAATGCAGAACCTTTCATCCTGTCTATTTGCATCTCTTTCCGCTAAATAACTAGAGTGAAAGGGACAACCACAGCCGAGGAATAACATAATATAACATAGCGTTCGGCAACAATGGGAACAATCGCACGTGTTTTTACAGCTGCTATGAAAGTTTCCAAGTTTCTCGTAAATCAGCCGTTTACGATCTGACCGAATGGTGAAATACAAGATAATACCTAGAAAACACACAAAATGTGAAAGAAACTGGTTTGAAAGTTCAGTTTCCGTGTACACAAAGAAACTAACAATAAATATAATCATAGACAAAATACACAAGAAACAGTAGAGCTATCTGCAGACCGTACATAAACGATCTAGAGATTGCTCCTTCTTGTACATTATCAAACTAAATAATGAGTTTGCAGTAAAATTGATTATATTATAAAAAGTGTTAAATTGTATTCTAAGCATGTAAAGACAAAAACAATTGCATAAGTATCATATAAACTATCTGGTTCCCATTTCCCATAGTACGAACTCGGCTTAATTTAGGGCGGCTCGGCTTAATATTTATTTATTATTTACTCTATCCTTCCAGAATTGCAAGATTGTTACTTTCTCAAATATACAAAGTTCTATTATGTATCTACAAATGACAATGTCAAGAGTTACCACGCGATCGCGTGCACTCCTAGACCGCGGTGCCAACTTTATCGCCGAAAGCCGCTTACTGTCACCACTTGCTGCCAAATGTCGCTTGAAATTATCAGAGAAATATTATTCTGAAACATTTATAGAGGTAAAAGCAAAACGATACTATGCGATACATTTCATGCAAAACCTACTACTTAGTGTTGTTTTTTTGTAATGATATTGGTAGGTACTTAGAGTCTTAAAACGTTGGCAGTCGACGGGAGATGGGCGTAAGGATTAACGGAGAAGGTGGCTCGATTTGTTTTCTATTAGTTTAATCATAAATACCCAGGAGTCAATGCTTATCATAGGCATTTCCTGGTTGACTCTTTACCATGAGTTCTCTTTTTCATATCGTATAAAGGTCTAAGAGCTTGTAGAACTTTGTTCACATTGCCATAGGTCCATCAGCGATCTTCAGATAGCGAGAATTCGTTGAGTGGAGAAGGTTCTAATGTAATTGAGTCTTTAATTGAACTAAAAACAATCTCTGAAACCCATTCATGGGGAATTATTATGGCATGACTTCCAAAAATTATGGTGCGTAAACCATGCACAGCGTGGCGTAAACATTTGGCACAACTTGTCAAGGCCACTATCTTTGGTCTTGAACTATTTTACAGTTCATTCAAACTACGCGCTTCTTGGCACGCAAAAGCAATAAAAATGTTACAAAGATTTTCATTCAAAACATCTGTTCATAAAAAATGTACCTACCTACTTACATAGAAGTGAAACTATAGTACTTATTTGAAATGATATGAATAAACTTTAAAACGTGCTGATATTAGAGCAATTATTTTTTTAGTAACTGTATTTTTTTGATGATCCAGGAGTTAGATTGACTAGGCTGTAAAATAATAAATCAGAAGCTTTTTCTCTGTTATCTTGTATTATTTTTATTTCAAAATCATCATATTTCTTTCCCACTTAAGAACTTTTTAATGACATCCTAAAATAACTTAAATAAATAAATAACACTTAGTGGAATCTTGCGCGATTTCGTTTGCGTGAAGTCTTTTCCTTACAAACTTTGACAACCCCTTTCAACCCTAAAGCCACTACTAGGGAACCTTCTACAAACGTTTCAAAGACTGCCTGTTTCAAATTTGAAATCTCTAAGCGTCATAGTTTCGGAGATTTTATGATGGTTTAAATAAGAGTATAAATATTATAATAGGAGTGAATAGATAGATTCCTTCTAGCTAGACCCTCCTGCTTCATCATAATATCATCACACCATCAGTAGACCTACCACAAGCTCTGTCTGAATCTGTCTCTGGCTCTGGTTTTGAGTCTGTGTGTTTGAGTCTTGTGCTCACCAGTGTATTATATTGTGCTTGTGACGTTTCGACGTGGAATTTATTTAGTCAACACTCACACAAACTCAAAACCTGAGCCAGAGACAGAACTTGTGTTAGGCCTACAGGTGAGGTAGCAGCTGAAAAATAGTCTAATAAATGTAAAATATCTAGTCCAAAGTTCGGTTAAACCCTAGCGTTTTAAAACCACCTCTGCTAACCCCAATAAGAAACGCTGAGCCCTATCGGGACTAAAGATCAAAGACAGTGTTGTTTTGTTACACTCCACAGAGGTGATAACGAAGAAAAATAACAGCCACTTTACCAATTTATGTAACAGATAAACAGACAGGGTCTAAGTTAGGGTGCTAACGGGGGCTCGGAGGGGCAAACGCTTTATTCAAACACTAAAACATAAACAGAAAAGTGTTGCGTATTAAAATGAATTAGGGGAAATGAATTATGGGGTTTATTTTTATTCAATAGTTACAAAACTGACAATTGAACATAAAACAAGTTTTTAAGAAACAAAAACAAGAGTCAACAGATTTGTTTTCAACTTCGTTTGGCATTGTATTGGGACAATATGCATATGATGTCGCCGCCGCCGCACCGCCGCCCGTGCCAAAAAAGTTATGCCTATTTATTATACTGATGGTGGAAAACATGAAAAATGGACTAGAAATATATCTTATGATTACAAACATGAATGGTGAAATTGAACTTACATTGCGTTAAACGCAACTTCAAGTTGGTGATTCTGAGATTATTAGCGGACCATTTTTTCATGCTTTCCAACATCAGTCGCGCACAGAGCTATCTTGTGCGCACTCTAGTAAGATTGTGAAATTTCAGAACTCCCGACCACGTTTACCCGAGTAGTCTTTCTAATAGAAATCCCTGACTACAACCCTGTACAGATAAACATAGTTACAAAGCACTTTGTGTCGGTTTGATGTTCTGCCAATTCACTAGAACTGCCGTTCGAGAAATTATGGAGGTGATAGAAATACATGAAGATGGGTTCGTTACAGAGTGAATAAGAACACTTGCACTGAGTAGATACTATTTGAGCTGAACAGCTATACGGCTTGTGCTGTAGTGTTTACTAAGGATTGTAAAATTATATTTATTTTATGCAGTAGATATATTTGCTTTGTTTCGGTTTGAAGGGTGTGGGTGCCAGTGAAATTGAACGTGAGGCTGAACCTCGTGTATGCCTCAAGTTGATAGAAAGAAGTCCATCGTAGGGCACGTTCCTAAATTGCGTGACCTGCGTGGAAATGCTTTGTTATAGTCGTTGGTTACCAGAGGTTTGGTAGAACCTAACATCAGTTGGACCATATGCATGTTTCATCAGCAAGTTACATAAAAAAACAAATTTTAATTTAAGTATCTATTTTTACATTCGCAGCACACATACAGCTGAGACTGGCCTCTCAGCTCAATTGCTACCTTCTGCGCCGTAGGTTGTGGGCTCGATCCCTACCGAGAACAATTTTTTGTGTGGTGAACGTAGATGATTGTTTTCTGTCGGGGTGTTATTTTGTATTCTATTATGAATTTACAATAAAAATGTGTATAAGTATTATTCAGTTATCTGGTTCCCATAGTACAACTCTGTGTAGTTCTTTAAACCGAATTATCAAAGTGCTTCATCATGTAAAACCCTAATAGCAATAAGATTAAGCTAGTTGTACAATCAGTCGCAAGTTATCACTTATAAGCTACAATAGAGGGAACTAATCAAATAATAGAGCGCCTCATGTGTGATGATGTTCCAATTATTTCCCCCAAACAAATGTTTTCCTTATTCCTTAGACTCTTTGAAGGTATACCTACTTATTTTTATTTCGGTGCCAAGCCCAGAAGAAGCCTTACATAACAGGTTGCATAGGTCTAGAGGCCCTACTATGAGTGTGGAATTCGAACTAAAAGAACTCGAAAGTAACGAAAACTCTTTTTGCAAAAGAGTTTTTGCAAAAAATTCATAAACCACACTTGGTTATGAACTTGTTTTTTGTTTTACTGCAATTTTCAGACACGCTATTTTGGCAAAGTAGAATTTCACTATTTTTATGACACAACGGAATATTTTCTAGTCATTATTAAATTTTGTGAGCTGTGAGTCCCGATATTTTGGCACAGTTGCATGCGCCATGATCACGGTTGAACTGAGGTCAACGAGTAAAAGAAATGTTATTCTCGTATATATCGCGTTGTGTCATAAAAATGGTGTTAAAAATCATGATAGTTTCAAAAGTTGTAGTAGAATTTCAGTTTGGGTGTGGGTGCCGGTGACATCACTGACACGTGAGGCTGAACATCTGTAGGCCTCAAGTTTATGGACGCAGGACAGTGCATTGAAGGACGCGTTCCTGACGTGTGTGACCTACGTTTTTAGGGTTCCGTAGCCAAATGGCAAAAACGGAACCCTTATAGATTCGTCATGTCTGTCTGTCTGTCTGTCCGTCCGTATGTCACAGCCATTTTTCTCCGAAACCGTAAGAGCTAGACTGATGAAACTTGGCAAGTAGATGTATTCTGTGAACTGCATTAAGATTTTTACACAAAAATAGAAAAAAAAAACTATAAATTTTGGGGGTCCCCATACTTGAAACTGAAACTCAAATATTTTTTTTCATCAAACCCATACGTGTGGCGTATCTATGAATAGGTCTTCAAAAATGATGTTGAGGTTTCTAATATTGTTTTTTTCTAAGCTGAATAGTTTGCGCGAGAGACACTTCCAAAGTGGAAAAAAGTTGGCCCTCTAACTTCTAAAATAAGTGCCTGATAAAGCTAAAAAAATATATGTTGTACATTACTATGGAAACTTCCAACGATATTTGGTTTGAACGAGATTTAGTCAGTAGTTTTTTTTGTATACGTGATAAATCGTAAACTGCAATTTACCTTTCGACGAACTACTAGAACTTCTAGAACTCTATGTTACATTACTTACTGCTACGGAACCCTTCATGGGCGAGTCCGACTCTCACTTGGCCGCTTTTTTTATAACCGATGGTTACCAATTAATATCAGGTGGGCAATATTCGGTGCAAGTTCTTAAGTAGCTGTCCGCTGTAGTTTAGAGATCTATGTGTTAAAGAAGAAGGTCAAAGGGTATGAAGTTTGAACACTCCCAGAACTTATACATACTCGTAAATGGCGTCAAGGGGCTGATTCTAACTTTTGAACACAGAGCTCGGATTTTAGATATTTTCTAAACTCAATCAAATAAAAAAATAAACAAGTTTTGGATCTTCTTATCAAAATCTGTCGGGTACCTAAACTATTGTAATCTCTTACAAATTAGTAATGAAAAACAGCAACAAGGTTACTGCAGCAGTTTTGAGCAATGACGCACCCACTCACCACTAATACGAGTGAGACGGCCCCCCCCTATGATCCAAGATAGATCCTCCTCCTGCTACATGCTGATGATGATGAATGATGATTGATTTGGCAAACGAATGATAACTCATACTTATGACTCAACAATATCCTGTGTCTAAAGACCTAGACTGCTCTTAAGTAGTAATGTCCTAGTCTATCAGAGTGATACTAAATGTAACAGATTATAGCTTTTGTTTGTTTCCTGCCTAGTTGGGTGAACTTGGGAATTATTAAGAATAATGAATGAAATTCGTTATTTGACTCAGTAATGGTTTGTATAATGAACAAAACAAATGCACATGGAATTCTTTATACAAACTATAAATCAAGCACATGAAATCAATATAGGTTATAAGTAATTGTTTATAGTCAAGCATGACACTTATTGATAACAAGTTTATTATTGAATAAAAACTAGATATTTAGGTAGGTACTCTAAAAGTTTGACAAAATATATTTTGTCGGTATTGGACCGCCGCTTTCGACTGAGCAGGGAAGATATTTACAGGTCACCGAAGTTCACGGCAAATAACTTACTTGTCATAGGTCTTCCCTCTTCACAACCAATATAATTGTTGTTCCTCAGAAGGGTGAGAGGTCAGAAGGAACACTCTTACCCTCCCTACACCCAATACCAGATAAAACAACGATTTACTGTGATAACACTGATCACAAGCCAAGAAAATCGGCTTATCAAAGTTTAATGGGACTCGGCTCTAATTGAGCGGGTTGATATTATAATTATATATAATAATCACAGATAATTTATACAGTGGTTATTGCGTCCAATTGGTTTGAGGAGAATCTTTATATGTTAAATGAGTCCGTATTTAGGACAATTTATGTATGCGATATGATTATTTGTATCATCTCAAACCAATAGTCCAGATTTTGTTATCGACTTAGCTCTTTTACAAACTCGAAGCAGGTCGTCAGACACTATTGTCACTGATTCTATAAATTAACTTTACATATAAATTAACTCTACAATTCTTTCAAAATTAGCAATAAAACACTGCTTCTATCAAAACTGTATCATAGTAGACACGTGGTATTAAACCCCAACCCTTCTTTATCTCAAGACTCAAGGCTTGCGCCCGACTCCGACCCCGCCATCTCCTCAACTATCCCCGCCGTCCGTCTCTGCGTCCTATTTACGCGTTTCGCACGCGCAACTCGCGGTCCCGTTATCGCTCCTTACAGATAGAGATGGCATGCGGATACGCATCTATTTCTGTCTCTGTCTCTAATCTGAAATTAGGAGAATTATTTAAGTACTTGCTCATCCTTTGTTTAAGTGTACCAAACGTCATAGATAATGACTTTGTACTCTATATTAGCTGGAACTCACTGGAACACCTATAAAGTTGCTGTATAGGGGAAACAGTGTATATTAAATAGTAAGTGTAGACGACGCACCTCGCGAACCTGAAACCAAACATAAAAAATTATTAAATTATAAGTGTAGGTAGATTTGAAAAAATATAAATGTACTTACTGTTGTTCGTTGAAATAAACCGAAGACTACCCTCCGCTTGCGCGCGGACAGCTACAAAACAGTTGGATTAGAACCTCGGTACTGAGCAGCTAGCTTGTCCGCGCGCACTCGGCCGGTTTTCTTCTATCTTCCTATAAAAAGTGTTTTTAATCCCCACGGCATCTCGCCACTCCACGCACCTCCGTAACAAAGTCCTTCGAGCCGGATTATACGTGGAACATTGTGTAGAAGTCGCTTAAATGTATAAAACCCCACCGCAACGCAGCCGCCATCTTACAACAACGGTGCGGACACGTAGTGCGTGGAAAAAGGAAGAACTGAAAATGAAGGAAGACCCGAAGCGCGATGTCCAGTCGGAAATAGTGAAAAAGGGAAACCCTGAAACGGCATTTAGTGTCATCACGCGACCTAAAACTGAAGGCGATTGCCTAAAAAGCGCCCACAGTTTGCAACCCGTTTCTTCCAAGCCGCACTCCAACTCGACATCTAAGTCAATAGAAGCACGAATGAAATTACTTGAGTTTGAAGCCGCCAAAGCGAGGGCTGACATCGAAAGAAGAGAAATCGAAAAGAAGACTCAACTCGAAAAATCTTTAATCGAACATAAGTTAGCCGCGGATATAGCGGCCTTAGAAAGCGCGTCCAAAAGTCGTCGAAGTTCTCTGTACCAGCCTACTGAAATAGACTCAATCGGAAAAGTGCAACAGTGGCTCGATAAAAGTCACTTAGCTGAGAATTTAAAAAACAGTGGCGCGGACGCTGACCGCGACGGCGCGCGGGCCGGCACCAGCGGCGGCGGCGCGGGCGGCGGTGTTGGCGGCGGAGCCGAGATACAAAACCTCGTTAGTGCTATCCACCAGTCTAACCTGCAAAATAAACAAATAATATCAAGATTTGCTGGTTCAAAAGACTTACCTCAGTTCTACGGAGATCCTCTCGAGTGGCTGGCGTACAAACTTGCTTACGATGAATCTACAAAAATATGTAAGTACAGTGATGCTGAAAATGTGTGGAGATTACGCAAGTCCTTAAAGGGAGAAGCAAAAGAAACAGTTTCTTCACTCCTCATCGGGACCACGGCTCCGCAAACCATCATTGAAGCGCTCGAACTCCGCTACGGCAGACCTGAAACAATAATACACAAAATTACATTTCAACTGAAAAAAATACCACCACTATCGCAAAACTACCACCACGAAATTGTGTCATTTTCAATAAAAATCAAAAATTTCGTGGCCGCAGTAAAAGCAGTGCAACAAACTGATTACCTAAGAAGCCCTGAGCTGGTATCTTCGGTGCTCGCCAAGTGTCCTAGTCCACTCGTCAACAAGTGGGCCGACTATTACAGCTTGAACTGCAACATAGAAAAAGCTAAGTTAGAAATGCTAGCTGAATTCTTATACAGCGAAGCGAATAAAATATCAGCCGCCGGTTTGACGCACTTACAAAGTCTATCAGATTACCGTAAGAAGCCCGAAGAGCGAAAATCGCACTCAGTTCTATTCGGCGCTAAGCGCAACGAAACGATCAGCTGTAAGTTCTGTAAGACTAGCCGACACAAGCTGCCTGAGTGTGCACGATTCAAACGAGCTTTGACAAAGGATCGATGGCGCTTCATACGAGTCAACAACCTGTGTCATAAATGCCTACTTACTAATCACAACAGAGACACCTGCTCTGCAGCTTCCTGCCCCATCGAGGAATGTGGACTACCGCATCACCGTCTTTTACACTGGAAGCGCAAAGCCCTGAAAAGTGAAAGTGTAAATAGTGAAAAAACTGAAAGTGAAAAAGTACTTACCAATAATGACAATAGTGCGATAACCAGTGATAAAAAAGTAGAACAATTAAATAGTGACTGCTTAGTGAATAACGAGACTGTGACTCATGCTAAGGACGACTCAACATCGTGTGTGTTTTTGAAAGTGGTACCCGTAAACATCCACGGACCGAAAGGTGTGATCCGTACTCATGCATTGCTGGACGATGGCGCCACGGTATCCTTGATATCAGCTGATATCGCCAATAGTGTCGATTTACATGGACAAAAACAAACCCTTTGTGTTCGTGGCGCGTGGGACTCGGAACTTATGTGTGAAAGTGAAAAAATAAAGTTTAAAATAACAAACATAAACAATGACTCATTCGACCTCAGTGCCAGAAAAATAAATGAACTAAATTTACCGCTACAAAAATTATCCAACATAAAAATAAAAGACTATGCCTATTTAAATAACGTGAACTTTAACATGTCATGTAGTGTTAATGTGAAGCCAAAATTATTAATTGGTCAGGACAATTATCATCTTATCGCACCAATAAAGACAATAATGCGAAGCAAAAATGAACCTTGTGCCACACTAACACCACTAGGTTGGTGTGTGCACGGTGTGTGCCCATTAAAACGTAAAAGTTCAAGTTCAGTATCAGAGTGTGCAATGATAACGGTGAATCAACCGAGGCGCGCCCTTGCCCCAGTCTCCAGCTGCCTACCCCGCCACGCCTGCACCTGCGCTGCCGCCAACACTTCCCCACTGGTGGACACGCACACAGGCGCCTGTGGGATCACAGCTGACACCTCATCGGACCACACAATCGAAAATGTAAATACGAATGAATGCAGTTATTGTTATCGCCAATACGGTTTGATACACACGGACTCTGAGAATGACGAGCGCTTACATGAAATGGTTCGAAAATCTTTTATGTTCGAAAGCATTGGTGTTCACAATAAGCCGAGACAAAATAAAGACGAAATGAAAGCCATAGAAATCGTAGAAAAATCTGCAAAATTAATTGATGGAAAATGGGAAGTCGGCTTACCGTGGAAAGATGAAAATTCTAAGATGGAAAATTCATTTTCAAATGCTTATCGTCGATTGAAAACCATAGAAAGGAAAATGTCAACAGATCCAGGATTTGCCATAAGATATCAAGAAAGAGTGCAACATTTGCTCGTCAATGACTATGCCTGTAAAATCGAGTCTAATGAAAATAACCATAGAGCTACAAAGGAATGGTATCTCCCTCACTTCGGAGTTGACAATCCGAATAAGAAAAAATTGCGTCTTGTATTCGACGCCGCTGCTACTTCTGCTGGTCAGTGCTTGAATGACTACTTACTTCAAGGTCCAGACCTATTAGAATCCCTACTGGGCATCATGTTACGGTTCCGAGAACGAACAATCGGACTTACAGGTGACATAAAAGATATGTTTCTTAGAACAAAAATAAAAGAAAGCGACCAAGATGCCTTGAGATTTCTTTGGCGAGACAACCAGAACGAAAACAAACCCATACAAAAGTACAAAATGACGTCACTAATTTTTGGCGCCAACTGTTTACCTTTCATAGCACAACATGTAAAGAATTTAAATGCGCAAAGATTTACCGAGGAAATGCCCGAAGCCGTGCATGCTATTGTACATAGCCATTATATGGATGACTATATAGACTCCTTCGATAATGTAGACATGGCCGTAAAAACGATGAGAGATGTCACATACATACACAAACAAGGCAACTTCGAGATACGAAATTGGACGTCCAACGAACCTGAAGTATGTCAAAATATATCTAAAGAAGCCTTAAGCGAATCCGTCGTGAACTTCAAAACAGAAGAAGATAATCTGTGCGAACGCACCCTAGGATTATTATGGTACCCGAGAACCGACACATTTGGTTTCAACCTCTCACTGCAAAAGATTCCAGAAAAAATATTGACATGCGAACAAAAACCTACAAAGCGGGAACTTCTACGCATTGTTATGTCTATATTCGACATTTATGGCCTACTGACACCGTTCACTATAAAGGCAAAAATCATTATTCAAGATACCTGGAAGTCTACAATAAAATGGGACGAACAAATACCTACAAAACAGTTTGAAATTTTTCGTAAGTGGATTTGTCAATTACAAGAAATAAAAGATATTCGCATACCAAGATGGTATTTTCGTTCTGCTACAAAACAAGTTCCAGCTGACGAAAGCTTCAACAATCAAGCGAGTTCAAGCGAAACAATAGAACTTCACATATTCTGTGACGCATCGCCCGCCGCGTACGCCGCTGTAGCCTACTGGCGCGTACACACAGACAACATGAATGTGTGCGTATCCTTCATCGCTAGTAAAAGCCGTGTTGCACCGATAAAACCTAATTCAATTCCTCGGCTAGAACTACAGGGCGCTGTACTCGCATGCCGCCTCGCCGATGTTATACAAAAAGAACACAGAATACAACCGAGTAAAAGATTGTTTTGGACGGATTCTATGACCGTATTACACTGGATTAAAAATGACACTCGCAATTACAAAACATTTGTAGCAAATAGACTGGGTGAAATCGACGAGTTGAGCAAAATTAATGAATGGCACTACATACGATCTGATAAAAATATTGCAGATGTAGCTACAAAAAATATGAATTTAAAATTACACAATGATTGTGAATGGTTCCAAGGCCCTGGTTTCCTTTATGAAAGAGACAGCTCCTGGAAAACGACCGCATCTGAAAAAGAAGAAATAAAAATTAATGAAGAAACTTTAGAAATGATACACCATGTATACACTACTGAGAGCGCTACTTTACCTGTTCCGGACCCCAAAAAGTTTTCGTCGTGGCTTCGTCTTATGAGAAGTACTGCTACCGTTCTACTGTTCCTAGAAAAATGCAAGAAAACCTGTAAAAAAGAAATTGACACAGAGTTATTACAGCGAGCAGAAAGGTTATTAACTCGCTACGCGCAGATGCAATCATTTTCTACGGAAATCCATTTATTGAAAAATAGTGAACAGGTACAACCTGACAGCCGAATACGCAAACTGACGCCGTACCTAGATGAGTGGGGTATCCTCCGGGTTGGAGGAAGAGTAGGAGCTACCACAGAAGTGAGCTTTGATATTAAGCGACCCATTATACTGGACGGACGTCACCACATCGCTCGACTAATAACTAAAAGTTACCACGAGAAGTCGGCGCATGGTCATAACGAGATGGTGGTTAATGAACTTCGTCAGCGCTACTGGCTGTTAAATATACGACCCACAGTACGCACTGTCGCATCCCAATGTATATCCTGTCGAATGAAAAAGGCTGTACCATCCGTGCCACGAATGGCAGATTTACCTGCTGCAAGACTATCGCATCATCAGCGCGCCTTCACCCACTGCGGCGTAGATCTCTTTGGCCCCATGGAAATAACTGTTGGCCGGCGCCGAGAACGACGTTACGGCGTGTTATTTACCTGTATGACCGTGCGGGCCGTGCACGTGGAGGTGGTGCCATCACTGACCACAGACTCCTTCATTATGGCCCTTAGAAGAATGGCGTCCAGAAGAGGATGGCCGCAACAAATGTATTCAGACAATGGCACCAATCTACGAGGCGCCGACGCTGAACTTAGAAAATCATTTGAACAAATGGATCAGACCAGCATCTACAAAGAAATGACCAATCGAGGGGTAGCCTGGTCTTTTTCATCGCCACTTAGTCCTCATAAAGGTGGTGCATGGGAACGCCTTATAAGAAGTGTGAAGACCTCCCTGAAAATTATTTTGAAAGAAAGGGCCCCCCGTGAAGAAACCTTAATAACGCTCCTCGCTGAAGTAGAAAATATAGTAAATAGCAGACCATTGACCCATGTGAGCGTCGACCCAAACCATATGGAAGCTTTGACCCCAAATCATTTTTTAATTGGTTCTTCTTCAAACTTACCGGTACCTGGAACCTTTGATGACGGAGACCTGTACCTGAAAAAGATGTGGCGAACAGCACAGAGATTGGCCGACCTATTTTGGCAACGCTGGATCAAAGAGGTGCTACCGGACCTTTTGCCTAGACAGAAATGGTACGAAGAAAGAGTTAACTTGAAGCCAGGAGACCTAGTGCTTATAGTCGACCCTAACCTCCCGAGAAACACTTGGCCGAAGGGTATCGTAGAGAGAGTGTTGCCTGGATCGGACGACCGTATACGCACTGTAGAAATAAAGACGAAGTCTGGAGTGTTGGTCCGACCAGTTACTCGCTTGGCGCTGCTTCCCGTTGCTAATTAGTGTCCCTAACGTGACACTGGGCGGAGAGTGTAGACGACGCACCTCGCGAACCTGAAACCAAACATAAAAAATTATTAAATTATAAGTGTAGGTAGATTTGAAAAAATATAAATGTACTTACTGTTGTTCGTTGAAATAAACCGAAGACTACCCTCCGCTTGCGCGCGGACAGCTACAAAACAGTTGGATTAGAACCTCGGTACTGAGCAGCTAGCTTGTCCGCGCGCACTCGGCCGGTTTTCTTCTATCTTCCTATAAAAAGTGTTTTTAATCCCCACGGCATCTCGCCACTCCACGCACCTCCGTAACAGTAAGATTAATCAAGTTGATAATATTACACCTTACAATAACATGCTCTATCTTAAGGGCCCTTAATCTAAACATTCGTATTAAGCATTTATATTCAGCCTTTAATAATTATAACATTTCATAGCATTGTATTTTAAAACATCGTTCTATATGGCGCTAGAAGCCACCATCGCGTTTCAGGTACCAAGACCTTTTTTATGTTTGGTTTCTGGGAATTCATGCACTTGTAAAGATGCACATTCTTTAGCAATAAACTACGGCATCTTTCTCGAAGTTTTTATTTGAGTTTTGAACGTCTGTGAGAAATCGAAATTCAACCTACCTAAGTATTACAGATAAAAAATATTTGTTTAAGATAAACCTATGCTTAAATAGCTTTCAAGTAGGTAGGTAGGTATCTCAAATACCGTACCATCACACGAGTAATTAACTCTCTCCATATATCCTCCAAGGTTTGCTTGTAGAAAACTCTATTTAGGGTTAAGCTTGCCTCTGTACATGCCCGCTTTATAATGTTCATCTGTATGGTGTACAATAAAGAATAAAGAATGATTCTACTTGAGTTGTGTTTTTGAATTATGTCTAGTTGGCATAGCCGAGATACCTGCAATAAAGATTATTCTTAACCAATAAGAAAAAATAAGTTAGTACGTAGATTTTCTATGTTGGCACGAAAAAACAAATTAAGGATTTCCAACGTCTTGGGTTATAAATAAGGTTCGTGCTTTTAGTAGGGCCACGGAAAAATATAATAAATAATAACAACAGAATAACAGTGAAAGAGGAGGTAAGTAATGATAGGAATCGGTGTTTGGGGAATCACTTGGGTGGAAATAATGTCGAATCGCTTTTTGTATTCAATAACTGCTATTATGGGATATATTCTTGCTCACTTTAAATCCCTGGAAGGTTAGTAAATGAATCTAGTGAATAGGTAGACTAAATAGTGTAATTCACTGCTCAGAAGCATTAACTTTGTAGGTATAGCTTCTGCTAATTAAATCGCATACAAAACCGTTGGATTTACCTCTTCACGGCAAGTCAACTTGAAAGAGAGTTGTTGAAACACTATTCTCAGACATGCCTTTGACTAAGTCCTTAGATCTTGAGTACCGGCCTTGAAATTCTGTCTACCCACTAATTATGTAGATTACAGTCGTGAACAAAATTCATTTAACTTTAAAATGTAGATTACATAGAAAAAAGTTTAGTTAACAGTGTACATGAAATATGTAGCTTTTATATTGCCAATATTATAGAAACAATGAAGAAACAAACATTTTAGTTGAACCCATAATGCGTTATTAAAATTGTATCCAACAAAAGGAAAAGGAAAGTAAGTAAATATTTAAATTTTGCGTCCGCGGTGCAACAGCGTGCTCTTGTACAATCGCGAACAAAAGCGTCACTTTAG
Organism: Thera obeliscata; assembly: GCA_947578465.1. Taxonomy (NCBI): domain Eukaryota; kingdom Metazoa; phylum Arthropoda; class Insecta; order Lepidoptera; family Geometridae; genus Thera; species Thera obeliscata. Next base: position 18,752,924 of record OX387912.1, on the reverse strand, counting down.
ATGAAAGCAGCCGGAAAAGCTGGAACGTAAAAGCATTCTGTTACCGTAATATACCTACGGAGCGCAGTTTGAATGGTCTGGTTAATCCAAAATGCAGCAATTTAAAGCCAAAAGTTGGGATGTAGAGTATTTAGTAGGAGTAAAACTAACAGAAGAAATGTGGTTTGTGTCAAGTTCTAAAAAGTAACCTTAGCAAGGCTATTATTAGGTGACTAATTGACAAATTGACTGATTGACAAATGATTATGATGAAATACAGGAGATTCTAGAATTAACGAAAAATAACATAGCCGGAAGTTGCATTTACTCGAAAAGCATTTCCCTATTAACTAGATTATTTCAATCTTCACAAACAATTATTTTTGCTCATACCGTGGAACCGATCTCCTCGTGAAAGCCTCGGAAATTACTCTCACGCCACAGTATATAAAACAGTTATTACGGCTACACGGTTGCACGCACTGAATAAATAAACGCCCTTAATTACTGCACTTCTACTTTTGTACGCGAGTGTACTTTTTGAAGGGGTCGGGGCTATTTTACTTTCAACATTGTGGGTTAAGTTATTATAAGTTTGAAATAATTTTAATTAGTTTTTTTAGTATAGTTATGTAGTAAAGAAGAGTAGTCTGTAAAGTAAGAACTTGGCTCTATTAGAATTACTCAAGTTGAAATATTGCTCAAACAAGTGTTTTGTCTCTGTTTATCATTGGTAAAAGAAAAAAGAAGATTATTTATAAGTTAAGCCGATGGTATGTCCTCATAATTATGACAGCCCTCATAGCTCAGTTGGTAGTAGCTCTGCTTTCTGTGCTAGAGGTCGTGGGTTCGTTCCCCACCGAGAACAAACATTTTGTCTGATGCATACAGATGTTTGTTCTCTAAGATACCAAGGCATAAGTGCTAATTATGATCTGCTTAGTAACAAGTGCCCTAACATCTGTGGAGTTTCATAAGTAATAAACCGTAAGAAGTAATCAGCGAGGTGTAGAAATGAAACGATGAAATTATACGCGTAGGCTTATACTGGCAAATTAGGTGTCTAGGTGGAATAAGGATATTTTGGAAATGTGTTCTCTGCTGATAAGAGCACCCTTTTAGGAAAAATAGTTAAGGCCTGCGCACACTTAGGCCGCTGGCGTCGGCGACCAGTGAAACGCTGTCAAAGTAGACAGCGATATTTACAGCGTTTCACTGATCGCTACCGCCAGTAAACTAGGTATGCGCAGGCCTTTAGGCCATTTGGGTTTGTCAATCAGAGTTAGGAATATGTTTCCATCAGTATTGACAGAATCGCTAAAATAATCAGTTCTTTGAAATCAAATGCTGAAGGATGTGATCTTATTAACCTTAATATGTTTCTAATGACGTTACCTGACACACTTGAAACAGTGGCTGCTATAGTGAACATGTCTATCAAGTCTTCTGTGTTTCCTGATGTCTGGAAACAGGCAATTGTGCGCCCTCTACCTAAAATTTCAAACCCTGTGGAACTTAAAGATCTCAGGCCTATAAGTATCTTGCCATGCTTATCAAAGATTATGGAAAAAGCTGTCTCTGCGCAACTTACCAACTACCTTGAGAAAAACTGTATCCTCCCTGAGGTACAGTCAGGTTTTAGAAAAGGGCGAAGCACGGTAACTGCTCTTCTTGATGTTACTGACAACATACTAAGTGCGCAGGACGAAGGTTTGTGTACATTGCTGGTTCTTTTAGATTTTTCAAGGGCTTTTGATTCAATAAATATCAAGCTCCTCATCGCCAAGTTAGAATACTATGGGTTTGATGATGGTGCATTACAATGGTTTAAAAGCTACCTGACGAATCGTAGTCAGTATGTTAGTTTAACTTCGAATTCTTCTACTAAGTGTTCTAGTGAGTTGTCTGTTGACAGAGGTGTTCCCCAGGGCTCGATTTTGGGTCCGATACTTTTCATTTTATATTCAGCTGATTTAAGGCACCATATACGATACTGCCAGTTTCATATTTATGCAGATGATACACAAGTGTATATATCTTGCAAACCGTCTGAAGTTAATAACGCCATCGCTAAACTTAATGCTGACTTGGACAACATAGCTCTTTGGGCCAAAAATAACAATCTTTTATTGAATCCTACAAAGACTAAATATCTAATCTTTGGAAGTAAATATCATCTAGCTGGTCTTGGTCCCTTAGTTGACGTCATGGTTATGGGTGAGCCTATAGAACGTGTCTACAAAGCTCGTAATCTTGGTCTTCAAATGGACTGTGCCCTTCGATTTGAGGAGCACATTGCTGAAACTGTAGGAAACTGTTTTTATAGATTAAAAGTCTTATACACGATAAGACCATTTATATCAGAAGATCTACGCATCAGGTTGGTAGAGTCATTAGTTTTATCTAAACTAAACTACACTGATGTTGTTTTCGGGCCGCGCCTATTAGCCAAGACGCAAAAACTTTTGCAACGAGTACAGAATGCTTGTGCGCGTTTTGTGCTTTAATGTTCCTTTTAGGGGTCATGTAAGCCCATTTTTAAATGCTCACTCAATCTTGAAAATAAGGCATCGACACAAGCTTCACTTAGCATGCCTATTGTTTGGAGTGATGAAGCACAACGCGCCCAAGTATCTCTACGAGAAGATCGCGAAGTTATCATTTAACAGGTCCTGCGAACGTCGCCAATGCTCGATGCAGCTCTCAACACAGCGCCACAGAACGACTGCTTTTAGAGGTAGTTTCCGCTACGCTGCATCGAAGTGTTGGAACAACATTCCCCCACCGATCAGGAACCTGCAGAGTATATACGGGTTCAGAAAAAAACTTAAGTTATATTTATTAGACTGGCAAAAAAAGCAGGAAACTCTTTTACACGATACAAGCGCTATATAATTACGTATTTTTTATATAATTTTTTTTTTTCTCTCATAGTTGGATTTTTATGATGTTTTTTGTTTTTACTGTTAATTTACTATTAGGTCTTATGTGAGTTATGTGGTGCATTTTGTTTGTTTTTAGTTGTAGAATGCCTTTTAAATTTTCCTTTTTTATTGTATTTACTTTTTGATTATTATGTGTATTTTATAGTAAGTATTTAGTTTTCACGTCCGCTTATGGTAGGTTTTTTAAATAGGACCTAGCGGAAGACCAGCGTAGGTTGTTGCCAGCCTGCATCATGCTGAGCTATGGTCCCATTTGCAGCACTTTTTGTAAATAATATTTCTACCTACGACTTCCTTTTAATTTTGTTTTATTTTGTTTGATTTATTTTGTTGTTGCTAGTTATAGTTTGTAGGTGTGTATTTATTATGTTATGCTTAGGTAGTTATTAATATGAATGTTTTCACTGTTTTTTTATTATTGATGTGTTGCAAATAAATTCATTTTCATTTCATTTCATTTCATTTTTTCTTTCCAAACAATATACATATTATGTATAGACTATAGAGCTCCATGCAGCAAGCTCTTTCCATCAGGTAGGCCGTAAACTTGTTTTTAAAAATATTGCGCAGAGCCTAGGTAATGCAAAAATGATCGTGTTCACTAAATGCCTAGGTACGCACATCTTATAGGCGATGGCGATTATTGAAACGCTGTCAAATATGGCTGTCATATTCGCCAGCGTTTCACTGTTCGCCATCGCAGATCGCTTAAATGTGCGCACGCCTTAAGTTATTTATAAAAAGTGTTAGTGTGCATTTGGAGTACCTTCTAGCTGTTACGGCTGGATAGGCGGCTATTCGTTTTTAAGCTATTGCTACATGCCCTACGATGCACTGCACTATGTTCAACCTCGCGTGGTAGTCAACGGCACCCACACCCTTCAAAACAAAACGCAGCAACACTGCTTCACGACAGAAATAGGCATGGTGGAAGTACTTTCCCGACAAGCCCTTCACAAAGAACTATACTACAACAAAAAAAATATATAGTTAAAAGTAAATAAATATCTTTATCAAAACATCCAACGTGCCCTCAATTCATCACACGGGCCAAAGGTAAAATGGACACAATGCGACAAAACTGTGACGCTCAAACCCGAAAGACTTGCGAAATTCAATTCCGACTCTCATATCAGATAATCGGCTCAGCGTCGATGCAATCCGAAGTTTCGAAGGCACTTCGGCCGAACTCAGATCACGAGCGAGCTTAAGCTAGCCCACTTTTTGAAAGAAACTATAGTTGCAACTCATCATCATTTTCCTGCCCTTATCCCACCCTAAGTAGGGTCGGTACAACAGGTTTTCTTCTTCGACTCACCTCTATCATTCGTTCAAAGTTGGGTTTATCACAGTTATCCTATACCTTTAAGCATATTATTATCTTTACTGGTTTATTCTTACTGAACAACGCCATCTACTGGACATGCTTGCAGTTAGTTGCTCACAATCGTCAATAGATGGCAGGAGCAGTCACATATTCAGTTTATGTTTTTAGTTTTTTTTAACGAACAGACTCATTTTCTGAAAATGAATCATAGCTAGATCGTTTTATCGTCCCCGAAAACCCCTGTATACTTAATTTCATGAAAATTGTTGGCTCAGTTTCCGAGATCCTAAATATATATATATATATATATATATATACAAGATTTTCTCGTTTAAAGGTATAAGATATATATATTTAGGATCTCGGAAACTGAGCCAACAGTTTTCATGAAATTAAGTATACATGGGTTTTCGAGGACGATAAAACGATCTAGCTAGGATTCATTTTTAGAAAATGTCCCCTTAACCGTAAATTAAATAATCAACTTTATCATAAAATCATAACTCCTAGCGCCATCTGTTGATTAAGTCATGAGTTAGTGGGACAGAGAACGCCATCTATTGACAAGTAGTGGAGTTTATTATTATGTCGGTAAGATCGAAAAATATTAATATTTAATCAGTATGTAAGTAATTCGTATTTAAATATAATTCACAACAACAGTTTACCAAAAAAAAAATACCGAGCGAAGCTCGGGCACCAACTGCTATCAGGAGATGTAGGAAAATGAATCACTGGCAGTATTTTTGGTTTTGAAATAATTGTGTGTACTTTTTCTTTCCTTGTTTTACGTTTATGTATTTGTTTGACTCAGCAATGGATTGAACTAGCTGTTCGCAAACTTTACAGAGATTCAGATTTGTCTCTACTCCGGGAATCTAGATGGGAATTGACGCGCAAAACCTACTAAATTCAGATACACTGACTTCAGATACTGCAGTGTCCAATTCAACAAATTCTGGAGCAGACATTTGTGGAGGAATGATTCCTTCAGGCGATACGATACTGGTTATAGCACGGTTACAAATATTAAATTGGTTTAGTTGGTATATCATAAATTTTAAAAAAATACCATACACTTGTAATCGTGAAAACCTTCTACATAAAATCTCAAAAATCACAGGGTTACAATACTTAGCACAAGGACTGTTTTAAAATTCACACCCAAGGGTTTGAAAAGGGGTGTCAAAATTGTGAAATAGCATCACATAGATATACAAAGTCTGATCCCACCACTACCTTTTTATGCACCTATTAGTTGCAGTATGTATCTCTCATCCTAAAACGCCTGTTTCGAAAAACACGTTGCAGTCTTGGCACCAATCCACAAAATACTGCAATAAAAGCATTTGAGGGTTCACAAAGCAATTGCCGATTGTTCAGACCGTTTAGACTGTTCAGGGTTCCAAATAATGTGGGGCCTGAGATCTTTTTATATTCGCAATGCATCTTCCCAAGCCACAATGTAAGGTAACAGCGGTTGTTTTTGATAGCGGTTGTAAGACCGCTGGTAAATCTTTATGAAAGGTGTAGGTATTCATTTATATACAATGTTAGCTTTGAGCTCGAGGTAATGTTTTACTAGAAAAATCCGGTGAACGTTCGCTTTCTTGAATACGAAGGTTTCAAGATTGTATTCTTAAAATATTATAAACAGTTATCAAAGTATATTTTTACATTACTTACAAGATATATGTTTGCCCTTTCACTGACTTTTACGGCCTTCAACGCATAAAAAAATCTTCTTTTAAACATTTTATCTACCAAAGTTAAATAATTAAAAAAATATGGGAATTCCAGATTTTCAGAGATTTTTTATTGCCTCTAACTCGGAGAGACGGTGGGTTTCCACCTGAAAAATTATGATACATTTCGAGTAGCATGCCCAGGAACTTTCCAACTTAGTTCCCCCATCCCCATTCCACCACCGGACCACCAGACGTACGGAGACAGACATCCATTCATGGTTGATACACCTTTCCACACTAAGCGCTTCGCCTCCACTTTTATAATGTGGATAGCCAAAGAGTGGAACTCTTTGGCGGCGTCTGTATTTCCGAATACCTATAATTTGGACGTTTTCAAAAAAAGAGTGAATAGGTATCTTCTAGGTGAGCGCTATAACGTCCATCAGATGTTGTAAAAATATTTTTATTCAATTTTTTTATGCGATTTTTCTTATGCAAAGTCACAATACAGCGACTAGGTACAAAATAAACCTCTACTTACATATTTCAACTGCGCCCCGACCCCCATAAGTTTACGTCGCATCCTCACAAAAAGAGTTATGGACACGATTAAATAAACAAACCCACAGGACATCACAAAAAAGGTTCAAAAAAGTGGATAAAACATGTATAAATCAACTTCAAAGACGTACAACTCATTCGTTGGACAGAAGCTCAAGAAATCTTGAGAGCAGCTGATAAAGTGCGCGAAAGTTTGCACAATGCAGTCGGATCTAATCTGAGCAAGGATATTTCATGAAACTAGATTTATAACCACGAACAGTAGGTAATAGTTTTTCCGTTGAACTTGTGTTTGTAAGCTCTTTTATTATCACGCAGTAGTGCCAACACTCCAAAACTCATGTTATACAACATTTCGGACAGCAGTTTATCTATAATTTGCAGTAGGATTTAGTTTAGTAAAGAGTAAAACCCAAAAAATATTTTCACAAGTCGTTAAAATCGTATATCGGTAAGATACGAGTACAATTAAATAAATTTCTTCAAGTGCAGCCTATCCTCGACTTCAAATGTTCGTAATTTAAATTTACATCATACATGCTCAGTAAGTAGGATTTATTGCTACCGTCACACTATGCTTGATATAAAACTTCTTGGTGAAACCATCTCTTTCCTTATAAAATGATAAGATAACTTTTTACTGGAAAAAGTAGTAGATACACATCTAATACGAGCAAATATTTTACTAGTAATTTTAATAAATAATTATATTTTTGTCAAATAAAAAAAAATGTTATTAATTAAATCAGAAAATAAACAAGTATATTATTATGTATATACTTAGACATTGTATTTAATGTTATATTCAAACATTTTTAGAAAAAACATACATTAAAAAAGTTGTAGTTACCACAGACTACGAAATGTATTCCGTATCTCATAGCTAACCATGAAGTTTATTCCAGCGTGATAAAAACTTCTTGCCGTTGAAACCACAGGGTCGTTAGTTTTATCCCCCATTGTCCTGCATCCTTAAGGGCATCGTCCTATTTTCACTTCTCCATCCTTCACTCTAATGGGTCAGTCCATCAGCAGGAATCAAGCCATCTCCGCTTTGGTCAGCCACGGGTAGGTAAATTAAGCGTTTTATAAAGGAGCATTTTCTTGGTTTGCCTATAGACTTTATTTTTACTTCGGTAGGTGTTCTTCAAATTTTCTTAGCTATATTTGTAAGCCAAATAAAACTTATCTGTCCTAGTTATTTTATAAGGATAGCCAGGGATAGCCTACCAAATAATGTAAAAATAACTTCTCAGTAAATAGGATTTACTGCTGAGGAAAGAGGCTGCGTGTTTTGCGATTATCAAGAATATACAATACTATAACTTATCGATATTCATCGTATACTTTTTATGATTTTTTCCTTAGTAACTCCTTCATTTTGTAAGTAAACTAAAACCGTACAAGTAGGTACCTAACTTGAAGTAACTTGTGTTTCGCAACAACTTTGTCAAAGTGTTTCGTCTAAATAACGGACATTGGAGCCGGGTAATCTACAGGATCGATCAACGATTGGAGTTGAAAAAGTAAAGTTTGGATCGAAAGTTATCTGGGCCAGGTGTTTGCAACTGCCGGCATGGCTATTACCTAACAAGAAGTAGCGATGGGTTTAAGCAGTACAAGTAAAATAATACGTTGATTGTTTTTGAAACGATGTTTAACCATTTTCTGACTTTCTGTCCTATAATAGTAGATTGTTTTACAACGAGCTATGAGAAGAGTAAATAGAAACCGAGCGCCGCATGTTACACCCTACTTTTCACTACGAGCTTACGAGAAAATAAAATAATCTAATTCAAATGAAATACTTAGTAGAGAAAAATTCTAAAGATTTCGCGTCAATGTCTTTTTTTTTTCTTCTGTAGCTGCAACGCATTGCATGCATTCTACCAAAGAGATCGCCTAAGAGATTTTAGTTCCATTTACAAAAATAATATGTTTGTTTTTATGAAACAGTAGGTAATTCATGGTTATTCTACTTATGACTTAATACTTTTTCTTTTCTATATTAGGCTCATTGTCATTTGACAGACAAAATAAAAATGATGATGTTCTGTGGATTGAATATTTATTTATTTCAACGACTCATTTGACTTCTACTGCTATCATGTCTATTGCCTGTTTTTACGTATTAGCCTCGCTTGGTAGGGTGCTTACGGTGCTCGAACGTGCTGCTTACGAAATTTCGGTATCAGCAAGAATTAACCAAGATTTCGGTAGGAACTTGAGAAATTTGAATTCAATTTAAAATTAGCGTTTCGTAATGTTTCTTACATTACAGAGAAAAATATAAGCTCACCACAGTAGGTAAAACCGATTTTGATAAAATTTATAAGAATTCCAGAGTAAAAAAAAAAACAATTCGGTTCTTAAATGACGAAGTTATGCCATTAAAAAAATACAACCGAATTGAGAACCTTCTTTTTACTTGAAGCCGGTTCTAAATTGGATTCCACCAGAAATGGCTTTGCTCTATAAACGTATTTTTAAGTGTTTTTTCTATTGCATAGGTATCCTTATTAATAAAATCAAACATGGAAGCATCCTCACACCGCCTCATAGGGTGTGAAATCGTTTGAAATTCATGAATGCGGTTGGAACGCGACGCACATATAGCGGCAACCCTGCTTATAAGGGTTGAACTCTTCAGAGACTGGTACCGCTATATGACGTTGTCAATGCTGATGAAATGTCACATTTCAGACACTCGACGAAAGCCCGACGATAATTGTATTTTCTAGACCATTATTTAAAAACATTGTACTTTAGGGTTGTTTTTCCATCTGTGGAATAACGCTTTTCGTCGAATATACAATGTCTGTCCTACTGGCTGGCTTAAAAAGAGATGGATATTTTTTTATCCGATGAATTAAATCTACAGATAAAAATTAGCCCTCAGATCAAAATAATAATTCAGAAACCCCCGTGCGAAATACCTTTAAATAAGCGAACCCTACACTAAGTACAAAAACTATTTCAAGTGTATTCACGCCACGAAACGTTCAAACGTAGAAGAGAGCCTATGTTTATTGGAGCCTCTTATTCTTATGTCGGAATAACGAGCGCCGCTTTTTAGAAACCAAAACGTAAGCAACTTGAGACCACTTCGAAATACTTAGCTACTGAATAATTTAAGAACAAAAGCAAGAGGCAGTGGGGAATATTAACTTGATTGGAAACATGTTTGTATCTAGCTAGCACAATACTTTGATTACTTTGTACCTATGAGTCTAGAAGTAAACCTCACTTGTAAGTATAACTTAATTATCGCTCGGTACATCGAAACGGGTATTTATAACGATTACCTTTATTATTTCCCGACATTTAAACTATGTTACAACAGCCGTGGTCGCGGGCAGACTGGAGTTCATTTTAGTCACCGTCGAGAAGCGGAGGCAGTCGCAGTTTTATTATTTTATGCTAAGTCGAAAAAAAATCAAGCATCGTATACTGTAGTCGTACCGAAAGAAGCCTCTTTGAGGCGCACTTAAAATCATTTCATCACACTTGGTTCGAAAGAACCTGTGACACGATAAGAAGAAGAAGAAGACTGTAAAGTTAGAGATTTTTTGGTCTAAAATACATACTAGCCAACATTTCATATTTTGTATGTTCAACACCTGACTGAGATTGGATTAAATTTCCTAACTTCAATCATCAGTTGAAAGTTTGATTCCCACTGATATTAACACCAATTAATATAAATTGGCTGCTGCTCGCACGAAATAACAGTAGGTAGTTTTGTTTATTGAATAACTTCCACAGTCCTGGAGTATTTGCATCACGAGTAGCCGGTATTTGGGCCTTTTGAACCACATTTACATGGAAAGCTTTCTTGTTGTTACCTGGTACCATATAAACGCCCATGTCGCTAATAAATACCTCTAAAACTACTGCAACCATAGCAATAGCTGTAATTAGGGACATGTACAATAAATTATAATAGCTAGGTTTATCGGTCCTTAGGGGAACTCCTTTCCAAAAAAATATTTTTTTAAATAAATACACACTAAATTTATTTTGAATTCCTACAATAAAAAGTGACATTGCTCATCATTTTTTTCATTTTCTTGCCCTTATCTTATTAAGATTTTTGTAATGTCCCTAAAGTTAGGAGCCAAGCGGGATCTTATCTCATTGCTGACTGAAAAACTAAGTAAGCTGCGACAAACGAAACGAAAGTTTACATTAGTATATTTCATTACAAGTGCGGGAAGGCTGTCATTGCAAAGAGTTTCGACAAATGTCTACCCGAGCCGAAGGCGAGGGTTGACCGTCGGAACAAGTTGCAATGACGGTTCCGCACGTGTACTGAACGACTATTTTTAATACAGTTGCGAAAAAAATAAGCAATTTAATCAAATAATAAAAATACCATTTGCTTTTTTCTCTTCTCTCCACGCAATAAGTTCGTCGTATGTATGCATGTAGCGACTTTTTGACTTTTCCGGTAAAATGTTCTCCGAAGCATTTTGTGCAATTATACTGAGTTCCGGTGGTGTTAATTCAAAAAAACTAGGGTCGAAATTACTCATTTTGTGCAACAAACAAATAAACTCGCAAAGAAAATTTCTGAAAAATGGCGCCAACCGTAAAATATAAGCAGAGATTTTTTTTTTTCTTCACCCATTCTGGAAGGCAAAGGGAACTATACCCATACAGCCAAGTCTTCAGTAGATTTTTTTTATTGATATGAATTGAAAATGAAATTTAATGAGATGAAATGAAATGAAACCTAACATAACTCATTCAATCAAATCATTAAATCTGTTAATGAAACAAATTAGTAGCTTCTTTTTAGAAATAATACGTATTTGCATGAATTATAAAAACTTCGATGAATTTTTTTAGTAAAAACTTCATGGATGGTTTTTCTTTTTAGACATTATTTTGACAGTTGGGAAAGAAAAAGCACTAGTGCGGGAATGGTAAAAAAAAAGCACGCGTGTGTAATAGCCCACATCCCGAACGCTATACGTCCCTGCAATACGCCACTTTTTGAGCAACTGTATTAAAAAAAAAGTTACGTGGTCAGGGTCCGGGCTTAGGTAACAAGTTAGATAAGTCTTAGTTGCCGGTGATCTGTTTTCTATGTAAACTCAGCTAATAATCCTATATTGAGAATTTCTCACCTTAATAGAAATGAGGGTAAAATTAAATTTGTGCCGAGATTTGAGGCGGGTCGCGTTGCAAAATTGCCTTATTTTAGATTCTGTCCATTCTGAAATTAACATTGTAGACCCAAACCAACCTTTTGTGTTTTATCATGAAGAGGCGTGATTATTGTGACTTTGTAATTAACAGAAGGTTGCGTATCCTTTGATAGCAGGAATTTAATTAATTGAATCCTACTGACCTTTTCTTGATACAGATTTTTAGGGTTCCTTAGCCAAATGGCAAAAACGGAACCCTTATAGATTCGTCATGTCTGTCTGTCTGTCTGTCCATCCGTATGTCACAGCCACTTTTCTCCGAAACTATAGGAGCTACACTGATGAAACTTGGTAAGTAGATGTATTCTGTAAACAGCATTAAGATTTTCTCACAAACATAGAAAAAAAACAATAAACTTTGGGGGTCCCCATACTTAGAACTGAAATTAAAAAAACTTTTTTTCATCAAACCCAGTGTGGGGTATCTATGAATAGGTCTTCAAAAATGATGTTGAAGTTTCTTATATTACTTACTGCTACGGAACCCTTCATGGGCGAGTCCAACTCGCACTTGGCTCGCATTGGCGAGTCTAACGCTCAAATTGAAGCGCCTGGCGTGGTATGGACATGACATCAGGAGGGATGAAAGTCATGTGACCAGGAGAGTGATGAGTATGAATGGAGATGGATATGGGGGTAGAGGTAGGCCAAAGAAAAGATGGATGAACAGTGTGAAAGATGACAAGGATAAGAAATAAAGTGAACACAGAAGGAGAACATGTTGTGTTGACCCCACATAAAGTAGGGTAAGGGCAGGAAGAATAACCAATTGAAGCTCACATTTTGTAAATACTTGTATGAATTGTAAGTTTCCTTGTGTAAATAAAGGTATCAAAGTACCTAATTAGATACAATGTTTCTTTTATGAGTGCTTAAAGCAAACGACTGTCTGTATTACATGATCGCTGATAAAGCGAATAGGTACGACCTTCCAGGTCATTTTGTTTCATCTCATATGCTCTGTTTACGCGTTTCTGTACCGTCACACGAGCAATTAGTATTGGGCAACAATCTACCATGCAGCGGCAACAGTGTTTTACTGAAGTAACAAAGTATTGTATTTAATCATGGTACATGCCATAATCATCAGACTAATTATTATTCCTATATTCAAAAACAGTGATTAAGTCAGAGTTGAGCTTCAAGAACTCTCAAGCAAAGATTTGGAGAAGTGTCAATACACTTCTCCATTGGAAAAATGACGAAAATCTATGCTTGAGGCTTGACTCAGACTCAAGCACTGTTTTAAGCCTAAGCCTGTTGGCCTAAGTCTGTTATCATACCTATTTGTTTTCATAAAAGTAACAGTGGCTAGAGGAGACTTTTAACGAGCCTCTAAAAAGTGTCCGGCATTATGAATGAGGGGGCTATAATTTAATAATCCGTGAAACTGGGTCTAAGCTTCTTTTTTAAACTTACAAAGGAAATAAATTTAATTTGTGTAAAAAAAAAGAGTTTCTAGTGATTTCTACCCAATTGTTTTCATTAGATACGGTTTTTTCTGATTAAGTTAATCATAAACCTTGGAACTATAGTGTGATTATTTTAGCAATGATTGCCAGATAATAGTTTCTCGTGTGTAAGCACTTTGAACATGTTTACACGATCCGTCCTGTGCAAATACGAGCTAAATTATAACTGTTATAATAAATGTTATAATTGCTTCTTTTAGTTATTCACGAGGGTAAATTGTAATAGCTTTTGTGCAGAATTAGATTTGAATACTTGATTAGATTATGTTGCAAGTACCCAAGGTATTTTATAAACTAGCCGAGTTTTCATATGACTTCGTTCGGGACTGTGAGATTCCTTAGCACTTCAGGAATATTTACTTTTATTTCAACTAAATAACTATAACTAAAACTAAATAACTATATATATCTCTGAAATATAACTATATATTTCAGAGAAAAAACCTTAGATTAAAAGCTGCATATTATTATTTACACACCGTCTTTACGTGTTTAATCACTGCCAAGGCATTTAAGGCTGAGAGGCGTTCAAAGGAAAGTGATTTTTCATTACTCATACTCTGAAAGTAGGTCTGAAGTTGCCTGAGGGGCCTAATTGAAAGTAAAACTTTCAGCCCTAGGGAGAATCGCTTTCTACTGACAGCTGTCAAATTATAAAAAAAAACAAGTTCTATTTTATTCAACCATGTTCCAACTTTCTAAAGTCTTTCTAACTGCAAGGAGGTCGTTGAACCGAATTCCAACTTTTTATTCAGCAAGTAGGTTGGAAACCCTTTACAACAGTAAGGAGTTTAAAAAGTCTAATAAGATAGCGCAATGTAAAATTTAAATTTAAATAACATAAAGACAGTTTTAAATAAATAATATATCTTCTAAATTACTTGATTAATATATAGCTTCAACTATTTATTTAAAATAACATAGATTTGACATTTACCATTTTTTAAATTATGAGAATGAAAATAATGGCTGAATAATGCTGGCGAGCCGAAGCCGAAGGCCCGCCAGAGAAAAAGAAAAAAAAAACCGGGAAGGCGGCAATTCAATCTTCATTTTCACAAATTTTTCTTTCATGTTTTTATTTTAACTTTCCTTGTATTCGTAATGAAAAGCACAGTGTTTACCTCGGGTGAAAGTCTTTTAAGTCCCTCAAGCTCCATTGGCGCCCTCGCTAACGCTCTGGCGCCAAACCCGTCTCGGGACTCAAAAAACGTGACTTTCAACACTCAGGTAACAATGTACTATAAGGTGATCATAAATTGGCCCAAAATATGCCAGTAAGCTACTTGGAAGCTACGCAAGCAAAGTAATAATTAAACCACCCTTATTTTAACAGTTTCTCCCACTTACCCTATTCACAAACATTTTTGGACTGTTTTATTCAATCTTGTTATATGCCTTGGAGATATAAAAAGTGCGACGATTTCGATCTGTATTCATTAACTTGTAGTTTGCCCGAGCGTTTGTGAATAGAGCCTCGACCGGCCCTTGGTAAAGCAATAAATTACCGTTATCAGACCTAATTGAACAACGTGAAACGGAACGTAAATCGCTTGGCAAAGTTGGCAATTAGCTAGAAGACACGCCAGTTATAGCGACGATCTGCGTGCAACGGAGCGCTCCATTAAGTATGATCACAGATGGAATGTATGATGATAATTACCTGAGCGTAGTTTGTACTGTAAAAAATTAAAGAGATGCTTTTACAAAAAAATTACTACACACTAGACGAGTTCTTTAACGACGAACAAAAAGACTAACTATAATAATAAATAACCCTTATAACATTTTATACTAAACCTGCTTACAAATCTGCGTGATTATAATCATATCGGCCCGCTTCTCCAGTATTGCAACACCCTTACAGGGTAAATTATGTATTGATTCAAAAATTAGTTCTAAGATCTGACACTGTTATATTTACATACATAATAAGGCAATAAATATACTGAATACTGAATACTTAGTCGTAGACCTAATAGCCACTTTGTGACGACATTGAGGATAGGGTCGTTTAAGGGCGGGTTTGTTAAAATTATTTTGTTATTTTTCAATATTTGACTAGAAGAGATTCTTACAGCGACAAATAAAATCGCGAATGATACCTCTTTGCTTCTGATTCAATTTTTTGTCTCTCAACAATGCTTAATTATAATAAAAAAAAAATATTACTTCTATCATCATTGTCATCACAAACATAGGTAGAGGACGTTTGGACAGAAATCTAATATTTCCAGGAAGATCTATTTCTAGGCCTCTCCACCCAACGACTTTCTGCCTAGCTAAGCTCGTTTTTTCATAGAAAACTCAATACACTAAATAAAACATATTGCACCAAACTGCATGTCTCCTTGTCAAACAGTTCTTGCAGAAAGCACAATCACATGAACAACTAGCGACACGCCACGTGCCTGCTTTTACTGACTTCACAGTAACATAACTACAAAGCAGTAGGGACACTCGAACTGACAGCCACTGAGAAATAAGGTCTCGAATAGTAATCTCAAATAAGAAAGGACATAGAACGGCTCCATAATGTGTCCTGGAAACGTATGAAATAGGCTTGAGAAGTAGACTCATGATGATGATGATGATGAAATACCATGGCAAAGTCCAGATTAAATACTAGGATTATCAAAGTTGTGGGCATTATTATTAGATTAATGCGGGGATTTTACATTAGTTTCATGTGTTTTTTTCAGGTGGATATTGTGGTCTTTAATTGCTTATTTTTTGGTGATTATCTAAACACTTTCACCGTAAAGTTCCGTACCTTTCCATACATACTCATACATACTCTCGTTTGTCTGATCCCTACTTGGGGATATTGTATAAAACAAAAGACTCGAAACCGATATTGCTACGCCGTAGCACTGTGTCGTAGCCAGTCGGGATATTTGGAAATAAAACAATGCTGAAGATGCCAATGGTGTCTTTCCATCAATCCATCAATGGCGAACCTTGATACCTTACCTTGTTACCTTATTTGAATTTCAATTTATATGTGAGCAAATATGACTTTCAAATCCGAATCTGAAAAACGAGTGGCCAAGCCGATTTTTTTTATACACACAAATATAAAATCTCGCCTCTCATCCATGGAGGTAGACACAGGTCACGGACTGCCACTTCCTAAAATCATTTTTTTATATGTATTTTTTATACGTCTGGTTTATTATTACTGTGTTAAATATATCCTTCTGTGCATGCTCTAGTCTCCAGTCGCCGAAACTAGAGATGTACGGCACTCTGTTTTGTCATTTTTTTGCCACGACAACATTCGAGGCAGACGCGTGCTACTTTTGTTATGGAAACTGAATCCTAAAACAGAACGGACGGTATTTGAGCAGTAACTTCTTTTGTTTATTTGCTTACCCACCGTTTTATTTTTCCTATGCATAGACAGCTAAAAAGTGTAGGTTTCCTAAGCTCGTCAACTGCTGTATTTTTTTAGGGCAAATCTGTAGGTATATTTTTTTAGAAAAGTAGGCCGTAAATGAAAAAAAGAACATAGGCTGGAACTTATCTACATCAACAGATTAGATAAAGAAAATCGTGTTAGTTACACTATTTATAACTCAAAAACAGCTAAACCGATTTGGTTGACAATTGATGGGGAAGTAGCTTAAAGCCAGGAGACGGACGTAGGATACTTTTTATTCCGAAAAAGTTACGGGAACGGGGTGAGCAAAGCCGCGGGCGGTCACTAGTGTTTTATAAACGCATATTAGTTGACAAAATCAAGCATTTTATCAAGTTCATCCCGCTCACAAATTCTTCATTCTAAATTACCATAACAGTATACCTATCTACCTGTCTCCATGAACCACAGAATGGCTACCCGTGCCTATAACTATAACCAGATTGTATAGCCTGTGGTTTGCTCTATCGCCCGACAGTGCCCCACAAAGCACCAGAACAATGGACCCTTTACCAGTTATGGGCGGTTTCGGCATCAATACGCCTGGATGCTGTCAATACAAGGCTTTGTGGGGTCTCATCTACAATTCAACGTTATAAAAAGCTTTGAAGGGTTCTGAATGGACTCTGGCTTGCCTTTATTGATTTTGATAATTAATTTACAGAGTTCATATCAATTCAGTTATTTTTTAATTTTCATTTATTTTTGGTGGAACAGCTAGCTAGTACAACTTTAACTGCATTGTTTTTTTTATTTTATAAAGCTACCAACATTTTAAATCGAAAAATTAGGTCTTGGAACAACCTTACAAAATAATGATCTCAGATACGAGAGTATCCACTTACAGAGTGTTCAGTTTCATTCAGAATCAACCTATCTATCTAATATAAACAAATTAAATAGTTTCTAAAATTAATTACAGCTAAACTAGGTTGCCAGATAGCTATGTCGTAACACTCGCTTTTGAGTTTTTTTTTTTAAATTTCGCAATTCAAATTGAAAAATTATGTTTCCTTACAGTTTGTAGGTCTTCGCCAACTTTTAATTATAAAATTCAACAAAAGGAGTTACTTTGAACCAACCAAGCTCTAGTTTGATTTTACGTACCTTAGATTTTGGTGACGTTGTCGAAATATTTTTCCCGGATCGTATATTTTACGCGATTTTAGGCTAACATACCTAAAAACCTGGGTTTTTACCTATTCTAGATAATATGAATATTTGAAATAAATATTGGATGGACAATCCACACAACACTACCCCAAACTAAGCAGAGCTTGTACGATGAGAACCAGATACACCCATACCCATACATAATGCTTAGTTATTTTATACCAAATCAGTTAAGTACCTACAGGTTACAACCTACATTACAGGTATCAAAACGAGTTTTTTTTTATTTTATCCTATAAAATAATAAAACAACCAAAAGAGAACAAATAAAATAATGTACTGGGACATTGATACTGTAAAGCACTTCCGAGTCGGACTAGAATATCTGTATCCCAGCTCTTATAGCGCCTGCCGTTTCTCGAATAACAGTATTAATTATGTACCTAGGCAGTCACGGGCACTCTTTACAAAAATCTTGAAGCCTAAATCAAAAGGTGTTTTATTCAGTAAAAACCAAAGGATCACTTTATAAAATCAAAGTAAATAAAGAAATGACCAATTACGTTTCTTTCTTTCCAGATTCGGAGCTCGAGGAGTTGGGTGAGCAGCTGCCCAGGTACCGACCAGACTCTATCGCGGCGCTGCGCCAGCAGACTCGCTTCACGGAGCCAGAGCTTAAGAGGCTGTACCGAGGGTTCAAAGCCGAATGCCCCACTGGTGTCGTGAAGGAGGAAACTTTTAAGTTGATTTACAGCCAGTTCTTCCCGCAAGGAGGTAAGTATCAGCTCGGTGAGGCCGATAATATGCCACAAGAGCTGTGGCCAACTGTAACCCTGAAAAGTCGCAGTTTTACTCGATCGGTTTGAACAACTCGTTTCGCCTGCGTGTCTCTCTCTTTTGTATGTATAAAAGATGAGACAAAAACAATACGATACATAGAAACGATCGCAACAAGTTTTTGTCTCATCACTGCTCCATAAAAAAGAGAGAGACACGTAGGCGAAACGCACTGTTCAAACTGATCGAGTAAAACGTAGACTAGGGATTCTGCAGCCTTACTGCCATCTTTGGTGTAGTTTACTGACGATATAGAACTCCTCATTCGAACCAATCGCCTGCAAGCTTTGAAAAAGGATTTGAGGCTTGATTGGTTGAAATCAGGAGTTGTTATGTTCGGTGAACCAAGCTTGGCAGTTGGCGGTTAGGCTGCAGAGTTGTATTGAGTTACACTGACTGACGTGTTGGTGCTATGCGAACCCGTCTTCTCTTGGAGACACGAGACTTCTCAAGATGGTGACAGGGGCATTTATCGTGTCCATACATAAATCACGGAACAACGGGTTGTAACGACATGGACGTCAGTGAAGGCAACTCAATACAAATCTGCAGCCTTACCGTCAACTGCCAAGTTTGGTGAAATCTATCAAACACAGACAACTCCTGCCGGCCTACTTTTGAGCACGACCGGCTGGTACGGGGCACCATCCTAGGTACCTACTCATAATTTAAAAGCAGTTTGAAAGTCTTCGTGGTGGCGTTCCGGGGCCTACCTAAGTCAACGAGCAACGGAAATGCTCAGAAAATGTTCAACTTTGATTTCTTTCTCCCAAAATAAATAAATACTGACATAATCTAGGAGTTGTTTTATTTACCCTATTTCATCGCTGCATGGTGTCGTCGGTTTATGGCACAAAAATGAATATTTTGTGTTCAACTGGAGGTAAGTGGACAGTGTGTTCAGGCAGCAACAGAAATATTGATCATCCATTTGATTTATTTGATAAAATCTAAAATTTCTCCGGGCACGTCCGTCGTCGCCTCAAGGCTCATTTCAATTTTCAAGGCAGAGTGAAAAATGTTTGTAAAAACTTAAACTGTTAATCTAATTCCGTTGCTGACTGTAGGTACCATAGTACGATTAACACCATCGATAGGTATACATATAGCACTAAAACCTAAGCCGATACCTATCTGTAAAGTCGTACACCGCCATCTAGTTGTGATCGCCAGAACTAAATTCATAAAGGTGTTTTTCCTAAGGTTGAACTAACCACACCTTAATAAATAGGTAGATGCGTATACATTCATTCAGGCTAAAGATTCCCATAAAACAGGAGTAAAAAAGGATCTATTTTAATCTTATAGTCGCTTCCACTTTTTAGTTTTTAGTGCAAACGAAACTACCAAGGAGTGGAACTCTTTACCGTCGTCAGTATGAATTAATACTTAAATAATAAATAAATAAGCCATTTATTTCCAAAGGAAGAGTAGATACTTAATTCTAATTTTACATCTAAACATTTATAAAACTTAGGTACATACTAACACTTCTTTTGGGCACCCAAAAATGGGTGTAGGCCTCCTCCTTATGCGCTTCCATTCATAGCGGTCCTGTGCCAGTCGCGTCCATATTGAATTAATACTTAATTATGTGTTATACAAGAGTGCAAAGCTGCTTTTTAACCGCGTGCTCAATTTTGATGACCGAGCAAGCGAAGGATTCTAAGATTTAACCACAAGCGTAGCGAGTGGTTTAATTATAAAAATTAATGTAAGCATAAACCCTGTTGCGATATAAAAAAACGTAGGTGCGCATAGTTTCGCTTGTATTATTAAAAGAGCTCATAAATTTCGGATAGATGGCATTGTTCAGTATCATTATCCACAGAGTGGTTTGCTGCATTTCTGCAATCGAGGGCGCATTTAAATAACCCAGAAATAAAAAAAGGTTTCATTCCGCACGGCATTCGAACTGAGAGGTAAATGATATAAATGTGTGACACAGTTTGCCAATACCTATACCAAGTACTACATACCAACCCAAAGTAAAAAAGGGATTCGTTTTCTGTCATTTTGGGAAGTCACCTAGCTTTTTCATTTTAATTGTTTTTCTGGTGTTATTTTGAGTTTTATTGTGTAATTTCGGTGGTATTTTAACCAACATTACTTGAGGTCTTAGCTCAAAGTGTTAGCAGTTGGAATGAAAGTATTATGTGAAAACAAACGACCATCATTTGTTTCCAAAGCCAAGTAGGGCTGACTTGTCTATGACTGACTAGACTTGACGAAAAAGTATTTTATTTATGCAATATATCCTCACTCGACACTGGCAAAATTGATTCAAAATGGACAGATGCCATTAAATAAGAAAAGGAAGAAGAAGTAACCTATCGCGGCGGATCTCAGTGGAGTGGGTGTGAACCGTGTGTGAACTGTGTGAAGTTAGTCGTAGTTCAGCGGCGTCTTTACCTATTGTGCAGGGTGTGCGGTGCACACGGGCGCAGCGTTCCTAGGGGGCGCCGAGCGCCGCGGCGGGGCGCTCGGCCACTATCAGCAGGCGCGTTGGCCGGACGCCGCACTTTCAATGACCAACGTAAAAAGGGTTCCGCTCTGCGTTCGTCGCCCCCTAGGACCGCTACGGAGCTCAACTTGGCGGGCGCGTTGGACAGGCGCCGCTCTTTCAATGATCAACGTAAAAAGCGCTCCGCTCTGCGTTCGGCGCCCCCTAAGACCGCTACGGAGCTCAACTTGGCGGGCGCGTTGGTCGGGCGCCGCACTTTCAATGACCAACGTAAAAAGCGCTCCGCTCTGCGTTCGGCGCCCCCTAGGACCGCTACGGAGCTCAACTTGGCGGGCGCGTTGGCCAGGCGCCGCACTTTCAATGACCAACATAAAAAGCGCTCCGCTCTGCGTTCGGCGCCCCTTAGGACCGCTAAGGAGCTCAACTTGGCGGGCGCGTTGGCCGGGTGCCGCACTTTCAATGACCAACGTAAAAAAATCTCCGCTCTGCATAGATTTTGTATAGCATCTTGAGCTCTTCTAATATTTGATGAATAACATCATAGGGGCCGACGAGCGCCGCTGGCACTCGGCGCCCTCCCCCCCCCCCTTTTTTTTCTCCTCATAAAGAAAGAATTTTCAAATTTTCTTTCTAAATGCATTTCTAAGCTATAATAGAAACACACCCTCCAAGTTTCATGCTTCTAGAACTTACGGTTTAGGCTGTGCGTTGATTTTTTTTAAACCATTTTCCCCCTTTTTCTCTAAGTTCTTTTTCGATAAGTTTTGGCTTGTTAGGGTTTACACCAGAACACCTTGCATAATAATTCTAAATATAGTCAACAGGACATTGTGGTAACCAAACTGCATTTCTTCTTAAAAATCTCCAAGCAATAGAGTTAATTACCCATTGGGGAAATTTGACAGTTTGTTGTAACTTGATGTGCTGTTACTTGTACTTTGTATCCATTCCATTTTGAACGCACACTTACTAGGGGGCGCTTGGGTAATGTTTGCACACGGGCGCTACATGGGCTAGAGACGCCTCTGCGTAGTTATTTATTCTAATCGCTAACAAAAACGCTATTATAATTATACTTAGCCCTGTCACTGTTAGTCATCCATTACCCAGTGATAAAAGATGGCAATAGTTCAAGCATTATTTATCTTTTCACAGATTTTCTAAGTAGGTAAGGCCACAAGTTACGTGGCGTAAAAAGTCAAAATAAGAATAATTGCTAACTTCACTCTCGCCCAAAAAATCAGCAGCGCGTAGATACCTACTCTACCTATCTATGCATTACCTTTACCTACATGCATCCTACATAAGCAATATAATTAAAAATGCTTTAAGTCGACTCTTTATCCAAAAGATTAAACCAATTTCCCTGAAAATTAAATATCTATGAGACCAACCTATCAGAAAATAAATATTTTAACAAATCGGTTTTTAAATGACGGAGTTGTAAGTAAAAAAAGCACAATTAATCATTGAGTACTTCTTCCGTTTTTGAAGTTGGTTAAGAAACTTGTATGTGGTAGGTAGGTACCTACTGTTAACGAAATTAGGCACAGTCGGCTGCAGTAAATGAATATATTTTGTTAGTATTGCAGTGGACTTTTACAGGGCAAATAATTATTATTAGATCTTCGTTGGCCTCACTAAATGTTGCTGTGGCACTAAGATACGAAGCGTTTTGTTTAGCATAACAGTATACATTCTTGTGTTGCCAACGGTACCTAGTTTATACTACACAGGAGATAAATAAGTTTTACGTAGGTATAGCCTGTGACGTAGGTATACTCTGTGGTATTAAGTACGTTACCTGCGTTTAGTCGGTCTGTCCCTGTCCACTTTTTTTAGCGGTTGGAACTAGTGGTTGCTGCAATTGCTTTTATCGATAATTTGTGATGGAGTTAAATATTTTGCTGTTTTTATGCCTGTGTTTATTAGATGACCGAGTGAGCGAAACAGTACTGCATCGTTAGCTGGCTGAATTTAAATATTACCATACAAAAATTAATATTATCTTAATAATGGGCAGATTTCATTCCAAGTGTAATAAATATTTCGACTGACTCGATTAATAATGATAATGGCTCGAGGGAAATTGCAATTATTGAGTCCGTAGTAAGTATAATTCAAAACTAATAAAGCCTTGCGCACATCTAAGCTCTGCGATGGCGATCAGTGAAACGCTGTCAAATATGGCAGCGATATTTGACAGCGTTTCATTGATCGCCATCACTATCGCCTAGAATCTAGGCGAATATGTGTGCTAAATCTGGCGGAATGAAATGTTGTTTTTTTGACAAAACACACTTAGCTAACTTAAATGAGTCTCTTAGAGAAAGAGGAAGGTAGGTATAGGTACAGAGTCCGTGGCCTATATCATGGTCTAAAAGCTAGATTTGTGTAGCTTAAAAACCGTTCTCTTAAACCCGCGCTAAGCTAATGTGCCTTACAAGCTTTAGTTGAGCTGTATCTCAAGGTATCGTACTTACACGTGTTCCGTCCAGAGATTCGATGAAGTAGAGTTGCAACAACGGGTTTTTTTCAACTCTGTTCTATCATTAGTCAATCATCATCTTGGTCGGTGGAGATGTACCTACCTAAGAGGACCAGCCTAAAAGGTAAATATCTCCCCATGTTTGAAAAGAACAGTGTTCGTGTTCCTCGTATTGTTTTAGTGCTTTAAGGAGCACATAACTTTTACCTACTTACAACTTACATAATAAATAAAACGTACAGTCTTTTTCAAAATTCTCTCTTCTTCTAACAAATCCAAAGACAAAGATATAAAAATACTAAAGCTGGGTTCGTTACTATTTTATTTCTATTGTATTTCATCGTAATAACTTTTTAAACTTCAGATACTTTATCACCAAATATTGTACGTGTTTGGATGATTTTTGATCTCTAACTATTTTATATTTATTAACAGAGTATACCTACAATAGTAACTGTTAATGTGTAGAACAGTTCAACCAGGTTCAACCCCAGCACTATTTTGTAAAACAAGTGCACAACAAATGATGCGTAGTACGAAACGTAGAATGACTCAGCAATTTCGATATTTTCACAACACCATAGACTTCCGGTCGATAGAAAAGTATCGATACTTTTCCCATCCCTAGCAAGCGGAAGCCGAATGTTTGATCTGTTGGCAAAAGTGGAAAGTCATTTAACGTATTTATTTATTCAGATGCTATAGCGATTTAAATACTTAAAAAGATTTTTGAAAAAAAATATAAAAAAAATACATCAGATACATACGTACATAATACATGTTATAAATTTAAATACTCTAATTATCATTATTCTACAGCAGCACATTTTGTGAATTATTTATTTCTAAACAACAATAACAGCTAAAACATAGATTTTTTTACATTTATTATGATTTACAAGCAAAAAGCACAGCAAAATAATATAGTTAAATATGCGCAAATGCGCGCCATTTTCCGTTATTTACCGCGCATTCAAGGTGCGCATGTTCGATACGTTGGCAGCGCTGTTTCCTACAAGCCACGGTCATTCGGCTCGGGCGGACGCCATTACCACGCTACCGGATCTTAGTCTGCCTGTCAATATTGCAAGTTTTGTGAATAAATACAGTGAATTCACTTGGAATTTTGATCTTGTGTTGCTAATTTTCTAAAACACAAATAAATCAAAATGTCTGACGAGAAAAAGGTACGTGTCCTAGCGTAATATCAGTGTGAAATAGAACAAAAGTGCCTTACCGACATGGCGTTGCGTTGC
Organism: Thera obeliscata; assembly: GCA_947578465.1. Lineage (NCBI taxonomy): Eukaryota > Metazoa > Arthropoda > Insecta > Lepidoptera > Geometridae > Thera > Thera obeliscata. The sequence continues at coordinate 18,728,160 of OX387912.1, read as the reverse complement.
CTGGAAAATGTGGTTACCTTGCCTATCTTTTCGTGACAAGTGCAAAGTTTACGAGTAAACCTATCTTGTATTTACGGTCGCAATGTCTTTCGTTTTCAGGGAGAAAGCGAGCACATCAATTTGAAAGTTTTAGGTCAGGACAATGCCATCGTCCAGTTCAAAATCAAAAAACACACACCCCTCAGAAAGTTGATGAACGCGTACTGTGATAGAGCGGTAAGTACACCATTTTATCTGTGAATAGTCATGTTTTTTCATACAATACTTCTTTCTACTTATTGTGATGGAGTTATTTCTTTCATTATTGTTTTATTACTAAAGTTTGCTAGATTTCAACATTATACCATCTGCCCATACTCCAACTCTGCTCTTGAATATCTCTAAAAGCATAAAACCCAAACCGTGTTCCTCCAACTGAGCATTATAATAATTTCATTAATGAATAATTTCAGTTATTTTACATTATGCGGTAAACCTTTTGAGCCTGCCAGGTTACACATGTCCCGCTTATCTGCCTTATTTCCTAAATGTGAAACAGAACTGAATGCAATCAATGAATGTTTAGTTATTGTTGGTAAAACTGTCTACAGATACAGGGATACTTCAGCATTTACATTTTACCTCTATCAAAGGTCAAGGACCTTCAAAAATGACACATCCTCACTAAAGAAACCTTTGTCAACCTTTGTATCTAGCGTTCTAGTCTTATTCTCTGTTATCTAGGTTTTCGATTATATTTGGACAGTCATAAATACATCAGATGAATTATTTCAATTAAAAAATTAAGTAAGTAATAGTAGAGCTCCTTGTGAAGGGCTTGTTTGCGGAAGTACTACCACCATGCCTATGTTTGCCGTAAAGTAGCATTGCTGTGTTTCGGTTTGAAGGGTGTAGGTGCCTGTGAAATTACTGGCATGTGAGGCTGAACATCTGAATCTGAATTGCTGTTCATGGACGCAAGATAGTGCATCGTAGGGCACGTTCCTGATGTGCCTGGCCTAAGAGGCATTAACAATAAATAAATAAATTCACAAATTTTGTATACCATCCACACAACACTATCTAGCCCCAATGCAATGATTTGTTATAGGCGATGATTACCATTTAACATCAGGTGGGCCATATGCTTGTTTCATCAGCTAGTTGCATAAAAAAAAACAAATTCTATATCATCCAAATAGAATTTCAAGGGGGCTGGGTAATCTGTGGTACAGTACTGCACTTAAATATTCCCAACATTCAAGATATTAAGGGTGGCAGAATTGCAAAATGGACACAGGGACATTCACAATTACAGGGAAAAAAATCTATTGAGATCCCGAATCTATAAAAGGTCTTTCAAAAAATTTAACATTTTTATGCACCATGGTTAGAATAGAAAAATATTGTAATGTAGATAATTTTAATTATAAAAATAAATAATGCGAAAATACCTTAAAATGTCCAATGCAATGCTACAACACACTCTGACAGTTTAAATGCTAACTGTACATCCCTAATTTTGTGTATGGCTCATACCTAGCATATTCCCTTTGTAACAAGTTGCAAGTCCCTTTAATACTAATTGAATGAATATTGAGATAGATAGTGCAGGATAATAATCTTGATATTTCTTTCCAGGGTCTATCCATGCAAGTGGTGCGATTCCGATTTGATGGGCAGCCAATCAACGAGAACGATACCCCAACATCACTGGAGATGGAGGAAGGAGACACAATAGAAGTATACCAGCAACAGACGGGAGGCGCTTTAGTATAAACTCTTACATAATAAGGACTGTTCATCTCCTGTGGAAAGATAGCTATGGCGCCCGTTCTCACTTCTAATTTTAAGTTAATTTTAAAACCATTGTAATGCAAGGGGAAACTTTTGAGATGTGCAATCGCTGGTCTTATCTACCTTTGTGTTGAACATCGCAAAACTTTCGAGTAAATTAAGAAATTTTGAGGGAAACCAAATGTCTTAGGTAACTTCATGAATTATTCCATTGTGATAATTTTTTTTAGTGACACAGAATCATTTAGTATTTCAGCTATGCTGTTGCGGCATACTTTTCTGTTTGTGGTAACTAATTTATTGGATTTGAGTCCATTCATGCTGATTATCAATGTCTTTTCTTTAATGTACCTAACCTAACCGAAATAAAGTAAATGTAACAAAACTGTTTGTTTTATTTTGTATCCATTTTTCTAGTAATGTTAGGTAGGTAGGTTGGTAATTAAATAAGTAGGAACCTACAGTTTCTTCTGTTGTAGTTTTTCTCTATAGGTATCTATAGTGTTTCTGTGTTTTAGGAAAGCAGATTCTTTTCGTTGCACCAATCCACACATAAAGATTAATACAGCCCTTTTGGATTAATTGTCCTCATAATCTCTCATTTTGATCATGAAAAAATATAATATGGTACGTAGCTAAGTTAGTTAGTGAAGCACTTGTAGGATTCGTAAGCAGGTACATAAAAAAGTTTCATAATTTCATTGGAAGTTGTGTAACATCGTTCTACCTAGCATTCAATAGCGATGACGTCACACTTTTACAGTAAAAAATTGCGAGTTATTCATTTATGGATATTGCGTCATTGATAGGTATGGTACCTACGTCCCATTCCCATTTAAGTTTTCGAAATACTTAGGTCTACGATAGTTGTCTCACTTTTTTAGAACGTGCTCCGTAAGAGCTAGGTCATGCAATCGTCAGAGGTAACCACTTGACATCAGGTGATGGTGTCATTGTTACTTCGCTTGCTCCCATAACCAGTAAACTCTTAATTTTTTGTTTATTTTAGCTAACACGGCGCAGTATGCACACCTTGTTTTCAATACATTGGACCAAGACAGAAGTGGCTTGATTAGTTTTGAGGTAAGGTATACCCACATTTATATATCCAATTAATTCATAGTACGTAGTCCTATTTGGAATAAATAACATTTGCGTATCCAAAAAGTTCGATTAGTCAGTCTTACAATTTGGAATATTTCTGCCATAACACTATTATGTAGTAGGACTGATGTAATAAACGTCGTAATCATAAGCCTGAAGAAGTCCACTGCTGGACATAGACCTCCCTTATCCAGGAAGAACGATTCTGAGCCTCTATCCACTGACAACCCGCGATCTTGACGATGTCGGAGCGTCCTACATTTCGTCAAACTCTAAATCAATAAACCAATGATATGTTCATTTTAAAACCTGAAATTGAGGGCACAAGAAGTTCAAGACAGGGCCCTTTGTCAATGAAGCTAAAGCAGTTTTTATTATGACAGGAATTCGTAACGGGTCTCTCCGTCCTCTCTCGGGGAACGCTCGAAGAGAAACTTCGCTGGACGTTCTCTCTCTACGACATAAACGGCGACGGGTACATCACCAAGGAGGAAATGACGGAGATTGTGAACGCGATCTACGATCTCATGGGCCGCATCGTCGATCCAAACGTGGATGACGAGATCGTGAGAGACAAGGTGGAGAAACTCTTTCAGGTAAGAGAAATCGATCTGAAATTCTTCTGCTAACTTGATTTGTCCAAGTTTGTTCAAGACACCGGAGAGATTTTAATCCACTCCTCTGGCACCCGTTGAGGCTAAGCGTCGTCAGTGGATGCTTAGCGTCAATGTATGCCGCGCGTCACCATTAAATAATATACCTCCTAAAGGGGGGAAGTCAGTGGTAAGTCAAGCTAGAAATTTAAGTAGTAGTAAAGCTCTTTGTGAAGGGCTCGTCTGAAGAATACCACCCATTTCTGCCGTGAAGCAGCATTGCTGTGTTTCGGTTTGAAGGGTGTGCGTGCTGGTGAAATTACTGACACGAGAGGCTGAACATCTTTACGCCTCAAGCTGATGGACGCAGGAAAGTGCATCGTAGGGCACGTTCCAGACGTGACCTACGAGGCAATGCTTTGTCAGAAGCGATGGTTACCACTTAATATCAGGTGGGCCATAAGCTTTTTCCATTAGCTATTTGTCTAAAAAAAAATATAGAAAATTAAAGCCTTTTTCTATTCCGTGATCCAGCAGATAGTGGTATACTTACTCAGAGTAATAAGGGTGGGTAAGTTTTAGTATTACCTAGTAATGTGTATTACTAATCCTAGGGGTTTTAGGTTTATGTAGTTTTAGGTTACAAAACGAACATCATCATTAGAAGGAAAGTCGGGCGCCATCATCTGACCGATAGATGGCGTCGGATGTTGATATCAAATTAGCTCACAGCAGCCAGGGGCGCGTCCAAATATAATTCGTTTAGACGAGACTGTGCTAACTTTTCATCCGTGACAGGTTGCAAGCACATCGCCAATAACATGAACATTGTAACCTTTCCAGAAAATGGACCTAAACCGCGACGGAGTACTGACCATAGACGAATTCCTGGACTGCTGCCTCCGCGACGAAGCCCTCGTCAGGTCCATGGGGGTCTTCGACAGCAGCTTCTGACGTTCTGCCGACGGCCACCGACGCAAGCGTCGTGTTATCGCCGTTAACCCATAATTATAATGGAAGTTAAGCTGTGGAACTCCTGTGAGGATTTGTTCGGACTACTAAAGTTAAAGTTCTGGTTTATCAGTATCATACAAACCGTGTTGTGTCGTGGGATGTGTGGACGCAGTGGAAGCTACTGGTCTGTTTATAAACTAGATAAGTAACAAATCTAATTATTGTAAATTGCTTAGCTCTTGGTCTAAACATTCGGGTAGGTTAGGACCTAGTACTGAGTTGTAAAAATCTGAATTTCATTTTGCTATCATAAAATATAAGGGTACATTTTGAATAACACCTAGGTACCTACTACCTACCATATAAATCGGATCAGTACTTTTTAGGCGAATATTTCAGTAACTGAGAACGACCTATAAGAATTCGCTAAGTAGAATACCTATGATGACAATGTTGTTAGTACTAGCTCCAAGTAAAATGGTTTTACTAAATCTACTCTATCGACCTACTAAAATATATATTTTAGAAATCCACACTGTATTATATACTAATAGGAATATCCTCATGAGCGTTTTTTCCCTTCTGTGGTGATATCAATGTCCTATCTCTTTATACTAATCTATAGAGCTGGCTAGATTTCACTGCTACACCTTGTTTTTTTTTCAATGTTCCCGCCAAAGTTTTCTCACGACACGTTCGCATTAGTATTATTAGACACTAGTGCAAACCTCCTTTAACGGATGCTTCATGACCTTTTTGGTGGCGAGTACCACTGAATCTCTTCTGCCGAATACTGAAACGCAACTCAGATTTAAGCACGTCTCAAGCGACGAATATTTGACAGTTTTCAATGAAAATCTGTCAAATATTCGTCGCTTGAGACGTGCTTATATCTGAGCTGCGTTTCAGTATTCGGGGGTTAGAATTATATTACTGTTATTTTTCTAATTAAAATCATTAATTCTATATCTCTTCCTTTAGATAAGGACTCGCTTCGCGACTCACTTTAAGACGTATTTTATCTGCTTTTCAGAAAAAAAGCCAACATTCCCTCGTTTTCCTTCTAAATAAATAAATACTTACAAAATAGGTACTTACCTTAGTAGAAGTATTCGTAGAGATGTGTTCCCATACCTTCTTCCTCTTAGCAAAACTGTGTACTAAGTAGGTTGGTACCTACTTTAATAAGGTTATGTGCCGCCAAACTTTCTTCAATAGATAGATAGAATTTAAATCTAAGATTTTAACCAAGTAATCTGCGTGCTTAGAACCTCTTTAGATCAAAATTGTCTTCAAAACTTGATCTAAATCTAATCATAAGACTTATCTCCTACAGTTGTATGTAGTATCTTTCGAAAATAATTGTAAGTATCTATTAAAAATTGTAATTATTTGACTTCAGCGTGTGTTTTGGCTATATACTTTTAATATATTAGTAAGCTGTCTAACCTTTAGTATGTTACCTATGTTTCTAATGAATTCGACATGATTGTCCTCTTAACCAGACTTAGGCCAGACAAATTGGAGCCTGGATGGTATACCAATATTTACTAAACAATTTATTGACAATTAAGGTCAGTAAGACATGCGCTGAAGTAACACCATACTAAAAACAATCTTCTTGGCTTCGATGCTGGCAGAATCAATTGTGGTTAAAACAATAATAATTGATTCTGAAGTAAAACCTAAAAAAGGTTTCTTAAAAAAACCCTTTCTAAAATTATGCTTAGGGATTACTAAACTAAGCACGTTCGTAGATTATAAATCGTATTTGAACTTATCTTTGGAACCTTTCCTATCACTCGATAGCTTTCAACTTCTTTTTCTCGGTGTTTAATCGTTCCGGCCATTTTTTATAGTATTTAGAATAATATTTATTTAGGTAACAAGTCCAACTGTTTACCATGTTCAGTAAGTTATAGAAGAAATGTTCCAGTTATTAAGACCGTACTTACAAATAAATTAGAAATTAGTTAAACATAAACAGATCTTAAAATAACTAAAACACATTTTGAAAATCACCAAAAACTTATCTGCGATCGGTCTATACATACCGTATATTTTTTTTTAAATCACTGCTGCAACACAACTTTGTAGCTTTGCGAATTTGCGCTTCAGTTAAAGTCGTTTACAGAACTTTTTTTTTCATCTGTTTTGTCATAGAGAAATTAATCCAAAAAAAAATAGATTATTTTTTTTCTTATGCATAAAACATGTTGATGTCTTAGCATTCGAATAGCCTATCAAAAGTATTTATTTATTATGTAAATAGGGTGTAAATAATTTATAGAATCTATGTATGTACTTAAATGTGTATATTTTCATAGTGGGTGTTTAATGGAACCAAATAACTAGAGCGAATAAACAGTTATTTAAATCCAATTTGAAAACAATGTAACGTAGATTTGATGTGATTCTAATTAAAATAAATAAAATTGGATATTATTCAATATAAATCGTAAATGCGACCTATTGTACCAGAGTTTAAAAATGTTTTAACATACCCCATATTACTATAGCAAATGTATGTAATTGAGCGAACTTAAAATATTTTAAAGATATCTTTACCAAAAAGTATTTTTTGCAAAAGTTTTATTTTAATCACTATTCCTGCAAAATTTTGTGACCCAAGTTTTACCACCACAAATTATTAATTTTAATTTAAACAAATGGAGTCAAAGAAACTAATATTTTCACTAAAAGCATAAATGTTACTTCGAGGTCGAGCTTAAATAGATAAGATTTTCGTGTCTTCCCCAATTTACCCAACATCCCCTACCATTTGTTGTAAACATGAGTGTACTAAGTAGCAAAACTAAATTAATTGCGTACTTATCTTACTAGAATTTAAGGTATGAAGTTCTTATGATGAAAAATTGACATTATTTAAAATCATTTTTTTGCTTATAAAATGTAAGAAAATACTAGGTTTAATAAGTAAAGTGTGTATGATATTGCTGTCTTAATTTTAACAAAAAAAAACGGCAACTTAATAGTGTAGTTAAATATCGAATTGTATTATTATTTTATAATGCCTTTATCAGTAAGTATTATGGCAATTAAAAATTAGTCAGCTTGTTATTCTTACTTTCACTTCTATGGATGTAGTAAGCATAAAACTGTGTTTTTTGACCACATGATGTTGATTCTTTTTAGAATTAGAAATGCCTATAATATGAAACCATTCCCAAAAAGTTTTTTCTCAGTAAATAGTGCCAAAGGAAAGAAGGTGAAATAATAATTATGGTTGCATAAAGCTGGTTTTTAATCATAAATAGGCCTAAAAAGTAAAAATCTATTAGTCCATGTTTTAGCTACAGGTAATCGGTGTTTAGCTTTTTAGAGTAGTCTATAAAGTCCTAAGGACTTGTATTGAAAGTACATGCATGCAATGTCATATATAAATGCTTCAGTCAATTTGCAAGGCTTCATTTGCAGTGCCAGTTTCGTCGGCGCCTATAACACATCAACATATGGTCATTCAATATTGCTTTGACGTGAAAACCTACAATACAAAATCCCTGCCTGTAATTTCAATGGCCGTGTATGTAGAGCGAAACTGAAACTGGCAATGAAGACCAGGCTTTATTGGTGTTTATAAATAAGAAGTGATTATGTTGATTCATTAAGCATTGAATAACATATCAGTCACTAATTCTAATACATAGCTTTCAGGAATTGATGTCATTATAATTTGTGTAATGTTATGCATCAGAGAAATAGCCTAGCGTGAACGTATTAGGTACGAAATCTGTAAATTAGATAATTGAATATTAAATTGTTTATTTACAAATTGTATGTGTATTTTATAGAAAAATAAATAAATTGAATTGAAAATATAGTTTTATTACAAACGAGTAGCGAAGCCCGGCATTGCCCGGGCTAGTCGTGGAATTAAATTGGATTATTCTATAATCTAGATCATTCCAGAACGTTAAAAACATTATATAAAGTTTAGGAGCATTCTATTCTAGAACATATTCGTAAAATGTAGAATTTTTTCAAACATTCTAACGTGATAGAAAAGGATAGACATAGTTTTCTAAGAGTTTTAGAAAATAAACAGATTTCTAATTTGCCTCCCACAACCACCCACTTCCATCAATTCCGGCCAAACTCCCTCAGTCACAACAGGATATCAAGGGCTTTCTACCACCCCAACGGGGAGTAGATCCCAGTCGGTTGTGATAGAGAAAACCCTACACCACACTTGCTTTTTAGGGTTCCGTAGCCAAATGGCAAAAACGGAACCCTTATAGATTCGTCATGTCTGTCTGTCTGTCTGTCCGTCCGTATGTCACAGCCATTTTTCTCCAAAACCGTAAGAGCTAGACTGATGGAACTTGGCGAGTAGATGTATTCTGTGAACCGCATTAAGATTTTGACACAAAAATAGAAAAAAAACTATAAATTTTGGGGGTCCCCATACTTAAAACTGAAACTCAAAAAATTTTTTTTCATCAAACCCATACGTGTGGGGTATCTATGAATAGGTCTTCAAAAATGATGTTGAGGTTTCTAATATTGTTTTTTTCTAAACTGAATAGTTTGCGCGAGAGACACTTCCAAAGTGGAAAAAAGTTGGTCCCCCCCCCCCCCCTCTAACTTCTAAAATAAGTGACTGATAAAGCTAAAAAAAATATATGTTGTACTACATTATGGAAACTTCCAACGATATTTGGTTTGAACGAGATCTAGTCAGTAGTTTTTTTTTTATACGTCATAAATCGTAAACTGCAATTTACCTTTCGACGAACTACTAGAACTTCTAGAACTCTATGTTATATTACTTACTGCTGCGGAACCCTTCATGGGCGAGTCCGACTCGCACTTGGCCGCTTTTTTATAACATAAGTATATTGATTGATTAGGATTTGTAAAATATAAAAGCACATTAGTTCAAGATAAATTTATTGAGAATATGTTATGAAAACATAAAACATTGTATAAATTTAAGTAAAAAACCTACTAATTAGTACGACTGTACTTTAGATCGTTTAAATTATAACTATGTCTAGATAATACATCGAAATGTGCATGCGTGTTGAATTTTATGTAAATACAACCAACCATCAGAATATCTGAATCTTGTTATACCTAGTCTATAATGCTCGGGATACACGAAGCTAGCTTTTCAAGCCAGGATAGCAAAATAGTGATATTAAGCTAACCTCGTGAACCCGGGCATAATAAATGACAATCCTAATCTATACTAAATAGGTATTAAAACTAATAATATTATTAATGCGAAATTAACTCTTGTTACTATCTTTTTTTGTCTCTGCCAAGCAGTGGAACATTACGAGCTAAATAATATTTTCACTATTGAAAGGCTGATCGGATCGTCACGAAATTCGGGAAAAAGATAGATTATATCCTGGAGAAGGACATAGACTATTTTACACGTCTGTGGCCAAATATTTTTACCAAAAGTAAAAAAGTTATAGAACTTACCTACAAGTAAATTATTTTATTAGTAATTTTTTTGGTCTAAATCTTGAGCGTTTGGCCTAACATTATGGCACAAAAATTGTTCAGTCTAAAATGAGTAAATTTTATTCACTTGCTTTTAAAGCTCCCGTAATCTACAGAGTACCTACTATATAAGGTACTTATAATAATACTTTATTAAGAAAAGGTAGACCATTCGTGAATTATATGTCCAAAATCGTTAATTAATTTAAGTAAACCAAATAAACTGTATACTAAATACATATAATTAATAATAACACGAGAAAATAAATGAGATTGTAAGAAAAAGATCATATTTATAGATTAAACATGCCGTGAAAAATATTTATACTTGATAAGTTATTGTGATGTTAATACAAACACTTTTGTGCAACACATAGAAACTAGTTTTCAGTAGTACCTGTATTACACGTATGGTTAAAACTAAACTAATAGGTTATAGTACGTATTTTTTTAAAACATAAGCACAAATACAAGAGAGTGAAATAACTACAAATTAAATACGCGGTGGTTTTAAACGGCAGTAGAATAGAATCTCAAAATCCTTATATAAAATAATTATTAAATAAAAATACCTAATATGCTTAGATTTCCAAAATAAAATTACTTATCTTCAAAATAAAACTATTACTAATTATTAAAATATATCTACTTATTAAAACTGAGATAATCTTTCAAAAGCGGTACATATTTTCTACACACAAATAAAATAAATTATACTTTTGTATAAACTTTAAAGCCAATCTGCTTCAACTTTTAGTTTTGTATAAATTTAGTAATTACATTACAAATTTTGATTACATAATTATGTTCGAAAAGTACATAATATATGATTTTTGTAAATGTATTTTGCTACAGCCTGTAATCCAAGAAACGTTTTCAAAAACTGTGTTAATTTTTAATACAGAATGAAGGTTTGGGCAGACGGGCCATATTTTCACTGCAATATGTGGCTGGCAACTATTGGTGTCCCTGTCTAACATGTGAGTAAGAGAGGGACACCAATAGTTGCCGGCAAATAAATTGCAGTAAAACATAGCCCGTTTAGAAGCCCCATTACAATACCTTGGGTATGACAACCGAAGGTACCTTTCTGCAATATCTCGTCCAGGCAGATCCGTAGCGTCGTTGGCATCTAGAATCGTCTCTCCAAGCTCTGGAAGGAAAATAAATGTCTTTGTAATGTAAAACTAAATACCCTAACACCTACTTTATACGAAATACGAAAACAAACGAAGAAGATCACAGATGAAGACAAAAATATACTCATAGCATTTTAATGTCAATAGACTGAAGAAGTCTAATGTTGGATATAGGATTTCCAACTTCAATTCTTCATCGTAGCAATACGTAGCGTATCGTAGCGTGTGTCGTAGCTGGACATTATATTATCTCTAAAAAGCATTTTTTCTGCGCAAATGTTCGTTCTACGGTACGGTAGGTCATTATGTGATCTATACCACGATAACATGCAAAATTCCGAGAAATATGTTGCCCTGAATGGCTTGACTTTCGATTCTAATCCTATTCTCGATTTGAAATCGTATGGGTTTTTGTCTAAATCCCAACCAAGATTTGAACCAGATTTGAACGAAATCTGGATCTATATTGCTCTAAATTGTAATTACCTGTGCAGTAACATCAGAATAGTAATCAGAGCTGGGCTGGCCGCAATGATTTGTCCTGTCAGCAGTCCAGGCAAGGCCAGGGCAATGTGGATGATGATGTCGCCAGTGTAGTTAGGATGACGAACAATACCCCACACGTGAGAAGTTATCAGCCTATTTCCGTTGAACGTGATCATCGATTGAAGGTCTGGAATGAGGAGATGGTAAGGTAAGTAACTTTTGATATACTGTTGAAACCTTTGCACTTGCATTGGGCTGAGCTAAATTCCGATGGACCATTGTTAAGAACACGAAAAGTCGATAGAAGCAAGGCTCGGAATCATTCTTTCTGGAAATGTATAGGAGAGGCACATGTCCACATACACTTCTTCAGGCTAAAATGTATATTTCCGTATTATTATCACTATTTAGATAAAGGGTTTTAAAACAGTGGAATGAACCTGAATGGTTTTAATAAAGGATAAATGGTTTATGACAATGATTTCAAGCGCCGCAAGCCAAGTAAGGTAAAGAAAGCTTTCGCATTAAGACTAAGCTACCTCCAAAGTACCCATAAAGGCAAAAGTAAAAAAAATACTTATATTCCTTGAGAACACTGGAGAATTAAACAATTCGCCCAAGGAGATTGAGAAATTCAATATTTTTACTAGTTACAAGGAGGTATATTATCACAAGATAAGTTATTGCCGAATTTTGAATAAAAACAAAATAAAATCAACTTACATGCCAAGCTCGGCTGGAGAGGGTTCCTCCGAAACTCGTATTTAATATCGTTGCTAACAAGCATTAGACAATACCCCAGCAAGTACAGTAACGAAGCTATAACAAGCACGTTAGTGGATAATGTTAGATCCGTATCTGAAATGTGCTTAGACATTGCCGTGAAATAGAAAGGATACAATGCACTAGCCACAGTTTGCAAATACCCAACCCCCTCGGAATGCCAGTAAAACGTAGACGTCACTCTGTATTCCTTCACGATGAAGTTGAGGGTGTAAACTATTTGCATCATGGAGAAAACTACAGCGGTCGGGTTTGTTATCTCGTACTGTACTTGGGAGAGTAGGTGGCTGATGTTGTTGAGTGTGATGTCCTCCTTGCCAATCCATTCTATCTTGAAAGAGCGCGTGAATATGAGCAGGCAAAGAACGAGCTGGAAAAAAGTTTATAATCAATGTTATACTTGGCTGTTTTTACCACGGATCTATTTGTATCGCAGTTGTCGCCAACGTTGTTGTGCAACCAAGTAGGTATTTGAACAATAACAATTAGATTGCTAGGATTGTAAGAATCGATCTATCCTTGATGTGTGTAATACGACTGTCGGGTCTGATTGGCGAATCCTGCGTCAGTCGATGGGCTAGACTAAGTTTGTGGTGGGTGATGTGATAGATAAATATACAAATATTGTGGATATTTCTACTAGCTAGCCCCAAACTAAGCAAACCTGGCGGCAGGGATCGAACCCGCGTGCCTTCTACTGCAGAAGGCAGAACTGGTAGGGCTACTCCTGAGCTGTAAAGGCTGCGTCGATGACTTTCGCAGGCAGCAGAAACGCGGCGGGGAATTACTATACCTATACTATTTCTACCAGCAAAGAATATACATAAATAAGTATAGTATGATTTGAGCTGTACAAATATTTATGTAAGGAAAAATGAAGCCACACCAAGTTTTTTAACTTATTTTCCTTTACCGTTTCAGATACCTAGCATAGATTTAAGGAAGTAGGCGGTAAATACTCGCATACGTTAGTCGTTAGGTACGATGTAGCGTTGCTTTTCTAGTAGGCAGGTAGGTATTTTGTAGTACTATACATTCTGAATCCATGTATGATCACAAATACTATAAGGTACTTAATTTACTAACCCATAGTTGTAATATTCTAGAGTAAAATACAATTTACAAGCAATGTCTTCAAGGTTTTAGATAAAAGAGGAAAACTATGTAAACGGAATAAAATCACTAATATGTAGGTATTAATACGAATGTCCAGCACCTCATTAGTATTAAAATACTAATCAGAAACTCGGTTTATTAATTCCACAATGTTTTAAAAAAATACCTACAAAATTGACCTTGCGAGGCTACTCAAGTGTTTGCTTCTGGAATTATGAATTATGTTTTTTATAAATTAGGTAGTTAATGGTTGAATAGAAATAAAAAAATACTTTATTATTTTTATTTGCTCAGTAGTAGACCTAAAAAATGTCTAACCATAATTTACTATTGAATCAACCCCCTATATGTCTATTACCGACTAAGCTGTCAGGAATATAAAGGTGCTGGTCAAGCCTGTTCCAACAGTCCTGTCCCAGGCACTATAGCATACCGCAAATAAGACTTGTGTTAGCACCAGTTGCCTCTGATGGAACTGGCACCTAGACTCACTTAGGCTGCTACCACCAACCCAAAGTCCTTCTCCATTATTTTAAGGAGTTGGGCTGGCTGGGGTGAGGTTTGGCAGGGGGACAATGCACAATACACCCTATCGAGGGACGTCAGTGCAGATCGTATTCCCCCAAATCAATTAGAATTAGACTCACCTAACTATAAGACGTTTCAAAGTGATCCTTGAAATCCTACTGAATAAATACAATTTTGATGCTATCATCTACAATAGATACAAAGGCCTGTTTACTTTTAAGGTCAGTATACAGAGAAATTGCTTGATTCTGAGTTGCGCATTAAGCACAGATTGAGCACATTGAAAGGTGTAAAAAATCTATGATTGTGGCTCGACTCGCACTCAAGCACTGTTTCTGGATATGGCTTTAATAAACTTAATGTATGCAATAGTAGGTAAGGTACTTACAGTATTAATATTGCAAATTCTAGAAATCCAGATCTTGACATCTAGGTTTTTGAAGCTTGGATGTATTTCTCTTCCAAGAAAGAAGTCATACAAAAAGTATTGAGTGTTTGCATATTGATTCAGCTCATTTTTCTCCATGTTTCTACTCTTCAGGTACAAAGAAATGCTTAGAACTAGAGCAAAAATGTATGAAGCCGTTGCCAGTTTCAAATACTCTTGAAGAATTCGATCCTTGTTGATAATTTGCCAATAGTCGAGCTGATAAACGAGGTTCACAACAAAAATGCTTGACATAAATGCGTTGAAACAGTGCTTCCTGCCTGTGTTGTCCATCCCATCAGTTTTTGGTCCAAGGTATGGGAAAACAGCCACCGCAGCTTGTATCAATATTTGGGCTACAATTATAGCACTGGTCGGGACACTAAACCATAAAGATAGAGAATTGAATGGAGAAGAGTTAAGAAGGGTATGGATTGAGCATGATTTCATACAAGATGTTAGAATTGAAATAACTGTAAGTGGAATTAAAACAGTTAAGACAGCCGTCCCCATCCGACCCCCGAATTCCCATTGTCTGGCGATGTGGGCCATGTTACTGACACTAGTCCTCAATGGAGTGGACAGCTTTCTTATTGACTTGGGTTTATAATTTTCATCAACGGAATACTCTTCATCTGAATAATTACCCAGTGATTTACTAGCAGATTTGCTAGGGGTTCTACTATGTTTACTGATAGATTTGCTAACACTTCTCCTGATGTCTGGCAAGGAAGGGACCACATCAATGTAATCCCGGAGCCTGCTGGATCTACGAGGTGTTGATACCTCATAGTCAAGGTTTCTTAACCTCAAGCTATCTTCAGTATTGTCCTTGTTATCTGGGGTGAGTTCTCTTTGGGGATATATATCCTGCACGGAAAATTCGGTACGTTTGGAGCGAGTGCTTCGGTAAATTGTGGAAATATCCTCAAGATTCACCTTCAGACTCAACGCGTCAGTCTTCAGAGTGGGACGCTTCGCGGGAGACCTCGGGATTGCAGGCTTCGGTTCAGGTACAGTTGGCTCAACAGTTTCTTTGGTTCTCGCTGGAGACTTTCTTGCAGGGTACTTAGAGGTCAGTTTGCGACTTGGAGACTTCCTTGCAGGCGATTTCGGTTTCGGCGCGATTGGACGCGCTGGGGGGCTTATCGGAGCCGGCGAAATTTTACGATTTCTAGCAGGAGAACGCGATAGCCTGGTCCTGGGTGGACTAAGCTCAGAAACTCGGGTTTTTCTTCTAGTAGACATGCCGAATAGTTTTGTCACCAGTTAGATAGGAGACACACTTTTACAGTTTCTAAAATTATCACTCAACCACACGCATTGACGCTCACATTCCAAATCAAAATATCTCCTTGCTGGAATAGAAACTGGGCAGTAGGTCAATGACTTTACGGTGTACGTATGCAACGACGGTATTAATTTTACGTTTACGCAAATGAAGTTGTAATGAATTTGTTTGAATTCAACGTAAATATTGGTAAATCACTATCGATCGCTATACCATTCACATTCACGAATGAAAAAAAGCCCAGCCAAACGCCAGCGATGACGCTAGAATAAATTTAAAATAAGCCTTGTGATTGGCTTATAACGTTGTTGTCAATCGTTTTCTCTTTCTGACAAATTCAAATAGAGAGAGATAAGAATTTATTGTTGTTATGTTGGTAAAGAAGAACCATAGAGAAACTAACATTATAGAGCTGGAACTTCAGCTCTATGCTTGGATTCCTCCAAGGCTCTAAGTTATGTTTTATTTGATAGACTACGATCGATGGATCCATTCCATTATTGTTTTGATTTTCTATTGTATGGTTAATCGACGCATCAACCGAACAAAGCTGTCATGTCGCTTAAAAATGAATAAATGCAGAACGTTCTAACTGGGGTTCAGTTTTTGTAACTGTAGGTAGGCCTTCTCATATTGCCCCTTCACGTGCCAGCCAACCCGTGACGGGTTAAAAATTTTGCTATTACTTGCCAAGTACCCGTAGCGGGCACAGTGCAGCTGTCGTGGTTTTCATAAAAGATTAATAGACAAACTATATTTATCCTTGTCTTTTCACTGCCAGCGTCTTAAAAATAAAAGAGACAGCGAAAGACATTCTCATGCTTCAATTCATACACCTAGGTTCTGGTTGCCGCGCGCCCGATATGGGTACCCGGCCGTACCCATAGCGGGCGCGCGGCAACTCTTGCGTTGATACAGTCCGGCAAGTATAACTTGGCGGGTCTGAAGCTAGCCGTTTGGCCAATCTTCCATCAGTCATTGGCCATTAACGATCGAACAGCTCACTTCAGACCCGCCAAGTTATACTTGCCGGACTGTATATAGAGGTATCTTTTTGAGCTTTTTATTCAGATAATACTAGCTTAAATAAACTGGTTTTAACATATTTTAGAATAGAAAAGAGAATACCTATGTCAACTTTGAGATAAAACAAGCACAAAATTATTGTTTCATCTTGCTAAAATCTGGAACTAAACCTGACTAAGTTTTAAGGTAGATTTTTATGAGCCGTCGAGTTGCGTCTTGACTTTGATCTAATGTTGTGTAAGATGTTTGTATGAAAACCTGCAACTTTTTTGGTATTTTCTAGAAGACTAGACCATATATCTGATTTATAAAACATCGAATATCATGAGTTTTATAATAAACTAAAGAATTTTAGGGTCTTTAATGATTTTTAGGGTCTTTGAATGTTAAAAAGCCCAATAAACTTTTGATAATGAACCACCTATTATTATTTTTCGCCCAACTGGCCTAGCCGTACGCGAAAGTCTGTATAAAAAATAAAAAAAAAATTATCGTTAGGTACCTCAAAACATTAATGTATTATAAATAAACTACAAGAATAATATACAAACGGATAGATAATATTTCAGAGATCACGAAAATATACATTTTCTTTGTATCTTGTCAAACAATATTATGTATAATAGCAGTTTTATGTGCTCGGCGCCCAAAAACACCGGCGGCCATTTTTAGCCAGCAACATATCCGCCTTGTTGAAAAAGGGATGGCAGCTGAAGGGCCTATTATGCATCTTTGTGGGCGTGCCGGATGGCAGAAAATGTAAAAAAATCCGACTTGGAATGATCTACCACTACCAACCACAAGATGGAGTTGCATTAAACGCAGTGCAAGTTCGATTCCCCCATTCATAAGTGATGGGATACGGATAAACAGGGTGTTACAAAACTATCCGTAAAGCCAAAATTATTTGACGAGTCCATTCACATGCTTATTATTATTATTATTTTATTTATTCCTAAGTATGTATGTACCTAAGGGTGTTATTAATAATCCTGGCGTAGCGTTGGACTAGTTAATCCGTGTTTTGTCTCTTGCATTGACATGCAATGGTCAACTCGAGCAAATGTGACAAAACACGGATTAATCCTGGCGTAGCGTTGGACTAGTTAATCCGTGTTTTGTCTCTTGCATTGACATACAACTGTCAACTCGAGCAAATGTGACAAAACACGGATTAACTAGTCCAACGCTACGCCAGGATTATTAATAACACAGTATGTGTGTAGTTGAAATGTACCTACTTATAATTTTTATTCACCTAAAAAAATGAAAAAAAAGAAAAACTATTAGAGTACCTAGACAAATATAAGGTAAAATAGGTAGGCCTTTCAGTTAATTAAAATCAGGTTCCCTGACATGACAGCATACCTATATAAGTATTACTAGGGACAATACAAAGCAAGAAAATAAAAGTTTACGATGATAAAGTGCTTTATTCTTCAAATATAGATCTAAGAACTATACATTAAATATCACACAGTGCATGTGAGACATACACTCATAAAATTATGCAACATGTTGTTAGTAACAGTGTTAGTAGTTCACTTAAAACGATAAGAATATTTTTTGCAGCTACGATAAATACAGATTAAATTGCCTGCAGATGGATAAACTTCACAATTATTATTATTTTGTGTTCAGGTGGGCCTATCTGTAGTGACAGAATCTACCTAGCGGAAATTACAAGGAGTAGCTAATTTACAAAATTATGAAGTGAAGGCAGTACAATAGAATATTTCTATAAAACCTTACGAAGTGCCAGTGCCCATTGTAAAAACTTATCCCACTGCAAAAAAAGCACGAAGTCAATCCGAATATACTGGAAATCTCCAGGAATGTACACATAAACCATAACAATAACAATGAAAAAAAAATGCGATTGTGTGCTTTCCTTTTCACCAGTACTTCTCAAGAGACTTCACCAGGTCGAGAGGGTCCACATTAGGTCCATGACGCTCAACGGGAACCCCTTCCTTGTTGACAATGAATTTCGAGAAGTTCCACTTGATAAAGTTGCCCAGAGTGCCGCCTTGCTTATGCTGGAAGTATGAAAAAATTGGTACCTAATTAGAAAATCTGACAAAAGATAAACAGCAGTTTATCTTAAATTTATTTATTTTATTTTCTTCTTGTAGTGTATTAAGAAAGAAGACGTAGTGATGAAAGTAAAGAAAGGTATGCTAAGATGGTTTGGGCATGTAGAGATAATGGATGAAAGAAAATTAACAAAAAATGGTGCATCAGGCGAGTGTGAATGGAACTGCTGGAAGGGGAAGACCTCGGCGCATGTATCTCGATGAGATAGCAGACGTTTTAGAGAAAGGCCAGTACCCTAAACCGACGAGCATGTATGAAGAATTTTATGTGAGTGCATGAAGCGAAAGAGGTATGTCAGGATCGTAGCAAGTGGAAATCCGTAATCTCTGCCTACCCCCATGGGAATGAGGCGTGATTTTAAGTAAGTATGTACATAGATAAACAGCGCTTAAACTATTCCATGTCTTACCACTGAGTAATGACAAACAGTGACAAAGCTAACTTTAAGCCATTATTAAAATGTGTTTATAAGTATGGCTGTTAAACTATTACTATGCCAACAACGATGGAAAGGGCTTAGAACGTTTTTCCGGGAAATGTACCGTACGAAGCCGGCCTGTCCCGGCTTCGTACGGTTGGACATTTATTTTTTAATAAATATAGCCTATGTTACTCAGGCTGAATGTAGCTTTCCAATGGTGAAATAATTTTTGGAAATAGTTTTTGAGTTTATTCATTACAAACATAGCAAAAATACAAATCTTTCCTCTTTATAATATTAGTAATTATAAAAGTATGGATAGGTGTAATACAAATTATCACCCTATGATGGTGATAACTAAAAAATGTTATGATAACACTAAGTTATAATGCTATAGCATTTTGATTTGAAAATGTCATGTATCAAATCTCATATCACGTAGCTATAATCAGATTAGGTCACTATCTATCACAAATGTACTATTCATGCCAATAGGCAATTTGTTAGTATGTCCTTGATAAAAAATACCAAGTGAGTCACAAAACCACAAGTGCTTATTGTACCTATTGATTTTTTCACCCTATATAACTAAATAATTGCTTCAAACAGAATAGTACAGAGTTGCAAGGGACAAAGCTACAAGGCCGTATCAAATCAATAAAACATGTTAGATTCCATGATTAATATTTAATCTATTTTCCTAGATAAGGGACCTGAATCACTTTCATGATAATTATTGGTAGCAAGTAGGTAGCTGTTGTTGTTATGTTTTAAAAAACTGTAGAAACTGACTAAATAATCGGTAAATAATTAGTAAAAATCAATTTGTATGGAAATGGAACCACCTTAATCTTATTACTTTAATTATTTTGTAGTTGATACCCAAATAGTTAGTTATAGACATTATTGACTGACTACACCTAATTAATGCCTAAGATTTATGCGTATTCTCACTATTGTCTTGATGTATTTGAATTAAGTATGGCAGGTGAGCATTGTTCTTAATTATAGCCAGTTATGGCCTTACTTACAAGCTCAGGTGAGACATTTTGACTGACTACACCTAATTAATGCCTAAGATACATGAATTTATGCATATTCTTACTATTGTCTTGATGTATTTGAATAAAATATGGCAGGTGAGCATTGTTCTTAACTATAGCCATTTATGGCCTTACTTACAAGCTCAGGTGAGGCATTTTTTATTTTTTTTAAGAGTTCTATTAAAAATGGAGGAGGTTCTCAATTGGTTGTATTTTTAGTTAACCATCGCCTTTAACAAAGAATTGCCTTGTAGGTGACACACATCAAGAACATGCCTTATGATTAGGGCTGCCATCCGTCCGGGTTTCCCCGGATTTGTCCTAGTTTAGAGGGCGTCCGGGGAGCGTCTGGGCGGGGCTGGCAAAAAGTGTCCGGGTGAAACCCGGACACTTTTAGTGTCAGGGGATTCCCAATTAATTAAAAGATAAGCAATAAATCTAAACAAATCTAAAGTATGAAAAAACAAAAATATGTATATATATTTTTTTTTTTGTGTTAATGTTGATCTCGTTATAATTTTAACTAGTTACTAATTTTTAATTTACAATTTATTAATACTTTAGGGCCTTATTAATAATCCTGGCGTAGCGTTGGACTAGTTAATCCGTGTTTTGTCTCTTGCATTGACATGCAATTGTCAACTCGAGCAAATGTGACAAAACACGGATTAACTAGTCCAATGCTACGCCAGGATTATTATTAAGACCCAGGGTTTGGATAGGTACTTAACCTACCCAACGGAACTACATACATGACATAAAATTTGTTGAGACATAATTATGTATGTAGTTTATTTGTTATTTAAAAAACCAAAAATTATAATTTTATATTTTTTAATTACCTCATAAATAGAAGAGTGTAAAATGTTGACTATTTTATTTGTTAAACAGTAGTTTAAGTTTATTGTGTCAAACATTGTTAAATAACTAGCAAACAAGCTGTTTAAATGAATACATTTTATTTTTATTTTTTTTTCTGGGATGTCCGGGATAAATAATGAATTTCATCCAAATGTCCGGGGTTTTTGAAGTGTTTGTCCGGGGTCGGCAATTTAGGTGATGGTAGCCCTACCTATGATGCTAAGTATGCCCAGCACCCATCAACTAGAAGCATAATGTTCAGCCCCACATGCCAATAGTTTCACCAATGCCTTTAAAACCAAAATACAGCAATGCTGCTTCACTGCAGAACAACACGGAGAGAAAATATAGCCTAAAATAATAAATGTCATTGTTTGTCATTACCGTAGTAGTATTGGTGAGATAGTGTAGTTGCATAGACACTGATTATCCTTAAGAAGAGCTTGTAAATGACTTACCTTCAAGAATTTCCACAGCGGACTGGCTGTGTCTCCATTTACATCAACTTTTTCAAACATATCAAATTTGACTTTGCGTTCAGATGCAAAGCAAACAATTTCTTCGGGATTTCCAGGTTCTTGGCCAGCGAACTGATTGCAAGGGAAGGCCAAAATACGTAAGCCTGGAAACAGTTACAGTTAGCATTAGTTTGTAGGTTCCTACTCTGTGTGTACTGGACTACTGGTTGCCTGGCATATGCACATTTGATATAATTTAACTCACCTTTACTCTCGGCATACTGTTCATATAATTCATTAAGTTGCTTGTAGTTATTAGCGGTAAGACCGCACTGTGAGGCAACGTTCACAATGATGCAGACATGACCTTTGTACGCATCAAGTTTAACTTCTTCTCCCTTTATGTTCTTTACGGTAAACTCGTGGATAGACGTAGCGCTCTTGTAATCTGGGTTATCACCAGCCATTTTGCTGTAAATAACAAATACAGTATAGACAGAGGTACTCGTAATAACTAGCAACAGACCTGCCTGACCTCTGGAAAACAAAACTGAATAGGAAAACAACTTTTTTTATTGCTGATTATAGTTGTCAATCAAAACAAACACAACAATGTTTTTTTTTAATTTGTATGTTGGTTGCTGTGAACTTGTGATGTACATGTACCCTGTACCGACCGACACTTCCGGCAACTCAAGTTTCAATAATGTAGGTACCCATCCAATGAACACAAAAATGCAATGTTTGTATAGTGAGTTTGATATTACATAAGCATAACCCGCAAAAGTTGCCCATTTTTCATCATGATACACTTACATTGTACTTAGTTGGACTCGTGATAAACAAATTCCGTTAGTAAGAACAGGCGCAAGAAGCCTAGTTATCACTCGAAAACTGACTGTCATTTTGCTTTGAAGGTGCTTTATAATCAAGAGAATCTACTTTGGAAATGTGTTCGATATCTGTTTCAAGCGTTCATTCTTTCGGACGGACAGATATTCTTTTCACAAAAGTAGAATAATCAAATAATCATATTTTTGCAAGAACAACGGTTGTCGTTGTCGGTTATTCTGGCCGGCTTTAAGCGTCCGATTTTACCATCCGATTGCTATAGCCGGCAATAAAAGATGGAAAAATCTGACGGTTTTTCCATCAGACAAAATTTAGTCGTGTAGTAGTATTCTACCGCGACTATCAGGTTACTTAAATACTAGATATCGACGTGATACAAAAATTAGACTTGGCAGTAAGACCACAAAATGTAGCTGATACGAAGTCAATTAGAAAAAGTGAAAAAGTAGTGAAATTTAGCGGAAAGCCTAGCACTAATAAAAATACATTTTTTTTGTGCTAGGGTAGGTAATCTGACGCTCGGGTCCTTTAGGATTAAGTTTTAACCCCGATGGTTAGCAAGCGGCCGTGTGAGCGCTCCGGATCGGTAAACTGAATTGAGATAATTATAGGCAAAATCCGACGTATATGTTACCGGCCTCAGAGTAGCGATGGGCGATTACTACTATATTTTATCGAATAAGTCGATTGTTCGGTTCAGTCGATAAAAGTCGATAACAATTGAAACTAGTCGATTGTTATCGACTGACGGCGCGTGCGGCGTGCGGCGCGCGGCGACAATGACTGGCACCAACTTTAACTACTATTTGCCGCGCGGTCACGCCACGCAACCACGCAACGCACCTAACTACTATTTTTGCCGCGCGGTCACGCATTCACGCAACGCACCTAACTACTATTTTCGTGCGTACTACTGAATCAGTAGTTACAAAAGATGGTGCGTTGGGCGTGCGCTGCGCTACAAATCTATAGATTGAGTCCGTGCGCCGCTACTTAATGCAGTTATTATGCGATTTAAGTTATTACATTAATTAATTTGTTTTAAAGTATAACAAATTACGAATAGAAGGGTAGGTAAAGAGTTTCTAACTAAGGAAAACACAGACTAGAATAAAAATTAAGTAAAAAAGGTACTTATAGATACTTATTTGAAATATATTTTCTTACAGAAAATCAACTTATAGCTAGAAATCTACCTTCTAACATAAATTTGGTAACTACACTTTTTACGTGACAAGGTCAATTTTACATTTCTATAAATTGTATATTCATAATATTAAAATATACTACCTACGTGTTAACATTAAATGCAACCGAAGTATTATTAATGCAACCGAAGTATTATTACTTAGAAACAATCGACGCAACACCGTCCCGCCCCCGCATGCACCGCCCCGCGTGGCCTTCCGCAGCGCAGTTCACCGCACCGCACGCATACTTACATGTATAGTAGTTAGTAGTTTGTCGATTGTTATTCGAATAATCATGGGGAGGAACTACTAAATCGACAATCGAATGCGCAGTAGCGCAATTTTCGATTCATTCGATTGTTTTTTTTGAAGCAATCGCCCATCGCTACCTCAGAGACTAAAATCGTCGGGTATCGAATAATTGCGTACGAAGGGCTTACAAAAAGCTTTCAGTTTTGAACAGTCCTCTACAGCCAGACTAGAATATTTGTGAATTCTTCTTCTTCTTATCGTGTCACTGATTCTTTCGAACCAAGTGTGGTGAAAGGATTTTATTTGTGAATTGAACGCACTTGATATCTTTGCACTCTGTGGGCAGAGGTTATTTTCCCTTTTCCGTAGACATTCGGGTCCGGTTAATGTACGTCCAGTTATTGTACACCATGTTAAAACGAAACCATTTTTCGTTTTTTGGATTCGTTTTAACCTGCCGTACAATAACTGGCTGCGAATTAACTGGGTGCACAAAATTGTCACGTGATGTTATTGTACAGCATGTAATTTTTTTTTTATGTTACTAGCTGATGGAACAAGCATATGGCCCACCTGATGTTACGTGGTAACCTTCGCCTATAACAAAGCAATGCCTCGTAGGTCACGCACGTCCGGAACGTGCCCTACGATGCACTGCCCTGCGTCCATCAACTGGAGGCATACAGATATTCAGCCTCACATGCCAGTAATTACACCGGCACCCATACCCTTCAAACCGAAACACAGCAATGCTGCTTCATGGCAGAAATAGGCATGGTGGTAGTACTTCCCCGGACGAGCCCTTCACAAAGAGCTCTACTACTACTGAAAATTGGATGCCATTAGGGCCCGTGCACACTGAGGCAATTCAATTATTTCTTACAAGTACAAGTATCCGCTGCCAGAACAAAA
Source organism: Thera obeliscata (assembly GCA_947578465.1). Classification (NCBI taxonomy): domain Eukaryota; kingdom Metazoa; phylum Arthropoda; class Insecta; order Lepidoptera; family Geometridae; genus Thera; species Thera obeliscata. Next base: position 18,703,376 of record OX387912.1, on the reverse strand, counting down.
CAGAAAAAAACAATATTGAATTGCTACAGTGTGCACGAGGCTTAACTGGCATCGTAATAACGGGGCGTACAATAACAACACGTGATGACATTGTACAGCATGTTATTTCGCGACTTCGTAATAACGGTGTGTACATTAACCTGCTGTACATTATCCTGCTGTGCAATAGCGGGTCGTACATTATTGCCTCCCGTTATTTCCCTTGTTTCTTTTTGACTCAACTGTCAGTCACAATCACAAGTTGTCACTGTCGTCACCAAAATAAAAAATCACTACGAACGAAACGACGCTGCTCACTGCTGTGCTGTGCGCGGATTCTGAGTGGGATTTAAATTATATTGTGTGCTGCAAATACGAACAGAATGGCGTTTGTAGTTTCCAGTATCCGTAGGTGTATTTGCCTTAAAAGTTTTAGTACTCCAAATATCGTCCAGACCGCTGGATATCATGCCAATGTAAGTTTTTGTTGCTATGTCAAAGATTATTGATTTCACCACCAAAGACGCAATTTCACCGATTAGCCTTGAACTTCGGTGCATAACATAAGTACTATAATAAGTGCTTAAGGTAGGAGAACGGAAAATTGCTCATAACTTATCTAACTTACAGGTCATCGACCATTACGAGAATCCTCGTAATGTTGGTTCCCTGGACAAGAAGGACAAAAGCGTTGGTACTGGATTAGTTGGTGCTCCAGCTTGTGGCGATGTCATGAAGCTACAAATCAAAGTGGATGAGAATGGAAAGATTATTGATGCGAAATTCAAGACTTTTGGGTGTGGGTCAGCTATAGCATCTAGCTCTCTTGCCACTGAATGGGTTAAGGGCAAAACGGTAGATGAAGCATTGATGTTGAAGAACACAGACATTGCTAAGGAGTTGTCTTTGCCACCTGTCAAGTTACATTGCTCAAGTATGACTATTTTCTTACATAATACTATGCCGGTTTTATGGCAAACTTATTTTAGTGTATGAAGTAATCACCTCCATTGATGCTTTAAGATGAAAACTGAAGACATTAATTTGAAATTGGGCACAGCATCGCCTGAGAGAGATTCCGATAGCTTGGTTGACACCAACACAGTGGTCACTAATCTGTTTGCCAAGCCACATGACCATAGCAAACCTCTCCAATATTTATAAGGGAGGCCTATTTCCAGCAGTGGACTTGTAAGGTTGATTACGAATCACCACTTTTCATAATAAAATGGTATTTTGTTTTCTAAAGTCTTCATTTTTAACAATCAACAACTTATTAAGTAGGTATTGTTTGTTTTCACTATCAATTCTCCAAGGACAAGACATTAATTAGGATGTGATTGTCATAACTAAATATAGCATCATGCAAATCAATATTTAAAATGGTGAACATAGAAGAAAAAAGAAGTCTACTGTACCCGAAGTCCCAGTGCATTTACAACATTTCGTTACCAAATGTTGTTTTCGTTTCGCCTATTTGTCTCTGTCTATTGTATGGAGAAAAGTTGAGACAACAACTCTGAATACGTAACGTATTTTTGCCGTCTCATATTTTCTCCATACAATAGAGCGAGACAAATAGGCTAAACGAAAACAACATTTGGTAACGAAATGTGGTAGCAAAACTCTGACTTCGAGTACTGCTCAACATAAACCTTTCTTATACATTTCTAAGAAGAATGGTTTGAGCGCTCGCCATCAATTAGCTTTCTTATGTAGTTGGCTCATTTGATAGAGGGCAAATTCATCATCCGCACTTTGTGTGTAGTCTGGTTTTCGCAAGTAGACCGCTGGCGGGCCCTTTATGCGTGAAGCCTTACACAAGTTCAAACATTTTTTGGGTTCTACGACACGCCAATTTCCTCACGATGTTTACCTTCACCGTTTGAGAGTACTGGCATGGTGCACATAATCTTTTCGACAGAATAACTCATTGACACTACTGGATTTGACGACCTTAGGATTGGAAGGCTACGTACGCTACCATTAGACCACCAGTGCTTAAGGTAATCAACTTTGTAATTTTATTCATAATATTTAATTTCATTTATTTCAGTGCTTGCTGAAGATGCCATTAAAGCTGCACTGTCAGACTACAAGATCAAGCAGCAACCTCCGAAGAATTAATGGCTTGAGGGTTCATGATATTGGAACAGATCTGTGATTTTGTATAGAGAATATCCATAAATGCATACTTGTAGATAAAAAAGATTAACAGAACGCCAAGTCGCAGTTTTACTCGATCAGTTAGAAACAACAACAATGTTACGAAGAAATGATAGAAACAAGTTGTCTCTTCATTTCTTCATACAAAAGAGAGAGACGCAGGGGAAATGCATTGTTCAAACTGATTGAATAAAACTCAAACTATGGGTACTGGTGTCAAAAATAAAATCTCAATGTTTGATCAACTATCTGCAAAAGAAATATTTATGGGTGATCTTTGGGTCGAAAATGATTGCTGTTTTTGGCTATTGTAGAGTTGCCTATAGTAAATAGTGACTTTGTCCTTTTAGTAGGTACAAAGAGATTGTAAAATCAAGTATTTAGTTTGATTTAGATGATTCACGTATTAGATGTTATTTAGGAAGTGTTTTGATTTGATTAAATGAAATTTAAAATTATTATTGTCTACTCAATTACGAACTAAACACCAAAGTCCCTTTTTATAGTTACTTATACTATTCTTTGAATAAGCAGAGCTTATGCTATGGGAACCAGTGGAAACCAGATAGCTGATAAAATACTTAGAATTCAATATAATATTCAGACAGAGAACGAACCCACAAATATTTGTTCTCGGTGGGGATCGTACCCACGATCTACGGCGCAGAAGGTAAAGTTACCAACTAACCTGAGAGGGTCAGATTAGGTCAATGTGGCCAAAAAAGTGATAAAATAAAACGAAACAATATTATCCTTATTCAAATTTTATTGCTGAACTATTTATACATATTTATTACTTAAAGCCAACTCCTACACAGCTTATCAATAATTCTTTGCAACACACACATTTTTCAAACAAACTGTTGCCTACCCACATTATGTTGGCAAGCCTAACTTCTGCAATGCCAGTAGCGCCGCATCTGCTTTCGCCTGCTTCTTGTTTTGGCTCGCCACTGCCGGTTGGTATTCAATACCATTCACTCTTACCTTGAAAGAATATTACAGGCGTTATTCACAAAATTAATTAACCACACCAACTTTTGAGAAAACGACTTTGTGAAACATGACATGGATAGGAGAGGAGTGAATGCAGAGTTAACGGCTGATAGAGAAGAAATCATTTTGTGCCGAGCCCATATAAATTAGGATAAAGACAGGACACTATTGACACTTGACATATAAGTAAGCCCAATACTTAGAAAACAATATAACGCCCAGATAGAGAACAAACAACTGTGTTGATCACTCAAATATTTGTTCTCGGTGGGAGTCGAACCCACGACCTTTGGCTCTGATGATAGGTTACTAGCGGCCACCCACGGCTTTGCTCGACCCGTTCCCGCTACGCCTCGTTCCCGTTACTTACATCCGTTCTCCGTTACAATATCTTCATAAAATGTAGCCTATGTGTTATTCTGATGTATAACCTATATAATTGTAAAGTTTCATTCAAATCCATTCAGTAGTTTTTACGTCAGAGTAACAAACATCCATTTAACCATACTTACAAACTTTCGCGTTTATATTAGTAGGATTACAGGGTTATTCATTATTAGCTGCAAATACTCAGGAATTAGGTTCAACAAATAAAATAAAAAATATTTATGAAATGATTTTTTTTTAATTTTGATTTAAATTTTTGTATCAAAATTTTATTTTTATTAATTTCTTTACGGCTATTGCATAATGATTGCCATGGAGAACAGGACGATGACCCACCTAGGCGGTGACTGAACGCAGAGTGTCGCTCACGGCGCGCGGGCGCGGATCAAAGGTCAAAATCCTTTATCGAATTTCTCGGGATTTTCATAACAAAGCTTAAAAAAAATCATTTCATAAATATTTTTTATTTTATTTGTTGAACCTAATTCCTGAGTATTTGCAGCTAATAATGAATAACCCTGTATACTGAGAGCACTGGTGGTCTAGTGGTATTGGCCCCGCCTTCCGATCCTAAGGTCGTGGGTTAAAATTCATTCGTGTACCATGAGCTTTTCTGCCCAAAAATTTATGCACACTATGCCAGTGCTCTCAAACGGTGAAGGTAAACATCGTGAGGAAACCGGCATATCGTAGAGCATAAAAGGTTCGAAAATATGTGTCAAGTGCACCAAAGGAGCCCCTTTGAGGCGCACTTAAAATCTTTTCACTTGGTTCGAAAGAATCGGTGACACGATAAGAAGAAGTAGGATTATAGAATAGAATAGAATAGTATTTATTTCAGACATTAATGCATCCATAAATTTGTTATTAACAATGTAACTTAGAGACTAGTTTTAGTGATTATACCTTGAATAAGAAATTCTTCTTATGATCAGGTCCGCACTCGAAGCAGAGGTTATACTCAGGCGGTCCGATCTTGTGCTTAGAACAGTATTCCCCTAGTATAGAGACGGGATGCTTGCCTCCGGTCGGAGCCGCGTTGGGAGCGCAAGCGGCAGGCGCGGTTATCCCACCTCGGCCGCCGCGACCGCGCATCGCTTTGTTACTCTGAAAACAGATTGGATTGCATTAAGAAAGAGAAAGAATAATAAATAAATATTGCGGACAATCCAAACAACACTATTTAGCACCAAACTAAGCAGAGCTTGTACGAGCTAAGTTTTCACTCCGCTTTTTTGTGTATATCGTATCCATTATTCCAGACCGACAATATTTGGTCGATTTTTTGTAAACGACGCAAGGTGCAAACTTAGCTTGGTTGGAGCAAAACGTTTGTGCTATCCTTTCAACATTTCGAAATTACTTGAAGGCTAACTGGAAGATAATGAATAGAATATAATTCGCCTATGTGCGATTATTTTTTGTTTTTGATCAATTATTTTTTATCTTTTCTGTTTTATTTACACAAAGAAACTTACAATTAAATAAATATTTACAAAATGTACAAAATACACAAGAAACAGTAAAGCTATCTGCAGATCTAGAGATAGCTCAACTGATCCAAATCAGTGCAAGACGGAAGCGTCCCCAAGTCGCTGGCGGCATTGCCACGCTGAATATCAATGCTTATACGCTGCGCCAGATACCCACCAGCTCCTGGGTCACGCGTCGCTTCGATCAGTCGCCTAGACAAAATTTTGAAGACCCGCGAGGCCTCGGTTCCCCACGGATCCAGAGTCTCATCCCCAAGAGGAGCAAATAAGTAGGCTCTGTCGAGACCTGCATATTTGCGCCTCTTGAGATCCTCGGCCAGATATGCCGCCGCGCCTGCCACAACGGATATCCTCGGCAGATGAGAAGGCGCAAAGTGTGTCGACACACGTTTTTATCTTACTATAATTATTTAGCGTGAGCATCTGTAGAAATAATTCCAATTTATATAAAAAATAGAAATTGGATCTGTTCTAGACCCCATTAATGAAGAAAGGTAATGTGTGTGACTTACCCCTCTACTATACCGCTGCGGGATCTCCTCCTTAGCCTGCAGCCCCTTTGTATCCAGCTTGACTTCCAAGAGTAAAGGCTGAAGCGCGCCGGTGCCTTCTTTCCCCAAGCCCCGCCCGGGCGTCCAACCCATCTTTTGCAGCAGGTGCATTCCCATGCCACCCGCTACGGGCGCTGCCCGGGTAAGTTGGTCCTACATAAATCATACATATTCACCACGTATTTTTTTATGGCACGATTTCTGGTATATAAAGCGGTTGACCGCAGGAGGCGTGGGTTCGATTCCCATCTGAGACAAACTTTGCATAACCTGGAGTACTCCAGGTCTGGAAGTGATAGTATTATGGTACTCATGAACGATGATGATTTTGTATACAACAAATAATTTATGTATAGTCTCCTATGGTCTTATATTGGTAAGCCACCAGAGAGGGTAAAACAAAAGTAATGATATGCCTTCCAGGTGGTACTGTGCCAATTAAAACAAATAGATTTTTTAGTAAAATTGCACTAATAAGCTAAAATATCTAAATATTGTTACCATAATACATTACAATGACCCGAAGATCTAAAGTTCCTAACAATCTGTAAGAAATGTTCACAATTTGTTCACGAATTTCATTCAAATCCAAACAGTTCATTCATTCTCCATCCCTAACATACTTACCTTTGATTAAGATGGTAAGCACCTATCATCGTAGTACCATCTCGCTACAATTCGGCGACGCCGTATCACTTAAAAACTGTAACAAATATTCATGAATTCCCCAATGTAAGCCATGCTTTTCTTTGAGTCAACAGATTTTACTCTTTCTTAGTCAGTAGTAGAATCTGTACACTAGCTCAAAGAATCACTAGGCTTTTAAATAAAGACTGACTTATTTAAATACATACAAACAAATAAGTAGCTATATTGAATCTGAATTTAAATTGAACAGGTGATTGTATTAAACAGGAACATTGTGCATAAAATACAGAGGATAAAATTGAATACAAAAATAATTAATAGTGAAAATTATGTGTACTGTATCATTATTAAAACAAATAGTAATATTAATAGAGTATGTGAAAGAGAAATTACAGATAGAAAATGAAAAAAAGTGTGAGAATTTAAATAAAATAAAATAAATATAAAAATATTTGTAATAGTCAGTCAAAATAAAAGGGGAAAACTGAATATTTGTATGCAAGACTCGATGATAATTGGCATGCCATAGATAATGGCATTGAGATTATCATTCTTGTTGTACGAGAGATGTAAGGAGTGAACTAATGAGTTCTCACCTCACATGTCACTCACTAATTCATTCATTTTTGAGAGATGGTTACGGCGACATTTGTTTTATCCAGTCAACTCTATACAAATTAACACTATTCTATACACTTTTTCATAAAGTCAACTTTATGTGGTATTCTCCGAAACTCAAACTATCATTGCCTACTAGACTTTAATGAGTGTACCTAAATAATAATTTTACCCAGCAAAGTATCTTAAAATCCTTTCAGCACACTGGTTTGAAAGATACAGTGACACGATAAGAAGAACCCAGCAAAGTGTCTACTGAGATATCAATCGCAATAAAACTTCTATAAATTAGAATTTGCATTATTTTTAAAAGAGTTTTCATAAGGATCCTAAAAACGACCTTTTGTATCGCTGCTGGATAGAAATATTTGAATGGCGCGTTTAAACAAGCTACCTATATCGGCATTATTTAGCTACAAGTTTATTATATAGCTATCTCTGTTAGTAAATGAGACGACTATACATTTGCAGCTAGAAATTGCCCACAAAACTAGCCTGTTTAAAAACGCCATTACCAAATGTCATTGCAACCATCTCGTAAAGTCACACCACACTTTTGAAACACGGCGCCTGTCGAGTTGAGGTTATCACGCCGCCGCCGACCTTTTTTTTTGTCAAAAACATTAATATAAAGCGGCTGGTAGACGGGCCATCTTTTCACTGCAATATGGCTGGCAACTATTGGTGTCCCTGTCTAACATGTGAGTAAGAGAGGGACACCAATAGTTGCCGGCCACAAATTGCAGTAAGACATGGCCCGTTTAGAAGCCCCATTATGATCTTCTAGGATCTAGGCAAACAGGAGAAGCAAATCTAAGGCAATCCGGCTGAAAGGAACATTCTTGCGTTTAGACGCCAGAGCAAGAAATTCTCGAGTGTAGAACTGAGAAAATCGTCAAGCGAAGGCAAAAAATATTTCAAAAGCTCACTGATATTCATAGCTTGTATGTATAATTATAATTGCAGCTCATAGACATTGTATGAATTAATAGAATTTAGAACTCGACAGGCGTCGTGTATCCAGGGGGCTAATTCTCAGGCCGATCTCGATCATTTTGAAATTTTATTTTATTGCTTCTTTTCGAAGGGGGAATGGATAATTTCCTTGAGTAATTCATCAACAACCTCATCGTAGAAGCCTCGACAGCTACGCTATACGGAAAACGTACAAAAAGTGCGGGGTTGTGAAAAGAAGCAATAAAATAAAATTTCAAAATGATCGAGATCGGCCCGAGAATTAGCCCCCTGGTCACGCACGTCGCGTTACAAGTGTGTATCCGCTCCTATAGAATGCCAGAAAGCGTAATACAGGTGTATTATGACTTTTGACCGCGAGCCGACGTTTGTAGCCGCCATACAGCTGGAAGAAAACATTTGCGACAGCGTTTTAAAGTATTGAACGGAACCTGCTGATTGGATTTGTACTTTAAAACCATCAGACTAGAGATGCATTTACGTGGAATCTATTTTAAGAAATTAATATAGATGGACATTTCACACAACGCCACTCAACTATTTCAGTGTCCTAAAGGGTTTCACATGTGATACTAATAGCACTGTTTGTGACCTTTTTAGCCTATTTATTACCATAACTATGTTAGGCTTTTGTATTGCTTACGTCGTCTCACTAAGATGGAATGGCACCAAACTGGATTTTGACTGATATTTTTATTTTTTGTTTTGTTATTTTTACTTATTTATTTAAAAGAATCATACAAAAAACGGTAGTAACCAAGCCGTATTTTTGTTGGTCACGTGTAACTGGCACCTATCTAGCTTTAAGACGTTTCAAAGTGATCCTTGTGATACAATTAAATTAAGATTTTTTAGAAATTGGAAATTTACAAATTATGCTGCATAAGTTTAATTGGTTTGAGAATTGTTCTGGAATTTTCTAGAGGCATCTGTGAATATGTTATTTTTGTACATTCAATGATACATCTATAGAGCGATAGTGAAGTTGGTACAAATAACAGCAGCCTTAGATTTAGTTCAATACTTCAATACACAATGTGACTAGGCCATAAGTTCTTCAATAATCACTATTATATCAAAGAATAAGACTTACTAAAGCCTAAAATTAAATAATAGTACCTACTTTGCACCTACAGTAGCGTCCATGCCTAATACTTACAGTAAAAAGTGCATACTTAGAGCAATTTTGGTCTTTTTACATAATATTTTGTATTACCTCCCTCAGATGAATTTAAGAAGTTAAAAACGATTTTTGTCAACATTCTAAATAGCTTGATTTTTGAAGGGTCATCTAACCATATGAACATTTTTTCTTAATTTTCTAACTAATAGCTTGATTTTCGAAGGGTTTATTATCCCTTGGACTGGCAACTGTCGATCTGGTGGATTTCTTCAAAATCATCACATCTGCGCAAAATCCGATTCTTGGATGATCACACCGTCCTCCACCGTTCTCAGTATTTGTACGAAATTAACGGCATTAACCTATAGCTGCACTTCTCTAACCTAGTCACTGGCTTCGTTGAAGAATAGAGACAGGTAGCAAATGTTCATAAAAATACGGCCAACGGCGACAAAGTTCCAAAGTTCATTTTATTTACGCGCACTTTCGCGGCCGGTCATCGTGTAACAAGTTTGTGTTTTGTTGCTGGTTTACAGGGTAAAAAGTGAATTATTTTGTTGTTGGTGCTATTGTAACGATGAACAGGTAAGTTTTTAATGTTTTTACATTCAATTGGTTTCGGTTTTGATAAGTTTTCATTCAAAACCTTGCTAATTTCATCAGCCACCTATTTTTTTTCTGCGAAGTTCTCCAACAAAATCTCTTTGTTTAGACTTAAAATCTAACTGTCCTTACTAAAAAACCAGTGGAATAGGTCAACAATACATATTTTTATGTTATTTAAGTGTTATATTGTTAGAATGTAATTAGGTTTCTTCAAAATAGTGAAATAAATACTAGCATTCCATACATGATCCAAGAGTGGGACGTTGCGCAGTCCGAGAAATCCTTGGCACTGTTATCATAGAAAATCTCTTTGTTTATACTTAAAATCTAACTGTCCTTACTAAAAAACCAGTGGAATAGGTCAACAATACATATTTTTATGTTATTTAAGTGTTATATTGTTAGAATGTAATTAGGTTTCTTCAAAATAGTGAAATAAATACTAGCATTCCATACATGATCCAAGAGTGGGACGTTGCGCAGTCCGAGAAATCCACTATGATAACATGGCACTGTTATCATGGAAAATTGCAAGTTTTTGATTGTTGAATTTCTAAATGTTTTTGTATGGTAATAGGTTATTTTTTTATCATGAATCTTTTATAAATATATTCATGTTTTTGGATATCAATGTTTTTGTCTAACTCATTGAACCTACTTTGTACTACATCACATAAATTCCAAGTGTGTATTTCCATCCGTTTTCTAAATCTTTGACTTCGAGTAGCGAAGTGTACATTTGTAAACAAGTAATAATTAATATTCAATTAGTTAGAATATTTCAAGTTGATTTCAAAGAGGTATAATTACTACAGAGTGATAGTAGAAAAATAAAAGAGAATCATCATTCATTTACAAAGCGGCATGCGCGCGCCGACCTCTAACGAAGGTAGAGCGCATATCCGCCATTTTTCGCAAATCGTGGTGCGCAGACGAGGGGTTATACCTAATCCGAACATATTCAGAAGTCGCCTAGCTATATCCTAAAATATTGTGATTATCAAAGAACGAAAACCAGTGTGGCGTGTGGCACCGTGCCAAGGCGAAATGAGCCCTACGCGGACAGTAGGTCACGAATACCTTCTTAGCCCACGCTTGAGTACCGGCCGCCAGTTCCCTAGGCGTTAGTATCTGAGCACCCGTCGAACCGGTGAATTGGCCTAGGTGTCTGTCCTTTGACCAGCCAAACTGAAACATGAATGACCTTACTTATAAAAATATGTCAAAAGATAAGCTGTGCTTAAACTATTGCCATCTCTTACCACTGTAATGACAAAAAGTGACAGGGTTAAAGCTTTAAACAATGATTAAATTTAAATAACGTTTATAAGTATGGCTATATGTTTTTAATAGGTAAATAATCACAAACTGTTCGGGGGAAAATTAAAAGACAAGATAAATAGAAGAGTTTTTTTATAATGTAAAACGAAACGCTACTTGCGGCCGCCTGCGGCTTCGCTTGCCCCGTTCTCGTTATATTTACCGGATAAAAAGAATCCCCACTAATTTTCAGGCATCGGTCCAGCCGTTCGCCACCAAAATCCCCCAGCGAAATAGGGATTCATTTTTATATAATGTAGATGTTACTCAGGTTTAATAGCATTATAATAGCGAAGAATTTTCAATATTGGTCCTTAAGGAGCTTAATCGTTACAAAAATACAAAACTTTATTTTTATAATATTAGTGTTATGATACAAATTACGTGAAAACTTACGCCTTTTGAAGGGCCCTCTTTCTTCTCTTGTTCCTGCCGAATCATCAACAATTTCTGAGACACGATTGAAGCAATATCCTGAAAACATAATATAAATATTCATACTTGTGTAAGTGAAAACTTCACTAGTTTTTACGTTAACTTAAAGTTTACACTCAAACAAGTTATGCTCGCGTAGTACCCTAACAAAAAATGGTCTATACCCATACTATTTTCCCATTCTATACACACGATTTATTTAAACATGTATCTCAGTTCAAGTTTCATCCAAATCAGTTTACAATTTTTTTATGATGTCCCAAAAGTTATAGAGCCGAGCGGAATTTGAACCCGCAACCTTCCCCTTGGTACCGGGCTGCGATGACTGCTGCGCCATTGGATCCTACTCACACTCGTCGAATAACTCTTAGGGCTCTTAATAAGGCACAAACGTGACCGCGGGAAACACTATAAAACCAATAAAAAATGCATATCGGAAAGGCCTGCGCACATATAGGCGATGGCGATCAGCTGAACGCTGTCAAATATGACAGCGATATTTGACAGCGCTTAAGCCTAGATGTGCGCAGGCCTTAAGTTGTTAGGCATGAGCCACAAAATCAAAATACCGAAGCTTTCGCACCTTCTTATTACTATTAGTATAATTAGGAGTATAAAGAACTCACAATTTTGGGTGGTATAATGCCGGGCGGGTAAGCTTGAGGGCCGGGAGCTGGCAACGCTGGCAACGACGAGACAGTCGACAGATCTAAATGTAAAACATTAAAATAAATAAATGAAGCTTCCTTTAGTTGAGTTCGGGCAAGTGCGTAGTATTAAATCTTTTTGTTAAAGGCTGAGCGCACACTCGAGTCACGACAGTCTTTAGGCAGACTTTCAAGTCTGACGCGAAACTCTTTTGTCTACTGGGGTACGTTTACCACATACTAACAAAAGAGAAGCCGACAATCATAGTCAGATTCGTCGCAGTTCTTGTAGGTATAGACAATTTCGTCTATGAGACGTTTTGTCTGAAGTTTGCGCGTCTTCATACATTTTGTAAAGCGTTAGTCTGTCTTAAGACTGTCGTGTCTCAAGTCTGCTCTCAGCCTAACTGATGGAATAAGCTATGGCCCGCCTGATGTCAAGTGGTAACCATTGCCTGCAACAAAGCATTGCCTCGTAGGTCACGCACGTCAGGATAATGCCCTACTCTGCTCTGCATCCATCAACTTGAGGCATACAAATGTTCAGCCTTGCATGCCAGGTATTTCACTGGCACCCACACCCTTCAAACCGAAACACAGTAATGCTGCTTCACGGCAAAAAAGGCAGGTGGTAAACCTTCCCCGGACGAGCCCTTTGCAAAGAGCTCTACTACTTGCTATTTGAAAAAAAGAATGAATTCAGATTGATGCGTTAATTTTGTAAAAATAAGTTGCACTTACGGGTTCCGCTTCCGGCGAATCCTTTCATGTACGCAGGGGGGTCAACGACCGGCAGCGGCGGCGCGGGCAAAGCAAGCGGCGCAGGCCTGTACAAAACATAATAGCTTTACGACTTTGAAGGCACTGTAGATGTCTCCTCAGATCAATTAAGGATTATCTTTCACTCGAAATGAAACGTGTTGAAATCAGACGATTCATTTTTGTTAATTATTGTCTTTCGTTCGGCACCTTTCACTCGAAATGAAAGGCGTGAACACCGAATGAAAGAACAGTGCCTAATGAATTCATTGATGGTTCATTCGGAATGCGAGTGAAAGATCCTGAATGAAAATATTAAACACTAGCGGACGCCCGCGGCTTCGCTCGCCCCGTTGATTTTTCTTTTAAAAGGTTTTCCTCTTTTTCTCCGCTTAGGGAAATCATTTTCCAATTTCCTTTCTCAGTGCACCCCTATGCTATAAAAGAAACATACCCTCCAAGTTTCATGCTTCTAGGACTTACGGTTTAGGCTGAGTGTTGATTGTCAGTCAGTCAGTCAGTAACGTAAGAGTTTTATATATTTAGATTATTGGATCGGTTCATTAATGAATTCATTCGGCACTACTCTTTCATTCGGTGTTCAGACGTTTCATTTCGTGCCGAATGAAAGGCAAAAATGAATCGTATGATATCACCTTTAAACTGTGTGTCAATCACTTTAACTGTGGTTGCCCTGTGGTGATAACAGATACTCATGACAATACAACATTTTTATCAATTTAAATCATTAAACATACCGTGTCATAGAAGTAATTCCACCCGCATGGATTTCCACAGCAATCTGGCTTGCCGCAGCGAGCTGGCATGCCGCAGCGGTGATGGCAGACGCGCCGGCGTGGATCGACGAAGGGTTGGGGATGGGCGGGGAGGGATCGGCTGGTAAAGGCGCGGTAGGTGCAGGTTCTATTGCTTTCGGCGCCGGTACTGGCTGCGGGGCTTTTGAGTTCAGTTTAGCGACAGGCTGTAAAAAAAATCGTTTTACACTGTTTGTTTTGGCAACGTCTAGTCTTCTGTGTGTTCTAGCGTGAACAGTTTAAAAATGACTTCCTCCACATCCATAGGCGGTCTCTCATCCTTCATCATCATCATCATCAACCTATATCAGTACACTGCTGGACGTAAGTCTCTCCCAAGACGTGCCACTGAGCCCGGTCTTCGGCTTTTCTCCTCCAGTGCTGGCAACATTTCGCAGATCGTCGCCCCACCTTACCGGAGGGCGCCCGACACTACGCTTACCTTAACGCGGTCTCCACTCTATTATTCGTTTGCTCCAACGATTGTCTGTTCTACGGCAAACATGACCAGCCCACTGCCACTTCAGCTTACTAATCTTTTGAGCTATGTCGACCACCTTGGTTCTCTGTCGGATAACCTCGTTCCGGATTTTACCCTAAGGGCGCTTGTACACGCTAAGAAAATTTGCCGTTCCTGCGGCAGACAAGACAAATTCTTCGTGTAGACGACAAGAATTTTGTCTTTTCCACACACGAAAACGCAACAACGTTCGCCGCGTCGTGTCTTGCGCAGATAAGATTTTTTTCGTGCACCGCTGCAAGCAGTGTACACAGTTATTTTCTAGTTACGACACGAATTCTTGGGTAGACCCGGCGTTTTTTCTTAGCGTGTACAAGCGCCCTTAGAGAGACTCCGAGCATAGCCCTCTCCATAGCTTGTTGAGCGACTTTCAGTTTGTGGACTTGGTTCTCTGTCGGATAACCTCGTTCCGGATTTTATCCTTCAGAGAGACTCCGAGCATAGCCCTCTCCATAGCTCGCTGAGCGACTTTCACTTTGTGGACCAACCCTACTGTTAGTGTATTTATCTTTAAACTCACCATATCCTTCTTAGGTTCGACGGGCACCCACTCAGAAGCCTTGTCTCTGTGCTGGCTGCCCGAAGACACAGGAAACTGCAGTCTTAGTTCGTCTTTGTTAGCCACTAGCGCTGTGCTTTTTACCGGCAATGGAGCGCCTCCCTGAAAAAGTAAATTCACATGAGCTTTCGTTTGTTAGTTATACAACTGAGAGCAATTTAGGGTCAAACACTTACCTACACTGCTATTTTTGTTTTTATTTTAAAAAAGGATCATAAAATACGATAGGAACCAAGCTGTAGTTGTTTGCCTGTTTTCTAGGCTTGGTCGCGTGGAACTGGCACCTAGACTCATCAAGCTTTAAGATGTTTCAAAGAGATTCTAGTGATACAACCGAATGATTATTCTAATTTATTCTATCTATAAATTTGTTAACTATTAATTTTATTATAAACCTGCTATGACATTGCAGTGCCCAACAGGGTGCATGTACTGACCTAAGCTACTTTAAAACGAAAGCTATTTATTTTATGCACATGTGAGCAATCAATAAATGAAATGAATGAAGAAATTTTGAATATGAACTTACCCTTATATTCATGATGATAG
This sequence comes from Thera obeliscata, assembly GCA_947578465.1. Taxonomy (NCBI): domain Eukaryota; kingdom Metazoa; phylum Arthropoda; class Insecta; order Lepidoptera; family Geometridae; genus Thera; species Thera obeliscata. The sequence goes on along the minus strand of OX387912.1, from coordinate 18,688,230 downwards.
GAGCCTTTTCCTTGACAAGGAAAGGGTGATGGAACGCCATAGTATCTTCGTTCTCGCTCATATCCTCATCTTCGGAGCAAACTGATGACAGCTCACCGAGGGCCTCCTTCTTGGAGAGATGCTTGCAGAAGTCTGTTAGCTCATCAACTGATTTACCTGCGACAAAAGTTAAGGTGAGAGAAGCGAGCTAGTCATGTTTAGTGTGTGAAATCTAAACTTTTTGAATTTTTTAATGCATCTAACCAGATTTAATTTGGCTTGCGTAAAGTAGAGCTTACCAGAGGCACACTTTTTTTTTATGCAGCCTCACGTGCCAGTAATTTTACCGGCACCCACCCCTTACGAACCGAAACACAGCAATGCTGTTTAATGGCAGAAATTGGCATGGTTGTAGTACTTTCCCGGACGAGCCCTTCACAAAGAGCTCTACTACTACTAAGACTATTTGAAATCCTTTCACCACACTGGTTCGAAAGAATCAGTGACATGTTTTTTTTAATTTATTATAAGGTTCACAATTTGAAACATGCGCATCACTTACATCTAAAATATTTCACTGACAACAAATTCGGCGCAGTTTCTAAAAGAATTGAACACAACATGCATATTGCAAACGTGGAACGAAACTATTTTAAAAGTAGAAGTAAAAAGGCATTAAAATTAACATTAAATACAAGAATTATGATAAAAAGAATGAGTGTAATTTTTGTTATACCTCCAGATTGTATAGCCGCCATGACTTGGTTCCTAGTGTGAGGGGGTAACGCCGCCGTTCCCCCCGGCACCTCTCCGTTCTTGAGCATGTTGATTGCATTGCGCCGTGCCACTTCTAGAAGACGCTTTTTCTCGCTGTCAGCTAGTTTCACACCGGAGGGTGATCTGCTATAGTGATATAAATATTTTTTTACAAAACTGACCTTTACACGTAAAGATTTGACCTAAACTGACCTTAACCTTTGTTGGTCTTGACTTTGACTGTATAGCCTTGACCTTCAATCATCATCATCATTATCAGCCTGAAGTAGTCCACTGCTGGACATAGGTCTCCCCTACTCGTTTCCAGGAAGAACGATTCTGAGCCCTTTCCATCCATCGACTTCCCGCGATCTTAACAATGTCGACGGTCCATCTGGTGGGTGGGCGCCCAACGCTTCGTCTTCCGGTTCGTGGTCGCCATTCGAGAACCTTTATTCCCCAACGGTTGTCGGTTCTTCGAGCCGACCTAATAATGATAATAATGACCTTCATTGTGCCCATTAAAATATTTTTTATGATGAGAATTACTTCTTGTTCGTATAGGATCTAGATAGAAAGAAGACAACATTATAAAAATCATGGGAAGCCTGTGAATGAGGAAAATCGCTCTTCCTGGAACAAGGCTCATGTCCAGCGGAGGAGTTCTTCAGAGTAAGGAGGTTTTTTTTGGAGTTTGGTATCTGGTTAATCAACACTGGTTGTACTGGTTTAAATAACATTACGACGCGCATTGACAACATGGACTTTTTATTGCATGAGAAATTATGACCTGACTTAACCTTAACCTTGCTTGACCCTCTGACCCAATAATTACGCAATTCTGTATCTACAATTATAAACCTACCTACTACTGTCTATAAACCTCGGCCTGCCTCTATGTTGCTTAATCCTATACAGGGTCCATGTGATACTGACTTACAACTAAGAACTATGTATGTACCTAAACTAAACCATGTGTATGCAATAAATATATTGAGTATTGAGTAATTACTGTTCAAAGTACTAACCTTGACCTTCTGCCGCCACCTCGGTACCTAGGCGGCGAGTGGTGTCTGTGAGGGTGCGTCCTCGTCCGTGACCTTGACCTCCGACGTGACCTCGAGGACGACCTATGCCGTGACCTCGCCCCTGAGGCATGTGAATGTCTTCGGGAGGCAGAACGTGATCTTGAACGGCGAGATTTGCTGCTAGATCTGAAAGGTTTCAGAGAAGCAGGACAGTTAACAACAATAATATTTAGTATGGTTTTTACAAACTACTCATTAACATGATTTCCAGATGTAGTGAAAATAAAGTAGGTCAACTAGCTCAATAACCTAGTTTGGCCCTGCAACAACTACTCACATATTCAAAACTCATAAGATATCATACAGGGCTCTGCACAATATCTTATGAGTTTTGAATATTTGAAGGTTCAGTAAAGGATGAAATTATTTATTATTTGGTCAGTATACTAAATTTGAAAATGGTGATAATAAATGTTTCCACAGCATGTAAGCAAGGGGTGTGAGTAAAATACTTTCATAGCCAGGTCAATCAAATCTTTTACTCTCAACCCATATCTTCCCACCGCTAGGCAATGGTGTCCCCAAAATCTCGCCAACTGTCTCTATGCTTTTCCACCATCCTTGCTCGAAAGTGAATAGGTTATACAATTAGATGGTAAAAAAACTGATTCTATTAAGTTTTTTAAATACTTCCACGCCTGCTAACTAGTGTAACAACTAACAAGCAGTTGGTAAATTAAGCTAGTAGTTTTATTTACCTTTTGCTACCTGTTCTCTCTCTATCTCGATCCTTTCTTGAAGATTTGTGAGAAATCTCTTTTTTACTGCTCTTTTTGTGGGCTTTTTCTTCTTGAGGCCTGTAAACATAGTTTAATAAGATTGAATTTTTATTCAAGAGAACATTAGGTGGTTGTACGAGAGCACTGCTGGTCTAGTGGTAGTGGCCCCGCCTTCTGATCCGAAGGTCGCGGGTTCAAATCCAGTCGTGTACCAATGAGTTTTTCTGTCGAAAAATGTATGTGCACTATGCCAGTACTCTCAAAACGGTGAAGGAAAACATCGTGAGGAGACCGGCGTGCCGTAGAACCTAAAAAAAGTTCGAGCAACATGTGTCAAGGGTCATGCAAAAAGGGCCCACCAGCGGCCTACTGGCGGAAAAACCAGCCCGCACATCAAGTGCGGATGATAAAATTTGCCGATTTATTTTTAGGTGGTATAACTAGCAATGCCACTACCCATCAAGCAAAAAGGGCAAATTGCATCTGCTAATTACCATCAAATAATTTGTTTCTACAATGCATGAGTGCAACACAACCGCACGCATAAATAAAGAGTTTTTCAGAGATGCTTCTGCCTTCTTTTGCTTGACACCATACCTAATGCACACTGTCACTTACCTACCTAGAATTAATAAATATTCTTTTAAATTCCCTGATTGTTTTATTTTACAGCCCACCTGTGTCTATTTGCAGAAACTAAACCACAGACAAGCATTTAACATGTTTTTTTTTATCTAAATTCACATTATTTTCACTATAACTACAGCAAAAACATCCATAAATCATTACCACAACTGTACTTACACTTTGATGTCTTCTGCAGCCTTTTTTAAAATACCTCCAGGATCTGCTGACTTTGGAAACTGGGTGTTTATGACAACTTCTTTTAAAGATTCATTTGAGGAATCTGTGTACTCTCCTTCTTCATACTTCTCCGCTTTTCGTCTTGCTTGTTCTTCAGCCTGCTTCACTGTTTCCTCAAACACTGTACTAAATTTTAAATTCTTTATTTGAATTTTTCCTTTGTTTTTTTCATCAACATCAGATTTTTTACTGTCTAATTTTAATCTCAAGTCACTGGTATCAAGATCTTTCGGTGATTCTGGCATGGGGATCAGACTTGCGTCCATATTAGGTGTATTGTCTTCAATTTTGATTGTAACTATATTTTTAGGCACATCTTGAGGCTCGGATTTTGGCTTTTCTTGTTTAACTTTTACATTTTCGGTTTTCTCTGATTTTATATCAGGCTTAAAATTGAGTAATACAGACGGATCAATCTTGATCTTGGGGGATTTTGAGCGTTGTTTCGGTGAATAAGAGGGGGAAATAGATCGCTTTTTGGCCTTACTTTTTTTCCTCTTTTTACGCTTGTGAGAGTAATTAGAATCATCAGAGTCATCACTGCTACTGCTTCGGCTACGTTTTTTCTTTTCTTTTTTGTGTTTCTTTTTACCTTTCTTCGTTTTTTTCGGTGTTATTTCTTCAATCTTTGGCGGATCTGCATTGAATGCGCCAAATAGCTCTGACAGGATTTCATTAGACGATTTAGCAGGCTCATGTTTCTTACGCTCGGGAGAAGACTTTTCTTTTTTGATAAGTAATTCAATTTTATCCATAAGAGTCGTCATCTTCACTGTATTCCATTTAAACAAAATCCACGCTAAAAACGAACCAAAAGAGCACGGAATCACGGAACTAATTTACGCCATGTTTTGTTTTGTTTTGATTGAACTCTAATGTCTAAATGTCAATGTCATTAAAATTGAATTGTCAATGTCAAATGCCACAAAAGTGTGTTGTTAGACGTAACGGTTGACTTGACTAAAAACTATTTTAAAATTGTTTGAGACTGGCAAAGTTGATCCAAATGCACAGACGTCATCTATAATATCTATATCTATAGATAAAAAATTCCTGTCCTAATTTGGAACGCGATAAACTCCGAAACTACTGAACGGATTTTGATAAAATTTTGTAACCGTCTCTAATATGATCCAACTTAAAAGATAGGATAGTTTATATTCAATATTTAAGTGTTATCTAAATATATAAAACTCTTTCGTTACTGACTGACTGACTGACTCACTGACTGACTGACAATCAACGCACAGCCTAAACCGTTAGTCCTAGAAGCATGAAACTTGGAGGGTATGTTCCTCTTATAGCGTAGAGGTGTACTAAGAAAGGAAATTGGAAAATTCTTTCCCGAAGAGGAGAAAAAGGGGAAAAAAGGTTTAAAGAAAAATCAACACACAGCCTAAACCATTAGTCCTAGAAGCATGAAACTTGGAAGATGTGTTCCTCTTATAGAGCAAAGGTGCACTAAGAAAGAAAATAGGAAAATTATTTCCCTAAAAGAAGAAAAATGGGAAAAATAGTTTAAAGAAAAATCACAAAAAATTGCTTTACAAAATACTTAAAAAAACTGTAAAAAAAAATCTGCTACCGCAGCTTCTGTCACCAAATTTGAATACACACAAAAGTTTACATAAACCCCACCGTAACCACTAAGACAAAATCGCGGAAAACACCTATCATACCGAAACTAAACACCGCACCGCTTCAAAAAATGGCTAAAGAACATGCTCAAAACTATGGTAACCAGCTGGTCATGTCAAATTAAAAAAATCTGATTCGATTATACACCAACACGCATACGAAACCCTAAATTAGCCACTAATCTAAATATATAAAACTCTTTCGTTACTGACTGACTGACTGACTCACTGACTGACTGACAATCAACGCACAGCCTAAACCGTTAGTCCTAGAAGCATGAAACTTGGAGGGTATGTTCCTCTTATAGCGTAGAGGTGTACTAAGAAAGGAAATTGGAAAATTCTTTCCCGAAGAGGAGAAAAAGGGGAAAAAAGGTTTAAAGAAAAATCAACACACAGCCTAAACCATTAGTCCTAGAAGCATGAAACTTGGAAGATGTGTTCCTCTTATAGAGCAAAGGTGCACTAAGAAAGAAAATAGGAAAATTATTTCCCTAAAAGAAGAAAAATGGGAAAAATAGTTTAAAGAAAAATCACAAAAAATTGCTTTACAAAATACTTAAAAAAACTGTAAAAAAAAATCTGCTACCGCAGCTTCTGTCACCAAATTTGAATACACACAAAAGTTTACATAAACCCCACCGTAACCACTAAGACAAAATCGCGGAAAACACCTATCATACCGAAACTAAACACCGCACCGCTTCAAAAAATGGCTAAAGAACATGCTCAAAACTATGGTAACCAGCTGGTCATGTCAAATTAAAAAAATCTGATTCGATTATACACCAACACGCATACGAAACCCTAAATTAGCCACTAATACAACATAAAATCACAAAAAATTGCTTTACAAAATACGCAAAAAAAAACATTAAAAAAATTTCCGCTACCGCAGCATCTGTCACCAGGTTTGAATACACACAAAGGTTTACAAAAAAAACAATGATTGTCACTTAGACAAAATTGCGGGAATCATCTATCATACTTAAGCTAAACACCGCTGAAAAAAATCGGCTACAACAGCACTCGCGTTCAAATTCAAATAAACTCTAAAGTACATGCTCAAAACTATGGTAACTAGCAGTTGGTCACGTCAAATTAAAAAAATTGATTCGATTATACACCAACACGCATACGAAACCCCAAATTAGCCACTAATATAACATAAAATCCCAAAAAATAGCTTTACAAAATACGCAAAAAAACAACATTAAAAAAATTTCAGCTCCCGCAGCATTTGTCACCAGGTTTTAATACACACAAATGTTTACAAAAAAACCGATGATAACCACCAAGACAAATCGCGGGAATCATCTATCATACTTAAACTAAACACCGCTGAAAAAAATTGGCTACAACAGCACTCGCCTTCAAATTCAAATACACTCTAAAGTACATGCTCAAAACTATGGTAACCAGCAGTTGGTCAAGTCAAATTAAAAAAATTGATTCGATTATACACCAACACGCATACGAAACCCAAAACTAGCCACTAATATAACATAAAATCACAAAAAACAGCTTTACAAAATACGCAAAAAAAAACATTAAAAATTTTTCAGCTACCGCAGCATTTGTCACCAGGTTTTAATACACACAAATGTTTACAAAAAAACCGATGATAACCACCAAGACAAAATCGCGGGAATCATCTATCATACTTAAACTAAACACCGCTGAAAAAAAACGGCTGCAACAGCAGTTACCATCTTTCGAACACACTTTATATAGTTTTGAATGCAAACTCAAAACTAAGGTAACCAGAACTTGGTCATGTAAAACCAATGCATACATAACCCAACTTAGCCACTAAGGCAAATTCACGAAAAATAACTCTCAAAATATAAGCAAAAAACAGTGAACACATATCAATAGTTGTCCGCTTTCCACCATAAAATAGTTTCTTTTAAACGAACTCAAACTATGACTTTATACTAACCACGCGGACGAAGTCGCGGGTGTCAGCTAGTTAATTTATAAGGGGCAAAAGTTTCGAAATCTATTTCTATCCCTTTCTATCACGTAGGGACTTATATATGTCTATCCCTTTCTATCGCTTAGGGATTTTTCTGAAAATTCTCGACTTTGACGAGGAAAGAACGCTCTAGAATGTCTTTGAGGTTCTGGAATGATCAAATTTAATTCGAAGACTGAAATTATTCAGCTAGCATCCGGAATGCATCCAAAAGATAGTAATCCAGAATCATCTAGAATACTCAAATATACCAAGGTACCCATGCAAACGGTTCGATTTTCGTTTCTTGGTTTTCCCGAACTTATTACTTCTTTCTAGAAAATCCCTCCGCGGTTCGGGAACATTCGGACGGCGCGCTCTTATTATTATGTAGGAAACGCACAGGGCTGTCACAACACGTCTCGCCGGTTAGCCGCGCCGGGTCGCGCGAAATAATTAATATATTTTTTCAACGATCAATGACTTCTAAACAAATTGATTCATCAGTTCATCACTGACTTACTCGCTAAAGGAAAATGTGGAACACACTTAAGAAATCGGGTGATGACTCCCGGACTAATTAGTTGATTTACAACCATTTCTAAAAATAACATTAGCATGGTTGATACCTACAATGCTTACCTACCCTACCTGGTAAGTGAGTATTACATCACATACTTACGTCATGAATAAGTAGTTCGAAAACACGTGTTGACAACCCTAGCGTTACAAGTGCAACAGAGTTGCGTGCTAGAAAGAGAAGCGCGATGTAGTTTTATTACAGGTAGGTGCGAGCGGAATTGGGCTTTATTTAGTTGCAGCAACGGTTGCTTTTGATTTCAACACTTCCGCAGAATTTGGTAGGTATACATTCTAAAGGGGTCTCTACACATTTGCCCATGCTGGCCCACTACAGGCCAACGCCAATGTGTACAGGGGGTATTGGTGTATGTTGGCGGACATTGGCGGGTATTGGTGTATGTTGGCGGCAAGCATGGCGCGCAATCGGGGAGTTGTCGGTTTTTTGGGCACACTTCAAAGGAATCGTGGCGTAGCCTGGCCTGTGGTGTTTACACAATCGGCCAATGTTCAGTTCGTCACCGGCCGCTGACCGGGATAGAACACTTTTGTGTTGCGTTCTGTAATACTTGTAAACAGTATACAATAAATTATAGTTTAAAAACTAAAAAAAAACGCTTTTATAACTAATTGAACTTAAAAGTTAAAAATAAAACTGTAATAATCAATTGAAAAATTTATATTATTGTACAAAAAAGCGTAGGGTGCTTTTATAATAACTTCAGATATAATAAACTATTGATAAAATATTTACAACAATCAAAATATTTTTTTTTTTTTCATATTATTGCATTGTCATCGACCTTTGACAGGTGTGCAAAGTTTGAATCAAATCTGATCGTTCAAAGTAAATAGCCGCAGCCGTAATTACTTCGACGTCCGTCGCAATTGGTTTGCCAGGCAGCAATGAGCCATGCGCATGCGCCAGTGTGTGAACACCAAGTGATCGTGGTCTACAATTGTGCATTGGCGGAGCCTGGCCCAGCACAGGCAAATGTGTACTAGGGCCTTAATCAAGAATTTTCGATTGCCGGCAGTAAGTACTGGAAAGTTCGATTGTTGTAGGTATAAAAGCAGGAACTCGGTGACGGTGAATAGCGTCATTTCCATTCTGGTATCCATAGAACAAAGATCGGAGAGAGAATCAAAGTGAACAAAGTTACTTAAGTGTTTTCCGACCGATGCGATGGCGGGACGATATAATGGGATTATCGGGTGAAACTTGGACGGCTAGCTCAAAATAGGAGAAATTGGAGAGGGATAGCCTTTACCCTCAAGTGGGCGTCCCAAGACATTATACCAATAGAATAATAATAATAGTAATAGGTATGTGTACAAAAACTATGAATGAATATAACTATGTAACGAAAATTGTCTTTGGAAAAAAATGGCTTAGTACATGTACCTATCTACTATTGAAAAGCTATATTCACCTTGAGTAACATAGGCTATAAGTATTTAAAAAAAAAGTCCACCCGTGCGAAGCCGGGACAGGCAGCTAGTTAATTAATAGAAGAAAAAGATGGCGTTTTTTTTTCAACAAATCTAGAGATGGCGCTACTAGGCGCTTGGTTAACGTTCTGTGCTGGCATGGCGTTCCAAGATGTTGGTAATTCCTGGTCTTTCCGAAAAGTTTGGAATAGGTAATTACTATGCATGCGACAAGCAGGTAGCTAAAGGGTGTAGGCACGCACCCACTATTTTCAAACAAAGTAAGTAGGTACCTACTCGTTCTTGTACTCACTCTTTCCTTGGTAACACCGCTGGGCTTAGCTGATACCAAGCGCTAAGGCCCATTTTTCTTAACTTCACTTTACATTTCTTTGGGTCGGTTTTTGTAATTAATGCTCTTTCCTTCTGGTTCTTTGAGGTCTATGTACCTACATTATGTAGATAGAGTTTTTATCTACGTAACGTAACATAAGTAGGTAAGTTAGGTTGGTACAAACCAAACCCCACCCGGCTACCTCGATTTACAATAAATTCAGACTTGGTAATTGACCGAGTCCCAAAAATCTAGATTTCTATTTTTCAGAGGGCAATTCAACCGGGTGCGAAATACAATGCTGCGTTCATTGACTGGTATTGCCGATGTAGGGAGCAAAACAACGAAGCTCAAGTGGAAGTGGGCATATTTATGTAGGTACCTATCACTAGGTACTTCTTTTTTATCGTATTATTAGTTGGAAGATTTTGGGGGAGACCTTCGCCCAGCAGTGGGAATACAGGTTAAAAAAGAAGGTATTCTGTGCTTGGGTACTTGTAAATGATCGTTTCGCCGAAAGGACGTTTTAGCGAGGGTTATTTGGCCGAAAGAATCCTGTTCCGATGAACGTTTCACCGAAAACACGCATCGACGATGGGTGGTTGACAAAAATAATCTTTCCAAATGATACTTTTGTATGTGTAGGTACATGATGGATCTCGTTTCCGAATTGAAGGTAGGTATATTATTATTAATATAAGTAGTGTATATAAGTATATTATAAATTAAATAAGTAGGCCTACCTACCTATCTAGTGGGATTATTGGTATGTAAATTAAATAACAGGCGTATTATTGATTTGTTTATTTTATTGTTTTTCAATACCTTTGCAAGGCAGTTAGTGATAAGTAAACGTATTTAACGGTACAGAATGGACACTGTTAGATTCACACTCCTGTTATTGTAGGTAATTTTCGCCATATTACTATTTCCTCGAAAGTTTCAACCTAAGAAAGTTCATGAGGACGGAAGAGTCCATTTCAACATTTTAGGAATGTGTTCAGAAAAAGTCCTTACAATTAGGAATTCGAAGAAATGTTGAACTACTAATGCATCATTTTTAGGAAAGCCTTAGCATGATTATCATGATTGGTTATTTTCAAATTATTCAGGCAGTCTTTCAATTGTTTAAGAATAATTTCCACCTAAATCTCTCCTGATTAATTTCAAAATACTGTAGTATGAGCTTTAATGTTTACATCACTTTTAATTCTTTCTTAAAACACGGACATAAATAAATAAGACAGCACAATATTTTACAAACAGATGAGGATCTAATTCAATTCATACAATTATAATAATTTGGCTTTTTGAAATGAATTTCTTGGAAGCATTATATTGAGCAAAATTTTGTGTAGTTACCAAAATTATATAATGCTTATGCCAATTTTTGAGTCTTTTACAAAATAATACTTACTAAGGTAATTTATAATAACTATTATGTGATACAAGCACAAGTACATGACCAAACAAGCTTGCTAAAGTGTAAACTTAATAATATTGAAGAACTTATCAAAATCATTTTGTTCCAAAACATTATCAGGTAAACTCCACTTCTGTCATATGAAAGACGTTAGAGTTCGACTCGAATTTGAATCAAAATATCATATCACACTTCAATCATCATAATTACTTTAAGTATTTTACATGTCAATCATAGTAATAAAACTTAATACAATTTCTACGAATTAGATAGAAGCAACTATAATGTCCAGTTATGTATAAAACTTGCCGTATCATAATAGATGCTAAATACATTCCCGTATTAAAATACCTACCTATCTACGATTTCGTATCAAATTCATTATCATTTCCCAACAATCTATCCTGATATAAAACTGGGCTCTAGAAAAATCTATCAACTAAATACTTAGCTGAAAACTAGGCACAGATCTACAAACCTACCTATCTATAATTTTTATATCATTGGTAAAAATGACAAAGAATCTTGTAAGAAATTCTATGGCTAGTTTTCAGTACATTTTAGCAAATTACTTCGCAAAACAATTGAAAAAATACTCAAATCAATGATACAAGAAGGAACACAAGGTAACAATTATAATTATCCGTAACTTCCAAATGAAGATATTTTTAGTCCAAAAATAATCTGCTCTGTTCAGTGCATGAATAGTCGAATTGTGCAATGCAGTGTAGTGTAGGCTGAGTGTAGTATGAATATAACTATGTTGGGCACTATTCTTTTTCATTCTTTGATCATAAGGTACTCGTAGATAATCTCATGGTAATGTTTATCTCATCACAACAATGGGTCCCAAACATTGTCAGAACCACGAGATAGAAGTTTCTTACCGGCGACGAAGCACGAAGCTCGCAAATGACTCGCCTTAGATAAACTGAAACCCTGTCGGATTTACCATTTCAATATAAGAAGGCCAACACTTGAAACCGCAGATAATTGAAGACGACAGGGTTCTACATGAATCGTTGAGATCAGTAGGTAACTAGGCCGGCACCGCGCGCCTGCAACGGCCATCGCTCTCAGATCTGTAGCGAAGCAGTGATCTAGCTAAACTATCAACAAGTATCAAAATCGAGAAATTCAACAAGAAAGCCTTTCGCTGTAGACTCGAAATAGACTCTAAAGAGATTTAAAAACGCTAACGGCAGAAAAATATGGCGGTGGCTATCACTGCTCAGACTGAGAGCGCTAGCCGCTCGTCTTAAAGCTACTACTTACTAGAATTCTCTAAGCGATCAGAGACCGCAAGCTAATTTCAAAAGGTTTAAAAAAATAAAATCTGCTATACTCCGCGCCAAAAGCAAACATCAACATTAGTATTTTGTTTTTATAAACGAAGACAACTTTATGTATCTATGATCTGCTACTTTTAAGGTTTCACTGGGGCAAAGAACCTAGGTACTTACACCATGGCTCGTAGCTATATGTATAATTATATACTCTGTTACCATGCCAAGTTAGTCATAAACTCATAAGTCATCGAGGTTTTTGCAACTCATAGATTATTTTGGGTACAAGCCCAGGTATTCCAGACTGAAACTCAAACTAAATCCAGACTAAAATTATAAATATTCTCATTTTCAACTGTCACAAAATCTGTCTCGTTTCAGGCACAAGTTTTGTTGTAGAATATGGGCATAGCCCTTGCCCTGTGCCCCCTAGAAGAAAAATTACGTGGCGGGCAAAGCTATTGAAGTGGTTCCCCACTTTCCGAATGGTATAACTAGTGTTTTGTTGACACCAGAAGAAGAAAAAAAAAAAAAAAAAAAAAAAATGGCTATGCAAAACGGTGAACGATTCAGCAGAGGATTTTAATTTGTCAATGCATAAAAACGTATTGGATTTTATATAATTGAATTAAAATATACAATTTAATCCTCAAAAACCGGCACCAGCACCTTGGGTCAACGTGAAGACTTTAATATACCTACCTAATTTTGTTATTTTAATTCAATTTTTTCTCAAACTAACAATATCCCTTTATTGTGTGTAATGAGTAATAACATACTGATAGATTTGATAAAAAAAACATTAACATAAAATCCTCTGCCATGTTGTAAACCTGTTGTTACTTATTTGTTGTTTATTTTAGCGCGGAGCATATCGTTAGAATTAGCGCGGGCGTAGGACGGCACGGACCGTTCGGAACTTCCGCTCGAAGCCGAGCTTGCAGTAGAGCGAACGAGAGGCATCGTTCTCCGGCCGAATCACCACGAAGGGCTTATAGCCACGTGCTGCAACCTCCTTAGTCAGCCGACGAGCCAGGTATATGCCGTACCTGGAAATAAACGATACGTAACATTACTAACTCAATGTTTTTGAAAACGTTTTCGAAATAAGTACGAAGTTGTAAACAAATAAACGAACGTATAATGAACGTTTTTGACAAACAATCTTTCGAAGCGTGTTCGAAATAGTGAACATCGAAACATTTTTCGAACAAAAGTGCGAGCGATGATAAAACTGCGCACACGCCAAGGCCAAACTAAATTGTAAGTATGTAGGTACTTTATCAGTATTTTGAATTTCGTTCTGACGACCGTAGCTTGCTTGTCCGTTTTTGAGAGTGTTTTAGTAAGAAGCCACGAGTCTTCTCAATACATGCACTAAAGTCTAAGCACTTATCGTGAGTCAGGTAAGCGAAAATCTGAATTTACATATATCATGACTTTTATAAAAATTTAATAAGAGGACTGGTGACCTCTGGTAGCGGCCCACCTTCTGATCCTAAGGCCATGAGTTCAAATTCGATCATGGTACCAATGAGTTTTTCTCACTAACAGTGAAAAAACATCGTTAAGAAACCTGCTTATCGTAGGACTTAAAAAGTCTGAAAAAAATTAGCTAGTGCACTTGACAAATATCATCCCTTGATATTTGTCAAGGGATGATATTTGTCACATACAATCCACATAAAATCCCTTCACCACTGTTCAATAGACACGAGTTTAAGTGACATGAATATAAGAAGAATGTAACGTACCCTTTCCTGCGGAACTCCGGCCGCGTCTGCATAGAGAACATAGCTCCGTAGTAGGACTGCACCATCCACGCTGCCAGCTGGCCTTCCACGAAGATGCCGTATGCTGGCAGCTCGGCCACCAGCTTTTCAAACACCTCACGGCACTCGATGTCGCTGGCCGGGTATAGGTCGTGGACGGCCTTCATGTGCTCCGGGCGGAGGCGGACTAGCTCCACGTCCGATGGCAGACTGGAAAATAAATGAATGCCGAATTGAGAATGGCCCATGATAAATGGCCCATCTGATGTTAAGTGGTAACCATTCGCCTATAACAAAGCATTGCCTCGTTGGTCACGTAAGTCAGGAACGTACCCTACGATGCATTGCCCTGCGTCCATCAACTTGAGATGCTCATACAGATGTTCAGCCTCACGTGCCAGTAATTTTTTTTTACGTCAAAAAAAATTTGCAAAATGTACAAAATACACACGAATAGTTGAGACCTATATGTCCAGACCGTTGCAAACGAACCAGTAATCTACTGATCCAAATAAGTCTCAATCGGAAGCGTTCCCAAAACGCTGGCTGCATTGCCACGCCACAGCCATCAGATACTCACCAGTCCTTGGGTCACGCGTCGCTTCGATAAGTTCTAAGTTTTGAAAACCCGCAAGGCTAGAGTCTTAACCCCGAGAGGAACCAATAGAGAAAAAGAAATACTTGCGCATAATATGTATGTTCGAAAATTAGCAAAAATTAACCGATGTTTCCACAGAAATAGCAGCAGCTGTCGCCTCTACAAAACTTTACGGCGTAGACGCGTAGAGCTTCATGGTCGCTAAAACTACCTACCGCAAAATGCTTCGGATTGTAAAATAGATCTCAGGTGAACTCGTGATATTCGTCATTTTTTTAGATAATCAGATAATCATTAAACATTTCCACCCCAAACCAAGACACAAGATCTGGTATCTGGCGCAGCGCATTAGCATTGCTATTCAGCGTGGCAATGCCGCCAGCGTCTTCCATCTGGCACTGAATTGGATCAGTTGAGCTATCTTTGAATCGTTTGAAGATAGTTTGTTTAACTGTGTCTTATGTTTTGTAGGTAACGTAAGAACAGCACACTTGGTGTTGTTGGTGTCTATGGGCGATGGTGACCGCTTACCATCATCACTGGGCCATAAGCTAGTACTCGTATGTCTATTATCAACATAAAAAGTATATTAAAAACTGATTTTTTGTTTGTAGACACAGAACAGTCATTTTGAAAGACATGTGTACTTCTGTTTATAAACTCACCCCTCGGTATCCTCTTCAACGGGCGGGTTTTCACACGCGTACACATCACCCGTGATTTTGTCGTGCGCCTCATATCGCCTCTCGAACCGGTCCACAATAGCCTCGTGAGTAAAGTTCAGGTACAAAGGAGTAGTCAGGTCGAGGAGGACGTCTTCTGATGTTAGCAAATCGACCAGTTCCGCACGTTCCGATGGACAGAATACGGTCACGCTCTCGTAGATTTGACTGTTCGGCTGTAACGACATTAATTGTAAGGGAAATGAAGATGGTAATACGACTAGATGAGTGGCAGTCGAAAAAGTCTTGGATAGCGATCAGCAATGAGTTTCAGCGACGTCTTGCCAAGTAGGTACAGTACGCGTGCCGGATCTGTATCTCTTTGTAGTTAATTGCTAAAAACGGCATAGTACCCTTTTTTCACGTGAATACGTCTTTTAAATTGGTTCCTTATGGACGCAATTCAAATAAACTATTAAAATCGAGGGATACAGTTTTGTGTTGTAGCTACATATTTATCATCTCCATCCAAATTTAAATTACACCATTGGATAGCTAAAGAATCAAAGAATTTATTACGCTAACTAAGGACTGGATCACAGCGCGCGCGGTGGAGGGGGAAGCCCCGACGTTACGAGACGTATTCACGTACAACAAACGGCCGTGTCCTTAGAGGCCTGCGCACACCTAGTTCGCTGGCGGTAGCGATCAGTGAAATGCTGTCAAATATCGCTGTCAGATTTGAGATTTAACAGCGTTTCACTGATCGCTACCGCCAGCGAACTAGGTGTGCGCAGGCCTTAACACAGCTAAACACCATTTTTTTGAGTCGGAAATCTGTAATTTTTCTGAAAAACCAGTGCAAAACATGCGCAATCATTTGTAGTGCATAACTACATAAATATAAATAGGTATCCGGTACACGCACTCTAGTTTAATATGTTCCAGTACGATTTCTTAGGGTTTTTTTTCTAGTTTTGTTTACGACGACGATAAACAAAACACAATCTGTTTTCTTAAAATGCTGCATTTTTCGATTGCCATCTCATCTAAAAGATTGATGTATTTGAACGTATAAAGCACATTTTTCATCGCTCACTCTCGCTACCCGAAAGTTGACCTGAATTTATATTGAGGCTGATGACAATGATATATTTATGTCTGGTTCTTTTGATACAAATATCCGCCAGCTTCGGCCGTTGGATAATCTCAACAATAACAGTTTACATGTCTGAGAATAACTAACAGACACGTAGTTACTAATATAAAAATTAAATAGTGCGTTCCGTTCATCAGGGTGAGCTATGGATATATATGCTATCAACGGATATTCGTATCATAATGTGTATGAACCAGGCATGACTGAAGCACACACTACCTTTACACCATACAAATCTATGCCACAATTTTAAAGCATTTTCTCTTAAAGAAACCTCAAAAAGTCTTACCAGTGGCGTTGTCGAATTCTGTTCCGTTTGTGTTGAAAGTCAGAAATAAAATTAATATTTTTGGAGTCTAGTTATAGCTTTATTGATGAAGTGAGCACACAGGGGCATCCATATTTTCGGATATAGGTAGGTATAAAAACGCTGACAACCGTCAGACCACTCCTTACTCACACATTTTTGAAGATATGAAATTCAAACTCATTTGTTTTAGTTAGTTTTCGTAGCCAAAAAAATATTTTCAATAGGAAATCTTGCTTGACTTAAAACTGTACCTTTAAAATGAATATATTCATGCATTCACTACATCTTAAAAAGTTTAAATGTGAGAGCGATAAGTTAACTGACGATTCTCAGCGCCTTAAATCAAATATTAGGAAGTTGTGAGTGTTACGGGAAAAGCGTTGGTGCCAGGAACAAAAAGATACGAGCAAAGACGGGGGTTTACTATTCATGGTACGATGTAGCCACACAAGCCTTTACTAATCTACGAGTCTACACATTTCGCTATTGATAAAGCTTATCAAAACTGAAAAACTTGATGCAATAAATCCGAAAATTTTCAAACTTTCTGGTCGTTTATAAATTCTCAAGCACTTCGTAAATCAAAAGGTACTCTAGCTCTCTCCCAAGGAGAGCCTGTATTTCTAACTCACGTTTTCGTCCTTAATAATTTTAACCAAATTTACCACTTCGACATAATTATGACTTTTGATTCTACAGTTCGATATTATGATTGGCTTGGCCTCTTAGCTCTGTTGGTAGTAGCTCTACCAACTGTATAGGTTTATACCTGCTATAGTAGTAGGATTATGTCTGCTACCTGGTTCCCACAAACACAAGCTCTGCTTAATTTGAGGCTAGATAGTGTTTTTTGGATTGTTCACAAAATTAAAGATTATGTATGCATTGAGGAAGTACAATATCTTGTAGCAGCGCTACTACTACACTAGGTATTCTGTGTTTGAGGTGCAGATTAGGGTTGACGGGCTGGCTAGGTGTGAGACAAGCACCCACTTTGTGACAGTCTTCTGACATGCAACGCTTTGTGTGGCAAATAGCATGACTAGTCGTAACACTCAAGGTGGCCACCGCAGAACGCTTAGATGTGCACAAGGCTTCACATACTTAGGACAAATAGAGCTAAACACGATGCCTAGCAATCACTAGAAAATGATGCATGCATCAATTTTTTCAGGAATTCTAAATCTAACAAAATGTATCAATTTTAATAATATGCTAACCTATTTAGAACTTTGTTCAAGGTACTAGGTACTAAAATTATCAATAGATGTTTGTTCTCTGTCTGGGTGTTATATGTATTCTAAGTATGTATTTACAAAAAAAAAAAGTATATAAGTAATATATCAGCTATCTGGTTCCCATATTACAAGCTCTGCTTAGTTTGGGGCTAGATAGTGTTGTGTGGTTTGTCCGCAATATTTATTTATTTATTTATATTTATCCCATATGCTATCCATGTTTTTTTCTTTTATACAACTAGCTGATGGAACAAGCATATGACCCACCTGATGTTAAATGGTACCATCGCCTTTATCAAAGCATTGCCTCGTAGGTCACGCATGTCAGGAACGTACCCTACGGTGCATTGCCCTGCGTCTATCAATGAGATGCTCATACAGATGTTCAGCCTCACGTGCCATAATTTATATTTCTATGTTTTTTCAACATGTCACAAACAGAAATATTTATTCCGTATTATGGAGTTAAATGAGACAGTCTAAAAAACAGTCTAACAGAAAGCTACAAAACAAAGAATCTCTTTGAGTGGGTGCTAGTTGTTTGTGTAATCAATTCTTTTCGAAACCTAATACACCTCTAAGTGGGACGTCCTTAATTGCCTATCAAATTTCTTGATAATCCGCAATATTAATAAAAGCTGGAGTTATATCAAGTAACGCCAGGAAAATACATCAGAAAAATAGCTTGACTGACACATACCGAAGGTACTAGGGCTAAATCCATCTTATTTCTTGGAAAATTTCCAATATTACAGTACATTTTACGAAAGTTATGAAAAACAACGCCTTTTGTGAAATCGTTAATCTTCATTTAACCAATTTGAAATATGACCTAGATAGGACGAACCCGGTCTAGACTAGACAGATCTATACTTTGAGCTCTGACACAATAGTGAAGACAAAATATGGTTCTACTGGTTAAATGTCCATTATTATTTTTATGAAACGACGGGATATTTACCATGATAATTTTTTTCTGAGTTGACGTATACTGTGAGAATGGAACTAATAGTAGTATCGAAACCAATAAAAGAGTGCGAAAGAGGGTAGATCGATTTATCTGCCAATAACATTTCTTTTACTTCTGGACTTCAGTTCATCCGTGATCATGGTGCATGCAACTGTGCCGAAATATCGGAAGTCAACTCAGAAAAATTTAATCATGGTAAATATCCTGTCGTTTCATAAAAATAGTGTTAAAAACCATGATAGTTTCAAAAGTTAAATATCCATTATGATCAACATTTTAGCCATTATTCATCTATTACAATATCCCTAGACAAACTTACATAGCACATACAGCAAACTTTAGCCCTAGATAGCGGTGTTACAAAAAAAAACAGACAAAACAATTAAGTGTTTACATTTTCCGCAGGTAAGATCTAAAAAAAAATAATTAAATACAAATTAATAAAAATAATATTTGTTTAATTGTTATTTTCTTTGTGTAAATAAATATAATTTATTCAGTTGTAAAAAAAAAGTACAAAAATGGTTTGAATCGATATAAACCTAACCTATATAAACTAAGAGTAAGAACACACTTTTGATCGGTCATACGATCGAATCGCTCGAGTAATAAAACCTTCTGAACGGAGGCTTACCACAGATTTATAGGGGCTAAGCCGAACCTGTGTATAATATACGGCTACGAAGAGATCTAAAAAGGAGGCTGTAAAACTGAGCACTAGATATTTGACAGGTTCTTTTTTAAATGTGCACTAAGTCTAGTTAATAGGTAATAACCAACTCTTCGAAGGCTCGTTAATAATCGCATTTATTAATATTGAATCGCTATTGTTTGGCTACAAATAAATGACACAGGTCACCAGTGGGGGCGCATGTTTTGTTTGAGTTTCGATTGAAGTTAAAAGAAATTGAAACAAAGCTTATCTGTGATAAAGAACAATTGGAAAAATACTGAATATTGACGTAATAAACATGAAATAGCGAATAGGAACTTTCCGAACAGTATGACAACAGATAGATTTTGGTCGAAAAATGATAGCAACAAGATATGTAATCGCTGCCTCTTGTTAGTTTCATTTATTTGTTAGTATCAAACTTTTGATTGCAACAGAATTACACATAATAAGAAAAACTTACCGTGCTAGTACACCCGGGGAAATGCAGACAAATCGGTTCCTCGGGCCAATTCTTTGCTACATAAAAATGGAAGTCCCACACCTTGTTATTCAGATATGTTTGAATCGTCTGATGAAACTGTGGACAGAAAATATGATGATATTTTTAAAAGACTCATAGATTTTTGATACTTTTCAAAGGAGAACTGTCAAAAAATCTCTAATTCAGGCTCGACTCAAACTCAAGCATAGTCATAGTCATATTATTTATTCACCATTTGGAACACAAGGAACACTTGGTTTTGTAATTACATTGTACTTTAGCGGCTGTACAAAGGCCTTGTTCTAAGTTCTCTAGATCCTTGAGGATGTCTAGGGAGGTGGGTGAGGGATAAGAAGGGAAGGGGTGGTTTGTCATAGGCACGTCCAAACACTATATTATATTATATTGGCGTATAATTACTGCTGCTCTCTATTTTCTTATCGATGCTATGCTACGATAAACACTCGTAGCACGATGGCGGCTATCTACGAAACCTCGTAGACGGTCTACGACAAAACTGTAAGAATTATGGCTTTTAGCTGCTACCCACAATCGTTGGTTTATGACCAACTGGTTATACCAAAACAATGGCTTACTGCGTTGATTTGTATATTAATGCTTTATCAGTGACTGGACCAGTGGGGTCTGTCAATATGAGTAGATAGCGGTCGAAAATGATGGCAACATATCGCGAGATGGCGTGATCGCTGTCCTTTGTTAGGTTCAAACTTTTGATAGCAACAATATTACACAATCACTCGGCTGGTATTATGAAGTCTTATTTGCAATTAATTTCCCTTGTTCATTTCTATTCGACTAATTTAATATTTATTGCCACCGTGGTACAGTTTATATTTTTTTTTTCTCAAATATACATACGTACAGGTACTCAAAAAGTATTCTAAAGACTTTTACGTTACCAAGTAATTATAAATACAAGCGAAAAAGGTTGTTACAGGCACGTCAATAGAAGCCAAGCAGAAAGTTATTACCTAAGGCCTGAATCGGCCTTCAAATTTCGCCATTAAAATAGAAATTTGTGTGCGTGAGGTAAAGTTATTATTTGAAACTAATTGCTTGTGTTTGAAATTTAAATTGCCCATTTGAGTGTTTGAGTAAGTAACTGGTTGGTATTTTCACTGATTATAACCATGTTTGAACTTGCCTTCGACACAGTTTTTAAAATAGTAGGCACAATGCTACAGAAAGAGGGTTTTTTTTTTTTTTTTTTCTTCGAATTGATTATCCAGTAGAAGAATTACATCAATAATGTTTATTTGCATGTTTAGGAGTACTGTCTCTGTGAACTGTGATACGTATTGATATGTATGTACTGTATTTTATTGAAATTATTTAAGTATGTAATATAATTATGTATTTATTTATTATGCAATTAATTTATTTACTTTTTTTTTTAATGTACACGAACCTGCCTATATTTCTAGTCACCTCTTTCTAGCCTCAATGGTTTGCTGTAACAAAACTTTGCTCAGGGTTAAGCTCGCCTTTGTATTGTCCTCAATTTTTGTCTTTTTCCTATGTTTTAAATTGAGTGCAATAAAGAATTAAGAATTTATTTGACACCAGTTGCGTTCGAGTGTCATTTCAACTTTTATAGTTAGCACATACGAAACGTTAAAAAGTTGACGATCTAAGTTGTGTGGTTATTTTTAAAATTTAAGCGATATTTTTTATTTTTTGCCTATCAAGAACGCACTGTTTGTGCCTCAAGATTGTTCATAAGCTAAGATTGATCATTGTTCATTGGCATTCATTAAAATACCGTTGTTGTTTCTATAGTTTTTTTCGGCTTTCTTAAAAACTAAATCAAAAATATTTATTTATTCAGTAGTATTACAAGGATCACTTTGAATAGACTTACCTTTAGAGATTCAGGCATATACTGCACTAACACATCGGCCACGGCTGGAAGCTCGTCTTCGGTTACCAATCGAAAGTTTTTTCCTTCTGGCACGATTTCCATTTCTGAAACAAAAATATCTATTATAACATTCTTCTTCTTTTTGTCGTTTCGCTAGTTCTTTTGAAAGGTACGTTATTACGTACGTACGTTATTTTTTTGCAATAGATTTAGGTATTTACTAAACTTTTTACTGCAGTAAAATTTAAGAAAAACATGTGCTAAACGTTTAACTATCGACACATTTCTCTAAGTAAAAATATCTCCGTTTTTTTTCAACTGAATTACATTAGCTTCCTTTCATGTTTTTGCGACGTTGTCGTAGCTTAACAGTCTTATTAATCTTAAAATAAATAAGGAAAAACCCATTAGCATAAGATTTCCTAATATTTGATTATAAGTTACTGTGGCTTCTTCAAAACAACATGGCGATAACGTAGGCGTTATGTTGATAAAAGTTGAAGAAATATTTGATTTGATTAGAGTTCCAATCACAAAGTTGAAAAGTATTAGAAGACTCATAAAAAAAATCATAATAAAAGTAAAACTAAACAACGAAAGAGAAATGAAACCTACAAAACGAACACGGTTAGGTTAAAACGGCTTGCAGTTTTTTTGTATACTTAAGCAATAGTTTTTTATTTATTTATTAAGGGCAGGAAGATGATGATACAGTTTATACATAAAACGCATCCTGTTATTAGGAAATCGGTTAATAACTTTGTATGATAAAAAAATAAGTCTTCCCACTTAGGTAAAACATCTATCTCTTGTTTTAAAATATTTGTAAAAGCTTGTAGCTTAGCGCAAAGCAGTTGTTGAAATGACAAGGTATTCCCATTTGTCGGCAGTTTCGAGGTGAGCGAAATGGTTTCGTGACTGTCGGGGGAAAGCACGAAGCAACGCGTTACTTTATTTAGCTGACATTTCATTCATGGTTTTCCTTTTTATGAAAACAAATAAAAACTAGAGAAATTAAATTCTTCAAAGACTAAATTATTGCACACTAAATACTAAATTGTTATACTAGACTAAATTCGTTCAATTTTCGGAAAAATAAATCAGATTTTGATTTACAAACAAAATAAATCTTAGATCTCTTGGTACCAAAATCAAGATTAATAAATACTGTGGACAATCCACACAACACTATCTAGCCCTAAATTTAGCAGATGTACTATGGGAACCAGAGAGCTGAGCCAGATCTCTACTTATATGCATACTTAGAATATAACATAACACCCAGACCGAGAACTAAAACTTGCGTTCACCACTCAAATATCAGTTCTCAGTGGGGATCGAACCCACAAAATACAGCGCAGAAGGCAGAGCTACTGCCAACTGAGCTGAGACGTCAGTCAGATTATACGAGTATTTCTGAGGGGGTTTAGAGGTAAGGTATAATGCAGCTTGTATAATGGGGTATGCTATGAAGAACTGTTTGAAATCATGCCAACAGCTACATTCTACCATCGCACTGCTCGCCATGGGCAGAGAGTTCATCCTCACACCTTGGAGCCTGGGTGGTCGCGCACCGTTCGGTTTCAGAGGAACTTCCTCCGGCGAACACTCAGGCTGTGGAATGATCTCCCTGCTGAGATTTTCTCTAAAGACTATAGCATGGGGTTCTTCAAAAAGGGCGTTTTAAAAGTTTTAAAGGGTTGGCAACGCGCTTGTGATGCCTCTATTGCAGGCGTCCATAGGCTACGGTAACCGCTTCCCATCAGGCGGGGCGTATGCTTGTTTGTCAACTTAGTTGTATAAAAAAAAAAAGGTAGATACTAAACTTAATTTTGCAGTAGGTAATTATCATTTCCTATGCATGTTTCAAAATAGTATATAAATCGAGATCCTCAAGTGATATACGTCACTAAAGTGCACTAAAGGCAGTATAATTAATTCAGGTCATGCAGGTGCTATCATGAGAATCGACAAGCAAAGTCAAGCCAAGTAGGTCAGTAGTTTGTTTCAATTTAAGTTTATTGCCACACAATCCCTACTTATTGATCTACTGGCCGAGATAAGATCTCAAGCGTGTTCCAGGAAGATGTTAGTATCTGCAAAACATTTTAGTACGTACGCGGAGGAACCGACGTTTACGTGCTTGAAAATAAAAAGCTACAATTATTTGAAAAAATCTGTCTCAAAAAAAGCAATAAAATTTCAAGAGCAATGTTGAAATGTAACCTATTTTCGCCAATGACTTCTGCATACGATGTGAAATGTGTAAAACTTATGGGGTTTCTTGATTTTTTGTTTTTACTCTGTAAATGCAGTGACATTACCATGTAAGTTACGAATTGTATAAACTAGTGCAGCTGACTGTACCTATTCAAACGGTTTCTCAGAACAGTTGGCTAAGCTGACCCTCGTCGCAGATGAAATAATAATAAATGTACGACCCCTTTTAAGCGTTTGCTTCCCAAGAGACGATGACCGTAATGTCGGTAATAATAAAGCGGCCGATCACCGCTTTATTATTACCGACATTTATCTTACCTGCCGGTCTTATTCATGAACGCGATTCCGATCCCAATTTTAAGTTTTGACAGAAAACCCCATAGGATTTTTGCCAAAATTCCGTCAATACTTAAGATTGAGAACTGAATCGCGTTCAAGAGTAGACTGGCTGATAGACTTTCGCTCATATTCATAATGTCATAGTCATATAACGGTCACCAGGGTTTTTATGTTACTTAATAGTCTTGAGCTCATATTCATAGAGGTCATATAGTAGTCATTAAGCTTAGCAGGCCGATAAGAAACTTTTACCGAGCTGCAACAAACTTAAATAAAATATTCTCTGCCTTCTTTAGATCTGCTTTCTGCGCTGTAAATCGTGGGTTCGATCCCCTCCAAAAATAATATTTGTGTGGTGAACGCAGATGTTTGTTCTCTTTCTAGGTTTATAATATTGTATTTACATAAAAATACATTGATATAATAATATGAATTATAATCAGCTATCTGGTTGCGGCCCATAATAAAAGCTCTGCTTAATTTGGGGCTAGAGAGGGCTGCGTGAATTGTTCACAAAATTATTTATTTATTAATGTAATCGTGCATCGTGGCTGAGAGCAATTATGACTTTACCTTTACTTCATAGTTCAGATGATATATATTGCCTTTGGCACCGTTAGCAAACATTTTATTTTACCTTACGTCCTTCACATGACGATGACCGTTTTCAGGAAACTAGGGCTTAGTCTGAATACATCTGCGACATTCATCTTGCGCATTGCGCACGCCCTAACGAAATGCAAACAAATGCACATACCTACCACATCATCATCAAAAGTTTACTGCTAGTGAAGAAAATCACTGAAAGACATAGCTTTGTATGCTGCATACACTCGTATGCTAAGTAGATAGACGTAGAGCAGTGCATCATAAGGCACCCCCAACGTACGTCATTACAAGGCAATGCTATTCCAAAAAGTTTATATGATCGAATGGTGATAATGATTACTTATCGTGAAAAACGGTACAATAAATGATTAAAAACATTGTTTTCCAATAAGTTTGGTTTATTTCGTTGATGAGTACTTACCTATCTATACTAATATTATAAAGAGGAAAGATTTGTACCTATTTTTGTATGTTTGTAATGAATAGGCTCAAAAAGTACTGGGCCGATTTAAAAAATTCTTTCACCAATAGAATGCTACATTCTTCCAATTTGACATAGGCTACATTTCATTTTGAAAAAAATTAGGGATCCTTGGTAAAATTTGAACAATGTAACCGAAGGTGTAGAAAAATGAGTCTTAAAATGTCTTTCGTCGAATGCGCTGCCGAAACTATTAGCGATAGAACAAAATAATGTACAACAATATTGTCTACCCCGTGCGAAGCCGGGACGGGCTGCTAGTTTGAAATAAATTGAATGGAGATCTCATATATTGTCCTCTCAGCTGAGATTTATCTTCTGCGCCGTAAGTCGTGGGTTCGATCCCCTCCGAGAATATATTTGTGTGGTGAACGCAGATGTTTGTTCTCTATCTGGGTTTTATTTTGTATTCTAGAGCTCATATTCATGATGGCTCTATAGCAGTCATTTAGCTTAGCAAAGTATGTTGCCATTTCTATTTGTTGTCATGAAAGTGACAGAGACACGAGACTTATCGAGTCCTTGAAAAGTGTCAGGCAATGGGGTAAGTATGTATTTACAAAAATAAACATGTATTATTTTATCAGCTATCTGGTTATATAACATTTAACATGCTCTGCTTAATTTGGGGCTAGATAGTGTGGTGTGGCTTGTCCACAATATTTACAATTTATTTATAAATAAATACCTATTGTGCATTTTTTGTTGAACCATTATATCCCCAAAATATCTAAAAAACTCAATAACGTTACTATTTATCCGCAATAAGCATACTACGAAGACACTATGCGTCTCCGTTACTCACACACACATAGCTCCGCTCCGTACAGCTGTTAGGTGAGTGAGCGAGATAGAACGATAGGACAAAGCTTGCAATTTCGTTTGTTCAACTGCCTCCCTCTCAAAACTCCTCGCACCTTCAATCCATATCACCCCTGCATTTACAGGAAGGGTTCAAGGGCAGGGATGACGTCATAACAATGTATTTACCCGCATGCAATCCAGTCACACGTGTAACTTAATTGCAAACAGTAAGTACGAAATATGATTAAAAGCTAATAAAGTGGTAATTTATTCAAATAATATTCGTTTAGTTACATAGTTGTTTAAATTATTCTTTGAAATGAAAATGCATCATGGTATGATTAGTTTTATTTTGCATGTGGATAAATAGGTACAAGCTTGTAGCATGTTATAAATGTATGTACAAAGTGTTGGGTAAGTACGTAGAACTTTTTTATATTCTCTGCTAAGTATGAGCATAGACTAGATTAATGTTTCTTCCGTTTCTTCGAGGTTTCTTCAAGGTTCCTTCGCTATGGGCCCATAGATAGGAGAAGATTGTTTTTTTCAACTTCAAAAGAGGTTTAATTTTTTACTTCTATGTATTGGTGTATTTTTTTGGGATGAGTAGGTAGGTTGTGTAATTAAGTAGGTAGCCATAAAAATCTTATTACTTGAAAATACAGTGACCTTGGGTCAAAGTAAAGGCAAGTCAAGTAGACGGGGCATCAATCAAAACTACCATTATTACAAGGGTGCTTATTTTAGGGTGACACATGAAACGACTTCAAGACTTGAGAGGCTTTTTTAAATCAGCTACACTAACCCCTACTAGTCCCTATGGTCCCTAAATTTCGTTGTTTTGCAAAGAATATACCATAAATATACATAAAACACGAGCATTTTTACTTCGATGACACTTCTCGTTCGGTTAGTGTTCTATCAAAACCATAGACTTTAAAAACTCCTTGTTGTTGGATTTCAACCTCATTGACCAACAGTAGACAAAATTCAAAAAGTCAAAACCGTTTGAACATAGAACGCGGATTTGCCCCTGGATTGCGGACTGACAGTCTAGTCCGGACTCGGGCCAGGAGCATCTCATAGTATTAAAAATAATGGACTATCATACTGCTTTATTACGCGTAAGTATCTCTCGGTAAAAAGTGTTTAAAATACTTAGAGGGTTTCTGGTAATAGAAGAGTTCATTCATATGTATATATATTGTGTATATATTCATATACACTCGTAAGGACCAGAAAAAAACGTAAAACTGAACATACAACCTCCTTAGGTCTGTACTTAGGTACCTTGGCTATTTGTTATTATGGCTTGTCATTTAAACTTACCACAGCACCCCGAATATGAGAACAAATATTTACAAGCCATGCAAATATTTTGTGAATAGGCATGAAGACAGTAATCAAGTATCGCCAAAATATTTATCTGATCTAATGAAAAAGAATTCAAAGATTTTGAAAAATGTATTTATACTCATAATAATGTCGAGATTGACAATTTATTTGATAATATAAATCTACAAAATACAACAATCCGCCATGATAGCTTAAACACCGGAACACCGGTCAGAGCGAATTACGTCACGTTTACGTAAACGTCATTTAGTACAAACAGACGCCATGACACCAGCGAGCGTTTTGGCGTGAATTTGAAAATTTCAATTTAAATGTACTTTTTTGCACAAAAACCTTAATTTTCTACAGAAATATGATATATTTTAGACATAATAGATACTTCTGAATATGATAGAAGAGATTTTGAAAATTAGTCGTCAGGCCTATTGTAGCTTTGTCAACAATAAGCATAGTTTTGCAGCAATAGTGTCACTTATCATCGACTCTTCAGTTACAAATTCAGAAATAATCCCCTGTTACCTTATGAACATAGATCTATATGGCTAACAATGGCCTGGACAAGAGGGACTCAGGACAGAGAAGGCTGGCAAAAGATGAAGGAGGCCTATACCCAGCAGTGGGTGATACCAGGCTGAGATGATAATGATGGCTAACAATAAGGTTACTTAGCGTATCCCAAATGACCGCCCGTTGAAGATAAAAAAAGCAGCCAAGTGCGAGTCGGACTCGCCCATGAAGGGTTCCGTAGCATCAATTAACATAATATAAAGGTTTTTGTAGTTCGTCGAAAGGTAAATTGCGGTTTACGATTTATGACGTATAAAAAAAAAACTACTGACTAGATCTCGTTCAAACCAAATATCGTTGAAAGTTTGCATAATAATGTACAACATATATTTTTTTTGGATTTATCATTCTCTTATTTTAGAAGTTAGAGGGGGGGGACCAACTTTTCTCCACTTTGGAAGTGTCTCTCGCGCAAACTATTCAGTTTAGAAAAAAACGATATTAGAAACCTCAACATCATTTTTTAAAGACCTATCCATAGATACCCCACACGTATGGGTTCGATGAAAAAAAAATTTGTGGTTTACGATTTATGACGTATAAAAAAAAAATTACTGACTAGATCTCGTTCAAACCAAATATCGTTGAAAGTTTGCATAGTAATTTACAACATATTTTTTTTTTGGATTTATCATTCTCTTATTTTAGAAGGTAGAGGGGGGGGGACCAACTTTTTTCCACTTTGGAAGTGTCTCTCGCGCAAACTATTCAGTTTAGAAAAAAACGATATTAGAAACCTCAACATCATTTTTAAAGACCTATCCATAGATACCCCACACGTATGGGTTCGAAGAAAAAAAAATTTTTGAGTTTCAGTTTCAAGTACGGGGACCCCCAAAATTTATAGTTTTTTTTCTATTTTTATGTAAAAACCTTAATGCGGTTTACAGAATACATCTACTCACCCAGTTTCATCAGTCTAGCTTTTATGGTTTCGGAGAAAAATGGCTGTGACACGGTCGGACAGACAGACAGACAGACAGACAGACAGACATGACGAATCTATAAGGGTTCCGTTTTTGCCATTTGGCTACGGAACCCTAAAAAGCAGCTAACCTACGAGTTGGCAGTTGCGTGTGAATATTCGGTCGCTAGCCACCCGCCGCCCTTGAGTCTGGAGCATTGCAGTGTTCTACGTCATCGATCGATGTTTATTCTTTATTTGAATCTCCTTCACTTATGTAGGTATCTATTATATCTCGTATTTTCAAATTCAGAATGACTTTGAGGCTGTTGCATTTGCTGTGTCCTAAAACCTAAACTATAAACGGCCTTACTTACAAGCCATTTTTAAACCACTCTTAGGAGTTAAGAGACGTTTAAGCAAAAGTTTAGCTAAATTCTTACCTACAAGCCATTTTTAAAGTTAATTAGTTTTTATCCAATAATAAACTTGTTATCATTATGTGTCATACTTTGCTATAAACAATTACTTATAGCCTATATTGATTTCATGTGCTTGATTTATAGTTTGTATAAAGAATTCCATGTGCATTTGTTTTGTTCATTAAACAAACAATTACTGAGTCAAATAACGAATTTCATTCATTATTCTTAATAATTCCCAAGTTCACCCAACTAGGCAGGAAACAAGCAAAAGCTTTAATCTTTACATTTAGTATCACTCTGATAGACTAGGACATTACTACTTAAGAGCAGTCTAGGTCTTTAGACACAGGATATTGTTGAGTCGTAAGTATGAGTAATCATTCGTTTGCCAAATCAATCATCATTCATCATCATCAGCATGTAGCAGGAGGAGGATCTAGCTTTGGAGAGAGGGGGGGCCGTCTCAGTAGTGCTCCATAATTTAGCAATTATCTTCAATGAAAGACAACATATATAGCACAACAAGAAGTTGAAGAAAATGATGACGATGATGCTATCATTGAAGATGGTGATGTGGCACGAAAAGCAAGAAACATTTATATTGAATCTCACTGATTATTTACAAACTTGAGACTGAATAAAACACACAAAATTATTTAATTTTTATTTAATTTTAAGGCGAACATCTCCTTCAACCATATTATACATAATATATAAGTGATATTTTATTTTCATGCACTTGTTGTTCTCAATGGATTGCCTCTTTTCTTGCTCTTACAGCGATCATGAACAACTGGTGTCCATGGGTTTGTTTGCAGCCGCATTCAGATGAAGGTTCTGTAGTAAAAAAACTCAGTAGGCATTGTGTTCTGTAAATTGTTCCTATGTGGCTTATGACCGTTCTGAGCACTTTCTAAAAAGCATAATTGATGTTATGCAAGCATAATATAGGGCTTATAAATAATAATCAGTTGCATTCAGATATTTGGTAGTGTGCTGGTAAGTACATAAAATAATGATAAATAGGTACCTTCTGCTGATCACTCCAATAGCTCGAGCGCATTCTGTTTTCCATTACAAACGGTTCATAATGTTCGGCTATGCGAAGTAAAATAAAGTTTTCATCAAAATTCAAAACAAATAAATAATATTGTACAATGAAATTATGACACTTTGTTTGAAAAACCCACAGAGTACATGAAAAATCTTTGTTTGACAACTATCTTCGTGTATTGAATACTTTCTCCAAGTACTTTATTCGATTTTTTGGTTACTAATTTAGTAGACCGCAGGGATCGGTGGAGATCCCTGACATATTCAAACTCTATGCTCGTTTTTTAGCTGATACACACTTAAGCAAGGCTTGTAGGTAAAGAAAAGTTAAACGTTACTTAGCGACTTGACAGTGTTTTCGCTAAACAACGTCTAAGCAAAGTTTTAAAATTTTCTTGTAAGTAAGGCTGTGAGTGTTGAGTGACAGTATCTCGCTTCTATAACTGCAAAAACTGTATTTGTATAGAAACTATACTAGAATAATGATGCATATCTGAGCAAACAAAATAATAATTATTATGTAGTTACAAAAAAACTTTAGACAATTAATGACATAATTGCTACTCTGCTAAAAAATATGTTTATTCATATGGCCACAAAAGAATAGTAGCCGAGCTCACTGAAATAAAAAAAAATGCTAGGTCGTGTTAATGTAGGTCGTTTGTTCGTCCTTGAGCACTGCAGACGATCGATGTACCTAGGTATGTATGCTAGTTTTATCTCCTAAGTCCGAACACCACTATGCCAAAAAACCATGAAATGTTCTATGCGTTTTTGTGTTATGCGCAACTTGATACACTTCCCAGCCAAAGTTTTATTTTGTTATGGGTGCAGAATGAGTATCCCTGTTCACGTGTGTGCACACGTACATAACGCGTGCAAAAAAATTTGAATGGTTTTGGCGTTCGAAGACTCGATGGGTTACTGACGTACAAAATGCGTCTACGCATGAGTTTTCAACATAATAAATACACTTTATGCAGTACGTATTTGCCTATTTCAAGTTTTGGCTGTGGTGTTATCATTCTAAATTAGCACAATTGGCTCCCTGTGCTGGTAATAATAAAAGAGCATATAATTCCCTTTGTATGCCATGAATGACACACATAATGCGCGTGCAAAAATTACTATTGTGGCTCTGCGGCACCGGAAGAGTTCCTTTTCTTAAACATGCGCGGAAATATTGTCATTACTTTTGAATATAGAACACGCGAAGTATCATATTTACGTAGACTGAAAAACCAAAATCACTTCCCGGCGCGTTCTCGCTCCGGCAATGTTGTATGAAACGGTGTGCTGTTTGAATTTAGAACTCTTTCATCTATCGTACACATTGCGTTCTCGTGGCTGTATAGCCACAGACAGATGCGTTTACCTTTTGGCACAAACTGTAAAATAAAAAATAAAAATTGGCGGTAAAGCGGAGTTCGTTGTTATTTGGTTAATAAAAAATATTTTTTTTATGTAAAAGATCCTTTTTTATTTCCTTGCATTTTTTAAAGAAAAGTACTAATTATATGCCTCGGCCGAAATGGCAATTGCCTGCCTCGTATCATTGAAGTCCTCGCCTGCGGCTCGGCCTTCAAACTCATACTCGACCTGCAATTGCCTATTTCGCTGCCTTTGCAATAATGTACTACTTATTTAAATCTCATGACAAAAGAATGTCAGTACTACGTAAAATCACGAGAAGGATCAATTTCGTCCGAGAGCCCGATAAAACGTGAAATAAAGTTTTTCAGATGCCCCCGATGGATTGTCGATTACGTATTCCAGTAGCCTTGATCCATAGAACAAATCCTAAAGAACCTCACAAAGAGAAATTGATTTCTCCAGAGCAGTGCAGATAAATCTTGGGGCTAATTTTTAATTCTAAAGGTAGAACTGGTTGCGGACTATATATCTCTATCTTTGGACTTATTTACGGCGTGGACATAAATGTTCAGAAGTTTAGTAATTAAAGCAGTATTTCTACACGACTAAAAGAAAGTTTGGGAACGATATCTAATTAAATCGCTGAGTTTTCTGTTCAAGTTAATTGGTAATAAAAGGTCGTAAAAATTTTAAAATGCGTAAATTGTGACAGGCCAATTATAGGATATATTTAGTAATAATATCCAATAAATTATTCTTGTAAAACGTAGTTTTAACTAATTTATAAGCGAAACATTCTCTGACAAAGAAATATGATTAATTGTCTTCTATAAACGACGCCATTTCTAAATATACACATCTAAATAATTACACAAATAACATGACACTGACAGTATCATGGAGATGAATAGCAGGGAAGTTATTTTCGTATGATCCATATCTATTATCTTGGAGTGATGACAAATTCCAAAGCACTCAGGTACTAGGAAGTAACTAGTTATAATAATCTTACCAGAAATATTGCGTGTCAATTTGACACATCTTTGTAGCGTGCTTTGGAAGGCTTTCTTTATAATACGAGTAGCATGGATCTCGGTTACGATAAGGAAATCCAACCGTATTTTGTTTTAATCAAAAGGCTATTTCCTTACTCCAACAGGCTGCTTATACCTACATTACAGGAAGGTAAATTTATAAATAAGGGTTTTTTAATTTGTAAATAAGGGTGTATTTGAATAGAAAAATAATAACTACGTCAGTACCTACACCTAACGCGTAAAAAAATACCAAACGGTCTAATAGGTAGATAGGTACCTATATCAAATGTGTATTTGTGTCTTGTAGGTACAATACAAGGTAAAATCTAATTTCATTATAGAACGATACACGTAAAGCCAAGACGCCAGAAGTTCCATCTCGCAAAATGAAATCGAAGCGTGAATAAAAATCAAGGGCTTAGCTTTGGCTGAGAAACGACCCTACATAGAACGACATCTGATATATCAGTAGGCTCACTTGATTTATTGTGAATAGGTGCTATACCTACCTTTTTACTAATAAGTACTGCCATAACAATATTGTGATTAAATAATAAATTATAAATAGTAATTTGGCAATCCACACAACACTATCAAGCCCCAATTTAAGCAGAGCTTGTACTATGGGAACCAGATACTTAGAATAACGATATAACACCCAGAAAGGCAACAAACATCTACGTCCACCACACAAATATTTGTTCAGTGGATAAAGAACACGACCTACGGCACCGAAGGCAGAGCTACTACCAATACCAACAGAGCTGAGAGGACAGAGTATGAAGATAATAATCCTAGCCCCTAGGTTCTAGATAAGTCGAATTTAGTGCCTTTTCAATCCTAGATAAATTTCCTAGATTTTCTAATTCGTATAACTTGCATGAGCAATGCCAATTCTCTAAAATAGTGAATGAAAATATAGTGAAGTGTTTACGTCGATCAAGCTTACTAGGCTCAGTGGATGTAGGTACTGGGCAAGGTTCCAGGCAACATCGTCCTCTGACGGTAGAATTTATAAGGCTGCCAAAGTAAATTGAGACTAAAATATTGACAACCCTAACAGCTCCGTTTGTAGTAGCTCTGCTTTCGGCGCTGGAGGGCATAGTAATGTAATGGAACACTGGTGTTTGTTCTCCCACTGGTTGTATGTTGTGTTATTTGTAAGTATATATTTATAAAAAAGGATATTTATATTAGTTTATTATCAGTTACTTGATTCTCTTCTGAGAAGCTTTGTCTGTGCTTCTGCACAGACAAAGCTCAAGTTACATAAAAACAAAGAAAACTGACGCTTACTATAATTACATAAGGGCGAGCAGTGTGTAGTCTGATGTGTAACCTTGTGTAGAAGTTCGGCTTAGTTTGGGGGCTAGATAGTGTTGTGTGGAATGTCCACAATATTTATATTTATACTAGCTGCCTGTCCCGGCTTCGCACGGGTGGACATTTATTTTTTAAACACACAAATATAGCCTTTGTTACTCAAGGTGAACCTACGTCCAGCAGTGGACTGATATCAATTGATGATGATGATGAAAGAACATTCTATAACGTTTAGGGGCACTATTTTCTAGAACATTTTGTCCAAATCTAGAATTCAAAACCGTTTGCATGGGTATATTTGAGTATTCTAGATAATTCTGGATTACTAACGTTTTGATGCATTCCGGATGCTAGCCGAATAATTTCAGTCTTCGAATTAAATTTGATCATTCCAGAACCTCAAAGACATTCTAGAGCGTTCTTTCCTCGGCAAAGTCGAGAATTTTCAGAAAAATCCCTAAGCGATAGAAAGGGATAGACATATATAAGTCCCTACGTGATAGAAAGGGATAGACATAGATTTCGAAACTTTTGCCCCTTATAAATTAATAACACCTAAATATTGAATATAAACTATCCTATATTTTAAGTCCGACCATATTTTAGGCAGTTGCAAAATTTTATCGAAATCCGTTCAGTAGTTTCGGAGTTTATCGCGTTCCAAATTGTGACACGAAAGATTTATATATATAGATATTCCGTTTCTGGCCTACGCCCGAGTTGCAACCTTTATAAAATATCACAGTTCAAAATTATATTGAATTTTATTACCTAATTTGAAGCGAACTTTTATTGAATTTCATATTTTTTTTATAAGAATGTTTTAAAATTGGACACCCATTTTTGCAATTTTTTTATTTTTTTTTGTTATATGTATAAGTTATAGTTAAATAAAATAGGTGAAGTTTATTTTAAAATTTATTACTGTTAAGAATTTGTGTATGTATTAATGTTGTAATAGAATACAGGCTATTTTTATTTATTTTTTATTCCGTTTCTGGTATAACTTCAAACCACCGTGGCTTTTACGAAAATCTACGCTTGGTTTACACTTGACATGATTCCCGGGTGTTACAGCGTTACAGGATATTTCAATTTTCTCTCACTCCACCCCCGAAATGTATTTACAGGGTAATTTGTTTTGGCACCTGGCGTTATCCTATCATCAGTATTACCACTAGTATAACTGAAAAATACGAGTATTTTACTGATTTGCGTGATATTATTAGCTGATAAAATAAAAAAATCGAAATAAGACTTAACTTTCTTTTGGATTTCTGAATGATGAATGGGCACCATTTAAATTAAATGGTTTTACAAACTCTTCAAAAAAGTATCAGATGTAATTAAAAGTTCCATAATATCTAAAAGGAAACAATGAAACTCAACAATAAAATCAGACAAAATAAACAAAAAGTATAACAAGCAGGACCCTTACATTTCATAAACAAACAACCCCACCGTTCCTTAAGTTATACAAACTCGTTATTTGTAATAACATGGCTAAAAAAATACGTTGATGGTGAATACTGGCACTTTGCCAAAGTGACGCGTTGCGTATACTTGATAACTTCCCCCTGCCCTGAATGCGTCTCTGTGTAACCCAACTATAGCAAAACTAGGGAGGTTTTATGTTAACTTAATTGAAATACTTTCGTGGTTTGTATTTTTTTGTTTTAGGTTTTTTTCAGAATTAAAAATGTTATTTTATTATTTTACTCAGTAACTTATTTTTGCATAGATCCATTATGATAGCAATCAAATTTGTGGGACTGAGTTAGTGGCAGGCAAACCCCAGGCACAGAAGAAAAATTAGCCCCGAGAGAGAGTTTACCAAAAACGCAATCAAAATAATCACGCATTTTCTTTATCCCCTCAATGCCTCTCCTAAGTGTGACCCTGTTACATTTAAATAATAATTTCCGGTACTAACAATGCCAAAGAGTTACGCAATGACTTGTAAGTATAATTATTTTCCCCTAAATTATACTTGCAAGTTTTATCAGACTTCTGGTGAACAGTACCCGAAGTCCCAGTGCATTTACAACATTTCGTTACCAAATGTTGTTTTCGTTTCGCCTATTTGTCTCTGTATATTGTATGGAGAAAACATGAGACAACAACTCTAACTACGTAGCGTATTTTTGCCGTCTCATATTTTCTCCATGCAATAGAGTGAGACAAAAAGGCGAAACGAAAACAACATTTGGTAACGGAATGTGGTAGCAAAACTCCGACTTCGGGTTCTGAATGACAGGTTTCCAGTTTTCAGGCAGCCAGAAAAACCTTGGAGTTAAAACGATATCGAAAGCATCTCTAGTGCTTGTCTTTGTCAGATAAGTGTGCTCTCTTACAGATCAATATCTGAGAGCGGTGGCACAGAATAAATAACATTAAACTGCGTAAATTCTCACTCCGATGAGCCAACAAAAGTCCAGAAGAACCAGACACGTAATCAGTGAAACTAACTGGAGGGGTTGGGGCTCATACGGAATTGGAATTCCATTTCACGCATATCACCGACAGAGGTGCGCGTAATCCAAATTAATCCGTTTCTTTTCTTTCGTGAAATTTAGTATCAAGGTAGATTATTGCATTTATTTTAAATATCAATAAAAAAAAACACCCCCACTAGGATCTACTTAGTTAAAGCGCCATTATCGATATTCACAATGCACATTACGTAGTTTTTTTAATAAAAGTTTCTGATGAAACAATCATAATGGCATGTTAAGCGGTAACCATCGCCTGTAAAAAAACATTGTCACGTCAAGAACGTGTCCTGCGCCCATCAACTTGATTCAGTATATGTTTAGCCTCACGTGCCTCAATTTCAAAACGTTTAAACCAATCTATGTTTAAATTCAAAAGTTTAAAACCAATGCTACAAAGTTAAGTGTACATTTCAATTTAGTTTGCAAAAACCGCTTGGTGGAGATAGCTTTAGTTTTTGTAGCGTTGTGAAATTACCCCCTCAAGGGCAAGCCTCGGTCGGTCTGTTATCTAGATCGCGAATCTAGCACTTATTTTGGCACTGAAAGCTGAATTTATAGCCTTAGTTAGCTAAGTGGTTGGGAAAGGATTTCCGGGCTTTGTTATATTTTAATACTTATCGCTGTGTCGTTTATACGATGTTTTATTCAAGTTATAATTCTGAATGACAAAGTGCGTTTTTTTGTAGGGTTTGCTTTCAGAAATAAATATTTTCGAATTATTAAAAATCAACCAAACTTGAATTGAAGTTTTGGGTAAGTAGGCTCTTAACAATAAGTATAGGTAGTATATAGTAGTAGGCAACAAATATTGCACATAATTTCGGCTTCATAGGGCGTAGTGTGCGTCAGAAAGAGATAGCGCTCTATAAAGCCGAAAGGCCGATGTGCAATATTTATTGCCTCACCGTCCATGGTTTAAGGATGATGTTTAATTTGGCACATGGCCACTTTTTGTAAATTGCTCTTTCCCAAGCCAATACTTCCTTTGAATTGTATGAATAATTAGTAAAATGTACTCGTGCCCATTCAAGCACTGGTAAATATTTTAAACATTCAATCTGAGGCGCACGTGAAATATTTTCACCCGTCTGGTTTGAAAGAATCGGTGACACGATAAGAAGAAGAAGAAGATTCATTGGTGCATGACTGGATTTGGCATAGAAACCATAATAATGATTGGAAGGCAGGGTTATAAATAGACTTAAACCTCCAATGAAACTTGAAAAAAGCTTGAAAGAGTTGTAAATAATTGTCTCTGAAACAAAGCGCTGAAGAAAAATGAGTCAGTTTTTGAGAAAAGGAGAAATCACAACGGATAGATCCCACACGGAACAAGCACATTGGATCAGCAGACAATATCTTCGAGTGACGTCACATCAGCTGTCTCGTGTAACACTGACCTTGCGAGATCAGCAGTGTAGTGCTTCATCCATAAGCTGGGATTTTATATCA
The DNA here is from genome assembly GCA_947578465.1 of Thera obeliscata. Taxonomy (NCBI): domain Eukaryota; kingdom Metazoa; phylum Arthropoda; class Insecta; order Lepidoptera; family Geometridae; genus Thera; species Thera obeliscata. The sequence goes on along the minus strand of OX387912.1, from coordinate 18,649,990 downwards.
CGGCACTGTACTTCCGATGTCATAGGGGCTTTAAATCAAGTATCGGGATAAAAGTATTTTAAAAGAGAAAAATTCTGTTTTTTGAATCTCTAATCTCAGTTATTGAAATTCAGAATTTCGGGAACTGGAACAAAGGCGGAAGGCAGTAGAAAATTAGTTAAATATTTTAAGGAGTTTTATATAGAATTTATCAACCAGATTAGTGAACACTTTTAACCATGCGATATATTCAGTACCCGTGCACCTATTACACCCACTAAAGAAATATTAAGACATACAACCTAGTACGAAGTATTGACGGAAATAGCTTAGTAATAGATAAATTGCTAGTAATAGGGGCATGTCTACTGACACTGTTAAGTATATCAGACACGGATCGGTGCAGTGCAATAGAAGCCGTAATGAAGTAAGGTCGAGCACAATACTAAGAGATTAACGTAACGTTCACGTTGTCCACAAAAATTGACGCTGCGAGATTCTATGCGTATGGCCGTCATAATGCAGCCCCATTAGAACTATAACACACGAACGAGTGAACAATTAAAATGTGGCATTGTGAATAGCGATTCTGGGCGGACATATCTGTAAGGGTACCTTTGATCCGGCGGGCCTTGTGTGCGAACGCCGGCTTCCGTGCGCTATGGCCGGGTGGTGCTGTGGGGGTGTTTGAAGCGCCTAGGGCTCCTGGCCGCTAGGGGCCGGCGTTGCTTCGCTGGGCGAGCGATGGGGGCGCGTGTGGCTCAGGGTCGGTTTGCCGGCGGAGTGGCTGCAGAGAGCCTGACAGCCGGCTGGCTGCGCGCGCCTGCAACACCGCGCCTGCGCCCTGTCACGCCGCAAGCTATCCTGAATACGACACGCTAGCTCCACGCCACGGCAGCTGTATAGTGCATTTGCTTACAGTACAAAAAAAGGTAAGCTTTACACATTTATTTATTAAAGTGTTACATGTTTTGTCTTTGAATGTTACCTACCCATTCGTTCTGTGTAGGGGACAAAAGATCCATAGAAGACGGAAGTTTTTGTCAGCTTTCATTTTTGTTTATGAGCGCAAAGTTCATGGGAGATAATGAACGTTGAACTGGAAATATAATAAGGAAACTGAAAATACTCCAAAATTCCTGAATATGCAATCCACCTAACCGAAAATACTATTTACATATTAATGCTTTGAATTGAAACACATTTTTTTGCAAGGTATGTTAATAAGCTGAGTTCTCAAAATACGAGACCAAGCAATTCATATTGACTGTTCCAAAACGTCGATTTAGGTCTAATTTTCATGAATAAAGCTGCCATTGCGTGATTCATTCCCCATAAGTAGGCAGGTAGGTATCAACACTGAATCAGCTGTTTGCGAGTTTATCGCTGGAGTGGTATTGATTTGGCGCCACTTTCTCCCCTCGGTTACTAAGTAGTAACTTGAACATGATCTGTGGTAAGGAGCGCTAACTTTTGCCCGCTTCGCCAAATTGTGTCTAATGTAGCGAACCCCTTTTTGTCCAGTAGAGCCACTGTATTTTTAATTATTGATGATAATTGATTGACTATTTCCACTAACACAGTTCTATATATTGACATAAATGAGCCAAGTTACGTTAGGTACCTAAACTGTACGTGTCATCATCACTCATCAGATTTTGTTTAAGGAAAATTAGGTTTATAACCTACTTTCATGTTTTCACTGAAAAAGGTAGGTTTAAGGAAAAAAACATCTTTATTATTCCACCATATCACCATTTATTATTACTGTCTGTGGTTATAAACATAGATTTCAATAGGTATCCTGTCAGTATAACAATGAATCACAAATTGGTCACCAATCCCAGTTTAAGGAAGAGAGGTAGGCCTTCAACATTCTTCAACTAAGGACAGAGATCCTGATGCTGAAGTACTAAGGTCCAACCCCAGATGAAATGGTAAATAAGGCAAGAAGAAGAAGAAATCTAGCTTGCTATTAGCATAAGATCCAGCCACTAAAACCGGCAGGCGTTGGCAACACAAAGCAAAGCTGTGGGCTTTTTTCCGTTTTGACGCTTTTTCAGATAGGTACCTATGATAATGCGTCATCACACCTTCCCCCTATTGCTATGCACGCAAAGTACCTCCTACTTATGTAGGAAGGAACCTATTTAATTACTGTTTTACGTGCTAAACTTTTGCATATTATAGTGTACCTATACTCGATATATCTACTATTTGATAATTTACTTGTGAATTTTGTAGGTGTATTTTAATACTACGACAAAAAAAGCTTTGCTTTCGTTTTGTTAACGTTTCCCTAAAAAAAAGATCATTCTCCACGTAACTATAACTAGGAAGGTACGATTTTTAAAAATCGTCGCATTAATAAAAATATTTTATTTTGTTGGCATCAGAGGGATTACTTTAAATCATACAGCAGAAATCGTCGAAAGAAACGGATTTTCCCAAATACAAGGAAACTTAATTGAGAGTTGGTGTTTCAGCCATGTAATATCAGGATTTACTTACCTAGGTACTTAACATAGGTTATTATTTAGTAGGTGCCGAAAATTTGTGCCTAATAGGTACGTACATGTAATTTTTATCATCAATCAATCAATCAATTCATTTATTTCAGATTTATCATATATCCATAATTTGTTAGTATTAATTTTTATGTGATTTTGTTTTATCAATAATCAACTTCAATCAACTTCAAAAGCAATAAAATTAATGACTATTCTCCGCCCCACCCGCATTGTCCTGGATAGGTCCCTGTCGTTAAGTGACTTTGGAGTAATAAATAGAGGATGTTCTAGTTTCAAGGTTTAATTCAACATTGTCGATCGTATCTTAGTTAGCGCAAATATATATCTTACCTAATGTTCAAAGAAAAAAAAATGCTTGGGTCTATTTTAATTAAAATATTTAAGAAATTACCTGATAAATAAGTAGAAAAATAAGTACTTGCTTGATTACTATACTGTTGTTAAAATATGTAAATTCAAAGAAGCTTTTAGAACATCTCCTTGTCATCTAATGTCTATACTATACGTTGTACATCTTCTTTATAATCTAATGTCTATAATATAAAAGAATGTTGTGTTAGTTATACTATTTATAACTCAGCCGATTTTCAGCTAAATCGGTTCAGCCGTTGAACCGATTTAGCTGAAAATTGGTGGGGAGGTGGCTTAGAACCAGAAGATGGACACAGAACACTTTTTATTTCGAAAAAGTAAAAGAGAACGGAGCGAGCGAAGCCGCGGGCAGCTGCTAGTAGTACCTAAATAAAACTCACCCTTCTTTGGTTGTGGTCCGACATCGTGCATTAGGAGCTCACATCGACACAAATGATTCTCAATTATTTTTGTATGAGCTAGCCGGCATTCTACGTACACTGCGGCCATAATAAATTATAAAAACAATATTATTGTTATAACTTTATAATAGGTGCGTCCCCCGCGACGGTTAGGATGAAACTAAAAAGTGCGCGGGGCGACCGGCGCGGGAGCAGATGTCATCCGGAGTGCAGTTAACTACAAAAGTCATTGAAATTTTGATGGACCCTATCTAGAATACACCCATAACTACCACAATAAAATAACTGCTAAAAAGTTATCAATATATTTTAAGGATTTCTTGTGTAGTATTTTCTATTACTGTGTCCATAAAATTAGTGCCGTTAATGGCATTGGAATAAAATGATGGAAAAAAATTGTGATGCTGTTATGTAGCCTCTGCTGAAAAAGTCCTAAAGTTACAAATTATGAGTAAAAAGACCAAAGAAAACACCTTGAATTGAAAGAAGGGAATGCTTAAAGTATCTAGCTAGGTAAAAACGAAAACAATTTTTTGTTTTAATTTTGCTAAGTCGAGAGTTTGAGGAAAAGCTCCGTTTGAATTGACGTTCAAACGGAGCTTTTCCTCAAACTCTCGAGCTTTTCCATTACTTTGCTACCGATCGGTATGAACTTAGGCTATTGTCAATGATTTTAGAAATATGTACAACTAACTTGGTTTATTATGATGTAAAGCAAGTAGGTAATTCAAGTTATGTCGTCTACTGTACCCACTAAACTCGTCCCTTTGTAAGGGTTGGCTTTGCAAACTGCATTGTATAGTAAATATAATCAAGAGACGTTTAAGGCCTGCGCACACCTAGTTCGCTGGCGGTAGCGATCAGTGAAACGCTGTCAAATATCGCTGTCAGATTTGAAATTTCACTGATCGCTACCGCCAGCGAACTAGGTGTGCGCAGGCCTTTAGGTATTTACACATTACGTACTAGGTATACTTATCATCAAAATTCGATGTGGAATATTTGCAAACAAGCCGGCCGTTTGCTGTTGGTTTTCATTTGTAGTTGATTTGTGAACGATCATTAATAAAATATTACCACCCCTATTAGGTATGTAAAATGTATGTTAAAATAACTCCTGAAAAAGTTTATCCGAACTATTATTATTTCTATCAACGTCAAAAGAATAATAGGTTATGATAATAATATAGGTTAAACATACCTATACCTACTTACAAAAAAATATTGCACACAATGCACCAGTCAGACAAACAAGTAGGGGTAGGGGAAATATAACGGATGGCTTTATCACTAAACAGCAATATCTACCAGACAACCTAAACAATATGATAATAACCACAAATATTTATAGGTCTAAAGGACCAGGCACAAATCGTACCTTGGGTTTTTTTTTTTAATTAAATGCATTTAGTTATTAAATAAAAATATTATTCAATCAATTAAATGTGTGGAAGAGATCGCTCTTAACGTTATGGCCGCCCATTGTAACTATATTTGGGTCGCTAGTAAAAAATATAGCCTATGTTACTAAAAAGGGATGTAGCTTTCCAATGGGGAATAGTACATTGTTACCCGAGTGTTGAAAGTCACGTTTTTTGAGTCCCGAGACGGGTTTGGCGCCAGAGCGTAGCGAGGGCGCCAATGGAGCTTGAGGGACTTAAAAGACTTTCATCCGAGGTAAACACTGTGCTTTTCATTACGAATACAAGGAAAGTATAAATAAAAACATGAAAGAAAAATTTGTGAAAATGAAGATTGAATTGCCGCCTTCCCGGTTTTTTTTTTATTTTTCTCTGGCGGGCCTTCGGCTTCGGTTCGCCAGCATTATTCAGCCAAAATTTTCATTTTCATAATTTAAAAAATGGTAAATTGTTTGCTCAAATCTATGTTATTTTAAAGAAATAGTTGAACGTACGAGTACGAATATAATAATTAAGCCGTATAAGGGATCAACACACGAGGATAGTAGGCAGTGCTAATTTTTACCATATTTTTTATAAATATTGTTGACATGGATGATATATTAATAAAGTAGTTTAGAAGATGTATTATTTATTTAATACTATCTTTATGTTATTTAAATTTTACATTGCGCTCTAATTAGACTTTTTAAACTTCATACCGTTGTAATGGGTTTCCAACCTACTTGCTGAATAAAAAGTTGGAAGTTGGTTGAACAACCTCCATGCAGTTAGAAAGACTTTAGAAAGTTGGAACATGGTTGAATAAAATAGAACTTGTTTTTTTTTATAATTTGACAGCTGTCAGTAGAAAGCGATTCTCCCTAGGGCTGAAAGTTTTACTTTCAATTAGGCCCCTCAGGCAACTTCAGACCTACTTTCAGAGTATGAGCAATGAAATAGTACATTGTTACCCGAGTGTTGAAAGTCACGTTTTTTGAGTCCCGAGACGGGTTTGGCGCCAGAGCGTAGCGAGGGCGCCAATGGAGCTTGAGGGACTTAAAAGACTTTCATCCGAGGTAAACACTGTGCTTTTCATTACGAATACAAGGAAAGTATAAATAAAAACATGAAAGAAAAATTTGTGAAAATGAAGATTGAATTGCCGCCTTCCCGGTTTTTTTTTTATTTTTCTCTGGCGGGCCTTCGGCTTCGGTTCGCCAGCATTATTCAGCCAAAATTTTCATTTTCATAATTTAAAAAATGGTAAATTGTTTGCTCAAATCTATGTTATTTTAAAGAAATAGTTGAACGTACGAGTACGAATATAATAATTAAGCCGTATAAGGGATCAACACACGAGGATAGTAGGCAGTGCTAATTTTTACCATATTTTTTATAAATATTGTTGACATGGATGATATATTAATAAAGTAGTTTAGAAGATATATTATTTATTTAATACTATCTTTATGTTATTTAAATTTTACATTGCGCTCTAATTAGACTTTTTAAACTTCATACCGTTGTAATGGGTTTCCAACCTACTTGCTGAATAAAAAGTTGGAAGTTGGTTGAACAACCTCCATGCAGTTAGAAAGACTTTAGAAAGTTGGAACATGGTTGAATAAAATAGAACTTGTTTTTTTTATAATTTGACAGCTGTCAGTAGAAAGCGATTCTCCCTAGGGCTGAAAGTTTTACTTTCAATTAGGCCCCTCAGGCAACTTCAGACCTACTTTCAGAGTATGAGCAATGAAAATAATTTTTGAATTCGGTCCGTTTATAAGTTTATTCGTTACATAAGTTTTTACGTTTCCTCTACAATAATCTTCTATCTAAAAGAAAGTCGTGTTAATTACACTATTTAAAAATCAAGAACGGCTGAACCGATTTGACTGAATGTTGGAGGGGAGGTGGCTTAGAACCAGGAGACGGATATAGAATACTTTTTATCCCAAAAAAGTAACGGGAACAGGGCAAGCGAAACCGCAGGGGACCGCTAGTATTAGTATAGATTGTTCCAAAAGTTCTTTGTTAGAGAATTTAATCTTCCGATCCTGCATTCCACAGCGTGCGTACAAAGAACTCTAGGTACATTATGGTTCCAACCACAGACGTTCACAATAGAGGGCTTTCAATCCTGCAATAATCCCGTAAAATTGATTACACGTCGTTCGTATCGTAGGTACCTAATATGTATCCTTCTGCTATTTGTTATTTTCGGTAATTCGGCGTTCTTTAATTTGAACCTCTTCAAGGAAAAAATCCCTACGTTCTAAAATAATCTTGCTAACATTTTTTTAGTCGAATAAATTGATTTTTATCTGAAGGCGAAGTATAAATAGCACGTTCCAGGACTACCAAATACACTGCTGTAATGTAAATACGACATTTCGCCAGAAATACTCAATTTGCAGTTTTTCTAATTAAGACTACTCATTTTAAGGCCTGCCTGGACGGCTTCAGTTTCCAGAAGATATATTTTTACACCCTGTATAACCAATCTTTATCTAGTGGTTTTGGCAAGAGATCTAACTAGCTAGGTTATCTCTTCTCTCCCATAGTTTCTCAGTTTCCGACAGAAACATATAATTGCTCGGCCGGCTCCATGCTTTCGCATCGGATCGTCGCATCGGGTCAAGGACGTTGCAATCCGCAGTTCTACGTACGTGTACATCATGCATGGCGCATACCTACACACATTACTTTAGGAACATAACCAAACTACATAGTTCTAGGTAGCTAGTGTTAACCAGTTTTGGGAATAGGACATCCATAATCGAATCAAACAACGGGACATATCTCTAGTGAAAGAAGAAGAAGGAAATGATGGCGTCGTAATGCGTAGTTGTATTGTTTGCCGATGGTTTGCCGTGTAATAAAGTAAAACAGAGTTTTAGCGATATTCAATGAAGAGTTTTCGCCGTAACAGTAGCTAGGTAGTTTTAGGCAGGTCTTCATAGAAACCTGACCTTGTGTGACTTACCAAAATTTGGTAAGTCATGTACCTACCTACCATATCGCTAATAGCAAGCTTTGCGTGAACGCGGTAAAGCTCTAGTAAAATCAAGAGCGAGAGCGGGGCGGGCGGTGTGGTCGTGTCGGTAGCCATGTTTTAATTATTTACTTCTTTACTTCTAATATAATAATTGTACCTATTGTAAATACTACTAATACCTACCTGCTCTAAACTACTCAAATTCACATTACAGAATATAACCTTAGTAAAATATTTAGGATCTATAATACCTACCTATGACCTAGGCTAAGCGTAGGTAACGTGTACAGAACAGCCTACAGTAAAATGAATTCATTTATTTATTTATTTTATTGCCAAACGATTGACCTAGTATTCAAGTTACGGTTATTGCTTATTTTTACAGGTTTCCGTGGCTATTGCTTGGGCTGAATGACGCGGTTAACTCTTATCAAAGGTAATTACCAAACACCTACTTTAGAGGTACCTCACTTAAATCATGATTATTACCTACTAAGATTACTTACCGTAGTTATTAATAAAAGCATACTTGTAAATTTTTACTCTCACCTCCCACCATTGATTATATTTTACGCCCGTAGGCGTAACACTCCATCCATGCCGTAATCCGCAGGAGTTGCAGGTAAGGGCCTCAGGTGTGTAACCTAACGCCCTGGCATAGACTCTTCAACTCCCAGGAATTACAGATACGATCCCAACCCTTGGAGGAATCCTCCAAGTCCCAACCCCACGACGATCCTTATTATTCGATAGATCGCAGTGTCAACTTCATTGACAGTGACAGTTGAACTCCGTTGGCGAGTGAGTGACAGTGACAGTAGAGTGCATTAAGCTCCTTACACACAGTAATACCAAACTGGGCTCTTTTCCCTGAAATTCGGGAGATTTTGCCAGTCTTTGGGGGCAGCAGGAGAAAATAAAAATAGGAAAAAAGATCATTTATTGTAAAACTGTGTAAAAAAGATCTTTAATAGTATATTATGCATCTAGCGAATAAAAGATTTAAATTGGATTTAAGTCGAGGGTCATAGATGAATTACGAGCGTAGCAGTTTTCATTCAAGTGTTCGAATCCTAAGCGACACGAGTCATAATAATGCGATGATTCATGTCTCATGGTTTCGTTTCGTTGGTTTGCTTGTTTGTATTGTTTTATAGTATTGACAATTTTTTTTTCAAGAAAAAACTGCTTGGTTTTTAATTTAGAAATACGATGCTTAGGCAATGCTAGGTTGGGTGGTTTTTTGGCAATAATTTTCAGGAAGTATTCTTTCATTCTAGGAGGGAAATAAAAAATATTTATTTACATAGAGAAACTTACGACTTAGGCACATCAGTAAGCTATCTGCAGACCGTTACAAAAGACCTAACGATAGAAAGGAGGGAAATTCATTTTCCCATCTGGCAGCACTGCCGAGGTGACATCATTCAGGACTTTCAATTTGGCGGGAATTGGAAGAGCGCGGATTTTTAAAATAAAATTTCATATAATTCAAATAAAACAGAAATAAGTGGCTTCGGAGTGAGGATGGAGTCAGAAAGTGACGGAAATGATGTTGAGTTCAAGGAGGTATCGCGAGAGCGGAAGAAGCGAAAGTTTCCAGCCCCTGTTGAGGCACCTGCGGCTGCAGCAAGGCCTGCTATAATGCGTGATGTACCTAAAATGGATGATAAGTATAAACCCTACATAAAGCCAAATTATAAAAGGCTTTATCCAGACAAATCTGACCATAACGAGTTTGCAGTGTTCCTAGAGAGCACTGCTCAACAAGAGCAACTGGGCAACAAGGACCCAATCTCTATACAAAAACTTATAACACAAAATATAAAAGGACAATATGTAATGAGTAGAGCTAGTGCTCAAAAATTAAAAATTGTATTTAAACAGGCTACTGACGCTAATGACCTGCTGTCCAACGAACATGCATTGGAAAAAATTGGAATAAAAGCTTTTATCCCATCAGCATTTGTTGAAAAGGTAGGAGTAATTCAACATGTCTCTACGGAGCTTTCTAATGAAGAGCTTTTTCGAAAACTTTCGGGAGAAAATGAAATAGTGGCGGTGCGCCGTTTTATGAAGAAGGTAGAAGGTGAGATGGAACCCTTAAAAACGGTAACTGTAACGTTTGTAACTGGGATTCTTCCCCAATGTGTCTACCTGGACCATTGGAGAATGCCAGTCAACACCTATGTGCCCCCTGTTATGCAATGTTATCGATGCATGAAATTTAACCACACTGCGAAGGTTTGTAAAAATCAGCAAGTTTGCTCTGTATGTTCAGGTGAACACCAATACAAGGACTGTACTAACGAAGACAATATTAAATGCAGTAATTGTGGAGGTGCTCACCTAGCAATATCAAAAATGTGTCCAGTTAAAATGCAGCGCATTGCAAAACAGAAGCTTAACATACAATCATATGCAAGTGTAATCAGAGATTACAGCAAGAGTTTCCCAGCTCTTCCTGTTACCCAACAGCCTCAGCAGGCATATCAGCAGCCACAAAAGCCAACAACTCCAGTCAATAAGATACATCGAACAAAGGCCCCAGAGAGTTGCTCTGAAACTAATAAAAATACAGCTTCATCCACACAAATTGATGAAAATATCCTCAACGCAATGGTCAAGACACTCGTCTTCCTGGGGAATTCTACGGAGAATACTCCGTTGACCTCCTCAAAAATAAGAGAGATCCTCCTAAAAAACTTGTCAACCCCACGATAAAGGACAATTTAACGATTGTTCAACACAACATTCAAAGCATAAATAATAAAAAACCACTTTTGAAAACACTTTTATCAGAAAATAATATAGATATTTGCTTATTAAATGAAACATTTTTAAAAAACACTAGCCCTCCCCTTAAATTTACAGGTTACAACTGTATTAACAAAAATGCCAAAAATGAACACGGTGGCGTTGCCATAATAATAAAAAATTGCCTTAAGTATAAAATTATTAGTATTCCATTTTATGAAGATATTCAATCATTAGCCATTTCTCTTGACACAAAGGCTGGTCCTATATCGATTGCTTGCTTTTATTGTCCGCCTAGAACAAACAGATTTCGTGTAAATAAATTAAACTCAATTATAAATAGTTTACCTAAGCCATGTTTTATATCTGGAGATTTTAATGCTCATCACTTAGCGTTTGGATGTGCCTCATCAAATGCAAGAGGTAATGCACTCTATGGGGTCTTCGATGAGCAAGACCTTTGCATTTTAAACACCGGTAGTATCACTACAGTCCAGGGGCCTACTAGAGCTGCCTCAGCTATAGATGTTTCTTGTGCAAGTCCAGTTATTGCTCCTCTTTGTGAATGGCATGTAGGTGTAGATTCATTAGGTAGTGATCATTATCCTACTTTTATAAATGTAAACTTATCACCACAGATGTATAAAGTGAATAATAACATAGAAAAGTTTTTATTTCATAAAGCAGATTGGTCCAAATATTTTTTACTTTCTGAGGAATTATGTAATGGCTTCCAAGTGAATATTGAAAATCCTATAGAGTCTTACAATAACTTTTGTGAAATTTTAAATACCTTAAAAAATGAATGTATTCCGGTTTACAAAGGTGATAACAGTGTTCATATGATGAGGGCACCTGCTCCTTGGTGGAATGATGACTGTGATGAAGCTGTAAAAAATGCAAAGGAGGCTTTGTTAAAGTACAGATTGGAATATACAATAGAGTCTTATATAGAGTATAAGAGAGTTAATGCATTTAAAAAACTTGTTTTGAAGGAGACCAGAAAAAATAGTTGGCATGTTCTTTGTAGCTCTCTAAATAGATACACACCTATCTCAAAGATATGGAATTATGTACGTAGGTTCAAACGCATTAATGTCAGTAAAAATAAATATAAAAATGATGATTGGATACCAGATTTCATATCCAAGTTGAGTCAGGCCTCAGACAGTAATATTGATAGGGATAGTTTTGTAAATATATTTAATACTGAAAGCGGAATGCATGAAGCAGAATTACTCACAAAACCATTTATTTATGACGAACTATGTATAGCTTTGGATTCTAGAAAGAACACTACTCCAGGTCTAGATGATATTCCTTACCTGATGATTAAAAAATTACATGCTTCAAGTAGATTACATCTACTAAATATTTTTAACAGTCTTTGGCAGAAAAACATAGTCCCTAAGTCTTGGAAAACACAATGTGTTATTCCCATACTGAAACCTAACAAAGAACCTAATGATCATAATTCCTATCGTCCTATTTCTTTGGCTTCCTGCATAGGTAAAGTATTTGAACAAATGATTAAATTAAGACTAGATTATATTGTGGAAAAAAACCACTTATTACCTGATTTTCAATTTGGATTCCGCAAAGGAAAGAGCTCCACCGATAGCTTTGTCCTCTTTATTGCTGACATTAAAAAGAGTCTGCTCTCTCATTCATCGGCTGTATGTGCATTCCTTGATGTCCAGGGAGCATATGACAATGTTGACTTGTGCCGACTAATCCAGGTATTGCATGACATCGGCATTCCTGGAAAATTGTTAAACTGGATTTATAAATTTTGTTTTGATAGAACTATGTTTGTTAAGTTTAATAATATTCTACACGGGCCATGCACTGTTGGAAGAGGTTTGATGCAAGGTTCATCTTTGTCCCCATTGCTCTATAACCTGTATACATCTCAAATTTGTAAATATGTGAATACCGATGTAAAAATACTTCAATTCGCAGATGATATTGTTATATACAAAATTCATAAGGAAATAACGGCTGCTCAACGCTCAGTTAATCAAGCTCTCCAACAGTTAAATACATATTATTCAAACTTAAAACTAAATATTAATTGCCATAAAAGCTCAGTGTTAGCTTTCGGTAGTGATGAGCCTGTAAATATTTTGTACAATAATACCACTATTCCTCAAGTAAGGAATCAAAAATTCTTAGGCGTAATAATAGATGATAAGTTAAAATTTGATAAACATGTAAATTATATTTGTCAAAATGCAATGAAAGGAATTAATATAATGAGATGTATTACAGGTGTTTTTTGGGGTTCTGACCCAAAGATATTGAGCATGTTATATAAGAGTATAGTAAGGAGTCATTTTGAATACAGCTCCTTGGCATACCTTAATGCCAGTCCTACCTTTTTGAAAAAACTTGATGTGCTACAAAATATTGCTCTTAGATTGATAAGTGGGGCTATGAGAACAACTCCCATAAATGCAATGGAGGCAGAGACTTGTATTGAGCCTCTGGCAATTCGTAGGCTTACTACGGCTCAGAGATTTTCTTTAAAGACTCTCTCACAGAGTAATTCACTTTTGAATAGTTTGTATTTACCTGAAACCTTGTGCAGTACAATACAGGATCTGTATGTGAAGCCTTCTGATATTGTGTCAAATAGACTTCCTGCAATAAATTCAATAATGAGCAAAGTTAAGGAAAATTCTGTAAATATGTATAAATGTGATTTATGGCCTGTGTATAGGTGTGCTTATGATGCTCTTATATTTAACAATGTTAAAATGGATATGCGTAAAATAGAGGACAAGTTTATGTTTATGGAACAAATGCAGGAAAATCAGAACAAATATATAATATACACTGATGGCTCCAAGTCACAAACTGAAGTCAAAAGTGCCTATTATGACCCACAAGTAGGTATAACAAAAACATTTAAAATTGACTCGTTTTGTAGTATATTTTCAGCAGAAGCTTATGCGGTGTATAGAGCATTAGTACATATCAATAACATCATAGCAGACGAAACATTCATGATCATATCAGATAGTTTAAGTGTATTATTAAGTTTACAAAGGCCCAATTTTTCTTATAAACAAAATCATATATTGTTTGCTATAAGATCCATGCTTCTTGTATTATATAACTCTTGTAAAAATGTAGAATTTAAATGGGTTCCATCTCATAGCGATATTAAGGGAAATGAAATAGTGGACAGAGCAGCAAACTCAGAGGCAGATGAGGATCACTCAGAGGAGCTAGAAGTTCCATTTACGGACTATCATGTCTTATACAAAGAGAAAAAGAGAGAGCTGTGGAAAGAGTACTGGACAGAAACTAGCAAGGTCAAAGGACAGTGGTATTATAATATTCAAAATGAATTGCCAGTAAAGCCTTGGTACAATAGACATAGAGACATTGATGAAAGGAAATTTGTCACAATAATCAATAGAATGAGATTTGGTCATTGCCTAACTCCTGCACATTTACAAAGAATGAATATAATAAACTCTAAAGAATGTGAGCATTGTGGTTATGAAAATGCAGACCTTCAACATATAATTCTGAATTGCCAATGTTTTTCACTGCAAAGACTCCTGATGATAGCAGAGTTACTGGAAATAAACCCTGACGTTCCCCGCTGTCTCCAAGAACTTTTGTCTAATGCAGATCTGTTTGGATCTCTTTATAAATATGTGGTCAACACTGTGGAAACTCTGTGAAAACAATTTTATTAATGTAATTACAAAAATCATGCAAAAACTGACATTGCTGACATATGAAAATTTTAAGTGCGTGTCAATCAAAAACAAACATGAGTGAAAGTGAATAGTGTCAAAACAAAATCTGAAAAACTTATAGGACTTGGCGGAAGGACTTTGAATCCAAGCCAGCACAAAATTAAAAAAAAAAAAAAAAAAAAAAAAAAAAGACATCATTCATAATGACACAATGACATGTCAACACTGTGTCAACTGTCAACATGACATCAACGGTTTTGTTTTGTGTTGTTTGTTTTCTTTCGTTCGTTCAGCTATTTTGTGATTTCATCTTCATAATTGATTCAAGACGAGCGTGTATGGCGTACAGAAGTCTCAGTGCAATAATTAGATTCTTAAAATTTGTAAAAGATAACTAATTTTTATCGTGCGCCTGGTTTTGGGGAAATATTATAAAAGCACCCATTATCGGTTGGTACGTTACGTATTCTTACCGTGCGTTTTATTATATTTCAGATTTGTTTACTAAAACAGATTACTGTTTTCAGAAAAAATCAAAACCCTGAGCATGTCCAGATTCAGGTTTGGGCGTCAAGGCGACGGCTACCGTCTGGTGTCAAACGACGATAGCGGTTTTTCCGATGCACAATTCGAAGAGCCTCCTATAAAAATACCGTGGAAAGCAATCTCATTGGCGGCATTTCTATTCGTCATTGGAACTATTATACTGATAGTCGGCAGTCTTATAATCACCGGTTACATAGATACTAAGTACTCTGACCGTTTGTGGCCTATGTTATGTTTAGGTGGTATAATGTTTCTTCCTGGCGCATACCATATGAGAATAGCTTACTATGCCTATAGAGAGTATCCCGGCTTTAGTTTTAATGATATACCTGAACTAGATTGACTTGATTGTTAGATTCAACTAGCCTCTCAGCTCGGTTGGTAGTACCTCTGCCTTCTGCGCCGTAGGTCAAGGGTTCAATCCACACCGAGGACAAATATTTGTGTGGTGAATGCAGATGTTTGTTCTCTGTCTGGGTGTTATATTGTATTCTAAGTATGTATTTACAGAAAATGTATGTTAGTATTATATCAGCTATCTGGTTCCCATAACACAAGCTCTGCCTAATTTGGGGCTAGATAGTGTTGTGTGAATTGTCCAAAATATTAAAATTTATTTAGATTAGTGCCTATTGTGATAAAATCTCATAGAAAATACAGAAACTTCTCCATAGGTATAATATTTTGTAGATTCTCATTGATAAAATCTCATCACTCAGGGCATGCGCACATATGTATAGGTAACTATGAGTAAAACTGTCAAATATCGCTAAAAGTGCACAGCCCCTTACCATTTTAAAACATTCCATACTTTAAAATAGAATCATTATTAGTTTTTGTCCTGGTTTTAGAATAAATGTAAGGTTAAAAATATATCGGCTATAGCCGAAATTATATGTTTAAAGCTTACACATTTACTTTCTTTATTTTATACACTAGTTGGTAACCGAGCTTCGCTCGGTTTTTTTTTTGTTAATTTGTATTTTTAAGAAATCCTAAGAGTCATATTATCATCTTTACTGGTTTATTCTTACTGAACAACGCCATCTACTGGATATGCTTGCAGTTAGTTGCTCACAATCGTCAATAGATGGCAGGAGCAGTCACATATTCAGTTTATGTTTTTAGTTTTTTTTTAACGAACAGACTCATTTTCTGAAAATGAATCCTAGCTAGATCGATTTATCGCCCCCGAAACCCTCTGTATACATAATTTCATGAAAATCGTTGGCGTAGTTTCCGAGTTTCCAAGATTTTCTCGTTTATAGGTATAAGATTAAGTTTAGGTATACTTTAATGTCTAAAACTGTGCAAAAATGTGTTTGAAGGTCTGCAGTGCTAGGGTAAATCCACACTCAATTTTTTTAATGAATTTAATATTCATCTAATTAGGTTCTTTCGTTTGTTTTGTTATATAACAGTAATTTTTTTTTTTTTTTTTCAACCTATACTGTCCCACTGCTGGGCAAAGGTCTCCCCCACTTTCTTCCACTCTTCGCGATCCTCGGTCAATTGTACCCAGTTGGTGTAGAAGGAATCAAGGTCGTCACGCCAGCGTTTCCTCGGGCGGCCGCGACGTCTTCTACCTTCTGCGGGTATCCATCCTGTGACTACATTAGCCCATCTCTCAGGGTTCATGCGGATCACGTGGCCCGCCCAGTCCCACTTCAGCTTTGCCACCTTCCAACCTGCATCCGCGATGCCCGTTTTGGAGCGCAGTGTGGTGTTTCGAACTCGATCCGTTCTCTTCACACCTAGGATGCTGCGCTCCATCGCTCTTTGGCAAACACCCAGCCTAGTCTTCTGAGACTCAGTCAGCGACCACGTTTAGGCTCCGTAGGTAAGGACAGGCAGGATGCACATGTCGATGAGTTTGCGCTTCAGTGACAATGGAAGGTCGCCCTTCATCAGCTCTTTCATGGACCAGGGGCCTAATTCTCAGGCCGATCTCGATCATTTTGCAATTTTATTTTATTGCTTCTTTTCACAACACCGCACTTTTTCTACGTTTTCCGTATATCGTAGCTGTCGAGGCTTCTACGATGAGGTCGTTGATGTATTACTCAAGGAAATCTGCCATTCTCTCTTCGAAAAGAAGCAATAAGATAAAATTGCAAAATGATCGAGATCGGCCCGAGAATAAGGCCCCAGTAGCTCTTCCAGGCATTGTCGACCCGGCGGCTGATTTCCTTGTCTTGCCTGTTTTCGAAGGATGCTAACTGGCCCAAATATATGTACTCATCGGTATCATATCATATATAACAGTAATATCATATTATAATTTCAGACTTTTATTTATGGTTACAATGCATTGACAAACTAGATTAAGTACTTAACAATTTCAGTTAATAAGTCTCCAGTAGAGATGGGTTTTTGCCTGGACATTTATGGACGTATTGAGTAAATGCCGAGTAAACGTCCATTTACGCCCAGTAAACGTCCCAAAACAGGGCGGATATATTTTTATTGTAAAATATCGCAAAATTAACAAATTATTACACAATGCTAAGTTCAAATGACTAAAAAGGGTTTTTTCAATTTAATCTATAATCATCATCAGACTGAAGAAGTCCACTGCTGGACATAGGCCTCCCCAACACATTTCCAGGAAGAACGATTCTGAGCCCTTTCTATCCACCGACTTCCTGCGATCTTAACAATGTCGTCGATCCATCTGGTGGGTGGGCGCCATACTTTTCGTCTTCCGGTTCGTGGTCGCCATTCGAGAACCTTTATTCCCCAACGGTTGTCGGTTCTTCGAGCGGTATGACCTGCCCTGCCCATTGCCACTTCAATTTAATAATTCTAAGAGCTATGTAGGGTTCTTCTACGGGTATCCTCATTTCTGATTCTATCACGTAGTGAAACTCCCAGCATAGCTCTCTCTATATATAGCTCGTTGCGCGACTTTGAGCTTGTGTAGGAGGCCAATAGTTAGCGACCACGTCTCAGTTCCGTAAGTCATCACTGGCAACAAGCACTGATTAAAGACTTTTGTCTTGAGGCTTTGCGGTACCTGCTGCGACGAGAAGATGTATTGTGGCGCATTTCCCGACGCTGCCCATCTGAGTTGGATTCGTCGGCTGACCTCTTTGTCGAAGTTGGCTCTACCTAATTGGATCGTCTGACCCAAATTAACATGAGCATTAGACATGATTTTTGTCTTGCTCATGTTCATTTTTAGAACATGAGCAAGACAAACCAACTGTTGCGACTCCGCCATTATGACTACTTAGTCATAATGGCGGAGTCGCTGGAAGACTGGAAGACGTCGGCAAATCGAAGGTGAGTGATGAATTCACCGTTGATGTTAATGCCATGCCTTGTCCAGGACACGAGCTTGAAAATATCCTCCAGTGCCGAGGTGAACAGTTTCGGAGATATGACATCTCCCTGTCTCACCCCTTTTTGCATGTGGATTGAATTTGTACTCTGGTCCTGAAGTTGGATAGACATTGTGGCATTCCTGTAGAGACATTTCAACACTTCGATATACCGATAGTCAATTTGACCCCACTGGAGCGACTGTAGCACTGCCCAGGTTTCGACTGAATCGAAGGCTTTCTCATAGTCCACTAACGCTAAGCAAAGTGGCCGATTATAGTCCTCAGTCTTCTGTATAATCTGCCGTAGCGTGTGGATGTGGTCTATGGTGCTAAAGCCTTTCCGGAACCCGGCTTGTTCGGGAGGCTAAAAGTCGTCGAACCATCGAGCGAGACGATTGGTAACTACTCTCGAAAACAGCTTATAGACGTGGCTAAGCAGCGAGATGGGCCTATAGTTCTTTAAGAGGGTGTTATTACTCTTCTTGGAGAAGAGCACCACTACGCTCCTGCCCCACCCTTCAGGCCTCGTACCCTCGAGGATGACAGAATTAAAAAGCTTCTAAAGAACCTCTAGTATCGGCGTTCCGCCCGCTTTCAGAAGATCTGTCGTTATTTCGTATTCCCCCGGTGCCTTGTTACTCTTAAGCTGCTTGAGAGCCGTTCGGATCTCGTATAGGCTGACGAAAGTAGCAACCTCCTAATTCAACTGAATAGCGTCTGTGCAAAAGCTTTTTGAAGATGGGAAGAGATATCACTTTTCTGATATCAATAGGAAGAGAGCTCCAAATACGGATAGCTTGTACAGTGAATAAGTGCTTATAGAAAGAATAAGAGTGGACAGGAGTGGTGGAGTGGAGTGGTTTTAGAGTTTCAGAAGACCGTAAGGTACGAGAGTTAGAAAGATTGAGGTATTCAAAGCGTTGAGATTAGTTTAGCTTTTAGATAAGGGGGGTGGAGGGGTTAAACACGACACTGTACAAGAGGGAAAGGAGACGAGTATTCCTGCAAAAACGAATAGGCAACCACTTAAGCTTATTACAAAAATCGGAAACGTGTTCATATTTGCGTAAACCAAATATGATCCTAATGGAAAAGCAATGGTCAAGCATCAACTTCTACATCTAGAATATTTGAATTTGTCCCGACTTTATTATGATAGTTCAGTATGGAGTTAAGTAAGAGAATTCAGCCGGGTTGGGCGGTATTTGGGAAACTTCGTCAGGTCTTCTAGTAACCCATCCCACAGTGCTCAAAAAGAAAGCCAGTGCGTCCCAGTTTAAACACGTGAAAACTGATGGGTCCATAAATTAAAAGTCGCTCAACAAGCTATGGTTAAGGCTATGCTTGGAGTCTCTCTCAGAGACAGGATCTGGAACGAGGTCATTCGATAGAGGACCAAAGTTGTCAACAAAGTCCAAAGAACTAGCAAGCTCAAGTGGCAGTGGGCCGGTCATGATTCGAAGAACCGGTAATGTGAAGACCACGTTCAGGCAAACGTAGTGTAGGATGCCTCAGATTAGATGGAGCGACGACTTTACAGAGTGGCGGGCAGCAACTTGTAAAGAGCTAAACCGAACCCTTGGCTCAGTGGCGCGTTATGGGAGTGACTATGTCCAGCAGTGGACTTCAAAAGGTTGATGATGATTACGATAGTGACAGCGATTAGCAGGCACGAATCACGAATACCATGTGCGGTAAAATGTTGATTTAAATAATACCGACCGACTGTGATTCTGCTGATATTTCTGTAATTTGGCAACAAATATTTTTTTTATTTTCGGTGAGATCCTCCTTTTTGGTCAATGCTATTTGTTCTAATATTAAAATGGTTTAAACAGGTACATCTTACGAATACTCATTGAAAAAGTCTGATTTTGACTAAATAGAGTTTCTGCCCTGATTTTGGACATTTAAAAGGACGTTTATTCGTTTTTGCCCTATTTGTCCAGTTTATGGCCTTTTCGCCCAACTGGGTTTAAACCCTCTGCCCATCTCTAGTCTCCAGTTACTCTTGATTTAGTACAGGATTTTTTTTTAACAAAATGTGTTAATCTACTTTTAATGTTAGGTAGGTACTTTTTAAAAGCTCATTTGAAATTTACCTTTTAACCATGCCAGACCAGCCGGTCTACTCTTGAACGCGATTCCGATCCCAATCTTAAGTTTAAAGACGGAATTTTGATAGAAATCCTATGGGTTTTCTGTCAGAATTCCGTCAAAACTTGTAATTGGGATCGGAATCGCGTTCAAGAGTAGACCGGCAGAAAGAGATTATCTAATAGGCTCGACGAACCAAAGGCCTAGACCTGTTTCTGAGTTTAAATTCTGGTCTATAGCTACTTAGTTTGGAAAATGTTTGTCCAACATGTTCAAGAAAAACAAAACATTAATTTTAGACATAGGTACTTTAATGACATCAATTGATAATTATTTCAATAAATAGATTGATAAAGTCACTTTACAACTTGTAGAGAGATTTAAAGTAAATCACATTCATTCACAATGATTATTTATAAACATTCCATCCTACCTACATTGCATCTTTATCTATTTGCCCGTTTGCCTTTCTTAGTTTGTGTGAAACTAGTATGGGGTAATGGTATCGAGTGTCCTGTCTTTTTGAGATGTTCAAACAACTTGTTCTTAGATGGAAAGTCTGTTTGACAGATCGCGCACCTAAGGTTAAGAGCTGTGCTGGAATCTTCTGTTTCACTGGTTTTAGTTCGCGCCGGTTTTCGATCGGCAGTCTTTTTCGGCTTATGTTGGATATTTGGTTTGATGTTTCTTTGCGCTTTAGGTAGGGCTGGTTTGTCTCTGGGGAATGCTGCCTCACCATCGGTCGGAGTTGTGCTGGAGACTTCGTATAAGTTTTCTGTGGATGTTTGTGATTGGGAGCCCTTTTTGAGATCAAGTTCCTTCTTAGCCTGTATTTGACTTTTAATCATGTTAAACTTCTTTGCTTTCCTGCTGCGTGCGGGACCTTCGATTTCGTTGAAACTCATCTCGTCATGACTGTCGTTGCCTTCGCTCTCCGGCATTGGAATGAATGGTTTCTTTTTGTTTTTCTTCTTTTTCTGACTCTTGGGTAAAGCCTGGGAAAATAAATTATTCCATTAGGACAATTAATTTTACTTACTGAGTGGCCAGTGCATTTACATAGAAAAGGCTAAATCAAGTCGCAAGTTTCCAAAAATTAGGTCAAATAGTACTGAAAGAAAAGTAACTAACCTGTACTTTATCAGAATCGTCACTCGGTGTCTCCCTCAAATCATTGTCTTCAATATCCGAAGTAGAGTTATCCTGTGCTTCCTCTTCTTCCGTAGTTCCATTAACTTTAGTCTCCTCGGGCACTTTTGGTCCGACTGGAGCTTCCTTCGCATCCTCATTCTCCACTTCTTCGTTTTCCACTTCCTCATTCTCTACCTCCTCATCACTGATGTCTTCTTCCTCATCGCCAGATATAGCAACATCATCGTCCATGGCCATGTTAGCTACATTTTCCTTATGCTTCTTGCTGTTCTCATGGTTTTCAAATGACTTGACGTTCTTAAAGAGTTTGCTGCACGCGGAACAGAAGAGGTTTCGCATTTTGCTCTTTAATGCTTTAGCAGTCGCTTTTGAAGCTTCACTTGCCTGGAATGAGTAGAATAAATAAATATTGTTGACCCACCCGATGGACCGACGATATTGTTAAAATCACGGGAAGTCTGTGAATGGAAAAGGCCCAAATTCTTCCTGAATATGTATAGGGGAGGCCTATGTACAGCAGTGGAATTCTTCAGGCTGATGATGATGAGTACCTAGTGTTAGCCGGTTTTGGGAATAGGACATCCCTACTGAGACCGGGCGACGAGACGCATCACTAGTCGGGATAGAAAAGATGGCGTCGTTATGCGTAGATGTATTGTTTGCCGTGTTATAAAGTAAAACAGAGTTCTAGCTATATTCAATAAATAGTTTTTGCCGTAACCTCAGAACAAAGTAGAACGGCCATCTGGCCGGAAACGTGTCGCCAAAATACATGAGCATGATGCTTTTTTCTCCATACAAATTCAACAGTTTTTTCGGGAGTCGTAAAGTGAAAAATGCCTTGCAGCAGCGCAAGAATAACTTTCCGAACAAGTTAACAAGCGACAATATAAAACATAGAAATACTAACATCAATATTAACATCTTCCTTTTTTTTAGAATCCTCATATTTAGTGATATTTTAAATATGATAGTGGAAATGTAAAAGTGGCGACATCGACCCATACAAACGGCGCATAATCGCATTTCTACTGTATTCAGTATTCTGAGGCCGTCGCATGGTTAATGATAAAAATACCTCAGTCTTGGAACTCTCTTCATTGCTGCTTTCCATTCCACCTTCGCTGATTGTGTCATCATCTGATGACAAGCCAAACTCCTCAGCCAATAGGGACTCGATCTCACTGAGTTTCTTCTGATAATCCTCGCTCTGAAGGAAAGTGGATTCGCCTTCCTGCTTTTTAGCCTCTTCTATCTCTTTCTGACGCTGCAGTATTCTTTCGCGGCGGACTTGCTCAGCCTGAATTAAAAAAATATACAAAAATTACAATTACCGTCACCAAACACGTGATTAATGTGTCAAGAAAAACTAGGACTAGGTAGTTCCCTCAGATTGCTTAGATGTCTGAAGAGGATAAACAGAGACAGGTCCAAACATCCTAAAATAAATGTGAAAATTACAATGTTTGTGGAAAAATCAGGCTCTAACTACCAGACCGATTTGGATGCAATATCGAACATTTTACTTTCATGCTACTTTATTATTATTAAATAGTATATTTCATTACAAGTGCGGAAAGGCTGTCATTGCAAAGAGTTCCGACAAATGTCTACCCGAGCCGAAGGCGAGGGTTGACAGTCGGAACAAGTTGCAATGACGGTTCCGCACGTGTACTGAACGATAATACAGTTGCGAAAAAATGAAGCAATTTAATAAAATAATAAAAAACCATTTGCTTTTTTCTCTTCTCTCCACGCAAAAAGTTCGTCGTATGTATGCATGTAGAGACTTTTTGACTTTTCCGGTAAAATGTTCTCCGAAGCATTTTGTGCGATTATACTGAGTTCCGGTGGTGTTAATTCAAAAAAGCTAGGGTCGAAATTACTCATTTTGTGCAACAAACAAATAAACTCGCAAAGAAAATTTCTGAAAAATGGCGCCAACCGTAGAATATAAGCAGAGATTTTTTTTTTCTTCACCCATTCTGGAAGGCAAAGGGAACTACACCCATACAGCCAAGTCTTCAGTAGATTTTTTTTATTGATATGAATTGAAAATGAAATTTAATGAGATGAAATGAAATGAAACCTAACATAATTCATTCAATCAAATCATTAAATCTGATAATGAAACAAATTAGTAGCTTCTTTTTAGAAATAATACGTATTTGCATGAATCATAAAAACTTCGATGAATTTTTTTAGTAAAAACTTTATGGTTGGTTTTTCTTTTTAGACATTATTTTGACAGTTGGGAAAGAAAAAGCACTAGTGCGGGAATGGTAAAAAAGCACGAGTGTGTAAAAGCCTACATCCCAAACGCTATACGTCCCTGCAATACGCCACTTTTGAGCAACTGTATTAAAAAGCCCGTTGTGTTCCACTACAAGGCAAAAGCCTCCATAGTAGTATCGAACGAATGAGTTATCTTTATTCGTTTCTGATTTTGGCTACTGTGGACCAGCTAAGGTCGTTTTAAATAGATGCCTACCTTATGGATTGCCATAAGGTAGGCATCAATTTAAAACGACCTTGCAGTAGACCATGGCGAAGATGGAGGGACGAAATAGATGCTACTTCATAACATGCTGATGCTAACTTTATATCTCGAAAAAATAACTGATGCACCTTTTAACCCTAAATTTTGATGTTTGCAATCACCACAATCATGTGGGCGAAGACGCGGGCGGCCGCTAGCATGTAAAATCAAATAAATAATACTCTTCTCTTCTTCCTGCCCTTATCCCACTTTATGTGGGGTCGGCACATCATGTTCTCTATCAGCCGCTATCTCTGTCACTTCTTTCTTATCCATGTCATCTTTTCCACTGTTCATCCATCTTTCTTCAGCCTGCCAAATACGTCTCAAACCATCTATGTCAGGGGTGCTCAAACTGTTGATCTGTCGAAAGCTTTTCGAGTCGATCGCCAGTAGATTTAGTAGAATTTCTGGTCCTACAATATACATCATCATAACGACAGAATTTGTAATTCGTACATACAGATTCAATTTAAAAGTGCAGTAAAAAAAAATTTACTTATGTACCTACTATAATAGTAAGTCAATTCAGTCAACTCTTGCTTTCAAAATATTTTCTGGTAGATTGCCAACACTATAATTTTAAGCACCCCTGATCTATATAATGTAAAATATTGCAAACATTAGATACCTTTACTTTGTTAGCCTCAGCTTTCTCTTGCAATAGCTTAGTGTGTTCCTGTACCCTCTTATCCTTTCTGCGCACGAAGCTGACAAGCCGCCTGATCTCCTCATTCCGTTCCTTGCGGGCCTTCTGCCGGATCTTGTTGTTTTCCTTCTCCATCAGCTTTATGACTCGCCGGTTGTCATTCTGCTGTATTGCATGCTGGTCTAGCCAGACGTAGCCTGAAATTTAAAAAGAAATAAGGAGTAATGAAACCAGTTTTTTTTAAAGTTTATCTTTTACTGTGAAGATACTATATTTTTGTAGCTATCAAAACCTAATCCCATCTTCTGTGAGTTTTGACATTGTTATAAGTTTTGATTGCAATAAAAATCTAATGGCAATAAACACATCATGAAATTATGGCAACAAAACTGAATGTTGACATATTGACATGAACATGAGATAGCAAATAGGAACTTTACTTTGTAAAACTAGTATGGCCTTAGATAGTTATCAAAAATCATGGCAACAATATGTATCATCCCTGTTCCTCATTATTATCATTTATTTGATAACATCGAACATTTGATTGCAACTGCAAGCTGACACATACAGCAGCGGGGCAGGACCTGCGGGCATAGCTTTGTTATAAATGATGGTTACCATTTAACATCAGATGGGCCATATGCTTGCTCCATCAAGCTTATTGGCCCATGATGAAACAGTGATCAGCAAAGCAAAAATAGACTGACTTACTTTTATTGGTTGAGAAAGACATCCAATAGGCATAGAATTCATGGACCTCTTCATAGACAGTAGTTGAATTTCCAAACTTGGGGATTTTTGCAACTTCTTCTGGATCATCCAGGAAGTCAGTCTCTTCTGCAGCCAGCTTTGAGAACACCTGGAATGGAAAAACAGATAATAAGTATTTATTTTATTCTTTTGTACCTAGTTGCTTCCATTGTGGGTTAGGAGCACAAAGCTTATCTTCTTCTTATTGTGTCACTAGTTTTTTCGAACCAGTGTGGTAATGGCGGTTTACTTACGATGTTTTCCTACACCATTTGAGAGAGATTTATGTGGACTGTGCCAGTAGCATAGTACACATAAATATATGGGCAGAGAACTTAGACCTAGCTTTGACCTTGAGATCTCGAGAAAGCTTATGCCCACAGGAGATTACAATCGCGACGCAGTTGACTGCATTCATTTTTTGTTTATAGAATGCTTTAAATGCAGCGCCTGTGAGGGACCAGCTGAGGAGTTATAGGTTGGCATGTCATGAGGAAGGATGAAAGTAATTTTATGAGAAAAGTGTTAGATGGCTGTTGGTTAAAGAAGAAAAGGTAGACCAAGAAAGAAGTGAACGCTGAGATAAAGGATGATAGAAGTGAGTGGAAGAACAAAACCTGTTGTGCCACCTACTTAGTGTGGGATAAGTGCAAGAAGATGACGAGAACTTCTTATATCGTCGTTGTGGTGCGAGAAGTAACTAAGTGCAAAAAGCTAGTCTCGAGATAATCGCGTTTTGAAGTTTTTTGGTTCTTAAAATGAGTGTAACTTAACAACACTTATAGTTACAAAAGAGGTTTCTTCATATAAAATATAGATAATTTTACCTTACACACTAACTTTCAACAAATTAATGTAAGTAATTATATGGTTACTGAGATACATAACAAAAAGTAAGTTAATTAATTCTGGCATACACATTAACGTAATACCTTGATGAAATATTACTTCATTATGATCTGTTGATGACTCTTACCGACAACAGAATTTCATTTCATTCAATAGCTTTTTATCTGCAAGAAATCACTAAGTGACTTTAGTGAGCAGTGCAACCCCAAGACTTGAAGAATATTGTAGGTAAAGTGATTGAATTAAACTACTTAAGATCCCTTAGATGATTTTTGTAGACAGATTTTTGCCTCTACGGGTAGTTATGCACTTCTGACATTCTTGTATTATCTATAATTTTAGTAAAATCTACTCTTTTACATTCTGAGAAGGTACATAATGGGTTTCAAAACACTTTGGCGTCAATAACTCATTTTGGCAAAAAATGTCACTTAGTGACTTCTCGCACCACAACGACGATATGGATACTGTCACAACATTTATCATGTAAGATTTAAAAATTAATGTTTTTTATTCTTAGGGTTGAGATTTAGTTCACCAGATTCCTTAAAATACAAATTGTAACATCAGGACATAGAAAAACAAGTTACCCCTGCATAAACAGTATAGAAGCTTTGCTCATTGTCTCCAAAGCCTTTGTAGCATGATGGACTGAAGTATTGATACACATCAAGACTGTCATCATTGTATGAGCTGCCAGCTCCTTTGAGGAGCTGTTCTCGGTGATTGTCATACCTGTAAAATGGGGGATGAGTCTTGACTGCCTGAATTAAGGCTTTTGTTGTTTGGTTGGTTTTCACAGTTTGTAAACTGTTCGGAAGGGAAGAGACTTTCAACTCATAATACCAAAAAGACAGGCTAGACTACAATTAAATAATTTTTAGTGATTCTCCTAATAATTAATAGTGCTGTAGATAATATATCTTGTTTGAAAGATGCAGTGCAGACAATTTGTTGGGTAATAAATTAAGATATGAGTTTTGAACAAAACACTTACCAGGATCTTTCCTGGGGATCAGACAACACTTCATAGGCATTCTGGACGAGCTGAAACTGATCTTTAGCCTCCACAAGATTGTCTAAGTTTTTGTCTGGGTGCCATTGCAGGGCAAGTCGCCGATACGCTTTTTTGATATCCGAGGCCCCCGCCTCCTTCTCAATGCACAAAACTTCGTAATGGCACTTCATATTCTCTTCATTATTGGAACTAACTTTTAAAAAATTTACAGCTTTTTGCAAAAAATCGAAAAACGTAACCTAAATTAAATCAGTGGAATGCAGATTTATTAATGAAATGTGCAAAGTGCAGCGAAATAAAACTTCACTACATTGCGATCTAGATTTATCAATTGAAATATTAACCTTTGGTCTGTCAAGAAGACCCAAGGGTTGTCGAGCGACATCTGTCAAAAAGACCCAGGGGTCTTTTTTTGTTCACCCGAGTTTTCGTCTGATTTTAAGCATGTGGTTGAAGTGTTGGGTGAGATGGATAATAACAAAACGCAGATGACAAACAGAGACAGATATATTGTTTTAGGTTCAAATTAAAAGGTTATCGGAATTTTGATGAAATTCGCTTGTCATACGGCGCGTCATCGAACTGACTTCTTTCATTGCGGAGCGAGTTTGTGTGTGGTTTGATAATTGCTAAAAATAGGAAATAAATAGGAAAAGAGTCGGATTTTTGCTAAAATGTAAGTACAATTTATCTATCTATGAGTGATTACATTATTTACGTCGTATTGACCAAGTTTTAGGCTGTTTTTAGTTGTTTTTATGAAATGACGCTACTATGCCGGCCTTGACCGTTAGAATCTAGTCAAATCTCGACGTTTTTTTGGCTAAATACGTATTTATTTCTCTGTTCATTAGTCCAGAACATCGATTTACTTCAATATTTCGTTTATACGTATATGTTTTCTCTGTTCTTGAGCTCAGAACAGAGAAAAATACGTAAAAGACCCATGGGTTTTTTTGACAGACCGGCGACGTAAGCCGAAAGTGGATAAGACAATCATCTGCCTGAGGACGATCATTTTTATTGTTTTTCAAAACATTATTTTTATGCATTGGAATAACGTTTTGAATAATTGGAATAATTAGATGACCCACCTGATGGTGTTGTAAATCACCACCATCATCATCATCACATTTTTTATAGGGACTATTGTGGCTCTGGTTTCTTTTAAAAACCCCGTATTCGGGGAGGGATGCTGGGGAGAGGGGGAGGGAGAGGGGGGCTTTATTTATTTAGCAACTTTTTGTAGCATCTTTTTTTTATGATGAAATAAGATTAAGCTGATGGCCCAAATGGTGTTGTAAATCAACATCATCATCACTGGTTTTTGAGGGGGGGGTTTTTATTTATTCCTTTTGTATTTTTTCTGGCTGCATGGTTTAAAGAGAAAGCATGTCGCATGTTTGCTGTAGGACTGGACGTGGTAATTTAACATCTGCTCGTGGGCGAGGCGGACGTGGGCGCGGCGGACGAGGACGAGGCGGACGAGGCCGAGGACAGGCGGGAGTGGAGGGCGATGCTGGAGCCTCGACCTCCTCTGGAGGGCGAGGGCGAGGGCAGGTGGAGGTGGAGGTGGAGGTGGAGGTGGTGGAGGTGGAGGTGGAGGGCGACGCTGGAGCCTCGACCTCTGGGGGGCGAGGAGGGCGAGGGCGAGGGCGAGGGCGAGGGCGAGGGCGAGGGCGGGTGGGGGCGGAGGGCGACGCTGAAACCTCGACCTCCACTGTGGGGCGAGGGCGAGGGCAGGCTCGCCCGAGCGTTGGCGCCAGGTATTGCTTGGGCTGTTTGTTGTTCTCATATACAATTTCTTTTTTTATCCTTATTTTTCTTAATCTTTGACCATTTTTTTTTAGCATCGACTTGGGCAATGTTGCTGGACTAGCACCAGGCGTGCCCCTGGAGACGCGCAAGCGCACGTGGCAGGGGACAAGCGCGTAAGTAAAGATTACAATCTTGAATTTGCAATTTTTTACTTCGTATTTTAATCAAAATCATAATTTCTTAGGCGCATGTTGGTGATCCAAGGGCGGATGGAAGACCAGAGGCTGAGGCGTGAGGCCTACCAGGCTCCGCCACCAGAGCCACCCACCATCCAGGGCCCAATACACAGCCCAGAGCCACCCACATTGCAGATAGTGGACCCACCATCTCCGAGTTTGTATGTATTATTTTTATATCTACTCCACGACGTGAAGGTCAATCCTGTAACAATCAATTAAAAAGAAATGTTTTTCTCAGATACGTGGAGTGTGGAGGGAGCAGCCCTGTGCCGTTGCCGCCCCCGCCCTCGGTTGTAGAACGGCGGAGCTACATGATGACAGAAGATGAAATTGAGGATTTCCTCAACAAGGGTATGTGTGCTTTTTAACAGAATATCACCGTAAACGACTTCAGTTAGATGGTACAGGTACTGATTATCTTTAGACGGATATTTATAGCAGACCATTTGTTTTTGTAGGAAGTAGTGACGACGACTCCGAAGAAGAGACCGTGCCGATGTATATACCGCGCGTGTCCCGCGTCGGGCTAGAGCCTGAAGAGGACCAGGTGACCAACGCGGTGGCAAATGTGGTGCTGCAGTGGCCTCCCCAGCCAGCGCCAACACCTGCACCAGCACCCGTCCTCCAGCCTCCTCCCGCTGCTGTTGAAGTTGTCGCTGCTGTTGACGCTGCCGCTGCCGCCACTGAATTTCCTCACGATTTGTTCCACTTTGACTGGCGAAGATTTTCCGACTCTCCGATACCACCTGCGGAGAGAAGGGAAATCTTCTCAATTCAAAGTGGGCCGACCACTACATACAGCGACCCATATGATGCGTTTTGCGCCATATGGGATCGCCGTATAATGGAACAAATCGCTGAGGAAACGAATAGGTACGCCCAGCAGTACAAGGATGCGCTTAGGGCAGCAGACAGGCTAGGCCAGAACAGCCGAATGAACCGGTGGGAAAATACTAATGCGGACGAATTAAACAGGTATTTTGCGATAATACTGGCAACCGGTATCGTAGTTAGGAGTAGGTTTGACGAGTACTGGAATAGTACTCGTGACATTTTTTCGACGCCTGGGTTTGCCGTGGAGATGCCCATCAACACCTTTTTGAGGCTTAGCCGATGCCTGCATTTCAACGACAACCTCGCATTGGCACCCACGGCCTCTTATGCAGAAGTCAAGCTGCATAAGATAAAACCAATTATTGACCACCTCAACGCCAAATTTTCAAGTCTTTACGTCATGAACCAGAACGTGGCGTTAGACGAGTCACTGACGCAGTGGAAGGGCTGGTTGGAAATCAACCAGTTCATTAGAAATAAGGCAGCTTCAATAGGTATAAAAACCTACGAGGTCTGCGAGTCCCAATCGGGGTATTTGTGGAGGTTCAAGGTCCACGCGGGCCGCGAACCCGAAGCCGACGGTGACGCAAGTCCCGTTGGTGGGATAATTCCACGCCTCGTGTTGGGGCTCGTGGAAGACCTTAAATTTTCTGGGAGAACACTGTGGATGGACAATTTCTACAACTCTCCAGCTCTCGCGCGGACTCTCAAATCATTTGGTCTTGACTGTGTGGGAACCCTGCGAACGAACCGTCAGTTCGTTCCAGACGAGATGACGCGATTGTCCAAGCGAGATATGACCGTAGGCCAGGTGTCAGGTTGCACCTCTGGAGATGTGGATCTGATGGTATGGCGAGATAATAACCGTGTGGCTCTTATCTCGACATACCATGGAGTCACCGTCACCACACAACCGTCGGCCACACAACAACAGTGGGTCAGCAAGCCTACGGTCATACACGACTACAATGTGTGCATGGGGGGGGTAGACAAAAAGGACCAAATGCTCGCAATGTATCCAATTGAAAGAAAGAGGACAAAGGTTTGGTATAAGAAATTTTTTAGGCGCCTCTTAAATGTGAGCGTGTTAAACGCGATGATTATGTATAATCATACCACCACACCAGAGGCACCACATCTGAGCCATCGAATGTTTAGGATGAATCTGACCCGCAAGCTCCTGCAGATTCATCAGAAGAGTACAATACAATCTCATTGTCGTATACATGTTGTTCCGGAGCGAGTTTTTGATACAGGTGCCCGCCATGTTTATCAAGTGCTGCCCGAGATTAACCGGCCTGGTCCACACAAGCGGCACTTGAGGAGAAAATGTGGAAGGTGCAGAAAACTGACAACATTCCAATGTGCTACCTGTGAGAAAGCCCTGTGCGGGCCTTGCTTCGCACTGGTGCACAATTATGCCCCTCAGGTTTAGGACATGCACTTTGTGTGTCACCATCCTTTCCTCACGGTGTTTTTCCTTACCCGTTTAGTTTTAGTTGTTTTTACGTGCGTCAATAATCTTACCTATGTATTTCCTTACCCGTTTAGTTCTAGTTGTTCTTCGTTTAGTTCTAGTTGTTCTTCCGTCATGCCAGTTTATCGCGTAATCTTTTCCTTTACCGTTTTAGTCCAGTGATATTTTATCAAATCGGCTCACAATGTTATCTTTCACCGTTTTAAACTAGTTTTATTCCATTTATTTATTTATTTATATATTTATTTATATATTTATATATTTATTTATATATTTATTTATTCCATTCGTCCGACATCAGTTTTTCACACCGTTTCACCGTTTGAGAGTGTCCTATCCTTACGTGACAGTGGCACGTCTTGGGAAAGACCTACGTCCATCAGTGGACTAACATAGGTTAATGATGATGATGCATCATCAAATTTATCTTGTTTTCATCAAAATTTGTTTTTGTCTGTTATTAGCAGATATTTTTGTACTTGTAAAATGATGATGATTACTTACGTACAAAATGCATTTACTCAGATTAACGTATCTATATTTTTGTACTTGTAAAATGATGATGATTACTTACGTACGAAATGCATTTACTCAGATTAACGTAATTTTATTTTTGTACTTGTAAAATGATGATGATTACTTACGTACGAAATGCATTTACTCAGATTAACATAATTTTATTTTTGAACTTGTAAAATGATGATGATTACTTACGTACGAAATGCATTTACTCAGATTAACGTAATTTTATTTTTGTCCTTGTAAAATGATGATGATTACTTACGTACGAAATGCATTTACTCAGATTAACGTAATTTTATTTTTGTACTTGTAAAATGATGATGATTACTTACGTACGAAATGCATTTACTCAGATTAACGTAATTTTATTTTTGTACTTGTAAAATGATGATGATTACTTACGTACGAAATGCATTTACTCAGATTAACGTAATTTTATTTTTGTACTTGTAAAATGATGATGATTACTTACGTACGAAATCGATTTACTCAGATTAACGTATCTATATTTTTGTACTTGTAAAATGATGATGATTACTTACATACGAAATGCATTTACTTAGACCTTTATTCCTTGTACCTGCCTGCTGTAAATTTTTCCAACACCGCTGTCGCCATGTCGTATCCATACTTTTGCCGTCTGCACACAGCGGCTGACCCCATTTTTTGTAGGTTGTTTTTGAGTGCCTCATGTTTCGTAAAATTTCTACGAAATACTAGTAGGTAGTAAGTATTGTGATGCCCATTTGTGTAAATATGTCTATGGGATGTGTAAATATGAAATAAAAAATACAAGTACCCTTTAAAAATGGTTTTATTTCACAAACTAGTAAAAATGTACAGTTTTTTGAACTACAACGACCATAGGATAATATTTAGACACTAGATTTAACTTTTAAATACTATACTACATAGTAAAGTTCAACTGCAATCGAAATACACGATTAGTCCAGGGTAGTTTCATAGAAAAAACATGAGAAATTTATGTTTTGCTACCCGCTCGTAAAATGCCGCCGCGCGCGCTAAACACGTGACAGAGCCGGCGTTGAAAAAACGCGCGCGCTTGACAGAGCAGGGGTTAAAGAGTCTGACGAAGTTAATTCAAAATAAGAGCAATATTGCAGTGAAATTATTTTATTGATCTATTTTCAGTAAAACAGCCGACCAGTGTTGCCGTTTTCTATTTTGAGAAAATGCTAGAACTTGCTCCAAATAATGCTAAAAAATGCTATTTTTGTATTTAAAAATGCTAAAAAACATGCTAAAATCCTAATTTTGTCATTAACCTTTCTGTGTACAATTTTTTGGTAGAACAGTAGCCTAACATGTTATTCTAGGCTTTTTGGTATCGTTACGCACCAAATGTTAGCAAAATCCATCCAAAAGCCAATCCTTAAACTCGCTTATCTTCTCCCATTCTTCGCGATAATGTTGCTCATATCTAAGAGGCATACTTTCACTTCACATTCACAAATCACATGGAATGAATTTATTCAAGAGTCAAGTGGGGTTCGGACGCGAAACGTTCGTTACGTAAAAACAATCAGAAACTAATTTCAGGGAAGTCCCTGATCCAGAGAGTTGCCACACCTGAATGAAAACCATAGATAAAAAATAATGTCTCTGGTCCGTCTCTATTAAATAATCTTTTGACATTGACTTTTGATTTGAAATGCCAAAATATGCAATATGCTAGATGCAAAATTTACATGCTAAAGAGTCATGAAATATGCTAAATTTAGCACTAAAAATGCTAAAACGGCAACAGTGCAGCCGACTGGACGAAATAGGGCTGGCAAATTGGTTTGACTTTCCGGACTTGACAATGACAATTGACATTGACAGATTGATAAGACAAAATTTGATTGATTAGAACCTGACCTGACACCTGATAACTGACAAGTCCGACGCTGTAGAGAGAGAGTATTAGATTCCTTGCCGACGCTGGCTGACGCCGAGCAGGAAGGGTATTTTTTTCGTTTTTGATAAACTCATGCAAAAGCTACAAGGCCTGAAACCCGACCTAGTTTTAGGCCTTGTAGCTTTTGCACGAGTTTATTCGTGCTTTTGTTATGCACTTACCTACCTACCTGAAAGGTAGGTAGGTACTTTGTCAGGGTACTTACATTAGATACAAATGTTGTTTTAAGCTTAGGTACTAAGAATAATACTAGTTCAAATTGCTCTATTTATACAATCTCAACTTACATTTTTAGCCTTGGTCTGTAAGTTCAATTTCAACAAATTGCTTTAGACTGGAATGCAAATTGGCGTTTTAATTTTCCCCCGAAGGAGCGAGGGTCTAGCCGTGAGCTGTTTTTCCGTAATTATCTTTCGCAAACTAATGCCCGTGATAAGTCGTCACGATGGACGGTCACGAGGTTTGAGGGAACTTAGACTTTCGTGTGTACCTATACCTACCCTAACTGACCTCCATACGACCTGATTTTGGCACAGGGCGGGTTTACCAGCAAAGAAACTCTATCGGACAATAAAAATAATTTTCTGCTTTAGACTAGTCAACCAACCTGTGTCACAACAAAGAAGGAAATATTTTAGCGGTAACCTACTCATATTATGGTAGGTAGGTAGGTAATACCCACAGAACAGAATTTTTCTGTTCTGCTGAGGCAATACTCCTTGGGTAGTTAAATAGGTAGGTACTTCTAAAGCTATCAACATCAGTAGCATTTTTTCAAAACATGGGAAGCTTTTTTTATGCAACTTGCTGATGGCGTTGTATAAAAATAAAAAATGGCTTTTTTATACAACTAAGGCCCACCTGATGTTAAGTGGTATGGTGACCATCGCCTATAACAAAGCATTGTCTCGTAGGTCACGCACGCCAGTAACGTGCCTTGCATGCACTGCCTTCCGTCCATCAACTTGAGACATGTTTTACCTCACGTGCCAGTAATTTCACCGGCACCCACTCTCTTCAAACCAAAACCCAGCGATGCTTCTTTAGGGCAGAAATAGGTACGGTGGTTTAGAGTAGGTACTTCCCGGACGAGCCCCTCACAAAGAGCTCTTCTACTGCTTTTGCTGTACCTATCAGAAACAACGAGAAAGAAAAATAATTCAAATAAAATACGAAGCATATTTAATTTTGGTAGGTAGATGTAAGTAATGAGCAATTAGTTGACAAATTAAAAAATAACTAAATAAAATAAACAATTTACTTCTAAATAAATAAATCATTATAACTTTGCTTTACCATAATATTAATAAAAAAACGAAGATAAGGTGGCACTATTAATCCTTTTTATTAAGGAGGTTCGTGCCAAAGAGGGGCCTTGTTCGTTACCCTGAGGAAACATGAAATCTTCATAACTATTCGATAACTGAACCCCATCTCAAGCGTCTTCTTTCAGCGAGTCTACTAGATAGACTGCCCCTGTAAATTATAAGGGCGTTTTAGAAAGTTATCCAACGAATTAACAATGTATGTAGGTACCTACAGTCGCGGTATGAAAATATTTGTCACCTTAAAGTCGGTTTTCGCTTGGACCAGTGCCTTATGAACACCACAGAGCAGCCAACACGCTTTTGCAGTTGAAAATCGACGAACATTTTCATACCGCCACTATGATTAGGAATATTTAGGCTACATAGTTGAAACTGTTATTTTTCATCGTAAATTGGAACCCCCTCATTTATAATTCCTGACACATTTTAGCGGCTCGGTAAAACACTGTCACATTCATATCAATAAATTGATTTCCGATCCTACGGTCGCGAGTTCAAATCCAGTCGTGCTTTTGCATTTTGCTATTAGATAAATTTATGCTTGCAATGCTAGATCTTTTAAATGGTGAATCATCGGCATCGTAAGGAAAACTGTCGTTTAGCTGTCTGGTGCTTAGCAAGCCCGTTCCATTTAAGAAAGTCCAGTGCCCAGTGTCCCAGGCACCTGCGTATGTGTGTAGTGCCTGGGACAGTCCGACACAGTCAGACACGTCCGCAAAATCAGGGCAAAATAAAAAAGTTACCTCTGACGCTGTAAAAGTAATCGTAGATGCAAAATTTCTGTTGCTTTTCACGTCGCGATAAACGTTTAGCGAATATTTTACTGTTGAACTTATGTACATTTTTCTAGATCTAGCTAATCTGGCAACCTAAAGGTCTAATAATGTTAAAGACATGATTAATTAATCAAGTAATTTACGAAGAAAAATTGACTATATTTCTCTCGCGACGCAGTCATAATGATCAGAAACGTATCTATCAATTACAGTTCTGAATTTTCAATATTCGTTTTCGTTATCAGTTTTAGCATTGTATTTTATGAAAGGACGTGAGTTCCACCTTCCGATTGCTTGAGATGAAACGCTGCTCAGCAGAAAATTTTCGCACATATCCTGCGGACAAATACAGAAAAAATAAATAATCCTAAACAAAAGGAAATACCTAAGGTTAAAGTGATCGAACAGTTGAAATCGCGCAGCGCTCTTAATGTGACTGATACTGGCCTCCCTAGGTAGTAACTACCTACTCAGGATCAATAAGTTGGATTCAGGAGGTCAGTCCAAAGTAGAACATATTCTTACGAGCGACGCATGGTTACAACAAAGAAAGAAAGGAAGAAAGAAAGCATTTATCTAAGTACCTATGCAAACTGTACACGCAAGAAATAATGCTAAATTTTATTATGGTTATTTATGTTCGAGTATACATCGTATATAACCAGAAAAAAGCGAACAGAGAAAAAAAACAGTTAAAGTGAAAGAGAGACGTCTCGTATCTGAGACGTTCAGTTTCTCGTGACCAGGAATCTTTGAATGATCCATAGCCAAGTGCGTTGTCTATACAACAAACCCTGATAACAAGGAAGCAGTCCAGCGGTGGACTCAAGAGGCAGACAACTGTCAAACAATTTCCAGCCCGCACATCTCTAATCTTAAAAGATCCTCCAAAACACTAAACTGATCTATGAAACATCGCTATGCTAGCTGGAAAGTTGTGTGCATGCAATATTATCGTACGTAATACACTCATGACATGCGTGTGCAGTAATATAGTCCACAGATCAGCAAATATGTATAATATGCTTTTGATGAAAACAAGTTACCCTATATACCAAAAAGTTTGTATTACCCAGTAGGTATCTATTGTTCACCTCATCTTGGTCCGTCACGTAGGACCCTGCGTAGGAGAGTGCCCGCGAATCAGCCGGCTGTTGCACCTCCAGCAAGGGCTCTGACCACTCCTCGTAGAGATCTGGACGTGGGCCCAGAGGCAGGTCAGGACTGGTGCGGCAGTTATCCAGGATCCACTTCTGCTCTAGGGCTGATGGGGATCTGTACGAGATGAAAAGGAATTGAGTCTTGACCTACTTATAAGTAGGTTATATTGTTCGAGAAAAGCTTTTTTTTATATTTTTTGTTTGGGAGTTATGTAGCAACATTGCGACGTCAGCCGACCGACGTAACAAAAACCAAGAAAAATAACCCTTTTTCATATAAATATCAAAAGCAGCCTACTGACTAAAAATGTGTCTAATTAGTTCCCTTTTCTAACGATTACAATTCCCAAACGTTTTCTCTTTTATGTTTGTTTTAGGACATTATCCAAAGTTTAACCAGCTTGTTAGTGAAATGGCGCATTCCGCGACCATTTGCCTGATGTCACGAGACACTGACGGGGTAATTATCTGCATAATTGTTAAATTAATTTAATTAACCTCTTTCTACCGGCATGTTGAAACTGGAGCATATCTGGAGATTTCCTTTTAACTATGGTTCAAGTATAGAGATGAAAGCAAGGTACTGTACTTAAACTTAGGCATTTACTTATCAGTGGGCGAAGTTATGCCTGTTATAGGTAGCGGCACGTAACTTTACCGCTGGCCGTTATTGCGCAGAAGTCAAAAATAAGATACCTGAGGGGGGCTAGCGGGATGATGGGCGGGCGTGCGTAGCGCCGATTGGCTCTCTGGTCGAATTCCCTTCCCCGCACCGACACGTTTTCAAATTGTATTGTTATTGGAAAATTACGTTTTTTTTAATTATGTCTTAGGTACATATTACAAATCTTTGGATATCTTACTCTTTGACATTACATTAAAATAATGTCAGTATCGTTATTTAGCTAATAACTATACTTAAAGTTATAATTGTATTATTGCGTGTGGCGACAGTACACATGCGCAGCTATCCGCTCCGCGTATCGCTCAGCGCTAGAGTTACGTGCCGCTAGTTATATCTAAATGATGATATTAGTTTCAGTAATCACATACTTGCCTATTATTTTATAGCAAACACGAAGGTAGTTCATATCTATAATATATACCCGAGCCTCGGTTTAATTTCTGCCGTGTGGCACCCCATCACCTTTACAGATTACTTTTTGTGCCCATTACTTAATTGTACCCTGGATGGTACGAGTTTCGTCCGGTAAAGTAAATAGGTCGGTATTTTTGTGTCACCATAACTTTGTTTTACGTTTTATTTGTACGAATGTGACACACGGGTGTACGTTGCGAATGTTATTTAGTACCCCGGTTACTTTATGAGGGCAAAAAACAACGTCCACCTAATTTATTACCTAGGTCTAGTAAGGTATAGTAAGGTAAGTATACCATACTATATACCTAGGTAATAAATTAGTTTTATTTTGATATTTTTAACCAAAACAACTTAGTTTAAAAAAAGATTCGACCAAATAAGATTAAGACCATTCTATGTATCCCTCAAATAACAACAGGACTTTTTTATTTCATGTACCTACCTATCTACCTATTGTATTGGTAGATAGGTACATGAAATAGTATTTAAATTATTTAATAAGTATTTAAAGTAGGTACCCAGTGATAAATACGGCTACTGGGTCTTCTGGAAGGATTCTACTGGATGTGGCCGTATGACAGTGTTTAGTGTAAAGGCTAGCAAAAAAATCCTGCTCGTAACATGCTACTCGTCTCAAAACACGTCAAAAACCAATCACATTACAAAATATAGGAACAGCGTTCAAGTAAACAACCCAGTCTAAGTGCCTAGTGAAGTCTGATGGTTGGAGAGAAAAGCAATCGAAATAACTCAATTAGTACGGCAATTACGATCCGCCGACAGCTCCAGTTAAACTCACGTAGTACCAAACCAATGCATCTCATTTCACTCGATTAATATTTTTGATACTCATATTAATTTTAAAATGTAGCACATAATGCTCATATTCTTAGTCCCATAGCAGTAATTTTGCTAAGCAAAATAAGTAAATAACAAACTAGTCTATTACCATTTCTATTCGTCATGACAGAGACGGTGACAAGAGACATAAAAAGTGTTCAGGGATTCGTTTTTTGTCATTTTGTGAAGTCACATAGCTTTTTAATTACGTTATCATCATCATCAGCTTGATGTAGTCCACTGCTGGACATAGGCCTCTATCTGGTGGGCGGACGCCCTACGTTATTTTTCCTGTCCGTGGTCGCCATTCGAGAACCTTTATTCCACAACGGTTTTCAGTTCTTCGAGATACCCATTGCCACTTCAACTTCCTGTTAATGTTACGTACATAATTATTATTTACCCTTAGTCCGCTATTGGTTTCGATCTCGTAATCAGTACTTACTTAGATTTAGATACCCAGCTTGGGGCACTTGCAATTTACTTAAACATCTTTTTTGCGAATCCTATTAAGATAAGGAAATGTTTATGGAGTCTGTAAGTACAGCGATTATCTGCTGGTTTTCAGAGGATTTCGGGAATGCAAACGTAGCTATGTAAAGAACTTCAATCTATATTTTTTTAAACATGAAATTCTCTAAGCATTTTCTCTCGAAAACTTTTAATTTTTCCATAAAAAAAAGCGGCCAAGTGCGAGTCGGACTCGCCCATGAAGGGTTCCGTAGCAGGGAGTAACATAATATAAAAGTTCTTGTAGTTCGTAGAAAGGTTAATGACGTATAAAAAAAAAACTACTCACTAGATCTCGTTCAAACCAAATATCGTTGAAAGTTTGCATAGTAATGTACTACATATATTTTTTTTAGTATTCAGTATTCAGTATTCAGTATATTTATTGCCTTATTATGCATGTAAATTTAACAGTCAGATCTTAGAACTAATTAAGAATCAATACATAATTTACCCTGTAAGGGTGTTGCAATACAGTAGAAGCGGACCGATATGGAATATTAAGTATTACAATTACATCTGTCTGTGATACTGATAAGTCAAAAGTTATATTATATTATTATTATATGTCAATAGCTTAAAATATTTAGGATAGAAAATGTCTCGATACAATAATAGTTAAAATAATTCCAAAAAAGGTCCAAATGTCAAACACAAACTGATTTTCTTATTACATTGTTATCTTATCGGCTAGGAATTCGTCAACAGAATAGTAACACTTGGATAGGAGCAAATTTTTTAAACTATTTTGAAATGAGGAGTTTTTAGTTTCATTTTTAATTATGTCAGGAATTTTATTGAATATTTTTACTAGCCTAAAGTCAGGACTTTTGTCAATCGTTTTTAATTTAGTCGCTGGTAGAATCAGCTGGTCTTTATGTCGTCTATTATAAAACGTATTATTTTCTAGTTTGGAAAAGAAGAAGTGTCTATATTTCCTAACAAAGATCGACATTTGTAGTATATATATACATGGTAGCGTTAGAAGTTTGTTTTGTTTGAAATGGGGTTTACAACTATGTCTTGGCTTAATGTTTAGTAATATCCTAATTAACTTTTTTTGTTTGATAAACACGTCGTTAAAATCTACACTATCGCCCCATAGCACAATGGCGTAATTGAGCCATGCAAATGCGTTTGCATAGTAAGCTGACAAGGCAGTTTCGTAATTTGTGTTACATTTAATAATACTTAGGGCATATGTAAATCTAGACAGTTTTGATTTCAAGGTTTCTACGTACTTTTTCCAATTGAGGTGGGTGTCTAATGTTACTCCTAGCAGTTTAAATTCATTGCATTCGTTAATTTTAAGTAATTTGGTCAATTTTGTTAGATCAAGAGTTTTCCTTTGGTAGGTTTTGAATTGTATAATTTTAGTTTTATTTAAATTTATTTCCAGGTTGTGATCGCTAAGCCATTGTTTGGTAGTTTCCAAAGTATGTTGTAGATACTCATAGTCGATTTTTTCAGTACTTTCAAACAACAGGGACACGTCGTCTGCAAAAAGAACACACTTAGTATTGATAGCAGTTGGTAGGTTATTTACGTATATCAAAAATAGCAGACATCCGAGTACGCTTCCTTGCGGGATAGAATTATTTATAATTTTTAGGTCCGAGTTAATGTTACGTAATTGGTTTGTTTTGTCATCATAATGTTCTATGCATACATATTGGGTTCTATTTTTTAGGTACGACTGAAGCCATCGGAATGCTGGTCCTCTTATTCCAGACTCATATATTTTTTGTAAAAGTATGTCGTGGGCGACTTTGTCATATGCCTTTGACATATCTAGGAAGAGGCCTATAGCGTATTTTTTATTACTCATACATTTGTAGATTTCTTGTACATATTTGTAAATAGCCAGGGTGGTTGAGCAATTTTTCCGAAAACCGTACTGATTTTCGTCAAATACATTATATTTTTCTAAGAACTTGTAGATACGATTAGACATCGCTTTTTCAAAGATTTTTGATACAGTCGGTAGAAGAGCTATGGGTCTGTAGCTACTAGGTTCATCGGGTTTCCCGCCTTTTTTGAGTAGTGGTTTGATTTTTGCGATTTTAAGCTTGTCTGGAAA
Organism: Thera obeliscata; assembly: GCA_947578465.1. Classification (NCBI taxonomy): domain Eukaryota; kingdom Metazoa; phylum Arthropoda; class Insecta; order Lepidoptera; family Geometridae; genus Thera; species Thera obeliscata. The sequence goes on along the minus strand of OX387912.1, from coordinate 18,608,357 downwards.
ACAGCCTTCGTTAAATGATTGGTTAATTAAGAACGTAATAGGTGGAGTGAGTTCTATTATACATTTTTTTATCAATAGTGGAGGAATTTCGTCCGCGCCACAACTTCGTTTGTTATTCATAATTTTTATGATATTATGGGTCTCGCTCTCAGAAACCGGTTCTAGATACATAGAATTAGTGTGATGCGTTGCTCGAGCATTTACTCCGGCGGCGGCGGCGGCGCCGCTGCTGGTGCATCCGGTGGCTATGTTATGCGATTCTCCAACTGATGCAAAGTAATTGTTAAATGTATTTGTAATTAGGTCGGGTGATTCGATTTTAGTGTTATTTATATTTAGTGATAGTTTTTTGTGTCCGTAGTGCGTCTTTTGGTTTTTGTTTGTGATAGTTTTGATAGTATTCCACATAGTTTTGATTTTGTTTTTTGATTTTTTCATATTGTTTATATAGTTTAGTTTTTTAGCCCGCTTTACACAAGATTTTAATATTTTATTATATGATGAACAGTATTTGGTAAATTGGTCGTTTTTTAAGTGCAGAGATAACGTTTTTAGTAATCGTTTATTTTTACAAGAAGTTTTAATTCCCTTTGTCAAGTAAGTATTTTTGTTAGCTAGTAATTTTTTTATTTGTTTTTCTGGTATACAATAGTCTAGTGTGTGTTGGATAGTGTTATGGAACGATTCGTAGTTTTTGTTTACATTGCGATTAATAAGAATTATTTGTGTCCAATCAATGTCAGTCAGGGCTAATCTAAAAACTTCTAGGTTATTTTCGTTAAATGACCGTTTTGTCAGATTCAATGTCTTTACTTGGTTTCTTTGCATAGTCATTTTTTGGTTGTATGTAATGCTATAGTGGTCGGAAATGCCTTTATTGTCAACTGTAAGAGTAAAAGCTTTATGGTTTGTAAACAATAGGTCAATACATTTGGATGTTGAGGTCGTAACTCGGGTTGGATTTTTTACTGCCTGGTGAAAGTTATATTCAAACATTGCATCCTCCAATCTTCTATAGTCTTTACAATTCGCCAGCGTGTTTATATTAAAGTCACCTGTAATAATAATGCGTTTTGTGTGGTTGTTGTGCTTTACTAGCTTAAGTAGCTTATCGATAAACAAGAAGAAGGTCTCAATTTCACGGTCTAGTCTATAGACGTTGATTATTATAGTGTTCTGGGAACTTATGTACACTGCGCAACATTCCACTATGTACTCCACCGATAGGTTGACATATTCTGGGAGCTCCTGGTATTCCAGACCGTTCCGTATCAGTATCGCTACTCCACCACCTTTGTGCTTCTTTCGGTAGAAGGCTGATGCGAACTCGTAGCCGTCGATACTAAATAGGTGTTTTTGTGAATCATGGATCCATGTCTCGTTTATACATACAGCTTGGTAGACAGGTTCTTCATGCAGTAGGCTTTCGATGATGTGTAGTTTATTTTTCATGCTCTGGGTATTTTGTACAAGTAGCTTAAAAACGAAACGTACCGCCTATATTCTGGGTGTTAGCTGGTTTACTTTGTCGGTTTGTCTCTTCATTAGGGTTTATTTGGGTCCTGGTCCGTTTTGGGCTGAGTTTGGTAGCGTCTATCTGTTCACTTATCACATGTTGTTGTGATGTCGATTCCGGCGGTCCAACAGCAGATTGTTGTCCAGCGTATCTTGTCGAGTATCTTTTAACGCGTTGTTCCCTTCTTTCCTGTAGTGTTTTATGATCTAGGAACTCTGAAACATAGAGCCCCGTTGATTGAAATTGTCTAGCGTTGTCCATTATATATTTGGTCATACGTTTGCTGATCAATTCCACTAGAACCGGCCTTCGGTTGCCTCTTCGCCCGAGGCGTGTAATTTCTTCGACATACCCGGTGAGGTTGATATTCAGTATCGACTGAAAAGCGCATATTACTCTCTGTTCTAGTTCTGCTTCATACTCGCCATGGTATTCACTTAGGCCACGTATAACTATTATTTTACTTACTTCTTTATCTATAGATTTTATGTTATTTCCAGTGCTGTTTTGTAATTGTTTTATATCGTTTTGCAGTTGGTCACGTTCCGATTCCAATTTTTTGATTTTGCTATGCATTTCTGTTATATCTGCTTTGATATTCATCTGTTCTGTACATAACTTGTCAGTATTTTGGGTCAGTTCTTGTTTTAGATTATGTATCGCCTTATTGATTTCTGATTGAAAAGTGCTTCTTATATCCTCAATGATGGATTTCTTGTGGTTTTCTAATTTTTCTTCTAACTTCGAGTCTAGTAAGGTTTTAAATTGGTTGAGCGTGATACTAGCTTCATTTGAAATCGGTTCAGCGCTTATAGCCTTTTCTGAGCTATTGATAAGAGTTTCCCCAATAATACTTTTGTCGTATAGTAAATAGTCGTCTACCGACATCGTTGTATCGTGCAGTAAGCTTTGATGCTGTGTTCTTGTCGGTGTTTCATCATTCCGGTTACGTCTAGTGATATTTAAACAACTTGGACATTGCCAGGAACTCATGAGCAGGTGTTTATTTTCTAGAAAGTATGCTGTAGTCATGTTTAGGCACCTGTAGTGGTAGATATTCTTGCAAGAGAAACATGCTAGTAGATCGCCTCGTCCTATGGGTTGGTTACAAGCTTGGCAGTTCATCCTTCCGAGCTATATTATTGTTGGTGAACGTACAATTGCAGTATTGTGTGGGCTCGTCGATCGTAGCTAACAAGCCGCGACTTATTTGGCGGCCGATCAGCTGTTAGGATGAGTCACCGGGCGCCCTGCGGGCCGCTATGAGCGTTGTGTTTATGTTTTGTAACGGTCGATGCACATCTATTTTGCTGATAACTTTGCACTACACTAGAGTTTTTTCGTGTAAGTGGTATTATTAGACAGCACTTGCGATGGGGTTCAATTTATTATAAGTTTCTGCTTCAAACTCGTATTTTTTCTCGCACAAATAAATTTTTCACTAATAGAGAACGGATCAACAAAACGTTCGTCGCGCGGGCCAGTGTTGCCACCAGATTTATCATTCTCGTATTTTAGAAGTTAGAGGGGGGGGGGACCAACTTTTTTCCACTTTGGAAGTGTCTCTCGCGCAAACTATTCAGTTTAGAAAAAAGTGGTATTAGAAACCTCAATATCATTTTTGAAGACCTATTCATAGACACGTATGGGTTTGATGAAAAAAAAAATTTGAGTTTCAGTTTCAAGTATGGGGACCCCCCAAATTTTTGTTTTTTTTCTTTATTTGAGTAAAAATATTGATGCGGTTCACAGAATACATCTACTTGCCAAGTTTCATCAGTCTAGCTTTTATAGTTTCGGAGAAAAATGGCTGTGACATACGGACGGACAGACAGACAGACAGACAGACAGACAGACATGACGAATCTATAAGGGTTCCGTTTTTGCCATTTGGCTACGGAACCCTAAAAAGGTAGCAGACATGGCGACAGGCCAGACCAAACTCGCGATACTAAGGTCTCTACAAACTCGCCTACCGCGAGTTTGGTCTGGCCTGGCGCCATGTCTGCTTCTGAGTTACTCAATATTCTATTAGCTAGCACCTGATAAAGCTAAGTTAACCTGATAATAGCAGTGATGTCATCCGCTTTGTAGACCACCTTGGTCTTTGGGTCGTAGAAGCCGTCGCCAGTGTCGTAGTATCCTGCTGGTACGTCTCGTGTTGGCTGATCGGCGGTCAGGTAGGACTGACCGGCTGGTTGAAGCCCAGAATCGTGTTCTACTGTAAACCTGTGATAGTAGTTAGATTATGCAACAATTACTCAGTGAACTCTGAAAAGTGAAAGAAAGAAAATAATATAGAGGAAGAAAGATTATAAAGAAGTTGATGGTGCAATCAGACATTGATGGTGCAATTTCATGCTCAGCTTGCTTAATGAGAATGAGAGAGATCTAGAACGGAACCACCTCAGGAAGACAAAGCGAGGAGCAACCAATGGTTTGAAGACATTGTGAAGGTCGTGGGAAAACTGTGATTGAAGAAAGCTCCAGTTTTCTCTGAATATTTATATGAGAATCGGTCCTGTGGTTATTTCCTCCAGACGACAATGACGTCGTTGTTTTGATCATCTCCATCATCAGCCTTAAGAAGCCCACTGCTGAGCACAGCTCCTTTACATCTCCAGGAAGTAAGATTTTGAGTCTCACCAACTTCCCGCGACCTTATCATACCGTTGTTGTTTTACTAATCGAGTAAAATGCTGACTTTTTGGTAGCGTTCCTTGTCGAACTTTGGAACTCGAAAAGCATTGATCGCAGCGTGAAATAATAACTGTAATTCTAAGCAATAAGGGACTGCCAAATTTATGAGCATACCTAATTCCAATGTTAGAGGGAAACATAACAATTACTTGTGGGAAATGGATGGAAACAATATTCTCTTATTACATGAAATTGAGGAAAATCGGTCGTTGGGTAGAAAAGGCACTCAGACAAGTATGCTTGGAATCAGACAAGATATTGGTATAAGAATAATTCTTAAAAATTATACGCAACGAAAAAAAAAAGGAAGGAAGGAAGATTTAACCTCCATTTTCTGCCTGTCTTCAGCTGTCTTACGTATATTTAGGTCAAATGAAAGATTTTTTCTCTTTTTCTTTCTTATGTACCTAACTATTTAAATAGTTTTGTTGTTGTTGACCTTGAAGCAATCAAGACAATGCGTATTTTAAGATAGGTACCTGCCTCAACTGTTTAAAATATTTTAATTCCACCTATCAAAATTTATCCTATCTTTTCAAACCAGAATCACGTAAAATTATAATTTGTAAAAGGGAGCGTGGGAAAATGGAAACCAATTCAAAATACCTGAATATCTCTATTAGATACGAGTACAGCACGTAGAGTTTACTGATAACCACATATGCATATACGTGTGTGTGGACGATACCGAACGGGTCCTAGATTGTAATCAGATTTCGCATCCAATTTGCAAAATTTTCCTCTGGTCATATTTGCGGAAACAGGGACTTTCATATAATTCCGTTACCTACATTCGATTACGCGAGGTATGAAAATCGCAGTAAATACTTATTAAAGATTCCTTAGCATGCTGCAGCTTTGATTAGTTCGAGGCAACATACAGCTTCATGAAATACTTGTTATTATTATTATTAAGAGCATGTTGTGTCCCACTGCAGGGCAAAGGCCTCCCTTCCTTCTCTCCATTCATCCCTTTTTTGGGCTACTGTGGACAATAAAATACTTAAAAAAACAAAGTACCTACCTACCTATGTCCAAATGAGATAGATAGATAATTTTTTATTTGGCTTAAAAACACAAAGGTACACAAATTTATCAAGAAAACAAAACAACAGAAAAAAATACAACGAATATAGGTACACAAAAAATCTAAAAATAAACGAGTACCACATAATCATTGTTCTAATGTTGAAACGGGTGCAATAAAGTATTGTTAATCTGATAACTTGATACTTTGTACCTTATTCATGTCGTCGATCACATTTACACATAGGTAGGTAGGTTTATACTTTACCGGCAACCGCAATCAAGCATTTGACAAGTTCGCGTGATGAAGCGAGCACATTTCCCGCGGGAAATTGATTTCCCAACCAATCTTGACAGGAATCGAATCTGTGATTGCATTGCATCTGTAGGTACATCTAGATATCTAAAGTCCGTATCCGGGGAAGCAACATACGATGGATTAAAAAATGCATTAAGATTCATGGCATACAATAATGTAATAATGTACAACCATTCGAGATTCGACGATATATTTTATCCCAAGAAACCAAGTAGATTTGCACTCACTCTTTGATAAATAATATTGATATTATAAAAATATCACTTGATATAATTATTGTGAGTTCCTTAAATGGTCTTTTGAAGAAATGTCTAACATTTATGGGAATGTGTGTAGAGTTGTGAGTATACTTCCTCAAAAAATGCAGAAAGGACACAGAAGTACAAGTTATTATTATGGTACACATTGCTACCTTTTTAACCGACTTCCAATCAAAAAGGAGGAGGTTCTCAATTCGGTTGTATATATTATTTTTTTTTTTTATGTTTGTTACCGCATAATTTCGTCATTTGTGAGCCGATTTGAAAAAAAATGTTTTTATCTGAAAGGTACTGCTTCCAGATTGGTCCCATTTTAATTTTATTAAAATCGGTGTTGCCATTTTTTTTTAAATATTTTTTTTCATGTTTGTAACTGCATGCCTCCGTCATTTATGAACCGATTTAAAAAATTATTTTTTTATTTGGAAGGTTATTCTTACGTCCAGATTGTCCCAAACAAATTTCATTAAAATCGGTTTAGCCGTTTGGCAATGAAGTCGGTTTCTCAAGTTTTTTAAGCTTATAATTATTACTTTTAGCTTTACCTTAGCACCAAAGGCTTGCTGGAAGATAACTCTTTAAGGGTTAAACTCGCCTACGTACATGTCCTTTGTTATTACTTATTTGTAAATGTTTTCGTGTGCATTAAATTAAAGAAAGAAAAAAAAGCTTCAAAATAATACCTTCGATCAGGCATCCTGCAGTAAAACCAATCGTTCTCAGCGTACTCCAAGCCATCAGCGAAAATGAGAGTCCGTTCTAACATAGTCCCCTTGCGCCACCTGCCTTGCAGGATGGCTCCACTCTGGTAACGCAGCTCTCCTACGCCGTGGAACATTCCATCGTCAAACTCACCTTCGTATATCACTCCTGAAAGAGGCATACGATTTTACTTACGTGGTTGTGGTTGTAACTCACACAATCCTCCTATATAAATAGTGGAATCCCGCTATTTTCGACTTAGCCATTTCGACGTACATTTTCAAAAAGTTTTATTGGGCGCCTACATCCCTCAACGAGTGTTTGTGCCATATGTCAGATCCCTAGACTTCATTGTTTTGGAGTTTGTGTTTGGAGTAAGTGCACTTATATTTTAAAGATACAGCGATACGGCTATTATCCACTGATTTGTCGTCATTTTGATGACCTTTGAGGATGTATAAAAGCTCTTTATCATGTTCGGTTGACAATTAAAATGATTCCTGCCGAAATATTTCCGTTGTTGTAATCCTCAAAGTAGCTTGCTCTTAGAGTCCACATAATAATATTTTCTTGTGTTAGTAGTAGTGAGTGTTTTGCAGGGACATTATGAACAAATAAGATCAAGTGAGTGCAGTTGTTGATGCTACCTCCATCTTTCAACGACGGTAGCAGTTCAGTCTACCCGCGACCACGGTTATTACAACATTGCCGAAACAACGGGAAAATAGATAAAATATGGTAATATACGCGATAAAATTAAATACCCGTGTAATAATAACATGCGTACCATTAGGGAAGGTGTAGGTTCCATACCCGCTCATACCCAGTACGTCCCAAGTGCCCTCGTACTGAGATCCTGTCGGGAACAGCTTCGTGGAGCGCGCTGCTCGGGGGATATCTAGTGACACTGTTCTACAAATACAGTTATGGAAGTTATAAATGTGTACGTGTTGGGGAACATTGTCTTACTTTTATTGCCTCTCCTACTCCTTTGTAGTGAATTCGTTAAAGTTTTGCTCAAATAATTTCAAGTTCTAAGATTATGCGTACACTTTCAATGTGAAATATCTTTGGAAACAAGTTAACAAAGCACAAAAACCATCATCAGCCTGAGAAGACCACTGCTGGACCTGAAGGGCGAGTCCCACTTAATTTCTAACATTTCGTCTACAAAATGTAGTTTTCGTTTCACCTATTTATCTCTCTCTCTCTCTATTGTATGGAGAAAAGATGAGAGCAAAAATACGTTCGATCGAAACGCGTTGTTGTCTCATCAATTTTCCATACAAAAGAGAGAGGCACGTGCTCACACGAAAACAAAATTTGGTAGATGACATGTGGTAGCAAAACTCGGGGTACTGGACTGCTGGCCTCCCTTAAACATTTCCAGGAAGAACTATTCTGAGCCCTCTCCATAAACTGACTCCCGTGACCCTATCAATATCGCCGGTCTATCGGGCGGGTGGGCGTGCTACGTTTCGTTCGTGGGAAGCAAAACTAACCCTGACTTTTTTATAAGCGGTCACCGTTGCCCATAGACACCAACAACACCAAGGGTGCTGTTGTTGCGTTGCCTACCCTGATGAAAAGCATACAAACCATCATCAAATGTAACATACTTGCACTCCTCCTTGTGTTCTTCTGAGAACTTCCTCATGATCTCCTCCCATTGCGAGACGCGTTTCTCAGTTCCTCTGTGGGGGTTGATTAACATCATCGGTCGAACGTGCAGTTGTACGTTCTTTAAAATAAGGTTACCCATTTTGTGGATGTAATTCAGTCTTTCTTTAGCGTGTCTGGCGTCCATGATGGATAATGGAGCCACCAAATGCTTGATTTTTTTTTTAGATTTTCGAATAATATGAAATTGTTTAGAGAAGTTCAAGATTCACTCTTTAATTTAGTCTGGAGAATTCACAAAGGATATGGATATGACGAATTTAATGACATCACCATCATCACAATGTATCTTCTCGAATATAGTCGAACAAAAGGTATAACATAATATATGTAACTTTTCAGCTGATTCCCGTATTGTTATGCAGTAATAGTAGGTACTTACATATTTTTGGTGTTCGTCTTCTGTGACATTTTGGAGTCTACTGAAAAAAGAAAACACTTTGTAAGTTTAGTTTCTTATTATGACCAATTTAAAATGCTTAGGATCAAAGTGAGGCTGTTTCTATTTCACTTAGTTGTTGTTGTAACAGCGACTAATGACTAATCAGCTAAGTCATTGATCCAAGATCTATGTATCCAGGCTAATCCACCAAACAAAGGTTCGAGCGAAATCTAAGGAGAAATGCACTTTGTAGTCGAGACGTTCTGTAGTCAAGTCGCGCCACGGTCATGGTCATATCGTGGCATGCATTATTTATAGAGAAAGAGTGAAACCTGTCCTGTGACGGACAATACGCCTGTGCGTGAGGGTACCAAGATCCGGTATGAATATTGTGAATGATTTGTAACTGGACTTTAAATGGTGCTGGGTAAGCCTATTTCATCTAAAATACTATCCTCAGCTAAAAATAAAAATTAATGCTATAAATATATAGCTATAGTGCCTGTTAAAGTTTAACAGGCAGTATAGCTTATACACAGGGGTAGGAGTGAGAAGTTGCCCTTCGTTTACGTTTGCTAGCGTTCCACCCCAGCTCTGCATGGGTGGTAAAATAACACCCGCTTATTCTTGCAATATGCAAGAATAATGTAGATCTCTAATGGAGATCTACATTATTCTTGCTCTAATCTTTAAAATGGGTTTTGTAGTTTTTGAGTTTATTCGTTACAAACAAACCATTCCTCTTTTTATATTAGTGTAAAGTATAGAAGTGTTAATCATTTACATCATTTTGTTATTGATGAGATGAGTAGCGTAAAGTTTCTAATCATGACGAATCACTGTTCTGTTAAAGTTCGATCTATTTCAGTTTCTGACCGCAGAAATGTAATTTCGAGCAATAAGGCACGAGTCGATATCAATAACAAAGTTCAAGATAAATGGGAAAAGTTAAAAAGAATCGGATTTGAAATATCACCTGCCACATTCAATCTGGGGATCGAGCAACTTTAGAAAACTCTTTACTCCCTACTGTTTTTATCTACATAATTCTTCTCCATAATAATGAAATTGGTAGTTTCTATAATCTTGCAGTAGAGGTACACATACAAGGTAGGTACAACCAAAATTGGACGGATATGAAATATTTTTAGTAAGATTTGTAAGAGTTCCTGTAATGGAAAATTCCAGTGGCTTGCCTGCGTTTTAAACCCAGGACTGTTGCGGGGTCTAATTATATTTTGATACATATTTGGCCTCTATTTCAGGCTTAATCTCAGGCCACGACTAAGAACTCAATATAATAAAATAAAATAAATATTGTGGACAATCCACACAACCCCGTCTAGTCCCAAACTAAGCAGAGCTTGTACTACTTGTAATATAAAGAGGATAATGTTCGAGATACATTCGACTTTACAAACTCACCGAAAAAGCACTTAATCTAACAAGTCCTCCGTAATATTTTATAATAAATATTAAAAATGTAAAATATTATGCATTTCAATAATGAGTTGACGTCAAACTGACAACTTGTCATCATTGACATGTGATGGAATCACAACTATGAAACCTATTTCATGAGTTTCCAAAGAGATTGTTTTGTTCAGTTCGTAAAAAGCTCTCTAAAAGCTCCTGCAGTAGGTGCCCAAACGCATTTGGCACGTGTCCATTTTGTTAGTACTAGGAACATACGTGACAGGTTGCAAGCTCAATGCCGTCGCTTTAAAATCTGTAACGTCACTTTCAAAGTGCAGTAAACCATTGTTAGTTTAAAAAGTACTACTAATGTAAGTGTAACTGTAATTGAACCGCTTGTTGAACTTGGTAATGTCGTGAGAAGAGATGCGTTGTGCTTTTTGCGTAATACCATTCAAAACAAGTGCTACTTTGTAAGCAAGCAGGAATGTTTTTATATTGTGTACATAAGCTGTGTAAATATCAAGAATTATAATATTAGTACAGTCATACTACATTGGCGATAGTGTTATAAGGTATTCTTTGTTAAAAGAAAAGGTAAAATATAATATTCACATAAGTTTGAACTATAGCAAACTGATGTCAGCATTTCTCAATTGGAACTGAGCCTACGTTGGTATTACCAATTACCTATACATTTTTAATAAGCTCATGAATATACGCGTACGCGACTATACGCGCCCATACGCGACCATATACGCGTATACGTACGCGACGTCGTCGATTTCAGCATTGGGAGATGTTTTATGAAACAAATAAGAAAAAACCATTTGGGTAAACTATAACTGATTTGAGCCTAGAAATATTTTTCATGAATTTCTCGAAAAATATGCATTACCTTGTAATAATAATGATAGCGTTATAATTGGGGACCCAAACCCTTCTAGTTTCAACCCCTTTTACCCCCCTACACGTGCGACCCTATTCTAAAGCCATCCCAAGCATTTTATTGACCCTAGCTTAGATGATAAGATCGTACTTTTTAATTTAAGCGATCGTTAGCATAGATGATGTTTCTACATTACTAGATAGCAAACCTAAGAAGCTAAGTAGCAAAGTATACTTCAAGAAATCGACTTTTCTCTTTAACACAGTTACAGACGGATTTGTCTTAATTTAAAAGCCATTAGTGAATCTTTAGTCCAACTTGCTTCACGCTTCAGTCCACAAAGTCCAATATACGTTTCGGGTTCAAGTTAGATTTGTTCTCTAAAATATATTGGTACCTATTATACTGTTCTATGATTCAAAGATTTTTATTATGTCTTAAAAGTTAAGAGCCGAGCGAGATTTGAACCCGCGACCGGTCAGCGCAGCCCCGTACCAAGGGGAAGGTTGCGAGTTCAAATCCCGCTCGGCTCTTAACTTTTGGGACATTATAACATCTTTGTGATTTCCTTAAGTGTAGTAAACACTATAAAATCAATAAAAACTTATGTTCTATGATTGTTTTAATCATAGTCAAAGTCAAAATTAAATAGAAAGCCAAGAGAACATACAAGTAAGGCTTTCATTATAATCTACAACGTTCTTTCGCTCAAAATTTCAATTCAACAGTAGGTCTTATTTTAAAGGCCTCTCAGTTGGTAGTAGCTCTTGCCTTCTGCGCTGTAATTCGTGGGTCCGATCGTCACCGAGATCAAGTATTTGTGTGGTGAACACAGGTGTTAGTTCTCTGTCTGGGCGTGTCTCTATATTGTATTCTAAGTATACATATATCAAAAAAATATTTATACAGGGTTATTCATTATTAGGTACACAAACTGACAGGGCCTAATTTTTGGGTCGTGAATATGTGTTTGGCCGAATCATTTTAATTCCTAAACTGATTTAAGTTATGTACCAAAATTTTATTTTTATTAATTTCTTTACGACTATTGCATATTGATTGCCATGGAGAATAGGACGATGACCCACCCAAGCGGTGACTGAAAGGTCAGGCGCCAATGATTCCAAAGGATATTCTTTATTGATTTTCTCGGGATGTTCATAACAAAACTTTAAAAAATCATTTCACAAATATTTTTTATTTTATTTGTTGAACCTAATTCCTGAGTTTTTGCAGCTAATAATGAATAACCCTGTATAAGTATTATATCAGGTACTTGGTTCCCATAGTACAAGCTCTGCTTAATTTGGGGCTAGATAGTGTTGTATGGATTTTTCACGATATTATATTTTATTATTTATGCATAGAGTAAGCCTATTCGTGAGTCTGCAGTATTAGTAGGGGTAATTCCCAATACTGGATACTACGTGAAGCCAAACCACAGAATATTATAATGATGTACTGCCAAACTAACTTTAGAGCACTATCAAAACAAAGTTATGTACAACTATCATTACGAGAACAGTGCATCTACACAGAAATTATCTAATATGCAGCAATGCAGCCAGACTCTCGTATCCATTGTCAAAGAGACTATAAAAACATACGGCACGGGCAGTAAAAAAGAAACGCTAAAAAAGCTCGGTATACATTTTGCTGGAGTTCTTTAAATATTTACTATTACTTGTAGAAATGATGTTGGGAAGATTTTCTATTCTATTTTTTCTAACACGACACAACTCAGGTTGTGTCGTTTTATTAGTAGATTGTTATACAAGGGCAGTAAGTGAGCTTTTGCAGAACAAGATCCTTTTTGGTGCCCGTGCGAGCGCAGCTCGCAAAGGGCGCTAATGGATCGAGTGTACCCGAGATATTTAGATGCCCGAGCGAGCAAAGCGAGCGAGGGCAAATATAGTTCGAGGGTGCAATAGCTACTTATGACCGAGGTAAGCATTCTACTTTACATCATTCATGCGAGGTAAATGTTTAACTAGCTGATGGAACAAACATATGGCCCACCTGATGTTAAGTGGTAACCATTGCCTATAGCAAAGCATTGCCTCGTAGGCCAAGCATGTCAGGAACGTGCCCTACAATGCACTGCCCTACGACCATCAACTTGAGGCATACGGATGTTCAGCCTCACGTGTCAGTGATTTCACCGGCACCCATACCCTTCAACTCGAAACACAGCAATGCTGCTTTTCGCCAGAAATAGGCTTACAATACAACAATAACACAACATTTATACGGGTATGACAAAATGTAATTTTAATTTGAGAAAAAAAAAAATATAATAATAATACATATAAGTATTATTATAATTATACTATTAATTGTATTAAAATTGATAGTAAAATATTTGTACCGGTAGGTATCTGCTAAAACACACTTATGCACACATCTGTGAGCTAGTATATCTTTTCAGTAAAAAGTTTTCATATCATTTTGTAAGAAAAGAGATTGTTTCACCAAGGAGGTTTGCATAGCTCTTGAACTGTAATGAACCATCACCAAGGAGGTTTGCATAGCTCTTGAACTGTAATGAACCATTACGTATCAAGCATAGTGTGACGGTAAAAGTGATTTGAAAATGGAACGCATTTACAATGCACTGGGCTGCACACGCCTACTTACACAGCCTCTTTGCGCTAAAGAAAATCGTATTTACTGAGCATGTATGATGTAAATATAATTATGGTCTTTGATAGTTTTTGTTGCAGCAAAAAAAAAACAATTTCTTGATATTCCAGCTGTGTAAAAGTAACTGAAGATAGCTAATAAAGATACACGACTACTTTATTTCCTTGAATACCCAAAACATATGTATTGCGTAAAACTAAATTAAGAAATGGGAACATTCTCAAATAGAAAAGTTGTTTCATGTACAGAGACTTTCTCTGTAACAAATCGTAGAATTTTCGTAACTAATTATCAAAGAATGTGTGGACAGAGAGCACAGTACGAGTATATTGCAGACAATACTGTCTGTCGCTGTGCGGTTTTCGTGAATAAGGAACACGCAATTCAAGAACTCGAGAAAGAGTTATTGAGATATATCAAAATGAGAGTAACTACTTTCTTAGAGTTCTAAGAAGCCTAAAATAATTAGGGTGGGGCTCATTAAAGTTGCTGAGAACAGAAGAAGATAGATGATTGGTCATCTTGTACGACATGACAGCTTCATCAGAAATATCATCGAAGGAAAAGTAGAAAGAAAGAGAAGATGGGGAAGACCAAGGATAAGCTACATGAGCCAAATAAAAGCGAAAATTGCCGTGAGGTCGTTTATGGAAGTCAAGGAAGTTGCCCTCAAAAAAATGTCTGGAAAAAATGCATACATTAGGTACGCCAACAAGAGCATTGCTCTAAGAAGATAATAAGAACATAGTTTAATGTAATTTTCATGACATTGTTGTACAGCTGGAAAGTGCTAAATGTTTAATAGTACATTGTTACCTGAGTGTTGAAAGTCACGTTTTTTGAGTCCCGAGACGGGTTTGGCGCCAGAGAAAAGCGAGGGCGCCAATGGAGCTTGAGGGACTTAAAAGACTTTCATCCGAGGTAAACACTGTGCTTTTCATTACGAATACAAGGAAAGTAAAAATAAAAACATGAAAGAAAAATTTGTGAAAATGAAGATTGAATTGCCGCCTTCCCGGTTTTTTTTTTATTTTTCTCTGGCGGGCCTTCGGCTTCGGTTCGCCAGCATTATTCAGCCAAAATTTTCATTTTCATAATTTAAAAAATGGCAAATTGTTTGCTCAAATCTATGTTATTTTAAAGAAATAGTTGAACGTACGAGTACGAATATAATAATTAAGCCGTATAAGGGATCAACACACGACGATAGTAGGCAGTGCTAATTTTTATCATTTTTTTTATAAATATTGTTGACATGGATGATATATTAATAAAGTAATTTAGAGGATATATTATTTATTTAATACTATCTTTATGTTATTTAAATTTAAATTTTACATTGCGCTCTAATGGGTTTCCAACCTACTTGCTGAATAAAAAGTTGGAATTTGGTTGAACAACCTCCTTGCAGTTAGAAATACTTTAGAAAGTTGGAACATGGTTGAATATAATTTAAGTTTAAAAAACTTGAGAAACCGACTTCATTGTCAAACGGCTAAACCGATTTTAATCAAATTTGTTTGGGACAATCTGGACGTAAGAATAACCTTCCAAATAAAAAAATAATTTTCTAAATCGGTTCATAAATGACGGAGGCATGCAGTTACAAACATTAAAAAAATTATTAAAAAAAAAATGGCAACACCGATTTTTATAAAATTAAAATGGGACCAATCTGGAAGCAGTACCTTTCAGATAAAAAAATAATTTTTCAAATCGGCTCACAAATGACGAAGTTATGCGGTAACAAACATAAAAAAAAAAAAAAAAAAAAAAAAAAACATACAACCGAATTGAGAACCTCCTCCTTTTTGATTGGAAGTCGGTTAAAAATAGAACTTGTTTTTTTTTATAATTTGACAGCTGTCAATAGAAAGCGATTCTCCCTAGGGCTGAAAGTTTTACTTTCAATTAGGCCCCTCAGGCAACTTCAGACCTACTTTCAGAGTATGAGCAATGAAAAGATTTTGTTTGCTACGTACTTTTAATGGGTACCTAATGTAGGTAAGTAAATAGTTGTTAGATTTTTGATCAGGAGGCTTATCATCAGGCCATATGCTCGAATCATTCCGCATCGTTGGACAAACACATTGATACATATAATCTAGCCTTCTCAAATTCACAAAAAAAAACGGCAAGTAAGTATATTAACATACCATTTTATTATCTCCCAATGGAAATATTCTTCAGAAAGTTATCATACGAATGAAAATTTTAATGAGTTCACAAGTAGGTATTGCGTTTTATGAATCTTAACTCGCCATTGTTCAGTATTACAAACTTATTGTGTGCTTTCGTTTGGCGAAATATTTATGTTGAAGTTTCAAAACGTTCTTGCGTGTTAAATAATCGTGCCATAATTTGATATTACAGTGTCACGACCATTGTTAACTTGTAATCAGATAGCGATAGAATCATACCTACATATTCTGTTTAAATCTAACAAATCTTCTGCGACTAGATATACTCGTTGACAATTTCGACACGTTTTGTTATCGAACCGATTCTTTGGATGTCGAAATTAAAACGTTACAGCATTTTGTTAGTAGAGTAGTAGGTACTTACCTAATAGTATTAACTGTCATCACAACATGACTTTCCATAGATTTGATCGATCTTTCTATCCCACTCCTCCAATCCTATTTTCTATTCTTTCATTTTCTATAGGTAATCTATGTTATATTGGCTAATTAGGTGTGTATTGTATTATTTTTCTATTTTGTTTTGTATGGTGGTGGTTTGAATAAACAATTTTTCTTTCTTTCTACTTTTTATTAGTTAATTAGGAAACCCTACAGCAAGCCCTACTAACTAGTATATTAACTCAAAGCTTGCTTTCGCAATGATATTTTTGATATTGATGCTACCTTTGACTTTGATTTTGGCGTTAAAGAACGCTCTAGCTGGACTAGATGATAGATAGATAGATAACAACTTAAAAAAAAAAACTATAGATGACGCTTTTTAGGGTTCAGTACCCAAAGGGTAAAACGGGACCCTATTACTAAGACTCTGTCCGTCCGTCTGTCTGTCTTTCTGTCCGTATGTTACAGGTTGCATCTCATTTTTCACAGATGATGTATTTCTGGAGCGCTATAAGTACGGAACCCCCTTGGTGCGCGACTCGCACTTGGCTGCTTTTTACTCTTGCCTTAATAATAACCTGTTTGTAGTGATCTTTATTATTCATCTATTTTAGGCCATCGACCTACTTAGAAAATTGTTTCACATAAATTTGCTATATCTGGTGAAATGTTTGTCAAATGCATTTTGGCCCAACTTTCTGTCGCCAAACCAATGTCTCCTATCTTTAGGTTGAATCTGAACCAGTTCTAGTTGTAGATAAAGTGATTACATAGTATACACTTTAGTAGTACAACTCTACAGCTATCATAGTGTGATTGTGTGTCCAAGTGTCCAAGAGAACCAATAAAGTGATATCAAATGAGGAACAATAGAACATCTTTAGTGTGCAAAATCACGGAGTAAATATAATTGGCTACGTATTAATAAGACGAAAACTCTTCATTGATTATAGCTACAACTCTGTTAAACTTTATTACACTGCAGATAATACAAATACAACTCTATAAAAACGACGCCATCTCTCCTTCCTCTTCTTCTTTTTCTTCTCCACTAGAGACGTAACTTCTTGCTTGATCCGAATAGAGATGTCCTATTCCCAAAACTGGTTAACAGTATGTAGATTGATAAAAAAGGGTTTCCACCGTGAGCGGAGCGTACCCATTAGGGACTTCGTTTAACTTGCAAGAGTAAACTGTATACTTGTATTTTCACCAACAAATAGTCGAGCGGAAAGGACAAACCGAGCAGAAATTTGTTGGTGGAAATGTAAACCTATTTCATAAAAGGAGTCAGTTCCACTTACCATTTCTTGCTCATCATACTTTTGCGGTGGAAACGTATAAATCAAGAATTTTGAGACTTAGAGATTTGACGATCATGAAGAAATATCTTTTCTCGATTTCTTTTTAACTAGAACTAATTTAAAATACTTTGCAATGCTTTCCTTAGGAAGCTTGCCAGAAAATATAAGTACAAGTGTAACTGTACCAGCCTAGTACAATGTCACGGTTCTCATGCACTAAAGTAAAGCCTTGTTTGCTAAGACAGCGACCGAAGCATAACAGCCGTGTTAAGATCAATTTCAATTATGGCACACGACTACCCCTTTGGAAATTTTCATGAATTTCTCGTAGACCTACTTTTAGACATAACAGTCGTTTATCGTCGCCTGCTTACTTTGATTTAATTTCTCATGGACCTGTAGGAAAAATCAGAACCAGAGACAGAGCCAGACAGAGACTGTCTGGCTCTGTCTCTGGTTCTGATTTTGAGTCTGTGAGAGTGTTGACTAATTATATCCTACGTCGAAACGCAGACTCAAAACCAGCAGAGCCAGAGAGAGAGAGACAGAGCCAGAGTGGTAGGCCAACTGCTTTATATTTATCGTTGCCATCTAGGAGTCTACTGTGCTTTTCACAATATTTTAAAACTAATTGAGCCATAAATTTTTTCGTTTAATTCACACCGTAAAGGTCGCTAGAAACACCCGGATAAGAGACGCACAGGACAGGAAGGCTGGCAGAAAATGAAGGAGGCTGCAGTGGGTGATACGCGGCTGAGATGATAATGGCGACATTATTATGATCACGTTTTTGTTTTATTCTACCGAATTGGGGTAAGACTTATAAAATGTTGACTCTGTGCCCCACAAACTTGAAATCCTGGACTTAAACCTGGCTCCCTTCCAGAAAAACCCGGTTACGTCAATAATGCAACACTCGTTACGTAAATAACCCTTTCAGGCTGCAGTCGTTATCTAATTTAGCTTGGGATTGAGGAGGTTCCTTAAGTGTACTATACGTGCATTGCCGAGGTACTGCAGAGCAGATGTTCTGAATACTTGGAAGGTACAGATTCGGTGACAGTTACTACCCAACAAGTATGTAAGTACTAAGATTACACAGCAAAGCTTCTAGATGATTGCAGGAAGTAGTTTGCACAGCCTTTAGTCTATATTTAAAAGGACTTATTCAATAGATGTTGAATTGACTAAGTCACGGGCTTCTTTACGGTGTTTTGTTAGCATAGCACTAATCTGTTTTTGATTGACTGGCCTCTTAGTTCAGTTGATAGTAGCTCTGCCTTCTGCGCCGCAGGTCGTGGGTTCGATTCTCAGAATCGTTAGGCATACCTGGAAATGTGTAGAGGAAGCCTATTTCAGCAGTGGACTTGTTCAGGCTGATGATGAAATGCGGAACTGAGTGTTTATGTACATTTATCGCTAATTATCGCTGACATGGCAGCGTTTCACTGATTGCCACCGCAGAGCGCTTAAATCAATCAAGTTTCCCTGACCATATAGCAGAAAATGGTTTTACGATACTTGGTACAATTTAAACGATACATTTGTTTTTAATTTTGCGTGAATGCTAACAACCTCCTTGCGCAACTCTTGAAAAAAAAAACAAACAAAACTGTATTGACAATTCAATTAGTTTGCGCCCGAAATCACTGCGAGCTTATTATGATATCGGGTACCTTTTCGTAAAACATGGCTCTGAAATTGGTGGGAAATCCCTGCCACTTCGAGCATTACCATCCTTAATTGGGGAAAGGTTACGTAGTTAAGGTATCAAGGCTTCGTTCGACATAAATTAGCGTTACCGACCGTATTTATAGACGAATATACAAAGCTAGGAAACTACATGCATGCAGCTATCTTTCAGTTAGAGATTGTCTTGAGATTTTCTTGAAATTTATGTATTTTCGAATACCAAACGATGAGGTTGGAAAACTTTTTTATGGAGAGGAAATTGCGCAACTTCTATTGAGGGTCAATTGACGCTACTCTTTACATAGTCAATCAATCATTGATAAATGTGTAAAAGCTCTGCAAAACAACATGAAGATCCATAGACATAAAGACCTGGCCACATCATGGCGATAAAACAGCGATCGGCGACAGCGGTGTTATCGGAGTTCGCTGTGCTATCGCCTTGATGTGACCGCGCCTTAATATCATCATGACAAATGCTGCTATCATAGACAAAATAAAAATCATTGTAAAAAGTAATTGCCGAGAGTATTACGTTTTAGTAGGTATACCACGATTATTAGTGGTGACAGGCATCACGGCTCAGTTGTTAGTAACCCTGCCTTCTGCGCCGTAAGCCTTGGGTTTGGTCCCCACTGAGGTAAAAATATTTGTTTGGTGAACACAGATATTTGTTCTCTGTGTGGGTATTATATTGTATTCTAAGTCTACAAAAAACAACAAGTACTTACTATATCAGCCATCTGGTTCTCATCATACAAGCTCTGCTTAGTTTAGGGCTGGATAGTGTTGTGTTGATTGGCCACAATATTTATTTATTATGCATACAAAAAAAAGCAAGTGCTCATATCAAAGCCGGCAGCGGCGCAGTGAAGTCAATATAGTTTGCCATACTGTGGCATTGATGACACTAGCTATTTCGTCACAACTGTGTCCTAACACATGTAATTTTCTATTCCGGTGGTATAAAGGATAAATTTGCACGCCAATTCCGCAGAATTGGCGCTCACATCAACAATAGATTGCCGCAACGAATCGCTCCTGCTCGACAGCTGTGCTGGGATTCTTGCCACGGGAATAATCTCCTGTACCCTTCCCTTTACTTCTTCACTTACCCTGCTCGTGCAGCGCATGCGATTTATTTATGCATAAAAATGTCCGAGAGCAAGTGTGTTGCACATGATTCTCTCGTCCCGTCATTCTTTCACGGCTCGCTATGGTACACGCGCTACCGCTAGTGGTATGTGAGTGGCGAAAGGGAAGAGCGAGCTATCGTCCTCCTCTCGCCACTCAAATATCACAGGAGGTGACTAGCAAATCAAATCAAATCAAAAATAAAAAAACATCTATCTTATGCCACAAGTAATATACAAGGATCTTTAACAAGTAACGATGACATAGCAGTTGTGCGTAGACTAAAGATACCTCTCAATCGCGTGTAATTAGCGCCCGAGTAGAATTCGGAGTAGTAATGACCACACAAAATCATAATAATTCAACAATGGCGGATGAATGAGTGAAAATGCCGGTCAGAAGGTTTCGTTAGTTATACCCGGAGCGATGGTGACAGTTCAAATGATACCGAGTGGTTACACGGTGCGCTCTTCCCGAGACTCTCGTGCTTGAGACTAGACGAGAGATCAATGAGTTTGTACACCTGGCTTAATGGTTCGTACACGTGAGCGACAGCGACGACGGATTACCATAGCTGATTGAGAACAGAACACATTAATAATTCAATGTTTCAATTTGGCTACGTATTACATACGATGCAAGAGGAGATGAGATACGATGTTGGAATTTAGCGACTCTTGTTTAGGGTAATGGAATAGAGACTGTTGTACTTTGAAAACATGTAAGCTGATTGAAATTTAATAGATAATGCGAGTTTTAAGCTACATACATTTTGATTGGCTACCCTAAAAACATAACAATATGAGTCCAATCGATTCCCGATGAAAAAAGCAGAGTAAATATGCATTTTTCAATGTCCCATCTGCCCAGTAGGGCTGAATTTGAACCGGTCATAAATTCATCATTCTTTGAGCCATTCCGGTTCATGTACGGACAGCGACGAATATAATATATGGAAATTTCAGGTTTGTAAAAGCTCTATAAAGCTTTACTACAGCAGTTTTGTAACCTACTTTCATATACCTAGCTGTTAGTTTTCCCAAAACTTTAAAAATATTTTTTTTTCAGTTTCCAGTTTCCAAGAAACCGGTTCCAAGTTCTAATGACTGTAGGCGTGAATAACTGAAATGGTTGATTCATCTTTGTCGTTGACAGAACTTTCAGCATTCAGTGTAGTTTTTACAGGACAGGTAGTATTTTTAAGGCTCTTCTCAGTACGTAGTGGACGTGATGTTTTTCCAGTTTCTGCACTATCGCACCCCAGTGACTCGTTCTGCACCGACCTTTTACAAAATGACATTATATGAGGGTTCACTGTAAAATTATTTTATATACTGAAAGCATTTTTTAGCATCCTATAAAAAAAAAGTAGTAAAGGGAAGAAAAATCTCTCAATCTAATTAATTGAAACTCTCTCTATACTCCAAGGTTTGCTGGTAGAAAGCTCTATTTAGGGTTAAGCTCGCCTCTGTACATGTCCGCTTTTTAATGTTTATCTATCATCTGTATGTGTGTACAATAAAGAATAAAGAATAAAGAAAAATCGCGATCAGGCTGAAGAATTAAATATTTAACTTTATAGGTAAAGTCCAACAAAAAAAGAACTCACTTGAGTGAAAGTTCATTTTCTTTTCCTATGTTGGTAGGTACCTAATTCATTTGAAATTCAATTTTCTTTCAATATTTCCTTTACCTTCCAGAACGATAATTTGATTCTGATTTGTCGAGAAGGCCAAAACAAATGGAATATCAACATTGTAGGCACTTACCTAAATATTAACAATAGGGAGCAAAGCGTCGGCCCATACTACACTGTATGGGTTTGCAATGAGATTCAGAGACGAAAGTAACCGTTAGCTTATGCTACGTCAAAATTGATGTACCTATAATCTATTTTTGAAAGCGCACTCTATATAATTATAAGTTTAAAAAACTTGAGAAACCGACTTCATTGTCAAACGGCTAAACAGATTTTAATCAAATTTGTTTGGGACAATCTGGACGTAAAAATAACCTTCCAAATAAAAAAATAATTTTCTAAATCGGTTCATAAATGACGGAGGCATGCAGTTACAAACTTTAAAAAATTATTTAAAAAAAAATGGCAACACCGATTTTAATAAAATTAAAATGGGACCAATCTGGAAGTAGTACCTTTCAGATAAAAAAATAATTTTTCAAATCGGATTTTTCGGCAAATGACGAAGTTATGCGGTAACAAACATTAAAAAAAAAATCGGTTGTCTGTAAAGTCGGTTTACTGACGATAGTTGAACGTGATAACGTCATAAGAAAGTACACGCGGACTCGCGGACTCGGACTCGAACTCTCGGACCCGGACCCGGAACCCGACCGAACCCTTACCCTTACCCTCATTTACCCTTACCTTCATTTACCCTTACCCTCATTTACCCTTACCCATTACCCGACCCGGGCTCGGGCTCAGGTAAATGGAACGACGAAACGACGTAACGACGCATGAGTCATGTTTTTTCGTGCGTGCAGCCGGCTCCATCGATTTATAAGACGTTATCACGTCAAAAAAAAAATACAACCGAATTGAGAACCTCCTCCTTTTTGATTGGAAGTCGGTTAAAAAACCACGATAAAAGATAAAATTTTAGAATAAAATTGGTAGCATTTACAAGAATTAGAACAATTCTTTATTGCACCAAAAACAGATTGTAGAGCTACTAGACAGCATTTTCTACCAGCCAACCTTGCAACAATATCAATCATTTTATTTTAAAAAAAATTGTTTCTTTAACCGCAAAGTGCGATGTCATACTGGTGTGTGATGCCAGACGCTAAATCTGTCTTGGAATAAAAAACAAATATCATTTTGTTATAAATTCAATGCTTTCTTTCTGTTATTTCCGTTTGATCAAATCCTTACATTTTTCACAATACAATACAAAAGATGTCAAGCCAGAGATAATTGTATTACTAATGCATGATTTTTGCAAAGCGAGGTTCCTGAATTATTATGGGCTTTATAAATAATGTTCATGAGAATGTTGATGATTTGACCCAATCATACCAGTTCAGGCACTATATAATTTAGTGATGCTATCAAAAAGTTCGTTATTAGTTTTGTAGTTTTTGATAAATTGTGTAAATTTTCTTGCATTGCTGTTAGTAAATTTTATTTTATAAATAGACAGGTTGTGATCATCTCTAATATCATAATCAAACATTATATTTAAGCTAGGTATCTAGCAATACGAAACAAAATACAAACTTATGTGGGTTTTAGTCGTTTGTTTTCAAAGCTCGACGCAAGTATTGTTCACAATTCATTCAGGAAATTAATTATATTCATGGCATGCGAAGGAAGCAAAGTGCATTACCACCTGCGTCGAACCATACAATAAGGCTGTTAGAACTTGTATAGAAACGATACTTTTATTGGCAGGTAGCACGGTATAATCGAGAAACTGGAAGAAGTTGGATAAATACTTATCTACTCCAAAGCGAGAATATAGCCGAAATAAATAAATTCTCAATGCATTAAAAACATCACCGCAAAGTAAGTAGGTACTCATGAAATAGTAGAATTGTTATACAAAGAGCTAAAATGACCCATTATATACAAAGTAAATTTTTCTCCCGAGCTTTAGCGAGAGAGTCAATGAGTCAATAGAAACAAAGTTTTAATGGGTTTTTAGCGACGTGTGTAACACTCTACTTTCCACTACGATTGCGAGAAAATAAGATAATTCAATATAATAAGAAATAGTTGAGAAAAAATACAAAGATTGCGCACCAATGTCTTTATTTTATTTCTTCTGTCGCAAAACATTAAATGAATTCTACCAAAAAGATCGCCAATTTCAGTTTCATTATCAAAAATAAAAAAATCTGAGGTGTTTTATTTCGGATTTGTTTATCGATAATGCATGAAATAAATCCATATTTTTAATAACACTGTTGCATTGAGGTTGTGAAAAAGTCAGATAAGATTCATTTCTAGGTGTTTATTCATTGGTAAAACCATAGAGTAAACGGGGAGTCCTGTGAGTGGTTTCCCTGGTATATTATAATTGCATGACCACTTGCCCACCCAGGATTGCATTTGCTTACCTGATACGACCACTGCCAATGAACAAATCACAATTTTTAGTTTTGAATGTACCGAATCACTTAATAATTTATCGAAAACTTATCGGTTTTTTAAATACGAGATATATTTGTTTAGATTTGTGAAGTGTAAATCTTTTTTTGTAAAGATATTAAAAAAAAACATTTTACTGATTTCAAAAAACCACGGTTCAGTTGTATACCACCTACCTAATTTATTCATAAAAAAATCAAATCAATTTAGTCTTTATTTTAGACCAAATTGATTTTGATTTAAGACGTTATTTTTTCACAAGCGATGCGCTAAAAAACCTATCATTCCCAAGAACTTAAATACGCTTGGAGAATATAGGGAACAAACTTTTCTGAAGATAAAATGGGAGATGCAGGGAAACAAATCTTTATAGGGAAACAATCTAATATACCATGCAGCTGGCCTACCATGAGCTTCATATGGTTATGGTTATGGCTGTCAAAATTGTGTCAACAGTGTCAACACATTCAAATCCAAGAAGAAAATGAATTAATGAATGCCTATCTATCTATACACAATTTGACAGCCATAGCCATAACCATATGGAGCTCGTGGTAGCCCTGCTGTTACTTCTTCTGTGGAAGCACGATACTGAGAAAAGTTCTATGAAAAATGTAAGCTTAACTTTCGAAAAGTTTGGTCAGAGTTGATTTATTAGATAACTTTTATTTGTAGTTTTTTTTATAATACCCAGTAAGTATAGCTTTTAATTTAAAAGTAACGGAGTTGTCTTGATAATGATTATGTATTTTTTATGACAAGTATGTTTAACCAAGTGGAAATCCGTGATCTCTGCCTACCCCCATGGGAATAATAAGGCGTGATTTTATGTATGTGTATACATACATACATAAAATCACGCCTTATTCCCAAATTAAAATTTGGCAAATTAATATGTTTAACCAAAAAACAAGCATTTCTAAATTTAGGGCACGTTTGGGTTTTAGATGGCGCTATGTGAAATTATCAGTCAACAATATGACGTTAATAAAAGTTGGGTACCTATTATCAGATTTCACTATTATAAAAGTTATTGGGACTTTAAGTTTCTCTTTGAAAGATGCTTTCTCACGCACGATGCACGAAACCTTTTATTGGTAAGTTTAAAGTTATCAATACATTAAATTACCCGATTTACTATTACTTTGATGGTAATACTTGATTCGGGATACTTTCTCGTGTGGATTTGTGTCATAAATTAAGCATTTAAATTTTATGAAATTATGGAATAGTTATCACATAAGCGGAAAGATAAGCTTATCGAATGCAAATACAAAATCTTTATATTATAAAATAATATTTATAATTATTATGACAGTAACTTAGTGTAGTAGGAACCACTGTTGATTACCTGTTACCGATATTATTGGAGTTTACATTAGTTAACAAAGCGTTGAAGACTTCGTATGTAAGCTTGCACAAAATAAAAAAAAATCGGTTTCACCTTGTCTGTTATCTTCCTCCGACAAACGCTTCGCTTATCAACGGAGACAGAATTTACCCTAATTTACCACAAGATTAAATGGTCAGGTTCGCCGTAGATTTCCCCGGGGCGTTCAAAGCTTCAATATCATAGTATATCTTAGCTCGTTTAGAGATGACAAGCGTGTATAATTATAAATTATGTACCTCATTATCATTTGTGCTGCCCGATCTAACTAGAACTTCCGTTAATTTATCCCGAAGGCTTTAAAATGAAGATTATGGAAAAGAGATTGTGTTGTTTTTATATGATAATAAAGAGACTTAGGTTGTGACCAGATTTATTAATCCTGGACTGTCAGTTTTAGAGTATCTTGGTACATTTTCTTTATTATAAAGGGACCACCAAAGGTCAATAAGCTATTCTAACATAATGATTGCGGTCAAAGACGTGAGAGTAAGTATTGCGGAGAAGGGTGTTGATTTTCGCGACACAGTTTTTAACTCCTGCGAACTTCATCGTTTTTCAATCTGTTTTCTGTACCTACTCTTTGTAAAATGATCCAAATAAATAAAATTTTGATTTTGATTTGGTTTTGATTGAGATACAAAAATGTAAGCGTTGTTACTAACCGCTGCGTTGTTGTTTTTTTTGGGTGTTCACAAATTGCACTCCTAAATTACAGAAAGAAGATACCTACCAAAACCATCTTTCTTTTTATACTCATACGAACTATAGCATAGCTGCTTTATTAAGCGAACAAGACAAGGAAATAGAGATAAATAGCCATGAAACAAAATCGTAATCCTCTAAGCTCGAGCTAATCAAGTACAGTTCGGCAGCAGTGTCGTCTCGTAGGTTCTAATAAATCAGTGAATTACCTCGGTTGGCTGTCGGAGCTTTGTGTCGAGCTCTAAATTCCGTATATTTGTAAGAAGACGTGCCCTGCATAGTTTCAGAATACCAATGAGTCAAGCTCAGTGCTCGCTGGAATTTTCTTAGTTAACTATGCCCTGGACGTATTTTCAAGAGCCTCTGTTTTCTCTTTATAATCATTACAAATTTCAATTTGATACCTACTTAAAATTAACCAGGATTTTATAATTGCAATTATTGAAAACAACAAAACATCATTTAAGCTAAGGTTATTATTTTAATCATACCTATTGTTTCTAAGAAAAACTCTGGTACACTGTTCAAGATACCGCGCCAACGCCTTTGAATAGTAAAAAAAAATACTGTAAAGTGAGAAGATCTGGAAAGTGTTTATTAATCCGTCCTCTTGTGTGAACATTTAAATTATTATTACTTAATAAATCATAAGGATTACTTTGAAAACTGGAGCTGGAGCCTCTTTGAGGCGCACTTAAAATCCTTTCACCACGCTTGGTTCTAAAAAATCAGTGACACGATAAGAAGAAAAAGAAGACTTAGAAAAATCTTCTTAAGTTCAGGTCGATGAGCCAGTGAAGTCTGGCACAGTCATTTAAACACAACTCAAATCAAATCAAATCAAAAATCAAAATATTTATTGGGGAAACAAATAACACAGGGGAGTATAAACAGAAGGGTACGATGATAGCCACAATAGTTATAAAAACTGTGACGCAGCTATCAACGCCCACCTCATAGACCTGAATGTTGTTTCTCATAAACAATTAGGTATTTAACATTTAGATAAAAACATAAAACTAAGAATTTAACTTAATAGAAAAAATAAAACTAACAGAGGAGCCATTACATATTATAAGTGCCTAATGGGATTAAGAGTAACGGGGAGCTAAGACACTCCAGCACAGAGAGTGACTGTGATACACCTGAATGTTCCTGTGTGGAGGGGAGTGTGAGGGTGTGTGTGAAGAGCTATCCTGTAGAAACAGCCTCCGTTGAGACTGGTAGGAACCAGTCTCAACCGAGCCTGGTCATTACATAGATAGTTCCCAGTGTGAGGGTGTGTGTGTGTGGGTGTGTGTGTGTGTGAAGGTGAGTTAGTGTTTGGTTGAAGAGGGGTGTATTGTGTGACTTTAAAATGTTAAACTAGTACTATCAGGAGGTTTTCTGTTTGATCGTAGGAAAGTGGTTGAAGAAAAGAAAGCAATTTCATTTTACATTGATGTAGTGTAAGGGGGTAGATATTAAGGTCTTTGTTTATCTTATTATAGAGCATTGAACTAATTATGTTATAGTGTCGACTGGCTAGTTTAGTTCTCCGAGACTCAATTTTACAGACCCTATCCAACCTGCGCTTGGTATTAGTAACTATAGGATCATAAGGCAGATGAGAGTGTTTTCGCAAAATAGTGTTAAAGATGAACAGTTGCCTTACTGTAAGAACATTACTGAGAGCGAAAAGGTCAACAGTGGGGTAACGAAAAGGTTTTCTAGCCATGACTTTCAGTACTGCTCTTTGAGCCCGCTCGAGTCTTATCATGATAGATTTGGAGGATCCACCCCAAGCAGTAATGCAGTAAGAGAGGATTGATTGAGCCAAAGCCAAGTAGACCGTTCTAAGGGATTTAGGTTCTAATACAGATCGAAGGTTTTTAAAAATGTAAATAAGTTTTCTAGTGCGGGATACTGTTTGATGTATGTGGTTATCCCAAGACATTGAGCTATCTATTGTTACACCGAGATACTTGATGTTTGATGTACGTTCTAGAGGTATGCATGAGCAAGGTTTCGGTTGTGTATTAAGGCAGGTGTGTATACAAATGTTGTGAGAAGATTGAGGTTGGCCAGACGCATTAGCGGAAAAAGTAATAAATTTAGTTTTACATCTGTTTAGGGTTAAAAGATTAGATGTTAGCCAAGACGTGACGGCACGTAAGGTGGATTCAGCTTGAACAAAGGCATCAGCCCAGTTTCTCCCATCTACAAGTAGAGCTGTATCGTCTGCATACGTTATAATTTTACAATTAGAGAGTTTGAGCCTACACAGCTCATTTATGTAAACTAGAAACAAGGTAGGTCCAAGGACACTGCCCTGAGGAACACCGAACTCAATGAATTCATCCGTGCTTTTATGACCATCAATTACGACACACTGAGACCGATTTGAGAGGTAGTTCTTCATTAAATTCTAGAATCTGAAACCAAAAAAGTGAGAAGCTTGATAATAACTTACTTTAAGTTCAAAGCAATCAAGGAGACATAGCGCATATCCTATGATTTCTTAGTACATACATACTAAGTAAAGTACCCACTCAAGATTATTTAAATATGTCTAAGGATGTAGTCGATGTAGTCAGAGGTACTTACGTCCAAACTTGGGTTAAACTTAGTTCGAGATGTTGGTATTCTGTAAGAACTGTTGTTGTATATTCAGCATCAATTAGCTGAGCAGTTTGAGTTTCAGGTGAAGGACACTCCGTCACGCCGCGTCGGTGCGCACTTACATAACCCTCCCAGGAGAGAAGGAACTTTACGACTGGTATTTCGGAGTGAATCTTTAATCTTGTCGCAGTTTTTGTTGCTTAGTTTATAGCGAAAAACTCAAAAAGTAGCGTAGGCTGTCTATGGCTCTGGTCTTGAGTCTATGTGAGTGCTGACTAAATAAATCCTACGTCGAAAGGTCACATACATAGTATAATAGTGTATTATATGCTATGTACTGTGTGAGACCTTTCGACGTCAAAACTCACACAGACTCAAAACCAGAGGCAGAGCCAGATAGAGCTTGTGGTAGGCCTCTAGTTTGAATAAATTCCACAAACACATTAGTCTTTTTAACAATGGTAGAAAAGGGCATACATAATTGAAAAAAGTCTGGAATCTGAAAAATGTTTTTAGTTCAAGCATTAAATATTATTATTATTAGTAAAAAGGGGATAGGGTTGTTTTTAGCAACTTTTAGATTTCATTTGACACCACGAACTAAATCGAAGTTCTATAATTATTCCTATTCTGGTAGCAAATAGCAATGCTATTAATGTCGTGACCTAATTTGTGAGGCAGCCTATTTAGCATATTTAGATTCAGATCAGGATTCAAGCTTTACAGGGATAAGATAAGATTTACAGGGATAGGAAATAAGATAGTGTGTCAATAGAAGGAAGACTTTGCTTGCCTATTTACTTAGTATAATCATAGACAAAGGAAAACAAGGTAAAATGTAGCTTCACCTATTGTTAGATGTTTGCTTTCAAAATTAAATAACCAGTTTTATCTGAACTAAGAAATTAAACAAATGAAAGCTTGCATTGTATCATAAAGTAAACATGCCTATGCATCTATTGTAGATGATTTATATAGCGTCAGGGGGTGTTTACTCATGCCCCTACTTACGCTATAGTGCCTGGGACAGGATTTTAGACAGAACTACGGCAGTCAGGTTTTGCTGTCTTATCTTTCTCCATAGAACAAAATAAAAATACTCAATGAGTTAAACGATGAGTTTCTATACTCGACAACTCAATGCAAGCTATTGAGAGCCAGAAAGTCAGAGTTCACACCGCGCCAGGTCAAGAAAACGTCCAATATCTCAGTAGAAAGAAAGAAAAAGTCAACACCTTTATAGCTTTCCTTACAAATGTATTCACTCACATTAGAAATTTACTTTCGTCCGTATGTCTGTAACAATGGCACTTGCACCCGTGAAATTGGGTCCTCACGTCACACACGATATGAAATGCTCTAAAGATGGCTCGTAAAAGAAAATGGTCTTTTAGTTTTCTTTAGACGTGCTAGTTCGTAATTAGTTGTTTATAATGATATCTAAGCTTTACGGTCTTTTTTTAATGGCGAAGGAAAACATTGAGGACACCCGTGGCTTAGTTAGCTTCACACTGAATGTTAAAGGTCCCAGGAACACAGCAGGACATGAGTGAAAATAGTTACCCTTGACTCTGTATTTGATTATCTAGATTCTAGATGAAAAAACTTATCTATTTAATCTTATATCTAAGGATAAAAAATAGGCTGGTAAGCTTTTGGCCATTTTTATGATTGTATTAACTCAACTTTGATATGGATTTTTTACACAAAGAAATTTACAATTAAAGAAATATTTACAAAATGTAGGCACCTACAGAATACACAAGAAACAGTTGAGCTATCATAGATAGATACATACCACAATAATTTTCATCATACCACACGTATGGGTTTGATGAAAATTTTTTTTTCGAGTTTCAATTTCAAGTATGGGGACCCCCAAAATTAACAGTTTTTTTTATTTTTGTGTTGCGGTTCACAGAATACATCTACTCGCCAAGTTTCATCAGTCTAGCTCTTACGGTTTCGGAGAAAAATGGCTGTGACATACGGACGGACAGACAGACAGACAGACATGACGAATCTATAAGGGTTCCGTTTTTGCCATTTGGCTACGGAACCCTAAAAAGAGAAACAAAAAGAAATACCGATGAAATACAATAGAAAAAAACAGAAAATGCTGGCGCGACGACCTTGACTCCTTCCACGACAGATGGGTACAGTTGATTGAGGATAGTGGAGA
This sequence comes from Thera obeliscata, assembly GCA_947578465.1. Classification (NCBI taxonomy): domain Eukaryota; kingdom Metazoa; phylum Arthropoda; class Insecta; order Lepidoptera; family Geometridae; genus Thera; species Thera obeliscata. The sequence continues at coordinate 18,577,117 of OX387912.1, read as the reverse complement.
GAAGAGTAATATGGGGAAGACGTTTGCCCAGCTGTGGAAGAGAGAGTTGAAGACAAACACATTATTAGGACAACAAAGTATACTATCTAATAAGTAATTTGATTACAAAGATTTTTATAATGTCCCAAAAGTTAAGAGCCGAGCGGGATTTGAACCCGCGACCTTCCCCTCGGTACGGGGCTGCGCTGTCGCGGGTTCAAATCCCGCTCGGCTCTTAACTTTTGGGACATTATAAAAATCTTTGTGATTTCCTTAAGTGAAAACACTATAAAATTAATCAAAAATTTGATTACACATTATATTAGATTGTATCACGTCATACAATAGTTGTATAATTAATTTGGACTATTATACCACTAGATTATTAATAAATTAAATGCCGTAATGATCCTAAGCCAAGCTAGTTTACTGTCAGATTTGACGGATGGCAACAATAGCCTCCAATTGCAAAATGATGGCAACACCAACACATCAAGCATCTGACACAATAGTACGGGCTCATATCGAAATCTTCTTGTGTTAGTAACCTACAGAGAATAGGTTTTTGAAGTTCTCGACAGACAACTTTGTTATTTTTATGGCTATAATTAATAGAGCGCCGGTGGCGTAGTGGTAGCGGCCCCACCTTCTGATCCTAGGGTCGTGTTCTTCACCTTCCTACCAATGAGGTTTTCTGTTTGTGTGTTGTAAGTACGTTTATGTAGGTAATATTTTTGAAAATACTCGTTTATTTATTTAATCTCAACAAATCAAACTCCCCCCTCTCTTGTTTATGTTCGATTCTGTCCATCCCAAGGTTGCCTGGTAGAGATTGCTGTTAGCGATAAGGCCGCCCATTGTTTTACTGTGAATTTTTATTTTTAAGCAAAATACTGTATTCCTATGTGTCATAGTAATCAATAAAGAGTTATCTATCTATCTATCTATCTGCCCAAAAATGCATGTACACTTGCCAGTGCTCTCAAACGGTGAAACCGGCATGTCATAGAACCTAAAAAGTTTGAAAATATGTGTCAAGTGCACGAAAAGAGCCTCTCCGAGGCGTACTTAAAATCCTTTTACCACACTTACCCCCGAATACTGAAACGCAACTCAGATTTAAGCACGTCTCAAGCGACGAATATTTGACAGATTTTCATTGAAACTATAAAAAAAAGCAATTTGTGACGTGCTCAAAATCTGAGTTGCGTTTCAGTATTCGGGGGTTGGATCGGAAAAACCAGTGACCAAGATAAGACAGCACTATCTAGCCCCAAACTAAACAGAGCTTGTATGATTCCCATCATCAGCTGAAATAACACTCATATTATATATTTTTATAAATACATACTGTATGTATAACATCCAGACAGAGAACAAACATCTACGTTCCCCACACAAATATTTGTTTTCGGTGGGGACCGAACCCATGGCCTATGGTGTACCTAGTGTAGATGGAAGGATTACTACCAACGGCGCCAGCCGTAACGCCTACATTGTACAAAATAGTTCTCTCTTCTTCTCTTCCTGCCTGCCACTTTATGTGGGGTCGGGGCAACATGTTTTTCTCCTCCTTTCTCCTCTGTCGACCGTCATCTCTGCATTCACTCCATGGATAAGAGATTAATCCATGTTGTACAAAATGATTCTAAGGCCTTTAACATAGATTTTTAGACAGTTCTCCATTGAAAAATTACAAAAATCTATGCTTGAGGCTCTCCTCAAACTCAAGCATTGTTTCTGAATACGGGCTTAGGAGAGGATAATAATAGTATTATTTATAGGATTTATTACGTAGCCAAAGAGCAAAAAAAGCTCATAAATTCGTCAAGTTAACGAGTATTGTGAGCTTCTGTATGTTTTTGCGATAGTTTTGTAATTTTATGGCGTTTTTCTCAAGCAAGAATGATCAAAGTGCACAAAAGTGGTGAAATAAGGTGTGTTAAAATTGACATTTCGTGATGCGTAGTGTCCACAAAATATTTCATTTGAATAGAAATATGCAAGCGCCGTGGCTAATTGGATTATTGTTACCATAAAACAATTTATGAAAATAAAACCTTCCAGACCGACAGACAGATCCATGTTTATCTTAAATAATAAACAAAGGGAGTAAGTACCTGCTTTGATGTACTTTTTAATAATAAAGATCCTTACTATAGTTTCCTTCCGGTTATATTCCTAGAACTTCCGTTCTCAGACAGCCATTATAAATAGCCCTACCACCTGTTTCCACCGTTTTTTTACAAATAAACATGAACCGTTGTAACTGGACTGACCTACAGTTCGTTGAACTCCTATTCAAGCTAAAAATCTTATAAAATTACAACCGCAATGTCGGTTGCATTAAATCTCCATTTTTGGGAGCGAAACAATTTAACAAACTTCTTGTTTCTTGAAAACTTATTATCTTCAACATTTTGCGGTCAGTGCCGTTTCTGCGAACGCGGATTGGTTCTACATTCTTCAGTTCAATGGTTGTATGAAGAAACATTGTAAGGTCTACGGACTTGGTTGTGCCTGGATTGTCTAGCACTAAGCACCGTGATAAATCGGCCTTGTCTCTAGGGAGGCGAGAGACAACCGAAAGTAGAGTAGCCGGAGGGGGTCTGCAGTGTGCGGACTAACTCTCAGTGTGTTGCCGCCTTTACGGGACGAAGCTCGTGCGCGCTCCGATAATACCTATTTGCCTCCGCGGTAAAACGATACCTTTGCCACATTTGTCAATTAAAAAAACTATATTTTTCATCGAACGATACTGGCAACGTTTTTTCGTGTTCCAACTTGAAAATAGAAGATGCTCTGATGAATTTCCGGCTGTAACGTTTGCTGTTTGTTTTTATTTTACCGGTAAGCTTAGTTCGTAAGTTATTTTTGTTGCTTAGCTTTTTATTGCAAAAGTTAACTTAGCGTGCGTAGCGTAGCACTGTACCCACATTTTTGTTTCTTTATTTTTTTCTAAATAGCTAGGAAGACTTGGTTACCCACTTTCTTATTATTTTAATTACATTGATATATTTATCTTAGCTTTTTCTTAGCATCCCGGCAGGTCTTTTTTTCAGCCAAAGCACAATCGATAGATCAAGCTAATAATATAAATTGTTGATGAAATATTCCATCATCTTGTTTGTATAAAATACTTCCACTATGCAAAATCAAAGCTCTAATCGAAAACCCTGCTCGTTCCATCAAATTGGCATCTAAAATTCAAAAGTTCCCAATGTGTGACGTTATTCGGGCTTTGTTTGTACAGTTCGGCGTTATTGGGTTAGAAATGGACCGGTAGAAAGGTGAGGTAATGGAATAGAACGTGACGGTACAAAATAAATGGTATTGCACTGGAAAAATTATGCGACTGCGTGAAAAATTGTCGTCACATGACTGGAAAAATTGTGCAGTGAGACTGCATGAAAAATTGTCGACTTACCTACCTACCGACTGGCCTCTCAGCTCAGTTGGTAGTAGCTCTGCCTTCTGAGCTGTAGGTCGTGGGTTCGATCCCCACCGAGAACAAATATTTGTGAGGTGAACACAGATGTTTGTTCTCTGCCTGGGTGTTATGTTGTATTCTAAGTATGTATTTACAAAAAAATATGTGAGTATTATATCAGCTATCTGGTTCCCATAGTACAAGCTCTGCTTAGTTTGGGGCTAGATAGTGTTATACAGCAATAGTTTGAAAAAAACGATTGCTTTCTACTTATTTTTATTCAAAAAGCGTGCTATAAAAATGGAAAATGCTGGACGTGATGTTAATTGAAAAAAAAGACATGCATACGCATATGCACCATTATTCATAAAAAAAAATTAACATCATTAGCTTGAAGAAGTCTACTACTGGACTGGGTTTATTCTCTATTCACCAATAGCCATCTTTATTCTCGTCGGTACATTTTGAGTCCGGCGCTTCGTCTTCCGGTTCGTGGTCGGTCATAATATAGCAACCTTTAGTCTCCAGCTATGACCAGTTCTTCTAATATTCATGTAGTAATAAAGCCTTGCGTACATCTATATTGCCTACGATGACGATCACGGTTTCGCTGTCTAAGTTTGCTGCAAAACCCTAACATAGAGCGCTGGTGGCTTGTATAACGGCCTCGCCTTTTGATCCTAAGGTCGTGGGTTCAAATCCAGTCGTGTACCAATGAGTTTTTCTGCCCAAAAATGTATGTACACTATGCCAGCGCTATCAAACGGTAAAGGAAAACATCGTGAGGAAGCCGGCATGTCGTAGAACCTAAAATGTTCAAAAGTAGGTATGTCAAGTGCACAAAAGGAGCCTCGTTGTGGCGCACTTAAAATCCTTTCACCACACTTGGTTCGAAAGAATCAGTGACAAGATAAGAAGATCGCGAGCGCGTCACTAGATTTATAAATCCTAGTTGTAGGTGTGCGCTAAGCCTAATAGGTACACAATAATTTATAAGTTTAAAAGACTAGAGAAACCGATTTCATTGCCAAACGGCTAAACCGATTTTAATGAAATTTGTTTGGGACAATCTGGACGTAAAAATAACCTTCCAATTAAAAAAATAGTTTTCTAAATCGGTTCATAAATGACGGAGGCATGCAGTTACAAACATTAAAAAAAAAATGGCAACACCGATTAATAAAATTAAAATGGGACCAATCTGGAAGCGGTACCTTTCAGATAAAAAAATATTTTTTCAAATCGGCTCACAAATGACGAAGTTATGCGGTAACAAACATAAAAAAAACAACCGAATTGAGAACCTCCTCCTTTTTGATTAGAAGTCGGTTAAAAACACGTGCAGTAGTTACATGAAGTTGTTTGAAACAACAAGGGAAGTAAGTGAGACGTCGTGAAAATGAGATTTAAGTTTATCTGAAGTAAGTTTTATCCTTTGGAATCCCACAGTGACTTTACTAGCTTGAGAGGTCATAGCCGAAGAACTAAGTTCCAAACTTCGTGTTATCTGTGGTCTGAGTCAACAGAACGCTAAAGTTTGTAAAGCAGTTGGAGAAACTAAAGGCGATTGGCCAAAAGCCACCCACATGTAGTGCTTACTGTTCTAATAACTGTATTAATATAAAGAGGTTTTAAAAATGTTAAGAATGATATCCATTTCTGCTATAATCTTCTTTTTCTCGTGTCACAGGTTTTTTCAAGCCAAGTGTGGTGAAAGAATTGTAATTGCGCTTCAAAGAGGCTTCCTTCGTGCACTTGACACAATGTTTTCGATCCTTTCGATTCTATGACTGACGACATTGTTAAGATCGCAGGAAGTCGGTGGATGGAAAGGGCTCAGAATCGTTCTCCCTGGAAATGTGTAGGGGAGGCCTATGTCCAGCAGTGGACTTCTTCAGGCTGGCATAGTGCACGTTGTACATTTTTGAACAGAAAAACTCATAGGTACAGAACTGGATTTGAACACGCGTCCTTAGGATCGCAAGGCTACCACTAGGCCACGAGTGCTCTCTCTGCTTTATCAGAATAGGTTTATATCGAAAAAAACAAAATAACGCATCTTTTTAAAAAAGTTTATTTTTTAGGAGAGTCCTTCCTCAATATATTTCTTTGTTGTCATCTGATAAAATATAGGTGCAAAATTACGTTACCTATAGTATTAATTTCATGAAGGAAGTACATACATGCATAAATTAGAAAATGTATGCGACTGTGAATGGTATGACATCACGAATTACCGTTTTTCAAACACACTTTCTGTCGTTTGGCATACAATAACACGTAAAGTCACGATATTGCCATGCATATGCATTGTATTGCTTGTTTGGGTAATTTTCTGTCTAGTTTGACCCCCATACCCACAGCCGAACTCCACTATGCCCCATAAAAAACTATGTCAATTACCTAAATATATTTTACGAGCCATGATGTTTTACTTACACTCGAGATGAAAAAACAATTCACCACGCTCAAGTCTTTTTGTATTTTTTCGGTCTATCGGACCAGTAGTGTGGTGAAAGGATTAGAAGCACGCTGCTTCTGTAGTAGATTTCTCGAGGTTGTTAGGCTTAGGTTTAGTTTTGATAAGGTTGAATGTGTAGATTTTCACCATTACCAACACCACCTACGAGTATTTATGTGTCTATAACATCCGGAAAAGTGACAGAAGTGTCACAAAATGGCAAAATATTAATGAAATTGAGATTTCTGTTAGGGCCTAATGGCCCTGAAACAGGAATATGTACTCGTACGGTTGTAGGCAATAAATATTGCACATCGGCTTTACTGCTTTCGTAGAGCGCTATCTCTTTCTGTCGCACAATTCGCTCTATGAAACCGAAATTAGCCGATGTGCAATATGTGTTGCCTACTACTGTAACTCGGGGCTTTAAACCCAAAACTTTTCAAATAGCGGTGGTATTGCTATTCTCTCAAGCTCTTACAGGCTTGAATAGTCAAACAGAGTCTGTCCAAAACGAATGTTGCCATCTCAGTTGTTCTATAGTTCTGAACTAAATTGTCCAGTTATTATGACAGCTATAACTGCAATGCAGGTCGTAGAAAAATTAGGTCAGTCGTTACTCCCAAAGTTGAGAAGATCCGACAGCTTTCCAATATCATAAAGTCTAGTAGGCTCAATATTGCCTGAATGAAAAATATAGTTTGAGCAAAAAGTATTTATTCTTATTGAACGGTCGATGATTGCGTTTAGTTCATTTAGCATTTTCCACTGGATTTATAAAGGAGGTTTTATTACAAAAATAAGATGCAAATCTCGTACTAAATTATATCTCCACACACTGATCGGGATCACTCGTAGACTTACAAACATGCCACAAAAACTGTATATTACTAAGCAAGTGAAATTACTGGCACGTGAGGCTGAAAATCTGTATGCCTCAAGTGGATGGACTCAGATAAGCGCATCGTAGGGCATGATCCTGACGTGTGACACCTACGAGGCAATGCTTTGTTATAGGCAATGTGGTTATCACTTAACATCAGGTGGGCTATAATGCTTGTTCCATCAGGTAGATGGTCAAAAAAAGTTATATACCTTAGTTTTGCTAGATAGATATAGTAACTTTTACTTATTCAAAACAGTTGCAATTTAACGCACACAATACGAATGACAAAATGAAGCCATACCATCACCGCATTGATGCGAAACGTGATTATTATTGTTGTTTGCTGAGTGTAACGCTTCAAGTTAAATTGCGAACAGTAAAACAGCAATAAAAGCGGTCGGGCAGGTTGGGCCAAGGACAGGAAAAATACATTCATCCTAACGTACTACATAGGTACCTATCGCGGGAATTGCAGGTCTACTACTGCCAGCTTTAGGGCTGTAGGGTTGTCGGTTTGCCAATAGTAATAAAACACTTTCGAAGGTAGTTCGCTACGATTGACAGAAGGTAGGAACGCAGGGCAATAGATCCCTCAGTCCTACTCTCGAATTTAAACATTCTTCAGTGAAAACCTCCTTTTAAAAACATTGATCAACGAAATAGGTTTACTTCGAGCTTTCTACGTTTATTCTTCTCAGCCAAACAAATGATAGCGCGGCTTTTTTCCAACTCCAATAAATCAGATTTGAATTTCGAATCGCCGCTTATTGTAATTCCTAACCAATATTTGAAATTGGAACGATTCTGATTCAAATAATGGAACTTTCGATAAATATAAGACTTTCGCTCAGCCCTGAGACGCATCGAGAACTATGAAAATTATACGTTCAAGAATGTAATTGTCTGAAAAAATGCCTAGTCATACTCGGACTCAGAACCTAATCGAGGTGATCGAATCGATGCGTTTTTAGTTCACAGTCGTGAGTTCTTTTACACCGAAATTAAATGACGTATTCCACCGACAGCTTCCATTTTAACCGTTGAATGCTGTTCAATTTTTTGTTTTTGTGGTGATACGTAACCGAGCTTTCGGCTTTTGGTCAATTATGAGTAAGTACCGTTTGTAATGAGTATTTTTGTTGCCAGTGTAATTTAGCCGACCGATTAAATATTTATTCTCCCATTTAAACGGAATTCATCTAAAAAGTAAAGTTGAAAAAAGCAATCGTGACTTTGATACAATGTAGCTATACGAGTAGTTCAATTAAAAAATGTAATAAAAATACACTGTTTTTACAACGTAGCCGCGTAAAGTTAGAATAATATTGTGTTAGTCTGTAGTTTGGAGCAACTTCCCATGGCGCTTTAAGCCTTATAACATTGTAACAAAGCCTAAAGCTTAGATTCTTGAGTTTACTTTGACCCGGTCGCGCCCGCAGGCGAAGTAAAACGCGTTGAATTTGTAAGAATGACAAGAGTCGTATTATTTGAGTTTTAATTCAGGCACCCAGTTTAATAATAACAAAAGCTGTTTTTCTGTGAAACCATTGTCTAGAAAAGTGGTTGTGAATTTGGATTAGGTATGAAAGCAAAAGGGAATTAAGTGGTATAATAATAAGGATAATCCAATTATATAAGGTCCTATAGTTAATTTTCTAATCTTTGCTACTTGCAATACATAGAGTTTGTGTGATTACTTGGTAGAATACGGGTGTTGGACTTTAGCATTAGGGGTTATGTAAAAAAAAAACAGGGAGCCGTGACTAAGAAGAAAACATGGAAACGATTTAGTTGATTTATCTTGTATTTGAATATATAAAATAAGTTACAAGTGATAAACGTTCATAATTTAGTGCACCTTCGCTCTTTTAAGTTTTCAATCAGAAGTGTGAGACGTCAACTCATGTGCTGGACTTTTTGCAAAACTGTGAGTGATGTTGAGGCATCGTCTATAGACCGGCCTTTTGGAGGATTTTTCTAGAACATTGCGAAGACACACAAAACAAACACCAAGGAATTACCTAGTTTGTCTACGACTACGACCTACGACGAGCCGGCGTGTTACCATTAGGTCGTAGTCTAAATCGATGAAGTGCAGCGAACCTAAATCATTTTGATGAAAATGTACAAAATTAAATGTACCTACCCTATATGCAGGTATATTTCATTATGATAACACATTGCCAGCAAAATACAGAAGTGCAAATAGTGCAAGTAATTCAGTGGACAAAAAAAATAAAGTCAGCTTTTTCATCGATGGAAAATGATTGATTGAAGAGAAATTGAACCATGATTGAAGAGAATATTTAAAACAAGAATGAATAAGTGTTTAAAAAAAAAACAGAGAAGGTATGAAATGAAATGAAATGAAATGAAATGAAATGAAATGAAATGAAATGAAATGAAATGAAATGAAATGAAATGAAATGAAATGAAATGAAATGAAATGAAATGAAATGAAATGAAATGAAATGAAATGAAATGAAATGAAATGAAATGAAATGAAATGAAATGAAATGAAATGAAATGAAATGAAATGAAATGAAATGAAATGAAATGAAATGAAATGAAATGAAATGAAATGAAATGAAATGAAATGAAATGAAATGAAATGAAATGAAATGAAATGAAATGAAATGAAATGAAATGAAATGAAATGAAATGAAATGAAATGAAATGAAATGAAATGAAATGAAATGAAATGAAATGAAATGAAATGAAATGAAATGAAATGAAATGAAATGAAATGAAATGAAATGAAATGAAATGAAATGAAATGAAATGAAATGAAATGAAATGAAATGAAATGAAATGAAATGAAATGAAATGAAATGAAATGAAATGAAATGAAATGAAATGAAATGAAATGAAATGAAATGAAATGAAATGAAATGAAATGAAATGAAATGAAATGAAATGAAATGAAATGAAATGAAATGAAATGAAATGAAATGAAATGAAATGAAATGAAATGAAATGAAATGAAATGAAATGAAATGAAATGAAATGAAATGAAATGAAATGAAATGAAATGAAATGAAATGAAATGAAATGAAATGAAATGAAATGAAATGAAATGAAATGAAATGAAATGAAATGAAATGAAATGAAATGAAATGAAATGAAATGAAATGAAATGAAATGAAATGAAATGAAATGAAATGAAATGAAATGAAATGAAATGAAATGAAATGAAATGAAATGAAATGAAATGAAATGAAATGAAATGAAATGAAATGAAATGAAATGAAATGAAATGAAATGAAATGAAATGAAATGAAATTATTCGTTTGAAGCATGGTCATATTGAAAATTGGTACGTTACTAGCCCTATGTGGCGTTACTAGCCCCATGTGGCGTTACTAGCCCTATGTGGCGTTACAAGCCCTTTGTGGCGTTAAAATGAAATGAAAATGAGACGATAATGAAATGAAATGTATTTATTCGTTTGGAGTATGGTCAATATTGAAAATTAGTACGTTATTAGCCCCGTGTGGCGTTGTTAGCCCTAGTGGCGTTAAAATGAAATGAAATGTATATTCGTTTGGAGTATGGTTAATATTGCAAACTAGTACGTTATTAGCCCCGTGTGGCGTTGTTAGCCCTTGTGGCGTTAAAATGAAATGAAATGTATTTATTTGTTTGAAATATGGTCAATATTGAAAATTATTGCGTTACTAGCCGTTTGTGGCGTTACTAGCCCTTTGTGGCGTCACTAGCCCTGTGTGGCGTTACTAGCCCTATGTGGCGTTACAAGCCCTTTGTGGCGTTACTAGCCCTTTGTGGCGTTACTAGCCCTATGTGGCGTTAAAATGAAATGAAAATGAGACGATAATGAAATGAAATGTATTTATTCGTTTGGAGTATGGTCAATATTGAAAATTAGTACGTTATTAGCCCCGTGTGGCGTTGTTAGCCCTAGTGGCGTTAAAATGAAATGAAATGTATATTCGTTTGGAGTATGGTTAATATTGCAAATTAGTACGTTATTAGCCCCGTGTGGCGTTGTTAGCCCTTGTGGCGTTAAAATGAAATGAAATGTATTTATTTGTTTGAAATATGGTCAATATTGAAAATTAGTGCGTTATTAGCCCTTTGTGGCGTTACAAGCCCTATGTGGCGTTACTAGCCCTATGTGGCGTTATTAGCCCTACGTGGCGTTACTAGCCCTTTGTGGCGTTAGCAGCTGGCAGCCATGCAGCAGCTATGACTTCAGTCGCTGTGTTATAGAAGTACTTTGTGGCATTGTTAACAACAGAGGAAAGAATGGAGAAAACTGCATCAAAACCCCGAAAACTGCATAGGTAGCTTTTAAATTTTAGAGAAGAAGAGATAAATAGAGCCTCTTTATTTTTATGTTGACTACAGTCATATTAAGTTGAAATATCATTTAGAAATATGTTAAAGACAATCATTTTAGATTGAAATCATTGTTAAGATTCGTATTAAGATTTGTAAGCTAAGGAAATAGTTTCTTACCATTATTGTTTTCACGTTGAGCTTTGAATTACTAATTGAAATTGTTAAATTGTTTAAAATATTAAATATTTAACAGTACTCACGCGGGGACGCGTGCATAGTCAGAATGGTCGAATGAAAGCAAAAGGGAATTAAGTGGTATAATAATAAGGATAATCCAATTATATAAGGTCCTATAGTTAATTTTCTAATCTTTGCTACTTGCAATACATAGAGTTTGTGTGATTACTTGGTAGAATACGGGTGTTGGACTTTAGCATTAGGGGTTATGTAAAAAAAAAACAGGGAGCCGTGACTCAGAAGAAAACATGGAAACGATTTAGTTGATTTATCTTGTATTTGAATATATAAAATAAGTTACAAGTGATAAACGTTCATAATTTAGTGCACCTTCGCTCTTTTAAGTTTTCAGGTAGGTTTATCAACAAAAGTAGTTGTCAAACTATATAACGAGGTGGTGGCGCTGCGTAAGACCTAAAAAAAAAGATTTACTCGTAAATGACAAAGCCTGGTGCTAGCTAGTATTTCGCCTGTTACCTTGTTATTTTTTGTTACATTTGCAGCATTTTACAATGTTACTGCATAGTATTTGATTTAGACTGGCCACGAATATTCCAAAGCTTGCATTTAGATCTAGGTTTTACCAGTAACTGCTATGCTAGAGTTTCGTTCAATCCAGGCTTTGACTGTGGTGCAAATATTTTATTGTTAGACTTAGAGCCCAAAAAAGAGCTGAGACGTTTTATTGAATTTGTCGATATTTTCCAAAGAGGTGTCGCGTGACGCGTTACGGTGACAAGTTCACAGTTTTTCCCACCTCACATAAAAAAAATCACAAAAAAAGACTCGTGACTGGTAATTCTTATGTACTTAGTAGATTTTTTATTTTATTTTTATGGTAGATATTTATCTCAAATCAATTACTTAGCCTATATTAAGCTCTGCTTTCTCGGTAGGGTAAGTACCAAGTTGGTTCTGTGTCAGCTATTAATGAATTTTCTTGGTGTGTCACCTACTTTTTTTTATATATTAGACAATTCACACAAGTTAACCTATAACTTCCTACAACATGGTATGACTTAAACAAATCGGTAACATCATCAAGCCTTTCCTTTGATCCTCTGAATCGAGAATATGCCAGTTTGGCCCTTTGATCACTAGACCGTGAATCATTATGTATATTCACTTAGACCCCAAGAATGTATTCCAATGAGTTTATTGGTTGTGAAAGACTTGAAGGGTACTTTGGTAGGTAATGATTGCAAATGATTTCAAAGTTTATGCGTATAGCAGAATTATTACCCATAGCCTATAAGTGATCACAGTTTTTTCTACTTTTAACCTCTTTTTATGAGATTTTTCGCAACAGTTTGCAACAAACAAAAATCTTTTTTGATTAGAAAAGTGCACAAAAATGTGTGACAGCAAACTTAAAAGAATTAGATTTTTTTCAGTTACTTAATCTTTGTGTATTGTGGACTAAGTGGTATTCAAATTCAAGTAAAAAAATGTTTATTTAGTTGTCCAAGGATCACTTTGAAACGTTCTAAAGCTATATAGAAGAGTCTAGGCGCCAGTTCCACGCGACCAAGTCTAGAATAACAGGCAACAAACTACGGCTTGGTTCCTGCTGTTTTTTGTATGATATTTCTACAAAAAAAAAAATATTTTGGCGGGATTTCACTGTGGTGCCCCTCCAAATCAGTGAAACATATAGGAAAGACATAAGTAAATGTTTCTTATCTACACTAATATTATAAAGAGGAAAGATTTGTACCTATTTTTGTATGTTTGTAATGAATAGGCTCAAAAAGTACTGGGCCGATTTAAAAAATTCTTTCACCAATAGAATGCTACATTCTTCCAATTTGACATAGGCTATACATTTCATTTTGAAAAACCGAAAGTGTAGAAAAATGAGTCTTAAAATGTCTTTCGTCGAATGCGCTGCCGAAACTATTAGCGATAGAACAAAATAATGTACAACAATATTGTCTACCCCGTGCGAAGCCGGGACGGGCTGCTAGTATGTAATAAATGGACTAATAAAAGACAAAAACTCTTATTAGATATACCTACTAAGTATATCTAATAAGAGTACTACTCTATTTACCGTATTATGTTGACCTACTTCATTAGTAGGTATAACATTGTCCGTCTAACATATCTCCAGCGTAATTAATATCAGCAATCACCAGGGACTCATTATTTCAGCAGTTGTAGTACATTCAGTCTCTTGGGCTCTGAACACATCTTCAGCTAGCTAACGTACTACCAGTCCGGACTGACCTGGGCCGAGTTGTATAATAGTGCAATTAGTATATTTTATAAATAGAAAATATTCATTCTACGTCACAAAACATGATACAGACCCAAATAATACAACATCAAAAAATAAGTGACGTAAAAAGCTTCCACTTAGCATTTGCCATAAAAGCACAGGGCCTTATGGCTCTGGTTTTCAGTGGTGCCGAGATTTTGTGTAGTAATTCACGGTACTAATGTCGCGTAGGTAAACACTATAAAAACTCTTGTGTTGTTTTATTCATCATTATAAGTCTGATCTTACTCAGAATCTAAGTTAAACTCGAACCGAACCCGAATGGAACCAATACGAAGCGTTCAACTGCTTTGATAGTTATTCAAAAATCTGTGTAACATCAATAAGGTTTTTTACAAAAGAGCGAAATACATTATGAATTGACTTTGAAATAGGATTTCAGTGACAATAGATTCAGTATTGTTGCTCCCAGGAGACATGCTCATCGCTCAACTAAAATCCAGTTGAGCGAGGATCGTCGCCATTGGGCATAAGCTGTGGCGCTTGAGTAGTTTTTAAGTGAAAGAGTAACAAACATCCATCCATCCATACTTATAAACTTTCTCGTTTATAATATTAGTTGGATAATATACATAAAAACTATACCTTTCCCGTACCGTCCTCAGTTAACATTATCATCGGTAGTATGAAGCAGTCTACTATTAGACGTAGGCTTTCCCTTAAATTTCGAGAAAGACAAGATAGTGAGACTTCTCCATCCAACAATTTCTCGTAGTCTTTCCATCCCCGTCACAAGTATTACTTCTAGATTTTTATAAAAACACACTCTAAGAAGAAGATTTACTATTATTGAGGTTTAAAACGTTGACTTACATCTACCATATCTTTCCCGTCGTCCTCAGTTTACATTATCATCGATAGCATGAAGCAGTCTATGGTTAGACATAGGATTCCCCTTGAATTTCCAGAAAGACAAGATAGTGAGCCTTCTCCATCCACCAATTTTCTCTTGGTCGTTCTATCCCCGTCACAAGTATTACTTCTAGGTGCCAGTGCTTAATAAATGTTATTGTCGTGACCGTAACCTCTTAGAGAATCAGGGCTCTACCCAGTGACATCAATAATGCAAGAAGTCATTAATAATGCTGGCCACGGCTTCGATGAAATGAAAACACGTACTCCGATAATGAGTTTCTGGAGCAAAAACTCTGCTGCTACTGAGCTATTATAAAAGTAGATGCATCATAGTGTTGAAGAAAGTACGTAGTCATCAATATAAGCAGACGCACATGGTTTTACTTACATAATAGGTGCAGGTAAGACATACTTTGTAAGTAGTTTCGTATGAGCTAGTGATCAAATCTCATCATCATCATCGTCCTGTTGAATTTCCAGGAATAATGATTTTGAGCCCTATTCATCCACCGACTTCCCACGATCGTCGGTCAATAGGGTGGGTGAGCGTCCTACGTTTCGTTTTCGGTTCATGGTTGCCATTCGAGAACCTTACTCCCCAACGGTTTTAGGTGCTTCGAGTGACCAACTCTAGTGACGGAGAAATAAATTTAGCATCCTGTAACTGTTTATCGTTATTGCAAAAATGGTGATAGTTTATCTTTTGAAAGAAAGAAAAGCATTTTATTGACCTATTAGCATACAGGACACAGGAATACCTACCTACTTTTTTTTTTTGTCAGATTACTATAAGTCCATCGATGTTTGAAATGCTAATGTATATTTAATTCCAATAGTATAGTTATTTTATAAAAATAGGCTGGCGTGGTACGGCCATGTCATGAAGAGGGAGGAAAGTGATGATTATGAATGTGGATGGATATGTGAGTAGAAACCAACTGCCCTATGTTTAATTAATACAAAAGTTTAGTTACTTTATAGAAATTGAGGAGCAGGCTGGCGTGGTACGGGCATGTCATGAGGAAGGAGGAAATATATGTGACTAGGAGAGTGATGAGTAATATGAATGTGGATGGATATGTGGGTAGAGGTAGACCAACGAAAACCTGGATGAACTGAACAAGAAAGGATTGAATGCAGAGATGACGGCCAACAGAGGGAAAGGCATGTTGTGCCGACACATAAAGCGGGATAAGGGCAGGAAGAAGAAGAATAGTTACTTAATACTAAATAGTTTGATCTTTGTAAAAGATAAGTTGCTTCACATCACTATGAGACGATTCCGAGCAAAGTTCACCCTGGGCGATCTAAAAGTTACAAGGGTCTTGGCTTATAACTTTCCGATGCCAAGGTAAGTTCATTAATATCGGAGGAAAGATTTATGACCTACTTAAGTTAGTGGCGGGGACTTACCAAGCAATATGTGTACAATATTGGTTGATTAGAAATATTGACGTCATAGTTTACGTCGTACGTCGTTGTAGCCACAAGTATACAGTACTTAGGTATGCGTAGCGTTTCATTTCATATCAGGTGCACTAGGACGCATCAGATGGTTTAGATTTGAAGGCTTGGTACTCGTAATTTTATTAATACTCGGGGAAAAAGGAAATTTTCCAAACAAGTGGATAACATAGCCTTCCTTGAGGCTAAAAACTTGAGAAACCGACTTCATGGCCAAACCGCTGAATCTATTTTGATATAATTTCTATGGGACTAATCTGAACTTTTTACGTAAAAAAATATTTTTTTTTTGTCAAATTGGCTCATAAATGACGAAGTTACTCTATAACAAAACTGAATTGAGAACCTCCTTCTTTTTAATTTGAAGTCGGTTATAAATAGTACTAATCACTGTGACAATACTTTACACGTACCTATAACATAATTACGATTGTTACATTGTTATAATACTAAGAGTAATGTTTAGGCGTGTCACTGACTACCTTCTTTAGATACTCAAAAAGTTTATAAATTATAATATACTGAAAGTTCTAAATACCCGTGCGGAATAAAACTGTGAGCATATTTAGAATGAAAAACAAAATAAAGAAAATACATTTATTTTCTAAACATGTAGGTATGTGCAGACTTTTTTTTTTAAGTTTTGTGCTGGCTTGGATACAAAGTCCTTTCGCCAAATCATGATTGTTTTTCTGAATTTTTTGTTGACGTAATATTGCACTTATTGCCATAACCGATGTACACAGTAACTGGTCGTTTACTGCAGTAATCTAATCTCATAATCGTAACAGAACCAGCTACTGTTACCGTGAGAATTCACTGACAAGACCATTATCTCACTGTTACCGTTCTGAACTAACCGTTAGTTCGAGCGATCTTAATTAATTAACGAGGCAATACTCACACAATAAACGCGATGTGAAAGGCTTATTACGGCGACCAACTGCCAAATAACGGGGGTAATCGCAATTTTATATACTTCACTTAATTGTAGCGTAAATTAGAAAAATAAAAAATAAATATTATTTTATTTATTTAAAGCATCCAACAGAGAAATCACACATAAATAAAGAATCTTAAATGTATAGTTAGTTATCAGTTCGTTGTGTCTCTCTAATAACAGGACGCCACAGCGCGCGCAAAATGTACAACTAGACAAAGCAAAATAATTAGTGTAAGGTACTTAGTGTAAGTAATAGTGAATACCAAAATAAAATAATAACATAAAAATAATATTGTGGACAATCCACACAACACTATCTAGCCCCAAATTAAGTAGAGCTGGTACTATAGAAACCAGATAGCTGATATAATACTTATATTCCTTTTTTTTTCTCGGTGGGGATCGAACCCACGACCTATGACAGAAGACAAAGCTACTGCCAACTAGAGGCCAGTCAAATGCAAAGAAATTTTGGGCCCGTTATACTTAATATGTAACTTTTTAAATATCGTAATATTATAAAACAAAGACGGGTTAGTTACACCAATTTATAACTCGAGAACGGCTAGGCCGATTTGGATGAAGCTTAGAAATAATGTAGTTAGTAACTTAGATAAACTGTATGGTAGAACTTTTTTCTTAGTTCATAACCCGGTTATTAACTAAGAATTGAATGAAAATAACTTCTTTCTCATCTTTTTTGAAAAAAAAAAAATCTTCTTCGTATTTGTTACGAAACTTGGTTACGTACAAGCACTAGAAGAAAAATATTGGTAAATTTTTATCCCGAAAAACTACTAACGGGAACGGGCAAAGACACGGATGGCAGCTAGTAATGTTTTAAAACCAACCGGACCCTGTTTTCACGAATGTTTGTTCTCCAAAAAACAAGGACACGACATTATCATGATGAAACCGTTTCAGTCTGTCATAAAACAGACATCATTTTTCCTTTTATTACGAAGCTTTGGGCTCGTAGAGACGGCGTGGGATCATTAATTATTGCATAGAAACGATCTACATTTTTAAGTGGAGGGGACAGGCAACTAGGACAATGAAGAATTGGACCATGGTCCCAGTTTTTTTAGTCTACTTCAGGCGACTGGAACCAGAAACTGCACTACGTAAAAAACGCCCGCGCCACGCATAGCACAAAAAAAAATAAAGAAATCTATTCTTGACCTGTAGTCTATAGCCTTTTTACTAACCTATTCATTACTTTGCCTTGAAAAGACGTAAATTTGTAGTGATCAGGAAAATAGACACGTATATTGCCCAGGTGCAAAATTGGAGTTCATGAAACTTAGACTTTTAGTTCTACAAGGTTGTTTCCTGATTTTAAAAGTTTTATAAAGAACTAGCCATCACTAGCGATTTCGTCCGCGTGGATCTTATTTTCTAGCGAAACACACTTTCATAAACCTCTTCTAAATGCTGCAAAGAGTACTCTCACCTAAGTTACTCTTTTAGCTAGAGGTAGAAGTTTAAGCATATTTATTTTTTGCATTTTATGCGTAGTCACAGTTAATAAAAATTTGTTTTTATAATACCTACACGATTTTTATAGCCTCTATTCCAATCCTTTTGTTTTTAATACTCTTTTGTCTTCACTAATTGGAGTGTTGGGGTTGGAAACCGGCCAATTTTTAATTAGTGGATATTTTTTATTTTCGTCTTACTCTGACTAAATTTAAAATCTGCATTCGGTTTGCAGAACCATAAAAGCATGATGTTTTTAACCATTGATGGCTTTCCCGTACTTTATTAGTTACCTAGGAGCCACGATGGGCTTGCTACTTTTCACATGTGGAAAATGTTTGTGCTACTATAAATGCTAGTTATGTCTTGTCAAAGTTTGGTGAAACTACAGTAGGAGGAGTGTAGGAGGCAACAGGCCTATAGACGAGCAGCCAAGTAACTTACGTATGTTTTACGTATACCTACGCAAGCATGGTCTAGGTATAAATAAAATGAATCCCTATTTATTTTGATCACGCCATCACGCCTGAACGGTTAGACCGATTTGACTGAAAATTGTTGGGAAAGTAGCTTAGAACCAGAAGACGCACATAGGAAACTTTTTAACCCCAAAAAGTAACAGGATCGGGGCGATCGAAGCAGTGGGTGGCCGGTAGTTCTCAATATGATTTGTTATAGGCGATGGTTACCGCTTAACATCAGGTGGGCCATAAGCTTGTTCCATCAACTAGTAGTATAAAAAAAAAAGTTTGATCTACCTCTATTTCACAGTCGATTGGTAACCCGGGTCATCAGAAAAGCTTGTGTTTGCGTTTCCGCATAGTTTCAGTCACGAACGCCTTGTTGACTTCTGACTTGACCTGACTCGATATTAATCTTCCCACAGTCTATCGATCTTACAAAATTTCTGCAGACTAACAGCCACCCACGGCTTCATTCGTGTGCTATTTTTATTTTCACTGTGTCATCTCAGTTCAACCGTGATCATGGTGCATGCAATTGTGCCGAAATATCGGGAGTCAACTCAAAAATGTAATCATGGTAAATATACCGTTGTTTCTTATAAATAGTGTTAAAAACCATGATAGTTTCATTCGTGTGGTTTCTCAGGCCCATTCGATTTCACAGTTTGTAGATTCGCAGGATAAAAAGTAAAAAGCCTTAGTTTTTGTCACCCTACAACTTCGTACAATTTTATTTTGCAAACTATTTATTTACCTATATATAGGATCGAATCTCTGATGTTTCAAACAGCATATATTATTAAAATCATAATTCGACAAATAGAACAAATATTCGAGTGCTGAACACAGATGTTTGTTCTCTGTCTGGGTGTTAAACTATTTTTTAAGTATGAATTTACAAAAAAATATCTAAGTATCAGGTGTCTGGTTCCCATAGTACAAGCTCTGCTTAGTTTGGGGCTGTGTGAAATCTCCAAAATTAATTATTACTACTACCATTGTTGGGCAAAGGCCTCCTCCATAATTATGCTCTAAAATTCTGATTTATCTCTTTCCAAAAATATCCCAAATACAACGTAAAAGAAAATAAGTACCATAAAGCTTTAGTAAGATAGCCACTAAGAACTAGATTCCTCAGGACTAAAAATAAAGAAATCCTCCATCACTTCCGCATAAACCGTTTTGCTCGGAAAATCTGATTTGCGACGTGAATAACTGGAATAACTTTGAGGATAACGAAACGTTTAGATACAGCGCTATTCTGTAAGCCTACCACAAGCTCTGTCTGGCTTTGTCTCTGGGTCTGGTTTTGAGTCTGTGGGAGTGCTGTCTAAATCAAACCTACGTCGAAATGTCACACACACAGTATCATTTACTGGTGAGAACTCACACAGACTCAAAACCAGAGCCAGACAGAGCTTGTGGTAGGCCTACTAAATGTATGAGGCGCGATACTTTAGGTTGAAGGATGTTTTCATAAGGCATTTTATAGTAGGCATTTGTATGGATGAAATGAAAATATTGCTGGGTTTGTATACGTCTGTTATGTGACTTATACAGTTGCGCACTTGCTCTGACACTAATCTTTTGGGTCTGTTTTTAGTACTATTGGCATAATGTTTCTATAAAAAAAATACGGTAAGCGTTACCTAGGTATCCTAACATAAAAAACCCTTCTTGGTTATTCTTGAGAGACAAAATATAGAACAGAATGATAGGTATATTTATTTTACACAGACTTATACCTATCATAATAACAGGAATGGGAAAAGGGAGCTTCTTGAAGACTGAGTCGCAAAGTAGAGAGCTTTTTTAGTGTGAGAAAAAAATCAATGAACTCGTCATCGTCATGTGACACCTCTTCGCCCAAGATCTAAAAACCACAGAATACTGAATCATAAGCGTTTTTGCTCATCTGTGCTACAAACTTTGCCAAAAATTAGGGGGGGAGGGGCAAAATCATAACTAACTAGCTGTTTCCTGCCACGCTTCGCTGTGGCACATTGTGATTGAAAAAAAAAATACAACCGAATTGAGAACCTCCTCCTTTTTGATTGGAAGTCGGTTAAAAAAACAATCCTTGAAGCGGATTACATCATGCCAAAATTTCAACTCGATCGGTGCAGAACTTTTTGAGTTTTTGAAGTGTACACAAACCAACATAATATTTTTATACATTATAGAATAGAAGTATTATAATTTAGCACACTATTTCTATCGGCAGCCAACTGTAGGTAAGTTCGTGAGATTTCTTACACTAGCATAATAGGCCGTAAACGCAGAAAGCTTTTATTTAGGTGATAATGAAATGAATAATGTTTGTTGCTCTAAGTTAGTAGACACAACGGGGATTTGACCTACAGAAAACTCTTAATGTGTTTTTTTATTACCATGAGTGTTGTAGGTGAGCTACTTATTGGCGACTAGGTACTAATTCGGACTGATGCGTAGGGTTTTGATGTCCCGTCGCCAGTCGTCATTCCCCGCTTACACTTGGTGAAGCTTTGGTGCAATTAAACAAGTATTTGGTACATGAGTTTGCCGTCGCATCATCTTCCAGAAAGCAGAATATACGAAGATCGAAGTAGCAAAATCCTTCAACCACTAAACTTGCATTCGTTTAGTCTCGACCAGCTTGACAGAGGCGACTCGGATTCCCAATGTTGATGGCCACACAGACAACTGCTTAGATCTTCTTAGCTTTGACTTTGTACTGGCCCCTGGACCCTGGCCGACCCCAGTCTCAAGAGCACCTGGCAAATATGAGGTTACGGGCTAGCAGATTGGGATCAGAGACGGTCTTCTAGTCTACCTCCGCGAAGCTTCTACAGTAGATCTCCCTTCTTCCTGCCCATATCCCACTTTATGTGAGGTCAGCACAACAGTCTGCCTCCTCCATTCCCCTCTGTCAGCCGTCATCTCTCTCAGCATTCACTCCTCTCTTACCCATGTCATCTTTCACACAGTTCATCCATGTTTTCTTTGGTCTACCTATGCGCTCATATCCATCCACATCCATACTCATCAATCTCCTAGTCACATGTCACATCATGACATGCCCGTACCACGCCAGCCTATTGATCCTAAATTACTGTCACTGGTGCAACTGGGCTAGTAGGTAAAGCTGTAAAAAAGGTATAGTCTAAAGTTATGATTCTTCTTGGAAATGCTGATTTTGTACCTTCTTTGTTTTAGCGCCAGTTTAACGTGGCTTGAAACATCACACCGTCACGCGTCATTCACAAGGTCGGTATAATTTGTATACCCAACACTCTTGGCACGCAGTGCTTACTATTCTAATGTAGGCTCAGACTTGCTCATTAGTGCCTCAAAGGCTTCTACTCATACTTCAAACCGTAAACTTGCCGCAAACTTGTGGCACAGAAAAAGAGCTTTGAAACCAGAATAAATCCTTCTATCAAAGTTACATAAACGACAACATGAACCGTTTCCAAAGAAATTTAACGGCATGCGCGTTTTCAAAGATTTTTAACGTTGCAATGGAATGGTTTTGATAAGCAACCAACTCAGAAGTGTGCCTTACCATAGATACCGTACTTTGTTGGTTATTCTTCTAGGCATGGTTGTGTAGAGCTGGCACATAGACTCATCTAGCTTTAAGGCGTTTCAAAGTGATCTTTGTGATACAACTGAAAAAAATGCTACAAATTTGAACGAAACGTGTTTAGTGTGTGTGTTTAGTGTTTAGTTTATTTTCATACATATTGTGTAGTACACAGCCAATAATATCGTTTCAAACCGTGTAAGCACGCAGTAAGTAACAATACTGTTATATCTGTGGATTTTTCGTGCAATCGGCTCATAAGGAAGGCAACACCTTAAAAAAAGACTTTTTTTAGTCTGAGTGTATCTACTGCTTGGTAAGTTAATATACTGTGATGCTGTTTCAAACGCCAGCAACGATGTTGAACTATCAAAACAACTCCCGAGCTGTTATGAGATTCCGGTACCGTTGCGCATAAGATTACACAGTTTATTATGCTGCGTTTTGCATTCCAGATCATAATCTATTAAACTTTTAATCAACCTAATTAGGGTTAAACGGGACCTTACTACTAAGACTCCGCTGTCCGTCTGTCACCATCAGGCGGTATTTCAGAACCGTGATAGTTAGACAGTTGAAACTTTCACAGATTATGTAGGTATTTCTGTTGCCGCTGTAACAACAAATACTAAAAAACTAAATTTTATAAATCCACAGAACAAACGTGATTTCTTCGCCGTTTATAATAGAGAATGGAATGTGGAACCCTTCATGCGCGTGTCCAACTCGCACTTGGTCGTTTTTTTTTATTAATGCATGCACTTGCTGATGGAATAAGCATTATAATTAAACCCTTCGTGATGTTATTTGTTAGTTATTTCATCAAAAGTAAGGTCTATAATGAGAGTCAATCTGATTTCAGCAGTTGGACTGCGGAGAAAAATAAACAATGGCTATTTGAAGTAAAGAGTGATGAGCTCAGTCTCGTTTCAATAAAGTCGGCTCTTATGAAACTATTTTAGTTCCAACAAACAATTCAGAGAGCACGAAAAGGCTTTTAAAACAGCTCATTTTGTTTCAAACACTCGATTATTCAAGAAACTTATTCCTGAATCGTTTTTCAGTCAGTTTCAGGACTGACTAAACAAACTTATTAAATAAAGGGCAAACAAATTACAACAGCGAGGCGTAATTAAGTTCCAGAGCGTAGCAGCGCTAAAGCTTTTAACAACGTCTCTGAAACGCGTAACACTTCAAGGATTTTCAACTTAAGCGAACAAAAACAAATGGAAATCGAGAGAAGTGATGATAATGTCTTATCGTATTGTGTTTGGCTCTTTTATCCTCATTAAAATTTAAAGGCTAACCTTTAAATTTTAATACTAAGCGTAAAGCTTGAGGGAAAATATGCAGCCAACCTCCTAAAAATCGTATCCATCCAACGGTTGTCTGGTAGAGATCACTGCTTAGCGATAAGACTGCCTATTGTTTTTACAAAATTTAATGGTTTTTTTAGTTTCTAAGTTTTTGTGAGCAATAAAGTATTTTCTATCTACTTATCTATCTTTCTATCTATAGAAGCTTCCCGGAAGCTTCTCAGGCTTAAACATGTGGCAATAACTGATTTTTGTCAGGATCAAGAAGAGAAAAAATAACGGTTTTGATTACGTGCAAACTTCAAAAACGTTGCAACTTTTCTCATTTTCCGGCATCGTTACTTTCTGCTTGTGTATGGAAATTGACGCGATTTTGCGACGCTATCGTGTGCCTTTTGCAAGAGTGCCCACAAGAGTTACGGCGACTTAGATTGCTTTAGCTTTTCTAAGAAACGATGGGTGGAATAAGGGCAATAGTACATGGACTGAAATAATCGTTCTTCATAGTTTTCGCTAGGAGGAAGCGAATTTATTTTCCATTGAAAATGATGACTACGCTTAAGTTTTGTTTACCTTGTATGAACATCTTTTAAACATTTATTTAGAAAGAAGTTACTAATTTGCTGACGTTAAATGGCGGTGGTTTGCGTTCCTCGGAAAACTAGGATAGATCGGGAATACAATTTGTCATCAATATTTTACCTAAAATGCGGTAAATACGGTCTTATAGCCTAGATAAAAACTTCGGCAAAAAATGATTACCAAAATAATATGGTTAATATGGTTATGAGGACTAAAAAAACTGTACAATTTTTTAATTATGAGATTTTTTCAATATTCAGAGTATTTTTTTAAACTTTGAAGCGTAGCGTGTGCTGTCTTTGAAACTTTTGCTTTTGTATTATTGCATTGCATACGTCTGACTAAGTGAAGTGGCACCACACTGGAACTTCACTGCTATTATTTTAGACTATTTTTGATTTGTAAAAGGATCATATAAAAAAACAGTAGGAACCGAGACGTAGTTTGTTGCCTGTTCTTCTACGCTTGGTCGCGTGGAACTGGCACCTAGACTCACCTAGCTATAAGACGTTTCAAAGTGATTTTTGCATCGTAATGAATAAAAAATTATTGAGTTTGAGTTTGAGAGAAAAAGAGCATAGTGTAGTAGTGAGAGTGCACGGAGTGCAATCCCGGGATGAGCTCGATCTTTGTGTAGACGACAATGACAGGTCTTGTGGTTTCTGTGTTGAGGTTCTTGTTTTTAGGAAGTTTGTGACCGTTAAATGATACCCGTTATTATTGTAGGGACGTCATAAATTCATAGACACGCTTCATAATTTTCGCACTAGAAAAAACTTGACTTGGTGACATGTATATCTAATAGCTCCTTTCCACTGGTGTGTGATATCGCGCACGAAGGCGGATCAGCTCGCACGACACACCATGGGAACGGTCTCGTGCGCCGAGGTGCGTGGTAGCACAGGAGCCCTTTCTGTGTGCGTTGCCGTGCGTCGTCGTGCGCTGTGCGAGATGATCTGCAGAACCACGCACCGTAGAAAGGCAGCATAAGATCGAATAGTGTATGTTATTTTACCTAAAAAAGTGGACGGACTCTTTTTAGTTAAAAAGGACGTTGAAAATAATAGATATTAGTCCTAATTATTTCACAATAATAAAGTGCTCTTAATATAAATAGTTATCGAATATTGATGATCATGATCAGTTGAAGCAATCTTTTCTTGCCTCACTGGCTTATTTATAGCTCAGTGTTTTACTTAAATTGTTAAAGTACTAAGTCTACTGAAGCGTGAAACTAATTCTCACTCACACACAAGCTTTTGAAAGATAGAAACCCTGAACTTAGTGAAAACCGCTATAGTAGCTGTCTTTGTGCAATCCAATCGCAAAAAGTTTAGAAAAAAATAGGATCACGTTTTTACTAAAATGGGTAGGTACGAAACCCATATTATAATATATATTTTCCTACTTTTTAGTAGGAAAATAAAAGGAGCTTCTCTGAGGCGCTCTTAAAATCCTCTTACCACATTGGTTTAAAAAAACCACTGACACGATCGAGAAGAAATAATTATCTTTTTGCTGGACTTTAATACGCAATCGGATTGCACACAAGATAGCTGCTCGCGATTTTCAATAAATAATTTGATTCACAGAGTGTTTTTCTATCTTACAAAAGATAGTGAGAGGGTGAAAGTGGGTGAGAGCGAGAATTTGTTTCACAGAGTTCAGGGTTACATTTTAGCAGCAATGCTTTGGTGAGCAGTGGGTCTTATTGAATATGTTTTAGAGACAGACAATTGGTCCTAATTATGATTGTTGAGATTTTATTTTGCAACCTGCGTGAATGGCTTTATCATAGTTGCATCATGACATCAATGCAGATCGGCTGAAGTTTGAACTATTAATAATTGATGCGGTTAGTTAAGCAACGTTAACCAAGGTTTGAATCTTGGTGGGTGACGGCTTGTGCTGTATCATTAGCAAAGCGAGATTTACTTTGCATTTTCGTGTCTTGGACGGCTTTAGATTTTTAAATGGTTTCAAATAAAAAAGGAAATTCTCAGTCAGGTTGATTTTTTTGTGTTTACTATCGTATAACTTCGTCATTTATGAGCCGATTTATAAAGTATATTTTTATTCTCATTTTCTTAAATAATAAATTAATTAGTATTAGTAGTGTTCCGTATTTAATTTTTATAAAATAATAATAATAATAAGTAAGACAGTGGAATAGTAATGTAACTAATTAAAATTATCGGTAGAAGAGTCGAAAGCTCGAGTTGAGTGGAAAATACTAACTAGAAACTTGCTCAATACAAACACACTTCAAAACCTTTTACAACCACTTAAGTACTATCCATTTCTGTAGCGAATGCTCAGTAAAACGGGAGATTTAATGACAATGTATCATACTCTAGCCGCAGAATGTAAGACCGATAACTTGAACCGAGAAGCGCGACCGCTATAAACTGTTATCTCGAACTTCCCGCTCCGTTTAGTTATGGCTGTACGTTGTCACGTCTTGTCAATAAGTTGGCTACTAACTAGTAGCCAACTTATAGTAGACCCCGCGCAAGATAATTATGCGCGTGGCACATGGCGATAAATATGAAAAAAAATGGACAGGAAATATATCTTAAAGATTTTGCAGGGCTTACTTTTCCGGGTTGGAATTGGCACCAAAAGTAGGCCTAGAAGAATTTGAATTTTGAACCCACTGTTCCAATTATAGGGGAATGTTTTAACCAATTGTCTATTAGCTATTATCATTCCCATCTCATCTCTTATCGCTCTCATCACTTCCAAAAGAGAAGAGATCGATTATTAAAGTACCTACTTACTTATGGGGTTTTTTTCTCTCTCGGAATGATTTCAATTAGTTCCGTTTGCAAAGTTACCTACTTGGCTCTAAGTGGATAGCTTTTTACTAAAACATGGAAACATTACATTACAGCGGTGAAATATTTAAGTGGCACTCACGAACGAACTTTGGTTGCTGGGAATGGGCGCTCCAGTAACATATTTTATGAGAATTGAAATCTTGGCAAGTTCATATTTATAATTGAAATTTGTAATTGCCCGGTTCATACACAAAAAGTGCTAAAGTTTTTTTTTTAAATATGTGGTTAATAAATTCAATCTACTAAAGGACGACAACAAAAGATAATCTCCTAAGCAGCTATTGCAACTATTTAGTTACTGAGCGGTCAGCTTAGTCCAAACGGTCCATTACTTATTCTTGATCATTTTTGACTTGATTGCTTCTGGGTCCATAACCTATTGCGCCACAATCAAATTGCTTATCTATCTCACACAAAATGGCCGGCATTAAAGTAAATGTACCCACAAAACGGTCATATTTATCGGCGCGAATCAATGAGAGGATTACGTGAGGGAACTGACCAAAACTAGTTTGCGGTCTGTGATCCAATTTGTTGCGCTCGGGGGAACTGGTGCGGACATCAAGTGTGGCCACGCTACACATGAGTTTCACAGTGAAGTTTTGGGGAATTCATTTACATGTCGGCAGCGGTAGTCGGTTGGCGTTACAAAGTTGGTCAACAGCAATGCTTTTAAATAGCAATTTGCCAAATATATTTGGTGCAAAATAGCTTCCACCTGCGGCCTCGTGTTGCAGTTGGATAAAAAGAAGCCCACAGGAACAACAAAATTCACAGACACACAAATTGTAACCTACATTTGTGTGTACAAACTATGTCTTGAGCGATGATTACCACTCGTCATCAGGCGGGCAATATGCTTGTTCTAGAAAAACGCTGTCAAAAAAATTCCTGAAGGTACAATAAGTTAATAGTTTTATTGCAGATATAAGAAAAATATACTTAATGGGCTGCGTGAAGCCCTGAAGCCTTGTTCCAAGAAACCAAGCCCGTCTCTATTGAAATTGGCTTTTAACCTCAAATTGAAATCCACTGGTTCCTATTAGCCAGTTTGTTTCCGACGGTTTGTGAACAGTTCACCAAAATTCGAAGTTATTTGAGAGACCTGCGGTTGACGTGCTGAAAATAGGATTAACTGAAACTGTTGGTTTTAAGCTGAAACACAAAATTTACCGCAACGTAAAATATACATCAGCAACCTGTATAAAAAAAAACTACAAAAAAAACGTATAAGCTTAAAAAAATAAAAATTTCAACTCTCCAGCGAGACAGAAGACTCAATTCTACTACTACTATCACTTCGAATGATATCAGTACTTAACAGCACTAAATTATCTCATTATACAACGCCACCATCAGTTTAAACAATGAACCTAACAAGAATTTACTACAACATAAAAGCTCTAAGCACTTGAAATTTCTGGCACATCAATTCATAGAATAATCACCCTTACCAACAATAAAGAGCTTTCAACATTTTGTATAGAAAAGCTGTCGTGATCAAAGCATGCGATAAGAACTACAATCAGATAACTGAAATAGCGATGAAGCGTTTCATTGGAGGAACTAGGAAGTCGTTTTATGACGTTATCTGGCTTATAGACTGAGAGGCGATGATGTTTTGTCGCAAGATACTAAACTCATCGCGGGATATCAACTTAAGATTGCGGGAAGTCGATGGATGGACAGGGCTCAGAATCGTTCTTTCTGGAAATGTGTAGGGGAGGCCTATGTCCAGCAGTGGACTTCTTCAGACTGATAATGATGATGATGATGATGATGACTAAACTCATATGACTAAACTCACATCGGGGTTTATAAATGAGAGAAAGTAAATTAAAAGCTACACTTATGCATAAGCTAAACTATAACTAGGAGCCCCAAAAAAAATACCTTTGCCCTCGCTTCACAACCCAGTTTCAATTACATATTATTGTAATTTTCTTCTTCATCAACATCATCCACAACCTTACTTAACCCACTGCTAGATATAGACTCTTCTTGATTCTTGCCATTCCATACGATCTCGGGCTTCCCTCATCTATCTGCGGCCCATCCTGGCAATATTGTTAACCCATCACGTTTCTGAACGTCAGACGCCTTTTCTCCAGTCCTTGGCCACTTTGACAATCCTTTTTTTATACAACTCGCTGATGGAACAAGCAAATGACCCACCTGATGTTAAGTGGTAACCATCGTATAACAAAGCATTGCCTGGCATGTTCCTGACGTACGTGACCTTGCGTCCATCAACTTGAGGCACACAGATGTTCTTTTGCACCAACTGTTGTGACCTGGTCTTGCTTAAGTGTTCTGGCCAACTCCATGTAGTTTTCTTAATTAAATAAAATGAAATTTTTAATAAATGTGCATCTGTCTCCCGGGCTGCTGGCTTCATAACTTTATCTCGACCGGATCGGACACCGAAACTGTAATTTAATAACAAAAGTTATTTATCGGTTGGGTATTGGAGGACAATTTATTGGTAACGCGTGCTTACTCCGCTTTATCAAGATCTTTGTGTTGGTCGTTATTGCATAACAGTGTCAGAGCAAGTGGCGATTTTCTTATATATGGTTCTAGACTATTTCCTTGAGGATTACAAAAATAACAAATAGATTACTTACTTGATAACAAAATGTTATCAAAATTTAGTTTGACATACGAGACATACTCGTAAATGTAAATTTAGTTTTTAACCGTGATTAGAACCTCATAATATGCTTAACAACGGGACCACTACATTTTTGTTTTTGCAAAATGTCTAAATAAATTGTACCTACTACCAATATATTGAGATATATTCTTCATTTAGACATGTTTCACGTCTATGAAATTTTAAGCTTACATGATGCATGACCATTTAAAAGGAATTATTACTGATCCTTTTAGAAATAATTTTGATACAGTTGGCTCTGAGGCTACAATGACTCAATTGCAAACCCGAATCTGATATTTGTGTGCAAATCAGATGTTTGGGTGACTTTTTGTGAGATGAAATTACAGAGTTCGGTCCGAGATTACGTGACAAATTAATTTTCTAATTTATGATCATCGTGTCCTTTTCATTTTGTGTCCGGAGTTTTATTTAGGGCAGCTTTGACATTCACAGTAATCAACTTTGAATGTGTCTTTATATTTTTTATTTATTGTGATAAGTAATTGTACCTACTGTCCCACTTCTGGCAAAATATCTCTTCCTTCTTCCCAGTTGTTCCTGGGGTACTGCAAACCTGTCTTTTAGGTAAATTATGATATTACTTTTAGTTTTATTTTTTGATCTTGTGGCAGCTCTTGAGACTGCCACAAGTCCTGATTAACAATGGCTAATTACAATTTCTTGTTATTAGCACCTTCAAGATTTTTTTTAAAGATAATCTCTGTCTAGAGATCATGGCTCAGTGCATAAACAACTAAAGCCTGGGTATGAAGTCGTGACTTTTGATATCGCAAAAATTTTAAAGCACACGTACAACCAACCTGGTTAAGATAAGAGCTTGTTTTTTGAAGAGTTCACGATGAAAATGTGAGAACTAAATTGGTCTCCGGTTCATCACAGCCTCGCCACAGCCAATAAAAGTAACAGTTCCACCACTACATAGTTTCATAGTTTATATAACTTGATCTCTCCAAGAATCCAATAAAGATACGGTTAAAAGTAAATGTTTCACAGCTAGACAACTCCACTCCAAGAGTTTGGGTCTTCTCCATCCACCGACACACCCGATCATCTAAATTGTGCGGAAAAGATTGCCTGTTCTGCTATGCTAGAACTGAAAGCTTAACGTGCCCTTTAAGCAACAGAAGCGACCATCCCATCCAAGCTATGGCCACGAGATCGAAATCGCTATAATAATCATGCTAAAACACTATGGGTCTTATTAATAATACTGGCGTAGCGTTGGACTAGTTAATCCGTGTTTTGTCACATTTGCTCGAGTTGACAATTGCATGGAGCGTGCCATGCTCGGCATCAAGCTTATAGACCGTGTTCCCAACATCGAGATTCGAAGTCGAACAAAGGTCAAAGATGTTGGGAATCGCATAACGGAACTAAAATGGAGCTGGGCAGGACACCTGGCAAGGCGAGGTGATGACAGGTGGAGTAAGGCGATGACTGAATGGCGTCCAAGAACTGGCTATAGAAGCGTTGGTCGCCCTGCGGCAAGATGGGCAGACGATGTGGTTAACATCGCAGGCAAGACCTGGGTGAGATTGGCACAAGACCGGCAACAGTGGCACATACAGAGAGAGGCCTATACCCAGCAGTGGGTGAAGTCGGGCTGTGGATGATGATGATGATGATGACAATTGCATGTCAATGCAAGAGACAAAACACGGATTAACTAGTCCAACGCTACGCCAGGATTATTAATAAGACCCTATGTGTGGGGTGTACTAGCTAGTTTATTTTTCACTTTGAGCGTCAAGGCTTTTGTCACGAATGTGGGGCAGCCTAGACGTGGCGTCGGTTTGAGCACATGAGCGCTTTTGAGCACATAATGTTGTTGATACTGCTCCACTTTCTGCAGCTTTTTGAAGGAAATATATACTTTAGTACGCCTTGCTTTAGTAACTCTTTAGAGATGAACTATGTTTAAGTAAAGCAACATTTAACGCTTGCTACCGAATTAATGGCTGCTAATAATAGACTAGGCATGTTTAATACTGCGTAAAGTTTCAATATTTCAAATATTACGAAAAGTGACCACATTTTGTGTCGAGTTGCTTAGCATCACAGCTCTACATTAATTAGGCATCCAAAGAGGTATCTATAGAATCTATAGAATAAAATCATGCATGAAAGGACTCTTTTGAGGCACACTTAAAATCCTTTCACCACACTGGTTTGAAAGAACAAGTGATACGACAAGAAGAATAGTAAGATAGAATAAGCTAGCCAGGCATAACAACTCAAAATCAAAATAAATATCAACAAAAATTAAAAAAGTATTAATTAAGCTAGATAGAAGACGTTTCAAAGTGATCCTTGTGATATAACTGAATTAATACTTTTTTTATTTTCACCTAGTCTTTTTCATCTAGTCTCACCTAGGTGAGACTAGGTGCCAGTTCCACGTGACCAAGCCTAGAAAAATAGGTAGCAAACAACAGCTTGGTTCCTACCGTATGATTATTTTAAAAATCAAAAATAAAAATAGCTGTGAAGTTCCACTGCGGCGCCATAGGTTGCTCAAAGTTTAGGAGAAAAATTAAAAGAGGGATAGATCCAGGTATGGTTGATATACCCTTTTCATACTTTTTAATACCAAGTCAAGATATTTTGAGGCTGGCTACGGGAGTTAGAAAAAATAGATACGCAAAAGATGAACAAATTGACTGAAATATGCATTTTTTACAGCAGCGAGTTTTGAGTTTTGAGAACCATCTATATCCATTACCCCTGAAACCATTTCCATGTATAATGCCCAGTTGCCAAAGTAAATAAAACAACATTTTTTATGGGATAAAATAAACATGAATTTATGCTGGCGATGTTAAGTAAGCTCTGACAACGCTGAATGAGTTGAGTCGGTAATACTGCAGGAAAGTATTTGTGGACGAAAATAAGTTGTTTTGTTGATATTATTTTTCGGTCATTAATTTTAATATTCCGTTATGCCCGGGGTCGTTCTGTACAGGAAAAATACTTTGCGAATTCAAATTTGATGTTTTTTGCGGCGTAGGCGTATCGGCTTGTTGAGACAATGTGGGCGCGGGTTTGATTTTCATTGGGTGTAATGTTCGGAAGAAGCAGAAGCGAATAGTTAGAAAAATAAACTCAGTTTTTCTAAGTTTTCACTTACAGGTACTCCTGCTTTACCCTCAGTCATAAAAAGTGACTTCCGCAAATAACTTATATTATAAAAAAAAAAACACCTAGTGAATTATAATCTGAAGACAAAAAAGGAACCCATAAAAATAATTCCTTTTCACTCAACGGCTTATTATTTTATTGATTATTTATTTTTTTGTTTGTTTATTATAATATTCTGCTAAAAATTCATATTAGGTATTCAAAACCAACCCTCATAATGTCGTAGGTAAAAAATATTTAATGGCAAGCAAACTTGCGTTATTCTAGAGTTATGAGTAGACCCTAGTGAATGAAGTTTTGAAGGAAAGGGTCCAGAATTACTTTAATATAGCAAACGGCCCCATTGTTCCTAAACCTCATGCAATTTGCAAAGGGACTGGGGTTTCAAGGCTTCTTAATAACAGAGATACTTCTCCGGAACCCGAGACTTTAATCTTAAATATGGGCGAGTTGATGAAACTATAGATACATAGAAAAGCTAACATCACAGTCAGAAGGCATTTCATTAGTTATAAGACCGCTTGCCATTAGGTGGGCGGAATGTCTGTTTGCTTACTTAGTACCAGTATAAAAAAACACAAGCTTTGGCATCTTATTCTTATGCTTCTATCAATCATCCCATGTTTACTCATAACTCTTGTTCTTCCTGTCCATAGCCCACTTTATGTGGGGTCGGCACAACATGTATTCCTCCTCCATTACCCTATGTCAGACGTCATCTCTGCATACACTCCTCTTTTATCCATGTCATCTTTCACACAGTTCATCAACGTTTTTTGGTCTCTCTATACTCACTTATTCATCCACACCTACGAATATGCTCATCACGTTCCTAGTCATGTCATCATTATTGTGTACTAATAAGTTTAGTAGTTTGTGGAGTGCACGAAAGGAGCCTCTTTGTTGCGCACTTAAAATCCTTTCACCACACTTGATTCGAAAGAATCAGTGACACGATAAGAAGAAAAACTTTAGTTTTTTGTTCCTGGCCGTGCTATGCTTTTTGGCGTAAATACGATAGAATAGTTTCTATGAATTCCGTGTTTTGTTGTTTATTAATTTTACTGTTCGATGAATTGAACCGTATACCCACAATCTCATCAGATGCACGCTTCCATTTCCACTACACGGTATCAGTCGACCCTGGCTTCCTAAAATAGTATCACCGTTGGATTACGGTCGCATGGGTATCGGTTGGTCGTTTAGTTAAACCGACTATTCCTTCCGTTTCCTTGTTATGGGTTTAAATCCAATCTAATAGCTACGGGTTTTTTTATTTGAAGTTTATGTTTTTTAGTTAAGCATTGGCAGTCTAAGGCCGAGATTCATAGACGTGGCTTTGCTTTACAGCAAAGGAGTCTTCGCAAAGTAAGCTTTGTTTATCGAAGTTTACTTCAATATTTTGAATAAAGAAGAGCTTGACAGAACTATGAAATATATTTTTGGTTGAAAGTAGAACTTTCCATCAAAGTAAAGTCAAAGTTCGGTCTATGAATCTCAGCCTAATTCTAATTTGATTTGGTGGAATAAGGTCTGTACTGACGTCCCGCGTATTGTCATCGGCAGTGTTGTGAGTTACATTGATAGTGGACCTTGCTTTAAACATGCGGCCGTATTGTAGCGTTTACCGGTTCTTAGGAATAGATACAGTATCGGTCGATAAGGTATCTCGCTCGTGGGCATGATGTGGTTTACACCTCATCAGAGTGTGCGGCGAGCCTTAAATAATACCAACGCTATTTTATAAATCTGATATTACAAAAAAAAAATACTGAAATGTATTTTGTTTAAAATACAGTCAGCTATATACTAGAATGTATACAATATTTTCTGCAAATTTTTCACCGGATTAAAAATAACATAGACTTATTACGAAGAAATATTCAACAATATTGTTTGACCAATGAACTTCAGTCTGCCCACAACCACGAATGATTGTAACACGGTCGAAACGACGGGAAATAATAAAGGTAATCGCAAAAAATACCCGTTTATTCCATATAACTATTGTTTGATATACCTAAATACCCTAATAAAACAGCTTTTATCTAAGAATTTATTTTACATAGGCTCTAAGAAATAATATTAAACCGTAGCACTATTGTTTGATATAAATACCCTATTAGGGCAGCTTTTATCCACGGGTCCATTTCCCAGGGCGTACCGTAAAGCAAACAAAGTGGCCCATCTCTTTCACAATTAGACCGAATAAGCTTTATTTGTGCTTACTTTGTACTATCTTAGTAATGGAATGTAATTTTCGTTGAATAGTTTGCTGAAATCGTTAGCAATAAAAAAGTTGCAGTTACATAAAAATAATAAAACAAAAAAAAATTGGAAGGACTATCTCTAATATAAAGTGGCATTTTTAAGGCTGGTAATGATGGTGATTACGGTTATTAATACTTATAAAGAGCACGTATAGTTTTTTTTTACTTGCTCCTTATTTTTTCCCATTCGCAATTTTAAACAGGCTTGGTTTCAGTGACGTCTCATTAACCAGTCAAATATTTGACATAATAATATAGATTTAACGGTTAACCGTTAAATCTACTAGTCGATTAATCGACTAGTTTCGGGTATTTATCAGATACTTTCCCGACATTTCATACCCGTATATTATTATGCAAAACGATCGCGTTAATTTAAAAATAAATATTCAATAGTTGTTAAACTCAGATTTTTATTTGAAAATTTTGACAAATATTTGATTGGTCAATTAGTCATCCGTGAAACCAGCCCTTAATTACAATTATGAAATAATAAATCATCTCTTCGTCAGAAAAACCCAATAATTGTACATACCGTGAAGATAAAAGTAACGAAAATAAACAGAAAACAGCAATGCGAAGGTTTTTGATTAATGAGAGAGTCAACAGTATAGGCCTACCATAAGATCTGTCTGGCTCTGTCTCTGGCTCTGGTTTTGAGTTTGTGTGAATGTTGACTAAACAAATTCTACGTCGAAACATCACTTAAACTGGTCACTGGTGAGCACTCACACAGACTCAAACCAGAGCCAGAGACAGAGCCAGACAGAGCTTGTGGTAGGCCTACAGCACATCATTAACAAAGCAAACTGAATATAACATTAATATTCATCAAAATTAATCAATGTTATGCCCGCATATTGTATTTGCACTGTATGTATTGTATACTGCTCTTTCTGCAACACCATGCCTAATAATTACAAACATTGAATTACAATTTTTGTCTTGCAAAGTATTTAGTAGTAGTAGCCAACTCCAGAGAGACATGGCATATATTTTTTGTAATACATGGGAAAAATCATTCTACTTCCTACTATCCTACTCCTGCTAATAAATAGAAAAGTTTGTAAGTAAGTATGGATGGATGGATGTTTGTTAATGTTTCACGTAAAAACTACTGAATGGATTTTAATAAAACTTTAATATAGCTTATAATAATACGCATAGGCTACTTTTTATAAAGATATTGTAACGAACAACGGATGTACATAAGTAGCGGGAAAGGGGTGTAACAGGAACGGGGCGAGCGAAGCCGCGGGAGATCGCTAGTATTTATTTATTATTAGTTTTTATAGAAAACATTTTTTTGCTCTAATTTAGAAGTAACGGGAACGGGTCTAACGTAACCATTTACTGACAAACAAAAAAATATCAATAAGTTATTTTAAAACTCCGATTAGCGTGTACTTACCCTGCGCCAGCCCTCAGTATATTAGTTTATTAGTCGTCAAACTATAATATATTTCTTTATTTAATTCCTAAATCTAATTTTAAAACATTCGCTTTTTAATCATTTTTGAAGGACATCCTGTATAAATTCATATTATAATCAGCCTTGTTTACCTAGCTAGTTAGTCAAACTAGCTTTTACCGATAAAAGTAGCTTTCCAGTTTTCCACCATTAATTTGATGGGTTCCGTGGACTGAATGAGAATCTAGCAGAGATGCTCTAGTATTTTAACATACTCGTAACTATGTTGCTAAAGTGGATATGTTATGCCGCCTTCCTACGGTGCGTGATATCATGCACCAGCCCGCACCGCGCACGACGACGCACGACAACGCAGACAGAAAATGCTCCTGTGCTACCGCGCACCTCGGCGCACGAGACCGTTCCCATGGTGTGTCGTGCGTGCTGGTGCGGGCTGGTGCGCGAGTGGTAAGGGGCTATTAGTGTTACGACAATCATAGTCTAGTGTCGTCAATAACCAAGATATAGGTAAAAGTGGAGACCACACTCCTAGGGTCTGCGCACATCAGTCAACACCTAAAACGCTGTCAAATATCTCTGTCATATTTGACAGCGTTTCAGCTGATAGCCATCGCCATCGCCTAGCTGGGCGCAGGCCTAAATACAGGCACTGACACAGAGCACCAAACACGCTTTTGCTTACGCAAAGTAGAGAGAGTATGATGACGTATTACTAAGAGAACCAGTGTCGCCAAACTCATACACGTAAAAACAAACACACATAGAAATAAAAGTTATGATTGGTCGAAAAAAAACGTTAAAAAGGACCTAAAACCAAAAAAATAATTTAATTGATAATAAACCTTAAAGCTATCGTGACATGGTTCTAAACTTAATAAAATAAACAGTGCTAAAATAAAATTCTATTTGCCAAGAGATGGCACTTCTCATTCAGTATTTTTTTCTTTTAGTCTCTATTTAGTTATAATAAGATTGATAATACAATGGCTGTTACTTTATTGACAACAAAACAAAGCTACTTGACGCTAGATGGCGTTATAGAAAACAATTCTGTTAGTCTTTATCCACAAGGTATAAGATTCATAATACAATAGCTATTACTTGACATAGCCACTCACTTAGTGATGTGCCAAGGTGGATACAAGACAAATGTATCGACATCGATGATTACCTACCTACTTCTTATCGTGTCACTGGTTTTTTCGAACCAAGTGAGGTGAAAGGATTTTAAGTGCGCCCCAAAGAGGCTCCTTTCGTGCACTTATTTAACACATATTTTCGAACTTTTTAAGTTCTATGGCATGCCCGGTTTCCTCACGATGTTTTTCTTCACCGTTTAAGAGCACTGGCATAGTGTAAATTAATTTTTGGGCAGTAAACCTCATTGGTTGGACTGGATTTAAGCCCACGACCTAAGGATCAGAAGGCGAAGCCGCTACCACTAGCCCACCAGCGCTCTCACCTACCTACTGATGTATAACGATCGGTAGCACGTCAGGTTATATATATGGTGGTCGAAATAAAAAGCTTTTCTTATCTATCTTTCTTTATTTACCCAATCAAATGTTTACAACTCGTAAAATTGTATACTTAACTGTTTCAAATATTGTTTCTTTTTCTTCTTGTGTTTTCTTTTTCCTGTTGCATCGATACAATTATTTTTGAATATCGGAAAACTGAAACCAGAATTATTATGTTATTTCTTCAAAATATTTCTGTAATTTTCATCTTACCCAGCCACTGTGGGCTATAAGAATAAGAAAAGAATCAGAATAATAACAGAATAATACATAAGGAATAAAATCATCACTAAAGCAAAAAAAAAGTCAGCTCCCTAAACCTAACTATTTATATGATCAGAACTAATAAAGTAGTCGATAGCACATTCATCACTTTATTGGGGTAGGTACAGCCCTAATTGAGTAGCGAAAGTTGAGATTTATAGAAACGCGACCTTAACGAATATCATTCACAGTCTATTTTTGTTTGATGGTTTTGCATTCTAAACAAAACCAATTTAAGCAATAAAATAATACTAACCTGTGATACGATATGCCCCCTTTTGTTAAATTATTGGTTCGGCTATCGTTTTACCACTGCAAAACAGCACAATACGGCATTTTTATATTTTTTCGTGTTTTTCTCAGTTACGTTTCTTCTGACAGACTTCAAACACGACTAAACAAAGGAGGGCTTGAAGTCTGCTGTACTGCGCGTACTTGGAGCGTGAGAAGGTCGTCTACATACTAGTTCCATTACTTCTTTATTTCGTGGGCACTGACACGGATCTAGAGACACGATCAAATCCTTTCACCACATCGGTTCGAAAGAACAAGTGACGCGAACATTATCAGAAGAAATAAAATAGTGTGGATAATGCACACCCGAAAAAATTGTAATCCCGTGCGTACACTTACTTGAATTCTGATATCTTCTGCATATGCATAATATACCTACTTTTTAGTCAAACGGTGAAGGAGAACATCGTAAGAGTATGTAATGAGAATGTTCCTAAGAAAACATAAACAGTTTCTAACTGAAAACTCTTTTTACAGTGTCACAGAGTTTTTAGACTATATGTAATTTTGTATTCTTTATGATATCATGTTATTATTATTTTTTCATGTTTAATTTTTACTCACAATTTTTAACTGACTTCCAATCAAAAAGGAGGAGGTTCTCAATTCGGTTGTATGTTTTTTTTATTTTTTTTATTTTTTTTTATGTTTGTTACCGCATAACTTCGTCATTTGTGAGCCGATTTGAAAAATTATTTTTTTATATGAAAGGTACTGCTTCCAGATTGGTCCCATTTTAATTTTATTAAAATCGGTGTTGCCATTTTTTTTTTAATAATTTTTTTAATGTTTGTAACTGCATGCCTCCGTCATTTATGAACCGATTTAGAAAATTATTTTTTTATTTGGAAGGTTATTTTTACGTCCAGATTGTCCCAAACAAATTTGATTAAAATCGGTTTAGCCGTTTGACAATGAAGTCGGTTTCTCAAGTTTTTTAAACTTATAATTATTTTAACTTAGCTTTACTTTGACATATCAACATAATACTTAATTATTTATTGACATTGCCATCCATTTTTTTTTTCATTATTTCTTTTTTAATTTTGTTATGTACTTACCAAATTATGTTATTTCTATTTTTGCATGCCGAGTTAAGCGGTGAGGAGTGTGAACTCGATTAGTTTAAGACCTGTACTGTACACAACCATTCTTCAAGCAAACAATAAATCATTTCATTTCATTTCAAGGAAACCCGTGGCTAATCAGCTCAGCTCCGCACGTATTGACCATTTTCCTGTGGATCAGGCCGTCTAAGCTGTGAGGTGCTAGGAAAGCCTATTCCGTCTTAAATTCAGTCTCAAAAACGCGTCCTGTAAGTAACCAAGCCGTAGTTTGTTGCTTGTTCTTCTAGGCTTATTCGCGTGGAACTGGCACTCAGACTCAGACTTTAAGACGTTTCAAAGTGATCCTTGTGATACTGCTGAATATATTTGATATGATTTGATCAGTTGCCTCTGACGCTGAATCATCTACAATAAATGCAAAGGTTTGTCAATTAATTTAGTCAAAGGAAATGTGACACGACAATATCAAGTCTACTTTAAGTTTCATGTCTCAAACTTGTTGTCAGGAAACTACAAAATTGTTACAAAATTGCATTAGGAAATTATAGAGAGCTTCACAGAGAAAGCTATTCCTATGCAAACGCAGTTCCCATTTCCTGAGGGAATTGTAAACGTAACTTCGAAATTGAACTTGCTATCGATGCAGATTTCAAATTTCTACGTCTTTCCTCAAAGACATTCTCATGTCTAAGAATCTAGGGTACGTCTATTATGCTCGGGATACACGAGGCTAGCTTTATAGCCAGGATAGCAAGACAGTGATAGTAAGCTAGCAAGCTAGTAGTTCTAGCTTCGTGTAAACATAACTAGCTTCATTTTTCATACAGCAGTTCTGTTTACACGTGTTTAGCTTACTATAACTATTTTGCTGTCCTGGCTTGAAAAACTAGCTCCATGTATCCCGGGCATTAAAGCATTATCATAATAAACCTAAATGAAATCACTGCAATAAGCATTTCTTTTTTGGGTTGGGTTGGTGTCGTCATTTCAGAGCAGCCATTACCCAGACTCATCAAAAAAGACCTGAGGAAAAATTGAAGGAGCTCTTCTTCCATGATCTAAATTATTTTTTTTGCCGTCAAAATTTTTGTGGCACATTGCCGTCGGCAGTTTTTCCTGACCACTACAATCTGGGCCTCTTCAACGCAAGAGTGATTATGTGTCTTCTAGACCATCCTGCTTCATCGTCGGCTACATCGTCGCACCATCAGGTGAAAATGTAGCCAAAGGATGGTCTATATTATATCATGCATAAAATAAAACTATGGAATGCGTTCATAAAAACACACATTACACAATATACTTATCGACTAATCACCACCGATAATATAGGTAATTATGATGATGAAGGCAATCATCCATAAATATCCGACTCGCAACAGTTCATCGAACCTTCCACACTAACTATAGTTCATTCTGTGTCCAGTCCCGTTACAATTAACGCTTACTTTCAGCTAGACTGATTTTACTTCTTGTTTTACCTAGGCTTCTACATTTCCAAGACAGTCGCATTAGTATGATCTAAAAAAAAAATTTTAATCTTTATTTATGTAAAAAGGAGTTCTATCACACAGTTAATATAATCACCCTCGTACCCCTCGTAGGATAATTCACAAATACAGATAGTGCAATTCACGAAGACGCGCCCCACCAATTTTCGGTTGAGGGGATCGCGGGATGCGGGGAGTTTGCTCCGAGTGGCAGTCGCGAACCGTAGTCTATTCATTGTAGTGTGC
Organism: Thera obeliscata; assembly: GCA_947578465.1. NCBI lineage: Eukaryota > Metazoa > Arthropoda > Insecta > Lepidoptera > Geometridae > Thera > Thera obeliscata. The sequence continues at coordinate 18,535,632 of OX387912.1, read as the reverse complement.
GTGTGCATTCTTAGGTATTTAGTGTGTACCGATAACACTCAAACATTGACGGAAGCTTGCACACATATACTATAAACGGTTAGGAGGAATAGTGGGGCGCGCCTTCGTGGATTGCACTATCTATAAACATAATAGTAGACAAAAAAACAATTGTCAAACTACCCGCAAATAATGTTTTATCAGCATATTGACTTTTTTTTTATTTACTTCCTTGGATATAGAATTTGTTGATAGACATTCGAGGGGGGGCGACCAACATTTGCAACAAACGAATAAGCCTACTGGGTCTGTTGTGGTGTAGAAGAGAACGTCTTGGGAGGGTTTGAACTTTATGTATGCTGTGTGTTCAAAATAAATGTATTTTCTTTCTTTGTTTCTTTCGTTCTGTCTTTATTTCTTTCTTGCCACCAAGCAGTTGCTCGTATTGCTATAAAATACAATGCAATTTGAATGAACATCACCGCGATTACAATTTTGAGGGATATTTCTCAATAGAGGTGAAAATCACTAAAGGAGAAAGTACTGTGGGAACTTTAGGGTCAATGTCTAAATTGTGTCAACGTTATTTTCAAGTGTTTCTTGTGTCTCATAGGAACTAGGCTGCGTAAACAATTTTTTGTACTGTCTACTTCGAACACCCATTTTATGAATGTTTGTTTACGCTTTTTGTTAGACTTTGCGTTTGTTGAGTGTTTCAATAAGCGTGAACCTTCCTCTCAGCTTTTTTTTACATTTAACCTTTTCTATACACACTTCTACACTTCCAAATTCAAAATATATAAAAAAGTTGGCATGCCTTTAGATCTTTTTCGGCATCGTTCCTGAGGATAGGTAAAGAGGTTGGTAGCTAGAGGAATCCAAACTTTATATTTGGAAACACGGTTTTTAGGGTTCCGTAACCAAATGGCAAAAACGGAACCCTTATAGATTCGTCATGTCTGTCTGTCTGTCTGTCTGTCTGTCTGTCCGGCCGTGTCACAGCCATTTTTCTCCGAAACCATAAGAGCTAGACTGATGAAACTTGGTGAATAGATGTATTCTGTGAACTGCATTAAGGTTTTTACACAAAAATAGAAAAAAAACTATAAATTTTGGGGGTCCCCATACTTGAAACTGAAACTCAATTTTTTTTTTCATCGAACCCATACGTGTGGGGTATCTATGGATAGGTCTTCAAAAATGATGTTGAGGTTTCTAATATCGTTTTTTTCTAAACTGAATAGTTTGCGCGAGAGACACTTCCAAAGTGGAAAAAAGTTGGTCCCCCCCCCTCTAACTTCTAAAATAAGAGAATGATAAATCCAAAAAAAATATATGTTGTACATTACTATGCAAACTTCCAACGATATTTGGTTTTAACGAGATCTAGTCAGTAGTTTTTTTTTTATACGTCATAAATCGTAAACCGCAATTTACCTTTCGACGAACTACAAAAACCTTTATATTATGTTAATTGATGCTACGGAACCCTTCATGGGCGAGTCCGACTCGCACTTGGCTGCTTTTTTTTTAATTTGCCTAAATGGCACGTTCTACTTAGACGATCATGCAATCATGTAAACTTGCAAGCGCTATGCAAGAGAATCACGACCAAGCTTATCAAACGATTCATCTCATATTTATGTGATTGCAATTTTTATTATGCAGTCGAATATTGCAATTTCTTGCAACATTATAACCACTTTTAATATTACAATAAAAACATGCGCAGACCTTCGTAGTTGCGAAGACGGTTCCACTTCATAACGTATAATAATAAAAAAACCTGGCCAGATAATGCCAGATCTACAAGGCATAAACACTTTATGAAGTACCTAACTAAGCTAGTAGTTATACTCGGTTTAAGGGAGGCTGTAAATCAAAAAATTAAAAAGTGTCAAATATTGCACTGTTAAAACTCGCGGCAGTGTGTGCTGATGTCAAAACCTTAGGCTTCGTTCACACGGCATTGTCCTGCACGTTTTTTTGCAGTATACGTCTTAACGTATAAATAGTGACCATACAACGTACATATATCCATTCACACGTCGATTGTACTGCAAAAAAACGTGTACCGCTTATACGTTTAAACGCATACTCAACGGACTTGTCAAGCAAATCGAATGAACTTTGACGTATTCGGTTCGCAGTGGCACATAATATAGCTCTGTCTCGTTCACACGGCACGATGTTCACACGTTTTAATTACGAGTTAATAACTTTTCAAAACTTTCAACAGACATTCAAAAGTAATTAAAAAACTTTTTTTCATCGTTCCTAAGATTTTCGAATAATTTTTCAAATGTGATCGTTCGCACAGATTCTTGATTAATAGGATGTACCCAAAACCTTCTGTTTTGTCGGCGGCGAGACCGTTGGCGCCTACGATACCAATATAAAAGTACAACCACGCGTGGATCCATCAGTGACGTCTACTCGCTGTGACAACTGTGTGAAGACTGCGGCTATTCGTCTTTTACCCGAATGATAATTTACCGTGTGAAGACCCGGATGATTGTACGTTAAAAAAACGAATACGAAAAAAACGTGCAGGACAATGCCGTGTGAACGAAGCCTTATTCTGAAACTGTAGGGTGATTGCGTATCTTTTAAGGCCCGAACACACCTAGGCCGCTGGCGGCCGCGATCAATGGAACGCTGTCAAATATCACTGTCAAATTTGACAGCGTTTCACTGATCGCGTTCGCCAGCGGCCTAGGTGTGCGCAGGCCTTTATTGCAATCAAAACACAGTTGCATCTGTCAGTTGTGACATTATTTTGAGCTTCGAATGCAATAAAAAACTATTTGAAACAAAACTTATCTCTGACAAGGAACGATTGCAACAAGACTGAATGCTGACGTAATAAACATTAGATAGCGAATAGGAACTTCGCTTTATAAAATAGGTTATGTAGGTTTAGGTTGCTCTACAACCTGATACCAGTGGTCGAAAAAATAAGGCAACAAGCGTAAAAAGAAAGAAAGCGTAATAAGGCGTGAAAAGAAAAAAAAATATAATAGACAAAAATTAAATTTGGTTTAGAGCATAACTCTTTGCATTTTTACTGTGCTACGGTCGTAATGCCAGCTACTTTTAGCTAAAAACAAAAAGCTTTGTAGAGGCTGGTTACCTACATTTGAAAAATATGCTAAAGTAAGTAGATATGAGAAAATACAATATTAAAAGTTGTAATTCAAAAACACTAGACTATTACAGCCCCGAGCAACCTTTTCTAGTTAGTTGAACAAAAGGTAAGGTAAAGCGAAAGTTTATAAAGTTATTCCGATCCGGACGCAAAGTACGATCATAAACTTACAAGAGTTATTTTATTTGGAGAACTTTCATATATCCTTCTAACATTGTCATCATTACTCACTAACATTGTAGGTAACTTTGAGCCGTAACTTACCCGAAGCATCTTGGACTGGGCGCATTGCACCACAGATTATAAAAAATAAAGGAGGAGCAATCGCATTTGTTTCACTTGTTTTTGGTTAATTAATACCATTCAACTAAATAGTAAATACTAAATTAGTAACTAACGATTCGGACTGCGGCTCTATGACAAAAGTGAAGTATGCCCTGGGGCAGGGACAATGGTTATAATATAAATCATTATTTTTTTGGTTTATCGAATAAACAAAACTGTGGTACCAAAAAAAACTGTAAGGAAAAAAAAGGATTTTGCTGGGCATTTAATTTTATATGATTCTTATTGTCACGGCGTAAAGTCGTAAACTGTTTTCCGCGAATCTAAGCGGCTAACTTTGCGCTAGTCTCTGACCGAAAGACGTAATGTGTGTGCGTTTCTTCCATATAATTATACACTTCTTCTTCTTCTCGTCGTATCACTAGTTCTTTCGAACCAGTGTGGTGAAAGGATTCTAAATGCAACTCAAAGAGACTCCTTTGCTTAGATTTTTTTCTTCCTTTTGTCATTACTATTTGCAGACATAAAATAAAAATTATTGGTTTCTTAAGTTGTGTTTGTTAGAAATCATCGTTGAAATCTGGATTGGTCTCACTTATAATATCTAGAATATGTCAGAGGCCAAATTACGAAATTATCGTTTCAACTAAACTGGATCAAGTAAAAATGTTAAGATGTAGAAAGTAGACCGATTATTCGGTCAATTACATAATACTCCTTCTATCCGTGATCGTATCGTCTTGCGACGGTGTCAAAATATCGGGAAATAATTTAGCTTACAAATTTTGAAACACAAGCTCTCTTATTAAATGCATAGCCGCCACCAATCCAAATGGTCGTCGCGCAGTATGTTGCTTAGTCGATCCGTTATGAATCACCCAGTGCTTCACAATTTTTGTATTAACTAGCTGATGGAACAGGCCCACCTGATGTTAAGTTTGGGTTTTGGTTTTCCATTACTCTATGTTGATAGGTAATACGTTACTTACAAAAGTTTCAGGATCTCCTTAAATAGGCTTTCCCGCCTGTATAATAATACCATTACAAAAGCTCCACAAAGTTCTGTAAAAAGCGTTATTTCAACAAACTCTTTGCATGTATAGGGTGTCTTAAAGACTGCTCTCAAAACTGAATTGGATCTTTACACAATCTCGATTCCTGAGTCAAATAATGATTTAGTATTTGGGTTACGAAAAACATAGCTTATTTTTAAATATTATATTTTTTTTTACCATGTGGTAACCCCGTACCAATACCGATTTATTATTTTTTCTACATACGCTACAAATTGGTCCAATATAAATTGCCCAATGACATTGATAATCAAAGGTTCCCAACTCTCCAGACGATCTCCAACTAAGTTTGTTCACACAGTTTATTGAGCAGTACAGTTGCATATTCATTCGTTTAATTACTTTAGCATCCGTAACAGTAAAGTTTACGGGCGCATACATAAAGTAAATATTACCAACTTTATTTCTTTAAAATAATGGTAGAAGAGGATTACCCCACAAACCTTAGTGGTTTTTTTTAGTGATATATATAATAATAAATAAGATTATGTATTTAAAGAAGATAAATAAATAAAAAAAAAGGAAAATTAAAAGATGAAAGATAAAATAAACCACCCCATAATTATACATTTCATTTAATTTTAAAATTTCTGGGAAAGCTCTATGTGCTATGCTATATATACTATACTGCTCTATATATCTATACAGCTATGTGGGTACAAATAGGTTAGATATTAGTAGTAGAGCTCTTTGAGCTCGTCCGGGGAAGTACTACCACCGTTCCTAATTTCTGCCGTGACGCAGCATTGCTGTGTTTCGGTTTGAAGGGTACCGGTGAAATTACTGGCTCGTGAGCGCAAACATTTGTATGCCTCAAGTTGATGGATACAGGGGACTGCATCATAGGGCACGTTCTTGATGTGCATGACCTACGAAACAATGCTTTGTTGTTACATAGCATCAATGGGCCATATGCTTGTTCCATTAGCAAGTTGTATAAAATAAAAAGGTTACATGTAGCTAATTAAAAGTTTCCACACGTGCCATGTACATATAAATATGATTTATTATATAGTTCATGCATTTCACGAAGGCGCATCCAGTGATATTTATCTGGTTGTAATAAGAGCCAAAATCTAATTGACGCGTCTTCGTGAAATGCATGAACTATATTATATGATATATGTAAGTAAGTACCTACATTATAAAATGTTACTATTATCTAGCTTTGCGGTACTTATAAAAGGTTTGATAAATACGCTGTGCTGAGATCTTGGTACAGTCGTGGATATTAATTTCGTTAGTTTTGATGGAATTCAAGAATAACTGGACGATCTGTAGCTGGATTCCGGAATTAATTCAGCAGTAGATATTGTATTAAATATTCAACAAAGCCAGATTTAGAAGTGCCAGCGTCTGTGGCGGAATTTATCACTCCATTTTGAATCTGTTCAGATTTATTATGGCCTCTATTTAAGACGCTGAACTCCGTGAAATAACTTCTCACTCGCACTCTTTTACTTTTTGAAAGATGTAAAATTAGTGAATTTATTTATGAAAATTCTTGTGTGCGAGTCCCGAAGATTAGCTTTTTGGAAATCTGACACGTTTTCCTAATTGAAAGTATGCCTAACTGGTTTTCTTTTTTAAGAAAACTTTTATGTTGGAAACCGTGTTAAGATCATCTTTTTTTCTAAACTGCCTGCAATCGGATTGCTCGTGATAAGTTCACTAATCTTTTCACAAACACGCGTTGCCACGTATATGGACCTTTAGGATTTTGTATTGTGGTAGTCGCATAGAGACCAAAATCGCCGGGAATAGCAGACTTGCGTAGCGTTGTGTACAAAGGGGCTTATAAGAAACACGCGATTGTTCTCTTGCAGCCCACATAACCGTTACGTCATTGCGTGTCAATGTCATTACGACGGCTCAGCTGTCATTACGACGGCTCAGCTGTCATTGCGTTCTCATGCGCCGGCGCTTCTTATAACGGACGCATGTGCAGCCGACCGTGCAGCAGTACTGCTACTTAAGAAGCTTCGTGAGGACTTTTTCTTTTATTTCCTGGTTCAAGATTCGTTAAGATTCTATAGTTTTATTTACTCTTATCTCTTTGTTTACGCTGGAGGGCATTGGTTCGATCTCCGCTAATAAACATGTGTGTGGTGAACATAGATGTTTGTTCTCTGCCTGTGTTATATTGCATTCTAAATCATTATTAACAAAAAAAATTAAGTAGGTGCTATATCAGCTATCTGGTTCTCATAACTCAAGCTATATGAGCTCTTTGTGAAGGGCTAGTCCGGGGAAGTGGTACCACCATGCCTTTTTCTGCCGTGAAGTAGCATGCTGTGTTTCAGTTGGGGTGACGGCAAAGTTGATGGATTCAGGGCAGTGAATCGTAGGGCACGTTCTTGACGTGCGCTTTGTTACACGTTGGTTACCACTTGATATCAGGTGGGCCACATGCTTGTTTCTTCAGTTCGTTGCATTTAAATAAGCTTAGTTTGGGGCTAGGATAGTGTTGTGTGGAATTTCCAAAATATTTATTTTTGAATCCTTATTTTATTTATCTATGAATTGTTCTCGTCCTATTTTTACCCAGTTCAATACGCTAGTCATAATAGTTTTGATTCACTTCATCATCAATTATTTAGTTTGATTTATCGTCTTATTTGGTAGGTTAAGTAGTGCATAAAATAAATACTCAAAGATTCTTAATCAATCAGTCGCCGTTGCATAAGATCAAATATAATCTGATGCACCTTACATAATACAGTTCGTAATATATCAAAGTTTATTGATCTCTACAAATATAACAGGTGTCCCACATTTTGTGGGCAAACAACTTGTCAAAACACAACGGAACCACTCTAAGGCACGAGGTCAGAGAAATGAATCTCAAAAAACTCGCAACCTCCATTCACAATAGAAATGTATACATTGCGGTAATCTTTGGTGGCTTTGAAATGATGTCAATGGCAAAACGGCATTGGTGGCGGAACAAAATGTAGTTACCGAGTACAGTGGCGATAGAAAAGAAGTGGTTCTAGTTCATGCGACAATGACCGTGGATTTACTTGTTCTACTGGTTTATTCACTGTTTTACAGTTCGTTTTGTAAATTGTCGATTCCAATTGATCGTCATCTTGTTTATCGGTTTGTTTCGATCGGATAACTTAGTGGGCTAGCACTAGTTTTGTTCATCTGTAAATCTGCTTTAGAATTAGTTTATTTGTGAAATATATTTACACTTTTAGCACGACTGAACTTCTACCTCTCAAGTGGCATTATCTCTATCTTATACGAATTTACTGAATTCTAGCACAATAAAAGTTATCTGTTTTTGATGTGAATTATTTTTGTATTATATCTAATGTGAGCTTTGTTTCAATTTCAGGTACATGGTTTTATGGGACTTCAAGATGCGTGTGACCCTTTGCGTGCTTCTTGCTGCAGTCTGCGTGCTGGCAGACAAGAAAGAAATCAGGTAGTTGAAACCTTCTAATATTTTTTTCTGCTTTGATACTGTTCTGCAGTTGTCAAGCTCAGGCGGACGATGTGAATAATTGTGAATTTTCTCCTTTTTCCAGGCGTACCAAGCCTTTTGTCGCTGATGCCGTCGGGAACACACTGCCGCCGCCTACAAATGGCCAGGCTAGTGTTGGAAGCCCAGTTAACCTCCTCACCCCTGATAGATACGAATTTTACACGTTTGACGAATCTGGAGAACTCGTTAAAAGGTTAATGACCCTTGAAGAAATACAAGCTATAGTCGCAGCTGGTGAAGATTCAGATGGCCTTGTGACTTTCGCAAATGATAACCAACCGACCGTGGCTTTTAACTTCAGCCAACCTCCTTACACAAAAGTACACAGTGTAGTTACGAATGTACAAAATGTATTAAAAGCACAAATGGAAGCGCATAAAACTAACCCTCTAGTTCAGCCGACGTTAGATACACCCGATGTTTCTGACTCTTGGAGTCTAATACTACCATCGATCTTTGGTAACACTGGAGTAGACATCGTGCCTGATAAACCTAATAGCGGATATGTACCTGAAACTGACACATTTGACAAAGAAAACTCTGAAAGTGAAACAAATACATCCAGCAAGGAAGGTGATGCCCAAATTATAACCAATACAACGGTCGAAATACAAAATAGTATCCTAACTGACGATTTGTCTAAACAAAAAGACCAAGATATTGCTCCAGTAATAACTACAGTCAAACCAACTACAAAACTAACAACAACTAAAGTTTCAACAACATCGGAGCCTCCACAACTTTCCACTACTACTACTACAAGAAAACCTGTAACTACCAGAAGGCCCGTTACTACCACTAAAAGAGTAATAAAATCAACAACTACAAGTACAACAACTACTAAACCTACAACAACATCGTCAACAACTTCAAAACCCACAACAACATCGTCAACCACTGTGAAGCCTACAACAGCCAAACCGTTTGTAAGAATTACTCCTAAAACCACTACATCAAAACCGTCTACAACAACAAAAAAACTGATTGCTACGATAGTGACCAAGGAACCAATAGTTAATAATTTTCCATTCACTGAAAGCAATATAGAGTTTGAGAAGATTAGTACATTTATACCAGTTTCCACAGTTAACTATATCACAGAACGAACTACTAAGAGACCATTTGAGACGACTAAAGCACCTTTAGTTTATGCTAGTACAACAAAGCGATCACCACCATCATCCACTAAAACTCCTCAAAGACTTTCTACAACTCATCTACCAAAACTATCTACTACTTCAAAGGTTGAACCTAATGATGTGATTATAATAACTTCTACCCCTGAAACGATTGATAAAGTCAATGTGACAACTGTCACAACTCAATCTGTGTCACCATCAACTGCAGTGTCTTCAACGGAATTTTCGTCACCAATTAAGCCGCAAACTAATTTAGAGGTAAACAATACAAAAGATGATGAACCAGCACTACCTCTTTTTGACGTCGCCCTCAGTATAAGCCAAATAGCATCTGATCTAGGAAGTAACTATCAGCCTTTGCCAACAGCAAATGGCTTACTAGAGAACAGTAAAGATAATTCTAATGACATGGAGAGTAAAGAAAACATTGATGTAGATATACCCTCTGGAAAAGAAGAAATCGCTAAAGTTACAGACATAAACAATGATAACTTTGTCAAAATATCAACGATTGATCCTCATCCAGAAAATAAAGAAAAGGATAATGACCCGGTAAATAAATTGGAAGTTATGACAACTGAGATTACAACAACAGAAACGTTTGATATAACCACTAGCTCAGAGCCGTATGAAACCACTATAGATCCAATTCTTTCCGAATCGATGGGTGATTTACTTTCACAAGTTGTAAACGAAGTACCCCAATCCATCTTGGATGATACTTCTAATCATGAAAATGAGAGTTTAACAACTGAATCAAATATGGAAACTACAACGGATGCATCAATAGAAATGACATCGGAAATTGTTAAAACTACAGTTAAGGAAGTATCGTCTACAACAATAAAGCCTACATTAAAAAACAAAACCGAAAACATTTCTACAACACAAAAAGTTCCTATCGAAAAAAAATCAACAACTGTTAATGTGCCTACCACAGAAAAAGTACCAACGACTGTGAAAGTACCAACAACAGAAAAAGAGATCATTGCTCAAAGGGCAACGACTACAGAAAAAGTACCCATCGTTACTGGAAACAAGTTAGTACCATCAAATAAAAATAGGCTTAACAACAGTATGGAAAAGGATTCTGATACAAATGATAAAAACAAAGACTTCGTTAAAATATCTGTATCAACAAACAAAGATTCTCCAAAAGTAGAATCCGAAAACGATGAAAAAATAAAAGCAATAGTTAACAAAAACAAAATTAACGAAACTAAAGTAGTTCAAGAAAAACTTAAGGAAGATAATAGCACACAAGTGCAACCAACAACAGAAAAGGGTATGACATCGGAAACAAATGATTCATCATTTATTAGTTCTCTAAATAAAACAACTGCTCAATCACTAATAAACAAAATCATTACATTAAACAAGTTAACTAATAAAATTGAAAAAGTTTCTGATTCCGTGCACAAAGTTGACGAATTCAAGAAAAAAATACAAAAAGTTAATATTGCTGATGAAGAATTAGCTAGCGAAAGAAACAACTCGTGGAAACTGGTTCCTTCTCTTTCTCCACCTAAAGCAAATGAAATTTCCAAAGATACCGTTAAACCAGACAATCCTTACAATCCCGAAAACGAAAATAAAGATGTTGTACTGGATTATTCACAAGAAAACCAAGGATTGGAAGTAACAACCAAAAATTTGGGAGAGGACATAGCTCAATTCACTGAGCTCTGCAATGAACTTGCGTTTAGATACTGGCACGCGATGGTTGAAAACATCGATAAAAAAAGAAGCTTCGTATTATCTCCATACTCAGTGACGTCAATGTTAGCTATGATGTTTATGGGAGCTAGAGGGGCTACTTCTGGCGAGATGAATGAAATACTGAAACTAGATGACATGGTGACATTCAATCCTCACTTTACACTGAAAAATATTTCAGATTCTATCGAATCAGCTTCGGATTCTGGCATAGCAGTTTCTGCATTCATAAGGGAACTTTTCAGTGACAGAAACAAGGGTAAAATTCTTTCGTTCTACAAAGAACGAGCTCAGCACTTCTACAATGGACACGTGGAAGAGGTTAACTTTAAATTGATCAGTGATATCATCAGAAGAAGAACCAATTTGCTCGTCAAGAGGTACACATGGGGAAGGATTCCCGAGTTTATGAAATCAAACAACATCGTGATGAATCCTCCACTGGCAGCCTTTTCAACAAATATTTTCCAGGTTGGTATTATTATTATTTATCATCTAGTTGGTGGATGTAGAATTGCTCAGAATCATTCATCTTTTAAATAAACTGTGAAGCTTATGTCCAGCAGTGGGTTTTTTCATTCTACTGATGATGATGATAACACTTATCTCGAATGCCTTCTGAAGTTGTTAATTTTAAAATTTGATTATTTGCTTCGCATTTATGGGTGTTTTATTTTATTTTTAACATATGTTTTTATACATTTCAGACTGACTGCACCGGATCATCGGTTGACGGCAGAGACGGAGAAATGTATTTCGTGGTATCACCAAACGTACGCCAAAGACGCCTCGTGCCTGTCCCAGCTGTTGTCCTTAAATCTGGGTTCTCGGCCGGCTACGATCCTGCTTTAGACGCCACTGCAGCTGCACTAGGAAGCACCAACTCTATCGTTAGTACCATATTCCTCATGCCTGGACAACAAGGAAACGTCGTACATGCAGATGACTTGGAAAAGTTAGAGCATAGATTATTGGAAGCTAACCCTACCAAACCTGTATGGAATCGAGTCCTGAGAGCGCTCTTGCCGAGGCCAGGACTAGAATTGCAAATACCCAGATTCTCACACAAATCTGTATTCAACGTTTCGTCAACGCTAAGACAAATGGGTCTGAAGGACTTATTTGATGCGGACCATGCTGATTTGGGCGGTCTTAATGGGCCATCTATGGATCTATATTTGTCTGACATGGTGCAGGTGACGTCATTTGTTACATGCGGTGAAGGAATGGTTGGAGAACAGCATCATATGGAAGAGTACCCTGAGTCAGTGCAGTTGGCCCGTCGTAGATCGTCAAGATGGATCAGTAATGACTGGAACGAACCGCGTGATTACCAGAGAGCCTTCCATGATCCCCATGATGGAGGTGAAGCCATGCATCTGCCATTGCACCTCAGGCCCAGACAAGCTCGTGTTCCGACAAGAAGTGTTCAACCCACGAGGTTAAAGTTCGACCGACCCTTCCTATTTTTCGTGAGGCACAACCCCTCGGGCATGATACTATACGTTGGCCGGTACAACCCACGGCTCTTACCCTGAACGATCACAAGACTGTTAGTTTAGTTTAACTTCCTAAAAGGAAAGTGATAGAGGATACTGGTGCGTGTGATAAAAGTGGTGTAATGAGCATTTACGTGACAGTATTAATAAGTGTATGTGCACAAGGGACTTGCCGATAATGCGAACTGGCGATCCTGTTTCCATATCAATGTGTACAAAGAATGCTAATGACTTCGAAACTTCGAATGTCTCTTTAAGTATTTGTAATAGCAAATAATTAGATTTAAAACATGTCATTCCATCGTCTTTAGAAGTAATGGTTTTAGAATAAAATGTAAAAGTAAAATTTGTTTTAACAATAACCTTTAATAGTTAACTTTAAGTATCAGCTATAAAAACCTTATAAATAAAGCATTAAAATTAACGAATGTAATAAAGCAGACTTAGGTTAGCTACGTACTATAAATAAATTCGTAATTATAAATATCAGATCCTTAAGGTAACAAATAGGCTTATACCTAGCAGTAGCGGGATACAGGCTAATGATGCTGAGATACTATAAATGAAAAAGGCACTACCTGTGTACTCTCTAGGTGTAGAACTATTATTCACTGCCCTCATATAAAAAACTCTCGACATTTTTCAAAGAACACCTTTTTTTCTATGCACGTTTTTGTAGGAATTACTGCTGGACAATCCTGAAAAAAGTAAACATTTATTTAGGATGAGAGAAACTGATCCTCTTCGGTGAAATTACAAACACATGTTAAATGATTAAATAACTTTAAATGCTTACGAGATGGTCGTCACCATTGAAACAATATAAAAATTGGAGCTATTAATAAGCAAACATAAATAAACATTACAAATGCCGGTTTGTGAAAATCTTCTTATAGTTTTTATTTAGGACAGCAAACAGCGATTACACTGATACATTTGTTAAAATTCAGCGTTGTTAAAATACACTAATATTATATTCAAAGACAAGAGTGAACAGGTGGATTATGGCTACATCCTCACTTTCCATTTGATGTGATGGCAGCCAAATGTTTAGGTATCTATATTTATGAATAAAACAAAACTACTCACAACATTGACATAATTTCTAATACAACCCTGCAGTTTGAAAAACTCGCAGACATCCAAAGGCATGAACATTCGGTAGGCGTTCTTGCAGTGGACCTGAGCGTTCGTCAGCACGTTGGTGAAAATGGGATTCAGCTCAGCCCATTTATCCAGATGTGCGAAGTACTTCTCATCGTCTACAGAGTTTTCTTGAGTGAGGAAGCCGTACTTTTTTAGGACGCAGCGCCAGTGATTACACTGAAAAAAAATCGGTTGTCTGTAAAGTCGGTTTACTGACGATAGTTGAACGTGATAACGTCATAAGAAAATACTGATGGAATGGTTGCATTTTTCAAAAGAAAATTTTAGTTTTACTGAATTGAATTGAATGTGAATGAAACTGAATGAAACTGAATGAAACTGAATGAAACTGAATGAAACTGAATGAAACTGAATGAAAATCCGGACCCGGACCCGGACCCAGACTGAACCCTTACCCTTACCCTCATTTACCCTTACCCATTACCCGACCCGGGCTCGGGCTCAGGTAAATGGAACGACGAAACGACGTAACGACGCATGAGTCATGTTTTTTCGTGCGTGCAGCCGGCTCCATCGATTTATAAGACGTTATCACGTCAAAAATACATCGGTAAAGTGGCAGTTTTGGGCCAGTGCGTGGCGCCCTCATCAAAAGTGATTGGAGTGGGTAGTCTGTTCCAAACTGATTAATATTTGATAAGTAGTTTATTTATTTTTAATTTTAAAGGACATGGTTCCACTACGCAGCGACTATGTGTCAGCCCTGTTGAAGCTTGCAAAAAAGTAATCAAATACTTTATATTCTTGACAAAGCAATAGTTGAAGTTCTTGTTTTGAAAATAGATGTTAATACCCCATCGAGTGGTGATTGCCTGCTGAACGCTGAGATATTGTACTCCTTATCCATAAAGTTGAGTGCGAATACAGCCCCACAAGCTTTCGCTATGCCTCTTGTGAAGAATGGTGGAAACACGCAGCATTGACGATACTGAAACAAAAGGATGAAGATCGTTAAGTACATTGGTATAACATGCATTGAAAGAGCTTGTGGCGCGGCCAGGAAGTACCTATCACACCAAGATCCGATGAAAATCTTTTGATACTTTTCTGCAAAGTAGTATCACAAGGATCACTTCAAAACGTCTTAAAGCTAGGTGAGTATAAGTAACAGTTCCAGTCGGCCAAGCTTAAAAGAACAGCCTACCTACGAACTACGGCTTGGTTCCTACCGTCTTTTGTATAATTCTTTTACATATCAAATTGCCATTCCCTACACTATATAAAATGTATACATTATATAGGTTAAAGTTCATGTTGTATAAAAGGGTCGTATAATTATGAAATATACGTTGTTACGTACATTTCACGTACGTTGATACGGTGTTTACGTTGTTAGACTTACCATAAATTCAGATGATCTTTCACATTTTTCTGATTTTGGCTGCAAATCACTTGGTCGCTGAAGTTTGGCCTGAACATACATAGATGCACTTGGTTATTTCATGACAAACGCAAGGTGAGCTATGACCTGAGCAATTGCTTCAGTATTTCATGTAGATTTATTAAAAATAATATTATGACGCATGCGCGTATAGTAGTAGGTATTATAGGTATACTTACACAATGAACACAAAAAAGTAAGAAAATTAATACTTTCTCTGGTAACCGTTGCATGATAATTTTGTGATACTAAACTCTAAAAGGTTTTGCTTCAAGAGTAGTTGAAAGAAAAGTGATGAATTTTCAACAATCCATTTTAAAACGAAACGTTAAGATCCGATTTCTTGTTTAACAAACTCAATGGAGATATTTTCAAATACTTATCCCTAGTTTTGGAGTTTTATTGATAGTTATATTCATAACATTAACCTTTGCTGATTGACACGAATAACGTTGTAGCTTCGACCAAACTTTTAAAAACTAAACGTGAAATACTCGATCAAAAAGGCAAGCTTGATAAAATCTTTGCAGAAAAATACAAACTACCTACTATAGTAGGGCTTAGGTTCAAATATCAATATCAAAATTAAAGACGCGTTTTGAATATGATCATAACTTTATTAATTTAATATTTTAATAATGTTAGTTAATTTTGTTTTATTTCATCCTTCCGCGGTTTCAATCGAAGAAGGATTTGCACTCATCCATGTGATCTTTCAAGGCTTTACAGTTGTCGGTTTGCTGCCAGTTCTTTTCGGGACAGTTCTGGAATACAAAATGCATAGGTTAATACTGGTTTTAGAAGATACCCTCAATATGAACGGAATCTCATCGTGGCGCAGAGATAGCTTTACTGGTATAATGTTGAATCTATAACTGTTATAACTGAGATCGATTTGATGTTAAGATAGGTACATAAGGCTCTATCACGCCGTAACGGCTGGACATATTCAGATAAAATTAGAAATAGGTACCCATAGATCCCTATAGACCTGGAATAACATAATATACATTATCCCATAAAAGTAGACGAGCAGGAAAAACAAACGACGCGCTTAGAAGAGAGAGTATAAAAAATTGTTAACAACTGTAAAATATGTAGTTAGTTAAATAGCAGTTGTGTAAATCTAAAGTCAGCAACACAGAAGGTGTACTGGAATTCGAGCTATTAAAAAATAATACAGGTAAAACCTATTTCTTTTTTTCAGTTGGTAGAAAAATGAAAGACACTTACACCAAATAAGACAGCGCCCATGCAATGCATCAGCCTCATCGCCTCACAAATGTGTTCCGGGCCGGGCACTTTTCCATTTTGCATGCAAACCGCCGTCGCCTTATTAGCTGGACCCTCCCAGCCTTCATCTGCCCATCCGTTGATATACTCAGCCACGGCTTTCAGGTCCACCTGGTCATTCTCGTCGGCTAAGTTTTTCTGACGCATCAGGCACATGAACTTGGAACACTGGAATAAATAAAAAAAACAATTTTCATTCGTCATTCGTTTCAACCGTTGAACTGAAAGGACGAAAATATTTTTAACAGTTCTATGGCCCAAAAATTATATAGAACTATTGGAAGTTATTAATAAAGTTATTAAGTTATTAAGAAGGTATTAATTAATAGTTACATAAATGGGCCAGTTTTCGTTTTAATATGGTTCTACCATGTAACTAAAAGAATAAAACAGTTTAAAAGTTCTATGACGTTACAGTCCTATAGAACTAATGGAAGATACCGGCCTAAATAGCCATAAAATGAAAAAAAAGAACGAATGCTGCATTTATGTACCAACCTATCATTTTTTATGTAAAAAATATTGTTAGAACCTACATAGTTACGGAGTTCTTTATTTAAAAAGTGTATAGCAACGCCATCTAGTAACCAGAGATTCAACCATTTGTGGCTTTTGCTTCTTTATTTTTAGTAGGCGCTTTTTTCATGTCAAAAAAGGCGCCATCTATGACAGCACGAGGTGATTAATTATCAACACTGAAAAATAATTTACAGGAAAGACGTGTTCAATACCAAAGAGTACAGTTATGGAGGGAGGTCAATACGTGTGGAGCTGACTAAGCCGCGGGTCTTCTCACGATGTTTTCTTTTACCGTTTGAGAGGATTAGCATTGTGTGCATACATTTTTCGAACAGGAAAATCTATAAGTACACAACTGAATTGAACTCGTGACCGTAAAAATGTGGGGATTTAACTATTTAATATACTCACATCTGGAGGTCCACGTTTTTCTTGGAAGTCTTCTTGCCCTCCCTTCTTAAAGCCACAGCTTGCAAAGTCTTCTTCACTGTATATTGGCTGCATCTGGCAACATTGTTCTGGATGCTCCTATAAAAACACAAAAGTATCGTTTTCAAGTTGGTTGTATTTTTTTAATTTGTTAAGTTTGTTATCGCATAACTTCGACATTTAGCCGATTAGATTTTTTTTCTGATCTGAAAGGTAGTTAATGTACTTTCAGATTGGTCCATTAACGAAGAAGGAAAACCTTGGATGTTTCAAACCTGAGTGGTGAAAGGACTTTAAGTTCACCTAAGAATACTTTCGTGCACTGAACACGAGAATGAACTTTTTAGATTTGAAATTCTTTGCCACCTATAAAAACAAATCACTTACTTACCTCTAAGTAGGCATCTTATGCATTTGCAATATATCATTTCTAAACCAGGAAATTGGCACTACAAATAGGGAACTTGCGTCAGCCTATTGTGTTTATCTAAATATATAAAAATGCGTGACTGTCTGACCGACATCTACAACGCCACCCTACTAGAGCTATTATTTTATATTTCATAGGCTCAAAGAGGCGTAAAATAAGAATTCTTTTTTTTTTGAGGAATTCTTGTTAAATAAACTAATACCTACATAGTATAAATGTTATGAGAGTGAATGAAGCAAAAAAGGTATTTCAGGATCGTAGCAAGTAGAAATCCGTGATGTTTGCCTAACGTCTTGAGAAAGAGACGTGATTTTATTTATGCATTCTTGTCTTTCTTCTTCAGCATTTATCTACATGGTGGATCCAACGTAAAGTTCAAGGTAATAATAAAATATCAATAAAATAACAAAGCCACTGGCAGTTCACTAGTTACAATATCATATATTGATTGAATACTCCAGGAAGCACATTGGAGTAGGTAGATACATAACAATGGATGCACCTGGGATTAAATGCATTTGGGATCTTATGTAAGTACGAGTAGGTATGTATGACCAAAGATAAATGTTTACTTATATATGATAAAACGAACAAACGTACGTAAACGTACTGGGCCCTTATGCTCGGTGTGACCACGGTGGAGTGGCGTCAATTTTGGGCAAAAACTCCTCACCACTACTTTTCAACCAGAGTGACTTGGCTCTCTATTAAAAATTCTTATTCAAGTCGATAGATTCAGAGACTTTTATTCCGTTGCTTTTATGGCAACAGAGCTGTAGATTAGGCGCAGCTGCTCTAATGGTAAGAATTAAGACTCATGGCCACTGATCGGGGTGCCTCAGTTCTAACAATCCAGGTCTAGGAGTGCCATCTATACTTTTTACGAGAAGCGCTGTGGCTTAGCTTGCTGATCGTTCTTAATAGATTGAGAAAAACATCCAGTTTTCTCCCTCTTCTTCCTCCCTCTCCTCCTGTCTTATTCTTTAAAAACCTCTCTTACGCTTTTCGACCGACTTTGAGGACACTGCCCGTCAGGGACCCAAGGTGTGCTGATGGTCACCCACCTATCTGGAGGCTAACGTGCCACACCTATTCCCATTTGATCCTGGTAGCCTGTGGTCTTCTATCATCGGTAAAGCCCGTGAAGGAATAATCAAACTATACTTACTACTCCTTGGGGTGGTAGCCTGCATTTATCAGGAATGTTCTCAAATCCAGGTGGACCTCTCCCAGGGGGAAATCTCGGTGGACCTTGAGATGTTATGACCTGAAACAAACTTATTTACTAGCATTTTGAAGTTTATTGTTTCCGTTGTAGTAGAGCTCTTTGTGAAGGTAATTATTTCTGCCGCCAAACAGCATTGCTGTGTCTCGTTTTGCAGGGTCGCGGGTGACGATGAATTACAGGCACATAAGGTTTCACACCTGTATGTCTTTAATAAATGGAATGGTCCTAACGTGACCTCGTAGGTCACGCAGGCAATGCTGTGTTATCGGCGATAGTTACCACTTAATTGCAGGTGGGCTATTGGTTAGTCCAATCAGCGGGTTGTATAAAAAAAGCTGGTACCAGAAAAGCCAATTACTTCTCGCGGCTAATTATGTCTAAAAGACTAGTTAGGGGCGAGTCCCAGCAGTAATTGATATTCAGACCGGTTCCAACCTACACTGAATGTGATCTAGTTTCTTCCTTCACTGTTGGATAGCATTGGCAGTGCGTAGATATTTTTTATTTAAACTGCATTGGTATATTGCAGTAAACCTTTTCCATCACAATTTTACAACTCAATATCCAAAAAAATATATAATATCTCACCTGGAAAACACCGGCCAAAACAAGCAGACAGCTATAACTTATCATGATGGTGATGCAGGATGAACTGGTGCCGTGACGTTGTACCCCCAGTTATATACCACCGGCGCCGCAGCCGTGACCACCAGCCACCATTGTGACCACGGGAAGTTTTCAAGGTAGTCATGGCGAAAACGAATATACATTTTATTACGCCAGGTTTTCACACCTGGAAGTTTAAGCTTAGCCCATGTTTTACGCATTTTATTTTAACTGATTAAAAACTAAAAATCAATCCATCGTCATCATTAGCTTGAAGAAGTCTACTGCTGGATATTAAAAAAAATATTTTTGTTTATTATTTATTGCATGCTAATGTTTTGAGAAGTCAAGTTTCACTTTGAGACACTGGCACTGGTTGGCTGTGCTTGGACCAATCTTTCGCCAAGTGTCTAAATAAGTGGTTATGTGTGTGTATCCGAAAGCGCGATGGGTCGACGAGTCGCAGAAAACACCTGAACAAGAGACGCACAGGACAGAGGAGGCTGGTAGAAAATGAAGGAGGCCTATACCTAGCAGTGGGTGATACCGGGCTGAAATGATGATGATGATGATGATGTGTGTGTTTGCTTATTAGGAATAATAATCCTTGTTACTTGCTAGCTTAGTTCTAAGTTATTATTTCGTGTTACTAACCACTATGGATCATGTTCTGAAATAAAAAGTTTTTACTTATTACTAGCAGCAGCCCGCGGCTTCGCTTGACCTGTTCCCATTACTTTGTCGGGATATAAAGTATCCTATGCTCTCCTGGTTCTAGGCTATCTCCCCAACAATTTTCAGTTAAATCGGTTAAGCCGTTCTTGAGTTATAAATAGTCTAACTAACAAGACTTTATTTTATATAGATATTAGATTTGACTGCACACTAATAAGAGGTTGCTTTTTAGTAAAAGTTTAAGTAGTTATATAAAAATGCCTTAAGTTCTAAGTCTCCAAAACTTGATTTTTAATGTTTTTTTTTATTTAGGTACATGTGTAGTTGATGTCAATGTCACATTTTTCACATGCAACGCGGATTTCAAACAATAACACATGCAGAAGTAATGATCACATGGCACGAATCATATTTACGGTCCTATTTCCGCAAATAGTTATGGATACCAGTTATTAGATAGATTTTATCATCAATAACAACTCAATCTGGCTTCAGCTCAATGAATCATATTATATAATTGTAAATAATTTATTTTAGTTGATTATCACACACAGCGTCTACGCAAAAACTATTACTTGGATGAAATGTGATATTTTGACTAAAAAAAGATATCAACCTTGCTGTTGGGGTGCTGGTGGGGATCGAACCCACGATCTACGGCGCAGAAAGCAGAGCTAGAATGCTGAGGCCAGGCTAGTCAATGATAGCTCTTATAAAACCACTGTTATAGTTTGGATCTCATAGTGTTATTTTATAAGGCTAAATTGTTACTTTGGAACAGCACTTAATTTCGTAAATGCAATTTTAATGGCCCTGTATGACAACATTGTAATAGTTATAGAACATCTATGTCTAATGTTTAGCTACCGAAGTCATTAAAACAACAGCGCATGTTTTTAGATTCTCGTCTAAATGTACAATTTTAGTCTTTACCGCATTTTATTTTCAAACCACACTTTTATTACCCATCAAATTATCCTTCCTAGTCTTGTTCTAGAAGTCGTTAGTAAGATGGAATTTTCTGATGCACTTTGTAATTTTGCAGCGGACGTGGTGAGACATTTAAGTGTCTCAATTAATAACTCATCTAGCTCTTCAAATAGACTAGATCATCTTCCAATTTTTGCAGCGCACCGAACATAACTTACCAATGGTTCATGTTTTTCATCTTGTAATTTACATAGGTTTTCATTAATCTCTTTTCATGATTTGTTTATGAGCTATTTATTTCAAATCTATTATTTTTTTTACAAAAAAACATAAATTTAACTTTATTGCATTTTAGTTTTTTTGTGCATAAATATTCAAAGATCTTTTAAAGCCTAATAGCCTAATCTGTAACGTTGTACCGTGTAACGTCTCATTTTCTGAGATGCGTGGATACATCTCAGAAAATGAGACGTTACACGGTACCACGTTATTATGTATCTAGTAATTATTTCACGAGCTTCATTGTTATAGTTTGTTTTACATCTCTAATACCTAATCATAATTCGCTTTCATCAATGCTTTCATCAACTATACTCGAAACAAGGTACTTATCGTCATAATATCACTCTCCATCTTAATGAATATTCATCAATTCAAGTATGCATTGACTAATTAGAATTAGGGACAGCTCATTAACAATTCAAAAGCAATTACCAAACATAATGACAATAATGGTGGAAGTGTGTCGGATGTCCTCAAGGAGGCTTGCCACGCGAATCAGTGTCAAGTGCGCTACGGACCTCGGGTACGCTAAATGCGGTGTAGAGTGTACGAGTAATGCAGTTTGGTAGTGTCGTTGATAATATTTACGTCACAAAATATGTAAGGACACAAATAATAAGCAACAAGCAACGAAAAAAGGCTTACACTCAGCATTATCATCAAAAAAAAATACTACTGTTACTTCAAATTCAGATCTTTATTATTATTCAGTACCTATCCATTATGCTTTTATTATTATGCTTTATGCTGTCAGATACAGTTACATTCATCCAATTAAAAACTAACTAAATTTCATCACTTTATAAAGTAGCTATAACGAACGAGACTTGAGACCTGCAAGTGTTCCATAAATTAAAAATATTCTGTAAGATTTAAACGAACAAAGTATTGTACGAACGTAGTTTGACCCTGTGTCTTGAGAGCTAGAATCGAAGAACAATAATAATGTTATTGCCTAAGTACAATGAACTGACGTGTAATAACATAATTTTATGCGTCCCGGCGACGACGGTAATAAAGATAACGTGATTGGTGTGGCGTTGCGCAAGGATCTTCATTAGGTCCTGTTTTGTTAATATACTATGCAAGTGGTAAATAAACTAAATGCTCTGCTAGAGATAATTGATTCACATAAACTATTAGTTAGAATAGATTTTGACTTTGTCTTGTAGGTTCTTCAACATTTCCAAGCAGTTTCAGGACATTTCTGGAAAAAAACAGGGGTATGGATTACTTTTGTGCAACATGGAAAAAAATTAAGGCCTGTACACATCTAGGCGATCAGCTTAAGCGCTGTATGACAACGATATTTGACAGCGTTTCTTGTGATCGCTATCGCTATCGCCTAGATGTGCGCCGGCCTTAACAGTTCAGTCGCTGACATTGATCTTCAAATCCTTATGTTCTTTGTTTCATAGCAGTCCATTTCTCTCCTGACTTTTTTCTGACGTTAAAGAGATAAACAATGAAATAAAACTCGAGGCTGCCAATAAATAAAACTACGTGAGCCATTTGGTATCAGAATTGAAGACGATAGATCAGTCCAAATGTGTTTCGAAGGTGAAAAGGATAATAAGAGGTGCTGGAAATGGGAAATACTCCTTTTTATTGTCTTAACAAATATTCGTTCTTCCAACCCCTATAAATCGCTTTAAAATGTAACTAAGAGTTGATGGACAAGAGAGAGAAAAGACATAGGCCATAAATTAAAAGACTACCAAGAATAACAGTGGTACACACCTAAAGAGAAGGAAGACAAAAAAACAAAGAGAAGTAGTATTTACGAAGATGAGTAAACATACACACACTCATAATTAAAAATGGGACGGATAAAGTTTAACGGGTGGCAAATATCGTAATAAAATCAGCTTTATTGATTAGATATATCACAATTAATATCATCCTTGTATTATTACTGTTGTGTGGCATAAAAATAAATAAATATTGATATTGGTTTGATTTGAAAAAAATATATCATGCTTATTTTTATCTAATTTGATGACTTTTAGCCGGGAGCCTTTTTATAACGCTTTTACGAGTATTGTGAGCATGAATGTAACCGACCCTGTATGTAAGTTTGTTTGCTTGTATGTAACCGACCCCTTTGAGCTCGATTTTGTTCTACTTTGAACGATAAGATTTGATTCAAACTTTGCACACCTGTCAAAGGTCGATGACAATGCAATAATATGAAAAAAAAAACTAAAAAGTAAAAAAAAATCTAGCCTAAAAAACTAAAAATCACGCCTTATTATAAAAAGCACCCCACGCTTTTTCGTACAATAATATAAATTTTTAAATTGATTATTAGAGTTTTATTTTTAACTTTTTAGTTCAATTAGTTATAAAAGCGTGATTTTTTAGTTTTTTAAACTATAATTTATTGTAGTAATTCATGATTCTAACCTTTAACATAGCAATCCCAGTGCAGGTGAAGACATCATAAGCCCTGCAGGGGTAACTCAAGTACTGCCTCAGGTCCTTATCCACGCAGTCTTTGATAGCCTTGTCCACAGCTTCAGTCCAGCCCTTGTGACTCTCAGACCACTGACGGAGATGACTTCTGTACGCTTCTTTGTTTAAAGTGTTCTTATCTGTTAGGAAGCCTGACTTCTCAAAGACACATTGGACGTCGTTGCACTAAAAATAGAAAAAGTAGATGTTTTAAATACATAAAGCACCCGTTCTTGTGCATGATGATATAGTTATCCCTACTACTACTCCTTCTTTACTGGCCCCTCAGCTCAGATGGTAGCAGCTCTGCCTTCTGCGCCGAAGGTAGTGGGTTTGATCCACACCGAGAACAAATATTTGTGTGTTCACCACACAGATGTTTGTTCTCTGTCTGGGTGTTATACTGTATTCTAAGCACGTATTTACGTATTATAGTAGGTTCCCATAGTACAAGTTCGGCTTAATTCGGGGCTAGATAGTGTTGTGTGGATTGTCCACAATATATTTTATATTAATTAAATGGGAATCATACCTATAACTTGAATATTATTACGCCATAATTCAAACCATCAGTCTTATTTTATTATAGCAATAGCATGAATTGAAATGAAATACCCATCTTTATATTATATGAAATATAAAAAGTAATTACGATTCTGATAGTAAAAATATATTATTATCAGATATAATATAATATTTCAGAGTATGCTATTATGTATATTATAACTTACTGGTCCAGGTAATTTAGGAGTGGAGCATTCCAACAGTGGCTTTGAATTTCCCAATTCTGGTATATCACAGCATGCTGAAATTGGTTTCTGTAAGGAAATAAAGCATTAAAACCTATTCAGCAGGTATCTAATTAACACTATACAATAAAAAATAATTACTACCTTGTAGGTAGCTATACTTAGTTTGACATATGCCTATCTCGCTCGGGGAAATCCCGATTTAATGTTATGTACAAACCGTATTTGCATAAGAGTTTTACTACTTGGTATTTGTCATTCTTTAAAAAGTTTTGAGTCACATAATAAAAATTATAAGGTGATCTGTAGTGTGTTTGTAATAATGTAAGGTTCTAGATTACAAACCTATGTACTTATATGGCTTACCAATGTTGCACCCTTATTTCTCCCTTGTCCAAGAAGATCAGCTTGGCTCAAGCTCATCTACAAAAGATAGATAATTGTATTACAGAAAAACAGTGACAAGTCTAAATTCGTTCATGATGGTGTTATTGATGACAGGAAAATCTGAAAATTTATAACAGTTGACTAAAATGTATGACCATTAAGAATTGTATTGATACACTACAGTAAAACTATTCCTACTAAACTGGAAAATTTAGTGATTCTTAGAAAAGGTTTTACCCCTTATTACTGCTAGTGTTTATAAAAAAAAAGTATCTAAGAACTCACGGATAACACAAAGACGATTAAAACCTTATTCAGCATTGTTTTACACATTTTAATAAATATAATAAACAATACTAGCGTCCTTAGGGATGCGCACTAGCAAACAAGCAAAATGTTCACTTTCACACTCGTTGTTTACGTAGCGTTATCAACTCTGGGCTATCATATCAAATGTTCTTGGAATAACTTGACATTGTTGAAGAGGTCTGTTGACCTATTTAATCAGATAATTACACTTTCTTTAATAAAAAAAACAATAACGAAATACAAAGTAATTCTGAGTTGAGAATATTTTAGCTAGTAGGTACAAGGTACTCTAAAATATCCTCAACTCAAGTTTAGGTTGACCTAGTATTTTTTTAGGAATATTACAGCAGACTTTCCAAATTAACAACTAAGAGCCAATTCTATAGGTGACTAATACACCAAATATTTGTCAGTTGTTTAACTCAGATCGTTGCTTGCAAATTGATTGATTTGTCACCCGGACCTGAGTTTTGTAAACTCAGCTTGGAAGGGAAAGTAAGTACTTAGCATGGAACGTTACTATTTTTTATTTATTTAATTTTCCGAGTAGGTAAGTATGGAAATTATGTATCACTTAGCACTGGTTCTTTCTCCCACCACTTGAGTCAATGACCAGGTAAGTAGTTGATTACACATTGTTCCTACTTCTAGTATACAGGTTAGCGTACTTTCGTATGAAGAGTTGGTTTGGTGTGTTGCGAGGAACGTACCTTATTCTGGAACAATCTCGTCTTGCAAGACATTTCGTTCTAGAATAATGCGTAAGATGGCGCTACGTGTACTTATCATGCGTATTTTGTGATTCGATATTTAAACTCAGGTACTTTTATAATACTTGACACAGTTTAACCATTTATTTTTAAATTGACGTTCGAAAAAATAATAATAATTTATATTCGCTGAATAAAGATGTCAGTGTTATTGATAAGCCTGAAAAAAGAGATGGAATATAGTTTTATTTGTAATTTTTTTCTGGCGATTGTATCACTATTGGACCTATGTTTCAGTGTGTTTGTAGTGCTGTGAAAGAAGCCTCTTTGAGGCGCACTTTCAAACCTTCCACAATACTTGGTTAATGTCGAAAAAACTAGTAACACGATAAGAAGTCTGTTTCACATATTTCAGGGACAAAAGTTAAGATAAAAAATCTGGATAAGGTAAGACTGCTAAACTGCATACAAAAGCCCGCATTTCTGAACAAAACTACAAAGCCAGAATACCGGATACATTTCCACTGTGAAAGTCGCAGTCTGTAGCGTACTTCGAATAGGAAAGACCATTAAAACTTCTTCTGGATTCTGTGTCGGGTATTATCTGAATGCAAAACCTCGAGCTGTACTTCGATAAGTTCAGTATAATACTGTATTAGTAACTTTTGACGGGTAATCATTATCATAGAAGTACACTACTGGCTGCTGCCCTACAACTGGCGCAACAGTGAGGTGATTGCGTAACTTTTGTTGCAATCAACATCTGTCAATTTGTGCTTCGATTGCAATAAAAAAAAATTGAAACATAACTTATCATTGACAAGGGACGATTGCAATAAGACTGAATGTTGAAGAAATAAACTTGAGGTAGCGAATAGGAACTTCGCTTTGTAAAATTAGTATGGCGACTGATAAATAGTGGTCGAAAAAGTTGGTTGTCTGTAAAGCTGGTTTACTGACGATAGTTGAACGTGACAACGTCGGACTCGGACTCTTACCCTTACCCTTACCCGGACCCGGGCTCGGGCTCGACGGAACGACGGTTACGACGCATGAGTCATGTTTTTTCGTGCGTGCAGCCGGCTCCATCGATTTATAAGACGTTATCACGTCAAAAATGAAGACAGCAAGATGTCGTTGTCGATGATCGTTGTTCCTTGTTAGTATGATTTATTTGTTAGTATCAATCTTTTGATTGCAAAAGAATAACACAAGCACCCAGCAATCCCCTGTCTCAACCGGGGACAGTCAGGCCATAGAAGTCAAAGCCTAAACTATTCTGATCTCGTAGCTCAAGTATGACCTAATTATCATTAGCTGTGAGTAGATAAAGATATACATATTGTGGACAAACCACACAACACTAATCTAGCCCCAAATTAAGCAGAACTATGGGAACGAGATAGCTGAAATAATACTTACATACATTTTTTTTGTAAATATATTCTCAGAATACAATAAAACAACCAAACAAAGAACAAACGTCTGTGTTCACCGCACAAATCAGTTTCAGTTTATTTATTCATTAAAACAATTAAAAATCGTATTCGAATATTACTTAAAACTAAATACTTACTACAAAGATTTTTATAATGTCCCAAAAGTTAAGAGCCGAGCGGGATTTGAACCCGCGACCTTTAAGTGACTTTTGAGTGTAGTAAACACTATAAAATTAATAAAAAAAATTACTTACTACAACTTATAAAACTAAATACTTAATCCAAATATTTGTTCTCGGTGGGGATCGAACCCACGACCTACGGCGTAGAAGGCCGAGCTACTACCTACTGAGCTGAGAGGGCAATCAAAGGCTTTTTAGGTAATTGTAACATAGGTAGTCAGTTCTTTAGATGCTATAATAAATCACCTACAATAGATGCAAAGGCCTGTTTACTTTTTTTTAGTCAGTTCTTTTCAGGAATGTTTTTCATGATGACGCATTCTAGGTTAAGTAAGAATAAATTTAGTTACAACTTACAGAACCATCAATAAGTCTAATTAGAATTCAGCCTGTGACTACAGTACTGGCAAAAGCGATAAGCTGAAGCGATCTGCAAGATTTCACATGATTGCTGGTTGAATAAAAGCTTATTAATAATGACGTAAACTTAATTTTAATTGTTATTAGAAAGCTTGTATTTTTTGACGTGACAACGTCTAATAATTTGATAGAGCCGGCTGCACACATGAAAAAACATGACTCATGCGGCGTTACCTCGCTCTGAGGCGTTCCATTTAAGGCTTGAAGTGCAAGCGAGAGCGCGGAACGAGCGACAAAGAGGCACAATCAGCCTCCGCGATCGGCAGCGTTCGACATCTATCTCTCTCTTACTTGAGTGAGCGATGCGTCCGCGTGGACAGCTGTATGACATTGTCACGTTCAAGTATCGTCAGTAAACCGACTTTACAGACAACCGATTTTTTATTAATATACTTTGACGTGACGCTTCTATTAAAATGCTTTGAAGCATTGAAAGATTTTTTTTTCTTTTTTAAATAATAATCTGTAATGTGTTGATAATGATTAAAATAAATTGAGTCATCATTACCCAGTGCTAAGTTATGATGACGGATATTTAAAGAACATAAATAATTCACTTTGCTAACCTGAAAATTTGTGCTAATTCATAACTTAGCTTATCGCTCTGCTCATGCAAAACTCGCTACCCAATCAGCATTCACAAAGAGTTTTACGTCTCCCGGCGTAAGGGTACATAGTGATCACTCGAGCGATTTTATGCGTCGTAAACGCAACCTTACAGACCGCCTCAATCATGAGATTAGTGACGCACGTCTTCGCAAATATACCCGTATTGGAACCAGTTGAAGATTGTACCCTATTTACTAAGGCACGTTATCTATTTTCCAAGATACCTAAAAAAGAGAGATCATAGATAGATAGATAGATAGATAGATAACTCTTTATTGTTCACCACACAAAAGATACAGTACAGGACATAAAAAATTAACAATCTTATTCATTTATGTTCTTCTATACACCACAGAATATACATTATTTACAAAAACTATTACTAAACAACATGAAATACCTAATTAAAAAGAAAAAATAAATAAAAAATTAACAATTAGGTAAAACAATGGGCGACCTTATCGCTGAGAGCGATCTCTTCCAGGCAACCTTTGCATGGAAAGAAATAACGAATTGAAAGGCGGTGTAGTTACATACGGAAAATTGAAAAAAAAAGTAGATCATCATCATCATCAGCCTGAAGAAGTCCACTGCTGGACATAGGCCTCCCCTACACATTTCCAGGAAGAACGATTCTGAGCTCTCTCCATCCATCGACCTCCCGCGATCTTAACAATGTCGTCGGTCCATCTGGTGGGTGGGCGCCCTACGCTTCGTTTTCCGGTTCGTGGTCGCCATTCGAGAACCTTTGTTCCCCAACGGTTGTCGGTTCTTCGAGCTATATGGCCTGCCCATTGCCACTTCAACTTACTAACTCTACATAATCATTTTAAAAGTGATAGAAATTAATTATCCAAGATAAATCATCTAGTAAACAAACGTATCGTGTTGTAGAACCAACAAAAGAAACAAAGATGTTTGATGAGTTTAAGAAGAGAGATTATGAGAAGAGAGCTTTTGATTGATTGAAAAGTTTCAGACAAAGTATATAGAAATTTAATTTAACAGATTTAGCATAGGCTTCTTTTATTCGCCTATCTACATGAACGAATTACAATTTATGTTTTTTCATGTAGTTTTGTGTGTAAAATAACACGATGAAGAGAATTAGAAGTGAAGATGCAACTTAGTTATAAAAAAAGTTGTTCTATGAAACTAATATAGATCATCGGTGTAGAAAACATCATGCTAATATTATAATCATACTAACAATTATGAACGCGCAAGTTTGTAAGTATGGATGGATGGATGGGTGTTTGTTACATAATGACTCTAGAACGACTGAACGGATTTGGATGAAATTTGGCACAGATATAGATTATGGTCTGGAATACTACATAGACTACCCCGGCTTTTTACCCCGGTAAAATGTATGGTTCCCGTAAGATGTATTTGTTTTTAATCATATGCATCAGAAAAAGATGTTTGTTCTCTGTCTGGGAGTTATATTGTATTCTAAGTATGTATTTACGAAAATAAAGTACTTACAAGTTGGTACACTTCTTACCTACTAATTTATAATTCAAATTGAAATAAAGTTGTATAATTGGGACCAATTTGGCATATTTTGCAATAGACCTAACCTACCATGACACTGCCCATGAATCAGAGTGGTGATAAGAGACAGTCGCCACGTAGGCTTAGCTCTGAGCGGCTATAACTTTTTATTGGTTGTAAACTGAGCTAAAGTAACGGACATTGACGGTGTGACAACCCTATCTCATGGATTTATAACTATTTTATGACGAATAAATGGCAATCTGCATTTCAATGCGGACATGCAGATTTGAACCAATATGTTGGATGGGCAATTTTTTAAACAACAAATAGACAAACAAGCATACGGCTCACCTGATGGCAAGCGGTTACCGTAGCCTGTAATATCAGAAGCATCATAAGCGCGTTGCCGACGCTTTAAAATGCTCTTTTTGAAGAACCCTGTGCTATAGTCCTTAAAGGAAAACCTCAGCAGGGAGATCATTCTACAGCCTTGAGAGCAATCTTGATTACTAAAGTTGGTTGTAAATTCAAATAAGCTCTTTCAAGATTGCAGAACTTAAGCATGGTTGACATATCCTTAAACCTTTTCGTGATCCGAGATCATCGAGGGAGTAATTTTAGCACTTACCCCCCTTTTGCAATACCTTAGTATTTGATGAAGGTTCTAACAGAAGTTGCAAGTCCGGTACAGTACTGCTTCTGTTCTATTATACTCACAGAAATAAAGGCTTTTTGAAAATAAACTATATAAATCCGAGCTCAACGTTGCTTAACATTAAACGAAAAACAAAGGGCCACGCCGATACATTGTAGGTCAGGGTGATAATAACCCGTTAACATGATCCCGTAAGTAGATCCTCAACTATTTGACGTGATAAACACGAAGGAGCCTTCGGAGACCGTGACCTCAATACCTTGGGAGTCATCTGATATCTCCTATGCTGTAGGGTGACCAAATCCGACCCACAAGCATTATGTTTATTGTGCGCGAAGGTATCAGAAGTTATTACTTTTACCCTCTTTGGTATTAGTTCTACCTTCTGTATGGTTATGAGTTTGATCCCTAAGGATAACCAACACTTGTGTGATAAACATTAATATTTGTACTATGTCTGGGATGTAAGAACTCTCTTATTTGGTAAGTTTTGTAAAAATGGTCACTAATATTTATATCCATATGTATACATATATATCCATATATATATGTAAATAAATACCATATTGTATACCGCAGGGTTTACAGAGCTACTTTTACAAGGTGTAAATTATGTACACAATGCTATAGTGCTCTCAAACGGTGAAGGAAAACATCGTGAGGAAACCCGTGGCTTAGCCAGCTCCGCACGTATTGACCATGTCTTTCTTGTGGATTAGGCCGAATGAGCTGTCAGGTAGGTGCTGGGCAAGCCTATTCCATCTAAAATCCTGTCCCAGGCACTATAGCATCTCGCAAATAGGGCTTGTGTAATCACCAGTTACCCCTGACGCTATATAAATCATCTTCAATAGATGCAAAGGCCCGTTTACTTTCTTTTTACGAGCTGTAAGGCCTAACGAGATGTGGTGATGGCCGGTGGAGTAAAACCTTGACCAAATGGCGGATCTAGGTGGTCCGTTAAAGCAATGGGTCCACGGCATCGTAAAGGTAATTAAAAATCAAATTCATAAATTTGTTAATTTAGTTGTATCATAAGGATCACTTTGAAACGTCTTAAAGCTCCTCCTCCTCGCGTCGTGCTCCTCACTGCCGAGGGTCGTGACCCTCTCCAAGGATCAATTTATCACTGACAATGTTTCGCCACCTGGATCTGTCACCGGCAACTTGAATGGCTTCATGGACCTTCACGTCGAGAGTGGAGCGGCAGTGGGTGATACCAAGCTGATGATGATGAGCCCTAAGGAAAGTACTCAAGTGTCGGAGCCATGGTCACAGCTCTGGCCTGAAAGCGGCAACAGAGCGCGACGTGGGCGCCTTATCGTCGTCACCCCGGCCCAATCATATCCCTTTGTTTACCACCGTCTCCTGCAAGCTGGACGCTATTGTCCTCCGCAGACATTTCTGGTACCAAGGTTTGAAGGTGATTTCGAGTCGAGTTTTGATCGAGACCAAAATCACATATTATAGTAGTTTTGATAAACAACTGATCGTCCAATCAATGTTTGGCAGTTGTTTAACTTTATGATGGAATCGGAAATAATAAGAATCTGAAGCACAAACTGTTTAGCTCAGTGATTATTTTAACTTACCTACTACTTCCAAAACACTCAGTATTTCACACACATATTTTTACAGTCAGTATTTCCGGAACGCTATAATTTGGGAATTTTCAAGACAAAAGTGAGCAGGTGGATTATGGCTAAGCATGCTCCATCTTAGGCTGCATCCTCGCTTTCCATCAGGTGTGATGGCAGCCAAATACTTAGCTATCTATTATAAAAAAAAACTTTAGTATCTAAGTAGATGCTGTCATGGTAGCATACAGTATCTACTCAGATATTAGCTACTATGCCGGTTAACAATCACATGATCTACCTTTTAGCAAGTGCTTTAGTAAAAGACATCATTCTTCTTAAAAAGTCCACTGCTGGACATAGGCTTCCCTATATACATATATTTCTAGGAATTAAATTACTGGGAACAATTATGAGCCATTCATCATGTTTCCGCGATTCCTAATACGTCTTAAACAGATCAAAAAGAAATACTTCAGGGAAAATAGTAGAGTCTAAAACAAATAACGAGATGACACCTTGATTTGATGGCACTGTGTACCTCATTCATACTCTGTGTGGGAAGAATGTTCTATAAAACTATTATTAAGCTCCCATTAATATAGTACTCGTTTGAAATAATATAGATGTGCTCACTAATGGGTTAGAATATAAATAAAAACATGCAATTTATTTATGCTTTCATTCATATACAAATACCAAAAGGAGGAAACACAGCAAATTTGCCCGATCTAGCACTGGACCGGGACAACTAGAAGAATCTGGAGGAAGCCTATACCCGAGAGGTGGCCTAAATATTTTTAATTAAGATTTTAAACAACAAGGTAGTTTTTTTTTTAAGGAATAAATAGGGTTTTATTTTTTATTTATTTCAGAATTATATCACAGTAAGCAAGAAACACGATGTAGGTATTTACCGAAATGAACAGCTGTGGATAGAATTCATTTTTCATTAATTCATTCATCTTTGTAGATGAAACTTTAATTAAAATGTCGAATTTTCATTTTATTATCTTCAAGGTTTTGGCAGCTTCTATCTATTAATCAACAATAAACAACCTACTAACTGTCTACTTATGCTAAGCATCTGGATTTCGACACAAAATAAACTTTCCAGGGGTACAGTAACTTTTGAGCATAATGTTTAGCTTTATTATTTTATAATAATAATATTTTTTTATTGCAGGCGCGGGGATCCATACGTAAATTTAACAAAACATTTTAAAAAATAAAAATATGAAATTGGTAATTAATACGAATAAATAAAATAAAATAAGTGCAGAATACAAAACTAAATTATTGCTAGTCTAGGTTATGCTCAAAAGTTTTTGAGTACAAGCAAAGAGATCTCAACCAATGCCATGCTTTTTTTTCAAATTTCCTTTCTCATTGTAGGAACGCAACACCCACATTACCTACAAGTTTCTAGGAAAAGAGGTTTAGGCTGCGAATTTCATGTAGGCGAACAGATAAAAGAACAGTCACCACCGTCTGTTTCCTGTTAGTCTAAGCTTGGTCGTATGGAACTGACACCAAATAGATTCAAAGTGAAAGTGAGAAGGTTCAAAGTGATCCTTGTGATTTAAATAATCCTTATAACATTTTATACTAAACCTGCTTACGAATCTGCGTGATTATAATAATATCGGCCCGCTTCTACAGTATTGCAACACCCTTACCTACAGGGTAAATTATGTATTGATTCAAAAACTAGTTCTAAGATCTGACACTGTTAAATTTACATACATAATAGGGCAATAAATATACTGAATACTGAATAAATAATTGACGTAATCAGTCGATCTGAAATAAAAAAATGTATAAGCTGCAATTCAATTTTTAATTTTTCTCTCTTATTTTTCTAACAGTCCAATCTTTGTTGACCCGGGTTGAGCGCAATTTATCGAAGAAATGGGTGCTATTACGAACAAACTGATTTGTGACGTTGTATTCTCGGTAATAAGGGTTCATAAAGAAAATACATTTTACAAGCCTCTATTTATTGTTCTTCTTATAGCGTCACTGTGTCTTTCGAACCAGTGTGGCGAGAGGATTATGAGTGCACCACAAATAGGCTCCCGTCGTGCACTTGACATAATATGTATTTATTGTTTTGATCACATTGACGTTCATATTAATTATGATCTTCCAACAGTAATTTTAGTTAAGTACTTCTGGCTGTTAAGTTTGTTGCCACCTGTTTTAGTGACAGTTACTAGTTTAAGTGAGCCGCCAAAATGTGTCAAAGCCTGCGCACAACTAGACGATGGCGATGGCGATCAGCTGAAACGCTGTCATATTTGACAGCGCTTCAGCTGATCGCCATCACCACCGACTGGATGTGCGCAGGCCTTCAGGCATTAGGAATGAGGGAGTAAGCATAAAGGCCTACGCACATCTAGGCGATGCGATGGCGATGAGGCGATCAGTGAAACGCTGTCAAATATCGCTGTCATATTTGGCAGCGATTCACTGATCGCCAACGCAGATTACTTAGATGTGCGCAAGGCTTAAGGCTTTAGACAACGCTGGTTAAATGCTAAACTGCCACATTCCAAAATATGATTTTTTTCAGTAGAGCCATTTTAAAGTTCCAAAAGTTGTTTTTCTTAATAAATGAGCCTGTATTTCTTTTAATACCTAAGTTATTACCTACCAATCGACGCGTTATTTTAATTGGAATCAAAGTGCATTTATAGTTTTTCCGTAACTATAACCCAAAGTCTTAAAAAACTAGATAAGTTACTTTAGCATATAAAAATTAAGGCACATGTAAACAAAAAAATATCAATAAAGGACCTCATTTCATTAAAAAGTTATGATTTATTATTAGTTGATTACACTAAATCAACCTTTTTTAAAGTTTTGAATCACAAAATAGTAATATTATCTAAATATATAAAACTCTTACGTTACTGACTGACTGACTGACTGACTGACTGACAATCAACGCACAGCCTAAACCGTTTGTCCTAGAAGCATGTAACTTGGAGGGTATGTTCCTCTTATAGCGTAGAGGTGTACTAAGAAAAGAAATTGGAAAAATATTTCCCGAAGAGGAGAAAAAGGGGATAAATGGTTTAAAGAAAAATCAACACACAGCCTAAACCATTAGTCCTAGAAGCATTAAACTTGGAGGGTATGTTCCTCTTGTAGCGTAGAGGTGTACTAAGAAAGGAAATTGGAAAATTCTTTCCCCAAGAGGAGAAAAAGGGGATAAATGGTTTAAAGAAAAATCAACACACAGCCTAAACCATTAGTCCTAGAAGCATGAAACTTGGAAGATGTGTTCCTCTAATAGAGCAAAAGTGCACTAAGAAAGAAAATAGGAAAAAAAAATCCCTAAAAGAAGAAAAAAGGGAAAAATAGTTTAAAGAAAAATCACAAAAAATGCTTTACAAAATACACAAAAAAACAGTAAAAAAATTCTGCTACCGCAGCATCTGTCACCAAATTTGAATACACACAAAAGTTTACAATCATAAAACCCAACGTGACCACTAAGACAAAATCGCGGAAATCACCTATCATACCGAAACTAAACACCGCTTCAAAAACGACCACAACAACACTCACCTTCACATTCAAACCTACCCTAAAGTACATGCTCAAAACTATGGTAACCAGCAGTTGGCCATGTCTAATTAAAAAAATCTGATTCGATTATACACCAACACTAATACAAACCCCCAAATTAGCCACTAATATAACATAAAATCACAAAAAATTATAATACAAACCCCCAAATTAGCCACTAATATAACATAAAATCACAAAAAATTACTTTACAAAATACGCAAAAAAAACCAATAAAAAATTTCAGCTACCGCAGCATCTGTCACCAGGTTTTAATACACACAAATGTTTACAAAAAAACCGATGATAACCACTAAGACAAAATCGCGGGAAACATCTATCATACTTAAACTAGACACTGCTGAAAAAAATCGGCTCCAACAGCACTCGCCTTCAAATACACTCTAAAGTACAAGCTCAAAAATATAGTAACCGGCAGTTGGTCATGTCAAATTAAAAAAATCTGATTCGATTTTACAACAACACGCATACGAAACCCCAAATTAGCCACTAATATAATATAAAATCACAAAAAATAGCTTTAAAAATACGTAAAAAAAAACCATTAAAAAATTTTCAGCTACCGCAGCATCTGTCACCAGGTTTTAATACACACAAATGTTTACAATAAAACCGATGATAACCACTAAGACAAAATCGCGGGAGACACCTATCATACCGAAACTAAACACCGCTGAAAAAATCGGCTATAACAGCACTTGCCTTCAAATTCAAATACACTCTAAAGTACAAGCTCAAATCTATGGTAACTAGCAGTTGGTTATGTCAAATAAAAACCAGATTCGATTATACACCAACGACGAATACGATAGCCCAAATTAGCCACTCAAACAAAATCACGAAAAAGAGCTTTACAAAATACGCAAAAAAAAACATTAAAAAATTTTCAGCTACCGCAGCATCTGGCACCAGGTTCGATTACACACAAAGGTTCACAAAAAAACCGATGATAACCACTAAGACAAAATTGCGGGAAACATCTATCATACTTAAACTAAACACTGCTGAAAAAAATCGGCTCCAACAGCACTGACCTTCAAATTCAAACACACTCTAAAGTACAAGCTCAAAACAATGGTAACTAGCAGTTGGTCATGTCAAATAAAAACCAGATTCGATTGTATACCAACGACGAATACGATAGCCCAATTTAGCCACTCAAACAAAATCACGAAAAAGAGCTTTACAAATTACGCAAAAAAAAACATTAAAAATTGTCAGCTAACGCAGCATCTGGCACCAGGTTCGATTACACACAAAGGTTCACAAAAAAACCGATGATAACCACTAAGACAAAATCGCGGGAAACATCTATCATACTTAAACTAAATACTGCTGAAAAAAATCGGCTCCAACAGCACTGACCTTCAAATTCAAACACACTCTAAAGTACAAGCTCAAAACAATGGTAACTAGCAGTTGGTCATATCAAACTAAAAAAAACGAACTCAAATATCCACGCGGACGAAGTCGCGGGTAACAGCTAGTATGCAATATAAATGTTACAATAACAACAAAAATTTATAAAAATACTAATAAACCCATTTTTTTAATGAAAACCCAAAGAAAAATAATATTCCTATCAAAATAAAATGCAACTACTACCATTAACATAGTTTTAATCACTTATTTTTTCAATTTAAACATATTCCACCACAGGCTGCAGCAGCAGTAGTGCAGTAGGTCTACCACAGGCTCTGTCTGGCTCTCTCTCTGGCTCTGGTTTTGAGTCTGTGTGAGTGCTTACCAGTGTATTATACTGTCTGTGTGACGTTTCGACGTAGGGCTTCTTTAGTTAACACTCACACAGACTCAAAACCGGAGCCGAAGGCGGAGCCAGGCAGAGCTTGTGGTAGGCCTACTGTTCTTGACGTATGATGTTTTCTATCAACTGTGGTTTATTTATTGTTCCTTTGCCTTTCAAATAACGTCTTTTTGTTCGCCACTTAGCGCATTTTGTATACTCTTATAGGT
The DNA here is from genome assembly GCA_947578465.1 of Thera obeliscata. Taxonomy (NCBI): domain Eukaryota; kingdom Metazoa; phylum Arthropoda; class Insecta; order Lepidoptera; family Geometridae; genus Thera; species Thera obeliscata. The sequence continues at coordinate 18,497,798 of OX387912.1, read as the reverse complement.
CTCCAGCGATACAGGCTTCGTATTAGTCTATTGTGTATCTTGATTTTCGTAAAGCTGAATTCTCGAATAATAATTTGATATTTTTTGAACTACTGGAGCCAAAGTTTCATAAACATCATAATTCCTTGGTTGAGCATGATTTGAAACCAGCCTAGTATTATTTGTGTTCTGCTATTCATTCTATGAAAATACAAATAAAGTAAATAAAACAAAGTTGTACAAGCAATTGGTTTTCTCAAAAAATATAGACGTTGTAAATAAACACTTTCTTCATTTGATTTAAGTAACTTTTTGAAAACTAAAAACCCCGATAGGGATAATTTTCGAATTTGAGTGGGAATTTGTACAACTTTGTCTAATTTTATATACCCAGTGACGCTCGCGTCATCGAAATGAATTGAATTTCATGTAGGTTTTATATGCAAAATAGACGCATTTTATATCATGTAACATAGCCTATGTCACAGTTTAAACAGTACCTAAAACCTTCACACAAAATTTGAAAAAAGTAAGATGAAGACAAAATAATCTTAAAAACTAAATTTTGGCTCCAAGAAATATGATTAAGTTCACGTAAAACTTATGTGCAAAGCAAACACATCTCAAAAATTAAACTTAGGCTCCAATAAATATGATAAAGTTCACGTTAAAGTTATGTGCAAAGCAAACACATCACAAAAATTAAACTTAGGGTCCAAGAAATATGATAAAGTTCACGTTAAAGTTATGTGCAAAGCAAACACATCTCAAAAATGACACTTAAGCTCCAAGCAATATAATTAAGTTCACGTGAAAGTTATGTACAAAACAATCGCATTTAAAAAATGTCATTGTTGAATATAAAAACGATGTAATTACAATAAGATTTCTCGTGCTAAGGTACCACATTTTAGAATGTGTTACCTTAGCACATAAAAATAATTATTATGTCTTGACGTTGATTTATATTCAAAAGGACCACATTTCGAAATAAGACACTTTTGAATATAAATCTTGGTTAACATAGCTTATTTTTTTGAGATACGGCACTCTAGCTTATAACTTGCATGCGATTCTGCCAACCACTCAACCACAACTCACAAAGTGGCTGCTTAGCTCTGAAATTTGGCGCCAAAGTGTATAAATGCTAAACAGTCATAATATCTGCTTTTTTGGTAGTTTTTAATGCGAAAATGAAATGTGTCTTTTACTCATACTATGAAATGGCTAATTTATACGCCATTTGTGTAATAAAAACGATTTCCTAAATTTTTGAGATGTGGCACCTTAGCATTTAACCAGCGTAATTGTCATAGAACAATATCATTGGAAAGGGACTCGTTTTCAATCACTTTCGTTTTTAATAAATAAAAAATCAATTAATGTAGATGATACATCATGCTACGACGCTTTGGATGCCATCCATCAACATATTTATGGCCGCCTCAATAACATACTTCAGTTTTACAGTGTAATTAATGGAATAAAAAGCCCTAAATTATATAAAAAAAGTATGCACGTAATGGCAGTGATTTCAAACGGTGAAGGAAAATATGTTGAAGAAACCAGTTGCAACACATAGGCCTATCTCAAGCTCTGTCTGGCTCTGTTTTTGAGTCTGGGTGAGTGCTCACCAGTGTCTTACACTGTGTGTGTGACGTTTCGACGTAGGATTTATTTCGTTAACACTCACCAACCAGAGCCAGAGACAGTGCCAGAAAGAACTTTGTATTACGTCATTGCAAAATGACGATGCGTGCCAAATGTCACATCTGGGCGTACCTTTGACTACCCCCTTAGCCCTCTAAAACTCTTGAGAAGGTAGGTACTGAGCAGTAAAGGTCATCTAGGCGATAAGCGACAACAATAAGATACAGGTATCACTTTCACTAATCGACTAGATGCGGCTGTATCTTAAAATATAAATGAATAAATATTGTGGACACAATATCTAGCCCCAAATTAAGTAGAGCTTGTCCTGAACCTGATAGCTAGTATTATTATACTTAAATACTTTTTTTTGGAAATACATACTTAGAATACAATATAACACCCAGCCAGAGAATAAACATCTGGGTTCACCACACAAATATTTGTTCTCGGTGGGAATCGAACCCACGACCTACAGCTCAGAAAGCAGAGCTACTACCAACTGAGTTATGAGGCCAGTCGAAAGAGCTTTATTGATGTTGATCATCGATCATCCCTAAAGAGTTAAATCGTGAAGCTATTTCGTTTTGTTTTGAAATGAACACAAAACGCGTAGCTATTAAAAGCTACGAGGGTGCTACGAATATTTATTGGAGTACAATACATATGAGTGTAGATGGATATAAAAGTAGAGGTATAAGAAAAGGTGGATGGATTGTGTGAGAGATGATATGTCCAAGAAAGGAGTGAGTACTGAGATGGCGAGTGATAGGGGAGAATGGAAGAAAAAATACATGTTGTGCCCCATCTAGTGGGATAACGGCAGGAAGAAGAAGAAAAAAAATACAAGTTGGAGTTCAACGCTTTATTAGAAGCATACGTTATAAAATGATAGCACCGGAAAAAGGAAGTGACATTATAGTGCCCACGGTAAACTGACCGTAATTTTTCCGAAAACTAATTTTATCTCTTAACATGGTGCTAATAAGCGACATTCTAGCGAAAACTAGTTTAATCTCATAATATGATGATTATAATCGACATTTGGCGGAAACCAATTTTATCTCTTAACATGGTACGTGAACTTAACATGACGATATCTCTCTTTGATATTAACCGAATCCTAATAATTTTATTTACATTTCAGATCACATACGACAAACTTATGTAATTTTAAATTACTTTGGCTTGCAAGTAAATACGTACAAATTTAGATTATTAAAGACCCTACACGAAGTCCATGCAGACTTGTGCTGTAGGTGCTCCTTCCTAATGACGTTATACAGTTTTAATTAATATCGTAGAAAGATTCCTTAAACTTATTCAAAGTCAAATATTCATTTGTATCTCAAGGACCACTTTGAAACGTAATAAAGCTATGTGTGTGTGTAAGTGTGTGTGAGTCCAAGTGCTAGTTTTGCGCAATCAAGCCAAGCCAAGCAACAAACTACAGCTTGGGCTCTTACCGTTGTATTGTATGATCCGCCTTATTTTTTAATCAAAGTTTTTAGTTCATTTATATTTTCCCATTCTTCCATTTCGTTTACCTAAACTATTGTTTATTATTAACAATAGTTTAGTTTGTATAAAAAATATTTTACACAAAGACACAATTAAACAAATATTTACAAAATACACAATAAACAGTTCAGCTGCACTAATCCAAATCAGTGCGAGACGGAAGCGTCTCCGACTGGCGGCATTGCCTAGTAACTACTTATTTGCACTTTCATTATTTGGCCAAGATGGTGGCTCAATATGATGTAAAGAATAAAAGTATCCACCTAAAAACTACCTTCAAACCAAGTTAAATGTAAACAAACACAAGCGGCTAAGGGATAGAAATGTGACGTCACAAGATTTGCGAAATTGAAATGCTAACTATGTTAGTGGCATTCCAGGATTTCGGCGTTGATTAGGGCGGTGGGCGGCATTGGGCGGTTCCGTGCTTGCTATATAAGCGTCGCCTAGGGCGGGCGGCGGCACAACACTTGTTGCGGTCAGTCGTGTCTGTCTGTTTGTCGCCAAAGAACTTCACACGAACCAGGTCAGTCTTATGATAAGAATTAGGGAAATAGTTAAGGACTGTGTGTGATACCCAAAGTCCCTTTTCATATTTTTTATCCATAAATATTATTTTTGATTTTCAGTTTTTTTTTCAAGTGTGATTATTGATATAATTTGTATTTAATTGACACAATATTAAATTTACAGCAAAAAATGTGAGTGGTAAAAAATTGATACTTAAAGTTAGCTCAAAAAACTATTAGTGTTAGCTAAGGTAAGAAAAAATAAAAAAGTTCAGGTAAGTGACTTTTGCTTTTTGAGTTACCCAAAAGGTGTCAGGTTAATGAAACCTGAAATTTATTTCCACGCTATAATTTTATATAATTAACACACAGTTAAGTTCTACTAAGTATACCATTTTAACAATTACAAAACCAACCTACGAAAATTGCGAACAAAACCCACTCAGGCTATTAAGTCAGAGGAAACGACAATTACTTTTCAAAAGTTAAGGGCCTACCCGACCCTTCGTTATTTTTAATTATCACTTTTGTTTTTGCAACAACTTTAGAAAAAACAAAAATTACTAAATGTTTTCTTTTTCTGATCACCTGAAAGTTATAATTATAATTTTAAATCAATATTATTGCAACTAACCCGTCCCATGTATTTTTACTTATCTAAATAACAAAATAATGATTATTCAATATTCAATGAAATCGTTGAACGGAAATCAGTGTAATTTAATATCATATTAATTCTAAGAAATTTGATTACTCACCCTCACAAGACGTAGCTGATCTAATAACTCCTTTCATTCACCAAATGTTCCTTTCACTATGATAACTATCCTTGAATGGTTACCAAAGTAAGTTAGCAAATAATACCAAAAAATAATAATGTACAGCCTTAGAATAATTATTCCCCTAAAACGTGAGACGACCTCACATTAAGAATAATAGGCACCCCACAGGAGTATTTAAGGGTCATTTACTCGACAATGCGGCACGAAATAGTACGAAAGTGTTTTTCCTTCATACAAAAGGGTTAAAAGAAACGTGTAGGGAATATCAAATCGAGCGTTTTAAATACAAAGTGGCTGTATAACAAAAGCCATTCACTTTTTTTATCTGAAGTTCAAAAGGTAAACGAGGGTGTAACTGTGTATAACTAGACCAAAAATTCACGTATTTGTACGCCTCATATGTTGGGTTAAATTTTATTTACTATTTCACCTTTAATTGACCCATTATTGCTGGGAAAAGTCTCTCCACATGTCTTCCAGATCTCTCTAGCCTCTTCTTACCATAATTATGTCGAAATTGTCCAGATCGCTTAGCCAACTGAAGGTTTTCCAGGCCAACTAAGAGCCTAGATCATTTGTTTATTTCTGTAGAAAAATTGGTCTAAAGTTGGGACTAAAAGTTTTCGAATGGCGATCACGAAACGAAAAACGCTCCTTAGGTGGACCGAAATGTGTCGGGGCCTAAGTCCGGCAGTGGACTTATCCAGGCTGGAAAGTCTAGACTTTTAGTTTGGTGCCTTTTTAGTAACATAATGAGGTCAGACAGGAGCAACTTTTAACAAATTTGTTTTTCCTACAACTTGACGACAAACTTTAAGAAACTTCTAATACTGATTGATAAAAAAAAAGGCTTCGTCCCAGCTAGACGGTCATTTTATTAGAATTTTTAAAACTTTTGGTTTTAAATCTCTAGAGATTTTATTTGCAGATATTCAAATTTATTTACTTCTCACAGTTGACATAACCTCCCCAGTGAAAAATAACTTCCTACACGTGCAGGCAAGTGCCATCATTTTCTGCTCAGGCTAGATAGTCACCACTACCACAAAATTATGAACAGAGAGATAAATTATAGCTAGATAAGGTCTATCTAACGCTACATCCTCACTTTACATCAGGTGTGATTGCAGCAAAACGCTTAGCTAAAAAAACGAATTGATTAAATAGACATAGACATAATACTCGTAGACATAGGCATTTGACTTAATAACTATTTGCTCACCTAAACTAAGTGAAGGAGCAACATAGCTCAAAACTATCGCATGTTTCTTTCTTTTACTCACATGCTCAAAAAGTTTTAAAGGCCAACTAAACAAATATATAAATTGTTTGCAGGTTGAATAAAGTTATCAAAGCGTATAGTGAACATAAGTTTTCAAACGTTCTCAACTATTTCGTATCGAAGTTTGGTTGTTCAGTTTGGATTCCAGTACTCGTCCTTTGAGTTTTGTATTCACACACAGGGAAATACGGCTCACCGTATTTCCCTGTGTAAAAAGTGTTCGTGAAAAGTGTTCTTGTCAATTTTGAATTGGTTACAGGCTTATATTGAACAACTGTATTCATTAATACTATTATAACAAGCTACAGAATAGCCAAAGAACAGAAAACTCTTAAAACCTACATTAAATAAACAATTTTACAGGTCTAAGGAACGATTAGACCTGCATATTGATTCTGAGTTAGGAGTGAGGCATATATATCGGAACAGGTAAAAATAACAGGTATTTTAAAACAACAGCTTGGAACTGGTGTCTAAACCACTGAGAACCTGTTCCAGTTCCATTCCACAACAGCCCGAATCTGCCGAAACATGCGTCTCTTTATTCTAGCTTATGGAGATTACTTTTGTTAGAAGGAGACGCCACGCACGGAACATGTGAGGCATATATATCGGAACAGATAACAAAATAACAGGTGTTTTAAAATAACAGCTTGGAACTGTTGTCTAAACCAACCAATGAGAGCCTGTTCCCTGCCTGTTCCAGTTCCAGTTCCATTCCACAACAGCCCGAATCTGCCGAAACATGCGTCTCTTTATTCTAGCTTATGGAGATTACTTTTGTTAGAAGGAGACGCCACGCACGGAACATGCTCTTCTCTATTCTAGCTTACGCATCTTACCTTTGTTAGAACGAGATAGCCTGTTACAAGCAGAGAACAGGTGTTGCGTTCGGAAAATACTATGTTGCATGCAACACAACCAGCTGTTATTTTGGAACAGGTTTTTGGAACTGTTGTTTTACTGGAACTGGAACAGGCGGAACAGGTTTCTTATTTTACCTGTTCCAACCCACTCCTATTCTGAGTGATGCATATAATAATATTATGTTTTTAATTTTATTTTGTTTGCTATAATTATCAAACAATTAAGCCACATACATAATATTAAGAAAAAGAGAATATTTTTCTTACATTCCATACAGTACAATACAATTACAATACGCTACAATTTTAATGTAAGTTGAAATTCCTTTAAAATACCATCAAATACTCAAAGCAGCGGCTCGATGCCGAAAACAATTTTAACTTTGGACAATAAACGTTAACTGAAGAATTGTAACATTTGATAATATTAAAGGAATAAGGGTATTCATTTTGGGGAATAAAGCTAATGATGATTCGGGCCTACAACTTGAGAAGTGACTGTATTGCCGAAAATCATTTAATTTTGTATATTCAGTTGAGTTTTCTTAAAATACTTATATTCAATATTCACACAAATAAAATGTATGATGTATGAAGAGACAAAGATGTATGAAGACAGAGTTGTATAGACTTGACCAGCTGGTCAAGTCTATACAACTCTGTCTTCTACGCTGTAGGTCATGGGTTCTATCCCCACCGACGACAAAATATTTGTGTGGTGAACGCAGATGTTTGTTCTCTGCCTGGGTCTAAATTTGGGGCTTGATAGTGTTGTGTGGATTGACCACGATATTTAATGGACTACCGCATTTTTAAGTTGAAAAGTTGTAACAGAAAGCTCTTAAACGCTTAGGGTGGAGTTAGGAACTAATAAGCTTGGTGAAGTGTGCATTATATTATTAGAAACTCCCAACTGCTGTGAAAGTGAAATTATTGGAAAAGTTACTGGTTTTTGCAGTAAGTCGCCATATTTGAACGAGGTAAAATGAAATCAAGTAGCTATTAGAATCTTACTGAAATGAAATGAAATGAAATGTATTTATTCACTTGAAGTATGGTCAATTTTGAAAAACTTCTTATTAATAATAATGTAGTACCACATACTTCGTCGGAGACCGACATGCAAAGTTTAATGTTAAATTGCTAACATAAAGCAAAACTAAATTTAAAAACAATAAACTACAAAGACAATTAAAAAAATACTAGAAATTTAAAGACAATTTAGGTATACAGTACAAAACATGCACAGTAACATAGAACATGCTTAGAACAAAAATAAATAATTTACAGAATGCCGATAAATATAAAATTAAGTAATTAAGTATCAATGTCAGATTTAATTTAATTCAATTCATACCTACTGATATTATAAACGCGAAAGTTTGTAAGTATGGATGGATATGTTTGTTACTCTTTCACGTAAAAACTACTGAATGGATTTTAATTAAATCATACAATAATATAGCTTAGACATCAGAATAACACATAGAAACGGGGCGTAACGGGAACAGGGCGAGGGAAGCCGCGGGCGGCTGCTAGTATTATATAAAAACGATAATTTATTCACCGCAAAGGCACAGCCCAAAACATTAAGAAAAATAAAGAACATAATGTAGATACAAGTATCTATAGGTAGTAAGTACACTGAAGAAGTCATACAAATATTAGAGCAAATACAGGTAATAGGTTGGTACTTAGTATACCTACCTAGATAGTTGTAGGTATATCGTAGGTAGATAGATCTTAAAACCCATTGAAATTAACTTACTGTGGTGGATGCCGACCTAAGAGCTAGTAGAAGTATGTATGTCATGTAATTTTCTATTTAAATATTATTTCTTTGTTAAAAATCTACGCATAAAATATATCTTAACAAGTACAAAAACAACAAGTCTTTAAAAGCAATTCTGTACATTATTTTCATCAGTATTTAATCTATAGACGGTATCACAACAAAAAGAAATTCCAAGACCAATGAAGCGATGCCAACATTTCTTTCTTTAAATTCGCGTTTTGAGAAAACAACGCTTTGTTTCAAATACGTGCCTACTATTTATCGATCGGTTTTCAATAAGAATGTGATATCTTCCGTTTGAGTCAGGCTTTTGTGGCCATGACAAATATTATGTGAATAGAAAATGTATCTACATAAAATAAAATTCGTTTAAACGGCCGAGAAAACATTGGCTGGACGATATAGACACCTTTGAGAAGAGATGGTGGAAGGAGGCTCGAGAGAGAGATAAGTGGCAGTCTTTGTGGGAAACCTTTGCCCACCAGTGGGACAAAATATATAAAGTGAAGTGGTGAAGGAAAATATCGAAGGAAACCCATGGCTTAGTCAGCTCTGCATGTATTAATTTTGAATGTTGAGTTGGCTGAAATAATGTTTGAGGTTTTAAAATTATATCGTTTTTGCAATGGTAAGATAAATCACGTTCTCAACCAAAAATCATATTATTTCACTTACTTGTAACTTTAAACTGGTGTATTTGACTAATAATAAAAGAGTAAAGACGTTTATATTAATAGTGTTACGGAGAGGTGCGTGGAGTGGCGAGATGCCGTGGGGATTAAAAACACTTTTTATAGGAAGATAGAAGAAAACCGGCCGAGTGCGCGCGGACAAGCTAGTTGTCAGTACCGAGGTTCTAATCCAACTCTTTTGTAGCTGTCCACGCGCAAGCGGGGGGTAGTCTTCGGTTTATTTCAACGAACAAAGTAAGTACATTTATATTTTTTCAAATCTACCTACACTTATAATTTAATAATTTTTTATGTTTGGGTTCAGGTTCGCGAGGTGCGTCGTTTACACTCTCCGCCCAGTGTCACGTTAGGGACACTAATTAGCAACGGGAAGCAGCGCCAAGCGAGTAACTGGTCGGACCAACACTCCAGACTTCGTCTTTATTTCTACAGTGCGTATACGGTCGTCAGATCCAGGCAACACTCTCTCTACGATACCCTTCGGCCAAGTGTTTCTCGGGAAGTTAGGGTCGACTATAAGCACTAGGTCTCCTGGCTTCAAGTTAACTCTTTCTTCGTACCATTTCTGTCTAGGCAAAAGGTCCGGTAGCACCTCTTTGATCCAGCGTTGCCAAAATAGGTACGGCGTCAGTTTGCGTATTCGGCTGTCAAGTTGTACCTGTTCACTATTTTTCAATAAATGGATTTCCGTAGAAAATGATTGCATCTGCGCGTAGCGAGTTAATAACCTTTCTGCTCGCTGTAATAACTCTGTGTCAATTTCTTTTTTACAGGTTTTCTTGCATTTTTCTAGGAACAGTAGAACGGTAGCAGTACTTCTCATAAGACGAAGCCACGACGAAAACTTCTTGGGGTCCGGAACAGGTAAAGTAGCGCTCTCAGTAGTGTATACATGGTGTATCATTTCTAAAGTTTCTTCATTAATTTTTATTTCTTCTTTTTCAGATGCGGTCGTTTTCCAGGAGCTGTCTCTTTCATAAAGGAAACCAGGGCCTTGGAACCATTCACAATCATTGTGTAATTTTAAATTCATATTTTTTGTAGCTACATCTGCAATATTTTTATCAGATCGTATGTAGTGCCATTCATTAATTTTGCTCAACTCGTCGATTTCACCCAGTCTATTTGCTACAAATGTTTTGTAATTGCGAGTGTCATTTTTAATCCAGTGTAATACGGTCATAGAATCCGTCCAAAAAAATCTTCTACTCGGTTGTATTCTGTGTTCTTTTTGTATAACATCGGCGAGGCGGCATGCGAGTACAGCGCCCTGTAGTTCTAGCCGAGGAATTGAATTAGGTTTTATCGGTGCAACACGGCTTTTACTAGCGATGAAGGATACGCACACATTCATGTTATCTGTGTGTACGCGCCAGTAGGCTACAGCGGCGTACGCGGCGGGCGATGCGTCACAGAATATGTGAAGTTCTATTGTTTCGCTTGAACTCGCTTGATTGTTGAATTCGTCAGCTGGAACTTGTTTTGTAGCAGAACGAAAATACCATCTTGGTATGCGAATATCTTTTATTTCTTGTAATTGACAAATCCACTTACGAAAAATTTCAAACTGTTTTGTAGGTATTTGTTCGTCCCATTTTATTGTAGACTTCCAGGTATCTTGAATAATGATTTTTGCCTTTATAGTGAACGGTGTCAGTAGGCCATAAATGTCGAATATAGACATAACAATGCGTAGAAGTTCCCGCTTTGTAGGTTTTTGTTCGCATGTCAATATTTTCTCTGGAATCTTTTGCAGTGAGAGGTTGAAACCAAATGTGTCGGTTCTCGGGTACCATAATAATCCTAGGGTGCGTTCGCACAGATTATCTTCTTCTGTTTTGAAGTTCACGACGGATTCGCTTAAGGCTTCTTTAGATATATTTTGACATACTTCAGGTTCGTTGGACGTCCAATTTCGTATCTCGAAGTTGCCTTGTTTGTGTATGTATGTGACATCTCTCATCGTTTTTACGGCCATGTCTACATTATCGAAGGAGTCTATATAGTCATCCATATAATGGCTATGTACAATAGCATGCACGGCTTCGGGCATCTCCTCGGTAAATCGTTGCGCATTTAAATTCTTTACATGTTGTGCTATGAAAGGTGAACAGTTGGCGCCAAAAATAAGTGACGTCATTTTGTACTTTTGTATGGGTTCGTTTTCGTTCTGGTTGTCTCGCCAAAGAAATCTCAAGGCATCTTGGTCGCTTTCTTTTATTTTTGTTCTAAGAAACATATCTTTTATGTCACCTGTAAGTCCGATTGTTCGTTCTCGGAACCGTAACATGATGCCCAGTAGGGATTCTAATAGGTCTGGACCTTGAAGTAAGTAGTCATTCAAGCACTGACCAGCAGAAGTAGCAGCGGCGTCGAATACAAGACGCAATTTTTTCTTATTCGGATTGTCAACTCCGAAGTGGGGGAGATACCACTCTTTTGTAGCTCTATGGTTATTTTCATTAGACTCGATTTTACAGGCATAGTCATTGACGAGCAAATGTTGCACTCTTTCTTGATATCTTATGGCAAATCCTGGATCTGTTGACATTTTCCTTTCTATGGTTTTCAATCGACGATAAGCATTTGAAAATGAATTTTCCATCTTAGAATTTTCATCTTTCCACGGTAAGCTGACTTCCCATTTTCCATCAATTAATTTTGCAGATTTTTCTACGATTTCTATGGCTTTCATTTCGTCTTTATTTTGTCTCGGCTTATTGTGAACACCAATGCTTTCGAACATAAAAGATTTTCGAACCATTTCATGTAAGCGCTCGTCATTCTCAGAGTCCGTGTGTATCAAACCGTATTGGCGATAACAATAACTGCATTCATTCGTATTTACATTTTCGAGTGTGTGGTCCGATGAGGTGTCAGCTGTGATCCCACAGGCGCCTGTGTGCGTGTCCACCAGTGGGGAAGTGTTGGCGGCAGCGCAGGTGCAGGCGTGGCGGGGTAGGCAGCTGGAGACTGAGGCAAGGGCGCGCCTCGGTTGATTCACCGTTATCATTGCACACTCTGATACTGAACTTGAACTTTTACGTTTTAATGGGCATACACCGTGCACACACCAACCTAGTGGTGTTAGTGTGGCACAAGGTTCATTTTTGCTTCGCATTATTGTCTTTATTGGTGCGATAAGATGATAATTGTCCTGACCAATTAATAATTTTGGCTTCACATTCACACTACATGACATGTTAAAGTTCACGTTATTTAAATAGGCATAGTCTTTTATTTTTATGTTGGATAATTTTTGTAGCGGTAAATTTAGTTCATTTATTTTTCTGGCACTGAGGTCGAATGAGTCATTGTTTATGTTTGTTATTTTAAACTTTATTTTTTCACTTTCACACATAAGTTCCGAGTCCCACGCGCCACGAACACAAAGGGTTTGTTTTTGTCCATGTAAATCGACACTATTGGCGATATCAGCTGATATCAAGGATACCGTGGCGCCATCGTCCAGCAATGCATGAGTACGGATCACACCTTTCGGTCCGTGGATGTTTACGGGTACCACTTTCAAAAACACACACGATGTTGAGTCGTCCTTAGCATGAGTCACAGTCTCGTTATTCACTAAGCAGTCACTATTTAATTGTTCTACTTTTTTATCACTGGTTATCGCACTATTGTCATTATTGGTAAGTACTTTTTCACTTTCAGTTTTTTCACTATTTACACTTTCACTTTTCAGGGCTTTGCGCTTCCAGTGTAAAAGACGGTGATGCGGTAGTCCACATTCCTCGATGGGGCAGGAAGCTGCAGAGCAGGTGTCTCTGTTGTGATTAGTAAGTAGGCATTTATGACACAAGTTGTTGACTCGTATGAAGCGCCATCGATCCTTTGTCAAAGCTCGTTTGAATCGTGCACACTCAGGCAGCTTGTGTCGGCTAGTCTTACAGAACTTACAGCTGATCGTTTCGTCGCGCTTAGCGCCGAGTAGAACTGAGTGCGATTTTCGCTCTTCGGGCTTCTTACGGTAATCTGATAGACTTTGTAAGTGCGTCAAACCGGCGGCTGATATTTTATTCGCTTCGCTGTATAAGAATTCGGCTAGCATTTCTAACTTAGCTTTTTCTATGTTGCAGTTCAAGCTGTAATAGTCGGCCCACTTGTTGACGAGTGGACTAGGACACTTGGCGAGCACCGAAGATACCAGCTCAGGACTTCTTAGGTAATCAGTTTGTTTCACTGCTTTTACTGCGGCCACGAAATTTTTGATTTTTATTGAAAATGACACAATTTCGTGGTGGTAGTTTTGCGATAGTGGTGGTATTTTTTTCAGTTGAAATGTAATTTTGTGTATTATTGTTTCAGGTCTGCCGTAGCGGAGTTCGAGCGCTTCAATGATGGTTTGCGGAGCCGTGGTCCCGATGAGGAGTGAAGAAACTGTTTCTTTTGCTTCTCCCTTTAAGGACTTGCGTAATCTCCACACATTTTCAGCATCACTGTACTTACATATTTTTGTAGATTCATCGTAAGCAAGTTTGTACGCCAGCCACTCGAGAGGATCTCCGTAGAACTGAGGTAAGTCTTTTGAACCAGCAAATCTTGATATTATTTGTTTATTTTGCAGGTTAGACTGGTGGATAGCACTAACGAGGTTTTGTATCTCGGCTCCGCCGCCAACACCGCCGCCCGCGCCGCCGCCGCTGGCGCCGGCCCGCGCGCCGTCGCGGTCAGCGTCCGCGCCACTGTTTTTTAAATTCTCAGCTAAGTGACTTTTATCGAGCCACTGTTGCACTTTTCCGATTGAGTCTATTTCAGTAGGCTGGTACAGAGAACTTCGACGACTTTTGGACGCGCTTTCTAAGGCCGCTATATCCGCGGCTAACTTATGTTCGATTAAAGATTTTTCGATGTCAGCCCTCGCTTTGGCGGCTTCAAACTCAAGTAATCTCATTCGTGCTTCTATTGACTTAGATGTCGAGTTGGAGTGCGGCTTGGAAGAAACGGGTTGCAAACTGTGGGCGCTTTTTAGGCAATCGCCTTCAGTTTTAGGTCGCGTGATGACACTAAATGCCGTTTCAGGGTTTCCCTTTTTCACTATTTCCGACTGGACATCGCGCTTCGGGTCTTCCTTCATTTTCAGTTCTTCCTTTTTCCACGCACTACGTGTCCGCACCGTTGTAAGATGGCGGCTGCGTTGCGGTGGGGTTTTATACATTTAAGCGACTTCTACACAATGTTCCACGTATAATCCGGCTCGTAAGGACTTTGTTACGGAGGTGCGTGGAGTGGCGAGATGCCGTGGGGATTAAAAACACTTTTTATAGGAAGATAGAAGAAAACCGGCCGAGTACGCGCGGACAAGCTCGTTGTCAGTACCGAGGTTCTAATCCAACTCTTTTGTAGCTGTCCACGCGCAAGCGGGGGGTAGTCTTCGGTTTATTTCAACGAACAAAGTAAGTACATTTATATTTTTTCAAATCTACCTACACTTATAATTTAATAATTTTTTATGTTTGGGTTCAGGTTCGCGAGGTGCGTCGTTTACAAATAGTAAAGACCAATTGGGTTATATTTTTTCAAGAAATTAGTAAAGGAGATAAATTTCCGTTGCACGCCTTATTACCACGACGATTCAAGCACTATTGTTGAATCTGTGAAGCCAACTTTATAGTTGGCTTCACAGATTCAACAATAGTGCGTCCTTATGGACGCAATGGAATGTTATGTACATGGTCTATTGTATTCGGGAATACAATTAGGCTGCTGGTCTTCGGAATATTCTAGTTAACCTAGTGGACATGAAATCTTTTTACACAATACTCGGAGCTATTCCACTCATTAGCAACTGACCCAAGGGCTGGTAGGTATCTGGCGCAGCGCATTGGCAATGCCGCCAGCGTCTTGGACACGCTTCCTTTTGGCACTGATTTAATTGAGCTATCGTTTGTAGCGGTCTGCAGATAGCTAAACTGTCTTTTGTGTATTTTGTGCATTTTCATTGCTCATCCTCGGAAAGTAGGTATGAAGTTACCTGAGGGGCCCAATTGAAAGTAATACTTTCAGCCCTAGGGAAAATCGATTTCTACTGACAGCTGTCAAATTATAAAAAAAACAAGTTCTATTTTATTCAACCATGTTTCAACTTTCTAAAGTCTTTCTAACTGCAAGGAGGTTATTGAACCAAATTACAACTTTTTATTCAGCGTCATATCCGTCTCGGGACTCAATAACGTGACTTTCAATCCTCAGGTAACAATGTACTATTAACTTGCCCGAGATGCTATATTACGCAAACATTTCAAATTTACTATTACATCTAAAATTCAATAAGAATCAACATTTTGGAAATACCTGTATTAAATTAACAGCTGAATGTATAACAATAAATGAAAGTCATCAATAAAAGCAATCTACTTGCAATGATGAAATTGTCGGTACAATGAATTGGCTCACAAATTGGTTAATATTATTAACACGGACCGAGCGTGAGATTGACGGGCGTCCCTCGCATTCCCTCGCATATATGAAACACGTCATAACTATCAGTACAACTCGGGTTGACGTGTGGGATCATAATATGTGCTCATAACGTGGAGTTCCATTGTTTTGGTAATATTATCGCTCAGACTCAATTATCAACTAAAGCTAAAATTGCTATGCAGAAAATGGCAAGAAGATTGGTCCATTTACATTGGAACTCAGAAGACGCACAGCCAAGGAGATTCTTTTGAATTATTTGGGCATGTATGATCCAAATCGTTTCATTATGACACCCCAAAATATGTGTATTTTGAATTACTTCAATATTTGTCTATCCCTCAGGGCCATTAAATCATATGCCTGCATGGCCTCTCAGCTCAGCTGGTAGTAGAGCTGTGCCATAGGTCGTGGGTTCAATCCCCACAGAGAACAAATATTTGTGTGGTGAACGCCAGATGTTTTTTCTCTGTCTGGATGTTGTATTGTATTCTAGGTATGATTTACGATAAAAAATAATTAAATTATTATATCAGCTATTATGTTTCCCATAGTAGAAACTCTGCTTAATTTGGGGCTAGATAGGGTTGTGTGGATTGTCCACAATATTTATTATTATTTATAATATTCTTACCAGCAAATCTGTATAGTAATACTTGTAAATACATTAATAAAGTACGAGATTTCTTCAAACTCTTCAAAAATACGTCGATATTCGATAGGTATAAACACCGCAACAAGGATAAAGTGTGTACATTGTACCTTTGAACTTCTTTCAGGCAAATGCAAACTAAAAGGAAAGGTCACATTGTCACTTATCAACCCTGGTGTCACGTGTCATAACAAAGTGCAAATCAGCTCGACCGTTGTGACTCAATGTTTATCAACGATGCTTGTTTCAACTTTTTACTTCAGTACCCGAAGTCGGAGTTTTGCTACCACATTTCGTTACCAAATGTTGTTTTCGTTTCGCCTATTTGTCTCTCTCTATTGTATGGAGAAAATATGAGACGGCAAAAATACGTTACGTAGTTAGAGTTGTTGTGTCATCTTTTCTCCATACAATAGACAAAGACAAATAGGCAAAACGAAAACAACATTTGGTAACGAAATGTTGTAAATGCACTGGGACTTCGGGCTCTGAAATCACAAAATATTTTTTGGTTAAGCTCTCGTAGCATTAATCGGCTTTCAATCTCTTTTGAAGTCCACGCGGACATAGTCAATATTTATTTATTTTCAGCCTATTTTGTCCAACTGCAGGGCAAAGGCCTCCCTTTTTCCAGCTTTCTCGGTCCATAGCTAGATTGGACCAGTCTGGTAGATGTACACATAACCCGCGAAAATTAGATTAGGTATATTCAGATGTGCCAAGTCAGATTATAGGTATTAATAAAATATATTATGCTATAGTAAGGAGTGCTACTATAACGCTGGTCTTCCGTGACACCAGTAAAATGCGACACAACGCAGCAACTGCGACTCACCATCGTTGTAGAAGCTTCAATTATTATTATTATTATGTGCCCTCTGGGTCCCACAGCTGGGCAAAGGTCTCCATTCCTTCCAGACATCGCGATCCTTGGCTATGCTTGTCCAGTCCGTCAAGAAACCATCAAACTCGTCTCGCCATCTCTGTTTTGCTTTATTCTCGCTGGGTCAGAATGCCAATCGGTTGCTATCTTTGCCTACAGCTCACCTGGCATACGGCAGACATAAATTAATGATAAATATTTTTCTATCAACATTTATAATTTTTTTTATCTCTGACGTTATGTGAGAGTCGAATCCCAATAAAGTCGTAAAATAAAGTTGCAAACAATACTGGTAATTTCTATCTGGTTGTCATATAAAATACACAAAAAATAAGGGTTTCGTGCTTCGTAAAAAAAGGTTTCTTACAAGGATTTCTTCGTTGCGATACAACCATTTGTATTCATCAGCGGTGGGGCGTGAACTGGGGGAAAAGATTGCACCCTTAGGAAACTTATTGTTTACCTTCATTAAATTTCAAGTTGAACCCCTCATAGGTCAGTTGGTAGCAGCTCTGCCTTTTAAACTGGAGGGCGTGAGTTCGATTCCCACTGAGAACAAATATTTGTGTGCTGTACACAGATGTTTGTTTGTTGTCTGCCTGGTTCCATATATTGACCATCCTGCTCCATCGTCGGCTACATCGTCACTTACCACCAGGTGAGATTGTAGCCAAAGGCTGGTCTATATCATGTAAAAAAAAATTATTGTATTCTAAGTATGTATTAACAAAAAATATCAGCCATTTAGTTCCCATAGTACAAGCCATAGTTCTGATAATGCTTAATTTGGGGCTAGATAGTGTTGTGTGGGTTGTCCAAAATATTTAAATTCCAAGTTGATCTTTGCAAAACAGGCTCGAGAGAGAGAAGAAATTAAAACTTATTATAGATGCTTAGCTAAAAAATAAGTGGAAATTTAAGCATTAGCGATTGTTAAAGGTAATATTTTCGTTTAAAATGTAAATTAAATGTGGTATTTTCCTTCAAAATGTGCTGCCAAAAGATTAGCTGGTAGATATTATTTCCTATTTAGCATTAAATTCGTTTGTGTTCATTTATTCTTATTTATCTGTTTTCTTATTATCCATACCATAATTATCCTTTTTAAAATAGAACTAGCAAGCGTTTCATCTAATGTTTATATTACTGTATGAGAGTATAATATAGGAGAGATTTATAACTTTCTCTGATATAAAAGATTTGACCTGTAACCTTCGAATCACGTTATCGAGCTGATATCCACTTCCAAATCTCATGAAATTCATAACGCGTTATTACTACAAAACAGTACTTAATATCGTTTTTCCTTCAATGAATAACAAACTGAACGAATATTGGTTTTATACTCCAGAGACTGTGGTAGTGGTACCCGACGATTAATCTTACGGAACACAGAATACCTACAAAGATAGGTACATGAATGGAGTACCGTATTGAGTTTGTCTTACTGTGCTTCTGTTTCTTTGCCAGTCTAGAAGCAGCAGGTTTAGAATTGAAGCATCGATTAAGCAGAAGTCAATATTTTCATTAAAAAATCATAGGCAACATTTTAAAATATATTATACCGATGATAATAATATGTCTAGCTCAAAATAATTATATTGTTGTGATGTAGCTTTTGCCCCAATGGTATTATTATTTCGGGATAAAAGTTTAACTAGATTTGCTGAAAATGACAGCCAAATCAGTCCAGTAATTAGGGCGTGATTGAGCCACACATACGCAAACATGGCTAAATCTTTGTATTTTCCTAGGGTCTTATTAATAATCCTGGCGTAGCGTTGGACTAGTTGATCCGTGTTTTGTCTCTTGCATTGAAATGCAATTGTCAACTCGAACAAATGTGACAAAACACGATTTAACTACTCCAGCGTTGCGCCAGGATTATTAATAACACCCAGAGTGTAATTCCATTAATTTTTCATAGAGCAAACCTTTTACAATTTTATTAGTTTGTTTGAAATCCACAACTGAATAATGTCCCTAAAAACTGTTAGGCTAACTAAAATCTGTTGGTCCAACTGGAATGTCCCGCAAAATGTGAACCCAGCATTTTTATGATTTAAAATGCTGTGTCAGCATTTTGCTGTATTTGCAACGTATAAAATGGCGGGTGGTTTATCTCTTAGCTTCGACACACGTTACTCGTGTAATACGACAGTCTAAGCTACTTTTTCTCTCGTCGCACTTGTTTTTTGTTTAAGCTCTAGACTTACTTTAAAGCTTTGAAGCGCTTGTGAACTTGCTTAGTCATTCAAACGACATTCTGTGGGGTCACTATGGATGGTTACAATGCAATTCGAGGTTTGAAACTACCCGTCGGTTTCGAAACGAATACTTGGCTTAGTTTGATATATTTTTTTTACCACTAGCACTTGAGGCATAGATGTTTAGCCACACGTGCCAGAAACTTCACAGTCACCCTTCAAACCGAAATACAGCAATGTTGCTTCACGGCAGAAATAAGTATGGTGGTAGTACTTTCCCGGATGTGCCTTTCACATAGAGCTTTACTACTACTCAACGCGGTTCAACGTGGGTGGTTTGCTGCCCAATTTACTGGGATTGAACTTTACAATTTGCAAAGGTTTGTTAGAACAAATGTCTTGCGTTATGAACATTGTATTTGTACAAACTAACTTACTATTCGTAGTAGTATTAGTCGTAGTTCTCTCTCTCTCTCTCTCGTTGTACAATACAAACCTATAGTAAAATACTAGTTTTACGTGTCGCCATCGATTTTGACTCATAGGTTCGTTGCCTTAAAATTTACTTGTTCGATAATTTATTAAAGATCAGAAATCGATCATGTCTATCTCCTCAAGACCGGATGACTTTTATTTTCTAAAGTGAAATCTCCTGGACAAGCTAAGGTGTCTTTAATTCACAGTGTTTTTATTATTTGTATGCAATGGAAGGAATACAGCTTTAAAAAGTGGAATTGTTGGTAGAAAGAACGTTTGTGGTGAAAGGACTAATCTGAATACCATGATAATAAAATGTCACGAAGGTACAGATCGTAGGAGCAATGACCTGTGGGGTTCCCCCGCGTATAGATACAAGTATACAACTCATGCTTACCACCTGATACGAAAGAGCCAAAGTGATTGATGGCATGAAACGGAAGCAAGGCGAATAATAATATCACAGGTATTATACCGCACAGGTATAATACCGTCACGCTTGAGGAAAAACTAAAAAGTTTCACGTCAGATTTTCCTCCTGCACGGGTTTCCTTAGATCTCGTCTAACACGAGATCCCTGAGTTAATGATTGTCAGCGACACATCCAAACGTAATCTTGTAGCTTCTTTTTGAAGTTTTACGTTATTATTATTATTATTATTTTTTTGCAAGAAAGCAATGAATAAACCGTTATTTATGAGTGTCAAAAGCTATATTAACCCGAAATATAAAAATACTTTTTCGTGGTATTCGCCCCCGTGTGGCACGGGTCAGCTAGTTAATATAATATTTGCTGGCGTCAAAATAACAATAGACACTGAAGGCATAACTCTCTAACAATGGCGTCTCATTCACATATTCCATGTTATATTTAGCGTGGCTGAATAGTTTCGTACAGAGACATTCCTTGGGGAACGGTGGATGGACCTCAGGACTTTGAAAAGCATGCCATTCAACTATGAACCCGAAATGTACAGGTAGAAAATACTTTTGTTGATCAGAAATTGCAAAACTTGCAAAACTTGTTGTAATTTGTTTAATGTGTTTTAGACAGAGGCATGTTATGAGGGTCTAATCCTTAAAATCATTTCAATACACTGCTGCACTGGTTCAAAATAATAGAATAGAATAGAATAAAAATGATTTATTCAACTTAAAATGACACGAAAAGAAGGAGGGACTAATGGACTGGCCTTTCAGCTCAGTTGGTAGGTAGTTGTTCTGCCTTCTGCGCCGTAGATCGTGGGTTCGACCGAGAATAAATATTCGTGTGGTAAGCACAGATGTTTGTTCTCTGTCTGGGTGTTATATTGTATTCTATAGGTATGTACGAATTTACAAAAACAAAATTATGCAAGTACTAAGTCAGCTCTAGTTCCCATAGCACAATCTCTGCTTAATTTGTGGCTAGGTAGTGTTGTGTAAATATATTTATTCATATTTATTTTATTTATAATGAGCTTTTAGGTTTTAGTTTATCAACACTAGGTAAAACTCAAAAACACTCAAAACACTCGGTCACGGAATCTTGAAAACTTATCAAAGGGCGTCCATAGTTTTTTCTTGGTTAGCAATATGGTTTGAAATGAGTGAGAGAAAAACACTATTAAAATAATTGGAGAAGATAAAGTAAGACGAGGTTTATTGAAGTAACTCGACGCTTCGCCTCCACTTTTATAATGCGGACAGCCAAAGAGTGGAACTCTTCGCCGGCGTTTGTTTTTCCGAAAACCTATAATTTGGACGTTTCCAAAAAACTAATGAACCACATTATTATTGTCCGCATTTTTTATTTATTATTGAATTTTTGCTCTAGTGCAATAAATAATAACTGGCGTTTGGTTTGACCAAATCTTTATGAAATTAGAACAACTTTTGTTTGAACATCGCGATCTCTGATTTTTACCTTATATTGTACGAGAAGAGAATGGTCTTATACCGTAAGACCATTATTTTCACCTTATTATAATATAGCAAAATTGTTTTTATGCGACACAATATTCCCGTACGCCTCCACCATTAAGCGAGATGTGTCGCAAATGAATATTTTATACAATTAGATGCAAAGTGAATGAACACTTCAGTTACCAGTAAAAGCAAAATTTACAGAAAGTGTTTAAGAGCACTTGTGTTACATTATAATTTATAGCTATATATGTTTTGATGAGCAGTGGCAGGTGGTGACGAGTTCTGGGTTCTGTTCTCGGATCGGGACAATGTTCTTCTAAGTAAATATTTTATCCAGGTCAGGCTGTTGTAGTTACTTAGGCCCAGTTTCACGGATGACTAATCGGCCATTAGGAAAAAGATGTCAAGTATTTGACAGTTGATAGTCGGTTATTCGCCGGCCCTTAGCCCTTTTTTTAATATTTTAGAAAAACTTATTAGAAAAGTTAATATTGTAACCGACACTTTTGAACTATAAACTCACAGCACAAATTGTCAAAGTTTCAATTACGTATGAATTTCTTCTGAAACTCTGCGAATAATTTTTAATTATTTTTCAAAGTTTGCACCTCGGAGGGGCAGCCGCCCGGCCGTCCAATCCCACTTATTAGATCAGCCGTCTTGATGAGAAGCCAACCTTACCATGCCAAAGTAGCTGTGTAAAGTAGATAAATTGGATTTCCACTGATTTAAACACCGTTTTTCTTTCAAGGTGAGAACGAAACTAAAACCTTTGTACATATACGTTTCTCTCAGCTTGGGAGTAGGCTAAAGTCGGGAATTGTATTGACACATTTTCACCCGGATCCCGCCAAAATAGCACATGAAAATTTAGCAAGTAATTTATAACAACATGTGTCGCAAAAACACTCCACTTCTGAGCAGTTCATGATTATGAAAAATCTCGATTGACGATAAATTTTGAGGCAGTTAGATACTGCACGGTGCTGGATTCATAGGAATAAGATTTATATTAAAGTAAACAAATTTATTAATATTCACGCAATAACATTTTCGGGCACTAATCCCTTTTAAGGCTTAATAGGTTCATGTTTTTACAGCCCCTTTCGCATAAATTTGGAATATCATGCGCTAAGTTGGACCTACGTCTAATAATCTACAAATTCAGTTTAGTATGCAAGTACATAAGTTTTTAATTATTTGTAGTTATTTTTGCAAAAAGATTACGAAGATTATTTTTTAAATTGCTTGCTAACGCAGAGCACTTGAATTCATATTTTCTTTGGCAAAATCTGCAGTAAAACCAGTAGATATTTGTATAGATATTAAATAGGTTTCGTGGCCGTTTTTTTGTTAAATAAAAAAATATGCGTAAAAAGTAACCTCTGGGCACCGTGGACTTCTTGGCCCAACTTGGATTTAGTGCTATTTTGATTTGTATTTTTTTATGAACTATTTTATGGATTTAATGTTAGTGTTTTATTTATGGATTTAATGTTTAATGTTATTTCAATTTGTATTTTTGTATTAATTAACTATTTTATTTTAACTCGCTCTAGCTCTAATTCTAATTGCATGTAGTCTGTCCCTATAATTATTGTAGCACTTGACATGTTTTTTTTGGTTTTCTTTATATCATTTATGAATGAATTGGTGTATACGATGTTGGTGACTCTAATAAATAAACATAAACAATAAACTTCTTAGTACGTATTTTTTTATGGTATTCTTGACCACCACCGTAGAAGAAAATTGTTTTAATGAAAAATTGCTTATTTTTCCGGTACTTATGTCATCAACTCGTTAAACTAAATAGAATATCACCCACCGTAAACAGGTCAAAGCTTAAGTCAGTAAAATAGAGCTTAAAACACTAAAACCTCTCACAGTTTTAACCACGTGATACGAGTACGTAATACCTTCTACCCCAAATCACGTTCACGGTACATTTTCAGCAAATTCAGTAATGGATACGTTAACATGGTACCCCACTCCCGATAGTAAACAAAAGATTCGGCTCATCTAAGTAAGGTATTGTACTTATAGAACTACTACACAGTAAACAAGCTTTTGCATCTACTGTAGATTCTTTATACAGCGTCAGAGGCAATTCTTCGGGTGTGCCCCTATTTACGGGGCGCTTTTAATGCCAGGATTAAATATAGTAGGAAAGCTTGTCAAGTACTAATATTTTCTCAGCTAAGCCAGCCAGTACTTACTTAGGGAACTGACTAAGTCCTCGGGCTTACAACAGTTCTCAAGATGTTTTCCTTAATTTGATAACAGACTTCAAATAACAAAGGGGAACATTCTCAAATCGGTTGTATTTTCTTAAATGTTTGTTATCGTCATTTATAAGCCGATTTAAAAAATAATATCTGAAGTTATCATTAATTTACTTCCCTAATTTAAAGCTCCATAGAAATTTCATCAAAATCAAAATCAGAAGTTCAGCAGTTTAACCGTCGGTTCCTCGAGTTTTTTAAACTTATATTATTGAGAGTCTAGCGCTCTACAGAAATACATGCAAGCCCTTACACACCCATGACGCCATTTTATATGATTTATGACGTCACAGCCGCCCAAATAACCTACGTGGCTACCCGTTATGTGCTGACAAAGGCTGTACGACTTTACGAGAGTATTTTTATCACTGGTGCTGGAGCTGTGTTAAAAAAGGTAATGTCTGGCTTGTCGTTATTTTGTACACAAGTAGGCCTACCACAAGCTCTGTCTGGCTTTGTCTCTGGCTCTGGTTTAGAGGCTGTGTGAGTGTTGACTAAATAAATCCTACGTCGAAACGTAACACACCCAGTATAATACACTGGTGAGCTCACACAGACTCAAAACCAGAGCTAGACAGAGCTTGTGGTGAGTGATTTTTATTTATAGTACTAAAAATGTTAATCCGTTATTGGTTGTATGTTAGAAATTAAAATATTTAAATAGAATCTTAGGAGCTGTGGATTTAGTTCTAAAATAAAATATTTTTTTTTGCTCAATGAAGTATTTCTTGCACCAAATTTAGCCCAGAGAGAAGCAAATTGAATCATAACTTCATACGTAAAAATATAATTTTTTGTTGCCAACAAAGTGCAATAAAACCACAAAGTTGGGGATTTAATCCGGCCAGGCTTCATCCTTGTCTTATTTAATTTAAATTTTAATCAGAACCCAGAGTATGAATGAGTTATGAACTAGGAACACGTATTAATTTCAACAAACCCACGTTTGGGACTAATTTAGGCATTTATGCGCGGTGAAGTTACTAATAAGTATTCAAATTAAATTAACATAGAAGAATTTGCGAGAATTCTTGGAAACAATTTGCCAAAACCTAAATAAGACTAAATTACCAATTTTTTATTACATTTTACGATACATAATATCTTTTTCTTTTAAGAATATCGAAATACCTACTTTGATATGCTTTGGTTTTTTTGAGAGTATACAAAAAATGAAACCTTATTAATTCTGAATCCAGTAAAATAATGGCACAGGAGCAAAACTTTTCATCATTAATATCATCTGGCCAGGAAATAATGTACTTTTATAAGCCTCAAAGGCAGAACAATAAACATTATTTGTTTTGCCAAGTTTACACAGCGCCAATCGATCACGCTTCGTCTTTGATTGATTGGCGTCGCTTTGTTTACACCCACACTTTTAGAAGAGGATACCCACACATCCAAAAAACCAATAAACACACGTACAACTTGTGCAAGCAGGTACCCAATAAATTGTATAACTTAAATTATATTGAATAACTTTAAAATATTTTGTGGGTTTATTTTGATGCGCTTTTAGAGGTGTTGGTGGCGAGAGCGCTAGTGGCTTAGTGGCAGCGGCCTCGCCTTCCTATCCTAAGGTCGTGGGTTCAAATCCAGTCGCGTACCTGCCACTGCATCTTCACTTCGACTTGGGATCTCTCAAATATACTACAAATATAAACAAAATTACTGGGATAATTTTATCGTTACTTTAAATTATGGCGTCTGCACTAAGTCCGGTTTAAACTAGGTTTAAACCAATGACAATGCTTAGCAGTTTCAACCAATCCGTGATTGATTATCGCGATTGCACACGCAACATAGATACTAATAATCAAATTGCAAATTTTGCGAGATTAGCTTTACATCGAAACGCCATAAACTTTTAGTACTGCTTTATCTACATTGATGGCTAAAATTAATCCATCAAATATTTGTACATTGATGCTTTCAGATTTTTCAAATAAAGCTCATGCCGTTTTCTGAGATATAATAATTTTATAAAAAAGGCTCTAACTTGGACATATTATATTAGTTGTAGGGTTCAATTAAAAATGCTACGTTTGATCGCAAACGCACCGTTATACATCACTTACGTCCAGCTTCACCGCGACCTTCCCAACAGTCAGAGAAGAAGTCAGAACCAAGTTTAAATGGTACTATAAGTGCAATGACCGCCATCCTAATAACTATAGCCTGTGAACTTTTCATGAAAATAGCATAAGTGCTTTATGCTACGTCGTAGCACTTGTAACACGTGCTACGACATTCCAGCCATTTCATTGTGTTACCATTAGTGTATCCACTATAAAGAGTTACTTCAAGTACATTATATAGCCAGGTAGTAATACTTTTACAGATTACGTTGCAGTTTATACAAAAGTACGCCCCAAGATGTGACGCGCTTACTCCAAAACGGCAATTTCCTAACGGCGATGTGAGTCCATAAAACGCAATGTGGTATCAACGTCAGACATACACAACACGCCAGATTTTAATAGGAACTTTCGTTTTAAGATTTCTATTTAAAACAACGTTTTACACGATTTCTAACCAAATAAAATCATTATAATTTATAAAATACGCGTATATAACTAGAAAGAGTGTTTTAGCGACAAACTCTTTTTTTTAATGCCCATTCGTAATATCCTTTATATTGCAAGCACCTACAATATTCTAGCTAAGTACTTTATTTTATTCTTACAGTCACATAAAGCCAGAAACTACCTAGAACTGGTATTTTATTGTTCGTGACATCAGTGTCTACTTGAGAGTTACGAGATAGGAAGTGCACTAGAGTGCCATATGATGTACCTGCACTTTTATTTGCAACTAAAAGAGACTTTGTTTTTAACGTCACGTGTAAATAAAATGTGAAAACGACCTACATATCACATTTAACAGAGATGTAAAATATATGATCAAATGAACTTCCAAGTGAAGTTCTATCATTATTATATGAATTGCTACATTAGAATATATGATTAACACCGTAGTTTCCCTAATATACAGGGTAACAACCGCACCTTTTTTAGAGATTTAAAAAACAAACATTAAAACCTATTTTCCATCTGCTCAGCCCCGTCGTAGGTACGTCAATTGCTCATTTCTTTAGAGATAGTATATACATAATGTAATAATTGCAAAACTTTTTATGTAATGGGAGGCGCCTTGCGCCAGGGAGGGGAGGGTATCATATATTCTAATGAAGCAATTCATATAATAATGATAGAACTTCACTTGGAAGTTCATTTGATCATATATTATATTTCATTGCTTCATTATTCATATATGATTAACACCGTAGATGTTAAGAGCAGAAAGTTTTGGAATGAAATACATAGTTATTGCAATAACTATGGATTATTTATTGGTAAGTAATCACAAACAATAATCAGTTAAAGATACAGATAACAACACTGTAATTAGAATGTGATAGCTTCTTATTCAATTTAACCCGTCACAAATAATCACCAACAAACATATTGATTGATATTAGGAATAATTCAAAGTCAAAGTGTATATACATATTTGTACAATCACATAGTACTGGGTTGGCAATAGTAGTAAATTTTAATGCATTACAATAAACTTCCTGTATATAGGAAAACAGACGGACCGCGTGAATTCACCTTGGTCCAGGATGGTTCTCTTGTAGAAACTGAGTTACACCTGTTGTATCAGCCTGCGGTCATGCGAATAGTTTCTACACTGACGCTTGCGTAGCCCGCAATCAAAGTAAACGCATGTCGTTTACCCACTGTGAGCGCCTAAAAAACGCTGACATTCACAACACTACTCTCTGACAGTATTTGTTTAATCCATCACTGACATTCTGTGATGTAGAAGCTGTGAGTGGACGTATCGGCGACAACTCACTCCTTGCTATTCATAAAGTTCTAAAATTTTTAGTAAAATAAATTTAATCTGAAATAACTGTACCCGGACAGATACCCATATCAGCTTTATCGAAATATGGCAGAAATAAAACCGCTTGGTTTTCCACCAGGGGAGGATGCTTCAATAATATCTGCTATGACTATAATACTAATACTATCAGGTATTAGAAGATAACAGGTTGTCAACATAAATCAGGAATAGACGTCTGGACTCAGTGGCTAGTACAAACCGCTAACAATTATTATGATTAATATTACTTTTCTCAATCTTTCTGTTTTAGGAAAGCATTTTGAAATAAGATTCAAAAACACCAAGCACTAGAGTGCCTGGGACTTGTAGTAGCTCTTAATTTATAAACTTAACGCATTCGTTTGACCCGGTGCTATTTACCCATACGGGCTGACAAGGCCTAACGGTGGGAAATAATAGTGCCTTACACAATGTGTCGTCTGAAATGTTAATATAAGAAATGTGGTATCTTTCCGTAGGTTAGAGTATTATCAATGTTGTTGACATTGCAACACTGCTACCAAAGCATAAGCGAAGTGTTATATATTATTTTATAGTATATATTATAATCTTTCCCGTGTATGAGATTATAGCCTTTGAAAAAAGATTGGCAAAAAGTTTTTATTGGGGCTTAAATACTAAACATCTGTAACTAAGAAGTCTTGCAATAACGGAAACCATGGTTGCGATGGCCAATAGGAAAGAATACACCAGTATAACCATTTGCCATTATAATAACTTTTTTAGAGTATTAAAAACAGTGGGAAGACGTAAAAACAGTCTGCGTGCAAGTTCATTGTAAAAATGCGTCCACGGCTACCACGTCGGAGTTCTGTGTCCATGAAACATGTCTCTGGTGTACTTTGCGCTATCATGAGATGCGAGCAAGCCAATTTTTGGTAGACCGAAATATTGTACAACGTCACGAAAGACCCTATGAGAAAGTGATCGCTCCGTAACTGGTGTGAATAATCTAAAGGCGGCGTTCACGGAGTCCACGTTATAATTTATACGTATGAGGCGAAAAAACCAAAGACCACTTGATCGCACCACCTTCGTGTTATCCATGCGTAGTAATATTGCGCAGTTATACCTATTTCAGGCCCAGAAAATACTGCCATTAACCCATAAGTTTTTTAAATGGCATGCATTTTATCTTTTGCAGCTTTCTATTTGCCAAGGACTAACAGACAGCGCCCCAGCCTGCGTTGAAAGCGTCAGCATAATAAACTCAAGTTCAAAAATGTTCTTACCCATATCCAATGGCCATAAAGTTGCCATCAATATTTGAGGATCACCAGAAAAAATCATCATCTAACATAATACTAGGTAGTGTAATTCTGTTTCATAATTATCATGCCTTATTCAGTAAAGCAACGAAGTTATGTCGCTCTAAAATCTTGGTATATATGAACTTAGCTGCAGGGCACGTGGCGACATAAAACTCTGATAGCTCCGAGCGCACTCGCAAATAGAACATGAAGGTCATTTAGAAAACTTTGCAACCAACTCTGCATTTAAAGCCTCATCTGATTTTATCAAGGAGAAAAAATTAGTATCGTTTTAATCTTCGAATTCAACGTCCAGGTTCTTGAGGCGTTTATTTGATCATAACGCAATTGAAGACGAAACCGCAACAACATAGTATAATTTTCAATATGTATTTCGTTGAATAGTTCATACATTTATCGTACGCATCGCTTACGCGAAATGGCATCTAATGTTGATGGAAAACCGTGATAACTCGGATAAGTAAAGACTTCCCGCATGATTTTAGTGAACATAAGTGCAACAGAAATCCCAAATGATAATACTTAAGGAGTAAGTAGGTACGTATTTTAGCCGAGTTATAGGGCTGATCCATCAAAAAACTGCATAGTAGTAGGATGCACCCTTTAAGCCGAAGGTGGCTAGGTATTACCTTGTACTACCTTGCCTGCTGTACGGCAGTAAGCTTTCATTTTAAAATGCTCGATCTAGATGTATTTGTTCATGGGTGGTAAATTTAGTTTAAAACCCTTGTCACCGAATAGGCTTTGAATGGAATGAGGAATATCTCTGATTATGAATTTGTCACGTGACACAGATAAAAGTCACCAGTGTCATGTCTATGCTTTCCTCAAGAAAACTTGTTCTGAGGAATTGATGATTGACAAACAACGGTTCGGAATGGAATATAGCAACCATTTTGATCAAATCAAGTACAAATTATTGTTTGTTACTTAAAACCAACAATCATAAAAGTGTGGAGATAAGACTACTTGCATGTACCTGCGTCCATGATGACCTTGTGCCTGGGCACGGGTCTTGACACACCACACTGTTGTGTAGAGGCAGGAAGCTCCTGATGTCATCAGTGGTAATCTGCTGTAACCTCCTCGCCCCCTCCCTTTTTTGCCGGATGTCAAGGAGGCGCATTCCAGTTTCACTGGAAGGAAGTTGATCAAGTAATGGTCAATGGAGCAGTGGGCTCTTGTGGCTTAGCAGGTTTCTTTGGATAGCGTTGAACCAAACAATAAACCATCTCGTTCGGGCGTCGCTGATCATAAATAATATTATTATCATTTCATTTAAAATTTATTTATCAAAGTATGGAGTGACGAGCCATATTCAACTTTGCGTGGTTTAGTAATGCGAATGACACAACAACCGGCATCCATTGCCGAGATATTTCATGAAACATGTTATCGCCCTTGAGCAGCAAGTCTCTTGTTGACGGCAGTGACCCGAACCAAGTTATTGCTGGAAAAGAACCAGCGTTAAGCATTTTATCACGACTCGAATCATCAGTACTACGGCTGAAAATTCCCGCATTTAACTTTGATGATTGTAACAACCAACAACAAATTATCCAGTACTAAGCAGTCTTTTAGTAACTTGTCCTTATTTTCTCTAGGATTCCTAGTGTAAAAAGTGCCACAAATATTGACTGCGGACTCGTGGACTTACACCTGATTGTCACATGTCTCGTGGTCACGCAACATTGCAAAGGATCGTACTTGACAACTTGTCAAGTATGTTTATGCCTAAGCCAGGTGATTCGGACGTAGATTCACTACAAGCGAAGAGTAGTTCGGGGTCCAGACCAGATTATGTGCTGGCAATTTGATCTACATAACAGAACAGCATCATTCAGGGTAAAGTATTCGGTTGACTCCGGCCGAAATGGTTTCAGATGCAGTCAGTGCTGGCTTTGATTTAGTTATAGTCACTGTCCTTAGCTATTTCATGATCCTCGTTCCCAAAATTACATTTTGCAAATTGAGGTTGTGAGGAATAGAAAAAGTAGGTAAGTACTTACTACTACCTAGGTACCCGAGTACCTTAAGTTCGCAGAGGAACATTACAACTATTTTAGATTGTATGTATTTTCTGCTTAGGTCATCGTTGGAGACTCGCAGCCAACCCCGATGCCATGGTTGGTCATATATTTATTTTTTATTCTGATTTGGCAAATGTCAACGTTAGAGACCCGCAGTCAATCCCAGAGCATTCCAAAACAGTTTTACCAACCTTCATCATTTTGATGATGAATCAATCCAAGAAATAATTCTTCGTTTTCTTGCATAATTTTTCTATTTGACACTGCACACCTTTTTTGGCATATTGCTCAGAAGGTGCGTGCGATAGTTACCGCGCACAAAAAAGGAATGAGCAATTGACGTACCTACGACGGGGCTGAGCAGATGGAAAATAGGTTTTAATGTTTGTTTTTTAAATCTCTAAAAAAGGTGCGGTTGTTACCCTGTATATTAGGGAAACTACGGTGTTAATCATATATGAATAATGAAGCAATGAAATATAATTAAATAGCATCAAAATATATATTTCTATTTATTTTATTATATTATTGTATTGCAATAAATACATATATAAAGGAAAATTTTATTTACACACAAAAACTTAAAGTTAAACAATAATAACAAAATGTACAAAATACACAAGAAACAGTTGTGCTATCTGCAGTCCGTTACAAACGATCTAAATGATAAATAGATATCATGAACACAACTAAAAAATAACATTCATTTATTCTATGCTATCTAATTACAACAACAAAAAATATGTAATAATATCAGCCACCTGCATTTTTATTGTAATTAGGCAAGCGAAGGTAAACCATTCGTTCTATCATACAAAAAAACCAAAAACTGTATCCATATTAGGTTTAAAATCTATTGTCATAACACTACGTTTTTGCGCTTTTACTACGTCCACATAAAACCACTTCCCACGTGCTGCACTTTTACTGAAAAAACTACTGAAAAGGCACCGTTGACTACTACAAAGTGCAGGCGAAATTGAACTCTATTCCAAAGTTTGCTAAACCAGAACTTATTTGGCAAAAGCTGTGCAATGTATTTCAGGTGAAATCACGGCGGATAAGCTGAAGCAGCGCTTTTAAAACTACGAGTATAAGCACGATTATAGTGTGACGGAGCGCGTCGGTGTAGTTAAAAAAGCATTAGAGTCTTTGAAAATATTGTACACCCGCGCATTTATCTCTTCCACTGTACAGAAAGTCATGTTAGTTACACTATTTATAACTCAAGAACGGCTGATCTGATTTGGCTGAAAATTGGTGGGGAGGTAGCTTAAAACCAGGAGACGGACATCAAATACTTTATATTCCGAAAAAGCAACAGGAACGGGAAAGGGCAACGAAGCCACGAGCGTCCGCTAGTTATTTATAAATTGGCTGGTTGAGAACAAATTAAACAATATATTATACGGATTGTTTAATGCAAATGTAATAATTTATTTAATATAAATTTTATATTCGTTACAAGACTAAACAGGTGAGATTAGAAAGACTGTTATGACAAAGCAAACGCATATTAGTAACGCTACATAGCTAGTCTTTTATAAAAACCATTATCCTGTACTTTTAAACTAGCACCTAAGCACCACCTACTTTGAACCACATTATTATACACGAACGGTACGATATATTTTATTTATTATATATTTTAAAACCATAGCCCATTTAGTTCAGAGTACTTCTCCAAATCAGAGACCAAACCAAGTTCTGACAGTTGTACAAAACACCAGAACATTTCAACTCAACACCCGAAGGTACCTCATTAACAGCTAGCCGTTAGCACCCCGCTGTCTCATTGTCTAAGGGTGGCTGGCTAGCTGCAGGGGTGAAAGGGGGAGAGATTGGGACTATGCAGTCACTGGACTTGCTGCACTGGACTAATAAACACATTCTCGTTTAAAAAAGAATTAAATATACTACTGGTTGTATTTCCTGTGACGTTGCATGCTTCAACCTTCTATAGTTTCTTAAAATCTTTAAGAATTCTAAATATATGCCATTTTTTTGTCGTTTTGTATTATGAAATAAGTACATGATATAAAACTAGAGAAATAAAATTGTTAAACTCATAAAACAGAAAGCTAGAAAAATCCATAAAAATAGCAGTGTTAAATACACAAACAAAACAAATGAACATAAAAAAATAAATGCATCATCTATTCAAAAACAAGGTAGGCAACAAATATTGCACATCATCGGAAAATTTCGGCTTTATAATGCGTAGTGTACGTCAGAAAGAGATACGCTCTACGAAAGCAGATCTCTACGAGAGCCGATGTGCAATATTTATTGCCTACAACCGTACCTTGTATTTCAAACTTGGCAGTCAGCAGGGGATCTCTTGAGGCTGATTATAATGACTATAAAAACGTTTTGTTTTAAAAAATGTCTTTATAAATGCTGCGTCTCAACACTGAATTCTTTTTGGACAGAATGCGTCCACTGCAGCGTCTGCAATTGTTCTAGAATAAAAGCAATTAGTAGGCTCCATTAATAAATTATTTCAAGATTTGGAGCAAAAAAGTTAAGAAACCATTAATTACTGGAACTCAACGTGGAAATTAACAAAAATGAGGAAGCGTTTGTTATTTTAATTTTGATTGACATAAAACTATTTTTTCATAAATAAACTTACAATCAAACAAATATTTACAAAACGTACAAAATATACAAGAAAAAGTTGAACTATATGAATTTATGATACAGTAAACCAAAAAAAAAAACGAGAAGTGATGATCTTTTTTGTAAAGAAACAACACCATTTGAGATTCTCACAATCTGTTTCACATATAAATAAATCAGGCAAATCTTGTTTCTTTCGCGTCGCAGCGAAAAACCACAGTCATAACATAATACAAGCGCAAACAGTTGTCAATATCATAGCAATAATTCAAAACAGTTTTTTATAGAGAGCGAGAGAGAGAGCGATCTCTTCCAGACAACCTTAGCCACTTCATCGGAGTGGTTCTAGGAAAAAAGTTTTGAACTTTTCCTGGCCTACAAACTAGGTATACAATATTTTAAAGTTTTAGCTCAATTAAAAACAAAGCATGTTCGACCAAACATATTAACTTCTTCGCGTCTTATCATAAGATATTCACTAGATTGAGAATAGGAAGTAGGATGGAGTTGCTGCACTGTAACAGCACGGTGCTTGGTCGATCGCTCCACAAATACAACGTGGAGGCTTCGTTTATAGCACAAAGGGTTGGCAGCGACGCATGTAAAATGTCGCGAGGACGTCTCGCTATCAACTCGTTATCGAGATATGACACGAGCCTCTGTTACTGTAGAAAAAAAACATAAGTAACAACTTTTTTTACAATAAAGTTTATTGAGATATTTTTGTAAGGATCGCCGTGAAGGCTTGTGTTGATGACATTATTTTGACTTTATTTTCACTCTTATAACACCCAGACAACAAACAAATATCTGTGTACACTACACAAATATTTGTTCTCGTTGGGGATCGAACCCACGACCTACGGCGCAGAAGGCAGTGGTAATACTTACTGAGCTGAGAGACCAGTCCATTTGAAGTTAGGGTTCATGAGGAGGGAAGCTAAGCTGGAGTCACACACAGCCAATATTGAACTTTGTTGAATGACGAATTTTCTTGGCGGGCTTGCTGTAAAAATTGCTGCTGTATGCCAAAATAAATGCATTTTTGTGTATACTCGTAATATTGTCACGCACTTGCACAGGTGGGGCAACCTATCAAACGTCATTCTCGAGTATTTCTTAAAGTTAAGCTAGGAGCTTAAAATGTCGTAGTCCATCCCCACTTTATCACGGAGCTATAAGCTGCAACTCATTTTGTGGGCGGCTATAAAGCTTACCTATTGCAATACTTTTAGCGCAAAAGTATATTAAAAATCTGATTCAATTTAGCGATACGAAATCTGAAAAAGAACAGCTTATGCACTAAGATTTTATAAATTCAATAAGATTAGGATACGTTGACTGAATCAACATGATCAAACGAACTTACAAATTGAAATTTGGACTCCTTGATATTTTAATTTTATTTAGCACACTATAAAATGCAAATTCAGCTACCATTTTGCTTCAAATTCAATTTTAAAATTGATTTATTCAGTTGCATAAAAAGGACCACTTTGACACGTCTTAATGCTAGGTGAGTCTAGCCGCCAATTACACGCGACCAACTACTATTTTTTACTATTTTAAGACCATCATCAAATCATCATGCAACTGACTATTTTTAGTCAGTGCGTTTTAGCTTATATTATAAGTTCTTCTTTTTTTTAATTAATGGCATCTGTCCATTCGGACAATTTCGCCAAGTGACCCAAAACATAAATGTTTTTTTTGTCAAGTCAGTCAATAAAAAAAAAGCGGCCAAGTGCGAGTCGGACTCGCCCATGAAGGGTTCCGTAGCAGTAAGTAATATAATATAGAAGTTCTATTAGTTCGTCGAAAGGTACATAGCGGTTTACGATTAATGACGTATTAAAAAAAAAACTACTAGATCTCGTTCAAACCAAATATCGTTGAAAGTTTGCATAGAAATGTACAACATATATATTTTTTAATTTTATCATTCTCATATTTTAGAAGTTAGAGGGGGGGACCAACTTTTTTCCACTTTGGAAGTGTCTCTCGCGCAAACTATTCAGTTTAGAAAAAATCGATGCTAGTAACCTCAACATCATTTTTAAAGACCTATTCATAGATACCCCAGACGTATGGGTTCAATGAAAAAACAATTTTTGAGTTTCAGTTTCAAGTATGGGGACCCCTAAAATTTATAGTATTTTTTCTATTTTTGTGTAAAAATCTTAATGCGGTTCACAGAATACATCTACTCGCCAAGTTTCATCAGTCTAGCTTTTATGGTTTCGGAGAAAAATGGCTGTGACATACGGACGGACAGACAGACAGACAGACAGACATGACGAATCTATATGGGTTCCGTTTTTGCCATTTGGCTACGGAACCCTAAAAAGTCTGCTGGCATTGGCTTTGAAAAAAACAAAGGCGTTTTTTCTTCAAACTGTCGGAAACATTTTCGTTCAAATTAGGATATCGTATCACATATTACACTTTCATTCCAATTGGCTCACACTTTGTGCTAAAACCTCAAACATAAAATACCACCGAAACAAAAGAACTCAAAATAACACGAGAAAAACAATTAAAATGAAAAGCCATGCGGCTTCCCAAAATGACAGAAAACCGAATCCCAAGCTTATAGTTAGTAGAGAGTGTTTTTGTGACAGTCCTGGTAATGGGAATGACTGATTGGATCACTGCCGCATGCCGTGCAAATATAGCAATTATAGCGCTGACACTTCATTTTCATAATGGATAATGATTTGGGACGCCATTTTATTTTATCAATAAGCTTCCTACTAAGCTTTCGAAAAATCCGCAATATAAATTAAAATTCATTATAAATGCGATACTTATATGTATATAAATACATTTTGATTTATCAAATACCAATTTGCAAACAAAAATAATGAAAAAGTACGAACTGAGTAATATTTTGAATGTGACGCGGAGG
Organism: Thera obeliscata; assembly: GCA_947578465.1. Classification (NCBI taxonomy): domain Eukaryota; kingdom Metazoa; phylum Arthropoda; class Insecta; order Lepidoptera; family Geometridae; genus Thera; species Thera obeliscata. The sequence goes on along the minus strand of OX387912.1, from coordinate 18,461,126 downwards.
CGGTACAAAACCTTTTAATTTGTCACACAAATGTGAAATAAAAACTTTTAGAGCCCTCAAATAAATCACAGGAAAATGAGAAGTCATATTAATCTAATATGCCTAGTACAAAATGATTTACTCCGATTTTATAGTAATCCATGAATTTTCCGAACCGTCTTATCCAGAATAATGTATTGAGTTTTGACGATTAGATTATGTGAGTTATGGTAGTTATCCGAAAGGGTTTTATTAAGGTGTGGGTAAACTTGTATTAATTGGGCATGCATTAGTTGAGCATTGAGTTTATGGAACCAGTTCTGGAGGGAATACCATTTTCAAGCGTTTGTATATTATATTTTAGACAAAGATTTATTCAATTAAAATACATGGATCGGCAATCACAAATTAGAAAACGGACATGCTAATGACAACAACTTTTTTGAAAACTAATGACAACAAAGAACATAAATCAGTTTTTATTACAATTCTAAACTCCTCGACCTCTGACCTTATCAAATCTCGAGGAGTTATTTCCAAAAGGAGTTTGTACCGAGTATTTTTTAAGCAAGGAGGTTGCATAGCATTGAGATGGAGGTCGACTATATTGGTGTGTTCTAAATTCAAACACGAAAACAGTGATGCTCAAGCTTTTTACAGGGGAATGGTATAAAGAAACTAAATTGTCCCATAAAGTCTTGAAACAAGGAGTCATTTACACAAGGCTTATTTATGCAAATCATACCTTCGACTAGCAATTAAATCACCAACAGTAATTTTGCAGTCTCTTGGGAAATTTAACAACAAATCTAAAACCATTAAACAAGAGGTAGAAGTTGTGAGTGTTGCATAATTTTCCCAGTGTGAATTTGCTTGAAGCACTTTTGTGGGCAGAACTTTTATGAAGCTCCGTTTAGAATGAGCTTGTGGGCGAGGCAGTAGCTTCTTCTTTCTTATGAATACTAATTAAGAATTCATGAATTCGCTCCTAGTTTTTTATTCAAATTGCAACGATTTTCTTGTTTAAACAATACGGTACATCATACCTACTGTAAAAAGTTTCATGGTTGTTTTGTAAATTAGCCTTCAGAGGTCGGTATCGAGTAAGAAATATTTTCCAGAAGCTTTGTTCTCTGAGCATTCATTGTTATGAAAGTCATTTACGTTTTTTAAGCTATTCAAGACTATTAATTAAAATTAATGTAATGCGTCATCGCCGACTGTTGTTTATTTTGTGTTTAAGAAGTGACGTTTTGAATGGGACAATATATCAAAAATAATTGCAATTGTTGCTCGCAATCGGAAAATAAGCAATTTGGTTTTTCATATAGTTATGAACATTAAATTCTCAGTTCATTTGTGGGATAAGGGTAGAAAGAGTTTGTTGCCTGTTCTTCTAGGCTTGGTCGCTTGGAACTGATACCTAGACTCGCCAAGCTTTAAGACTTGTCAATGTGATCCTTGTGATACTATTGAATAATAATGATGATGATTATGACATTCAAATAATATTTGAATATTAGGACTCTCGAATAAAGGTTTTCGAGGCAGTCGAGTCGTCTTTTCAGAATATTATGGATTTCGGTTTATTTACTTATGCATTAGCATTAACATTTACTTATTTGCATGCTTTTATATTTTTTCATGCGTAAATTATATCGAATATCATCATAATTTTACTACAAATTAATTTACTCGATACTTTGAACTCATCAGCTCAGCTCCAATGACCGTATAAGCTATTTCCGATGAAAAGTAAAACTCTTTGCTTTGAGGTACAGCTTAGTTCAATGAAATAAAGTATCAGTGACCAATAAATTGGATTACGTCATGTGTTAAATTCTTTCTGTGGGTTTCAATAGTGCGTTAGGTTAGATTCGTTTCTTGTCGAGATTATTACTCGTTCTGAATTCACAACTTGTTAAAACGTTTTTTTTAAACAACAAGCTTATGGAACAAGCATGTCCCAACTGGTGTGCCTTAAATAGTATTTTTTATTAGCAGTTTTTATTAATTTAGTGTTCACCCGGGTGTGTTAACTCTGCTCGGGTCTAAACTTAAGGGACAAAAAAAATTATAATGTTTTGATACGGTCTTAATCTCTCTTTTTGATAGGTCCTAAGTTTCAAACCTAATTTTACTTATAGACGAGATAGCCTCTATTATCTTTGACATGAACAGTTGAGTAGCCGGGAAGTTTTAAGCTAGTTACGAGAATTAGGGCGGTAGTGGACACGATATAATTTGGTTTAACTATAACTTGGTAACTTTGCGGACTATAACTTGGATGAGAATGGAAATTATAGTTACAAAGGTCGAATAAGACGTACAGTAAAATTATCAGAAATAAATAAATATTGTGGACAAAGCTCACAACATTATCAAGACCCAAATTAAGCAGAGCTTGTGCTATGAGACCAGTCAAAAACAGTTACATTATTAAATTGTAAACTGAAATTGTTAATCTGCTTTTGTAGCTGACTGTACCTAGGATTCGTTTTCTGTCATTTTGTAAAGCTTTTTCATTTAAATTGTTTTACTGGTATTATTTTGAATCTGTTGTGTGTGGTATTTTAACCAAGAGTACTTGAGCACAAAGTGTGAGCAATTGGAATGAAAGTGTAATGTGGATATCCTGATTTGAACGAAAATGTTTCCAATGGTTTTAAAGAAAACCAAAAGAATTTTTATCTTTTATAAAAAATAATTTCAAATTTTTGAGGTTTCAGAAGATGGCACAGGATAATAAAGGACTTATAAGATAAGGAACAATGGGGTGTTGTCATTCGCAGGCTGTTTCCCGTGCTTCGCACAAAGAGGACCCTGACCATTTTAATGAAAATTAATTTCTCCACAAATTTGTTTTAATCCTTCAGTGAAAATATTTAACGAGTGTGAAGCGAATACAACGATCTAAAATATTAAATTAAATGAATAAAGAAACTAAAAGTCTATTTGTATTTCAATGCAATCTAAGTGTTTATCGCAAGTTTTTTAATATGCGTCTTTTATGAAGTAGTTATACATATCACACATATTTACGTTACTTTGAGAAAAAAAAGCAGCCAAGTGCGAGTCGGACTCGCCCATGAAGGGTTCCGTAGCATCAAGTAACATAATATACAGAAAATAAACAGGAAACAGGTTCTTGTAGTTCGTCGAAAGGTAAATTGCGGTTTACGATTTATGACGTATAAAAAAAAAACTACTGGCTAGATCATATTTTTTTTAGTTTTATCATTCCCTTATTTTGGAAGTTAGAAGGGGGGGGGACCAACTTTTTTCAACTTTGGAAGTGTCTCTCGCGCAAACTATTCAGTTTAGAAAAAAACGATATTAGAAACCTCAACATCATTTTTGAAGACCTATCCGATGAAAAGTATGGGTTCGATGAAAAAAACATTTTTGAGTTTCAGTTTCAAGTATGGGGACCCCCAAAATTTTTCTATTTTTCTATTTTTGTGTAAAAACCTTAATGCGGTTCACAGAATACATCTACTCACCAAATTTCATCAGTCTAGCTCTTATGCTTTCGGAGAAAAATGGCTGTGACACGGTCGGACAGACAGACAGACAGACATGACGAACTTATAAGGGTTCCGTTTTTGCCATTTGGCTACGGAACCCTAAAAATGACAATAAAAGTTCTTATTTAGGAGGCATAGGTTTCAGCCCCGTATTTTCTTATTAACCCACACGTGATCATTATTATAACAAAAAAAACACAAAACGTCTGTTTTATAAAAACACTGCACAACATCAAGTATTTTGAGCACCGATAAATTTTCTATGCCCCGCTGACCTCGCTAACGTCATTATAGAAAAATATGGAGCTTTTTTCATTACAAACGATGGACGCGGCAATTATTTGCAGAACTTTGAGAAATGGATCAAAGTGAGCCTAATGATACGCAATGAATATAGAGTGGCTTTCACAGAAGTGCATCTGTGGAACATTGATTAACAATAGGCTAGCCGTACTGTTTGAGTTACGTACAGTTCTGAGCAGCTGCTTGGAACAGGACATAACTCAAACAACTGAGTAAAAAGAACTTCAGAATTAACCTTTGTGGCTTAACAGGATTTTGCATCTATTGCAGATGGTAATTACTCAAGACCTACTTGCGGGAAGTTTGAAAATATTTATTAATTTGTCTATCATAGAAGAGTCGAATAAAAAACGAATTCTGGAATTAATGCTCTTTATTTTTATGAATTGCTATAAAGCACTCTAAAATTTTCATACCTTTAAGATCAGTCAGCGGCCCGAAAATTGCACGCATTGACGAGACTCAATACCCAATACATTTATTGCATACACTGGTTTAGTTTAGGTACATACATAGTTCATAGGTGTAAGTCAGTATCACATGGACCCTGTGTATAGGGTAAAGCAACATGGAGGTAGGCCGAGGTTTATAGACAGTAGTTGGTACGTATAGTATATATTATTATAGATTGAGAATTTCCAGGCATTATAATGTAGATAGTTTGTTACTTTATTTTAAATTAATAAGCTTGGTAGAACAGCTTAAACGATAATGTCAGAGACCCTGGTACCTGGCACTGGTGGTACTGGTTTTAAATTGTTTTCTGTATTTACATATTTTACAATTTTTATGCTTACGTTTAACCGCAATTTCACGTTATGGAAAGTGATATGATTCAGTTGACGGTGTAATTGAATAAAACTGTGTTTTACTCATAGCCAAATTAGTCCAAGAATATAATACAAGTAGATATCTTTTCAAATTATTTTTTATGACCGCTAAAGCAATTAGCCTGTCCAAGCGTCTGCTTCCATATCTGTCAACACAGGGCACGTGACTGGAGTGGCAAATGTTCGTGAATGCCGTCCAAAAAAATGACCTTTCAAGCAGTTCATCAAGAGTTCATCACTTTGTTTCTTGATACAATAAATAAATAAATATTTCCACGTGTTCATAGTTTGTATTACATATAAGTTAGATATTTCAGATTTGGAATATCCAAATTATATTGTTACAGTATTTGATTGTCCTGAGTAGACCCATAACATTAGTTTAATAAAATACACGGGTAAAAAAATACATGCCGTTTTGAGACGCTTTTTCTCAAGATTCTTTGTTTTCTATCGACATGTCACACCACACGTAAAGCCAGCGTGCATCGCTGTCAACTGTAGGTATTGTGTGCAACGAGTCTTATCTGTGTTGCGATCGCCTTGGCTTTGTCGTGTTCTGAGAGTTTTCTTTTATGTGTTTAAAGCTGTCAGCCGCGGTTTTACGTGCGAGCTTGTTTATAAGGCCTGAACTTCAAATTGTGTGACTTTTTTGTATTGAGGGCCCTAACGTGCGTGGTATAACACTTATAACAGGTTACAGCTTCATTTTAATAGTATCAAGTAAAAAAAATATTTAAATATATTTAAATAAGATTTGACCAAGGCCCACCTGATGAGAGCCTGATAACTATTGTCTATAATAAAGCAGACCTGTGCCAGATTTCTAGATTATTTAATTAAGTTGTAATTGAAATGGCGTCCAAAATAATCGACCCATGAAACACTCATTACTTTCTTGATACAAGGAATAAATAAATATGGGCAAGTGTTGGGCACATTATCTATACTATACCTCAAATCAGTCAGTTAAACTTCTCCTTCTTATCGTGTCACTGATTCTTTCGAACCAAGTGTGGTGAAAGGATTTTAAGTGATAACACCGGCGACGGGTAAAACAGTAACAAGGATATAGAGTCGACAAAAATTGCCAAAACCCCAGCTTATTTAGTATCACCAGATTGAAAATTGGTTGAATCAAATTTTGCGGTAGTTATGCCGTCTTAACTCGTGGTTAGTACTTACTTTTTTATATTTACTATGCAATGTTGTTCAGCTACACACGCACTAATAATTTACTTTTGTGTCAGTTAAACCACAACGACAGCCATTTTTTACGGGTTACGCGTTACGTTTTGCGATTAGGATGGTGGGAACAATTTGTTGGTTCAATATTTTAAGACAAAATTTTGGCTGACGACAAATCAGTAAGCGAAGTAAAGTCTGATTAATTGCGTTTAATAAAGATTGATTGGTCCACTCTAGGCAAAGCCTTGACCTTTTAAAGCAAAAGACAGTTAAAAATAAAACGATTTCCCAAAAATGTGTGGGAATGTCTTCGGGGTCATTAGACAAAGATTACAGATTCATCGCCATTAAATCATTTGGGGTGCAAATAATGTGATTCTCTTATTTATATCTCGTGTATCCGACCTGGGGCCTTATTCTCGGGCCGATCTCGATCATTTTGCAATTTTATTTTATTGCTTCTTTTCGAAGAGAGAATGCCAGATTTCCTTGAGTAATTCATCAACGACCTCATCGTAAAAGCCTCGACAGCTACGATATACGGAAAACGTAGAAAAAATGCGGGGTTGAGAAAAAAAGCAATAAAATAAAATTGCAAAATGATCGAGATTGGCCCGAGAATTAGCCCCCTGTACTTTATTAATGCAAAAGTTTATGATCCTCACAGTTATAATTCCACGAGTAGGTACTTGCTTTTATTGGAATTAATAATGCTTTCTCTTTCCATTTCAGTTTTAATTTCATCACGATTTTTGAAGCTCTGAGCGTATTTTTGTTTTGTAAAAGGATCATACAAAAAATGGTAGAAACAAGCCATAGTTTGCTGCCTGTTTTTCTAGGCTTGGTCGCGTGGAATTGGCACCTAGAATTACCTAGCTTGAATGAATACTTATTTGACTTTGATATACACACTTATTAGCATGCACCGAAGACTTAGAACCGAAGAGTATATTTTCGCAGAGCAACGCGGCAGCTATAAAGTGTTTTGGGGATTCAAAAAATATAATTAGGCTTTAAACTCCTCACAAAATTCCTTATTGCTCGTAAAATAAGCGGAGGCTTTTAATCTAGAATCTCGACAGTTCCCCGGAGCAAGGTTTAGTAATTAAGCCATTCATTCTCAATAGAACTGCCACCTTATCTTGCAAGTTTACAACCAATTCATGAGAAAGTACAAGATAACAATTAAACCCGGACTTGCCGCTGTGGCAGTGAGTTTATGAAGTGAAAATGAAATAAACTTAGATCATGGTAGTATTATGAGATCGGATTACGGAGCTCAAATGGAGTTGGGCAGGACACATTGCTAGGCGTGGTGATGACAGGTGGAGTAGAACAACAACCGAATGGTGGCCAAGAACCGGCTACAGAACCGTAGGGCGCCCTGAAGCAAGATGGATGGACGACATAGACAGGGTCGCGGGGCGGCAATGGTTTAGACTGGCACAGGATCGAGGTAGATGGCACAAACTAAGGGAGGCCTATACCCAGCAGTGGGTGAAGTCGGGCTATGGATGATGATGATGATGATGGTGATATTACATAATATCTACCCTAGAGGTCAAATATAAACCTTATGTCATATAAATGTGAACAGGCCTTTGCATCTATATTGAATATGATTTATATAACGTCTGTGGTAATAAGTGTTTACTTATGCCCCAACTTACGGGTCGCTATAGTGCCAGAGACAGGATTTTAGATGGAATAAGCTTGCTCAGCACCTATACCATCCTGACAGCTTAGTCGGCCTAATCCACAGGAAAGACGTGAGCAATACGTGCGAATCTCACTAAGCGGCGGGTTTCCTCACGATGTTTTCATTCACCGTTTGAGACGTATTGTGTACGAACTCACTCATTCACTCTGTCATATTATGTACATATAAATATTATACTAATACGTGTCGCACTAAAATATATTGTGAATTGCGAATTTATTACCAGTAGCTTTGAGTAATATATGAATGAAAGTGGCTAAACGTAAAGTTGAGTTCATTCCGGTTTTCGATCGATACTATTATAATGAACGAAGCTCGATAAGGCTATATCTAATCTTTCTCACAGATCTTTACGCATTGTTCACTTTCTATATCGTTGAAAGTACTTTAATTTTTCCTTGTCCTGATTCTGCTTCAGTAAGGTCAACTAGTTTCAGTTTATTGGAAATACCCCGTACTTATTTTAAGCTATTGACTAATGACTCAGTAGCAGCCCTACAAACCGTACTCTACAATCCGTAGTGGTTTCACCAGTGCTTTTTACAATATTTCGATTATGTATATTTTAAAAGACAAAGATAATAAAAAAACGCATCAATTAGAAGCTTCAAATTATCAGCTTTTACAATTTTGCTTGATAGATTTGAAGTAAGTTTTGAACAGAAATTACTATGACTTTTCTTATCGAGTAGCTCGCCGGTGTAGTCAGCTCGAGATCTCACAAACGTTTCATAACTTTAAAAAGTAAAGAACAGTAGCGGTAAAGAGTCAGAGAAAACAAGCGACTTTTGTCTCAAGATTAAAGTATTCAAGTTCCCTAACGTAATTTGCGTTGTCGCTCACCGAAGGCATTTGTTGACTGAGCCGTAGGGATCGAGGACCACAGGGACGAGATAAACTTATAGTTCCATATCCATACGTAGTTCTGTAAGTGCCCGAGGCTCCGCAGGAAAAATATTTGAAAGACTCTTCAGCGAGAGCGTTTGAACAAAGACCGATGTCGCAAACTTTTCTATGATATATTTTATGAAAAATGCGGTGGAGATGATAAATGACGCTCATGTTGGAAATAAATACAAAATTATGTCCCTACTGAGTATTTTATATTCTATTTTTTATGAAAGGCGCTTGTTCATACTTACTTACTGTTACTTGGTAAGAGCGTAAGACGTTGTTTGCGTGTCTTTCTACATCGAGAGAATGAAAATATTTCTCTATTATAATAACTACAATAACAATCTGAAAGAAGATATCCCTTAGCTTCAGCCGTCGTAGATAACTGTACTTTCAATTAAAGCGAGTGGAAAATAGGCGCTTTGATTCAATATTAAACTTCGAGGCGCTCTTGCAAGGTTTTTTGTTCTAGATCATAATTTGTAGTACCTGATCAGTATCATAAGTTATGGAACTTTCAGCATAGTAAAGTGTTAGGGCAAGGCAATTGATATTTCCAAGCCATACCACGACATTTTGTATAGTAGGTAAGTTCTTATAATACTTTATTCAGATGCTTTGTTTAGGCGCTGGCTGTCCCTTCCTTCACCGGCAAGACCAATGACCGAATCTTAGTTGATTTGTTTTCACCATCATCCACAAATAACAGTCCACTGCTGGACATAGGTCTCTCCCAAGACGCGAACTGAGCGCGGTCTTCGGCTCTTCTCCTTCAGTGCTTGCCAGCTACATCGCAAATCGTCAGCCCACCTTGCTGGAAGGCGTTCTGCACTACGCTTATGTTTTGTTTAAAAAGTGCTGATTCAATATTTCTGTTCGTAACGGGGTAAAGGACATAAAACATACCAAATAAAAATAAACGTGATAAAATATTTAACTGGGGTGTTAATTTTCTTTTTTTACGTTTATTTGTTAGTGTGCTATTATTTTTATTTAGTATTGGGGTTGTGTTATTTATATTTATTTAGTAGGAGAGTTGTTTGTATGATAAAGTTCGTCCGGAATTATATAATACCAAGATTTTACTAGTTCACAAACTACTACGCTCTGATTTGAAGGTCCAATTTGATTGATTTGATTCTTCACGTTTTAGAACAATGGCCGCAGATTTGCGCGATATACATAAATTCTGTCTACAGCAGGCAGGACAGACCGGTAACCGCTCAGCTTTAAATAAATAAAAAATCGGTTGTCTGTAAAGTCGGTTTACTGACGATAGTTCAACGTGACAACGTCATACAGCTGTCCACGCGGACGCATCGCTCATTCAAGTAGGAGAGAGACAGATGTCGAACGCGGAGGCCGATTGTGCCTCTTTGTCGCTCGTTCCGCGCTCTCTCTTGCTCTTCAAGCCTTAAATGGAACGCCTCAGAGCGAGGTAACGCCGCATAAGTCATGTTTTTCGAGCGTGCAGCCGGCTCCATCGAATTATAAGACGTTGTCACGTCAAAAATCTCTTGAAAGAATGTTAGGTCATGACGGTCATTCCTTCATTGAAATTCCCACAGAACTGGGAACTAGAAGTGACAACAATACTCGTTATAAATTCAGGCTGGATTATTGAAACTCCAAACAGTGAGTAAACTCCAACATACTCCACAGCATTCATAAAACTGCTAGATCTCTCTAAATACTTTTTTTTTAATCTAGTTGCAGCACAAGGTTCATTTTGATATACTGGGACAATCTTTTCCCAGAAACACTTCTACTTCTTACAGTGGGAAGATAACCATATAACTTGGAGAGTATTAGCAGTAGTAATAAGCTAAGATTTAAAGCAAAAATATTAGTGGTGGTTACAAAATACAATAGGTAGTTGGTATAATCGACAAATACACCAACTGCCAGTTGTAACTGGCAGTTGGTGTATTTGTCTGATTGTAATCAGATCCCGTTTTAGGCTAAAAACAAACTTTGATAACTTTGTGGTAGTGAAATAATAAACAGCTGACGTGCTCATTGCCTCCGCTGAAACGTTCCTTAATTTTTCTGGTGTTTACAAAACATGGGTGTATCTGTAGACTATACCAACTACCAATTGGCCACTGTGGCTGGCACCGAGTGCATTATAAGTTTGCTTGTTAGTGGGCATGACACTCGTAGCTAACTTTCTATTCCTAGCTCAACACTCTCATTCACAAATTTCAAAATCATTCTAACAAGGTGAAGGTACTGTATTGTAGGTACTGTAGATATGTATCCTATTAGACCTGGGTTGAGACTCTGGATCCGTGGGGAACCGAGGCCTCGCGGGTCTTCAAAATTTTGTCTAGGCGACTGATCGAAGCGACGCGTGACCCAAGAGCTGGTGGGTATCTGGCAAAGCGTATGCATTGCTATTCAGCGTGGCAATGCCGCCAGCGTCTTGGGGACGCTTCCGTCTGGCACTGATTTGGATCAGTTGAGCTATCTCTAGATCGTTTGTCGATCTGCAGATAGCTCAACTGTTTCTTGTGTATTTTGTACATTTTGTAAATATTTGTTTAATTGTAAGTTTCTATTAGACCTTAGAGATTATATCTAGAGTAGGTAAATATTTTTTTATAGTTGAATAGATTTTTCTCTCTTCTTTTGTCTCAAAAGCGCCAGCACAACACAATGGTTAACTGGAATATTGTAACTGTGAGTCTAAGATTATATAAATAAATAAATAAAAATGATAATTAGCATTAAGTTCGCCTAGTTAATGCTAATTACTAGTTTTTTGTGCAAACAAGTATTTTCTAATATAGCAAAATGAGAAAAAAAAATCTGAATAGAACACTCCTTTTTGCTTCGCCATAGGTAGATAAAAATATCACAGCTCATTTTAATATTTTATTATGAAACTTACAATTAAACAAATATTTACAAAATGTACAAAATACACAAGAAACAGTTGAGCTATCTGCAGACCGTTACAAATGATCTTGGGATAGCTCAACTGATCCATACCTGCATAGACGGACCAGTCGGAAGCGTCCTCTTGGGGACGCTGCCGCTGTTATCTTATACCTTTAAACGAGAAAATCTTGTATATATATATATATATATATATATATATATATATATCCGAGATCCTAAATATATATATATATATATATATATATATATATATATATATATATATATATATATATTTAGGATCTCGGAAACTGAGCCAACAATTTTCATAAGATTAATTCGTATTTTAATATAATTCACAACAACAGTTTACCAAAAAAAAAATACCGAGCGAAGCTCGGGCACCAACTGCTAGTATATTTAGGTTTATAGTTTTAGGGTCGTCAAGGATCTCGGAAACTGAGCCAACGATTTTCATGGAATTAAGTATACAGGGGTTTTCGGGGACGATAAAACGATCTAGCTAGGATTCATTTTTAGAAAATGTCCCCTTAATCGTAAAGTAAATAATCAACTTTATCATAAAATCATAACTCCTAGCGCCATCTGTTGATTAAGTCATGAGTTAGTGGGACAGAGAACGCCAACTTTTGACGAATAGTGGAGTTTATTTTTATGTCGGTAAGATCGAAAAATATTAATAATTAATCAGTATGTAAGTAATTCGTATTTAAATATAATTCACAACAACAGTTTACCAAAAAAAAAATACCGAGCGGACACCAACTTCTTAGTCATTATAAAATATCCTTCTCATACCTTGTGATTCCATTGAATACCTTTTGTTAGGTATTCGCTAAGTTAGAGCAAAGCTTTATTTCGGTCCTGTATAGCTATAAAGTAGAAAATCATTCACAACTGTATTGCTGGCTACCGTCAAAAACAGCAATCTCGTCCGCTATCGGAGCCAATCATGCGTGCTGTTGACAAAGCTCTCCTACTCTCTAATTACATTGAGTCTGATATATTGGATAATGGCAATCATTTTGATTTTCACCGGTTATCACAATTACATCTTTTGATTTGGCAAAAGCCGCTGAAGTGCCATGTTATAAAAAGGTCAGTGTAATCGCTAAACCAGACATTGGATATCAAATAACTTTCACCGTTTTTTTTACAATTAAAGCTTCGATTCTAGACGACCTTAATAAATCGGCCTTACGAAAGTAAATGAATATCATACGCTACGCAATAGGCACCCTCTAGACGCAGGGAAGTGCATCGTAGGGCACGTTCCTGACGTGCGTGATTTACGAGGCAATCAATGCTTTGTTAAAAGCGATAGTTACCACTTAACATCAGGTGAGCCATATGCTGGTTCAATCAGCTTGATGTATAAATAAAAATATTAAAAGGACCCCTCAAATTAAGCCGAGCTTTTACTAAGGAAGCAAATAAAAATTATCTACTTACTTCCTATTGCAGGTGCAGTCGTTTACACTTGTTAGTAGGTAGGTATCTATGCATGTGCTTTGCTAGGTGTTACAAAAGCTTAATGTGACCCCAAAGTACTAAGCTGGTGCATTTAGAAGCCTAAGCAATTGTGTTAGTGGACGAAGTGGAAGCACATTCGGTTTGAGACGCATTTGGACTGACTTGCCTGGCGCGCTGGCCAGCTAGAATATTTAGTCCAATTGCCATATTAAAAGTAAGGCTAAATTTTGACGATAAAAAAAAAGTTTTAAACTGTAAACATAAACTAAGTAAAACAATCAATATATAGTACTAATCCGCTAATCGAATCTAAGTAAGTTAATTTAATGTAGACTTGTGTGTGCACCCCACGTAACACCCGCAAATCCTGCAAAGCGAAATAAGGTGTATTAGACACAACAATAATACCACAATAAATAAAAAACTTAATAAAGATTCGACACGTGTTTCACCTCTCTACAAAGCATCCTCAGGAAAATCGACTCTCTGTGCACTATAGGACGCTCGACAAGGCAACACGTCCTTTAGTGCACAGAGAGTCGATTTTACTGAGCATGCTTTGTTTTTTTATCTGACTGTATTCAATTGAAAGTCTCAATTAAACATAATCATAATACTTATACCTTTACTCTGGTTAACTTTTTAATTGTCCATCAGTGTCCATATAGCGTTGCTATAATATGTTTAATTTTGTAACCTATCTATTATAATATAGCTGTTAATATTCCCAAAATTTTGAAAAAACAAAAAAAAAATATTTTGTAGTGACAGCTTGAATGACCCAGTACTATTTAGTACAATACACTAGTAGGACTTAAACAAAGCACACAGTGCGGCGAGGTGACAATATTCAAACGGGAGTTTCTGATGCGATTGTAAGCCTCACTTATTCTAGTTGCATACGCTGTAGTGTACTTTATGCAAAATCCATTATCTTGGTTGGTGTAACCAGTAGGCAGCATTGGGAATATAAAAATTATGAATGTCCCAATGACTTATTATGCAGTTACCTCAAAGGGTGCTAAATTTTTAGATACAGAGACCAGCGTTTATATGCAGCAAGTGAATTAGCGAAACATAGTCCAAGTAATGGGCACTGGTACTGGTAATTCACTGTTGGCCGTTTATATTATTGAGGTTTCCAAATATAATACAAACTCGCAAACGGGCCTTCCCATAGAGCGTTGGTGGCCTAGTGGTAACGGCCCCACCTTCCAATTCGAAAGTCGTGGGTTCTTCTGTCCAAAAATGTATGTGCACAATACCAGTGCTCTCAAACGGTGAAGGAGAACATCGTGCGGAAACTGGCATGTCGTAGAACCTAAAAAATTCGAAAATATGTGTCAAGTGCACGAAAGGAGCCTCTTTGAGGCGCACTTAAAATCCTTTCACCATACTTGGTTCGAAAGAACCAGTTATATGATAAGGAGAAGATCGGGCTCCCAGTAACCGTCGTACGATCTATCAAAACTAAAATGGAATCACATCTGTCAGTTTTTCCTTGATTCGGGTTCGCGCGCGTCGTTTTTACGGACGAAGGATAAAATCGAGTTGTCTCCCCCGTTTCACTGTTATCGAGAAATGAAAATTGAGCCATTTTCACTTATCGAAAATAGCGGATTCCTCTGCTCAAAATTGGGTGAAACACATCGCTTGACAGTTCATTTATTGCTTATCAGAATTGATTCTTTTTCGTTTGTCTTTTATGGTCCACAGTTCACGAGACCGAGCGCAAGTTACGATATTTTCTAAGATTATGGAGCGAAATTGACTTTTATAACTCACTTTAGGTAATCCACGACTCAATATCAGGCGTGGTCCTGAAAGACATAGGTATATACTCGTATACCTACTTGAATTTTTTGGCAGAAAAAAAGGTCTTTCAGACAAAAATATGCATTTATCAACCATAAATACAAATTTTAGCATGAAGGTCATAACGCTAACTTCACAGAATACAAACAAATTGTAGTGATAGGTGCTAAGGTACGCGTGCTAGGCGTGCTAGATGAATTCATGGCTTTAATTCCGACCCCAAGTAAAGATAAGACATCATTAGAGGCAGATCCCTTGATAGTCTACTCTCGATCATTTATGGGTTTAGGCTAGGGCATATCAAAATGTTTATTTTGTCACATGCCCACATTTTGCAGGTTCATATGCCCCAAACACAAAAAAGATGAAAATTTCACATTTTCGCTTAAATTGTGACTGAAAGCATAAAGCATACATACATCATAATTTGGAGCAATTTTCGCCGTCCCGGTGCAACGTGATAAATGACAGCGTGAATGTGGGCTACAGGAATCTGAATAAACGTGTTATTATTCATACTTTATTTTGGAAGAACTTTAAAAGCCACTTTAAACACTATTCAGCTGAGTTATACACATTTTTCACAATTTGCTGTGTGATTTTAACACAGCGTGTCTAGTCCCAAACGAAGCGCAATGTCATAGCTATAAAATAAGCAAGGAACCCGACAGAACCAAACCGATACTTTAGATAGAGGGAAATAGCACCCAGGCACAACAATATTCCACATTCATCGCACAGTAATAGTGTTTGTCCTCGGTGGAGATCAAGCCCACAAACGATTCCAATGGGTAAAAAAAAACATTGATAGGGTAAATTCTAAGAAACAGTTATACGTATTCCAGGAAAAACATTTGATCTGGAAAGAAATGGTTCTAACATATCTCGGCGTTCATATTACTTTTAAGCGTAGCGTGTGCTGTCTTTATTTTTTTTTTGTTTTTTATTGCCTACGTCTAACTAAGCTATAATGGCACCACACTGGAACTTCACTGCTATTTCTACAAGATCACATGAGAAAAGGCTCGGGATCGGGAAAACTGTAGGCCTACCACAAGCTCTGTCTCTGGATCTGGTTTTGAGTCTGTGTGAGTGTTGATTAAATAAATCTTACATCGAAACGTCACACACACAGTATAATACACTGGTGAGCACTCACACAAACCAGAGCCAGAGACAGAGACAGACAGAGCTTGTGGTACTGGAAGTTTTCGGGGGAGGCCTTTGCCCAGCAGTGGAACGACACAGGCTATAGGAAAAAAAAGATCTTACAAAAAACGGAAGTGTAGGAACCCAGCCGCAGTTTTTTGCCTGTTTTTCTAAGCTTGGTCGCGTAGAACTGGCACCTAGACTCACCTAGCTTTAAGGTGTTTCAAAGCAATCCTTGTTATCACGGATTGCTTCAACTGAATAAAGAAATTTTGAAATTGAATTTATCATTATTTTGTTTCAGAATGGTGCGAACCTGTATATTAGTGAGCTGCGCGCTCTTCGCTTTACTCGCCGTGCCCTCGTCTGCCTACCCCAGGTAGTGGTACAATAACCTCTATTAAAATTAAACAAATTAATTTATTCAAGAAGAAGATATGAAAATCCATATTATATATTTTATGTCGTGTTTAGCGGCCAAATAAATTACAAAGTAAACTCATATTAATCTGTCGTGTAATTTAAAAATGGAACGACCTATTCCAAAACATGGCAGCCAAGGAGGTAACTTTTCTAACGTTTATTTAAATTTCGAACTAGGTTGCAAAATCTGTTGCTGTTTCTGGAAATAAAAACAAATGAACAATTCGCGAGAAAAATTAGTGTTGTTCAATTGTTCATTGTTTGACAAAAATGTATTCGATAAACAAAATGAGTTCAAGTAGTACAACTTAGTTTTAATTTCCTCGCATTATTTGAGGACTCACGTATGTGGGTTACATTTACACGTTCGTCTATCAATGCCGCGTTTGCTGACTACTACAGTAATGGTACCACATTTGTTTATGGTCATGCATGAGCCTTTTGTATGTAAAGTGGAATTCATTTGTTCCAGTCCGAGCAACTACTATCGCGACGACGGTCCTTACGAGCCCGAAGAGATCGTTGACATGCTGGGCCGTCTCGGCAACCTCATCCAAATGGAACGCAAGATGGAAAGGTAAATAATATAATAATACAAATAATACCAGCTGTTTGTTAAAATTACCAACGAACTTACAAATTCGAGGCAACTTCATTGTTTTTCTTTCTACCCTTATCCCACTTCATGTGAGATCAGTATCCCGAGTCCCAGTTTTGCTACCACATTTTGTCTACCAAATGTTGTTTTCGTGTGAGCACGTGTCTCTCTCTTTTGTATGGAAAACTGATGAGACAACAGCTTGCTTCGATCGTTTCTACGTAACGTATTTTTGCTGTCTTCATATTTTCTCCATGCAATAGAGCGAGACAAATAGGCGAAACGAAAACTACATTTCGTGACGAAATGTTGTGAATGAAGTGGGACTTGCCCTTCTGCACAATACATTTTCTTCTGTCAACCGTCATTATTTGAAAAAAAAACTATTACTTTACTAATAGATTAAAACAATTTTTATACTGTTCTTTACCAGCATTGTTCCTCAGTCAAATGTTAGTTAGAACGTATCTTTAAATTTGAATCACCATCTATCTAATATTTTTTTCTCTTTTCAGCTATAAAGATGACATTACTAGGTACGTCTTTATATCACGACTGCCATAGCTTTCGCCCTTTGTTCAGCAACACAAAACATATACTATTTTTAAAAAATCCTATGAAAGGGAAACAAATCTATTGCCCGAGTGTGGCGCAGTGCTTTTGTTAAAAAAAATCTATGGTTTTCTAGAAGCCCTTAATAATTTAACAGTTGTTTAATGTGTTGGTGAAACCCTTTTGTTATTATTACGCTACCAATTTTTTTTTACTCCCAACGCTCTGCAACTAATAACGAGACGCTCTTTACGTTGGTTTATTTGCATACGTTTAGATAAAGTGTTATGTTTATGCATGAAATATATTTTTGGCTTAAGAACATGCAAAGTTACATCATAATACTGCCTAACATGATACATTCTTTGGTTTTTCTCGCGAGAATTCGCTACTTCACCCGCCTTTCAGGCTCTGGTTACACATGTAGGTAATTCTATCTTTCTTTGATTATGGTGAGCCAATTTTGAGCCCAATTTTCTTTCCGCTTGGACGGTTCACCAAGAAAATTGTTTCGAAGAAATAAACATTTCTTCTTCTTCTTCCTGCCCATATCCTACTAGGTGGATTCGGCAAAACGTGTATTTTTCTTCTATTCTCCTCTATCATTCGCCATCTCAGATACTCACTCCTTTCTTGAACATATCACACAATCCATCCATCTTTTCTTAAGCCTACCTCTACCTTTATATCCATTTAAATTCATGTTTATCACTCTTTTTGTCACATGACATTCTTCTATCCTTATAACATGTCCATACCACGATAGCCGATTACTTCTCATTTTCTCGGTTACTGGCGCTACTTTTAAACTTCCTCTGATGAACTTGTTTTTATTTTATCCATTCGTGCTACCCCGCACATCCATCTCAACATTCGCATCATCTTTTGGATTGTCTGTAATATTTATATTAATTTTGTTTTTATTTTTCTTCAACCATCCCTTTTTTTTTAATGCTTTGCCTTAGAAAATTATGTCTAGAACCACCATTAAGAACTGGACACGAAAAACAATCTCTTTTTCAGAAATGACAAAATGTTTCGGAACATTGAGGTGCTCAACGAAATCATGGGCCCACAGTATGTAATAGCGTGCTTACCAGTAGTTGCAACTTTGATAAAAAACATAAATATGTAGTTTGCTTAGTCACTTTTTACCTTGATGTATTAATAACCCAGATAGGACACCCCGGCTTAAAAACGACCAGAGACTTACCTCAAAGTGTTATATATAACCCAGATTGAACAACCCGGCTTTAAAAACGACCAAAGAAATATAGGCAAAAATGTACTTCTTATTTGAGTAGGATTTCTTTCAATAGGCGAGGACAGTAAACACGTGCCGATATTTCGCGTTGTGTTTATAGACAACGCTGTATCTAGGTAATAACGTCGATGCTCCTAATAGCCCCTTCCCACCGGTGTGTGATATGCGCCGAGGTGCGCGGTAGCACAGGAGCCCTTTCTGTGTGCGTTGCCGTGCGTCGTCGTCGGCTGTGCGTGATGATCTGCAGAACCACGCACGTAGGAAGGCAGCATTACTAATGATCGACGGAGCAGATCACTAACAAACTATTTTTTATTTATATTGAAATGTACGAGCGAGAAGTTGTTTGACAGTTGTGAGCCCCGTAAGGTTCTGCGGGGTCACCATATTGATGGGCCACACATTTAGATGTGAGCTGTCGGTCCCAAATCTAGCAGCCGCTAAGCCATGACGGAAGCCACTAACACTGGCTCGCCATCAGCCTGAAGAAGTCCACTGCTGGACAAGGGCCTCCCCTAAACATTTCCAGGAAGAACGATTCTAAGCCCTCTCGATTCAGGTACTTCCCGCGGCTTTAACAATGTCGTCGGTCCATCAAAAGCTCATACGAACAATAGAAATGTGTTGATTGTCATTTTAGAAGTTGTAGGAAAAGGTTCGTTAGCTTTGCCATGCATGCTGGAACTTAAGACTAGTTAGAGTTTCTTTAGTACCTTCGTGTAGGTTTTGAGTGTTCTGATTTCAAGTACAAACTTTAGTAACAAATATGCTAGAACAATGATACATTGTATATAACCATGAAGCACAACATTGCATGTTAGATTAAAATAATGTACGAATAGTTTTTGTTCAGCATGTTTTTCATTGTAAGACTCTCGCAATCAAAACGCATGTACCTACCGAATGTAATGTTTGGACGTGTCTCTGACTACTCCCCTTAAATATATTCATATTCATATTTATTTTTTCACTGCGTATAACGTCCAGAACATGAACACCGCTGGAGCATAAGAAAGAAAGAAAGAAAAAATCATTTATTCAAACCACCACAATTAAAAACCTTAAAAAATAAACATAAAAAAAGAAGCAGGAAACTTAACATAATTGTATAGAAAAATCTATTAAAAAATAATCACATGCAAAAGCATATTATGCTACCATATGATAACATACAGTAGCGCTGGTCTTCCACTGAGACCTGCGTTGACTTCACGGACATCTAGATGAGTCAGAGTAGCCGTGCATTGTATACATACTAGCAGTTGCGTACCCGAGCTTCGCTCGGTATTTTTTTTTTGGTAAACTGTTGTTGTGAATTATATTTAAATACGAATTACTTACATACTGATTAAATATTAATATTTTTCGATCTTACCGACATAATAATAAACTCCACTACTCGTCAATAGATGGCGTTCTCTGTCCCACTAACTCATTACTTAATCAACAGATGGCGCTAGGAGTTATGATTTTATGATAAAGTTGATTATTTAATTTACGATTAAGGGGTCATTTTCTAAAAAAAATCCTAGCTAGATCGTTTTATCGTCCCCGAAAACCCCTGTATACTTAATTTCATGAAAATCGTTGGCTCAGTTTCTGAGATCCTAAATATATATATATATATATATACAAGATTTTCTCGTTTAAAGGTATAAGATTAATGAGCACATTAGTAGTAGCCAAGAAATATTACAGTCAAACAATTCCTAATAAATTCTCATTAATAATAGGTCTTCCAACTAATTACAATCATAGGTAAACCTAACCTAAAAGTAAACCTAGGTTACAAAATTATATTCTTAATAATTAAACTGATGCTAATTATGACTAAAAAACTAACTAAACTAAGGTGTAGCTTTTACACGCTTTAAATTTTTATTTCGTCTTCCATAAATTATTTAATGCTGTAATAGCATTCATTACATCTTACGTACCTACGAGTAGATAAATACCAATTGATTAGTTTATCTAACGTGCATGTTAATTACAGTACTTAGCCTAGTCATTGTTTTTTGTAATTAAGTTTACCTAGTTTAGTTTTCGGTGTAATGTACAAAAAAGCGTTTTTCATTCAATCATACAAGTTCTGTTTATGGGTATGAGATTAATTAAAACTTTGTGTTTTCCAGCGACAAGCGTGCTCTTGACCTCGGTCTGAGCCGCGGCTACTCCGGAGCCATCCAAGCCAAGCACCTCATGGGTATAGCGGCTGCAAACTACGCCGGTGGACCAGGCAGGAGGCGTCGCGATGTTGCGCACTAAACGAAAACACACTCTATTACCCCAATCACAGAGACGAATATCCTAAAGTGAAATAACGCCTTATTGTCAACCTTGGCGCAGGACTGTCTGTACTGAGTAGGGAATTTTTTGATGCGAAAAAGGTTGGTTTTCGCAAAGTTATTTTTCCGCTAAAGCAACACAGAACACTTACGTAATTGAGAAAACGTATGTTAAACGTATATTTCATAATTACTTTATTTAAATATTGAGAACTTTGTATTTTTAGTTATTTTCACTCACGCTACGCACTATGCACTCGCTACGAGCGTAGCGTGTTATTATGTTAAGCTACAAGTGTAGCATAAATGCTACGTTCGTAGCACGTGCGTAGTTTCGTAGCTCATACATAGAGCATACGTAGTAGATCATTTGCCTATAACATTTTGGGTTAAAGAGTACATATTTGAATCTTGAAAAAGACCGAAATAACATAAAAGGATATTCGCCTCTTGGATGTAGTACAAATATTTAGGTAATAACAGTCAAAGATCACACCCCAAATGGGCTTAAAAACTATTGTTTCTAGTCAAAACGCTTAACCAAACTATCCTACGCTCGCCTTCGACTAAACGAAACTTTATAGAATATTCTTGAATGTATATTTATAAATAAGGATAACTGTTAAATATTGATGTTGCCAATATAGAACGTAGAGTTTAAAATCTTTGTATCTAATTATCTATCTTGCACATATTAGACATCTATCCCATCTAGTAAAAAATCGTAAAGTAGATAATGCAATCGTAGAGTAGATAGAATTAAGTAACGTGTTTTTTTAATGCACACGAAAAGTCTGAGTTGAATTCCCATTCTACCATTCCTTCCTAAAGATTCTAGTCGCTATTTTTAAGTAATGCTTAAACTGTAAATTAAATTGAACTACCTTTAATGCATTCCAATATTTCATAACAAATCTATGTTACGCTAAAGTTACTTAAAGTTACAATGTTTGATTACTATGTGGCAAATAAATGTAGGTACTACTTAAATCATTATTATGTGATACCTCCTGTCTAGAGTTTATTGTTAAATAAAGAGACATTAATATTATTAAACGTGTTTTACTGCCAGTTTCTGTTTTAAAGTCCTACTATTACTGTACCTACACAGCTACAGTACAGAGTGAATTATCGTGCTTTTTTACCCCATGCACCCTAGTTGGGTGCATGGGGTAAAAAAGTAGTAGTACCAAGTACCTGTTCAAAACAAAGTGATTTTAGTTTTGTAAGCATAAACTTGAAAATTTAAACTTACTATCTATTATCTTTGTATGGAAAAGTTGACTGATAGACTAGAATTTGTATTTTGTGCAATTAGGAGATTAGATAAATAATTGCAATCGCACTCTACCAAACAAGCAAGGTTGGTTTATTGTCTCTCTTCTATTATAGTATAAAGGTACTGCAATTATTTCGATTCAACACTAACTGCACACAAAATATTGTCACAAGCGCCATCTAGTATGAATGAAAGGCGTTCATAACTGACGCATGTACTTGTTAGCGATATCTATTAGAATTAGTCAGAACTTTTAGAACGAGTATAGGCGGCCTACATTGTTTGATAGTTCAAACGGTTTTTAGCAGAGGGCGCTGAAGCTCATTATTGTGACGAAATACGTATTCGTAGAAATAATACCATCATGTCAAACTGAGCATCCTTCTAACGAAGTTTATTCTCATGATTTATTTTTATTTTTTTATGTCTGCAAGTCAATTTATTTATTTATTTATTTATTTATTCATTCACTTATAATAACATTACAGATTGAATCCAATGCGTTATCTAAGGCTTAAAACTAATAGATATCTATACAAACTTCTATCTAACTTAGTACTAATGAAGACGTCACAAGTTTTATCAATGAAAACGTTGACGATTAGTATTATAATTTTGAGCATATCATCATATCCCGTATGGTCTAGTGGCTAGGATACCTGGCTTTCACCCAGGAGGCTCGGGTTCGATTCCCGGTACGGGAAACCGTCTTTTGACTTTATATTACTCGAGGTTTTTTCATTATTGTTTTTAGTAGTAGTTTTTAGTTTTTTATGTAGAGAGAGCCCTTTGTGAAAGACTTGTCGAACTTTTGTATACCTCAAGTTGATAGACACAGGGCAGTGCAAAGTAGGGCACGTTCTTGACGTGCATGACATACGAGGAAATGCTTTGTTATAGGCGATAGTTAGCTACCACTTAAAATCAGGTGGACCATTATGCTTTTTCCATCAGCTAGACGTATAAAAAATGTTTTTAATAATTAGGGTTTCCAAATTATCGTAAAATCATGTCTAACTGTATATTATTACAAGAATGGAACCGTATTCGTATAGGAAGGTTCCTATACAAATACGGTTATTTTCTTAAAATGTTACATTTCTTATTATAATATAGGTACATAATGTACCCATAATTTAACAATTTTATGAAGATAATTTAATACAATGTTACCTTTTATTACAATAACATGCAGTATCTGTATAACTCAGTACAAGTATAGGTAAGATAGTACCTTGATGGTACCTACATAATAGAGTTTTTATTAGTTCCTATTCAGAGGTATATCAAACTAAAGCACGTAAATAGGTGTACCGATACGTATATACTACTCTAGCTAAAGAGCTCTGTGTCAATAAAGGTGCTTCCAACAAATAAACTAACAACGACCAGTTTATCATGACCCCATATACTCGAGCTATGCCCTCGAACTTGTCTATTTATGCTTTCAAGTCGCGGGGCGGTGAAGGTCGTTATATTCTGGTCTGCGAAAGGGTGGGTTGTGTATTCGCATAGGTGCCTCCACACGTTTTTTCAACATGGCTGAGCTGAGTGTCAGCTCGTTTGATTTTAAACTGGTGTCAGTCTTCTGCATTGTTTTGAAGCTAGGGTTATTTTAACATACTTGTTTGTCTATATAAATTCACTCGCGTAACTGGAGACTTATTTATTAAACCATTGCGCTACAGTAATAAAACATTGGTATATCATTTTTTACAATAAAAGTCTTATTCATATTATAAAAGGATCATAAAAAATGGTAGAAACCGAGCCGTAGTTTGTTGCCTGATCTTCTAGGCTTGGTCGCGTGGAACTGGCGCCTAGACTCACCTAGCTTCAAGACGTTTCAAAGTGATTCTTGCAATTCTACTGAATAAATAACAATTTTGGCGAAGCAGTCTTCTAAGTGATGATGATGAGACCGTCCACCTTTTTACATTCCGAAAACGTACACGCCGTCTGTCTTGTAAGCGAGGCTTAACTCTAATCTTCAGTCATAATAAATTATTAAGGAACATAATATATTTTTGTAAGAAATACTCAAGAAATCTGAACAACGCTTAGCCAAATAAGTCTTTTGTAATTTCACCTCATATTGTCTATAGGCATGGGCAGATTTTTCTATCTACGGAATAACGCTTTTTGCTCTTTTTTGGTAACTTTGAATACATGTAGGTAACTAAATAATTGATAACTAGGAAAAAAATAAAGATAGAATAAAATATTACTATATTTTCATATGGGTGGCAAAGATCTCAGAATCAAGGGATATGGTATAATTATAGAGCTTGACTTAATATATTTTTTTTTTTAATTTCTTTATTTGTTGTAGGTATTTGTTGTATTGGGAGCATATAGATGTTTGTTCTTCTGGGTGTTACTTTGGTTTTTAATATTACTTTGAAGCGTAGCGTGTGCTGTCACAACAATTCAAAGGAACAATTCAAAGGAATTGTTTGCGTTTGTAGGTATTATTGCCTACGTCTTACCCAGTTGGATGGGCACCACTCACTGCTATCATTATTATTATTTTGTAAAAGGATCATACAAAAAACGGTAAAAGCCAAGCCGTAGTTTGTTGCCTGTTCTCACCTAGCTTTAAGATGTTTCAAAGTGATCCTTGTAATAAGGACATATTATTTGACTTTGGTCAAAATTGCTCATAATTCACGTATCCATCTGTATTCATGACTCCATGCGGAGGCTTGCGGGGCAACGGCCGCGATCAATACTGCACCCGCCCTTTTAACTTCACGCATTGTTACGCCGAATAATTCTCAAGCCAGTGGAAAATTCACAGGTACATTCAGCGTCGAAGCTAGTTTGGAAATTACAAAATATGATTAGGAGTTAGTTCGAGTATTAAGTAGACAATTTCACATATTTCACCAATGTGTAAGTATATTTATTTAAAACCTTAGAAAAAGAGAGTTAAGGCTGGCGTGGTACAGGCATGTCATGAGGAGGAAAGAAGTCATGTGACTAGGAGAGTGATGAGAATGGTGGTGGATGGATATGTGAGCAGAGGTAGACCAAAGAAAACATGGATGAACAACGTGAAAAATGACATGGATAAGAGAGGAGCGAATGCAGAGATGACGGCTGACAGAGCGGGTGGACGAGGAATACATGTTGTGCCGACCCCACATAAAGCAGAATAAGGGCAGGAAGAAGAAGTGCGAATTAAGTGTGTCTAGACTGATCTCTTCCATAGTAGATACCACGACCCAGATACGAAGTTTCTAGTACCTATTACTATTAATGCCCTAGTTTATCTTATCTTTTGCCTAAGGGTTCCATCAAGTAAATACCAGCAATAAGACTCATGACCACATCACATACTCACAATTCTGAGTATAGATTAATCACGGAAACAAAAGTAATCGAGAACCTAAGGATCGACGAGCTGACCTGAAACAGACAACGTGACATTGATAAATGGGATTTCGACTAGACTGCGAGACGAGTCTCAGACCTCGTATCATCATTACCATCATCAGCATGAAGAAGTCATAGGCGCCATACATTTCTAACGATTCTGAGCCCACTTTATCCCATCTTTCATCATTTTCCATCGGACCCGTGATCTTAACAATGTCGACCTTCCATCAGGTGGGGCAAAGTATATTCAGTAGTATCACAAGGATCACTTTGAAACGTCTTGAAGCTAGGTAGGTTCCACGCAACCAAGCCATAGATGAACAGGCAACAAACTACGGCTTGGTTCCTACCGTTTTTTCGTATGATCCTTTTACAAAACAAAACCAATAATTCATAGCAGTGAAGTTCCAGTGTGGTACCACATCACTGAGTAAGACATAGGCAATAATACAAAAGCAAAAGTTTCAGAGATAGCACACGCTGGTCGTGGCACCAGTTCTTTAGAAACAAAATGTAGTAAAAAGTTTTAAAGTACGCCTCAAAGAGGCTCCTTTCGTACACAACAGTTAATGGTGAAACTAAAGCTGAGTGAGAGAAAATTTAAAAAATATATAAATAGCAGATCTGCCTGTACAGCAGCGCCGGAAAACTAGAGCGAAAGTCCCGCCTTCCCATTTGTACGATTATAATTGACCTCGGCTAATGGAAATGGTCTGACAAATACATCCGATTATTGATGGTATCTTATCTACCTATACATGGCCAAGGTCACAATATTGATGACCCGTGGTATTCTTAATCGAATCAAACGCCACATAAAAGCTCTTTGCTTACATGGATTCGTCTTTTATTTTACCTCTTCAATCTTTACAAAGCATTATCAGTAGTTTAGATTATTAGTGTGAGTTTTGCATCGCATATAAATATTTTTTCGTTCTTTCTTTTCTCAATGAGAAACTGCAGATCCAGGAAGAACATTTTAGAGGCTTCTCGTAGAAGAATGAAAACTGCGCCTCATCTTTCCACTGTAATCAAACTGTATCGTAATCAAATCTCTTTTAGCCGTTTATCTGTTCTCAATCGAAAGGTTATCTGGAAAAGATTGCTCTAAGCGATAAGGCCACCCATTGGATCCATATTTGTAATGTTTTTTTTTTGGTTAGTTTTCTTTTGTGTACACTTAAGTCTTAATTTATTAATCTATCTATCTGTCTCTTACTCTTTTATTCTATAATTCAGACTTCTCTAGTCGCATACACCTGTTATTGACTGGCCTCTCAGCTCAGTTGGTAGTAGCTCTGCCTTCCGCGCCGTAGGTAGTGGGTTCAATCCCCACCGTGAACGATCCCAGCTATTACGCCAGATTCAAAGAAAATCTACATCAAAATGCTGCTCACCCACTACTTATACTAAAAGCTTTCGTATTATAGAAACATACCGAAACAACGCTCTGGAATGGGAGTTAGTGACGTCACACTACTCATTAATATTCTATCCTGAAATCTGGCTGTAGCCGATTCGAGCCGAATGTGGAATATAAATGCCAATATTTATTCAATATATCAGATTTATTTTTATTTATGCACTGCCAAGTATCCATGATTGGGAGTATTATGAATAAGTGGAAGAATTGTCTTGTAATGTTAAGAACCTTTTTAAAATTCTACAAAAATACACGGTATACTTCGAAGTCTGGTTATAAAATTGCATATTCTTTAAAAGTACCTCCAATAAGTAATACCTTCAATAACACCAACTTCATTTGGCAATAACCTTTTGACCTTTGCCCAGAATGGGAAATAATAGGTTAAAAAGTAACTTATGGTAAATATCATTAATTTCATGTCATTTCCCGTATCCTCGTTGCTAGCAAATTCGTTAAATTTATTTCATTCTTCGCAATTTACCGCCCAATTTATTATGGTAAAGCTAAATTATAATAAAAAATGTCTTCCACAGCTGAATCCAAAAGATAAGAACATTAACCATGGGTGACTTGAAAGCTGGTATAATTTCTGGCTTTATCTCAGCCCGCCCACGTTTGTACCCACTTGTAAAAGAGCCAGAGAATAATTTCCAAAAAACTATGTAAATATTTCACTCTCATACATTCAGTTACAGCTTAAGGTCGATTTACATCGACAAATATAAAGCGTGTTAGTCAAAATATTGCTTGGACAATTACTGGCCAAGATGGCTCAGTGGCACGTTATATACTTACAGGGCGTCTCACGGATATGTCTCATAATAATAAGGCCCGTGAATTTCATTTAATTTCCGGTAGAAAAATCAAAAAATAAATTGTAATAATAAATATTCTAGACAATCCACTCAACACGGTCTAGCCTCTAACTAAGCCGAGCTTGTACTATGGGAACCAGATAGCTGATATACTACTTATATATATATATTTTTAATACATACTTAGAATACAATATAACACCCAGACAGAGAACAAACATCTGTGTTTACCACCCAAATATTTGTTCTCGGTTGATCGAACCCACGACCTACGGCGCAGAAGGCAGAGCTACTACCAACTGAGCTGAGAGGCCAGTCACATGGAGGCTCATGGAGGGAAAGTACCTTGAATATTGTAGATAAAACATTTAACTGAAAGAAGAGACATTATTTGAATTTAAAAATCAATTTCCCTCCACATATTATTTCTGTCTAACACGCCACGTGTCTGGCGCTCAATGTCTGTAGTAAATCCACCTTTAACCGTGTGGGTGGGTTGGTTACCTACAACTCGTATGCTTCTACTCTCATAAACTCTGCTGACTGTCGTGTGAACTGGCACCTAGATTTTCTAGGCTGGGGTATCTATCTACTAACGAGAGATTTTCTCTATGTAACTCTTGGTGAAGTACTCTTGGTAGGTGATTTTGGTTGTCTTGCTACTCAACAATGCCCATATGTGTTTCCGAAAAATATGATGTTCGCACCCAAATAGCTGCATAACTTGACATCCTATGATGAGATTCTTTCTGACCAAACAATCTATACAACTAACGCTTCTGGGCGCTTCATATTACTAAAACTTTTTGTTCTAAGTACTTGCTGATGGAACAAAGAGATGGCCCCCCTGATGTTCAGTGGTAACCATCACTTATAACAATGGATTGTCTCGCGGGTACGAAACGTGCCCTACGATGCACTGCCTTCCGTCAACTTAACTAGCTTTGAAGCCACACCTGTATCTATATAATAGAGAAACATAGTGGCGGGCCACTTCTTTAATAGGATCATTAAATATTTAGAGGTTCAGCTAAATAGAACCTTCCAGTGGAATGAGCACGGGCGGGCGGACGAAGGGTGGAGGGAGTTTTCCGAAACAACGAGCACGGAACATACCCTCTGCTTATATTATACAGGGTGCAACGATCCACAAGTGTATAATTCTACTATAGCTAGAAAGGCGATGATGCGCCGTTTGTACCCGGACCTCTCTCGCCCTTTTTACATGTTCACTGTTTTATTAAAAACTAGTGACCGCGGCTTCGCTCGCCCGTTCCCGTAACACCCCGTTCCCGTTGCTTTTTCGGGATAAAATGTATCCTATGTCCTTCTCCCGGTTCTAAGCTACCTCACCAATCATTTTCTGCCAAATCGGTTCCGCCGTTCTTGAGTTATAAATAGTGTAACTAACACGACTTTCTTTTATAAATATAGAAGATAGATGTCAATAAGTATAATGAAAGGATTTAAAGTAAAAAGAAGGCAGGATTTAAAGAAAGTAAGTACCTATTTGTTTGTTTTAACTCGTCGCTTCATATTTTGCTCGAAGGTTATTGCACAAGAAGGCATTTTAAATTTCACGACTACAGACGAAACCATGCAATTTTATGGAAAAATGAGCTAAAAAAAATTTGGAGAATATGGCTACACTTTTTGGGCTTTTCTGCTGTGTTCTTTATACGATAATTTGAAGTTCTTGATGACTCTACCACGTCAGTTTAGAGTGGTCATAAATAATATTACGTAAAAAATGTTGTTCCTAGATCTGTAATAGTAAACTTACCACCTGGTTATACTGAAATCAACACGTTTAGAATTTGGAATGTTAGTAAACTTAAATCGATCGAAACTGAAGGTCAATATTGAACTAGCCTGAAGGAAGGTCCCTTAAAATTATAAAAAGTTCTTACCCTGTACGAAAACATTATTTGAAGTTCCAATAGAATTGACTAGACTTGTGACTAAACAAAAACAGAAATTACAGACCTGTAAGCCTCAAATCAATGGGGATGCAAGGAAATGCATCGTTGGGTTTGTTTCAAATGTGCGTATGACTCGCGATGCTAATAAGTGATGGTAAGCACTTAGATAGCATTAAGTAGGGTATGAATTATGATCTAACAAGTTTTTGTTCGAAATAAAAAATAAACAGAATAGTAGGCTAAAGGATTATTGCAATTACGTTCGTGCTTCATGTTTAGAAGCATTATGAAAACAGGAAAGCGCCATTTATAAAAATAATTTATCCTAATCACGGATAACTATAATTATCACGTAACTACTACGATAATAGATTTGCGACCTAAATATGAGTGGTGGTGGCCTAGTTGTAGCTACCCCGCGCAGTCCGATTCTAAGGTCTTGGGTTCAAATCCAGTCGTGTACCAATGAGCTTTGCTGTCCAAAAATATATGAGGCCAAAAACATGCCCAAGTGCACGAATGGAGCCTCTTTGAATGCGCATTTAAAATCCTTTCACCGCACTGGTTCTAAAAAACCTATGCTGGTTTGTCTATCTTTGTTGTATAAAAAAAAGCTTCAAGTTTGCTGTGCATGTGAGGAAGAACCGAGTAAAACAAACTAATAAATGATTATAATAGTGATTGTTTTCAAAGGCGACTAAGCCGCACTTGCTGCTAGCGTAGCGGCTTTGACACCAATTTCGGTTCGTTTTCCCAAATCTTCATCAATAAGGTATAGAAGCTTGAGAGCCCTTGACCTGACAGGATCTCTAACTGGCACAAGGGTTTCTACCAAAACGTTCACCAGCCGCTGTCTTTGAGCATCATTCTCAAGAATATTGTTGTAGAAGTAGTTTGAGGGCAACAGATCCACTGCGTGTCTCTCCAGAATCTGCAGTTTTTCCTTTGGCCTTGATTCATCTACAAACGGAACAGGGCCACTGAACGAATTAGGATAGTAGTTTGGAGCATCTTTCATATTCTTATTTATGGGTGGCACGCCATCACGGTCGTAGGTCTTAGCGTAGAAAGGATTATTGATAGTAATTTTGTTGTGATTGGTTCCTAATCGATAGTTCTGTGTGTCTTTGTAGAACAGCCGACGACCTTTGAACATATTGTCAACGGGGCCTGGGATTCCAGGAACTAAATTAGCAGGATTCAATGCACTTAGTTCCACATCTCTGTAAGCATTTTCTGGATTCTCATTCAGTACCATTCTTCCAATTTGTACTCTTTTGTAAGTACCATTTTTCCACAATAAAGTTACATCGAAAGGATCGTAGTCAAGATACTTGATTTCATCCACCGTCATGACATCCATCTCTAACCGCCAGGATGGATTCTCTTTGCGTTCGATGGCATTGTACAAATCTCTGTTGAAGAAATCAAGATCAGTGCCCTGAATCCTGGCTGCTTCAGCCGCAGTAATGTTGTCAAGTCCCTGTTCTGTTCTGAAATTAAATCGAACATAATGGCGTTCTCCATGTTTGTTACTTAGTTCGTAAGTGTGAATGGGGAAAGCATCCATTTTCCTGTACCCATTCGGAACTCCATAATCGGACTGAACCCAAAAGAAACTGTGGATTAATTCTGGTCTTAATGTTAAAAGATCCCAGATCATGGTAGGGTCTCCACGAACAGTTGTGCGTGGGTTTCGTTTAAAAGCATGCACAAATTGGCTGAACAGAGTTGGTTCTCTGTAGAAATATACAGGAATTTGGAGACACAATAGGTCCAAGTTTCCTTCTTTGGTGTAGAATTTAATAGCTAAGCCTTTTAATTCTCTTGCAAGATCTGATCCACCCAAACTCTCTCCACCAGTCGAAAATCGAGCTAAAAGGGGAGTTTTCTTTCCAATTCCATTAAAAAGGTCTGCTGACGTATATTTGGATACATCGTTTGTAACTATCAGATATCCAAGAGCACCTGTTCCCTTCGCATGGACCACTCTTTCCGGTATTCTCTCAGCATCGAATTTGGTCATCATATCGAGATGATATTGACTTGTGAACTGATCGTCATTGAGTTGAATTACATCTCTGAGGTCTACAGGTTCCCCAGAACTTGTGGTCAGAAGTCCGAGAGGTTCCTGAGAAGAAAAAATATTTTGTTTTTTTTATTCTCGACTATAACAGTAAATTAAAAAAAACTTTGCTTAATTAGAGACGACCGATAAATGGTTTAGCTTCATTTATCGTTTTCTCTAATTATGAATATCCTAATTATATAAGCTATTGGCGTTAATGATAGCTTAGGAAAAAAATATTAACACATCAATCGAAGTCAAGGACTTTTAAAAGAAACACTTTTTCCCTATCACACCATAATTAGTTAAGTAATTAGGTAAGTAAGATATTTATGAAATTTTTCTTTTTATTGTGTCACTGGTTCTTTGGAACAAGTATGGTACAAGGATTTTAAGTGCACTTGGCATATGTTTTCAAAACTTTTAGGTTCTACGACACGCCCGCCGATTTCCTCATGATTTATGAAATATTATATTGAATATAAATAAATATTGTGAACAATCAACACAACACTATAACTAGCCCCTAATTAAGCAGAGCTTGTAGTATGGGCACCAGATAGCTGATATAATACTTATGAACATTTTTTTAATACATACTTCGAATATCTTATAACACCCAGACAGAGAACAACCATCTACCTTTACCACACAAATATTTGGTCTCGGTGAGGATTGAACCCACGACCTACGTCGCAGAAAGTAGAGCTGCTACCAACTAAGCAGAGAGGCCAGTCGCCAATATGTCATACTCATAGATAAAAAATACATAGGTTCCTACCGAATTTTCTCGTTTAAAATCGTAGAGCTGCCTGAGAGCTGGTTCCAAAGTAATATTATCATATTTTATAGATATTACACACTGCACTAAGCACAGCACAATCCACGTCAATGACTTCATTGTTGAAACTTCAACAAACTTTAACACGAATATCATAGCTCTTATAAAACAACTCAATTTATAAATTTTAGTAAATGATGTACAGTAAGCACTACCAATTGTACATTGAACTTTTCATTCATGAATACATAATCTTTTTTTCTGGAAATCTTACTGAAAAACTCTGCTGCATTGGTTTAGGAAAAAAGTAACAAAAATCACAGCCGTATTCAAGTACATATTGGATTTGAACCTGTTTGTTTTATGTGGGAGAGTAACCAATTGATGAGGTTTGGAGTACAATCGATTACCGATCATTATTATTTTATAGCAATTAAAAATGATCAATGATTAGTGATCCAGATAGTTTGTACATGTTTGGAAAACATAATTTTTACAGATATACCTGGTTACACTCCGTACCATCTGGTTCACTGTTAGCTATCAGAATAATTAAAAAAAAATAAGGTAAACTACGCGATAAATACTACTACTAATATAGAATAGATACCAATAGAATAGTAATAGATTCCATCCATTCTTTTGCTGCAAGGCAAAATCAGGATTTCGCATTATGAGACGAACTAAAATTACTACCTTTAATATGAAATGAAATAAGGAATCATCGAAATCGAATCTCATACGGCGGAGATATCTAGTAGTTTCTTTTTTGGAGGAAGTATCAAAAACCCCTGACGAGAAAAATATTCTACAACCTGTGTACCAAGTTTCGTTCAAATTGAGAAATATATAATACTGGCACGTGAGGCGAAACATCTGTAAGCCTCAAGTTGATGGACGCAGGGCAGTGCATCATAAGGTACGTTCCTGACGTGCCTGACTTACGAGGCAATGCTTTGTTATAGGCGATGGTTACCGCTTAACATCAGGTGGGCCATATGCTTGTTACATCAGCTACAAGAATAAAAAAAAAGCAGCCAAGTGCGAGTCGGACTCACCCATGAAGGGTTCCGTAGCATCAAGTAACATAATATAAAGGTTCTTGTAGTTCGTCGAAAGGTAAATTGCGGTTTACGATTAATGACGTATAAAAAAAAACTACTGACTAGATCTCGTTCAAACCAAATATCGTTGAAAGTTTGCATATTAATGTACAACATATATTTTTTTTAGTTTTATCTTTCTCTTATTTTAGAAGTTAGAGGGGGACGGACAGACAGACAGACAGACACGACGAATCTATAAGGGTTCCGTTTTTGCCATTTTGCTACGGAACCCTAAAAATCAACTCCATAGGATAATGGGAAGTGGTTTTATTGAGCTCGCAAGATTTGAGCCAACAACAACAAACAGGCCAAGCTAAATAAAACTGTTTAAAAATGGTAGCAGACGTGTGGCATACGATAGGCGTCAGGCACATCACGCCAACACCATACGATCAACTCTTGTAGGCTTACCACAAGCTCTTTCTCTGACGCTGGTTTTTAGGATGTGTGAGCGCTGACTACATAAATCCTACGCCAAACTAGTATATTATACACTGGTGATCACTCACGCAGACTCAAACCCAGAGACAGAGCCAGACAGAGCTTGTGGTAGGCCTACTGGTAGACAGCCACAACAATGCCATTCATACTGCACTTGGAATCATCTAAACAACAATAGAAAAGAAAGAACCGATACTTGCAGAGTCTCATTAGTTAAAGTGAAATAAAGGTGTGGACGGGGTATAAATTAAGCCTAATTTTATCCACCATGAGTGTGAAAACGGCAGCATTCATATTTGCATAGAATTGAATTAGATATCAAATCAGCGTTTGATTATGCCTGTCGACCAATACTAAAGAAACAGAAACGACAGGTATAAATTCTTAATACTTTTAATTTAATACATAACATAACAATTAGTATATAGGTATGGGAATAGATATAATTCTGCAATTTAAATAAAAAAGTACATGGTGATCTCACAACATTACCAAAATATATATTTAGTCTGTACCTGACCTTTGGAACCATAAAACAAAATCAAATAGTAAGAAAATAACAGTGAAAACAAGCATAAAATTAACATTAATAGGCTTCAAGGATATCTGTAACACACTTTTTGTCAATTCAACGATGTGCAATTCAATGATTACTAATTATTATCCACTTTGTATTTTTATTTGAAGCTAGCCCGATCGGTTTGCTTTTGCGTTTATCAACGCAACTTTCAGGCCTAATTCCACACGTTTCCCAAGTTCAGGATCAATGAGGTACATAAACGTCAATCCTCTTTTCTGGACTGGGGGTGTAACGGGTAGTAGTGTTATGACCAAGTTCTCCACCAACCGTTGCCTTTGACCTTCATTCACTAAAACGTTTCTGTAGAAATCTGATGCCGGAGCTAAATCAGCTGCGTTGTTTTGCAATACTAGAAGCTTTTCAGATGGTTGTCTATCGTCTACGTATGGTACGGGACCGTTGTATGAGTTCGGGTAGTAATTAGGGTTATCTCTCATATTGTCTTTCACAGGAGGCACTCCGTCGCGAACATAAGTCCTGACGTATTTTGGAAAGTTCACCCTTATTTTGTTGTGGTTGATTCCTAATCGATGATTTTGAGCGTCACGATAGAAGATTCTGCGACCTTTGAACATGTTGTCCACTGGCCCTGGGATGCCGGGTACTAAATTTGCAGGATTAAATGCACTTTGTTCTATTTGCTGAAAGTGATTACGAATTGCTTTGTTCACAACAAAGCGTCCGATGGGCACTGTGTGATACGTTCCTTTCTCCCAAGTCCGAGTTACATCGAACGGATCATAGTTTAACTTTTTAATGTCTTTTACATTCATAACATCCATTTCTAATCTCCAAGATGGATAGTCTTTGCGAGCTATGGCATTGTACAAATCCCTTATGTAGTAATCTAAATCAACCCCCTGAATTTCAGCGATTTGGGCATTAGTGAGATTATCTAAGCCTTGTTCTGTCCTAAAATTAAACTTTACATAATGCCTTCCACCAGTTTTGTTGCTCACTTCATATGTGTGAATGGGGAATGCATCCATCTTCCTATATCCATTTGGAACTCCGAAGTCTGATTCAAGCCATAAAAACGTGTGCAACGTTTCGGGTCTCAATGTGATGAAATCCCAAACTTGCGTTGCGTCGTGGAGATGTGTCGCTGGGTTTCGCTTGAATGCATGCACAAGTGGTGTAAAATTGATAGGATCTTTGTAGAAATAAACGGGTGCTTGCATACACAAAAAGTCCAAGTTTCCCTCTCTAGTATATAGTTTTATCGAAAGAGCTTTAAACTCTCTCATAAGATCGGTCCCACCCTGGCTGGGGATAGACGTCGAGAATCTTGCGATAGCAGGTGTTTTCTTCCCGATTCCGTTAAATACGTCAGCCGAGGTGTACTTAGAGACGTCGTGGGTTACTTCAAAATAGGCTTCTCCGCCTGTTCCTTTGGAGTGAACTACACGCTCAGGTATACGTTCTGCGTCTTGAGTCACTTGCAAATCGACCAAGAACTGATTAGTAAACTGATCTGCGTTAATCGTGAAGATCTTGCGTACGTCTACGGGTTCGCCATTGCTCGAAGTCAACATGTCTATTTCCTGGAAATTATTGTTCACCATTAATTGATAATTCCTGTGATAAGAACATAATAACCTAGCTAAATTTTGACTGGGCTCTCAGCACAGTTGGAAGTAGCTGTCTTCTGCGCCGTAGACCATAGGTTCGATCCCCACCGAGAACAAATATTTGTGCGGGAAAGACAGATGTTTGTTCTCAGTCTGGGTGTTATATTGTATTCTAAGCATTCCGAAAAAAATATAAGAAACAAAACAAACCTATTCACATGTAGTAAAATTGAAGAACAAGAAAACAAATCTACTTACCGGATTTATCAATTTAAAATCGTAAAGTTGTCGAGCTGATGGATCCACCGTGGCATTGTCAAATTTAATTTTGATGCAAGAAGCACCAGCTACACATAGTATAACAAATGCACCTAACGACTTCATCGTTGAGACTGCAATTCGTTACAACACATGCAAGCAATCTTAGACCTTATATAAAATTTAAAAGGATACAATTAATTTTTTCGATCTATAAATACCTAATAGTCTGCGGTGTTTCAGCAAGCGTTTCCTCAACCAATTTTATAATTTAGCAGCTTAGTTGTTACAAAGTTGCGTAAGATGAATAAAGTATACAAATGTTATACACAGACAATTAATATAAGTATAGTTGTACAAATTAAAATGCAGTGGAACCTAAAATAAAAATTCAATTAAGTAAAATTACATAAATTGATCAATACAAAAAATAATTGACTGAGTACACACACACTCTCACAATGCAAGGGTAACAGCAGTAATTGTGTTTTTTGTACGAAACTCATTAGTTAATCTTTTTTTACGTAATAGTTATTTTCTAAACGTTTGATTATAAATAAAAATAAATGAAATCATGCTATTTCATTAGTCCACATCCTTTATAGTAGATTATGATACTGTTGCATAACAAGGGTTCTTATAACATGAGTGTGTCACACGAGTGTTATAAGACCAAGTTATGTACAGTGTCATACACTGGCTATACGGAACCTAAAAACGATAGTTATAAATCCCTACTAACATTATAAATGCGAAAGTAACTCTGCCTGTCTGTCTGTCTGTTACGATTTCCCGCTTATACCTCTCAACCGAATTTTGATGAAATTTACTTTTACCCTACTTTTTATTGCTAAAAAAGGGTTGTGAGGGGTTGAAAATGGGGTTTGAAAGTTGTATGGAAGTATCGTCATTTTTAAAGCGATTTGAATGAAATTTGGTATATAGATAGTGTAGAGCCTGAAGACGGACATAGGCTACTTTTTATTGTGAAAAAACACACAGACAGACATGACGAATTTATAAGGGTTCCGTTTTTGCCATTGGGCTACGGAGCCCTAAAAAGTACAAGGTGATCTCACAACATATTACCAAAATGTATATTTAGTCCGAACCAGACTACCTTTGACACCATAAAACTAAGCCAACTAGTAAGAAAATAACAGTCATAAAATTAATGCCTTAAAAGAAATATGTAGTTTTACACAAAATGGAAGAAAACACTGACTTCTGTAAGACAGGTCATCGCACGTAGCTCAAGATTCATAGGCTTCAAGGATGTCTGCTGTCACTTTTTGTCAATTAATCGAAGTTCAATTCAAGGATTACTAATTGTTATCAACTTTATATTTTTATGCGAAGCTAGCCCGATCGGTTTGCTTTTGCGTTTATCAACGCAACTTTCAGGCCTAGTTCCACACGTTTCCCTAGTTCAGGATCAATGAGGTACATAAACGTCAAGCCTCTTTTCTGGACTGGGGGTGTAACGGGTAGTAGTGATATGACCAAGTTCTCCGCCAACCGTTGCCTTTGACCTTCATTCACTAAAACGTTTCTGTAGAAATCTGATGCCGGAGCTAAATCAGCTGCGTTGTTTTGCAATACTAGAAGCTTTTCAGAAGGTTGTCTATCGTCTACGTATGGTACGGGACCGTTGTATGAGTTCGGGTAGTAATTAGGGTTATCTCTCATATTGTCTTTCACAGGAGGCACTCCGTCGCGAACATAAGTCCTGACGTATTTTGGGAAGTTCACCCTTATTTTGTTGTGGTTGATTCCTAATCGATGATTTTGAGTGTCACGATAGAAGATTCTGCGACCTTTGAACATGTTGTCCACTGGCCCTGGGATGCCGGGTACTAAATTTGCAGGATTAAATGCACTTTGTTCTATTTGCTGAAAGTGATTTCGAATTGCTTTGTTCACAACGAATCGTCCGATGGGCACTGTGTGGTACGTTCCTTTCTCCCAAGCCCTAGTTACATCGAACGGATCATAGTTTAACTTTTTGATGTCTTCTACTTTCATAACATCCATTTCTAATCTCCAAGATGGATAGTCTTTGCGAGCTATTGCATTGTACAAATCTCTTATGTAGTAATCTAAATCAACCCCCTGAATTTCAGCGATTTGAGCATTAGTCAGATTATCTAAGCCTTGTTCTGTCCTAAAATTAAACTTTACATAATGCCTTCCACCAGTTTTGTTGCTCACTTCATATGTGTGAATGGGGAATGCATCCATCTTTCTATATCCATTTGGAACTCCGAAGTCTGATTCAAGCCACAAAAACGTGTGCAACGTTTCCGGTCTCAATGTGATGAAATCCCAAACTTGCGTTGCATCGTGGAGATGCGTCGCTGGGTTTCGCTTGAATGCATGCACAAGTGGTGTAAAATTGATAGGATCTTTGTAGAAATAAACGGGAGCTTGCAAACACAAAAAGTCCAAGTTTCCCTCCCTGGTATACAATTTTATCGCAAGAGCTTTAAACTCTCTCATAAGATCGGTCCCACCCTGGCTCGGGATAGACGTCGAGAATCTTGCAATAGCAGGTGTTTTCTTCCCGATTCCGTTAAATACGTCAGCAGAGGTGTACTTAGAGACGTCTTGGGTTACTTCAAAATAGGCTTCTCCGCCTGTTCCTTTGGAGTGAACTACACGCTCAGGTATACGTTCTGCGTCTTGAGTCACTTGCAAATCGACCAAGAACTGATTAGTAAACTGATCTGCGTTGATCGTGAAGATCTTGCGTACGTCTACGGGTTCGCCATTGCTCGTAGTCAACATGTCTATTTCCTGGAAATTATTGTTCACCATTAATTGATAATTCCTGTGACAAGAACAGAATAATCTAGCTAAATTTTAACTAGCCTCTCTGCAACGTGGTGGGTTCAATCTCTACTGAGAATAAATATTTGTGCGGTGAAAACAGATGTTTGTTCTCAGTCTGGGTGTTATATTTTATTCTAAGGATATAGTTAGATTTTTTTATCAAAATGGATATAAGCATTATAATATCTGGTTCCCATAGTAAATATGTCAATAACACTGTAAAAATCTACATACCGGATTCATCAATTTAAAGTCGTAGAGTTGTCGAGCCGATGGATCCACCGTGGCATTGTCAAATTTAATTTTTATGCAAGAAGCACCAGCTACACATATTATAACAAATGCACCTAACGACTTCATCGTTGAGACTGCAATCGTTACAACACATGCAAATAATAATAGACCTTATATAAAATTTTAAAGGATACAATTATTTTTTTCGAGATTTCGATCTTTAAATACCTAGTAGTCCGCAAGCGTTTCCTCAACCAATTTTATAATTTAGCAGCCTAGTTGTTACAAAGTTGCAAAAGATGAATAAAGCATACGAATTTTATACACAAACGATTAATATGAGAATGGATTGTACAAATTAAAACGCATAGG
This sequence comes from Thera obeliscata, assembly GCA_947578465.1. Classification (NCBI taxonomy): domain Eukaryota; kingdom Metazoa; phylum Arthropoda; class Insecta; order Lepidoptera; family Geometridae; genus Thera; species Thera obeliscata. The sequence goes on along the minus strand of OX387912.1, from coordinate 18,421,156 downwards.
CAGGCACCTAAAATAAAAATTCAAATAAATAAAATTACTTTTATTGATCAATACAACAAAATTATTGACTGAGTACAACTACACACTCACAATGCAAGGGTAACAGCAGTAATCGAGTTTTTTGTATGAAACTCATTAGTGAATCTTTTTTACATAATATTTATTTTCTAAACGCTTGATTATAACTAAAAATGAAATCTTGCTCATGAGAGTTAAAGCATTTCATTAGTCCACATCTTTTAAAGTAATTAACTTAATCTCTTCGCTTTATTAATCAAAGCTTTAGTCAGGCCGAGTTCTACACGTTCTCCGAGATTGGGATCAATGAGATACATAAACGTCAAACCTCTTCTCTGGACAGGGGGTGTTACGGGCACCAGCGAAATGATCAAGCTCTCTACCAACCGTTGCCTCTGCCCTTCGTCAACTAAAACGTGTGTATAGAAATGTCTCGCCGGTGCCAAGTCAGCTGCGTTACTCTGCAGAACTAAAAGTTTTTCAGAAGGCTCTCTAGAATCAACGTAAGGTGTAGGACCGTTAAACGAGTTCGGAAAGTAGTTCGGATTATCCATCATATTCTCTTTCACCGGGGCATGACCATCACGGTTGTAAGTTCGGACGTATTCGGGATAATTTGTTCGTATTTTGTTAAGCCCAGCACCTAATCTATAATTCTGGGCATCACGGTAGAATAATCTGCGACTTTTAAACAGGTTGTCTACTGGGCCCGGTATACCAGGCACCAGATTGGCAGGGTTAAACGCAGCTTGTTCAATAACTTCAAAATGATCACGTGGTTGCTTGTCAAGAACCAACCGGCCAATGGGTACGGTACGGTACGTACCTTTCTCCCACATACGAGTCACATCAAATGGATCAAAATTAAGTTTTTTCAGATCTTTTAAAGTCATAACATCCATTTCTAATTTCCAAGAAGGCTTCTCTTTACGAGCGATGGCGTTGTACAAATCTCTTACGTAGTAATCTAAATCATCCCCCTGAATTTCCGCAATTTGAGAATTGGTCAGGTTGTCTAATCCTTGTTCTGATCTAAAATTAAATTTTACGTAAAACCTTTCACCGAATTTGTTGTGTAACTCATAAGTGTGAATAGGGAAGGCGTCCATCTTTCTATAGCCATTCGGAGCTCCATAATCTGATTGTACCCAAAGAAATGCGTGAAACGTCTCTGGTTTCAGGGTCACAAAATCCCATACTTGTGTTAAGTCAAACATGTGCGTCACTGCATTGCGCTTGAATGCATGCAAAAGTGGGGAAAAGTTAATGGGGTCTTTGTAGAAATAAACCGGTGTTTGCAAACATATGAAGTCTAAATTTCCTTCTCTGGTATACAATTTGGCTGAGAGGCCCTTGAATTCTCTCGTAAGATCGGTCCCTCCTCTGTCTGCGAAAGTCGTTGAGAATCGAACTCGCGTTCTAGTTTTGTTCCCGACTCCGTTAAACACGTCAGCTGAGGTATACATAGAGACGTCATGTGTCACTTCAAAGAATCCCTCTGCACCCACTCCTTTGGCGTGGATTATTCGTTCTGGTATTCGCTCCCTATCTATACTCAAGTGCAAATCCATATGATAGTCATTGATAAACTGATCTGCGTTGAGCGTCAAGGTTTTTCTTACGTCTACTGGCACACCATTGCTCGTAGTCAACATATCTATTTCCTGCAAATTAAAAATGTTGGAATACTGAAATTTAACGAAAGCTATTCTAAAGTCTCATAATGGTTCATTTCAGTCAGTCTGGCTGAGGGCACTGCTCCGAGTGCTTTCACAGGTAACACGTAAGAAGTTCCCGCAGCAATAACCGAAACACAACAAATCAAAAGCCCATGTGCTCCTCAAGGTACAAGTAAAGAAAAAGACGAAAACAAGAGTAAAAACACTTACGGGATTTTTTAATTTAAAGTCGTATAGCTGGCGTTCTGCTGGGTCCACGGTGTCATTGTCAAACTTTATACCAGATGCACCGATAACAAAAAGTAAAACTAATGCAGGAGACCGCTCCATTGTGGAGAATACATTTACTGAGCGGCATCGACATTATATAAAGTTAGCCTATTAATAATATTAAAACATATTCGATGTTTTGCATATTGAATCAATAAAAATGTAGATTTTTGCATGTTTTGATAATATAGAATACATTACTTGGAATACATCAATACTTCTAGTAAAGCTGCAGCTTAATAAATTAATCCACCATTCGAATAACCTAGGCCCTATTCTGGTTAAATATTTTTTAAGTATTCCCAATTAGCCGTTAGGCCTTTACGGCCAATGGCCAGAGGGGGAAAACCACACGCGAACTAAATTTACCACCTTTTTACCACTTAAAAGGTTCATATTTTCCAACTGATTTTGTAGGTCATCAACCCATTCATTACATAAAAATTCATAAATAAAATCACGCCTTGGTAGGCAGAGATCATGGATTTCTCTATCGCTTCATTCACTCGCATAACATTCTTCATACAATGCTCGTCATAAACCAATGAATAAATTAAAGCTGGATAGAGATTAAGTACGCCTTATCCAAAGATACATAAATATTATTTTAACATTACATTTTAGCATTGATTTTTGAAGGAAAAACCAATGAACGGAAATGCGTGTCTGTTGAGTAGTTCATATCTACTTAAATAAACGGTTACTTAATCATAAGCTACATGATGTAATTGTCTGGCACTACTTGTTACAGTAGTATTTGCAGGGGCGTATTTACCCTTAGGCCAAGAGGGCCATGGCCCGGGGCGGCAGGCTGCGAGGGGCGGCGCAAGCCGCCCCTCGTTCAGATTCGTGCGCCTTTTTTACTTTACATCATCATCATCATCATCCACAGCCCGACTTCACCCACTGCTGGGTATAGGCCTCCCTTAGTTTGTGCCATCTACCTCGATCCTGTGCCAGTCTAAGCCATTGCCGCCCCACGACCCTAAATATATCTGACTTTACATCCCTGAAACAATTTTAAAAAGCCTACTAACCAAAACTAACCTCGTTCGTCGAACGAACGAACAAAAGATGAAACTCATAAAAATAACGTTAATTTTAACGGGGCGGTTGGCCGGCGGCCGGTCAACGGGAACGGGCGAGAGCGGGGCGAGGCGTACTCCGTCGCTCGTGAGTGACTCGGGACTAGTCGGGATGCTTCGACTTTCGTTTCTCGTGTTGTAAAGCAGCCGGGGCGGCGCGGTCGCGGGTGGACTGGCGGCTAGCGGCACGTAAGTCTAGCGCTGAGCGATACGCGAAGGGGATAGCTGCGCATGTGTACTGTCGCGCACGCAATATAATTATAACTTTAAATAATTATTTAGTCAATTGAAATGTTACATAAGCTTTACATTTTTTAATTGCTAACTCTTTTCCTTACTTATAGAACTTTCCAAATTATTGTTTCTTGTAGTAATTTCTAAAAGGAGTGTACATTTTCGATAATGTTAGGCAGGTAGAAAAGGTGCGGGTTACCGTTTGGGGACAAATTAACATCTACCTACTACGACTATTATTAAAGAAGCTATTAGCAAAAAAGTGAGAAAATTTCTAGACAAAATTTCTCACCTTATTGCTTATAACTTCTTTAATTTTAAATTAAAGGCAAAAAGTTATACAAAAATATTTTTAGCAAAGCGATTTGCTACAAATTATTCCTTGATGAAATTTTGTAGGACGCATAGTTTCCGAGATATCGCGAAAAAAGTGTTTGCACGCCTTTAACGAAGATGGCGGCCGGGGGACAAGGGCGGCAACCCCACAAACATGGAGTTAAGCTATTATTGACACATATCCCAAAAATAAAATTGCGTCCTTTATCAAAAATGCAATATTCGGTCCTTAAATTGTATCATTTCAATGGACTAATTAGCTAAATAATTATAATGACATGATTTTAATGTAATGTTAAATAGTAAGATGTCCAAACATTTATAGTAGGTACCTAAGACATAAACTTTTGACATTATCAGTCAATAACAATACAATTATTGAGAACGCGACTGTACACTGTATGTGCACAGGGTGTGGTATCGGTGTGGGGAGGGGAACTCGAGCGGAGAGCCAATCGGCGCTACGCACGCCTGCCCTTCATCCCGCTAGCGCCCCTCAGGTACCTTAATTTTGACTTCTGCGTAATAACGGTCAGCGCTAAAGTAACGTGCCGCTACTCATACTTTTTTTTTTCAGCCTACACTCAGAAAAAAATATTGTTGGTTCCAACAATAAAACTTTAACAGGGGAGAGCCCACAATGGTGTATATTCCGTGCGTCAATGTTTTTATTGTCATGGATCAAGTTGTCAGTACAGCAATATATCTATTGTCAAGAAGTAAATTGTCATTGCAACAATGTTTTTATTGTCAAGAATTAATTGTCATTGCAACAATGTTTCTATTTTATCAATAAGGCGTGTTTTGATACTACAACAATGTATCTTTTGTCAGCGGAACTAATTTCGAAAACGAAGGACTAAAAATGTACAACTAGTAGGTACGAAAGACCCCAAGTGTGTGGGGTAAAAAAAGAAGATTTGATAATACCGAAGTTGATCCGATGCATTCATCGGGTCAACTCCCAGTCATATCAAATCTTCAACGGATTCATTAATCCGTTGAATACAATTTCATAAAACCACTTCTACTATATAAGGAAACGCCGTGCGTTTTCGTCAGCGCGTTCTAGGATCGTTACAATTTTAGTCACGCCATCTAGTTCTAAATTTAGTAAGCAGCTTTTTTGTTAGTTTATTTTACTAACAATGTTCACATTGACACACTTGCAACGTTCCATTGTCACCTCAGCGACATATTTATTGTATAACAAAAGGTAGTTGAATACTACGACTCTAGTAATTTTGCTAAGTTGTTTTACAATGTTCACATTGATACACTAGCAACGTTCTATTGTCACCACAACGACTTGCTTATTGCATGACAAAACGAAGTTGAACTTTACTCCTTAGTTATTTTGCTAAATTTATTTACAATGTTTACATATTTTACACATTTGCAACGTTCCATTGTCATCACACCAATATATTTATTGTATAACACTGGCCCACTTCTACTCCAAATATTGCTATGCCCTTAACTTAAGGGCCTATTATGTATTCACCCTTTTTAGCTTTAAAACTTCACCATGTAACATAATAATTGCGATAAATAATATGCATGAGTTTGAGTAGTCAAATGCTACGACTATAGGTCTTTAGTTAGATTTATTAAAAATGTTCGCATTGACACACATGCCAGTTTCATTTTCACCTCAGCAACATACTTATTGTATGACAAAAAGTACTCAAATGCCACAACTATAGTTACTTTGCTCCGTTTTTTACCAATGTTCACATTGACACGCTAGCAACGTTCTATTTTCACTACAGCAACGTATCTATTGCATGGCAGATGGTAGTTAAATGCTACGACTATAGTTACTTTGTTAGATTTATCAACAATGTTTACATTGACACACCTAAAACGTTTTATTGTTATATATTCAACTTTTTTATTAACTTTGATGTAAGGACAAAGCTAAATTGTTCCTTGCACATTATACGAAGGAAAATCAGCGGACAATAAAAAAGTTGCTAAACTCAACAAAGCTCTTTCTGCTAAAGTAACAGAGTATTTAGTTGCTCCGACAGGAAATTTCTGACAATGCATTTATTGTGACTTTGTTGACCCATTTTTTTCTGTGTGTACATTGTCCCACTACTGGGCAAAGGCCTCCCCCAAAGACTTCCAGTTCCCCCTATTCTGGGCCTCCTCCCACCATTTCTTATATATTTTATGAATAAAATATAAAATACTGGCAGGGTGTGCTCAAACGCAAACCTATTTAGGTAGTAGGTACGTAAAAAAAAACTTTTTTTCCGAAAATTTATGGGGCGGTTTATCTTTTAGGCCCGGGGCGCCAAATCTTTAAATACGCCTCTGAGTATTTGAAACACAAAACCTTTAGCTTCTCAATTTACAATTCGAATTAAACAACGAAGATCTCAGCAGGTATACCGAAAATAGCAAAACAATAAGCCATAATAATATAGCAAAACAATAAGCCAGAGGTCAGTCCTTGTAACTTCAACCCTGGAACTGGCAACTGGACTCGCCTACTCGTAGCAAAGACGTTTCAAAGTCATCATATAATTATAATGTTGAATTATTAAACTAAAATAATTTTTGATAGTAATGCCGCAATTGTAACTTCCCAGGAAGGCTGCAGAACCTTAAACAGAAATCTTCAGGACTAAGTGTAGATTCTGTCAGAAACGATAATGTGTGCAATCTATTACGCACCGGGAAGGGGCTATTATAGCCCCTTCCCACTGGTGCGTGATATCGCGCACCTGCCCGCACCAGCACGTACAACACACCATGGGAACGGTCTCGTGCGCCGAGGTGCGCGGCAGCACAGAAGCATTTTCTGTGTGCGTTGCCGTGCGTTGTCATGCGCGGTGCGGGCTGGTGCGTGATATCACGCACCGTAGGAAGGCGGCTTAAGACACCTTCTGTTTTGTTTGCTATTATATAAGTGTGTGCTTGAATGAAATAAATAACTATCTCATCTTATTGTGATACCATTGAATAAAGACATGTTTTACTTTGACTCCATCTCAAACCCGACCTCGGAATAATACAGAAAACCCAATGTCACAAAGTTTTTTGTTTATTTCAGGAATTATTTTTATCGTACAAAGTTGTACCCAAATCGTTACAAATCCTTCTAGTTCCAATCATCTTACTAAACGTTTACGTTTACAATAATAGGATCGAACGACTGTTTGAAAATATATCATGGGACAGCCTTGACAAAGAACTTTACTGACAACCGAACTTACCCTTTTTACGACGCTATAAAGGGGCCGGATTGATGACAGTGAACGCAAATGGTCCTTTCCATCGGTACTTTAGAATTGCTATTTTAGGAATGTCTTTTGATATTACTTTACTGTAATCGTTATGGTTTCTTATTTGAACGCCACGTGTATCTTATTTGACAAGGTAAGCTAAATAGAATTTGGTAGAGACATTTTAACGATCACAACTGTATTGAATGTTTTTGATGTTTCGGTCATTGAATTTTTGGTTAATAGTAATTAATAGTAATAGGGTGGGTGGGTTAATAGTAATAGGGTGAAAACTCTTCATTGAATAAAGCTAGAACTCTTACTTTAGTAGGTACACCGCAATTACAACTTTACAAGACGCCATTTTTCTTCCCACTCCATAGTGATGTCTCGTCGCTCGGTCCGAGTAGAGATGTCCTATTCCCAAAAACCGGTTAACAATAGGTATTTTTCATTTGTTATTTGTAGCACTTTTTGTTTGAAACATGTCCACTTAAGTAGGTTGCTAGCCAATAATAATTGCTGGTGTTAGAAAATCCGCCTCCGACTTTTCAATTTACACAAAGAAACTTACAATTTAACAAATGTTTACTAAATCCACAAAACAGTTGAGCTGTCTGCAGACCGTTACAAAAGATCTAGAGATAGCTCAACTGATCCAAATCAGTGCCAGACGGAAGCGTCCCCAAAACGCTGGCGGCATTGCCACGCTGAATAGTGAATAGCAATGCTAATGCTTATTTTCAATTTATATTCCAAAAGTGATGTAATATAAGTTTAAAAAGCTTGTGGAACCGACTTCATGGCCAAACTGCTGAACCGATTTTAATGAAATTTCTTTGGGAAGTATTTTTTTGTATCTGTAAAAAAAAAACAATTCAGCACATAAGTAGGTGACTTATGCAATAACAAACTTAATGTAAAAAAACTTAACAAAGAAAATTTTCAATTGAATTGAGAACCTCTTCCTTTTTTAATAGAAGTCGGTTAAAAAATAAAACTGGTCATCAAAATAAACGTCATAATTTTTACTCTTTTTATAAGAAAGTTGATGCTCAAAAGTATCAAACTTCAAACAAAATTCTGCTCCTAATTACCAACTCGGCTGCTGTGAATTTTACTACCTACAACCTGCAAGAACAATCAATACAAACCATCGCTAAATGTCTCGCAAATCTATTTCAGGATAAGACATCCCGCACACTGAACTACACTCTATTACAGCTGTTTAAAGTTGAAATTCGTAAAGCTAGAACCCTGTGACCTGGGGAAGAGAAATGGGTCAGGTCGAAGTCGCACTCCACTTCGCTTTAATTATAAACGTGTAGTGTCCGTAGTTCGCGGTGGAGTTGATTGCACGAAGCACCTGTGGAATTGTATTTTGATTTACAAATCTCCGTAAATGTTGGGTTGACCTGTTTACACGATTTTGTCGTGACGTGCTTGTTGACCCGATTTTTTACCCGACTACGGCGATGCAACTGCCACGGGATGCACTTGTGGATTAGTGGTAGTAGTCCCCGCCTTCCGATCCTAAAGGTAGCACGTTCGAATTCAGCCATGTATCTATGGATTTTTCAGTTCAGAAAATGTATTTATACAATGCTAGTGCTCATTAGCTGGATTTTTCAGTTCAGAAAATGTATTTATACAATGCTAGTGCTCATTAGCATTGTATAAATACATTTTCAATACGATTTTTTCCTTCACCATTAGTAATAATGAAGGAAAACATCGTGAGGAAACCCATGGTTTAGTCAGCTCTGCTCGTATTGTCCATGTTTTCCGGAGGATTAGACCGACTAAGCTGCTAAGGATGGTATAGGTGCTAGGCAAGCATATTCCATCTAAAATCCTGTCCCAGACACTAAAGCATCCCACAAGTAGAGCTTGAGTAATTACCATCAGTTGCCCCTGACGCTATATAAATAAATCATCTACAATAAATCCAAAGGCCGCAAAAAAGAGGGTTAAATTTTTTGTGTTATTGGTTAACGCGATTATTAAATGTAGCGATATATTTATGTGAGGGGAAAAAATAAAGAGACGTGTACAAAATAATGGCGGGTTTTCTGTTTTCTCAATAATTACTTGTTGTTCCTAAATCCTCAAAGAATATTTAGTGGTCTATAGATTATGGTTCTTTTACTTGTGGAAAATAGTGACAAGTTTTGACGAAAGCAACGACCCGCGTATATAGGTACTCCATGAAACTAGGCCAACGCCTTAGGTCATAAATGATGTATTTGGATGCGATAAGTTCCTACAAACTCAAACTAACTCAACTCAAGCCGATTGTCAGAAAATTTCGTGAATCTTCATTTTATCGAGGCCTTGGAATTTTTAACACCCGAATCGGAGGGTTGGGTAAACTTGAGTGGAGTGCGACATTTTACATCTTCTTAATTTTGTCGTGTTGCTAGTTCTTTCTAACCTCTTGTGGTGTTTTTAACTAATTTCACGACTGTTGTCTGATAGCAATTTCAAGGGCTGAGAGTTGCCGTTCTTTATTGTAAAGGCTAACCAATGGACCCAAACTCAGAACTTTTTATTATAAAACTACCACTAAGTTATTGAGGTTGGTTTTTAGCCTAAATTCCGACCAATTTTACAAAAATGTACTTTAACTTGTGAAGTATTTTCTAGCATTGGTCCCATGATAAGCTCTCGTTTTTGCTGCCGAAGTCGGTTAAAAACATTCTGACCGTGCTAATCTTGGGCAGCCTCTACTAAAACATTCCATCATTTTTGTGGTCACAAAATACAAAATATTATGTGTATACTGTTTTGCTAGACGGATCTGGCGCTTTCCTTCAGGATCAGAGGAATAAAGCGCAGGTGCCAGAGGGTGGGCCCCTACTCCTATGACGTCATCGCAGCGGTTCCAAGATCAAGGGCACCTTGCCCAGCCCTTGTTATTATCCGATTGAACCAAATCGAAAGTTTGTGTTGGCCGTGAATAAAGACCAATACTCAAAGCTAACTACAGGTATTTCAATGCACAATTATACTATTATCACCCTTATGTAGATGGTTAAACTAAACCCGTATACAAATAAACAATCATATACCAAAGGTAGGTGTATTTTGTGGCCGCCCGCGGCTTCGCTGGCCCGTTCCCGTAACACCCCGTTCCCGTTGCTTTTTCGGGATAAAAAGTATCCTATGTCCTTCTCCTGGTTCTAAGCTACCTCCCCACTAATTTTCTGCCAAATCGGTTCAGCCGTTCTTGAGTTATAAATAGTGTAACTAACACGACTTTCTTTTATAAATATAAGATTATAGATGGATTAGTGAGAGCACTAGTGGTCTAGTGGTAGCAAATCGCCTTCCAGTCCGGTCCGGGTTCAAATCCGGTGGTGCATCTATGGATATTTCTCTTCAAAAAATTTATGTGCACAATGCTAGTGCTCAGAAACGGTGAAGGAAAACATCGTGATGACACCCATGGCTAAGAGCCTGTCCAGATGGAGCGTTTTACGCGCGAGTGCCCTCGCGCGTTTCAATTTATATTGCGTCCAGATGCCGCGTTTTACGCGCGCTCCTACCAAATAGATGCTCGCGTTTTACGCGCGATTGAGGAATCGCGCGTAAAACGCGCGTAAAACGCCCCATCTGGACAGGCTCTAAGTCAGCTCCGCACGTATTGACTTTCCCGTGGATTAGGCAGATTAGGCAGACTAAGCTGTCAGGATGGTATAAGCTGCTGGGCAAGCCTACTCCGTCTAAAAAATATCTCTAGTATACTATAGCGTCCCGCAGTTGCCCCTGACTCTAAATAAATAGTCTTTATAAGTTATTTACGGTAAAATAGATTATAGATTTACCTTAAATAACAATATTCTAAAAATATGCTCAAATGACAAAAGTCAGTCAAGTCAGTGTAAGAATTCATCATCATCATCATCATAAGCCTGAAGAAGTCCACTGCTGGACATAGGCCTCCCCTACACAATTCCAGGAAGAACGATACTGAGCTCTTTCCATCCACCGACTTCCCGCGATCTTAACAATGTCGTCGGTCTTTCTGGTGGGTGGGCGCCCTACTTTTCGCCTTCCGGTTCGTGGTCGCAATTCGAGAACCTTTATTCCCTAACTAAACAGTTTAAGAATTATCGCAGCTAAAAAGTCATTGTTTAAAACACGGGCATAAGTGGCCTGACTGGCTAAAATCTCGATTATCTAATCTCCGGCATCGGTATCGATCCGACACCCTTCAGACCTCCCGGTTTGACAACAAAAGGGCGAAAAGGAGCGAACAAAACCCTGACGTCATGAACCTTGCGTCGAACTCTTGCAAAAGTTAGTTCGAATTCATGTCTAAGAAAGATTAAAGAAATATGTAAATAAATACATAATAATCTTGGTTTGAAAAAATCTGTGACACGATAAGAAAAAGAAGAAGAATACATAATAACAATAATAACTATATCGCCCAAGCTAAGCAGAGCTGTAGGAACCAGATAGCTGATATAATTCTTGCATATACGATTTTTTTGTACACCCATACTTAGAATACAATATAACACCCAGACAGAGAACAAACAATAATGACAGAGAACACACAAATATTAGTTCTCTGTGGGGATCGAACCCACGCCCTCATATAATGCCATAGATTACATACATTGGCCTTATATTTGAACAGAAAATAAATAAATATCCACAACTCTATCAAGACCCAAACTAAGCAGAGCTTGTTCAATGGGAAACAGATACCTAGCTGATTGCAGTACTGACCATCAGCGACAGGACTAATTTTAAGTAACTTTTAAATTTAAGTGTCCGTTAAAAGCGATTAAAAGAAAGAGAAAGGGTTAAAAGGAATAATTAACAAAGGAAAGATCCGGGGCAGCACAATACCAGTGCTCTCAAACGGCGAAGGAAAACATCGTGAGGAAACCGGCATGTCGTAGAACCTAAAAAGTTCGAAAATATGTGTCAAGTGCACGAAAGGAGCCTCATTGAGGGGCACTTAAAATCCCTTCACCACACTTGGTTCGAAAGAACCAGTGACACGATAAGAAGAAGATTGAATTTGAATTAATTAATACATCCACATTGACTTAAATTGAAAAACCATTTACTCGTATAAAAATAAGAGAAAACTTCTCCAGAAGGGCAAGCCCCCACTTCATTTACGAAATGTTGTTTTCGTTTCGCCTATATGTGTCTCTTTCATTGTATGGAGAAAAGATGACACAGCAGAAATACGTTACGTAGAAACGATCAAAACGAGTTTTTGTCTCATTAATTTTCCATACAAAAGAGCTTCTTCCATACGTGCTTACACGAAAACGGGTCCGGTTAATGTACGTCCAGTTATTGTACAGCATGTTATTGTACACCATGTTAAAACGAAACCTTTTTTCGTTTTTTGGATTCGTTTTAACCTGCCGTACAATAACTGGCTGCGAATTAACTGGGTGCACAAAATTGTCACGTGATGTTATTGTACAGCATGTTAATTGGATGCCATTAGGGCCCGTGCACACTGAGGCAATTCAATTATTTCTTATTTTTTGTAGGTAATGGATACTGCTCTTTAAGAGAATAATCCTTTGGGGTAAATGTAAACAAACATTTTCTGGCACTGCGGCGGCCGCTGCCACGGCACGCTCGCTTTGCTCGCTCGCCTTGTGCGTTATTTATATGTTCTAACATAACCTAACCTATCCAAGTCGGATCCGCCCTATAAATTCTCAAGAACAAGTATAAGTATCCGCTGCCAGAACAAAACAGCAAAAATCAATATTGAATTGCTACAGTGTGCACGAGGCTTAACTGGCATCGTAATAACGGTGCGTACAATAACAACACGTGACGACATTGTACAGCATGTTATTTCGCGACCTTTTATTGTACGCCCCGTTAATCCAAACCCTGGCATCGTAATAACGGTGTGTACATTAACCTGCTGTACATTATCATGCTGTGCAATAACGGGTCGTACATTATTGCTTCCCCACGAAAACAACATTTGGTAGACGAAATGTGGAAGCCTAGCTGGTACGCGGGATACAGATTGCATGCTTCCTTTTTTTTTATGCAAATGATAGACAAACGGGCTTACGGGCCACCTGTTGGTAAGCGGTCACCGTCGCCCATAGACACCAACAACACCAAGGGTGCTGTCGTTGCGTTGCCTACCCTGAAGGAACTTTTTTACATTTTTCTTGAACCTATTCATGTTATAGCTGAGGGGAAAGACCTGCTTATGATGACACGTAAGTTTCATCATCGTCTGACAATCGGATAGTTTCCACTTTTATGTCTTGTGCCTGACTCAAGTGATCAAAGTCATTGTCCACTTGTACACCTCCATTCGATATATTTTTGTAAAGTTCCATTATCCCTAACTTAAAGTCAAATTTTTGTGACAACGTTAACTTCTGCATGTCTGGTAGCAAGCTTTTCAGGAATGATAAATCTGGATCAACGTCTTGCATTGTACTCTTTTCCAAGCTGTTTATTACAGATCGTTCGAAGGCTGTCATTTGGGAGGTTCTCTTCTTGTTCTTAAGTGCTGGTCGGGTAACACGCTTCAGTTGGCTTACTGGATTGATTCGAGCATTTTTTGGTCTTTTCTGTGCCGTTTTTGCTGCAGGGAATCCGATGGATGAACGTTCAACGTCTTCTTGCGTGTCAGATTGCGCGCTGTCATTTGATTCTCTGGAAATATACCCTTATTTGTAACTACAAGAAAACAATTTAATGTTACAGCAGAGGCAACTCATGTTTCAACAGAGTTTATCATTACCAGAAGTTTTATTGTCGATTTTTTTGTATTTTTATCAGTTTTTGGCCAAACCCGGGATTAATCAAGCAAAATACTTAGCAAGTAAAAAGCTCGTGCGCAGTGCCTATGAGGCACAACTTGTTTTAAAAACGAATCAGAAATAAATTTATTTTACAATAAATACTTCGCGCCTATTTATTATTATTTATTTATTTTATACAGCTTGCCGATCGATGGGACAAGCGGCCCACCTGATGTTAAGTTTTAACCATCGCCTATATCAAAGACCCGCAGGTCACGCACGTCAGAAACGTGCACTACGATGCACTTCCCTGCGACCATCAACTTGAGGCATACAGATGTTCAGCCGCACGTGCCAGTAATTTCACCCGCCCCACACCCTTCAAACCGAAACACAGCAATGCTGCTTCACGGCGGAAAATGCCTCCGCTGCTATCAAGCAAACTGCGACACTATTTTGGTTTGAAATTGCACCCTTATCTATATCTATACTAATATTATAAAGAGGAAAGATTTTTACCTATTTTTGTATGTTTGTAATGAATAGGCTCAAAAAGTACGGGGCCGATTTAAAAAAAAATTTCTCCAATAGAATGCTACATTCTTCCAATTTGGCACAGGCTACATTTCATTTTGAAAAAATTAGGAATTCTTGGTAAAATTTGAACAATGTAACCGAAGGTGTAGAAAAATGAGTCTTATAATGTCTTTCGTCGAATGCGCTGCCGAAACTATTAGCGATAGAACAAAATAATGTACAACAATATTGTCTACCCCGTGCGAAGCCGGGACGGGCTGCTAGTATGTTATCTCAATGGTTTGGTAGATAGATTGTTTAATAAAATAAACTTGAAATTGTGTGAAACTTACAACTCATATCGTTTTTTATCGTACACTGGTCTTATAAACTCCAATATGTCAGAGTAAAGGTATCTTCTCTTCTTGGCACGGACCTCTTGCTCGCCCGGCCTTTGCTCGGAAAGAAGCTTCTTGTAATAATCTCGTATGTTATTCCATTTCTTCTTCATTTCCAATTCTGAAAAAGATTTATACAAATTGACTAAGTATCACTTGATCTTAGCTCAGACACCAACCTACCCTGAACTGAAGAAATTATTAACTTATCTTTATATAGAAAATAAGAAAAGAAAGAAAGAAAACACATTTATTTTGGACACAACACACATAAACACAGCAAACAGAGTAACACTTTATCAGACCTACAAAAAACAGTACATTTTTATGTAGGTATGTTAAAATGAATCCCTTGGCCATGCCAATACACATGAACGATTTGGCTGATTGGTACGATTGATTGATTGGTATGGGTAGCTTAGAACCAGGAGACGGGCATACTTTTTATTCAGAAAAAAAGGAAACGGGGCGAGCATAGCTATAGCTGCTGACGGCTAGAGTTGTTGTGACGTCACGCTCTTACCAAAACCACAGAATAGAAATAAGTGCCCAATCCCAAACAAAATGGCGGCAGCCGACTTTTTAACTCCTTTGGCAGCCGACACAGACACAACATAACAAAGGGTTTGATTCAAGGCGCAGGCGCTCCTTACAAATACACAGTTGAAATTGTAACGTCAAATCGGAAATTATAATGGACATGACTTACGCTGAATGTATTTGTCTCCTTCGGGCAAGAAATCCCAGTCGGCAATCAAGTCCAAACAAACGCCATTCCACGCCTCGTCTTTCAAACCTTTGTTGTGGTATCCTTCGTCCTCCAAATCCCATATCGCTCTAAACTTTTCAACTGAACGTATTAGATCTTCAGAATCCACCATTTTGTTTACAATAATAATAAACTGTGGAGCGAAGGGAAATAAAGGTGCACGTCCACCCGCATGCGCGGTTCGATCGCGACTGGGGAGAGGGGTCCGGAACTCCGGAACGGACGGACGGAATGGATCAGCCCGGAGATCGCCGGGTTTGCACGAAAAGTCTAGACGTCTACTGCTGCACACCGGTCCCAAATTTTCTATAATTATTATTACGGATGTGCCGAAAGTGTACCTATGTTAACTTTCATTATCTGGTAGATTAGGTACCTTTGGTAGCCGAGTTGGTCGATATTTTTAAACGACCAGCTGATGGAACATTTTTTTTTCGAATGGGCAAAATGCTGGTATTCGTCTGACGCTGACGGAACAAGCATATGGCCCACCTGATGTTGAGTGGTAACCGTCACCTATAATTGAGCATTGCCTCGTAGGTCACGCACGTCAGAAACGTACTCGATGGACTGGCCAACGTAGATCAACTTGAGGCATACAGGTTTTCAGCCTCACGTGCCAGTTATAATCACCGGCACCCTTCAAACTTCAACATAGCAATGCTGCGGTAGGTAATAAAGTAGATCTTTAATTCTACCGTCAAATGAAATCGAGAAAGTTGTGTTAGACATAGGTGTTTTATCTGTTTTAAAGTGTTACTCTCTCTTTGTCTCCCAGGTACCTCACAAAAAAGTATAACAAGTATTATACCTACGTGGAATCTGTTATCTCAAAGAAAAAAAATGCTTAGGTACAAGCTAGATCGCGCTATGAGAAATGTCCAATTTACTTTATAAGTTTCTTTCATTCGATTTCGGTAACGAACGATTTATTGAGCCTTTCATTCAATGACCTCCCGCGACCTTCACAATATCATTGGTCTAATTGGGTATAAAATATTCCATCGACCATTTTCCCTTTATAGGCACTACGACATAATACCATTAACTACCACGCACCACGCCTGAAAAAACAACGAGCAATCGACGTAGCTAAGTCAGTAAACTGTAGGTTATGTCAGGGGCAAACAACCTGATATAAACTGCTTTCAGAATCAGAACTGGTTCTTGATGCTTTAGTCCACTGGCTTCTCAGCTATGCTTTCTGCGTCTGGTCGTGGTTTCGCTCCCCACCGGCAGCAAGTAGGTAGTATGGTGAACAAAATGTTCTCCTTCTGGGCGATAAATTGCATTCTAAATTTGTATTTACACAAAAAACAGCATACTATGCGTGTTATCTAACAAGGTTGAATGTCCTATATTGTGGCGCTTAGCGCAGCTTCACGTAAAGGGAAACGGTGAGATTTAGATAATGTTTTATTATTTAATTTTATTTTGTGTACCTATCTAATGTCAATTTAATTTGTGAATGTGCTTACGTTTAATTTTAATATGTGTGTAATATGGTTCCTAATGTTCCGAATTAAATGTTTTAAATTTGAATTTGAATAAAAATATTCAAGTATTATATTTGGGCTCGTCCGGGGAAGTACTACCACCATGCCTATTTCTGCCGTGAAGCAGCATTGCTGTGTTTCAGTTTGAAGGGTGTGGGTGCCGGTGAAATTACTGGCACGTGAGGCTGAATATTTGTATGCCTCCAGTTGATGGACGCAGGGCAGCGTCAGCGGGCAGGGCAGGGCAAGGCATCGTAGGGCGCGTTCCTGACGTGCGTGACCTGCGAGGCATTGCTTTGTTATAGGCGATGGTTACCACTTAACATCAGGTGGGCTATATGCTTGTTCCATCAGCTAGTTACATAAAAAAAAAAAAAAAAAGCTATCTGGTAGCTATCCCCATAGTACAAGCTCTGCTTAATTTAGGGCTAGATAGTGCTGTTTGGATTGTCCACAATATTTATTGATTTGCTGCGAATGAGGAATATTTTTACACATTGTTAGTAGCAGATGCTTGGAGTCAAGTTTTAAATTCAGAAAAAGCTAACGTTTCTTTTTGTCTGAGCATGATTGAGAAAAATAATGTTGCAGCCTGGGGGCTAATTCTCGGGCCGATCTCGATCATTTTGAAATTTCATTTTATTGCTTCTTTTCGAAGAGGGAATGGATAATTTCCTTGAGTAATTCATAAACGACCTCTTCGTAAAAGCCTCGACAGCTACGATATACGGAAAACGTCCAAAAAGTGCAGGGTTGTGAAAAGAAGCAATAAAATAACATTTCAAAATGATCGAGATCGGCCCGAGAATTAGCCCCCTGAACGCGTGACATTTTGAGTCTTTCGAGATGTGAACAAAGGACTGCCTCGGGAAGCTTACACGGCACTCACCTCTGGGAATTTAGGGTCTGTGCGAAGTGAATGCAATTGGTTTTGTTTTGTAATGCGACATGAACAAAAAGACTGGGCTTTTTTTGCCCATTGTATTTTTTGTTTTTCAAAAACACTATCGGAAACCTTTTTCATGTTCATGTGAAACACACTGAAAGACAATCGAAGTCGCTACATGTAGAGTAACTTAAACAAACGAATACTAACAAATTACACCCTTTTGTGTGGGCTTTCAATAACATACGTCACGCAAAATAGAGTAAACAAATAAACTCGAAAACGATTATTTTGTCGTTGTTGCGAAAGCGGCTGTGCCCGACAGCAACACGGGTCGCCAATCGGTCACGTTTTTGCGAATATGCGTAGGCTATGTTTATGCCACGAATACTACGTTATCTAGTTTGTCATCATTATTGGCCATTGACAGATAATTAAACGGGGTTTGCTTTTGTTGAGATTGTCTAAATAGTGGTCCTCATCACCATCGTTGGCCGTTTACACTGTTGAGTAAAGGCCTCCTCTCTAACGCGCCACGCCACTCTTTCCGCTCCCTCGCGAGTCTCATCCACTCTGTCTCATCGTCCTGTCCGATATAAATTAAGGCATGAGCAAAGAAGTACACAAAGGTTAAATTAAATTATTGATATCTACAATGGTGTCTTATGTATTAAAATGTGGGTCAATCTGTGTTATTTTTTTAACGACGGAGAGTGATGTCACGGACATACAATAAATAACTTTTGATTATTTTATTTAAAAGTGATTAGTTTTAAATAAAACCAAAACTACCGTCACCCGATTCGCTTACCCAACTGTCGCCAATCGATTACCTATAAGCGGTAGGTAGAATGGTAGAGTAAGACGGTAGATTAAAAAATAAATAAACAGAATATAAAAAAAATTGATGTGGAAACACTAGTTAGTAGTTAGCAACACACTGGTGTGAAAAGATGGTGGATTTCTTAAAGAAGAATTAAATATTTATATTTTTTTATTAAGTTTTACCCCATCTTTTACTACTGAACCAACCACAACACCAAGAGTGGTAACTACGGCATCCTATCCCAAAAATGGGGGAGAAGCAATGCGAATGGACTTAGCACAAGCACGAAATAAATGTTTATCTTTATTTCTTTTACAAGCAGAGGTACACACATGAAATCTAACAATAACGTTCTGTCAGATGGCGGAGACAAAACAGAATCTCATTACTATACGAGTTGCCAAACCGCGTCTGCATTAGAAACACTGACGACCTTTAGGGCAGCATTTGCAAAGAAAACAGGCTATCATAGAGATCAGCAACCGTTATAGCCAGTTAAAGCTTAATTAAGAAATAGAACTAGCGATATCTCAAAACAGTGAGCAGAACCTGTAAAAAAAATTGTCCCCTGAAGACAAACTTTTTTCCGTTATTTGATGTTGGTGCTGAAATATGCACAACTCCGAGAGTCGTATAAAAGTTGCTCAAACTGAACCTTGTGATGCAACTGAATAAACGAATTTTGACTTTGACTCAGCATTTTCGGTGAATGTCAACAAACTTTACAAAATATAACCCCACTGTCAGCACCGTTAACGGGGAGAAAATCACGGGGATATTGGAAATACCTATTGACCCGAAATAAAGTAATAGTATTTTTACATGGTTTCTAAAGGCTTGAACACACCGCCAGCGAACTAGTTCGCTAGCGATGGCGAACTAGCCCCCAAATAATTTGAAGTCTCCGAAATGTACATTGCCATCACAATGGCGCTTTTGGCGCTAGGTCTAGCGCAATTTCAAAGCATTTAACTGCTATTATTTTGTAGGCTAATCTTGGATTAACCTTGGATTTTAAATACGTGTCGCAGTTTGTAGTTCATATAAATTGCCAAGTTAAAAAAAAATTACGTTTCTATTGAGTTTTCAAAAAAAAAAGATATTTATTGAGCACTGTGACATGCGCACCTATTTTATCGGACAACTTGTGTGTCTATTCAAAGTATCTAGAAGCATTTAAAGTGTCTAGGTTTATGACTACAATGCTTAATTTAAAAAAAATAAAAATACATTAGTAAAAATAGCCAAACCCTGGAATGGACCTGGCAGCACTGGCCGCAATTTAGACTGTCAAGATATGAAAGATATTTAGCCCAATCAAAACACTTAACTACTGCTAGGCATGGGAAATAATTACCTGCAGTTAATCGGCTCATTTACAACCTTGAGCTTGTTCAGCTCAAACAACTCAGCGGCTCAAACATCATGTAGTTGTTGTAGAAGTGTGGAAGTGCGAGTGCAGAAGTTAAGCCTCTTACAGACCTTCTGGCTTCACTTCGGAATCATTCAGTTAATATAGTTACCTACTTTAATTTTTTTCACTGAAATACCTAACCTACCTACCAAAGTAGCAAGCAGCAAATAAACTGAATAAATAAAGTCTGTTTAAACTATTATCGCCACTGTTTGTTTTGAGCCGTTATTTATTAAAATTAAACTGCTAGCTATGCTAAAGTATAAAATGCTATGATGTGCGGTTTTGGCCCTTACGTATTTATTGCAGAAGCAAATTTTCAACATAGTTTCTATTATTGGCTATGCATACCGTAAACCTTATATCTCTTTGTGCTTCTTCCAGAAAGACTTCCAATTTGATCAGGGCGAGCAACGCCAGGCTCCATAGCTCGTCTTAATCTAGGTCTTTACCTATAAAATTGTACATTTGAATATTTTTTATGCCATTAAAATTAGATAGGCGTAAGGCTCCAAACCCCACAGCAAGCTCAGCCGTATAATTAGTTGGTCTAACTCCATCACGGCTAAGCTTGCCGCGGGGTTCCAATTCTTCGGTCCAACTTTTTCACCACTTCTACTATCGTCTTCAATTCAAGGCCTGCGCACACCTATGTGCTCTTTACCGTCGTCAGTATTTTCGAAGCATTACAACCTTGGAATTTTCAAGTCAAGAGTGAACAAGTGAATAATAGCTAAGCGTGCTCCACCTTAGGCTGCATTTTCACTTTCCATCAGGTTTGATGGCAGTCAAACATTTAGCAATCAACAATAAAAAAAAATACCTATATATGTCGCTGGCCATGGCGATCAGTGAAACGCTGTCAAATTTGAAAGCGATATTTGACATCGTTTCATTGATAGCCATTGCCAGTGACCTAGGTGTACACAGGCCTTCATATCGTTGTTGACAACGGTTGCCAGCCGACCACAAGGCTCGTTTTTCAACTCATAATTTGCAGATTTAAATTTAAGGCTTTGCATGGGTGCAAAATACAAAAACACATTTTGCCCTCCTTTTTTAGGGTTCCGTAGCCAAATGGCAAAAACGGAACCCTTATAGATTCGTCATGTCTGTCTGTCTGTCTGTCCGGCCGAGTCACAGCCATTTTTCTCCGAAACCATAAGAGCTAGACTAATGAAACTTGGTGAGTAGATGTATTCTGTGAACCGCATTTAGGTTTTTACACAAAAATAGAAAAAAAACTATAAATTTTGGGGGTCCCCATACTTGAAACTGAAACTCAAAAATGTTTTTTTCCTTGAACCCATACGTGTGGGGTATCTATGGATAGGTCTTTAAAAGTTATGTTGAGGTTTCTAATATCGTTTTTTTCTAAAACTATAAATTTTGGGGGTCCCCATACTTGAAACTGAAACTCTAAAATTTTTTTTCATCGAACCCATACGTGTGGGGTATCTATGGATAGGTCTTCAAAAATGATGTTGAGGTTTCTAATATAGTTTTTTTCTAAACTGAATAGTTTGCGCGAGAGACACTTCCAAAGTGGAAAAAAGTTGGTCCTTATCATTCTCTTATTTTAGAAGTTAGAGGGGGGGCCTCTAACTTCTAAAATAAGAGAATGATAAATCCAAAAAAAATATATGTTGTACATTACTATGCAAACTTCCAACGATATTTGGTTTGAACGAGATCTACTCAGTAGTTTTTTTTTTATACGTCATAAATCGTAAACCGCAATTTACCTTTCGACGCACTACAAAAACCTTTATATTATGTTAATTGATGCTACGGAACCCTTCATGGGCGAGTCCGACTCGCACTTGGCTGCTTTTTCTACACTAAGCCTGTGCAAAGCTAAGGCGATTGGCTAGTTATGTACATGGAATACATAGTGAGATAACTGGCATGTCGTAGAACCTACATAAACCGTAAAACATTGTCAAGTGCACGAAAAGAGCCTCATTGAGGTGCGTTTATAATCCTTTACCACATTACTTTTGAATGAACTTTTGTCACTATAGTATTAAGTATGTTAAGGCTGCAATGCTTTCTAAGTGAGAGCTGAAATAAAAAGTTTTGGTTTGATTCAATTTTGGTGTGAGCTACACTGAGCTGCACAAAACGTAGATAATAATGACTCCTTCTGTCTTCGACCATATCACTTTACCAAACTTTGACACAAGAGGTGGGCGTGGCTACGCCGCCGCCACGACCAAAGAAGTAGGAAATATAAAACTTGTTAAACCCATAGAGCAGCAGCATTGTTTTTGACAAAGTCAAACGGCTTCGTAGGTATTGCTTTTACCCAACATGCTGATGCAAACAGGAATGTTATGATATTGACCACTATGTGTGTGTATAAGTATTTTATGATTGCTCATCTGTTCCCCTATATCAAATAAATATAAAAATAGAACTAGTTTATTTTAATTATATGACAGCTGTCAGTTGAAAGCGATTCTATCTAGGACTGAAAAGTATTATTTTCAACCCACTCCTCAGGCAACTTCAGACCTTCTTTCTGAATATGAGTAATGAAAAATATAAAATAAAATGTCAGGAAATTAAAAACAAAAATAAAGTAGAAAATCACACGCAGTTATACATCACGCTCGCAGAATCCTAAGCATTCAGAAATAGTTTTCATCCAGCGATCCTCAAACATCTCACACCCAAGATTAAATGAAATGCGTGGAACAGCATACATAGCATAGGTACATAGCGGTGAAAATCATAACCTTTCCTTTTTTTATTTTCTTCGCCGCAGTCTATGTTTATATCTAGTCGAGTATAAATAGTATAAGGTCGGGCGCGATATAGATTAGATAGATCAGAAAACGTCGAATACAACAATTCAAATACAATCAGTTTTAAATTTCTAATCCGCACAAGATTTTCGCCGAACACATTTTGTGCTAGACCTAAATGGTAAGAAAGTTGACAGACTGAACAGTATCCTTGGTTCATTAGAATTTTTCTATCAAACGTTTTCTGATGTACTTACTTAAGTACCTACCTATTAAACACCCGGCCTTATACTATTGAATTAGAGCACGGGTAGTCTAGTTTAGAGGGTAGCTAGCAATCCAATCCAAAGATTGACTGGACTCTCAGCTCAGTTGGCAGTAGCTCTGCCTTCTGCGCCGTAGGTCGTGGGTTCAATTCCCACCGAGAACAAATATTTCTATGGTGAATGCAGATGTTTGTTCTCTGTCTGAGTGTTATATTGTATTCTAACTATGTGTTAACAAAATGATGTGCAGTAAAATGTATGTACTATAGGAATGAGATAGTTGATGTAATACATCAACTATCTGATTCCTATAGTACAAGACAAGCTCGGGGATAGATAGTGTTTTGTGGATTGTCTACATTATTAATTTATTTTATAAAGATCGTGGGTTAAAATTTGGTCGTGCACCACCAATGTATACTATTCTGTCAGTTCATCACCTTATCGACAAGATAAACCTAGCTCTAAGACTTCTCAAAGTGGTCATTGATATTATGTAATTTTAAAGGTACAATGAATAAAATTAAACATTTTTACTTTACTTTGACTTTCACTTTGAATAATGCTACTCCATTGTAATCTCCATTTGATAACTCTTTGAATTGCTCGAAATCAATTGTCAATTTGAAAAAGCGTCAAAACTATAGCGCTTGCAAAACAGGAAAGTATTAAAAACCGGATTATCTCCGGCTTCCGGCCAAAAACCGTTTCCAGGTTTGGTCAACGTAATATTTTTTCATATAGTAGAATTTTAACAAGAAAACAATATTCTAAGATACCTACAAAATCAACTATTAAAAAATTGTACGAAATAGGAATTAGTATCTAGTGAAGTTTAATATTACTTACTTTATTGTTGAGTAGATTAGTAGTAGTAGTGGAGCTTTTTGTGAAGTGCTCATCCAGGGAAGTACTACCACCATACCTGTTTCTGCCGTGAAGCAGCATTGCTGTGTTTCTGTTTGAAGGGTGTGGGTGCCGGTGAAATTACTGGCACTTGAGGCTGAACATCTGTACGCGTGAAGCTGATGGACGCAGGGCAGTGCATCGTAGGGCAAATTCCTGGCGTGTGTGACTTACGAGGCAATGCTTTGTTACAGGCTATAGGTACCACTGTTACCACTTACAGGCCTATACCCGAGTGGGATCCTAGCTAAAGAAAAATAAGAACACAAATGAACAAAAAGTAAAACTGAAAAAAAAACTAATAAAAATAAATCTAACATCAAAATATATGTATTAAAAATAAAGTTTAAAATTAAATTTAAACAAAATAATGACTATAATGTATGAATGTAAATAATAATGATGATATAATAATAATCGAAATAATAAGTAATAATATGCATGAAATGTAACTTAATGTAGTTATGGAATGAATGGGCTTTTTTTTTTATAGTTACCACTTAACATCAGGTGGACCATATGCTTGTTCGGTTTTTAGCTATGTATGCTTTTAGACAAAAAAAATCCATTTATAAAAATAATGCATCTTTTTAGTAATGTTTCAATTACCTGGACATATTAGGGCTAAGAATAAAGTGATGGTGAACTGAACGCGCGAACCTTGTGCAAACAACACCCACACCATTGCCTCCATATTGCCACTGTTATGACTTTTGAGGAACAAGATTTAGCGCAGTTTCAAGACCGTATCTAACACTAATACTAGCTCGCTGCGTACAATGACAGTTCGCGGCGCTGTGTGGGGATGAATGCAAAACCCTACGCTTGAAACTGATCGCCATCGCCATCGCAGTTCGAAACTGTTCGCCGCAATCGTTTCTAAGCTTAATTCATTCACCCGCTAGTCCGGGGTACCTAGGTAGTTTTTGTTCACGGGGATTAAAAATAAAACAATATTTTTGAGGCTCAATCAGTAAGATTTATGTTTCTGATACTAAGGAAAATCGGAATACGTAAAACTTCCCTCACTGTATAGGCATACGCCTATCATTGCGTCCTGAAGTGAGGGTAGTTATTATACCTCCACCTCTCAACGACGATAGCACTTATGTCAATGCTCCAGTCTGCCCACGACCACAGTTATTACAACATAGCCGAAGCGTCGGGGAAAATTATACGCGGTAAACACCCATCATCATCATTATCATCATCATCAACCTATATTAGTCCACTGCTGGACGTAGGTCTCTCGCAAGACGCGCCACTGAGCCCGGTCTTCGGCTCTTCTTCTCCAGTGCTTGCCAGCTACATTTCGCAGATCGTCGCCCCACCTTGCCGGAGGGCGTCCTACACTACGCTTACCTAAGCGCGGTAAAAATACCCGTGTAACAGTTTAATGTGTGTTATGATCGCAAAAGTTTAAAAAAGTACTATTGATAAATTTTGCTTAGCTGTCCGGCTTTTCGCAAAACCGGAAAACCGGGTTTGCACGCCCTAGTCAGGACGTAATGTCAGATGGGAAACTGATGGGTGGCTGAACTAATTGATGCCCGCGACTTCATCGACTGTCTCCACGGGTGGTGATTATACACTTCCTTGTTTCGATATTATATTTATGCATTCCATCTCTTATAAAAAAGTCCCCAAATATTATAAATACATTCACTTGTTCTGTTTTTTCTCCATCAATCAAAATATTACACGCTGTTAAACATTCATATCGAATACCATAAACTTAGCCTTATGATTGTATTTGTTTTTGTATTTATTGATTTACTTTGATTATGACGGTTCATTCTAGGTATGTAAATGCCCTTATTTTATTTTTTATTGATATTTGATCTTATTCTAAGCTTCTCTCCATCCAAAATTTGATTGGAAAATACTGATTTGCAGCGATATAACCGCCCATTATGCATTACTATATTTTTAAATAGTTTCAAATAAGATTCTATCCTATTATTATCTTACACAACATCTTTTTTTGCTTTTAACGTAGTTAAACAAATATTTTTAGAAGTAATATATTTTTTTTCTATTAAAACTAATAGGAAAAACAATTTCCAGAGTTCAATAATATTAGAACGAATCCTCAATAGTTCTCTTTTTCCAAATTTTAGACTCTACGGGTCGTTTTCACCGATGACTAATCAGTAGATCAAATATTTGACGATTGTTTAATACACAAAATTAAGAAAAATTAAGTAGGGGGTAGTAAAACATTAAATAGGGGATGCTTTGTCTGTCACGATCTGGGAACTTTCGTTTTTATTAGTAGTGATCGCAGCGTGCAAATGTCAAAAAACGCGGCAGTGTGTGCGCATGTATACAATTCCCTATGTTGAAACTGAACGGTTCGCCACCGCGCCCGCCAGCGAACTAGGTGTGTTCGAGCCTTTAATCATATTTACCTAGGTCTTTGAAACCTAAGCGATAAAGCCTTCAAAAATTACTAGCCCGTCCCGACTAATGGAACGAAGAAAGAAGAGTAAAGCGTCTTTCGACGTGAAATGAACTCACAAATACTGCCGACCTTTAGAGGTCGACCGCTACCGGGCGTTCCGACATTTTCATTCAATATTAATAAATTTGACTCTTGCTTGGGCGACTTGCGTGATTCAAATCGTTTTTGGACATTCCCAGTAAAGTAAAATGACAATGTGATGAGTAAAACGCAAAAAAAATAAGTTTTAACAATAACTTTACGAAGGTAAAGTACTTACACAAAAAAATCCTGAAGTTTAGTGTAGATATAATGATAGGTATATGATAGACGATTTTTCTTGATTTTGACTTTCGGTTTCATTTTTGTCCAGCGCAGAAGGCAGATCCTACTCACTTAAGGCCTGCGCACACCTAGGTCGCTGGCGATGCTGGTCATTTAAACGCTGTCAAATTTGACAGCGATATTTGACAGCGTTTTACTGATCGCCATCGCCAGCGACCTAAGTGTGCGCAGGCTTTTAAAGGAATAAATTGGTTCTAGAGATGGCGTTGCCGTACATTCAACGTTAGCAAATCAAAATCAATTAGCAAACAATCGTGTGAAATTGACGCCGCCCCGTGCTGAGCCGCCCCAGGCCCGCTTGCGGTGTTGCCGCCGTGAGTCATGTTTTGGTTGCTGTTTTCTGGTTCTTTTATGTACCAGAACTTACCTCCACATTTACCTCCCAGAAATAGACTAGTATATTCATTAACGGTTCACGAGATAAAGCCAACTCATAAACGAGGTCAAGAAGAGTGCCTTCCGTGACTCCCTTTACCAGGAACAAAAAAATATTCATTACAATATACACTTTATTGCCAATGTCGTGTGTGCGGCCTGAGGAAATAATAAATTCCAATGTACGATATACGAAATACCTACGACTTTTTTGTTTTGCGTAATTCGAGGGTCATTTTCCAGTGAGGTTTGTAAAGATAGAGAGACAAATAAACAAGCCAACTCTGCGTGCTTAAAAATAACGAAAAAACGGACAATATTTTGATTCTAAATGTAACAAAATCTTTAGAGTACCAAGGTACTAACTAATATTTTTAAGAGTGTGTGAGACTTAAGCCAATCCACTCGAGACATCATACATACCTAATCAAGGGTTCTCAAAACGGTTTCGTATTGCGAAAAGTTGCAGAAACTCTAAGAATTCTTGCCTGAGTTGGCAACTCGTTCATAATAATGTTCCTACCATTTTTAGATAAAATATTCGCATGGTTTGATGATTATTTATTACATCAAAACAAAATAATTCAACTAGGTGGACTGACCAACTTAAAGAGAGGAACGTGGTGGGGAGAAGCCAGTTTTATGATGTGGTGAACATGACTACAAATAGGACGCGCTGGAGGCAGGCCGTCCACTCTGTACAGCAAGGACATCCTAGGGATCACGATCTTCAGTCATGAAGTGCCGACCACAGAGAGGGGATTACATCAAAAAAACTTTATCTCCGCTACAGAATCACAAAAACAATTACATAAAAATGGCAACCAGTCATTTGCTAAAGGGAAAACCACAGACAGTGTGACGATTCAGCAGAATGACATCCCCGATTTAGGGTTTACTTATTTGTGTCGCTGATCTGAAAAAAAGGTTTTGGCAGAATCTTAAAAAAACTTCAGCAGAAAAACAACAAGACGTTGTGCACAAAGATTTCACAAGATTGGCCAAAACTATTTCCATATGTGATGGGCTCGTGCGGGGAAGTACTACTAGCTACCACCAAGCCTATTTCTACCGTCAAGTAACATCGCTGTGTTTCGGTTTGAAGAGTGTGGGTGCTGGTGAAATTACTGGCACTGGTGAGAAGACTAGACCACTTATTAATGGCTTCCTGCTCTAGTCGATTTGGAAGCGAGATTTAAACAGGCAATTTGTAGCAAGTGGAATGACTTTGTGTCTAGAGACTGAACGGTTACGGGTACGGCAGATCCGAGGTTCGACCAAAACTGCTCATTGGTGCAAGCGAGCCATAGAATAACAAATATGTAGTATGCATTTAATTTTCAGATCACCACTCTCCACATCTGCCCAAGATCACAATGATGTTACTCAAACCCGATGCCGGCATCTTAAAAAGGCCTGTTATGATGATGAAAGGACCACTACTGAAATGAATGAACTACTGAATGAAATGAACACTACTGACCCATTGCTGGGCATAGGTCTCCCCCAAGGTTTTCAACTCGATCCTCAGTCCACTCTACCCACTCGGTGTTGAAGAAGTATAGGTCTAAGTCGTCTCGCCGGCGTTTTCTCATGAAAATATATTTTGGACATCGGAATCTGGGCGGGACATTTAACAAGACATGTGGCCTGCAGGCAAGGCCGTCTTAAACTAAGCCGGGGCCCCTGTGCACACAAGAATTTGGGTCCCTTTTGGAAAGTAAAAAAAGCGAATTATAATTACACGGGATTTCTGGGGGCAAAATATCCTTAAAGTCATTTATTGAAAGATATCACTTTCTATCACATAATTTGACAAATTACTTAGTCGTTCTTGTAACATTGTTGTTCGCAACTAATTTTTTATTCTCTTGAGCTGCGAAATGACCGCTCTCCAATGCAATTGGTAACCATTAGGCAAAGGAATAGTCTTGTAGCAAATTTCGCTGTTTTGTGTGTGATCAGCAAGAAAAGAACCAATTTCACTAATCAGTTATAGGCGTCCCAAATAATTCCCATTATTTTGCGATCCAAATGTCTCATTATTACCATGAAATATTACTAATTAGTATAATAGGAATAAGTTAAGTCATCGATATAATGGCGTAGTATATGCCTTGTAAATACCTTATGATAACTGATTTGTGAAAAAAGTGTAGTGTGCCCAAAAACAATGTTTTGAGAAAAAATGTGTGAGAAATTGTCGGTCCTTCGGGGCCCCCTGAGAATGGGGGCCCTGGGCACGGGCCCCGTGTGCCCTTATGGTAAAGACGGTATTGCCTGCAGGTGGTGTACGGTGATGGAATGGTCACCTAGGGAAGACTAACGCAGTGCTGGCAGACCTGTCCGATGGGCCGACGATATCCAGAAGATGGATGATGATCATGGATGCGAGCAGCCAATTCCAGGGAGACATGGCAAGACATGGCGTATGCCTATTGCCTAGCAAGTTATTTTAAAAATTAATTTATTCAGTTGTATGACAAATATCATTTTGAAACGTCTTAAAGCCAGGTGAGTCTAGGTACCAGTTCCATGTAACCTGAAGTGGGTGATATTAAAAAAAAATGATGATGCTCTTTCGGCTATTTTTTCCAGACGACCTCTTATTTACAGTGGTCAAGAAATAGCTCCTATAATGTAATAATCTTAGTCCAGTTTCTAATAATAGCTTTGAACAAAAATCTGGAGATTTAGGTAGTGATTTACTATAGAAATATAGCAAATAATAAACACCTAGAACGTTAACATCGAACGAAATCTCAACTAATAAATTCACAGCAAGCAAGGTCTTTCATTATAATTGGGGGTCACCACGCATGCGAAATAATTTAACCGAAACGCAACAGTAGTATACATAAATTACTATTTCGAGACAAGTAATGATGATTACTTCACTAAGACGAGTAGGTACCTAATGTATTGAATCTCAATCGTGAAATGCTGTAATCTGCGAGATAGAATTGTAAACTATCCTACTTTGGCAAGATGTAGCATATATTATACATTTACTTACACGTTTGTATTATATATATTTATGTTCACTTCAATTGAGAGCTAGCACAGGAATCGCTTAATCAAGACAATTTTGTTCAAATTCTGTCCAATGAACTAGGGATTTGTTATATCATTGAAGATAATTTGAAGAATCAAGATAATTTAGATACCAAACACTTTTGTCATAACTGGCCTAATAAAAGATGTAGAAAACGTTTGGCAGAGGCTCATAAGAATGAACCACTAGAAAAGATTATAAAATATACGATATCAGCGAAAGAAAACGGTCAACGACTACCACAAATATAGAACTCAACTAACATGTTTGCTTTGTCTAAGTTGAGCTACAAAAGTCAGAAAACAATAGCAGTCGTATTTGATAGAAAGTTCAGCGTACAACCCCGTGGAGACCAACAACAGGATTTAAAAAGCCCGGGAATACTTGTATTGTCAACATTATGCTTACATGCGTAGTGCAGAAAAGATTCCTATTCTGATGAAGAAATATATTTCCAGACGTGGAAGCATCTGTTTCTTCAAATGCCATATTGAAATACCTATACCCTAAAAAGGATAGTTTAAGTCAGTGAAGCTAGTTTTATGGAATTGTTAACCTTAGCGTGGATTTTCCCAGTATCCAAATTCACCCAGCGTTAGAAATTTATAGAGTCGGAAATACCTAGCGCTTCAGAGACGATAGAAGTGAAATAAACAACTCTATTGTCCACATTGACTGTGACGCGTTTGAATTAATTAAAACGGCTTCATCAATAAACTTGCCGTGTGGTCGCCCATTGACTATTGTCAAATGGATCAGATAAGCACCAGATGGGCAGATGGGCACCTGTTATGGGCAACATAACAGTTATAGGGTCAATGTGACCTAGCGTTCATCTTCAGTTTCATTTTAATCTGTTAATACAATCAGCTAAGTAATTTGATGTACTATACGACATACCTACGCCTTAGGTATACAGGGTTATTCATTACTAACTGCAAATACTCAGGAATTAGGTTCAACAAATAGAATAAAAAATATTTGTCAAATTATTTTTTTTAAATTTGATCAAAAAATTTTTCAAGTTTTTGTATCAAAATTTTATTTTTATTAATTTCTTTACGGCTATTGCATAATGATTGCCATGGAGAACAGGTCGATGACCCACCCAGGCGGTGACTGAACGCAGAGTGTCACTCACGGCGCGCGGGCGCGGATCAAAGGTCAAAATAGGTCAGGCGCCAATGATTTCTTTATCGATTTTCTCGGGATTTTCATAACAAAACTTAAAAAAAATCATTTCATAAATATTTTTTATTTTATTTGTTGAACCTAATTCCTGAGTATTTGCAGCTTATAATGAATAACCCTGTATACACGAGCTGGTATGACCGAGCTTCGCTCGGGGTTAAAAAAAAATAGTATTATTATTTGCCAATAGATGTCAGGAAGAGTCGTATTTTTATTGGCTTATTTTTAATTAACAACGCCTTCTAGCTTGCAGTTAGTTGCTCACAATCGCCAATAGATGACAGGAACAGTCGTATATTGAGTTTATGTTTGATTATTGCAAAACACCAACTTCTCGTAATTTTCTAAAAATGAATCCTAGCTAGATCGATTTATCGCCCCCGAAAATCCTTGTATAGTAAATTTCGTGAAAATTGTTGGCTCAGTTTCCGAGATCCTAAATATATATATATATACACAAGATTTTCTCGTTTAAAGGTATAAGATATTAGGTTTACCTAAAGATCGGTATTGTGAAACTACGAGCATGATAGAGCAGGCCAAAACCACATAAAAAACAACGAAACACCCGTTGAGGTAAATAAATACTAACAATATAGGTACTCAATGGTAATAGTCAGATGGGTGGGTTGGCTTCCGCCCATCCTTTATTAGATACACAATCAGCTCGTCGACTAGTTTCACTTATAATTTTAATCCTGGAGATAAAAAAGGAGTTTATAATGGCTACGAACATGTTTAGGTTATTGAGCGGCATGGTAACCCGTGGTAACCCGAAAGTACTGGTTAATGTGTAAGTATGATGTAATGTAACCCTATAAACGAGAAGCGCTCTTCGCTTATTTGATAACGAATGATGCGCTATAGGCAAATTTAATTGCTGATTTAGCTGCAGTGCTTTATTAAATATTTATTTTATAATTTCTTATTTATTCCTCACAAATTATAACATTCAGAATCAACTTTAATATTATTCGGTGTAGCTTACAGAGAATAAAAACCCAGTTTAATCCCGACCCAAGGCGCTTCAAAATTTTACACGTACCTAGCCCTAACCCAATCACTGACATTTAAAACACCACCAAGACAGGTTTGCACCTCGCTTTTGTTGTGTATTATATATTTAAATGTACCTATGTATTATATAGGTAATGTTAAACACAATAAGTGCGAAGTAAAATCTAACAATCATCTGTTTAATTTTTTAAAGTCGTAGGTAATCCATTTTTGCAGACCTTTTTGTATTTGATTTTTTGTAATTGATGCGAGGTGTTAACTTAGCTTGGTCGAGCTATTAATTGCATACACTCAATGAATATGCCATTCAAAACATAGGTAGGTATACTCATCATCATCAGCCTGAAGAAGTCCACAGCTGGACATAGGCCTCCCATACGCATTTCCAGGTAGAACAATTCTGAGCCCTTTCCATCCACCGACTTCCTGGATCTTAACAATTCGTCAGTCCATCTGGTGGGTGGGCGTCCTACTTTTCGTCTTCCGGTTCGTGGTCGCAATTCGAGAACCTTTATTCCCCAACGGTTGTCAGTTCTTCGAGCTATATGACCTTCCCTTCCCATTGCCATTTCAACTTACTAATTCTAAGAGCTATGTCGGTGACCTTGGTTCTTCTACGGATATCTTCATTTCTGATTCTATCACGTAGTGAAACTCCCAGCATAGCTCTCTCCATAGCTCTTTGCGCGACTTTGAGCTTGTGTACGAGGGCAATAGTTAGCGACCACTAATACTCAGTTAAATAAGGCAGTGGAAATAAATCAATCTTTATAATGGTCGGTCACAAGTCAGTGCTAAATAAACTAGAGATCTATTTGCAGTAGGTAAACAGTTAACAGATTCCAATCCATCACCTTCATTTTTAGCAGCTTGCTCGATTGCATAATACATAATGTTCGTACCTACCTCTTCACAATCATGTCATAAATGCTGGTGTTTCTGCTTAAAACTTTAAGCATCTGGTCTCCGAGTTGAGCTATAAGTACCAAATAATCAAAGATCAAACGATTATCAGACAGGTTCACAATGAAGGCATGAAAATAGGTCAAATAAAGACCCTATTTATCTAGTAGTATTATTTGCTATCGAGGTAACATTATATTTTCCTTTGATATATATTTCAGTAAGTACATTATATTGCACAGAAAGATAATAATATTTACAAAGATAAATACAACTTATACAAGTACCTTTTTATTCCAATAATGCCTACAATACATGAAATCGTTGAGCTACTTACAGAAATCGCCAATCCCAACCGTCTCAAAGAAGCTTCGTTGACTTCTCAAGTCAATCTGATAATTATTTTGGTCACTCAATTCTCCATACATCAAGCACTTGACTGCTCACTACACTTATTCCAGACAGGGTCAAAGTTGAACCATACGTACCCGTCTGCGTCAATTTACGTGTGGTATAAACACGTAGTATTGACACAACACATAATACGTCTTGAATTATGTTTTCGCATCTGCAATGCTTTTGTTCGCTTTACGTTTGAAACTACCTACTGTAATAGTGCTATTACTGGTGTTCATATACACCACTATTTTGTAATTACCAAAAAAAAAATACCGATATTGGCTGAGAGTCTGGCACAACACTGCCAAAAGAAGCGCGTTAAACAGTAGGCCTACCATGAGCTCTATCTGGCTCTGTCTCTGGTTCTGGTTTTGAGTCTGTGTGAGTGTTCACTAAATAAATCCTACGTCAAAACGTCACACACACACACACACAGTATAATGCACTGGTGAGCACTCACACAGACTCAAAACCAGAGACAGAGCCAGACAGAGCCAGACAGAGCTCATGGTAAGCCTACAGGTCTAATCAACAGTTACTGGCAGATAAAAAAAGTGAACTAATAAATAAAGAACACTTTATTGAACATACCCCAAACAGAAAAAATAAGAAACTTAGTTCAACCAGAAAACTCAGAATCAGATGTTATTCATATATATAATAAAACAGACAAGCATAGGAAAGCGCTTCGTCTCGCCCGCACTTAGGTATTTTGTAGACATTTTTGTCCCGTTCATTTGCTCTTGACAGACAATGAGAACCTAAGTACATACAATTACTAGTTCTCAGCAGCTTTAACTGGTTTTAATATTTCAGACCTAGTTTCATGCTCAGCCACGAAGAAAATTGAAGAAGAAAACACACACGGTTCAAATAACTATTTTTGTAAGCATACCATATCCATAATAATAAATAAATAATAGATAATGCGGACAATCCACACAACACTATCTAGCCCCAAACTAAGCAGAGCTTGTACTATGGGAACCAGGTAGCTGATATAATACTTTGTAAATAGTACATATTACATAGAATACAATATGACACCCAGACAGAGAACAAACATCTGTGTTCAATACACAAATATTTGTTCTCGGTGGGGATCGAACCCACGCCCTCCAGCGCAGAAGGCAGAGCTACTACCAACTGAGCTGTGAAGGCAGTCAAAATAATAAATAGGTGTGGTGTGTTAATAAGGTTACCGAATCCCATTCAATATCTGAAATTAGATAAAACATTGGACAATCACTCACCGTGTCCTTATATTTTTCTTAACAAATATCAATTTTTAAATCATTCTCAAAATCCATGCAAAGGACCCAATTTAAATTGGATGATTAATTGGAAAAAATTGAAAGACATTCGTCTTATCCATAAGTGTACGAGTTAGCAGACAACGACGGGAGTGTGGGGATCTTTTGGAAGATATAATTTGAACCGCAGACAGTCGAGCCTTACCGCAGAGTACCTACTAAATTAAATTCACTCCGGACATTGACATAACCTAATTTATTTAATCTAATCAAATTGGTACCGCGAAAGTGATTTAGATACAGGTTGTGGGTAGCCTGCAACAGCTCAACTAATATTATTACCTATAAGTGTATTTTGATATTTTGTTTTTTTTGTATGTTTATATCACAATCACACCAATCAGTTGTTTATTTCTCTCAACTAATGATGAGGGTGCGTGTCTTAACCAACGGTAAACCTTACTTTTGGCAACTTTTCAAACTGGCTTCAGATCGGAGCATCTTTGATCCCAGTATGGAATAACAAACGAAGCTTTGCTTTGTCATGAAACACAGAATAGTCATGCTGTTGCAAAGGACTTTTATCAGATATTTTGATGGGAAATTGGATGTAATTGTTTCAGGTAGTTCAGAAACAAATATCCGTATTTACTACGATGACAATAACAATAATTGATGGCGATTGTGGAAGTAAAACGACTTAACAAGCGTAATTCTACATAGTACTGGGAACTGAGAAGCCCAGCCTATTTTCCACAGAGAAAATATCAATTCTTTACGACGACCAAATTCATATTACTGACAAACAAATATAACTGCCGAGCCAAAAAGAATATTATTATTAGAAAGAAGAATATTATGATTAAGTATTAATAATAACAATATTATCTTCATGCTAAAAGAAGAGAAACGATCAAATGTTTAGATCTGGTTTACAGCTATACTCTCTCGTTTCAGATTCAGAGCAAGAGAGAGAACTATATAAACCAACGAAGATCGCTGCAGAGACAATTAGCGAAAAGGTTTGCTTTCTGAAACCGTTTAGAGTAGGTTTGCAGCTAATCTCTCTCTTCAGAGTAAGTAGAGAGAGCTGAGACAAAAAGCGAAAAGGTATGCTTCCTAAGAAAGGAATCGTTTGTCAGCTAATATTCAAATCTATACCTAATCGCTCCAAAAAGTATTTACAATCTGCTTCTACGTAAAGGTCTGCGCACACCTAGTTCGCTGGCGGTAGCGATCAGTGAAACGCTGTCAAATATCGCTGTCAAATCTCAAATCTGACAGCGATATTTGACAGCGTTTCACTGATCGCTACCGCCAGCGAACTAGGTGTGCGCAGGCCTTTAATCATGAAAAACAATAAGATGAAGACTTGCTGACCTACTACAACGAATATTCGAAAATCAAATATTTCAGATCAGTTAACATAAAAAGCAGCCAAGTGCGAGTCGGACTCGCCCATGAAGGGTTCCGTAGCACGACAAACTACAAGAACCTTTATATTATGTTACTTGATGTAACATAATAAGGTTCTTGTAGTTCGTCGAAAGGTAAATTGCGGTTTATGGTTTATGACGTATAAAAAAAAAACTACTGACTAGATCTCGTTCAAACCAAAAATCGTTGGAAGTTTACATAGTAATGTACAACATATATTTTTTTTAGTATTATCATTCTCTTACTTTAGAAGTTAGAGGGGGGGGACCAACTTTTTTCCACTTTGGAAGTGTCTCTCGCGCAAACTATTCAGTTTAGAAAAAAACGATTTAAGAAACCTCAACATCATTTTTGAAGACCTATTCATAGATACCCCACACGTATGGGTCCAATGAAAAAACAAAATTTTCAGTTTCAGTTTCAAGTATGGAGACCCCCATAATTTATAGTTTTTTTTCTATTTTTGTGTAAAAATCTTAATGCGGTTCACAGAATACATCTACTCGCCAAGTTTCATCAGTCTAGCTGTTACAGTTTCGGAGAAAAATGGCTGTGACATACGGACGGACAGACAGACAGACAGACAGACAGACAGACAGACATGACGAATCTATAAGGGTTCCGTTTTTGCCATTTGGCTACGGAACCCTAAAAAACACATGATTACGAGTAGGGATAGCATAGCCAAGACTCTTATGTTGTAGAATTTATAGCACAGCCGAGTGTCTATAACCATCGATCAAACTGAAAGCGTCGACGGCTGTTTACACAATAAAGACCAGTGACTGTACGTGATGGCGTAGCGTCTGCAGCTAACTCGTATCATGTTCGAGGGTCGACCACAAGTAAAATACCACTTTTCTAAGAAACCGGAGTAATTGCAGTCTTCGAAGAGCCTATTGTATCTTGAGAAGAGACTGCTGAAGAACCTATTTAATCTATTTAGAGCAAAATGTCATCGGTCTCCATCACCTAAGCGAACCCCCTACAAAATGTTGGTCCCCCCCCCCTCTAACTTCTAAAAAAGGAAAATGATAAATCTAAAAAAAATATATGATGTACATTACTATGCAAACTTTCAACGATATTTGGTATGAACGAGATCTAGTAGTTTTTTTTTTATACGTCATAAATCGTAAACCGCAATTTACATTTCGACGAACTACAAGTAATTTTTGATTATGTTACTTGTTGCTACGGAACCCTTCGTGGGCGAGTCCGAATCGCACTTGGCCGCTTCTTTTTAAGTTGGTTACAAACAGGCTTGCTAATAGGCGCTAATATAGAAGAAGAATATAATAATTATATTTGGACTATCACAGACCCCTCGAGAGACCAAATGCGGCAAATTATCATGCTGATGGCATTTTAAGTGCTAGTGACTCTCTCGGAAAACTGGCAACTAATATATTTCCGGTATTTATGGATCCACTAAATCTAAAAGTCAAACTCGCATTTAACCGGTTGGTTTTACATATTATTTCTAAAGATTTGTTTGTAAAGCAGATATCCATTTCAAATGGCAGTAGGTAATTTAGTTTGTTCTGCCACTGAAGGGCGACAGAGACTGATTGCGTGTACCTACTTAATGGCTCAGACGGGCGCGAATAAATCTACTGAAATGGCTTCAACAGGGCGAGCTTGGGAAAACATGGGTTCTTTTTATAAGAACTCTACTGATAAATACCGTTTAACAGTGGTAGTAGATCTCTTTGCGAAGGGCTTGTCCGGGGAAGTACTACCACCATGCCTATTTCTGCCGTGAAGCAGCATTCCTGCGTTTCGGTTTGAAGGGTGCATGTGGGATTGTGGGTGCCGGTAAAATTAACTGGCACGTGAGGCTGAACATCTGTATGCCTAAGTTGATGGACGCAGGGAAGCACGTAAGGGCACGTGCCTGACGTGCGTGACCTACGAGGCAGCAGGCAATGCTTTGTTATAGTTATTTTATTTTTTATTATCTCTGTTTATTTTATTTTTTATGTTACTATTGTATGTGTTGTGTTAGCTTTAGGAATGGATCGTGTGACATCTGAATAAACAATTTTTTTATTTAATTTAATTTAATAGGCGATGGTTACCACTTAACATCAGGGGGCCATATGGTTGTTCAATCAGCTAGATGTGTAAAAAAATAATATTCAAGACAACATAGCATGCACGATAGACACTTCCGAAAATTAAAATCCCTTTTCATTACTCATACTCTGAAAGTAGGTCTGAAGTTGCCTGAGGGGCCTAATAGAAAGTAAAACTTTCAGCCCTAGGGAGAATCGCTTTCTACTGACAGCTGTAAAATTATAAAAAAAAACAAGTTCTATTTTATTCAACCATGTTCCAACTTTCTAAAGTCTTTCTAACTGCAAGGAGGTCGTTAAACCAAATTCCAACTTTTTATTCAGCAAGTAGGTTGGAAACCCATTACAACGGTAAGAAGTTTAAAAAGTTTAATTAGAGCGCAATGTAAAATTTTAATTTTAATAACATAAAGATTATTAAATAAATAATATATCTTCTAAATTACTTGATTAATATATAGCTTCAACTATTTATTTAAAATAACATAAATTTGAGCAAACAATTTACCATTTTTTAAATTATGAAAATGAAAATAATGGCTGAATAATGCTGGCGAGCCGTAGCCGAAGGCCCGCCAGAGAAAAAGAAAAAAAAACCGGGAAGGCGGCAATTCAATCTTCATTTTCACAAATTTTTCTTTCTTGTTTTTATTTTTACTTTCCTTGTATTCGTAATGAAAAGCACAGTGTTCACCTCGGATGAAAGTCTTTTAAGTCCCTCAAGCTCCATTGGCGCCCTCGCTACGCTCTGGCGCCAAACCCGTCTCGGGACTCAAAAAACGTGACTTTCAACACTCAGGTAACAATGTACTATTCAACAACGATCAATCATAGACCATAATAGCCTTATGGTGTACATCAGGGATACTACGCGCCTTTCCGGTTCGTAGATTTACCGGATATCTGCAAAGGAGATGATTCAGAAATCTATGGAGCCTGCATCTGATTACTTACACCAATAGTAAATACCGCTTAGCAGTTGTTTTTCTATAATTTTGCACATAGAGATTTTCTTGATCAAAGAGAGCAACACCACGCACCAAAAATATGGCGGACCAACATGAAATCATTACTTGCTTTGTTTTGTTGTTTGTTTCTTCCTATACGTATTTGTGTCACTGCGGTTATTTTTGAGCTTAGAGTACAATAGACATAAGACAACAATTTTCTAACAAGTGTACGTACACTGACTCAACGCATTATGAAACATCTCCTCTGGATAGGACTTTTTCACCAGCATAATTAGATGAAATGCAAGGTATTATTAAACACACTAAGGATTCAGCAACCTGCCTATATAGTCATCTCTTTCTCAGGCCTCAAAGGTTTTTCTGTAAGAAAACTCTACTCAGGGTTAAGCTCGCCTTTGTACACGTCCTCTATTTCTGTTCTTTTCCTATGTTTTGTATTGTGTGCAATAAAGAATTAAGAATTAAGGTTACCTTATATCTGAGATTATGCACGCTTTTTTCCTCTTACCATGATTGCTTTGTTGT
Organism: Thera obeliscata; assembly: GCA_947578465.1. Lineage (NCBI taxonomy): Eukaryota > Metazoa > Arthropoda > Insecta > Lepidoptera > Geometridae > Thera > Thera obeliscata. Next base: position 18,381,318 of record OX387912.1, on the reverse strand, counting down.
TTGTAGTAGCCGTGCGTCACAATATCGTGCATGATAATATTATTATGATATCTCTATGGGCTTGAGGCGTCCAAACGTTACATAGTTGGTTGATAACACATCTATTTCAATGAAAGTTTGAACTTAATTCCAGAAGCAATATGAAGTGTAGGGTTATCAGATGTTTGTGACACAATCAGCTTTATTAGATACAAACGGGCACCCGCGGCTTCGTTCGCCCCTTTCCCATTACTTTTTCGGTATAAAAAGTATCCTATGTCCTTCTCCTGGCTCAAGTTACCTCCCCACCAATTTTCAGCCAAATCGGTTCAGCCGTTCTTGAGTTATAAATAGTGTAATTAACACAACTTTCTTTTATATATAATGTACTTGTGATTTTTTAGTTTAGTTATAGAAGTTGTTATCCTTCACATATTTCGTATGTTCGGTCTCAATCTGCAGTTTTAGTGCTGCACACGGAACAAAGACACCAACCGCTTTATAAAAGCTTTTATCCCTGTTCTTTACGGGTATAAATCTCGAGCTTGCCAACATGAGACGATCAAAGAGGCTCATTTGTTGCAAAACTCTCGCACGGCCGAAACCGTCGGAACGGTGTCTTTAACATTCGCTAAACGAAGTCAAGGTGAGGCAAGTTTATTTTGACTTGAGAATCTTGCATTTAATTCAATTGATATAAACTTTAAAAGAATCTAACCATAAAGGTTGTATTCTGATCTCGGCAGCAGTGTCGCTCAATTTTTTTCATACAGTTGCACGCACAGAATTTGTATGAAAAATATGCTTGTCGCGCGGCAGTCCTCCTTGGTGACGCGTGACACTCAATCGGAATCATACCTTTAGGATCTTTAGGTGTGCTGTGTTCTCTGCCAACTGTCTGTTCTTTAGGGAGATGAACTGTTTCGATTGGTACCAAAAATACTAAAGAAAATGTTAATGCCTTTCTTCGGTAGGTATAGCCACAATATAGGTTCGTATCTATACAACCAATCAGTTAATTAAGAAAAATTGCTTATTTGGGGAATTATTTTTTGAATAATTAAGACCGCATTAGAATTAAAGATGTGAATAAAGACTTTAAAATTCCTAAAATACTTATTGCTCTCGCTTTTTTTATATAAATGTTTCGTTTTTTCACTCATCAGGGGGCTAATTCTCGGGCCGATCTCGATCATTTTGAAATTTCATTTTATTGCTTATTCTCTCAACCCCGCACTTTTTGTACGTTTTCCGTATATCGTAGCTGTCGAGGCTTTTACGAAGAAGTCGTTTATGAATTACTCAAGGAAATTATCCATTCCCCCTTCGAAAAGAAGCAATAAAATAAAATTTCAAAATGATCGAGATCGGCCCGAGAATTAGCCCCCTGCTCTTTTCAACTCGTAGGGTAAAAGCGGGTATCCCCGGTCAGTCGACAATGGCGGTCACCACACTTTCGTCCAAACTACAGCGTTTATGCGCACACACACATTGGTAAAGGGTGGCGTGAGTGTTCCCCACTCCAACGCACCAACCCCCGCTCAGTTCCGAGCAAACGTCAGGGAGAAACACACATCAGTTTGTTTCGCGCCACTTTTTTGTAACTTTTTGGCCACGGAACATAAGAGGTGAGTGTTTTGTTTTATATGTTTTATTCCTTGCCAGGGATGATTTCAGACGTGTAGTTATCTATCTACCTATACCATCATAGATTTCAAGCAAATTACGACAAGTTTTTGTTAAAATTATTGTTAACCCAAAAAGCGTACGGAAGGCTAATGCCGGTCATGCTGACCGGTATTACCCACAAGTTATGTTTGCAGGAAAAATAGGAACTAAGACCGCAAAGAAAAAACCAGCTAAATCTGATGTCAGGAAGGTAAAGAACAGAGTTCTCCAGGTTAAGGATATGGATCAAAGCTCATTAGACTCCAAAATCGTCATGGTTGATGTACGATGACACAGATGTTGAAGATATGGAAAACAAATGCATGTTATGTGATGTTTACGGCCGGAACAACAAGCTTTGGTACAGGTGCCTACAATGTGGGCTTTGGGCACATGCTGAGCACTCAGGGTTATGAGTCCCCCAAAGGCTACGTGTGTGATTTGTGTTGCTGAAAAGCTTGACCGGTATTGCCATTCTACCGACCGGTATTATCTGCCATGTCGGACAATGCCGGTCAAACCCATTTTTTTTTAAATTGTTTTATTTGCCATATTTTTAATTATTCTGATCTCAACGGTTGTAATTATGTTAGAAGAATACTTTAAGTTATGTTTCATAATAGTTTTTTAAATAAGTGTTGATTTTTCACTGAGTTGTGATTATTTTTGCTTAAGTGACCGGTAATACCCTTCCTTACCCTATAACTTTTGAGTTTCCATACTTTTCAAAAGAGAACCCGAAAATTTCCAAAAGGTGTAAATTTTCAACATTCTGTATCTATTGTCGTCCTTTAATTTGGTTTGGTCATAAGTATTACTTTTTGATTATGCTAAGTACCCTTGCTTACCGTCATATAAATAAGGTTCAATTTCATCAGATACTTGTAAAGCACGAAACGAAATGTGCTTGTCATGTAAGTTTGTTTAGTTGCTTAATTAAATGCTTGTCGTTTTATACGCCCATCTTTTATGAGAATATAACATTTTCGGAAGTCAACTAAATAGTCAAAAAGAATTGATTTAAATTATCTTTTAGTAGATTTGTGTAGGTATAGACAAAAGTGTAGAACAGTAAGTATATGCAGTGCGTGGGTGAACTAACGCTTACTCAGCATAATAGGTACTGTGGAGTAGAGACTTAATTATATTGGTACCTACCCACAACAGTTTTATCGAACGATTATACATCCACGTTCGCCTTCTCATAGATACACATACACATGTGGGTACCTATACCTACTTATTACGTTACGTTGTCGGCTATCGTAGATTGTGCGATAAAACATGATAACATACTGAATCTGAGTGAATGCTGGTCTAGGAGTTAGATAATTACACCATTTGTGTAACATTCAGTGCCACTGGTTAGCATAATAACTCTTGGCATGTATTACTTACAATGTAAAGGTACCTAGCGAATAGTACATAACTTACCAAACTAGAGTCAATTAGGTATGCTAGGTTGACGAGAGCGGATTTAGACCTAGTTTTTGGTTATTTCTGTGAAATTAATGTTATTTACCAAAGTCCTAATATAAATATTTTCCGTACTCAAAGTACAATCCAGAATACATCTAAGGTGGGGGGGGCAACTTGTTACCACTTTGGAAGTGTCTCTCGCGCAAACCATTCAGTTTAGAAAAAAACGATATTAGAAACCTCAACATCATTTTTGAATACCTACCTATTCATAGATAGGTACCCCACCACACGTATGGATTCAATGAAAAAAATTATAGTTTTTTTCTATTTTTGTGTAAAAATCTTAATGCGGTTCACAGAATACATCTACTCGCAAAGTTTCATCAGTCTAGCTCTTATAGTTTCGGAGAAGACAGACAGACATGACGAATCTATAATAAGGGTTCCGTTTTTGCCATTTGGCTACGGAACCCTAAAAAACCCAGAATTAGAGTAGGTATACAATTCAGTGAACAGATCCTTGTGTCCCTCGGGGTGAGCCCTGCGGCACAGCTATGTCTTTTCTCCATAACACTCCCTCCTGCTCCTCCGCCCGCGCTATAGTGACTCTTTCACTGTCCACGCTGTCAAGCTGTGAACTCTCTTCCCCACACTATTGCTGGTAGAAAACTCTATTTAGGGTTAAGCTCGCCTCTGTATATACATACCCACTTTATAATGTTTATAAGTCATCTACACGTGTACAAATACAATAAAGAATAAATAAATAACTATAAAAATAGTGGACTGGATTGTCCACAATTATTAAAGTTCGATGTCCACTGAAAAAAAAATGTGTGTTGATGGTGAAATCTAGATGTTTCTTCTGTCTGGGGGGTTATATTGTATTTTGAGCATGTATATTAAAAAAAATAAACTATCTGGTTCCAATAGTACAAGTTCTGCTTTATTTGGGGCTAGATAGTGTTGCGTGGATTGTCTATAATAATATGTACTATACTTCTTTATATTTTTATCCGACCGACGCGACGTTGTCCAAGTCAAAGGTAGAGCCAGCACTAGGCTACTTACTTACACGGCACGTTGGCTGCCAGTGGTCCAAGGTTGGAAAATATGGTTTAATTACAAACTTGCTTATTGAATACAAGTACATACCAAGGAGAAGCAGTGGAGCATATCTGTATTAACGTTGATTCAGATTGAACTGGTGATCTCATGAACTGTCCATTTTTATGGACGAACGAAGGAGTGTTGGAAAATTTCTCAACACATGAATTTCAGTATTAGCGTTGTTTTTTTTAAGTGAAAACTTTTTAGGCGGGCTTTAGCATTTTTTGAGTGAAACTAATGAACTCGCGACCTCCTGTTCCGTCATTTACACAATTTTAGTTGTTCACCAACACCAAGAAAAGTCTACCTGCCTACAAACTTCTATGAAAGGATACCAGTATAAAAACCACAAGTTAGTTTCCTATTATTATTAGGTTCTGTGCCTTAATTGTTATTAGCACGGATAATGGTCACGCTCGGCATTGTTCCAGTCTGAAATTAGGAATTATTTACGGACAGACAGCTGTCCCGCTTGCTGTTCACTTCGTCGCCACATCGTGCAAAAAATGTAACAACAAATTATCACATTGTGACGACCTTGCGTCATGGATGAACGAAGCTGGGGCGAGGTATTTTTAAATTTTCTTGAATAATTAAACAACACATCGGCATAACGTTGAAAAGAAATCAAACCGCAGCAGACTCAGATATTCTGAGCCAGAGCCGCGTGTTCATTATTTGAGCAGATATGTGATCTAAGTAGAAAGGTTTTCTGAAAGAGACAAAATATGAGACAGCGAATAAATTAACAAATAATAATATTGTTCAAGAACCAAGACATTTTCAACCAATTGTAAGAAACCAGCCGTTATGATAAAGTTGAACCTGAACTTGAGAGCATTAAACCCATTCGGCGGATTATCGTGGACTATCTTTAATGTCCTTGTAACGAGAAGAGCCAGTCCAAGAGCAATGTCATACAGGAATAGATAGAATATCGTCATTGAAAATCGGTTGAAATCTTGCCAAATATCAGACAGAGACAGACGAGCACAAATACACAACAGATTACAATACCGCTCAGACAAGAGATGATAGACAAAAAATGCTAATGTTATTATGTAAAATTCATTTTGCCAAACAGAAGCACTCTACTCATCTCGTTAGGTTCTGAATGGGTTCTTATGACAAGACAATTGTTCGCATAATTTCGTCGATAAAAGGTGCTATTTCGGACGGAACGATTACATAGCTACTTTTTTGGAAACAATATAAATTTATCTGCTCAGCCAGCCTCATTACATTTAATGGGTACCTACCTCAAGAATAGCTGTAGGTTGAATAAATAAATAATTTAACGAAATTCTACCAACTCAAAACACAGCATTACGATTATGTATTCAGGTTTTGGATCAGATTCAAAAAACGATGTCTTGGCAATTTTATAGAGACGGGTTTTTTTTTGTTTTTACTGTACGGGATAACGTTAACGTCTGATTTTTCCATCCGATCAGTAACTAAGATTGGTTCAAGAGGCAATAGAAATCACCAAACATAAGAAGTTCAACCGTGAATATGCTTTCCAACTATATGGAGTCTGGAACCTGGTTATACGAATGTGCAAAAACGAAAATACAAGGACGCGTCCCGATACCTTTATTGTCGAAATCAAGTAGCAGTACCTAGTAGTGTAGAAACTTTTATGCGTGCAAAAGAGGGTAAAATTTTCTTATAATCGTGCGGACTTCAGTTCAACCCATGATCATGGTGCATGCAACTGTGCCGAAATATTGGGAGACAAAACTAAAAAATCATGGTAAATATCCCGTTGTTTATAAAAATTGTTGGGCACATAGTGCAAACACAAATATGTAAAATAGTGAAATGTTATGAAAATAACAGAAAGAATGATGACCTCGTCGAGTAACTTCCAAAGCCAGCACATTTTTATCGCCTATGATAAGATATCTTCTTTAGACAAGAAGCCAAAAGATAATTTCCATCGTTTTATCTAACAAATTCGAACGTTCAACTTGAATCTCCTGAAATTTACATAGGAAGGAGGAATTTTGTTATTCACTATGACCCCTTCCAATGATTAGGAACAAAAAGTAAAGCATGCAAGTCAATTCATGGCCAAACTGCTGAACCAATTTTGATCTTTATAGAAATTTCATCAATGAATGAATGGGACTAATCTGGAAGTATAAAAAAGATTTTTTCAAATTGGATCATAAATGATAAAGTCATGCGATAACAAAATTATGTTTATGTTTATGCTAAAGACGTAATATGTATTAGGTACCTACTTATCTTATTTTTTCAAATTACTTATCTAAGCCACTGTGCTTAAGTAATCCCACGATATACAAAACATCCCCTCAGATCATTTGTTTCCTATCGATTTACTCTAGTTTGGCTTTCAGGCGTTTTAAGGGAGTAGCTGAAGGCACTTCCAAACATAAACCTTGTTACATGCAATACCGTCTTTACCATAAGGGCACATGGGGCCCGTGCCCAGGGCCCCCATTCTCAGAGGGCCCCGAAGGACCGACAATTTCTCTAACACATTTATTCTCAAAACATTTTTGTCGGGCACATTACATTTTTTTCACAATACAAGTCATATACTACGCCATTATATCCTACTGTATTTGATTACCTATAATAAATGGTTATACTTAGTAAAAATAATTAACTTTCCAAAAGGGCCCAAAATTCTTGTGTGCCCAAGGGCCCCAGCCTAGTTTATGACGGCCTTGTTACATGTCAACTGTTTTACTTTTTGTAAAGTTATTTCCACCAGTATTGAAAATCTAAACCTTTGTGTACAGTATGAAGCCTTAGATACAACCGAAGTTAGGTGGGTACTTGAAATTGGTTTTGAAACATTTGCTTAAGCGACATTATAAGTACGATTTATGTAGGTACATATACGATGGTAAGCAGGTGTAGGTATTAGATACTATTAGTGTGGCTTGTTCATTGAGCAGTATGTACCTACATGTACAGTCAGGTGCAAAAGAAGTATACAATTCGTTACTTTCGTGGTAGTATCGCAACCTTGCATTGAAGATTTACTGGGCCAAGGGATCATGAAAACAGTTGATAGACTAAGACTAATGTTTTGAATATGTTCTCTGAAAATTGCCGTTGCCATGCCGAGACTTGAAATTTACGAATATGACTCCTGACTCTTTACAAAATTATTTATCTTTTTCAATAAAAAACTTACACAAAGATGGTTAGGTTCTTATATTTTTTGTTTACGAAACCTGTTTTTCTCATACCAGATGCATAATAAAGTTCCGACAATTTCAAATAAGTATGTGTTTTTGTATGGGAAATAAGTAATACAAAAATGCTTACGGATACTTCATTTTTGCTATTATATATTAGGTACTTATGCTGAAAACTTACGAATATAAAACTAAGTACCATAAACAGTTATGTTGATAAACCGTTAAAAAGTTGAATAGGTACGTGAGTTAGAATGCAATTTGATATTCAAATTACCTAGCAATCAATACTTAAGCCAAAGGAGTAAAGAAAATTCCAAGAGTGTTTAAATATGAATGGATCTTACAAAATGTTTGTAGCCGTTTCCTACAAGCCTTGAACGAGTCTGCCGACCTTACAGTAATAATATCGCTTTGAGCCGTTCTACTAGCTAGCAACATTGAAAACACAAGTTTAGCTAGCAATATTGTTTTTCTCGTCGCCGAAGCCAACACGAACAATGCGATGAAATGCATTTTTAGATCATTCAACCGCGCTAGACTTGCCAAAATAATTTGAGAGAGAAAAACGAAGTATCAATCAGTACACTACGATCATTAAACATGTTAGAGAAAATATTTGTTGAGTCAACTGCCAAAAATGTTTCTGTACGAAATAAGTCAGAAAAAGAAGAATGAAAAAACGACCAATAAAGTGTGTGCAAAATACAAATCGAAATTAGACACCAAGGCCTTCATTATTGTGAAATAATGCTGAAATTTGTTTGAGTTCAGCCTTTATTCAAAGAATATATACATAGCATCTACACACACCATCAAATTTAAAGCAGAAGTTAGGTACTTCTGTTAAAATTAGCATACGAACGCTAATTTGTATAGTAGGACATCTTGATGACGTAGGTAAGCATGTTGTTCAAATGCTAAGGAAACGTCTGTTATGAGCCGTTTATCGACCGAGCCATAGTTCGATTTCATAGAAATCTTAATAATTTGGGGTTGTTACAACCAATCCCTGAATTTGTTGAAAAAGCTGACCGACACCTCTAACCAAATAAAAACAATTTGCACATCGACGTAATTGCATAAAACCAAAGATAAATAAGTAAAGGATAATATATGTAAGTAAAGAATAATATTTTTCACACAAGGATTTCTATTTTTAAGCGACTATGCAAAAGGTTCCAACACATCTCGTATATTTTGTTTAATTACTATGATTGTTCAGGCTAAATTTACCATCAAAATAAATACCAACAGGCAAAACATTAACATTTATTACGTTATCGAATTTGAAGAGGATGTTGCAATTAAGCCTCGCTCGCTCATTTGATGAATATTTTGGTATATGTGTGCCACGTATTGTACCTTACCTATACACTACACATACAAGCGTAGGTAACTAGAAGCATGTGTAGGTATACGTAACGAATGCTTTCTCAGAGCTCAAGGCTACTCGTATACCAGACAGTTGCGCGAACGAACATACCCATTATTGGTAACACGGCAAACTGACTGACAAAGGCAAGTTACAAGTTATGCGATACAAATATTATTTTTTAGCATTTACATATATAACCCAGGTGCTTGCTTCGCACCATTGAACGTGGTCATTTAGCTATGAATTGTCATAGTTTGAAGTACACACACTCGAAAGCTATGTGAACTTGGCACCCGACTTTAAAAAAAATGGGTTTTTTTGGGTTTATTTGGTAGATTTAGGTTAGTAGTGGATAGTAGTGAAGCTAATTTCGTTTGTAGTAAAACCAAAAAAAAAATAAAAAAAAATAAAAAAATCGCAGCCCCCGACTTTACATAAATCAACTTTTTCCATTTGATTCTTATAGATAATCGTTAGTAGTGGATTGTAGTGAAAAAATTTTTGTTTGTAGTAAGCCAGAAATTAAAAAAAATGAAAAAAACTGGTTTGTATCATTTGCGGCTTAATAACTTCAAGACGATGGATTATACTATTACTACAAACGCTGAAATCGACTAAGAGACCGTCGTAAAAGATTGTAGTGAAAAAAGTTTCATTTGTAGTAAGCCAGAAATTGAAAGAATTGAGAAATACTGGTTTATAGCATTTGCGGCTTAATAACTTCAAGTTTATGGATTTTACGACTACTACAAACGCTAAAATTGACTAAGAGACCGTCGTAGAGGTTAGTAGTGAAAAAAGTTTCGTTTGCAGTAAGCCAGAAATTGAAAGAATTGAGTTTAACTTTTTTTTTGATTACACGATTACTACAAAACACTCGGAATGTTAGTGAGAGGGCCGCAGAGGTTTGTAGTGAAAGAATTTTCGTTTGTAGTAAATCAGAAGTTGAAGAAATGAATAAAAACTGTATTTTAGCATAGGAGGCTAAATAACTTCAACTCTATGGATTATACGATTACTACAAACGCTGAAATCGACTAAGAGACCGTCGTAGAGGTTTGTAGTGAAAAAAGTTTCGTTTGTAGTAAGCCAGGAATTGAAAGAAATGAGAAAAACAGTTTTTTTCGCATAGGAGGCTTAATAACTTCATGTCTATGGATTATACGATTACTACAAACGCTGAAATCGACTAAGAGACTGTCGTAGAGGTTTGTAGTGAAAAAAGTTTCGTTTGTAGTAAGCCAGAAATTGAAAGAATTGAGTTTAACTTTTTTTTTTGATGATACGATTACAACAAACGCTCGGAATGTTAGTGAGAGGGCCGCAGAGGTTTGTAGTGAAAGAATTTTCGTTTGTAGTAAATCAGAAGTTGAAGAAATGAAGAAAAACTGTATTTTAGCATAGGAGGCTAAATAACTTCAACTCTATGGATTATACGATTACTACAAACGCTGAAATCGACTAAGAGACCGTCGTAGAGGTTTGTAGTGAAAAAAGTTTCGTTTGTAGTAAGCCAGAAATTGAAAGAATTGAGTTTAACTTTTTTTTTTGATGATACGATTACAACAAACACTCGGAATGTTAGTGAGAGGGCCGCAGAGGTTTGTAGTGAAAGAATTTTCGTTTGTAGTAAATCAGAAGTTGAAGAAATGAAGAAAAACTGTATTTTAGCATAGGAGGCTAAATAACTTCAACTCTATGGATTATACGATTACTACAAACGCTGAAATCGACTAAGAGACCGTCGTAGAGGTTTGTAGTGAAAAAAGTTTCGTTTGTGGTAAGCCAGGAATTGAAAGAAATGAGAAAAACAGTTATTTTCGCATAGGAGGCTTAATAACTTCATGTCTATGGATTATACGATTACTACAAACGCTGAAATCGACTAAGAGACTGTCGTAGAGGTTTGTAGTGAAAAAAGTTTCGTTTGTAGTAAGCCAGAAATTGAAAGAATTGAGTTTAACTTTTTTTTTTGATGATACGATTACAACAAACGCTCGGAATGTTAGTGAGAGGGCCGCAGAGGTTTGTAGTGAAAGAATTTTCGTTTGTAGTAAATCAGAAGTTGAAGAAATGAAGAAAAACTGTATTTTAGCATAGGAGGCTAAATAACTTCAACTCTATGGATTATACGATTACTACAAACGCTGAAATCGACTAAGAGACCGTCGTAGAGGTTTGTAGTGAAAAAAGTTTCGTTTGTAGTAAGCCAGGAATTGAAAGAAATGAGAAAAACAGTTTTTTTCGCATAGGAGGCTTAATAACTTCATGTCTATGGATTATACGATTACTACAAACGCTGAAATCGACTAAGAGACTGTCGTAGAGGTTTGTAGTGAAAAAAGTTTCGTTTGTAGTAAGCCAGAAATTGAAAGAATTGAGTTTAACTTTTTTTTTTGATGATACGATTACTACAAACGCTCGGAATGTTAGTGAGAGGGCCGCAGAGGTTTGTAGTGAAAGAATTTTCGTTTGTAGTAAATCAGAAGTTGAAAAAATGAAGAAAAACTGTATTTTAGCATAGGAGGCTAAATAATTTCAACTCTATGGATTATTCGATTACTACAAACGCTGAAATCGACTAAGAGACCGTCGTAGAGGTTTGTAGTGAAAAAAGTTTCGTTTGTAGTAAGCCAGGAATTGAAAGAAATGAGAAAAACAGTTTTTTTCGCATAGGAGGCTTAATAACTTCATGTCTATGGATTATACGATTACTACAAACGCTGAAATCGACTAAGAGGCTGTCGTAGAGGTTTGTAGTGAAAAAAGTTTCGTTTGTAGTAAGCCAGAAATTGAAAGATTTGAGTTTAACTTTTTTTTTTGATGATACGATTACTACAAACGTTCGGAATGTTAGTGAGAGGTGCCAGAGGTTTGTAGTGAAAGAATTTTCGTTTGTAGTAAATCAGAAGTTGAAGAAATGAATAAAAACTGTATTTTAGCATAGGAGGCTAAATAATTTCAACTCTATGGATTATTCGATTACTACAAACGCTGAAATCGACTAAGAGACCGTCGTAGAGGTTTGTAGTGAAAAAAGTTTCGTTTGTAGTAAGCCAGGAATTGAAAGAAATGAGAAAAACAGTTTTTTTCGCATAGGAGGCTTAATAACTTCATGTCTATGGATTAAACGATTACTACAAACGCTGAAATCGACTAAGAGACTGTCGTAGAGGTTTGTAGTGAAAAAAGTTTCGTTTGTAGTAAGCCAGAAATTGAAAGAATTGAGTTTAACTTTTTTTTTTGATGATACGATTACTACAAACGCTCGGAATGTTAGTGAGAGGGCCGCAGAGGTTTGTAGTGAAAGAATTTTCGTTTGTAGTAAATCAGAAGTTGAAGAAATGAAGAAAAACTGTATTTTAGCATAGGAGGCTTAATAACTTCATGTCTATGGATTATACGATTACTACAAACGCTGAAATCGACTAAGAGACCGTCGTAGAGGTTTGTAGTGAAAAAAGTTTCGTTTGTAGTAAGCCAGGAATTGAAAGAAATGAGAAAAACAGTTTTTTTCGCATAGGAGGCTTAATAACTTCATGTCTATGGATTATACGATTACTACAAACGCTGAAATCGACTAAGAGACTGTCGTAGAGGTTTGTAGTGAAAAAAGTTTCGTTTGTAGTAAGCCAGAAATTGAAAGAATTGAGTTTAACTTTTTTTTTTGATGATACGATTACTACAAACGCTCGGAATGTTAGTGAGAGGGCCGCAGAGGTTTGTGGTGAAAGAATTTTCGTTTGTAGTAAATCAGAAGTTGAAGAAATGAAGAAAAACTGTATTTTAGCATAGGAGGCTAAATAACTTCAACTCTATGGATTATACGATTACTACAAACGCTGAAATCGACTAAGAGACCGTCGTAGAGGTTTGTAGTGAAAAAAGTTTCGTTTGTAGTAAGCCAGGAATTGAAAGAAATGAGAAAAACAGTTTTTTTCGCATAGGAGGCTTAATAACTTCATGTCTATGGATTATACGATTACTACAAACGCTGAAATCGACTAAGAGACTGTCGTAGAGGTTTGTAGTGAAAAAAGTTTCGTTTGTAGTAAGCCAGAAATTGAAAGAATTGAGTTTAACTTTTTTTTTTGATGATACGATTACTACAAACGCTCGGAATGTTAGTGAGAGGGCCGCAGAGGTTTGTAGTGAAAGAATTTTCGTTTGTAGTAAATCAGAAGTTGAAGAAATGAAGAAAAACTGTATTTTAGCATAGGAGGCTAAATAACTTCAACTCTATGGATTATACGATTACTACAAACGCTGAAATCGACTAAGAGACTGTCGTAGAGGTTTGTAGTGAAAAAAGTTTCGTTTGTAGTAAGCCAGGAATTGAAAGAAATGAGAAAAACAGTTTTTTTCGCATAGGAGGCTTAATAACTTCATGTCTATGGATTATACGATTACTACAAACGCTGAAATCGACTAAGAGACTGTCGTAGAGGTTTGTAGTGAAAAAAGTTTCGTTTGTAGTAAGCCAGAAATTGAAAGAATTGAGTTTAACTTTTTTTTTTGATGATACGATTACTACAAACGCTCGGAATGTTAGTGAGAGGGCCGCAGAGGTTTGTAGTGAAAGAATTTTCGTTTGTAGTAAATCAGAAGTTGAAAAAATGAAGAAAAACTGTATTTTAGCATAGGAGGCTAAAAAATTTCAACTCTATGGATTATTCGATTACTACAAACGCTGAAATCGACTAAGAGACCGTCGTAGAGGTTTGTAGTGAAAAAAGTTTCGTTTGTAGTAAGCCAGGAATTGAAAGAAATGAGAAAAACAGTTTTTTTCGCATAGGAGGCTTAATAACTTCATGTCTATGGATTATACGATTACTACAAACGCTGAAATCGACTAAGAGGCTGTCGTAGAGGTTTGTAGTGAAAAAAGTTTCGTTTGTAGTAAGCCAGAAATTGAAAGAATTGAGTTTAACTTTTTTTTTTGATGATACGATTACTACAAACGTTCGGAATGTTAGTGAGAGGTGCCAGAGGTTTGTAGTGAAAGAATTTTCGTTAATAGTAAATCAGAAGTTGAAGAAATGAATAAAAACTGTATTTTAGCATAGGAGGCTAAATAATTTCAACTCTATGGATTATTCGATTACTACAAACGCTGAAATCGACTAAGAGACCGTCGTAGAGGTTTGTAGTGAAAAAAGTTTCGTTTGTAGTAAGCCAGGAATTGAAAGAAATGAGAAAAACAGTTTTTTTCGCATAGGAGGCTTAATAACTTCATGTCTATGGATTATACGATTACTACAAACGCTGAAATCGACTAAGAGACTGTCGTAGAGGTTTGTAGTGAAAAAAGTTTCGTTTGTAGTAAGCCAGAAATTGAAAGAATTGAGTTTAACTTTTTTTTTTAATGATACGATTACTACAAACGCTCGGAATGTTAGTGAGAGGGCCGCAGAGGTTTGTAGTGAAAGAATTTTCGTTTGTAGTAAATCAGAAGTTGAAGAAATGAAGAAAAACTGTATTTTAGCATAGGAGGCTTAATAACTTCATGTCTATGGATTATACGATTACTACAAACGCTGAAATCGACTAAGAGACCGTCGTAGAGGTTTGTAGTGAAAAAAGTTTCGTTTGTATTAAGCCAGAAAATGAAAGAATTGAGTTTAACTTTTTTTTTTGATGATACGATTACTACAAACGCTCGGAATGTTAGTGAGAGGGCCGCGGAGGTTTGTAGTGAAAGAAATTTCGTTTGTAGTAAATCAGAAATTGAACGAATGGAAAAAAACTGTATTTTAGCATTTGCGGCTAAATAACATCAACTCTATGGATTATACGATTACTACAAACGCTGAAATCGACTAAGAGACCGTCGTAGAAGTTTGTAGTGAAAAAATCCATAGACATGAAGTTATTAAGCCTCCTATGCGAAAAAAACTGTTTTTCTCATTTCTTTCAATTCCTGGCTTACTACAAACGAAACTTTTTTCACTACAAACCACTACGACGGTCTCTTAGTCGATTTCAGCGTTTGTAGTAATCGTATAATCCATAGAGTTGAAGTTATTTAGCCTCCTATGCTAGAATGAAGTTTTTCTTCATTTTTTCAACTTCTGATTTACTACAAACGAAAATTCTTTCACTACAAACCTCTGCGGCCCTCTCACTAACATTCCGAGCGTTTGTAGTAATCGTATCATCAAAAAAAAAAGTTAAACTCAATTCTTTCAATTTCTGGCTTACTACAAACGAAACTTTTTTCACTACAAACCTCTACGACAGTCTCTTAGTCGATTTCAGCGTTTGTAGTAATCGTATAATCCATAGACATGAAGTTATTAAGCCTCCTATGCGAAAAAAACTGTTTTTCTCATTTCTTTCAATTCCTGGCTTACTACAAACGAAACTTTTTTCACTACAAACCTCTACGACGGTCTCTTAGTCGATTTCAGCGTTTGTAGTAATCGTATAAACCATAGAGTTGAAGTTATTTAGCCTCCTATGCTAAAATGAAGTTTTTCTTCATTTTTTCAACTTCTGATTTACTACAAACGAAAATTCTTTCACTACAAACCTCTGCGGCCCTCTCACTAACATTCCGAGCGTTTGTAGTAATCGTATCATCAAAAAAAAAAGTTAAACTCAATTCTTTCAATTTCTGGCTTACTACAAACGAAACTTTTTTCACTACAAACCTCTACGACAGTCTCTTAGTCGATTTCAGCGTTTGTAGTAATCGTATAATCCATAGACATGAAGTTATTAAGCCTCCTATGCGAAAAAAACTGTTTTTCTCATTTCTTTCAATTCCTGGCTTACTACAAACGAAACTTTTTTCACTACAAACCTCTACGACGGTCTCTTAGTCGATTTCAGCGTTTGTAGTAATCGTATAATCCATAGAGTTGAAGTTATTTAGCCTCCTATGCTAAAATACAGTTTTTCTTCATTTCTTCAACTTCTGATTTACTACAAACGAAAATTCTTTCACTACAAACATCTGCGGCCCTCTCACTAACATTCCGAGCGTTTGTAGTAATCGTATCATCAAAAAAAAAAGTTAAACTCAATTCTTTCAATTTCTGGCTTACTACAAACTAAACTTTTTTCACTACAAACCTCTACGACAGTCTCTTAGTCGATTTCAGCGTTTGTAGTAATCGTATAATCCATAGACATGAAGTTATTAAGCCTCCTATGCGAAAAAAACTGTTTTTCTCATTTCTTTCAATTCCTGGCTTACTACAAACGAAACTTTTTTCACTACAAACCTCTACGACGGTCTCTTAGTCGATTTCAGCGTTTGTAGTAATCGTATAATCCATAGAGTTGATGTTATTTAGCCGCAAATGCTAAAATACAGTTTTTTTCCATTCGTTCAATTTCTGATTTACTACAAACGAAATTTCTTTCACTACAAACCTCCGCGGCCCTCTCACTAACATTCCGAGCGTTTGTAGTAATCGTATCATCAAAAAAAAAAGTTAAACTCAATTCTTTCATTTTCTGGCTTAATACAAACGAAACTTTTTTCACTACAAACCTCTACGACGGTCTCTTAGTCGATTTCAGCGTTTGTAGTAATCGTATAATCCATAGACATGAAGTTATTAAGCCTCCTATGCTAAAATACAGTTTTTCTTCATTTCTTCAACTTCTGATTTACTACAAACGAAAATTCTTTCACTACAAACCTCTGCGGCCCTCTCACTAACATTCCGAGCGTTTGTAGTAATCGTATCATCAAAAAAAAAAGTTAAACTCAATTCTTTCAATTTCTGGCTTACTACAAACGAAACTTTTTTCACTACAAACCTCTACGACAGTCTCTTAGTCGATTTCAGCGTTTGTAGTAATCGTATAATCCATAGACATGAAGTTATTAAGCCTCCTATGCGAAAAAAACTGTTTTTCTCATTTCTTTCAATTCCTGGCTTACTACAAACGAAACTTTTTTCACTACAAACCTCTACGACGGTCTCTTAGTCGATTTCAGCGTTTGTAGTAATCGAATAATCCATAGAGTTGAAATTATTTAGCCTCCTATGCTAAAATACAGTTTTTATTCATTTCTTCAACTTCTGATTTACTATAAACGAAAATTCTTTCACTACAAACCTCTGGCACCTCTCACTAACATTCCGAACGTTTGTAGTAATCGTATCATCAAAAAAAAAAGTTAAACTCAATTCTTTCAATTTCTGGCTTACTACAAACGAAACTTTTTTCACTACAAACCTCTACGACAGTCTCTTAGTCGATTTCAGCGTTTGTAGTAATCGTATAATCCATAGACATGAAGTTATTAAGCCTCCTATGCGAAAAAAACTGTTTTTCTCATTTCTTTCAATTCCTGGCTTACTACAAACGAAACTTTTTTCACTACAAACCTCTACGACGGTCTCTTAGTCGATTTCAGCGTTTGTAGTAATCGAATAATCCATAGAGTTGAAGTTATTTAGCCTCCTATGCTAAAATACAGTTTTTCTTCATTTCTTCAACTTCTGATTTACTACAAACGAAAATTATTTCACTACAAACCTCTGCGGTCCTCTCACTAACATTCCGAGCGTTTGTAGTAATCGTATCATCAAAAAAAAAAGTTAAACTCAATTCTTTCAATTTCTGGCTTACTACAAACGAAATTTTTTTCACTACAAACCTCTACGACAGTCTCTTAGTCGATTTCAGCGTTTGTAGTAATCGTATAATCCATAGACATGAAGTTATTAAGCCTCCTATGCGAAAAAAAACTGTTTTTCTCATTTCTTTCAATTTCTGGCTTACTACAAACGAAACTTTTTTCACTACAAACCTCTACGACGGTCTCTTAGTCGATTTCAGCGTTTGTAGTAATCGTATAATCCATAGAGTTGAAGTTATTTAGCCGCAAATGCTAAAATACAGTTTTTCTTCATTTTTTCAACTTCTGATTTACTACAAACGAAAATTCTTTCACTACAAACCTCTGCGGCCCTCTCACTAACATTCCGAGTGTTTTGTAGTAATCGTGTAATCAAAAAAAAAGTTAAACTCAATTCTTTCAATTTCTGGCTTGCTGCAAACGAAACTTTTTTCACTACTAACCTCTACGACGGTCTCTTAGTCAATTTTAGCGTTTGTAGTAGTCGTAAAATCCATAAACTTGAAGTTATTAAGCCGCAAATGCTATAAACCAGTATTTCTCAATTCTTTCAATTTCTGGCTTACTACAAACGAAACTTTTTTCACTACAATCCTCTACGACAGTCTCTTAGTCGATTTCAGCGTTTGTAGTAATAGTATAATCCATCGTCTTGAAGTTATTAAGCCGCAAATGATACAAACCAGTTTTTTTCATTTTTTTTAATTTCTGGCTTACTACAAACAAAAATTTTTTCACTACAATCCACTACTAACGATTATCTATAAGAATCAAATGGAAAAAGTTGATTTTTGTAAAGTCGGGGGCTGCGATTTTTTTATTTTTTTTTATTTTTTTTTTGGTTTTACTACAAACGAAATTAGCTTCACTACTATCCACTACTAACCTAAATCTACCAAATAAACCCAAAAAAACCCATTTTTTTTAAAGTCGGGTGCCAAGTTCACATAGCTACACTCGAAGTAATATTTGCTACAGCTAGACGTACTTATTATAGTATATTACATAATATAGGTATGCGGATTACAAGTCTGAAGTGGAGATGGGCAGGACACGTGGCAAAGCGGAAGGTGGACAAGGCGATTATGGAATGGTGACAAGAAACGCACAGCAACCACGAGGAAGACCACTCGCCCAATGATCGGATGATTATTGTCGGAGTAGTTGGGCAGCCATGGCGGAGACTTGCACAGGACAGAAGAGAGTGGCGTATTAGGGAGGAGGCCTATACACAGCAGTGCAGACGGGCTAGATACTACGACTCTTCGCTTTTTAGTCGCACATCAGTGCTGCCACAGTAAATAATGTGTTACCTGGTGGATTTTCCGTATGTAATGCATAGATTTTTAAACATTATTATGCTCGTATTATGCATGAAATGGGGAAAAAGTTGATAAAAGATGGCGGTGACTTCATAAGCTTGCTCATAGTGAAAACCACAACCACACACATAATTCAGTTTTCAGACTCACGTAGCATCAGACATCAAAGCTACAAATACTGTTAAGATATTATGCGCCAGCTGAACGATTTACGTCACTGAATCATTCAGACAGGATTCGAAAAATCGTAAAATGGTAATCTTGAGCCGTTTGTTTGGGCGAACAGCGATGATGAACATTCGGGCATAAACAACGAAACTGACTTTCAGAGACATCATCCAAAATGTTAATCCGAACATTACGACAAAAACTAACTCGCTATTTTAAAATCTGCGATCAGCAAGCTAATTCGAGATTCTGACGAAGAAACCCCACAATATTCAAGGAAGTCGCCAGCGCGCTACCTTACCAACTATTATATCTACTGTGACTGACGTCTTTCGTCTGCTAAAACTGTAAAACCCACATAACAATTTGATTAATTACATGCGAGATAAACTAGAATTATACATCGCTCGTACCTCTAAAATATACAGTAGATGGGACCGAAATAAGTGCTGAGAGAAGTGCGCATGTAATGGCAACGAATCAGATAGCTAATTTAATATATTAAATTCATTATTAATCCGTCTGCAATGATGATGAGTGAGTGAGGGTAAAGCATTCCGCTTTATTAGGAAGCTACGTATTAAGCGCCTCGTTCGAGGCAGAGCGGCGGGCGGCGGCTGCCACGACCGACACGGTCCCACACGTGTCGCCTTCGTGTCCTCTCTTAAAGAGTAGGTATAGCTGCAAGGTAGGTAATAGGTACCAATCGTGTAGTGTGAACCACGCATGTCAAACAAAACGACGTACCAAAGTATGAACAAAACATTATCTTTAATGTACCTAGGTAGTTGCCAGGCCGAATTAGTCTACGTGAATAAATTCACCGCTGCCAAATATCGCCCGAAGACAGTTTTTGAAAAACTTTCTAACTAATTAAAAAATGGTTTAAAAAACACTTACATCCTATAAAAACAAACAAATTTTTTACATCGATATTTTAATTTCATCGTATTTTTATGGAAGATCAATACATGATGACAATTTTTACTGAAATTAACTGACTTTTTACACTTGAACTTTCAATGCTATAGGCACTCAATATAATAGATCTAGACGTGAACATTTTAATATTAGTACGCACAGATATAAAACGACGACTTTTCGCAAATACACATACTATCATACCAATGTTTATAATATCCAAAATGAATTTAAAATGTTCACATTAGAATGCCAATATTGTGTTGATGAGGAACGGTGAAGCTACTGGAATGAAGGCTTCCTTGCAATACAGCCTGAACCTCCAGAAACTAGGTATTCCAGGGACACAATCACATCAGCTAGACTATATACAATGAATGCCAAGTATATTATGAATACCATGACTTATGAAAAATCTTAATTGTAAAACATTTTATTGGTAATAAATTTACTAAGACAACTGATAGCTCAGCTGCTAAGCCTTTGTAAATGAAGTAACTCTTGTGTTTGCAATGTTATAAAAGTAGATTTAATTTAAGAAACAATGTCCAAGTGGTAAATGTTTATCTCTACTCACAAGTTTAACAAACTATACACAATACTAGTAATGACTTCTCACAGAAAAACTTCAATCATCAATAACAAAAGATGTGATACTCGGAGAATAATTACAGTGAGCTTGGTTTTTGCTGGAAATCTCTCTTAGCAACTAGGTATACTTCAGAATATAATGATCTTTACAACTTTAACTCTACATGATATTTAAACCTGACATACATAATGCACTTGCATCTAGGTCTAGGTACTAGATAATATTAATTATGTTTTATCTCTGAACCTTAACCGGTAGTGTAAGAAATGACTAGCTATATTTTTATGAAACCATGTTGGTCATGATTATAATTCTACCTAATTCAAGCGACAATAATGATATTTGATAAAATATTATAAAAATTTGCAAAAGCTCTATTCCTTAAATTTCTCTAATGATTAATTAACTATTTAGAATAACGTTTTCTAAGGTAACAAGAAATAGGAAGGTAGGTACTTGATTAGTACCTTCATGTGAGAAAAGATTTATCAAATACAATTTGACTACTGTTTAATCACATCATGAAGTTGGATCAATAAATAAAACAGATAAAAAGAATTATGGCACCAATTTAAACTTAAAAGTATAGAACCAATTCAGTAGCTATTTGATATAATGGGAAAACTCTACACATTTCACCAGCGGGACATTGTTTCATTGTACAGAATAGCATAGTTTAGTTTTACATAAATATATAATTAATGACAATACCGACTTGCTAAGGCATTATACAATTTCGATATCTAGATATTTTGTGTATTAACAAGTAGATTTTAAAAGAATCAAATGACATCAATTCACAAATGATACTATTTTGTTTTTAGAAACAATTTGATATGATTTTACACATTTACGATGACTTAAATGGTCAAAGTTGATCTATGATAGTTTCTAAAGGCAACTAGCCGCGAATGGCTCAGTAAGGTACTATTAAATGAAAGTGCAAGGGGTGGCTCCCCGTGATTTCAACCTAACAGCTATAACCACAAATGCTCACAATGTCCACAATGTAAAATGCACTACCAATTACTAGATAATTATTTGTACAGCTTGGATTCAAAGTCCTACATCTAATAGCTAACAAACTTTATTGTTAACATTGCTAAATTTTTCATTGCTGTAATCACTTTAAATTGTGATGGGACTGAATGTTACAAATCAATTACAACATTTGATCCGTTGCTTAAGCTTATTGATAACATCAGTCTCAATTAATAGATATAGCCACAAAACTGGCCTTCAATGATCCATATAAAACAATTACAAACATAATTCCTATTACAATTGAAAACATGTTAAAATTACCATACTTTCTCCTATAAAAATTCTCTCATGATTTTATTTGTGCAGAATTTCAATAATTCAAAATGCACTGTAACTAGTGTACTAGTAGACGTAAGACACATACAAAACATTTTTCAAATGAATAGGAATTTGTGTAATTGGAAAACTGTAAATATTATTGCTTTTATAGTAGAGCTGATGCTAACAATAAGTTGCAGAGAGACAGCAAAAAGATTGTTTGGTGAGACTGAAAGTTGGTGTAAAATACATGATTTTTCAGATTTGATAAATAAAAAGAACTTGGCTTACAACTAGAAAATAAGGAACTAATACATATTACACCTAGATTAAATGAACCCTCACATCAGATCACAAACACATAAGGTCAAATTGCACAAGTGAACACAACTACCTACATGAATACAAATACATACAATAAATTAATCTCTCTTATATTTGATGTAGATTTATTCCTTAGATAAAAATATCAACTGATGCAACAATAATAACTATAAATAAAAACCAATAACACAATGTCAACCATTTAAACTTACAACATTCCAAGACATGTAAATATTTTAACCATTCATTAATTCATGTATATTCTCAAAAAAAATGGTGATTGCAAGTTAGCTAAATAGTGATTACTTTGAAATCAGAAAGAAGCTCGATTATTATGATAAATGTAACTGAGTGTGTAGATACCTAGGAATAGTAACATGATGAAATAAACATGCAGAGATTGTCTCTGCATGTTTGCATAGCAGCAAAATAAAAGTACCTAATGATGGTACCACATTAATTAACATTGTAGGATAAGGTCAACCAATAGTAAGTTGTTGTTTGATTGAACATAGGTAACCAGGTATCATAAATAGTAAACACAGGAATATCACCAGTACGGGACTGCTTCGCTTCAAGTATTTCTTATGTCAATATTAAAGGGCACTAAGCAAATGAATGCCACCAAAATATCAGAAATTGGTTCTACGATCATCTTGCCTACTCCGATTTGATTGGCATGGGTAACCGACCGAGCGCGCTTAGTGTCCATGCTCACTTGTAGCCGCCGGCAAGGAGACGCACACGTCACCTTTCCACGACGCGACGCACTGTCACGGAAAATTCACTAATACAAAACACCTACTCACGGAAGCGTTCGCTCGCAGCTCAGAACTCTGCAAACTCTTTGGCGCACTTCTCGGTGGACGAGATGCGGAGCGCTTCTTCCTCGTAGTCATCGAAGTTACTGGTATCGCCGGGACCGCGGCAGCGCGGAATGAACGGCGCTTCTATCTTCTTTTGGAACACCGAGATCCAATCGGTGGTCGCAAACCATCTGTGGCCTTTGATGTCGTTCACGCCCGCCTTTAGGTTTCCGTAACGCTTGGTCAGATCTACCTGCAGCAGATTACGGAGCAAGTCCTTCAGATCCGACCCGAAGTGAGAGGGGAAGCGAACCTTACCCGATACGATCTTCTCGTAGATCTGAATCGGTTGATCAGCGAAGAAGGGCGGGTACCCGGCAGCCATCTCGTAGACCAGCACTCCTAGGGCCCACCAATCGACGGCCTTGTTGTACCCCTTGGAGAGGATGATCTCGGGCGCAAGATACTCGGGCGTGCCGCAAAGGGTCCAGGTGCGCCCCTTGACGCGCTTGGCGAAGCCGAAGTCGGTCACCTTGAGGTAGCCCTGTGAGTCGATGAGCAAGTTCTCGGGCTTCAGGTCCCGGTAGATGAGGTCGAGGTAGTGCAGGTATTCGAAGGCCAGCACGATCTGCGCTGCATAGAAGCGCGAGTGCGGCTCCGAGAAGCGACCCACCTTGCGCAGGTGCGAGAACATCTCGCCGCCGGGCACATACTCCAGCACCATGTACAGGTTCGAGTTGTCCTTGAAGTGGAACTTGAGGCTCACCAGGAACGGGAAGTTGATCGCCTGCAGGATTCGCTTCTCGTTCAGCGTGTGCTCCACTTGTTTCAGTTTCACTACTTTTTGTTTGTCTAATATTTTCATAGCGTAATATTCTTTCGTAGGCTTGTGTTGGACTATCATGACCCGCCCGAAGGATCCGGTGCCTAGGGTTTTTATCCTTTCGAAGTCGTTCAGTCCGGCGGTGTTGGTAGGATTCTTTTTCCATTTCTCCTCGAAGTCTTCCTTTGCCTGGTCGAGAAACTCCTTGACGCTTTCGGCGGCGTCCACCTTCTTGTTGGCGGTGGTAGCATTGTTGCCCATGGTTCACCCCACTAACTAGTCGGACGCCTTAGATTTGCCGTTATTGGAGGCCGCCTTGGTGCACTAATCGATGCCTGCTGTGCGACCGTGTAAGAAACGGGGCAGGTCAGCAGAGACCGATCAGAAACGCGTACATTTTCTAGATTTGATGCACAGTCACGCGTCACAAAACACACTCGTTGCAGACACTCATTGACACGATAATTCCCTTAAGGTAGGTATGAACGAAAATCACATTATATTGGTCACATCCACAAGAAATAAAATGGCTTCCACCCAGTTCCACAACCGGACTCGATCGACAGAGCGAGAGCGAGCAAGCAAGCGAGCAACGGCAGGCGAGCGGACGATTTCGCTCGCTCACGGCTCACGTCACGAACGGAGTATCGAAGCGAAGGCAAGCAGCAAGCAGGGCGAGCGCGCGGGGGAGGTGTATGTAATTAACAATGCTGCCACTTTATACTATGAAATTCTACCAAAATTTTCTAATTTCTACTATGGCTGAGGAAAATAAAAAGTAATTTCAAGACTTTCAACGAAAGAACTCATATACTTATTTTTAAACCGTATAAGAGACATCTAAAAAAAATTAAAAAAACTTTTAGCTATCGAAAGGGTCACGGAAGGGTTCGCAATTAAAATGTATGTGCTTTTCCTCCTTTTTGATGAGAAAACGACCCCTCTTTAAGAGCCTACGTGAGGTGAAACCGAAAATGTAAAGTAGCATTTTTTTTCGTTGTATGGATGAATCCATTTATTATTTTTGTAAAATATAACAATTAAATGGTGTAAAAAAATTATGATTAGGCTAGAAATTCTCTTAAACTCACTGGGTTCGATAAAATTGAACGCAAAGTTTGCCAAAAACTCTCAATTTTTTTTGGATTTGAAATGGTTTTTTTCCGTTGCTGTTAGAGCCATTGCAATGAAAGTTTTGTTCCCGTATACCTAAATAAATACGTAAAAACCTGATGTTATTGCACTTTTCTTAGTTGCCGTAGTTTTTATATAAAAATAAAATTTTCAAAAATATATATAGGTAGGATTTCCTAGCTACTTCTCTCAGTACAGCCCGCGCGGCCGACGAGGTGAGGTCTATGTCAAATTTCGCGACATGACATTTCATCTCTGACTACGTAAAATATACCCTAGATTAAATCATAGCTACTACTGGTACTATAAATTTGCCACAGTGTAACATAAAACAAATTGTCACAGTATAACGAAATGACATAATACCATCTTCATCATACATTATGATCGATAACCTGTATTCACATCATCATCAGCCTGTAGAAGTATATATTTTATGTAGCATATAACTTATCTAGTACATTCTAGGGCACGTTCCTATCGTGCGTGACCAGCGAAGCGCAATGCTTTTGTTAAATACCTCCATTTTTGTAGTTGCATAAGTAGCTATCTTCCTATCTACCCAGTGCTTTCCGTCATCATCATCAGTAAGTAGAAGTCCACTGCTAGATATAGACCTCCTTTATACATTTCCATGAAAAAACAATTTGCCGATTTCCCACGATCTTTAGAATGTCATCGGTCCATTAGGTGGAGGGGCGCTCTGGTTGCTTAGCACCGGTTATATTGTCGTAGCGACCCGCTTTTTGATTCTAAAGGCGTGTGTTCAAACCCCGTCATGCACAAATTAGTTTATCTGCCAAAAAACCTATGTGCACTATGTCAGTACACTCTAACGGTGAAGGAAAACAATAAATGAAACCAACGTGAAGTAGCAAAACTTTTGAGGCACATTCATAATCCACCACACCAGCTTTAATTTTCTATTGACATGACAAGAAGAAGACTCAAAAACTAGTAGCCGATTTTAGGCCTTTATAAAAATAGTGTCGATTTTGCAAAGAGTTTGGGAGCCCATTACAATGAAAAGGAAGTATATATATATATATATTATGGACAATCTACACTACACTATCTAGCCCTAAACTAAGCAGAGTTAGTATTATGGGAACCAGATAGCTGATGTAATACTTAAATACATTTTGTTTGTAAATACATAGGTACTTGGAAAACAATATAACATCCAGATGGAGAACAAATATCTATGATCACCACACAAATATTTGTTCTCGGTGGGGATCGAACCCACGACCTATGGCGCAGAAGGCAGAGCTACTAATAAATGAGCTGAGAGCCCAGTCATAACAATAATATCATGGGTTTTGAGTATTTTTGATTGCCGTCTTTTAAATCCCGAATTCTGGAACTTTCTGTCAAAGGCTTCATGCACGGTGCGCTCAAATACCCAAATACCAAAATACATGTGCCTATTTCTATACACGCAGCAAGGAGTTTCCCAAGATTTTGCGTTTGACAGAACTTTGAAGAGTCAGTTGGGATTGTCGAAACTCTTTGGTATACCTAATATTTTTAAATGCCGATAAAATACAATAATATAAGTCGAATAGACAGTGTTATTTCACAATGCTTCACTGATCTCCACCGCAATGAGCACCGAAGGCCTAAATGAGTGCAAAGCTTAAAGCCACCCATAAATAATTTCCATTTCAATTCATTTATGAATTGAAATGAAAATTATCTATGCATGTAATGTATTGTATTATGTATATCAGTTATCTAGCACCCATAACACAAGCTTTGCTTAGCTTGGGGCTAGATCATGTTGTGTGAATTGTCCAGCATTATTATTATTATTATTATTATTTATTTCCATAGGCATGAATTCTATGCACTAAGTTATACTTACTAGATTTACATACAGATCTGGAAGTATAACCTTTTAGATAAAAGAAAAAATTACTAAATTGGATCATAAAATTAAATGACGAAGGTATGCAGTAACAAACAATAAAACAAAACGGCTAAGCCGATTTTGATGAAATATTACTTTTCAGAAAAAAAAAGATTAAAAGGGAGAAGACGAAAGAGAAGAAAAAAGATAAGAATGTTATTGTACAAAAAAAATTGCCCCCCTTGCCCCCCAGGACCCCCCCTTTTGTGAGTGCTACCGGATGCCGTCGAGATAGGGGGTTTTCGATTGGGGTTTCGTATAGAGGGTTTCTTCCTGAATTGAAAAAACAAAAAAAACACCCCCCTCTTGCCCCTTTTTTCACCCCCCCCTTTCGTATCTTCCAAGCGGAGTGACTTGCAAGACTTTGTTTTTTGGGTCATG
Organism: Thera obeliscata; assembly: GCA_947578465.1. Taxonomy (NCBI): domain Eukaryota; kingdom Metazoa; phylum Arthropoda; class Insecta; order Lepidoptera; family Geometridae; genus Thera; species Thera obeliscata. Next base: position 18,354,295 of record OX387912.1, on the reverse strand, counting down.
TTGGGAAGGTGAGATTATTTTGAAAGCAAAATAAATTTTGCCCCCCTCCCCCCTCTAGACCCCTTTATTATTTTTGACCCTTTTTTTCGAGTGGAGCATTGCGGCGAGCGAAGCGAGCCGCCATGCAACCATGGGGAACAGTGCGGCGAGCAAAGCGAGCCTGCTGTGACCCCCCCCCCCCCCCCTAAGCCCCCCAGAACCCCCTCCTCCTGAACCCGGGGGGAGGGTCGCGGCGAGCGAAGCGAGCCGTGCTGTGACCCCCCCCTCAAGCCCCCAGAACCCCCTCCTCCTGAACCCGGGGGGAACGTTGCGGCGAGCGAAGCGAGCCGCCACGCGACCACGCCCGCCCTACTGAAATTTAGGGAAATTTAGAACCCCCTCCTACTGAAATTTAGGGTGTCTTAGGGGTGTGAAAAAATGTTCACTAGACTGACAGTTCAAAATTCAAAATGGCGGCTGTGCCACTTCCGGTTTTGCAAAAATCGTCCGATTAAGGTCGTTCAAACGGTTCATTCGACTGAGGACTATGATTGGAGATTGAATTTTAGGTTTTTTAAGGTGTTTGATTGGATCTTCACTTGGTTTAGGGTTCCGCCCCTGTGGGAACGCATTGAGGACGCGCTGCTTGCAGCTCGCGATGCACGCGACCCGGTAGTCAACGTTTGGGTTCCTTTCAGCGGTTTCGACCCGTTAAGGGTTTTGGCTTGACGTACAATTTAGGGTTCCGTATAAGGTTTTGATTGGGGTTTTACTACATTGAGCAATTTGATTAAGTGTTCGACTTTTAGGGTTCCTTAGGACTTTGATTGGAGTTTCAACTACACTTAGGAGCTTGATAATGTTAACATTTTTAGGGTTCCTTAGGACTTTGATTGGGGTTTTACTACATTGAGGAACTTGATAAAATAAACAACTTTTAGGGTTCCTTAGGCCTTTAATTGGAATTTTACTTCACTTAGGACCTTGATTATGTAAACAATTTTAGGGTTCTTTAGGACTTTGATTGGGGTTTTACTACACTGAGGAACTTGATTCACTGATCGACTTTTAGGGTTACTTAGGACTTTCTTTACTACTTTTTGGGGTTTTACAAGTGCAAGTGTAATGTAAAACTGGGAGTAGCACACCGACACGCGAGCTGCTTGCAGCTCGCGCACACGAAAAAACTAGTTAAGGGGCTGACGTATGGAAAATTTTCATACAAACGGAATACCAAAATGATTTCTAATTTAGACAGATTAACACTATATTATTGTAATAATTGTATTTGCATAGTATTTATCTAGGTTCCTCAACAGTTTTTATTTCAAATTACTTACCTAAAATGAAATAAACACCAATCGCATTTTGCACATTTTTATGCTAAACTTATCAAGTTTTCTACCTATTGGTTTCGTACTAAAAACAACAATATCTTACGTGTTTTTTGTTAAGGAACCTAGTTTATATTGTCTAGTTACAGAATAACAATACTATGTGAAGAATACAAAAAGTTTTCAGTCATCATTTTTGGTATTACGGAACACGATCAAATTCATGGCATTTTCGAACGGCTACTATTGCTATCGCGCACGCACGGTGTGGGTGGCGGGGTGCAGGGGGAGGAAACGCTTGAAGCACACGGGACACTTCGGTTGTGTGTGTGAATCGCTCGGACTTCGGACTAGTTAAATACCTACACTGGCATAAAACATAATGCTTAGATATTTGATAATTGTTTATTTATTTATTTAACTCTTTATTGCACAAAACTTAATGCTATGTACAAAAGGTGGCCTTAATGCTTTAAGCATTTTCTACCTGCCAACCCTAGAGGTAGGAATGGCGTTGGCGTGCTTACATAAAAAAAGGAAAGCTTAGGTATTAAAATTAACAACAAGGTACAATACTTATTAGTTAAAGTCCGATGAGATCTGCTTCAGGAAATGCTCATAAACCAGACGCTTAAAAGCTGACTTATTGGGAGCCTTTTTGATGTCAATAGGGAGCGCATTCCAAAGACCTACTACGTACTACGACTATTGTTAGTTTAGGAAGGGTACTAAGTGAAGATGGGAAATACTAAGTACCTAGGTAGGTTGTAGGTTGGGTAAACGAAATCAAGGTGCAGCACTAGGTCAAAAAGTCTGCCGAAATTTCGAAAAAAGCCAACATTTCGACTAAAACAAATTATGAACCATTAATTTCTATACAGGGTGGAATTTTGTAATGCCACCTGGAGGGAAAGTACTCTTAATACTGCAGATAGAAAATTTTACTCAAAGGAAACATTCCTTTGTTTTTGAATAGAAAGCAATTTCTAAAATTAAAAATAAAATAATTTTTAAATTAATTTTCTTTTTTGAAAGGAATAAATTTATTCTTTTAAAGAAATGAATTCGTTAAAAGAATAAATTTGTGTATCCAAGAGAATGGAGCCCATTTCAAGCAACTAATTTCAAGTAACTAGTTAGTTAACCATTTTTTGTAAATAATTAAATTAATTTAAAATTTCCTGGTTTTTCTTTCATTTAATTTATCATGTTTGTTAGAGAGATTTCATCCTTATAATTGACTAACGATCGATGCAATAAAAGTACAAGGTATAATTTTTCTGATTTTAGCCGGTTCAATTCCCGGGTGTGAGAGAATTTTCGAAAAACTTTGAATGCAGTTTGCTTTCTATTCAAAAATAAAGGAATGTTTCCTGTGAGTAAAATTTTCTATCTGCAGTATTAAGAGTACTTTCCCTCCAGGTGGCATTACAAAATTCCACCCTGTATATGAAGTATTGATAAAAGGTCTAAGAAAAATTACAACAAATTATTTTTTTTCTTTATTTATTTGTAGTTCAAAAAACCGACTACCGCTCAACGTCAGGTGGAAAGATTGATGAAAGGACCAAGAAAAATTGCCACAAAATATTTTTAGTCTTTATTTATCTGGGGCTTAAAAAAACTGCTACCACTCAACGTCAGGTGGAAATATTGATAAAAAGACTTGGAAAAATTTGAACAACATATTTCTGTTTTATTTTTCTGGAGCTCAAGAAATAAACTACAGCTCAACGTCAGGTGGAAATATTGATAAAACGACTAAGAAATTAAAAAAAAAACTTTATTTATTTGGAGCTCAAAAAACTGCTACCACTCAACGTCCGGTGGAAATATTGATAAAAAGACTGAGAAATACTTTAACAAAATAGTTTTTCTTTATATAACTGGAGCTCAATAAACAGAGTACTGCTCAACGTCTGGTGGAAATATTGATAAAAAGACTTGGAAAAATTTCTGTAATGTTCACTAGAAGTTGCTTCATGCAATCAAAATTGAGTTCTATATAGTAATTGTGATAAGACATAAATATTTTTTTTTTCAGTTTGTTTATAATCATTATATAAGTATCCACCTATAGTAGGTTAGCTTGGTACACTTTTTTCGCGAGTTTTGTGCGAAAGCCGAGGTCCATGTAATTGTAAGTCGATGTTCGCAATCGTTGGTTTTGCGAATGTAAATAAGCAGAATAAAAGCAACCTAATTGCTCAACGAATAAAGTATATTTTTAAATGCAGTCACATTATTAGACTTTCTGTACTTTGGTAAGTGAGCCGCTTTGCGTGTTTTTTATTGCTGTGTGTGTGTGATCGATGAGGTCTGGCGAACCACACCCCACCTGATGTTGAGCGGACCTCCACCCATGATCTTCAACTGTAACGTCATGACTGGTTTTGAACCCACGCCCCCCAACCGCTAGGCCGATGAGGTCTGGCGAACCACACCCCACCTGACGTAGAGCGGACCCCACCCATCATCTATTACTGTAACGTTATCACTGATTTTGAACCCGCACCCTCCAACCACTAGGCCAATGAGGTCAAGCAAACCACACCACACCTGATGTTGAGCGGACTCCCACCCATCATCCTCTACTGGAACGTCATCAACCACAACTCCATCGCTCCGCGCCAGGGTCAATGGCTCTCTCAACTCAACTCGGAGTCAATGGTTCTCTTTACTCTTCTTCAATTTGGTCCAGAACCCGCACAAACCCTACCTGATGAATAAACTCACTCGTATCATGTTAGAGAATTTCCTGGTGTCTTTTCTAAGTGCGTAAATAGCTACTCTGAAGGTTCTTTATCGGTTCAGGAATGTTGTTTTTTTTTTCACTTTATTCTTGCATTCAGAGCATGACCAATCCTTGCTTATTGAATACTAGAAAAGCGAAACAAGCAAGCAATAAGCTTAGAGGGTTAGTCAGGTAATGCAGCCACAAAAAATAAAAACATAAAATTGTAGGGTGCAAAAAGTCAACTCTCTTTGACCAGATTTGAACTCCCGCCCACCTCGTCCTCTCAGTGTGAATCCGCACGCCCTAGCCACTAGCCTATCTGACGCTTAGTAACGTTGACGAAATTAGGCAATGCATAAAAATCGTTATCAGTGGCTGACGCACACGCACAAGCGCGGCACTATGGTTGGATTCACGTATAGAAGTAGCGCGTCACACGAGCGCCTGTGTGTGTATACTACTATTATATATTCCGTGGCGCCCGCATCAAATGAATAGAGATAGCTATATTCGGGGCAGTTTTTGCTCACGCCTCGAATTGAAGTTGCGAGCTGTGTACGTCGGCCCGTTAATATTTAGGCATCCGATTTAGGCGTCGCCTAGGTTTAATGAAAACGGGTGTTAGTAACGTTGACGAAATTAGGCAATGCATAAAAATAGTTATCAGTGGCTGACGCACACGCACAAGCGCGGCACTATGGTTGGATTCACGTATAGAAGTAGCGCGTCACACGAGCGCCTGTGTGTGTATACTACTATTATATATTCCGTGGCGCCCGCATCAAATGAATAGAGATAGCTATATTCGGAGCAATTTTTGCCCGCGCCTCGAATTGAAGTTGCGAGCTGCGTCCGTCACCCTCTTAATATCTAAACTTAAACATTACGGTATTCTAAATCGCTCCATTGACTTATTACAATCGTACTTGACTGATAGAATCCTTAAAGTTGATGTGGGCGGTGAGAGATCTTTTGGGTCAGTTATTGACATAGGGGTGCCACAAGGTTCGATATTAGGTCCTTTCTTGTTTCTAGTGTACGTAAATGACCTTCCTTTTTTGGTTAAAAAACTATGTGAAACAGTACTATTTGCTGACGATACCTCATTAATTTTTAAAGTCGATAGATAGAAGGCTAATTACGATGACGTTAACGCATCTCTGTCGTAAATACTTAACTGGTTTAATAATCTTTTACTTAATGTTAAGAAAACTCATAAGTTTTATGAAAAAATATTTTTTGAGTGTCAGTTCTAAGAATAAAAATCTTAATGCGGTTTACAGAATACATCTATTTACCAAGTTTCATCAGTACATATAGCTTTTACAGTTTTGTAAGTACCATACTTCAAGCAAATAAATTATTTATTTTCATTTCATTTCATTTTTTTGAAAAAAAGTGACTGTGACATACGGATGGACAGACAGACAGACATGACGAATTTATAAGGGTTCCGTTTTTTACCTTTAAAAAATACAAGTGTTCATTCACCGACTACCGACATTTATGAACTTGCAACTCACTCCGGTTTTGCATAATATGAGGAAAATCTCTTCTTGGTGGAAGGTTTCTTTTATTAAATCTGGGGCTATTTGCTTGTTATACTATATAAATTAGACTACTACTACTACACTACTATATAAGTTAGATTTAAAATGTAGCGTTCGTGGTAGTTTAAAAAATACCGCACAGCTTGCCATTGTTATCACCAATCCTGGATGAAAAATATGCAATGGAAACTCTGCGACGGGAATCAGCTAACATAACAATTGGGTTATATTTATTTACTGAATATCTGTCTGTGTTTTTGTATAACGAAGCGTATTCTAGTCAACACATTGTAATGTCGTGACAAATGTCAGACCCAAGCACAGAATAAGTAATAGTTGGTATCAAATACATGAATTCACAGCTCAGGTCAGGCAACGCCATCTTTATTTTAAATTTTTCCAACTTTCCGGTCGTGTTTTGTTTTTAGACCAGAGTATAGCGGAGGCTTAAGAAACAGGGTTCCTGTATGCTATCCCATAGAAACCGTGCATTTATCCAGGATAAAAAGTGGCACATATGCGATTCCAGACTATAATCTACCTTTGTGCCAAATTTCATTGAGATCTGTTCAGCCGTTCTGGCGTTATTGAGTACCAAATATCCATCCAAACTATATTACTGGGATGTATTAAAACTTTTACGAGTATTTTTATCGTCACTGTCTAAGATAATCAAGCCTTCTTGAAACACTTACCATTTCCTGACCCTACCATTAGGTACCTACCTATGCCTATCGTATTACTCATGTTGATCCATTGCTCTATAAAAAAATTAAACAAATCTATCCCACGGGAACCATAGTTTTACCGGGATAAAAAGTCACCTGTGGGCTACTACTTATTTTGTTCAATATACACTGTAACAAAACTTATATTTTTAACGGTTGTTTCAACTCATAACTGATTGGAAGCAAGTAACCATTATGGCAGTTTACCTATTATATTTTTACCTATCTCTTGATCGAATTTTTTTTTTGTACCAGGATGGCATAGGTTTATAGTGATGATGGTGAGATTGATGTTTGTGTATTTTATTTTTTTATTTTAAATATTTGTCGTGCACGCTATACAATTATAACTTCAATATTTGTTTAGCTAAATAATAATAAATAATTGCATTATTTTAATGTTATTTCAAATAGTAAGATGTCCAAAGATTTATAGTATATAATAATGCATAATTTTTAACAAGTTTATGGGGAGTAGAAAAATAAAAACATTATCTGTCAATAACAATACAATTGAGAACACGACTGTACACTGGATGTGCACGGGGTGTCGTCGGAGAGCCAATCGGCCGGCGCTACGCTCGCCCGCCCTTCATCCCGCTATAGCCCCCTCAGGTTGCGCAATAACGGTAAGCGGTAAAGTTACGTGCCGCTACCTATACCTGCTTTGAGATTTTAAGATGTAACCGTAACGATACTTTGTAACCGTCTAACCCGCACACTCGACGAATGCCAGCCCGTTGAGCAGGCTGGCTTCCGGAGCGGTTTCTCCACAATCGACCACATTCATACCGTGAAACAGCTGATGGAGAAGAGTTCTGAATACAATCGGCCTTTGTGTTTAGCTTTCATCGATTATGAGAAAGCATTCGACAGTGTCGAACACTGGACCGTGTTTAACTCTCTTCATCGCTGCCAGATCGACGCTCAATATGTGGACGTGCTCCGAGAGCTATATGCTGCAGCAACAATGCAGGTCAAAATGCATGACCTTACTAGTCCTATTTCTATCTTTCAGCAAGGAGCATACGCAAAAAGAAATCTCCAGGAGAGTCCAGCTTGGATGGGCAGTATTTGGCAAGCTAGAGGATGTATTTCGGTCGAGAAAAATTCCACAGTGCCTGAAAACCCGTCTCTTTGCCGATGCCGAGACATGGACGCTCACTAAGGAAACTGTGCACCGCGTACGAGTTGCACAACGGGCCATGGAGCGAGCCATGCTCGGCATAACACTTCTAGATCGAGTACGCAACACTGAAATCCGACGTCGTACAAAAGTTTACGACGTCGGAGACAGGGCGGTAAATCTCAAGTGGAGTTGGGCAGGACACCTTGCTAGGCGTGGTGATGGTCGGTGGAATAAGGCCTTGACCGAATGGTGGCCGAAGTCGGGCCGAAGAAATCTTGGACGTCCGAAAGCGCGATGGGTTGACGACATCGTGAAGGTCGCAGGAAACACCTGGACAAGAGACGCGCAGGACAGGGGAGGCTGGCAAAATATGAAGAAGGCCTATACCCAGCAGTGGGTGATACCGGGCTGAAATGATGATGATGCCTTAGCAATCGTTCCAGCGCGATCTATCGAGTCCTATAAAACTATTTTATTTTATTTTTATTTATAGTCTTGTAATGGAAACTCATTAATCATGCGAGTAAAAATTCAAATCTGACTGAGAAGAGAAGTAAATCCGGTTATAACGGTTATATTCTGTATTTCCTGATAGTGGTGAACCAATGGCCTTACTTATAAAAATATGTCAAAAGATAAACTATTGCCATCTCTTACCACTGGGTAATGTCAAACAGTGACAGAGCTAACTTTAAGCAATGATTAAATTTGAATTGCGTTTTTATGTAGGGCTGCATGTCGTTTAAAAAAGAAATATACAATTAGAAATTAACCTATTTGGGAGAATACTACTTCTGGCAGCACCATGAGCTTGTTTCCTCCCAAAAATAATAGATGGCGATATGCGGCACAAACCCTAAAAATAACAAGGTAAAAACGACTTGGCAAAAAAGTTATCTCCAGCGCCAGGACAAAATTAAAAAAATTACAAAGTAGAAAGGAGATTACAAAAAGTTTTGATTCCTTTTCCCTGAGAAAAAGGCTTCAGGGCACTTCAGGGTTCAGGCTTCGAGTCTATCTTTAGGTCAAAGGAAAAGGAGGTACTGTAGAGGTAGTATGAGGCAAGTTATTGTTGGACGTGCCGACGTGTTGTCATACATAGCATTTACTTAATAGCCGACTGGTTTAATTCTACATTCATAACTAGATATGAATCATATTTATTTGCTAAGCTGTCTAATTGAGCGCTGCCGGTGGGTTGCAGGAACGCCCGCCTGTCAACTGAATCTCTGACTCGGCTCGGACCAGCTAGGCCTAGCATACTCAAAAAGTCTTGTATAATAATTAATATATATATAAAAAAGTCTTGTATATATATAATATATATATAGGGTGGAATTTTGTAATGCCACCTGGAGGGAAAGTACCTACTCCTAATACTGCAGATAGAAAATTTTACTCAAAGGAAACATTCCTTTATTTTTGAATAGAAAGCAAACTGCATTCAAAGATTTTTGAAAATTCTCTTCTCCCACACCCGGGAATCGAACCGGCTAAAATCTGAAAAAAATATACCCTGTACTTATTGCATCGATCGTTAGGGTCAAATAAAAGGATGAAATCTCTCTAACAAACATGATAAATTAAATGAAAGAAAAACCAGGAAATCATAAATTAATTTAAATAATTACAAAAAATGGTAAACTAACGAATTAGTTGCTCGAAATGGGCTCCATTCTTTTGGATACACAAATTTATTATTTTAACGAATTTTTATTTTTTTGCCATCACATACCTTGTTGCCATCACATCGACCAATAACAGGTGTGTTGCCATGCTAGTTTTATAGAGCGAAGTTGCTATTCGCTATCTTATGATTATTACTGCACATTCAGTCTGGACTTGATACAATCGCATAATGTCAACGTTATGTTTTGTTTCAATTCGTTTTATAATACAATCGAAGCTCAAAATAATGTCCATACTGACAGATGCAGCTAGGTTTTTAATGCAACCTGATACGTATTTGGGAGACGTGGCGGCTATGGAATTGGGTAGGACACGTTCGTCGGATGCTCCCCGCCCGATAGGTGAGTGACCATCATCCACCCCATGGATTCCTGACGGACACCGGCCTACTGGCCGGCCTAGAAAGCATTGGCAGGACGATCTGGGCGCCTTTGAAAGGAACTGGTGGGAAGAGGCTCAAAATCAAAGGAACTGGAAGTCTTTAGAGGATTTTATTTATTTATTTATTTATTTATTTACTTACTATAGATGTTATCTTAACAGCTAGCCAAAACGATAACACTATCACAAATTTTAAAAAATCAATATTTCACTCTGCTAGACTAACAATAATACTATTACTTACTTATCATATACACATTACAAGACATACTACACTAACAATACTATTACTTAATATAAATAAACACTACAAGACAGTCTGGTACATGTCAGGTTGGTATCTTCATAATTTACCCTACTGAAAATTACAATATCCACATGTAGTAATATTAAATTTTTGTTAAAATATACAACTTTGGTTTTGAAACCATCAACATTTTGGTAGACTGTGTGGAGCTGGAACTTATTGTTGTTGGTTAGATGACTGCCATTCGTCACCCTTGTATGGGTTTCGGCCAGACGCGCGGGATTGACGGTGTTCTGGCGCGCATCCGACTTCCCTTCTAAACCATTCACGCAGGGCTGTGCCTGACGGCCACGATTCAGGTTTCATGAGGAACTCAAAAACGCTGGTTGGAGCGGTCACTATAAATGAAGCATAATATTCGTGCTTTAAATTTAATTTTATTATGGCAATGTCTATATTACTTCCAATAACCTTTTCCAGGTGTTCTCTGATGCAGTTAGTCGAGGTCTCGGGTGCAAAAAAGCATGCATGTATTTTTCTGGCTCTCTCGACTGTCTGCAGCTGGTTTTGGTGTCCGCTGCCCATAATCGGTTCCTTTTCACACTTTTTTGTATTTGTCCTATAGTATGTTCGAGTATTCGATCGAGTACCTTCGATCCGAAGGTCGTGGGTTCAAATCCACTCGTGTACCAATGAGTTTTTCTGTCGAAAAATGTATGTGCACTATGCCAGTACTCTCAAAACGGTGAAGGAAAACATCGTGAGGAAACCGGCGTGTTGTAGAACCTAAAAAAGTTCGAGCAACACGTGTCAGGGGTCACGCAAAAAGGGCCCACCAGCGGCCTACTTGCGGAAAAAACCTGCCCGCACATCAAGTGCGCATGATAAAAACTTGCCATGTTCGAGTATTCCTAGGCCTTAAATCCTCAAAAACTGTGTGGGATCCCTCTGAGGTGTTTCGTGGGATCGTTTTAAGATCATATTTCTCAGTGGTAGTGTGTCGTTGTAGTGGTAGTGGTCGTAGTAGGGGTTGTGGTGGGGGTCGTGGTAGGGGACTTGGTATGGGAGTTGTTAGGGGTCCAGTAGTATAGTTGTCAGCCTCAATTACTTGTATATCGTTCAGTTCACTGTTTATGGTGTTGTTTCGATGGACATCTATGGATGTTGGGCTCATTGCGGTAGCATAGCTTTTTAGTTGCTCTTGAGATGGAGGGGTACTATAGGAAGGTACTAGTAGGGGATGTTGTATGGTTCTAAAAGTACATTCTGCCTTGTTTACTTGCATATTGTCCCGTTGGCAACTTATGGTGCTGGCCTCATAGATATCAAAGGTTTTTGCATTTATTTTTTCTTCAAGCAACCCAAGCCTGCTGTTCATTTCCATTAATTCTTGTGTTAAAAACACCTTTTTCAATTCAATTTCTCTAATTTGTACACAGTTCTCATTTATTGTGGTTTTCAGTAAGCTATTATCATCTGCAAGAACTTCAAATGTTGTCATAATGCTGTCCACATCGCTTCTCAGGGTGTCATATTTGTTACTCAGATCCACAAATCCAGTCTGTAGTTGTTCTAATTGAGCCCCTTGGCTATGAAACTGTTGCATAACATGTTCTCTAAATTTCTTTATCTCCATCATAATGTCAGAATTTGATACTTTTTCCTTTATTTTTGTAGGTGCCTGTGGCAACGTAGTACAACTTGCCTGTAATTTGGTAGCAGGCTTTTTCTTCAGCTGCTGCTGAGCCAATGTTGTTCGAGGTGTAGGTATTTTAGTGGGTGACTGTAGCTGAGTTGGAGTTGGAGGATGCTTTTTGCCCAGCAGTGGAACGATATAGGCTAGTAAAATAAAAAATAAAAAGGTAGGCAGTCCAAATGGTGGAAAAACACCTATTGTTCAAGCAATTTGTAAGGTCGTGCGTGCATGTGTATAAAAAATGTGTGTAAAAATATTGATTTACGAGAAAGTAGGGAAAATTTTCACGCACGGTAATACTAGTCCCCCACTTCACTAGTCCACCTTGCTCTGCTCTGTTTCCTTGCTTTGCTTTACCAAGGTTATTTGAAACTGAACAATTTGATTACCTATCTCTTTTTGTGTCTAGTCTTTTCATATCCTTTGTTTCGCTTTTACGCGTACGAGTGTAAAGGCGCCAACTTCACACCAATTGTGGAATCCGCGCGCATTTTAGTTTTTCGCCCCCTTCCTTCCTTCCCCTTCCTCCTTCATTTGGACATCGGTGTTTGTGCGTGAACGTTGTGCTACGGAGTGTGTTACACGTGCTAAATACAACAAATATATTTTACATAATTTATAATTTCAAAGTTATAAATAGCAATGGCAGACGCAGCAGTTGAAAAGAAGTAAGTTCCTAAAGACGTTATTTTTAACTCTGAAGTTTTAGAAATTATATTTTTTGGCGGCTTTGTAAACGTGATCAAAATGGCTTCCTTTTTCTTTAATAAAAATGTCTTGCTAAATAGAAATAGTACGATTGCACGTGATGTTTGACGCTCTATTCGTTGGTAGGTATGTAGGCAAGAATATAATTGTTTTGAAAACACTCTTGACACCTACTTTCAAGCGATAGTTTGATGACGCTATGATACCAGCTAAGACACGCGGGAAAACTAAATTTCCTTATTGAATGTGTGCATAGGTAATTAGTTCTGTAGATAACCATTTTAATTATTTGAAGGCTGCCAGACACCTAATTTTCTATGCTGTACTATCGTAGAAACATATTTTTATTGTCAAAAGCCATGAGTTAGGCACGCCGCGCGGCGTTCAGCCGCTTGTTTTATCCAAGATGGCGCTACGCTACCTACCTGACCTGAGTATAAGCGCGGCTGCCGGCCGGCCCGTGTCGAGTAGGTAGGTAGGTACCTATTCTAGCGTCCCTTGCGCGCGGTTATTCGAACTCGGGCCTTCCATCCTCCATCTCACTCGATTTTGCAAGTAGCGGAAAATCACTCAAGCCACGGATGAGCCACGGGCGCGGCGGGTCAGGCGGCAGGATTATGGTTTTTGGCCCATGATGTTGTCATTAGTTATTTTAAGTCGCACGATTTCGTTGTAAGCTGGATCTTTTAACGTGTATATTGTGCATGGAAGCATTTATTGAGCCCATTGAGCGAAGTCATCGTGATTACGTCACGTTATGTGGAAACTTTCCCACATGCAGGCAGGCTTGCGCAACTGAAACAGAACAGAGCCTCTTGTTTTTGTTCCGGCAGACTTTTCCTTTTACGCTACGTAGGTAGGTAGGTACGTCGCCCCACTTAGCCGGTGAACATTGGCCGGGAAACTGTTGCATTGTTATGTTCCGTTACTACCCGACTCGCAGCGTTTGGCAGTTGGCACGCCACGGCACAGGTAAGGTAGGCATTCCGATTATTGAGAACTTGCAGCTTCAATCAGGTTAGGTAGGTAGGTACCTACCTGCTACGGCTGCTACTGCACCACTCGCACTAGCCGGGCCTTCTATTGATAAAAACGATATAGTAAATGTACTAGGTACCTACAGAGTCTACAGTAACATAACTAGGTTGGGTAAAACACCCAGTAGTCAGCCTTTTCAGCCTCGATGTTTTACGCTAGTAGGTATGCAGCTGTAGAAAACATTACAGTAATTTCCACCCAAGATTCGCAAAGTTCACTGTCGGCCGGTATTTTACCATAGAAAGATCTTAGCAACCACTCATAATAGGTATGCCTAGGTTAGCTACCTACTATAAGGTAGCATTTAGATACCTGTTCTTATTAACACGATAATTTCCAGGGAAGTTGCCGCTGAGGAAGTCACCTCCACTGAAGCAGTAAAGGAATGCCCAATCAAGAAGTCGCCTGCCAAGAAGGCAGAGGCTGAAAGTAATGGCAAAGAAGAGAATGGCAGTGGTGACGCGCCAGCGAAGGAGGCCAAAGAGGCTGCGCCAGAAAACGGGGATGCTGAGGAAAGCAATGACGCCGTTGTCGCCACCGAGAATGGAGACGCCGTTGAAAATGGTGATGCCACAGGTTAGTCTGAATACATTTTGACTTTTAACATCAAGTAGGTTTAACCTAGTCTACAACAAGCACAGTATAATAGTCACAAGAAAAAAAAATATCAACTCAAAAAATTATTTAACAATTAATTTCATAAGGTTAGTAATGTAAGAGCACTGTAAAGTTCTATTTATAAAGTGAAAGTTCTGTTTAAAGGAGATATTGTGTTATTACAGAAAAGAAAGAGCCAGCTGTGAAGAGGAAATCTGTCCCCGCAGATAATGGTGATGCTGAGAAGACCACACCAGAGAAGAAAGCGAAAGTTTCAGAGGAGGCGGCCACAGAGGAATAGACCGCAGTCTAATCCCTGTGCCATTCTAAAAAGCTTGGTTTACTGCAATGCATCTATGTAGTTCATTAGAGATCAACTCACATATCTCCATCCCAACCAGAGCCAAGGCAATAGTTTTATATACATGAACTTATTTACATAGTACGTTTATACCATGTTTTAGGAGTTGGGCTCTATTGCGGCCTTAGTTTAGGTTAATACTTTGTATTAAATCTTACCTGAGAAGTACCTGTAAATTGTGAATTTGATGTTACTGCCAGTTGTGACTTAAGCATGCATCGCAGTGAACTGAACTGAAGTACAGTCGGTTCGATGTTTAATGCTGTTTTTGCATAAGTATTTGTGTCTTCTTAACAGACTACGATGGGTTTTTGAATTGATAGATTAACATGTGTTTGGGTAGACGATTCCAGTAGGTATACTGCCAAAGGATTCACCGCGTGTGAAATCAATTCACGATCCGTTCTGTGAACGACGCGTTTTGTAAAACAGTTTCTGAAAACAAGAATTTTAGATTAACTAAGGATTTAATGTTTAGATTATAATTCAGTTGTAAATTTAAGTTAGCAGTTAAAGTCGCACATATTTCATAGGCATTATTACTTAACCATTTAAACATTCCTTTGACATTTGGTTTTGGATAACAATGTGGATTGGTTGCCCCCTAGAGTTGGTTGTTGCATTCACTTAGCACTATTTGTCTAATATTAAAATTTCAACCAACACTAGGAAGGTTAATCTGTTCTTACGTTCACATTGAAACACTAATTTTAGGATTTGGAATTTATTAAAGTTCAAAGTTGACAAATAAGGTGATAGTTCATTATTGAATTTCTAACTTTGCGTGCTATTTTGTTGTTTGTAATTCTATTGACAACTACATTTTCTTATATCCTGTTTTTTTTCTAATTTATTTTCTTATGTGATAGATAACAGACCTCGAATGTAAGATAAAATATGTGGAAACGAATCTATAACTTAATTCAATACACCACTTGACACTTGTGTTCCTCTAATAATAAAATTGTGTATTAACTTTTTTCACTTTATAAACATGTTTGATTCAAAAGTACAATAAGTATTAGACTATAATAATATGATAGTGTACACTACAGTGTAGGTACAAAAACACTGGTCCCAATTATGGACTTCAGTGTTTTTAAAACATTTCTGGCAATAAAATAGTTGAATCCAACCAATATTGTTTTCATTCGATAATGCACTGCTCTAACAACATCCCTACTTCTAGGCTTGCCTAGGCTGTTAGATGCCAGAAATAACGCTTGAGTCTGTGTCGAACTCGAGCATAGTGAGCTCAGATTGGGATTCAAGGTCGCCCAAGACGAAGTCACCTTTATCCCCGAGGAAAATGCCTACTCTTTCACACCATCTACGAGGCAGTAAAAATCAATTGTAGGTACTAGAATCAAATTATTTATTAAAATTACAATTAAGTAGGTACAGTTAGTAGACAAACAATTTGTTGCATGACAGTAAAAAACAATTTTCAGTATTCTAGCTTTTTTTAACCGACTTCAAATTAAAAAGGAGGAGGTTCTCAATTTGGTTTTTTTTATTAGTTTGTTCAATTTTTTAAGTATATTGC
Organism: Thera obeliscata; assembly: GCA_947578465.1. Classification (NCBI taxonomy): domain Eukaryota; kingdom Metazoa; phylum Arthropoda; class Insecta; order Lepidoptera; family Geometridae; genus Thera; species Thera obeliscata. Next base: position 18,338,575 of record OX387912.1, on the reverse strand, counting down.
ATGGAGTTAGTAAGTACCTACTATCGTAAATGCTCTTATGCGATTTCTACTTTGTGTTCTTAAGTTCAAATCATAATTAATGAATAATAGATCATAACTAAATTCAGTACAATATTAATGCCCTGCTAGACCTCATGTCTTAAATGACTAGGTTAGGTTTACATCACTTATCATTTGATCATACCTAGTCGAGCAGGTGGTGTGAAAATAAATATTATAGCGAGTTGGGTCAGCGCGATGGGTAAGGTAAATAAACGAGGACACTACGAGGTCAGCCATCACCGTGGTTACTGTCTACACAAACAGACAGAAGGGTACACTTTCAACCCCTCAGTAGTCCGCAAACGGGTTACCGAGACGCAGTGATTGACCAAAGATGCGCCGCCAGTCATTTTCAAACGCTGCTACGCCTTTTCTCCTACTATCTTTATTTTACGGAACTCACTCTCAGACCACGCAGAACATAAATGTTTGTAAGTACCTACTTAACTTACCTGCTAGTACCTAACTTACATACCTACTTTTTTCCCTGTAGTTATGTCGAATAAAAAATGTCAGTCCTTAGTTTTGAAAAGCCAAAAAAAGAGATGGATATATTTTATCTGTGGATAGAAAAATCACAGATACCTATCACAGAAGAAAAAAAAAATCTGTGATAGGTACTAACACTACCTACATAACAGACACAAAAAAACTAACTAGGAACTGTTTTCTTCTACGCATGGGGGCTCACGCTTGACGGTTTTGTGCATTCGAAACTTAGAATATTCATTAATTTCATTATCTACATTAATTAGTCAGCTATTTAAATTGTAATGACTAGCGGTTAGGTAACGACAAAGGTAGGACAAATAGCAGATAAAGTAGAAAATATAAAACTCTGTACATTTTCAGTGCTAATCAACGAAGAGAACAATGCGCTAGCAGAAAAGGCTTTTGAGGTTGCAAAAGAATATGTGAGACGAAACCCTAGTTTGGGACTGGCAGTCGAGCCCAACATTGTAGTCGGTAACCGGTCTGATGCTAAAGCGTTTTTGGAAAATGGTAGGGATTTTTATTCATCTACAAGAACCTAGTTACCTACAGCATCTTACCTAGTTGTTTGGGTTTTACACCACAAGTTGCACTATCTACCTATTGTTTACTTTCTAACCAAAGCGAAAGTATTCGTAGCATTAAGTTCACTGATGCATGCCAAATTCTTACATCAGAACACAGTTTGCAGAAAATACAACGACATGGTCTCGGCGAAGAAAACTCCTCACGTGGTATTGGACTTCACTATGACAGGAGTTGGCTCGGAGACTATAAAGTCATTCACAGCTGCTTTGGGTCTACCGACTATCTCGGGCTCGTTTGGTCAGGCCGGAGACTTGAGGCAGTGGCGCAATCTGAACGCGAATCAAACAAAGTTCCTTCTACAAGTCATGCCCCCAGCAGATATCTTGCCTGAGTCCATACGAGCGATTGTGACGAAACAGGAGATCACCAATGCTGCCATAATTTTTGATGAGTTTTTTGGTACGTCCTTCATCCCTTCCCGTTTCCCTATCGACAAAAGTAGGTCGGTATACCTAGTATACCTAAATGCTTAGTTTTTTTACAGTTTAGTAAAGACATGCATGAGATAATGCCCGCATGCATTCGTCAACGATGTTCTACCGACCGTTATCACGCACCAGCTAACAACAATGTTTTTAAAACCGTTTGTTTACAGTTATGGACCACAAGTATAAGTCGTTACTCCAAAACATACCTACTCGGCACGTGATAACTCCCGTGAAGAGTTTCAATAAGGATGATATTAAGACTCAGCTGCGGAGCCTGAGAGAGTTGGATATTGTCAACTTCTTTGTGATTGGTAGCCTGAGGACGATTAAAAATGTTTTGGACGCAGCGGACGAGAACCAATACTTCGGAAGGAAAACTGCTTGGTTCGCACTTTCTTTGGACAAGGGAGATATCAGCTGTGGGTGCAAAGACGCTACTATAGTCTACATGAGACCCACGCCAGACGCCAAAAGCAGGGACCGTCTGGGCAAGATAAAGACTACGTACAGCATGAACGGCGAACCAGAAATCACATCAGCGTTTTACTTCGACCTGTCTCTCCGGACATTTTTAGCGATCAAGTAATGACCTTTGCTATTCCAGTGCTAGTGCTCTCGTTTCTAGTGCACCGCGCACCTCGTGGTTCGACTATTAATAGCTGGGTTTATTCCACCAGAGTTCACGCTTATGAATTTCCAGATCCCTACTGGACTCTGGCAAGTGGCCAAACGACATGAAATATATTACATGCGACGACTACGACGGCAAGAATACACCTAATAGGACCTTGGATCTCAAAACCGCATTTCAAGAGGTGCGTTCGCCCAAGTAAACTAGTAATGACCTACACTCTGTCTGATCGATGTTACATTTTTGTTATGGTAGTGGACTATTGCATGTACCTGTAGACATACATTTTAAGGAAAACGGCGAAGGAGGATTTGTGTTTTATGCTAAAATATGAATCTAGTGTTTGCCTGACAACAATCAGATTGCGCAAGAACGATTTGAAAATAGATTCGGTTGCAAGTTTGTGTGTTCCAGGTGAAGGAAACTCCCACCTACGCTCCTTTATTTATTCCTCAAGATGATCCGATGAACGGTCGGAGCTACATGGAGTTCAATACAGATTTGTCAGCCGTAACAGTAAAAGACGGTGCTTCTATAGGCAGCAAAGCTTTAGGAACTTGGAAGGCTGGTTTGTCCAATCCCATCTCCTTGACTGACCCTGGCAACATGAGCGAATTCTCCGCGCAGCTTGTCTACAGAATCGTCACAGTCGAGGTGGGTAAACGAACTCTCGTTATTGTTTTAAATTCTTTTGGCAACTCATTAAAAATTCATCAGTTTACTGAACTGCCATCTGCTCAAACAACATTACTTCCCAACTTTCGTCGTCTGGAAATTTGATTGGTAGAAAATTTATTTGTAATAATTATATCGTATCACCAACCTTAACTTTTAGTATAATTATATTGCAGCAAGAGCCTTTCATAATAAGAGATGACGATTCGCCTAAAGGATTTAAAGGTTATTGCATAGATTTGATAGAAGAGATAAGGCTCATAGTAAAGTTTGACTACGAAATAGCATTATCTCCGGATGGAAACTTTGGTACAATGGATGAGAATGGTAACTGGAACGGGATCATAAAGGAGTTGATAGAAAAGAGGGCGGATATCGGGCTGTCATCGCTGTCAGTAATGGCTGAGCGAGAGAACGTGGTGGATTTCACGGTCCCGTACTATGACTTGGTCGGCATAACAATAATGATGAAGTTACCACGAAACCCGACGTCCTTATTTAAATTTCTGACAGTACTGGAAAACGACGTGTGGCTGTCTATACTGGGTGCATATTTCTTTACCAGGTAAGCCGGTAGGTACGTGAAACTGTGACATCACCCGGCCGTTGCAGAAACTTGTTTTTTTCACCTTGCTGGTACAGTTTGCATTCCACCGTTACAATTTCCGAATTGTTTAAGATGCCTCGTCTCTTTCCGCCGTTGGCTATTAAAGTAGGACAAACAAAGTAGCAGAAGCAATATTTTTTATGCCTCCTCGCGTAGCGTGTTGGAATCGGGGTGAAATAGGGTACGAAAACGAGCCATGAGCCATGACATTTTGTCGTTATTCCGATACATGGCGGTCGATGGTATGTCCCCCTGTTTCGATTTATTTTCTTATCTGATTTTGTAGAACGAGGTCTAACGACGACCGACCGGCACACATAGTTACTCTCTACTATTTATGATTATTTCTAAAACTTGTCAAGGGAAATAGGTAAGTGGTCAGTTGGAAATGCGTAACGTCATCAGTAAAGACATCGATTACCTACCTTGTATCATAGCCATAAAATCACACATGCTTACATCACTTTTAGCTATTGGAAGAGAAACTGTGTCGAGGAGGCCCTAGAATCTTTGGAAAGTAGGTGGGTTTTAGGTTATGTCGGTAAGGTAGTATAGTAGGTACTGTGCATAACCTAAAAATCCTAATTAAGTTTTACCTTTGAGACCTCTTCTTTATATTTCAAATGATTAGGTTTATCAATCTAAAATGTAAAACTTTACCGCTGTTGGCTCATATTTCGATTGGATAGCAAAACCATGCAAAACTAAACATAAGTAAAGTAGGTATTAGGTAAATGCATGTTAGGTCGGTTTGGCGGAATGAACTTGAGTCATTGTTTGTATAAATGTCGACCTTACCTACCTACCTTTATAGCTGAAACGAAGGTGCTTTGGTAAGTACCATCCTACTAAGGGAGGTAAAAGTCAAACACTAGTCAGTTTTTTTGGGACTCAATTTTCATTCGAATTGTGATATAAGTATGGGTTAGCCACCTACATAGGTGCTACATACATACAGAGGTACCTACCTACCACGTTGCGCTATCGAAGTTACAACGGTTGAAGCCCGCTTATTTAAACTTATTCTTCTAGTTTCCTGATGTGGATATTCGACAAATGGAGTCCATACAGCTACCAAAACAATCGTGAAAAGTATAGAGAAGACGAAGAAAAACGCGAGTTCACTTTGAAAGAGTGCCTATGGTTTTGCATGACGTCACTAACTCCTCAGGGAGGGGGGGAGGCGCCCAAGAATCTGTCGGGAAGACTGCTTGCGGCCACGTGGTGGCTTTTCGGGTGAGTCTTAATGATTTTGATGACCTAATTAATTAACTAAAATTACCCCATTTCCAGAAAAATGTTGTATCAAGATGGGATTCTAGAGGTAGGTAAAGGTAATAATCGTAAATGTCACTTTCTACAATCCGTCGGTCGCTCTGAGAGGTATTATGGTTGGCAGAACAAGATTGCAAGCGAAGGTTATCGCGAGTAGGATAGACTTATTCATGGAGCACTATGTGCGAACGAGAAGGAAAGCCAGTACGTCATTGATAATAAAGTCAGGCATAGACCACCATAAACTTCGCAAGTGTACACTGTACCGACTTGATATTTCAGTGATGACGAATACGAAGAACAGCATTGAAACCCTCTTAATTCACACCACTCGTATTTGAATCAAAGATGCATAGTGTTGTTTGAAGGGTAATGTTTCTTTCGTGAAATGTCCCGCTTCTAAAAACATTAGCGTTTCGTAAAAAGCGCCCACAGAATACAAGAGATAGGGTATTATGGACGGCTAATCTTTCTGCGTTCTGTATTGAACCCTGGTTGAAGCCCCGACTAAAAAAAAGAGTGTACCTGATCGCAATCACTTTCAGGGTAGAAACTCACGGAGACGGAGCAGTTTTCGGGACGAATTTGACCAAATTGGGTACAGGGGCACCATACGACGAAGGCATCTAAAATACCTTTATTGATCCTTATTCCAGCTTCATCATCATCGCATCATACACCGCTAACCTGGCCGCCTTCCTGACCGTCTCTCGTCTGGACACGCCTATAGAATCGCTGGACGATTTGTCGAAGCAGTACAAGATTCAGTACGCGCCGCTCAACGGAACTGCTGCTATGACTTATTTCGAGAGGATGGCGCATATTGAAGTCAGGTTTTATGAGTGAGTGAGGAAAAACCCATGAGGCACTTGTCCCACCGACGACGATATTATAGCTCGCTGAGGTATTGATAGTCACTGCGTCAAAATATAATAGGTACAGAGTTTCTCAATGGTGAATGAAATGATGTGAAAAGCCAGCGATAAACTATGCGTGTTTTTATTGACACAGAATCGCCGGCGTGGTCAGACAAGTGCCCGGATTCAAAAATCTCTTATTTTACAATTTTTTTTGGAACAAGTAGGGTCACCAACCTCATTTTCCTGGTTATGCCAAGTGATGACGAAGGGCTTGAGGTCATAGAACGAATTTGGTAGTACTCAATGCCAACTAAACTCGGGCAGGAAAAATAATGTTTCTAAGAATTAGCGTAAAACAAGTCATGTGACTTGCTGTCGTCATTGCCAAAAGAGTCGTGTGACAAAGTTGTATATAGAGATCTAAATATGTGCTGTCCAGGTTGTACCTCATATAAAAATGATTGAGGATTTACCTACTTTGATCAAAGGAATAAATAAGTTCAGGCATATAGGTATTTATCGTGGCCATTCGTAGCTCCCAGGTGGAACAGTATTTTTTTCTAGTCATATCTTCGTTCTAACCATCATCGCCTGTAAAGCGGCTCGTAGATGGGCCATATTTTCACTGCAATTTGTGGCCGGCAACTATTGGTGTCCCTCTCTTACTCACATGTTAGACAGGGACACCATTAGTTGCTGGCCACAAATTGCAGTGAAAATATGGCCCGTTTACGACCCGCTTAACCTACAAAACTGCAAGGGTATCTGAAGGATATAACAAAGTGATTGTAGAAAATCTTCTCTGAAAGACAAAAATGAACACAGATCAAAGACGGGTTTTCCTTATCTCTTGTTATCGGTCAAGCCCCTTGCGTGATTTCTCTATCTGGCAATTGTTATAAAGTTATCATAATCACTGTAAAAAATTATCACCTTTTTGAAGATTCAATGTTGCGAGTTCAGTGACTCGATAATGAATTCAGTCATTGAACCCACAGAATAGGATGTTTGGTAGGTATTATTATTTTTACCTAAGAAGTACATTTTAAATTCAGATTTTGATTCTTTTCGCCTTTTATTGTAGAACTCTTTCGGAATCGCCTAATTCTCTTGGCGTAACATTTCTGCTATACCTAGTTAGGTTGAGCAACATTTTGGATGAGTGACTGATGACAGGAGGTACCAACCTACGTCCTATATTTTATTTTTAATCGAGCTCGTTTAGGTTTTCGCAGAACACGCGGTGGTTCAAACAATCGTGTGATAAGTTTGAACCACCATTAACTCGCTTGACTGAAAACGAATTAAACTCTCATCTTCGTTATTACAATTTTTTGACAAAATCTTCTTTATTCGTTATATTACACCGACTCAACCACAGACTTTTTTTTAGAATTTTTGTTATAGCCACCAAAATTAACTCATCGGTGAAAAATTTCATCTGTATAACCAAGGAATATAAATACTCTCTGTGTATAACACAGTTCATGAAATTTATCTGGTGACAGACGGACGGACACACAGACTGACTGACAGACAGACTGACTGACAGACAGACAGACAGACGGTCAGCGGAGTTTATGGCTGAGATTCATAGACCGCACTTTGATTTACAGCAAAGCAGTCTTCGCAAAGTAAGCTTTGTTTATCGAAGTTTCCTATCAATATTTTGAATAAAGAAGAGCTTGACGAACTATGATGCCTCGTTTCCACGCGTGCGTTCAACTCGACATTCAACGTGCACATTCACATTCACGCGCGTGGAAACGGTACGCCAGAGCCCGTAAACGCGCCCGCTGAACGTGAATGCCGCGAACCGGGCGAGTGTCGGTTTTTTGATGAATGTGCGGGCGCCCGGTGACTGTTTACACGCGCGCGGGCCAAATTGGTGATGCCAATCATACAGATTTATCTGTATTTATACAGAATTTAGGGTAGTATTACAGATTACAGATTTTACCCTACTTTTATATAGATTTTTGGAATCTGATTTAGTCTATGTTAAGATGAACATCTTTAGACATAATAAAGGCTTAAAATATTCATTTAGATCCACTTTTGATAATACTATTCTTCTTCTTTTTAATGAATGGCATCTGCCCTTTTCGGATCAATTTTGCCAGTGTCGAGTAGTTTGAGAATGATGATAATATATTACATAGATAAAATACTTTTCCGTCAAATCGTCAGTCTTCTGTCATAGTCGGCCCTACATAATTGGCTTTGGAAGAACGATGGCCGTTTATTCCAAAACCATCTGAAACATTTTCGATCAAATCAGAATATCACATAATACACTTTAATTCTAATTGCTAACACTTTGAGCTAAGACCTCAAGTAATGTTAAAATACTCAAGTTGTGTTAAAATACCACCAAAATTACACAACAGAACTCAAAATAACACCAGAAAAACAATTAAAATCAAAAAGCTATGTTCCTTCCCGAAATGACAGAAAAAGAATCGATAATACTATTAGTATAGTTAATATAGTTACTAAGACTTCACTGTCAGTCCGTCTGACTGTCTGTCTGTCTATCTGTCCGTCTGTCACCAGATATTTTCCTTTGGCACGTGGCATAACTGGCGGGTAGTCAGTCAGTCTCTCTCGCGCTTTCGTGACGTTGCTAAAAAAAGTCGCTACGATCGGAGATTACTGTTGAGGTTGCATCAGTTAGAATAAAACCTTTGTGACTGTTGCTAAGACAACGAGTCAATTATTGTTTAACAAATGTCTTCATGTTTAGTTAGGTTACAAAGTCGTAATCACAGAGTATCGTAATAATTACAACATGGTCGAAATTAAAAGTATTGTTTCGCTGAATAATGCACTGCGCACTTGCCAAACATCAAACACCAACAAAACTATCAAAGAAAAAAAGAGTACGGTGCGAGTTGCGAGAAAGCGATTCATTCATTCATATATTATACCTACAACCAATTTTCATATACACTGATTGTTTAACTAGTGAGCAGGGCAAAGGGCATACTTTTACATTTAGACGTATTTTGATGATCGGGGAATACTTCGTAATTATTTACATATTGACTGTCAAGGTAATTCATAATTAAAAATACCGTAGAAAATGACACGGTAGTGAAACATTACCGTATACCGTGTTTAAGCCAAAAATACCGTGCATCTACGGTAATTACCGTGTACCTGGTAACACTGGTTGCATGCCGCGCAGCTCGCCAGGCAGCTCGCCGGGCTGCACGGCAAGCATGTAAACAGCTTGAATGTTCGCTGGCCCGGGACGGGCTGCATGCCACGCAGCCCGCCAGGCAGCCTGCCAGGCAGCCTGCCGGGCTGCCCGGCACGCATGGAAACATAGCATTAAATATAATTTTGGTTGAAAGTCGAACTTTCCATCAAAGTAAAGTCAAAGTTTGATCTCTGAATCTCGGCTTTAGTAATTTGTTACCCTTTGAGCACAGAACCCTAAAAAACTTTTGCTTGACAGCGAGTAAAATAAAATTTACAGAATATGGAAAGAAATGAGTTTGAACGACAGCCTAAGCGACGTCGAACGCGCCAAGCTAGCTGTTTGGGACTACCCCGTCAGTGACAAGTACAGCAAAATGTGGCAGGCCATGCGTGAGGCAGGCCTGCCCAACTCCATGGATGAAGCTATACAGAGAGTGCGTGACTCTAAGAGCTCCAGCGAAGGTGAGGAACTCGCCGTCTGTAGGACAATCTGTGTACAGACGGAACCAAGCTAGTTTGTTGCCTGTTCTTCTAGGCTTGGTCGCGTGGAACTAGCACCTAGACTCACCTAGCTTTAAGACGTTTCAAAGTGATAATAACTTATGAATAAATATACATATATTTGACTTTGACTTTGGAGCAGAGGCCGAGGAGTTTTTTTTTTATTTAATTAACATTTATTTTGAGTTTCTTGCAGCAAGATATTTTCTAATAAAAACTTAAATTTTAAGTAATAATCTCAGTAAGTATTTAAATGTCTCAAAAACAATGGAGGTTGAAATATGGCCATCTCGTACTAAACCAATAATAGAACAAACACAATGTTTTTAATTACGGAGGTTAGATCTACAAAACCACAAAATCAATTCTAAACTTTAAAGGGAAGGTAAGAACAAACCTTAGCGACTTTTTTTTATTACACCAGGGTTTGCATGGTTGGGTGACGCGACCGACGTGAGGTACCAAGTACTAACGAGCTGCGATCTTCAGATGGTGGGAGACGAGTTCTCCAGAAAACCATATGCCATCGCAGTGCAGCAAGGATCACCTCTTAAAGACCAGTTCAATAACGCGTGAGTTCATTGACAACATAATAGTCTAAGATCCCGCTATAGAAGGACCTTCACCGAGCTGGTTATTTAATGAAACGTATTTTATATTTAATTAAACATGCCAATAAATATATTCATATAGAATATATTTATTGGCATGTTTAATTAAATATATGGGTTGCCTATCAAATTTCAGTCCAGGATAATTATGATAAATTTATAATTAAAAAAAAAAATTAAAACTTTCCACTGGTTTGTTTATTAAACAAATTCTATACCAATCGAAAGTATAGACCCCAGTATTTTTATTCAATATACATACCGGTGCAAAATGCTAGTTATCGATTAACCTATTTATACCTGGCTACCCGAGAGTTGTGACCGGAAAAAAATAGGCAACCTAACGTTTGCATATTCTATGGGGTCTATACTTTCGATTGGTATAGAATTTGTCTAATAAACAAACCGGTGGAAAGTTAAAAAAATAATTTATTTTTTTAATTATTAATTAATCATATCCTGACTGAAATTTGATAGACAACCCTTAAAGAATATATTTATTGGCATGTTTAATTAAATATAAAATACGTTTCATTAAATAACCAGCTCGGTAAAGGTCCTTCTATAGCGGGATCCCATACTAATAGACGAAAGAAGAACTAGACTAGGTAGGTACTAGTTTAAATTTAAAATGTTTTTTAAATGATTGACGGAAGAGATGAAACGAACGTGGGTACAGCAGTCTGCGGTTTCAACGGTCAGTGACTCTCTCTAGTATGCCACGCCACGTTGGATGAGTCTTTCAAGGTTGGAACTGGCGATTAACACCGTCTTCTTATCGTGTCGATTTTCTACTAAATAAAGCGCACATCTAGGCGATGGCGATCAGTAACAAGCTGACAAATAACTCTGTCATATTTGATCGCCATCGCAGATCGCTTAGGTATGTGCAAGGCTTTAAGCGAATAAATAAAAGAATAATCATTCTTTAGTAGTCTTGTCAGGATCATGCAAAAGGAAATCCGTGGTCCCTTTGAAAATAAAAAACGGTTCAATCTTCTCCGCTGGCGTGCCGGTTTTTAATTGTTACTTATTACAGTGACGGCCTTGTCACTGTCACTATTTAGCTATCATCGCGTTGTGACCGCATCGGCTCGGCCTTCTTTCGCGCATCCACTGGCGATCAATCCTTCTGGATTAACTCAAAGAACGTTAGTGAATGGCCGGCATAAGCTGACGCAACTGAATGACACCTACCTACCATTGCATCATCACATCACATGAGCGATTCAACAGAACGAATTTAAAAAACTTCCACATAAAGCGGTTACAAATTCAAAGCGAATCCGTAGGTATCACAAGATGACCTTGAAAATACTATGAGCGACGGTTGTAACTTATAATTTGTTAGGTACCTAGGTACTAGGTAGGTACGATATTCCTAACTAAGTCCTTTGTTATTATGATCAAAGGCCTCAGTCCTTTACAAACTATTAATACTTAGCGGGAACTTTGAAAGCCTTTGGATTAGTAGTACCTACCAGTTTAACAATTTGCTCTTAAAACGTAAAATAAAGCACAATATGTACCTGCTTTAAAAAGTACTGGCAGGAACAATATTATGCTCAATGGACGATGACTGATATCTTTTTGAGCGATGTATGTATTCTTGGTTGTCAATTTTCGCGTCACGGCAAAGAACAAAGAATAGATACATTTTGTGGTTAGTTAGGTCAGCAACCTTCCCGCCAATTTTGATGAAGTTAGCTGAGCATAGACAATTTCTGATTCCAACGAATCTGCAAGCCTTGAAAAAAGATTAGAAGCAAAGAAAAAAAAAATAAAAAAGGTTAAAATAAAAAAGGAAGTAGAGGAAGGAAAAGGAACCAACTTACCAACTTTTCCAAACTTGGTAATAACCCTGCAGGTAAATAGGTATATTTATTATAACAATGCAATGCGTATGTAGTGTATGTGTTATAGGCAAACTCCGAAGCTGCGGCGCTCCTAGGTTGGACTGGTCAATCCTCAGGTCAGACTGAATGACTTAGTCAAAGCCCAAACAAATGTAAATTTTCGGCCTTTGACTAAACAATTTTCGTCAAACCTGGGAGAGACTAATTTGGTCAGGCAAACGTCAAAACACAATTTTATTAATTCGGGGTTTGACGAGTCAAACTCCGATATAGGTATGAAGTGTCTTATCTTCGTATATTTGGAAGCATTTTATCATTTAAGCAGCTTTCAAGTCTTAAGAACCGCTTAACTCTGCCAGTTCTGACACCTGATTGGTCAGTGTTAGATATTGAGTCTGTACTCGTATATAGTCTATGCATTGCATGTTATCTGTGGACCCATTATGTTCGCTCTCTTCTTGATTCGCCTGTTCACGAATCTCCCATGTATTGTGTTGTGCTGTCTTATTAAATTAATTAATCGCTCATAATCAATCTAATTCATTGACATTGTATAATATACTGTATCAAGAAATATTTCGCTATTTAAATATAAAGCAGTTAAGAAGTGATTTGGCGTTTTGAATTGGTTCTCGGCATCCGACACGCTATGCGAGGCAGGTCACTTAAGGTCCTATCCTTCTAACAGATTATGGTCCCAGTTTGCGGGTTCATTGGAATATAAACCCAGAAAGGGTGTTTTACTTTGAGCTCCAGGATGTCGCTGGCTAACGAAAATCGTCGGAGCGATTTATTGGATGGCAGCACAAGTTCCAACAACATAACCTACAACAATATTGAGAAATTGCAAGGGATATCAAACTATCTGAACTGGAAGTTTTCTATACGTATGTTACTTACGCTGGATGGTGTATGGAAGTGTGTTGATGGCACTGACAGTGATGCTGCGCGCGATGGTCGTGCGTTGGCGCGTATCTGTTTATCCATACAGCCTAACCTCTATCAGTTTGTCCGTGACGCCAAAACTTCAAAAGAAGCCTGGAAGAAATTGTCTGATACATTCGAGGACAAAGGGCTTTATAGAAAAGTATTGCTCCTCAGACAGCTTCATAAGACCGAGTACAATAAATACCCTAACATGTCAGATTACATTGAGGGCGTCATGAGCCTTGTCGCACAACTATCTGACATAGGAAAAGTCATAGAAGACGGTGAGATAGCGGAGATTTTACTTTCAGGCCTACCAGAACAATTTGATGTGCTCGTGTCAAGTTTGGAAACTGCGAGTTTGACAAATAATCTTACCAGTGAAGTGGTACGCACTCGACTGCTACAAGAGGATCATCGTCGTAACAATAACAACATAGACGGTTCGGCTCACCTAGCCAACAAGAAGAAACCGGATAAGATTACCTGCTCGTACTGTAAGAAGAGTGGTCACATTGCCAAGCGGTGCTTCAAGAAGAAACGGGACGAGAAAGGAGAAAAAGAAGAAGAACACTCATTGTTCGCTTCAGCCTACTCAGCCTGTAGTTCTGATGAGTTCATCGTGGACAGCGGTGCTACGGCTCATATGTGTGTGGACTCTAGGCTTGTTCAGAACGCTAAACAGAAGAAGTGCACTATTTCTGTTGCTAATGGAGAGCATTTAATGAGTGAAAGTCTTGGTAAGGTTCTTCTTAAGTCTAATGTTAGTTTGGAAAATGTTTTGTTTGTTCCCTCACTCTCTAATAATTTAATGTCAGTAAGTGCAATGACTGCTAAAGGTTATGTTGTTACCTTTCATGATAATGTTTGTAAGATTTACAGTGATTGTAAAATCACAGGCAACCAGGTTGTAACCGCTAGGAAAAGTAATGGGCTATTTAAATTTAAAGTGCAAGGTCGGCCCGCCTCCGGAGTAGGTAATTCTCCTTCCCTTCGATCTATGCAGGGAACAGAGAGTGCCAATGCTGCGTCGTGCGTACCTATGAGTGTATGGCACAAGCGTCTCGGTCATCTTAGTCAGAAAGGTATGTCTGTACTTGGTGGTGGGAATCAGTGTGTTGGTGTCGTTTTTCAGCATGAAGACGGCGTGCCAAGCAGCTGTGTCTCGTGTCTGACGGGGAAGATGCATGAGTCGTCGTTTCCCCGGGCAGCTACGAGGCGTGCTGCTAATCCACTGGAACTGATCCACTCTGATGTCTGTGGCCCGATGCAAGTGAGCAGCTGGGGCGGAGCGCGCTACTTGTTGACTTTCACCGATGATAAAACGAGGAAGACGTTTGGCTTCCTCATGAAGAATAAGTCGGAGGTTAGTTCCCATTTTGTTACCTTTAAAAATACGGTAGAAAAACAGACTGGTTTGCAAATTAAAATCTTACGTACTGATAATGGTACTGAATATTGTAATAACAATTTAACCCACTTCTTGAAAAAGGAAGGCATTATTCACGAGGTATCTGTACCTTATTGCCCTCAGCAAAATGGCGTATCAGAGCGCGTCAATCGTACGGTTTTTGAAAAAGCCAGAGCCATGCTGCAGGAATCGTGTCTGGGTAATCGCTTTTGGGGTGAAGCTGTGATGACGGCTATTTACTTAAAAAATAGGTCCCCCACGTCTGCGTTATCTGATAGAATACCTGAATGTGAGTGGACAGGGTCAAATATTGACCTCAGTCATCTGCGCGTTTTTGGATGTGTTGCTTATTCTTTTATACCTTCTCAACGAAGACGTAAGCTTGATGCCAAGGCACAAAAGCTTATTTTTGTAGGCTATAGTGAAACATGCAAGGGGTACCGATTTATCGATCCACTTGATCCTCGGAAGGCTGTCTATTCTAGGACTGTTACCTTCCTTGAGGATAAGTTTATTGGAAAGGAGACCGTGAATGAACGGGGCAAAGAGCATTTTATTTTTCATGACCAGATAAATTTTATTAATAATGATAATAATCAGAATGGTTCTATTGAAAATTTAATTAATAATAATAATGAAAATTTGATGATTGCTAATGATGACAATGTAGACTGTGATATTAATTTTAATAATAGTAATACTGTGAAGTCCATAGATATTTCAAATGGGAATCTCTCAGTTTCAGATGTGGGTAATACACCACCAACGGGTTCACCACTGTCTGATCTGTACCGCACTACTGAAGATGTTTCTGAGGATGTTGACGGTGATGAAGATGATGACCCTTGTGGCGCTGTGTCTTCTCTGCCGGCCTCTTCATCTCGAGGAGGAGAGCCGATCACGTTGGATAGGTCTGACGCGTCTAACTCTCGTCCTGTGCGTAGTACTCGAGGTATTGTACCCATGAAATTAAGGGACTATGATTTGTCATCGTTATTAGCAGCTGCAAGTTCATTAGATGAACCACAAACGCTTTGTGATGCTATAAATTCACCTGAAAAGGATGAATGGTATGAAGCTATGAAGGGTGAGTACAACTCCATGATCAAAAATAATGTATGGGAGTTGGTAGAGCGACCTGAGGGTTTAAATGTAGTCAAAAATAAATGGGTCTTTAAGAAAAAGTTTGATGCCATGGGTCAATTTATTAAATATAAAGCTAGACTAGTTGCCTGTGGTTATAGTCAGAAACAAGGCATTGATTATGCCGATACTTTTTCGCCTGTTGTTAGACATTCGACTCTTAGAATATTATTCAGCATTTCAAATCAGTTGGATCTGAATATGGATCACATAGATGTCACCACAGCTTTTTTAAATGGTGAGTTAGATGAAGTAATCCATATGGAGCAGCCGGCTGGTTTTAAATCTGACGATGCTAATAATAATAAAGTTTGTTTACTGAAAAAGAGCATTTACGGGCTAAAACAAGCAAGTCGCATGTGGAATATTAAAATTCATGATGTTTTATCCAAAAATGGGTTCATGCAGAGTAAATGTGAACCTTGTGTATATTGTAAAAAGACCAAGAATGAATATATAATATTAGCCTTGTATGTTGACGATATTTATGTTTTTCATAATGGGTGTATAGATAATATTCTGTTACTATTAAAAGAACATTTTGAAATTCGTCACTTAGGAATATTGAAAAATTGTTTAGGCATGAATGTTTCAATTGGCAAAGGTGTAACTATTCTTGATCAATCTGATTACATAAGGCGATTATTGTGTAAGTACAATATGACTGAATGTAAACCTGTATCCACCCCGCTACCAGTAAACTGCAAGCTGGATAAGTCAGACAAAGATTGTTTAGATGATAATGTTTATCAGTATAGGCAATTGTTAGGATCACTTATGTACCTATGTGTCTGTACACGTCCAGATATCTCATATGCATGTAGTCAATTAAGTCAATACAGTACATGTTTTGATATGAGTCATTGGCACGCTGCTAAGCGAGTATTACGCTATCTTGCAGGAACCATAACTTATGGTCTTCATTTTGTCAAAAGCAATGATTATAATATTGTTGCGTATGCTGATGCAGATTGGGCCAATGATTTGTCAGACCGCAAATCATATACTGGATTTGTTGTGAAAATTGGTGAAAATGTCATCAATTGGGAGGCTAGAAAGCAACGTTGTACGGCTTTATCTAGCACAGAGGCAGAGTATCTTGCTATTAGTGATGTATGCAAGGACATCTCTTTTGTTAGAAATTTCTTGTCAGAAATTGTTGACAAAAACTTTGATGTAACTGTGTTTAACGACAACCAAAGTGCTCAAAAGCTTTTGCTTGTTAAAGAATACTCCCATAAACGAACTAAGCACATAGATTTGCGGTACCATTATGTAAAAGACTTAATACAGGAAAAACAAATTAATGTTAAATACCTGCCTACAGATCAAATGGTTGCTGATGTGTTAACCAAACCACTATGTGGTCAAAAGCATGGTAATTTTGTCAGTAATCTAGAGCTAAGGTCTATTGTTTCAATTTAGTAACCTTATAAGCTTAGTAATTGTAGAGTAGGATTTATTCTTAGGTAGAGTCCCTTTTCTAAATGTTATAGAGTCCTACTAAATAAGAATGTAGAGTTGTTTTTCAATGTATAGTCAGAGCATGTAGAGCCAATATAGTAATTAGTTACTCGTTAACTCATGTAATGCATAAGGAGGAGTGTTAGATATTGAGTCTGTACTCGTATATAGTCTATGCATTGCATGTTATCTGTGGACCCATTATGTTCGCTCTCTTCTTGATTCGCCTGTTCACGAATCTCCCATGTATTGTGTTGTGCTGTCTTATTAAATTAATTAATCGCTCATAATCAATCTAATTCATTGACATTGTATAATATACTGTATCAAGAAATATTTCGCTATTTAAATATAAAGCAGTTAAGAAGTGATTTGGCGTTTTGAATTGGTTCTCGGCATCCGACACGCTATGCGAGGCAGGTCACTTAAGGTCCTATCCTTCTAACAGTCAGCTTACGTGATTTTCACTTTTATATTTGAGATGCTTTGAGAGAATGCCGTGTGGCATTAGGCCCGCCTTTTGTACGATGTGCAATAAAGTATAAAATAAATAAATGAATGCTTTGGAATATACGGATAATAGTTTGTAATTTAAGCAGCTTTCAAGTCTTAAGAACCGCTTAACTCTGCCAGTTCTGACACCTGATTGGTCAGCTTACGTGATTTTCACTTTTATATTTGAGATGCTTTGAGAGAATGCCGTGTGGCATTAGGCCCGCCTTTTGTACGATGTGCAATAAAGTATAAAATAAATAAATGAATGCTTTGGAATATACGGATAATAGTTTGTAAGATTAGGTATAAAAAAATAACATTTTTAAAATTTTGATGTTTATTGTTTTAATAATTTCTTAAGTAATTAAAATGGAAAATTAATCATTTTTCTGACATGGTGAGGCATTAACTTTAATGTTAATTGTTTTAATAATTTCTTAGGTAATTAAAGTGGCAAATTTTAGTAACAACAACACCGTTTGATTCACTCATCTTCAATTTTACACAATTACACGCCCGCACGCTCAATGAACGAACATGAAATGACAAAACAAACGGTCGGCAGATCAACGTTTGACCGAGTTTTGCAGTCGCTTCTAGGATTGACTAGGCCAAAACCGAAACAGAATAATTTACTTTCGACGTTTGACTGAAAAGTTAGGAGCTCCTGGGTTTGACTAAAAATACTTCAGGCAAAGGGCGAAATTGAAATGTATTTCGGGGATTGCCTGATGGCTTTGGCCAAACCTAGGATAAACCAGTCCTTCCGCGAAGAGACTGTGTATCGGACTTTGACTATAACATATGTACCCTTATTGTTATAAATATGTAAATCCACCAAAGGTGACACTGTTGACATTAGCCGGCAAACAGTATTATAAAAATTGCTTGTTTGACCACTAGGTAATACATAAATTACTGTATTGGTACAAACATATTATGCAACGTTTGTAGATGCAAGAAGGTAACTCAACCGTTTTATGTAGAATAGATTGGGACTTTATTTGAAACACATAAAATGTGTGTTTTGAAAATGAAATATTCGTTGTTGTCTTTATTACTATTTATATCAATTGCGTGTCTAGACTTCCTGCCTTTCATTACGAACGAAATTTAATTAAAATAATATTAGGTGTGTTATTATTTTAATTAAATTTCGCCATGCTTGTATTTAGTAGGTACCTACCTCCTACTCATACATACCTTATTATGTATGAGTAGGTACTAAATATAGTATGGTGAATGTTTAAAAGTTTTTGAATAAGGTAGTAGGTAGGTATGTTTGTTGTCTCTTTATTGGCTCAAATTACGCTGCCTAGTTTACTATTCTCAAAGTGCATACTAGAAAATTACTAAACATCGGGAATTATGATTACTTTCTTGGAAATTATGCCTCAAGTTATTTTTGCAACTTGAATAGCTTGGCTTTCGACCAGACAGACATCCTCAAAAGATCTTGATGAGAAATGAGGAGTTTGTACCAGGTCTTGCAATTTGGTTTGAAGGGTGTGGGTGCCGTTAAACATCTGTACATCTGTATGCCTCAAGTTGATGGACCCAGAGCAATGCATCGTAGGGCACGTTCCTGATATGCGTGACCTACGAGGCAATGCTTTGTTATAGGCGATAGTTCTAGCTTCTAATTGTGCCACTGGTTCTTTCAAAACAGTGTGGTGAAAGGATTTTAAGTGTGCCTCGGAGATGCTCTTTTCGTGTTTCACACTTCACATGTTTTTGAATTTATAGATGCTACGACATGCCGGTTTCTTCACGATGTACTACTTCACTTTTGAGAGTACCAATGTAGTGGAGTATTAGTAGCATAATTCACATTTTTTCAACAAAAAAACTCATTGAAACAACTGGATTTGAACCCAAGCCCTGAGTATCGGAAGGCGGGGCCGCTACCACACTCTCTGGTTTTGTATGGAATTTTGTTTTTTTTTTCCAGAATTCTCCAACTTCTCAACAAGCGTAAGCTGGAGAAGCTCAAAGAAACATGGTGGAATAACAATCCTAATGCGATGAAATGCGAAAAGCAAGACGACCAGTCTGATGGGATCTCCATCCAGAACATAGGCGGCGTGTTTATCGTCATATTCATGGGAATAGGACTGGCTTGTGTCACCTTGGGCGTTGAATACTGGTGGTACAAATGGAGACGAAGACCTGTCATCGGAAATGTTACTCAGGTAAAGGCCTTCGCACACCTAGGTCGCTGGCGATGGTGAAACGCCGTCAAATATCGCTGTCAAATCTGACAGCGTGTCACTGATACTCAAAGGCCGAGATTCATAGACGTGACTTTGCTTTACAGCAAAGGAGTCTTCGCAAAGTAAGCCTTGTTTAACGAAGTTTACGTACAACATTTTGAATAAAGAAGAGCTTGACAGAACTATGAAATATATTTTTGGTTGAAAGTTGAACTTTCCATCAAAGTAAAGTCAAAGTGCGGTCTATGAATCTGGGCCAAAGACGCTACTCAAAGGGCCAATAATTAAGGCCTACGCACATCTAGGCAATGGCAATGGCGATCACGTGAAACGCTGGCAAAAAGACAGCGATATTTAACAGCTATTCAGCTGAACGCCATCGCCTAGATATGCGCAGACCTATACTGCCGTCCCTACGAAAAGTGCAATAACTAGGTCAAACCTGATTTCGAGAAAAACGCGGTAAAAGATTTTATTTTAGTTTTGATTGTATCTCCATCACTATACATGGTATCGGATTGAAACTTTCACTACATGATATATAACAATGTAGAGAATATTATGTGGTACTTAATGTTTGTTCCCCCATTGTATTTCCTATATAAAAACCAATAAATACAATAATGGTAAGTATTATTACTATGTAGAAATAATGTTTACTAGTCATAACCGCAACAAGTAACCTATTTATTGCACTAATGGTTAGGAAACCCGACATGATGCATTTTTGACTAGCAATTCTTTTTTTTTAACTGCTTCTTAACCATAAATGTGCATTAAGTTTCTTATTTATTGCGGTTTTCATAAGTAAGAGACAAGTTTAAAACGCCAAAGTCTTAACTTGTTACTATTACAAAAACAGAGATATTTCACTTTTATGTCAAATACCTATGAATAAACAGAGATATTTTACCTCTTACCGATTTAGCATGAAACTGTTTTCGGTAAAGTCAAGTCTACTCATGATATCTGCGTTCAGTTGTGTTTTTAAAATAATGTGAAATCGGTTATAATTTAATGAACAAAAAAATAATTTATCATATTAAATCTTTTTTATTTCTAACTAAAACAGTAAAATCCCAATGGGAATCACTTCGCTATTTTAGTTATTAACTCTGCTCTATTAGCCACCATTTAAAATTCAACGGTTACTACAATTAAATAACAAACATTTCAAAAATTTATTCATTTGTCAAAATGAATCTTAATAGTAGTTAAAGTACACAATCTTAGTTTACGAGTTGGGGCTGAGCTACAGGCTACCAACGGGGTCCACAGGTGGCGGATAGTGGAACGGCCACCAGATATGGTGGCCGCGAATACTCAATAATCAGTCCCCAAACAAGCAGCGGCAGGGTCAACAGGAAGTAGTAGTAAATCTGTTGGGACAGGCTTGCTTAAAAAATGCTGCATTTTCTTATGACGACACTGTGACATGGCGATCAAATGCCGTCATTAAATAAGCATTCCCCTGATACTGGGCAGCAGCTGTATCAGTACTGGCAGAAGGCCGAAGAATAGTTTTCTGGAAGGGCTTCTGACTGGACATTAAAGGGCGGTACGCCGGCCTCTAAACTGCGGTACAGAAAGCAAGAGGAAACTACTGTACAATACCTCCCAACAAAAGTAATGATGCAAGTACACTAAAAAGACAGTAAAATTCTTGACAACGGGCTTCTACGACGTAACATACCGTGGCGGTCTGAGTCCAGCAGGGGTAGGAACAAGGCTACCCAGGTCGTCATCCTGCGAAAGCCTTGTAAGGTAGGGACGTGGAATGTCCGGACCATGTTGGTGCCGGGGAAGATTAAAGAAGTTAAAGGGGAAATGTATAGATTGGGGCTCGACATATTAGGTTTAAGTGAAATAAGATGGGAAGGAAGTGGAGACTACTGGAGCGACGACTATAGAATTATTTATACTGGGGATAAACAAGGAAGTAATGGTACAGCAATAATTTTGAACAAGGAATGGGGAAACCAAGTAGAAAATACCATACATCATAGCGACAGAATCACAGCAGTTAAAGTAAAATCAGAACCAACAGATATGTTTATAATACAAGTTTATATGCCAACGGAAGCTATTCAGATGGAGATATAGAACAGATGTACGAAGAATTGGATTCTCTTATGGACCTAGTCAATGAAAAAGATAACCTGATTTTAATGGGAGATTTCAATGCAGTAGTAGTAGAAGGATGGCACGGAAATATAGTAGGCAAATACGGGTTATGTAACCGAAACGCAAGAGGAGATAGGTTAATTCAATTGTGTGGAGAGTATAGCCTAACTATACTAAACACGAACTTTGAACACCCTAAAAGGAGAAGATATACTTGAAAAATGCCAGGTAACTTAGGAAGATACCAACTTGACTACATAATTATGAAAGAAAAATTTAAGAGTATGGTGTCCAATTGTAAAACGTATCCCCGGAGCTGATCTTAATACTGACCATAATCTACTCGTCAGCAAATTTGAAATTAAAGTTAAAAAACAGAGAAGAAAACCAAAAACTAAAACTATTGATCTCAGTAAGCTAAGAAATGATAATAATTTTAAAGTGCAACACAATAATATATTAGATAGTAGAATCAAGTTATATAAGGAAAATAATGTGATGGATAACGTTAATAACAAATTGTGCAATATTAGAGATATAATTAAAAGTAGTGCAGAAGATAGTTTGAAGAAAGAACAAATAAAACCTAGGAAAAAATGGCTTAATTCAGAAATAACCGATTTGATGTTGAAAAGAAGGTTGCTGCGTAACAAGGATGGTGATGAGAGTATAAAAGAATATAGGAAAATTACTAAAAAAATAACACTTAAATGTAGAGAATGTAAACTAAAAGATATTGAAAAAGACTGCGCTAATATAGATTATTATATGAATAAAGGCAAAATAGACGTAGCGTATAATATAATAAGAACTTTAAGTAAGAAACCAAAAATAAAATCAAGTGCAATATAGGACGAAAATAATTAGTGCTAATTATTTTCGTTTAATTAATAGAAAAGTAGTAGAGAGATGGAAGAGATATTTAGAAGTTTTATATAAAGGTTCGTCAGAAATTGATATAGAAAATGAAAGTGAAGTAGAGGAAGATAACCTAGGTCCAGAAATAATAAAAGACGAATTTAACGCAGCTTTAAGAACCATAAAAAATGGAAAAGCAGCTGGAGACGACGGAATATTTATAGAGTTAATGAAATATTCAAATAATGATCTCCTTATGGATGAAATTTACGAAGTAACAAAATCCATATACAGCAGTGGGGAAATTCCCGAAGATTTCAAAACAACAAAAACCGTCACTCTACCTAAAAAAGCAAACATTTATAAATGCGAAGAACACAGAACACTTAGTTTAATTTCTCAAGCTTCAAAAATTATACTTAAAATCATACAGAATAGAATAAGAACAAAAATAGAAGAAAATTTAAGTGAAGACCAATTTGGGTTCAGAAGAAATAAAGGGACTAGAGAAGCAATACTGGCCTTGAGACTTATTATAGATAGAAATATTTTACTCCCTTCGTACCCCCCTCACCTCCTGGTGCTAGTTATAAACGCAATAAATAGTGAATTTATTGCAATGTATTTCGCGTAGGTATACTGTATTCTATTTATCTTCCTACAAATAAATGCAATATATCTACTTACTAAATCAATTTTAGTATTCATCCCATAATTATTAATAAGGTCCCTTAAGATAACTGCAATAACTCAAGCTTATTGTAATTATAACTAGTAAATGAGAATCACAAGAAACGAAATTTGGTAGTTATAAATGCAATAACTGTTCTTATTGCACAAATAATTAGCACATTATTTAATACTGAAAATAAGGATCCGTATCATATTTGCAATAACTCAAACATATTGCACTTATAACTAGTCAATGAATATTCCAAATGACGAACTATGCTAATTATAAATATAGTAACTATACTTATTGCAGATATAGTTAGTAAAATTGCTAAATAGCGTAAGTAAGTTATTCCTATCTATAGTTATTTCGGTCTTGATATGAAAACCATAAAGCATCGACCTAGATATTGCAGTTAGACTTAGTATTAAAACCGGCTACGTCATAGATACGTAAAAAGTGTCTAAAAACAATATATAGATCTCGTTCTGCTAATTCCGAATATGTACTTATCTCAATTTGGGGCAAAACTTGAGTTATTGCACTTTTCGTAAGGACGGCAGTATAAACCACAAGACGATATGAAAGTGTACAATAAGTGCGCGTTGCCAGTGATGACTTAGGGAACTGAGACGTGGTCGCTTACTAGCCTTACTTGCACGAGCTATGGAGAGCTATATATGGGAGTTGGAAATGAGGAAAGTCGTAGAAGAGCCAAGGTCACCGACATAGCTCGTAAAATTTGCACCTAAGTTGAAATGGCAAAAGGCCTTTAGCTGGAAGAACCGACAACCGTTGGGGAATAAAGTTTCTCGAATGGCGACCACAAACATTTCCTCCTAGCCACGAACCAACAGATGAAACGTTCAATCTTTCTGGAAATGTGCATATTTCTAGAAAGAACGATTACTTATAGGCTTATGTCCAGCAGTGGACTTCTTCAGACTGATAATGATTAAACAAAGGACTATTCCATATAAACCACTTCAGTCAAATTTATAGGATAGGTAGGTAGGATACAATGAGCAACGTTCTTCAAATTATGACACATTTCCATAACGCTTTTGTTTTCGGAACGTACAACGCCATTTAGCAACTGATTGGGAAACTCGCATCACAATTTTTTAGTTAATTCTCCAAAAATGTTCTAGCAAAGGAGGTAAGTGGGTAATACCAAGTACATTCATAGGTACCTATGTACTTGGTCAGCTTTTTGAAAAATTCGTTTGCATCTGGTTTATCGGGACGTGTTTTCTGTAATAACTTTAGTTTATAATCTCGGATTTGTGTATTTTCTTGAGACAAACACATGAAATACTTTTCTTGTGAGCAAAGTATGTAATAGTCACGAAGTTAAAGAAAAATAGTCTTTATTTCTAGATTTAATAAAGCTTGAACTAGAAGAAATAATTCTGGGGCCTCCATCACTGATCTGCACATGTTTAGGTATTACTGGTCTCCATAAATTTGAAAAAACACTAAACTGTCAAAAATAGAGTATTAAAATCCTGACCAACAAGCGAACACCCAATTTCAACACTTTGAAGGGCATTTTACAAACCAACATTTCGACAATCGATGAAAACTTCGGAAGCTTGATTCCAAACACCATTTCACACACACAAATTGCATAACTTATCCCAAAAATTCTCGTGATAAAATAGACTCTTGTCTGAAAATTCTCAGATTTTGACACTGTCTTGTATTTTATTTGTATTTGTCTTCTTTTTAGGTTGAGCCAGCTAAACCGTCGAGGACCACAGCGTTGAAAGAAGGCTTTAATCTTAAATCTAGAAACTTTGGACTTTCGAATCTAAAATCTAAGTTTTAAGAATATGCTTGTATACTTTCTGGTATTTATTCATATTACCTACCACATCTATTTTAAGTTTTTATATTTCTGTAGTAAAGTTCCTGTTTTCGTACCTAAATTGGTCTATAGTTGAGTCAATATTTTTAGTGCATGCTGTGGCATCCTCTAACTGGAGAGACACATCGTTTTAAGATGTTAGTTATTTTTTATTCTCGTGTTTCCTTTGTTGGATGTACTATTAATAAAATAATATGTACATAATACGGACGGACGGACACAGAAGCGAAGAAACTAATTGATGTACTCTATTCTGTGCTTATAATTAATTTAGTTTAGCTAACCAGAAAGGCCTAAGAGTGAAGTCATTTTATTTTACCTAAGAATATGAAATTTATTGATTTCTATATAACCTAGCGCTATCTATTTGGTGACAACCAAGTTAATGTATGTTTTTGGTTAGATCTCTAACGGCGATTTTAATTATTTTAGTTTTAAGATAAATTCTATTGTGATTCCGAGGTATGTGTGTGCTTCTAGACCTAGGTACCTAGATGATAAAGTAGTTATATAGTAATAAGTTCTGCTCCAATATTTAAATAAACACGTAGCACTATGAATTGTGTAGTAATTTCATATGAGCTCTGCCGATTCAGGTGTGGCATACTGACTAGTAATTTAGCTCCTATAGAACGAACCTAGCAGTAATGTTTAAGGTCCTTATTATCATCAACAGCCTGAAGAAGTCTACTGCTGGACTGAAGACCTCCCCTATACATTTCCAGGAAGAACGATTCTGAGCTCTTTCCGTCCACCGACTTCCCGCGATCTTAACAATGTCGTTGGTCCATCGGTAAGTTCCTATTAGATCAGGCCAGAAATTCCAGTAGGTCCACATATATGTTCAATTCTATCCTATTTTAGACATTTTGATGACCTGAAAATTGTAGAAGTATTTTCTGAGGCGTATGGAAACTAGAGCTTTTACTATGGGTACAAGATAGCTGCTATATTTTAAGGCTTACCTACACACATTTTTATTAAATATATACTTAGAATCTAATAGTTATAACATCCAGACAGAGAACAAACATCTGTGTTTTCAACTCACAAATATTTGCTCTGCGTGGAGATTCAACCCACGACCTACAGCGCAGAAGGCAGAGCTACTACCAACTGAGCTGAGAGGCCATTCAAGACATCTACTAACTCAAGACATCTCAGGAATTTAGAAAAAATATATACTTCGAAAACATTTATTATCATCATTACATATTATACGATCATTAACACAATCAAACGTCCTCTAAGAAATGTACAATAATTTAAATATGACGTCATGTATTGAGTATTAACAAGCTTAATTCTATTGTTACAATCTCGTATTCACAAACATCAGTTTCCAGAACCAATGGGTAATAAGTTGACTTTATTGTTTTAAACTCGCCAAAGTCTAGCAAGTGTTGTTTGGGAATACGGTCGAGTATCGTCATGATCAGGCAAGATTTATCCTTAAAACTATATATTTACAATAGCCTTGAAATAAATAATAATAGCTATGTTTGGTAGTTCAGTTACAGCTCGATCGCTTTGCCGTGCTTGTTTAAATTCTTCATGTTCTTGTTGCAAAGCTCCAACTCTAGTCTCAGGCCATCGACTTCAGCTTCTAAAGTGCGGGATCTCCTGAACATTTGGACGTAGTTCAACTGTAGTTGCTTCTGGTATCTCAGTACTTTGTCCTTCTCCTCTGACCAGTTTCTCCTTTCGTTATTGAACTGCGCTTCTTTGCTTTCCAATTCGCATTTGAGTCGTTCGACCACCGCACTTGCTTGGCAGGATTCCCCGCAACTGTCCGGGAGTTCCCCGTTTAGTCTTTGGACCTCTGCGTCTTCTAGCGCGCTGTCACTCGAGTTCCAATGATACTCGTTCGATTTACACACGTCGTAGATCCCTCTCATGGTTCTACCGCATTCGATTCCCTCGTACCCACTAAGGGAAACGTCTGAGAGCTCTTGCCGTAGTTCCTTGATTTCGGTTTTTAGTCTTTCGATTTCGATTTTGCTGTTATCCTTAGTTTTGTTTAAATCTTTTACGTTTTCCTTCAAGTCATGGCTGAGACGGTCGACCTCGGTTTGTAAACGGGCGGTCGTTTTGTCTTTTTCACCGGATTCGGTTCGAAGTCTCATGATCTCTTTTTCTTTCTTGTCGAGGGATTCTCGGAGCTGGCGGCAGTCGGCTTTCAGGGTGAGATACTCATGGCCTTTCACTGTTTGTTCGTTCTGAAATTAAAAAAAAAAACGAGCTTAAAATATAAATTACAAGGTGCATGATTTATTCCACAGTTTTAGATGGACTAAACTTTTCTGTTCAGAATCTGCCCTGAATATGGATCCTAGAAAAATGGAGTCAAGGTGCTTAGGCTATGCAGCGAGCCGACTCGCTTTAGAAAGCTTTAGAACTCTACAGCTTGCATGCCGTCTCTCGGAACTGCTTTAAGCATAGCCGTGACTGTCGTTCCAGCCTTTTTGCAGAGGTTCCACTCGGAGACTTCCGGCCTCTGCCTCAATCTGGCCCAATCTCTCTAGTGTCTATCTATCTCACTCTTAAGTTGGTAAAAACTGACCTGAGCATCTTTGAGCTGCGTTTTCAGCAGCGCTATCTCCCCAGCTCGCTGGCAGAGGTTCCACTCGGTGTCTTCGAGCCTCTGCCGCAATAAGGCTCGGTCTCGCCTCACGCGGCCCAGTTCGGAGTCCCGTTCGTCTCGAGTGCGTCCATACGTCTGCATCATCATCCGCGGCGCTCGGAGACGCGCGTCGTGGCTTCGGAGGCGGTCCGATGTCCTGGAAAGTGGAAAGAACAAACATGTAAGGTTACTTCAGAATATGTATGTATGACTTTCTAGAGCAGGGATTCCCAAAGTGGTCGATATCGACCCCTTGGGGTCGATTTTGGTTTCCTAGGGGTCGACATAAACGAAAACTGATTTTGGGGGTCGACGAGGTCAAACAATCGACCCCTATTAAATGAACACAAGTTCTTATTTCAAAGTTTCAAGATAGGTAGGTAGGTACTGTATTGTTTATATTGTGTTACGTGTACTAAGAATAATTAATATTTTTGTAGGAAATAGCATTGCTGTAGTAATAATGTAAAGTCTGAAATTCGTACAACGTACGTTTATTTTGTTAAATTTTGATGAGAAAATGAAGTCAACTTTACTCACTTAACCAAGTGCAAAGTTTTCCAATTGGTACCTTAGTACCTAGCTATTTTGCATCATTAGGAAAAAACTAAAGATAAGCCCCCTTATTCATAATAGCCAAACGGCTAAACCGATTTTAATGAAATTTGTTTGGGACAATCTGGACGTAAGAATATTCTTCCAAATAAAAAAATAATTTTCTAAATCGGTTCATAAATGACGGAGGCATGCAGTCACAAACATTAAAAAATATATTAAAAAAAAATAACAACACTGATTTGAATAAAATTAAAATGGGACCAATCTGAAAGCAGTAACTTTCAGATAAAAAAATGTTTTTTGAAATCGGCTCACAAATGATGAAGTTATGCGGTAACAAACATAAAAAAAAAAAATACAACCGAATTGAGAACCTCCTCCTTTTTGATTGGAAGTCGGTTAATAACACACTGTAGCAGCTGTTTTAAGTTAGCGGAGCATTGTGAATAGGGGGGTTGATCTTAAAAGTAGGTAATTTGGCCATGGGGGTCTGAGGTAACCGTTCATTTTGGAAAAGGGGTCACTTAGCCAAAATAGTTTGGGAATCCCTGTTCTAGAGCAACGGGTGAATAGCACCTTCCGATAATGTAGATGCTCGAAACGATTTCGACTATATTCTAAATTATAAAATTCAGGTTCAGGTAACCAACCAAACCCAGTTGATTTGAGTGCCGTAGAGGTTGAAAAGTTCGATTGAAATTAGTTTTGATCTTATTTTTCTGTGCGTATATAACTAACACCAAAAATTCGTATCAATTGTCCGCGGTTCGTGAGATGGTAACTTCGTATGGTAAGGACCATGGTCATAGCATAGCGTTAAGAATAGAGGTAAAGGCTTACCCATAGTCATGGTGGTCTCTCTCCAGCTCCGAAACGCCCGAGTCAGCTGGCGAGGGTGCCGGGATAGGCTCTTTATCCACGCCATTCAACACCGATGTTGACTTGGTCCTGAAATCAAATAAGATTCTGTTTAATAACATTGTTAGGTTTGATTTGATACCACACTCTGGCCCCTATTTAATAAAGCTGACAATTCGACTAGGCTTGGTCGCGTGGAACTGGCACCTAGACTCATCTAGCTTTAAGACGTTTCAAAGTGATCCTTGTGATACTACAAAACCTTGGTGTAATTGATGCACTGTTGATGTTTATATGAATAGAAGATAGTTGAAGACTACTCTGAGGGTGACTTTTCTTCTATGGTCTGTGTTCTTCACCCAAGGAACGCAAACTATTAGTATATGGCCGACGAACTTGAAGACTGATGACGGACGTCCGTGGATGGAGAGGGCTCAAACGATGCTTAGTAGTGGACTTTAGTGAACGAACAGGGATTTAGGTAGACCATTATAATTTCGCCATTAGCAATTGAGCTGTAGGCCTCCCACAAGCTGGTTTATAGTCT
Organism: Thera obeliscata; assembly: GCA_947578465.1. Classification (NCBI taxonomy): domain Eukaryota; kingdom Metazoa; phylum Arthropoda; class Insecta; order Lepidoptera; family Geometridae; genus Thera; species Thera obeliscata. The sequence goes on along the minus strand of OX387912.1, from coordinate 18,309,038 downwards.
GTGTGAGTGCTCTCCAGTGTATTACTAGCAGTTGGTGCCAGAGCTTCGCTCGGTATTTTTTTTTGTAAACTGTTGTTGTGAATTATATTTAAATACGAATTACTTACATACTGATTAAATATTAATATTTTTCGATCTTACCGACATAATAATAAACTCCACTACTCGTCAATAGATGGCGTTCTCTGTCCCACTAACTCATGACTTAATCAACAGATGGCGCTAGAAGTTATGATTTTATGATAAAGTTGATTATTTACTTTACGATTAAGGGGACATTTTCTAAAAATGAATCCTAGCTAGATCGTTATATCGTCCCCGAAAACCCCCTGTATACTTAATTTCATGAAAATCGTTGACTCAGTTTCCGAGATCCTAAATATATATATACCTATACAAGATTTTCTCGTTTAAAGGTATAAGATAAGATAAGATAAGATACTGTGTGTGTGACGTTTTGACGTAGGATTTATTTAGTCAACACTCACACAAACTCAACACTTAAGCCAGTGTCAGAGCCAGACAGAGCTTGTGGTAGGCCTACTGATTGTTTGACCTCACCATTTGCATAACTATGATTGGATTCAACTTTAAATTTCCCAATAAACATTACAGTTCACGAAGGTAATAAGACAGTAATTCCGTAGATTTGCCGCCCCGATACTTCTCCAACCGGTACATAAACATAACCAGTAGGTACTGGTAAGTAGGTATAGCGTTTCGGTAGTGGTTGTCTTGCAACAGCGACCGACCGTGGAGATATGATGTGTGGTTTCCATAGCTGGAGCAATCACTTCAGAAACCGTGACGGTATGAGGTGCAAATAAATTCTAAACTGTATTACGTTACTAAGACTAAGACTAAAAAAAACCGTAGGAATCAAGCCGCAGTTTGTTGCCTGTTTTAGGTTCTAGGCTTGGGCGCGTGGAACTGGCACCTAGACAAACCTAGCTTTATGACGCTTCAAAGTGATCCTTGTGATACCACTGAATAATGAAATATTTGACTTTGAATTGACTTTGAGTGGATTAGGTGTAATTATTAAGAGTCGTGTTTTTTTGTAGGTATTGTTAACCGGTTAATGTCATCATCATCATTTCAGCCCGGTATCACCCACTGCTGGGTATAGGCCTCCTTCATATTTTGCCAGCCTCCCCTGTCCCTGTGTTTGAGAATAGGACATCCCTAATCAGATCGAGCAACGAGTAACATCACTAGGGTGAAAAAGGAAGAAGATCCTAAAGGCGTCTTGCGTGGTTGTAATAATTTGCCGTGTAATAAAGAAAAACAGAGTTGTATGAAGAGTTTTCGCCGTAACAGTATGAGCCGGTTTTTGTTGCATTGTGTTTAGGTATAATAGATTATCTAGAATACGCAGGATAGAAAAAAACATTTCTATGGTCTTTAGCAATAATTAAGTAGGTAAGTACAAAAAACATCATGGTTCAGGAGTTATGAAGGACGTTAAATATTATAATTTCAGGCCTTGATAAAAACAACAAAAAACGCGCTCTAAATGTGCACATCGCGAGAATTAATGTCAATTATGTATAATTCGTTGTTATTTGGAAATCTGTTTTAAAGTGGAACGTTACGGTCAACGGGTTAATGTTTTTTTATGAATAAGGCCATATTAATTTTACCACCAACACTCGACATTATTATGGGGGAATAATGTATTAAAAAACATTTTTGTCTGATTTCAAATAAAAAAAGCAGCCAAGTGCGAGTCGGACTCGCCCATGAGGGGTTCCGTAGCATCAAGTAACATAAATAAAGGTTCTTGTAGTTCGTCGAAAGGTAAATTGCGGTTTACGATTTATGACGTATAAAAAAAAACTACTGGCTAGATCTCGTTCAAACTAAATATCGTTGAAAGTTTGCATAGTAATATACAACATATATTTTTTTAGTTTTATCATTCTCTTATTTTAGAAGTTAGAGGGGGGGGGACCAACTTTTTTCCACTTTGGAAGCGTCTCTCGCGCAAACTATTCAGTTTAGAAAAAAACGATTTAAGAAACCTCAACATCATTTTTGAAGACCTATTCATAGATACCCCACACGTATGGGTCCAATGAAAAAACAAAATTTTCAGTTTCAGTTTCAAGTATGGAGACCCCCATAATTTATAGTTTTTTTTCTATTTTTGTGTAAAAATCTTAATGCGGTTCACAGAATACATCTACTCGCCAAGTTTCATCAGTCTAGCTCTCATGGTTTCGGAGAAAAATGGCTGTGACATACGGACGGACAGACAGACAGACAGACAGACAGACATGACGAATCTATAAGGGTTCCGTTTTTGCCATTTGGCTACGGAACCCTAAAAAGAGGTGGTTCTTAATTTAGTTGTATTTTTTAAATGTTTTTTATAAAACATAACTTAGTAATTGAGAGCGCTGGTGGCCTAGTGGTAGTGGCCCCGCCTTCCGATCCTAAGGTCGTGGGTTCGAATCCAGTCGTGTACCAATGAGTTTTTCTGCCCAAAAATTTATGTACACTATGCCAGTGCTCTCAAACGGTGAAGGAAAACATCGTGAGGAAACCGGCATATCGTAGAACCTAAAAAGTTCGAAAATTTGTGTCAAGTGCACGAAAGGAGCCTCTTCGAGGCGCACTTAAAATCCTTTCACCACACTTGGTTAGAAAGAATCAGTGACACGATAAGAAGAAGACTTCAAAATCATCAAAATCAGTTCAACAGTTTGACCATTAAGTCGGTTTCTCAAGTGTTTTAAACTTAGGTATATTATTATTTATCTGGTTCCTATAATAGTATAAGCTTTGCTGAGCTTGGGGCAAAGACTACTGCGCGAATTACTGATTTGTGAACTACTACTTAAAAGGTAGAATAAACGCTAAAATGACACGTAGAATCAAAGAATAAACCCTCTATGGCTTGCTATGCATATTGTAGGCAGATGCTCCGTACTACGACCATTCAAAGAACAATAGGATCTTTCAAGGCTGAGAATGTCAATTTTATTGAAATCTAGCTTGTCTTCATTATCCTCGTGGCACAATCATGTAGTGTGGATATATAGATGTATCTAGATTGTAACAGGTTTATAAGAAAATAGTACTTAAATGTGCAACTCATTCGGTGGCAGTTGGTACTAAAATATTAGTACCATCTGCCCCCATTTTTGAAACGTGGGGGTGAATGGACATAGGTAGTGTCATCTGCCGCCACTTTTCAAATTCGGGGGCGAAAAGTGGTGGCAGATGAAACTAATTCACTCCAACTCCTGTCGCGTCTCCTATGGATTTTTCTATTCGAAATCGTATGTACCTACCTAATGCTAGTGTTCTCAAATGTCTTTCTTGTGGATTAGGCCGACTGTTGTCAGGTTATTATAGTTTCTGGGCAAGCCTACTCCATCTAAAATCCTGTTCCAGGGTTCTAGCGTCCTGCAAGTATGGGGTCAATGAAACACCAGTTGCCCCTGACGCTATATAAATCATCTATCATAGACTTGGTTCATAGATGCAAAGGCCTATTTACTTTTTTAAATGAGCCATAATAATGTAGTCGAACAATGACAGAAAAGTATAATTTGAGCAAACTATGCTCTGGAATGATGAAAAAATATGATGTGTTTTATTCATTAATTAAAAAACTAAATTGGAAACCTGCAAATGGTAACCTTCAAACAATGTTGAATGGATTGAGAGATGAGCGGAACCACGCTCTGACGCTTTACGAACCTAGCTCATTTGCATGCAGAAACACAAACTTTTGAATATCACAGTAAACACTAAGTTTTGGCAATAAACCAAAACTTTCAGGGTATTTTTTTTATTAGCCTTTCTACGCTAGGGTACATATGGGTTTGGGTTAATTCCCCACCGATTACAAACATTTGTATCATGAAATTCTCTATGCCGAATGTTCGTGCAGATTTGGATATAGGTTAGGTTTTTGACCCAGTCAATACAAACTAAATGGTACCTGCTATTACAAGTTCACTAAACGAAATTATGAGTACTAGGTACTATACATATAGGTAAGGTAGGTAGGTATAGGTACTTGTAAATTGTGCTAGGTCGTAATTACGTTAATTTACACGCAATTAATGTAATTAAAGAGGCAGGAAAATCTTTCGATTGCTATTGGTAACTGCGTGCACAGTTTTTTTATTGACTGTCTTTTGTTTTTCTACATGAAAGGAAGTTTATTTTAGTGTCTGCATGGAAGGAAATTTATTCGATTTTTCACTTTACATCGGATGATTTAGAATTTTAGATCATTAGTAAGGTACACTGCACTGAAACACGGGATCAATAGAATACAAAATGGACCAATTCCAATTTCAAAATCTCAATTTAGTCGATGATCGTAGTTGATGAGCCTTACCTTGTTACTTTTCAGTTACACAAGCATGCGATTGGGCTGCCAACGGGCAGCCCAATGCAATCAAACACCAGCAACAAAAAGAACTTGGCAAAAGGACCTTGTCCCCAGCGCCAGTAAACAAAATACACCAGCACCCAGCTTTGCATAGCTTTCCATAATTATGGTACTGATGACTTGATGTGTATTATCTAAAATTAGCCATGCCCTATAACTATAAGTCAGTTTTCATGAAAAAAAGCTATGCCTATATTTCCAAAATTAACTCATCGTCTACTTCGTAGACGTTTGGCATATAGGTGCTAAGACTATTATATAGAACGAATATGAGTAGACTAAGAAATAGTTTTAGACATTGTTATTGGTGATAAAATTGTACGACAATTCTCATTTCAAGCTCATTAATGTTTTATCTATCCCTGTCTATAAAATTACTCAAGTTTATATTACGAGTAGGTCAATGAAAATAAATCCAGTTAGGTAGTTAGAATATTGCGCGTTTGATAGCACTAACGGAAATAGGTAACTGCAAATAATGATAACAAATTTTGTAGTTAGGTCCCCAACATACATTTTGCTTTGTAGAAAAACAATGACTAATAAAACTACGACGCATAAGATATTAGTTGCATGTAATACATGCTATGGCACGTGCCTTAATAAATAAAACATTTTTTTGTAATAATGGTACCCAGCTACCTCTAAATAAAATAGTTTTCAAAATATTTTTTTTCTAAGGAATTTTCAATATGATACGGCGTAACTATTATTTGATATTGTATCTATGTACATATAGGTAAATAGCTACATAGACCACTACGTAAAACGTGCTAGAAATAAAAACAGTTTCCAATTCAATCTTTTTGCAATTTAAACTTTTTTTGACGTTTTCAAAAAAAGAGTGATTAGTCACCTTATAGGTGAGCGCGCTAGGTGGTACAATTTTCAAATATTTCATTGTCCACTTTCAAACTCTTCAACTTTTGGGTCTTCCTAAAGATTTTTGTTTCGGCCGTGGTCGGGTTTGAACCCACGAGCAGTGCTTTAAGTTTCACGATATTTAAGTAGTGTTGGTATAATTTATTCCAATACCTAGCTTATTTTTCAAAGCCCCTAAAACTGTGCTACTCCAAATATTTTCAAATTGGATTTTTATCAGTATTTTATTATGATAACCACAAAGGCTTTATTTCAATGTAACGGTAACACAGCGCATGTACAATGTACATACCAAATCTGTGAGTCACAGGATACTTTGGTACTAGTCAGACGAACTTCGATCAAAGGAATTTTATCTGAGCATTTCGACGTCCTGTTACGAATTCCGTAGGTATATTGGATGACCTCTTTCTATCTGCCTGACTTTAATCCCTATAAAGATTAGTGCGCATGCGACGGCGATCAGTGAAACGCTGTCAAATATGACAGCGATATTTGACAGCGTTTTACTGATCGCCATCACCATTGCCTAGATGTGCGCAGGCACTAAAAGTTATTTTAAAATTGACCCTGTCACTGTTGTATTTAGCATGTGCCTGCTTTAAATAAATAAATATTGTAATCCCTATTATCATCATCAGCCTGAAGTAGGTAGTTCACTGCTGGACATAGGTATCTCCTAATTCTCCTATACATTTCCAGAAAAACGACTCTGAGCTTTTGCTATTCGCCGACTTACTGCGATCTTAATAATGTCATCGGTCCATCTGTAGTTGGTTCCTATTAAACTAAGTCAGAAATCCTAGTCCAAAAATAGGGAAACAGACAGCTGACATGATACATAAATACGTGTTTGTGTAAATACATGTTTCGAATACAATATAACCCCAGACAGAAAACAAACTTCTATTAACCGCACAAATATTTGTTTTCGTTGGGCATCGAACCGACAACCTGCGACGCAGAAGGCAGAGCTACACCAGCTTAGCTGACTCTTACTTAAGCTTGACTTAAAAATAAGCTTGTGTGAATGATTTATTGATTCTAAAATGTAAGTCATACCTATTGAAATAGTTTAAGGTTCGATAGGAATTAAGACACCAAAATATTGACAACAAAATGTCGTGTATCCTCAATACTGCTGGGGCCTCATTCTCGGGCAGATCTCGATCGTTTTGCAATTTTATCTTATTGCTTCTTTTCGAAGAGAGAATGGCAGATTTCCCTGAGTAATTCATCAACGACCTCATCGTAGAAGCCTCGACAGCTACGATATACGGAAAACGTAGAAAAAGTGCGGGGTTGTGAAAAGAAGCAATAAGATATACCTAATTGCAAAATGATCGAGATCGGCCCGAGAATAAGGTCCCTGCTATAAAACATAAGTTTCAGATTATTTCTGAAAGAAATAACTATAGTGTTACCTGCATTATAGTATAATGTTTACTTGAAAATTTAAACATGAATTCAAACAAAACACTTTAATTTAAGTCCTCTTAGAACTTTGAACTTACCACTCCATTGATCATCAAAATCCTTCACTTCATCCTTTTTCACAAAAACGACAAAATAAGGCACAGAACACAATGGCGATTTCAAAAGTTTCACTATAAGGCACGCAACACACGGCCGGCCGCGGTTTACGCAGGATCGTGAATGGAACGTCACGCGTAAGATATGAGGCGCCTAAAATGATGCTTGACGCTGTTTCACTTTTTAACATGCTAGTACTGTCTGGGTGTTATATTGCAATCTTAGTAAGTATTTTCAAACAAAAATGCTCCTAAGTAGGTATTCATATCTGGGTGTTATATTGTATTTTAAGCTTAAAAAATAGGGTGTAGGTAATTTAGTATTATATCCGCTGTCTGGTTTCCATCGTATACAAGCTCTGCTTAGTTTGGGGCTAGATAATGTTGCGTGTCCGTAATATTTATTTTACTTTAGATTTTAGTATACAGGTGGGCTAAGTCGTCCTCTATACAATTTCAGAAAGATCGATTGTGAGTCCTCTCTGAATGATTTTATTATTTAAATACTAGTCGTATGTTCGCTATTTTGTTTTCGTGGTGTGGTACAAATCTAGACCACGCTCTACCTCCCAAATTTCATACTTTTATACATTAAGATTAATATTGAAACTGAGATTAAGATTTCCAGACAGTCACGTAACGATTTCATAAACACCGATGACAGTAAAATAACTGGGTAATCAGTGCATTCGGTCGACAATTAAACGCGTGTGTACTTATTTCCGTAATAAATATTTGTTGAAATACTTTGTTAACCAGGAACCGAAAAATGCTCATGATTGCATGAAGCAAAAACCACTATAATAAATGCTTCACTACATACAAAGTAGTTGAAACATTTCTGTTAATATCTAGGAAAAGGTCATGGAATCAGTACAATAATAACAAATGTATCCAAATATTATAACAATTCTATGGCTCTGTCATTATTGCTTTACAATACTCAGTAGATACAAATAATGTACAAAAATATCCTATAAGAATATTACTGCCATTCTGTATATTGACACATTTTTTTGCTACAACAATTTTCAACATTCAGCTTTTCCCTCCTTTTCCATTCCCACAGATGCACTTTGCTATTTGATATTTATTTATTGCGTTACACTAATATAACATTTGTATGTCAATTTTTCACAATAAAGTCTAATTTATATTATTGAAGGAAAAGAAAGAAAGGTTTATATTTTAACCAACATATCAAATAGACATATCAGTTCAACCGTGATCATGGTGCATGCAACTTTGCCGAAATATCGTAAGTCAAAACTCAAAATATAATCATGCCGTTGTTTCATAAAAAATGTGTTACCTATATCAAATAGGCTATTCGGTACAGTAGCAACCACAGAACACAGCAACATTTTACCGCCTCCACAGACAAACTCAATCAAGAATGACCAATGCGGGCATCACGCGACCATTTAACGAGTCATCTGCAATTCTACTCATCTACCTTAATTATCACTGATGGATGTACTTGTACATTGTACAGCTAACAGCAGAAGTAAACTAAATTAGATTAACTTTGACAGCCTCAGTTGGTAGAAGCTCTGCCTTCTGCGCTGGAGGGCGTGGGTTCGATGCCCACTGAGAATAAATGATTGTGTGGTGAACACAGATGTTTGTTTTTTGTCTATATTGTATCCCAAGTATGTGTAAGAGTGTATTTACAAAAAAAAAACATTATTTCACCATTGTTACAAGCTCTGCTTAGTTTGGGGCTAGATATCTAGCCCCGAACGAATTTATAACATCGTGTTGTGAAGGCAAGTTTCCGTGTCTACGTAAAAGTAAAGTTTTCATTTAACTACATTTTCAGATTCCAAGCCCATCACCATATTTTCTTTCCACCTCATACCTACAGATGGAAAACAACGTTCAATTTTTAGTATTTCTGGAAGATTGTTCTTTTAAATGTTTTTATTTTCTTTTTGAACCTTAAAATAAATAAACAATATAATTTACTCATTATAACTTGGTAATTATTTTCAATAATAGACTAAACTAGCTATAGCTAGCGTGTCATTTTTTGGCTACATTGTAATGTAGTAGGTACCTAATCTTATACCTTTAAACGAGAAAACCTTGTATATATACATATGTATATATATATATTTAGGATCTCGGAAACTGCGCCAACGGGATTTTCACGAAATTTTGTATATATGGGTTTTCGGGGGCGATAAATCGATCTAGCTTGGATTCATTTTTAGAAAATGACGAGAAGTTGGTGTTTTGCAATAATCAAACATAAACTCAATATACGACTGTTCCTGCCATCTATTGGCGATTGTGAGCAACTAACTGCAAGCTTTTTCAGTAGATGGCGTTGTTAATTAAAAATAAACCAATAAAGATACGACTCTTTCTGACATCTATTGGCGAATAATAATACAATTCTTTTTAACTTCGAGCGAAGCTCGGTCATACCAGCTCGTTTACAATAATTTGACGATTACAAACAGAATATTTAATACAAGAATTGACAGTGTGACATTTATAATATCAGAAGCTCCTCTTCGTGGTAATAAAAGCGGATGGATAGCCATAGCGTGCTCTATGACAATCTAAGGACCGTATAAAATGGAGTAAACCGTGTTACCGGAAGTGCGATTTTAAGATTTCTATATTGCAAATGCAGTATGTTCTTGTGTATAAGTAAAAGATTAAACACACAAGATGTGTTCTCTAAACTGCTCCTTGCAGGCCTTCCACAAGCTCTGTCTGGCTCTGTCTCTGGCTCTGGTTTTGACTCTGTGTGAGTGTTGACTGAAAAAATCCTACTTGGAAACGTCACACACACAGTACAATACACTGGTGAGCACTCACACAGACTCAAAACCAAAACCAGAGACAGAGCCAGACAGAGCTTGTGGTAGGCCTACTGAAGGTAAAATCTAAATAGCTATGGAGATTTGTTGCTAGGACCCACGGGATCAACTTTGATAGAAAATACGAACAAAAAAAATATTTTTGTATGTTTCGCAATAAATTGTTTTATTGCCATCGATTGGAAAACATTTGGTTAAATTGCTACTTTTTCCAATAACTGTAGCAGCAGTAATGTAAGCTTAGAAGAAGTGTAAAGAACCGAGCCGTAGTTGCCTGTTCTTTTAGGCTTGGTCGCGTGGAACTAGCACCTAGACCTAGACTCACCTAGCTTTAAGACGTTTCAAAGTGATTCTTGCAATTTAACTGAATAAAGACAATTTTGAGTTTGAGTTTGCCATACGATACATTGCCCTGCGCCCTGTGACCTTGAGGCATACAGAGGATTTTACAAAGTGCGCTTCAACCACGCTCCTCTCGTGCAGTCGTGCAGTCTTAGTTGTTGATACTCACACAATAGCGGAGTGGTGACGGTGATGGAGCGGGGCGGAGAGCGTAGCGGGCGGCAGAGCGGAGAGAGAAGCGGGCTGCGGGGACCCGCACCATCTGTTCTCTCGCACGTCACTCGAACCTGAAAAGTTATTGGAGAACATAAGGCCTATATTCCATTGACTGGCAGAATAATGGCCTCTCATTTCAGTTGGTAGTAGCTCTGCCTTCTGTGCCGTAGGTGGTGGTTCGATCCCCGCCCATGACCCCAGAACATAGGGCCTATATTCCATTGACTGGCCGACTGACAAGACTGGCCTCTCAGCTCAGTTGGTAAGAGCTCTGCCGTCTGCGTCGTAGGTCGTGGGGTTCGATCCCCGCCTCTGACCCTGACGCTGAATAAATCATCATCATCATCAACTAAGCGTCCTCATCCCACGCTAAGTGGGGTCGGCACAATCGGTTTTCTTCCTCCATTCACTTCTGTCATTCGTCATTATAGTGCTCACGCCTTTCCTGCTCATGTCATCCTTGACGCAGTCCATCCATATTTTCTTTGGTCTACCTCTTCTTCTAAAAGTTGTAGAAAAAGAGGTGGATGGGGATAGTGGTTGTAGACTACAACCACCAACCACATATAAATCCAATAAAAAATAAATAATCAACAATATAATAAAACAACGCTCGATGCAAAAAACCTCTAGGTATACGCTTCTTTATTTTGTCTAAAAGAATCATACAGAAACGGTAAGAACCAAGCCATGGGTTGCCTTTTCTTCTAGGCTTGGTCTCGTGAAATGGCACCTCTTTAGGACGTTTTAAAGTGATCCTTATGATACAACTGAATAAACATTTTTTGACTTTGACTTTACTTATTAAAAGGTATAACTTACTTAGAGCACTGGGTGGTCTAGTGGTAGCCCTGCCTTCCGATGCGAAGGTCGTGGGCTTATTGCCAGTAGTGTACCAATGAGTTTTTCTGTCAAAAAATGTATGTGCACTATGCCAGTACTCTCAAAACAGTGAAGGAAAACATCTTGAGGAAACCGGCGTGTCGTAGAACCTAAAAAAGTTCGAGCAACACGTGTCAGCGTCACGCGAAAAGGACCCGCCAGCGGCCTACTTGCGGAAAACCAGTCCGCACATAAAGTGCGGATGAAGAATTTGGCAAATTGTTATTTTTGGTATAACTTACTTCCGTAGAGGATATGTGAGGGCGGGCGGCTGGCTAGGGCGGGCGTGGAGCCGTACCGCTCCCCCGCCCCCGCCGACAGCCGCCCGCCGAGCGGCTTGAACGCTATCGGCCGGATCACTGACTTGCCCTGGAACAAGGAAACCTTTTATTAGTATCAGGCATCATCATCAGCCTGAAAGAATACATTGATGGACATAAGGCTCACCTTTAAAAAAATGTACAGGACGAAATAAAAGTTTAATACAATCGGAAGATAAATTGTCAAGTATCTAACTCTCATCTAAATCTAGATAATCTAAAAACATAAAATTGTAGTGTCTACGAATAATTCAAACTGTTATTTCGTCACAAAACATTTAAACTCTCTAAAACTTGTTCAGTCATTCAGTTTGATTTTGCCACCAACAATAAATACAACACGATTGTATATTGAGAACAGACATATCCTAAGTCCCTACTCATATACCTACATAGTATGTACATACATGTTTAAGCATAATTATCCATCATAAAATGAAAACAACCTGAGATCAATAATGAGAGAAAAAAAACACAATTATTTGCTCCTATTGAAACACCTGTCAGTTTACGTGTGGTCTCTACAATTAAAATATGCAATGCAATGCAAGGTTAAGGTACTATCCAGCCTTAAAAAAACGTCCACAATACGAGTTGCATTGCATATTTGCTATGCGTGCACTACGCCTGCCTATCAGTCTGTTCATAGCTCAGTGAGAATAGCGGAGACAGTCCACAATTCTTTATTCTTCTTTATTCAAAAAATATCTATTGTTATACATACTTTTCTAATTGCGAAGCAAACTAAAAAAGACGATTCATAGTACCCAATGCCGACCAAGTAGGTACTTTGTAACACTGGTTATAAAATTTTATAGATAAGCAAAAATGTGTCATTTAAAGTATGCAAACGCCCTGAATGTAAATAAGTTATTGGTTGGTCCAAGAAAATGGTAGCCACTTGAACGAACGTTGAGGGCGATTGTAGACTTACGTGCTTTATACCGCCGCCGCCAGAACGATATTCGGATCATGTACAAAAATTCATTATGAGCCGTGAATCGGGAAAAAAATACAATCCGTCCGCGTCCGGGTGTAAAAAAAACGGAAGCTAAAAGCGCCTCAGGGTCAAATTTAAAATATAATAAAAACTTTCCCCTTTTACGGAGATTACCAGCTGTTATGAGCATTGTCTACGTAAGCAATTAATCTATTCATCAAGCGTAACAAATTCTACCTCACAGTTAATCAGAAAATATATTTTTCAAACAACTATAGGCTTTAATCGACCGTAATAAGATCGTCTACTGATTGACTGGCTCCTAGCTATATTCTAGTTATTATTACGTCCTAAGCGCATAATGCATGATTGTAATAATAATAAATAATAAATTATGAAGAAAGAACGATGTAAAGGGCAAAGAAAATAGGAGTGACCTATAATTTTTGCTATGCGAATACCACAGAAAAGTCAATCTCTGATAACCATGAAGCCAAAATAGGTTGGCTGGCTGAAGGTTTTTGCTATAATTATGAAGCAGAAAGAACTAATCTTTCTAATTCGTTCATAATGACAAACTAAATGAAAAATGGATCTTAGACATCCGAACCATTGTACAGGGTCTTTTCAGATTGCGATCGATTGTTCTGGCGCATATTAAATAACGCTACCCATCATGGGAAACGTAGTGTAAGGCGTGTATTATTGATGTACTTTTAAAAAAAGCTATCAAACAACTGGCACGTTTTTAAGTTGATATACCGTTCAAATACAGCACGGTTTAATTTATAGATCTTTGTCTAATATCTGAGACAACACAGTCCCCTTTTAAATTAGAAACGGCAGGATCATTAGAAGCAATGAATCCACAAATTTTCAGCCAAGTATCAAATAAGTTACGAAAACCTACGCACATTACTCCCTGTAAGGTACTACAATAGGTTTTTACCCATATTAGTAACCGGATTAGATAATAAATCGTGCGGTTATCGCTTTCGGCACGGAATCGACATTATGCGCGTACGCAACGAAATGTCAGACCAAAGGCCAAATACAGTCACCTGGCCTCACAGCACAGCTCGGTTGGTAAGTCTGCCTCCTGCGCAAGTTGTGGGTTTGATTCCAATGACAACAAAGACAGACGTTGTAATTTAAGAGCATATCTATGAGAAAATAATAATTTGCCCGAAATCAAGAGATAATAAACAGCTGCGTGGATTTCAGCTTTCTTATAAAGAAACTGCATGGAAATCAGAGCATTCGTTTCGAAGCTACGAGGAAACAAAGAGAACACAAAACTAAATATCTCAAACTTGTATGGCCCTCGCTTTTCTGTCGAGGGTTAAAATACAAGTGTGTACTAATAGGGCGAAAACTCTTTAGTGATTATAGCTACAACTCTGTTTTACTTTTATTACACGGCATACAATACAACTACGTATGATGACACCATCTTCCTTCTGCTTCCCCTACTCTAGGGATGTCACTCGTTGCTTGATCCGACTAGGGATGTCCTATTCCCAAAACCCGTTAACAGTACTAAGTAATTTGGTGAGCTGCAGATGTGAACAAAATCATAAACGACGCTGGCCATAATGTGCCTCGCACACATTTTTCCTCCTATCTTCCCAGGCCAGGCCTCTCCAGGCCTGACCTAGATCGAAGACGCCGGTTGTTTACAAACAAGCCGAGACTGTGAGAACTTTTCATATCGCTCCATATTTTGACATCACGTAAGCCGTTAACCTTGCATGGAGCTGTCACGTTTGCAGTACCATCATAGGTAGCTTACCAGGGTCAGAGTGAGCAAGAACCTCTGTGCCTGCCAAAATGTTTAGGATTTGTGAGCGGAAGTCATGCTTCTCAAAAAAAAAACAAATATGTGTATAAGTGATCACAATATTATGTTGGTCGATTATGGGTGTTATATTGTATTCTAAGTATGTATTGACAAAAAAATTGTTTATATAGAGGTATAAGCATTATATCAGCTTTTTGATTCCCATAAATCAAGCTAGTTTGGGACTAGATAGTGTTGCGTGGATTGTCTAAAATAAATATATTTTTTTAATTTTTCTTCTTCGTGTTGGTTTCTTGGTGCAAGGTTTTTAAGTGCGCCACAAGAAGCTCCTTAAATATTCAAATTTAGAATTTGTTTCTCAAAGCTCTCTAATAAATGTCCGAGTCTTGATTTATGCTAGTCTGTATAAGATTTCTTTATTTAATGACATCATGCTCTATTTGCCCACTGATAGATTTACCACCTGAAATATGGTCTCATCTTATCGTAATGGCTTTATTATACACACTTTATCTAATAAAAATAAAAATCTAATCAGCTTTCTCGTTTTTACAGAGACTAAATAGAAAATATATTGTCTAGCTTGGTTCTCTGCAGATATTGCTCCAGTTATAAGCAAAAACCCATGAATGTAAACAAAAAGGTTCCTTAGACCAAACATTCCTTTTCCAAGTGTATTTAAGCTCACTGTGGGAGGTAAGCACAGCTGATACTAACATTGTTGAATTAATACCAACAGGTACGAAGCTACAGCCAAGAGCAACAAATCAATCACGTGGAATGACGCGTCAATAGGCGGTGGTTAAAAACGGCATAGCTATAGCCACTGGACTCGAACAAGCGCAGAGTGGCAATAAAGACAACAGCAATAGGATATAAGAAACCTATTCTCCAAACAAAATTATCTATTAGACCAGACAACTAGTTGATGGAACAGCATGGAATGCATTGTCTCGTAGGTCATGCACGTCAGGAACGTGCCCTACGATGCACTGCCCTTTGTCCATCAACTTGGGGCATACACCCTTTCGTTCACCCTCACGTGCCAGTAATTTCACCAGCACCCACACCCTTAAACTAAAACACAGCAATGCTGCTGACGGCAGAAAAAGGCATGGTGGTAGTTCTTCCCCGGACGAGCCCTTCACAATAAGCTCTACTACTACAACGATGTCTCCAATATGCAAGGACGCTTATAATTATTTTGGTAATGCATTTGTATGTTCATATGTGTCGTACTGCTTAATATTTTTACTCTGTAGTACAAAGTATTCGAGCGAGACCTCTAGGGTTTCCGCAAAAACTGATAGCTCAGCGCTGTCATAAGAAACACTGTTTTAGAAAACACAAACCGCTAAACGGACCGCTCGTTATCCCACTTAAGCCTCCATAGAGACAGAATGACGACCAACATTGTTTGTATTACTAACTGCCGTGGCTTTGATTGTAGAATCTGCGTATATAAGAACAGCTTATTCTGTTTCAGGTCCCGAACAGTATTTGTTCCAACTTCCATGAAAACTCGTTCTGTCGACTGGCAGTTTTAATTATAGCTATATGCAAATATTGTTTTACTTGTACGACTAACCTTTTGCATTTTTACACAAAAGTAACATCATCAATATCTCTGCCTGTTTGCATCCACTGCTGAGTATTGGCCTCCTCTTTATTGCGCCACTCTTACCGGTTCCTTGCGATTCTCATCCACTTATTCCCAGCACTCACAAAAATATCGTTCGACCATCGAGTGGGTGGTCTTCCTCTAGGTCTTTAAGCATCCCTTGGCCACCATTCTCTAGCTGTCTTCATCCATCTCCTGTCGTCTCTTCTTGCCAAGATCTACCCATCTTCGTTAAATAACACGATTGCATAATACTAAACTCGCCAAAACCAACTATGCGTGGTGGTTACGGCAAATCTCCTCAAATAATGAAGGCAGTCAATATCTAGCAGTAAAGTAATTCAGGCTGTTGATGAAACTCAAGTTTGTTCACATTATAGAATTCAAGCTTCAATTCTAGGCAGTTCCAGTTAAAAGGGCACTTACGATGCCTAAACCACATTAACTATTGCCCAATGCATAAAATTGCACAATGTCAAACGCTTTTCCGGGAAAGTTGGAAAATATTCGTGTTATTTTGTTAGCAACTGACTACCTACTGATACAGCAAGGCTACCGGGAGCTTTTTTTTATACAACTAGCTGAAGGAACAAGTATATGGTATGGCCCATAATTATGATGTAAAGTGGTAACTATCGCCTATGATAAAGCTTTGCTTCGTAGGTCACACACTTCAGGAACGTGCCCTACAATGCAATGCCCTGCGTTCATCTACTTCAGCACAGGACGGGACTGGTTGGGACCCAGTTTTCTTGAGTATAGTGTATTCTGTGCCCAGTTCTGTTTGTATTATTGCCTTCTAGATAGCCTGCCTGCTTTCAGTTGTCCGTTCTGTGTGTTTTATTTGTCTTACGTATACTTATGTCAAATAAATGTATTTTTTTTCTTTCTTTTCTTTCTAAATTGAGGCATATATTATGTTCAGCCTTGCTAGATGCAAAAAACTATCTGATGCCTGACACAAATTTGTCAGTAGGTTGAAAAATTTGCAAGGTGTCTAAGCTGTGCCTTGTTGTCTGGTAAGATGTTGGGCGTAGAGCATAAACCTGTAACATTAATACCTAGAGAAAAGGAATAGCATTTCCAAGATTCATAAATATTATGACCGTTTGTTTAGATGCGCCGGTTTGTGGGCTAACCGTGACAAGGCCTTGAGAGATCGTCAACGGGTTTCCTTTGGGACAATTTAAAAGCTTTAGCGATTTAGATACACTGTGTTATATTAAGTTTTAGTGTTTTTTATGTCTGTGTTTTAGTCTTCTTCTTCGTCGTGTCGATGTTTCCCCTGATATTTTGTCCCTATATGTGTTTTGCCCAGAAATGGGCCACACTAATAGCGCTGTCCGTGGCGTCAGTCAAATCCTTCAGCGTGCAGGTGTTAGGGCACTCTGGGCAACACAGCAAATGAAGCATAGACTGGGGCACCGCAGTTACAGTCCGCGTGGTCGGAGTACCCCCATTTGACTAAATGTGTTTTAGTTAAACTGTGTTTTATAAGTAAAATAAACATACAAGTGCTGGATCTAAGATCCTAGCTCCATGCCAGCGGTTTCATGATATTTGGCCACTTCTATTAATTTGGTCTGTAGGTACCTACTTCTACTGGGTTATCGTTGTCGCTTTGTTTAGCTCGTCAATGTTGGGTTTGGGCATAATAAGCCACATATTTGTTAGTGAGTCTGATAGGGATCAGCGCAATTACATCCAGTCATGGAGTCTCCTGTTCTCCATTTGCAGAAAATTTCGCACACTTATGAGCTCAAGCTGGGCGCACCCATATTGTCTAATTGCATTATTTTGCGCTTATCACAATCACCACACTAATGTCTGTGTCGTGGTTCTGTTGCTACGCGGAAGTTCCTGCATATGCCTCACTTTAGCCGAGCAGGTATATACTCACGATTTCATTGAAACGCATTCATTCAACGAACCAAGTTGATCTTTGGAAACTAGCCAAAACGAGGATTAGAATCTCTCTAGTACTACTGGCTACTAGTTTTATAATTTTACCATTGTGCTATCCTTATATTAAATAACCAGGTAATTTCTTCAAGACCTCATATTCAAAAGGACTACCATAGTTCTCGTTTCGATTTCCTCGTGTTTTATTATAAAATTGAGTGCACTGGTAACCCCGCCTTCCGATCCTAAGGTTCAGATCAAGTCGGTAATCCTACGGACTTTTCTGTTCAGAAAATGTATGTAGGTACACAATTCTAGTGCTCTCAAACGGTGAAGAGAACATCGGGAAGAAATTCACGGCCTAGTCAGCTCTGCACGTATTTCCTAGGTCTTTCCTGTGGATTATGCCGAATAAGCTTGACAGCTTAATACGGTTTGGACGTTAAAGGTGCTGGGCAAGCCTATTCCATCTAAAATCCTGTCCCAGGCACTTAGCCACACACATAGCGTCCCGCAAGTAGGGCGTGTGTAATCACTAGTTGCCCCTGACGCTATATAAATCATCTACAATAGATGCAAAGGCCTGTTTACTTTTTAACCGACTTCCAATCAAAAAGGAGGAGGTTCTCAATTCGGTTGTTTTTTTTTTTTTTTTTTTTTTATGTTTGTTACCGCATAACTTCGTCATTTGTGAGCCGATTTGAAAAAATATTTTTTTACCTGAAAGGTACTGCTTCCAGATTGGTCCCATTTTAATTTTATTAAAATCGGTGCTGCCATTTTTTTTTAAATAATTTTTTAATGTTTGTAACTGCATGCCTCCGTCATTTATGAACCGATTTAGAAAATTATTTTTTTATAAGGTTATTTTTATGTCCAGATTGTCCCAAACGAATTTCATTAAAATCGGTTTAGCCGTTTGGCAATGAAGTCGGTTTCTCAAGTTTTTTAAACTTATAATTATACTCTGAGTGGTCCATTCCGTGTGCACACATACAAGAGCAACCTTTTTGAAAGAATTTAGTACACGAGCTCACGCCGATAGATGGAGCCACATGTATCATAAAAGCAACAGCGAACATGTAATGTGTCCTACATCGCGCTCTCTGGGTGGCTATTCATAATTGACGACAAGCTACATGCTTGCTTGATAATGGAAGGACAACATGGACCGTGTCGTCGATTGATATATGTATATCTGTAGGGCGATTGTCTAATTCAGTTGCAATCATTAGTTTGATACTAACAGCTAAACGATACTATCAAGGAATAGCGATCATGTATCTTGTTGCAATGCCTTTTTGACCGCTATCTATCAGTTGCAATGATAGTTTTGCAGCGTGAAGTTCCTGCAAATCAATTTAACCCGACCAATTTAAAAATCATAATCTTAGTAAGAAGCCGTGTGAAAACGATTGGCCCACTTTATTTGACTTTCTAATAGACCTCGTTCACTCATTTTGTGTTGTGTTTCTGTCAGTCTTCTTCTTCTTCTTTACAAAGGTTTCGTAAATATCGAATAAAATTTACTTTTTCAAGTTATTTAGTCTGATTTCAAGTAAGTAAAGTCTAACATTCTTAATTCTTTATTCCTAGCTTGCTCAAGTGATTAATATGTTGTTTTTATTTGTTATAAAGTTATGATCCCAATCCACCAGTGTTCGTCGAAGCAATCAACCATACCCCTAAGTAAAATAAGGGCACCAACAATATTTGAAAGCCTGGGAAAATCTTGCAAGGATGTTAAATGCCGTGGGTGGCGGCTACATAAAAACTGGTGAAAAATGGAAGGGATTAAGTAGTAGGTAAATAGTTTTCAATAACCCTAGTTTTGTGCAGCTATTATTCATCATTTTTTTGTGCTCTATATGGTAAAACAACAAAGTTCTATGTTTTTTGATTAATTAATGGTAATATGTAGATACAAGTGCCCCATAAAGTCCAAGGTGGTGGATAACCGGCGAAACGTTGGGGGCACTGGGGGTGGACCCTATACGCTGCATCCACTCACACTCACAGGTTTTATTTAGCTTACCTACCTACTTTTGTAGATGTTAATTTTTTTTGTTTTTAGATCACGATGACAATGTGCTCCGCTGGGTGTACAGTCTAGAGAAAAGGCACCTTGTGGTCGAAGAGGGAACGTGAAGAGAGGGAATGGTGGATTCTGTCGCTGCTATAAGCAGATCGTTTAATGAAATGGCGACACAAGAGCCATGTGTGGAGTTGCTGCTGCTTTAAGTTCAACAGCATCCACCACCATTAAATAAAACAGTTAAATAAAATACATTATTTCTTTTAATAACTCGCCTTATTTCTTTACCACAATACATAGATAAGGCACCTACTGCTTATAAATCAGACTAATTATAGCATTTTGTATTTTAATTTGAAACATAATTGATAATGAAATATTGGAAGTATGTAATGTAACATAGGCAGGAGCCAGCTATTTCCCCTTGCGCGTGGAGGTTTTGACTGATTCTACACATGGCTATGGTAGAATGAGGATGATATCCCAGCATAGGATATCAAACGCTTCCTTCGTCAGGCGAAAGTTCGAAATAAACTCTCTCTGAGGGATTTAGAACGGATTGCTGGCATCCTGCATCAATCTTCTATCAAGAATGCGTATTTTTTTGGCACTGTTCCTTCTCTAGCCCAAGTAGGAATCCTCTTGATATGATAAACTGAAATGAATTTAAATACTTAGTTGAAACGGATTTGTAATAGGTACGCACTAGATTTTATTTGATTAGGAATGCAATAATAACGTTGTTTATCATTGTCAAAACACTAAAAACTTACTGTAAATAACTTACTTTATTCAATTTCTATCCATCGCAACAGCACCTTACTTGTTTCTATTCGCGATTGATATGATAGTAATCGTAAGCTGTCATTTCCATTGAAACAGCCTTACGTGATCGCTGTTTCATGATATCTATAGAAACATTACGCTCATGTTGCAATCGTTCATTGTCAAAGATGGTTTCAATTGCAATGCGCGTTTGATAGTAATCGAAGCTACTACGTGATCGCAAATTTGACAGTTTCAATAGGATATCCATTGAAACCATTGCAACAAAAGTTACATGATCGCCCCACTGAAAATGGGTATTTTTTTTTTTTTTTTTTTTTTACCAAACCTACCATAATAGGTAACCTAGATAAAGAGACGGAGAAACGAGCTAGGAGCTACCAAACGGATAATAATATAGCTTGGTTCAGCTGTATAGAGTTAGTGTTCTAATTATGATTTAAGAGTTACCTACCTGGTGCATCTTTTTACTCACCAGATATGACCATTATAGTAGTAGCTCTTTGTGAAAGGCTATCAGGCCGGGGAAGTACTATCACCATGCCTATTTCTGCCGTGAAGCAACATTGCTGTGTTTCGTTTTGAAGGGTGTGGGTGCGGGATACTAGCACGTGAGGCTGACCTCTGTAAGCCTCAAGTTTATATAACGCAGGGAATGCAGTGCAACGTAGGGCACGTTCCTGATTAGCGTGACCTACGAGGCAATGGTTTGTTATAGACGATGGCTGCTATTTAACATCAGGTGGGACATACGCTTTTCAGTTAGGAAACCAATAAAATCATTCGTTTTTAGTATAGCCAAGGACTTCCATTCATAAAACTTTAATTTACAAACGACTAACATCAGAGTCAATGAACCTATATCCATGAATGCGGATGTTTTCATTGACAAATCCAATAAAAACGGCCAATGCAAAAATCTAAATAATTATTCAAAAATGACATCATGCACATACCATATTCCGTTCATTGTCAGGACACAGGCATTAAATCACGCCTACTAGATTCTAGACTGGAAATGATGTTGTAGTAAAATAATTTGTGTAGCAAAATGGCTGTTATATTTTGATGTACCTACTTCTGAAACATGACCCACAAATCTAGACCACCTGCGATGGTTATCAGTGTATCGCTGTCAAATATTCCGCTGTCAAAGATCGCGGCAGTGTATGCGGATGCATGCAAAACCCATGCTCAAACTACCCCTCCAAACTCCAAATATTGCTATACCCTAAACTTAGGAGCCTATTATTTATTTACTATGACCTCACCATGTTACATAATAATTGCAACAAATAATATTAGTATGAGTATGAGTAAATAATAATATGACCACCGTCGTAGATCGCCAGATGTGCGCAAAGCTTTATTATACAAACTTTAGTGTAGTAAACTTTAAACTGTAGGTAGATAGTCTCGGCAATTTTTTTTTGCAGAATTATTGAAGTCCAAAACAGACCGGATGCAAACACCGCTAAATGTTTACGAACAAATAACACACATTTTGAGAAATGCGGTCAAAAACACTTGGAGTAATATTGAGCTCAAAGGCTTCGTAAATTTGCAAACCATCGCCGCTGGCATTCTCCCACGGTTCGCCACGCGATCACCACGTGTGGACCAAAGAATATGAATGATAATAATGTATGGACTGTGGACAAGCACCAGTTTGTTTTGGAGTCTATAGCAGTCAAAAATGGGTGGCTGATTTGTAGCATCAGAAAGTAAAACTACTGCCTGCGTACAAGTACAATGCAAAAGAAGGATATCCGATTCTCTGATATCCGAACTTTTAGAATAACCGATATTTTTTAAACGACTTAAAATAGAAAAGATTATAATCTCAATTCGGTTGTATTTTTTTTTAATGTTTTAAATGCTCCGTCATTTATCAACAAAATCGGTGCAGCAGTTTGTCCATGAAGCTTGTTTCTAATACTTTTTAAACTCAATTAGCACATCAATTTGCTCCCTACATAAAATAGTAGATTTGTTAGAACACAGTTTTTATTAAGTTTTCGCAAACAAAATAGTAGCGCAAAATGTTTACTTAGTTTTTACGTGTCTTATCATTTTTATATATGCCAAATGAACCAGCATATGAGAAATATACCATAAACAAGAAAATCTTTGAGAGGCATTGCGTGTCGAGATTCTAACGTTGTTATTACAAAGACATCCTGAAACCGCCTCCAGCAAACTCCCAGGCCGCTCCAAAAATGCCAAAAACATTCCTAATTTGGGAGTTTCTGCACTTTTCGCCCCAAGGCGTAACTTGCCTGTCAATGACCGTATTATTAGGACTTTAGATGCTACTTTAAGGATCGCGCACATTATGCCAGGCCGCAGCGGGGCGGAGCGGACCGCATCGCATGCAACTAAAATCCGCGGCGGATTATGCAGTCCGCTGCGCCCCGGCATAGTGTGTGCGAACCTTTAGCGTTTATTTAATTAGCATCGTGAGAATTCTGCCAATTTGGTAAAATTATTGGAGTTCCCCAACTTCGTTGTCTGGCCATTTCGCTCCTAATAAGAGTCAGATTTCTGAAGTCTTTCATAAAAATATAAATTTATATATATTTTATACTTACGATACTTTTTTTTTTATACAACTAAGTTAGCAAACAAGCATACGGCCCACCTGATGGAAAGCGGTTACCGTAGCCTATGAACGCTTGCAACACCAGAGGCATCACTCGCGCGTTGCTGATCCTTTAGATATTTTTAAACGCCCTTTTTGAAGAACCCCATACTGTAGTCGCTAGGGAAAACCGCATATACTACCTAATAACTGGATTTATAATGCATGTGTATTGTATGTTCATCAAGTTATACCTATTAAGGTTTTTCTAACTAATAAATATATGATACCTACAACAAAACTGATGTATTCGAAGTAAAATCATATCTACCCCACAGATACCACTGGTTGATTGCCAATGACATGCACCAAAACCATACAAGTAAATGACATTATTATGAGAGTAGAAATAGGGTGTTCCAATTTCCTAAAAATAATCCATATTTAGCTATACTTACATATAAAACTGAAAGCATGCATTATTATTTATTTATAGCATGAATTGAGCATACATTGTAAAATTATTAAAAAGAAATAAATAATGATGAATGTGTTAAAAAGTTGACGTGTATGTGTTTACGATTATATAATGAACTGATAATTTAGGTATCAGGACACGGACAGTAAAAGAATCGGTTGAAGGTTTTAAATTACTTACAGATTAATAAGCCCAGGCCGTAATAATTTTTGAACATTACCATATTCAATTATATTGTGTGTGCCGGTTCTTTATAGGCTTAAAGCATATATCATTCAAAAGGGTGACTAAAAAAACAGTTTCCGTCAACAAAAACAGTTAAATAAAACGAATTTCTCTCCAACTGACTCCAATGACGCTCATCACTACTCATTTCATTCACACCCCTCGGAAATCAAACAAAGCTCACGAAATAGGAATAGCATTCTATTTAAACCAGAAAGCAGCAACATGACCCCATTATGCTACTTCCGAGCATCAAACCAGTTTTAGCCGGTTCTAGTGTGAAAAGCCCACGTGCCAAGCAGATGCGGCTACAGACGCATCTGCCAACAAAAAAAACACCCCTATAGCATCCCCTCAATTATCAAGGCCAATATTGCAAGGGTAGCCCAATTTGACACGGATATTTGACGGTAAGCGCAAAAATTAGGGTGAACTGTGACCTCATAAAATATCGTTACATAGCGGTGTCAATTTTAATTTTTTAATAAATAACAAAGACAGATTAACGACTTACGAGCAAAAACGCCTCTTTACATTTAACCATGCATTTACTTTGAATTTTGTGCCAAAAGTACCTTAACACCCAAAAGGGAACAAAAATAGATTAGCAAACAGAGGATCAAGCTGAACGGTTTTGGAAAACTCTCGTACTCGACTGATTACGGAATTTAGACGCTACAGTAAAAAATACGCATCTCGTTGGCAGATAGACATAATAATATCTGACACCCGAAGCGACATCCGGTTTGCGCCTACTTTCAAGGGGCAAAAAGTGAAGCTCAATCAAAACTGTCGATTGTACGATAAATAAACAGGTGTGCAAAATTGTGCTTTAGCACCAAGGACATAAAGATTACAAATAGATACATTGTATTGCGGCTGCCGTGCCAATATTGAAGTTGAGAGCAAAAAGTATACCAAAAGTGTTTGCGCTACACGAGTACCAAAGAACATAATAACTTTCTTTAGTATGTGGGTACCCCCTTTTGATATCGAAAGTGTGAAATAAATTAATAGTGGAAAGTGTAATTTGATTGGTTATAATACCCTTTAATTTTGAAACTTGTGGTATACTATCCGACCTGAATCCGAGAGCATTGAAATATTAGAGCATTCATGAATGGAGGTATGAATGAATGAGAATTTTTTTTTCTGTGGTTATACCGTTGTTCCACTTGACTGAAAATATCAATGCAATAGAAACTAGAGATGGCTGGCTATGTCTCACGGTATCGGTATCATTTTCTAGATACGTTACTCGATCTGTAGGTATGTCTTTTATAATGATAAAACAGCATTTTTTTGTATAACCTTGTACCTTGTTCCCAAATAAATATATTTGATTTGAGTTATGCTTAAGTTAAACGTTGATTTGAGTATGTTTAAGTTAAACGTTGGCCTTTATCATTGCTTTTCTTTACCCGTGGTAAAAAATACCATTTAAGCTGTGTTTATCTATAGTCAGTTTTTTTAAACTAAGACCTTTAATGTCGTTTTTCACCACGACCGTTCTACCAACAAGACGAAGATTGTTCTCTTCAACCACGATTGCAATACTCTGAGTGGCTATTATGGTAAGGTACCAATGTAAATTAGCTCATTCACTGTCGCTTACATCACTTTATGGTATAAAACATCACGTCAAAGATATTACAGGGCATTACTGTTATGAATGGCGTACATTAGTGAAATATGGAGCCTTGGCACAATTGTACCTCGTGACGGACAACAAAAACCCATAGGAGATTAGATTGCAATCATTTACGATGAACTATGAGGTGTAGATTAACTGAGGTGTACCTAAGTGCGGGTTTGATTCCTGCGGCTGTACAAAAATATCTGAAAATATTTGTCTCAGACGTGGGTTGTTGATTTTCAAATCAAATCAAATCAAAAGTTATTTACTTTTATGCCACACAACAATATTAGTATGACACAAAAATTGTTTGAACAACGGGATATTTAACATGACTACATTTTGAGAGTTTTGACTCTCTGCACAATTAAAATGTCTATTAAAAACTCGATAACCCAAAAAATACATTAAATACAAAGGTAAGTTTAGATCTTACGTACTGAACAAATTAAGCTTCACACACCTATCTAAGAAATAATAGCTGAATGTAGGCATGTTATTACGTGGCCCAGTGGGTGGATGCGGCTGATTAGATTGTACATTTGCTGAGGATATCTATATAGTAACTCAAGACAAGACAGGCGTAGTAACTATTGGTCCCTCTGTGACTCCGGATGATGTGGGCGGTAAGGATTTTCCCTCGATAGACATCGACAAAAGATTTATAAAAATCAAAACTTTTTTTAAATTTTCAAAATATTAATTATTTGTGATTGGATTTGCCGAATATATGCCCTTAATTATTTAGAAATTCTCGAAGATCTTTAGTAAGTACTTATATATCAAGATATTTGAGAAGACCGACGGTAGATAGAGATACCTTTCCCAAACACAATCTCTACTACCTTTTGATTTTATAAAATAAAAACTTTGAACTTTAATGTTCTTTCAACCATCGTGAATGTTTATAGATAGCTACTATAACTAGCGTCCGTCCGCGGCTTCGCTCGCCCCGTTCCTATTACTTTTTCAGGACAAAAATTATTGTGTGTCCGTCTCCTGGTTCTTAGCTACCTCCAAACAGTTTTCAGCCAAATCGGTACAGACGTTCTTGAGTTATAAATAGTGTAAGTAACATGACTTTCTTTTAACATCGATTATTACGCAAGTTATATTTATACGAATTACATTTCCAACAATACTATCGCCTGCAATCAGTGTAAGTGCTATGCAAATAAACATTTCATTGTTACTTGTTACACCAACGATTCCTTACATCACGTTTCGCAACATTTTATCAATTCTTATTGTTTCCTCCAGATAACGTGTAGGCGTTATTAAATGAACTACAGTCAATCAAAAGTAGTTGTGCAACTTGTGACGCCAAAAGAAGCTAAACTTCTAAAATTATTGCACTTTTAAAATAATAATAATATAAGTCTAAAAAACTTGAGAAACCGACTTCATAGCCAAACGGCTGACCCAATTTTGATAAAATTTCTGTGGGATTAATCTAAAAGTATTACAATTCAGGTCAAAATATTTTTTAAAATAGGCTCATAAGTGACAAAATAAAGCAATAATAAACATGAAAAAACAACTGAATTCAGAACCTCCTCCTTTCCAGTTAAAACTATATTCAAACCTTGCTTCAATTTTTAAAAAGGACCAAATTTCTAACAAACAAATAGTCACTTATTTATTAGGATGGTACCATGAGTAACTACCTACTTCAAATCTTTATAGAGTCACGCAATTTATAGACCGCTTCGATAACCTTTAAATTAGAATAAATTGAAATGCGCTCTCATCCCATCACAACAATAAGCGAATGATTGCATACCATTAAAACAATACTTCTAACAATACAATGTTTGAAGACGCTTAGTTGGTTTAAACGAAAAACAAAAGCATTAATAGAGAGTCATTGAATTGAATTGCCTTTGTAATCAAATTACAATAGTTTGCATAGTTTGATACGGGAGAAATCTATGGCATGATAAACAATTGACCATTGTTTCAAATCGGTTTACGAATTAAGGTGATTCAATAAGATGACCTCCAAAATAGGCAAGAAACAGTCAACTTTAAAAAAACTATAAATAAGCTTTAATATTATATGATACCCAACCTTTAGAATAAAAAAATAGACCTTCATAATGGTAGTTCAACATGAATTATAAATGCAATATAAATGTTTGAAACAAACTGACATTTCCTATTACATATTATTTTAAATGCTAGCTAACCCTTGTAGTGGGAAGCAAGCTCAGTTAAAAGGCGGAGATCTGTGCATCTTTTTATTTATATGAGGACGCGACGTTCTCTGGATTTAAAAGTGGCAGGTGAAAATTGATTTTTAATTGTTACTGCGAGGACATTCGTCTGCTTGTGGGCTGAAGCAATTACCATTCGAAAATTAGCATCGTACGTCGGTATCGTCGGTAAAAACGTGCACCAATGCCGATTACGTATCGCGTTTATCATTTCAATTTAAATTGCGTCGCATTGAATTCCCGAAACTGATTATCTTCCATGCCTTTATTCGGTAACAATATCAACGTCTTTAAACTTTAAAATGCACGTTTTTTTCGATTTCTGATTGTTTATGCGACAAACATACTTGCAGTGGTATTAATTTACGTTCCCTTAAATAGCAGGATTGAATTGTCAACACGGGTCTCGTATAGTTGATTGGACCTTCTTTGAATCACAAAGCTGGCACGGAGACAGAATCGTAATCACCAACCTACGCGAGTAAAAGCAAGAGTGATTTGAATGTTATCGTTGTAGCCACACGTGGTAAAGGAATAAACTGAATAAAGAAATGAAATCGAATCTTAGGTTCAACCAAAACAATACTGTTGAGGCAGGCCCATTCTAACCTATCAATAATCACTTAATTCGCATCTACAATAATCACTTAATTTGCATCTATGAAGCAGCTTTTTCTATAATTAAATCGAATAAGCAGAATATTATTCTCTGCGGTCAATGTTTCGATCCCACAAATATAGTTGTCAGCAATGGTTCTCAACCGTAGGCGAAGCAATCTAAGCACGGCCATCGAATGCAGAGCCGGATCTATGTACCTTAAAGGAAAGCTAGAGCCTGGGGGCCCGCAGCCACTGATTCCCATCTACATTCAACCAATGGCATTGATAGAAAACACTACTATCTATCTTGCCTTGGAAATAATATATGTTGTTTAACTTTTGAAACTTTTTTAGGTTTTTAAAACTATTTTTATGAAGAAATGGGATATTTACCATTATTAAATTGTGAGTTTTGACTTACCGATATTTCGGCACAAAATTCGGTTCAAAATAACTTAGCGACTAGAACCGTCTCACCGACAAACACCAAGTTATGCGGATAAAACTTTATGATGTGCTCTTGGTCTGGCCCGATACACAAAAATAAATTTATTCTATAAAAAATGCCGCATTTCTTCGATCCTAGTTCGTGCCTGCAAACTGACAGCTGTGAATAATTCGCCACGTTACACACATTACCACCATCCGTCGCTGCCATTTCGAATCTAACCTTTTACCGTTTAACACAGCGTTACGATCTAGCCACCTTTATTACTGTACAGAAAACCCATTAACAAGCACGATAGCAAACTAAACGTAATGTATTAACTCAGACCAAAGGGAGTGTCAAATGTAATGATAAGGTACTTATGGCGCGTTTGGTTTTTGTCCTCAATTGATTAAAATTGGTTCCATGCTAATAATGAGAAGATGTGTTTAGTTTGCTGTTCTCAACGTTTTGTTACTGAAGTATTAGTGTAGCATTTATATTGAAATTGAATTGATCACAAAGGTTGCCTAGCTACTTCTGACAGCGGGTGTAACAAATAGGGTTGCCATTTACATTTGATAAGACAGGTCTTTTGAGTAACAGCTCGTGTGCTGTGTGGCCCACGTCAGTATCACTAATGAGGGTTTACAAGGCTATCTAGCCAATAATATGGTATTACATGCTGTAAGTCTGTAGTTTAACCTTTACACAAGATAATAAACAAACCAATGTACTTTGATGCTTAACATGTCTTCTGTAAAATTATGTGCCTATTAGAATGTTACTGCTGTTAATTGAATAAACATGGATATAACTGTATTTCTTCCCATTAGTTGGTACATACATGACAGATGGAATAAGTTGTTAGGAATAGATAGGAGTAGCAATGGATGGGTGACCACTAGTTGCTTTTACAAAAACGATTTAAAGCTTTTAGCAATTTTTACAGTTACCACAATTTAAATTTGATGTTACGGAGGCATAAACTAATTTTAGCCTTGTGAATAAAATTACATCTAATGGCAGTGCTTATTATGAGTAAAGTAGGTGGTACTCACAAAAATAATTTCAAGTATGAATTGCAATACTACCATATCAAGTAGATGTTATTACTACAGGAAATACTACACTTAAAATAATGCTATAATCAGTGTAACAATTTAAACAACCGTAACTAAGAAGTAACTACCTACATCCTTATTATTATTAGATATTATACTTGTGTTGGATAATAAAATCAGAAAAAACTAGAAACGCCTAGGTTCATTGCCATAATTTAAAAGAAATCTACGACGTTTTTAAACACATCGAGACAGGAAACGAGGAAAGAAAGAAAAACATACTACAAACAGAAAGTAATTCAGAAAAAGGCACGCTGACGGTCAATTAACATAGATATAGATAGGCTGTTCCGACTCGGAGTAGAACCTTCGATATGCTAAACACCACGGCCGGTGGTCTCCGATGCACACTAGATACCACCAATGACTGTTCTATAGAAAATGATAAAACCAGTGCTTAGCACTGGAGTTAAGGAATCTTACAAGCAATGAGCTTGTTTTATAAATCACACAGTGCTTGTTAAAATATGCCAGATATTTTGTTAAGGTGAGTTTTAGGACACGATAGGTATAGAATAGCTCAGAGTAAACTATACTTCACAAACTTAGTCAGTTCTAAATATTTCTTGCATACAATAGGATTTTAAGTTCTAAGATAGCTCAACGTTAAGTTTAGAGCAGACAGAACAACATAAATAGATTTAACCTAAAGACTCCTCTACTGCACAAAAAGAGCGTCTGAGGCGCACTTAAAATCCTTTCTCCAAACCTAACCGGTTTGAAAGAATTAGTGACATTAAAAGAAGAAGAATAATAGATTTTCGCTTCTATTCGTCTGTTTTTACTTTATAAAACAAAAGCTGAAATGGTCTTTCTTATTCATTTTGTTAACAAATGTAAACCGAGGCTAATGCATTCATAGCTGAGATAACGAAATAAATTGCGTTTTAAATCATTTCAGATTCAGAGGCAAAACTATAACACAAGGAGTTTATGAATAACAATGTTATCACAATACGATTTGAATACTAGAAAGAACAAATCACGAATATTATTTACCCCCCTTAGAAACTAAAGATATCGTTAGTTCTAATTTAGTATGCTCTTGAATTATTGATTTGATTTATTGTCTATGTAAGTATCCAAGTGAGTTTTTTTCAAAATCTTTTATTTCACGCGACCAAGATTATATTAGAGCCCAATTAACAATGGTTATTATAGTTACTCAAGTACTTTGTACGTTTTTTTACAAAAATAGTATATATCAGTGTAGTGATTGCAATAAAAACAATACGACAATACGATGAGTTATTCAACCTGTGCTACATAAATGTAAAACTAATTGGGTTGGATTCACTGAATAGTACGATATCGCAAATTTATCAGCATCTTTTTCACGAACAGGCTTTGTATGGATTTACAAGTAAAACAAGTCCACACAATGGGGTTGATTAATAAAACATTGTTTACATCAGCTTCTTGCCAACTGAGGAAACCGCAGAAGAAGTTAAGCAACTCATTGATATTTATACGTCTATAATAATATTGTAAAGATTATGAGTTGTAATCTGTGGAACTAATGAACCGATTTTAAAAATTCTTTCACTAATAAAAACTTATTTGTTTTTTTCTGTCACTAATAAAAACCACTTTATTTGTTCATTTCATAGGCTATAATATTCACATGAAATAGTACATTGTTCACCGAGAGGAGAAAGTGACCGATTACCGTTGAGGGTGTCGTTTGAAGCCCGAGCCGTAGGCGAGGGCTTTAAAACACCCGAGATCGGGAATCGCAGTTTCTCTCGAATGATACATAGTGCTATAAACTACACCTACAAGGAAAATAAATTCTACGAAAACTGAATCCTCAAACAAACACACAAATTGGAAATGGCGTCTGCAATTTTCACATGTTCTTTTTTCAAATTGTTTATCCTGCCGCCGCAGGGTCGCACTGCCAGCCCGACACCATCCAACACACAGCTAGTGGCCAGTGTCATTTTGCGAACTTTGAGATAAAAACTCACTGTAAAAACTTTTTGGCTTTTGACATTTAGGTTACCGGCGCATAATCTTACCCAAAATTAAGAAAGAAAAACCACGTAAGAAATGGATTTTCATACACTTTTCTCTCCCGCTCAGATGCGTTTTCTCCCCGCATATTTGTTCGATATGCAATGACGTACTTTCTACCGTAAATTTCATAAAGTATCAAGGTACTTTCCAAGCAGGTGTAGTATAAAGGATTTTTTCGTGGCAGTCGACGCTCAATGAAGTGGGCACGGGTCAGCTAGTTTTCAGTACATGACTGAACTCTAATAAGCAGCTCTTCGATTAGTTTTGCTGGCATGGTCTGAGTTTTACAGCTCCCAATAAGTAGCTAGGCAGTTGAACACAAATTCTTTAAAAAAAATTGGCCGTGATGTGTGGAGCTACTTTTGACGCACTTCTTAATGGTGAACATGAATTTTCCTGTAAAGTTAATTTTGAACATCTAGGTTGTTCACGTAATTTTGACAAGTGTGTAGTGTACACAGTGGCGCGTGCTCGGCCTGCTGGTTCAAGCTTCCAGTTTGTAGGTCATACGGCCGGCTTTCAGACATTTGCATTTATAGTATACAATATACAAGCACCTCGATCAGATGCATCCATATTAAGATACACGTTGAAAGAAAGAAATTATTGACAAACTTTAAAAATCTGCAAATAGGGTGAATGGTTGAATGCTATGGCTCAATCGCCGACACAACCTTTTTAATAAAAAAGTATATCTACAGATAGGCAAGTTTTGACAAAATGCACATGAAATAGTTGTTGTATCAGTAAACAAACGATCTATAATAGCGCAGCTGATCCATATGAAATTTATCTTTTTGTGCTCGAGGTAGACCAAGGAAAACATAGATGAACTGTGTGAAAAATGACATTGATAAGAGAGGAGTGAATGCAGAGATGACGGCTGTCAGAGGGGAATCGAGGAGGAATACATGTTGTGCCGACCCCTCATAAACTGGGATAAGGGCGGGAAGAAGAAGAAGGTACGGTTCTAATGTTTCTACATAATATTATACGTGCTTAGGTTAAAGATCTGTAAAGAGGAAATGTTAGAACGATCGCACACTAGGCAGTTCCGTAAAATTAGATTAGTTTCGGTGAATGGCCGATCTCAGCTCGTGACCGTGGACCGTGAGGAAACAGGGCTAGCATCAGCTCCTGACGGTATCGAATCGCAGGCGAGCTCATTGCAAATACTGTTAAGGGGCTGACAACTGTCAAACAACTTTGTGCGCTCATGTTTCAACATTTTGAAAGATATCACATCACTGGAGTGGCACCACACTGGAACTTCACTGCTATTATTTATGTTTTGTAAAAGGATCATACAAAAAACCGGTAGGAACCAAGCAGGATCACTTTGAATCGCCTTAAATCTAGGTGAGTCTAGGTGCCAGTTCCACGCGACCAAGCCTAGAATAACAGGCAACAATCTATGTTGCCTGTTCCTAGACTCGCCTAGATTTAAGACGATTCAAAGTGATCCTTGTGATACGATTGAATAAATACATATTTCACTTTGACTGAACTTATTTATCGTAAAATCGCAATCAAAAAAGTTTTGTGCAACAATAACATTGCACGTAATATGCGAGTGGCAGGGTAATATCTAATGTATAATTGGATGCTTGATTCTGGAACCAAATCAACCTTTTAGATAACCCCGGGATTTGACTGTGGTATCTACCGTGCCTGATTGGGGATTAGTTACAATCGTGAGCATATTTATTTTTCTAAGGTAGAATATTGCTTTGTTTAAATTTAGAATCGGTTTGTGTCGTGACCCGGAATTGTACGAGTTTCGTTTAGGAAAAATATGCGAAGATTCCTTTGGAACATTTCTGGTATTGGTAGATTGAGAATTATTTTGTAAGGTACCAGAAGTTTTGAAACTCTAGAAACTGCTATTGGTTATTGGTAGATCATGAAGATTTGGTTGCGAAATTCTCGCAAATTAGATTTTATTGAGTAAAGCAATTTAGCGTTTGTTTACTCAATCAGAAGATTTCAACAGATTTCACCTTTATCTAGTTTTTACATTGTTGGCTATACGATCTACGAAAAGTATATTAACTCATAGACAATTAATTTTATTTGAAGGTATAAATAGAAAGGTCAATCTTAAAGTCGTAGCCAAATAATAAAAGAGCATAGAGCAATCAAAGACACAAGTAACATTGAAAAAAATGTGATCTCGAATTACAAGGTAGTAAATAAAATATCTGAACACTATTTAATCCTTTGAGTGTACAGGACCTTTTGAATTTCCTAGCTATAATAAACATAATCGAACTATAGTTATAATATACCCAGTATAATATTATATAGTTTAAAAAACTTGAGAAACCGACTTCATTGCCGAACTGATGAACCGATTTTGATAAAATTTCTATGGGACCAATCTGAAAATATGATAAAACTTTATGGGACTAATCTTGGACTTTCAGATAAAAACTTTCTTTCAGTTTGGCTCATAAATAGACGAAATAAAGCGATAACAAACATAAAAAAATACAACCGAATTGAGAACCTTCTTTTTTATTTGAAGTTGGTTAATAAAGTGCTAGCTAATTGCAGTCTTGAGTGATCTACTCTAACTTGAATCATACAAATAGCTAGTTCGGGTTAGCAATAAGCCTCGTAAGGCGTTAGAGCTAGTTCGTGACCAGCAGATCTCAAATCCGCCACCAGTGCCTGGCCTTGGGCTAATTCCACCTTTGTTCCATAAAGGTCAATTAGAAAGTAGTCAGCTACCACTTCATAGTTCGGAGCCTGTTGTTTTAAAGTTATCTAATGATGGAATTGATATTCAAGGTGAAATTACTCGCAGTTCGTTAGCTCGTCGAATTAAAAATACCTAAAATTCTAGTCGGTGATGTAACGCAAAGTCAAGTGTAGAGCTTATAATATTATTGATTATAGATTTTGCGCGCGTTGGAAATATGTACACAGGATACGCATCAGACTATACACTGCTAGCTCTTATGTCCTTGCAGTAAGCGTCATTTTTCTTTGTGTTTGGGTAACTTGAGGTGTATCCCACTGTACATCTAACTGACGGAGCAAGCCTATCGCCTATTACAAAGCATTATCTCGTAGATCACGACCAAAACGTGCCCTACGATGCACTCCCTTGCGTCCATCAACTTGAGGCATATAGATCCTATAGGCCTCACGTGCCAGTAATTACCTCTACCTTACTTCAAAAACAAAATTTCTGAAAAACATACAATCTGATAAACGTGCAACAGTTTTTAAAATACGAAGAAAACCCGCAGAGGTTCAGATAGAGGGCAGTGGGTTAATATGCTAAAACAAACCAGTTAAAGGGCCGGCCGGAAGGCTTATCGGCATGAATTTATTATAAAAGAAATGTCCGCACGTTTAAGATAAGAGGAATATCAATGAGCTTCTCAGCACCTATTATCGCCCACGGAGACGTAATTATACTATAGACCTACCACAAGCTCTGCCTGGCTCTGTCTCTAGCTCTGGTTTTGAGTCTGTGTGAGTGTTGACTAAATAAATCCTACGTTGAAACGTCACTCACACAGTATAATACACTGGTGAGCACTCGCACAGACTCAAAACTAGAGCCAGAAATAGAGCTAGATAGAGACTCACGATACGTATATGGTAGGTCTACTAGTTACAGAGACAGACCAAGTAGCAGCATTTTTTTTATACATCTAGTTGATGGAACAACCCGAACCCTCGACCTCTGTGGTAAAAGGCAGAGCTACTATACCAACTGAGCTGACAGGCCAGCCATCTTCGATTGCTTTCACTCGCTTGGTCTAAATCCAGCATTAGAGTTACAAGTTATTTTATGGGCAGTTGGGCGATTGACCTCACCGATTTATTGATAGTCCACCTTCAAAGTATGTTGTTCCGGATGAACGCCTACAAATCACCATCCGGCCATAGAGGCTTTGTATAAGATGATACGGAATATTTGCATTCGTTTATGTATATTTAGCTCGATTAAGATAGTCTTTATGTTTTATTGCAACTGTAGCAGTGGCGGTTTGCGTAAATAAGAATTCAGCATAATTACTGATGTATTTCTTGGCAAAATATCATATAAGTTGAATTCATGTAAACCATGCTATTCGGTGCAAGGTACTAAATTCAGTGCAGAGAGATTGATATTCTCTATTCACATTTTCTATGAAAATTGATATTTTCAATTTGCATTTGAATATAATTCAAATTCAGACTCAATTTGTCTTATCGCTTTGGAAATTTAGACATTTATAAGAGGTGCGCAATATTAACAAAAACTTGATTATACAATAAATAAAACAAAAGTCGATGATCACTTCACTCGACGAAATGTACCGAAACTTTATTGTATTATCGTGCATTTAAAACTGTAGGCCTACCACAAGGTATATCTGGCTCTGTCTCTAGCTCTGGTTTTGAGTCTGTGTGAGTGCTCACCGGTATATTATACTGTGTGAGTGACGTTTAGACGTAGGATTTATTAAGTCAACACCCACACAGACTCAAAACCAGAGCCAGACACAGAACTACACAGAGCTTGTGGTAGGCCTGATTGGTGGATCGCTTCAAGGTGCAATCATTAATTTGTTTGTATGGGTAACATCAGTCAACCGTCAAGACGCTCCCACGGCTATCTAACTAACAAGACTGTTTATTCTAAGAAAGGCATGACGTTACGCAATGACTTTATAAATAAAAGTCAGGGACGAATGCCTTATAATAATATCTTAGCTAATTAAAGTTTATGTTAGAGAGTATGTAATGTTTGACTAAAAGTCTTTCTACACCTACTTGGGGTGACTGCGGACTCGTGGTCACAAAGTGCAAAGGATCGCACTTAACCGAATTAATTATAGTGATGTCCTAGTACCTGTACCTACTCTTCTTGAAGTACATTTCATAGTTTCCATAGTTTTTAATTCCTCTCCATCCAAAGGTTGTCTGGAAGAAATCGCTTTATAGCGATAAGACCGCCCATTGTACATTTAGATAATAGTATTTATGTGTTAAATTCTCTTTTGTTAGTTTGTAAGGTGTACAATAAAGAATTTTCTATCTATCTATCTATCTATCTACATTATGTAGATTCTTGACAAAAGATGGTGTCTATTATTCTGTTTCTGCTCATGTAAAATTCTAAGTCCAAACGTCTGTAGGTACAAAGGTTCACTTACCATATAAGTAGGTAGTCCCTAAGAGTATTTACCCAAGAGATACGCAGAATACCAAAGGACACATCATATTTCAAGGTCGAAGTGTAAAGCGACTTTTGTCGCTTAATTTGTCAAGGTGTAACCGCTCTAGTGTTAAGGTATAATTGGTCACAGCACTAAGCAGCCTCGACCTTCAGACATCAAAATAATCGCACGAGTTATTGAAGCGTACCAACTTCACACCTCATAAAAAACATTTCACAGCATCCAATGAGTCATAACATTACACGCTCAAAAAAGAGTAATCTCAATTTCAATTGCAGTTTTTGCGGTAATTTCTGTTTTTGTTGAAAACAATCTAGCAATCAAGGCGCACATTATTCGTCGACAAAAATTTTGCCGGTGTGGAAAAGAAAATTTGGATCTTTTCAACAGAAAAAAAGTAAAGTGGTCCACAAGAATCAGCAAGGGGCAGACAGGGATTGCAAACAAAATAGTTGCTTTAAGGCCCTGCGCACACCTAGTTCGCTGGCGGTAGCGATCAGTGAAACGCTGTCAAATCGCTGTCAGATTTGAGATTTGACAGCGATATTTGACAGCGTGTCACTGATCGCTACCGCCAGTGAACTAGGTGTGCGCAGGCCTTTACTAGAGTTGAGAAGAAGAGAGAAGTAGTTTCACAGTGTTCATCGACTTTTGGAAGCGATTGAGCTTTGGAACTCCGCATTTCACTTCAAGAGCTATTGTTGTTAACGTTCTTCGTTCTTAAGCCATGTTGTACGGCTCATATTGGTAGAAAAGCTATTTGTGAAGGGCTCGTCCGGGGAAGCACTACCTCCATGTCTATTTCTGCCGTGAAGCAGCATTGCTGTGTTTCAGTTCGAAGGGTGTGGAAGTGCCCATGCACCCACGACACACATTCACACACCCTTTCAGTAACTCACAAACACTATTAGTCTGTCGTTTCCGTTGTTTGGTATCTGTTCAACTTGTCTGCTCATATGGTAATAGCTGAAAATCAGCGTTTTGCTCTTGAGCAAAGCTTATGCGCTGAGCTATTCCCATTTTGCCTGGCTGTAACACGCACACCATTTCATTTATTTTTTAGTTTATATTGTCCTTAGTTGTATTTTTAGTTTTAATTTTGCTTTTGATCTATTTTCCTTGTTATTTGTTTTGTGTGTGTTTACTTTCTAGGTAAATAAATGATTTATCTATCTATCTATCTATCTGAGTGAAATTACTGGCACGTGAGGCTGAATATCTGCCTCAAGTCATGTGCGTGACCTGCGAGGTAATGCTTTGTTACAGTCGAGCCATCAGCTAATTGTATGAAAAAAGAGGCTTTTTTTGATCCAGTATTCAGCGCAGATTTATTGCCAAAGTACTGAGGCATGTCGTATGATTATATATGATTGATGCTATTTTAATACGTTTTCTGAGGATAGCTTTTATTTGGGCCCCTGAGATTTGACCTCGAGTCAATACCGAGACGAAAGGACTGACAAAAGTGCAAAAAAACTCTACAAAAGTGCAAAAAAACTCTACAAAAGTACAGTCAGCTGCACTAGGATGTAATCAATTTGTAACTATCTTAATGGTTGAACAGCATTACAACAATAAAGATTGAAATACATACGCGGATAACTCATCTACTGATTTCATATTTTTGAGGTTTTATTGTGTAGTGTTTATTGTAATTTTTAGTATAGCTAGAGGATAACCTAAACATTACTGGGCCTACCATGACCTCTGTCTGGCTATGTCTCTGGTTCTGGTTTTGAGTCTGTGTCTTATCTATTGTTTTATTATCATATTTTTTATGCAGATACGATGTTATAACAAGTAGTTATAAAATAAAATAGGTATTAATTCATATCCGCCATAATCATGAAACATCAGTGGACCTACCATGAGCTCTATCTGGCTCTGTCTCTGGCTCTGGTTTTGAGCCTGCGTGAGTGTTCACCAGTGCATTATACTGTGTGTGTGACTTTTTAACGTAGGATTTGTTTAGTCAACACTCACACAGACTCAAAACCAGAACCAGAGACAGAGCCAGATAGGGTTTTCTTAAATTAGTGACGCATGGAGCCCCCATACTATTTAATTCCTACCCGGAAGAGGGCGCATCACTAAACCATTTAACAAAGTAGGTACATCCTTATAATCTGTGGGTAGTTGGAAAGTAGTTCATCGTTGTTTTCCTACACACATTTAGTACCGGCTTAGTATAGTATTAGAGCGCTGGTGGGCTAGTAACGGCCCCGTCTTCCGATCCTGGGTAGTCGTGGTCGTGGGTTCAAATCCAGTCATGTACTAATGAGTTTCTCTGCCCAAAACTGTATGTACACTATGCCAGTGCTATCAAACGGTGAAGGAAAACATTGTGAGGAAACCGGCATGCCGTAAAACTTAAAAAGTTCGAAAATATGTGACTATAGTGCACGAAAAGAGCCTCAACAAGGCGCACATAAAGTCTTTTCCCCACACTTGGTTCGAAAGAATCAGTGACACGTTAAAAAGAAGAAGAAGAAGTATTTCATGGGTCGTACCAATAATTTTATGGAAAGCAAATGCGAAAGAATTTTGACGATTACAATCAAATTAAAGTTTTTGAATCTCTATCACTAGATGACGCACAACTTTAGATGCAAACTCCCAATGAAGTATAATAATAAACATGAAATTTCTCTCGTGTTTTATAGAATGATCAGTAGGCCACAAGCTCTGTCTGGCTCTGTCTTTGGTTCTGGTTTTAAGTTTTGACTGGCCTCTCAGTTCAGTTGGTAGTATAGCTCTGCCTTCTGCGCCGTAGGTCGTGGGTTCGATCCCCACCGAGAACAAAAATTTGTGTGGTGAACGCAGATGTTTGTTCTCCGTCTGGGTGTTATATTGTATTCTATGTATTAAAAAAAAAAAATATAAGTATTATATCAGCTATCTGGTTCCCGTAGTACAAGCTCTGCTTAATTTAGGGCTAAAATAGTGTTGTGTGAATCGTCCACAATATTTATTTATTATTTATTAGTCTGTGTGAGTGCTCACCAGTGTATTATACTGTGTGTGTGTCGTTTCGACGTAGGATTTATTTAGACAGCACTCGCACAGACTCAAAACCACAGCCAAAGACAGAGCCAGACAGAGCTTGTGGTAGGCCTACAGTTGATCAGCATAGATATGCACTGTGTAACAGAAACCTCCATCCAGCCGGTTTGTGGCCATCGACAGATTACGATACTGGGTCACTGGGGTTTAATTATAATGGAAAAATATTATTTCTTGATAGAAGTATAATTCTTCTGCGAGTATAAAAGAGCTGAATCATCATCAGCTGGTAGAAGTTCACTGTCACATACAGCTTTTGAAACTATCACGGTAAAAATCGTAATTGTAATTGGCTGTAAGTTATATTGTAAGACATATGTTATTTAAACAGAGTTGTGGATTTTGTCAATAAATAAAATAAAATATCGGGAATCAAAATTCACATGTCGTGAAAATGAAACACATGTTTTGTTTTTAACAAATATGAATCAAATTAGAAATTACGAGTATAAAATTACAGAACAGAATAAATGCTTGCGTAAGCGTTTTTTCCGTTCTGCATGTGTTAAAATCTACCGTGTTTTGAAAATCTCTAGTTTAAATCTGAAGGTACCAATAGTTCGTAACAGATTTATTAATTTTGATTCTAAATTCAAAGCTTGGGTTCACAATTCAAAATTCATAATCATGGATATATGTAGATCGTGTCTCGTTAAAAAAGAAGTGTTCATAACCTGCCTATCAATGAACTAATATCACAGAAGAAATAATAGTAGCTAATAATGAATGAATCGTTTTTAAAATAATGCAAAAAGTATTTATAAACTTCGATAATGCCCTCCAGACATTGATGAATAAAAAAAGGATATTGGGATGGACCAGCCGGTAGGTGAGTCACCCGATGACGTCATAGCCACATGGTCACATTGGCTTCCATGGCCAGGCATTACCCTGACACACCATGCTAATAAGGTATGCTAAATGATTATTATACCAGATTTAAATATAAATATAATGTAGGAGAACGTAGGTAGTGTTTAATTTTTATTGCATCAAAAAACAATCAGGAAAAAAAATACGGGTTGCACTCCGGGAGTGCCGGCAGAAGTGAAAACTTGATTATTAACGTAGGAACCCTAAAAGTTGTTTATTTTATCAAGTTCCTCAATGTAGTAAAACCCCAATCAAAGTCCTAAGGAACCCTAAAAATTTTAGCATTATCAAGCTCCTAAGTGTAGTTGAAATTCCAATCAAAGTGCTAAGGAACCCTAAAATTGTTTACATAATCAAGGTCCTAAGTGTAGTTGAAAGTCCAATTAAAGGCCTAAGGAACCCTAAAAGTTGTTTATTTTATCAAGTTCCTCAATGTAGTAAAACCCCAATCAAAGTCCTAAGGAACCCTAAAAATTTTAGCATTATCAAGCTCCTAAGTGTAGTTGAAATTCCAATCAAAGTCCTAAGGAACCCTAAAAATGTTAACATTATCAAGCTCCTAAGTGTAGTTGAAACTCCAATCAAAGTCCTAAGGAACCCTAAAAGTTGACCACTTAATCAAATTCCTCAATGTAGTAAAACCCCAATCAAAGTCCTAAGGAACCCTAAAAATTTTAACATTATCAAGCTTCTAAGTGTAGTTGAAACTCCAATCAAAGTCCTAAGGAACCCTAAAAGTCGACCATTTAATCAAATTCCTCAATATAGTATAACCCCAATCAAAACCCTATACGGAACCCTAAATTTTACGTAAAGCCAAATCCTCAACGGGTCGGAACCGCTAGAAGGGACCTTGTCGCGCGACCTACAAGTAGGTCCTAAATGAAGTAAAACGGCAGACATAGGAGGAGGGGGTTCTGGGGGGCTAAGGGGGGTCACAGCACGGCTCGCTTCGCTCGCCGCGCTGTTCCCCGTGGTCGCGTGGCGGCTCGCTTCGCTCGCCGCAACGCTCCCCCCGGGTTCAGGAAGAGGGGGTTCTGGGGGGCTTAGGGGGGTAACAGCACGGCTCGCTTCACTCGCCACGCTGTTCCCCGTGATCGCGTGGCGGCTCGCTTCGCTCGCCGCGACGCTCCCCCCGGGTTTCGGAGGAGGGGGTTCTGGGGGGCTTGGGGGGAGTCACAGCACGGCTCGCTTCGCTCGCCGCGCTGTTCCCATGGTCGCATGGCGGCTCGCTTCGCTCGCCGCAATGCTCCACTCGAAAAATAAATACAGTAGATCTATAAAATCTTGTACCAATGACCACTACTACCTGCCGCGGGCGGCCGCTAGTTCATAAAATCTATAATAGGTATGTACCTATACCTACTACAGTCACGAAAAACGCCTTGGTATGCTTGCTACTAACTATTATCTATTCTGTGACGTTACCGTGTCATAGTAACTACTAGCGTATCTGTAGCGTCTTACGCTTTTTTTCGATTTTTATTATGAACTCTACGTTGTAGTCTTAGGGTACATTTCTGCAAAAAATCCGTCCTACGCTTTTTCGATAAGGTCACGTGATCCTGACGCCCTGACGCGAGTTTAAGATTTTATACCCATTACAGAAAGTGCTCCAACGCCGCTAAAGAAGTTTTCACTTCAAAAAAAAAAGAAGTACGAAAATTTTTTTTGAAGACGAATTAAAGTTCATTTTAATTCGTCTATGAAAGCAGTAAAAAACCTTAGGAAAATGTTTAAAAAACTACTTACG
Organism: Thera obeliscata; assembly: GCA_947578465.1. Taxonomy (NCBI): domain Eukaryota; kingdom Metazoa; phylum Arthropoda; class Insecta; order Lepidoptera; family Geometridae; genus Thera; species Thera obeliscata. The sequence continues at coordinate 18,266,353 of OX387912.1, read as the reverse complement.
ATTCGAGTATCCCCACTCAACAAGTCACACCGTACACTGATATGAAAATAATTATGTTACAATAGTGAAAGCTCTCCTAAAGCTTAAACACAGTAAGAAGGTACACACAATACTTATATCAAACTACTATAATGACAGGTACAACACCTTATCAAACTTTTGAAAGCGGAGAAAGTAAAAACATTATGTTATTTTGTATTCACACATTAAAATTGAACTGATATTGTTTTCAAATAATGAATGTTAAACTTTCTTTTTCATTCAAAACAAATTATAATAGAAGTTATGTAATTTATCGACTAAAAGTACAGAACTATTCTGACTTTATTTAGTAAGTAGTAGTACTTAACTGTTTTCGGCAAAGCATCTTAAAAATCTATGCAATGCTATAAATACAAGAAAATAATCTTGTTTTGATAATTGTTTATACGAGCTGGTAGTTTATCAAATCATTAAGCTAAGGATACAAAGACTTAAAACATATTCGTAATAAACATTAGCACTTAATAATACATACGCTATTGATAAAGTATCAGTTACTTTTCAGTTAATCAGCTGGTATCGCAAATCAAATAAATTCGATAAGCAAAATCAATATTTAATCAAAACGGTCAACTCATGCAAACGTAACGGTTTTGCTGATAATAAACTCTTTTCAAATCACATCTACAAAACAAAATCAACAACCGAATAAAAGTTGCAACAAATAATGAAAAATATACAATAGCGATCACCCTAAAAACTTGAGTGAAATGAATAGAATGAGTTCTATAATAGTACTCTAGCTATACGTCAGCAAAATATTTTTTACGAAGGCCAAGTTTTATAATAAAAACACAATAAAGACGCATAAAGGAAATAAACACAGCCTTTGTCTACAAATACCAACTAGCATTTATAAAGAAGTCTTATGAGTACAGTAGGAACGTGTTCTATTTATGAAATAAGATTCCTAAAATGGAGACGAGCAGGAAGTATAAAGTTCGAATGTAAACAATGTTAGCGATAGCAACTAACACGGCTCGCTTACTGCCCCTGTAGTGTAAACAAAGGCTGGTGTATGAATAGAAGATCAAACAGTAGGCACAAATCTGACCTAAACTACAGGAATTAAAATAAATTGAGCTATATTGAGTAATGCCAGAAAAAAGTTAGAGCAAGCATTCCAGACAACAATAAAGAATGTATCTTATTGAAAAGATACTGTGCCTACACCTTCAACAGCAATATGACACATTTAAACTAAACCACACATTTAAATATCAATAAGAAAGTTTAAAGAAACCTTTGAAAAATATACCTCAAAAATGAGTGACCTTTAAAACTCTGTTAAGCCGTTTAGTCGAGCTAATTTTGCGTTGTAAAAACAACAAAAAAATTAACAACGGGTATTTAACTTGGTTAAATTACATTATAAAAAACATAATGTCAGTAAATGTCGTCGTGCACTCACCTCATGATGATACATGGACGTCATCTCTTTAGTACGCAAAATGGTTTTGTTTGCTAAACTCTAACCGGAGCGATCACAATCTAAACGCACATTGCACTCAACTCTGGTAATTTTTTTATGGCTGTTCGTTCAAATGTCGATGTTCCGTTGCGTTAAAAAAAGTTATATTCTGTCGAACTTCGCGCCAAGCGTACTTTTAAAAAAATATGAAAAGGCTACGCAGCTTGTGGCGCGTGTGACGCGTTCCGTGTTTAGTATCGGCACTGAGCGACAGGCGACGGCGGCGGCGGCGCTGAATGGAAGTAAGAACGCTCAGCTGCTGTGCTCAATGAACCATTCCAGTTCGTAGGTCACCGAACATCCTGACCCCGCTGTTCTTGTTAGTTTCTCCACCCTACATGATTCCAATAATTACGAATTCATTTCGTGCATTCACCGGTAATTTGTCTCGAATGCCGACAAGCGCAAAAACCACATAGCTAGCCTTTGCGCGGGGCATTCATTCGATAAACTTTTTTGCTGATCACAGTCTGCCGAGTTCGTCGACTGATCATTCAAATTATTTGTCATAGAACCGGTGCTGGGAGCTTTTCCGTGCGCTTGCTTGCGGTATCTGCAGGTGCACACAATTGATTTGCAATTATAGATCATTTGAGATTTTATTAGTTCAGTGAACGGGTTATGTGCTTGAGATTGGCTGAACATTATTTTTGCATTTACCTTGTCTAAACAATTCATTTTATTTGTGGTTACGTTTGATGTATAATCTTTCCAAACTAGATTCTAACCACGAAAAAGTAACCTTTTCTTCTGTGGTTCAATTTTACCTTGAGATAGTATGTACGTGTATTCCTCTGGCAAAAGCAACAATTCCTTTGTATCTATTTGTTTCAATTCAGTTCATTCAGTCACATGAGTCTAGCCTTCACTTTGATCAATAGCGACGGAAAATCATTATCGATCAACGTTGATTCTATAAATTGTAGTCTCACGACAATCGTCTCTTATCGATAGTATCTCTCGTGGGAACTGAGCACAAAGAGCGACCGCTAGTTTATACCCAATGTCTCTGGATAACCATATAAATTCTAAGGTAAAATGCAGTGCCCATCTGAATTTGAGATAGCGATCTTGATGGATAGATTATGGCGCCCGGCGAGCTAGTGTTGCGAAACTCGTATCCTGTATCGATAGTTTACTGATCGGCTTTATTCGTTACTACAATTATTTGGTTTACAGTGCCTTTATTTTTTTCTATTTCTTGTTGATGTTTGAACCGTTTTGATTTCAACCTCTATATTTTAAATGCTATATTCCAATACGAGTTAAGTATAGGCTGACGTATAATGAAATAGTTATGAGAGCTATGATTATTATGACTCATAATTATCAATTTTGGAAAGAATGTCATCTAGCTGGGTTCTATAGAATCGACAAAGACATTCCTCTTCTCGAGTCGCGGCAAACAGAAAGGCCGCGCGTGTGCCTAGACGACTTATCAGTCGATCACGGATTGGTATATGGCGCCGCACCAACGATCCTAAATCACTCGCTTAGAAAAAAGGCCACTCATTATCTTTAGCAATTCGTTATTCGAAAAAGGCGGTGTCAAACAAACAAAACTGACTTTTTAAACTAGTCCGCAACGTTTAACATTTAAAATGAAAAATTAAGAAAACAAGTTTGCAAAATAAATCGTCAAACAGTTGATAAAATTGATTATGCTTTTACGTTTTTTGGCAGGTAAACGATTAAGCTTGATGTTTTAATTCGTATTTTTATTAATATCACTGCAAGTTTATGTTATTCATAAAAGTAATGTTGTTTATTAATAAAAATAAAGTAAAACGACTTGCAGGATTTCTATTACCGTAATTGATTAGTCAAACTGAGTCCTATGAGTGAATGAACTATATAGGTAGGCTTTTGAGGTGAATTGAAACAGGTGAAAATGTAATATAGGGACACGGACACGCATTACTTGACAGATAATACCTACCACGTGTTCGCAACTGCGGGGTTTCTCCTCGCGAATTCGACACTGCTTTAATCCGGTTTTTATGACAACTTTCTAGAGATTCCCCGCAAAATCGGGTATCCTTAAAAGTGCTAATGGATTTTATTGATGGCCATTGTTACTAAACAAAACTTTATTTATACGACTACTGTTAATGAAACTTTGAATAAAACGGAAATGCTCAAAGCATCGTACGTGAACAGATAAGATCCGAGAGGGAATAATTTTCAAATCTTGATAGACATAATATTATAATTATCATGGAAACAATGTGGAGGCTTTGAAAAACTTGTTTCTCTAAAACTGGAGTGTTTTTGGTATACCTACGCACTACTTTATACTCTGAACAACGGCCTGTGTAAAAAACTTAATAAAAATAATTTATACGTAGATATCCTAGCCATTCATAAAACTTGACAAATGTGACGGTTGCCCAACTTTTCCAAAATAATGTCATCGACTCGAATAGACTACGAGTTGAATTAAACATTTCTATAAAAAACCAGTTAGTCTAATTTTGCATTCGATAGCTATTGTTATTTTCTTATTAATGGCTTCATATATTTTAACGATTTTGACAAAGCCTTCGCGACACACCCAAATATACAAATATTTATTATTGAATTTAAGTGCGGAGTAAATTAATTATTTTTCATTTGTCATCAATCAGATATTTTATGATTTTTGGGAACGGCTGTAGCTATAAAACCGAAATTAGTAAAAGCATGTCACCGGCACCGGCGCGATGATCGTAAAGTGGTAACGTGACGTGCGGTCACGACAATAATATCGTGAGCGATACCTGTGACACGAGCGTGCACCCTCACTATTATCGATATGCTAATATCGATAATGTAGATCAGAATATCACTACATAATGGGAGCACAGCATTCTCTATAGAGTGGCGAAATATTAAAAAAATACTTTATTGCACAAAAATCAGTACATAGGCGAACTTAATGCTAATTAGCATTTTCTTCCAGTTAACCATTGTGTTATGTGGAGTGGGTGGTCGTGCTTTATGAAAAGAGAAGAGAGAAAAAAGAGTTTGGTAAACCTTTAGCTCTAGGGAAATTGTATAAGATTGGTTTGTTATATACCGTAGCAACCTTTACACATTATATTTTTAGTAATTTCACCTACTTTCATAAAACAGTTTTATTAATTTTATGCATTTAATTGTGCACATGGTCTCCGAACTTTTAAGGCCTGCGCACATCTAGGCGATGGTGATGGCGATCAGTGAAACGCTGTCAAATCATCATCATCATCAGCCTGAAGAAGTCCGCAGTCTCCTCTACACTTTTCCAGGAAGATTCTGAGCTCTTTCTATCCTCCGACTTCCCGCGATCATAACAATGTCGTCGGTCCATCTGGTGAGTGAGCGCCCTACGTTTCGTCTTCCGGTTCGTGGTTGCCATTCGAGAACTTTTATTCCCCAACGGTTTTAAAATATCCCTGTCATATTTGACAACGTTTCACTGATCACCATTGCATATCGCTTAGATGTGCGCAAGGCTTTAGGTTCTAGGACATAGCGGTTTCGTTCCGAATATTTGCTAAAAATTGGGCTAGACAAGATGGCTTTGATTAAGTTCTAATTTAATACTGGTATTTCAAGACTTAGCTAAAAACATTTGAAGCTTAATGGTGCGTTGAATAAATTTTGATGCTATACAGGGTTATTTATTATTAGCTGCAAATACTCAGGAATTAGGTTCAACAAATAAAATAAAAAATATTTATGAAATGATTTTTTTTAAGTTTTGTTATGAAAATCCCGAGAAAATCGATAAAGGAATCATTGGCGCCTGACCTATTTTGACCTTTGATCCGCGCCCGCGCGCTGTGAGTGACACTCTGCGTTCAGTCACCGCCTGGGTGGGTCATCGTCCTGTTCTCCATGGCAATCATTATGCAATAGCCGTAAAGAAATTAATAAAAATAAAATTTTGATACAAAAACTTGAAAAAAAATTTGATCAAATTTAAAAATAATAATTTCATAAATATTTTTTATTCTATTTGTAGAACCTAATTCCTGAGTATTTGCAGTTAATAATGAATAACCCTGTAGATAAAATAAATAAATAAACAAAAAAATCGTTGATTCACATCGAAAATTACCAACAAAACATTAGAACTTTCGCCTTTCGGGATTGTTTTTTCTAAGGAAAATCATGAATTCCAGAAAATAGCCCGATGATGGCCCGATGATGGACGCAGGGAAGTGCATCGTAGGGCACGTTCCTGACATGCGTGTCCTACGAGGCAATGCTTTGTTTAAGGCGATGGTTACTACTTAACATCAGGTGGGCCATAATGCTTGTTCCATCAGCTAGTATGAGCAGTTTTCTTGTTATTGTGAGCGTAATAGTGTGTTCTGTGCCCAGTTTTGTATGTATTATTACCTTCTTATAAGGTAGCCTGCCTGCTTTCAGTTGTCCGTTCTGTGTGTTTTGTTTGTTTTATTTCTCTTACTTACGAGTATGTCAAATAAATGTTTTCTTTCTTTCTTTATGAGAATATAAAAATGAATCCAGAATCTTGTTTCAGCATAGTTCTGTATTTACAAGTTGTAATCTTTAAAACAAATTACATGACGCGTAGCATCATCTGTTACTGACTGATATCAATAGACGATATATTGCAATCATTATTTGCTATCAAGTAGTGATACCTACTTAATTGGGTAGTTTTTTTCTTCAACAGTTAGAAAGTCTAGAAAAGTTAAAGTATATTTATTAATTGATTGGATGCAAGTAGCATAGACCTGAAACATTAGATAACTACATAAATAAATATAAAATTGGGTGTACATTTCGTCACTATCTAGCCTCAAATTATTCTAGAGCCTGAGAAAGGACAAGGCTACTTTTTAATGCATAAAAAGGGTTGTAAAAATAGATAGATATATTAATACTTTATTGTACACAATAAGAAACTTAATATAAAAGAAACATTACAATAATAGGTACAACGGACGGCCTTATCGCTACAAGCGATCTCTTCCAGACAACCTTTGGATGGAGAGATTTAACGAAAACAGAAAAACGGTGGTGTACAAAAGTAAAATTCCGATTTTGCTAAAATGATATACCAACTAATAACACAAATTAAATTCAAATAAAACACAAAATTAAACTTATTACCTATAATACAAAACCTAAAAAAAGTAAAGGGTTGAAAGGGGGGATGAAAATCGTCATTTTTATGAAATTACTAGAAACTGATTTTTTAGGCTGTTGGTTGGGATCGAAAACTCGAACTACAACGCAGAAGACAGAGCTACTAAAATTTGCTCCGTCACTTTTTGTCATTAGTCATCATCAATTAGTGACGATGCGATGCCAATAGATTACATTGTCTATCTTTTGACAGATTTTATAAAAAATACCACTAATTGACATTAAAGGCATGTGCACACCTAGGCCGCTGGCGTTGGCCATCAGTGAAACGCTTACTTTCAAACATTTGATCTAGATTCAAAGATTTGGTGGTCACAGCTGTGTTTAAATTTACATAATTAACAAATTGAAGATACACTATAATGCCTTTGTTTTTTTTTAGTTCATTTGGAATATCTAACCTACTAAGATAAATAAATATTTTTTAAATAAATTATTTTGTGTTTTTGTTTTTAGAGAGGTTATTTTTTTTCATTAAAATATATTCTAAAAGAGTAATAATAATAAAGTAAAATAGATTTAAAAAACTAGAATTGTAGATTTGTAGATTTTATAGATTAAAATATAATCTCCTTCAGGGTTTCAATTTTTTTATGGGAGGTCACGGATGGGTGGATAGGACTCAGAATCGTTCTTCCTGGGAATGTGTTGGGTTAGCCTATCTCCAGCAGTGGACTTATTTATACTGGAGCCTAATTCTCGGGCCGACCGAGATTTTCAATGTCCCCTAAATACACATTGGCACTGCACAACCCCGCACTTTTTTTACGTTTTCCGCATATCGTAGCTTCTACGATATGGTTGTTGATAAATTACTCAAGGAAATCTGCCATTTTTCCTTCGAAAAGAAGCAATAAAATAAAATAGCAAAATGATCCGAGATGAGCCGAGAATTAGGCTCCAGATGCTGATGATGAATACTTATACAACGTGACATTTATATTTATATCTGTTAAATGTTTGATTAGGTTCAAGTTTTGTATAGAACTGTACCTACATCATACAATTTGAAACACGTTTCACACATGTTATTCATAGGATAATTTATTTATTTATTATACCCTATTATTACATGTTAATAAATTAGAAATTACGAGTATACTAGTAACCTAATAGTAGTAATCGAAGCCAAGTGATTGATATCACTTTCACTTCAAGTTAAATAATCTATAGGTTTTATTACGGACAAGTTCAAGTCCAGAGGTACCGGTCTTTTATTTTTTAAACTTTTCGTATGCTTTATTTCATTTTTTTTTGTATATTTTGGTCCCAGCTAATTTCTAAACACGACATACAAAATACATAGATACTTCAAAACACCACCTCATAAATAGTGAAATTGTATATTTCATCGCAAAAATATGAATCAAATTAAATATGATCACGAGTTGCCATTCAGGTACCGAAACCCTCTCATTGTTGAAAACGAAACTTTCAGACTGTTTTTTTTATTCGAAGTTAATATTATACTTAACCAGCGTCCGCCCACGGCTTCGTTCGCCCCGAACGAAGCCGTGGGCGTTTTACCTTTTCGGGAAAAAATGTATTCTAATATGTCCATGTCCTGGTTTTAAACTAAATCCCCATAAATTTTCAGCCAAATCTGTTCAGCCGTTACTGAGATATAAATAGTGTTTTGGTACTACAGTACCATAGACGCAAGTCCGTTCAAAAATATGTGGCACTCTGTTTCTACGGACGTACGTCCGCGGTGATTCGAGCAGATAAAAATTCATATTCGATTTAAAATAAAAGTTTCTTATTAGCCTTTGGTGCTATGAAAAAGGCCATAGAGGCCTGTTGTCATTATTAGAACGAACTTCTCATCTGGCATTACTCCGAGCATCGATTCCATTCCAACAAGATCCAATACCTTGCAATCATCGCAGCCATAGGTCATGGGAAGCTAGGGAGTAATGATGGGATGGTAGGCTCTAGTACCGTATTGACACACTTGAGTCCAAGTCATTTCTTCACGGATATCACTCTATTAGGCTTTGAGTGTTCTAAGCAAACTGCGACCGTATTATGCCGATTGTGTTTCGATTCTCACATCGCAGACATTTGTGTGTTAAAATTTTCTCGAGCCGCTGAAAACCAGCGCTGGAAGTAAGGCTTTCACTCCGTTAGCATATGCTGAAGACTGCTCTGTGGTGGCCATTTCTGGGCATCGTTGTTTTCATTGTAAATCTTCTAGGTAACGGTGTTTTATGACGTGAAACTACTTTCTGTGTTATTTAAAAATACATAAATACAGAGACAAACAGCAACCAGATAAGTTTGCTGTGTCTCAAAAACCGGCCTATTCTATCAGTTATTTTATTTATTTATTATTAGTGGAATTCCGCGCCAAATTAATCAGACTCTTACTTTTGACACTTCAATCTCGTGTCGTGTGAACCCGTGTGGCGGTACGTCATCAGAATAATTAGTAGGCCAACAAGTCGTGCATGCATTTTGACGGTGGCCGCTTCCCAAGAAATCATTATTTCAGTGAAACCCATCAAAACATCTGTTTATAGGTAAGTAGATATAATGCGGCTCTGGCCTACATCTGTTGTGATTGTAGAATTGTAATGATGTTTTGAATCCATTGGAAAATGCTTTTACGTTTATTTTCTAAGTGCTTTACGGGCACTTTATACACGAACATAATTTAAATCAATAATGCTTTTATGCAAGTAAGAGAGTAATAAGTAGGTACTTAGTTACTATGGTACCAACAAGTTTTTTTATTATAATGTGTATTAAAAAAATATCAATCTAGCCAAAGAGTGGGTTAGATTTTCATCGAGGAAATGATACCTTCTCTAATAGAGTAGAAATAATCTAGGCTTCTTAGTTTTTGCAATAAAAAATCCAAAAACTTTTTCTACTAATAGTTTTTGGTTGTAAAAAAAACAAAGATGCTGACTGATTTACGAATACTTTATCGGAGGTTTTTAAGGAGACGAAATGAAAGACAACTTTGACGCTATCAGATAAATTCTTCTTCACATCAGTAAAACATGTTGCATCACTTAGAGCGTAAAAGTGAAAATGTGCATCACGATTTTGTAATTCATGGTTTTTATGATTCTTTTAGTGCAAAACTGAGTGTGTTGCATGCATCGAGAGTTAAATAAAAACTTTTAACATCTTATATTTTAGTTGATTAGGTAAATATTACGGGCCCCCGGATTGTAAGCATCGCTTATATTATAGGAACCTGCAAAGCCGTGGTACTATCGCGCCCGGGATATTTTTGGTGTATTGCCTTCTTCCTAATTTTTACTTGTTGGTACTAAGTAGGTATAGTAACAATCTAAATAGGAATCGGTAGGTTCATTTAGCAAAAGTGGTGGAATGTGGATTCAGATTTGAAATACACTCCGATCTAGTTTAAAAAACTGTATCTCGAAGGTTATTATCAGCTTTTTTTTGTAAATACATACTGACAGAGAACAAAGATCTGTGATCACCACATAAATATTTGTTCTCGGTGGGGATCGAACCCACGGCCTACGGCGCAGAAGGCAGCGCTACTACCAACTGAGACATGACGCCTGTTACCAACTGATTGCCACATTGAAGACTTTTTGTCTGAAAGCCAAGCAACAGGTGGATTCCATTGATTTTTTTGGAATATTTAAATAGAAATCAAATTTCAATTTCAATCACATTACATTTTATCTCCGATCAATATCGTCTTTCCGATACAAAAAGTGCAGTTAAATCGTGTTAGTTACATGTTCAACCGATTCGTATGCAAATTATGAGTCTTTTACTTTTCTTCCAGTAAGTGTACTTATACAGGGTGTTTTCACTTATTTCGTGCTTCAGAATAAACCATATAGCAGATAGACATTTTTAAAGAGTCGGCGGCATCGCGCTTGTGTTTCCTCTGGGATTGCAAGCGTCCATAGGCTGTTATAGTTTGTCTACTTTGTTGTATAAAAAAATTGACATTCAAGAAACTATTGAGCCAAGAGCAGATTTCACGAAAATAGGTAATGCAACGAATATAAAACTTTTCTTATGCATATTTAAAACAAGGAAAAATCAATTAACTTACGGTACTAAGTTTGCTTTACTTACTAAGAGAAGGAGACTAACTAGTTAGTAACTACTAACTAGTTTTTTAATATTAAACATTTTTTTAATCTACGGTCTCACTCGACCATTTTACCGCTTCTAAGTAATCGATTGGCGTTAACATGGGCACCCTGTATAAAAAAAGTACATCGTTGTTCTTTGCTCCATCGACTAACTGTTATAGCATGTGAATCTTTATCGCCCTCTTTTGTTTCCCTTAGTTTATGGTATCGCTGAGCACCGTTACATGTGCTCGCAATGATTTAATGAAGAACACACCAGTCGTCTTACCGGAGAACCTTCGTTGGTCAAACTGGTGCTATAGGTGAAACTGTTTTGTCTTTTAAGCTTATAAAAAGTTGCAACACAGAGAGCTAAGCGAGCTACGTTTTGCGAAAAATGCAGCATTTCCACTATGACGTACAAAAACTTGCAATTTAAAGCATGAAAAATGTAAATGAAATGAAATGGAATATCTTTATTTGCACAAAGTATGGAAAGCAGTGGTCTTAAAGAAGGAAGAAATCGGGCTCCAATACTTCGCCGGAGCAGGGACCGACTTACAAAAGGTTATACAAAAAATAAACTAAGAAGAGGTTCATTGATACAATTTCAAATAAAGAAAGACGATATGAATAAGAGAGGAGTGAATGCAGAGATGACGGCTGACAGAGAGGAATGGGAGGAGGAAGAAATGTTGTGCCGACCCCACATAAAGTTGGTTAAGGACAGGAAGAAGAAGGAAAGGTCCATTTATAGGAAATCTATTTTTATATTTCTAAATTGCATTAATCTTTGTCTCGTCTTGGCGAACCCTCACTGTTGACGATCTACAAAAGCGATCAAATAAGTATTATATCGTAGTAATAGACTTAACTCACGTCAAATCAGTGGACTGTGAACAAACAAAGCTTTGCATTTTTATTTAAAAACGATTTAAGATCCGTGAACAAAATTATCCCATTTAGTTCTGTTGCCCAACTGCTCCTCAATTTATGGCTACTTCAAACAAATGGCTATGCAACGTCCTACGGAACACTGACTTGAGAAACCAGAACAGAACAATGGGAGAACGAAATTGTGGGCTATTTTCTATGTACAGTTGCGACATATTATTTGAAACTTTTTTATGTATCCTTGTTTTACGGCGGCGTATTTTGACGGTCGTGTTAGGTAGATAGATAACTCGTAATTGATTACCATGACAGACTAAGTCAGAAGGATATAGTTTTTAGCTTAAAAATAAACAGTCACATTAAAACAATGATCGGCCTTATCGCTAACAGCGATCTCTACCAGGTCACCTTGTTCCTCAATCTGGAGGCACAGAGCAAAGGTGGATGCCTTAATGTGGCCCAATACCTTCTTCTGCTCATATAAAACTGTTTGATAGCGGTCACAATTTTGTTTTACTCCTTCAAGTAGCCGAGCTATTAAATCGATTAAAAGCAAGGCAGATTTCCCTGCGATAAATTTGCTTTGACGGTCGAAAATTCGGCCACATCGCTTTTTGACGGTGGTCGCATTTCAGAAATAGCAGGCTATCTAAATAATTACGATACTATCTCTGCTGGTTCCCATCACTTGATTGTTGAAATGTGAAATCCGATTTTTTCGATCGGTCGATCTGACACTATTTACATTTTCTCCGATCATTGTTCCACGTTTCCGTGTTCTGTTTTCACAAACATTTGTATTTAAATTATTCTATCAAGAGGCCGGTATGAATAGACAGTGATCAGATTGATTGTCTAACCACAATTTTTTTGTTATGTATCACATTATAAATAATTTAAGAATTGAAGAACATTTTAGAAGTAGTAAGAGCTCTTTGTGAGGGGTAAAAATTATTACCAGATAAGTGAGACCACTATGAAAATCAATAAAATTCAGAAGATTTCAGTCATATTGACCACAGGTTTCTGCTACCTAACCACTTGGGACTTAACATAGTAACGGCACGGTAACGGTTCAAGTAACAATAGGATGTTTAAAACAACACGTACTTGAGATATAAGTAACTAAACTTCTTGAAGTTAAGAGGGTACAACACAGGTGACTCTCCATACAAACGTAGTCCCCTATTTCCTCCCTGGATAATGCCTCTAAAATCCAGATCTGCTATATACGTGCTCGTATGTTTTCCTTTTTTTCAGAAACTTATTGATAAAGAAAATATGACCCTCATATGATTTATATGAAATATGAATTGGAGGTGTTATTCTACCTCACAAAATGGTTACTCTAGAGCCATTATCCAGGGAGGAAATAGGGGACTACGTTTGTATGGAGAATCGCCTGTGTTGTTCCCTCCTAAGGTGGTTGCCTACGGAAGGCGGAAGGCAAGTTCAAGTTCGCCCTCTCAGCGGCTAGTTGCCTGGAAGAGCCTCTATTCTAGCAAAATCTGAATCATCATTCTCAATTATTAATTCGCATAAAGCGATGATCGTAGATGGCGGTATATGCTATGTCAAGATCTGTAAATCAATTTACCAATAAATGCTTATTATTATGGTTTATGACATTTTAATATTGTCTGTGCTAGACCGAACAAAAGGAAATTTTATTTTATTGACTACCCTAGCCCCCGTAAAATTAAGAAACTGAAATAAGTGAAAATTTTAAATTTAATGTCCAATAAGTGTTGCTTAATAAACATTAAATTTGAATTTGAACATTAGAAATAATTCTGTTTTCACAAGTCGTATTACAATTGGCATTTTTATGAAAATGCTGTACAGTAACGCAATTGACACGGGAAAATTGAGCTGCCCAGATCCTCAAGGTCGGTCGTGCATTCGACCACCTTAACTAACAAGTACAAAAGTGGCCGTCGCAAAAGTGTTCGACTCAAAGACGCTATTAGGTAAAACAAAGCCGTATCTAGTAGCTCAACCTCCTCAGTCCTCACATCTCAATCACAGCAGTCACAGACAATGCACATTGTAGACGTTTCATGACGTTTTTATGCGCTTGTGATGTATTTACGTGCGCGCTCAGACTTGACGTAATTTACACCGTCTAAGGTCGTGGGATACCACTGTTAGCTTTGTTCATCTTTGTGCATAGATGTTATGGTAACAGTTAGATGTAAACGGATTGTTGGGTATACAGGATGGTTTAGAATACTTATTATGTATTGCTTGTATATTGGCGACTTTGCCAGCGTTGACTTTGTTTTCCCGAGGACACTCTCGACTCCCGAGAACACCGAGAAAACCAAATTATATCAAGATAAGGTAGATTAGACAAACTATATAAAAAAAGGTTTAAAAAACATGAGAAACCGACTTCATGGCCAAACTATGAGACCGATTTTGATGAAATTTCTATGAGACCAATCTGGAAATAACTTCCTTCAAATTAAAAAAAAAATGTTTTATTTTTCAAATCGGCAAATAAATGACGAATTACGTTATTGCATATTATAATAATTATGCGATAAAAACATGAAAATACAACTGAATTTAGAACCTCTTTTTAATTTGAAGCTCGATCCGAGGTTTTTTAAGAATCTGTTTAGAATATTTTATTAAATCTCCTCTTATAAATATCCAAGTTATCTGCCGGCGTTCTGAAAAACAGAAGTCGGCAAGGAATCACCTTGTATATACCATTATTATCTGTTCAGTTGGAAACTATGTTCCATGACATTTTCTTTAAGACAATAATTAATTGTTATGTTTGGATAAACATAGCTGTTGGCTTGACAAGATAATACAAAGTACTTGTTTACAGGAATTTCAAGTTAAATAAACTTCTTCCCATTTTAGCTGTCTTATATTATTGCGTGATCAAGATAGTGGATACATTAAGTGTAGGACTTAATTCATTTGAATTGGATAATTGTATGCATCCGTAGCGTTTAATGTTCCAACTGTGCCATCATTTTTAAGTGCGATTAAATAACGCGTAAATTAATTTATGGAGGTTAATTTAGGTGTTAATGAAATGGTTAATTAACATTGAACTCATCCACCTGTTTTTAAAAATCTTCATTATTAATCGCAAAATACTGACTTTTTTATTCGTACTGGCAACGAGCTTACGTACCTATATCAATATAAACACTGTAGGTTTATACAACTCTCAAAAAGGCAAAACCAAAAAGTCTTTTAGCAGAAGTTACCAGGAGACATGTTGGTAAAATTCGTATACAGACAAGATGTTAGCCATACTGGATGATAAATACAAATTAAGAATACAAAGCTCCTTTTGGTACTCAATAATCGTCCAATAAATCGTAATAACATTACGAATTCACGTTTTAAGGCCCATTACGCACCTTTACTCATCCAACGACGTGTTTATAAGGTTTACGAGCGCGGGACATGCGACATATCTTTGTACGGAGGTGAAAAAGCGCGCCGGTAAAAAAGCTTTAAAAACGTCACCTCGCGCTTTCTTTGCACTTGACCGACCGTAACAATTATACTATAAAACTTTCGCTGCTTGAATGTGGTATGCGACTGACCTTCATTGACGTACTGATTGTACCACGGACTTTTGGTAGGGTTGTCAACTTTAACAACATCTCGGAAAGCTTCACAAGCCTCTGATAAAAAAAAATGTAGTACACTTGTTAGAAGTTTCAAGAAAAGGGGTTTCACCAACTAATGTCAAAGATATTTGATTGTATACAGGGTGTAATCGTTAAGTGTGCACAGGCGATTATTCCGTAACTATTGCAGATATCAAAAAACTTTAAACTGATATCGAAAGTACTTTACCTAATGAGTAAAATGACATTAATAACTTTTTAAAAATAAAACGAGAAATATCCAAAAAAATTACATTAATCACTCCCATACATTTAGTATGAGATAGTAGAAAGGTTTTAGTTTCCTTATTAGTACCTACTCATTTTACCCTTGTCATTTTATAATTATGTACGATATGAAGGTATTAATGAATTTCAAGTAGATACACGTGAAGATTAATTATCTTACCACTTCAAATTTATAATAAGCCTTGTTTCAATATTGTATTGATTTGAACTAGCTGAAAAGCAACATACTAAATAAAAACAAAAAGAAAGATACTCTTTGGTGTTCGTTCTAAATTCAAATTCTTTATCGCGGGTTCTCGTTCCCGCCAATTTATTGTATTTTTCAATTTGCGTTAATAATCGTGATTGTTGCATTTATTGATTGAAAAATGGCATATTCCAATACAGAAAAAATTCGGAGCTAAAATAGAGCCAATAATAGCCAATAATAGTGCAACCCCTTGGCCTGCCAGATCCCCGGATCTCACGCCTTGTGATTTCTTCCTATGGGGATTTGTCAAAGACCACGTGTACGCTGAGAGAGTACACAGCCTAGAAGAGTTACAGAATCGTGTACGTCGTGCAATTGCTTTAATTACTCCGCAAATGTTGAGGAAAGTTCATTTAGAAACTGTAAATAGAGCTCGTCATTGTATTGCACAAGGAGGACGTCACTTCGAACATATGCTTTGAACACAAAATTTTGTACTTACTAAGAAATAAAATGTATGGGAGTGATTAATGTAATTTTTTGGATATTTCTCGTTTTATTTTTAAAAAGATATTAATGTCAATATCAATAATAATAATAAGATATTAATCTCAATATGTTTATAGAAAAACGCAGGAAAATATAGTGTTGGAAAAAGTCGCACTGAGGAGAGAAAAAGGCCATCAAGCTTTTAAGTTTTTTGTGTCTGAACAAAAGTTATCGTTGTTTTTGAATGAACAATTATGGCCCCAGGGCATAATTTTCAGGCGCTTTGTGCACTTCAAGCCAAAGATTGCGAATAGTGCTGATACTGTGGGTGGCCCGCTATCTAAACATAATGTATAGTAGCTCATTATGCAGATTAGTTAGCTTCAATTGTAAGAGTGTAAAACGCTCCGCTGACCATATAAGAAGTCTCTGCCGGACATCGGACATAATAGCCCTACAAGAGACGTGGCTGTTACCAGATGATATCCAGTTCCTGAGCACCATTGATCACGGGTTCGGTTCTACGGGTACGTCAGCGGTGGATACGTCAGCTGGTATGCTTATTGGCCGCCCTTTTGGTGGAGTGGCGTTGCTTTGGAACAAAAGCATTTTCCAAAATGTGTCTATTGTGCAGTGCGATAACCCGCGAATTTGTGCTATAAAAATAACTTTGGGCCAGAGGTCGTTCTTAGTGTTCAGCATTTATATGCCTACGGATAAAGCGGTTAACCTGGCGGAGTTTACGGATTGTCTCGGCTTGGTGAGTGCTATAATAAGAAATGACAATACTGAGTGCGTTTATATACTTGGTGACTTTAATGCCCACCCCAATACACAATTCTTTGACGAACTAAAAAGTTTTTGTTGTGAGGAGAACTGGTTATGTGCGGATGTGGAGTTATTGGGACTGAACTCCGACACGTATAGTTTTATAAGCGAAGCTAGCGGGTCTAGACGATGGCTAGACCACTGTGTCCTCACTGAATCAGCTGTTCAGTCTATTTCGAACATTTCAATTAAATATGACGTCATGTGGTCGGATCACTACCCATTAATTTTAGAATGTAACTTTGACATAATTAAACCTAAATCAGTAATACTTGACCAAAATAATGTAATTAATAATGTATTATGGAGAGAGAGAACCCCAGAACAAATATCCCACTTTAATAAAATATGTCATGAAAAATTTAGAAACATACATTTTCCTAGTGAATTAAGATACTGTGCTGACTTTAGATGTAATAATTTTGACCATAGACATGTTATTGACAGGATGTATTTTTCAATTATAAGTGCTTTGAGCAGTGCCGCCGCTGATAGTCGTGTTTTAAGTGTAAGTCGAAAGACGAAGAGAAAACCAATAGTAGGTTGGAATAGGCATGTGGGCGATGCGCACAGGGAGGCTAGGTATAAGTACAAGTTATGTGTAGATTATGGAAAGCCTACTTCAGGACGTCTCTATAACGAGATGTATGAGAGCAGACGGATTTTTAAGTCACGCTTAAGATGGTGTCAAAATCATAGCGATCAACTTAAAATGGACATCTTAACGTCACAACATGCTCAACAGGACTTTAAAAACTTCTGGAAGTTTTTAAAGTCCTGCTGCGTCTGCGTCCTACAAATAAGCTAAATAGCAAGCCTAGCCTTCCTGTGAGTGTAGCTGGCATCAATGACCACAAGCATATAGCTGACATGTTCAAAGAACACTTTACTGTATGTTCACCATTGGGTCCATCACAGTCCGTAATCGATGATGGGTCCAGTGCTCAGGAGTTGGGTACTAGATTTATAGCTGCAGATGTCAAAAGAGCTATAAAATCTATGTCACGCGGCAAATCTCCTGGCCACGACGGACTCAGTATCGAACATCTGAAGAACGCAGGCCCTCACTTACCGAGAGTACTCGCGATGTTCTATACCCTATGCTTAGGGCACTCATACCTACCTGTCGAGATGATTAAGACTGTGGTGGTACCAATTGTGAAAAACAAAACCGGTGACATAAGTGATAAGTCTAATTATAGGCCTATCTCGCTGGCCACTATTGTTGTGAAAGTGCTGGACAGTTTGCTTAATACTCAATTAGACCGTTATCTTGAAATACATGACAATCAATTCGGTTTTAGGCCTGGGCTTTCTACAGATATGGCTATTTTGAGTTTAAAGCAGACTGTCAAGTACTACACAGACCGGCGGACGCCCGTTTATGCCTGTTTTCTCGACCTCTCAAAGGCATTTGACCTGGTTAATTATGACATCTTATGGCAGAAGCTAAAAGATATTGATCTGCCACCAGAATTAAATAACATCTTTAAGTTTTGGTATAAAAACCAGGTCAATGTAGTGAGATGGTCGGGAGCTTATTCTGAGCCGTACAGGTTGGAGTGTGGGGTGAGGCAGGGGGGGTTGACCTCTCCCAAGCTCTTTAACCTGTACGTTAACGCACTGATAGATGAGCTCAGCAGCACTTATGTTGGCTGCCACATTGACGATACCTGTGTCAATAACATTAGCTACGCAGATGACATGGTGTTGCTGAGTGCATCAGCCTGTGGACTGAGGAGGCTTTTAGGCATCTGTGAGGGCTACGCCCATAGCCATGGCCTTAAATATAATGTGAAGAAGAGTGAGTGCATGGTCTTTCAGGCCAGAGGAAAATGTCCGTCGTACATACCACCGATAAAATTGTATGGAACGCCGCTAAATAGAGTGGAACAATTTAGATATCTCGGACATTTAGTAACCTCCGACCTGAAAGACGATGTGGATATAGAGAGAGAACGGAGGGCGCTGTCTGTTAGAGCGAACATGATCGCCCGCAGGTTTGCTCGTTGCTCCACTGATGTAAAAATTACACTTTTCCGAGCCTACTGTACTAGTTTCTACACGAGCAGCCTGTGGGCGAACTATACTCAAAAGCAGTACAGTGCCCTTCGCGTACAATATAATAACGCGTTCAGAGTGCTGGTGGGGCTGCCTCGCTTCTGCAGCGCATCCGGGATGTTTGCAGAAGCGCGAGTAGACTGTTTCTACGCTACCATGCGCAAGCGCAGCACGTCCCTGGTGCGCAGAGTGCGGGCCAGCTCCAACACCATCCTGAGCGTGTTTGCCAGTAGGTTTGATTGTCATTACATGAACCATTGCGATATGGTTCATTTAATGACAAGCAAAACTACAATTAGAAAGGGTACACGCTGCGGGGTTCTCTCCATATAAATGTATGTGTATAGGTTAATTAAGTACTACTAACAATAGATTTAAGTTTTACTAACAAAATGATCCATGTTGACCGAAATAAATAATTATGAATTATGAATTAATGTCATTTTACTCATTAGGTAAAGTACTTTCGATATCAGTTTAAAGTTTTTTGATATCTGCAATAGTTACGGAATAATCGCCTGTGCACACTTAACGATTACACCCTGTATAGGTAGTATGTTGATCATTATTGCGCTGCGGATTGACATAAAAGAAATAACATATACAATATTTATCAGAAATAGAATCATTCGATGCTAATATACACAATAATAATGCACGAATATTAATGTTTTTTTTTACGTAGCAGCCCTAAATTTTATCCGGTGGCTTTCACGACTGGTCGAGCAACCGATCGCTATAGCAGATCTATTCGCGCATTGTTTCTGAAGCTGTTTTGTCTACAGCTCTACATCAAGTGCAAGTTGCACTGGTTTTAAAGCTCTTCTAACACTAGTAGCATAAGTTGGTTTCCTTACCTTTTTTTTGGCTGGTAAAGGTTCCAAAGTAGAATTAGTCGGAAGTGTGGACCGGTCACACTTCTGTTCAGACAATAAAAGGGCAGTAGCAAACTAAGTTACGAGATCATCCTTTGCTGCGCTCATTTGTACAATGACTTAATCAAACATGGATATTTGGATAACGGGTAAACACTAAACGTACAATTTGAAAAAAAATGCAACTGTACATAGGTACGTTAATTTAAAAAGCCGATTTTTATAACAACGTAGTGAACACACACGTGTGAAAACACATGAAAAAAAAACTCAACTCAGAAACAGAGCTTGAGTCTGAGCACTCTCAAGCATAGATTTTTTGACAGTTCTCCATTGACAAATGTAAAAAATCTATGCTTGAGACTCGGCTCAGACTCAAACACTGTTTCTGAACACGGGCCTAAGTATCGGAAATAGGTCAACACAGTAGCTTCGGTTGTAAACGGCAATAAAACCATGAATCAACAAAAGTAAATCCAATCATCAAGAACGGCGCGTGATCGTGAACATGTGTTCTTCCACTTTCATCTGCACAATGGGCACCAAAGTTGTATTTCTTATTTGTTGTACACGCTTTCACTGCGATCGATGGCCGAAGGTATCGTTCACAACTTGAGATAAAAACCGCTATACACAAGCGCACAAGCTTCATTTACTATGTGATGTTTGAAGACCTCGTGGCAGACGCCTGTCAGGCTGAGAAGGGTGAGCTGTGATACGTTTGCACGATCGGAAATACTTTTCACTACTTGGGTATGAATTCGTAAAAGATGTCATGGATGATGGTAGAGATGACGGCTGACAGAGGGAATGGAATACGAGAACATGTTGTGCCGACCTCACATAAAAAGGGATAAGGGTAGGAATAGGAAGATGATGAGTGTTTGAATGACCTATGACGCAGTATTCTAGTATGGGCTTGATTATAAACCAATGTACATTTTTCTCCTTGTAGATATATCACAGAAACTGTCAAATTTAATACAAATTTAACACATCTACCGCGATAAAAAATATACTGGGCTAGCAACGGACTCCAGAAGAGACAATTGGCCAGGACTCAGGTGAACAACCGAGCTGTGAAGCCAGTTACTAATTTTAACCGAGCTTCCGATAAAACAGTTGAGAAGTTTTTGACAAGGTCTTGGGAAAACCGGACACGAAAGGAGCCTGTCCGAGGCGCATTTTCCTTCCTCCACACTGGTTTTAAAAGACCAGTGACACGATAAGAAAAAGAAGTGGATAGTAGAATATCAATTTTTCAAATCTCTATGAACAGCGAAAGCTTTGAAAGTCTAAAGGTCGAAAACCTGAAAGGTTATAAATCAATTTTTCAATGGCTCATTGTCGTATTCAATTTGTGTACACTTCAACTTTTGTTATATATGGTTGGTTGCGTAATATTTTAGTTTTAAACATTCTCTTGCGCAAGGTGAACCAGTTAGATAATAGTCATTTCACTTTCTGATGATTTATCTTCATCCTCCATACCTATCGTATTCCTATTGATATTTTTAAGCGAAAGATCAATAATAGGCCTACCATGAGCTCTGTCTCTTGCTCTGGTTTTGTGTCTGTGTGAGTGCCTACCAGTGCATTATACTGTGTGTGTGACGTTTTGACGTAGGGTTTATTTAGTCAACACTCACACAGACTCAAAACCAGAACCAGAGACACAGCCAAAATGAGCTCATGGTAGGCCTACACATGTTTTAAAGTGATAGACATAAAGTGCAAATTCCATGGTTAATTCTGACGTGATTTTAAGAGTTCGCATTGTTTCTAAAATTCAAATAATTTGTGAGTCTTATTTTGTGTTGTTTAATTTTGTGCGCCTCAAAGTTCTTTCGTGTAGAACTTATAGTACCTTTAGAGTACTCTTTTAATTACTGATTTTGATCAGTTGAGCTATCTCTAGATCGTTTATCCGTTATTGGCTGTTGTACTACAAATGTAAATCCGTTATTGGCTGTATGTTCAAAATGTAAGTATTGACTATTTCGTTCTAAAATAAAATAAAATCATTTTTAACGGTCTGCATATAGCTCAACTGTTTCTTGTGTATTTTGTTATTTGTGTAAATAAATTACTTATTGATAATTCTAGACTATCGTCAGCGATAGGTACACTACACTACTCCATTTTACCATTATCTGAATAAACCCATGAATCATGTTCCTCATCCGTGCAACAATATCTCATTTTCTGGTCTCTCCGGTTAATAACCAATTTTACGATGCGATTATAGTTTTCAATGCACCTTCACCTACTGCTATTATTTATTCTGTGGTAGCGGTCTGAAGTGTGTCAACAGGTCCAAGGCCTACCACAAGCTCTGTCTCTGGCCCTTTCTCTGGCTCTGTCTCTGTCTCTGGCTCTGTCTCTGTCTCTGTCTCTGGCTCTGTCTCTGGCTCTGTCTCTGGCTCTGTCTCTGGCTCTGTCTCTGGCTCTGGCTCTGTCTCTGTCTCTGTCTCTGTCTCTGTCTCTGTCTCTGTCTCTGTCTCTGTCTCTGTCTCTGTCTCTGTCTCTGTCTCTGTCTCTGTCTCTGTCTCTGTCTCTGTCTCTGTCTCTGTCTCTGTCTCTGTCTCTGTCTCTGTCTCTGTCTCTGTCTCTGTCTCTGTCTCTGTCTCTGTCTCTGTCTCTGTCTCTGTCTCTGTCTCTGTCTCTGTCTCTGTCTCTGTCTCTGTCTCTGTCTCTGTCTCTGTCTCTGTCTCTGTCTCTGTCTCTGTCTCTGTCTCTGTCTCTGTCTCTGTCTCTGTCTCTGTCTCTGTCTCTGTCTCTGTCTCTGTCTCTGTCTCTGTCTCTGTCTCTGTCTCTGTCTCTGTCTCTGTCTCTGTCTCTGTCTCTGTCTCTGTCTCTGTCTCTGTCTCTGTCTCTGTCTCTGTCTCTGTCTCTGTCTCTGTCTCTGTCTCTGTCTCTGTCTCTGTCTCTGTCTCTGTCTCTGTCTCTGTCTCTGTCTCTGTCTCTGTCTCTGTCTCTGTCTCTGTCTCTGTCTCTGTCTCTGTCTCTGTCTCTGTCTCTGTCTCTGTCTCTGTCTCTGTCTCTGTCTCTGTCTCTGTCTCTGTCTCTGTCTCTGTCTCTGTCTCTGTCTCTGTCTCTGTCTCTGTCTCTGTCTCTGTCTCTGTCTCTGTCTCTGTCTCTGTCTCTGTCTCTGTCTCTGTCTCTGTCTCTGTCTCTGTCTCTGTCTCTGTCTCTGTCTCTGTCTCTGTCTCTGTCTCTGTCTCTGTCTCTGTCTCTGTCTCTGTCTCTGTCTCTGTCTCTGTCTCTGTCTCTGTCTCTGTCTCTGTCTCTGTCTCTGTCTCTGTCTCTGTCTCTGTCTCTGTCTCTGTCTCTGTCTCTGTCTCTGTCTCTGTCTCTGTCTCTGTCTCTGTCTCTGTCTCTGTCTCTGTCTCTGTCTCTGTCTCTGTCTCTGTCTCTGTCTCTGTCTCTGTCTCTGTCTCTGTCTCTGTCTCTGTCTCTGTCTCTGTCTCTGTCTCTGTCTCTGTCTCTGTCTCTGTCTCTGTCTCTGTCTCTGTCTCTGTCTCTGTCTCTGTCTCTGTCTCTGTCTCTGTCTCTGTCTCTGTCTCGGTCTCGGTCTCGGTCTCGGTCTCGGTCTCGGTCTCGGTCTCGGTCTCGGTCTCGGTCTCGGTCTCGGTCTCGGTCTCGGTCTCGGTCTCGGTCTCGGTCTCTGTCTCTGTCTCTGTCTCTGTCTCTGTCTCTGTCTCTGTCTCTGTCTCTGTCTCTGTCTCTGTCTCTGTCTCTGTCTCTGTCTCTGTCTCTGTCTCTGTCTCTGTCTCTGTCTCTGTCTCTGTCTCTGTCTCTGTCTCTGTCTCTGTCTCTGTCTCTGTCTCTGTCTCTGTCTCTGTCTCTGTCTCTGTCTCTGTCTCTGTCTCTGTCTCTGTCTCTGTCTCTGTCTCTGTCTCTGTCTCTGTCTCTGTCTCTGTCTCTGTCTCTGTCTCTGTCTCTGTCTCTGTCTCTGTCTCTGTCTCTGTCTCTGTCTCTGTCTCTGTCTCTGTCTCTGTCTCTGTCTCTGTCTCTGTCTCTGTCTCTGTCTCTGTCTCTGTCTCTGTCTCTGTCTCTGTCTCTGTCTCTGTCTCTGTCTCTGTCTCTGTCTCTGTCTCTGTCTCTGTCTCTGTCTCTGTCTCTGTCTCTGTCTCTGTCTCTGTCTCTGTCTCTGTCTCTGTCTCTGTCTCTGTCTCTGTCTCTGTCTCTGTCTCTGTCTCTGTCTCTGTCTCTGTCTCTGTCTCTGTCTCTGTCTCTGTCTCTGTCTCTGTCTCTGTCTCTGTCTCTGTCTCTGTCTCTGTCTCTGTCTCTGTCTCTGTCTCTGTCTCTGTCTCTGTCTCTGTCTCTGTCTCTGTCTCTGTCTCTGTCTCTGTCTCTGTCTCTGTCTCTGTCTCTGTCTCTGTCTCTGTCTCTGTCTCTGTCTCTGTCTCTGTCTCTGTCTCTGTCTCTGTCTCTGTCTCTGTCTCTGTCTCTGTCTCTGTCTCTGTCTCTGTCTCTGTCTCTGTCTCTGTCTCTGTCTCTGTCTCTGTCTCTGTCTCTGTCTCTGTCTCTGTCTCTGTCTCTGTCTCTGTCTCTGTCTCTGTCTCTGTCTCTGTCTCTGTCTCTGTCTCTGTCTCTGTCTCTGTCTCTGTCTCTGTCTCTGTCTCTGTCTCTGTCTCTGTCTCTGTCTCTGTCTCTGTCTCTGTCTCTGTCTCTGGCTCTGTCTTTGGCTCTGTCTCTGGGTCTGTCTTTGGCTCTGTCTCTGGCTCTGGTTTAGAGTCTGTGTGAGTGCTGTCTAAATAAACCTTACGTCGAAACGTCACACACACAGTACACTGGTGAGCACTCACACAGACTCAAAACCAGAGCCAAAGACAGAGCCAGACAGAGCTTGTGGTAGGCCTACTGGTTGGCCTACTTACCGCTGCTATAATATGCTTAGATATATGTACTGCATTTCGTTTCTGGGACGCACCAATTGACCGAAAGTCGATATTGCACTTTTTAAAAGGGCCAAACTGCTTTTCTTGTTTACACTTACACAAGATATACATGTTGATAGGTCAGTGAACCTGACGCCTTGACCTGCTGGTTTTTCTACAGTCAATAAATAAAAAGCTTAAATTCTAGTATACGTGCTTGGATAATCGTTGATTGGCATAGAATAAGATTTAATATCGATTAAAGTAAAATTCTCAAGTCAAAAGATTCTTTTAACGTATTTATAGCAAGCAAAAATATAATTATCTAGACTTAATACGTATTTTAATCGTTTTGTTATACCTTAGTTTGTCAAGAGCCTAGATTTGCTGCAATTATTTTCCGTAAGTTATAGGTACCTAGGTACTTTTCTTTATGTCATATTAATCGATGTAATATATAACTATAAGACCCATCCACCAACTCTATAGGTTCCTGGTTTCAAAGAGAGGTACAAATGAGTGACTTTGATGTATGGCGAACTCAGTCGATACTTTGTTACTAATTGGCGTTTGTGCTGGATGCTGTTGCATAGTCAATTAAAGCCTATGTGTAGCAAGAAACGGGACTAAGGCATGTGTGGCCATAGATCAGAACTTTCTGGATTGTAAATGAAAAGCTATAGGTCATAGAAGCTTCTACTGCATAATTACAAACAAGAAAGTACCCTGTTCTCCGTAAATCCCACGGTTCAATGTTCTGATCCAAACAGTTGCTAGTAAAACAATAAAAAGCTATTTTTCAACACAAAGCTCCTACAAAATTCTAAAGCAAACTGATGCTCACCATTATTAGCTGATACCTCGACAAAACCACCACCTATTTACGTGTTAATTCTCAAGCCTTGCCCGGCAATTTCCCATCAAACTGACAAAGAAAAATTGTACTCGCGATAGAGGCTAGGCACGAAGGGTATATTAATACATCCGCTGTTTATTTCACAAAAAGTTTGCCGAGATACAAGTCTCGACTTTCTTGTTGGCCCAGCATCCTGCCTCGATGCGCTACAGGTCTAAAAAATAAAAGGCAAAATAAACTCGGGAGGTCAGGCGTGCACAGGCCCTCATTGTCTTCCAATATTAGCGAGTTTTATGCGCTCTTTCAGCCTCACCGGGATAAAACTGCCCGTAAACGGCAGCGCTCTAAATCTGACAATACTAGAGTTATGCCACATTCCGAGTCCATGTGCCATTGTGTGCAACCTTGTAAAGAGATAACATCGGTTGTCGCAAAACGATGAAGCCGACAAAGCGGGTATTTTTAAAGGTCTAATTCACAATCGATGGATTTCAGGTTTTGCTATCTTTATCCTTTCTGTCACTCTGCAGGTGGCCTCCAAGCGGCATCCGTTCAATGAAGTGACCAATGACAGTGTGGATCTCTGTCTATAATATTAAAATAGTTTTTTATGAAGTTTTGATGAATGATAAGAATAATATCTTTAGGTAAAAGCATTTGGCGTAGCGTATAGTAGAAAGTTTTAAGGAAGTTACTATATGTTACTATAATGAGTACAATAATAAACACTTCAGTTGGGGCCGATCTCGGTCACGCTCTGACGATGCATCTGCGAGGGCATATACAGTAACGGTAGTTATTTGCCAATTAGTGCTTCGTGAGCCCAGCACTTGTAACTTTGCATACTAGTTGAGTAACACATGTTATCCGTCCAGTTCCTAGTCTTACCTATACAGAGATAACATCTGAGGTACATTTATTGCTGTCGATCGTGACGAAATTACGAGCAAACCGCTTCAGGTATAATTACTCATACTTTTTCTCCTCTATTACTTCACAATTAAAAGGTGCTCTAGCGTGACGGTCTCACGAACAGAACGAGTCAATAAACCAGTCAGTCAGCACAACGCCAGTCAGATTTATAATGGATTTGAAAAAGGAGTTATACAATGCGTCTGACGGCGTAAATAGACCTATGAAACCTGTCCGTGAAGCCATATCATATCTGTCATTGTTTATATTTATAAGCCCTCGAGTCATAGTCACGGATCAGCGCACCGCTCCTAATAAGTGCTCAGCGTTCATTGAAGGAAGCAGCTCTAGGAATTTATGGACGTAAGAAGATTGCGCTTGGCCATAATCTGTCGAAGCCGCCGGCGCGCTGTATCACAAATTGCTAGCCCGCGATACCGACGCTCCGCTTTAGCGAATCCTTATAGAATCAGATTACACGCTTCACCACCGTAACCTGGACACAAATGCACAATTGCATAATCTTGCTGGATTTTCGTCGAAATCTCAGCAGTAGATCATGTCAGCTTAATAACCCATTGAACGGGCTCCAAGGCCGGGGTTTTGATTTACGCGTCACTTTCGTCGCGATCCCGTTAAAGCTTTTAAACCGGCCGGCTGGGCTGATAAGTCGAGGAAAGTCGGCGAGTCGCCGGCCAAGACGAATGGTCTGTGTTGCTTCACTTTATGCTAATGTTGAACCGGCGGCGTGTGAAATGGAACGGTCACTACGATACGAGGCGACTGTGCGGTATGGTATAGCCATCGGTATTATGGTATAGCTATTGGTCTAAGCGTTATTGCTTTACGGCGCCAGATTAACTGCAATCGGTACGCGCCACACGCAGAGACATTCGAATGATAATTTACATTTTATGACAAAATCCGTCTACCGCTGCTATGAACGGAAAATTATAATCGGCTATATAGAAAGCGAGGCTAGTTCATGGCTAAAATATGGTACTAAGCTGCTGAAAATCACATGGAAGGTGTAGAGCAAACTGCACCAATTTGTTCGCCCAAAACAACAGTGCTTAAGGTTTTAATGATCCTAATTAACAATCACCTAGGATATATACTGGATATACATACAAGGAAAGAGATATGTAGTTTTCTTAAGTTTTATCGAAATAGCGTAGAAATATCAGACAGTGATTTACACGGTCTTGAACTTTAAGCATGCAATAGGCATTTGCTGCAGCTTTTTATGACTTTTATAGTCACCATCAGTCAGGAGATATTAAACAGTCAAATTCATCGAGATATAAGTACTACGTACTAGAGAAGACACCGTAAATTCCTACTTTGTCCCGTTCAACTGCGGCGATCGCGCCGCAAATCACTCAGTCGCCTCAGTAGCTCTCTCTCGAAAACGCGTAAGTGCCGTGATTTACATGGCGCTTAAGACCTTTTTGCCGAGAACAAATTACGAAGAATAGGACAATTCCGTTATTTGACGTAGCTTCTCTAGTACGTAGTACTTATATCTCGATGGTCAAATTAGTGTTTATTGGTGGTAAGCCAACTGAATCTAATGAAAATGGAGATTCGTATTGGTAAAGGAGGTGGTACTCACGTTCCCGAGGAAGCCGCTGCAAGGCTGGATTGGCGGCGGCAGCGGGGGCAGATCGGGAGAGCGGCGTCGTGGACTGCCAGCCTGCTCAGAATGCCCCATCCTTAGTGCATCCCTGAATAGAAAAAATATGCTCTACACACAACTGATTGGAAAGAACTTGGAACACGACAAGAAAACGGTCATATAAAAAAACGGTAGGAACCAAGACGTAGTTTGTTGCCTGTTCTTCTAGGCTTGGTCACGTGGAACTGGCAGCTAGACTCACCTAGCTTTAAGACGTTTCAAAGTGATCCTTGCGATTCTACTGAATAAATACACTTTTGATTTAGGTTTAGGTACACCATGATAAAACTAATCAAACATTCACAACACGAAGGAGGAGAAGAACCGAAGACCGGGCTCAGTGGCGCGTGTTGAGAGAAAACTACGTCCAGCAGTGGATTGATGCAAGTTGATGATGATTCCAAACACGATGTAACCAGCCAAACAAGAGATTTTGTCTATTTTGGACAGTTTTCATAACAAAATCCAATTAAATGTGTGAAACCAAACCCAGTAGGTAGGTGTTGAAAGGATGCATTGTGTTCGTAGACAGAAATCATCTGTTCAAAGAACTCTGCCAGCATTTTAGGTGATAATTGGCTTATCGAATTAGCATTTACAATAGTAGCCCATAGTACAAGCTCTGCTTAATTTGGGGCTATATGGTGTTGTGTGCATTGTCCACAATATTTATTTATTTATTTGCTTGGGGATAAAGACGCTGTTGTGGGCAGCTAATCTATAAACATACAATCACGTGACAGTTCTTTTTAATAGTTTTATCTTATCTAATTAATTATTATCAGAAAGTCTCGTATTTAGAAAATCAAGATAATCGTCAGACTCGTAGGGCCATGTTATTTTATGATAAGTTACGGAACCAGCACATCCACTGCTGCGTATAGGCATCTTCTGCCAGCCTCCTCTGTTCTGCACGTCTCTTGTCCACAGGTGTTTCCTGCGACCTTTACGATGTCGACCAATCGCGCTTTCGGACGGCCTAGATTGATCACTGCTCAATATGTATAAAACGCTGGCTAAAACAATAGCCAACTTCATAGAGTCCACGTATTACATTACAGCTTAAAGGTCATTGAATTGAATGCCGATACAACCCCACTGCTGGTTGTCCAGCCGCCAATGATTTGAGTTCTTACTGACATCCTTCTTTCCGTTCCTTTCCGTGATTCACCTGGACGATTTTGTAAAGTTTGTAAGTTTTACTAACAAGGAACAGCGATCTCATCTTGTTGCCCCATTTTTCGACCACTGTCTGTTGCCATACAAAGCGAAGTTCCTATTAGCTATCTTAGGTTTATTACGTCAGCTTTCAGTCTTGCTGCAATCGTTCCTTGTCAAAGTTATGTTGTGTTTTAATTCGTTTTTTATTGCAACCAAAGCTCAAAATAATGTCGAAATTGACAGATGCCACTAGGTTTCGATTGTAACTAAAGATACAATCACATCACAGGTTGTCTCGTGATGTAACTTTTTTTTACAACTAATGGGCCCCATCTGATTTAAGTGGTAACCATCGCCTATATAACAAAGCATTGCCTTCTTATTTTTGTTTTACTTATTTGTTGTTTTTTTTCCTATCTTTGATTGGCCTCATTCAGCTCAGTTGGTAGTAGCTCTGCCTTCTGCGCCTAGGTCGTGGATTCGATCTCCACCGAGAACAAATATGTGTGTGCTGAGCGCAGGTGTTTTTTTGTATGTTGTCTGGGTTTGTATTCTAAATATGTATTTACAACAAAAAAAGTATTACTTTATTAGATATCTGGTTCCCATAATAGTACAAGATCTGCTTAATTTGGGGTTTGATAGTGTTTTGTGGATTGTTCACAATATATATTTATTTATAACTAGTGGCATCCCGAGGCTTCGCTCGCCCGTTCCCGTAATACCCTGTTCCCGTTGCTTTTTCGGGATAAAAAGTATCCTATGTCCTTTTCCCGGTTCTAAGCTACCTCCCCACTAATTTTCTGCCAAATCGGTTCCGCCGTTCTTGAGTTATAAATAGTGTAACTAACACGACTTTCTTTTATAAATATAGATTATTGTGAAATTGTTTCTCCGGTATAGCGCGCGTCAGAGACGATCGTGGATCCTTATTGGCCAAAATGTCGTGCCTCTCACAGCTTTTCATGTATCCGTTCAAAAATATACATGAACACGTTACTAATTTTATGCTAAAACTAGTAAAACTAGCTTGGCGGATTAAATCGAATCGCGGATGTCTGTGCTATATGATTGGAAAAGCGGTTACGCCGAGGTCGTTTGTTCACCTCACTATTCAAATGTATGTGATTTTTATATTTCGCAACAATTCGTGCAGTGTAAAATCGATTTGTTAATTTTTATAAAAAAAAAACTGTGCACACGATATTTCAGCCAACTGGATTACCGTGTCGAGAGAGATAATCGCTGATTACTCTAGAAAATTCATGGAATTTACCAAGTATTAAAAATTCTATAAAACAAATGGGCTAGTTTTCGTTTTGTTAGTCCTACCATGGAACTAACAGGATTAAAAAGTTGTGGCAGTTCTATGACGTCACAGTCCAATGAGCAAATCAGAGTTACCGACTCCAAGTTTTATGCAAGCTGTAAAGGCCTGCGCACATCTAAGCGATGGCGATGGCGATCAGCTGAAACGCTGTCAAATATGACAGTGATATTTGACAGCGTTTCAGCTGATCGTTCCGCCATGGCCTAAATGTGCGCAGGCCTTAAGCGCGATTTCCACCGATTCGGTGGCACCGAACATATAAACTAACGTAAAGCTATATTTGGGCTCCTTAACAGAGCTTATGTTGAAGCTGTGATCCTTTTTGCACAAGTTTTCTATATTATTTTCAAAAGCTAACCGTTTTAGAAATATCTTTTCTCAATTACACGTGTAAGTTGTAAGCAGGTCTTACAGATTCCGGTTCCCACGGGTCTCGATCCGTCAAGATAACCCTTTATTTATCACCAGCGACCACCTAGTCGTAGACCTGCCCGGTGGTAACGATTGCCTTGGTAATGACGTTATGCCACCTCGGACGAACATGATCGGCGTAAACCGTAAAAATCTAACTTAATGATAATGTTTGAAATCCATTACATCTTTATCTTGTTAGTTTGACACGTTATTTGTTTTTGTATAACCTTATATTCTTTAGAAAGAGTAGAATTATTTTTGTTGGTTAAAAAAGGAAGAATATGGGTACGTTACGTTAGCTTTCATTTATTATAAAAAAAACTTAGGTTTTGTTTATGAACTTTTGAAGAAATATTTTTTTTGGAAAGTTTAAACTAAACCACTATAAAAGCTCTCTTTTTAAAAATCAAAATTTTAATTTATGTTCCTACACATAATTTTAAATAAAATAAGGAAATAAATAAGTAACAAAATTAAACCCAACCTATGCATACGGTTTATTGGTAAATTCTAGTAACAAAGCAAATCTAGTCCATTGATCTACAAGGCGTGATTTATATTACTCCAATTTACAAAAATTTGGCAGTTTATTTTAAAAAATCGCAATATAACCCGATGCGTGGGTGTTGATAGCATGCAAAATTAACGGTTATTGCAAGAAGCTCAGTTTGGCCGTGAATGCCATTAAAGATATCCGTAAATGGTGAAAAAACGATAAATTAAGCCTTACCGATCGATCGAGAGCCTTAAGATCTCTAGGGGGCCTATTCTCGCGCTCTCAACTCTCTCGAACGCGAATCAAAATGTCGCGGGGTAAAAAATGTGCACAAATGGTCCGATTTTTATGGATGAGTCTTGAAGAGATCCAATGTAATTTTCATTTGCAAACGATAGTATGCTAACTTTTTTACAAAGCTTTTAAATCGTGCTTACCATTTCATCTTAAAACAGGATCCGTCGAAACCTTTTTCATTATATTTGGCGAATTTACTTATAGGAGCGCGCGAGAATAGTCGCCTGCGCAATTGCCTTATAAACAGAAACCCGATGTTCGACTTTTATCGGAAACTAATAGACGGCCAATTTATAGCGGAGCAAAAAATAAAATTGCAATAACTCCTTGAATCGTGCCAGTCTAAACAACGAACTATAATTTATGGTGTTGTTCTACATGAGCTGTCTTTTTAATGTCTTAAAGAAAGTAGATAGATACCTACGTATAAAGGTAGCCTATTGGAGGTACACATTGTATAGCGTGGGGTTGTAACCTTATGTTATTATCTTAAGTAGGTTAGTAGGTACAACATCTAATCTGTGCGATCTAATCTGCGAGATTTCTCGGCTTCTTATCGACAATATCTCGATCACAAATTCAATTCCAATCTCGATTTAGGTGGAAAATTTGTAGAAACCATATTTGTTTGTCAAAAAAGTCGTTATTTTTTGTTCATACTAACATTCCACCCAACTTCAAAGTATAAGTACTGGGTACAAGATAGATATTTCTGCTAAATTTTGCTGAGATTATGTTCGAGAAAATTACTCTCATTTCAACCTATATTTTTTGTGCCCCGCGGGGGCAATTTTGCAGCGCTCATTGTGGGTACGTAAGGTAGTCAAGTAGGTACTTGGTAACGTACTTTAATTCAATCTGGTTTATTACTGAATAGATTGAAAATGCTGTATGCTCATATTAATAATGGTCCTATAGCAGTCATTTAGTTAAGCAGGTCGCTATGTCTCTTGCCATCTCTATTTGTTGACATAAAAGTGACAGTGACAAGAGACGTAAGGCTTTATCGATGGGGGGGTTAGTAGGTACTTAAGCTTCTTCAAATTCAAATTCAATAAAATTTTATTCAATACAATTGCAAGAATCACTTTGAAACGTCTTAAAGCTAGGTGAGTCTAGGTGCCAGTTCCACGCGACCAAGCCTAGAAGAACAGGCAACAAACTACGGCTCGGTTCTCACCGTTTTTTTATATGAGCTTACCTAAGGCATGTACTCCGGGGTGCCAATAAGAAATCAAACCCGGAATGATGGGCAGGAAAATGGAAAAAGATAAACAAAATCTTATTTATCTTACATTTTGAAATTTTACATAGAAATTACTTTAACTGTAAATATAGGGTAATAATGATAAGATTTCGGATTGGTGAACTAAATGGTTATTAGTTTAATCGATTTACAATTTTGAGATAGCAGATTAGATTCTCGAGAAATCTGTAACGGCCATTGACAGTTTTATTCCGTTATTAATTCGAATGACAGAAGAAAACGAGCCAAGGCCGTAGGAGCCTCACATTTGCATAACGACTCTTTAATTAAAGTATACATCATTGATTCATGAGAAAAAATACCTAGACTAGAGAAACTAAGAACGATGGGATGTGTATAGTTCCATGAGTCAAGCCACCGACCAAACCCTCCAAATAAGAGATACCATCCACGAAAGAGTCACGATCTTCAAACATGAGAGGCCGACTATGGAAAAGTTTAAGCACAAAAGAGATAGGTAAGTATGATGAAAATCTAAACAGATATTGAAATAAGAACATTTTTTTTGTAATTCACTGTTATTTTTAAACTGATTTAAACCCTGCTAAGTATTTTTTAAGGTGCACTCTATAATTTCTTTGTCTATGCCAGACTTGTTGGAAATAAGCACCGCCAAAATCGATTTATCGATTTGTAAAGAATTTAAAATCAATCACAATTAGCGCGAAGGCAAACTATCAAAGACCGTAACATTTCCACGAAATATTTTCAATTTTCGACTATGGATTGTCTTTGCATTGCAGCGAATCGCCGTAAAATTCTTCTAAATGTCCAAATCTTTGTCTTAGCGTTTTCGTAAAATGTGCTTTGTGATTTGGGACCTAATATTTAAAATGGATCGAAGAAAACCTCCAGATGGCTAGCTACGGTTGACTGTACACACGATGTTACGGCGCCAAGCGAGGACAAAAGAGAGTAGAACCAGCCAACCATATCTACAAGAATTGCTACTCAAAGGAAAACCTTAGCTCCCAAGTTATAAAGTTTAGAAATGACATGACAAATCAGACAGCAGTCTCGACGAGGGTCAGGATATGCTGGTCAGCGGGCATGACAAAGGGAGATTTGAAGGTAGGTTCCCACTACTATCTGCCGATCGTTCGTGACTCATCCATCTTTTCGATAATCTTGGATCCGATATAGCACGGACTAAACATTTGAGTTAGAAGAGATCTGTAGTTTTTAATCGCCATTTCGCTGTTGTATTGTATTGTATAATTGTAGGTACCGTTGGGAAGCATAACAGCACAAAGAATGTAATGTGTTGTAAATGTGGTAAGACAAGCTTCATGAGTCATGGGGCCATTTTCAAGTGGAGCAAAGAGGAGTAAATTTAGCGGATTACCAAGCCTATCAATGTAGAATCCGGATAAAACGAAGAGCGCTAAAAGCGTTTAGCCGTTATAAGCGAAGTCGTTCTACTGTAATAGGTGGTGCTCAAATCAAAATGAATTTGGGAGACCCAGCCGTAGATCAATGGGAATCTCCGCACGCTTTTGATTTAATGACGTAAATAATTATTCCGCCTTCCCAACGGTAAAGAAGTAACTACCTAACTATCAGCCCGATGTGAACAATTCAAACAACAAAACTATCTAGACCTACTATTTATCTAGACCCGAATTAAGCAGAGCTTGAACTATGCTGATAGATTATTACACATATTAATTTTAGTAAATACATACTTAGAGAATACAATATAACACCCAGACAGAGAGCAAAAACATCTAGGTACGTTCACCACACAAAAGTTTGTTTTCGGAGGGGATCAAACCCACGATCTACGGTGCAGAATAAGTGAAAGGATCTGAGGCTAAGGATCCTTAACTAGTTGCGTATGTAAGTAGATCTAATGCCCAAAACACGACTATACCAATTGCTCAACAACTGTGTTCTACAGAGGATGTCGAGATTAAAATCGACACTATATCACTGGCTTTGAGTATATCTACTGCTAGTTTCCACCAATCTGTTAACCGACCGTTTGTTATTGCGTTTTCCATGGCCAGTTTCCTGGTAAGTATTAAAGTGGTTCAGGGTGATAATTTTTAGATATTCATTTGGACTGGAGATTTTTTAAAGTGCCGCCTGATGTAAAGGAGTCACAGTGGCCCAAAGACACCTACAATATCAGAGGCGATTCTTCTATAAAGAAATGCTTTTTGAAGAATTCCATATCGAAAACTAAGGGAATTCGTCCCACAACTTACTCGTGTGGAAAAAAAGACAGCGATAAACTAACAGCAGTTGTGGAGCCTGCATTTTTACCTCGCATGAGCGCTTTTTTGTTTTGAAGAGAAGGTTTTCCAGTTACCCGAAATCTTTGACACCAGACTTTGATCAAATGAACTCACTGTAACTTAACCCAGGTGGTTAATATAACCGCCCGATTGGTATTAGGTCTCTTTACAGTCGGTTCTAATAGAAAATGAATGCAGTTTCAACATTCGACATGCGCAGTTTGTTTTGTTTTATTTATATTGTTCTTGTTAGTGTTTTAGGTTGTAGGTACTTGCAGTATGCACTCAGGCTTGTATCTTAATGCATTTTAAAACAGGAGAATCAATTTTAAGTATTACCCATTTTTATGGATTTGGGCCTAAGCGTTTGAAATGTAGTCCAGTCCATCTAGTCATTCTAAAAATTATTATTCAATAAGCCTTACCAACCATTCTATAATATAATAAAGTGCGTCTGTGTATAAGCGACAGCTTTTTAGGAGTAGGTTTGCCTTCCCTGAAGCCGTTGCGAAATCATACCCACAGCGACCACTTCCAGAGTTCTAGGATAAAATACTCTAGTTCTTTTTATAACGCTTTTATTAGCTTCATCTGTATGTATGTATGTATGTATGTAACCGACCTCTTTGAGCTCGATTTTGTCCTACTTTGAACGATCAGATTTGATTCAAACTTTGCACACCTGTCAAAGGTCGATGACAATGCAATAATATGAAAAAAAAAAAAATGAAAAAAAAACTAAAAAGTAAAAAATAAATTATTTTTATGAAACAACGGGATATTTACCATGATTAAATTTTGATGAGTTGATCCGATATTTCGGCACAGTTGCATGCACCATGATCACGGTTGAACTGTTGAACGGTTGAATTAAAAAATTTATATTATTGTACAAAAAGCGTGGGGTGCTTGATTTTGATTGTTGTAAATATTTTATCAATAGTTTATTATATCTGAAGTTATTATAAAAAGCACCCCACGCTTTTTTGTACAATAATATAAATTTTTCAATTGATTATTAGTTTTATTTTTAACTTTTTAGTTCAATTAGTTATAAAAGCGTTTTTTTTAGTTTTTTAAACTATAATTTATTATAGACTTCAGTTGGCCTACCTGAAGCTCTGTCTCTAGCTCTGGTTTTGAGTCTGTGTGTGTGCTATTTCGGCGTAGGATTTATTTAGTTAACACTCACTCAAAATCAGAGCCAGACAGAGCTTGTGGTAGGCCGAAAGGAATGACGAGGCGTACGTTAAAAGTATGGTCCATACTTTTAATGCACGCGTCTTATCATACCCTACCCAGTTAAAGTTAATTGGCTACGTCTATTCATCCAGGCAAAAGTCCTGTTATCTATATAATAGAATCTCCGGTGCTGGTAATACAAGCAAGTTTATGGTATGGTGTGGACAATGGTAATTACACTGACCAACTACATATATGTACCTATACTACCTATGTATACCTACCTACAGTACCCTAGCTAGGAACTTTGCTTTACCGGGACCTAGAGTGCCAAGCGTACGTTCTGAAACTCACGCCCGTGATCGCGTAATTTTAGCTCACATAAACATCTCCCACCAAGCAAACCACCTATTGTACCTCTAGTTTTTAAGTTTTCTTTAGACCATGTGTACCTTATAATGCCGGTGTACAATAAAGTTATATTCTATTCTATTCTATTCAAACGAGAACAACATCCGTGCAATACGAGGTAGGGCCCACCGTAAGGTGGTTTTTTGGAGAAGGGCGGTGATACCTACGTCCGAAACCACGAGAGTTAGGGAAAGTCATCAAAGGAGCTATGCCATTGATTTATAAGAAAACAATTGACTTGACTTTAAATTACTCAAATCAAATCAAATAATTTATTAAATGCCACGCAAGTATTACACATGGATCTTTATCAAGTAACGATGACATAAAAATTGGTCGTCACTCAGCATATGAAAATAATAATTCATAATCATTTATTGCGAAAATGGGTTGGTATGTATACAATCATGTCAAATTAAAATTAATAAATTAAAACAAAAGCTGCATATTTCTCTTTTTAATAAATCTTTTACTTTTGAAGGAAACAATTTTAGATTTTCTTCCGCGTAAAAATATAAGTACCTATAGGTTTAACTAGGACTCTAGCGAGTTATCATAATTTCACATTCACAATAGTGCCCCAGAGGCTAGCCAGGTTTCCACCGCAGCGCTGTTGCCCTTGTAACCTGTAGTTAGGTACTAACAACTGTATGTGACATACATAGACTACTTATCTACCTACTCATAGATACGTGGATAAGTAGTAGACACTATTTACACCAAATTAAATGAAAATCAATTTTATTTACGCATATCGTAGCATTTTTTAGATGTCTAGTCAAGACAAGACTCAGAGCTAAAGATGTGATAATGACTTAAAAAATGTCTAAGAATCTTTCTGCTTACGCATTTTTTTATAAACGACTTTTGTAAGTTGTTTTTTTACTTATCAGCTTTTTTCAACTTATGAAACTTTTAACTTCTCGCTTTTCAAAAGCAAAAAGCTAATTATACCTAAGCTTATTAGCCGAACGCATCGAAAAAGTAATACATTTTCTACATTAAGTAGGTATCCCAAATTGTCATCGTTTAATTTGGTTAGGTCATACTTTTCAATTTATTGATTGTTCAACTGTAGTATGCTTGCTTATGGTAACCAAAATAAGGTTAGGTATAAGTATTTCATCACATACCTAATTGAAAAGCACTAAGTAAAAAGTCTGCTTAGTTAAATGCTTGTCGTTTAAACGCCATCTTTATTTGGAGTTGTTTATCGTAAATAATAATTCTGACACCCACCTAGATAGACCTACTTCCAATAACCGAATTCGCAAACAAAAACCAAATCAAACCAATCGTGTAACATATAAATTCTTATTTTGTTAGCATATAAACTAGTTCATCATACGAATACAGATTAGAAACCTATCATAAAATATATTGGCCTTGTATTCAGTCATTTCTGGCCAAATTTTATGGCGGTAAAAACCAATGGCCGATAGTTTTCTTTTAAGGATTTGTACGAATGATCTGATCGTCCTGAATTTATTCCTATATCCTATATCATATCCTACCCACCTATCAAGCATGGTGCAAATCCGCCAAAATGGGATGGAGAAAACAATGTGCAAAAGTGAAGTGATGCTTATTGCAAAAGTAGACTTATTTAGGCTGATGCAGATGGGTAGGTAAGTCTACTTTCAGAGATGGTGCCATTACACACCTTATCTGCCAAAATTCCAATCAGCTTTTTTTTTCTTTATACAGCTAGCTGAATATCGCATAAGTATACCTATAACATATTCCCGCTTAACTAACACACACACGTCAAGAACGTGCCCTACGATACACAGCCCTGCGTCAATCACCATGAAGCACGTGTAATTTTACCAGTTCAGGTGAGACCAAGGGCGGATCCAGCTTTGGCGTCAGGAGGGGGTCACATAGTCGTGGTCAAGTCAAGAACTTAGCTTCCAGAGAAGCACTATCACGCACGGAATGAGGCAGCCTATATTTTATCTAAATATACAGGGTGGCCGGAACATTGACGTCCAAAATAAAAATTTTGGCCCCTCGTATCGTGGGGTATCCGAATCATCCCCATGTATGTTCCGCGATTTTGTATAGTTTTCGAGTTATGAATTTTTTTCTGAATTTATGAGAAATTTCGAAATGACCAACTTAAAAATTTCTAAAAAAAAAAGTAGAAGACATTTTGGTAATTTTTTATTTGTAACTGAATTCTCATAAGTTGTACTTTTATGTATAAAACAATTAGTTTTGTTACTTTAAAGAAAGTTATGAAAATGATGACCCAAACTAAACAATTTACGTTTGGTGAATTGTGATACAAATTTTCAACTTTAAATTAAAAATCTAAACAGGTAATTTCATGATTCCTAAGTATCTTTAAAAAATGCGACATACTTTCAGCTTCCATAGTCATTAAAAAAAAACAGTATTTGATTGGCTACTTTTGCTAAAATCGGGCTTCAAAGACAGCAAGATGAAACATTCTTATGAAAGGCTAATTTGATTTAAGGTGGTTCGATCCCGATACAAACTGAATTTACACAACTATGGGCAAACAAAGTATAAATGTACACTGAAATAGCTGTAATAGAATTTTACAGTGGTCTTTATCGCCGGCCAGTTATATAAAAATGGAGAAAACTGTAGGATAACAGAAATATAAAAAACCAAAAAAATAATTTTTTCGTCATTCTTTCTAACGGGTACTCGGCATTGAATACGTGAATGAGCTTAAAACATATGTCTCAAAATAGTCGTAAAAGTCTGTTAGTTCTTTTTCTGAAGCCCCGACTGCCACGACCAACGGCTGACACTCCAACTTTATATAACTGGCCGGTAATAAGGACCACTGTAAAAGCCTATTACAGTTATTTCAGTGTACATTAATACTTTATTCGCCCATAGTTGTGTAAATTAAGTTTGTATGGAAATCGTACCCCCTTAAACAATTTTTTTGCCCATTTTATCATTCTTAAGGTTAACTATTTATAGAAAATACTGGAAATAAACCAATAGATAGCTTCAGAGGTTTGGTAAGAAAAGTTTTAAATAAGAAGTGGTATTTTTAATAAACCATATTAAATGATAATGTGAAAAAATATTTACTTAAAATTTATAGAAGATATTCAAAGTGGCCACCTCCAGCAGCAATACACATTCTAAACCTACGTAAGAACTTGTCTTTCAATTGTCAAATTTTTACTTAAATGATTTTTTCACATTATCATTTGTGTTTAATTAACAATTAACAACTTCTTACTTAAAACTTTTCTTACCAAACCTCTGAGGCTATTTGTTGGCTGATTTCCAGCATTCCTATAACAATAATATATAATATTCAATAGTTAGCCAAAAAAATAGTTAAAATCAAATTAGCCTTTCAGAAGAATGTTCCATCTTGCTGTGTTTGAAGCCCGATTATAGCAAAAGTACTAATTAAGTACTATTTTTGTTTAATGATTATGAAAGCTGAAAGTATGGCGCATTTTTTAAAGCTACTTATGAACCACGAAATCACCTGTTTACATTTTTAATTTAAAGTTGAAAATTTGAGTCATAATTCACCGAACGTAAATTGCTCACTTTGGATCATCATAACTTTTATCAAAGTAACAAAAATGCTTTATGCATAAAAGTACAACTCATGAGGATTCAGTTGAAAAAAACTACTAAAACGTCTTCCACTTTTTTTTTTGAAATTTTTAAGTTGGTCGTGTAGAAATTTCCCGTAAATTCAGATAAAATTCATAACTCGAAAACTATACAAAATCGTGGAACATACATGGGGGTGATTCAGATACTCCACGATACGAGGGACCAATTTTTTCTTACAGTTTTTTTGCGTAGGTATTTTGTAAAGCAATTTTTTGTGATTTTGACATAGTGGCTAAGTTGGGTTTTGTATGCGTTGGTGTATTATAATTGAATCTGGTTGTTTAAGTTTGACATTACCAACTGCTGGTTACCATAGTTTTGAGCTTGTATTCAAAACTTTAGAGTGCGTTTGAATATAAAAGTAAGTGCTATAGTAGCCAATTTTGTAAACCTTTGTGTGTATTCAAATTTGGTGACAGATGCTGCGGTAGCAAAATTTTTTATGACTGTTTTTTGTGTATTTTTAAACCTTTATTTCGTGATTTTGTCTTAGTGGCTAAGTTGGGTTTGTGTATGCGTTGGTGTATAATCGAATCTGGTTTGTTTAGTTTGACATGACCAACTGTAAGAATTTCCTGTTTTTTTTCACACTGTGCTCCTACATATAATTATGTATTATTGTCCAAGTTTCATGGTTGTAACTTTGCTTTGATTTTTACAATCATAATTTTTTTAAAACCATTTTTCCCCTTTTTCTGTTTTTAGCGAAATAATTTTCCAATTTCCTCTCTTAGTGAACCTCTAAACTATAAAAGGAACACACCCTCCAAGTTTCATGCTTCTAACGGTCTAGGACTAACGGCCTAGGCTGTGCGTTGATTGTCAGTCAGTCAGTAGCGTAAGAGTTTCATATTTTAGATTAAAATAATTAAATATTGAAGGTTTGTAGTTACATAAAATCTGTATGGCAACAAAATATACCTACATACTATAATACAAAATCATTATGTACAATTAGTGGTCCACATAAGTCCTGGAACCAGCTCAGGGGGGGGTCATGACCCCCATGACCCCCCCCCCTGGATCCGCCCTTGGGTGAGACAAGCTGCTTTTACGGGGAACTCTGAGAAAACCGTAGCTAAGTATCAATGCTGCCTTGATAAGCGAATTAAGTTAATATTATTGCTTTAACATCGCAATAAAAAACACTTAAAGTAACGGTTTCAAAAGCACCTATCTCAGTAAGAAGAATATAAGGACTAGACGCTAACCCAGTGACGTGATAGACCCAGGTGTCCAGACGCGCATTGGACTGATAATAAAATCAAACGTTTTCAACGCAAAGTCTCTCTCTCTCCTCAATAAGCCACCGAGGAAAAGGTACCTTTTACTTAAAAATCTCCCGATTTAAACACGTGTCTGCAGCATTTCTAAATAGAAAAGCTAGTTAAATTGTAACTAATTAGAAAAATCCCATTTTAATCTACAATTATTTTATTAACCCTAACCTGCATTACCCAAAAACGAAGTAACACATCGATTTGGCTAGAATATTCGAAATCATAAAAGAGATTGTAAGGAGCGCGTTGAGATCTTTTCTAGAGAATTCGCAAAGACATCAACGCGAATACACTTCACACCAAAACACTAATAAAATATTAATTATTAATATTATAGAATTATCACCTACCTACCTAACAAACTATCTAAAACATACTTTACCTAGACGCATATACCTACTGAATAGACTTCAGAATACTCAGGGGGTAATTAGCGGCACGTCTAAACTTAACAATTGGCACGTGCCCACTTTTAATTATATTTATTGGCGACAGGTAGCAAAACCATCGCATCTGTGATCACAGATAATTCTTGGTTGGCCTGTTTGGTTATAACCACCCACCTAAAACCGAAAACCATGGAATCATCATGATTTTATCAAAACATGCACGCGAATCTCTACATTGCATGGCAATACCACTGCCTACAGGTTTTCACAGATTTAATAAAAGACGAAGCCGGCCTAGGCAAGGAAACCTAGATAAATCATGCAGTAGAGAATCAAACATTGATTCATATTTCGTGTTGGTAAATACGTAAAAGCTTTCTTACCTTTTCTGTGACAAAAGAGAACCAGTAGAGACGGTAGAGTTGATGCAAAGATAAAGCTCCGAACACTATTTCACTAGAATCAGTCCGTATCACTACAAAGTCCGTTTACTTCAAGTTATTATTTTTGTTTGACGATAAGACCGGACGGTTCAGTTATTTTGAACCGGGCGTCTCACTCGTGTCGAAGCACCGCGTGCATTTCAATGGATGAAAGTGTAAACGTTGGTTTTTGTATAGCGCTCTCTCATTCACCCGCGCGAGGGCGAGAGGGACGGAGGCTGGCCACAGGCAGGTTTGGGCATTTCGAGTGGAGTGCCTTCGCCCACTATTTTATTGTTATTCTAATTCATCACAACTTCTATCTCTGGAGCACCCCTAGGAGCTTCAATGTTTACATTATAAAAACAAACATCTTGGTAAAATACCATTGTTGTCAACATAATTTTAAGAATCTTTTATACATATTCTTTACCTATTGGAAGCCTATTGGTTTGTCTATTTTAGAGGGCATAGGCATAGAAATAAAAACATGAAATATGGATTGTTTATGTTTATTTCCCACAGATTGAAAGACCAGAGTAGGTAGCAGCACAAACTAACATTATTAAAATGGTAACTATTTTCAGGGATAACTACAAAATAATTCGGTAGATGTAATTAAACAAAAATGTTAATTTTAAAATACATAAAAACAGAAAACTTCCTTGCACGTGTATGAGGCAGAAAATTGTATTCTTTTTAGTGAAATTATAACACGATCAAGATATTTTTGTAGTTAATTCAGATAGTAAACATACATTGTAAGTAATCCCTATAAAGTGCTCAGCTACCTTCCGGTGGAAAGATTTACCACTAATGAATTTAACTACGAAACATCAAAATAAACTGTAGGGAAGGTACAATAATAGTATATGTATCAACAATCTTTTTTAGAACTGAATGTAGACACAAATCTGCATGTAACCAAGGCCTC
Organism: Thera obeliscata; assembly: GCA_947578465.1. Classification (NCBI taxonomy): domain Eukaryota; kingdom Metazoa; phylum Arthropoda; class Insecta; order Lepidoptera; family Geometridae; genus Thera; species Thera obeliscata. The sequence continues at coordinate 18,222,610 of OX387912.1, read as the reverse complement.
TGAGCAATCGGTTACACGCCCATTTGTCCCCACATGAGATGAGAGCGATAATTTGTTTTTGTTTTTTACTACTTTTTTTATGAAAACGTGTGATAGATAGCTAACGTGTCCAAATATACGAAAAAGGTGTCGTTCGCTCTCATCTAAAACTGTGAATCGGAACAAAACACTATTCATAAGAAATTAAATAGATAACAGAAGCTCTTATAACCACAAGGTTTTATTGTGGTTTACCAATCAATTGTGAACTAAGGGGTACTTCCTTCAAGAATACAAGCACCTTTTAACCCAAAGAATGGTTGTAGAGTAAGGCGCTATTAGTCCTGAAGGGGATGGTACATCAATAATTCTATCCAATTATGTATGTATCAGACAAAATAATAATAATTCAGTGTCCGAATAGATTTACTGATGTCGCATCGATAAATAAGGGTCCCATTTGGCTACGGAACCCTTGAAAAGCTTGCAACGGCTAGATGCTATTTTGCGTTCCCCATGATTACCGTTGCAAACTTTAGTTTATACAACAATATTTTTTATTGCGAAAAACTTACAAATCCGTAGATGGTTCGGATACAAAACTATCAAGTGCATAGGCACATAGCATTAGATTTTGTTACTAATCAAACATAACTTTATGCAAACTTGATTTCTAAGGTTTATTTTTTTTTGATTTTCTAACTTTTTCCCGAGGTCTTCTTTAGCGAATATCTTTATGGATAAGTACAGTATAATATGAACTTATGACAGAAAATGAAATAGTTTATATTATGTAACGCAAAATGAAGAGTTAATTGAATGAGTTTAAAGATACCCAACCTCACTTATGATAATAAGTTTATAAAGAAGTTACTTCAGTACCTGCAATATGATTCAACGTACACAGCTAAAAGATATGTTTCGATATAACTTTTCAAACTATCATGGTTTTAAACACTATTTTAATTGATGACCACACTATTTTTATAACCAACGGGACACTATTTTTATGTTCAACCCGTGATCATAGTGCTTGCAACTGTGCCGAAATATCGGGAGTCAAAACTCACAAAATGGTTTTTAGAACTATTTTTATGAACAACGGGACACTATTCATAAGTCCAACCCATATCATACTGCTTGCAACTGTGCCGAAATATCGGGAGTCAAAACTCACAAAATGAAATCATGGTAAATATCCCGTTGGTCATAAAAATATATCGATACATTTTAGATACTGAAGCAACCGACTGAACTAGTGAACGAAATAATATAAGAACTGATAAACGTCTACACAATAATATACTAAATACATACACATTAATAGCCTTTCCGTTGCAAAAATTGCAAATACAATTTTTTTATGTTTTTATGCTTTTCATTTATAACAAACAGAAGTAAATCACTCTACATACAAAATAATATAAAAAAAACACGACACAAAGTAGCAAAATTTGCAAAAAAATTACTCGTTTTTTGAAATCTAACTATGCAAGGCTTTTCAAATACAATATAAGTAAATATGGTATGAGCGGGGGTTACGCACCAAGCTGAAGACATCGGCCTTAAATGCAGGCATGCCTACAACTCGGTGCGCAAATCAACCCCCATACAAAAATGAACAAAAATATACGTAAAATAAACATCTTATGTTTACATGAACTAACAGTTATGCCTACGTGAACTTTTACAGCGTATCATCGTTCAAACTCCGAACAGTACACAAAACTTAACAGTCAACAGTCCGTTTTAGATTACGAAGGTTCGGAATCCGACCGATGGATACTTCTGTAATAATATTACAATTATAAATTAATTATACCACCGTTCAAATCCTTCTCGTATCGCACGTAGACTTGTATCTTATTTCGCATTGAAAATGATCAGTCGATTTTGAAACGGTGGCAGTGAATATTATGAAAGAGCACGATAAATGTAGTTTTCATTTATAGAAACGGTCGATCCGTGACTATTTCATCGATACTTCCTGGCGATTCCAACCGTTCGGAGCCAACGCAGGCAAGAACGCAAACCGCGCCAATTTCATCTATCCTACATTATATAATGCGGCTAATCAATAAAATTGCCGCTTGTAAATTTTACATTGGACGAACCATAAAAAATGTCCAATGTTTTCAATATAACATATTACATTTATAAGGCCCTCATCGATAAGGCTCGACGGAAGTGAGTACACCTTTCGCAAAACTATCGAAAGGCGTACTCACATCCGGACATCGATTAAGATGAATCTCCTTTGCAAATCAATCGCCTGTCCTATAAATATTATTGTAACAAAAAATAATTATACTTGTAAAAAATTTTGAATGAACAGTTTGCCAGAAAACGTAAACGAAACAGATTCTAACAAAAAAAAATACCAGCTCTACCTATACTTTTATAATAACAAATCAATAAACAACTCGGGACGATATTACTTTAAGAATTATATAAGAATCGTCCTATTATGCTTCAAATGAAATGCTATTCCTTGACGAGCTATTGAAATACAGGGCAGGTAAATAAGAAAACTTTGGAGTTACATAATTTTGGTAAGTGCTGATTAAATAACAAATTCATACATAATTTGTTAAATGTATTATAAAGACATTTCCTAACAGCTAAACGCTTTGAAAAGTTCATAATAGAATACCATATATTATCTTTAACATAAAGCTTTTTAGTCAATGAGACCGTAGATGTCTGCAATCAAGGGACAGCATTTCATAAAACATCCCTACATCAATATCATGTAATCTCTACAAAGAAAACATTGAACTAAAATTAATGTTACATTACAACTCCACCACATAATAATTCTACAGTCATAAGATATGTTAGCACGCCTTCACGTGACGTCATAGGTATATGACGAGGCTTTGCTAATTAATCCTATTATTATTGCTAACATTTCCCTCGTAATGCCACTTCAAGAACAATCTAGAACATCCCGAGCCATCGAGAGCGTTCACTGCAACGCCATGCAAATGTAACATCGTTTCATGTGATTCAAGTTACTAAAACGTTCGAAGGGCGATAAATATTACAGAGTTGCGGTACATAGTTCAGTAAAGGAAATAAACGATGCAGAGGCCACCTTGACACAGTATTTACGTAAGCGTACAATTTCGTGCAGAAAAAACATTTCCTATTCGAGTTAGTAATGCAATAGTACACCCACGCTCGAAGCGCATGTATTCGCACTGATTCGGCGGTACGGTTACGTAACTACAGGGTCAAAGCCTTTAATACTACTAAGACAACTGGTGTCACCGTTTGCCGCGTCACTAACATTATAAATTAGACTATGCCGCTCCTTAAATGACCTTTCCATGGAAGACTCGGTTACCGCTCAAGCATAACAAATAACAATGATAAACTTTATAAAGTTTCGCAATGAGAAATGTTTTCGGTCTCTGGTCGGCTAACTTAATATTTAGTAAATAAATAGAGACTGAGACATCGGGAAGACTGATATTGCGGTAAAAAGCCGGTAACCGGGCCAACCGGGCAAGCCTTACAGTACAGGACATACTCCTCACCAGAACCGAACGACACCGACCCTTACGAGAACTGTCAACATTTACGTATATTCAATCAAGCTGCTAGAACTATGAACTTCGATCCATTCAAGATTGTTTTTAAATCGTTTGCAAACGATAGAGATGTAGCCTATCGATAGTGAACACGATAGATAACACGAATCGTTCCATAAGATGGAATAAAATTTAATCGATCGTGACATGCTCAGCAAGGACATCGACGTAAATATTGACGGTGTTAAAGTTCTCCACAGCCACCGATAAACGACAAAGAGCTCCCATTCAGATACTTATATGCGTCGCAGGTTATAATAGGCGTCGCTATTTGTGAGATGATTCGAATGCATCCATGGAAAAGCTCGTCGCCAATAAATCAGCAGCGGTGGGGGTGGGGGTGTGCGTGTGGGTGGAGCGGAGTTAGCGCGTGAGCGGGCGGTCGAGCGCGCGGCACGGCAGGAAGCGCGCGTGCGGGTGCGCGCAATGCGGGGCGCAGCGCAGCGCCGCACTGTGCCGCCGCTTGCGCGCCGAGCGGGCCGCGTCCTCGGCCCCGCGCGCCGCCGCGTACTGCGCGTGCGTGGCGCTGATGTCCGCCAGCAGCTCCTCCCAGTCGCACGACATCGCCGCGCTGCACTCCGCCTCCGCCTCCACCTCCGCCTCCTCGGCCGGCGAGCCCTCCGGACGCATCTTCTTGGCCCTGTTGGTGGTAGCGAGCGGGTTGCACGGCGCGTCCGTCTGCACGCCGGCGTCCGTCTGGCGGACCGCGAACCGCAGCGGGGCGGTCGCGCCGCGCCACTCGAGGTACCGCCCGTCACCGAGGTACGCACCGCCGGCCGCACTGCGCCGGTACTCCACCGCGTCCGGCTCGCCGCGGATGTCGAACGTGTCGCCGTCCGCGTAGCGCGCCGCCTCCGCCTCCGGGGACCGCTCGATCGGACGGAAGTGCGTGCGCGCCGCCGTCAGCAGGTCCTCGCGCTCGGCCCCCTCCTCCTCGCGGGGCGGGGGCACCGGCGGGGCGGGGGGCGTGGGGGGGCGCGTCGAGCGACGGCGCGGGGGCACCTCGCAGAAGCCGCTCGTGTCGCGGCTGTGGTTGATCGCGGTGAGCGAGCGCACGGTGTTAGCGACGGTCGACAGCGCCTCTTCCAGCTCGTCGCAGTCGTAGAGCGCGAACGACTCGAGCTCCGGCGGCGGCGGCGGCGGCAGTGACGGCAGGGGCGGGGGCAGCGCGGGGGGCGGCGGGGACGCGAGGTGCAGGGGGCGCAGGCGGTCGTGCAGCGCCGGGGAGCGCGGGGCCTCCATGGCCCACACGGAGTCGCCGAGCGACGGCAGCGAGCACAGCGAGGGCGGCGAGAGCGCGGCGGTGAAGCGCGGCGGCGGCGGCGGGGGCGCGAACATGCCGTCCGAGGGCGAGGCGAGCAGCTCCGCGAAGTCGATCGGCAGCTCCTGGTAGTCGTCGTCGGGCGTGTTCTGGTCGCGCGCCCACAGCGCCTCGAGGCTGTGGTCGAATTTGGCCTCGAAGCGCGCGTACAGCTCCTCGTCGGTTGGCGAGAGCGCGCGCGCGGGGGGCTCCTCGCTGAGGACCCACTGGCCGGCCAGCTGCAGCCCGTCGTCCCACTGCGGCACGGCGCGCACTCGCGGCTCCGCCATGTTGTGTTCGTCGGTGACGGTGTTCTCGCACGTGCCGTAACCCTCGTCGAGCGCGATGGCGCGGATGAATTCCCTCACCGGGTCTTGCGCCTCCATATCCCAGATGCCCTCGTGCGTCACCCACTCGGGCAGGCTATCTTTGCTATCGAACGATCGACTGTACCCGTTGCAGCGTTTCTTGTTCTTCCTCTGGCCTTGGTAGGAGTTTCGGCGCTCTTTACCGGTGGGAGTCTTCTTTTTCCATTCCTTGGACAGGTCTTGACTGTGCATTTTGACAGGTTGTTTCTTGCACCAGGCTGGTGGTGGTAGGCAGTACTGCAGCGGCGAGGTGTCACCTTTCGTGAGAGCCGGGAACGCGGCGTAATAACGTCGCACGGCTTCGGCTTGTTCAATAGAACACGTGGGCATGCCTACTGTACCTTTCTGATCGATGTCTTGCAGTTGGAGGGCTAAGTGATCCACAACTATGTCGAGATTAGGTTCCTGAAATAAAACAAATTTATTTCAAAAACTAAAAAATTAAACTTATGACACACCAATTTTATTGGTATCAAGGTCAGATTAAAATAGATGAGGAAATTAAATAAACACTCCAAATGCTTCATAGGTATGGGAAACTAACTACAAATAACTATCTACATTTTTTTCCTGTTTTCTTAACTGTCCTGCAAAAACAAAAAAAAAATACTGATAATTATTTGAAAGCCACTGAGAGACTTATCTCTCAGTAGGTATTCATTTGCAAATGCTATACTATACATAGGTATTATACTATACATAGGTATAAATGTTTCTCGTCAAATAGCAATAGATCCAGACAAGCTTAAGAATTTATGATTTCAGTCTTAACTTCGAAAACGGGTCATAAATAGTGCATCTTTACAACAAAAAGTGTATGACTATGCAAATAAATTAGAATAATGTTGAGACTACTGTGATGTAATAATGAAAGAATGTAATAGGTCTCCGATGTGGGAGCCGATTTGTAATAAAATAATCAAATGTAGGGCTATCACTAAAGAAATACAAAGAACAAAAATATTCGGGCGCCAGATAGCCTACTGCTAATAGAAAAATAAATTTACCTGGATAGAGAGAGAGTCAGACGCGTCACTAGACCTTTAATCTAAGGAAAGGGGGATAAAATAGAACACTGTAAAATTTGGGAAAGATGGGGTTTATTCAAAACTTTTTGTTATGTCCGTGGAATCTTGATAGTTGTAAATTTAAGTTTATATCCAAAGGTTACTTCTTAATTATAGTTATTTTATTTAGAGTTTACTATTTAGCCTAAAAGTTGTACGCTGTTGTTACTGCATCGAATGAATGTTTAAATTAAAAATAAAGAATTGTTTGAAATACCTGTTGGTTTGAGCTTTACAAACCCATAAGCCTAATACGAATCGTCCCTATAGTAAAACCATGGAGGCCGAGGTGAGTGGTCCGGTAGGGGACTCCGGTTGCGAACCAGCTTGGCTCCTCCGTAGTGTTCAGCAAGGGGTCAAAATGAAGGGTGAATGAATGTAAAAAGGGGACTAATATGACTCAGCTCCAACGCGTGGTCATTTCTATAAATTTATGTTCCAAGGATAAATTTGAAAACTAGAAAAATAGTTTTAAAAAATAGTTTTTTTTAAAAAATAGTTTTTTAAAAAATATAAAAATATAAAAATAGTTTTTTAAAAAATATAAAAATAGCGCCGAAGAGCTAGAACAAAGAGAACAAAGAATAATTACCAATTTATCCAAATAAGAAACGAACGTGTGCCTTTGTTAAGGAATTTGTCAAAATACATACCGCTATTTTTTCTTATAAATGTCCCTTTATGAACCAGGGCGGCATGATGAAGAAACGATGAAGATCGTGTTTAAAATCTAAAACAATTAAAGACTTCCATTAAGCTAACATTCGAGGTAAAAATACCACGAGATTCCAAAACTCAAAACTCACCGAAAGAACCAAATTAACGGATAAAAATCCAGAAAACTAATTCCAGTATTGTTTCACAAAACATGATAACAATATCTATTAAAATCAACCTGATTTTTACAGATTAATAATTTTTAAAATAAAAATTACGATCCGACATTGTTGTTCGTCAGACCGGGCGGAGAGAAAGCAAAGCCTGCTTCTTGATTTACACCAAGCTAAAAAAATCGCTTTCGAATCTGTCAACTGAACAGCGCTGCTTCCTTGTAGTGTCAGCTGTCACTGTCATTACTGTATTATGACAGACACGAAGCTAATATTCCAAAGAAGAAGAATAAAGGCATTGAGTCCTACTTTACGAAACGTAAACAAACGAAATATTATTAATTTCTTGAACAAAATTTATCAGCACCTGTAACGGCGAAAACGACTCGTTACATTACATACTATCCCAAAAAAATAAAAGAAAGACTACTTTCTTTTATGCCAAAACATAAGAAAAGCATCAAAACAAATCCAAAACGTTCAAAAAATTTAAATTTAATTTAATTGAAACTCTACCAAAAATATTCTAAAGACTCTACCAAAAATATTCTAAAGACTCTACCAAAAATATTCTAAAGACTCTACCAAAAATATTCTAAAGACTCTACCAAAAATATGCTAAAGACTCTACCAAAAATATGCTAAAGACTCTACCAAAAATATGCTAAAGACTCTACCAAAAATATGCTAATAATACAAAATAGAACAAACCAAGAAAACGATCTTAGGCTTTTTGCTGTAGAAATCCGACTAGAATCTTAAGACTCTAGGAATCATTCAAACAACAAAGCAAAAGAACAAAAGAAAATGATAGATTTTCTTAAAACAATACTATAACTATTAACTCTATAATCTACTTTAAAGTGCGGTTGGACACCTTCGTCGCCGACTCTTAAATTCCGAAACTCCTTTATAAAGTGCGGTTGGACTCCTTCGTCACCGACTCATAAATTCCTAACTTCTCCACTCGCTAAAAACGAGGAAACCCTCACAGCAAAGGCTGTGCAAGTTCAAAAATCACAACACCAAAAGTGTGTGGAAAAAATGAGAAATGTACTGTGATCGGCGTAACCCTACCAAAATTTCCGAACACAGACATCCTACCAAAAACGTGTAAAATTTGTCTATTGTGATTGGCATAACTCCACCAACTTACCAGGCACAACAGAACAAAAAAACATAGAACCGGAGGAAAATCCGAGAACTAAGGAAACAAAATATTTGCATATTGTGATTGGCATATCTCCACCAACTTACCAGGCACAATAATACAAATCAAATTATAGAACTGGATGAAGGTCCAAGAACTATCTAAACAAACGAAACTATAGAACCGGAGGAAGATCCGAGGACTATCTAACAAATCAAATTATCACTTTAGGGGTCCGCACCAAATGGCAGAAAAAATCCCAATACGTGAATGTCAAATCAGGGTGGTACCAATTGTTGTCAAATCCGGGAAACTAAACTATGAACAACACAAAAATACCCAAAAAACATAAACATTTAGGTTGTGAGAACAACACAAAACGTTCTAAGCAAACAAATATAACTAAGTTGTATAAACAACACAAAACAAAACAAATTCAAGGACAAAATATCCTCTAAACAAATTTACAAATGTACATAAGATCTTTTGATGTTGGAAAAATGAATGTGGTGAAACAAAATTACCTAAGCTTTAATTTAGAACTTTAAAATCTCAAAATTTAATGTTGTCGAAGTTAACCATACACTACATCATCATACAAGGCCATAATCACACTAACCTTTCATACATCAATTCTCATTCTTCTCATACAGAGGCCTAACTCCTAACGTTATCAAACTCAAGTTTAAAGTGTAAATCCAAAAATTAGTATTTTATAATATCTTTAACATGGTAACGACCGGAAGTATTTTTACTTAAATCTTTCAAAATATAGACGTTATCAGAAACTTTATCAATAATTTCACATTTAACAAACTTAGGTGCAAACTTAGCCGAAAAATATGCCGGGGCACTAGATTGAACAAAACTCCTTCTCCAAACAATATCACCAACAGCAAAAGAAATGGCTTTCCTCCCTATATTATAATAACGCGCATTACGCTTATAAGCTTTTAATAAATGAGCTTGAACTTTAACATAAACATCACCAAGTGATTTAAGAGAATAAGCAAAAGAATTCCTTTCTCCCATCTCAACTTGTGACAAATTTTCTAAAGAATTACTAAAACGGTGTAAAGAGGCATCAAAAATGAGTTCTCTTCCAAACATGAGAAAATTAGGTGTAAAATCAGTGGCAAGACTAACACTGTTATTCAAAGCTAATTGAACATGAGGTAAAAATTTTGACCAAGTGCGTTGATCATCTCTAACAAAACATGAGATACAAGTTTCTACCGTTTTATTATACCGTTCCACAGGATTATTCTGTGGGGTATACAATGTATTATAAAAGATTTTAACAATATTGTAACTTTTCATAAATTCTACAAAATATTTAGAAGTAAATTGAGTTCCATTATCACAAACTAAAATTTTAGGACAGCCAAATTTAAGAAATATTTCTTTTTCAAATAATCTACAAATTGATAAGGTCGTAGCTTTAACCAAAGGAAAAATCCAGCAAAATTTAGTGAAAACATCAACTACTGAAAGTATATACTTATGACCAGAATAACTTTTAGGCAAAATTCCTATTATGTCTGCAGAAAGCATGACCATGGGATGATCTACTTTTTTAGGATTAACCATAATACCAAAAGGGGGGGACGTACTATGCTTATACGCTTTACAAATATCGCAAGATCTAATATAACCTTGAATATCATTAAACATTCCATTCCAAAAATAGTGTTGTTTTAATTTCTTTAAAGTTTTATGAATTCCAAGATGACCTGAATTAATATCATCATGATTGGATCTAATAGTATCAATTATATTTGCCTTGGGAATAACTATTTTCCAATTCAAACGACTATTGGGATTAAATTTACTTTTACAAAACTTATACAAAACATTACTTTCGACTCTAAAATTTTTATATCTAGTAGGAAATTTTTGACAATTAATGAACACTTTTTTATACCAAGAATCTTCAATATCTTCATCGGGGGAAACGATTTGAATGGGGGCAATTAATAATGATGTGACTTCAATTCTTGACAATGCATCAGGAACTAAATGTAAGGAACCTTTTTTATGAACAACATTAAATGTAAATTGAGAAATTCTAGCAGCCCAACGTGCTAAACGTCCGCTTGGATTATTCAATTTTAATAACCATTGTAAACTAGCATGATCAGTAATTACTGTAAATTCCATTCCTTCAACGTAAGGTCTAAAATGTTCTATTGAATCTAAAATCGCTAACAATTCACGTTCCGTGGTACTGTAATTACGTTCGCATTTGTTCAATGAACGGGAATAAAATGCAATCGGATGTTGATTACCATCCGCGTCTTCCTGACTCAAAACACTACCAATTCCAACAGAACTAGCGTCGCAATGTAAAAAGAATGGTTTTTCAAAATTAGGGCATTGTAAAACGGGTGAGGTAACTAAAACATGTTTTAATCTAAGAAAAGCAATTTCCGCTTCATCATTCCAAATAAGAGATCTTTTAGAATTCTTGCTACCAGCCGTCAATTTAGTAAGAGGAGAAGCAATATCAGCAAATCTATCAATGAATCTACGATAATATGAACATAAACCAAGAAAACTTCTAAGTTCTTTAACAGTTTCAGGGCGAGGAAAATTCTCAATGGTATCTAATTTAGAAGGATCGGTATGTAAACCTTTACTATCAACAATATAACCAAGATAACGAAGTTTTTCTTTGCAGAAGGCACATTTCTTTAAATTAACTGTTAAACCAGCATCTTTAAGAGTTTTATAAATTTTATTTAAATATTCTATGTGATCTTTGAAGTTATCAGTAACCAAAATTAAGTCATCTAAGTAACAAAACAATACATTTTCAAATTCAAATCCAAATAATTTATCCACTAGCCTCTGTAATTCAGCGGGGGCGTTAGTTAATCCGTAAGGCATCCTAACAAATTCAAATAATCCTTTTCCGGGCACTACGAAGGCACACTTTTCACGCGAGGATTCTTCCAGCGCTATCTGAAGAAAAGCTTTAGAAAGATCAATAGTTGTAATGAACCGAGCTCCTCGCAAACTATCCAGTATCTTAGAAGGATACGGAAGAGGATAAGAATCTCTAATCGTAATTGAATTTAAACGACGTGAATCTAAACATAATCGTGTACTACCATCTTTCTTCTCAACAGCCAAAACAGGTGAACTCCAAGGAGATTTAGAAGGTTGAATAATATTTTCCTTAAGTAAAACTTCCACTTCATCAAAAAGTTCCTTTTGTTTAGCAGGACTTAACGGCCAATATCTTTGTTTAAACGGTTCTCCAGTAACATTAATTTTATGTTGGATCAGGTGAGTAAGACCTAAACCTTTCTTTTCATATGAAATATCTTCAAAAAGTGAAATTGTTTTATCAAGTTGTTGTTTCTCAGAAGGAGCTAATTCAACAGCTGAAGTAACTGAACAAGTTTGAATTTTATTATAATCATCAACAAAAACTATATTTTTCCATAAATCTTTAGCAAGGTCAAATTTTATCCAAAAGTCAAATCCTAAAATAAACTCATAATCGAATAAAGGTATAACCATGAATTTAACAATTTTTGTAACATTATCGCAAGTAACTGGAAGATTAATAGCACCTATAACTCTCTGAGCAGATCCGTCCGCAGTATAAGCAGAATCGTGAACAGACTGAGGTATATGTTCCATCTCATAACCCAATTCCAAAAATCGCTTGTGAGCATTCGCACCAAGAACGCAAGTATTAGCACCACTATCTAATAATCCTGAAAATTTTTGATTACCAATAGAAAATTGTAAAAAAGGTCTTGAATCGTTATTCTTAACAAAAAGTACAGGTGAAGCCTTATAAACGCCAAAAAAAGTTTTTAAATATTTTAACCAATCAGAAAATTCTTTTTTAATAATGGTATCATCCGGTTTAAGACTGTGACTAACAATTTTCTTCATCGAGTCAGCCGAAGTTTGCTCAGAAACTGGTACTCGATGATGCCTAATCAGTTTTTTGACTCCGAAGAGTTTTTCTTTTCCGAATTGCACACATCGCAAAACTTTGTGATAACACCCAATTTTTTGCATTTAAAACAAACCATACCAGGAATGGTGGTACAATCTTTGTAGGTATGTCCAGGAGACTGACACTTCAAGCAAAGGGGGTTTTCAGTTTTAACAGCACTAGACTGAATCTTCTCCACCTTGAAAGGCTTAAACTGTTCCTTAATAGACTTCCTATTAACAAAAATCTCTAATTCTTTTCCTAAATTCATAAAACAATCTAATGAAGAAATATGTCTACCTACCACATAAGGTGTATAGATCGACAGCATGTTGTGCTTAGCAATGGTAATGACCACAGACTCCGAAATAGGGGTAGCAAGACGACTAGCCATATCCATAAGTTCAGTAATGAAGTCCGGAAGCGACTCACTAAGTTTTTGTTTTCGAGTACGAAGTTCATACTCCAGAAAGTAATCGAATTCAAGCTTATCAAAACGCTTGAGCAACGCAACCTTAAGCTCAGACCAAGAAGCTATATTAAATCGAATGGTACGGAACCACTTGGCGGCAGAACCAGAAAGTAAATCCGAAAATGAACCAACCAACAAAGACTCATCGAAGTTTTTGTACAAAAAGTATTCCTCAACCTGGGTAATAAACTCACGAACACAAGTTTTCCCTTCAAAAATAATCCGGCTTCTCTTCAAGTCGGGCAACTTATTACTTGAAGCAGGCAAATTTTTTCGAACAAAATCATTCATCGCATTAAAAGATGGTAAGTTTTGACCAGCAGTAGAAGAACTATGAGCAGGCAAATCAGTATTCAAGAAAGGATCCGGGAACCCCGTCATTCCTACACTCTCCATGTTCAATGGAAGCTCCACAGAAATCGGTGCGGGCTTATTAACTATCGAACCCAATGTAGTGTGACTATCCACAGAAGTAGATGGAAACTGAACCGCTTTATCCATGATAACTCACAGACAAAAACTCCAAAATCAAAATGTTGTAGAATATTTCAATGTAAAAGTTAAGTCAAAATTTTTTAAATATTTAAAGTGTAAAAGTTTATTTGTTATTTAAGTTTTAAATTATTTAAGTTAAGTTGTTTAAAGTCAAATTATTCAAAAGATGCAATAACCACTCACAATAAAGTTATAACTAATATTAACTTATAGAAAGGTAAAGGAACACTTCCTAAAGATACCTTAAGAATACAATAAAGGTTCACTTAAAACATCCGTAAACAATTATCCTTATTTTTGTATGGTGATACAAGAATATTTAGACAGCTTTGTCTAAATCATTAACATCAAGCGGGTAATGTATAACAAATTCATAAAGTTCACTGTAGAAAAGTACACATAAACGGATAAATAACCTGAGTTATAGTAGTTCTGTTAGAGAAATAACATTGCGCAAAAAAGGCACAAATGTATAAACAAAGTTATCAAATTATAATAATAATTGCACTAAAAAGTTTCTAAAGAAATATTACCAAATATATCAAAAATTGGTTTTTACAAATTCACCAAAAAACTGTAAATGTTGTAACAAAGTTTACAAAAAAGTAAGATGCAGTAACAGACAGTAAAACCTCAAGAAACCACTTCAAGTCCCTGTTCGGGCGCCAATTGTGATGTAATAATGAAAGAATGTAATAGGTCTCCGATGTGGGAGCCGATTTGTAATAAAATAATCAAATGTAGGGCTATCACTAAAGAAATACAAAGAACAAAAATATTCGGGCGCCAGATAGCCTACTGCTAATAGAAAAATAAATTTACCTGGATAGAGAGAGAGTCAGACGCGTCACTAGACCTTTAATCTAAGGAAAGGGGGATAAAATAGAACACTGTAAAATTTGGGAAAGATGGGGTTTATTCAAAACTTTTTGTTATGTCCGTGGAATCTTGATAGTTGTAAATTTAAGTTTATATCCAAAGGTTACTTCTTAATTATAGTTATTTTATTTAGAGTTTACTATTTAGCCTAAAAGTTGTACGCTGTTGTTACTGCATCGAATGAATGTTTAAATTAAAAATAAAGAATTGTTTGAAATACCTGTTGGTTTGAGCTTTACAAACCCATAAGCCTAATACGAATCGTCCCTATAGTAAAACCATGGAGGCCGAGGTGAGTGGTCCGGTAGGGGACTCCGGTTGCGAACCAGCTTGGCTCCTCCGTAGTGTTCAGCAAGGGGTCAAAATGAAGGGTGAATGAATGTAAAAAGGGGACTAATATGACTCAGCTCCAACGCGTGGTCATTTCTATAAATTTATGTTCCAAGGATAAATTTGAAAACTAGAAAAATAGTTTTAAAAAATAGTTTTTTTTAAAAAATAGTTTTTTAAAAAATATAAAAATATAAAAATAGTTTTTTAAAAAATATAAAAATAGCGCCGAAGAGCTAGAACAAAGAGAACAAAGAATAATTACCAATTTATCCAAATAAGAAACGAACGTGTGCCTTTGTTAAGGAATTTGTCAAAATACATACCGCTATTTTTTCTTATAAATGTCCCTTTATGAACCAGGGCGGCATGATGAAGAAACGATGAAGATCGTGTTTAAAATCTAAAACAATTAAAGACTTCCATTAAGCTAACATTCGAGGTAAAAATACCACGAGATTCCAAAACTCAAAACTCACCGAAAGAACCAAATTAACGGATAAAAATCCAGAAAACTAATTCCAGTATTGTTTCACAAAACATGATAACAATATCTATTAAAATCAACCTGATTTTTACAGATTAATAATTTTTAAAATAAAAATTACGATCCGACATTGTTGTTCGTCAGACCGGGCGGAGAGAAAGCAAAGCCTGCTTCTTGATTTACACCAAGCTAAAAAAATCGCTTTCGAATCTGTCAACTGAACAGCGCTGCTTCCTTGTAGTGTCAGCTGTCACTGTCATTACTGTATTATGACAGACACGAAGCTAATATTCCAAAGAAGAAGAATAAAGGCATTGAGTCCTACTTTACGAAACGTAAACAAACGAAATATTATTAATTTCTTGAACAAAATTTATCAGCACCTGTAACGGCGAAAACGACTCGTTACACTACAAACAATGGAACAAAGAAAGAATGCAAAATACTCTGACAACTAGTGCAGGACAAAAAACAGGAACAAAATACTGTATTATGCAACAAATATTGCACATCGGCTAATTTCGACTTCATAGAGCGTAATGTGCGTCAGAAAGAGATAGCGCTCTACCGAAAGCAGAAAAGCCAATGCGCAATATTTATTGCCTACAACAGTACATAATTATTTCATAGGCAACCACTGAGAACAAACTTCATACAGCTGGTTAAGATTAGATCTTGTAGCTTTAGGATGCTTCCAAATAGGATAAAAGTCTAAAAACAGTCTACATTTGGTCAAATTCTCATTGTTGCCTCAGAAATTTTAAGACATTGGCATGTGACCGACCTTTTGATAAGGATTCTTATAATTGTTAATAGTCTTCATTTTGACATTCCCACAGTTACGGTCTCTGTCCCGTCTAATTGAGCACTGCATATCCTCTTGACAGTGAAAGAACAATCAATAGATTAGGATAACGCTTACAAAAGACATTTTACAAACCTACAAACAGCTATTGTAATTCTAATAATTGAGTTGGGGGAATAAGATCTGCACTGACGTCCCGCGATGGGGT
This sequence comes from Thera obeliscata, assembly GCA_947578465.1. Classification (NCBI taxonomy): domain Eukaryota; kingdom Metazoa; phylum Arthropoda; class Insecta; order Lepidoptera; family Geometridae; genus Thera; species Thera obeliscata. Next base: position 18,206,686 of record OX387912.1, on the reverse strand, counting down.
GTATTGTGCATTGTCCCCCTACTAACTTCACCCCAGCCAGCCCAACTCCTTAAAATAATGGAGTAGGACATTGGGTTGATGGCAACAATGTTTCAGTGGACCGGATGGTGACACAGATGTGCATGTGGAGGGACAAGACTCAATCAGTTCCCAAACAGCTATTGATTCAATCATGTTTGCTATTCAATTGCAATTTGGAGGTGGTATGATTTCTATACAAATAAATTTTACCATTTATGGATGATGAGAATACCTATAATTGTACACTGAATTAAATGTGGTTGGTTTTCATATTGTTCTTTATTTCCAGCAAACTTTTTGACGGTGATAATAGTAAAAAGCAAAGTAAATATGCATTTATTTTCTTAAAATTTTACCAATTACATTGTGGTAAAATTTTCATTAATCATAATACATTTTCATTATACTCCTCACCCATGGGTAAAAATCAATTTGTATAGAAATCAAACAACCAAATAGGTACTAGTTATGGTAAATTCATAAAGCAAAATGACCCTTTTCCTGATTTCCTTCCTCTAACCTTACAGCAGAGGTGAAAAATAGCATTTTGCAATGACCCTAATGGTCATGACATGACAATGCTTACTTCACCTTGGTATATCTAGCAATTATCAAGTTCAGTGCAGATTGATATGGAATTAATTGTGCGAAGTGGTTCATGATTTCATAGCAACTCGCTGTATAAACTTAGTTTTAGGTGAATTATATTATTCTGACACACAATCCTGAACACTTGTGTTAGCAGTGAACAGGGTAATGCCTGATTTATTTATGAAATAGAGTAACAGAAAGTATCTTACCGGCTAAGGTGTGTATCAGGTGGAGTGCGGAGTGGGGTGTTCTCTGTGGGTGGCTGCGGAGCAGGCACAAGCCTGACCCTCTCGTTTATGCTTACGCATCTTGACCCTGGTAGTATCTGCAGTTGTCAAATACCATCATCATGTTTTTTAATCGTGAGTCCATTTTACAATCGCCGTGGGCCGTGTGTTATAAATCGATCCTTTTCTCTCACTCTTACTGAAACATTCTTATTTTCTTTGGCCTTTTCTTTGCTTTTGAGTCGATTGTTTATCTAATTTGGCGTTCGTCCTTTAACAATATATTTGCAATCGCATTGTCACTGTACCGTCGAATGACGCACTACGTGCACCCCTTATTTCTGCAACAGACGTAGACACATTAAACGATGAGTTCAATGTTTCCTGGAAAGGTCATTGAGATTCGGCGAGTATGTACAAAGAATCTCGTAGGTATTGTGTATACTACACCCATGCCCGCCCCGCGCAGAGCTAAATGGGTCGATGGCGCCAAAACGTCACTAGCGCGAGGGTGCGACGGACGAAACGAGTCCGCCCGCCCGCTTCAACACACGCTTGCGTCAGCCTTTTCTCTCAATAATAGAGCATTCAGCAGCACTCACCATAATTTCAGGCACAAGGCAAACAAAATTATACTTAAACCTTAAAACGTAACCACTGCAAACCAAACGATGCAATTTCACAAGGCGACAGTATTACATGATGCACTTTCACTGAGGACGCGCAATCTACTTCCGCGTTGGCAAATGAAAACAATATGAAAATTATATTTATATTTTCTCACCTGTAATATTGTTTCAGGGGTTAATTTTTCATGTTAGACTGACTCACACACACCCCTTGTGAAAAAAAAACATGGCAGCCCGCAAATGAGCGAGTGAGACTTGAATTTTCTTTATTTTGCGCAACTCCGTCAAAGGATCTGTGAGTGACGTTTTGAATTGGACCAATAGCTCAACTTGATTTGTCAGAGTCATCAAACATGGCCGCTAAATCAGCCTGTCAGGGCTTGTGATTACATTTTTTAAGTTCTGTGATTCGTTGAGTATTATGCCCATTGGATAACCGGGATTAGATTGATTAGATTGCAACCAATGGTAGCGCTGCTTCTAACCGGATATAGAATATTTCGCGCCAGTTTTTACCGCCAAAATTCAAAAAGGATTAAAAAGGGCTAAGTCTGTTCTAGCTACGTTCGTGTAAGTTGCCATTGCCGCTTTCCACGTTTCATTGCTCGTACACAATATACTCAATATACCTATCTAACTTGCTTGTGAGACCCAAACAAACAAACAAAAGGGACGGACTGCAGTATTGAAAATAAGTAGTAACGCCATCTATTATTGAGTAGCCTAACTTCACGTCACGCACGGCTAGAGATGGGTATTTGCCTGGGCATTTATGGACGTATTGAGTAAATGCCGAGTAAGCGTCCATTTACGCCCAGTAAACGTCCCAAAACAGGGCGGATATATTTTTATTGTAAAATATCGCAAAATTCACAAATTATTACACAATGCTAAGTTCTAATGACTAAAAAGGTTTTTTTAAGTTAATCTATAATCATCACCAGGCTGAAGAAGTCCACTGCTGGACCCCCCCTACACATTTCCAGTTTAGGGGACCACCACTTTAGGGGTTTAAGGCCAGATGCTACCCCTAACTACATAATCTACTTTTCTTGAGGATAGTGCGGCAATAAACACATGTTCCAAATACTTATTTATTTTCACCAAGGCTACATGTTCGCACAGTGTGAGCGGGGAGAGACGACTGGCGACGCGACATTGAATTCCTACGCGTCAGCCCGATTCCTGTGGCTAAGTACCTAGCCGCCACATCCAGGAAGAACGATTCTGAGCTCTTTCCATCCACCGGCTTCCCGCGATCTTAACAATGTCGTCGGTCCATCTGGTGGGTGGGTGCCCTACTTTTCGTCTTCCGGTTCGTGGTCGCCATTCGAGAACCTTTATTCCCCAACGGTTGTCAGTTCTTCGAGCTATATGACCTGCCCATTGCCACTGCAATTTACTAATTCTATAAGAGCTATGTAGGTGACCTTGACCGTGAGCTATATAGACTTTTGTCTTGAGGCTTTGCGGTACCTGCGACGAGAAGATGTGGCGCCATTTCCCAACGCTGCCCATCTGAGTTGGATTCGTCGGCTGACCTCTTTGTCGAAGTTGGCTCTACCTAATTGGATCGTCTGACCCAAATTAACATGAGCATTAGACATGATTTTTGTCTTGCTCATGTTCATTTTTAGACCCACCTGTTAGGAGACAATATAGAGGTCTCTGAGCATTGTGCCTAAATCTTCCAGTGACTCCGCCATTATGACTACTTAGTCATAATGGCCAGTCGTCGGCAAATCGAAAGTGAGTGATGAATTCGCCGTTGATGTTAATGCCATACCTTGTCCAGGACACGAGCTCGAAAATATCCTCCAGTGCCGAGGTGAACAGTTTCGGAGATATGACAACTCCCTGTTTCACTCCTTTTTGCATGTGGATTAGATTTGTACTCTGATCCTGAAGTTGGATAGACATTGTGGCATTCCTGTTGATACATATCAACAATTCGATATACCGATAGCCAATTTGACACCGCTGGAGCGACTGTAGCACTGCCCAGGTTTCGACTGAATAGAAGGCTTTCTCATAGTCTACAAACGCTAAGCAAAGTGGCCGATTATAGTCCTCAGTCTTCTGTATAATCTGCCGTAGCGTGTGGATGTGGTCTATGGTGCTAAAACATGTCCGGAACCCGGCTAGTTCGGGAGGCTGAAAGTCGTCAAACCATCGAGCGAGACGATTGGTAACTACTCTCGAAAACAGCTTATAGACGTGGCTAAGCAGAGAGATGGGCCTATAATTCTTTAAGAGGGTGTTATTACCCTTCTTGGAGAAGAGCACCACCACGCTCCTGCCCCACGCTTCAGGCATCGTACCCTCAAGGATGAAAGAATTAAAAAGCTTCTGAAGAACCTCAAGTATCGGCGTTCCACCCGCTTTCAGAAGTTCTGTCGTTATTCCGACTTCCTGCGGTGCCTTGTTACTCTTAAGCTGCGACTTCCTAATTCAACTGAATAGCGGCTGTGCAAAAGCTTTTTGTATATGGGAAGAGAATAGAGATATCAATTTTCTGATATCAATAGGAAGAGAGTTCCAAATACAGATAGCTTGTACAGTGAATAAGTGCTTATAGAAAGAATAAGAGTGGTCAGGAAGTTGTAGAGTTTCAGAAGACCGTAAAGTACGAGATTTAGAAAGATTTAGGTATTCAAAGCGTTGAGATTAGTTTAGCTTTTAGATAAGGGGGGTGGAAGTGTTAAACATGACACTGTACAAAAGGGAAAGGAAACGAGTATTCCTGCAAAAACGAAGTCGAAGACGAGTAACCAAATATGAACCTAATAGAGAAGCAATGGTCAAGCATCAACTTCTACATCCAGAATATTTGAATTTGTCCCGACTTTATTATGATAGTACAGTATAGAGTTAAGAAAGAGAATTCAGCTGGGTTGGGCGGTATTTGGGAAACTTCGTCAGGTCTTCTAGTAAACTATCCCACAGTGCTCAAAAACGAAAGCCAGTGCGTCCTACCAGTTATAATAACACGTGGACACTGACGGGTCCATAAATTAAAAGTCGCTCAAAAAGCTATGGTTAAGGCTATGCTCGGAGTCTCTCTCAGAGACAGGATCTGGAACGAGGTCATTCGATAGAGGACCAAAGTCGGGCCTCTTTCACTCCATGTACTTGCGCGCGATAAATACCTACCGGCCGCCGGGCAGTCGACTGCCTATTTCTCAGTGGGTTGCCGACAGCCGCGCGGAGCGTTCGTACGCGAGCTAATATTTTGTGTTACCGGACTTGTAGCCCGACGTTCGTTGTTTGTTTTGTTACTTACTAATTTAACATGGACACTAATAATCAAAATAGTGGTACACTATGTGAAGTTTAATAACCGAGAATTTCGCCAAGGCAAAAAATTTATTAAACATTACATCAAAATAAAACATTTGTAAGTTATGTATAATTTCTTGATAATTAAAAAATAAAACATGTTAAAACAGAAGAAATTATTTTTCTTTCAATTATAAAGTTTACTGCAAATACCTACTGACATATATATCGAAAGAGGCAGCCCTGACAATCTACGCTGAGCACGTGGCGGCGCGCACCTACAGAGCAAAGTCAACTTTATGTTCGTAAGCTTTGGTTCATTTTGGCTTGCAACGTCTAGCTACTAGAGGGAGTAGGTTATTATAGCAGTAGGTATTGTCATTTTTCCTTGGAGTGATTTATCTGTTACGTAGTAACTTTATTAATCTGTGCCAAAGATGTCAACATAGCCCAAAGAACTAGCAAGCTCAAGTGGCAGTGGGCTGGTCATGATTCGAAGAACCGATAATGTGAAGACCACGTTTAGACAAACATAGTGTAGGATGTCTCTGATTAGATGGAGCGACGACTTATGCAGAGTGGCGGGCAGCAACTTGATAGGAAGAGCCAAACCGAACCCTGGGCTCAGTGGCGCGCCATGGGAGTGACCTATGTCCAGCAGTGGAGTGCAAAAGGTTGATGATGATTACGATAGTGACAGCGATTAGCAGGCACGAATCACGAATACCATGTGCGGTAAAATGTTGATTTAAATAATACCGACCGACTGTGATTCTGCTGATAATTCTGTAATTTGGCAACAAATATATTTTTTATTTTCAGTGAGATCCTCCTTTTTGGTCAATTACTATTTGTTCTAATATTAAAATGGTTTAAACAGGTACATGTTACGAATACTCAATGAAAAAGTCTGATTTTGACTTATTAGAGTTTCCGCCCTGATTTTGGACATTTAAAAGGACGTTAATTCGTTTTTGCCCTATTTGTCCAGTTTATGGCCTTTTTGCCCAACTGGGTTTAAACCCTCTGCCCATCTCTACGCACGGCTTGGTTACAAAGAGGTTAGAAACGTTTTTTAGCGTATGCTTGGCTGGGGCATAGACTTTAAACTCCTTGCTGATGGGCTTCTAACCTCTGCGTTATGGGGTTTTGGATAATGGGGAGCATAATATAAATTATAATAAAGAATTTGATTGTAGGTACATACATTATCTTTTCAACACAAAAGTATCAAAACCTCTTTTGAAGCTGGAAACACATGCAGTGTACGTGTTACCAACGTTACCAAATATAAATTTTGGAATTCCACAATTTATCACAAAATACATACCTTTGCCCGCTTTGACAAAATAATAGTTACACATAATTGGGAAACTCCTTCAACTCAACCTGCAACCTCTCTTGCTTAGCGTAGTTCAAGGTTGGAAGCTCAGAGTTTAAAAAGTCTATGCCTAGATAGTTGGATAGAAGCGCCATCTATTGTTGAGTAGCAATATAATAGTTCAAGTAGGTTAAAACCCAGGTTTAAAAAGTCTATGGCGTAGTGGGACAGAAGCGTCATCTATTGTTGAGTAGCAATATAATAGTTCAAGGAGGTTGGAAACCCAGGTTTAAAAAGTATATGGCGTAGTTGGATAGTAGCGCCATCTATCGTTGAGTAGTTATATAAAATGGTATGCTCGAAGAACATCGTAAAATAATGAATTCATCAAACGAACAAAGAGCTAGAGCTAGAACTAGAGCAAGAACATAAGAACGCTTTGAAGAGACCGCTCAGGGGCGCGAGCACGTCCGAACACGCTAGACCGCTTTATGCAACTGTTCGCGCGCTCTTACGCCGTCCGTTTACATCAAGCGAGCGAGCATTCTTAGAATATTCCTAGAATCTTTGCGAACGCACTAAGAACAACGAAGGAATGCTCTACGCCTGTTTACACTAGAAGAATTAGCTGTAGTGGGGATAGAATGAGCATTCGCTCGTTTGATGTAAATCGACCTTTCTGTGTAAGGACCCAAGAAAGAACTTCCTGATAGAGATGCCTTTATAATACCTAGAAGTGGACTTTTTAAGGCTGATGATTATAGATTGTAATATATATTATTAATAAAACAGATATTTCAATATCGATCTCTTTATTCTCTTACTCTTTTAGCATATCGAGTAGGTAGCAAAAAATAAAGTGGCCATCTTGTTACATTGATTTATAAACACTACAACGAGTAGCAACATCCATAGGGTTAGAACAGAAAATGTAAATAATATTTTAAATATTATAATTAATGAATTAACAAAGGCAGCTTACGCAATTGAAATACATTATACTACTTCTGTATTTAAAAACGTATTTACACAATTTGCTTTAAATATCACATGCATTGAAAATTTACTTTGCAACAAGGAACAGGGAAACTATTTGCTTACACGTAGCTGCCTTTGAATGTAAAAAATAATTTGAACTACATAGTGTAACAATATCTCATCATATCTAATCACAAAGCCACCCTTATCACCGTGTTTTAGAAGAAAATAAATGTATCTGAACAACACATGAATTACCTACATAGCTTTATCATATTTTCAATTAGTTTTTATAATATTATTATAAAGAATTTACAATTTCAAGCCTGTACACACGACTCTCAGCCCACTAATAAACAAATCACACTATGTACTCTTCAGTACCAACTTTGTGCTAAAACATTTCCGCGAGGACTAAAACATAAAAAATAAAACTTACAACTGAATAGCGATCACAGAAATGCATAAAACAATACAATAAATATCTGATATAACCAAAGTAAAAGAAACCAGAAATAAATTAGAACATAAACACAACATAATACAAACATTTGTACGGCGGTACTTGGAAAGTTAAGGATCACATTAATTACACGATGTATATGTGCTTACAAAATGCTTATTGTCATTAGGGTAACAGAGCTCCTTTACATCGCGACATGTGTCATTTCGAACATTATATAAGTTAAGTTACATCAGCTAAGAGCCTGTCCAGATGGAGCGTTTTACGCGCGAGTGCCCTCGCGCGTCACTCGCGCGTTTCAATTTATATTGCGTCCAGATGCCGCGTTTTACGCGCGCTCCTACCAAATAGTTGCTCGCGTTTTACGCGCGATTGAGGAATCGCGCGTAAAACGCGCGTAAAACGCCCCATCTGGACAGGCTCTTTGTTAGTTGTATTACAACTAATGACGCTTTTCGACTAGCTTGCGTCCACTAAGCCACGTTCGTCGCATCGCAAACGTTCTAAGCAACATTTTAGATTTCTCCCCACAGGATTCAATTCGTAGCTTTATACGTCTGCCGTTTACAAAGTGGACGTAAGCCTTGACGAATTCGTTTAGAGCATTGTATGGTCCTAATATTCAAAAACCAATAGTGTCAAAATAAACTGGGTTATTTTCTTAGTTTAGATTGGTTTTCATTCTTAAACTTTACACAACATAACAAAAATCACCAGAAACTACAACAATAACATAACCAGCGCCATTATAAAACCTTGCGCTGGAAGCCTTTTTTTCGTCACATATTGCTTGTTGTTATTTTTTTGTGTGTACCATGTTCTGTGACGTTAAATAAATATTTTCTATTTCTAGTATAATAATACTAACAGCAGTTATGAAAACTAAGACCATACATTTGCACCATAAGTTGCTAATCCCAACTAAATTGAAGATCACCGCCATCTTTACCAATTTAACTAAACCGGCATGAAGGCCAGCCAATAACCGCAGAGACGGTCAATTGCGATTTACGTTATAGATCTTTGTTCTAAAATATCTTATACCTTTAAACGAGAAAATCTTGTATATAAATATAATCAGAATCTTGGAAACGGCACCAACGATTTTCACGAAATTTTGTATATAGAGGTTTTCGGGGGCAATAAATCGATCTAGCTAGGATTCATTTTAGAAAATTACGAGAATTTGGTGTTTTGCAATAATCAAACATAAACTCAATATACGACTGTTCCTGCCATCTATTGGCGATTGTGAGCAACTAACTGCAAGCTATTCCAGCAGATGGCGTTGTTAATTAAAAATAAGCCAATAATAATACGACTCTTCGTGACATCTATTGGCGAATAATAATACTATTTTTTTTAACCCCGAGCGAAGCTCAGTCATACTAGCTCATTGCAATTAAAAATATAAACATCGTGTTTATAAAAATCTTTGTGATTTCCTTAAGTGTAGTAAACACTAAAAAAATTAATAAAAAAATCGTCAATACAAATATCGTCTATCTCTGACTCAGTAGACGACTGACCAAATGAAAAGACTCTCGTTTTAATAACTTTGAAATGGGAATTTCAAACATTTTCAAGGTAAGACCGAAATGTCTCACGTAATATCTGTAGTTTAATCACCGTATTTTCAAGGTGAGACAGCATACTATGTTGATCGTGTGATTGATTGTCCTCATTACATTCTCAAGATGAGATAGAATCGTCAATCGCAATTGATCGTCCAAGCGTTGCCGTACATCAGTCAATGTGATATTTACACAATCAGTAAAGCTATCCTCAGTGACTCTCTGGTCGTTTACTGCTCTCTTCTGTCGTTGGTTTGATGACGTCACTCTTGATAGGCTCGTCTGCGGCTTTCTTCATAACCCGCCGGTTTTGCGCCTCGCGTATAATGTCGAATAAACTCTGGAATTCATAAAAGATAGATTTTAAACTAGTAAATGGTCAATTTCATAAATTCTCAATGATGCATTGAAAGGGTCTATTGGTGTTGAAAATAGTAAAACTTGAAAGCCAATATGAAGTAAGCTTCCAGGGCGATGACTGAATAAAAACCATAAATAATAGAAAAAATATTTTATACCATACCCCCTCTAAAAAGCTTATTTTATTCACGGGAAATCGTGAATAAAAAGCTCTTTTAATCACGATTTTGGTGTTTGAATTTGGAACACACCAATAGGGTCGACCTACATATTAATACTATACAACCATGATACAAACTCCTTGCGCCAAAAATACTCTAACTTGATTGGTCGAAATGTTTAACAAGGAGTTTAAGCAATGCTAACCTCCTTGGTTAAATACTGTTTTGTGTTCTTTGTTGCCATTGTCATAAATATCAATAAATTGCAGCTATTTTGAATACAGTGCACGTAAGTTATACAACACAAAGTTTGGTAATAATAAATCGATTGAAAATGCATTCTAGAGATGAAAAAGTTGTGAGTTTTGTTGTTCAATTGAGTTGTTTAGTTTATGAAAGAAAGGTCGGCCAATATAATAGAAAACTTGCATTAATTTAACCTTAAGTTAGTTTCCTTGTTTTCAAATAAAACCAAAATCAAAAGTTATTGGTTTTATGTCACATTAGAATAGAACAAACAAAGTTTTTAATTCTTTTTCGCTTCATCATCATCATCAGCCTGAAGAAGTCCCCTGCTGGACATAGGCCTCCCCTACACGTTTCCAGGAAGAACGATCCCTTTCCATCCACTGACTTCCCTCGTTCTTAACAATGTCGTCGGTTCATCTGGTGGATGGGCAGGACGCACGTTTTTCGCTTAAATCTTTCTTTTTCTCGAAGTCATGGTATAAAGTATAGTATGCAACTCTTGAATAAAACGGATTTGTATCGAGGGCCATGAATTACTCGCGTCGTTTAGGGTTCTAACACTTGAATCACTCGCTACGCTCGTGATTCAATCATTATGAATCACTCCCTACGGTCGTGATTCATTCGTTAGAACCCTTCACTTGCTCGTGATTCATCTATGACCCTCGATTTAAATCCGTCTTTTATTCACTAGTTACATAATATACTATTTCATCCCACCATCTCGGAAAGTGTATTTTTACTGTTCAATATCTGAGTGGAAAACCCGTTTTTATCCGCTAGAGGATAAAGTAAATTTGAATTTAGAATATCGTGTTCACTAAGTTTGTAAATACACAACCTATTTACTTCTATCTCCACGGTGCCGAATTTATCATACAACCTTTTTTAATTTGTTAAAAACTCGCACTCGTAACCTTCTTAGTGTATTTGTGAATTCAAAACATAATGAAACCTATTTACTTCTACCTGCATGGTGCAGAATTTATCATGCAACCTTTTTAAATTTGTTAAAAACTCATACTCGGAACCTTCATGGTGTGTTACTTTTAGTCGCGCCATGTTATTTTTTGCATTTAGTCATTTCCTCGCTGAGGTGGGATGAAAAGTTACGTGTTGCACTCGAGTGCAAAGATTTTTCACCTTGTGCTCTTTTGATTCCTTCGCCAACGCTTAGGATTCTAACTTTTAAACCACTCGCTACGCTCGTGGTTAAATATTAGAATCCTGCGCTTGCTCGGTCATCAAAATTGAGCACGCGGTTAAAAAGCAGCTTTGCACTCTTGTATAACAAATAACTATTATAGGCGGTTCTTTGATTCTTTTTCGATTTTTTAACTCGAGTTTCGGGGAGCTTGCAGGCTGTTCATCATAATCAGCCTCCAATGTTGAACATGGAATGCTTCCTCAAGATACATTTCTAAAAAGAACAAAAGCGATCTTTACAATGTCGTCGGTCCATCGAGTGGATAGGCGTCCTAAGTATCGTTCCGGGGCGTAATCACCATTCTCAGAAATCAGAAATATTTATTGTATAACTGGTTGTACAAAAAGGTGTATAATTATGGTAGTAGGTACAGTTTTAAACAATTTATCAATTCCGGACGTACAACAAGAGGGCATTGCACCCAATAACAAATTCAATTTTAAGTAGTTACCTACTTTTGTGAAAAGATAATGTGCCTACATCAACCACTAACAAAATATGTAGCTACTAACATGAAACTTGCATTTATCTGTAAAAATATACATTCACGTTATAAAAAAAAATCTCATGCCCTTTTCTCAAGTTTTTAAATATATTCCTTTGAAGAAGTTTGTAAAAGTAAAAGAGAAGAGAGTTATACTTGAGACGATACAAAATCGAAGAGGAAAAATGTTTGAACATCTTCTACGACATGACAGCTACATAAAGAACATCATTGAAGGAAAGGTTGAAGGGAAACGGGGAAGAGGAATGCCAAGAATAAGTTACATGAGCCAGATATAAGAAAAAGCCGCTGTCATGTCGTATAAAGAAGTCAAGGAGTCCGCATTCGAAAGACTTAATTGGAGAAAACTGCATCAAAACCCCGACGAGAGCTAAGCTCTTAAATTTAAGAAGAAGAAGACCTCTCGAATCTCTAGTTATACAACGATAAAGCTACCTTTCCATCAGAGTCGCTGGTCTTGTCCTGTTCCTTGGCTGCTACCGCCGCCTTTTCCAGCGCCTTCTGTATCTTACTCTCCACTTCAAGAATCTCCTCTTTGTCAAGTAGTTCGATTAACTCTGCCACCTGCTTCTCGGATAGATTCACGCTCTCGTTGCCTACTATTTCTAGCATCTGAAAAATGAATAGGCACTTTATTTTTGAGAACCCAGGCACTATAGCGTCCCACAAGTATGGCTTGAGTAATCACCAAAACCAGTTGTCCTTGACGTAAAATAAATATCATCCACAATAGATATAAAGGCTTTTTTATTATATACTAAAATCAAGATCTAAAATAGATTTTTTATTCCATGATTTGGTTTGGAAGTAAAATAAAATTGTTTATTTTCCTTCACAATATCAGTACAGTATTTATATCTATGACTTAGGTCTCGAAACAAGTACTTAACCTTATATCGAGAAAGATATAACTAGAAAATATAACTGAAAAAAGGTTAGGGAGGCCTTTGCCCTGCAATGGGACAAGATAGGCTGAAAATAAATAAATATATCCCTACAGCGTGTCACTTTTTCACTACAAAATAGTACAGGCTTATAGCTTTTTTAAATAACTGGATTCCCATCCACATAATTATATTCAAATAAAAAGGGATAGGTTTTGCTAACGACATTTTGTTAGTGTATTATTTTTTATTTTCTTTTTGTGTATTTTATTTTATGTGATATTATTAATTATGTATACAAAAATACGTAGATCCTATTTTTGCCCAAATTGTGCTTGAAATAAACAACTTTTATTATTTATTTTATAGCTCTGAATCTCAACACGCATAAGCTCATTTTCAGGAAAGAAGGGCTATTTTTAGTTATTCTATTCTCGCTATTTTTGCTCAGCGCTTTTAAACCGTGACGCCTATACTGATTATTATAGGTCAACATACTTTGAGCACGTCATCAATTTTCAGTTGTCCGTCAAAGTCATCATCAAGCCTGCCCAGGACATCCTGTATCAGCTTCAGTTTGGCTTCATTAGGCACCTTCTGAAGACTCTTTATGGAATGCATCAGCTCATCTATCTGAATGAGCTGTTCTTTGGCGAGCTGTGGCTCTGTTTTGGTCTGCTCCAATGTGGTGAGAAGAGCTTTTTCCTTGTTCTCCAGCTCAACTAGCACCGCGTCCAGCTTGCTTGTCATGTTGTTAACGGCTCGGTATAGTCTGGAAGATAAATTTTAAAATATTCAAGAAACCAATTATCAAGAAGAATATCCTACTTAGTAATTTTTTTTAAACAAAGAAATGTCATGATATGTCACTGTCATGTTGACAACTCAGGGGTGAAAAACATGTTTTTACCATGGATCACTATTAAAAGTAACGGCAGGCGGTTTTACTCGTACAATAGATACCTACCTGAATATAACTACTGCTACTTCTACTAGAGAACACTGAAAAGCAGAACCTCAATATAAAAAAGTACTATTTCAACATCATGTTTTTGATATGGCCTTACCATTGTTTACCAAAAATGACAGAGATTAAATCGGAGTATAGCTATTCTTAAAATGCGAAAGTTGCGAAAGTTTAGATTTTTTGAGCCACTAACGGCATATACCACTGGACTAATTGGAATGAACTTCAGAATAAAAATTGTTCGTAACATCTATTAGCAGGCCCACCCACTACCCACCACTCTATAATACACAATGAAGTCACAAAAACCACACATTTGGGTGACCCCTAGTAAAGCCCACCCCACAGGGTATAGCAGAGGTTATCAAATCAAAAGTGTATTTATTTAGTAGAATGCAAGGATCACTTTGAAACGTCTTATAGCCCCTTCCCACCGGTGTGTGATATCGCGCACGGAGGCGGATCAGCTCGCATGACACACCATGGGAACGGTCTCGTGCGCCGAGGTGCGCGGTAGCACAGGAGCCCTTTCTGTGTGCGTTGCCGTGCGTCGTCGTCGGCTGTGCGTGATGATCTGCAGAACCACGCACCGTAGGAAGGCAGCATTAAAGCTAGGCGAGTCTAGATGCCAGTTCCTCGCGAACATCCGGTTAACAGAAAGGCGATCATGCGTATTTTTAACCGATTTCCAATCAAAAAGGAGGAGGTTCTCAATTCGGTTGTATTTTTTTTTTTTTTTTTTTTTAATGTTTGTTACCGCTCATAACTTCGTCATTTGTGAGCCGATTTGAAAAATTATTTTTTTATCTGAAAGGTACTGCTTCCAGATTGGTCCCATTTTAATTTTATTAAAATCGGTGTTGCCATTTTTTTTAAATAATTTTTTTAATGTTTGTAACTGCATGCCACCGTCATTTATGAACCGATTTAGAAAATTATTTTTTTATTTGGAAGGTTATTCTTACGTCCAGATTGTCCTAAACAAATTTGATTAAAATCGGTTTAGCCGTTTGACAATGAAGTCGGTTTCTCAAGTTTTTTAAACTTATAATTATCTTTGTTCTTACTGGCTGCGCAGTAAATACATTGCCTTACTAAGAACTTAGGTAATGTAGTTATTGGACAAGAATGCATTTTTTTTATTTAACCAATCATGCCTGTTTAGGCATGTTGGAAGTCCGGGGAAGTACTACCACCATGCCTATTTCTGCCGTGAAGCAGCATTGCTGTGTTTCAGTTTGAAGGGTGTGGGTGCCGGTGAAATTACTGGCACGTGAGGCTGAATATCTGTATGCCTCCAGTTGATGGACGCAGGACAGTGCATCGTAGGGCGCGTTCCTGACGTGCGTGACCTGCGAGGCATTGCTTTGTTATAGGCGATGGTTACCACTTAACATCAGGTGGGCCATATGCTTGTTCCATCAGCTAGTTACATAAAAAAAAAATTGTCATGCTAACAGTCGTATATGCTACACCTTTCCAGCCACATTCCATTCTAGTAATTATTCTGAGGCCCAGCTCAATTAATCAATTGTAGTACCTTCTAGATGGATGGACGATAGACATAGTCAGGGTCGCAGGGCGGCAATGGTTTAGACTGGCACACGATCGAGGTAGATGGCACAAACTAAGGGAGGCCTATACCCAGCAGTGGGTGAAGTCGGGCTGTGGATGATGATGATGATGATGAGTACCTTCTAGCACCCGTGGTGAGTTTGATGTCTGCCTGCTTGGTCTTGACAATCTCCTGCATCTCCTGGACGTCTTCGTTGTAGTCCAGCAGTTCAGTCTTCAACTCCTGGATGCTCTCCTTCTCAAGAAGCAGGGATTTCTTCTGTTCAGCTGCAGATTTTAAAATTGCAATATCAGTTCTATGTGAAATGGCATGGTTAGTACTCAGGCCCGTATTCCAAAACAGTGCTTGAGTCTGAGTCGAGCCTCAAGCACAGATTTATTACACTTTTCAATAATCTATATATATAAATCTTTCGTGTCACAATTTGGAACGCGATAAACTCCGAAACTACTGAACGGATTTCGATAAAATTTTGCAACTGCCTAAAATATGGTCGGACTTAAAAGATAGTTTTTATTCAATATTTAGGTGTAATTAATTTAAAAGGGGCAAAAGTTTCGAAATCTATGTCTATCCCTTTCTAACACGTAAGGACTTCTCGTATGTCTATCCTATTCTATCACATAAGGATTTTTCTGAAAATTCTTGACTTTGATGAGAACAGAATGCACATAGACGCTCTAGAATGTTCTTTAAGGTTCTCGAATGATCTGGAATAATCAAATATACCCATGCAAACGGTTCTGAATTCTAGATTTGGATAAAATGTTCTAGAAAATAGTGCTCCTAAACGTTATAGAATGTTCTTTCATCATCATCATCAATTGATATCAGTCCACTGCTGGACGTAGGTTCACCTTGAGTAACATAGGCTATATTTATGTGTTTAAAAAATAAATGTCCACCCGTGCGAAGCCGGGACAGGCAGCTAGTAAATAAATAAATATTGTGGACAATTCACATCACACTATCTAGCCCCAAATTAAGCAGAGCTTGTACCATGGGAACCAGATAGTTGATATGATACTTAAATACAACACCCAGACAGAGAACAAACATCTATCAATGGAGAACTGTCATAACATCTATGTTTGAGGCTTGACTCAGACTCAAGCATTGTTTCGGAATACGGGCCTAACAATACCTACTGTTTGTCAGAACAATAAGAGCTGTGCAGTATCACATTGGCAATGTTTTTTTTCCTTTGCTTGTTTGTTTAAGTTTGAGGTCAGTGTGTGTCTGGATGTATATTGAGCTACTAGCTCCGGTTTTTTTGTAAAACTGTTAGTTTTTATTCATGTTGTATAGTCATGTTTGATAGAAAATCATCGAATCGTTTTTATTTTAGAAAGAAAGAAAAATCATTTATGAAATTAATTTGTTTTAAGGGTTTTAAGGGTTTTAACACCCTTCAAACAACCACCAAGATGATAAAATGTATCTCCTTGGTGGTTGTTTAAAGGGTGGTCAGAGATTTTCAAATTTTTGTAACGTTATCTTGCTGATGATCAGAATAACATAACTAGGTATTTCTATTTACAATGTAAAATGGAGATAAGATTAATATAGCATCAGGGGCCTAATTCTCGGGCCGATTTCGATCATTTTGCAATTTTATTTTATTGCTTCTTTTCGAAGAGAGAATGGCAGATTTCCTTGAGTAATTCATCGACGACCTCATCCTAAAAGCCTCGACAGCTACGATATACGGAAAACGTGGAAAAAGTGCGGGGTTGTGCAATGCAAAAAATAAAATAATCGCGTAGAAAATCTCGGTCGGCCCGAGAATTATGCCCCTGATCCCAACATAGAAATGACGAATCCCTTTGAAAGAGTGACATAACTTCTTATTTCTATATTGTTTTCGACTGAAAACAATTCACTATTTTCCGTTTATGAAAACTTGGCAATGTTTCGTGTTTTTAAAAAAGTCGTTCAAGGAATACTGAGAAATGGGTGACGTCATAGAAAGATCGATAAATTAATAAAAAAAAAATATTATAGACGACCCACACAACACTATCTAGCCCCAAACTAAGCAGAGCTTGTACTATGGAAACCAGATAGCTGATATAATACTTATGCAATGTTTTTTTTTGTGAATACATAATTAGAATACAATATAACACCCAGACAGAGAACAAACATCTGTGTTCACCACACAAATAGTTGTTCTCGGTGGGGATTGAACCCACGACTTACGGCTCAGAAGGCAGAGCTTCTACCAACTGAGCTGAGCAACCAGTCGATGGTAGGACGGGAGTTCCGCAAAACGATAACACAAAGTCTCCTATTAATATTTCGAGTTACAATGTGCGCCGCACATTTCTTCTGCGAAGCGTTTACCACGTTGCCGAGTAGTGTTATTCAAAACGTCGGTACGAGATTTAGTTTAAAGCCAATAGAGATGGATAGTGACCTTAATCTCTACCCACTATCCCATAGCATACCATGACCGTGCTAGGAACGTAACGGTAACGGCCAAAAATATATTCTTTGTATTGTAATGTATAAACACTTGCCCACTACAGTGGCGTAGCGTGCCTTGGCGGGGCCCCGTATAAATTTTTTTTGGGGTTCTTATGAAGGGTAAAGAATTCTCACAAAAGAAAAAAAAGTTTGCATAAAATTTTAAGAAATATTTATTCATCATAATTATTTATGTCACTTTTTCAAAAATTTCACAAACAATTCAAATTTAATATACACTCTCCTTGCCTCTTTTTCGGCAAACTGATTTATTACATTATTTAATTTATCAAGAGACTTAAGTTATTCTGAATTGCTGCCTCTATGGACAATAGTGACAGGTCTGATAGGCATTCATACGCCATCGAAGCTCTTAGGTATTTGTTTTAAAGTTTTAAGAAATTGGGATTTTTTTCATTTTGCTCACGAACGTTCGGGGGACCCCGTAGGCCGGGGGTCCCGTATAATTGATACGGCAGATACGGCGGTAGCTACGCCCCTGCCACTAGATCGTTCCGTCACCGACCGACACCGTCGCGTGCCATGCACGGACCTTCAACTATTTGTCGGAGGGAATATTTTGCAAATGGGTTCAGAACGCTGTCGACCCGCTTCAGTGGGCGAAGTAAAGATTGCTTTCCGTGCCCGACACGTTCTAGCACGGTCATGGTATGCTACGGGATAGTGGGTAGATACCTTTATGGCGTAGATCCTAATCAGTGTTTACATTGTCTAAAATTAATCGGATATTTTGCAGGTATGACCTACAAAAAATATAATTACTAGTTGAGCTACCTTTTCTCATTTATTTGCATTAAATGGTATCATTGAAACGAAGTTTGTAAAAAAGACGAAGACATAGGATTGAATCAACCATTTCTCTCACTATTTCTGTCTCACTCAGTATTCTTGACCTTATGCTACTCATAATCGACTTATAAAAAAACCCTATAGTCCTTTTTGGTTTTTATGGTTTACATATTATATTACCCATTATAGGTATACATAAGCCAGTTATATGAATGAACCCAAAATAAATTAGTTTTGACCTTGAATCGAGTCCACCCAAAAACGTTGAACTTGAACTTCAAGAAAAATGGCCATCTGCCAATTCTTCTAATTACTAGTTAGATGTACCTGAATGCACTGTCATATTTTTTTTACATATGTCTCTTTGCTTCCTATGTTTATGGTTGTGTATATCTATGGTTTCGGTAATAAAACTCTATGGTGCTTCTAAGCATTAAAAATATTGTTTAGCTTACCTAATTTCTCTAAAGCATCTTCAATAACTTCCATATCCTTTCCAGACAGACCCTCTTCACTCTTGGGCTTTGCAGAATCAACTGATATAACTGGTGCTGGATCTACCAATACTTCAGAAGCTGTTGATTCAATAATAGGTGCTTTGTCCTTCAGTTCTTCATTATCTCGTTTCATGGCATCGAGTATCTGTTTTTCTCTCTCTGCTTCTTCCGTCTCTTTCTTTTCTTCTTTGATCCTGAGAATTTCCAGTTTGATTGCTTCTGCTTTAGTCTGGAATGGACATTTAAGACGTTACTAGGAAACTGTTGTGGCAAATTATAAACAATGCCTAACTAATCCATTCTAAATCTTAATAATAAGTAATAAATTTTTTGTTGTTGTTTTGTATTGAGCTCATTTTAAATGACCTTTACCTTTATGGCGGTGTAACAAGGTAATTTTTTTCAGTCAGAAAAATAATGGGTACAGAGCAGCCTGGTAACACCATCGCACAAATGGTAAGTTAATTTAAATCATGGGTGTATAGGGTTGTAATTGGAATTGATAGTATGGATAAACCAGTCTAAAAATGCACACGCCTCCACCACGTTTTCTTAACGTTGGCTCACAGCAAAGTACTTCAAAATTATCTTTGTGACGTAGGTAATAAATAACAATTTACTTTGACTGACTGAAGTAGTAGGGCGTGCAGTTTAAGATTGGACGATCTCTAGTAGCAGTTTATAGGTATGTACCTTGAAGTCAAGTTTTCCTTCTTTTTCACCAATAGCAGCTTTAGTCTGAGTAGCAACTGTATCGGGCAAAGCAGAAATAGTGGCCTTCAGCTTGTATGTTGTAGGCACATGCTCCGGGACCATCAAAGCTCTTGACAGAAGCAGTAAAGACGGCGGTACTTTTTCGTTCAGTGATAAGTCAAGCCAGTTTCGTAATTCTTTTCTTAGTCGTTCCTCTGACACACCATATGCCCTCATTCCTCGGGATTTACAAGCCTGCTGTAGCTCGCTGAAGTTCAAACTGTCAACACCTTCTTTAAATATCACTTTGTCATCAGCAGCCAAGGATCTGAGCTTCATTTTCAAATTGAACCGTAACATTGCACTGGTCCCTATGGAGGAAGCATTCAATACTTTGCACAGAGCAATCAAATGCGGCCGCCCAAGAGAATCTAAAGTGATTTCATCTTCAAATAACTTTGAGAATTTCATGATTTCCTCACTAGTGGCCACATCGCCTGATGTGCGAATACGATTGAAGAAACTTGAGAAGTCTTTTGCCAGTTCCGAGTGCCTGTTGCTCGATTGAGGAGCCATCTGGTCCAAAGTCTCTTGGAAGAACTTCGCCATTTCCAGTTTTACTTTCAAGTGCTGCTTTAGCTTAGCTTCCTTTTGGTCTCGGCTCTCAAATGTTGATGGCAGCATGTTCGGGAAAAGTTTTATAAATAGTGGCAGTGCAAACTCAAGGAAGGGGACCGCAATGAACACTATAAATGGAACCAATCTAAACACATCACCAATCGTTGTTACAAGTAGTCTGTGTTCTCTCCTGGTGAGAGATTTCCCTCTAATTACTTTGAATATAAGAGATGTAGATATTCTGATGGCAATAAACAGTAGTCTGAAACCATGGTAGTAATGCTTGAGCTCATCCATGATACGAGTTCCAATACTTTTTTTGATTTCAGCCTTTTTTGGCACTTTGTCTTTCTCTTCTATTCCTTTCTTGATTGACTCCACAGTTGCTTCAACTTTAGAAGATGGTTTAAGTGGTTCCTTTTCAAAATAATACTGACTGGTGGAGAATGTTCTGGCATAGTGTGGGTACACTTTTGTTGTGAGGGGTTTTTGGGAAATGTCATATTGTAGTCCCATTGGCTGGGTCGTGTAATATGACAGTGACCTTGAGAGGGTAAGGTATGGAAAATTTTGATACTGTTTGTTCTCCCATAGTAACGCTAAAATGAGAAACCACAACACAATAATAACTCAGCCCTATCAGAAAAGTAGAGACAGTCATGTAAACAATAGAGATATCTACCCTGAAGCATTAAGAATTTGGCTTGTTCAGGATATTATTAGATTTCCAATTAGGCAAAAAAATTGAAGATAAATTACTGGGGTAGCTACAAACCTTCCATTGACTGACAAACATATTCAATTATAATTTTAAAATTGCATCGACCATGTGATGATAATAATATGGATGCCTGAACTAAGTAAATTCAACAAAGTAATATTACCTACCTTTAAATATATCGTTTTAACATACGGCTTTCTATTGATGATAACATTACATAAATTTCTACAGGCTTCGCGATGAAGTCATATTACTACACAATCAATCAAAATCGTCGATAGGTTATAACCACTTTCAGCACTATTTATGATAAAATTAAAACACTTACTTGATTTTTTTATGCACCGACAATGGTTCAAAATTATTCTATTCATTGTGTATTGTTTCAGCAGGTATCCAATTGCATAAATTTCGGGAAAAGCAACAAAAACAAAATCAACCCTTACACAATGACAATTTATATCTGACACTTCTTATAACTGACTGACTGACTGGACTGTCACGTCACTGACCTGACGGACCTGACGTTTGTTTTTTTTAAGTTTGCATTGTAACGCAAAAGGTTAAACTTTTTACAGACATACTACTTAAGCTACATGTCATTCTCACCAGGGTCATATAACTTTGTTTGAAGCTGTGAAGACTACAAAATATGGAATCGAAGTGGGTGAGGGAGAAGATATTGAATATGCAAGAGGAAACGAGACAGAACAAGAAAAAGTTACCATTATACAAAAGCCTTGTGATGAATATCAACAATCGATGAAAACGATTATTAATATCGATACTAACTTTATTTTCTATAGTTAAATTTACATGTAAATGATATGTTTACACTTATTTTAATTAATAAATTACTAAATGAAAAGTTTATTTATTAGTTTATGAATAACCTACACATTAATAAGCTCAATATTTAAAATAATCGATTATTTTCAACAAAGTGAGATGTCAAGAATCGAGATCAATATTTTGATAGATTAGTTGGATGGCAACCCTAATTTTAACAAAATGTCAACTTCATCTGAAATCAAACAAAGTTTTTGTTTTGTTGTTCGAGTTTTTCAGTTTTTCTAGAGTTTGTGATGAAAGCTTCTACAAATATGTATTACGTTTACTATCTTCTCCCCGTCGTATCTGTTTGCTTGAAGCAACAACACTGTGGTTGAGACTAGTTAGTAAAAAAGTGAGAAATAATATAGTGACCTTGTGTGAGAACAGTTCTGAAGAGAAAACAAATAAAAAATCTGTTCTTGTCCAAATATATTTATTATGGTTGATTTGAGATCTTGCCTACAATGTTCAATCCTGATAGTTATTACTATTTCATTAATAAAAACAAAAAGTGAATTTACGATTATATTGTTGCGGTTATTGATAAATACTTCACGTTGAATTTGGCTGTGTTAATAATATTATAGTAATTGTACTTCTGTTTGTTATACAACAATTTATGTATTTAGATTTAAGACCAATAAACGAAGCATCATCATGATTTCGTTTTATTTTATACCTACCTATAGTATTGCAATAACAGTAGGGCGTAGGTAGGTACTAATGTCAAACTACCCGCCAACTCGCCAGCACTCGCAGTTACTGTGGGATCCCTAATAGATGGCGTTAGCGTCTATGCGATATTTCGTCTACACTTTTTATGTATGGAGTTGTGGTTCTTCTCTCGTAGAGAGTATTATATTCCTTGATTCTCACGCTGCGCCACCTCCGGATAGCGCTGCAAGTCCTCCAAGAGCGCTGCCGATGCCGCCGCCGCGCCGGCACCGTGTCAATGCTATAATGTTTCCGCATACAGCATTATCAGCCATATACAATATCAGCATACAATGTTAAAGTTCTAAAATAATAAATAAATATTGTAGACAATCCCGAAACCCATTCGTTTGCCTGGCACAGAGTACTTTGTAAATTGCCTGGTGTGTGCATAGCAATTCTGCTAAAACACTTTGCAGA
Source organism: Thera obeliscata (assembly GCA_947578465.1). NCBI lineage: Eukaryota > Metazoa > Arthropoda > Insecta > Lepidoptera > Geometridae > Thera > Thera obeliscata. Next base: position 18,183,918 of record OX387912.1, on the reverse strand, counting down.
AATAATGGTACCCAGCGCCAATAGTGGCAAAGCATAATATAAAAAAAACAAAGCGCCCAAACAAGCAAAATCGCAAAACGTGTAAGTGTAACGCACGTCGTACGTAACCCTTTTTGACGTCAAGAAAGAGGAAAATAGAAAATTGTTAATTTCAATTTTCAATATCCACTAGAACTGATGTTACAAACAAGATAAATAAATGATCTAATGAATTTCATTAGACCGTGTGTTAAAACTGCCCTTAGCAGCGTAAAAGGTTCAATGTCTCGAGCGTATTCTAATGGTAGGTAAATAACTTTTTTTCATAGTGAGGTTTATATTATACCGTAGTAATAAATTGACTGTAACACTGAATAATAATGGACTGTAGTGTTGTTGGAGAATCTCTTCAGATTGTGTTTGCACTAAACCGTTATTTTCTTGAGAACTTAGACATAACATAATTGACCGACTCTCAGCTCAGTTGGTAGTGGCTCTGTGCGTGGGTTTCTTCTCCGTCTGACCAGTATTTTTTTTTTCTAAAAAAATGTACACCGGGTATCCAGTTACCATAGTATAAAGCTCAGCGTGGATGTGTGGATTTCCCCGCAATATTTGTTTATATTTTATTTTATAAGGGCTTTTGTTTCAGGTTTAAAACCTCAGGCTTTAACAAAAGATGCAGCAAAACACATAGTTTGGGTTGATCTGGAGATGACAGGGCTAGATATAGACAAAGATCATATTCTTGAGATTGCCTGCCTAGTTACCGATGCTCAGTTGAATGTGGTTGCCACGGGTCCTAACTTGATAATCCATCAGCCCGATGATGTTTTAGATGGAATGGGAGAATGGTGCTTAGCGCAACATGGAGAAGTAAGTTCATAACAGTACTAAACTTGCGTAGTGTGTGCTGTCTTTGAAAATTTGCTTTTGTATTATTGCATACGTCTCACTAAGGTCCAATTTCACCGTTAAACGCGTTTAACTAAACTCGTTTATATGTACGTACACAAAAGAAATGCAACGACATTGACTGGTCTTTAAGCGCGTTTAGAGAAAAATGTACCAACTGAATGCTTAAACGAGTTTAAACGTCAGTAGAACGCGTTCAATTTCAACGGTGAAATTGGACCTAAGTGCTGCTGGTTTTATGTTTTTTTTATATGTAAAAGGATCATATAAAAAAACGGTAGGAACCAAGACATAGTTTGTTACCTGTTCTTCTAGGCTTGGTCATGTGAAACTGGCGCCTAGAACCACCTAGCTTTAAGACGTTGCAAAGTGATCCTTGTGATTCTACCGAATAAATAGGTACACTTTTGATTTTGAGTTTGATTTCTTGTAGCTTTGGTATAATCACTGGAAATTGATTTCAGTTGAATACTCCTTACAAAATTCCATAATAATCAAATGAAAAAAAAAACATCATTGGTGTGTAATGTAGTAGTGCTTTTGAGACAAAAGAAGAGAGATAAATTTACCTTATTATCAACATGCAAATAAATATTGTCAATACATACTATGATTGTTTCTTCTTTTTCCAGAGCGGACTAACAGAAGCCAGCAAAAAATCGAATGTATCCCTCAAAGAAGCAGAAAGCAAGGTACTTAATTTTCTGAAAATGCATGTACCTGAGAAGAAGTGTCCTTTGGGAGGCAATAGTGTCTACATGGACCGATTATTTCTAAACAAATATATGCCTGAAGTTAACAACTATTTGCACTACAGAATTATAGATGTCAGCACCATTAAAGAACTTGGAAGAAGATGGTATCAAAAAGAATATTCAAATATGCCTCGGAAATCTTTTAGTCACAGAGCGACTGATGATATTTTAGAAAGTATAGAAGAAATGAAATATTTTAAACAAAATATATTCAAATCTTAATCTAGGTTATTTTTGTAGTACCTACTTTTATTTATTCTGTGGTTATGGGTACTTGTAAGTACTTTGTCATGTCTTTTCAGACATTTTGATATCTGACTATGCACTGTCATAATAATAATGTTACATAATGAAATGTATCTGTATACCATTACTATCACCATTTAGGATGGCTCATAGTAAAAAAAATATTTTTAAGAATGCTCATGAACTCTGTTGTTTTTTTAATTTTACCTGTGTATTATTATTATTTTATGTGTTGGTCATAATAAATAAACGATCAAATATTCGTATGGTATTTTACTTTGTTCTTCTGCTTCTTTTGACTACGCTGATTATGAGCCACGCTACTCTTAGAGAAAGACTTAACTCCAGAGATAAACGAGTGCAGTCAGGAGCATACGCAGGCTGTGTGGCTTTCTCTAGGAATAAGCACAGTGCACAGTATAATTTCTTTGACATAGGTACTACCCAGTTTAGTTTATTGCAAAAAATCTCAAGTAACATTACAGAGATATCCAGTGTAGTAGACAGGTGTATAATATTCCAGCTTGGTCCTTTTGATTCGGTGCAAAGACGTGCTGTGAGAATAGTTGATGATCCCATGCTCACAAGCGGTATTGAACCCTTAAGTCTGAGGAGAGACTTTTCCTCCCTGTGTGTGTTCTACCGCTAGTACAACGGGTTGTGTTCTGAAGAACTGTTCGAAATGATGCCCACATCTTCATTTTATCATCGGACGGCTCGCCATAGGGAGAGGGCTCATCCACATACCTTGGAGCCGGCATGGTCGCGTACCGTCCGGTTCCAGAGGAACTTCCTTCCGCGCACTCTAAGGTTGTGGAATACTCTTCCTGCCGAGGCTTTCCCTATAAATTACAGCATGGGGCTTTTCAAGAAGGGCGTTTTAAAATATTTAAAGGGTCAGCAACGCGCGAGTGATGCCTCTGGTGTTGCAAGCGTCCATAGGCTACGGTAACCACTTTCCATCAGGTGGGCCGTATGCTTGTTTGCTAACTTTGTTGTATAAAAAAAATAATAATAATATATACTTACTATAAGCTCCTTGCTGGTAATGGGTTTCCCATTGCAATCAGCAAGGAGTTTCCGAAGCCTCTCTCACTACCTGTCTTTATCGCCATCTATTGGTCAGTAGATAAAACAGCGAAAATGGGGTTTCAACCTCCTTTCAGAGCAACTATAATGCTGGGTAATATCACGAGAGGGCGCTGTTACAATATTCGCACACCCCTAGCATATCGTATTATATTATACCAGACTATGTTAATTAACTCTGCCTTCTGCACTGTATGGTACAGTGAGATCCATCAGGGACAGCTCGATTCATCCAAAACATTTTTTATTAATACTAGGACTCAACTAACGGGTTATTCCAAGTATGTAGGTAGGTACTTACCTAAGAAAATATAGGTAAAATTATTAATTCCATTAGTACCTTGTAGGGACAAATGAAAACTGCTGAAAGCAGCATTACCAAAAGCGCGGCTCACAATGTTTGGTGTGAACGCAGCCTTATTATAGCCATAAGGCGTGACCCAGAAGCATTAGTGGAGTGGTACCTAATAAAACCAGCGCTGATTATAAGTAATGCTCCACCTAGAAACGAAATTGACCAAAGAATAGAGGGTCTCTATCTATCGGCTCTAATGCTTTAATACGTGATGAATGGGTACTTTGGTGTAGGTAGATAAGCATTTTAGTTTTCTACTTAGACTTACCCACATAGATATTTTACATGCAGGTTTCAGGATAGTAGGTGATTTTGAAGTTACTACTAGCTTCCGCCTGCGGCTTTGATCGCATGGTACCCAGATGAACAGTAGCATAATGTTATTCCAGGTCATGAACTATATTTATTTAAAGTTTCATCCAAATCAGTTAGGCCGTTGTGATGATGAGCTTTTCGTAAATTATTTAGTCGCTTTTAATAGAGACATTAAACATTATAGCATAGACTAAGGAAAACAGTCACGAAATTTTGTTCTGTATTAGCAGTCTTCTTGTTTTCCTTAGTCTATGATTATAGGCATCAAAATAAGGGAAGGTAAAAGAAACAGCAAATTTTTAACTAAATTTATTCACAAAACTATACCTTTAGAAATGTTAGTCGAGACCAGATCCAACACTGTTTTATCTCTAAGCAATAAATATTTGCACGTTTCGAAGAATTATGATTTATAAAAATACGCAATATGCGTTTCAAGACTTTTACAACCCAACTTTTGTCTGAGAGATTTTCTTTCTGTGGTTCACTTTTGGTCTCTCTTTGTACAGTCATCATTTCAATATTGAAGATGTTTTATCAGTAGACAGGGTCTTAGTAATTTAAATACTTATAACCTACATTTTGTTTTACATAGGTAGGTCAACTAATAGTTTTATTTGCTAATACCTACGAGGATTGTTTGATAAAGGACATTAGACAAACCTAGTTAGTAAGTAGGTATAGGTAAACTGGAAAGTATTTCATAGGGTTTAGTTTAGGTACTCCCAAAAGTTCGTCTCAGTCAGTGTGGCTCTTGCAACTGTGTCGAATTTTTGAGAGTACCTAGTATACATGGAAGAACATGAAAACGTTTTAATTTTGCATTACAATACATTGTAATTTAATACATAACAATTTATTTACGCACATTCTCTACTAATGTCTATAGATATAACATACATATCTACAACACCTATTATTTCTTCTGTGCTAACACGTCTCTAAATTGAAAATTTTGGTAGTTTGAGTTACTACGAGGTTTAATTTCACGTAGTTTTCTAAACTAAACACAACATAGACTAGTAGGTAACAAGAGTTTGAATAGGTACGTCGTTATTTTAAATTGTATAATTAGAAAAAATAACTTTTATTAATTAAAATTACAGTATTTCAATGTACCGGCTCAATAAAACAGCCCTAGGTAAAAAAAATATAGTTTTAAAGTATTCGAGATAGATTCTGAAGCGGAGAGCAGAATAAAATTAAGAAGTAGGTACAAGTAAAGATAGGTCTTACACACTAAACTAATGATATGGCTATGATCGCTTAATTCGAAATAGCAAAATCTCAGAATACCATCGAGCGAATTAAAAACATAGGTAGGTTTATAAAACAATACAGCTAATGGAAAGTTAATTAACAAATTCGTATGCTAATGACTTCTCCAGGCGACAGGCATATTATTTTCTACCAATTTCGGTTTTTCGTAAGCAGCGACTTTATTTCGCGTTGGTACGCGAAATCTAAACAAATCTAAACATCTAATTTTATGAAGAACACTAACTGCCTAGATGTTAGGTACTATAGGAGTTACAAACCCTCGTATTCCAAAACTAAGTCAATCTAAAGAGATTCGAGCTTATTTTTTTGGAAATGTTTAATGAAATATTTGAAAATTCTGTTCTCGCTGGCGCTTAGGTTCATATATCATTGTGAATAAAATACGAGCCTTTATCTTTGACGCACTTTACGAAGATAATATTAAAATTACAGTTCAAGAAATACAAGTTATACTGAAACTCAAAGCCAGCGTTATAACCTTATAAGTAAAATTTAATTAATATTAATAATTTGGCATATTTTTATCAAAATCGATGGCCCTCGCAGATCTCCAAATACCATTTTCATAAAAAGGTCATAAAATAAATTCGAAGATATAAAATAGGTCGGTAACTAGAAATAGGTTAACAGTAAAAATAATTTCTAACAGAGATTTTATCTAGATCTATTACCTATTGGTATTCATATTTATACATTTAACACTAATGTATCTAATTTAAGTAACTTTATTATAGTGATTGATTACATTTAATGCTTTATTTATCTACTTATTACGTAAAGAAACATTTACTTTTATCTTATCTACTTGCTAGATTTGAAACATGTTTAGTATACGTAAAACTACAGGATCATAAGATGTTTATTGTAGTCGTATCTCGAATAGAATAATTCGAAGAAACCAAAGCGATAGCTTCTACGCAGACTCTATTTCGGTAATTTAATTTGAAACCCGAACTTTTCACCGAGCTTTAAAACTCTAACCGATATCACATGGCTCCGCTTCGCATCGGTAACTATTCACGCACAAACACAAACTCGTTGTAGTGGTTCCAACGGTTCTCCTCGGAGTCCACTCCAGGTTTCAGCTCTGCAGCGCCACCGGCCGTGCCGCTGCCGGCGCTGGCTGCCAGCTTGAAACCATTCTCTTGCAGCATATCGAAAGCCTGCTCAATGAACGAGTGTTTCAGGAAGAAGCGCGATGTGTACCGGTCAGCGAGGCCGTGGTCTGGGTCGCGAGACTCGTTCAGCGTCTCTCCGAACACATCGCGGCAGAGTGTTACTTTCCCGCAAACGAGGATGCGTGAAAGTTTGCGGAACTTGACATCGGCAAGTCCGTCACGACCAAATGCAAAAGAACCCCGGTACCCTACCGTGATGCAACCTTTCTCGCGATTCGGTGGACGAGGATCTGCTGCCAGCACAATGGCTTCCAGTCCCGGCAGGCGGTAGTGCTGCGCTTCGCGCGCCATCCGCTTGTGTTCCCGGAAGCTCTCTGGCAGGACCAGCGTACCGTCGCGGAGGTAGTCCAGCACGTAGCGGAACAGCACTCCGTCTCGATCGAGGAACAAGCGGCCGCGGGAGTCGCGCGCGTGCTCCGGGTTGCATAGCGCCTCGGCGAGGAACGACTTAGGTTCGCGAACGAGCGTTTCGCGTCTGGTCGCGTAGGTCACGCCGCCCACGTTGAGCTCCAGGACTTCAGGCGGCGCGTCCGCCATGGCTGAGGGCTGGGGGCGCAGTGGCGGCGCGGCGGCTGCGCGAATGCCGCTGACCCACTTACCTCCCCCGCCCTGCTAAGCCCCTCCACCCCGTGCCAGAGCCCATCGATAACGCACGCCCGGGTTACTGACTTGAACGTAATTATTTACTACCCTTCCGAGCGAAAACTCCTCCGCGAAACCTTCCAAGGTCGACTATTGTTAGCTAACATATTATGGTACATTATTATTTGATTCTAAGAATGTAATATTTGATTTAGAGTCTCGAGGCGGAATAGATTCATGAAACTTCTAGGAGCGAGAAGACCCGCCTCGGGCAGGCTCTTATCGTTGTTGATGTTTAGGCGCTCCGGGCGAGATAGCAACAAAAAAATATTGTGGCTTTTGTACGCAACAGCGAACTTTTTAATGAGCGCCCCGTGTCCTCTCGACCTTAACGAAGGGTTTTTAATTTAGGTCCTCATATTTTTATGCGATGAAAAACATTATGTACCCAGTACATACCAACCTACATTGTCACACACAACACAGGGGCAGCAAAAAAGCTGAAAAGGTTACATACTCGCACAAAAATATTCGTGGCTGAAACTTCGGTCGCCTTTGTAATGTGAATGTTGATAAACCACCTGTGGGTCCAACTTTGACTAAGATTTTATATTCCTGAATCCGGCAGCACCACAGAGCACCAAACACGCTTTTGCTTACGCAAAGTAGAGAGAGTATGATGACGTATTACTAAGAGAACCAGTGTCGCCAAACTCATACAATTAAAAACAAACACACATAGAAATAAAAGTTATGATTGGTCGAAAAAAAACGTTAAAAAGGACCTAAAACCAAAAAAATAAATTAAATGATAATAAACCTTAAAGCTATCGTGACATGGTTCTAAACTTAATAAAATAAACAGTGCTAAAATAAAATTCTATTTGCCAAGAGATGGCACTTCTCATTCAGTATTTTTTTCTTTTAGTCTCTATTTAGTTATAATAAGATTGATAATACAATGGCTGTTACTTTATTGACAACAAAACAAAGCTACTTGACGCTAGATGGCGTTATAGAAAACAATTCTGTTAGTCTTTATCCACAAGGTATAAGATTCATAATACAATGGCTATTACTTGACATAGCCACTCACTTAGTGATGTGCCAAGGTGGATACAAGACAAATGTATCGACATCGATGATTACCTACCTACTTCTTATCGTGTCACTGGTTTTTTCGAACCAAGTGAGGTGAAAGGATTTTAAGTGCGCCCCAAAGAGGCTCCTTTCGTGCACTTATTTAACACATATTTTCGAACTTTTTAAGTTCTATGGCATGCCCGGTTTCCTCACGATGTTTTTCTTCACCGCTTAAGAGCACTGGCATAGTGTAAATTAATTTTTGGGCAGTAAACCTCATTTGTTGGACTGGATTTAAGCCCACGACCTAAGGATCAGAAGGCGAAGCCGCTACCACTAGCCCACCAGCGCTCTCACACCTACTGATGTATAACGATCGGTAGCACGTCAGGTTATATAATATATGGTGGTCGAAATAAAAAGCTTTTCTTATCTATCTTTCTTTATTTACCCAATCAAATGTTAACAACTCGTAAAATTGTATACTTAACTGTTTCAAATATTGTTTCTTTTTCTTCTTGTGTTTTCTTTTTCCTGTTGCATCGATACATTTATTTTGAATATCGGAAAACTGAAACCAGAATTATTATGTTATTTCTTCAAAATATTTCTGTAATTTTCATCTTACCCAGCCACTGTGGGCTATAAGAATAAGAAAAGAATCAGAATAATAACACAATAATACGGAATAAAATCATCGATAAAGCAAAAAAAAAGTCAGCTCCCTAAACTTAACTATTTATATGATCAGAACTAATAAAGTATTCGATAGCACATTCATCACTTTATTAGGGTAGGTACAGCCCTAATTGAGTAGCGAAAGTTGAGATTTATAGAAACGCGACCTTAACGAATATCATTCACAGTCTATTTTTGTTTGATGGTTTTGCATACTAACCTGTGATACGATATGCCCCCTTTTGTTAAATTATTGGTTCGGCTATCGTTTTAGCACTGCAAAACAGCACAATACGGCATTTTTATATTTTTTCGTGTTTTTCTCAGTTACGTTTCTTCTGACAGACTTCAAACACGACTAAACAAAGGAGGGCTTGAAGTCTGCTGTACTGCGCGTACTTGGAGCGTGAGAAGGTCGTCTACATGCTAGTTCCATTACTTCTTTATTTCGTGGGCAGCACGTATAGGTACTTTACTCGCCGAGGCATAACCACGGAACATTATTATGGCATAACTCTTTAGATAAAGGCCTCCTTTATTTCAATAGGTAAGAATCACCTCCTTCGATTGAAAGTGATTATTTTATGACTTGCCTGTTAGTGGGGTCGGCGCCAGATTTCATTTTTCCTGTGTGGATGAAATGTTATCGGGATTTTTTGGTCATTATGCTGGAATAATGACTAAGCGAGATCTTTTATTACGGCTAGGGGAGTTTTGGCCATATTTGCGAGATTGAAGTTGACATGAAAGTCTGAATGTAAAAAATCTGAGAGTACCTACCTGTGATGAATTTCAATAATGGATTTAATTTTAATGGTTTAATAGAAATTACTATTATGATATTTGATGACACTTGTCATATTTGTTTGTAAAATAGTCTGTCAACTTCATAGAAAATGCCGTTGGCAATTATGTATGGTTAGTCAGTTGAATCGATTGATTTAAAATATGTCTGTGGATCTGAATAATTTGTTTGTAAATAAATAATGATTTTAATTGTCATCAATCATGATAACTGTTTTAGAAACTAGTTTGTTTGTTTAGTTCATGTAAAAGTATTATTAATGGTGATTGATTCAAAGTGTCTGCACTGCATACTGGCAACGCTTCCGGCGATAAAGATGGCGGTCGGGCTCGACTGCTCGATCGCCATTCTGGAACGAGCGCTCGGAAGAGTTGGTCGCATGCAATGCAAGCTACTTTGTAAAACCACGTGGCTTAGAGTTGGTAATTTGTGAAGTACTAGAGAGATTGTAACGTAGAAGGAAGTGAACAATATAGTTTGATTGGACAACAGTGAGAGTTTTATTACATCTCCGAAGTGGTAAGTACACGCCCAATTTTATTGTTCTGATGACGTTTATTGCATGATGGATAATGTGTAATTAAACTTAATTGAATTAATTGTAAGCTTCTGTTATTATTCCATGAGTTTTAGATGTTATTTGATACCTTGTGGTACCTTAATTGACAGGAAGTGTGGACTTTGTTACTGAATTGTTAATAGAAGGTATTATTAATTAATATTAAGATGACTAGGTTCATAAAAATATTATTTGTTTTGTTACCGTTACAAAATACAGAATTATTCAGGGATCAATAAATCAATATGGTAATTGAATTTCCATCGGTTGCTTGAGCTCCAACCTTCAAGCTTCAAGCTTCAAGCTATAAAAATAAAGAGTAGGGATGGTTTGGGTCTGCAAGCAAGCGAATGGTAATTCAAGCAGGATTCGGTTTTGAACCGTCGACAAGACAAGTCCACTTAGTTCGTCTCGGCGATAGCCATGTACAAGTTTAGCTTAATGTATCTAGATCCATAAAGTACTCAAGTTGTTAATAAAACTGAAGAAAAGGCTATAAAGTGGTTTGAATTCTACATCCTCGGTCTTCTCTGTTAGTGGATCTTTCAAGTCAGAAGTGGGTAGAATCAAGGTACGTAATATTTTTTATATTGTTTCAAAGTAATAGCTGTAATTCTTACAATTATCTGGTAAAAACGCATGTATAGTTTATCGTGTGACACACATGGCCAAGGCTACTCTTTGGTAGTGTTATCACACGATTGCTATAATTTATTTGGTTGAGTAAATGCATTCAGAGGTTATCGTGTGGCACACATGGCCAGGGCTACTCTTTGGTAGTGCTACCACACGATAGCTGTAGTGTATTTTAGTTTTTTTTTTTTAGTAAATACATACACAAGTTGTCGTGTGGCACACATGGCCAGGGCTACTCTTTGGTAGTGCTACCACACGATAGCTGTAGTGTATTTTAGTTTTTTTTTAGTAAATACATACACAAGTTGTCGTGTGGCACACATGGCCAAGGCTACTCTTTGGTAGTGCTACCACACGATCGCTGTAGTGTATTTTAGTTTTTTTTTAGTAAATACATACACAAGTTGTCGTGTGGCACACATGGCCAAGGCTACTCTTTGGTAGTGCTACCACACGATCGCTGTAGTGTATTTTAGTTTATTAATTACATACCTACGTTGTTGTGTGGCACACATGGCCAAGGCTACTCTTTGGTAGTGCTACCACACGATAGCGGTTGTTATTCTAGGAAAGTTAAATGCATGCATAGGTTATCACGTGGCGCACATGCCAAGGATACCCTTGGGTGATGCTACCACATTAAATGTGACTAAGCGCTGCTTGTATTTCTTTTATCTACCATAGATTGTCATAAAAAAGAAATACTGTAGTTGGTTATCGAATAAATCATCCCTTTTATATATTTCTTTTCATGCGACGGCGAGGAGAAACCAACGGAGAATGACGTGTGTCATCCGACCATGGCCGCAATAGAACATGGACCACCCGGACATGGAGCATCAAGAAGATTGGACTCGACACTGGAACGCGACTCAATGCCACTACACCGAAACTGGACTAGCTGGGCGATTGCAAGTTGTAGCCGTTCGTTGCTGTTCCACATCGTGAAGATTGGTTAAGCGCTACCAGCAGAATGAAGTAAACGAAACTGCAAGACATTTCAGTAGAAAATTAACACGTGAGTTCACGTCTCAATTCCCAAAGATTTTTAATATTGGCTCATCAAGTACTAGAGTAGATTCAGCACTGATGCTAAACTGAAACGATATACCTAAATTTAATAATATAATGACTTAGGTTAATGGTGTGAACCATGAATGTGTAATGGTCATGTGAGGGTGTGTGTGTGAATGTTGTATCAGAAACTTAATATTCAGATGATAACGATAGAGGGTAAGAAGTGAAATATAAAAAAAAGGGGAGTTCTTATGATTTTGGGTTGCTTACGAGCTTAGCGGTAGATAGGCATTTTTTTTTCTCACTTTTGCAAAGAGTATATTTACGGAGTGTAGTGGAAGAATTCTATCGGATTTAATTGGTATTCTATGTATGTACGCACGAAATTGCGTAAGCAAAAGCGTGTTTGGTGCTCTGTGTATGTACGTATCCCTGGGACATCTTCTGGTCTTCTCCTGTTGGTAGGTGCGTACCTACCCTCAGTTTCTTATCGAGGTTGTTTCTAAAAGTGCGGTTGTGATTAGTATAGATTTATTTGTCCTAAAGGTGGTTTTTAAAATTTTCGATACAGTTTGTCCAAATGTCGAATACTATTCAAGAAAATAGGAGTGATCCAAGGTTCAAATACGTTTCTGGTGAAGATAGGTACCTACGTTGTCAGTTTTTTGTTTTACTTTTATTTATTTATTTGGATATGCAATGGATTACAGCGACCTTGTCTGGGTCATTAGACAGATGATGTGACGTCTGAGGTGGGGGCAAGTTTTATCATTAATATCATTCCAGTAGGTGCCACCGTGAGAACAGTAGCAGGAATATAAGAATAATAGGAAATAGAGGCGCTAAGAAAAATAGTAGATGGTTACTTGTTTGTTTATTTAAATCACCACAAAATTACGCACAAAAAAAAAATATAGGTTCAAACAAACAAAATATTCTCCCTCGTGCTTACTCACTGAAGGTTGCCTTCAGTACTAAACTGGTAAACTGGTATTATAAATAGGAAGGGTAATGAACAAAGACAGGTACAATGATATAGGTAGGAAACCACATCACACACTTAATATTTATTTACTAGTTATCAGGGTTTTCAAAATTGACTTAAAAGTCTAGAAAGGTAAACTAGGTGCACAATTAATCTTAAGGTGGGTACTTTGCAACTAAACGTTTTATAGTCTATGACGTTGACTCCTCGATCTAACTAAGTATAAGAACTTTTATGTAGACGCGAAGGATCTCTGCTTCGGCTGATCACAATACTGGTTTGGCGACAATGACATTCAGTTGAGGTTTGGAATGACTTAAGACTACCATGCTCTTGGTTACGATTGGACAAATTCATAATTATCCAATCCTTCGTAGGAATGAAGGATCGTTTTCAACCTAAAATCGGTTAGTATTAATTATCAGAAAACAAAACAACAGTTTAAACTACAAATATTTTGTTAATGCAGTATATTTTTTGTATACCGTGATCTATCCGATTGCAGTATAACTTACTCAACATCGTTCATTATGAAAGGTAAACTGCAGTGGTAGAATCTGCGAAGGGATTAAAAATTAGCCTCAGCAGTTAAAAGTAAATAAGTTAAAATCATGTTTATTTATTATTGATTGTCTAAGGGGTGTTATAATGCCAAAGTGCAGTGTGTCTCGTTCAGATAGATAGATGGATAGATAGATAACACTTTATTGCAAACAAGGATACCTCATTGGAACTAAGCGTACCTAACTAAATAAAGCGTTATTAGCTTGTTACTAAGTATAAATCGTTAGTTCAATGCCTATTAAATCTGTACATAAAGTACTACCTTACAGAATTAAACTTACCTACTACATAAGTTTATGAATCATCGTTTCAATTTTATCCATACCCTTTTCAGGGTGAATTTTGTTATGGGTAGAATTTTTTTTGTGCGTAGGAAGTTGCTATCCAGTGACGTTCAACAAAGGATGAAACCGTCGTTTTGTACGAGCTAGTGGTCAGAAAATATTATAATTGCTCTTTCTTTATGCGTGCGGTTTTCAGGAAAGAAGATAGGTCTGTTAGGCCTTTCAATATTCCATCTTTTAGTGCCTAGCCTATCTGGCTGGTGCTTTTGTTAACAATGCCTAGTCGTATAAAAATAATAATTGAAAAAAAAAGATACGACAAAAAGCTGTTTCTTGCATATGCCTTGCTGGCGTTAGCTATGTCTGTTAAGACGGTAGATGTCTTTTATGTTGTGAGTCATCGAGGTACACGTACTGCGTCAGCTGTTGTTAAAACAACGTGTTTTAGATCCTCCTATGTTTCAGTTGTCAAATGTGATGAGTTTCTTATTTCAACGCTGTTGCCTCTGGCATTAGGTTCCAGGTTTCAATTTGGTTCTTGAAACTGGATTTTTGTGTCTTTATTGGTAAAAATGTTTTAAATCAACGGCGACGAGACACATCACTAGTCGAGAATGCAAGATCGAAAAAAAAAAGATGACATCGAAATGAGTAGATGGTTGTTCCGCGTGTTTTATAGGAATACGGAGTTCTTAGCTATAAACAAATGGGTAGTTTTCGCTGAAATAGTGAGGAGGTATCATATTGGTTGACATGAGCTCTATTGCATCCATTTTACATCGTTGATGGAGAAGAAAATAGCTGCAAATTTGTCCTGGTCTCCCTTGTGTTAAGCGAATAGATCTAGAATTTCCGATCTGCATAAGTCATTAATCTTAATAGTAATGTTGCGATTTTACTTAATTACGGTTAGAAGAGTATAAAAGTAATTAATGACAGCAAAATTAAAAACCTTTTTATTATTATTATTGCGGATAGCCAAACAAAAAAGTACTAAGTAGAAACTGGTTGATAATCATTAGCTAAAACACAAATGGAACTGGGAAGATAGATTAATGATGACCTTATTAAACTTTAAGTCTGTCTGTCCGTCGCGCTTTCACGCCAGAAATAATGAACTGATTTAAATGACATTAGGTACACAGTGTAAAAATTGAGAAAGGGCATAGACTTCTTAAAAATAAAAGGATGGTAAGGGGTTGAAATGAGGGTTGAAAAGATTTTAAATGAGTGAGCGATGCAAGTATGTGTTATGTTGTGACAATTATTAGTAAGATTCCATTATATAAGTATTAAATCCATTATATATGTAAGTAATAAAATCATATTAAAAGCCTTTATTAATAAATAAAAATAAATGAGACGTGAACCACCAATAGAAAAATGGATGAAATGGTTATAGCACTGATGAAATGATTTCCTTTGATCACACTACAAATAAGTGTGCATTAAACAGAAAAATAGATGAAATGGATAGCAATGATGAAATGATTTCTTTTGATCACACTACAAATAAGTGTGCATTAAATTGAAAAATGGATGAAATGGATATAACAATGATGAAATTATAACTTTTGATCACACTACAAATGAGTGTGCATTTGTTGATACATTCAATTACACTTTCTGTCGACTAGCTTAGCTTAGCTTAGCTTAGCTTAGATTAGCTTAGATTAGCTAGATAAACAATTGAATAAATAATTATTAAACGCAAGTTATTACATGATGTCTTAGTTTCAAGTCAATTATTAGTATTGTTTAAACGATTAACATTGTGTTAACGATTATTTTGTTTAAAGAAAAAAGTTTTTAATCATCTATCTAGCTACCATAGCACGAATTCTACTTAATTTGGGGCTAGATAGTGTTGTGTGGATGGTCCACAATAATTATTTATTCAGTATGGTCAGTATAGTCAGTATGGTCAGTATGGTCAGTATGGTTAGTATGGTTAGTATGGTCAGTATGGTTAGTATGGTCAGTATGGTCAGTATGGTTAGTATTGTAGTATTGTAGTATTGTAGTATTGTAGTATTTTAATTTTGATTTTGATTTTGATTTTGATTTTGATTTTGATTTTGATTTTGATTTTGATTTTGATTTTGATTTTGATTTTGATTTTGATTTTGATTTTGATTTTGATTTTGATTTTGATTTTGATTTTGATTTTGATTTTGATTTTGATTTTGATTTTGATTTTGATTTTGATTTTGATTTTGATTTTTTTACTTTTGTCACTCATGTTTCTCGTGTTACTCATGTTGCTCATGTTACTCATGTGGCTGATGTTACTTATGATACTGATGTTACTCATAAGGCTGATGTTACTGACGTTGTAGATGTTACTGAAGTAACTAATTTTAATGATGTTACTGATGTGACTGATTTAAATGAAGTTACTGATGTTACTGATGCTACGGATGTTACTGATGCTACTGATGTGACCGATGTGTCTGATGTGACTGATGCTACTGATGTGACTGATGTGACTGATGTGACTGATGTGACTAATGTTGATAATGGTGATAATGTTGATAATGCTGATAATGTTGATAATGTTGATAATGTTGATAATGTTGATAATGTTGATAATGTTGATAATGTTGATAATGTTGATAATGTTGATAATGTTGATAATGTTGATAATGTTGATAATGTTGATAATGTTGATAATGTTGATAATGTTGATAATGTTGATAATGTTGATAGTATTGTAGTATTTTGATTTTGATTTTGATTTTTTTTACTTTTGTTACTCATGTTTCTCGTGTTACTCATGTTGCTCATGTTACTCATGTTGCTCATGTTACTCATGTGGCTGATGTTACTTATGATACTGATGTTACTCATGAGGCTGATGTTACTGACGTTGTAGATGTTACTGAAGTGACTGATTTTAATGATGTTACTGATGTGACTGATTTAAATGAAGTTACTGATGTTACTGATGCTACTGATGTGACCGATGTGTCTGATGTGACTGATGTGACTGATGTGACTGATGTGACTGATGCTACTGATGTGACTGATGTGACTGATGTGACTGATGTGACTGATGTGACTGATGTGACTGATGTGACTGATAATGATTGTTAATAATTAAAGATATTGATAATAAGAGGTTGATAAAGTTCATGATAATGTTCGTTGATTATGTTCATTGATAATATTCGTGGTTTGTTGATAATTTTCTTTGCATGTTGTTAAGTATTGTTGAATTGATAAAGTTGAATAGTTAATAATATAAAGGTATATAATATATTGATATTGTTAGTATATTGTTCGTATTGGTACCTAGTTGATACAAATGTTTGAAAAAAAAAATGTGGATGTTTAACAAAATGGTCACTTTGTTTATTGTTTTGATGAATCATTACAAACGTGTTATTTCATAAACTATGTACCTATCACGAGGTCGTGACTGTTTATCAGGATGGACGAACTTGTAAGCTTCTGTTATTATTCCATGAGTTTTAGATGTTATTTGATACCTTGTGGTACCTTAATTGACAGGAAGTGTGGACTTTGTTACTGAATTGTTAATAGAAGGTATTATTAATTAATATTAAGATGACTAGGTTCATAAAAATATTATTTGTTTTGTTACCGTTACAAAATACAGAATTATTCAGGGATCAATAAATCAATATGGTAATTGAATTTCCATCGGTTGCTTGAGCTCCAACCTTCAAGCTTCAAGCTTCAAGCTATAAAAATAAAGAGTAGGGATGGTTTGGGTCTGCAAGCAAGCGAATGGTAATTCAAGCAGGATTCGGTTTTGAACCGTCGACAAGACAAGTCCACTTAGTTCGTCTCGGCGATAGCCATGTACAAGTTTAGCTTAATGTATCTAGATCCATAAAGTACTCAAGTTGTTAATAAAACTGAAGAAAAGGCTATAAAGTGGTTTGAATTCTACATCCTCGGTCTTCTCTGTTAGTGGATCTTTCATAATGGATCTTTGATAAAATATTTAAATTTTTCTTGAGAAAATTTAAAGAGGGTACTCAAACAAAAAAAAAAAACTTGCTCTGAAGCATTGTTACCATGTGTTGTGGGCTTTCATAGGGGGATGAAATTTTCGTCATTTTTGTGCTACGACGCACCGTTTACGAGATACCCACAATCTAACATTATTCTTAGATTATCGGTCTTTTCTTTTAAATTTATTTATTAGGTTATGCCTACCCTAAAATGTGTGTGGAATCATATGAAATTTGATATTAGCCGCTCATCCGAACATGAAATGGCCTGCACCTAATATTTAACGACTTTGACTACTTAGTTAAGCTGTTCCATTTCAAACAATTGACATTCACTTAATTTTTGGAATATACGCTAAGTTTACCGAAAGATATTTTAAAAATATTAACGAACTTAATAACAGCAAATAGTTTTACATTATTATGCATTACGATGATCATTTTATTGGTTAGCCTCTGATAACACATGACTCGTGTTACCGTGTATGAAATTAAGTGAAGGTACTTGAGTGTAAAAAACAAGCTTGAGTGTTAAACGCAAGTCAGTCCTCTGTAGCATTCTTGTTACTTTTTGATATGCAGAACTGTTGGGTACTTAGGCAAGGCCTACTTTCCTGTCTAGAACCATAAACAAACATTTTTATGTCCATGCTAATAGTCGCCATTGTGCCGATGTAGCCTATGTACAAAATTAAATAAATACCCTTAAATAAATTAGAATCTCTGTTGGCATAAGCAGGGTGTTATTGGCTGGGTTATGTTGAAATTATTATTTGGTAGGTTTCTGGAAATATTTATTTCTTATAATTTACTTAACATCAAAAATGAGTGATTGAATAAAGTTTCATAATAAAGTGGCCGTAAATAGCAAAGACCGAGCACAATCTTGAATTTCACAAAAGCCGGTACGGTCTTTGTCATGGACCGGGCCTAACCATAAATTTGATATAGGGGCTATCCGATAGTGCTAAAACTATTAATGTACTGCTAATACCATAGCAGCTCAGTAAAGTTTGAGTAGCCTCTAACTGCAAATGTCTAACCATGCTGGATTAAAAATAAGCAAGTTAATGATCGTGATCAAGCCTACCGAAGCGAGTTTTTGAAGCAAAGTGAGCTAATGCTATCAAAATTGTAGACTATTTATTTATTTTTATTTCTTAGGTAAACAATCAGCAGATACTTATAATCTAATTGATAATTTAAAACGACAACTAGGGTCCATTAAACAGGTTTCACATAGTGAGACTATTGGAGCTTAAAAAAAAAAAAAAATGATATTAAGTAATGAGAGACTAAGGTAGACAAACTATAAAATGAAGATACAATTTTTTTAAGAAATTACAATTAAAACAGAAAAACAAAAAGTACAATAAGAAAAAAAAAAAAAAAAAGCTTATGGAACCTGGGGAGTCTCCTCGAAACAGCATTTTGACAAAATGTTAGTAGCAATTCTTGGTGGTTTTGAGCAAACAGATCTAGTTTGGGGACGTTAACCAGGCCATTGAACGTAATTACTGCTCGTCTAAAGAAAGTGTTTTGGGATCTGTGTTTGGCTAAGTACGCCATAGAAGTAAAGATTAATAACATTTTGGAACAAAGTGAGTACAGTTTGGCTATTTTCGCCTTAGAAGATGAAATTGATTTTGGAACCAAGTGAGTTCAGTTTGGCTATGTACGCCTTAGAAGATGAAATTGATTTTGAAACCAAGTGAGTTCAGTTTGACTATGTACGCCATAAAAGTTGAAATTGATTTTGAAACCAAGTGAGTTCAGTTTGACTATGTACGCCTTAGAAGTTGAAATTAATTAACCATGCGAGATCTGTTTGGTCAAAGTAAGATAAGTTCAAAAAAATCAAAAAGTTCAAAATGTTCAAAATGTTCAAAAAGTTCAAAATGTTCAAAATGTTCAAAATGTTCAAAATGTTCAAATGTTCAAATGTTCAAAATGTTCAAAATGTTCAAATGTTCAAAAGTTCAAAATGTTCAAAAAGTTTAAAAAAAAATTATAAAAAGTTAACAAGGTCTCAAAAGGCGCAAATGTTTCAAAAATTCTAAGTTTAGTAATTTAAAGTCGTGTAGAGTTGTTAAAAGGTAAAAGTTAAAGATCAGTTTTTGTATTGGATTATAAGTAAAGATTTTGGGTTAAGATTATATAAGTTTTTGAATATGAGAAAAAGTTAAGTTGGATTAGAGTTAAAGTTATTTGAGTTTAAAATTAATGTTTTGGATTTGAGCCAAGTATGTAAATTCGTTCAGTTTTGCCTGTCGAGGGAGGATATTATAATAAAAGATGAAAAGACGATGAATTAATTAATTATGAATTAAAAATGAATTAATGATGAATTTAAGATGAGTTCAAGATGAATTTAAGATGAATTTAAGATGAGTTTAGGATGAATTTAAGATGAATTTAAGATGAATTTAAGATGAATTTAACATGAATTTAAGATGAATTTAAGATGAATTTAAGATGAATTTAAGATGAATTTAAGATGAATTTAAGATGAATTTAAGATGAATTTAACATGAATTTAACATGAATTTAAGATGAATTTAAGATGAATTTAAGATGAATTAAATATGAATTAAAAATGAATGTAAGAGAAAATAAATGTGAATTATTTATAAATTAAAGATTAGCGATTTATAAAAGACCTACTACTTACTAAAATATAAACTTAAGATTAACTAAAGATGAATTACAGTTTTAGGTGTTCAATTACAGCTTAACAGTTCAGTTTTACAACTGAATCACAGTTTTAAATAAAAATTGGACAAAGATTCTAATTAAAGTTAGTGCGTCGTAAACCTGAACCACTAGATTGTTTACGTACCGAAACAGTCACTGTCGAGAAGATGTTTGCATTTCAGCAAGAACAATGAGAAGATGACATTACTAGTACATGCCTGCAGTGCCATGGCAGGGCATGGCATGGAGAAATTCAAGTTGATAAGTTCTTTGCTGTCAGAATTAATGATGGCGTTTTCATGCATTTACTGAGCTAAGTTAAACGTATCTTTTGTAGTATTTAAAGCGCAAAACTAAGTACAGAGAACTCGTCTAAATGCCGTGGATAGTGTACATTTAGTGTTTTATATTTTTGGAATATATTGTTACTTTTTAATTATTTCACAATTGGAAAACCTATTCATTTGAACTAGATATAAAGCAGATGAATGATAATAGGTTAAATCACAGTGTGTTTGCAGATCTGTAAATTTTATGACGAGTTTCAGATCCTTAAAACTCCAGGCAAAGTTAGTAGCGATGCACCGCAGAAGGTGCCACAGGACACAACCGTGACGCACCGCATCAGCAGCATGAGCAGTGATGCGCCACGGGAGGCGCCGCACCAGCGGCCTGAGTCGTGATGCGCCACGGAAGGTGCCACACCAGCGGCCTGAGTCATGATGCGCCACGGAAGGCGCCGCATCAGTGGTCTGAGCCGTGATGCGCCATGGAAGGCACCACATCAGCAGCTTGAGCCATGACGCGCCTCTGAAGGTGCCGCAGTAACAGGCTGAGCCGCGAGTTCCGTATTAAGGAGAAGAATTATGTAGTTTATTATCACATTTTCATTTTGTTTTATATTTTACTTTATTTGTTTATTAGGTACACAAAACAGAGTACAATCGATAATTTACAGGCATAAATACTATTAAATTATGAGCTAGACAGTACCCCAAAACATGCGTACACAGAATGCATTGAACAGGAAAGTTATGTAGATAGCGTGTAACCAGGCTTAACTAGTAGTAGGTGATTAAAGTTAACATTTACTTGGAACTTGGGCGTACTCATACAATTATTTTATTACAGTAAGTCACTTCGAGTTATGACTCGAAGAGAGTGCAGAATTAATTAACTAACTAATAAGAGTTTTCGGCACACTCTAATGAAAGAGTGGCCAAAGCTGCATTCTTGAATTTATTTTGATTATTGTTAAAGATATCAATTTTATCACTGTATTTAATCAATAAATCGTTAAATAGGCGACACATTCTGACAACGGGGTTATAATAAGAGGTGTTGTTTGAATTGACTTGTAGGGCGAAAGTGTTCTGAAAGGGTTGCCGAGGTCTAGGCTTTATATTTAGATTAATAAGATAAAGTAAGCAAGGAGAGTCGATATGCGAGTGGATAATTTTGAAAAGATACAGTAGATCATGATATTTGCGATGATTTTCTAATAACATTAAATGAAAATGATGGAGCTTTGCAGTATATAGTATATATTTGCATATATACTATATACTGCATATATAGTATATATTTGCATAGTTATATTCAGAAACTTTTTCTGGACCCTCTCAATCCGGTCAACGTGAATATTGTAGTAGGGAGACCAAATTACTATTTGACTTTTAAAACAATTAACTGTTTGACTGTATTTTTAACCATGTAGATGTCTTCCTATCACAATCGGAGTATAATTTATGTTATTGGAATATTTAATTTAAATAATATTTTACCCGAATGGATTGTTTATGGCTGGGATGCGAACACTTTTCTGATACAAAACTGTTATTATTATCTTACGAGAAATTTCATTTAGTTAATTTTTTTTGCATACAGGCTTTGAATATGGTAAACGGGATATTTAACTTTAGTTATTTTTAGATAGAATTATATTTTTAATATCTGTTTATTCTAAGAAATGACTAAGATTTATTTGGGTGTCTTCGTATCTTCTACTTAATAATTTCATTTTGTTTACAAGTTTTATATTGTAATTTTGGATTTGTCTTAATTTGTTCTTATTAGTTGTTTGAATTTTGGTAGTCATTAAAGTTTCAAGTTTTGTTTAGTCATACATAAACATAGTTATCATGTTATCATTATGCTCTCAGCATGTGCTTCCAGAGTAAGCACACTGTCGGATGGCCGAATTTGATAGACATTAGATTTTTTTTAGATTGTATTTGAATGGTCATCTTTTCCTTTGTGTTTTAATTCAAGTTCTGTTTGTTAGACATTCAATTTTTTTTTTAGATTTTATTTGAATGGTCATCTTTTCTCATTAAGTATTTGTTTTAAATTCAAGTTTTGTTTGTTAGACATTAAATTTTTTTTAGATTGTGTTTGAATGGTCATCTTTTCTCATTTGTTTCAAATTCAAGCTTTGTTTATTAAGTTATCATATTATATTGTGCACTTAGCATGTGCTTCCAGAGTAAGCACAATATCGGATGGCCGAATGTGATGAATTTCAATAATGGATTTAATTTTAATGGTTTAACAGAAATTACTATTATGATATTTGATGACACTTGTCATATTTGTTTGTAAAATAGTCTGTCAACTTCATAGAAAATGCCGTTGGCAATTATGTATGGTTAGTCAGTTGAATCGATTGATTTAAAATATGTCTGTGGATCTGAATAATTTGTTTGTAAATAAATAATGATTTTAATTGTCATCAATCATGATAACTGTTTTAGAAACTAGTTTGTTTGTTTAGTTCATGTAAAAGTATTATTAATGGTGATTGATTCAAAGTGTCTGCACTGCATACTGGCAACGCTTCCGGCGATAAAGATGGCGGTCGGGCTCGACTGCTCGATCGCCATTCTGGAACGAGCGCTCGGAAGAGTTGGTCGCATGCAATGCAAGCTACTTTGTAAAACCACGTGGCTTAGAGTTGGTAATTTGTGAAGTACTAGAGAGATTGTAACGTAGAAGGAAGTGAACAATATAGTTTGATTGGACAACAGTGAGAGTTTTATTACATACCTATAATTTTTTTACATTATACTTGTTTTTTTCATTTGCAAAACGAATTGCAAAAGCCTCTTAAAAGTTTATTATAGTAGTGTACCTTGACTCTCTTTTGTCAAAGTAACCAAAAAGTTATTATGTCAAACAATATTTTATGAATACTATTGGTGATAAACATCCTAGGGTGTTATTAATAATCCTGGCGTAGCGTTGGACTAGTTAATCCGTGTTTTGTCTCTTGCATTGACATGCAATTGTCAACTCGAGCAAATGTGACAAAACACGGATTAACTAGTCCAACGCTACGCCAGGATTTTTAATAACACCCCTAGTGATAATTAGGTGGAGAACGTTGCCTTAAAAAATTAAATGATTACTGCTATCACATGGAAAATGCTTATAAATGAAATGATGAATACTGACACAGACAACGCTAACAAATTCTATAATAAGTAGATATTAACAAACACAAGGCAACGGTTGAAAATAATTTCAATTAACACTGACATGAAAAACTTACTCTTTGTTTATGCACCGATACAAACCATAATTTGCTTTAAAACTCGGACACTATAATTAGAAGCTTTTAGAACAAGCAACACGGCAAAAAAACGCAGCTTCTATTTTTTTTTTTTATACAACTAAGTTGACGAACAAGCATACGGCCCACCTGATGGGAAGCGGTTACCGTAACCTGCAATACCAGAGGCATCACAAGCGCGTTGCCGACCCTTTAAAACTTTTAAAACGCCCTTTTTGAAGAACCCCATGCTATAGTCCTTAGGGAAAACCTCAGCAGGGAGATCATTCCATAGCCTGAGTGTTCGCGGGAGGAAGTTCCTCTGAAACCGAATTTTCTATTTGCCGTTTAAAAGCAATGTGTGAGGAGGGAAACTCTTATATGATATTAAAACCATAAAAATATTTCACCTCATACGTAAACAATACGGAAATCTTCGTACGTAAATTCCGTGATTTCTTTCTGGTTTTTGAATTCAGCTTTGTCAATCTCGCAGTCAGGGCTACCAGTTGTCTGTAGCCAGTACTTCCTGATGGGGAAAAAAGTTTGAGTGAACTATACTAACTAGGTATACTCTGATTTATAATCCGAGTCATTTTTGGTAAACAAAGGTAAGGCCATATCAAAAATATGATGATGAAATAGTACTTTTTATATTTTATTACACTTTGAAAAGTTAATGTGGTAGGGTAGGGTTTATTTTCTAATCAATATTGATTAGTCAATCAATATTGATTCTATGGATATCTATAGAATGGTAAAATGGTTTCTTGCTATATCATATAATTTATTTTATTTTTTTAACTAAGTTATAAAATGATGAAGAAATTATAGTAGTATAGCGTAATCCTTTCATCACACTTAGTTTTTTTTTTTTTTTTTTTTACAATTTATAGGTTTGCGTTTGACCGATATCTCACCTGCTGTTAAGTGATGATGCGGTCGACGATGTAGCACGCTTACCTAGAAGATACCTATTCACTCTTGTCTTGAAAACATCCAATTTGTATCATAATCAGTGACACGATAAGTAGAAGAAGGGCGTGGAACTGGTGCCTAGACTCACCTAGCTTAAATAAGTTTCAAAGTGAACCTTGCGATTCAAATGAATTCGCAACCCAAGTAGTAAGAAAGAGGTGTCAAAGTTTGGTGGAAATAACTTTTATACATACTACGAGGCAATGCTTCGTTATAGGCGATGGTTACTACTTAACATCAGGTGGGTCATATAAGTACTTGTTACATCAGCAAGTTGTATAAAAAAACATTACGCGATTGAAGTCGCACGGGCTATATTAGCTAGTAGATTTAGGTATAATAAGGATTTAAGAAACAGGCGCGTGTAATTTTAGAAGCCCAAACTATGGTGAAGATATTTCGGTATCGTGTAGGTCAGGGATTCCCAAACTATTTTGGACAAGTGACCCCTTTTCCAAAATGAACAGTTTCCTCCGACCCCCATGGCCAAATTACCTACTTTTAAGATCAACCCCCTTATTCGCAATGGTCCGCTAACTTAAAACAGTTGCTACAGAATGTTATTTTTCATAGGTATCTCTCGATTTAGGTCAATACAAGAAGACAGAGTGAGAATTAGCAATGCTTTAAGAGGGGGTCGTGCGAAAATTTGAGATTTGTTGTTAAAAAATTCATAACTAAATAACTAAGTGACATTTTAAAAATCGCAAAAGGACTAATTCAAAGGACTAATGAAAATCGTATGTCAGCGTTAAATAGAATGTCATGTTAAATAGTATATTTTTTTAACACACTTAAATTCGAATTAATCTCAAATGTATAGTCTACCATTAGTCCTTTTGCGATTTTTAAAATGTCACTTAGTTATTTAGTTATGAATTTTTTAACAACAAATCTCAAATTTTCGCAGGACCCGCTCTTAAGTCAGCAGACTATTATGAATAAGGGGGCGTATCTTTAGTTTTTTCCTATTGATACAAAATACCTAGGTACTAAGGTACCAATTGGAAAACTTTGCACTTGGTTAGGTGATTAAAGTTGACTCCATTTTCTCATCAAAATTTAACAAAATAAACGTACATTGTACGAACTTGAGACTTTACATTACTACAACAATGCTATTTCCTACAAAAATATTAATTGTTCTTAGTACACGTAACACAACAAAAACAATAGGTACAGTACCTACATACCTAACTTGAAAGTTTGAAATAAGAACTTGTGTTAATTTAATAGGGGTCGATTGTTAGACCTCGTCGACCCCCAAAATCTGTTTTCGTTTATGTCGACCCCTAGGAAACCAAAATCAACCCCAAGGGGTCGATATCGACCACTTTGGGAATCCCTGGTGTAGGTAAACTTGTATCTCTCGCATTACTGGTTCAAGGCGAATATCACGGATATACAGGGTTATTCATAATTAGCTGCAAATACTCAGGAATTAGGTTCAACAAATAAAATAAAAAATATATATGTAATTATTTTTTTTTAATTTTGATTTAAGTTTTTGTATCAAAATTTTATTTTTATTAATTTTTTTACGGCTATTGCATAATGATTGCCATGGAGAACAGGACGATGACCCACCCAGGCGGTGACTGAACGCAGAGTGTCGCTCACGGCAAGCGGGCGTGGATCAAAGGTCAAAATAGGTCAGGCGCCAATGATTCCAAAGGATATTCTTTGTCGATTTTCTCGGGATTTTCATAACAAAACTTAAAAAAAATCATTTCATAAATATTTTTTATTTTATTTGTTGAACCTAATTCCTGAGTATTTGCAGCTAATTATGAATAACCCTGTATAGTATCTTCTGAAAAAAATACAGTGGCATTGCATTCACTTTATAAGAAATATATTTAGCTAAAAGATTTGTTAAATAAATATAGTTTAAAATAACTAAAAAACCACGCTTTTATAGCTAATCGAACTAAAAAGAAGAAAATAATGTTTAATTACAGAGTTTCAGAGTAAAAAACGTGTATAACACACATCTATTTTCACCATCACTTCACAAATATTTGTTCTTGGTGGGGATTGAACTTGCTGATTGAACAAGCATATGACCCACCTGATGTTAAGTAGTAACCATAGCCTATAACAAAGTATTGCCTCATAGTGCAATAATCAAAATTAGTTACTCACATGGTCTCAATTTCATCTGCATTACCCTCGATGTGTCCAATGACTGTACCATTCGATGTGTTCTTACACCACCCTCGCAGTCCACGCTGCTCTGCTTGAAATTTTGTATTCTGTAAAAAAGAAAAACAATTTGTAATAGGTACTTTTTTTAATTTTAATCTTTTTTTTTTATAATAGATAGCTAAGCATTTGGCTGCTATCACACCTGATGGAAAGTGAGGATGCAGCCTAAGATGCAGCATGCTTAGCCATAATCCACCTGTTCACTCTTGTCTTGAAAATTCCCAAATTATAGCGTTCCGGAAATACCGACGCCGGTAGAGAATTCCACTCTTTGGCAGTTCGTACTATAAAAGTGGAAGTGGAGTGGAGTGGATATCCACCATAAAGGAGTGGCACTTATCCGTGCGTCTAGAATTTCGGAGGTAAAAGGGTGATGGGGGTATAAGGTCGTGCAGTTCTAGTGAGCATTCCCCGAAATGTATGCGGTAGAATACTGATAGACAAGCCACTCGACGACGGTGTTCCGGGCTGTAAAGCTTGGAGTCAAACAGCTTATCGTTGCAGATGAGCCTCCTGGCGCGCCACTCAATCTTGCTTCTTGGTATCTGCTTTCAAAACAATAAACCAAAATGCTGTTGATTTGAACTGTTTTAGTTAATTTGTGAGAAGAGATGCGTCCAGTGAGTTAACTCTCATTCTTCAATTATTATTACCGAACTAAGTAGAACAACAAATATATAGTACTAATCCGCTAATCTAATCTAAGTAAGTTAATTTAATGTAGACTTAATTGTGTGTTCACCC
The DNA here is from genome assembly GCA_947578465.1 of Thera obeliscata. Classification (NCBI taxonomy): domain Eukaryota; kingdom Metazoa; phylum Arthropoda; class Insecta; order Lepidoptera; family Geometridae; genus Thera; species Thera obeliscata. Next base: position 18,156,455 of record OX387912.1, on the reverse strand, counting down.
CACGTAACACCTGCAAATCCTGCAAAGCGAAATAAGGTGTATTAGACACAACAATAATACCACAAGAAATAGAAAACTTAATAAGATTCGACACGTGTTTCGCCTCTCTACGAAGCATCCTCAGGAAAATCGACTCTCTGTGCACTATTAGGACGTGTTGCCTTGTCGAGCTGAGCAGAAAGTGAATCAACCCCTCAGGCGGACCGGTATTTATACCTGAGCTGACCCGACCCAACCCTACCCGACGAGACCGTTGGGTGACTGTTGGTTGTGATTCACTGCGCCGTTAGCAAACATTCTTAATAACGGAGATCTTGGGAACACTGTAATAGACAACTTGAACTGTGCCAAATACTTCAGTCTGTAGCAAATAGGGTCATGGTCTGTTCTTCCGGATGCCTTGTTTGAATGCAGCTCGTTTTAAACACAACATAGTTAATTGAAGCTGCACATTCAACTATTTACGTACTTACTTTTTATGTAAGTACGTAAATAGTTGAATGTGCAGTCTACCTAAACGGTATCAATCAAGTAGACGTTAATTTCTACAATTAAGTGATGAGGTTTCAATCTAATCAAAGATTGGCGACGAATCTTGGCATGGCCACGGGACGGAGGATTCATTAAACGTCAATTTTAGACTGACCGGCCGTTCCTATTGTATGTACTACAATTATTAAAAAATACATAAGTGCAAACAGAGTACCTAAGTGAACAGCAATGTAGAAATAGACTTACCTTTCGGAAAAACACTCCTTGCACGCTGCCGAAAACTTCAAAATCTACGGCTATTATCGGCATTGTTCTTGACTGTGTCTTGGACCAATATTATTGGCCGATCTTATTTTCACGAAAAAAGAAGAAGCAGATTTCTATGGTGTATGTGTGCGTATACGTATGTATATCTACATTTGTGTGCGTAAATCTTATATTTAAACTGTCAAAACTGACATCTCAAACTGTCAAATATCAAGAGGTCAATGTCATGCTTGCTTGTTGCTTCTGCTTGCTACTGTTCTATATTTCTTGCTAGGCTATTTCGAGATACGAGCTAATATTTACGAAATAAAATCCGCCGGAATATTAACTAAGACAGAAATGCGATGGCTGCAACAGCATCGGTAATTAATCATCTGTCTTATTATTATCATCTGAAGAGTATTTACCATTTCCTACAGCACAGACGACTCCAATACCTCCAGCAGCGTTGGGAACCAACCGCTCATAGTCAACTCCTACGCATAGTTACAACTGGGCAGTCATCAATAATGAGAAGAACATTTAATTCTTCAGGGCTGGACACCTCTGCCGCATGCCAGACACCTCGTGGGCTTTCATCTTCAGTGGGCTGAAGATGTGTGTCAAACTTAGCGCTAGAAGGTGGTAGACCCGACTTTAGTGGGTGTGTGATGTGTGTTTATAACCCTGCCAAAAGTGTGATAGGTCAGATTGTGAATGAAGAAACTTGCTATATGTGTGTGATGGAGTAACTACCTACTAAAGATATCTACAATGTTGTATAAATGTTTTTATAGCGTTGAAGATTTCATTTAAATTATTTTATATTTTCTTTAAGAATTATTATTCTGAATTGATTATTGTTATTATTCTCACACTGATTTATTTTAATTTAACTTATATTTTCTACTTTTTGTTTGAATTTTGTATATTGGTCGCCGATGAAGTATGTGAGCCATTTTTTTACACACCCTATGATCTTATAATTGTACCATACTTCTTGCAAATAAATATATTTCATTTCATTTTATTTGTACCAACTGTCGAACTACTCAGTAAAACTACAGATGCAGAGTTATTGGTGAAAGAGACTCATTTCCTGTAGGTTTCATTTGCTCGAACTAGATATAATGTAACTATGCTACTCGGGGATAATTCAGCATTAAAGAGGCGAAAGAAATTTATCAGTCCAGTAGTTTTTGAGTTTATTCGTTAAAAAATACAAATCTGTATAATAATGATGATGACAATAATACCTACCTAAGTACCTATAAGTACATACCTACCTATTTGCTGAGAAGTCCCATTATCACACAGAACGCCTACCTATACATACATAATATGATTAAGTATTATGATTACACGCTCCTCTGAATCCACCATCAGGTAAGCTCGTTGGCAGAGAGCACTGGTGGTCTAGTGGTAGCGGACCCGCCTTCCGATCCTTAGTCGTGGGTTCAAATCCAGTCGTGTACCAATGAGTTTTTCTGTAGAAAAATGTATGTGCACTATGCCAGTAAAACATCGTGAGGAAACCGGCGTGTTGTAGAACCTACAAAAGTTCGAGCAACTCGTTCGTGTCAAGCGCCACGCAATAAGGGCCCACTAGAGGCCTTGCGGAAACCAGCCCGCACATCAAGTGTGGATGATGAATTTGCCGGAGCTCGTTGGCATCAGTGCCATGTCTACCTTATTCATAATAGGTAGGTACCTAAATAAGGTAGGCCTAATGATGATGATGATGATGAAAAGGTACCTCTATGTAGGTAGACAAGTCTATCTACCTATTTGCTGAGAAGTCCCATTTTACACACAGAATTCCTACCTACCTAAGAGCTGGTAATCATTTTAAACATAGGTATTCAGCTTCTGAATCCACCATCAGGTAAGCTCGTTGGCATCAGTGCCCACCTTACTCATAATACCTAACTAAATGCAGTAGATCTACAAAATCATGTAGGTAAATAAAACAAACATTCCACAGGATGGATGTTAGCAATGACCTACTACGCGGGCAAAGCCTGCCGCGGGCGGCCGCTAGTTCATAAAATCTACAGTCACGAAAAACGCCTTGGGATGCTTGCTACTAACTATTATCTATTCTGTGAACCGTCACAGAATAGATAATAGTTAGTAGCAAGCACCCCGTGTCATAGTAACTACTAGCGTATCTGTAATTCGGAAATATCTTAGATTCACGAAATCTAACATCATCAGCACCCTATCCCGAACCTTATCCCATACTAACTATCCTTTATTCCATGTCGTGAGAAACACCGCTTTTTTTTTTTACATTCTAGTTGCATTCGGTAAAAGCCAAGGCAGGAGAAGTATGACTTCCTTAAAAAAAATGTTTGCTAAATGTTTGCTAGTGTGTATCATCAACTTATTATTAAAAAATGATGAAAGCTTTAATTAAAAATCGATGATAGATGAATGCAGTAGGATTTAACTTAAATAAGCTTACAGAGAAAGAATAAAGAAAGAAGATGAAGAAAGATAGTGGAATATTACAGAAAACTTTAACCCAGAAAGCTCAAATTAAAATTAAAAAAAAGTTTTGATAAACATGCCGTGGTGAATATTGCGTAAATTTAAGAGCGCCGAATATTATTATGAATTCACTGCTTGTTAAAAATAAGCGATGCGAATTTTCCGAGCAATTTCGCTAGAACAGCTGATTGTTGTTGTTCACAAGTTTTTTTTTATTTGTTGGCTACAGTTTTTAATAATCATACTTCCTCTTCTTCCAACATCATTTATTAAGGGGTCTCTACACATTTGCCCATGCTGGCCCACTACAGGCCAACGCCAATGTGTACAGGGGGTATTGGTATTATGTTGGCGGACATTTGTCAAGCATGGCGGTTTTTTGGGCACACTTCAAAGGAATCGTGGCGTAGCCTGGCCTGTGGTGTTTACACAATCGGCCAATGTTCAGTTCGTCACCGGCCGCTGACCGGGATAGAACACTTTTGTGTTGCGTTCTGTAATACTTGTAAACAGTATAGAATAAATTATAGTTTAAAAACTAAAAAAAACGCTTTTATAACTAATTGAACTAAAAAGTTAAAAATAAAACTGTAATAATCAATTGAAAAATTTATATTGTTGTACAAAAAAGCGTAGGGTGCTTTTATAATAACTTCAGATATAATAAACTATTGATAAAATATTTACAACAATCAAAATCAAGCCCCCCACGCTTTTTGTACAATAATATAAATTTTTCAATTGATTATTACAGTTTTATTTTTAACTTTTTAGTTCAATTAGTTATAAAAGCGTTTTTTTTCATTTTTTAAACTATATATATATATATTTTTTTTCATATATTTATTTTCATATTATTGCATTGTCATCGACCTTTTGACAGGTGTGCAAAGTTTGCATCAAATCTGATCGTTCAAAGTAAATAGCCGCAGCCGTAATTACTTCGACGTCCGTCGCAATTGGTTTGCCAGGCAGCAATGAGCCATGCGCCAATGTGTGAACACCAAGTGATCGTGGTCTACAATTGTGCATTGGCGGAGCCTGGCCCAGCACAGGCAAATGTGTACTAGGGCCTTTAGAAACAGTAGCCAACAAAATATAATCAGATTTAGATGAAAAATCCCCATCTAAAAATGAAATTACATGTGTGAGGCAGAAGGAAAGCTACTAGCCGTTTAAAAACAGACAGATGAAGTAAAAGTGAACGAGGACGAAGCCATAAACTAGTGCTGCAGACGCTGCAGTACAGTATTGATCTATGGTTGCAGTGCAGGGTATGCAGTCACGAGTGCAGTCAAGTCACACGGTATGACATGACAGTTCAAAGCTCGGACGTCCAGTCAATGTTAGTGTCAACGAGAAAAAAGCTCGTCAGTCGTCAGCAAGGATGTTTTAGTCGTCAGACTCCGTGGTGAGATGAAAAGTTGTTTTTGTTTGTTTTTCAAGTTTTCTACAAATCTTTTTTCTATTGTAAATAAATGAATGTTTTCTGATTTGTGTTGCAGAAGCCTACGACTGTTTGGAATCGATAAAAAACGTTTATAATGGCATTGTTTTCCAGCAGGTACCTATGTTGAAGAAATTGAATTATGTAATGTAGAAAAGTTGGCCCATGGCCATTAATTCGCTAATAAAAGTGTCGCAGTCTCATCTGTTGTTTATACTTGCAGATTTGGGAGTACATCAGTGCTGACGCGCCTAGGCAGGTTTCCACTGACGCTCAGCACAGCTAAATACGCTCAAGCGTCTGCGCCAAAAGTTAGTTTTAAGAAATACGAAGCACCTGAAGAACTTCACCATGATATTAGGAATGCCCGTTTCAATCGCCCTATGTCGCCTCATCTGACCATATACGAGTACCAACTGACCTCTATGTTATCTATTACCCATAGAGCCACAGGTAATCACAGAAACTTGCTTGCCTAATACCTACATAGGCCCCATTTCCAATATTGAATCTATCTCTTATTCTGTCCTACTGAAGAAATCTGTCTTGTAATTTTTGCAGGGTTAATATTATCGGGATATGCAAGTGTCCTGGGCATTGGAGCATTATGTCTACCCAATGACATTTCACACTACATTTCCATTATTGAGGGTCTCAATCTATCTCCTGCAACACTTTTCATAGCTAAAGCATTTCTAGCATCTCCTCTGGGATTCCATTTTGCTAATGGAATCAGGCATCTGTACTGGGACACTGCTAGAGGCCTGTCACTAAAGGAAGTTTATGCAACAGGATATGCGATGCTTGCTACATCTCTTGTTGCAACATTAATCTTGGCTGCTCTATAGGCAATATAAATAATAAAATAAAAAATCTCATTAGGAAAACAAATTAATTATGAATGTAGATTTTATATTTATTTATTTGTAGGTATCATTGTATGCAATGTAGAGGTAATAAATTATTTAAATCTCAGATTCACATTTTAATCTGCAAATAGACAAATAGAAAACTTAAGCGTAAGTAGGTACCTATGTAATTAAACCTTCTTTAACTGCATATGTACTGGTTCCCTTTGTACCACCAGGACATGGTGGTAAAAAAAAAGTATGCAAGGTTTACATGATGCATGTAAACCTTGCATACAAATACCTATGTAGTTCAGGGGCTAGATCACTGTGTGAACTTGTCTAAATAATATTGATTTACTTTTAGGTTACAGATTTCCGTTTGTAAACCTACGTAATAGGTCAACCAGGGTCAAAGACACTAGAGCACTAGAACAGTGTATTTTGAGACTTGAGATTTACTCACTGCCACAGACCACTATGATGCATAGAGGCATCTTACTGCACTAGCATTTTGTGAGTCCAGTTTTGAGCGTGATTTTTTAGGCTAGCCAGACGGTCTAGTAATAAGTAAGCCTAAATCTTCGAGCATGTAGGTATAATAATGAAAGGAAAATACCTACTTTGTTAGGTACCGAAACACGGGGAAATTATCGAACGAAACGTTTCCATGCGAAATGGAAATGTCACTTACGTCACTTGCTATCAGTTGTCATTGTCACTGTATTTTGTTGTCTGTCTGTCATTCAACCAGAATCGTGAATCGTGGTATCGTGGTCATCAGACTCCGTGGTTAGTTTTGTTTTGTTCTATGGGTTTTCAGTTGTTTGTCATATTATTGCACTTAGATTAGACTTGATAACATTCTTCATTTGTTATGTTTACTTTACAGAAGTCTACGACAAGTGTAAAGCTCAGTTAAATCGACAATATGGCCTTGTTTACTTGCGCAAGGTACGTCTACAAATTATGTAACGATGTGTGATGAATTTAATCATGGTAAATATCCAGTTGTTTCATAAAAATAGTGTTAAAAACCATGATAGTTTCAAAAGTTATATGTAACGATGTGTTTGTTTTGGCTTTCGGTGCTCTAGAATGACTGTGTTGTTCCAGATTGAGCCGTAAATCAGTATTTGGAGCCATAGGCAGGTTTCCTGTCGCCGCCAGCACTGCTCAGTACAATCAAAATGCGGCGCCCAGTATCACATTCAAGGCGTTCGAAGCTTCTAAACCTCAAGATCATGATGTAAAGAATGCTCTTCTCAACCGGCCTATGTCCCCGCATATGACAATCTACAAATTTCCTTTGCCTGCGATGTTATCTATTACTCATAGAGCTTCAGGTAAGATTTGTTTTGATAACTATCCACAAGTAGGTAACCTACACCTATTTAAGAAAGTAGCCAGCTTCTATCATTCATCATTTAACAATTATTAGCTTACTTACCAACATGGATGCCGCACAAATTATTTATTTTGACGCCTGATTAGTTAATGCTTTGTTAACAAAAGTTTGGTGAAATTGTACCTCATGCTGAAAAAAATAAATCAGATATAGGCTTCATGGGTGCCACATTGTGCTACATAATGAAAGATAAGTAAGAAATATTTCAGATTCATTATTTGGTTGCTTGTACTAATCTTTCAAGTTCAAGTGGAACAATCCTATCAATCAAACTTTTTTCTTTCAGGTATAATCCTGTCTGCTTATGTCAGTGCACTCGGTATCGGAGCACTATGCTTGCCAAATGACATATCCCACTATATGGCAATTGTGGAAAGCCTAAATCTATCCGCAGCAACTCTCTTTGTAGCTAAAGCACTGATTGCCGCTCCTCTGGGGTACCACTTTGCTAATGGGATCAGGCATCTTTATTGGGACACGTCTAAGGGACTTTTGCTGAAGGAAGTGTATGCAACGGGGTATGCAATGCTGGCTGCCACACTTGCTATAACTATCTTCTTAGCTTCTTTGTAATGTTGGTAGAAAATCATTCCACTTTCGAGTATTATGTAAGTATTTATTTTCATTTTAAGTGATGCAATAAAGTTTTGACGTCCATTACTTGATCTTTTCATTTTTGATCACTCTAGTAGGTATTTATTTCTAGATATCTGATCTAGTTATTTAATATAAAAGTAAATGTCTATAAATTAACATGATTAATATAAGAAGGATGTTCTTAGTTTGTAATTATGCACAAATAATTATTTAGGCAACACCACAATTTGAAATCACATCATGAATCATCTTGAATTTTTCAAAGTCCAGTTTTTCAGTAGTAGCCAAACCAGTTGCTGCATTCTGTAAAATTATAAGAGTTTTTTAATTCTTCTCCCTGCCTTTATCCCACTTTATGTGGGACAACATGTATTCCTCCTCCATTCCCCTCTGTCAGCCGTCATCTCTGCACTCACTCCTGTCTTAGCCATGTCATCTTTCACACAGTTCATCCATGTTTTCCGTGGTCTACCTCTACTCTCCTATCTACCCACATCCATACTCATCACTCTTGAACTTACGCATACTTACATTGAAAATAACGTTGTTGTTCTTCAAGAACTCTCCGTAAATATTGAACAGGTCGGTTTTCTTGTACAACAGTTGAGCGAGACTCAGTGGGGTGTGGGCGATGGATACATCTGAATAGGAAACAAAATAATTTATTAGCTGGCGTAAATAACAACACTTAACAAACATCCAGACACTCCTGTAGATAGTAGAATCAAAATACCACCATTTGCATAGCTAATTCTTATAACGTACCGTATAGTACCTACCTAATATTGTACCTACTTGGTATACTTCGTGAGCGGAATTTTCGCAAGTGGGCCGCTGGCGGGCTCTTTTTGCGTGACGTTAGAGTTCCGGTTTTCTCACGATGTTTTCTTTCACCGTTTTGGTGCACGACTGGATTTCAACCTACGACCTTCGGATCTGCAGGCAATGATACTACCACTAAACCATCCGTGCTCTCCCGCTGACAATGTACCTCCTTAAAAACACTTTGAGACTATCACCTGAGAGGAATGCCTTTGAAGAGACCCAAGTCCTCGACGGAGCCATGGCGATGTTGCAAGTGACGTAGTTGGCGAGAGAGTCCCGCCCGCCTGCTTCGCGGTTCAGGCAGAGAAGCTCATATTCCGACGTGTCGAAGGATGACAGATCGCCACCTATGGGGTGGTCATTTATAATGTGTAATATATGGAATGAGCGCCAACCCACCAGATGGACTGACGCCATTGTTAAGATCGCGGGAAGTCGATGGATGGAAAGGGCTCAGAATCGTTCTTTCTGGAAATGTGTAGGTAAGGGAGGCCTATGTCCAGCAGTGGACTTCTTCAGGCTGATAATGATGATGATGATGCATATGGAATAAGCTAATTAATGTAATCCTCAGGCACTCAGAGCTTTAAGATTATTCGGATGTCTTCTTATCGTGTCACTAGTTCTTTCAATCCAGTGTGGTGAAAGGATTATCTTCCTGTTCAAGTTGGTAGGAAACTTTCCCCACCAACACTTATCATATCCTCACATTCTGCAGTTTTGCATTTGGTAGATCTTTGTATGGTTATGGTTCGTCATCAGCTGGCAACAGAACCCTAAATAGCCAACCAATTAATTAAAAAAAATACCAATGCTATATCCTTGGGATCTGAGACAATTTTTTCTATTATTCCTGACTCCCGAGGGAGTCAGTGGATTAATACCTTTGTTGCTATAGATATGAGGGATCGATAGATGCAGGAATTTTCCTTCTTAATGCCTAAGCTAACCTAATAAGTTTGACTAGGTATTCAAGATGGTTCCTTACTGGAAACAAATGCGACGTCACCACGCTCTTCTTTCAGACACAGCACTGGGTTGTTGTCGCCATAGCATTGTTTCTTCAACTTGGAAACGTCGTCTCCTGAAACAAACAAAGCTCTTGAATACTTGGAAAAAAGGTTTTTAATGTCCAAAGGACCCTTTTAAAGATTTACAATGAAAGGAATAAAGGGTATACAGGGTCATTTTAACGAAAACGAAGTTAACATACCTCTCGGATTATTTTCTGGCGAATCGATTCCGGGCAAGCAGGATCCGTCGAAGAAATTGCCAAGGTTTTGAACGCACTGCAAGTTAATTTATGGATAAAAAGAAAGTAAAACAAGAAAAGAAAATCTGTGTATTTGCTGAAAACCCATGAGAAAAGCGTTTTATCGCTACTACATCTTCCACATTCAAGGTGGAAAGTGACTCCATATAAACCTAGGTAGAGATCGTCCAATCTTAAACTGCACGTCCTACTACTTCAGTCAGTCAAAGTAAATTGTTCTTTATAACCTACATTACAAAGATCATTTTGAAGTACTTTGCTGTGAGCCAACGTCAAGAAAACGTGGTGGAGGGGCGTGTATTTTAAGACTGGTTTATCTATACCTAAATCTAGACCTAGGTATCTACTTTCCAATACACACCACACAATTTCTTCAGTTGCACTCTATACAGTAATACTGACCTGATCGTTTTTGATGAGATTCTTGTTTATAAGGTAGTAAAGCGGAGCGTCCAAACCGCTGAAGGATCCATAAGCATTGTGACAGGATCTGTTGAATAAAATTAGGTATATCTTCTTTGTAGATGTACTTCTCTTCGATGACGACTTAAAAGCTAATCACAACTAGTCAATAGCCGAATAGAAGGAACAGGATAAGGCTACATAAAATAATATCTTCTAAAGCAGAGCTTTATTACCAAAAAAGTTGATGGAACGAAGATACAAGGAAGGCAGGTATTTTTCAACTAGCGTCTGTGGTTTGTTCTGTGTCGCACTCTACTGGTGTCACGGAAGACCAGCGTTATAGTGGCACTCGCTACTATAACATACGCTGAGTGACGACCAATTTTTATGTCATTATCTCTTTGTAAATGATCCTTGTGTAATATATGTGTAATTGTGTGGCATAAAATAAATAATTTGATTGATTGTTTGATTGGTTTACCCTCAAATCTTCATGTTTAACACAGTCCAATATTTTCTGTTGTTTTTGTTTTACAATGTATCTAACATACATTTTCGCGTATGCCTCGAGGTTTGTTTGTTTGTGTGTATAGGCACAGATAAGATACTGCTATTAGTAATAGTATTATAGGTAAGGTATTCGTTAGTAAACTCAAAAAAGTCTAAACCCTCTTAGCAGAATCATGTATTAAGGTAATACATGATTCTGCTTTTACCTCCAATCATTTTTGTCAGACAAGTTTTTCGAGTGTTCAATTTTACTTCAGTCTTTCAAACTTAACGTTAAACAAAACCTCGTCATAATTTAGTTAGTTGAACCTCGATTTAAGACTTACCGCACTAAATTCTATGGCTCTTTTATTTTAGTATTGAAGAAAACCTTACCTTTTGCCTCTCAAATCCTCCATCTTATTATATCCCGTTCCTTTCTTTACAACAGCCACGGCGTAGTTGGTTGTATTTGCGGCTCCATAAACCTCGTGGAACACTGGATGTAGGTTGTACTTGTTTGCGGCAGCAACCACCCTTATGTCGTCTACAGCTGCTAGGTCCGAGCCGTTGTCTTGAACCTAGGGATCAATAACTGGCTGTGTTATCTCTCTTCTTCCTGCCCTTCTAATTCTAATTGATTCCGCGATGGGGTGTTTTGTGCATTGCCCCCCTGCCAAACCTCACCCCAACTTATTTTAAGAACCGAAATACGATGCGTAGGACTTGATAAAGAAACTTAAAAAAACTTTGACTGGCCTCTAGCTCAGTTGGTAGTAGCTCTGCCTTCTGCGCCGTAGGTCGTGGGTTCGATCCCCACCGAGAACGAATAAATATTTGTGTGGTGAACATAAATGTTTGTTCTCTGTCTGGGTGTTATATTGTATTCTAAGTATGTATTTACAAAAAAAAAATTTATTCAAGTATTATATCAGCTATCTGGTTCCCATATTACAAGCTCTGCTTAGTTTGGGGCTGGGTAGTGTTGTGTGAATTGTCCAGAATATTTATTTATTATTTATTTATTAGGTACTTAAATTTATTTTTAAATTTAAATTTATTTATTAGAGATTGTTATTTTTGAAAATATTATGACAAAAGCCAAAGCACGACAGTGGAGTTCTTTGGGCTGATAACGATTAACAGGAGCTATAGTAGGTAACTAACTATGGGTCCGCTAGTGATGCGTTCCTGTGTAGTGCCAGTGAGTGATAAATAATCTCTGCGTGGGTGGGTGGTAAACTTAAAGCTTCTTCTTATCCAGTCTCTTGTTTCGAACCAGTGTGCAAAGGATTTTAAGTGCGCCTCAAAAGTCATATCGTGCACTTGACACCACTAAACTTTTTAGATTTATCACATGCCAGTTTCTTCACGATGTTTTCCATCACCGTTTGAGGGTACCTACTAACATAGTGTACGTACATTTTTGACAGAAAAACTCATTGGTGCATGACTGGACTTAAACCCACGGCCTCAGGAAGGCAGGGCTGCTACCACTATAGTGCTCTTAAACTTAAAGCTGTGTAGTACTTAGACTTACGTTCTTCAAACAGTCGTTCTCATTAGCCTCTTGCACACAGTCGAGCTTGGGTCGAATGTCTCTGCTGAACGCAAACACTGACATGGCCCGACACTTCGCTAGGGCCACGTTTGAAGTGACGCACAATCTGATGGAAATTAATTATGGGATTATCGTATACTTTTTTTAATCAACTAGCTAATGGAACAAGCATATTGCCTGCCTGATATAAAGTGGTAAAGAACTTGATAAACCAACTTCTATGGGACGAATCTGGAAGTAGGATCCAGATCTCCCTTCTCTGATCTTTTGGATCGTCCTTCCAGATAAAAAAAAGCAGCCAAGTGCGAGTCGCTCGCCCATGAAGGGTTCCGTAGCATCAAGTAACATAATTTAAAGGTTCTTGTAGTTCGTCGAAAGGTAAATTACGGTTTATGATTTATGACGTATAAAAAAAAAACTACTGACTAGATCTCTTTCAAACCAAATATCGTTGAAAGTTTGCATAGTAATGTACAACATATATTTTTTTTAGTTTTATCCATCTCTTATTTTAGAAGTTAGAGGAGGGGGGACCAACTTTTTTCCACTTTGGAAGTGTCTCTCGCGCAAACTATTCAGTTTAGAAAATAACTATATTAGAAACCACAACATCATTTTTGAAGACCTATTCATAGATACCCCACACGTATGGGTACGATGAAAAAAAAAATTTTGAGTTTCAGTTTCAAGTATGGGGACCCCCAAATTTTTTTGTTTTTTTTCTGTTTTTGTGTAAAAATCTTAATGCGGTTCACAGAATACATCTACTCGCCAAGTTTCATCAGTCTAGCTCTTACGGTTTCGGAGAAAAATGGCTGTGACATACGGACGGACAGACAGACAGACAGACATGACGAATCTATAAGGGTTCCGTTTTTGCCATTTGGCTACGGAACCCTAAAAAGATTTTTTCAAATCATAAATGTCGAAGTTATGCGTTTACAGTTACAAACATAAAAAAATACAACCGAATTGAGAACCTCCTCCTTTTTTATTTGAATTCGGTTAAAGAGTTCACCTCTCAGCTATAAACTGTGCAGTCATAATAGAAGTGCCTATAACTGGGAGCTGTTGACACGACATAGTGACCTATTCCGTCACCCACACAGGCTGTGCGTGACCCCAAACGCTAATGACACTACCCTTTGGCCGTAGGTCAAATATTTGCACGGTGCTTGGAAGTTGTTTCATAGGTCAATGATCTTCTCAAAATAGATGCTAAGCATTACTTACTAACAATATATATTTTTATACTAGGTAATGGTTTGCACTTTTGTTGGTATCCATGTTGATCTGCAAAAAGCAGCTGACTTACAATGAAGAGTCGAAGACTCAGTGATGGTACCGGTTAGGAAACACCTACGACCAATAGTGGACTAACATAGTTTAATGATGAACCAACTAGTTACTACAAGGCTCACACACCTAACTCAAACTTAAAAGTGTATTTATTCAGTAGAATCACAAGGATTTTGAAACCTCATAAAGCTATGTGAGTCTAGGTGCCAGTTCCACGCGACCAAGCCTAAAAGAACAGGCAGCAAACTACGACTTGGTACTTATATGTAGACCTATCTTCGAGGCCAGCAGCATTTTTCAAACCAAATGGGGGAATAAATTGTTCGCGCAAAAAAACCTTGGTTTTTATTAACCGTGCTATATTTACCTGACTACGAGTTCTGGAGGCCCATGACCCCTTTCAATGACCTCAGTGTAGTTGGCCTTGTTCAAGTAATCCATTGGTCGTATAGGGATGTTGTCAGCCACGTGGTGAATCTTATCCGATAGTCCCAGGACATTGGTGAACCATTCTGGTTTGGTGTTTGCACCTACAATGTTACCAGAACCATTACGATCTACATTGTAAATAAAAATGCTTTTTATATCCAAGTTATGCCACCTAGTTTGACTGAAGGTAATGCAACATTTCAACCAGTGCGTGTTGACAGAGATAATATGAGACGTGAGACGTGGTCGCTAACTATTGGCCTCATACACAAGCTCAAAGTCGCGCAGCGAGCTAAGGAGTGAGCTATGCTGGGAGTTTCACTAAGTGATAGAATCAGAAATTATGATATCCGTAAAAAGACTAAGGTCACCGACATAGCTCTTAGAATTAGTAAGTTGAAATGGCAATGATCTAGCTCGAAGAACCGACAACAGTTGGGAATAAAGGTTCTCGAATGGCGACCACGAACCGGAAGACGAAACGTAGGACGCCCACTCACCAGATGGACCGACGACATTGTTAAGATCGCGGGACGTCGTCGGTGGGTGAAAAAGGCTCAGAATCATTCTTCCTGGAAATGTGTAGGGGAGGCCTATGTCCAGCAGTGGACTTCTTCAGGCTGATGATGATGCAACATTTCACCATGAGTCTGTCCCATCCCATGGGGAAGTCCCCTGCTGGACATAATACCTCCATCCACCGACTTCCCGCGATCTATACGATGTCGTTGGTCCATCGAGTGGAAGGCATTCTACAATTTGCTTTCTGGTTCGTGGTCGCCATTTGAGAAACTATATTCCTCAACGGTTGTCAGTTCTTCGAGCTATATGAATTTCTAATTGCCACTTCAGCTTACCAATTCTGTAAGCTGTAAATGTGGATGACCTTGGTGCTTCTACGGATTTTCTCTATACAGCTATTTCCATAGCACAATGTGCAACTTTAAAATCATCAGAGAGAAATAACTGTTGAGGAAAGACATTGTAAATCTTACCAGCCACAGCCAATTGCTTGATCTTCTCCCTTAGAGGTGAAATTTGGGCTAGCACGTCATTGTGTCCCAAAAGTCCCTGCCAAGGTCTAGCAGCCCAGGAGCAAGCCTTCCCTCTGACGGGAACCTTGGACCCGTCGACGCAAAGATATCTGAAGTCGTCAGGGTTCTCGGAAGATTGGCTGGCTGGCGTCGTGCCGACTGGTAGCTGGAGCATTATATGAAATACATCTGTTTTGTATTTAAGTCAGGTGCCTGTCTGTGCCTAGTAACAAATCATAAAATATCAACTTTTTCTCTTTAATATTCCATTGTAACATTCCTAGAGTTTCGTTGACTTGCGGCAAAAAATATGAGTTCCCCTAAGTTTTTTCGAAAGCGAGATTCTAGAGATGAGTAATTATATTGTGGACATTAGATCTTATACCTATAATATACATCTAAAACGCCTTTAGACATTGCTCAAAGTTAGATAGATAGATAGATAACTTTTTTATTTGGCTCAAAAACACAATATAAATAAAATTAAACAACAGAAAGCTAGGAACATTGATTATAGGTACGGCTACACAATAAGTTATAAGAGAAAAAGAAAACATAGAACACATACACAAACACAAGAAATAAGTACCTACACACATAATCCTAGTTCTATTTCTGAAAAAAAAAAGGGTGCCGACAGTATATGCTTATGAGCCAAAATGGTCCTCACTCAGCTTAAATGCTGCTTCGCCTCCAAAAAGAGTTAGCCCTGTAACTGTATAGCAATACAATACCTAGTGGTAAGAGATAGCAATAGTTAACACTGATTTGGGAGACTTATAAGTAAGGCCATAAATATAATTACCCCAAAGAATTTCCTGACATAGATGACTTTGGTGAAGGCGACTTGTCCGCCGTTATGTGCGAGACATCTCAGGGCTCCATCGTAACCGCTGTAGTTGTCCGGGTAGTCGCATTTCTCGGGGTGCTCGCATAGTGAGCATAGTTGGCTGTATTGTGACTCTATTATAGAAACATACCATATCATCAAGTATTGCATGCTATAATTAGTTGAATATAGAAGATCTAACACTAAACCCTGACACCTGTACAGTACCCACACCTATTATTCGCAATAAAGTTATTATGATTAAAACATCATCAAATCAGTATTACTGTGATACAGGCACTTTAATAAAAAACAATAAAAGACGTTGTAAAGATCGTGGGAAGTCGAATGAAAGACTTAGCTTAGAATCATTCTTCCTGGAAATGTATAGGAGAGGCCTATGTCCAGCAGTGGACTTCATCAGGCTGGTAAGAGGTACGTAGTTGATCGCTTCACACGTCAGTCACGCAGTTGAATTAGCGTTTTCTACCACTGAACACAAAACCCTCACCCTTCAAACCTGGTTTTCAATCAAGAATGGTTGGCCCATTTCTATTGTATACGTTTCTTTGCTCACACATTTTGCAGTAGCGCGCTAAAACTTTAAACGGCTGAATTTTAAATTCCATTGTATTTGCCAGCATTGCAGATTGTGATTCGAATTCGCTCTAGTTTTGCCTAGAATTGCAAATCCCGATAAATTCCCAACGAGCTGAACGATACAGTTGAATGCCATTTCCCCTTTGACCAGTTGAGATTAAAGGGGTTGAAAAATCCCGGCGGAAAACTCCCAACCTTGCTCCAGTTTCCAGTAAGCTGCTTTGTGTATGGGATGCCGGGAGTAGCTTTGAAATCTTTTTTGATATCAAACTTTTGTGTTCGAGTTGTTGAGTTGTGTAGAGTAGAATGTGTGTTGTTTTGTATTTTTATAGGAATAAAGAGGTGATATTTTGGTAACAAATTTCATTCATTTGTCTTTTATAGGTCTTGGTCGCTATTCATTTTTAATGTTTATATTCTAGGTGGATAGACTTACTCCAAAATGAGTTTGTTTTGGGATCCGGCGACCATTTCCCGACGATACAGGATTGCTTGAAGAATGATGAAAGCGCGCGCAGCTCGTTTTCCTTCGGCGATATGCTGTGGTCATTCATTTTCGGAAAGATAGAGCGTTTCATCAGCATCGTCAAGGGAATCTGGAGAAATATGCATTTTTATATTGTCATTTATATGGGAAGTTATTCCTTTTTTGCAAGAAGCTTATGAGAAGTGCCTACTTAAAGATTTTAACCTCAGATAGGTGGGTAGGTATGCTAAGTTATTTGCAGTTCCCAAGCTCTTGTTAAACTGGTTTATGTTTGCTAATTTAAAGTTGGTACTCGTCTTTTGTTCGCCAGGGCATTAATGCACATAAGGTTTCTTATAGACATAGCCTCGGACCGTATTGTATTGTTCGGAATTATTTTTTTATATCTTCCACATCTCATGTGTCATTCATTGTGTTGAGGTGGCATTGAATTACCTACAATCTGACAACAATCTACCTACTATCTTGGACTAGACTAGTACCTAGCTACCTAGGCTAGAGACCTAGGTTTCAGGAAAAATGAAGGTGGCAAATGATAATGCCCTGCAGAACCTTTTAAACCTTTCGAAGGTTTAAAAAATGTCTTAGCTTAAAGGAATTACCTATGTCTCATTAATAATTCATAGCTTAACTTTAGTCTACATTATCTTTCTATTCACAAGATGTAAAACGGCGTGTATTATGTAGCTTTTTATGAAGCTCCACCTTATTGCGAATTCTGGAACCATTCCTATTTGCAAACAGAACACGTGTTTGTTACTAACTCAACGGACGTGAAGGTCGATTTGTTGTGTATTCAATTCCTTTTAGGTGTTATTGCTATGGTTTATGGTACATAAATAAAGCGTCTAACCTAACATGATACTTAAGGTTTTGTTCTGGAACATTTTAAATCATTTATGCTGCGAAACCTATGTGCAAAACCTTATTACTACGAAGCCCGCATCATTCCAGTGTTGGGCAAATTCCCCAAATTGCGACATTATGCCATTAGTAGCAGAGGCGTATTTAAAGATTTGGCGCCCCGGGCCTCAAAGATATGCCGCCCCATAAATTTTCGGAAAAAAAGTTTTTTTTAACAGACTTCCAATCAAAAAGGAGGAGGTTCTCAATTCGGTTGTATTTTTTTATTTTTTATTTAATGTTTGTTACCGCATAACTTCTCATTTGTGAGCCGTTTGAAAAAATATTTTTTATCTAAAAGGTACTGCTTCCAGATTAGTCCCATTTTTAGGGTTCCGTAGCCAAATGGCAAAAACGGAACCCTTATAGATTCGTCATGTCTGTCTGTCTGTCTGTCTGTCCGGCCGTGTCACAGCCATTTTTCTCCGAAACCATAAGAGCTAGACTGATGAAACTTGGTGAGTAGATGTATTCTGTGAACCGTATTAAGGTTTTTACACAAAAATAGAAAAAAACCTATAAATTTTGGGGGTCCCCATACTTGAAATTGAAACTCAAAAGTTTTTTTTTCATCAAACCCATACGTGTGGGGTATCTATGGATAGGTCTTCAAAAATGATGTTGAGGTTTCTAATATCGTTTTTTTCTAAACTGAATAGTTTGCGCGAGAGACACTTCCAAAGTGGAAAAAAGTTGGTCCCCCCCCTCTAACTTCTAAAATAAGAGAATGATAAAACTAAAAAAAATATATGTTGTACATTACTATGCAAACTTTCAACGATATTTGGTTTGAACGAGATCTAGTCAGTAGTTTTTTTTTTATACGTCATAAATCGTAAACCGCAATTTACCTTTCGACGAACTACAAAAACCTATAGATTATGTTAATTGATGCTACGGAACCCTTCATGGGCGAGTCCGACTCGCACTTGGCTGCTTTTTTTATTTTATTAAATCGGTGTTGCCATTTTTTTTAAATATTTTTTTTTATGTTTGTAACTGCATGCCTTCATCATTTATGAACCGATTTAGAAAATTATATTTTTATTTGGGAGGTAATTCTTACGTCCAGATTGTCTCAAACAAATTTCATTAAATCGGTTTAGCCGTTTGGCAGTGAAGTCGGTTTCTCTAGTTTTTTAAACTTTTAATTATTTTACGTACCTACTACCTAAATAGGTTCGCGTTTGAGCACACTCTGCCAGTATTTTATATTTTATTTATAAAATATAAAATAAATCTTCGATAAGGCGTGCAAACACTTTTTTCGCGATATCTCGGAAACTATACGTCCTACAAAAAAAACATCAAGGAATAATTTGTAGCAAATCGCTTTGCTAAAAATATGTTCATTAACTTTTTGCCTTAAATTTCAAATTAAAGAAGTTATAAGCAAAATGGGGAGAAATTTTGTCTAGAAAATTTCTCACTTTTTTGCTAAAAGCTTCTTTAATAATAATAATAGTCGTAGCAGGTAGATGTTAATTTGTCCCCAAACAGTAACTCGCACTTTTTCTACCTGCCTAACATTATCGAAAATGTGCACTCCTCTTAGAAATTACTACAAGAAACAATAATTTGGAAAGTTCTATATGTAAGGAAAAGAGTTAGCAATTAAAATATGTAAAGCTTATGTAACATTTCAATTGACTAAATAATTATTTAAATCTATAATTGTATTGCGTGCGCGACAGTACACATGCACAGCTATCCCCTCCACGTATCGCTCAGCGCTAGACTTACGTGCCGCTAGCCGCTAGTCCACCCGCGACCGCGCCGCCCCGGCTGCTTTACAACACGAGAAACGAAAGTCGAAGCATCCCGAATAGTCCCGAGTCACTCACGAGCGACGGAGTACGCCTCGCCCCACTCTCGCCCGCGCCCGTTGAACGGCCGCCGGCCGGCCGCCCCGTTAAAATTAACGTTATTTTTATGAGTGTCATCTTTTGTTCGTTCATTTGACGAACGAGGTTAGTTTTGGTTAGTAGGCTTTTTAAAATTGCTTCAGGGATGTAAAGTCAGATATATTCAGGGTCGTGGGGCGGCAATGGCTAAGACTAGCACAGGATCGAGGTAGATGGCACAAACTAAGGGAGGCCTATACCCAGCAGTGGGTGAAGTCGGGCTGTGGATGATGATGATGTAAAGTAAAAAAAGGCGCACGAATCTGAACGAGGGGTGGCTTGCGCCGCCCCTCGCAGCCTGCCGCCCCGGGCCATGGCCCTCTTGGCCTAAGGGTAAATACGCCCCTGATTAGTAGTCACTAGTCAGTCCATCTCAAAGGCGTCCAGCTTGTCCCGCCGTCAATCGTTTGAGTGATCTACTGGGATGCAAACTGTATTGCTGTCTCAAAGCTCCACAATATGAAGGTGAAAAAAATCGAATTTCCTCAGGAATATTCGTATTTTGGAAATGTAAAATTTATTTCAAGCGACTTAAGGCAAAATGTAAACTTCCCCTAAAGTTCTTTGCGAAAGTTGTGTGCGAAGGTGATAAAGAAGCTACTGCTTACTTACTTATACTAACTTAAGAGAAAATTCGTCTTGTACGAAACTTGTTGCCTGCCTTGAACTCACAATGGTACTATAAACAGTCTGAACACGTTTCCAAGAACGTCTTTTATGGTTAAACCAAATCGATGATCCCAGAACGTTGGTAAAAACTTGATGCTAAACCTTTTAACCCATGTTATCTTTTAGACTAAGTTTTGGAATAAAACCAAAAATGGATCGGGAATTCGGATTAAGAATAGAATATAACTTTATTGTACACCATAAATCATCAGGTAAACATGGTCTAAGAGAATACTTAAAAACTAGAGGTACAATGGGATTATTTTATTCATTTTTCTGGAAATTACTGTCAACGTTTAAAGCAGTTCTTTATGATCAATTTGCTTGATTGTATCATTATTTTAAATTCACATCTTAAGGCTTTTTAGCAAATTGTACCTAGATTATTTAGCGAAGTTTGAAAGGAGATGTAAGTAGGTGATGATAATCTCACCTTGTATCCAACATTCCTATTGACCCCCGTGTGGCACGATTTTAGGCCCTTCAGTTGATCCAAGTTGTTGATAGGCAGGTCCTTGTTCACTACAATCACTGCTTCATATCTGAATGGTGCTGAAAAATATAAAATTAAAGCTAAGACCGATGACGTCGTTAATTTACTGGTAACAAAGGAAGGTAAAGGTTAGGAAGGAGGCTTTTACCTAGCAGTGGGAAGGTACCTAAGTATGGGGAAGTTTGTCTAGAAGTTAACTTTTTCTGGCTGTTAAAAATCCTTTGAAATCTTTTGAAATCAAATTATTTATTTCTTAGTTGGTAGAATTTAACATAAGCCGTGTTTAAATTCTGGAGAAAAACGCCTCAGAATCAGAAGTTTTCCGAATAAAGTAGGTAAATCTGACTATTCCCCTCAGACATTCTCATTGTATCTTGAGTAATAGAGATCTGAGGGGATTTCTATCTAACGTAGTATCAAGGGAATTGAAATTCAAAATCAAAAATTCCTTATTCATTTGCGTCACTAGGATCAGTTTTGAAACGTCAAGTCTAGGTGCCAGTTCCGCGCGATCAAGACTAGAAGAAATAGATGTAGAATAAAAGTAGTAAGTATTCATTTTGCTTCATATTGTTAGACCAGACCAATAAAACCTAAATCGACTTGAGGCTGCACGGGTCCAATCATACCCAGAACAAAAATAAAACAGAGATAGCGCTGAAGTTAAACACACGTCAGGCTACTGATTTCCCAAGGGTACCTCAGCGTCATGGTTTATGGTATACCTATCTTACCTTCTTCTATTTATTTTACTCAAACATGCTTTCCCCAGTGGCTTTGCTCGACTCGTAAGCTCAGTAAACACGATGGACCGGTGGCATTGTAAAAATCGCGGGTAGTCTGAAAATCGTTCTTCCTGGAAAGGGGCTTTGTCCAGTAGTGGACTTCTTCCGGCAGATGAAATTGCTTTTGCTTCAGAATGAAGATGACGGTCAGAGTAGGTCTCTACTCATAACTTTTACTTGAAAAATGTTGTTGAAAAAACATCGTTATTTGCACAGCGAGTATCTGTTTAACCGAAAACATTTACGAACAGTAAGTATATTCCTAGTAGGCTGATTCTGAGTTTTAACTTCTTGTTATCATTATGGAGAAACGATGAGCGCCCCTGATGGGATTACGAAAACTAATGTCATTTCATTACTTACGAACGTTATAAAAACATTAGTTCTCGCAACCCCGACAGGTGCGCTCATATTTTCTCCATACAAAATTGGAGCTACGCCAACGATAAGACATTTTGCGATTGATGTTGAAAACTCAGAATAAGCCCTCTGGTTACAAGAGGTCAGAAAATTAAGTTGTCAAACAACACCTATAATAAACCAGTCGTTTCGAAATGTCTGTTCAATCTGAGATAGAAACATTGGATACCTTTAAAAGTGGACGTAATTTGACTCCATGACTTTCTCTCTAGTTATGTAAGTGATCACTTTATCAGTGAAAGCAAGTCTCATTTGCTTATGTCATTTTAAATACTTATGACTTGTTACTCAAGCCGTTTATAATGATTTCAATCTGCCGTCTGTTAGACACTATGATTTAGCCTCGCTGTTAACGCTCGTTTGTAATACAGCGATATGACAGTGATCGTGCAAGTAGGATTAAAAATTAAAACCTAAACCGTCATCGTCATCATCATCAGCAGCGTGAAGAAGTCCCCTATAAGTTTCCAGCATGATTCGGATCCCTTTCCATGAACCGATTTACCGCGCATCTTGACAATATCGTCGGTCCATCGGGTGCCTAGTAGTGCCTAAGAAACGTAGGACGCCAAGACACAGTAGGCAATGCCTACTGTGTCTTGCCCCTTGGTCGCCATTCAATAGGTAAGTAAACTTAATTCCTCAACGGTTGTCGTTTATTCGAGCTTTATAACCTGACCTAATAGTTCTACTAGCGAGCTATATGTAGGTATGTTGGTGACCTGGGTTCTTCTACGTAACATAAAGGGTCTACCTAAATGATACGATGAACTTATTCACGTACCATCAGGTTCCTCATCCGTCCTGTACTCCTGGAATACCACAAAGTCCTGGTTGGGGATCTTGGCGGCAACGTACATATCCTCAGGGTCTACTGGAACCAGGTCAGCTTGACGCTGTTGAACGTAGTAGAGACATTCCACTCTACGAGAAAACAAGATTATTTAATGGTCATTTACGTTGTTTATCTTCACCGTATTTCTGCCATTTTAACAAGAAATTTTTATTCATCGGTATTACCTACTGCTTTTCGGTTTTTTTTTTCAGAAAATACAGCCCTATTATATTGTATAGCCTAAAAGACTTGTTAGTCAGGTCAATCCAGTAAATATGTTTAACAAAAAGAACCGGTATTCGGTCTGGTGGTAGGTACCTGCCTACATTACTAAGTAGCAAGCTAGTTTATCTACGAGTACAATAAAAGTAAATATTGATTTGGTTCGGCGACCTATCATATTTTTCTGTGATAGTGCGATAAAAGTATACCTATGTAATTCGTAGGTCAAATTAACTTGTATTTATCTGTAGATTAGCTTTACTAATTTATTTTATATGGTAAAACTATCGAAATGTTGGTTAAAGAAACAAGTAGAGCTTACCGATCTCTAGCAGATACACATTCAAGTTGAGCCTTTGATTTGGTAGGAATTTCCAGCATTTCTTCACATGCCTTCATGTGTTGCGCCGGCACACATATTTTGTCTAAATTAAAAAAGTACCTAATTAAACATGGTTTAAGCACTTTACAATATATTTCGCAAAGCCTTTACAAACTTTTTCATTTGTTTTTCTATTTAAAAAATCGAGACAAAATGTTCTAAATTCGAATTCAAAAGTTTTTTTTGTAGATGGACATTAAATAGGCATAGAGACTTTTTTGTTTTGAAATGCAGAAATGAAAACATACATGATGATATTTTGGCGTTGGCACAAACACAGGTCAAGGCTATCAAAAATAATAATTTCAAAGCCATGGTCAAAGCGACCACGCGCGTCGCTCGATAAACAAAACTGATTCTTGTAGCCACAACTTCTTATTATATTCGCGCGACATCTTCATTGTGTGCTTATTTTTTAAATGATAACGGGGTATATTGTATTTTTAAACTTGTTCGACCTGGGCAGGTAAGTAGATACCTACTTAAACTATTCAAATGGTATAAGTAACAATGATACTCATACTCAGGTATGTAGGTATGTAAATATCCTACATTTGCTTTTGGATTGTTGAAAGCTTTGTGCTTCAACTACTTATACGCGGTATGAATGCAAGTTCCATTGATGCTTTTATTTTAGACCATTAAAAAAAAACTAACATCTGACAAATGAATAAAAAAAAAAATTATTAGTTGATTTTATCTCGGTGTGTGTGTTGATTAATTCTGATTACGTAAATTTTTAAATAAATGGTAGGTTAAAGTTTAGAAAATATGGATTGGATTCATTGTAATAAGTGTTTTGTCCAATTAGAACCCGGAATCACTTTGCATTTAACATCATGCGGCCATATGTTTTGCAGCAATTGCTTGGACAATGGTTCGTGACATATTTATTATTTAAACTTATTTAAACTATATAAATACTTCATTCTCATTAAATCAAGAGAATTGGAGCCTGACTTTCGGTTGCCTAGTATAATAATAAGCCAGTTTATTTGTTTTAGTTGCAAAAGAAATCACTTGCTTAGTATGTCGGTTGCCGTGCTCTGTCATGAAACTGGTTCCAGATGTGAGTAGGTTATAATATCATTTATGAACTTACAATGTGTGTGTACCTTCTTCGTATTATTTAAATGAATCATGAACTATTTGTATTTCTAGATGAATCAAGAGATTCAAGACTACTTCACTGAGCCAGAGGAAATAATTAAAAAATGCAGTGAGGTTTTACAGTTTCAGAAGCAACATAGAAGACGGTTGCTGTCCTATTTATTACAATCGGTAATGCATGGGCTAGTTCTGTTTTTTTTTAAAGGTATTCATTTAATATGATTGTGTCATCATCTGATTCTGTTTCAGACGAAAAAATTCTACACCGCGAGAACAGAACTGAAACGCATGACTGAAGTCTGTCAAAAGCAACACAAGCAAATGAAGGAATATCAGAAAATCATTAGAGACTTGGAATCCCAACTGGGAGGACAATTAAGTGAGTTTGCAATGAAACTTTTTTTATGCAAAACTCAGCATTTTTTTTATTTGTTTATGCTATTTAGCTGTTGGAAAAATCATATGGCCCATTGCCATTGCACCGCCAATAACAAAGTATTGCTTCGTAGGTCACACTCGTTAGGAACATGCCCTACGATGCATTTCCCTGCGTCTATCAACTTGAGGCACATGTTAAACCTCACGTACCAGTATTTTCACCGGCACCGACACTTTTCAAACTGAAACAGTGACGCTGCTTGACGGCAGAAATAGGCATGGTGGACCCCTTCACAAAGAGCTCTCATCATCATCAGCCTGAAAACGTCCACTGGACATACAGGGTTATTCATTATTAGCTGCAAATACTCAGGAATTAGGTTCAACAAATAAAATAAAAAATATTTATGAAATGATTTTTTTTAAGTTTTGTTATGAAAATTCTGAGAAAATCGATAAAGAAATCATTGGCGCCTGACCTATTTTGATTCGCGCCCGCGCGCCGTGAGCGACACTCTGCGTTCAGTCACCGCCTGGGTGGGTCATCGTCCTGTTCTCCATGGCAATCATTAAATCAAAATTAAAAAAAAAACAAAATAAATAAATAAATAAATAATGCTGGACAATTCACACAACATTATCTAGCCCCAAGCTAAGCAGAGCTTGTGTTATGGGTGCTAGATAACTGATATACATAATACAATATATTACATATATAGATATTTTTTATTTTATATAGAAAACGACCAGAACACCCGGAACAAATACCTGCAGATCGTACAAATATTTGTTCCAAGGCGGGATCGAACCCGCAACCTCTTGCGTCGCAGGTGGACATTCGCCCACCGCACCATAGAGATCGTCAAAAAAAAAATCATTACATAAATATTTTTTATTTTATTTGTTGAACCTAATTTCTGAGTATTTGCAGCTAATAATGAATAACCCTGTATACATTTCCAGGAAGAACGGTTCTGGTCCATCCATTCCGCGATCTTAACAATGTCGTCGGTCCATCAGTTTGGCGTTCAAAGAGCTCTACTACTACTCAAAGAACTTAGCTGTATTAAACGCCTTTTTTGCAGAGCAAACGTCCCCATTCAACATCCCCATGTCCCCGGGCGCTAATCTGTCTCCCAGTTTCTTGCAATCTACGCCCACGTACAGACGACCGGCGAAAAGCACGCCTTTTTCGGTAAGACATTTTACTAAAATGTAGGGTAGTTTTCAGACTTGATGGATTACACTTTTGAGGTGATGAATGTTTTGATCCAAATAAAGATATTTGAATGCTAGGTGTCGCAAATTTCAGCTTTTGATTGTAGGTAGGTAATACTAATACCTATGTATTGTGATTTTAATGCAATCAAATACCTAATTCTAAAAATGTCTAAAAGAGAAAGATGAATTACACTTTTGAAGTAATGAAGGTGTCGCCGATTCCGGGAAAGCAACGTCAGTTTTTTTTCTTCACTTTTATCACTTCACTATTCAATAAGTGTGCATACTATGTGTTGTAATTTAATGCAACCCCAAATATGTACCTAAATTTGTATATTATATTATATTTCCTAACTGAAAAGGTCACCAAAGAGTCTTTTATTCGAAAATTCTTAACTCGTTTTCTATTTTTCCGATAAATAATATCAATAACAGAGTTTTGTTATCATATTTATTCATGTATTCCCGTTTATTTTCCTGCTATATTTTCCTTATGAACTCCTAGCGGGATCTCCCGTTATCCAGTTAGGGAATGAACCTACTATCTTAGAACGATAACACATAGTATTGTTATTGGATACAGCAATATCAGTCTGCCCTGGTGACCCCGCAGCGGATAACCAAGCAACGATCGAGCGGTTACAGTGCGCATAGTCAGGTGAATTACTTTTTTTTACATAATGTAACTTCTATTTATGTATTTACTGATAAAATGTGTTAATAATGCATAGAAACAAGCAAATGGTCTTACATAAACCTCGGAATTTTGCATTAAAACCGAACATCATCACTGTTTGCCAAAATAAATATTTTGGACAATCTACACAACACTATCTCGCCCCAAATAAAGCAGAGCTTGTATAAAGAATAAAGATGAAGAAAGAAACTTGTACATCTGCGTTCACCGCACAAATCTCGGTGGGGGATCGAACCCACGACCTGCGGCGCAGAAGGCAGAGCTACTACCAACTGAGCTGAGATAAGTACTGTACTTACCCGTAGTAGTATCTCCCTGACTCTTTCACAATGATCTCTATAAAATAGGAACCGAATAAACTAGCCTCTTACTCTAAAACTAGGTAATTTAGTAAATATTTACTGCGTCAATATTAAATCTACCTTACTAGTTATTCAGCATTGGCTCAGTAAGCCTAAAACAAAAATAGTATGTAGATGACCTATTTGGTCTAAGTAGTTCAGTCACTAGACTGTTTTGTCTAACATAAGTGCTCATGTGGGCTAAAATGATTGATGATTAAATAAGTAGATTTGATATCATGCCATGTGGGAACAGGCTTGTTCCCTTTGAAGATTGATGCTTTAGTGGCGAAACCGACTGCTGACAAAATTATTTGAACAAGATCGTATGTAGCATAGTTTATATTTATTCGAAAAAGTATGACAAGATATTTTGAAATAATTATTCGTTTCAGAATGTTCATTATGTGTATATTTTTAGAGTTTTCACAGCTTCTTTTCTGCTTTCAGCGTTCAAGTTCAAACACTTCAAACAAAATATCGTCAACAGTGTTCACGCCACCAACACCGGAATCGGCAGGGTACAAAACCTTTATAAAGAATCTGTAATGGTATTCGAATAAACAATAGAATCGAAGGAGTTTGTGATTGTGGCGATAAAAAGTTTGAATAACCAAAAAAGGTAGTTTGAGACTGTGAAGCGATTGTACTAAAAAGTTTCAATAACAAAAAAAAACTGAAGCTAAAGCAATGCGACGCCAAACAAAAAGTTTGCATGCGCCAAGATTCCAAAATTCAAACAAAAAAAAATGAACAGCAAAATTTGAAATAGGAACTTTTTTTCAGTGCTCTCGTACAATACAAAATTGTATAATACTTTGATGGTTTGCTCTAAGGAATTATTATGGAATAGTCAACGTAGACACATACTATGATTTTTTCTTGATTTTAGGTATTTTAGTCAACGCAATGAGAGCGATCAATCGGCCTACCAGTCTGATAGACCCAATCTATCGCCCGGGGTAGTGTACTGCAACGGCCAAGGTAAATGCACATTCGAAAAAAAAAGAATTAAAACTAAGAAGTATCATTTTAACTGATTTTGTTTGACTGTATTATAAAATAAAGTAGAATAAAGTGCATGTTTTGAATTTGCCTTGCATGCAAGAGTTTTTGGTAAAATTAAAAGTTTTTAGCTAATATTAGACTTTGATTTTTGAAATATAGTTTCCAAATGTTGCCCGGATTTTTTTTGAGCTTTAGACTTTGCTTTTTCTATCAAGAAAATATTGTTTTAATGATTAAAAAGCAGTAGGTAACATACAAGTGGACTTTAGGCTCATGATGATAATAGGCATGAAGACAGTAATCAAGTATCGCCAAAATATTTATCTGATCTAATGAAAAAGGATTCAAAGATTTTAAAAAATGTATTTATACTCTTATTAATGTCGAGATTGTCAATTTATTTGATAATATAAATCTACAAAATACAACAATCCGCCATGATGGCTCAAACACCGGTCAGAGCGAATTACGTCACGGCTATATAGATGTCATTCTGATTTAGTACAAAAGCACCAATGTTTACTGTTGAATACTATAACCGTGACGTAATAACAGACGCCATGACACCAGCGAGCGTTTTGGCGAGAATTTGAAAATTTAAATTTAAATGTACTTTTATTGCACAAAAACCTTAATTTTCTACAGAAATATGATATATTTTAGACATAATAGATACTTCTGAATATGATAGAAGAGATTTTGAAAATTAGTCGTCAGGCCTATTTCTGAGTAGGTAAATAAAACTCTAAGTCATTGCTAAAAAACATTTATATTTTAATAGGCGTTACTTTGTGTTTGTTTTCTAGTGGATAGGCAGTATCCCCTTGTTCTGTTGGTAGCCTCCGGTAGCTTCTTGGTGACCGTGCACGGAATGGGCCCCGAGGTTATTGAACTTCTCCAGCTGTTCTGCGCCTCCTTTGTAACCTTTTTGCAGGAACTCGCCCTGGAAAAACAAATTCCAAATTTAAATTATTCGATAATCTCATACTTAGTCATAATACCTTGCAACTTTTAGGTAAGCATTGGCGACCTAGTTTCACCCCACGAGAAATTGAACGTGTGATAGTAACCATTATCCCACACCACTATCTAGCCCCAAATTAAGCCATGCTTGATCTATGGGAACCAGATAGCTGATATAATGCATATTTTTTTATAAATAGAGACTTAATAAACAATAACCAGAGAGAGAACAAACATCCGCGTTCACCGCACAAATATTTGCTCGCGGTGGGGATCGAACCCACGACCTATGTAGAAGGCAGAGACACAACTAACTGAGCTGAGAGGCTAGTCCAGAGTAGGTTAAACTATAAAAGGGACAAGGGAAACCCTTTACTTTCTATTTTCCAAAAGACAGCTAGTATAATTTATAATTTAGGTAATGCAATAGAAACAGTATGCATTTACAGGGAACATAAAAATATTAATTGGGTGACCGACTTTTCTACCACGTGCTTGTCGTTTTGTGGTTTTATCAAAGGCATGTACAACGGTTTCGTAAAGTCTGTTTTATATCCCGGCTAGACTGTACAATTTCAACATAGCTGTCATGATTCTGTTGAGCGTCAAAAAAGGGTTTGCTGTTTTTAGAATTCACTATAGGTAGGTTATAGGTTTTGGGTCTTTTTTTTTTTTTTTTTTTTTTTTTTTTTTACAATTTATAGGGTAGCGCTTGACCGCAATCTCACCTGATGTTAAGTGATGATGCGATCGACGGTGTAGCGCGCTCACCTAGAAGATACCTATTCACTCTTTTTTTGAAAACTCCCAAATTATAGGTATTCGGAAAAATAGACGCCGGCAACGAGTTCCACACTTTGGCTGTCCGCAATATAAAAGTGGAAGCAAAGCGCTTAGTGCGGGAAGAAGGTGTGTCAACCATGAATGGATGCCTCGTCTCCGTACGTCTACTGGTCCGGTGATGGAATGGGGATGGGGGAACCAAGTTGAAAAGTTCCTGGGCACACTCGCCGAAATGTATCCTGTAGAAGACCGATAAGGCAGCTACTTTACGACGATGCTCGAGACTAAGGAGTTTAGACTCCACCAATGCGGTCACTCTCCTATTACTTGCCGAATCAATTAGTCGGAGATCTTGCCTCTAAAAATTTAAAGGTAACTAGGTAACTATACCAGTGTCTAGTTAAAAAGGTTCGTTTGGCATCGGTAACTATAAATATAATTAACGGACCTGGTATTACCATGCATGAAGAAGCAACCTCTTATTTTGAGCTCTGGTTTCATAACACTTACCTTATTGGCTTTCGAATCATCGATCTTCTGCTCCGAGGTGTGATGTCCTTCTTTGCCGTGAGCATTAGCATCCAAGACCTTCTCCTCATGGTTACCCTTGAATCCTTGCTGCGAATTTTCGCCGAACGTTCCAGCGTTCTGGCCAATGACCTTATGATCCCCTTCATCATGAGCCTCGTCGTAGAAGGATTCCGTCTTCTCCTCTTCATTTTTGCTGCTTGATGTCTTGAAGCCTTTGCTCGAGTGTCCCTTTTTGTGGCTCTTGGCTTTTTTCAGCTGTTCCTCGTTGGCACCTATAAGAGTAAAAGTTATTTTTTTTTTCTGTTAAGGAAATCTATTAAGACCTTCAATTAGCCGAATATAGGTATTACACTTGCCTTTTTTATCAAACTTTTGGGCACCTTCGTAGAACTTTTCATCACCGGCAGCTTTCTTTTTTGCTTCTTCGTCTTTGTAGAAGCTTGACTCTCCTTTCTCAGCTTTGGCGGCAGCTGCAGCTTGTTGGAATCCTTCCTGGCCATGCTTAGTTTCTTCCTCAACTTTCTTTTCTAGTTTCTCCAAGTTCTCACCGGCGTCTTTCTTTTGAGCTTCGTCATAAGCCTTTTTGTCGACGTATCCACCGCCAACTTGGGCCCCTAGTAAGGGATGATATAAATAACCACCGCCAAGACCTCCGCCTAGGCCAAGGCCGCCAACTCCAATTCCACCAAGTCCAGGATTGATAAGTCCAACGTTATTGCCAACACCTATGCCGCCAATGCCACCACCGCCCAAACCTCCAACGCCACCGAGTCCTCCGAGTCCAATGCCCAAACCTTGGCCAAGACCGATGCCTCCATAACCAAGGCCGCCCAGTCCAATTCCCTGTCCCAATCCTTGTGCCAGACCGATTCCTCCAACGCCGACACCGCCGACTCCAGCAACTGTGTTCAAGACCTGAGATGCAGCTCCTTCGATTGACTCTGGGTAGTCTTCGCTCTCTTCTACTTCGTAACTGTCTGATATAGGCAGACCAGTCCTCATGTCCGTCCCGAGGGAATCCAACCGTTCTTTCACATAGTCGTATGGAGTTTTCTCATCGGATAACTCAACTTTGACCGCGACGCAAACCGCGATTGCAGCGAAAACAATTATTTTCGATAACATTGTCGACGTTATACTCTTTGCACAACTGATGGCATTTTCTTGTTGCAGCACTTATTTATACTGAGGTAAAAATCGGTGGAACTAACGGAGTAATAGTCAACGTCTGTGCCCGGATCCAGTCGTTTCCTTCCTGAGGTATTGTTACACTGGCTCTAATGAGAACGCGACTGAAATGAAACAATAAGAGTGGTCAAAGACCTTGCTTTCCAGTTCATTGGTGGCGGCACCACTGCACCGCACCGGGCCGTTTACGCAACCACCTAGCTAAAGCGGCTGTAGGTGACACATTTACTATGAATAAATGATTTCCACTGTCGTTTTACGTTAGTTTCTGGAAAAATCCTTGATTCGTTTGTGGTCTCAAAGGATCTAGAAAATCTACATTGATTTGAGATCTGTCTGACCCCTTTAAATTATAGACTAAACAACCATTTCTTATAATGAAGCGTAAAACAGGTAATTGACACGAAATTTTAAGACAAGCCTATCAATGTTATAATGATAACAAGGTGATTAATTGATTCTGCATTATGAGCATAATGGCCTTGGTTCAGTTTGGACGATTTCACGTTTTTGTTTTCTTACTGAAATATATGTCGAGGGCTCTAACAAAGGTTAGAGCAAAAGAAATGTTGGGTGTTGGTGCGGCGGTAGTAAGTCTCATTGGAACAATTGCATTTTACGCTTGACCACCAATTAATAGGTACCTAAGTTCTGACTTCTGTTGAATGAAATTTTTAGTCAGAGTTTCTATTACTTTCATTTAGAGACCTTCACGCATGCATTTGCACGCATGTTCTTGTTCACAGAGTATGTACCTAGTTATAAGTTGGTAACTGGCAATAAGCGTAATTTACAAACTACAAATATGCATACCTATGATCAAAAAAATAAGAAAATTACACCAACTATTTTAGAAATAGAAAATTACAGCATTATTGGTGCCCCATTGACCCTACTTCAGGCCCTTTAAAGTAGAGTTGTGGTCTATCTTTTTACGAGCTTATACCTAAACGAACCGCCGTCAAGTGTGGAGTGACAAAATGGGCAGAGGCGTATTTAAAGATTTGGCGCCCCGGGCCTAAAAGATATGCCGCCCCATAAATTTTCGGAAAAAAAGTTTTTTTTTACGTACCTACTACCTAAATAGGTTCGCGTTTGAGCACACCCTGCCAGTATTTTATATTTTATTTATAAAATATAGGTATAAGAAATGGCGGGAGTAGGCCCAGAATAGGGGGAACTGGAAGTCTTTGGGGGAGGCCTTTGCCCTACTTACTTTTTTTTTTTGAAAAAAAAAAAAGTATGAGTAGCGGCACGTAATTTTAGCGTGCTGACCGTTATCACGCAGAGGTCAAAATTAAGGTACCTGAGGGGGGCTAGCGGGATGAAGGGCAGGCGTGCGTAGCGCCGATTGGCTCTCCGCTCGAGTTCCCCTCCCCACACCGATACCACACCCCGTGCATATACAGTGTACAGTCGCGTTCTCAATAATTGTATTGTTATTGACTGATAATAAGTTTTTCTTTTTCTACTCCCCATAAACTTGTCAAAAATTTATGTCTTAGGTACCTACTATAAATGTTTGGACATCTTACTATTTAACATTACATTAAATATTATTTTGCTAATTAGTCCATTGAAATGTTACCTACAATTTAAGGACCGAATATTGCATTTTTGTTAAAGGACGCAATTTTATTTTTGGGACATGTGTGGAGGTCAATAATAGTTTAACTCCAAGTTTGTGGGGTTGCCACCCTTGTCCCCCGGCCGCCATCTTCGATAAAGGCGTGCAAACACTTTTTTCGCGATATCTCGGAAACTATGCGTCCTACAAAAAATTCATCAAGGAAAAATTTGTAGCAAATCGCTTTGCTAAAAATATGTTCACATAACTTTTTGCCTTAAATTTAAAATTAAAGAAGTTATAAGCAAAAAGGGGAGAAATTTTGTCTAGAAATTTTCTCACTTTTTTGCTTATAGCTTCTTTAATAATAATAATAGTCGTAGCAGGTAGATGTTAATTTGTCCCCAAACGGTAACCCGCACCTTTTCTACCTGCCTAACATTATCGAAAATGTACACTCCTCTTAGAAATTACAAGAAACAATAATTTGGAAAGTTCTATAACTAAGGAAAAGAGTTAGCAATGAAAAAATGTAAAGCTTATGTAACATTTCAATTGACTAAATAATTATTTAAAGTTATAATTGTATTGCGTGCGCGACAGTACACATGCGCAGCTATCCCCTCCGCGTATCGCTCAGCGCTAGACTTACGTGCCGCTAGCCGCTAGTCCACCCGCGACCGCGCCGCCCCGGCTGCTTTACAACACGAGAAACGAAAGTCCAAGAATCCCGACTAGTCCCGAGTCACTCACGAGCGACGGAGTACGCCTCGCCCCGCTTCCCGGCCCGCGCCCGTTGACCGGCCGCTGGCCAGCCGCCCCGTTAAAATTAACGTTATTTTTATGAGTTTCATCTTTCGTTCGTTCGACGAACGAGGTTAGTTTTGGTTAGTAGGCTTTTTAAAATTGCTTCAGGGATGTAAAGTCAGATATATTCAGGGTCGTGGGGCGGCAATGGCTTAGACTGGCATAGGATCGAGGTAGATGGCACAAACTAAGGGAGACCTATACCCAGCAGTGGGTGAAGTCGGGCTGTGGATGATGATGATGTAAAGTAAAAAAAAGGCGCACGAATCTGAACGAGGGGCGGCTTGCGCCGCCCCTCGCAGCCTGCCGCCCCGGGCCATGGCCCTCTTGGCCTAAGGGTAAATACGCCCCTGAAAATGGGGTTCTAGGATTAGCTACAAATTCAATTTTCCTTCAAAAAAATTATATGCAAATATACTCGATCGTACCGAATTCATTTTGCGAACCCTTTTGATATGTACCCCGATGAATATTCGCCTGGAGCAAAATATAGGTACAGACAAAAATGCAGATAGCTATAGTTCGTTGAATAGTAAGTATCGTACGTATTTCAAACGAAGTGTGAATAGTGTTGAGTTTTAACATATTATCACAAAGGAGTGTTTTGAAAAATTTCAAAGTGCGCCCTGTTCAAAAAGGAAAGTTATTATGAAATATTAATACCCATTGCATAATAATTAGGTTATCACCAAATGAATTCTTTACTTGCGTTTCATTTCTAATTTGAAAGACGGGAGACGGGAAGATTAAACTTTTTCATTGCTCATACTCTGAAAGTAGGTCTGAAGTTGCCTGAGGGGCCTAATTGAAAGTAATACTTTCAGCCCTAGGGAGAATCGCTTTCTACTGACAGCTGTCAAATTATAAAAAAAAACAAGTTCTATTTTATTCAACCATGTTCCAACTTTCTAAACTGCAAGGAGGTTGAACCAAATTCCAACTTTTTATTCAGCAAGTAGGTTGGAAACCCATTACAAGAAGTTTAAAAACTCTAATTAGAGCGCAATGTAAAATTTAAATAACATAAAGATAGTATTAAATAAATAATATATCTTCTAAATTACTTGATTAATATATAACTTCAACTATTTATTTAAAATAACATAGATTTGAGCAAACAATTTACCATTTTTTAAATTATGAAAATGAAAATAATGGCTGAATAATGCTGGCGAGCCGTAGCCGAAGGCCCGCCAGAGAAAAAGAAAAAAAAAACCGGGAAGGCGGCAATTCAATCTTCATTTTCACAAATTTTTCATTCATGTTTTTATTTTTACTTTCCTTGTATTCGTAATGAAAAGCACAGTGTTTACCTCGGGTGAAAGTCTTTTAAGTCCCTCAAGCTCCATTGGCGCCCTCGCTAACGCTCTGGCGCCAAACCCGTCTCGGGACTCAAAAAACGTGACTTTCAACACTCGGGTAACAATGTACTATTAATTTTTCACTAGCGCCTGGCAGCAGTTAAAAGCAACTAGTTGGAATTGCGCAGCTTTTATAATCAGGCACAGGGTTAATCTACTTTTATAACTCCACCCAGCCGCGAGTTTGTCGTTTGATCAAGAATTTTATGCTTGTGTTGTCAAAGCCAACGCTAATGTTTTTGAAGTACCTATTTGAATTTCACCTTGCAAACCAACTTTGAACTTTGCTGGAAAAGGTTTAGGGCCCGAGTAGAGTATTATGTGACCCACAAAATACTTTACCTTTTTCTGCTTCATAAAGTAGCAAATTACCATCGATATTTTATCCAATATGTCAGCAACGTATCCAAGGAAAAACTAATCGGAAATATCCCAGTGAAAGTAAGCACTTCTCCAAGTTTTGACGGGAAGTTTCAGCTGGGCAAGGGCATGAACACTCGATTCAATTCCTCTGGCAATTAGCTCGGCGAATGAAGTCGCAGGACCTCTGAACCAGATGTTCACATCTTTATTGTTTACGAGCTTTTCTTTCGATTACGTTTCTAGATTGGACCGCATATTCCCAATAAAGGTTTATGTACTGTAACAGCCTACACAAAATCATTTTCTTCGTTTTAGCATTGCGGTTCAACTTTGAAAATGGGTTAGATTTTAAAATGTTTTAGAGTTAAAACAACTGAAATATTACCTACACTGAATTTATAACTTGAATACTTACACACTTAATCATAAAATAAAAATACTTGCCTAAATTTTGTAGGATATCAAAGATGAAACCAGGCTTACAAGCTTCTTTTCAAATTATGTATGACCTGGAGTATTCGGAACAACTCATGAATGTATTCATCCCGTGGTGTTCACTTTCAGACTCCGCGCATTTGTTTCAGAGTAAGATCATTTCATGAATTCCAACTACGCCCTTAAAATTCAGGTGTTACGTCGGTTTTTGCCAACTTATATTATAATTTAAGAGATAGTTACGACATTAATAGTCAGTGCACAGCCTAAATCCGAAGGTCCCAAGAGTGTGAGCTTTGTAGATTAACTCCTGAAGCAATTAAAATGAATCTGAGCTCAAAAATTTTTAGGTTTTGTAGTGAGGAGTGGGTGAAATAATATCGCCAACTTTTTGCCCATAGCTTTCAAAGAGCTTTATCGATATTCATCTGCAGAATAAGTGGACATACTGAATGAAGCTCACAAACACCCTTCAACTTCTCATAAGGTCCAGTTTCGCATAGCATCGGGAATTCGGCATGGGTACTCATTCGGCTCTTGTGTCAAGTGCTGAGCCAACTGACACGTGCCGATATCAGAGCTGTCTGCACTTGACTTAACAGCTCTGGAACGGGATGCCTATTAACAGACATATTGAACTTCAGGCTTTGGTGTCAATTTGCAATGTCTGTAGGTACCTACTATTTTCATGTCTTATTTTTATAATAATATGCTGTGTAGATACTTTATTATAACTTTGAAGCGTAGCGTGTGCTGGCTTTGAAACTTTTGCTTTTGTATTATTGCATTGCATACGTCTGACTAAGTGGAGTGGCACCACACTGGAACTTCACTGCTATTATTTTTGATTTGTAAAAGGATCATATAAATAAACGGTAGGAACCGAGCCGTAGTTTGTTGCCTGTTCTTCTAGGCTTGGTCGCGTGGAGCTGGCACCTAGACTCTCCTAGCTTTCAGACGTTTCAAAGTGATTCTTAAAATTCAACTGAATAAAGACTATTTTGAATTTGAATTTGTCAAAATAGTTATTTATGGTA
This sequence comes from Thera obeliscata, assembly GCA_947578465.1. NCBI lineage: Eukaryota > Metazoa > Arthropoda > Insecta > Lepidoptera > Geometridae > Thera > Thera obeliscata. Next base: position 18,119,290 of record OX387912.1, on the reverse strand, counting down.
TTTTTCTGTGACGGTGGTGGTTGCCATCAAACAGGTCCAAGGTTTGACTTCGATCTCTAACCAAAATGAACATAAGTATTTATGTATGTGCGAGATAACGCCCAGGTGTTTCTTCTGAGTCTGGGTAGAGCTAACTAGGTACTAGAGTGGGCGGTGCAACCAGACGATGAACGAAGATGACTTGCGAACGACATTAAAATGTAACAGACTCGTCGTAATTAGCCACGGAAACAGCCAGTCTAAACATCTTAATTGGCTTACAAAAGAAAACCCCAACTATTTTAATTGAAATAATCTCACATATAAACTAATATATTTTACCACTCCTATCATGGTTACAGATTGTTAATTTAGGATCACGCTTTCTCGCACAGAGAAAGTGGTCTCGAATCTCGGTGTCATTTTTATTTTTTTAGAACTTATTGTTCTGGTGCGGCCTCTATTACGAATTACTGTGTAATTATACCGAAAGATGTCTTATCTTTTTGCGTTACGTCGACCGTTGTCTGATAAGGCGACGGTATTGTCGAGAGCGACACGAAAGAGGAAAGTTGTGTAAATACAGAGACAGGCTGACTGAAGATTGGCGACCTCCGCCACTTCTTTTATGTTTAGTCAAAGCCACTGAAAAAACACAGCCTCTTTCATACAAATATCGGAGTTTCCAAAGTCTTTATACTAGCTGATGTTTCTTGCCTTATAAAGTACCCACATTGTCTTGAAAATCAACTATAACTTCTGTTCCAGCCTCACAAAACTCCTCTGAAAACTTACAAGCAAAGTTGTAGTAAAGCTTGCCTCGCTACTTCATAAGGAGTTTATTCTTTTTTACAACGTTAGTGCCTCCTGTCAAAACGAATTAGATTAAATCATTTCCAACACCATTATTATTTTGTATGAAAAGGAAACGAGGCTCTAATACCCTATTTACCTAACTGCACTACATAAAAGGAATATCTACCTCTACTAAGTAGTGTTTCTACGTCTTTTATGACCCAAAAACCGTCCTATGGGTATGGGTGCCGCTGCTATTACAGGCAGAAGAGACTTAACACCTATACGTCTCAAAGTGATGGACGCTATACATAATGCCTCAAAGCTATACGTCTCAAAGCGATGGACGCTTTACAATACCTCAAAGTTATACGTCTCAAGTAGTATGTTTTTTCAACGAATCAGATTAGACAGTAAATTCCACAGAACCATACAACCACGAGATAAATTAGGGTTACAATTTAGTCGCTTAGTTGGACTAACGATGGTGAAATATGGCTATCCTGGATTCCGGCCGTAGCGGTTCTACGAATACGGCCTCATTCGTCTTAATTATAGGCAATGAGTTTTGATGAGTTCTCTTGCTGTAGATAGGTATTGCATAATTTTGTTCAAAAACCTTAAAAAACAATACTTTCCTAATTATTTGCATTGACCAGAGCACCTTCTAGCAGTTGGTAAAATAAAACGAATTATAGGTATACACTTACCTATATTAAATTTAATTTTAATAATAAATTCCTAATAAAAAATATTGAGAAATACATCAAGTCAAAAATAATACATTCTTAGTCTAAAAATATACTATTACAATTCACAGTTTCAGGAATCAGCGTGGATTTGGATTCAAAGGTAAATTGTGTTAATTGCTTCGTTAGACCGTGCAAATAAATTGGCGTGAACGAAAATAAATTAAACTGTCTAAAGCTAAGGCTACATTAGACTAAGATTTATTAGATATTTTAGGAGAGGAGAGATGCTACCCCTAACTTTATAATCTACTTTTCTGGAGGATGATGTAATGTAACAGCAAACTCATGTACTAAATACTTGTTTATTTATCTATGTTTATCTTGATGTTTATCTATCTATAGGTACGCGTCAGCCCGATTAGCTGCCACAATATCACTGAACTTACGAAAATCATCTGAAGGCGGTTTACAAGAAGTCTTTTTGCTTTGGTGAATGTATTTTAGACATTCTATTATATGTTTTGATTTGAATTTGATTAAATGTCGAAAAGAGCAAAAACTAGTTTTACCTATCGGTTTGCTTAGCACGTCAAAAAGTAATTTGTAAACTCAAAAGCATCAAAATGGCTAAGATTGTACCTTTTATTTGCCATGCTTGAAAATGAGTGTAGCTTATCTTTTTCAATTTTGAGTATAGGAAACCTTTCAATCAGTGAAAACACGGCCTTAAATTGTTTATCTTAGGCTGTTGTAGGTTAACTAAGGAATTAATTACGGATTAAAAGAATTGGTTAATTGTAATGTTACTAGGTACCTTGACCATTTAAACAAGGTGTACTTAATTAGTACGTAATTACAAGCTCATAGGAAAATAAGTCTGCATTTAAACGGTAACGTGTGAGTATTTAGGTTTGTGTGGTTTGCGCCGTAGATTGGCATTAATTAGTGCACAAAAAGAGTCTCTTTGAAGTGCACTTAAAATCCTTTTACCACACTGGTTCTAAACCTGAGAGACCTGATGAGAAGAAGATGTAATTATTTCTTTACGAATCGACTAAATGTGATGAATGTGATCGGAGTAGGTAGATTCAACTGGGGTCATTGATCCAAAACGTATATATTAATATGGACATTCCTAAGGAATTGGTGGATTATTCAAAAAAACCGGAACTTATGTAGGAATTGTATTCTGCCAGAGTGGAAGGAGTCATTTGATGATTTGCCATCCTCAAAAAAAAAAGTTAGGAATTGTAATAAAATGATTGTTTTTATTATTCAACAGATATTAAATAATGAATTAATTTAGTTTTGATACCTTCCTTTAAATTTTGAATTGAGTAGTAATAATATCACTACCAACATTAACAATATTTAATTGAATCCGGAAATACCGGAATTACTTTCCGGAAAAATGGCTTATCCATGTTATTCTTTCTGTGTGCATTTATGATACAAGTACCAAAACCTACCTACTTCGATCACTGGTGATGAAGGTGATCGACTAACGATTCTTACAGCGCTACTGGACAAAAATATTTACGTTTATTATACACAACCCTTGCAGTTGAGTTGGTTGTAGCTTTGTCTCATACGTTGCGTCGTTTGATCTCCACCGAGAAATTTATCCATATAAAACCTACCACTAGTTATAATTAATGGAGTTGGGCAGGGCACATTGCTAGGCGTGGTAATGACAGGTGTAGTAGAACAACAACCGAATGGTGGTCAAGAACCGGCTACAGAACCGTAGGGCGCCCTGCAGCAAGATGGATGGACGACATAGACAGGGTCGCAGGGCGGCAATGGTTAAGACTGGCACAGGATCGAGGTATAGATGGCACAAATTAAGGGAGGCCTATACCCAGCAGTGAGTGAAGTCGGGCTGTGGATGATGATGACGACTTAATTATTATTAAGTAGGTTTTTCTAGACACATTATTAAATATACCTAAAATCGACAACCTATAGCGGTTCCATCTGCCCAAAATAGAGTTCTCCACATAAAATAATGTATTACGGGAATGACAGGAGAGTGACGGGAAGCGTGGGACGCTTATATTGAGTGGGAGCGCGTGTTGTCACCCCGTATGATTGAACAGGCAACTGATATTACGAATACCGACGGGATATTGAAGGGAATCATTTTGTTATATATGAAGGTACTTTAGTGAAATAAGCTGGCACACGCGAAGGGTGACGTGATAAATATTAAAAATAAAATAACTCGTTTGTGAAACTTTTATGTTTTCCATTGTGAGATCAGCTGATCATAGCTTGTACGCAGAAGTACAAAGAATAAATCTTAATCGAGATAAATACTCGTTTTTAATTCGTAAAATTATACAAAAACTGAACCTTAAAACCATCTGAAGGGTCACATCCCCTCAACACCTCTAGCTACACACAACCTACTCTGCAGGCTTTCTGTCTGTAGAAAAAATAGCTGCTGAAGTAGCCTTGACTGTGAGGGCGTAGCCATCACCAATAAGCTTCTATGATTTTGGAAGGCGTTCTCAGAGCTGGCTATTTGGACCAGATTGGCCTCCCCTTTTCATTTTCAGGTTGAACGATTCTGAGCCCTTTCCATCCACCGACTTCCCGCCAACTTCGGTTAACTGAGGATACTTCAGTTCAATATAAGTAACAAGAACTTCCCCAGAAGAACTCTTTCACCAGCAGTAGACCGGCCCCAAGTAGTCTGGCTCTGGTGAGTCTGTGAGAGTGCTCACCAGTGTATTATACTGTGTGTGTGACGTTTCGACGGAGGATTTATTCAGCCAAAACTCATACAGACTCAAAACCAGAGCCAGAGACAGAGCCAGAATCCAGATAGAGCTTGTGGAGCTTACTGGTCTAGTTACTGCCATAATAAAATATAATCTTTGTTAACATTAAGAAGCTTCGTATTTCAATACAAGTACCTTCTTCAGACGAACTCTTTTACAAGTAGGTCTACTGTTGTTGTTGCTAAATTATGAAGCCTCTAGGTATAAAGCTGCATACTGGAATGCTCGTTTTTAGCTGCGATGACGGCTGACGGCGCAACGGGAAAATCCTGCGGCTTGCGGCTTCCTCGCTAATTAAACCGCGCATAATTAGGCCGCGTATGTGCGAGTGTTACGTAGCCTTAGTATAACAGCAAGGTATAGATAGAAGTATGAACGTAAGCAAACCAATGCAGTGAGATGGAAAATAAAATCTACTATCACACTGTCCGGTAGCGCGTGTAAGGCAGTTGGCAGTAGCTATGCCTTCTGCGCCGTAGGTCGTGGGTTCGATCCCCACCGAGAACAAATATTTGTGTGGTTAACATATATCTTTGTTCTCTGTCTGGGTATTATATTGTATTCTATGTATGTATTTACAAAAAAAGTAAGTATTTAAGTATTATATCAGCTATATGGTTCCCATAGTACAAGCTTTGCTTTGTTTGGGGCTAGATAGTGTTGTGTGAATTGTCCGCAAAAATTGTATTGTATTTTGCAGTTCGTACCCACATGAATGTAATCTAAGCTTATTATTTCTCATAGCCTGGTCTTAATCAAATGAATGTGTTTGTCCATGAGTTGTGGTTTTATGTGTGTCGATGTTGGTAACGGAGTGATTTGAACGAAAAGTACAACCAAAGCTTCAATTTAAGAGTTTTATAAAATGTAATAAAATCCCCGAACAAATAGAAGACTTTGAAAAGGATAGGACAGTTGAATGTAACTAATATTAATAAAAAAATGATATTACAATTTCAATGATACGCCCCAAACTAAGCAGAGCTTGTACTATGGGAACTAGATAGCTGATATAATAGTTATATACACCCAGACAGAGAACAAACATTTGCGTTCACCACACAGAATATTTGTTCTCGGTGGGGATCGAACCCACAACCTACGGCGCAGTAGGCAGAGTACTACCAACTGAGCTGAGAGGTCAGTCTAAACTTTTTAATAGGCTCCTAAGAAACATCGTCTACTAAGCACGTGATTAAACTTTGACTTTTCATAAACACGGGTCCATGCATTGTAAAGTAGTAATACGATAAGGAACGCATGCAACGGTTCACTATTAAAATTCTATTATGGACCTTTCACTTTCAATGGGGTTCATGACCTCTAATACCTAAGCACTATTACTTCTCTACTTACGTGTTGACCTTTAGGCATAGTGGTGACAACGAGAGGCTCAAAGGTGCGGGAATTGGTTGAAGTAATCTTTTAGAATAGACTTCCGCAAAGTCCTTCATCATCATCATCGTCAACCTATATCAGTCCACTGCTGGACGTAGGTCTTCTCCAGTGCTTACCAGCTACATTTCGCAGATCGTCGCCCCACGTTGCCGGAGGGCGTCCTACACTACACTTACCTAACACAAAGTCCTTGCTGATTTTATAATACCTACGTACGAGCAAAAATACAATCAAGCAAATGTTCCGCCTGATGTTGAGCGGTTCACTACCGCACCTCACACGTCTCGTAGTTTCTGACACAAGGAATCATATTGTCGGCTTACTCGTAGATTATTATGTGCCTGCGGAGTGTTTATTATGTTTATTTATCATCTTGTTCCATAAAAGGCAGGGAAAACGCATCAGACAGGTAAAACACTACAGTAACAGATAACTCGAATCTTCGGAGCCCAATTACCTTTTTACAGCTTTCGAGAAACAAACTTTTGTTGCAGTCACACCGAAGTGAACATATTCCATTTGACGCTCGGCTTAAAAATGTACATTCTGCGTTGAAGGGTTCAAAATTACTTTTTATCGTATATCTGTATAATCAAGGAAATAAAGCTATATTCATATTCATTGTTTCATGTGTATTATAGGTCTTAGGGGGTAATAAAGTCCAGAACATGAGCCCCGCTGATGGGGCATTACAATGGCCTTACGGCAAAATTAAATTAAATTAGGTAAATCTAGGTAACAAACTTCTTTTATAGAGAATATAACTTAACGTAAGCTCACAACGACTTACGGTTTGAAGCCGAGGTGCGTACGACAGTCTGAATGACGTAACTTTGAAGATAAGGGTATGAGAGATGATGGAAGAGGTACTTCCGCTATAGCTTTTTAGCTTTAGGTATTTTAGATGTTGATGTTTCGGTGTCCAATGATTTTTTGATCTGTCTTGTGTCAGCGCTGGAACCCTCACACGCGCAGCAGCTTTTGAATCAGGTATCCCTGTAAATTCTAGTTCCATGGGAATCCCATCATCGGTGTGACGCACAGCCAACGTGACAAGTAAATTTGACAGGCGTTTCCAGTCGTGCTACACCGGCCGATGCACCGTGAGTCTTACGAGGTGAGTACTCGGTCTCACTGCGCCTGCTAATCACACCGATCACTTTCACTCACACAAAACAGATGGATTCACGCGCCCATGTGTGGGTTATTTGTGACGACAGATCTTTGAAAGTCAGTTGATGGATTTATGGTTTGTTTTTGTAGAACGATTTTATATCAGGTTATATTGGACCTTTTGGAGATTTACCAGCATAGCATCATGGGAATTTGAGACCAGTATCTTGCGTTCTTATAAGATTACTTGCAGCCTTATCTTCATATTGTGTTCGTTATACCTTAAAAACGATCCAGTAAAATATCATGGGGGTTTCCAAACCCGCGGAACGGTAACCCCAAAATTGTATGAGGTTATGATTAGCTTTTGCTAGATGACGCTGTGTAAAATGTCCACAAATATTTATTTAGTCAAAGTCAAAGTCAAAGTGGATTTATTTACAGAATTACAGGTACAGGGTTGTTAATGTAATTCTGCCCTTATGGGCATGTAAAATTTAAATTAACAATGTTACTTAAAAACTAACAAAAAAAAATTATCTACCATTGTCATAAATGTCAATGATAAAAAAATAACAATAATAATTTAAGTAAATGATATGAAATGAAATAAAAAAAAAAAAAAAAAAAAAAAAAACTAATCAACTAATTGTAATGTTTGTCAGTAGGTCGTCCGTCATAAATTGATTTACAGTGTAATAACATTTGTCAGCTAGTATTGCTCTCAGCTTCCTCTGAAACAACGAAGTCGGAAATTTTCTTAGTGATAACGGTAGTTTATTAAACACAGATGAAGCCATGCAGAAGATGCTTTTGCGCATTAGTGCTGTTTTAGAGTTACGGACGCAGACCTTATCTTGATCTCGTCTGTTACGAGGAACGACATCAGACAGCCGACAAAATAGGTCCGGATTGTTCCTGACAAAACATGGCCGTTTCAAAAATATAAAGCGAAGGTATAGTTAGGATCTTGTACTTATTAAAGTAAGGTTTGCAAGAGTCTGTAACTTTAAGGCGAAACATCGTTCTAATACATCTTTTTTGATGTTTGAAAACTATTCCAACGTCCGTAGAGTTGCCCCAGAAAATTACACCATAGCGAATATTTGAAGCAATCAGGCCATGGTATGCAGTAAGTAAGGCCTCCTCATTAACAACTGGGGATAGTTTATACAAAACATATGCAAGGCTGTTAATTTTTTTGCAGAGGTGCTCTACGTGTGGCTTCCAATTTAGTTTTTGGTCAATGTGGATTCCTAAAAATTTTGTGGTATATACCTCTTCGATTTTATTATTATTATATTGTATGTCAAGATTTATGGAAGCAGCAGTATCGCGTTGTCTGAAATGGATTATTTTAGTTTTATTAAGATTTATTTTCAAATTATTGTTATCCAACCATTGGATAATCGATGTCAATGCTAAATTGATGTCTTGATTATATGAGTCAATATTATTACATGTTATAGTTGCAGTACTATCGTCTGCAAATAATGACATAGGTTGGACGGTGGTATTGGGCAAATCGTTAATATAAGCTATGAACAGTAGTGGGCCTAATACACTCCCTTGTGGAACGCCAAAGTTCACAGTACGTTCCTCGGAGACATAAACCTGTTCACGTTTTGTTTCCCAGTCAATCTTTGTTATTTGTGTACGCTGCTTTCTATTTTCTAAATAGGATTTTATTAATTGCAGGGCATTACCTCTGATGCCGTAGAATTCAAGTTTTCTTTGCAAAATGTTATGGTCAACATAATCAAATGCCTGGGTCATGTCACAAAAAATTGAGCAGACTGGTGTTTTTTTATCAACATTGCTTGTGACACGAAAGAGGAAATCATATAGAGCCATGTTTATAGTTTTATTTTCTCTGAAGCCCTTTTGTTCGCTACACAGTATTTTGTTTGCCTCAAGGTAATTATTGATTCTCTTATAGATGTATTTCTCAAATATTTTAGAAATAACCGGTATAAGAGAAATGGGTCTATAGTTCTCCATACACTCTTTATTTTGTTTTTTATGAAGAGGTTTGATTATAGAGACCTTTAGCGCGTCTGGAAATATACCTGTGCTTAGACTAAGGTTAATAACACAAGTGATTGGTGCACATATATAATGAGCTACGACCTTCAAAATCTTCGTCGATATACCATCGTATCCAACACTACTCGTATTATTAAGAGAATAAATTATTTTAAGAATGTCGGTTGGTATGCATGGTTTTAAAAACATTGAATCTTTTGAGCTTTTAATAAATTTAGTTACATTTTTTCCTGAATTATGGACTGGAATGACCTTGTCAATAAAATAATCGTTAAACGCATTGGCTATGTCATTTGAATTTGTGATCAATTTACCGTCAATTTTAATTTTATCAATAGGATCTTTGGGTTGTTTACGCTTTGTGTTATTTATTATACCCCAAGTAGTTTTACATTTGTTTTTTGATATTTTTATTTTATAGTTATTTTGTGCTTTTTGTGTGAGCTTCATAATTTTTTTAAGTACTTTAACATAATTTTTATATTTATTTAATTTTCCATTTGATGGTTTTTTCCTTAGTTCCCACAGAAGTTTTCTTTTTTTTATGCAACACTTTTTTATACCCCGAGATACCCAACGGACGGGTTTTGACATCCTTAAATTAATAAGTTTGTTGGGAAAGCAAAGATCATAAAATAGTTTAAATGTTTCAATAAACTTATTATATGCCTTATTAGGATCCCTTTCGCTGTATACTTCAGAAAAAGACATGTTTCTTATGATATCTGTAAACTTCTCTATGTTGTCAGCTGAATAATCTCGCCTCTTGACACGCCAGTATTTAAAAATAGCTAGATTATTTATTGGACATTTAATAAGCTGAGCTGTGTGGTCTGATAGTCCGAACTCTATAACTTCAGTCGTGCATGGTTTTTTGAAGTTATGCGCAAAATTATCTAGGCAAGTTCGATTTTTAAGCCGCGTTGGTTGTTTCAGAGCAAGTTTGAGACCAAAATTAAAAATTAAACATTTAAAATCCAATGTAAAATTATTTCGTTTTAAAATGTCAACATTAAAGTCGCCAGCAACTAATATATTTTCATAGGTTTTTTTTGACAACTCATGCAAAGTTTTTTGAAAACAGTTAATAAATGTCTCAAAATTTTTTGCCATGGGCACACGATATACACATAAGATAGCAATTTTATAGTCTATTAATTCTACGGCGCAACACTCAAATAAATGTTCCAGTCACGGAGAAACTTGATATTTTTGACAACTCTATCCATTTATGTTCATTATGTATCAGGATGCAAGCTCCGCCTCTCTTGCTATTTTTCCGACTGAAAGACGAGGCTAGTGAGTAGTTAGGTATAACTAAGTACTGTTCATATCCATCCATAATAAAGTGTTCTGTAATACATAAAACGTCAACTCTTTTATTACAATCACATAGTTCCTCTAGGCATACAGTTAGCATGTCTGACTTATTTAGAAGTCCTGCTATGTTTTGATGCAGGATATAAAGTTGGTTATTCACGAAAAAACTGGGTTTTTAACTGGTCGTGTTCAATTGTTGAAAGTTCTACTTTATAAGAGTTTCTATAAGGTATAAATTTTTGAATTTTTTCTACGAAGTGTGATATGTCTTGGAAAATTGTACGTAGTCCCGTGTTACTTATCGCTCCAGATGGCTTATGAAACATGCTGTAGTCATAATTCAAATGTTTGTTTGAGTCAATTAAATAAGCATAGTTATATGTTTTAATGTCATGGTGCAGTAAGTCGTTAAAATGTTGGATTCTTTGGTTGAAAGATTCTTTATTAACTCCGCATTGGTAAGTTGGTGTACATACTAAAATATTAGTATGCGTAACTTTTTGTAGAATTTCTCTCAAATAATTAATCAATTCAGTGTTTTTATTAGATTCTAAAAAGTCTTGCTCTGCAACAAATAGTATACAGTAATCATTCATTGTGTAGTCAGATAATTTAGTTTGTATTCCTTTTAGGAGCTGTTTAGTACACCCATTTGGTGTGAGGTAGTGACAAACATTAAACTTAGGCTGCATCGTATCCTGTGCGATGGATAGCACTTTATTCTGCTTATTACTGCTGATCACGCACAGTTTAGGTCTGTGTCCGGCTAAGCCATTATCTACTGCGGTGCTATGACAAGTTTTTGCCAAATTCCGAATACTGTAGTTGGTTTCATGCTGTACTTTTTCAGGCAGCTTGGTGGTTTGTGTTTGTTTGCTCATAAAACAATCCTTCTTTTTGTCTGATACTGTGATAGTGTTGATTGTTTGCGTTTCTCTATGTGTTTTCTCAACTTTCTTACTATCTTTTTCCATAATTTGTGTACAGTGTGTTTGTGTTTGTTTATGTGTTTTAGATTTAGGTGATGGCTTAGTATTTTTCCGAGACACAGATGTCGGAGAAACAAACTTAGAGGGGCTGCTTCCAATTTTTTTATATAGTTCATTCTTTCTGCTTAAATCTTGATTGTGTCTTTTTAGGTCTTTATTTTCAATAGATAGTTTCTCTATTTCGCTATGTGCACTGCTTAGTTGAACCTGTAGTTGTTCAATTTTTGCAAGGTTTTGTACTTGGTCATCGTTTACAGATATATCCGGGAGGCTACTAGTCGTGCCATCTAGTGAATTCATGCTCATATCTGATTCATGGTTGCTTATAACTAGCTGCGTTTGCGCACGCCTAAACGTTACATTATTTTCAGGTTCCATTCTTAGATGGCGTGGTTGAGAGAATAAATTTTTTCGTGCAAAATATATAATTGGGCTGACAGGGTTTGAACTCAGTCCATCCGTTCAGGTTGAGCATAAAGTTGTACAGCCAGACCGCTAAGCCAGATAGCCGATGCTTGAAGCGGCGAAATTAGTTAACCATTCCGTCGTAATTACTGTAATGTTTTGTAAGTTCGTTATTATTTGGTCTACAATGAGTCATCCATTTATCTGTTAGACCGTCACTTTTTTGTTAATGATTTGTGCAATCCAACATCCACTGGGTTTCTTGAACTTTTAACACAGTTAGCTAGCACTTTTGTTTATTGTTGTATTGCCAAATTTAGTCACAAAAATACGTTGCTAGGTTTTGCACTTTTATTTGTTTACTTCTGGTTCATTTCGTTTGATAACACTTGCACATAAACTTTAAGGTGGTAGTAAAATAGTAGTGTTGTATTTTTAATTAATTGTTCATTTAAAGTATTTTATATGAATTTTTAAAGACGGAGCTAGTGTTAACGTGACAGCAGCGCCATCTAGTTCTTTAAACATATACTTCTAACTGAGCTGTCGACGTCGTACAGCCCGTCACACACGTAGTTATAATATATAATTATATATAATATGCGGTAATATAAATTACGGTATAAGTTGGTGACGTCATAGAAATATATATTTAAGCTGCGTGTGCGGTCATTTGAATATTTTTATAGAAAATATATTGTAATATGCCTTGCTGTAATTTATATTAATATATATTATAGATATGTGTGGCGGGCTTTAAGGTAGCAGGAAACATCTGGGAAAGAGACGCACAGGGTAGAGGAGGCTAACAGAAAATGAAGGAGGCCTATACCCGTGATATCGGGCTGAGATGATGATGGTACTTCCAACTTCAGACTAGGTACCGCTTCGACAATGGGCATCAAGAGACATCAAAAACATTGCGTACTAGCTCGTATGGATTCCCTCGAGTGCATTCAAACCTGTTAATGGACGCTCAAATGCCTTACACTTCTCATCAAATCGTAATAATTGTCGGAAATAGCAGCCATTTATAATGATAATCCAGTAATGAACGCACTTGTTAATATCACTTTTTAATTGAATTTGTGCGGAATACTAGTGTTTAGGATTAAATGTTTACTACGTATAAAACGTTTAATGAGAAATGATTAGGTATCTAATCTAATTGAATAACATACAATTAAATTAGGTTAGGTATTATAAAATATCTAGAAGTTCAAGAAAAGCTTTTTATTAAAGTGGGCGCACGCGTTTAAATCTTTTGTATGCGCAAAACGTGCGCAAACGCAGAATGTCAATATTATATTACAAAAAAAATCTTTTCTGTACTACATAATGTTATGTTTTGTAAGTATGCATATACGTTTAGAAAAACTATCTTCACTAAACCTGCACCTAGGTGAGATGGTTTATTTAATATTTTATAGGTTACAAAATTCAAAATCATAACATGGCTTTTTGTTTACACGTTTAGTAGATGTAATTACTTTTGAATTTACGTACCAGCTCAGCTGTGATACAAAAATATGGTTATAGCACCAGCCGTGAATATCTGAAGTGTCACCTTTTTGTCGGCGATTGTCCGGAAACGGAAGCTAGTATTCATAATATGGGCATGAGTAAATGCCATCAAGCGATTCCCTGAAATGACTTTTCTAATTGGACATCCTAACGGAAAACATAATCATAATTATCTCGATGTTGAATCCAAAGCGTTTAATGTCGGTGAAAACGCAAACATTATAAGAGAAATTGATCTCCATTCCCTGAACAGTTAATTAAGCTAACTAGAAGACACTATTTTATAACTTAACGCATAGTAACTGGCTATAAAGCCATGCGTTTGCAGTCGAGAACCTGTAGATGTAGTAGTGTTGGATGATTCGGCGTTCGGGTTCGGCAAAATTCAGGAGTTCGGCAAAAATAAAGGAATTTAGTAATAAATATTTTTTATAAACTTATCTTCTAGGATATTCTTATAATGCATGATGATCAAATTGAGGTGGGGATTCCGACTTGTTATGGGACTTATAACTTATTTTTTAAGCACCTACGCCAGCGAAGCAAATACTTTTACTATGATTAAAAGTTATAATTATAATGAAAAAAAAACAATAAAGAAAATATTTCTGATTGGATTTCAAACGATAAACTTAATAATAGACATTAATTTTATTTTCCACTACAGAAAATAACTGACGATGACCTATCCACCAAGACTCTATTTAAATTAGATTAACAAGCGGTGTTAAAAGTTACATTCGGCTTAGAACATAAATTATTGTAATATCTACTTGTATTGTTTATACAGTAAATTACAATTATCATTTAGTTCGTTCATTAGTTTCGGCTTCGGCTACAGCGTTCGGCCTCAACGTTCATCTGCGTCTCACCACTAAAAATATTATTTAATAAAACCAGCTCGTAAAACTACATCTTTTCTAACCGACTAGGTGGGTGCTTTGCTCGTTGCAGTCTGCTTGACGACCACTGGCAGGCTACGAAAGTTATTGTCGACTTTCCTTCTGACGAGTTAGCTGAAGATCTAAAGTGGTACTTTCATTTACATGTATTTGAGGAAGTGCGAAACGAGTTACGATGCTGTTTAGGTAAACAGTTGCGACACCTTTCAACAAGATAACTTATAATATAAATAAAGCTTTTATTTTTTAGACTACCTATAAAATAGGTAAATACTATGTCTACTATGTTCTTGTTGTCATTTTTATAGACTTTTCAATCAATCATCGGCACTAATGAGAGTTAATGAGATGTGAACTATATCGTATTAAGAATAGCATATTTGCAAACATTTTGTGTTGCGAGAAAAAACTGTATGCGATTTCGTTTGGAGACATAAGTCGGATGATTTTCACCGTGCGCTGGCGCAGTCTCGACTCAGCCGGCGTCAGTCGACCTCGTGCATTAGACCCGACCGCACGCATCTGCGCATTCTGCAAACAGCTGATCGTTCGCGCAAGTGTCAATAAAAAAACATTGTGTTAGTGACATGGTTTTGTGTTCCAATCGGATTCTGTGATCGTATGATAACCGATCGTAAGTACTAAGGATACAATATTTATTTATATGTAAATATGTGTGTATAGCCAAGAAACCCAAAGACCCAGTTGTGAATAATTAAGTGTAGGTAATGAGTTTCTTAAGTCGTGCACGTATTTAAATTATTTAGAAATCAGAGTGGTCATTTGCAAAAAAATGCACGAAATCGCCGGAGCGGCGCGAGGCGCCTGTGCACGACACGAGACCAGATGCGGCTGGAAGAGACATGCAAGAAATACATGCAGTTTCCTAAGCCAACAAAGAACACAGAGCTAGGAAATACTTTGATTGACAAAGAGAGGAAAAATCACTTTTCATTCTTTCCTTTTTTCTGATAAGCCTAAAAAAGAGATGTTTATGTATATCTCACGGTTAAATTACCTTTATATTGAAATTACAAAAAAATTATTACATTACTAAATTGCTACATACATTGAAACTACAAGAAATACAGAAAAATTGCATTGAATCGTCTTCAAAACTCCCCCCCCCCGTAATTACACTATTATAGCTAAGTAATGCATTACTTAGCCACTATAGTGTCATTACGACCAACTTTAACTGTTTCTGACAATAATTGGATACAGTTATGCATAGTGAGTCCAAGCGCCATTTTCAGTTTTTTGGGAAATTACATAAACGCGTTTTTATTGGTAGAAGATTTGCTTTTGCATCGTCAGAAAGTAAATCTATGTACATCGAAGCTTATATTTGTAATTTAACATGTTACAAGAAAAAAACACAAAAAAAGTTTTTATTTTGGAATATATCGTTAAAAATGCACTTGGACTCCTAATAAATATGATGTTCTCATTTTGCAAAACGAGTCCAAGAGACAAAATAATTATTTATTCTGGAAGATTGGCTTTAAGTGCACGTGGAAACGAATTAATATGATGTACTCATTTTGCAAAATGAGTATAAGTATAACATAAAAATGTTTCCTGGACTATTTTACTACCGTTTAATAAAAAACCCTTGAATTTCCGTATTTACTCAGCATCTTATATTAGATGTTACAGAGGATTGATAAAAATAAATAAAAAACTATTAAAATGGCACTGATAGTATGTCCAGAAAATAAAACAATATAATTATCTAAAAAATATATTTAAAATATATTTAATAAACAATAATAATTTAAAACAAGATAAGGACTATCTCAGATATATCTTCAGCTTTCAGACAGACAGAAAAATGATTGATGATATTATTGGTCAACACCAACCCCAAACCCAGAACATATCGGGTAGGATGTAGGATGGAGTAGGTAAATAATATATAAATCTACTCTTCTTCAATAAGTTCCGGATCAAAAACCTAAATGGCCATCAACACCTTCAACAACAATATCATCTTCAATCGTGTCATCAGAAATCAAATCTTTGTCAAATGCTATAGCGTCGTTTGGGATATTATGAAACAGTGATTTTAAATCTTTTAGTTTTTTCTCTGAAACATTTTGTCCTTTCCTACCCTTTCTTTTCTTTACATCAATTTCTAAGCTTTCTTCCTCTTCTACTGCTCCTGCCTTGACATAATGAGGCAATGGATGATTTTAGGTTTCCTTTATCTGGTTTATTCTTAACCAATTATTATTGACCTTCTCGCCCACTGTTTTTCAGTTCCCATCTTTTTTCTGTTGACAATAGCTTTTTCCTTTTCTTCAGTATTTGTGATTCTTTGTTCTGCAGCTTGCCATAACTTTCTTGTAGTCTTGTGGAGTATAAAGTATTTATTGCAGTTTCAGAAATATTGGGTGCTTTTGGAGGAGAGATCATCAGGTCTATTTTTGTACTTTTTTGCTATATTGTACGCCCGAAATAGGTAAGCTGTTGGAACATGATTACTTTTAAGATCTTTTATACACAGTTTTACAATAAAATATTTTAATCTTTATCTTTATACGTGTATTCTGGCCTTCATTTTTTTAATTCTGTTCTCCGCAACAATTAAGTTGACCAAAGAATTAAGTTTTTGACTTTGGTAAACTAGTATAATATGTGCTTCCTTAAACATGACTTGGGTTCTTCTGCCAGCCTCTCCTTCCACCCAAACAAAGATTACGTTCAGAAGTTACAAACAACTGTCGCGTAGACTACTGATGCGTAACACTACGTCGTTTGGACTAGTAATGTTTAATGGAAATGTGCTTTTTCATCATAAAATTTGGTTGTTAGTTTTAAATTGGTTGTTGGACTTGTATTGCATTTCAAAATACTTAGTTTGCTATAGAAGGCGCTTGGACTGGGTATCAAAAAATACCACTTAGAGTGAAGCTGGCTGCAAGAGTGTTTTTTCTATGGCTTAATTATGCCCTAGTGATTACGAAAATGCGAAAAAATCAAAAAATGAAATTTGGCGCTTGGACTCCTTATGCATAACTGTATCCAATTGTAAATCGTCTATTTAAACGGAAACTGCGAAAAATTACAACACTTTTATTTCTTATTCAACAGTGCTGTCGTAAAGTCTCACCCACAATTTGTTATTTAAATTATTAAGATTAACATAAGACTCGGGTTGTGCATGCAAATTACTCCAAGTAGATACCATAAAAAAGTTATAAGTACTTATACTAGACGTGTCTATAAAACATGTCTTAGATCCTCCTACTAATATTATTAATGCAAACGTTTGATGTTTCAAAAGAAATCGTTTAATAATCTCAACTTTGGTGGGTGAGTATTTTGTCTCGTTTCCAGCCATAGCATAAATAGGAAGTACCTACATTATTTTCAAATTCATTATTTATTGACAATTAAATCTGTATCATTACATTATACATTCAAAAGTATTTAGATCTAGCTGTGTTTTTATAAATTACTAGGTACCTTCAAAAGCTGATTTATTTTTTAAATTTGATTTATTTTTTAGGTATAACCACTACCATTAAGCGCTAACTTTGTTTTTTTAAGTGTATGCTCTTCACCATAAAGATACAATAAACGCTATTCATGTTTTGTTCAGTGTCCTGTATACCTAATTATTTGGTGTCATATCTAGTAGTTATACATCATCGCGCCAGTATGTTAGTAGCTCGCCCATGCGCAGTGAGAGTTAGAATGTGTAGCATCTAGGCGCTAGTTTCTGTTATTAAAGATAATTTCAGATATTGAAATGATTAACACCTGGTATAAGATAAAATCGTTTATTGAGCTGATGCTGAATGAATTGCTTATTTTGAACAATAATAGCGAATTAAAATTGTTTTTTTTTCATTAAGGTGCGGTAAGTCGGTGGATAGAAAGAGCTCAGTGTAGGGAAGCAGTAGACTTCTTCAGGTTGATGATGATGCTGATGATGATGATGATATTGTCCCACTATTGGGAAATGGCCTTCTCCAAAGACTTCCATGTCTCTCTATACTGAGCTTCTTAAATGAGATTGATATGTAATGTGGTGATAAAATCTAAAATATTATAAACATCACCCGTTCGTAGATTTATTTTTTACTTGTCCGCAAGTAACCTCAGTGATCTTATTTTAATATATTTGGAATGAAATTAAAGTTAAAACAAGCTCATGGAATCGCCGACTTCTTTCTTTGTTTTGTATTTAAATGAATGCTAAACCGTTTCTCACTTGTTATCTGCAAAATCTCAAGTCATGTCATTAAATTACCTAAGGCCAATGTTACACTGTATTCATTAACCGAGGTCGATGACCCGGCTAGACAGGGTCGGGGGTCATACATTCATTCATAATGATTTTTTTCTCGCTCCGCCAATCTTTAACAAATGGGGTTTTGTGGAGTTACCAGTCATTAATTAAATTTTTCGCGAATGGGTTGCGGTTTTTGCTGCTTGTCTTTGAATTAAAAAAGGATGATTACGCTATCTATTTTTTTATCAGTTGATCAGCAAATTCTATTTTGTCAGCATCAGTAGGCTCAATGAACCAGTATTCAATTAGCCGAACGGCATTTTATAATAATGGTTTTTGTTCTTGCGAGTTTTATGTCTTAACTCTTGAGATTTATTGGCTTTGGTCATTTTTCTTGATTCTTCGATAGTGATGATAGAAATAATAAACAATCAACTGTAAAGTTTACTAGAAGTCTACTCCACAACACTACACGTATTGACATTTTGAGGTATACTGCTCGGTAATGCCACAAGTCTCATCGTAGTCAAGTTGTTATTGCCGGTTGTACCAAGCGGTGTAACTCAAAATTACAATACAATACTAGTGTTGCCCAAATGCAAGAACAAGACGAGACTTAGCCAGTCTTGGTCTTGGTCTTGCGCCAATACACCTGGTCTTGGTCTTGGTCTTGGTCTTGCGCTCCCAGTCTTGGTCTTGGTCTTGGTCTTGCAGCAAGAGTCTTGCAAGTCTTGCAATTACCTATTAGTCTATTACTATTTATTAAAGTTTACTTTAAATCTTAGAAAAACGTATTAGAATTGGAACATTGTGAGCTTGAATTAACATAGCCATAGTAAAGATCAAGCAGATTAATAAATAACTGAAGATTTGATAAGAAATTCGAAAAATCAACTGACCTATATGTCGTTTTCCATGGAAGTAACTGTTTCTTAATAAACATTTATGATTTATAAGCTTACATTTGCTAAAACATGTAAAAAAATAAAATAATTACAATAACTTGACTGTATTTTAAAGAATAATACTTATCTGTCTAGAAAGAGATTGAACCCTCAACTTATAAGAAATAGCGCTAAGTCCTAGCTGCAAGACGCAAGAGTCTTGCAGGCTATGTCTTGTTCTTGCTCAAGTCTTGCACGGTCAGTCTTGGTCTTGGTCTTGCTAAAAATACGCGGTCTTGTTCTTGGTCTTGGTCTTGCAAAAACGCAAGAACAAGACCAAGACTGCAAGACCAAGACTGAATTTGGGCAACACTATACAATACAAACCTTCGTTCGTTGTTTTGTTGAGCGCGTTTGCCAAATCATAGCATACAAAAAATGATTTCCGGAACAAGCATCATCATTTCCTGTAACACTGATGACTGAGCGCGAAAACCCAGTTCATTCACCGAACGAGAATTAAACCTTAACAAAGCAAGTTTCTCTCAACAAAACTTTTTAATTAAAGAAGAAGCTTTTCGTTTTATTTATTATCGAAAGAGAAATCATTGAAAGTCGATAAACATTGAAAGTGCACTTGAGATTAAATTATCCAGAAGTAATGAAAGTCGATTGCGTAAACCTTCGTAAAGCCTCCTAGGCGTTGCAGGCATAGTGATGTGATGGCCATATAACGATCACCGTGACTACCAACTCGTACTATAGTTTTAATTGTACGAGTATGTTGCATGTCAGTCATTAGAAATGAATAAACACTTCTTCAAATCTTTTTAAGGGGATTTTTATATTTTGCTTCAAAATTTCATTCCGCCTTTATTTTTTCTTTTTGGGAAACGAGTCTGAATGTTTTGAAGTCCCCTTCTAGGAGGATTCGGAACTTACCCCACTGAACTGTGCACTACCGCACTTCACCTCCCAGATCTTTATAATAGGCAAGCACCTACTTAGTTATCTGAAAGTTATGGATAAATAAAACAAAGAGAAAACATCAGTTGCCCTTTACGTTATATAAATCATCTACAATAGATTCAAAGGCTTGTTTATTTATTTATTTATTATGGAACAGACCCACGGTCTTCTCTTGATATAAATTAGTCATCTATAAGCAAAGGTAGCAACATCCATGTCTACTAAAATTACGTTAGGTAGTTTTTGAAAATGATGTTGCTACCTTTGCTTTGGTGCTTGCTTTAAATGCTTTAAAAATGAAGGAATAAAGCCGTTTTTGCTTCCAACAACAAACAACCACAATCTAAAACACTCATTTTGTATAGGATGTTTCTAGTTTTTACACGATTTTATTATTCGGTCAAGTAAACTTGTCAGAACACTATCAAACTGCATTAAAAGTTGCCACATTAAGAAAATGGGATGTTGCTACCTTTGCTTCTATAAGACTCAAATAAAAGTACTTTTAAAGGTATCTACTGACTGACGTTTTTTTTTTAAAACGGCTGTTGCAGAACTCTGATCCAGTAGTTGATTTGATAATGTCAGCTACAAAGTCTCTCAACGGTATCGTCAGCACTTATTTATAATCTGTAATGGCATCTCGTACACGCAGCCTGTCACTGAGCTACTGGGCTTATACCTCTAATCTAGCTATAATCTGATGCTTTTTCTCTTTTGCATTTTAGCTCGGAAACCGACAGTCATTGGGGAATAAAGGTTTACGAGCTGGACGAAATGTAGGATGCTTCCCTAGTTCCTCAATACCCGATGCTTAGACGAAAGACTGCGCTTATTCGGCAGAGATCTCAGCATCATTCTTCTTGGAGATAAATATAGGGGAGGCCTAAGTTTAGCAGTGGACTTATTCAGGTAGGTGATGATGATTTTTGAAATTTATGAGCAGTTGACTTATTCAGTCTGTTGATGATGATGACCTTTGGAATTTAAAATTCAAAATTAAGGAAGTAAGGTTTTATAATTTTTTTTAAGTAGGTATTAAATTGTCAATTTGGTCTTTTATTTAAAACACTCCAATGTCTGTTCACGGAAGCTAAAAGTTTTTATAATTTTTGTTCAAAAATATTCAAAGATCAACCGGTTGCAATAAATAGTAAAGATGCTCGAAAAGCAGCAGTAGAACGTGCCACACTGTTGCGACTCGCAACGTGTATCAATAACATCTACAGCCATTAGCTTGGATTCCTGCTCCCGCCTGGCGCTACTCTGCTGCTCATCATCATCAGATTATAAGGTTCTAGTTTCACACCGAGATGGCGCAGCAAACTTCATCATCATAAATTGTATGAAGAAGTGCAATGTTTTACATATTTGCCTTTTAGATTTCTAATAAAATACCAATTATAAGTTTAAAAACTTGAGAAACTGACTTCATTGTCAAATGGCTAAACCGATTTTAATCAAATTTGTTTAGGACAATCTGGACGTAAGAATAACCTTCCAAATAAAAAAAATATTTTCTAAATCGGTTCATAAATGACGGAGGCATGCAGTTACAAACATAAACAAAATATAAAAAAAAAATGTCAACACTGATTTTAATAAAATTAAAATAGGACCAATCTGGAAGCAGTACCTTTCAGATAAAAAATTTTTTTTTCAAATCGGCTCACAAACGACGAAGTTATGCGGTAACAAAAAAAAAAAAAAAAAAACTGAATTGAGAACCTCCTCCTTTTTGATTGGAAGTTGGTTAAAAAAAATATATATTGAGCCTTCTCTAATCATCGATTACCCGCGATTTTCACAATCACAATGTCGTCGGTTAACTTGGTGGCTGTTCTATGCTTAATTTTCTTGATCCATTGGTACAAATTCATATGCGCTAGCTAAATTAGTTCTTTTAGGAACCAAGCCGTAGTTTGTTGCTTTGTCTTCTAGGCTTGGTCAAGTGGAACTGGCACCTAGACTCACCTAGCTTTAAGACGATTCAAAGTGGTCCTTGTGATACTATTGAATCAACACTTCTTTGAATTAGAGTTTGAAATAAGCAGTTTTCAATCGACTTACCATCGCATGCTTCCAGAATAAGTATGCAACTCTATCGCGTACATTTCCCATTTCCAAGCAATATCATCGAACATAAGGTTTAGCATCGTCGTGTGCGGTATGTACTGTAAGCCTACCACAAGCTCTGTCTGGCTCTGTCTCTGGCTCTGGTTTAGAGTCTGTGTGAGTGTTGACTAAATAAATCCTACGTCAAAACGTCACACACACATATAATAGAATAAGCTTTATTCAAAAATCAAGCAATTCAGGAGAAATATAAACACACTAGCAGCCCGTCCCGGCTTCGCACGGGGTAGACAATATTGTTGTACATTATTTTGTTCTATCGCTAATAGTTTCGGCAGCGCATTCGACGAAAGACATTTTAAGACTCATTTTTCTACACCTTCGGTTACATTGTTCAAATTTTACCAAGGATCCCTAATTTTTTTCAAAATGAAATGTAGCCGATGTCAAATTGGAAGAGTGTAGCATTCTATTGGTGAAAGAATTTTTTAAATCGACCCAGTACTTTTTGAGCCTATTCATTACAAACATACAAAAATAGGTACAAATCTTTCCTCTTTATAATATTAGTAAATAATATTAGCATAGATTACCTATGTTGCTACTAAAAATAAGGGTACATGGAGAAGTTCCTAGTTATATGCAATTAAATTTGGCTTGTGCACAGTTATTGTTGTATTGCAGTATCTACACTAAGTGCTTAATGCACTGGTGAGGACTCACACAGACTCAAAAACAGAGCCAGACAGAGCTTGTGGTAGGCCTACTGTTTTATTACATACCGTATTATGTATGTTAGTAATGAATCCGTACCGTAATTCCAACTTACCGCTAATGTGATGTTTTCGCAACGGTGATCTGTGACTCACGTGAATAAGAATCCTAGCGTTTTAGAGCATGTTTACATGCATTAATTAACTCTTAAAGCTTGCACATTACTAGGCGATGGCGATGGCAATCAGTGAAACGCTGTCAAACATCGCTGTCATATTTGACAGCGTTTCAATGATCGTCTTCGCAAATCGCTAAGATCTGCGCAAGAAGCTGCGCAGTAAGAATCTGTTGAAAGACAAACATTGCGGTTTTACCATCTCATAAATAAATAGAAAATACTTTGTGCATGCGTTAGAACAAAAATAAGAAAAATACGAAATTAAATAAAATGGGCTGTGTTATCGCTGAGATGTCGAGATTATCGTAGAAGATGGTTCAACTATGGGCCTACAGACTAAGGCGGTGCTTATGTTAATTTTGATTACCTCTGAAGATGTAGGGTCTTACATTTTTAGTAAGTTTTATAAAAACAAAGAGCCCAAACAACAAGTGAAGTTTAAAAAACTTGAAACTGATTTTATGGCCAAACAACTGAACCGATTTTGATAAAATTCGTATGGGACCAATCTGGCAAGAAAGCCTATTCTTACCTTTCCTTTATTACCTTCCAGATAAAAGAAACAAATCCGTTCATAAAATACGAAATTAAAAGATACTCGTAACAAACATGAAAAAAATACAGCAATTTGTTTAGAAAAAGCTTGACATGAACGCAGCGTGGAATCCCACTAGCTCCATTTAGGTAAATAAGTCATCACTCCATTGATTTCATAAAAAGAAGATTGTCTATTTAATGTGCGTTTCATACCGCAAATCACCCAAGAAAGCACCAGTTGCACGAATTAACCACAAAATCAATAAAACCTCAAAGAAATAAACCTCATTCACCAACGTATTGGTTCTACTTATTCACCAGCACAATAATCAGTGGTTACAATAACCACTGGTTATATAGACAGATATGAAAACATAGCCGTCGGTCGTGGGTTCGATCCCCACCGAGAACAAATATTTGTGTGGTAACAGATTCTGATGTTTGTTCTTAGTCTGGGTGTTATATTCTAAGTATGTAAAGAAATTAAACTAATTAAAATGAAATGAAAAAACTAAGTTCCTAGTATGTTTAGTGGTACATATCGCCTATATCCTATAAAAATGCCAATATACACATATAAAATGTATTTTTAATTTATTCAGATTTAATAAATTAAAAATAAATTAATAATTAATATTACTTACAAAGAAAGTGAATACAGAGATGACGGCTGATAGAGGAGAATGGAAGAGAATAACATGTTGTGCCACCCCGCATTAAGTGGGATAAGGGCAGGAAGTATTTGCAAAATGTATTAAGGGAGCTAAAGGTACATATAAAACAGTTACCTCCAGGCCAAGGTATCAGATTGGTCTTCTTGATAACAAAACAAAAGCAACAACATTGACCGGTTATATTTCGATGCACTTGCTTCAGTGAAATGCAAGTGAACAAAACAGTGTCAGTGTGTCTGTCCGTCTCGCCGCACGAAATCGTAAGTCGTCCCACATCCCGCAGGCTTGTGATAGCTGCAATCAGTAGCCCTACCATGAGCTCTGTCTGGCTCTGTCTCTGGTTCTGGTTTTGAGTCTGTGTGTGTGCTCACCAGTGCATTATACTGTGTGTGTGACGTTTTGACGTAAGATTTATTTAGTCATTACTCACACAGACTTAAAACTGGAACCAGAGACAGAGCCAGACAGAGCTTGTCCTAGGCCTACAGGCGGGACAAGACCTACGTGTACTAGATGAGCTCTTAACCGTCTACTTTTCTTAAAGTCAAAATCTTTTATTTCAGTTTATTAATTAATTTATTCAACTCTTTATTGCAGAAAAACCCTGCCAATCTTAGAGGTAGATAATGGCGTTGAGGTTATCTAAATTAATAACAAGTACTTACTTATTAGTGAAATGCTTAAAAACCAATCACTCACACTCAGTTCTATCATCACTTAAAGCTAGGTGAGTCTTGGTGCCAGTTCCAAGCGACCAAGCTTATAAGAACAGCCAACAAACTGTGGCTAAGTTGCTATCGTTTTTTTCGTATGATCCTTTCACAAAATAAAAATTATAATAACAGGGAAGTTCCAGACAAGACCAACCTAGCATGTCGTCATTATTTAAATTACAATTCCTACTTTCTGTCTATAAATCTTCCTTCACGATGACTTAAATACTATATTAAAACAAATCTTCGGTAAAGAATGAAAGAACATCGATGATGGATCTCAATAGATAAAAAAAATCTCGAACGCAAGCGCTTGAAGCGTTATTTGCCGAACGGGTTTTTAGAAAATGAGTTAGGCATAATCTTATAGCCCATCTAGAAATAGATAATATTAAATCCATGTGCCAAAAGCTTCGCGAAAATGAACGTAATTTGCACACCGCAAATAACACACTATCATCAAGTAGCCTCACGTATTCACCAAAAAAATGATTACTATATTCTAAGGTATTCTTAGAAACATCGGCACGCAATTCTGATCCTTATTCATTTAAGCTACAGACGTTTATAGCTTGAGCTTAGCTATCAAGCAATTGGTCTGGAATAACCCACAAATTAGAGGAAATCATTTTGGGCTGTCAACAATTCGTATTTCAAGAAATTATGTAGGTTATTTATTTGGTAATTTACTTTCTATTGTGTTGAATAATTGTGGCAAAGGCAAATTGATAATAAATCGTTTTTATGTTGGCTTTAGAGCTTCAGCGTTTATTTATGTGAGTAAAATGATATTACGAACAATTATGACATAATTATAAGTTTAAAAAACTTGAGAAACCGACTTCACTGTCAAACGGCTAAACCAATTTTAATCAAATTTGTTTGGGACAATCTGGACGTAAGCATAACCTTCCAAATAAAAAAATAATTTTCTAAATCGGTTCATAAATGACGGAGGCATGCAGTTACAAACATTAAAAAAATTATTTAAAAAAAATGGCAACACCGATTTTAATAAAATTAAAATGGGACCAATCTGGAAGCAGTACCTTTCAGATAAAAAAATAATTTTTCAAATCGGCTCACAAATGACGAAGTTATGCGGTAACAAACATTAAAAAAAAAAATAAAAAAAAAAATAAAAAAAAAAATAAAAAAAAAAAAAATACAACCGAATTGAGAACCTCCTCCTTTTTGATTGGAAGTCGGTTAAAAAAGGTAATGGAATTCCAGCACCAGCACTTAGTTTTCTATAAACTCACAAGTGAAATTGCCCTAATTT
The DNA here is from genome assembly GCA_947578465.1 of Thera obeliscata. Classification (NCBI taxonomy): domain Eukaryota; kingdom Metazoa; phylum Arthropoda; class Insecta; order Lepidoptera; family Geometridae; genus Thera; species Thera obeliscata. The sequence continues at coordinate 18,093,071 of OX387912.1, read as the reverse complement.
GACTGTGAGTTTATAGAAAACTAATGTGTAAAAATTTAATGTCTGGACATCTTTGACTGGCCTCTAGCTCAGTTGGTAGTAGCTCTGCCTTCTGCGCCGTAGGTCGTGGGTTCGATCCCCACCGAGAACAAATATTTGTGTGGTTAACATAAATGTTTGTTCTCTGTCTGGGTGTTATATTATATTCTAAGTATGTATTTACAAAAAAAAAATATTCAAGTATTATATCAGCTATCCGGTTCCCATATTACAAGCTCAGCTTAGTTTGGGGCTGGGTAGTGTTGTGTGAATTGTCCACAATATTTATTTATTTATTTATTTATCTCTTTGTCTACCTTCTTTAAGGATCCTGAGAGAGATTTAAGAGAGTATACATACACCGTTGTTGGGGATATGTAGACACTACGAGGACATTTTTGGACGGTCGCCTTAGCCCCTTCGTATAATACACAGCGCTACGCAAGTCTTCGATACCGGGCGATTTCGGTTTCTAAGCGACTGCCGAAATACAATTTCATAATTATGTATTACCATAAAGTCGAATTCGGTTTCGATAATGTGATTATGATTAAGTGATAATGTGATGATGTGAACATGTTTTAAAATAGTGTTTTTTATACACGTAGGTACTTACAAAAACGATTTATTGTTGATCTCTGCCCGCTAACTTCTCTAATGAGAGTCACGTAGGTAATGTAAGCCGGTGCGCACGCCGCCAATTGCTCTGAATTGTATGGCAACTGGCTTAGTAACAGAGATCGGCTATCACATTTGAATTTATGATGTTATAAGAGGTTACAATTATAATTGTTTTATCATAAATGTTATAACCTGCAACATAACTCACATGGTAATAAAATAACAGTAAGCTTTGTGTAAAAATACCTCCTAAAAAGAAAAAAATCTGTCAAGTTGAGGGCCCGATTCACTCTTCTTCTTGTCTTTGAATCTTTCGAACCAAGTGTGGTTAAAGGCTTTTAAGTGCGCTTTAAAGGCTCGTTTCGTGCACTTGACACATATTTTCAAACCTTTATGTTCTACGATATGCTAGTTTCTTCACGATGTTTGAGAGGACAGGCATAGTGTACATACATTTTTGGGCAGAAATAGTACATTGTTACCTGAGTGTTGAAAGTCACGTTTTTTGAGTCCCGAGACGGGTTTGGCGCCAGAGCGTAGCGAGGGCGCCAATGGAGCTTGAGGGACTTAAAAGACTTTCACCCGAGGTAAACACTGTGCTTTTCATTACGAATACAAGGAAAGTAAAAATAAAAACATGAAAGAAAAATAAGTGAAAATGAAGATTGAATTGCCGCCTTCTTGGTTTTTTTTTTCTTTTTCTCTGGCGGGCCTTGGGATACGGCTCGCCAGCATTATTCAGCCATTATTTTTATTTTCATAATTTAAAAAATGGTAAATTTTTTGCTCAAATCTATGTTATCTACATTTTAAATAAATAGTTGAAGATATATATTAATCAAGTAATTTAGAAGATATATTATTTATTTAATGCTATCTTTATGTTATTTAAATTTAAATTTTACATTGCGCTCTAATTAGACTTTTTAAACTTCTTACCGTTGTAATGGGTTTCCAACCTACTTGCTGAATAAAAAGTTGGAATTTGGTTCCACAACCTCCTTGCAGTTAGAAAGACTTAAGAAAGTTGGAACATGGTTGAATAAAATATAACTTGTTTTTTTATAATTTGACAGCTGTCAGTAGAAAGCGATTCTCCCTAGGGCTAAAAGTATTACTTTCAATTAGGCCCCTCAGGCAACTTCAGACCTACTTTCAGAGTATGAGCAATGAAAAACTCATTGGTACACGACTGGATTCAACCCACGACCTTAAATCGGAAGGCGGGGCTGCTACCACTAGGCCACCCGCGCCCGATTCACTAGTTTTCGAAGACTCAAAGTGATCATTTTCTGCTGCCTAATACCCAAATAAATATATTTTTCATTACTCATACTCTGAAAGTAAGTCTGAAGTTGCCTGAGGGGCCTAATTGAAAATAAAACTTTCAGCCCTAGGGAGAATCGCTTTCTACTGACAGCTGTCAAATTATAAAAAAAAACAAGTTCTATTTTATTCAACCATGTTCCAACTTTCTAAAGTCTTTCTAACTGCAAGGAGGTCGTTGAACCAAATTCCAACTTTTTATTCAGCAAGTAGGTTGGAAACCCATTACAACGGTAAGAAGTTTAAAAAGTCTAATAAGATAGCGCAATGTAAAATTTAAATTTAAATAACATAAAGATAGTATTAAATAAATAATATATCTTCTAAATTACTTGATTAATATATAGCTTCAACTATTTATTTAAAACTAGCAGTTGGTAACCGAGCTTCGCTCGGAATTTTATTCGTTAATTTGTATTTTTAACAAAACATAAGAGTCATAATTATTATCATCTTTACTGGTTTATTCTTACTGAACAACACCATCTCCTGGACATGCTTGCAGTTAGTTGCTCACAATCGTCAATAGATGGCAGGAGCAGTCACATATTCAGTTTATGTTTAATTATTGAACTCGGAAAGAAATAATCATTTTCTTAAAATGAATCCTAGCTAGATCAATTTATCGCCCCTGAAAACCCCTGTATACTAAATTTCGTGAAAATCGTTGGTGTAGTTTTCGAGATCCTAAATATATATATATATATATATATATACAAGATTTTCTCGTATAAAGGTATAAGATAACATAGATTTGACATTTACCATTTTTTTAATTATGAGAATGAAAATAATGGCTGAATAATGCTGGCGAGCCGAAGCCGAAGGCCTGCCAGAGAAAAAGAAAAAAAAAACCGGGAAGGCGGCAATTCAATCTTCATTTTCACAAATTTTTCTTTCATGTTTTTATTTTTACTTTCCTTGTATTCGTAATGAAAAGCACAGTGTTTACCTCGGGTGAAAGTCTTTTAAGTCCCTCAAGCTCCATTGGCGCCCTCGCTAACGCTCTGGCGCCAAACCCGTCTCGGGACTCAAAAAACGTGACTTTCAACACTCAGGTAACAATGTACTATATCTAAACATTCGTACATCTTTTATTCTTTGACGAACATGAGAACTTTCACATGACTCTGTTGTCTTTGAAAGGCAAGACTATTTCAGATTCTATATACAGACATTAGGTGGGAAGCTGCGATTTCCAGAAGCTTTAGCCGAAGTTTATAGATTACAGCCATTTATCGTCTAGTTTCACGTTTCGAGCCGACACATTCGTGCTTCTAAATCATTCATTATTGAACCAGTTGGTTTCCTCAATCAATACGCAGTTTTTGCGGTCTGTCTGATCGAAGTGGCACAGATACGGTGCCATTTGGAGAAAATACTATCTAGGAGCGATGTACAATGACTAGATAGGTATATATTTTTAAGTAGGTTATTTTGATGATTGCCGATATTAAAAACTTAATGTTTTAAAGTCTATTTGAACTTCTAAGATTTTTTTACCTACGAAGAGAGCACTGGTGGCCTAGTGGTATCGTTCCCACCTTCCGATCCTAAGGTCGTGGGTTCAAATCCAGTCGTTCACCAATTACATTTCTTCCAAAAATGTATGTACACAATGCCAGTACTTTCGAACGGTAAATCGTGATCGTCGTCATCGTGAGGAAACCAGCAAGTCGTAGAACCTAAAAAGTTTGGAAACTCTCACGAAAGGAGCCTTAAAATCCTTTCATCACACTGGTTCCATATAACTACTGACACGATAAGTAGACGTCCTATGAATTATGAAAATAATGTTGTACCGACCCCACTTGAGAGTGGAATTATTTTATTTTATTTTATTTTTTCAGGGACAACAAACAGCTACAACTTAAAAATCATCTAAATTAGTTTAAGAGTAGGTACTATTCTACCTACCTACTTGACTAATAATATTGCAGCCCACTGCGTTATCCTCAAGTTAAATTGATTGAATTATTTATAATTGCGCCACTTGAGGCATTAAAAATATGCATACGTTGAAATAAAGAATTTAAATTTAATTACTACATTAACTAAGTACAGAATTAGCATTAGAATTGGACAAAATTAAATGTCGAATTCCACACTTCTAATATTTCCATTTTGAGCATGCGAAAATGTCAATATTTATAAAAGTAGAATTATACGACTCAACCATTCGACGCACGGGGCAACGTAGTCCGGAATTAATCCGACAAGTATTTATAGCAAAAAGAGTACCCGCACGAACTTCACGTCTATGAACACACAGCGTAGCATAGCTTACTTGTGAGACTAATAGCGTCAAAATTATTGTTAACATTTTAATTAACACTGGCAGTTGACTATGTCTTTGATGAGATGCCGTCTTCCGGCAAACGTTTCCAGGCTGCTAATGACTAATGTAATGACACCTATAGTTTTGTATATAAATTATTGTTTATTATGTCCATATACCAATGTTTATGTTTGTTTTGTCCACAGGGTGTGTGTCGCGTATCGTGCGGTGATGCGCCGCGAGCGCCGGCGATCGACATATGCATGCCGCCCGCGCACCCGGTAAGTACCCTACCTAGTGTTAGACGAAACTCTTCAGGAATTATAGCTAGAACTCCACCATTATGCTATGTTCACATGCACGCCGTGCTGGCTGCCTGGCAGGCTGCGCGGCATGCAGCCCGTCCCAGGCCGGCGAAAATTCAAGCTGTTCACACGCACGCCGTCGTGTCAGTCAGTGCCAGCATGGCGGGCAGCGAGGATCTCGGTGTTGTTGCTGCCATATCCTTTGGCTTAACTTATTTTAATTGGAAAAAGAAGCAAAATGATGAACGACGGAGAATTTATGCTCGGGGTTCCATAATATTTCTTCTTCCTGGTTATATTCCAGGAATGTCAGAACTGTCTCGTTTGACCATTCGACCATGTTGTAATTTCGTTAACGTTGAAAATCCACTCGTCACGAAAGCGCGAGAGAGACTGACTGCCCGCGCGCGTGTAAACAGTAAACAGTCACCGGGCGCCTGCACATTCATCCTTTGAACTTTGCCAAAAACCGACACTCGCCCGGTTCGCGGCAATCACGTTCACGGCGCGTTTACGGGCTCCGGCGTACCGTTTAGCGTTTACACGCTCGGGAATGTGAATGTGCACGTTGAATGTCGAGTTGAACGCGCGCGTGTGAACGTAGCATTACAACTACGCCAGAAGCCATCCTAACTCTCCCACTATTCCCAAAACCGGTTAACACTAGTTATTGATATACATTTATGACGACCCGGCCTTGAAAACGGCCACAGAAATAAAACCAAAAAATTACTTTGTTACTAATTAAACGAACACACATCTTATTTGCACTAAAACAACGCTGGACGAAGTTACTCGAAGCAGTTTGCGTTTTGTATAATATACGTTCAATCACTGAAAACATCTTTCAATTTTTTTTGCAAAATTTCTATAGCAGGTAAAAAACACTAATTCAACAAAATATTCGTTTAACAATTAACAAAGTGAACGTATTACGCCGTAATCAACGTAAACTAAGAATTTTCTTGTGAACTCTTATTTAATTACATACATTTCGCTTCATCTGGGTAATAATGTTAATCAGAGTGGTAATTGTTGAGCACGCCAATTGATATGAACCCTAAAGCAGGTATGAACATAAGTTACTAGATATATTGACTAATCATGAAAGTTATATGAAAGAAAGAAAGAAAGAAAGAAAATATATTTATTTAACATAACATACACAGAACGGAACACTGACAAACATAATACTAAAACATAATATACATAATAATGAGTAGGCACAAAAAAAGAAAAGAAAAGAAAATACAATCCAACACAAATAATCGCGCTGTAGGTATGTTCCGTGATGTCATGCCAAATAGGCCCGGACTCAGCTTTTGCTACTTAGCGGCATAGGTATGAACCTACCACGCCAAGCAGCACTGGTTTTCAGGCAGAGCCTAGGTGACGCCACTGGGCAGACAAAAACAATTAATAAATTACATATGCTATTTTTGAAAGTTGCTAAACAGCCTTGTCGCTTGTTAGGCAAAATTATTATACTACTAGTCAAACAAGAATATTTTTATTAGTATATCATGTTCAAATCTTTACATATATTAGCTTAAATAAAATGTTCAAAACTTTACTATAGCCTAAACCAAAGAATTTAGGGTAGTTAAAAACTTATTAAAAGCACTACTTAGTTAGAAAGTAGTGGTTCATCATATCAGAAAACTTATGAGAACAAATACGCAACTTTGCCGGCTTATAATACAAGCGTAAGTTTAAGCTGAACTCGAAACAGCTTGTCCGTCTAAAAGCGTAGGTAAGTTTACACTTTTTAGTGCGAATGGGTAGTATGCTAATGTATGAATGGTTCTGAAGGGCTACCACTGTCTGGCTCTGTCTCTGGCCCAGAGCTAGAGACAGAGCCAGACAGAGCTAGTGGTTTGGCTATATAGTCTGTGTGAGTGCTCCCCAGTGTATTTTACTGTGTGTGTGACGTTTAGACGTAGGATTTATTTAGTCAACACTCACAAATTCAAAACCAGAGCCAGACAGAGCTTGCGGTAGGCCTAATGAGCCATGCATCTGCTAGTCCTATGGTGGAAGAAACTGAAGACGAATAGGCTCTTTCTACATTTTTATTACTACTTTGAGTTAAATTTGATTTTACTACTCTTTCTACATCTTTATTACTACTTTGAATCATATTATTATTAGTTCCCAGACTTTTAAAGAGCCATAAAAGCTTACTCTGAAACTTTCAACAATTTGAGCGATTACCCTAATTGCGGGTCCAACACTTTCACTGCATAAATATTAATGAAAATGCAAGTGTTTTGGACCCGTCTGTCAGGTCAATTACTACTCAAAACTTTAGTAAGTAATAGTTTTATTTCTTGAGTTAACGCATGCTATTGGGTGGCGATGGGAGGCTTCCAAGGTGGCAATGTGGTTGGGGAAATATGTGTGCTTACCTGAACGGACACGGGGGCATGTGATACAGAAGAAGAATACAGATTTTTTTTCACTGCAAATTAAAAAATGCTACCCAAAGACACTATAATAATATCACGAGAGCACTGGTGGACTAGTGGTAGTGGCCTCGCCTTTTGATCCGAAGGTCGTGGGTTCAAATCCACTCGTGTTCCAATGAGTTTTTGCCTAAAAATTTATATACACTATGCCAGTGATCTCAAACGGTGAAGGAAAACATCGTGAGGAAACCGGCATATGGTAGCACCTAAAAAGTTCGAAAATATGTGTCAAGTGCACGAAAGGAGACTCTTTGAGGCGCACTTAAAATCCTTTCACCACACTTGGTTTGAAAGAATCAGTGACACGATAAGAAGAAGAAGAAGATTGGGTGGCGAGTAACTTGCAAAATGTCATGTATCTGAGATTATCTAGGTACTGGGAATATCAAAACCCAGAGTGTCATGTAAACAATAAAAATTACTGGAAAATGAGAGCGTTTGCAAAATTTTAAGTTTGAATGAGCCAATGCACCTTCTCAATAATTTTGAGTCTAAAGCATTAAAAGAGAGAAAACTTGCTCCATTTGATCGATAGAGAGAGACATTATTTATATGTAAATTTTTGCATTATTTTTAAGGAAATACCTAAAAGTGAGTGAAGAAATCGAAGCAAAGAGGTGGATTTTTTGTTGAAAATAACTTTTTTAGATCTTTGTTTGTGCAAAATCTTTAAAGAGATGTATTTCTGATGAAAAAGAACTCTCCAGTTCATTTTTTTAATTTATTCATAGCCTCGAGCTAACTGCTCTAAAATAAATGTCAGCACATCAGTTTAAACAACTAATTATTAAATAATAATTAGTTGTTTAAACTAATAATATTAATTAAGGATAATTTTCAAATAAATTAAACATTTTATTTGACGTAACGTAATGATACCTACATTATTTTTATTAATGCATCCAGTGATTATTGTAGAAGTCGTTTTAATGAATCGATTTATGTTGATTTAAAACATTAATGATTTATTTTTCATACATTAGTGAATCACACTGGTGTTCTACAGTTCATATTCTGGCTCAAAGCTTAGACATAATGGAAATCAAAACATAGACAATTCTGAATCACCCACGACTACCAATCTATATCACGTCTTCCAATACCACGGCTGTTGTAACACGGTCGAAACGTCGGGAAATATACAAAGGTAATAGCGATAAATACCCGTTTAATCTAACCCGTTTAATGCATAACGATCACGTTAATTTAATAATAAAGTTTAAAACTTGAGAAACTTGAAAAAAAAAATCATTGCCAAACTGCTGAACCCTTTTTGATAAAATTTCTATGGGACCAATCTGGAAGTATAAACCTTATCGATAAAAAAAATGCATCAGAGTATAAATTACGAAGTTATGCATAAACAAACGTTAAAATAATACTGAATTGAGAACCTCTTTTTTATTTGAAGTCGGTTAAAAAGTGCTTCTAAATCACTTCACTTATTTGTCACGTCACATGTGCCGCAATGTGAACATTTATTATTTTATCTCAAGTAATCAACATAAGGTTGACCAAAAAGAACAAGCTTATAGCATTCATTCTAAGTTATTACTTTAATTAAGAACCAGTTGGCAGAACGCAAGGAATACATACGAAACTCATTAACTAAATTAAATACTGCTAAATGAAGTAACTCATTAACGATAAATGGTGAACGAAAGCTTTACTTAGCAATGATCGGAGAGAAGACTTACAGGCTGTAGACCGAGCTTGTTGAAACTGAGTATGAACATTAATTACACAAATTGCGCAAGAAGGTATTTTTTTAGTTCTGCCAAATAAACTGCAGAATTTGTATGCAGAAAGGAGCACATGCTCATGTATTTTAGTGATAGGTACCTACTGTTCCGGCCAGATGGCCGTTCTACTATGTGTATTATTAGTTTTATAGAACACTAGCAGTAAGTGATCGAGCTTCGCTCGGTATTTTTTTGATAACGTACATAAGAATGATGAAATCATATGTATATTTCGATCTTACTAACATACTACATAATAATAAAAAATAAGAACTGGTTATTTAAAAAAAAATCACGAGTGCAATGAGATAGAAACTTCTGGAACTTGTCTACAGAGTGTTTACGTAGTCATATAGTTCCAAAACTCGACAATAGATGGCGTTCTCTGTGAAACATAACCCTTGAGTTCTCAGGTTCTCACAGAGCTTAGTTTTTGCTTCTGAGCAACAGATGGCGCTAGGAGTAATGATATTATGAAAAAGTTGTTTGTTCTCAACTCCGAACGTCGATATTTTCTAAAAATAAATCCTAGCTAGATCGATTTATCGTCCCCGAAAACCCCTGTATACTAAATTTCATGAAAATCGTTGGTGCCATTTCCGAGATCCTAAATATATATATATATATATATATATACAAGATTTTCTCGTTTAAAGGTATAAGATATTGGCCAGGTTTTGTTTTATTAGTTCTACCATGGAAGTAAATGGATAAAATAGTTTTAGAAGAACTATGACGTCAAAGTCCTATAGAACAAATGGGAGATACCGGCTGATTCTGGGACCATTAATTCAACCACTATATAGCCAGCTTTTCACTACTCGACACCTGCTCATATCAATATATCTATGTCTAGGATCCAGATCGTAAACAAGTAGGTCTCTAGGTTTTTCTCAGTTTTACTCACATCTCGGCGAAGTGTTAATTGTGTGTAAATTTTGATCTGTAGGCCTACCACAAGCTCTGTCTGGCTCTGTCTTTGGTTCTGGTTTTGAGTCGATGTGAGTGCTCACCAGTGTACTATACTGTGTGTGTGACGTTTCGACGTTGGATTTATTTAGTCAACTAAAAACTCAAAACAAGAGCTAGAGACAGAGCCAGGCAGAGCTTGTGGTAGGCCTACCATCCGCGTTCGCACTGTCACAAGATTACAAAGAGATTTATTGAGAGAAAGCGTGAAACATGACTAGTCATATGACATTATTTACAGTTTTTTTATAGACGACATTCATCTTATTTTCTTTGCATAAGTCTAAAAAAGCGGCCAAGTCATTGTTTTTTTTTATTAATTTTGTGTAAAAATCTTAATGCGGTTCACAGAATACTCGCCAAGTTTCATCAGTCTCGCTTTTATAGTTTCGTAGAAAAATGGCTGTGACATACGGCGGACAGACAGACAGACAGACAGACATGACGAATCTATAAGGGATCCTTTTTTGCCATCTGGCTACGGAACCCTAAAAAATGTACCATACCATCTATAACGCTAACTGGTAAAAGTAAGTAGCTACAATCACTCGATTATAATCGCAGTGCTTAACAAAGTAAGCACTATTTCATCTGCTGGGTGTGGCCGAACTACCACTTGCAAATGTAAATGAGTTATCCAGACCGGTTAGATTAAGCTTTGACTAAACCCACGCGAATACGACGCGGGAATGTCGCGCGGTATCGCCGTTCGTGTTTGTTTGGAACAAGGGTTTGCGCACCTACGCGCTTGCAACACGACATCGAACCAGCAACACATGACAACTTGCTATCGCTACCATGCATCGTTTTAGTCCGAAATGCAAATGTTGGCACCCTATACCATGACTTGGCTCATCATATACCTGCCCATATCCCACGCTAAGTGGGGCTGCACATCAGTAGGCCTACCATAAGCTCTGTCTGGCTCTGGTTTTGAGTCTGTGTGAGTGTTGACTAAATAAATCCTACATCAAAACGCCACACACTCAGTACACTGGTGAGCACTCACAAACTCAAAACCAGAGCCAGAGACAGAGCCAGACAGAGCTTGTGGTAGTTCTACAGTAGGTGTTCTTCTTCCACTCGCCTCTATCATTCGTCCTCTTTTCTTCCTTTTTTGTTTCTATACCATCACTAGGCTGACAAAACTCAAAGTTACTAAATCTTTGTTACCTTGGCCTCTTTATTTTACCTCTTTTTTTTTCTAGATTATAGAAAACAGCTCTTTTATTTTCTTACCGTATTACAGCTAACTAATCGTACGTACCTACCATCATATTAAGCGTAAACTGTCAACTGCGCAATATTAGTTCGTAAGTATGTATGTACTCTGTTACAGCCGTATGCAGTGGGATTTGGGATACAAAAGCGGTACAAACGCGCGTCCACATAATCGTCTAAACAAGGCCTAAGCCTAGAATAGCTGATAAATATCTAGAAAATTAATTGCCTATTATTAGCAATCAATATAGATAAAAGAAAGCAGACTAAACTTTCCAAATGTTTTAGAAAATTAACCAATTAAATAAAAAGTGGTGAATTTGACTAAGTAATTAAAACAACTAAATTAGCGTGCCCCAAAATTTGTGTTAATTTTCGAAGCAATTTGATGATAGGCTTTTATTATGTTTGATGTACTAGAATAACGAAATACATCACTTTTACTTAAAATTAGTAATGATGTAGTTATTTTATAAAATGTTTGTTTTGTGTAGTACATTTATTTTTACGCGGCTAAATTCCTTTACCGCTGCCGCTGGTCTAAAAATGTAAAAAAATCGTATGTTTTTCATACATGATTGAAACACGGTGAATCTGTAAAGTAAATACATCCTTTGTTTGCATCCAACGTTTCTATTGGCTATATTAAATTGAAAGCATTGGTTTGACAAACGATTCTCTTGATTGGGTATCAATAAACGTCAGCTCAACTAACTAAAGCTTATACAAATAAACCAATGTAGGCCATTGATTTATTTGTATAAGCTCTAGTTAGCATTCCGAATTTTAAATGGTATCCATTGGGCTTGAATACTGTAACTTCTTTGTTTATGAAAATTAGTCTACTGAGTAGGGAGAGAGAGAGGAGTGAGTCTAGTAGCGAACTGTGTTTTATAAGCAAACTTAATTTTTTGCAACATGTCTAGTTGGTGACCTAGATTTAATGCTCTCGAGTGTACATTTTATAAGTAAATTTGAAGTCCGTCCCACACATAGCTATAATATAAATTTATATGACGTCATCAACTAATATTAATATGCGATAATATCAACGTTGTCACTTGAATATTTGTATAGAAAATATATCGATATATGCCTTGCTATAATTTATATTATTATACAGGGTTATTCATTATTAGCTGCAAATACTCAGGAATTAGGTTCAACAAATAAAATAAAAAAGATTTATGAAATGTTTTTTTTTTTTAATTTTGATTTAAATTTTTGCATCAAAATTTTATTTTTATTAATTTCTTTACGGTTATTGCATATTGATTGCCATGGAGAACGGGACGATGACCCACCCAGGCGGTGACTGAACGCAGAGTGTCGCTCACTCGGATCAAAGGTCAAAATAGGTCAGGCGCCAATGATTCCAGAGGATATTCTTTATCGATTTTCTCGGAATTTTTATAACAAAACTTAAAAAAATCATTTCATAAATATTTTTTATTTTATTTGTTGAACCTAATTCCTGAGTATTTGCAGCTAATTATGAATAACCCTGTATATTATGGCTACACTCAGAAAAAAATATTGTTGGCTCCAACAATAAAACTTTAACAGGGGAGAGCCCACCATGGTGTATAGTCCGTGCGTCAATGTTTTTATTGTCATGGATCAAGTTGTCAGTACAACAATATTTCTATTGACAAGAAGAAAATTGTCATTGCAACAATGTTTCTATTGTCAAGAATTAATTGTCATTGCAACAATGTTTCTATTTTATCAATAAGGCGTGTTTTTGATACTACAACAACGTATCTTTTGTCAGCGGAACTAATTTTGAAAACGAAGGACTAAAAATGTACAACTAGTAGGTACGAAAGATCCCAAGTGTGAGGGGTACAAAAATAAGATTTGATAAGACCGAAGTTGATCCGATGCATTCATCGGATCAGCTCCAGTCATCTCAAATCTTCAACGGATTCATTAATCCGTTGAATACAATTTCATAAAACCACTTCTACTATATAAGGAAACGCCGTGCGTTTTCGTCAGCGCGTTCTAGGATCGTTACAATTTTAGTCACGCCATCTAGTTCTAAATTTAGTAAGCAGCTTTTTTGTTAGTTTACTTTACTAACAATGTTCACATTGACACACTTGCAACGTTCCATTGTCACCTCGGCGACATATTTATTGAATGACAAAAGGTAGTTGAATACTACGACTATAGTTATTTTGCTAGGTTGTTTTACAATGTTCACATTGATACACTAGCAACGTTCTATTGTCACCACAACGACTTACTTATTGCATGACAAAACGTAGTTGAACTTTACGCTTTAGTTATTTTGCTAAATTGATTTACAATGTTTACATTTACACATTTGCAACGATCCATTGTCATCACAGTAATATATTTGTTGTATAACACTGGCCCACTTCTACTCCAAATATTGCTATGCCCTAAACTTAAGGGCTTATTTGTATTCACCATTTTTAACTGTAAAACTTCACCCATGTAACATAATAATTGCAATAAAGAATATGAGTATGAGTTTGAGTAGTCACATGCTCCGACTATAGAGGTCTTTTGTTAGATTTATTAAAAAATGTCGCATTGACACACATGCCAGTTCCATTTTCACCTCAGCAACATACTTATTGTATGACAAAAAGTACTCAAATGCCACTACTATAGTTACTTTGCTACGTTTTTTAACAATGTTCACATTGACACGCTAGCAACGTTCCATTTTCACTACAGCAACGTATCTATTGCATGTCAAATGGTAGTTAAATGGTACGACTATAATTACTTTGTTAGATTTATTAACAATGTTTACATTGACACACCTAAAACGTTTTATTGTTGTATAATCAATTTTTTTATTAACTTTGATGTAAGGACAAAGCTAAATTGTTCCTTGCACATTAAACGAAGGAAAATCAGCGGACAATAAAAAAGTTGCTGAACCCAACAAAGCTCTTTCTGCTAAAATAACAGAGTATTTAGTTGCTCCGACAGGAAATTTCTGACAATGCATTTATTGTGACTTTGTTGACCCATTTTTTTCTGTGTGTATATACGTTTGTGACGGGCTTAAAAAACCCATCAGTAGTAAAGACGTCAAAGACCTCAAGTTAACTAAGCAATCATTATCTAACCATGTTTTCATTACAAAATAACACTAATAAGTGAAACTATAAGAAAGTGGTCTATTAAAATGAAACACATAATTATTGTCTGCGGAATGAACTCGATCAATGTTATCATTATAGCCTTGCGCACATCTAAGCGACCTGCGATGGTGATCGTTGAAACGCTGTCAAATATGACAGCGATATTTGACAGCGTTAAACTCATCGCTACCGCTGAACGCTTAGGTGTGCGCAAGGCTTAAGGGATACAAGATTCACTTTCAATGGCCCGTAGTATATTAATACTAAATTGTATCGATTTGATTATTTTAATTAAAAAATACACGGGTATTTTTTAATTAAAATAATCAAGAATTCGCTCACATTTCGGTATTCTTCTTCTTTTTCTTGTCATATAACTAGTTCATTCGAACCAGTGTGGTGAAAGGAGTTTCAGTGCGCCTTAAGAAGGCTCGATTCTTACTTGCAGCAATATTTGAAAATATATATTTTAGTGCTCTTTTTAAGAAAATGAGGAATAAAATTTCACTGCACGCGTAAGCTTACAAAACATTATGAAAGTTGGTAAGTATTTATTTTTAAATTATGCGGCGCAGGTTATTTAAATATACATTAAACATATATAATAATACAGCAGAAAATAAGACATAAGTGCATTTCATTCGAAAATTACAACGAAACAATGATTATGGCCAAAGATCTGTCGAGATGGCAATTACAAAAACGTAATTATCTTCAGTGAAAGTGAAAAGACGCCATTTTTCGGAAAAGCATCATGACGTAACCGCTGTCACCCGTTACGCAACGGATGTCTTTTGAATTTACAATGAGTGTTCGTCACAGCTCGTAGTGAATGGCTGGTTCATTAAAATGACAGAATTAGGACGTGAATACGTCTGTAATAGTATATTTCATTACAAGTGCGGAAAGGCTGTCATTGCAAAGAGTTCCGACAAATGTCTACCCGAGCCGAAGGCGAGGGTTGACAGTCGGAACAAGTTGCAATGACGGTTCCGCACGTATACTGAACGACTATTTTTAATACAGTTGCGAAAAAATGAAGCAATTTAATAAAATAATAAAAACACAATAAACTCAACTAATCATTTATTTCTTATAATATGTACTTATTAATAAATTACCATTGTGGTTAAACAACGATCATCGGGAGCTTCGTTCAAAAACCTTTCCCCTTCATTCGATGTTAATATTTTCAACTTTTTACTTGTAAAACCGTCTGATTGTCGTTTTAGGAAAGCATTTAATTTTGGGTATTCACTTATATCCACATTGTTCCTTATTTTCAGCATACTTTTTATCATTGAAAACCTCGACCATAACGTAGAAGGTTTTAATTTTACTGAGAGTTCGGAGAAGTATGCCAACATAACATTTTCTGAAAAACGATTTGCTTTTTTCTCTTCTCTCCACGCAATAAACTCGTCGGATGTAGATAGCGACTTTTTGACTTTTCCGGTAAGATGTTCTCCGAAACATTTTGTGCAATTATACTGAGTTCCGGTGGTAATAATTCAAAAAAACTAGGGTCGAATTACTCATTTTGTGCAACAAACAACTGTTACTAAACTCGCAAAGAAAATTTCTGAAAAATGGTGCCAACCGTAGAATATAAGCAGGGTTTTTTTTTTCTTCACCCATTCTGGAAGGCAAAGGGAACTATACCCATACAGCCAAGTCTTTAGTAGATTTTTAATATTGATATGAAATTAAAATGAAATTTAATTAGATTGAAATGAAACCTAACCTAACTCATTCAGTCAAATCATTAAATCTGTTATTAAAACAAATTAGTAGCTTCTTTTTAGAAATATACGTATTTGCATGAATCATAAAAACATCTATGAATTTTTTTAGTAAAAACTTCATGGTTGGTTTTTCTTTTTAATAGACATTATTTTGGCAGTTGAGAAAGAAAAAGCACGAGTGCGGGAAAGGTAAAAAAAAAGCACGCGTGTGTAATAGCCCACATCCCGAACGCTATACGTCCCTGCAATACGCCACTTTTTGAGCAACTGTATTAAAAAATTACTTCCTTAAAGAGGCAATTAAAAAAAATATGATAACACAATAAGGGATACAGTTTAGTGTTGCAGCTCCATATCTATCATCCCTATCCATAACACAGCCACATACCTAAATTCTTGACGTCTTGTAGGTATAACTGTGTGAAGCAGCATTGTTAAGTTTCGGTTTGAAGGGTGTAGGTGAAATTTACTAGCACGTGAGGCTGAACATTCTGTTTGGAGCTATTTGCAAACCATTACAATGATCTAGGGATAGCTAAAATGATCCAGATCAGTGCAAGTTTTCAATCACCATCTAGTTGAAAACATTCTTAATATTATGCATAGGTACATACTATTTCGGTTGTGCGGGCTTGTGCAGCAATACTGCTAGTTTTTGGCATTAATACAAATCAGCATACATGAATATTAAAACGAACGTTTCGAGTCTTTTGAGCAAGTTGCCTGCTTTTGGTGATCTGAACTCTGTTTTCTACCTGTGTGTTCCTACAGATGGAAAACAGAGTTAATTATGAATTTTTCAAATTCATTGCTCTTTTAAAAGGTTGGTTTTATTTTATTCACATAATGGTTCATAATAATATGTCAGATAAAAACTCGTTTTTATCTGACCTGAGCGAGCTGTCATGTATAATCTGTGTGTTTAATTCGGCGGAACGTTCTTGCGACGTGACTCAAGTTTTGAATTTTTACAAAGCACGTGACTCCGTCACCCCGTGCTAGTGAAATTAAAAGTGTTAATGTAGTGAAATGAATACACTTTATCAGCGTTTTAATACGCTATGCAATGCATACAGTGGTAGTGAAATCAGAATAGCTTGTATTTTAATCAATACTATGAATAGTTCCTCCTCTCCTTCCTGCCCCTTATCCCACTGTAAGTGGGGTTGGCACAACATGTTCTTCTCTTCCTCCTCTTTATCATCAGCCGATATCTTTTTTCTTATCCATACCATATTTCACATTGTTCATCCATCTTATAAGTCTGGGTGTTATATTGTATTCTATATATCTATCTATGTAAGTTGTCTTTACAAAAAAATATATATTTATGTAATATTATCAGCTATAGTACAAGCTCTGCTTAGTTTGGGGCCGGATAGTGTTGTGTGGAATGCCCAAAAATATTTATTTTATTTTTTATTTTCTTTATCTTTTCTTTGGCCTACCTTTACCCACATATCCATCTACATTCATACTCATCCCACTCCTAATAATACTTTCTTCTGTGCGACTATTCTTTTATTAGATAACCTAAAACCACACGCTAAAAAGTATTGTATAACATATTAACGATTACGAGTGACAATGAAACACGAATCGAATCGATGTCTCGATTCGATCGTAATCGATAACGAGCTATAATCGGCTAAGCGATTTGTAGCTTCACAGTTTGAATTTACATCGGATTTTACGAGGTTTTTGTGACACTTTTGAAAGGTTGTTTTCTGGGTGCACGAGTGCTGCGCTAAAGGCAAAATAAAAATAAAAATATTTTTTATTGAAATAAGGAGAAGTTGAATTGCAAAAGTTTTCTTATGAAGTGTTTCTGCAAATGAGAGTTGTTAGTTCCTTACACGAGATTTTGAATCATAATTTTGTTGGATATTTTTGGTACTCACCAGATGGACCGACGATATTGTAAGAACGCGGGAAGTCGGTGGACGGAAATGGCTCAGAATCGTTCTTCCTGGAAATGTGTAGGGGAGCCCTATGTCTTGACTTCTTCAGGCTGATGATGATGATGATGATTATGGGTAAAATCTGACACGCACGTTTTATTATTAGCACGTGGTTGATTTTTGATGTTTTCTTGTAAAACTAATTTACCTAGGTAAGTACTTACTTGATGTTTGTGCGTGCGATATGGCTCTACTCAATTTCAGAAAGCAAATAGTGTTTTCGTTGTTTGGTGATTCGCAGTATAGCAGCTTTGAAGTTTTAAAGTAAACGGTCCTCATAATTTAGTTATATTTTGTTTGTTTATTCAGAAAAGGCACATACCTACTTTAAACAGTGTAGGTGAAAACTTCACAAAAAAAATGCTATAGGTGATGGTTACCATTTCACATCAGGTGGGGTAATTTTATCTCAAAACATTTCAATTCGAATAGTGCAATGCATAAAACACAAAGCTCTCCAAAGCTTTTATTAAATTGAACTTGAGTAAAAAGTTCATAAGATTCCAATCCTGATTGTGGAATGCATAAAACAAGCTCTCCACTGATCTTTTTTAATTTCTTCTTTTGATCTTTTGATCTTTTCTTCTTCTTTTGATCAAAAACTACATAATATCAGAAATGCTAGACAGTCTGCATTTCGAAGCTATGTAGTATAAAGCATAGACTATTTACGCTCTATTTCTATAGCCTCTATAAAATCCGTATAGGACTGTAACCTTTTAGCAAAGCAACCTTTTCGTAACCTGACCTTCTTTTATTTACGTAAGGTTTTCACTGCTATGCGAGCTAAGGTTTCCACAATATTCAACCATGTTTTTCAATCAACAGTATTTGGCCGGCATAGTTTGGGGTCTTGCATGAACTTGGTTACAACTGCGGGGTTATTAACTAAGAACAAGCAGTAGCAATCGTGGTAACAGTAAATTTCATTGATTTCATTTATTCAATAACAATCTTTTTACAAATTGTGTTTGAAACATGCTACAAAAAAAAACAATAAAACATCTAAATATACAGTCATAAAATAAAATAAATACACAATAAACACATAATAAACGAGTCGCTGCTTGTTTATAAAGACGCTGGACTCCGTGAAACAACTTCTTGCTCGCACTTATTTATCGATCGCGAGCAACTATTCTGTGTGCAATCCAAGCACACAATTACCAAAAATATAATTTATATAACACAATTTCTTATTTAAAAAATACATAAGTACGAAAATCAGTTAGGCTAACTTTTAGACCGGAAAATGTGTAAGCATCCAAATATTTGTTTCGCTCGTGATTTTCGATAAATAAGTGCCAAAGACAGGGCTCAGTGGCGCGCCATGGGAGAGACCTATGTCCAGCAGTGGACTGCAATAGGTTGATTATGATGATGAAGTGCGTGATTTAATATCTCTCAAAAGGTAAAAACGTACATAGACGGTGGTTTTCGCCATACACATGTTTTTCAACAGAGAGTCGCTGATTGACCTCAGAAAATCGATGTAAAAATTTTGATGCTTTTTTTGACAGCACTAAGATCATCACGCCAGATTGTGATAGCGACATTCATTGCTACTTTTCTGTTGATATTATTCCCTATCTGACTTTACACCTTATACTATCTTAACCCCTCATCGCCCAACGAAGCCTATTCACTTCAACCATTCCATTCTTTTCTTCCGGAACTCCATTATCTGCCAATTTTCCTGCCAGTAATGGGAATTATGGAGGACAATAAAAAAATGACCGAGTTAGGCATTCTTTTGTTTCGTGAATGAGTGACTGGTGAATAATTGAATTTATTAGGGCGTTTTTACATTATTTTGTGGTAATTTGATCATTCGATTGGATTTTATTGGGAGTAGATTGTAAGAGAGGTATTTACTAAGAGATTAGGATGTTTTATCCGTAACAGCGGTTTATACTACTTATGCATGTAGAAGATATAAAAATACACCTTATTAAAATAAATAAATAAATATTGGGTACACCTTGGGTCCCTGACGAGCGGCGGTCTAGGGACCGCCAAAGAAAACGTTGGCGGGACGATATCGACACATTTGAAAGGAGATGGTGGGAGGAGGCTCGAGAGAGTGATAAGTGGAAGTCTTTGGGGTAGACCTTTGCACAGCAGTGGGACAAAAAAGGTTAATTAAAAAAAAAGAAATGTTACTCAAATAACATAATAGCTTCTTTATCAGTTTATTTACAATGTATATAATAACCAATTTTAAGTGTACAGTAAGCTTTAGTTAGTTTGTTATCTACAAAATTAATCCTACTACTTCATACTTTCTTTTTCATATTATTATCTTTATTTTCTTATTATCGGACGTGCGTTCAATATTTGTTTTTGTCGCCTTAAACCAGACCCTGTTTGTTCACGTTTTAAGGCCGTTTTCACTTTCATCAGAGTACATTCCCGCACAAAAACATTTACTGCTTTATTCATAGCCGTCATAAAAACATCTAGTAGCTAAAATCTACAAAACTGTTTTATTTTTTTACATGAAAGTGACAGTGACCGGTATCGTAGTAGATAAAACATTTTTATTTCTTTAGATAGTTGTCAGATGATCTGTTTGGATGAAATTTGATATTGGAATACAATATTTCCATGGCACAAGTTTTGCTTAGTTTATGACTAAAAAGCGTTGTGTTAATTGTCTATTCGAAGTTTCTTTGTTTATTAACCTACTTTGATTTAGAATAAAACCTACTTTTTTTGTTCATATTTTTATGCGAGCCGCGAATCCGTGGACGAAAGCTAGTTTCTATAGAACTATGAAGTGACAGTAATCATGACATGAAAATCAAATTATCAATACAATGACAGTGATATGACTATTTATATCGAACTAGAATTGCATGCAACTTCACTCATGTCAAGTTATTTTCATACAAACTTCCCATTTTATGAATGTAGTAATGTAGAATTTTTGGAATATTTTTTGATGTCTACAACCACACCTTCAATACAAATATTGTACCCTCAATATTATTAATCTCGATGACCAGCGGGCTAGATTGTGCGTATTCCGTGTGTCAGTCAAAACAATGAATCTTATAATAAAAAAATATTGTACACAATCCACACAACACTATCTAACCCCAAATTAAGCAGAGCTTGTACTATGGGAACCAGATAGCTGATATGAAACTTAAATACTTTTTTTTTTGTAAATACGTACTTAGAATACAATATAACACCCAGACAGAGAACAAACATTTATGTTCACCACACAAATATTTGTTCTCGGTGAGGATCGAACCCACGACCTACAGCGCAGAAGGCAGAGCTACCAACTGAGCTAGAGGCCAGTCAATAATAATAGATGGTATTATGAATTCTGTGCCACGAGGCTTTGACGAATGTCTTATGTTAATATCTTGTGTAACTGTTTTGTAATGACAGGTGCGTTGGGAATTTATATTAGCAAATGTTTTTGGAAAGCTAATTAATTTAGGACTGTGAAGGTTTCGTTGTAATGATTTTGACACCGACTTTGGCTATGAATAGGTAGTCCTTGAAAGATTACCGAATTTTCTGTTATTTTATTTCTTGTTGCCAGTGTTAATATAAGTTATTATTATTGATTGAATATTATTATAAATTATTAAAACTACTTCAAAGATTTTTATTATAGTTGTATGTAGTTATTGTAATAATATCCCAAAAGTTAAGAGTCCAGCGGAATTTAAACCTGCGACCATAATAAATCACTTATATTTTGGGACATCACAAAAATCTTTAGTGCACTATAAAAAATATATGTGAAAATAATGTGTCTAGTGCACGAAAGGAGCCTCTTTGAGGCGCACTTAAAATCCTTTCACCACACTTGGTTCGAAAGAATCAGTGACACGATAAGAAGAAGAAGAAGAAGAAGTGCACTATAAAATCAATAAAACTATTTCAATTAAGCTGAATTTCCATTTTTACTCAAAGTATTTTCGTTGCGGCTGTACTGTGCCTGACAAGAACGAGACGCGTAATGGAGAGTATTTTTTATTTTTTAGTATTTGTTTTGCCCTTAAATCTCTGACCATGACTAATAGCCTTTTTATGTATAACAATATAAATTATGGAAATGAATAGAAGATCGCTCGAAAGCTGATTATTGTCACGTACTTCGTGACTATAAAAGGAGGTTTCTAGAAGAAAATGAGTTCTGAACGTATTCATCATTTACTGGCCTAGTCTAGAGTTAAGTAGCCACTGATCAATAGATGGTCTGCTATAAATTACACCTTTGCACTTTGCAAATCTAAATAAAAAAGTACAGTGGACACTTTTTCGCCCACCCACCCGATGGATCAACGATATATTGTTAAGACTCATGGAGGAAATCGGTAAATGCATGTGCGGAAGGGTCGAATTTGTACTTCCCGGAAGTGTATAAATAAATATTTTAGACAATCCACACAACACTATTTAGCCCCAAATTAAGCCGAGCTCGTACTATGCGAACCAGATAGCTGATATACTTTTCATCCCACCAGCTCTGAAAGTGTGTTTTTGCTGTTTAATTTCTGACTGAATTTGAATTTAGAATATCGTGTTCAATAAGTTTGTGAATACACAACCTATTTACTTCTACCTCCATGGTGCCGAACTTATCATACAACCTTTTTTATTTTGTTAAAAACTTGCACTCGTAACCTTCTTGGTGTATTTGTGAATTCAAAACACCATTAAACCTATTTACTTCTACCTACATGGTGCCGAATTTATCATACAACCTTTTTAAATTTGTTAATAACTCATACTCGGAACCTTCTTGGTTTGTTACTTTTAGTCGCGCCATGTTCTTTTTTGCATTTAGTGATTTCCTCGCTGAGGTGGGATGAAAAGTTACGTGTTGCACTCGAGTGCAAAGATGAGTCTTGTGCTCAATTGGGTTAAACTTTAGAATGCTGCGCTTGCTCAGTCATGAAAATTGAGCACGCGGTTAAAAAGCAGCTTTGCACTCTTGTATAACAAATAACTATTTTTGGTAAATACATACTTAGAATACAATATAACCAGACAAAGGACAAACATCTGCCTTCATCACACACATATTTGATATCGGTGGGGGCTACTACCAACTGAGCTGCAAGGCTAGTCTATAGGGCAGATGGGTCATAGATGCCTATAGGGCAGATCTATGACTAGCAGTGGACTTCATCAGGCTGCTGATGATGGTGGCTTTTTTTTTTATTTCACAGAGCAATAAATTATAGTTTCAATGGTTATTTGTTCACAATACTATCAACACAACACAAGTCTGGGCTTTTGATTTATCTATGTGCCTCAAAATGGCTATTTGCTTTAGTGGAAACAGGCCCATGCCCCTCGACAAAATTAGTTCCTAATTAAATTGCTCCAAAGATGCTCAAAGTTTAATTATGTTTAAGTTAAAGGTTTTGTTGAACGTTCCAAGTTGTGATATCTAGTTTTCGTACTAGCAAGTTACAAATTGAATCCTTTGGGCAGAGGAATATTTATGAAGGTGTATATTTATGGCGATCTAAAACGTATTTCAGAATGTTATTTGTAAGCAAAAAGGGTTGTTGTGACACCAGAAATGAATGTGATAGAATTTACGAAGTATGTAGATTCATGGATAGAATCTCATTCTCTGTCAACATTTAAATCAAAGTGATTTACTAGATTTTTTGACGTTTCCGGTTTCAGTATTTTGTTATTTTGATGTTGGTGTTTGGTGTTGACGTGTGACTCGAGTTGATTTGATTAAATTGTCTCAGTCTTAGAAGTTTTGCTGGTACTTGGTTGTATTTAGTGGCAAGAAGTAAATTTGGTAGTCTACTTTCAATTTCCTTATTCCAAAAAAACAATTCAGGGATCAAAAAAGTCTAAAGTGATACAATAATCGTGAAAAAAATTGGAGTTTTCAGTTCGAAAATTCTCATTTCTCTGGATTTCTAAAAATATGGCTACTTCCGTTTGCAAATAGTTATGGCGCAAAGCAGATGCAATCTAAACGAGCTAGTTTAAGAAATATTTGAACTTTACAAACCAGAATTGCCAATCTACCTTTGACGCTGACAGTACCCAATCCGGCTGTCAAAGTTTTTAAACCGACATTAGGCCTTGGTCGTAAGTTCACGATTAATTATCACCGTAACAACCGTATTTTAAGTCAATTCAATCTTAGGATGCTGGGGGACACCGTACTCGCAAACACACTTTTTGACCTTTTGAAAAATATGAAAACACTGAAGCTATTAATTTAAAATCAGTTTAGCAAAAAAGTAGTTCGAAAATATGTGTCAAGTGCACGAAAGGAGCCTCTTTGACGCGCACTTAAAATCCTTTCACCACACTTGGTTCGAAAGAATCAGTGACACGATAAGAAGAGTTGAGGAAAAAAATAATTTTGATCCTAAAAGCCTGCGCACACCTAGTTCGCTGGCGGTAGCGATCAGTGAAACGCTGTCAAATATCGCTGTCAGATTTGAGATTTGACAGCGAATATTTGACAGCGTTTCACTGATCGCTACCGCCAGCGAACTAGGTGTGTTCAGGCCATAACACGTTCTGACATCTCTTTTCAAGCAATTTGCTTTATGCTACTAAGTACAATCGACTTGTCTGTTGAGTGACTTGCCTCTAAACTATTTTATTTATGTAATATATCAATTGACATTAGCAAAATTGACAAATAAAATTAAATAAAGAAGAAGGTAATTGAATAAAGAAGTTGCTGTCATTGTACTTGCATTCAAAGATAAAGGAAGATGGAGAAATATTTGAGAAACTACTTAGAATACGGTAGAGAGAGATTGATGTGATACGGTTGTCACTTATTAATAAATCGATTCACGTTAGTCGATATCATAACAAGAATAGATTGCCATCGTGGGATAAACGCAGGTATTTTTGATTTATAACTCACATGGTTTTATTTTACCTGACTTGCACTGCGTCAATGCATTTTTAAAATCATAATATTTCAGGAAAATAACATTTACTTAGATGCCTTGTTCCTTTATTCTAAAAAAGTAACTTTAGTTTGTAACCCTGTCTATTTAATCAACAATCGTAGAAAATTACTATTTTTGTAAATAATTATGTTTCACATACCCAAGAGCGGTAGGCATCTCTTGTTAATTAGTTACTTACGTTACCCGAACATTTTTTTTACGATTTATAGGTTAATGCTTGACGGCCATTTTATGTAAAACATAGACAAACGATCTTACGGCTCACCTGATGGTAAGCGGTCACCGTCCCCCATAGACACCAACAACACCAAGGGTGCTGTTGTTGCGTTGCCTACCCAAACAAAAATTCCCATTACAAGAGCCAAGAAACTAATTAAACTGAGCTACTATGTGTCAACAGCTGTTATTTAAGATTGATCGTGGCTTATCGCTCTCAGATCTAACCGCATAATAATTTGAAATGCAAATCCGTAATTGACGACATGGCCCAAATATTTAAGCTATCGATAAATCCAATAAAACTTATGATAACGTTAAGTTAGAATGACCTAACGACACACGTGACATGTGTCATAATTCTGTGGAATTAGGCTAAGCGTTGTTATTCGTTTTTTTTTGGTAAATCAATTTGTTTTGCATTTTTATGCGAGCGTTCCATCAATTTATTTGATGGTGTGTGTTTTGAGTCCACGAATATAACAGTAATTCAATTTTTTGTTGACTTTTCTTGGCTATCAAAGAATACTTACTTCAGTATTTTTTCTTCATCATGCCGATTGTGAAAATGTCAGTTTTATCGCAATGCGGCCTAAAATGTGAACTTTTCCCACCAAATTCAATGTCAGGCCAATATTCTAATAAAAGTTATTTACATAGATTTTTCCTTTCAGCATTTTTCCGTTAGAATCCAGACCCTTTATGCTTGATAAATGCTTGATATTGCTCAAATACACTTCAGAAAATTTACTTTCCTCCTTTTCATAAATCAAATTCCTCAAGTAACCGACCCAGAACAATAGCCTTGGCTGAGTTTCCATTATTTTATCGCCGAATAGCTCACAAAATGGCGGACGTGTCTACATTGTCTTGTTAATTAACTGTAGAATGTCACTCCTTGTTTCCAGTGGGACAAAAATGCGCAGAATGTTACCTGAAGTAAGCCACAGTGGGGATCAACCAATAGCTGATTCATTCTATAAATCTATCGGTGTATTAGTCGCGCTACTATTAGAAAATGTCTATAAATATTTTGATATCAAAACGAAAGGAAAAACCATACTAAATCCTTTTGCCTGTTTCGCAATAGCTAGGTATTTCATAGTTTGTATCGTAAGGCCAGCAGCCAGTAATCTCTTGTCATGACACTAGTTCTTTTTAACCTGTCTAGTAAAGTGATTTAAAATACGCCGCAAAGAAACTCACACAATCTTTTGAACATTAGGAACATTATAATCACTATCATTTTTGTAAAGTCTATTGACGTGAACGACAGGCATAAACGCAATAACTTTTTTGCATTTCCGTATAAAATGAGGCAGCTGAATCTTCTATTCACTGTGTGGCGTTTGAGGAATTGTGTTACCCGTACCATGATTTATGTTAGTACCGAATTCTCGAGATACCTGAATGTTGTTCGAATTAGGTCACTGGCTTTCTTGTGAAATATGCTGGTGGCTTGCACTGATGCTTGATAAATCTATTGATTAGCGAGAACTGAGGATAAAGGATAGTTTGTATTTGATTTTCAATATCAGGCTCTAGAAAAAAATAATGTTAATAAATGAGTAACATTAATTTAAATTGGCACATCTCGAATTTATTTTAAGTTGACTTCAAATGAAAAAGAAGGAGGTTCTCAATTAGGTTGTATTTTTTATGTATTTTTTCTATATTAACTTATGTTATTGGATGTGTTTATTTAATAAATAAAGACTAGCCTTACAGCTCGGTTTGTTGCAGGTAAGTTAATTTAATTGTCATTAGTCAAGATATTTTTGTGTAATGAATGTAAATGAAGAAATCAGAATTGTCATTGCATTAAAGTACACAGCACTTTTTTATTACAAAGGAAAAAAAATTACTGACAAACTAAGTGGTAGTCGTTTCCTGTAAAAAATGGCGTTAAAACATAATTGAACAACACTTCTGAATAAAAGTATAACCCTATTCGTTTTATTGCGTTCATTTTACTTAACTATTCGAAAAGCTTGAAGCAATTTTTGTCCACCCTCGTAAAAAGAATTCCATTTTGTTCCATGGTAGCGGTTTGAACGTAACTTTAATAACGTTCAAATGGAACCAATAATTTAAATGGAGAAGGCAAAATAAATTCACCCGTGGTCGTAAGATGGTAACCCTCGCCTACAACAAAGCATTGCCTCGTAGGTCACTCACGGCAGAAACGTGCACTACCCTGCGTCCATCAACTTGACTCATACAGAAGTTAAGCTTCACGTGCCTGTAATTTCACCTGCTTTACGGCAGAAATAGGTAGTAGGTACTTCCCCGGACGAGCCCTGCACAAAGAGTTTTAATACTACTAAATTACTTATCTGCTAAGATCTTTTGGCATAACATTCATGCGCTGGTTTATCACGTTCTTGAACAGGATACCCTGATTGGCACATTCACAAGCGGATTTGATTAAATGATTCACAAAGAAATGGTTACCTAATTGAGTTCAAGGAAAACCCAAAAGATATGAATCATCAAATCCTTGTTGTTATGAAATGAGAACTCGTTTATAATGAAAGTAATGATGGCTGACTCGGAGATTTGACAGCTCGAAAACACATTCAAAAAATACTAAAATAGATCATCATCATCATTATCAGCCTGAAGAAGTCCACTGCTGGACATAGGCCTCCCCTACACATTTCCAGGAAGAACGATTCTGAGCCCTCTCCATCCATCGACTTCCCGCGATCTTAACAATGTCGTCGGTCCATCTGGTGGGTGGGCGCCCTACGCTTCGTCTTCCGGTTCGTGGTCGCCATTCGAGAACCTTTATTCCCCAACGGTTGTCGGTTCTTCGAGCTATATGGCCTACCCATTGCCACTTCAACTTACTAACTCTACGAGGTATGTCGGTGACCTTGGTTTTTCTACGGATATCCTCATTTCAGATTCTATCACACTTCACTATAGATATATAGATGGCGTTGACAAATTATGATATCAGTATGGCCATCCTAGTTCCTAATACTTTTCTAAAAACGACTCTTTTCATGTACTCCATCCTCCGATTTCCCGCGTAAGCTGTCTTCGCTTCGTTTTACTAAATATGTAGGTATTTAAAAATAGATGCATTTATACCATCTCGTAACATATTATCGTTCCATGAATGTTACGTGGTGAGCTCAACATGAAAGATGTCAATTCCAGATGATGTCGCTGTTTGTTCCCGCCGTCTCGGTTGTTATACCAAAAGCGTGTTTGGTGCTCTGTGGTTATACAAATATGAAAATATGAATGCTTTGTTTCATATTATATGTACCTACCTACTTATAAAGAAGCTGTTGTATACCAACTCCATTATTGGCGGTTGTGATATTTCTGACACACGTCACATAAAAAATATTTCTGTAATTGTTTTTGACAAGTGTAAAGTACGGACAGCAAACAATAGTAGGTACATTAAATGCAGCTGTGTATAAAAGAGGAATTGATGGACGAACGTGTAAAGCCCTGCGATCATCTAGGCGATGGAAATGGCGATAAGCTGAAACGCTGTCAAATATTGCTGTCATATTTGACAGCGTTTCAGCTGATCGCCATCGCCATCGCCTAGATGTGCGCAGGCCTTAAATGTGGGCCGAGGCGAAACACATACGTGAGTCCTTATCAATGCTTAGTTATTGTGGCCAAGGCTTGTTTACTTTTCTCAAATACTGCGCTGAAAATAAAACTAAGTTACCACTTAGCAAAACCTTACTTAGCCTTAGTACCTAGGCAGAACTTTTTATTTGAAAATAAAACCTTTGATAAGTTACCTCCTTGGTTGCCATGTTACGGAATCAATGTCGTTCCATTTTTAAACTACAATACAGATTTAGGTTTATTATTCATTCGTTTTCTGTCATTTCGGGAAGGAACATAGCTTTTTGATTTTAATGGTTTTTCTGTGTTATTTTGAGTTCTGTTGTGTAATTTCGGTGGTATTTTAACCAACATTACTTGAGGTCTTAGCTCAGTGTTAGCAGTTGGAATTAAAGTGTATTATGTGATATTCTGATTTGATCGAAAATGTTTCATAGGGATTTGGAAAAAACGGCCATATTTTTTCCATAGACAATTAGATAGGGCCGACCTGACAGACGACTGACGATTTGACGGAAAAGTATTTTATCTATGTAATTTAGTATCATCATTCTCATTGAACTACTCGACACTGGCAAAATTGATCCGAAAAGGACAGATGCCATTCATTAAGAAGAAGAAGAAGGTTTATTATGTTATTTCTCTAGCCGTCACGTACGTCAGATATGAATTTTCATACAAATTTTGCTGGCCGCTGCTCGCACGGAAAGCTTTTTTGCTGTTCTGTGGCTGCTCGCATGCATTTGGCCACTACAGCAATTTCGATTTATCCTGAAGAAAGTTGTCAAAATAATGCTCAGATTCCAAAGCATGTTTGAGAAAAGAAATTAGATAGGCCTTATTTTAACAAAAAATTGAATTTTCATTTTAGTTTTTTTGCGTGTTTTAATTTTCAACTACATACTTTGTTGAAACAGCCGCCGGCCCCACTTTACCCTGTCTTATGCAGATTTAATACAATTTTAACAAATTATGCCTCATGAAAATTCTCTTATGATTCTGTCATAAGTATATGTGGGTTTATTCAAAGTAATTTCTAGTGATGTAAGTACCTATAATTAATTCGGTTTTATTACTTGACCGAAGCCGAACAGAAACGCTGATAGAATGTCTGATGTCACTTACGATCACTGCCGCTTTATTAATTTTGAAAACGGAACATTGTTCTGTCACGTAATTTTAGTATCAGTCAGCCAGTATCGCCACTGGTGCTAGCGGCCCTGCCTTCCGATCCTAAGGTTGTGGGTTCAAAATATTTATGTGCACTAAGCCCGTACTCTCAAACAGTGAAGGAAAACATCGTGTGGAAACCAGCATGTCGTAGAACCTAAAAAGTTCGGAAACATGTGTCAAGTGTACGAAAGGAGCCTGTCTGGACGCATTTAAAATCCTTTCACCGCACTGTTTCGAAAGAACTAGTGACACGCCACCTCGAATAACTTTGGGACGGCTGAGAAGAACTATCAGTCTTATTAGGTAAAATTTTAGGTTAGGTAACGATGACATTTGATTGTTAATTTACAACAATATTTTGCTATGGTGTCTTGTTTTTGAAGGTACCCTTACCAAAGACCTTATTGCTCGCACATTGTTGAAATTTTTTGACAGTTGTCAGCGTCGTACAAGGTTTCTTTATACAATACAATGTGCAATAGTTGAGTTCGTAAGTAATTTCCATTGATTTGAAATATTTAGACAGTAAGCAACTTCGTCCATGATGCTCTTTGACCGAAAACTCGACCAAATTTTCGACCACCCTAGTAATTTTGCAGAGCTTCGGTCCTAGTGGTACACGACACGCATACCAATTAAAATATTCATGTGTTCGAGACGCAGGCTTTGTCGTAAAGGAATTCAAATGAAGCAGCTTTTCCGACATTAAAAAGTTAATTATGGAACTCATTTGTTTGATAATTGAGTTTCGGCTCAAATTAATTTGTAACTTATTATAACGTTTTCCTGCCGGAGGTATTATTTGGGGATTACGGAGTTTTTCCGAGAACCGACTTTCCCACCTTTGTGTTTTATCATGGATATTTTAAAACAAATAGTAACTGGGAAGAAGTGGGCCGCAGATGGATGAGAGTAGCCCAAGATCGTGGTGAATGGCAAGAACAAAGAGAGGCCTAGGCCCAGTAGTGGGTTTAGTGGAGCTGTGGATGATGATGATGAAATACTAACTAACAGCCGTTAGTCTTTTTTAAGAATGTTAGCTATCCCTTCTCCACAAGAACTCAAGTTTTTAGTTAGAAATAGCTTGTGATTTGTAATAGCGTCAAGATGTTTTTTTGCATAGAAGCGTATCATGTGAAGTGAATCGAAGGCGGGAGCTAGTGGAATATAAAATGAGCAATCATAAAGTCTCTCCAATCTTCTTCTCAATCTTCTTTTAAAGGATTTTAAGTGCGCCTCAAAGAGGCTCCTTTCGTGCATTTGACACATGTGAGCTTTTTTTTTACAAAAAAAAAAAAAAAAAACCGCTTGCGTTTGACCGCAATCTCACCTGCTGATGCGGTCGACGGTGTAGCACGCTTACCTAGAAGATACCTGTTCACTCTACTCTTTAAAACATCCAAGTTATAAGTGTCCGGAAAAACAGACGCCGGCAAGGAGTTCCACTCCTTGGCTGTCTGCAACATAAAAGTTGAAGCAAAGCGCTTGGTGCGGACAGTTGGAACATCAACCATGTATCTGAGACATTCCGATTTCCTCACGATGTTTTCCTTCACCAATTGAGTGCTATTCATTGATCGAGTACTTAGCATTTGATCAAAATCTAACGAATGAATAATGCAGCGACATAATGAGATGTTAAGCATACTCAGTATAAATAAACCCACCGGGTTATCAAGGCGGTCGTGACTTGGCACTGCTTAAACTTACCTCATACTTATAAACGATGCATAAATTTCAACTTTACTTAAAATTATGATATGCTGCTCTGCTGATGGGTAAAATCTTGCGTACATCTAATTCGTTCTGCGGTGGCAACCAGTGAAATGCTATCAAATATAATATATTTGACAGCATCAATAATCGCCACCGCAGAATGCCTAAATGTGCACAAGACTTACTGATAACTATAGTTTATTTATCTTTTATAAGACTGAGATATTTTTGACAAGTTTGAGATTCAACCGTGCTTCAAATGGAAATTAAATAACTAGGTATATGTACGTTTTATACAACCATTTTTTTGTAGGATTTTTCCTATTATTGAGAGAAGAAACAAAAGGCCTATATACTTTACGTTGAGAACGTTGGTTTTTTCTATCTATAAAAATAGCAAAGAAAACCTCAGAGTCTTAAAAGAACTTAAGTGCAAGATATTGGAAAACGTCTTCTAGGAAATATTCAGACGTGGAAAAGCACTCTGTTTCTA
The DNA here is from genome assembly GCA_947578465.1 of Thera obeliscata. Lineage (NCBI taxonomy): Eukaryota > Metazoa > Arthropoda > Insecta > Lepidoptera > Geometridae > Thera > Thera obeliscata. The sequence continues at coordinate 18,061,147 of OX387912.1, read as the reverse complement.
CGAAAACTTGGCTCGTTGCTTGCGACTTGCTACCTAGGACGGTGACGTGTAGCCCTAATTTCCATAGCGAGAAAATCCGACTGCGTGTGGTCCATGTTTTAATCTCAGTCTGTCTTACATCGGCTCTGTTTCATCAAACTGTGTGGTTTACGCTGTTAGAATAGGTGGGTACATTATGTATTTGGTACAACAAACACATTTTTTCGGATTTAAATTAAAAAACAAAAAGGAAAAATAGAGCAATAAATTAAGTTTGCCTGCCCAATTTAACCTGAAAATAAAAACGGATGTTTCGATCAAATTCTTTTTCAAATTTCAGGTAAGAAGGGCATTAATTAGTCCACAATTTCTATTAGTATCTAACTCACTTTGGAATAAATCTCTATGATTTTCATAGAAGTCAAAGCTATCTTCCTTTCTTTCTTTCTTTTCTTTCTTTTCTTTCTTTTCTTTCTTTTCTTTCTTTTCTTTCTTTTCTTTCTTTTCTTTCTTTCTTTCTTTTCTTTCTTTTCTTTCTTTTCTTTCTTTTCTTTCTTTTCTTTCTTTTCTTTCTTTTCTTTCTTTTCTTTCTTTTCTTTCTTTTCTTTCTTTTCTTTCTTTTCTTTCTTTTCTTTCTTTTCTTTCTTTTCTTTCTTTTCTTTCTTTTCTTTCTTTTCTTTCTTTCTTTCTTTAATACCATCGCTGAAACGGAAATGTATTGTAGTAGTAGTAGTGTGTGTATAGTGAAATCTTAGATCTAACTTTTTAGGGTTCCGTAGCCAAATGGCAAAAACGGAACCCTTATAGATTCGTCATGTCTGTCTGTCTGTCTGTCTGTCTGTCTGACCGTGTCACAGCCTTTTTTCTCCGAAACCATAAGAGCTACAGTGATGAAACTTGGCGAGTAGATGTATTCTGTAAACCGCATTAAGATTTTTACACAAAAATAGAAAAAAAACTATAAATTTTGGGGGTCCCCATACTTCAAACTGAAACTCGAAAAAATTTTTTTCATCGAACCCATACGTGTGGGGTATTTATGAATAGGTCTTCAAAAATGATGTTGAGGTTTCTAATATTGTTTTTTTTTCTAAACTGAATAGTTTGCGCGAGAGACACTTCCAAAGTTGAAAAAAGTTGGTCCCTCCCCTCTAACTTCTAAAATAAGGGAATGATAAAACTAAAAAAAATATATGTTGTACATTACTATGCAAACTTTCAACGATATTTGGTTTGAACGAGATCTAGTCAGTAGTTTTTTTTTTATACGTCATAAATCGTAAACCGCAATTTACCTTTCGACGAACTACAAGAACCTTTATATTATGTTACTTGATGCTACGGAACCCTTCATGGGCGAGTCCGACTCGCACTTGGCTGCTTTTTTTAACATTGTAGGTTTTTTACCCATACATTTTATTTTGTACATTTATTTATTATCTTTTTACTTGAGGACCACTCTAGTTTCTAAATTTAATCACACGTTAGGATCCATATAAACACTAAACAGCTATATAATAGACTAGTTTGAGTTTGATAATAAATAATATCTAAAGTACTAAAATTACTGATAATGCTCGTATTTTGCGCATTTATCCGATATTACATTTACTTATTAGTATTCAAGCTTATAAATGGCTCAATAATATCGCTCCACTTTCATACAGTGATAATTAAATGAATGACTCCTATTGGGGCTAATCCATTGAAAGCGATAACATTGTATTGGCGTCGTTCAATTTAAATATTCATGATAATGATAAATCTGAGGCAGATAATTATTAGAGGCTTTATGCATGGAGGTACCATAGTAAATATTTTAACCAATAATGGCATTTAATACAATTACTACGAGGTCCAATAGAGTATTTCTAATCGCTAATAAATAACAATAGTTAAGTTAAACATATATCTATTTGAAAATATATTTTATAATATGTCGTGCATTTTAAGGAAGAAACAGGTCTACCCGCGACCACGACTGTTGTAACACAATCGAAACTTCGGGAAATAATAAAGGCAATCGCGATAAATAACCGTTTCTTCCATAAAATTATGCATAACGATCGAGTTATTTTAAAAAGTGTTATGTCATGTACGAGTATTCTTAATTATAATAAAAGCTAAACAACATTAACTCCAAAGTTAAATTAAATCGCAAGGTATCCAAAATTCCTCCAATGAGACACGATCTCTTCAAGCAATTTAACACCGCATTACAAAGTTGTTTAATTCACACACACCAAACCAAACACTTCTGTCTGGGAAGTTTCGAGTAAGCACATGTAGACTAAGAGCCTGTCCAGATGGGGCGTTTCACGCGCGAGTGTCCTCGCGCGTAAACATTCGCGCGTTCTCCAGATACTAGAGCGCTATACATCCCGTCCAGACGCTGCCGTGCGATTCCTCAATCGCGCGTAAAACGCGAGCAACTATTTGGTAGGAGCGCGCGTAAAACGCGGCATCTGGACGCAATATAAATTGAAACGCGCGTAAAACGCTCCATCTGGACAGGCTCATAAGGCTCTTACTAAGTTCGCAGCTGCCAAAAGTTTCTTTTGGTATTTTGGTTTATCATCTGCCGTCTGCGATAATCCCCACTCTCTAAAGTTTCAGCAAACTCAACGATAAGTATAATTCAGTTTGAGCTGAGTTGATTTGATATGACAGATATTTGGAGAGTGGGTAATGAAAGTTGGCGAAGAGGATAAAACTGAAGGGAAACCTTCACCCGCAAAAAAACCAAGAGAGAATTAGATTTGACTAATATAATAATGGTTTCAAGGAATGGCTACCAGTTGATGGATGGTAAGAGAAGATTGCAATGTGTATTGTTCGTTGGAAGTAGAAACGTCCCTCCTGAAAATGTATGGAAAAGGACCAGCAGTCGATCCAGGAGACCAGGGGACCTAAGACCCACCTATGATGAACGCGCGCGGCGTTCATCATAGGTGGGTCTTAAGCTTTTTGGCGAGCCGTAGAATAATGTAGGTACGGGTAGACAAACGGTTCACTTGTTTGTAAAATGAACGTGAATCGAGTCGACCACATTCGTATTTTCCGTTGGTTAGTTTCTGGGATTAAGCTAACCCGCATGGCTATCAATGAAATAGCAAAGCCAGCTTCATTGCAAATGCATGGAATATTTCTTGGATTGCAAGTCAAATTTTTATGTCATTTTATAGAATTCCAATGTAGTATATCGCAGAAATAGAAATGATCGCTATGACAGGCCGGAACAACACTCAATCGAATGCTCCACGATCTGTTGACCCTAATCACACGCATTAGAAATGTGACTAGCAAACAGAGAAATCAGACATTACATTGCGTTCCCGATGTATGCCACAGAAATATTATTAAAATCAAGTGAAAACATTGTTTCTGCAACCGCTGATGGCGATCTAAAATTTTTTTCTAATAACTATCTCTTTCGCTCGCCTATCGATCGAACGGCCGTCTCTCTCGAGCGTGACGATCGACTGAGCTCATTTGGTTATTTATCTTTTGTTTCGTAAAAACGTTTCACGGTTTTTAGGTTTGTCATTATGTTTATTGTTCAATTTGGATAGCCGTCACCTTTTTACGGAGCTGTGCTAGGGAAAGTTCCAGGTACGTCACGAGCACGATTTTATCAAAATATTGATGATGCCAAAATATCGTGACGTTTATTGGGAACACGTTTTTTGAGATAGAATCTAGTATTCAGTTCGTTTCACGCGAATTCAATAAATTCCATCCCGGGCGTCTTAGATTATGGTATTTCGACGTAGGAAAAATTGAGAATTTATCGTATGAATAAAATATTGGTTTTCGTTTGAAGATAAACATGTTACTCTATCAAATAAAAATATTTGTTTGCATATACTTTTACAAGTCAAAAACCTTAGAAGAAGCCAACTTGAATAATTATTGTAGATACCTTACTTACTTACCTATTTACTATTACTTAAGTGGACACGTAATCATTCATAACAAAATTAGGGTCACCACGGCACGCGTACAACCCAGACACAGTGCCTACTTCGCCACGACATGAATATATTATTTCAATTTTTCTAAACGGTTTGAATAAGTGCACTATCATTTATTCTGTGAAGTGAAAGTGATTCTGGTAACCAGCAACAATAAATTTGAATAAGACAAGATTCGTCTTGGTTATCAATTGTAATGTTTTAGAAACGTTCAAATGTAAAGCTTATAAGGTTTAATTCACAGTGCAGCACGGGATTTGATAGGGAAATACTTGATCGGTTGCCCGTGTCCAATAATATATGTAGTTACAGATAGGTAAGTTACGTGACTATTACGACAAACATCGAACAACACTAATTGTTCTCACGTTGAAGTGTTCACTTGTTTTCAAATTTTGCAAGCCAGTTCGAAATTTAAATAAAACCTTTTGGTAAGTTACCTCCTTGGTTGCCATGTTTCGGAGTGAAAGATCGTTATATTTTTTTATTATACGACAAATATGAGTTTACTTTAATTTATCTGGCCGCTAAACATGACACAATTTTCGTACAACTTTTGCCGGCTGCTGCTCGCATGTATTTGGCCAGTACAGCAATTTTGATTTATCTCAAAGAATGTTATTCTAAATAATGCTCAAACTTTTGAGCATGTTTGTGAAAATATTTCTGGATGCCTGTGTACATATACCTAGTAGGTACATATTTATTTATGAATTGGTTTGTTTAATGTGAACAGAGCCTATGTGCTCCCTACACACAGTAACTTGTGTTATATGATTGGTATCAAGTAAATGCTTTATAGCTTCCTGTGAGTTTACAAAAACGATAGCGGCCTGACAAGCAATTAATTTGTAGAAACGTATTTCACCCAGCTACACTATTAATCATGGAATTGCGTCGAATAAATCTTGACCATAAACACCTACCTATCTAATTTCAATAAGACTGTTGTTGGACAGACTTTTAAACTGACAATTTTAAATTTCAATTTATTTATTTATCAAGAACCACTTTGAAACTAAACTAAAACTAAAAATATTTAATCTAATAACTAGTTATTAACTAACTGCACTAGCTAACACTTTAGATAATGTAAGTGAATGTTTAATATTTATTTATGATCGTTGAAAATCAAATACTTTTTAGTTTTTTTAAGCAACCTCTTTCTAAATAAAGGCAAGGCATGAAAAAAAAGTAAAAAATTAAATGCCTACTAATCATTTAACAGTCAGTTGCTATTTAATATTGTTGAACAAAATTAGCGATGTGTTTGTTCTTTCTGTTTGCGCAGTCGGTCAGCACGGTCTGGTATTGCGAGAGAACAAAGCTTCGTGGTAAAAAGAATTAAATGGCGAACTTCACTCGTAAACTGGCTAAAGAAGTCTCGATAAGTGCATACCAACTCGTAGCACGTTTCCCAAGTTGTTAAATATCAGGATTTACGATAGAAAGTTGTGGTTTTCAGAAATTCGGCGGCGCAATAAAGCAACCTCTCTCGTTCTCGAGATTAAAATGCCCGACAATTGTCCATAAAAATTCGGACCCGGCCGCCCGACCTCTATAAAATACGCAAATAGGTCATGTTACTGTCCAAAAAGTGATAAATGAATAATAAAATGCGTCGTTCTTCCATCCACGTAGTGCACCATCTGTCTACGATAAAATACATAAAAACGACGTTCATTGGTGACCTCTTCAACAAAAATAATTTTGAATACTTTTCCCTAAATGACTTTCTTCCCTCCACATGACATGTACCACGCTAACGTATTACTCCTACATTTGGCGGTCACAGGCGATCTACAATCTAAAAATAAGATGATTCTGGAAATAAGTGGGTATTAAGTAATATGGTCGGTTTTGCAAGTTTCATTCCATAAAGTTACAGCCATTTCTTATAATCGCATTAGCATTTAGAGCGAGCGCTGAATTTGAGCGATTCTCGCTATTTTGCGGTCGATTACTCTCGATATTGCGTATTGACGGCGGCTTAACTTCGAATAATTGGGCTTTTAGTTGACAAAAACCCTAGCGGATTTAGTAGGTAACCTTTTTGAACGAAGTTGGAAAGTTACTCGGATTTAGTGGCGTTTTTTCTGGGAGACCTTTGTTAGGATAGGATTAGGATAGATAGATTAATACCTATGGCTAATACGCTTACGAGGAATTATTTTTATGAAAACAGGAATGGCTATTACCTATTTTAACTACGTAATATTTTGCATGTTTTAAATTTGACGACGTAAAGCAAAACCACAGGATCTCATTATATACATACTCTAGGCTCTCTTACTCTAGGCTACTCTTGAATCAGGAATCAGGAGGAGGAGGAATCAGAGAGGATAGAACTCATTGCCGACGGCTGTTTTTCCATACACCACTACAATCTGGGCCTCTTCAAGGCAAGAGTGAATAGGTGTCTTCTAGACCATCTTGCTCCAGCGTCAGCTACATCGTCGCTTACCATTAGATGAGATTGTGGCCAAAGGATGATCTACATCATGCAGAAGAAAAACTCTTTTGCTAATAGATTTGCTAAAATGGATCTTTTGACATCTGAATAAACAAATTTTTAATTTTTTTTTTTTTTTTAATAGCTGGCAATGGGGGCAGTCATGCAGTTCTCTTTATCAAATGTTAAATTCATTTTACAATGGCAATACTCGCTATTGATTGATTATAAACACAGTTCTCTCCCAGTGTTGTACACTGGTTTGAAAATACATTGTAAAATAAAATGAGACAGAATCACACCGCGCTACTGGAAAAGTATTCTCGTTAATCATTTATGACGGGTGCGGTATCAACGGAGCACAGAATTTCTTATAATACGTATCTCACGTTTCACTCATATTAAAGCTAATTTTAAGCAATTATGCGTGTACGAACTGATGGGCCACTCTGGTCGTTTTCTTCCGGACAAGTAATAATTTTAAATGACTAAAACATGAACAAAAATTAATCATTCATGCTTGAAGCTAAAGGAAGCTTCAAGCATGAGTGATGAATTTTTGTTGAAGTCAAGCAAATGAATTTCAAAAACTCATATTATGCTTGAAGCAAGGAAGCTATGAGTATAAGCATATAGCTTTTGTTCCAAGCCGTATAATTTGGTTACGAGAAACTGAAATTGCGGAGTATGATGTTTTGAAGTGTGTCAATGTTTGAAACACTTAAAAACATTTCACCACGCTCTGGTTTGAAAGAACCAGTGACATTATGGTGAAATTACTGGCACGTGAGGCTGAGTATCTGTATGCCTTCAGTTGATGGACGCAGGGCAGTGCATCGTAGGGCGCGTTCCTGACGTGCGTGACCTGCGAGGCATTGCTTTGTTATAGGCGATGGTTACCACTTAACATCAGGTGGGCCATATGCTTGTTCCATCAGCTAGTTACATAAAAAAAAAATTATAGGAAGAAGAAAAATATTTATTTGTATGTACTTAATCATTCTGATTAGAGAACTACTTATGCGAGTAAATAAAAATCCAAGAAAGTACTAACTGAGATGTAACACGCCCTAAGCTCGTGTAAACTCGTCATAACAGCCGAAACTGACATATCGTACCCTCCGTAATCTCGTAGACATGGCAGTAAAACTCATTTTACTTTGACACAAGATTGTCAGTGCTATAGATAAGACGTAGGTGTGACAGGTGCCGTAAACCTGCCCTCCAAAATACATATATGATGCCGTAGTTGAGGGTTCTTGAGCCATTTTACATCCTTTATCCTAGCAATAAAATCTATTTTACTTTGACACAAGATTGTCAGTGCTTTAGATATGACGTAGGTATGGCAGGTGCCGTAAACCTGCCCTCCGAAATTCATAATGCGGTAGTTCTTGAGGCATATTACATCCTCCGTCATAGTAATAAAACTCATTTTAGTTTGACATAAGATTGTCAGTGCTTTAGATACGACGTAGGTGAGGTAGGTGCCGTAAGCGTGCCCTCCGTCTGAAATACATAATGCGGTAGTTCTTGAGGCATATTACAACCTACATCATAGTAATAAAACTCATTTTAGTTTGACATAAGATTGCTAGTGCTTTAGATGCGACGTAGGTGAGGCAGGTGCCGTAAACGTGCCCTACAAAATACATAACGCGGTAGCTCAGGGTTCTTGAGCCATATTACATCCTACGTCATAGCAATAAAACTCAGTTTAGTTTGACATAACATTGTCAGTGCTTTAGATACGACGTCGGTGTGGCAGGTGCTGTAAACACAGCGGTGCTCGTAAACACTCGCTGTAATTACACAGTAATAGCTCTTAAATTAATTTGTCCAAGACTTTCCAAGCAAAACAATTAGTGACAGTTTATACTTACTTTTTAATTAATTTGAGGCCTTACTGAGCTGGTGGCATTCCATAGAAAAGCCGCTGTTAGCGATTGCGGTCTGAAACATGAAATATTTGCTCAGAATTGAAGTAATACTCTTAATTAATAAACTTGTCATGGCTACGCAAGGATGTTTTCAGGTTTCGAAATAAATAAAATACCTACTTTTACTTTTCTTGCACACTTTCACTCTATTAATTGAATCCGAAACAAATGACATTTTGTTAATATGAGTTTGACAGTTGCATGGACATGATAAAGTGACGTTCGGTGTTAGGGTAAGAACGGACTCAAACACATGGATTAATTGTTATTACTGTAAAAAAAAGTTATGCCATCCAAATCTAAATAATGACAAGCAAGAGTAGATTATACAAATTTAAATATATATTATTTACAGAATTACAATAAATAAGAATTCAATTTATTTTTACTATCAGCAAAGTCCTACAGGAGGCGTTGTTTCTTTAAATTTAGTATGTTTCTAAATTATACGTAAAAAATGGTTTTATTCCTGCTCTATTATTTTTGTCTGAGCATAATATTAGTCCTTCAGAAAACGCGGTCAAAATGGCTCCCAAGAACTAATATTTTATACAGATGGCAATTTAAAGCAATAAAAATAATGTCTTAAAAGTAATAAGTGGAGCATTCGAAGTTAACTTTCAACTATCGCTAATAGGCACCTTAATAGGTAAGTATTACATTCTCATACTTCCAACTAACACCAGACTAGATACTATAACCCTTTTATAGAACACGTTTGTAATTATCTAGACGCAATAAGCACTACCAGTTCAATTAAAATGTAAGTAATTTAGCTTTAATCATGATCATCCGCAGCCCAGCTAAACCCACTCCTGGGCATATGCCTCTCTTTGCTTTTGCCCTTCACCACGATCTTCCATCTGCGGCCCACGACGCTGACAATGTCGTCAACCCATCGTGCTATTGGAGGTCCAACGCTTCTCTTCCCAGTCCTCGATCCCACTTGTTAATCTTTTGCATCACCTGTCGTCAGCCTCCTGCCTTTTGAGGCTGTGTGGCACCGTGATGTTAGTTATACAATACAATCATTTATTTGCGAAAAATAAATGATTCTATTTAACGCTAATGAAAATCGTATGTCAGCGTTAAATAGAATGTCATGTTAAATAGTATATTTTTTTAACACACTTAAACTCGAATTAATCTCAAATGTATAGTCTACAATTAGTCCTTTTGCGATTTTTTAAATGTCACTTAGTTATTTAGTTATGAATTTTTTTTTTTAAATCTCAAATTTTCGCACGATACGCTCTTAAAGCATGCAAAATATATTATTTTTCCCTATTTCATGTTTATCTATCACTCACATGTTTTCAGATGATACCTACCATTGAATAAAGATAGATTTTAATTTGAATTTTACGTCAGCATTGCATCTAGTTGCAGTTATTCCTTGTCAAAGACGGGTTTTGTTTACTTATTATCTGTTTTTTATTGCAATCGAAGTTCAAAGTCCTATTAAAATTGAGATGCGACTAGGTTTTGATTGCAAAAAAAGATCGCAACTCCAAAAACTGAGCTTATTTCATAACATGGTCACATTGCTCTCAAATCAAATAAAAATTGATCACTTAACAAGATGTTCTACAACTTTTGGGAGTTGGAAAGGGCTTTGCAAAAGTTCTAAATACACAAAGGGGTAAAACTTTCGGGTATGTTGGTGAAATGTTTGATCGAAAACCTTTTTTTCTATTACTGGCATTCGTCGAATTATTCTCTTTTACTAAGTATTTAATTAGTTTACCTCAAAACTCCTGGGCAACAATTTTTTTGTGTCTCATTTTTACTAAGAGCGGTCTTGCGGTTGGCTGGTTTGGTTAGGAGAGGGTGGTAGCGGCTTTGTCTTCCGATCCTAAGGTCGTAGGTTATAATCCAGTCGTGTACTAATTAGTTTTAAAATGATTGTAGAAACGGTGGAGGAAAACATCGTGAGGAAACCTGTGGCTTAGTCAGCTCCGCACGTATTGACAACGCCTTTCTTGTGGATTAGGCCGACTAAACTGTCATAAATCATTTATTTGCTTCAATGGTTATACAAAAGATCATAAGTCAGGTGACAGGATGGTATTGGTGCTGGGCACACCTATTCCATCTAAAATTCTGTCCCAAGCACTGTAAAGTTTCGTAAGTGGGGGCATGAGTAAACACCAGTTACCCCTGACGTTATATAAATCATCTACAATAGATGCAAATGCCTGTTTACTTTACTCTAAGGCGCAATTGAAATCCTTTCACCACACTGGCAATGGTTTGATTCAGTGACACGATCAGAAGAAGACCAAGAGCTGGTCCTTAGGTATAGCTATTCTAAGTATCTCTGCAGCATAATGTATGGTAGATCTTAAATCTCTCGGACCTGAACACTTTTCCTCAGATTTCCGCACATTCTTACAACTTCGTTGACCCAATTTTCGTTGTCAAAACACGAGAAACGCATATTTACACGCGAGCGATCGAAAGCAACTCGGACAGTTTACAAGCATGCTAACGATACCAACACGTACATAACAATATATCAAAAGATAAACAATGTTGACTGTCCTCTCAGCTCAGTTGGTAGTAGCTCTATCTTCTGTGCCGTAGGCCGTGGGTTTGATTCCACCGAGAACATTATTTGAGTGATGAATACTTAGAGATGTTTGTTACCTGTCTGGGTGTTATATTGTATTCTAGGTATGTATTTACAAAAAAAATACAAGTATTATATTAGCTGTCTGGTACATAAAACTTGTTTTTTATATTACAAGCTCTGCTTAATTTGGGGTTAGATAGTGTTGTGTTAATTGTCCGCTACATTTATTATTTATTTAATAATGAATTAATTCGTAATAACAATAATAGTGCAAATTTTATGCAAAATAAGCACACCATTTATGTCATGTTAATGTAATGCCATCATTTTCAGTTTATTTACATCTAAGCGTTCTGAGGTGGCAATCAGTGAAATGCTGTCATTTTTGACAGAGGCAACCGCTGTCAAATATGACAGCGGTTACTGTTTAGACGTGCGCAAGCTTTAAGAGGGTCAATGTTTACAGCCAGCTGGTGGCAAAATAGTTACATTTTCAATTTTGCCTACTATTTAAGCTATACCTACTTACTGATCGAAGCGATAGCCAAAATTGTAAGGTGCTTGAATTGACAAGTGGAGCAATGTTTGAATGTCTTCTACGAGTATGGCGTCCGAAAGAAGCAGAAAAAATAAACAAAAATGACGAACGCTGAAAAAATTACACCACATACAAACGGTTAAACAATTGAATAAAAAAAAAAACAGTTTATTATTTATTTAATAAATGTTTAACCTTGCGGACCTTTAGACTTGAGAATCCGCAGATCGAGAACTAGTTGTGTACCAATCAATGTTATCTACAGAGAGATTGCTTAATAGACGCAAAAACTGGTCCGACCTGATATGGGTCAGCGGTAGGTTTCCAATGTGCCAATTCCCAGGTGACCGTAGATGCACAAACACTAACAGCATAGAAGTGTCACTCGGGTGCTGCGACAAGCTACCAACTTTTAGTTTTTATAGAGCTGATAATAAATAGAGCTGGCCATAATTTTACCATCCCTGGTAAAATTCAAGCGTAGCGAATGCCAGCTCTAGTTTTACCTTCCGGTGATTTTGGTAGTTCTCGTCGGTCTACAATTTTTCCTAAATTAATGTAATGGTTATAAAAAGAGTCTTTTCATGAATTTTCACGTCATTGACTATGAGGAAAATCTGCAATCCGGTTGATTGCAGATTTACCGTATGAAAATCATGGATTTTTCCATACATAAAGTCAACAAACAAATGAGACGATTCATTTACTAAGAAACTCCTTGCTTAGGGTTTTCATGCTCATTGGTCTAAATGTATGGATGGCGCATTACGAAACAACACGCACTAACACTATTATGTACCTAATCGTTACTATCCCGTCTTAACCGTTTTATCTGTTTTAGGGCGATAAAGTTCGACCGTTTTTAAATGAACCCTTATTTAATATGCACCAAAATTCTAAGAATGTCTTTAGCATCCCATTTTGCTCACAATTTTCGGCTATGTAAGTTGAGCTCGAGTTTCCGACTGATTTGTATGGAAGAAGAATTTTCAATTCAACTGTACAGTAGTTGGGAAAATCAGTGGAACTTTCAACAAAAAGTCCTCCGTTGAACTGCGGTCAGGTGGTGGCACCACCACGTTGACAAATTGGAGTGTATTGTGCATTGTGAGAGCACAATACACTGAAATGCCAACGCGGATTTTATTTCCCCATTTAGAAAAGTATGAGAATCTTTGCACGCGCGCAATTTTGAAATTGTGATGCATGATGCACTTATATGGCCACTCTAAACATGTGTCTTAGACGACAGTGACACTAGTTTTTTTTTATTGCCTTGTATATAGTATTTTGAGTTCAAATCAACGTGTAATAAAGATAGTTTTCGAATAAACACTGATTCAGAATGGCAAAGACTACCAGTCAATAGTTGTCAGTTGCCATGTTAGTGAAAACGTATCGGATAATCGCGTGGAAATCGACCGAAGAAAATATTGTTAGTTGGAACATATCGCAAGGTTATCGGACAAAAAGTAAGACCATGTGACCAATATGGAACGATTACATGTATAAATGTTTAAGTGACGCATTGCGATTGGCTTTGAATGGTTATCAATTATTTTTCATGCTCCACAGTGAAATTTCCCGCGGCTTTGCTCGTGTGAAGCTGGTATTTCATACAAACTTCCACCTTCAGTAGCAGTAGAGCTATTTGTGTGTGAAGGATGAGGATGCCAGTGAAATTACTGGCACGTGAGGTTGAATATCTGTATGCCTCAAGTTGATGGGCTCAGGGTAGTGCATCATAGGCCACGTTTCTGACGTGCGTGACCTACGAGGCTTTGTTATAGGCGATGATTACCACTTAACATCAGGTGGGCCATACGCTTGTTTCATAAGCTATAGTTGTATAAAAAACAAAAAAAAAACAATAAGCTCTGATGATATTTTTCAAAAATGAAAAAAATTGCCTTTAAAAAATAACGATTGGTATATGAAAGGTTTCATCCTTGACCACCAATGGTCTAACAAAATGCCATGTCATGTCATAAAAATTCCATGTAAAGTGTCATAAAAATATTCACCCGGCTGCTGTTGAAAGTCCCCGAAGCGCCGTCGAAGCGTCAATTCCGTTTGACGATCTCTTTTATAGTTGTTTTCAGCAGAAATTTCCTGAAAATACCCTTTCAAACCATTTTAATACTTTGGTGCACAGTTTTTTTATGCTTACAATAAAAATACTTTTATTGTGCACTAAACGGAATCGGAGTGTAAATAGAAAACTTTGGCCGTTAAACGTCATTTTAAATTAAAAAAAAAACATTTATCATTGATCATTGCCTAATCTTGTAGCGCTGACCCGCGGTAGATAATTATGTAATGACTATCTCCGCCCTTTTTGTTTTAAATCTATAACTCGACATCGCTAACAACTCTTTTGCAAATTCGTGGCAGCCCCTCCACTGAAAAGCCATACATAAAAGAAAAAGAAGAATTATGTAATGGGGGGAAATTTGCTAATAAATACAATTTTATCCAACCCATAACATATTTGCAATAATTTTTGGAAACACCCCCTCTTAGATGTCTCAAATAATATAACTTGAGATGAAAGGCGGTGCTCCATAAACTTTTATTTCTTGTCCCACCACTGAGATCAAACTCCCGTCTACCCAGCTACAAAAGGTCGCCAAAAAGGCAAGGAATCTCGTTACCATTACAATGGCAATTGTCAACACATCAACTGGCGAAAGTGACAGCATTGGCAGCTCGCTGTCAATCACGCGAGAAAGCTCGCCACTACGACCTGTCAAAACATTATGACGTTTTTGAAGAAAGCACAAAGCGTCTTCTGTGGAAGCTGCTACACGTAACGAGGAAAGTAACCTTTAAATTAACGTAATACCTACTTGATGTATTTGAATCTTTTATTAGTGTAGTAGTTTATTAGTGTACCTAATGCGTAACTAGAGGGACTTAGTCACGTAATGGTTACTAAGTTATTAGTGCGAAGTACATGTAGTAGAAGACTTCTTTGTTTAAATGAAAATGTTACTCTTAAGGTCTGCGCACATCTAGACGATGGCGGTGGCATTCAGCTGAAAAGCTGACAAATACCGTTGTCATATTTGACAGCGTTTCAGCTGATCGCCATCTCCTAGATGCACAGGCCTTTATGGTTGTTCGATTCCGATACAAACTGAATTTACACAACTATGGGCAAACAAAGTATAAATGTACACTGAAATAGCTGTAATAGAATTTTACAGTGGTCTTTATTGCCGGCCAGATATATAAAGTTGGAGAAAACTGTAGGATAACAGAAATATTAATAAAAAACCAAAAAAGTAATTTTTTCGTCATTCTTTCTAACGGGTACTAGCTTTTAGCATAGAGTCAATTTTGTACATCACTGTTTCAAAATAGACTTAAAAGTCTGTTAGTTCTTTTTCTGAAGCCCCGACTGCCACGACCAACGGCTGACACTCCAACTTTATGTAACTGGCCGGTAATAAGGACCACTGTAAAAGCCTATTACAGCTATTTCAGTGTACATTAATACTTTATTCGCCCATAGTTGTGTAAATTAAGTTTGTATGGAAATCGTACCCCCTTAAATTTTGAAAAAAAGCAACTAGCATTTTCTTTACGACAAAATGCCACGACGTATTTCACTCATATCACTGGCTTATTTTAAATTCATAACCCGTTGAAATTATATGCCGAAAACACCTTCCATTCGACTCCAGTAAAGTTGTAATGCGAGTTGTAGAAAGTTGTCAAAATAATACTCTGCCGAAACAATGTGTTCCACGCCTAACAACCTACACATAATTTTTCAGTTCTACAACTAAACATGCACGTATGGAATCACCTTTTAATTTATTTCTTTGTACAGCCATACCTAAAAACGAGTTTTAAATTAAATCATTGCCTAAAGATAGACCGTCACTGTTTGTCATTACCCAGTGGTAAGAGATGGCAATAGTTTAAGCACAGCTTATCTTTTGATATATTTGTACAAGTAGGTAAGGCCATTAAGATAATAACTTTTTATTACAAAAAAAAAAAAAAAAAATTAAGTATTATATCAGCTATCTGGTTCCCATATTACAAGCTCTGCTTAGTTTGGGGCTGGGTAGTGTGGTGTGAATTGTCCACAATATTTATTTATTTATTTTTTATTTTATTTGGCCCCAAAATACGCAAGTACTGCGCAATTATATCGAACACAGATACGGCTACACAAGAAAAAAAACTAAAATCCATTCACCACACTGTTTCGAATGAACGTCACGAAGAAGAAGTAGAATAAAAAGTGGATTGGTACTTTGCAGTTAGGGTGGCTCTTTTGCAAGATGTAAAGGGTCCATTATGGAGATGAGGGGAGCCACTCCGCTGATGAGACCGTGGCTGGCATTCAACAATTGTGTTCTGCATATCAAAATTGTTAGTGAAGGTTGTGGAAAACTAAGCT
This sequence comes from Thera obeliscata, assembly GCA_947578465.1. NCBI lineage: Eukaryota > Metazoa > Arthropoda > Insecta > Lepidoptera > Geometridae > Thera > Thera obeliscata. Next base: position 18,045,272 of record OX387912.1, on the reverse strand, counting down.
CTACGTTTTCTTTTTGTAGTTTTTGTTTTTCAGTTATTAAGCCTGGCTCACTTCTAAGCGTTCTGTTATGGCAATCAGTAAAACGCTGTCAAATATGACAGTGATATTTGACAGCGGATCACTCCGCCATTGCCGTCGCCTAGATGTGCGCAGGCCTTTAGGGTTTTTTTTTGTTTATGTAAATGATAGACAAACGGGCTTATACGGCCCACCTGATGCGGATATGGTGATGCTGATGATAGGGTCCTAACGGTTTGCCACCTTTAGATCGTATTACTAAGTCGGCACTGTTAGTCTGTCTTATTCATGTCTATTGCAGAGGTAACCACTTAGCACGAGATGGGCCGAAATGCTTGTTTCATTACTTAGTCTCATTAGAAAAATACGTGTTCTCTATCATCGCTCTGAAATATGGCAAATATTTATAAAAGTTTAATCAAAGTCCTTGAATAAATTGCATAACTATGTTATTTCGTAGCTAAGTTTACAAAAGAATTGAATTTCCTCTGAATTTCACATAATAATTTTGAAATGGAATTTCAATTTCCTCGCCGTAAAGCAACATAAATTCTTAGATCTTCAAAGACAAAACGTTTGAACTCAAAGCCTTTGAATGGTTGTTAAGGAGCTGTCAACCATCGAACAGCTTTTTGCTCATCCATTTCAACATTACTGATACTTACTTATGAAAAATCGCAAACAAAAACAAACTTCTTGGTAGGAAAACTTGATTGGATCAAAGATAGGTTTTCAGATCTTTCTAGATTGTGATTTTTCACGAATACGTTCAGTTTTTCTTCTTATCGTGTCACTAATTTGTTTTAAGCCAGTGGAATGAAAGGATTTTGAATGCGCCTCAAAGAGGTAGGTAGCCTTTCGTGTACTCGTTACAAAAGGAGCCACATTAGTTAAGTTCAGTGACTATCTTAAAAATATTGCAGTGTTAAAAGTTTCACGGTGGTTTGCCCCTTAAACCTGGGCGTGGTTGGGAAAAATCCTAGTGGTCTCGACGGAAACACTCTACAGGGGGTCGTTGGAAAGCTCCAAGTAATTACGCCAAGCGGTCTAACTAGACGACCTTATCGCAGTAGTTTATAAACTTTCAGTAATTAGATGGACGTTTAAAGTTACCCCCGAAACTGGTTTAAGCTTGGACGATAGTTGACTAACTTTAGTAGTTGGGCAAGACAGCAGACAAATTGTAAAATTAGTTTTATAAAATTCGTCACTTATTCCACTAGAAGGTTATATTTTTATTGATATTTTAATTTCAAAAAGATGTGAGTACCTGCTTAGTCAAAATATTTGAATTTATTGATTTTACGTGGTTATGGTAAATTTACATAGTTTCGTTGTTGTAGATGAGTTTTTTGTGGATATCCAATGATTGGTTAGCTCAGTTGGTAGTAGCTCTGCCTTCTGCGCCGTAGGTCGTGGGTTCCTCACCGAGAACAAATATTTTCATAGTGAACGCAGACGTTTGTTCTCTGCCTGTGGCGTTCTAAAAACTTATTTAAAAAAAATCATAAAAGTATTATACCAGCTATCGGGTTCCTATAGTACAAACTCTGCTTAATTTGTATCATAGCTAGATAGCTTGTGTAGCATTGAAAATAAATGTGAGTACGCATTATAAAAATCAAAAAATTAAGCGAATCCTACACACCAATTTGTAAATTTTCATAGTAAAAGCAGAAAAACCAGAACACGCACTCACATAACACGAGTCGAATCAATTTGCTTTACAAATTCGCGTGTCATAGCGCACTGTACCAACTACCACTTATTCTGCGCCGCAATCACCATCGATTAGGTGAAATTGAACTTTCAATAGAAAATACGCTGGAAAATCGGAAGCGTTTCAAATGAGACGTTTGCCGCTAATTAGATCCATGAAGCTATAGCCCGTGAAGGAACCACTTATGAATAAGTGTTTTTGAGATTGAAGTGTTTGTTCTGGTAAATTTATCGGTTGAATAAAAGTGAGGTTTGTTTTATTGTGGATTTCATTGTCTGGGTATTGGATACGGGTTAGTTGTTTTATTACTAAACGTGAGGTAGCATCGAACAAAATTAAATAAATTAGTGGGCATTCCACGCAACACCTCTAGCCTTCAAACTACATGGGAACTACTAGCTTTTGCCGTACAAATGAACAACTTTTTCTTCTTCATTCTTTTCTTTCTCTAATATATAAAAATCTATCTACATATATCTAAGCGTAGAGATGTACATCACACAAATAAAGAGCACTGGTGGTCTAGTGGTAGCGGCCCCGCCTTCCCATCCGAAGGTCGTGGGTTCAAATCCAGTCGTGTACCAATGAGTTTTTCGGTCGAAAAATGTATGTGCATTATGCCTGCCACTCAAACGGTGAAGGAAAACATCGTGAGAAAAACGACGTGTCGTAGAACCTAAAAAAGTTCGAGCAACACGTGTCAAGGGTCACGCAAAAAGAGCCCGCCAGCGGCCTACTTGCGGAAAAACCAGCCCGCACATCAAGTGCGGATGATGAAAAATTGCTGAAAAAAATCACACAAATAAATCATGTTTTAATAAATTGTTATTGATAGGGATCGAACCCACGACCTACAGAGCAGAAGGCAGAGGTGTGACTAACTAGCAACTGAGCTGTGAGGACTGTAATTATTTACAATTCAATTTGAACAAATTCCTCTTAACTTTTGTATCGAAACGATTTAATATCGTGTGCTTCTAAAAGCCTAGAAAATAAAATGTAAAAGATACATTCTCGCTTAGATAAATCAATCGAGCTTTCAAAGGGCGATATTTAATAAAAATTCCAAGCCGATGCCAATACATCTTTTTGGGAAAAAAGAACAGCCATACTTTGGCAAAAGCGTGTTTGGTGCTCTGTGCTTTGATCTAATAAAATAATATTGTAAAGACTTTTAGCCTTTGTAAAAACCTGTCAAAAGCTAATCCCCATTTAAAGTGTTGCGAAGTCTTGATAAACGCCCGATTAGAATGCCAGACTATTGGTAAAAAAATAAACAGACTAGATGTTTAAACTATAGTAATAATCAGGTCAGAGAAGGGAAGAAGGCTCAGAATCGTTTTTCCTGGAAATGTTTCGAAGCCAAAGTTAAATAATAATTTAATCAATGGTACAACCATCACTTTGACTCGTCTTAAAGCTAGATGAGTCTAGGTGCCAGTTCCACGCGACCAAGCCTAGAAGAACAGGCAACAAACTATGGCTTGGTTCCTACCGTTTCTTTGTATGATCCTTCAATAAAGCAAAAAAAAATAGCAGTTAAGTTCCAGTCTGGTGCCAATCCAACTTAGTAAGACGTAGGCGCAAAGTTTGGGGGAGGCCTATGTCCAGCAGTGGACTTCTTCAGGCTGATAATGATGATGAAGTTATCTACTGGTTATTAGATGAGAGGTTTCAACTTGAGTGACAATTATAAAAATTAGCTAAGACTAGGAAGGAAGCTGATTTCACTTTTACTTTTATAGTGTTTGTATTTATCCGGTAATTGGTCTGCCATAAAACTGAGTTCAAGCAATTAAGATTTATTTATGAAACTCCTTTCGAACGTAATTTTACAAACAAGTTTTAATTGATATAGGTAATTTGTTTATTTTCATTCAAACATTAAATACCATACGTCATACCGTAGTTTTGAGGTTAATCCATCAAATCTATATATAAAAGAAAGTCGTGCTAGTTACTCCACTTATAACTCAAGAACGGCTGAATCGATTTGACTGAAAATTGGTTGGGAGGTAGCTTAGAACCAGGAAAAGGACATAGGATACTTTTTATCCCGAAAAAGTAACGGGAACGGGGTGTTACGGGAACGGGCGAGCGAAGCCGCGGGCGGCCACTAGTCTTACAATAAAGATAATTTTTCAGGTAGATACAAAGCTGGATAGATTTTCTTTTTTCAATTTAGATCATTTTAAAATTCCCAAATACACTTGGTTTGCAAGGAGGCAATATAAGAACATCTCTCAAAATCTCAGAAACTTAATATAGGCTGAGATCTGAGTGCTCGGAAAGGTGTCACTCATGAAGAAGCAATTATCAAAAATTCGCAATATAGAGGGTTTTTATCGAAAAGAGATCTCGTGAACGAAGTCACGTAAATATATTGCAAGTAACGCCGCAATATATTTACGTGACGACGACGACGACGCGAAGAGGCAGTGTCTGAGTTTTCTAGCACATTGATTAAAAGCTTACACCCAAAGATTTGTTACGACAAATCATTTTAGATATTACTTGTCATTATAACAGATGGTTATTTTAACCAACTGATCAGAAAACAGTTGCCATTCTTATTTTTAATTAACCCCCTTTCAATCCTGACTTTTAGTGTCCATGAATAACAGAACAGGGAAACAGTAATGAGTTCTCAGATCATAAAGTCACTATCTTTCACTTTGAATGACGAAATCAGTACTTTCACTCTAATCTAAGAGTTATCAGAGAACACGTAGTAAAAATGATCGGCTAAACGGTTTTATGTTGGGTAAGTCTAATTATGGGGAACCTTGGTTACGAAATCGGATGTTGGTGTTTAAACTAATAACGTAACAAGACGGTATGTTGTAAATAAGTTACTTTCTCCTGTTTGTTGTATAAAATAAGGTAGAGTACCGGATATATTTAATGGTAGGAAAAGGTCACATCTGGAAATTTACTATCAAAATCAAAAGTGTATTTATTCGGTAGGATTAAAAGAATCACTTTGAAACGTCTTGAAGCTTTTGATCGCGCATACAATATGCGTTCTTAATAGTGTCTTCTTACTGAATACCATCTCATTTCAGTTTGGAGTTATATTATGACACAAAAGCTAGATTTTAAGCTTGCAACAAATGGCACTTTTTATCTTGTCACTGGCTTTTACGAACCAGTGTGGTGAAAGGATTTTGTATTATAAGACTCTCATCATCATCATCATTATTTCAGCCCGGTATCACCCACTGCTGGGTATAGGCCTCCTTCATTATCTGCCAGCCTCCTCTGTCCTCATAATCACACTAAAACATAATCATGAGTGCCTACCGGGCCTGGATATTAAAGTCGTGTTCTTATTATTTTCTTTTTCTATCTTGTCGAACATGTTTATCAAAGCACTTCTTAAATTCTCAGACTATGATTTATATTCAGATAGGCGAAGAATTTTATCGCAACATTAACGAAGGTCTTCAAAACACCTTTTATCAGTACTTTAAGTGTGTCATTGAGTGAGGTCAGGTCATAAAGTCGTTAAGATAAGAGCCAGCTTTATAAAAAGCTTTGCTTTTTCTTAAGACTAGCGGCCTTTCCCGGCTTCGCACGGGTGGAAATTTATTTTATAAACAAATAAATATAGCCTATGTCAGGGTGAATGTAGCTTTCCAGTGGTAAAAGAGTTTTTGAAATCAGCACAGTAGTTTTTGAGTTTATTCATTACAAACATACACACAAAAATAGAATTGCGCAGATTGCTGTTTTTTGAAAGACATATTTTCTTTTTGATCCGTGCGCAGTTGGGGTTGGCCCCATAGTTTTGAATGAATATTTACAGATTGTCGGTCCCAGAACTTTAAATAAATGTAACTTCTCTGAAAAGGGGTTGAGTGAAGTCTCCAACAACAGAACTATTTCCCTTCCACACATAAAGGCCTGCGCACATCTAGGCAATGGCGATGGCGTTCAGCTGAAACGCTACCAAATAAAGCGTTATATTTGCCAGCGTTTCACGTGATTGCCATCGCGATCGCGTTGATGCGCGCAGACCATAACTGAGTTTGAAACTTGTCACGTCGTTGACGAGGTTCAAACTGAAGTTACGAAACTTATTTCGAAGCAATTTTTGAAAACTCGCTGTTCGCTCGATAACGTGGATAGGTTTTGTTAGTTTGAATGTGCTTTGCGCGAGGGTATTTTAAGTTATTTTGAAATGAGTTTTCTCTTAGACTTAAAAAAAAGAGACCGCTTTACATTTAAAGAAAATAGGAATGGTATAACTTCGCACTAAAGTAACTACTGAGCGAAGTTTTAAGTGTAGTTTAAGTAAGAACTGTCTTACAATGCTCTCTAGTTTGGTTTTCTTCTTCTTCTTCTTCTCATCGTGTCCCTGATTCTTTCGAACCAAGTGTGGTGAAAGGATTTTGCGTGCGCCTCTAAGAGACTCCTTTCGTGCACTTGCCACATATTTTCGAACTTTTTAGGTTCAACGATATGCCGGTTTCCTCACGATGTTTTCCTTCACCGTTTGAGAGCACTGGCATAGTGTACATACATTTTTGGGAAGAAAAACTTATTCGTACACGGATGAATTGAACCCACGGCCTAAGGATCGGAAAGCGGGGCTCTGGTTCGGAATCTACATCTTACTGGTGGTATGACACACGGTTTGTCGAACACTCTATACAAGTCCATAATAGAACGATGACATTATAGCCCCTTCCCAACGGTGCGTGATATCGCGCACCAGCCCGCACCAGCTCGCACGACACACCATGGGAACGGTCTCGTGCGCCGAGGTGCGCGGTAGCACAGGAGTCTTTTCTTTATGCGTTGCCGTGCGTCGTCGTGCGCGGTGCTTGATGATCTGCAAAACCACGCACCGTAGGAAGGCAGCATTAGACATTATGGATGACAGAATGACACAATGAGTGAGCAATATTGTGGTGACACAATCTGACTATATCACCACAAATACGCATAAATATTTTTGTGTCAATTTTCATAATTTTTAATGAGACAAACTAGGTGCGATAGATAAGTTATCGTTCGCGCGAAGGGCAGTAAATATTTACGATTACTTAGCTTTCTATGCGTTATCGCGTAGTTTTATTGGTAGTTCTATGAAAAGTGGGCCAGCAAAAATATGCCAGTGGTTATTGCTCAGTTATTATGGTTCTCAATATAGAATTGATGGTTCTAGCACAGTAGATAAATTAGCTTATTCAAGGTTCTAGGGATGACACTGATATTGCGGATGTACAATACAATAATAACATACAATACATTACAATAATATTCAGCACTGAATTCGTAATGGACTAACCTCATTTACTGACAAAATTATTATATTATAGACTACCACAGAGTTTACATGCAGATTATTCAGTACCCAGTAGTAGTAGAGCTCTTTGTGAAAGGCTCATCTGGGGAAGCTCTACTACCATGCCTTTTTCTGCCGTGACGCAGCATTGCTGTGTTTCGGTTTGAAAGGTGTGGGTACCGGTGAAATTACTGTCCACGTTAGGCTAAATATCTGTATGCCGTTGGCGTTGTTAAGAAATAAAATGATAAAGTCTTTGTATATTATTTTTAATGCTTTGCATGTTTTAAAGATTTTAATTACAAAAAGATCTTGCGTTCTCGTACGTGAGAAGCCAAACAACGATGCTTATGTCTTCTTGATAGATGCGCGGGCGGAGGGCACATGGGGTAAATGGGGATGGGTGTAGACAGTCAACACACCTCCTGCTGCGAAACCATTACCCGAGATCTTGACTGGACGGATGGCGGTTTCACGGCTGAGGTGTGCTAACCGCCTGACGTACTGCAATAGTAGACTGGCAGGCGAGGTTTTTTTTTCTCATTCATATTACTTTTGGTCTATGGCTATAACCTTGTTTCCTTGTCTGCAGGTGTGGTTGTGATGACATGGTGGTGCGCGCTGGCGCTCCTGGCGCTAAGCGCGCCCGCCCGCGCCGCCCCGCGCGCGGGGAACGGTGAGCTATTTACCAGTAAGCATCCTTGTGCACTGTTTCAAGTTCTGGTGACGGTGGGACGTATGCAAAACGCAGCTAAACACACGGTAAGCGCAGCTCAAACGCTGGTAAAACGCAGCTCAGACGCTGATAAAACGCAATTTCGTCAAAATGTTGAATTTTTTTTGCTGGCTATTGACGTTACCATATTTTTGTGAAAAAAAAGAGGCTTTTTTCGTGAACTGGGTAATGAATCACACCAACATTAAACTTTACAATCAAGAGCAGTCATGCGTACCAGTTTACAATCATCATGCCAATGGACTAATAATTGAACTTTCCATAAGTCGCGTTTCAGTTTCGTTAATATAGCGTTTGAGCTTAATGTTCGCGACACAGTTTATAACTTCTGCGAACGTTATCGTGCTTTGACCCTATTTGTGCCATGTATTTATTCCAAAATAAACTTTTTTTTCTTTGTTTTTTTTTTGAGCTGCGTTTGCTCCGCGTTTAAGTTGCGTTAGCGCTGCGTCCCACTCGGAGCCGGACAACTGTACACAACTGGAAAGGCGGCGTGAGTAAGTCTGCTTACTTTCGTTCTTTTTTCCATTCTTTTTATTTTTTACGATGTAATATTTTATTTAAAATAATTTTAGTCGGATAAAAAACGAAGACGAGTACCTACCTAAAAGCAAATTCAACATTAATTTGAATGACAAACTTTTCTGAATTGTGCATGTAACCTTAAAGCAGCCCTCATTTTAAACAGTAATTTAAAAACTTCTCCAAATTACGAACAAAACTCCCATCAAATTAAGGGCCATATTATTAAAGAATATTAAATTAAAAGCTTGATATTTCTCGCAAATGAACTTCTCCATTACGAGCTTGTTTACTTTCAAAATATGAAATTATGGTTATTATTTAGGTAATTTTTTTGTTCTTTGTTCTTAAAGTATCTTTAATTAAGCAAACAACTTTATTTTGAGCGCACTTTTATAAATTTGGCGTTTGACCTTGTTATTTTCGTAACTTAATATAAATAAATATTGTGGACAATCCACAAATTTAGCAGAGAGAAAGAGAGAGAGAGAGAGAAAGATGGGAGTGAAATAGCTGATATAATACTGAAATAATGTATTTTTTGTTGTAAATACGTACTAAGAATACAATATAACACCCAGACAAAGAACAAACATGTTCACCACACAAATTGTCACAAATTTTGGTGGTTTTTGGTTCTCGGTGGGAATCAAACCCACGACCTACAACATAGAAAGCAGAGCTACTGCCAACTGAGCTTAGAGGCCAGTCGATTAAAGAGAGCCATATTATTCATTTAGTACGGTGTGTTTTCATGTCACCAAACTATAATTTCAAAGGATTTTAAAATTTAGCGTTAATTACTGAACTGATACTGACAAAACTTGAATGCAGGATGATAAAATGATCATTATGATTTTAACCTTTTCAAAAATAGGTGTGTATAATGATGATTGATGAGAGTCATTATTTATAGATATAATTGTAATAAACACCTAACTATACCGATACCTAAAGATACTTTTATCGTTGAGTGTACCTAACCTAACCTTTAAGGGGCGGTAAAACCAGCGAACTCTCAACTTTACGATTTTTGAGATAAAACTGAAATGAGTAGATAATAGCCTATCTGGTTGGAGCGGTATGTACATTTTCGGCTTGTGTTGATCTTTAAAACACTAGTTCTTTTTTCATGACTCATAATAGAGAGACATTAAAAGCAAACGATCGGAGCTAGTATATTTTTGCATTGCGGAAAAACTACAAAAATATAAGAAAAAGTAAAAAAGTTGAGAATTTACATAAAATAAACCTAGTTAAAAAAAACTAAATAAATCTAGTTAGTGTTGAACTAAACCTAGTTTTCTAGTTCCGTAAAAGGAGCAAAACAATTTAGAATTGTTGATTTTCATACACATTCATACACATTTCATAGCACAAAGGTTTACATGAGTTCGTAAGAGGAAGAAAGGGAAAACCCAAGTAGTTTCACTTTCATATGAGTTATAGCTCCTCAACTAAACGCTTTTATTTGCCTAACATGTAGCCCTTTTAGCGGTAGGGTGACCACACATTCAGAAAGTATAGTGAAAATGTTCATACTCGTAAGATACATCATTTATTTTATTCATCTATATTTTTTAAAACCCATAAACTATAAATGCCAATGTTTGAATATTCTATAATGTTGCAAGAACCAATTTCGATGAAACTCAAATAAAATGTAGCTGATAACCTGGAATAGCATAAAAGCTTTTAGCTAGGCGCACACAACAAAATCTGCATGCAGAAGTATGGTGTGCTTAACTAAAATTGGCCAAACTGCTCAACCGATTTTGATAAAATTTCTATGTAGCTAATCTGAAAATGTTTCAGATAAAAAAAAAAAATTATTAAATTGGCTCATAAATGACGAAGTTATGCTATAGCAAAAATAAAAAAAGACAACCGAATTGAGAACTTCTTTTTTATTATTTCAAGTCAGTAAAAAATAAATGGAATGTTATACTTTCTCAGTAGCTTAAATAGGATATTACCTACCCCATAAAACTCGCTCAAAGAACGCAGTTCAAAGTAATTTCCCCATTTAAACATTATGCCACATTCCATTGTGCGCGCACACTCTCTTGTTTTTATTATACCATACCCACCCAAAGCTTTTAAATTATGAGGAGGAAGCCATTTTAATAAATCCGTTTACGCTGGTTTTAGCTGACGAGTTTTCAAATTAAATGAAAATACTCAAGTTTCTGAAATATTAAATAATGTAAAATTAATTATTATTTGGAATGAGCTTTACCTACTAACTTGTGTGTGTGTGTGTGTGTGTGTTCCAAAACCGTTCCAATAAAAAAAAGTAAAAAAATAACGAACAGTCCCTTGAGTTTAGAGAGCCAAAGACCCACTTGATATTTCGCACATGCCAGCTATTTCCATGATGAGACCGTTTGTAAGTCCATCACGTTGGCTGGAATATCTACTTACCGGTGACACAAGTCTCTCAAGATTTAAGTATCGGTATTCAATATTTTACCGATTCGCTAATATGGCGATTGCCACTTTTAACTTAGTTATACTCGTAGGTGGAGATTCTATACCCGAACGATCTGATCTACTCCTTTTTTTTGGCGTCGCATTGCCTTATGCATTTGCCATTACTACTTATTTTTTGTGTTCACTTATTTATCTGTCAACTGTCAATAAAAAGTAAAAAGGTCTAATGCTGAAATAAAATGTTTTAGACACAATTTCCGTTCGATTTATTATTCTAACTCTATCTGTAAAATCTGTATTTGCATCGTATAATATATGATCAAACGAACTTGCAAAGTGAAGTTCGATCGATATTATATGAGTACGCTTCATTCGAAGTTATAAAACGAGGTAGTATTATTTTATGCTACTGGCATTTGCACATTTTTTAAAGTATAAAAAAAAAAAAAAAAAAAAATAAAGTTAGGTTTGACATTTCCCTCAGCAGATCGTCATTCATTTTAGAGAAGAACCACAAAAATTTAACTTTGGGTATTGGGTGGGAGGGTGATTATAACTTCGAATGAAGCGTACTCATATAATATCGATCGAACTTCACTTTGCAAGTTCGTTTGATCATATATTATAATTCGTCGCTTCATTCTTCAGTTATAAAACGAGGTAGACGTTTAGAGACGAAATTTTTGTGAAAATAAATGCAGGGAAATTAGAATTGGAATGATTTACTTTCAGATTTTTTAACGTAATCTTAAGTATTTATATTATAAAAACCGATCATCAATAAATACTATGATGAACTATTTTACATAATTTACTTATTATGTTACTTATTACAATCAATCACTGAATGATTAGGTCATAATACATAATACCGATCTTGCAAAATTACCCTCATATAATATTGGTCGAGGGTACAATTTTGCGAACGACTAGAAGACTAGTCCAACCAGCCGCTTTCCTAATCGTATCAACAAGATAACAGAAGCGCGCGCTGCGGACGAGGCGACGTGCCACGTGCTGTGCGCGTTGAACGTCGACTGTGACGTTGTTTTTGTGAGATGTGTATGTAATCTTCAACTATAATAGTAGTATAGTAGTAGCAGGACATATTGCTCTATTTTCATGAAAATAGGTTAAATCAGTACCGGTTGTTCATGACCGGCACCAGATGTTTTGATTACATCAGAAATACATATCTTAACGCCGGTAGAATTAACTAAATGTTTTCTCATTTTATCAGGGAGAGTGTTTACACTATAATTATATCCTATGCCTAATGCTAAAAGAACAACCAACTTTATGGTGATTTTTCCTAGAAGTAGGTTTCTACTGGGTATATACCCAATCCGCGATGTAGTTTCAAACTACCTTCCCGGTTGGATCGGGTCCCCGGTGAACGTAACTATATTTCAGCAAAACTGGTCTAAGCTTGTGAGCCCCTTTGAGGAGGCGTTTTACATGGTCATCGGAAGCTATGTTACGGCCTAGCAAAAAGAGCTGAGCGAAGACTGTTCAAAGATTCGTAAGGGTCCCATTATAATAATATATTATTACTGTTGAGTAAGGAATAACTTTATGTTTGAAAGTGAACATCCACAAGGGTTTTAATTAAGAGTTCAACAGAACTTTCACTACTGTTTGTAGGTTTCATTTCATTGTACTGAAGCAGAGTGATTTTGAAAAAATAAACCATAACTAGATCGAGTGATAGGCTTGGTGATCCTTTTGCTCCAAAGGTATCCTGGAGAGCATTGCTGCAGCCAGGATAAACTGTCTTGGCGGTGAAACAGAACAAAAAATTAAGAGTGAAATATATAATAGCCGAGCGAATCAGTTTTTTAAGCAGAGGAGAGAAACCAGGGCTGAGACGGCCAGTAAGGAAATATTAGGATATTTTCAGGCCTCATCCATGTTTATTTTCTATAAGCATTTCAAGACAAGTGAAAAGCCGGGAAAGCACATAATTACATTATTTTTCTAGCTTATAGTGAATGCGTCAACTGTTATGACACCTAGATCTGGCCTCTACAAACTATTAGTTCTGGTTCGATTCCTGGTTCTCCAAAAGCTGTTACTACTCTATGGTATATTCCGTGACCGAAAGATACCATTCAATATCCGTATTAATTTTTCTAAACTCCTGATGTGATCCTGGACTATCTTTTGTATAAATTTAAGAAGCTAACAGACAGATATTTCATATTTTTCACCATTGCTAAATGGTTTTTTTTCAGGTAGGGTAGGTGAGAGAATTGGATCACTCCCATCCTTTTGATGTACTACAATAACATAAAAACATTTGTGAGCAAAACATTTGAAACCAAAAATCAATTAACATTAGTTTATTATTGTTATAATAAAACAACAATCTCTCCATGCTTTTGGTATCTCTATATGGTTGTTATGGAAATCTAGTTCAGTATTTTTCCATCCACCGCTTACGCGCTGTAATTACAATATACGCCCCATCCTGTTCAAGGCGCTAAAACTAATAAACAAGGGATTTCCAGAGAGAGTTTTGTCTAATATTTTACAAGCTAAATATTTTTGTCTCTCAAACTCTTTAGTATAGAGCCAACCATACTTCACAGCTGGATACGCTGATTGATGTAAGAATCCCGAACAAGTGGGCAAATTCCTGAATAGTACCTACTAACTGGCATTCGCAAAAAACATTTTGTGCCGCTTAGTTAACGGCAGTGATATTGACAATATAATATACCCATAGTGATGTTTAGGTCCAAATAAAATTGCAACATTTACGAGGATGAACATCTTTTTTCGAAATTGACCACGAAACCTATATAAGCAGTAAAGTAACTTTAGAGTTTCAGTAACATGTATCCGTCACTCCTCGAAACTGTCACCTAGACAGAGCCAATCGTCAAGATATACATATTACAGATCTAAATCTGCGATGTCTCATAATAAAGCCTGCAACTTCTTTCATTATCTTTGTAAAAGTTCGAGAAATCGAACAAAGTCTATAGCATGGCACTAAACTGATTATGTAGTTTTGTCAAATTGAAATCTTAAATTCTTACGATCGGACTTAGCTACAGGAACAAGTATGATTCTGTAAGATCAATGATCGCCATGAATCCACAGGTAAGTATCATTTTCGACGCAGCCCCATGGTCTCCCATGTTGAAATGGACAATAGAAATGAATTTATTTAGCAGATTAAGGCTTAGAATCGGTGACCACCATTAGGCGTTGGTGCTAAAAAATAATAATAATATTTGATACAAATTGAAATTTTTGAGGATAACATTATAGAAATGGCACCTAAGTTAGTTAGGTTCTGGATGGCTAACCTCATTTCATTATTTTCTTTGTATGAATGAAAATTATTGTTATAAGTTATTAGGAGAACCTTGTTCTACTCTACGATTAAAAGGTTAACAGATACGAATCAGTTCCAAAATAACTTGATTATTAGTTACACCAATCCAGCAATTATAATAAAATTGTAATCTTCCAGCATGTCCACCTACGTTATTGTTTCGTAGGAGCATATTTGTTATAGCTTGACAAGTTCGTCGAAGGACGCGTGAACTGCGCCGAGACATAGACGTGTCGTTGGTTGCGTTGCGCTCATCGATACGGTTGTTGCGCTGTCGTCCTGTATGCTGACTGCCCCCCCCCCCCCCCCTTTCTCAATGGTAACGAGGGGTAACGAGAGTGCCCGATCAGTTTCCCTGGTGTTGAAAAAACTGCCAGCTGACGACTGAATATCCGAAGAAGAAGGCTTCGACGACGTTTAAAAGTGATTCTTGCAATCAAACTGAATAAATACACTTATTTGTAACCCTTGTTTTAAATTGCCTTTGAAACCTTAATGTTTTCAGGCAACTCACTCTCAAAGAGAGTTTCATATCTCTTTCTTGGTTCTTTATGAATGTAAGGAACGCTTTCTATAATCCTAGAGCGAGCTAAAGCTTTGTTCTCACTTGAGATTCGGCATAGTGGAAGTCCGTTAGTATACCTACGGCAACCATGAGATAATATTCATACAGCTTGTACCTTATCATCGCTGGTCAAAAGCAAACTCGCGCTTTGTTGAGTACTGATATGCCTAGGCCCAGCTAATCTTGTTTGGTCTGAATTTTCTTCAACTTTTAATTTTATTTATTTATTTATTTAATTTGAAGAAATACAAGAAACGACCCGATACTACAGAGTAAATCATCATCATCATCAGAGACGATCCAACGTGGCATAATTTTATAATAATAATAATTTTCTAGTTCTCACTATACCAGACACGGCAGCGGATATTTCCGCGCTTAATGTGTTTGCTTTCAACAGTTTGCAGTTACTGGAAATAAAATAGTCTTTCTAATAAATAAAAAGCTTTTCTTTTACCTCCTTCTGCATCTCCTTCTTGAGGATTGGTAGCCAAAGTTGGCCCAGCTTGTCATGAATATCAAGACCATAAACTGGTATTAAGGTCATCAGAAGCATTACCCAAAGCCTGTAATGACTCTGTATCGAGTTCAGACACAGCCTCATGCGGGGCGTTGAGGCCTCGTCTGGTGTCGTGAGGAGAGCCGGCACAGGTGGTGCTTTGTAAAGATTAAAACCTTCGTGTTGACCCGCAGTCGAACCTCCAGGCAATTTTTAAGCATCATGCTAACCCTTCGTGATAACCCGCAGTTAATCCTCCAGGGCGCTTACTAGATGCTGATATTTAAATCGGCTTGTGACATTTTTCTCTTCACTCAGGTATCAGGAATGCAAAAATGCAAGACTTACTTACCTGGATTTTCATCAGAATCAGATCATGACGAAATCACAATCACGCAACGCTTTTTAGCCGTATTTTGCTTACGAAGTTTTTCGGAATAATATCCAAATTTGTATTGCCGGCAATACATTTCAGCATTTTTTCCAATTTTTCACTGCAGAATGTGTGCTTGATGCCGTGCACAAAAAAAGAATGACGATCTGCTGAGGGAAATGTCAAACCTAACTTTTTTTTTTTTTTTTTTTTTTTTTATACTTTAAAAAATGTGCAAATGCCAGTAGCATAAAATAATACTACCTCGTTTTATAACTGAAGAATGAAGCGACGAATTATAATGTGCCTTATATGATGTAGGATTGTATATTACCTACTACGATCATTGAATTTCAAATTTATATAGAATCATACTCACCTTAACTTACGTACGAGTTAAAGCTTTTAACCTCTCAGTGCGTCACTTTCCATCGATCTACGTCATAGTAGATTACACACAATAGTTTGGCACGCACTGGTTCGAACCTTCATATAAATCGTATAGGTATATAGAAATAGATGACTTTTATGTATTATAGATAAACGCTTCGCAGGAAAATACCCATCGGAAGTCCATTCATCTACTTCCAACTGAATGGACCTTATGGTCGGGTCGTAAAACGTAGCCCAGATCCTTTGAATAGTGTGGTTTATACCTTTGCCAGTAACAAGACCAAAATCGTGTGTGAAGATAGATATAAATTGAAAAGGAATCCCAACACGTTCGCGTTCGGATTTTTCTATACAAACTACAGGGATTGAGTTCAGGAATCACTTGCCTAGTACACCCCTACACCAGGAATCTACCCTCTTCATATTCCTAGAACTTTTGTTATGGTTGTGTTGATCTTTAGCTCAGTCAGTAACGGAAATTATTAGATTTATGAAATTATCATGCAGCTGTAATGGGTGCAATATAGACTTGAAACTCCTTGCTGCGTTTCTTGCTTCACCATTCATTGGTGCAATGAGTTTCCAACCTTCTTGGTAACGAAAGAGTTTATAATGTAGATTTATTCGAAGAAGAAGGTATAGCTAAGTTTAGGTTTACTATTTTGGCGCTTGATTGATGAAGCGTTCGAATTTCAAAAATTCTGTTTTTAAATTTCGACTCGGCCAGCTTATCCAAAAGGAGTTTTGACTCTACGCGATTTCTAACCTCATAGTTACTAGCCGATCAATAAAAAACAAAAATCTTCGCAATTACCATTGCTTCAGAGCATACGTCAGTCAGACTGACAGCTTAATTAGCTCAACGATGGATTCGTCATGGCATCATGGTGACTGATTAGGGCTTGCTAAGCCATGACGACAGCTAAGGCTTAAAGCCCGCCTTCCAATCCTAAAGTTGTGGGATCATTAGGTCGTACATCAGAGTGTTTTTCTGTCCAAAAATCAATATGTACTAAGTAAATACTCTTAAACGGTGAAGGAAAACATTGGAAACCAGCATGTCGTAGTAGAACGTAAGAATCCTTTCAACAGACTGGTTGGACGTGACAAGACAAGAAGAAGGCCGTAACCTTCTCGTGCTATTAATTTGCTTTGAAGCGGCACACCTCACGTCTGTACAAAGTTTATAACTCCAAAAGCCATAGATTCAAATAAAGCGTGAAAAGGCAGCCGCAGTAACTTTGTAACAGCGGTTTCTTGTCTCTGTAAACAAGTCTTAGCTGTTCTAACAACGAATCTGTGTTTCACGCGGTGAGATACACTGACGTGTGGACTGGATTCTGAGCTGAATTGTAACTATGTTGTAAGTATATAATGTAGTAGGTATCTGTTATTTGTATTGCGGTACTTAAATTATAGTTTTTAAGCAATAAGGAGATTAAAAGAGTAGCATATTTCAAAACAAGTTTTAGAGTTGCGAATACTGATTGTAAAGTTATTTTTATGACGTTTTTTTTTAATAATCTATATATATAAATCTTTCGTGTCACAATTTGGAACGCGATAAACTCCGAAACTACTGAACTGATTTCGATAAAATTTTGCAACTGCCTAAAATATGGTCGGACTTAAAAGATAGGATAGTTTATATTCAATATTTAGGTGTTATTAATTTATAAGGGGCAAAAGTTTCGAAATCTATGTCTATCCCTTTCTATCACGTAGGGACTTATAATAGTTATAATATGTCTATCCCTTTCTATCGATTAGGGATTTTTCAGAAAATTCTCGACTTTGACGAGGAAAGAACGCTCTAGAATGTCTTTGAGGTTCTGGAATGATCAAATTTAAAGTCGGTTAGCATCCGGAATACCCATGGAAACGGTTCTGAATTCTAGATTTGGACAAAATGTTCTAGAAAATAGTGCTCCTAAACGTTATAGAATGTTCTTTCATCATCATCATCAATTGATATCAGTCCACTGCTGGACGTAGGTTCACCTTGAGTAACATAGGCTATAATATTTATGTGTTTAAAAAATAAATGTCCACCCGTGCGAAGCCGGGACAGGCAGCTAGTATAATATATTGTTAACAATTCACACAACACTATCAAGCCCCAAACTAAGCAAAGCTTGTACTATGAGAACTATAAAGCTGATATAATACGAATATACATTTTTTATGTAAATACATACTTAGAATACAATATAACACCCAGGCAGGGAACAAAAATCTGAGTTCATCACACAAATATTTGTTCTCGGTGGGGATTGAACCCACGACCTACGGCGCAGAAGGCGATCGACTACCAACTGAGCTTAGAGGCCAGTCATGGTTGCGGTTGTCAGCCTCTCAAGATTTTATATTTAAGAAGATAAAGCGATCGTATCTATTTGAGGGATTATTATGACGCACTAAAGACTGCTTGAGTTAGCTAGCTCATTCGAACATACTTAGCTCACTTATCTTTACGATATGATAGATCTCACACATTAGTCCCTACAATTTCTACGTCTACAAAAGTGATAATAGTGATTGTAGGTCGTAATTGTAGGGTTTTCACGATGTGCAAACAATTTCACTAGCGCGTGGAAAGTTAGAAAACAAAGGCTTTCTTCAGCCGACAAGGCCAAACATAACTTGATTTTAATGAAGGGCGTCACGAATGTATTTTCTTTCTTTCTTTCTTTTTTCAATCAATAATTGTAGCATAAGATCGTTAGACTAAAAGAGACGAGCAGGAAGTATGTAATTAGAGATGCCTTGGTTTCACAGCTCAGTTGGCAGTAGCTCTGCTTTCTGCGCTCGGTCGTGGGTTCGATCCCCACCGAGAACAAATATTTGCGTGGTGAACGCAGATGTTTGTTCTCTGTCTTTGTGTTATATTGTATTCTAAGTATGCATTTACTAAAAAAAAATTATCTAAGTATTATATCAGCTATCTGGTTCCCATAGTACAAGCTCTGCTTAGTTTGGAGCTAGATAGTGTTGTGTGGGTTGTCCACAAAATTTATCAAATTATTTTAATTGTTGTAGGAGTAGCCTAGATAATTAATTAATTTGATACTATGTCGCCAAAATATATAACACTCTTTCAACAATGAGCTTGACGGAATGTAAAAGCAGCAAACTGAAAGCTTCTTATATTCTATAGTGCTTACGGAAACAATAGGCCTGACGACTAATTTTCAAAATCTCTTCTATCATATTCAGAAGTATCTATTATGTCTAAAAAATATCATATTTCTGTAGAAAATTAAGGTTTTTGTGCAATAAAAGTACATTTAAATTGAAATTTTCAAATTCACGCCAAAACGCTCGCTGGTGTCATGGCGTCTGTTATTACGTCACGATGTTAGTATATCAACAGTAAACATTGGTGCTTTTGTACTAAATCAGAATGACGTTTAAGTGAACGTGACGTAATTCGCTCTGACCGGTGTTTTAGCTATCATGGCGGATTGTTGTATTTTGTAGATTTATATTATCAAATAAATTGTCAATCTTGCCATTAATAAGAGTATAAATACGTTTTTCAAAATCTTTGAATCCTTTTTCATTAGATCAGATAAATATTTTGGCGATACTTGATTACTGTCTTCATGCCTATTACGAAATTGTGATAACAAAAGACAAAGGCGAGTTTTTAATCTAAAAAGTTTTATGGAAAAGATAAATAAAACCGTAGTGGTTTGTAATTTTTCACAGTCATAGTTTGCGTGTGACGGTAAAAACTGCCACTTACTACACATACTGTATTAGGGAACCGGCATATCGTAGAGCCTAAAAAGTTCGAAATTATCTGTCAAGTGCACGAAAGGAGCCTCTTTCACCACACTTGGTTCGAAAGAATCAGTGACAAGATAAAAAGAAGAAGCAGACGTAAGATGAACACTTTAGTTTGGCCTTCGATTAAGCCCTTTCGTACACAACGCTACGATAGTCGATACAGAACTCTGCGTATTGTGATAGTAACACTGTATTTTTTACTTTTTTATTGTTTTATGTCTTGTCGTCTTTCTTCTTTCTTTTATACGAAGGGATTTTGGTCTCAAAGCGACTGCCGCAATACAAATTCATAGAGGTTCGCTCTAGCGGCGGCATGTCTGAACCTATTGACTGTACTTGAGTATTTGTACTTGTTTTGCAGTAGCGACTCATTTGTTTTTTTTTAATCCGTGGCAGTGAGTGGGAAAAAAGCGTGGCAAGAGCCCCTCGCGGTGACGCGTTTCTGTGATGAATTTGTATTGCGGTAGTCGCGTAGAGACTAATCGTCGGGTATCGAAGATTTTCGTCGCGCTGTGTACGAAGGGACTAAGAGAATCATGTCACGTCTCACACTGTCACTTTCATTGACCTACGCCGTATGGTGTTAATGACCTCCCAATGGATGGATAACACTATAAATTGCGGGCAATTGAAGAAAAAATGTAAATGAAGGTGAATTTTCCAGTGAACTTCTCAAGCGTCATGAAAATTAAATTAGAACTCGTGACTCTTAGATCGAAAGTTACTTCCACCACTTATTCTTGTCACTAGTTATTTTTAACCAGTGTGTTGAAAGGATTTCAAGTGCGCCCGAAAGAGCCTACTATCATGCACTTGATACCACTAGTCTGCTGTTTTACTCACCATTGTAAATTACGAATGAATCAATTGATTTAATTAACAATATCAATCGCAAAGAGCTATTCACGTTCAGTATAATTGTTTCGACTTAATGAACCAAATTATTAATTAGGCCAATTATTGGCTCCGAGTAAGTAATTATGTGAGTAAATGATGGAGTCTCATTACGCGCGTTGTGCGATTCCGGTTCGTTGGATTATGTTAATTTGATTCGTTTTGTGAATTTATTCACAACGCGTTGATTGTACGTTCGTAAATAAAGAAATTATCGTGATTCAATGAACGCTTCGAGCTGTGAATATCAAACAAACACGGTGTAACGCCGAAGAAAATGTCTAGCATGTAAAATAGTTATTTGTTATACAAGAGTGCAAAGATGCTTTTTAACCGCGTGCTCAATTTTGATGACTGAGCAAGCGCAGAATTCTAAAGTTTAACCACGAGCGTAGCGAGTGGTTTAAAAGTAAGCGCTAAGCCAAGGGCGGATCCAGCTTTGGCGCCAGGAGGGGGTCACATAGTCGTGGTCTAGTCAAGAACTTATGATTTAATTTTGATAACAATAGATACAAGTAAAAAAGCGGCCAAGTGCGAGTCGGACTCGCCCATGAAGGGTTCCGTAGCAACAAGTAACATAATATGTACAATGTACATACATATAGGGGAAGGTGAGGTAATACAATCCCTGTAGGTCAAGATCCCCCACCGTGAATCAGAGACAACTAGTGCTATCTATCCAAATGCGCATGAAACATGTTCCCCGCACCCCTGCCAGTTGCCTCTCCAAGTGTCATGGCAGTGCGAGCGTCTGGAGTGATTTTATTAAAAAATAATCAAAAAGTGTGGCTCTGATCTAAGGTAGGCCTATTTTTGGATTTTCATTACTTTTTAAATGTTCGTGTTTATTGAAATGTTGTTTTATTTGCGGGTATTAATATCAGTTAGCTAATATTTAAGCAATGTTCGAACACCGCACGCGGTATTTGAAGGTTATGTTTTGATCGATATCTTGGAATTTGGTTTTTGGGGCGAAATGATCCCTTTCTGTGTGTTTAAAATGATCCCATTTCTAAAGCAAAAGGAAAAGCTGGACTTGAATGGTTCGTGGATTCAGACGTAGACCATCCGGACGTTACGATGCGTGCCCCAGAATCGACGTCTTCTGCTCGAGCGCGAGCTTTTAATAAGCCTGTGGTGGATAATTTTTTTCAACTTTGAAAAACGTGCAAGAAAAACTTTATTTTCCACCCCATCGGATATTTAATGTTGACGAGACGAGTTTATGCACTGTCCCAACAAAAAACTCGAGAGTGTTTGCACAAACAGGCCGAAAACAGGTGGCCCTTACCCCAGTACTTACTTCCACATAGGTGTGTATAAAATGATCCTTTGCTAAACTTAAAAAAAAACCTCTAATACAAAAAAACTACATACATATAATAAAAAATAGGTATGCATTTACAAAGTTAAGTAAATTCACTACCTCCAACAATAGAACTCTTGCGATTTTGCCTTCAACTTTAGCCACAGTTAAGTTTATCCCTTAAGGGGATCATTATACCTCACCTTCCCCTAGGTTCTTGTAGTTCGTCGAAAGGTAAATTGAGGTTTACGATTTATGGCGTATAAAAAAAAAACTACTGACTAATGACTAAACCTCGTTCAAACCAAATATCGTTGAAAGTTTGCATAGTAATGTACAACATATATTTTTTTTAGTTTTATCTTTCTCTTATTTTAAAAGTTAGAGGGGGGGGGACCAATTACTTTTTTCCACTTTGGAAGTGTCTCTCGCACAAACTATTAAGTTTAGAAAAAAACGATATTAAACCTCAACATCATTTTTGAAGACCTATTCATAGATACCCCACACGTACCCAACACGGGGTTCGATGAAAAAAAAAATTGAGTTTCAGTTTCAGGTTCCCCCAAAATTTATAGTTTTTTTTCTATTTTTGTGTAAAAATCTTAATGCGGTTCACAGAATACATCTACTCACCAAGTTTCATCAGTCTAGCTCTTACGGTTTCGGAGAAATAAAATATAGTTTTCATTACTCATACTCTGAAAGTAGGTCTGAAGTTGCCTGAGGGGCCTAATTGAAAGTAAAACTTTCAGCCCTAGGGAGAATCGCTTTCTACTGACAGCTGTCAAATTATAAAAAAAAACAAGTTCTATTTTATTCAACCATGTTCCAACTTTCTAAAGTCTTTCTAACTGCAAGGAGGTCGTTGAACCAAATTCCAACTTTTTATTCAGCAAGTAGGTTGGAAACCCATTACAACGGTAAGAAGTTTTTATAGTCTAATTAGAGCGCAATGTAAAATTTAAATTTAAATAACATAAAGATAGTATTAAATAAATAATATATCTTCTAAATTACTTGATTAATATATAGCTACAACTATTTATTTAAAATAACATAGATTTGAGCAAACAATTTACAATTTTTTTAATTATGAGAATGAAAATAATGGCTGAATAATGCTGGCGAGCCGTAGCCGAAGGCCCGCCAGAGAAAAAGAAAAAAAAAACCGGGAAGGCGGCAATTCAATCTTCATTTCATTTTCACTAATTTTTCTTTCATGTTTTTATTTTTACTTTCCTTGTATTCGTAATGAAAAGCACAGTGTTTACCTCGGGTGAAAGTCTTTTAAGTCCCTCAAGCTCCATTGGCGCCCTCGCTAACGCTCTGGCGCCAAACCCGTCTCGGGACTCAAAAAACGTGACTTTCAACACTCAGGTAACAATGTACTATTAAAAAACTAAAAAAAACGCTTTTATAACTAATTGAACTAAAAAGTTAAAAATAAAACTGTAATAATTAATTGAAAAATTTATATTGCAAAAAAGCGTGGGGTGCTTTTTATAATAACTTCAGATATAATAAACTATTGATAAAATATTTACAACAATCAAAATCAAGCTTGTTGGGTGCTTTTTTTGTACAATAATATAAATCATTCAATTAATTATTATAGTTTTATTTTTAACTTTTTAGTTCAATTAGTTATAAAAGCGTTTTTTTAGTTTTTTAAACTATATTTTTTTTTTTTTCATATTATTGCATTGTCATCGACCTTTGACAGTTGTGCAAAGTTTGCATCAAATCTGATAGTTCGAAGTAGGAGAAAATCGAGCTCAAAGAGATCGGTTACATACATACATACATACAGGTGAAGCTAATAAAAGCGTTATAAAAAGGCTGACTACGGACGGACAGACAGAAAGACAGACAGACAGACAGACAGACATGACGAATCTATAAGGGTTCCGTTTTTGCCATTTGGCTACGGAACCCTAAAAAGTAGGTATGTTATTAATGTACGTAAGTACCTACTGTACTTAAAAATATTTATTCTTTATTGTACACTTGAAAAACTTAACACATAATAACTTCGCATTGCCAAAACGCGCCAAAACTTGTAATACAAGGTCACTTTTTGGTAGAGTATATTTTTTTCACAGTGGGGTCCGAAGTAAATAAAAAGTTATGATTTGAGAATAAAGAAAATCGTAAAACTTAATAATTATTATCTTCAACACACCCAATAAACAACCATTTTTGCGTATTTTTTGAGAGTTATTTTTCGTGAATTTGTCTTAGTGGCTAAGTTGGGTTATGTATGCGTTGGTTTTACATGACATGAAGTGCTGGTTACCTTAGTTTTGAGTTTGCATTCAAAACTATATAAAGTGTGTTCGAAAGATGGTAAATGCTGTTGTAGCCGATTTTTTTCAGCTGTGTTTAGTTTTGGTATGATAGGTGCTTCCCGCGATTTTGTCTTAGTGGTTATCATGGGGTTTTTTGTAAACCTTTGTGTGTATTCAAACCTGGTGACAGATGCTGCGGTAGCAGATTTTTTTAAAATGTTTTTTTGCGTATTTTGTAAAGCTCTTTTTCGTGATTTTGTTTTAGTGGCTAATTTGGGCTATCGTATTCGTTGGTGTATAATTGAATCTTGTTTTTTTAGTTTGACATGATCAAATGCAAGTTACCATCGTTTTGAGCTTGTACTTTAGAGTGTATTTGAATTTGAAGGTGAGTGCTGTTGTAGCCGATTTTTTTCAGCGGTGTTTAGCTTAAGTATGATAGATGATTCCCGCAATTTTGTCTAAGTGATTATCATTGTTTTTTTGTAAACCTTTGTGTGTATTCAAACCTGGTGACAGATGCTGCGGTAGCTGAAAATTTTTTAATGGTTTTTTTGCGTATTTTGTAAAGCAATTTTTTGTGATTTTATGTTGCATTAGTGGCTAATTTAGGGTTTCGTATGCGTGTTGGTGTATAATCGAATCAGATTTTTTTAATTTGACATGGTTACCATAGTTTTGAGCATGTTCTTTAGCCATTTTTTGAAGCGGTGCGGTGTTTAGTTTCGGTATGATAGGTGTTTTCCGCGATTTTGTCTTAGTGGTTACGGTGGGGTTTATGTAAACTTTTGTGTGTATTCAAATTTGGTGACAAAAGCTGCGGTAGCACATTTTTTTTAACTGTTTTTTTGCGTATTTTGTAAAGCAATTTTTTGTGATTTTTCTTTAAACTATTTTTCCCTTTTTTCTTCTTTTAGGGAAATAATTTTCCTATTTTATTTCTTGGTGCACCTCTACGCTATAAGAGGAACATACCCTCCAAGTTTCATGCTTCTAGGACTAACGGTTTAGGCTGTGCGTTGATTGTCAGTCAATCAGTGAGTCAGTCAGTCAGTCAGTAACGAAAGAGTTTTATATATTTAGATTAGTTAAAAAAGTCAATTTTCTAATAAAACTCAAAATAAATTACAACTCTACAGGGGTTGACCTTAAGGACCTCCCGTAGAACAACTATTTGCAGCTGATGACCCCATCTAACCCCTAGTTGCGTTTGATCCACGACTTTTGGGCCACCCTGTATGTATTATTGTCCAAGTTTCATGCTTCTAACTTTGCTTTGATTTTTACAATCATCATTTTCCTTAAAACCATTTTTCCCCTTTTTCTCCTGTTAAGGAAAGAATTTTCCAATTTCCTTTCTTAGTGAACCTCTACATTATAAAAGGAATACACCCTCCAAGTTTCATGCTTCTAGGACTAACGGCCTAGGCTGTGCGTTGATTGTCAGTCAGTCAGTCAGTAGCGTAAGAGTTTCATATATTTAGATTAAATTAATTAAATATTGAAGGTATGTAGTTACATAAAATCTGTATGGTGATAAAATATATAATACAAAATCATTATGTACAATTAGTGGTCTACCTAAGTCCTGGAACCAGCTCAGGGGGGGGTCATGACCCCCATGACCCCCCCCCTGGATCCGCCATTGCGCTAAGCGTTAGCGAAGGAATAAAAAGAGCACAAGGTGAAAAATCTTTGCACTCGAGTGCAACACGTAACCTTTCATCCCACCTCAGCGAGGAAATAACTAAATGCAAAAAACATGGATTTACTATGCAAAAAAAAACATGACGCGACTAAAAGTAACACACCAAGAAGGTTCAGAGTATGAGTTATTAATAAATTTAAAAAGGTTGTATGATAAATTCGGCACCATGCAGGTAGAAGTAAATAGGTTTAATGGTGTTTTGAATTCACAAATACACCAAGGAGGTTACGAGTGCGAGTTTTTAACAAAATAAATAAGGTTGTATGATAAGTTCGGCACCATGGAGGTAGAAGTAAATAGGTTGTGTATTCACGAACTTATTGAACACGATATTCTAAATTCAAGTTTACTTTATCCTCTAGCGGATAAAAACGGCTTTTCCAGTCAGAAATTAAACAGCAAAAACACACTTTCAGAGCTGGTGGGATGAAAAGGTTTTTTCATTACTCATACTCTGAAAGTAGGTCTGAAGTTGCCTGAGGGGCCTAATTGAAAGTAAAACTTTCAGCCCTAGGGAGAATCGCTTTCTACTGACAGCTGTCAAATTATAAAAAAAAACAAGTTCTATTTTATTCAACCATGTTCCAACTTTCTAAAGTCTTTCTAACTGCAAGGAGGTCGTTGAACCAAATTCCAACTTTTTATTCAGCAAGTAGGTTGGAAACCCATTACAACAGTAAGAAGTTTAAAAAGTCTAATAAGATAGCACAATGTAAAATTTAAATTTAAATAACATAAAGATAGTATTAAATAAATAATATATCTTCTAAATTACTTGATTAATATATAGCTTCAACTATTTATTTAAAATAACATAGATTTGACATTTACCATTTTTTAAATTATGAGAATGAAAATAATGGCTGAATAATGCTGGCGAGCCGAAGCCGAAGGCCCGCCAGAGAAAAAGAAAAAAAAAAACCGGGAAGGCGGCAATTCAATCTTCATTTTCACAAATTTTTCTTTCATGTTTTTACTTTTACTTTCCTTGTATTCGTAATGAAAAGCACAGTGTTTACCTCGGGTGAAAGTCTTTTAAGTCCCTCAAGCTTCATTGGCGCAAAAAACGTGACTTTCAACACTCAGGTAACAATGCACTATTTTATACTACTCGCTGATGAAACAAGAATAATGACCCACGTGATGTTAAATAGTAACCATTACAAATAACATAACAAAGAGTTGCCTCGTAGGTCACGCACGTCAGGAACGTACCCCACGATGCTGCACTGCTCTGCGTCCATCATATTGAGGCATACAAATGTTCAGCCTCACGAGCCAGTTATTTCACCGGCACCCACACCCTTCAAACCGAAACACAGCAATGCTGCTTCACTCAAGACAGTTGATCGGATTTTTGATAAATAAGTTCAGTGATTTTATATATTTCAAAAGGTCAACGTGTGCGAGCGAGAAGTTATTTCACGGTTATCATCGTCCTACACAATTTAAGTAACTCATCAATGCGCTGGTTGATCGGTGTCACCAATTGCTGGTCACAAAATACCGGGTGAGGTATTTGGATCAGGGTTACCAAAATGTTTTTGTCTTTAAAGAAATACCTCTCCACTAGAATAAACATTCACAAAAAACTGGAAAGCTCCTCATTAGCTGCTTTCATCTCAATTGTTTAGTTCATTAAGGGGAAAAGGAGAAATTGACCAATTCGCTCGTGCGGACACGGTTATGGCTTTAAAAGCTACGGATTCCGGTTTCAAAGGAAAATGCCAATTAAGTCTGTGACGTAAGGTTGAATATCGCGTTTTGTTATTTAATTTGTTTAAACTCGCCCAATGGCCTCCGTCATTTTTGCGACTGGATAATGAACAGGACCAATGGTATGCTCAGAACTCAGTACTTTTTCATAACTATTTTTTAACCATAATACAGGGCGTCCCACGGATATGCCACATATATATGGAAAGTACCTTGAATATTGTAGATTAAACATTTTACTGAAAAAAGACTGTATACCTACCTATATATCCTGTTTGTATTTTAGCTTTCTTTTATTATGTTTATTCAATTTTTTTAATCATATCTTTTCATTTCATATTTCCTTTCATTTCATTTCAGCACTAAATTATACGGTCCAAAGAATATAGGCTGTATTTGGTCACAATAAGCTCTTAGCTTGAGAGCTTATTGTGATCAATGCAATCAATCTCCAGGAAGCATGATGAATGACGATTGTCATTAATGACGAAATGCAAATCACTCAGATCTAACAGACCGCACACTGAAGAGGCTTCATAAAATAATAAGTGACTTTCTCGCAGAAAGTCACTTATTATTTTATGAATTTTATTAGCTTATCATTGAATTTGTTTTATAAATATTGTGGACAATCCACACAGCACTACCAAATTAAGCAGAGCATGTACTATGGGGACCAGATAGCTGATAAAATACTAAGATTCATTTTATTTAAAACATACTTAGAAAACAATATAACACCCAGGCAGATTAAAAACACCTGTGTTAACATTACAAATGTTTGTTCTGTTTGGGAATCGAACCCACGAACTACGGCGTAGATGGCAGAGCTACTACCAGCTAACATTTTTACTGTTTTTATTCGTTATTCTTGTTTTTTGTTCATAAATAACCATGATAAAACTTAGCATTAATTCTTGTCGTGTACAGTTTGTATATCTTATATTATATTCTCTATTATTCTTTCTTTTCCAACTGAGCTGAGAGACCAGTAAAGTTCGTTTTGTTCATATTTTTAGTCGCACAACGAAACCTGATGAATAAATAAATATTGCGGACAATCAACACAACACTATCCTCCAAACTAAGCAGAGCTTGTACTATAGAAACCAGATAGCTGATATAATACTTAAATACTTTTTTTTTAATAGGAATATTCATTGAGTTTCGTTGTACGTCTCACTTTAACAGTACCTGAACGACATTATGCAAGAATGCTAATGGCTGATCAATATAGATTTAAATGATTAATTGGACGAACGCGGCCATATTCAATATGCGACAATCGTTATATTCGTGAGAATATTGGTTGGTGCCATAATTTGCACTGGAGTGCGTGGGTTTGATTCCCACCGGGAATAAATATTTGTGAGGTAAACGTAGATGTTTGCTCTCTGTCTGGGTGTTATATTGTATTCTAAGTATGTATTTACAAAAAAAATATGCATCTAGGTGTCCCACAATACAAGCTATTCGACTTTTTGTGCTATAACTAACGAACAAATTTCCAGAATCCAGAGTAACCTATCATGACCTATTTAACTGGCCTCTCAGCTCAGTTGGTAGTAGCTCTGCCTTCAGCGCCGCAGGTCGTGGGTTTGATCCCCACCGAGAACAAATTGTGGTGAACACATATTATTATGTTTGTTCTCTGTCAGGGTGTTATAATTATAAATATTGTAGACAATCCACACAATACTATCTAGCCCCAAACTAAGCAGAGATTGTACTATGGGAACTAGATAGCTGATATAGTACTTATATACATATATTTTTTTGTTGATACATACTTAAAATACAATATAACACCCAGATGTATAATTGTGCTATAGGTTTGTATTAACAAAAAAAATCGGTTGTCTGTAAAGTCGGTTTACTGACGATAGTTGAACGTAACAACGTCATACAGCTGTCCCCGCGGACGCATTGCTCACTCAAGTAGGAGAGAGACAGATGTCGAACGCTGCCGAACGCGGAGGACGATTGTGCCTCTTTGTCGCTCGTTCCGCGCTCTCGCTTGCACTTCAAGCCTTAAATGGAACGCCTCAGAGCGGGGTAACGCCGCATGAGTCATGTTTTTAATTATAAGACGTTGTCACGTCTAAAAAAAACGGAGCCAAGTGACTTCGAAAGCATAGCCGCCACACTCTTGGCGATACGTAGACACATTCTATCTTTTTAATCGCGAACAAACAAACATGCTTGTTATCTAAGATGTGACGCTTATTCGACCATCTTATCTGGAGATCGTAGTTTTCCTCACCACTTTCTAGATGTGTCTAGTCAGGGCCTATCTATGGTTCCATCTGAAACCAACATACTAATGCTTACACTACATGTTAAAACACTCCTCAGCACAGCGCATCGGTGTTTTACAGGATACAATTCGGAGAGTAAAGTAAGCCCTAGAAACGCTTTTGAGTAAGGAAGTAGATTTTTAAAAGTTTTTTTTTACATTATAAAGACCGTCTTTTGGCTATAATCTCACCTGATGGTTTCCTCTTCTTAGCGTGTCACTGATTCTTTCGAACCAAGTGTGGTAAAAGGATTTTTACATCATACATGCTCAGTAATGGTTCATTACAGTTCAAGAGCTATGCAAACCTCCTTGGTGATGGTTCATTACAGTTCAAGAGGTATGCAAACCTCCTTGCTCACAGATGTGTGCATAAGTGTGCGTCTACGACTGTTTTAGCAGATACCTACTAATGTACAAATATTTTACTATTAATTTTAATAAAATTAATAGTACAATTATAATAATACTTATATTATTATTGTAATTTTATTTTTCTCAAATTAAAATTACATTTTGTCATACCCGTATAAGTGTTGTGTTATTGTTGTATTGTAAGCCTATTTCTGCCGAAAAGCAGCATTGCTGTGTTTCAAGTTGAAGGGTATGGGTGCCGGTGATATCACTGACACGTGAGGCTGAACATCCGTATGCCTCAAGTTGATGGTCGTAGGGCAGTGCATTGTATTGTAGGGCACGTTCCTGACGTGCTTGACCTACGAGGCAATGCTTTGCTATAGGCAATGGTTACTCAGGTGGGCCATATGTTTGTTCCATCAGCTAGTTAAAAATTTATCTCGCATTAATGATGTAAAGTAGAATGCTTACCTCGGTCATAAGTAGCTATTGCACCCTCGAACTATATTTGCCCTCGCTCGCTTTGCTCGCTTGGGCATCTAAATATCTCGGGTACACTCGATCCATTAGCCAAAAAGGATCTTGTTCTGCAAAAGCTCACTTACTGCCCTTGTATAGGTAACAATCTACTATAAGTGCGCTTCAAAGAGGCTCCTCTCGTGCACTTGACACATATTTTCGAACCTGATGGTAAACGAAGATGTAGTAACACTGAAGCAGACGCTGTAATATAGCTTGACCTTTTAGGTGAGGAAGTTATGAATGACGCACTACATGGTGTTACAAGAAGTGTTGACACAACAGCTGTGCGTCGTAAGTTCATGAATGACATTAAAGCTATGAACATGGGGATTTTTCATGATTTGAATCACACAACATTAAGTTTTTTGCGTTTATTTAAACTTAGATGCAAACAGTATGCGGGATTGAACCCGCGACCTTCTTGGTACGGGGCGCTGACCACCACCACCACCACACCAAGGTAAAGGTCGCTGGTTCAAATCCCGCTCGACTTTTAAATTTTAGGACATTAATAAAACCAGTGACATATAAAGAAAAGTATAGAACATGCGTATTTTATTCACTTGATGCTGGCAAGATTACGTTACAATTACAGAATAGTATATTTCATTACAAGTGCGGGAAGGCTGTCATTGCAAAGAGTTCCGACAAATGTCTACCCGAGCCGAAGGCGAGGGCGGAACAAGTTGCAATGACGGTTCCGCACGTGTACTGAACGACTATTTTTAATACAGTTGCGAAAAAATGAAGCAATTTAATAAAATAATAAAATACCATTTGCTTTTTTCTCTTCTCTCCACGCAATAAGTTCGTCGTATGTATGCATGTAGCGACTTTTTGACTTTTCCGGTAAAATGTCCGAAGCATTATGTGCAATTATACTGAGTTCCGGTGGTGTTCATTAAAAAAAACTAGGGTCGAAATTACTCATTTTGTGCAACAAACAAATAAACTCGCAAAGAAAATTTCTGAAAAATGGCGCCAACCGTAGATTTTTTTTTTTCTTTTCGCTCCTTTCGAAGCAGGCTATAGTACCAAGACCATACCGCCTAGTCTTACGTTTTGTTTTTTCCCTTGAGTTGGGTTTTTTAAAATTTACGTCTTTCGTAATTTTTCTATAGGTGAAATTTATATCAATAATTGAGCCAACCGTAGAATATAAGCAGATATTTTTTTTTTCTTCACCCATTCTGGAAGGCAAAGGGAACTATACCCACACAGCCAAGTCTTCAGTAGATTTTTTTATTGATATGAATTGAAAATGAAATTTAATGAGATGAAATGAAATGAAGCCTAACATAATTCATTCAATCAAATCATTAAATCTGTTAATGAAACAAATTAGTAGCTTCTTTTTAGAAATAATACGTATTTGCATGAATCATAAAATCTTCGATGAATTTTTTTAGTAAAAACTTCATGGTTGGTTTTTCTTTTTAGACATTATTTTGACAGTTGGGAAAGAAAAAGCACTAGTGCGGGAAAGGTAAAAAAAAAGCACGCGTGTGTAATAGCCCACATCCCGAACGCTATACGTCCCTGCAATACGCCACTTTTTGAGCAACTGTATTAAAAAGGTTTCTTAAATGAGAACACAGTGAAATTAATTGCTATGTTCCCGCTGTAGAACCTTCTTGGAATCTCTCAATTTTGAGACTAAGGTATTACACTTGAGAGCGCAATTAATCCGGGTCACCAATATTAACCCCAACCACTTCCAAACTAAGTACCTACATTTAATTAATATTGTTTCATGAACCAAAATGAAAGTTACAAAGCTTAAAATATGATTTTCTAATTTCTTAGCACTCGAAATATCAAGATTGAAGATTCAGTCACCCGAATTACTTAGCAGTGAAATTACTGGCACGTGAGGCTGAACATATATGTAGACTCACTGTCTAATATCTGACAATCTTCGGTAGCGGAGAGACACCTTAAAAAGAAGAAAAAAAACCATTGTATGCGAGTTTATATTCTGAAAATGTGACCGTCTCTGGCTCTAATTTTGAGCCTGTGTGAGTGTTGACTAAAAAAATCTTACGTCGAAACGTCACACACACAGTATAATACACTAGTGAGCACACAAAACACACACAGACTCAAAACCAGAGCCAGACAGAGCTTGTGGTAGGCCTGAATGAGTTGCTTTTCAGTGTAAGCATGTTCTGATATTGAAGGTCTCAAAACTTATTTGTATGACAAGTTATTGTCATACAAATAAGTTTTAAGGACATAGTGAGAAGACTTATAAGAACGAAACCGTTTGAACTAGTGTAGTATTAAGTAATTATTCATATTTACTCATTGTAAAAGTGCAAAGTGTGTGGTATTACGAACACAATAACAAAGTGTCGTCATCATAAATAGAGACAGTAAGAAAAGTGTTAGTGGACACATTCTTAGTTGTAGATTACTTTAGAAATTTAGGTCAAAGACAAATTACTTATTAGCCGGAATTTTGGCTAGATTGTAATATTATTAGAGTAGGTTATGAAACATAGCGTACACTATTTCTAAAAAAAAAAAAAAATACTAATAAGTTTTGTGAGCTAAAGCTAGTATATAATAGGCATTGCTCTGTAAGCCGATATCAGGTTTGTCCCACTTTGCCGACTTTCAATAATACTAGCGATAAATGAATTGTTTATTGAAGAACTGTTTGTTCGCGGTAAAATGTAGATTGTGCGCTGGTTTCATGAAATATCTGATCGTTGGTTATTTCTGTGTTCTGATTTAAAGAGTGTGGGTGGCAGTACATACACAAGCACGTGAGGCTTGACTTAAAATATCGTATTTAAAACGTAAATAAAATAAAAATATGTGATAGCTCAATGATCATGCATACATACATAAAATCACGCCTCATTCCCATGGGGATAGGCAGAGATCACAGATTTCCACTTGCTACGATCCTGACATAACTCTTTCGTTTCATTCACTCTTATAAAATTCTTCATACATGCTCGTCGGTTTAGGGTACTCCTAACCTGGCCTTACTCTAAAAAGTCTGTTATCTGATCGATGTACATGTGCCGAGGTCTTCTCCTTCCAGCAGTTCCATTCACACTCACCTGATGCTGCACCTGTTTTGTTAATCTCCTTTCATCCATTTTCTCTACACATGCTCTATGAGGAAGGTACCTATATATTAAAAAAAAATTATTACGCATGTCTATAATGACCAAAATGTATAATTTTGCATGAGCTGCGCTGAAAATTCAGCGCAACGAATAAAACCGACGTTCTATTTCAGTGTAAATAATTTTTCGTGCAACACAAAGTAAATCGTAAATTTTTAATGAATTCGTGCTCACAATAGGAATTTAAACATTTTTCATGAAGGAAGTCTAGAAAATTCGGTTGAAATTAAGTCTCCATGGAGCTTTTATTCAGATTTTTCTAAATTTATGCGAGTTTATGGCGCAACGTCCGTAGAACTCAGGTTATTTAAATTTTTATCTCGTTTTGCATAATTTAAATCTGTCCAAATCTGTGTCTTTTTAATTCACTTTGACTGTATTATGCGCACAAAGAACTGCAAGCACATGGTACTTTATGAAATAATTTTTGATAATTATTTTTATTGAAAAAAATTGTGTCAAGAATATTTAAGTGAGCTGCTTGAGATTATGAATAAAAGGCTTTCGTAGCGTTCATAACGGATGGACCGACATCGCCGGATGGGTGACCGCTAATCCAGCCGACATAATATTCCGTTGTTACGTAAAGTCCGGTAGCGGCGTCCAGCTAACAGTACCGCGGACGAAAGTAAAAGCGAGCTCGTTTGCTTACTCCACTTATCTCTACTCCGCCGTCTAGTGCACGGGCCCATAACACGTCACGGTACACGGCAATTACACTTATTTATTTATTTATTATTTATTAATTAAAACGGTTACACACCAATTACATTAATTTAAAATATAGACGAGTATAAGAAAGTCAACAGCAATAACAATACAATTTCCAATTAATTAAAATAACTTAGCAAATTAAATACGTCAATTTCATACATCTCGCTCGCAGAACCTCAGACAGTCTGACACTATCTTGGTCTCCATCCGCAAACAAGTCAAAATCTGGATTGTGGTCCAAGAGAGCACTGAAACACACACAGTCACTTCAGTTTCAGTGTTTCAGTGACTGGAACACTTAAATTGTATCCTATATTTCTACTTCCTGAAACTTATCTTTAGCAATAAAATTGACACGCAAATTTCATCACAAATATAATTTTAATGCAAACAAGTTTTTCTACTGTAAAGTTTGCTTTATTCATTTTTTTTCTATTTTTTGTATTTGCCGTAAAACCGGTAATTGTAGGAGCAAACGAATAAGTGACTTTACTACCGCGTTGAATCTAAGCGACACCCGTGGGAATCTGCGATTTGAAGCTAATAAACACTGGATGAGAGTCCCTACTACTAGTTATTCATTCATAAACCTTAATTTGTAAGCTAGCTAGAAAAGTAGCGGTTACTGACGCCTGGACACAGTGGCACGTCTTGGGCAGGCCTTGTTGACTGTGACGTGTAAGACTGTGGCTGGGGAGTGGGGTGCTACCTACATGGGTTACAAGTGGTGAGCAGGAAGGCGAATAATGCTTTTGTGGGACTGATTGATAATTTCGCCTTGTAAACTACCTCTTCTGTTATGTTCTCGACTTCAGTTACTAATATCTAGGCAAGGCATTCTGTTTCAAACCTTGGAAAAATTAGTCTTTCTGCATTGTCAAAAATAAAAGCGCCATCTATTTGTAAAATATTTCTGGCCATCTATTTTGTAACTTATGGACTAAGAATATACGTTCCCTTCTTTTTTGTCTTGTTCTCTTGTGAGTATAATATAAATGTTCGGTTTTCTTATTACACGTTAGCCTTTATATAAAACTGTTTTATAAACACACATCAAAATTGTCTAGGGATATCCCATTTTGAAATTAATACGCAGTTTTTTCGAGAATTTGTACTTTTTTTCATTTTTATTAATTAACAACACAAAATAAAGATTCTTGCCATATGTAGTTTTCTATAGAAATTATTTTCAATTTTTGTAAAAATCAACAAAATGTCGATTATCCTTAGACACTGTTGATGAGCGTAAAAGACTAACGTGTGATAGTGGAAACAGGCACCGGTCCGCAACTGGCGTGAAATTAAACGATGGTATTCACTGAGATCTCATCAGACACGTAAACTGGCCTTAGTCTAGTTACCGACCGTTTATTATAGTTAGCGCTGTAATGACACCCGTCCCGATTGAAGATAAACACGCTTTGTTCTAATACATTGTTTGGTTCACGTCTTTGCTTTCATAATAAAAAAAATATATTGTGGACAATCCATACAACACTATTTAGCCCCAAATTAAGCAGAGCTTTTACTATGGGGACCAGATAGCTGATAAATAATAGTAGATTGTTACACAAGGGCAGTAAGTGAGCTATTGCGAACAAGATCTTCTTTGGCGCCCGTGCGAGCGCAGTTCGCAAAGGGCCATAATGGATTACTCGAGATATTTAGATGCCTAAGCGAGCAAAGCGAGCGAGTGCGATTATAGTTCAAGGGTGTAATAGCTACTTACAACCGAGGTAAACATTCTACTTTACATCATAAATGCAAGGTAAATTTTTAACTAGCTGATGGAACAAACATAATAATATGGCCTGATGTTAAGAATGGTTACCAAACCATCGCCTATAACAAAGCATTGGCTCGTAACTCACGCACGTCAGGAACGTGCCCTACGATGCACTTGCCTGCGTCCATAAACTTGAGGCATACAGATATTCAGCCACACGTGCCAGTAATTTCACCAGCACCCACACCTTTTAACCGAAACACAGCAATGCTTCACGGCAGAACCTACGAGGCAATGCTTTGCTACATATGATGGTTACCACATGACATCAGGTGGTCCGTTATGCTTGTTCCGTCAGTCGGTTGCATAAAAAAACACTATATTTTAATTAATTTAATGGCGGTTTAATAAAGGAAAACATAAAACATATTATTTTGTTATCTAAATGCTAATATCAATGAATTGGTTCATTTCCACGATTACCGCCACCGTTAATTCGCAATTGTATCGCCAGTAAAGTGGTTATTATAAAGGGTTATTAGCTTGGCACTTTATTAGGCAATGCCTCAATGCCTCGACAATTGCGTTGTAATCAAAGCAGTTTATCGGCGTTGTTACCGCCTATAGCTTTTCGTTCCTGGTAAGCAGTTACCGCTATAAATCAGCAGTTATGTACAGAGAAAACAATCTAATTTCAATATTTTTATGCGTGTTATTATAATAAATCGTAAACATGCAACGAATGATTTTCTTTGTGCGCCATTTGTCTCTGATACCACTTTTTGACATAATAATAGGTCTTTACCTATGAAATTGCCGTTCTTCAGTACTGGTCATTTCAAATAGAAAAAAAGTTTGGAATGGCTTTGTATTTTAAATTCAAATTAATTTTATTTTAAAAACATGACATTCCTTTTACAAAATCAGTCTTTTGTTTATTGATTAGCGTTGTATTTTCATTACTTTTGAACATTTTTCGTCATAATGGATACTTTAAAAATTCGTGTAATTATGGAATATGAGTTCCGTCGTGGCACCAATGCGACACAAACGGCACGTAACATCAAAAACGTTTACAGAGAGAACTGTACAAACGAACGCACAACCCGTTATTGGTTTTCTCGGTTCCGTTATGGAAATTTTGACTTGAAAAATGAAGCTCGTGGTCGTCCGGAGACTTTGGTCAACAATGAGGAATTAAAGGCGATTGTGACTCACCACAGCTTTTTACAAAACGGCATGAGCATTACTGCAGATGTGTACTGTGAATAACTGGAGACAATGATGGAGAAGCTTGCACATCGGCAACCAGCTTTGGTCAATCGGTCGTCCTCACTGCTCCTTCACGACAACGCGCGCCCCCATACTGCACATCAGACAGTCTCCAAGCAGCAAGAGCTGGGATTGGAAGCTCTCCCTCATCCGCCATACTCACCAGACCTTGCACCTACCGACTAATTACCTTTTCCAAAATTTTGAGAACTTTGTAGTGGGTAAACAATTCAATTCCCGAGAGGCAGTACAAAGTGCATTTGAAGAGTTTGTTGCCTCCCGTCCAGCTGAATTTTACAAGAAGGGCATTAATAAACTGCCAATGCGTTGGCAAAAATGCGTCGATTGCATGGGTGATAACTTTGAATAAAAGAAATAAAAAAAGTTTAAAAAAAAGTACTTTTACTTATTCCATACAAAACGGCAATTTCATAGGTAAAGACCTAATATTAAAAATAAATAAATATTG
Organism: Thera obeliscata; assembly: GCA_947578465.1. Taxonomy (NCBI): domain Eukaryota; kingdom Metazoa; phylum Arthropoda; class Insecta; order Lepidoptera; family Geometridae; genus Thera; species Thera obeliscata. The sequence goes on along the minus strand of OX387912.1, from coordinate 18,007,168 downwards.
TAGACAGTCCATACAAAACTGTCTAGCCCCAAACTAGGCAGAGGCTGTACAATGGGAATAGGACAGCTAAAATACATGTATGTTTTTTTTGTAAATACATAATTTGACAGAGACCAAACTCTCCTAAGTTAACTAAACCATTATTTATTCTCAGTTAGGATCGAACCTACGACCTACGGCGCAGAAGGCAAGGTACCAACTGAGCCATGACGCCTGACAATATTATAAGTATGAGTACGGATCTCTAATTGAAAGAATAATATTTCGTTTGTTATATACGTTTACTGCATTTTCATGAAATCAAAGAACTGTAATAATAAATGTGGTAGGTACAGTAAGCGGACAAAAATATTTTTAAGGTGACGCCGCCGCTTAGGTAGGTACTTTACGATCGCCAGATCGGGTTATTTACTTATGAGACTGCGGGGCGCTTTATTAGTCGCACTGTGGAAATAAACGTAGCCCTATCTTCCTTTGATACTCGGCTAAAATAATTTTTTTGAATTAGCACTGAGCAGTGAAATCTGTTCAAAACAAGGATAGCTGATAGAATTCTAAATAAGTTCTCTGTTCTGTGGAAATCATTCTTCTCATTCAAGCTAATAGACGCACAGATAAAAGTCCCTTTGTACTCGTATCTTTAGTTTATATTAAAATATAAATTATTATACTTTAATATAAATACTAAATGATTATACTTTAGTATAAATTATTATACTTTAGTATAAATTATTATACTTTATTATAATGTATTATAATGTAACTTTATTAAAATGTAGTTCTACGCTTATAACGAGTCAAGTAGTAGTAATTTTTTTTAAATATTTCAGATAAATTACTGTTTCTCTCAGATTACGGTCTCTGTTCTGCTGTGTCGATTTTCGTACTTAGATCCATGAAACCATGAAGATTTATATACAGAGCGGACTGTCCGCTAGATAGCCATAGAGCTTTATAAAAGCGAGAGCTGGCTTACGCGTATCAGCCAGTTAAAATTTAAAGCCTCGTAAATACTTAGGTATTTAGTGGAGCTTCTGAATTTTGTTTAGTCATTTACGCGGGATTAAAATGATAAATTGTTGTTCCCGAGCCTTCCCGTCGCTAGCACTCTTCATAATTAATACTTTTGTTTGCGGCTGCAGAGGTAACTGGATGAAAATAATCCTTTGTATTCTAGGTCAAAGATTTATTTAAGCTTTATTCAGGTTAGTCTTGCTGGTGTTACAAACATCAATTGTTATTTTAATAAGCGTAAACCTTTACGTAGGTATGCGGATCACTAGTCTGAAGTGGAGATGGGCAGGACACGTGGAAAGAAGGAATGATGGAAGATGGACAACGGCGATTACAGAATGGTGGCCAAGAGACGCACAGCGACCACGAGGCAGACCACCCGCCCGGAAGGAAGGAGGCGTATACCCAGCAGTGGGTGCATACAGGCTGAATAGATAGATATAGATAGAAACCTTTGCACACCTCTAGATCGCCTGCGATGGCGATTAGTGTATTGCTGTCAAATATGGCACAGACAAAGTTCGCGGCAGAGTCTGCGGATGTGTGAAAACCATATTGTTTTTGAAGTGAAAACTTCTTTAGCGGCGTTGGAGCACTTTCTGTAATGGGTATAAAATCTTAAACTCGCGTCAGGGCGTCAGGATCACGTGACCTTATCGAAAAAGCGTAGGACGGATTTTTTGCAGAAATGTACCCTAAGACTACAACGTAGAGTTCATAATAAAAATCGAAAAAAAGCGTAAGACGCTACAGATACGCTAGTAGTTACTATGACACGGTAACGTCACAGAATAGATAATAGTTAGTAGCAAGCATACCAAGGCGTTTTTCGTGACTGTAGTAGGTATAGGTACATACCTATTATAGATTTTATGAACTAGCGGCCGCCCGCGGCAGGTAGTAGTGGTCATTGGTACAAGATTTTATAGATCTACTGTATTTATTTTTCGAGTGGAGCATTGCGGCGAGCGAAGCGAGCCGCCATGCGACCATGGGAACAGCGCGGCGAGCGAAGCGAGCCGTGCTGTGACTCCCCCCAAGCCCCCCAGAACCCCCTCCTCCGAAACCCGGGGGGAGCGTCGCGGCGAGCGAAGCGAGCCGCCACGCGATCACGGGGAACAGCGTGGCGAGTGAAGCGAGCCGTGCTGTTACCCCCCTAAGCCCCCCAGAACCCCCTCTTCCTGAACCCGGGGGGAGCGTTGCGGCGAGCGAAGCGAGCCGCCACGCGACCACGGGGAACAGCGCGGCGAGCGAAGCGAGCCGTGCTGTGACCCCCCTTAGCCCCCCAGAACCCCCTCCTCCTATGTCTGCCGTTTTACTTCATTTAGGACCTACTTGTAGGTCGCGCGACAAGGTCCCTTCTAGCGGTTCCGACCCGTTGAGGATTTGGCTTTACGTAAAATTTAGGGTTCCGTATAGGGTTTTGATTGGGGTTATACTATATTGAGGAATTTGATTAAATGGTCGACTTTTAGGGTTCCTTAGGACTTTGATTGGAGTTTCAACTACACTTAGAAGCTTGATAATGTTAAAATTTTTAGGGTTCCTTAGGACTTTGATTGGGGTTTTACTACATTGAGGAATTTGATTAAGTGGTCAACTTTTAGGGTTCCTTAGGACTTTGATTGGAGTTTCAACTACACTTAGGAGCTTGATAATGTTAACATTTTTAGGGTTCCTTAGGACTTTGATTGGAATTTCAACTACACTTAGGAGCTTGATAATGCTAAAATTTTTAGGGTTCCTTAGGACTTTGATTGGGGTTTTACTACATTGAGGAACTTGATAAAATAAACAACTTTTAGGGTTCCTTAGGCCTTTAATTGGACTTTCAACTACACTTAGGACCTTGATTATGTAAACAATTTTAGGGTTCCTTAGCACTTTGATTGGAATTTCAACTACACTTAGGAGCTTGATAATGCTAAAATTTTTAGGGTTCCTTAGGACTTTGATTGGGGTTTTACTACATTGAGGAACTTGATAAAATAAACAACTTTTAGGGTTCCTACGTTAATAATCAAGTTTTCACTTCTGCCGGCACTCCCGGAGTGCAACCCGTATTTTTTTTTTTTACAACTAGCTAATGAAGCTAGCATATTATTATGATCCACTTGATGTTAAAAGGTAATTAACTATCCCTATTAGCAAAGCATTGCCTCGTAGGTCACGTTCGTTTGGAACGTGCTCTACGATGTGCTGCCCTGCGTCAATCAACTTGAGGCATACAGATGTTCAGCCTTACCTACTTTTTTTTACAATTTATAGGCTTGCGCTTAGTGCCAGTAATTTCACCGGCACCGCACCGCATTCACGATCTTCAACCCAAACACAGCTAAATATTCTGAAACTGTAGTAAACGTAGCTCCTAATACGTTTCGTCTAGAATTCTAGGTGTCTAGAGAGATCATAAGGTTAAAAAAAAATGGTCCTTCTATAATATGGAACATCTAGCCTTTAGGCCCACCACAAGCTCTCAACTCAAACTCAAAACCAGAGCCAGAGACAGAGCCAGACAGAGTTCATGGTAGGCCTAAAGATTTAACAAAACTGAGGCTAAACCAATATCAGTAGAACTAGTTGTACCGAGCGTGAGCAATAAAACCTATGTTCGACATTGCCTTGCGAGCCAATCAAACATGCTCCAGTAGCGAATCCAATAAATACTGTTTCGTTTAGTTTCACTGGGAATTGCTTCGGTTCAGAGGCTTATTTGGATTAGGGGAAAAGGTTTTCTGCGGTATGAAATGTCGGTGATAGGCTTGGAAGATATCACGTTAAAAATGAATACCACGAAAATTCAATTATATTCACAATCAAAATAACTTTATTGCGAACATAAAGGGTAGAAAAGGGGCAGGTAGGTACAGATGTCAGGGTTTCATGTAAGATCTACCATATTAACGTAACTAGTTATTTCTTGCTGTTGGTTTTCCAATAAATAAATAAATAAATATTCAACTAAAAATAGCATGCATAACTTATAAATAGGTACAATTAAAATTATATGGAATGACAAAAAATACAAACACTAAAAAACATTAGGGATTATTCATAATTGTCACAAAGGTAATCCTTCACATTGTAGTATACCTTTTCATAAAGCAATTCCTTCACATTATTTTTAATAATATTGTCAAAAGGCAATGCCAATGTATTAGGCAGATGGTTATAAATTCTAAAAATCGTACAAAAAACGTTAGTTTGGACTTTTTTAAAATCTTGGCGTCAATCATCGAGATATAAGTACTACGTACTAGAGAAGACACCGTAAATTCCTACTTTGTCTCGTTCAACTGCGGCGATCGCGCCGCACCTCACTCAGTCGCCTCAGTCGCTCTCTCTCGAAAACGCGTAAGTGCCGTGATTTACATGGCGCTTAAGACCTTTTTGCCGAGAACAAATTACGAAGAATAGGACAATTCAGTTATTTGACGTAGCTTCTCTAGTACGTAGTACTTATATCTCGATGGCGTCAATATTTTATTCTGAGAGGATATCTTACGTCGCTGGGAACTACACTTTCCTCTTTATTTTACACTGTTACCGCCTTTCCGTTAGTTACATTGTACCTCACCGGATTTTCTTGAGCACTTAATTTAGTTAATGCGCACACAAAATTAAAGCATTTAAGCATCTGGGGATCTAAAAACACAAACCCTTTTTCATCGTTTGTTTAAGAAAATTGTATTTACGTTTCAGGACCAAAATCTTCTTCTTCTTCTTAATCTTCTTCTTATCGTGTCACTGATTCATTCGAACCAAGTATGGTGAAAGGATTTTAAGTGCGCCTCGAAGAGGCTCCTTTCGTGCACTTGACACATATTTTCTTCTTAATGAATGGCATCTATCCATTTTGGATAAATTTTGCCAGTGTCGAGAAATGAGGATATATTACATAAATAAAATACTTTTTCGTCAAGTCAAGTCAGTCATAGACAAAATAATCTATTGAGATATACCAAGTGTCAAGTAGCCTTTATTGTGATTGATTGTCTATGCTTTTTAGGGTTCCGTAGCCAAATGGCAAAAACGAAACCCTTATAGATTCGTCATGTCTGTCTGTATGTCCGTCTGTCTGTCTGTTCGGCCGTGTCACAGCCATTTTTCTCCGAAACCATAAGAGCTAGACTGATGAAACTTGGTGAGTAGATGTATTCTGTGAACCGAATTAAGGTTTTAGGTCTTCAAAAACGATGTTGAGGTTTCTAATATCGTTTTTTTCTAAAACTATAAATTTTGGGGGTCCTCATACTTGAAACTGAAACTCAAAAATTTTTTTTTCATCGAACCCATACATGTGGGGTATCTATGAATAGGTCTTCAAAAATGATGTTGAGGTTTCTAACATCGTTTTTTTTTAAACTGAATAGTTTGCGCGAGAGACACTTCCAAAGTGAAAAAAGTTAGAGGGGGGTCCCTCTAACTTCTAAAATAAGAGAAAGATAAAACTAAAAAAAATATATGTTGTACATTACTATGCAAACTTTCAACGATACCTATTTGGTTTGAACGAGATCTAGTCAGTAGTTTTTTTTTTATACGTCATAAATCGTAAACCGCAATTTACCTTTCGACGAACTACAAAAACCTTTATATTATGTTATTTGATGCTACGGAACCCTTCATGGGCGAGTCCGACTCGCACTTGGCTGCTTTTTTGATCTGTGGTCGCTCTCTGCCAATAAAAGTTTTTGACTGAATGGACGTCCTCTCATTATAAATATTTAATCTAATAGTATCTACACCCTGTATCAACAAAAACCTTTGGATCCCAAGTTGAAGTAAATGATCAAAGATCTAACCAAAGTCTCATTGAACTCCAATCAACCGGAATTCGGTTTCCAAATCCCATTACAGAACCGAATCCTCATCTGGCTAGGCGTACCATGAGCTCTGTCTGGCTCTGTCTCTGGTTTTGAGTCTGTCTGAGTGCTGTCTTAATAAATCCTACGTCGAAACGACACACACGCAGTATAATGCACTGGTGAAACTCAAAGCCAGAGACAGAGCCAGACAGAGCTCATGGTAAGCCTACAGAACTGAATCCCTATCTGAAGCCCATCAATTCAGAGTAGAACGGGATTAAATAATGGGACGGTGAAGTTTAAAATGGGCTCAACTTTGATGAGGATTTGGGTAGTGTTGGGACAGAATCCCGCGATCCCGGGATTCTGCAGAATGGAAGAATGTGGTGGAAATAATTAATTTTATTTAACCCTTTCAATGTGTACCTACCGCATAATTAAATAATATTCAATTTTTGGTATAAAGATAATTTACCTTTACCCATAAGAGACAAGCGTTGACCTTTAAAAAAATTAAAAATAATAAGATTTGATTGAAGAAAATATTCTTAAAATCCATCTTTATCAATACCTAATATAATGTGAATAATATATAATGTATATAAATAGCCTAATAATAATGTAGATATCGTTCAGTGATTTTGTTTTCCCATTCAAACACACGTACTTTATAGATACTGTTGAAAAATAAAGCAGGTAGGTACTATCTAGGAGTATGGCAATTGGATGAAGCTTTCAAAGCACCTCTTGTCCTGATATTGCATCTCGGTGAAGAGTGTATTTCGTTTCATGTGCGATTCTTTGAAAGATTGAAAGCTTATTTTCTTAAAAGCTGTAACCGTTATAAAGACGGTAGTGAGCAACTTTGGATGGTAAATAATTTTTCTTTAACTATTACCTACTTATTTTTTTTTATTTTGTTTCCAATATTAAAAACTTGTTAAAGATAGGTTACTTATTTATTGGTTAAAGTTAAAGTTACGCACACAAATGTATTTTGTTTTATTTTGGAAAAAAATAATTTTTGTATTTGTTCTTTTGTTTCAACAAACATGAAAAAAATGAAAGATATTGATTATTCAATGTTGCCAAATTAAAAAAAAAATACGGGTTGCACTCCGGGAGTGCCGGCAGAAGTGAAAACTTGATTATTAACGTAGGAACCCTAAAAGTTGTTTATTTTATCAAGTTCCTCAATGTAGTAAAACCCCAATCAAAGTCCTAAGGAACCCTAAAAATTTTAGCATTATCAAGCTCCTAAGTGTAGTTGAAATTCCAATCAAAGTGCTAAGGAACCCTAAAATTGTTTACATAATCAAGGTCCTAAGTGTAGTTGAAAGTCCAATTAAAGGCCTAAGGAACCCTAAAAGTTGTTTATTTTATCAAGTTCCTCAATGTAGTAAAACCCCAATCAAAGTCCTAAGGAACCCTAAAAATTTTAGCATTATCAAGCTCCTAAGTGTAGTTGAAATTCCAATCAAAGTCCTAAGGAACCCTAAAAATGTTAACATTATCAAGCTCCTAAGTGTAGTTGAAACTCCAATCAAAGTCCTAAGGAACCCTAAAAGTTGACCACTTAATCAAATTCCTCAATGTAGTAAAACCCCAATCAAAGTCCTAAGGAACCCTAAAAATTTTAACATTATCAAGCTTCTAAGTGTAGTTGAAACTCCAATCAAAGTCCTAAGGAACCCTAAAAGTCGACCATTTAATCAAATTCCTCAATATAGTATAACCCCAATCAAAACCCTATACGGAACCCTAAATTTTACGTAAAGCCAAATCCTCAACGGGTCGGAACCGCTAGAAGGGACCTTGTCGCGCGACCTACAAGTAGGTCCTAAATGAAGTAAAACGGCAGACATAGGAGGAGGGGGTTCTGGGGGGCTAAGGGGGGTCACAGCACGGCTCGCTTCGCTCGCCGCGCTGTTCCCCGTGGTCGCGTGGCGGCTCGCTTCGCTCGCCGCGACGCTCCCCCCGGGTTCAGGAAGAGGGGGTTCTGGGGGGCTTAGGGGGGTAACAGCACGGCTCGCTTCACTCGCCACGCTGTTCCCCGTGATCGCGTGGCGGCTCGCTTCGCTCGCCGCGACGCTTCCCCCGGGTTTCGGAGGAGGGGGTTCTGGGGGGCTTAGGGGGGGTCACAGCACGGCTCGCTTCGCTCGCCGCGATGTTCCCCGTGGTCACGTGGCGGCTCGCTTCGCTCGCCGCGACGCTCCCCCCGGGTTCAGGAGGAGGGGGTTCTGGGGGGCTTGGGGGGAGTCACAGCACGGCTCGCTTCGCTCGCCGCGCTGTTCCCATGGTCGCATGGCGGCTCGCTTCGCTCGCCGCAATGCTCCACTCGAAAAATAAATACAGTAGATCTATAAAATCATGTACCAATGACCACTACTACCTGCCGCGGGCGGCCGCTAGTTCATAAAATCTATAATAGGTATGTACCTATACCTACTACAGTCACGAAAAACGCCTTGGTATGCTTGCTACTAACTATTATCTATTCTGTGACGTTACCGTGTCATAGTAACTACTAGCGTATCTGTAGCGTCGCTTTTTCGATTTTTATTATGAACTCTACGTTGTAGTCTTAGGGTACATTTCTGCAAAAAATCCGTCCTACGCTTTTTCGATCAGGGTCACGTGATCCTGACGCGAGTTTAAGATTTTATCCCCATTCAGAAAGTGCTCAACGCCGCTAAAGAAGTTTTCACTTCAAAAATATTTCTAGAACAGATGAATAAACATGAAATAACTGAATGCAAAAGGCATAAAAAAAAAATATTTTTATGCCTTTTGCATTCAGTTACCGTTTTTTAAGATAGATAACATACCGCCGAGGGTTCAGTTTCGAGTATCGTATGACTTTGAGTGCTTTTTATTGAAGAAAATGCTATTTTATTCCCAAGCACTTTATGCCAAATAAAACCACAAGGATCACATTGAAACTCGAACCTCAAAGGCTAGGTAGCACCAAGGACACACAAAGATTGATTGTGTATTATCGTGTTTTTTCGATCATTTCATTGATAGTACAAGTAGAATCCTGAAATTCATAAAATAATTATAATTGACATAAGATTACAAAGAAAAAACTTGCAAAGCAATGTTTTGGCAGTCAGTATTGTGTAAAGGCCTGCGCACACCTAGGTCGCTGGCGTTAGCGATCAGAGAAACGCTACAATACAATACAATACAATACAATCATTTAAATTAATTAATTTTTTTTTTTTTTTTTAGCTTTCAAATATTGCCGTCAAATTTGACAGCGTTTCACTGATAGCCGACGCCAGCGACTTAGGTGTGCGCAGGCCTTCAATCATTGCCGCTTTAAGAAGATTTCTGCTGTGACAAATTAAAATTTGAAAGCAAGCCCTTCAATAAATCGAATCAATAATCTACTTACTACATCGCAGTAAATAACCAGTACACTTCATCTGACTTTGACAATTTGTGGACCATATTTTTCCGAGAATTTCCAGAGAAAAGTCTTCATTTTTGTCAAATATTAACCAGCTTACTCCAAGAATAATCAGAGATCAAGATAAATAATCAAAGCGCGCGTCACAATATTCCAGTTTTGTAATCCCGGGATTTTAATGAGAAAATTTCCGTCTCTAATCCAAGGTAGTCCCGAGAGTTTCCCGGGCATTGCACTTACGGTAAGTGTACTTTCGGGAGCGTAGTTTTGAATTGCATGAATATTTCAGTTTTAACGCAAATTACTGTAATTATGTGGCGGTTTTTGTCCTGTTTTATGCAAAGGTAAGCCGTCGGCGCTAGCCAAATTTGGTAAGTTTGGGTTGAATTAGAATTTTGGTCGCATTGTGTTGTGTTATGATTGCGTGAGTTGAGAGCACTGGTGGTCTAGTGGTAGTGGCCCCCGCCTTCCGATCTGAAGGTCGTGGGTTCAAATCCACTCGTGTACCAATGAGTTTTTCTGTCGAAAAATGTATGTGCACTATGCCAGTACTCTCAAAACGGTGAAGGAAAACATCGTGAGGAAACCGGCGTGTTGTAGAACCTAAAAAAGTTCGAGCAACACGTGTCAAGGGTCACGCAAAAAGGGCCTACCAGCGGCCTACTTGCGGAAAAACCTGCCCGCACATCAAGTGCGCATGATAAACTTGATTGCGTGAGTTTTGACGTTTTAAAAGGTTGAGAGCACTGGTGGTCGGTGGTGGCCCCGCTTTGCGATCCTAAGTTGTTTTGTTTTAATTTTCCTATGACGCTTAGCAATGAAACGATAAACTTATTATTTTCTCCACAAATTAAGTTATCAAAATCAAAAACTTCAACTGAAATTCTTGGAAAATATTCACTGCCAACATGATAATGAAATATCCGCGATGCCAATCCGAAACGTAATAATTACACAGTGACTTTTGTGACATTTTAATTTGTTCTCGGGAAACAGAGTTGTCACTACAGCATATTTGCTACAGCATTTTATGAAAAGCCGGGATAGACGGTAACAGATAGAACACCGACAGCAAATATTTGTGTGGTGAACACAGTTGTTTGTTCTCTGTCTGTGTGTGTATTCCAACTATGTATTCACAAAAAAAAAAAAAAATGTGTAAGTATTATATCAGCTATCTGGTTCCCATCGTACAAGCTCTGCTTAGTTTGGGGCTAGATAGTGCTGTGTGGATTGTCCCAAATATTTATTTATTTTATCTATACTACTAGCAACTACCGACAACCGTTGGGGAATAAAGGTTCTCGAATGGCGACCACGAACCGGAAGACGAAGCGTTGGGCGCCCACCCACCAGATGGACCGACGACATTGTTAAGATCGCGGGAAGTCGATGGATGGAAAGGGCTCAGAATCGTTCTTCCTGGAAACGAGCAGGGGAGGCCTATGTCCAGCAGTGGACTTCTTCAGGCTGCTAATGATGATGATGATGATGACTAGCAACTGACGAAAAACTGGCCCAGACATGGATGGGCTCAATTTCTGGACGAGCTCTTAGCTAATGAGCTCGATCGCTACGAAGAACAAACGTTTTCCGGCTATCGTAAGGTCGGTCGGTCACAGGTCTACACAGCATTCAGTCCTTACCGACCACAATAAACGAGTTAAATGCCTTCTCTACGTGATTCACTGTACCGTATTAAGAAAGCAAATTATGCTTGGGCGGCGCACACGCAAACGTTACTTACATTACTCTCCCCATTTTGATTTTGTGACAACTGTAAAAACTACGACATGCGGATTGAGTAGATTCCATTAAAAGTTTTAAAACAAGAATTGAGAACACTGGAGTAAAATAAATAATATAGCGTATATAAATATTGTGGACAATCCACACAACACTAGCTAGCCCCAAATGAAGCAGAGCTGATATATTAATACTTGCATACTATTTTTTGTATGTACTTAGTACTTAGAATACAATATAACACCCAGACAGAGGTAACACATCTGCGTTCCACCACACAAATATTTGCTCTTGGTGGACTTCTGCGACGAGCGCCTTAGAAAACTCTGTCAAAGCCTTTCAAGGCCTCTGTCATGGCTTAATGTTTGCTGCAGCTTAAGAGCGATAACTTTGCGGCTTGAAGCACTCAGGACTCAGAATGCCAGTGTCAGTGTAGAAGGCTATTTAACTCAGCCATTTCTCAAGAATCACCAAAAAAGCTGTGTTTCGGTACCTTTAATCAAACACTATCTTTTCATCACAGAAGTCGGCAACGAGCTTTTGCAACGACGTCAATAAATTTTTATCTCATTCATTACCCGTTTTTATGTGCCTCCAATGAAATTGTTGGAACTCCAAGTTTGGGATCGAGTTTCGCAGAAATCGTATGACTGAAAACATTATTGATATTGTTTTAACTTTTAATTTTAGTGAAAACTTTCTTTTGCAAAATATTGGGTTCTTTCGTAAAGACTTTGTTCTTCTTCTGAATCCTTACTGCTAAATTTTGGGTCTAAACTAGTAAACATAATATATTAGTCTCACGGAAAAAATATTTGATGATATCACAGGAATTACTTTTTAGAAAAGCAGTCAAAGTCACGTATAAAGCTAGTTTACTACCAGGCAGGCAGGTTTAGTAGGCTCTGTCTCTGTCTTTGGTTTTGAGTCTGTGTGAGTGTATTATACTGTTGTGTGACGTTTCGATTTAGTCAGCACTCACACAGACTCAAATCCAGTACCCGAAGTCGGGGTTTTGCTACCACATTTCGTTACCAAATGTTGTTTTCGTTTCGCCTTTTGTCTCTCTCTATTGCACGGAGAAAAGATGAGACAACAACTGTAACTACGTAACGTATGTTTGCCGTCTCATATTTTCTCCGATAGGCGAAACGAAAACAACATTTGGTAACGAAATGTTGTAAATGCACTGGGACTTCGGGTACAGAGCCCGAGACAGAGCCCGACAGAGATTGTGGTAGGCCTACAGTTATACTTGTATTACTCTGCCCACGGTAGTTTAGAGTAATTTAATGTTAAAACGTTTCCGCTTGTTAAGTTTTTACCGATCGAATTTTTTGGCATTGTTCTTGTTAGTGGCAATTTGCTTTCAATAACGACGTGTGACATCATCGATTTACCGTTCACCACACTGTACTTTTACAGTAAGCTCGTATAAGCTGGTGTATTCGATCGTTTTTTTTTCGACTAAGCTCTGCTCTTGTCGGGGTTCTTATGCCGTTCCTCCAACTAATAGTATCTCCAATGCTTCTTAACTTCTTTTAATGATATGACAGTGACTTTTTCTTTTATCTGACTAAAGTTATTCTTGGCCTTCCTATTCCTAGCTTTCTTAAAACTGTTCCTTTAATAATATTCTTTATATAGGCTGTTATTGAAGTTCTTAAGCCACTCAAAGAATCCCGTCATGCCTTAACTGCTATAGCCAGGAACGTCAACGTCACAACGTGCTCAACGTGGAGTACATCTAAAAAACTGACTCTCAGCTCAGGGGCATAAAGTAGACTTTGTTTTAACAGAGGAACCAGCCAGTTTCGGGATGACATAGTTGGCACATGCATGGATATACAATTGGTCTGTTGAATCTAACAAAAGTCTTCAATTTTCTTATTTATTTTAAAATTTTATTATAAATTATAATGATATTCGATGCAAAAAACTATTAAAACTAATATTTGAATTGGTTATAAGCAATTGAAAATTCATGAAATTTGAAAAACAATCACGTGAACACAAACGCACCACCATTGGTCGCCATAGTTGTGACGTCATAATATTATAGAATTAGCTCTGTATCAGTACTACGATGAGGAGAAATATAACATTGTGACGTCACACTCTGTCGGTTTCGTTCGGAAACTATCGGCGTGTTTTCGGTTCAGGGTTCAATAAAAGATTTTTAAGCTAAAATAATTTCTGTAATAACTTTTAAATTATAGCAAATAAAAATAAACTAAAAATAGTTTTGTATGAAAACATGAGCATGATTTTTTAATTGAACCCAAAAAAAACCGATTCAACAGACCAATTGGACACTCACGGGCCAAGCATTGATACTTTTTGTAAATCACTGCAAGTCTACCTTGTCTGCCTGGTGGTCTAGAAACACTAAAGCTGAACGGAATGGTGACTCAGTCTCCTCAATTTTATTGTAATAATTAATGTAACGGTGGACCACTGGCCCACCAGTGTCGTCGTAAAAATTCCATTGCAAAAACTGCGGGAAGTCGAAGGATGAGTGGCCTCAATATCGTTCTTCCCAGAAATGTATTGGGGATATAGGTTGTGGAAGACCAGCGGTTAGACATTTTCATGCTACTTTTTTTTATTAAAGGAATTGATGGAAAAAGCATCATTATGGCTCATCTGATGTTAAGTGGTAGCCATCGCCTTTAACAAAGCATTGCCTTGTACTTGCTCTGCGATACATTGGCCTGCGTTAATCAACTTGAGGCATACCGATGTTCAGCCTCACGTGCCAGTAATTTCACCAGCACCCACACCCTTCAAACCTAAACACAGCAATGCTGTTTCCCGGCAGAAATAGGCATGGTGGTAGTACTTCTCCAGAGCCTTTCACAAAGAGTTCTACTACTACTCATACAGGTCAAAGGTCACTATTACTCTGTAAGTACAAAGGTAGCGAGTAATATTAGTAAAACAAGGATTGTAGAAGGTCGTCTACCGCAGTGACATAGCGGCTCTCACCACACTCATTACATCCTCCGTATAACTGTGCCAGTTAGGGTAAATGAGTGGAGTTAGACTTTACTATTAAGTTAGACAAAACAAGCTGCAGATGTTCCACACATCACTGTCCCCAAGCCAAGCGAATGGTGTGTAAGACCATTATCGATCATCATCATCTTAACCTGTAGGTCTACCACAAGCTCTGTCTGGCTCTATCTCTGACTCTGGTTTTGAGTCTGTGTGAGTAATCAACAGTATACTATACTGCGTGTGTGACGTTTTGGCGTAGGATTTAATTAGTCAGCACTCACACAGACTCAAAACCAGAGCTAGAGACAGAGCCAGAAAGAGCTTGTGGTAGATCTACTTTATGTAAGCTTTTTTTGTCTTATACGCGTATTTTTTGCTTTTAACGACCTAGTTTTTTTGACCTGACTTTGGCCACTTGGTCAAGTCACCTGTACAAAGATACAGATTCAAAGCAACATTTTAAAATAGTTTGATGCATCACACCAATATTGACTTAACCTACGTAATATTATTGATGGTATAGATAGTGCAATCCACGAAGGCGCGCCCCACTATTCCTCCTAACCGTTTATAGTATATGTGTGCAACCTTCCATCAATGTTTGAGTGTTATCGGTACACACTAATTACCTATGAGTGCACACGCACACTACAATGAACGCAGACTACGGTTCGCGACTGCCGCTCGGAGCAAACTCCCCGCACCCCGCGAGGGGCGCGTTTTCGTGAATTGCACTATCTATATTAGATATTATGCTATCGATCATTTTTGTATCGTGTGAGGAAAAATTGTCTTAATTCAAAAAAGTCAAAATCAGAACACGTGATGAAATTAAAAAAATTGGCATGTCATGTGACCATTTTATAAAACAAGCAAATAAAACTAAAGATTTTTGAGAATTATTTGGTTAGGCCATATTTTTTTTATGAGAATGTTGGTATGTAATCGTTTTAATAATAATATTTGATAACAACGCATTGCATTGGATCAATCTTTAATGTTAGATCTAAGTGTAAATAAATACATTGAAATCGAAATTATTGACAAGGCATACATATTTTGTTTCAACTATTGTAAGTCTGGTTCCACACTAGCTTACCAACCCACAACGACAATCAAACTAACAAAATACCCGGCAGTTACGCTGCGTAATGTAATAATGACGTCATCTCCGCAATGGCGTTATGCGAAACTGCGAACTCATTAGCTTATTCCAGTAATGCTTTGTTGCTTAGTTTTCGAATATTTGACTTCGTTTCCGTTACCTTATATTACCTATTCACTTTAACAATGCCTAGGGATATTCCATTTCGAATTGGTTTTCTGATTTTACGAGATTTTGTTCCTACTTTAATTTTTATTAATAAATAATATAAAACAGATATCTTTTACTATTATTAATAAACAACACAAAATAAAGATTCTTGCCATACTTAGTTTCCTAAAGAAGTTAATTCCAGTTTTTGTAAAAATCAACAAAAGTTGACTAAGTATCTCTAGACAATGTGTGTAACCCTACCACGCACTCTTCAAGCCCCTACACCCTTATAGAGGACTTGAATTTCAGGAATTTCTTTCGTAGAAAGGTCGGGCAGAAGTTATCTAGGTCAGCCATACGCACGATGAGTTGTGAAGATCGCGGGACGTCGTTAGATAGAGAAGACTCATTTTTATCTTAACCATTGTGCCAACAATACACTTCTACAGGCCAATGATCTTCTTCTTCTTAGGGTGCCTCTCCACTACTGAAGGTTGGCAGTCATCCTTTTAAACTTTCTTATATCTAGGGCAAGCCTAAATAGGTCTTCTACTTTCTTGATCCCGGTCCATTCCCTGATGTTGCGAAGCCATGATGTTCTTCTACCTACTCCTCTCTTGCCCAACAACTTGCCCATCATAATAAGTTGGTGCAGATGGTAACGCTCATGCCGTAAGACATGTCCCAAGTAGGCAACTTTTCTCTACTTTATAGTCTCACGAGACCGGGCTTTTTTTTTCGAGGCCGATGATGGTGATGATATTAGTCGCTGAGTCTAACTCATTTTTAATCTAAAGCTGTAATGGTTTAGTCACTTCTTTGTCATGAGCTACAACAATACAAATGTACCGGTATAATAATTTTCTACCGATCTAGTCTCTATCCTTTCTCTTACCTCATGGCACTATCATCTTTACTAACGTCAAAATAGAGAGTAGAATTCTCTGAACTCCAGTCTCATTCAGCAACCTTTTTTCTGCCTCTTATCAGGACGATCTTATAATTGATAGAATGTTTTTGCTACTCTATTGTGATGGAGTTTTTTCTTTGGCGAAATTAATTGGTGACCAAATACAAGAGCCGTTATACATTATGTTTTGATTTGCGGTACTGATATTGTCAGCGACAATTTCTTTGTATCCCACGCAGTATTTTAACAGCATGGAACCACTCCTTGGTTTTTAATGACAGATATACTGACTGGCCTCTAGCTCTGTTGGTAGTAGCTCTGCCTTCTGCGCCGTAAGTCGTGGGTTCGATCCCCACCGAGAACAAATATTTGTGTGGTTAACATAAATGTTTGTTCTCTGTCTGGGTGTTATATTGTATTCTAAGTATGTATTTACAAAAAAAAATGTATTCAAGTATTATATCAGCTATCCCATATTACAAGCTCTGCTTAGTTTGGGGCTGGGTAGTGTTGTGTGAATTGTCCACAATATTTATTTTATTATTTTGTCCACAATATTTATATAACAAAGTGCCAGATCTACAGTTTGAAACTTAGCATCCTAGGGCAGGCGACTCTGTACTCCGTAAATATTTTATGCTAGAACAGAGATCTGTCTGTCTGTCTGAGTTATTAGTTATGCACGAGTGTAGTTGATTTTTACCGCATGCTCAATTTTGATGACCGAGCAAGCGAAGGATTCTAAAATCCTGAATCCTGAGCGTTATTATAGAAATCAAAAGCGCACGAGGTGAAAAATCTTTGCACTCGAGTGCAACACGTAACTTTACATTCCACCTCAGCGAGGAAACGCCTAAATGAAAAAAAGAAAATGGCACGTGTAAAGCAAATTAAAATTTAAGTACCATTAGACTATCGGTGCTCTTGTTCTCTCCATTGCCAAAGTGAGCTGGACTGTTTTTGGAGTTTTTTATGTTTATCTTCCAAATTAAACTCCAACGGCTTATAAGCCGTACTGATAGGTGTGATTAAAACAAGAGGCGTAGATAAAACAGATTAAACAACTATGAACTACCATTCCATACCCTCATCGCGCACTATTGATATACAGACAAAACAACCATTAGTAATAGTGGCCCCGTTATCAAAACAGTCGAACAGCTTGTGAAGAAAACGCGAGGGAATAATTATGTTTGGGCTCTACTATCGAAGTTTAGGCTAGAACTCCATGATAATTACCGACGAAGCACAACTAAAACAGCTGGTGTTGTTATAAGTAGGCCTACCATGACCTCTGTCTGGCTATGTCTCTGGTTCTGGTTTTGAGTCTGTGTGAGTGTTGACTAAATAAATCCAACGTCAAAACGCCTTCTTCTCGATTTCATTATATATTTTTGATATATTACATAAATAAAATAGTTTTTAGTCAAGTCAGTCAATAGACAAGTCGGCAGTCATCAGTGAAACTTTGATGAATATGACAGCGATATTTGATAGTGTTTCACAGATCGCCACCGCAGTACGCTTATATGTGCGCAAGGCTTTAGAACTAGCGACTGTCTAGATTTTAGCTCAAAAGTTGTTCATTGACGTGACTTCAGAACTCAAATCTAGACAGCTAGATCGCTTGTGATTATAAAACACGACATTTAACAGTATTTTTTATAATTAAAAAATTCAGGGTAAAATACAAAACAAAACCACTAAAAACGCTAAATTAATTACGTATCGAACTCGTTTGAAAAATTCTTTTATTACGTTGTGATACGATCTATAAAATCCATTATTTTATGAAAACTAAGCAAAACGATGGTAAAAGCGCTGTACCACAAGCTCTGTCTGGCTCTGTCTTTGGCTCTGGTTTTGAGTCTGTATGAGTGTTGACTAAATTAATCCTAAATTGAAACGTCACACACCCAGTATAATACACTGGTCAGAACTCACACAGACTTAAAACCAGAGCCAGACAGAGCTTTTGGTAGGCTTACTGGTGGAAATGAAAACCCGGGAAATGAATAACCGTCAATGCGGGGAAAAGCAATTAATAGCGGATTAATTCTGATGAGATCGAATTTGAAAATAGACTTCGTATTTTGATAAAAGCAGCGCAGTGTAAAAAGAGAGAGAATGATGTGAGCTGTTTGCGCGCACTAGAGCAATAAGAAACTGAACACTTCAGGATCTAAGATATTTTTAACCGACTTTCAATAAAAAAAGAGGATCTCAATTTAGTTGTTTTTTTATGTAAAATACACATAATATATAATACAATATAACACCCAGGCAATACACAAATATCTGTGTTCACAAATATTTATTTTGTTCTCGCTGGAGATTGAACCCACGATCTACGGCGCAGAAAGCAGAGCTACTGCCAACTGATCTGAGAGGCCAGTTAAAGATTTTAAGATATAGAGTTTTTAGTGTCTATTATTTTAAAGTAGCATTGCACTTCTTCTTCTTATCGAGTCAAGACTCTAACTACACCCTCCTCGACCAATATGTCGCCACCTCAATAGCTCCACTCGATGCCATGTTTAGATCTTCCATGGTGCAGGTGGTCGTGCACTGCGGACATGAAAGTAAGTGTGGCATGTCCTGTATGGGGGCCCCGCAGTTGCACGGTACCCTGTTCGGGTCGATGATTCCCCACTTAGCCAGGTTTTTTCTGCAGCGGCCTACCTGGGCCCGGAGTCGGTTGAGTGATTTCCATATAGGCCACTGCAGATCATGTCCAGGTGGTAAATGTTCTTCAGGTGCTATAAACTGTAGAGGGGGAGGATGTTTATTTCTCCACAGCTCACATTTCAAACTCATCGCACTTTCTTCTGAGGAGGTGGTGTGACTCAGGAAACTTTTTCTGCTCTTAAGGCGGGCGCGTGGGATCCGGAAACCATTTAAAGGGTGGCGACTATCTACTTCTTGTTTCCTCTTTTCTAAGCGGCAAGCTGTTTCGCGACGAACATCGGGGGGCGCTATTCCTGCCAGTGGATACAACTTGTTAAGCGGAGTGGGCTTTAAGCACCCAGTTACAATGCGACAGGTGTCGTTCAGCGCAATGTCTACCTCTTTAGCGTGGGCAGAACGATGCCACACTGGGCATGCAAACTCCCCAGCTGAATAAGCCAGAGACAGAGCGGTTGTACGTAGTACATGCGGTGTTGCTCCCCAACTGGTTGACGTGAGGCGACGTAGCAAGTTGTTCCTGGTATTAACTTTTAGCTTGGTGTTAACACAGTGGGGCCTGTATGTCAGCGATCTATCAAGAGTAATGCCCAAGTAGCGTGGCTGATTGCAGTGTTCTATTGCAACTCCTTGCCAAGAGATATTCAGAGTCCTGTTAGATTGACTATTGCGGAGGTGAAATGCACACGACTGAGTTTTCGAGGGATTGGGGCGTAAAGCATTTTCATCGTAGAATTTCCCGAGTACTCTCAATGCTTCTGTCAGTATGTCCTCAGATTCCTTAAAAGTGGAAGTCTGGGCGGCTAATGCAAGATCATCGGCATATAAAAACCGCTGTGTTTGGGCGGAGCAAGGTTGGTCATTCGTATATACATTAAACAAAGCTGGAGCGAGCACACTGCCCTGAGGGAGTCCATTTTTCTGGCAGCGCCATCTGCTTTTGTTATTGTTGAGATGGACTTGAAAGCGGCGGTTGTTAAGAATCTCGCTTAGTATGTGGACGAAACCTATATCCTTTGTGAGGTCGTTGACTTTCAGGAGAAGTCTTTTTATGTTAACAGTGTCATAGGCAGCTGATAGGTCGACAAATACAACACCAGTGACATTATTTTCCTCAAAGCCATTTTCGATATGCTGCGTCAATTTGAGGGTTTGACTAGTACACGACTTTCCAGGCCTGAAACCAGCTTGCTCTGCGATAAGATTAGGTTCAATGATAGGTGTTAGGCGGTTCAGTAAGAGTCTTTCAAAGAGTTTGAATGTGTGGCACAGAAGAGAGATGGGTCGGTAGCTTTTAGGGTCTTTAGGGCATTTTCCTGGCTTAAGCAAAGCAACCACTTTTGCACGCCTCCAGAGTAGAGGGATCTTGATATCCTTAAGGCAGGAGTTGAATAAGGCCAGTATCCAGGATACAGCTACTGGTCCGAGGTGTTTAATTTGGTCGACAGTAATATCGTCGAAACCAGCAGCTTTACCATTTTTCATGGCCTTGATTCCGAGTTTCACATCTAACACTGTAAATGGTTTACTCAAGTCAGCAGTATCATCGGCAGACACGGATAACTTTCTTGTCTTGGGTAGGCGATGTGGTGGTTTACCATTAATGAGAAGCTGATGGGCAACTTGATTGGCAGTTACTTGACCTGGGTTTTGTGCCACAGGAGGGTCCCCAGTCAGTTTTTGTATTGTTTGCCATGCCTTCTTACTATTGCGTGTCATATCTACTTCGGTTACCAGTGTCATCCATTTCTGTTTGCGACTTTCACCAACCTCACGCATGAGGGCCTCCCCCATTTCCAACGTTTGCTCAGAGAATGGATCGGAATTATATGAAGATTCATATTCTGCAAGTAGGGCGGCAGAGTCTTTATTTAACCCAGGAATATAAGCAGTACTGCAGCCACGTGGTATGTGCTGACGAGACACAGTCCATACAGTGTCAACAAATTTTTGGTAGTTGCATGGCACAGGATCTATAATGAGAAGTTTTGCATCAATACCCTCAGAAAACAGTTCCCAGTTAGCCTTTGAAAAGTTGAACCGTCGTCTAAAAGGTACTATCTGTGGTTTGATAACAGATTCAATGCAGCAGGCAATGGGCCTATGTTGAGTTCTTGGAATAGGCTGGTGAACTGTCTTTTTGCACAATTTGCTTACGTTATCGCTGGCAAACATCAGATC
Organism: Thera obeliscata; assembly: GCA_947578465.1. Lineage (NCBI taxonomy): Eukaryota > Metazoa > Arthropoda > Insecta > Lepidoptera > Geometridae > Thera > Thera obeliscata. Next base: position 17,986,151 of record OX387912.1, on the reverse strand, counting down.
AGGGTTGTAACCACGCCGCCATCTTCCACTGTTAAAAGAGGCTGGTAGTTTGGCGTTATGAATCAAGACAAGGTTTTCTGCCTCCGCCCATTCTTCTACTGCATTGCCGTCTGAATTATCATTTTTATAGCCCCAGGCGGTGCTGTGACTGTTAAAATCACCTACTATAATTTGAATTGGCCTGTTGTAGAAATTACTGGTGGCATTAAAGTGGAAAGGTTGTTTCGGTGGTTTGTAAATTGACGTTACTGTACAGCTTCCTGTATCAATGGTGATAGTTTCAATAGAATCATCTGCTCGGGTAGCTGTTGACTGCACAGCAATATTTGGTCGAACGAAAACAGCACTGCCGTACTTTGGATGCGGAATTTCTGCAGTGAGAATCATTCCTGGTATGTTTGGTCTTAGTTGATTGATATCACGATGTGTTTCTTGAATACAGATAATGTCGCATAATGATTTATGGCACAAGTTTGCGAGAAGTTGGGCCTTGTTGTTGGAAAACCCTTCTATGTTGATAGAGATTACGTTCAATGCGGGCTTGTTCATTGAATTCTTGTTGGTATTGGCGGATGGTACTGCCATTGGAGTTGGCGCTAATAAGTGCCTTTGAAGTGGAGGTCGTTTTAGAGTTTGAGTTTTAGTCATTGTGGTAAAGAGATTAGTCAGCCTAGATCCTGCGTTACCGGGTCTAGCTGCTTCCAGAGTGCGCCACGTGGAGGATCTCTTCATGCACTCCATTTTGACTATGTTAACGCATTATACAGGCTTTTTCTTGAGAATATCTAGAGGAAATTAAAATATTAGCACAGTTTCAAGGTCATTTAGAAACCCGTAGAACAGCTCCTCGGAATCTGCAGCACGTCCTTGCTATTTAACGGGAACCTGGATCTTAATAGCTACTGGTTTTGAGGCATTAAAATTATGGCCACGAGCCGACCGAGAAATAGCATTGAAGATTACGCCCCGTATTCAAGAGATTACTGAGTAATAACTAACGAGGGAGTACAGCCATCAAAACAAAGAAAACAAATGAGTTTATAACTCATTTGCTCGTAAAGGGTCTCTTATTTCACTAATTTCAGTATCGTTATGTATGTCATTACGTACTAGTGCGGTAATGTAATGTAAAACGCACGGGTTGCTTTTTAATAAGGTAAAACGTACGGTTTATCAAGATGCTAAATTTATGAAATGAAACTGAATGAAACGAAATGAGACTTAATGAGACTGAATGAGACTGAATGAGACTGAATGAGACTGAATGAGACTGAATGAGACTGAATGAGACTCAATGAGAATGAATGAGACTCAATGAGAATGAATGAGACTCAATGAGACTGAGTGAGACTGAGTGAGACTGAGTGAGACTGAGTGAGACTGAGTGAGACTGAGTGAGACTGAGTGAGACTGAATGAGACTGAGTGAGACACACTTTGCCAGTGCTCTCAAACGGTGAAGAAAAACATCGTGAGGAAACCAGCATGTCGTTGAACCTAAAAAGTTCGAAAATATGTGTCAAGTGTACGAAAGGAGCCTCTTTGAGGTGCACTTAAATCCTTTCACCACACTTGGTTCAAAAGAACCAGTGACACAATAAGAAAAAGAAGAAGCAAAGCTACTTTATGACTTTTATGAACAACGGGATATTTACCATGATTAAATTTGACTCCGATATTTCGGCAAAATTGCATGCACTATGATCACGCGGGTTGAAGTGAAGAAAAGGGCTTCAATTTAGTTGCTTGTAGTTGTTTATACTTCACAAGACACCAAACCACTAAATTAAAGCCCTTTTGTAACATGTCTGAAGATGAACATATTTTGCTAATTTTCTATTCACCGTCACTCCCGATTCTTGAGTAAACTTACCGTGATGCAATTTCTGAAAAACTACCTTTAATTAGTTGTACACCACAAGAATATGACATTACACGTTTAATTAAAATATTAAAACTATAGTGAAGTCCAATGGGCGGTCTTATCGCTATGCGCGATCTTTTCCAGTCAACTTTTGGATGGACAGGTTTTTGTTTTTTTTATTTTTACATATTATAGGCTTGCGTTTGACCGCAATCTCACCTGCTGTTAAAGGATTTTTTTGAAGTACGAAATGGCCTTTATTCTTTATTCTTTATTGTACACACATACAGATGATAGATAAACATTATAAAGCGGGCATGTACAGAGGCGAGCTTAACCCTAAATAGAGTTTTCTACCAGCAAACCTTGGAGGATAGAGAGAGTTGATTATAGTAGTGGGTGGGTGTACAAACATAACAGGCATTGGGAAAAAAGAAAAAAACCTTTACTCTCCACTGTACAGCTAACTCTTATTACTCTGGTAGAAAGACTTATCTTTAACTGTAGCACTAACTGTTGTTATAGCCATTACCTATTAGGTAAGTTAATTGTTTATCAGTGCGGTTATCTTAGTTTGAATTCTGCTTTAGGTTAGTAGATTTAGTTTTGATTGGTTGTTTAATAAAGCTCCGTCTATCTGAAATAGGTTACTAGTGTGCTAATAAGACCTACAGAGTTACCACAAGCTCTGTCTGGCCCTCTCTTTGGCTCTGGTTTTGAGTCTGTGTGAGTGCTCACCAGTGTATTATATTGTGTGTGTGTGACGTTTCGACGGATGATTTATTTAGTCTAAACTCACACAGAACACAAAACCAGAGCTAGAGACATTTTTCACAAAGCATAACTCAGAATTTTCTATCGTACCTTTATGTCTGTTCTTCTTGTTCTTATTCCCTCTTGTTCTCATAAGTTCATTGGTTCTTCCAAACCAGCAGTGTGGCAAAAGGATTTCACAGGTATTTTTTATGTCTGTGTAAATCTCATTAAACTTTCGAACGCTTGACTCTGTTCGAGAACGTACTCGAAGCCAAGTGTCATCTCATTTCACAATCAAAGGATCTTCATCATTGTAAAGGCGCTCTCACACTAGAGCGTTCATCTGTAATGTTGGTCACATGTTCAAATTCGTTCATAATCATCATCAAACTCAAACTCAAAACTCAATAAAATTTTATTCATATCAATTCCAAGAATCAGTTTGAAACGTCTTAAAGCTAGGTGAGTCTAGCCATCTCATCATCTCAGCCCAATATCACTCAATGCCAGGGTACAGGCTTTCTTAATGTTCTGTCGTCGACCCATCGTGCTTTTGGATGATGGATGATTTTTGATATAAAAAACATTTGCAACGACTGATATTTATGAAAGCACCTGATTTAACTATTACTTTGAAATCAAATCTAGATTGACAATTGAAATTGAGACATTATAATTATGATCAAAGTTGAATTTGAAATTGCTACCTTAAAATGAGCCTAGTCAAGGTTGTTTTTGTATAACACGCATGAAACTATCGTGCATGTTTCATCAACACCTTACCTACACGTGTAATTCAGGTGAATGCTCCGGTGGGGTGTGCCTTAACGTTAAGATGAGTTCGTCACTTCAAACCCGCAAATTGTCCCCGATTTTTTGGGCCGTAAATACTTCGACCTTAATAGTAAAAACTGTTTTGTTAGACACCTTTTGTTCTATTGTTTTATTAACAATAGCCGTGATGAAACGAACTCTTTTGGGTCCATATTCGCAACATGTTGCCACAATACATTTTGTATACCGTCGTTAGTAATATGAATTTTATTGTTCACGTGAGGTAACAGAATTATGGCCTATTTTGGGTGAACGTAGGGTTCATAACGAAGCACAAAATGTAATTTACTGGCTTAATTTGACCTTTGAAATACCAGGATTGCAGACGGCATTTTCTTTTGTCCCTGACTTCCAAGAGTCTGAGGGTTTTTAAATGTTGAAACCCATTTGTCTTTTGTTATAAGTGGCTTTTTGGAGAGATTTTCCGCTTTAACTTTTTATCAGTACAGTTAATTTAGTATTATTTTTATTCTTTAATTGGATTATTCATAGAGCCAGAGGAATATAGGCACAAATTATAAAAATAAAAGCGTTCAAGTGCGAGTCGGACTCGCCCATGAAGGGTTCCGTAGCAACAAGTAACATAATAAATATAAAAGTTCTTGTAGTTCGTCGAAAGGTAAATTGCGGTTTATGACGTATAAAAAAAAAACTTCTCACTAGATCTCGTTCAAACCAAATATCGTCGGAAGTTTGCATAGTAATGTACAACATATATTTTTTTTAGTTTTATCATTCTCTTATTTTAGAAGTTAGAGGGGGGGGGGACCAACTTTTTTCCACTTTGGAAGTCTCTTTGGTCTCTCGCGCAAACTATTCAGTTTAGAAAAAAACAATATAAGAAACCTCAACATCATTTTTGAAGACCTATTCATAGATACCCCACACGTATGGGTTCGATGAAAAAAAAAATATTTGAGTTTCAGTTTCAAGTATAATACCCCCAAAATTTATAGTTTTTTTTTCTATTTTTGTGTAAAAATCTTAATGCGGTTCACAGAATACATCTACTCGTCAAGTTTCATCAGTCTAGCTCTTACGGTTTCGGAGAAAAATGGCTGTGACATACGGACGGACAGACAGACAGACAGACATGACGAATCTATAAGGGTTCCGTTTTTGCCATTTGGCTACGGAACCCTAAAAATGGTGAGTGATCTTGGTGAAACCCTGGCGACAGACATCCGATATACTGTACAAGCAATAATATAAGTTTAAAAAACTTGAGAAACTTAATGCCCAAGCTTTTAAACCGATTTGGATGAAATTTCTATGGGACCAATCTAGAAGTATTACCTTTCAGATAAAAAAAGAACTTACTAAATCGATTCATAAATGACGGAGGTATGCAGTAACAAACATTTTAACAAAACGACTGCATCGATTTTGATGTTATTTTATGAGATCAACCTAGAAATATAACTTTTCCGATACAAAAAGATTTTACATATCGGTTCATAAATGAAGATTTTTTTTCAAATCGGTTCATAAATGACGAAATTATGCGATAACAAACATAACAAAAAAACATCTTGAGAACCTTCTCTTTTTATTTGAAGTCGGTTAAAATAAGTGTTCTACAAAAGTAAAGTGTTCCTATCCTAGAAACCCTCGCCAGCAATTTATTATCTCTTAGAAATGGCAGTATTCCAAAAAGCATTAGGCTTTGGTAGTGCTATCTCCTGGCGATAATGGAAACGTTATATCTTTGAAAGGGAGCCGAGTCCTACTGTGTCAACGGTTTCAATTGTTGAGTAGAAATATACTGGCTATACACCACTATTTTGTAATTACCATAAAAAATGCCGATATTGGCTGCTGAGACTGAACACATCCACGAAAAAAAAAATTTAAGTCATAAAAAAAATATCTCTAAATAACCACAATTTTTAGTCAAATATTGAGAAATGATTCAACAAGCAAAAATCATTTCATTCATAAACGCTAAATACCAAGCGGAACCGAACAGCGTATTTTTTTTTCTCTCTAGTACTACGTAACTAATATGTAGCAGGATTTCTGAAAAATTTAACATTTAATAACTTTCGTCATTTTATCGAAACTAAAAATTCTGATTGCACTTTTATAATGTTCTACCCCTACTACGAGTACATTACCCTATTTTTTTTTCGTAGTTACAAAATAGTGGTGTATAAGTAGAGGATTAAAAAAAAAACAGAAATACCAATGAGATATTAGGGCGCGTTTGGTCTTTTTGGTATGGCAAATAAAAATCAATAAGTAATATTATTCATACTTGTTAAATTTAAAACAGACCTAAATATTATACCTAGGTATTCTCGTTTTGAAAATTAATATAATTGAAAATGAAAATACAACCTAAAACTATGAACCGAGATTCAAACCCACGACCTTTATAATCTTATTGCTCCAACGTTTCGCCACTTAGTTTGGTAAATCAATATTATTTTTCGCTCAGCAAAAAATACATTCTCTTTAATGAACAGGAAAAACTTGCAAAAATGAAAGTTCTAATGACCATTATTTTAATTGCGTTTCACTGCCAGGTTAGATAATTGGTTTTCTTTGTTTTCTTTGATTATTTTTGTTGAGGAATTGGAGAGCTTGGCTAGAGTAGCCGGGCTAGCGTAGCTCAATACTCAATATATTTATTGCATGCACATGGTTTACTTTAGGCTTGGAGTAACATGGCTAGTTTAACTTGCCTAGCCGTTCTCAAAAGATCAACAATACGACTTATTTAGTAACTTCAATCAACTGAATTTCAAAGCTTGAAAACTGTTTTTGGCCTTAGCGTACAGTTTCAGAATAGTACCACAGAAATACGCTTACGTACGTTCGATCATTGTAGGAATTAGGTAGATAATTCGACGTGATTTTCAATTTCAGCATTTTGATTGGATCGTTTTCAGCTAATATTGATATTTAGGAGATTATTATCCAGTTCCACCGTTATTCCACTCTCCCGTTTTTAAAACCTAATATACAAATTATACCTAAAAGCTATTACGTATTATGTTTTAAACTTGGCTTAAACAAAATCTCATATTTGGTTTCTGGGACATTGGTTTTTTTTTCTCTTATGATAGTACATTCGAATGATATCAGTAGTCAGTACCTACATACATACCATTTTTATTTTCAATCAAATATGTTCTACTTTTCAGTATATTCAAATGGTGTCAGCAAGTGCTACTGAACCCTCCTTGTGTGACATGCAATGTCATGCTGGTGTAAAACGAATAGATCATGTTGACACGCCATTTCTTCATAAAGCCCGCATACGTCTACGCTCGCATATTTAGCCTAGAACCACGCAACAATAGCCGAAGTTCATTATAGATAAGTGCTCAAACGCGTTAAGCGACCCGACCCGTAATATTAGCAATTCTGAAACAATATATATTTAAATTCGTAATGCGATAGGTCTATGTACAGTTCAGTTGTGCATTTGAGAAGAAAAATGTGGTTAATAATGTAACCACAAATATTATACTAAATTAACAAATTTATGAACAAGTACTTGGTATAAAAATGTTTAATGTTTGTTGATATTTTGTAGTGGTGAATACCAAAAGACTCTGCCATGACAGTTTTACCACAGTGACTGACACAATTAGGTGTCAGTGTCATGCCATTTGACATTTTTACTGCAGTGACTTTAATTGACAGCGTTATTTATCTAAATGACACCCATATTCTTTAAATTTAAAGACATCAATAGTACGTAATAATACGGTGATGGTACTACTTTATCTAAGCTATTTCATAAAGTGCTCTACCAAGCCGCTTAACTAAGCCGTAAAATGCTTAGAAAAATAAGGAAAATGAAAATAGGCTTATCGGGGCTTAGTGCCCTAGATTTACAAAAACGTTTAGCTGTAAATTCTTATTGCTGGCATTTTAATAATGTTGCAAACCCCCTTTCTAATGTTGCCCCTTTTCCAAGGACTCAGGAAATTAAAGGGGCCCATAAAAGTCTTATCAGCATCTCCTGACTACCACCTACACTTTAAATACTGGCACGTGAGGTTTAACATCTGTATGCCTCAAATTGATGGACGAAGAGCAGTGCATCGTAAGTCATGTTCCTGACGTACTTGTTAAGGTGGTATCAGGTGAACCATTATGCTTGTTTCATCAGCTGTTTGTATAAAAAAAACACTGCGGTAACTAATGATGATGATGTCATTCTTTCCGATTTCGGCTACGGCGACATTATTACTGCTCTAAATGATTTTTTTTGCCTTTCGTGCTCACCAAGGCTGTAGACTGAAATAGGCCGATGAAAAGAGGCTAAAATAGGCATTAAACAAATAAAACGTGTGTACATCGGAAGTAACAGTAAGTACCGTAAAAGCTTCCTCATATTGTTGCAAAAGGAAGCCGCTCATAATGGCCTATTGTCTACAATAAACTCGCATCATGGATATGGTGGTTAGGTATTATGTAAGGTTACTGCTAAAGCCGCCTTCAAACGTCGAACAATATCTGATTTCCTTTAGTTTGAATCACCCTTCATGTTCTTCTTATCACACGATATGAATGCTATATTTTTGGGTTTGAAAGAACCAGAAGGTGTCTTTTAGTTCTTTCTAACGTAAAACAATATCTGATTTCCTTTAGAATCACCCTTCGTGTTCTTCTTATCGTGATATTGTTCTACTTTTGAAAGAACCAGAAGATACCTCCTGGTGGTTCTTTCAAACACAAAAATATAGCATTCATATCGGGTGATAAGAAGAACATGAAGGGTGATTCAAACTAAAGGAAATCAGATATTGTTCGATCAGATATTGTTCGATCACAAGACACCTTCTGGTTCTTTCAAACCCGAAAATATAGCATTCAGCCTTTTTTTTTATCTTTCCATTATGCCACTGGCTGGGAAGGCAATAAACTTTTTTTATTTAATTTTGAAATAATATTTATTTACACAAAGAAACTTACAATTAAACAAATATTTACAAAATGTACAAAATACACAAGAAACAGTTGAGCTATCTGCAGATCGTTACAAACGATCTAGAGATAGCCCAACTGATCCAAATCAGTGCCAGACGGAAGCGTCCCCAAGACGCTGGCGGCATTGCCACGCTGAATAGCAATGCTTATACGCTGCGCCAGATACCCACCAGCTCTTGGGTCACGCGTCGCCTCGATCAGTCGCCTAGACAAAATTTTGAAGACCCGCGAGGCCTCGGTTCCCCACGGACCCAGAGTCTCAACCCCAAGAGGATTTTTTATTTAATTGAATTTTATTATTTTTGGCAGATTACATATTGTGTCTAAGAAAGGAGTGGGTTGAGATCACGAATGAGAATAGAAAAAAAACGCATGTTGAGCCGACCCCACATAGTAGGATAAGGACAGGAAGAAAAAAAGAGTATGTAAAAGTGGTATAGGCCTTTTACTGCTGCAAAATTAACTTTTTGATGAATGAGATTGAGAAGCTTTGCGCTCATTTTTGGAATAGAAAAATCCAGTGGTTCACGATTTGGTTCAACACTATTAAATCGAAGTTTTAGAAAATAATGCTTAGCCTTGTATAAAAACCTAAGAACCCACCTATAGCCCAACAACGCGGGGTCAGAAAAACAAGGCGTTTCAAAACTCCTTTCTTTGCGTGACCTTCACAAAGCACTAAGTAAAACACTTAAGCTTTTCTATTTCAACGTAAAAAAGGATTTAGCATACTCCGGCAGAACCTTACATTAAACTGGGTTTTAAGCTAACTGAGAAGCAGCTGGTTCACTCCACGAAATCATGAATATCAAGTACCTCTTATAGCAATCAAGTCATGAAGGGTTTTGAAAGACTAGAATTGGCTGCAGCCTATACAAACTTTACTTTTATCAACGACATGAAGTATTAACTTCTGGACGTAAGGCCTCCTGATAGATTTCCAGAAATAACCTCGAGCCTCATAAATCTACTGATGATGTCTTGGAATCCATTGTCACTTCTTTCCACCACCCACACTCTAAAAATAATTATTTTGTCTGGCCACAAAGATTCAATTCTCTTTGGAAATTTTTGAACAGTCTCACAGACCTCAAAAGAAGTAGTCACCAAACAAGCAAGCAGTTGCATCATTCTACTGCCTTGAAGTGGGGCAGCTGAACTTAGACTAAAGTTCAACGAAATCGAATCTGCTACATTTCATTCAACTCCTCATGAATAGTCAAGGAAGTTCGCTATTGTCTCCTGACAATCGAACGTACTTCCACGTAATTTGCAATTCATTGCGGCACCTCACCGGCGGTGCATCTACATTCTACTGTTACTGCATCAATGGAAGGTTACGTAAGTCGAAAGGCACGGTTGAAATCGAAAGCATCCCATAGGGCTTGTTTTGTTTCTTTTTCATTCATAAGTCAGAGACGAGACGTGAGACGATTTTGTGATTTGTACCTCGTTCATGGTGAATATGCGCTTACGTATATCCAAACCATTTTCCACATACGAAATTGATATTGGCTATAACTTCAGAATTTGCTGTTTTACGTTATATTTCAGGCAAATGGATGTACAGGGTGTAACAAGAAAAGTAAAGGCGCATATTAAGCACAAATAAATAACTACTAGCAGTAAGTGACCGAGCTTCGCTCGGTATTTTTTTGATAACAAACTTATGAATGATGAAATCATATATTTCGATCTTACTAACATACTACATAATAATAAAAAATAAGAACTGGTTATTTAAAAAAAATCACGAGTGCAATGAGATAGAAACTTTCGGAACTTGTGTTTACGTAGTCCTTTAGTACCAAAACTCGCAGAGCTTCTCACTTCTCACAGAGCTTAGTTTTTGCTTCTGAGCAACAGATGGCGCTAGGAGTAATGAAATTATGAAAAAGTTGTTTGTTCATATCTCCGAACGCCGATATTTTCTAAAAATAAATCCTAGCTAGATCGATTTATCGTCCCCAAAAACCCCTGTATTCTAAATTTCATGAAAATCGTTGGTGCCATTTCCGAGATCCTAAATATATATATATATACAAGATTTTCTCGTTTAAAGGTATAAGATTATGGCAAAATGACTTTTACTTATAAGGGATATAAAATTATTTGTCACATATTATAATTAAGTATTATATTTATTAAATTTTTATGCTTGTCAAAAACAAAGTCTGAAATTTTTTATTCAACAAGTAACATTATTCCGTGGAACAATCAGCCCTAAAATTTGATGAATGATTATTTAGATTCTTGTTCGAAATACCTGTGGAATTATTACTTTAATTTAAAAAATAAGATTGTAATATACACGTTCTAACCTATTTATTTTGCATGGCTTCTTCTTTGTGACAAAACGTTGGAGTCTGAGGGGCTTTCTAGGCTGTCTTTGTACAACCTGTATACCCCAGGTTTATTGACGTTGTAAGAAGGAACGATGTCTTGAATTATTCCACTCGAATTGGTTAGAACCAATCTCACTATTACGAGCTAGGATTTATTGAACTGCTTTTAGATGGTTTTATAAGTAGCCTACTTTGGATAAGATGAGAACATTCATACAGTTTTATTGGGTATTTTACCACCGACTTCGAAATTGTTTTCGTTTCTAGGTTCTAGGTTTAAGACCGTTAGAAGCTGACCAGTACCCGAAGTCCCAGTGCATTTACAACATTTCGTTACCAAATGTTGTATCCGTTTCGCCTATTTGTCTCTGTCCATTGTATGGAAAAAAGATGAGACAAAAACTCTAACTACGTAACGTATTTTTGCCGTCTCATATTTTCACCATACAATAGATAGAGACAAATAGGCGAAACGAAAACAACATTTGGTAACGAAATGTGGTAGCAAAACTCCGACTTCGGGTACAGGTACGTGAATAGCAGCTATAGTTTTGGTCGTTCTTTGGAGGGTATGCTAAGCAGTTTCCAAGGGCACAAAGAACTGTCAATTATATTATGTAGGTTTGCAAACTTTTCTCGACAAGCATATACATAATATGTGTTTGTATTTAGGTATTTAGATACGTTTAGAATGGGCCTAAATATAAAAAAAATGCTATTGAATTTTGACCTGTAAACGTATAAACGTAACTTATATTCCAGTGCATATAAGGACGTTTTCAAACTTTTCTCGACAAGTATATACATAATAATTATGTATGTATGTATTTAGGTATTCAAGATATTATAATTAGAATGGGCCTAAAAATGCAATTGAATTTTGCCATGTCACCGATTGTCGGAACCATTCAAAAATGATTATTTATTTAGATATTTATAAGTACTTTATAGTATTTGTATCGAAGAATCAGTGATGTAGTGTTTATTTAATCTTCTTGTAGTGTCACTAGCTCTAGCGAACCAGTGCGAGAAAGGATATCAGTAGCTATCGGAATTTTAGATCCGACGTTGATTTGCTACCGATGTTTTTCTTCACCGTTTGAGAGTACTGGCATAGTATACATACATTTTTGGACAGAAAAACTCATCGGCACACGACTGGATTTAAACCCTTGTCTGAGATCTGTCAGTGTTTATTTAATGGAGTACCAAAAGCTTAAAATGGAAAGTCTTGGCGCTGAAGTGAACTACAAAACTCAGCTTGTTCCCAGTCGGCACATAATGAATGCCCCCTTATCTCTCCCTAAGAGAGTAAAAGGGCAAACACAGGTGTTTCTTATCGTGTTACTAATTAAAGCAAAGAGTTGTTTAAGAAGAGAAGAAAAGCCGGAACCCAAATTATTTTCATTTTCTTCGAATTATAGTGTTTTTTTTTTTAATATATATAGCTAAGCATTTGAATGCCATCACACCTGATGGGAAGTGAGGATGCAACCCAAGATCACTCTCGTCTTAAAAATATCGAAATTGAAACGTTATGGAAATATGTACTTCGGAATCACTCTTTGGCAGTTCGTACTATAAAAGTTAGCGCGTAAGAAAAAGAGAGAAAAAACATTGCTTATAAAAAAAATTGGCGTTCTTGGTTAGATCTTCTTTAATTTTTTATTATTAGATCACAGGTACAGATTTTAGCGTCTGTTTTATATTTTTAAATGAAATGAAATCAAATATATTTATTTATAAGATGCACTGCTCTGCGACCTTGAGGCATACCGATATTAAGCCTCACGTGCCAGAAATTTCACCCGCACTCACTCTTCAAACCGAAACACAGCAAGCTGCTTCGTGGCAGAAATAAGCGTGGGAGATAATTTTCCTCTTGGAACATGAACCTAATACCGGCTATTTTATGCCGGTTACGTAAAAATACAAGAAGGTTTCCGCCATCCCTAATCGGAAAGGAAACTAGGGCGGCCTTTCCTCACTTTAATTATTAATATCGAGATTACGTTGATAATTTATAGCTTGCATAGGAATGGTAACGGTGTTAGATTTGTATACTTAAAGCTATCGTGCCTTGAAGGTATAACTTTGAAAGTGAATTTTATTTAATACTTGCGGCCGTCTTCTTTTTTATACGAATAGAGACTATCCTCTGGCTACAATCTCACCTTATGGTAAGCGACGATGTTATAATGGTCTAAAAGACACGCGTTTTGCCTTCAAGAAGCCCAGATTGTAGTGGTCAGGAAAAACAGCCAGCCGACAGCAATAAGTTCCATTCCCTGGAGGTTCGAATTATGAAGGTGGAGCCAAAAAGCTTAGTGCGAATGGGTGGTACTGAGCCGTCCGTCTGTTGGTACTGGTGGAAGGGAGATGGTGATATGAGATCATGCACGTTTGGTGGTATCCCTCCAAGACTGGGTTATTAATTTCCAAATGGAGGGATGCCCTTTCACAGTCTTCTTTCTTTGTGTTACTCTTTTGAACCAATGTGATTTTTTTTGTCGTAATACACCAGCTGTTATAAAAATTAGCTAAAGGGATGTTCAGTGCAATAATCTCGGAACGCGCTGTTCATTTCCCGGGCTGATTGTAGCCGTAGGTAGGACGTCCTCATTCCGCCAGCAATCTACGTTCATTTGTGTTTACCTTCGCTCTAAAGAAATGCGGTCAGTGGTTTTTATACAAAACGTATCGCTCTTTTTATTTCGTCCTATCCTGTGGTATCTAAACGCTTCACTTATTTTGCTCATGGAGCACTTATTTGGCGCACGTGATATTAAGTGGTAACCATCAAATGGTGACATGACTGAATTAATAAGACTCATCCAATCTATAGAAATATTATAAAGAGGAAAGATTTGTATTTTTGTATGTTTGGCATGAATAAATCCAAAAACTACCGTGCCGATTTCAAAAGTTCTTTCACCATACGCTACACTCACCCTGAGTAATATAGGCTATATTTATGTGTTTAATAAATAAATATCCATCCGTGCGAAGCTGGGACAGGCCAGTAGTGTTTTATTAAAAGCTTTGTTTGTTTGTTCGATTAAATAGCAGAAACAATACTTGAGTTTGAGTCGAGCCTCAAGCATAGATTTTTTGACAAAATCAAAAAAAATATCAGAAGCATATGTGTCTTTATTCAGTTCGATTACAAGAATCACTTTGAAACGTCTTAAAGCTAGGCGAGTCTAGGTGCAAGTTCCACGCGACCATGAGAAGAACAGGCAACAAACTACGGCTCGGTTCCTATATACCGTTTTTTATATGATCCGTTTACAAATCAAAAGTAATCTAAAAAAAAAACTAAAATAAATTATTAAAGCTATTATAATAGCTCAACTGTTTCTTGTGTATTTTGTAAATATTTTGTTTCATTGTAAGTTTCTTTGTGTAAATATAAGCTTTAATAGCTGATATAATAGTTATTAAATAATCTAAGAAAGACAGTTTTGTAGTGTCAAAAATCTATGCTTCAGGCTTGACTCAGACTAAAGAAAGAAAGAAATTCAGTATCGTCTAGGGTCGTCAGAATAGTAAATTCAAAAAGTCAAAGTCATTTTTAACCGACTTCCAATCAAAAAGGAGGAGGTTCTCAATTCGGTTGTATTTTTTTTTTTTTTTTTTTTTTCTTTTTAATGTTTGTTACCGCATAACTTCGTCATTTGTGAGCCAATTTGAAAAATTATTTTTTTATCTGAAAGGTACTGCTTCCAGATTGGTCCCATTTTAATTTTATTAAAATCGGTGTTGCCATTTTTTTTTAAATAATTTTTTTAATGTTTGTAACTGCATGCCTCCGTCATTTATAAACCGATTTAGAAAATTATTTTTTTATTTGGAAGGTTATTCTTATGTCCAGATTGTCCCAAACAAATTTCATTAAAATCGGTTTAGCCGTTTGGCAATGAAGTCGGTTTCTCAAGTTTTTTAAACTTATAATTATAAAGTCAAATAGGAAAGTGGGAAAAATTAGTTGCGGTGCCCTAACAGGGTTTATGTTTGAAACTAGTCTACTGTATCTAACAACATAAGCGCAATAAATCATTTGAATTTAAATTTAGGAACTGTTTTGTGCAATTATATAGGAACTTAAAACAATCAGCCAAAGTAATTTATCTAATTTACTCACCGCTAAAGGCATGTTCAATTCAGTCGCTAATAAATAATTGGCTATCAATTGTAAGACAATTCGTCGAAAGCAAAGCATGGCAGGATTGCGAGCATACACTTTCGCCGAGTCGCGTGCCGTGAGCACAGATCAAATCGCGGACTTAGGATAGCTAAACCAACCAAGACGTAGTTTGTTGCCTGTTCTTCTAGGCTTGGTCGCGTGGAACTGGCACCTAGACTCACCTAGCTTTAAGACGTTTCAAAGTGATCGTTGTGATTCTACTGAATAAATACACTTTGATTTGATTTGATGATTTGATTATACTTGCAAGCATACTTTAACACTACAATTAAGGGCCTTGCCGGTTTGCTTCCTTAATTTTTTTTTAAAATATTTTTTGGTTAATATTTGTGTAGTGAACACAGATTATATCTAGGTGTTGTATTAAGTCCTATGTATTAAAAAAAATGTAGATAAGTATTAAATCAGCCATCGTACAAGCTCCTGCTTAGTTTGTACTAGATAGGGTTGTATAGAGTGTCCATTATAAAAAAATATATATGCAGATTGCTCAACAGCTTCTTGTGTATTTTATTGATATTGTATTAATTTAAAGTTTCTAAATATTAGGTTGGTACATCAAAATCCTGTAGGTACTAAACAATCAATGACCGTAATAAGGCCGTAACTAGCACTTTTTACATCACTGTAATTGTGTTTGACAGCAGATCGCTTATCGCCTGTCACATACCTGTCGCAAAATATATAATCAGCGGGAACTTTGGCAAGTGGCAATTAAAACCCATTAGTCTCTTTGTTTGGCTATTAAGATAAAAGCACCAAACCAAAACCTACTACTTTGCAAAAAAAGTGTACCGCTACGCTATTGCCCGTTATTTCACACCGGTAAAAAACTAAATACCACTTATGTGACCATAGCAATGTCCTCAGGCATCATTAATTAATATGTTAATACTAAAACTAATAATTTAGCAGTTATTCCCCAAATAGAGGTCTACCTAATGATATGTAAAAGAAAGAAGCAAGGGTAAGGTATTTATTTATACAACCTGTCATCATCATCATCATCCTGAAGAAGCCTGCTGAACAGAGGCCTCTCCTGCACATTTTATGATTGATTCTGAGCCCCTTTCATCCACCGATGTTCAATTCTATTACTTTACTTTGTTTTACTGACTTAAAAATTTGCTAAATTGTAAACTTGCAAATTTTGATATAGACAACCTGTCAACTTCATAAATGTCGATTTGTCAGAGACATCGCTGCTCTTTTCCTTCCTTCATTGTGTATCTTTTTCACAAACCGTTGTAGGTACAAAAATGGCAAGTAGGATCTCAATAAATAGAAACTCCGTACATCGAAGCGTGCGCTACCTCGGATAAACCGGTAGCTTTGATATATTGTGAGCTATTTATCGCCTCTCACAGTTGTGAGTTGAAAGACGTACGAAATACGGTTCTAGATTGTAGTATCTCATTTACAGTAATGCATCTTTACTCTTAAATTTTAAAATATTAATGAATATAATCTTTATTTACACAAATAAACTTACAATTTAACAAATAGATACAAAATGTACATAATACACAAGAAACTGTTGGGGTATCTGCAGACCGTTACAAACGATCTAGAGATAGCTCAACTGATCCAAATTCAAATCCAATCCAATACCAGACGGAAGCGTCTGGTACTTATTTAAATATTAATAATTTAAAAATATTAATTGAAATAAAAATGTGCATTACCTGTTTATAGATCAAGAGCCTTGCACCAATTTTTGCCATAACAAAATCTTAGACAACAACTTAAAACGTATGCCAGGATTCCAGACACATTCGATAATGCATTGTCTCGTGTGGATCCTTTTTCTGCATACGAGCACTTAAAAATAAAAAAAAGATCCCTATTCCCTTAGACCATATTATAGCTCGAAGAACTAACAACCGTTGGGGAATAAAGGTTCTCAAACGTAGGGCGCCTACCCACCAGATGGACCGACGACATTGTTAGAATCGCGGAAAGTTGATGGATGGAAAGGGCTCAGAATCGTTCTTCCTGGAAATGTGTAGGGGAGGCCTATGTCCAGCAGTGGACTTCTTCAGGCTAATAATGATGATGATGATGATGATTCCCTTAGAAGTCTTATTTTATCGTGTTACTGATTTTGTCGAACTAACGTGTTAAAAGGATATTGAGGGCACCTCAAAGAGACTCTTTTCAAGCACTTAGTTTTATTTTATGTCTTGCGGTATGTTAATTAGTTTTCTGCTGAAGCCAGTGTTGTATACTTAAAATATACATTGTGTACTTGCGCTGCTGTAACATAATTCTACAATTGTCTATTTCTCTGGATGTGCCGCAGAGTGTTTCTAAGGCTTAAGTCGTCTGTGTCTCTATACATCTTCCAACGTTGCTGCTTTTCTCTTGGGAAATCAGACTGAACCAGATGTGTAGAGTAAAAAAGAAAGAACTATTCACAATTTTTATGAAACGACGGGATATTTACCGTGATTAAATTTTTCTGAGTTGACTTCCGATATTTCGGCACAGTTGCATGCACCATGATCACGGATGAACTGAACTCCACAAGTAAATGTTAGTTGGTATGTTTTTTGTACAACAAAGTTGCAAATGTAAGCCAGTTTACTACAAAATGCGATTACAATCACACTTCTGCCGTTGGAATCAAATCTATGACCTTTCCTTTCGCCGTAATTTTCTCTCCGCCAATAAAAATAAACCTTGATAGACTGGATGGCGCGACTTGATTTGATAAACCATCCCGAGATTGAAGATGTTAACGTTTTCTCTGAGAGTTTGCTCAGCTTTAGAAATGCTGATATAAATCTATTTTGGAAGTAATATCAACTTAAAAATTCCGTGAAGAAAACTCTGAAAATCGGAAGATTTTTTTAAAAATTGAACATCTGATTTATCAGCGATAATATCTCAGTTATTTCGTGTCCTTCAATTTATTGAATACTTCTCCTTCACCGGTTGGCTGGCATTATTAAAGTGTTATGTACTTTTAAAAGCTAGGTGTATAATACATAAAATCACGCCTGTTTCCCATGGGAGTAGGTAGAGATTACAGATTTCTACTTGCTACATAAAAAATACATTTTGTATTAGGTACTCCCCCTCATTCATAATGCCGTGTCGTTGTCACTTTCATATTCGCAAATAGAGATCGCAACAGACTTATTAGTCCGGTAAGCTAAATGACTGCTATAAGAGCACTATGAATACAGGGTTATTCATTATTAACTGCAAATACTCAGGAATTAGGTTCAACAAATAGAATAAAAAATATTTATGAAATTATTTTTTTTAAATTTGATCAAAAATTTTTTCAAGTTTTTGTATCAAAATTTTATTTTTATTAATTTCTTTACGGCTATTGCATAATGATTGCCACGGAGAACAGGACGATGACCCACCCAGGCGGTGACAGAACGCAGAGTGTCACTCACGGCGCGCGGGCGCGGATCAAAGGTCAAAAAAGGTCAGGCGCCAATGATTCCTTTATCGATTTTCTCGGGATTTTCATAACAAAAGTTAAAAAAAATCATTTCATAAATATTTTTCATTTTATTTGTTGAACCTAATTCCTGAGTATTTGCAGCTAATAATGAATAACCCTGTATACCCGAGTTGTCTTTCGTTTTTGTTGAACCTTAAAATACAAATATGCAAATATGCGTAAGACCTTAGCTTACGGTGTTGGGCTTGTAATTTACGCCTCGCGCGGCGTATTAGTTATGAATATTAATGATGTTACCTCGTGATTGTTAGTATTTGCTGTCTTACCCTCTGTTATTTGTTTTTCCGCTTTGTAGTCGGCAAAGGAAAGCCCATCTACATCTCTATTTATCGTAGTTAAATATCGCACGATTGTTTATCGACGTGAAGCTTTTTCCCACTTCTTTTCAAACAATTGTTGGGTCGCGAATTTTTTACTGTGTCACAGACCTACTAGTAATTAAAGAGTGGTTAGTAGTAGTTTCAGAGGATCTGGCCAGCTAATGAACTTATCTCCTTTTAAGCTCCCCCTAAAGCACAGATTTTTGTAATGTTCAAATGGAGAACTGTCAAAAAATATATGCTTGAGAGTACTTGAGGCTCGACTCAGACTCAAGCCTTAGATTCACTTTATGAGAGAAACATGCCATTTAGGTCAAAATTCTGTGACAGAATCCCACTGATCAAGATTTAAATAAAAATTTATTATAACTGCAAAATAATGTTGCGGTAATCAGCCTGCTGCGACACGCCTTTTGCCGATAAGTCTGGTTTATAGTTTGAGGTTGGTATCTTTGATTTAAGTCATTCCAATACACGGTGTAAACCACCTCTTCCATTTTTGAAAGTCGTAACTGATTTACCTGCGAAGATTTATAAATTATGCCATTTGGTATTTCGATTAAATATTATTCGTTTTTCAAAACCTTGCAGTGCTCAAAAAGAAGACTTTTATGTTAGACAAGGAGGTTAAATAAGTTTTTTCGTGACATGGACACAAAAACGAATGACAGTAACCAACGCAGACGCGTGTTGTTGTTCTACGGATGGAATAAGTACAACTTATGGCCACAGCTTCCTCAAACTAGCGCTGAATTTTTTTTTTTTTAAGTGCGCTACACTTTAAAAAAATAAACATTACACTGATGGATTGAATGACGGCGACGAAAACTTGGTCTGAAAATAATGATTTCGGAATTCAAATCAGTGTATTTTATACTATTGATTTTGAGGACAGCAGAATCTTTAAAAAGGTGAGCTGTAGTAGAAACCATACGGTTTCTTGCGTGATGTTCGAGTTTTTGTGTAAACCAAAATTTTCGGACGTAAACTTTTACACCGTGTATTATCAGGTTGTTTCTGTCAGACGAGTTTACTACTGGCAACTGATCATAAAATGTAGTACCCAGTGCCTGTTTCCTTATTCAATAAGAAGTACCATTGTATGGCTCTGGCAATCACTGGCCTAGTGCGTGATGACAGTTATAAGTGGAACAGTATCAGTTTCTTATTTTCATCAATTTTCAAGTTATTTAGCTTTTTCACTGTAGACAGACATTACTCGATTATTGATATAACTGCATAAACCTAAAGGTGTCGGTATTTTTCCCATTGTTTCCCATTTTCCAAGTTTTTAACGGCTAAGCGGGATTTTGGTGGCTTTTGGTCTTTATAGCTCAAAACGAATCTGCATTTTTGAGTAAGCAAAAGTTATTTTTTAATAATATTTGCTGATGGAACACGCTGAAGACCGAACTGATGTTACGCGAAAACCACCCATGAAACTCGGCGCCATACCAAACTCTTGCGCTTTTATGGCAAATTGATTAATCTCAATTTATTAAAATTCTATATTTAGGCAATTATGTAGTCCATGGTGTTAGTAATAAAAACAGAAAAAGTGGGTTAGTAACTTATAACTAGTAACGTTTTTGTCCTCTGGATGAGTCTCCATACCAGAAGACAGTTTTGTTTTTCAACAATCGCTTTTAGGATGAAAAGAAAGTGCCCTACGATGAACTGATGTCCTGTGTCCATCAACTAGCGAACACAGTTGAGCCTCTTGTACCTATAATTCTAACCAACGGAAGTCCCAACCTGTTCCTTCATAATTTCCTACCGCAAACCTATTTAAATAATATCGAATAAATATATACGTAAGTAAAGTGGCACGTCAACGGTAAACTGAGCGATGAGAGATAGCGTTGAAATGCATTACATTGCATAATTCCCACGTGGCTCCGGGAACAGCCATCAATATTACTAAAATGGTTGGTACTTATTTGAGCCAATTTATCGGCGAGCCACAGTGCACGTAAGCAGTAGAACTGTTGAATTTTTATGTGGCTTCGTAGAGGATTTCTTTTTGTTTTATTATATTTAATGTAGGTGTGTACTGAATAACAATAGAACATCTCAACACAAGACCGCTCAGAGTGGAGGGGATTGGGGGAGGCCTTTGGCCAGCAGTGGGACTTATAAGGCTCATAATAATAATAATGAGTGTACTGAAGAAAATCTATGCAAAAAGTTATTAAGTACAATCATAAAATCGAACTCTGTAAATACAGTCTGTAATACCGTACCTATGACACAAGTTATAACGGAAAAATATTGTACTGGTAAAGCTTTTATAGAGAGCAACTTCAAACAAACCACAGCGGAAATGTCAAAACAATCTTAGTTTAATAAAACAGATGAGAGAATAATTAAATCTCTTCTCCTTTATCTCTCGTTCCAGGTTACTATTTTAAAATAAACAGAAACTGAATTCATGGTTAAACTGCTGCACCGACTTTCATGAATTTTCTATGGGGCTAATTAGGAAGTGGTACCGTTCAGATAAATTATTTTTCTAATCGGCTCTTAACTGACAAAGTTATGCGGTACCAAACAAGGCAAATTGAGCACTTATTTTATTTAAAGTCTGTTAAAAAAAATCGCTATCAACTACTTTTACTACGCTCACGGGAATGGAAATAAAGATCTATATACCGTGTAAATTTAACAATGCTACGCAATAAGACGTACTGTGTAGCCTGCGCTTTAGCATTACGGTACTAAGATGCATCAAGCAAGCCTTGAGCCGCCGGTAGACCACCACTCGTAAATTTATTATCTCTACCCCTTTCCTTAAGCTACGTTCAGATCGGCGCGACCAGGCGACTGCGACACCATAAAAAGCTTTGATTAGGCGTCAGTCACACGTAGCTTAGCCAATTTGCTAGTTCTATGCGTGACTATCAGGCGACGAGTTTTTTTTTAAAGTGGCCTATGTTAACGTCAAAGACAGAATCAAAGAAAGGCAAAGGCAATTCAATCTCACCAAAGCGCACCAAGTGCGTCGCCAACCCTTTAAAACTTACTCATACTCATTATTTCAATTATCATGCTTCATGGTGAGGTCTTAAAGTTAAAAATGGTCAATACATAATAGGCCCATATGTTTAGGGCATAGCAATATTTGGAGTGGAAGCGGCGCGGCCCGCTTCGGCACGTCTCGGCAAGTCTGAAAAAATAAATATCTAGAAAAAAATCATAACTAAATAAATCAACTTTCTGTTGGCACCACTGCTGGCACTGATCGTAAGGCAGATCGATAAAAGTTTACTGGCTCGGGCAAGGTGTCAATTTCGGGCTCAAAAGACGCACAACGCGAACTTTCGTCGGCAAACCGCAAACTTCTCCCAATGTGGTTTTAGCTTACAGCGGCTTCCGCACCACCGTCGCGTCGTTGGTCGCGTCTCTCGGGAATTGGTAGTATGTGGAAGTAATACCTCTTGAATTTAAAATCTGGAGTGTTACTTACCTACCACTATAATAGTTACATTTACCAACTTTACTCACATAAATACGAGATTATTCAGAAAACACACGGAATGATAGACACAAACAAATGGTACCTAATGAATCTGTTTTTAAATTTTGGTCAACTGAACCAAATTCTACATATCAATAAATTATAATACCTAACTACTTATAAGTCGAGCTTTCTTTTTATAACGCTTTTATTAGCTTCACCTGTATGTTTGTATGTAAGCTTGTATGGTAAGCTTGTATGTAACCGACCCCTTTGAGCTCAATTTTGTCCTACTTTGAACGATCAGATTTGATTTAAACGTTGCACACCTGTCAAAGGTCGATGACAATGCAATAATATGAAAAAAAAACTAAAAGGTAAAAAAAAATATATAGTTTAAAAAACTAAAAAAAACGCTTTTATAACGAATTGAACTAAAAAGTTAAAAATAAAACTGTGATAATCAATTGAAAAATGTATATTATTGTACAAAAAAGCGTAGGGTGCTTTTAATAGGTAATAACTTCAGATTTAAGAAACTATTGATAAAATATTTACAACAATCAAAATCAAGCCCCCCACGCTTTTTTGGGCAATAGTATAAATTTTTCAATTGATTATCACTGTTTTATTTTTAACTTTTTAGTTCAATTAGTTATAAAAGCGTTATTTTTTAGTTTTTTAAACTATAATTTATTGTCAGGTTAGTTAAGAAGTCAGTAATGGTTCCTAGTAAAAGCCTTGATTTGTGTGAGACTATAGATAGCGTTCCTCAAAAAATAATTTGTTAATTTAATATTAAAGACACACATGAAAAAGCAGCCTTACACAGAAGATTAGATTGTCCGCAATACTTTAGAAGGCAATAAATAGAAACATCGGCAGTGTTTAGCAGACAATGCAATGAGGAGTTATTCCTGATAGGTTGTAGTTTGCAACGGTATTCTAAAGTGCTAGAATAGGCATCTACAATCATAGGTAGAACCAACTAGTAACTCAAGGGATATTACAATTAGACAATAAAATAATTAGTTAGATTTTTACACAAGGAGCTAAAATGACCCAATTTAAAGGAGGTAGTTATACCGTGTTCATTTTAATGGATTTTCAGGGCCGTGTGTTATAGGTACCTATACTATGATTTTCATAAAATAAAATATTCCAAAACAATATGAAATAGATTTTTATAATGTCCCAAAAGTTAAGAGCCGAGCGGGATTTGAACCCGCGACCTTCCCCTAATCCCGCTCGGCTCTTAACTTTTGGGACATTATAAAAATCTTTGTGATTTCCTTAAGTGTAGTAAACACTATAAAATTAATAAAAAAATATGAAATAGTTCTGGAAATTTCTAAAGATTTCGCTCCAATGTCTTTTTTATTTCTTTTGTAGCTGCAACGCATTGCATGCATTCTACCAAAGAGATCGCTGGTTTTAGTTCTATTATCAAAAAATAAATGTTGTTTGTTTCTGAAACTGTCATAATAATCTTTGTTCTACTTATGACTGAAGACTTTTACGATTTTTTTGTCTCATTGTCCTAGCAGACAAAAATTTAAAAAACTTTTTCCTCTAGAGGAAGAAATGCTATTTTTTTCTTCGCTCTGGTACGCTACAATCTACGTGTTTAAAAAAATATAGGTAGGTAGTGTAACTGTGTTTGAAAAAAAATATATCTCTAGTTAATTATGATTTCTAGTACCACTAACGACATCTCTCGATCAAGATGGAAGTAATAGCATTATACTGGTGACAGTTATAAGTTTACGTTTTAGGCACCCACAAAGAGACCTTCTACTTTCACTTGCGCTTTCAATGTAGTGCCATCTCCCAGTCATAGATGGTGCTGATTCACAACTTTATTAACTTTTTTACGAACCTTTATACCCTTTGACTTGATAAGGGGAGTTATCGTTCCATTGTTGTCTTGCATCGTTCTTTAGCAATTATTACTAGCACATAAATTCTTTTGGGACAAGTTTTTTCCCCAACACCAGATTACACAAAGTAGGTAATAAAAAAGTATACCTAACCCAAGCACTTACCTAATCAAAGGATTATACCAGCCTTCATATAAATAAATATTAGGTACTAGAGAGTGCATAAAAGAATTTATTTAACTTTATTTAACGTTATTTAAGTGTAAGTAACCTTCATTACGCTATTAACATAAACTAATATCGTAGGGATAGTTACGGTCACGTAAAAAGAATGCTGGAAAAAGAAAACCTGCGCAAACTCACTTCCCTTCCAGCGTTTTTTTTACGTGACGCGAAATAACTATGTTAGTTATGTTAACCTAATTAAAGGGTCACCACTCTTCACCTACTCCAAAAAACCGAGGAGGTTCAAAAGTCAGCTGTTTTTATTTTTTAATTTACCTACTCAAAAATATTTTTTTTCTATTTCAGGTTACAAAATGACGCGCAAGTCGTGCACCGCCGGCGGGTCACGTGGTGCGTGTCTATGGGTACAAGAGTGCAATCGGCTGGGTGGGAAGCATGCGGGCGTGTGTGTCGACAACTTCTTCTTCGGCTCATGCTGCCTGCTGCCGGAGCGGACGCCTGTCGAAGGTCTGGCTTCATTTGATGACCCCGTCTAATTTAATGTAACTTTCTTTCTGTGAAGGCCTGCGCACATTTGTAGGCGCACATCCAGGAGCCTAATTCTCGGCTCAGCTTGGATCATTTTGCAATTTTATTTTATTGCTTGTTTTCGAAGAGAGAATGGATGATTTCCTTGAGTAATTCATCGACGACCTCATCGTAGAAGCCTCGACAGCTACGATATACGGAAAACGTAGAAAAAGTGCGGGGTTGTGCAATGTGTATTTAGGGGACATTGAAAATCTCGGTCGGCCCGAGAGTAGGCGATGGCGGTCGTAATCAGCTAAAACGCTATCAAATATGACAGCGATATTTGACAGTGTTTCAGCTGATCGTTATCGCCATCGCCTTGAATATGTGCGTATAGGCCTTGAATTAAGGAGTTTATTTTGAAGTAAATATCTGATGATGATCCGTCGACATTGTAAATAATACGGGGAGTAACGGGGATGGTGCATGTGAAAAGGTGCTTCGTCTTGGAAATGTATAGGGGAACTTTTACCAGTAGGTAGTGGAATATATTTTGGCTGATGATGACAATGATGAAATAATTGCTTTCATCTCTTTGTAATTTCTAAAATTCTCTTTGTAATTTTAGAAAACTATTTTATATTACATAAATCATTAATATATTATTAGCAGATATTTTTAACTCTTTTCAGTTGTATTTTCTGTTTTGATTTCAGCCACACAGCCCCCGGTTACAGTCACCGAAAGAGTATACACAGCGCCATCTAGCACTGTGCAGACAACTACGACAACAGCTGAGCCGTCAACACAAACCATCTCACGGCCAAACTTCCAGACACAGCGGCCGTCGTTCATGACCAAGCCAATAGATGGCGCTCCTTCATACAACTACCGGCCGCCGGACATCAAACTACCCTCGTTAGGCAATTTAGCTACAAGTAGCGAACAAAATAGTGATATAGTTAATAAAATATCTTATAACAGTGTAAATAAGTACCAAAATGTAAATAGGCCGAGCGACGTGGAAACTAGTCCCCACAATAAGATATCTAGTCTTAGTTTAATGGCGGGAGCGAGGCCCATGGCTGTGCCTGATCAGCACTCTGACAACAGTATTTCTTCTGGTAAGTTACCATACCTACCTACTAAGCAAATAATTTTAGTCTTGCTATATACTTTTAACTAGCCAACTTCAACTCCATCTTGTTGAGAATTGCCGTATCACAGTGCCACAGAATGTGTGTAGGGGCTTCCAAAAATAAAACAAAGACATTGCGATTTAGTTAAACTATAGTCCCAAAGATGGCGCTTTATGAAGCGGTAACTTCGTTCATGGTAGTAATAATGTAATGCTAAATGAATGCTAATTAACTAACTTCCGCCTGCAGCTTTATTCTCGTGGTACTCGGAAAAAAGTGGTCTTTTTCGGGCAGCTTTTGAATTTCCTCAACTATTGCAAAGTTCAACTAGTTCTTACATTTATAATACTCCGGTCTAGCTAATGAAAGTTTCCATATTTTGCTTAAATATTCTGTTACTTAGGTTTAAGTATTATGAGAGTAAAAACATTTTCAGCCCAATTCATGTCAAGGCCGAACAACCTGAACACCATCCACTGGCAGGCGACGACGGAACCGTCCTTCATCACCAAGCCTCGACCCTCAGGGTGGGAGAAGCCCTCCAAACCCAAGCCCACCAAGAAGTTTACCACCACAACCAGTAAACCCCACAAAGTGTACCTGAAGCCCAAGGACCCGATGATGAATATGATCAATAAGACTGAGGAGTCGACGTCTCCGCCGATTCCGACCACTGCTGCTACGCATACGATCGGTAAGTATTGAACACTTTTTACTTTTGAGCTTCTTCTTCTTATAGTGTCACTGGTTCTTCCGAACCAAGTGTGGTGAGAACCAAGAGGCTCCTTAACATATAAACCACACAAGGACCGAAAACTGAAGCAGCATGTAGGAACCATTTAAAGTTTTTACATTTTGGCTTTAAACCCTACCACCTGCTTCCAGAATGTGGCGTCACCACGATGTGGCCACGGCCCGAGACACGGATCATGGGCGGGAAGGACTCCAACTTTGGACGGTGGCCGTGGCAGGTGTCTGTCAGACGAACATCGTTCTTCGGTTTCTCGTCCACGCATCGCTGCGGAGGTGCCATCATCAATGAAGGTTGGATTGCGACTGCGGGGCATTGTGTTGATGAGTAAGTTTCAATCGTTTCTCAATTATCTACAATGTTTTGCCGTGATGATCCTGGCTTTAGACACCTTCATTATTTTTGGCTACAGCAAACTTTGTCTATGGATGGCACCTAGACAATTTGAACTAGCAGGTCAGCTGTTTATGGCAAATCGTGGGAAGACAGTGGATAGAGAAGGGTCACAGCGGTCTTATCATGTATTGATTGCATACCTAAGTCTCGTATTGTTTGATTACTCCATCTTAGTGCGTAATTTGCAACTCAAAATCATACCGTGGTGGCTATGCAAATTAGTATATTTCATTACAAGTGCGGGAAGGCTGTCATTGCAAAGAGTTCCGACAAATGTCTACCCGAGCTGAAGGCGAGGGTTGACAGTCGGAACAAGTTGCAATGACGGTTCCGCACGTGTACTGAACGACTATTTTTAATACAGTTGCGAAAAAATTAAGCAATTTAATAAAATAATAAAAATACCATTTGCTTTTTTCTCTTCTCTCCACGCAATAAATTCGTCGCATGTATGCATGTAGCGATTTTTTGACTTTTCCGGTAAAATGTTCTCCGAAGCATTTTGTGCAATTATACTGAGTTCCGGTGGTATTAATTCATAAAAACTAGGGTCGAAATTACTCATTATGTGCAACAAACAAATAAACTCGCAAAGAAAATTTCTGAAAAATGGCGCCAACCGTAAAATATAAGCAGAGATTTTTTATTTCTTCACCCATTCTGGAAGGCAAAGGGAACTATACCCATACAGCCAAGTCTTCAGTAGATTTTTTTTATTGATATGAATTGAAAATGAAATTTAATGAGATGAAATGAAATGAAACCTAACATAACTCATTCAATCAAATCATTAAATCTGTTAATGAAACAAATTAGTAGCTTCTTTTTAGAAATAATACGTATTTGCATGAATCATAAAAACTTCGATGAATTTTTTTAGTAAAAACTTCATGGTTGGTTTTTCTTTTTAGACATTATTTTGACAGTTGGGAAAGAAAAAGCACTAGTGCGGGAATGGTAAAAAAAAAGCACGCGTGTGTAATAGCCCACATCCCGAACGCTATACGTCCCTGCAATACGCCACTTTTTGAGCAACTGTATTAAAAATGTAATTTTGAAATAAATAATAGTCTGCCGTAGTCCGTTATATTAGGCCGCACTATGAGTATCACACTTGTTAGAACACCAAAACTGCGCTCGTATCCGTAATTGTTTCTCAAGTAGGAACAGCAATAAGAAAAGATTCTTCTTTCCACAAAGAAAATCAGAGTATTACAAATTTAAAATGAATTTAATTAATTTTCAACAGGAAAACATTTACAGAAACTAAAAGCACTCAGTTATTCAGAGTGCTTTGAAGAGTATCTTACTGAAATAAAGCTTATTTAAAGTCTTGAGAAGTAGATCTGCATAAATTAAAGTATTAATTGTTGTTATCAGGATTAACTACAAGCAAAAATGACCAAAAAAGAGAGTTATCAAAAAAGATTGGCTTACCCAGTCATCACTATGCGGGATAGATAAAACTTTCAGTCACTTGAGTTGTCCGTTAACTCGTACGAAATAACTTCTTCTGATTTTGGTTGAGTCACTAGTTCTTTCGAACCAGTAGTGTGGTGAATGGATTTTAATACCAAATAACTTCTTCTTCTTATTTAATAGCAAGGCTCCTGTCGGCGTAATGTATTATTTTTCAGGTATTTCTATTGATGGCAACCTCCTTGACCTCCATAAACGACATGACGGCGATCTTCGCTTTTATTTGGTTTATGTAGCTTATCCTTGGTCTTTCCTTATCTCTCTTTCTATTTTCACTTCGATGATATTTCTGATAAAGCTGTCATGTCGTACAAGATGATGGAATAACTTCCTAGTTCATATCAACATCTACCCACCATATCTCTGCGCTATCCTATAAATGTTTAAGGGAGTTAAAGGGGGTACATCAGATAAATCTCCAAACATCACATTATTTTATTTTCACCACTGTATAACTTATCATATTTTTTTCTCTAATTACAGCCTCCTCACCTCGCAAATTCGAATACGCGTTGGTGAATACGACTTCTCATCGGTGTCCGAAGAGTTTCCTTTCGTAGAACGAGGAGTGGCTTCCAAGTTCGTCCATCCAAAATACAACTACTACACTTATGAGTACGACCTAGCACTGGTGAAGCTGGAGTCAGTGGTCCAGTTTGCTCCCCATATCTCCCCGATCTGTTTGCCAGCGTCAGATGATCTGCTTGTGGGAGAGAACGCGACAGTAACAGGGTGGGGGAGGTTATCCGAAGGGGGAGTGCTGCCTTCGGTTTTACAAGAGGTAAGTCTCAAACTATTCGGGGAACAAATCTTTTAAAAATACATTGCGGAAACTGTAGTGAAGATTACCGATGTAGATACCTGTTGATATGTGACAAGGGTGAGCAAATATTTGAACCAATCCATAATACTTCATCATAATCATCCTGAAGAAGTCCAACGCTAGGCATAAGCCTCCCCTACACATTTCCTGGAAGAACGATTCTAAGCCCTTCCCAACCACCAACTTACCGCGGTTTTAACAATGTCGTTAGTTCATCGAAAAGTCTTCATCATTTCGTCCTTTGGTACGTGGTCGCCATTCGAGAACCTTTATTCCCCAATGGCTGTCGGTTCTTTGAGCTATATGATCCACAATACTTACACTGCTTCTTTTTCATGGTTTGGTGAGCTTCTTCAAGTCATCTTTTAAACATGACAGCTGATAAATTCATGCGTGGTAACACAACATTCCATTACCTACTTTTTTTTCCAGGTGCAAGTTCCCATAGTATCAAACGATAGATGCAAGTCCATGTTCCTCCGGGCTGGTCGTCATGAGTTCATCCCCGACATCTTCCTGTGTGCGGGCCACGAGAGGGGGGGACATGATTCCTGTCAGGGTGATTCGGGAGGGCCTTTACAAGTAAGTAACGATTCTTTTACTGACTTTCATCTTAAGTAGTTTACTTTAACAGTTGCTTGTTTTATCTAACTACCAGAGGTTTAAGGAACTTCTCAATCTTTTGTATCTTAAATTATTTTATCGTGTGATAGACATAGCACGGGCGAAAGCACAAAAGCGCTGGGTACACCAAGTTTGAACGTTCTACCAGCGTCCGCAGCAGCGTGCAAGACAGCGATCTGTTGTTTGTAGGTTACGACGTCTGTCTTGACTTATCAAACACTTTTCGCCGATCAATCGTTAGTTTTGTGTTTTAGCATTATTTTTGATCATGTCGGATCAGAGGAAAGAAAGTCATTAGTAGCAATATTTGTCAAAGGCAAGAAGACGAAAAATAACCCCTGTGAAGTTGAAGTGTTTAGATGAGTTTGAAATTGACAAAACTGCAGTAATAAATTCAGTAAAAATGACTGAAAAAGCCACCCTCGGTGGCCGTTACGTTAATGCCCCCATTCGTATGCAATTTCATAAAACATAAGTTCGATCACGAAAACTTAATTCTGTCGTCAGTTTATTTGTTTTTATGATCCCCGCGAAGCGAAGTGATAAAGCCAAAAGTTTGTTTAATGACTCCAAAGAGATCTAAGTTGGAAAAAGAGAAATTGCCTTCTTGATTAACTTAGGTAGAGTTTTGTACCTGACTTCATTTACGATTGCGACTTATAGTAAAGTCTGAGGTTGAAGATTTGAAAAACTAATAAACCAGTTTTTGCGTCTCAAAACTCGAATTACATAATCTGTCACACACGAAATCTGTCTATTCAAAAAGTGTATTATAAATTCAAATATACCTCCCAATAATATCCATGATATTTCGTTTTTTTTTAGCTGGTTCATGAATGTCTCTGCAATCAGACAGGTATTTCATTATATTATGTTGTAAGTATGATAATATAATGTGCCTTTTCTAATTTTCAGGTAAAAGGTAGAGATTCAAGATACTTCCTCGCTGGTATCATAAGCTGGGGAATCGGCTGTGGGGAGGCGAATCTCCCAGGAGTCTGCACCAGGATATCCAAGTTTGTTCCTTGGATCCTGCAGACTGTGAACTCAAGTTAAAGCTCCAAGCTATTAACGCAGGTTAAAGATGACAGATCAACACCAGTTGAGAACTTAGTTCAGTTCGAAAACCTTGCTAGGCAGATAAAAGGATAACCAAGTGTGTGAACTCAAGTAAAAAGTGTCAGTGACAGTGTTTCCTGGAGAAAACCAACATTATTTTGTCCGAACGACCAACAATAGTAGATTTGTAAGTTTAAAGTTATTGTGCAAATGATTGTGACGTATCCAATATTCATTGCTGTACTAAATGAATACCCATGTAGGTCCTAGCTATGTAATATAAGAAGTTAGACTATTTGGTAGGTCTAGTATACATGGTCAATCAAATAAATTAGTTTTGACTGTCACAGTCAGATTTTGTGATTGAAGCTATCGATCAACGAAACGATAGCAATTCGAGTTACCTTCAAAAATGTTGATTGAATGCAACGTTTTCTGAGGCGTTTTATTGGAATAGTCCGCCATGGGGCTGTATAGGACTCAACATAGAGTCCTGTATAATTTAAGCCTCAACTTGGCATAAAGGGATAGCAACACAATTGGTGATAATCATCATCAGCTTTATAAAATTACTCATTTGATTTAGAACGGATTATTTGATAATAAATATGTGGGAATTGAAGAAACCGGGTTCAGTGGCACGTCTTGAGAGAGATTTACATCCAGCAGTGGACTGGTTTGATGAAAATTCTGGAACCGTGCCCCTTCCAACAGTGGAATTTATGCAAATATGCGCCATATAGCTCACCGTTTAAAAGCTTCACGTGGGTGTAATCTTTATATTAAATAAAAAATTCTACTAAGCAACGATGATTTCTACCTTCTTTTGCTTAGCGTTGTCTATCCCGATTAGGCTTGAACAGTAAATAACGCCTAGTTGACTGCTTGATTTACTTAGCATTAAATTTAATGTAAATAATAATTAGTAAAAGTAATTTCAACTTTATGTTAGCCAAAATTATTGATTCGGCCAGACAGACGGTTATCAAAAGTTGATAATAAAATAACAAAGTGTATCAGAAAGCAAGAGTGTTTTTCTGCTATTGTGTATGCGTAAGATGGGATATAATTTTAATACCTTTGTTATAGTGTGTTTATGTAAATAATAGTATATTATTTAACTAGTGAATAAAAGACGGATTTAAATCGAGGGTCATAGATGAATCACGAGCAAGTGATGGGTTCTAACGAATGAATCACGACCGTAGGGAGTGATTCATAATGATTGAATCACGAGCGTAGCGAGTGATTCAAGTGTTAGAACCCTAAACGACGCGAGTAATTCATGGCCCTCGATACAAATCCGTTTTATTCAAGAGTTGCATACTATACTTTATACCATGACTTCGAGAAAAAGAAAGATTTAAGCGAAAAACGTGCGTCCTGCCCATCCACCAGATGAACCGACGACATTGTTAAGAACGAGGGAAGTCGGTGGATGGAAAGGGATCGTTCTTCCTGGAAACGTGTAGGGGAGGCCTATGTCCAGCAGGGGACTTCTTCAGGCTGATGATGATGATGAAGCGAAAAAGAATTAAAAACTTTGTTTGTTCTATTCTAATGTGACATAAAACCAATAACTTTTGATTTTGGTTTTATTTGAAAACAAGGAAACTAACTTAAGGTTAAATTAATGCAAGTTTTCTATTATATTGGCCGACCTTTCTTTCATAAACTAAACAACTCAATTGAACAACAAAACTCACAACTTTTTCATCTCTAGAATGCATTTTCAATCGATTTATTATTACCAAACTTTGTGTTGTATAACTTACGTGCGCTGTATTCAAAATAGCTGCAATTTATTGATATTTATGACAATGACAACAAAGAACACAAAACAGTATTTAACCAAGGAGGTTAGCATTGCTTAAACTCCTTGTTAAACATTTCGACCAATCAAGTTAGAGTATTTTTGGCGCAAGGAGTTTGTATCATGGTTGTATAGTATTAATATGTAGGTCGACCCTATTGGTGTGTTCCAAATTCAAACACCAAAATCGTGATTAAAAGAGCTTTTTATTCACGATTTCCCGTGAATAAAATAAGCTTTTTAGAGGGGGTATGGTATAAATAATGTATCTTGCCTCTTTTATTAAGCTTTTGATTAGTTATTCAGTATTACGTAAACTTTTTTGTATATACCAATGTGCTCAATAAAAATGAATTTATGTGTAGGTTTGCTAAGTTTATTTGTTTAATATCATTATATTACTGTCTTATATATAAGTCAGTACATGTAACAAAGAAGCATTTAGTTTGCGTAATTTTTACTTTTGCTTTCTTACAAAATGAAAGTTTGGCATTTAGTTAAAAGGTTGAAAATACCTAGCAAATGCTTTATGATTTGATGTATTATTTTATACTTATGACAGGTTTTAGTTAAAACGTTTGTATAGTATAAATTAAGTAGTAGTTATTGCAATTTTCGTTGTTTTTTTCTACGCAGGATGTAAGAAACAAACCAAATTCTGATTTTGCTTCTGCATAGTTATGTAAAGATGTACTTAATGTAATTTTGTTGTTCATAGTTTATTACGACGTTGATTACAATTGTTAGTTTGCACATAAATATTTTGTTATTGAATAAATACTGAAAGAAAACATGAGTTTTAAAACATACTTTATGTATTTCCCATCATCATCCACATCCTGATTCACTGCTGGGTTATAGGCTTCCCTTAGTTTGTGTCATCTACTTCGATTCTGTGCCAATCTAACTTATCTAAAAATCTTGCATAAGGTCTAAGATTTATTTATATAAAGTCTGAAATATTCAAATTCAAATCATAAATTAGTTAAGGTCTTACAAAATTTAATCATTATATTTACGACCAAACGACTGGCCCTAAATACTTCAGACCTAATAGCGGTCTTCAAGAATTTCGCAATTGTCCAAAACCTGGACAATTGAGAATAATTAACCGCAATAAATTAGCTTAAGGGTTGAATTTCTAATGGAAGTGGTAGTTTCTAGCCTGAATTGTGTGCCGTATTGCTGATAGCCTGACCCAACCGCGAATTTAGACCGGACCATTAAGGTTCCTGTAATCGGGCCAATATTTAATGGAATCTAAAGTGGACGAAAATAAGGCCATACTGAAATAAGTTAAGCCTTGCGCACATCGTAGCTAATGCTTTAACGTTCTTACCTTGAGTTCAGAGTGAATTTATCTAAATATTTAATTTTCACAGTTGTATAAAGCATATATTAGTTTTAGTCTACAGTTTTATGTGGCTGGTACTTTTGAGAACGTGAATAAAAAAGCATAATTTAAAAGCATTCACGGTTTATTTACAATTATATAAAAATAATTAAAATGCAATCACATGCCTATTTTACACATGCATCACGGCCAACACATTCCTAGAACTTGCATCGGCAGCAATAACCACGATTGGAAGTTCTCCACCGATCTGTCAGAGCTCAACGCTATGTAGCCTCGGTACCAGTTTGATACTACGCAGTCGTAATAAAATATCAACGCCCTCTTCAGATCCTTATCACAGCTTTCGAAGCCTGGATGTATCGCCTCGGGCACATTCTTGCA
This sequence comes from Thera obeliscata, assembly GCA_947578465.1. Taxonomy (NCBI): domain Eukaryota; kingdom Metazoa; phylum Arthropoda; class Insecta; order Lepidoptera; family Geometridae; genus Thera; species Thera obeliscata. The sequence goes on along the minus strand of OX387912.1, from coordinate 17,951,540 downwards.
ATGAATACTATTCAATTTCACATTATACATAGCTACGCGTCTGGTAACTGGACGTTTTGGAACGCCAAATTCTAAATCTAGAACCCAGCTATAATCATCTAAATTCAGCACTTTGCAAAATTCATCTATGATAGCATTTGGATCTATTGTCATCATCCCTGCTGTTGGGAATAAGTCTCTTGGCAACGACAAGTAGAATTCCAAAGGGTTTTCTATGCAATGCTCAAGTTCTTGGACTTCTGCTTCGTAAGAATTCTCATCAATAACCGGCAGTTCACATTGGAAATACTCAAACGAGGATGATTCATAACTGCAACTGGATAGAGGTGACATTTCATTACACGCGCTGTTGCAAATTGGCATGAATTCATTCGACACCTGTGTACTTTGTATAGGCTGAACCATATCTAATATTGGCGTTGCTATTGGTGAATAATCACCTGTAACATATGAAAATACAGGTGATTCATTAGGCGTCAATTCATTTGTGAACTGAGAACTAAATGATGTAAATGTATCCAACGTTGTTTTTGATTGTGCCACTTCGTTACATATAACTAAATTCAAAAAACCATCTGATAAATCGCCAGCTAAAGGTGACATCTCACAGTAAATTGGTGCTTCATTCATTGATACACAAGGTGGAACCTCACTCATGTGTGACATAAATTCGTTTGTTGAAACTAGTGGTGAAACTTGATATTCATTTGCAACTGTCGGTGGGCCCACTATCGTTGGATATGGACATATTTGTGTGGACAGTAACGGTGGATTTACTATGACAGGTATAGGCTGTAGGCTGTACAATGGACATTGGATCGGGATAACAGGGCTCCATTCATTTGTCGTTATTGGGTAGTACTGTGGGCATGGCGGATAAAACATTGTGGCTTCTGACGATTTACTTTGTAAATTTTAAACTAGTAGCACTAGTGTTTACTGATACTTCTATATCAATAGTTCTCTTTCTAACTTGAAACTCCTTTCAATGAGTATTTTTTCCGGTCAGAGGCTTTTTTTATGCTTTCTTGTTTTATACAATCGGCAACTTATGTATTAGCAAGTTTTTTCTGCTTATCTCTTGTTTTGAGAGCCATGCTTCAACATAATCTGAAAGTATAACAACAGCAATTAATCATAGATTTACAAAGGATGGTTAAAAAAATGACTAAGAAAATGAAATATGTTGCTCAAAATATAACTAGATAATATTCTACTTACGTGTGATATTAATTCAAATAGTACACTATAGTTCAGTAGAATTGCATTAATCTACATAATTTCAAATAAAATACATCCAGTAATTTCACTTTCGTCATAAATAACTCAATAACATTATCTAAAGTAAATCTTGAGGGTAGTTGAACTTTCATTTAATTACGTTTCGTTTAACGTAATTTACTCCTTTGAAAGTATTATGAAACGCTGTCAAAATATATCACTGTCATATTTGACAGCGTTTCAGCTGATTGCCATAGTCATCGCCTAGATGTGCGCGGGACGCTAATAGTACATTGTTACCTGAGTATTGAAAGTCACGTTTTTTGAGTCCCGAGACGGGTTTGGCGCCAGAGCGTTAGCGAGGGCGCCAATGGAGCTTGAGGGACTTAAAAGACTTTCGCCCGAGGTGAACACTGTGCTTTTCATTACGAATACAAGGAAAGTAAAAATAAAAACATGAAAGAAAAATTTGTGAAAATGAAGATTGAATTGCCACCTTCCCGGTTTTTTTTTCTTTTTCTCTGGCGGGCTTTCGGCTTCGGCTCGCCAGCATTATTCAGCCATTATTTTCATTTTCATAATTTAAAAAATGGTAAATGTCAAATCTATGTTATTTTAAATAAATAGTTGAAGCTGTATATTAATCAAGTAATTTAGAAGATATATTTTTTATTTAATACTATCTTTACGTTATTTAAATTTTACATTGCGCTATCTTATTAGACTTTTTAAACTTCTAACCGTTGTAATGGGTTTCCAACCTACTTGCTGAATAAAAAGTTAGAATTTGGTTCAACGACCTCCTTGCAGTTAGAAAGACTTTAGAAAGTTGGAACATGGTTGAATAAAATAGAACTTGTTTTTTTTTATAATTTGACAGCTGTCAGTAGAAAGCGATTCTCCCTAGGGCTGAAAGTTTTACTTTAAATTAGGCCCCTCAGGCAACTTCAGACCTACTTTCAGAGTATGAGTAATGAAAATTAATATAGTCAACCACTTGACATACATTTTAGTCCACGGTCAAATTACATTAGAAGTTAAACATTCGGAGTAGTTCACGGTAGTAAAAGAAATAAGTAACAAAATAAATTGGAACGCTTTTAACGAACCTTCATTTTTATATTCTACACAGGCACCAAAACAAAATAACTCTTAGTAAAGTTGAAAAATAACGTGAAACCTAAACATTGGGGAGCAGAACCAGCCAAACGAATAAAAAAATCAGTAACAAGGGTCTCTTGAGACCGGCTTCCACTCCTACCCTGAGATTCTTATACCGTTTTGTTTGTTATTTTCTATTTATTTTCCGGGAATACGTTTAAAAGTAGCATAAAATTTTCTTTAGTAGATATTTTGTTCTTGTACTGTTTGAATAACCAGCATGGTATGGAAACAAAAAAAATAAGAGCACGTAGGTAGGTTAGTTACGCTTAACGTATTAAACGTACCTATACAAACCTACATAACTTTCAAGGAAGTGTGATAGACTTGCAAAGTAGGTATACAACCCGGCAATAACTCAAAAATCATAAAATCAGTTGGTAAGTTCCTCTACAGTTGCACACACACAATTCTGTGACACCATCCTGAAAGTTACAAATTGCATACATTTCAGACTATTACTGTAAATACTGTAAATACTATTAATTTGAAGGTAAAAGTTACTTTCATATAATAGGTATCAAATCAAATCAAGTTATTTATTTTATGCTTCTCAAGTATCATACAAGGATAATATACACAAAGACAAATAAAAATTGAACGTCTGCATATTATATTTTGCTATAGTAGCTAGAGAGAGAGAGAGAGTCAGTGGTATAGGTAGTGGTATAGGTAGGTATATTACAAGCCTGACATAAATAGACAACAAAACCCACCACTGTAGTACGGGCTTGAAATTTTGAGGTATTTGTCTTGGTGCGCAGGGGTGAACTATGAAAGGAATTCCTGAAATTCAACCCCATAAGACGGGGGTTGAAGGTTGTATGAAAATAGCTTTATACGTACTTATTCGCGCGGAATTCTACCAGCTTTGACGAAAATAATTTAATTTGTGTTTGCCTACAATTAAGACCTAATTATAAAATTACTAGAACGCAAACAACAGTTATTTTGTACGCAAAGTTGTGCTCTTCAATGGTGTTAATATCAAGAAATTATTAGTTTTATACAAAACATGCGATGAGTTTTTAAAAGTATAATACCTACCTACCTATAATATTTCTAGAATGCTTCTGGCAACCTCTGTAGGCACTCGTAGGACTTTTTTACAAAGTTTCGAAGAATATGTCCACCGTTCATAGGGATTATAGTTTTCGACTTATTATAGTTATTAAAGTAGCTAATGAACACCAACAATCGGTTTCCGAGTTAATTATGGGTCAGGCGAGTGATTGTGTAATTCTGTTACCATCAAAAGTTGAAAGTTGAACAAATAAATGATGACAAAGACCAGCGATCACGTATTTTGTTGCCATTATTTTTCGACCACTATCTGTAGCCATACCAGTTTTACAAAGTGAAGTTCTTATTCGCTATAAATCTTGTCAGCACTGACAGATGTGACTATAGGTTTTGATGGCAACAATATATTATGTAATCACCCCACAGATCCCACAGTGGCGTCTTTAGACGAAAAAACCCGGCGTTCAATGTGAAACTTCTTTGACCGGTTAGGTGTACAGTGTACACTTGCTTCGCGTTTTATTGCAATGTGGTCCAAGTTACGGGTTATTAGCAAGGTATTTATTTATTTAGAAACAATTGATACTTAATTCGCGATTTGAAAAATGTACACAAGAATACGCATATGGCTATAATACTGCTAGCTCTTATGTTCTTGCGGTAAGCGTCATTTTTCATTGTTTTTAGGTAACAAGAGCTGGATCATACTGTACTACAATTTTTTGAAGTGGCAAAGAGTACCTACTTATTACACGGTACAACGGTGTACACTGGCCCTCTATTTCACTAGAACACCAGTGGTGGCGAAACCAGTCAAACAATGCCGAATTGAAAACTCAGAGCGGATTCAGCGAGCGCCATCGCCAAAACGATTTGTGTTGCAAGAATAGCACTACAGTTCTACCAACAGCAAATTGTTTGCATTATTGAAGGCAAGTGTACGCTCGGTTGTGCAATCAATTTGGGGACGCACCATGGCACAGAACATAATCATAACGCATAGAACGGACACTGTGGCCTCCCCAATCGGCTTCCGCACCTCACCGCCGTTTTAGATCTTGACAAGAATCTGATTTTACTACGAAACACTGTTTCGTACAGCTTTGTACACGAACGTGCACACGCCACAAACATAAAATTGTTGTCTGTGTGTAGTTCACACAATCAATCTGTGTGAACCACACCCGCGCACACACAGACGCGCGTGTAATCCACGATATTGTGTGTTATGGGTAGTTGGACCATACTGGGCTGTTATTCGCTATTGCCAAACCACGCGTGTTACGTGAACACGTTAAGACATCGGCGTGGAATCGCTTAAAATCGTATTCCCTATGCCAAAGTTGTCTATATTGCAGGAGTGGCTCGTACGCCCCAGTGAACAGTCGCGCGCGCACGGACCCGCCTACCCTACGATCTCGGCAGCGTTTTATTGAAAACGACTGCCGAGCTCGGCCGTACATGTTATTTGTATAGTGGTGATCGCCAGCCCCCCGAACTCCGGACAGCAGGGACAGTAACCCTCGCCGTGAACCGTCGGACCCGGTCTTCCACCAGCGGAAAGCCCCGGGCGAGACATCACGGTCGACTGGCGAAACGTCCCGCTGTCCCTTGGTCGCGCGTGAGGCATCACAAGTGTTCGTCTTGTGTTTGTGTTTGTGTTTGGTGAATGTCTGTGCAATAATAGTGAACGCTTATAGTGTCCTATGTGTTTTTTGTGACTTTTCGTTTTAAATGTCGGACAAAAACACTCCTTCCGAGAGGCCCGTCCATGAAGGTCGGGTCTCCCGAAAGGACTCGAGTGCCTCCGAGTCCTCGGACTCCTCCCTGCCGTCGAGCCGTGCGTCGAGCTCCGGCAGGGAAAAGACCGTGCCAGCCATGGCAGAGAAGCTGATCGAGAGCTTCATTAGGAAAAAGCAGCTTAAAAAGAAAGCCTGCACCCCCGCCGCCCCGCAGCCCGGCCCTTCGGGTTTAATGAACCCCCCACCCCCCCGCACCCCGCTGCCGCCCCCCAAGCCCCTGTCGCCGAAGTCGGAGATCGACAGGAGCTACATAATTCTGCAACGCCTCATCGAGTCCCGGTGCCTGCCGCCCAAGTACTTGGGGGTACTGCGGACAGCGCTGGAGGAGGATGAGCGCCAGCTATCGCAACCTTCAACCCCGACGCCAGAAGAGATGGCCATAGTCGACGAGCACCGGACTATGGCCATCTACGTCGCCCCGCCGTCGTCGAGCGCGCGCAGAAAGCGCGACGCCGACGAAACAACGACGGACGAAGAGGCCAACAAGCGCATGCGCGCTAGGCCCCCGCCCGCCCTGACCGCCGCCGCGAGGACGCCGCCCGCCCTGCCGTCCCCACCCGCCCAGCCACTGACGGCCGCCGCCGCGATGCCCCCGCCCGCCCAGGGACCAAAGGAGCAGCGCATTAAAAAGGTACCGAGCTACGCGTCGGCCGCGAAAGCCGCCCAGCCGCCATCGACGTCGTCGACGTCGTCGGCGCGCCCGCCGCAACCGCGCCCGCCGCAACCAATGCCCTCGAGCTCCTCGACGCGCCCGCCGCAACCGACGCCCTCGACGTCGTCGGCGCGCCCGACGCCACCGACGCCCTCACCATCGGCGCCCCCGCCGCCAACCCCGCCAGCAGGTGCACCCGCTGCCTCCGCGAGTGCCCCGAAAACCAAATACCCGCCGCTTGTCGTCGAGGTGATGCCGAACTGGGCGGCGCACTTTAAAGTGCTCAAGGACCGCCTAGGCCACGCCCCCAACGCCCGCCCGTTCGGAAAGGGCGTCCGATTCTCCCCAGAAACGGGAGACGAGTACCGCACTATACAAGACTACCTCTCGGTACTGGAGAGGACTGAGAAGGTAGTCTGGTTCTCCTACTCGCTCCCAGAAGAGAGGAGTATCAAGGTGGCCATCCGAGGGCTGCCCGCAGACACCCCGCCGGAGGACATCGAGGCCGAGCTGAGGGAGCTGGGCTACGAGCCCGAAGCCCTGAGGGCCATCCGCCCCTCAAAAGGAAGACCAGGGTGCATCTTCTTTGCTATCCTGAAGCGCACCCCCACCACTCCGGACATCTACAAGGTGACAGAGCTGCTCTGCATGCCCGGTGTGGTCGTCGAGAGCTGGAAGGGCAAGGCTGGCCCCGCCCAGTGCCACCGCTGCCAAGCCTTCCGCCACAGCAGCCATAACTGCCACCGCCCCCTGGCCTGCGTGCGATGCGGCGGCCCCCACTTCGCGGGCGAGTGCCCGAGGCCCCGTGACATGGCCCCCACGTGCGTCAACTGTGACGGCGCACACACTGCCAATAACAAGAACTGCCCGGCATTCAAGCGGGAGGCACGCAACAAACGCGCGGGCACCGTCGCCACCACCACCACCACTCCCACCGTACGGCGAGGAGGAAGACCTCGGTCGGACCCAAGGCCCCCCGCCCCAGCCGCCCCAGCACAACCTCAAGCCCCCCCGCTACAGGAACCGTCAGGCCAGTCCCTAATGGCCCCGGCAAACGCCCCGACAGAGCGGTCCGTCAGACTGAGGCCCAAGAGGAAGAGGAAGACCAGGCAACCAAGACCGGTAGGGGCCGAAACCGGGACTGATACTGACGCCCCACCCCCGCCGCAGCCCCCTCGGAACGCCCCGCCAGCAGCGGCCCCCTCGCGGACCCCTGCACCTCTCGCCGGACAATCAGTGGCAGCGACTGCCCCACCGACGCACAAGCCCAAGCGGAGGGCCCCGCCCCCGCCCCAGAAAACCCAAGCACCCCACCAGATCCAGCACGGTTACGACAGCGCCCGGCTCGAGCTCCTGGACACGGCGCTGGAGATCCTGCAGGAGGTCCTGCAGACCCTCCGGACGGGAGGGGACCCGATTCCGATCGTGCTCAGCGGGATCGGGAAACTCTTCCACGTGGGGAAGTAAGGGTCCTCTTCTGGAACGCGCGGGGATTACTGTCCAAAGGCAAGGGCAAACGCCTGCTCCTCAAATCGCTCCTGAAGGAGCAAAACATTGACATCGCGCTCCTCAGTGAAACCCACCTCAAGCCCGGAGAGAAAGCCAGATTCCCGGGCTACCATGACTACAGGCTCGACGAGTGCAGCGCCGACGGAAGGGCCATCCGCGGACTAATGGTACTGGTGAGGCGCACAATCGTCCACCAACCCTTGCCAGTACTACAGCTGGACCAGATGAGCGCCCTCGGAGTAGAGGTCTGCATAGGCAACCGCCCCCTCCAGATCTCCTCCATCTACCGACCGCCAGCGAACAAGGTGTCAGCGGACGACCTCCGTGCTCTCCTCCCACCAGATTCAGGCGCAAACCCGGCCATCGTCGCGGCAGGCGATTGGAACGCGAAGCACCGGACCTGGAACTCATACACCACCAACCAGCACGGCAAAGACCTCCACCGCCACACGCAAAGCCACGGGTATGACGTTGCAGGCCCGGAGACACCCACGCACTACCCTGACGCGGCGGCATTCATACCGGACGTCATTGACCTGGCGGTCCACAGAGGCCTGCCCTTCCCTCCCACCGTCGAAGTCCTGACAGAGGACATGCAGTCGGACCACCTCCCAGTGCTCATGGTGATTAAGTCACTGCCAGCAGCACTGAAGCCCCCGCCCTCAAGACCTGGCATCGACTGGACCAAGTTCATGGAGATGGTCCAGAACTCAGTCCAGTCCGCACCGATAAGCTGCGCCACGGACGTGGACAACGCCACAGAGAGCATCACGGCCACCATACAAGCTGCGCTCGTAGAAGCCGCCCTACCTCCTCGCCCACACAGGCTACCGAAGACTCCTGCCCGCCTTGCCAGACTCCTTGGAGAGAAACGCCGTCTCAGGAAGACCTGGCAACGGACCAGAGATCCAGCAGTGAAGTCCCAATTGAACGCCAAATGCGAGGAGGTCCGCTCCGAGCTAGAGCAGAATACCGTGCAAGCATGGGAGACGCGCATGGCAGACGCCTCCGACGACTGGAACTCCCTGCACAAGATCTGCAGGGAGCTGAGGAACCAGCCCACTCCCATCAGACCGCTCACCCACAGGGATGGCCACCCCCGCTACCGAGCTGCCGACAGAGCGGAGATCTTCGCGGAGAGCCTCGAAAGGCAATTCCAGCCCAACCCTGACAAAGACCCGGCACACACTCAAGATGTGGAGACCTTTGTCAGGACCTACCTCGAGAGGCCAGACTCCGCCGAAGACGACGAGCCCCTCTTCTTCTCCCCGGGCCAAGTCCAACGAGCAATCCAGAGCGTCAAGCCGAGGAAGGCTCCCGGAGTGGACGGGATCACGAACGCCGTACTGAGGCACCTCCCGCCGAAAGCCGTCGCCGCCATCACCCGTCTCTTCAATGGCATCGCCAGGAGCGGACACTTCCCGACCGCCTGGAAGACCGGCAGGGTGATAATGATTCCCAAGCAAGGGAAAAACATCCTGCTTCCAGAGAGTTACCGCCCAATCACCCTGCTATCCTGCGTCTCGAAGTTGTTCGAACGTCTCCTCCTGCACCACCTGACGCCCCACATCACGCCCCGTCCAGAGCAATATGGGTTCCGGTCGGAGCACAGCACCACTCTCCAGCTCACCAGGGTACTGCACCACCTCACGGTCGCCCACAACAAGAAGGAGCACGCGGTCGCAGTATTCTTGGACATGGAGAAGGCCTTCGACCGGGTCTGGCACGACGGGCTGATCTTCAAGCTTGCCACATCACCAACACCGAGACGGGTGGTGAAGATCATCGCCTCTTTCCTTCAGGGCAGGAACTTCAAAGTCGCTGTCGAGAGCGCCGAATCCACCACACGCCCTATACTGGCTGGAGTACCGCAAGGCAGCTGCCTATCGCCGGCGTGTTACTCCAAATACACGGACGACATTCCCGCTCCCGAACAAGCACTCCTGGCCCTGTACGCTGATGACGCGGCGTACATTACCACCTCCTACCGGCTCCACCACGCTGCGCTGAAGATGCAGAGGGTCCTCAACGAGCTCCCCTCGTGGCTGACCAAATGGCGACTGTCGGTCAATGTGGGCAAAACACAGGCAGTCCCCATCACGAGGAGGTACGGACTCCCGCCGAAGCTCGTCCTGCAGCAGCAGGACATCTCCTGGGCCAGCTCGGCCAAGTATCTCGGCGTCACCATCGACCGGAGGCTGACAATGGAGCAGCACGTAAAGATGGTTAGAGGGAACACCGTCGCCGCCAGAGCCATATTAAAACCAGTGCTCCAATCAAGACTCCCGCTGCGCATGAAGCTCGGCCTGTACAACACGTACATCCGCCCGCGCCTCACGTACGCAGCCCCCGCATGGTTCGCTCTGTTGGCAGAACGCCACAGAGAGAAGCTGCGCAGCCAACAGAACCAATGCCTCCGAACCATCACAGGCGCGGGGCGGTATGTACGTAACGCCACCATCCAGCGGGACCTCCGCGTCGACAGCCTCGACACCATCATCGGCCGCCTTGCCAAGCAGATGTTCACCCGAACAGGAGACGCCACGTTCCAGCACCTGCGTGAACTGGCCCCAGCCTACGAGCGAGCATCTGGCAGCAAGGCCTACCCCCGAGAACTGGTCGTGGACAGCGACCAGGAGTCGGAAGAGCAAGAGGAAGAGAGCAGCAGCCTCGAAGAGGACCAGGCGGACCGCCATCCGACCCTCCCTGCACAGGGTGGACTCAGCCGGCAACAGGCCCCGGACCACTGAGGCACCACCACCGGCTCGAAAGAGCCGCCCCCATGACCTCTCGGTTGTCACCGAGAGCGAACCCGAGCACCGCAGTAAAAGGCGCAAGCCTGAAACTGCGTCCCCTCACTCCGGCTTCGCCGGAGCGAGAGAGAAGACCAGCCTATTTAAAGTTGTCATTCCATAGCGCGGCACGGTACGATTTGGGCACGGTTAGATCTGTCAAATGAACGCGCTCGATTCTTGCGCGATACGCCACAGATTAGCGTGTTCCTGATAAAGTTAGTATGGCTCGTTTCTCTTGAGCATGTTTTGAGGTTATGTTTGAAAGTTGTATAGCATTGTATCAACAAAGTGTGTTTGCCACTTGGCTCGGTCCAGACATGCTCTGCGCCACTCCTTAGGGAGCTCATCCTCCCAACGCTTCAACTGCCACCCTCTGTTGCGTTTTCCATCTCTAGGGTACCAGATTGTACAATCATACGTCCATTTACTCCTTCGGGACCTCATTATTGGACGTATGAGGTCCTGAAATCAATATCAACCTTTAAATATTGTAGACAATCTACTCAACACTATCTAGCCCCATACTAAGCAGAGCTTGTACTATGGGAACTAGATAGCTGATATTAATACTTAGTATATTTTTTTGTAAATACATACTTAGAATATAACACCCAGACAGAGAACAAACATATTATGTGTTCACCACACAAATTATATTTGTTCTCGGTCTGAGCCAGTCAAGTATTAGGTAGGTACATTCATCCACTTCACCTCAGCAGCCTGAAATGGTCCACTCCACTGCTGAAGGCAGGCATCTAGGTACCTACTAGCACTGCTACTAGTACCGTAGTATTCTTATTTTATCGATGCACTTACTTGGTGTTATGCTGGTAAACCTTTGAGGAGTCATTGTATCCTGCTTGCAAAGATCTCAAGGAGGAAAGAATATACATAATTCTTTGGTAGCCTTGTAGGACCGCAGTATAATATCCATTTTATCTTCGCAGAATAACATCCACTTTATTTTTTTGCCTTTTCAAAGTGTAGATCGTGGTTTATTTGGATGAAGGACATACATTGGTAAATATTTTCACGCAATCAAAACATACGTGTTTCACGGGTTTCTCGTCCATAAGTCCCTCGTCAATAACATCGTAAAGATCGAAAGCGTTTCGAACAGGGTGATATACCTTATACTCAGAATCACCAGTCGGTATTCGCTGAAGGTCATACAGGTATACGCCCCTCACTCGAAACGCCCGGACGATGAAGTGGAGGCAATGTATGACGATATTTCAATCGCCATGCAAGCTTCGAAAACACACTTTACGGTGGTGATGGGGGACTTCAACGCGCGGTTAGGCGTGAGGATCGGCGATGAACTGAGAGTGGGGCAATTCGGATTTGGACAGCGGAACCACCGAGGTCAGCGACTGGCCGACTTCATGGAGAAGGAGGGACTCTTCATGATGAACTCCTTCTTCAAAAAGCGGTCGTCCAGGAAATGGACTTGGCTGCACCCCGGTGGACACAAACGCGAGATAGATTTCATTTTAACGACGAAAAAGCATATATTCAATGATGTCTCCGTGATCAACAGGGTGAAAACCGGCAGTGATCACCGCATGGTAAGAGGCACATTGAATCTCAACGTCAAGCTTGAAAGGTCTCGTTTGGTGAAATCTACTCTTCGCCCAAGTCCTGCCCAAATTCAAAACCCCGAGAGCTTTCAGTTGGAGCTCGAAAATCGCTTCCAATGCCTCACCGATTGCGAAACAGTGGACGAACTAAACAACGGGCTGGTGGAAGTTATCCAAGCGGTGGAGTCAGAGTTCTATAAGACCCAACGCAAAAATAGAACTCAGAAACTATCTGAGCATACTCTTAAACTTCTGGCAGACCGCAGTGAAATGAGGTTGCAGTCTTCAGTGGACAGGTCGAAATACGGCTTGCTCAATAAACAGATCTCGAAGTCCATGCGACACGATCTTCGCCTTTTTAATACTAATTGTATTAAAAAGGCAATAGAGCGGAATAAAGGCTCGAAAGTGTTCGCTAGAGATCTGTCTATTGGGCAAAGTCAGTTGACGAAACTGAAGACCGATAGCGGCAGCATCGTTTCCTCGAAGCCGGAAATTTTAAGAGAGCTCGAGAAGTTCTATGGACAACTGTACACCTCATCGCAAAGTCCTGCTACAAGCGCGACTAGCGATGCAAGAGCTCGTTTAACTCGACACTACACGGAAGATATCCCGGACGTCAGCCTATACGAGATCCGAACGGCTCTCAAGCAGCTTAAAAGTAACAAGGCACCCGGGGAAGACGGAATAACGACAGAGCTTCTGAAAGCGGGCGGAACGCCGATACTTAAGGTCCTTCAGAAGCTATTTAATTCTGTCATCCTCGAGGGTACGACGCCTGAGGCGTGGGGCAGGAGCGTAGTGGTGCTCTTTTTCAAGAAGGGTGATAACACTCTCTTGAAAAATTATAGGCCGATCTCCTTGCTTAGCCACGTCTATAAGCTGTTTTCGAGAGTAGTTACTAATCGTCTCGCTCGTAGGTTCGACGACTTTCAGCCTCTCGAACAAGCCGGGTTCCGGAAAGGCTTCAGTACCATAAACCACATCCACACGCTACGGCAGATTATACAGAAGACCGAGGAGTATAATCGGCCACTTTGCTTAGCGTTTGTGGACTATGAGAAAGCCTTCGATTCAGTCGAAACCTGGGCAGTGCTACAGTCGCTCCAGCAGTGTCAAATTGACTATCGGTATATCGAAGTGTTGAAATGTCTCTACAGGAATGCCACAATGTCTATTCGACTTCAGGACCAGAGTACAAATCCAATCCACATGCAAAAAGGGGTGAGACAGGGAGATGTAATATCTCCGAAACTGTTCACCTCGGCACTGGAGGATATTTTCAAGTTCGTGTCCTGGACAAGGTATGGCATCAACATCAACGGCGAATTCATCACTCACCTTCGATTTGCCGACGACATAGTCATAATGGCGGAGTCACTGGAAGACTTAGGCACAATGCTCAGAGATCTCAATATTGTCTCCCAACAGGTGGGTCTCAACATGAACATGAGCAAGACAAAAATCATGTCTAATGCTCATGTCACACCCGTGCCGGTACATGTTGGGAGCGATATCATCGAAGTTGTGGACCACTATGTTTATTTGGGTCAAACGATCCAATTAGGTAGAGCCAACTTCGACAAAGAGGTCAGCCGACGAATCCAACTCGGATGGGCAGCGTTCGGGAAACTGCGTCACATCTTCTCGTCGCAGATACCACAGAGCCTCAAGACAAAAGTCTTTAATCAGTGCGTGTTGCCAGTGATGACATACGGAACTGAGACGTGGTCGCTAACTATAGGCCTCGTGCACAAGCTCAAAGTCGCGCAACGAGCTATGGAGAGAGCTATGCTGGGAGTTTCACTACGTGATAGAATCAGAAATGAGGATATCCGTAGAAGAACCAAGGTCACCGACATAGCTCGTAGAGTTAGTAAGTTGAAGTGGCAATGGGCAGGCCATATAGCTCGAAGAACCGACAACCGTTGGGGAATAAAGGTTCTCGAATGGCGACCACGAACCGGAAGACGAAGCGTTGGGCGCCCACCCACCAGATGGACCGACGACATTGTTAAGATCGCGGGAAGTCGATGGATGGAAAGGGCTCAGAATCGTTCTTCCTGGAAACGAGTAGGGGAGGCCTATGTCCAGCAGTGGACTTCTTCAGGCTGATAATGATGATGATGATGATGAAAACATACGTTCCGAAACTAGTCAAAGGTGACTGGAATGGTTATCAATATGTTTGGTTCTAAATTTTCAAATCGTTTTAAAATATTGTAAGCTCAACAATAGATGGATTAGCATGCTTATAATTCAAAATATTTATTATTTGAGTTGAAAATATGGAAACAAAAACTTATCCTGCAAATTTATTTAAAAACCGATAATTTTCCGAGTGGATCAGACGCAAGAGTTTGAACGCATCATGTGAAATAAAACGTGGGGCATAGACAACTAACTAGTCTTGCGGCTTAGAGAATACCATTTTTCGATTCCACACCAAGGCACGTTAGGAATCGCGTTGGTGTTTAAATCACGTTGTGACGTCACACGTTTTGGGCACGGAATCTCCAATGTCATAGCGAATAACGTCCCTGTCCTAATGTGATTAGGCCCTTAGTGTATTCGCTTATGACTTCCACCAAGCATAGCTTGAGACCAATTTAGTCCTTTGTCTTGTCGACACGCCGCATTGAAGCTATGCCATCCGCTGCGACGTGATCATCATTGGAACTATTGGCGAAACGTTTTCGATTGCGCCTCTTCTATTGTAATGTGGCTGCAGGAAGCAAAATGCTGTGTACTCTGTGTAGGTATTTTTAAGTCATTGTTCTAGAAGAATGAGTTTTGGAATAAGTAGCAATTGTTTTATACGATTTAAATTTGGTAATATCATAAATTATTGCATACATACAAGCTGCCACCCGCGTCTTCACTCGCCCCGTTTCCGCTACGCCCCGTTCTTGTTAATTTTTCGGAATAAAAAGTATCCAATGTCCGTCTCCCATCCATACTTCCAAACTTTCGCGTTTATAATATTAGTAGGATTAGTTGGTTGGTGTTCACAAAATACTTAGTTAAACTAAATAAAACATTCAGGAAAAATAAGCTAAGGTTACTAAAAATACCTATGTTACATCAAGTAACATAATATAAAGGTTCTTGTATTATGTTACTGTCTTTGTCGTGCTACGGAACCCTTCATGGGCGAGTCCGACTCGCACTTGGCTGCTTTTTTCATCTGGATATATCTAGACATCTGCAAAATCTACTCAGTCTAGATCCTTTTCAAAACTGTTATAGTAAGTTCTAGCTCAGTCTAAGCAATATCCATTACAGTTAAACTTCATGTTCAATTTGTTTGTTTGTACAACGGCGGACATTGTCGAGATTACTACTGTACTGTAATACACTTAGGAGATAGAAAATGTACTCCGGAAAAATGCTGACATTTGAAAACATGTCATGTTGCGATGGATAGATAGTATATTTGTTTTCTGTCGGAATTTTTGGAGTAGGTATGTAGGTAAGTATTTACAAAACCATCTGGTTCTCTTAGCTTATCTTTGCTTAGTTTGGGGCATAATTGTCAAATTTATCGTCCGCACTTGGTGTGCGGACTGGTTTCCGCAAGTAGGCCGCTGGCGGGCCCTTTTTGCCTGACGCTTGACACGTGTTGTTCGAACTTTTTTAGGTTTTATAGTGCCCATTGATGTTACTTTGCCTTAGAAAATTGCGCCTTACAACGCACTTTAACTCTGAGACGTAAAGGCATGCGCACATCTAGGCGATGGCGATGGCGATCAGCTGACACGCTGTCATATTTGACAGCGTTTAAGCTGACTGGATTTTAGATGGAATAGGCTTGTTCAGCACTTGTACCATCCTGACGGCTAAGTCGGCCTAATCCACAGGAAAGACATGGTTAATACGCGCGGAGCTGACGAAGCTTCGGGTTTCCTCACGATGTTTTCCCTCACCGTTTGAAAGCACTATTACTATAGAAATCCAGGAATCCAGGATTGTAGGTACGAAGGATTTCGTAGTAAAATGATATGTACATGAACATCACAATCTATGTAGCCCCCTTCAAAGCAACCGCTGTATTGCAGAGTTCTGAACTATGCTACATGAAACTGCAGTTTGGTAGGGATAGCAAAAAAACTAGTTTCAAACCAAATATTTATTGGCTTTATAAAAATAAATAAATAAATATTTTGGACAATCCACAAAACACTATCTAGCCCCAAACTAAGCAGAGCTTGTACTATGGGAACCAGATTACTTATACAATACAATTCTTCTTCTTCTTATCGTGTCACTGATTCTTTCGAACCAAGCGTGGTGAAAGGATTTTTAACATAACATAATTTTTAATATAACACCCAGACAGAGCACAAACATTTGCGTTCACCACACTATATTTTGTTCTCGGTGGGGATCGAACCCACGGCCTACGGTGCAAAAGCAAAAAGCAAAGCTACTATTACCAACTGAGCTGAGAGGCCATCAGGCCTCCTCCAGCTTCTTCCATGCGTCTCTATTACTCCCCAGATTCAATAGGTAATTAAATAGGAAAAAAACATTAATTTATCATGAATGCCACACCATGGCATAAATAGACGAGATCCAGATAAAAAACTTGCAAGGAGTTCCATGGGAGCGAAATCCTGTGAAACTAGTTGTTGAACCTTTTTGCTGCTAAATGGTGTAATTACGTAGCACCGGATAACCATAATTTTGATGTGAACTTGTCATATCCATGGACAAATAGAATTACATCATTTGTCGGAAGATTTTCACGTAATTACATGAGTGGTGTGAAAAAAACAAATTACTAGCACGTGAGGCTGAACATCTGCATGCCTCAAGTTGATGGACGCGTGCAACGTAGGACACGTTCGCGACGTGCGGAACCCTACGAGGCAATGCTTTTGTTGGACCTACGAGGCAATGCTGTCATGGGCGATGGTTACCACTGAACATCAGGTGGGTGGGCCATATGCTTGATTTGCGTGTTGTACAAAATTCATTTTTTTTTGTATAATAAAAACGAAACAGTGAAATACAAAACTCGATGAACCGGTAAAGAGGATGTCCGAGTAAGAAGGCTATATTCAGCCGTGGGTTAGTACGAAATGCTAATGATGATGATAAATAAGGTAAACCAACTATTCCTTTAGAGGAGAATAGTTAGGTAGATGAAATTGTTTTGTAAATCATATCAATGCATTTAGAATTAAGTGCGGTGAGCGTTGGATTCAGGCTGTTTCGGGTGAAGTTTGAAACCAGACCGAAAACTAAACTCGGAAATACAGAGAAATTATGTAAAATAGACGTTATCTCATCGGATTAGAGTACATTTTGCTTTGCAATTTTTATAATGTACTAAGAGCCAGAATGACGTGTTATTATAATAAAATCTTGGTGTCTTTTTATTGATTTCATAGTGTTTACTATACCTACACTTAGGAAAATCACAAAGATTTGTCCCAAAAGTTAAGAGCCGAGTGGGATTTGTACCCGTGACCTTCCCCTTGGTACGGGGCTGCGCTAACCGCTACGCCATCAGATCCTAATCACACTCGACGAATAACTCTTAGGGATTGTTCGGCACTAACGCGACCGTGGCTCCATCTACAGGTTTGACGTTACAGTCAACTTCTAACCTTTATGAACATTATAAAAATATTTGTGAAATCTTGGTGTTTTTTACATTATTCATATCATTGTATACATATACATGATGTAGGTAAGTACATACATACAAATGTAATATGATATTTGTGTTGTATACATTTTTCATTTCATATTTTCCATATTCGTGGATTTTTTCCAACCGTAAACAATCATGTTTTCACGGAAACTTTGGCATCTTTCCATGTCACAGATGAATAAACAAAATAAACAAATAGGAAATAAACTATCGAGCCGACCATACTAGAATCAGCATACATCGAGTGAAAAGTTGCTATCATCCGGAGTCCAAAAGTTTGCCGCCTAGTCGCCTCCTGCATTACACGGGCCATTGAAGACATTTTGGGCCCCTGTGTAAGATATAGAGGATGTGGTATCAATGAAAGCAAAGTTTTGATCAAGCATGTACCATAAACCATAAGTCAACAATAGTACATTATGATATATGTGCGGTAGGTTGAAAATTACAGCCGAGGTAGGCGAGGGCTACAAGAAAGCAGAGGCTGTAATTATCAAAGCGCACGTATGTCATACGACGTTTTATAACATATTTGCGAGGAAATAAATAAAAATAAAACGAATAAATCTTTAATCACTTGTTAAAGCAGTTAGAAAATTAGAAAGGTAAATGTCTTTTCAATTTAATTTCATTCCAATTCATCCCGTTTTAATCAGTTTCATTCAATTTCATGCAGTCTCACTCAGTCTCACTCAGTCTTACTCAGTTTCACTCAGTCTCACTCAGTCTCACTCAGTCTCACTCAGTCTCACTCAGTCTCACTCAGTCTCACTCAGTCTCATTCAGTCTCATTCGGTCTCATTGAGTATCATTCATTCTCATTCAGTCTCATTCAGTCTCATTCAGTCTCATTCAGTCTCATTCAGTCTCATTCAGTCTCATTCAGTCTCATTCAGTCTCATTCAGTCTCATTCAGTCTCATTCAGTCTCATTCAGTCTCATTCAGTCTCATTCAGTCTCATTCAGTCTCATTCAGTATCATTCATTCTCATTCAGTCTCATTCAGTCTCACTCAGTCTCACTCAGTCTCACTCAGTCTCATTCAGTCTCATTCAGTCTCATTCAGTCTCATTCAGTCTCATTCAGTCTCATTCATTCTCATTCAGTCTTATTCAGTCTCATTCAGTCTCATTTAGTCTCATTCAGTCTCATTTAGTCTCATTCAGTTTCATTTCATAAATTTAGCATCTTGATAAACCGTACGTTTTACCATATTAAAAAGCAACCCGTGCGTTTTACATTACATTACCGCACTAGTACGTAATGACATACATAACGATACTGAAATTAGTGAAATAAGAGACCCTTTACGAGCAAATGTGTTATAAAAACATGATACATGTTAATAATGGTGCCTAGTAGTGAGCCAAATAAAAGAGAACATTGTTGTCATATTGTAAAAGGAAGTCAAGGTGGCCGCATTCGAAAGACTTAATTGGAGAAAAATGCATCAAACCCCCGACAAGAACTTATTTCTTTAATTTAAGAAGAATAATTATGTTCTATAATATGGTGGCAATGTTTAATATTTAATATTAAACATTGCCACCATATTTAATAAATATGGTGGAATAAAAAATTTATTAAATTTATTAAAGGTAGCAATAAAATTTAATAAATTTTTAGTAGCACTTTTTAAATTAACGCGATCGTTATACATTAATATTGGAAGAAACGGTTATTTATAGCGATTACCTTTATAACACTGCTGTTGGCAATCACGATAAAGGTAATCACGATAAATACCCGTATAATTATACCCCATTATAGTAGTTGCAAGCACCACTGTAAAAACATAGCTTCATGTTGTAGCTCCAAAACCATGAAAGGAAAATCTTGCTTGCATTTCGTACTTCTTGGAAAACTTGAACCTCCCTACTTTACCGCTCAATATCTATTCAAACGACATGTAAAATCCACAAGAGAGACATTCCGAAAACAAGATATTTTGGGGCTAACGAACAAAGCTTGAAGGGCACCATCGGGAATGCGGAATCTAAAGGAACATGCCGATCAATGTTTTTTCTTCGAACTGCTAACTCCTACACGAGACATTGGATCCTAGGCATACTTCATACTAGAGTAATAGAATATGGTAGCAAGTGAGCACCTTTCTACAACAGTTTAAACCATCTCATTTGGTTTGCATAAAGTTGGTAAAAAAACGGTAGGAACCAAGCCGTAGTTTGTTGCCTTTGTTGCTTTCTAGGCTTAGTCGCGCGTGGAACTGGCTCCTAGACTCACCACGCTATAAGACGTTTCAAAGTGATCGTTGCGATTCTACTGGAAAACTTTTGATTTTGATTTTGGAAAAAAAAATTTATGATAGTGTTTTTAACATTAAAATTACGATTATTAAAATTTCGACCGCTGTTCTTTGCATATGACCTTATTTTCTTATAATTTAATTACAAATGTATGTAGTTTTCAGATTTATCTTTTTATTTGTAGTCTAAGACGGTATTATCATCCAGATTTTATAGTTCTAGGTCAACGGAAAAACCCTATCAATAATAATTGTGATTCCCTTGAGACTCTTGAGAGTGTCGAAATATGTTTTTTTGGGCATAAACAGTTGTATCTTTTTTTACGTTAACCTAGATGTTTGATTTTTCTGTATACCTACTTGAGTATATTGTTTTAACTTTAACTCGATACCTCCACGCGTTCCCAACATAAAGGGTCTTGTCTTGACAGACGGAGAGACAAACGGACAGTCAGATAGTCGAACAACAAAGTGATCCTATAAATAAATAAATATTGTGGCCAACACACACTATCTAGCCCCAAATTAAGAGCTTATACTATGGAAATCAAATAGCTGATAGCAAATATCTGTGTTCACCACACTAATATTTGGTCTCGGTGGGGATCGAACCCACGATTTACAGCGCAGCATAAGGGTTCCGATTTTTCAACCTCCGAGAACCTCCAGTTTATTTTTGAAGTCGTTTAAAAATCGCAAGGATCTCTTAGACTTGGCTCAAAAGGTTTAAAAAAAAACAAATTTAAAATGAGCCAGCAACAGTTTGCTCAATCTAATTAATGAAGCCCCTAGCGATACTAATGGAACTGTGCAATTGTTTACTTTCAAGCAACAACTTAATTTGTCCAATGGATTGGCATCGGTTTCAACGAGTTTGTACAGTCAGACACAGAAGTTGAACCGTTTGAGTTATTTAAAAAACAGTATTTTTCGCGTTATTTTGATTAATATCTCGTTGGTTTATCGGAATAAAGAAAGAAAAAACTACTTTTTTTATAGACAACTAAGTTGACGAACAAGCATACGGCCCACCAGATGGGAAGCGGTTACCGTAGCCTATAGACGCCTGCAATACCAGAGGCATCACAAGCGCGTTGCCGACCCTTTAAAACTTTTAAAACGCTCTTTTTGAAGAAGAAACCCTATTTGACATAGAGGCGACACGTATGATAAATGCAGACAGGGAAAATGTAGGTACAACATTTTCTTTGTACCTACTGAGACCAATACCGACAACAGAAACTCAGACGCCGGGTTATCGGCTGGGTCCAACGTTACGTCTTCCGGTTCGTGGTTGCCATTCGAGAACCTTTAGGCCTTGGGCACACTAGACGGAAATTCCGTCGCCGAACTTCCGCGGCGGAACGCCAATACATGTTATTGCATATAAAATACAAATATCGGGCACACTACGCGGAAGATCGGTCGTTCCGTCGCGGACGATAGCGGACTGCTCACTCGTTCGCGTCTGCTCGGTCGTCCGCGCACCGATCTTCCGTCAGCGTAAGATCGGCAACGTTGCATTACAGGTATTTGTATGCGACGCGCCACATTAAGCGGATAACCCGCAGTGACGACGCACACACAGGATGTTTGACACTGAACGATTTATTATAGAAGTGCAAAATAGAGTTTGCCTTTGGGACTCTAGAGAAAAGCCGGATAGAAATGCAAAGAAACGAGCATCAGCAATACATCAAATGATTGTATGGACATACGATAATATTCGAATGCTTTATCTGGATTAAGTCTTAGTTGCATATACAGGGTATGAAATTGCCCAATTTCTAGTCGAAGAGTATTTAGGGGATGAACCCAATATTTACGGTTTCTTCTTTTTTCTTCTTCTAATGCCTCATAAATAGCTATCACTTCTATCGGATCCATCACAAATTACGACCACACCGTATAAGCGCAGGCAGCCGACTGATGATCTGCCACTGAAATACAGTGTGGCTGGTATCGCATAGAACGGATTGACCGCCGCGGAAGTTCGGCGACGGAATTTCCGTCTAGTGTGCCCAAGGCCTTATTCTCCAACGATGGTCGGTTCTACGAGCTATATGACCTGCCTATTGCGCGCTGCAACTTACTAATTCTAATATTTATTCTATCCAATTCTATCCTTTCTATTAAAGGTCAAAGTCAAAGTTGTATTTATTCAGTAGTATCACAAGGATCACTTTGAAACGTCTTAAAGCTAGATGAGTCTAGGTGCCAGTTATTCTTCTATTATTAAAATCACGGACCGTTGGTGAATTGAAAAAAAAAAAATGTTTTTTTTTAAATACACATCTTAGCCAAAATATTGATCACGAACAGAATGGGGGGTGGCCTTAACCATGCAGTAGGCCTACCATGAGCTCTGTCTGGCTCTGTCTCTGGTTCTGGTTTTGAGTCTGTGTGAGTGCTCACCATTGCATTATACTGTGCGTGTGACGTTTTGACTTAGGATTTATTCAGTGAACACTCACACAGACGCAAAACCAAAACCAGAGACCTGGCTCTGTCTCTGGTTAGATATTGTATAGATAGAGCTTGTGGCAGGCCTTCAGGTTTCATAGAGAGCTTAAAATGACATTAATTAAGAAAACTTAGTGCCTACTACACCTTGTACCTACAAGGTGTTATTGTTTTATAAGCTTTTAGAACCCAACCCCAAACATTTGACCATTCAAGCGCTTAGCGTAGGTATTCCCAAAACGTTGATAAAAGCAAGATGAGACTGTCGGGTCTAATTAGGTGGTTAATGTTAAGCTTAGATCTTTAGTGATAATCGCTTTGTGTTTCGTAATACGCGTAATGAATTCCTAATCCTTAAACCCCTTGAAGACGCAATCCCCTTTATGTAAACCTGAAATAGTCTCAATCCTGTTCACTGTAACTGAATGAACTTATTAAGGTAATGCTTATTCATGGAATATTTGTGATTACGGAGTACCCGTAAGGCCTGGTTAAGTTTCAAGGTGGTTCCATAGAAATCTATGTATGACAAATTGACGATTCACAGGTTCAAATATCATTTAGCTTTCAACAAAATGACTCATTGTAATCAACGGTTATCGACTAGATATTATATACAAGATGGGCGTTTCAAAGTGATGATACCATTGAACTAAGAAATATATGTAAAATAGTAAGCTACCTTCTCACAAATTTTCAGTCAAATCGGTTTGGCCGTTTTGAGTTATAGCAGTGTATCTTACACGACTTTCTTTTAAATACTACCTATATAGATTTTCATTTGAAACACACAGACTCAAAACCAAAACCAGAGACAGAGTCAGACATGCTCATGATAGGCCTAAAGGATTTGAAAACAATCCAAGTGGATCAATAGGATTGTCTTTGCACATAACCTTTTCGTAGAAAAACCTTTGAAGATCTACCAAATCTACCGAACGATCATTGGATTTCAAATCTTGTCTATTGTGGAAATTCATTACACGTTATTTAGACATGAAACTAAAACAAAATATTTATAACGTCATTCTTTTCTTGCTTTTTTATCGAGTAGGTATTTTGTCTTAGACAGGAACTTTTTGAAAAATATTACAACAAAGAGATCGCAATATCATATCTCTTCTTGCTTTTTCATCGAGTATTTCATCTGAGGACCTTTTTGAAAAATATTTCGTGTTACTAAATCTAAGTTTTCCCCTTCATTCGTAATGCCTGACACTTTTTAGCGGCTCATTTAAACTCTTGTCACTGTCTTTTTCATTACAACAAAAAGAGATGGCAACAGACTTATCTCTCTACTAAGCTGTTAAAGGACCATATAAATAAGAATTGATGAGAATTGTAGACAAATCCACAGCCAATGCTAGTACGCCAATTGTGATAAAACCCTATCGCTTACCGTAACAAAAAACTAAATAAACAAAAAAGGACGATTGCCTCCAGAATTCAATTCCTTGTTTGCTACGATATTCCCGCCGTAAGGCAGTCCACTATTATTTATTTCTCGTCTCGTTGGGAATGATTTATTTTTACGGCCACCCCTTTGATCCCGGATAGAGTTGTGTATCTCGGCTTGTAGATAAACGTGGAAGGAAAGTGAAGAAAATAATATAAGAATAATTCTACTCACAACTGTCACTACTTACTAAAAAGATAAATCCAACTCAAACTCAATAAAATTTTATTGAATACAATTGCAAGAATCACTTTGAAACGTCTTAAAGCTAGGTGAGTCTAGGTGCCAGTTCCACGTGACCAGATCCATCAGCATCCATCATTATTTTGTAGGCATTTTATCCCTAATATTGTTGAAAAGAGGTATATTTTGTCTACCTGATATAAAAATTGAAAGTGCCTGAATCAATCTCTAAGATAGCCACCGGGCTCGTATATTGAGTTCTAGTTGAAGTCTATTTTTAACCTTCCATCATAATCGTGACCTATAACAGTAACAAAAAAAACAGTGAAAGTACTAAAGTGTTTTTGTCGCCTCCAAGCAAGCTCTTAACCACGTGACTTAGTGAATGAAACAACGAAGCAAACCAAACGAGTCCGGCTTCCGACTAAGTCGTTTTCCGGCCTTTTGTCCCATCCCTCAATCGCACCCAGGGTGATGTTTACTTATGGCTGGAGCACGACCTTGCATACATTTCCTGAATCAATGTCGCCTGTACAGAGCTTTTTTCAGTGATTTGAAAAGAGGCAGCTGTTTATTTCTAAAATACAATTCGCTACAATCTCAAGCCGATTGCCAAAAATGATTTGATGTGATTAAAAATTAGCCTAGCGTTTTTCATATCAGTCAAAAAACTTCTAACCATATAAAAAAGGTAGTATTTGTGATCGATGCTTTTGTTGACAGTACCTGACGGATTACCAAACAAGAATGCTGATACTACCGGGCACTAGATTAGATATAGGATTTAGAAAAAAAAAACAAAAACATTTAAAAATATATTAATATTAAGAAAATGTTTTACATTAATGATTTAAAAGACATATTTCAATCAACAATATTGACTTTAACTTGTTCTAGAAGCTTTGATTTTGATCGATTTATTTTCTTATATTTAGGATTTGCTTTGACTGATCTTCTTATACTACTTCTAGCCATCACTCGATCAAATATTTCTTCACTGGTGTCCTCGCTGCCATCATCGGAGAAATGGTTATTCATACTATCACTTAACTTGGGTCGTATCAAAACCGGTTCTATTCCACTATCAGAGTGTATTGCATCTTCAAATTGCACTCTATCTTCGTCACTCATAGACATTTTAGCATTCTCATTGCTCATTTGACGACATAGCACCCTGCAGCTTTGAGCAGGAACTTGCAGCTGATTCTTTTTCTCATCTTTCTTTTTCAAGTTACTCGGTTTGTATTTCATCGGAGAAAAGTCAACTCTACTACGTAAAAAGCTTATCGTTTCTCCAAATTTTCGGCTGCATTTTCGCGTTGCTTTCACCTCGGGTTTTTCGTCAGTTTTCGTGCTCTCTTCGTTTTCAAAAGCTACACCTGAGTCCGAATTGGAATCGGCTAGTATGTGTATCTCCGGAACGCTAAATGTAAAATCGTTGTGGAGTAACTTTTTATTTAGCTCTTCGATCGCTTCTGCTTGTTTCTGTATAATAATGTCCTTTTGAGCGAGTTGTTTAGCGACGGACTCTGTGCGGATCGCCAAGTTCGTTTCGTATTTTTGCAGTTCGCTCGAGAGGAATTCCAATTCCTTCTTTCTGTTCGATTCCAATTTCTTTATAAGTTCTGTTTGTTTCGCGTATGCCTCCTTGAGCCTCGCGATCTCCTGTTTATGTGACGTTTTGAGGAATTTAATAATGTTTATTGCTTCGTGGAGCGATGTGGGCTGGAGAATATTGTCTTTTGTCGCGATTTCAGCCATTATTGTATCTCCTTGGATCTGAAACAATAAAATGTGTGGATAAGTTTTTTACTCAGACGATATTTCAAAAGCCGATATTTTTTTAAAGGAACTATGAAAAAAATGTAAGGGATATCAACTGTGTTGTAATCAATCATACAGGCTTAGAATTTTTGTCAGTATTGTTTTAAGTTATAACTTAACTTCACAATTACCTACTGAAAAGTTCTAGAAGTTACCTTCCCAACTAAACTAATCTCTTAACTTGGTTTTCGTAGTAACTTACGCATAAACTAATAAAACTCACTTAAGTTAGCATGCGTACTGCTGGGTTATATGAAAGCGTTATAACGTAGTTTCATGAACTTCAAAATTCGACTCAATGTTATTAGACCCAAAAACCACAAAGTGGTTTACACTGTAACTTTATCAACTCAACTAATAAATGTTATCAGACTTTCTAAACTAGTTACTATTTCATCGAATTGTGTAATAGACTTATCAACAATCGATCTAATGGATTTTTGAAGACCTCAGAATGAGACAAACTGGAAAAGTAAGTTTTACCGGGATCACAGTATCGATACAGAAATTACCACGTGCACTGTTTGGACAGTAAAGTGAATGTTTTTATACATTGGTACACGGTCGTGGGTACAATAACACTTATTGTTCCTCGTTTATATAAACTTGTCCAATATGTACCGACTGTTTTCGAGATATTCCATCAAAGTAACAAAGTACCTACTATCAAAGTAAAATTGAAAAATACATTGTACATTTCTGTAAGATATTTTATTACTTTTCAAACATGCAAAGAATCAAAAGCGATAACTTTTAAATAGAAATGCCGTTATTGTTATCATTTGAAAGATCTTGAATGTATTTATTTTAAGACTAAAGAAAGAAGAACGAATGCACCTATGCGGTCAATAGCTGCGAAAAAAAACAACGATGCCGCGGCCACTGGTGGAACAACTTTTGTAGGAATTCGAAAAATGTAATACTACTTGGTGATATCGTTTACTTTTATTGATTTATGTATTATATTGCATAGAATTTTGAATGATTTTATTAAAGACATTTCTAAAACCTAAAAATTGTTTAGTAACTCAATCTGTTAGATGACTGCGATTGTTTGCCAAGAACATGATTGCTCAATACTATCGACATTAGTAATAACTAAAGTAACTAATTAATTAACTAATCATCTTTATTTTACCGAATTGCGCAACTTTTCTTTTGCTACATGTTAATAATTAATTAATGGGTTATAGTTAATTGTACAAAGAAATAAACATTAAATTACCTGTCACAGAAAGATCCAAAACAACAGCACTTTGAACTCAACAAAGCTATTTTTAAAAATATTACTGACAAAATAAACTAAAATAGGTCCACACTCTTCAATACACAAACTCAAACTGATGATGGAGTCAGCTGAGGATACAATAACAGGTACCGGCAGGTGGTATACCCATTGTAATAATACACCATTCAATGCCAGGCCATTTTGGGTCTTAAAGTGAAGGTCGTAAAAGCCATCTACCTGGAATGTGGCACAAAAGAGTTCTAGGTAATTCTACTTTTATAGTTAAACATGGTGAATGTTTTATTTCAGGTACAAGTGTTTATCAATGGGCGTAAAAGCAACGAAGGTTTCTCAGCATACCAAAATACTGAACAGACTTATATTGGGCTTAGGAAGAATTTAATCCTTGATCAATAAACATTGGACGAGTAACAGCCCCTCAGCTCAGTTGGTAGTAGATCTGCCTTCTGTGTCGGTCGTGGGTTCGATCACAACCGAGACCAAACATTTGTGTGGTGAACACAGATATTTGTTCCTTGTCTGGGTTATGCATTGTTTTCTAAGTAGTTATGTATTTACAAAAAAAAGTATAAAGCTAAGTATTTTAGCAGTTGCCTGGGTCCCATAGTACAAGCTTTGCTTAATATTGAGCTAGATAGTGTTGTGTGGATTGTCCAGAATATCTATTTATTTTATATTATACCTTTCTAAAAAATGAAGGTATATTCAAAAATAAAAATAACTTATTATTGTGGGCTCACAACACTACACAACACAACACTATCAAGCCAAAATTAAGCAGAGCTTGTACTATGGGAACCAGATAGCTGCGTTTATCACACAAATATTCCATTCTCAGTGGGGATCGAACCCACGACCTACGGCGCAGAAGGCAGAGTTACTACCAACTGAGCTAATAGGCATATAGCCATAGCCATGTATGGTATGTGGTATAGCTACAAGTTATCGCTGGTGGACATCTTTACATTATTGCTGCTGTGTATTATCATTTTTATCGCAAATATCACTTTGATTATGCTGCATTGCTAATTTATTTACCGTGAAACACATTAGCAGAAGCTTTTTGTAAAAAAATCTTATTTCGAATCGATTTGGAGGAAGAATATCAATAACAAATGATTATCAAATTGGGATCGGTAAATAGCACTACAGCAAACTTATCGGTCGCAGCTTGATCAATATTTTTTCCTGCGGACTTGTGAACAAGTTTGACCTGGGCGGTGTAGTTTTCTAGGAAGGCTAGGGCTACTTGGAAAAATAATAAACGAAAGTTCTCATTGTTCATGAAAGTTCCACGGTATTGGCTCAATAATCCCGGTAAGTACTTCGATGAATTATTATGAGCAAAGCGAAACAAATTGTTGCAGGCTGAATTTGAATACAACTTTATTTAAAAATATAAAAATCTATCTATCCATCTAATGCAGGTATCACCATTATTATACAACTCATATTTCCAAATATAGGAATTCGTTGTCAAAATGCTCAAGTTGTTTAAATATTTGCTTGAAAAAATTGCATTTATACAACTTTATGTTTAAACAATATTATGTCCACCTGATTAGTTAAATAAATAAATAAATATTCGGGACAATACTCACAGCACTATCTAGCCCCAAACTAAGCAGAGTTTGTGCGATGGGAACCAGATGGCTAATATAATACTTTAATTTTTTTTTTTGTAAATACGTAGGTACTTAGAATACAATAAAACACCCAGACAGAGAACAAATATCTACGTTCACCACACAAATATTTGTTCTCGGTGGGGATCGAACCCACGACCTCCGGCGCAGAAGGCAGAGTTACTACCAACTGAGCTGTCAAGGCAGTCGACGAATTCCTATTTCGAAATAGAAATTCGTCAAGTTGCTCAAGTTGCATAAAAACAAGAACAATATTGGATCCACCAGATAAGTGTTAATAATCGCCTATTAACAAACCATTGCCTCATAGGTCATGCTTGCACAGGAACGTGAATTAGGATGCACTGCCTTGCGTCCATCAACTTAAGGCAGATGTTTAGCCTCACGTGCCAGTAATTTCACCAGCACCCACACCCTTAAAACTGAAAACATGAGTTACTAAAAGAAGCATGACACAATCATTATTACCTATTCGCAAAAAATATCTCCGTCTTTCTATAGGTAGAATCTTGCCACCTTCATCATTATCATTAGCCTGAAACCCCTAAACTGCTGGAAATATACCTCTCCTATACATTTCTAGGAAGAGCGGTTCTGAGTCCTTTCTATTCAACACATTCCTGTGATCTTCACAAAGTCGTAGATCTATAAGCTTCTTTTGCTTCATCTTTTAGTTCACTTTAGCCCGTGCTAGCTTTGCTTGACACCTTATGCTTTCTCAAATTAAAAAGCTCTTGACGCTTCTTTTAGGACTTACCTTTAGTTATTTGGTAAGTCTACTTACTCGAATTACTTAACAAATTAGTCACGATAGTTTCCCGGTACAACAAATTAAAAACCAATCATCCAAAGTTGACAAAAAACTAGTTCCTAATCCCCGTATTCAACCTAAATATTATTAAAGCGTTGAAATTATATGGAAGCTGGTGTACCTATATCCGTTAAAATTAAATAAAATGAAGATATAAGTCTGTATTATAGCTAAGCTAAATTCAATTATTAAGCGCCATCTAGGTATCAACTTTATCAACATAAACTCTAACTCCTTGTTGCGCAGTATTTCCAACCTCCTTGATGTAAAGTGGCACCGAATATGAATTCTTTATTCAAATGTATGTAATTTTCAAATTTCAAACATCGAACCTACTGTCAAAATATTAACTGCTACAAAGCTATTCTACCAACACATTGCGATTTTATTGCAGTGTCAACAAAAAACGCGTTTGTTCGAAATCTTATAATCAAATAGAAACACAACCAAAATAAATTGTCCCAAAGCTTACCCTAGCGTACTTCACAATACTGTTAAAGTAAAAAAAAACAAAGAAGAGAAAAATATTTCGCTGTTATGTTTACGCTCCCAATAAAACTTGCCCGAGCTTCAGTGCCTTCGGACCATTGAACGACACACTATCCTGACGATGTAAATGTTGCCATAAAAAATATACTAACGCAAGGGTAGCTACTTGTACGTGTGTACAAGGCTCAATTTGAACATAGTTTCTGGGATTATTGTTGCCTAAAATATTAATCAATCGCATTGTTATTATTTTAATACTTAGGTAATGTTTGTTGTTGTAAATGATAACAATGTAACTTTAATGTGACCCAAAGCTAGATATTTTGATTTTTTTTATTGATTTTATAGTGCTGTAAGTTAGTTAGGGAAGTCTTGTAACACACTGTATTAATAATAAATATTGTAGACAATACCCCAACGCTATCTAGCCCCAAATTAAGCCGAGCTTTTACTATGGGAACCAGATAGCTGATACTTAACTAAGTTTTTTTTAATACTAAGAATACAATATAACACCCAGACAGAGAACAAACATCTGCGTTCACCACAAAAATATTTGTTCTCGGTGAGGATCGAAACCACGACCTACGGCGCAGAAGGCAGAGCTACTACCAACTGAACTGAGAGGCCAGTCGTTTTTTTTTAGAATGAGAAATTTTTATCCTTTAGAGCTAAATCCTGCTGAAAAATTGATTTTGCTGGACTTTATTCTTTGATTGTTAATTCCATTATTTCAAAGTACAAAATGTTAAACGAGTATCCTTTTGGTATTTAGGGGTGCAGAAGCAAAATATTTCTGGAATTCAGTTTCTAAAACATGCAGCGAGGCTTTGAGGTTATAAGAAAATAGAATCCCGAACTAGGTTGCGGGCGTTTCACGGTAAAACATAGGATTTAAAAATGCTTACATTAAAGTTAGTTAGCTTTGTAAACATTTCAGCGCACTCGCATTTGGCTAGTTTTACTTACATTTGAGCAGAAGCTCGGCACTAACAAAATAAAGTCCTATAAAACAGCTTTGTGAGCGTCTAAAAAACAGCAATTTGGAATGAAACATTCGTATAAGTGCAAACACGGATCGTGAAATTTTCTTCAACAATTTTCAGATTTCATTTAGATTGCATATGTTTTTGTATCTGTGTTCAGATCAGATTGAAAAATCAGCGCCTAAACACCTAGTTTAGGTGTCTAGGCGCTGATTTGCGTAATATATCAGGCTATCAGTTTTGACTTTAACTAGGGCTTAGAGGTCAAACAAAACTCAAATAAATTGCCTTTCAGGATTAAAAAATATATGTGTCTGAGCGCTATTTAAAAGAAAAATCAAATTCATTTTTTTTAATGAGTTGTATCAAAGGGACCACTTTGAAACATCTTAAAGCTAGTCATAAAGCCAGTTCCACGCGACTAAGTCTAGATCAAAGAACCACATGAACTTCGAGTAAAATACTTTTTGCTTTATTAGGTGAGTATAATAATACCTATAATTGTGAATATTTTTTTTTCAAACTTTCTCTATTCACATACCTATTTTTTTTCGGTTTGGTAGTTATGAGCTACTAAACTACTGGGTAGAAACTGCCTCAACATTATAATCAATTCTAATTATTAATAACGCTTTTTATGTTACCTAGAAAAACTAATAATTACCTAATCTTCATTACACAAAGCGGTTTCACTAATTAGCTTTGAACATCGGCATTCTAGTACCTTCTTTGAAACATCGAGGTACCAACCTAATAAAATTAACGTTTGACATTCTCGATCTAAAAAGATCTATTCATTGTTCAATAAATTGAAAAGAAGAGAATAATGAGGTACATACTTACTTACTTGGTACTTGGTGAGCGGACTGTTTTCCGCAAGTAGGCCACAGGTGGGCCCTTTTTGCGTGACGGGTGGTGGTGTTGCTAGCTCAGCCACCCGATGTCCTCTAAGAAGGCCAGCAGCTGGTGGATTCAGGCGCAGGCCTCCCTAGGCGTGTTTGGTGCTCCAAGATGTTGTTCTCGTTGAGGCGCCACGCTGCTGCACTGCAGGAGTACATGCGCGGCAGTTTCCGCTAATACACCCTCTGCAAAGAGGACTGTCAGTAACACCCAGCGTATATAGTATAGGATCCCTAGAAGAAGGACCTTCACCGAGCTGGTTATTTAATGAAACGTATTTTATATTTAATTAAACATGCCAATAAATATATTCTTTATGGGTTGCCTATCAAATTTCAGTCCAGGATATGATTAATTAATAATTAAAAAAAATTATAATGTTTTTTTAACTTTCCACCGGTTTGTTTATTAGACAAATTCTATACCAATCGAAAGTATAGACCCCATAGAATATGCAAACGTTAGGTTGCCTATTTTTTTCCGGTCACAACTCTCGGGTAGCCAGGTATAAACAGGAAAATCGATTCTAGCATTTTGCACCGGTATGTTTATTGAATAAAAATACTGGGGTCTATACTTTCGATTGGTATAGAATTTGTTTAATAAACAAACCAGTGGATAGTTAATTTTTTTTTTTATTATTAATTAATCATTATTATCCTGGACTGAAATTTGATAGGCAACCCATATAGAATATATTTATTGGCATGTTAGCTCGGTGAAGGTCCTTCTTCTAGGGATCTTAGACTAATATAAGTGCTTATTTAGCGGGCAGTGCCCTATGACAATTCCAACGATAAGGCGGAGTTTGTCACGTTTCAGGCTGAGGAGCTTTCGGGAGTATCTCGGATTCAGAACCGGGAAGGCCTCCCTTGACTGCCTACAGTCTTGAATACCTGCCCATACCTGTGCATACTTGTACTTAGTATAATGTATATTATTTAAAAATAAATAAAATAACGACGAATTTTAATGATAAGACCGGAGGTTTACCTTCAAAATGTAAATCAAAATTTCGAACCGACCATAACCTAAATGGTATTTTATTATGTTATCCAGGTGTAATTTAATAATAAAGTTACAGCCAATAAGCAATAACAGCAACACTTAATCACAAACAAATCGCATTAAACCCACTTTGAAGGGAATTTTCTAACTTTACAGGATTAAATTCGGGAAAAATTACCCAATTCCACTATAAGGGCCGACGCCCGAACATACATCATTTTTATGTGCGGTTTTTGTGTGTGTAACCAAATATTTGTATTGTCTGTGGACGAGAAACGCACATTCCACGGATTTATACCCAACCTTTTTCTATTAGGGGGAGTATAAATCCTACAGGGCGAGTTTTGTGTTGTGCTTTAGGTATTTTGTTTATGTGATTTTGTTAACGTTTTTGCAGAAGTTAACCATTTTTTTAAGGGAAGTGAATTTTCCCTTAAAAAAATGGCTAACCGAACGCCGTCACTAACCTACCTATACCTCAATATTATAAGCCTCTCTTATAGATTCCCAGATCGTTTCACTTTACACAGATGATTGATAGAAAATCTTCATGATTCGATCATCTATAAAACTGTTTTGAATCTATGAAATTGGCTATACGGTTTCGTGACGGGCATAATATTTTACGCATAGGGTCCAATATTTGAGATGTTTTATGGGCGAAGATGTTTCAATGCAATTTTTATAAGAGGCTACACACTGTTATCTGAATTGAAGAATAAAAATTATGAGTCTCATATATTGTAAACATTGCAGATCTTACAAGAAAACTATGAACCACTTTTAGAATTTAACGTACTTATGGCAAAATTATTTAAAAAAAAAAGTTAGTCTGTTAACTTTTGAACTTTGCTGAGTGAATTATTATTGACATCTATGGGACATCATAAAGGTATAGAATGTTTTGTATTATTCAAAATAGTTGGACAGCATAATTATTGCCCCATTTTTCAGGAAAAATCTACAAAAAATATTGCAATGCTTGATATTTTACTATGCTTATTCTCGTACTTAGCTTTGAGCTTATATGTAGATAGATCTCTTATAGGTATTGAAGGATAAGGATATTGGAGAAATCCGTTACGGCCCTTTTGATTTTTTATTTTGATATGCAAAGTAATCTTCCTAATAGGTAGGTTATTTATTTGTTTCGCCACCTGTGTGTCGCACTAAAATGTTGGGTTATCGAATACCCTTCTTCCCGTCGTCCAGAGCGTATCTATTTGGAGTGAAGCCAATTGTCGGGAGTCTAGATAAGCAATTGGTTTGAACGAACTGCTCTCAAGACAATTGCCCGCTATATTTTAGACTTTAGAAGCGTTTGCACACGATTATTTAAAAGGTTAAGAGAGAATCACACAGGCGACTCTCCATACAAACGTAGTCCCCTATTTCCTCCCTGGATAATGCCTCTAGAGTAACCTCATAAAATCCAGATCAGCTATATTTGTGCTCGTATGTTTTCCTTTTTTTCAGAAATTTATTGATAAAGAAAATATGACCTCATATGATTTATATGAAATATGAATTGGAGGTGATATTTTCTTTATCAATAAGTTTCTGAAAAAAAGGAAAACATACGAGCACGTATATAGCAGATCTGGATTTTATGAGAAAAAATGGTTACTCTATAGAGGCATAAGGGAGGAAATAGGGGACTACGTTTGTATGGAGAGTCGCCTGTGTGATTCCCTCTTAAGTAATTTCTACATTGAGATCGCAAGCACTATTATATTTTTAAGCATTATAATAAAGAACAGGACACATTGCTAGGCGTGGTGATGACACGTGGAGTAGAACAACAACCGAATGGTGGCCAAGAACCGGCTAACAGAAGCGAAGGGCGCCCTGCAGCAAGATGGATGGACGACATAGACAGGGTCGGGGCGGCAATAATTTAGACTGGCACAGGATCGAGGTAGATGGCACAAACTAAGGGAGGCCTATACCCAGCAGTGGGTGAAGTCGGGCTGTGGATGATGATGATGATGATCATAAAAAAAAAATGTAGCTGTGATCATGACATTTCTGGAATACAGTAGGTAGCGGCCCCGTTTTCCGCTCTTTGGAGGCTTGGTCGGGTCAAAAAAATGCCCACCCACCAGATGGACCGACGAAATTGTTAAGATCGCGGGAAGTCGGTGGATGGAAAGGGCTCAGAATCGTTCTTCCTGGAAATGTGTAGGGGAGGCCTTATGGCCAGTAGTGGACTTCTTCAGGCTGATGATGATAATGATGATTTAATGTTTATGCCGCACAGTGCTGCATACCGACATCGTCTGCAAACCCTCTTGCTGAAATGTTATAAAGTTACCTTTCAGCTATCCCGTGGATTGTAATGTGTTTAGAATTTACGTCTGGAGGCTAATATTTTCAATATATTTGATGTTTTCGGGTTTCATACACCTTGGCAGCTGTACAAATGTGGCGAAAACTTTAACGTTTTGGCAGAAACAAATAACACTTGTATTTGTATTTTTGTATACATCTCAAGCTACATAAAATCTTTTTAGTTGTACATCTTCCTTATGAAAGAAGCATATGTTTGTCGAGTATGGCTCAAAATGGAATGAACTTCAAAGAAAAAAGTTTTTTCATCCCACCAGCTCTGAAATTGTGTTTTTGCCGTTTAATTTCTGACTGAAAAAGCCGTTTTTATCCGCTAGAGGATAAAGTAAATTTGAATTTAGAATATCGTGTTCAATAAGTTTGTGAATACACAACCTATTTACTTCTACCTCCATGGTGCCGAACTTATCATACAACCTTTTTTATTTTGTTAAAAACTCGAACTCGTAACCTTCTTGGTGTATTTGTGAATTCAAAACACCATTAAACCTATGTTTTTCTACCTGCATGGTGCCGAATTTATCATACAACCTTTTTAAATTTGTTAATAACTCATACTCGGAACCTTCTTGGTGTGTTACTTTTAGTCGCGCCATGTTCTTTTTTGCATTTATAGTCATTTCCTCGCTGAGGTGGGATGAAAAGTTACGTGTTGCACTCGAGTGCAAAGATTTTTCACCTTGTGCTCTTTTGATTCCTTCGCGAACGCTTAGGATTCTAACTTTTAAACCACTCGCTACGCTCGTGGTTAAACTTTAGAATCCTGCGCTTGCTCAGTCATCAAAATTGAGCACGCGGTTAAAAAGCAGCTTTGCACTCTTGTATAACAAATAACTATAGCCTAGAATTTGATTTTGTGAAGATTATTCTATTTGGAACCATATTCGAACCCACACCATGAAACTGGAATAACAACCAAACCTATATAATTGCTTACAACCTTATTTTCGTCTGATTTCAAAACCTTTTTTTTATGCAATTGCTGATGGAACATGTGTGGCCCATCTGAATTTCAGTGGTTACCATCGCCTATAACAAAGCATTTCCTCGTAGGTCACTCACGTCAGGAACGTGCTCTACGATGCACTGCTGTCCATCAACTTGAGGCATAATTATATGATTCAACCTCACGTGCCAGTAATTTCAAACGGCACCCACAACCTTCAAACCGATAAACAGCAATGCTGCTTCACGGCAGAAATAGGCATGGTGATAGTACTTCCCCGGACGAGCTTTTCACAAAGAGTTTTACTACTAATAAAACAAAGAAAAATGGCGCTTAATACAAGGACATAAGAGCTAGTAGTGTATAGGCTGATGTGTACGTCTCACCACACTGGGACTTCACTGCTATTATTTGATATTATTTTTGATTTGTAAAAGAATCATAATATAAAAAAACGGTAGGAACCATTCCGTAGTTTGTTGCCTGTTCTTCTAGGCTTGGTCGCGTGGAACTGGTACCTAGACTCACCTAGCTTTAAGACGTTTCAAAGTGATCCTTGCGATCCTACTGAATAAATACACTTTTGGTTTGATTTGATTTGTATCCTTGTGTACACAAAGTACCTTGAGTACCTACTAAGTGCGTAGTTTAACATCAAAAGCAGTGAAGGATTATTAGTGTAAATAATTCATGTGTTTAGATAACCGTTAATTAGCGAGATAATCGCGCAATTAGTAAACAACTTACCGAACCAATGTTGTTTTAGCTTCACGTGTACACGCAAATAATATTTAGATATGTCAAATCAACATAAGATTGACAAGCGCCATGGCTCAGTTGGTACTTGCAGTAGCATCCTGCCTTCTGTGCCGTAGGCCGTGGGTTTGATGCCCACCGAGAAGAAATATTTGTGTGGTAAACGAGAACTGAGATTTTTGTGGGCTATCTAGGCGATCTGCGATGGCAATCAGTTTCAGCGCACTTTACCGCAAACTTTGAACGCCTGCGCACACTTAGGCGATGGCGAGGGCGATCAGCTGAAATGCTGTCAAATATGACAGCGTGACACCTATATCTATATGTATAGTATGCAAGGTGTACCACAAAAACATTTTTAGCTCAGAAAAGTCTCTCAAAAACGCTGATGAAACTTCTTCATTTAACGATCCCATTCTACTATGCCAAATTAAAGGTTAATCCACACCACAACACCAAATGAATCAACCTGAAAATTATTTCTATGCTCTTAATTGCACGTTGATTACGACGATTCAGCTTAAGTTGTACAAAGATGTGTTTATTTTGCAGTCCTTCTAATAGCCCCTTCCCACGGTCTGTCATATCGCGCACGGAGGCGAATCAGCTCACAAGACACACCATGGGAACGGCCTCGGGGGAGGTGCGCGGTAGCACAGCGTGTCAATTCCAGCAACACGGCTCGATTGAGTGATCGTTGAATCCGCGTTCCATTTTCAAATTTTTCAAACAAAAATTGACAACTCACATCGATTTACGCGATCGCTTGAGCGATTTGTGTTGCTAGAATCGACGCCCAGGAGCCCTGTCTGTGTGCGTTGCCGTGCGTCGCCGTCGGCTGTGCGTGATGATCTGCAGAACCACGCACCGAAGGCAGCATAATACTATGATGAATATGGTGAGTTCTCATCATCATCAACCATCAGACAGCCATTTTGTCGCCAGTTTGTCTATTTACTTAGCCACGATAATATTTGGTAGTTCTTTAGCAAAATAAAAGCTTTTGCAAACAAATTGCGGGGACAATGCGACGAGCCTTAAGGCGCCAATAAAGGTTTATCACAATTTAGAATATTCAGGTGAAATAAAAGAAACACCAACACCGTTATAAGTAAGTAATTCAGATGAAGCCAGAAAACAAGAGAATACAGGGTGTTACTAGACTACTAGTGAAAACTTGGGAGGGGGTACTTATGGGGGGCGAATACAAACAGTTTTTCTATGCAAAGATCAATACCAATTTGGATAAAGTGTATGAAAAACTGTTTTATGTTTTTTACGTTCAGTGTTCGGTTCAGTATTGACTGGGCTCTCAGCTCTATTGGTAGTAGTTCTGCCTTCTGCGCCGTAGGATGTGAGTTGGATCTCCACTCAAAACAAATATTTGTGTGGTAAACGCCGATGTTTGTTCTATGTCTGGGTGTCATAATATATTGTATTTTAAATAAGAATTTACCAAAAAATGTACTCGTAGTCCAGTAGGAGGAGACATTTAAATATAACTATTTCAGGTTAGTTTTATGTCTGCCCCGATTGGACTAATATTGGTTTGAAAAAACTAGTGACACCATTTGAAGAATCATTTGATCTTTATTATTTATATTCAGGCAGGTTTTACGTTTAAATTAGGTTAGTTGCTGTATTTTTTGCAAATTTCCAATACCTTTCAATGTGATGGTGACCAAACGTTGTATTGTTTGGGTACGGTTCAGAAACAGCTCGACAAAAAAGGTACAGATTTGATGGGAAAACTCCCAGCAATAAGAAGATGAGACCGCCCTAGAGACAAACCTTTGAGTGGCTTGAGTGAAAGCGTTTAGGGATTTTTAATACGCTCTGTTATCAGTAGGGTTATTGCAGATCTTTTGTTGCAATAAAAACCTAGCCGCATCTATCATCTTTGACATTATTTTGAGCTTCGATTGCAATAATAAACGGATTTAAACAATACTCAGCTTTGACAAGGAACGATTGCAACAGGACCGTATGTTGCCGTTATATAGCAAATAAGCAAATACTACTTCGATTTGTAAAACTAGGCAACAGATGGATAACCTAAAACATCAGTTGGTACTATCCCACCTGTAGGCTTACCACAAGCTATGTCTGACTCTGTCTCTTGCTCTGGTTAAGAGTCTGTGTGAGTGTTGACTAAAAAAATCCTACGTCGAAACGTCATCACACACTGTTTTTTAGAGCACTGGTGGTCTAGTGGTAGTGCCCCGCCTTCCGATCCGAAGGTCGTGGGTTCAAATCCACTCGTGTGCCAATGAGTTTAGCTGACGAATAATTTATGTGCACTATGCCAGTACTCTCAAAACGGTGAAGGAAAACATCGTGAGGAAACCGGCGTGTTGTAGAACCTAAAAAAGTTCGAGCAACACGCGTCAAGGGTCACGCAAAAAGGGCCCACCAGCGGCCTACTTGCGGAAAAACCTGCCCGCACATCAAGTGCGCAGTGTGCGCATGATAAAACATGCCAACTTGCCAAACGTAGTACACACACAGTATAATACACCAGTGAGCGCTCACGCAGACTCAAAACCAGAGCCAGAGACCGAGCCAGACAGAGCTTGTGGTTGGCCAACTGATTTTATTTGTCGCCTTCAAAAATGCTGCCACACTGACCTAACCTGAAAAAACTAACCTTGATTTCTGTGGGACCCAGCACGACCTTTCTCCAAATCCCAAATAGCAACAAACAAAAACGGAGAAAACAAGTTTCTAACATTGTGTTTTTATTTTATCATCGTGGTTTATGTAACGTTTGGGATTATCTACTTGTATATTACGGTTTTTTTCAGTACAGGTAAAAACGTAGACGCCTGCAATTTCAACCTTATTTTGATGACGTTAGGTCGGGAAATGGAGGAAACATAAATGCTATTACATTTATGAGCTCATGTCGCAGTGACAAAAATACAGACTTTTATTTGGGTGAGTTCCTTCAAATGTGAATATTACGGGACGTTTGTAAATTTTTACAAGGAATCATATTTATAAATATACGCAGCTTAGTAATAAGTGGCAAGCTTACATACCGCATACAGAACACTATACTGCGCTCTAAAACAAAAATAGTCGATGTGATATAAAGCGGCAAACCTCAAATGGGATTGGACAGGACATGTGGTCCGTATGCCAGAAGTTCTTTGGGCTACAATATAAACCGGGACGATCTCACGAATGACTGGCCCACTGTAGCCAAAGATCGAGAGCTGTGGAAAACAGTAAGTGATGCCTTTGCCTTGCAATGGGACAATCCAGGCTAAAATAAAATAAAAATAAAAATGTGAAGTTTAATACAATACCATGATGAAGTCATTATTGCAACTGACAAATTGATTTTTACATTTATGGGCGATGAGAGTATAATAAAACTGTACTTCTAAATAACTGTGTAGCTGGCTTTGATGTTGTTCTTACTTCCGGCAAACTAAGGACTTTTTTTACAATTTATAGGCTAACGCTTGACCGCAATCTCACCTGATGTTAAGTGATGATGCGGTCAACAGTGTAGCGCGCTTTTTTAGAAAACACCTGTTCACTCGTTTTTAAAACGTCCAAATTATAGGTATTCGGAAAAATTTGCACCGGCAACGAGTTCCACTTTTGACAAAATTATTTTGAACGAAAAACTTGACAAACAAGAAATACTAAATGAACATTCAAAGTTCGAACTAAGTTTTAAATAAATAATAAGTTTGCGCTTTCAAATTACAATATTTATTAGTAAATTATTAATAAAATATATTTCCAAATAATATCCTGAAATTCAGACTTTGATGTTACATAATTAATGAATTATTTACTTTACTGTTTCAGGTAAATATTTCATGAGGGGACCTTTTAAGCTCTGTCTGGCTCTGGTTTTGAGTCTGGGTGAGGGGCTCACCAGTGTGACGTTTCGACGTAGGATTGATTTAGTCAACACTCACACCGACTCAAAACCAGAGCCAGTGACAAAGCCAGGCAGAGCTTGTGGGCCTACTGGTAGACGTACTTGTCTAATCAAAGTCCATATAATTAGTTAAATAACAAGTATCACCTTCTTCTTTTATCGTGTCACGTGGTTCTTTTAAACACATGTGGTGAAAGAACTTGTGCGCCTCAGAGAGGCTCCTTTTGTGCACTCGAAGGATCACCTTGAAGGTAAACCAACGGTGGCAATTCAATGTTCTGCCTTCTGTGCCGTAGGTCGTGGGTTCGATCGCCATCGAGAAGAAGTATTTGTGTTGTGAACACAGATGTTTGTTTTCTATCTGGGTGTCATATTATTCTAAGTATGTTTTCACCTAATGGTAAGTGGTAACTATCGCCTATAACAAAAAAAAAAAAACCTCAGTCTGCCAACCTCTTACTATTGTAGTGTCCTAAAGGGGCTCACATGTGCTACTTACCACTGTTTGTAAAGTTAACACCTCACTTACCATGTGTTTACAATAAATCTATTGAGTATTGAGTACAAAGCATTGCCTCGCAGGTCATGCACCTCAGGAACGTGCCCTGCGTCTATCAACTTGAGGCATACAGATGTTCAGCCTCAACACAGCAGAAATAAGCATGGTGGTTGTACTTCCCCGGACGAGCCACACACAAAAAGCTCTATTGCTACTATATACTTTTTGCCATTTGCTCTCTCAAGGAAAGTCATAAACCTTTAGTAAGTACTTTCACATAACCCGAAGGAATTATTTAATGTTGATTAAGTGTTGAATAGAGTTGAACCACTCATGAAATACCGAAGACGAAACGGGGGCACCCACCCACCCGCTGGACTGATATATATGTTAAGATCGCGGGAAGTTGGTGGATGAAAAGGGCTCAGAATCGTTCTGCCTGGAAATGTAGGTTCAGCAGTGGACTTCTTCAGGCTGATGATGATGAAATAACGAAAATAAATAATTGTGTAATTAATTTAATTATTTGTATATAGGACAAATTATTTATTTTTTAAAAACTCTCCGGTTGACTTGGAAGTCATCACGTATCAAAATTACGATTTTTTATAAAAGTTTTTAGAAGTAATAAACTTGATTTGTTTTTATAGCTATAAAAAGTTGAGTTTTTGATTTTATGATGACCATTATTGAGCCTTATAGGATAAGATCAAAGATATTTGATAGAACCAGCTTTGCTTAGTTTAGGGCTAACGGCACAATGTTAAAAACAATCTA
Source organism: Thera obeliscata (assembly GCA_947578465.1). NCBI lineage: Eukaryota > Metazoa > Arthropoda > Insecta > Lepidoptera > Geometridae > Thera > Thera obeliscata. The sequence goes on along the minus strand of OX387912.1, from coordinate 17,909,626 downwards.
TAAACTAGCAGCCGCCCGTGACTTTGCTCGCTCCGTTACCGTTGCGCTCCGTTTCGACGAAACAACGGCTGAACCGATTTGGCTGAAAATTGGTGAATAGGTAGCTTAGAACCAGGAGACGGCCATTACCTACATATTTTTATATCGAAAAAGTAATGGGAACGGGGCGACCGAAGCCATAAAGCGACGCTAAAGCGACTCAAATTTCAAGTATTCTTTCTTGTTCTCTCTGAGTTTTCCATTTCCCATCTCTAGCTTTAAGAACACCTCAGTTCGTTTTATTAGAGGACCCTTTACTCACCAGTTTGTGTTTATCACCATGATTAAGACCTTGGATCTTTATTAACGCATGCAACGTCCCATTTGTCAGTGCTTGTGTCCCTTTTGTGTGGCCTCTATTGCTGTCTCATTTATTGGTTGGTATGAGCAGGATAGAAAGAAATAGTAAAGAAGTTTTTGTTGAATGATCATAAAAATAAAATGTGAAGTGAAGGAAAATAACGCAACGCGCTATGGAGAGATAGCTTCTGCAAATCTAAAGATAGATAAAACAGAAAAGAATATGTATAACCAAAATATTCAAATTAATATTGTGAACAACCCACACAACACTATCAAGCCCCAAATGGTATAATATTTATAACTGGTACAATAGTTTTTTTTTTGTAAATTCTTACTTAGAATACATTCTTTTTAATTGTTCACTGGTTTGTTCGAACCAGGTTGGTGAAAGGGTTTTAAAGGCACCTCAAAGAGGCTCCCAGTGTTGCTGCGTTTTGTTTCCTACATGCCGGTTTCCTCACGATGTTTTCCTTCCCCGTTTGAGAATACCTACTGGCATAATGCACAATACATTCATAATTTTTTGGACAGAAAAACTTGGTACACGACTGGATTTGGACCCACGACCTTAAGGTCGACAACCATGAGCCACAGAACATAGAATAAGTACCTTAAGTTTTCTGTTAAGCACTGCGCACACCCAGGCGATCCGCTGAAACGCTGTCAAACCTATCGCATAATGTGACAGTGTTTCAGCTGATCGCCATCGCAATCGCCTAGATGTGCACAGGTGTTTGTAATGGGCACTATTCCTCGTCATTGTCTTCGAACGGCTACCAACCATAAGCCGAAACAGATGACCTCTGGTCTTCTTCTTATCGTATAATTGATTCTTTCAAACCAAGTGCGGTGAAAGGATTTTGAGTGCACTTGACACATATTTTCAAACTTTTTTTTATGTTCTACGACATGCCGGTTTCCTCACGATGTTTTCCTTCACCGTTTGAGAGCGCTGGCATAGTGTGCATAATTTATTGGGCAGAAAAACTCATTGAAACACGACTGGATTTGAACCCAGATCTGAACCATGAACCACAGAACACAGAATATCTTATTCTGTGATAATAAAGGTATCCTGTGTTCTGTGGCTCATGGTTTCGGGCACTATTCCACATGGTTGAAGGTCTTACGCTGCTATGTGTAACGCAACTTTATTCACAAGCTCTATGTTATAGATAGAATCACCTTACCGTCCGTTATGTCACCTGTCATGCACAGCATAATGTCAACGAGTTGACAGTTAGAGGCAGGTTTTGGGGGCAAAACGAATGCTATTCAGACTAGCTATGGAATTTATGGTGTGATGTGAAATGTGAAAGATTATAATATGATGTTCAACATATCCGAAGAGTTTAATTTGTGCTACATAAGACTCGCGAGGAGACTCGTTACAAGTCAGAAGATGGATGAATCAACGGGCCTACAAGCCGTTCGTGTCGTGATAATTTATGACAACGATCCAACAATTTTCAACAACAAGCTTGTTTGTTTGTGCTTCATTTCATTGTAGTAACTCTAGTCACCAAGGACTAGGAGTTATTCATGGAACCAGTTACGAGCCATCGAGTTACAATATTGTTAGAAAGAAAGAATGAAAAACAATCATTTATACAAGCTGTACACGACAAGAAATAAAACAGTAAAATGTGACAACGTTAGTAACAAAATACACAGAGCCTGAGCAGAGTTACAAACCTGGAAACCTGAAGCTTGGTTACTGAATTGTGTTGAATGATAAAATGAAAAAATGTTGTGCTGAGTTACACAATATTATGGAGCCTATAGTTGGAACTCATCTCAGCAAGCAAATATACCTGGTGTGGTAAGACAAAATGACATTGATGGAAATTGGTAAATATAGGGTTTCATTAATAACAATTGCAAAGATTTGATATTATTATAGATTGAAGTTGACTTGAGACTCTGAATTTTGTGAGTCGGAGAATATCCGAGCAAATATTAATTTTAGACTCAGAGATTTAGACTGGTAGACAATGCTATTAGCATTAAGTCTTCATATCACTAAATAGTTTGATGGAAGTTTTAAATGAATAAATAAATAATTTTGTTGGACTAATAGCAAGTTATGGATAAGTAAGTCTGTTGAGAATTGGTCTGAGGCCACAAGTTTATCTGAATACCATGAGCGAGCTTCATGACAAAATTGAATGTATAGTTTGTGTGCTATAGTTTGTTAACCGCTAATTGAATATAAACCTGCTATGACATTGCAGTGCCCAACAGGGTGCATGTACTGACCTAAGCTACTCTAAGAACAAATGCTATTTATTTTATGTACATGTGAGCAATCAATAAATAAAATGAAATGAAATGTTCAAACAGCTATGACAAATAGGGTGTTCCTAATAATAAATAATGGTATAATTTATTTACTCTAGTAGAGTATGAGTTCTGACCTTTCCGAGTTTTGGGCTCTAACAAGTGTTTAGATCTTTGGGATCTTTGGGACCTTGTGACTCGGGTTGATTCCTTCAACCCACCATTCCGTCCACCATTAAAATAAGAGTACTCGTGATAAAAATACTATCTACCTGTAAGTTACTATTATTTGAATCAAGGCTTTGCGGTGATTGTTCAAATATTAATTATTATTGAAACTAGCTGAAATAATCAAACCGATTGAACGATGAACCTTTGAATGATTATATTGAAATGCTACTTCCCGCATTCATGAATATATTATTTATGAGATATTACTTACCTTGTGACACCATTCGTTGTGAAGTGTTTCATTAGTGTGAAGAATTAATGGAAGAAGCTGGTACAAACTTAGCTAGGTACTTTACTAATGATGATTTTTTTTGTATGGCCTCCTATGTATACTAAAGTTATATTATCTTGATTGATGCCATTTATACCTGAATGGAACTAAAAACATAAAGACCAGAATGATGTATTCAGTTAATATTTTAAGTTCTAGAACATGGGTGACAACTGATTGAGCCAGAGAGAGACTGATGCCGCCCGCCTACGACGTGCCGGGCCATGGGCCGCTCGTGTACTGCGGCCTGCAGGGCGTCGCCTCGCTGCTGGCGGAGGTGATGCCGCGCGACGAGCTGGCGCACCAGCTGTGCGAGAACCTGCACGCCAGCGACTGGCTCGCCGACTACATCGCGAGCCGCGTAGAGCGCGAGCCGCGGCTGGCCGCGCGCGTGGCGCCCGCTGGAGGCGCTGACGCGCTACCTGGTGCCCGCCTACTTCGCGGAGCGCGCGCTGCAGCTGTACTGAGGGCGCGACACAGGGAGCGCTGGCTGAAGGAGCCGCCGTGAGGGCAAGACAGGCATACGACATTGCCGCCCAATACGTGATCGAGTAAAGACATGACCAGCATACGACCTTGCTGGTCAGTTATAATCAAGTGAGGGCAAGACAGGCATACGACATTGCCGCCCAATACTTGATCGAGTAAAGACAGGGCAAGACAGGCATACGACATTGCCGCCCAATACTTGATCGAGTAAAGACAGGGCAAGACAGGCATACGACATTGCCGCCCAATACTTGATCGAGTAAAGACAGGGCAAGACAGGCATACGACATTGCCGCCCAATACTTGATCGAGTAAAGACAGGGCAAGACAGGCATACGACATTGCCGCCCATTACTTGATCGAGTAAAGACATGACCAGCATACGACCTTGCTGGTCAGTTATGATTAAGTAAGGGCAAGACAGGCATACGACATTGCGGCCCAATACGTGATCAAGTAAAGACATGACCAGCACACGACCTTGCTGGTCAGTTATGATTAAGAGAGGGCTTGACTGGCATACGACATTGCCAGTTGATAACTCAGAGAGTGGCATGACTGGCATACGACTTTGCCGCTGCTCAATATTTATTTGTTTATTTGTTACTTATTATTATTTATTTGTTTATGTGTTACTGGTATGACTTTGCCAATTGATAAACATTTGAAGGCATGATTGGCATACGACTTTGCCACCGTCCAATGTTAACTGAATAAGGATCTGATTAGCATACGACATTGCCAATTGACTTGACTGGCATACGACTTTGCCGCCGACCAATATATAACTTAATAAAATAAGGATGGCATACGACCTTGCTAGTTGATAACTAAGGAAGGGCAATTATCATATGACTTTGCCGCCGCTTAATGCTTGACTGAATGAGGATAATAATGGCATACGACTTTGCCAATTGATTATCAATAGAGACCATGACTGGCATACGACGTTGCCACCCAATTCATTATTTAATGAGAACATGACATGTGACCTGGCTATACAATAAGGAGTGGCCGCCCTATTGGTGAACGAGTAAAGACAACTGACAAACGATATTGCAGCCCAAGTAATTATGTGAAACATGGCATACGACTTTGCTATCCAACTTATTAGTGACTTACGACCTTGCCGCCTAAAATTGTAATTATGTGAAGGAACGTCGGATGCATGATTTTGCCGTCCAATTGTGATTGCAGGCGGATTAATAATCTTATGATTAGTTAATGTTAAACATAAATGAATGCGTCAAAGAACCAAGTGCCATTATTTTAGTGGCATGCAACAGTTTATTTATTCTTTACTGAACACATATAGATGACTTAAGAGGCAAATAAAGTGGTTATATACAGAGGCGGATCTGCCATTTGATTTGACTTTGCATAGAGGTAAAAAAATTGATAGCACTGATATAAAAAAAAAAGAGGTGATAAAAACTGATCTGATGGATTGCTTCTTGCTGAAACAGCAACCATATGTGTATACTGGAATTACGGGTACGATTATTGTGGTTGGACTTATATCTCGATGGGTTGGAAACTTTTTGTTAAGGATTCATGCGAAACAAATTATGTTGCGAGGCTCCTTGAGTGAGATCTGATAATTTTGTTCAATCTATGAACGTAAAACTAAGATTGATTGGAAACTATAAAACCAGCAAAAATTAAATTAACAGGTTGACAACAATAACAAGATTTAAAATACCTATATATTAAATGCTTAGCTTTATGTTCCGACTATACCTTGTTTTAAAGCAAAATTTGAGAATGCCATATTCGAGACTCAGCCTGTTAAATTACAGAGACAAGCCCAAATATTTACCCTAAATATTTTTGTGAATTTGTACTTATGGCCATGACTTTTGGTTACTTGAATTATATGCCTTGAAGACTCCTTGCGATAATTCGACTTAAGCAGTTAACTTTCGAGTTAGTAAATAGAAAAATTTACTATATTGAATGGGTATGGAGAATACGCGATAAACATACATAAAATGATACGGGACTGGAAAATAATTAGTAATGAAAACATCTGTGATGAATTAACTGAAGTAAACCGTTGGGACATCATGTACCTCAAAAACATAGAGTTGAGATAGTACATATTTAGTTGAAAATGGAAATTTTGAGAATAAGAAAAAATTGTAAGTAAACGAACAAGATTATGCTGTGACTGGGATTAACCATGACATTCTTTAAGGTACCATTAAGTATAACTTTGGTGACCTTTCTGAAGTAGCTGATAGTAATGCTCAGAGTATTTGGATAAACAATGAGTTTTATTTATAAAGTTAATTCTTCGGGGCCTCTATTGCTTTAAATTTATGTGGATGACGGATCTGAAGGTTGTGATGCCATTAATATTGGATTTAGTAAGACACCAGTCAATGAGAATAAAATATATAAAAAAAAAAACAGTTGTAAATGTGTGTGTAAGTCACAACGTGAAGGAAGTCATTCCTGTTTCAATACAATGGGTTCTCGGTGAATAAGGATTGTTAAACGTAGAAGCATTGGTCATGTTTTGACTAAGTGTGGTTGATTATATAGACCAAAGAAAAAATATTGCCACTTAGCGACTAGTAAGTAGGTGCATGAAAATCTGAACATGACTGATAGTTAAATCTCACTATTCCTGATACTCGTGATACCTACTATAAATAGGACTATCATTGTGATACTTCGCGATTGATGAAAATATTATACTTACAAAACTTAATGGACATTGATGATAAAAATAATAATATTGGAATTGTTAAAGTAAGATATTGGTACGCCAAGACTAGATAAAAGTCATTTGAGTAGGTACCTACCTACTGTAAATTGATGAGGCTTCAGTTTTAAGTTACGAGCAGAGCACTTGTCTGGGTCCTGATCTAGTTCCGTCCGATTGACCTTTCAGGCTCACATAGTGTTAGCTAAGTTATTGATGATATTATTGATGATTATGATGATGCGATGTATTATAGACGACACAGACACAGACAGGCATTTATTTGCACATTAAGAAAAACATTAAGGACTAATATTGTATATTATTAAAATCATAAAGAAAGATATAATTACAAATATTAACAGCGAAAGAGATTGTCGTATGAGCTAGAGTATGCTACTGCAGCAAATTGGCTCTGGCTCAGCATTAAGCTTCTCCACCAGCGGCAGCCCAGCGCCGTTACTCTGTCAGAACCGTTAGATGTGTTGAAAGGAATGTAGGTAGGTATATTAAAAACTTAGCTGAAATTCTTGTGTACCAACAAATTATTTTGTGTAGATGAGACTAACTGACTATATTGAACGAAGGGACTTGTTCTTTTAGGATGGCCGACTGTAACGATGCCATTCTAAAAGCTATGGCTTTACTATGATCCTAACGTAGGTTGTCAATCTGTCGCTGTCATGTAAAGGTGTCAAAGTGTTTCGCGCGCATGGATCCAGGAAGAGAAGGATAAAGACAATAGAATAGAAAAGAAAATTCTTTATTGCACACCTTAAAACTAACAGTGGAAAAACAAGTAACAATAATTGAAAACATACTAATGTACAATGGGCGGTCTTATCGCTGAAGAGCGATCTTTTCCAGATAACCTAGATATAGTTGTATAGCTAGCGGTGTTTTGTTTGGTGGAATATTATAATGGTTGCGATGTTATCAATGGTGAACGAGTGTTTCATAGTTGTGTCCCAATCAAGAAACGACGTTTTACAATACGAATCTGTAGCCTACTTGGTTATTAGTCTTATTGCTAAACTTAAATGAATGTTTTGTCAAAAGTAAATGATTAAACTAAGATTAGTTTTAAATACTCAAGTAGTAAAACACAAAGTGATAATTAGAGACTAATATTGTAAGAATTTTTGGAACCAATTATATTGGTATGATATCTAGATTTGAATAAACTTTGATTAGTTATGCATACTCAAGTAGCAAAACACAAAGTGGTAATTAAAGACTAATACCATTAATATTGTAAGAACTTTTGTAATCAATTATATTGGTATGATATCTAGATCTTGAATAAACTTTGATTAGTTATGCATACTCAATCAGTAAAACACAAAGTGGTAATTAGAGACTAATACCATTAATATTGTAAGAACTTTCAGAATCAATTATATTGGTATAATATCTAGATTTTGGATAAACTAAGATTAGTTATGCATACTCAAGCAGTAAAACACTTATTGATAATTAGAGACTAATAACATTAATACTTGTTGTAATAACTTTTAGAACCAATTATATTGGTATAATGTCTAGATTTAGGATTGTAACACCGGGCTGTGAAGCTTAAAGCTTTTCCAAAGTGGAAAAACATGTAAACATAATGTGAACGAAATAGTTGATATTATAGGCGAACACATGGTTAGTATTGAATTAATATAATCTCTAGAAATACTCAATAGTTTAGTCCGGAATACCAACTATTTTGTGTGGTCATAACTGACGACTACTCTGCTACTCCGTACGGGACGAAGGGACCCGTCCCAAGTAGGATGGCCGACTGTAACGCAACTTTATTCACAAGCTCTATGTTATAGATAGAATCACCTTACCGTCCGTTATGTCACCTGTCATGCACAGCATAATGTCAACGAGTTGACAGTTAGAGGCAGGTTTTGGGGGCAAAACGAATGCTATTCAGACTAGCTATGGAATTTATGGTGTGATGTGAAATGTGAAAGATTATAATATGATGTTCAACATATCCGAAGAGTTTAATTTGTGCTACATAAGACTCGCGAGGAGACTCGTTACATATGCTACCAACCATAAGCCGAAACAGATGACCTCCATGTTTTCCTGCTTCACTCCATTGACTTGACGTCAGCTTGGTTATTACGGTCGCCGCACTCAATACTCTCCTTGATGCTAGTCCTGGGTGTGATCTGTTTGAGGATGGCTGGATGAAAATAATGTCTGAATGCTTGAGGTTCTGTGAGCGTGATGTTTAGTTGTGTGTGAATTTCTAATTTATAGTGATTATTGTCCTGACATTTTGTTTATATTTTTACAATTGACATTGTATTTAACTAAATTTTACCAAACATGTTTATGCTTAATTATTTATATCTTTAATTATTGTAATTAGGGCTGACCGTCATAATTAAAGTAAAATAATTAAATCTAAAACAAATTAGTAAATTGTGTGAAAGAAACAGAAGCAGCTGCAGCCTGAAAACTAAATCCAGTTGGTTTCATTCAAATTGAATAACCTTTTTATGCGACTCAGTGAACTTAATCAAAATAATGGGGCTATTACGACGTCTGGTGGCCGACTTGTTTGAACCACAGCACAGCTCAGAAAATGTTTTCTGTTTACTAAGATGATTAAGTTAAAATTCCTTTTTGATTTTAATATAAACTGTATAATGACATAAATACAACTATTAAATTAAATACATGGTGTTAGTGTTGAACACTTAGGATCAAAAACAATGCTTGAGTCTGAGTCGAGCCTAAAGCACTCTCAAGCATAGATTGTTTGGCAGTTCTCCATTCTCTTCTTTTATCGTGTCACTGATTTTTTCAAACCAAGTGTGGTGAAAGGGTTCAAGTTCGCCTCAAAGAGACTCCTTTCGAGCACTTGACAAATATTTTCAAACTTTTTAGGTTCTACGCCATGCCGATGCTACGCCACACGATGTTTTCCTTCACCGTTTGAGCACTGGCATAGTGTACATACATTTTTGGGCAGAAAACTCATTTTTCCACGACTGGATTTGAACCCACGACCTTAGGATCGGAAGACGGGGCCTACCACTAGGCCACCAGCACTCCATACACAAACATAACATAATGTTTATTATGTTATAACAATGAATTTGAGCTTAATTCAATAATAACTATGAAATTCAATAATCCGTTTCATCTTTCGTCTATTAATTTTCGTAGTCAAGTTTCAGTTTTGATTGTAATCATTTAAGCTTTTAATTAGTGTTACTAGTTTCAAAATAATAAGTAATATTAATTAACGCTCCAGACGTAAAATAACTTTAACTTCAAAACAAATCTTCGTGCATTAGCTAGTTCACTCCTCGGAAAAATCACTCAAAAAAATATGCAATAATTTAAAAAACTTAGACTGCAATTGTGATTTTCTAACAAACATGGTAAGATAAGAACGACCTAAAAATATGAGCTTTCTATCATAAATACAGAATTTTGAAATTAAAATAAATAATTATGGCATATGAATACACAATTATAAATACAGGGTTATTCATAATTAGCTGCAAATACTCAGGAATTAGGTTCAACAAATAAAATAAAAAATATTTATGAAATGATTTTTTTTAAGTTTTGTTATGAAAATCCCGAGAAAATCGACAAAGAATATCCTTTGGAATCATTGGCGCCTGACCTATTTTGACCTTTGATCCGCGCCCGCGCGCCGTGAGTGACACTCTGCGTTCAGTCACCGCCTGGGTGGGTCATCGTCCTGTTCTCCATGGCAATCATTATGCAATAGCCGTAAAAAAATTAATAAAAATAAAATTTTGATACAAAAACATAAATCAAAATTAAAAAAAAATAATTACACATATATTTTTTATTTTATTTGTTGAACCTAATTCCTGAGTATTTGCAGCTAATTATGAATAACCCTGTATACAACACTATACATAGCCCCAAATTAAGCAGAGCTTTTAATAGGGGAACCCGATAGCTGATAATATTATGGTAAGAAGGTATAGTAGATAGACCTTAAATTAGCCATGTTAAAATTAGACCAAATAACAAACACTTGTAATAACTTTATACATATAATAATTATTGTTAAATAATATTACGTAAATAATATTTTTTAATAATTAATAACTATTAATTACTGAATCAGCTGATCGCTAATTGTTTGATTTTTTTAGCTACAAAGTAAATAGCTTAAACCGTTGGGGAATAAAGGTTCTCGAATGGCGACCACGAACCGGAAGACGAAGCGTAGGGCGCCCACCCACCAGATGGACTGACGACATTGCTAGGATCGCGGGTAGTCGATGGATGGAAAGGGCTCAGAATCGTTCTTCCTGGAAATGTGTAAGGGAGGCCTATGTCCAGCAGTGGACTTCTTCAGGCTGATAATGATGATGAATTAGCTTAAAAAACGGTAAGAAAATCCAGTGTAGGCAACGAAATGACAGCACCCTTGGTGTTGTTAATGTCTTTGGGCGACAGTGATCACTTACCATCAGGTGGGTCGTAAGCCCATTGTATATCTTTTATATCTAAATGTATTGTTTAGGGAGACGTAACTGATTCACAGTGGCAAATTATTTTGTCTTACTAATATTATTAAAAAAATCAAACCAATGATTATTTGAAATTTGAAATTGCCTAGCTAAAACTTAAAATAGTCTATAACAAATAGTTAATTAATATCCATGAAAGCATAAACTAACTTTCACTATTCATTAAATTTTATCATCGTAAATGGCTTTGATTTATTGAAATTTTAATTAGTTTTTAGAAGTCATCCTTAGACCCTAATCACAGACTTGAAGTATACCACAATAGCAGCCTTAAATTCTTAGTACTAATATTTTGTTTGGGCTTCACATTCGATTTAGATTCTATTTAGAAATATGTAGATTTATTAATTTATTATTATAACTAGCGGCCGCCCGTGGCTTCGCTCGCCACGTTCCGGTTACTTTTTCGGGATAAAAGTATAAAAGTCCGATAAAAGTCCGTTTCCCGGTTCTAAGCTACCTCCCCAACAATTTACAGCCAAATCAGTTTTAGCCGTTCTTGAGTTATGAGTAGTGTAAATAACATGACTTTCTTTTATACACCACTATTTTGTAATTACCAAAAAAAAAATGCCGATATTGGCTGCTGTTACTAAACACATCCACGAAAAAATTCAAGTCTTAAAAAAAATGTCCCTAAATAACCACAATTTTTAGCCAAATATTAAGAAATGATTAAACAAGCAAAAATCATTTCATTCATAAACGCTAAATACCAAGCGGAACCGACCAGCGTAAATTTGTTTCTCTCTTACTATGTAACTAATTATTTCCATAATTTTATGCAGGATTTCTGAAAATTTTAACATATTATAATAACTTTGTCATTTTATCGAAACTAAAAATTCTGATTGCACATTCATAATGTTCTACCCCTACTACATTACCCTATTTTTATTTTTTGGTAGTTACAAAATAGTAGTAGATTTAAGAATTAGCAAAGTGGCGATCTGGTGTCAGAGATTCTATAAGAGAGCACTGGTGGCTTAGTGGTAGCGGCCCTGCTTTCCGAAACTAAGGTCGTGGGTTCAAATCCTGTCGTACACGAATGAGTTTTGTGCCTAAAAATTTATGTGCGCTATACTAGTACTCTCAAACGGTGAAGGAAAACATTGTGAGGAAACCAGTAAGTATAACCATAACAAGTTTGAAAACATGTTTTAAGCGTCACGCAAAGAGAACCCTATACCAGCAACCTACTTGCAGAAACCAGTGGTTTGTGGTTTCATAAAACTCCCCAACGGAGTAATAATAATTAATTAACTCGTCTTCAAAACTGTCCAACAAGCTTAGAACTTTGCTAGTTCTCATGAAAACTTGCAGCTGGAACACATACGAAGACCAATTTAATCTGGCGACCATCCAAATTATTGTTCCAAACTTCTGATCCGTGGAATGCAAGTTACATCGGTTTTGGAGACGGGTTGGAACAGCTGCGTCTATTGATTTTGGTAACATTTCGATAGCATAGTACATGAGTTTTTTCTAGCCTTGCACCTCAGTTGGCAATTCTGCCTTCTACGGTTTTGGGTTCATTATTTATTTATTTTATTTTATTTTTTGTATAGTTTTTATTTATTCTGCTTTTTAGCAGATAAAGAATGATGAGCCGATAGCTAACTTTTGGTAATTAGAACTTAAAATAAAAGAAGCACTTTTTGCTAAATTCCCTTAATTTTTTCTCTAACTAATTCCCATAGCAGTTTAGTATAAAACTTATATTTATATATAAACACTCTAGTAAAAAATCTGACCTTTGAACGCCTTTGAGACTTGGTTGAAAGCTTTAAAAATCACAAGTGGCGCCCTCTATGTCCTAGTTCTACCATGACAACACTTTTGTATCGAGTTGCCAGCTCCAAAGCGCACCTGAGTTTTACGATAATGATTATTACCGTACCTGGTGCACGGTAATGTCTAAAATCTTAGCTTCGTATGAACAGGAAGGTATTTTGTAATGCCCCATTTGGTGCTGATGATGATCAAATTACATTATAATACTTTTAACGTGAAGCCATGGAAAAACCACTCCTCTGTGTATACAGGGTTATTCATTATTAGCTGCAAATACTCAGGAATTAGGTTCAACAAATAAAATAAAAAATATTTATGAAATGATTTTTTAAAAGTTTTGTTATGAAAATCCCGAGAAAATCGATAAAGAAATCATTGGCGCCTGACCTATTTTGACCTTTGATCCGCGCCCGCGCGCCGTTAGCGACACTCTGCGTTCAGTCACCCCCTGGGTGGGTCATTGTCCTGTTCTACATGGCAATCATTATGCAATAGCCGTAAAGAAATTAATAAAAATAAAATTTTGATACAAAAACTTAATTCAAAATAAAAAAAAAATCTTTTCATAAATATTTTTTATTTTATTTGTTGACCCTAATTCCTGAGTATTTGCAGCTAATAATGAATAACCCTGTATAGCCGACTTCCAAAAGGAGTAATTTGATTACCTGACACGAAGTTCGTTTTATTACGCAGAAATATCGAGACAAAAATAGTGGTACCAGCTGAACAGTGTTGACTTTTCAGCTTGAACGGTATTGGAAACGAGCCCCACTAAAACCCTAAAAGCCTTACTTTCTACACAACGAATTTAACTGGACGTGCTGGTAGGACGACAAAAGCGCCTATGGTTCGCTTTATTGCAGAGCGACGGTATTCAACTTAGATCAATAAATATTAGGAGATGGCAAATGATAAGCCTAAACCAAAAACACAGTAAAAAGGCGACCTTTTGCATAGAAGCTCACTGTTTTATTTAAAATATCACTAAATGAATAATTGAGTATTCTAAGAAAAAAAAGAAGGTTGTATAATAATTATGAGCACATGCTCAAGTGTTTTGGCGACGCTTTTCCGGCTACATGGCCGTTCTACTATGGTCTGTGGTCTAACCGAACGAATTGAGAACGTCATACGAAGCTTATTTTTAAAACATTCGCAGTTTCATTTAGTAGATATACAATGTTTAACAAACAGACCAACAATTAAACAAAACGAATGGGTGATGAACTCTCTTCTTTATTTATTTGATTTGAGGTATTCACGTTCGCGTGCACCCACCGAGCCTTTTTGCGGCATTTTCAGGTTTTATTCGTCTATTTTATGTATTTTGTTGAGGGTGTGGGAATTTTCGATTGCGCTGTTTTGTGTAGCCTTATCGAGGGAATCGGTGACAAAGGCTTTTTTTTGTTTTGCGTGAGCTATAAATTGGACGGCAGCTTTTCTTTTTGAGTTTTTTTCTAATCGACGTGGCTGTGGTGTACGGTAAAATGTTACACTGGATCCTGTGCTGATGCTTCATTGCTATTATACAAGGTACAATACAAGGTATACTATAGGTACAAGTTAGCACTTGTACCTATAGTTTTTTGAACCGACTTCAAATAAAAAAGAAAGAGGCTCTCAATTCAATTCGGCTTTATGCAAGAAAGGGCTTATATTAAAATATCGAGCCGGTATGACCGAGATTCGCTCGGGTTAAATTCTCTCTCTCTCTCTCTCATTCTCTCTCTCTCTCTCTCTCTCTCTTCTCGTCATTTTCTAAAAATGAATCCTAGCTAGATCGATTTATCGCCCCCGAAAACCCCTATATAGTAAATTTCGTGAAAATTGTTGGTGCAGTTTCCGAGATCCTAAATATATCTATATATATATATATACAAGATTTTCTCGTTTAAAGGTATAAGATAAGTCTAATAGGGTAGGTACTAAAAGTTTGTACGTTGTACTAAAATGTACTAAATGTATTTTATTTCAATATTTCACATAGGTACAAATATAATAGGTACATTTATACAAATATTTTAAACAATCCACAGAACACTATCTAGCCCCAAATTAGGCAAAGCTTGGACTAATGGGAACCAGATAGCTGATAATATAACAAACATTTATGATAACTACACAAATATTTGTTCTCAGTGGGGATCGAACCCACGACCTACGGCGCAGATGGCAGAGCTACTACCACAACTCAGCTAAGAGGCCAGTTAATGTACATACATGCTACCACATGGTAGGTATAATTTCAAATATATTATTTAACAAAGTAAGTAAGTAAGTTCTTACTGAGATACATATATCTAAAAAAGGAAAGTCTGTTTATGCAACCCTATATAAAGGCAACGTGTAGTTTAACCTTATATCTTACAATCAAACAATCAGGCATAGTAATTATTCTTGGTGTAAAAAGACCTTAAACATAAAAGCACGGGTCCACCGCTGCGCACGAAGAGGCTACCCCGCACGTATATTGAGCTTCGCTTTGTAAAAAAATGTATGTGGTTGTGCCCACTGCAATCCACGGAGAGGCTACGCATGAATTGACGTCATTGACACACGCGTAACTTGCTCGAATAGATGATTACATTCTCAAACGCTCAACGCTGCGCGCTGTCGATGTGGGTCGATGTTTCCACTGAAATACACGAATATGACCCACAAATAATGTACTACAGCTTACTTATCGCAGCGCAGTTTGCAGTAAAAAAAAAAAGTTGTTTATTTTTCCTTCACAATATAAGTATGATAAGACATAGGTCGAGAAAACAAGTTCTTAAAAAAGTCATAAAAAAAGTTCTAAGTTTCCATAAGTATGGAAACGTGCGTTGCCTCTCCGTGCGCCGCGCCGTTCCACGCTATAAATAGTCTTAGTGTACTGCAGTGGAAACATAGACCTACGTTGTCAAACAAATTAAAACACGCAGCTAAATGCCGCGTGCCCGTGTACAAACTGTACAACGCGCACTGCGGTAGGTCCGTGTTATAATTAGGAACCTTCAAACCGTGTAAATGCATTTTTAACCTTGTCTTTAAGTTTGAGTACAATATTTTTGCAGACTATTATTTTATAATATGGTTAGATCTGAAGATTTTTTAATATTGGAACCAAACTGCCCAATGACGGTGCAAAGAAGTCAGGTTTCATGTCATGGCTCATCATCTCCTCTTCAGGAATGTTGGTCAGCAGGAGTACAGTTTGGAATCCCATTGCTTTGCCCAAGCCCACGTCTTGCTCTATCCTGGAAGGTCATAATTAAGTCTGAATCATCATAGAAAACTTAAGGAATAAGTCAAAAAATTGTGTAGAAAAAATTATCACTATAGGCGTTGAGCAATAAAAAAAAAGAAATTATAAATTATTCATTCAGTCATTTAGCTTAGCAGGCCGCTAAGTCTGTCGCCATATCTATTTGTTAACATGAAAGTGACAGTGACAAGAGACTAAAAAAAAGCAAGCCGCTAAAATCTGAAAGGGGTTATGAATGAGGGGGATAGGTTTCAATCTATACTAATATTATAAAGAGGAAACTTTTGTATTTTTGTATGTTTGTAATGAATAATCTCAAAAACGACCGCCGATTTCAAATATTCTTTCCCCATTGAATAGCTACGTTCACCATTTTTACGGCTCCGCCAAGCAATGCCAAGTGCAAACACTTTACAGTACGCCCAGATTTGCAAACTATTTACAAAAGAGCTCCAGTTGGCTCTTTCTATTACTTACATGTCTCCAATGAACAGGACACGGCTCGGATCAGTGACGCCTGCTCTCTTCATAGCAAACTCTCCAAACACCTTGCCTGGTTTCCCGAGTTGGATAGGCTCACGTTTCACCTGCTCTTTGACGATATCTGTAAATATTCCTGTGCCTGGAATGAAAAAAAAAATCGAGTGTCAAATAATTAGCCGAACGAAGTCAGTTTCATAATGTCTATCGCAGAAGCGAGTGAAAAGTAATTAGCTGAACAAAGGCAGGTTGGTAATTTGATATGTCTATCGTGGAAGCTTGAACTGGATGGTGGGGCTTCGGACTCCATGAACTGAAGAGTTTTAACACGTTCAAGGTTGTTGAAAGTGTGAGGAGTGCAATTGCTCACCACTAACTTGTATCAGCAGAAACCCCTCTTAACGCTTTCTCTATAACCCTGTTCTTCTGATATCAGCAGCTCTTATCTATCATACATCATGGTCATCTACTGCTGGTTATAGAACATCTTGATTTCATTCTAACCTTTTCTGTTCTATACGTTTATTGTCTGTTTTCTGAGACATTAACGATGTCATCGACCCATCACGCTTTCAAGCAGCTACGATTTCTTAATAATTACCAAAAGTTAACACTCCCGAAGCTTGTGGTACTAGTCTATCTGTAGCCCCATTCAGGAAATGTACATCTGGTCGCTTCAAGTACATGCTCGCCTTGTACAGCTTTGCCAGGTTGATCCGATTGTCGCTATCGAACACCACTGCTCCAATTTCCTCGTCATCTTCTACGCTTTGTCGGAATTTCTCGTAATTTATAGGCACTTCGTGTGGCTGGAAACAGAAACTGTCTTTGTAGATGGAACTTACACGGACAAAAGCCTTTCCTCTAGAGTTGACTCTGTGCACTCAGAATATGCTGCTTTCTATCTTTTAATGTATTTCTAGTCTCTCGAAATCCACGTAAATTGATACAGATATAGATTGAAAAATGTAAGCATAAAATAAAGATTACCAATACAAATATTTGTTGCGAAATCCCTCAAAATAACTAATGTAGAAACAATCTCAAAAGCTACTCACGCCTTCGATACACTGGAATCCATACGATTCCAACATCTTCAAGGTTTCCGAGCAGCTAACACAGTACACTTTCTTCTTGAAGTTAACGGATTTCAGATACTCTGCTATCGATAAGGAGGGTATTGTGAGGTTTTCCTGAAAATTATAATATTTGAGAGATGAATTTTGGGGAAAAAACATCTTCTTCTTCTTATAGTGTCACTGGTTCTTTTAAACCAGTGTGGTAATGTATTATTGAAACTTTATTTGAAATTGCATTATTTAAGATTTTCTATTTCTTGACTTCCTTTTCTTTTACAAAAGAGGTGTCTTAAATGATTCGTGTCTTCACTTATACTGTAGTTTTGGAATTACAATAATTTATGACTACAATATTACGAATAGATTTTTTTCCACGGTTCGGGAGTTTTATCTAGGTATTTAAGCGAAATTATGATAATAGCTTTCAAGATACTCGTTAATCCCAATGTAAATAAAATAATTGAAGTAAGTTTAATCTTATAATCGGTACCAATCGTTACCATTTTACTGCGTATAAAATTAATTGCTTCAGTGAAAGTGTCGTTATAATCTTGTTGATTGAACTGAAGTTAAGCTTAAGCCCTTCTAAGTTTATTGACTGATTACATTATGTAGGAAAACAGAGCATTGGATTGGATAATCATAGGAAAAAAAATCTTACATCATTCATCATAATTTTTTTGTCCTCTTCCTACTTTATGTGGAGTCGGCACAACAGGTTAATAATAAATAATAAAAATTCTTTATTGAGGACTACATTATTGTTCGTAAAAATGCTTAAGGCACTAAAACATTACGATGTATCTAGTCCTACAATCGGTGGTCTTATCTTCCAGACAACCGTTTTCGTTCTCCACTCTCCTCTATTATCTATCATTTCAACAGTCACTCCTTTCTTTCTCATGTCATCCTTCACACAATTAATCCATCATTTCTTTGGCCTACCTCTACTTCTATACCCATCCACATTCGTATCTCTCCTCGTTACATGACATTGTTCCCTTTGCATGGCCTGCCCGTACCATGCTAACATATTACTCCTTACCTTTACAGTTACTGGCACCACTTTTAAACTGCCCTTAATATACTCATTTCTTATCTTATTCATTCTCGTCACTCCACACATCCATCTCAACATTCGCATTTCGCTGCATGCACTCCTCTTTCATCAATCCCTTTGGTGGCCCAACACTCAGACCCATACAAAACGACAGGTCTTATAACCGTCTTGTTAATCTTCCCCTTTAGTTTAAGGGGCATTCGCAGATCGCACTTTGTTACTAAAGAACAACGACAGGTTACAACCTGTCGTCATTTCATCCATCCTGCATTTATCTTGCTCCTTACACCCCTGTCAATCTCACCAAAATTACTACATTCTTTATATTTATTAGAACTTCACTAACAAACCCGTTTTCAATTCCGGCGGCCTGGAAATGCTCGTCATATTCTTCTTTCGTTCGCATACTATTATTAGACACGTAGTTAACTGTCTTTCCATATTTCTTCATTAGCTTGAAGAAATCTCCTGAACCTGATAATGGTGTCTTTAACCATATCACACCTGAAAATAAAAAAAGATTATTTAAATGCTAGAATAGGAATTTGAATCCTATATAAATACATTCTTTGCTATCGTATAAACTAATCTCCACTCCAGTATATAATAGGAATCAGATTATCTTTATTTCCAATATAAACTTACAAATAATACAAATATTTACAAAATACAGAAGAACCAGTTGAGCTTTATGCGGACCGTTACAAACGATCTAGAGATCTGAATAAAAAGTTTTGCATAAAAACTTGAAGTAAACAATAAATAAATAATTAATATTGTGGATTCACACAACACTAATCTCCCACACCACCTCCAAACTAAACAGAGTATAAAAGAACTAAGCAAAGTGAGAATCCAGATTATGTTCACTGAAAATGTATCTAGCCGATATAATATCATATTTTATAAGCAGTATTCCTTTATTTTTTCCTTATCGTAATTTTAAATAATTATATTGTGTGCTGTTACAGTTGTATACCTACACATACACGGAAGTTTATAGATTGTACCTAATCTGTAGTTTTCCTAGTATCCAAATATTTATGAGTTAAATATAATAACGATTATAGTGTAGATTACAAAAATAATAATACTTTACTTGTTATTCATTTTATTGATGTATTTGCTTATGCTATGTCTACCCATACAATACGCTATTTTCCAAATATACTTTAATTTCATATTTTTGTCAGTGATTTGTTTATGATTTGCATTTTTTACAAATAAAGGTATAATTTAGAATATTGTGTTACAACGTTTACATTACCAGACGAATTTTTGAGTCAGCCTTGACCTACGCGTATGCATAATATAATATGCGGACGTATGTATTATCATCATAGTTGCTGGGCAGATAACAATATCTGATTTAAACTAAGAGGTGCGTGCGAGTAATTTAAAATATGTAAAAACTTAAAAAAAATCTTTCAGCAGAATGATCTAAATAGAGTGTGTACTTAAGTTTATTCCTTCATTGTCGTACCACTTTAGCACTTCGTTTCTAATATTGCTCCAAGTTAGTACAAATCCAAAACTTGCAGCGATGCATGGAAGGAAATTCAATTCTGGTAAATGTACGTTTTAATATTTGTACCCAGGTTTACTCATATTTTCCTTAGTCTATGCTCATAGCTAGGCCACAGCGGATTTTTTTCAGTTCAGAATAGTTTATTAATAAACTCACCGTCACAATCCGAGAAAACATGGTCGAATGAATCAAAAAACTTTTTAAAATCACTATTCTCCAACTCTAATAGATTCACTGGTGCACTCATATCGATGTTCACTGGCTTCAACCGTTTTCTATCGATTTAATTCAATTTTTTATAGATTTTAGTATATTACCCTGCCACGTGTGGTTATAACCTAGACATGTGAGTGAATGCGCTCGCGTCATTCATTACATCAATATAAAACATCGCGTTGGCACTGTTTCCATTTGACGACGATAACTGATGCGATGACGTATAGGAATTTTTTGATACTCTTTCTAAAAAGTTGTTGATTTACTCAGATTTCCTATGCACTTAGCGATGAAACATATATTTTGTACATTTATATTTTTACAAAAATATAACATTAAACTTTTTCATTCTGTAGGGTTTCTACAATGAATAGGTAGAATGAATATTGGGTGCAATTATAGAAATAGCAATGTTTTATTCAGAACAATGTTACATAGTGTGCGAATTAAAAGTTAAACGATGAAACTGCGAAAGTTATAAACTGTGTTGCAATCTCAACGCCCACCTCCTTAACCAATGAGTATTAGTTCTGCTATTTATATTAAGTCTATGAAGTTTTCTATATAATCTAAAGGTGGTTAGTGTACCTTCAGCAAACATTAATAGGTAAGAGTTGTTATATTATTTGAATTCCAAATAACAAGATTATGCATATTCGTCATTAAAATTATACTATTATTACATTTGATTATGATAATTAATATTTTAAAAATGTCGCCATCACAGCTGGGTGATAATCAGTGATCGGAGTAGGTAGATTGATTTTTGGTACTTGTATCATAAATGCACACAGAAAGAATAACATGAATAAGCCATTTTTCCGGAAAGTTATTCCGGTATTTCCGGATTCAATTAAATATTGTTAATGTTGGTAGTGATATTATGACTACTCAATTCAAAATTTAAAGGAAGGTATCAAAACTAAATTAATTCATTATTTATCTGTTGAATAATAAACACAATCGAATTCCGATCGAAGCTTTAATATTTATGTTTTATTTTTAGCCGGTTATTGTACCACCCATGATCCATTGTTCTGATTGGTCGTTGGGTTTTCTCAAATCGTGACTGTGTGCCGTTAAAAAAAATATGAATATTGCTCATTTTATTACAATTCCTACCTTTTTTTTTTGAGGATGGCAAATCATCAAATGACTCCTTCCACTCTGGCAGAATACAATTCCTACATAAGTTCCGTTTTTTTTTAATAATCCACCAATGCCTTAGGAATGTCCATATTAATATATACGTTTCGGATCAATGACCCCAGTTCAATCTACCTACTCTGATCAGTGGTGATAATGGAAACAGTGTACACCACCATTATCGATCAGCTGGTCGGTCGTCGTGGTGATGACCTTGTTCGCTCCTGGGGTTCTACTCTGCATGATTTTTAACGAAGTTTTGCATTATTATTTTAAGATACACTGCGTGTAAGCACCGAAATAATGTTTTTTTGGCTGTTTTGTTGGAAATTGAGTTTAATTTTGTAGAATGTTTTACATTGATGACTCAATACATATTATAGTTTAGTTTGTACATACTCATAGCCAGTTTTAAGAATAGGTTATCATTATCACTACTGATACCGGGCAACGAAACACAGACATCACTATTCGGAAAGATGGCGTCGTAATGCGTTTTTCGCTTCGTAATCTATAGATAGATAGATAGACAGAGTTCTAACTGCATTCAATTGATAGGTTCCATCCTATCAATACCTACATAGTTCTAGGTGTAAATGGACCCTAGCATAATATGTTATGGTGAGTGGATAATTAGTAGGTATAACTATTATAAATAGACTAGGCTTGTCCCGTTTTCGTTCCCGTAATTTTTTCGGGATAAAAAAATAATCTTTTAGATCATTTTATGTTGTGATTAAGTATTCTTAAATTTTCTAATTTTCCGCCCATTTTTTCTAAGAACCTGAAACTGCTCCTAAAAATAACAAACATAACATAAAATAATTAACGAAATTGGTCCAGCCGTTCACGCGTGATGGCGTGACTATATGGGAAATAGGGGTTCATTTTTATACCCCATAGCCATAGGATTTCTTCAATCGTGAATTTAATTTTAGTCAACATTTAATGTTCAAACTGTTTGCCTTCAGCTGTAATGCAAGCTCTACATTTCCTTAAAATTACCGTGTAATAAGAATTAAAAATATATATAATTATAGACAATGATTGACTTTTGCCGCGTAGTGTAATTCATGTCACCACAAAAACTCGTTTATCTGTTACAGTAGATTTCTTGGCACTAAGGTAGCAGCAGGAAATTGGTACTTCCTGATTAGTTTTCAATCAGCGATTGTTTTTCCATAATTAGATATAATGGTGATTGTTTTCTGTTTGGCTAAGACTTTTTAATCAAATTTATAATGACCGTTCAATGGCTGTTTACGGTCGTTATGCCATGACGGAGGCCTTGACGAAGCCTAAAAACCTGTGCACACCTATGTCGCTGGCGATGGCGATCAATGAAACGCTGCTAAATATCGCTGTGAAATTTGACAGCATTTCACTGATCGCCATCGCCAGCAACCTAAGTGTGCGCAGGCCTTAAATGCTTCGTAACCAGGGTTTGATACTAGGGCCCGGTTTCACGGATTACTATGACTAATCAAAATTTGACAGTTGTGTAACTCAAATTTTTGCTTGAAAAATTTGATGTAAACTACCATCAAATATTAAATTGGTCTATAAACAGTAAAATAATTCTTATCTGTGATACGATATGCCCCCTTTTGTTAAATTTTTGGTTTGGCTATCGTTTTTGGACTCCATAACAGCACAATACGGCATTTTTATATTTTTTTTGTGTTTTTTTCAGCTATGTTTCTTCTGACAGACTTCAAACACGACTAAAGTAAGGAGGTCTTGAAGTGCTCCCATTACCGCCAGCTTGGTCCGGCGGAGGTCCGCCTACATACTATTTCTATTGGTTCATTATTCTGTGGTCTATATTATGTCTGTTGTCCGTCTGACACCAGGCTGTATCTCATGTGACCCGTGATAATGAGACAGTTGATTTTTTTACAGATTATGTATGTTGCCGCCATAACAACAAATTCTAAAAAACAGATAAAGGAAATATTTTATAGCCCCCTATCTATGGAAGTCCACTTAAAACTGTTTCTATTCTGTTTGTTCTATAGCAAACGTGATTTTTTTGCTCGTTTTTGCACGATATTGAAAACGGCAACAGGTACACGCTTGAAATATTCACAGAATATTGAGTAATATTCTCCTTCTTATTTAAGAGCAACGCTCTTGTCGGCGGATGTATGCATTTTTCTTCAGGTATTTCTTTTGAGGGCAACCTCCTTGACCTCCCTGGACGACATGACAGCGATCTTTGCTTTTATTTGGCTCATGTAGCTTATCCTTGGTCTTCCTCTTCCTCTCTTTCCTTCTACCTTTCTTTCGATGATATTTCTGATAAAGCTGTCATGTCGTACAATATGGCCAATCATATTTCCTCTTCTGTTCTCAACAACCGCAGAAGATAAAGCAAATTTATTCACTCATCTCTTCGCAGATTCTTCACGTCTAGATTCTGGCAGTGCAACCCCTTCAACCCCCCTGAATGAATGCGAGACATTCATGTCTGACATTCGTATCCGGCAGGTGGAGGTTCGCAAAACACTGCGCAATCTAGACGTGAATAAAGCTAGTGGTCCTGACGGTATTCCAGCTATACTATTAAAGGCATGTGCGCCCGAGTTGTCTCCTGTATTGACACGCCTGTTTCGCCTCTCTTTGAAGACAGGTTTAGTTCCAAAATCCTGGAAGCTTGCCAACGTACAACCTGTACCCAAAAAGGGTAGTCGTGCTGACCCTGCCAACTATCGTCCCATCTCTGTAACGTCCATACTATGCAAGAGTATGGAACGAATACTGAACAGCAGACTCCTGGCACACCTAGAAAGCAATGACCTCCTGAGTGACCGACAATACGGATTTCGCCGAAATCGGTCAACAGGAGACCTTCTAGCGTATGTCACTCACTTATGGAGTGAAGCCATCGAGAGAAACGGAGAAGCTTTAGCAGTTTCTCTGGATATCTCGAAGGCTTTTGACCGGGTTTGGCATGACAGCCTATTAAGCAAGCTTCCTACGTATGGATTATCTACTGGCTTATGTGTTTGGGTATCAGACTTTTTGAGGGACCGATCAATTCGAGTAGTCGTTGACGGCTGCTCGTCTGGTCAAATGGCAATTAATGCCGGAGTTCCTCAGGGGTCAGTTCTCTCTGCAACACTTTTCCTGCTGCACATCAACGATCTGCTTAGGCCCGGTATCATTGGGTATGCAGACGACAGCACCGTTGTAGAGAGATACATACCTGAAGCACGTTCCAGTGGATCTCAGATCCAGTCTCATAGAGAGGCAATGATTGAACGCATGGACTCAACGCTGAAGGTAGTCGCAGAGTGGGGCGATGCCAATTTGGTGAAGTTCAATGCTTCAAAAACACAGGCGTGTCTATTTTCCTCTAAGCGGAGTCAATTTCACCTGACTCCTACTTTCCGAGATGTATCCCTTCCGATTTCAGACCAACTAGAGCTTCTAGGGTTTACGCTAACCAGTAAATTGAATTTTGGCTCGTTCATAGAGTCCAAAGCCAAGACAGCTGCGAAGAAGCTAGGCGTTCTATCGAAGGTGAGACGGTACTTCACACCGGGACAGCTTCTTAACCTGTACCAAGCACAAGTCCGGTCGTGTATGGAGTACTGTTCTCATCTCTGGGATGGCTCTGCCAAATACCAGCTTGAGGCATTGGAAGCTATTGAGAGACGAGCCAAAAGGCTCATTGGTAGCGACACTCTAGTCGAGTCCAAGCTCCTAAGTCTCGAACATCGCCGTAAAGTTGCCAGTCTATCGGTATTTTACAGGATACATTTCGGAGAGTGTGCTACGGAACTTCACAATTTGGTTCCCCCATCCCCATTCTACCATCGGACCACTAGACGCACGGAAATGCGGCATCCATACTTGGTTGATGTTCCAACTGTCCGCACCAAGCGCTTTGCTTCAACTTTTATGTTGCGGACAGCCAAGGAATGGAATTCCTTGCCGGCGTCTGTCTTTCCGAGCACCTACAAATTGGATGTTTTCAAGACAAGAGTGAATAGGTATCTTCTAGGTAAGCGTGCTACATCGTCGACCGCATCATCACTTAACAGCAGGTGAGATAGCGGTCAAACGCAAACCTATAAATTGTAAAAAAAAAAAAAAAAAAAAAAAAAAAACCTCTATGAGGGCTCTTTCCTCGTCGACTCTATTTAATACTTCTACGTTCGTTACTCTTTTTGTCCAGCTGATCCGTTCCATTCTTCTCAAACACTACATTTCAAATGCTTCCAAAAATTCTCTATCTCTGTCTCTCTCTGAGTAATATTATTCACTTTAAAAACAAATATATAAATTAAAATAATATTAATATTTAAAGCAGGCTCTCATACAACTGACATGATATTTTTGCCGTTTTTAAATCTGAATTACCTAACTATCTTTTTATTAATTATCTAATGGTACGGAACCATGCATGCGCGAGTCCGACTCGCACTTGGTTGGTTTTTGTTGAGTGTCGAAATGATTTAGAGGTGACAATAACTGACTTTAGACACAAAGGTAAATTATTATACAAATCTGAAGCGTTATCTATTATTTGAATAATTTTATGTACTTACCTTATAGATATGTACTTTGTATGACTATGTACTTTGCAATTATTTAATATATAAACAATAGTGGAAAATTTGCACACGGCACCTAGCTTGTGCTATTAAGATGGTGAATGTAGGTTCTTCTCGCTCGCACACTTTTCCTGTTTTCCTACTTTAAAGTTTACCCAAGAACAAAAACCAACTTTTAAGCAGGGAAACGTATTAGGATCTACATTATTTTTTTGCTTAACTGTATGCAATCTTTCAGTCTGTCTGGGAGTTTCACTACGTGATAGAATCAGAAATGAGGATATCCGTAGGATAACCAAGGTCACCGACATAGCTCGTGGAATTAGTAAGTTGAAGCGGCAATGGGCAGGTCATATGGCTCGAAGAACCGACAACCGTTGGGGAATAAAGGTTCTCGATCCACTCGTTCTCGCCACCACAAACCGGAAGATGAAACGCAGGAAGTCGGTGGATGGAAAAGAATCATTCTTCCAGGAAATGTGTAGAGGAGGCCTATGTCCAGCAGTAAATTTCTTCAGGCTGATGATGGTTATGATGATGATGCAATCTTATTGCTTAAAAGATAGCTGATCGTGATTTTCGATAACTAAGTTCAGTGATCTAATACATATCATTCAAAAACTGTGTGAGCTACAACGACAGTTGTCTTTATTTAAAAAATATGAAAGTAGATAGATAGACAAACACATAGATAAATCTTTATTGTTCACCACAAAAAAAATAGTAGAGGAAATAAAATAAACAGTTAGGCTGAACAATGGGTGACCTTATCGCTGAGAGCGATCTTTTCCAGGCAACCTTGGCATGGAAATACCTAAATAACGAATTGAAAGTAAGCATTGATTAATGGGCAGGCCACATAGCTCGAAGAACCGACAACCGTTGGGGAATAAAAGTTCTCGAATGACGACCACGAACCGGAAGACGAAGCGTAGGGCGCCCACCCACCAGATGGACCGACGACATTGTTAAGATCGCGGGAAGTCGATGGATGGAAAGGGCTCAGAATCGTTCTTCCTGAAAACGTGTAGGGGAGGCCTATGTCCAGCAGTGGACTTCTTCAGGCTGATAATCGTGGTCAGCCTAAATAAATCTGGTAACAACAAAGACTAAACGGAAAATTTTAAAATGTTATCTACTCGTAAATTCTCAGTAAAAAATAACTGATAAATACACAAAACAATATACTCAAAGCTTCTCGTAACTAACCTAATTTAACAGTTTTGAACATTGCAAGAACTAACGAGAATTCTTTAACTTTATGCATGAAGAATAAATACTGAACTACTGCAATCAGTCCGCCATATTAGCTTGTATAATATTCTGTGACTGTCCTTTGAAGTCGAGATAATGGGACTGCTCTATTTGTTGCACTGATTTTCTTTTGATCTTTTCTCTACTGGGAATAAAAAGATCAATGCTGAAAAATATTTCTTAGTTAGACCTTTAAATAATGACATCAACATCATTATCTCAGCCCGTTTGCAGCCACTGCTGTGTACATTTTCTTCAAATTAGGTCTTCTTCTTCCTGCTCTTCCCACTTTATGTGGGTCGGCACAATATGTCTTCCTCCTCAATTCCTCTCTGTCAGAAGTAATCTCTGCATTCACTTCTCTCTTATCCATGTCATATTTCACACAGTTCATCCATGTTTTCTGTGGTCTACCTCAGCTGCTCACATACCCATCCACATCCATGCTCATAACTTTCCTAGTCATCTGACTGTTTTCCCTCTTCATGACATGACATGCCCCCCATTTTTTCTTCAAATTATTTCAACAGAATTAATAATTAGTATATTAGTATCAGTTGAGCTATCTCTAGATCGTTTGTAACGATCTGCAGATAGCTCAACTGTTTCTTGTGTATTTTGTACATTTTGGTAAGTTTCTTTGTGTAAATAAATATAGTGATAATTAGTAATACAAGATTTTGTCTGGATGGTCAGCGACATACATTTAGAAACTCGGATTTGTGAAAATTTGAAAAAATTCAGCAATAAAAAAAAACTACTTATTTTGTGCTGTTTTGAGGTCTCGATTTGTTGTTGGAAGAAGTCTTTGCACAGTATTGCACACCTTACATAAAAAGTCCTGAGACTTAATTAGGCGTTCTTTCCATAAGACCAATAAGTCCGTTTAAATGATTTTATTTGAGACACCTTTTACCCAACGACGGTGAAGCAAAAAGAAGGGTTATGATTTTAACCACTAAAGTTCATCGGTTCCCTCAACCCTTGTAAATCGTTCCAAATCCCTGCTTTCGGATTTTGACAATTAAGATGTCGATGGAATCTTTATAAAATTGAATGTTATGACCATCGATATAAATATGGTGGCGACCTATAGAAGACAGAGTAATAAACTAAAAAAACTTAGCTGGGACAAGATTCTACAATTAGCTTTTATTTTCATTTTGAAAGGTGTATCCAATACCTATTCCACAAAATTAAAACACGTACGCATTCAACTGAATCTGAATTGAGATTGGTATCTGATACTGAGTCGTGACACCGAGTCGACTCAGAAATGAAAATCTTGCAAACTAATGATAGTTCTTAGAATGGCTCTATCGTAGAATCTTTGAAGCGCTTACATGAATAACATAGAGACATCAGTTTGAAAGATACTGGTTTCGGTAACTCCCATTTGTTCTATAGGACTGTGACGTCATAGAACTTTTAATACTTTTTTATCCTTTTAGTTCTATGGTAGAACTAATAAAACGAAAACTGGCCCATTAGTTCTATAGTACTTTTAGAACTTGGTCAATTCCATTAGTTCTATAGAAATGTATAGCCATAGAACTGTTAAAACTATTTTTGTCCTTTTAGTTCAATGGTAGAACTGTTGAAACGAAAACTGTGCTATTTGTCCTATAGAACTAAATAAATTAATAAATATTGTGGACAATCCACACAAAACTACCTAGCCTCAAATGTAGGAACCAGATAACTGTAATATACAGGGTGGCCGGAACATTGACGTCCAAAAAGAAAATTTTGTTCCCTCGTATTGTTACAGACGTTATTCAGATATCAAATGCAAAAAAACTTTGACCGAACTGAACTGTGTGAATATACCTAAACAACAGATAAGGTTTTTGTAGCACGGTTGCGTACGATGATATCAAGTTAGTTCCTCTTCCTCGCGTCGTGTTCCTCATTACCAAGGGTCGTGATTCCCCCGACTTTGAGCCAGAAAAGTTTTTATATACTCTGATACTATAATACAAAGATAATAAAACTGAAAACAAAATTCTTATGACAAACATTACGTAGGGGCAAAAAATAATAAAAAAAAGTTTCATTACCACCAAGGAGGTTGAACCTCTACTTAAAAAAAAAAGGTTCAATGAACTAGTCCGCGACGACGCAACACGCATGCGCAATCGATGTTTGCGCCTTGGCGCCAGTATTAATTGACATTTAAAAAAAATTTCAATATTTAAACAAAGTTTGGTTTTGTTTGTAAAATACATTAGTTTTTGTGTAAAAACATGTCTGAAAGTGGGGATAGTGGTGATTGTACACCACCAGACATTCTGGAAGCTGCGTCAATGCATGTAAAATTTAAGCCAAAGTTCTGTATCGCATTTTGAGGTAGAGCCCTTTTTATGCAATGGTAAAATCACGGATTTAGCCCAATCAGTAGGCCACTCACCAGCACGCCAGATGCGGTCGCATATTTTGTGTAAAGGATCTACTCCGAGCATGCCCATTGCTTTTATGATCTCAGCTGTTAGATGATCTGGTCCGGGGGCTTTTTTGAATTTAAGCAATGCAATAGCGGCTGTAATCTCAGATAACAGTATGGGAGGCTCCAAACATAAATTATCCCAAACGATTGTCGTGTTACTGTGCGATGCTATGTGATCGTGAGGGCATTTATAAAGTTCCTCACAGTATTTCCGCCAGCTCTCTGCTATCGCGTCCAGATCTTGCAGTGGTGTGCCATCATCGTCTTCAATCACCCACGTTCTTGGTTTGAACTGTTTCGATAGCAGTTTAATTTTTTTAAAGAGATCCGAACTTTGGATTTTCAGTGCATGATCTTCAATTTCTTGGCATATTCGCTCCACAAAGTTGTTTTTTGTCGCGACGGCAATTTAGTTATTGCTATGCCCTGAACATTAGGGCCTATTATGTATTTACCATTTTTAACTTTAAGACCTCATAACCATGTAACATAATAATTGCAATAAATAATATGAGTATGAGTATGAGTAGTTGGATCATCCTGCTCAATGCCGAATAATTGTCACGGTCTTCTTGACTTCTCAGACCTTGAGATTTAAGGGCCTTTCGATCTTGTATAAGCCTCCAGGTGTACTGACACCTGGATAGCCATTTATTTTATTTTATTATTATGTATTAATCATTGCATTTTAACTTACAACGGTTGCCATTTTAAAATCACCACTAAAACATGCTATAAAAGGTTCAACAGGTAATAATTCAATTCAATATTTTTATTTCAGACTTTCATACATTATAATAGTTACTACTTCCTCTACTATCTATCTACAATCTGGTAGGTACGTGATACTCCGAATGATCGGGTATCATGTCATCATAAAAAAATAAATCATGTACAAGCGAGA
Source organism: Thera obeliscata (assembly GCA_947578465.1). NCBI lineage: Eukaryota > Metazoa > Arthropoda > Insecta > Lepidoptera > Geometridae > Thera > Thera obeliscata. Next base: position 17,879,049 of record OX387912.1, on the reverse strand, counting down.
CAGTTTCGCCTAACTATTCCTAAGCGCAGAATTCATGAGTGTTTGCTATCATAAAAACAAAAGGCGTTTTTACTACATTGAACCTTCAACCTTATGAAAGACGATAACTAACTGGCGAACTGGCCTTCCATGGTCGCTAATTATAATGATTACTTCGCAATGTAAGTGTAAAATTTGCTTAAAAAACTGCATTTTTATGTAATTTTAATTATTTTTTCATAGAGTTTGCTTTACTTTAACAAGCTACCAAAAGTTAATATGGAATTGGATTTGCTTTATTAAACTGTTCGCTTCAGTGTGCGCCACGTAACCACGAAACACAAAAGCTGAAGCTGAAACTTCAGGAATTGTATTTACGGGAATGTCAAAAAGCCACAACAACGTGAACAAGCACACACACAGTTGCATGTAAGTAAATTGCTCGCACACACCCTCACATACTAATAATTATTGTTTGGTATCATAATTAAATACATAGTTGATATTATGTGTTCTATCTTTTATTTGCGCCGCGCCGTAGGCCGTTGGTTTGATCCCCACCAGAACAAATATTTGTAGTGGACACAAATGTTTGTTCTATGCCTGGGTGTTATATTGTATTCTGAGTATGTATTTACAAAGAGAAATGTGTGTAAATATTATAAGACCAGCTATCTGGTTCCCGTAGTAGAAGCTCTGAAAATATTATTTTGGGGCTAGATAGTGTTGTGTGGATTATCCACAATATTTATATTTATTTAAAAGGCTCTGTTCGTGCACTACTCGATTTTTTTTATATGGTTCTATGCATGTAGTAACCTTGTATAACTTCTGCGCTAATATTCAAAGCATATAGGTAACACCGAAGTCTGCCATTTATTTAATGGGTTAGTTTCATTATGCTTAATGCTTCGGCTACATTAGCGGGCGAAGATTCGTGTTGCGTTGGCGCGACAAAAACATCGTGTTCGGGTATAGGCGATGTTCTTGTCTACATTAAGGCGGGCGAAGATTCGTGTCGAGTTGACGCGATGCATCGTGCTGGATCTTAATTTTATTGAGATGGGCTCTGTAGTATGCCATAATCATCATCATCATCATCCACAGCCCGACTTCACCCTCTGCTGGGTATAGGCCTCCCTTAGTTTGTGCCAGAAACAAAAAGTAAGTAAAAAAATAAATGCACGTCCGTCTCGCTTGAAAGTCTGGATGACACTGAAATGACGTAGATGTAGCCACCTAAGCGAATATTGTCGCGACAAATCCCTTTGATTCGCGCCAGTTTACCGACAGCTCCCCGATACTACATCGTCTTCGTCCGAATACAACGCGAAGACACGATGTACCCGGCCACGTTCATCGCGTTAACACGAATATTCACCGTAGCCCGCTAATGTAGCCCTAGCATAATAAAAAGAGAATACTTATGTATTTTTCTATGTTTATATTAAATTAATTTCTCTATTTTTATAACGCTTTTATTAGCTAACAAAAAGCGTGGGGGGCTTGATTTTGATTTTTGTAAATATTTTATCAATAGTTTACTAAATCTGAAGTTATTATAAAAAGCACCCCACGCTTTCTTGTACAATAATATAAATTTTTCAATTGATTATTACAGTTTAATTTTTAACTTTTTAGTTCAATTAGTTATAAAAGCGTTTTTTTAGTTTTTTAAACTATAATTTATTTTCACATTGAAGATTCGATTTCCCGCGGCCTGTTCAGTAAGATTATTCCTTGTTCGTAACTAACAGAGTATGGACCTCACCGATTCTTCTGGGAGTTTAGAAAAAAAAAAAAAAAAAACTTCTGTCTGACCAATGCTTCAATGATATCCCGTATAATTCTGATAATAATACCGCGTATAGGATCGGTCTACTTTGCAGAACAAAAATTAGTTTACCAAATCTATAACTAGATGGCGCTGGTAAAAATGTACCAATCCTAGAACGCGCTGACGAAAACGCACGACAAAACAGATAAATGTTCAGTTACAACCTTTAAATTTTGTTTTCTCGGAATCTTTATGCACTTGTAAAGCATAACATTTTTGAAGAGCTGCTCAATTTCGAGTAGCTTATTATTTAAAATTTGCGATGTGCTGAATGCTGAATAAGTATCAGTACTTTTAAACTTTCGCGATCGTAACACATACCGAATCTATTACACGGGTATTAAAAAAAAAGTTAATAAAATGTTAAAGAAAATTGTAGTAATAATAATAAAAATAATTTACCATATAAAATGTATTTTTAATTGACTTCAAATAAACAAGGAGGACGTTCTCAATCCTGTTATATTTTTTTATGTTGGTTATCGCCTAAACTCGTCATTTTATAAACCGATTTTAGTTTTTTTATCGAAAGTTACATTAATAAAATACGTTCAAAATTGGTCCCATTGAAATTTTATCAAAATCAGTTCAGCAGTTAGGCCATGAAGTCGGTTTCTTAAGTTTTTTAAACTTCACTCAAATTAAGTATCTTCAATAAATAAGATTTGATTTATACAATTCGTTGGCGGGACGATATCGACACCTTTGAGAGAAGATGGTGGGAGGAGGCTCGAGAAAGACATAAGTGGAAGTCTTTTAATTAAAAAAAAAATGAATACGTCCATTTTAAACACATAAAAAGAAACACTTACCTATTGAATTTATTATTTGTTAGATTTTGTACCCATTATTAAAGTGGTCTACCTAACATCGCATCACCCAACTTATAATAGAACGGTGTAACAGTCAGCCCTTTTTACTTCAAAACGGGAAATTGCCTTCGGTGAGTGGTTTCATTCGAATATTTGCGGGAAATGTCAAATGGCTTTTAGATCTTTTTTCATAAATGGAATACGTTAGTGTAAATGGACTGCTCCGATAGTGCGGGTTCGTAACTGTTGTAGGGAAAACGGGCTAATGGACATTTTGGTTGATCCTGCCCAGGGGCCTTTTTAGGAGAAAGGCTTAGTCATTTTTACCAATACATTTTCAAATATTTAAAGCTTTGAAGTTTTGGTAAAAGGATTTTTTCTTTATCTAGATTTGAATTATCTGCAGTTAGTATAGGTATTAGGATTTAATTAAATATTTAATTATTGGCATTTTAATAACATTGTCTGAAATGAAAATCACATCGATTTTTGAAGTGAAAACTTCTTTAGCGGCGTTGAGCACTTTCTGAATGGGGATAAAATCTTAAACTCGCGTCAGGATCACGTGACCCTGATCGAAAAAGCGTAGGACGGATTTTTTGCAGAAATGTACCCTAAGACTACAACGTAGAGTTCATAATAAAAATCGAAAAAGCGATGCTACAGATACGCTAGTAGTTACTATGACACGGTAACGTCACAGAATAGATAATAGTTAGTAGCAAGCATACCAAGGCGTTTTTCGTGACTGTAGTAGGTATAGGTACATACCTATTATAGATTTTATGAACTAGCGGCCGCCCGCGGCAGGTAGTAGTGGTCATTGGTACATGATTTTATAGATCTACTGTATTTATTTTTCGAGTGGAGCATTGCGGCGAGCGAAGCGAGCCGCCATGCGACCATGGGAACAGCGCGGCGAGCGAAGCGAGCCGTGCTGTGACTCCCCCCAAGCCCCCCAGAACCCCCTCCTCCTGAACCCGGGGGGAGCGTCGCGGCGAGCGAAGCGAGCCGCCACGTGACCACGGGGAACAGCGCGGCGAGCGAAGCGAGCCGTGCTGTGACCCCCCCTAAGCCCCCCAGAACCCCCTCCTCCGAAACCCGGGGGAAGCGTCGCGGCGAGCGAAGCGAGCCGCCACGCGATCACGGGGAACAGCGTGGCGAGTGAAGCGAGCCGTGCTGTTACCCCCCTAAGCCCCCCAGAACCCCCTCTTCCTGAACCCGGGGGGAGCGTCGCGGCGAGCGAAGCGAGCCGCCACGCGACCACGGGGAACAGCGCGGCGAGCGAAGCGAGCCGTGCTGTGACCCCCCTTAGCCCCCCAGAACCCCCTCCTCCTATGTCTGCCGTTTTTAGGTCGCGCGACAAGGTCCCTTCTAGCGGTTCCGACCCGTTGAGGATTTGGCTTTACGTAAAATTTAGGGTTCCGTATAGGGTTTTGATTGGGGTTATACTATATTGAGGAATTTGATTAAATGGTCGACTTTTAGGGTTCCTTAGGACTTTGATTGGAGTTTCAACTACACTTAGAAGCTTGATAATGTTAAAATTTTTAGGGTTCCTTAGGACTTTGATTGGGGTTTTACTACATTGAGGAATTTGATTAAGTGGTCAACTTTTAGGGTTCCTTAGGACTTTGATTGGAGTTTCAACTACACTTAGGAGCTTGATAATGTTAACATTTTTAGGGTTCCTTAGGACTTTGATTGGAATTTCAACTACACTTAGGAGCTTGATAATGCTAAAATTTTTAGGGTTCCTTAGGACTTTGATTGGGGTTTTACTACATTGAGGAACTTGATAAAATAAACAACTTTTAGGGTTCCTTAGGCCTTTAATTGGACTTTCAACTACACTTAGGACCTTGATTATGTAAACAATTTTAGGGTTCCTTAGCACTTTGATTGGAATTTCAACTACACTTAGGAGCTTGATAATGCTAAAATTTTTAGGGTTCCTTAGGACTTTGATTGGGGTTTTACTACATTGAGGAACTTGATAAAATAAACAACTTTTAGGGTTCCTACGTTAATAATCAAGTTTTCACTTCTGCCGGCACTCCCGGAGTGCAACCCGTATTTTTTTTTTCACTATTTATGGGCTAACGCTAACCGCAATCTCACCTGAAAAACTTGGTCTTTGGTCATCTTTGGTTCAGAAAACTAGTTTTACTTACCTACACATTAATATATCAACAGCATTAGGTACTGTCTTTCGGTTTGAAGGACCTGGATGCCAGTAACATTGCTGGCAAGTGAGGCTTAAGAGGAAATACAGTTGACGTTGAGTCCATACAAACGATACATATACATACATACATACACATACATACATACATACATACAAAGGTACTTAAAGATTGTATGGTAAAAACCATACAATCTTTAAGTAGCTTTGTACAGTTTTTAAAAAAAAAAATTGTTATAAGAACTTGGAACCTTCAAAAATTTACCAATTTTATCACCCTTAGCAGACGTCTAATAAACAAAGACGAATTAAAACAATAAAAGGAAAACATAGAGGCATAGCTAATTTTAACTTCAATAATAAAGACGGAAATTGCTGACGGATCAAGTTACTCTGAAATGTTCACGCCCTTAGTCAAGGATCTTACTTGACAAGGGCAAATGGCTTTGAACTGCAAGGATTTTAGTTCAAAGCACGTGACTGTTTTATCGTCAAAGAGACCGTATCGCAGTCTGTGCGGTCTTATCTCTTCATCGGTCTTGACTGAGGTGCTCGGAACTACCTACCCAGGTATAGATATTTCGTCTGAGACATAGGACGACGCTGTAAAATATTTCATCACACTTCTAAAGTATCAAGAACGCTGTAACTTTACTTGCATAGTTCATCCTAAGTAATTTTTCGTTTTTATCATTTTTTTGGCTTAAACCTACCTCATTACAGTACAATCTTTGGCCCGCATCAGAAAATAATATCTGTTTTTTTTAAGTCTAATATTTTTACAGCTTTTTGTACTTAGTTTTGAATTAGGAATGTAAAAGCTTTTTTTCCAAGTTTCTAAAATAACGGCTGTTTTGTGACAGCCATCATTTTTTATAAAACTGTCAGGGCTATTACGTAAGAACAAGCAATAGTGGTAACAGCAGTAGAAGCAAATTGAGTCGTTGCTGAGTAGAGAGAGCTATGGACTGTTGAAAAATACGATGTCATAAATAAAGAACGAAGTAAAACGTAGAAATGAAAAAAAGCTTTTTGATAAAACGACTCACAATGATGACGATAGCAGTGACATTTGTTTTATTTGAGTGCGGCGTCACAGCTCAGTTGGTGGTAAAACAGCCTTCAGCGCAGTAGGCCGCGGGTTCCATCCCCACCGAGAACAAATATTTGCGAGATGAACACAGATGTTTTCTGCCTGGGTTTCATAATAATAATAATTATAAGTATGTATTTAGATAGTTGATATACCTAATACAAAAAGCATTAAATCAGCTATCTTCTACTTCTGCTATCGCTATTGCTTGTTGTTATGGAATAGCTCTGCGAGGGCTTTAGCAAGTAAAAAGCCAATATTTGTACAAATCAACGACAAAGTTCACTTCTGTACGTGACATGCCAACAAAAATAAAACCATTTGATTTTTAGCTTTCAGTTTCAATGTACAGGCAATTTCAGACCTAAATAAACGAATCAAGTACATTTTGTTTTACGAATTGTAAGTTATTTAGGAAACGTCGATCTGATTATGATCGAATCAGATTTCAATCGTGTGAGCTGGGCTTTGTGTTAGAAATAAGAAAACACAGCTAAGGCCAGGGTCGACCATGTCAGATTATGTTGAGAGGGAATAATTTCTTAAGTATGGATTTTCATGACAACAAATACAAATAGCAACAGATTTAGCGGCTTGCCACAATGGTGGTTCATATTAATCCAAATATAATGGTCCTTTATCAGACATTTAGCTAAATCAATTAAAAAAAACACGGCAATACAATAAATTTTAACTTTTACTTAACGCTAACTACCCGCAAAACAGGTTCTCCTAGAGTGGGGAGTAAGCGTACCTAATACGCATTAAATTTTGTACAACTTATTATATTTAGTATGTACCTGTTAGTTTAATATATTAACACTTTTGTATCATCGTTGTTTGTTACCAAATAAATCCTTTAAATCTTAAATCTGTTGAGTTTTGTATACTATTAAATAATACTAAATAAAATCATTTGAGAAGCAAAAAGGCTTTGAGTACCGTCACGTGAAGATGCCGCTTACGTAAATACGTTTAAAATAAATCTAAAAACAACGCCCTATACATGTACTTTTTCAATTTACCAGGAAACGTGACGTGTTCTAGAAAACGCAAACGCAAGACGTTTCATCAAGATTTTAAACTTAGGTGAGTTTTACATCATGGTAACGAGAAAACTTCGATTGAGCTTCAGAAATTCATTAGTACACGCAGACGTGAAACGAAATTACCGGGACGAAGTGTGCACACTGAGCGAACGGCTAACAAAATGTACGCTAAAAGATTTTTGGAATTTGAAATTAGTCTCAAGAGTGCCATGCCCACACAAATGTGAACAATAAATTATAAAAAAGAAATGTGAAATTTTATTATACAAATTGAATTTTTTTGTAGAAATTCAGTTGATGCGGTGGACTATTTGGTAATGTAAAAGTTTTTGAGTGGAATTCAAATTCACAACTTCACTTACGTATTTTCACACGTATTTTGGGAGGATGATTGTCCGCTTACTCTAGTCCGCTGCTTGTGCAAACCTTGGCAAACTCGCGTTAACAAAAAGTTTGTGGAACTCTTGGAACGCAGCCAGGCAGATCCAAGACCAGAGAGAGTCATAAGTACATGCTTTAATTAATTCCCGAAGCCTAATTTTAACTGGTAATAGTGATCCAACTTTGCCAATATCTGATATGAAACCCGATTTATTACTTCCGTCATTAACTTGTGGTTATATTTACTATTGGTGGATTGGATTCAAATCAAAACGGTCTCTAACGTGTAGAGTCAAGGACTATTTTCAAACGTTTTATAAACTGGGTCAATTTATATGCCAGTTTCTCGCGATCATACCTAAAATATTTGTGATCATCATCAGCTAAAGTAGTCTATTGTTGAATGTAGGTTATTACTAGGGTTTATATATTTCTAGGAAGAACGTTTCTGCATTCATTGACACTCGTTAGCCATTTTATAACAGACGTATAGAGGCCTGCGCATACCTAGGTCGCTGGCGTCGGCGATCAGTGAAACTCTGTCAAATTTGACAGCGATATTTGACAGCGTTTCACTGGTCGCTACCGCGAGTGACGCAGGCCTTAAATTGTGTAACGTTTTATCAATTTATAACTTTATTCAAAAAGAGGATGATATGTAAGTGTTAAATTCGTAAATAGTGTTTCTCCTCCAAAAGATATCAACTGCTGTTGTATTACCTATTTTATCGTATCTCTCAAATTACAAATTGATTTATTCCAAGAACTGGTATCGGTTACCATTCCCAAAATTGAGTGGCAGGGAGGAAGACAACATTAATTTTTCCATTCGTACCTTATCTTATAACTTTTTGTCAGGACCTACCGCTCTTACATAATCACAATAAGGCTGAAATTCCTTTGTTTTCCAGTTTCGGAACAAACTTTTCTTCACGCCTGGCACACTCCTGTGAGATATGTTAAGAATTTGTGTCGACGCGGGAACATCTGGTAAGGCATCTGTATAGTGTTTCTTATTGCTTAAAGCTGTCTTCAAACAATATGCTATAATGTCTTAAATGTAAGGTTTTCTGGAAGAGTTTATAGGCGTTGCATGTTTGTTCGTATGACAGAACTTTTGAACAACTAATTCAATCACTATTTAATTTCGGAGGTTCCTACATAGTATTTTATATCAACGGTTTTGGCCTTTACTCGTACAATTAGCGTGATAAAAATAAAGTTTTAAGTATTTATATTACTAACATCCCAAAAAAGCTAAGTTATTTTTAATAGCATGTTATGGAAAGACGGCCTAATAAGGGCTTTTGCACACGGGTCGTTGCTTTATTGTATTGAGGCTACGCGTAGCCAGGGTATACTTGGGTTTATAGTTGAATACTTAGGATTCCTAAGGCGCTGAGTTTCAACGCTTTCGCTAGAGTTGATAGAACTACGCTAAGGAAGTTGTAAGTTTCCTTGAATTATATTACGATGGTTGTGAATACAGAGATGACGGCTGATAGAGGAGAATGGAAGAGAAGAACATGTTGTGCCGACCCCGCATAAAGTGGGATAAGGGCAGGAAGAAGAAGAAGAAGAAGGTTGTGAATGCTTATGAATGCATATTAATATATTCCACAACTTACAATGCAGAAAGCAGAGGTATCCACTACCAACTTAAGTGTATCCTTGTTTATTTATAAGTTAGTTAAGACCTATGGATCTTTAGGATGATTTAAACAGCGTTTAACAACAACAACAAGCACTTACGTTCGAAATGCCTATACGAGAACGAGGTACCTTCAAGTTTATTGACAAAAAGCTGACTGAAATTGATGTCTTGGATGGAGAGAAGCGTACTATAAGAGATATTAAGATATAGATTGATTTTTGAGAGATTTGTAAGGTTTTTAATAAAAAAATATGACACTCAAAGCTTTTTTTCTATTCAAAAATGTGTTTTATACCAACACACAACACGCGTGTAGGTAATGTGCCAAAACATTGTGAAGACTGCAATGTCAAATAATGTAAGTTGTAAGAATGTGGCTAAGAATACCAGCGTATAATCTTAGCAGTTATGCTACCTCCTTGTCTCCTTTGATCTTTCACTCAGGAGCATTCTAGAATGTTCCACAGTTTTGAGGTGCATTGGTTTACTTTATGCTCAAAGGAATCTTCTCTCTAGTCAGTGTGTCAGTGTTCAAACTTAGTACCTAAGTAAGTATTTGTACCGTTTTTGTACTAAACTATGACGTCAATGTGCGAATGAATAATAATTACCTGCAACACAAATGCTTGTCGCAAGTTTTATAAATAAGGGAGGAAGGGGAGGGGGTTGTGACAAGGTCAATTGCTAGACTTACTTTAACAAATCCGTACAAACAAAGCATTCACTTCCCTGCGTCCATCAACTTGAGGCATACAGATGTTCAGCCTCACCACGTGCCAGTAACTTCACCGGCACTCACACCCGTCAAACCGAAACACAGCGATGCTGCGTCAAGACAGAAATAGGCATGGTGGTAGTACTTGCCCGGACGAGCCCTTCACAAAGAACTCATCATCATCATCATTATTAGCCTGAAGAAGTCCACTGCTGGACATAGGCCTCCCCTACACATTTCCAGGAAGAACGATTCTGAGCCCTTTCTATCCATCGACTTCCCGCGATCTTAACAATGTCGTTGGTCCATCTGGTGGGTGGGCGCCCTACGCTTCGTCTTCCGGTTCGTGGTTGCCATTCGAGAACCTTTATTCCCCAACGGTTGTCAGTTCTTCGAGCTATATGGCCTGCCCATCGCCACTTCAACTTACTAACTCTACGAGCTATGTCGGTCAAAGAACTCTACTATTGCTAAAAGGATATATGTAAAGTTTAGTTTCTTTCATTGAGTTTCAAACTATCGTAATGAAATAACAAAAACAGCTTAAATAATAAAATGGCGTGTAAGTACCATAATAGCAATTGGCAAGTTCTGGTGAAAGAAATTGTAGGTGTCTTTTAATATAGTTGATAAAGAAATATTTTGTAGCGAAAATCATTATTTCATTGGCTTAATATACAAGGTGTATCTAAATATGTGTACTATGCGAAGGTGGGGGGTTTCAGACCACAATGGTGATCAGTTGTGGGGGGGAGATAATTAAAAATTCCTATTTTCAGTTTCCCATACAAAAATATTTCATTTCATAATGCCTAAATAAATTGACAACCCTATCCTTGTAATCCCTTGACCCCTTGACCTACTACCTCTGTAGGTCTACTTCTACTACCTACTACCTCTGTAGCTGAGTTTAGGGTTGTCACTTTGTATAAAGTCAGCTGTTCATGTTGAAACTTCGTTGCAGTTTTTTTCAGAGATACCAATCGAAGTTCGAAAAGTCGTTGAACAAAAGTTGTTCCCGGGGGGGTGGAAATTCACCCCCTTTCCGGATAGTACACATATTTTGATACACGTTGTATTGTGTTCTACGGAACCCGTCAAACACGAAGGGTCTAACAAGTTCATCCCACCATATTCACACTCACACCGATTAGGGATCCGCAAATAGTTAACGACCATCGATCACCCTGTCGAATGAACCCTTCCATTGTTTTGAGGGTTCCACTGGAACTTGTGGGATTCCCTCGGCCTGGATTTGGTAATATATTGTGCTGGTACTTAGTTTAGGGAATATACGGGTGGAAATTATGACATGCATGAGGGTTTTTTTTACATGGAAAAGAAGACCATGTAAAAAAAACCCTCATGCATGTCATAATTTCCACCCGTATATTTCGACCCAAAGTGGAACTTGGCTTTCGACACCAGGGTCTACCAGGCTTCTCGCTCCAGACCGGCTTCCCCGTAGTTGCTGGGTCCGAGTTCTGGCAGGTCTTTTACGACTTCGTCGCCCCACCGGTACCTAGGCTGTGATAACTAACGGGCCTACCTCCGTTCGGCTACTGCTAGACGTAGTACTCTCCCGAAATGCATCCGCTTTTATACTCTTCTCATTCAGTGCTTGCAAGCTACATTCCACAAGTCGTCGTCCCACCTTGACGGAGGGCGCCCTACACTAAACTTACCAAAACGCGGCAAACCTACTCCAGCTAAAACTCTGTCTTGAAAACTATAAATGAAGATGTAAATGAGTAAAAACATTGCCCTTGATGTTGCATAAATCATCTACAATAGATGCAAAAGAATATATGTACTAAAAGCAAAGTTAGGTATACGTTTCACAGTTTTGAACGTTTATCGTTCCGTGTGTCTCCAGAACTTCAATATTTGAACCTGTGGACCAGTTGTTGTTGTTGTTTCTAGCTGTATTGGAACCTACATGCTAACTACTAGGACAGGCTTCGAACTTACGCTTGGAGTTTCGAAGTAATAAAGAGCAATTGGAACTAATATTATTGCTTTCCCTCCGCTGTGAGCATTAGCTCATTTTCAATGCACTATCGTAGATACTCAAAGTCACGCAACAAGAGCAATTGGAACTAATGCTCTTGCTTTTCTTCCAATGGAGGCATTACATTTGAAAAATGAAGGATCAAATATGGACCGACGACTTTGTTAAGGTTGCGGAAAGTCGGTGGATGGAAAGGGCTCAGAATAGTTTTTCCTGGAAATGTGTAGGGGAGGCCTATGTGGACTTCCTCAGGCTGATGACGATGATGAGTTAGGCAAGTACTTTATGAATCCAGGTAAAGATTTTTAACAAAATAAGAGCATAAGAGAGAGACAGACAACTGCAAAGCTACAAAGATCCGTCTTTACTAATGACCAATTATATTTTTTGTATATTTTCATGGTAGGTTTTTTCATGATGTTTTTCTTCACAGCTTTTGAAAGCCCAGAAAATGACCAGTATCGTACAATCTGAATGCTTATCACTACGACACCATCAATTCAAGCTAACCGAATTTGGAAAGCCCTGAAATTACAGCCAATTTCCTCCCCCATAAGACCAAGAAAACACGGCTAAAGAAATAAGAAATAAAACATTTACAGCACGCAATAAATACAAGCCCGTCTTGTTCTTAATGGCTCAAGTTGGGTAATTTGTCGAAACACAAATGTGTAGGAATTGGCACTCATCGATCGTTGCCTTAATTTCTTTAGTTTTTCAAGGAGTTTTGAGTAATAACACTTGTGAGTTACGTATTTTGTTTTAATCTTGCAGTAAACATCATTCATCTTTCTATTCCAACCAGATTTCAACGAATGGTCAAAAGAGGGAACTTTCCAAGTAAAAATGTATATTCTTTGACTCCTATTATTGTGGTAGAACTCTTTTTGCCATTGCAGTAAATCACTCAGTAAAGGCCTGCGCACACCTAGGCCGCTGCCGATGGCGATCAATGAAACGCTGTCAAATATCGCTGTCAAATTTGGCAGAGTTTCACTGATCGCGATCGCCAGCGACCTAGGTGTACGCAGGCCTTCAGGCAGTACATTATTGTAATCTTAATTTTTTTAATTTTGTAGGTTATAAAAATCAATTGTTTTTTATTTGCTCAACTATTTAATATTTTTACATATTTTTCTGTTAGAAGTTCTAGTGTAGCAGATAATCATATTTTGCATGATGTGTTCTCATCTAGAAGGCCGTACGTTAAAAGAGATCCTACCAAAGAGTATTTAATTTTAATAACCCCAGCACGCCGTTTCACATAGCATTGCTAAAGCGTTGTAATGTTTCAAATTCAAAAACGCTCCTGCGAAGGATTGATTAGATACTTTGCGTGTTTTTTTTCGAAAATTATGACAAACATTTCCATACTTGAGCCATTGAACCATTTGAGAAAGGGTGATATGTTTCATAAGCATAGTTGCACCGATACTCACTCCTTCAAATCAGAATATAGTAATGCTACATTACTGAGAAATGTACTGTCTGTAATACAAAGTTTAGTGCGGTGTAAGTTTGCCTCGCCAGCAATACTATACAGTTTTGTACTAGTTGGCAACTCACTGGTCAGTTATTGTAGTGATCTCTAGGGGCTGTAAGTGTATGCTACATTGGTAAAGCATAGCAGTTTAGGTTAAAACAGTAAAGTTGGTAAATTTGTTTCTGTACACAACAGCTAATAACCGCTAATAACCGCAGACTCCAGATGTACTACACCTGATATTAAATCTCGAATAGCTATAGCTAAACAAGCATTTCACAATAAGAAATATATATTTACATGCAGAATAGCAAAACACATTAAAAATAAATTTATAAAAAGTTATGTATGCTTAGCTTAGCTTTATATGACTGTGAGACATGGACATTGACGCAACGGGATAGAGAACGACTGGAAGCTTTCGAAATGTGGTGCTGGCGGAGGATGGAGAAAATTAGTTGGGCAGAAAAAGTTACGAACAACGAGGTCTTAGAGCGAGTAAAGGAGAAGAGAGTTATACTTGAGACAATACAAAATCGAAGAGGAAAAATGTTTGGACATCTTCTACGACATGACAGCTACATAAAGAACATCATTGAAGGAAAGGTTGAAGGGAAACGGGGAAGAGGAAGGCCAAGAATTAGTTACATGAGCCAGATAAAAGAAAAAGTCGCTGTCATGTCGTATAAGGAAGTCAAGGAGGCCGCATTCGAAAGACTTAATTGTAGAAAACTGCATCAAAACCCCGACAAGAGCTAAGCTCTTAAATTTAAGAAGAAGACACAACAGCTATAGTAGTAAGACATTGTTTAAAACTACAAAAATAGTGAAAATCTTCTAGAAGAAAATATTCATGCTATTCTACTACTACGCAAACAAGATTACCGCCCACCTGATGGAAAGTGGTTACCGTAGCCTATGGACGCTTGTAACACAAGAGGTATCAGATGCGCGATACAACAGAAATACTAACCAAATTAGAGACGTTTGAGACGAAACAAAATTGGAGTGTTTGATTTATTTGTCCTTACACTCCTCTCGAGACTGTAAGAACAAATAAATCAAACACTCCAAAAGGTCTCGACTCACTCAAGCCTCGTTTTCCTACCCATTTTTTCAACATTGAATGGGAAACAAAAATATACTGGCAACGCACGTCAAACACCAATAATGTCTGCCAACCGACCATTCCATCCGGAGCCTTCCTTTGTGAGCGCTCATATCAGATTTAATACAAAATGGTGTATCCGAATTGAATGGTTTCACTCCGTATCTGTCTGTATTGTATTCTACACGAGGTTTCAGATAAGGGCCCTGGAAATTGTTTTACGTGACACATAATGTAACGAGCTCATTGTACGCGCCTGGAATCACAATGTTAAGTGTGGCTTCTACCAAGCTGGATTAAATTTGAGTAAGCCAAAACTGAATAAATTCATTTAAATCACGAGCTAATAGGCACATTTGAATAATATTTGGTGAGTGGGTTGGTTGCCGCGGTAAATTTTTGTACGCTTTGAAAGTATTCTTATTTTAAACAATGATCTAGTGAGAGGGCAAAACCGTGTTCAAAAAAAAATTACACTGTGGAATATTTGAATAAATTTAAGACCACTAACGAGTTTGAACTTAACCTCAGAAAACCGAAATTGAACGTAAATATTTCACTAAAGTTCAATAAAAAAGTAGTGAATAAAATTAACAATAAAATACTGTTGGACATTTCACCCAGCCATAAACTACCTATCTACCATCTAAATCCTCCAAAGCAAATTTAAATGTGACTCGGAGTAAAAACAATAGAAAAAGTTTTAACATTTTATGAAAGTTCTGAAACCCACAATCCAAGCCCTCCAATTAACGTGAAATATTGCATTTATAATTTCCATCCCCAATGTGGCTTTCAGAAATTGTTTTCTATTCACAACACAAAAACCACAAAACAGAGCAATGAAAGCCTATATTTTTTGCTGTACCAAAAGCAAAACTTTTTAACAATGTAACAACTGTGAAAGGTCACAAAAAAGACTTGGCAAAAGGACATAGTCTCCAGCGCCAGTACAAAATAAATAATAAAATGATAGGTGATGGTCACCAAACTATGGGCCGTATTCAAGCCGTATTCAGAAACAGTGCTTGAGTCGAGTCGGGCTTCAAGATAGATTTTTTGACAGTTGTCCATTGAAAAATGACAAAAATCTATGCTCGAGGCTCGACTCAGACTCAAGCACTGTTTAATTCGGAATACGGGCTTCTAAATGCCACCTGCTTGATTCATCAGAAAGTTTAAAAAAAACAGAAAGGGGTCAATGATGTCGAACTTCAATTTTGACACTTGACAGCAGCAGCTTTTAGTGTCAGTTGAGAAAGGCGCAATCCCTCAATCTTTACAAAATTGTGAAACAGAAGATAGAACTGTCAACGAAGCGAAATGAAATAAAGCAATAAGTTCCTCTTTTGACTCTTTTCACTCGTAGTTTTATACGCTTAGCACAAACTTGTTGCATATTTAGGCAAACTCCATGAAACAACTTGTCGCTCGCTCGATTGCTTGCATAACTTTTTCAAAAAATATAAAAACACTGAACTTATATAGCGACTATTGGATTTGCTCGCGATTTTAAATTAAGTATATCTTTTTAAGGGTCAAACTGTGCGAGTGAAAAGTACCTACATAAGAGTGTCTTCGCCTTAGTTACACGTGCTACCAAAATCATACAAAGCCCGTGTGCTTATTTTTATTCTATGCCCGCGGTCAGATACAGTAAAATACTCGTATAAATCGATTACGAACCGCAATACGCAACAACCAAACGAACCATTTGGAACGAACCGCAAACCAACGACGATCAAATTAAAAGCTGAAGCTAACACCAGTTTTGATTTCATTCGGAACATGCATTTTATTTGTAAAAAATCCAACACAAAAAACAAGAAGAGGTTCAAAAAAATTGTAGATAACGTATAGTAAACTCATATGAGTTAAGAGTTAGTTTTTTTTAATTTTTGTTATTGCATTGCTTGTAATTTATGAGCCGTTTTGATTTCCAGATCGGTCCCATAAGAATTTCATCAAAATCGGTTCAGCAGTTTATTAGATAAGTCGGTTTTACTCAAAAAAGTCTGTAATGTGCTCATTATTTTGACAACCTTCTTTGAGCAAATTCGCTCTTGCAGGTGCTACTCCAAAAGGCGCCAGCAAAACTGTATGAAAATTCATTACTGTCGTATTATGCCGCCAGCAATTTCCTTTGTAAATCCATTACAGTCGCCTATGATCTCAGAAAGAAGTCGGATGCAAAAAGGATTCACTAAGAATTCGAAGTTCTTTTTTCAAAAATAGACAATTCAAAAAAGTTTATAATCATTATTTGGCTGTATAGGTAGGCATAACGTTAGCTTCGTTGCCAAATAAAAAAAAGACCGCGACGCGGTAAAAGTTCTTGTATTTTTTTATGGTTTTCCCTAAGATTAGGTTTTAGTTCTCCATCAATTTGCGTGATATTGAAAATAAAATCAGTTTAAAATAAGTTTGACACACGGATACTCAAAATGAAGCAAAATTAGTTTATTGAATTTGAATTGCCACTGAAGTCAACGGAATCTTGTCTACGAAATGTAAGCTAATTTTATTTAAATTACTCTCATTTTTTGAGTAAAGCACTATACAAGCCTTGCTCTGCAATTGAGTGTGCTGCTGGCTACGCTATAGTGGCCTCGAGCTCAGCTTCACTAAGGTCTCGGCCTTCAAGCTTGGTCATCATGGAGCCTTTGCTGTACGCGCTTAAAGGCCTCGACCTTCGGTCTCGGCCTTTATTTAGCTTGTCCATCAAAGGCTGGGCATGATGACCGCGCTGTGACGGCCTGGACCTGCGTTACTCTGCGCTCACGGCCACCAACAGGCAGCAGCCAGCAACACACTCATTACAGTGCGCGGCTGTAATGTACTATTAAAGTTTAACTTATATTTTACTCTCACCAATCACTGTGTTACATTATTATAATCGGTTGGTATAATTTGATAATTTATTACATGAATTCACCTATTTGATATATTTTTTGTGAAAGTCAGTGTGAAAGGATGATCTTTTTAATTGATAAGATAAATTAATTATCATCGATTTTAGTAGATTTTTATCTAAAAACGCGACTTTGGTTGTTCTGGTTCAATTTTAATATAAGTTAGAGTAGGTATATACTTACATGTATTTGTACACGTATTTAGCGGTAACCACAGCCTGGTGGACAATGGTATTTGTGGCCAACGGGCATGAGATTCCGCACCTGTAATGCGGCTTATTCCGTGCCCTAACTCAAATATTGCTGAACACTATAGATAGTGCAATCCACGAAGGCGCGCCCCACTATTCCTCCTAACCGTTTATAGTATATCTGTGCAAGCTTCCGTCAATATTTGAGTGTTATCGGTACACACTAATTACCTATGAGTGCACACGCACACTACAATGAATAGACTACGGTCCGCGACTGCCGCTCGGAGCAAACTCCCTATACCTATTTGTTTAATAAACAAAGATATTACATTATAGTTTTGTATACATTTATTGAAACTATTAAGTACACGGATATTTATCGCGTATATTTCATTATTTTATTTATACATTGTTCAAAAAATATTATTATAAAACATGAAATGATTAAAACAAAAAATTACATTTTATTAGAAACTAGAAAATTTAATAATGAACTCAGTTTATTATTAAATTTTCCTGTTGGTATTACAGTTAGAAACAGAGTTCAGATCACCGACCGCAGGCCCAAAAGGCTGGCAACGTTACCTCTTTGAATAGCTAAGCTAATTCTTTGCCCTATGTTAGTGCCAGCCCTTTGGTCACCAGTCTCAACCACCAGCCTCTTGGATAATTCTTCGAATTGAAGCCACGCCTCTGGAACCCATGGTCCTAGCGTTTCAACCCCAAAAGGCAGAAATATGTATCGATCGCCGATTGATGCATATTTCCGCCTTTTGAGGTTTTCCGCTGCCGTTGCCGCCGCGCCCGCCGCTCTTTATGTGGAACGATACTTTGTTCATATTTTGTATACATTGTTGTTTAAAACATACCTTATTCGCAATTTTTATTTAATTAATTTTACATGAATATAATAATCATCAATATCAAATACACTTTTCATAAAATGCCTTATCGCAAAAATCGGATGAACTAGCGCTCAACTTGCGTAGATCCAGTCAAAGAAAGTTATTTCTGTGTTAGGTTATCCTCTTGAGGAACTTGCCAAGAATCACTCTCGGTAAATGTCAAATGGTACCGCTGACGAGTCAGGCTACCTGAGCTATCTGCTGTATGGTAGACCACACTCAGCAGTTCGTAAGTTCCACTCAACGATGGGGGTGCGTTCCTGAAGAAAGCACCACAGCTACTAAAAGGATCTGAAGAAGTTCCTGTGAAGATGTAGTCATGGACCAGTCGGTCTGTAGGGTAAAGCTCTTGCATTGCTCCATTGGGGAAGATCAGGTGGCAGGATTCCAGAGTGTCGAACCACCACTTGGGAATTCCAATGGACTTGGCGATGAAAGGGTTGGAGAGATGGGTTGTGGTCTCATCAGGCAGCCAGATTTCGGTGAAACACTGACCTGAAATTACAAATTACATTTATACTTAAAAAAAAACATATACCTACGAAACGTGCGAGAAAGGAACCTCTTTGATGCGCAATTACAATCCTTTCACCACACTTAGTTCGAAAGAATTAGTGACTCAATAAGAAGAAAGAACGTATTTACATTTATTTTAAATATAAATAGATAAATAAAGACAATATTTAATATTTCTTAAAGACAAACCACACAACACTATCCAGCCCCAAATTAAGCAGATCTTGTACTATGGGAACCAAATAGCTATGATAATACTTACATACATTTGTTACACTAGTTGAAATGGCAATGAGCACTTGAGCAGGTAATATAACTCGAAGAACCGACAATCGATGGGGAAAAAAGATTCTCGAATGGTGACCACGAACCGGAAGACTAAACGTAGGGCGCTCACGCTCTAGTATTCACTAGATGGACCGAAGATATTGTTAAGATCATGGGAAGTCGGTGGATGGAGAGGGTTCAGAATCGTTCTTCCTGGAAATTTGTTCGGGAGGCCTCTACACAGTAGTGGACTTAAAAGGCCGGCGGAGGGCGAATTTTCATACAACCGTAATACCAAAATTATTACTAGTTTAGGCAGATTTTCACTAAATTAACGTATAACAGTTTTTATTTTAAATTAAATACCTCAAATGAAATAAACACCAATCGCTTTTACACATTTTTTTTCATTGCAAAATGTGATTGGCGTTAATAAAATAGAATAATTAATAATTACAAGAATATAGTGAAAATTTGCTTAAATTAGATATATAGATAGGTCATTTTGATATATAGATAGATAGATTAATACTTTATTACACACAAGAATACATTTAAAAGAACCATTACAAATAAAGGTACAATGAGCGGCTTTATCGCTAAGAGCGATCTCTTCCAGACTTTTCTGGTATTACGTTTGTATGAAAATTCGTCCTCCGCGAGCCCCCTAATGAATGATGATGTTAAATAACACAAGGTACCTTGAGCGACCAAAACCGCCAGGAGTAGTATCAACTGCTTAGCTGCCATTTTACAAAATACGACAATAGCTTTTCAACGTTAATTACTTATTTTATATGTTTATATCATATCTTTGTATTTTTAACAGGTAGGTTGATTTGCACTGATTAGATTTTGACAAGATTCTTAGTAAGTATATTTTTCACTTATTTGAAAGGCGTCTTGGGTCAGTTGGTTAGGCCTGATTTTTGCTCCGCCTGTCGTTTTTTATTCGATCGTCCTGATGAACCACACAAATATTTATTATCGGTGAGGACAAACATCAGAGAACAAACACTTGTGTTCACACAGATCTGATGTTTGTTCTCTGTCTGGGTGTTATCTTGTATTATAAGAATGACTGATATATACTATAAAACTTCATCAGCAATCTGGTTCCCATCGTACAAGCTCTGCTCAGTTTGGGGCTAGAATATATTATATTTATAAGCATTGATCTGTATTAAGTGCTAATGTTTCAAAACAAATTCATATTATTACAATGAATTGAGTTTAAAAATAATAAAAAAGAAAACAAAATTTAGTTTATTGTGATTGTACAAAGCTTCGTAAAACCCAAAATATCTTCTAAAATGTTTATAATCAATTTAACAAACAAACCATGTGATACCGTTGCTTTTGTTTTATTATTGTACAGCCTTTTACATTTTCTAATTAGCCAAATGTGTGCGTAAAAGTTTATTGTATGTTTTGTTAATTGAGTTTAGTAGGCAGCCGGTGCAGAGTATTATGAGACCCTGTTTTTGTTTCGAGCGGAGATAATTTTAACGCACCTTTAGGGGTTAATACGTAGGGATTTAATGGGTTATGGCTTGAAATATTTATATTTATCAGAAGAATCTTCCGTTTTTTAATAAGGCAGTTTGTTTATACCTATCTATGATTATATTGAGATTTAATAAAATTGTAAAACTTGTGCATCCTCCCATATCGGAAAGTGTATTTTTCTTTATTAATTATAAACTTCAGAAAAAATATAAAATTCAGAATCCTTCGCTTGCTCGGTTATCAAAATTGAGCACTCGATTAACAAGCAATTTGAATATTTTTTGCATAACAAATAACTATTAAAACATCATTAAGGGTACTTAGATATTACTACAGACTTCAAACCAAAACACAACAACGCTGCCTTTACAACTATTTATTTATATAAACAAAACCAACAATTATAAAAGAACAAAAACGATGTCTGTTCGTAATTCCACAAAAAAAATTACATACATGCCATAAAAAGTAGATCTAATTACTAATTTCGCTACTACTTACGGCTAAGCTTAGTGCTAAACTACTATTGTAGTGTATTGCGCGACTTTTTACAATTGGTTTAGCTTAGAGTTTAGTAAACTAGGTGCTTAAAAAGCTGTCAATTGTAAACTCAGTTTACAATTGAGAGTTTTTTAAGCACCTATGTAAAATTTAACTTTGCATCGGCAACAATTAAAGGTAAAGATTTCAAGCGGGATTTGACGTTTATGAATTTTTTAAGCACTTTAAAATCAATTAAAAAAATAAAGATATAGTTACGCTAAGCAAGTAAAGATGCGCTAAGTACAAATACAATTCTGATTGATAAGTAAATATTCAAAACAGCTTGAATATGAAATGAATTTTCAAAATTAGAACCAAATTAGCACTTTTAAACTTGGAAATCAATACTTGGAAATTTGACCATATTTTTGATAACCTTCTTTGAGATAAAACAAAATTGCTGTACTGGCCAAACACATGGCATCACCTCCTTGGTCGCCATGTTTCCGAGTACAAAATGGTTCCATTTTTAATTTATACGACAGATTTTTACTCTGTTATTTAATTGGCCGATCAACACGACAAAATATGGATTTTCATACAAAATTTGCCGGCCACTGCATTAATGTACTATTTCAATGCCCAATTTCGGTCAATTGATGAGTAAATAAATGACAATAAAATAACATTACAAACATGTTAAACAAAGAATAACGCAATTTTACTTCAAATCGTTTTTGTAAAGAAATTGCGACTTAAAGTCGCGTCTGATATTTTCGGTTTTACTTTGTCTTATTTATCATGCTATTAGTCTAAGTCCTAAGTCCTGGGAATTACATTATCGCAATTACACCCAGCCTTCGTAAAAGTAACTTAGGGGTTGGTAACTTGGTAGGCTTAGTAACTTTACCTGATAAATAAAGCTTCAAAAGCCTTGTTTTTCGGGACTTATACAATGTAGTTCACAAATGAATTTTGGGTTCTAACTCCTCTTGTTTTGTTTTTAGTTTTGAATTTTCGTTCTTCCCTGGTTTGTTAGTTGCTGCTCTTGGCCTTTAGTGGCATATAAACTTTCACCAAATAATGGAGAGTAGATAATTTTCCATGACATAATTATGGCATTATTTGGTGACAGTTTGGCCACTAAAAGCCTAAGGACAGCGCCTAAGGACAGCAACTAAGCCCACTGTAATAAATTGTTTTCATCATAGCTACAACCAACCAACCAGGCAGGAAAGCACGAAAAATTTGGAAAAATATCTACATCTGCGTTTACACATCCTATCTGTGCTAAACAACGTCACTTCTATATGTTTTGTAAATAAATATAGCACGCAAGTTTTCGTAACAAATATACAATACATAACTTAAATACCTACTTTTTATTCGGGTGCCTACTGACTACGCAAGCAAAACTGCGGACAAAAACTAGTCGATTACTTCCCTGCATAATTTTCAGAAAGCGAAGTTACGATCCTGGCGTCCTAATAAACCGAAATGACGTCATTATCGCTGCACCAGCCGAGTTCAGTCAAAAGGCCCGTTTGCAATTAAATTTAATGCGATACTACCATGGACGATGCACTCTGTGGCATGGACAAGAAAATATTTATTCGTCATACTAGTTCAAAGAGAGAGATTCTTATTCACAAATGGCAGTAAAGTTCTGATTATAATCATTGTTTTCGCTCAAACCATGATTTGTGAGACTCATTATTCCCCGATATTTTCTTGAACGTTCGACAGATAAAACGTGCCAAGCGTGTACGTGCAAAGCCACAGATCATGGTAAGGTATTTTGTTTTTTTCACTTAAAACGAGATAGGCACTTTTTTAGTTACAATAAGTATTACCTATGTTGTTGCTTAAAAAAAGAGTTAAATATAAGAGAAAGAGAACATATTAGAACGGCCGGAAAAGTGTTGCCAAAATACAATAGCATGTGCTCCGTTCTCCATTCAAATTCGGCAGTTTTTTCGAGAGTCGTACATTGCAAAAATGGCATTTTGCGCAACAATAACTTTCCAAACTATTAGTTAAGCGATAAGTTAAAATAAAAAATCATCCTAATTAGAAAAATGAAAAACTGGCAACGGCAGTTTTCATACAAACGGTGTACGATCGCCTTTCTATAGTATTCTGTATTCGTGTGCAGAGCGTGCGACGCGTCAGAACTCTTATCGGTACCATAAATTTTGTATAGAGGTACACCAGTGTAGACAGCGTGGGTCGACGCATTATATCTCTATCTCAGCCTGCCCCTTACTAAATGAGAAGGACAGGCAACGTGGCAGCACCCGAGACTGCAGGGTTGAAACTCTAGCTTTAGTTTAACTTTTGTAACAGCGCAACATTTCTAGTCCAGTTTTGATATTCCCAGTAAGGTACAGCATTTACGATGCATTTAGAACGCGAACGTACCGCCGCTCGCCCTCAGAATGGAATTTAAGTTTTGTACTTTGATGTTTAGTGATGAACAGAGGTATAATAATACGTAATGATGATAAGTATATTAAAGGTTTTTAGCAATACTTTGCATAGGCGATGCGTTATAACTAAACATCATGCAACCATATTATGCTTGTTCCATCATCAGTTATTACATATTAGTATTAAATAAATATCCCATTACAATCCAATATTCCAATGTAAATATGGTATATAATTATAAACTACAATGTAGCTTCAGCCTGGCACTTCACGCCCTAACAAAGCAGGCTCAAACCACTCCAACCACCTATTATTCAAGAGATCGTTATCCCAACATCCGACCAGCCCGAATAGTTCTACAATACTCATCACTTCACTTCACAAACAATCACTGCTTTACATATTATATAGTGGAAACGTTCATCAGGTACATTGGTCTGTTTGTAAAATAAAAAAAATAAACAATAGTTTTAAATGATTTCATCATTATTTCACTTCTTCATTGTCGTGTCATTAGTTTTCAATACTACTAGACTATTTTAGATTTGTAAAAAGATCATCTATAAAAACGGTAACAACCGAGCCGTAGTTTGTTGCCTGTTCTTCTACGCTTGGTCGCATGGAACTGGCACCGATACTCACCTAGCTGTAAGACGTTCCAAAGTGATTCTTGCATTGAATACATTTTTATTGAGTTTGAGTTTGAATAAGTACTCAATGCTCATTAAATTTATTGTTAACACATAGTTTAGTTTAGATACATACATATTTCTTAGTTTTATGTCAGTATCACATGGACCCTGTACAGGGTAAAGCAGAATGGAGGTAGCTCTTGCAAACCAATCAAAGGATTTCTCGGAAGGATTTTTCGGAAGCTCGGGATAGAAAAATCTGGAAACCTTAGGAGAGGCTTTTGCCCCGTAATTTCGTATAATGGTAAATGAATAAATACTTTTTTTGCTTATTTAATTTAAACTCTTTTGTCCAAAAGAAATATTTTTCAATAAAAAGTCGTCATAAACAGCACATCAATCGTTTCTTGGAAGAAAACTAGTTAGAATTCTACGTCTACCCAAATTCTCATTCACATCAGTGATTAGGGTTCTGCAGGCAGTTAACGCCCATCGATCACCCTGTCAAATGAACCCTTCCATTGTCTCAGGGTACAGCCGAAACTTGTAGAGTCACACTCGATCTGGAATTGATGTAGTGTTCTTAACTATCTTTCAACTACTGACAGATGGCTTATATGACAAAGTAAACAGGCCTTTGCATCTATTGCAAATCTTCTTCTTATCGTGTCACTGGTTCTTTCGAACCAAGTGTGGTGAAAGGATTTTAAGTGCACCTCAAAGAGGCTCCTTTCGTGCACTTGACACAATTATTTTCAAGCTTTTTAGGCTATACGATATGCCGGTTTCCTCACCATGTTTTCCTTCACCGTTTGAGAGCACTGGCATAGTGTATATAGTGTACACTATGCCAGTGCATAGTACATAGTGCATAGTGTACCAATGAGGTTTTGGGAAGAAAAACTCATTGGTACACGACTGGATTTGAACCCACTACCTTTGTATCGGAAGGCGGGGCCGCTACCACTAGACCACCAGTGCTCACCAGTGTATTGTAGATGATTTAAGTGTATAGTATCATGGACAACTGGTGTTGACTAATGCTTTTACTAACAGGACGCTATAGTGCCTGGGACAGGATTTTAGATGGATAAGACGTGCTCAAAACCTATACCATTAGCTTAGTCAGAATAATCCACGGGAAAGACACATTTAATACGTGCGGAGCTGACTAAGCCGTAGAAACGGAGGAAACATCGTGAGGAAACCCGCTTAGACAAAAGACAAATGTAATAAACAGTTTTGGGAGAACCTAGATGTACCTACAAGAGAGACTGTGTTATCCCAAAAGAAGTAATAGGTTGTGGCAAAGGTAAAGCTATCAGGTGGGCCATCAAATGAGTCTTCTGCTCATAGACGACTTAAAAAAATATGATGGTATATTTAGAATCTTAAACACTTGCAAGCTCAAAGGTTTGTCCACACGTTTCCTTCTTCTTCTGCCTGCCTTTATACCACTTTATGTGGGGTTCCATTCTTCTCTATCAAGCCGTCATCTCTATATTCACTTTTTTTTCATCCATGTCATCTTTTATACTGTTCATCCATCTTTTCCAAACTCCTTTTTCAGGTTTGTCCACTCGTATTTCTTTTATTTTTGTCGAAAAAACATTCCGCACGTATTAATAAACCAAATCTAGAGACCTTTCAGAACTAGTTAACCGAGTTAAATAGTTAGGTAGTTGCCGATTGTCGGCCACTTGGTAAATTATGACGGACGTGACAGGATCGTGGTTTATTTGGATCTTCTTTTGTTTGGAAATAGTGGCATATTATTGTTCAGTAGGCCTACCACAAGTTCTGTCTGGCTCTGTCTCTGTTTTGAGTGTGTGTGAGTACTCACGAGTGTCTTATACTGTTTGTGTGACATTTCGACGTAGGATTTATTTAGACAGCACACACACAGACTCAAAACCAGAGCCATAGATAGAGCCAAACAGAGCTTGTGGTAGGCCTACAGCTGGCCGATTGTGTTATTCTATTGCAATCAAAAGTTTGATACTAACAACGAATCAATCAATCAATCAATCAAAACTTGTTGCCATCACACATCACATTGCTGTGGTTGATGGCATGAGGCTGAAACATCTGTATGCTTATACTAACAAGGAACAGCAATCACATGTCTTGTTGCCATCACACATCACATTGCCGTGGTTGATGGCACGTGAGGCTGAATATCTTTGCCTCAAGTTAATGGCGCAGGACAGTGCACGTTCCTGACGTATGTGACCTAAGAGGCAATGTCTTGTTATTGGCGATGGTTACCACATTTCAAATACTGTACTGTACACAGGAACACAACGTACTTCTCCAGTTTGGATTATCTAGGTATTTGTATCTTTCTTCTTTTAGTGTCCTTGTTTTTTACTAGTTCATGTGTGCTTATGTAGTAAACAAATAAATGTCCATGTCTACTGTAAATTCACCGTAATACTGTACCGTATGTGCACGGTTTTGGGCTCGAATTATTATCTCGGTACCTGGAGACACAATAGTACATTGTTACCCGAGTGTTGAAAGTCACGTTTTTTGAGTCCCGAGACGGGTTTGGCGCCAGAGCGTAGCGAGGGCGCCAATGGAGCTTGAGGGACTTAAAAGACTTTCATCCGAGGTAAACACTGTGCTTTTCATTACGAATACAAGGAAAGTAAAAATAAAAACATGAAAGAAAAATTTGTGAAAATGAAGATTGAATTGCCGCCTTCCCGTTTTTTTTTTGTTTTTTCTCTGGCGGGCCTTCGGCTACGGCTCGCCAGCATTATTCAGCCATTATTTTCATTTTCATAATTTAAAAAATGGTAAACTGTTTGCTCAAATTTATGTTATTTTAAATAAATAGTTGAAGCTATATATTAATCAAGTAATTTAGAAGATATATTATTTATTTAATACTATCTTTATGTTATTAAAATTTAAATTTTACATTGCGCTCTAATTAGACTTTTTAAACTTCTTACCGTTGTAATGGGTTTCCAACCTACTTGCTGAATAAAAAGTTGGAATTTGGTTCAACGACCTCTTTGCAGTTAGAAAGACTTTAGAAAGTTGGAACATGGTTGAATAAAATAGAACTTGTTTTTTTTTATAATTTGACAGCTGTCAGTAGAAAGCGATTCTCCCTAGGGCTGAAAGTTTTACTTTCTATTAGGCCCCTCAGGCAACTTCAGACCTACTTTCAGAGTATGAGTAATGAAAAAAAGTTTTTCGTGTTCAAAAAGCACTGACGAGCGTGTAGCGGCAGGAGTGAAAATAGACGTAATGGTGACGATGTATCGAGGGAATTCTGATTTTACAACAAGGATTGAAATGTTGAATAACTACGAGAGTGTAGGTATCTGCCCTACATCTGGCATTACATCATCTTGGAACTGTGCCGTAAGCTTCTTGTCTGTTTTAGGCTTGGTAGCGAGGAACTGGAACCTAGACTCACCTAGCTTTAATACTTTCAAAGACTAGAAAGTCAAGAGATTCAAAATATAAATTATGTATTTAATACTTTGACTTTGGTCATCAGTTTATGGAAGTCCATTGCTTTTACAACTAGCTTATGAAAGTCTTTGCAAATCGTTTTTAAAGTTTGTATTATGGACAATTCAGAATTCAAGTAAACGCAAGATACCTACCACTAGTATTGTGACTTGACTGACCTCAGGGTTCGCTCCCCACCGGGAACAAGCATTAATGTGATGAACGCAGATATTTGTTCTTATTTACTAAAAAAAAAATATACAGGTACTGTTCACATTTTTATGATTAGGGTTTATAGTGTTAAAAACCATGATAGTTTAAAAAGTTATATAGGATTTATTTATTTACTGTTCCTTACCCTTTCAAATCACGTCTTTTTGTTCACCACTGAACACATTTTGTAATACTCTTTTAGGTCTCCCGCGATACAGGCTAGTCCAATAAAATGTTTATACCTGTTTATACCTGTTTAAATTGTGTCTGTAATACTGCCGTCCTAATATTATTCTGCCGCGTCATACAACGGTTCGACCTAGCACATAGTCGAAGACATAGG
Organism: Thera obeliscata; assembly: GCA_947578465.1. Classification (NCBI taxonomy): domain Eukaryota; kingdom Metazoa; phylum Arthropoda; class Insecta; order Lepidoptera; family Geometridae; genus Thera; species Thera obeliscata. Next base: position 17,850,867 of record OX387912.1, on the reverse strand, counting down.
GCACAGTAAATTCACCGAGAATGTGACCCGTGGAAACGCGACAGTTGTGGTGGACCGTCTTTCGCGACAATATACGACAAGACCGGCTCACCTCTATCGAAACAACGACGGAACAATGCGTACTAACAACTTGAGGTTATGGTACTACTACCCTCACAATTATTTATCTGTTTTATGCTAAAATACCTACTATCTACTTAGCCCGAAGACATTGTTAAGATCGCAGGAAGTCGGTGGATAGAAAGAGCTCAGAATCGTTCTTCCTGCATATGTGTAAGGGAGGCATATGCCCATTAGTGGACTTCTTCAGGCTGATGATGATGACTATCTACATTATCACCCTGAAGAAGGGGGCTTAGGCCTCCCTTATACATTTTAGTGAGAGGTATCTCCGGTCGCCAAAACTGCCTAGCGTGGATTTGATAGCTGTTTAAAGCGGACAATAAACGACATGCTTGACTTGGAAGACGTGGTCAACGTGATTCCACTAAAGACTGTTTGAAATAACCTGTGACACGATTAGAATTATTTTTCTCTTCATACTTAAAACCAGTGTGGTGTAAAGATTTTAAGCGCGTCTCAAGTCTTGTGCACTTTTTGCGAAAATCTTAGCGTTCTTTGGTGGTTAACACCGTTAAATATGACAGCGATATTTAACAGCTTTTCACTGATGCTACCGTAGGACGCTTAGGGTATGCGCAAAGCTTCAGATAGTCTCTTTTCGTGTACTTGAGATATGTTTTGAATTTTTTAGATTACGACATGCTGGTTTCGGTGCTTCCACGGTAAGAATATATTACTTGTACAAAATTGGTTTAATTTAAAATTTTCTTTAAAAAGTTAAGAAGTAAACAGTTCTATATTCACGAAGCAGTAATCAATTGTAGGATTATAGAGATCGGGTTAGGGGTTAATTGTTTTATCCGGATTATAAAGGACGTCAACTGCTAAGTGGGGTCTAATGAGGGGTCACGGACAATAAGGCTATGTGGTGGCTACTGCTAAATGGTGTAATAAGGATTAGGTTAGCTTAGGCGCAATTCACACCAAGGTAACACCGGCAGCATAGTGACCAGTAGTTAGTAACTTCTACTAAGTATCGCTACTTTTCTTCTACTGAGTAGTAAGCCAGCTGTAAGTTTGTCTGGGGAAGTAATACCATCGTAGCTAGCAGTTACACACAATGCAACTGCTTGACTTCTACTATGTAGAACTTCTTTACTTCTACTAAGTAGTAAAGCAGCTGTAAGTTCGTCTGCGAGAGTACTATCACCGTAGCTAGCAGTTACACACAACGCAACTGCTTGACTTCTACTATGTAGAACTTCTTTACTTCTACTAAGTAGTAAAGCAGCTGTAAGTTCGTCTGCGAGAGTACTATCACCGTAGATAGCAGTTACACACAATGCAACTGCTTGACTTCTACTATGTAGAACTTCTTTACTTCTACTAAGTAGTAAAATAATACCACCGTACTTATCGCATAAATTTAGAATTTAGATTTTTTTTTTTAATATACAAATAATAGACAAACGGGCTTACGGGCCCACCTGATGGTAAGTGGTCACCGTCGCCCATAGACACCAACAACACCAGGGGTACTGCCATTGCGTTGCCTACCCTGAAGGAACTTGTTAACATTTTTCTTGAACCTATTCATGTTATAGCTGAGGGGAAAGACTTCTGGAGGTAGAGTTAAGCATTGCTGGGTTTCGATTTGAAGGTTACGGATATCGGTGCAACTACAATTACAGGAGACCTCTGATGATGTTCTGTGATCATAATAATACAACACCAGACTTTTTGCGGTACCACATATCATGTGACTTTTGCGTCTAGCCTAACCATGCCATGTATTTGCAACTAAGATAAAAATTAAAATGTCGTATATTTGAAATTCACTTCTTCGAACTACCTCAGTGTGAATTGAGCCTTAGTTAATTTGGACTATGCGAATAAATTGAAGCTTTAATATGGTGAAGTAAATGTTACTGAATAAGTATTTTAGCTATCCAAATCGAATTATTTGCAGTACCTACTGTTCAAATTATTTTCGCTATATCAACAGATAAATAGGTATCTTTATTTACACTAAATTTGTGCTCTTTGTAACCTTTTATTTAAATTTGCAAACCTAATTAAGAAGAACCTGAAAATGAGAGGGTTTTGACAGCTTTGTGTATGGCGACATGTTAAAGTTTCATCAGAAATATTCTAAAATAGTTATTGTATAATTGGAATAATACCGATCACCAGATTTGATGCATTTTATCCCCGTATTCACATTCTCTAAGTGGTATGATATCCATACAAACAAATTTTACCATCTATGGGGATGCGAGAATAATTTGTCATTTTCTAATAAACGTTATTATGTTGAACTCAACTGTTAAGTGTTTTCAAAACACTTTACCATAATCAAGGTTAAAATTTGCCTGGAAAAAAAGTCAAGTGAAATCTGTGCAAACCCCCAAGAGAACTTCTAATGAACTATTAATTCATACCTTTTTTTCTTTTTCTTCAGGTTTTTCAGGTGATAAAAATGTCGGTACGCGGCGTTGCACAATGGTGGCTGACGAGGGCTATTTAGCATATCAGTTGCATCGTTAGACCGTTTCAGTGCTCACAGACTGATACAGAACAGCTGGTCTATTCCTGCAACCTCCTTGCGTCGATAACCTCACTGTTGAGGGTCACGACTTTTAAGCAGAACCCTGGTCTGCAGAATATTTCTCCACCGGGTTCTGTCCTCTGCGGAATGGACGGCATCGCTCACGGAGGAAGTAGTTTAAGTGCACCTGATCGCTCCAACGCATTGGGCTCCGGCCTTGTGGCCTCTTTTCTTCTATTTTGCCAGTGGCCACTAACCTTTCAAGATTATTCCTGCAACACAATTTAGTAAATGAGAAAAAAAAACTCGTTCAGGAGATCGCTGAACCCGTTGAGAGTTTTGAAAAAAAAAATCGACCACGGATTCAGCGATCACCCTAACGAAATGTGTTGCAAGAATAGCTCCGTAGTTAGTAAATGGCATATTTTTTATTTTTTAAAACTAGGGCTACAGGCATAATCTTCGTGAAACTAATCAAACGGATTCAGCTTTACGTTATGAACCGATTCGTTTAGAAATACAGCTGTCTGTTATGAAATGTTCAAGTTTACAAAAACGATAACTTTTAATCCAGCGTCTGGCAAAAGCCAGCTTTCTAAAATGAGCTGTGATCAACACCGTTTTATAAAACGAAACAAATAGTGAGCAGAAAGCTTGCACCGAGTTTAGAAAAATATACTCCACCTTTATCCAACTGAGTCGGAACTCGGTGGTTAAAATAATCATCTCGTTAAGTATACTGAGCTGTGCACTTTGCACTCGCAATTTGTTTTATTGTTTTGAAATAAAGTTATGAAGTCTGGACTTTAGCGTTATCAAATGAATGCAGGTTAAAAAAAATCCACGAAGATTTTGAAGGTTTTTTCACTTTCATTCATTAATTCATTCATTCATTCATTTCATTATCGATTAGTTAATGTCACCTTATAATATAGGTACTATAGGCAGTTTTCGTTATGTAATTGTTAAATGTCTGTTATTGTGTTTTAAGGCCCGTATTCCGAAACAGCGCTTGAGTCTGAGTCGAGCCTCAAGCATAGATTTTATGACAGTTCTCCATTGAAAAGTGTCAAAAATCTGTGCTTGAGGCTCGACTCAGACCTAAGCACTGTTTCAGAATACGGGCCTAAGAGTGTTGAGTATCCAAAATAAGTGTACCTATTTTCTTTTTTCCTTTCTTTCAAACCAGACATGTCCTAAATGAGATAAGATTGTGATCAAAATGATTATCATAATTTCATCTATGCGTTGTAATTCAAATTAATCCGCATTATGATAAAATCTACGATATATCTAATCACGTCACGTAAATCTTAATATAATCAATCTAAATATATCTATCGATAATCAATATTTAACTGATACCTACGTCTGGTATAATCATTCCATAATCTTACCAAAGTTAGAGAACACTCCTGGCCTGGTGGCGAACCTTCCGATCCTAAGGTCATGGGTTCAAATTGAATGAGTTTTTCCGTCGAAAACGTACGTAATTAAATCTTCTATTTAGTTCTAAACCAAGCAAAGTTTATACAGTGTTAGTAGTAGTAGAGCTCTTTGTGAAAGGCTCGTCCGGGGAAGTACCTACTACCACTATACCTATTTTGGCGAGAAGCAGCATTTCTGTGTTTTGATTTGTGGGTGCTGGTGAAATTACTGGCACGTGAGGCTGAGCATCTGTATGCCTCAAGTTGATGGATGCAGAGCAGCGCATGGGCACATTCCTGATGCGCGTGACTTACGAAGGAATGTTTTGTTATATTGCGATGGTTGCCACTTAACATCAGGTGGGCCATATGATTGTTCGATCACCTAGTTGTATAAAAAAAAAATGGTAAAAAAAGATGCTTGATTGATAGACACGATGCTTTAAATTGGTACCACGGATAAGGTACGACCATAAATCAGGGTTTTGTTAAAGTAAGTACCCATGCCAAACCTATCAACTCCTGGCACTAACCTTTAGCTTTTACTTCTCCAATCATTCGTGACACCGGACCTTCGAATAAAACGCGTCAAGTTTACGAGGTTACAATTTATAGTTTACCAAAACTTTGTAGAACAGCTGAGTAACTCCAAAGAGATTTACTGTCCATTCAGCTCAGTTGGTAGTAGCTCTGGCTTCTGAGCCATAGGTCTTGAGTTCGATCCCCACCGAGAACAAATATTTGTGTGGTGAACACAGATGTATATTGTATTCTAAAATATGAACTTATAAAAATATATAAGTATTATATTAGCTATCTGGTTCCCATAAGACAAGCTTTACTTAGTTTGGGGCTAAATAGTGTTGTGTGGATTTTCTATAATATTCATTTATTTATTTAAATATTATTGTACCTTCTCGTTTTCACTGAGATAACTCTTATAGGGGTTAATCTCACTTTTGTACATGTCTTATTTTAAGTTATATAAATATTTTATATGTGTGTGCAATAAAGAATAAAGAATCCGTATATGTAAAAAAAATCCTGAAATGCGGGAAGTACAGCGTGGATACCAACTGTTTTAATATTAGCTGGCCAATTCAAATTGCTTGTAACCAACAAAATAAACTGAAAACATCCTTTAAAAATCGGTATAAATTATAACACTCGATTTGGTTGTTTGTTTTAGATTCGGTGACCGCTGACCATCAGGTGGACTTTGAGCTTGTTGGTATATCTTTTGCATCAAAAAAATATACCTGCTTACCTACTTTTTTGTAATTTACATTATTTTAACAATCAGAATAATAATAATTATTATTTTGTACCCTCCGGATCCCACTGCTGGGCAAAGACCTCCCGCAAATTCCTATAAACATCATGATCCTGGGCTACACTTGTCCAGTTTGTCAGGAAAACATATCATCTCGCCCTCACCGTTCTGGCCTGCCACGTCGCCTTCTCGCTGGGTCAGGATGCCAATAGTAATTATAATTAATAATATTCAAATTAAAGCAAATTATGATAATAATGATCTTTGGACAGCCAAAGAGTGGAACTCGTTGCCAGCGTCTATTTTTCCGAATTCCTATAATTTGGACGCTTTCAAAAAAAGAGTGAATAGGTATCTTCTAGGTGAGCGCGCTACACCGTCGATCGCATCATCACTTAACATCAGGTGAGATTGCGGTCAAGCGTTAGACTATAAATTATTAAAAAAAATAAAAAATAAAATAATTGAGAAAGTTTGTGTTGGTAAATGCAATCTTCCATCATCGTGTTAGTTCTTTTTATGAAACTTTTTGATAGCATCTAGCTAGCTAGCTAGAGAGATAGGTTTAAAATATTTTATGGAGTAGTTTTCGTACCTCACTTTTTTAAACCAACTTCAAATTTAAAAAGGTGGAGGTTCTCAACGCAGTTGTATTTTTATTAGCTTCACCTGTATGTAAGTTTGTAAGTTTGTATGTAACCGACCCCTTTGAGCTCGATTTTGTCCTACTTTGAACGATCAGATTTGATTCAAACTTTGCACACCTGTCAAAGGTCGATGACAATGCAATAATATGAAAAAAGAAAAAAAAAACATGAAAAAAAAAAAAAAAAAACCTACTTTGAACGATCAGATTTGGTTCAAACTTTGCACGCACCTGTCAAAGGTCGATCTTTTTAGTTCAATTAGTAATAAAAGCGTTTTTTTTTAGTTTTTTAAACTATAATTTATTTTTTAATACAGTTGCTCAAAAAGTGGCGTATTGCAGGGACGTATAGCGTTCGGGATGTGGGCTATTACACACGCGTGCTTTTTTTTTACCATTCCCGCACTAGTGCTCTTTCTTTCCCAACTGTCAAAATAATGTCTAAAAAGAAAAACCAACCATGAAGTTTTTACTAAAAAAATTCATCGAAGTTTTTATGATTCATGCAAATACGTATTATTTTTAAAAATAAGCTACTAATTTGTTTCATTAAAAGATTTAATGATTTGATTGAATGAGTTATGTTAGGTTTCATTTCATTTCATCTCATTAAATTTCATTTTCAATTCATATCAATAAAAAAAATCTACTGAAGACTTGGCTGTATGGGTATAGTTCCCTTTGCCTTCCAGAATGGGTGAAGAAAAAAAAAAATCTCTGCTTATATTTTACGGTTGGCGCTTGGCGCCATTTTTCATAAATTTTCTTTGCGAGTTTATTTGTTTGTTGCACAAAATGAGTAATTTCGACCCTAGTTTTTTTGAATTAACACCACCGGAACTCAGTACAATTGCACAAAATGCTTCGGAGAACATTTTACCGGAAAAGTCAAAAAGTCGCTACATGCATACATACGACGAACTTATTGCGTGGAGAGAAGAGAAAAAAGCAAATGGTATTTTTATTATTTTATTAAATTGCTTAATTTTTTCGCAACTTTATTAAAAATAGTCGTTCAGTACACGTGCGGAACCGTCATTGCAACTTGTTCCGACTGTCAACCCTCGCCTTCGGCTCGGGTAGACATTTGTCGGAACTCTTTGCAATGACAGCCTTCCCGCACTTGTAATGAAATATACTATTATTAGCTAATGCAAGTCGTAAGTACCGAAAAGAATCTCTATACACATCGGAATTTAATTTAATACTCATGTTTAGAAGCAAAATGCTTTTCAACATTTCAGATTCTTTGTTTCACGAGTCGTTTCGTTGGTATTTCAGTGTGGCATCTTCATACTTAGATTCTGGCTTTCATTAAACGACATCTGTCATATGACTGCCGTAACAAAAAAATATATATTTAGTCTTTGCTGGTAACTTTTGACATGCGATTAGGAAGTCACATAGCTTTTTCATTTTAATTGTTTTTCTGGTATTATTTTGAGTCCTGTTGTGTAGTTTTTGGTGGTATTTTAACCAACATTACTTGAGGTCTTAGCACAAAACGTGAGTAGTTAGAATGAAAGTGTAGCATGTATTGTGATATCCAACAAAAGTGTTTCCGAATGGTTTTGACGAAAACCACCATCTTTTTCTTCACAGCCGACTTGTCTATTAACTGGCTTGACTAAAAACTATTTTATGTAATAGATCCTCATTCGACACTAGTAAAATTGATCCAAAAGGATCTTTCCTTTTGGATCCTTCCTTTTGGATTCCTTTTGGATTGCCATTAATTAAGAAGAAGAAGAACTTTGGTGTCAAAATTTGATGGCTCTAAAAATAAAGACAAGAGTCCAAGATTTTTTAAATTATTGCAGTAATATTACGGTACATTTTTCATAGGAATCCAAAGCATGACTCCAGCTTACAGCTTCCAAAGTCTCAAAGCATTCTCAAGTTTCAGTGTCGTTGGAAATTTATTATCTCATCCGTTGAAAAATCTTGGCTATTTCCTTCAGCCGCCTGACGAAACGCGATGTATGGACCAATAATGTACGGAGTATTTCGGTATAGTGAGTAGAAGCAATTTTAGAACCATTTTGTTCAGATTTTGTATTGGCTAGACTGCCACAGTTCAGCATACATAGTTCGTAAGTTTTTTAAAAAGCGAATGAGTTTTCTCGTGCTAACTAATGATGAATTAGGACATAATACAAGTGATTCTTGTGTAGTATCGTAACCCGGTTACGAAATAAAAAAAAGACAAATACGATGAACGCCCCTGGTGAACTTGACTTCACTCACCTAGCTATAAAATTGTGATGGCGATCAACAATTAAACGCTTTCAAATATCGCTGTCTTAATTGACAACGTTTCAGGTGATTGCCATCGCTGTTGCCTAGATGTGCGTAGGCCATTGAAAGAGCATTTTTAATAATAATAGCTACAACTGAGGCTATACATCCCACATTTTCTATGTTCGTGCAAAAAAGCACTTAATATTACTTCTCTTATCAGTGAATTCAGCCCTGTTTTTCGGATAATTATGTTTTAGTGCTACAAAACCTAGTTCCAACTAGCCCATTAAGCCACATTAACGGCGGTGAAATACACAAAGCTTGGCGTAATGGGACAAAAACTTAGAGAAATTGGCTGTATTCATTTTGGCTGTAATGATATTTAGTAAGTGTTAACGTATTATTTAGTTTTTTTTTTCAACTGGCTGATGAAAAAAGGATAATAAATATGGCCTGCCTGATAATTATTGGTAGCCACGGCCCATAACGAAGCATTGTCTCGTAGGACACGCATGTCAGGAACGTGCCCTACGATGCACTGCCTTGCGTCCATCAACTTTAAGCATACAGATGTTAAGCCTCACGTGCCAGTAATTTCACCGGCACCTTTTAAACCGAAACACAGCAATGCTGCTTCACGGTAGAAATAGGCACGGTGGTAGTACTTCTTGGACGAGCCACAAAGAGCTCTACTACCATTAAATTATATATTGATACGGGTTTTTGTGGTTTATTTAGATAGATATATATAAGATTTATCACAAAAAATTGAAAGTACAATTAAAATTAAAATCTCAAATAAAAGCAAAGTACATAAGACTTACCAACTAAATAAAGAAGGTGTGTCTATTGCACCCAGACAAAAAGGTAATAACTCGAAGCATAATAATGCTCAAGGACTGATTTTCAGCTATTATTACCCTTTGACGAGAAAACGGTAGAAATTTCATTTGTAGACTCAAGGACATTTTATCAAATTATATAGACAAATATTACAATGCCAAAACTTAATATCTGATCAGACATCAGATAACAGAGAGAAATGACAGCGAAGAGAAATGAGACAGCTTCATTAAGATCCTTTTTGCCAACTGAACAGATAAGTTGGTGACACTGTAAAAAACCTTGACAGTCCACAATTAATTTAGGAGTCAAACCCAAAAAGGTCAAGGAAAATGTTTTCCTCCAGGAAATCTGGTCCCGGAATTTTAATCCCGTGAAGTTAACCCGGAAGTAGGTAGACAAGAGAACCGACATAATCTGTCTTGACAAAGTATAACAAGCTCCAGATACAAGGATATAACCTGACTAAAATTGTTGTGTTGTGGACAATTCTCACAATTCTATTTAAACAGAGCTAACTATGGGAACCAGATAGCTGATATAATATACTGTTTTTAATTTAATTATTATAGTCTTCTGATTAACGAGGTATGACTTACATTGTGTACTTATTTTTATATTTATTTCTTTTTGATCTTCGCTGTTAGACGCTTCCTCATTCTAATACAAATAAGTGTCATTAACTGCCGCCAAAGCAATCCTTTTTGTTTTGCCAAGAGTTATTTCATTCTGTGGATGTTTTTCTGAAAATTTTTCGAAAAAATTATTGGCATTGATCAAAGTAATAATGGTATTTCGACGACATAGAGTTCATTGAATTTGGCAAACAGAAACACTTCAGAGGTCCATAATACGGTTATTGGTTACAGTTCTATTATTTTCAGGTCTATGAGGTGGGGGTTATAGCTGCGTCATAGTTTTAAAACTATTGTGGCTATCATCGTATCCTTCTATTAATTGTTAAATATGTAACTTATTTCCTCAATAAATATTTTGGTTTTGATTTTTTTGATTGACTACAACGGGATAAGTTTTTACTGCCAGAGCTTGTTTTACCCTCAAAGGTTTTTGTAACTCAATTAGGTAGGTTTTAACAGTTGTTGAGTTGGGGCGACTGATGAGAAATTTTACCCTCTTTTTGTAGACAAAAGTCTTGAAGTGAAGCTTATAACTATGTATATAATATATGTAAGTATGTAGTACATGAATTTTGTAACCCTCTCGTATATCTATGATCGAAGCTTATATAATTTAGTTTTAAGGGCCTACATCAGGTGAAACCGAAAATGTAAAGTAGCATTTTTTTTCGTTGTATGGACGAATCCATTTAATTTTTTTGTAAAATATAACAATTAAATGGTGTAAAAAAATTATGATTAGGCTAGAAATTCTCTTAAACTCACTGGGTTCGATAAAATTGAACGCAAAGTTTGCCAAAAACTCTCAATTTTTTTTGGATTTGAAATGGTTTTTTTCCGTTGCTGTTAGAGCCATTGCAATGAAAGTTTTGTTCCCGTATACCTAAATAAATACGTAAAAACCTGATGTTATTGCACTTTTCTTAGTTGCCGTAGTTTTTATAAAAAAATGAAATTTTCAAAAATATATATAGGTAGGATTTCCTAGCTACTTCTCTCAGTACAGCCCGCGCGGCCGACGAGGAGAGGTCTATGTCAAATTTCGCGACATGACATTTCATCTCTGACTACGTAAAATATACCCTAGATTAAATCATAGCTACTACTGGTACTATAAATTTGCCACAGTGTAACATAAAACAAATTGTCACAGTATAACGAAATGACATAATACCATCTTCATCATACATTATGATCGATAACCTGTATTCACATCATCATCAGCCTGTAGAAGTATATATTTTATGTAGCATATAACTTATCTAGTACATTCTAGGGCACGTTCCTATCGTGCGTGACCAGCGAAGCGCAATGCTTTTGTTAAATACCTCCATTTTTGTAGTTGCATAAGTAGCTATCTTCCTATCTACCCAGTGCTTTCCGTCATCATCATCAGTAAGTAGAAGTCCACTGCTAGATATCCTCCTTTATACATTTCCATGAAAAAACAATTTGCCGATTTCCCACGATCTTTAGAATGTCATCGGTCCATTAGGTGGAGGGGCGCTCTGGTTGCTTAGCACCGGTTATATTGTCGTAGCGACCCGCTTTTTGATTCTAAAGGCGTGTGTTCAAACCCCGTCATGCACAAATTAGTTTATCTGCCAAAAAACCTATGTGCACTATGTCAGTACACTCTAACGGTGAAGGAAAACAATAAATGAAACCAACGTGAAGTAGCAAAACTTTTGAGGCACATTCATAATCCACCACACCAGCTTTAATTTTCTATTGACATGACAAGAAGAAGACTCAAAAACTAGTAGCCGATTTTAGGCCTTTATAAAAATAGTGTCGATTTTGCAAAGAGTTTGGGAGCCCATTACAATGAAAAGGAAGTATATATATATATATATATTATGGACAATCTACACTACACTATCTAGCCCTAAACTAAGCAGAGTTAGTATTATGGGAACCAGATAGCTGATGTAATACTTAAATACATTTTGTTTGTAAATACATAGGTACTTGGAAAACAATATAACATCCAGATGGAGAACAAATATTTATGATCACCACACAAATATTTTTTCTCGGTGGGGATCGAACCCACGACCTATGGCGCAGAAGGCAGAGCTACTAATAAATGAGCTGAGAGCCCAGTCATAACAATAATATCATGGGTTTTGAGTATTTTTGATTGCCGTCTTTTAAATCTGGAGGTGTCTGTAATGTCCCGAATTCTGGAACTTTCTGTCAAAGGCTTCATGCACGGTGCGCTCAAATACCCAAATACCAAAATACATGTGCCTATTTCTATACACGCAGCAAGGAGTTTCCCAAGATTTTGCGTTTGACAGAACTTTGAAGAGTCAGTTGGGGTTGTCGAAACTCTTTGGTATACCTAATATTTTTAAATGCCGATAAAATACAATAATATAAGTCGAATAGACAGTGTTATTTCACAATGCTTCACTGATCTCCACCGCAATGAGCACCGAAGGCCTAAATGAGTGCAAAGCTTAAAGCCACCCATAAATAATTTCCATTTCAATTCATTTATGAATTGAAATGAAAATTATCTATGCATGTAATGTATTGTATTATGTATATCAGTTATCTAGCACCCATAACACAAGCTTTGCTTAGCTTGGGGCTAGATCATGTTGTGTGAATTGTCCAGCATTATTATTATTATTATTATTATTTATTTCCATAGGCATGAATTCTATGCACTAAGTTATACTTACTAGATTTACATACAGATCTGGAAGTATAACCTTTTAGATAAAAGAAAAAATTACTAAATTGGATCATAAAATTAAATGACGAAGGTATGCAGTAACAAACAATAAAACAAAACGGCTAAGCCGATTTTGATGAAATATTACTTTTCAGAAAAAAAAAGATTAAAAGGGAGAAGACGAAAGAGAAGAAAAAAGATAAGAATGTTATTGTACAAAAAAATTGCCCCCCTTGCCCCCCAGGACCCCCCCTTTTGTGAGTGCTACCGGATGCCGTCGAGATAGGGGGTTTTTGATTGGGGTTTCGTATAGAGGGTTTCTTCCTGAATTGAAAAAACAAAAAAAACACCCCCCTCTTGCCCCTTTTTTCACCCCCCCCTTTCGTATCTTCCAAGCGGAGTGACTTGCAAGACTTTTTTTTTTGGGTCATGTAGGGAAGGTGAGATTATTTTGAAAGCAAAATAAATTTTGCCCCCCTCCCCCCTCTAGACCCCTTTATTATTTTTGACCCTTTTTTTCGAGTGGAGCATTGCGGCGAGCGAAGCGAGCCGCCATGCAACCATGGGGAACAGTGCGGCGAGCAAAGCGAGCCTGCTGTGACCCCCCCCCCCCCCCTAAGCCCCCCAGAACCCCCTCCTCCTGAACCCGGGGGGAGGGTCGCGGCGAGCGAAGCGAGCCGTGCTGTGACCCCCCCCTCAAGCCCCCAGAACCCCCTCCTCCTGAACCCGGGGGGAACGTTGCGGCGAGCGAAGCGAGCCGCCACGCGACCACGCCCACCCTACTGAAATTTAGGGAAATTTAGAACCCCCTCCTACTGAAATTTAGGGTGTCTTAGGGGTGTGAAAAAATGTTCACTAGACTGACAGTTCAAAATTCAAAATGGTGGCTGTGCCACTTCCGGTTTTGCAAAAATCGTCCGATTAAGGTCGTTCAAACGGTTCATTCGACTGAGGACTATGATTGGAGATTGAATTTTAGGTTTTTTAAGGTGTTTGATTGGATCTTCACTTGGTTTAGGGTTCCGCCCCTGTGGGAACGCATTGAGGACGCGACCCGGTAGTCAACGTTTGGGTTCCTTCCAGTGGTTTCGACCCGTTAAGGGTTTTGGCTTGACGTACAATTTAGGGTTCCGTATAAGGTTTTGATTGGGGTCTTACTACATTGAGCAATTTGATTAAGTGTTCGACTTTTAGGGTTCCTTAGGACTTTGATTGGAGTTTCAACTACACTTAGGAGCTTGATAATGTTAACATTTTTAGGGTTCCTTTGGACTTTGATTGGGGTTTTACTACATTGAGGAACTTGATAAAATAAACAACTTTTAGGGTTCCTTAGGCCTTTAATTGGAATTTTACTTCGCTTAGGACCTTGATTATGTAAACAATTTTAGGGTTCTTTAGGACTTTGATTGGGGTTTTACTACACTGAGGAACTTGATTCACTGATCGACTTTTAGGGTTACTTAGGACTTTCTTTACTACTTTTTGGGGTTTTACAAGTGCAAGTGTAATGTAAAACTGGGAGTAGCACACCGACACGCGAGCTGCTTGCAGCTCGCGCACACGAAAAAACTAGTTAAGGGGCTGACGTATGGAAAATTTTCATACAAACGGAATACCAAAATGATTTCTAATTTAGACAGATTTACACTATATTATTGTAATAATTGTATTTTAATAGTATTTATCTAGGTTCCTCAACAGTTTTTATTTCAAATTACTTACCTAATAAATAATAATAAATACTAACCTAAAATGAAATAAACACCAATCGCATTTTGCACATTTTTATGCTAAACTTATCAAGTTTTCTACCTATTGGTTTCGTACTAAAAACAACAATATCTTACGTGTTTTTTGTTAAGGAACCTAGTTTATATTGTCTAGTTACAGAATAACAATACTATGTGAAGAATACAAAAAGTTTTCAGTCATCATTTTTGGTATTACGGAACACGATCAAATTCATGGCATTTTCGAACGGCTACTATTGCTATCGCGCACGCACGGTGCGGGTGGCGGGGTGCAGGGGGAGGAAACGCTTGAAGCACACGGGACACTTCGGTTGTGTGTGTGAATCGCTCGGACTTCGGACTAGTTAAATACCTACACTGGCATAAAACATAATGCTTAGATATTTGATAATTGTTAGTTTAGGAAGGGTACTAAGTGAAGATGGGAAATACTAAGTACCTAGGTAGGTTGTAGGTTGGGTAAACGAAATCAAGGTGCAGCACTAGGTCAAAAAGTCTGCCGAAATTTCGAAAAAAGCCAACATTTCGACTAAAACAAATTATGAACCATTAATTTCTATACAGGGTGGAATTTTGTAATGCCACCTGGAGGGAAAGTACTCTTAATACTGCAGATAGAAAATTTTACTCAAAGGAAACATTCCTTTATTTTTGGATAGAAAGCAATTTCTAAAATTAAAAATAAAATAATTTTTAAATTAATTTTTTTTTTGAAAGGAATAAATTTATTCTTTTAAAGAAATGAATTCGTTAAAAGAATAAATTTGTGTATCCAAGAGAATGGAGCCCATTTCAAGCAACTAATTTCAAGTAACTAGTTAGTTAACTATTTTTTGTAAATAATTAAATTAATTTAAGATTTCCTGGTTTTTCTTTCATTTAATTTATCATGTTTGTTAGAGAGATTTCATCCTTATAATTGACTAACGATCGATGCAATAAAAGTACAAGGTATAATTTTTCTGATTTTAGCCGGTTCAATTCCCGGGTGTGAGAGAATTTTCGAAAAACTTTGAATGCAGTTTGCTTTCTATTCAAAAATAAAGGAATGTTTCCTGTGAGTAAAATTTTCTATCTGCAGTATTAAGAGTACTTTCCCTCCAGGTGGCATTACAAAACTCCACCCTGTATATGAAGTATTGATAAAAGGTCTAAGAAAAATTACAACAAATTATTTTTTTTCTTTATTTATTTGTAGTTCAAAAAACTGCTACCACTCAACGTCCGGTGGAAATATTGATAAAAGGACTGAGAAATACTTGAACAAAATGGTTTTTTTTTTTATATAACTGGAGCTCAATAAACAGAGTACCGCTCAACGTCTGGTGGAAATATTGATAAAAAGACTTGGAAAAATTTCAGCAAAATATTTTTTTTCTTTATTTATCTGGATCTCAAAAAACCGACTACCGCTCAACGTCAGGTGGAAAGATTGATGAAAGGACTAAGAAAAATTGCCACAAAATATTTTTAGTCTTTATTTATCTGGGGCTTAAAAAAACTGCTACCACTCAAAGTCAGGTGGAAATATTGATAAAAAGACTTGGAAAAATTTCAGCAAAATATTTTTTTTCTTTATTTATCTGAATCTCAAACACCCGACTACCGCTCAACGTCAGGTGGAAATATTGATAAAAGGACTAAGAAAAATGGCTACAAAATATTTTTATTCTTTATTTATCTGGGGCTTAAAAAAACTGATACCACTCAACGTCAGGTAGAAATATTGATAAAAAGACTTGTAAAAATTTGAACCACATATTTCTGTTTTATTTTTCTGGAGCTCAAGAAATAAACTACAGCTCAACGTCAGGTGGAAATATTGATAAAACGACTAAGAAATTTAAAAAAAAACTTTATTTATTTGGAGCTCAAAAAATTGCTACCACTCAACGTCCGGTGGAAATATTGATAAAAAGACTGAGAAATACTTTAACAAAATAGTTTTTCTTTATATAACTGGAGCTCAATAAACAGAGTACTGCTCAACGTCTGGTGGAAATATTGATAAAAAGACTTGGAAAAATTTCTGTAACGTTCACTAGAAGTTGCTTCATGCAATCAAAATTGAGTTCTATATAGTAATTGTGATAAAACATAAATATTTTTTTTTTCAGTTTGTTTATAATCATTATATAAGTATCCACCTATAGTAGGTTAGCTTGGTACACTTTTTTCGCGAGTTTTGTGCGAAAGCCGAGGTCCATGTAATTGTAGGTCGATGTTCGCAATCGTTGGTTTTGCGAATGTAAATAAGCAGAATAAAAGCAACCTAATTGCTCAACGAATAAAGTATATTTTTAAATGCAGTCACATTATTAGACTTTCTGTACTTTGGTAAGTGAGCCACTTTGCGTGTTTTTTATTGCTGTGTGTGTGTGATCGATGAGGTCTGGCGAACCACACCCCACCTGATGTTGAGCGGACCTCCACCCATGATCTTCAACTGTAACGTCATGACTGGTTTTGAACCCACGCTCCCCAACCGCTAAGCCGATGAGGTCTGGCGAACCACACCCCACCTGACGTAGAGCGGACCCCACCCATCATCTATTACTGTAACGTTATCACTGATTTTGAACCCGCACCCTCCAACCACTAGGCCAATGAGGTCAAGCAAACCACACCACACCTGATGTTGAGCGGACTCCCACCCATCATCCTCTACTGGAACGTCATCAACCACAACTCCATCGCTCCGCGCCGGGGTCAATGGCTCTCTCAACTCAACTCGGAGTCAATGGTTCTCTTTACTCTTCTTCAATTTGGTCCAGAACCCGCACAAACCCTACCTGATGAATAAACTCACTCGTATCATGTTAGAGAATTTCCTGGTGTCTTTTCTAAGTGCGTAAATAGCTACTCTGAAGGTTCTTTATCGGTTCAGGAATGTTGTTTTTTTTTTCACTTTATTCTTGCATTCAGAGCATGACCAATCCTTGCTTATTGAATACTAGAAAAGCGAAACAAGCAAGCAATAAGCTTAGAGGGTTAGTCAGGTAATGCAGCCACAAAAAATAAAAACATAAAATTGTAGGGTGCAAAAAGTCAACTCTCTTTGACCAGATTTGAACTCCCGCCCACCTCGTCCTCTCAGTGTGAATCCGCACGCCCTAGCCACTAGCCTATCTGACGCTTAGTAACGTTGACGAAATTAGGCAATGCATAAAAATCGTTATCAGTGGCTGACGCACACGCACAAGCGCGGCACTATGGTTGGATTCACGTATAGAAGTAGCGCGTCACACGAGCGCCTGTGTGTGTATACTACTATTATATATTCCGTGGTGCCCGCATCAAATGAATAGAGATAGCTATATTCGGAGCAGTTTTTGCTCACGCCTCGAATTGAAGTTGCGAGCTGTGTACGTCGGCCCGTTAATATTTAGGCATCCGATTTAGGCGTCGCCTAGGTTTAGTGAAAACGGGTGTTAGTAACGTTGACGAAATTAGGCAATGCATAAAAATCGTTATCAGTGGCTGACGCACACGCACAAGCGCGGCAATATGGTTGGATTCACGTATAGAAGTAGCGCGTCACACGAGCGCCTGTGTGTGTATACTACTATTATATATTCCGTGGCGCCCGCATCAAATGAATAGAGATAGCTATATTCGGAGCAATTTTTGCCCGCGCCTCGAATTGAAGTTGCGAGCTGCGTCCGTCACCCTCTTAATATCTTAACTTAAACATTACGGTATTCTAAATCGCTCCATTGACTTATTACAATCGTACTTGACTGATAGAATCCTTAAATTTGATGTGGGCGGTGAGAGATCTTTTGGGTCAGTTATTGACATAGGGGTGCCACAAGGTTCGATAAATAAATAAATAACCTTCCTTTTTTGGTTAAAAAACTATGTGAAACAGTACTATTTGCTGACGATACCTCATTAATTTTTAAAGTCGATAGATAGAAGGCTAATTACGATGACGTTAACGCATCTCTGTCGTAAATACTTAACTGGTTTAATAATCTTTTACTTAATGTTAAGAAAACTCATAAGTTTTATGAAAAAATATTTTTTGAGTGTCAGTTCTAAGTATAAAAATCTTAATGCGGTTTACAGAATACATCTATTTACCAAGTTTCATCAGTACATATAGCTTTTACAGTTTTGTAAGTACCATACTTCAAGCAAATAAATTATTTCTTTTCATTTCATTTTTTTGAAAAAAAGTGACTGTGACATACGGATGGACAGACAGACAGACATGACGAATTTATAAGGGTTTCGTTTTTTACCTTTAAAAAATACAAGTGTTCATTCACCGACTACCGACATTTATGAACTTGCAACTCACTCTGGTTTTGCATAATATGAGGAAAATCTCTTCTTGGTTGAAGGTTTCTTTTATTAAATCTGGGGCTATTTGCTTGTTATACTATATAAATTAGACTACTACTACTACACTACTATATAAGTTAGATTTAAAATGTAGCGTTCGTGGTAGTTTAAAAAATCCGCACAGCTTGCCATTGTTATCACCAATCCTGGATGAAAAATATGCAATGGAAACTCTGCGACGGGAATCAGCTAACATAACAATTGGGTTATATTTATTTACTGAATATCTGTCTGTGCTTTTGTCTAACGAAGCGTATTCTAGTCAACACATTGTAATGTCGTGACAAATGTCAGACCCAAGCACAGAATAAGTAATAGTTGGTATCAAATACATGAATTCACAGCTCAGGTCAGGCAACGCCATCTTTATTTTAAATTTTTCCAACTTTCCGGTCGTGTTTTGTTTTTAGACCAGAGTATAGCGGAGGCTTAAGAAAATAAATATTTCACTTCAGCCAAGCGTTTGTGACAGCCAAAGAGTGGAACTTGTTCCCGGCGTTTATTTTTACGAATACTTAATAGTTTGGATTTTTTCAAGAGAAAAGTAATGGGTTTTTTTCTTTTAGTAATAGGGTCCCGTTTTACTTTTTGGGTGTCCTAAAAAACTGTACATAGCCTGTGAACCACAATCCGAATCGCAAAGAGCAGAAATCAAATAGCAGAACTCCTGAACGGGAAATTAAAAACCCTGAGGGTCGAGAGAAACGGAGGAGCATTTAAATTAAATCGGGTGCTTACATCGGTCTTCTTGGTTTTAAACTGAAAATAGTACAAATGGTAGTTGACTTTTTCAGGCTGATCGAGAATCGAGGAGAGTGGTAAAACTTGGACACCTTTGCCCAGTAGTGGGACTAGAAGAGAAGGAGGGGGATATTTATCTTCATGAATATGGCTTAAATTTATCAGCGCCACGAATGCCAGCTGTCACTAAAGTTCCTTTGTGCGCATAAATGAAATGACGTGGCTTTGTGTTCTATACGGGTCCTGATAATTGTGATATTTTATCTTTAACTGTCAGATATTCTTGGCAAATTATAATAAGGACTGGTTTCACTGAGTGTTAATCAGGAAGTAAACAGGCCTTTGCATCTATTGTGGATGATTTATATAGCGTCAGGGGCAACTGGTGTTTAATCATGCCCCTACTTGCGAGATGCTATAGTGCCTGAGACAGGGTTTTAGATGCAATAAGCTTGCCCAGCATCTATACCATCCTGACAGCTTAGTCGGCCTAATCCACATGAAATACATGGTCATTGTGCGGAGCTGACTAAACTGTCATAATAAAATAAATGTAAATTATTTAATCAACCAATTTAATAAACGACAGTTATGTACCTACTTATCAAAATTTTTTGCTTGTCAAAATTATTATTTTTAATTAGTAGTTAGAATTGTTATTTAATTGGTCAATTAGCAATGCGTGAAAAAGCCAGAGTTTTAGTTCTTCTATAGGACAAACGTAATTATGAATTACTCTCATATCTACCGACGTTGATGGTTCAAACCTATCAAGCAATCGATTCCCATAGAATTGATGTCTGAAATAACTTAGTGATTTTTGCTATATCTGGCAGATGAACAGACGGACCACCTGATGGAAAAACAGTCACCCACAAACACCTGCAACACCAGAGGTGGTGCTGAAGTGCTGTCAGTCTTTTAAGAAGAGATACCCCCGAATACTGAAACGCAACTCAGATTTAAGCACGTCTCAAGCGACGAATATTTGACAGATTTTCATTGAAAACTGTCAAATATTCGTCGCTTGAGACGTGCTTAAATCTGAGTTGCGTTTCAGTATTCGGGGGTTTGACTCGTCTTTTGAAGGACCCCATGTCGAAGTTCGATGTTAATTTTAATATTAGGTACGTTAATGTGTTATTTACGTGAAATATTTGAGTACCTACTTTAAAACTCAAACGAATTGCAAAATGGCCAACCGCAATACTTTATTCATTTCATTTATTTTCATCCATCATAGTAATTAACCACTCGAATGAAATACCGGTTTACAGAGATTTTAATAAAATTACTTTACTCACAGACCCCGCATTGGTTATTTAATAGATCATAAGCTTTTACAGAATTAAATATTTTGAGGAATTTTGAGCACAATTTTAACAAAACAAAACCATTAATTTAGAACGATTTTGGGCCTGGTTTTTCCTCACTAGTTTAGATTTGGCGCATACGCACATTTCCTTCTTAGTGAGGAAACTCGTGGCTTAGTCAGCTCCGCACGTGTTTACCATGTCTTTCCCGTAGATTAGGCTGACTAAGCTGTCAGAATGGTATAGGTGCTGGGCAAGCCATCGATATGGCCATCGATATCCTCTCCCAGATCTCTCTCTCAAATATCCTGCAATCTCCCAGAGAGAAAAAACTGTTCTCCCAGACGCTATTTATTAAATCATCTACATTAGATACAAAGGTCTCTTTACTTTTCACACACATTTCATATCACATACATTTTACAAATCTATTAGATTTACGCGAAAGGTGGTAGGTATCAAAATCTGGAATCAAATAGATCAATTGTTCAGTAGAATACGGCCAATAATCAAAACAAAATAAAACTCGTATTTCTGAGCCAGAAGCAAAATAAAATACTTTACAAAGCTGCCATGTTTCTCTCCGCCGTCAAATCTGTATTTAAAGTTACAAAGTCGAGATAAATTAGTTTGTTATTCCAAACACGGTACAGGGGATTTAGTGCCGATTCCCTTTTTGATCTCTCCTGTGCAAACAACAAAACTCTGGAGCGAGCCTTGTCTTTGCATAAAATATCAGGTTTGACGTGGTGGATGCCTAGGTGCTTATAAACACTTGAAATAACGCTTTAAAATGTAGAGAAAAAAGCTTTTTTTTATACAAATAGCTGACGGAACCAGGGTCCCTAATGTCCCACCTGATGTTAAGCTATCCTAGTGATAACCATTGCCTATAACAAAGCATTGCCTCGTACGCGCAAAGTGGGCACTAACAAATAGATGTTCAGCTTCACGTGTCAATAATTTCACCAGCACCCACACGCTTCAAACCGAAACATAGCAATGCTGCTGCGCTTGCTTGCGGGCGCATGGTGGTAATACTTCCCTCCACAAGCCCTTCATAAAGAGCTCTACTACTTTTAAGTTATCACTAGCAGTTGGTGCCCGAGCTTCGCTCGGTATTTTTTTTTTGTAAACTGTTGTGAATTATATTTAAATACGAATTACTTACATACTGATTAAATATTAATATTTTTCGATCTTACCGACATAATAATAAACTCCACTACTCGTCAATAGATGGCGTTCTCTGTCCCACTAACTCTTGACTTAATCAACAGATGGCGCTAGGAGTTATGATTTTATGATAGAGTTGATTATTTACTTTACGACTAACGGGACATTTTCTAAAAATGAATCCTAGCTAGATCGTTTTATCGTCCCCGAAAACCCCTGTATACTTAATTTCATGAAAATCGTTGGCACAGTTTCCGAGATCCTAAATATATATAATATACAAGATTTTCTCGTTTAAAGGTATAAGCTAATTATTAAATTAAATATAATCACTCAAATTGTGCATGCTAAAGTTACAGTACCTTCATTTCAAGATTAGATATAAAATTACTTTCTATATTATTCAGAAAGCATCCAATTGTAGTGAGCTCTGGATTTCTATGCATTTAATAAACAAAGTTTTTTTAAATCGTACATCGAGCGGACAAATGTATAGCGTATGATCGCACTGCGGCTGAGTGGACGTTATGTGCTGTAGGTTTCTTATTTTAGTTTTGTTGACATTTTGGTGCCGCTGGCTGATGGTCACTTATTTTTTTTACACAACTAGCTGATGGAACAAGCCTAAGGCCTACCTGATGTTAAGTGGTAACCATCGCCTCTAATAAAGCATTGTCTCGTAGGTCTAGCCCATCAGGAACGTGCCCTACGATGCACTTCCCTGCGTCGAACAACTTAAGGCATACAGATTTTCAGCCTCACGTTATTTCACCAGTTATTTCACCGGCACCCACACCCTTAAAACCGAAACACAGCAATGCTGCTTTACGGCAGAAATAGGTATGGTAGTACTTCCCCAGACAATCTAAATGAGCGCAAGACTTAAGTAATCCATCGAGTCTTAGCAAATTGCTCAATCAACCTGGGTTGGTACCTGGGTTGGGTACTACGGGGTTTGAAACTGGTCAATGGCTGGCCATTGACCAGTTTCAAACCCCGTAGTACGAACTATGTGAAACTCTTTACCGGCGTCAGTATTTCCGAAACGCTATAATTGTGGAATTTTCAAGACAAAAGTGAACAGGTGGATTATGGCTAAGCATGCTCCATCTTAGGCTGCATCCTCACTTTCCATCAGGCGTGATGGCAACCAAATGCTTAGTATTTTTAATTTAAAAACAATATACCAACAAAAAGGTCCGCTGGCTGTACAATCAGACTAAAGTTCATTGCACTCTCATCTGTTTGTTTTACGACAGCTGTATCGTTGAATACACATACCTTTTTAATTTAAACTTGTATTGTGGATGTCTGGACCGTTTTCAACCCTTTTGTATTCAAAGTCTGGGACACATTAGTATTTGGTGGTTAGCTTTTAGGCTTACGTGAGTCGCTCTTTGACATTGAATTAGGATTAAAATTGAAAAGAGGCTTTATAAATATACCTTAGCTGTGGTCAGGACAGCCCTTTGAGGTTTAGTCTGTGTTCGCACTGATGGTTTTGAATCGGCCTAGCATTTATATACAGGGTGGTTTATTGAGAAGGGTGGTGATGGCCAAGTCTGATACCATGAATGTTAGGGAAAAGTCGTGAAAGGAGTCATGCCCTCGACCAATAAGAAAACAATAACTGCATATTTTTACTTTTAAAAGTAACGGACCAGAACGTTTTATAAAAAAAAAATACACCCTGTATTATTTGAACCAATGGATTCTGTTGCTGATATGGATCAATCTTTGCAAATAAATGTTTTACTAAAATTGAATGGAAATAGCAAATCTTTACTGCTCAAAAAAAACACCCTGTATATAAAAGAAAATCATATTTGTTACACTATTATATAACAACTCAAGAACGGCTAGACCAATTTGGCTGAAAATTGGTGGGGGGTTGCTTATAACCACAATCTGATTTACAATCTGCGTGATTATAATCACATCGGTCCGTTTCTACAGTATTGCAACACCCTTACAGGGTAAATTAATGTATTGATTCAAAAACTAGTTCTAAGAACTGCAACTTTTACATTTACATACATAATAAGATAATAAATATACTGAATACTGAACCAAACGGACATATACAGGGTAAATTAATGTATTGATTCAAAAACTAGTTCTAAGAACTGCCACTTTTACATTTACATACATAATAAGATGATAAATATACTGAATACTGAACCAAACGGACATAGGCCACTTTTTATCCTGAACGAAAAAAGTAACGGGAACGCTAGTATAGTACGAGTATTACGTGTGAATGTGGTTTTACGGAGTAGATAAGTAGCAGCGATTTTGAGCTTAAACTTGTGACGTACGGAATACTCTCATTCCTATTTGTTACGGTAAGTTAGGATACGGTAATTTATTCCCACTATCCGCGTGCGGTACCCCACAAATCAATCCTTTGCCAAATAAAGCCAGCTGAAACGAGATTTATTGGAAAATCACACAAATTATATTGAATACTTGTTTCGAGAGCATGTTATAAATATTTGAGTTTATTCACAAATATTGCTGTGAATTTGCGTATCAGCCTCTGCCTTCTACGCCGTAGGTCAAGAGTTCGATTCCCACCGAGAACAAATATTTGTGTGATGAACGCAAATGTTGTACTTTGTCTGGGTGCTATTTTGTATTCTTAGTATGTAAATAATTTGACAGGATGATTTTTTGAGAAGTACCTACGACTTTTCACTAACTCTGGTTGTTTCGGACTTGGCCATCACCACCCTTCTTATAAAAACAACCTGTATT
This sequence comes from Thera obeliscata, assembly GCA_947578465.1. Classification (NCBI taxonomy): domain Eukaryota; kingdom Metazoa; phylum Arthropoda; class Insecta; order Lepidoptera; family Geometridae; genus Thera; species Thera obeliscata. Next base: position 17,826,411 of record OX387912.1, on the reverse strand, counting down.
ATATCGGCTATCTGGTTCCCACAGTACAACCTCTGCTTAATTTGGGGCTAGATAGTGTTGCGTGGATTGTTCACAATATTTATTTATTATAATGTGACATTGCACCAAATATTTAGGCATCTTAAAAAGCGCATAGGTACCAAAATGTTAAATCATACCCAAATCTTTAATATCTCTAACCACCAGTAGGCCTACCAAAAGCTGTCTGGTTATGTCTCTGCTCTGGTTTTGAGTCTGTGTGAGTGCTGACTAAATAAATCCTACGTTGAAACGTCACACACTCAGTATTAATAGACTGGTGAGCACTTACTCTAGGCTTGGTCGCGTGGAACTGACACCTAGACTCACCTAGCTTTAAGACGTTTCAAAGTGATTCTTGCATCGTATTGAATAAAATTTTATTGAGTTTGAGTTACAGACACAAAACCAGAGCCAGACAGAGCTTGTGGTAGAACTACTGATTCCATGAAACTTTCACGTATGGTATTAACATAATCATAATAGGAGTGAACTTTGGGTATCTGATTTCACCTTTGCCGCTTCGATGGGCTCCGTGGGTAGTTACGGCTCACTGCGCTAATTTGCTTGTGAAATACGTGTCATTACACACCTACTCGTACTAAACTATATTTAAGTTATTCCGGAATATTTTGATCATAACCACAGCCTTCAAAGCTTGAAAACATTGATTTGAAATCTTGACTTCCTGTGGGGTATTGCGTTTCTTTGTTGCAATCAAAACTTAGTCGTATCTGTCAATTTTAAGCTTCGATTGCAATAAAAACAAATGCAAAAAAAACTTATTCTAAAGATTTTGGAAACGGAAAAGTTAAGAGGCGAGCGGGATTTGAACCCGCGACCTTACCCTTGGTACGGGGCTGCGCTGACCGCTGCGCCATCGGATCCTTAATGAGTGTGATTAGGATCCGATGGCGCAGCGGTCAGTGCAGCTCCGTATCAAGGGGGAGGTCGCAGGTTCAAATCACACTCGGCTCTTAACTTGTGGGACATTTTAAAAATCTTTGTGTTTTTCTTAAGTATATTTGTACATTAGGACAATAATTAACATAGTTATTAGTATTACACAAACATCATACATAAATAATCAACAGTATAAACACTGTTAAATCAATAAAAAAAACTAATCCTGCCCTTTTCCCTTACCTCGTCCTACCTCCAGGGGTGGTCGGCACAATTCTTTTTCTTCCATTCTTTCCCATAAAAAATAAATAAAAAAAATAAAAACACTTTTATTGCCTCGTTTTAAGCCTATACATTATTATACTTAACATAAACTAAACATACGAGCACAAAGAGTGTGAAATATGTACATCCAGCACTGATTTTAAATTTAACCCTCTCGGTTGGTTGTTCACCGAGGAATCTAAAGCAATAAGCGAGTTACAAATAAAGAACAATCTCTCTCCCATCATTCGCCATAACTCAGACTCTGCTAAACAAATATGTGTACAGTCAAGAGAACGTGCATCACATTATTGTGGTTGTCAGTTCGACGACGCAAATTCGATACAATTATGTAGATGTTGCTGTTTGGCTTTGTCTGTAGTAAGGACATACCTTACGCCTTAGATTAGTATTTCACATGCTGTTTTTGTTCTTCCGAATAATATAGCTCGACTGATCGAAATTAGTGCCAGACGGAAGCGTCCCCAATAATGTTATTTTCATTTTGTTATCTTGCAATCGCCCGCGTCTTGCCCTCGATGTAGTGGTGATTTCTAACATCGAGGTTATTGATGTTAGAAATCACCACTACATCGGGGATTCATTTTTTAATTACCTTTTTTTTTACATATACAACTAGCTGATGCCAAAAGCATGGTCACCTGATATTAAGTGGTAACCATCGCTTATAACGATCCATTGCCTCGTAAGTCACGGACGTAACGTGCCCTACAATGCACTTGACAAATGTTCAGCCTTACGTGCCAGTAATTTCACCGGCACCCACATCCTTCAAACGAAAACACAGCAATGCTGCTTGATGGCAGAATTAGGCATGGTGGTAGTACTTCCCCGGACGAGCCTTTCATAAAGAGCTCTACTACTACTAAACCTACTCTTTCTTGATCGGATACAGAGCAACCATTTTTTGCTAATCTTTTCTATCCTATCATTTATTATTTGTAAGATTTTTCACAGTTTACATAATTTATATTCTACTATGCTTAATACCTTACTTTGTCTTACTTATTAATTAAATTAATTGAGGAGTATTAAAGTGTAAGCCTCAAGAATGCGACCAGTGGAATGAGAGTACAGACGATGGCCTCTTGCAACCGTATATATCTTAGATCGTTACTCAAGAAACACTCAAGCTCACTCAATCTTACGCTTTTGAAAGGAAATGGAGGGATGAGGTAAGCGGGAACTGGAAGTCTTTGTCTTTTGCCCAGCAGTGGGGTAATAAGAAAACAGGTATTTGAATCTATTGTAGATGATTTAAATAGCGTGGTTTTTACTCATGCCCCTACTTACAGGACGCTAGTTCCTAGGACAGGATTTACTACTAGTAATATAATACCCAGCACCCACACCGTCTTGACGGCTTGAAAGACATGACCATTACGTGAGGACTAAGCCGCGGGTTTGCTCACGATGTTTTTCTTCACCGTTTGAGAGCATTAGCATTGTGTACATATTTTTTCCGAACAGATATATTCCTAGGTAGGTACACTACTGAATTAAAACTCGCAAACGTAGGATTGGAAGGTGGGATAGACCATTAGACTAGCAGTGCTCTCCAGTGGGGCAATACAAGCTAGGGATAAAAAAAAAGTGCGATAACCAGACTCTCAAGAGACTGGGAGAATCATGAAATCCCATACATATCCCATATTGTATTCTATGTACCTATGTATTTACAAAAAAAAAAGTATTTAAGTATTATATCAGCTACCTGGTTCCCATAGTACAAGCTCTGCTTAGTTTGGGGCTAGATAGTGTTGTGTGGGTCGTCCGCATTATTTATTATTATTTATTATTTATACACAATATTTACTCACTCACACATAATTATGTACATGTACACCCACACACACACACCCACATAAGGGCCCTCCTGTTTAACCATGACTCTATGAGACACTGATGTCAGGAGAACTCCCAGATACACACACCCATACTTACATACACCCACCCACTTACACACACTACTTTCACTCGTACTTTAACCGACGACGGCGGGCGCTACGAGCCGGGATACAGATATTCTAGCCTGGCTCGTAGTGCGTCACCACATTAAAATCTAGGTGCATTACTCTAAGATATTATTAGTATTAAGTAACCGTGCTGATCGTACCTGTAATGTACCTACTTTTTTTGTGTCAATAAATAAATATTTCATTTCATTCATTTCATTTCATAGTAAGACAAGGATGAGACAAAGTTATTTATACAACTTGCTGATGGAACAAGCATTTGGCCCACATGATGTTAAGTGGAAACCATCGCCTATAACAAAGCACTGTCTCGTAGGTAGCGCACGTCAAGAACGTGCTTACAAGGCACTGCCTTGCGTCCATCAACTTGAGGCGAGGTTAAGACTGGCTGGCTTGAGGCGAGGGTGAGATGACTTATGATACGGCGGCCAGTATAACCACGGCGCAATGCCAAGGAATGTCTTTATTGCAAGACTGCTTCACAGGAATTCAATAAGCTGGATCGAGTTAAGATATTATATTGCACGACCTGTGTTGCTGAATTTGGAATATTTGAAGTGATTTCTTATAAAGCCTTGCGCATATCGCGCTTTGCGGTAGCGATTTGTAAAACGCTGTCATAAATATCGCTGTCATATTTGACATCGTTTTACAACCACCGCAGTGTGCCTAGCCGTTTCATGCCTGAATGGTGCTTGAACGTTTAGCCACTTGCCTAGTCTGTCAAGATAGATAGATAGATAACACTTTATTGTACACCACATGAAAAGGACATTACACATAGCGAAAAACTTAACCTAAACTAAAGGTAGATTTTTTTACACCTTGTTGCGTTACTAGGTGATTTTTAACACTATGGTGGATATCATTCAGTGATTCGACTAGGCAGTTCATTAAACGGCGGATTTTATTTTATGAAATACGGTTTTCTGACCGTGTGTTTCAGATTCGGCTAAGATTGAAATTTTTGAGCATGTTTAATTGGCGCAGGTTTAAAATGTTTCAATGTTATACCATTAATACCTAATAAAGTAATTGCCTACAAATAAAATATGGGCAAGCCTTACTACATCATTGAAAATTCTGCCGCAGGCACAAAGTCTCCCGAATTATAATATAAGGTTAAAATAAGTCTTCTACGCCGTATAAAAGAATCATTTTCAAACAAGTAAGTTTTGATGTAACTAGTCTGTACCTATATATATTTTATTTCTACACCGTGGTGTCTCTTTTATTCTATTTTTATGCATATTATACTTCAAATATGATTTTTTATGATTGAATCTCTAAAATTTGTGCAATGAATTTTGCGAAGCACAATGACAATTAGTTTTGACTGGATGTTTCCATCATCTTCGTGCCCCTAACCCACGCTAAGTGGGGTCGGCACAAAAGGTTTTCTTCTTCCACTCATCTCTATCATTTGTCATCTCAGTGCTCACTCCTTTCTTGCACCTTTGACACAGTCCATTCATCTTTTCTTTGATTACCTCTTCTTTCTTACCACCAACCACATCCATACTCCACTCTGACTGGCCTCTCAGCTCAGTTGGTAGTACCTCTGCCTTCTGCGCCGTAGGTCGTGGGTTCGATCCCTACCGAGAACAAACATTTGTGTGGTGAACATCGATGTTTGTTCTCTGTCTGGGTGTTATATTGTATTCTATGTATGTATTTACAAAAAATAAATAATAATAATTATTATTAGGTATATCAGCTATCTGGTTCCCATAGTACAAGCTCTGCTTAGTTTGGGACTAGATAGTGTTGTGTGGATTGTCCAAAATATTTATTATTTATTTATTTACTCCATGGCTCTCTGTGCAACTCTCATTCTGTACACAGCCTCCTGTGAGCATTCATGTCTTGGCATAAAATGAAATAATATATTACAATTCACAACACTCGCCACATTATTTATTCTCTCTTTTATTGGTAAAAATAAATCAAAAAGACCATGAAAGTAATATTTTGAAATGAAATAATTATTGTCGCACGTTTTGCTTACTGGCTCGAGATTATAAGTATTTTTTTACTTTCGTTCCTTTCGCAATCATATTTTAATAAAATACTACGAGAAATTGTTGGTTACAAGAAATGGAATCGTCCGTTACTCAAATTACGAATTAGATTCTTGTTCGGTTTTCTGTCTTTATTTCTGTGTTGGTTAAATTTAATTTGAGGGGTTTGAAGCCAGCAACAGCCGAACTGGAAACTCTTCAGACGGTCTCCGATTACTCCTTCATTTTCGTTTCGAATATATAATTTCATTTTAGGCCCAAAAACCCTTCGCTTTTCTAAGCGTTCACGTTTAGTGTTTCTATACAAATTGAAAAATAACCAAATAAAAAAATTGGAAAATATTGATAACATGAAAATAAAAGTGAGGTGATGCTCAGATGCCACAAGGTTCTCGAAGGGCGACTATGAACTGGAAAACAAAGGGACGCTCTCATCTTCAGCAGATAGACTGAGGATATTATACAGATATAGTGGGTAAAGAGCTCATTGGATAAAGGCTCCAAATTGTTATTTTTAGAAAATATGGGTCAGATGTCAAACAGTTGATTTCATCAGGCTGCTAATGATGATAATACAGCTTTTTGTCCATGGTTCAGCGTACAAATTACAAGAGCCAAAGAGCCAAGTGTTGGACAAAAAATGTGTAGTTCAGTAATTACCTAAGTTTCGGCCCAGCTGGCTAGTGCCGCACAACATTAGGGACGCGCTTCTCTGCCAACATTTTTACGTTTTTGTGCATAATAAAACCACCTTTTAATAACGAGTCGTACTAAATGTAATAGTATATTATGCAACTAGTGAATAAAAGAAGGATTTAAATCGAGGACCAAATATGAATCACGAGCAAGTGCAGGAATCTAACGACTGAATCACGACCGTAGGGAGTGATTCAAGTGTTAGAATCCTAAACGACGCGAGTGATTCATGGCTCTCGATATAAATCCGTTTTATTCAAGAGTTGCATACTATACTTTATACCATGACTTCGAGAAAAAGAAAGATTTGAGCGAAAAAGGATTAAAAACTATGAACTTTGTTTATACTATTCTTAAATGACAAAAAACAAATAATTTTAGATTTTGATTTGATTTGTAAATAAAGAAGGATAAATTAATGCAAGTTTTCTACTATACCTACTTCTCTTTTATGAACTCAACAACTCAATTGAACAACGAACAACTCAGCACATCTTTTTCATTCCTAGAATGCATTTTCAATCGATTTACTATTATCGAACTTTTTGCTGCATAACTTACTAAGAACAGTATTCAAAATAGCGCCAATTTACTTATGTATGACAATGACAACAAAGAACACAAAACAGTTTTTAATCCAATGCTTGTCAAACTCCTTGTCAAAAATTTCGACCAATCAAATCGAGAGTATTTATGACGCAAGGAGGTTGTAAGGTATTGAGATGGACGTTGACCTTATTCGTGTGTTCCAAATTCAAACACCAAAACAGTGATTAAAAGAGCTTTTTATTCACTGGAAACAGTGAATAAAAAGCTCTTTTAATCACTGTTATATAAGCTTTTTAGAGGGGGTATGGTATAAAGCATTTTATTTTATAAGTTTATCTGTAGAACATGTTTTGTAAATTTTTGTTATGATTTTATTTTATGATAAGAAAATTTGATTTTCAGTTTTTTATGTTTGTTCATTTTTGTAGAGAGCACGAGACCCGTTCACAGACGCGTGTGTACATAATTGGTTTAGTGGCCGTGTTAGAACCGTATACAGATAAGACGTGCGTATACAGAATTATATCTGTGTCTGTGTCAAAACCGCACATAGACGCGCGTGTACAGAACAACATTTTGTTTAGTTTATGTGTAAGAACTACACACAGACGGACGTGTACAGAGCGACATAATTTGTCTAATGGCTGTGTAAGAACCGCACACAGATGCGCGGGTACAGAACGATATTTGTGTAGTGTCTGTGTAAGAACTACACACAGACGGACGTGTAAAGAACGACATAATTTGTCTAGTGGCTGTGTAAGAACCGCACACAGACGCGCGTGTACAGAACGATATTTGTGTAGTGTCTGTGTAAGAACTACACACAGACGGACGTGTACAGAACGACATAATTTGTCTATTGGCTGTGTAAGAACCGCACACAGACGCGCGTGTACAGAACGATATTTGTGTAGTGTTTGTGTAAGAACCACACATATACGAGCGTGTACAGGTACAGAACAACTTGTATGTTTGTGGTAGTTAGAAAGCTTCTTTTGTACGGGATTTAGCAGAGTGTACGGCGTGTGTCGGAAGGTCGGAAGCTCCACATTCATCTCGCATAGGAATAACCGACAGGAATTGCCTTTGCAAGCACTTAAACAAGTTTTCTTCCTGTAAAGTGTCACAATAGCTAAAGATCCTATTAAACTTTAGCAATTTCTAACTTTTCCTATTAGGCTTACTACACACATTTGGTGCCAGACATACGAACTTGTAAACTGTTCTGAAGCCGATGTGTATTGTTTTATTGCTGGGAAAAGTGTTAATTTCTCTGCGGATAAAAATAACGAATGAAAGCAAAGTTTCTAAATAAGCCAACTTTTGAGGTGGCCTTCCTTGGTAAATTAAATGAATTTAAATAATTTATTTGCTTGAAGCATGGTACATTTTCACACACTTTGCTACAAAACCCAGCATCCAAATGCGATAAAGAAAACAGGTAAGTCAGTACATTGTTTAATTTAATGCTGAATACACATCAAAAAATAAATTATTAATTAATACAATATGATGTACAACTAAAATTCAATGTCAAATTAACATAAATAACAAATAATATGTATTGAATTTACTAAGTGTACCAACATGCCTATTTCGCCGTGAAGCAGCATTGCTGTATCGGCTTGAATGGTGTGGGTGCCGGTGAAATTACTGGCACGTGAGTCTGGGCATCTGCAATTCTACTGCATGCCTCAAGTTGATGGACGTATTAGTTTGTTATACAAGAGTGCAAAGCTGCTTTTTAACCGCGTGCTCAATTTTGATGACTGAGCAAGCGCAGGATTCTAAAGTTTAACCACGAGCGTAGCGAGTGGTTTAAAAGTTAGAATCCTAAGCGTCGCGAAGGAATCAAAAGAGCACAAGGTGAAAAATCTTTGCACTCGAGTGCAACATGTAACTTTTCATCCCACCTCAGCGAGGAAATGACTAAATGCAAAAAAGAACATGGCGTGACTAAAAGTAACACACCAAGAAGGTTCCGAGTATGAATTATTAACAAATTTAAAAAGGTTGTATGATAAATTCGCCACCATGCAGGTAGAAGTAAATAGGTTTAATGGTGTTTTGAATTCACAAATACACCAAGAAGATTACGAGTGCGAGTTTTTAACAAAATAAAAAAGGTTATACGCTATGTTCGGCACCATGGAGGTAGAAGTAAACAGGTTGTGTATTCACAAACTTATTGAACACGATATTCTAAATTCAAATTTACTTTATCCTCTAGCGGATAAAAACGGCTTTTCCAGTCAGAAATTAAACAGCCAAAACACACTTTCAGAGCTGGTGGGATGAAAAATATTTTTATTTAATACTAGGTGTACCCTGCCACGCTTTGCTGTGGCACATAGTGCTTAAAAAAACAATCCTTGATGCGGATTATAATATATTTTATATCATACTAAAATTTCAGCTCGATCAGAACTTTTTGAGTTTTTGAAGCGTACACAAACCAACATAACATTTTTATATATAGAAGATATTTGGTTTAGTTATGTATAATATTTGATATCTAACTTTGTAATGACTACGGTAAATTACTATTTACTTACAGGTAAATTACTACTAGATTAACAATAATTACGTACAAAATATACACGAAACCTCACTCACTTGACGAGGGTCCCTTATCTAAATACTGAAAAGCTTCGACTCCACTTCGAATTTAATGTTTGATACTCGCGTATATTATGGCAACACCATATTATTATTAGATACGTACGGCAGAATAGGCGCTGAGCTGCCTCTGGTGGTCATGCATCATGCTGAGTCAGAAATTTGCTGAAGCACACATAAACTAATCTCAATTTTTGTTGTTTAGAATACATGTTTATTACATTTGTTAGTCTTTCTTTTTCTTATTTCAGAGCAACGCTCTTGTTGGCGTAATGTATGCATAATTCTCCAGGTATTTCTTTTGAGGGCAACCTCCTTGACCTCCTTATACGACATGACGGCGATCTTTGCTTTTATTTGGCTCATGTTGCTTATCCTTGGTCGTCCTCTTCCTTTCTTTCTTTCTACTTTTCCTTCGATAATATTTCTGATAAAGCTGTCATGTCTAATGTTGTGTTTTTCTAGTATGATTTTGTTAATATTGTGATAATCTTCTCTATTTTTTTTTGCTTAATTTAATAGTTTGTTTTATGTGTCCTCAGCAGCAAATAAATGCTTGTCTATGTCTATACGTTCCTTTATTCGTTCAGGTTTCAAAACTTGTTTTTCCAGGGCAATTTAATGAGCTCAGCCTTCCTGAAAAATTACGGCCATAAACCTCAATCTTCACCTCGCAATTAACCCCCCAATAAAAAACCACTTCCCCGAATTTGTCTTTAATCCCCCACTAAGTACTTTCGTAACAACTTCCCCGACAAAGATAGATGGTGGAGAGGGCTTTGCATCGAGATAGTGTAATAAAGTTTTGTTCATGATTCCTGGGGAAGTTCTGTGTTCTGGGGCAAGGTACACGCAGCAACAAATTAAGATTTAGACATAGACATAGACATTCATTTATTTACTGCTTCAGCACATATACACACTATTAAAATAAGAAATGAAAACAAAGAAAGATACACGATATTACAAACTAAGTACAAAAGAAAAATTACATTTTTGACATTAAAAATTACAACTCAAATCAAATCAAAAAAATCTCTCGATTTCAAATTCAAAAATAGTATATTTATTCATTTATACCACATAACTGCACTTAAAATCAGTACCACAAGCTCTGTCTGGCTCTGTCTCTGGCTCTGTCTCTGGCTCTGTTTTTGAGTCTGTGTGAGTTTTGACTAAATAAATCTTACGTCGAAACGTCAAACACACAATATAATATACTGGTGAGCACTCAAACAGACTCAAAACCAGAACCAGAGACAGAGCCAGACAGAGCTTGTGGTAGGCCCACAGGTGAGCTATATGCTTGTTCCATCAGCTATTAGTTGTATAAAATAAAAGAAGCTAATTGATCAAAACCAACTCCTTGATTTCCAGAGTTTTAAAATTCACCGAACTTTTGACAACATCTTCGGAATCCAACACAAGGATTAGGTACTTTAGAACGTTTTAAAACTATGCGAGTCTTTGTGCCAGTTTCACGCGACCAAGCCTAGAAGAACTGGCAACAAACTACGGATTGGTTTCTACCATTTTTTGTATGATCCTTTTACAAAAGAAAAATAATAAAAATAGCAGAAAGTGATATAAGCTGAAATAATGAACCATTTGCCGCTGAATTTATTGCGGTAAACATGGTGTGGTTTGTTTGGCCGAAATCCTTACCCGATAATCTATTAACTGAAAACAAATTTCGCCGGTGGTTGGTTAACCAAAAAAGATTTTCGCCAATGAGCAATTAATTTATCTTCACAGTTACAATTTTTTTACATTACCTACGTTTTTAAGGCTTGCGCACTTCTAGGCGATGGCGATCAGCTGAAACGCTGTCAAATATTACAACGATATTTGACAGCACTTCAGCTGATCGCCATTGCCAGCGGCTAGATGTGCGCACGCCTTTGATAATAAAAAAATATAGCCTACATTAGTTATATTTTTTTAATAATATTTTTGACTAAGCTTGTTAAAGATTGAATTCTTTTGTAATAACTGTCGCTATCAGAATAATTAGCCACGAGCCCATACAAAACATAATTTTGCAGCTGCCTGTACATTTAAGTTCCTCTTATATAATCTGTGACCCAGGTAGGAAGCATAAATTCACTTCTTGTACCTTTTTTGGTCGCGTCAGCATTTAATTCCGCTCTGTGAAATGTTTTTAAAGCTTCCAGACTCAGTTTTTATTTCTTCCTTGATTAAGATTGTCTGAGATATTTCTTATTTTAGTTTTAAAAAGTTTTTGAGATGTTCTCTTAGTTAGATGTGCTCATAGTTTATCAAAGAAGACGCTTTTGTTGAATGAAAGAGATTTTTATAAAAGTAACTGACAAACAAATAATAAGCCGCTTCCCACCGGTGCGTGATATCGCGCACCAGCTCGCACGACACACCATGGGAACGGTCTCGTGCGCCGAGGTGCGCGGTAGCACAGGAGTATTTTCTACTGTGTGCGTTGCCGTGCGTCGTCGTGCGCGGTGCGTGATGATCTGCAGAACCACGCACCGTAGGAAGGCAGCATTAGACTGTCTAAGATTTTGAAAGAATACCATGAGGGCTACTACGGACAGACATACATACATATACACTGTTACTCGAAAACTCTTCATTGAATTTTTCTCCGTAGCTCAAACTCTGTTTTACTTTATTACACGGCAAACTAGATATTATCTACGCATTCCGACGCCATCTTTTTTCCCGACTAGTGATGTGTTTCGTCACCCGGTCTCAGTAGGGATGTTCTATCTCCAAAGCCAGCTAACATTAGGTAAAAACATTGGCGAAACATTAATTGAGATTGAGATAAATTGAGATCAGATGAGATTGTAGTCAAAGGATGGTCTAATTAATGTAAAAAAAAAATTGAAGATTGTTAAATTACACATTTCAAAGTCTAAATGTTACTTATGAGTTCCAAAATACGCTTGCACCTAGCTTTATCAGCACAAAAGCCAATGCGAACAATTGGTGCAATTTGCATACAGACTAAGCTCCTTGCACACATCCGCAACTGCGGTTTGCCTACATTACAGGCTGTCTTGTCACTGTTGCAGGCATGCCTATTTGTCACACGGCACCTCTGTTGTATTGTTTGAAAGTTTGCATATGGCAAAAGCCAGTATACCAAATAAAAGAACTAAACTGGCTCAATTTGATTATGTAGATGTAAGTTTATACAGATGCTAAATTTTCTTTAGACATAGACATTTATTTATTTACTACAAAAGCACACAAAAACCAGTAAAAAACAAGGACACTAAAAGAAGAAAGATACAAACAATACATCGATACTGGAGAAGTGCGTCGTGTTTCTGTGTGCTACAGCAGCAAAAGGGCCTTGACTCAGCATAATGCCTAGCTTCTGTGAGGAAGCTATGCGCTAGTATTCTGTCAAGACCGTAAGCCAATAGACCTTTCTCTTTCTTTAGTTCTTTCTTCCTTTCTTTCTTTCTTTTGCTTTTTGCCTTTCTTTTTCTTTTTTAGTTATATCTTTCTTTCTTTCTTTATGAAATCTCAATTGATTTCAATTACTTAACCTGTAAAATCAGCAACGTTTATACTGGTGATGAAGTGTAAAATATGTGTGACTTGTTCGAAAACATTTTTGTAGAGGGTGACAAACCAACATCGAGCTATGCTGCGCTGTACTGCGCTGTGGTATGTTTGGTCAACTCGCTCGCCTAATATTTTAATGAGGATACAAACAAACCATGCTGTGCTGCGCTGTGAAGCTTTTAAAAACGCAGCATGCTCAGCCGCGCTGTGCCGAACCAAGCTATGTTTTTTATGGAGCTCTGCCATGTCAGTGCGCTGTGTCTTTTCAATTTGTCTGCACTTTTATAATGAGCTAAGCAAAGCGTAGCACAGCTTGATGTTGATATGTTAAAAAAACGTAGCTTAAGAAACATAGCACAGCACAGCGCAGTACAGCGCAGCATAGCTCGATGTTGATTTGTCACCCCAAGCTCTTTGCTTTAGTAGATATCAGGCTTTAGTTTAAAGCACTGCATACATTTTGAACAGATGTATATAAAAACTATGAATAATGGCGCCACAACGACATAAAAATAACAACTAAAAAGCTAAAGTGCATATTGTGTGAAATAGCATCGTAAAAACTTAATCCAAAACAGTTCTACGTTATTTTAACTTAGTCACAGTTACAAAAAGCCATGTGCATTTCTCCAGCTTCCTCATATGGAAATTGCGAATTCTGAAAACGCCAACATTTAAAGCATAATTGGAGCAATCATTGATTTGAAGGAAAATTTAGCAGCAAAAAAAACAACGACTCTATGAGACTTTATAGGTGTGTTAGCTGGAGAGCGGCTCCACAGCTTCCTCATTCAGTGTGGGCAAACGGCTAACGATAGAGCTATATAGTAAACGCCAAATTTTAGAGCATAATTAGAGCACCCGGCTTAAAAAAAATCAAGTCTCTAGCTCGAAAACTCTTTGAGTTAGAAGACTATAACAACGTGTTTGCTGGGAAGCCATTTCTCCAGCTAACACATGTGGATCTCAGGAATGGCTATAGCTAGAAAGTTGCTTGATATCTCCAAATTTAGAGCAAAAAATATCATGGATGCTCCAAATATTTCAAGTGTCTAGGTTCAAAACTCACCGAGTTAGAAGCTTTGATGACTGTGTTAGCTGGAGACACGTTTGTCTGGCACGCACATGCTACATCTGAGGATCTACAATAGCTACAGATTCGGTTGACGTGTCCAAACCGAGCTATGAATTAGAGCACTCGGCTCCAAAATTTTGGACTCTCTAGGACAAGTAGTTTCCTAGTAATGAAGAAAAGAACATTTTGCCGCCAGAATTTTCAAATGTATGTTCGCACCCGTAAAAATGCGGCGTCGCCGCTCTGAAAGTTTGGTATCAGCGTAGGAATTTGAACGTTATTCGGTTTATTTTAGATCGCGATACGAGTCATTTTCGTATGCGCTTAGCGGTTTTGATTTCTGAAACCTCAAACTCATATTTTCTCTTTTTGTTAGGTTGAGAGCTTTCTCTCTATCTATATGAGAATTGTGTGTTGCCCGTTCTTGTTCGTTTTATAGTTTCTTTAGTAATGCGTGTCTTTTAGGTATTCTTAGAAAAAAAACTTTATTTGGTTCTGTAAATAGGTACCTGCTAGGCCAGTGTTGATGATTCTACCTACTCTGTCTGTTGTTAGCTGTCTGTTCTCTGTGTTTTACTGTATTCAGTCAGGTTTTTATGAGCGTATCGAGTAAACCAGGCGGACGGAAAATAGGTATTTACTGCGGCTTGCTAGTTGTGTGCGTACTCACGCACACTTGCCCCCTATCACTTGCCATCTCACCAGATGGCAAGTGATAGGGGGGGTATCTCACCATGTTGTGCCGTCACCTGGTGGGTAAGGGCAGGAAGAAGAAAAAGCACTTTTTGGGGTTTTTTGTTTCATTTTCAACTATATTCCTATATTGTGAATTGGACATAAGTTTTTGAATCCAAGATGGCGGCTTCATTTTTTTTCTTAAAAAATGGATATGGGTATCGTTTAATAGGTTTTTGGGGGCTCTGGTTGTGAATTCGACAATAATTTTTGAATCCGAGATGGCGGCTTAATTTTTTTTTTCTTAAAAAATGGATATGGGTATCGTTTAATAGGTTTTTGGGGGCTCTAATTGTGAATTCGACATTATTTTTTGAATCCAAGATGGCGGCTTCATTTTTTTTCTCAAAAAATGGATATTAGTATCGTTTAATAGGTTTTTGGGGGCTCTGGTTGTGAATTCGACATTATTTTTTGAATCCAAGATGGCAGCTTCATTTTTTTTCTTAAAAAATGGATATGGGTATCGTTTAATAGGTTTTTGGGGGCTCTGATTGTGAATACGACATTATTTTTTGAATCCAAGACGGTGGCTTCATTTTTTTCCTTAAAAAATGGATATGGGTATCGTTTAATAGGTTTTTGGGGGCTCTGATTGTGAATACGACATTATTTTTTGAATCCAAAATGGCTGCTTCCCTTTTTTTCTCAAAAAATTGATATGGGTATCGTTTAATAGGTTTTTGGGGGCTACAATTGTGAATTCGACATTATTTTTTGAATCCAAGATGGCGGCTTCATTTTTTTCCCAAAAAATGGATATTAGTATCGTTTAATAGGTTTTTGGGGGCTCTGGTTGTGAATTCGACATTATTTTTTGACTCCAAGATGGCAGCTTCATTTTTTTTCTAAAAAAATGGATATGGGTATCGTTAAATAGGTTTTTGGGGGCTCTGATTGTGAATTTGACATTATTTTTTGTATCCAAGATGGCGGCATCATTTTTTTTCTCAAAAAATTGATTATGGGTATCGTTTAATAGGTTTTTGAGGGCTCTAATTGTGAATTCGACATTATTTTTTGAATCCAAGATGGCAGCTTCATTTTTTTCCTTAAAAAATGGATATGGGTATCGTTTAATAGGTTTTTGGGGGCTCTGATTGTGAATACGACATTATTTTTTGAATCCAAAATGGCTGCTTCCTTTTTTTTTCTCAAAAAATTGATATGGGTATCGTTTAATAGGTTTTTGGGGGCTACAATTGTGAATTCGACATTATTTTTTGAATCCAAGATGGCGGCTTCATTTTTTTTCCCAAAAAATGGATATTAGTATCGTTTAATAGGTTTTTGGGGGCTCTGGTTGTGAATTCGACATTATTTTTTGACTCCAAGATGGCAGCTTCATTTTTTTTCAAAAAAAAATGGATATGGTTATCGTTTAATAGGTTTTTGGGGGCTCTGATAATGAATACGACATTATTTTTTGAATCCAAAATGGCTGCTTCATTTTTTTTCTCAAAAAATTGATTATGGGTATCGTTTAATAGGTTTTTGAGGGCTCTAATAATGAATTCGACATTCTTTTTTGAATCCAAGATGGCGGCTTCATTTTTTCCTTCAAAATGGATATGGGTTTCGTTTAAAAGGTTTTTGGGGGCTCTGATTCATTTTTTGTATCCAAGATGGCGGCTTCATTTTTTTCTCAAAAAATGGATATGGGTATCGTTTAATAGGTTTTTGGGGGCTCTGGTTGTGAATTCGACAATATTTTTTGAATCTAAGATGGTGGCTTCATTTTTTTTCTTAAAAAATGGATATGGGTATCGTTTAATAGGTTTTAAATGGCTCTGATTGTGAATTTGACATTATTTTTTGTATCCAAGATGGCGGCATCATTTTTTTTCTCAAAAAATGGATATGGGTATCGTTCAATATGTTTTTGGGGGCTCTGATTGTGAATTCGACATTAATTTTTTAATCCAACATGGCGGCTACTTTTTTTTTCTTAAAAAAACGGTTTTCTGTATAGTTGGTTTACTGACGATAGTTGAACGAGACAACGTCATACAGCTGTCCACGCGAACGCATCGCTCACTCAAAAAGGAGAAACAGATGTCGAACACTGCCGAACGCTGAGGCCGATTGTGCTTCTTTGGCACTCTTTCCACGCTCTCGTTTGCATTGCGTGCATTTGGCTCTATTGAATTATAAGACTATAAGATATAAATGATATCTATATCCATTTTTTAAGAAAAAAAAGACGGGTTGCACTCCGGGAGTGCCGGCAGAAGTGAAAACTTGCCGCTCGTATTAAAACTTATAAAGTACTCACTCATTTTCTTTCGCTATTCATAATACCTAAATAAATACAGTAGATCTATAAAATCATGTACCAATGACCACTACTACCTGCCGCGGGCGGCCGCTAGTTCATAAAATCTATAATAGGTATGTACTACAGTCACGAAAAACGCCTTGGTATGCTTGCTACTAACTATTATCTATTCTGTGACGTTACCGTGTCATAGTAACTACTAGCGTATCTGTAGCGTCTTACGCTTTTTCGATCAAGTCACGTGATCCTGACGCCCTGACGCCCTGACGCGAGTTTAAGATTTTATACCCATTACAGAAAAAGTGCTCAACGCCGCTAAAGAAGTTTTCACTTCAAAAAAAATGAAGCCCACATCTTGGATTCAAAAAATAATGTCGAATTCACAATCAGAGCCCTCAAAAACCTATTAAACGATACCCATATCCATTTTTTGAGAAAAAAAATGAAGCAGCCATTTTGGATTCAAAAAATAATGTCGAATTCACAATCAGAGCCCCCAAAAACCTATTAAACGATACCCATACCCATTTTTTAAGAAAAAAAATGAAGCTGCCATCTTGGATTCAAAAAATAATGTCGAATTTATAATTCGAGCCCCCAAAAACCTATTAAATGATACCCATAACCATTTTTTTTGAAAAAAAATGAAGCTGCCATCTGTGATTCAAAAAACAATGTCGAATTCACAATCAGAGCCCCCAAAAACCTATTAAACGATATCCATATCCATTTTTTGAGAAAAAAAATGTAGCAGCCATTTTGGATTCAAAAAATAATGTCAAATTCACAATCAGAGCCCCCAAAAACCTATTAAACGATACCCATACCCATTTTTAAGGAAAAAAATGAAGCCGCCATCTTGGATTCAATAAATAATGTCGAATTTGTAATCCGAGCCCCCAAAAACCTATTAAACGATACCCATATCAATATATTGTGAAAAAAAATTAAGCTGCCATCTTGGATTGAAAAAATATTGTCGAATTCACAATCAGAGCCCCCAAAAACCTATTAAACGATACCCATACCCATTTCTTAAGGAAAAAAATGTAGCAGCCATTTTGGATTCAAAAAATAATGTCAAATTCACAATCAGAGCCCCCAAAAACCTATTAAACGATACCCATACCCATTTTTTAAAGAAAAAAATGAAGCCGCCATCTTGGATTCAAAAAACAATGTCAAATTTATAATCCGAGCCCCCAAAAACCTATTAAACGACACCCATATCAATATATTGTGAAAAAAAATTAAGCCGCCATCTTGGATTGAAAAAATATTGTGGAATTCACAATCAGAGCCCCCAAAAACCTATTAAACGATACCCATACCCATTTTTCAAGGAAAAAAATGAAGCTGCTATCTTGAATTAAAAAATTAATGTTGAATTCACAATCAGAGCCCCCAAAAACCTATTAAACGATACCCATATCCATTTTTTGAGAAAAATATGAAGCCACCATCTTGGATTCAAAAATTAATGTTGAATTCACAATCATAGCCCCCAAAAACCTATTAAACGATACCCATATCCATTTTTTGAGAAAAAAATGAAGCCACCATCTTGGATTCAAAAATTAATGTTGAATTCACAATCAGAGCCCCCAAAAACCTATTAAACGATACCCATATCCATTTTTTGAGAAAAAAATGAAGCCACCATCTTGGATTCAAAAATCAATGTTGAATTCACAATCAGAGCCCCCAAAAACCTATTAAACGATACCCATATCCATTATTTAAGAAAAAAAATGAAGCCACCATCTTGAATTCAAAAATGAATGTCAAATTCACAATTAGAGCCCTAAAAACCTTTAGAACATTAAGTATCTACGTTAACAACTTTTGAAGAAAAAAAATAAAACGTTTTCCGGAATAGAGCCCCCCCACTTTTCTTCATAATTATTATATTTATAATATTTCCTTTCGCTTTCCCGTGAGTATTTACTGCAGCTCGCTAGTTATGTACGTACTCACAGACACAATGATAGTTTCGCACGATGCCATTTACACCTAGTGTGACAAGAGTAGGTAACTCATGGTTTGAAAACATTGTTGGTTAGTTGAGAGACTTAGAGATATAATTTCATGATATTTAAAACTAAAAATAAAAAATCTAAAGTCAGGTTTCTTAATAAATACATATTTAAACTTAAACTAACCATTATAAAACTTTTCTTTGGTGTTTTTTTGTTTCATTTTAACCTATATTCCGCTTCCTGAGCTACGTAATGAGTGTTTAAGACATGAATCCTAGGGTAACTATTTACCAGGCACGGGCAACACACAACTCCATCCGACTAACGTTCAAATTCCTACGCTGATACCATACTTTCAGAGCGGCAACGCCGCATTTTTACGGGTGCGAACATAATATTTGAAAATTCTGGCGGCAAAATGTTCTTTTGTTGATTACTAGGAAACTACTTGTCCTAGAGAGTCCAAAATTTTGGAGCCGAGTGCTCTAATTCATAGCTCGGTTTGGACACGTCAACCGAATCTGTAGCTATTGTAGATCCTCAGATGTAGCATGTGCGTGCCAGACAAACGTGTCTCCAGCTAACACAGTCATCAAAGCTTCTAACTCGGTGAGTTTTGAACCTAGACACTTGAAATATTTGGAGCATCCATGATATTTTTTGCTCTAAATTTGGAGATATCAAGCAACTTTCTAGCTATAGCCATTCCTGAGATCCACATGTGTTAGCTGGAGAAATGGCTTCCCAGCAAACACGTTGTTATAGTCTTCTAACTCAAAGAGTTTTCGAGCTAGAGACTTGATTTTTTTTATGCCGGGTGCTCTAATTATGCTCTAAAATTTGGCGTTTACTATATAGCTCTATCGTTAGCCGTTTGCCCACACTGAATGAGGAAGCTGTGGAGCCGCTCTCCAGCTAACACACCTATAAAGTCTCATAGACTCGTTGTTTTTTTTGCTGCTAAATTTTCCTTCAAATCAATGATTGCTCCAATTATGCTTTAAATGTCGGCGTTTTCAGAATTCGCAATTTCCTTATGAGGAAGCTGGAGACATGCACATCAAAAAGCCTCATAAAATATACAAAGCCATTTTAAAATTAGAGCTGAAATAATGGCTTTTTGTGCTCTGCCACTATTTAAGTGACTGTAGGATATTAACTTTGGATATTGTAACGGAAATGTAACCGCGACTTTGATTCTGGTTCTTTTGAACCAGTGCCAATGTGGTGAAAGGATTTCAAGTGCACCTCATAGAGGCTCCTTCCGTGCACTCAACATTATATTTTCGAACTTTTTAGATTTTATGTTAGGTATTTATTTTAGATTTTAAGTCAAAAACAATTTCCCCAGAGAAAGAAATGTTTTTTTTTCTCTCTGGTACACTGCAATGACGGTCCTTTTGAGCAAGAGGAGTGTTGTAAACTCATTTTGATTCAGTATTCTACCTCAGTACGTTCGTACGATATGTTCTGCTCCATCGGACAGCTCAGCTGACTGAATTAGCATAATCTGATGTTTTGTTGGAATTATTCATCGCGAAGTGTAGAACAAACAGATGGCAGCAGGCAGTGTGGAAATGTTTTGTAACTAACTTTTACCTTTGTTATCTCATGCAGTCGTATTGTTATAACTTTTGGAATTTAAGGCGAAGACCACCGTTAATTTGGTGTTTTTCTCGCTTACACACTTTTACCCCTTTGATTTAAAAGATATAAAAATACCAAATTTATTTATCGAAAAGTTATTAGCAAATAGTATATTATTGCAAAGGCAGCAAAATAGGCAATTGCAGGTCGAGTATGAGTTTGAAGGCCGAGCCGCAGGCGAGGACTTCAATGATACGAGACAGGCAATTGCCATTTCGGCCGAGGCATATATAGTGCTTTTCTGAAAAAAATGCAAGGAAATAAAAAAGGGTCTTTTACATAATATATTTATTTTTTATTAACCAAATAACAACGAACTCCGCTTTACCGCCAATTTTTATTTTACAGTTTGTGCCAAAAGGTAAACGCATCTGTGGCTATACAGCCACGAGAACGCAATGTGTACGATAGATGAAAGAGTTCTGAATTCAAACAGCACACTGTTTCATACAACATTGCCGGAGCGAGAACGCGCCGGGAAGTGATTTTGGTTTTTCAGTCTACGTAAATATGATACTTCGCGTGTTCTTTACTCAAAAGTAATGACAATATTTCCGCGCATGTTTAAGAAAATAAAATTTTGATCTGAACATCCAACCGTTTTTCTACATAGCAGTTTCCTAGCTGGTATTTGACAAAGGTAAACTTTTAAGAAAGAAAACGTGTTCAATCAAAAATATTGCTTTTTGCTACCAAAAAATTATTTAAAACATAGTTGCTAGGTATTTTCTATAAATATGCTCAGTGTATTTATACCTTCAAAAGGTATACGAGTGAGAAGTTGGTTTAAAATTTTGAATAAAAGATTTTTTTCTGACTACATCACATCATCAAGGCAAAAGTGAGTATGTACAGTCACGGTATGAAAATGTTCGTCACCTTAGAGTCGGTTTTCGCTTGCACCAGTGCCTTGATCATGAACACATTTTGACATAATTTGTGACGTTAACTTATTGGTGTATTCTGTCTATTCATTTCCATTCCGCCACTATGCAACTGACACCATCGATATTAAAACTGAGTAAAATGATATTTCTGGCTGTAGTGGAAAAATAAATAAGATTTACGACTCTTTGAAACACGGCATCACTTCAATGGGTCTATTTCTAAAACACAATTCGTTCAGGCGATCGCTGAATCCGCTGTGAGTTTTCAATTTTTGTTTGAAAATTCTGAAAATCGAACGCGGATTCAATGGTTACCCGAAGGAGCCGTGTTACAGAAACAGCAGGGCTGATCCTTTTGTATTCGATCTCCCAATTCTCTTTTATTTTTAATTTAGGATATTAAAAGGTTTTATTTTAAAAGTATGTTTTATTTAACAGAATTTATCCAGGGCAGATTTTTCCATCTACGGAATTACGCTATTCGTCAAATAAAATATATCAGTCCTTGTTTTTAACTAGCTTAAAAAAGGATTTTTTATCTGACGGATTTTATTATTGTACATTGAGAAAATAGAACCCCGCAAACAACTGTACGTAGCTCAAAATACACGTAACGTAAATGTATAATTATTTTAATAAATTGAATCTATTTCACGGGTATTTATCGCTTAAATTACCTTTTTTATTTATTTTCCTGAGGTCTTACGGACAACGAACATCAAGTGAGGGTAGTCTGTGATACTACCTCTACTTTTCAACGACGGTATCACTCATGTCAATGCTCCAGTCTACCCGCGAGTCTATTGCAAAATAGCTGAAACATCGGGGGAAAAAATTGCGTTTTAAATACCTGTGTAATAGATTTTGTAGTGTTAATATCGCGAAAAATTAAAAAGTTCTCTATAAATAAACCATCGAAGGAAGGTAGTTTTCCGCACGAAAAGCAAGTTTTAGAACGGTATGTACTGAACCTACTTATAATGCAGTTTGGAACAACTATTAACAGCATTCATTAGCGGTGTTGTGGCTCAGACTACTTAAAGTTCCTCGGTGTTTTTTGAATGTCATTATGTCTTGGGAAGTTTCCGAAAGTTTGGGAAACTTTTTCTCTGATTTTGTCAGGTGTTCTGGAACGGAAGTTCGGGATGGAGTGGAATTCTGAACACCTGTTTGGATGTTTATAAGAGGGTAGCTCATTCATTGCTGTATGGCCTATACTCAAGAGGGGTCCTCAATATTTAAATTAGGATTTTAAATAACCATGCAGTTGTGCATTTAGTTATTTTGGAATTAACAGGTTTTTTATAACTCGTTCATTGGCTCGCAAATATTTGCGAGTGTTCAGTACAGCGATACTTTACAATCATTTTTTTGCCACTGATTTCTACCGACTGAAAATAAAAAAAGAGGAGGTTCTTTCAGCTGTATTTTTTATGTTTATTATCGCATGATTTCCTCATTTACGTATGAGCTGATCTGTAACGTTCTTTTTTAACTAAAAGGAGATTTATATTAGTCTAATAATTTTAATATTGATAATGCTTTATTATTAATTTAAATATTTTAAACTTTCATTATTTAAATAGGAAAGTTTGTTTTTAAACACAGAATACATGTTTACAATTTTTTATGTTTAATTCTGGTTACTAAAAGCCTCATCTATAATAATTAATGTCTCCAGAAAATAATTATTTTGCGCCCTTCCTGGTATTTGAACAACCCTGTGACGTCAATCTTTATTAATTTACCCATTTATTCCGTGGCCACTAGATTTCCTAGTCAGTGGTTCCTTTGCCTTTGCCAAATATCAAACCTTACGGCTGTCAGATGCCAGCCAGCTTCAAAAACCTCACCTTAGGTTTCAGCCCTACTTGTATGTACGCTTTCTTTACTAGTGCAAAATTATTCTTTAGTCAAAGAGGTATGTCAGGAATGACTTTTTCAATGATACACTGCCTGCGTTATAATAATAATTTTATTGACTTCACAATAAAAAACTAACAACTAGCTTTTAATGTATCTATTTTTTCAGACTTCGGCCCGCTTCCACTCCAAATATTGCTATGCCCTGAACATTAGGGCCTATTATGTATTCACTATTTTTAACTTTAAGACCTCACCATGTAAATAATAATTGCAATAAATAATATGAGTATGAGTAATGCTGAATCTATAAAGCCTTGTACACATCTAGATCACGTTGATGACGAGCAGTGTATCGCTGTTATATATCGTACTGCCAAAGTTCTCGCTAGCGGCAGATGTGCGCATAACCTTATGCTGAAACTGATCATCATTCTCAGTCTGATGATGATGAAGACAATTTTAATACAATATTGACTTAGAGAGAGTGTGCAGGTATCACGCACAAAGATTTGATCATCATTATTTCAAGTGAAGACGACTACTGCTGAATCTTTCTCTTACCGTCTTAAATAGCTTATGAGCACCCAACAACTGAGCAATCATTATTTTTCCTCATCTTTTGATTTAAGCTGTACTTTTTACCACCTAAATAAAACACTTTTGAGCTTCAAAGGCTATCAGTTTCTGACCTACAAACTCTGTCAACAGCTACTAAAAACCACAAATGTATAAATAGCAAAAAGAGAATGCATGCAGTTGTTTGACCTATATTTTCTACAGTTACTACAAACCAAGGGATATCAAAAGGTGAATGAATGCGGGTAAGTATAGGGTGCAACCTTATCTGGCACCGTACAAAGCTCTGTTGCTACTACAAGAGTCATTCGCAATCCTTAATCACAAGTCTTAGCATGGGCAGAGGCGCATTACGTTTAATGGCAACTGGGTTTTAGTTGCTATGAATTCTCTAAAAAAAATCGGTTGTCTGTAAAGTCAGTTTACTGACGATAGTTGAACGTGACAACGTCATACAGCTGTCCACGCGGACGCATCGCTCACTCAAGAAGGAGAAAGACAGAGGTAGAACGCTGCCGAACGCGGAGGCCGATTGTGACTCTTTGTCGCTCGTTCAGCGCTCTCGCTCTCGCTTGCACTTTAAGCGTCTTCGTCTTCGTCTTCGTGCGTGCAGCCGGCTCCATCAAATTATAAGACGTTATCACGTCAAAAAAAAGATGCTTATGGTCCACTCTAGTACGCAGTAGCAAAGGGAGCGCAGGGCGTTATAAATTACAGCTAATAATGTTGATTTTCAAGATGCAGTGCGGTCGTCAACACCGGTATATTTACAAAGTATTCAAAAAGTATTTATTTAAAATACACAAAAATGATTGAACTATCTACCGACCATTACAAACGATTTTATTTTATAACTACAATGTGTTGTACAATGTGTTTTTTTTTTCATACAAAAAGAGTGTTTATGCTAATAGCATTGTCTTTCAGTCTTCTTGAACGTACAAATAATGGTGTGGCATGTTTTTTTAAATACAGAGTATTGTATAAAATATAGAATATATTAAATAATGTGAAACCAAACCAAAAGTATAGAAATAGTTGAGGTAATAGTGATCTAGAGATAGCGCAGCTGATCCAAATCAGTTCAGTTTGTTATTGAGTAACAATCATCCATCCATCTATTCATCTATCCATCCATATTTTCCAAACTTTCACATTTATAATACTAGTGGGATATTGGGACTTTATTTAGCTTTATGTTGAGCTTGACACGTAATAAGCACCTTCAAGAGAATCACTCTCGGTCGGTGATAGTGACAGTAAATTACTCGCTAACGGCGACCACTAATTGGTGCACCGCTAATATGTCGAAGCTGAAAATATTGCTAAGATTAAACTGAGAAATGTGCTGTGATTGCTACGAAATGCTACGAATTGCCTACATAGTGCTACGGAATGCTACGTACTTCTACGATTGGTAGTAAAGATTGGCGACGTAGGTAACTTACACAGAGTTTGGGGGAACCCAAAGAATAAAAAAACAAATTAAGAATAAAAAACAACTTCAAGAAAATAGATAGATAGATAACTCTTTATTGATTACTCTGACATATAAGTATACAGTATTTAGCTTAAAAATAAAAATTCACAGTAAAACATTGGGCGGCCTTATCGCTAACAGCAATCTCTACCAGGAACATATTGTCAGCATTTCGAAAATCTTAATTTCTGTATGAAAAAATACCATTTTTAGTTCAACTTTTGTAGGTACATAATGTCCTCCTTCTTATTTTTCTTATAGTGTCACTAGTTTTTCGAATCAAATGTGGTGAAAGAGTTTTAAGTGCGATTATAATATCTTTGAAAAATTTTAATAGTGCTAGGATTTGAGCGATTTTGTTTACTCTTAAAAACCGTTACAACAGTTCTAACAGGAAGATACTATCTTCAGTTTACGGAATGGTCTTTGTACACTCTGTATAGGAATCCAATACTGTTCTATTTAATGTTTGTTGTTGGTTCTAACAATTATAGCTCATGACGCTTCGCGATAGCTTTCCACTTCTTGAAACTGTTGTTTATTTTTAAATTCCTCCTTCTTCTTCCTGCCCTTATCCCACTTTATGTGAGGTTTGCACAATATGTTTTCCAGTGCACGAAAAGAGCCTCTTTGAGGCGCACTTAAAATCCTTTCACCACACTTGGTTCGAAAGAATCAGTGACACGATAAGAAGAAGAATATGTTTTCCACTTCCATTCTCCTCTATCAGCCGTCATCTCTGTATTCACTTCTTTCTCCATCTTTTACCTCTTCATCCATTTTTTCTTTGGCCTACCCGCATATTCATCTACAATTTATAATGAACGTTCTTAGAAATCATTATTTTGTTCAAAAACTCGATGGAAATTTTAAACCTTCAAATTGTGACGATTCACAGAATTTGAATTGAGATTAAAGTACTGACATTTATTTATTCGCCTTCTAAGTATAATCTTTTTTCTTAGAATTATGATTCAATCGTCAAAAAATCTTAGCAAAAATTCGTAAAAAATATACTTTAATATTTTACTGCCATATTTCTTGTCTCAAACATTCAAAAAAAAAATATTTTTATTTATTTTATCCTTAAAAGGTACTAGCCCGGTCCTATTATATTAACATGGTGTAGACCTACCACAAGCTCTGCCTGGCTCTGGCTTTGAGTCTGTGTGAGTGCTCACCAGTGTATTATACTGCGTGTGTGACGTTTCGTCGTAGGATTTATTTAGTCAACACTCACACTGCTCAAAACCAGAGCCAGAAAACCAGACGAAGCTTATGGTAGGCCAACTGATAGGTTTATTTTGAAGCTGTAACAGAATTTTGTCGGTAGCATTTTGTAATACATTTTAGGGTAGCTGAGACTATACAGGCTGAGTGTGTGTGTTTATTTTATTGGGCAGCAAGCATTGGCTACTTTTATGAGTATGTGGGTGTATTTGTGTATTTATTATACACAAATACACCCACATACTCATAAAAGTTCAAAATGTCAAGTATAGAATAGAAACAAGATACCAACATGTTGCGATACCAAGAATCCTTAGTAGTAGTAGAAAGGACAAGCGTCCTCAAAGGCAATAATTGTCCTGACTGAAACAGTGCTTTTGTCAAAAACTAGTTCCAAACTATTAAACAATGCCGAATGCTGATTACACAATACCAAAACTAGCGCGCTAGTTTCGTTTACAGAGAGAGTTTGGTCGGCAGTCCTAACTTTTGGGGTACATGCAAATCCTTTGAATGCAGAAAGCTATTTTGGTAACAAAAAATGTGTACATGAATGAAAATATTTTTTTTTTATACTTTTAATCGACAAACAAGCATACGGCCCACCTGATGGAAAGCGGTTACCGTAGCCTATGGACACCTGCAATACCAGAGGCATCACAAGCGCGTTGCCGACCCTTTAAAAAATTTAAAACACCCTTTTTGAAGAACCCCATGCTATAGTCCTTAGGGAAAACCTCAACAGGGAGATCATTTCATAGCCTGAGTGTTCGCGGGAGGAAGTTCCTTTGAAACCGAACGGTGCGCGACCACCCATGCTCTAAGGTGTGAGGATGAACTCTTTGCCTATGGCGAGCAGTGCGATGGTAGAATGTAGCTGTTGGCATGATGTCAAACAGTTCTTCAGAGCATACCCCATTATACAAGCGGTAGAACACGCACAATGAGGAGAAGTCTCTCCTCAGACTTAAGGGCTCAATACCGCTTGTGAGCTTGGGATCGTCAACAATTCTCACAGCCCGTCTTTGGATCGAATCAAGGTGTCCAAGCTGGTATCCAGGTGCTCCTGCCCAGAGGTGACAGCAATACTCCATGTGAGGCCGAAATATGAAAATATTTCGATTTTTTTACCTACGATAGAGACCTTTGACTGGCCTTTTAGCTCAGTTGGTAGTATCTCTGCGTTCTGCGCCGTAGGTCGTGGCTTCAATCCCCACCGAGAACAAATATTCATTGTGAACAAAGATATTCTCTGTTTGGTTGTATTCTAAGTATGTTATAATAACAAACAAAAATGTATGTTATATATTATATCAGTTATCTGATTCCCATAGTATAAGCTCTGCTTAATTTGGAACTAAATAGTGTTGCGTGTGTCCTGGGCAACCACGGCAAAATTGAAATTTTAAATTATTCAAATAAGGTCAAGCTTTGCAACTTTTTCCACATTTTTCCGAGTTCTTGTTAACGGATAAGAGGTAAATATTTATAAAACCTCTTATTTTGAGCTCAAAACTATTTGCACTGAAAAAATACAAGTTAAAGCGAAGCTCTTGATTGCTCTAAATAATTAACAAATACCCAGGGTAAAGCGACTATGTCAATTGTAAAAACCACCAGGAAGCCAGATTTTGGTCGTAGTTCACCATTACGTCAAACAACAGTTATCTTAACCGACGATAACTGTGTATAAAAAATATTGTTATAATATTTTAATCTATTCTCCGCCATGCCATCTAAATGCAAGTGTTTATGAATATTTTTTTCCAAATTAATAAAGAAAAAGCTGTGACTTTGAAAAAAAGTACTTAGAAACTGAACTGTAATTCACAGTTTTATACTTCAACAGTCAGTATCGTTTACACTTATTTTTGTTTTGATTTTGTAGTTTGTTTCAATTTTTTTTTACATAACGGCTTGCGTTTGACCGCAATCTCACCTGCTGTTAAGTGATGATGCGGTCGATAAATATATGTATGATGTTAAAAAATACAGTAAAACTTTTAATTTTATATCCAGTTTTAGGTATTTCGCCAAGGTAGACGAAAAAAATTACAAAGTATTTTGAAAACTTACATTTAGGTTATAATAGGTTGTTCTTAACTACTGGTTAGCATGATGGTGCAAGTTGAACCAATTATTTTATTCATGGGAGAAGGTCCTGTGGAATCCCACTTGGACCGAATCTTGTGCCAAATGCCAAGACTTAAACATTTTATAAATGTTGTTTCTAGCAGTTGCGATTTCCTCCATTTTGTTTGACCTCTTTTCAACGTTTTTAATAAGCAATGATTTTATACCTGCAGTAGTCTCGGTAGAGTAGAACCTTTCTATCACTGTATAGATATTACAAGAGACGGCAGCTTCATATCAGTATCAGTATTTTCTGAATACATTTTCTCCTAGGTTCAAATTTGGTCGCACCAAAGAATTTTCGTGTCTTAAAATGATGTAATACGCCAGTGAAGTAAATATTAAGGCTGGTTTACACTTTGATTAGTGTGAGTGCAGGTGATTAGTGCGAGTACAGGTGTGTAGTGCGAGTAGTGTCCAATTCACTGCGAGTGTCTTCGGTCCACTTTACCAATTTTTACAACAAAAAGCGTCCGACGCTACACACTAAACGCTAAACACTTCTGTCCAGACGTGTTTAGTGGCAGGCACGCTGCGAGTGAGGGGGAAGGGAGGGCGCGCGGGATGGCTACTCGCAGTCCACTCGCAAAAAAATAGAACAAGCTTCTATTCACTTTACTACACAGCCCACTAATCACTTGTACTAATCAGTCGCTGTCCACACCTAGTCACTAAGCACCTGCACTAATCACCTGCACTCGCACTAATCAAAGTGTAAACCAGGCTTTACGGCATGTCATAGATTTTACACAGTTCAAAACCTGCGTCAATTGGTTGAACAGAGCCTTTTTAAAGTGCACTTTAATTCCTTTCACCACAATGCCAATGGTTCAAAAGAACTAGTGACAGGAAAAAAAAATCAACTATTATTTACCAACTTGTTTCGTTTCAATTCATAAAAATAAAGTTGTGTGAACTCAATCTATTTGATCGAATGGCGCCGCGCTTTATCAACAATCATTAGAGTTGATAGATTGGCTTTAATGATAGCGTTTAGCGTTCATAAAATATGATGGTCAACACTTTTAGTGAAAACCGTTTAATTTCCAATTTCTAAAAGCTTTTAGATAGAGATTATTCAGTAAAATCAGTTGAGGCTTAAAAGCTTCTTTTATTTTATGCCTTACAAAGTTTTAGTTCCTTGCTTCGGGGGACACGCTTAGCTCAAAGCCCCGTGTTTAGCAGTTTTTAAGGCATGACTCCTAATCACGATGAATATTTTTTCACCAGAGGAGAATGCTTCCTTTTTTGAAAAAACATATATTGTGTAAATCTCTCACCAACTGGTTATTTCGTTGCATAAAAAAATCGATTTTATTAATATTTAAGAAACTGATTTTGAGAAGAATAATAATTTTAATAACTCGATTTGATACGAATCTCTCGAAAATACTCTCCCGTTTCACAGTCCCTTCATGTTTCTTAAACCAAAACAAAATTGTAGCCTTTTTTTATCGCTGAAACTACAACCTTCTCTCAGCGTGTCCAAGGCAAATACTCCTCACCTAATTTTGCCAATATTTGCTTCCTCAATCACGTACAATAGCCGTATACTATAAATATCTCGTCTACTCAGCTAGTGAGATTAAGAGTGCTATAATCGTTTATTCACATGTCGAATGGTTTGGCATCGTAATATAATTAACGCAATCGTTTTTGGGTTCTCTGTGCCGACCCCGCATAAAGTGTGATATGGGCAGGAATAAGAGTTTTTGGGTTCTCTGTTTCTTCATGCTGCTTTTTTGTTTGATATTTGTGGAGGCAGGTTTGAACCCTAGGGTTCACTAGGGTTCAAAGTAAAATTATTTTATAAATATATTAACAGAAAAGGGTATGTATTTTATTTCTTGCTTGTTTCATGGTACAAGTTGGTTTTAAAATTTTTACAGACGTTACGGTTCAAACCTCTTTCACGTGTCGTTCTCGTTCAACTTTGCTTGAGTTGATATTAAACCTTCCTTCTGCGCCGTTACGTCGAAGATTAGATCCCCACCGAGAACATAATATTTGTGTGTTAAACACAAGTTTTTGTTATCTGTCTGGGCATTATAGTGTATTCTAAGTATGTATGGACAAAAATGTAGGTACCTAAATATCATATCAGCTATCTTTAGGCCTACTATAGCTCTGTCTGGCTCTGTCTCTGGTTCTGGTTTTGAGTCTGGGTGAGTGCTCACGTGTGTGTCGTGTGTGACGTTTTGACGTAGGATTTATTTATTCAACACTCACACAGACTCAAACCAGAACCAGAGACAGAGCTCATGGTAGGCCTACTGGTTCCTGTAGTACAAGCTCTGCTTAATTTGGGGCTAGATAGTGGTGTGTGGATTTATATTTAAAAAAACTCTAACCCAAAGTTTAGCATTATCATTGCAATAAATAACCAAGCTTGATTATTTTTATCGTTAGTGGCCTGAAAGGGAAGAATAGGCCGTGAAATTGCCTAAGTAAATATTAGACAATGAGACTAAAAGGGACTGAAAGGAATTGTTATTATTGTAATAATTTTGCATCGGGTGATGTATTTTTGGGCTCAAAGGAATAATGTGCGTTTATTACCGTTATTAGTTCTATTGCTTTGGGTAAGTGGTCTAATTGGATGGATTTTTGCATTACTTTGTCTGAACAAATAGAATACGATTAGCAGAATAATTGCGAATTACGAATCTACCGTTTTGTATTGTAAAGTTGACAGCTTGAATAAATTCAAGTTTTATAGACTACCCCCATATTTTTATAAAAATATGAGACAGCGCTTTTTAAATTAACGCGATCGTTATGCATAATTATATGGAAAAAACGGGCGTTTATCGCGATTACCTTTATTATTTCCCGACGTTTCAACCGTGTTACAACAGCAAGAACACACGTTATCACTGGAGGTAATCGCATTAAACACCCGTTTTTTTCCATATAATTAAAATATGAGACGTCTCTCTATTACTGGCAGGTGAGGCTAAACATCTATATGCATCAAGTTGATAAACGCATGGCAGTGGCATCGTAGGGCACATTCCTGAAGTACGTATATCCTATGGGTCTTATTAATAATCCTAGCGTAACGTTGGACTAGTTGATCCGTGTTTTGTCTCTTGCATTGACATGCAATTGTCAACTCGAACAAATGTGACAAAACACGGATTAACTAGTCCAACGCTACGCCAGGATTATTAATAAGGCCCTTTGAGTAAAGATCAGGTTTATCTCGAAAAAGTAACAAAAAGCGGTCAAGTGCGAGTCGAACTCACTCATGAAGGGTTCCGTAGGAACAAGTAACATAATATAAAAGTTCTTGTTGTTCGTCGAAAGGTAAAGTTAATTGCGGTTTACCATTTATGACGTATACAAAAACCCCCAAAATATACGTTTTTCTTCTATTTTTATGTGATAATTTTAATGCGGTTAGCATAATACATCTATTTACCAAGTTTTATCAATATAGCTCTTATAGTTTCGAAAATAAGTGGCTGTGACATACGGACGGACGGACAGACAGACATGCCGAATCTATAAGGGTTCTGTTTTTGCCATTTGGCTACGGAACCCTAAGAACGGGGCGAGCAAAACCGCGTTATAAAACCCACGACAACCCTCTCTAAACTTTTCACGTCGAGACTCCGAAAGGTTCCAAGTAGTCCAAATCCAAGTTATTTAAATGAACCAACCACGGCAGCTCCGAATAAATGCATATTGAATATGTTTACGTACTCCGAAATAGGAATAGACCATACCTCTGTATTTAAATTCGTTGCGATCTCCATATTATTGAGTTTCAGATCTGTTTCTTTGTTTATTCAGATAGTTCGATTGCATGTTTCTGTCAGGGTGGTATTGTACCGGGTAATTTTATTCTGGGTTTAATTTGATTGGAATTGTTCTGGGGCAGGTTTTCTCTGCATGGAAATTGGTGGCTCTGAATAGAATGTGAAATACCTCTTGAAGTACTCCTGTATTATCAGTTTTAGGTAGCGGTGTGCCAGTATTTATAATAATAATATTATCGTTTATTTCAGACAACATAAAATGCACACATTACAAAAATGAAACACTTTGGGTCCATAGTAATAAATACCTTACCTAGAGACTAACATAATACCTAGAGACTAACATACATAAAATAAAATAAAATTACTAATCAGATCTCAGGGGATTTTTTTTCGTTAGCGCACCCCTAAAGCGACGATAGACTATTCCTGGCGGCCAGAAATCCGAAGTGAGAAACACGTCTCCATGCTTCGTAGGCACCTGGAGCACGTACGATTAAAAGGCAGTGTCTCTCACTCCCGATGGCTCTAGCCGCTGCAGATGTGGCGGGTCCTGAATCCAGAAACGGATCCTCTCCTTTACAGAGCAAAAGACCTCATCACCTGAAGTATTCGGGTCCAATCTCGAGAGGTAAAGGAGGATGGTCGGGTCCACAGCACGCAGGGAACAGGGGCAGGGGTATTTGACATATGAAACATTTACATTCCTCACTGAAAACCAGTGCTGCCTCGTCTTCTTTGGTGGAGGCGTAGCAGCATTAAGCTGCCCGAGAACCATTTTAGCTCAATAATAGGTACATAATAAGCATAATTGGTTACTGTCAGCACCTTTTTAGAACATTAGATTGTGTGGTACTCGTTTCTGTGTTTTAAGTGTTCATTATTCTTCTTGTTTTTTGTTTCATGTGTGTTAATTTTCTAGGTTAATAAATTCTTTATCTATCTATTTTATGAGGAGTGCAGCAGAGCTACCACGAGCTCCATATGGTTATGGCTATGGCTGTCAAATTGTGTATAGGTAGGCTTACCCACACATTCATTTTCTTCTTGGGTTTGAATGTGTTGACACTGTTGACAAAATTTTGACAGCCATAACCATAACCATATGAAGCTCATGGTAGGCCAGCAGCTGATGGAACAAGCGTATGGCCCACCAGGTGGTAACCATCGCCTATTACAAAGCCTCATGCCTCATAGATCACGCATGTCAAGAGCGTACCCTATACGTCCCGTTATCCTGCGTCCATCAACTTAAGGCATACAGATGTTCAGCCTCACGTACCAGTATTTTTTATAGCACCTACACCAGTGGTGTGATGTGAGTGTTAGCTGGGTTATGGAGTGCAGGTTCATAAAATATCGTCTAACCCCGAACACTGCAGTAGGTACTCGCGAAGTAATTTTCTCTACAATGTCAACGTTCATTATTCTGCTCACACTAGCGCAACATAGCGGTGTTATTGTACAGTAGACAGCTTAAGCTAGACAGCTGGAGCATCGTAGGGCACGTTGCTGATACGCGTGACCTACGACAGAGAAATTGTGGAATGAGCTACCGCCAGAGGCCTTTCCCCTACGCTATAACATGATTATGTTCAAGAAAAATTTTCACAAAACCAGTGACGCTATAAAAAGAAGTATGTCATGGTCATCAATACTAAACCCACGACGGTACTGTAGATATGTAGTAATATGTAGGTATTCTATTAGTAGGTTCTAGTTTTAAGTAAATGTTTCTCTCTTCTCTTGTCATAAAGCACTACCACCCACTCCACTCCACATAACACAATGGTTAACTGGAAGAAAATGCTAATTAGCATTAAGTTCGCCTATGTACTATATTTTGTGCAATAAAGTATTTTCTAATCTAATATAATCAATTCAGTACATAATATATACTTTAATCATATATTTATTTATATATCTATACAGGGTTATTCATTATTAACTGCAAATACTCAGGAATTAGGTTCAACAAATAGAATAAAAAATATTTATGAAATTATTTTTTTTAAATTTGATCAAGAAAATTTTCAAGTTTTTGTATCAAAATTTTATTTTTATTAATTTCTTTACGGCTATTGCATAATGATTGCCACGGAGAACAGGACGATGACCCACCCAGGCGGTGACTGAACGCAGAGTGTCACTCACGGCGCGCGGGCGCGGATCAAAGGTCAAAATAGGTCAGGCGCCAATGATTCCTTTATCGATTTTCTCGGGATTTTCATAACAAAACTTAAAAAAAATCATTTAATAAATATTTTTTATTTTATTTGTTGAACCTAATTCCTGAGTATTTGCAGCTAATAATGAATAACCCTGTATATTAGTTTGTGTCTATAACCAGTGACTCGTTAAGAAGTGTGTTAAGGTAATCAAATAATTAGTAATTTATCCATCTATTAATAAATAGCACCACCACTGCTGACTACACAATAGTTATTTGTTATACAAGAGTGCAAAGCTGCTTTTTAACCGCGTGCTCAATTTTGATGACTGAGCAAGCGCAGGATTCTAAAGTTTAACCACGAGCGTAGCGACTGGTTTAAAAGTTAGAATCCTAAGCGTTGGCGAAGGAATCAAAAGAGCACAAGGTGAAAAATCTTTGCACTCGAGTGCAACACGTAACTTTTCATCCCACCTCAGCGAGGAAATGACTAATGCAAAAAAGAACATGGCGCAACTAAAAGTACACACCAAGAAGGTTCCGAGTATGAGTTATTGACAAATTTAAAAAGGTTGTATGATAAATTCGGCACCATGCAGGTAGAAGTAAATAGGTTTAATGGTGTTTTGAATTCACAAATACACCAAGAAGGTTACGAGTGCGAGTTTTTAACAAAATAAAAAAGGTTGTATGATAAGTTCGGCACCATGGAGGTAGAAGTAAATAGGTTGTGTATTCACAAACTTATTCTAAATTCAAATTTACTTTATCCTCTAGAGGATAAAAACGGCTTTTCCAGTCAGAAATTAAACAGCAAAAACACACTTTCAGAGCTGGTGGGATGAAAACACTTTTTTTTATCTTATGAGCTATCGAAATAATCCCCAAAAAATACTGCCAATGAAAATAAATATTTGAGAAAATTTTCATAGGTGGGCATCATCATCAACCTATATCAGTCCACTGTTGGACGTAGGTCTCTCCCAAAACGTGCCATTGAGCCCGGTCTTTGGCTCTTCTCCTCCAGTGCATAGATGACTCAACTGTTTTAATTTAGCTGTTATTACAAAACCTGGGAGGTATTAGAAATCCTAGTTAGCTCAGCTAATTGGATTTTGATCTCTACTATACTCTTCTATTTGATGACCCCTGTGGTCTAGCTGGTGACTTACCGACTTCTGGTGGGGGTTTGATTCTGGTGACAAGTCAAAATAAATGATTGGTTGATCGGCAATTTATTATCTTTGTTCCTGTTGGTAAGTAATTTTTTTTCTAGTTTTTTAGATTTGCCAAAAGTTAATGACAGAATCTTCTATCTTTATAACAGAAGTAATGACGTAATTTTGAAAATGTTGCTTACAATCAGTTTTCAAATTACGTCATCTTTGTGCAAGCACCGGCAGTCAAAACACGAAACCCGAGGGGTCGAAAACATTGTTAAGATCGCGGGAATTTGGTGGATGGAAGGGGCTCAGAATTGTTCTACCTGAA
This sequence comes from Thera obeliscata, assembly GCA_947578465.1. Lineage (NCBI taxonomy): Eukaryota > Metazoa > Arthropoda > Insecta > Lepidoptera > Geometridae > Thera > Thera obeliscata. The sequence continues at coordinate 17,790,475 of OX387912.1, read as the reverse complement.
AATGCATAAGGGCGGCCTATGTCCAGCAGTGGACTTTCCAGGCTTATGATGATGAGTTCAAGCATCCTACTGAAACGACCCTTAGAAACACAACGACTGAACAAAAAAAATAATCACTCGATCTAATTCCTCCAGTACTAACAACCATAACTTCTTGTGGTTCCAACACAAATTACTTTGCCAAACGAAGTGTGAGATTAAAAAGTCCCCAAAAACTTAAATGCACTTCGCCCCAAGTGGTCATGAGTCCCTCTAACTTTACGATATCATAAACCTCTAGTCTTCATTTTACGACTTGAATTTTCATCACTGTTTTCTTAGCGGAGGGAAAGTCTTCAGCTGTAGTCGGCACGTGTCTTTGTTTTATTACTCGTGGGTTTATTATTTTTGACCGCTGGAATTGTACCTTTTAGCCTAAAAACTTTAAGTACAAAAATTAAATTAAATTTAATTCACATGAAATTATATAAATGTGGAAATGTTAGTAACTGCCTTAATTTAATAACAGTATTTCATTTTAAATTTATTGTGATAGAAATATAATAAAATAAGGTTTGTTATTTTTTACCAGAACATCGTTTAACACACCTTACACAAATAAAAATCTCTTTTGCCATAAATTAAAATGAAAAAATAATATTATGAATAAACTGAACCGGAAGATAAAACGTAGGGCACCCACCGACCAGATGGACCGACAATATTGTTAAGATCGTGGGAAGTCGGTGGATAGAAAGGGCTCGGAATCGTTCTTCCTGGAAATGTGTAGGGGAGGCCGATGTCCAACAGTGGACTTTTTTTTCATGAGAATTTTTTTTCATGTGTTATGAAATTCAGGATCGTGAAAGTGGTTGCCTATCTCTTTTTCCAGAACATTATCTTTATTTCTCGTTGTTCTTAAATTCCTTCCAGTTATCTTTGTTATCTTTATATTTGTTTAACGGCACGCACAGATGAGATTTGGAATATTAAATTCTATGGGGGTCGCAACCCTCACGAAATTGGAATAGACATACTCGTTAGATTATGGGAGGGTAAGCTTAGGTCTAAAATTAAGGTATATGGATGGGAAGTAATTTTAGTACTATATAAAATGTGAACTTCGCTGAACATGATTTTCAGTTGAAAATATTCCCTGAATTTCCGATAAGATAAAAATATTAGACTTTTTTTTATTATAAATGAGACCTTAAAAAGGAGGAACTAAAATATTCACACCGAATACTATTAACTCCAATATAGTTAGACTGTTAACTATTATTATAACAAATATGTTTTAAAAAATTGGAAAATAATAAATAAAGTTTTTTTTTTTTTTCTAACCTATATCGTCCCACTGCTGGGCAAAGGTCTCCCCCAAATCCTTCGGGCAAATAAAAAAGTTTGAATTAAAATAATGTCTTCGTACTTCTTACTAGGTACTTTTCCTCCAAATTAATCCGTGGGAGACATTGTAAGCATAGATGTAGTTGGATTAACAACAACATCTATGCTTAAAAGATTACGTATTTATTAAAAAACCAACAGTCGTAATTCTTCCAAAGTTACGCGACGCCATGTTGTATGAATTTTATACTAGTTATAAGTTACTTACCTACTTTTTCTGTTTTTGTTACTTACACAATTAATTTTTTTTTTGTATTCTTTAACAACTACCCTACTTTTCTTTGGATGTGAGTCAATCAGGAAGGTCAACGCTCTATAGTTTGCCAAGAAAGTCCGTGGCGTGCGGAAAGTTACTAATATGTCCGCTGGAATTCTACCCAGCAGGCTCCGAAGCATTAGGGAAGTTCGGCTTCAAAGGCTGTCCTGCTTATTAATGCCTGCACCGCTGGGACTTGAGACTTATTGACAACTTCTCTTGGCATATTAAGTTTCTTCTTGATAGTACGAGAGCCGACAATAAGATCACCTACGAAATACAATACACCTACTGATACAAAGATTGAGTCCGAAACATGACATCAAATGAGTTATTTTTACTGGAAACTGGTATTTAATGCCTGCGGCCAATATTTACTTTTCAGATTGATTCGGGATGAGAATCGCTTTGCGATACGAACTGTGCTATGGAGTTGATCTACGGATCAAGTTTGTAGAAAATTTATTGCAAGCTCCCGTACTTTGACGATCTAGCATCATTTGCTGTAACAAAGCGTTACCTACAGTTATTGATATTGTTTTAGTTTAATAATCCAGTTAGATCTTTATGTAAATATTCAAAGTAATTTATCTACTTATTAGTTTATGCTCTACATGCTCGCTGTAAAGCACTTCAAATTAATTATTAGTGTATCTCAGTAAGTGAAACCGTTAATTTATTTTGAGATTAAATTCTTCTTCTAGTTCTTTAACTTGAAGAAGAATTAAATTTCTTCAATTTTGAACTCTCAAGGACGCAGAGATGAGGTACTTATAATCTTGAATCATCCGCAGGTATCTTAGACGTGATTTCGCTAAGGTTGTAAATCACACTGTCCTTGAGTTGGAACTTGTTACTTTGTCAAAGTTATTAGTTAGACACCATAGAGGTTAGTCATTTTAAAATACTCTTTGATAGAGGCGACACTATGATAGAGCTAATACGCGAGACCATAAACCTGGGATACTAGTAAATAAATAAGTTTATTCTCTTTGTCTTTTCCCTGTCTTCAGATTTTTAAGATCATTTAAGATTTACTGGCCTCTAGCTCAGTTGGTAGTAGCTCTGCCTTCTGCGCCATAGGTCGTGGGTTCGATCCCCACCGAGAAAAAAGATTTGTGTGGTGAACATAAATGTTTGTTCTCTGTCTGGGTGTTATATTGTATTCTAAGTATGTATTTACAAAAAAAAAAATGTATTCAAGTATTATATCAGCTATCTGGTTCCCATATTACAAGCTCTGCTTAGTTTGGGGCTGGGTAGCGTTGTGTGAATTGTCCACAATATTTATTTATTATTTATTTATTTATTATATTTCATTTCATTTCATAAGGCACTAAGTTAGACAGTACTTTCAAACGGTATAGAAAAAAACATTCGAAATCCGATCGTTCGAATTCCAATCCAGTCACTGGATTTGAATTTGGAATAAACTATACTTCGGTCTTCAAAACAATGCTCTATGGTTTAATGTTAGATAGAACTTTGAATCCGCCGGCTTCTTTGGATTAATTTTGGGGATCCGTAACAACAATTACTCCATCCATGAGCGTGTTTATTAGTACTCTGGGGTTTGCTTTGCTTGTTGGGATTTTACCTAATATTTACTATCACTTTACAATGTTACACATTCTAATATTTGTGCTTCGTTTATATCCAAGTATTAAATAATTTACTGGTAGTTTAATAATTATTAGCTCTGAAGATTTCTGAAAAACTACCATCAATCTACTAAGCATTATCAACACTCTAAAGAAGACACAGCATATTTCATCGAACAATGATCACGGTCACGAATTTTGTGTTATTTTTGTACGATCATTGTATAAACATTGTATTTTTAATGTGTTCGTTAAATTTGTCATACAACTGCTAACAATTCGTTAGCACTTCTTCTTCTTCCTGACATTACCCTACTAGGTGGGGTCGTCACAACATGTATGTTTCTTCCATTCTCCTTTAGCACTCGCCATCTCAGTACTCACTACTTTCTTGGACATAATCATCTCTCACACAATCCATCCATCTTTTCTTAGGGTTACCTCTACTTTTATATCCATCTACATTCATGCCTAACACTCGTCTAGTCACATTCTCTTCTCCTCATAACAATTCGTTAGCACCTAATATATAAAAACTTTATGAAATTGTAGATTCAAATCACCATTGCAATTCGAAACACTTCCCTAATGGCAAAATAGAGTGGGTTTGATATTGAAATCTAATAATATAAAAATATTGTGTTGCCCCTTCCTGTGAAGCGTAAACTTCATCTGGCTATTTCCGATATCGTTCGCGTATCAGCTGATCCAACCTTCTACCCGCTGAATTAATATTGGGCACTCCTTGCTTAAAGCTTTGGCTAAGGAAAAAAAAAGATTTCTTAAAAAAATGTTAGTAATTATGATGATAATATAAGTTTAAAAAACTAGAAAAAACTGACTTTATGGCCAAACTGCTGAATCGATTTTGATGAAATTTCTATGAAACTAATGTACTAATTACCTTTCAGATAAAAAAAATCTAGTCAGATCATAAATAACGAAAGCATGCGATAACAAATATAAAAAATGCAACCGAATTGAAAACCTCCTACTTTTTTATTAAAAGCGTTTTAAAATAAAACGAAGATCAATCCGTGATTTTTGCAAAACTTCTTTCATTTTAGTTTTCCTATTTGTTTGTTTCATTGGATTTTTAATAAACCCACTTAGATAAAATATTGAAAGGTTTTGTAAAACTGTGCCGATTCAATAATCGTACCTTAAAACGAGAAGTTCATTTCCATTCGTTGCTGCCCGTACAAGAAAACAACTCCGAAAAAGAAAACTGAACCTGCTTTTTTAATAACCATGCCGTCAAACTTTGCGCCATGCAAATTGTTCCCGCAGCTTTCCCACCAGAGGTCTCTGAAAAACAACTCGCGAGATTAAAGTCTACCGCGGATGCCTTCAGACAAAGACCCCTAGCCTTTTTAATCAGGGACAACCTAGATAGACATCAAAGAAGTTCGGGGTTTTAGAATGGAAAATTGCAGCGAAAAGCCGAGATAGGATACTAACTTAAGGATCGTCCACACTTAGGCGAACAGCTGCGAACCATGCATGTGCGAACAGCATTCACGCACATCGCCCCGATCAGTTGCGTCCACATGCACCACAACCTTCGCATACATACATCAAGAATGGGTGACCTTTCTTGATGTAAAATGGTGGTACGAATTTGACATTAGTTTATTGGAAAACAAAATTTTTTATGTAGGTTATTTTATTTTTATTTGTATGATGACTTTTGTTTTGTAATTTAAGTCAAATACCTTTTTATTAGCTGTAAGTAATTTTGATCTTTTGTATTATATATTTCTTGACTTTTTCTGAAATCTTTCATATACATTTTGATCTTAATTTTTGTATTAATTAGTTTAAGTGGTTGCAATGTAGCAATCGCTCTAATAAATTAAATAAATTAGACCAAATTAATCATTATTGCTGTCGTTATTACGCTTGTGGAGCTAGATCTAGCGCAGTTTCAATGTCTTAGTTATGTTACATTTTATATTAACTACAATTTGCTGTGGGCAATGAATGTTCGCAGCAGTGCGCGCAGATTTATGCTATGAAACTGATCGCTATCGCAGTTCACCACAGTGTGTTCAAGGCTTTACTGTTTGTTTCAAGTTCTCGTGCCAAAGTTGATAATGACACCTAATTTGATGGAGATATTAAGTTGGTTGAAAAGTGACGTTCCCATTCTCTAAGACAAGACGTTAGTTGACCAAATTATTCTGATTTTCTCCGCTGTTTTCCAAAACTATAAAAATGAAATGTAATGGAAAGGGTAAAGACTTGTTCACCCACAAATAAAAAAATCTCTACAAATATTTGATTTTGCTAAATGGAATTCTGTGGGACTTCTTATAGCTATTTCCACACAAGCTTTGACGCTAGTTGACACTTTAAATTTAACCTCTTGAGACATTAATTTTCAAAAACTAAATTTTATTGAACGCTTACGTACGTCATTCAGTCAGTGTTTCAGTGTGAAAGAGTAAGTGGAGTGGAGTTAAACCTGTAAGCCTACCACAAGCTCTGTCTGGCTCTGTCTCTGGCTCTGGTTTCGAGTCTGTGTGACTTGTCACCAGTGTATTATACTGTGTAGTTGATGTTTCGACCTAGGATTAATTTAATCAGTACTCACACTGACTCAATACCAGAGCCAGAGACAGAGCTAGACAGAACTTGTGAAGTATTCGTATTAGAGACTGCCAGTTCGCTCTATAAGGATGAAAATATTTAAAATAGAACTGCCAACTGACTTCTGACTATGACGTAAGACATTTTCAAAATTAAATTGTCCGCAAAAGACTCTTTTGAAGACACCATTTGAGGTTTGATTAAATGGCCACTATATAATTTAGAATCGCAGGTATTTTATGGTCATTGAAATTAATTTCACTTACCGCTAATAAATTGCGTAAGGTAAATTGCGTTTTTTTAGTAGAAGCAAATGAATAATTCTGTAAGAAGTCAAAATGTACAAGATATTTGGATGTATCTCTGACTAACCTTTAGACATCTTATTAGTAGATTGTTATACAAGGGCAGTAAGTGAGCTTTTGCAGAACAAGATCCTTTTTGGCGCCCGTGCGAGCGCAGCTCGCAAAGGGCGCTAATGGATTGAGTGTACCCGAGATATTTAGATGCCTGAGCGAGCAAAGCGAGCGAGGGCAAATATAGTTCGAGGGTGCAATAGCTACTTATGACCGAGGTAAGCATTCTACTTTACATCATTCATGCGAGGTTAGCTGATGGAACAAACATATGGCCCACCTGATGTTAAGTGGTAACCATTGCCTATATATAGCAAAGCATTGCCTCGTAGGTCAAGCACGTCGGGAACGTGCCCTACAATGCACTGCCCTACGACCAACCACGTGAGGCTGAACATACGCATACGGATGTTCAGCCCCACGTGTCAGTGATTTCACCGGCACCCATACCCTTCAACTCGAAACATAGCAATGCTGCTTTTCGGCAGAAATAGGCTTACAATACAACAATAACACAACATTTATACGGGTATGACAAAATGTGATTTTAATTTGAGAAAAATAAAATTACAATAAAAATATAAGTATTATTATAATTACACTAAAAATTTTATTAAAATTAATAGTAAAATATTTGTACCGGTAGGTATCTGCTAAAACAGTCGTAGACGCACACTTAAGCACACATCTGTGAGCTACTATATCTTTTCAGTAAAAAGTTTTCATATCATTTTGTAAGAAAAGAGATTGTTTCACCAAGGAGGTTTGCATAGCTCTTGAACTTTAATGAACCATCACCAAGGAGGTTTGCATAGCTCTTGAACTGTAATGAACCATTACGTATCAAGCATAGTGTGACGGTAAAAGTGATTTGAAAATGGAACACATTTACAATGCACTGGGCTGCACACGCCTACTTACACAGCCTCTTTGCGCTAAAGAAAATCCTATTTACTGAGCATGTATGATGTAAAATAATTTTGAGTACTAAAAGGGGAGAGAAGTACTTATGAAAGGCCTATTGTGAAATGCATTGAAATTATGCATATCATAGAGTTTATAAAAAAATTCGTGCGTATGTATCAACTTTTTTTATTATAAACTTTGACTTTTATTATTAGTATTATGGCCTTCAATGTCCCACTGCTGGGAAAAGGCCTCCCCCAATCCCCTCCACTCTGTGCGGTCCTGTGCTAAGATGTTCCATTGTGGCCTGTACTTGTCGAGCTCGTCTCGCCATCTAGTTCGTGAAACTTTCACTTTATTTATCTTATACCTTTAAACGAGAAAATCTTGTATATATACATATATATATATATAATTTAGGATCTCGGAAAATGCGCCAACGATTTTCATGAAATTAGGTATACAGAGGGTTTCGGGGGTGATAAATCGATCTAGCTAGGTTTCATTTTCAGGAAAGACTCGGGTTAAAAATTAATTTTAATAATAAAAAAAATTAGTGCCATCTCTTGCCGAGTAGTCGAAATCACGAATTAGTGGCACGGAGAACGCCATCTATTGAGCTTATACGTAAACACTCGAGACAAAAGTTCCGGAGATTTTCATGAAAATTAGTAAATAAAAATACCGAGCAAAGCTCGGTCATACCGGCTCGTTATAAATAAAGTCACTCCTGTTTTGTTAAGCTTAAACTACGCTAACAAAGCCAAGGTCAATTCACTCATCTCTGAAAAATTGTAGGTAATGTCTTTTTTGTACAGGAAAGTGTAAAATAAGAACAGGCACTTTTGGGATTACATAGAGGCACTTAGCCTGTCCGAACACTTCAACATCGGCTTTTACCTTTAAAAATAAGTATAAAGTGCATTGATAAAAAGTTTGTGAAGGTTCCGTGTTCCACTTCCGTGTTTATGAAAAATACATAAAACTTAGTAGAAAATAATGCATGAAATACCACCATGCCTATTTCTGCCGTGAAACAGTATCGCTGTGTTTCGGTTTGAAGGGTGTGGGTGCCGGTGAAATTACTGGCACGTTAAGCTAAACATCTGTATGGCGCAAGTTGATGGACGCAGGGCAGTTTCTGACATGCGTGACCTACGTGCAATGCTTTGTTATCAATACTTAAGATCAGGTGGGCCATAGCTTGTTCGATCAAAAAGTTGGATAAAAAAAAGCAAAAGTAACCCACCGATCTACTACAACACCATTCATGTAAAATGGTAAACACCAGAAAAGGGGTAACAAAGCATTGCGTTGCAGATCACGTTTGTTAGGAACTTGTCCTATGATTTACATAGCCCTGCATCCTACAATTTGAGACACCCAACAATTTGAGGCATACAGGTCCTAAGCCTGTGCCTGTAATTTTACCGGCAGCTACGTGTTTCATTCTGAAACACTGCAACGTTGCTTGGCGGCAGAAATAGGTTTTTTTATGCTTTTTTTATGATAGACAAACGGGCTTACGACCCACCTGATGGTAAGCGATCACTGTCGCCCATAGATACCAACAACATCAAGGGTGCTGTCGTTGCGTTGTCTAACCTGAAGGAACTAGGTATACAAAGTAGTGTGGAAACCACTAAAAGAGTGCGAAAGAGGGTAGATCAATTTATCTGCCAATAACATTTAATTTACTCGAGGACTTCAATTCAACCGTGATCATGGTGCATGCAACTGTGCCGAAGTATCGGAAGACAAAACTCAAAATTGAATCATGGTAAATATCACGTTGTTTCATAAAAATTGTGTTATAAACTATGATAATTTCAAAAGTTATATAAGTATGCAAACTTCCAGACAAACATCAACGGGACCCCAAAAAATGTTTAAAAACATTGTCCATAATTTATCTAAGATCATAAAGACCACCTCGACACTTAAGTGTTGATATTTTGAATATTTTAGCGGGTTATAAAATGAATTTTGCGTCTCTTCACTGATCCAAATTTTATTTCAACGATAAGAGCCTAATGATGGAGTGAAAACATTTTCTAGAGATTTAATTTATGACCGACCGTAATAAAACAAGATTTTACGATGGTTGCTAGCTAGTGGAAAATATCAGAATCAATATACCCCAGTGGGGAATTACCTAAACGATCAATTCGCCGTATCAAGTTTCTCTTTTATTTTTACCCTTTTTAGTTTGCGTTGTTATAGTAATCATTCAGTTACTTCAGATAATAATATTTCAAATACTTTTTCCTTATTTTAGTGGTTTGCCCTTAATTAAATCAGGCAATTCCAAACTAGTTTATTTCCAAATACCAAATAAACCTGGCCAATGAAATCACTCTAACAAATACAAGTGCAGGTTATATTGGTTTTCTAATATTATCTCAAAAACTAATCTATCTTATAACAAAACTATAAAAGTAACTTTTTTAAATATATGATAGCACCCTACGTCATTGGTATTTTATGCTTACCAAATTTCATGCAGATTGGTGACAAAGAGCAAACGCAAAAGATGGACCATTATTTTCATAAATTGTGATGAAAATAAAAAATAAAAATGGCTAAGGAAATAACGACATCGCTCCAAACTTGATTTACGTACAATACAACGCAGGGTAGTGCAGGGATTACCAACAAGTTTCACTGGCGGTCCTTTCAAAACATTATCCGATCTGATCTATCAAAATCTGACGCGGTCCGGACCTTTTGGTATCAAAGTCAATAATGTATTACAATCAGTAGTATCACAAGGATCACTTTGAAACGTCTTAAAGCTAGGTGAGTCTAGGTGCCAGTTTGAAGATGTACTGCTGAAGATATAATTACTTATTAAGAGCTCTTAGAGTGCAACAAAATAACGAACCAAGTAAAATGGGAACACACCAGCGATGAGTGGAGTCGGCTGCGAAACTAAATTACCAAGGAAATAATATAATATAAAAAATACCTTTACCTTTAATGCATATGCATTAAAATAATATAATACTGAATATATTTAACATCTTATATATTATGTACATGTAACTCAGCAAATAAATATGCTGTAACTTTGAGGGCCGCATGCGGACAGCGGTCCGCCATTTGGTGATCGCTGATCTAGTAGGCTGGAGGTTACAAAGTAGTTTTCCAATCTAGCCAAACTGAGCCAGAATCCCATTATAAGGCCTAGAATACACATGAGACCGTATGTCACACCTAGATGGCGGTACCATGCATAGAAAGTAGGCAATTGTATTGTAAGAGCGAATTGTGTGATACTTTACAGTATTGTGTCACAGAAAAGTGGTGGTTCAATGGCACATAGTTTTTGTTTTACTTGACATTTTAAAAATACTAGGCATCCGAATGAATTACGGTATTTTTTACGGTTGTAATTATGCTTACTTAGGTCAACTTAAATTATTTGATCAAATAAAATATCATTCAAGATATATCAAGGTTCAAATCCAGTCGTGTACCAATGAGTTTTTCTGTCCAAAAATTTATCCAGGTACGCTATGCCAGTGCTCACAAACGGTGAAGGAAAACATCGTGAGGAAACTGGCATAAAGTAGAACCTAAAAAGTTCTAAAATATGTGTCAAGTAAAAGAGCCTCTTTGAGGTGCACTTAAAATCCTTTCACCACACTTGGTTCGAAAGAATCAGTGACACGATAAGAAGACAGTATATTACCATTATTACTAAATTGATAACAATGTAGCGCGAAATTAAAGCACTACAACATTTTGGTCAAATTTTGAAACGGGTATCATAAAACAGATAAAGCCCTTTTGTTGTTCATGCATTTTTTTAAATGCTCTATTTATACATTAAAACATGTTTTTACTTTACAGTATTTCTTATGATAATAAAATAAAGTAATCAACAACAAAAGTGGTTTTACCATCAGAAAAAAGCGTGGCATTTGTGGGAATAACCCATCAGCTCCTTGTCTACTTTGCGACCAGGTGGCATAAATTCCGAATTTTGACATTCGCTAAAATGCTGTTCTCACCTTTTCATAGGCCTTGAAAATATTGTGTGAGCGAGACATAAATATAACGTTTTATTAAAGGTTTTAACTTCTGACTACCTTGTGTTCGCTACGTGACATTTTGCAGAGGTTACGCAAGGTAAGGGTTGCTTGTGGCACTGGGTCTTTTTAGGTTACTGTGTCAGGGGCAGTGTTGATCAATTAACTATTGCGGAAAAATCAATGTGAAATAGCTCAGTGAATATAAATGAGTACCTAAGCTTTTGAAGTGAAAACTTTTTAGGCGGGCTCGAGCATTTTTAAAAGGTTGGAAAGACCATGAATTCCCGTCACTGCCACCGACACCTCTTCGGCAAAGATTGACAATCTTCGCCATAAGTCGGGGTCTGTTTGTCCACATGCAGCCAGGGAGAGACATACACACGTACTTGTTCAAATTTAACTTTTGTCAGCATTCGCGGTTGCCACTTTTTTCTATGCTGTGTTTTTTTTATCTTACTGGTTTAGGTGGTGTCCAAATACATTAATTATTTTCTTTTTTTTTTCAAGTTTTTTCAAATACCCTTGACCAATGCCATGGTGGTAATCTGTCAGTTCTGTCACTAAATCGAAACAAAAACCACAGAAGCCCACTTTCATTTCGTGATCGATCAGGCCCTTACAAGAAAACAATTAGTATTAGCGAATAAATTAGCTCATCCGTCTTCGTGATTACAGCCATACATGGTGATCGATTGAGGGATTAATCTGGGGTATTCATGTCGATTCCAAAAACTACTAATTTATTAAAAAAACCGCTGTATCTAGGATGAAAGCTCTACAGCTGGCTCATTTTTTTGACTACCTGAAAGGAACAGAAGTTTTTCAGACCTCAAAATACAAAGTACCAAAAAGCTCTAACAAAGGATTTTAAGAGCTAATTGTGTGATCCTTACGTCATTGCATCATGTATTGTAAGAGCTAATCGGGTGATACTCATGTATGTGTATAATGATTGCATCACAGAAAAATGCCAGTTCTATACCGTATAGTATTTTTTTTACTTTTCATTTAAAAAATTCTACGCATCAGAATATTTTTTTTTAAGTTGAAGTTATGCATATTTCGGTTGTTTGAATTAAAGTATATATAAATTCAAATTGAAATGTAATCTTTATTGGTTATCCTCATGCATTACACTTCCCCTCTGATATCTAAGATTATATAAGACCTACTTTACTTATGTTTACCTAGGGGAAATCAAAATTGCCTTACCAAATAAATGACGTATTAGTAACGTGTCGAGAGATACGCCGCCGGTTAAATTATCCTATCGTATCAGTTTCATGTGTTCAGAATTGAATAATATGTTTTTATTTAAACACAAGACTCACTAAAATGAAATCAATTTTCTAATAAATATTTTGTATAATGTAATGTTTGTTCTATGTTTGGGTTGACAATTCATTATAATTTTAGTAACAAAAATAGTGTAGGTACAATTTTGTTATCCGTTGGGTGATTGCGTATCTTTTGTTGCAATCAAAACCTAGGCGCAAGTTTTGAAATTATATTCAGCTTTGATTGCAATAAAAATAATTGACACAAATTGAGGTTCAATTGCAATAGAAAATGAATTGAAACAAAACTTGTCTTTGACAAGGAACTATTGCAACATCATCATCATCAACAGATGGTGGTCGCAAAATGAATGGCAACAAGATACGTGATCGCTGTTCCTTATTAGTACCATTGATTTGTATCAAAAGCTTTATTAAAAACGCTCAGCTGGTTCTCAAGCAGCATTGCACAGTTTGGGGCTTGTGGTAGTGTGGTGTTCAGAAAAAAAAATAAAGAGAAAGGTGTAGCTAATGGTTTAAAATCTTTCGTTTCCGCTATTTTTTCTACTCGTCAGTGATACCAACTGAAAATAAATGTTTCCATAATACAAATTTTTAAATTCCATTTTTTTTATCTACTGAGACAACATGGTCACACTCTACTATTCTACTGCTTCTAATTAATTGATTGAAGACAGGGCTTGATGATACTGTGCTAAGTCCACCAATATTTAAAAATAATATATGCCTACAGATTATTTTTCTTCTTTATAAGAGCTAGGCTCTTGTCGGGGTTTCGATGCAGTTTTCTCCAGTTAAGTCTTTCGAATGCAGCCTCCTTGACTTCCTTATGATATAAAATTGACCTTCTCTTTTATTTGGCTCACGTAACTTATTCTTGGCTTTCCTCTTCTTCGCTTTTACAAAGCGTCGTGTTAAAAACTTCAGAAGTCAACGTGAACCAAAGTCAAGCAAAGATAGGTAGTAATCGTCTAAAAGGTTCTTTATGGTACCTATGCGGATACTCGTAAACTATGTATTTGCATAAATGTAATACAATTCGTACATAAGATCCTTGACTGGCAGTAAGTAGATACTTGTACTAGAATATCCGATTTTATTAGGGTTGACACCTAAATCCCAATTGCAATTTTATCGTGGTCGGACAAACGCTTATTTAGGCACCTTGATTTGTGTTTCGTGATTCAGTTACGAGGTCAATTTATTTGTTTCTGGTTGACTCAAACTTTTATATGAAAATAATCTAATTTATAAGAATAACCAAGAAATAATATTATAATTCTTTGGATCCGCAGATTGTAATATCAAATATCAACTTTTGCACATTATGATGTGGTCTTTATTCTTCCTCTTTCATTTTTATTTTTTCAATAATATTTTCTAAGCACAAATTTTCTAAAACAAAATAGAGATCAAAAATTACTTTACATATCTCATTCTTAATAAATAATAAACAAAAAGATATTATTACTTCATAGTTTTGTATTGTTACATAAAATCTCCTACTGTATTTTCTCGTTTGTTCGTTTTGTTTATTACATACAGTGACAATTGCAAATTTTCTATGTTGTTATCGAAGTGACATCCCTATTGCAACAAAATCGTATCAGCATCGAAACAAGATTGTATTTTATGGATACTGTTATTTCAACACTCACGCCATTTTGCTTATTACATGTTTCTAGGAACAAAAGTACCCTCTTTTATTTCTCGTGCTTTCCATATTGGTATTCACCTTATTTGACGTGGGTATTTCAAACAAGGTAGTATGAAAAGGGTTAGTGAGTTTTTATGAGCTGTCAAAGCTTTTAGATAACCAATGAACATGTCAATTTTGTCTAGGTGACTGATAGAAGCTACGCGTGACCCAAGAGCTGGTGGGTATTTGGCGCAGCGTATATGCATTGTTATTCAGCATTACCAGCTCGAAAATAATGTGTCAAGTAAACGAAAGGAGCCTCTTTGAGGAAAAAATCCTTCTACGTAGCTGTTAAAAAAACTTAGTTACATACAAGCACTAAAAGCTCTTAAAATCCTTTCACCACACTTATTTTGAAAGAACCAGTGAAACGATAAGAAGAGATCAAGTACATGGACAATAGAAACACGAAAGCAGAAATTACATTAGTTTCTAACATCCTTAAACATGATTACCGCAGGTCTAAGGAAGACATAGTAATTATAACATTGCCAGCCAAATCATAGTAAATTAGATTTTATGGCAGTAAGTTATGGATTAAAATGGAATGTTACCACATAGGTCACCAAGTACAATCGAGGTAACAAGTGATATAACAAGCTATAACAAAAGATGTAACAAGTAATATATTACCTGTATTTATCAGTCATGCGTAAATACGATTTTGGTTGGAAATTTACTTTTTCAGAAAGATGGTCGAAATTATTTTGTAGAAAATTACGTCATCATCAGTCACTAAAAAACAAAAGAAAAAATTTCGTCATCAAAAAATAAATATATTTTAGAGGGTTTTATGTCAACATCATCATCGGCCACCCTTACACCTACAACTCGACGAACGATTCTGAGCCGTTTCCATCTACCGATTTTCCGTGATTTTAATGTAAAATGTCATATATTAATATTATGACTTTGAGTGTACAACTATATACAACTGAAACTATCCGCCAGCAGTAACCGCTGCCATGCGTCTAATTAGAACTTAACCCTAATTCCCCTGAGTTCTGTACGTATAAGATGCTCTATCATAGACGACAAGAAAATCTAGTGGAAACCACTTCACAATACTGTTTTTAGCGGCTTAAACTAAGGCCTGTATTCAAAAACAGTGCTTGAGTTCAAGCATAGATTTTTGTAATTTTTCAATGGAGAACTGTGAAAAATATATTATTATGCTGGCTCAAGCACTGTCTCTCAGTACGGGGGAAGAGCTCAAACGCATTAGGCGGCTAATACCTACTACCTAAAAGCAATCAGTGGCAATCAATTGTTGTTTCGCTATTGAGAGACTGGTCTCTCAGCTCAGTTGGTAGTAGATCCACCTTCTGCACCATAGGTCGTGGGCTCGATCTCCACCAAGAAAAATATTTGTATGGTGAACACAAATGTTATTTCCCTGTCTGGGTGTTATTCTAAGTAATATGTATTTAAAAAATAATAGTATGCAAGTATTATATCAGCTATCTGATTTCTGGTTGCCATAGTACAAGCTCTGCTTAATTTTGGGCTTGATAGTGTTGTGTTGTTCACAATATTTATTTATTCTATTTTTTTTTTTTTTTTTTTTTTTTTTTTTTTTTAACCTATTGTGTCCCACTGCTGGGCAAAGGTCTCCCCCAAAACCCTCCATTCATCCCGATCCTCGGCGATCTCCCACCAATCTTTCCGGTGAAGGTCGAGATCGTCCCGCCAACGTCTTCTCGGCCGGCCTCGCCGTCGCCTTCCGTCTTCAGGAACCCAAGGAGTAATGATGTTAGCCCACTTCTCAGGTGCCATTCGGCTAACGTGGCCCGCCCACTCCCACTTCAGTTTGGCTGTTTTTCGCCCAACGTCGGCAATGCCAGTTATTGAACGCAGCGTTGTATTCCGCACCCGGTCGATGCGTTTTAGGCCGAGAATGCTGCGTTCCATTGCCCTCTGGCAAATCTTAAGCCTGGACTTCTGTGTCTCAGTCAATGACCAAGTCTGAGCACCATAGGTTAGGACGGGCAGGATACACATGTCGATGAGTTGGCGTTTCAATGATAGCGGAAGGTCGCCCTTCATGTGTTCTTTCATGGACCAGTAGCTTTTCCAGGCATTCTCAATCCGGCGTTCGATTTCTTTATCTTGCCTGGTTTTGAAGCTTGCTAACTGGCCCAAATAGATGTACTCATCGACATACTGTACTATTACTATTATTATTTACATAATATATTATTGCGGTCTGTCGTGATAGTAGATAAAAAGAAGTACATATTGGATAAAAAGCTTTTATGTTTTGGATATTATTTTGCGGCAGATTTGATTAATTAAGTTATCGTTATTGTCATAATTTAAATATATATAAAACTCTTACGTTACTGACTGACTGACAATCAACGCACAGCCTAAACCGTAAGTCTTAGAAGCATGAAACTTGGAGGGTATGTTCCTTTTATAGCATAAGGGTGCACTAAGAAAGGAAATTGGAAAATTATTTCCCTTAGCGGAGAAAAAGAGGAATAACTTTTAAAGGAAAAACAACGGGACGTAAGGGCAACCGGGCGAGCAAAGCCGTGGGTGGCCACTAGTAAAGTATACGATTCGAGAACCGCTTATAATCAGGCCGCATAATGCGTTTGAGCTCTATTTTTTCATATATTCAAGAATTTATATTAAATTTACACGAAATGCTATCTTTACCTTTGTGAGTTGTATACCTAGTCGTACCGTTATGCAAATATTCTGTGAAATCTCGTATTTATTAGAAATTCTTGACTTGAAACATCATTTTCAAAGGAAACAAACTTATGAGTACCTGTTTGAAGCCAGATAGAGGTGCTTTTAAATAGGTTGAAGTTGAACTGCTTTACAGAAGTACGGGTTCAATAGCACTATGCTTGATTACGTAATTTTCAACAGGTCTGCGACAGGCGAAATTAGATGTTCTTGTGTCAATAATATTTATTTATTTCAAAAAAGTTCTTATTGAACCTGTAGTAAGATACACTAAAAAGGCGTATACTTACTTACTATCTCGACGCATCAACCCCGAAGTGGGTATTCTAATAATTGTGGGGGAATAAGATCTGCACTGACTGAAGTGGGTCTTATCAAATTAATGCCTCCGACACAATAAAACGCAGTTTTCATGTTGATTTTCTATTTATTGTCACGTCTGAGAGGATGAGTCAGAGGTTTGATAGTGTTATATGCAATGGGCACCAATTATCATTATTAATATAATTATTATGAGCCTTCTATGTCCCACTGCTGGGCCTTTCTCAATCCCCTCCACTCTGTGCGGTCCTGTGTTGTGATGTTCCACTGTGGTCACATAGCGAGCTCGTCTCAACATTGGTCTTGGTCGGCCGCGACGCCTTGGCTCTTGCGGACACCACTTTGTGGTTATTTTGGCCCCCACAAAAAGCTCTACTACTGCTAAATAATCTTATCAAATTAATGTCATCGGTCCTCGCTAAATCTACAAAGTTTGAATGAAATCTGGCTTAAAGTGGGTCAAAACTGCGCTCTAACCCACGGTTACAAACATACAAGTGAAGCTAATATCCATTCTCTCTCTTCTTAAATTTAAGAGCTTAGCTCTTGTCGAGGTTTCGATGCAGTTTTTTTCCAATTAAGTCTTTCGAATGCGACCTCCTTGACTTCCTTAAACGACATGACAGTGACTTTTCTAGGGTTCCGTAGCCAAATGGAAAAAACGGAACCGTTATAGATTCGTCATGTCTGTCTGTCAGTCTGTCTGTCCGTCCGTATGTATGTCACAGCCACTTTACTCCGAAACTATAAGAGCTACACTAATGAAACTTGGTAAGTAGATGTATTCTGTGAACCACATTAAGATTTTTTTACAAACATAGAAAAAAAACAATAAGTTTTGGGGGTCCCCATACTTAGAACTGAAATTCAAAAAACTTTTTTTGAATTTCAGTCTATGAATACGTCTTCAAAAATGATGTTGAGGTTTCTCATATCGTTTTTTTCTACTAACTTAATAGTTTTTGCAAGAGACCCTTTCAAAGTGGTAAAATGTGTCCCCTGTTACTTCTAAAATAAGAGTATGATAAAACTAAAAAAAATATAAGATGTACATTACTATCTTCCAACGATATTTGGTTTGAACGAGATCTAGTCAGTAGTTTTTTTAATACGTAATTAATCGTAAACCGCAATGTACCTTTCGACGAACTACTAGAACTTATATATTATATTACTTACTGCTACAGAACCCTTCATGGGCAAGTCCGACCCGCGCTTGGCTGCTTTTCTTTTATCTGGCTCATGTAACTTATTTTTCCTCGTCCCCTATAAAAAATAGAAAGCGTGTAACAAATAGAAATGAAGACCAGTGTGTGGTGCCACTCCTAACTGTACCTGTAATTATGTATGTCAGTAAGTATGTATGTAAGTAAGATTACGTGTAAAACATTCTGGCCTAAATACCGAGGATCATCTGGGATGTAGGATAATTAGCCGGTGAATGTTTGATGAGCCTAAACAGACGCGCTGTTATTATTCAGGTGCCCTTCAGACGGTTTGATTTTAAGGGGCCAGCGGAGGGAAAATTTTCATACAAACGGAATACCAAAATGATTTCTAATTTAGACAGATTTACACTATATTATTGTAATAATTGTATGTGTATAGTATTTATCTAGGTTCCTCAACAGTTTTTATTTCAATTTTACTTACCTAAAATGAAATAAACACCAATCGCATTTTACAAATTTTTTTTCATTGTAAAATGTGATTGGCGTTAATTTTATTTGAGGTAAGTAATTTAAAATAAAAACTGCCCAGGAGCCTAGATAAATACAATAAAAATACAATTATTACAATAATATAGTGAAAATATGCTTAAATTCGTAATCATTTTGGTATTACGTTTGTATGAAAATTTGCCCTCCGCTGGCCCCTTAAGAAAACCACTTATACTAAAATTAAAGAAATAAATATATTTTTAACTATCTAGCTCCAATTAGCAAAGCTTGTACTATGGGAACTAAACAACTGATAGATATACTAGGTATTCAAGGTTTTGCTGTGGTGATCAGTGAACCGCTGTCATACACTGGCCTCTCAACTTAGTTGGTAGGCACTACGCCGTAAGTCGTGGGTTCGATCCCTACCGAGAACAAATATTCGTTTGATGAACGCAGATGTTTGTTCTCTGTATGGTAGTTATCTAAGTATGTTTTTACAAAAAAAAATATCTAAGTATCAGCTATCTGGTGTCCATAGTACAAGCTCGGCTTAATTTGGGGCTAGTTTTGTTGTGTAGATTGTATACAATATTGATTTATTTATTTTTACGTAGCGCAATTAAGTTATAATACTGCAAGGCAATGCTTTGTTTATTCATTAGGTCTATGCTCCAAAATGTAGCTAAAAAAATTACTTCACTGCTGACTGTATTATGGAGCAAAAAAGGTCATTGATCCAAATCGACACCCGGAGCCAATTGACTGACCTCAGTGACAAAAACTACGCGACACTTTGGCTACATTTGGGTTCCGTACGTCCTCATTATACCGTAATCAGCACTTCGGGAGTTCCGTCTTCATTCAATGCCGTGATTGATCGAACCTTCAGCATTGTGAGGCTTGTTACAGTTGGTACTCATTTCTATTGATTAGAAAAATCGAAATACTTTTTTTAGTGGAAGGAGGCCTTGGCGTAAGGCGATATCTGCTAGTTCTTTTTAAAGAAATATATTTTTTTACACGTTAAAATATATTTTTTTAATATAAAATCAAAACAAGCTTTCGTGTTAAAAAAATCATGGCCATGGCTCAAATTGATGGCCTGACGTGCATGATCTGTGAGACGATGCTTTGTTAAAAGTGATATTTACCAGTTCTCAACAGGTGGGCCATATGCTATAGTTCCATCAGCTGGTTGTACAAAAAAAACTTAATTGACTTCTTTTTTATATTTGCAGTCCATACTATTGACAACCAAGTAGAAAAGCGTAGCTATGAACCAAAATATGTGTCAAGTGCACGAAAAGAACCTCTTTGAGGCGCACTTAAAATCCTTTCATTTTTTCTTGGTTCGAAAAAATCAGTGACACAAAAAATAAAATTAAAATAAAATGCATTTGAAATCTAAAGCTAACCTAAAAATAAAGAGTGCTAACAAGAACAAACCCAACTGACGACGTCCGCTGAGCAATCTATCACTCTGTGATTGGCGCCCACTGAGCCGCTCGCGAATTTATACTGAGTGACAGTTTAAAGGACACATACTCAACTCATCAATGGTCTAGTGGGGGCAATCACGCGATCCTGAGGCCGTGGGTTCAAATCGGCCACTGAATACGTAATTTGCGACAGTTTTGCGACAAGCGTTATGGAAATGATAGCTGTCAAACACAGCTTTTTGTAAAGGAGGTACAGTCATTGGCAAGAGTAATAGTGAACTTTTTAAAATACGCATTGACTGTCTGTGAATCATAATTTCAATTTATTTGCATAGTTAATTAATTAAATGATAAATCATAAACGCTCTTGAATGTTCTGGAATGAATAATACAACTAGAATAATACAATTTTATTAAAGACTTTGAAATGAATTAGAATAGTCGGTCATCATCCAGAATGCTCTTAAACGTTCTAGAATGTTTTTTTTACATTCTGGAATAATTTAGAACAATCAAATTATTGGCAACAGCGGGCTTCGCTGCTTGTACTGTATTTATTTGACCGATTTGGTAAAAAAATTAAATACTTACTTTTTATAAGAGATGAAGCATTATGCTAAATGAGCATTATCAGAATACCTACTTTTGCAAAAAATAACAAGCCATCATCGTTATGTCAAAGTCAAAGTGTTTATTGCATAAAACACATGTTGAAAAAGGTGGTAAATTTATAAATGTCCAATGTATTCTACTTAAAACTAAGCGTGCAATATTAAGGTTTACATATAGATGAAGTTATAATGTCAAAGGTTATATATACGAGCATGTCAAAAGTTAAATATATATGTCAAAAGTTACATAAATAAACAATCTTCTCTAATAATTTGTACACCTACCACATAATTAGTAATCAATAAAAATACATGTCACTCAAGATTTATAGAGTAAGATATGCAGACAAAGCCACAAGCAACAGCTAGTGTTTCATAAATTCTCATTGTTTTCTCATCAAATAAAAGTAAAAATAAATGTCTTGTGAATTGCGTATCATATTTTTTCGAGGAAATTGAAACGCTATCTTTTTCGACTTCAACGATTTCATTCGTATTGAAATTCGGACGTAGCATGGAAATTGGCTTTTCCTGAATAAACATAACGTTTTTGTTCGTGCCTTGCATGCTTTAAGTCAGCAAAGAGTACATAGTTTGATAAGCCTGAAGGTCGATGGAATTCTTGTATATTAAAATTCAAAAAACATATTGTGCCTCTCCCTATAATTTCCAGGAAGAACAGGTCCAGACGATCTATTAAAAAATACAATTGTAAAATGAAGATCTCCTATAATAATATTGAATACATCATATTTTCACCTTTTATATCATAACACTAATTAGACAAGTACATACGGTTTGTCTTTAGAATACTTTTTCAGTAAAATAAACCACTAATTTTATGGCGAAAATTTGGATTTTCAGCTGAAAAAAGTTAATACGTTTTTACCTAATTTAATAAATCTGTTAAACTTTAAAAAAACCCATCCATCAAATTTATTTTGCCTTAAAATCAGCCGATTACTAATCAAACTGTCTATCAACAGTCAAAAAAGGATCCCCCCATCCCTTTCCACACTCGTTAAATTTAATTCGTAAAAGCAATTATCTGTCTACGCGATCCAAACAATCAATTGTCGAAACAATATAAGACAATTAGCCGATCTCAGCGAACCAGCTCGTCACCAAAGGTTCGTTCCCATGTTCCCTACCCTTGGTTTGGTGGTGTACTGCCAGTCTTCGCTCAACCCTCGGAGTGAACGCACGTCAGTTCTCTTACCCTACTGAAACATTAACGTAGTGATACTACTGGACTTGTGTAATCAATAGTGATATATATTTTTCTGTGTGAGTGATATTCGCGACTTATTTTTTTTTGGTAAGTTGAATTTTTTTAATTAAAGGTTTGTTTGTAGCTGTTTAAGAATATTACATTAATTATGAGGTCCGTTTTAGCGTGCGTGTTTCAATTAAGTATAAAATTATAAACCTTAATATTTAATAATTACTCAACTTTTAATTTAACTTTATGCAGCTTAATCTATTATTTAAACTCCACCTACTTTTACAATGATACTAGTTACCCCACCTGGCTTAGCACGGTTTTAACCATACAGTTTTAATTTCCTGTTCAAACGTTTTTGAAATATATTTAGATGGGGTCAAATTCTGCCGTGTTCAAATCACAACAGTTAAGGCAGCGAAAGCAATATTGAGGTTGACCCTTGTGGACGTAAGGAAGCAAGTGGGACGGTGCTTATTGCTTATTACCTCAAGTCAGTACCTCAATCAACGTACCCTATAGACTGGTAAAAAGGCGCTAAGCATCAACCTTATGTTATGTCAATGACCAACTTTGCCCTATTTTTTTTTTGATGGTTGCTTGCTTTATTCGAATACATATACACTTACGAAAGCAGTTAATTTCTTTAGTTCTGTTGATATTATATTCCTTTTAGAATTGAGATTGAGCCATAAAAAACGGCTATGCACCTCGTTGGTGATAAGCACCGCTGCGGAGGTGATGCTTTGAATTTTAATAAAATAAAATAAGGGAAATTATTTGAAAGCTCACACAATGAGTGTTGTAAGCGTGCTTTAATTAAATTCACTTTATTTGTTCAGATCTTTTATAATGACTTAGATACAGAGTAGGTTGAAGGAACAAAACAAACACACAAAAATTAAACACATCAGAAAAAAATAATAAATATTAGTTGTTACTGACGTGCGTGACCTACGCGACAATGCTTTGTTATAGGTGATGGTTACCACTTAACATCAGGTGGGCCAAAAGTTTGTTTCATCAGCACAAAATAAAGCGAAATGACTCTGGACAGACCAAAAACAGCCGCAGCTGACGTGTAGTTGGAGGAATTTGTAAATCTAAGGCCCTAATGGTTCTTTATTGGACCTTTATGGGCTGTAACGCCTGTATCACTATAAAATAAACATGATATAACAAAACAGCTGAAGAAGAATTAGCTAGTTGAAATGGCAATCGGCAGGTTATACAGACGTAGCAATTCTGTGAAAAGCTTTCAATTAAAAAAGTTTTGTGCAACTCTCAAACTCATATGGAATTTTAAATTGCTCAAAATTCAACAAATGAAGCTTGTTTAAAACAAATAAATACCTTCATAACAAATGTCAAAGAGAAATCCATTGTTTAGCAATCATTCCACATTGTTACTTGTTTCAAATTTATGAATTTTCCTTTATAAAAAACCTGATACTGGTACTTTTTTGTATACAAAGAGAGCGTTCAAAAGTAAACGTGATCACCACATTAAGAGATA
Source organism: Thera obeliscata (assembly GCA_947578465.1). Taxonomy (NCBI): domain Eukaryota; kingdom Metazoa; phylum Arthropoda; class Insecta; order Lepidoptera; family Geometridae; genus Thera; species Thera obeliscata. The sequence continues at coordinate 17,766,871 of OX387912.1, read as the reverse complement.
ACATTGTGCTAACAAAATGTGAGTTTTAGCATTGTTTTTGCTTTCAAAATAAATATTAAGTTTCCGCGGAAATTACAAAAGGGGTTTACAACTTTGTTAGGCATTAAGTTTGTCCAACAGTGGCTTTTCAACCTGATTATAATTATGTTCTTCTAGCTTGGTCGCGTGGAACTGGCACCTAGACTCACCTAGTTTTAAGACGTTTCAAAGTGATCCTTGCGATTCTACTGAATAAATACACTTTCGATTTGATTTAGTTAGGTTTGAGAATTGTTTATTAACAATTTGTTGCGTGACAAATATAGGAGGTTCTAGGTGCCGGTGAAATATCATGTTTAATACCTGTATGTCACGTTTTCAATCACAATTCGTACGCACGTGAACTACAACGTAATGCTCTTTCTATAAGATAGTTACCACTTAACATTAGGTGAACCATCTGTTAGCTTTATCAGCAAGTAGTTTTTTTATACAACTAGCTGATGGAACAAGTATATGGCACACCTGATATTAAGTGGTAACTATCGCCTCTAACAAAGCATTGCCTATTAGGTCACGCACGTCAGAAACGTGATGCACGATGCACTGCCTTACGTCCATCAACTTGAGGCAATACAGATGTTCAGCCTCACGTGCCAGTAATTTCACCAGCACCCATACCCTTCAAACCGAAATACTGCAATAATGCGGTTCTTGAATCATGAAGTCGGTTTCTCAAGTGTTTAAACTTCAGTTATACTATTCTACTTCAATTTAAAATTTAAGGTTAGCCTACTACGGGCATGTCATGAGAAGGGAGAAAGTCATGTGACTTTGAGATGAGTGTGAATGTGGATGGATATGAAAGTAGAAATAAAATAAGGAAAACATGGATAAACTGTGTGAAAGATGAAGGATTAGAGAGGAGTAAATGCAGAGATGATGGTTGACAGAGAGGAATGGAGGAGGAAGACATGTTGTGCCGACCCCACATAAAGTGAGATAAAGTTAGGAAGAAGAAGAAGGCTTATATAATTTTAAACAAGCTGAATCCTGTGGAATTTTGACTAACTATTTCCATACATTTGAGCCCTATTCAATACCATTAATGCGAGTTAAAAAAAAACATTTCTTGATCACAACCTCAAACAGTGGTCTCTTCGGGTCTTTTTTGTGAAGTGAATATCTTCGGATCACTTTTTTTTTCAATATCAACGCATAGTATTGTGAATCACAAAACTTCAAACTTCTAGTATACGTATAAAAAGCAGCATAAATATACTGTTGTGGAACTCCTCGATCGATGAAGGAATGCTAATTGCTAGTTCGCATGACAAAAGTAAAATCCAATACGGTTAGCTTTGATCCCACTGTCTGCGACCGACTGAACTTACCCACCTAAGTGTAACAAAACAACGTTATAGGCTAAGAAAATTTCATGACGAAAACCATTATCATAAACATCTGCAGCCCGACTTTACCCACTGCTGCGCATAGGCCTCTCTTTGCTCTCACCACGATCTTGGGCTACCCTCATCCAACTGCGGCCTGCGGCTGACAATGTCGTCAGCCCATCGTGCTAATGGACGTCCATCGCCTTTCTTCAAAATCCTAAGACTACTTACAAGTAATACGTAAGATACATTTTCAAAAATTGAGAAATCGACTTCATGATGCATGAACCGATTTTAATGATTTTTTTGGGATCACGAAAATGTCACGCTTCAGATAAAAAAAAAATATGCGGAAAAATGGGTAATTATCGCGATTACCAAAGCCGTGTGTTATCCCGATAATAATCGGTTCATCAAATTTTGCGTAGTAACAAAAATTACAAAAAAATACAACCGAATTGAGAAACTCCTTTTTTATTTGAAGTCGGTTACAAATAAAAAGTTATGTTCCAAACTAGTGCTCAGCATAAAGCACCAGAGCCCGAAGTCCCAGTGCATTTACAACATTTCGTTACCAAATGTTGTTTTCGTTTTGCCTATTTGTCTCTGTCTATTGTATGGAGAAAAGATGAGACAACAACTCTAACTACGTAACGTATTTTTGCCGTCTCATATTTTCTCCATACAATAGACAGAGACAAATAGGCGAAACGAAAACAACATTTGGTAACGAAATGTGGTAGCAAAACTCCGACTTCGGGTACTGAGTTCCAAAGTTCAAGTATGGTCGTTTTGAAACCGCATTGTTTACGCTCGTTCTGGTACCAGGCCACAAAATGGAACGCAGCCAAAACACGCATTGGGCAAATAGTTACGATATTGGCACCAAGTATTATGGTCAACTAGTTTTCACGTGCGACTTTACTTGCGTAGTATTTTGTTAAAAGTAAATGAGCCTTTGCAACTGACTGACTGAGTCAATGCACAATTGGTCCAGTTTGATATAATAATAATCATGCAATCTCCTACCAGTATGTATTTAAAGATCAAAACATCTCTACTTATTAGTACGAGATAGCAATAAATAATAATAAAATAAAGTTTAATTATTGCAGGTACAGTAAGTCGGTAAAACATATACACCCATAACAAACAAAAAATAAAAATGTATACAAGGTGTATCTAAATATGTGTACTATGCGAAGGTGGGGGGTTTCAGACCACAATGGTGATCAGTTGTGGGGGGGAGAAAATTAAAAATTCCTATTTTCAGTTTCCCATACAAAAATATTTAATTTCATAATGCCTAAATAAATTGACAACCCTATCCTTGTAACCCCTTGACCCCTTGACCTACTACCTCTGTAGGTCTACTACTACTACCTACTACCTCTTTAGCTGAGTTTAGGGTTGTCACTTTGTATAAAGTCAGCTGTTCATGTTGAAACTTCGTTGCAGTTTTTTTCAGAGATACCAATCGAAGTTCGAAAAGTCGTTGAACAAAAGTTGTTCCCCGGGGGGTGGAAATTCACCCCCCTTCGGGATAGTACACATATTTTGATACACGTTGTATACTTCCAAAGTGGAAAAAAGTTGGTCCCCCCCTCTAACTTCTAAAATAAGAGAATGATAAACTAAAAAAAATATATGTTGTTCATTACTATGCAAACTTTCAATGATATTTGGTTTGAACGAGATCAAGTCAGTAGTTTTTTTTAAACGTCATAAATCGTAAACCGCAATTTATAACCTTTCGACGAACTACAAGTACAATATTATGTTACTTGTTGCTACGGAATCCTTCATGGGCGAGTCCGACTCGCACTTGGTTGCTTTTTTTCGAAGTTATTCCGTAGATGGAACGATCAGCCCATTAGCAATAAGATACCAGAAGCGTGGTGAAAAATTTTTAAACCTGCCTCAGTGTGGTTTCATAACACAGATATAAAACGAATTGAACCAAAATTCAGCAAATTAAGAAAAGACAAGATAATAAGAAAAGACTGCGGTGTTCTCCTAAGACTTGTGCACATCTAAGCGTTCTGCGGTGGCAATCAGTGAAACGCTGCTAAATATTATTTAAGGCTTGTACGTAACCAGCCACGTCAAAGGATTTATTTTCTGAAGTTGTAATCGGGTTACGAACTAATAAAAAACTAAGTCATTCAGTTCTATATAATAGTGTTTTATTGATTGCCACCGCAAAACGCTTAGATGTGCGCAAGGCTTTATTTTATAAGCTTTTAGTTAATTGAATAAGAGTATTAGCTCCGGTATAGCTTCAACGGTTAGTTGGCTTTGATTTGTTTGTTTTGATAAAGGCAAATAGGATTATATTTCATTGCTTCATTATTCATATATGATTAACACCGTAGTTTCCCTAATATACTGGGTAACAACCGCACCCTTTTTAGAGATTTAAAAAACAAACATTAAAACCTATTTTCCATCTGCTCAGCCCCGTCGTAGGTACGTCAATTGCTCATTCCTTTTTTGTGCGCGGTAACTATCGCACGCACCTTCTGAGCAATATGCCAAAAAAGGTGTGCAGTGTCAAATAGAAAAATTATGCAAGAAAACGAAGATATATTTCTTGGATTGATTCATCATCAAAATGATGAAGGTTGGTAAAACTGATTTGGAATGCTCTGGGATTGACTGCGGGTCTCTAACGTTGACATTTGCCAAATCAGAATAAAAAATAAATATATGACCAACCATGGCATCGGGGTTGACTGCGAGTCTCCAACGATGACCTAAGCAGAAAATACATACAATCTAAAATAGTTGTAATGTTCCTCTGCGAACTTAAGGTACTCGGGTACCTAGGTAGTAGTAAGTACTTACCTACTTTTTCTATTCCTCACAACCTCAATTTGCAAAATGTAATTTTGGGAACGAGGATCATGAAATAGCTAAGGACAGTGACTATAACTAAATCAAAGCCAGCACTGACTGCATCTGAAACCATTTCGGCCGGAGTCAACCGAATACTTTACTGAATGATGCTGTTCTGTTATGTAGATCAAATTGCCAGCACATAATCTGGTCTGGACCCCGAACTACTCTTCGCTTGTAGTGAATCTACGTCCGAATCACCTGACTTAGGCATAAACATACTTGACAAGTTGTCAAGTACGATCCTTTGCAATGTTGCGTGACCACGAGACATGTGACAATCAGGTGTAAGTCCACGAGTCCGCAGTCCATATCTGTGGCACTTTTTACACTAGGAATCCTAGAGAAAATAAGGACAAGTTACTAAAAGACTGCTTTGTACTGGATAATTTGTTGTTGGTTGTTACAATCATCAAAGTTAAATGCGGGAATTTTCAGCCGCAGTACTGATGGTTCGAGTCGTGATAAAATGCTTAACGCTGGTTCTTTTCCAGCAATAACTTGGTTCGGGTCACTGCCGTCAACAAGAGACTTGCTGCTCAAGGGCGATAACATGTCCCATGATATATCTCGGCAATGGATGCCGTTTGTTGTGTCATTCGCATTACTAAACCACGTAAAGTTGAATATGGCTCGTCACTCCATACTTTGATAAATAAATTTTAAATGAAATGATAATAATATTTATGATCAGCGACGCCTGAACGAGATGGTTTATTGTTTGGTTCAACGCTATCCAAAGAAACCTGCTAAGCCACAAGAGCCCACTGCTCCATTGACCATTACTTGATCAACTTCCTACCAGTGGAACTGGAATGCGCCTCCTTGACATCCGGCAAAAAAGGGAGGGGGCGAGGAGGTTACAGCAGATGACCACTGATGACATCAGGAGCTTCCTGCCTCTACACAACAGTGTGGTGTGTCAAGACCCGTGCCCAGGCACAAGGTCATCATGGACGCAGGTACATGCAAGTAGACTTATCTCCACACTTTTATGATTGTTGGTTTTAAGTAACAAACAATAGTTTGTACTTGATTTGATCAAAATGGTTGCTATATTCCATTCCGAACCGTTGTTTGTCAATCATCAATTCCTCAGAACAAGTTTTCTTGAGGAAAGCATAGACATGACACTGGTGACTTTTATCTGTGTCACGTGACAAATTCATAATCAGAGATATTCCTCATTCCATTCAAAGCCTATTCGGTGACAAGGGTTTTAAACTAAATTTACCACCCATGAACAAATACATCTAGATCGAGCATTTTAAAATGGAAGCTTACTGCCGTACAGCAGGCAAGGTAGTACAAGGTAATACCTAGCCACCTTCGGCTTAAAGGGTGCATCCTACTACTATGCAGTTTTCTGATGGATCAGCCCTATAACTCGGCTAAAATACGTACCTACTTACTCCTTATGTATTATCATTTAGGATTTTTGTTGCACTTATGTTCACTAAAATCATGCGGGAAGTCTTTACTTATCCGAGCTATCACGGTTTTCCATCAACATTAGATGCCATTTCGCGTAAGCGATGCGTACGATAAATGTATGAACTATTCAACGAAATACATATTGAAAATTATACTATGTTGTTGCGGTTTCGTCTTCAATTGCGTTATGATCAAATAAACGCCTCAAGAACCTGGACGCTGAATTCGAAGATTAAAACGATACTAATTTCTTCTCCTTGATAAAATCAGATGAGGCTTTAAATGCAGAGTTTGTTGCAAAGTTTCTAAATGACCTTCATGTTCTATTTGCGAGTGCGCTCGGAGCTATCAGAGTTTTATGTCGCCACGTGCCCCGCAGCTAAGTTCAATTATATACCAAGATTTTAGAGCGACATAACTTCGTTGCTTTACTGAATAAGGCATGATAATTATGAAACAGAATTTCACTACCTAGTATTATACTAGATGATGATTTTTTCTGGTGATCCTAAAATATTGATGGCAACTTTATGGCCATTGGATATGGGTAAGAACATTTTTGAACTTGAGTTTATTATGCTGACGCTTTCAACGCAGGCTGGGGCGCTGTCTGTTAGTTTTAATCCATGGCAAATAGAAAGCTGCAAAAGATAAAAATGCATGCCATTTAAATAACTTATGGGTTAATGGCAGTTTTTTTTTTTTTTTTTTTTTTTTTTTTTTTCTGGGCCTGAAATAGGTATAACTGCGCAATATTACTACGCATGGATAACAAGAAGGTGGTGCGATCAAGTGGTAACGTGGACTCCGTGAACGCCGCCTTTAGATTATTCACACCAGTTACGGAACAATCACTTTCTCATAGGGTCTTTCGTGACGTTGTACAATATTTCGGTCAACCAAAAATTGGCTTGCTCGCATCTCATAATAGCGCAAAGTACACCAGAGACATGTTTCATGGACACAGAGCTCCGACGTGGTAGCCGTGGACGCATTTTTACAATGAACTTGCACGCAGACTGTTTTTACGTCTTCCCACTGTTTTTAATTTTTTCTGATTTTAAATAATACTCTAAAAAAGTCATTATAATGGCAAATGGTTATACTGGTGTATTCTTTCCTATTGGCCATCGCAACCATGTTTTCCGTTATTGCAAGACTTCTTAGTTACAGATGTTTAGTATTTAAGCCCCAATAAAAACTTTTTGCCAATCTTTTTTCAAAGGCTATAATCTCATACACGGGAAAGATTATAATATATACTATATATAATATATAACACTTCGCTTATGCTTTGGTAGCAGTGTTGCATTGTCAACAACATTGATAAAACTCTAACCTACGGAAAGATACCACATTTCTTATATTAACATTTCAGACGACACATTGTGTAAGGCACTATTATTTCCCACCGTTAGGCCTTGTCAGCCCGTATGAGTAAATAGCACCGGGTCAAACGAATGCGTTAAGTTTATAAATTAAGACCTACTACAAGTCCCAGGTACTCTAGTGCTTGGTGTTTTTGAATCTTATTTCAAAATGCTTTCTTAAAACAGAAAGATTGAGAAAAGTAATATTAATCATAAGATTGTTAGCGGTTTGTACTAGCCTCTGAGTCCAGACGTCTATTCCTGATTTATGTTGACAACCTGTTATCTTCTAATACCTGATAGTATTAGTATAGTCATGGCAGATATTATTGAAGCATCCTCCCTTGGTGGAAAACCAAGCGGTTTTATTTCTGCTTTAATTCGATAAAGCTGATATGGGTATCAGTCCGGGTACAGTTATTTCAGATTAAATTTATTTTACTAAAAATTTTAGAACTTTATGAATAGCAAGGAGTGAGTTGACGCCGATACGTCCACTCACAGCTTCTACATCACAGAATATCAGTGATGGATTAAACAAATACTGTCAGAGAGTAGTGTTGTGAATGTCAGCGTTTTTAGGCGCTCACAGTGGGTAAACGACATGCGTTTACTTTGATTGCGGGCTACGCAAGCGTCAGTGTAGAAACTATTCGCATGACCGCAGGCTGATACTACAGGTGTAACTCATTTACTCGGTTTCTTCAAGAGAACCATCCTGGACCAAGGTGAATTCACGCGGTCCGTCTGTTTTCCTATATACAGGAAGTTTATTGTAATGCATTAAAATTTACTACTATTGCCAACCCAGTACTATGTGATTGTACAAATATGTTTATACACTTTGACTTTGAATTATTCCTAATATCAATCAATATGTTTGTTGGTGATTATTTGTGACAGGTTAAATTGAATAAGAAGCTATCACATTCTAATTACAGTGTTGTTATCTGTATCTTTAACTGATTATTGTTTGTGATTACTTACCAATAAATAATCCATAGTTATTGCAATAACTATGTATTTAATTCCAAAACTTTCTGCTCTTAACATCTACGGTGTTAATCATATATGAATAATGAAGCAATGAAATATAATATATGATCAAATGAACTTCCAAGTGAAGTTCTATCATTATTATATGAATTGCTTCATTAGAATATATGATACCCTCCCCTCCCTGGCGCAAGGCGCCTCCCATTACATAAAAAGTTTTGTAATTATTACATTATGTACTATCTCTAAAGAAATGAGCAATTGACGTACCTACGACGGGGCTGAGCAGATGGAAAATAGGTTTTAATGTTTGTTTTTTAAATCTCTAAAAAGGGTGCGGTTGTTACCCAGTATATTAGGGAAACTACGGTGTTAATCATATATTCTAATGAAGCAATTCATATAATAATGATAGAACTTCACTTGGAAGTTCATTTGATCATATATTAGATTTCATTAGTTTCTGAAACCTTTTGGCAAGTACTATGCAATAGAATATGAAGCTTTGAAAATGACCTATTAAGGCCCGAACACACCTAGTTCGCTGGCGGTAGCGATCAGTGAAACGCTGTCAAATATCGCTGTCAGATTTGAGATTTGACACCGAATATTTGACAGCGTTTCACTGATCGCTACCGCCAGCGAACTAGGTGTGCGCAGGCCTTTAGAAAAACTCAAAAACTTTTTTTTTAGCTGAAATAGATTAGGAAGCTTTGAAAACGACCTATTACAAAAACTCAAAAACCATTTATTTAGTTGACAAGTTCATATTTTTTTTCCGCATTTGCCGTGCCTATTGTGCTGTGTTAAATTTGAAAATATAGAAGAATAGTATAACATTCTAGTGGAATAGACTGTACCTTGGTAAAAAGGTCCACTAAAAAGATGGAAAAGGGATGTCTACTATGATTCATGAGCCTATTAAATTAAGCCTACTTTCCTCAGAAACAGGCCTGTGGGTAGTTCTTCCCCGGGCGAGTCCCTCACAAAGAGCTACCATATTCTTCTAAATATATAAAACTGTTACGTTACTGACTGACTGACTGACAATCAATGCTCAGCCTAAACCGTAAGTCCTAGAAGCATGAAACTTGGAGGGTATGTTTCTTTTAAAGCATAGGGGTGCACTTAGAAAGGAAATTGGAAAATGATTTCTCTTAGCGGAAAAAAAGAGGAAAATCTTATAAAAGAAAAACGGGGCGTAACGGCAAAGGGGCGAGCGAAGCCGTGGGCTCCGCTAGTTTTTTATACAGCACTTAGTCACAAACTAAGCATTGATTATACGATGAGAACCAGAAGCAGATATAATACTTAATTAAATTTATTTTTTGTTAATACATATTATTCTTTTTTTAATGCAGATCATCCACACACAACACTATCTAGCCCCAAACTAAGCAGAGCTTGTACGATGGGAACTAGATAGCTGATATAATTAATATTATATATTTTTTTTATAAATATTTACAATAAAATACAATATAACACCCAGACAAAGAACAAAACTGTGTCTACCACACACATTTTGTTCTTGATGGGGACCAAACTCACGTCCTACGACGCAAAAGGCAGAGGTAATTTAAATCACATTAATTTAGCTTTACTTTTTATTTGATTTTGGTACGCAACGTCGTTTATTTGGTCACAGTAAACATGATCGTTCTAGAACCATCGACGTGTGAGTTTACTGTTTCAGTCAAGTGCACCACTGCCCTATCGATTCTAGCAAGCGTCCAAACATGTTTGTACGTACAGGAACCTAGTAGGCCTACCACAAGCTTTGTCTGACTCTGTCTCTGGCTTTTGTTTTGAGTCTGTGAAAGTGTATTACACTGTGTGTGTGAGATTTATTTAGTCAACACTCACACAGACTCGATACCAGAGCCAGAGACAGAGCGAGACAGAGCTTAAGGTAGGCCTACTGTAGTATTCAAACTGTGCAGTTGCCATCATCACCAACCCTAATAAAGAACATGCCTCCTCCATACATTTTCAGGTTATTATCAGGAAAAAAATGTTATACTGATGTCACTTTTTGACACTGATTTTCGATGGTTAGTCTTCAATATCTACTAAAAATAGTCGGCTTAGTTTACTTCAAAAAACATGCATAGTCCGTATGGACTGCTTCTATTATGAATTACAAAACCCGTCCTCTTTTTTTATTTGAAGTCGGTTAAAAATTTTAACATGAGAATTAAATTGCACACGTTTTTTATGGAAACAATAATAATCAGCGAAAATGCTTCAAATTCACAAAGAATATTCAAATTCGATGGAAAATACTGAATAAAAGCAACTATTTGAAATAACGGCAAGCAATAATTTCAAAGCTGCTTATAATTCTGCTGAGTAAATCGAATGTTCATAAAAACGAAAGAAAAAACTAGCGAGCTGACTTCAATTCGTATTTCACTGAAAATTGTAATCCATTGCTAAAGGTTGAGTTAAGCTTTGCGGCGATCAGCAGCGGTCTGCGGTGGCAATTAGTTTTAGCACAGGATAAGAACTGAAAGGCAGAACTTTTTCTTAAATTCGTAATTTGGTTACAAACTAAAAAAATCCTTCTATGTAACTGGATACAAAACTCAGTAACGTACAAGCACTAAAGGGATTTGTATTCAGCCGCAAACTTTGATAGTGCGATATTTGACAGCAATATACTTACTGATCGCCATCGCAAGCAAAAATAGATGTGCGCACTGTGCGCAGGCCTTTAGTGAAAGGGTTTTATATCTTTTTTATTACGGCACCTTTCGATCAAAGTGTTATAACTGGTCTGGAATAAAAGCGATCGCAAAAATTTGAAAGTGTAATGTGGCTAATACCTCGACGTGGGGCGGTAAGGGTCGGACTGATATAACTAGGGTTTTTTAAAAGTAACGATCGTCAAATCATGGTTGTAATATTGCGGGAATTTGACACTGTAAGATACTACAGAAGGGAAAAGAGGAGAGGCCGGATAAAATTTACTGAAGTGAAAAACTTCTGGGCTTGAACATTTTTGAGGTAGAAAAAATCCAATCACCTCGTCACTGATGTTACCCATCGGCACCTGTTCGGCAAAGATCGACAAACTTCGGAAAATAATTGTTCAAGACTCATTTCATTTCTGCCGGCATTCCAACGGCAACACGGCTCGATTGAGTGGTCTCTGAAAACGCTTTCCATTTTCAAAAATTTCAAACAAAAATTGAGAACTCTCGAATTTAGCGATCATAATTATGAGTGATTAGTATTGCTAGAATTGCACCCCTGCGCATTTTTTTATGCATAAAGGTTCAAAAAGCAATAACGTACGTGCTCAAAAAAAGTATGCTAATAAGCTTGCTTAAAATTTGCATGCTCTGCAAACTGTCCACATTTGCCAGAAATAAGCATGCTTCTAAATAGGCAAACATAATAACAAGCAAACATGTTCAGACGTACTCGGATCACGCCCCCCCCCCCCCCCCTACTTGTGCCTCAGGTAGCATGCTCGAAAATCAAACGTCGTTTGATTTTTGAGCACGCTCTAAATAAGCATGCTCATTACATTACACACGTGCTACTAATGAGCACTTGCTCAATAAAAGCATGCTTTTGTGCTAGTAATGAGCACGTCTGTCCGTACCTTAATTGTCATACTCCGGATGCGAGATATGGCTCACCTCATGTTAAGTGGTAACTATAGCCTATATCAAAGTACTGCCTCGCAGATCACGCACAATAAGACAGTTACCTTAAGTTAGTTGAAGGCCTGTTTTTTTATAAGATCATCAATAGATGAAACACAGCGAGAAGGAGACATTCGGAGATTTTAGTAGTTACAATAATACCTTTGAAAATATCAAAGGGAGAAAAATGCAGTAATTTTGCTGGTCAAAGTACGTTTGTAATTATGTCACAGTGTTCTCAAGTTCTTTTGACGTCGAAATGACGGTCGCTAGTTTTAAGGCTCTACGGGTTTGAGATTAGCACACTGCCGCCGGACTATACCAGATTGAATCAGTCGTTACTACGTTTTCTTTTTTCTTTCATTAAATAACGATGAACTAGGGTTATGCAGCCGGGTTTTAAAATGCTTTTTGAAGATATTGAATAGGTTTCATAACCTTTTTCTTAGATTTAAGGGCTTAGCTCTTGTCGGAGTTTAGATGCAGTTTTCTCCAATTGAGTCTTTCGCATGCGGCCTCCTTTGACTTCCTTAAACGACATGACAGCGACTTTTTCTTTTCTCTCTGTCGTATCTGACTCACGTAACTTATTTTTGGCCTTCCTCTTCCACGTTTTCTTTCAACCTTTCTTTTGATCATGTTCTATAAGTAGCTGTCATGTCGTAGAAGTTCCAACCGATCAAAATTGCTTGCAACTTTACTCTAGCTTACTTCGTAACCCTCCGAGCCAGAAAATTAGAAGAATTTAGAACGTAAAATTATTTTTAAAATTTTCTCTCTATACTCACAAACGTTACCTAAGGTTTGAGACATTGCTCAAAAGTAGTAGGTATCACAGTTTGTCATTACCCAGACGTAAGAGATGACAATTGTTTAACTGTTGATTTTTTATGAGAAACTAGCAGCCGCCCGTGGCCTCGCTTGCCTCGTTCCCGATACTTACATCCGTTCTCCGTTACAATATCTTCATAAATTGAAGCCTATGTGTTATTCTGATGTATTTTAAGTTATATTATTGTAAAGTTTCATTAAAATCCATTCAGTAGTTTTTACTTGAAAGAGTAACAAATATCTATACGTACAAACCTTCACGTTTATAATATTAAGTAAGATTCGGAACCTCGATCTGCCCATGTATTGAATTGCTTTTAGGGGTACACATTCAGATACCAAATTTTTAAAACTACTATAATGGTTTATTTTTATTTTATTTATTTATAACCATTGTCTTTCTTCTTCTATCGTATCAATGGAACACTAGACAATTCTCAAGTAGTATTTTGCCACCTCTACTGCATGGCCCGTGGCGTTGATAAGATACCATTGCCCTATCCTTACAGAAGTACCCTAATACGATAGCGCAGCCTTTCATCATACGATTTTTTTGTTTGCATGTTGTATATGTGATGACAATAAAATATTGAGTATTGAGTATGTTTATTCGTAAGTACTTACGATAAATATAACCCTGCTCAGTAACATTTCAAACGTTTTCGTAAAATATCAAAACATCAATAAGCTCCCCATTAAAAAAAGTAATTTGCAAAGTGAGCTCATGAATAAATATTTCGTGCAAAGGCTTTCGCGGCATCCAATAACTTTTTCAATTATCATCTATGAAAACCTGCCAAGTTTTACAATATGAAATACCTAGATGGCTTTAGGTATTCCGTATTGTTTTCATTAAAATTGTGGTTTACTTAGTCAACACAGACTCACCGTTCTCAAACGGTGAAGGAAAACATCGTGAGGAAACCCAGGGCTTAGTCAGCTCAGTGGATTAGGCCGACTAAGCAGCCAGGATGGTATAGGTGCTGGGCTAGCCTATTCCCTCTAAAATCCTGTCCCAGGCACTAAACCGTCCCGGGATTTAGGGCTTGTGTAATCACTAGTTACCTCTGACGCCATATCACCATCATATCATATCTGATGCCATATCGCCATCTACATTGGATGCAAAGGCCTGTTTACTAACACAAACTCAAAAGCAGAGCCAGAGACAGAGCCAGACCGAGATTGTGGTAGGTCTATTGTTCGTCACTGCGGTCAAAGAATATGCATAATATGTCTATTACATTCCTATAGTTCGTTAGTTCGCATTCAATGTGTAGGATATCGAAACATTTCAGTTTTTGCCCCAATGCACCACCTAACGAACTGGATAGCCATCTTCTCTTTTATTCTTGTTTTATTCCTGTCCTATAATATATAGGACTCTCGACTCTACTGGCGTCTCAGCTTTAGTTGGTAGTAGCTCTGCCTTCTGCGCCGTAGGTCGTGGGTTCGATCCACACCGAGAACAATTATTTGTGTGGTGAACGCAGATGTTTGTTCTCTGTCTGGGTGTTATTTTGTATTCTAAGTATTCGACGCATGAAAAGCAAACCTTACTAAGCGACAGTATGGGGTCAATTGAGTTTTATATATCAATCGAATCGCCAAAAAAATCCGCGTCGATTGGTCTGAGTCTCATAGCGCTGCGATGAGTTTTGCTGTCGCTTAAGAAGTACGTGAATTCTTAGTATTCTAAAATATTCGGCCCACTAAGCGACACAAAAATACGCATTTTACTTTATTCGGTTGGTTGAACAAGTTGACTTAATATTTTTTGCGGATAGTAATTTGTTCATCATTCGAATTTATTTTATCCATTGACTTAAATAATTTTTCTTCAGTAAAAATCATGAGTACGAAGCAGTAAGGTATTTTTACCTGAATTACGCTTTTCCGTCAAAGTCGCTTCGCAAATTTTATACGAATACAAAAAAGATCCAAGTGTTTCCTTATGCACTTGTTACTGTTATTGTGTTTAGCTCTATTTGTACTTATATACTATTGCTTGTTATGAAATTGGCATAAAAATCAACTTGGACAATTTTACAATAAAATGAAATATTAACTTGGTGTCGCTTAGACAATTTTACTTGATAAATTCGTTCGAAACTGAATGTCGGTTAGATATTTTTACCGGCGTGAATATTGTATAAAGAATGTCGCATAAATTATTTTACGTGAATTGAAAAACGAGTGATGATGGTGGTTAGGAAGCGCAGTTTTGTGTCAAATGTCGGTTAAAAACATCGCACTGCGTGAAACAAATGAATCCGCGCGTCGGTTAGAGAGGACGCTGCGCGGTGCGCTCGCCGCTCTTCCTTCGATTTTGGCGCGTAGTAAATAAGAAAACTGTAAGTAAAAATTCTTATTCACTTATATAAAACTATTCAAGCTCTAAGGAAATACTTGCCAAGTATTTAATTAAATTAGGTATAATTGCGTAGTTAACTAACTACTTTATTTTTATTTTTTTAGGTACGGTTTTACATCATCATCATGCACAAAAGACACCGCTCATCTAGAATCATCGACATAGCTCTCGCTTCTGCTGGAATAGGAGCATCGCCCAAGTGTCGACAAAAATTAAACAATGAGATTACATTTAATAATCAGTCTCAATATTAATTTAACAAGGCACAGTTCAACACACAGTTACTTATTTCTAAAATGATCACGGGACTCATCCAAGTTTTAAAAGTTTTTGGACAGTTAAGTAGATATTTGTAATAACAGTAAGTACCTATACTAATTCTTTCTTACTTTTCTGTACTAAGATACATAACTATAATTATTTAATGTGTAATGTAATATTCTATGAACTTATCACAATTTTTTAGGAACCTGATACATTATGTATCATTATTTCGTAAAATTATAAAAGTTATAACAATCAAAACAATCGAAGTAACTATAATAATATCACAACGTAACTTTTATCATCTTTGTTCAGATATTCTTTAAGATTGGTTACTACAGATCGATCAAATTAACTTGAAATTGAAAATAGAGACAGCGTTACACAAACATCGAGCTTATCTTGAAATTATAAATACACACAGTGTTTATTGAGTTCACATTTGTATAATGCTATTTAAATTTTTAATTTCTAAATATTAACTTTATCTTAGTCGATCTGTATCTCTAATACTAATAAACAGGTACTAATTATAACAGCAAAGGAATAAAAACTTGAGTAAAATCAATTAAACATAATCAGGGTCTTCTATATCTGATTCAGGTAACATTTCTTTGACATTCGCATCTCGTGGAATGTTTTTATACTCATGATGGAAACAATCTGGAATTATGTGGTCAATACATAGTTTATGAAGATCGTCGTATTTCTTTTTAGAAATGGGTAGTAACGACTTATAGCATGACATCAGTGGAACCCTCGTTTTAGGCTGGACTTCAACATTAAACGACTTGGCAGCAGCATTCATAGACGTTTTTATTGACACAAATTGTTTGCCTCTTTTGAAAGTTGCGATCCGGACTTTACTAATTTTCCCTGTAAGGTTTCCTTTGAAATATTTGTCTCCAATATTATCCCATTTTTTGAACTGCTCATAACACATTCGCTCAACATTAAATGGTGATGGATTCTTTCTAGCAGTTAAAAATATAATAAACCATTGGGAAGGTTCATAAACAGTGGTGTGTTTGAGGTGGTTTTCAATAACGGCGTGAGAACTATCTACTGGCATAAGTATGCCCAGTCAAGAGGAAATTCAACTGAATTGTTTCAATATTGTCACATTCCTGTAAAGTTTGATGAATCATACCCATAATAGTTCGGTTCCGGTTTTGACCTGGACAACAATCGCAGTACAACAGCAATCGTTTGATGTTTCTTCTGGCATCAACAGATTTGATGTATTTATGTAATGAAGAAAGCTACGCCCGATTCCAGAGTCACAAAAAGATCCATAAAGATGATCCATCTACATTGTGCGTAAGTTTTGATTTACAGAAGGACACTTATATTGAAACAATTCAGTTGAATTTCCTCTTGACTGGGCATACTTATGCCAGTAGATAGTTCTCACGCCGTTATTGAAAACCACCTCAAACACACCACTGTTTATGCACCTTCCCAATGGTTTACCATATTTTTAACTGCTAGAAAGAATCCATCACCATTTAATGTTGAGCGAATGTGTAATGAGCAGTTCAAAAAATGGGATAATATTGGAGACAAATATTTCAAAGGAAACCTTACAGGGAAAATTAGTAAAGTCCGGATCGCAACTTTCAAAAGAGGCAAACAATTTGTGTCAATAAAAACGTCTATGAATGCTGCTGCCAAGTCGTTTAATGTTGAAGTCCAGCCTAAAACGAGGGTTCCACTGATGTCATGCTATAAGACGTTACTACCCATTTCTAAAAAGAAATACGACGATCTTCATAAACTATGTATTGACCACATAATTCCAGATTGTTTCCATCATGAGTATAAAAACATTCCACGAGATGCGAATGTCAAAGAAATGTTACCTGAATCAGATATAGAAGACCCTGATTATGTTTAATTGATTTTACTCAAGTTTTTATTCCCTTGCTGTTATAATTAGTACCTGTTTATTAGTATTAAAGATACAGATCGACTAAGATAAAGTTAATATTTAGAAATTAAAAATTTAAATAGCATTATACAAATGTGAATTCAATAAACACTGTGTGTATTTATAATTTCAAGATAAGCTCGATGTTTGTGTAGCGCTGTCTCTATTTTCAATTTCAAGTTAATTTGATCGATCTGTAGTAACCAATCTTAAAGAATATCTGAACAAAGATGATAAAAGTTACGTTGTGATATTATTATAGTTACTTCGATTGTTTTGATTGTTATAACTTTTATAATTTTACGAAATAATGATACATAATGTATCAGGTTCCTAAAAAATTGTGATAAGTTCATAGAATATTACATTACACATTAAAGAATTATATATAGTTATGTATCTTAGTACAGAAAAGTAAGAAAGAATTAGTATAGGTACTTACTGTAATTACAAATATCTACTTAACTGTCCAAAAACTTTTAAAACTTGGATGAGTCCCGTGATCATTTTAGAAATAAGTAACTGTGTGTTGAACTGTGCCTTGTAAAATTAATATTGAGACTGATTATTAAATGTGATCTCATTGTGTGTCAAATACTTTTTTAAGAGTAGATACTACTTAATTAGGTTATTTGGGATTTTTCAAGTATAAGTTTTTTGTTTTTTACTAGTAAATTAAAACCTGAAAAAAGGAACCTATGTTTGTTAAACTTATTAACTTTCTAATACATGCCATTTCTAATTAAAATTCTTGCAATAAATACACTATGAATACAAAAAATTGTTTTCATTATTTAAGCTCATACAAAATGTCGGTTAGTTTTGCAAATATTTCAGTATAATTATTATTTGGGTTTATTTTCTTGACGATTCTCCCTGAAGTTAAATCATTAAAACAATTTTCTCAGTTTATAAAATAAATATTTTTATGACTGATACATTTTTACCTATTCTCATAGACATTTGCTTATGTAATATAAAGAAATAAACCTGCTGGTAACTGAGAAGATTCTGGCGTAAAGATAGTTTTACCTGAAATTTTTGTCGGGTTAATTATTATCTAACCGACTAAAAAGTATGAATTTAAAGTGTTACGGTAATAATTTATTTGTGAGGTTAAGGCCTACAATATTACAATGCCTAGGCTGTAACAATTATTTCTTTATGACATAAACTCAAATTTTAAAAGCATTTTTTTGCAAAAAAAAAACTTTTATCAGCCCTCTTATACATTTAAATCCATGTCGGTTAGTAAACTTTGCCTTTCAAGCGTCGATGTATTTAAAAGAAGGGTATAAGTATATCAGCAGTTTTTTTACACAATTAGCCGATGGAATAATTATATGTTAACTAGTAACCATCGCCTTTAACAAAGCATTGCCTCGTAGGTCACGCACGTCAAGAATGTGCCCTACGATGCACTTCCCTGCGTTCATCAACTTGATACAGGTGTTCAGCATTACGTGTTTCACCAGCACCCCACACCTTTCAAACCGAAACACAGCAATGCCAATATCTGGTAGTATAAGCTCTGCTTAATTTGAAGCTAGATAGTGTTGTTTGGATTGTCCATAATATTTATTTACTTATACTAAAGCCATGTTAGGTTTTTGAAATACATTTTTGTACGTTTGGAATGACTTTTTTGAGTTGTCATACAAACACAATATAAAAAATTTGTTTATATAACTAAAATAACATGCAAGGTTTAAAGGCCTATGAACTTTTCACCTTATTGACAGGATTTTTATAAGCTGGCGTCAGTTGTTGTAAAAAAAATGATTTATCAAAACTTCAATAGAAAGCTTTATTTCTCTAAAGCCAGGTTAAACCTTCTTCAAATAAGTCAGACTATAGAAATAAAAATACGGGAATTTAAAAAGATTTTACATTTTTATCAAAAATAAGACTAAATTTGTACTAATATAAAAGAAAGAAAGAAAGAAAGAAAATATATTTATTTGACATAAGTAGGTATACGTAAAGTAATATCATAAAGCTAAAGAGTTTGTTTGGTTGAACGCGCTAATCTATAGGGAACTGCTGTTCCGAATAGATTTGTTTTTTTTTGTGTTGGATAGTCCATTTAACGAGGAAGGCTAAAAAGGCATAACATCACGCTGCAACAAATAGGAACGGCATCAATGCAAAAAACTATGTCCTTTTCTAACACGTGCGGACTTTTCTATAACCATCCTTTTCTATCATATAAGTACTTTTCTAAAAATTCTCGATTTTGTTACAAGTACATAGAATGCTCCTAAACGCTTTAAAATGTTCTAAACATACTAGAATGCCCAGGCATCGCCGGGCCTCGCTGCTAGTCACAAAATAATGGCGTCTTTGAGGAAGAAAAGATTAAAGCTGATTAACCTATCGGATTACCACAACCCCTACTCCAGCCGCCCCCGGACCCCTACCAAGGAGGGTCGTTCGAACCTTTTAAATCACTTCCATAAAATAAGAAGGTAAGTTTAATTTCAGCTCCATATGTTGCAGTCTGCCTTTCGCCATATTTCATGCGGATATGAAATTGTAGGATGTATGATTGAAACACTAAGACACATAGAACAACTATTTGGTACGCTATCTAGCCCCAAATTAAGCAGAGCTAAGATGGGAACTAGAGATTAATGCGGCGACGTGGAAGACCAAGAATGAGATGGTGGGACGAACTTGACGCCCACCACACCATACATACCACCACACCATATATTATATTCCTTAGATAGTCACTGCGTTAAGTCGCGAAGAGTGGAAAGAGAGAAGTTTCATCATCATCGTTTATTATTATCAGCCTGAAGAAGTCCACTGCTGGACATAGGCCTCCCCTTCACATTTCCATCCATCGACTTCCCGCGATCTTAACAATGTCGTCGGTCCATCTGGTAGGTGGGCGCCCTACGTTTCGTCTTCCGGTTCGTGGTCGCCATTCGAGAACCTTTATTCCCAAACAGTTGTCGGTTCTTCGAGCTATATAACCTGCCCATTGCCACTTCAACTTACTAATTCTACAAGCTATGTCAGTGACCTTGGTTCTTCTACGGATATCCTTATTTCTGATTCTATCACGCAGTGAAACTCCGAGCATAGCTCTCTCCATAGCTCGTTGTATATGTTCAACTTTAAATGTTTAACACGAATACGTGGCTTTAATCATATTCTATTGACTTTGCGTCCGTTACAGGACCTCAACTAAATTGAGAAAAATGTAAGATTAATTCATACACCACATGCCGTAGACAGATCATTTATTTAGCTATAATTCACAGGGGAAATGACCCGGAAAATATGCTGCGCAGTCGTGAGACGCCTTGTTGCTTCTCGGGTAATCCCCTTATGGAAATATGGAATATTTTTTTGGGAATGCTGTAGTTTTTTAAGCAGCAGCTATTGCGAAATAATTGGTTGTTGTAGAGTTATTTCACAAGGGACAATGTACACAGTATCTATGCAGATGTATGATAGTGTATAACTATCTTTTGTAAAAAAAAACAAAAAAGTGCATTGTCAGAAGGCATTTTTATTGTAAGCTGAATGGCTAAGGTAATTAGAGAATAGCTGCAAAATACAAAAAACTTGAGAAATTGACTTCACGGCCAAACGGCTGAACCAATTTATATGTAATCAATAGGACCAATGTGGAAATACCTTTCAGATTTTCTTTTTAAACTTATAATACTTATTGATGAAATTATGCGATAACAAATACAGAAAAAAAACTAATCAGAAACCCCTAATTTTTTATTTGAAGACGGTTAAAAATATAGCTTGATATTGATAATTTTGTTTGAGAGTTGAATATTTCAGAAAGGGCAACCAATAAGACTTTTCGTTTTAGTAAGACTGTTTTCAATTTGTCTTTTTGACATCCAGATTAAACTATTAAAACTGTTATAACTCGTAAAACTGACAACCACTAGGGAGTGAGTAAAAGTTATTAAATGGTGACCCCGAACCAGCAGATGAACGGTAGAACGACTTGCTAAATGAACCCATGACATTGTTAGGGTCGCAAAAGTCTGAATTGAGAGACTTATAAGTCGTTCATCGTAGAAGTCTTAAGACTCGCCCTCCAGTTAGGTACTAATTGCTCTCTGCGCCGTAGGTGTAGGTGTAAATATTTGTGTGGTGAACACAAATGTTGGTTTACGGTCTGGTTTATTGTATTCTAAGTATGTATTAACAAAAAAAAGTTTTATACTAGCTGTTTAGCTCCCTTTATACAAGCTCTGCTTAATTTTGGGGCTAGATAGTACTGTGTGGATTGTACCATGATTAAATTTTGTTGAAAGAGGGTAGATTGATTTATCTGCCAATAACATTTCTTTTACTCGTGGACTTCAGTTCAACCGTGATCATGGTGCATGCAACTATGCCGAAATATCGGAAGTCAACTCAGCAAAATCTAATCATGGTAAATATCCCGTTGTTTCATAAAAATAGTGTTAAAAACCATGATAGTTTCAAAAGTTATAATCTGTGTGGATTGTTTACTTTAAGCATAGTATTATTTGAGGTCCTACCTATTTGATGGCCTTCTTCACCCTGATGAGGATAAAAATAACTAGGTTTTTGTCATATTTAAAACGTTAAAATTACGTCACAGTGATTTCTTCGTTGATTTAAAAAAGATTGTTCCATTTCAAAAGAAAAAGCTAAGAACAAAACGTCAGAATAAAAACGCGTCAAAATAAAAAGATCAGCGTTTCCAGAAAAAACTTTGACAATCTCCTTGAAATCATGATCCTATTATGAAGGCTGAGTGTGATTTTCCTGACGTTTTTTCACAGCGGGAAATAAAATAGGACGGATCTCAGGATGTTGGGGGATTAGTCCCAGTTTTTGAGGAAAATGTCAAGTTACATGCCATCTTTCAAGTGACGTTACTTATTCTTATAGACGTGGACTTTTTCATGTGTCATCCGCTGTGATTGTGTTGTTTTTGAAGGAGTGGTTTATTATGTTCTTTTTATTATTTGCTCAGTTTTCTTCCACCGTCAGAATGTAACTGACGCAGTTATGATATAATTTTGAATTGTATTTTACTATTCATGATTGAGTTACAGAAAAAAAATCTCGAAAAATTAATATTTGTAGTCACAGGACTTATAGAATCATCACAGGGTGTCAATTTTTCTGTATTTTTTTAAATACTCATACATTTGACAAATATTTTTTTTATGACTTGGCACATCATTGCGTTGCTCGTTTTCAGCTTGACGTTGATTTCTGGGACAGCCTGTATATTAAGTCCTTACAAGAAAATAGTCATCACTCTCTACAAACACTTCTAAAATATTTGTCTGAGAGAGCTATTCTGATAGGCGTTAACTGTATTTACCTACAAAAAGACCATCGTCTGTTGACTTTCAATCTGAAATCTTGTTAATTCCCAACTAAAGAAAGCCGGCGAAGCAAATCCAATTACATGATAAAACCAGCACTTCGTTTGTAAAGAGACTTTAATTTAATAAAATTCTAAAAATAATGACATATTAGTACCTACTTGTAGGATTTGAAATGATTTACTGCAACAATTTTTATAAAAAAAAAAATACGGGTTGCACTCCGGGAGTGCCGGCAGAAGTGAAAACTTGATTATTAACGTTGAGCATGTTTGATATTTTGGAATGGTTAGGGGGGGCTTGTTTGTTATTTGGCACGCTGTAACATACACGAACATTCGCGCAAGCGCCCTGCGCTGCCTAAACGAAACAGTAAGGCCCAGGCATACATTTTCGCCGCGCCGTAGAGAGGGGATAGCTGTCTACTCTCCATCCGTCTTACGCTTTTTCGATCAGGTCACGTGTCCTGACGCGCTGACGCGAGTTTAAGATTTTATACCCATTACAGAAAAAGTGCTCAACGCCGCTAAAGAAGTTTTCACTTCAAAAGTTTACTATCATCAAGTTTAGATTTTAAATTCTTACTTCATCATCATCAGCCTGAAAGACATTATGCTTTCCCTACAAATTTCCAGGAATAACAATTCTAAGCCCTTTCCATCCATGGATTTCCCGCGATCTTATCAATGTTGTCGTCCATCTAGTGGGTGGGCGCCCTACGTTTCGTCTTCCAAAACGTAGGGCGAATTCTTACTTACAAAACTTCAAAAGTTTCTCAATTATAGCCTTGGGCTGTTTGTCATTTACCCATTAGACGTGACAATATAGCTATAAGGTAGTTGATTATTATTTGATGGTTTGAGTAAAGCTGTAAAATAAAAATAAAAAGATTATTTTAGATAAACAAAAATGAAAAAAGTAAATGTCGGTGCTAAAACACGAATCTCTGACAAAAAACATTACCAGCCTTTTTATAATAATTTCCTTTCACCTTTCAAACGACGGTACCCTAATTCAAGTAAGTATAAACGCTTACTCATCCTCCAACAAAAGAGGTAATGATACTCTCAAAATATTTTTGTTGCAAAATGACGAAATATTTGTTAAGCGTCTTCCCTTTCAAAGTTTGAGAGGATTTTGCATTTTGAAAAATGTTCTCACCGTTTCAAAAATGCGGAGCGCTTATATCTTCAGGATTTAGTGATTGAAAATTTCTTCCGGTGTTCTTCAAATAAATTCGCCTTAGCAGAATACTCTGCATGCTATTGCTGTCATGATCGTCATTATGACTTGAAAGCTTATTACTGCTGGTGAAACAATTAAAAGTTTTTTTTATACATCTAGCTAACAGATTTCATGTATCAGTCATCTGGTTCCCATATAGTACAAGCTCTGCTTAGTTTGTGGCCAGATAGTGTTGTGTGGATTGTCAATATTTATTTGTTATTCTAGTAGGTACATCCGCCTGCTACCCACCAATCAAAGATCCTTGTCCTGAATGAAACCCCAATATCTCTATCAACATGAAGCTATTTCCTAAAATAATGATAACAATCAAGTAACATTTCGTCCTTGTTACTCGTGAAATTCATCCGGAAATCCCAACTAAAGGGCTCGTTATTTCGCAAAATTATGTTTCCGATACTATTAGGGGCTTTAACAGGATTTAACATAATGTTCGCGAAACTAACAGTAGGCCTACCATGAGCTCTGTCTGGCTCTGTCTCTAGTTATCGTTTTGAGTCTGTGTGAGTGTTGACTAAATAAATACTACGTCAAAACGTCACACACACAGTATAATGCACTGGTGAGCACTAACACAGACTCAAAACCAGAGACAAAGCCAGACAGTGCTCATGGTAGGCCTACAATAAAGTGTATGAAGGGGTTGGGGTGCTTTTGGCAGGGTTATTTTCGTACCTTTAACTTCCTACACTTTCTGAGCTTTTAGGTTTTTCTGAGTAGGGTTTGAAGAAATCTGATAGGTATCGCAAGGCTTATTTATCGTCTTCAAATAGAAATCTATTGAAATTGATCGAAACAAAATTGTTAGGCTGAAATGGTATCTACGTACCATCATGCTGGATAATGCGAATAGTGAAGGAAAACATCGAGAGGAAACCCGCGGCTCAGTCAGCCCCACTCGTATTAACCATGTTTTTCTTGTGAATTAAGCCGACTAAGCTGTGTGGATGGTATAGGTGCTGCGCAAGCTTATTCCATCTAAAATTCTGTCCCAGATACTATAGCGTCCGTCCCTAAGTAGAGGCATCGGAAACCACCAGTTGCCCCTAACACTATATAAATCATCTACAATAGATACAAAGGCCTTTATTTTTGACTTCTTGTCTTTATTTTTGACGTGACAACGTCTTATGGCCCGAACACACCTAGTTCGCTGGCGGTAGCGATCAATGAAACGCTGTCAAATATCGCTGTCAGGTTTGAGATTAGGCAGCGAATATTTGACAGCGTTTCACTGTTCGCTACCGCCAGCGAACTAGGTGTGTTCGAGCCTTTATAATTCGATGGAGCCGGCTGCACGCACGAAAAAACATGACTCATGCGGCGTTACCTCGCTCTGTGGCGTTCCATTTCAGGCTTGAAGTGCAAGCGAGAGTGCGGAACGAGCGACAAAGAGGCACAATCGGCCTCCGCGTTCGGCAGCGTTCGACATCTGTCTTTCTCCTACTTGAGTGAGCGATGCGTCCGCGTGGACAGTTGTATGACGTTGGCACGTTCAACTATCGTCAGTAAACCGACTTACAAACGACAGAGTTGTTTTACTTACGATAAGTAGTCCACAAAGCTTTGTAGTTCAACAGTTAGTTATACCACTCATCTATAGCTTCACTCGCAAACTAACAAGATGTACGTATGATGTGGTGAACCCTTATAATGCCTCGTAAATTACTATATCTACTACCGTTAGTCTATCTATAGGCTCGAATTTACTGAGGAAGCGGGTAAAAAAGCAGCTAAACAAATTATAGTAGGTTACCTGACCAACTTTGTCAATCAAATTATGATTAAGTCCTAACAAATAATTAAAGTATGTAAACTAACGAAATAAAACGAAATAGTAAAAGATAAGCTGATAACTAAGTTTTAAATGCAAGAAATATTTATTATTTGTATGAAGACTGATTATTTTTCCACCTACCTCGGTGTGCCTTTTTATGACAAAATAAAATATTATTAATAAGAGCCACACATAGCACAGTAAACCGTAACTAAGCAAAGCTAAAGAAACCAATATCTGATTAAGAAAAACTTTTTTAAATATACTTCAATAAACAATAACAGAGCCTTACTGTAATTAATATAATTTCTTTTTAACAGTGCTTTTGTTTGTTGATGTAATAACTACTGGTTTAAACTCCATGATGTAGCTGTAGCTTTAAGTTACGCAAAACATCTTCTCTGTTCCCTGAATTCATTCATTGTTAAAAGCGCCTAAAACCAGCTTCCTCTGTGTAAATGAAGCCTATCACTAATCCTACAAAAGGATCTAGACTCCGACTTCAATATGCCCGCATCCAATCACCTTTGATGTCGTACTACTGTTCTCAGATACGATCACTTGTATGGATATTTTGAAATGTTGTCCTTGTGCTACATACTGCAAGAAAAAAATAAAAATGAACTAAGTGCGATAGTAGGCATCTCGCTACTAAATCGTCTAAAAATGGTTGTTTTAGGATTTAACAGGCAAATGACAGTATGACCTTTTTAGATTTGATTAGGTTCGTAAATTGATATTATTGTTTCTCAAATGGACTTTCGCCTTATTGACTAATATTTAACCAATTCCTGAGAGCACTGGTGGCCTAGTAGTAGCAGTTTCAAATTTTGACCTTCAGGTCGTGGGTTCAAATCCAGTCGAGTACCAATGAGTTTTACAGTCATAAAAATGAAACGTGCCTTATTCTATCCAGTACTCTCAAACAGTGAAGGAAAACATCGTAAGACCGTAACCGGCATGTTCGGGTTGAAGAGCGTGACCTACGAGGCAATACTTTTATTAGGGGTCCGTTCACACAGACTTCTTATAACGTTGAAATCAAAGTTTTTAGTATTTGTAGTAAGGTTTATTTTTGCATCTGCACTGCTTTTGTCATTCGGAATGCTTGAGCGCGCCTGGGGCCTTATTCGCTATTAGCTTGTTAGGTACATTGGAGATTCCGTGCCCAAAACGTGTGACTTCACAACGTGATCTAAACGCAAACGCGCCTTGGTGTGGAATCGAAAAATGGTATTCTGTATGCCACAAGACTAGTTGTCTATGCCCCACGTTTGGTGTTTTGGTTATTTCATATGATTCGTTCAAAATCCGACGATTGCTAAGCCGATGTCTTAACGTGTTCACGTAACGCGCGTGGCAATAGCGAATACCGGCCCTGGTGTGAAATAATAAGAGGAGCTGCTGCGAGTGTATCCGACCGGCTGCGAGCGCATCCGACCGGCTCCGAGCGCATCCGACCGGCTCCGAGCGCATCCGCTTTCAGATCGCTTCCAGCCAATCTATGTCAATTCCATAAAAAAGGTTCAGTGTAAGAAAAGGGTGGCTCCATGCGTGTGTGTACGAAACCTTCTACACATCCTGTTATACGTCCGTGAGCCCTTAAACCCGTTGAGTGGCACTCATTCCACCTCACATGAAGAGTACACTTGCTAATGATCACGTTTGACGGATCAAAACAAACAGGTCATCATCAGCATTTGACTGGCCTCTCAGTTCAGTAGGTAGTAAGCTCTGCTTTCTGCAACGTGGGTCGTGGGTTCGATCCCACAAATATTTATGTGGTGAATGCAGATGTCTGTTCTCTGATGGTGTTATATTATATTCTAAGTATGTATTAACAACAAAAAAAAATATTTTATCAACTATCTGGTTCTATTCTCTTACATTGTTTCCTATAACCGCTCTCGTGTAAAGGCCTGTTCCAGTTTCTTCGTGCGGTTGTCTTAAGGTGGATTTACATCAGACGAGCGTTCTTTCGTTGTTCTTAGTGCGTCTAAGAATACTCGCTCGCTCGATGTAAACGGCGCTAGAGCGCGCGAACAGTTGCTTAGAGCGTTCTTGCGCGTTCGGACGTGCTCGCGCCCCTGAGCGGTCTCTTCAAAGCGTTCTTGTGTTCTAGCTCTATTTCTAGCTCTAGCTCTTTGTTCGTTTGATGTAAACGCTGAATACAAGTTTTTGTTTACACTAAAAGACCACGAACGAATGCTCTTGTTCCAGCTCTAGCTCTGTGTTCGTTTGATATAAATTCACCTTTACGTTAGTTGTCTAACTATTCTTCACTTCACTTCTTCTTTTTTGGCTACTGTGACTAGATGCCAAAATTTTGCCAGTGTCCGTTTCATGCTAGTGTCATAAACTTAAGATGGAGTAGAGTACTACGAACATGGCCGGTATTCATGATAATATGAACGAAGGATGTTACAGAAAAAAGAACATATTAGAAAATAAAAACCAAAATGCTAACTATTCTTAATTTGCCTGATTGATATGACACTAGCTGTCAGTCGATGGTGCTGCTATCTACAGTGAGTAAACGGCAGTTTTCCAACCCATTGTTTACTTATTCAACTGTATCACCAGTCCAATTACGGACAGGCGTAAATGCCTAAACACTGTAATGGAATAAACGATATAACAATTATAATTTCCAACGAAGCCCGTTTCCGGGCATTGCAATCATTATTACTCTTCCGCAAAATTAATTTCAGTTCGGATCACTGCGCCTAGCTCGTCTATTGATTTGATAAATAATCAAGGTTCAATGACTCACAGCTCCATTGGTTTTACCAACCATTATTTAGAACCTTAGAAAACAGTATTTTTTAACTTAACTTGTACCAAACTTACTTGCTAAATCATCATCAGCAGTCTGAAGAAGCCCACTGCTAGGCCTAGGCCTCCCCTACACATTTCCAGGAAGAACGATTCCGAGCCCTTTCCATCCACCGACTTCCCGCGATCTTAACGATGTCGTCGGTCCATCTGGTGGGTGGGTGCCCTACGTTTCGTTTTCTGGCTCGTGGTCTCCATTGGAGAACCTTTATTCTCCAACGGCTGTCGGCTCTTTGAGCTATATGATCTACTAAATACCAGACTAATAAATAAAATGTTGTCCTATTATGACACCAGGTTGGTGGTACACAAGGATACGCATCAGACTATACACTGCTAGCTCTTATGTCCTTGCAGTAAGCGTCATTTTTCTTTGTTTTTAGGTAACTTGAGGTGTATCCCACCCACTGTACAAGTCAGGTTGTCTTTGGACAAAGGCCTTCTTATCTGCGCCACTTCTTAGGGAGCTCATCTTCCCATCGCTTTAGCTGCCGCGCTTTGTTTACCTCGTGGGTACCAAACTGTACAGTCATATATATCAATTTACTCCTTCGGGATCTCATTATATGACCTGTCCAGCTGGTGAGGTGGTTCTCAGCCTTCAGATTGTGGTTGTCAACAAAAGAAACATTTATAATTTATCCCCAAATAATGAACTTTTCCTTGTTCCAGATAAAACATGCAAAATCGCAAGCGGCAGAAGAAACGACGGGAAAAGTGTCTCAGTGTTCGATGGACGAATTGAAAAATGTAACTTAAAGTGTGAGTGGTAAAGTTCAAAATGGGTTTCCATCCGTTTACTGGTAGAATCACGAACAGAGATTTGCTATTGGTGATTCTGCTGCTGTGTAGGACAATAGTTTGTGACAGTCGGTGTCCAAAGTTCGCGGAGAAACCTCTCGAGACGAGAGTACAAGACGCTTCCATAGTGTTTAGGGCGGTGGTTGTACAGACACATTTTCAGGTGAGTTTTCTTATTGTAACTGGTTTTTGAATCATACCACGAATACGTACCTCTCGGGCGAACTAACATAACACCTGACTCGAAAGAAAACCACTGAAAACCAGCGCTGCAAGGGCTACCGTGCTCTTGTAGCAAATGCTGAGTAGTTTACCTTTTTTGCCGTCATATAATCTTAGTTGAACAGCACCTTATAGTTTTTAGTTGACACAAAATAAATTATTTCTATTTCTATAAAGAAACTTAGCCAAAAAGCAGTTGGATTATCATTGTATTGAGCTCCGAGCCACGTGTCATGTTAATTTGGCCGAGTAGTAAATCAAACGGGTTAGTCCCACGAATGTCACGTCCATAAAAATGAAAAATCAATCTTTTCATTCATTGATTCCTAGCCAACGCAATGACGTATTTGAACAAATATTGAAACTATATTGAATAAATATTTACTCCCTATCTTAGTTTGATGTAAAACTATGTTTCTAATGAAATATCAATTGCCAAATAAAATCAACGGGCTTTTGTTTATATTCATCAGTTTACCAAAATTTAAGGGCAACGTACAACAAAGCTTCACCTTAGTACAACAGTAAACGTTTTCTGTATCGAGTGGGGCTAGCGTCTACTAGGTTATTTTTTATGCCCTAGCTAGCAGACGGGCCACCCGATGGAAAGTAGTCACCGTCGCTGATTGACACCTGCAACACCAGAGGGTGGTATTTTGTTAAATTGGTTAAATAAATATTATACGGGGAGGCCTGGTGGACTTCTTCAGGCTGATTTCCATGACGATGTTAGAGTAAATTAATTCATCCTATGTCAACATGCGAAGTAATAGTACATTGTTACCTGAGTGTTGAAAGTCACGTTTTTTGAGTCCCGAGACGGGTTTGGCGCCAGAGCGTAAGCGAGGGCGCCAATGGAGCTTGAGGGACTTAAAAGACTTTCACCCGAGGTAAACACTGTGCTTTTCATTACGAATACAAGGAAAGTAAAAATAAAAACATGAAAGAAAAATTAGTGAAAATGAAGATTGAATTGCCGCCTTCCCGGTTTTTTTTTTCTTTTTCTCTGGCGGGCCTTCGGCTACGGCTCGCCAGCATTATTCAGCCATTGTTTTCATTCTCATAATTTAAAAAATGGTAAATTGTTTGCTCAAATCTATGTTATTTTAAATAAATAGTTGAAGCTATATATTAAGCAAGTAATTTAGAAGATATATTATTTATTTAATACTATCTTTATGTTATTTAAATTTAAATTTTACATTGCGCTCTAATTTGACTTTTTAAACTTCTTACCGTTGTAATGGGTTTCCAACCTACTTGCTGAATAAAAAGTTGGAATTTGGTTCAACGACCTCTTTGCAGTCAGAAAGACTTTAGAAAGTTGGAACATGGTTGAATAAAATAGAACTTGTTTTTTTTTATAATTTGACAGCTGTCAGTAGAAAGCGATTCTCCCTAGGGCTGAAAGTTTTACTTTCAATTAGGCCCCTCAGGCAACTTCAGACCAGTATGAGTAATGAAAATTAATTTTAAATACATGTTATTACAAATATTATACATAAAGTTGCTATGATAATTACCTCTTATTTTCCTACAGTGTATATTTCTGAGATTTTGCTTGAACCAGAAGAGTTTCTGTATTTAAATTTCATTCCAACGGGAGAGTTATTCATATAAGAATACCTACTGAGAACATTATTTAGAAATACAAGACGTACAGGATGTAAAACAATTAGTTATGAAAACATGCAGTGAAAAACAAAGCATAGTTGGTTGTAATTTTGTATTAGTCCGGTTCCTGAACGGATGTATATTTTTGTAGGTGCTTATCTAAAGATTAAACCTAGTTAAAGAGTGTTTTTCCTTCAACAATAAACAAGCTGTATGTAATTAAAATTCAATTTTAAGTCTACTTGGATCAAAAAGTCTTGGTTTGATGTCGATCTTGGGGAAGGTTTGGTGTCGAGTAATACATAATTGAAACTGTTTGGAACCCAAACATGATTTAAAATCGTAGGCAATACAGTTTTTGGACCACATTGCATCAAACTATCTTATTTTTTCAAAAAAATGAATAAGCACTTTTGATAAGACTGTGTCGCCTCAGTTAATACTAATGTCAATAACTTTTTCCTTGTCGTTTCCTATAAACATGATCCATAACTTGATCATCAAAATAATCAGATCAATCTCAAAAAATACAACTTATTTTCTTCGCGTAAGGCTTGTGTAAGAGCTTTGTACGGACTTTCAGTTATTCACAGTAACCTTTTGACACCCTGTATAAAAAAAATAATCAGTGCTTTAGTGAAGCTTTATTATATTGTGTTTTGGTAAAAGCAATTATTAATAATTAAATTCAAATGTAATCATCATTCGACGCATTATTCGAATGAAATTTTCGCGTAAAATGAATTCATTCAAGATTATTGCAATTCCAATATTTACACATTGATGAATTTCATCGAATATTTTACAGCTCATTCGACGTGTGATGCATGATTATTATGGATTTTGTTTAATTAATGTTTCGGAAACTTTTTCGATGAGTAATCACGTATTTGTAAAGGTTAATTTTCGTGTAACCAATGTAATTACTTTATAATCACTATTTATACTGAATGAAAATATAGTATTTTTTTACCCACCTGATGTTAAGTGTTAACATCAGGTACCAAACCCTAAGCACCAAATCAGGTAATGCTTTGTTAGGCCTATAACAAAGCATTGCCTTGGAGGTCATGCACGTCAGGAACGTGCCCTATGATGCACTGCCCTGCGTCTATCAACTTTCTAATTACCGTTAAGTCGTGAGACTAAGAAATATTCAAATCTGACCGACTGAAGGTACGAATGCATCAACTTATAAGCTCTTAAACATAAAGGAGAACAATAATAATAATTGCATATTTTGTCTCATTTAAGTAAACTAAGAATAAAACTATGTATTAGTAGTAAACTAAGCATACTTGGTGTTGTTGGTGTCTATGGGCGACGGTGACCGCTTACCATCAGGTGGGCCGTAAGCTCGTTTGTCTAACTTTTACATAAAAATAAGTGTAGGAAAACGTGTCAGGATCAAAATAACTTTTTTTGCTAAACTATGTGCGATAACTTTTGTGTCAGATACTCGTAGTTCTTCATGATTTTCGATAGCTAAGTTATTTGCTTTTATACCTTTCAAAAGGTAAAAGTCTGTGAGCGAGTTGTTTCACGCAGTTCAGCGTCTTAAATGATGCTCAAAGGGTACAAACTACCCCCTAATTGTGTTGTGGTAGCCCTTTCGGTCTGTAAGACAAATAGGCTCATTACCGTTTTTCATTTGCTTTTATCTAGTGTTGGGAATATCCGGCCTTTTTGGCACTTGTCCGACCCCGGGCGAGTAAGCAATTAGCCATCAACTATTTTCTAAACTTAACAAAAGATATGAATTATAATGTCAATAAATAAGGTACATTTTAGTTGATTGCTGGCCGTTCACACTGCCGGCGAGCATTCTGTCTAAACTATTTTTATATTCAAGCAACAAAACCACTAGAACACTCGCTTCTCGCTCATCGCCGGCGCTCGGACAAGCGATGACAGAATGAGAGAATAGCTAACCGAGCAAAAAACTGTTTGTTTTACGCGGTGTACAAAAAAAGATGCAAAATGATACGATCTAGAATATTTATATATAGGTTTATTCATTACGTATATTAGGTAGGTAAGTCACAAGAGCATTCGGTGGTCTAGAGCGAAAGAGGGCGTACGAAACTTTGTTTTCTTCAGTTACTTTGCTGAAAAACGTACCTTTAGAAATTATTTATGAGAATCTCTCGTTTCGTATTTTTTCGATATAATTTATTATCCGGTACCTACACAAAATGTGTGAACTTCTTTAGCGTCATAGGTACCCGACTTTTACTTACCTACTATACATTTTCCGTCTTTCACACCAAATATCTCCCATCCCTTTTCATTCCTCATCTGGTAATTTGTGTCTGACGGTTGTAACACAGCCGACGCAAACGGCCGCTCTTCGCCAAGCCAATGTTGTTCTAATTTGGTAGATTGGCTGATAGGAGCCTTTGTAATCGTTGGGTTAAGCTGGCTCAGGGATAAATAACCAAGCACCGTTGATACGGTTAATTTACTGTGCGAGAGGTTTACAGGCATATTCTTCTTCTTCCTCTCCTTTTCCCACTTTAAGAGGGAAACCTCCAATTCATATTTCTTAAAAATCATATGAGGGTCATATTTTCTTTATCAATAAGTTTCTGAAAAAAAGGAAAACATACGAGCACGTAATAAATAAAAAATAAATAAAATAAAATGTGTTTATTGCAGGTACAGTACTGTAGGTAAACACATACACACCCATATCACACAAAAAAATAAAAATTAACAGTAGAAAATAAAGTCAAACGTATTACTTATAAATATTAACTAGCAGTTGGTGCCCGAGCTTCGCTCGGTATTTTATTTTGGTAAACTGTTGTGAATTATATGTAAATACGAATTACTTACATACTGATTAAATATTAATAATATTTTTCGATCTTACCGACATATTAATAGACTCCACTACTCCTCAATAGATGGCGTTATCTGTCCGACTAACTCATGACTTAAGCAATAGATGGCGCTAGGAGTTATGGTTTTATGATAAAGTTGATTATTTACTACACGAATAACGCGACATTTTCTAAGAATGAATCCTAGCTAGATCGATTTATCGCCCCCGAAAACCCCTGTATACAAAATTTCATGAAAATTGTTGGTTCAGTTTCCGAGATCCTAAATATATATATATATACAAGATTTTCTCGTTTAAAGGTATAAGATTTTACCTACCTCTAGGTACACAAGGATACGCATCAGACTATACGCTGCTAGCTCTTATGTCCTTGCAGTAAGTTTCATTTTTCTTTGTTTTTAGGTAACTTGAGGTGTATCTCACTGTACAATAGGTACTTAGAGGTTATATAGCAGATCTGGATTTTATGAGACAAAATGGTTACTCTAGAGGCATTATCCAGGGAGGTACATTTGTATGGAGAGTCACCTGTGTTGTACCCTCTTAAGTGGGGTCGGCATAACATGTTATTTTCTTCCATTCCTCTCTATCACACGCACCACACACAAATCGTCCATCTTTTCTTTGGACTGTCTCTAGTAACATATCCATCCAAATTCATAATCACTCTCCTGGTCACATGACTTTCATCCCTCCTTATAACATGCTAAAACTGCTATGAATAATGGGGGATTTGTACCACTATTTATGAATATACTTTAATGAAAATACATCAAAAATACACCCTTTTTTTGTAACTACCAAAAAAACCAAGGACAGTTTCAGTAGAGGCAATAAGAATGATAATAAACTAAAACTTTTTAATCTTTATCTATCACAAAGTTATCGAGGTTTGTTTCTAGCCAAAAACGGCACTATTTTTACAAAAATAAACTTTTTTATGACTTTTTAATGACAACTACCTGATGGAACAAGAATAATGAATTAATGACCCACTGATATTTGGTGGTGAAATTACTGGCTAAACATCTTTATGCCTCAAGTTGCTTGAGTCTCGATTCTCGCTTGAGCAAAATCTCAGGATACCTTAGGTATCGGAATATTGATGCAAAAATGCCATAAAATTCCCCGATATAATTACCATCATCACCATTCTCCACGCTCGCATCATTATCTCACACGTTTATATGATGATTCCCAAATCTTACATCACCCTTTAACGACCTTCTTTTATGAGTGGTAAGGCTCATATTACCTTATCATCGAACAAGGCTTTTGTAATATAATTTTATGTGCCTCTTTCATATTATTGTTAGGTCGTATAGGGTAGGGCGTAAGGCTTTTTATTTTGTTGGTGGTTGATAATTGTTTGCCTTATTTCTCTATTTTCGGCTTGCCTATTTTCTATCATCTGGAGAAGTCCACTGTTGGACGCAGGCCTCATCCGTTTTTCTTTTGACGTGATAACGTCTTATAAATCGATGGAGCCGGCTGCACTCACGAAAAAACATGACTCATTCGTCGTTACGTCGTTTCGTCGTTCCATTTACCTGAGCCCGAGCCCGGGTCGGGTAATGGTTAAGGGTAAATGAGGGTAAGGGTAAATGAGGGTAAGGGTAAGGGTTCGGTCGGGTTCCGGGTCCGGGTCCGAGAGTTCGAGCCCGAGTCCGAGTCCGAGTCCGAGTCCGAGAGTCCGCGAGTCCGCGAGTCCGCGAGTCCGCGAGTCCGCGAGTATTTTCTTATGACGTTATCACGTTCAACTATCGTCAGTAAACCGACTTTACAGACAACCGATTTTTTTTACACAATATAGGCTAGCGTTTGACCGCAATCTCATCTGTTGTTAAGTGATAATGCACGCTTACCTAGAAGATACCTGTTCAGTGTTCACTCTACTGTTAAAAACATCCAAGTTATAAGTTTAAGTAACGTTTCCTGGAAGACCAACCCAGAACCCTAAAATACAATATATTCCAATACATTCTAATAGCTCGCAGCTGCCCACGGCTTTGCACAGACACATTTAAGAAATGGTCTATCTTTGTGTTTTTTAATTGTTAGGTTCTTATTGTTGGTTTTCTTGCGTTCTGAGTTTTATTGAAATTGGTCAGGGAGCGTGATTGAAACACAAACATTCAAAAACTTTCAGATTTTTTTAATTTTTAGATTAAAATAAAATAAGTTTTACTAAAATCAACCATTTTGCTCACACCCGATCGAAGAATAAATAGCGTATTCTCAAAGACAATATTTTCTTCTAACATCGTCCATAAGACATACATGTACTAAACTTGAGAAAAATCCTCACAAATCGCGAGCTAAATCGAGCCTTATACCAACGGCATAAGGTTGAAAGTAGCTTAGTTCAAGAGTTTTTACTTACGATGCGATTATTCAAAGATACGTTTGTACGTAGTGGTTCGGACAAATCGACGCTTTGTGGGTAAATCTACTTTTATGGTCCTTTCGTTTGCTTCGAGAAGTGTCCTGTAACTCTCTCGTTTATATTGCTTTTCTTTGGCAAAAGTCCGGAGGCTTGAGTTGTAGTTTTTTTTTTTTTTTTTAATCATTTATTTCAGGTTTTTTAACATAATGTGTTATGACAAACCTATAGCTCTATAACTATTATATTCTACTGACTATGACTATTCTATACCTATGACTATTATAGAAGGAAGCAAAATTAGTTTATGAACTAGTAACGTCTTATAATTCGATGGAGATGCTGCACGCACGAAAAAACATGACTCATGTGGCGTTACTTCGCTCTGAGGCGTTCTATTTAAGGTTTGAAGTGCAAGCAAGAGTGCGGAACGAGCGACAAGCACAATCGGCCTCTGCGTACGGCAGCGTTCGACATCTGTCTCTCTCCTATTTGAGTGAGCGATGCCTCCGCGTGGACAGCTGTATGACGTTGTCACGTTCAACTATCGTCAGTAAACTGACTTTACAGGCAACCAATTTTTTTCTCTGTGGCGTAACCTAGGCTCTGCCTGAAAACCAGCGCGTGATAGATAGGTATTATGATACCCTGCTAGGCCGCAAAAGCTGAGTCAGGGTCTATAATTTGGCATAACATTTGGTGTATAGGTGTTTGTTTTTAGCTAGAGGTACCCACTTTATTATTTGTGGTTTTTTTTGTGCCTATCTTAGTACTACGAGTATGTTTCTCAATATAGTCGATAGGTGTATGCGAAATAAATTGAAATGTTCTTTCTTTTTTTTAACGCATTCTAAGATATTTTCATACAAAGTTCAACCCCTGTTGGACCTCTTCAGTGGTTAATTTTCAGGTATTTATCTTTCTATCTAATTCTTACATGAGTTTTAGTATTTTCTATCTTCTATCTAATTTTTACGTGAGCTCTACTACTTTCGTGCTCCCGATATATTTAATCGGAAAAATTGTGCGCATTGCTACAGTAAAGGAAAACATCGTGAGGAAACCCACAGCTTAGTCAGCTCTGCACGTATTGACCGTGTCTATCCCGAGGATAGGTCGATTAGATTAAGGTAGGTATAATGTGCTGGGCAAGCTTACTTCATCTTATGTCTTCTAGTAACGGCCGTGAACCATATGTAGGGTGCAAAAATTATTGATATATTTATAACCAGTAATCAAGTGGATGGACGCAGGGCAGTGCATTGTAGGGCACGTTCCTGAAGTGCGTGACCTACGAGACAACGCTTTTTTTTAATTATAGCTAAACATTTGCCTGCCATCACATCTGATGGAAAGTGAGGATGCAGCCTAAGATGGAGCATGTTTTGTTAAAAGTGATGGTTACCACTAAACGTTCGGACCATATAATTATGTTTGTTTCATTAGTTAGTTGAATAAAAAACAAGTAAAATCATGATCATCCGCAGTCTTTTTTATCTAAACTTGTATGTTCTTGTTAAAATTTTTGAATTTTCAAATTCAAACCAAAATTTATTATTCGTCATAGTAGTAATTTTGCCCATTGTTATTGTGTTTTGTATAAGTCTTGTTATAAGACTCCAAATCCAACTCCAAGTTTATGTTTCTGCGTTAACTTAGTCCAGAAAAATCATCAATTATGATAAGCTAAGTTTTCTCTTTTGTAAAATTGATTTGTTATCTATATAATAAACCTCGCTCTGAAAATCAAACCCAGCTAACTAGTCACTGTACCAAAGAGGTCGTCAAAATATGATTAGCCACATGTTTCCACATGTTTCCCCGAAGGTAATTTATCAACCGTCTGTGTCTGTCCGGACCACAATATCCTATTATTTTCGGGAAACTAATATTAGTTCTGCCTCGATGGAGCTAAGGGGACTTTAATAACACACTTGTGCGATTTCATATTCATTTATACAGGGAACTTTATCAATCTAAGCAGACTGACTAGTTTGACTGACTGACCAGAAAAATAATAAAAGTGAAAAAGCTAGCTACATAAATATACATAGGTACACTTTGGAAAGTAGGACAGTCCTTAGCTTAAATTTTTTTTTTTTTTCAATTTATTATTACAGATTTATTTTTAACTTTTTAGTTCACTTAGTTATAAAAGCGTGTTTTTTTTTGTTTTTTAAACTATATATTTTTTTTCATATTATTGCATTGTCATCGACCTTTGACAGGTGTGCAAAGTTTGAATCAAATCTGATCGTTCAAAGTAGGACAAAGTCAAGCTCAAAGGGGTCGGTTACATACAAGCAAACAAACAAACAAGCTTACATACAAGTGAAGCTTATAAAAGCGTTATAATAAACCAGTGACAGTAATACAATGGGCGGTCTTATCCCTGACAGCGATCTCTACCAACCTTGACCATGACAGGTTAGCTGGCGCTCAAAACTTACAAACTTATTAGACCTCATCAATCATTCTTGTACTAAATTTATAATTACGAAAGTTTCATGTAAATGTTTGTTTATAGTTTAATGTTTGTGAATGCATCACGATGTAACGGCTGGGCTCAATTATATGAAACTTTCAAGTTGAGATATACAATTTTAATGACTATTTGTTCCCTTTTGAACAAAACTTCAACCATCATACAGTGATGATCTCGATTTTTGTTTTAATAATTAATGTTTCAGGTCACGATTTTCATTCCAAGTTTGATCCTGTTCAGTTTACAAGTTTGCATTTATGATATTAGTGTGCTAATAAAAATCTTTTCAATGTGTTTATGATGGCTATATGGCTATATTTAGCCACAGTTTGCAGTTAGTTGCTCACAATCGCCAATAGATGGCAGGAACAGTCGTATATTGAGTTTATACTATTTTTTATTATTTGCAATAATCAAACGATTATTGCAAAACACCAACTTCTCATCATTTTCTAAAAATGAATCCTAGCTAGATCGATTTATCGCCCCCGAAAACCCCTATATACAAAATTTCGTTAAAATCGTTGGCGCAGTTTCCGAGATCCTAAATATAAATATATATACAAGATTTTCTCGTTTAAAGGTACTAGCAGTTGGTAACCGAGCTTCGCTCGGATTTTTTTTCGTTAATTGGTATATTTTAAGAAATCATAAGAGTCATTTTATCATCTTTACTGGTTTATTCTTACTGAACAACGCCATCTGTTGGAGATGCTTGCAGTTAGTTGCTCACAATCGTCAATAGATGGCAGGAGCAGTCACATATTCAGTTTATGTTTAATTATTGAACTCGTAAAGAAATAATCCTTTTCTTAAAATGAATCCTAGCTAGATCAACTTATCACCCCGAAAACCCCTGTATACTAAATTTCGTGAAAATCGTTGGTGCAGTTTCCGAGATCCTAAATATATATATATATATATATATTGTTTTGTCAACATATCTATATATACAAGTTGGTAAGCCGAGCTTCGCTCGCAATTTTTTTCGTTAATTTGTATTTATAAGAAATCATAAAAGTCATATTATTATCTTTACTTGTTTATTCTTACTGAACAACGCCCTCTGCTGGACATGCTTGCAGTTAGTTGCTCACAATCGTCAATAAATGGCAGGAGCAGTCACATATTCAGTTTATGTTTTAGTTTTTTTTTAACGAACAGACTTATTTTCTGAAAATGAATCCTAGCTAGATCGATTTATCGCCCCCGAAACCCTCTGTATACTTAATTTCATGAAAATCGTTGGCTCAGTTTCCGAGATCCTAAATATATATATATACAAGATTTTCTCGTTTAAAGGTATAAGATATATATATATATATACAAGATTTTCTCGTTTAAAGGTATAAGATAAGATTTGGTACATCAATTTGTTGTTGCATCATCCTCCAGAAAAGTAGATTATGAAGTTAGGGGTAGCATATCGCCTTCAACCCCTAAATGTTTAGTATTTACAATGTTATTTTGTTTGTTTCAGAGTAAAACACTAGACTTAGCTCTAGTTTCGATTTATAGAGGAGGAGTGGAACTGGCTTCTATCAGTCAGTATGCTGGTTCACCGTACAACACTACAGATAGGTGAGTATTAAAATATTCAAAAAAGCAACAAGATCAGGCAATAAAGCAAATACAAAGCAAGAGTAGGCCAAGCATGAACATTTGTACAACTTTTATAGACATTTCAGTAAAAATATTAATTGACAACCATAATAATTCACACTTTTTATTTATTAATTGCATTTTAAAGTGTTTTTGTATCAAAAATGAAACCACAAGTGAGAAAATAAAATTAATGAAAATCTTATCTTTTCTAAGCAAATATTTGAGTTAAACAGCAGCTATTCGTTTTTAATTTGTCGATTAGCAAATGTTAATTGTAAAAAGAGCGCTGGTGGCCTAGTGGTAGGGGACCGCCTTCCGATCTTAAGGTCGTGGGTTCAAATCCAGTCGTGTACCAATGAGTTTTTCTACCCAGAAAGTTTTGTACACTATATGCCAGTGCTCTCAAACGGTGAAGGAAAACATCGTGAGGAAACCGGCATATCGTAGAACCTTAAAAGTTCGAAAATTTTTGTCAAGTGCACGAAGAGAGCCTCTCTGAGGCGCACAAAATCCTTTCACCACACTTGGTTTGAAAGAATCAGTGACACGATAAGAAGAAGAAGTGCTCTCATGATGCCAGTCTAAAATATGATAATAATAGGCCATGATGGCTTATTCCAAGTCAGGTATTCATACTTAGTTACGCTACAACGAGAACTGTAATTGCATACCGCTTACCGCGACTCAAACAAAAGACCGCTCTCAAAGAGAAAGTTCACTATAAAGTCATTCGGAATTGTTTGATTCTGTTAAACACTTGGTTGGTCAACATTTCATTTGACTTTGAATCGTTCGACTTTCAAAAGTAATTTATACAATTAGGGGATTAAGTTAGTGCATTTTGTTTTGTATCTAAAGCTTTTGTACTAGACAATTCACAACTTCCAAAGCTTTGGAAACTTTATAAGCAGTTTGAGTAGGTATGTTTCATTCTATATCCATACAAGAAATGTGAAGGTTCTGTGTGTATATTGACTTTCACACTGACGGAACAAGCGTATCTATCGCCTAAAAAAAAATCGCTTGTAAAAACGGTTTACTGACGATAGTTGAACGTGACAACGTCATACAGCTGTCCACGCGGACGCATCGCTCACTCAAGTAGGAGAGAGACAGATGTCGAACGCTGCCGAACGCGGAGGCCGATTGTGCCTCCTTGTCGCTTGTTCCGCGCTCTCGCTTGCACTTCGAGCCTAAATAGAACGCCTCAGAGCGAGGTAACGCTGCATGAGTCATGTTTTTACGTCCGTGCAGCCGGCTTCATCGAATTATAAGACGTTGTCACGTCAAAAGCATTCCCCCGTAGGTCACGCTCGTCTGGAACGTACCTTAAGGTGCACTGTCATCAACTTGATGCATACAGATGTTCAGCCGTAAGAAAAAGTCCACCTGACACTGATTTAGATCAGTTGAGCTACCTCTAGATCGTTTGTATCGGTTTGCAAATAGCTCAACTGTTTCTTGTGCCTTGTTGAGTGGTCTAAAAACTCACTCAAATTATGTTTTATTGATTAATTTGATTATATAGTGTTTATTAGAAATCACAAAGATTTGTATAATGTCCCCAATGGATAAAAGCCGAGCGGGATTTGAAGTAGTATTGGGAGTTAACACTACTTCAAATCCCGCAGCGGTCAGCGCAGCCCTGTACCAAGGGGAAGGTCGCGGGTTGAAATCTCGCTCGGCTCTTAACTTTTGGGACAGTATAAAAATCTTACATACATACATAAAATCACGCCTTATTCCCATGGGGGTAGGCAGAGATCATGGATTTCCACTTGCTACGATCCTGACACACCTCTTTCGCTTCATTCACTCTCATAACATTCTTCATACATGCTCGTCGGTTTAGGGTACTCCTAACCTGGCC
Source organism: Thera obeliscata (assembly GCA_947578465.1). Taxonomy (NCBI): domain Eukaryota; kingdom Metazoa; phylum Arthropoda; class Insecta; order Lepidoptera; family Geometridae; genus Thera; species Thera obeliscata. Next base: position 17,724,712 of record OX387912.1, on the reverse strand, counting down.
TTTCAAAATCTTTGTCACTTAAATTAGCCGCTCAAACAAACTCTTGTGTTTACAACAAACGAGCTATTATCTTTGAAACAGTATCTGTCGATAAGCTCATTTAGAGTTCAAGGCCTTTATTTAATCGTATTGAATAAATAATTATTTCCCCGACAATCTGTTTGAACAAAGCCTACTATTAAATAATTCGTAAACATCGTGTTTGTTTTTCAATTGTACTTTAATCAGAGAATTGCTCCCTGTGTGTCTGTTTCGTTAATTAACGATAATACTTACACATTAAAACCTGTAGGCCTACAAGCTCTGTCTGGCTCTGTCTCTGGTTTTGAGTCTGTGTTAGTGTTGAATAAATAAATCCTAACGTCGAAACGTCACACACACACACAGTATACACTGGTGAGCACTCACACAGATTCAAAACCAGAGCCAGAGACAGAGCCAGGCAGAGCTTGTAGTAGGCTTACTGTTATAAGTAATGGAAGAAACGCCATGGTTACAAAAAGCTGTTTTCTGTTTGGTTAGACAGATACGTTTAAATTATTAATTATGGAAGAAACAGGTATTTATCGCGATTACCTTTATTTGAAACGTCGGAAAATAATAATATAATGTTTCTTCCATATATAAATGATTAATTATGGAAGAAACGGGTATTTATCGCGATTACCTTTATTTGAAACGTCGGAAAATAATAATATAATGTTTCTTCCATATAATGTTGCATAACGATCGCGTAATTTAATAAGTTAGAATTTTGTAAAGGCACTGATCGAAGCGAGTCGCGACCCAAGGGCTGGTGGGGATCTGACGCAGCGAATTAGCTTTGGTATTCAGCGTAGCAATGCCGCGTTTTGGAGACGCTACCGTCTGGCACTACTCTGGATCAGTTGAGCTATCTCTAGATCTTTTGTGTCGGTCTGCAGATAGCTCAACTGTTTCTTGTGTATTTTGGATATGCATTGTTTCTTTTGGCAAATAAAGTACCTAAATAAATAAATCAAATAAATAAATGTTTTAATATTTTGGACAATTCACACAGCACTATCTAGCCCCAAATTAAGCAGAGCTTGTGTTATGGGAACCAGATAGCTGATATAATACTTATATACATTTTTTTTTTCAATACATACTTAGAATACAATATGACACCCAGACAGAGAACAAACATCTGTGTTCACCGCACAAATATTTGTTCTCGGTGGGGATCGAACCCACGACCTACAGCGCAGAAGGCAGAGGTACTACCAACCGAGCTGAGAGGTCAGTCATCAAGTTGATACTTTTGTTAAAAACAAAGAAAGTTATATTTCCCAAACTCATGATTACCTCATGGTTACTTCAACATTTGTGTAAATTACAAGAAACAGCCAAGTAAGAGATCCAAGCGAAGTTCAATACCGCCTTGTAGCAATAAAACAGTTCGCAAAACAAAGCCTTGAGACTTGGAGTTTTGAGAGTGTTTCCAACACGCACAGTGAAGCTTTAAGCTAGGAGTTGTAGCGAGATTAAGCCTTAGCTTTAGTATTTGAAAGGTTTGTGGCGTTTGCCTGGTCATTTCTACTAAAGTTTGCTGTCATATTTGACAGCGTTTCACTGGTCGCCACCATAAAACGCGACATTTTGCGATTTGGATGGCTGAATGTGATGAGTTTTTCTAGCGTATTTTATATGGAGGCGCTATAATAACTGGAACTGGAATTTGGTAATAGCAGAGTTTTGCGTCTTCATACAAAACCCACCAGGAAAACCAATTACGTTGACCCGTTTAAATCATAACTACGCAAAAAAAACAAACAAAAATTTAAACAAAAAACTTATAATTGATGTAAAGTAAACAGAAAGTTGCATATATTAATGCTGATACTGGATTTTTTAGATGGAGTAGGCCCAGCACCTATACCATCCTGACGGCTTAGTCGGCCTAATCCACAGGAAAGACATGGCCAATACGTGACGAGCTGACTAAGCCGCAGTTTTCCTCACTTTGTTTTCCTTTACCATTTGAGAGCACTAGCTATTTGTTTTTTAATTCCTACCAATCTTCATCACTATTTAAGAAGACATAGTTTTTAAATAATGTGCTTACAACAAATATTATCATAGTTGTAATAGAGATTGTACCACACAACATTCAGGCTAATCCTAAGATTAGAGAAACTCGATTAATTGCCAAGTTTCTGAGATCGCTATGCGTATAATTAAATTACTCAACAAAAGTGCTTTGTGATCGGAATATACCAGAGATAGTAAGATGTATTATTAGTTTAATAATAACACACAGTTTATGAGAAAATTAACCTTTATATCGCAAGACTAGAAAGATTGAAAAGGGATACCACCATCAACCATCATCTCCCTTCCACTATAGGACTAGCAGACACACGGCTCAGTACCATCCATACCTGGTTAGCATACCTCCCATTCGCACAAGCGTTTAGGCTCCACCTTCATTATGCGAACCTCCAGGGAAAAGAACTCATTGCCGACGGCTGTTTTTCCTGACTACTACAATCTGGGCCTTTTCAAGGCAAGAGTGAATAAGTCTTCTAGACTATCCAGCTCCATCGTCGGCTACATTGTCGCTTACCATTAGGTGAGATTGTAGCCAAAGGATGGTCAATATCATGTAAAAAAGGCAGGATCATATTTAAAATCTTCCTGGAAATATAGCGGGGGCAATATAGAAAGGGGAAATATAGAAGTCCAGCAGTGGACTTCTTTAGGCTGAAAATTATGGTGGCCTTCACCAAATACACTTTCGTGTAATGTCTAAGTTCAAAGCGTATTGGGTATTTTCTCAGGTCATTGCTCTCAAAGTTCAGTTTAAGATCGAATAATGCTGAAACTACTCCAAAGCTACCTCCATCTGCTACCTCCATTCATTGTGGTAAGTTCAATTCGCAATATCGTTCCGATTTCACAGTCTTCTAGAAACTTCTGGTTACATAAACGCTGAACAAAAATAGGTTTTACTTAAACCGCAGAATGCTGCACTAAAGAAGGTTTTACTTAGAGTAGAATAAAATGGCAAATTAAAATATTATGTTATTTAATGACATGTTTATTTATTTATTTAAAACTTTAAACACAAACATATGTGCTAGGAAGACTTAATGCTTACAGCATTTTCTACCAGTCTTCCTGGGCGTACAAAAAGACATGTTGCAAAAGCTTTAGTACTTTTTGTACTAAAGCAAGGAGATTTTTGACTGTGGTAACGTGGTCTGACTTAATCTATGCTAATAAATATTCTAAAGAGGAAATATTTGTGTTTTTATATTTGTTTGTAATAAATAACTCAAACCTACTGTGCCGATTTCAAAAATTATTTCACCATTGGAAAGCTACATTCACCTTGAGTAACATAGACATATATTTAGCTGTTTAAAAAATAAATGTCTACGTGCGAAGCCGGGACAGGCCACTAGTTATCTAATAAATCGGACTACGTGTTTTTTTTTGTAATCAAAACGGTCAATCAATTATACAATACCTTTGTGTTTAGATTCATTTAATAGTTTTTTTATGAAAAATCTTGAGCATAATCAGCTTACAAAGTTAGAATACCAAGGGAGTGACAGCTTGACAACCATTGTGTGTTTAATCACTTTAGTTCAATTGTTTACACGACAAAGACCTGTGTTTTTGTATGATACGAGTTTAATTAAATAAACACTAGCAGTAAGTGACCGAGCTTCGCTTGGTATTTTTTTGATAACGTACTTATGAATGATGAAATCATATAATTCGATCTTACAACATACTACATAATAATAAAAAATAAGAACTGGTTATTTAAAAAAAAATCACGAGTGCAATGAGATTGAAACTTCTGGAACTTATTACAGAGTATTTACGTAGTCCTTTAGTTCCAAAACTCGACAGTAGATGGCGTTCTCTGTGAAACATAACCCTTGAGTTCTCAGGTTCTCACAGAGCTTAGTTTTTGCTTCTGAGCAACAGATGGCGCCTGTTAAAAAACCCCTGTATACTAAATTTCATGAAAATCGTTTGTGCCATTTCCGAGATCCTAAATATATATATATATACATTTATATATACATATAGTATATTAGTATACATACATATATATATATATATATAATATATATATATATATGTATGTATACTAATTATATATAATATATATGTATATATAACATATATATATATACATATATATTATATATAATATACAAGATTTTCTCGTTTAAAGGTATAAGATAGACAATTGTTGGTTAGTGTACACGCTAATAGAATTTAATGGAAAATGTGTGATAATGTGTTAAAAACTAAAATAAACGAAGTGATGGACGCAGTGCAGTGCATTGGCAAGCCCACGGTGGATGGGCTCTGTGCGATAAAGCAACTCTTATAGACAGAGGTTACCTCTCAACATCAGGTGGTCAATCACCTTTATCTCATATTAAATTAAGTTTGTTCCGAGTCGAATAATCTGATTGTAGATTTATTAATAAATATTTGGAGAATCCACCCAACGCTATCTAGCCCCAAACTAAACAGAGCTTGTAATATGGGAACCAGACAGCTGATATAATACATAGTTAAACTTTTTTTGTAAATACCTACATACTTAGCATACATTCAGACATAATATCATGCAAAATTTGTTCTGTGTGGTACGTTTTCTTTTTGTCTTAAATTTTAATTTACTTATCTGGTTTATAAAAACATAAAAAAATATTACGCTCATCGAGAAAAATATCAGGTAAATACTTAGAACTCTTCAAAAGAAAATATCACTAGTTTTCCTTGAAAAAGATACTATCGCCTTTACTTGGCATAACAGAATATTTCCAACGGTTTCTATGGTTCTATTGGCTTTTCATGATGTTTTTAATATAAACTCAGGTAAGTTTTTTTATACAATAAGCTGATAGAACAAGCTTATGGCTCACCTGATGTTAAGTGGTAACCTTTGCCTTTAACAAAGCATTGCCTTGTAGGTCACGCACGTCAGGAACGTCTTTGGAAGTTATCATCAAAATAGCAAAAATTTCGTCATACCTTTGGTAAGATTTTATATTACCCCAAAAGATAATTCATATTCTTATTCATTTATTCATTGTTTCATGTGTAATGACCCCTACAGCACTATAAATCAATAGATAATGACTACATAGGGTCTTTTTTGTGTGTAACATATGGTAGACAACATATTTTGTAATCACACTGGGAGTTGGGTAAAGCGTCTTATAGTGTTAATGATTCTTTGAATCCAGTGTGGTGAAGGGATTTCAAGTGCGCTTAAGAAAGGCTCGAGAGGTAAAGCGTTCATGTTGGGCTACGGCTAAATCTGTAGACGCAGCTAAAAGATCAAAAGTATGGAAAGGGCACACTGTGGAAAAATGAAATAAATGACCAGTACCCGCAGTCCCAGTGCATTTACAAAATTTCGTTACCAAATGTTGTTTTCGTTTCACCTATTTGTCTTTGTCTATTGTATGGAGAAAATATGAGACAGCAACTCTAACTACGTAACGTATTTTTGCCGTCTCATATTTTCTCCATACAATAGAGAGAGACAAATAGGTGAAACGAAAACAACATTTGGTAACGAAATGTGGTAGCAAAACTCCGACTTCGGGTACAGTTGATTTCTCTGCCACCCACCCCTCCGTCAGAAACCCATGGTTTGCTGATCCACTAATCGGAAACAACTAAGAATAACCTTCTTTTCTCCAGGCAGGTGAACCTAAAAACGAGTCCACAACTAGGCGAGTGCTTCAACTGGAGCATGGCACCGTCTCAGAGCGAGCTGGTCGTCTTTGCGAGAGTCAGCGAGCCAGCTGTAGACCTGGAGACCACGCCTGCAGACGGACCTTGGCTCGAAGCCACGGCCTCTGCCATTCCGTGGAGCTTGGGCGTTGATATTGCTATATGGAACGCTGTTGGTAAGCTATGTTAAAGGAACTTCCTCCCACGCACTCTAAGGTTGTGGAATCCTCTTCCTGCCGAGGCTTTCCCTATAAATTACAGCTTGGGGTTTTTCGAGAAGGGCGTTTTAAAATATTTAAAGGGTCAGCAACGCGCGAGTGATGCCTCTGGTGTTGCAAGCGTCCATAGGCTACGGTAACCGCTTTCCATCAGGTGGGCCGTATGCTTGTTTGCTATCTTGTTTTACAAAAACAAAAAAAAAACTTGAAAATATTTGCTGAAAATGTTCCAACTTTTGTATTTCTACCTGTAACAAGTATGTAGGTTGTTGTTTATCTAAGAAATAAGCATGACAGCTGATAAATGGTTTAGGGGTAAATTAGCTTTGCTTCCTATTTTCTGTGGTTGATGATTGATGATGAAAACTATTTGAATTATAAATAAGTGGTTGACAGTAACGTCAAGCCTGTAGATCAAATCAAATTTAAAGTTATTTCTTTTGCTACACAGCAAGAGCTAGATGGAGCCACGATCGCGTTAGTGCCGTATATTAACAGTCCTTATAATTTATGCGTCGAGTATGATTAGGATCCGATGGCGTAGCGGTCAGCGCAGCCGCCAAGGGGAGGTCGTGGGTTCAAATCCCGCTTAGCTCTTAACTATTGGGACATTATAAAAATCTGTGTGAATTTCTTAAGTGTAGCAAAAACACTGCAATTTCAATTGAAAAAATTGTTACAATATATTAAATATTTTAAACATTAAGAGCCCCCCTTGATGTTTAAACTATTCTTGTGTATTTTGTAAATATTTGTTTAATTGTAAGTTTCTTTGTGTAAATAATAAATTAAAGGATATGTCTTGAAAAAAAAAACACGTTCGATATCCTAGATTACTAGCACAAATAAACGCGGCAACGACTTTCCTTTAGACGCTTTATTTTAAAAAGTTTATTTTTTACAACAGAAAGCTCTGATTCTTAATTTATTACAAAACTCTTTCCTATTAAAATGTTTGGTTGTTCTACCAACAATTTTTTGTAAATATTTTAACAAAACGCCGGATTGATAAACTTTGCTCGTTAAAACCCACTTTTTGTACTTAAACTGAACAAGCAAATAACTTCACAATTATTGCAACAGTTTTCCAATATAAACGTAAACTGTTCATTATGATACCAATGTATAAAAACAGTAGCAAGTTGTATTGGAAAACTGTTGCGATAATAAAGAGTCTATATGCAAAAACATTTGATCGTATATTCATTTCGATAAAATTTTACTCACCGTTTTTGTTTGTTGCGAGCCAAAATCCACGCTCTCTATATCCGTAAAATTATTGAAAAACTGAATAGAATTTGGATCAGCAATATCCAAAATAAAAATCTATCCCCAGTCAAATTTGATTTCGAATGTTTGCAACAATAAAAATCTAAAATTATCTTTCTGTTGTTGAGTTGTTCTCAAATTGACAAGATAAAAAATCTGTATCATCAGTAGCCCACCTGATGTGAATACAAAAGCCAAGCTTGTATTGTTATAAACAACAAAATAGATAAACAAGCTGAAGGCCTGATGGAAAGCGGATACCATAACTAAATACCTGGGGAATCACAAACGCGTTCTTGACCCTTTCAAATTTTAGACCCTTTGAAATTTTAAAATGTCCTTTTTAAAGAACCGTACCATACAAGTCTATTGGGAAAAAACTTATCACCACTATTTAAATAAACTTTGCGAATAAACGTTAGACATACGTAGCTAAAAGCATTACAATATTGAAGGATAAGTTTACTGGGATATTGCAGTAGTTTCACTGTTTGGCTCCGTCGAAACTTTAAGTCAACGTTTTTGTTTGAAATGGTAGAAAACTTGAACCTACGTTTTGTAGGATACCTTATTGACTGGTTTTCACAGTTTTTTCACAATTAAAAATGTATAGCATCCTACTTTGTTTTATAACCAACTTCAAAATAAGTTTTTTTTTGTGTTTGTTATCGTTGAATTTCGTTAACTAAGAACCGATTTGGAACAACCGATCGATGGAAGGTTATCCTTTCAGATTAGCCTCATAGCAATTTAATCAAAAATGATTCAGCAGTTTGGACATGAAGTCGGTTTTTCAAGTTTTTACTTTCACTTGTTATAGGTGTACACTGATCCTAGTATTGCTATGATATTATCTTGGGATTAGAGTACCATAGCTGAAGAATGCTGTTTTTAAAATTTAATTATTATTTGGTCAATAAAATTAGTTTTTTTTTATAATACCACTTTATATGCGAAAAATCTCTCTCTCAATTTTCAAATGATCCTCAAAGATCTTCCAGATGATCACGATTTTCAGGAAAGTAGTTCCGACTACTAAGAAGTTTGGATGATTGATGTTCTTTTCGTTGCAGGTTGGGCTGGATGGGGTGAATGGGGGGCTTGCAGCAGAACCTGCGGAGAAGGGAGGCAGATCAGAAGACGGTACTGCTCAAGGCATTCCTGCGAAGGTTATGGGGAGCAGGCTAGGGTGTGCAACGCCTTTGCATGTGAAGGTTAGTTTCACTATTTTCATGGTTTTTTCGGACCAAGTGTGGTGAAAAGATTTTAAGTGCGCCTCAAAGAGGCTCCTTTTGTGCATTAAACACATATTTTCGAATTTTTTAGGTTCTACATGCTGGTTTCCTCACGATGTTTCCCTTCACCGTTTGAGAGCACTGGCATTGTGTAGGTACATAAATTTAGGATTAGATCGAAATAAGGATAGGGATAGGATCGGAAGGCGGGGCCGCTACCACTAGCCCATCAGCGCTCTCATGAATTTAAGTGTAATCCGTAGAAAAACCAAGGTCACTGAAATAGCTCATAGAAGTTGGAATGGCATTGGACAAATCATCAAAAGCTCGAAGAACCGATAATCGTTGGGGAATAAAAGTTCTCGAATATAATAGCGACCACGAATCGGAAGTCGCAACGTAGGACGCCCACCCACCTTAGACCGAAGTCAGTGGATGGAAAGGGCTCATAATCATTCTTCTGAAATGTATGAGGGGGTATATGTCGAGTAGTAGATTTTTCAAGTTACTGATGATGGTGGTGATAGCATTCATATACCATCTAGCTCCATGCAACTTCTGTACGTATTTTCTTTTTGACTGGCCTCTCAGCACAGTTGGTATTAGCGCTGCGTTCTGCGCCGTAGGTCGTTGATCCCACCGAGAACAAATACTTGTGTGGTGAACGCAGATGTTTGTTCTCTGTGTGTGTGTCACACTGTATTCTAAGAATGTATTTAAATAAAATGTATACCTACATTATGCTAAGTATTATATCAGTTATTTGGTTCCCAAAGTACAAAGCTCTGCATAATTTGAGACTAGATAGTGTTGTGTGGATTGTCCAAAATATTTATTTATTTACTAGCGGCCGCCCGCGGCTTCTCTCGCCCCGTTACCGTTCCCGTTGAAAAAAACAAATTTAAACCTTCTCTGGACCTTCACAAATAATTCAAGACCAAAATCAGCCAAATCGGTCCAGCCGTTCTCGAGTTTTAGCGAGACTAACGAACAGCAATTCATTTTTATATATTAAGATTTGTGTACAATTATAGCGGACACCGTATAATATATATTATAGATAGTTTATTCTTAATTCTTAATTCTTTATTGCACACAATACAAAACATAGGAAAAGAACAGAAATAGAGGACATGTACAAAGGCGAGCTTAACCCTCACGCTAACGCTTTATAATATCTAATCCTGCAGATATTTAATCTATTCTCTATGTACTGTCACACGATAATTAGATTTACCACTAATTTGAATATGCATAGTCTCCATTAAAATTAGCAGCACTGTATAATAATTAAAATCTAGCCCCCATAAAGGCCTGCACAAATAGGCAATGGCGATGGCGATCAGTGAAACGCTGACAAATATCGCTGTCATTTTTGACAGCGTTTCACTGATCGCTATCGCAGATTGCTTAGATGAACGCAGGGCTAAATTGTCGCTCTATTTATTTCACACTAATTAAATAACTAAACTTCTGATAATTTAAGGCATGCGCTATCGCATAAGGGTGTAAAGCTAGGGCAATGGCTTTAAATACCTCTAAATAAAATAAGACTATGTCGTGGGTCGTGGGTTCGATCTCCACAAAGAACAAATATTTTTGTGATGAACACAGATGTTTATTCTGTCTGGGTATATGATGTATTAACAAAAAAATAATAATTAAGTATTAGATTAGATATAAGGTTCCCATACAAGCTCTGCTTAATCAGGGGCTATATAGTGTTGTGTGTGTGTAGATTGTTCACAATATTTATTAATTAACTACCTTGCTTGTGCTTAGGGTTCGAAACCCATCAGAGGGTTAATTTTAGAACTATTATTTGAACCACAAAATACCATGCACTTCAAAAACCATGTGTGGACATTCCTTCTACATAGAGCACTGCAACTTAGGTTTCCGGGGTTTTTTGGTAAGTGCCTATGCATGTCCCACAGCAGGATTTTGGAGTGGTATTCTTACACCCTGTATAGCTAGTTTCCATTCTGCTCTCACGAAGTCTTCCACATTCATATTTTCCACGTTTCAATTTTCATGATTTACTCACCCTGTATGGCAATAATACGGAGATTTATACGTAAAACGGAATTGCAGAATCTGATTGGGTAGATATTTCTTTCTTTTGTCGTGATATTTTTACATTGAGTTGAAAAATCATTTTTATTTTTTTATTCAAACGTTCTTATGGAACTTTCATAAGTAACTGCTATAAATAATATATATCTGTTATACAAGAGTGCAAAGTTGCTTTGTAAGAATCCTGAGCGTCAGCAAGGGAATCAAAAGAGCACGATAAATCTTTGCACTCGAGTGCAGTACGTTATCTTTCATCCCACCTCAGAGAGAAAATGTATAAATGCAAAAATTAAAATAGCGCGCAGAAAGCAAATAAAAAAAAAATACACCAAAGGTTCCGAGTCTTAGTTTTTAATAAATCAAAAAAGGTTGTAGGATAAATTGGACACCATGGAGGTGATGGAGAGGAAGTTAATAGGTTTATTGATGTTTTTAATTCAAAATTTTAGTGCACACAATGTTCTAAATTCAATTTTACTATAACCTCTACGGACAAAAACGGCTTTTGTACTCAGATATCGAAAAGCAAAAAAACTATTTCCGAGCTGGTAGAATGAAAAATGTATTTATTTAACTTCTAGCAAAACAATCTAAACAAAGAACGGTTCTGGGGCCTCCTCATCCACTGACTTTTCGTGATGACGTTTAAAGCAGTGCATGATATCTTAAACTTTTAAAGCCCCAGTGTGCTATCTGCTTTATATTGTGCCTTCATGTGTGTATTAGTAGTTGAAGCCAACATATTGAACTTGCCAACTTTAACGAGCATCGCAAATGTTTATTTTGGACGTAAAGTTTCTTGCAGAATCGAAACTTGATCCTGAGTCTTGATAGTGGTACATTTTCTATGGACTAGCAGAAAACAGTTCATGTTAAAAAGCAAAGCAAAGTCTTACTTGTGCCTTACATCAGTAGGCCAGAAACTCAGTCGGGCTCTGGTTTTGAGTCTGCGTGAGTGCTCACCAGTGTATTTTACTGTGTGTGTGACGTTTCGACATAGGATTTATTTAGTCAACACTCACAGAGGCTCAAAACCAGAGCCAGAGACAGAGCCAGACTGAGCTTGTAGTAGATGTGTGGTTCTATGTCAAAACTAACTCATCATCATTCTCTTGTCCTTGTCCCACTTTATGTAGGGTCAGCACAACACGTTTTCGTTCTCCACTCTCTTCTATAGCCGTCATTTCAACAGTCACTCCTTTCTTACTTACGTCTTCTTTATGTCAGAACTAACTAAATAATAAAAATATTGTTGACAATCTACACAACACTCTCTAGCCCCAAATTAAGCAGAGCTTGTACTACGGGAACCAGATAGCTGATAATATGCTACAGATAACATCATTTTCACGTCCTTATCCCACACCTTATAATAGCCATTTCAGAAGTCACTCCCTTCGTATCCATGTTGTAAATATATACTTAGAATCCAATATAACACATCGATGTTCAGCACATAAATATTTGTCTTATCTATATTTGTCTGTTGTATATGGCTCAATGGGGATCAAACCCACGCCCTCAAGCGCTGAAGCACATTCACAGGCACAGCCAACCAACTCAGCTATGACGGCTGTAGAACTCGTGACAAAAAATTCGTGGATAATCAAATCAAGTGTTTTTATTCCGTTGAATCGCAAGGATCACTTTGAAACGTCTTAAAGCTAGGTGAGTTTAGGTGCCAGTTCCACGTGACCAAGCCGTTTTATATAAATAGTCAAAGTTTGCATTTTAAAACTTGTTTATTTGTTCCCAGGTACAATAAATCCACTGGCACCTGGAGCCAGGCGTAACTTCCACCCAGCCCAGGCCAGATGGGGCACAGTTCCCGACCGCCCACATGCCTTCAGTCTCAGGCCAAACTCCTACATCTGGATTGCATCGTCAGAGCTCTTCGGTGCGGGGAAGACCTTTCCACGAGAGTTCACGCTGTTTATATCTTTGAGGTTACGGCCTGAGGTAAGTTTTCTTAGTATTTTCCATAGTTATACTATATCGTCATCAGCTTCTATTATAGCTAAGCATTTTTTTGAGCTATTACCAGAGGAGGAAAGTTTTCCCTGATGTTTTGGGATTCTTCAAAAAGGGTATATACAAACGTTTTAAAAAGTTACGGGAACGCACTTGATACCATTGGTTTTGCAAGCGTCCATAGGCGATTTTAGTTAAATTTTCAAGTACTGCTATTTTTATTCGCTCTGGTACACCACAACGACAGTGTTTTTCAGCAAAAAGAGTGAAAAACTCATAAGTACTAAGTACTAATAAAAATAGACGAGAATTGTAATGAAACCACATTGATAAAATACAGTCATTGATTTAAGTACCTATCGAAAAAGGATAGCATATTCGTGATTATAGTACAAAGTTGAAGGTTTACTTGATAGGACCAATTCTTTTTACTTAGAGTGGTGGCTACGGGCAAGGAACACTCTTCTCTCTCCGCTCAAGAAGACGCACTGGCTCCTTCCTTTCTCTGGAACTGGCTGGCAGAGGAGCAGCCAGGCTGGTACATGCCGGGGCTGGATCTTCAAGGTCCATATACCTAGCAGTGCCACTATATGACTTCCGCTGGCATCATATTGCTATCAGGTGAGTTTGGGCTCATCATTTTGGAGAAATACATTTGATAAAAAAGATGAACATTAAAGATAAAAATGATATTTATTGTCTATGAACCTAGGTACAAAGTGTTAGTAAATAAAATCTAGGTTAGTCCCACTAGGTCAGCCTAAAGGCATATAAACATTTTTACACAGAAATAAAACATTAGAAAATAAAAATAAAAACTATGCAATCCAAATAAAAATAAAACTAAAACTCATAGGTTTGGATTGATTAGGTCTCCACTAAATAATTTATAGGCAAATTTTGAGTCCCCTCTAACCAATGTCTGATCAAGGGGATGAAGAGTTTTTTATACAATTAGTTGATAGAACAAGCATAATATACTATGGTCCACCTGATGTTATGTGGTAATCATCACCTATAAAAAATATTATCTCGTAGATCACGCACTTTAAGTACCTACGAGCCCATGATACACTGCCCTGCGTCGATCAACTTTAGGCATACCGATGTTCAGCCTCATGTATCAGTAATTTCACCGGCACCCACACACTTGAAATTGAAACACACAATGCTGCTTCATGGCATAAATAGGCATGGTGGTAGCACTTCCCTGGACGAGCCCTTCACAAAGAGCTCCACTTCTACGGTTTGGCCATTGCTTGCAGATACACAATCTTACTTAAGTAATTATGTTTAAAAAGTAATTTGTAAGCTAATTATTCAAAGTGGCTATTTTGGTTTCTGTGCCCAAGTAGGTAAACAGGATATGTTTTCATTTAAGTTAATAAACAAAGCTTTTTTAAGTGTCCCTTGAATCTCATTACCACGTCCTAAGCCGCTTTGGGTCCAATTTTATTCTCTCCGACAAAATTAAGTGTTTTGGACATTTAATTAAAGATTCTGTATTTTTTCCGTTAGCAAACATGTTTACAAATTCGGAAAAAAGGTCGAAATGTGGGAATGAAAAAGTCACAATGAATTAAAAGAATTTGCGCACGCGCAATTAAACGAGGTTAAAAATTAATGCAACGCTTTTCTAAGGTCTGATTTATACGTGGCAAGTATTTTAGTACTAATTGGTTAGTCGTGTGCTTTGTGGGGAATTTGAGTCTTTATATTATAGCTAATGCAGTATTAACTTCTATTAACGTAAGGATGGTTTAAGTGCTGAGCAAGGTAGGTTGTATTCCGATTTCGGCAGCGCAAGGCAGTGTCAACACAAAACTAATACTACCCATGCCTTTTCTATTCTATAAGTATATTCAAAGTTACATTCCGTTGGTAGCAGTGTCACCGCCTTGTGACAAATTTATTCGAAAAAAATCAGCGTGATACTCAAGGAATACAAGTTTTATTATCTAATTTTTTTTCCATGACACTATGATGTCCTATGAGACGAATAGGGGTACGAAAGAAAAGATACCATGAATGATGCTGTGTAAAGCTGTTTTTTTTTTCTGAGGTCGAGCAGTAACTTTCTTTTTTTTACCAATTGACAAGTAACGTCACTTGTCGCATCTACTTGCTTCGTGTATTCGAGGCTTTAGATACAAACAAAACAAAATTAAATTCGGGCAGAATAGAAAATTGAAATTGTCGCTCTAATTGGAGGGGAAACCCCTAATTATATATTTCGAATTCAGTTCGTATACAAATACAATCTGCGAGTTTGTTTATTACACACCAACGCTCTGTGTATTTAAAACATTGTTATTTTACAAATAATTTTTTTATCAAACTCTCAAAGTATGCCGGTTCGTGGTTATATTTTGATGTGTGTTATTTTAGGGCGTTCTTTCTGGAAATGTATTTTTTTTTATGTTCCCACTTCTTTTTGCTACGTCTCCATTTCCGGTCCGTTGTGATCATCATCCACTTTTGGTCTTTTTTTCCAATCATCATCAGCCTGAAGAATTCAACTGCATGACCGCCTCCCATAATACATTTCCAGGATGCCCCATCGATTTTCTTCTCCGTCCACCGACTTACTGACTTAATTTTCATCATCATCATCATCAGCCCGTTTGCACCCACTGCTGAGTATAGGCCTCCTCTTTATTGCGCCATTCTTTCCGGTCCCTCACGAGTCTCATCCACTCATTCCCAGCACTTGCAACAATGTCGTTCGACCAACGGGCGGGTGGTCTGCCTCTAGGTCTTTGAGCACCCCTTGCCCACCATTCTGTAGCCGCCTATTTTTCATAACAAATAAAATTTCACAGCGTTCACGATGACAACACAGTGAGGGCCTACGTCGACTGTCGCTGGCTCAGGACTGATGTGCTGGAGAAGGATGCTTTGGACACGCCAAGGGATGCTGATCTCATCATAGGATACTTATTCTCAGTAAGTTCATCCAAAGGTGTTCATCTTTGCATGTATATTATGATTATGTATGCTCACTATGCTACATCGTTTTTTGATAGTAGCGCTCATTTTTACTCAGTCTTGAGTTCATAGAAGAGAGAAAAAAATACGTATGTTTGTTTTTATTAAAAAAATAGGGAAACAGTAGTATAAATATGTACGGAATCTGGACTTGCATCCACAGGCATGGTTGATATCTTTTCAGATCTCTTTGGTACCAACTTCTTACTGTAGTAGATTATATAAAAGAGTGAAAATGAGGGTAGTCAAACATGCGTCCCATTATTTAATTTGGCAGATACTCATTATGTTAAATGTTACTAGAACGTAAAAACTCAAAAGTAATCATGATTTTAACCCACTTTATCGAAAGGAGATCATACTTGAGTTTCTAACGAAATACTCCCGCTTTTATATGGAGTGTCCTTATTTAATAAATTCAGGCTACAGAATCAAATATTTACACAGGACTTGGGATATGAAGTTTGCTTTGCCTTAATTTTGATGGATGTTCGTTAATTTTGCGTACTTGACTATAAGAGTTTGTTTTGAGATTAATGTTTTCATTCGAATTTCCCTTTTATAAATATTTTTATATTAATTTGCGAGCATTCTAACTCTGTTTACAAAATTAAATGATACACAAATAAATAACGAAAGAATTATAAATCAACCATTTTTGAAATCAGTGCCAAATGTTGATTAAACAATACGTATCAGTTTTGCTTAGTTTGGAGCTAGATAGCGCTGTGTGAAAAAAAACATATTTGTTATTATTTAATACGTTAATAATATGTGTCATCATTTTTATGAACAACAGGATATTTACCATGATTGAATTTTGTGAGTTTTACACACTTTTTTTACAATTTATAGGCTTGCACTTGACCGCAATCACACCTCCCTAACCTAATATCCTAAATAATATCCTAATGACCTAATATCGGGAGTCAAATCTCACAAAATCAAATCATGGTAAATATCCCGCTGATAAAAATAGTGTTAAAACTCCTGATAGTTTGAAGTTCTCTCTCTCTCTCTCATGTTTAAATTTCCGTGTTTCTTTTAACAGGGAGACCTGGAACAGCTGGTCCTGGTCCCAAAAGCTGGTCAAGCTCAGAAGCAGTGCTACAGCCAAACCACTGGAGTAACGAACCCTTCAGTCTCCATGAATGGGACGTAGCTGAACCAGGATACCAGTAAGATTGAGTTCTGTTCAGAAAATCAAGAAAAAGTATTGCAGTGAATTTTACATAGAAGAAAATTGATTGAAGGTAAAAGTTTTGAAATGCTTTTAACTACAAGGTAAATTTATACTAATTAGTTTATTTGTTGACAGTTTATTATTATAGAGTCCTTTCGAAGTGAAAATACTTTAAACTTTGACACAAAAGTTACCAGGTTAATTTAAACTTTACCTCTATTTATATTTTAAATTATAGGCCTTATTCAGTTTTTTTTTATTCTTCTCTGTTTGTGCTGTTTTAATGTGTGTTGTTCGTTCAAAATAAATGAATTTTCTTTCTTCTAAGACCTAAAACCAAGTATTATAACACATTTATTGACTTTGGATGATTGTGACCATAAACGTTTATCGTTAGAAGTTGAACCTTTAAAAAAAACATATAAACTGAACAAGTTTTTTATGAAATACCAAATTTTAGTTAGTAATTGTTGTTTGGTACAATGTATTTTATTGATAATTAGTGGTGGTAGGTATTTGATGCTGTAAATAAAAGCAAATAAAATGTAGAATAGCAAAATACCAATTGTCTTTGTTAAAGTGTAGCCATCTATTAGTTAAGTTTTATAAAACGTAGGCAACACTACATAGTTCTTTAAATTGATAAATAGTTTTTTTTAAAGTGATCTTTTAAAATGTTGTTTAAATTTGCGAGTTAGTTACCCTTAGGTTTGTACTTAATGGTATTTTAAATTACCCTCATTTCCAAAGTGAAGTTATAAATGCCCTTATTCATAGCACGTACTACTACTATTTAAAATATCAATTTGTGGATTTGTATTTAGTGTAGACAAGACCGAAACGGGTAAAAACCCGAAAACAATATGGTAAAATGAATATGAAATACGGTTTCAATGGTGAAATACGCAGATTTAGTTATGCATTTACGAATAAAGGGCTACTTGGTGTTTTAAATGTTCAAGTACCTTTAGTTTGTAAATAGGTATAATTATAATTGTAATGTATTTGGTTTAATACGATAATGATGTACTTATTGTTTTAATTCTGAAATGAAAATAATTGGCTGTTTATATTATATCACTTGATTATTTCAATAAAGGAGATTTAACGTGTGTTTTTGTTTCAGTTTACTTATAAATAAAACCAATAGCAAAATACACTTTTGTGCGAGCAGGTAACATTTGAATACAAATATCAAAGTAAAATACACTTTTAGCTAATTAATAAAACCATGGGTGATTTGTTCAATGATTCCTACGTCGAAACGTCACACACAGTATAATACAAAGTATCTTACCAGTTAAATAATTAGTAAGTATGTTATGTATGTAATGTACAACCTAGTTAGTTATAGGTCTTTAATTGTTATTTTCTTTTCCGTTTACTTGTGTAACTACACTGCCGTCAATTGATGTTTTGTTTTCTTTTCCATGCAAAGGTTGCCTGGAAGAGATCGCTTAAAGCGATAAGGTCGCCCATTGTTTTGCCAAAAAATCTTCATGAATCCTGTATTATGTTTCTGTGTGGTGAACAATAAAGAGTTATCTATCTATCTATCTATCTACACTGATGAGCACTCACACACACTCAAAACCAGAGCCAGAGACAGAGCCAGACCGAGCTTGGGGTAGGCCTACTGCTGGTCCTTATTTTATTTGTTTTGTATGATTGGACCATAATATCGGCTATAATATTTTGTATCAAAAAGTAACACATTTTTTTCAATAATTATACTGGCCCACTGCTGGGCAAAGGTGCTATTGACTGAGGTGCTCCACCAAAATTCACAAAACATTTCGTACACAAAGCCATCATCATCATCAGCCTGAATAAGTCCACTCCTGGACATAGGCCTCCCCTACACATTTCTAGGAAGATTGATTCTGAGCCCTTTCTATTCGCCTACTTCCCGCGATCTTAACAATGTCGTCGGTTCATCTGGTGGGTGGATGCCCGAAGTTTCGTCTATCGGTTCGAGATCGCCATTCGAAAACTTTTATTCCAACGCTTGTCGGTTTCGAGCTATACGACCTGGCTATGTCGGTGACCTGGTTATTCTAGGGATATCCTCATTTCTGATTTTATCACGCAGTGAAATTTCCTGCATAGCTCTCTCCATAGCTCGTTACGGGACTTTGAGCTTGAACCAATAGATCGATATTTTAATTAAAATTAAAATTAATAGAAGAGGTTTTACTTTTTTTCACCACATCTACCTTGCTAATCTTCCGTAGCGCAAGACTTCAAATTACAATGTTTCCCAACAAAATCAGAGTTTCTTTGAAATATAACTCTTGGAAACACGAAACTTTCCAACATCCAGCAAAGCCCAAGGACAAATTCTCGTAAATCTAATAAAAAATTCAGCAAAATATGTAAAAGTTCAGAGCATGGTGCTGGCTACATTTCACGCACAATTCAGCACAGAAATGATACTGGTTTTTTCAAGTCGTGAGTGGTTCCCCTATTGCTGGTTCCTTTGTAGATTTCAGTGACACAGAAAAATAAAGATTGTATCTGGAAAGCATAACTGTTTTTCTCATGCCCTTGCTGGTGCTGGGACCCTATAGTGCCAATAGTATGGCTCCCATACAACGCTACTACTTATAACGCTGTCAAATATCGTTGCCACCGCAGAATGCTTAGATATTGAAGGGTGTAGCTGTAGGTGCCGGTGACATAAACGGAGGCTGAATATCTTATGCCTCAAGTTGATGGACGAAGGGCAGTGCATCGTAGGGCACGATCCTGACGTGCGTGGCCTGGCCAGGCTTTGTTTTAGGCGATGGTTACCACTTAACATCAGGTGGACCATAAGCTTGTTCCATCAGATATTTGTATAAAAAAAATAAACTAATTTAGTCATTTTATAATGGAATTCATGATTTTTTAAAGATAAACTAGTATCTATAGTTCTACACTATGTAAGTATCTTAGTTTTAGACTAGATACTTGTGTGTGTTTAGGTATAATTATGTGCGTGTATGTGTACAAGTTAATCGAAATTTTATTTTACTGGGACTAAAAAAACGCTGAAGTATGCTTAGCATGTAGTTCAACCCTGTTGCTTGATACAGCCGTCAATTTTCATCAAAATGTTGTTTGTAAAAGTTTGAGATTACGATCCAAAAGTGATGGATGTGTCAAATTGATGGTATCAAACGTAAACTGCTCAAAGTTGTTTTTGTAAGATGGAGTATTTAGTTAGCGCACCTGGTGTTAAGCGGCTACCTTTACTTAAAACAATTTAATTACATCTCAGAGAAGTTTCCATCATGGCAATTCCACAGCATACCAATAAATTAAAATAAATAAATATTGTGCCCAATCCACACAACACTATTTAGCTTGGAACTACGCAGAGCCTGTACGCTGGGAACCAGACAGCTGATATTTTTATAACGCTTTTATTAGTTTCACCTGTATGTATGTATGTATGTATGTATGTATGTATGTATGTAACTGACCCCTTTGAGCTCGATTTTGTCCTACTTTGAACGATCAGATTTGATTCAAACTTTGCACACCTGTCAAAGTTCGATGACAATGCAATAATATGAAAAAAAAAAAAAAATGAAAAGAAAAAAAAAAAAAAAAACCTTTGAACGATCAGATTTGATTCAAACTTTGCACACCTGTCAAAGGTCGATGACAATGCAATAATAGGAAAAAAAAATAAAAAAAAATGAAAAGAAATAAAAAAAATAAAATTAAAAACCTACTTTGAACGATCAGATTTTATTCAAACTTTGCACACCTGTCAAAGGTCGATGACAATGCAATAATATGAAAAAAAAAACAACTAAAAAGTAAAAAATAAATTATAGTTTAAAAAACTAAAAAAAAAACGCTTTTATAACTAATTGAACTAAAAAGTTAAAAATAAAACTGTAATAATCAATTGAAAATTTATATTATTGTACAAAAAGCGTGGGGGGCTTGATTTTGATTGTTGTAAATATTTTATCAATAGTTTACTAAATCTGAAGTTATTATAAAAAGCACCCCACGTTTTTTGTACAATAATATAAGTTTTCAATTGATTATTACAGTTTTATTTTTAACTTTTTAGTTCAATTAGTTATAAAAGCGTTTTTTTTTAGTTTTTTAAACTATAATTTATTACTTCATAATTATACTTTCTTATGCTGCTTTCCTACGGTGCGTGGTTCTGCAGATCATCACGCACCGCGCACGGCAACTGACACAGAAAAGACTCCTGTGCTACCGCGCACCTCGGCGCACGAGACCGTTCCCATAGTGTGTCGTGCGAGCTGGTGGGAAGGGGCTATTAATAGAACACCCAGGCAGAGAACAAACGCCTACGTTTACCATACAAATATTTGTTCTCGGTGGGAATTAACCCCACGGCCTACAGCTCAGAAGGTAGAGCTACCAAGCCGTCAAAATATGTGGATACTAAATATGAAAAAGCAAGGTAATCTCTCGTCGATTCATCTGCATGCAACTTCGGTTTTCGAGCAGGTATTTAGATAACTGAAACGTCATACCTGTAGATGGAGCCACGGTCGCGTTAGTGCAGTATTAACAGACCTTAAAGGCCTGCGCACACCTAGGTCGCGGCGTTGGAGATCAGTGAAACGCTGTCAAATTTCACAGCGTTTCACTCGCGCTATCACCAGCGACCTACGTGTACGCAGCTCTCAAGAGTTATTCGTCGCGTGTGTTTAGAATCCGATGGCTCAGCAGCCAGTGCAGCCCCGTACTAAGGTACGTCTGCCGTACGTCTCTTAACTTTTGGGACGTCATAAAAATCTTTGTGATTTCACTCTAAAATCAATTAACCATAAAAAAGATGTAAGTAAATATTATCCATTGAAATAATGCTGCGACCAATGCAGTAAAAGAATTTTCATTGCTCATACTCTGAAAGTAGGTCTGAAGTTTCCTGAGGGGCCTAACTGAAAGTAATACTTTCAGCCCTAGGGAGAATCGCTTTCTACTGACAGCTGTCAAATTATAAAAAAAAACAAGTTCTATTTGATTTAACCATGTTCCAACTTTCTAAACTGCAAGGAGGTTGAACCAAATTCCAACTTTTTATTCAGCAAGTAGGTTGGAAACCCATTACAACGGTAAGAAGTTTAAAAACTCTAATTAGAGCGCAATGTAAAATTTAAATAACATAAAGATAGTATTAAATAAATAATATATCTTCTAAATTACTTGATTAATATATAGCTTCAACTATTTATTTAAAATAACATAGATTTGAGCAAACAATTTACCATTTTTTAAATTATGAAAATGAAAATAATGGCTGAATACTGCTGGCGAGCCGTAGCCGAAGGCCCGCCAGAGAAAAAGAAAAAAAAAACCGGGAAGGCGGCAATTCAATCTTCATTTTCAAAAATTTTTCATTCATGTTTTTATTTTTACTTTCCTTGTATTCGTAATGAAAAGCACAGTGTTTACCTCGGGTGAAAGTCTTTTAAGTCCCTCAAGCTCCATTGGCGCCCTCGCTAACGCTCTGGCGCCAAACCCGTCTCGGGACTCAAAAAACGTGACTTTCAACACTCGGGTAACAATGTACTATTAAAATCGTAGCATAAGCTAGTCCTTAATACCGCTGACACAAATTGATCTTCTAAATTCTGGCATAAATTTCTTGAACGTCGTTCATCTTTGTTTCCGTGAGCCCTGGGTTAGGAGTAGAGCCTTTGATCCCTGAAAAGTAAGGTTATGTAGGTTGGCAGGCTCTACGCCATAATATACTCGTAAGTAACTTTAACTCACTGCGTTGGATTGACACTTAAATTTAAAGTTTAAATTTTTCAGCATTTATAGGATCGCACACAAAAACAAAAGGAACAAAGACCTAAGTTTCTTGTCTGTTCATCTAAGGTTGATAGTGTTGCTTTGCTTTGGTAGATATGCCTTGGCAAGCAGCAAAAAGCTAAGTCAAGACCAATTTGGCATAAACTACCATTATCTATCGCTAACATCTACACGTACGTCAAATATATGTATTGTCACAAATAATTTACGAACACATTATATTTCATATAAGCTTAAAAACCTGAGAAACCGACCAGCCTAACTGTTGAACCAATTTTGATGATTTTTCTATGGAACCTATCTGGAAGTTTCAATCAATAAAAATACAGTTACGAATTGACTCTTAAATTGCTATTAATACTAACATAAAAAAATACAACCGCATTGACTGAAGCTGGTTAAAAATACACGATAGAGTCAGAAAAAAATGGATATAAAAAGGTTTCTACTGTCTTCAAGCTAGGTCTTCAGACTAAGTTCAAATCCTAGATTTATAATATTGAACACATATAACTACGTGACAGGAAAGAAAAGAAAAAAATTGAATAAAGGGGTCCTTACCTTTTAGCCATGGTTTCACACAAGGAGACGCTCTACCATCAGAACCTAAAGAAGAAGAGATTATCAGAATTAAATAAATAAATATTAAGGACAATCCACACGGCACTATCTAGCGGCTAGATAGTGCCGTGTGGATCTGGTTCCCATAGCTGCTTGGTTTGGGCTAGATTCTAGCCCAAACTAAGCAGCTATGGGAACCAGATACTTAGCTGGTATAATACCTACGATTTTTTTAAATATTTAAATGATACATAATGTTTATTTTTTTGTTATAGGTACAATATAGCAGTTGAAAATTAGCTAATAAAACCGATTCACCAAAAAACCTATGCTAACGCAAAGTCCTACTTATTTTGCTGGAACATCAAAAATGCAAATGCGACAAGCTGAACGGATGGCACGTGCAAATTGAATTCCCTATTCATTGCCAGCCATTTTGTAGGGAAATCGAAGGGGGCCTTTCGATTTCCTTACAAAACGACTCCATCCTTCAAGGATGGGACAGGCCTGTTTCACTAGGTCTAGACAAAATCCTTTTGCTGTTTTCGGAACGCTTGGGGAAAGTGTTTGGAAATTATATTAGCTTGACAAAGCGCTGCCAAATGAATTTATTTTTCACTGACTTATAATAAAACAATTGGCTGCCTGTAAAGTCGGTTTACTGACGATAGTTGAACGTGACAACGTCATACAGCTGTTCACGCGGACTCATCGCTCACTCAAGTAGGAGAGAGACAGATGTCGAACGCTGCCGAACGCGGAGGCCGATTGTGCCTCTTTGTCGCTCGTTGCGCGCTCTCGCTTGCACTTGGAGCCTCAGATCGAGGTAACGCCGCATGAGTCATGTTTTTTCATGCGTGCACCCGGCTCCATCGAATTATAAGACGTTGTCACGTCGAAAAATACACATCACAGCTACAAAGGCTGCTATTTCTGCAACGCGCCTCGTTTAGCTGATCGCTCAATCCGCGTTCGATTTTAAAATATTTCGAAAAATTTAAAACTCACAGCAATTACCTACTTGAGTGATTTGTGTTGCTAGAATCGCACTCCTGATCCATATCAGTACCAAATATTAACATAAATATTGAGTCAGTGTTGAAACGCCGACTCGTTAATTTAATCGTTATTATATCGGAAGTAAGATTTTAATGGGATGTGCTTCTGACGTATTAATTAGATCATTAACACGTAATTAATTAATTAAACGTTAAGTAATTAAAATAGGTACGTTGTTCTTGCTGATATCTAAAAGTTAAGGCCCATTATATTTACCGAGGGATGCGGGCTTTTGGACTGATTTATTAAGCCACAACACTTAAAATAATAAATAAAATCTGGTTTTCTTGTATTTTATTCTCACACACAACAATTCACAGAGACAACTCCTCAGAGTGTCTTTTAAAAAGTTCTTATTAATTCACCTTTTTTGAAATATGAATTAAATTCCTAAAACTCCTGAATAGTGAGTGGTTATAATATAAAATTAAAAGCAAAATGCATTTAATCATTGTTTTCAGTTACTTTTACCAAATTTTAGAAATTGCACTATTCAAAATATTTGACATTATACTCGTAATATTTATGAACTAAATTTGCATGATTAAAAACTATTTTGATATTTAGCTTAACGACTAGTGGCTCGGCATTTGTATCATTGACCTATTAGTTTTCAGTATTTATCAATTTTCAGGCACTATTACAAATATTTGGTATTGTATTGGGTAAACTATATTTGTATGATTAAAAAGTATCTAGAGAATTGCTATTCAGCGTGGCAACGCCACCAGCGTCTTGGGGACGCTTCCGCCTGGCACTGATTTGGATCAGTTGAGCTATCTCTAGATTGTTTGTAACGATCTGCAGATAGCTCAACTGTTTCTTGTGTATTTTGTACATTTTGTAAATATTTGTTTAATTGTAAGTTTTTTTGTGTAAATAAACGTACCTATGTAGTTATATAGCTAAGCGACTATTGGTTCGGTTTTGGCAGAGTGAAACATTGCATTGTTTTCTTCAGACTTTTAGATTGTAGCGATTCAACCCGTGATGTATGACGTAAGAGCTTGATTATCTCCTCTCTCGCATAGGAACCCGATCTTTACAGAGATGCGTGATGAGAATAAAAAATAGCTGAATAAAAGATTCCCGCTAGGTATAGCTATCGATCAACACGTATGACGAAGAATCAAGCGCCATCTGCTCGTTTTATCCTTTTTTAACCGACTTCAAATAATGGAATGGAAGAGGTTCTCAATTCGGTGGAATGATATTTTTTCTCTTGTTTGTTGTTATCGCAAACTTCTTTTTTTTTACTGTTTATTTTGTACGAAGAATTTTATAGTTACCACTATATAATCATCCTGAAAAAAAGTACCGCTGGATAAAAATAAAGCCTTCTTTAACCTTATATTAAATAAAGTAACCTTTATTTGATAGGAAGCGCTACATCGTCGACCGCATCACCACTTAACATCAGGAGAATGCGGTCAAGCGTTAGCCTATAAATAAAATAAAAAAATCTGAGCCCCCTATCATCCACCGATTCCACAATTTTTCCAATATCTTCAGTCCTTCGTATGGAGGGCATTCTTTCTACGCTTCGACTTTATTGTCTTAAATATTTTCAACCGTATAAATGGGAGCAGAAAAGCAGACTTATTATGTTTAGCTGGATTCGATCTGGGTTCCAGACAAAGCTATTTCAATCTAAGCTGGTGTATTTATTCCACGGACGTGCCTTCAACTACTTTTTAAAGTTTAGGAAGCGGTTTTCAAGGATTTAAAAATTTAAAAAATGCAATCTAAACTGTTGAAAATGTTGTTGATTCCAAACACTAAATATAAAATAAATTATAGTTTATAAAACTAGTTATAAAATCAATTAGTTATAAAGCATTTTTTTTAGTTTTTTAAACTATAATTTATTTTTTACTTTATTTGTTTTTTTTTTGTTTTCATTTTTTTTTTTCATATTATTGCATTGTCATCGACCTTTGACAGATGTGCAAAGTTTGAATCAAATCTGATCGTTCAAAGTAGGACAAAATCGAGCTCAAAGGGGTCGGTTACATACAAGCTTACAAACATACAGGTGAAGCTAATAAAAGCGTTATTATTATTATTATTATGAGCCTTCTATGTCCCACTGCTGGGCAAAGGCCCTAATCCCCTCCACGTAAAAGCGTTAAAAAACCGAAAAAACATTTGATAAAATAGTACCTACTTTTTAAATTAACGCGATCATTATTCAAATGTATATGTATATGGATGAAACGGGTATTTATCGCGATACAGATACCATGTTACAACAGCCACGGTCTTGATCGGCTACTAAAAACACGGTCGAAACGTCACAAAATAAAAATGGTAATCACGATAAATACCCGTTTCTTCCATTTAACTATGAATTACGATCGCGTTTATTTAAAAAGTACTATTTTATGCTATATTTTTTTCTGTAAAAGAACTATTCTCAAACTGTTTTTGTTTACTAACCTTTATTGTTGTGAGGTAGGCAAGACACAAGACCAAGTATTTTCTATATTGGTAGTTTATCATACTGATAGGTATAATAAATACAAAACATTGTGAGTAACATTCTTACAATAAATTCGCAAATGTTGTTGGTTCGTACTCATTTTAACGGCTGAACGGATTTAGATAAAACTTAACTTAGAATTATTATCAATCAAGAATACTTTATCAGTGCTTGCACTTTTAAAGCAAACGCTGAGTGTAAGCCTTTTCTCGTTACTTTTTGCTTGTTTTTGGGACTATGATATTTTGTGACGTTAAATAAATACTATACTCAGATTTTTAATTAGACGAAGCTAGCTGACGTTTACTGTGTTGTCAGTTTTTGATTAAATAAAAATAGTGTTGTGAAAAAGTGAATGATTGAAAAAACTCCTGAATGAATGAGATTGCCTCTTTTTTCTAGTGAATAGTTAGTGTGCCGAACTTGACTTGACGTGCTTGGTTGAGGATACATATCGTTCGCGCGAAACAACAAAGCAACAAAATACACAACAATTACCACGAACACAACGTAACGAAAAACTTTACAAAAACAATAACTAAACAGCGTGAGCGCAGAAAAACATTCGGGCTATCAGACCAGAGGTTAGAAGCCGAATTACAAACAATTGGTGGCGTTCATCGGTGTTGGCACTAGTCGCCACGCCTCGCTTTGTAATAAACCGTCAAAAAACTGATTGTAGTTACATACTACAAGTAACTTATACCTATCAGAGCACTTTTATACATTTTTTTATACAAATTTCAATATTATTTTATAGTTTGAAATGATTAACTATTCACTCATTGTTCATTCATCTGATTGAACGAGAACTGAACGCAGCACTATTACTTTAAATATGGCAACATTATTTTACAAAGTGACATTAGTTAATGTCAGTCGGTATCGTCTAATTAAAAATCCGACTATATGTATTTTGATATGAAAAGATGACAGTTACATGTCAGCCAAAGACCGCAGCGATATTTGACAACGTTTCAGTCATCACCACCACAGAACACTTATGCTGCCTTCCTACGGTGCGTGGTTCTGCAGATCATCACGCACAGCCAACGACGACGCACGGCAACGCACACAGAAAGGGCTCCTGTGCTACCGCGCACCTCGGTGCACGAGACCGTTCCCATGGTGTGTCGTGCGAGATCCGCCTCCGTGCGCGATATCACAGACCGGTGGGAAGGGGCTATTAGATGTGCGCAAGTCTTTTCGGGTGGATGTTAGTTAGATGGCTAATAAAATCCCAACACTAGTTGAGTTCAATTAATTTCGATTTTAATAAAAGTGATTTATTTGTTTTCTAACTAATATTAGGGATAGAATTCCTGGAGATAAAATAACTGAAATAGTTACAAGTTTTAATGAGCGAACTTCACTTTGCTTGGCAACTTGTAGAATTTCCATTAAAAAGTACTCGAGTGTTTGGACTGAGAAGAGCTTTTTTCTAATTATAAGTTGGTATAACTTGTCTATGTTTCTTATTGACTGGTTATACATTTTTGGTTTCCTTGACCAGTTTTGAAAAAATCAAATAAGTTGAAAAACTTGAGATACCGACTTCATGGCAAATTTATTCAACCGGTTTTGATGAAATTTCTACGGGAACAATCAAGAAATATAACTAGTCAGATTTTTAATCAGTTTACAAAATAAATGTCAAAATTATGGGATAACTAACATAAAAAATACAGCTAAATTGAGAACCTTCTTTTTATTTGGAGTTGGTTGATTAAACTCAGTGACATGGTAGGTTTTTCAAGTTTTACTTATCCCCGATGCTGTAGAATTCGATTCGCCGATGATTTGTAGTGATCGTATAAAATCATTAGTTGGGGAAGGCTTAAAACACAGAAACTTAAAAAAACATTTGCGGACATTCCACACAACACTATCTAGCCCTAAACTAAGCAAAGCTTGTACTACTTTCACCCTTTTTTCACCCTCGTTCAAGGATATTTCCTAGATTTTTATGAAAGTCGTAAAACAGCAAAATACTTTTCATAAATCTGTTTGCGTTCACGAAAAATATTCAAATTCACAACCTAAAATAAACCAAGTTCATAAATCAAATTTCAAAAACTGAATCAAATAAAGAAGTCAAATAAATCCAGCTCGAAGCTTTAAGCCAACGTGTTAAAATTTACAACTTCGTACCGAATTTGAACTATGAGCCCAATAAGCTGCGCCAATTTGGGGGTAAAGCGGAAACCACACGGGTACCTTATTTAGGGCTAAAACAAATTTATTGTTATTTGTAAGGGAGAAACAAGGAGTGGAAATATGATACCTGTTATATCATCTTCTTTTTATCGTGGTTTTCTGAAACTTGTTAAGTGCGCCTCAAAGAGGCTCCTTTCGTGCATTTCACACATATTTTCGAACTTTTTAAGTTCTACGATATGCCGGCCGGTCTTCTCACGATGTTTTCCTTATATCATCTTAATCGAGTCAAAATAATTTAGGTGAAATTTATATAATTACAAAAAATAAATACTTTTCCCGAATCTAGAAACATTAACTTTTCTCTTTGATAAAAACGATTCAACAGCAGTGTAGAAAGGCCTCATCAACTACCCAAAACCACAAGGTACTTGGCACGCCGCCAAAGAATTCATGCGCCAAGTGCAGAGAAAATTGACACATGCTCTGCGTCTCAGTTATCGTGTGATTTATGTGGCTCTTACTGTTTATTTGTCTTCATTCCACTCTAATAAATGTTTTTTGTTCCTTTTAGTTTTGCTATGTTCTTTAGTTCCTTTTGGTTTGTGCCTTTTGTGATCGACCTTATGCCCGGGATACGCGAGGCTATTTTCAAGCTAGGATAACAAGATGTAGTCATAGTAAACTAGCAAGTTAGATCAGAGAGCGCTGGTGGCCTAGTGGTAGTGGCCCCGCCTTCCGATTCTAAGGTCGTGGGTTCAAATCCAGTCGTGTACCAATGAGTTTTTCTGCCCAAAAATTTATGTACACTATGCCAGCGCTCTCAAACAGTGAAAGAAAACATCGTGAGGAAACCGGCAAGTCGTAGAACCTAAAAAGTTCGAAACTATGTGTCAAGTGCACGAAAGGAGCCTCGTTGAGGCGCACTTAAAATCCTTTCACCACACTTGGTTCGAAAGAATCAGTGTCACGATAAGAAGAAGAAGCAAGTTAGTAGTCCGAGCTCCATGTAAACAGAACTAGCCTAATTTTTCAAATGACAAAGCTAGAACGAATAGCTTGCTAGCTTACTACCAATCTTGCTATTCTGACAAAAAATCGTGTATCCTCGTGTTGTTTCCGACAACCGTTGGGGAATAAAGGTTCTCGAATGGTGACCACGAACCGGAAGACGAAGCGTAGGGCGCCCACGCACCAGATGGACCGACGACATTGTTAAGATCGCGGGAAGTCGATGGATGGAAAGGGCTCAGAATCGTTCTTCCTGGAAATGTGTAGGGGAGGCCTATGTCCAACAGTGGACTTCTTCAGGCTGATAATGATGATGATGATGATCCTCGTGTTTTGGTATCTACAACACTAGTTTATCACTTAGTGTAGATACTGCAATACAACAACTGTGCACAAGCCAAATTAAATTGCATATAACTAGGAACTTCTCCATGTACCCTTATTTTTAGTAGCAACTTATTATTGTGTTTATATTTCTACTGAATTGCTTGATTTTTTAATAAAGCTTATTTTATTATATCCTGGGCATTAGCACGTAGACAACCGTAGGGGAATAATGGTTTTTTTAATGGCGAACAAGAACCAAAAGTAAAAACTACTAGAAAAGGAAAGAGTGCTCTGGTCTGCCCAGGCAAAGACTCTCTCGCCTGATTAACTTAGCAGCTAAGTAAATATTGCAGCAAATCGGTGCATGAAGGAAACTAAAAATTCTACTCCCTTGAAAAGACTGGTAAGGAAAGAGGAAAAAAGTAGAGGAAAGAAAAGAGGTAGCTTACTAATCATGGTTTTTTTACTTCACACACAGTGCATAACCTGACAGCTTGTGGGCTAAGAGGATCCCACAAAATGCAATGCGGCGACGTGGAAGACCAAGAATGAGATGGCGGGACGAACACGACTCCCATCTTAGATCGAGGCCTGTCACTGCTTTGAGTCGCGAAGAGTGGAATGAGGGAGGGGAGACCTTTGCCCTGCAGTGGGACAAAAACGGCTACTAATCCGCTTACCAAGCGTGGTGGCCACAGCAAAGTTCCTCAACTTGGAAGGCTTTGTCCAGCAGTGGACTTCTTCAGGATGATAATGTTGATGATGTTTCACCACTAGCGTTGCAAATTAGTATTCCGTAGCAACTTTGATTTAAAATGTATCGTCTATGCAATGGATAAGCTCGTCCAACCTTTGTTTGATTAGCCCGTCAACCGTGCTGGCACGTAGGTTACACCAAATTTCGTGATGTTACGTTATAATTATGGGACTATCAGCTCTGCTGGTAGATTATTCTTTTCTATAGATTTAATGCATTTATTTACTTATACACCACTAATTTTGTAATTACCAAAAAAAAAATGCCGATATTGGATGCTGATTACACATCCACGAAAAAAAAATTTAAGTCATAAGAAAAAAAAAATTAAATAACCACAATTTTTAGTCAAATATTGAGAAATGATTCAACAAGCAAAGATCATTTCATTCATAAACGCTAAATACCAAGCGGAACCGAACAGCGTAATTTTTTTTCTCTCTAGTACTAACTGCTAATAATATTAGCAGATTTAATAATATTAAAATTTTCAGAAATCCTGCATAAAATTATGGACATATTATGTCCATAATTTTATGCAGGATTTCTGAAAATTTTAACAATTAATAACTTTGTAATTTTATCGAAACTAAAAATTCTGATTGCACATTCATAATGTCTACCCCTACTACATTACCATATTTTTTTTTTGGTAGTTGCAAAATAGTGGTGTAGAAACTTATGGCTAAACAAATATTAACAAAATATAAATATGTTGTTTTTATATCCCGCTACTTACTTATTTTTTTTTTCTGGTTCGACTACCACCTACAACGTCGAACATTGGGGGGTATGCTGAAAACCAGCCCTGTGCATCATCTATGTATGTTATGCACAGAATTAGTGCTGAGCCTACTCCTATTGTCAAACTGTAAAATTTATATGTGTTTTCTTTTTATGTGTTGTGTCTTATTTGGCAATAAACTTCTTTGTATTTGTATTTGTATTTGTATAAAAGTTTACTAGAAACAGTTGCCTCTGCAGACACAATTACAAACGATTTAGGACCAATTTCACCGTTGAAATTGAACGCGTTCTACTGACGTTTAAACTCGCTTAAGCATTCAGTTGGTACATTTTTCTCTAAACGCGCTTAAAGACCTGTCAATGTCGTTGCATTTCTTTTGTGTACGTACATATAAACGAGTTTAGTTCCCCCTTAGAGATAGCTCAATTAATCCAAATCAGTATCAGACGGAAGTGTCCCAAGGCACTGATGGCATTGCCACGTTGAATGCTAATGCGCTGCGCCAGATACCCTTTGGCCCTTGGCTCTTGGGTCAAGCTCTTTAGGTTATAATAAAGAATAAATATTGTGGCCAATCCAAACATTCATTGGCCTCTCAGCACAGTTGGTAGTAGTTCCTCTTTTTGCGCCGTAGATCATGGGATCGATCCCCACTGAGAACAAATATATTGTATGGTGAACACAAATCTGTCTGGGTTATTTCATGAAATTAGTGTATTATGTATTCACGAAAAAAATGCATATTATATAAGTATTTTGAATATCAGCTACTTAATTATATGGAACAAACGGGTTTTCAATCGCGATTACCTTTATTAATTATAAATATTTTTTAATTATGCATAACGATCGCGTTAATTTAAAAAGTACTATCAGCTACTTAGTTTCCATAGTTGCTTTTTGTTATAGTTGCAAGTTCTGCTTAATTTGGGGCTAGATAGTAATTTTGCCAATGCACTTACTAATAACACTATTGCTTAGCACAATTAGTTTTTGTCAAGTTCATTGATTTTCGACATCGAAAATTCAATACGCAGGGTAAAATTGATCATTTATTTTACCCCAGCTAAAGCTAACAGAGTGATAACGCTTTCACGACAATCTAATCAATAATAAATTGGATACATATTGCATTCCAAAGCTAAAGTGTTGTAGCGTGTTTCAGGTTATGAAACTCAAATTGGTGTCTGACTGGGGTGACGCCAATTTGGTCAAATTCAATGCATCCAAAACGCAAGCTTGCCTGTTCTCAGCAAAGAAAAGTCAGTTTCCCCACGCTCCTGTTTTCCGAGATGTACCTATAGCGATACGGGATCACCTTGAGCTCCTTGGTGCTTCGCTTACGCCTGCTCTCAACTTTGGGTCGTATATCGAGTCTAGGGCTAAAACAGCCTCCATGAAGCTTGGCATCCTAAACAGGGCAAGGCGGTACTTCACACCAGGACAGCTGCTTAGCCTTTACAAAGCACAAGTCCGGTCTGGTATGGAGTACTGCTGTCACCTGTGGGACGGCTCTGCCAAACACCAGCTTGCTGCCTTAGACTCAATTGAGCGAAGAGCTTTTAGGCTGATAGGTGAGCAACACATGGCGCAGACTAAAATCCAGAGTCTGGCACATCGTCGCAAAGTTGCTTGCCTATCGATTTTCTATAGGTTACATTTTGGGGAATGTAGTGAGGAACTGCATGATCTTATACCACCATCTCCCTTCCACCATAGGACTAGCAGACGCACGGCTCAGTACCATCCATACCTGGTTAGCATACCACCCATTCGCACTAAGCGTTTTGGCTCCACCTTCATTATGCGAACCTCCAGGGAATGGAACTCATTGCCGGCGGCTGTTTTTCCTGACCACTACAATCTGGGCCTCTTCAAGGCAAGAGTGAATAGGTGTCTTCTAGACCATCCTGCTCCATCGTCGGCTACATCGTCACTTACCACCAGGTGCCAAAGGTGGTCTATATCATGTAAAAAAAAAAAAAAAAAAAAAAGGTTGAAATGAAATAATGTATGTCAGCTCAAACAACAAATGACATTATTATTTTTGCCTTTACTATGAAAATAAATAAGACAGGGTGTTACAAAACTACCAGTAAAGCCGAAAGTAGGTTAAATGGGGCCTTATAACGAGTCCATTCACAATATTTAAGAAGTTTTCCTTTTTTTCAGAAACTTATTGATAAAGAAAATATCACCTCCAATTCATATTTCATATAAATCATATGAGGGTCATATTATTTTCTTTATCAATAAGTTTCTGAAAAAAAGGAAAACATACGAGCACGTATATAGCAGATCTGGATTTTATGAGACAAAATGGTTACTCTAGAGGCATTATCCAGGGAGGAAATAGGGGACTACATTTGTATGGAGAGTCGCCTGTGTGATTCCTTCTTAAATGGAACTCCTCAGAGCGAGGTAACGCCGCATGAGTCATGTTCTTTCGTGCGTGCTGCCGGCTCCATCGAATTATAAGACGTTGTCACGTCAAAAATCTGGTCAATATTCTGGTTGGATTTGATATTTTTTACGGGGTATTTTGTAACACGTTGTATAAAAATAGTTAGTAGTGCGTTATAGTGGATAAACAATATAAAACGTAAGTGCTTTACCCCATCACAGTGGTACTAACACTAAAATTTCGCGCATTTTCGCAGTATTCCTTCGTCAACAAGATAAGAAAACATCGATAACTTTGTTATCTTTGCCTGAACGACTTGATTATATCGGGTTGTTAACACCAATAGCTTAGCACTACTTTTATTAAGAGTCGCTACCATTTCATTATAAAAAACTTCGCATTGTTAAAAAAAAAAAAAATATACTGTGGACAATCCACACAACACTATTGAGCCCCAAATTAAGCTAGGGCTTATAGCATAGGAACCAAATAGCTGATATAATAATATTTAAGTAAGGTTTACTACTAGGTGAGGCTAAATACTTAGAATACAATATAACACCCAGGCAGAGAACAAAGATCTGCGTTCACCACACAAATATTTGTTCTCAGTGGAGATCGAACCCACGACCTTCGGCGCAGAAGGCAGAGCTACTACCAACTGAGCTGGTATTCGGAATCATCCAAACGAGTGCTAACCCTCTAAACAACTTCATTACATATCTGTTCGTACTCCGACAAGCCGGCGAACTACAGTCGAATTTACGTCAACAGCTTTTCATAACATAAAGAGACAATTCTATATTCTGGTATCACTCGACATAGAAGTCAACAGTGCCTTTGCAAGGGCATAGTGTAAGCTGAAACCAGCAGTGTATGTTCTAACCTGGGAAATGGGATAGTTGTAATTACTCTATATATATATATATATATATATATATATATATATATATATATATATATATATATATATATATATATTTAGGATCTCGGAAACTGAGCCAACGATTTTCATGAAAATAAGTATATAGGGGTTTTCGGGGACGCTAAAACGATCTAGCTAGGATTCATATTTAGAAAATGTCCCCCTAATCGTAAAGTAAATAATCAACTTTATCATAAAATCATAACTCCTAGCGACATCTGTTGATTAAGTCATGAGTTAGTGGGACAGAGAACGCCATCTATTGACGAGTAGTGGAGTTTATTATTATGTCGGTAAGATCGAAAAATATTAATATTTAATCAGTATGTAAGTAATTCGTATTTAAATATAATTCACAACAACAATTTACCAAAAAAAAATACCGAGCGAAGCTCGGGCACCAACTGCTAGTATTACATAAATAAAAAAGTTTTGAGTCATTTGTCTCCATTGGCTTTGGAGAAAAACATGGCGCTTTTCTTCCTAAACCATCGGAAAAAATAGTGTTTCAATTAACATTTTAAAAACAAGGATGTGTTTGAAATCTGTCAAGTATGACTCTGATAGCTGGATGGCGAACAGCGTTGGAGCCTCCGACAGCCCTTTTCACAGAGGTTGTAAGACTAAACAAGAAACGACTATCCATGCCCACGTAATCCTGGAATGCGAGGGCGTAATAATTCTAAAGAAAATCTTAAAAACCCTCCCTAAGCCACTAGAAAAGTTCTATATTTCTCACTCCTCACGTATCATTTGTGAGCCTAAAATGCCATCAGAGGCACATATAGTGGACTTATTGTCTAAATGTAGATTCAGGAATCTCACAAACAGAAGTTGTTCTTCTGTGCCTCCAGTCTGTGTCACTACGCGGCTGGCAATCCGCCAGTCATGTTTATAAGTCCTGTGAGGGGGTATC
The DNA here is from genome assembly GCA_947578465.1 of Thera obeliscata. NCBI lineage: Eukaryota > Metazoa > Arthropoda > Insecta > Lepidoptera > Geometridae > Thera > Thera obeliscata. The sequence goes on along the minus strand of OX387912.1, from coordinate 17,688,887 downwards.
TGGCATCCACACTGAATTTACGATGTTGTTAGTTTGTCATTATACTGCAACATACGCTCTCAACTTTGCGCCTAAACGTCCTATGATTATGCCGGGAAAGTTCGGTTCAAAACCAGGCGTAGAGAACAAATGAAAGACTTTGTTTCAAAGTCAAAGACAAAAAGTATCTGACTTTCCTCTCAGCCCAATTGGAAGTAGCTGTGCCTTCTGATTGGGTTGGATCAAATCAAATCAAGAAAAAATGGATCACTTTGAAACATCTTAAAGCTAGATGATTCTGGGTGTCAATTCCACGCGACCAAGCATATTTGCGGTAAGAATAATAACAAGTAAACTCGTCACGTCACGCGACACCTCTTCGGCAAAGATCGAAAAACTCCGCCATAAGTCAGGGGTTCAAGTTTTAATTTCTGTCGGTATTCCCGGAGTGCTATGATTTTTTTTACTTTGATTTGAGGATTTTTATGCTTGAAGTAGCTTTAAACCTGTTTTATTTTTGCACTTGCTCTTACTGAAGTGAACCGCAATTTAATGATGCTAAGAAAATACACAATCTTTTACGAAGCTTTTTATGTCTGCATGGTCGTAAATTAAAGTTTAATTTATGCGATGGTAAGGCGATGTTTCATGAAAAATCTCAGTGGAAAATAACCATCTTTTATTTTGCATATAAACAAGACCTAGTTGACGTCATCAACTGTACAAGATGTCTGCCAGTTGCCACCGGAAATGGGGGTGCGCCTCGCCGGAAATGACGTAATATTTCACGCTCAAACTGAGCAAGTGCATGACTTTATGAAACGTGATTGTCTTTTTAAGTAATGCTTCAGTTCGTTTTAAGGAAGATACTTAAGTTAGGTTGGTCTAATGTTCAGAGATATGATCTAGAAATTCATTCTGTGTTTCCACGTAAAGGAATTTAATAAATTAATTATGAAACTAGGTTTTTTCTTGATAGAAGAATGGCACTGCAGGACCAGTAGTGGATTTCTGCAGGCTGATGATGATGATGAGTTAGCTCGTAGTTATTTTATGTGTGTGTGATAGTAGCCATATTTTTTTTAATTTTTATTCAACCATCTCGATGGAACAGACACATGGTCCACCTGACCTTAAGTGGTAACCATCGCCTATAACAAAGTATTGTCTCGTAGGTCAGGCACGTCAGGAACGTGCCCTACGATGCACTGCTCTGAGTCCATCAATGAGGCATACAGATGTTCAGCCTTAAGTGACAGTAATTTCACTGGCACCCACACCCTTCAAGCCGAAACACAGCAATGCTGCTTCACGGCAGAAGTAGGGATAATGGTATGGCGGTAAATTACTATGCACACAATAATTATTTGGTTCTTTTCATTTCAATAGGTTTCCAGGCTTTCCTATGTACCTATATAAAATGATTTAATAAACGAGTAAATTAACCCCAAATGCAAAATGTTCTCTCTACTGAATGAATTTACCTATTTAGGTTTAGCAAACTCACTGAGTTGAAACTAACTTATTTTTTGGTTGAAATGTTTAAACATGAATTTTAATTAGTTTGTTCTGTAAATTTTCCGAAATAAAAGCACAAAACACACACAATGTTAATCAGAGTGGAATGCCTGGATTTCTCGTGTAGCAATAATTATATGTTTTCTTCAAGTAGATAGGTCTGTATGACTCGAGTTGATGAACGCACTGCAATGCATCGTAGAGTCGTTATTAACGTGACCTGGGGCCTTATTCGCTATTAAATTGGAGATTCCGTGCGCAAAACGTGTGACTTCTCAACGTGATCTAAACGCAAACGCGCCTTGGTGTGGAATCGAAAAATGGTATTCTGTATGCCACAAGACTAGTTGTCTATGCCCCACGTTTGATGTTTTGGTTATTTCACATGATTCGTTCAAAATCCGACGATTGCTAAGCCGATGTCTTAAGGGGCCGGCGGAGGGCGAATTTTCATACAAATGTAATACCAAAATGATTACTAATTTAAGCAGATTTTCACTATATTATTGTAATAATTGTATCTGTATAGTATTTATCTAGGTTCCTGAACAGTTTTTATTTTAATTTTCTTTTTCTCTGGCGGGCCTTCGGCTACGGCTCGCCAGCATTATTCAGCCATTATTTTCATTCTCATAATTTAAAAAATGGTAAATTGTTTGCTCAAATTTATGTTATTTTAAATAAATAGTTGAAGCTATATATTAATCAAGTAATTTAGAAGATATATTATTTATTTAATAATATCTATAAGTTATTAAAATTTAAATTTTACATTGCGCTCTAATTAGACTTTTTAAACTTCTTACCGTTGTAATGGGTTTTCAACCTACTTGCTGAATAAAAAGTTGGAATTTGGTTCAACGACCTCCTTGCAGTTAGAAAGACTTTAGAAAGTTGGAACATGGTTGAATAAAATAGAACTTGTTTTTTTTTTATAATTTGACAGCTGTCAGTAGAAAGCGATTCTCCCTAGGGATGAAAGTTTTACTTTCTATTAGGCCCCTCAGGCAACTTCAGACCTACTTTCAGAGTATGAGTAATGAAAAATTATTTTGAAAAATGCAACCATTCCATCAGTATTTTCTTATGACGTTATCACGTTCAACTATCGTCAGTAAACCGACTTTACAGACAACCGATTTTTTTTATACTACTAAGTTGACAAACAAGCATACGGCCCACCTGATGGGAAGCGGTTACCGTAGCCTATGGACGCCTGCAATACCAGAGGCATCACAAGCGCGTTGCCGACCCTTTAAAACTTTAAAAACGCCCTTTTTGAAGAACCCCATGCTATAGTCCTTAGGGAAAACCTCAGCAGGGAAATCATTCCACAGCCTGAGTGTTCGCTGGAGGAAGTTCCTCTGAAACCGAACGGTGCGCGACCACCCAGGCTCTAAGGTGTGAGGATGAACTTTCTGCCTATGGCAAGCAGTGCGATGGTAGAATGTGAATGTAGTGAATCTGTTAGTTTCCCTATAAATCTCGAAAAATAATCGAACTTTTCACCAAATGACCAAAAACTGGCACGGAACCTACGGAATCTAATTTCCTACGTTAGTAAAAACTACCGTTTATCAAAATGTAATCTATTTTACTAGAGCAAATTCAATTACGACAAAATAACATGGAAAACGTCCAAGTTTCGGAAAAAAATTGCAACTTTTTATATAATTTAGAACGAAAATACGACCATTCCAGTGTAAACATAAAATGTATTCGAAAATGCGGTGGTTAAGTGCATAAAGTGTGGAAACTTAGCCTAATTAGTCATTAGTAAAAATGGATCTCTTGAGATTATTTTGATGTTCCAACTATCCGTACCAAGCTCTTTGCTCCAACTTTTATGTTGCGGACAGCCTCGGAGTAGAATTTCTGGCCAGCGTCTGTTTTTTCGAATGCCTCTGAAACTTGGATGGTTTTAAAAGTAGAGTGAATAAATTGTACAACCTGTCAACAGTTGTAAAACCTGTTATTATATCTTCATTCAATGTTTGTGCCTGTCTTTATGTTTGCCTAGATTTACTAAAAAATTGCAAGCAACAAATTGAGAGCAGCGGATTTTTAAAGACCATTACATTTAAAATTGCTTCAAATTATTATCGACCGTCGACCGTCGATTCTTGTTCACACATTTTTCTTTAGTTAGAATTCCATTTTTTAAGATAAACTCAAGTGACCAAGAAATATTTCAGCGTAGTCTTGCTTCTTTCTTATAGCCCAGTCTGATTTTTAGCACAACTTTTCGATGTGTTTTGAATCGCTATCAAATCTTTCGGCAATGTCACTACTAGACTACTAACTTAGTTTTCTCACCGTGTCCTCCTGTCTCCGTCCGGCTCCTAGTTCTAAGCTACGTCTCCACTAATTTTCAACCAGATCGGTTCAGCCTTTCTTGAGCCATAAATAGTTTAACAAAAACGGCTTTCTTTTATAAAGATGGATGTGACCACAAAATGAACCCAGTAGGTATCAAAATAGAAACGAACCCGCCATCTGATTTTTATCAGGTTTAGGTTTCGATAGCCTTACCGGCAACAGTGCTCTCAATAATCCCCAAAAATATATTTAGTGAAAACATACACCATAAGCTTTTTTACCAATCCCACACTCCTCTGACCGAGTGGTTAATTAAACCCCTTTGTCGGGCTAAAGCTTCTCTCATCTCCCATCAATTCGAAGTACCCCATTGTTTCGTAGTCTTGTGTGAGGGAGCCTAAGAGTTCATCCCTCCGATTTATCTGTTTAAGGTTTGTCACGCCGCAATCTCGCCGTCGCAGGTTTTTACGAAGAGATGATTCTTCGACAGTATGTACATACAGTCAGCTTCACTAAACTGTATACTTACAGTTCTAAATTTCTAAGCATTGTGATAGCATTACAATGAAATAACTTTAAAATGTCGCGTAACCGCGGGAAGTTCACGTATTTATTTGGCAGTCAATTTACAGTACCTAATCTAAATCAAGAACTGAATTCTGTCATGTCAACTTCTACCTAGTGTTGATAGTCTTAAACGACATGAATTAGTGACAAATATAATGATATCTTATGCTTCATTGACCGAGAAAATCTCACGAGAGAGATTTTCTCGGTCAATCTAACGTCTCCGATGCTAAAAACTTGAGACAACCAAGTTTTGATCTAGATTGAAGTCGCCTCCTTCGTGAGTTTTTTTATCAAATCCAGCATAAGACCTCCGTGGGGTGATTGCAGATCTTGTTGCAATCAAAACCTAGTTGCATCTGTCAGATTTATTACTATTTTGAGCTTTGACTGCAATGAAAAGACTTATCTTTGACAAAGAATGTAATAAATATAAAATAGCGAATAGGTAGTTCGCTTTTCAAACTAGTATGGCAATAGATACCTTCATCGAAAAATGATGGCAACTAGATTACGTGATCGTTTTTTCTTGCTTTTATTAAACTGGATGACTGAGTATTTCTGTTGGAATAATTTTGATTGCAACAGAATTACACAATCGTCCAGCTCATGTGTAGCCGACTGTACGACAAACTCGCTAAAGATTCAAAAACGCCTCGTGCTAAGGGCCCGAAACGCTCCCGATTTATTCCCTCCGCAATCTTGACCGGGGATAAATCATCCGCTCTCCGAGGACGGCGTAAGTGAGTTATAGTCATTGCTATCCGATATTCTTGGCCCTTGCGCCAATTAGATGCTGGTTTAGAGAATATGTTATCATTCTCTATTTACGCTTTTGTCGTCAAAGTCGCCTGCGTTTACACCTTGCTCAAGACTTGCATTAGTTATAACGAGCCGGTATGACCGAGCTTCGCTCGGGTTTAAAAAAAAATTGTATTGTTATTTGCCAATAGATGTCAGGAAGAGTCGTATCTTTATTGGCTTATTTTTAATTAACAACGCCTTCTAGCTTGCAGTTAGTTGCTCACAATCGCCAATAGATGGCAGGAACAGTCGTATATTGAGTTTATGTTTGATTATTGCAAAACACCAACTTCTCGTCATTTTCTAAAAATGAATCCTAGCTAGATCGATTTATCGCCCCCGAAAACCCTTGTATAGTAAATTTCGTGAAAATTGTTGGCTCAGTTTCCGAGATCCTAAATATATATAAATATATATACAAGATTTTCTCGTTTAAAGGTATAAGATAAAATAAGTCAATTTGATGATGTGTTTCAAAGTAAGCGGCAACATGTTATACTCGTATTGATGTTATGCATTTAGCGCTGGCCACTTAGCAAATGAAATTAAAAAAAATAGTTTTCAATATCACAAGGATCATTTTGAAACATTGTTACCCGAGTGTTGAAAGTCACGTTTTTTGAGTCCCGAGACGGGTTTGGCGCCAGAGCGTTAGCGAGGGCGCCAATGGAGCTTGAGGGACTTAAAAGACTTTCACCCGAGGTAAACACTGTGCTTTTCATTACGAATACAAGGAAAGTAAAAATAAAAACATGAATGAAAAATTTGTGAAAATGAAGATTGAATTGCCGCCTTCCCGGTTTTTTTTTTCCTTTTCTCTGGCGGGCCTTCGGCTACGGCTCGCCAGCATTATTCAGCCATTATTTTCATTTTCATAATTTAAAAAATGGTAAATTGTTTGCTCAAATCTATGTTATTTTAAATAAATAGTTGAAGTTATATATTAATCAAGTAATTTAGAAGATATATTATTTATTTAATACTATCTTTATGTTATTTAAATTTTACATTGCGCTCAAATTAGAGTTTTTAAACTTCTTACCGTTGTAATGGGTTTCCAACCTACTTGCTGAATAAAAAGTTGGAATTTGGTTCAACCTCCTCGCAGTTTAGAAAGTTGGAACATGGTTGAATAAAATAGAACTGGTTTTTTTTTTATAATTTGACAGCTGTCAGTAGAAAGCGATTCTCCCTAGGGCTGAAAGTATTACTTTCAATTAGGCCCCTCAGGCACCTTCAGACCTACTTTCAGAGTATGAGCAATGAAAAGAGTTTTTGAAACGTCTCACACTAGGAAGTGTACGCACCAGTTCCACGCCGCCAAGCTTGTACGAGTACTATTAGTAAGTAAAAGTATACTAGGCGTATTGGCTGGCAGATGGGACAGCCCTACTATTGTATGCCTTAATTAATCCCAATGCCAGTCAATTATACACTGAACGTCTTAACCTATTTGTTTAAACTAAAACTCTGTGCACCTTTTGGTACTGTCTACTTTTTATTATATTTATTTAATTTTGTATTTGTTAGCTTTATGTATGGATCCTTGACATCTGAATAAAACCAATTTTAACTTTAATTTTAATTTAGAAAAATACGCAACAAACTGAGGCTTGGTTCCTACCATGAAAAAAATATCTTAAACTAAAACAATCTATTAACTATTGTATTAAAATATCACTCATGGGAAAGCTCACATTTTACTTCATCTAACCATACTATATCGTCATCAGGCTAGAAGATACCTACTCACTTTTCTCCTAAAAGCGTTTAAGAGAAAAGTGAGGGTACTCGTATGTATCTTTTAGGTAAGCATGCTACATCGTCGACCGCATCATCACTTAACAGCAGGTGAGATTGCGGTCAAACGCAAGCAATATAATATAATAATGTAAAAAAACACCCACGTTAGGTATTGCGATACCTAGTTTTCTATTTTCTAAGTGTAACTTTCTAAGCATAAACTCACCAATGGAAAACTGATCAAAGCAAAATAACGATGTAATTTGTCTGTTCTCAAGAGATCAGGCTCGATGATCCCTAACCGTCATTAGGCGCGGATCATAAGCTCTTAGACCTCCATGGGGTGAGGAAATAAATCTAGCCATTTGATTTATTGACCTTCATTTGAGTAGGTTATTTATCAATATTCCCCGTGAAGAAAGGAAGGAAGGGGAGAAATGGTACATGGATTTGATTTCTGGGGACAATTACTACATTGTTGTGCAAGGGATTTGTGTGCTTTTTTCACGTGAGTGAAATATGAAATTTTACTTCTTTATTTATTATTTTGCTTAGTTTTGAGCTAAAAGTGTGTAAAGTCAATCAATAAATATAAAAAAAGCTATCCAGCAGAATCCCGAGCAACAGCGTATCCTATTAAAATATTTTATTTTCTTAGCCAAAAATAAAAATTACTTTTTATTATTATAAATTCATTTATTTCAGTCAACATAACATCATTTTGTTACTAAAACTTATAAATCTATTGTAAGTAGTACTTTGCATGACCCACTTTTTCTACGAAGGCACGGAAAATCCCGAGTTACACTAAGGGTATTAAAAATCAGTCTTTCTCTCACGATGGAGTCATTTGGCTAAAACATAAAAATTATTTGCGTGGAACACTATTTTCTACGAAGAAAAAATATTTCGTAGCTACACTGTAGCGCTCGTAGCGCGTAGTGATTCGTAGCACAAGGCGTAGCAAGTGTGTTCTTGCCTTTCCTGAAAGAAATCTTAAACCATATAAATCAGTGGTCTAAGCATTCAAGACGTACGTCGTGCGAAATTCACTGCTGCTTTGAATTGCAAATATTTACAGCTAAACTAATAAATGACGCAATGGAAAGGAAACTTGCGAAAATGGCCAGATGCGGCTTTTGTGCAGTCAACCTCACGGTCTATCCTCTTTACTTAAGACGAAGACAACCGTTGATGTAACTTATTAATCGATAATCTCGAGCAACTACGAATATTTTGTGCAATCTTATTGCACACAGTACCTACAGCAAAAAAATATTGTTGATCATAGCACGTTTTTCTAACTAAAAGTTGGTCGTGTTTATGTAAATTCTTGTGTGCGAGCGACAAGTTATTTCATGGTTTTCAGCGTCTTAAAACTTCTGTGGCACTCATGTGTTCACATACTCGACAAGACACTGATCCAACACTTGTATGACGCTACGACTTGGCTGAAATGGCGTAAGTTCGAGAGCAAATAGTGATGTTTTGACACAAATAATACCTTGCTGGATTTTAGTGGAAAATTTTGATGATAATCATATATTGTACGTTTCATGAAACCGCCAAAATCAATGCTATAAATTATAATTATTTTTTACTCCTTATGCCAAGAGTCATATTCACCATCACCATCATTAACTTAAATATCAGTCCACTGCTGGACGTAGGTCTCTCTCAAGACGCGCCACTGAGCCCGGTCTTCGGGTTTTCTCCTCCAGTGTTGCAGTTACCTACCGCAGATCACCCCACCTTGCCGGAGGGCGTCCTACACTACGTTTACCTAAACGCGGCTTCCACTCAAGTATTCACTTTGCTCCAAGAGTCACTTTGAAGAGTCGTAAATTTAAACCACATGCTCTAAGTATGAATGATAGATTCTTCTAATCTTTTGGTCAGTGAAAAATACAGATTAATCCGAATTTTCGATTACTAGATTTATCTAATAAAATAGCCACTTTGGTTTGTAATAAATCTTCTGACTGAAATCTAATTTTATTTCTGACCGTACATGGCGTGCTATAAAAGGTACATGTCTACCTTAAAGCTAAATAAGACCTAAGCTAATATCAATGTAACATGTATGGAATAAATAAATGAAATAAACCATGCGTAAAGCAATAAATGTATTGAGTACTAGCGGCCGCGCGCAGCTTCGCTCGCCCCGTTACCGTTCCCGTTAAAAAAAAAACCTTTTAAACCTTCTCTGGACCTCCACAAATCATTAAAGACCAAAACCAGCCAAATCGGTCCAGCCGTTCTCGAGTTTTAGCGAGACTAACGAACAGCAATTCATTTTTATATATATTAAGATTGAGTATGAATATGATTAGGAATACAATTGCAAAAAACAAAGGTACCTACATGACAAACAAGGTTCTAGTCTAGGCCTCATTCTATTAAGGAGATAATCAAAAATTCATATGCTGACTTGCTCAAGGCACGACGGGTATGAAAAAAACATCGTGTTTTTTAGAAAACTTGGGGTTTCGTAGGTATTGTTCGATATAGATCTTTGTTTTTGATGTATTGGGAAGGGAATACAAAATAAGCATCTAATAATCAAAATACGAGCATAACAGCTACTTGGGATATCTATATCTAGGATATTTTGGCTTATTCCACTAATCCCCGTTGACAATCCCCGTTAACGGGGATTAGTGAACTTTTTGTTCATTATTTCAGGTAAGACGCAAAGAATGGTCTGGTTTATGAGCATTTCCTGAAAGAGATCTTATCGGACCTTAGCTAATAAGTATTGTGTACCATGCTGTTAATTTTAATATATAAGCTTTCCTTTTTTATGTAAGCACGCCAACGCCATTCCTACCTCTAAGGTTGGCAGGTTAGAAAATGCTTAAAGCATTAAGCCCACCTTTTGTACATAAATTTAAGTTTTTTGTGCAATAAAAAGTTAAATGAATAAATAAATAAATGGTCTAAGAAAGGTCTAGCTAGAAATTAAAAAAAAAATCAGTTTATTACACGAAGAACTTTAAAAAAACAAACAAAAGAAGACCTTATAGCTAATATACATAAGATTCACTGTAGCATGTATATTATATATTCACAAGTCGTTGCCATACTATAGTAAGTTAATAAGGTAAACGTAACAAAGTGACTTCATGGCCAAACTGCTGAACCGATTTTGATTAAACTTCTATAACCAATATGAACGATTTTTACCTTTCAAATAGATAAAAAAACTAGTCGGCTCATAAATGACGAAGTTATGAGATTATAAACATACAAAATACCTAATTATATGTAAGAAACGGGTATTTATCGCGATTACCTTAGTCTGCCCGCAACAACGGCTATTGTAACACGGTCGAAACGTCAGGAAATAATAAAAGAATCCTTTATTATTTCCTGACTTATGCATAACGATCGCGTTAATTTAAAAAGTCCTATAAAAAGTGCTGCTTTTTTATTTAGTCCTTTAAAAAGAATGTCACACCGTTTTAATTTAATAAGTTGAACCCCAAAAATAGTTATCTCGTCATGGCTTGACGAAATCCCTTGGAATAAATCTAAGCTCGGGAAACTACTTTCAAGAAGTTTCTTCAGAATCTCGTACCTTTTTTCAGGCTCTAGTGGCGCGGCTTAGCCTTCAATATATAAAAACTTAGTAACGTGAGCTAGGTTTTTAAGAGGCCTAAAAGTAAAAATAAAAAAAAAAAAAATATGCAGATCATGCAAATATATTTTGATCCTGAGTTTTTAGAACGCTTTACTTTTTTATACCAACGATGATAAAAAAATGACACTAGGGCTGTACAGTGGCTGGACGCCAGCATACGCTACTAGAGGAAAGATATCAATTATTGACTGCAATGGACTTCTTCATACTGCTAGTACATCGATACATATATATCATAGGTATATTCTTCGTTTTAGGTAAAAAAAAATTAGCATAGAAAATAAATACATTTTCTGCTCTAAATAAATCTAATCCTCGACCAGTAGGCCTACCATGAGCTCTGTCTGGCTCTGTCTCTGGTTCTGGTTTTGAGTCCGTGTGAGTGTTGACTAAATAAATCCTACGTCAAAACGTCACACACACACAGTATAATGCACTGGTGAGCACTCACACAGACTCAAAACCAGAGCCAGACAGAGCTCATGGTAGGCCTACAGCATCCCCACTCATCTTGGTCCTCGAGCTCGTTGAAAATGTTTGAAATAATATGACAGAAACCGACGGCCATTCCACCACGGTCATTGAGATCCTAAGATGCTCTCGAGCGGTACAGATGGCGAACCAAGCATCTCCAGTAGGCCGACCACAAGCTCTGTCTGGCTCTGTATCTGGCTCTGGTTTTGAGTCTGTGTGAGTGCTCACCAGTGTATTATACTATGTGTGTGACGGTTCGACATAGGATTTATTTAGTAAACACTCACACAGACTCAAAACCAGAGCCAGACAGAGCTTGTGGTCTACAGGTCGTTCCACTCGAACCTATGTCATCTTGGACCAGACTTTCTGCACAGTAGGTATAAGCTTCTTCAAGCTTTCTGTAAGATATAGACATTTATTTATTAACTACATAAGCACAAATAAACTAGTAGAAAACAAGGGCACTATCAACGTATAAAAAACTTGAAAAACTTACTTCATGGCCAAACGCTTCAACCAATTTTTATGTAACTTCAGGAGATATTTTGTGTGTAGAATTCTGTCAGCTGTTCAACAATCAAAATCAAGCCTCCCACGCTTTTTGTACAATAATATAAATTTTTCAATTGTATATTACAGTTTTTTTTTTTACTTTTTAGTTCAATTAGCTAGAAAAGCGTTTTTTTTTTGTTTTTTAACTATAATTTATTTTCTATCGAGCGAAGTTCATCTGATTGTGTACTGTAAGCGAATAATACCCTGTAAGATCCTCAACTAAAATATATATTCTTTTCAGAATTTTACGTTAATTTTTGACTGATTCAAATTGATTTCACAACAGCATTTGCGATACAAGAAGCCCTTAAAAGACTACTAATAGTGCTGAAAGTGAGTTCAAGTGTCTTTAAATGTGATTTTATGCTAAATAGATTGTTAAATACGAAAACTTGTTTGGATCGTAATAACATCTTGCTAAACCTTTTTAATATTATTACTTTGTTGCTTGCGAGTTTGGTGAAAAACCTGTTAAATAGTAGTTTAGGGCTAGAAAACGATGCGTTAAAAGTAAAACTCACTTTATTATTCCTACAAACTCGTGGTAGGTATGGTAACAATTCATTTTCTTTATCGTGGCACTTCTTCCCCAAAGCAAGATAAATAACTTTTGTACGAAATAATTTTCTAGTTCGCTCCTTTTGTATATTACAAAAGTATTTACATAACAATATTTTATTATTGACTCGGTAAATACAGCACACGACATAGCTACAGCAAAAAATGAAAAGTTTTAACAGGGGTTACAATTTTATTGTACTCCGTTGATCCACTTTTAATAAATAAATAAACATTTTGGTCAATTCACACGACACTATCTAGCCCCAAACTAAGCAGAGCTTGTACTATGGGAACCAGATAGCTGATATAATAATACTCATTATACATTTTTTTTGTAAATACATACTTAGAATACAATATAACACCCAGACATAGCACAAACACTTGATTTCACCACACAAATATTTATCCTCGGTGGGGATCGAACCCACGGACTACGGCGCAGAAGGCAGAGCTACTACCAACTGAGCTGAGAGGCCAGTCGAATAAGCGCTAGCATAGAGAGTACTGGTGGCCTATATTGGTAGCAGGCCCCGCCTTCCGATTCTAAGATTGTGGGTTCAAATCCACAGTTGTGTACTCGTATCAATGAGTTTTTCTGTCGAAATATTTATGTGAACTGTACTCGTTATCGTTTCGTGCCTTATCGTTTCACTGATTCTTTCGAACCAATTGTGGTCAAAGGATTTTAAGTGCGTCTCAAAAATGCTCTTTTTGTTTAGTTCACATCACACTGTGCTAAGTACTCTCGAACGGTGAAGGAAAACATTGTGAGGAAGCCACCATGTCGTGTTACGTTGAAATAAGTTCAAAAATATGTGTCAAATGCACGAAAGGAGCCTCTCTGAGGCGCACTTAAAATCCTTTCACCACACTGAGATCTTTTCGCCACAATGCGAATGGTTTAAAAGAACCAGTGACACGATAAGAAGAAGAAGAAACTTAGCTTACTTCAAAGTTATAATCAGTTAATTGACATGGCGTTCTTTACTAAGCCAGAGTGGTATCGGTTACCCATTAAAAGTTTTTACTTTTTTGCCGCCATGATGGTGAAATTTATGATTTGATCTAACCACGCTGTCATAATTTCCAAGATTATAATTATTATCTCAACTGTTTCTTGTGCACTTTAAAATACTTGTTTTAATTTATAAGTTTCTTTTTGTAACTAAATTTACTAATTACAAACAAATTTCAATACAGTCTAATTACAGGAAACAAATTCAAAATTTATTTATTAAACGCACAATATTCAAGAGAGATCTGACGAAAGTTAAAGCAAAATTGTATAACAGTAAAGCAGTTACAGATGGCGGAAAGGTAGACAAAACTTGGCTAATCTCAAAGGCAAAATTGCCTTCCAAAGTTTTAATTCAAACTGGCGTGACTTACTGACTAAAATGTTTTGAAATCACAACTCATCGCTTTCAAACTGTGAGTGAAACCCCTAAAACAGAGTGCAAAATTAAGTTGAAATCTGTCAGACGGTTATAAAGAAACTTGGGGCATTTGTTAGAGAATGTCCGTCGTCAAACTAGAATTGGGCACAGCTTCAGATGGTGGCACGTTTACTACGTACTTATTTGTGAAATCAAACGATAAGTCTAAGTCAAATATATTTTTATTCAATTGTATTAGAAGAACCACTTTGAAAAGTCATAAGAGCGGGTCGTGCGAAAATTTGAGACGCGTTTTTAAAAAATTCATAACTAAATAACTAAGTGACATATTAAAAATCGCAAAAGGACTAATTGTAGACTATACATTTGAGATTACTTCGAATTTAAGTGTGTTAAAAAAATATACTATTTAACATGACATTCTATTTAACGCTAATGAAAATCGTATGTCAGCGTTAAATAGAATGTCATGTTAAATAGTATATTTTTTTATATCGCTCGACCCGCTCTTAAAACTATCACCTAGCTTTGACAGTTCCACACAAACAAAGCCTAGAAGAACAGGCACCGAACTACGGCTTGGTTCCTACCGTTATTTTGTATGATCAAAAATCCTTATACAAAACAAAAATAATAATAGCAGTGGAGTTCCAGTGTGGTGCCACTTCAACTTAGTGAGACGTAGGCAATTATACAAAAGAATACATAAGATAGGCATGCAAGTAGACAGGTACAGAGAGGCCGAGGACCTTCTGTTCTTGTCTGTACTGCTATACGATATTTATTATGTTCAAATTGGATGTTTTCAAGACAAGTGTGAATAGGTATCTTCTAGGTAAGCGTGCTACATCGTCGACCGCATCATCACTTAACAGCAGGTGAGATAGCGGTCAAACGCAAACCTTTAAATTGTAAAAAAAAAAAAAAAAATATACGTCACTGGTCACTGTCACTTTCATCTGGAGAAAAAGAGATGGCAACAGAGCTACTTAAATAAATAAATAAATTTAAATAAAAAAGCCTTTGTTATTCCTTAGTTTACATACTTTTAAATAACTTAAACCTATATTGCTTATAAACAAACTAACTAAGGACCCCTCGACGGGTATAGGCTTCCTCCAGAAGTCTACAGACCTACTTACTATTAAGCTATTGGAGCACTCCAATAGCTTAATAGTAGCACCAAGAGAATTTAGTTTATAAGGTCAGTACCTTGTGCTGGGTCACATCAATTCTTGTATGTTTATTTTCAATTATTTTGCATTCCTTTTTGGTTTCGATGTAAGAGAACTGCCAAAGAGTGGAACTCTCTACCGGCGTCAGTATTTCCGGAACGCTATAATTTGGGAATTTTCAAGACAAGAGTGAACAGGTGGATTATGGCTAAGCATGCTCCATCTTAGGCTGCATCCTCACATTCCATCAGGTGTGATGGCAGCCAAATGCTTAGCTATCTATTGTAAAAAAAAAAAAAAAAAAAAAAAGAAGTTTCTGTTTTTTTCTATCGGTTTGTTAATATTGCTTTAAAGACAAAAGTGATCTTGCTTTCTAAAATTGAGCTGTAACAGATCTGAGCTTTTGTGAAGCAATAAGTGCACAGTCGGATTAGGTGCGAGGTTTTATTGCGACGGTCGAAATTTAAGAAAAGTTTTCTGGAACTCAGAAAATTCGGAGCAAGATTTATTTCTGAGAAAAAAATATGATTTGACTTTTGAGAATTATTTGGAATAGTACCTTGGTACCTAGAAAAATGTCTTTTCTTAAACATGCGCGGAAATATTGTCATTACTTTTGAATATAGAACACGCGAAGTATCATATTTACGTAGACTGAAAAACCAAAATCACTTCCCGGCGCGTTCTCGCTCCGGCAATGTTGTATGAAACGGTGTGCTGTTTGAATTTAGAACTCTTTCATCTATCGTAAAAATTGCGTTCTCGTGGCTGTATAGCCACAGAAACGTTTACCTTTCGGCACAAACTGTAAAAAAAATTAAAAAAAATGGCGGTAAAGTGGAGTTTGTTGTTATTTGGTTAATAAAAAATAAATTTGTTATGTAAAAGACCCTTTATATTTCCTTGCATTTTTTTAAGAAAAGCACTATATATGCCTCGGCCGAAATGGCAATTGCCTGTCTCGTATTATTGAAGTCCTCGCCTGCGGCTCGGCCTTCAAACTCATACTCGACCTGCAATTGCCTATTTCGCTGCCTTTGCAATAATGTACTATTAGTTATAAAACGTGCCCTAATATGCTCTACTCTGCAAACATCGCCTTGAGGCATCCAAGTTTGAAGCCTTAATTTTACCGGCACTCACCCCCCCTTAAACAGAAACATGGCAACACTGTTTAACGGCAGAAATAAGCAAATATAGGGACTTCCCCAAACGAGCCCATCATAAAGAGCTCTACTACAACTGAAAGTGTGTTACTGATACTGAGTTTTTAGGTGCTGTATTTTTACACCACGCGCTTATATAAATACACATAACTATCTAGCCCCAAATTAAGCAGAGTTTGTACTACGGGAACCTTACTAACTTGTAATACGATATTACACCCAGACAAAGAATAAACATCAGTGCTCACCACACAAATATTTGTTCTCGGTGAGGATCAAACCCACGACCTACGGCGCAGAAGACAGAGCTGCTACCAACTAAGCTGATAGGCCAGTCAACATAAATAATAAATAAATAAATAATATAGACAATCCACTCAACACTATCTAGCCCCAAACTAAGCAGAGCTTGTACTATGGGAACCAGGTAGCTAATATACTACTTATACGTTTTTTTTTGTTAATACATACTTAGAATATAATATAACACCCAGACAGGGAACAAACATCAGTGCTCATCACACAAATATTTGTTCTTGGTGAAGATCAAACCCACGACCTATGACGCAGAAGACAGAGCTACTACCAACTGAGCTGAGAGGCCAGACAACATGTTCTCAAAGTATCTTTTCTTTTTTTTATGCAAATGATAGACAAACAGGCTTACGGCCCACCTGACGGTAAGCGGTCACCGTCGCCCATAGACACTGACAACACCAAGAGTGCTGTCGTTGCGTTGCCTACCCTAAAAGAACTTGTATCTGCCTCACAGGTAATATTTTCCACCGGACACCAAGAACGATAAAAATAAAAAGATATGATATAACTCATAAAGTTTCAATAAAGTCTCAAGTGCCTGTAATATCACCGGTGCATCATTCACTTTAATACAGCACAACGCTTTGCCGTCGGAACAAAGTTACTACAAAGTGCATTTTACTCACGAACTAAACGTTCTTTAAAAATAGCACCAGAGACTGAAAAGAGCAGCAATAGGTTAGCATGTTATGGGCATGTCATGTAATGGAAAGAATGTCATGTAACGAGAAAAGTGCTGGATATAAATGTGGATGGATATACAGAAGTACAGTAGGCCTACCACAAGCTCTGTTTGGCTCTGTCTCTGCCTCTGGTTTTGGTTCTGTGTGAGTGTTGACTAAAAAATCCTACGTTGAAACTTCATACACACAGTATAATACACTGGTGAGCACTCACACAGACTCAAATCTAGAGCCAGAGACAGAGATAGACTGAGCTTGTGATAGGCTTACAGGTAGGCTAAAGAAAAGATGGATAGATTGTGTAACGGATGACATGGGTTATAGCCCCTTCCCACCGGTGTGTGATATCGCGCACGACACACCATGGGAACGGTCTCGTGCGCCGAGGTGCGCGGTAGCACAGGAGCCCTTTCTGTGTGCGTTGCCGTGCGTCGTCGTCGGCTGTGCGTGATGATCTGCAGAACCACGCACCGTAGGAAGGCAGCATTAAGAGAGGAGTGACTGCTGAAATGATGACCAATACAGTAATTGGTTCTACTAGCTGAATCAGTGTTCCGTATTACTCCCAATCTAGGCTTCCCTCCGTTTCTCACGAGAGTACTCATAAAAGGCTACGGGGTTTTTTCATTGCTTCTCTTTAATTGCTCTTTGTCTTAGTTAAATTGGTTCGTCGGACGTTTCATTGTTTGCTCAGTACAATGCTGTGGAATTGTGAAATGAAATGACTGCGGGGGGTTAGCTAGACGTATTCTGATTATGATTGCTTTCACATGTTTCTGTCTAACGTGTGGTGATATAGTAATATGTGGAAAGTCCTCAATATTTATTTATTTTGTGATTGAGAGTGCTTTGTGAATTGAAAATCTGTGATATTTAAAACCCCATTTGATAACTTTTCTCATTTCTCAGTAGAAGTAGTGTCAGTTCATCGAGTAAATGGCTTGTCTGCTGCCAATTCAGTGAATCACACAATACGTCATAAAGTTATGGTAAAAAAGTACATAGTAACATTTAATAATATTTTTCTCATCATTTGCGACCTTTTTTTCTACATCTCAGTAGTAAGTAGTGCTAGTTCATTGAGTAAATGGCTTCTCCGTTGCCACTTCAAACAAATCAAACAATACATATTGATAAAAAAGTCCATCACAGTTTTTGAATAAAAGCAAGTAAAATTCCATACGAGTGCACAATTATTGAGTCATCGAGACCCGAGCGCGTCATTTCAAATTGATTTCATAAAAGTTGGAAATAACTTTTTGTTTTAAAGTATTTTGCGATACTAAAATGTTGAAAAACCGGTAGCTTTTTACCACAGAACATCGTGAATAGGACATCATCAGTCTCAAGAAGTTCACTGGTATACAAAAATCTTACAAAAATAGATTAATATACCATACCCCCTCTAAAAAGCTTATTTTATTCACTGAAAACAGTGAATAAAAAGCCCTTTTAATCACTGTTTTGGTGTTTGAATTTGGAACACACCAATAAGGTCAACCTCCATAGCAATACTATACAACCTCCTCGCGCCAAAAATACTCTAATTTAATTGGTCGAAATTTTTAACAAGGAGTTTAGACAATGCTAAACTCATTGGTTAAATACTGTTTTGTGTTCTATCTTGTCATTGTCACATATTAGTAAATTGGCGCTATTTTGAATACTGTACCTATGTAAGTTATGCAACACAAAGTTCGGTAATAATAAATCGATTGAAAATGCATTCTAGGGATAAAAAAACTGTGAGTTTTGTTGTTTGATTGAGTTGTTTAGTTTGGGAAAAAGAGGTCGGCCAATATAGTAAAAAACTTGCATTAATTTAACCTTCCTTGTTTTCAAATAAAATCAAAATCAAAAGTTATTGGTTTTATGTCACATTAGAAAAGTACAAAGTTCATAGTTTTTAATACTTTTTCGCTTCATCATCATCATCATCATCCGCCTGAAGAAATCCACTGCTGGACATAAGCCTCCCCTATATCTTTCCAGAAAGAACGATTCTGAGCCCTTTCCATTCACCGCCTTCCCGTGATCTTAACAATGTTGTCAGTCCATCTGGTTGGTGAGCGCCCTACGTACGTTTTTCACTTAAATCTTTCTTTTTCTCGAAGTCATGTTATAAAGTATAGTATGCAACTCTTGAATAAAAAGGATTTGTATCGAGGGCCATGAATTATTCGCGTCGTTTAGGATTCTAACACTTGAATCACTCGCTACGCTCGTGATTAATCTATGACCCTCGATTTAAATCCGTCTTTTATTCACTAGTTGCTTAATATACTATAAACATTCTATAATAAAGTCTTACATAAATAAATTCAAACATTTATGGAAACTTTGGAGTATTTTCTTAACCGACTTCCTGTAATCATACAAATGTTCGAATGTGCCACGAATGGCTAATCAGATGATAAAATATTTTTTATAATGTTTCATCTCATTTCAAGCAGTAATTTCAGATAAACAGCTGCCAAATATTGATCGGTTGATTAATCATCCGTGAAACCAGAGTAAGTAACAATAATAGAACAATAGTTAGAATAAGTTCATTGTAACTGACAGAATTACGGAAATACGGAACGTAACGTGGGTTCACATGCGTTCGACGTTTCGACAGATGACTTCGTTTCGGCAAAAACACACTCACAGAGAAGCAACCTTCGGACTATATTTTATATCCATCTTCTTGCCCTTATTTCACTTTATTTGTTGTCAGAACAACAGGTCCTCCTCCTCCATTCTCCTTTGTCAGCCGTCATTTCTGCATTTGAGGAGTAAATCTGCATTTACTCCTTTCTCATCCATGTCATCTTTGACACAGTTCATCCATGTTTTCTTTGGTCTGTCTCTGCTAACATTATCCATCCACATTCATACTCATTACTCTCTTAGTCACATGACTTCCATCCCTTCTCATGACATGCCCTTATATACCTTACTAGTTGTATTCCTATCGAGTACTTACGAATTACTTTTGAGTAGGTACGAGTTAGGTACGTTATGAGTTGGTTGTGTTGTGAATTATATCGAAATTTTAAAGGGCTGACATCTGTCAAACAAACTGTTAGCTTGCAGGCTATGCAACCACAGGAACCATTCTTTCATGTTTTTTTTTGCACGGTCCAGTGATTATACGTTCCTTGGCACCGGGTAGTGGGCAAAAATCAAGTGAAAACATTGTAGGTATATGTTTATTATTATATCGCCAAAACAGGCCACAATGGAATAAGATTCATTGATGTTAAAAAAATCAACAGCAGTTGCGGTGTGATTTGAGTCTGGCTCAAAATAGAATCAACTTCAAAGAAAGTTATTGCCTAGAATTTATGTTACAACTTGTGAAGATCATTCTATTTGGAAACATACTCGAACCCACATCGTGTCACTAAAATAACAACATAACATAGCTATAACATTGCTTATAACCTTATTTTCGTCTGATTCTAAAACCTGTGCCCGAAGTCGAAGTTTTGCTACCACATTTTGTCTACCAAAATGTTGCTTTCGTTTCACCTGTTTGTCTCTCTCTATTGTATGGAGAAAAGATGAGACAGAAAAAATACCTGACATAGAACGATCGAAACGAGTTTTTGTCTCATACATTTTCCACACACACAGAAAACAAAAACACGAAAACAACATTTGGTAGATGGAAATGTTACCTACTGTAGCGGCTAGTTACTTAGCCACAAGAATCGTAGGATTTTGATGTTACGTCGCCAGTTCATTATCCCCGCTCACACTGTGCGAACATGCAAATAAACAAGTATTGATGCAAATAAACAAGTATTTGTTACATGAGTTAGTTGTTGCATCATTCTCCAGAAAGCCGATTATGAAGCTAGGGTAGCACCTACCACTTCAACCCCTAAACTTCTAAGAAATTTTCGCACATTACTTTAGCTTATCTTAGCTCCTAAGAAATTCCTAGGAACCATTTATCAACGCAAAGGAGAGATTCTAAAAACTCAACTAAAGCTAAAGCTGTAGTCCTACCACAAGCTCTGTTTGGCTCTGTCTCTGGCTCTGGTTTTGAGTCTGTGTGCTCACCAGTCTAGTTATACCTACTGTGCGTGTGACGTTTCAACGTAGGATTTATTTAGACAGCACTAACACAGACTCAAAACCAGAGCCAGAGACAGAGCCAGACAGAGCTTGTGGTAAGCCTACTGATGGTATGTTGTGAGTGTGAGTGTTACCTAAAAATAAATAGAATAACAATTTCACACAAAAATCAAACTACATTTTTGACGATTGATTCGTTTGTGTCTACAACAATAGCAATTGTTTTCTGACCAAATGGTGAGTGTACATACAAAGGTGATAGTTTATAGATGTGAAATGCCTCGGTTTTGTTTATATGAAATAAAAATTAGAAGATTGTTACACAGTAAGTGAGCTATTGCGAACAAAATCCTATTTGGCGCTGGTGCAAGACCAGCTCGCAAAGGGCTCTAATGGATCGAGGGCACCCGAGATATCTAGGACATAGTTTGAGGGTGCAATAGCTGTTTAAAACTGAGGTAAGCATGCTACTTTACATCATTCATGCCAGGTAAGTAAATCATTCATTATGGATGACAAAAAATTATAATTTTTTATTTGAGAAAAATTATATTAGGATTAGGATAAGGATTAAAAATCACTATTTTGACACAATATTGTGTATTTTGACTTTGACGTATGGCTTTTAACCCTTTGACACGCGTTAATGATGATTGAAACTCCGATCCCATTTTGGTACCCCAAACTCACAAAATGACAGATTGGCGCCGTTGAAATCACAACTCAAGTTGACTAATGCCGTTGTCGTCATTGTAAGGCCGAATTATTAATGAGTAGGTACTTTATAGGCTTAGTGAAAGGTAAAATTTAATTGCGGCTGATAAAATTATTGTTCTAAACTTGATTTAGAACTAAGACAAATTTTTAACCAAAATTGATCATTATTCATTATAAAATTTATAAAATATACTTACATCATCTTGTCGCTTTAGTGATTCTTCAATTGTCTTTCCACTTTCTTTTTATTAAAAAATAAAACATTATTAGGTACATAATTATAATCTTCATCATTATCATCATTGGCCTGTTTTATCTACTGCAGATGATTTAGGTGGCGTCAGTTAATTACACAGGAAACTTACAATAAAAAAAAAACAATATTTATATCCAAGAAACAGTTGAGCCATCTGTGAACCTTTATAAACAATCTAGAGATAGCTCAACTGATCTATGAACTTTAAAAATACATAATTATATAAAAACTCTAACCAACTGGAATCTTCAGCTAAAAGAAGTCCTTTCTTGTAGTAAGTTTTTACAATTGCGCAGTCTTATAATGGTAGTAAGTCGATAATCCTTGTTCTTTGAAACTTGGAAGGCTTATCCTATTATTGCAACCTTGACTTGTTTTCTCACAATTCCTAAATAAAGTAAAAATGGATAAAAAAGCATTTCTACAAAGAAAACAAAGCCACAGATGTTCACCATAAGCAAACCCATTGAAAACCAGAATAAATAAAAACATGGGTTTCTTCATTCAGCATATAAAATTACTTTTCGTCAGCAATTTTCCGTTTCCCCTGAACTGTGGTGGTATTCTTGCACTCGAGAAACTACTTCCTTCACTCTCACGCTAAACTTTACAACAATCGCGGTATTTTCAAACAATTTGTCGCTTAAACATTTTCGTTGATGTGTAATAGAATAAGCATAGTCTAAAATGATAAAATACATACATTTAACTTTTTTTTGTAGCTATCTAAAGGTTTTTGACGTGACAATGTCATACACTGAGAAAAATGGATTTCTGGCCTAAGATGAATTCCACCTTTGACGGCTGAATTGTAATGACGCGAGGCGATTTTGAGACGCTTACGGTTAATTTGACTTTACTATTCGTTTGCGATAAACTGGTACGTCTCTTATGATAAACACGAACCGTCTCAAATGACTTACCGTAAGGTAATCTTGGAATCCAACTTAACACTGTTAATACAGCAGTAATGGACTATTGAAAACGCTTTAAATTTACGACGTTGAATATTTGTTGAATATCACCGTAATTAAGGCAAAATTTAACTTAAATTAAGGCGATATATGCTTTAATAAAAACTAAACAAACTTAAACCTAAGTCATAAACAAACTTTCGAAAGCGGCATAAATAATCTTAAGCATGACAATATTCACCTTACAATAAGGCAGAATATACTTTAGTCACAAAAATTTGAACGTAAACTTCAAGTCTTTCAGCGACGTATGAATTCGGCAACTTAGAGGTATAATGTGGCCACATTTGCCCTTTTATAAGGCCAAATATGCTCAGGTTTCGACGAATCAAATGGTAACATTAAGTTTTATAACGGCATACATATACGGCACATATAAAACGTAAATATGGCAATATTCACCTTTTCTTAAGGCAATACATGCTCAAGATATCGACTGGTTAAACGGTAACATTACGTCATATAACGACTTACATACTTGGTCAATATAACCGTAAATTTGGTGATATTAGTGTTATCATCAGGCAAAATACGATCAAGTTACGACTAATCAAACGGTGAATAACATCATAAAACGATTTACTTATTCGGTTAATTAAACCGTAGATAAGACAACAATCACCTTATGGTAGGGCGGATGATACTTTAGTTACTATTTAATCAAACGTTTAAAAAGTCTAATAACGCCATACATATTTGGCCAATTTAACCATAAATTTGGCAATATTTACCGTATCTTAAGGCGAAATACGATTGAGTTAAGACTAACCAAACGGTGAAACAACTTCATTTAATGACTTTCATATTCAGTAAATGAAACCGTAGATATAGCAATATTCATCTTAAGATAAGGCGGATGGTACTTGAGATATTATATAGTCAAACTTTAAAAAAGCCTAATAACGGCATACATATTTGGCTAATATAACCGTAAATTTAGCATTATTTGCCTCTAATAAAGGCTCAATAATGCTCAAGTTATGACTGATCAAATGGTGAAATAACGTCATCTGGTGACTTACATATCTCTCTGTGAATGAAACCGTAGATATGGCAATGTTCGACTATTTAAACAAACGTTTAAAACCTACATAAGTACGATCCTAGGTAATAGATAGGTAGGCAGATTTGTACATTACCTACCTAAATACTTAAGTAGGTACTCTACCCACTTAAGTGTTTCATTGTGTTTTATTAGGGAGGTTCCTATTGAATCATAGCGCTGTTTAATAAACCATAACCATTAATAGCTGTTCCATTGAAAAAAGTTTGCTACGCTCTGTGACTCCTTGTTGCTATTCAAAGGCAGAACCCTCGCTTCTACATATAAGCCCTGTACTCCTGTAGGAAGGTATCTACTTAGATCAAGCGAAGAACCTAAACCAGTGTCTACAAAAATTTGATACCTATTTAGGTAATATAGGTCTCAGCTACCTGTTTCTCATATTACCAAGCTTTGCTTAGTTTAGGGCTAGATTGTGTTGTGTGGAATGTCCGCAAATATTTGTATTTAATTTGGTGGAAGGAAAGTATATTTTACTCAGTTTTATTATTTTAACGACTTTCAATCAGTTGGTGGGTTAAGTTTAAAAAAGCTCTCTAGTTACTGAGAGATACACCTTTGTAAGGCACTTATCGTAGGTACAACGAAAATCTCAATAATGCTGCCAGCTACTAAGGCAAATAACCTTGGTTCGTATGACTGTATGAGAGAGAGTATATAAACTTGAAAACCCAACGTCAAAACTGCCGAACCGATTATGATGAAATTTCTATGGCACTAATCTGAAAGTAAAGTTAAGATATAATTTTTCGAATTAGTTTACGAGTTATGTGGTAACAAACATAAAAAAAAATCAAACGAATCAAATATCCGTGAAAACACCCATTTAGAATCATTCCCTGAGTTTACTCGCTTTTTGGTTGGAACCCTGACGAACGAGATTCAATACCTACTTTTGCTCTGTGCTGTGTGCTAACTACACGAACTATGCTTGGAGCATAGGCCAATCGACACACATATGACACAGGCAGTTAGTAATGCAGTACAGTTTTGGCTTAATGATTACGTATAGCATATTTTTGATTGGCCTCTCAGCTCAGTTGGTAGGATCTCTGCCTTCTGCGCTGTAGGTCGTGAGTTCGATCCCCACCGAGAACAAATATTTGTGGTGAACACAGTTGTTTTTTCTCTGTTGGGGCGTTATATTGTATTCTGAGATGTATTTACAAAAAATGTGTGTAAGTATTATATCAGCTATCTGGTTCCCATAGTACAAGCTCTGCTTAGTTTGGGGCTAGATAGTGTTGAGTAGATTGTCTTGAATATTTATTTATTATAATTTTGATATTTTAACACCCACCACTAGCATAATCTGCAGTAGTCGAGTTGGCAGCACTGCCCACGAGGCCACGAGCACGTACGTGCCGACTTGTTTCATTCGTCAGTTTGGTTTGAGTTTAGATGGAGTGTTTGGTTTCGTTCTGAGTCATTCAAAGTTTAATTTAGTGGGTTTTTTTTATTTTCCCTCATTTTCTGAACGCTGCTGGCTGTGTCAGTGTATGGAGGCACAAACAAACAGATGTACCCAGGTCCAAGACAGACCTATCAGCAGCAGCCAACCAGACAAACATCTTCGTGCTTCGAACGTGGCAGACCAGAATCCCACACATTTATTAACAAAATGGGGCACACACCTGATTGATACGTCATTTCGAGGTAAGTAGAGTACCTGTATCAAACTCAGTTATTCCCTAATGTTTTTGAACCTAATCATGTTTTGTATTTGATAAGTTTAGGTACCTACGCCCTAGATTCTGGTTGTGTTGGAAACACGAACGAAAAATGATTATTTATGTACTTAGTGTTTTTAGTTTTGAACTTTTACATTTAATTTTGTATATTGGTACAAAGAAGTTTTTAAACTTAGGAAAATTAATGGTTTCTTTATTTCAGATAAGGTGTATGTGTGTATGGCTTCCTGGCTTCCTGGATTCCAAACAAAGAAAATAATTGGCCCATTTGTTATTGGACTCTGGGCTAGAAGTAAATCCAAACACCAAACTTCAATGGAGTGATTTCAATCATGGGCACGCGGTATTGGAGAACCATTTAAAAAGGATTATAGCTGTAAGTACTTGTCATTTGCTATCAGTGATTCAAACGATCTCTCAGACTTAGAACCTGCAATGCCAGGCCGACCTGTCCTTTAATAGACCTGTCTATTATTGACGATACTTTCGTCAATAACAGACAGGTTGTAGTTTGGTTAGATAAACATAATAATTGTACTAATTACCATTATAGAATGCTCTACTTTGTGGTTTGCGATAACTTTTTCCTAAAAAATACATTATTTTATTTCAGTTGAAAGTGATCCGGTTGAGAAGGCTTCACTTGCAATAACGGTTGCCGAGGAAGGAGCGATGCCATGAGAGGAGCTAACCTGTGGGCAATAACAGCAAATGCGCACCTACAAAAGCTTTACAACGAAAAGGGCATTCTCCAAGACGATTTTGTCTTGTTTTAAGTATTTAAATAGTTAAATACCTATCTAAATTGATTTTCTAATATAGATTTATAGATTTTTATTGAATGATTTTATTGCAATACCACTATTATTTCTATAAGATGCAAAAGCTATCGACTTATTTATTAGGCTAGGTTGAGGTTAAACTGTTGGGTTGAGAAAATACTAGTCTATCTAGTACATATTTTGGTAACCTGTAATCAGTTATTATTGAGGTTCTTAATAAATTTTTGTTCTATTAATTTCAGAAGCTTACAAAGACTGGGAGAACAGCTTTCTGAGAGCAGCAGGCTACGCTGTTCACTGAAGGCATGTTTGGCTGATCTACTATCATGAAGTTCATGTGAAGGATAAGGTTACCTTAGAGTGAACTTTGAGCGGCCCAATGCCCTTAATATGAACTAAATGATAGTAAAGCAAGTCAATCCTGCCCTTAGGAAACAGCGTAACCAGCCGATAAAAGGCTTTTTTCCGGTCTTTATAAAACATTTCTGGTCGTAAAGAAAGTAAAAATTACCGTACGATACGGCTTGCTTAATCGTATAAAACATTCTCAAACAACTTCTAGAAGGCAAATACGACTAAGTAAACGTTGGAAACGCTTAATGGTTAGGTAAAACCCATAGTAAGTAAAGACGTAAAACACCTTACTAAAAGTGAATAACGACTTAAAAAAACATCAATATCGATTAATGAACAGGTTAAACTACAGTAAGGTAAGACGTACGACGTCTTACTAGAAGTCGATTATGACTTAGTAAACAGCTTAAACTACAGTAAGGTAAGACGTACGACGCCTTACAAAAAGTCGATTACGACCTAGTAAACGTTGAAAACACTTAATGAACAGATTAAACTACAGTCAGTAAAGACTTAAAACGCCTTACTAGAAGCGAATTACGATTTAAAAACATTCAAAACACTTTGTGAAAAAATTAAACCGCAGTAAGAAAAGGCGTAAAACGCCTTACCAGAAGTTAATTGGGGCACAATGATACGTCGGATATTACTCTAGGAAAATTTTACGTGTGGGACCCGAGCACCTTCTTTACCGTTCATATCGCCTTACCAGAAGTTAAATCCCATCGTCAGTTCGTCGATACTATCTGACTTACCACGTTAATAGCTTTTTATTTAAGGCTAATCTGTAAAAAATACGTCTAAAACACACATTAGAGAGTATATTGCTGCTTATTTGTTGCGCCTCACGCTTAAGGCGTAAAACGCCTCCAACCTAGGAAGGCGTTTTTCGCTCAAGCACGGTCGGTCGTTTTTTCGCCTTCATTACGAATAAATCCACCTTCGTTACGAAACTTTCAGCTTTACATTTTTCTCAGTGTAAAATTCGATGGAGCCGGCTGCACGAAAAAACATGACTCATGCGGCGTTACCTCGCTCTGAGGCGTTCCATTTAAGGCTTGAAGTGCAAGCGAGAGCGCGGAACGAGCGACAGAGGCACAATCGGCCTCCGCGTTCGGCAGCGTTTGACATCTGTCTCTCTCCTACTTGAGTGAGCGATGCGTCCGCGTGGACAGCTGCTATACAATCACAGTATACAAAAATACATTTACATGTTTTCGTGAAGTGCAGTGAAAAGTGAATGTGGTGTCAATTGTTTATAGCAACGATAACTGCGGCATAAGACGTTGTCACGTTAACTACTTTTGTTTACATTTTAAATGCTACACAAGTTATTATTTAATCTGTTTGTTTTACACCTTTACTCACGAAGTTACGAGTTGAATATACCAAAAACTATGCACGCGCTCAAACTAAACTGATCCTAAACTTAAGGCATTAAGCCTCATTCTTCAAATGCATGGTAGTTATACTGGCACAAGCTGCGTAGGGTAACCTTATAAATCTTCCACGACAGCCTTCACGTTCTGTATCAGCCTGAGACCGGTATAAATCATAACTGAGCCTTGTGGCTTTGCGAGGTGGGTATATTGGGAATGTATTTTTACTGCGCCGTTCTAGATAATCAGAGATTGTAATGAAAATGGGAAGAAAAATGGATAGAATGGAGGTAAGAAAACCTTGACTAAATATTGCTTTTTTTACCTTGTATTTATATTTTCAGTAGGCTATAGTAAATACAAACCCGTTTGCTAACAGATAAGAAAATAAAAGATTATTTATGTAGATATAATACCACGAGGCAGACCACCCGCCCGTTGGTCGGATGACATTATCAGAGTAGTTGGGCAGCAATGGTGGAGACTGGCACAGGACTGAAGAGAGTGGCATATTAGGGAGGAGGCTTATACCCAGCAGTGGGTGCATACATGCTGAATAGATAGATATAATAATAATTTCATCATCATCAACCTTATAACAGTAAGGACAATAAGGACTATAGCATGGGGTTCTTCAATAGGAGCGTTTTAAAAGTTTTAAAGGGTTGGCAACGCGCTTATGATGCCTCTGGTATTGCAGGCATAGACTATGGTAACCGCTTCCCATCAGGTGGACCGTATGCTTTTTGTCAACTTAGTTGTATACAAAAAAACAATCCACTGGTGGCGTGGTGACGTAGGTCTCTCCCAAGACGCGCCACTGAGCCTGGTCTTCGGCTCTTCTCCTACAGTGCTTGCTACATTTCGCAGATCATCGCCCCACCTTGCCAGAGGGCGTCCTACACTACGCTTACCTAAACGCGGTCTCCACTCTAGTATTCGTTTGCTCCAACGATTGTCTGTTCTGCGGCAAACATATGTAATTTAATATAAATGATATGACTAGGAGAGTAATGAGTATGAATGTGGATGGATATGTGACCAGAGGTAGACCAAAGAAAACATGAATGAACTGTGTGAAAGATGACATGGATAAGAGAGGAGTGATTGCAGAGATGACGGCTGACGGGAATAAATAAATAAATAATGTGGACAATCCACTCAACACTATCTAGTCCCAAGCTAAGCAGAGCTTGTACTATGGGAACCAGATAGCTGATTTATATTACTTAAATACTTTTTTGTGTAAATAATTTTGGAATGGCTAACGTCTAATAGAATTTAAATTAGAACAAAGGAAAGGCATGTTGTGCCGACCCCACATAAAGTGGGATAAGGGACAAGAAGACTAATGCCGCCTTTTTACGGTGCGTGATATCACGCACCAGCCCGCACCGCGCACGACGACGCACGGCAACGCACACAGACAATGCTCTTGTGCTACCGCGCACCTCGGCGCACGAGACCGTTCCCATGGTGTGTCGTGCGTGCTGGTGCGGGCTGGTGCGCGATATCACGCACCAGTGGGAAGGGGCTATAAGAAGCAGTATTTTGCCACTGCCACTTTCATGTCAAAAAGAATAGATTCAAATGGAGTGCTCAAAACTGACGTTAGCAGTTACCAAAACTATTCCAACCGTTGTAAAAAGTAAAAAACTGTTTCTATTTGCACGAATTGAAAACAGCTAAAAGCCATAGTTCACGCCGTTTCCACCCGCTATGCATTTCAACTTCAACTCTATTGGAGAGCGTGGTCATAGCATGAATATTTTGTACGAGTGCCCTGGGGCCGATAGCGAACCGAACGATTCCATAATACCGTCTAGTAAGCTTATTTATTTTAGAAGCAATTGTTACTTATTGTATGTATCTACTTACCATTGTGTCCACATTTTCTCACAGTTTTGAGCATATTGAATAAGTCTGAGCGGAGACAAATAAATATATAGAAAACAAGCAGACGGATATCAAATTTGAAACCGCCTATCTCGGAAAATAAAGTTATAGTATTTTATTTTGATAAAAATGTAAATGAATCTGGGTTGTTTGCATCGATTTGTAGTAAGCTTTACTATTTCGTGTATATTTTGTATAAGGAGGTATTATTTGAAGTAGGTATGTATTTTTTTCTATTAGTAGGAACTCATGTGCAAATAAAATTTCCGAAATTACTAAACTACAACCTCTCTAGAATCTGACCGCTTGATTTACTCAACAGCCTTAAATAAAGTTTTCAGACACTGAAAGCATTTACATAATAATGTTAGTATTTTAACTTTGTGTATTACTTATTTAGCATAAAGAAAAAATACTTGAAACTTTTCTTGAACTTTGCTCTAAAACGACTATCTTTACAAAAATGCAAAATTTTTAAGAAAAGTATTCTTAAAAACGGAAACATAACCATCTATTTAAACGACAGTCGTGAGGGAAACTACCTTTTCACATGCACATGGCTTCGACTTAATAATACATTACCGAAAGATACTTAGCACTCGTGCTTTCATTTAAATTAGCACATTCATCAAAGAGGATGTAACAAAGAGGATGGACACCGTAAACAGTAACAATTTTTTATTTGACTTGTATTTGTATTATTTCATTACTTCCTTAGGTAATTCAACTTTTATTAGCTGTTATGCGTTTCGTTTTTTCTCCAAATATTGTATAGGTTAGTTGATTCATCATCATCATCAGCCTGCAGAAGTCCACTGCTGGACATAGGCCTCCCCTACACATTTCCAGGAAGAACGTTTCTGAGCTCTTTCCATCCACCGAATTCCCGCGATCTTAACAATGTCGTCGGTCTATCTGGTGGGTAGGCACCCTACTTTTTGTTAATTGATTACTAACAATAAATTTATGAGTTTTACTAACAAAATGATCCTAGGTATGTTGATTTAAAAAAATTAATTAATAATAACACTAATCAATTTTGTTTTAATTCCTTGCCGTTTTGTCGGTAGCCGTATGCATTAAAACTGTGTGCTGTAGCGTAAAATAAATAATGTGACACAATTTTTCGTAAAGAAATTGTCACAGTTGAGAAGATAATGAGTATGTGCCAAATGTCTCAACTCGAGTGTGGAAGCGACAAAAGAAATGAAATGACAAAGAAATCTCTGTTCATGCTAAGAGGTTTTTGAGTTTGTAACAAAATATTTTTTACGTTTTACATAACCATGGTATTACGGTGAAACTTGAAACTAAATTAATAAATTCAATTCATCCTTGAGCAAGTTTTTGTAACGTTATTTTACTGCTACTACAAATAAATAAATAATAAATATTCTAGACAATTCACACAACACTACCTAGCCCCAAACTAAGCAGAGCTTGTAATATGGGAACCAGATAGCTGATATAATACTTGAATACATTTTTTTTTTTTTTTTAATACATACTTAGAATACAATATAACACCCAGACAGAGAACAAACATTTATGTTCACCACACAAATATTTGTTCTCGGTGGGGATCGAACCCACCCACAAAGGAAGCCACCGGATAAAATTATAGTGAATGAATGAATATTTATAACATTAATGAATATTTTGACAGTTAATACGAAATATTAGTCGTTTATGTAGATTCCTATAATTATCTTATCATCCTACCTAAATAAAACATATCAGTTTTATGTAGGTATATAAACATATACCTACATAAAACTAAATTTGCTATTGGGTGCAATGCTCTCTTGTTGTACGTCCAGAAGGATAAACTGTTTAAAACTGTACCTGACATAATTATAAGATCTTTTTTTAGAACAGATAAACAATACATTATTTCTGATTTCTGATTCATTCGAAAAACTGGAACAACTGAAAAATCTATTGTGAAAAATTATGTATAAACTACTTATGAGTTCTTAAAAGCTAAAAACTAACAACATACCAAGCAAAATACACACTTTCACAACATACCAAGCAGACTACACTTTCGTTGTATTTGTATCTAAATCGAGTTGACTTAATGTAAGTTTGATTGTTCCAATATCACGACAAATAAAAACCACTTTAAACCCATGTCAACCAGCCAATCATCATTTACAATCTGTCAAAATGTACAAAAGCTATTATCAGTCAAACATTACAACACTGTCCAAAAACAAAAGGCGTGACCGTTGGGCGATGAAAAATATTCAACGGCCAACGGCACGTACCAACACTCATAGCGGGCTTTGCCAGATATCGAGAGCGTGAGCCGACTGCTAAAAGACAATAGTAACTCACAAAGCAGTGGGTGAAGTCACTATTTATAACTTACTAGCTGATACCCGCGACTTCGTCCGCGTGGATATTTGAGTTCGTTTTTTTTAGTTTGATATGACCAACTGCTAGTTACCATTGTTTTGAGCTTGTAATTTAGAGTGTATTTGAATTTGAAGGAGAGTGCTGTTGTAGCCGATTTTTTTCAGCAATGTTTAGTTTAAGTATTATAGATGTTTCCCGCGATTTTGTCTTAGTGGTTATCATCGGTTTTTTTGTTAACATTTGTGTGTATTAAAACCTGGTGACAAATGCTGTGGTAGCTGAAATTTTTTTAATGTTTTTTTTTCGTATTTTGTAACGCCAGTTTTTGTGATGTTATGTTATATTAGTGGCTAATTTGGGGTTTCGTATGGGTGTTGGTGTATAATCGAATCAGATGTTTAATTTGACATGACCAACTGCTGTTTACTATAGTTTTGAGCTTGTACTTTATAGTGTATTTGAATTTGAAGGCGAGTGCTGATGGAGCCGATTTTTTTCAGCAGTGTTTAGTTTAAGTATGATAGATGTTTCCCGCGATTTTGTCTTAGTGGTGTTCATCGGTTTTTTTGTAAACATTTGTGTGTATTAAAACCTGGTGACAAATGCTACGGTAGCTGAAAAATTTTTGATGTTTTTTTTTGTATTTTGTAAAGCTATTTTTTGTGATTTTATGTTATATTAGTGGCTAATTTGGGGTTTCGTATGCGTGTTGGTGTATAATCGAATCAGATTTTTTTTTATTTGACATGACCAATTGCTGGTTACTATAGTTTTGAGCTTATACTTTAGAGTATTGAATTTGAAGGCGAGTGCTGTTGGAGCCGATTTTTTTCAGCAGTGTTTAGTTTAAGTATGATAGATGTTTCCCGCGATTTTGTCTTAGTGGTTATCATCGGTTTTTTGTAAACATTTGTGTGTATTAAAACCTGGTAACAAATGCTGCGGTAGCTGAAAATTTTTTAATGTTTTTTTTTTCGTATTTTGTAAAGCTATTTTTTGTGATTTTATGTTATATTAGTGGCTAATTTGGGGTTTCATATGCGTGTTGGTGTATAATGGAATCAGATTTTTTTTATTTGACATGACCAATTGCTGGTTACTATAGTTTTGAGCTTGTACTTTAGAGTGTATTTGAATTTGAAGGCGAGTGCTGTTGGAGCCGATTTTTTTCAGCAGTGTTTAGTTTAAGTATGATAGATGTTTCCCGCGATTTTGTCTTAGTGGTTATCATCGGTTTTTGTAAACATTTGTGTGTATTAAAACCTGGTAACAAATGCTGCGGTAGCTGAAATTTTTTTAATGATTTTTTTTCGTATTTTGTAAAGATATTTTTTGTGATTTTATGTTATATTAGTGGCTAATTTGGGGTTTCGTATGCGTGTTGGTGTATAATGGAATCAGATTTTTTTTATTTGACATGACCAATTGCTGGTTACTATAGTTTTGAGCTTGTACTTTAGAGTGTATTTGAATTTGAAGGCGAGTGCTGTTGGAGCCGATTTTTTTCAGCAGTGTATAGTATGATAGATGTTTTCCGTGATTTTGTCTTAGTGGTTATCATCGGTTCTTTTGTTAACATTTGTGTGTATTAAAACCTGGTGACAAATGCTGCGGTAGCTGCAATTTTTTTAATGTGTTTTTTTCGTATTTTGTAACGCCATTTTTTGTGATTTTATGTTATATTAGTGGCTAATTTGGGGTTTCGTATGCGTGTTGGTGTATAATGGAATCAGATTTTTTTTATTTGACATGACCAATTGCTGGTTACTATAGTTTTGAGCTTGTACTTTAGAGTGTATTTGAATTTGAAGGCGAGTGCTGTTGGAGCCGATTTTTTTCAGCAGTGTATAGTATGATAGATGTTTTCCGTGATTTTGTCTTAGTGGTTATCATCGGTTCTTTTGTTAACATTTGTGTGTATTAAAACCTGGTGACAAATGCTGCGGTAGCTGCAAATTTTTTAATGTGTTTTTTTCGTATTTTGTAACGCCATTTTTTGTGATTTTATTTTATATTAGTGGCTAATTTGGGGTTTCGTATGGGTGTTGGTGTATAATCGAATCAGATTTTTAATTTGACATGACCAACTGCTGTTTACTATAGTTTTGAGCTTGTACTTTAGAGTGTATTTGAATTTGAAGGCGAGTGCTGTTGGAGTCGATTTTTTTCAGCAGTGTTTAGTTTAAGTATGATAGATGTTTCCCGCGATTTGGTCTTCGTGGTGTTCATCGGTTTTTCTGTAAACATTTGTGTGTATTAAAACCTGGTGTCAAATGCTGCGGTAGCTGAAAATTTTTTGATGTTTTTTTTTGCGTATTTTGTAAAGCTATTTTTTGTGATTTTTCACAAAATCATTTTACGTTTTTTCTTCTTTTAGGGAAAGAATTTTCCTATTTTTTTTTCTTAGTGCACCTCTGCTCTATTAGAGGAACACACCTTCTAAGTTTCATGCTTTTAGGGCTGACGGCTTAGGCTGTGCGTTGATTTTTCTTTAAACCATTTTTCCCCTTTTCCTCCTCTTTGGAAAATAATTTTCCATTTTCCTTTCTTAGCGGATGCCTACGTTATAACATCTACCTGCATGCCAAATTTTAGCCCGATCCGTCCAGTGGTTTGGGCTGTGCGTTGATAGATCACTATGTCAGTCAGTCAGTCAGTCAGTCACCTTTGAGTTATATATATATAGAAGATTAGTGGCTAATTTGGGGTTTCGTATGGGTGTTGGTGTATAATCAAATCAGATTTTTAATTTGACATGACCAACTGCTGTTTACTATAGTTTTGAGCTTGTACTTTAGAGTGTATTTGAATTTGAAGGCGAGTGCTGTTGGAGTCGATTTTTTTCAGCAGTGTTTAGTTTAAGTATGATAGATGTTTCCCGCGATTTGGTCTTCGTGGTGTTCATCGGTTTTTCTGTAAACATTTGTGTGTATTAAAACCTGGTGTCAAATGCTGCGGTAGCTGAAAATTTTTTGATGTTTTTTTTTGCGTATTTTGTAAAGCTATTTTTTGTGATTTTTCATAAAATCATTTTACGTTTTTTCTTCTTTTAGGGAAAGAATTTTCCTATTTTTTTTTCTTAGTGCACCTCTGCTCTATTAGAGGAACACACCTTCTAAGTTTCATGCTTTTAGGGCTGACGGCTTAGGCTGTGCGTTGATTTTTCTTCAAACCATTTTTCCCCTTTTCCTCCTCTTTGGAATAGTACATTGTTACCCGAGTGTTGAAAGTCACGTTTTTTGAGTCCCGAGACGGGTTTGGCGCCAGAGCGTAGCGAGGGCGCCAATGGAGCTTGAGGGACTCAAAAGACTTTCAACCGAGGTAAACACTGTGCTTTTCATTACGAATACAAGGAAAGTAAAAATAAAAACATGAAAGAAAAATTAGTGAAAATGAAGATTGAATTGCCGCCTTCCAGGTTTTTTTTTTCTTTTTCTCTGGCGGGCCTTCGGCTACGGCTCGCCAGCATTATTCAGCCATTATTTTCATTTTCATAATTTAAAAAATGGTAAATTGTTTGCTAAATTCTATGTTATTTTAAATAAATAGTTGAAGCTAGTAAAAATAAAAACATGATAGAAAAATTAGTGAATTTTATTTTACAGGTAGGTAATTAGGTAGGTACATTGTTACTTAAAGTTTATTGTAAAATTTGAACAATTACTAATATTCAGTGCAAGGTTTTTCCCCGGTATGTAGATATTAGATATTTTCTGGGTTGAAACTTGAGTTTCTGAAGTATCCAGGGATTCTTGGGTGAATGTTGGAGACATTGATATTAGTTTATTTTCTTCAGCTGTCACAGCAATATTTTTGGATTGCATCGGATAATCTTTTGAAGTGCTTGGTTGTGGAGAGTCAGTGGATTGCAGGTTTATCATTTCTGTTACTCTGTGTGATATCTTAGTTTTATTTTCCACTGACTCCTCTATGTAGCCTTCTGCTACTTTACTCGACTTCCAACCTCCATGCCTTTTAATGACAGTTAAATCGGCTCCGGAATCAGCCAGCAAAGTTGCCGATGTTCTGCGAAAGCAGTGACCCGAATATAGATTTGAGTTTGGCAAATTAAGGTAAGTGGCTATCTCTTTAGGAATACTCGAAATCTTGTTTTTGCCAATTACTTGCCGCACACACTTTCCATTATTATAGGTCATGAAAAAACGGTTCGTTTGTATACCACTTGGTCGTAATTTTTGGTATTTTTCTATTATATTTACAAATTCTTTTTTGATAACGAAGGTTCGGTCAACTTTGGTTTTAGTGCCACGTAACTTCACCAGTATTATATCACCTTGTTTCTCAATGTCCTCAATCGTCATATTTACTAGTTCGATACTTCTGCAAGCGCCACTTATCGCCAGTATCAACACAACCTGAAAAGTAGATATCTCTTTAATTGGTGTATCTATAATATATAGAAAGTTACAATTTGTTAAAAATTTAAGCGAATAACAATAAAAAGATTTACTTACCTTCATTGCTAAATATTTTTCATCAGGCGCTTGGTTTAAGAAGGTTTCTACATCTTGAGATGTGAAAACTTTTGATTTTTTCGATTTAAATCCATCAGATTGCCTTTTGACAAACGATGTAAGTCTCTCGAAATTCTTTAAATGTACATTATGTTTAGTACTTAATGTTGCCTTTAACATAGAATACACGCTCCATAATGTTGAAGGTTTGTAAGTCTTTGATAATTCGTTGAAATATATTAGCAAAACACTTTCTGATAACGAATTTACTTTTTTCTCAGCACGCCAGTTCATAAAATCGTCGTATGCTTTTAGGTATCTTTCTTTTGATTTAGGTGGTAAAAGGTTTTCCACTATGGCCTTAGCCTCTTCTTTTATAAATTCAGGCGTTAAATCCATATCTGAATCAGATGAACTCATTGTGTATTGAGATAACTCGAAAAAACAAATTAAGATTGAATTGCCGCCGTTTTCGCGTTTTTTTTTTCTGTGGCAGGGCTACGGCTGCCAGCATTATTCAGCCATTATTTTTATTTTCATAATTTAAAAAATGGTAAATGTTTTGCTCAAATCTATGTTATTTTAAAGAAATAATTGAAGCTAAATAATAGTAAAGTCATTTAGAAAATATATTCTTTATTTAGTACTATCTTTATGTTATTTAAATTTAAATTAGACATCGCGCTTAGACTTTTTAAACTTATTTTGTAATGGGTGACCTCCTTGCTGAATAAAAAGTTGGAATGTAAGAAAGTTAGAACTTGTTTTTTTTTATAATTTGACAGCTGTCAGTAGAAAGCGATTCTCCCTAGGGCTGAAAGTTTTATTTTCAATTAGGCCCCTCAGGCAACTTCAGACCTACTTTCAGAGTATGAGTAAAATTAAAATAATTTTTTTAAATGGAAAAAATAATTTTCCATTTTCCTTTCTTAGCGGATGCCTACGTTATAACATCTACCTGCATGC
Organism: Thera obeliscata; assembly: GCA_947578465.1. NCBI lineage: Eukaryota > Metazoa > Arthropoda > Insecta > Lepidoptera > Geometridae > Thera > Thera obeliscata. The sequence goes on along the minus strand of OX387912.1, from coordinate 17,650,997 downwards.
CAAATTTTAGCCCGATCCGTCCAGTGGTTTGGGCTGTGCGTTGATAGATCACTATGTCAGTCAGTCAGTCAGTCAGTCACCTTTGAGTTATATATATATAGATTTCCTGCGCACATCTAGGCGATGGCGATCAGCTGAAACGCTGTCAAATATGACAACGATATCTGACACAATAATTTTATCGCGGTGGTTGCGTATTTTTTGTTGCAATCTAAGCTTAGTCACGTCTGTTTGCTTAGAGCTTTGATTGCAAAAAAAAAGAAACAAAACATAACTTTGACAAAAGAACGATTGCGACTAGCTGAATGTTAACAAACATGAGAAGCGAATAGAAACTTTGCTTTGTAAAACTTGTATGGCAATAGATAGTGGTCGATATATGATGGTTTTTTGTTGGTATCATTTAATGTTAGCATCATACTTTTAATTGCAACAGTATTACACAAATTGGCCAGCAGGTCACCAATGAGGTTATCTGTGTTTTATGGAAATTATTTTTTTAAAGTCGAAAATAGCGTTTCGAAACTAATCTCTTCGTAGTTACCTAATCCTATTCCTGCCGTGAAGCAGCATTGCTGTGTTTCAGTTTGAAAAGTTTGGGTGCCGGTTAAATTACTGGAACGTGAGGCTGAGCATCTATTTGCCTCAAATTGATAGACGCAGGGCAGTGCATCGTAGGGCACGTTCTTGAAGAGCGTGAACTATGCCATAATAGGTATGTTTGTTCCATCAGCTACGTAGAAAACTGTTTGCTAATTTTATAGTTGTGATTCTGTTTAAGTTCTACTGTGCCTGCTCTAGATATCCAGTTATTCGATACTTGAGAGATGCTGGGTCGACTTGTTGACGACTAATGCCTTTTTTATCACCACTTCATACGTCATTGGTAACGTACTAATCATTATGTAGCCACGCAATATTTTACTGCCAGTTTGAAATTTTCGGCAAACGAGTATCTAATCACAAATATTTTTAAAATGTCCTTAGGGTTAAGAGCCGAGCGAGATTTGAACACGCGTGCGTTTTCTGGATCTTTGTGATTTCTTTGAGACAATACATAAGAAGACAAAATCGATAAAAAAATAAGTATTAATTGTATGAGCTATATTCAGAGCTTTTTTTTTATTCATTATGTATCTCCATATAATACTTACATTTTGATCTGTAAAGATGGGCATTGATCTGCCTTTAACTGTCAAACACTGGAGAAAAAGCGCCGAAGACATAGGTTCAGTGACGCCTTTTGGTAGTGATGCCTAAAATATTGCTCGAATCGCGCTCGTGTGAACGTACCCTTAGTAATTATGAACGTACTGATTTAATTCACCGTACCGTACGTAGTATAATATTTTTTTACTCTTTGCTCTTAGTTACACGTACACTCATTTTAATGAATTAATTCGAAATGTTGCATGTAAAAAAATGCATTGATCATTTCAATATTGGACTCCGACTCTAGGGAAATTTATTCATAGCGACACGAAATAATTTGATTCAATGCTCCGTAAATATTTATATGAATATTTTTTATTTTACTACACAAAATATTTGGGAACGTGAACCTGTGCAAAGTATAATATTTTATTTCTCTCCTTTCTCATCAAACCGTACCTACATTCATGTATCGATAACAAAGTCCAATTTCAACTTAGAACACAGAAAACGCATTATGATTAAGTGCCAAAGCTTTCAAGGGACTGCGCGAAATCTTCTTTTGTTAGTCATATCATTCGATTTGCACCGATGTGTACCACTTGTTGATAGTTCAGTACATCCCTAATTTTACCTGACCATGAACCTTACTAAAGAGTATACAATTTGTTCAAACAATCGCTGAATTCACTTTGATTTTCAATTTTTTTTTTTTAAATTTGAAAATTGAGCTTGGATTCAGCGGTCACCCGAAAGAGAGATGACTCTTTCTTTTCTGTAGGGCTGAACTTCCACCTAGATTAATCTAGCCAGTCGTTTCAAAGAGATTATAGTGATTTTAATACAAATGTGTCTTGTCTGGAAAAATTAAACGAATTATTCAGTAACTTAATTTTAGAAAGACGTGGTAAAATGAGACCATCTGGGAATATATGAGAGTATTTATTATGTAGATAGGTAAGTAAAGACAGGCGTTCAGTCTGGTGCTGAGTTTATGAGGGTGGAAGCACCCCTGACAAAAACATCTGGGGCGCGTGCGCTGGTATCGCACACATGAATTGGAGGAACTATTAGCAAATGGTAAATATCGCATTTAATTCGGTACTTTAAGAGGTTCCGCTGTAAAACTCTAGATGGCGTTTAATAAACGTGGAAAAATTTATAGAAAAACGTGCGTTCTTAAAAATAATGGTAACTCTAATAAGTTTTTTGTTGCGTTTTTAATCAAGAACAGTTCATTTGTTTGTGTTTGTGAAAATGATTGTATTTCCAAAATTGACACCTTGTTTCTTAACAGTGTAACATTGAGCCAAGTTAAATGCAACAGACAAAGTTGAATCCATTTTAAAGTTAGTTCCGGCGAGGCTTTTAGCGCAATAAATGCCTTCCTTCCTCCACTTTCTTAAAAGTTTCCTTTAAAACAAAAAGATTTGTTTCTTATCCTAGAACAAACGGCATTTCTTAGGGTCATTGTTGAGGGAGCGGAGGCTCCGCAGCGGAAACTGTCCTTTTGTTAGACGTTTATTCCGCTTGGTGAAGCAAACTTTACTTTCAACTTTACTAGCTACACCCCACGTTTTGAAGTGGTTGTGGAGTCAATTGATGCTTATTTTCCGGGTCAAAAAAGTAACAAGTAAAAGTAAGTAGAATTTGTTTAATACATTTTACATACTTTAAAACCATCCATTCATTTGATTCTATCCGTCAAATAAAATTGCCAGTTCCACATATTTTTTCGAGTTCTATCCCAACTAGCAGGGAAGACTGATTTTTTTTTTCTTGGCTGTCTTGGTGCTATAATATATTTTATAATAAGCTTAAATTTCAAAAAAAAATATACAAGTATATATCAGCTATCTGGTCCCAATAGAAGCTAATTAAACTTTAAGATTAAGATAAAATGTTTTTATTGTAAAACTGTGTATAAAAGATCTTAAGCTCTGCTTAAAAACTCTGCTTAATTTGGGACTATAAATTGATTTTTAGACGTTACACTAGTGTGGATTGTCCACATTGTTTATTTATTGTTCTAATCGATTTTCCAAAAATATCCGCTATCCGATACATCGTACAGCAGATTATTGAAACCGCTTTGTGTGCATAGACCGACCATATCTGTCCCAAGCCGATTTCCTGAGAACTACTCGCAGCGATTCGTATCGGAACGAAGAAATTCCCGATTTCTTTGTTAATCCCGGCTCTTACCCTTTGTTTTATCTTCGCAATAAGTAGTTTTGTATTTGCCTTTGTTGTTCAGTATTTCGCTATTACAGAGCCGGTTTGAGATAATCTGTTGCAGTCGTTGTTTTGGCTTAAAACTTTGGTAATTCAGCGTCTGTAAAATCTTTTGTATATTTTAAATGAGCGCAGTTGGCGGCTAACCTCATTTTCAGAATACCAAATTGTACTTTAAAAATGGGGTTTAGTATAAAATGGTGAAGTCCTGTGAAATTATTTGTGCCAATTTCAACCCATAATGCAACTATTTGGGGTCGAATTTCACAAACTCCTGCTGGCCTACCATGAGCTTCATATGGTTATGGTTATGGCTGTCAAAATTGTGTCAACAGTGTCAACACATTCAAACCCAAGAAGAAAATGAATGTGTGGGTCAGCCAATCTATACAAAATTTGGCAGCCATAGCCATAACCATATGGGGCTCGTGGTAGCCCTGCTGTTTACTAATACCCCTAATATTTCTACAAATATTATACCCTTATGGCGAATTATGCTACATGTATATGTCAGGAACTTTTTTTTAATAGATCGTGCTATTACAATTTGGTTCCCTGACCAGGATAAGATTTTATGAAAAAATTCTTACAATTAAAACTAACTTCCGAAGAAAGATTCAAATGTTAAATTCAAACGGGTTTCCCACTTCATTTATAAACATCGGAAGAAATCTCTCGTTTAAGCCCCAATCAGCTTCAGTAAGTGCTTTTTTACAGTTAAATGGAAAACTCAATTAGTGTTCTTCTGTCCATCTGTATGTTTTTAAAACGAACTGACATCCGCTTTACGTTCTTGAAAGTTTTTGCAAAGTTTTAATAATAAATACTTATGAAAAGGAAAATCTTGGTGTCCGAAAAAACTAACACTCTCGGAAGTATTTGTGTGTGACGCATTGTTCAGCCGAGGGCCGTCATAAATAAAAACTTTTTGCTTTTTTCTTTCAAAACTACTTTTTATTTGATCACATCGATGTGTTCAGGACATCTTACAAAATAATTATTTTGGGGCTTAACACCTGGTGTGAATGATCCTTACGGAGTTGCTGTCCACTTTCTTGCAGTTTAAATTTAGTTTTGGCTTACCTAATTCTTCCACAAAATAAGCTAGATAAAAATAAAGGTCAATAAGCTAACAAATTATTGAATAGTAAGTGATACTTAATAAAAAAACAGTCGCACAGTGGAAATACCGTCAGAAGGGAAAACTAGAACAATTACCCTTCTTCTGACCCGTTTTTCCCTTCCCTGACTTTATCCCTGATGTTTAGGTGACGGTGTCAAAAGTTCATTAGTTTTTTCCCACCTTAAAAAATGCTCAAATAAGCCTTAAACAAGTTTACTTAAAAAAATAGTATCCTAACTTTAATCCTCAGTAATGGTAAGTTACCTTTAAATCTCTGAGTACCAATTAATTAAATGATGATAGATCTACTCAGCCTAGTGGTCCTAATCCCGCCATTACGTACGAAGCTCGCTAAGCCGCGGGTTTCCTCACATTGTTTGTACTTAGAAGTAATTTCTCCGTTACAAATCCCCCAGTGTGAAGTAATTGTACACAATTACAACGCAACTATCCTTATTACTAGCTTCTTGAAAGCGAGACTCTATTTAGTCCGTCGTATTTTTCTTATGATTAAATTAGCTGGGAAATGCAAGACACTGTAGTTTACCCAAGGGACAAGCCGCAAAACAACACAAATAAAACCCCAGCGTCTATCAAAGCACTGCGTACATAACAATAGCAATAAATAGTAGAAAATAATTGTTGATAAACTTTGTTTACAAAGAAGCTGACAGTTCAATTAAAATACAAAAACAATTAAATTGAAAAAAAAAACAAATACATTTACACAAACATTTAAACAAATACAATAAAAAAAAATATATATATGACCCTGCCATAATATAATGGAGTCCAAACCATTTTTTAATAGTATAGCTTCTATTTAATGTCGCTAACAGTTATAGTAGAATAGTTGTACATCTATAGCGATACTGCAAAGGGCATTGGCTGATGAGTCAAGTCAAGCTTTTATTCCACTTGATAATGGAACCAATAGTTTCACCACCTGGTGTTAAGCGGTATACATCATCTATAACAAAGCATCGCCTTCGAGGTCTTGCGTCCATCAACTTGTAGCATACAGGAAATATATTTTTGAGGGTAACTACTCAAAAGAAAAAGAAGACTGTAGGTGTGTTAAATAGATACTTAGGAGTTAGAATGATTGTACTGGTGGTGGTTTGGTGGAAAGTCGGCTTTACTTGACTACAGATTACAATTGAGTTACTATGTCTCGGTGCCATCAATTGCGGAACACTGGCCTCATTTAGGAGTCTTGTAAATTGGCTGCGTCTTCATTTTCCTTGGTATTATTGGTTATTTATTTTTAATTGGACTGTGGGTTGTTCAGCTTCTGTTTTCTTGTTATGAACACAACAGTGCTTTGAACCGATGCTGTTGTTTTATTTTCACTTGTAATTTTTTCTGCAGTATTTAACATAGATTTTCAACCTGTACAGGCGTTACAGTTCAAAATTGCAGTACTCTCAAACGGTGAAGGAAAACATCGTGAGCCAACTGGCATGTCATAGAACCCAAAAAATTTGAAAACATTGTGAAGTGCACAGAAGGAGCCTCTTTGAGGCGTACTTAAAATCCTTTCACCACACTTGGTCTGATACGATAAGAAGAAGAATCAGATTTTAAGTATGTCCAGTGCGTTCATCCTTTAGGTTTTTGTCAATTAAAATATTTTTCATGATCCTAATAGCTCCTTCCCACCGGTGTGTGATATCGCGCACGGAGGCGGATCAGCTCGCACGACACACCATGGGAACGGTCTCGTGCGCCGAGGTGCGCGGTTGCACAGGAGCCCTTTCTGTGTGCGTTGCCGTGCGTCGTCGTCGGCTGTGCGTGATGATCTGCAGAACCACGCACCGTAGGAAGGCAGCATAAGAAGTAAACTTTCTGTTGCTGATTTTTGTTACTGTGCTTCACGTATAAGGCAAGACCAAATCTCCGTAACACATCACGTCTTTGACACATTTTTCAGATTTATCACTAGAAGGAAAAGGAAGAAAATCTTACGGATTTACTTCGAAACCTTGACATCAAAGCGCTTGGAAGTAATCCGTGAGCACAGCAATAAAATACTTGTGTGGTGTATGTACAGTAAGTCGTTTACAAAAACAGCAAACTAAAAATTCAGTTTTAAATTTTTTAAGAGAAAACTTTGGCGGGACGATATTGACACCTTTGAGAGAAGATGGTGGGAGGAGGCTCGAGAGAATAAGTGGAAGGTTTTGAGACCTTTGCTCAGCAAGCATTTTAGGAATACTTTCAAGATAAATTTATTTATGTATAATATATTATATGATTGGTTTGCGATCTCGTTTATATAGATACTCGTATTATTATAATAGAAGTAGTTTATAAAGCTTCAAATAAATAAATAAAGAACTCAAATCTCTGCCGTCGAAGTACAATATCACCAATCATGTAACATCCCTCTAGGTTACAAAAATCTTTAGAAAACCTCTCATCTGTTCCCTATAGTATTTTCAGAAAACTTTTTGTGAGTTAAAGCAAAACCTTAGAGATTCTCAAGGGGCAGACCGCCGTTGATGACACTCTTAGATTTTTTGAAAGAAAAAAAACACTGATCTTAAAGAAAAATCGCAAGGAAATAGCTTGTATGCAATCCGATTATACAAAGCTCTTCAAAAAATTAATTAACGGTTTTTCCAACTTTAATGCGAGAACCAGTGAAATACAACTACTCAACAATACAAATTATTATTATGGTATTGTGGACAATTCACGCAAGACAAAACGTAAGGCATCTATACCCACCAGATGGACCGACGACATTGTTAAGATCACGGGAAGTCAGTGGGTGGAAAAAAGCTCTGAATCGTTCTTCCAGGAAATGTGTAGGGGAGGCCTATGTCCAGCAGTGGACTTATTCAGGCTGGTGATGATGAAGCTCAGTGATTGTATAATATCTTTCAGGGTGTCAAAATGTGCCATCGAGAAGTACGGTTGTCTCCAACTTAAAGATTCCGCTGAAGGTGGACCCATTAGTAAAGCTGAAGATGTCGTTACTGGTCCTTGAATATTTTAGCATAAATCACCCGACATGGAGGTTTGCGGCGTTTTTCACGACTTGCCACTTGCATTTTCATAAGAAGATTTTGATGACACATTTACATAGCTTTCCCTGATTTCCATGTTTTAAAAACTGCACAATATATTATACATTAAACAAATTATATTATTATAGATGAATGGATTTATTTATAAAATGGAAAAAAATAACATTGATGCTCTCAATGGGCTTAGATATATTTCATTCCATTAATTCACTAACAATCATAAAATAAATGCTACTCGTACAAAATACAATATAACATTTAAATACACAGTCATCAAATTATAAAATAAACACATACTAAGCAAATAAAATCGAATGTATGAGATTATATTACAACAGTATTAGGTATTAATAAATTTGATTGTCACGTCTGGTAGTCAATGAATATAAACAGTTATTCATTCATTTTCACTCCAGATTTATTAAAAAATAAATATAATTGCGGATCCCTGGAATAAAAACAAACCCTCTCAGAATGACAGATAGATCGTGGTTGTACACACAGAGCACCAAACACGCTTTTGCTTACGTTTCGTGGTTGTACACGCAGGAACAAATTAATAGTCCTCGAATTGCGGATTCATTCTCCTTTTGTTTTTCATGACATTTATTATTACCTACGCCCTCTGGCAGGCGGATATTGCTGTGGACACATTGCTCATCTGTGTTTGTACCAAAACTACTAAATAAAGTAGTGGAATCCCGCGCGACTTCCATTCCATTCCATCAGCAGACTACCAGACGTACGGAAATGAGGCACCCATTCATGGTAGATACACCTTCTGCCCGCACTAAGCGCTTTCCCTCCACTTTTATAATGCGGACAGTCAAAGAGTGGAACTCGTTGCGAGCGTCTGTTTTTCCATATACCTTTAATTTGGATATTTAAAAAAAAAGTATATGTATATTTTCTAGGTGAGATTGCTGTCAAGCGTTAGCGGGTGGCATTGCGGAAATCTCTGTTCTATAGCACCTTTACACTACATCAGAAATCTTTACATAAATATAATATAATACCTATCCCTTCAATTTCATACTTCTGGGATTATTAGTTTATGATGTGAGGTGCGTTGATCGTCAGTCAGCCAGTAACGTATGAGTTTTTAACATAAAAGATAATAATTATTTAATAAATCTGGTTGGCTTACGATAATAACAAATCTTTTGTTAGGTAAAAAAAAAAAAAAATAGATAAACCTATGGGGTGTTATTAATAATCCTGGCGCAACGCTGGAGTAGTTAAATCGTGTTTTGTCACATTTGCTCGAGTTGACAATTGCATGTCAATGCATGAGACAAAACACGGATTAACTAGTCCAACGCTACGCCAGGATTATTTATTAATAAGACCCATGATGTATCTCACTTATTTTGTATGAGAAAATTCAAGCGAAAAGTGATATAATTATGTATGCCTACTGAAAATGAGCTGATTTGTTATATCGGAATAGACTTGAAATGGAAAATATAACTTCCTCTCAGATTTCGCCAAGTAGGTACAGTTGTGGGCAATAAATATTGCATATCGGCTTTTCTGCTTTTGTAGAGCGCTATCTCTTTCTGACGCACATTACGCTCATGAAGCCGAAATTAGCCGATGCGTTTTGTTGCCTACATAATAATTATAACCTAATATACATTATCTGACTGTGTGTCTCAGAATGTCTGTACTAACTGTCCGTTTGTTTCATTTCTCTTCCTTTGTTAGCTGAATTGACGTCAATTAGATGGAACAAATATTATTATTGTACGCAAATATTTAGTCGTTTTTCACAAAAAAATTGTTTAGCTAATATAATAGCTGTATAACTCTTGCGAGAAAATCTACTGGTATTAAAACACTTATTCACGATTTGAAAAATTCTATTTTTGTCTGAAAGGAAAGGAAGGTAATACATACTTCCAGATTAGTCCCCTAGAAATGCCATCAAAATTGGTTCAGCATTTTTGCCATGAAGTCGGTTTCTCAAGTTTTTTAAACTCATATTAGTTAAGAGCTCGTTTGCCAACTCAGTTTTTTTTTCTGTCCCACAGCTTTATTGTGATTCTTGTAGTTTATTTATTAGACGTTTCAAAGTGAGCCTTGTGAATTCACCCGTAAACATTCCACGCAGGCCTACTGTGCATGCGCTGCGCCAGATACCCAACAGCCCTTGGGTCACGCGTCGCCCCGATCAGTCGCTTAAGAACATTTTGAAGGCCCACAAGGCTTCGGTTCCCCACGGAGTCTCAACCCCAAGAGGAAATAAGTAGGCTCTGTCGAGACCTGCATATTTGCGCCTTATCCTCTCAGCACAGTTGTTAGTAGCTCTGCCTTCTGCGCCGCAGGTCGTGGGTTCGATCCCCACTGAGAACAAAATATTTGAGTGGTGAAAGCAGATGTTTGTTCTCGGTCTGGGTGTTGTATTGCATACTAAGTAATTACAAAAAAAATATGTATGTATTATATCAGCTATCTAGTTCCCATAGTACAAGCTCTGCGTAATTTGGGGCTAGATAGTGTTGTGAGAATTGTCCACAACTTTTTTTTATATTTGAACTTAGTTACTTAGACATAGATATATCAGACCCGAACTGTCCAAAGTGAGCCATAGTTCGTGACCTCGTTACCGCATCCACTTCCTAATTTAAGAGCATTGCAATGTATGTAAATTGCAATGTTAACACGCCAGAGCTCGGAGTAATTACTCACGCGCTGCCTAGCCGAGCTAACGTACCATATTGTACCTTTGCGGTGCCGAAAGGTGAAATTCAGGAAGCCTTCGGGGCTAAACTTGGGGTAATATTTAACTAAGGTATTACTGTATCTCGTTTTGTGACATTTATTTTTATTAATTTATTGTTTTTTAGGGTTTTGTAGCCAAATGGCAAAAACGGAACCCTTATAGATTCGTCATGTCTGTCTGTCTGTCCGTCCGTATGTCACAGCCATTTTTCTCCGAAACTATAAGAGCTATACTGATGAAACTTGGGAGTAGATGTATTCTGAAAACCGCATTAAGATTTTAATATAACAGTTTAAAAAAACAATAAATTTTGGAAGTCCCCATACTCAGAACTGAAATTTAAAAAAAATGTTTTTCATCAAACCCATACGTGTGGGGTATTTATGAATAGGTCTTCAAAAATGGTGTTGAGGTTCCTTATATAGTTTTTTTCTAATTTAATAGTTTTTGTTTAGGTCGGTATCAGCTCAGTCGGTAGTAATTAGTGGGCATGATTCCCACCGAGAACATATTATATTTGTGTGGTGAACACAGATGTTTGTTCTCTGTCTGGATGTTATATTGTATTCTAAGTATGTATTTAAAAAAATGTATATAACTATTATATCAGCTAACATGGTTCCCATAGTACAAGCTCTGTCTAATTTGGGGCTCGATAGTGCTATGTGTATTTTCTACAATAATTTATTATTTATTGATATTTCATCAGTTTACGCTAGCAATTTAGCCTTCAGTGTTTGCTATAGTATCCACTTGGCGACAAAAGTAGATACGGTACTTTAAAGTAACTTTATTAAAAATCTTACAACAAACACATTTTATAAATTAATCCGAGAAGGCAGTTCTCATTTACACAATATGATTATGCGCTTGTTAGTGTCATAACCGGCAGAGTTATGCTAAACTTGCGCTCAACTTATAATGAGATTCAAGAGTCTGATATTGCAGAAAGTAGAAAACCCTTAGGTCCCGCGCAAACTCGTGGACGACACGCCACAGAATTCTAAATTACTCAATGTTTCCTATATATACAACGAAATAGACAAACAAGCATACGGCCTACCTAATCGGAAGCAGTTACCGTAGTTTACGGACGCCTGCAATACCAGAGGTATCACAAGCATGTTGACGACCTTTTAAAACTTTTAAAACGCCCTTTTTAAAGAACCCCATGTCCTTGGAAAGCCTCAGCAGGGAGATAATTCTCAGCCTCAGTGTTTGCGGAAGGAAATTCCTTTGAAACCGAACGGTGCGCAACCACCCAGGCTCCAAGGTGTGAGGATGAACTCTCTGCTTATGGCAACCTTGGTAATTGTTTGTAATGACCTGTAGTACTAAAACCCTGCATCGAAGTTATAAATCTCAATTTTTTTTGTTAATTTTTTTTGTTAGTCAATTTTTTAGGAACACCGTTCATGCCTCTAAAACTTTTAGTACGCTTCTTGAATAAAAATCACTTGGGTTCCGATGATGTTTAAAATGTAGACGTGTTATGTGAACATGAAACGATTTAAAGTTGTGACATTAGAATTATATTTTTTTTCGTTTTCTGTTTACACAAATCTTTGAGCTACTGTATCTTTGCTACAAAAACGAACTTTTATAGGTTTAACTTTGTTATTATTTTAAACTGGGTCATTTTACTGTAGGGCCTCCATCCATTTTTCAACACATCTCGATCTTTGGCTACAGTGACCCAGCCGTTCATTGACAATCGAGATCGTCCCGCCATCTTCTCCGGGGTCTCCTCTACGACGCCGACCTTGTGGGACCCAATCAGTTCATATTTTGACCCAAAAAACGTCCGGCATTCTATAATAAGTCTGTTAAAATAACTATACCAAGTGTTATAAGATGGTTCCCTTAGTACAAAAAAAAAAGGCCTTTGCATCTTTTCTAGATGATTTATATAGCGTCAGGGGCAACTGGTGATCACTCATGCCCCTACTTACGGGACGCTATAGTGCCTGGGACAGGAGAGCACTGGTGGTCTAGTGGTCGTGACCCCGCCTTCCGATCCTAAGGTCGTGGGTTCAAATCCAGTCGTGTACCAATGAGTTTTTCTATCGAAAAAATTATGTACACATTGCAAGTGCTCTCAAACGGTGAAGGAAAACATCGTGAAGAAACCCGCGGCTTAGTCAGCTCCGTACGTATTGACCATGTCTTTCCTGTGGATTAGGCTGACTAAGCTGTTAGGATGGTCTAGGTGCTGGGCAAGCCTATTCCATCTAAAATCCTTAAGGGGCCAGCGGAGGGAAAATTTTCATACAAACGTAATACCAAAATAATTACTAGTTTAGGCAGATTTTCACTATATTATTGTAATAACTATATTCGTATAGTATTTATCTAGGTTCCTGAACAGTTTTTATTTTTAAATTACTTACCTCAAATGAAATAAACACCAAGCGCATTTTATACATTTTTTTCATTGCAAAATGTGATTGGCGTTAATTTCATTTGAGGTATGTAATTTAAAATAAAAACTTTTCAGGAACCTAGATAAATACTATACAAATACAGTTATTACAATAATATAGTGAATATCTGCCTAAACTAGTAATTATTTTGGTATTACGTTTATATGAAAATTCGCCCACAATAATATAGTGAAAGTCTGCCTAAACTAGTAATTATTTTGGTATTACGTTAATATGAAAATTCGCCCTCCGCTGCCCCCTTAATACAAACTCTTTTTAATTTGGTCAAGGTAGTTTGGTATATTTATATTTTTATTTTTATTTAGTTGTCTAAAATTATGCCACATCTGCTGTTAATAAAACATCATTGCCGAAGTGCTTACGAGATAATTCATTTATAGGGTGCTCCTTTATTTATGGAGGCTTTTGAGATATTTGCATGTATTTATGCATCACACAAGGATTTACTACGCAGTGTCCAATAATACTGAGTTATTGGGCGTGCAAGGCCGACGTTGCCGTCGTAAGTCTGAATTTGGGGAGTGTTGACATTTGTACCTGACAGCCGATACATTGATGCGTAGTTAAACATAATGTTCAACATTTATGCCACATGGATCCATTCTTTTATTGTTTGCCTTGTTTAGATACAATTAATTCATTTATTTTCAGATTGTAGGATCCATATTTGTCAGTTTTTAGGGTTCCGTAGCCAAATGGCAAAAACGGAACCCTTATAGATTCGTCATGTCTGTCTGTCTGTCTGTCTGTCCGTATGTCACAGCCATTTTTCTCCGAAACCGTAAGAGCTAGACTGATGAAACTTGGCGAATATATATTATGTATTCTGTGAACCGCATTAAGATTTTTATACAAAAATAGAAATAAAACTATAAATTTTGGGGGTCCCCATACTTGAAACTGAAACTCAATTTTTTTTTTTTCATCGAACTCATACGTGTCTACTATCTATGATGGGTCTTCAACAATGATGTTGAGGTTTCAAATATAGTTTTTTTCTAAACTGAATAGTTTGCGCGAGAGACGCTTCCAAAGTGGAAAAAAGTTGGTCCCCCCCTCTCTAACTTCTAAAATAAGAGAATGATAAAACTAAAAAAAATATAATGTTGTACATTACTATGCAAACTTTCAACGATATTTGGTTTGAACGAGATCTAGTCAGTAGTTTTTTTTTTAAGCGTCATAAATCGTTAACCGCAATTTACCTTTCAACGAACTACAAGAACCTTTATATTATGTTACTTGATGCTACGGAACCCTTCATGGGTGAGTCCGACTTGAACTTGGCTGCTTTTTTTTAAATTAATTATCTTGTCGCAAAGCTTAAAAACAATTTTATTACAGATGGTTATATAATTTGTTATTAGTTTTTTGACACGTTGTTATCAATAAGTCCATGAATATTTACGGGTGCATCCATAATGGTGGTCATTCAGCTAAGCAGACCGATAAGTTTGTTGCCATCTCTATTTGTTGATATGAAAGTGACAGTGAAAAAATACTTTTAGCGAGCCGGCTAAAAGTGACAGGCATTATGAATGAAGGTGTTCACATCTCTAAGTTTTAAACTCTCACTGCAACACACTGAATAATGTTTAGTGGGGTGTACATCCCCTCGCTATAATTCCAATCAACGATCATATGCCCTTAAACTGGGGTTTATGCTAACTAGAATTTAGTGAACTAACTGTATGAATAAATCAAAGTAGAAACTATGAGATTGAAGACTTTAAAATATCCCAAAACGTATTAACTGTAGGCTTACCACAAGCTCTGTCTGGCTCTGTCTCTGGCTCTGGTTTGGAGACTGTGTGCGTGCTCACCAGTGATACTGTGTGTGTAACGTTTCGACGTAGGATTTATTTATTCAGCACTCACGCAGACTCAAAACCAAAGCAAGAGACAGAGTCAGACAGAGCTTGTGGTAGGCCTCCTGGGATGTATTAAAACATAATAAATAATACTTTGGCTGTCACTAGAAATTTGAACCATTCTGGTGAAAGGATTGAACGTACTCATTTTTCGAGCAATAAAACATTTTCTAAATGTTATTGTATATTTTTGTTAAAAAATTAAAACACGATTCAAGCCGGGTTAAGTCAACTAGTAAACAATTTGCAGTCGTGACGCCACACATCAGTCACAGCTGCTTCCGGTGAAGTCACGGCTATAAACATGCCACATCCGGTGCGTTTGACGGCAGCTGCAAAAATAAGCCGCTGAAGCCTGAAAATAAATATTGAAAAGTCATTCTCAATTGCAATAGTTTATTAAATGAAAATATTTTTTTTTAATCGTATTATTTGTATTTGATTTAAAACTTTAAAGTTGATTTAAAATGATTAATGTAAAAGCTTAGTGAGCATGATATTTGTATAGCCGGTTTCAAACATTTCTCAAATTTTTTTTCCTGGACTTTATTTGAATAGGTACTCATTTATAACTAGCAAACTGAAATTCATATAGTCTATTGGTTAAACAAACATAACTTACTGTTTAACATTGTTTGATTGAATTGTATCAAACTCTGTGATAAATATAATATTCACTAAATCAAGAAGAAAATGGAGAATTGAATAACAGTAGGCCTACCATGAGCTCTGTCTCTGTTTCTGGTTTTGAGTCTGTGTGAGTGCTCACCAGTGCATTATAATGTGTGTGTGACGTTTTGACGTAAGATTTATTTAGACAACACTCACACAAACTCAAAACCAGAACCAGAGACAGAGCCAGACATAGCTCATGGTAGGCCTACTGAACATTATTTAGAGGTGGCAAAACTATAGGTTCCCTAACTCTTTTGTTAAAACCGTGGTCTCTAGAAATCGTTTACCCAAATGAAAGAATCAGAGTTACATAAAATCGACCAGATTAGCAGTCACAGATCAAATAAACACAGGAGATAAGCCATACGAGACTTGCTGTAAATGTGACGTGACCGACGATTCAATACTTTGTTATAGGCGATGGTTACCACTTAATATCAGGTGGGTCATACGTTAATTGTATTAAAAAAAAAATAAGCATTTTGGTTTAAAAATACAGTAGTACCGTCAAACTGTCAAACCTGTTTGACAGATTAGTATGACATCTATCATCGCGTCTTACCTCCCCATCTTACGCTATTCCCTACAATTTATCAACCGATTAGCCAACATTATCCTTTCAGCATTACCAGGATTATTTGACGTTCCTATTCATGAGTGATGCGCTTTACTCCGGTCACGTAACGCCATTCATACCCCCCTTTTTACTCCCTTTCATCCCCTTATCCCCCCTTTAATACGCGATCCGACTGTTGATACTGCCGTGATATATTGCCGACTCGCGAAGATAGCCTAGCTAGATGGATGATAAAGATCCTTTGGACAAATACGGCATGACATCATCAGGGTCTTAAGGATCAGTCATGCAATCCTTCATTCATTGATTTAATGAATGATATTATGATATACGATGATTAATTTAGTATACTGACTGTGGACGTCTAGTATAATCCCACTAATATGAAAGAAATAAAAAGAAAGGAAGAAAAATATTAATTTGCGAAACAAAACTCACACTAACAATAATAAACTTAACAACTTATCACTAAACTAAAGAGGTGAGCTTTGTGCGTCGCAAAACGGACTCTGGCTCAGCACATGTTGGTTGGCTAACAACCAACGCTGGTCTTCCGACAGAGCTGGTTCGGCGATGTCGAAATGTATGAATATCCTATCCTACAACGTGAAAGCTTGTATATAAGTATGGATGGATGGATGTTTGTTACTCTTTCACGTAAAAACTACTGGATGGTTTTTAACGAAACTTTACAATTATATAGCTTATACATCACAAGCTGCAATTTATAAAGGTATTGTAACGGAACACAGCTGATGTAAGTAACGGGAACGGGGCGAGCGAAGCCGCGGGCGCTCGCTAGTTTGTATTTGTATATTTATTTAACAAAAAAAAACTAGGGCTTAAAAATTTAGGCTTCCAATATTTCAAAGAGCATTTTCCAATTAGGTTGATATAAGAACTAAGCAATTAATAAAAGAGCCCTATATTCGCAAACAACTAGAACAAATCGTTCTCTTCAATTCATTTACCTCGCTTAAAACTTCCTTTCGTAATGGGAATCGTTGGGTTTACCGCAAATGCAGTGCTGCTAGCACCGGTTTTGGTCTTCTTCTGCTTGTTGTTATACTTTTATAGAATAAATATCGTGGACAATTCACACAACTCTATTTAGCCCCAAGCTAATCAGAGCTTGTACTATGGGAACCAGATAGCTGATGTAATACTTTTTTTTTGTAAATACATACTTGGAATACAATATAACACCAGACAGAGAACAAAAATGTACATTCATTACACAAATATTTGTTCTAGGTGGGGATCGAACCCACGGCCTACGGCGCGGAAGGCAAAGCTACTACCAACTGAGCTGAGAGGCCAGCCAGTGAGAGATTGAGAGTCTGTGAGAGATGCTTCCTTCAGCAGCCAAGTGGAAGTCTACATACGGAACCCTGATGGCTGTTTTGATGGAAGTTACATTGCTAGTTTTACAAAAACTGTCGTTCAGGGCACTGGGCCCAACCCAAATATCTAAAGCTTATTTTTAATGCCCGAACGTGTACCTTTTAGAGCTTTGGGTCGCAAAGGACCCCCTTTTTGAACCCGGGATCGCAAAGAACCCCCTTTTTAATTGAGGATCACTATCAATGTTTCGTTACTTGGAATTCCCTGATGAGTTTTTAAGCCTACCTTTGCGTTTCAGTCCATGATATAATAGCTAGATCACTTGATGCAATTTTTTTATTTCTGCCCAAAAACTTGAAAGATGGCATGTACAAACTAATAATAAATAGTGACGTCCAATGGCATACAGGCATGTACAAAAGTTTTTTTTTTATATTTTGCGCAATCTACAAGAACACTTTTCAAAAGATAAAAAAATCTTCGACATATTTTGAGGTACAGGTGCATTTTATGCCTTACTTGAATTTTCATAAATCAAATTTCCTTAAACATAGTTGCACTATTTTACACTATTTCACTTTTAGTAGTAGTAGAGCTCTTTGTGAAGGGCTCGTCTGGGGAAGTACTACCGCCACGCCTATTTCTGCCGTGAAGCAGCATTGCTGTGTTTCAGTTTGAAGGGTTTGAGTGCACGGAAAAAAAAATATGTTTTAAACCAAGAATATTTCCCTTGGTCAAGACATTGCGTGATTCATATATGGGGAAAACAATATATTCTTAAAATTAGTAAATATTTGTCTTGTTATTAATTCTCCTTCCAAGTATATATATTCACAAATTAAGACAATATCTGTTCTTGCAATAGAAAAGCAACGTTGTCTTTGCATAAGCAAACACATTTTTTTAAGTTAAGATTCCTAAATTCTCATATTTAATACCATTATGTCTTAAATATAGCATGTAATCATCGAATTTATTCTTGGTATTTATGAGGATATCTCATATCCTCCTTCATCTAGAATATATTTATTGGTCAAGAAATGATATTGTTTCTGATCAAGAATATATCTATTGGTCAAGAATTTCCGTGATTCATATATGGGGAAAACAATAAATGCTTGTATTGAAACAGAACTATTTTCAATACGAGTAAATAAATGTTTAAGTCAAGATATTTGTCTTCCTTCGAGTATTTGCATACTTGTGATTAAATAATAATTTTAAGTATAATGCTTTTCTCAGTTGAACACTTTGTCCAATGGATCCCGGAGTTTTCTTACAAGAAAATAAGTTCTCCGTATGAAAAATAAATGATTTGTAAGAAGAATGGTATTTACTTATCTGTGTGCTACTGCATATTTCAGTGAAGCAGTTTAAATTCTTGCATCAATTAGTTCTATTTTCACACTGAGAATAATTTATCTTTAATGAATAATGCCAACAATCTTAGTAACAGTTGCTGCTCTCCAGTAAAGAAGTTTTAGCTATTAGTTCAATAACATAAGTTATTCTCCGGAGATCAGGTTGTCTTAAATATAAAGTCTTAATGTTCTTAGTTCGATGATCATGCATTTTTAGTGAAGAAGTTTTATTTCTTAGTTTAATAATATTAAGAAATTTATACGGAGATCAGATTGTTTTGCAAGAATAATATGAATGTTTTTGGATCAATACTTATACTCATTTCAGTAAAGAAGTTTAGTTCTTAATTCAACAACAATAAGCAATTGATACGGAGATCCGATTGTCTCCAACCAATAATGTTAATATTGTTGATTTAAGAACGTGTACCTACTTAACTGAAGAAGTTTTAGCTCTTGATGTAATTCACTGTATGTTTCATTCGGAGATCAGACTTCTTTTGGCTCAATTATAATGTGTTTCACTGAAAGAAATCCCAGTTCTTGGTTCAATGTATGAATGTTTTATACGAAGATCAGATGGTCTTCAACGAATAGTGTCATTATTATTGATTTTAAATCGTTGAACTTCAGTTAAGAAATTTTAGTTCTTGATCTAACTCATTGCATGTTTCATTATGAGATCAGATATCTCTTGGCCTAATAATAATGTATTTCACTAAAAGATATCTAAGTTCTTAGCTCAAAGCATAAATGTTTCATACGAAGATCAGTTTGTTTCCAACTAATAATATCATTATTATCGATTTGAAACCCTCGTTCTTCAGTAAAGAAGTCTCAGTTCTTAATCTAATTCATTTCATGTTTCATACAGAGATCAGAAATCTCTTGGCTCAATAATAGTGTATTTTACTGTAAGAAATCTCACTTCTTGGTCCAACGCATGTCATGTTTCATACGAAGATCAGATTGTCTCCAACGAATAATGTCATTATTATTGATTTTAAAACCGTGTTCTTCAGTAAAGAAGTTTTAGTTCTTGATCTAATTCATTTCATGTTTCATTCAGAGACCCGGAATCTCTTGGTTCAATAATAAATTATTTTACTATAAGAATTTTCAGTTCTTGAAACTTCTTCACTAAAATAACATTATTATTGAGTAGGTACCATTTGAAACATGAAATGAATAAGAAAAGCGCTAAAACTCACTTACAGAATAACGAGCCTGCTGCACCTTCACATCTTCCAATCTGATCTCCGTGTGCCATTTCATGCCTGAAAATAGATATAAATAAGTTGGAAATACTCAAGGTAATAAAATAATAAAATAAATTTTTAATTATATGAAATATTTATTAAAAAATAAACATCTTAAAACAACAGTAGGTATTGGTCATTTTATTTAAATATTTGTTAGGTATTCATTATAATTATTACCTTATAATGTTATGCAAGCTCAAGTTATTATAAATCATGAAGGTGCTAATCAGTGCCTCTCACTCGCAGACTAATTTTTACATTGGCTCATAAAATCCACTTTCACTATAAATCTACTTCTCACGAGTGAAGCTATAGGCATGTACCTAGCTTCACTCGTGAGAAGTATAGATAAGCGCCGCAATTTAAGACTTGTTCCTTTATTGTACTTATGCCATCAGATTCTTAAAACTAGTAATATAACATAATATTTGTCTAATACAATAATTATCATTTTGTACTGTAGCCACAATACTAAACCTTCTGAATGTTTATCCTGCCCAGCTGGTTTTTACTTAGTTACTACCATAATCACTAATTGATGTCCCGTCCATTTGCTGATTTAAATCAAAATTGAACTGATTCCCAGCATACCTACCTATACTCACCTGAGTATAGGAACCTATGTAGAGGTTAACAATGGAGTTGCTTCTAGAGAAATGGAATATGCCACAGGATATATTTACAAATTTCAACGGTAGGTGAATATTAATCTACTGAATTAATAATATTAAGTACTTACTATTCCATGTTGTGCAAAGTATTAAATTATACATTAGTGTCATAAATTCATCTAAATACAATTTTAATGTGTTAATGAGCTTTAGGCTGCTAACAACCGGTATATTAAGAGCGAGTCATGCGAAAATTTGAGATTAAAAGAAAAAAATCATAACTAAATAACTAAGAGACATTTTAAAAATCGCAAAAGGACTAATTGTAGACTATACATTTGAGATTAATTCGAATTTAAGTGTGTTAAAAAAATATACTATTTAACATGACATTCTATTTAACGCTAATGAAAATCGTATGTCAGCGTTAAATAGAATGTCATGTTAAATAGTATATTTTTTTAACACACTTAAATTCGAATTAATCTCAAATGTATAGTCTACAATTAGTCCTTTTGCGATTTTTAAAATGTCACTTAGTTATTTAGTTATGATTTTTTTTTTGTAAATCTCAAATTTTCGCACGACCCGCTCTTAACTGTGGATCAATTAAAAGATATCAATGAAAATATCCTGAAAGAACTGTGCCCAAAGATTGGACTAAGAATAGACGAGTATTTGGTAGCAACCTGCACAGTAAGTTTCCTACCTACCTATTGAATATTCTGTTTCTAATGATAATATTATTTTATGATCACAATATGTTACACCATTAAACTCTTTATAACAAACACAATTATAAGCATCATCATCAATTTCAGTAATATTATTTAGTTTGAGTATTTTTCCAGTATGGAAACAATATTTAACTCTGTTAGAAATTACAGAAATATTAACATCTCAGATTTTCACTTTACACTTGATTGACTACTTGAGAACTTCAATCGAAGCTTACATGGAAAATTTAATTCAATTATTTAACTGCACATTAAAACCGAAACATCATTTTCTACTACATTACCCAAAAAGTTGGTCCATTGATGTCCCGTCCATTTGCAGATTTAAATCAAAATTGAACTGATTCCCAGCATACCTACCTATACTCACCTGAGTATAGGTACCTATGTAGAGGTTAACAATGGAGTTGCTTCTAGAGAAATGGAATATGCCACAGGATATATTTACAAATTTCAACGGTAGGTGAATATTAATCTACTGAATTAATAATATTAAGTACTTACTATTCCATGTTGTGCAAAGTATTAAATTATACATTAGTGTCATAAATTCATCTAAATACAATTTTAATGTGTTAATGAGCTTTAGGCTGCTAACAACCGGTATATTAAGAGCGGGTCGTGCGAAAATTTGAGATTTAAAAAAAAAAAATTCATAACTAAATAACTAAGAGACATTTTAAAAATCGCAAAAGGACTAATTGTAGACTATACATTTGAGATTAATTCGAATTTAAGTGTGTTAAAAAAATATACTATTTAACATGACATTCTATTTAACGCTAATGAAAATCGTATGTCAGCGTTAAATAGAATGTCATGTTAAATAGTATATTTTTTTAACACACTTAAATTCGAATTAATCTCAAATGTATAGTCTACAATTAGTCCTTTTGCGATTTTTAAAATGTCACTTAGTTATTTAGTTATTAATTTTTTTTTTAAATCTCAAATTTTCGCACGACCCGCTCTTAACTGTGGATCAAATAAAAGATATCAATGACAATATCCTGAAAGAACTGTGCCCAACGATTGGACTAAGAATATAGCTAAAAAAAAAATAGATGAGTATTTGATAGCGACCTGCACAGTAAGTTTCCTACCTACCTATTGAATATTCTGTTTCTAATGATAATATTATTTTCATGATCACAATTAATCTCTTTATAACAAACACAATTATAAGCATCATCATCAATTTCAGTAATATTATTTAGTTTGAGTATTTTTCCAGTATGGAAACAATATTTAACTCTGTTAGAAATTACAGAAATATTAACATCTCAGATTTTCACTTTATACTTGATTGACTACTTGAGAACTTCAATCGAAGCTTACATGGAAAATTTGATTCAATTATTTAACTGCACATTAAAACCGAAACATAATTTTCTACTACATTACCCAAAAAGTTGGTCCACCAATATTGATAAGTGCTTTTAAATTTGAGGCCAAGCACAAAGTGTTGAAAAACTATGCACAATCAATAGCTAGCCTTAAAAACTTGCCACTAACACTTGCTACAAGACATCAATTGACGAATAGTCATAAATTACTTGTTAGCACTGGACTTGCTGATCGCTATGTACACGGAAAAATACTCAAACTAAATAATATTACTGAAATGGATGATGATGTTTATAATTGTGGTTGTTTTATAGAGATTAATATGAAGTGAAGGAAAAGGCTCTACATAGCAAGCAAAGTGTTCAACCGTATCTAATTATATAATTTTGCAATAAATGTAAGCAACGCATTATCAACTTCTTTTTGATAATCAGATAAATTTGTGGTTTGATACCCAGTATTATTATTCAATTTAAGGCTTTCTTTCAAAGGTGTTAATTCAGACGTTGAACCAGAACTAGTTTGCTTTGCCACTAACATCAAATACATTGGCATCTGAGATGAGATTGCTACTTGAGGTTTCGTGATAATGAATTAAATGCTTCTTTAAATCACTTTTAGAGTGATATAACCTGGCACAATTTTCTTCAGGACATTTAAAATAATTGACAATATTATGTGCGTAACGCAAATGCACAAAGTATTGCTGAAAATCTTGATATTCGTTGCGACATTCAAGGCACTTCATCGTGCAATAATAGTACAGTATATTTCAACAAGATTAACCATACATTTTGTTTACATATTAGCAAGCGACAACAAATCTGCGATGTATGGTACAATCTTATCATACTTTGTTTCTATTTTATAGACACAGCGCTGAATCAGCACGTATAAATGCGCAGCAGCTGCTGGGTACGTGGCGTGAAGCGCGTGGTATGATTTAAACAGTGTGTCAAAAGCTTTCATTGGCGAGGTAAACTTGTACATAACCTTGTCAATTACTAAATAATAGTTTTCGTTACCATCATCACCAGCAGCACATTTTATTAGATACGGTTGAACACTTTGCTTGCTATGTAGAGCCTTTTCCTTCACTTCATCTATTTTCATTTGAATATCTCCAGGATTTCATCACCAGCAGCACATTTAATTAGATACGGTTGAACACTTTGCTTGCTATGTAGAGCCTTTTCCTTCACTTCATCTATTTTCATTTGAATATCTCCAGGATTCTGCAAACAATAGCAATCATATAAAAATTGCAAAATTGATTAACATACCTACAAAGCACACGCGTTTAGTTCCAATATTATATATGGGCAAGCTTATGATCAAGTGAATATGTTTGTTCCCACTTATTTCCGAAAGGGCAAAATGGATTTGGATGAAATTTGATATAAATAATAATAAATAAATATTTAAGACAATCCACACAACACTATCTGGCCCTAAATTAAGAGGGAATCATACCGGCGACTCTCCATACAAACGTAGTCCCCTATTTCCTCCCTGGATAATGCCTCTAGAGTAACCATTTTTTCTCATAAAATCCAGATCTGCTATATACGTGCTCGTATGTTTTCCTTTTTTTCAGAAACTTATTGATAAAGAAAATATCACCTCCAATTCATATTTCATATAAATCATAATGAGGATCATATTTTCTTTATCAATAAGTTTCTGAAAAATAGGAAAACATACGAGCACGTATATAGCAGATCTGGATTTTATGAGAAAAAATGGTTACTCTAGAGGCATTATCCAGGGAGGAAATAGGGGACTACGTTTGTATGGAGACTCGCCTGTGTGATGCCCTCTTAAGCAGAACTTGTACTATGGGAACCAGATAGCTGATATACTACTTACATACATTTATTTTCTAAATACATACATAGAATACAATATAACATAACACCCAGACAGAACAGACATCTGTGTTTACCACACAAATACCTATTTGTTCTTAGAGGGGATCGAGTGCAGAAGGCAGAGCTACTACCAACTGAGCTGAGAGGCCAGCCAAATATGAATGTAAGTTATACCCTGGTTAAACACAGGTTACTCTTTATCCAGGAAAAAACCAAGACATACCCTAAAATAACGTAACCGCGAGTTATAGATATTGTACCATTCAACGAAATAAAATAGTACCCCAATATATTTACCTCAACGTCAATTATGAAGTTCTCTACGCATTCTAATGTGGAAAATTTTCTTCGCTTGTTCAGTCTTCCTCTCGGGGGAATCAAGTAGGACAACAGTTTTATTTGATCCTGGCACTTTTAGATCTGAAATGTATAAAACAGATGATTTATTTTAAAGTACCATGCGAGCGGATGCTAGTTACATAAATAATTTAAATAAGAATACTGAGTCATTTAGGACTCATAGTCAGATTCAGGTGATAAATTAATATTCTCGGAGTTTCAACCATAAACCTAATCAATAAAAAAAAGACGGGTTGCACTCCGGGAGTGCCGGCAGAAGTGAAAACTTGATTATTAACGTTGAGCATGTTTGATATTTTGGAATGGTTAGGGGGGGCTTGTTTGTTATTTGGCACGCTGTAACATACACGAACATTCGCGCAAGCGCCCTGCGCTGCCTAAACGAAACAGTAGGCCCAGGCATACATTTTCGCCGCGCCGTAGAGAGGGGATAGCTGTCTACTCTCCATCCGTCTTACGCTTTTTCGATCAGGTCACGTGTCCTGACGCGCTGACGTGAGTTTAAGATTTTATACCCATTACAGAAAAAGTGCTCAACGCCGCTAAAGAAGTTTTCACTTCAAAAATAAATTGTGTTTTATTTGTAATTATTACCATCATCAGGCTGCTTTTGAATACTTTCATATATAGTCATCAATGTGTCATCTTTCGATTCACCAAATTTGAGGCTGATTATTTTATTAATAAACCAATTCCAATTTCTGAAAAAGCATGTTGATCTTTCAGGATACAGTTTTTCAAAGTCCAGGTTTAACTAGAAACAAGAATTCGGTATTAACAAATCTGAAAACATTATAGTTTTACAGAAGTATTTGGCATGCTGGTGTTGGACTAATTTAGTTAGACCCAACATAAATAAATAAATATTTGTAAACTGTCACAACACTATCTATCCCCAAAATATTCTGAGTAAATTTAGATTCAAAATGGTTAGTGAACAGTCAAACATCGAATAGGTAGACAATAATTTTTATATACAGGATAGTTTTTTGAGAGGGGCGGTGATGGCCAAGGCCAAAACCACGAGGGTTAGGGAAAAGTCGTGAAAGGAGTCATGCCCTCAATTTATAAGAAAACAATAACTGCATATTTATTTTATTCAAAAATCTTTTACTTGTGACGGAAATGGTCCCGAACGATTTTTTCAAAAAATTACACCCTGTATTATTGAACCAATGGATTATGTTGCTGGTAAGATTCAATCTTTGCAAACAAATGGTTTACTAAAAATGAATGGAAATAGCAAATTTTCACTTGGCCATTACCGCCCTTCTCAAAAAAACACCCTGTATATGACACTTAATTTCAATTGTTTCGTTAACTTTTTATTTTTACCTCATTTATTACCCCCTATCTGATTTAACTTAGATTGTTTATAATAATATAATTTGTCATAGGTATATTTATTATCATGTGTAGGTATAATGTACTTATATTATGTATTTATAGAAACATGTAGCTATTTATTTATAGAATGTACATACTCAATGTATTTTATTTAAGTAGGTAAATATGTATGTATTGATTATATTTATGTATGTATATAGTCTATATAAATTTACTTAGGTATGTAAATGCCCTTATTTTTTATTCTTTACTATTTTTTCTTTGTGCACCCTAGCCAAACATATATAGATAGATAGATAGATTAACTCTTTATTGTACACAAGGATAAATACAGAAACTATTACAAAATAATGAGTACAACGGGCGGCCTTATCGCTAAGAGCGATCTCTTCCAGACAACCTTTGGATGGAAAGGATAGATAAAAAATCGGATAGACGGCGGTGCACAAAAACTTTTTTAAGAAGATATTACATAAAAATAAGAAAAATAATAATAATACTGTGAATACATACTACTTATACCTATTTTAATATAAGTACACAATTTCTTATCTATTAATATACATACATGCAACTTAATATAAATGTATATACAATACATACACTATGATAGATACCTAAATATTAGCAGACAAGGATAAGTAATGGTCATTAACCTTAGTTTTAAAAATGTTGAGCGATTTGGATAAGCGGACAGACACAGGCAAGGAGTTCCATAACCAACCACCATAACCATATGAGTAGTTTAAGGTGGGCGATAAAGATTTATATTCTACAAAGATACAATGTCAAATTGCCTTAGTTGATGAAAATGTTCGCTTCACTCACTCAATCAATTACCTATATATAATATATATTATAACATACAGACACTGTACAAACATGTTTATCCTCGGCGGGGAGGGAACCCATGACCTATGCACAGAAGGCACAGCTACTACCATGCCAACTGAGCTGTGTGGCCGGCCAAAACCATTAAAATAATATTATCATTAGAAACAGAATATTCAATAGGTAGGTAGGAAACTTACTGTGCAGGTCGCTATCAAATACTCATCTATTTTTTTTTTAGCTCTATTCTTAGTCCAATCTTTGGGCACAGTTCTTTCAGGATATTGTCATTGATATCTTTTAATTGATCCACAGTTACATCATTTTCTAAAACAAAAATTCCCCTTATCACTAAAAAAAATATTATTTATCTAAATGCGAAGGATATAATTAATATTCACCTACCGTTGAAATTTGTAATTATAT
The DNA here is from genome assembly GCA_947578465.1 of Thera obeliscata. Taxonomy (NCBI): domain Eukaryota; kingdom Metazoa; phylum Arthropoda; class Insecta; order Lepidoptera; family Geometridae; genus Thera; species Thera obeliscata. Next base: position 17,623,663 of record OX387912.1, on the reverse strand, counting down.
CCTGTGGCATATTCCATTTCTCCATTAGAAGCAACTCCATAGTTAACCTCTACATATCTCTCTCTATAAGTATGCTGGGAATCAGTTCAATTTTGATTTAAATCTGCAAATGGACGGGACATCAATTAGTGGTTATGGTAGTAACTAAGTAAAAAACAGCTGGGCAGGATAAACGGCACCTTTCAGCAGGTTTAGTATTGTGGCTACGGTACCTAGATTACAGTTACAAGAACTTCTGCTTATTAGGTAGAGATTACATATTTTCATCACCTCGGTTCCTCGGTTCAGTAATACAGAATGATTGTGAGATTGACAGGGAAGTAAAGAGCAGGATAAACGCAGGATGGATGAAATGGCGACAGGTCACAGGAACAACGTGCGATCCGCGAATGCCCCTTAAACTAAAGGGGAAGATTTACAAGACGGTTATAAGACCTGTCGTTTTGTATGGGTCTGAGTGTTGGGCCACCAAAGGGATTGATGAAAGAAGAGTGCATGCAGCGGAAATGCGAATGTTGAGATGGATGTGTGGAGTGACTAGAATGGATAAGATAAGGAATGAGTATATTAGGGGCAGTTTGAAAGTGGCGCCTGTGACTGAAAAGATGAGAAGCAATAGGTTAGCATGGTACGGGCATGTTATGCGAAGGGAAGAATGTCATGTAACGAGAAGAGTGCTAAATATGAATGTGAATGGTTATAGAAGTAGAGGTAGGCCAAAGAAAAGATGGATGGATTGTGTGAAGGATGACATAAGTAAGAAAGGAGTGACTGTTGAAATGACGGCTAATAGAGGAGAGTGGAGAACGAAAACCTGTTGCGCCGACCCTACATAAAGTGGGACAAGGACAAGATAATTTTTACATATTTTCATCACCCAGAGAGACATAACCTGAAAGGCAGTCCAGCAGCCTTACCGCCAGCCTTACAGCAGCTGCAGCAGCCTGCTACGTAGCAGAAGGCAGTGCCAGCGGCTGTGGTAGGTACCTAACCAGTGAATTTGAACATTGAAGCGCAAAGCATTTTTTGAGTTTAATTCGTCCGGGCACCGCGAATGGTATACCGCCTCGCCTAATATAAGTAGTACCTACATAGAACACCTATCCCAATCAAACGATAAGTGCATACCGACACTCCCTACGTATCTTCGTCTAACTGCCAGATACACACTTATACGTTTGATGCATTTTTGGCATCTACACATGCCAGTCTATCATTATAAATTACAAAAAAAATAAAAAGTCTACTCTAAGTACGTTTTTCTTAATCGTATAACTGTCCAACTTCATTACTTTCCCGCCATATAATGCTGTATCTTCCACATACAAACTTTGACGCGGGGGGGAATGAGGTGCTGGTGGCGGTAACTGCCCGTTACACAGTTCTTCCTCGGATAGCGAATTTTTGATACCCTACGTACAAATGTGTAACTACGCACTTACATATTTATACATCGGGATTCACTATGATTATAAGGTGTATCTAGGCACTTACATATTTATACTTTGAAAAGTTGTTATATCAAAATTCGGTAACTGACTTTTACATAGCTTTACATCGGAGAGTTATTGAATTAAAGTTATAGTAACCCATGCACTTACATAGTTCTGTGTTTGTGTTTTCATGTTATTTTAATCAAAAACTAATATTTTTATCCAATTGCAAAAAGGAGGATTTCTCAATTAACAACTTCGGATAACTTCGTTGTTTGTGAACCGATTTTGTTGATTCTTTTTTTGTCGGAAAGAAGGTAATTCCAAGGGTGGCCCCATTAAAATGTTGAGGATCTGAAAAGGATCTTCAGAGTTATGAACAGAAATGCACTTCAAAAGTGGAAGGTGCTCTTTATCCCATGAAATATAAGTCGATTTTCATAAAATTTTTAATCTTCCCCGTTGTTGTTGTTTTTAAGTTGCATCTCCAGTGCCATTCTCAGAAAATATTATTGAGGATGACCTAAGCCGAATAGGTGAGATAATATCTGACAGCGATGAAAAACCTTTTTTTTCTTGCACCGCGCATTTCCCCCTTGCATTCTACGAACACTAACGATGATAGTCCTGCATCTTTTGAATTGCATGTTCCAGCTTCCCATATCTTACAATTTTCCTTGCACGCTAGTGGTGGAGGCTCCAGCAATGACACAGGGAATAATGACATTGCCTTTAGCTCGTCGTCGCCACGCTTTTGTAAACCTGACCCAGAAAACTCAGAAAAACATCCTGAACCTGATTTGCCGGAATATAGCTTCTATGACCCTGCTTTGGCAGCAAACATGCCTGAATCTCCCTTACTGCTACAGTCTTCCTCAAGCATTAATATGCCATTATCATTGTGTGACTCTCCCAATTACGCACACCTTATAGCTCAACAGATAGACCAATTAGGCTGCATGGAGTCGCCTTGCCAGTTGTCTCTCCAGATGACCACCTAGGTTGCGCTGAGTTAACAGTACCCACTCCAGCGACATTACCAGTTGGCTTACCATATGAACAGTTATTAGACTGCCCTGCGTCACCAGCCTCTACTCTGACGCTATTGCCAATTGGCTCTCCAAGTATGTCAGGGAATAATTCTGAGCAGCTTAAGGAAAAAGAGAGAGATGCGGCCGACTTACTTACTTACTTGTGGATTTGTCTCCACAAGCAGGCCGCATCTCTCTCTTCTGCTAACAAAGAATGAATGACTTTGAAAGAGACCTGCAGCTTGTGGCTCATTGGGAGAACTTGTTCGCCATTGGGATTTTATCAATAGATATTGTGACGGGAAATTGCGCCACATCTTCTCGTCGCAGATACCGCAGAGCCTCAAGACAAAAGTCTATAATCAGTGCGTGTTGCCAGTGATGACTTATGGAACTGAGACGTGGTCACTAACTATTGGCCTCGTGCACCAGCTCAAACTCAAATATGCTGGGAGTTTCACTACGTGATAGAATCAGAAATGAGGATATCCGAAGAAGAACCAAGGTCACTTAGAATTAGTAAGCTGAAGTGGCAATGGGCAGGCCATATAGCTTGAAGAACCGACAACCGTTGGGGAATAAAGGTTCTCGAATGGCGACCACGAACCGGATGGACTGACGACATTGTTAAGATCGTGGGAAGGATCAGTAGAAGGAAAGGCAGGATCGATGGAAGGAAAGGGCTCAGAGTCGTACTTCCTGGAAATGTGTGGGGGAGGCCTAGGTTCAGGAGTGGACTTCTTCAGGCTGATAATGATTCAGGAATTATAATGGTGATTGTGAAAAAATCCCAAAACGACGTTTCACGTGTGAAGCACCCACTAGAAGAGATTTTACCATACAATACTACTACTAGTAAAGACTACTTAGTTGGTTTTGTTTTTCTTATTTTTGAAATAAAACAGGTTTTTTGTGTTTAAGTGAGCACCTACTTCCCTAATAAATGGTATTTTGAGCTCTTGTATTTTTTGTTTTATTTAAGATAATAATATAAGAACGACCAATATTAACAAAAAAATAATAAGATAAGTGTACATTACTTACCGCCCATTGTACCTCTAGTTTTTAAGTATTCTCTTAGACCATGTTTACCTGATGATTTATGGTGTACAATAAAGTTATATTCTATTCTATTCTATTCTATAAGTGGGAAAACCCCAAATCACGAACAAAGTTTTACATTTTACTACTAAAAATTACCTACCTACCTTAAAATAGGCTTAGTTTCGTAAGCAAGTGAGTATTCAGCAATTAGGGCCTGGCGACCAGTAATAAGTACTGGTCAACCAGGCTTAATCAATTGCCAAAACAGAATAAGTATGTAGAAGCATATTATTAAATTATACGATTTCCAACGTTTAAACATGTAAACACCAGTTAAACAGAATTAGTCAAATAGATCTCCTAAGTATAACCGTGTAACAGGCAGTTACGATATTGTCATTCTTCTAAGTTCCCACGAAAAAGTGTGTATGTGCCACATACGGCATTTTATGCACGACGTAAAAATATGTAAGTGTAATAAAATCTAAACCAGTATAGATTTAAATAAAAAAAAAATCCACCTTAAACTAGATCTACAGTAAGAGCATCTCAACAATTTTCACAGAAATATCTCAAAAAGGGCTCCAGTTATAGGCATTTTACCATTTTCAAATCTTAAAAACGCTCTCCTGTAAAATTTGTGTTTTGCAGATACACAACTATACGTAGGGAGTGTCGATACAATAAGCGGAAAGTTTCTCAACATGGCGCCGGCCGGTACTATGTCTGAGCGTGCGTCGGTCCGATAACAAAATGCAACAATTCTAAATACACTTACAACACAACACAATATCAATTACCTAGGTACTTACTTATTATTCTCAATAACTCAAAAACTTACATGCCAGGCTCGAATCTCAGAATAAATGGAATGGAACTCAATAATCAATCACACACAATACAACTCACCGCTCCGGCGCAAGCAAAGACAAGACTAAAAAGAGTGTTGCCCGCTACAAAATGTTAGTTACCAAAAATAAGGCCGTATCTTTCACATTTCTCCACTATTTTTACTGACGTTGACTCACTACGAAATAATTATTATTCAATCGATAAGCTATAGACGGTAGAAAGGGTGATGAAAGGATTTTGTGCACCACGAGCCTCTTTGTGGTCTTTCATGCACTTATGCATTTTTTGTGCTAGTTAACCATACAAAGTTAGTGAGGTATATTCAGAGGTAAAGCCAAACAGTGAATCTGGATAGAAATACTTCCTCAAAGTAGATAAAACACAATGCGTGATGGACTACATAAGTTTTGACTGGCCTCTCAGCTCAGTTGGTAGTAGCTCTGCCTTCTGCGCCGTAGGTCGTGGGCTCGATCTCCACCGAGAACAAACATTTGTGTGGTGAACATCTATGTTTGTTCTCTGTCTGGGTGTATATATTGTATTCTAAGTATGTATTTACAATAAAAAGTATTTAAGTATTATATCAGCTATCTGGTTCACATATTACAAGCTCTGCTTAGTTTGGGGCTAGATAGAGCGGTGTGGATTGTCCACAATATTTATTTATTTATAAATAGGTACGTACTTAACTTTTCAGAGCATTTGGATCGCATTACGCGATCTCAGTTCGGAGCGAACTACTGGTCTAGATGTTTTCGTTTTTTTGCTTCCGTGGTAAAGACCGATTAGTGATACATAGGGCTCCCGTGTATAGGATATATTTTATAAGCACTCGGCAAGAGCCTAACCGAGTGAACGCATGCATTTTCAATTATTTTCCCTACAACTTGGGAAAAACACTGCAACACCGGATCTATGCCTAAACGCGTAGCTATCTACATATAGTTTGTTTCGTTTCCTTGGTAAAACCAAGAAACGTGAATTTGGTCTAAAACACACCTTTGAATCATTGTTTAAATTCAAGAATGTTTTTGTTTTGGACTCAAGACATCTTTTCTTAAATATTTTTCAAGATTTCCATGCTAAAGTCAAGAAACGTCAATTTGGTGTGAAACACTCATTTGCATCATAGTTTTCATACAAAAAAATTATAGTTTAGGTTCCTACCTACTTAGGTGGGTAAACAAACTTAATTATTAATTTTATAAGCATTTGTCACACGGAAATAGATATGATTTTGGGGCATGATAAATTGATTCCTAATCGGAAAAATAGGTGCAAATACTGGCATGACATTCAAGGCGTGTGCCATTTTTAGGGTTCCGTAGCCAAATGGCAAAAACGGAACCCTTATAGATTCGTCATGTCTGTCTGTCTGTCTGTCTGTCTGTCTGTCCGGCCGTGTCACAGCCATTTTTCTCTGAAACCATAAGAGCCTGACTGATGAAACTTGGTGAGTAGATGTATTCTGTGAACCGCAATAAGGTTTTTACACAAAAATAGAAAAAAAACTATACATTTTGGGGGTCCCCATACTTGAAACTGAAACTCAACATTTTTTTTTCATCGAACCCATACGTGTGGGGGTATCTATGGATAGGTCTTCAAAAATGATGTTGAGGTTTCTAACATCGTTTTTTTCTAAACTGAATAGTTAAAACTTAGCTCGACCAAATTGATATCGTCTATGGAGTATAATTTAAGGTTCATTTTGGGTAACAAGGAAATATCATAGTGTAAATCGTTTACAATTCTAGCTTGATTTTACGGAGGCGGCTGGTAATTGGGTGGTGGCTGGATTTCGGTCATGTTACCCTATTCTAATGTATTAAAAGTATGTATTTACAAAAAAATACATATAAGTATTATATCAGCTGTCTGGTTCCCATAGTACAAACTCAGCATAATTTGGGGCTAGGTAGTGTTGTGTGGAATGTCCTAAATATTTATTTGTTTATTTATTTTAATAGCACGTTCAACCAAACAATGAAAATCTTCAGCCTTATAATATTAGTATATGTATAGATTATATATTTTGTATATACTTACTTAGAATACAATACTTATGTATTCCTAAAAACATACCTTTAAAGGGTCGGCAACGCACTTGTGACGCCTCTGGTATTCAGGGCGTCCATAGGCTACGATAACCGCTTGCCATCAAGTGGACCATGTGCTTGTTTGCTTACTATCTTGTACAAAAAAATCTAGAACACCCATACAAAGAACAAAAATCTATGTTCACCACACAGGTATTTATACTACCAGCTGAACCGTGACGCCTGTCAAATCGTAGGGCACGTTTCTGATATACGTGACCTGCAAGGCAATGCTCTACTATAGGTACTTACTTTACTTGCTTTACTTTACTTTAGTGATTTGAAAATGGAACGCTTTCAGCATCGTTTCACAGCAGTAAAAACTACTTACTGATGTATATGATTTATAGACTTATTAATATCATCATCACCATCATCAGCCTCTAGAAGTTCACTGCTGGACATATACCCCTATCATCAGCCTCCCCTACACATTTCCAGGAAGAACAATTCTGAGCCCTTTCCATCCATTGGCTTTCCACGATTACGTCTTTTTTTGAAGTTTGTTTAACGTTCATATCTTCATATACGCCCGCGAGTCAAAGTTTAAAATGTAGGTATCTCTAACATGTTTTTAATCAGAAGCGTAAACTCTTGCTTTAAGAATATTATTGTTAAACGAATGTTTAAACGCCATCTAGACGTTAACAGCAGAACTACATAATTATTTTGTTCAACAACTTATTTAATAAAAGCTTTCAATTTTCCCAGCTTGATTCATTTTACAATGAATTCACATACTTTTTAGTGTCATATTTATTTGTGTAATTCTTGCTTACCAAAACTTAACAAAGTAAAAAAATATTTTTTATTCAACTAATAAAATATTATGTATACCTACTTAGCTCCACTAAAACATTTTATCATTTTTATTGAAATAATAATTAAGTAGGTATGCCAGTTAACATAGACATTATAATTAATTGTAGAAGGAAATATTTTCTTGACTTAAAATTTTGGTTCTTCATCAATTATTTTAGAAGCGATATTCTTCAGTTAAGTAACATTGTACTCACAGCAAAGCTTTTAAATTTGTTTAACCAACAAAAAGAGGACTCAATGGCAGACCGTTATAATTCTCATTTGAAAAACAGTACGTAATCAAATCAAAAGAGACAGATTTTTTATTGTAAAACAAATCTATCTTCAATTCAGTAAATATTTCTTTACATAAAATGTTTGTTCTTGGCTGATATTTGAATCCATATTCTTAGGTTAAGAGGCAATAGTTGTCACTTGAGAGCTTTTATAAGACAATTATTTTCTTGCTGTTAAATATTAGATTCTAAAATTATATTATCTTTGTCGTATTTTGAATCAAAAGTGTTAAACTCTTGTCTAAACAATATTATTGTTGAAAGAATAAATAATAAATTCTTAATGCAATTTAATAAAATTCTTGTTTATAGTTATAAGCAAAAAAATACTTTGTTTGTAAAATAACCAAATCATTAATTCTTGAGTAAAGAAAGTTTTAATTCTTCATGAAATAATAATGAAGAATTTCAGTTAACACAGACATTATTATTTGTAAAAGAACATCCATATTCACCGAAGAAGATATTTTCTCGACTTAAAATGTTGGTTGTTTATCAATTTTAGAAACGATATTCTTCAGTTAAGAGAAATTGCACTCACAGAAAAACTACTGAATCTGTCTAACCAAGTAAAAGAGGTCTCAATTGTAGACCATTATAATTCTCATTTGAAAATCAGTATACGTATTCAAACCAAAAGAGACAGATTTTAAATTGTAAAACAAATCTATCTTCGATTAAGTAAATATTTCTTTACATAAAATGTTTGTTCTTAGCTGATATTTGAATCCATATTCTTAGGTTAAGAGGCAATAGTTGTCACTTGAGAGCTTTTATAAGACAATTATTTTCTTGCTGTTAAATAGTAGATTCTTAAAATATATTATCTATGTCATATTTTGAATCAAAAATGTAAAACTCTTGTCTAAACAATATTATTGTTGAAAAAATAAATAATAAATTCTTAATGCAATTTTATAAAATTCTTGTTTGGAGTTATAAGCAAAAAAATACTTTGTTTGTAAAATGAACAAATCATTGATTCTTAAGTAAAGAAAGTTATAATTCTTCATGAAATAATAATAAAGTATTCTAGTTAACACAGATATAATTAATTGAAAAGAACATCCACATTCACCGAAGAAGATATTTTCTCGACTTAAAATGTTGGTTGTTTATCAATTTTAGAAACGATATTCTTCAGTTAAAAAACATTGCACTCACAGAAAAACTTCTGAATTTGTCCAACCAAGTAAAATAGGTCTTAATGGCAGACAGTTATAATTCTTAATTGAAGAACAGTAAGTATTCAAATCAATAAACATAGAGTTTTAATTGTTGAACAAATCATCTTCAATGGAGTAAATATTTCTTTACCTAAAATGTTTGTTCTTAGTTGATAGTTGAATCCATATTCTTAGGTTAAGAGGCAATATTTTGTCATTCGAGAGTATTTAAAAAACGAATATTTTCTTGATTTTAAATAGTAGACTTTATTTAAAATGAGTATTTTATGTATTTTGAATCAAAAGTATGAAAGTCTAGTTTCAATAATATTATTGTTGAAAAAATAAATAATAAATTCTTAATGCAATTTTATAAAATTCTTGTTTGGAGTTATAAGCAAAAAAATACTTTGTTTGTAAAATGAACAAATCATTAATTCTTAAGTAAAGAAAGTTGTAATTCTTCATGAAATAATAATAAAGTATTCTAGTTAACACAGATATAATTAATTGAAAAGAACATCCACATTCACTGAAGAAGATATTTTCTCGACTTAAAATGTTGGTTGTTTATCAATTTTAGAAACGATATTCTTCAGTTAAAAAACATAGCACTCACAGAAAAACTGCTGAATTTGTCCAACCAAGTAAAATAGGTCTCAATGGCAGACAGTTATAATTCTTAATCGAAGAACAGTAAGTATTCAAATCAATAAACATAGAGTTTTAATTGTTGAACAAATCATCTTCAATGGAGTAAATATTTCTTTACCTAAAATGTTTGTTCTTAGTTGATAGTTGAATCCATATTCTTAGGTTAAGAGGCAATATTTTGTCATTCGAGAGTATTTATAAAACGAATATTTTCTTGATTTTAAATAGTAGACTTTATTTAAAATGAATCTTTTATGTATTTTGAATCAAAAGTATGAAAGTTTAGTTTCAATAATATTATTTTTGAAGGAATTCACACTTTTTCTTAAACCAATAATTTATTTTTATTCTTGGCCGTAATCTCTGAGCTTCTTAAGCTAAATCTTTATTTATTCAGAGTAAGAATTCTTAATTGCTGTGTTCAAAATGAAAACGTTTTCTACAGTCAAGAGTAAATATCCTCTTGATCCAAAAAAATATTCTTGATGTAAAGAAATAAATGAAGAATAATATTATATATATTGAAGAATTCCATGTTATTTTATTCAAGATATTATTGTTACCTTAAGTAAATATATGCTTGAGATTAAACAATATACTTGAGAATAATTTTATTCTTGAATGAACACTTTGTCAGACCCCATTTTTTTCCGTGTGCCGGTGTAATTACTGGCACGTGAGGCTGAACGTCTGTATGCCTCAAGTTGATAGATGCTGGGCAGTGCATCGTAGGGCTTATTCTTGACGTGCGTGACCTACGAGAGAATGCTTTTTATTAGGTGATGGTTACAAATTATCATCACTTGCATTAGCTAGTTGTATAAAAAACTGTTCTGTGACATTTTTTGATATAGTTTAAATTTAATCTAAATGAGAGTGTACCAACTGTTTTGAATTGGCTGAGGATGCGTTGTATGGGTAAAATGGAGACCAATTTCGCCGATGTGGGTACAGTGTGGTAATTGTTGTGATTCAATTTGTTTAGCCTCTGGGTTTCCTGCGCTTTTAAATAGAACTGAGTAATTTCCAAGCAAAAACATGTTCAAAAAAGCTTTACACAAGCTTTGCACAATTTTACAAATTTTTGGGTTTTATTTTGATTAGAATAGGAATAAAATAATATTGCTTAGTAGATCTATATTATTTTATAGCAGGAAAGGAGAGTTTTTAATCTAAAAACTTGAAATCGAAGTATGGCTAAATATCTAAATTAGGTAGTTTTGATGAGATGCTAACTATGAAATCATAAACACATATAATTTATTTCAAGAAGGCCATAGATGAGCGAAATAAAAAGAACAATTTACACGATCTACAGACTATTATGCACTGCTCGCTCTTATGTCCTTGTGGTAAGCGTCATTGTTCTTTGTTTTTTATGTAACTTGTATCTTTCTATACCACTGACTAAAGTAATATAGTATCAAAAAGGACCAAATCAAAGATCGAAGAATCAAATTTATATGATGGTAGCGAAACATTTGATCTGCATACTTCAATCGCATTTCCCATCAACGAACATCCAAAATCAATTTACCAAGGACTTCGTTAGCTTTATCGTCGTTAGATAAATCGAGAACTCGATTCTTTCTCCATTAATTCAATATTGGCGATATCAATCGCCGATTACTAGAAGACGAACTCAATTTTTAAACGAACTTCTCAACATAGGGCTGTCAAAATTAAATGAGCTCTCGTTTCATCCTTCCTTCTTCCTGCCTTTGTCCCACATGGACCCAGGAGTATGTATGTACAAGTCTGTATTATAATGCCGTGTCCAATTCCTTTCCGATGCAATGTGTGGATTGAATTTTGTGCCTGAGTATCCAGACATTTTGAGAACCTGATTTTTTGCTAAATAGACGTTCTGCTATACAGACCATCTGATAGATGGACGTTTTGCTACATGAACATTTTGCTAATTAGACTAACTGCTCATTAGACCTTTTGTTCTGTTGGACATTTAGCTACTTAGAATCAGAAGATCAGGAGGCCTTTATGTGAGGTCGGCACAAGATGTATTCCTTCTCCATTCCCCTCTGTCAGCCGTCATCTCTGCATTCACTCCTTCTTATCCATGCCATCTTTCAGACAGTTCATTCATGTTTTCTTTGGTCTACCTCGGATCACTTATTCTTCCACATCACTCTCCTAGTCACACTTTCATTTCTCCTCATGACATGTCCGTACCACGCCAGCCTATTTGCTCCTCAATTTTTCTGTACCTGGCGCTACTTTCAAACTTCCCCTGATATACTCATTCTACATGTCGTTTCATCCTATGTAAATTATTTAGATTGCTTTAGGTACTTTGTTGATGAAAGTTGATAAGGTTTTTTATCTGAAAGCACGTTCATTTTGTTTATGTTTTAAGTAAAGTTCAAATTAAAATGTAAAATGAAAAGTGACGAGCGGTCAACCCTACCCAAAGGCTACCCTCGGATAATCAACCCTCAAAGTTGGGGACGAAGGTGGAGTCAATGGGCTTGAACTTAATAAGTTTGTAAAAGTAATTAATGTAGTAACGCTCGCTGCCTTAAGACGACTCCATTTTAAGGGACCGCTGCTTAAAAATTAAATGAGTGGAGGAAGATTTTCTTATGTAAATAAATAATAGATTAATCTGTAGAAGCTTAGCGAGCTTATCCGTTTTTGTAAAAAGTTTATGAAGAGAAATCTGTGCGTAGGAGAAGTTTTAATGTTGTTGTTTATTTATCATCCCATTATTATGGCCTTGATTTTGGTGATTCCTTTAATGGTAGTAAAGATACAAAGTTGTGTCACTTGTACCTCAATAGTACAACTGAAACTAAGGCACTTGATCTTCTAAAAACCCAAAGTTATTAAGATAAAGTAAAAAATATATTAAAATACAGTTTAAAGAATCATAATGATTATAAAAGAAAAGCGAAAATTGATTATGCAACCAATAAAAAAGGAACAAAATTGAACTTAAGTATAGTTTGACCGAGACTGCTGTACCGTGCCTGAGCACAAGAGATACATATCCAAAGATGGGACGAGCGTTATCTCGGGATGTCAAGACCGTTAAGGTCGATTTATATCTACAGACATTGAGCGTGGCAGACACGTGCCGTGGCAGACAAATAAATATTCTTCCATACAGTAACTATTAACGTATTTATATCTATCGTAACACGGCCGTACAGACACTTACAGACACGTGTGTAGTTACTGTATGGAAGAATATCATTTTGTCTGCCACGGCACGTGTCTGCCACGCTCAATGTCTGTAGATATAAATCGACCTTTATTTTTAAAGTGGCCGAATATTGTTTGACAGTTCTCCATTGAAAAGTGGCAAGCATCTATGTAGGCCCTGCTACTACTACAATGCTTGAGTCTGAGTGGAGCCTCAAGCATTGTAGTAGTAGCAGGGCCTTAGAAGGGATTTTTGTAAATTCAACCTCAAAAAGGGTGCAGCAGGGATTGGAAGTTTACATGGACAAAACTCAAAATAAACGAAGTCACTCGGGATTCCACTAGTCGCTAGATAAAATAACATAATTATCGTTTACGATATCGTAAGATCTATCTGACAATATCGATCTCATGTGTACTCTAGCTCGTTTTTCTTCGGCCCCCACCTCGCCGCATTTTTTTAGGGAGCGGCACAGCGGTTTCGGTCAAACTATAGTACTTAGGTACATAAGACAATAAATAATTAACTATTTTTTGTAAGAGCCAAATAGATTGTGTTGTTCTTTTAGTAGTGAAATATTTTTATCTGACAAGTAACGTTTTTGAGACCACAAAACTTGCCCTCCGTTTTATTTTAAGTTAGGTACTTGGCATAATTAAAATACACAGTATAAAGCATCAATATTCAACTGTAAATATATTGTTTGATGGATTCAAAATTGAAAATTCATATTTGGGATTTTGGGAGGTTCAATCAAATATGCAAAACGTGCGGTGTGAGTTGTTGCCTTGATTTACCTTCATGTTGACACAAAATGGCTCTGTATGACGAACATACTCATACTTATACTAACACCATGGTGACGTATTAGCTGTCAAACGCAAGAAATTACAGTTTTTGACGTGACAACGTCAATTCGATGGAGCCGGCTACCCGCACGAAAAAATATGACTCATGCGGCGTTACCTCGCTCTGAGGCGTTCCATTTAAGGCTTGTAGTACAATCGAGAGCGCGGAACAAGCGACAAAGAGGCACAATCAGCCTCCGCGTTCGGCAGCGTTCGACATCTAGAACGCCCATTGTATGAGGCAAATAGTTTTAAGTATTTTTATGTACCTGTACTTTTATAATTTGTTGTGTGCAATAAAGCATTTTCTATCTATCTATCTATCTGTCTTTCTCCTACTTGAGTGAGCGATGCGTCCGTGTGGACAGCTGTATGACGTTGTCACGTTCAACTATCGTCAGTAAACCGACTTTACAAACAGCCGATTTTTTTTATAACGTACCAATTTGCAGATTGTCCAAAAAGTCAAATACTTCTTGAATACCATTGAAATTAAAATGTCTCATTATGTATTCGAGAACAGCAAATATACCTACCACAATAGCAAACAGTCATAAGAACACAAGACCCTATCGAAGAAAAAGCAAAAAAGAGAAATCCGATTAAATATGACTATCTCAAAAATAGGTAGCATCTCATAAGTATGAAAAAGCTTTTCTGTTTCAGCGGTTTTCAGAACTTTAATCTCCTCCCTTACGAAATTGCTCCCCCGACAATCGTTACATAATGAACGCTATGTTTATTTCAAAAACATCTGCACTTCTGTGTTTTTATACTTCGTTAATTAAAACAAACACCACCCAATAGCACACTTTGCAGTTTTTATGTCCTGTGTTGACATGTCCCCGATATTGTGACATGACCTTTGTAAAAATACTTTTCCGTACAAAAAGTTGCGGCAAAAGCTGCGGCCCCCGCGATTCTGTAGTGCCTCAGGCATGTTCGCTCTTTTGACGCCATCTGGCGAAAAAAAACGGCCTCACTGAGCAGAATGCGCGAGAGCAACAACGGCATCCTAAAAGAAATTTCGTCTAATTATGCCTGTCCTCTGGTGTGGAAGCTCGCCCAGAAGACCAAATCTGTTTTAGGCTAATAAAACTAGTGTTTGAGAATAAAAAACAATAATATTATTATTATTATGATTAAAAAAGTCACTCACTAGCCGAAGCCAGCTTTAATTACAAGAGAGAATTTAGTGAATTTAATTAATTATGTCGACCTGAAAACATAATTTATAATCATACATAATTATGTTTTCATTAATACTGTTGTAATTTGACATGATTGACATAATAGTCCACAAATACACAGCTACATTATAGTGTAATTATAAGCACTCAATACTCAATTATATTTATTGCATACACATGGTTCAGTTTAGGTACATACATAGTTATTATGTGTAAGTCAGTACAAAAACCTTTTTAAAAAACAAGCGTTTATTTAAATGCGCTAAAAAGAAAAAAAAACACTTTTAGTTTAAAATTTTTCATCATCATCGTCAGCCAAAAGAAGTCTACTGCTAGACATAGGCCTCCCTTATACATTTCCAGGAAGAACGATTCTGAGCTCTTTCCATTCACCGACTTCCCGCGATCTTAACAATGTCGTCGGTTCATCTAGGTGGGCACCCTACGTTTCGTCTTCCAGTTCGTGGTCGCCATTCGAGAACCTTTATTCCCCAACGGTTGTTGGTTCTTCGAGCTACATGACCTACCCATTGCCACTTTTACATTCTACGAGCAATGTCGGTGACCTTGGTTCTTCTACGGATATCCTCATTTCTGATTCTATCACGTAGAATTAGAAAAGAAAATAGAATAGAATAAAATATAATTAATTTATTTGCTGTAACGTAGTGTTGCAATTTCCTAAAAATGTACCATAACCGTAATGAAACTCCCAGCATAGCTCTCTCCATAGCTCGTTGCGCGACTTTGAGCTTGTGCACCAGCCAAAGAGCTCTACTACTACTAAAACCTGCTGGTAAAAAGAGTAAGCGGAGGAAATGATAAATTGTACATCGTAATGATGCAATTTCTTGCACGCCGTGGGGCACTTGATATATCATAGCGCTTGAGAAATGGTTTAAGACAGTTCTGCGAGTTTTAAAACACTGTGATAATATTTCTTAGGACCT
This sequence comes from Thera obeliscata, assembly GCA_947578465.1. Classification (NCBI taxonomy): domain Eukaryota; kingdom Metazoa; phylum Arthropoda; class Insecta; order Lepidoptera; family Geometridae; genus Thera; species Thera obeliscata. The sequence goes on along the minus strand of OX387912.1, from coordinate 17,608,136 downwards.
TATTTCAGTATCCCAGTCGCAATTGTTTTAACCAACTTCAAATAAAAATGACGGTTCTCAATTCGGTTGTAATTTTTTATTATTGTTTTTGTATATACCGATTTCATGCAGTAAAGGAGCCTCGCTGAGGCGCGCTTTAAATCCTTTCACCACACTTGGTTCGGAAGAACCAGTGGCACGATAGGAAGAAGATGCTGTAAAGCATGCATTTATCATATCTCATTTGTTTACCATCATGATTTATCCCCATTTTTTTACACAACTTGCTGATGGAACAAGCATATGGCCCACCTGATGTTAAGTAGCAACCATCGCCTATTAACAAAGCATTGCCTCACAGGTCACGCGCGTTAGTAACGTGCCCTACGGTGCACTTTCCTGCCTCCATCAACTTGAGGCATAGGTACATTTATTATGCAAATATTATAATCTTTGATAAAGCTTTCAAAACTTTTTTAGCTTAAAAGTACTTCATGATTGGTCCCATAGAAATTTCATCGAAATCGGTTCATCAGTTGGGCCATGGAGTTGGTTTCTCAAGCGTTTAAACTTATTTCGTTAAAAAAGCAACTTCTTAATTTCGTTAAAAATTTATGGGTTCTCATTTCTTCCAGGAAACTTAAAGGCTTAAACCTTTGCCCAGCAGTCAAATGATGACCTCACAGAGCCATCAAAAGGATCACTTCCACACGACAAACAAGCTAAATGTAAGCCGATTCTCCGAAAACCCTTGAGAAATCCGCTTAATCCGTTGAATAACATTGACCCGAAGTCAAAGTTTACCTTTACAAGTATACCATCTTCCTGTAAAGAAGACCTTGCTGTTGTCGGTTTTAGATCAATACAGTGCGTTCTTATGGGACCCTGATCCCTATATCACCGACTTCAAATAAATAAAAAAGAAAAAGGTTCTCAATACGGTTGTATTTTTTTTTTGCTTGTTCTATATTTGTATTTGTTCTTCTCTCTCTTTTTTTTATCCTGTCATGGTAATCAATTATGAATTATCTATCTAGGTGGGATCAAATAAAAATAAATAAATAAAATAAATAATGCGGACAATCCACACAACACTAACTAGCCCCAAACTAAGCAGAGCTTGTGCTATGGGAACCAGGTAGCTGATATAATACTTAAATACTTTTTTCAAAACCTTAATATATTATAATATCTAATAATAATAATAAATTCTTTATTTCCGACATCTTAGGTCCATAGTAATAGGACGAAAACTCTTCATTGATTATAGCTATAATGCTGTTTATCTTTAATACACGGCCAAAGGCACAACTCCTCGTAACCACGCCATATTTCTTCTTCCTCCACTTCTTTTTCTCCACTAGAGACGTAACTTCTTGCTTGATCCGAATAGAGATGTCCTATTCCCAAAACTGGCTAACAGTTGTTACACAATTACAATAATATACAAAAGAAAAGATAACACAAAAACATAGACATATATTATTTTTAATACAAAAAAACCTATTTCGCTAAGGTATTGGACGATACTAAAATAAAATAAAATAAGCCTTTATTACTGTTTACAATAATGTTACTAACTAAATTAAATATTTCACTGACGATCGTTATAGGAAACAGCTTGTCCTTCGACAAAGGCCTCCCCTATGGACGATACTAACGTATAGGACTGTCAAACTTATCCTATAATAGCCCCTACCCACCGGTGTGCGATATCGCGCACGAAGGAGGATCAGCTCGCACGACACACCATGGGAACGGTCTCGTGCGCCGAGGTGCGCGGTAGCACAGGAGCCCTTTCTGTGTGCGTTGCCGTGCGTCGTCGTCGGCTGTGCGTGATGATCTGCAGAAGCACGCACCGTAGGAAGGCAGCATATGGTACTTATTATGCTATTGTGACTCATTCGGCCCAATAGAGAAGTTATTCAAAATATATTGCTAGGCAAAAAGTTTTATTCCTAAAATAAGTGGGAGCCTTCCTTTTAGCTGAACTAATCTTATTGACTACATGAATGAATAATTTACGGACACGAAGATCGCTTAGTGCGCGAAAGAGCCGCCAAGCACAAAGCTTGGCAGAGATATCGTACTGCTGAGTAATTTATTAGGTTTTAAATTATTTTATAGCTTGTTGAATGAAGCTAACGTTTTTTGAAAAACCTTTTAGTTAAAACCGTAGATACTTAAAATAAGTTTCTAAACTAAATAATCATAATCATAATCATAATGATAATTCATTATAATTCATTATAATATAATTATTATAATAATAAGTTTAAAAAATATATACTTATAATGTATTATTCATTTATAAACATTCATATGAAGATAGTGATTAAGTAAATAAGTGAATATTTTTGCTTATTTTCATAAAGCGCTAAGTTTTTTTTTTAAGTAGAACCATGCGAGTACCTTTTCTCTATTAAATAACATCCAGCACAAAAAATATATCTATGTTCACTCATCTCGTCACGCAACGGTTTGTCTCGATGGGGATCGAACCCACAACCTACAACGCAGAAGAATAACCAACAGCCAACGGTCTATCGATTAGCAGGGAGAATTTCACCTCGTTCTAAAAAAAACTTGACAAACCGACTCCGTGGCCAAACAGATGAATAAATTTTGATTAAATTTAGAAGTAAAAAAATACTACCGAATTGAGAACCTCTGCGTTTATTTCGTCCGCGTTCGATGGTCAAAAATAAAAATAAAAGTTACTTTGCCAGTTAAATTACTTGAATCAACTTATTTTCAATTCCGAAAAGAAAAGCAAACAAAGTAAGCGACGGAAAATTATATGTGATTTTTCCGGCATAGCGCCGAGGTTCGATTTAAATTCTTCCTTCAAAATCTCTCCCTCATGCCGTATATTTTCCGACGCCCAGACATTCTTCGTCTTTCGCGGTATTCAAATATTTATGTTAGACCCTGCTGAGGCATACGGCTTTTAAAATCACGATTTATAAAATAAATTTATTTCTATTTTATTTTATTTTATTCGGAAAATAAACAGTACTACAAACTAGGCAATAACAACATAAATATCTAATTACCAATTAAATGTTTCCGCATAATATAAAACTATAAATAGGCACGTGTTGCCTTAAAAAAGAATAAATTAAAGCAAAAGTGAAGTGACAAAACCAAAATATAAAAAAAACAATAGTTAGTTACATTACTCATCTATACTTCTATATCTATATCTATACTAATATTATAAAGAGGAAAGATTTGTACCTATTTTTGTATGTTTGTATGTTTGTAATAAATAGGCTCAAAAAGTACTGGGCTGATTTAAAAAAATCTTTCACCAATAGAATGCTACATTCTTCCAATTTGACATAGGCTACATTTCATTTTGAAAAAAATTAGGCATCCTTGGTAAAATTTGAAAGATGTAACCGAAAGTGTAGAAAAATGAGTCTTAAAATGTATTTCGTCGAATGCGCTGCCGAAACTATTAGCGATAGAACAAAATAATGTACAACCATATTGTGCGAAGCCGGGACGGGCTGCTGGTACTGAAATAAAGAGAAAAAGCCAGATAGAGAAAGAAAGATATAATCTCACACTTAATCACGAGGGATATCTACGAAGCGTGGAAAGGCACTATTCATTATCAAAATCAAAAATAAAACAAGTATTTACAACATTAACAAAACACACGAAAAGCACAGCTCAATTGATCCAAATGTGCTGATTATCTTCAAGAAGTTGACTGCATTACCAGTTAGAGCAATAATGATGCGTTGCGCCAGAATCTATGCTGTAGGCATACCACAAGTTCTGTCTGGCTCTGGTTTTAAGTCTGTGTGAGTGCTCACCAGTGTATTATAGTTGTGTGTGACGTTTCGACGTAGGATCACCAGTGTATTATACTGTGCGTTTGCCGTTTCGACATAGGATTTATTTAGTCAACACTTACACAGCCTGAAAACAGCTTTTGGGGCACGCGTCAATTCAAAATAACTTTGGGATAACATTTTGAAAATCCGCAAGATTTCGATTCCCCACGGACTCAGACTCTCAACCCAAGAAGAGCAACAACCAAATAGGCCACAGGCCAATGAGAGATACTACGTAACAAGTAGGCTTATGGCAATGGGCAGGCCATATAGGTCGAAGAACCGACAACCGTTGGGAGATAAAGGTTCTCAAATGGTGACCACAAACCGGAAGACGAAGTGATCTGATGGGTGGGTGCCCTTAACAATGTTGTTAAGCTCGCGGGAAGTCGATGGTTAGAAAGGGCTCAGAATCGTTCTTCCTGGAAATGTGTAGGGGAGGCCTATGTCCAGCAGTGGACTTCTTCAGGCTGAAGATGATGATAATGAAGTAGGCTTAGTTGTTCTTGTTATTGTAATAGTTAGGCCGTGTGTCCGCCTCACAGATACACACATTAGGTCGCAACCGCAATCTGCTACCGGCGCCGAGAATCTGTTAAGGGATCCTATCATTCGATACGAGACGTTTAGGAGACGCCTCTTTCCAATACTCGCAGAATCAAATCGAGTGCTGCTAGGGTTGTCGTAAGCAATGCATGTATTCAGCTGACAGTCAATTTCAAATGAATACATATAATATACACAAATACTAATAATTTATTTAGGTAAACTTAATTTATGGTACCTACCTACATTTCATGGGTTTGAGACTCTCTCTAAAGTATGGAAATACTTGTGTTAGAGAGTCTCTAAAAATAATACTAATAAATAAATATATGAATAAATCGATGCTCTGATTTTATCATGTCAATTTCAAACTTTTTTTATTCTTTTATACAAGAGGTTCCGTTAGATACTCTAGATTCTAGATTGGTTATCATATAGATAATCTTTCTAGAGTCTAGAAATATTATCATACTTTATTTTAAACTTTTTAAGCTCGAAGACAAGTTAATCAAGCAAAAAGTTCTTTCTCATCTCACTTTGTGCTCGTATAATGATATTTTTTTGGTAAAATCGTCTGACAGCCCTGCGTAGCTCGTAAATTGAACCGAGATTGGAATCTCGGAAGGCGTGTACGATATTTTATCGTATTTGAATATCGGAACGAGACATTAAGTGCACTTGTCGGTCATCTGCAAGTGATGGATAATTTGCAGCTCGATTACTTTCGTTCGATTAACTTCCGGATGGTTTTAGTCTTCGATAAAAAAAAATTGCCAAAAAAACAGAGGTTTAAATAAAATACAAATTAAATATACCTTGATGATAATTTGAAAACTAATTTGTTGATATTGATACAATGTCTTAAAAATAATGTTGGAATATCCACCATTGTTTGATCCAATTTAAAGAAATTTAATATTCCATCCAATATCCAGCTTTCAAAAAATGATGTTGAGTGATAAACCAATGATGTTGAGTATTGAAGTTGACCAATAGCATAACCTCAAAGGGCATGTAGTAGAGCTCTTTGTGAAGCTTTGGTCCAGGGAAAAACTATCTCTATGACTTTTTCTACCGTCAAGCAGCATTGCTGTGTTTCGCTTTGAAGGGCGTGGGTGCGGTGAAATTACTGGCACGTGAGGCTGAACATCTGTATGCCTGAAGTTGACGGGCGCGGGGCAGTGCATCATAGGGCAGGTTCCAGACGTGACCTAAGGCATTATAAAGGCGATAGTTACCACTTAACATCTGGTGGGCCATATAGGCTTGTTGCATCAGCTAGTTGTATAAAAAAAAGGTAGAGTACTTGAACAGTGTCTTGGAAAATATACCTGCGAGTCTTGAAGTTTCCATCATACGGCTAAGAATACCAGCTGTAATGGCTTCGTCTAAGAATACCAGCCCTAATGTCTGAAAATCCCTTGCTTTAATGAACCGACTATTATGAAGACACCCAGTAAACAGCTTTTAAAAATCGCATCAAAAATAAATTACGTTCCTAAGATTAAATTGAATCTGGTAGGCTTATTCCTTCCTTCTTTCTTGCCAATGAATAAATTAGCATTTTATCTAAATGGCGTATCTTCTTAAAAGTGCTTTCAGAACGTAGTGGCTTACGGACGAGCGATATCGGAGCAATTTTTATGTGACAAAAATAGTTGCCTGATGATTTATAGGTTAATGTTAAAGCTACGCATGCAATTCTTTTGTAGTATTTAATCTTATTAACTTTCTCTTTTTCTTTTTTCTATGTTATCATCATCATCCCTGAAGAAATCTACCTTTGCAAATAGGCATTTATACATTTTCAGGGAAAACGCTTCTGAGCCCATGGTCTCCATCTACTAACTGCCGGCTGAACTTTATAATGTCATCGGCCCATCATCGGATGGGGATCCTACGTTTCATCTTCTAGTTCATGGAAACCAAACCTTGTTGCATAGCCGAAACACGGATCCCTCGCGTCTAGACACAAGTTTCATACTTAGTTAGAGCGAGTATTCAATGTATAGACTATACACTAGTTTTATCTTTTTTTGTATCTTAAGGTGCACCTAAATTACTAAATAGACATCTAAATTATATGTATACCTTTCTTTGTACATTAACTGATTGACTAAAATAGCTGTACTTTTGTAAACCTTTTTGTGGAAAATAAATGTTATTATTATTATTCATAATCAGTTCGCCCAACTGGCGTAGTGCACTTTTGTAATTTTTTTCAGAAAAGATGTAGATCCGTTTATGAAGCTTGGCAATTAAAAATTGCTCGCTTGTCGAGTCTTTTAAAAAGTGCTTTCAAGACGTAAAGGAAATTGCGCTGGCGACGAAGACTTTCAATAAACGGCCGAATATTTCGGACAATAAATCAGGTTCTATAACAAAAAGCCCTTAGCCATGGCATATTTTCTTTTCTCAAAATTTAATCTCCGATCATCAAAGGAAGTATGATTTCTTTAAAATATGGGATGAATAGCTGTGTTTCGTTTGCAAATGAAAATACGAAATTAGTTTTCAGAAGTGTTTTCTTTTCGTTTCCTTTGTGAGCTTTATTATAAAATATCTGTATTTATTAAAAATAAATACCTAACTGACGCTACTCTCTTATTATCAAGTTTACCAACTTAGCTATCAAAAAATCAAATCACTTTATGTGACAATCAGAAGACCATAAATCTCGTAGAACTGATAACCGCCAAGGTAAAAGTTTCCTAATTTCTCCGACAGTTGATAAAAAAAAGATAATATAAGGAAAAAAAAAATTCATGCAAAAGCCTAGAAATAGACCTAGGAGGCAGACCCGCCCGTTTGTCAAATGACATTATTTTGAGTACAGGGCATGAGTGGATGAGACTCGAAAAAGACCGGAAAGAGTGGCACAATAGAGGAGGCCTATACTCAGCAGTGGGTGCAAACGGACTAAGCTGATGATGACGATGATAATTTAAAAGAACCATAATAAAAAAGTTTTTCGATAACGATGCTAGAGTCTGTTCAGAAAGAGAGCCGTCGTGGCCATTGTGAACTAACGTTTCGATTTTTATATGGCAGCTCATCCCTTTCTTTCTGTCAGCATTTTGCATCATAAAAATTTAATAAAGGAATAGTACACTAGTTGTGATAGGATCAAAACGCAGCAGACGCGCTATTGTATTGCCCACTAAACAAAAAAGGTATTTAAGCACAGCAGCGCCCTCAAATCCTACGACGGTTCTCTTTCTGAACAGACTCTACGCGATTGGCTGCAAATAGTATTATCTTATCTGTGGCTGCAAATTGAATCGCAATACTTTTCAATATTTATACCGTTGCAACAGAAAACATCTCGATGGAGCATCGGAGCACGATTGGTAAATATGTAAATTACGAACTGGCGCTTGAAAGCTTAGACGTAAAGAAGAATATTCGATTTCACAGTTTGAGTGCTTACCTACGTTGTTGTTAAAAACTGCGATGCATAATTTTACTTAAAAATATGCTTGCCAAAATCTAGAATCACAAAATAAAAAAACAAACTGAAATAATAAATGAAAGATGTGTTAGTTACACTATTTATAACTCGAGAACGGCTTAACCGATTTCGATTTGGCTGAAAGTTTGTAGGGAGGTAGCTAAGAACCAGGAAAAGGACATAGGACTTTTCATCTCGAAAAAATAAGGGGTAAGTGGCGTAACGGGAACGGGGCGAGCGAAGTCCCGGGCGGAAGAAATAAACTTAAATGAGAAATAAGGTTAAATATTTGGAAAATAAATACATTAAGTTATTCAAAAAGTAACATACCATTTTGAAAGCCTAATCAATTTCCCCGCACTGATTAAACTGTAGTTTTCTTTTCCTTGTAAGAGTAGACATTCTATGGACGTACAATGCCATAGAACTAAGGCATTTACCAAGTACTAAAAGTACTATAGAACATATGGAAAATACGATGGAACGATATTTTTTTCTAAGCGACTGGATTTGAACCTACCTCCAAAGATCAGAAGGTACAGATAACTATACAGTTGCAGACTACCACTGTTCTTATAACAGGAAACGTATACCATGTATCCCAACTTCTGGTTAATATCAGATGCCCAACTTCAGCACTTTTAACATGGAGGTAGCTTATTAAAATTCCCGGCGCGCTGGGGTTCATTCAATGCAGTTTCAGAGCTCCAGTGGTTCACTTCACCCCTATAAACTCGCATGCAATCGTCGTTTTGGTGGTCTGAGTCATTTCATCAATCATGCTGTATTCGGACAGATATCTTGTTTCCTTAAGGTGGTGTTTTGTGCGTGGACTGAGAGAAAAAACAAAGACCACCAAGCGTCTTGGTCTCTTCGATATGTTCAGTCTTGGTCTCGGTCGAACGCACGAATTGGCGCCTTACAAAGCCTATTATGACAAGTAAGGGTCTTGGTCTTTAAGCATTGCTTACAAGATTAGTTCGGAGAGAAGATGCCTCTGTGTAAAAGTTTATCATAGACGATGCAGCTAGATCATACTAATAAAATAGTAAAGAGGAAAGATTTATCGATAAGATTCATTTATTTTAATCGAAGTTTTTGCGGGAAGTCGATGGATGGAAAGGGCTCAGAATCGTTCTTCCTGGAAATGTGTAGGGGAGGCCTATGTCCAGCAGTGGACTTCTTCAGGCTGATGATGATGATGACATGTTTTTAACCAATAAACTCAAAAAATACTTGACCTATTCAAGAAATTCTGTCACCATTAGTAAGTTACATTGTCTTTGAGTAACATAGGCTATATTTTACTAGCGACGGCTTTGCACGGGTGTAATTGATTAAAAACAAGGTGAAAAATGTGTCTGAAAAACCTGTCGTGAAAAAGCTTTTCAATTTTCCACCCGTGTGAAGCCCGTGGGTCGCTAGTATGTTACGATAACTGGTGAATGAGTTCTTTATAGTGGGGGCTGGCCTTCAAGTTTCGCATTCTTTGGGAAGTCGTTCGAGAAAGTCTGGAGATTACCATCACATTAGAGATTCTAGCCATCTCACTCCGATCGCCATGGCTGAATTTCTCGCAAGTTATCGCTTCATTTTCAACATAATATTGTATACTGTAGTATACGCGCTACCGCTAGTCACCTCTTGACGTATGCGAGAGGCAAAACGGGGACCTGGTTGCCACCGCAGCTGTCAATGGCAGAGTGATGATGGTTCACTCCCCCCTCTTGCATACCACAGGGGGTGACTAGCCGTTGTGAGTAAACTAAACAGATTAATTAGGTGGCATCTGTCCATTCGATCCGGATCAATTTTACCAGTGTCGAGTGACATAAATAAAATAGTTTTTAGTCAAGTCAACTCAGTCAATAGACAAGTCGGCCCATGCGACTTCCCAAGATGACAGAAAACGAATCGACCATAGTTCTATTGCCATCTCTATTTACTGACATGAAAGTGACAGAGATGACAAGAGACTTTTAGCGAGCGATTATTCACAAAAAAGCTCACAAAAAAGTTACGTTACTGCTTTTCGACCAATAAAATTGCTCGAAGCGAATTGTTTCAGCTATAAAGATTCTATTCAGAAAAACTTTCATCATTACACTGAAACTGAACAATACGGTAAAATCGTTTGAGAGTTGAGCCGTGTTTTCAAAGACGTATTCAAACTTTGTTTGGGTGTTAGTTATATTTCTCTAAAACGATGACCGTTATCTAACGACCGTTAAGACCTAAATTAGCAAGGTATAAACGTGCGTACATATAAATAATTATCAAACTGAAACTTATTTTTTACCGGCTTCAACTAAAAACCAAAGTAAAAAAAACTTTTTTCATATTATATCAGCTAAAACGCTGTCAAATCGCTGTTATATTTGACAGCAATTCAGTTGATTGCCATCGCCTAGATGCGCCTTGATACCTACTTTCAGATTGGTCCCATAGATTATAATCGGTTTACCCTTTTTTACAACCTGCCGTTCTTATTTTGTGTGAATTTAATTTATAAGTAGGTAGATATTTTTGTGTATGTAACCTTCATCTAAATTTATTGTAAGCTAGGGTTAATAATAAAAATCTTTTATTTCTTGCTTCAATTTGTTTATTTTATACTTGTTATATTATATCTGGAAGTTCTGGAGAAGGTTTGGTAAGAAGTCACCAAAGATCGTGATTGTTGGAGAATTTTGGGGGAGACCTTTGCCCAGCAGTGGGACAGTGCAGGTAAAAAAAAAAATTATAATAAAAAAAAGCGGATGCCGTTTCTCGAAAGCTCAAGTAAAAGTTCCCTAGTTCGGGAGTTCGCACGCACTTTCCCATCAAACCTTTTGTATTGTACTCAAAAAACCGCGTGCTACGTGATCTTTGTGAGTTAAACCGAGCTCTATGCAATTCGGATTGACTTCACGGTTCATGAATCGTTACTTTGTTGAAGATAGTTTGTTTGAAAGTTTTGGGGTTTGGTTAGTTCTTTTCTGCGTGTTCTTTTTACATAATTACGGAAATGTATTAGTGTCTTATTGCTGAAATACACCAATACACACATAAATATGAGACTCACACATGACCACATAACTAGGTGACTCACACATTACCATACAATGAAACTAGCACATGACCACATTATGATACTCACCCATGACCACATAATGTGACACACTCGACCACATATAAGATTTACACATGACCACATAATATGTGACACACATGACCACTTGAGACTCACACATATCTTTTTAAATAAAAATAAGTCGTGTAAGTTACACTATTTATAACTCAAAAATAGAAAAACCGATTTGGTTGAAAATTGGTGAGGAGATAGCTTAAAACCAGGAGACGGACTTAAAATACTTTTATCCCAAAAAAGTAACGGGAACGGGGCGATCGCAGCCACGGGTGGCTGCTAGTATTTATATATTTATTATTTAGGTACTAGACGTGCTAATCAAACAAGGTTTTGTTTGTGATTCAAGCTTGCACAAAGCAAGAAGCACTTACTCCTGATGCACATCCGTAAGCTTCTCCTTCATCAAAATAGTCACCGCTACAAAGCGTTCGTCATTTTCAATATTTTCTTTATCAATATTTTTCTCTCCACATTTTTCCTAACCTAACCTTTTTTTTTAGGCATGAACACCAGCCAGGGCCCTCGCCCCGACCAGCTGCGGATCCCAAAAAGGCCCCTGTTTGGCAGAGGCTACCACTCGCCCCCTCTCGGGGCAGGCGGCGGAAAGCTGCAGGAAACCCCGCAACCTTTTGCCGCCCCCATCCCTAGCGACCAGTCCCACTGGTATCGCTCAGTGGCCTCCAAACACGTAGGTGGCCAAGCTTGTCAATCATGTATGGGTCCATGATTGGCTAACCTGGCCACCCAGCTCTTCATGAATGGATGGAGAGTTGCGGGAGTGGAATGAACCATCTCTCTCCATCAGACCACTCACCCCCATCTGGGGCCGGTGGCTCCAGATTACAGGTAAACCCACAACCTTTTACCACCTCCATCTCGAGCGACCAGTCTCACTGGTCTCGCTCTACTGCCCGTGAAGAATGTTAAAGTGGGACCACTCCAAGACTCTTCCGTGTCAGCCCCAGGGTTGCGGAGAGGTAATTAAGTAGTCCCACCACAAAACGACCTCCCAGCAACCCTCGGTCTCCACGACGGCGGGTAATTTTTTAGAGAGGTTTTCTTCCTCGCAGCTCAGGCGGCTAAGCCAAGACCCTCAGTTCCACATTAAATCACGAATGACCATGTGGAGTTCCGAGCTCTGGACGCTGGCAAAAGAGGACCTGGAGGAGCAGTGCCTACACTGAGAAAAATGTAAAGCTGAAAATATCGTAATTAGGGTGGATTTATTCGTAATGAAGGCGAAAAAACGACCAAGCGTACTTGGACGAAAAACGCCTTCCTAGGTTGGAGGCGTTTTACGCCTTAAGCGTGAGGCGCAACAAATAAGCAGCATTATACTCTCTAATGTGTGTTTTAGACGTATTTTTTTACAAATTAGCCTTAAATAAAAAGCTATTAACGTGGTAAGTGAGAAAGGATCGACGAACTGACGATGGGATTTAACTTCCGGTAAGGCGATATAAACGGTAAAGAAGGTGCTTGGGTCACACACGTAAATCTTTCCTAGAGTAATATCCGACGTATCATTGCGCCCTAATTAACTTCTAGTAAGGCGTTTTACGCCTTTTTTACTGCGGTTTAATTTGTTCACAAAGTGTTTTGAATATTTATTGACTGCTTCCTAAGGCATAATAGACTTTTAGTAAGGTGTTTTATACTTTTATTCGCTGCAATTTAACCGATCCACTAAGAGTTTTGAACGTTTCATAAATCGTAATTCGCTTCTAGAAAGGCGTTTTAAGTCTTTACTTACTGTGGGTTTAACCTGTCCACTAAGCGTTGTCAACGTTTACTAAGTCGTAATCGCCTTCTAGCAAGGCGTTGTACGTCTTATCTTACTGTAGTTTAATCTGTTCATTAAGCGTTTTCAAAGTTTACTAAGTCGTAATCGACTTTTTGTAAGACATCGTACGTCTTACCTTACTGTAGTTAAACCTGTTTACTAAGTCATAATCAACTTCTAGTAAGACATCGTACGTCTTACCTTACTGTATTTTAACCTGTTCATTAACCGATATTGATGTTTTTTTAAGTCGTAATTCTCTTCTAGTAAGGTGTTTTACGTCTTTACTTAATATGGGTTTAACCTAAGCATTAAGCGTTTTCAACATTTACTTAGTCGTATTTGCCTTCTAGAAGTTATTTTAGAATGTTTCATACGATTAGGCTAGCCGTATCGTACGGTAATTTGTGCTTTCTTTACGAGCAGAAACGTTTTATAAAGACCGGAAAAAAGCCTTTCAATGGCTAGTAACGCTGTTCCCTAAGGGCATGATTGACTTGCTTTACTATCATTTAGTTCATATTAAGGGCATTGGGCCGCTCAAAGGTCACTCTTAGGTAACGCGGGCCAATATCCTTCACATGAACCTTATGATAATAGATCAGCCAAACATGCCTTCAGTGAACAGCGTAGCCTGCTGCCTCAGAAAGCTGTTCTCCCAGTCTTTGTAAGCTTCTGAAATTAATAGAACAAAAATTTATAAAGCACCTCAATAATAACTGATTACAGGTTACCAAAGATATGAACTAGATAGACTAGTATTTTCTCAACCTAGCCTAATAAATAAGTCGATAGCTTTTGCATCTTATATAAATAATAGTGGTATTGCAATAAAACCATTCAATAAAAATCTATAAATTTGTATTAGAAAATCAATTTAGATAAGTAATTAACTTTTTAAATACTTAAAACAAGATAAAATCGTCTTGGAGAATTCCCTTTTCGTTGTAAAGCTTTTGTAGGCACGCATTTGCTGTTATTGCCCACAGGCTAGCTCCTCTCATGGCGTAGCTCCTTCCTCGGCATCCGTTATTGCAAGTGAAGCCTTCTCAACCGGATTACAATATCTGAAATAAAATAATGTATTTTTTAGGAAATAGTTATCGCAAACAAAGTAGAGCGTTCTATGATGGTAATTAGTACAAGTAGGTATTATGTTTATCTAACCAAACTACGACCACAGGTCTATTAGAGGACAGGTCGGCCTGGCATTGTAGGTTCTAAGTCAGAGAGGTCGTTTGAATCACTGATAGCAAATGACAAGTACTTACAGCTATAATCCTTTTTAAATGGTTCTCCAATACCGCGTGCCCATGATTGAAATCACTCCATTGAAGTTTGGTGTTTGGATTTACTTCTAGCCCAGAGTCCAAATGGGCCAATTATTTTCTTTGTTTGGAATCCAGGAAGCCATTAACAGCCTGTTAAGTAGCCCGTCCTCTTTGCGTATTATGTAAAGTACACCTTATCTGAAAAAAATAAACAATTAATTTTCCTAAGTTTAAAAACTCTTTTGTACCAATTTACAAAATTAAATGCAAAAGTTCAAAACTGAAAACACTAAGTACATATTTTTATAAATCATTTTTCGTTCGTGTTTCTAACACAACCAGAATCTAGGGATTAAGTACCTAAACTTATCAAATACAAAACATGATTAGGTTCAAAAACATTAGGGAATAACTGAGTTTGATACAGGTACTCTACTTACCTCGAAATGACGTATCAATCAGGTGATTGCCCCATTTTGTTAATAAATCTGTGGGATTCTGGTCTGCCACGTTCGAAGCACGAAGATGTTTGTCTGGTTGGTTGCTGCTGATAGGTCTGTCTTGGATCTCTCTACATCTGTTTGTCTGTGCTTCCATACACTGACACAGCCAGCAGCGTTCAGAAAATGAGGGAAAATAAATAAAACCCGCAAAATAAACTTTGAATGACTCAGAACTAAACCAAACACTCCGTCCAAAGTCAAACCAAACTGACGAATGAAACAAGTCGTTACGCGCTCGTGGCCTCGTGGGCAGTGCTGCCAACTCGATTACTGCAGATTATGCTAGTGGTGGGTGTTAAAAATAACAAAATAATAATAAATAGATATTCAAGACAATCTACTCAACATTATCTAGTCCCAAACTAAGCAGAGCTTACTATGGGAACCAGATAGCTGATATAATACTTTTTGTAAATACATCTTAGAATACAATATAATGCCCCAACAGAGAAAAAAACAACTGTGTTCACCACAAGTATTTTGTTCTCGGTGGGGATCGAACCCACGACCTACGCCGCAAAAGACAGAGATCCTACCAACTGAGCTGAGAGGCCAATCAAAAATATGCTAAGTATACGTAGTCTTTAAGCCAAAACTGTACTGCATTACTAACTGCCTGTGTCATGTGTGTGTCGATTGGCGTATACTCCAAGCATAGTTCGTGTAGTTAGCACACAGCACAGAGCAAAAGTAGGTATTGAATGTGGTTCGTCAGGGTTCCAACCAAAAAGCGAGTAAACTCAGGGAAAGATTCTAAATGGGTGTTTTCACGGATATTTGTTTTTTTTTGTTTGTTACCACATAACTCGTAAACTAATTTGAAAAATTATATCTTAACTTTACTTTCAGATTAGTCCCATAGAAATTTCATCATAATCGGTTCAGCAGTTTTGTCGTTGGGTTTTCAAGTTTATATACTCTCTCTCATACAGTTATACGAACCAAGGTTATTTGTGTAGCTGGCAGCATTATTGAGATTTTCGTTTTACCAACGACAAGTGCCTTACAAAGGTGTATCTCGCCGAGAGATAGAGAGTTTTTTTAAACTTAACCCACCAATTGACTGAAAGTCGTTAAAATAATAAAACTGAGTAAAATAGACTTTTCTTCCACCAAATTATATACAAATATTTGCGGACATTCCACACAACACAATCTAGCCATAAACTAAGCAAAGCTTGGTAATATGGGAAACAGGTAGCTGAGACCTATATTACCTAAATAGGTATCAAATTTTTGTAGACACTGGTTTGGGTTCTTCGCTTGATCTAAGTATATACCTACCTACAGGAGAACAGGGCTTGTGTGTAGAAGCGAGGGTTCTGCCTTTGAATAGCAACAAGGAGTCATAGAGCGTAACAAACTTTTTTCAATGGAACAGCTATTAATGGGTTTTATTAAACAGCGCTATGATTCAATAGGAACCTCCCTAATAAAACACAATGAAACACTTAAGTGGGTAGTGACACTTAAGTGAGTACCTACTTAAGTATTTAGGTAGGTAATGTACAAATCTGCCTACCTATCTATTACCTAGGATCGTACTTATGTAGGTTTTAAACGTTTGTATAAATAGTTACGAAAGTATTATCCGTCGAACATTGCCATATCTACGGTTTCATTCACAGAATATTTAAGTCACCAGATGACGTTATTTGACCATTTGATCAGTCGTAACTTGAGCATTAATGAGCCTTTAATATAGGAAAATATTGCTAAATTTACGGTTATATTAGCCTAATATGTATGCCGTTATTAGGCTTTTTTAAAGTTTGACTATATAATATCTCAAGTACCATCCGCCCTATCTTAAGGTGAATATTGTTATATCTACGGTTTCATTTACTGAATATGAAAGTCATTAAATGAAGTTATTTCACCGTTTGGTTCGTCTTAACTCGATCGTATTTCGCCTTAAGATACGGTAAATATTGCCAAATTTACGGTTAAATTGGCCAAATATGTATGGCGTTATCAGACTTTTTAAACGTTTGATTAAATAGTAACTAAAGTATCATCCGCCCTACCATAAGGTGATTGTTGTCTTATCTACGGTTTAATTAACCGAATAAGTAAATCGTTTTATGATGTTATTCACCGTTTGATTAGTCGTAACTTGATCGTATTTCGCCTGATGATAACACTAATATCACCAAATTTACGGTTATATTGACCAAGTATGTAAGTCGTTATTTGACGTAATGTTACCGTTTAACCAGTCGATATCTTGAGCATGTATTGCCTTATGAAAAGATGAATATTGCCATATTTACGTTTATATGTATGCCGTTATAAAACCTAATGTTACCATTTGATTCGTCGAAACCTGAGCATATTTGGCCTTATAATAGGGCAAATTTGGCCACATTATACCTCTAAGTTGCCGAATTCATACGTCGCTGAAAGACTTTAAGTTTACGTTCAAATTTTTGTGACTAAAGTATATTCTGCCTTATTGTAAGGTGAATATTGTCATACTTAAGATAATTTATGCCGCTTTCGAAAGTTTGCTTATGACTTAGGTTTACGTTTGTTTAGTTTTTATTAAAGCATACATCGCCTTAATTTAAGTTAAATTTTGCCTTAATTACGGTGATATTCAACAAATATTCAACGTCGTAAATTTAAAGCGTTTTCAATAGTCCATTACTGCTGTATTAACAGTGTTAAGTTGGATTCCAAGACTACCTTACGGTAAGTCATTCGAGACGGTTCGTGTTTATCATAAGAGACGTACCAGTTTATCGCAAACGAATATAAAGTCAAATTAACCGTAAGCGTTTCAAAATCGCCTCGCGTCATTACAATTCAGCCGTCAAAGGTGGAATTCATCTTAAGCCAGAAATCCATTTTTCTCAGTGTACTCGGTGGCAGTGTGAGTGCACGCCGAGCACGTCCTGCCTCACTCACTGCGCCCTTTGCTAATCAAAGGGACGCGCGGGGAAGCTTCACAGCCAAACGGCTGACTCAATTTTTGATAAAATTTATATGAGACAAATCTGAACCTTTCAGATATTTTTTTTGCAAATTGGCTCTTATAATGACGAAGTGCGTCCTCTGTACTCTCGTAACTTTAAAGTCACGTCAAGCTTCCGCATAGCCCGGTAGTTTTAACTCAACGACACTGTCACGAAAACCCCTTGTTAGTACGACACGGGGCAAATTGGCTGGGGACCTTTTTCATGAAACACTTTTAATTTTTTATTTTATTTTTATTTATTATTACTATTACAGATGTTATCTTAACAGCTAGTCAAAACGATAACAATATCACAAATTTGAAAAACCAACATTTCACTCTACTACTACACTAACAATATTTTGTTTTTTTTGTTATTAGAAGGCGACGCAGCAGACCAAAACAGAGATGGTGAGATGAGCTTGATGGTTTCCTGACAGACTGGACAAGCATAGCCAAGGATCGCGATGACTGGAAGGAATGGGGGAGGCCTTTGCCCAGCAGTGGGACCCTGAGGGCACATAATGATAATAATATTTTGTTTTTGAATTGGGTCAGTTCAGCTATTTTTTAGATCGTTTGCGGTCACGGTCTGCAGATGGCTCAACTGTTTCTTGTGTATTTTGCACATGTTGTATAGGTATATTGTTTAGTTGTAAATTACTTTGTGTAAATTAATGTATTTGTATAATAATTTAACAAATATCATCTGGCCTTAAATCCAGGTTTCATGACCTAGTTTTTTTTGAGGATAAATCCTCAGAAAAAAATGATTCATTTACTTATTCTGTTGATTACTACTTACATAATTACAATACCTACTTCATGTGCCAAAATTTTACAAGCTTACCATTTAATGATAAGGTAAGTGCATAGACACAGGGCCCTGGATAAATTCAACGTGCATGGGCTCGAAAAAAGCATTGTGCATCGAACGAAGTTCACTTCCATGTAAAACGAAGTTCGCTTCTATGTAAAATGGAGTTCGCTTCTATGTAAAACGGAGTGGCTCGATGCTCGCTTTCCACTTGATTTCATACGGCTTTTTTCCAGGTTTTCTAATATTGTCATAGTTTGTGAACACTATAATAGGTTTGGATTCAATTGTGCACGTATAGTTTTTTGTCTTTATCGATTCCTACTTGGTAATAAGTAAAGATCAAAACAAACATGCTATTGCATACATAGCGGTCAAAATCATAACCCTCCTTTTTGCTTTGCTGTTGTCTATAAATGATCTATTGTTTGACAGAAATAAAGGAATAGATTTATGGTTCAAGTTCTACCGAAAACGGCTGCTCACAATCTAGGGGTCATCATCATCATCATCAACCTATATTAGTCCACTACTGAACGGTCTCTTCTAAGACGAGTCTTTAAACCTGGTCTGCAGCTCTTCTTCAGTGCTAGCCAACAAAATTTTGCAGATCACTGCCTCATCTTGCTACTTTGCCACCTGCCCCACCTTGCCAGCTTGCCCCACCTTGCCAGCTTGCCCCACTTTGCCACCTTGCCCCACCTTGCCAACTTGCCCCACTTTGCCACCTTGCCACCTTGCCCCACCTTGCAAGCTTGCCTCACCTTGCCACCTTGCCCCACCCTGCTAGCTTGCCCCACCTTGCCTGCTTGCCCCAACTTGCTTGCTACCTAAGAGGCTTTTATACCTCATTCATAAAGAGCTTCCAAAGGAAATTTATATTTACTTGGTTTTGAATAAATAATAATAACTGGTAGTCAATATTAACTTCCTAGTATAACATTTTATCATAATCCATTCTCAAGAAGTACGCTTATATAAGTTAAGCCAGTGAGTATGTAAGCCGTCTTGTATTGGCGCAAAACTTTTCTCTCTTATATTCAGTTTTCCATCTGATTTGAGAGTTTTCTAGGTAGTTTGAGACTATTGTCCCGATGCTTTTGTTATGTTTTCAATAAAGCAATAAATTGGAATAAATCCAAATCAAATCAAAAGTTATGTTTATGTCTCACTACAAAAGCAGTATTACACAAGGATATTAGAAAAATAACAATGACATAAAATTGGCCATCACTCAGCATAGGCCATAGTAGCGAGCGCCACTATAATAGCCCCTTCCCACCGGTGCGTGATATCCCGCACCAGCTCGCACGACACACCATGGGAACGGTCTCGTGCGCCGAGGTGCGCGGTAGCACAGGAGTCTTTTCTGTGTGCGTTTCCGTGCGTCGTCGTGCGCGGTGCGTGATGATTTGCAGAACCACGCACCGTAGGAAGGCAGCAAAACGCTGGTCTTCAGTGACACCAGTAGAGTGCGACACAACACAGCAACTGCGACTCTCCGTCAATAGAGAAGTTTAATTTAATAATACATTTAATTTTGTTTTACACTAATACATAATGCAGAATATAAGACACACTGTTAATACCAATAATATAGCAATAACAATAAATAATGAAATGTTTGAGTGGATAGATAGATTGACAGATAGATAACTCTTTATTGTTCACCACAATACAGTACTAAAAGTACTGTGTAAACAATTAAGCAAAACAATGGGCGACCTTATCACTGAGAGCGATCTCTGCCAGGCAGTCCAGGCAGTGAGTAGGAAGGCCTATATATATAGCATTGCATGCACCCACAGCAGATTCAATCCAAATAGCTCTGAAAGTCAATGTAATCATGGTTATTGATCAAAACCGAAAAAAAAACACTCCATCAGATTTAAAAAGTATCTCAGATGATTTATTTATATTGTTATTCAATGAAGTCTAAAATGGAAGTTTATAAAGCAATTTTTTCTCAATCACTGTAACACCATAATCTTCTTGGGTCCCAATGAAATCGGTCCGCATTGGTCCCCAATTCGTCACTTTTTCATTCAAACCAATCAAATTACGGTCAAATACGACGCGTAAATAAGCTGGTTCTTTTTGAAAATAGCGCCCGTCTCAGAGAGAACGTTTCTATAAGTCACAAATCACAAAGATTTTTTTTGGGACATTATAAAAATCTTAGTTTTTTTTTTCAATTAAAAAAAGTCACAAGTCGTTTATTCAATTGCATCACAAGGATCGGTTTGAAACGTTTTAAAGCTGGATAATCATCCAGTTTTCTTTTATAGGTGCCCTATAAAGCCCAGTTGGGAATAGCTCTGCCTTCTGCGCCGGTGAGCGTGGGTTCGATCCCCACCGAGAACAATAATTCGTAAGTAAACCTCTGTAGTTTGATACTAAGTAATCTAGTTTTAAAGTGTTAGTGTGAGTTTGGTTATTAGATTAATAGTGCGCTGGTGGCCTAATGGTAGCGGCCCCGCCTTCCGATAAAGGTCGTGGGTTCAAATCCAGTCGTGTACTAATATTTTTTTCAGTTTAAAAAATAGTGTACTCTACAGGGTTATTCATTATTAGCTGCAAATACTCAGGAATTAGGTTCAACAAATAAAATAAAAAATATTTATGAAATGATTTTTTTTAAGTTTTGTTATAAAAATCCCGAGAAAATCGATAAAGAAATCATTGGCGCCTGACCTATTTTGACCTTTGATCCGCGCCCGCGCGCCGTGAGTGACACTCTGCGTTCAGTCACCGCCTGGGTGGGTCATCGTCCTGTTCTCCGTGGCAATGATTATGCAATAGCCGTAAAGAAATTAATAAAAACAAAATTTTGATACAAAAACTTGAAAAAATTTTTGATCAAATTAAAAAAAAATTATTTCATAAATATTTTTTATTCTATTTGTTGAACCTAATTCCTGAGTATTTGCAGTTAATAATGAATAACCCTGTATATATGCCAGTGCTCTCAAACGGTAAAAGAAAATCATCGTGAGGAAACCGGCATGTCGTAGAACCCAAAAAGTTCGAAATAACCTCTTTGAGGCGCACTTAAAATCCTTTCACCACACTTGGTTTGAAAGAACCAGTGACACAAGAAGAAGAAGTATTTAAACTAAGTCTATTCTATAAGACCAGTAGCCTCAAACAGTTCACTGGACAATGGGCATAGCTCTCCATTATACCTTTCCCAAAAAGAAAGACTTTCAGCCCTCACTATTCGTATTCAACCAATTTTCCTGCGATCTTCACAATATCGTCGGTCTATTGAATGCCGTCTTAGGCCATCACTTGAATGTCATCTTAGGCTTTTCTTCCAGTCCGTGCGGTCACCATTCAAGAACCTTCATTGATCGTTGATACTGCCAGCTTTAATGGCAAGGAAATCTTACAGATCATCTCTTTTCAGAGATGATCTGTTCTTTCTATGATGGGCTCCCATACAACGAACGTGAATATTGTGCTCGTTTTTGATCAATATTGATAACGGCAACAAGTAAACGTTTGAATTAATAACAGAATATTTAGTTATTTATCACCGTCAAAAAAAAATAATTAAATAAAACATAACTATGGGGGCTCCCATGCACCAAACGTGTTTGTTTGCCGTTTGTATGTAGGTAATGGAACGGAACCCTTCGTGCGCGAGTCCTACTCGGACTTGACCGGTTTTATTTATCATTTTGGCCTTTGTTATTTGGCCCTTTTGATTGCTTTGATGCATTAAATTTGATAACAAAAGAGAAATACATTTTTCATTACTCATACTCTGAAAGTAGGTCTGAAGTTGCCTGAGGGGCCTAATTGAAAGTAAAACTTTCAGCCCTAGGGAGAATCGCTTTCTACTGACAGCTGTCAAATTATAAAAAAAAACAAGTTCTATTTTATTCAACCATGTTCCAACTTTCTAAAGACTTTCTGACTGCAAAGAGGTCGTTGAACCAAATTCCAACTTTTTATTCAGCAAGTAGGTTGGAAACCCATTACAACGGTAAGAAGTTTAAAAAGTCTAATTAGAGCGCAATGTAAAATTTAAATTTAAATAACATAAAGATAGTATTAAATAAATAATATATCTTCTAAATTACTTGATTAATATATAGCTTCAACTATTTATTTAAAATAACATAGATTTGAGCAAACAATTTACCATTTTTTAAATTATGAGAATGAAAACAATGGCTGAATAATGCTGGCGAGCCGTAGCCGAAGGCCCGCCAGAGAAAAAGAAAAAAAAAACCGGGAAGGCGGCAATTCAATCTTCATTTTCACTAATTTTTCTTTCATGTTTTTATTTTTACTTTCCTTGTATTCGTAATGAAAAGTACAGTGTTTACCTCGGGTGAAAGTCTTTTAAGTCCCTCAAGCTCCATTGGCGCCCTCGCTTACGCTCTGGCGCCAAACCCGTCTCGGGACTCAAAAAACGTGACTTTCAACACTCAGGTAACAATGTACTATTTCCATCGGGACTTGTAGATCTACCACAAGCTCTGTCTGGCTCTGGTTTTGAGTTCGTGTGAGTGCTCACCAGTGTGTGTGTGACGTTTCAACGTAGGATTTATTTAGTCAACACTCACACAGACTCAAAACCAGAGCCAGAGACAGAGCCAGACAGAGCTTGTGGTAGGCCTTCTGTTGTCTTGTTTGGAGTCGACGATGCGATATAATGGACGGCAGAATTATTGGGAATTACGGGAAAATCAGTGCGTATTTGTGCGATTCGCAAAAATAATTCATATTTTGGGGATTGACTGGGCTATTGTTCGATTTTGTTGTATCCTTGGAATTATTTTACCGGATTTCTGGAAAATTGATGTCTAAGTAAAGTAAGCCTGAATATGTTTAACTACTGAACAAAGGCCTAAAGGCCTAGGAAAGAAAGAAAAAAAGAAACTTATTTATTTGACCCACACACACACAATACAAATAAGTTGGTATCAAAAAACATAAAACTAAAAGTGAAAGGAAAAGAAAGTAGGTACAACATGAAAATAACAAAATCGAAATAACTTTAAAAAGTAATTTCGATTTTATTATTTTCCCCATCCAAGCTGCGTTGTGTGGGGCAAGAGTGAGAGGGGAAGTAAGATTTGGAGGCTTGTGAGGCTGAACATCTGTACGCCTCAAGTTGATGGACGCAGGGAAGTGCATTGTAGGGTACGTTTTTGACGTACGTGACCTACGAGGCAATGCTTTTTTATAGGCGATGGTTACCACTTAACATCAGGTGGGCTTGTTTTGGTACATGCTTGTTCTATCAAGTAATTAGCGCTGGTGGTGGTAGCAGCCCCCCGCCTTCCGATCCTAAGGTCGGGGGTTCAAATCCATTTGTGTACCAATGAGTTTTTCTGCCTAAAATTTATGTAAGTACACAATGCCAGTGCTCTCAAACGGTGAAGGAAAACATTGTGAGAAAACCGGCATATCGTAGAACCTAAAAAGTTCGAAAATATGTGTCAAGTGCACGAAAGGAGCCTCTTTGAGACGCACTTAAACTCCTTTCACCACACTTGGTTCGAAAGATTCAGTGACACGATAAGAATAGTTGTTTATAAAACATTATCAATAAAGTATTTTTTAAGATGTATTGTATCCCTAGCATTAATAATTTCTCGCAGTTCGAAGAGAAGCGCTGGAGGTCGGGATACAGAATTTTTCGTCCGACCCCCAACACACCCTACCTACTTTATGTTTGAGTACTTACGAGTTCAAAATTTCCCTAGAATAGGATAGATATACTTATATCATATTGTTTTTGTAGCTCGTTTGTACTTAATGTCTATTTTTGTGAAATAAAATTATTTGATTTGATTTGATTTGATTACGAAGATTGTTGAAAGTTGTGTGTTTTCCATCAGTGGTTTAGTAAGTAACAAGTAGGAAGCTTCCCTAATTAAGATCCCGAGTGCTGTTCAGTAGGTAATGAAATTCCAAGTAATCTTGCAAATACGTTTGTTCAAATCTAGCGTAAAGCGTGTTGTCTAGCAAAATTGTAAACCCATTTTAATTGGATGAGTGGAAAATAACTCATTCATTTTAAACCGACTTCAAATCTGCCTCCTGCGCCGTAGGTCGTGGGTTCGATTCCCACCGAGAACTAATATTTGTGTGTTAAACATAGATGTTTGTTCTCTGTCTGGGTGTTATATCGTTATATATTATTGTTCAAGAATAAATAAATTGAAATTGTATTCTAAGTACCTATGTAAAAACAAAAAAAAACAAATAAGTATTACTCGTATATCAGCTACCTGGTTCCCATAGTACAAGCTCGGCTTAATTTGGGGCTGGTAGTGTTGTGTAGATTGTATACAATATCTATTTATTTATTATTAATATCTAAATAAAAAGTAGGGGGTTCTCAATTCGGTTGCATTTATATAAATATGTCATAACTACGTCATTTTGGGACGTTATATTTTATTTTTATCCGGAAAGCTGATTAAAAGTCGAAAATGTGGCAGAGATGCGAATGTTGAGATGTGTGGGACAAGAATGGAAAGGATTTTTATTTTTTCTTTTTTATTAGGTATTTCATGTTGTTTAGTAATAGTTTTTGTAAATAATGTATATTCTGTTGTAAATAAAATATATTATCTAGAATGGAAAGAATACGGAACGAATATATCACGGGAAGTTTGATGCTATGTTTCCATGCGTGCCGTGCAGCCCGGCAGGCTGCCTGGCGAGCTGCGCGGCATGCAACCAGTGTTACCAGGTACACGGTAATTACCGTAGATGCACGGTATTTTTGGCTTAAACACGGTATACGGTAATGTTTCACTACCGTGTCATTTTCTACGGTATTTTTAATTATGAATTACCTTGACAGTCAATATGTAAATAATTACGAAGTAGGTATTCCCCGATCATCAAAATACGTCTAAATGTAAAAGTATGCCCTTTGCCCTGCCCACTAGTTAAACAATTAGTGTATATGAAAATTGCTTGCATAATAAATGAATGAATGAATCGCTTTCTCGCAACTCTCACCGTACTCTTTTTTCTTCGATAGTTTTGTTGGTGTTTGATGTTTGGCAAGTGCGCAGTGCATTATTCAATGAAACAATACTTTTAATTTCGTTTGACACAACGTACCTACACAAAAATGGGTACCTAGTCATAGTGACACTGATAGCTTTTTTCCCCCAAGCATTGTGGATTTTTTTCTTGTCCTTATGGAATTTATGCTCGGGGTTCCATAATAATTCTTGTTCCTGGTAATGTTCCAGGAACGTCAAAATTGTCTCGTTAGACCAATCGACCATGTTGTAATTATTACGACCAATATAGAAGAGTACTCGGTGATTACGACTTTGTAACCTAACTAAACATGAAGACATTTGTCAAACAATAATTGACTCGTTGTCTTAGCAACAGTCACAGAGGTTTTATTCTAACTGATGCAACCTCAACAGTAATCTCCGATCGTAGTGACTTTTTTTGGCAACGTCCACTCGTCACGAAAGCGCGAGAGAGACTGACTGCCCACCAGTGTTGCCACGTGCCAAAGCAAAATATCTGGGGACAGACGGACAGATAGACAGACAGACAGTCAGACGGACAGACAGTGAAGTCTTAGTAACTATATTAACTATACTAATAGTATTATCAAAAGTGGATCTAAATGAATATTTTTTGCCTTTATTATGTTTAAAGATGTTCATCTTATCATAGACTAAATCAGATTCCAAAAATCTGTATAAAAGTAGGGTAAAATCTGTAATCTGTAATACTACCCTAAATTCTGTATAAATACAGATAAATCTGTATAATTGGCAACACCAATTTGGCCCGCGCGCGCTCGGGCGTACCGTTTCCACGCGCGTGAATGTGAATGTGCACGTTGAATGTCGAGTTGAACGCACGCGTGGAAACGTGGCATGAAAGTAGCGCCAATGACAGAAAAATTGAGGAGCAATAGGCTGGCGTGGTACGGGCTGTCATGAGAAGAGAAGAAAGTCAGGTGACTAGAAGAATAATGAGTATAGATGTGGATGGATATGTGGGCAGAGGTAGACCAAAGATAACATAGAGGAACTGTGTGAAAGATGACATGGATAAGCTAGGAGTGAATGGGAGTGCTGACAGAAGGGAAATGGAGGAGAAAACCTGTTGTGCCAACCCCACATAAAGTGGGATAGGGGCAGGAAGAAGAAGGCAATTACAAAATATTGGTTGGTTTCTCTAATTTCGTGCTTGGAACAAGATTTTTCAACGGAATGATGAGTTATTATGGTAATAACGGTGATGCCAGCATTCCTTTTGAATTGAGAGAAAATTAAAATTAATGATTTAATCAAGAGTTTTGTAATTAACGCGGGAAATTCCATTGTCCGCGCTGTAACTTTGAATTTTGACGGATTTCTTCTTTATCCTATGGTTCAATTCATAAGCCTCAACGTTTTTTCTGCTGGATGTACCAATTCAATTGAGTCACAAAAAACATTTCAGAAACGAACACTATGCCTCTGTCAAAAAGAGCAAAACTCAAATTCGACACTTTTCAGGTGAGGCAAAAAACTACACATAGGTAGGTATGATGTTTTTGCGTGGCCCGATGTCCCAGTCACTCTACCCATCGGAAGCTAACATGTCAATTTGCAATGTCTGTACCTACTATTTTCGTATCTTATTTTAAATCCTGTTTATGTACTTATTATTACTTGGAAGCGTAGATTGTGCTGAATTTGTACTCTATTCTTTATTCTTTATTGCACACACATATACCTCCATATTTTACACACATATTTTTGCTTTGGTATTTTATTGCCTACGGCTCACTAAATTGGAGTGGCACCACACTGGAACTTCATTGCTATTATTAGTTTTGTTTTGTAGAAGGATCATACAAAAAACAGTAGTAACCAAGCTTGTTCTTGTCTGCTTGGTCGCGTGGAACTGACACCTAGAATCATCCAGCTTTAAGACGTTTCAAAGTGATCCTTCGCGATATCATTGAATAAAAATCTGTTGACTTTTGACTTTCTGCTTGTTTGGAAGTGAATTCCAAATTATTTTTGTTGCATTATTGTAGGCAAAAAATAGACCATTGTTTGCACCAAATTATTGATTTACAAGTGCGAGAAGGTACTACAGACAAAAGAAAGGGGAAAATGGCCGTGGGTGGTTGTACCTAGCGGATAAAGATAAAAATCCTATAGCTTACACGAAATATCCCCGGAATGGCTAAAATTGGAAACTCTATAATAAGAGAATAAATTAAAACAGTGATTTACGCCTACTGGCATTCAAACACTTCAAGCCTATTAAAAGCTTTAGAAAAATAAAGCAAAAATATAATTTTTGAACTTTTAATATTGTGTTCTGGTATAAATAGAATTTAATTATAATAAAATCGATACTTTACTGTTCTCTGGACATCTTTAGATCGTTTGCAACAGTCTACAGATACCTAAGTTGGTTTGAATGTATATTTTATACAATTTATTTCCAAAGAAAATCACTAAAATACCCTAATACTCCCTAAAATAATATTATGATACTAGCGGTGGCCCGTGGCTTAGCTCGCCCTGTTCCCGTTACGCCCCGTTCCCGATACGCCCGTTCCAACAAAGTAATGCAAAGAAAATCGAATTGAGAACCTCCTCTTTTTTTATTTCAAGTCGGGTAAAAACAGTTGTCCCTGACGTAAATCATCCATTTACATTAGATGCAAAGGGAAAATTTGAAAATTAATAATAATATAAAAGTAAACATACTTTTACTAATTTTCAAACTTAATAATACTCTATTAAATTAGATACTGTGGTCGCTTTAATTAAAATGCAAATGAGACCATAATTTGAGCCGAATTAGTAAATGATCATGACTAAAGAGCAATAATATTCCACCCTTAGTAGTAATGTAATAGTTATTTGTTATACAAGAGTGTAAAGTTGCTTTTTAACCACGTACTCAATTTTGATGACCGAGCAAGCGAAGGATTCTAAAATTGAATAACAAGCGTAGTGAGAAATTAAAAAATCAGAATCCTGGGCGTTAGCGAGGGAATCAAAAGAGAACGATGTGAAAAATCTTTGCTCTAGAGTGTAACACGTAACTTTTCATCCCACCTCTCGCTTGAAGGTTAACTCTCCCTCTTGAAGGTTTCCTCTTGAGATGTTAGTCGAGGCTCTTGGCTATAAGGCCGTTCACCGAAGCATTTTAATATTATTATGACGAGCCTTGGATATTCCACTGCTGGGCAAAGGCCTCTAAATTCCCTCCACTCTGCTGAGATAGCCCACTGGAGTCTATGCTTGTCGAGCTCGTCCCGCCATTTTGTTTTTGACCTGCCGTGACACCTTGGCTTTTCTTGAGCACCACTCTGTGATTACCCTGGCTCAGAGTTCACTGTGAATGTGGTTTTTCAACAAAATTAAAAATATTTCTGAAAAACCTTATCTTGAGGGTTAAGTTGACTTCCCAGACTTATGATTATGATTATGGTCAAGACGTCTGACCTTGCGCGATCAGTTCAATGTAATTTGCCATCACCTATACACGTCTCATCCGCACGTGCTCAGTACACTTTTACCCCTCAGCGCGTATTTCCATTAACCATTATCACGGTTATTAGCAGTCACAAATTAATTTGACTAGCAGACATTAACGCTACTCTACTGATTACCAGTATATATTAAATTTAAACGCCTAATTACCTTTGCTTTTAATTCAAAAACTCATATCCGGTACTAAGAAAATTTGAAGATTCATTTTCGCGCGGCGTCAGCTCAATTTCCTGTCGTATTCCATTTCTTTATTCAAATACCAGCAGTGAATCCGGCGTTGCACGGGTAGAAATATAGTATTATGTAACTCGTGACTCGTGAGTCATACTCATGACACACGATGACTCACGAGTCACATAATATACTATATTTATATCAGATCGTTCTAGGGAATTCTAGAATATTTTGGCAATATCTGTAAATTTTTTAGACAAGTCCTTATGAGGAAGAAAAGGATAGACATATAAGTCCCTATGCGTTAGAAAGGGATAGATTTAGATAACTTTCAAATTACTAGCCCTTCCCACCACAACGGGGGGGCATTTCCTTTCTAACATAATATATATTTTGATTTTGGCTTAGCATGATTTCCTAGTTTTTTGTGAGTCTTAAAATATTAAATAAGTTTCCTGGTATTATAATTTACTAAATGAAAAGCTAATTTAGACGAACAGAAAATGGACATGATTTTATAAAAAATAAACAAATACTCTTGAGGAACTGAAAGAGGTTCTATAATTAGAAAGTTGGGAAGTTGAGAATTCCTAAGTGTCTATTAATTAGTAAAAATAAACAAAGTTAATTTAATTTAAGTAAGAATACGTTATTTAATATTAAACAGTACCGAGCAAAAGAAACGCAAAGGTTTTCTTTCAAAAACTGTAGGCTTACCACAAGCTCTGTCTGGTTCTGTCTCTGGCTCTGGTTTTGAGTCTGTGTGAGTGCTGACTAAATAAAGCCTACATCGAAACGTCACACACACAGTATAATCAACTGGTGAGAACTCACACAGAGTCAAAACCAGAGCCAGAGACAGAGCCAGACATAGCTTGTTGTACAGAAGAAAGTATTTTTTAGGAAAAGTTCAACATACTGGTTATATAGTGTTTGTGATGAGAGAAAACATTTTTTTGAGGAGTTATTCCATTTTCAGCATGGGGTTTGCATTACATCCGCAGTATGCTGCGAACTGATTAATGGTCCATTAGTTGTCTTTTTAAATTATCAATTAGAATATAAGTACTGTTTGTTTTCCTAAGAAATAAAAATAAAATAAATAAAACTGTCGCGAACTGTCATTTCCCACAATGAACTAGTAATAAATTATAGTTCAAGTTGAAACTTTTTTTACACAACAAGTTGATGGAACAAGCATAAATATGGCCCACCTGAAGTTAAGTAGTAATTCAAATTCAAATTAAAAATATGTATTTATTCAATGGTACCACAAGAGTCATTTTGAAAAGTCTTAAAGCTAGATGAGTCTAGGCGCCAGTTCAACGCTCCCATCGCCTATAACAAAGCATTGCCTCGCAAGTCACGCACGTCAAGAACGTACCCTACGGTGTACTGCTATGCGTTCATCAAGCCTTGAGGCACAATGTTAAGCCTCACGTGCCAGTAATTTCGCGGACACCCACATCCTACTAGCTTAGTATCACCACCTTGCTATCCTGGCCCCTGTTTAATAAAGCTGACAATTCGAATTGTCGTGATTTTGTAACATATTTGTCACTTTTATTAATAGCCTAAGCGCGACAATTCCACAATTTTGTCGCTTTGTGACATTTAAGTCGAATTGTCAGTTTTATTCAACCGGGCCCAGGCCCCTGTTTAATAAAGCTGTCAATTCGACATATATGTCAGAAAGCAACAAAATTGTGGAATTGTCGTGCTTTTGTGACATATTTGTCACTTTTATTAATAGCCTAAACGCGACAATTCCACAATTTTGTCGCTTTGTGACATTTAAGTCGAATTGTCAGCTTTATTAAACCGGGGCCTACCATGAGCTTCATATGGTTATGGTTATGACTGTCAAAATTGTGTCAACAGTGTCAACACATTCAAACCCAAGAAGAAAATGAATGTGTGGGTCAGCCTATCCATACACAATTTGACAGCCATAGCCATAACCATATGGAGCTCGTGGTAGCCCTCCAGGTTTGAAAAACTAGCCTCGTGTATCCCGGCCATAATTGACAGCCAAAAACAAAAACCACACGAAACCGAACTCAGCTCCATAAATATTTAACAAGTAACGTCCGAATTAGCAATCACACGTCTACCTTCATCAATTCGGCTTGACCAATGGTGTAAACTATTCATGGCACTGTTCTAGATAGTTCTATTTTCAATACTTTCAATCAGGATAGCTAGAACACTTACCATCTATCTATATTTATAAAAGAAAGTCGTGTTAGTTACACTATTTATAACTCAAAAACGGCTGAACCGATTTGGCAGAAAATAAGTGGGAAGGTAGCTTACAACCGGGAGAAGGACATAGGATACTTTTTATCCCGAAAAAGCAACGGAAACGGGGTGTTACGGGAACGGGCGAGCGAAGCCGCGGGCGGCCACTAGTTATATTATAAAAATGAATCCATATTTCTCTTGGTCACGCCATCACGCGTGAACGCTTGGACCAATTTGGCTGAAAATTGGTAGGAAGGTAGCTTATAACCAGGAGACAGACATAGGTACCTACATTGGTACTTTTTATCCCATACAAATAACGGAAACGGGGCGAGCGAAGCCGCAGGCGGCTGCTTGTCTATATCTATACTTCTATACTAATATTAGAAAGAGGAAAGATTTGATATTTTTGTGTATATGTTTGTAATGAATAAACTCAAACACAACTGTGCCGATTTCATAAACCTCTTTCAGCATTGGAAAACTACATTCACCTTGAGTAACATAGGCAATAATTTTGTTTACGGCAAATACGTTCAAATTTTAGAATATTAAAAATTAAATCTTTGTTGTTTTATAACTGTTGTCAACTGAAAAAACGGCCATCTTTTTTCCATAGCCAATTAGGGTAGGGCCGACTGACTGACGACTGACGACTTGACGAAAAAGTATTTTATCATTAAACTACTCGACACTGGCAAAATTGATCCGAAAAGAACAGATGCCATTCATTAAGAAGAAGAAGAAAAAAAAGCGTTCTCTTCTTCTTCTTATCGTGTCACTGATTCTTTCAAACCAAGTGTGGTGAAAGGATTTTAAGTGCGCCTCAAAGAGGCTCAGAGCGTTCTCTTTGAACGAGTGATCGAACTGCTCCGAAGACTGTGCCCTATCTGAATAATTTAAGGAAACTCCAAAGTTTGACGGCTCCAATTTATTTATGGGGATCTGTCGTGTCACAAGACTATGGGGAGACTGCTTAATGGATTTATGTGATTTCAATGTGTGCGGAATAACTTTTGGCTTAACCCCAATTGTTTAAAATTGAAGACTTTTGACTGGCCTCTAGCTCAGTTGGTAGTAGCTCTGCCTTCTGCGCCGTAGGTCGTGGGTTCGATCCCTACCGAGAACAAATATTTGTGTGGTGAACACAAATGTTTGTTCTCTGTCTGGGTGTTATATTGTATTCTAAGTATGTATTTCCAAAAAAAAAATGTATTCAAGTATTATATCAGCTATCTGGTTCCCATATTACAAGCTCTGCTTAGTTTGGGGCTGGGTAGTGATGTGTGAATTGTCCACAATATTTATATTTATATTTTACTAAAACTGTGCTTTGGATCTTTTGATCTTACATATAGCATATTATTATGCTGAGTTGGCCAATTGTTATGTCATTGTTATTTTTATATTGATCATTCTTTTATTAAACTACTATTATTATTTTCCCTTTTGAGATTTAAAAATAAATTAAAATTTGGTCATAAATGACGAAGTTATGCCATAAAAAAAACACAAGTGAACTGAGAACATCCTCCTTTTTATTCTCGTTGGGGATCGAACCCACGACCTACGGTGCAGAAGGCAGAGCTAATGCCAGTTGAGCTGAGAGGCTAGTCAAAAAGTAGAAGAAGTACCTAGGAGACTGACTTATAAAAAATGGGATAGGTACTTACCCACTTATATACAATCTACCTAGTGTATAACAAATAACAAAACAAATTTGACAAATTTGGCAATTGTCATTTGTATAAATGCCTTTCAATTTGTATAAATGCCTTTAAATTGTATAAATGCTTCATTTACAAACTATTTGCAGCATTTGTCACTAGATAACAATAACAAATAATTATTCGTCTGATCTTAAATTCTTTGCTTGTCTTTTAATAATTTGGCAGTAAAAACAGCAAAACAGAAAATGATAAATGACAAAAAATAAACAAAAGCCCACTCCCCTTTTAATAATAACTTTGCAGCCAGCTGAGAAGTAATTACTACTTCTTTGCAATCCTATTGTTATTCCTTAGCTTTTAAATCAGCTAGAGAGAGCCTTTTAACAGACTTTGAAAAGGAAATGTTATATTTTATTAATGTTTACGTAAGATATAAACGCGTCTATATCGTTTTTTTTAACTTGCATATGCTGAGTTGGGACCAATTTGCAACTAATATTGTTAATGTTTAGTTATAAGTTAAATATAATGTTAATATAGGTATATTGTTAATGTTTAGTTATAAGTTAAATATAATGTGTCAACAAGGTTGCAAATCATTTTTGATTTGATTTGTTTTAACAGCTTCCCTAAACTTTTTTAATACCATGATGGGTTTTTTTTACATTTTTGATATTTTTAGCAATTTCACGTGTATCCCGAACGCGAGTTGATTGTACGCAAGCGTGGTGTAATGTGCACCCAAATTTTATATTGAAACTGTTCTGTAGTTGTCGGCTAAGGGCGCTTTTCGTTTTTCCATACAAATAGTTCAGGCTTCAGGCGTCAGGCGTCAGGCGTCAGGCGTCAGTGGGTTTGAGTACATTACACGCACGGTTAAGAATACTTTTTTATTTTATTTAAGAGCTTGTAGTATCATCCGAATTGTTATAGCACTTTTATTGTCCCATTCTCATAAAGATCAACGATTTAGATATTTTCTTTTGCCCTGAAGCGACGCTAGAAAAAATGAAGTAGTTTCATTGGTATTTCCTCACAAACAGCTATCAGTTTTGGTGGAAAATTTTGACAATGTAGGTAAATACTTCTAAGAAGAAAAAGATGAATTTTCCACCGTTCCGAACGAATGAATATCCAACCAGATGTAAAATTCCTGGTTTCTTTATCTTCATTGTATACTTCAGAGCAATGAATCCCATTATCCAATACCCATGTATTTTTAAAACAAGAAACCCGTTTTCAGATACAAAAAACCTTAAGCAATTACCAAAATCAAACACCAATCTGCAGCGCCCCTATACGGGGTACATTAACATACACTTAATACCTACTGTATGCTAATCTTTTTGCTCTTGAGTGTACTAACAATTTAATAATCTTCTTAAATTTTGCAAATGATTTAACATAATCGGAATGAAAATAAAAAAAAACATAAGGTAAAATAGGTAATAAGTCTTTCAGAGTGTTATTTGCTATTATACTCACAAGGGTAGGTACCTAAATTTATGTTATATAGTACACAATGCTAGTGCTCTCAAACGGCGAAGGAAAACATAGTGAAGAAACCCATAGCTTAGAGTTAAGACCATGCCTTTCCTGTGGATTAAGCTGACCAAGCTATCTAAAATCCTGCCCCAGACACTATAGCGTCCCACAAGTAGGGCTTAAAAAATCACCAGTTTCCCCTGATGCTGTTTAAATCATCTACAATAGATACAAAGGCTTGTTTACTGAGTTACTACTGGGGGATGGAAGGAATGACATGAAAAGGTCCTTTCAACAAGCGCAAGGAAAAGGAACCCTAATTAAATTCCCTCCATACAACCTATAACCACAAAACGGCTTAATAATTTCTCCTTAGCTTTTGAAGACACGCCAAACAAAGCTGAAGATTTCCGGCTTCGTCCTGTCGTTCCTATTATAATGTAGATTAATTTCGGAAAATAAATCGTCCTTAGTAGAATTTCTCGGGAAATCGCTGGGAATTATTACAGTTATCACACAGGCGACTCTCCATACAAACGTAGTCCCCTATTTCCTCCCTGGATAGTGCCTCTAGAGTAACCATTTTTTCTCATTAAATCCAGATCTGCTATATACGTGCTCGTATGTTTTCCTTTTTTTCAGAATCTTATTGATAAAGAAAATATGACCCTAATATGATTTATATGAAATATGAATTTGAGGTGATATTTTATTTATCAATAAGTTTCTGAAAAAAAGGAAAACATACGAGCACGTATATAGCAGATCTGGATTTTATGAGAATTTACTGCAATGAAAAGTGAGATGTCCACTGCTGGGCATAGGCCTACTCTATAAATTTCCAGGAAAAATGATTCTGAGCCCTCTCCATTCATCAAATTCTCGCGATATTTACACATCGACAGCCCTTCGGGTGGGTGTCGCGGTTCGTCGCCATTCAAGAACCTTTATTTTCCAGCGGTTGTTGGTTCTTCGAGCTATTTAACCTGCCCATTGCTATTTCAACTTACTACGACTTGGTTCCTACCGTTTTTTTGAATGATCCAAATGAATGAATTAGTATTGTCTTAACTAACTTTAGTTGTACAGTTCTATGAAAAAAGGAAAAGTTAAGTCAACGGCTGAACATTTAAGCGATAAGCCAAAGACACGCTCTTATACAATTTTAAGATTTTAAAGCTCACGTACCTACAAACTTTTATACACATCGGTTCTTTATAGACTTAAAATGGTTCCCGCTCTGAGTAAAATAGAAAACGTGTGGGGGTTACCAATTTTTATGTTGCTCACTGCGGATATATATAGGGTGCTTTGTCAACGAGATTGGTAAGCTTGTTCCAGACAGGCATTTTTGTAGGCTTTGATATTAGACACGCAATTTTATTTCTATATAGGCTATATCTATACCTATGTAACCTAATACCTTGGTGAATTTTGCATGCGTGTGTTAAAATCTGCATATCGGTCTATTTGACTTCTGACTGGCCTCTCAGCTCAGTTGGTAGTAGCTCTGCCTTTTGAGCCGTAGGTCGTGGGTTCGATCCCTACTGAGAACAAACATTTGTGTGGTGAACACAGATGCTTGTTCTCTGTCTGGGTGTTATATTGTATTCTAAGTATGTATTTACAAAAAAAATGTATTAAAGTATTATATCAGCTATATGGTTCCCATAGTACAAGCTCTGCTTAGTTTGGGGCTAGATAGTGTTGTGTGGGTTGTCTATAATATTTATATCTATTTATTTATTTCTACTTTATTGCAACACCCTTACAGGGTAAATAATGTATTGATTCAAAAACTAGTCCTAAGAATTAGCACTGTTAAACTTACATGCATAATAAGCCAATAAATGTACCGAATATTTACAAATACAAAGAGTGCATCGAGCTTGTTCTTTAAAAAGTGGTAGGTACTATTTTATTTTCATCTTAGTCAATGAGTTTTTTTTTGTGAAACTACAAGGATCACTTCGAAATCTACTGCGTGATACTAGCCTAGAAGAACAAGTAACAATCGTAGATACTTACTTACAAACAAATTGCAAAGTAAATAAAAAAAATTAAGACAAGACTAAAAATAGCTCTCAGCCAGTTAGCTTGTGGATTGCTAATAATAATTAATTGAAAACGGCAATTTATCGATTGCATATTGCCATCTATCGGATTTATAGTAAACTATATCAGATGTGTCTGTGTTTTATGTGAAAAACTACTTTCAGTGACGCTAGATGTCGCTACGTATTTTTTTCCTGCGTAAAATTAATTTTGGTATTTGAGTGATGGTTATTTATGGGTACAGTCCTACCAAGAAATCAGACTATAAATAAAAAAGATTTACTAAAATAACAAGCTAAAGAAAAAGGTTCCCGGAATTTAAAAAAAAGTTGGTAGCCATAAAACAAAATTTAAATAACCGATGACGTCATCGTCAAAATGGTATAACTCGAACCAAAACCAACCCGCGGTTCTTACTTTGCATGGATGTTTTAATTTGACATTTATTGTCTGATTAATTTGAATGCGATGAAATGATTATTTTTAACTTTTCAATTACACTTCAATACGTGCATTATACAAAGCATCTAATAAAAAGTTATAACAAAAAGATAATTCAAAAAGAATTTCCCGTACCGGGAATCGAACCCGAGCCTCCTGGGTGAAAGCCAGGTATCCTAGCCACTAGACCATACGGGATTGCGGTTACTTCATTGAAATTTGTTTAGGCTTATTTTGGACTGCACTCAGTCTTAAATAACACAACACTAACACTAGATGGCGCTAATTAATACAACACAATTTTATTTCAAAAATACTAAAATACAACCTTGCCCACAATTTTATTTACATTAGTTTAAATTCATAATTATAACACACAGACTGTGAATAATATAATCCTTAAATTTGAATCAGTGCAATTGAATTCCCAGAGTATGATGTGACGTAAAACAAAATCATCAAAAATCCGTAAACTCCTTTCATTACTCAAGAACCTTTGCAAAGCATTCACTATCTAACTCGGGGACCTTTTGATGACAGGTTTGATTTATAACAGTTCACCTGATACTTATTATTGTTCGCGTTAGGGTACCGTACCGTTTCCACCGTACTTTGTAAATTGAATTTGTTATTGGGTGCAATGCTCTCTTGTTGTACGTCCGGAATAGATAAACTGTATAAAATTGTACCTGAAATCATAACTAAAAGATATTTTTGTACAACAGGTACACATTAAATATTTCTGATTTCTGGCGTAAATAAAACTATTGAGCTAAGCTATCAAGACAGACAGACATATTATGTCAGATCAGTTATTGGGTTGTAAAATCGATTGCCACAGTCGTTTGTGAACAATAAGCATAGCCTATCTTATTTTAAAAACTCTAGATTATGGGGACAGAACATGCTTAATTGATCCGCGTAGAAAAATAAGATAAAAAAAACTTTTGACCATAGAGGAAGACAAGTATACTTATTGTTTTTTTATTAATTTAATTTTCGTTGAAAATAATTTTATTCATAGTTTTTAATTTTTAGGGCAGTATGTATCCTCGCGTCTGAACAGATAAGTTAGTGTCACCAATTAGACTTTTTGAATGCTGTCTGGTATTATAAATAAGCACGGAACCATTTACGCGCCCGGCATACTCCCGCTTCACGGGCTCTCTGAAAACGTTCAGGTCATGAAATGATAAAATGCCACCCATTGTGTAAATATATATCGGTCTGTGTAGTCCTTTTTCAGCTGAAAGATAAATACCGATTGGCGGAAAAGTAGAGCAACTTTTATTAATTCCGTGGGTATTGAACCATCTTATAAATAAAATATAAATATTGTGGACAATTCACACAACACTACCCAGCTCCAAACTAAGCGGAGCTTGTAATATGGGAACCGGATAGCTGATATAATACTTGACTACATTTTTTTTTTGTAAATACATACTTAGAATACAATATAACACCCAGACAGAGAACAAACATTTATGTTCACCACACAAATTTTTGTTCTCGGTGGGGATCGAACCCACGACCTACGGCGCAGAAGGCAGAGCTACTACCAACTGAGCTAGAGGCCAGTCAAAATCTTCTTCTTTGTCGTGTTACTAAATCTTTCAAACCAGTGTTGTAATAGTACATTGTTACCTGAGTGTTGAAAGTCACGTTTTTTGAGTCCCGAGACGGGTTTGGCGCCAAAGCGTAGCGAGGGCGCCAATGGAGCTTGAGGGACTT
This sequence comes from Thera obeliscata, assembly GCA_947578465.1. Classification (NCBI taxonomy): domain Eukaryota; kingdom Metazoa; phylum Arthropoda; class Insecta; order Lepidoptera; family Geometridae; genus Thera; species Thera obeliscata. The sequence continues at coordinate 17,569,532 of OX387912.1, read as the reverse complement.
AAAAGACTTTCTGCCGAGGTAAACACTGTGCTTTTCATTACGAATACAAGGAAAGTAAAAATAAAAACATGAAAGAAAAATTTGTGAAAATGAAGATTGAATTGCCGCCTTCCCGGTTTTTTTTTTCTTTTTCTCTGGCGGGCCTTCGGCTACGGCTCGCCAGCATTATTCAGCCATTATTTTCATTTTCATAATTAAAAAAATGGTAAATGTCAAATCTATGTTATTTTAAATAAATAGTTGAAGCTATATATTAATCAAGTAATTTAGAAGATATATTATTTATTTAATACTATCTTTATTATATTTAAATTTAAGGCGCCAAACCCGTCTCGGCACTCAAAAAACGTGACTTTCAACACTCAGGTAACAATGTACTATTTAAGCGCCCCCCAAAGACACTCTTTTTTCCTGCATTTGACACAATCATGGTTTCATTAGGTTTTACGACATGCTGGTTTCCTAACGATGTTTTCCTTCGCCGTTTGAGAGTATAGTGCATATAATTTTTACAGGAAAACAAATTGATGCAGGACTTGATTAGAACTTACGACCATAGGATTGGAATGCGAACGTGCTCTGCGATGCACTGCCCAGCGTCCATTGAAACAAAACTTATCTTTGACAATGAAAGATTGCTACAAAACTGCATGCTGAGGTAATGTAAACTTGGGATAGATAGCAAATAGGAACTTCGCTTTGTAAAACTAGTATGACAAGATACGAGTACATAATAGGCAATAAGATACGTGATCGCCGTTCCTTGTTTGTATAACTTATTTGTTCGTATCAAGTATTGATTGCAACAAAATTATCAGTCGTCCAGCTGAGCTTAAGGGCTGACGTGATAGCAAGTTGTGAGTAGATATATTATATTAGTAGTAGTAGAGCTCTTTGAGAAGGGCTCATACGGGGAAGTACTACCACCATGGCTATTTCTGCCGTGAAGCAACATTGCTGTTTGAAGGGGTGAGCCGGTGAAATTGAAAGCACGTCGAGGCTGAAAATCTGTATATCACAAGTTGATGGACGCAGGGCAGTGCATCGTAGGGCACGTTCCTCACGTGAGTGACCTACGAAGCAATGTTTTGTTATAGGCGATGGTTACCACTTAAAATCAGGTACTTATGCCATAAGTTTGCTAGATCAGCTTATTGCATTAAAAAAAAGATAGTGGTCGAAAAATTTAGGCAATAAGATAAATGATCGCCGTTCCTTATTTGTATAATTTATTTGTTATGTAAGCCTATTTTGGGAATAGGACATCCCAACTGAGACCGGGCGACGAGATACATCACTAGTCGGGATAGAAAAATGGCGTCAGAATGCGTAGATTATTATTTGCCGTGTTTTAAAGATACAAAGTGTTCTAGCTATATTCAATGGGTAATAGTTTTCGCCGTAGTAGTTGTACCAAACTTTTGGTTGCAACAGAATGCCACAATGGCCCAGCTGAGCTGAAAGTCTGACGTGATAACGACAGATCTTAGAGTGAGAGAGAGATACATGTATTTTCTATCTCAAATACAATGTACCTACTCTCATCACCTTTCACATACCTCGCATGGTCTTTGATGTCACGCGCGTTCATAATTATTATTCTGCGGTTTTATTTGGAAGTTTGGCTTAAAATTTTGGAAGTTTTAGATTACAAGTTTGGATAAAGTTGAACGAAAGGGGAATCTTTTGGAGTTGTTTAGTTTGAAACTCAGATAAGGTAGGTACCAAATGGTAGATTGGTAGCCCACAGTCGCCCAGTCAGGCAGATTGATGTGGGTACAGACAAGAACATGACGTCAAAACTCTAGTTTTGAAAAATATGACGTAAGTGTTACCAGATGTGATTTTATTTCAATTTTACAAACTTAGAAATCATGCAGCTGGAAGTATTATAAAAGTTATGAAAAATGCTTAGAGCTATTTAAAGTTTCCATACTGGGTCAATTGTATTATTTTTATATATATGCGTATATACAGCACTTTTCAACCAAATCAGTCCAGCCGTTCTAGCGTGATGGCGTGACCAAGGGAATTAGGGATTATTTTTTGAAAATAGATAGATTTAGATAAAACACGAAAAAATACTAAAACAAAATGTCCCCACAATGCCCTGAGCTATTATTAAAACGTGCCTCGAATGCACTATTTTCAAACAGCGCTGTCATAAATTTAAAAGCACTTTACTGCCATTTATCATTGATGACCAGGTGCTGGAAAAAAACCATGGACACCCTTATTTTTCACATTGCGTTGCTATCCATCAACGTCCTAAAACAAAAGGGTAGAATAACGCCTGAAAACTGTCAAAATTTCAGCTAAAAGCTGATGAAATGTAGAAAATATTTTGCTAAAAATATTGAAAATCTTTTTCGTTCTATTTATGGATCTGGTTTCTTTTTATGCTCGTCACTTGTTTTAGACTCACTTCTAAAATTAGTTTTCTTATAAACAATACAATAGTACCTATAATTTCAAATTGGGTCCTTAATTCTATAATTAAGGACTAAATTAGAAAAAGCTCATCCGGGGAAGTACTACCACCATGCCTATTTCTGCCGTGAAGCAGCATTGCTATGTTATGGTTTGAAGGGTGTGGGTGCCGGTGAAATTACAGGCACGTGAGGCTGAACATCTGTGTTCCTCAAGTTGATGCACGGAACGTGCCCTACCAGACAATGCTTTGTTATAGGCGATGGTTACCACTTAACATCAGGAGGGCCAAATACTAGTTCCATCAGCTAGTTGTATAAATACAGGAGTGCAAAAACAGGAGTCGTGAAAATTGGTAGCATGGTTTAAAATTAAAATAACGGTTAAAAATTATTTGTCATCCGATTGCTAATACAAATGTATTGGACTACATTTGAATGTAACGTCGGTTTTTCAAATTTATTTAAGAAATAAATTGATTTTAAAAGTCTAGTAGTTAGTAGTAGTCTAGTAGTAGTAGTAGGTACTCACCTAGCTTTAGGACTTTTCAAAGTGATCCTTGTGATACAACTGAATAAATAAATTTTGAATTTGAATAACCCAAAGTATAAAATCTAAAAGCAGAACAAAGAAAAATTGGGCACCTTTTTGATTTGTACCGAAACTCAACAAAAATGTATTGATAGAACCCTTGTTAACTGAATTATTAACTTCTTTGAAAGGGCCACTTCCTCAATGTCACTTCCTCATTCTATTTCAAATCCGATCACCGTTCGACTGTGTCACTCAACTTGTGACCGTAGCATCAGTTTCTAACATACTCGTAGAAATCATTTGCAACAGTTTACTGTTGCAAATGATTTCTACATGATTTATTCATACGAATATGAATGATTCATACGTAGTTTTAACTACGTATGAAAAATATTATAGTAGTGTAATATTAAACAAGAAGATGCCATAGTTGACATAATTGACATCACATTTTTTTTGGCTCGCTTTGCTCTTCAGAAATGTCGATCTCTTCTGTTTCGTTCAATTACTTAATGATTTTAGAGGTTTTAGAACCGTTATTAAAAAAAAAACCAAGTATCTTCAAATTACTTCATCGAGTAAACTGTTTTTTAGGGTTCCGTAGCCAAATGGCAAAAACGGAACCCTTATAGATTCGTCATGTCTGTCTGTCTGTCTGTCTGTCTGTCTGTCCGGCCGTGTCACAGCCATTTTTCTCCGAAACCATAAAAGCTAGACTGATGAAAGTTGGTGAGTAGATGTATTCTGTGAACCGCATTAAGGTTTTTACACAAAAATAGAAAAAAAACTATAAATTTTGGGGGTCCCCATACTTGAAACTGAAACTCAAAAACATTTTTTTCATCGAACCCATACGTGTGGGGTATTTATGAATAGGTCTTCAAAAATGATGTTGAGGTTTCTAATATAGTTTTTTTCTAAACTGAATAGTTTGCGCGAGAGACACTTCCAAAGTGGAAAAAAGTTGGTCCCCCCCCCTCTAACTTCTAAAGTAAGAGAATGATAATACTAAAAAATATATATGTTGTACATTACTATGTAAACTTTCAACGATATTTGGTTTGAACGAGATCTAGTCAGTAGTTTTTTTTTTATACGTCATAAACCGTAAACCGCAATTTACCTTTCAACGAACTACAGGAACCTTATTATGTTACATCAAGTAACATATAAAGGTTCTTGTAGTTCGTCGTGCTACGGAACCCTTCATGGGCGAGTCCGACTCGCACTTGGCTGCTTTTTTAACTAATAGTTGAGGATATAAAATTGAATATAAGTGCAAAAATAATACAAATACAAAATGACTTTATTGACATAAGCATGGTTTGTACATACTATCGAATCGAATCCATAGGTTCCCCGAACTAGTAAAAACTGTGTTTCAGGAACCAATTTTAGAAGAGTTTTTTTCAATGTAATGCTAAACGCTACTCAATATCGATCAATCAGTTCAAACAAGAGTGTATCAACAGCTCGCGCAAGCCATTTATCTTGGGGCAATGTAGGAAACAAATTAAACACTTTAATACATGAGGCGTGACTAAAAAAGAAAGGGGACGGAAAAAGCCCTATCTTATAACAAGGATATGAGCTGAAAGAACTGGAAGCGACTCTTAGTCGAATACGTTTATATTGCGCACAGCTGAAAGTGGAAGCTGGAGTGGAATTCCTTGCCGGCGTTAGTTCTTCCGGTTACCTTTAATTTGATGTTTTCCAGAGACGAGTAAATAGGTATATTCCAGGTAAGCGTGCTATACCGTCAGTCAAAAGTTTAAATTAAACTAAAAAAATGTAAAATGGATTCCTGTAGACTTGCCTATCTTGTGCGATTTTTTGTTGATTTCATGAAAAAAATAAGATGATTAAAAAGAAGAAATAAGGTTATCAAAAAAAATAAGTCATATCACCATGACAAACCCCCGTAACACGTCAGATAATAAAATTATGTGCGTTTCATGTGTGTACATGTTTAATTTGTAACTGTCGAATGTTATTTTAAATTTGTAATCACAAAAACTAAAAAACAAAAAAAAAAATTTTTTTACTTCTAAACGGACGTAAACGGAGTAACTAACTTCGCCTACGAGTTCAAATCCAGTCATGCACCAATGAGTTATAAATATAATACATAAGTCCAAATAAATATATTTTTACTATGCCAGTACTCTCAAACGGTGAAAGAAAGCATCGTGAAGAAACCGAACAAACAGCCTCAAGTGCATGAAGGAAGCCTCTCTGAGGCGCACTTAAAATCCTTTCGCCACACGCACACACACACAAAATACTTTCGACAATGACACGACAAGAACAACTAAATATCATTAAGCGCTTCTAGGAAAAGCCTCAGATCTAGTTCCACGTCAATCGTTAACCATCAGTCGACTCGTAGCTTCAGCAAAAAACCGTCCCCCTCGATATCCGGATTCTAAATCTGTCTCCCTCGACATCTCGAACCTTTGATTAGTAATTTTAGTCTGTTTCTTTTGAGGCAAACTTATTCTCGTTATTATCTTCTGTTTTTGTATCGCAGGAGTCTTTGATCAAAATCTACAGTAATTAGGCTGTTTTAAGTGCCTGAATATTTTGATGTGCCTTGGCAGACTCTCGCGAGTTTGTCCATGTTTGTTTTTTTACCACTTCACTTATAACTTTGAACACAATTTTGCCCTTTTAAAAGTTTTCAAAAATCATTTATACGTGCACCTACGTTATGTGCCATCTAGAACACAAAAGAGGTTCAAATATTAAAAACTGTAAAAAAATCTATTGAAGAAATTTGTTTGTGGCACTGTACTATTCACCAATCTTTCTTCATTTTTTCTCTTTTCTTACCCTACCTACCATCCTGAACTCGAAAAAACAGTGGTTTAGCCATAAATTGTGGTTTTGTAAGTCAGTCAAACAAAGTCATGATTTTCATGAATTTCAAGTAAGGCGACCATTTTTGTGCGTGAATTATTTTTATGAAAAAATTGAATGGCCCATCTGATATTGAGCAGTTACCTATTGTCCAGAGAGAGCTTAGTCAGATTTCAAAATAGGATGAAAAGAGTACGATTCAAAGTATTGCCATGATACCCAGAACCTCCAAAAATATAATATCAGTATTTCCGTTGATTCAATCCCATTAAAGTATTTCTGGAATGTCACATTGGATTCGTAAGTCATCTGCATTTAGACTCGTCTAGACACTGGCCACAGCTGACTCCTGACTAGACTACTAAAGAATTTAGTTAGTGCTAGAACCGGCATAGAGAAGTTTGATTCCTGGAGCCTAATTCTCGGCTCATCTCGGATCATTTTACAATTTTATTTTATTGCTTGTTTTCAAAGAGAGAATGGATGATTTCCGTAATTCATCGACGACCTCATCGTAGAAACCTTGACAACTACGATATACGGAAAACGTAGAAAAAGTGAAGGGTTGTGCAATGCCAATGTGTATTTAAGGGACATTGAAAATCTCGGTCAGCCCGAGAATTAGGCTCCTGGGGCTCAATTCTAGACCAGTGACTTTTTTGTCACGGTAGATATATATCACAAGAACTGTCAAATTCACTAAAGAAACTGACAGTTCTTGTGATATGTATCTACTGTGACAAAAAAGTCACTGGTCTAGAATTGAGCCCCTGGTCGCGTGGAACTGGCACTTAGACTTGGCCTAAGACTCACCTAGCTTTAAGACGTTTCAAAGTGATCGTTGCGATTCTACTGAATAAATACACTTTTGATTTGATTTGATTTGTTGTTCTTGATTTTTCTGACAGTTCGATTCTTCTGAACTTAGCCGTAACCTGCCTGGTCTTCTATAGGCGTGGTTGCACGTAATTGGTACCTAAACTCACCTATAGCTGATTGTTGTAAAGTGTTTTTTAGGGTTCCGTAGCCAAATAGCAAAACGGAATTTAAGACATTCCGTTTATTAGAAATATTTATGTAGTAGCTGTAGTATGGTACTTGTTGGTTGTCTGGAAAAAACACTGAAAAAAAAGACTGCCCATTGTGCTTCACTACTATTAGAACCATCTCTATTACATAGGGGTAGATGGAGACCGAACATCTTTTATTTTCACCTGAACTTGTAATTTCCTACCATTTTCTAGTTTCCCCAATCCTAAATCAATCAGTTGTGAAAGCACCTACGCCAACAAACTTCTCGTTACCTACCTCCTGCTCAATTTACGACCGTATTTTAACGGTTACATTTTAATGGTACCTACGTCACTAGGTACGTACTACGTAGTTAATGAGTAGGAACTGTCCATCAACGGAAAGAGGAAGGATATCTATTTCGGAACTTTTTATTATTTCGTAGCTTTGACAAAACTTACTTTCATATTTTTTGAACTTCAATCGGCTGAAACATCAATGGTATTTGGTTCTATGAAAATGATTTTTTGTGGTTACCGGTTCCCGTACTTAACAAAAAAAGTTTATTGTTAGTAATTTTTCTGGTATTATTTTTATTATCAAGCTAACTAACACTCATACAGTTAGATTTTTTTACGTACGTTTAAATACTAAAACTAATAAAATTATTTATTCTAGCATGAACACGCTATGACTAAAAACATTCATAGTATTATTGTATTGTTCATAGTATTATTGTATTGTTTTTAGCGATAGTTTCGAAATTTGAATATTTGTGACTCAATCAAGCCTATAACGTAACGCCTTGACCAATTTTATGAAACTTAGAACAGTTATAGTTTGTGATTCAGAGTAGCTTATGGGCTACTTTTTATCCAGATATCAAAGAAGTGAAGCCGTTGACTGAAACTAGAGTATAAATTATTATGAATTGGTCTTAGAACACATTTGATTCAATTTGACTGAGGTAAGTACAAAAGTGCAGTCTTTAATTAGAAATTTGTTTAAAAAGGTAAAGTTTATACTACTCGAGTCTATAAGTAAAAACAAATAAACGACTCTAAAAAGTACAAGGGACTAAAATAGCAGAGTACTTTTAGTTCATCGAACTCCCTAGAGCCCCTAATATCACCATGCATCTAAGGGCACACGTCATTTAAACTGTTCAGTGTGAACGAACCCGATTAGACTTGTCTTGGCTTGCGCCGTTCTAAATTTAAATTCGGATGCCGACTGAGGGCGGGCGCTCTCCCCTCTTCTTTTGTTCCTATTTGGTTCAAAAAATAGATCTCTCTGAAGGGTGTTTGCGCGTGAGTCAGTGGCGGTTCGCGCGCTCTGGCCTGCGTACTTCCCCGGGAAGTAGAAGCCACATTGGCATTTCTATATTGGTTCAATTTCTTTTAATTTTTTCCATTGGTCAGTGGAGTGGTGGTTATTTCCAAAAAGTATTTCTATGGTGATAGTGTTGTGTGTTTGAAATTGGAAAACTGTTTTTTCTCGGTATGAACTTACTTATTTTAAACAATAAAATAGAGCTGAAATTTTTCGCGGAGGAAATTTTCTGTGATACTATCACTCCAAAAAGAAACATCAAAGCAATTTAAATTCTGTCGGTCTTCGTTTCAAATGGAACGCCGTATAAAGTATTTAGAAATTTAATTATTTAGCTATTACAATACATTTTTCTTTTCACATAGGCAATCTTTTAATTAAAAAAAATATATTGCTCAATGTTGCCAACAGAATTTGAGGTAAAATTACAACATGTACGATATGTCGGAAAGAAAAAACGCCAAAAAAAATTGCACGAATCGTTCCAAATAAAAAATGTAGCTAGGTATAATGATATTTTTTTAGTATAGGGGGTGGGTTTATGAGAGGTACATAAAGTAGCCATATTACAATATGAAAGATATGATATACATCTCTCATATAAGGCTACTGTTACTGTTGGAGAAAGAAAATTGTCGGTGAGAACACCACCACGTGTGCTACGCGGATCGAAAATTCCTACAGGAAATGCGTTCTGTGCAGCTTAGTCACTTGGTTTGTCAGAGGACAAATAATGTTCTTCTTCTTCTTGCCCTTATCTTCTTCTATTCTCCTCTATATCAACCGTCATTTCTGTATTCACTTCTTTCTTATTCATGTCATCTTTCACGCTGTTCATCCATCTTTTCTTTGGCCTACCTCTACCCAAATATCAATCTACATTCATACTCATCACTCTCCTAGTCTAGGTACTAGTGACTTTCATTCCTTCTCATGACATGCCCGTACCATGCCAGCTTTTTCTAAATTTTAGAGGTCAAATTATAAGGTCAATTTATGTTATTGGGATAAAATAACCTACATGATAATCAAAGTTACAATCTACATACATTATAATATATTCGTTCCATATTTCATCCAAATCAAAATTATTTTACTTACGTCATCAGCTTAGATCAGACGGTATTGGAAACATTCAAATACCATATTACCTTTTTTAATGCGCCATAGTAGTGCTCTCAAACGGTGAAGGAAAACATCGTGAGAGCACTCGCGAAAAATCCTGTCTCAGGCACTATAGTGTCTAATGGATAGAATACGGAATGAGTTTATCAGGGGAAGTTTGAAAGTAGCGCCAGTGACAGACAAATTGAGGAGCAACAGGCGTGGTACGGGCATTTCATGAGAAGGGATGAAAGTCATGAGTCATGAAGTTTGACTAGGAGAGTGTTGAATATGGATGTGAATGGATATGTGAGCAGAAGTAGACCAAAGGAAACATGGATGAACTGTGTGAAAGATGACATGGATAAGAGAGGAGTGAACGCAGAGATGACGGCTAACAGAGGGGAATGGAGGAGGGATACATGTTGTGCTGACCCCACATAAAGTGGGATAGGGGCAGGAAGAAGTCACATCTTATGAAGTCCATTGAAGGTGATGGAAGTATTTTATTCTACACCAGGTGCTAATGTATAAAACAGTGACCATTGTAACCTCATCACAGTCATCACAGTTGCGAACTAATTATATTATGACCAGCGTTCTGCAAAATTAATAAGCGTTCTATTGACCTACTTTGTCAATGTCCGAATCCGTACAAATAATTTTGAACTTTATTTTTAACGTCATAAGAGCATAGTAACGATAGAATATGAAGCGCAATTTTGAACTCTAAGTACTCGGAATAAAAGTTTTAAGAGGCTTTGACCGATAATACTAACAATTTTAATGGTGCAGGTGATGAAAAGGTGGTTTAGATTGGGTTAAAATGGTCTGGAAGATAGGCTTAAACTGTGGCGTACGGTAACCAAACTTTTTTATATTATTTTATGCGTTTTATACTAGTGGTCAGCCTTACGCCCATCTAGAGCGCCTGTAATGGCGATCAGTAGGCCTACCACAAGCTAAAAGCTCATGCTCTGTCTGGCTCTGTCTCTGGCTCTCGTTTTTAGTCTGCGAGTGCTCACCAGTGTATTAAACTGTGTGTGTGACGTTTCGGCGTAGGATTTATTTAGTCAACGCTCACACTTAGGTACTCAAAACCTGTAGGCCTGAAGTTCTTCACTATCAAAAAGCACACTGTCAAAGTTCACGGCAGCGTGTGTGGATGTATTTAAACCCTGAAATTATCGTCATAGCCAAATATCAGTTGTCTGAATTCAAAAATACAACACAGTAGTATAATGTAAAAGCAGAAGAATCATTAGAAAAAACATGTAAAACAAAGATCCACATTTTCAGTCCTTTTATACATATTCGCAAGTTCTCTCTGCATTGCTAATTCCATTGTATTTGTATTGTAACTGGAGTGGGTTGTTTGTCACAATAGCTTGTCAGTTATTTTGACAAACAGCCCGGTCTGCCGCGTTGAGGGTCCGGATACTCGGATACTACGGATACATATCTCAATAGCCCGTGTGCCCGTTCCGAGTTTCCGTAACGGATGCACGTTACGTAGCTTACTGCTACTACTAGCTTACAGACTGTAGACATACTGGGGAATTTGTTTGAACGATATTGAATCAAGGAATTTTGTTTACAGGTTTTAAAAATGTTGGTTTTAAATATAAAAAATATAGATATTTTTGTCAATCCATACCACACTAATAAGCCCCAAATTACTCAATTTGAAAATCAGTCTCAGAATCAGTATTATACTGGCTATCTGGTTCCCATAGGGGAACCAGACAGCTGGTATAATACTTAGATACATTTTTTAGTAAATTCATACTTAGCATACAATACAACGTGTACTTTTTAAACTTTCGCGATCATAAGACATATTTATACTTTACACGGGTATTTATCGCGTATATTACCTTATTTTATTTATTTTCCCGACGTTTCGGCTATGTTGCAATAACCGTGGTCGCGGGCTGACTGGAGCATTGACATGAGTGCTACCGTCGTTGAAAAGTGGACACCACCGATAGGTATCTGAACGCTGCTTCACACCATCATCCCTTACACCTGCAGTCTGTGATTACATCACTCACTAACAGAGCGTACAACCTTTGTGACCCTGACCATGTAGCCGGAGAGTTGGCGCATGTTCAGGAGGTTCTAAAACGCAATGGATATAGAAGTGGAAACAGAAGCAACCGGACACGCACGAGCAGAGGCAAGCCAGTTGGTGTCAACAGACAGCCCGCGTTCCTGCCGTATTTGAAGGGAGTAACGGACCGAATAGGAAACGTGTTAAAGAGGTATTCCATCAAGGCGGTTTTCACTCCCCTCACAAAGATGGCAAAGCTGCTGAGGACACCAAAAGACAGCATACCCTTGCAAATACCTGGTGTGTATAAAATAGACTGCAGCTGCGGCCGCGCCTACATTGGCCAAACTAAGCGCACAATAGCAGAGCGGGTGAAGGAACACATTGCTGCAGTTAAAAACCGCCAGGTAACCAAATCGGCGATAGCAGAGCACCTTGTGGATTCAGGTCCTAATCACTGGATAGAATTGCATGATCCCAAGGTGCTATCCAATGAACGGTATTACCACAAAAGGATGGTGCGTGAAGCGATTGAGATTAAGAAATATCCTAATTTCAATCGCGAAGACGGATTCAGACTTTCTTCATCGTGGAATCCCATCATTGGAAGGTGTATGCGTCGCGATACCTTACCACAGTGCGTAGATACTATCAGTGTTGTGTGTCGTAGTGCGTGCACGGACATTATGGACAAAGAAGATCAAGTGAGGGTAGTTAGTGATACTGCCTCCACTTTTCAACGACGGTAGCACTCATGTCAATGTTCCAGTCAGCCCGCGACCACGGTTATTGCAACATAGCCGAAACGTCGGGAAAATAAATAAAATAAGGTAATATACGCGATAAATACCCGTGTAAAGTATAAATACAACGTGTACCAAAATATGTGTACTATCCTGAAGGGGGGTGAATTTCCACCCCCCGGGGAACAACTTTTGTTCAACGACTTTTCGAACTTGGATTGGTATCTCTGAAAAAAACTGCAACGAAGTTTCAACATGAACAGCTGACTTTATACAAAGTGACAACCCTAAACTCAGCTACAGAGGTAGTAGGTGGTAGTAGTAGTAGACCTACAGAGGTAGTAGGTCAAGGGGTCAAGGGTTTACAAGGATAGGGTTGTCAATTTATTTAGGCATTATGAAATTAAATATTTTTGTATGGGAAACTGAAAATAGGAATTTTTAATTATCTCCCCCCCACAACTGATCACCATTGTGGTCTGAAACCTCCCACCTTCGCATAGTACACATATTTAGATACACCTTGTATAACACCCAGACAGCGAACAAACATTTGTGTTCACCACACAAATATTAATTTGTTCTCCGTGGGGATCGAACCCACGACCTACGGCGCAGTAGGCAGAGCTACTACAAACTGAGCTGAGAGAACAATGAGTGAGCTTTTCTTCATTCGTTCGATTGTACTAAAGCAAAAATGGTTTTTCTGTATTTTACTTATACACCGACGTAGTCACTGAGTTTTGAGGTCAAATTTGAATTACGACGAGTTCGTCTGTCTTCATTTCGAGAACCGAGTGAAATATTAACATTTTAATTGAGAAGGCAATGCGATGATCGATGAGCGTTAATTTTGCACTACTAGCTTTTGCCCTTGGTTTTTCACGCTATCTAATAAATATGGACCTGTAATAATATAAAAGATTTTTTTAAATAGCTTTTATTGGATTTCCGGCTTTTATTCCTAGCAAAAATAATAATAACATTAATATTGTAGATTTACTTTAATACATTTTTGGTACAAAATAATAAAATGAAAGAGGCTACCGGGTTCTCATAGTAAAAGTCTTGTTTAGTATGAGGCTTCATAGATATACTGCGAAATATTCGTTATCTTTCACAAATACCATTTAGTCGTAGTAGAGCTCTTTGTGAAGGGCTCGTCCGGGGAAGTACCACCATGCCTATTTCTGCCGTGAAGCAGCATTGCTGTGTTTCGGTTTGAAGGGTGTGGGTGCCGGTGAAATTACTGGCACGTGAGGCTGAACATCTGAAAGCCTCAAGTTGATAGACGCAGGGCAGTGCATCGTTAGGGCACGTTACTGACATGTGTGACCTACAAGCTTATACTTTGTTATAGGTTACCACTTGATATCAGGTGGCCCCTAAGCTTGTTTCATCAAATTGTTGTTAAAAAAACAACCATCCGATCTCTTGCATTTATTATATTAGTAGGTATGTTTGTTTGTATATTTTGATCTGTATTAATTGAAATAAAGTTGACTTCATCTTCATTATATTCCAATTTATAGGTATTCTGGATAGATTTGTTTTGATAATGAACTTAGATGAATAAGCCCAATATTTGTTTGTTTCTTAATTATTTGTATGAATAATGATATCAATTTGGTTTGATTATTCAAAATTAGAACAGACAATATTTTGAAGATCGGGCATGGTAAGTTGGATAGAGAACGATTTCATTCGTTTTATAATTGAAAAAACTTGAGAAACTGACTCCATAGCTGCAACCGACTGCTGTAGGTACTGAATTTCTATGGGATCAATTTGGAAGTATAAAATGCATTCCATGCAAATAAAGATTTTTCAAGTCTCCTCTTAAATGACTAAGTTTCAGAACTTACACATCACTATAAAAACTTTAAATACAACCAAATTGACAACCTCCTTTTTTATTTGAAGTCGGTTAAAAGAGATGGAAATGCTAAATGCAATTTCGAGATGCAACTTTTTTATATTAATCATTAGCACCTTTCATGACTAGTCAAGTTAATTTTATACCTATACTAAACTAAGTTAAAAAAAATACAATATGCATATTATTACCTACTAAAATGGGTATTTTTTATTGGCAAAATAGTTATTTTTGGTATTGTTGTTTAACGGTAGAGAATATTGTTAGGAAGTTTTACAATTTAAAATATTTATTTATGTTTTACCTAAACACCGCACATGGGTTTACCTTGCTTGTATAGCTAAAATAGCTACCTACACTTGGAATTTGCTAAACCCGGAAAATGAAATTCAAGGAATTCCTTTAGCGTAACAGCGTAGGTCAAAACTATATAAAGCTTCTATAGGTTATAAGTTGAAAACAGGTCTTATAGATGAGATTGTGTTGACTTTGAAAGAAAAAAAACTCAAGACGAATCAAAAATTTTATAGACCTTATTTCATAACACTTCACCTGCTTACAGATTTTCCTAAAAAAAAATAGGACCAAGTTGTATGTGATGGATTGAACGATAGGATTTGTAACTAAACTAAAAAAAGTGGCGGCCAATTGTGTATTTTTATAACGTTTTAGAGGTTTTCTTACTGATCTACTTACACTACGATAAACTAGTACGTTGCCTGGAACCGGGTTTACTTGGAACTGCTCTCATCATCTCTTCTCGTGTCAAAGGATATAGGGTGTCCAAAGGTCTATATGCTTTAAATTGATGCATTTTTTTTATTTTGGAGGGAAATCCTCAGTTTTGCCATATAATTAACGACATTAACTTAAGTTAATTTCCAACAAAATATTAAGGATAGTTTTTTTAATAGCTTATATAAAAAAATATTGTGGCTATCCACACAACACCCAGCTGGACACCCGAAGCATACCGTTAAAAAACATTAAAACCGGATAGCTAATCTTTTATTAGCTATCCGGTTTTAATGTTTTTTTGTAAATACATGTTTAGAATACCAAATACAACACCCAGACAGAGAACAAACATCTGTGTTCACCACATAAAAATTTGTTGTCGGTGGGGTTTCAAGCCCACGACCTACGGCAGAAGGCAGAGCTACTACCAACTGAGCTGAGAGGCCAGTCAAATCGGTAAGTTAGTTACTTTGATCAAAATTGGCGCAATTGGCCTCATGATCGCAACCACGCAGGTTGAAACACCTTTATCTTATCGCGGGTTTCAACTCGATTGGAACAAAAGACGTTCGGTTCCACGTGAATTCGAATCGCATCGAATACGCGCTCATTTCCATACTATTAAACTTCGTTCAGGAAAATGAGACCACGATACGGGCTCTTATTGTACCCATGGTTTTACGGGACGATACAGGTGCCTTATTCTAAAGCCTTAATTTAAGGGGATCATGCGGGCTTCTTATTCAAAACCATAATTTACCTACGCGCCGTTTTTGTTATGTTATGGTACGGCCACATCTAGGCAATAAGCTGGCCTTAGGCTGCGATATGTGACAGCAATACAATGTACCCGTCCAGCGATACCGTAAGATTTGGTAGCGATCAAATGGTAACCAGGCATCTGAAAACCTTAACCCTGCTGAGAATTTTCCTAGAGAGCCTGTGATGCTTCTGGTGTTAAAAGCACCACCAGATTGCGTTACCGTAGCGAATAGGCTACGGTAACCGCTTTCCATCAGATGGGCTGTATTCTTGTTTTGCTTAATTAGAAGTATAACAAAATAAAAAACTTAGTCGGGGCTTATTTGGCATATTTTATTTATCATTATCTATTGTTAACGTCTACACCTAAATACATAATGTCAAATAATCGTTTTAATTTCTTTCTTTTTACCCGTGTATCGATGACATACCTACCTATATTTTTTTTTAAATGTGTTTTTATGCTGCTCCAAGCACAAAGCTAAAGTACCCATTATAATCTAGCAAGAATAATATTATCAAAAGCAAAGACTATTTTGACTTACCAATTAGTTACCAAAACAGCAAAAAAATTCGCTTTGAAAAATCGCTTTGAGTAAATTCTCAAAGCGATTGTGATGCGATGTCGCATTAGAATCGCTTTCTTCATACAACTTCTGAGAATAAGGGTTTGAAGGTAAATGAATTTGCTTATCTAAAGGTTTTGTTCTGTTTGTATCATTGTATGAACGCACGTGGAAACGATAGCGATTCGGGAGTTTTTCACATCATGGGAATAGTAGTCTGATATACCTTTGCAAGCCTTTCTAATACACCAAGGGATTGGGAAGATTTTTCTTTTGATCGTGTACTTTTTGTAGCTTTGAGTCAGGATTCAAACCAGAGAACATTTTGAATGTAAATTAAAGGAACTTAAATTAGATAAATTAAAAATACTATATCAAAACTTAAATTTAGATATATTTATTCAGATGTCTACATACAAAATGACTTCTTAATATGACTATGAGAATGATGTTGACCTAATATGTATAGCGACTACTTTTGCCAACTTTAATTCAATTCTAAACAAAAAATTTTACTGTTTTTCGCTGCAACTCAAAAACTTTTAAAAACTACAAAAAAGTAAATTAAAACAAAGTTCCAAATAACTACAAAAAATAACATCCAACCATAAACAAAAATAACTGCAAACTTTTCAAAACGCTTTCAATACTCAAGTGAAAGTTTTCTCTCGCCTAAAATTACTTTTCTGTTCAAATCGTAATTTTAAAAACCGAGCTCTATTTCAGCGGAGTGCAACCTACGGTCGTTAAAAAGAGAATTATTTTTGTAGTTGTTCATAAAACGTGGTCTGAAAACTGTGGGGACTCCGGTTTTTGCGCGATTCGCGGTATAGTCCCTTGGGGCAGCCGCGGCAGTGGCGTAGCTTACCGGAGGGCGCGGGGCCCCCAAGCTCAGGGGCCCCTTTGGACTCTGACTTACACTATAAATTTTGAGCTAGTGATTTTTTCCGCATCTATTATTTCTATTAAGTATATATATAAAATAAAGGAAGTCGTGCTAGTTAACCATGTTCCAACTTTCTAAAAACTTAAAATTAAACAAAATATTTACAAATGTACAAAATACACAAGAAACAGTTGAGCTATCCGCAGATCGTTCGTGCTAGTTACACTACATAATTAGCTTAGAACGGCTGAACTGATTTGGCTGAAAATGCTGGTGGAAAGGTAGCATATAACCAAATAACGGACATAGGATGCTTTGAATCCCAAAAAAGTAACGGGAACGAGGTAAGCGAAGTCGCGGGCGGCCGCTAGTTAGGAATATAAAAACCCAGATTCCCCGTAACGTGACTTTAATATTGATTACTTCTTCAAAAAATACAGGGCATAAAAAGTAAAAAAAAGATAAAAATACAGATTCCTAAACCAGTCTCAAACTTCTTTCTGGAGTATTCTGGAACATTTTCATGGATCAAACTATATTAAATAGTTAAGTTGAGGCCCTAGTTTATTTTTTGGCCTAGGGCCTTTATCTACCTAGCTACGCCACTGAGCCGCGGTCGCAACTCCGGATTCGAACGAAAGGTTAACGCCTTAGACAATTTAGATAAATTGTCTAAGGTTAACGCACTTTCTGAGAGCCATGACGTATTCAAATACCTACACAAATTCAGGCCGGCCAACTTTTTTAATCGTAATTTTTCTGTTATCAAATCGGAACAGTCCTTTCAAAATCAAATGCAGAACGGAATCGGAAACTAGACAGGAAAATTGGAGTTTTACGCACATTGCCTTGCCTTTGAATGAAAGATATTGACCTACTTGCGGTGTTTGGGCGAATCATTTGTTTATTTTTAGCGGCTATCGCGCGATTCGCTTTAGTTATATCTATTCTAGAAAACCCGGTCAATAATTTTATAATTTACATGCAACAACGTAATTTTGCAAATTGTTGTGTTTCTGTAGAGTTTTGTAGTAAAATATCATTGCACTATTATGATTAGTGCAATTCTTAAGTATTTAAAAGCCTTAGTGTCAGATGTCCCATTGATGTGTGCCATTGATGGTACAAGTGACACAACTTTGTATCCTTAGTACCATTAAATAAAAATGAGGATATTCCCCCGTAATTGTTAACGGTGAAGGAAAACATCGCAAGGAAACCCGCGGCTTAGTCAGCTCCGCACTTGTTGACCATGTCTTTCCTGTGGATTAGGCTGACTAAGCTGTCAGGGTGGTATATAGGTGCTGGCCAAGCCTATTCCATCTAAAATCCGGTCCCAGGCACTATAGCGTCCTGAAAGTAGGGGCATGAGTAACCACCAGTTGCCCCTGACGCTATATAAATCATCTACAATATATGCAAAGGCCTGTTTACTTTTTTTTATTAATCAATGCCTATGGATATAGAAAAACTTCCAATTGAATGATTGGCGAAAGTCAATTATCAAAAATACGAAATTCGTTTTGCAAAACTCAACTAAACCAACATTTTGTAACCTCAATTGGTAACTTCTACCAGCGTTGATAAATTAAATTTCCCCCCGAGCTGACGGTCAAGCGATAAATGAAATAACATTGTATTGGAACTGGCAGCACACGGCGCACAAGTTACGTGAACTTAGTAGTTTTTGTCATTACTCCCGGGAACTGGCAAGTTTTCTGATAAACGAGACTGTGGTATATTTCATGCGCCGCAGGTGCTTGCTGGCAAATATGTCGTGTTTTTAATGGATAGGACATTATTGTGAGATTAGCAGATTTAATACTATCACGTACATATTATACCATACTTCAAAGCAAAACCCAGCAATGTTGCGTTTATTTTAAATTGCGTTTTTTATAATCAACTAACTGATGGAACCAGCATATGACTCGCGTGTGGGTGGTATGGTGGTTGGTGGGCTGGGAACAACGCTTTTCCTCGCACGTCATATCTTGAAGTGACAGTCTTTAGAAATAAATTATAGTTTAAAAAACTAAAAAACACGCTTTTATAACTAATTGAACTAAAAAGTTAAAAATAAAACTGTAATAATCAATTGAATTTTTTTTATTATTGGTCAAAAAAGCGTGGGGTGCTTTTTTTAATAACTTCAAATATAATAAACTATTGATATTACTAATAATATTTACAACAATCGAAATTAACTTTTTAGTTCAATTAGTTATAAAAGCGTGTTTTTTAGTTTTTTAAACTATAGTTTTTTTTTTACTTATTATTTTTTTTTTTTTTTCATATTATTGCATTGTCATCGACCTTTGACAGGTGATCGTTCAAAAAAGGACAAAATGGATCTCAAAGTGAAGCTAATAAAAGCGTTATAAAAATACGATGCACCTAGAAAAATGAGCGGTGCAAAACAGATCACTGCCGTAGTTTTGCTTGAACTAGAAGCGTAGGCGCTAACAGCAACGGTAGTCTATTTTTACGAAACGGTTTTGGTTTGGTTAATTTTGCGCTCTCAAGATGACTTTTTTATAACCATTAGAATAACGTAACTCTTGATTCAAATATTACTTTGCGCCGAAGTTTATAATAAATACTGTAGCTATTTTGTGTAGGTAGGTATAGGTATATGGTTTTTTCTGTAATAAAACAGTTTTCATTTAAAAAAAATATGTGAATGTTTTTTATATAATTAATTATGTATTATTATCTGATAGAACAAGGATATGGCCCACCTGATGTCAAGTGGTAAACATCGCCTTTAACAAAGCATTGCTTCGTAGGTGTTGTTCAACTATAATCCTCTTTTAAATTATCAAATATATGGAGAAAAATAAATTGTTTAACAAACAGAATCAAAAAAATTCCCGACGTTGGCGTCGATGAGGTCAATAACTATGATCAAAAACTTAAAACCATTGTAATTGCCAATTATTCAACAATTTAAACCCAAAAACAAATAATATTAATTTCCCACCGTGTCCTACAAATAAATATTTTCGTTCCATTCACGGAATTAACTGACGGCGTGCTTATCGCTGTCATCAGTAGCACTCGGGGCATTTCCAACTCCAGCAAGAGCATAATGAAGCCTTAAATTGAGGCGACAGCGTCATTTGCATGTAAACGAATCTTTTATTAAGCTCAGCAAAATGTGACAAGAACGAAATGCATTCGTACTTACCATTCATTCGTTCATTCATTCATTCACTGCAACAGCTTTCCAATGAGTTTATTATTACTTACTAGCGGCTTGTCCCGGCTTCGCATGGGTTGACATTTATTTTTCATTGCTCATACTCGGAAAATAGGTCTGAAGTTGCCTGAGTTTTAATTTTAATTGAAAGTAATACTTTCAGCCCTAGGGAGAATCGCTTTCTACTGACAGCTGTCGAATTATAAAAAAAAACAAGTTCTATTTTCACATTTTTATTCAACCATGTTCCAACTTTCACTAACAAACACATAAATATAGCTTATATTACTCAAGGTGAATGTTGCTTTCCAATGATGAAAGAATTTTTGAAATCAGTTATAGTTTATTCATTACAAACATACACGTCATAAAAATACAAAAAATCTTTCCTCTATAGAATAATAGTATACTTAGACAAGCTTCCACTCGCGACAAGCATAATTATAGCGAAGACGTTTTCACTCTGTCAGAAAATAAACAGGCATTTGCATCTATTGTAGATGATTCATATAGCTTCAGGGGCAACTCAAGCCCTACTAACGGGACGTTATATAGTGCCTGTGCTATATAGTGCTAGTTTTAGATGGAATAGGCTTACCCAGCACCTATATACCATCCTGAAAGCTTAGTTGGAGCCACAGGAAGTACATGGTCAATACGTGTGGAGCTGACTAAGCCATGGGTTTTCTCACATGTTTTCCTTGGCCGCTTAAAAGCTAGCATTGTGTGTACAAAATATTTCCGAAAAATCCTTATTGTAGGCCTTATCAATCCACGACCTTAGGATCGGAAAGCGGGCTTGCTACCACTAGACCACCAGTGCACTTAGCGCTGAGCAAGCCTATATTTGAAGACATTGAACAGAAAAGATACCCACTTATTTGTTTTATCGCAGACTAAATTCAATTGAAAGGTACAAATAAATGCCAACATAAATTTACCACGAAGCTGCTTTATGTGTCTCCTGTGCCACGTTTCACCGTAAAGCGAGATCCAATAATTCAGCTAAGTCCTTATACTCCTTATTACAATTGCATAGAGTTGAAATTTGGGCGTTTTTATAATGGTGATGTGGTCGAGGACAAAGGTTGGTTAATCTTTGTCTGTATAATTCCTGCTTCTAATTGAAAGCCTCAGGTTATGAACTGCAGTGCAGTGGGGTATTAAGCAAATAGGATTTTAGAAGTGTTCTGTAGTACTTTTTAACTGACTTAGAATAAAAAAGTTTCTCAATTTGGACGTGTTTTATCGACTTTTCGTCGTTTAAAATGATCAAAATGATTTGCTTGTTTGGCTTTATCTTGCCTAAGATTCATCCAACTTTTAATGGCTTCAAAGTAATATGTGACTCAATTGAATAAAACTATATTAGAGTACGCGCAAGATAACTTCGCTCCTGACATTATGGCGTTAAATGTAAAAAAACAAGATTGTTAAATGTAAACAATAAGCGAACAGCATTAAACAAAGAGATTTCGCAAACGAAACCTTAATAAAATTGGCACAGAGAATATTCAAAGGCTTGCCCGTCGCCCGTCGTGCCGTCAGCGTGACATTTGCTGCGGTGACAGCCGTCATATGGGACCTCAGCCACGTGAAGTTTCTCTTTGTATTTTAAATGGGAATTATTGTATGAAGCTATGAAAAGGCTATACGCTTCTGGTGAGATAACTAGCTATCGTCTACGGTTTTCAATCATACATTCACCCATTTATCTATACATAATCACATAGAAAGTTGCGGCGCGCGTATTATGCCGTATAACTTAGGACATTGCCTTTTCTAATCATTTGTCCAGCCCCCTTCAAAGAGACACCATGGAAAACCTCCAAAACATGGTTGTAACTTTGACAGGTGGAAATATAGATAGATAGATAGATAACTTTTTTATTTGGCTCAAAAACACAATATAAATAAAATTAAACAACAGAAAGCTAGGAACATTGATTATAGGTATAGGTAATATACCAAATGCTCAGAAAACTCCGGCGCGATAAATACTGAGCCAGAGACCGTGTGTTATTTTCTTAAATACCTATTTTTACTTCATTTGTTTTTGTCGTCAATAAATATAATATTTCTTTTATTTTATCTGTAATGCCATTTTTTTTTTCAGAGGCATTTTTTTCAACCCAGGATAGCAAGATAGTGATTCATTTTATTTTATTTATTGAACACCAACATAATATACACCAGTACAGTTCGAAAAAATAGTATTTCAAATTAATACAGCGTACAGATAAGCGAGCAGAACAAACAAAACAGAACAACAGCTAAACAGAACTGCGGTAATATACCTATGAAAAATAAATAAAAGCAGCCAAGTGCGAGTCGGACTCGCCCATGAAGGGTTCCGTAGCATCAAGTAACATAATATAAAGGTTCTTGTAGTTCGTCGAAAGGTAAATTGCGGTTTACGATTTATGACGTACCTATAAAGAAAAAAACTACTGACTAGATCTCGTTCAAACCAAATATCGTTGGAAGTTTGCATAGTTATGTACAACATATATTTTTTTTAGTTTTATCATTCTCTTATTTTAGAAGTTAGAGGGGGGGACCAACTTTTTTCCACTTTGGAAGTGTCTCTCGCGCAAACCATTCAGTTTAGAAAAAAACGATATTAGAAACCTCAACATCATTTTTGAAGACCTATTCATAGATTCCCCACACGTACGGGTTCGATGAAAAAAGTTTTTTTCATTACTCATACTCTGAAAGTAGGTCTGAAGTTGCCTGAGGGGCCTAATTGAAAGTAATACTTTCAGCCCTAGGGAGAATCGCTTTCTACTGACAGCTGTCAAATTATAAAAAAAAACAAGTTCTATTTTATTCAACCATGTTCCAACTTCCTAAAGTCTTTCTACCTGCAAGGAGGTTGTTTAACCAAATTCCAACTTTTTATTCAGCAAGTAGGTTGGAAACCCATTACAACGGTTAGAAGTTTAAAAAGTCTAGAGCGCAATGTAAAATTTAAATTAAAATAACATGAAGATAGTATTAAATAAATAATATATCTTCTAAATTACTTGAATAATATAATATGGCTTCAACTATTTTTTTTTTGGGCAAACAATTTACCATTTTTAAAATTATGAAAATGAAATTAATGGCTGAATAATGCTGGCGAGCCGAAGCCGAAAGCCCGCCAGAGAAAAAGAAAAAAAAACCGGGAAGGCGGCAATTCAATCTTTATTTTCACTAATTTTTCTTTCATGTTTTTATTTTTACTTTCCTTGTATTCGTAATGAAAAGCACAGTGTTTACCTCGGGTGAAAGTCTTTTAGGTCCCTCAAGCTCCATTGGCGCCCTCGCTACGCTCTGGCGCCAAACCCGTCTCGGGACTCAAAAAACGTGACTTTCAACACTCAAGTAACAATGTACTATTTAAGTTTCAGTTTTAAGTATGGAGACCCCCAAAATTTATAGTTTTTTTTTCTATTTTTGTGTAAAAATCTTAATGCGCTTTACAAAATACATCTACTCGCCAAGTTTCATCAGTCTAGCTCTTACGGTTTTGAAGAATGGCTGTGACATACGGACGGACAGACAGACAGACAGACAGACATGACGAATCTATAAGGGTTCCGTTTTTGCCATTTGGCTACGGAACCCTAAAAATAAGCTAGAACTGATATCTTGCTAGCTTACTATCACTATCTTGCTATCCTGGCTTGAAAATCTAGCCTAGCGTATCCCGGGCATGAGTTTTCTTATTTCTTATTATATCATTTTGTAGAGCATTGAGAATGCGCGGGCCACAGCAATGCGGACGTTGATGTGACAACATTTTATTACCATTTAACCTGCTTTTGAGAATTTGTGTATACATTTTTCGGGGCAAGTTTAATGATATTTTTACGCCGGAATTTTACTGGTTTGATGATATTTGCAGACAGGATTAACAAATGCTTTGCTTTCACTTTTTGTTAATCTCAAAATAAAGTCGTTTACTCATAATATTTTCCGTATAACCTACTTTGAAATAAATATCTTGGACCTTGGTGCACTAGTTCCTCACAGTCTTCTTCTTATTTTTCTCTGGATTTCTTACAATAGCCCTACTAATGTGCATATTATCTACAGTTATTATATACAGTAAAAAAAGTAAACTAATTAAATATTTCATTTTAAAATAGTGCCAATCAAGAATTTGGTTACCCGAACAAATATGACTTTGCTAAAACACTGGAAACTGATAGATATTTTATGTGGACCTTTATTGAATCTTAAGCTGCTAACATTTATGAAGCCTGAAATTGTTGAACATTAGGCGTCACCTGTAGATTTCCCGGAAAACTAATAAATTGAGTAATTGCTACAGAAATATAATAAAGTTTATTGTTTTAGTAGAACTGGCGAAAGTATAGTAGTAAGCAACAATAATTGCACATCGGTTAATTTCGGCTTCATAGAGCGTAGTGTGCGTCAGAAAGAGATAGCGCTCTACGAAAGTAGAAACGCCGATGTGCAATATTTATTGCCTACAACCGTATCTATAAATTCGAAGGTGTTTTGTAAGCATTGCTAAGTTATTCTGTACCGGTGCCAAAACGGTCGCAAATCTCGATTTCAAACCCCAATATCTGTCGAATTGTGGCATAAACAACGGGAAACAGGAACGGAACCCCAGGTGAAATGGTAAACGCTTCACCGCCAGTTTTATCGACAGAAGTGGAAGTTGCCGCATAGAAACTTACATGGAGATTTTACAGACTTTTGGCAGAATGATTGAGAAAAAATCTGATCTTCTTAGCTCTTGTCCCCGAGAAGAGCTAAGGAGGAGGCTACTACCTAGCTTTTTTTTTTATTTATCAGGGTAATATAGTATCACAATAATGTATATAATTCTAGTAAAATATGTGGTACTATCTCCGTTATCCACAGATAATTTCAAAAGTTTTAAATTATATAGATTAAATTATAAAAATTATATAGTACTACTTAGCGTACTTCTAACTTAGGTTAAGTTAGAAGTACGATAAGTAGTACTATATAATTTTAGTAAACTATTCTAATCTACATTTTCAATAATATTATTTTTGAAGATGCTATAGGAAGCGCTACTGCAACATTAATGGAGTTAGTGTTTTGGTGCAGTTTTCTCCAGATCGAGTCTTTCGAATGCGGCCGTCTTATTAGCTATAGCTAGCCTAAAAGCTTTAGTGCAGTCCTAGAGTTTTTAATTTCTATTTCTTAGCTTGTCTACTGTTGTCGGGAAACAGCGTGTCTTTTTGGCACATTTAGCATCCTCCAGTTCTTTCCATGTCTGTCTCATGCAGCTCTAGCGCTTGCCTGAGGCTTGCCTGATGTCATCTGACCATCTCTTTCATTGTCTTCTTTGCTGTCTTTTAGTGCATACACGAAGGGTACCTACAGATGAATAAAAGTAAATCAATTTTTCAGACTTTTAGCGGAGCATGTGCCCTGTAACCTCCATTTTTGGAGTGTGGTGAAAGGATCTTAAATGTGCCTCGCAGAGGCTCTTTTCGTGCACTCGACACATGTTTTCGAATTTTTAGATTCTGCGATATGCCGGTACTTACTGCATTTTTCTGTATAGTACTTGTGATAGGTACGAGATTTTCTCTCCATATAAACGCCGTTCTATCGACGGAGTGGTAGGAGTTCCCGCATTATTTACCTAGTTCTGGCGTTAATAGTCGGCACAACTTGTAAACAAAACCGAACGTTGATTTACGCGCGCTCAGTTTTTGCGAGAATCGTAAAGCGTTGTTTGAAGAAAACTAAGGTATTGTTCCGAACAAAGAGTCTACAGGTATTTGTTCAGTGAAATCACAAGGATCACTTTAAAACGTTTTCAAACTGGGATTTCGCTAGTTTTACACAACAAATGAACAATCAAGAAAGTTACATCTTCGTTTCTACCATTTTGACGTGACAACGTCTTATAATTCGATGGAGCCGGCTGCACGCACGAAAAAATATGACTCATGCGGCGTTACCTCGCTCTGAGGCGTTCCATTTAAAGCTTTAGTGCAAGCGAGAGCGTGGAACGAACGACAAAGAGGCACAATCAGCCTCCGCATTCGGCAGCATTCGACACCTGTCTCTCTCCTACTTGAGTGAGCGATGCGTCCGCGTGGACAGCTGTATGACGTTGTCACGTTCAACTATCGTTGGTAAACCGACTTTACAGACAACCGTTTTTTTAACGCCCGGTTAGACTACCCAGTGGTCTAGTGGGAGCGACCCCGGCTTCTGATTCAAAGGTCGTGGCTTCAACTCTCTTCATGCACCAGCTCACCTAGCACACGGGGAGGACAAGTTATCCCCGGGAAAGGATAAAAACTTATTCCCCGCTGTCAGTTTTATCCGACCTCCGAGCTGGGCGTCTCGATTCTAGCAACACAAATCGCGTAAATCGATGCGAGTTGTTTTTTGTTTGAAAAATTTGAAAATAGAACTCGGATTCAGCGATCACTCAATTGAGCCGTGTTTCTGGAATCGGCAGGCTGACCTCGCCAGTGGATAGCGTATCCACTGCATAGTGGATAGCGTATCAGTGGAAAGGCGGTGGGAATAGCGTTTCGAAGGTTTCCTATTTTATTGTTGCCATTATAAGAAATTAATCATTATTGTCGCATCAACCATCAATATTATTCGTTCTTTTTATGACTTTTTTAAATCTATGTTGTGGAAATGTTGTATGTTGTTATATTGTTGTTGTTGTTTGTTGTTTTAATTCACTTGAAAAATTATGGTGCTGTTCACCGCAGTGGCTGCCTTTGTTTGTACTCCGGCGTCACGGACCAGCGTTATATCTAATAGGTAGTGCACCTAGTAGGATTACTAGCATCTTTTAGAGCCCTCCTATGTAATTTTCTTTGATGTTTTTCCATTTGTTGGGACAAACGAAAATTATAAAATGCTCGCGACATATTGTAAACGAGGAAATAGACTTTATACCCACCTTCAAAGTTAGGTGATAGTTATTCTCTGTCTTACGTCAAACAGAGAGGATTTTAGCCACGTTTTCCCTAGTTCATGCTATGGAAGCGGGAATAGCAATACATAATGTCCACGATAAATGTCAAGTGGAAACATTATATCCCTGTTGCTATGTAAGGTGGATAGGAGAATTATTTCTACTGTCAAGTAGATAAAAAAGGTGGAAAGACAACTTATCCTCCCCGTGTTAGCGCTGGATGGATTTTTCTATTCCAGTATTCAGTATATTTATTGCCCTAGTATGCATGTAAATTTAACATTATTAGATCTTAGGACTAGTTTTTTTAAATCTAAAAATGTATTCAAGAAAAAACTAAAGACAAAATTGATAAATCCCTGCATGGGTATTAATGCCCCCTTAGTCCTCTGTCTCAGTTCCAAAATACTGAGCGATCTGTTGAAATACCTAAACCATTAAGGATTTCTAGAGGATATCTAAGAGGTAGTCAGAGATATGAGAGGCACGTCCAACTAGTATTATATTTGTCACTTAACTACATTTTTTCAAGAAGCTTTACAATAATAATGAAATTATTTACTAACCTTCTTCTGATTCTTTCAAACCAGTCAGTGTGGTTAAAAGATTTCAAGTTTATATTAATTATTTACTAGGTACCTTACCCTAAACACTTCTTGTAACGAATTAAAACTAAATAACATTAATTACATTCTAAAATCGAACAATACAGAACATCAACCAAGTCTCGATCTAATTTTAACTTTTCAGATCTTTACCGGGACGAAATTTAACTGTTATTGTTCAAAACTCCCAAGTAATGGTGACTTCATTTAATTAACTAAGCGACGGAATGAATTACGAAGACTTTTTGTTTAGAACGCTCTTATTAAAATTAAATGAAAACTCCTCAAAAGTATCGAAACTCCTTAATTAGGTAGTTAAGTTTGGAAATACTCATCACTTTTCTTTTTGTGATTCTCTTCGTATTATTTGTTATGTACCTTATTATGAGAATGTCAATCAGTAAGTTAAATAACATCATCATCATTCGGAAAATGTACCTACTATTGTATTTTTTTTTCCTTTTCCGACTTCAAATAAAAAATGCATTCTCGCAAATCGCATACGTCATTTATACGCTGATTTGTTTATTTTTCTGAAAGGTTAGTTATTCTAGATTAGTTTGTCTATGAAGTCAGTAGGCCTACCGTGAGCTCTGTCTGGCTCTGTCTCTGGTTCTGGTTTTGAGTCTGTGTGAGTGTTGACTAAATAAATCCTACGTCAAAACGTCACACACACGGTGTAATGCACTGGTGAGCACTCAATCAGACTTAAAACCAGAGCCAAAGACAGAGCCAGACAGAGGTCATGGTAGGCCTATAGTTTGTCAAGTTTTTAAACTTATATTATCAAAGTCATACCTACGACCTATATACCACGTGCATCTGCTATTTTTATTTTTCAAATGGAATTTTCCGTTCAGATCTGCAATTAACGCAGGCTTAAATTCTTGACAAGCACACTTCCTGCAATTATAATCCTCTTGCAATATATAAATACCCCTGCAAAGGGGTTGAAAGCTTTCATAATTGCATCGGCCGTAATTAATAAATAGCTTGGAGGTGGTATCCAGGGCGGGTATGCCTGACTATGCCTGGACGTGTCACTATCTAATACCCGGTTTACATTATTCCAGTCCAGCGATCCAGTCCAGTACTGGATTGCATAGTGGAAAAATGTAAACCAGCACTGGAATGAACTGAATCCAGTAGAATCATTCCAGTGCCGGTTTACATTTTTCCAGTAAGCAATCCAGCACTGGACTGGATTGCTGGACTGGAATAATGTAAACCGGGTATAAAGCTTGCAGGCCATTGTCAATGCAGGGTAGTGTTTAGTATTAATATTCAGTTAGGTATTTGTATTTTTATTTTTTAAGTTTTGTACAATATCATCATTGATATTGTAATTGTTGTGTATTGGCCGGCAGCTCATTAGTACCACCTCTGGTGTTGCAGGTGTCTATGGGAAAGTAGTCACCCGTCTGCTCGAGAGCCTGTGAAAAAAAACAATACAAAATGATTAATCTGTGGAAAAATGATGACATCTGCAGAAGTTAAAAGACTGTTATTGTTTCCTTTGACTTTTTTTAAATCAAACCTACAACAATGTCAATTCTGAAAACGCCAACATTTAAAGCATAATTAGAGCAATCATTGATTTGAAGGAAAATTTACCAGCAAAAAAACAACGACTCTATGAGACTTTATAGGTGTGTTAGCCTAGTAACGGCTCCACAGCCTCCTCATTCAGTGTCAAACGGTATCAAGGGGTCAAATTCCTAGGCTGCTACCAAATTTTCAGAGCGGCAACGCACGCCGCAGTTTTACGAGTGCGAACATACATTTGAAATTTGAAAATTCTGGCGGCAAAATTTCTTCAAATGAATGATTGCTCTAATTATGCTTTAAATGTTGGCGTTTTCAGAATTCGCAATTTCCATATGAGGAAGCTGGAGACATGCACATCCTACAATATACAACCCAGAAAGCTACTTACAACTAAATGAGCTTTAGGGCAGTGTATCAAATTATAATTAGGTATATTTATTTTCCCCAGATGGTTTGTATCTCCCATTGTACTTCCCATACAGACCTACTTGTCAGGCGTATCCCCGGGGCTTTCCCATATCATCCCGAGTTCTCGTACAAATATAATCAACAATGGGGAAAGCGAAGGAATAAATTATTACAAGCCGTACGGTAAATTGAAAACAGCATATTTACATGCCACATGTAAATTACGTTGGCATTGGGGATGGTAGCTGGGTTAATACACGTATTACTTGGCTTTTTCTTTAAAAAAATCATGTCTCGTCTTGTCGTGTCACTGATTCTTTCTAACCACTTGTGATGAAAGGGTTTTAGTTTTGTGCACTTGACACATATTTTCGAAATTTTTAGGTTCTACGACATGCCGGTTTCCTTACGATGTTTTCCTTCACCGTTTGAGAGCACTGGCCTTGTGCACATACATTTTTCGTCAGAAAAACTCATTGGTACACGATTGGATTTGAACACACGACCTTAGGATCGGAAGGCGGGTCCGCTTCCACTAGACCACCAGTAGTGCTCTCAACCCCGCAAGTAGGGCTTGAGTAACCGTCAATTGCCTCGGTGGGGGATCAAACTCA
Source organism: Thera obeliscata (assembly GCA_947578465.1). Lineage (NCBI taxonomy): Eukaryota > Metazoa > Arthropoda > Insecta > Lepidoptera > Geometridae > Thera > Thera obeliscata. Next base: position 17,539,312 of record OX387912.1, on the reverse strand, counting down.
CGACATACGGCACAGAAGGCAGAGCTACTACCAACTAGCAGAGAGATAAAATCATTTTATAGTCTCTCATCATAAGTAGAATCTATTATTCTTTGTGATTACCTGATTTTGTCAGTTACTTTACGCAATTCATAAGATTGAATGGCTCAATCCAATGTTCTTGTATTTTGCCTGGTTTCATGAATGACTAATCGCCCAATTAAATATTTAACGGTTGCTTATCTAAATTGCAAAACTTTAGTTTTACATCCGTGAATCTTAACCGATCCGTGACTCTTAACCGAAACAGTGCTTGAGTCTGAGTCGAGCCTCAGGCATAGTTTTTTTTTTTTTAATGGAAAACTTAAAAAAATATAGTAACACAGCTGAGCTTATTTAAGCTGTACCACAAATATTCCTCAGGGTTTTATCGTGATTTTCTTTTTTCTTTTTTGCCGTAAATTATGTAAATAAGATATAATATCAATTCTGAAACGATACAGCAATTATTGTATTGAACGATACTTATACTTATACTTATTGGGGGAATTAAATTTAATGATATCAGGCTTGTTAGAACACGGATAGATATAAAGTTGATAAAATATTATCTATATATATGATAAAATATTATATATAAAATATTATCATTATATATGATAAAATATTATATATAATGCGTACCACCTGCCAATAGATTTTTTATTTTTAGTGGAACGCGTATTGTAACATTTATGTTGTTTTTACTTCATACGAGTATTACTGTAGACCTACCACAAGCTCTGTCTGGCTCTGTCTCTGGCTCTGGTTTTGAGTCTGTGTGAGTGCTCACCAGTGTAATAAACTGTGTGTGTGACGTTTCGACATAGGATTTGTTACCTCCTAAAATCCTACCCCTACCTTGGGGATCACAAATGAGAATACACAAAGGTTCGGACTGGTAGTTTTTTATTTATATCCTGCAACGTACACAAGCGTACAAAAATACACCAATAAATTAATTTAGGGCTAGCTTAGTCAGAGAGAAAGGTACACAGGCCTAGGGTCTCCTAGAGATGAGTTGCATTGATGGTAAGTTAAAAAAAAATATATGGAATTAAAATTGTGTGTGGTATTAAAGTAGTTTAGAATTTAAATAGAAAGTGGGCGCCAACCGTAGAAGGTAGTTCAGCTACGGTACTGAAGAAAGTAGTAATATGATAATAATAATGTTACCGACAGGCAGCCTCCGGGTCTGCCTAGGCCGGAGCAAGGTGGTATGAAGATAGGGTACTGGTATTAGCTCAGCACAGTACACGGAGTGGGGTAGTTGTGGTGTATGAATAATATATCACACCGGTGTCCGTCCAGTGGTGTACAAAAGAACTAAATAAACACTGGGTAAAAACCGAGGAAACCGGAGAATAACGGAGAAACGGAGAAAACCCCGGAGCAACGATTCAAGTCTATCTCTTTTAAGGAAAAAGGTTTGGGTCGCACGCCTCTTCTTACTCACACCATTGATACTGGAGATTCTCCTCCAATCAAACAGCGTTACTACCCAATATCTCCCGAGAGGTTGAAGGAGCTGAACAGGCAGTTGGATGAGATGCTGGAACAAGACGTAGTCGAGCCTAGCATTAGTGCTTGGAACAACCCTACCCTGTTCACTCCAAAGTCAAACGGTGAGCTTCGCTTTTGCATCGACAGCCGCAAGCTGAACTCTGTGAGTAAACATGATGCGTACCCACTACCCTATATTTCTCGAATCCTTGATCAACTTAGGGACGCTAAGTTTCTGAGTTCTATTGATCTCAAGAGCTCCTTTTGGCAGATTCCGTTGGATCTCTCGTCGCGTGAGAAGACCGCCTTCACTGTGCCTGGGCGCGGCCTCTACCATTTCAAGGTCATGTGCTTTGGTTTGACCTCCGCACCAGCTACACAGCAGAGACTCATGGATAAGCTGTTCGGTCCCGAATTCGGTGATAGGGTTTTCGTATATTTAGACGATATTATTGTTGTTAGTAGTGATTTTGAGGAGCATATCTCGTTGCTGTCTCGAGTTTTGGAACGTTTGAATTTTGCTAACTTAACTATTAACCTGTCAAAGTGTCAATTTTTTCGTAGAGAGTTGAAGTACCTTGGATATGTCGTTGACGAACGAGGGCTTCGAACTGATCCTAGTAAGGTTCAGGCTATTGTCGACTTCCCAATACCTACCACCCGAAAAGAAGTCAAGTCTTTTCTGGGTACTGCGTCGTACTATCGTCGGTTCATTCGGGACTTCAGTTCTATCGCGGCGCCACTAAATAAACTTACTTCCACTCGCAAGAATGCTCCTCCGTTCCTTTGGACTCAAGAGGCTGAGCAGTCGTTCGCCGAGTTGAAGACGGCTTTAGTGTCTGCTCCGATTTTGGCGTGCCCCGATTTTTCCAGGCCCTTCTCTGTTCATTGTGATGCTTCTGGCTACGGTATTGGGGGAACCTTGACTCAGGTTCTCGTAGACGGTTTAGAACACCCTATCGCGTATGCTAGTCGCTCATTGAATAGGGCTGAACGAAACTATTCCGCCACCGAAAGAGAAGCGCTCGCAGTAGTTTTTTCCGTCGAACATTTTCGCCCGTACTTGGAAGGAGGTCCTCAATTCAAAATTATTACCGACCATTCCAGTCTTAAGTGGTTTTTTAATTTGTCTAATCCAACCGGACGTCTCGCTAGGTGGGGATGTCGCTTGTCGCCGTATGACTTCGTCATTGAACACCGCAAAGGCAAGGATAATGTGGTTCCTGACGCGCTTTCGCGTGCAGTTCCCATTCTTGCAATTGATCCTCCTCCTGACCCCTTACCCCGCGACTTTTGGTTTGACAGATTATTAGCCAAGTGTACTAAATCTACTAAAGCTTGTCCGAATTATTCTGTTATTGACGGTAAATTGTGTAGGTATTCTAAAAATAAATTTGGTTTATCAAGCGAGTTTGACTGGAAGGAAGTTGTTCCTTCATATAAGCGTTCCGAAGTTCTTGAGTTTTGTCATTGTAGGGATACGGCACCACATTTCGGTATTTTTAAAACTTTTAAGCAGGTCTCCTTGCGTTATTATTGGCCGAAGATGTATCAGGACGTGGTTAACTTTGTTAATGCGTGCGAGACTTGCTCTGCTTATAAACATTCTCAAGAGCCACCCAAAGGTCTCATGGGAGATCCAAAGGTTTGTTCTCGTCCTTTCGAAACCATAAGTATTGATCTGGTTGGGCCGTTGCCGCGTTCTAGATCAGGTTTCACTTTTTTATTAGTAGTTGTCTGTTGTTTTTCCAAATATTGCTTGTTGTTTCCCCTTCGGAGAGCAGTTGGCAAGTCTATTGCTCAATGTTTGGAGAATGGTGTGTTTCTGACCCATGGTGTACCACGTACAGTGGTTGCGGATAATGGTACGCAATTCACTGGTAGTGAGCTCCAGTCCATGTTTCAGAGGTACAACATTCCTCAAATACATTTTACCCCTCGTTATTGTCCACAGGTCAACACAGTCGAGCGATATAACAAAACGATTGTTGTGGCTATATCTATTCTTGTGAAGAATGATCATCGCTCGTGGGACACCACTTTATCCAAGGTTCAGTTCGCCTTGAATACAGCTGTCAATGAAACAACACGATTTACTCCTTTTTCCCTTGTTCACGGCCGAGAAGCCATTCCGAGTGGTCAATTCTATGGTTCAGCTCGCGCGTCTTGGGAAGATCTTGTTTGTGGTTCACGCGATGACTATGTTTCTAAGTTAGGTGTTCTACGTGACATTTTCGGGAAGGTAGAAGAGGCCATTGCTAGGGCTCACCTGAAAAGCGCCGTTTATTATGATAAGGGACGCCGCGCATGTGAGTACAATGTCGGGGATATTGTTTGGAAGAAGACCTTTCCTCAGAGCGACGCCAGTAAGTTCTTCATGGCGAAGCTTGCGCCTAAATACGAGAAGTGTCGAATCGTTACTAAGCGTTCACCCTTGGTGTACGAGTTGGAAAGTTGTAGCACTGGCAAGCACTTGGGTGCTTGGCACATCCAGTATTTGAAGGGTGATGGGTCAGATGGTGTTCTACCTACTAACTGAACTAAACATTACTTTTGTGGGTTCGACTTTAGACGAGGCGTTTTTCTATAGCATGTCATGAGAAGCCCGGACGGGTAGGGAATATATTGGTTGTAAGATCGAGTCCTGGCGGTTGGATAATTTTTTGGAATGGTTGTCTGTATGGAAAGATTGTTTGTCAGTACAAACTTATTTATAGTTTGTATTATATTGTATATTTGTACATATGGTATTTTTTTTTCTTATATATTTTGTTTGTTTACCAATTTATGTTGTCGACTGTACTTTGGTATGTTTGACCTACATAAATTTTTCGTGTTTTTGTTTCGGATTTCTGTTTTAAGCAAAGGGGAGCGGTTGTGGTAACTCCCTCTAAAAAAAAAGCCAATGCCAGGGCGGTTTTTTGGAAACCCTTACAAAAAGCCTTATTCCAAATGCTTGTCAAAATTTTGTTAGTCCTGTACAGTTTGCGTTTTAGGTAAGTATTGGAGTGCGACGCGTTGATAGCGGAGTTATCTCATGGATTTGTTTAGTAATACCTAAGTGTAGTGTTTTCAGTTCGCTTCGGGTACTGCGCGCTGATAGCGAAGTAACCTCTTAGAGCTGTTTATATTTAGTTTCTGTAATAGTTATTGTCCTACTTACCTCGCGATTCGCGACTTATGCCTTTGGTTGGCATTTAAATGCATGTTTGTTTTTTGGACTGGGTTTTTTATTCGTGTTCTTGAGTAGCTTTACCTTGATTGTTCTTTTTTCAAGCACTCCGCTCTATGCTGGAGGACCAGCTTGAATTTCGCGATTTTTGTCGCAAAATTCTTCTAAGTGGGGGGGTCATTGTCACGTAGTTATTTGGGTTTTATCTATTTTTTTTAATCTGCGTTCGTTCTCTGCACACGGAACGTAACTTTTGGTATTTGGATGCGTTAACCGAAACGTTATTCGAAAAGTTGTTGCCAGCTTCAACTTTTCAATTCCGCTAATCGGGTAGCTTTTTGGTAGGAAAGGTTTTGATATTTTTCAGTATTATCGAGCCATATTTTTTTGTTAACGCCGTGCCCTAACTTTCTTTAAAATTTAGATATAGGTTCAGCCTCACAGTTCCCCATTTTTCAATAGTTGTTTTCATTTTCGTTCCATTAGTTGACGCTTCTTTACGCTAGATTAGGCCACTTTTGGAATATTTCTGCTGAAGCGGGCAACCGTATACAAAACACGAGATGGATATTCTTTCTTTCGTCCACCATCTTTTCTGGACCAGACTTTTACACGGAAGGCTGCCTTTGCGCAGCAAGTTTTTTCTATCAATTTTATGGTGAGTCTGATGTGAAAAGACTGTCTTTTCCCGCTATGGTTTTCGTTCCGTTGTTGTAATCCAGTAAACTATCCACAGATTGTCGATTGTCGGATGTGGCGTGGGATTTAAAAGCACGTTGTTCCCACAATTTGTTTCTACTATTTACCCAGCCCCCTGGATTAAACCTCAGGTATGTTCATCCCCAGTATCTTTAGGAATTGGTTTCTTAAAAAAAAAATAACATGTTTTTTATTATATGAAATATAATTCTTCTTTTAAATTTCATCAAAACTTCCCTCAGGACAGTCAATTTATAATTTAAATCCTGTATCTTACCATTCCATAACGTTCAGCAAAGTTACTTAGTTAAATTCAAGCTTATTTGTTCCACAAAAGTAGATTTTCCAGTATTAAAACCACATGTTCTACCCTGTTCCGTCGGAACAGTTTACATTACTAGTCTGTAATTGGAGTTTTCTCTTTAATTACAGGGGGTTTTCTCCGTTTCTCCGTTATTCTCCGGTTTCCTCGGTTTTTACCCAGTGTTTATTTAGTTCTTTTGTACACCACTGGACGGACACCGGTGTGATATATTATTCATACACCACAACTACCCCACTCCGTGTACTGTGCTGAGCTAATACCAGTACCCTATCTTCATACCACCTTGCTCCGGCCTAGGCAGACCCGGAGGCTGCCTGTCGGTAACATTATTATTATCATATTACTACTTTCTTCAGTACCGTAGCTGAACTACCTTCTACGGTTGGCGCCCACTTTCTATTTAAATTCTAAACTACTTTAATACCACACACAATTTTAATTCCATATATTTTTTTTTAACTTACCATCAATGCAACTCATCTCTAGGAGACCCTAGGCCTGTGTACCTTTCTCTCTGACTAAGCTAGCCCTAAATTAATTTATTGGTGTATTTTTGTACGCTTGTGTACGTTGCAGGATATAAATAAAAAACTACCAGTCCGAACCTTTGTGTATTCTCATTTGTGATCCCCAAGGTAGGGGTAGGATTTTAGGAGGTAACAGATAACTACGTGACAATGACCCCCCCACTTAGAAGAATTTTGCGACAAAAATCGCGAAATTCAAGCTGGTCCTCCAGCATAGAGCGGAGTGCTTGAAAAAAGAACAATCAAGGTAAAGCTACTCAAGAACACGAATAAAAAACCCAGTCCAAAAAACAAACATGCATTTAAATGCCAACCAAAGGCATAAGTCGCGAATCGCGAGGTAAGTAGGACAATAACTATTACAGAAACTAAATATAAACAGCTCTAAGAGGTTACTTCGCTATCAGCGCGCAGTACCCGAAGCGAACTGAAAACACTACACTTAGGTATTACTAAACAAATCCATGAGATAACTCCGCTATCAACGCGTCGCACTCCAATACTTACCTAAAACGCAAACTGTACAGGACTAACAAAATTTTGACAAGCATTTGGAATAAGGCTTTTTGTAAGGGTTTCCAAAAAACCGCCCTGGCATTGGCTTTTTTTTTAGAGGGAGTTACCACAACCGCTCCCCTTTGCTTAAAACAGAAATCCGAAACAAAAACACGAAAAATTTATGTAGGTCAAACATACCAAAGTACAGTCGACAACATAAATTGGTAAACAAACAAAATATATAAGAAAAAAAAATACCATATGTACAAATATACAATATAATACAAACTATAAATAAGTTTGTACTGACAAACAATCTTTCCATACAGACAACCATTCCAAAAAATTATCCAACCGCCAGGACTCGATCTTACAACCAATATATTCCCTACCCGTCCGGGCTTCTCATGACATGCTATAGAAAAAACGCCTCGTCTAAAGTCGAACCCACAAAAGTAATGTTTAGTTCAGTTAGTAGGTAGAACACCATCTGACCCATCACCCTTCAAATACTGGATGTGCCAAGCACCCAAGTGCTTGCCAGTGCTACAACTTTCCAACTCGTACACCAAGGGTGAACGCTTAGTAACGATTCGACACTTCTCGTATTTAGGCGCAAGCTTCGCCATGAAGAACTTACTGGCGTCGCTCTGAGGAAAGGTCTTCTTCCAAACAATATCCCCGACATTGTACTCACATGCGCGGCGTCCCTTATCATAATAAACGGCGCTTTTCAGGTGAGCCCTAGCAATGGCCTCTTCTACCTTCCCGAAAATGTCACGTAGAACACCTAACTTAGAAACATAGTCATCGCGTGAACCACAAACAAGATCTTCCCAAGACGCGCGAGCTGAACCATAGAATTGACCACTCGGAATGGCTTCTCGGCCGTGAACAAGGGAAAAAGGAGTAAATCGTGTTGTTTCATTGACAGCTGTATTCAAGGCGAACTGAACCTTGGATAAAGTGGTGTCCCACGAGCGATGATCATTCTTCACAAGAATAGATATAGCCACAACAATCGTTTTGTTATATCGCTCGACTGTGTTGACCTGTGGACAATAACGAGGGGTAAAATGTATTTGAGGAATGTTGTACCTCTGAAACATGGACTGGAGCTCACTACCAGTGAATTGCGTACCATTATCCGCAACCACTGTACGTGGTACACCATGGGTCAGAAACACACCATTCTCCAAACATTGAGCAATAGACTTGCCAACTGCTCTCCGAAGGGGAAACAACAAGCAATATTTGGAAAAACAACAGACAACTACTAATAAAAAAGTGAAACCTGATCTAGAACGCGGCAACGGCCCAACCAGATCAATACTTATGGTTTCGAAAGGACGAGAACAAACCTTTGGATCTCCCATGAGACCTTTGGGTGGCTCTTGAGAATGTTTATAAGCAGAGCAAGTCTCGCACGCATTAACAAAGTTAACCACGTCCTGATACATCTTCGGCCAATAATAACGCAAGGAGACCTGCTTAAAAGTTTTAAAAATACCGAAATGTGGTGCCGTATCCCTACAATGACAAAACTCAAGAACTTCGGAACGCTTATATGAAGGAACAACTTCCTTCCAGTCAAACTCGCTTGATAAACCAAATTTATTTTTAGAATACCTACACAATTTACCGTCAATAACAGAATAATTCGGACAAGCTTTAGTAGATTTAGTACACTTGGCTAATAATCTGTCAAACCAAAAGTCGCGGGGTAAGGGGTCAGGAGGAGGATCAATTGCAAGAATGGGAACTGCACGCGAAAGCGCGTCAGGAACCACATTATCCTTGCCTTTGCGGTGTTCAATGACGAAGTCATACGGCGACAAGCGACATCCCCACCTAGCGAGACGTCCGGTTGGATTAGACAAATTAAAAAACCACTTAAGACTGGAATGGTCGGTAATAATTTTGAATTGAGGACCTCCTTCCAAGTACGGGCGAAAATGTTCGACGGAAAAAACTACTGCGAGCGCTTCTCTTTCGGTGGCGGAATAGTTTCGTTCAGCCCTATTCAATGAGCGACTAGCATACGCGATAGGGTGTTCTAAACCGTCTACGAGAACCTGAGTCAAGGTTCCCCCAATACCGTAGCCAGAAGCATCACAATGAACAGAGAAGGGCCTGGAAAAATCGGGGCACGCCAAAATCGGAGCAGACACTAAAGCCGTCTTCAACTCGGCGAACGACTGCTCAGCCTCTTGAGTCCAAAGGAACGGAGGAGCATTCTTGCGAGTGGAAGTAAGTTTATTTAGTGGCGCCGCGATAGAACTGAAGTCCCGAATGAACCGACGATAGTACGACGCAGTACCCAGAAAAGACTTGACTTCTTTTCGGGTGGTAGGTATTGGGAAGTCGACAATAGCCTGAACCTTACTAGGATCAGTTCGAAGCCCTCGTTCGTCAACGACATATCCAAGGTACTTCAACTCTCTACGAAAAAATTGACACTTTGACAGGTTAATAGTCAAGTTAGCAAAATTCAAACGTTCCAAAACTCGAGACAGCAACGAGATATGCTCCTCAAAATCACTACTAACAACAATAATATCGTCTAAATATACGAAAACCCTATCACCGAATTCGGGACCGAACAGCTTATCCTCTTACGGTACGCCCCACGTTGTGTACGTTGCAGGATATAAATAAAAAACTACCAGTAAGTACCTCGGACCGAATGCTGCGGTACCAACACAAGACGTCGCCCTCGAAAAGTTCGGCGGCAGAAGTTAGTAACAGCTAAAGGAAATGTGTAAGATGCTGGAGGTGGGTAAACACCGTACACAGACTTTTGTCGAGCCCCCTAGACCATCCAGTGGATGCTTAGCACCTGACTTAGCATGCAAAACTGTGAAGCCCAAAGTACTTGCTGTGGCTTCTGTAGACAAGTTTTGTGCCCGTTGTCGTGTCGACTCTCACAGTCTCTCTGAATGCAAGTCCACCGCCGTTGTTTGTTTCCGTTGCGGTAAGCAAGGTTTTACTGCTGCTAGATGTCCGGTCTGCAAACCTACGCCACCGATTTCGCCTCAAGCAGAGCCAAATCATACAAAAAACTAATTGGTCAGAACCATCGAGATAGTTCTTCTAATTTTGATAACGCCGACTGGCAAAACTACTTAAAACAATTAAAATTTTTCTTTTCTTCGTATAGAAGTGTCTCGACGGTTCGTGATTGTCATGATAATCGTCCCTTTATTCGTGTTGAGGTTTTTAACCACACTTTACGTGGTCTCTTGGACTCTGGCGCTACCATATCCATTTTGGGAGCTAATGCATGTAATTTGTTCTTGAAGGCGGGAGCTACCCTTCATCGCAGTGATGATATTTCCCACATCACTTCTGCGACGAATTCCCGTGCTTCTGTGGTAGGATTTTTTATGCTGCCAATCAAATTTGATAATTTGACTCGTGTTATTAAACTTTATGTGGTGCCCGACGTATCTCCTTCGCTTGTTTTAGGTGTAGATTTTTGGAAGGCATTTAATCTTGCTCCAAGGATCTTCAATAATAAGGATTTTTTTGTTAATTTCTCGGATGCTAACGTCGTATCCGAAATTCGATTTTTACAACCGTTCGCTCAGTTGCCTGCTGATCAACGTCTTGTTGCTGAAAATATTGTAGAACGATTCAAGTCTATCTCTTTTAAGGAAAAAGGTTTGGGTCGCACGCCTCTTCTTACTCACACCATTGATACTGGAGATTCTCCTCCAATCAAACAGCGTTACTACCCAATATCTCCCGAGAGGTTGAAGGAGCTGAACAGGCAGTTGGATGAGATGCTGGAACAAGACGTAGTCGAGCCTAGCATTAGTGCTTGGAACAACCCTACCCTGTTCACTCCAAAGTCAAACGGTGAGCTTCGCTTTTGCATCGACAGCCGCAAGCTGAACTCTGTGAGTAAACATGATGCGTACCCACTACCCTATATTTCTCGAATCCTTGATCAACTTAGGGACGCTAAGTTTCTGAGTTCTATTGATCTCAAGAGCTCCTTTTGGCAGATTCCGTTGGATCTCTCGTCGCGTGAGAAGACCGCCTTCACTGTGCCTGGGCGCGGCCTCTACCATTTCAAGGTCATGTGCTTTGGTTTGACCTCCGCACCAGCTACACAGCAGAGACTCATGGATAAGCTGTTCGGTCCCGAATTCGGTGATAGGGTTTTCGTATATTTAGACGATATTATTGTTGTTAGTAGTGATTTTGAGGAGCATATCTCGTTGCTGTCTCGAGTTTTGGAACGTTTGAATTTTGCTAACTTAACTATTAACCTGTCAAAGTGTCAATTTTTTCGTAGAGAGTTGAAGTACCTTGGATATGTCGTTGACGAACGAGGGCTTCGAACTGATCCTAGTAAGGTTCAGGCTATTGTCGACTTCCCAATACCTACCACCCGAAAAGAAGTCAAGTCTTTTCTGGGTACTGCGTCGTACTATCGTCGGTTCATTCGGGACTTCAGTTCTATCGCGGCGCCACTAAATAAACTTACTTCCACTCGCAAGAATGCTCCTCCGTTCCTTTGGACTCAAGAGGCTGAGCAGTCGTTCGCCGAGTTGAAGACGGCTTTAGTGTCTGCTCCGATTTTGGCGTGCCCCGATTTTTCCAGGCCCTTCTCTGTTCATTGTGATGCTTCTGGCTACGGTATTGGGGGAACCTTGACTCAGGTTCTCGTAGACGGTTTAGAACACCCTATCGCGTATGCTAGTCGCTCATTGAATAGGGCTGAACGAAACTATTCCGCCACCGAAAGAGAAGCGCTCGCAGTAGTTTTTTCCGTCGAACATTTTCGCCCGTACTTGGAAGGAGGTCCTCAATTCAAAATTATTACCGACCATTCCAGTCTTAAGTGGTTTTTTAATTTGTCTAATCCAACCGGACGTCTCGCTAGGTGGGGATGTCGCTTGTCGCCGTATGACTTCGTCATTGAACACCGCAAAGGCAAGGATAATGTGGTTCCTGACGCGCTTTCGCGTGCAGTTCCCATTCTTGCAATTGATCCTCCTCCTGACCCCTTACCCCGCGACTTTTGGTTTGACAGATTATTAGCCAAGTGTACTAAATCTACTAAAGCTTGTCCGAATTATTCTGTTATTGACGGTAAATTGTGTAGGTATTCTAAAAATAAATTTGGTTTATCAAGCGAGTTTGACTGGAAGGAAGTTGTTCCTTCATATAAGCGTTCCGAAGTTCTTGAGTTTTGTCATTGTAGGGATACGGCACCACATTTCGGTATTTTTAAAACTTTTAAGCAGGTCTCCTTGCGTTATTATTGGCCGAAGATGTATCAGGACGTGGTTAACTTTGTTAATGCGTGCGAGACTTGCTCTGCTTATAAACATTCTCAAGAGCCACCCAAAGGTCTCATGGGAGATCCAAAGGTTTGTTCTCGTCCTTTCGAAACCATAAGTATTGATCTGGTTGGGCCGTTGCCGCGTTCTAGATCAGGTTTCACTTTTTTATTAGTAGTTGTCTGTTGTTTTTCCAAATATTGCTTGTTGTTTCCCCTTCGGAGAGCAGTTGGCAAGTCTATTGCTCAATGTTTGGAGAATGGTGTGTTTCTGACCCATGGTGTACCACGTACAGTGGTTGCGGATAATGGTACGCAATTCACTGGTAGTGAGCTCCAGTCCATGTTTCAGAGGTACAACATTCCTCAAATACATTTTACCCCTCGTTATTGTCCACAGGTCAACACAGTCGAGCGATATAACAAAACGATTGTTGTGGCTGTATCTATTCTTGTGAAGAATGATCATCGCTCGTGGGACACCACTTTATCCAAGGTTCAGTTCGCCTTGAATACAGCTGTCAATGAAACAACACGATTTACTCCTTTTTCCCTTGTTCACGGCCGAGAAGCCATTCCGAGTGGTCAATTCTATGGTTCAGCTCGCGCGTCTTGGGAAGATCTTGTTTGTGGTTCACGCGATGACTATGTTTCTAAGTTAGGTGTTCTACGTGACATTTTCGGGAAGGTAGAAGAGGCCATTGCTAGGGCTCACCTGAAAAGCGCCGTTTATTATGATAAGGGACGCCGCGCATGTGAGTACAATGTCGGGGATATTGTTTGGAAGAAGACCTTTCCTCAGAGCGACGCCAGTAAGTTCTTCATGGCGAAGCTTGCGCCTAAATACGAGAAGTGTCGAATCGTTACTAAGCGTTCACCCTTGGTGTACGAGTTGGAAAGTTGTAGCACTGGCAAGCACTTGGGTGCTTGGCACATCCAGTATTTGAAGGGTGATGGGTCAGATGGTGTTCTACCTACTAACTGAACTAAACATTACTTTTGTGGGTTCGACTTTAGACGAGGCGTTTTTCTATAGCATGTCATGAGAAGCCCGGACGGGTAGGGAATATATTGGTTGTAAGATCGAGTCCTGGCGGTTGGATAATTTTTTGGAATGGTTGTCTGTATGGAAAGATTGTTTGTCAGTACAAACTTATTTATAGTTTGTATTATATTGTATATTTGTACATATGGTATTTTTTTTTCTTATATATTTTGTTTGTTTACCAATTTATGTTGTCGACTGTACTTTGGTATGTTTGACCTACATAAATTTTTCGTGTTTTTGTTTCGGATTTCTGTTTTAAGCAAAGGGGAGCGGTTGTGGTAACTCCCTCTAAAAAAAAAGCCAATGCCAGGGCGGTTTTTTGGAAACCCTTACAAAAAGCCTTATTCCAAATGCTTGTCAAAATTTTGTTAGTCCTGTACAGTTTGCGTTTTAGGTAAGTATTGGAGTGCGACGCGTTGATAGCGGAGTTATCTCATGGATTTGTTTAGTAATACCTAAGTGTAGTGTTTTCAGTTCGCTTCGGGTACTGCGCGCTGATAGCGAAGTAACCTCTTAGAGCTGTTTATATTTAGTTTCTGTAATAGTTATTGTCCTACTTACCTCGCGATTCGCGACTTATGCCTTTGGTTGGCATTTAAATGCATGTTTGTTTTTTGGACTGGGTTTTTTATTCGTGTTCTTGAGTAGCTTTACCTTGATTGTTCTTTTTTCAAGCACTCCGCTCTATGCTGGAGGACCAGCTTGAATTTCGCGATTTTTGTCGCAAAATTCTTCTAAGTGGGGGGGTCATTGTCACGTAGTTATTTGGGTTTTATCTATTTTTTTTAATCTGCGTTCGTTCTCTGCACACGGAACGTAACTTTTGGTATTTGGATGCGTTAACCGAAACGTTATTCGAAAAGTTGTTGCCAGCTTCAACTTTTCAATTCCGCTAATCGGGTAGCTTTTTGGTAGGAAAGGTTTTGATATTTTTTCAGTATTATCGAGCCATATTTTTTTGTTAACGCCGTGCCCTAACTTTCTTTAAAATTTAGATATAGGTTCAGCCTCACAGTTCCCCATTTTTCAATAGTTGTTTTCATTTTCGTTCCATTAGTTGACGCTTCTTTACGCTAGATTAGGCCACTTTTGGAATATTTCTGCTGAAGCGGGCAACCGTATACAAAACACGAGATGGATATTCTTTCTTTCGTCCACCATCTTTTCTGGACCAGACTTTTACACGGAAGGCTGCCTTTGCGCAGCAAGTTTTTTCTATCAATTTTATGGTGAGTCTGATGTGAAAAGACTGTCTTTTCCCGCTATGGTTTTCGTTCCGTTGTTGTAATCCAGTAAACTATCCACAGATTGTCGATTGTCGGATGTGGCGTGGGATTTAAAAGCACGTTGTTCCCACAATTTGTTTCTACTATTTACCCAGCCCCCTGGATTAAACCTCAGGTATGTTCATCCCCAGTATCTTTAGGAATTGGTTTCTTAAAAAAAAATAACATGTTTTTTATTATATGAAATATAATTCTTCTTTTAAATTTCATCAAAACTTCCCTCAGGACAGTCAATTTATAATTTAAATCCTGTATCTTACCATTCTATAACGTTCAGCAAAGTTACTTAGTTAAATTCAAGCTTATTTGTTCCACAAAAGTAGATTTTCCAGTATTAAAACCACATGTTCTACCCTGTTCCGTCGGAACAGTTTACATTACTAGTCTGTAATTGGAGTTTTCTCTTTAATTACAGGGGGTTTTCTCCGTTTCTCCGTTATTCTCCGGTTTCCTCGGTTTTTACCCAGTGTTTATTTAGTTCTTTTGTACACCACTGGACGGACACCGGTGTGATATATTATTCATACACCACAACTACCCCACTCCGTGTACTGTGCTGAGCTAATACCAGTACCCTATCTTCATACCACCTTGCTCCGGCCTAGGCAGACCCGGAGGCTGCCTGTCGGTAACATTATTATTATCATATTACTACTTTCTTCAGTACCGTAGCTGAACTACCTTCTACGGTTGGCGCCCACTTTCTATTTAAATTCTAAACTACTTTAATACCACACACAATTTTAATTCCATATATTTTTTTTTAACTTACCATCAATGCAACTCATCTCTAGGAGACCCTAGGCCTGTGTACCTTTCTCTCTGACTAAGCTAGCCCTAAATTAATTTATTGGTGTATTTTTGTACGCTTGTGTACGTTGCAGGATATAAATAAAAAACTACCAGTCCGAACCTTTGTGTATTCTCATTTGTGATCCCCAAGGTAGGGGTAGGATTTTAGGAGTTACAGACAACCATTCCAAAAAATTATCCAACCGCCAGGACTCGATCTTACAACCAATATATTCCCTACCCGTCCGGGCTTCTCATGACATGCTATAGAAAAACGCCTCGTCTAAAGTCGAACCCACAAAAGTAATGTTTAGTTCAGTTAGTAGGTAGAACACCATCTGACCCATCACCCTTCAAATACTGGATGTGCCAAGCACCCAAGTGCTTGCCAGTGCTACAACTTTCCAACTCGTACACCAAGGGTGAACGCTTAGTAACGATTCGACACTTCTCGTATTTAGGCGCAAGCTTCGCCATGAAGAACTTACTGGCGTCGCTCTGAGGAAAGGTCTTCTTCCAAACAATATCCCCGACATTGTACTCACATGCGCGGCGTCCCTTATCATAATAAACGGCGCTTTTCAGGTGAGCCCTAGCAATGGCCTCTTCTACCTTCCCGAAAATGTCACGTAGAACACCTAACTTAGAAACATAGTCATCGCGTGAACCACAAACAAGATCTTCCCAAGACGCGCGAGCTGAACCATAGAATTGACCACTCGGAATGGCTTCTCGGCCGTGAACAAGGGAAAAAGGAGTAAATCGTGTTGTTTCATTGACAGCTGTATTCAAGGGCACATTGTCACGTAGTTTCAGGAGTCATCGCGTGAACCACAAACAAGATCTTCCCTTGTTCACGGCCGAGAAGCCATTCCGAGTGGTCAATTCTATGGTTCAGCTCGCGCGTCTTGGGAAGATCTTGTTTGTGGTTCACGCGATGACTATGTTTCTAAGTTAGGTGTTCTACGTGACATTTTCGGGAAGGTAGAAGAGGCCATTGCTAGGGCTCACCTGAAAAGCGCCGTTTATTATGATAAGGGACGCCGCGCATGTGAGTACAATGTCGGGGATATTGTTTGGAAGAAGACCTTTCCTCAGAGCGACGCCAGTAAGTTCTTCATGGCGAAGCTTGCGCCTAAATACGAGAAGTGTCGAATCGTTACTAAGCGTTCACCCTTGGTGTACGAGTTGGAAAGTTGTAGCACTGGCAAGCACTTGGGTGCTTGGCACATCCAGTATTTGAAGGGTGATGGGTCAGATGGTGTTCTACCTACTAACTGAACTAAACATTACTTTTGTGGGTTCGACTTTAGACGAGGCGTTTTTCTATAGCATGTCATGAGAAGCCCGGACGGGTAGGGAATATATTGGTTGTAAGATCGAGTCCTGGCGGTTGGATAATTTTTTGGAATGGTTGTCTGTATGGAAAGATTGTTTGTCAGTACAAACTTATTTATAGTTTGTATTATATTGTATATTTGTACATATGGTATTTTTTTTTCTTATATATTTTGTTTGTTTACCAATTTATGTTGTCGACTGTACTTTGGTATGTTTGACCTACATAAATTTTTCGTGTTTTTGTTTCGGATTTCTGTTTTAAGCAAAGGGGAGCGGTTGTGGTAACTCCCTCTAAAAAAAAAGCCAATGCCAGGGCGGTTTTTTGGAAACCCCTACAAAAAGCCTTATTCCAAATGCTTGTCAAAATTTTGTTAGTCCTGTACAGTTTGCGTTTTAGGTAAGTATTGGAGTGCGACGCGTTGATAGCGGAGTTATCTCATGGATTTGTTTAGTAATACCTAAGTGTAGTGTTTTCAGTTCGCTTCGGGTACTGCGCGCTGATAGCGAAGTAACCTCTTAGAGCTGTTTATATTTAGTTTCTGTAATAGTTATTGTCCTACTTACCTCGCGATTCGCGACTTATGCCTTTGGTTGGCATTTAAATGCATGTTTGTTTTTTGGACTGGGTTTTTTATTCGTGTTCTTGAGTAGCTTTACCTTGATTGTTCTTTTTTCAAGCACTCCGCTCTATGCTGGAGGACCAGCTTGAATTTCGCGATTTTTGTCGCAAAATTCTTCTAAGTGGGGGGGTCATTGTCACGTAGTTATTTGGGTTTTATCTATTTTTTTTAATCTGCGTTCGTTCTCTGCACACGGAACGTAACTTTTGGTATTTGGATGCGTTAACCGAAACGTTATTCGAAAAGTTGTTGCCAGCTTCAACTTTTCAATTCCGCTAATCGGGTAGCTTTTTGGTAGGAAAGGTTTTGATATTTTTCAGTATTATCGAGCCATATTTTTTTGTTAACGCCGTGCCCTAACTTTCTTTAAAATTTAGATATAGGTTCAGCCTCACAGTTCCCCATTTTTCAATAGTTGTTTTCATTTTCGTTCCATTAGTTGACGCTTCTTTACGCTAGATTAGGCCACTTTTGGAATATTTCTGCTGAAGCGGGCAACCGTATACAAAACACGAGATGGATATTCTTTCTTTCGTCCACCATCTTTTCTGGACCAGACTTTTACACGGAAGGCTGCCTTTGCGCAGCAAGTTTTTTCTATCAATTTTATGGTGAGTCTGATGTGAAAAGACTGTCTTTTCCCGCTATGGTTTTCGTTCCGTTGTTGTAATCCAGTAAACTATCCACAGATTGTCGATTGTCGGATGTGGCGTGGGATTTAAAAGCACGTTGTTCCCACAATTTGTTTCTACTATTTACCCAGCCCCCTGGATTAAACCTCAGGTATGTTCATCCCCAGTATCTTTAGGAATTGGTTTCTTAAAAAAAAAATAACATGTTTTTTATTATATGAAATATAATTCTTCTTTTAAATTTCATCAAAACTTCCCTCAGGACAGTCAATTTATAATTTAAATCCTGTATCTTACCATTCTATAACGTTCAGCAAAGTTACTTAGTTAAATTCAAGCTTATTTGTTCCACAAAAGTAGATTTTCCAGTATTAAAACCACCTGTTCTACCCTGTTCCGTCGGAACAGTTTACATTACTAGTCTGTAATTGGAGTTTTCTCTTTAATTACAGGGGGTTTTCTCCGTTTCTCCGTTATTCTCCGGTTTCCTCGGTTTTTACCCAGTGTTTATTTAGTTCTTTTGTACACCACTGGACGGACACCGGTGTGATATATTATTCATACACCACAACTACCCCACTCCGTGTACTGTGCTGAGCTAATACCAGTACCCTATCTTCATACCACCTTGCTCCGGCCTAGGCAGACCCGGAGGCTGCCTGTCGGTAACATTATTATTATCATATTACTACTTTCTTCAGTACCGTAGCTGAACTACCTTCTACGGTTGGCGCCCACTTTCTATTTAAATTCTAAACTACT
Source organism: Thera obeliscata (assembly GCA_947578465.1). Classification (NCBI taxonomy): domain Eukaryota; kingdom Metazoa; phylum Arthropoda; class Insecta; order Lepidoptera; family Geometridae; genus Thera; species Thera obeliscata. The sequence goes on along the minus strand of OX387912.1, from coordinate 17,520,796 downwards.
TTAATACCACACACAATTTTAATTCCATATATTTTTTTTTTAACTTACCATCAATGCAACTCATCTCTAGGAGACCCTAGGCCTGTGTACCTTTCTCTCTGACTAAGCTAGCCCTAAATTAATTTATTGGTGTATTTTTGTACGCTTGTGTACGTTGCAGGATATAAATAAAAAACTACCAGTCCGAACCTTTGTGTATTCTCATTTGTGATCCCCAAGGTAGGGGTAGGATTTTAGGAGGTAACATCGAGGATTTTAGGAGGTAACAGTGGCACAACGAGGCGCCCCACGTTGGGCGCCACTGTTACCTCCTAAAATCCTACCCCTACCTTGGGGATCACAAATGAGAATACACAAAGGTTCGGACTGGTAGTTTTTTATTTATATCCTGCAACGTACACAAGCGTACAAAAATACACCAATAAATTAATTTAGGGCTAGCTTAGTCAGAGAGAAAGGTACACAGGCCTAGGGTCTCCTAGAGATGAGTTGCATTGATGGTAAGTTAAAAAAAAATATATGGAATTAAAATTGTGTGTGGTATTAAAGTAGTTTAGAATTTAAATAGAAAGTGGGCGCCAACCGTAGAAGGTAGTTCAGCTACGGTACTGAAGAAAGTAGTAATATGATAATAATAATGTTACCGACAGGCAGCCTCCGGGTCTGCCTAGGCCGGAGCAAGGTGGTATGAAGATAGGGTACTGGTATTAGCTCAGCACAGTACACGGAGTGGGGTAGTTGTGGTGTATGAATAATATATCACACCGGTGTCCGTCCAGTGGTGTACAAAAGAACTAAATAAACACTGGGTAAAAACCGAGGAAACCGGAGAATAACGGAGAAACGGAGAAAACCCCCTGTAATTAAAGAGAAAACTCCAATTACAGACTAGTAATGTAAACTGTTCCGACGGAACAGGGTAGAACATGTGGTTTTAATACTGGAAAATCTACTTTTGTGGAACAAATAAGCTTGAATTTAACTAAGTAACTTTGCTGAACGTTATAGAATGGTAAGATACAGGATTTAAATTATAAATTGACTGTCCTGAGGGAAGTTTTGATGAAATTTAAAAGAAGAATTATATTTCATATAATAAAAAACATGTTATTTTTTTTTTAAGAAACCAATTCCTAAAGATACTGGGGATGAACATACCTGAGGTTTAATCCAGGGGGCTGGGTAAATAGTAGAAACAAATTGTGGGAACAACGTGCTTTTAAATCCCACGCCACATCCGACAATCGACAATCTGTGGATAGTTTACTGGATTACAACAACGGAACGAAAACCATAGCGGGAAAAGACAGTCTTTTCACATCAGACTCACCATAAAATTGATAGAAAAAACTTGCTGCGCAAAGGCAGCCTTCCGTGTAAAAGTCTGGTCCAGAAAAGATGGTGGACGAAAGAAAGAATATCCATCTCGTGTTTTGTATACGGTTGCCCGCTTCAGCAGAAATATTCCAAAAGTGGCCTAATCTAGCGTAAAGAAGCGTCAACTAATGGAACGAAAATGAAAACAACTATTGAAAAATGGGGAACTGTGAGGCTGAACCTATATCTAAATTTTAAAGAAAGTTAGGGCACGGCGTTAACAAAAAAATATGGCTCGATAATACTGAAAAATATCAAAACCTTTCCTACCAAAAAGCTACCCGATTAGCGGAATTGAAAAGTTGAAGCTGGCAACAACTTTTCGAATAACGTTTCGGTTAACGCATCCAAATACCAAAAGTTACGTTCCGTGTGCAGAGAACGAACGCAGATTAAAAAAAATAGATAAAACCCAAATAACTACGTGACAATGACCCCCCCACTTAGAAGAATTTTGCGACAAAAATCGCGAAATTCAAGCTGGTCCTCCAGCATAGAGCGGAGTGCTTGAAAAAAGAACAATCAAGGTAAAGCTACTCAAGAACACGAATAAAAAACCCAGTCCAAAAAACAAACATGCATTTAAATGCCAACCAAAGGCATAAGTCGCGAATCGCGAGGTAAGTAGGACAATAACTATTACAGAAACTAAATATAAACAGCTCTAAGAGGTTACTTCGCTATCAGCGCGCAGTACCCGAAGCGAACTGAAAACACTACACTTAGGTATTACTAAACAAATCCATGAGATAACTCCGCTATCAACGCGTCGCACTCCAATACTTACCTAAAACGCAAACTGTACAGGACTAACAAAATTTTGACAAGCATTTGGAATAAGGCTTTTTGTAAGGGTTTCCAAAAAACCGCCCTGGCATTGGCTTTTTTTTTAGAGGGAGTTACCACAACCGCTCCCCTTTGCTTAAAACAGAAATCCGAAACAAAAACACGAAAAATTTATGTAGGTCAAACATACCAAAGTACAGTCGACAACATAAATTGGTAAACAAACAAAATATATAAGAAAAAAAAATACCATATGTACAAATATACAATATAATACAAACTATAAATAAGTTTGTACTGACAAACAATCTTTCCATACAGACAACCATTCCAAAAAATTATCCAACCGCCAGGACTCGATCTTACAACCAATATATTCCCTACCCGTCCGGGCTTCTCATGACATGCTATAGAAAAACGCCTCGTCTAAAGTCGAACCCACAAAAGTAATGTTTAGTTCAGTTAGTAGGTAGAACACCATCTGACCCATCACCCTTCAAATACTGGATGTGCCAAGCACCCAAGTGCTTGCCAGTGCTACAACTTTCCAACTCGTACACCAAGGGTGAACGCTTAGTAACGATTCGACACTTCTCGTATTTAGGCGCAAGCTTCGCCATGAAGAACTTACTGGCGTCGCTCTGAGGAAAGGTCTTCTTCCAAACAATATCCCCGACATTGTACTCACATGCGCGGCGTCCCTTATCATAATAAACGGCGCTTTTCAGGTGAGCCCTAGCAATGGCCTCTTCTACCTTCCCGAAAATGTCACGTAGAACACCTAACTTAGAAACATAGTCATCGCGTGAACCACAAACAAGATCTTCCCAAGACGCGCGAGCTGAACCATAGAATTGACCACTCGGAATGGCTTCTCGGCCGTGAACAAGGGAAAAAGGAGTAAATCGTGTTGTTTCATTGACAGCTGTATTCAAGGCGAACTGAACCTTGGATAAAGTGGTGTCCCACGAGCGATGATCATTCTTCACAAGAATAGATACAGCCACAACAATCGTTTTGTTATATCGCTCGACTGTGTTGACCTGTGGACAATAACGAGGGGTAAAATGTATTTGAGGAATGTTGTACCTCTGAAACATGGACTGGAGCTCACTACCAGTGAATTGCGTACCATTATCCGCAACCACTGTACGTGGTACACCATGGGTCAGAAACACACCATTCTCCAAACATTGAGCAATAGACTTGCCAACTGCTCTCCGAAGGGGAAACAACAAGCAATATTTGGAAAAACAACAGACAACTACTAATAAAAAAGTGAAACCTGATCTAGAACGCGGCAACGGCCCAACCAGATCAATACTTATGGTTTCGAAAGGACGAGAACAAACCTTTGGATCTCCCATGAGACCTTTGGGTGGCTCTTGAGAATGTTTATAAGCAGAGCAAGTCTCGCACGCATTAACAAAGTTAACCACGTCCTGATACATCTTCGGCCAATAATAACGCAAGGAGACCTGCTTAAAAGTTTTAAAAATACCGAAATGTGGTGCCGTATCCCTACAATGACAAAACTCAAGAACTTCGGAACGCTTATATGAAGGAACAACTTCCTTCCAGTCAAACTCGCTTGATAAACCAAATTTATTTTTAGAATACCTACACAATTTACCGTCAATAACAGAATAATTCGGACAAGCTTTAGTAGATTTAGTACACTTGGCTAATAATCTGTCAAACCAAAAGTCGCGGGGTAAGGGGTCAGGAGGAGGATCAATTGCAAGAATGGGAACTGCACGCGAAAGCGCGTCAGGAACCACATTATCCTTGCCTTTGCGGTGTTCAATGACGAAGTCATACGGCGACAAGCGACATCCCCACCTAGCGAGACGTCCGGTTGGATTAGACAAATTAAAAAACCACTTAAGACTGGAATGGTCGGTAATAATTTTGAATTGAGGACCTCCTTCCAAGTACGGGCGAAAATGTTCGACGGAAAAAACTACTGCGAGCGCTTCTCTTTCGGTGGCGGAATAGTTTCGTTCAGCCCTATTCAATGAGCGACTAGCATACGCGATAGGGTGTTCTAAACCGTCTACGAGAACCTGAGTCAAGGTTCCCCCAATACCGTAGCCAGAAGCATCACAATGAACAGAGAAGGGCCTGGAAAAATCGGGGCACGCCAAAATCGGAGCAGACACTAAAGCCGTCTTCAACTCGGCGAACGACTGCTCAGCCTCTTGAGTCCAAAGGAACGGAGGAGCATTCTTGCGAGTGGAAGTAAGTTTATTTAGTGGCGCCGCGATAGAACTGAAGTCCCGAATGAACCGACGATAGTACGACGCAGTACCCAGAAAAGACTTGACTTCTTTTCGGGTGGTAGGTATTGGGAAGTCGACAATAGCCTGAACCTTACTAGGATCAGTTCGAAGCCCTCGTTCGTCAACGACATATCCAAGGTACTTCAACTCTCTACGAAAAAATTGACACTTTGACAGGTTAATAGTTAAGTTAGCAAAATTCAAACGTTCCAAAACTCGAGACAGCAACGAGATATGCTCCTCAAAATCACTACTAACAACAATAATATCGTCTAAATATACGAAAACCCTATCACCGAATTCGGGACCGAACAGCTTATCCATGAGTCTCTGCTGTGTAGCTGGTGCGGAGGTCAAACCAAAGCACATGACCTTGAAATGGTAGAGGCCGCGCCCAGGCACAGTGAAGGCGGTCTTCTCACGCGACGAGAGATCCAACGGAATCTGCCAAAAGGAGCTCTTGAGATCAATAGAACTCAGAAACTTAGCGTCCCTAAGTTGATCAAGGATTCGAGAAATATAGGGTAGTGGGTACGCATCATGTTTACTCACAGAGTTCAGCTTGCGGCTGTCGATGCAAAAGCGAAGCTCACCGTTTGACTTTGGAGTGAACAGGGTAGGGTTGTTCCAAGCACTAATGCTAGGCTCGACTACGTCTTGTTCCAGCATCTCATCCAACTGCCTGTTCAGCTCCTTCAACCTCTCGGGAGATATTGGGTAGTAACGCTGTTTGATTGGAGGAGAATCTCCAGTATCAATGGTGTGAGTAAGAAGAGGAGTGCGACCCAAACCTTTTTCCTTAAAAGAGATAGACTTGAATCGTTCTACAATATTTTCAGCAACAAGACGTTGATCAGCAGGCAACTGAGCGAACGGTTGTAAAAATCGAATTTCGGATACGACGTTAGCATCCGAGAAATTAACAAAAAAATCCTTATTATTGAAGATCCTTGGAGCAAGATTAAATGCCTTCCAAAAATCTACACCTAAAACAAGCGAAGGAGATACGTCGGGCACCACATAAAGTTTAATAACACGAGTCAAATTATCAAATTTGATTGGCAGCATAAAAAATCCTACCACAGAAGCACGGGAATTCGTCGCAGAAGTGATGTGGGAAATATCATCACTGCGATGAAGGGTAGCTCCCGCCTTCAAGAACAAATTACATGCATTAGCTCCCAAAATGGATATGGTAGCGCCAGAGTCCAAGAGACCACGTAAAGTGTGGTTAAAAACCTCAACACGAATAAAGGGACGATTATCATGACAATCACGAACCGTCGAGACACTTCTATACGAAGAAAAGAAAAATTTTAATTGTTTTAAGTAGTTTTGCCAGTCGGCGTTATCAAAATTAGAAGAACTATCTCGATGGTTCTGACCAATTAGTTTTTTGTATGATTTGGCTCTGCTTGAGGCGAAATCGGTGGCGTAGGTTTGCAGACCGGACATCTAGCAGCAGTAAAACCTTGCTTACCGCAACGGAAACAAACAACGGCGGTGGACTTGCATTCAGAGAGACTGTGAGAGTCGACACGACAACGGGCACAAAACTTGTCTACAGAAGCCACAGCAAGTACTTTGGGCTTCACAGTTTTGCATGCTAAGTCAGGTGCTAAGCATCCACTGGATGGTCTAGGGGGCTCGACAAAAGTCTGTGTACGGTGTTTACCCACCTCCAGCATCTTACACATTTCCTTTAGCTGTTACTAACTTCTGCCGCCGAACTTTTCGAGGGCGACGTCTTGTGTTGGTACCGCAGCATTCGGTCCGAGGTACTTACTGGTAGTTTTTTATTTATATCCTGCAACGTACACAACGTGGGGCGTACCGTAAGAGGATAAGCTGTTCGGTCCCGAATTCGGTGATAGGGTTTTCGTATATTTAGACGATATTATTGTTGTTAGTAGTGATTTTGAGGAGCATATCTCGTTGCTGTCTCGAGTTTTGGAACGTTTGAATTTTGCTAACTTGACTATTAACCTGTCAAAGTGTCAATTTTTTCGTAGAGAGTTGAAGTACCTTGGATATGTCGTTGACGAACGAGGGCTTCGAACTGATCCTAGTAAGGTTCAGGCTATTGTCGACTTCCCAATACCTACCACCCGAAAAGAAGTCAAGTCTTTTCTGGGTACTGCGTCGTACTATCGTCGGTTCATTCGGGACTTCAGTTCTATCGCGGCGCCACTAAATAAACTTACTTCCACTCGCAAGAATGCTCCTCCGTTCCTTTGGACTCAAGAGGCTGAGCAGTCGTTCGCCGAGTTGAAGACGGCTTTAGTGTCTGCTCCGATTTTGGCGTGCCCCGATTTTTCCAGGCCCTTCTCTGTTCATTGTGATGCTTCTGGCTACGGTATTGGGGGAACCTTGACTCAGGTTCTCGTAGACGGTTTAGAACACCCTATCGCGTATGCTAGTCGCTCATTGAATAGGGCTGAACGAAACTATTCCGCCACCGAAAGAGAAGCGCTCGCAGTAGTTTTTTCCGTCGAACATTTTCGCCCGTACTTGGAAGGAGGTCCTCAATTCAAAATTATTACCGACCATTCCAGTCTTAAGTGGTTTTTTAATTTGTCTAATCCAACCGGACGTCTCGCTAGGTGGGGATGTCGCTTGTCGCCGTATGACTTCGTCATTGAACACCGCAAAGGCAAGGATAATGTGGTTCCTGACGCGCTTTCGCGTGCAGTTCCCATTCTTGCAATTGATCCTCCTCCTGACCCCTTACCCCGCGACTTTTGGTTTGACAGATTATTAGCCAAGTGTACTAAATCTACTAAAGCTTGTCCGAATTATTCTGTTATTGACGGTAAATTGTGTAGGTATTCTAAAAATAAATTTGGTTTATCAAGCGAGTTTGACTGGAAGGAAGTTGTTCCTTCATATAAGCGTTCCGAAGTTCTTGAGTTTTGTCATTGTAGGGATACGGCACCACATTTCGGTATTTTTAAAACTTTTAAGCAGGTCTCCTTGCGTTATTATTGGCCGAAGATGTATCAGGACGTGGTTAACTTTGTTAATGCGTGCGAGACTTGCTCTGCTTATAAACATTCTCAAGAGCCACCCAAAGGTCTCATGGGAGATCCAAAGGTTTGTTCTCGTCCTTTCGAAACCATAAGTATTGATCTGGTTGGGCCGTTGCCGCGTTCTAGATCAGGTTTCACTTTTTTATTAGTAGTTGTCTGTTGTTTTTCCAAATATTGCTTGTTGTTTCCCCTTCGGAGAGCAGTTGGCAAGTCTATTGCTCAATGTTTGGAGAATGGTGTGTTTCTGACCCATGGTGTACCACGTACAGTGGTTGCGGATAATGGTACGCAATTCACTGGTAGTGAGCTCCAGTCCATGTTTCAGAGGTACAACATTCCTCAAATACATTTTACCCCTCGTTATTGTCCACAGGTCAACACAGTCGAGCGATATAACAAAACGATTGTTGTGGCTATATCTATTCTTGTGAAGAATGATCATCGCTCGTGGGACACCACTTTATCCAAGGTTCAGTTCGCCTTGAATACAGCTGTCAATGAAACAACACGATTTACTCCTTTTTCCCTTGTTCACGGCCGAGAAGCCATTCCGAGTGGTCAATTCTATGGTTCAGCTCGCGCGTCTTGGGAAGATCTTGTTTGTGGTTCACGCGATGACTATGTTTCTAAGTTAGGTGTTCTACGTGACATTTTCGGGAAGGTAGAAGAGGCCATTGCTAGGGCTCACCTGAAAAGCGCCGTTTATTATGATAAGGGACGCCGCGCATGTGAGTACAATGTCGGGGATATTGTTTGGAAGAAGACCTTTCCTCAGAGCGACGCCAGTAAGTTCTTCATGGCGAAGCTTGCGCCTAAATACGAGAAGTGTCGAATCGTTACTAAGCGTTCACCCTTGGTGTACGAGTTGGAAAGTTGTAGCACTGGCAAGCACTTGGGTGCTTGGCACATCCAGTATTTGAAGGGTGATGGGTCAGATGGTGTTCTACCTACTAACTGAACTAAACATTACTTTTGTGGGTTCGACTTTAGACGAGGCGTTTTTTCTATAGCATGTCATGAGAAGCCCGGACGGGTAGGGAATATATTGGTTGTAAGATCGAGTCCTGGCGGTTGGATAATTTTTTGGAATGGTTGTCTGTATGGAAAGATTGTTTGTCAGTACAAACTTATTCATAGTTTGTATTATATTGTATATTTGTACATATGGTATTTTTTTTTCTTATATATTTTGTTTGTTTACCAATTTATGTTGTCGACTGTACTTTGGTATGTTTGACCTACATAAATTTTTCGTGTTTTTGTTTCGGATTTCTGTTTTAAGCAAAGGGGAGCGGTTGTGGTAACTCCCTCTAAAAAAAAAGCCAATGCCAGGGCGGTTTTTTGGAAACCCTTACAAAAAGCCTTATTCCAAATGCTTGTCAAAATTTTGTTAGTCCTGTACAGTTTGCGTTTTAGGTAAGTATTGGAGTGCGACGCGTTGATAGCGGAGTTATCTCATGGATTTGTTTAGTAATACCTAAGTGTAGTGTTTTCAGTTCGCTTCGGGTACTGCGCGCTGATAGCGAAGTAACCTCTTAGAGCTGTTTATATTTAGTTTCTGTAATAGTTATTGTCCTACTTACCTCGCGATTCGCGACTTATGCCTTTGGTTGGCATTTAAATGCATGTTTGTTTTTTGGACTGGGTTTTTTATTCGTGTTCTTGAGTAGCTTTACCTTGATTGTTCTTTTTTCAAGCACTCCGCTCTATGCTGGAGGACCAGCTTGAATTTCGCGATTTTTGTCGCAAAATTCTTCTAAGTGGGGGGGTCATTGTCACGTAGTTATCTGTTACCTCCTAAAATCCTACCCCTACCTTGGGGATCACAAATGAGAATACACAAAGGTTCGGACTGGTAGTTTTTTATTTATATCCTGCAACGTACACAAGCGTACAAAAATACACCAATAAATTAATTTAGGGCTAGCTTAGTCAGAGAGAAAGGTACACAGGCCTAGGGTCTCCTAGAGATGAGTTGCATTGATGGTAAGTTAAAAAAAAATATATGGAATTAAAATTGTGTGTGGTATTAAAGTAGTTTAGAATTTAAATAGAAAGTGGGCGCCAACCGTAGAAGGTAGTTCAGCTACGGTACTGAAGAAAGTAGTAATATGATAATAATAATGTTACCGACAGGCAGCCTCCGGGTCTGCCTAGGCCGGAGCAAGGTGGTATGAAGATAGGGTACTGGTATTAGCTCAGCACAGTACACGGAGTGGGGTAGTTGTGGTGTATGAATAATATATCACACCGGTGTCCGTCCAGTGGTGTACAAAAGAACTAAATAAACACTGGGTAAAAACCGAGGAAACCGGAGAATAACGGAGAAACGGAGAAAACCCCCTGTAATTAAAGAGAAAACTCCAATTACAGACTAGTAATGTAAACTGTTCCGACGGAACAGGGTAGAACATGTGGTTTTAATACTGGAAAATCTACTTTTGTGGAACAAATAAGCTTGAATTTAACTAAGTAACTTTGCTGAACGTTATAGAATGGTAAGATACAGGATTTAAATTATAAATTGACTGTCCTGAGGGAAGTTTTGATGAAATTTAAAAGAAGAATTATATTTCATATAATAAAAAACATGTTATTTTTTTTTAAGAAACCAATTCCTAAAGATACTGGGGATGAACATACCTGAGGTTTAATCCAGGGGGCTGGGTAAATAGTAGAAACAAATTGTGGGAACAACGTGCTTTTAAATCCCACGCCACATCCGACAATCGACAATCTGTGGATAGTTTACTGGATTACAACAACGGAACGAAAACCATAGCGGGAAAAGACAGTCTTTTCACATCAGACTCACCATAAAATTGATAGAAAAAACTTGCTGCGCAAAGGCAGCCTTCCGTGTAAAAGTCTGGTCCAGAAAAGATGGTGGACGAAAGAAAGAATATCCATCTCGTGTTTTGTATACGGTTGCCCGCTTCAGCAGAAATATTCCAAAAGTGGCCTAATCTAGCGTAAAGAAGCGTCAACTAATGGAACGAAAATGAAAACAACTATTGAAAAATGGGGAACTGTGAGGCTGAACCTATATCTAAATTTTAAAGAAAGTTAGGGCACGGCGTTAACAAAAAAATATGGCTCGATAATACTGAAAAAATATCAAAACCTTTCCTACCAAAAAGCTACCCGATTAGCGGAATTGAAAAGTTGAAGCTGGCAACAACTTTTCGAATAACGTTTCGGTTAACGCATCCAAATACCAAAAGTTACGTTCCGTGTGCAGAGAACGAACGCAGATTAAAAAAAATAGATAAAACCCAAATAACTACGTGACAATGACCCCCCCACTTAGAAGAATTTTGCGACAAAAATCGCGAAATTCAAGCTGGTCCTCCAGCATAGAGCGGAGTGCTTGAAAAAAGAACAATCAAGGTAAAGCTACTCAAGAACACGAATAAAAAACCCAGTCCAAAAAACAAACATGCATTTAAATGCCAACCAAAGGCATAAGTCGCGAATCGCGAGGTAAGTAGGACAATAACTATTACAGAAACTAAATATAAACAGCTCTAAGAGGTTACTTCGCTATCAGCGCGCAGTACCCGAAGCGAACTGAAAACACTACACTTAGGTATTACTAAACAAATCCATGAGATAACTCCGCTATCAACGCGTCGCACTCCAATACTTACCTAAAACGCAAACTGTACAGGACTAACAAAATTTTGACAAGCATTTGGAATAAGGCTTTTTGTAAGGGTTTCCAAAAAACCGCCCTGGCATTGGCTTTTTTTTTAGAGGGAGTTACCACAACCGCTCCCCTTTGCTTAAAACAGAAATCCGAAACAAAAACACGAAAAATTTATGTAGGTCAAACATACCAAAGTACAGTCGACAACATAAATTGGTAAACAAACAAAATATATAAGAAAAAAAAATACCATATGTACAAATATACAATATAATACAAACTATAAATAAGTTTGTACTGACAAACAATCTTTCCATACAGACAACCATTCCAAAAAATTATCCAACCGCCAGGACTCGATCTTACAACCAATATATTCCCTACCCGTCCGGGCTTCTCATGACATGCTATAGAAAAAACGCCTCGTCTAAAGTCGAACCCACAAAAGTAATGTTTAGTTCAGTTAGTAGGTAGAACACCATCTGACCCATCACCCTTCAAATACTGGATGTGCCAAGCACCCAAGTGCTTGCCAGTGCTACAACTTTCCAACTCGTACACCAAGGGTGAACGCTTAGTAACGATTCGACACTTCTCGTATTTAGGCGCAAGCTTCGCCATGAAGAACTTACTGGCGTCGCTCTGAGGAAAGGTCTTCTTCCAAACAATATCCCCGACATTGTACTCACATGCGCGGCGTCCCTTATCATAATAAACGGCGCTTTTCAGGTGAGCCCTAGCAATGGCCTCTTCTACCTTCCCGAAAATGTCACGTAGAACACCTAACTTAGAAACATAGTCATCGCGTGAACCACAAACAAGATCTTCCCAAGACGCGCGAGCTGAACCATAGAATTGACCACTCGGAATGGCTTCTCGGCCGTGAACAAGGGAAAAAGGAGTAAATCGTGTTGTTTCATTGACAGCTGTATTCAAGGCGAACTGAACCTTGGATAAAGTGGTGTCCCACGAGCGATGATCATTCTTCACAAGAATAGATATAGCCACAACAATCGTTTTGTTATATCGCTCGACTGTGTTGACCTGTGGACAATAACGAGGGGTAAAATGTATTTGAGGAATGTTGTACCTCTGAAACATGGACTGGAGCTCACTACCAGTGAATTGCGTACCATTATCCGCAACCACTGTACGTGGTACACCATGGGTCAGAAACACACCATTCTCCAAACATTGAGCAATAGACTTGCCAACTGCTCTCCGAAGGGGAAACAACAAGCAATATTTGGAAAAACAACAGACAACTACTAATAAAAAAGTGAAACCTGATCTAGAACGCGGCAACGGCCCAACCAGATCAATACTTATGGTTTCGAAAGGACGAGAACAAACCTTTGGATCTCCCATGAGACCTTTGGGTGGCTCTTGAGAATGTTTATAAGCAGAGCAAGTCTCGCACGCATTAACAAAGTTAACCACGTCCTGATACATCTTCGGCCAATAATAACGCAAGGAGACCTGCTTAAAAGTTTTAAAAATACCGAAATGTGGTGCCGTATCCCTACAATGACAAAACTCAAGAACTTCGGAACGCTTATATGAAGGAACAACTTCCTTCCAGTCAAACTCGCTTGATAAACCAAATTTATTTTTAGAATACCTACACAATTTACCGTCAATAACAGAATAATTCGGACAAGCTTTAGTAGATTTAGTACACTTGGCTAATAATCTGTCAAACCAAAAGTCGCGGGGTAAGGGGTCAGGAGGAGGATCAATTGCAAGAATGGGAACTGCACGCGAAAGCGCGTCAGGAACCACATTATCCTTGCCTTTGCGGTGTTCAATGACGAAGTCATACGGCGACAAGCGACATCCCCACCTAGCGAGACGTCCGGTTGGATTAGACAAATTAAAAAACCACTTAAGACTGGAATGGTCGGTAATAATTTTGAATTGAGGACCTCCTTCCAAGTACGGGCGAAAATGTTCGACGGAAAAAACTACTGCGAGCGCTTCTCTTTCGGTGGCGGAATAGTTTCGTTCAGCCCTATTCAATGAGCGACTAGCATACGCGATAGGGTGTTCTAAACCGTCTACGAGAACCTGAGTCAAGGTTCCCCCAATACCGTAGCCAGAAGCATCACAATGAACAGAGAAGGGCCTGGAAAAATCGGGGCACGCCAAAATCGGAGCAGACACTAAAGCCGTCTTCAACTCGGCGAACGACTGCTCAGCCTCTTGAGTCCAAAGGAACGGAGGAGCATTCTTGCGAGTGGAAGTAAGTTTATTTAGTGGCGCCGCGATAGAACTGAAGTCCCGAATGAACCGACGATAGTACGACGCAGTACCCAGAAAAGACTTGACTTCTTTTCGGGTGGTAGGTATTGGGAAGTCGACAATAGCCTGAACCTTACTAGGATCAGTTCGAAGCCCTCGTTCGTCAACGACATATCCAAGGTACTTCAACTCTCTACGAAAAAATTGACACTTTGACAGGTTAATAGTTAAGTTAGCAAAATTCAAACGTTCCAAAACTCGAGACAGCAACGAGATATGCTCCTCAAAATCACTACTAACAACAATAATATCGTCTAAATATACGAAAACCCTATCACCGAATTCGGGACCGAACAGCTTATCCATGAGTCTCTGCTGTGTAGCTGGTGCGGAGGTCAAACCAAAGCACATGACCTTGAAATGGTAGAGGCCGCGCCCAGGCACAGTGAAGGCGGTCTTCTCACGCGACGAGAGATCCAACGGAATCTGCCAAAAGGAGCTCTTGAGATCAATAGAACTCAGAAACTTAGCGTCCCTAAGTTGATCAAGGATTCGAGAAATATAGGGTAGTGGGTACGCATCATGTTTACTCACAGAGTTCAGCTTGCGGCTGTCGATGCAAAAGCGAAGCTCACCGTTTGACTTTGGAGTGAACAGGGTAGGGTTGTTCCAAGCACTAATGCTAGGCTCGACTACGTCTTGTTCCAGCATCTCATCCAACTGCCTGTTCAGCTCCTTCAACCTCTCGGGAGATATTGGGTAGTAACGCTGTTTGATTGGAGGAGAATCTCCAGTATCAATGGTGTGAGTAAGAAGAGGCGTGCGACCCAAACCTTTTTCCTTAAAAGAGATAGACTTGAATCGTTCTACAATATTTTCAGCAACAAGACGTTGATCAGCAGGCAACTGAGCGAACGGTTGTAAAAATCGAATTTCGGATACGACGTTAGCATCCGAGAAATTAACAAAAAAATCCTTATTATTGAAGATCCTTGGAGCAAGATTAAATGCCTTCCAAAAATCTACACCTAAAACAAGCGAAGGAGATACGTCGGGCACCACATACAGTTTAATAACACGAGTCAAATTATCAAATTTGATTGGCAGCATAAAAAATCCTACCACAGAAGCACGGGAATTCGTCGCAGAAGTGATGTGGGAAATATCATCACTGCGATGAAGGGTAGCTCCCGCCTTCAAGAACAAATTACATGCATTAGCTCCCAAAATGGATATGGTAGCGCCAGAGTCCAAGAGACCACGTAAAGTGTGGTTAAAAACCTCAACACGAATAAAGGGACGATTATCATGACAATCACGAACCGTCGAGACACTTCTATACGAAGAAAAGAAAAATTTTAATTGTTTTAAGTAGTTTTGCCAGTCGGCGTTATCAAAATTAGAAGAACTATCTCGATGGTTCTGACCAATTAGTTTTTTGTATGATTTGGCTCTGCTTGAGGCGAAATCGGTGGCGTAGGTTTGCAGACCGGACATCTAGCAGCAGTAAAACCTTGCTTACCGCAACGGAAACAAACAACGGCGGTGGACTTGCATTCAGAGAGACTGTGAGAGTCGACACGACAACGGGCACAAAACTTGTCTACAGAAGCCACAGCAAGTACTTTGGGCTTCACAGTTTTGCATGCTAAGTCAGGTGCTAAGCATCCACTGGATGGTCTAGGGGGCTCGACAAAAGTCTGTGTACGGTGTTTACCCACCTCCAGCATCTTACACATTTCCTTTAGTTGTTTCAACGATGTAATTTCAGTGGTACACAGGGGAACTGAGTACTCCGGTCTAATGTTTTGGTAAACGATGTCAAATTTTTCCCTCTCCGAAACTCTATACGATAGGCGGCTAAAATAGTTCAGCATTACAGCAACATATGCCACGATGTTCTCGTTAGGACCCTGCGTACGCGAACGAATTTCTTGCATGAGACGGCGATCGAAGTCATAAGGTAAGTATTCGTCAAGCAAGCTTTGCTTGAGCTCCAACCAACTATCTACCTCGGACCGAATGCTGCGGTACCAACACAAGACGTCGCCCTCGAAAAGTTCGGCGGCAGAAGTTAGTAACAGCTGCTCGGTTATACCACGCGAGGCACACAACTCATCTAAACGCTGAAGAAATACACGCACACAAGAGGAACCGTTATACTTTAAGTTTAAGGATGAAACCATTTGATATCTCTTGTTTGGGATAACAGCCGCGGAAGACGCGGGAGATGCGGGAGAAACATTCGGGGCTGGATCTGCGTAAGCGTCTGAGGCGCTTGATTGAAAGATCGACATCATGTTGTCCAATTTAGCTAAGACTTTGTTCAAATCGCTCGTTAGTTCTGAATGAATTGATCTATCAGCATCATCTAAAGGATTCAAGCGCGTAAGGCGGTGATACAAGTGATGCGCTAACGCCTGTATGCGCGTTAGGTTCTTTAAACTTGGACTAGTCGATCCCTTCAGAAGTTCCGTAAGCTCCTTGAACTTAGTTTGAAGCAACTGCAACTCGTCGGACACCTTTCCCTCAAAAGAAACAATTAAATCCGAAGGTACTTCCCTTGCTAAAGATCTTATTTGTACTCTTAAAGAAGAAACATCATCGGCTGGCAAAACATCCCTAATACGGACCTCGTGAATGAGTTCATCCTTGTGCAACGCTTGGAAAGCAATAACGCGTTCACCCATGATGAAATAACCCAAAAAAAAAAATTAGTCCGAAAAAGTCCGAAAAATATTTCGAAGTTCAAAAGTGCAAAGTTTACCTAATAATAACCAGTAAGTACGTAACGGTACTTGATAATGAACAAGAAATTAAAACAAAAAAAGTTTGAAAGTAATTTTTGTGACTGACTGTACCAAAAATTTTTATAGTTAGTTTTTGTTTAAAAAGTTGAAAATAGCGTTGGCATAAAAGTTTAAAAGTAGTTCATGTAAGTTTGGGCAAATTATACCACCAATTTTGCAAATCACCTCAAGTTTACAACAAAAATATTTTGTAAATAAATTCCTAACCTATAGAACCATCTAGTTATAAAAGTAAAACAGTGAGCAATTGCTCATAAATGCAAACAATATTACACAGTCAACTGATAGGAACAAGTTTACAGTTTAACAATAAATTATAAAACACACACACAATTTTATTCCGGTGAAATTAAATGCAATTTTTTTGTCACAGCTAAAACGACATGACAACTATCTCAGGAAAAGCCCCACGTTGGGCGCCACTGTTACCTCCTAAAATCCTACCCCTACCTTGGGGATCACAAATGAGAATACACAAAGGTTCGGACTGGTAGTTTTTTATTTATATCCTGCAACGTACACAAGCGTACAAAAATACACCAATAAATTAATTTAGGGCTAGCTTAGTCAGAGAGAAAGGTACACAGGCCTAGGGTCTCCTAGAGATGAGTTGCATTGATGGTAAGTTAAAAAAAAATATATGGAATTAAAATTGTGTGTGGTATTAAAGTAGTTTAGAATTTAAATAGAAAGTGGGCGCCAACCGTAGAAGGTAGTTCAGCTACGGTACTGAAGAAAGTAGTAATATGATAATAATAATGTTACCGACAGGCAGCCTCCGGGTCTGCCTAGGCCGGAGCAAGGTGGTATGAAGATAGGGTACTGGTATTAGCTCAGCACAGTACACGGAGTGGGGTAGTTGTGGTGTATGAATAATATATCACACCGGTGTCCGTCCAGTGGTGTACAAAAGAACTAAATAAACACTGGGTAAAAACCGAGGAAACCGGAGAATAACGGAGAAACGGAGAAAACCCCCTGTAATTAAAGAGAAAACTCCAATTACAGACTAGTAATGTAAACTGTTCCGACGGAACAGGGTAGAACATGTGGTTTTAATACTGGAAAATCTACTTTTGTGGAACAAATAAGCTTGAATTTAACTAAGTAACTTTGCTGAACGTTATAGAATGGTAAGATACAGGATTTAAATTATAAATTGACTGTCCTGAGGGAAGTTTTGATGAAATTTAAAAGAAGAATTATATTTCATATAATAAAAAACATGTTATTTTTTTTTAAGAAACCAATTCCTAAAGATACTGGGGATGAACATACCTGAGGTTTAATCCAGGGGGCTGGGTAAATAGTAGAAACAAATTGTGGGAACAACGTGCTTTTAAATCCCACGCCACATCCGACAATCGACAATCTGTGGATAGTTTACTGGATTACAACAACGGAACGAAAACCATAGCGGGAAAAGACAGTCTTTTCACATCAGACTCACCATAAAATTGATAGAAAAAACTTGCTGCGCAAAGGCAGCCTTCCGTGTAAAAGTCTGGTCCAGAAAAGATGGTGGACGAAAGAAAGAAGAATATCCATCTCGTGTTTTGTATACGGTTGCCCGCTTCAGCAGAAATATTCCAAAAGTGGCCTAATCTAGCGTAAAGAAGCGTCAACTAATGGAACGAAAATGAAAACAACTATTGAAAAATGGGGAACTGTGAGGCTGAACCTATATCTAAATTTTAAAGAAAGTTAGGGCACGGCGTTAACAAAAAAATATGGCTCGATAATACTGAAAAAATATCAAAACCTTTCCTACCAAAAAGCTACCCGATTAGCGGAATTGAAAAGTTGAAGCTGGCAACAACTTTTCGAATAACGTTTCGGTTAACGCATCCAAATACCAAAAGTTACGTTCCGTGTGCAGAGAACGAACGCAGATTAAAAAAAATAGATAAAACCCAAATAACTACGTGACAGATTTATATAATCAACATTCACACAGACTCAAAACCAGAACCAGAGACAGAGCCAGACAGAGCTTGTGGTAGGCATACTTGTATTCAATAGGCGGTCTTGTCACTTAATCCGGTTTCTATGGGAACTGTGGACATGTTAAATCAGTCTAGGCATATTATTATGTCTACAGTACAGGCAGACTGTTTGACAAGACAACACAACACCTTGCTCTGGAACAAATGTTTGCTAACCAAACGAGCTTGATCTGAGTTTCTATGCCACAATTCAGCATTCATGACCTAGACACGAGTCAAGATTAAAAGGTTTTACATTTATTATAGACCCTCATTTAGATTTTTATAATGTCCTAAACGTTAAGAACCGAGCGGGATTTGAACCCGCGACCTTCCCTTTAGTACGGGGCTACGCTGACCACTGCGCCGTCGGATCCTAATCACACTCGACGAATAACTCATATGGACTGCTCGGCACTAACGCGACCGTGGTTCCATCTACAGGTTTGACGTTGCAGTCAACTACTTACTTAACACTATAAAATCAGTAAAAAAAATATGCATGAACCTCATTTATTCTTGGTTCTTGAGATTGAAAAGGAACTTAAAATGTAACTAAGACATTGATTAAAAGTAAATTATTTTTATCTTTTTCTCTTCTTATCGTGTCACTGGTTCTTTCGAACCAAGTCTGGTGGAAGGATTTCAAGCGCGTCTCAAAGAGGCTCTTGATACAATGTTTTTGAACTTTTTTGATTCTATCACATGCCGGTTTCCTTCACCGTTTGAGAATACTAGCATAGTAAACATTATTTTTTGGACAGTTAAAACTATTGGTACATGACTGAATTAAAACCCACAACCTAAGGATTGGAGGGCGAGGCCAATACCACTAGGCAACCAGTGCTCTAATAATTATTTAAATAAAAATAAATATTTTAGACAATCCACTCAACACTCTCTAGCCCAAACTAAGCAGCTTGTACTATGGGAACCAGATAACTGATGTAATACTTGTATAGTTTTTTTTTGTAAATACATACTTAGAATACACTACAACACCCAGACAGAGAACAAACATCTGTGTTCACCACGCAAATATTTATTCTCGGCGGGGATCGAACCCACGACCTACGGCGTAGAAGGCAGAGCTACTACCAACTGAGCTGAGAGGCTAGTCAATTTTATGAAAATTTGGTGAAAACATTATTATAAATTGGAAATTTTTAAATCTGAAATAAATACATTGAATTGAATTGAATATTATCCTGACACGTAAAATCAACTTCTCTCTAGTCGCTAGCTAGTGACCCACTTCGTCTTATAAGACTATCAGTTTTATAAATATTTCTCATCACACAGACATAAGAGGTCATTATTTTGCGATGACCACGTAAGCCTTCGGCTTACAAAGGCAATTTCCTCTACGTCGTCCATTTTGTCCACAGAGTCATTTATTACAGATTTTCTGATAAATACAAAGTAATACTTACCCGTGGGCCTTCCACAAGCTCTGTCTGGCTCTGGTTTTGAGTCTGTGTGAGTGGTCACCAGTGCAAACTGTGTGTGTGACGTTTCGACGTAGGATTTATTTAGTCAACACTCACACAGACTCAAAACCAGACCCAGACAGAGCTCACAGTAGGCCAACTGATAGGTATAGTATGGCTTTCTTTCCCCTTTTTGCGGATTACATAATGATTCAAAGGTTCTTTGATCAAGCCAATTAAGCCTTTTTGATCATTTTCAAAAGTGAAAGACAAGACGAGAGACAATGGGCTTATTTTATCAGTTCAGTACTAATAGAGCACTAGCTTTGAAATTTTACATCTCTTGGGTTGTGATAAATTTTAAAATATTTCCATTGTCTTTATGCAAAAGTCTTTCAGTGATCACTGAATTAATAATTATTTTATGAAATAGTTACACTATTATAATTTTTATAATTGTTTTAAAGTTTATTTTCCGTATATTATTATATTATTAGCGTCTTCCGGTTTGTTTCGGAACCACTTAGATACAAAAAAAATCTTGTTACTTTTTCCCCAACATACTATATAATTTAACTTGCAAAAATAACTAGGTATATCAAACATTTTTTTTTCAATAAACCTTAGGAAATAAAAGTTTTTTTTTGTAAAATATAGACAAACGAGCTTACGGCCCACGTGATGGTAAGCGGTCACCATCTAGACACCAACAACACCGAGCCAAAAGTTTCAGCTTTCCTAAAACTAAAACTTATCAGATTTTTGTTCCAGCTTTATTATTTTTTAGTAGGTAGGTACACAAGGATACGCATCAGACTATACACTGCTAGCTCTTAATTATGTCCTTGCAGTAAGCGTCATTTTTCTTTGCTTTTAGTTAACTTAAGCTGTATCCTACTGTACTATAGTACATTGTTACCTGAGTGTTGAAAGTCACGTTTTTTGAGTCCCGAGACGGGTTTGGCGCCAGAGCGTTAGCGAGGGCGCCAATGGAGCTTGAGGGACTTAAAAGACTTTCACCCGAGGTAAACACTGTGCTTTTCATTACGAATACAAGGAAAGTAAAAATAAAAACATGAAAGAAAATTTTGTGAAAATGAAGATTGAATTGCCGCCTTCCCGGTTTTTTTTTTCTTTTTCTCTGGCGGGCCTTCGGCTTTGGCTTGCCAGCATTATTCAGCCATTATTTTCATTCTCATAATTTAAAAAATGGTAAATTGTTTGCTCAAATCTATGGTATTTTAAATAAATAGTTGAAGCTATATATTAATCAAGTAATTTAGAAGATATATTATTTATTTAATACTATCTTTATGTTATTTAAATTTAAATTTTACATTGCGCTCTAATTAGACTTTTTAAACTTCTTACCGTTGTAATGGGTTTCCAACCTACTTGCTGAATAAAAAGTTGGAATTTGGTTCAACGACCTCCTTGCAGTTAGAAAGACTTTAGAAAGTTGGAACATGGTTGAATAAAATAGAACTTGTTTTTTTTTATAATTTGACAGCTGTCAGTAGAAAGCGATTCTCCCTAGGGCTGAAAGTTTTACTTTCAATTAGGCCCCTCAGGCAACTTCAGACCTACTTTCAGAGTATGAGTAATGAAAAATACATTTGTGTACTTTTTGACGGGTTGAGTCTCGTCTTTAAGCGAAACTCAAAAGTTTCAAAGTAAAACAAAGCGCATAAACAATCATTAGCGCTTAGTGTTGATCGTTTCGGGATCTAAGGACGTTTGAAGTGGGTGCCTAATTACTGTGATGTACTGCTTAAATGGATTAAACACATTCTGGTTACACAAAACAAACATTTATGGTCGTGGGTTCGATTCCCACTGAGAACAAATATTGTGTGTGAGCACAGATATATTATTTCTAATAATAGGCCCACCACAAGCCCTGCCTGGCTCTGTCTCTGGCTCTGGTTTTGTGTCTGTGTGAGTGCTCGCCAGTGTTTTGTACTGTGTAGGTGACGTTTCGACGTAGGATTCATATAGTCAACACTCACACAGACTCAAAACCAGAGCCAGACAGAGCTTGAGGTAGGCCTACAGATCGCCTCAAGGTTTTTTTTCTTTATTTATTTTGCATAAGTAAATACATTTATTCGGTGTTTTGTGCAGCTGTGTCTCCCATTACTAAGAGGGTTAGTTAGTTGCAAAACAGTTCGAAACTTCAGCGTTGTATTTACATTCTACTCCGATTTAGCACTCTGGAAGTAGGATAGTCCAACGGAATACTCAAGTAGCTAGTTGCAGAAGTAATATCTATTTTGAAACTTACAAATAGTACAAGCATTTACAAAATATAAGTAGATCATCATTATCAGCCTGAAGAAGTCCACTGCTGGACATAGGCCTCCCCTACACATTTCCAGGAAGAACGATTCTGAGCCCTTTCCATCCATCGACTTCCCGTGATCTTAACAACTTCGTCGGTCCATCTGGTGGGTGGGCGCCCTACGCTTCGTCTTCCGGTTCGTGGTCGCCATTCGAGAACCTTTATTCCCCAACGGTTGTCAGTTCTTCGAGCTATATGGCCTGCCCATTGCCACTTCAACTTACTAACTCTACGAGCTATGTCGGTGACCTTGGTTCTTCTACGGATATCCTCATTCCTGATTCTATCACGTAGTGAAACTCCCAGCATAGCTCTCTCCATAGCTCGTTGCGCGACTTTGAGCTTGTGCACGAGGCTTATAGTTAGCGACCACGTCTCAGTTCCATAAGTTATCACTGGCAACACGCACTGATAAGTAAGATAGACCAACGGAATACTCAAGCAAGAAGTCAAGAAATATTTAACACATATTTTTCAAAGATTTTTATAATGTCTCAAAAGTTAAGAGCCGAGGGAAATTTTATATTATTATAATACTTGCATACATTTTTTTTGGTTAATACATAGATAATATAGATAGATAGAAAATTCTTTATTGCACAAATTAAAAAATTACTGTGCAGGTGAACTTAATGATAGATAGCATTATCTACCAGCTAACCCTTGGGTACTAAAGAGATAGGTTGGGTAGTGCACATAATATAAGATGAGGGCTTATGTTAATACTAAACAAAAATAAACACACAATATGCAGTTAAGCGACAACTAATACATGTACATATTACAATAATACTCGTAACACCCAGACAGAGAACAAACATCTAGGTAGATTCACCACACCAGAATTTGTTCTGGGTGGGGATCGAACCCACGCCTAATAGTGCAGAGGGAAAAGCTACGACCAACTGAGCTGTGAAGGCTGTCAAAAAAAAGAGGAGGTTGTCAAATCGGTTGTATATTTTTATCTTATCAAATAAAAGACTGCGCACATACGGCAATTAAATGGCGATCAGCTGAAACGCTGTCAAATATCACTGTCATAACTTTTTATTGATTTTATAGTGTTTACTACACTTAAAAAAATCACAAAGATTTTTATAATGTCCCAAATGTTAGTGCCGAACAGTCCATAAGAGTTATTCGTCGAGCGTGATTAGAATTTGATGGCGCAGCGGTCAGTGCAGCCCCGTACCAAGGGGAAGGTCGCGGGTTCAAATCCCGCTCAGCTCTTAACTTTTGGGACATTATAAAAATCTTCATCACTGTCATATTTCATTCGCCATCCCCTAGATGTGGGCAGGCTTTTACTTCGTCATATAAACACCGATTTAGTTTTGTCCTACATTAGTTTAACAAACAACAAAAGCCTTTCTTATTGCTCCGTACAAGCCTTGGGGAATAATAAATTTTCTATAATTAATATCATGTTACGAACTATGGTATATTATGGCACGAGTCTGCCGGATACTCTTTCTTGCTGCTCGTATATTTCATAATGGGAAACGTGCACGCCATCTAATACTTCCTATATTAGATAGAAGTAAGTTTAACTATTTACTGATGACGTAGCATGATTATGTGCTACAGTAGTAGGTACACATATACAGTAGTACAGTCATCATCATCATCAGCCTGAAGAAGTCCACTGCTGGACATAGGCCTCCCTTACACATTTCCAGGAAGAACGATTCTGAACCCTTCCCATCCATCGACCTCCCGCGATATTAACAATGTCGTCGGTCCATCTGGTGGGTGGGCGCCCTACGCTTCGTCTTCCGGTTCGTGGTCGCCATTCGAGAACCATTATTCCCCAACGGTTGTCGGTAGTACAGTAAGGTAGTAAGAGTAAGTAGTACAGTAGTTACAGTAATTTTATATTGATGATAATTAGTCTATGTTTTTTTTATACATCTATAGCTGATGGAACAAGGATTATGGCTTGATGTTAAGTGGTAACCATCACTTAAAACAAAAGCATTGCCTCCCAAAAAAGTGCCCTACGATGCGTTGAAGGAGGCCTTTGCCTTGCAGTGGCATTCCACTGCAAGGCAAAGGCCTCCTAACCCAGACCCAGGCTAAAATAATTATTAAAAAAAATAGTCCTCCAATATGGATTTTTTGACGTGAAAACGTCTTTTAATTGGAGTCGGCTGCAAGCACAAAAAAACATGACGTCATGCGGCGTTACCTCGCTCTGAGGCGTTCCATTTAAGGCTTGAAGTGTAAGCGAGAGCGCGGAACGAGCGACAAAGAGGCACAATCAGCCTCCGCATTCGGCAGCGTTCGACATCTGTCTCTCTCCTACTTGAGTGAGCGATGCGTCCGCGTGTGACATTGTCATTTTCAACTATCGTCAGTAAACCGACTTTACAGACAAGCGATTTTTTTTTAAATTATAATCGGTCGTGATTTAAGCTGCCTACCTCTTATGAAAGCTTGGCTGTAGTGCTGAAGTTTATTTTTCATGTAAATCATGCTTAATTGGATCTCAGCTTTGTTCCGTTTAAGAGTTTAATTTCAAAGATTGCCTATTGTGGTGAAAAATACAAAAAGTTTTAGCAAAAGCATTAAATCCTTAAACTTTGTTGCTTGCATTGTTTTCAGAATTAAATAATATCAAAGTAACAAAACAATCCTTTCTTTGCGAACATTTCGTAGTTTTTTTATTGTTCTTGAACCTTAGAATATAAAAAAAAACTGTAAACATCAATCTTAGTAGTAGGAGAGCTGTTAAGATGGGCTCATCCGTGAAGTACTATCACCATGCCTATTTCTGCCGTGAAGCAGCATTGATGTGTTTCGGTTTGAAGAGTGTAGGTGCCGGTGAAATTACTGGCACGTGAGGCTGAATATCTGTATGTCTCAAGTTGTTGGATGCAGGTCATCGTAGGGCACGTTCCTGATGTAAGTGACTTACGAGGCAATGCTTTGTTATTAGGCAATGCATCTTAGCGTTAAGTGGGCCATAATGGCTAAAAAAAAAAAACCGTCAGCTAAATGTATAAACAAAAATTGTTAACCGCTATTTGTATTAAAATAGCAATAACAGAAAATCGTTTTGAGAAATCATGAATTTATAAACATAGGTCAGTTATCCGAAATGCTGTACTACCCTAGGATAACAAAGAACACGTAAACAAAGTCGCGAGTAAGCACTAGTTTATAATATAATGACCCAACGTTTCAGTACTAAACAAAGTTTGAAACTTTTTCCAGGTAAAGCCGACTTCACGCCACGGTGAGTGCAAAATAAACAGTCTTTTTTTTTGCTTTGTCGTAGCAGTGTCTTTTTCTTAAATGGTCACTAATTCCTTTGAACCAGTCAGTGTGGTGAAAGAATTTTCAGTGCGCCTCAAACAGGCTGTTTTCATGCACTTGACACATATTTTGTGACCTTTGTAAATAATTATCAATAAAATGTTTATATCTGTTTATATCTGTTTGAGAGTACTGGTACATAGTGCGCATACATTTTTGTACTGGAAAATCTCATTGGTGCACGACTGGATTTAAACCCACGACCTTAGGATTGGAAGGCGGGGACGCTACCACTAAGTCACCAGTGCTCTCGTAGCCGTCTAGAAATGGTACATAATTTAAAAAAAATATAAGGTTTGCGCACATCTAGGCGATCAGCGATTTGCAATGGCGGTCAGTTTCAGCGTAGAGTTTTCATACATCCGCACTTATTTCCGCGAAACGCTACGCCAGGATTATTAATAAGACCCTAAAAGATTAAAGTTAAGTTATGAAGAATTCACATTGTAATTTGCTAAGCATTCCAGTCTGTTTTTATACGCTAAGAATTTTTTTAACTCTATAGGTGATGTACAGAAGCAAAGTTTCATAGTTTACCTACAAGTACCTTTATCTGCCTAAACTTTTCTCTTCGCCGTCAGACTATTAATGTATTGTGATTATGAATATTTACAACTTTAATATCTTTTACTTATTTTTAAATTTTATTTTGAAGTACTGTCTAGTTGTCACGCTGAATAGCAATGTTCATTCGTTACGCCAGATACCCACCAGCCACCAGTCACGCGTCGCTTCGTTTAAAATTTTTACCCTTGAGTTTAAGTTCTTGTAAAAATAAGTTTACATTAATGGTGGTATCACTAACAACTAAAGCATGGAAAGCAAAGCTCACGAAACCAACAAAACAAATTCACAAAGAAAGATAACAGCTTGCAAAAATCACCCAAACATTACATAAAAATGCTACAACACTGAAATAATGACGTAAAATTTAAAGCCGGTCTTGGCAACAGACAGAGTTTTTTTGCACAGCAATTGACACGGTTTCAAAAGTGGAATACGCGGCCGGGCGTGGGCCGCACGACGAATGCTCGCTAGATAGGTATAAACACTAGTCTAGTAGTCTAGTGTGCTAGGATTAATTGTGTTATGTTCTAATCTCAAGGTTGCCTGGTAGTTGCCATTTAGCGATAACACTCTAGTTAAAACCTTTTTTTATCGTTTTGTGGAGCATAAAAAACAATACATATACCTAGATAGATAGATACCTAGATAGAAAATACTTTATTGTACACCACATAAAATTAACAAAGAAATACAGAAAAACATCAGAGTGGAATACCATGGGCGGTCTTATCACTAAAATAATTCATATTATAAATACTAGCGGCTTCTCTCGCCTCGTTTTCATTACTTTTTCGGGATTAAAATACCTATGTCCGTCTGGTTCTAAGCTACCTCTCTACCAATTTTCAATCAAATCTATCTAGGCTTGACCAAGAGAAATAGGGATTCATTTTATAATACATAGATTAAACTAAGCAAATATCTTGTATACTTGTACTTGGGTACCAAATAACAAAATATATTGTGTTCTAGAAATTTTTTTGGTAAACACACGGTACCAAAATATAATTTGTAATTTTTTAAAGTCATGACATTACATGACAATCTTGTGTCAGTTCGCGTAAACATGGTCTAAACTTTTGAAATACATGCTATTGTATTAGCAAAAGCCGCCGGCGTACTTGCTCCAAAATAGTTGTAAGTAGTGACCGTACAGGGTTTCAGGATTTTCATGTTCTATTGTGTTTTAAAATTAAATAAATCGAAACACAAAGCATGTACTGAAGTAATTTGAAATCCGATTTCAGTAAAGCGTATGAAACTAAACAGCTAAGAGAGTTTTACTGCAAAATATACCTACTTATAAAATTTGATCTGCTCGTATTTTCAGTATAAATGTTACTGAAGCCTTATTTAAGCATTCTACAGTGACGATCAGTGAATAGCTGTCGAATATACAGTTTTTTTATGTAAACAAAAAAATGTACATAATGTGGGTGTATTTATGTACAATATTGATGGAAAATAGGCAGCCAATCTGTGTCTTGGCAAAGCTAGCTATGCGAGCGTTTAATTCCCAGAAAACGATTTCTTTTTAGCAAAAATAACAAAATACCATAGTAGCACCCTGAATATAAACTACTAATTTGCTCACTAGACGGAACGGAGGTCAAAGATTACTAGATCTGGTTAAGAAATGTGTCTTTTGATAAATTTTAACAGTAATTTAGGGAGTTGCCAATAAAACAGAATTGAAGACGTTACGCTTGCATAAAGAGAAGATTACTGGACATCTGTATACCTCAAGTTGAAGGATGCAGGGCAGTGCATCGTTGGGCACGTTCCTGATGTGCGTGACCTACGAGGCTATGCTTTGTTAGGTTACAATAAGTTGTATTGATGTTAAGACTTCAGTAGGCCTACCAAAAGCTCTGTCTGGCTCTGTGTCTGACTCTGGTTTTGAGTCTGTGTGAGTGCTGTCAAAATAAATCCTAAGTCGAATCGTCACACACACAGTTTAACACACTGGTGAGCACTCACACAGGCTCAAAACCAGAGCCAGAGACAGAGCCAGGCAGAGCTGGTGGTAGGCCTACAGGTGGGTAATATGCTTGTTCCACCAGCTGGTTGTATAAAAAAAAGAGTAAAACGCTGTCAAATATGACAGCGATATTTATGGGGTTTCACGGATCGCCATCGCCATTGCCTCGATGTGTAAATGTGTATTTTACATATTTTATACTCGACATTGTAATTTTCTTCGAAAAATTGTTGTGCGCGTTAATTAAATATTAATTATGAAGTGAACAGGGTAGCGGAAGCTATTAATACACTTCAGAGCTAAAAAGCTCGCTTCTAGAACTACGTAGAAACGGTTTCTAATGGAATGAACCATTAGTGAGCGTAATGAGAGATCCAAATTCGTGTTTGCGACAACGCCAACGGCCCAGCTTAATGGTAAAGAGCTGAGTTACTTGAATAAAAACCAATTCGATAATTAAAAAGAAAAATATAATCATGACTAAACCTTGGATACCCCACGGTCATGGAAGATACATCATCATCTTAGGCTGCACCATCACTTTCCATTAGATATGATGGGAGCCAAATTCTTAGCTATGCTTAGCTTATGCTATCTATAATAATTTTTAGTCCATTTTATTTTAAAGAGATAAGGCATTCTGGACTAAAGTCTAAAAATCTCTTTCGTAAAGGATTATAGCAGGAGATTTCTGGAATAAGTAACATCAAACACATTAAAAATCCAATTTACCAATTATTCCAATTTATTGATACACCCCTAGCCCAGCGGTACTCGAAGTGTGTTCCGCGGAACCCTAGGGTTCCGCGCTACCCCTGTAGGTATTCCGCAAGAATTTAGAAAAAAAAAAAAAGTTTGAGAACCGCTGCCCTAGCCCTTTAAGTGCTTGTTATTAATAAGGTAATCCTGTAAAAATGATCTTAGCGTGGCTTAAAAGTGGCTTTAAAAAAAAAATTACTAACTGATGAGAAAGTCTTGACAGTCTAACTCGTAGGTAATCACGGAGTTCCCCAGCCATTCTCAAATGAGCTGTGTTGATGTTCTCGTTTTACATTCGTTCTGAAAGTACCCACTTCATGTTTGATGGTAGAAATTTAGTACTAATGATAATAAGCGACTTTTTACTAACATTGGCTTGCTGTTTTTTGATAGAAATGCTTGACCTGCCGCAGTACTAATGTCCTAGTAATTTAGAGTCCTGAGGGCAAAAGGTTTTGACTAACTAAGACCAGTAATACATTTGATATACAGAGTAATACAGGGTGTTTTTTTGAGAAGGGCGGTGATGGCCAAGTCTACATACACACAAGTCTTCATACCAC
This sequence comes from Thera obeliscata, assembly GCA_947578465.1. Classification (NCBI taxonomy): domain Eukaryota; kingdom Metazoa; phylum Arthropoda; class Insecta; order Lepidoptera; family Geometridae; genus Thera; species Thera obeliscata. The sequence goes on along the minus strand of OX387912.1, from coordinate 17,491,678 downwards.
GATAGTTAGGGAAATGTCGTGAAAGGAGTCATGTCCTCGATTTATAAGAAAACAATAACTGCATATTTAAATTTTTAAGAAAAAATTAAATAAGTTAATATATTCAGTGTATATTTGAAAATATATTTTACATCAGCTACAATCATTTTATATGAAGCTTGACTTTCTGGGACTAGTTGGTAGTAAAGCTAAAGTCCAGTTCAATCTTCACACATTTGACATAATAATTTTCTTTACTTCTGTCAGGTCAAGGTTGAAATATGAAATTATTCCAGGCCCGCGCATATCTAGGCGATAGCGATGGCAATCAGTGAAACACTGCCAAATATTGCCGTCATATTTGACAGCGTTTTACAAATTGCCATCGCAGATCGCTTAGATGTGCGCAAAGCTTAAGTTAGATCAGATAACTGGTTAGCAAACATTCGATGAAAACACAATTTTACTGAAAAGATTTATGTCTGAAACAAGACGTATTGAAAAAACAGCCAAGTGCGAGTCGGACTCGCCCATGAAGGGTTCCGTAGCAGTAAATAATATAACATAGAGTTCTAGAAGTTCTAGTAGTTCGTCGAAAGGTAAATTACGGTTTACGATTTATGACGTATAAAAAAAAAACTGCTGACTAGATCTCGTTCAAACTAAATATCGTTGGAAGTTTCCATAGTAATGTACAACATATATTTTTTTTAGCTTTATCAGTCACTTATTTAAGAAGTTAGAGGGGGGGGACCAACTTTTTTCCACTTTGGAAGTGTCTCTCGCGCAAACTATTCAGTTTAGAAAAAAACGATATTAAAAACCTCAACATCATTTTTGAAGACCTATTCATAGATACCTTACACGTATGGGTTTGATGAAAAAAAATTTTTTTGTTTCAGTTTCAAGTATGGGGACCCCCCAAATTTATAGTTTTTTTTCTATTTTTGTGTTAAAATCTTAATGCGGTTCACATAATACATCTACTCGCCAAGTTTCATCAGTCTAGCTCTTACGGTTTCGGAGAAAAATGGCTGTGACATACGGACGGACAGACAGACAGACAGACAGACAGACATGACGAATCTATAAGGGTTCCGTTTTTGCCATTTGGCTACGGAACCCTAAAAAGGCAATTCTAAGAGTAAAAATTGCAAGCTATAGTTAAAGTATGAACCAGAACTTTTCCTCTTCCTGAAAAAGTGTCCGTCAGTAGCATTTTTTGGAAAATAATACTACATTACGCCCAACAGCTTCACTTGTCTTAGGACAGTTCGACTGCTCGTCTTTCAGCCTAGGTATATGAATGCCTTCTGCGTCGTAGGCTGTGGCATCAATCCCCATCGAAAACAAATATTTGTGTGGTAACAACAGATGTTTGTTTTCTGTCTGGGCGTTATAATTATTGTATTCTGTAAGTATTTACAAACAAATGTAGATAAGCATTTTATCAGCTATTTAATTCCCATTGTACAAGATCTGCTTCATTTGGGGCTTGATAGTGTTGTTGGATTGTCAACAAGATTTATTTATATAATAGTAAAAACGCAATCAATATGAATATTATCGATACCCCGTTTCTTAATTGGAAATGGAAACTAGATTCATTCAAGGTGATCCTTGTGATACTATTGAAAAAATAAATATTTGATTTGGTATGGGCTATGTCTGCATGGTGTGTTTTTACTCCACCGTGTAGACCAAACTTACTAACAAGTTAAAATGCCAAACTAGGAGTTCCATTTAGAAGTTGGCCAGCACACGTCGGCTTAGGTTTTCACTTACAATGCAGCGGAATTTTTGAATTGTAAAACTAGTTTAAAGTTTTAACGTTTAAAGTTTTGCAATATTTATTCAAACTCCAAATTTCTTTACTCAGTTGTACAAGGATCAGTTTGAAACGTCTTGAAGCTAGGCTAGCTTTTTGAGTCTAGGTGCCCAGTTCTCATTTCATTTATTGATTGCTCACATGTACATAAAATAAATAGCATTTGTTCTTAAAGTAGCTTAGGTCAGAACATGCACCCTGTTAGGCACTGCAATATCATAGCAGGTTTATAATACAATTAGCGGTTAACAAACTATAGATAGGATAGGTCAATCATTCATTATACATTAGTCAAAGGAATGTCAAGACAGTTAGGAATTTTTACGCGATCAAGCCTAGAAGAACAGGCAACAAACGGCCTGCGCACACCTAGGCCGCTGGCGGCCGCGTTTAATGAAACGCTGTCAAATTTGACAGCGATATTTGACAGCGTTTCATTGATCGCGGTCGCCAGCGGCCTAGGTGTGCGCAGGCCTTCAGTGTTATAACCTGTTATATTTATGTTATTTTATGCCCTAAGAAAATTAGAACACTAGAACATTCACCCAAATAAATATAGTTAGAAATCAAAATTTGTGTAAAATAAAACAATTAACAACATAGGAAAATAAGGTCGACGTTAACTACTTATGCATTTTTCCGTGGGTGACTCAATCAAGTCCTAACAACTGAAACTCGGAATAAAAATAGTTCGTAGCTTTGATTAACATAAATTATATTTTTTTTTATTAAAATTCAACTTGGTAGAAAAGAACAAAAGAGCCATAAAGTGGGAGTAGAGCCTTTAATATTGTTAGCAAACACCGCCTCCAAATAAACAAAGGCGTGGGTGGTAGCTATTTAATTCCCCACATTATACAGGGTTATTCATTATTAACTGCAAATACTCAGGAATTAGGTTCAACAAATAGAATAAAAAATATTTATGAAATTATTTTTTTTAAATTTGATCAAAAAAATTTTCAAGTTTTTGTATCAAAATTTTATTTTTATTAATTTCTTTACGGCTATTGCATAATGATTGCCACGGAGAACAGGACAATGACCCACCCAGGCGGTGACTGAACGCAGAGTGTCAGTCACGGCGCGCGGGCGCGGATCAAAGGTCAAAATAGGTCAGGCGCCAATGATTCCTTTATCGATTTTCTCGGGATTTTCATAACAAAACTTAAAAAAAATCATTTCATAAATATTTTTTATTTTATTTGTTGAACCTAATTCCTGAGTATTTGCAGCTAATAATGAATAACCCTGTAGAAAGGAAAGATTTGTCTATCGATTGAATTAAAAAACTACCAGACTAATTCAAATAAATATTTCACCGTTAGAAACTACGATACGTTGTCTTTGAGTAACATGGGCTATATTTTAACCTAGACAATAGAAGGGGGAAAATATGAAGTCAATGTCTTTGAATTTTTTTACCTGTGCGAAGCTCTATAGTTTTAAATATTTTTGCAACGTGTTGAATAATTTCAATAAAAAATATTTTGTGCCATATTTGTAATAATTTCCTGAAATGATTCCTATAATATACAAGTTAATAAATTATTAAAAGCTCCTTGTCATTAAAAAATTATGCTCTTCCGGAACTAGTTGGTTTATCTTAGGGCTAGTTAATCAGCTGATAGTGTTTAACTTGTCGATTAACAATCCGTAAAACCAGCCCAAGTTTACTGTTTTTTCCGACGGACAGTCTTGCTAGCGTCAAGCAAGAAACTCATTTCAAATTTAAATGCGTACAGTAAAAATGAATAATATCCTCAAAATTTATGATTCAAATTATTCAAATGAAATGCTGAAAGAAAATCCGGTTTTGTGAGATGGCGTTATTATAAACTTTTTGTCTTTTTACTGCACACATGCCAGGTTTTTAAGGGTAACAAAAAAAATGTAATAGACTTGCGTAGCCCTCGAACGGGTGGAAAAATTCAAAGCGATGGTTAACATTTTACCACTGAGTTTTCCTGCCGAAAAGTTTATGTACACAATACTAGTGCTCTCAAACGGTGAAGAAAAACATTGTGAGGAAACCCACGGCTAAGTCAGCTCCACACGTATTGACTATGTCTTTCCTGTGGATTAGGCCGACTAAGCTGTCAGTATGGTATAGGTGCTGGGCAAGGCTATTCCATCTTAAATCCTGTCCCAGGCACTATAGCGTTCCGCGAGTAGGGCTTGTGTAACATCCATTTGCCTTTGACACTGTATAAATCATCTACAATAGATGCAAATGCCTGTTTACTTTTTTATTGTGTCAAGTTATCAAACTTACCTACTAATGCATAAGGTAAACATACGCTCGCTATTCCGAATTTCAAAACTAAGCATCAGTTTGCAATTATCGTTTCATAGAATCATTAATCATTTATATTTAGTCGCGTGTATAATTTGCACCTACTGTCGAAATCATTGGAAATAAACGTGCATAATTATTGTGCTGATTGGAATCTAGTGTTGTATTTGGATATGAGATTGAAAATTTGGTTCAATATGTTAGTAACCAAGTATTTAGGTGCATAGTTGTTTTTTTAGAGAGAAGCAAGAACCAAAAGGATGCAGCCAAAGATGGAGCATTTTGACTTTTTCAAAGAGCCTCTCTCTCTCTCTCTCGAATTTTTGATAAATAAGTTCTGTTATTTCATATCTTTAATAAAGTTATTGACAGTGATCTGCCCTTCTAGCTGACTACTTGTGGGATGGCGCATACTTTTCTTATATAATTTCATGATAGCCATAAAGTTAAATAGTCATTTAACTTTGACATGCCTTTTGAAATTTTGTGATGTTTATAGACAGAGGTAGCCGCTTGACATCAGGAGATTAATTTGCTCGTTTTAGCACTTTTCACATAAAATAAAATCATAAATAAAACTTATTAGAAAATGCATCTTGTTAGCAACCTGTCCTAGGTAACCTAGGACACGACTGTTCATAAATCAGACGGAATTGTTTATTCCGACAGATGGCGTTGGACGCATCGCTCCGTGTATAGCGCTTGTCGACCACTGAAATATCTCATTTGAACAGTTTTGAAAAAACAAACGCTACAAGTTAAATGATGTAAAGGCTACTTCTTTGCTCTTGTAAACCAGTGTCATCATCATCTATCTGCCCTTATAGATGATGATGACACTGGTATAATATCCTCGCTATGCATGGGGTCGGCACAACAGTTTGTCGACCGGGAACCAATTGGTTCCCGGTCGACACATCGGCGATAGGTGTCAGACACCGCACACCGATTTTATACGATTAATCGTATGAAATCGGTGTGCGGTGCCTGACGCCTATCGCCGATCGTATCGCCCACCTCTGCTACCATTTTGTATGGAGATACCAAAAGCGACCCTAGCGGATTCTTCAAGATTTATGAATAGCGATTGCGAGACCGTGACGTGTCCACGTCAGCTGGTGTACGATTGGTTTCCGGTCGACACACTACAGGTTTTCTTCTTCCACTCACCTCTTTCATTCGTCGTAAATGCTCACTTATTTTGAACCAGTGTGGTGAAAGGATTATGAGTTGAGGTACACTCATAATTCTTTCACAAGAGGCTTCTTTCGTGAACTTGATATACGTTTTCAAACTTTTTAGGTTCTACAACGTCACGGTTTTCTCACGTAAATACATAATTACTCCTACTTGCATTAAAATTACGGATAGCTACCACAGCACATAAGCTGAGATCAGCTAAGCTTGTATTCAGTGGACAGTACACCTAAGCCCAGTATTAATATTCGCAATGCGTCGCCAACCTGTCTCCGAGTTTCAAGAGCTGGAATTAACCATAGCATTGAGAACGACAACAATAAATCAAAAGCTGGGACGCGATGAGTTGTGGCTTGTTTCTAAGCTGGCTCAGATCGACTTCAAACTCAGCATTAATAACTTTCACACTTTTTACTTTCTCTTCTTGATGTTCTGCAAAACCAGCATGAATAAATTTAAAGAAAGAAAAAAAAAAGAAAGAAAATACATTTATTTTGGACACACAACACACAAACAGAGCACATAACACAAAAAGAAAGAAAACAGAATAGTAAACAGAACAAAGAGTAAATACAAATATGTAAGTGGAGCACAAATCCGTCTGTGCGCGTGTCCCTAATATGCGCGCAATGTGACACTTATTCTTCGAATTGTAAGTACTTCAAGCCTTATTAATACTTATAAATAATTTTGACACGTATGGCTTCTTCTCTCTTCTTTTTTTCTTTTCAGAAAGTTCGAAAACTGCGTGACCCCTTTCATGCACTTGGCAGTTTTCGAATTTTCTGGTGACATGCCGGCTTTTTCACAATGTTTTCCTTTACCACTTCGTCGGCAGCATTTTGTGTTATTTTTTTTTATGACGCTTCATCATCATGATGCCTCTTGAGCATGTAGCGATGAAAAGAAGGAGGAGAGTTACTGAGTGCAAAAGAAATAGAAGAATTAAAAACAACGCCCGTTTCTCATATCCCTACTAATCTATCCCTACAAGTAGGGGAGAACGAGTTTTTTCACCCAATAGTACTAGGGGAGAAACGTGGAGTTTTTGCTTCCCTGTATTTCTACTATAATAACTTTATCACAAATACGAAGAAAAATCTTACGCACTCAACGTCCCGTGGAACAAAAGTACCAAACACGTTGACCTATCTAACGTCCGACCTGAAGTTCCCAACTTTAAATATGTAAAAAATACTGTTAGGTATATAGACTTCTAGGCTGGTAATTTCTATACAAATTTTCGATACAAAGATTTGTTGATTTCTTTTAGTATTTTTAACAAAGCCGTATAAATGTAGTATTGCTTTGACACTCGCAAAGTCCCTTCGCTCAAAGGCATGTGGATACGCCTACACAAACGTACTTGCTTTATGACGTCATTACGAAAGAGCGTGTTCTAATGAAGTGACTGAGGAAAGGCTGTGCGAGAGTACTTGTGACGTCACGCGCGAGGCTTTATGACTGACGGTAGCAACCCCTTTCTGCAACTGCACACAAATAATTAGAGTGAAGCTAGGGTGTCTCAACGTTTATGTTTTTGTATTTTTTTCAGTGTTCTGTGCCTGACGATTTTCAGCGTCCTATAGACGCTTCTTGTTTTTTTAAAGAAATACAATATTCTCAATTCGGTTGTTTTTTGTTTTTTATCGTATATCTTTGTCATTGGAGAGCCGTTTTGATTTTTTTTTATCTGATAGTTAACTTTCAAATTTCTCTCATAGAAGATTTCAATTAAATCGATGTAATAGTTTGGCCATGAAGTTGGTTTCTCAAGTTTTTAAAACTTATATTATTATCTAAACAAGGGGAAGTTCGCGGTTTCAAATTCCGCTCGGCTCGATTAACAAATTTAATATTTAAATTTAATTAACTCATGGGCCATTATAAAAATCGTTATTCAAACAAGATTTCCTTCTTCTTCTTCTCATAGTGTCACTGGCTCTTTTGAACTAAGTGTGATGAAATGATTTTATGTGTAAAAATATTAATGATTTTTTTATTTTATATGATTTTTTCATAAAACATTTTTTATAAAGTATGCCTAGACTGTGGATATGACTTGGTTATGTCTTCAAGTTATACAGGGTGGCCGGAACATTGACGTCCAAAATAAAAATTTTGGTCCCTAATATCGTGGAGTATCCAATTCACCCCCATATATGTTCCACGACTTTTTATAATTTTCGAGTTATAATTTTTATTCTGAAATTTCCCGAAAACATTTTTCAAACAAACTGCTCACGTTTTATGAAAGAATATACTTTGTGGTCGCTTAGGTAAGTTAAGTTTAAGCATTCTTCATGCTAGGAACAAGAGGTCAGCCGTACTAGTCATGAAATATGCATGAACTTAGGTCTCAGCTTAGGTAGGTTATAGTTTAAAATAAGTACTAAAGTTTGTGAAACACCCTCTTAAGTATCTTAAGTCTAGATCTTTGGTACTTCTTTATAATCTTATCGTGTCACTGATTCTTTCAAACTAAGTGTGGTGAAAGGACACCTCAGAGGCTCCTTTCGTGCACTTGACACATATTTTCGAACTTTTTAGGCTCTACGACATGCCGGTTTCCTCACGATGTTTTCCTTCACCGTTTGAGAGCACTGGCATAGTGTATATAATTTTTTGGACAAAAAAACTCAATGGTACACGACTGTATTTGAACCCACGACCACTCCAATAAACGGGGCCACTTCCACTAGGTCACCAGCGCTCTTTGGTACTGAACACAAATAACAAAAACATTTTTATTTTGTATAAAAATATGGATTATGTTATGTGTCTCTTTGTATCATTTCCAGGGCTAAATAGCAAAACTAATAACGATAAAATTCAACACTGAAATATTTTATAATCTAGTCACGAGCTCAGAGTAATTTTAGCTTCGTAAAATGTTTTAATCCTGTGACCAAATGAAGTCCTCCTGCAAAAGTCATGGGCTAAAGCTAATATTTTTAACTGTAACACAGTATTTATTTTGACCTATTGTAATAAAAGCGATGGACCGACGACATTGTTAAGATCGCGGGAAGTCAGTGGATGGACAGAGCTCATAATCTTTCTTCCTGGAAATGTATAAATAAAATAATTAAATAAATGTTGTGGACACATCCACACAACACTATTTAGCTCCAAATTAAGCAGAGCTTGTACTATGGGAAACAGCTAGCTGATTTAATACTTATATCCTTTTTTTGTAAAGACATACCTATAATACAATATAAAACCCAAACAGAGAGCAAACATCTGTGTTCACCAAACAAATATTGGTTCTCGGTGGGACTCGAACCCACAAACTACGACACAGAAGGCAGAGCTACTACTAACTAAGCTCAGAGGATAATCAGTGTCTAAAGGTGGCCTATGTCCAGCAGTGGACTTAGGCTGATGATGATGCAAATAAAAAACAACAGTGAAGCACAAATTTCAGCTATGCTCAAACTGACGCGAAAAAGCAGTTGTGATGCGAGGGAGTCAGTCGAGCGATAAAAATGATCATTTTGCGATGACATGACAGCGAGTAGTGAACAACGAAATGGAACGACATCGAATTTGACAGACCACTACGCTTGAACGCATCGGTTTCAACGTAGCTTTGTATTTGAGTAATTACAACTTTAAAATGCCATACGTCATAGTAAGCTAGCTAGATCATTTATCATTTGGATTATTCCCGATTCGTACATACACTTTAGTGTAATGCAAATTTTAAAATTTTTGAGTGCAGTCGAAGCAATAAGTCCATACGTTCATACCCTTTATAGCAGCCCGAGCCGTAGTTTGTTGCCTGTTCTTCTACGCTTGGGCGCGTGGAACTGGCACCTAGACTCATCTAGCTTTAAGACGTTTCAAAGTGATTCTTGTAATAGAAATGAACAAAATTTTATTGAGTTTGAGCTTTAAGTTTTTATGATCTATTTTTTATTCAAAATTCAGGCTTTCTTCTTTTAAAGGTTCAGCGCGTTCTTCAAGTATTCTAGTAATAGGAATTCCCTCTGTAGTTGGTCTTTAACTGTTCCATTTTTTTTAATGGAATACACCAGCAGTTTGATTTTATCTGTTGCTTTACACAGATGAATTAAACTGAAACAAAAGAGCTTACACAATGAGTCAGGAGAGAAAGGCGTGAAGATACGGGCTTTCAGACGCGTAATGAAATCTACCTCACCATGTACAGTCAACATCAAAAGTAGATTTGTATTTCTTGCTTGCAAATTTTATGAATATTTCTCAAACCACATCTAATTTTTCTCAAAACACTTAAGTTTAGCTCATAATTTGGAGATCGGTTTTGAGCTACAAATATTTGCCTGGTAGAGATCACTGTTAGCGAAACGCCGCAATAATGAATTACTGTGAATTCATTATTGTACACCTTACAACTAACAATGGTAAAACAAGTATCAATTATTTAAAACCATAGACACAAATGACTGGATCTAAACCTGCAACCTTAGGATCGTAAGGCGGGATTACTAGCACTAGGCCACCAATTCACTCCATCTATGTCACTAGCGTAGCAAATGCTATGAGAATCAACTTGCGTAGCGCTTTCGTAGCGCAACACCACCTGTGTAGAATATTTTGTAGCATCCTGTGTTTTGACGCTAACAATACGACAACTTTGATCCAAACTAGATTTTACTTCTTTTTAACGCCTAAAATCCTTACACCACGATGGTTAGAAAGAAGCAGTGTGGTGCAAGGATTTTAAGTGAACCTCAAAGAGCCTCTTTTCCTGCACTTGGCACATGTATTAGAACTAGATTTTACTTAACTTCATCATAATCATCATCATCAGCTCCATGAGGTCTACTGCTAGACATAGACTTTATACATTTCCAGGAAGAACTTAAATATATTTAAAATAAACACTATTTGGTATAAAAACTATGAAATTTTAACTAATTGACCCAAGTGATTTGTTACTACAGTATGCGATTGTTCGAAAGTTAGTAGATGGAACAAGTAAAAATCGAAAAGGGAGTAAAATTATGCCCAGAAGTTGACTTTAAAAGGCCGAAAAAGTCTACTAACAAAGTGATAATGGTGTGTTTTAATTATTAAAAGTTTAAGCGTATTTACTCAAACCCTTTCAACCATTTATAATTAATAAATCATGGTACCTAAAAAGAAGGTTCTATTTAACTTACCCTCAGAAGTCCATTAAATTAATAATATTCTTAAAAATAAACAACCTTGTTCTACGACCCTTGTTTACGTTTTGTACATTGTCACAAAAGGAAATGTAAGGAACTTTAGGAGTCCTTGCTAAATAAACAAAGCCACAGGTGTGTCGGAGAAAAATTAAATACGAGGGGATGAACCCTATACACACGTATCTGATTACCTTACGATTGCGATTTAGTTGCAAGTAAAACGCAAGCTTTTGCATGGCTAAAATGCCTAAACTATCTAAAAAATAGATTTAAAAAAAAATGAGAAACTGACTTCCTGGTCAAATTGCATACACGATTTTGATGAAAATTATATGGGATCAATTTTAACCTTTCACATATTATATTTTTTAAATCGGTTCATAGATAACGAGGTAACCCGATAAAAAGCATGAATAAAGCATTTATTTTGTATACAACCGAATAAAAAAATCTCTTTTATTATTTAAACTCGGGTTAAAAGGTATTTTTGTCATAATATTAAGAGGGGGTCGTGCGAAAATTTGAGATAAGTGATATTTTAAAAATCGCAAAAGGACTAATTGTAGACTATACATTTGAGATTAATTCGAATTTAAGTGTGTTAAAAAAATATACTATTTAACATGACATTCTATTTAACGCTAATGGAAATCGTATGTCAGCGTTAAATAGAATGTCATGTTAAATAGTATATTTTTTTAACACACTTAAATTCGAATTAATCTCAAATGTATAGTCTACTATTAGTCCTTTTGCGATTTTTAAAATGTCACTTAGTTATTTAGTTATGAATTTTTTAACAACAAATCTCAAATTTTCGCACGACCCGCTCTTAAGTGAAGCAGATTCTAATACTTTTACTAGCCTAACTATAGTCACAGCAGCATACGTCGTCCATTCCAAAACATAAAAATGCTTAGAAAATATCACTATTGGTCTCTCATCCAGATACTGACTATGAACGGTGCTTTGGTTCAAAACGACCAAGCAAAGAAACCTTTAAGAAATTCCCAATATAGTATTTCCAAATAATATTCAAAGAGGGACAAAATTACAGAAAACGTTTGGGGATTGGGAGTTACTTCACTTAAACAACTTTTTACATAATTACTCCATTTATTTATGTTCCCACTTTTAGATCACAGCCGCACCGGCCGTCAGCGCGCAGTAACTGACGGTCGCCCATCCGTCCGTCTCACATGCACACTGCAACTGCTGACATCCGCACATTCCACATACATACTTACATGTCCCTACACTACACCCCCCAAAATTTTACAAATAAAAATTTTTAAAATAAAAGAATTGTCCGAAAGAACCTAAAACACAAAGACTTATCCTTCCACTAGGCCAATTACAGTTAGATACAGTGCATTAATAGCGCGGTCCACCACAAAGCAAATTCGCTGTCGCTGCAGTTGCTTGCTACATTGCAATGTGGTGTATCGAGTTACCAAGTTATCGCCGCTGTACCTACCGGCGATTACCTACTACAATGTTTCTAAAATGTACTTAATGAACTTAATTTAATATTCATCTAAAAAAATAAAATATTGGAGGCTTGACACTTTTATGATGCTACACACACATTGATGATTTATTTTGATACACAGATTCACTTTGCACTACATGGATTTACTTTGTACTTAAACACGACATCACTGATGGTGCTGCTGCACAGTGAAAGGTGCAGCTGGTGCTGCCATGGGTGTGGCCGCCACCTGCAGGCCACGACCATGCACTTGCCTTTGGAACCATAATTGCGTTCTGCGTTTAAAATGGTTCCAAACGAAAAACACGGCGAAAATGATTAGTAGTATTATGATACCCATTATCATGCAGTTCATAGTTGATAATTGCTCCTTGGAGGCCTCTCCTCCACTCTGGGCAATAATGACTTCTTCTCTACTCTGTTGCTTGCCCATATTTGATAGTAAAGTAGAAGTATACAATTTTGTTAAACTCCAAAAGACTAATTCCATCGAATTTCAATAATGCAATGAATTGAAACTAATTGTTACCTTACCACGTTGTGTGCATATTGCAACGTTTACATTTTTGTATTTATTTAATGCTAGTCCTGCAAACTAGTCTACATTGATAATCACAATTCGAATTTATCACACATGAATAATTACACAATAGAAGTGAAACTAGTAAAATTTTACAAAATAAGGATGTGTTACAATGAAATAATATATTAATATAAAATAAAATAGTATTAAGTATAAATGTTTTTTGTATTTTTATTTTATTTTAAAATACCTAGTCATTTATTTAGTTTTAGAAATTAAACCTTACAGGTCGCTTTATACAGCGCCCACTTCTAGTTACCTTACTGTTTCTAGTTTCAGTTGCGACTTTCACTTCTATATTATCATTAGTTATGGGTTTCCTTACGCTGTCATTTTCTCTAGGGTTGGCATCATTGTCATTTGTGTGGTCATTTAATAAAAAGGCTGGTTTCAGTCTATCTATTGAGACGTTGACTATCCTATTTGGTAACTGTATTGTGTAAACCTTACCTCTCCTTTTGATTACATGGTAAGGACCATCGTATGGTGTAGTCAGCGGCCTACGCACTGCATCGTTTCGTATGAAAACATGGTCACATTTACCTAGTTCGTTGTGTACAAATAATGTACGCGAATCTCGAGCACTTCTGGGAACAGGCTTTAACTTATCTATATTATGTCTTAGCTGATTCAGAAAATCATACTCACTGTTACTACGATTAACTGAGATGTTATAAAAATCTCCAGGTAACCGAAGTGTTTGACCATACAAATACTCGGCGGGACTAATTCCATTATCACTTCTTCCTACTGTGCGCAACCCTAATAAAACTGTAGGTAGTTCATTTAGCCATGACGTATGAAGTGTAAGACGAGCTGTTATTGCTTGTTTCATGCTCCTATGCCAACGTTCAATTATTCCGTTGGCCTGAGGTCTATAAGGACTACTACGAATTTTTTTTATGCCCAAAAGCTTTAACAACTCACTGAATAAGGTACTCTCGAATTGGCGTCCCTGATCACTTGTTAACCGATCAGGAGTACCAAAACGCGATATCCAATTTTCGTAAAACACTTTAGCTACAACTTCTGCTGTCATTTCTTTAATAGGTATTGCCTCTGGCCAACGCGTGAATCTATCTATCATAGTAATAAGATACTTATAGCCATGTTCAGTGGGTGGCAAGGGACCAACAATATCAATATGCACGTGCGATAAGCGGTTAGCTTCTGGGAATTGTTGCAATTCTGATACAGTATGCCTACCTACTTTTGACTTCTGACATTGTATGCAAGTTTTTGCCCACTGCCCTACATCTCGATTTAAACCTGGCCAAAAAAATCTTTGCGATACTAACTTTCGAGTAGCTCTAATTCCGGGATGACTTGATTCATGTACTGTTTTAAAAGCAATTTTTCTAAAACTTTCTGGTAAATACGGTCTACATAAGCTGGTTGAATTTTCACAATAAATCATTTTATCACTATTTGGAATGAAAATTTTCTTTAGAGAAATATTGTCATTCTGTTCGTCTAATAGATTTTTCAATTCACAATCATATTCTTGAGCTGATGCTAATTCCACGTAATCAATTGACGTAGGACAGTGTATGGTTTCGATTCGCGATAAAGCGTCCGCGACAATGTTACTGTCAGCTTTTATGTACCTGATATCCGTTGTAAACTCGCTTATAAATAATAATTGTCTTGTTCGTCTGGGAGTTTCGCATTTACTTTCAATTTTGTTTATAGCATATGTTAAGGGTTTATGATCAGTATAGATGATTAATTCTCGCCCTTCAAACATGAATCTGAAATGTTTTATAGCCATAAAAATTGCTGTCAACTCCCTATCGTAAGTAGAATATTTCTGTTGAGCATTAGTAAACTTCTTAGAGAAATATCCTAGCGGTAACCATGCGTTATTTTTCCACTGCTGTAGTACGCCTCCCGCGCATGTGTCTGATGCGTCAGTCATTAATGACAATGGAACATTCGGAACTGGATGAGATAACATAACTGCGTTTTTTAAACCAATTTTACATTGCTCGAAAGCTTCCGTTGATTTATCTGTCCATATTATCTTAGTTTTATCCTTCTTTTTGCTACCTTTTAAAAATTCATTCAATAATGATTGATGTTCCGTGGCCTTGGGTATATTTGCTCTATAAAAATTGATCATACCTAAGAATCGTCTCAACTGCTCTACTGTTTCAGGCTGAGGGAAATCTACTATGGCCTTGACTTTGTTATCAAGGGGTCGAATTCCGTCGGCTGAAACTTCATAACCTAAAAATTCAATGTTAGGCTTTCCAAAAGTGCATTTGTTTAAATTTATCGTGATTCCAAAATTATTAAATCTCTCAAATACTTTCTGTAAATGCGTTTTGTGTTCTTCCATATCCTCACTTGCAATAATCACATCATCGATAAAACTGAATAAAAAATCCAATCCATTTAATACATCATTATTCATAAATCTTTGGAATGTCTGACTTGCATTTTTAAGCCCAAAATTCATCCTTGTGAATTCCCATAGACCAAAAGGTGTAATTACGGCAGTTTTTTCAATATCTTCCGGTGCAATTTTTACGTAATGGTATGCCCTATTAATATCAATTTTAGAAAATACTTTCTTACCTGATAGTATGTAAGTAAAATCGTGTAGTCTCGGGACAGGATAACGGTCCGGCTTCGTTATAGCATTAAGACGTCTGTAGTCGCCGACGGGTCGAATATCTCCGTTCTTCTTTGCAACTACATGCAGTGGGCTGGCCCACTCGCTTTTCGACGGCCTACAGATCCCCATTTCCTGCATTAATCTAAATTCTTCTCTTACCTTATGATAACGATCCGGCGGCAACGGACGAGCTCTCGCATGGACGGGCTTTCCCGTGGTCTCAATATAGTGATACACATCGTCCGCTGATACCTGATCCATATTCTTAAAAGATACTGGCTTAGTAATATCAGGAAATTTAGATAGTATATCAAGGAATGGATGATTACTTTCCACTGAGCTTACCGATGACTCATCACAATCAACAATTTTGCCAACCGTTAACAAATTCGTCTTCTTATCAATTAGTTTCTTAGCATTTAAATCCATAATTAAACCATGAAATTCCAAAAAATCCGCGCCTAATATCGCTTGATTAACGTCCGCTATAATAAATGTCCAGCGATACTGACGACGTAGCCTTAAGTTTATGTTAAGAGTCCTAGTTCCATAAGTTTTTATTTCACTGTTATTAGCTGCGAATAGTTTATAGTCTAAACACTCACCAGAACGTTTCTGCTTGTAAGTCACTGGTATTACTGACACATTGGCACCTGTATCCACTAAGAAACTCAGACCAGAGTCCTTGTCGTAAACACTGAGGCGGTGATTCTTCTTAGGTACCACATCTTCCGCCTTTAAAGACTGTACCTGGTTTAGTTTTCCGGAGCTTTCCATGCACACGGCTTCTCGCATGACCTCGCCCATTTGCCATATTTGTAATGCCATTTACACAGCCACTCAGAGTCATCCGGTGTCTTGGATCTGGATCTCGATCTGGAGTTATTTCCATAACCTCCGCGTCCACGACCGCGTCCACGGCCACGTCCACGGAACGTAGAACGTCGTTGTCCATTCACCTCTTCACGAAGCGATGCAACTTCTAAATTTAGTTTATGCATTTGGGCGATCATGTCGAGTAGAGTGTTGCTGCTGCCGCTAGTGGAACTCACTGCTGCCACCTCACATCCTGTAATATTCTCCATTATCTTATCAGCAATCTTAGCCAAATTCTCCAGGTCTTGATCATGGCTGACGGTCAGAACCGTGCGAATAGAAGTTGGTAGTCTGGCAATCCATAAGTTACGAAGATTCTGTTCGGAGGTCTGCGCATTTCTTCCCAGCTCTTGCATGCGCCGCAGCAGTTGTGACGGCTTTTGAGTCCCAAGATCCATTTCTCCTACTAATTTTTGAAATTGACGTTCAGCACTCTCTTCGTAGACCAAAAGCAATCTGTCTTTAAGCGCCTGATACTTGTTCGTTGATGGTGGGTTTAGCAGAATATCACTGATTTGTTGCAGGCCTTCGCGTCCTATTTTTGCGACCACAAGGTTGTATTTTGCTTCATCACCTTGCTTCTGTGGAGCTAGGATGCTCTCTAATTGCGCGAACCATAGTCTCGGCATATCAGTCCAGAATTCAGGTATTCGGGTGGACACTGTTATAGCTGCCAAATCTGTCGCATTCTCATTACTTATATTCACACATTTTGAAGTGCCTGGTTGTGGGAGCGGGGTCGCTTCCTTTACTGGGTCCGGTGCAGCCAAAGAATACATTTTTAATGTTTTATTTTTCCAATCCACCAATTTTTGTTGTCACTGATTGTCCAAAAAACTATTACACGATCACGTCGGGGTCACCACTTTGGGGATTGGGAGTTACTTCACTTAAACAACTTTTTACATAATTACTCCATTTATTTATGTTCCCACTTTTAGATCACAGCCGCACCGGCCGTCAGCGCGCAGTAACTGACGGTCGCCCATCCGTCCGTCTCACATGCACACTGCAACTGCTGACATCCGCACATTCCACATACATACTTACATGTCCCTACAAACGTATGTGTTTTTGATAATAAGGGTAGGCCTCTAGAAGGCCCACGTACATTATATAGTAATATTTATTTAGCCTTTCCATTGCTACAAAGAACGAACTAGAAAGGTTATAATATTTAGTTAGGTACTAAATTATAAGTACCCATAAAATTTCGCGTGTTTTAAAAATACAGTTACTTTTTTTACATTTTTTTTTACAGTTTCTTTTTTTTTATTATTATAGATAGCTAATCATTTGGATGCCATCACACCTGATGGAAAGTGAGGATGCAGCCTAAGATGGAGCATGCTTAGCCATAATGCAACTGTTCACTCTTGTCTTGAAAATTCCCAAATTATAGCGTTCCGGAAATGACGTCGGTAGTTTCACTCTGGCAGTTTGTACTATAAAAGTTAACCTTTCAACCTCCACTTCATCTTCTTATCGTGTCACTGGTTCTTTCAAAACAGTGTGGTGAAAGGATTATAAGTGCGCCTCAAAGAGGCTCCTTTCGTACACTTGACACATGTTTTTTTTAACTTTTTAGGTTCTTATACGGTTTTCTCACGATGTTTTTCTACGCTGTTTGAGAGCACTGCCATATGAGTTTTCTGTCCTAAAATGTATTTACACAAATACATTTTTAGGACAGAAAACTCATTGGTGCATGACTGGATTCGAACCCACGACCTTCACTAGGCCACCAGTGCTTTGTGGCAGCTAATGAAACAGCACTAAGCGTTGCTATCGATGTTTCCTCTCCATTGATCCACACGACTGCCGATTCCGGTTCACACTCCAGTAGGCCAACCACAAGCTCTATCTGGCCCTGTCTCTGGCTCTGGTTTTGAGCCTGTGTGAGTGCTGTCTAAATAAATCATCGAAACGTCAAACACATAGTATAATACACTGGTGAGCCAGACAGAGTTTGTGGTATCAGTTAAATCAAATGACATCTATGCCTCATAATTCAAGGTTATCTTCAAATATTTAATAAAATACACATTGCGCAGACGAAGGGCCGTATTTATTTATTTCATTTATTTATTGCATGCATGCTACATTTATATTAGCTAAGGTATAATTATTGAGCTATAAGGTGGACATGTACCCTGTAAGGGCGCAGCAATATACCTACTTAGGTTGAGGTTGTATTTTAAATATTGAATGTCATGCATGATAAGGGTTAATTATAACAACAAGCAAACAATTTGAAATGTTAATATTAAATTCAAAATGGTACAGTCAATAAAAGTTCAGGAACAGTGCTTGAGTCTGAGTCGTACCTCAAGCACTCTCAAGCATATATCTTTTGACAGTTCTCCATTGAAAATGTCAAAAATCTATATATAATACTTGACACTAGAGAATCTGACACGTCGTCCCAAAGTTACAACACCAACCATCTTTTTTTTTTAAACAACGGGATATTTACCATGATAACATTTTTGTGAGTTTTGCCTTCCGATATTTCGGCACAGTTGCATGCACCATGATCACGGTTGAACTGAAGTCCACGAGTCAAAGAAATGTTATTGGCAGACAAATCGATGTACCCTCTTTCGCACTCTTTTATTGGTTTCGTACTATTGGTTCCACTCTCATTTTTTTCTCGATTTCGACACACAACACTGACGGTATCAGGACGCGTAATAGATGACACTTTTTGGTTGTTTGCATATTCGTACCACCGGGTACCATCTTTTGTCTAGGCGACTGATCGAAGTGACGCGTGACCAAAGGACTGGTGGATATCTGGCACAGATTTGCTGTTCAGCGTGGCAATGCCGCCAGCGCCAGCGTCTTGGAGACGCTTCCATCTGGCGATGATTTGCATAGTTGAGCTATCTCTAGATTGTTTGTAACGGTCTGCAGATAGCTCAACTGTTTTATGCGTATTTAGTCAATTATGTAAATATTTATATTTATTGTAAGTTTCTTGGTAATAAATCAAGGTTACCTCATTATTTTCTCTTCTCTCTCTTTTTTATCTGTGAAAACACAGTGTTTTTATTAAACCTATTTAGCTCACAAGAGCCATAACTTTCCTTGCTCGAACGATGCTGAAACCTAATCATAATTATACTTAACGTGATATAGAAACTGGAGTAAATTTAGCTTAGGTTAACTTTTGTTCAGACTTCACATGAATATGCTGTTATCAAGGTATTGTTTATTTTTATCTATCTATTTAGCCCGTATGCACCTACTGCTGGCCTACCATGAGCTTCATATGGTTATGGTTATGGCTGTCAATATTGTGTCAACACATTCAAACCCAAGAAGAAATGAATGTGTGGGTCAGCCGATCTATACACAATTTGACAGCCATAGCCATAACCATATGGAGCTCGCGGTAGCCCTGCAGCTGGGTATAGGCCTCTTATAAGTAAAATATTTTTTGTAGTAGGATAATTTTAGTTATGTTGTCCGTATAAAATATTTTCCTGGATTATTGATGCAAGAATATACATAGGTACTTACAGCAAAAATATTTTACAAATATGAAACAATTTTTTAAAAGTTTTGCTAGTATTGCCGATTGGAAATATTTTTCTTTACTGTTTATTGCTAAATTTGAAACATCTTTCAAAGTACAAGCAGTTTCTCAAAACTAATTACTTTGGTAATTAAGTGTGTAACACTCAGTAGCTCATAAGTTCTTGTAGTAGAGTCTGTTCAGAAAGAGAACCGTCGTGGGATTGGAGGGCGCTGCTGTGCTTAATCACCTTTTTTGCTTAGTGGGCAATACAATAGCACGTCTGTTGCGTTTTGATTCTATCACAACTAGTGTACTATTCCTTTATTTATTTTTTATGATGCATAATTCTGACAGAAAGAAAGGGATGAGCTGCCATATAAAAATCGAAACGTTAGTTCTCAATTTGGCCACGACGGTTCTCTTTCTGAACAGACTCTAAGCGTATTTTTTCTTTGTTTTTATGTTATTTGCCTTGCGTACAACAACATATTTTTATTTCCTTTCTATAAAAAAATACGCATACACATTGATACATTGGCACCAATACATAAACCGGATCAAAAGACCGCTACTCATTTTACTTTGACCAATATTGGTACCAATTTGAGAAAGAGAAATCAAATCCGCGTTCATAACGTACTTTATTACTTCAATCGAGGCAGCCGCGTCGTCGTAACGAGATGATAATACTATCCGATACAATAAACGACGCCAAAATCAAATTGCAAGGCGCGGACGAATTGCGGCACAGTGACAACTAAACAGCTTGGATATTCCACTCTTGCTTGTGGCTTTTGGAATCACTTGCGATCTTAAACAGAATTGTTTTTAAAAGGTAATGAAGGCTTTTTACTAAAAGTTTTTACCAAGCAGTTCAGTTTTGCGGACTTCTTAAGGCCTGGGCACACCTAGGTCGCTGGCGTCGGCGATCAGTGAAACGCTGTCAAATTTCGCTGTCAAATTTGACAGCGTTTCACTGATCGCCGACGCCAAGACCTAGGTGTGCGCAGGCTTTTAGCGTTCTGCGGTGACGATCAATGAAACGCTGTCAAATATGATACATAATAAATTACGCCATATATTATTAAATACAACAGTTAACTTCAGCATTTTTTTAATGCATAGAGTTCTTGTAAATTTGAAAAAAGGCGTCTTGCCTGTTTTGAATGGGAAAATAAACGAGCTGCGAAGCACTCGACCAAATAATAGGTAGGTAAATTACTGATGGCACAAACTAAGAGAGGCCTATACTCAGCAGTGGGTTAAGTCGGGCTGTGGATGATGATGATGAAGAGTTACTGAATGGCCCAGCTGTTTCCCCGTCCGGTAATCAAGTAGTGGGTAATGACGCGAGAGAACCGATAGGGGGATTTATACGGTAGGTAGTAGGTACAATTTTATGAGCAGTGGACCTTTGGCCCGGGTTGTTATTAGATCGTTAACGTTTCCGGGTATCCGGTTCTGTGATTGGTCGGAATGATTTTATCATCGGCCGGTATGCGCCTGTGATTGGTAGATTTGATTTATTTGCGAAACGGGTTTTGGTTTTACGGGTTTTATATTGAGTTTCAGGTAAGGATCAATGTTACTTGATTGGCATTGGACGTGTCATATTATTAATTTATTTATTTAAAAGCAGATTTTTTCATCTACGGAATAAAGCTGTTCGTCGAATAAAAAACGTCTGTCCTTGTTTTTGATAAGCCTAAAATAGAGATGGATATATTTTTACATGACTGATAAATGAATCTGTACATTGAAAAATTTGCCCTAAAACAAATAATATGGCTATAGGTTTTTGTTTTGCAAAAGGATCATTCATAAAAACGGTAGGAACCAAGCCAAAGTTTGCTGCCTGTTCTTCTAAGCTTGATCGCGTGGAATAGGCACCTAGGTTCCCTAGCTAGCTAGACCTAGCTTTAAGACGTTTCAAAGTGATCCTTGTGATACAACTGAAGAAATTTTGAATTTGAATTTCGTTAATTTCGACCAAGATACGAGTTTGCCACACGAAGGTCACACGTCATTTACTTTTCTGATCTTCTCCCTCTTGGCAATGGAAACTTTCCGTATTATACTAATGGAATAATTCTACTTTTAGACGAAATTGCTTGAGAAAGTTGATTTGTTTGATGTTGATTGATTGATTTTATGAATTACCCGAAGTTTTGATGCACTCACCGAGGTTATAGTAAGTTTTATAATAACCGACTGATTACGTATTTTCACGATAACGAGAACCAGATAACATTTTTTTTTATACAATTAAGTTGACAAACAAGCTTACATCCCACCTGATGGGAAGCGGTTACCGTAGCCTATGGACGCCTGCAACACCAGAGGCATCCCAAGCGCGTTCCCGACCCTCGACATGATTGCGACCGAATTGTTTACGACAAGCGTGATTGATTTTTTAATATAAACTTTTTGGTCAATAATTGCGTCATGTAACAAAAAAGTAGCGTTTGACAGCAAGGTACGATTGTCGCAAAATGCGTATAAAGAGCGCGAAAATTAACGAATTAGTGAAGGTTTTTTATGAAACGTATAAGTTTTTGACTAATTTTTAAATAAAATGAAAAAAAATATTTGCTTGAAGCATGGTAATATGTGTCAAGTACACGAAAGGAGCCTCATTAATAAAAAAAATAAAATAAAAATAAAAATCGTTTATTTCGGACCACAAAAAATCCATAGCACACAATCATACAAAAAAAACACATTTTAAAAGATAAATAAACAAACAGTTGACTTAAAAACTAATCATGACAGAGGCATCGTGCTGTGGACGATCAATGGGAGAAATAAATTCCTCCATTTATCGTCCTCAGCACAAGGCACTTCCATAGTGGAGACGTCCAGCTGTCTGCAACAGTCCTCAGAATGCTGTTGCTACTGCCCCGCACTCTGCCGATCAGTGAGGCAGTTTTCTTGCGCACCAGGGCATGAAAGCCATCCGTGTGGTATTGCGCAAACATACCTGACGCACTGCAGAAGCGGGGCAGTCTCAACATCATCCGGAAGATGTTGTTATATTGGATACGTAAGGCGTCCAGCGATTTCTTCGTATGCCTGACCCACAGACTTCCCGTGTAAAAACTCTGACAATACGCTTTAAACAGCGTGACTTTAACTTGTTCAGTACAACGGGAGAATCTGCGGGCTACCATATTACCTCTAACCGCTAGCGCCCTACGTTCCCTCTCCACATCTACATCGTCCTTAAGGTCGTCGGTAATGATATGTCCCAGATATTTGAACTGTGTTACACGTCTTAGATTTAATCCTTTCAAAGTGATACTGTCAGGTGTAATCAGGTGGACTTTTACCGCCGGCCTTAAAGACCATGTATTCCGATTTTTTTACATTATATATGAGCCCATGCTCAACTGCGTTCATTGAGGCGCACTTAAAATCCTTTTACCACACTTGGTTCGAAAGAATCAGTGGCACGATAAGAAGAAGAAGCGAAACTTTACTCTTACATAATATTATCTTAACAAATAACTTCCTTTACAATGTATCTTATGGTTTACCCTTCCTATTACCATCTCGATTCCATTATCCAGCTTACCCTTATTAGAAGGTAACCATTATTATATTATTCAGTACCTACCCCTTTATTTACCTAATGTGCGGTGGTACAGCTGGGTGCACATGTGTTGTTCACCCCATTTTGTGGTAAGAGGTATCATTGTGGAGGGGACTGTACCAGAGACAATGATATTGATTCAGTCTTTGTCTTATTCTAACCTAAGCGTGGAGCTAGTTTTAACCAACTTCAAACAAACAAGAGAAGGTCCATTCAGCTGTGTTTTTTTTAAGTTTATTACCGTAAAACTCTGTTATTTATTAAAAAAGCAATTTTATTAGATCTGTTATATTTTCAGATTAGTCCTAAATTTCATCAAAATCGGTATTTCAGTTTGGTTGAGAAGTAGGTACCTAAGTTCTTAAAACTTTTAAGCTTGAGAGTTATTAAAAAAAAATGTAAGTATTATATCTGGTTCCTATAGTACAAGCTCTGCTTAATTTGAGAATAAACTTCAGAACGACAAAAATGCGCGCACTACCTATAGGTATCGAGGCTTGGCATTTTATATGAGTTTAGTTAAATTAAAATCCCTTCATTTTAAACATGAGTGAGCTAAATAAACCATTCCCCAGAGATCAAAGGCTGCAGGATAACCCGCTCTTTGATTATTCGACCTTAACGAGCTCCAACATTAGCTGGCATATTACTTTTTCATACAACCTAATGTGGTTTTGAAATCAATCACAAATACATTTGGGATGGTATGGAGTTACTGACGCTTGTATGTTCAGTTCTGAAATTAAATGAGATGTTTCATGGAACTATATAGAACCCACGCCAGGTCTATGTGAACCAATATATAGAATTCAATGTAGAAATCGGTTTAATTTTTTTTTGTGCTGAAAGCTGCGACACAGTTTTTACTTTTGTAGTTTTCAGCGTTCACTCAACAAACAATTCACATGTTTAAGATCACCAATAAATACATTTGATAAAATACTTAAATAAAAAATACAGTATATTATGTATATACTTGTAGCTTATCACAAATATAAGAATACAAACAATAATATGTTTTTTTAAGGAAATAAGAGGGTAAAGATCGATATAATATTTAATGCTAAACACAAAAAACAGCTGCAAAAACTTCTGGGTCAAAAGCTTATTGACGCTAAATGACGTTTTGCTAACTAGACGTACCTATGCAGACCATCTGATACTTGGACGTTTTACTACATGGATATTTTGCTAATTAGATTTACTGCTCATTAGACCTTTTGCTCTGTTGGACATTTAGCTACTTAGACCTTCTGATCAGGAGGCAAATAATGACCGCACACGCAGTAATTAAATATATTCCTATGACGTCACCAACTTATACCGTAATTTATATTACAGCACGGCTTATTAAAATATATTTTTCATTGCTCATACTCTGAAAGTAGGTCCGAAGTTGCCTGAGGGGCCTAATTGAAAGTAAAACTTTCAGCCCTAGGGAGAATCGCTTTCTACTGACAGCTGTCAAATTATAAAAAAAAACAAGTTCTATTTTATTCAACCATGTTCCAACTTTCTAAAGTCTTTCTAACTACAAGGAGGTACGTTGAACCAAATTCCAACTTTTTATTCAGCAAGTAGGTTGGAAACCCATTACAACGGTAAGAAGTTTAAAAAGTCTAATTAGAGCGCAATGTAGGTAACATTTAAATTTAAATAACATAAAGATAGTATTAAATAAATAATATATCTTCTAAATTACTTGATTAATATATAGTTTCAAATATTTATTTAAAATAACATAGATTTAAGCAAACAATTTACCATTTTATAAATTATGAGAATGAAAATAATGGCTGAATAATGCTGGCGAACCGAAGCCGAAGGCCCGCCAGAGAAAAAGAAAAAAAAATCCGGGAAGGCGGCAATTCAATCTTAATTTTCACTAAATTTTCTTTCATGTTTTTATTTTTACTTTCCTTGTATTCGTAATGAAAAGCACAGTGTTTACCTCGGGTGAAAGTCTTTTAAGTCCCTCAAGCTCCATTGGTGCCCTCGCTACGCTCTGGCGCCAAACCCGTCTCGGGACTCAAAAAACGTGACTTTCAACACTCGGGTAACAATGTACTAATAGCTACGTGTATGACGGGACATTGGCTGTGAGACATGGACATTAACGCAACGGGATCGAGAACTACTGGAAGAGAATGGAGAAAATTAGTTGTATTGAAAAAGTTACGAACAAGAAGGTATTAGAGCGAGTAAAGGAGAAGAGAGTAATACTTGAGACGATACAAAATCGAAGAGGAAAAATGTTTGGACATCTTCTACGACATGACAGCTACATAAAGTACATCATTGAAGGAAAGGGTTTAATGAAAACGGGGAAGAGGAAGGCCAAGAATAAGTTACATGAGCCAGATAAAAGAAAAAGTAGCTGTCATGTCGTATAAGGAAGTCAAGGAGGCCGCATTCGAAAGACTTAATTGGAGAAAATTGCATCAAAACCCCGACAAGAGCTAAGCTCTTAAATTTAAGAAGAAGAAGAAGTATGACGGGCGTAATTATCAAGGTCGCCATAACCACATGTATTTTGAGTTTCCAAGGAAAGCGGCAAAACCTTTCATGTGCTCCGCAATCCAGTTAACTTAGTTTACTTTGACTTATCTTAGGAGAAACATAAACAAGTCATCAGTTACTTGGGTGTGTGACTTGCGGCCACCGTTATATGACGACCGTGGTTCATTGAGGATGTTAGTTTTTTCTGTTGTTCTTCAAATTTGATGAGGCTACTGCTAGAACTATACCAATGAAATGTCATCATTTTTCATTGACCTACAAAAAAGGTTACCTCTTCATGTAGTGTACATTATTTTTAGTAGTGTTAATAGGATGGCTTTTAAAAAAAAATGCTCATTTTATTTTAAAACAATAATAAGAACGTAGTACGTTGCCCATAAATTTGTTGGTTTTAGACTATTTACTTTTGATAATCCCTATGTAATAAAGATTCTTAAGCTGAAACTGACGTCAAATAAATAAAGAGATTCTTGGTTGTATTTTTTTATGTCTGTTATTTCTTTTTTTAAGGGGGTACGATTTCCATACAAACTTAATTTACACAACTATGGGCGAATAAAGTATTAATGTACACTGAAATAGCTGTAATAGGCTTTTACAGTGGTCCTTATTACCGACCAGTTATATAAAGTTGGAGTGTCAGCCGTTGGTAGTGGCAGTCGGGGCTTCAGAAAAAGAATGACGAAAAAATTACTCTTTTGGTTTTTTATTAATATTTCTGTTATCCTACAGTTTTCTCCAACTTTATATAACTGGCCGGCAATAAAGACCACTGTAAAATTCTATTACAGCTATTTCAGTGTAAATTTATACTTTGTTTGCCCATAGTTGTGTAAATTTAGTTTGTATCGGAATCGAACAACCTTGTTTATAAAAAAATACTAATTTTAGTATGTGAATGTTAGTAATTTTTCACAAAAAAAATTTTTTTACTGCACATTACTATCACCGTTATAAAGCGGATCCAGATCTTAGAAACCAAAGCTTTATCTAAAAGCCTTGCTGGGTTATATTTAGTTCTAATCTGTTGGTTGGTTTAGGGGAGGCACGTGCGGTGTCGCATTACTGGACGCTCGTATATCAACACTGTTGATGTGACGTTCCTTAGATACAGGGTTATTCATTATTAGCCGCAAATACTCAGGAATTAGGTTCAACAAATTGCCACGGAGAACAGGACGATGACCCACCCAGGCGGTGACTGAACGCAGAGTGTCGCTCAAAGCGCGCGGGCGCGGATCAAAGGTCAAAATAGGTCAGGCGCCAATGATTCCTTTATCGATTTTCTCGGGATTTTCATAACAAAACTTAAAAAAATCATTTCATAAATATTTTTTATTTTATTTGTTGAACCTAATTCCTGAGTATTTGCAGCTAATAATGAATAACCCTGTATACCTCAACGTATTAAAATTTCTCATTTCAAAAATCAAATAATTTATGTCTTTATACGTAGTCTGCCTTTTAAGTTTTGTCGTTTGCAAACTTCCGGCAATTATTAAAAAAAAACATACAGTATTTTCATCTCTTTGAATTAGTTAATTCGAAAACAAAAGAATTCGTTTTGATCGGTCGAATAGTTTTTTTGTAGCGTTTATTCAAAACTGGCAAGTCAGTTGTAAAAATGGAAATATCAAAGGAAAATATGCAGGCGATAATTTTCTACAACTTTCAAAGGGGATTCACCCGACTTCAGTGCTTTGAGGAGATTACTTCTGTGTTTAGTGATGCAGCACCATGTCATAGGACTATAAAACGCTGGTATTTAGAATTTCAATGTGACCATTCTAGCTTCAGTGACAAGCCACGTGAAGGTCGTCCAAAAACCGCCATTACGCAAGAGAATATCAATGCCGTGCGGCAGCTAATCGTCGAAGATAGTCATGTGGCATACCGTGACATAGAGACAGCTGTGGGCATTTTAGGGAATACTATCCTGAAGAACTCGGCGTAAAAAAGTTGATCTCTCGTAGGATACCCCATTGGCTTAGCGACGACCAAAAAGCAGCCTGCGTTAGATGGTGTCGCAAAACTCTGCAGTGGTTCAACCGAGGAGAGTCAAAACACGTTTATGATATAGTTAGTAGTGTCTAGTCTTGGATATATATACCTACGATCCAGATTCCAAGCAGCAGTCAACTGTCTGGGTCTTCCAAGATGAGCCAAACCGACCAAAGTATTTCGCTCACGGAGCACTTTAAAAAAATGGTGGCCTCGTTCGTGGCACAGGGTGGTCACGTCACCACTTTTGTGCTAGAAGATCGTAAGACGGCTTACATTGACTGGTATACCACTGTTTGTTTGCCACAAATCATCCAGGGTTTCGAAAAAACAACTCATGACGTCGTATGAAACTGCTCCATGAAAATGCAAGTTAACACACTGCCCGCGATACAAAGATGTTTTTAGCATCCAAAATATCGAAATTTTAGATCACCCGCCTTACAGTCCCTGACTTGAGCCCTAACGATTATTTTACGTTCCTTAAAATTAAGCAAAGTTTTCGTGGTCTACATTTTAGCTCACTCGAAAAAGCTGTTGACGCATACAAAATGGCCATTTTGACTACCCCCACTTCGGAGTGGAATAAATATTTTAAAAACTGATTCAAACGCATGCAAAAGTGTTTTAAATATCGCGGAGAATACTTTAAAAAACAATAAATGACAATAATCGTTTAAAATGTTTAAACTTATTTCAAACGACAGAACTTAAAAGGCAGCCCTCGTATAGTTAAAACACAAGGATCACTTTGCATTGTCGGAGAATTGTAAACACTGTAATATCTTTTAGCAAATAAATTATTTCGAAAAAGGTACCGGAAATCTAAAGCCAAATTCACTTTCCTCGTATTTTATTAGATTTCTTTGGTTATTGAAATTCCGTTGTTTACAAAACAGGCTTTTTAATATTCAAATGTTGTTCCAGAATTAAAATAAACCATATTTGCACAAAAAAGACAAAAATACATATTTTTGGAACTTTGTCCACAATATTTTTACTTTTTTACTAACTACTCCTTAGATATCCTCAGGGCTCGTCCAGGGAAGTACTAAGTAATAGGCATGGTGCCTATTTCTGCCGTGAAGCAGCACTGCTGTGTTTCGGTTTGAAGAGTGTGCATGGGTGCCGGTGAAATTACTGGCTCGTGAGGCTAAAAACATGTATGCCTCAAATTGATAGGCGCAGGGAAGTGTATCGTTGGGCACGTTCCTGACGTGTGTGACCTACGCGGCAATGCTTTGTTATAGGCGATGGTTACCACTGACATTTTTTTTACTTTGACATACCAACATAATACTTAAATATTTATTGACATTGCTATCCAATTATTTCTTTTTAATTTTGTTATGTACTCTAACAAATCATGTTATTTCTTTTTTGCATGCCGAGTTAAGCGGTGAAGTGTGTGAACTCAATTAGTTATAAGATCTGTACACAACCATTCTTCAAGCAAACAATAAATCATTTCATTTTATTTCATTTCAACACCAGGTGGGGCCATAAGTTTGTTTCATCAAAGGGGATCAAAGTCATGAGATTTTTTGTTCTCTTTTTAAGAAACTCAGATAAACTTCCAAATTCGAAATTCTGAAATTGCAAGATGTCACGTTTCGAATTTATGTGCTCAGTTGATTCCGAGCTCGATAGGAGATAGGATAGAAAGGAAGACGTCCCAATGATTGTACCAGTGTACGTACATGGTGCCAACATAACGCACACAAAAGGACAGAAACGGAATATCTCGAAAGTATTCTGGAATTCACAAAACGATACGAATTCAATTTCACGTTATTTATATTACCTATTATGGGGGCAATTGAAAAATTACTTAATAATTTTTTATACATAATTATAACCTAGGTTATTCATGCATGCCATTCAATTGTATTTAGAAACCGACCTCAACTTATGTAGGTATATTGCTGTGAATTTAGACATTTAACCTTAAAACTTAATATAAATGTAGTATAAAAGCAATAAAGAAATGAATATGAATGAAAAATACCCTACAATTTATTTTCTGAGATTGTTAAATTTAATAAGTATTTTTTCTTTTGCAGATGAAATTGAAAAACGGCGATGATATAACACTATTTATTTACAAGGTTAGTTGGACGACCAAGACTTTATCACCATTTTTTTTCATATAATTTACCTACAATAATTTTGTTAAAGTTTTTGCGATAAATAAAAACCGTAAAATATGACCTTATCGCATATCAAACTGTGGGCTTAGATTTCCTGAGTTTATTCCAGTTATTAAAAAAAAAAAAACATCCGCATATAAAAACTCAGGCTTAAAGAAAATGTTGACGTGAATTGAAAACGCTACTTTCGGTCTCACCGTAAAATGCGCCAAAGAGCAAATATATCTGCATGTACATTTTGCTACAGTAAACTAAAATATTTGTTTAGCGTCGGCGAAACATCAAACAGTAGTGTAACATGAAGTTGAACATCTGTATGCCTCAAATTGATGGTTGCTGGCCAGTGCACGTTCCTGATGTGCGTGACCTACGTAGCAATGCTTTGCTATAGGGCGATAGTTACCACTTAGCATCAGGTGGTACTAAGAATTCAATATAACACCCAGACCGAACCGGTGGGGATCGAACCCACGACCTAAGGCGCAGAAGGCCTACCAAATGAGCGTAGAGGCTAGAGTTTCCATCGTAGGTACTTTCTTTTGATACAACATTTTTTCCTATAGTATGCGGAAATATTTGTTCCACAAAAAAGTTTACTTTCAGAGCTAGTAAAAAAAATATATTAGGTACAGTGATTACAATCCGGTGTGACCGCAGTACTTCAGCAGACGGGCTGACGTCACGGGAAGCGCGCGGCGGAAGCGGGCTGCGTTTCCGCCGACGCGTTGCCCGCGCGCAAACTCGATCACGGATTCAAAATTGGAATTCCGTTCTGTTTACTTACTGCATTCAGTTGGCACCACGTCTTTTATACGCAGTTTATTTTGTTTTTTTCTCTTTCTTCCCGCGCTTCAGTGCACTGTGCTCAATAGGTTGGTTCTTTTTACAAAAATAAGTCTTATTTTAGTTCGCTGAAGCTTTTTACTGCAACTGGTCGGACAATCAATGTTTGTACTTAAAAGTTTACCCACATTGCTATTTTCTGTTTGTGGCGCTGGTACTAGCATTTTAAGCAGAAACTGCATTTTAGACAACTTTGATAAGCTTTTGATATCTATGTGCGATTTATTTGATAACTTATCCCTATCATGTATTTTGTGAAAAACTACCATCGCTCTCTTGTCTGGGTGCACTTGTCTTACGTAATATACCCATATCAGAAAAACAAACACCATTGATTTAGGGAAGTTTCTGATGGAGCAAGTATAAAAGGGCACATCTGATGAGGTATAACAAAGCATTGCCTCGTAGGTCACACACGTCAGGAACGTGCCCTACGTCCATCAACTTGAGAGACACAGATGTTCAGCCTCACGTGCCAGTAATTTCATAAGAATGACCATTATTTAAATAAATTTAATACCATAAACATATGGAGCCATTTCACTATCATGAATCACCCTGCCAATACCCGTACCAAGCCCTTACCGTAGGGTAAATGAGTCCATTACGAGCCTATCTATTTACGCCCGGTTATTTTCGGAACGGAAACGTGCGTCCGATTGCAGGGGGTCTGCGGACGTTGGCCTGTCATAGTCATAGCTATGTCACGCTAACAGGGCGGTTTGCCCTGACTTGCGACTGAAACAGTTTTAGTCGGGTTGAGAACTTGAGACGTTCATACTTTGCTTTGAGCTCACGAGAGCAAATAAATGAAATAGAATACGGCTGTCTATGTTTAAAATATTAATTCTAGGTATTCTAAATCAGTATGACTAAAAGTCGTTTAATATATCAAGTGTATCTCTATTCTACAAAGGGCACTAGACTCATGTAGCTTTAAGACGTTTCAAAGTGATCCTTGTGATACTATTAACTAAATACATATTTGATTTTGTTTTTTTTTCTAAGTTGGTTTCTTAAGCGTTTCGGCTGATCGCTATCGCCATCGTGCGCAGGCCTTTACTAAAATCTTTGTCATATTCACATAATGAACAAACACGAGAAGATCAAATACATTTCGCTTAAAAATAGAACGCCTTTAAAATGGCTATTTTTGGAGCGAGCACGCGGGGTGCCACGCGGCTGTCATAGTTGTCACGGGCGGTAATTGGGCGGCTTACCCTAATTAAGGGTGCAGTCATCTTTTTATTTTCCATTTTTTATATGTACATGGTTGATGAAATTTACTTTGAGCAAATCGCCTGAGTAAATTGTAAGCTACCTTTCTTAAAGCTTTTTTAGCTTGTTTTTTCAATATGTTACATTGTTTTTTTTTTTACTTTTTCATCAAATTACCCATCGTTTTTTAGTCATAGTGAAGCTTTTTTTATATGGCTTGTCCGAGAAAGTCCTACCACCATGCCTATTTCTGCCGTGAAGCAGCATTGCTGTGTTTCAGTTTGAAGGATGCTGGTGAAATTACTGGCACGTGAGGCGTAACATCTGTATGACTCAAGTTGATGGACGCAGGGCAGTGCATCCTAGGGCACGTTCCTGACATGCGTGGCCTACGAGGCAAAACTTTGTAATAGGCGATGATTACCACTTAACATGAGGTGGGCCATATGCTCCATCAGATAGTTGTATAAAAAAACCATGCCGGCTCCAAGGTATGGGTTCCGCCACTCATATGCTATATAGTAGCACTCGCTACTGACGCGGTCTTCCGTGACACCAATAGAGTGTGTAACGCCGGTGAGCGTGATCTACGAGGAAGTGCTTTGTTATAGGCGATGTTTACCACTTAACATCAGGTAGACCATATGCTTGATCCATTATCTAGTTGTATAGAAAAAATATTTTACCTGAAACAATAATTGTTCACAGACAAGCCTTACGCACTTCTAAGCGATGGCGATCAGTGAAACGCTGTCAAATATCGCAGTCATATTTAACAGCGTTTCATAGATCGCCACCGCAGAACCCTCAGATGTGCGCAAGGCTTTAGTTATTACGCAATTGTGAACAGGGAAAATAAATCTCTAAAAACTTATTTACAAAAACTTTTGCCAAGTTCCAGTAAGTAGGTACCTTATTCTTTAACACCGCAGCACTCACATTAATAATTTATCCCCAGAAACTTTTTTAAATATTTTACTACGGATTCCATTTCTTCTTTAAAACTCTTAACCTTACTTCCAAGTTAGTTCGGCAATATTGTTGGTAAGAAAAAATAAAATAATCAGAGTAATAAGAGGTTTGGA
This sequence comes from Thera obeliscata, assembly GCA_947578465.1. Lineage (NCBI taxonomy): Eukaryota > Metazoa > Arthropoda > Insecta > Lepidoptera > Geometridae > Thera > Thera obeliscata. The sequence continues at coordinate 17,458,716 of OX387912.1, read as the reverse complement.
AGGTGGCTTAGACGACGAACCAACTTTAACCCATAACTTGGCACTTTTTTAGTTGTTGTTAACCATTTGTTTGATGGTCATCGCTGGCACCTAAAACTCACTTAGCTTTTAGACGTTTCAAAGTTATCCCTGTGATACAATTAAATAAATAAATTTTAGATTGATTGGATGGCAAGTAGAACAGAACCCAAAATTACGAATGGAACGAATTATGTAATGAATAAGATTTACGAATAAATGATTATGCTTATGTAAATAATAAACATGTTTTTATAACGCTTTTATTTTATAACGCTTTTATTAGCTTCACCTGTATGTAAGTTTGTAAGTTTGTATGTAACCGACCCCTTTGAGCTCGATTTTGTCCTACTTTGAACGATCAGATTTGATTCAAACTTTGCACACCTATCAAAGGCCGATGACAGAGCAATAATATGAAAAAAAAAAATGAAAAAAAAAAAAAAACTTATTTTGAACGATCGGATTTGATTCAAACTTTGCACGCACCTGTCAAAGGTCGATGACAATGCAATAATATGAAAAAAAAAATGAAATAAAAAAACTAAAAAGTAAAAAATAAATTAAAGTTTAAAAAATTTGGGGGCTGAGTCATCTACGTCCGTAGGAAGATACCCGTTGAAACCCTACACGTAGCTCCCGGGTGGTGCTAAACAGATGACACACTGGTGGTAGGCTTTGGCCGAGGCTAGTGACCACCCACCGGACAAAGACGCGACGCCAAGCGATCTTTTCGTGTTCCGTCGCGATGTCCGGTGACACCGTAGGAAAGAACGGGTCGGAATCGGGTGATACTGGCGTAAACCGTTTAATGGCACACTGTGGGGCAACCGTTTTGGATGACTAGTCGCGGAGGGTAGCGGGATCCGAGGCACGGTGCACCGCTGGCCGACCGCAGGTAGTTGGGGGCCCAAGTAGTGAACTAGCCACTCATGAAAGGCTGCCCCGCCAACTGACGAAAAATCCCGGGAATGCGCCATCGTGCCGGTCGGCGACCGGATGAGAGGGCCCGATGGACATTCCTGGGGGGGCTCGGGCGTCCCCGCGGTCTCCAGACTAGTCTTCTAAGGATCCGTGTTGTTCCATCATATGTCCCTGGTACGCAAGGTATCACCTGGTTCTACTACCGTTTAATCCACCTTCACACACTCCTAATAATGCAGAGAAACAACAAAAAGAAAACGTTTAAACAGCGGCTGCACTCCCTCTCATTAAAAGTGCACCTGTCAAATATTCGAGGTTTGCACTCCAATCTCGTGCCAGTCCATTTCCACCTTGAGACTGAAAAACCGCACCTCTTGTTTCTCTCAGAGACGCAGATTGGATGTCCATCCGACGTGGCGTACCTCAACTACCCAGGCTACACCCTGGAGCACAGCTTCAAGCCACGTGCGGGCGTATGCTTGTACGCCCGGGATGACGTCTGTATTCGGCGTCTCAAAAATCTTGAAAACAGCCATTTTAACACACTTTGGGTAATGGTCGATACAGGTACTGAGAAAATTCTCTATGCCTGTGTCTATCGATCGCACAGTGGAGACCAGGAGACGTCGAGGCTCACAGAACACCTCAGTGAGAAGGCAGATGAGGCCCAACAAAAATATCCCACAGCCCAACTGGTTATTCTGGGGGATTTTAACGCTCACCACCAGGAGTGGCTATACCCATACCAGAATACAGACCACGCTGGGAGAGAAGCGCGTAAGCTTGCACTATCGCTAAGTCTTACCCAGCTTGTCAAAGTGGCGACCCGGATACCTGATGTTGATGGCCACACTGCCAACTGCTTGGACCTTCTGCTGACAACTGATCCAGACCGGTACTCGGTTTCGGTAGCCCCGCCGTTGGGTAGTTCCGACCATTGTCTGGTGAAGTCTGTATCGACCTACTCCCCACCTGACCCCAGCATTAAAGGTGCCCGGCGAGTATGGCGATACAAGTCAGCGGATTGGGATGAGATGCGATCCTTTTTTGCATCTTATCCTTGGCAGCCGGTCTGCTTTTCTTCTGACGATCCTTCGACTTGTGCGGATGCCGTGACAGACGTGTTGCGTCAAGCTATGGAATATTTCATTCCATATGCAGACGTACCGCTGGCTGGCAAAGCTCACCCATGGTTTGGAGCCGAATGTTGTCATGCTAAGGCGCAACAGCATGAGGCATACTTGGCATGGGTTGACGCTCGAGACCGTAAGTCGATTGATGTTCGTGAAAGGAAGAAAGCCTTTAACCGAGCTGCCAAGTCTTGTAAAAAAGCATTGCGAAAGGCTCGATTTGACCACATTAGTCGAATAGGGAACAAACTAGCTTCATACCCCTCGGGTAGTAAGGCTTTTTGGTCCTTAGCTAAGTCAGTCGAGTCGAATTTCTGCAAGCCCTCACTGCCACCAATGCTAAAACCTGATGGATCGCTTGCCCACACTGCTGAAGATAAAGCAAATTTATTTGCTCATCTCTTCGCAGATTCTTCACGTCTAGATTCTGGCAGTGCAACCCCTTCAACCCCCCTGAATGAATGCGAGACATTCATGTCTGACATTCGTATCCGGCAGGTGGAGGTTCGCAAAACACTGCGCAATCTAGACGTGAATAAAGCTAGTGGTCCTGACGGTATTCCAGCTATACTATTAAAGGCATGTGCGCCCGAGTTGTCTCCTGTATTGACACGCCTGTTTCGCCTCTCTTTGAAGACAGGTTTAGTTCCAAAATCCTGGAAGCTTGCCAACGTACAACCTGTACCCAAAAAGGGTAGTCGTGCTGACCCTGCCAACTATCGTCCCATCTCTGTAACGTCCATACTATGCAAGAGTATGGAACGAATACTGAACAGCAGACTCCTGGCACACCTAGAAAGCAATGACCTCCTGAGTGACCGACAATACGGATTTCGCCGAAATCGGTCAACAGGAGACCTTCTAGCGTATGTCACTCACTTATGGAGTGAAGCCATCGAGAGAAACGGAGAAGCTTTAGCAGTTTCTCTGGATATCTCGAAGGCTTTTGACCGGGTTTGGCATGACAGCCTATTAAGCAAGCTTCCTACGTATGGATTATCTACTGGCTTATGTGTTTGGGTATCAGACTTTTTGAGGGACCGATCAATTCGAGTAGTCGTTGACGGCTGCTCGTCTGGTCAAATGGCAATTAATGCCGGAGTTCCTCAGGGGTCAGTTCTCTCTGCAACACTTTTCCTGCTGCACATCAACGATCTGCTTAGGCCCGGTATCATTGGGTATGCAGACGACAGCACCGTTGTAGAGAGATACATACCTGAAGCACGTTCCAGTGGATCTCAGATCCAGTCTCATAGAGAGGCAATGATTGAACGCATGGACTCAACGCTGAAGGTAGTCGCAGAGTGGGGCGATGCCAATTTGGTGAAGTTCAATGCTTCAAAAACACAGGCGTGTCTATTTTCCTCTAAGCGGAGTCAATTTCACCTGACTCCTACTTTCCGAGATGTATCCCTTCTGATTTCAGACCAACTAGAGCTTCTAGGGTTTACGCTAACCAGTAAATTGAATTTTGGCTCGTTCATAGAGTCCAAAGCCAAGACAGCTGCGAAGAAGCTAGGCGTTCTATCGAAGGTGAGACGGTACTTCACACCGGGACAGCTTCTTAACCTGTACCAAGCACAAGTCCGGTCGTGTATGGAGTACTGTTCTCATCTCTGGGATGGCTCTGCCAAATACCAGCTTGAGGCATTGGAAGCTATTGAGAGACGAGCCAAAAGGCTCATTGGTAGCGACACTCTAGTCGAGTCCAAGCTCCTAAGTCTCGAACACCGCCGTAAAGTTGCCAGTCTATCGGTATTTTACAGGATACATTTCGGAGAGTGTGCTACGGAACTTCACAATTTGGTTCCCCCATCCCCATTCTACCATCGGACCACTAGACGCACGGAAATGCGGCATCCATACTTGGTTGATGTTCCAACTGTCCGCACCAAGCGCTTTGCTTCAACTTTTATGTTGCGGACAGCCAAGGAATGGAATTCCTTGCCGGCGTCTGTCTTTCCGAGCACCTACAAATTGGATGTTTTCAAGACAAGAGTGAATAGGTATCTTCTAGGTAAGCGTGCTACATCGTCGACCGCATCATCACTTAACAGCAGGTGAGATAGCGGTCAAACGCAAACCTATAAATTGTAAAAAAAAAAAAAAAAAAAAAAAAAAAAAAAAAAAAAACTTAAAAAAACACTTTTTTTAATAATAGCGTTTTTTTTTTAGTTTTTTGAACTATAAATATATTATCTTACGTTATTCTGAGATAATAAAACTCATCCACTAAGTACAAGTATTATCATTTAGATCCGGCAAGCTATCTACAGATCGCTTGCAACCGTAGTTTTATTGACATGCATTTCCTAAATACCTACACCCACTTTCTACAATGCTCTGTTAAAAAATATTATTTCAAAAGAAAAGTAGAACATCTACCAATGTCCCTCCGACGGATTCCGAAGTCGTCGACAGTTGACAGTTCGGAAGCGTTGTGCGCTAACACAATTCGATTAATTACGTATCAGACTGATGTATTTATTTATTTATTTTATGAAGACCAACAGCTTTATAAAACTTAATAATTAAATTAATCTAGTCTAGGTTATCGAGTTAGAGTCGGTCGGGGTAGGACGTCAGAGATCGGATTACGGAGCTCAAATGGAGTTGGTCAGGACACATTGTTAGGCGTGGTGATGACAGGTGGAGTAGAACAACAACCGAATGGTGGCCAAGAACCGGCTTTAGAAGCGTAGGGCGCCCTGCAGCAAGATGGATGGACGACATAGACAGGGTCACAGGGCGGCAATGGTTTAGACTGGCATAGGATCGAGGTAGATGGCACAAACTAAGGGAGGCCTATACCCAGCAGTGGGTGAAGTCGGGCTGTGGATGATGGTGAAGTTACTAGGCTAACAGAGACGGCTGATAGAGGAAAATGGAAGAAGAAAACATGTTGTGCCAACCCTACATAAAGTGGGATAAGGGCAGCCAGAACAGAATCTAGTCTAGGTTATCAAAGAGAAAGCCAAAAAGAAGTGGTGTCCTTAGGCATGGCTACAGAGTGGTCAATAGAATACGCGCAAACAGATATTTAGCTCACAATCGCGCAACGAGCTATGGAGAAAGCTATGCTGAGAGTTTCACTATGTTATAGAATCAGAAATGAGGATATCAGTAGAAGAACCAAGGTCACGGACACGCAAGTTCACACGGAGGTGCCAGCTCCACGCGACCATGCTTAGAAGAACAGGCAACAAACTACGGCTTGGTTCCTACCGTTTTTTTTGTATAATCCTTCAAGTCTACATCAGGGTCATTTTAGACAGTTTCAATTCTTATTGCTATGGACACACGTAATGCGTTCAAAATTTATCAGCCCCTGCCAATAATCTCTTTCGTAACAAACAGTTTGACAGAAAAATCTATTGTAGAATTTTTTGTCGGGACATTTTTCGATAGCTTATTTGAATAATGGTTTCTTTTCTTGAATAATAATGATTTAAGGATCAGAAACTTATAAGGGAAAAGAGAGTTATATAAAGATCGAAACGTATTAATTTCGTGCTTTTCATACAGGTATAAGTCTAGGCCCTTATTCAAAAACAGTGCTTGAGCCAGAGTCGAGCCTCAAGCAAAGATTTTAGATTTTTCAATGGAGAACTGACAAAAAATGTATGCTTGAGAGTGCTTGACTCAGACTCAAGTAAGATCAAGATTTATGAATACAAGTCTAAAGTCTCCGTTTTTAGGGTTCCGTAGCCAAATGGCAAAAACGGAACCCTTATAGATTCGTCATGTCTGTCTGTCTGTCTGTCTGTCTGTCCGGCCGTGTCACAGCCATTTTTCTCCGAAACCATAAAAGCTAGACTGATGAAACTTGGTGAGTAGATGTATTCTGTGAACCGCATAAAGGTTTTTACACAAAAATAGAAAAAAAACTATAAATTTTAGGGGTCCCCATACTTGAAACTGAAAATCAAAAATTTTTTTTTCATCAAACCCATACGTGTGGGGTATTTATGGATAGGTCTTCAAAAATGATGTTGAGGTTCGTAACATCGTTTTTTTCTTAACTGAATAGTTTGCGCGAGAGACACTTCCAAAGTGGAAAAAAGTTGGTCCCCCCCCCTCTAACTTCTAAAATAAGAGAATAATAAAACTAAAAAAAATATATGTTGTACATTACTACGCAAACTTCCAACGATATTTGGTTTGAACGAGATCTAGTCAGTAGTTTTTTTTTTGTACGTCATAAATCGTAAACCGCAATTTACCTTTCGACGAACTACAAAAACCTTTATATTATGTTATTTGATGCTACGGAACCCTTCATGGGCGAGTCCGACTCGCACTTGGCTGCTTTTTTATGAACTTATTCTTAGATGAGATTTAAACATCCTCAAAGTAATTTGAGTAGAGTATTAGGTAGGTACGAAAAAGTTTGAGAGAAAGATGTATACCGTGCCTAGAAATCACAGTGTGCCAAAAAACAATATGAAACTTAATAAAAGTAGTTGTGTGTCAAGCTCTTAATTTTAAATATGAAACTCACATTTTCCTACTCAGTTCTCAATACTTTAATCTTATATCAACCCCTCTGTAATTCAAGTAAACAGATTCTGTTATCAAAACTGATTATTCCACTTCGTTTTAATATAAGGAACTTTCAACTCTATTTACAAAAGCTTTTTTGTTCAAAAAATATTTTTTATGCTAAAAAGCCCACGTTGTAATATATTTTTTTTGTTTTCTTGACATAAAACCCTTGCACAAACATTTGGCTTTTTTTATTCCTATGTGTCTCCATAGAAGACAAGCAGGGGGGCAGAACATTTTTTTTAAACAATTTTTATTAAATTTTAATTTGCTTATCTCGACATTGAAACCCTTGCACGCTTGTGAAAGGGTCACTAGGAAGTGTCAAGTGCTAACTTGACACTTCTTATTCCTATGTGTCCCCATAGAAGACAACCCCCTGCTTGGCAGATGATAATAATCCGAACGACTCGTCTATTGATTTAGTCCTTTTGTCGTTCATTTTGCCTTGCTTATCAGCTCAGTTGGTAGTTTCTGCCTTCTGCGCTGTACTGGTACTGGTCGTGGGTTTGATCCCCACCGAGAATATTTATGTGGTGAACACAGTCATATTTGTTCTCCGTCTGGGTGATAAATTGAATTCTAAGTATGAACAGAAAAAAATGTATTGAGTGTTATACCAGCTATACCCACAAACAAGCTATGCTATAGAGTGTTATATGGATTGTCCAAAATATTTATTTAATATTTATTTTTATTAAGTGACGACCTAAAAACCACGGCTTAACTTCCAGAGCCAACCCAAAGTTATCCTGGGCTTATAAATAATACAGTCAGAGGTTTAACCAAGTTAATGTTTATTTTGGAAAATTGGAAAAGCGGCTTAGCGGGTTTTTGTAATAGGAAATTATTTGTATTGATAAGGCGTTAGCTGACGGCGTCACCCCTACTAACGATGTAACTCACTCACAATCCCATTACTTCACAAACGAACATGTTAAATGAAACGGAACGTACGGAGTTCGAATATTTTATAATAAATCCTTCTGTTACTGTTCCTTCATATTCATAAAGGTCGTATAACAGTCATTTATTTTAGCAGACCGATAAGTGTTGTTATCTCTATTTGTTGACATGAAAGTGACAAAGACAGGTAACTTATAGCCAGCCGTTAAAAAGTGTCGACTGTGGCTGGGGAGTGGGAGCTACTTACACGTACTGGGGGCTACAAGTGGTGAGCGAGAAGGCGAATAATGTTTGGGAGTGATCGATAGTTTCGACTTAAAATCTATCTCTTCCTTGGCGCTGTCATTAAACGTCTCAATTTCTGCTCAATTGTATAAAGACAGAGAAATCTGGTTCAAACCCCGAAACGGTAATAGTCTTTTCGAATTGAAAAAAATTATCAACACCATCTATTTTATATCCCATGAACAAAGAATCTGCGTGCGTATTTTGTATTGACTAGGAGTTCTTCTCTTGAGTATATTGTGTTCTTTGGTTTTAATGTTTTTGTAGCATTGTGTGGATTTTACAAAATGTATTTTTAAATTCCTTTTTTAAATTAATTATTAAAAAATCCACCAAGACCTTTGAGAGGAGAAGGTGGGAGGAGGCTCGAGAGAGAAATAAGTGGAAGTATTTGCCCAGCAGTGACAAAATAGGTTGAATAAAAAAAAGCAAAAAACACCTAGTAGGGAAGGTGAAATTGATTCTCTATACTAATGCGCATGGCAATGTCTCCATCACGCTCGATGCTGCTTCGCATAATTTCAGGGTGAGAATAAATCACATTAAAAATCAATTCGTCATTTATGAGCTAATTTGAAAACTTGTTTTAACTGTAAAATAATAATACTAGCCGCATAGAAATTTCATCAAAATCGGTTCACAGTTTTGACCATGAAGTCGGTTTCTAAAGTTTTTTAAACTTATAGTATTCAGACCTCAAAAAATGCTCAAGTCCGCCCAAAGAAGTTTTGACTTCAAAAACTGATGTCAAGCAGCTACTACTTTTACGAAGCATCAGAGTTTTGGGGGTATAACTACCATGCACAATTCCAAAACTTATTGTTATATGAAAAGGTGTTGACCGTGCCTCTTGTTAACATTGAAAATTAATCCATATTAATCAACGCACTTGAACCTAAACTAGTTAATTAGACCTGCTCTAAATCTAAATAACACCGGATATACGAAGTTGGCACAGCCTATTGTGGAACAGCTCCCTCATTGTAAAAAACCCTTTTTTGTCATATCTTAATGTTATGGCTTCAGTATAATTCCTGGCAAAGGAATCTAGAGTTTTATCATTTCAGTCCAATTGCGATAAATAAATAAATATTATGGGCTCACAACACTATCTAGCCCCAAACTAAACAGTGCTTGTACGATGGGAACCAGATAGTTTATATATTTAATGCATAAACACATTATTTTTGTAAAACTAAAAAATCATCAATTATATCGATATAGTTATTACTTCCTCTTACTCTTTCTTGACTTTCATTAGTAAGATTTGCAATTATGACTTAGCTTGTGAAGTTACAATAATATAATCAGCCTATGTTCCAGGAAGAACGATTCTGATCCCTTTCCATCTACCCACTTCCCGCGATCTTAACAGTCTGTCTATCCGTCTGGTGGGTGGGTGTCCAACGTTTTATCTTCTGATTCAGGATAATTAATCATAATTATCATGGACTGAAATTTGATAGGCAACCCTTATAGAATATATTTATTGGCATGTTTAATTAAATATAAAATACGTTTAATTAAATAACCAGCTCGGTGAAGGTCTTTCTATAGCGGGATCTTAGACTATTACCAATTCTACGAGCTAAGCTGGTGACCTTGTTACAACACATTCATGTTGTAACTTCACCAGCTGTTTCTCACAACGCTGTGGTGCCAGTACAATCTAAATCATGGAATTTCGGCTCCCTGTTGGAATCGCCCGTTTACGGAATGTACAATTTCCTTACCTTAATGTTGTTTTACGTTATTAATCTATGTTTATTTCGTGACGCGTGAATAAATCGACTTTGGGTTAATTTTATATCCTATATTTTAACTTAATCGTGCTGATAGGTATTTTACTCGAAAAGTTGTGAGTGAGTGAGGTCAACGACTGACCTCTCAGCTCAGTTGGTAGTAGCTCTGCCTTCAGCGCCGTAGGTCGTGGGTTCGATTCCCACCGAGAACAACTATTTGTGTGGTCAACATTGATATTTGTTCTCTGTCTGGGTGTTATACATATTCTAAGTATGTATTGGTAAAAAAAAATGTATTCAAGTATTATATCAGCTACCTGGATCCCATAGTACAAGCTCTGCTTAGTTTGGGGCTGGGTAGTGTTGTGTAAAAAAGCAACTAATTAAATGGTTGAACGGTTTTGGCTAAAAATTGAAGTTCACTTACTTCGTAGCATGGCGTACATATAGCTTACTTTTTATCTGAGTACTTACCAGACGAAATAATCTACAGGAATCTTCTTATAATTATAAAAATTAATCCCTATTTTTCATTACTCATACTCTGAAAGTAGGTCTGAAGTTGCCTGAGGGGCCTAATTGAAAGTAAAACTTTCAGCCCTAGGGAGAATCGCTTTCTACTGACAGCTGTCAAATTATAAAAAAAAAACAAGTTCTATTTTATTCAACCATGTTCCAACTTTCTAAACTGCAAGGAGGTTGAACCAAATTCCAACTTTTTATTCAGCAAGTAGGTTGGAAACCCATTACAACGGTAAGAAGTTTAAAAACTCTAATTTGAGCGCAATGTAAAATTTAAATAACTTAAAGATAAAATAAATAATATATCTTCTAAATTACTTGATTAATATATAACTTCAACTATTTATTTAAAATAACATAGATTTGAGCAAACAATTTACCATTTTTTAAATTATGAAAATGAAAATAATGGCTGAATAATGCTGGCGAGCCGTAGCCGAAGGCCCGCCAGAGAAAAAGAAAAAAAAAACCGGGAAGGCGGCAATTCAATCTTCATTTTCAAAAATTTTTCATTCATGTTTTTATTTTTACTTTCCTTGTATTCGTAATGAAAAGCACAGTGTTTACCTCGGGTGAAAGTCTTTTAAGTCCCTCAAGCTCCATTGGCGCCCTCGCTATCGCTCTGGCGCCAAACCCGTCTCGGGACTCAAAAAACGTGACTTTCAACACTCGGGTAACAATGTACTATTTCTTGGTCACGCCATTACGCTTGGACTGATTTGGCTGAGGTTTAGGGGTTAGGGGATGTAGCTTAGTCGGATTCGGAGTCAGATATAGGATACTTCTTATTTATTAAAAAATATGTTACCTTGTTCATTTTAAAATGTAACCTAGTTTGAAGAGAGAGAAATAAATGATTTTATTATTATTATTATTATTCTTATCCTGAAAAAGTAACGGAAACGGGGTGAACAAAACCGTGGGCGGCCGCTAGTCTGAAATAAAATGACCCGGCTTATATAATACGAAAATAAAGCATCAAATTGATGGACGTAGGGCAGTGCATCGTAGAGCACGCTGTTGACGTGCGTGACCTACGAGGCAATGCTTTGTTATAGGCTATGGTTACCACTTAACATCAGGTGGGCCATAAGCTTGTTCCATTAGCTAGTTGTTTAAAAAAAATGTAACCTAAACAGGTTTCAAATTTATTTTTTAAATTCCAAAATACAGCGTTTCCTAAAATTTACGAATGCCTATATTTTATCAATGAGATAAGTAAATAAATATCAAATAACCCAATTTTTTGCGTGTAATTTCCGCAAGAGTCGGCCGCGAGTCGTATCGCAAATTGCCAATCTCGTTCCTCGATTCAAATTAAATTTTCCTCGAAATGTTCTTACAATTTCAAATTTTGAAGCAAATTCCCGTTGCGTCGTTCGTCTTCTCATTAGGTCGTTTTTGGACACCCTAGGCCAGATCAGTGACCTCAACCATAGTGTAACCAAGACTATTATTGCATAAAACAAAGGTTCTTTAGTTTTTCAGTGTATGTTTCATAGAAAACGGAATACTTTAAAACCTTTAAAAACTTTTGAGTAGTCTTTATATTTATTTATTGACCCTGAATAAAAAGTTTTTCTTAAAATAATTTTTATTGTTTTTTTTTCAAATATTTTTTTGGTGGTAATAGAATTGAACTGACATTATTGCTTACAAAATAGCAAGAGGGATTGTCAAAAGCATTGTTTTAAAATAACTTTTGTTTTCCCAACAAAAATATTCTATTATGAAATATGTGTGCACTTTATTCTCATATTACAGCACTTTACTAAAAGCTCGTGATTTATCCCGTATACCCTTAGCACCAGTTCAGTGATTGAATCTGTTGAAACTGTCGTGATTTACAAACTTTTTCACAACTTCAATAATTGGTGAATATAAATAACGAGGTAGATACTTGAAATGCCAAGTGATGATCAAATCAACAAGCTGAATTGTGGACATTGATTGTGAGATCTCAGTTTGCTGCAAGCCAGTTATTTATTTTGTACTAGCGGCTCCCCACGGCTTCGCTCGCCCCGTTTCCGTTAATTTTACGAGATATAAAGTCCCAATAAAAACTATGCGTCAGTCTCCTGGTTAGAAGCTACTTTTCCACCAATTTTCAGCCAAATCAGCTAAGCCGTTTTTAAGTTATAAAAAGTGTAACTAACACAACTTTCTCTTATTTCAATAGATTAAACAAACAAATCTATCCCACGGGAACCATACATTTAACCGGGATAAAAAGTGGCCTATGTACTGTTCCTGGTAGAGATCGCTGTTAGAATTTTTATTTTTATATGTGTCATAATAATCAATAAAGAGTTATTTATCTATCTATCTATCTATTCCAGACTAATCTATCTTTGTGTCGAATTTAATCCAGATCCGTTCGGCCGTTTTGGCGTTATTGAGTAACAAACATCCATCAATCTTTCACATATATGATCAACTTGCAAGTGAATTGATACGTCAAAAACTGGTGTTAAGGTATTTACTCTCCGTAGCTCGGTTGTGCCACTCCATAGCTTTGTTTAGATATATACCTACACGGCTTGAAAACTGTGCACTAATAAGATTTAAACCACGTCTATTTCACTATCTCGCTCTATCTTGAGTCATAATAGCATCTTCATTTCTGAAAACGAAGACTGCACTGGTACTTGTATCTACTTTGCTACGAGTGAAGCTGATGTCAGCTACGACGCTACGCCGTAGCTCTAATTGTAGGTAGTGCTACCAAGTATTTATATTTATTCGTATTAGATATAAGGCTATATAAAGAAACTTACAATCTTCTTCTTTTCTTGTCACTGATTCTTTCCAAAGAAACAGTTGAGCTGTCTGTACACCTGAACAAACGATCTAGAGATAGCTCAACTGATCCAAATCAGTACCGGATAAAAAATAAAGTGACTACGAGATATCAGGATAAAAACTCAAAATCTTTGTCAACGGAGACATCTAATGGCCTTACTTATAAAAATAAATGTCAAAAAATAAACAGTGCTTAAACTATTGCCATCTCTTATCACTGGGTAATGACAAACAGTGACAGAACTAACTTTGAGCAATGATTAAATTTAAATAGCGTTTATAAGTATGACTGTAAGTTCATAATATTTTGGGTGTAATGTCAAGTAGTGTGATAAATAAAAGTCTATACCAAAGAAAAAGTTTCCGATCTGAACATTATTCTTTGGCAAAGTCTTTCGCATTTTATAAAATAACGCCTGTGATAATGTGAATAAGTACAGCGAGAGTGCGCTAATGTAAAATGGGTGCTTCAAACTCAAAAGTGCTCCATTTTCCGTCTCCGTAAATACTAATTCCGGACGAGATTTTTCTTATGTTCGGTTATGGTTGAAGTCTGTTTTTTTACCATATTGTTTTTTTACAGAACGCTTGGTACGAACCTGATTTTATAGAAGAACTAAAAGCCTTGCGCTCTAGATCACTTGCAATGGCGATTAGTGTATCGCACAGCCAAAAAAGTCTTATTTTTTGGATAAGATATTTTTTCATTTTTGCCCAGTAGCTACACAAAAATAACCCAGTTAAAAACAAAAACACAACAACGTGGGAAAATAGCACAAAAAATGACCATTTTATTTGGCACAGAAACTAAAGCCACAAAATGTGTCAAGAACATTCAACATGCACACTAAAAACTAAAAAAAGTTTCATTGAAGATATTTTTTTCATTTTTGCCCAGTAGCTACACAAAAATAACCCAGGTTAAACTAAAAGCACAACAACGTGGCAAAAATGCACGAAAAATGACCATTTGATTTGGCACAGAAACTAAAGCCACAAAATGTGTCAAAAACGTTAAAATGAGTTCAACATGCTCACTCAGGAGCATTTCACACATGGGCTTTTAACGCGACAGCTATTAAGGTGGATTATGACAAAACGTCACGACGCAAATGAGGCGGAAGTGCCGAACAAAACTGACAGCTAAAGCGGCCTTTAAACCGCGTGCTATTTGCATATTTTTGTGTTTGAAAATACTGTTTGAAAATTGAGTGGAAGTGAAAGTTTTTACTTTGTATGCCTAAACATTTTCTTTTGACATATACATTCATACATACAGATTACGTATTTCTACTTGCTACGATCCTGACACACCTCTTTCGCTTCATTCACTCGCATAACATATTATTCTTTTGACATAATATTGGTGTCGAATAAGACCAAACCTATTTATCCAACTTATAAGTTCATGATCAGAAACTAAGGATTTTCGTTTGCTTTGCTGATAGTTCTATTTTTTAACCGACTTCGAATAAAAAGGCAGCTCTCAATTCAATTGTTTTTTTTAATGTTACTTATTGCATTAGTACTTCATTATTCATTTGACTGGCCTCTAGCTCAGTTTGACTGGTCTCTAGCTCAGTTTGACTGGCCTCTAGCTCAGTTGGTAGTAGCTATGCCTTCTGCGCCGTAGGTCGTGGGTTCGATCCCCACCGAGAACAAATATTTGTGTGGTGAACATAAATGTTTGTTCTCTGTCTGGGTGTTATATTGTATTCTAAGTATGTATTTACAAAAAAAAAAATGTATTCAAGTATTATAATATCAGCTATCTGGTTTCCTTATTACAAGCTCTGCTTAGTTTGGGGCTGGGTAGTGTTGTATGAATTGTCCAGAATATTTATTTATTTATTTATTGTAACAGACGATTTGAAAATTTATTTGTATAAGGTTATACTTTCAGATTGGTCCTAAATTTTATCAAAATCGGTTCAACAGTTTGGCCATGAAATCAGTGAAAGTGGCGAAAAGATAAGTTGGTGTTCTCAAACATTTGGTTTTATGATAACAGTAGGCCTACCACAAGCTCTGTCTGGCGCTGTCTCTGGTTCTGGTTTTGAATCTGTGTGAGTGTTGGCTAAATAAATCCTACGTCGAAACGTCATAAACACACAGTATAATACACTGGTGAGCACTCACACAGACTCAAAACCAGAGCCGGAGACACAGCCAGACAGAGCTTGTGGTAGGCCTACTGTTATAACCCGCGCCAA
This sequence comes from Thera obeliscata, assembly GCA_947578465.1. Classification (NCBI taxonomy): domain Eukaryota; kingdom Metazoa; phylum Arthropoda; class Insecta; order Lepidoptera; family Geometridae; genus Thera; species Thera obeliscata. The sequence goes on along the minus strand of OX387912.1, from coordinate 17,443,629 downwards.
TAAAGAAAAGGCTTCGCTAGTCTATTGATTAGCGGAGCCTTTTTCTTCACAAGAATGAGTGGGAGGATGAAATTTATTTCACCGACGTTATTATACCACTAAGTCAGGCATCAATTCCTTTTCCAAAGATATTATTTTATCTCTTTATTCTATCCATACTAATATTATAAATGCGTTTGTAACTCTGTCTGTCTGTCTGTCTGTCTGTCTGTCCTTCTGTCTGGCTTTCACGCCAAAACTACTAAACCTATTGAAATGAAATTTGGTACACAGATAGTTCAGGGTCTGAGGAAGGACATAGGCTAATTTTTATTGTAAAAAAAGGTTTACAAACCTTTTAAAACGTTATAAAGAGCATCACATTGATGTTTCTGTCTCACTCTGACACCAAAACACTCCGACGATCACCAATCACCAATTGCAATGAAATTTGGTACACAGATAGGTTAAATCATTAGAAAGGACCTTTATGCAACGTATTATTGCAAAACCCTTATTGAAAACACCATTTTTCATGAGAATTACACTTTTTTGTACAATTGCGACGGCTTTCGATCGAGAAATTTCTGTTTGTCTAAGTGACTGACTGACTTTTTTTTTGTGCTGGCGGGGATGCAAAGTCTTTTCGCCAAGTCTTTATGACTGACTGATTGCCGACCAGTGTTGCCAGTGGCAGATAGTCCTAAGTGTCGATGGATTGAAAAGATCGATATTTAAGCTGGGAACATATTAGGCGGACGCGTCCGACGGACGCGGCTGACAGCCGCGACTGAAGATATCTAGCTAATGAATGTACACTGAAGTGTGCAAACTATCGGATGTAAGCCGCGGACGTCGGACGCGTCCGATAGTTTGCACACTTCAGTGTACATTCATTATCTAGATATCTATCAGTCGCGGCTGTCAGCCGCGTCCGTCGGACGCGTCCGCCTAATGTGTTTTCGCCTTTAAGCTGGGAACATATTAGGCGGACGCGGCTGACAGCCGCGACTGATTGATAGATATCTAGCTATTGAATGTACACTGAAGTGTGCAAACTATCGGATGTAAAGGCGAAAACATATTAGGCGGACGCGTCCGACGGACGCGGCTGACAGCCGCGACTGATAGATATCTAGATAATGAATGTACACTGAAGTGTGCAACTATCGGACGCGTCCGACGTCCGCAGCTTACATCCGATAGTTTGCACACTTCAGTGTACATTCATTATCTAGATACTATCAGTCGCGGCTGTCAGCCGCGTCCGTCGGACGCGTCCGCCTAATATGTTTCGCCTTAAGCCGCGGACGTAACCTTGAGCGTTCGGACGTCTGACAGAAATCTGGCAAGCCAGGTCCCGTTCGACTGTGCACACTGTGTGTATCAGTCGCGGCTGTCTTCTCTTCTACTTCCCCACAAATTAATGTATTACAAAGGGTGTAAAATAACAATAAGACTATTCTTGAAAGTTTGCATGGAAATATGTAAGGTTTATGTAAATGTTTTATTTAAGCTTGCGACAAGAAAAAAATGGGGGGGAAATATGCCTAACTGTGCTTACCCGGCGTCTGCCCGACCCTGACTGTGCCACATGCACTCGAATACAGATTTTTTTCGTTGGAAGTTATAAATGCTACCCAATCACTATTCCAGGCGGACGAAGTCGCGGGCACAGCTAGTTAATAATAAAAAATCGGTTGTCTGTAAAGTCGTTTTACTGACGATAGTTGAACGTGACAACGTCATACAGCTGTCCACGGACGCATCGCTCACTCGAGTAGGAGAGAGACAGATGTCGAACGCTGCCGAACGCGGAGACCGACTGTGCCTCTTTGTCGCTCGTTCCGCGCTCTCGCTTGCACTTCAAGCCTTAAATGGAACGCCTCAGAGCGAGGTAACGCCGCATGAGTCATGTTTTTTCGTGCGTGCAGCCGGCTCCATCGAATTATAAGACGTTGTCACATCAAAATCTTTTTGTTATTTCTTCTTCTTATCGTGTCACTGGATTTTTAAAACCAGTGTGGTGAAAGGACATTAAGTGCGCCTTAGAAAGGCTCCTTTCGTGCACTCGATACATGAATTTAGATTTTTTTAGATTCTATGCCATGCCGGATTTCTCACGATGTTTTCTTTTACCGTTTGAGAGTACAGACATCTTACACACCGATCGTGAAAAACAGAAAAAAAAATTGTTGTAGTAATAATTTTTGTAGTTGAAAACTACTTTAATTATGTGAAACTTAGTTACATTTCAACAAGTAAGCCGTTTGAATTTTTTAACAAACGAAATCGGAATACTAATATTGCTTCTGCATATTTTATGAAATAAAGTATAAAACAAAAATACTCCACTATATTATTTTTACATTACAAAGTGGACTTCAATCAAAGAGAACCAAAAGTTTTTCTCGTGAATTTTTTCAAACACTTATTTATTTTTCATTAGGTATAATGATAATTTATTGTATAATACCATCAAAGATGGCAGAGTGCTCATTATTATTCAAAAAGGCTTCTACGCGTTAACTTGAATAACTTGACTCGTAAACGGTGTATTGCCTTATTGAATACTAGGCACGCCTTATTGAATAGAGCCAGAGACAGATTTAGGCAAATAACAAAAAAAAATATTTAAGTACTATATTAGCTATTTAATAATAGCTGATATAATACCATATGATAATACTTTTTTTTGCCGAGCCTTTTTCTTCACAATCTACTACGAGCTTGTACTATGGGAACTATCATAGAGTATAAGCTCTGCTTAGTTTAGGGCTAGATAGTGTCGTGTGGATTATCCAAAATATTTATTTATTTATTAGTCAATTGCCTTTAAGAACATCCTAAACAAATGCCGTTATGAACATACCAGAAGCTTTGCAGTAGCGCGGAAGCCACAACAGCACTAGGCATTGTTATATCCTTCTTAAATACTAGGATAAATTGATAGCTAATTCTTGGTCATTGAATATCTTATAATTTTCTTGAATTGATAAGTACGAGGTAAGTATCAAGATGCCTCTGGAAGTGTGTACCGTGCCTGAGTTTAGCAGTGAGCATACCACTCAACAAGTTTTTCATTACTCTAACTACATCAATATTTTACGACTGTTACTTTTTCAAAGTTAAAAAGTCCAGAGAAAACAGAAAAATAAAGTAAAAGTCGAAGCAAAGACAGACTATAAATTAATAAAGAAAATGAAACAGAGGCTTTTATTTAGGCAACAAAATAAGAGAAAAGCTAAGGCTAATTTAATTTAGGAGCTTCTTTTTCTTTTAGTACAATCATAGATTTTGATATTGTAGAAGTTGACGCCTCGATGGTTTTCAGAGAAATACCGAAAAAAAAATTGTTTGTGCAATAGTTGATCAAAATAAAAATTAAGAATGTTGTCTACTCTTTTTATCTAAAATAATTTTTTTAGGTCTTTTTAAATGTTTATAAGTATTATATCAGCTATCTGGTACGCATAGTACAAGCTCTACTTAGTTTGGGGCTAGATAGTGTTGTGTGGATTGTCTACAATATTTATTTTATATTTTTTTTATTTATCTTGATTCAATCGGTATCAACTGATTATAGGGTACAATGGTAAATAAATATATTCATTTTATTTACCTCTGGAACAAGACATACAGTAACCATCACCTATAACAAAGCATTGCCTCGTAGGTCACGGTCAGGAAAGTGCCCTACGATGCACTGCCCTGCGTCCATCAACTTGAGAAATACAGATATTCAGCCTCACGTGCCAGTAATTTTACCCGCACCTACAAACCCTTCAAAGCGAAACAAAGTGATGCTTCTTCACGGCAGAAAAAAGCATGGTGGTAAGTACCTACTTCCCCGGACGGGCACTTCGCCAAGAGCTCTACTACTAAAAAATCAAACCCTCATGTCGTATTTGGAAATATGTCGTCGCTTTCCTAACTAAAACACAGCAATGCTGTTTCACGCTAGAAAAGGCGTGGTGGTAGTACTTCCCCGGGTAGCCCTTCGCCAAGAGTATGCGACTATAAGCTATATATAGTCATATATATAGCTTATAGTCGCATATAGTCGCAATATCAAAGGCGGTAATATGTAAAATTTTACAAAAAATACTTATTGGTATGGCAATTTAGGGAATTCAAAATAACACATAAAATTTTCCTCAAACTGTATTAAATAAGGCAATATGTCGTTCAAAATCGACTACAAAAATCAACATTAGTTTCAAATATGGCAATCTTTGGTAGTTTCGGCCTACATTATAAAACGTTTTTATTGAATTGCCAAAATTCACCCCTAGTGCAGATTGCCGTTTTTTATTTTAGACGACACATATCATCGTATTTAGGGATATTCGCATTTGTAAGACCATTTTCCCGGAAATAACCTTAAATACAAATATAAACCCCATACGTCGTTCTAGAGACAAAATAAATCAGCCCTTCAGGTATGGGGTTCAAATTGTAAACTTCTATAAATTAAAAGCAGACCAAAATGAAGTACTCGAAGGTCCCGAAAGTTCGAGAGCCTCTGACTTATTGTCGAACATAAATTACAGTAAGTTTTGACGATAAATCCTGGCTTTGGAACAGGAACCGGAAATGATTGTAGTATTGAATGATATAATTAAAAAGAAAGCATCGCTATTTTAAAAAGGTTTATTAATTTACAATTTTCTAATTATTAGTAAATTTAATATAAATTTAGTTAATTTAATCACTTGTAAGAATTACAACGTAGAAAATATTATTTTTAGCGTATAAAACACATCAGCTTAACCTTTTTTAACCAACTTCCAATAAAAAAAGATGAGGTTCTTAATTCGTCTGTATTTTAATGTTTGCAATCGCGCATTATCTTCGTCATTTATGAGGCAAAAGGTAGGTACTTTCAGATGAGTCCCATAGAAATTTTATCAAAATCGGTTCAGTAGTTTGGCTATCAAATTGGTTTCTTACGTTTTTTTTTTCTTATATTAATGTAAGTACAATGATTGACTGTTTTTTTTTACTGTTTGGCTATCGCGGGTTGAATTTCTTTGAAAAATTTTAATCTAACTGAGTAAACAAATACTTACCTTGTATGCAAGGCAGGATGTACGAAAGAGATCTAGAATACAATTTTGTAAGCCAATGAGGGTAGCAGCAGGTGAAATTACCACGTGGAAAGATTCGTTGAAAAACGGCTAAACGACCGATTCAAGTAATTTCAACCGTCAATTTTAAACTTCGGCGCCGAGCCTTTTAACAGCCATACTTAAAAACGTTATTTAAATTTAATCACTGCTAAAAGCTAGCCCTGTCACTGTTTGTCATTAACCCAACGGTAAGAGATGGCAATAGATAGATACATAGATAGATTAATACTTTATTGTACACAAAAGAATACATTTAAAAGAACCATTACAAATAAAGGTGCAATAGTTTAAGCACTGTTTATCTTTTGACATATTTTTATAAGTAAGGCCATTAGTCACTGATATCGGCGAAACAACTCCTCTCTCGCACACTTTTTAACCTTTTGAAAGATTTAAATACATCTTCATAAATATTCAGATGATATGTACGAAAATCTGTTAGGCAAACTTTAAAGTAGAAAAATGTGTATTGATCATTTTTTTCTAAACTGTGTGCAATCGGATTGCATAGAAGATAGTTGCTTGCGATTTTTGATAAATAAGTTCAGAGATTTCATATCTTTCAAAATGTCGAAATGGGCGAGCGAAAAGTACATAAGATGATGGTCTCCGCCTTAACCCCAAAAATCATAAAAGCACGAGCACTGTGTGCAACTAAACTGTAAAGACACGGAAGAGATGAGGAAGGATGGTAGTTTGACGTTAATATCTAAAAACTACATCTCATTCTTTCTCATCAATAATTTAGTGAGGCACTATCAGTCATAATAATTTGTTTTTCTAATCTTGGTCACAATATTTTTTAATTAACGCTAATCGAAAAATAGTCAGTGTAATGCACCACTATTTCCGTGAACTTAACAGTTTAAACGCTCGCTTATGCTTTACCTAGCGTTGAAGCAGCGGTAATAGAAACATGTGTTACAGAAAAGCTTTTGGATCCGTATTTTTAGGGAAAATAGAAAAGGATTTTGCTGCGTTTCTGCTGCTTTGGTACCAAATTGTGGTGCGCTTTGGCGTCGAAATACTGCTTCGGCTCAGCGTCGAGCATGCAAGTAGAAAATGTATTTGGGCCTTGGGTTTTAAAGCTTGTTTTTTTAATACAATAGAAAAAAAAGTTTAGTGAAAATAAAAAATCTACGAGAAGTATGATGTATAAATTTTCGTCAATTTTGCGCAAGCGCCCATTCTATCTAAAATATTTTTATGTCAACTTTGTTCTACCTAAATATACGTTTTTGTTGCTATAACAAAAATTAAACAAATAAAATCAAAAAACCTAAGGATAAATAAAATAAGGTTAGAAAAAAATCTAATAAAATAAATAAAAAATACCTTAATAGATAAGTACCTTGAGAGTTCAATGACCAACCTTTGCTGGCCCCAATTAAACTATGCTATAATTAAGTAAGTTTCAAGTTAATTTATCTAGTTTGAAACGGGATTCTAGGAATATTCCCACATCGCCTAGTCTTTATATAGAACTAGTGGCCGCCCGCGGCTTCGCTCGCCCGTTCCCGTAACACCCCGTTCCCGTAACTTTTTCGGGATAAAAAGTATCCTATGTCCTTCTCCTGGTTCTAAGCTACCTCCCAACCAATTTTAAGCCAAATCGGTTCAACCGTTCTTGAGTTATAAGTGGAGTAACTAACACGACTTTCTTTTATATATATAGATGAATATATGTAAATCGCAAAATATCTCTGTAGTATTTAAAAAAAAGAAAAATTATCACCAACTACTACTTGCATGTTATATTTTATATTTGTGTCTATTTGTTATGAAAAATTAAAAATCTGTAAGTGGTGATTCCTTATGATTAAAACATAATTATAATATATAATATGTACCTACTTTATGTTCAAAAAAACTTTTGTTACAGCCATCAAAATATGCAGGGTGTTTTTTTGATGGCCAAGTCCGAAACCACGAGAGTTAGGGAAAAGTCGTGAAAGGATTCATGCCCTCGATTTATAAAAAAACAGTGACAATACTATTTTTTTTTTAATCTTTTACTTTCGACGGAAATGTTTAAAGTTTTCTTCCGTATAAAATAGTGAAAATTTGCAATATCTTTGCAATTAAATGTTTTACTTAAAATTGATATTTAGGTATCTGCAGCAACAGAATCCATTGGTTCAATAATATTTTTTTTAAATATCGGTGGTCCTTATTTTTGACAAGCCTAAACAAGAGATGGATATTATTTTTATCTAGTTTGAAAAACTTCCCATAAAGCCATTACCATTAGGAGTCTACGCTAAGCTCTGAAACTGTTGAAATCAAATCATTTGCAGTATAATAGTCGGGAAATAGGCTATTTCCATTGCGGCTGTATTGTTCGTCCGTCGGGAATTGAAGGCTTTGACGGAGACGAAGTGGTATGCCGAACTGTTTACAAGTTTCAAAGTAATAGCTCTAATTCTAGTTAGTAGCTAGCTGTAGTAGCTATGCTTCTGACTAGTTTTGGCTATAGCTACCAAAGCTATAACACCACACCAGCAAGCTTTGTTTTCACTGTTGGTACTCGAGGATATCAGAGATTTTCAAGTTTCCAAATCAAAATGTGTCATAATTGGGCCTAATTGACCTTTATTTACACAGCATGGCACGTGCCTACCTACCTGTTTTTTTATTGTATCTAGTTTTTAAGGTTTTTTTCTGTTTTTTGTTTTAAATTAAGTTATTCTTTTTTATGCATAAGTAAGTATAAGTTGGCAGTAGGTAGGTACCCATTGTAGTATTCTTTCTTAAGGTCAATAAAATGTTTTTCTTTTTTTCTTTCTTAAATATAAAATCGCAAAAATCCCGATATTACAGATGTTCAGCCTCACGTGCCAATAAATTCCCCTTCGGCATACTACTATACGGGTACACGTTATTAATCGCCCTGTATAATTTAGTCGCATATCGCCCTTGGGTGTCTCACATACGTGAAAAGTCATAAGATATATATTGAATACTGAAGTTTTTTTTTTTTTTTTTTTTTTTTATACAACTAAGTTGACAAACAAGCATACGGCCCACCCGATGGGAAGCGGTTACCGTAGCCTATGGACACCTGCAATACCAGAGGCATCACAAGCGCGTTGCCGACCCTTTAAAACTTTCAAAACGCCTTTTTTGAAGAACCCCATGCTATAGTCCTTAGGGAAAACCTCAGCAGGGAGATCATTCCATAGCCTGAGTGTTCGCGGGAGGAAGTTCCTCTAAAACCGAACGGTGCGCGACCAACCAGGCTCTAAGGTGTGAGGATGAACTCTCTGCCTATGGCGAGCAGTGCGATGATAGAATGTAGCTGTTGGCATGATGTCAAACAGTTCTTCAGAGCATACCCCATTATACAAGCGGTAGAACACGCACAATGAGGAGAAGTCTCTCCTCAGACTTAAGGGCTCAATACCGCTTGTGAGCTTGGGATCGTCAACAATTCTCACAGCACGTCTTTGGATCGAATCAAGGGGTCCAAGCTGGTATCCAGGTGCTCCTGCCCAGAGGTGACAACAATACTCCATGTGAGGCCGGACTTGCGACTTATAAAGAAGGAGTCACTGGCCTGCACTGAAGTATGACTTCGCTCTGTTCAGCACACCGAGCTTTTTGGATGCCAGCTTGGCCTTATCTTCCAGGTGACGACGGAACTGGACGTCACTGGAGATGTCGATACCCAGGATCCCAATGCTCGTGGAAGTTGTGAGGGGCATGTCTTGGAACTGCGGAGCTATAGCAAATGGGGTTTTTTTAGCGGTGAACGCGCAAACTTGTGTCTTGGTAGGGTTAAACTGAACCAGGTTTTGCTCTCCCCAATAGGAGACTCTGGTTAATATGCCCTCTATATCAGACACAAGTTTACTCCGGCTTTCCTCCACTACGGCACGAGGGATGCTAGCACGACCCGTGTATAAAGTGTCCCCGGTGCTGTCATCTGCATAGCAATGGATATTGTCAATTGACAACATATCATTGATATGCAGCAGGAACAGTGTTGGGGACAAAACGGAGCCTTGCGGGACGCCAGCGTTGATGTCCATGCAATCAGAGCTGCCGCCGTCTACAACGGCTCGTATGCTTCTGCCGGACAAAAAGCTAGCGACCCATTTGCACAAACCCTCGGGCAGTCCGTACGATGGCAACTTCGATAGAAGACCCCGGTGCCAGACCCAATCAAAAAGCCTTCGCTATGTCTAAGCTGACTGCTAATGCCTCGCCTTGACTCTCAATGGCCTGAGCCCAACGATGTGTGAGATACACTAGAAGGTCACCAGTCGAGCGACCATGGCGGAAGCCGTACTGATGGTCGCTGATCAAATCGTGCCCTTCTAGGTATCTCAGAAGCTGTCGGTTTATAACACGCTCCATGACCTTAGAGAGAAGGGAGGTTATAGCTATTGGCCTATAGTTTGATGGGTCTGATCTATCGCCCTTTTTGGGCACCGGATGGACATGTGCAGTCTTCCACGAAGAAGGAAACTGCCTAGTGGAGTACGAGAGCTCGAAGAGGCGCGTTAGAACCGGACACAGTTCTGGAGCACACCGCTTTAGCACCACTGCCGGTATACCGTCTGGCCCGCTCGACTTATGAATGTCCAGAGAAAGCAACTCCCGCCGGACCTCCCGTTGTGATATGGTGATTTCCGGCATAGTAATACCACACCATGGGATGGGAGTTGGTACGGCTTCTCCGTCATTCAAAGTCGAGTTAGAGGCAAAGAGATTTCCCAGAAGGTCGGCTTTCTCTTTAGCACTATGGGCCAGATTACCGTCGGTATATCGAAGCGGTGGCAAAGACGACTGACAAAAATTTCGTTCAGCAGCTTTAGCAAGCGACCAGAAAGCACGAGTCCCAGATGGGTATCGTAATAATGAAATAGTCCTTTGACATAAATCAAATGCGACGAAGAGACGACCATTGCTGGGAGTTTTATTGCGCACTAGCAGCTACGCCCGGCGGGCGTTGCCCGGGCATTCCAGAATGTTAAAGAACATTCTAGAACGCCTAACGAAAGATGTGAATCTATTTATTTATAAGAAAGTCATGTTAGTTACACTATTTACAACTGAAGAACGGCTGACCCGATTTAGTGAGGAGGTAGCTTAGAACCATAGACATAGAATTTTAGTAACGGGAACGGGAACGGATCGAGCGAAGCAGTGGGCGGCCGCTAGCATAATATAAGTTTAAAACTTAAAAAACCGACTTCACGGCCAAACTGCTGAACCGATTTTGATGAAATTTCTATGAGATCAATTTGAAAATATTACCAATGAGGTAAATTTTTCTAAATTTTTCAAATCTCCTCCTTCGCCCTACGAAAGCAGAAAAGCCGATGTGCAATATTTATTGCCTACAACCGTACGTAGAACTGAAGTTGATTTATCTTGTTTTCAAAAACTTTTCAATTATGCAAAAAAAATTACTACCTAATATTTTTTTTGCTTTAGTTTTCTACATAATATACTAAAATGTTTTACAACTCCGTGTTCTATAACTGAGTATCCAGGGTTCTATTATGAAGGTATACGATATACGTAGATAATATCCACTTCCGATAAAATGAGCAGTCGCTGACCTAAATATTAGGACCGAGCCTCTGTTATAAGCGAAGCGATTAAATTACTACGTGCTTTGGATCAGGTCACCACTTAACACTGAACATCTGCATGCCGACGCAAGGCAATGCATCGTAGGGCACGTTCCTGACGTGCGTGACCTACGAGGCAATGCTTTGTTATAGGCTATGGCTACCACTTAATATCGGAGCCATTTGTTTGTTCCACCAGCTAGTTTAATGAAAAAAAAAACCTTCTATTAAGTAAGATGGTCCTAATCAGTCTGTGGGGTTCTCCTTGGTCAACCTTGCACAAATACTAGAAGGAAAAATTACAAGTTATGTTTAGAAATATGGAGTGGCGACAATCGAAGAGCGTGGAACGGCTAATGGCCTGCGCACACCTAGTTCGCTGGCGGTAGCGAACAGTGAAACGCTGTCAAATATCGCTGTCAAATCTTAAATCTGACAGCGATATTTGACAGGGGATCACTGATCGCTACCGCTAGCGAACTAGGTGTGTTTGAGCCTTAAAACATTCCGCGACCGACCTTTGAAGCCACCACACGCGCTGAGAGATTCTGATTGTCTTTTACTTCTTGCAATAAAAAATATCCTGAGATCCTGGTTTTCCGTTGGAGTCCCACAAGATCTATTCAGTATTCAGTATTCAGTATATTTATTGCCTTATTATGCATGTAAATTTAACAGTGTCAGATCTTAAAACTAGTTTTTGAATCAATACATTATTTACCCTGTAAGGGTGTTGCAATACTGTAGAACCGGGCCGATATGATTATAATCACGCAGATTGTAAGCAGGTTTAGTAAAAAATGATAAAAGGGTTATTTATAATTAACGTTATTTTTTTCGTTCGTCGTTAAAGAACTCGTCTAGTGTGTAGTATAAGTCTACTCTGCCTAAGCCTGCTAAAAGTGAATCTTTTTCTTCTAGCGTCGCTTTCCACTGCATCCTCTCTCCATATAATCTTACTTGTCGACGGACAAAGTTACGGCACGGTTGATTAACTGGTACTAACTATCAAATGAGATAATACCAGTCTCCGCTTCTACGGAGGACTCATAACATGCTTATAAGTATCTGATTTTGTGGGTGCGATGAATATCACGTGTAGGACGTAAAAGCTGAGAAACCTTTTGTGCTTTCATCATGGACGAAGATAACCGGTGAGGTCTGGTGGTCTGGTAGCGGCCCGGCCTTCGGATCCAAATATCAAATATAAAAATTTATTAATTCATTAAGTTCGGCTAGTTTATCATGCGCACTTGCTGTGCGGGCAGGTTTTTCCGCAAGTACCTAGGCCGCTGGTGGGCCCTTTTTGCGTGACCCTTGACACGTGTTGCTTAAACTTTTATAGGTTCTACAACACGCCGGTTTCCTCACGATGTTTTCCTTCACCGTTTTGAGAGTACTGGCATAGTGCACATAAATTTTTTCGACAGAAAAACTCATTGAAGTGGATTTGAACCCACGACCTTCGGGTCGGAAGGCGGGGCCACTACCACTAGACCACCAGTGCTAGGGTTCAAATCCATGTTCCTATGAGTTATCCGTTGAAAAATTGATGTGCACTATGTCAGTACTCTCAAACAGTGAAGGAAAACATCGTGAGAAAACCGGCATGTCCTATAATCTTAAAAGTTCGAAAACATGGTGTCGACAGCAGGACAGGTATGATGTATGTGTACATGGTACTTATTTGTTTTGTTGCAGGGTACATATTATTGGTTACATGCATACATTTACATATGATTGGTGTGCCGATGGACTAAAATCATTGGAAAATTCTAATAAATATAGAGAGGACTCTAAATTGCTGCTGAGATCGTAATCATACCTATGAGTTACGTATGTTATAAAACTTATAAGGTTAAAAATATAAAAATACCATTTTACACAAACTTCATCAAAGTTTGCACTTTGTTGCAGATGAGACGTTTTAACGAGCAATATAGACCAGGAGCTCTTACTAGTACACGATTAAGATAAATAATACTAGCAGTAGAACAACTGTTGACTCTCACACTGATACACGGCTTAAAAAAAAATTACAATTCTAATCAGCCTCCAGTTGATGGACGCAGGGCAGTGCATCATAGGGCGCGTTCCTGACGTGCGTGACCTACGAGGCATTGCTTTGTTATAGGCAATGGTTACCACTTAACATCAGGTGGGCCATATGCTTGTTCCATCAGCTAGTTACATTAAAAAAAAAAAAAAAACAATTGTATACCATGGAAACCAGATAGCTGATATAATACTTAGATTATATTTTGTTTGTTATACTCAGAATACAATATAACACCCAGACATAGAACAAACATATTTATATGTTCACCGCTCAGATGTTTGTCGGATCGAACCCATGAACTACGTCGCAGAAGGCAGAGCTACTACAACTGAGCTGAAAGGTCAGTTGCCAATAGTTTTCTCTTTACTGTTTGTAGAGATATTTTACTGTTTGTAGAGATATTTTACTGTGCATACAACAGTTAATACAGCTTACAACTACATAGTCTACATCACTCAGCTGTAATTAAAGTCAAATTGGGCGGTACCAGCGCTGATTTATGTGGTCTACAGCTGTTTATTGCGCTTTGTGTACAGTTCCTACCTGATATCTAATGTAGCAAAATAATCTTGCTTAGAAACTCTTATTTTTGCATTTAGCCGCGCCTAGTTAATAATAATCGTGTCTCAAATACGCGTGGTAGTGGTGATTGCTAACATAAAAGTTAAAGGCATTTACTTGTTTTGGGCGCATTAATTTATTTTTTGTTCCTGTTATTTTTTCGACATAACAAGATGTAGGTCAACAACTTTGTTCCAGATTTCATTCAAATCGAATTATCTATAGGTACCTACTAATATTATAAATCGTAAAACTTTTGTTACGCTACGTTACTTACGTCATTTTGTTTGGTTGAACACGCTAATCTCGGGAAATGCTAAGATAGACAATTCGAAGTATAAAAATACCAGGGTCCCACACGGCACACAAGGGTCATAGCAAACCTTTGACTAAAAAAACACAGACCATTGGCGCGGGCAGTTCGTGTGGTCGTTGGGCGGAAATGAAATCGCCCATAGCGAGGCCAAAGCAAATAGAGAAATCAGGAAACAGCTCAATACTCCCTTTGACTAGGAGCTAATCTACAAAAGGTCACCATAGTAGTAAAAGCTTTGGGATATTGGTTAGCTTGAAAGTGCTGAGTAAAAAATCTTCTTTTATATCATGTTTTACTTTAAAAAACAAGGAGAAGGTTCTCAATTCGGCTGTATGCTTTTTAATGTCTCTTAATGCAAAACGTCGGCATTTATTTTAAGAGGCGATATAAAAAAAAAAATTGTAAGCTGCAGATTGGTCCCATAGAAATTTTATGTAATTAAAATCGCTTTAGCATTTCGGCAGTGAAGTGGGTTTCTCAACTGTTTAAAAACTTATATTTAGCTATACTTTAAAAATACCGGCAAAGAGTTTAGCTAGCCACCAATGCATGAACAAAGAAATGGGAATGGGCATCTCTTTAGTACATAATACCACCAAGTATGGAGGGAGTGAACTTATGTAGGTCTTAAAGCAACGACCATAGTAACTTCTTCTTTTTCTCCTTTGATTATTTAATTGGTTCAGGCGTGACTTTACGAAATCCCTTTGCTAAACATAAATCATATAAATTTCAAATATTATAATCCGCGTTCTTCTTGCCGCGTAACTATACCTAGTTGTTTTGAACCAAAACAGTAAAGAATGAAAAGAAAATACATTTTATGTAACATATACCTACATACGGTGTAGACGTTGACTAAAGACTATACTGTTGATAATAGACGATAAAATATACCAAATACTCAGCTTTTTGCTTCAATCAGCTTCATTTTGCCCTGAAAGGGGCCAATATAATTCAAACCACAGACTCATCTACACGTCTGCCAAATTGTACTGGACTTAGTTCGTATTCAAAGGATGATTCAAGCAATTATGTCACTCTCGCGAGACCACAACTAAATTGACCAACAACTCCAACTGATTTAACTGCAACTAAATTAACTAGACTAGAGAGTGAAGGCCAATTCAAGTAATGAAATATCTAAATTTTAATTTAGAAAGAAAGAAAGAAAATTGTTTTCTTTTATGATGTGGCACGGTAGATAAGAGAAACACGTCCACTTTAGATACATAACAAACGAAAACTAAACTTAGCATAAGAAGTGAGGTGATGGAAGAAGAATACATAGTAATACCATAGACTAAGGAAAAGAGGTAATACATTGAAATGGTGTCTCTCAATCCCACGTGTTAATTTCGATTTTGACCGTTGAAATTAAAATTTAGTTCACCAACTATACTTTAGTTGATTTTTATTGAATACTTAAATTTTTCACCTCCACCATATTTTTTTAGGCAGGAGCCGCTTAACATCAGGTGGACCATCTGATTATTCCCACTTCCCACAGGCACCACTATGATTCCCACAGGCACCACTCCAACGTAGTGAGACGTAGGCATACAAAAGCAAAAGTTTTAAAGACGGCATGTAATTTGTAGGTAATCTGTGTAGGTATATCTATTCTAATTACTTTTGGTATCTCAAAATCACTGGCATCAATGCTAAGCCGACAATTTGCATAGGGTTATAATTAATACCCGGTTTCCGTTTAACAAGACAAAGGTTTGTTTGGAGGGATGTGAGATACCTTCGACCACAGCCTAACTGATAGGGTCACCAGTCACCACTAATGAAATTAGAAAATGGCTGACTGTAATTCAGGTTTGAAAGGGGTGTTGGTAAAATAACTGACAGATGAGGCTGAATATTTTTATGCCTCAAGTTGATGCACGCACGTTGATGACGCAGGGCAGTGCATCGTAGGGCACGTTCCTGACATTGGTGACTTATGAGGCATTGCTTTTTAGGCGATGGTTACCGCTTAATCAATCCTTAGTTTCCTGCCTGCTCTTGGATTTGTATTAGGTATAATTTTAAGGTTGTTTCGAAACGGGAAGCCTTAAACTAAACACGCATACTATGAAAAATCATAAGTAATAAAAATTTACATTAATTTAAACTCTCAAGTTCTTTGACCTTTTAGCCAAAATAACAATTGGTTAAGCTGCCATCTAGCGGAACTTATTTGAAGCTAGTTGACTTGCAGTTTACAAAAGGTAGGGCCTTTAGCTATAGCTTCCGCACGAACCGTTTCGTCTCAACTAATCTCTTTATGTGATTATAAGCTTGATCACTAGATGGAGTTACTAGTACCCACTCAGTCCTGTTTAGCGTTTAGTGTGAATTTTTAAATTAATTTAAATTTGATTTAAAATTATTTTTTTTTGTTTCAGATCGCCCACAACACTTCAAACAAATAATTCCACATTTAGTCAAATTAAAAGTTCCTAAATTAGGTTAGATAGAATCAAAATGCAGACATACACGTCTAACGAGTTTTTGAGCAGCGCGGGGGTCAGTAGTAGTCAGCAAGCCACCGGTGAAGCCCCCTCGCAGAAAACTAGTATGAAACGACGTTCCTGCGAAGTCCCTTTAGGAGATATATCTACTCAAAACTTCAAGGTTTCCCTGGGTGACCTTTCTAATGACCAAAATTACGATTGTCGTTCTCTCCGATCGACTAAGTCTGAAGACTATAGGCAAAGGACTTACCGCCCGATAGACAGTCGCAGTTACAAGAACTTTAGGTCGTCTTTGATAGATATTTCCACGTATTCGCTATCGAGGCCTCCGAGTTACGACCAGCTGTCGAGGAGGTCGATAGTCGAGGCTCCTGATCAGGGGATCACTTCGAGCATCGAGGGGGTGCTGTGGTCAGATGAAGAGGAGACGGAGTATTTCTACCATGAGAACATCCAAGCCGCGTGGAATCAAGGTAAGACACTTGTTATTATACTTACCTACTCATAACTTATATTATGTAACTATAGAGCAAAACCCAGCGTTGCCCGGCTAGACTCCAAATTAAAGATTATTCTAAATGATTTTGGAATATCTAAGAACATTCTGACATAATCTAATTTTTTTTGTAAATTCCTTGCTATAAACGGATAGACATTGTCATCCGTATATGACTTAAAAAGGGATACCTAGACCTACATTTATAAACTTTTGTCACTCACAATCACCCACTTCAACCCCTTCTGTCCAAACTCTCTTACTCACCACAAAGGGGAGTAGATCGCAGTTGGCAGTGATAGAGAAAACCTTGCACGTACCTTTTATAATATACATATAAATTACTATAGCGGCCACAGAGCAGCAAAAACGCTTTCCGTGATAGCGGCCATCGTCACTTTCGTATTTCTAATTTTGTAGAGGTACCTTTCCTTTATTAGAACATAAGCACTGCTTATTTTATAGCTGCTGTCTTCTTCTTATCGTGTCACTGATTCTGTCCAACCAAGTGTGGTGAAAGGATTATAAGCTGCTGTGTAAATTCATCATCATCATACACATTTCCTGGAAGAACGATTCTGAGCCCTTTCCATCCATCGACTTCCCGCGATCTTAACAATGTCGCCGGTCCATCTGGTGGGTGGGCGTCCTACGTTTCGCCTTCCGGTTCATGGTCGCCATTCTAGACCCTTTATTCCCTAACGGTCGTCAGTTGTGTGTAAATTATGCAGTATTAAATATTGGAACTCTTTTGAATGAGAATCAAAAGGCCTACGTAAAACCAAAACCAAAAAGCTATGTTTACTAACAAAGCCGTGTTGTGCTTATTCAATACATTTTTAGACATTGAACTCGAAGTCTTTGTTCTACTGATATAAAGTTCAAAATCAAATATTTTGTTTGTAATTATGTAAAGTACTCAACCGATTATCATTGATCATTGATCAACGTGATGTGGAGGTGAATGAACGATCATATCAATAAAATACGCGTTTGAATGATGGCTGCACTCCTATTCGGTTCGATTGGAGTAATGTTAGTGTAATGAGTACCTTCGTATGATGTAATATACTAGATCGAGTTGGTTGGACAAAAAAACTTGCTGGTTTATTTTTTGACCTGTTTCTTTCAAACCAGTGCCAGTGTGGTGAAAGGATTTCAAGTGTGCCTGAGAGAGGCTCTTTTCGTGCACTACACATGATGGCTTGGAACTTTTTAGATTTAACGACGTGTAGGTTCTAGGTTTCCTTCACTTTGAGAGTGGACATACATTTTTCGACAGAAAAACTCATGAGAACACAATTGGATTAAAACGACCTTAAGATCGGAAGGATCGCTACCGCGATCGGAAGGAGCACTGGTGGTCTAGTACCAGAGCTCTTCACCACATCCTCTTTTAAAATATTATTATACAAATAATGCTAGCAGCAGCCTGCTGATTAATATCTATCTTCTAACTTATTATAAAAGAAAGTTGTGTTAGTTACACTATTTATCTTGTCCGGTAGCGCTGTAAGAATCGTCAGACGATCACCAGCATTTTGTCCATTCGAAAAAAAAAATACCTACACTATTTATAGCTCAAGAACGGCTGAAACGATTTGCCTGAAAATTGGTGGGGAGGCAGCTTTTTATCCCGAAAAAGTAACGGAAACGGGGTGTAACCGGAACGGGCCAGCAAAGCCGCGGGCGGCTGCTAGTTAAATAATAATAATGGGCTCAAAATTGTCCTTCCTGAAATGTATAGGGGAGGCCTATGTCCAATTGCCCAGCAGTGGACTTCTTTATGCTGCAACGAGCTATTGCGTTTATTGTTTTACTTGTATGACAATACAAAGGTTGAAAGATCATTAGAATATACAAGACGATCACAACAAAATATTTTCAAATATATCAATACCGGCATTGAATTTATAAAACGTAGCAATTATTTTTAAGTATGTACATCATTATTACAACTTCGATTACAGCTCCATTTGTCGCTGTCTACCCCCAAAGTAGCAGCTAAATTATTACTTAAATTAACATCAATTATTTCATTCTTTTTTGGGATTAACTTTATCATTCGTAATTACTGCAATAAGTTACGTAACGGAATTAATAAGAGGTCGTGAAGAATTAATAGCTGAAAGTTGCTTTAAACAGTGTTTAAACTCTGTTATTTTTTTAAATTATAGGCAAGTATATGGCACCACACTGGAACTTCACTGTTATTTTTTTTGTTTAAGGGATTTTTATTTATTTATTTCGCAATCAGTTGCTAAAAAAAAATACATTTTTTTGCCATGCAAACTTTTTATTCTCATTTACTATACATACCACGACCTTCTGATCCGCACATCAAGTGCGGATGATGAAAAATTGCCGAAATTACATACATCTATCCAAAATACACATGAACCTGCCAGTAAAATTTCTCTTAAAAACATTGTTAAAACTGCACAAGTGGGATAGTCTCTCCGCGATGTCGTATTAGACCGGACTTAAGCAATTAGTGCCTCTATCAAGTAGAGTCGCATCCATCAAGATCTTATCTCATGATTCCATAAAGTAGAGAGTAAAGTGCCTTAGTGATAGTGACCCCGTCTTTCGATACATAGACCTGCATTAATAGTAGGTCTGTAGGTTTAGAAGCAATGAATGATAAATACCTAATTATATACTATAGTGGGGATTCCACACTACAATATAACTAGCCCCAAATCAAACAGAGCTTGTGTTAAAAGAACTAGATAACTGATTATGCTACATATTTATTTTTTGGTGAATATTGTATACTTCATCATCATCAGCCTGAAGAAGTCCACTGCTAGACATAGGCCTCCCCTACCATTTCCAGGAAGAACGATTTTGAGCCCTTTCCATCCATCGTCTTCCCGCGATCTTACTCGTAACAATGTCGTCGATTCATTTGGTGGGTGGGCGCCCTACGTTTCGTCTTCCGGTTCGTGGTCGCCATTCGATAACCTTTATCTCTTCAATTTGTAATCTTCTTAATTTTATAATCTTCTCTTCTTGTTTTTTTAAGTCATAATAATCTAATCAATATTATTGATGTACAACAGCTTTAATTAAAGGGTACTATAAAAGTGCGCTCTAGAAGGCGGCTTCTTTTAAATCTTTATTATCGCCTTTGAAGTGTACCGATGTTTGACACTACAAGTCCACTTAGCTCAAGAGGTTTGATACCTACAGGAAATTGATACCTACCTACTTGATAGATTAAGCCGTGACCTGGTTACAGATAAGGGCACTGGTGGCCTAGTGGTAGTGACATCGCCTTCTGGTCGCGGATTCGAATCCAGTCGGGTACCTATACCGGGTCGGGCTTGAGTAATCGGCAGCAGTTGCCCCTGACGGAACCCCCTTGAGAAACTGGTCTTCTCATCATGCCGAAAATCCTAACCAGCTAAGAAGAAAACCTAATCAGATCTTTGCCAAGTTTATAGGCGACTAAATTAAAGCTAATAAGTACCCATAAAAAAAAATTGAAATTCAGATCTTTTTACTTTTAATCTAGCTTTTATTCATCGAATAAAAGCTTTATCGCAACTGAAGTTTAAAAAATTTGAAAAACCTACTTTATGGTCAAACTGTTGTACCTACCAATTTTAATGGTATTTATATGGGGGCACTTTGGAAGTATGTATATGTACCTACCTAACCTTTTAGATAAAATATTTTTTTTTTCAAATTTGCTCATAAATTTTAAAGTTTTAGATAGTGCAATCCACGAAGGCGCGCCCCACTATTCCTCCTAACCGTTTATAGTATATGTGTGCAAGCTTCCGTCAATGTTTGAGTGTTATCGGTACACACTAATTACCTATGAGTGCACACGCACACTACAATGAATAGACTACGGTTCGCGACTGCCGCTCGGAGCAAACTCCCCGCACCCCGCGAGGGGCGCGTCTTCGTGAATTGCACTATCTATATACGATAATATACTTAAAAAAACCTTTTTACATTATTATGAAGTAGGTGAAAAATAAAAATCAATACATTGTTTTAGTTATTTTTATTAAATGAATATGTCGAATGTGGATATAGAATCTTGCACTACTCATAGAACTGCATACTTAAAAGTAATGCATGGTCATACATAAAAAAATACGTGTTGACTTTCTCTCCTGCTTTTTCGACGGATAAAATTGTTAAATTGATTTGACATTCATGTTTAGACGAAAACACTACTCGTGTTTATTCCAGCCAAACGGATCGTACCAATCCACGTACTTTGCTGTTCCTGCGTTTATAATATGGCCATAAAGCCTTCTGAAGTTTTGCAACGGGTTACCCGGGATGCAGCCTCCATCACAGCTACATCCAAACATGTTGCACGAACCCCTGGCGCAGTAAGTTCCTGGCTCCGAGTGCCCTGATCCACAGATGTCGACGTTGCATGTTGGTGTCCAGACTTTGTTCACTAAACATAGAAAAAACAAACGATAAGGCAACTAAACAAATATTTACAAAATGTAAAAAATACACAAGAAATAATTGAGCTATCTGCAGACCATTACAAACGATCTAGAGATAGCAACTGATCCAAATCAGTACCAGACTCATACTCATATTATTTATTGCAATTATTATGTTACATGGTGAGGTCTTAAAATAAAAAATGGTGAATACATAATAGGCCCTAATGCATATCGCAGTGCATAGCAATATTTGGAGTGGAAGCGTGCCGAAGTCTGAAAAAGTAGATAAATTAAAAGCTATTAATTGTTAGTGTTCTATTGAAGTCAATTAAATTATTACTAGTTGGTAACCGAGCTTCGCTCGGATTTTTTTTCGTTAATTTGTATTTTTAAGAAATCATAAGAGTCATATTATTATCTTTACTGGTTTATTCTTACTGAACCACGCCATCTGCTGGACATGCTTGCAGTGAGTTGCTCACAATCGTCAATAGAGGTAGATGGCAGCAGCAGTCACATATTCAGTTTATGTTTTTAGTTTGTTTTAACGAACAGACTCTTTTTCTGAAAATGAATCCTAGCTAGATCGATTTATCGCCCCCGAAACCCTCTGTATGCATAATTTCATGAAAATCGTTGGCGCAGTTTCCGAGATCCTAAATATATATATATATACAAGATTTTCTCGTTTAAAGGTATAAGATTAAAACGCAGGCAGTGTATCATTGAAAAAGTCTTTTAAATTATAATAGCATTTTTTTATCAATAAGTCCTTTAATTTATATTCAAATATCCTATCCTTTTTTAGATCCTTTATTTGTTCGGGGATTTTATTATAAACTTTTGACGACATTGTTGTTGGACCAAAACTATGTATTTTTAATTTAGAATTAGGCAGTACTAGCTTGTGCTTGTACCTGCATAGGTAACGCCGTAGCAAGTCAGTTTTTTTCACGAAAAATTTGTGGGTATTTCCTTACAAACTTACAAGCTTCGAATAATTATGTAAATGTTTGTTAATGTTAAAATTTTTAGGCTACGAAAATGTTCTTGGCAGGTTTCCGGAAGCTTTATATTGGTGAGGGTACGGATGCATGACTTTTGTAGAACAAAGAGATCATGGACATCGACACTCTTACCCCAAAGGGTAATGCCAATTGTGAACCAAGCGAATGCATAGGCGTATTATGCAGTTGTTGAAGTTTGTAGGTCTGTTGCTTTTCTAAGTTCCATAAGGGAATATGTAAAACTGGACATTTTGGACCTTATTTTTTGGATATGGATTTTCCAATTCCAGGCGGAAGCGTCCCCAAGACGCTGGCCACGCTGGCTGCTAATGCGATGAGCCAGATGCATACCAGCCCTTGGGTAACGCATCGCTTCGTTCAGTCGCCTAGACCAAAATTTTGAAGACCAGCAAGGCCTCGGTTCCCCACGGACCCAGAATCTTACCTAACACCAAGAGGATCCAACAAGTAGGCTCTGTCGAGACCTGCATATTTTCGCCTCTTGAGATTCTCGGCCGGATCTGCCGTCGTCCCGATCTGCCGTCGTCCCAGCCACAACGGATGTCTTTGGCAGATGAGAAGGCGCAAGTGCGTCGAAACACGTAGCGTCCCACACAAGTGGCCTCCCCAACTCCCAAGGAACAAGCGTCATACTGTCGGGTCACTTACCATCTTATATCTCTAAATATCTTACCTATGTTTCCAACAACGCCATCGTTCTCAACATGATCTTGCATATAACCACCAGGAACCTCGTTGCATTTATGGCCACGTTTCATTGAGTACCAAACGATGTGACTCTTGCAACATTCCGAGTTGATCAAAGTAACCACTTGAAGAAATAACACACTGATTATGATAGACTTCATTGTGCCGCTGTTTAGTCATAAACAAACAGCAGATATGAATGATGTTTCAATATTTTTTGTTCTTTTATACGTTTTACTTACCTATAAATACATTAGTTGAGGCTATTATATAACACAAGTATTAATTATTTGGCCAATTAGGGCTTCTGTTATCACCAGTTACCCCTGACGCTATATAAATAATCGAAAAGCCCTGTATAATAATGTAAGCCTGAATAATGCAAAGGCCTGTTTATTAATATATTACTAGTGAGAGCACTGGTAGTCTGTGGTAGCAGCCCCGCCTTCCGATCGAAGTTGAAATCCAGTCGAGCACCAAAGGAAAACATCGTGTAGAAACCGGCATGGTGTACAATCTAATAAGTTTGAAAATCATGTGTCGAGTGCATGAAAGGAGCCTCTCTGAGGTGCACTTTAAATCCTTCCATCACACTGGTTTGAAAGAACAAAAAAAACACGATGTAAAGGGAGTTGGTATATAAATTGCAGAATGAATTAAGGACCTACCAAACAGCCGATTAAAGACGTACGTAAGAAGTCGTAGGCTGTATGTCTGTTTGTCTAGGCTTCGTAGCTCGTAGGACACAATAATACCAACCATGCTATAAGTTGGAGTTCTTTCTGTATTAGTCTTTATAATACCATAAAATTATGCTGCTTTTGTCTCTGAATACGCAAGCAAAGCCGCGTGTGATAGTTAGTAATTGAAAAAATAAACATGGTCTTGATGAACTTATCGATTTGGAGTCATTTAATGATAATCATTATTTGGAGTACTTACATACTGCTTTTCTATTAATAGTTCTTTTGTTGTCAGGGCCAGTTATACTAATAGATTGCTAATCGATCAAATAAATATTCCACGATTGATTATCTCAAATTTAGGTTTCACCGTTGATAAACTTTCCGTTCACAGTCGCTAATTGCGCGATTATCGCCCCCTTTTTAGGGGAAGTGCTCCTCCAATCAAATATCTAAAAAAACAATTCTATAATGTCAAGTAACCAGTGTATCAAGTTTAATCGATCAGTCGTAAAATGGTCTGTAAGCGAGACCAGAACCAGACAGACATCGAGACAAGCATTTTTGACCAATTCGAATAGTAAAAAATCTCAAATTTTTACAAGTTCAAACCTAAACAATTCATTTAACCATGAAAAAGGTTGTATTTTCTAGAAATGGCTCCTATAATAAGATGTTAAAATTAAGTAATTCAACTGGCCGACTGCTTAAGAATGCATAAGTTTATCACGCATTTATAATATCGTGTGCGAAATCACACCTCGCCGGATGAAAGTAAGTATACAGTAGGCCTACCACAAGCTCTGTCTGGTTCTGTCTCTGGCTTTGAGTCTGTGTGAGTTTTGACTAAATAAATCCTACGTTGAAACGTCAAACACACAGTTTTACACACAGTTAATCTGTATTTTTTAGAAATTATATTAAAATACCAATTAAATACTGATGAAATGCTGAAATCTGAATAATACTTTTCGATCTCGGAAACTGCACCAACGATTTTCTCGAAATTTACTATACAGGGGTTTTCGGGGGCGATAAATCGATCTAGCTAGGATTCATTTTTAGAAAATGACGATAAGTTGGTGTTTTGCAATAATCAAACATAAACTCAATATACGACTGTTCCTGCCATCTGTTGGCGATTGTGAGCAACTAACTGCAAGCTAGAAGGCGTTGTTAATTAAAAATAAGCCAATAAAGATACGACTCTTCCTAACATCTATTGGCAAATAATAATACTATTTTTTTTTAAACCCGAGCGAAGTTCGGTCATACCGGCTCGTACATTATATATACAAGATTTTCTCGTTTAAGGGTATAAGATAAGATAAGATTTATTTGTCGTAATGCGTAGATGTTTTGTTTGCTGTGTTATAAAGTTATTCAGAGTAATAGCTTTAATCAATCGATAATTTTCCCCGTAGCAGTACCTATTTTCTACAAATCAATGTGCACTCAAGTTCTTTATAGCCATAAACATCTATAGCGACAAGATACGAGATCGATTTTCTATTCGATTCCAACATGATTAACTTATTAGCTACATCACTACCTACAAGTGCGAAAGTTTGCATGTAAGTATTAAGAATACATACTACTTCTATTTACTGACAGTAAACCAAGTAACTACCTAATAAAGTAATGTAGTTATTGAACTTTATTCTCAAAAGTAATGAACAATTTGAATTGATGTGAATTATTCATATTCATTTATTTATTCATTTAATTTAATGACTTAAACTTAATGTTTAGTGCTTTAAAGCGACCATGCAGGGCGTTAGTATAGATAAATAGTTTGGGGTTATGCGATTTCAATAACATTGTTTTTATCACTGATGGGCGATGAGAGTTTAATTGTTTACTGAAATAGCTGTGGTTGGCTCTTATTTAATTGGATTATAAGTAAAAATAATTTAAAAAATCATTAGCTCATGGGATTTAGGACATGAAATCCCCACCAGTGAGGATTTGTTGATGAGGATTTCAGGAATATAATAATTTTACCTATAGGTACCGACAACCGTTGGTGAATAAAGGTTCTCGAATGGCGACCACGAACCGGACGACAAAACGCAGAACGCCCACTCACCAGATGGACTGACAAAATTGTTAAGATCGCGGGAAGTCGGTGGATGGAAAGAGCTCAGAATCGTTCTTCCTAGAAATGTGTAGAGGCGGCTTATGTCCAGCAGTTGACTTCTTCAGGCTGGCAATGTGGCGACAAAAGATAAAATGTAAATTTCCTCACACCTAAAACCCGTAAATCATCCCATCACAAAGACAGTTAAAATTTCCATCACAGTTAACACGCACGTTCGCAATCTACACAAGAGGCGCGTACTGTAATTTGAATGGCCATACAGTGAGGATATTATTTATAGCAAACCGTTGGAAAGTATAGAAAGTGGTAGTACGAAGTATGATAAGATACTATTGAGCTGGGATTAATTAAAGCGAGATACTACTGATTTAATATGCGCTGTGATAAATTTACGGGGAATGGTAGCTAACTGAGGTTGATTCAATTGGCTTCTCAGCTTATTTGATAGTAGGTTTGCCTCCTGCGCCGTAGGTCATGAGTTTGATCCCCACTTAGAAAAAATACAAATTTTCAAATATATTTAAGTATTTGGAAACTAGTAAAAGTCGACAAGACATAAAAACGAGTGTTAGCGAATACTGACTGCAGAAGTATAGAACTGTTTGTATGGTGAACACAGATGTTTGTTCTCTGTCTGGGTGTTATCATCATCATCATCATCCGCAGCCCGACTTAACCCACTGTTGGGCATAGGCCTCTCTTTGCTCTTGCCACTTACCACGATCTTGGGCTACCCTCATCCAACTGCGGCCCACGACGCTGGTAATGTCGCCAACCCATCGTGCTAATGGACGTCCAACGCGTCTCTTCCCAGTCCTCGGCCACCACTCCATCAATCTTTTGCACCACCTGTCGTCATCACGCCTTGCCAGGTGTCCTGCCCAAACCCATTTGAGTTCCATATTTCGTATAGAGTGTTATATTGTACACTAATAAAGTTTGTATTGACATAAAAAATCTACGTATAATGTACATAATAATATCAATATTGGAAGAAATCACTATTAGCGATAAGACCGCCAATTGTAACTCGAGTTTTAAGTATTTAGTCCATGTTTTTTACCTTTTAATTTTGGTGTACAATAAAGTATAATATTCTATTCTACTAATAAGTATTATATCAGCTATTCGGTTCCCATAGTACAAGCTCTGCTTTATTTGGGGCTAGTTGCGCGGATTTTCGACAAAATTTATTTATTTACTAGCAGCGAAGTCCGGCGTTGCCCGGACATTCCAGAATGTTAAGGAACATTCTAGAACGTTTGCAGGAAGGAGCATTCTATTCTAAAAGATTTTGACAAAATCTTAAATTTTTTGAATAATCTTTATTTGATGGAAAAGGTTGGACATAGAAAAGTCCCTACGTGTTAGAAAAGGATAAACATAGATTTTTGCAACATTTTGCATTGATGCTGTTCCTATTAGTCGTAGCGTGATGTTATATAGCGTACAGCTTTCCTCGATAAATGGACTACCCAACACAAAAATATTTTTTCAATTCAGACCAGCAGTTCCCGAGATTAGCGCGTTCAACCAAACAAACAAACATTCAAACTCTTCAGCTTTATAATACTTGCAGTTGGTGTATTTTTTATTGTTCATTCGTATTTTAAAGAAATCATAAGAGTCATATTATCTTTATTGGCTTATATATACTGAACAACGCCATCTGCTGGATATGCTTGCAGTTAGTAGCTCACAATCGTCAATAGATGGCAGGAGCAGTCACATATTCAGTTTATGTTTAATTATTGAACTCGAGGTGAATTAATCATTTTCTTAAAATGAATCCTAGCTAGATCAATTTATCGCCCCCGAAAACCCCTTTATACTAAATTTCGTGAGAATCGTTGGCGCAGTTTCCGAGATCCTAAATATAATATATATACAAGATTTTCTCGTTTAAAGGTATAAGATTAGTATAGATATTTATTTTCTAATCAAAATGTGACTCATAAGTTCAAGTAATAATAGCGTTATTAAGCCAACAGATTGGCGACATTTTGCGATCTAGAAATCAAGGATGCAGTAAGTGGCGAAATAAATTGAGGTGGCTGCATGAAATAGTAAGGCCTGTTGCACAATGAAGAGTGATTTATATTGAACTTATATTAATACGGTGAGTCGCAGTTGCAGCGTTGTGTCACAAAGGCAAACTATCTAGTATCACAAGAATAACTTTGAAACGTCTTAAAGCTAGGTGAGTCTAGGTGCCAGTTCCACGCGACCGCACTCTCACGGAAGACCAGTGATATACAAGGTGTATCTAAATATGTGTACTATGCGAAGGTGGGGGGTTTCAGACCACAATGGTGATCAGTTGTGGGGGGGAGATAATTAAAAATTCCTATTTTCAGTTTCCCATACAAAAATATTTAATTTCATAATGCCTAAATAAATTGACAACCCTATCCTTGGAACCCCTTGACCCCTTGACCTACTACCTCTGTAGGTCTACTACTTCTACCTACTACCTCTGTAGCTGAGTTTAGGGTTGTCACTTTGTATAAAGTCAGCTGTTCATGTTGAAACTTCGTTGCAGTTTTTTTCAGAGATACCAATCGAAGTTCGAAAAGTCGTTGAACAAAAGTTGTTCCCTGGGGGGTGGAAATTCACCCCCCTTCAGGATAGTACACATATTTTGATACACGTTGTATAGTAACACTCGCTACTATAGCATATGCTGAGTGGCAGTTCCACAAACCTTGGAGCCGGCATGGTCACACACCGTTTGGTTTCAGAGGAACTTCTTCCTGCGCACTGCTCGACTGCACTCTTCCTGCTGAGGTTTCTCCCAGAGAACAATGTTTCTTAATTTTATGTGATGTGCAATAAATTATTTTCTTTCTATCTATGTAATAAACTTATCCCAACGATATTTCATTTGTTTTGGTTGATCTATGTTTTATTACCTAGTTGTTCATAGTTTTAAAGTTTATTTTTACCCGACTTCCAATCAAAAAATCAAAAAGGAGGAGGTTCTCAATTGGGTTGTATTTTTTTTTTTTTAATGTTTGTTACCGCATAACTTCGTCATTTGTGAGCCGATTTCAAAAAATATTTTTTTATCTGAAAGGTACTGTTTTCAGATTGGTCCCATTTTAAATTTGTTAAAATCGGTTATGCCATTTTTTTTAAATATTTTTTTTTATGTTTGTAACTGCATGCCTCCGTCATTTATGAACCGATTTAAAAAAATATTTTTTTATTTGGAAGGTTATTCTTACGTCCAGATTGTCCCAAACAAATTTGATTAAAATCTGTTTAGCCGTTTGACAATGAAGTCGGTTTCTCAAGTTTTGTAAACTTAATAATAATAATAATAATAATTCTTTATTGCACACAGAGACATTTACAAATAAGTGATAACTTACTGACAACACAGGACATGTACATAGGCGAGCTTAACCCTAATAAGAGTTTTCTTCCAGCAAACCTTTGGGGCTAAGAGAGAGCTAGAAGTAAAATGGTAGTAATGTGTACCAACTTGAAGTTATATACGGAACAAGAGAAACTCATCTACTAATAAATAAACTACTTACACATACATACTACAAATTACAATAAATACACACAATACCTAACCTACCCATATATATATACACATATATATATATATAATATATAAAATAATCACATTTAGACAATATTAAATAGAAACTATGAATTTACTTACAAGGAATGATAGTGCTAGTGATATAATTATTTTCTGTTCAATCTTTTTGCTTGGGGAAGATTGTAGGTACGTGGCATCACCGACCAACAACATTATGCATTATGAAAATGATCATGCAGGATTCGGTTTTTAAGGTTATTAAAAAATTAGTGTAAGTGCTTGTTTCGCAAATAAATAATTATTCTATTCTATTCTATTTGATAAACTAATCGCCCCGATGTGCACCAGGCTTTAGGTTTCTAGTGAGTACTTAATCAACCCCACTGAAGTGGTGAATTAGCGATCACATTTTCTCTCCATTTGCATACATAGTGGTCGTGTATATAACTATTACATAGTATATGAAATAGGTACGTATATCTACAAGATCATAGGGTGTTTAACGATGTATTGAGAAAATTGGGACAGTTTCAAACCCCACCTATTAACCCCACCTCAGAGCGAAACTACTCAAATCATAAAAATATTCATAGTGAATTCATTATTATTAGTTAATTTGTTAGAAGCAAGTAGGAAGCAAGATTAAATTATTATTGAAGATTAGGTGAAAATTGAACTGCTCTGGTCCGTTTTCTTATAATTTGATAAACTCCTTTCAACATTTTTTTACGTACTAATTTATACGAGTCTTGTAATATCCAAATATTTGTAAGGCGAGGAACTCACTAAACATTTCTCCTTATTCTTCCTGCCCTTATCCTACTTTATGTGGGGTCGGCACAACATGTCTTCTTCCTCCATTCCCCTCTGTCATCTCTACATTCACTCCTCTCTTATCCATGTCATCTTTCACACGTTCATCCATGTTTTCTTACTCACTAAACATTTCATAGTATCAGAAACTAGTGCTTAGCCCACTGATCAACTTAATGAGATTACTTAGCTGCTAACTAGATACTGACATACCCGGCTAAGTGATGTTTCTCCGCAGTTATGTCTAATCACTGTGCTCTAGAATGTGCCTGACTATATCTATCTGCCTTCAAGAGTGTTATTTTGCCGTCGTGGTGCGGGAAGCTCTACAAAATTTGTCCGAAGGGATACGCATTCGTTTTCGCATAGACGGAGGACTTTTTAATATTGCTAGGCTAAAATCTATAACTAAAGTTTCTTATACCACTATGACTGACATTATGTATGCGGACGACCTATGTTTTGTTACGGACAGCTTAGAAAGTCTGCAAAGTCTTATCAGTGGTCTCGACGAAGCATGCACTAAATTTGGTCTTAGGATAAATGTCAAGAAGACTGAAATCATGTCTAATATGGTTGTCCAAAACATCATGGCGCCAAGTGTATGCATCGGTGAAGATGTTCTGAAACTAGTGGAGAAGTTTAAGTATCTTGGTAGCACAATAACATCGAAATGTGACCTTGATGCTGAAATAAACAGCAGAATAGGAGCTGCAGCCGCGGCTTTTGGCAAATTGCGGCCCAAAGTTTTCCGTTCGCACGACCTTAAACTCTCTACAAAAATCAGCGTTTATATGGCTGTGGTGCTGCCTAACCTGCTATACTCATCTGAGACATGGGTCTTATACCGAAAGCACATTCGTATACTAGACAGATTTCACCTCAAATGTCTCCGAGACATCATGAACATCAGATGGTCGGATCGTGTCAGGAACACAAACGTACTGAAGTTTGCAAACATCATTGGCATTGAGGTGTATCTTATGAGGCGGCAGCTGCGCTGGTGTGGACATGTGTCTCGTATGTCAGAAAGTAGAGTGGCAAAGCGCATCTTCTTTTCAGAACTTCAGTGCGGTAAGCGAAAACGCGGCGGCCAATACCTGAGATACAAGGATGTTCTGAAAAGACATATGAAGAGATGCAAAATAGAGCCTTCTCGATGGGAGGCACAAGCAGCGCAGCGCCCTGAATGGAGACGGCTCATTCACCAACATGTCAATGGTTTTGAAACCGAACGACGTGATGAGCTCGATAAAAAACGTGATGAGCTGAAGGCTAGACCACCTGTAGCCATTATTTATAATTACGTCGGGGGTGTATTGACATGCCCCGAGTGCGCACGTACTTTTGTCAACAAAATTGGGTACATTAGTCATCAGAGAGCGCATGAAAGGGCTGCCCAACTTATTTCCAATTAGTTTTATTTATTTATTAGTTTAAGTTAGAGTTAATATCGCCTATTTAGTTGTACAGTCGCTGTAGCCGAAATCGGCCAGGACGTTATATAGTGTGATATAGGTAGCGGCACGTAACTTTAGCGCTGACCGTTATTGCGCAGTCAAAATTAAGGTACCTGAGGGGGGCTAGCGGGATGAAGGGCGGGCGTGCGTAGCGCCGATTGGCTCTCTGGTCGAATTCCCTCCCCGCACCGATACGACACTCCGCGCAGATCCAGTAAACAGCCGCGTTCTCAATTGTATTGTAATTGACAGATAATGTGTTTCTTTTTCTACTCCCCATAAACTTATTAAAAGTTATGTCTTAGGCACCTACTATAAATAAGATCAGATGCGTTTTTCAAGGAAATAACATTATTTAATTTATATTTGTGGATAATTTCACATGAAAAACGCAATAAATCAATTTTTACCACCAACATTTTTGTACCTATTACAGATCTTTTACCAGTGATGTCTTCTATTTCAGTAAGGTATTTTCAGGAAGCTTCATACAAGTACAAATATTTACATCCGCTTATGCGTGAGCGCATCTGGTCAGCTGTAAGCCTACCACAAGCTCTGTCTGGCTCTGGTTTCAAGTCTGTGTGAGCGTTGACTAAATAAATCGTACGTCGAAACGTCACACACACACAGTATAATACACTGGTGCTCACCAGTTCTGGTCTGGTTTGAGTCTGCGTGAGTACTCACTCACGCAGACTCAAACCAAAGCCAGAGACAGAGCCAGACAGAGCTTGTGGTAGGCCTACTGGTTGGTCGGATAAGAGTAACACAGGCAAGAATGCACATTTAAATAAGCACCAAAGTACAACTTTTCAAAGAGATTTTTATGTTTGTTATTTTGAAACAATAAAAGTTTTAACACAACACAACTTACCCACATCTTCTTCTTATCGTATCACTGGTTCAAACCAGTGTGGCGAAAGGATAATAAATGCACCTCAGAGAGGTTATTTTCGTGCTCTCGACACCATGTTTTTGAACTTTTTAGATTCTACCATGCCGGTTTTGACGCGATGTTTTCCGTCACTGCTTGAGAATCATTTAATTATTTATTCCTATTGCTACAGAGCTTTTAATTTTTTCTACAAAAAAAAAGGAGTGGTACAAGTCTAGGTTACACTATTACTACTATAGCCCGTTAGTGTCCCATTGTTGGGCAGACCTCCCCCATTTTTCCCAGTCACTATACGATCGTTGCCAGTCCCACTCACAGTGACATCTTTATATAAATACTAGTGGCCGCCCGCGGCTTCGCTCGCCCCGTTCCCGTTACTCAATAAAACTATCCTATGTACTATTCCAGGCCATAATCTATCTTTGTGCTAAATTTCATTTAGATACGTTCAGTCGTTCTGGCGTTATTAAGTAAAAAACATCCATACATACAAACTTTTGCATTTACGAGTATAATATATAGTGGGATCATTCATAGTAGTAACGGTGCAGGCTGTTGGCCCGAGCTGAGATGATAAATTCAATGATTTACTACTAATCCGGCCTACATTTCTGGCTTTATCATCGGTCCCGATCGTGTAAGCTTCGCCATAACATTGATGTATGAATTTGTATTGAATGTAAACGATTTAGATTTAGCAGGTTCCTAGAAAACAGTCTAATTAGACTCTGTTAATTTAAATCTTAAAAGTGAAATGTTTTTGCTGCTTATAATAACTACGTCTCAATAAATTGGAGTGGCACTCAAACTTCACTTTTGTTTTGCAAAAGGATCAAACTAATGAAAAAAGAAAAAAAAAGAAAGAAAGAGTTTTGAAAAAGGAAAAAAAGAATCATAAAAATCGGTTCATAATCGACGAAGTTATCCGCAAATACACATAAAAGAAGCATAAGTATATATTTATGATGCAGTATATCAGGGGAAGTTTGAAAGTAGCACCAGTGACAGAAAAACTGAAGAGCAATAGGTTGGCGTGGTACGGGCATGTCATGAGGAGGGATGAAAGTCATGTGACTAGGAGAGTAATGAGTATGGATGTGGATGGATATGTGAGCAGAGGTAGACCAAGGAAAACATGGATGAACTGTGTGAAAAATGACATGGAAAGGAGAGGAGTGAATGCAGAGATGACGGCTGACAGAGGGGAATGAAGGAAGAAGACATGTTGTGCCGACCCCACATAAAGTGGGATAAGGGCAGAAAGAAGAAGAAGAAGTATATATTTATGATCGAATTGAAGTAGCTCTGCCTTCTGAGCCGTAGCTCGTAGGTTCAATCCCCACCGAGAACAAAATATTTGTGTGGTGAACACAGATGTTTGTTCTCTGTCTGGGTGTTATATTGTATTCTAAGTATGAATTTGCAAAAAAAAAGTATATAGGTATTTATATTATATATAAATACCTATATACTTTTTTTGATGATAGCTGATATATACAGGGTTATTCATTATTAACTGCAAATACTCAGGAATTAGGTTCAACAAATAGAATAAAAAATATTTATGAAATTATTTTTTTTTAATTTGATCAAATTTTTTTTCAAGTTTTTGTATCAAAATTTTATTTTTATTAACTTATTTACGGCTATTGCATAATGATTGCCACGGAGAACAGAACGATGACCCACCCAGGCGGTGACTGAACGCAGAGTGTCACTCACAGCGCGCGGGCGCGGATCAAAGGTCAAAATAGGTCAGGCGCCAATGATTCCTTTATCGATTTTCTCGGGATTTTCATAACAAAACTTTAAAAAAATCATTTCATAAATATTTTTTATTTTATTTGTTGAACCTAATTCCTGAGTATTTGCAGCTAATAATGAATAACCCTGTACTTTATATAATAAGTATATAGGTATTATATAAAGTATATATCAGCTATCTGGTTCCCTTAGTACAAGCTCTGCTTAGTTTTGGTTTAGATAGTGTTGTGTGGATTAGTCTTTAGTATTTATTTATTTTATTTATTTATCTGATGACCACACCTGACAGACACAGAACAAACATCAACGTTCAATGAACAAAATATTTGTCTTAGATGTGTTCAAACTCATAACAGCAGGAGGTACAGCAGTAGGGCTACCACAAGCTCTGTCTGGCTCTGTCTCTGGCTCTGTTTTTAAGTCTGTGTGAGTGCTCAACTGCTCACCTGTGTATTATGCTGTGTGTGTGACGTTTCGACGTATAGGATTTATTTAGTCAACACTCACGCTGACTCAATACCAGAGCCAGAAACAGAGCCAGATCGAGAGTGAAGGTTAGGTACTGACCAACTCTGAGCTGTGAGTGGAATTCGTTACACACGGCAAATATGTGCCAATCAAGCAATAATTGGTAATAAAAACAAAAAGCAGCCAAGTGCGAGTCGGACTCGCCCATGAAGGGTTCCGTAGCAACAAGTAACATCATATAAAAGTTTTGTAGTTCGTCGAAAGGTAAATTGCGGCTTACGATTTATGACGTACCTATAAAAAAAACTACTCACTAGATCTCGTTCAAACCAAATATCGTTGGAAGTTTGCATATAGTAATGTACATCATATATTTTTTTAGTTTTATCATTCTCTTATTTTAGAAGTTAGAGGGGGGGTCACACATTTTACCACTTTGGAAGTGTCTCTCGCGCAAACTATTCAGTTTAGAAAAAAACCTCAACATCATTTTTGAAGACCTATTCATAGATACACCACACGTATTGGGTTTGATGAAAAAATTTTTTATGACTTTCAGTTTCAAGGACCCCCAAATTTTTTGTTTTTTTTCTACTTTTGTGTAAAAATCTTAATGTGGTTTACAGAATACATTTACTCGCCAAGTGTCATCAGTCTAGCTCTTATAGTTTCGGTGAAAAATGGCTGTGACATACGGACGGACAGACAGGCAGACAGACATGACGAATCTATATAAGGGTTCTGTTTTTGCCATTTGGCTACGGAACCCTAAAAATTGCAATAACATTCTGTTATAAAAACCACGTTCTCGCAAATCACTCTCGCAATACTTTCACTCAGCGAATCAATTATGAAATAGCTTTATTTAATCTTAAAACAAATTAAATTCGCGAACGGATTGACGGACAGACTTCTGTTTTTTGTCTCTTGTTTTTAGGGTTCCAAATGGCAAAAACGGAACCCTTATAGATTCGTCATGTCTGTCTGTCTGTCTGTCCGTCCGTATGTCACAGCCATTTTTCTCCGAAACCGCAAGAGCTAGACTGATGAAACTTGGTGAGTAGATGTATTCTGTGAACCGCATTAAGATTTTCTCACAAACATAAAAAAAAACAATAAATTTTGGGGGTCCCATACTTAGAACTGAAATTCAAAAAACTTTTTTTCATCAAACCCATACGTGTGGGGAATCTATAAATAGGTCTTCAAAAATGATGTTGAGGTTTCTAATATCGTTTTTTTCTAAACTAAATAGTTTGCGCGAGAGACAATTCCAAAATGGAAAAAAGTTGGTCCCCCCCCTCTAACTTCTAAAATAAGAGAATGATAAAACTATAAAAATATATGTTGTACATTACTATGCAAACTTTCAACGATATTTAGTTTGAACGAGATCTAATCAGTAGTTTTTTTTTTATGCGTCATAAATCGTAAGCCGCAATTTACCTTTCAAAGAACTACAAGAACCTTTATATTATGTTACTTGATGCTACGGAACCCTTCATGGGCGAGTCCGACTCGCACTTGGCTGCTTTTTTCATGTTTGGATAGTCTCATTCGCTGATGTACGCGAAAGTTTACTATGAAAGGTTAGTAGAAGTATGTGCCGTAGTTTTCTATAGGAATAGACATGTGAAAACAAAAACTAAGCAGAAGTTTCTTCACAACTTCCAAAGTAAGTTGGTGAACTTAAGTGAACAAAGTCTTCAAGAATTGACAAAACAACATTTTAAAAGTTTTCAGGCTGATGATGATGATGACTAGGCGTAGGGAAGCCTGATCGCTGACATCGGTTTTTACCAGTCTACCAAACTACAGGAATCTTTATATTGTAGACTAGCAGCCCGTCCCGGCTTCGCACGGGGTAGACAATATTGTTGTACATTATTTTGTTCTATCGCTTATAGTTTCGGCAGCGCATTCGACGAAAGACATTTTAGGACTCATTTTTCTACACCTTCGGTTACATTGTTCAAATTTTACCAAGGATCCCTATTTTTTTTCCAAATGAAATGTAGCCTATGTCAAATTGGAAGAATGTAGCATTCTATTGGTGAAAGAATTTTTTAAATCGGCCCAGTACTTTTTGAGCCTATTCATTACAAACATACAAAAATAGGTACAAATCTTTCCTCTTTATAATATTAGTATAGACAACATAATCTCGTTTGATTGACATCACATATATAAAACTATTACTATAAAATAAATACTGAAATTATTATAAACTCTAAAACATTATCTTATGGCAAGACATGTACAGTCGCGGTATGAAAATGTTCGTCACCTTAGCTCAGCTTAGCTTAGCTTAGTGTTCGGTTTTCGCTTGCACCAGTGCCTTGATCATGAACACATTTTGACATAATTTGTGACGTTAACTTATCGGTGTATTCTGTCTATTCAGTTTTGAAAGGTAATATGTGATCGTGATAATGTTGAACAAATCAAGTTGAAAATCGACGAACATTTTCATTCCGCCACTATACGTTCAATGGTATTGAGGCTTGTACTTTTCACTTAGAAGACAACAATGAGAACAGGTTGGTAGGCATGTTTATAGCAAACAATTTACTTGTTAGAAGAAAGAAATGGTGGCTAAAATGCTGCATGCGGTTAACACTAAACACTTATAGCACTTATACGTGCACGTATAGGCTATACCACACTTCGTAATTTTGCTCCTAGATTTACACACAATTTTTTTATTTTAGCTTGGATCATTCCATTGCAAGGCAAAGGCCTCCCTCCCTTTATTAGGGATTATTTTATTCATGATTTTTTAGGCCACATACTTTATTTGCCTATTTCAAGTTTCATCCAAATCGGTCCAGCCGAAGCAGCATGACTGAACCACAAAAAACTTAACTTTCGCATTTCCTAAAAATATTCCGCTATCAATTATTTATGTTTAACTAAGAAAAACTTAGACTTCTTGTAGAACTAAAATGTATCTGCGTCTTGGTACTATGGTAGTGTACGAGCAAAGTATAAAGCTGCTTTCATAGATGCCGTTTTTTGTTGTTATAAATATAAGCCCGCTTTTTCTTAAAACTTTGCTAACTAACGATTGCACAATCTATTTAAAAGTCAACTGATGTAGGAGCTGATGAATTATTGAAATCACTTAATTTCTATGCCAAAGAAGAAACCTCATGCTGTCAAATGGGTGATAAAGTACTCGTTCACCTTAAATGATCAATTGAGCATAGTCCACAGCTTTATTGTATCTACTGCTGAGCCTTTATATTAGGATTTAGGTTGTCTGGAAGAGATCGCTCTTAGCGATAAGGCCGCCCATTGTACCTTTATTTGTAATGTTTCTTTTAAATGTATTCTTTTGTGTACAATAAAGTATTAATCTATCTATCTATCTATCTATATTGCTGTACTGTAAAAAAAAGTATAATTTTAATTACTGTCCTAATATAAAAAGTATAATTTTAATTGTGTGTGCCGAAGAGGTCCACCGAACACAGTTGGACGTTTTCTACCAAGAAATAATCAAGGTACTGTCTGACGCGGCTACCTTGTCTAAAAATGTTGTAGGTTTAGCCAAAAGGCGCAAACCCGTAATAGGCTGGAATAAGCACGTACGCAGCGCGCACCGGGCGGCCAGACTTGATTTTTTAAATTGGCAATGGCACAATAAACCTAAATTTGGGAATTTGCATATTAAAATGTGTGAGAGTAGAAAATTATTTAAAAGTCAATTAAAATGGTGCCAAAATCACGAAGAACAAATAAAAATGGACATTGTTGCCGAGCACCGTGCATCAAAACATTTTAGTGATTTTTGGAAAGTTACAAATAAGTTAAACATCAAGCCTGATGGCCTTCCTGTGAGCGTTGAGGGCGTCAGTGATAGTGGGCGAATCGCAGATCTGTTTAAGAACCACTTTCGGGTGAGCTCTGTACTGGGACCATCACTATGTACCGTGGGGGTGGTGGGGCCGACTTGCCGGGGGAACCTTACTGCGTCACTGCTGAGCAAGTCACTGCAATAATTAATAAGATGTCTAGAGGTAAGGCCCCAGGTCACGACGGCCTCAGCATCGAGCACTTGAAGTGTGCGGGTGTTCACTTGCCAAATCTTCTCTCAGTGTTTTTCACGTTGTGTTTTAGTCACTCCTACCTTCCCCAAGAACTTATAAAAACAGTTGTAGTACCCATTGTTAAAAATAAAACTGGCGATTTGTCAGATAAATGTAATTATCGGCCAATCTCGTTGGCTACTATAGTGGCTAAGGTTCTGGATAGTGTGCTTGACTCAGAATTGGATCAACATCTTGACTTACATGATGCCCAGTTCGGCTTCAAGAAGGGCCTCTCAACTGAAAGTGCAATTTTGAGCCTTAAGCACACTGTCCAGTACTACACACAGAGACGTACACCTGTGTACGCATGCTTTCTTGACCTATCCAAAGCATTTGATCTCGTCTCTTATGACATGCTTTGGAGAAAGCTGGCAAGTACTGGCGTGCATGCACAGGTACAACGTCTCTTCCAATACTGGTATGCCAACCAGACTAACACTGTAAGATGGGCTGGCAGCCTATCAGCTGCGTACAGGTTGGAGTGTGGGGTGAGGCAGGGGGGGTTGAGCTCGCCGAAGCTCTTCAACCTGTACGTGAACGAGCTGATCGTTGGACTCAGCAGTGAAGGTGTCGGCTGCTCAGTTGATAATGTTTGTGTTAACAATATCAGCTATGCGGACGACATGGCGCTGCTGTGTCCAACGGTAAGCGCACTCAGGAGGCTGCTGGTGATCTGTGAGGAGTACGCCGCTAAGCATGGTCTAGTGTACAACTGTAAGAAAAGTGAGTTTATGGTTTTCGGGGCCGCCGGTAAGGTTCCCGCTTCGGTACCGAGAATTCAACTGAACGGTGCCGAATTAACACGCGTTAAGAAGTTTAAATATCTTGGACACTTCCTTACGGACGGCCTCGATGACCATATAGACATAGATAGGGAACGTAGGGCGCTGGCGGCTCGAAGTAACATGCTGGCGCGCAGGTTTGCCCGTTGCAGTAGGCAACTGAAAATCACACTTTTTAAAGCCTACTGCCAGTCTTTCTACACGAGCAGCCTGTGGGTCAGCTATACAAAAAGCACGCTCAGCGCACTGCGTGTCCAATATAACAATGGATTCAGGATGCTGTTGGGGCTGCCTCGCTTCTGCAGCGCATCAAGCATGTTCGCTGAGGCGCGGGTGGATGGGTTTCATGCCATCATCCGCAAGAAAACTGCCTCATTGCTTAGCAGAGTGCGGGGCAGTACCAACACCATCCTTAAGGTCATAGCAGATCATTGCGATTCTTCCATTATGAGATCCTTCGTTCAAGTTGTACTAACCCTATGACATGTAGGTAATTTAATTTAATTTCTACTAACACTTTATGGATCCCGTTGTCTGACATTAAATAAATAATAATAATAATAATATATTTTTTATACATCTTGCTAATGGAACAAGCATATGGCCAACCTGATGTTAAGTGATGACCATTGCCTATAAAAAGCATTGCCTTGTAGGTCATGCACGTCAGTAAAGTGCCTTAGGAGGCACCCTTGGCGTCTATCAACTTGAAGCATACGGATGTTTAGCCTCACGTGCCAGTAAAATCAACGGTACTCACACCTTTCAAACTGAAACACAACAATGCTACATATCGGCAGAAATAAGTATGGTGGTCATAAATTATATTGTTTGTACAGTACACCCTGTATGAATCCTAGCTACCAGCGCCATCTTAGGCCTGGGCAAGTTTTTGCGGCGGATGAGTCACAAGTCAACGCACGGCTCGATGCAGGCTTTGACGGACTTTTTAAAGCCTTTTAAGTTCACGGCGAATGTAGAAGTTATTATTTACGTTTTTCGGGCAAAGATTAGGATCAGAATTGAGGATTTATGATGATTGAAAGTTTATTTATAGGATGTTTACTTTGGAATTAAACTAAATTGGTGCAGTTTTAAAGTTTTAAAGAGTTTCAAATTATTTGCATCTATGTTTTTTACTAAGTTTAATCATTTATTCTGGTTCATATCACAATTTGTAGATTCATAATATATTATTATTTGTATGTACCTTCTTATTTGGTAAAAATGACACAAAATGAATGTTTTTTGTAAATACTTTTAATGGGTCATTTTTGTATGGGTATTTTGTAAGTTATTATATTACGCTATGTTTACTTATTAACTTTATAGGAACATACTTAAACTTATAAATCAAATTTACTTTTGGAATGAACATTTTCAAGCTCAAGAAATATTAAATTTCAATAAAATGTGACTAGAATAACAACTAAGCCACGCATGTTTTAATTTATTTGTTGAAAAACAAATAAATTGTTGCACGATCTTGCGGTAATTCTAATTCTTTTTTTTTATCATTTCACAGTTAGCCTCCTTTTTAGACCTTATCTAAAAGACTTAGGCCTCCTAACATGAGTTTATTATAATAGTTAATGTAGATTAAAATAATAAATTAATAAATATAAATAAATACAAGTTATTATAACATTAAAACAATACGTTCGTTAAGTTCAATTAAAATATAGTTCGAAATATTTTAAAATGAAGTCCTAGAAAGAATTCGTTTCAACTTTTATAGCAAATAACATAAATTGAATAATAATTGTAGGTTACATCCCCGTTATTATACTTTTAATGAATTTATTTATGCCATAATTGAATAACAGTTTGTTTCTGCTATTTCGTTTTTGAAAGTATAGCCATTTTTATCATATTATACTAAATAAATAAAAACGTACTCATACAAACCAAAGAGAAATAAAAACAGAGATAGTTTTAAAAATATGAAATGATTGTGTGCAGGTGTAAACATAAAACTCAAGGGTATGTTGACCAGTAAAAGAAAAACTAAAACAACACCTCATTAGTAATTCTGTACCAGTAACCACAGTGTCATGATCAAATCTATTAATCTGAAGGAGGTCTTATAAAAAAGCAGCCAAGTGCGAGTCGGACTCGCCCATGAAGGGTTCCGTAGCACGACGAACTACAAGAACCTTTATATTATGTTACTTGATGTAACATAATAAGGTTCTTGTAGTTCGTCGAAAGGTAAATTACGGTTTACGGTTCATGACGTATAAAAAAAAACTACTGACTAGATCTCGTTCAAACCAAAAATCGTTGGAAGTTTACATAGTAATGTACAACATATATTTTTTTTAGTATTATCATTCTCTTACTTTAGAAGTTAGAGGGGGGGGACCAACTTTTTTCCACTTTGGAAGTGTCTCTCGCGCAAACTATTCAGTTTAGAAAAAAACGATATTAGAAACCTCAACATCATTTTTGAAGACCTATTCATAGATACCCCACACGTATGGGTTCGATGAAAAAAAAAAATTGAGTTTCAGTTTCAAGTATGGGGACCCCCGAAATTTATAGTTTTATAATCTTAATGTGGTTCACAGAATACATCTACTCGCCAAGTTTCATCAGTCTAGCTTTTACGGTTTCGGAGAAAAATGGCTGTGACATACGGACGGACAGACAGACAGACAGACAGATAGACAGACAGACAGACAGACATGACGAATCTATAAGGGTTCCGTTTTTGCCATTTGGCTACGGAACCCTAAAAAGAGGTGTCAGGGCGGTCGTAAATATATGGATATAAAACTTTTATAGTAAAAAGTTTGAGTTGGTTTCTGTAAATTACAACAATAATTTTCGTTATCAAGAAACATCTTAAACAGTCATTAATTTAAAATCCTTTCATCACACTGGTTTGAAAGAACCAGTAACACGATGAGAAGAAGAAGAAGAATTTTAAATAGACCACAAATAATAACGGTTTACAAGTACGTTAAGTTACGAGAAATGTAATATTTGTATAAAGTATATTATATTCTTTAATTCTTTAAAGAAATGTAATATTTGTATAAAGTATATTATATAATGAAATAAGTTACAAAAAAACAAAATGTAAAAAAACAACGATTATACAAAACCACTTATTAATTCTTCGCTTTATATTCAGGCAAAGTAATTTCCACCTTAATCTCTTCAAAAACCCCAAAAACACTTGCAAATTCTAAAGAAAGCCTTCGCCAAACAATCTTAATAAAATCACGACGCAAAACACCGTCAAAAATAATTGACTGACCGAGTAACAGTATAAAAAAACAAGAAAGGTTTTTGAAAAAAAAAAGTCTATGGGAAACGAGACGGTCGAACGCCTAAAAATGTTTGGAGTGCACCTTGGCTTCTACGGGAGCGGAATTTTAAGCAGGACTCCTTTGATGGAACTGAGAATGCTGATGTGGGATGAAAAACTTACGGATGAATCAGATCTCAGCCTTTATATTCTGTCAGTCTTAACCTGGCAACAGACTGATACTTAAGCATTTTTGTGGAATGTACCAAGGTGCGCTTCATCTGTATTATTTGAGATTTAATGGCCTGCGCACACCTAGTTTGCTGGCGGTAGCGAACAGTGAAACGCTGTCAAATATCGCTGTCAAATTTCAAATCTGACAGCGATATTTGACAGCGTTTCACTGATCGCTACCGCCAGCGAACTAGGTGTGTTCGGGCCATTAAGCATTTTTGTGGAATGAACCAAACTGCGCTTCATCTGTATTATTTGAGATTTAAGAGTTAATTGAAGAGCTTTTCTCAAATATAACCCTTGAAAATTCACAACTTGAGCCGATATACTTTATTTCCATGTTATAATCGTTTGTTTTGGTTTTTATTCTTTGAATAGTTTTTTTATTCTCTTTAATTTCGCAAGGGACTTGTATTTTTTTAGCAAACAAATGTAAGAATTGTGGTATTTTGAAACC
The DNA here is from genome assembly GCA_947578465.1 of Thera obeliscata. NCBI lineage: Eukaryota > Metazoa > Arthropoda > Insecta > Lepidoptera > Geometridae > Thera > Thera obeliscata. Next base: position 17,400,331 of record OX387912.1, on the reverse strand, counting down.
ACTTTGAAACATTACTTTAGCACAAAACTATTTTTATTTTTTGTATACTACTTGATAGAACAAGCAATATATCCTACCTGATGTTAAATGGTAACCATCACCTCTAACAAAGCATTAACTCGTAGGTCATGGATGTCAAGAACGTGCCCATACGATGCACTGCCGTGCGTCCATCAACAAAAGGCGCATGAGCCATTAATTTCAATGAAACCTAACAAAGTTTTGTTTGTTAGTGGCATATGCATGCATTTTCTTAAAAGGGTTTAAAAATACTTACGCAATTTATGTAAAGTGTTACCATTTATCATTTCATAACCAATCGCTCAATGTATACAATTATTGAATATACAAGATCCCCTTGAACGATGTCTGTATTTAAACACGTTTATTCTGATAATTTGCGCGTACTTACAAAATTTTGACCACTTTTATGAACTGTTCGTGAGCACTACAGGGCCCACATAAATCGAATTACAAGAAACGCCCAAACCTGCAAAAAGAATGGATCATTATGCAAATGATGGGTAATGACAACCTTTGGATCAGATCATTAATTTTAACGCGGAGTTTTTGATTACATTCATTCAAATCTAGTTTTTGACCAATGGAAAGGGTTAAAGAAAAATGGTTGGTCAAAAATACTTAAGAGAAAATTTCTTCTTCTTCCAGACTTTATCCCACTTCATGTGGGGTTGGCTCAACATGTATTCCTCCTCCATTCCTCTCTGTCAGCCGTCATCTTTGCATTCGCTACCTTCTAATCCATGTCATCTTTCACACAGTTCATCCATGTTTTCTTCGGTCTTCCTCGTGACGCAAAAGCACAAGGTTAAGATCACATTTAATGAAGAAACTATTAAAGAAATATTTTTTCGATATTCGATTACAAAAGCTTGAATGAATCTAAACTCTCTTGTCACAAAATAACACGACGCCAATAAACAAACTTAAATATTATTTTGCTAACGACATAGTCTGCAATACAAACTCGTTCACAATAATTTCTACCTGTTACTACTTTCCCTGTCTTCGGCTCGATTGTCATTCTTAACTCATGATTAATGGCGTACCAAATTATAAGGTGGTCGAGACGAAATTGCTACGAGAATCATAGGCCGACCATTTTAGGATACAAAAAAACTTGAAGTCGATGTGGGAACGTCCTGTGTTTTTTTATCGATGGTATAGTTAGGCGCATGCGTGAAACCGATCGAAATTTTACGATCGATAGCATTCTTCTTTTTATGTTCACTCAATTCTAGAGTTGAGATTGAAATAACCGCGGGTGAAAATTAGTTATGTATCATTTTGAATATTTCAAGACTGTATAAAAATATATAAAATATAAAATATAAATATTTTGGACAATCCACACAGCAATATTTAGTCCCAAATTAAGCAAAGCTTGTATTATAGGAACCAGATAGTTGATATAATACTTATATATTTTTGTGTAGTTACATACATAGAATACAACATTACACCCAGACGTCTGTGTTCACCACACAAACAGTTTATTCTCGGTGGGGAACTGAGCTGAGAGTGAAAAAGACAGTTAAATAAGTTTAAAATGAATTTGCTTATATTATGATTATGACAAGTTCTGGATTCAAAATTAACGGTAGAGAAAATATGACGTGCGATAACTGACAGATCTCCATTCCGACAAATGTAGCTACTGTGTGACAGTGACAATGACATGTGACACTTTTTAATCATAGCAATGGGAAGATGAAGCTGGTGTTAATTTTAAATCTAAATGCAAATTTGAAACCGGTTAGATGCGTTGAATCGATTGTTAATTTTCAAATAGGGGCGCGAAATGTTCGAACGGTTTCGGCGCATGCGTGCCGTGAGAACAATGCTCAATCTCTATGGGAGGGGCGCACGACCCTTCCACAACTTATAATTCGTACAACTATTGTTACTGTGAGATCGTATTGAACTTGTATACACAGCTTAACTTGAAATTAGCGAGTGTTTGTTACACTTCCCGTAGCTCGAAACAAGTTCAAAACTACGTTTGTTAGGTTATATTAGGCCGATTCAAAATTTATGACCACTTCTAAGTTTAACAAGAGTTCTAAAAGTACTGGGGCTGCAGGAAAAGAACTCATTGTTATCGGCCTCTTTGAACTAATCATTGTGTACACAGTAAAACAAAGCAAAATGCACTGTGTATAATCAGATTAGCAACTTGCAGGTCAGTGCGTTGGAACTATACACACTAGCACATGTGGTACTATGTGTTATGTAACCTGTGGCATGTCCGGAACCCGAGCAGCGTCGCGTCGCCAACCGACTCGCTCCACTCCACTCGCTTCACTCACTCGCGTCGTATAACCGTTGCGTGATAGACGTGCGCGCACGCGATCGTTGAAATTCAAAATTCTGTGACATTCGAAATTCAAAAAAACTTTTTTTCCTATTTGCCAGTGATTGTTCAGTGAATTGTGAAACACCTGGATTGGATATGGTAACAACTGTGTGCAGCTGACAAGTGCGCTTGATCGGATGGAAAGATGAATTCGAAAAAGCTCGAGTGCCTGGATGATGATGAGTCCGTCGATGGAAAGACGAGTCTCAGCTTTTTAGGTGAGTTTGCGTATTTACATTCATTGAGTAAATTTAGTAAACAGTGATAGCTTTTGACGTTTTAATGAGGTGATATAATTGCCGACGAGCGACGCCTAGAATATTATTGTTGATAATGATAAGGAATGGAGTCAGTCGAGACATTTATTAATAAGTGTCGTGTCTTGTTGTGATACCAACTACCCATCAACCTACAATTGTACACGCTTCAAGGGTATTTTGATTAGTTTGACTCTAGTTTAGATCTCAGGAGTAATTTCATCATTTGTTTTTACGAGCTACTTGTAATTGAATGCAAAGGGTTCTATATTTCATTCGTCTCTCTGAAGTCTCTCCACGCTCTCAATACTGACATTGGAATAAACAATAGAATCCACCTACTCAGTAAATCGAATTAGATTCATGAATGAACAACCAGAACCTTGAAAACCTGTCCAGACATGAATAGATTTGTCAAAATTGCACAAGGATTTGTCATTCATTCAAAATTGTGGGGGAGGGTTACTCATAGCCTAATAAACAGCTCATAATCGTCTTTGAAACCAAGCCTTCAACCCTACATTAACCCACGCATCTCCGTCAAACCTTAAAAGTAACAGGCTAAGCCAGAATATGAGGAAAGGTTTCTTGGCAGAGTAAAACAGATCAACCGTTCTCCAATAGCCTCTGGATGTCCCTGTATGGACAATGTAACAGTTAATTTCCTGGCAGAAGACTTTTGATTCACCTTGAATTGTAAAGAGCCTTCACTTAGCTGTCAGCGTCATGTCTAATGCATAAATGTTACCATCAATTCCATTTGCCCTCGTGACTTGCACCATGCTCTAAGGAAATGTTCCTTGTGGTAAATGCGCACACAACACTGAACTCTTTATGGGGCCATGTATGAAACTTAATACGGCATACACAGGCAGCATTCCCGGAGCTGTAAGTAAAACCAGCCTTAGATGGAAGAGATAAGAGTAAAATAGCGACAAGGTTTCAAAGTGCCGACTTTGTATGCAAATAAAAATAAAGCTATCTAGCAAAAGTACTGGTTGTGCATGATATGAGACGCGAGATAGTTGAAACAACTTTGTAAATGACTTTTATATAATTATGTGCTTGGTAGAGAAACTGACTAAATTGCTTTATCCATGGAACGAGGCGTAGATGAAAAAGCTTTAGAGAATGTAAGGAGCAAAAAATGATGCAGGTATACAGTAAATTGAGATTCGATTCGTAAATACTTGAAGCAAAAAATGGAGACTCAAGCTAAAATGGCCATTGACCTACTAACCTATAACATCGCGGAAGAAGATAAAGTAAATGCCGACCGGATGACTCACGTTAGTAAAATACAAATTAAGAACTAGATTAAGAAGACTTTGCAATGCTACAATAAAAACCATAGATAGACCAAAGACATGCCAAGGTTGTTCCACAGAATAATGGACGAGCCAAATGGGAAAGGGACAGCAAAAAGTTAATTGCCTTTGATTTTGCCGTCCTAAGCCGAGATTCAAGGTTAACATTTGCTACCGTGAATAAACGAAATGATCTTGAAACCATAAAGCCCTTTATTAATGATTTTGATGGGAGAACATCTTTATTAAATGCTTTATATAAGCCAAAATTTTTCCGATGAACGCTACGCGAAATGAATTTTAAACACTTACTGACGGCTAATGGAATCAGTACACAATCATCATCTGGTGGTTCATTAAGAATTTGCAATGTATAAACCATTTCATTTTGCAGTAAGGTTTGCACTTTCTCGAAGAAAGTAGGCGTTTAGGTTAACACAAAAAATTGCAAATTGGCATTGGCATAAATAACAACAGCGTTGTAAACTTGTAACCGTTTATCTTTACTGCCTTTGATCATGTTTTGCCTAATAAGCCGGAAGCTATGCCATTAACTACAGCATGTTTTGAATGACTTTTACGCAGAGAGACTTTCTCGTCTCGAAGTAACGATATTCGCACAAAGAAAACGTAAATCGGATGAGCTTCCTAATCTGTGAAGGCGTGTAGACGATGTTACGCACAATATTGCTACAACGTATAACAAAGTCTCTCCATGTAAGTAGGGGTTAATAGACGATGTAGATAGCATTGTAAAACACCCACACAATAATAAACGGGTTCTCTAATGATACGGGCATCAATGGCGTATTCGCAGTAATACCGGGCCCATACAAAGACAAATAAACTCTGTGTCAAATTACTGTACCGGAAGTTGTCAATGTCAAGAGGCACTCTTATGAACACTTAAGTATGGCAGACAAATCGTTGAACTACATCTACCTTCATGTTCAATCATCTTTTAAACATCAAACAATCACTACAGTCATTGGGGTTTGGTTTTACCATCAAGACTAGATGTTGAACAGACACAAACCAAAACACTGGACTGGAGTAATCTGGAAAAGAAAACAAAAACAAAAGAGTGATTCATATGAAATAATAGTGATAGTTAAGTCGTACTTAATTTTATCTTTAACTTCGATATTATCTTCCTTACTCAAGAGCTAGTTTAAAGTTTGATTAGCCAATTGCCATCTTTAGTTTAGTTAAGAAATAGTGATGGCGACGGAGTTTACCTGCACGTTGCTTTTATGGAAAATGGAAAAATAAAAGAATTTGTATAAGAGAACAGTCTTTATTAATTTGAAATGATGTTGGATTAAAAAACTTGTAATATTGAATCACACGATAGCAATCTTAACAATTAATTATATAATGCGAAAAGGCATGTTCAGCCAATTATACACGAGTCATAATTTTCAATAAGTATAGCAATAAAGTTATTATTTATGTATTGGTGTTATGTCGGCGGTGTCGTGCCAGCTTATGTCATGCTATGATGGTGACTACTACATGGTTTTGCATACAGTTTGACAGCTACAGTTGTTTTGACTGACCTCACAGCTCAGCTGGTTACTTTGCTTTGCTTCCTGCGATGGGGATTGTGAATTTGGTCTCACTAAGGTTGAATATGTGATGAACACAGATGTTTGTTTTCTGTCTGAGTTTGTTAAACTTTACTAAGCTATTAGAATAATTAGCTAAGGTCTTAAAACTAATCTTTGCTGAGTATAGAATATCCTCTAATCTTTAATCTTTGAATACCGCTATCTAAGCACTTACAAAAACCTAACAATAATAGACCTATCAGAATTACACGCGGAATTTCATGCCAATCAACAATTTATGCCTATTCAAGATCCACGCTCATTTAATTGTCATTCACAGCATTCACTTTAAAATTATTGGATGTATCATCGTAATTACCTTGATCACTTAAAGTTTTACCGTTTTCTTACAGTGATCAAAGTCAAAGCCAAGTCAAATAATATTAATTCGGTAGTATCACAAGGATCACTTTGAAATTTCTTTAAGCTCTAGGCAAGTCTAGATCAATATGACTTGACTCAGAAATCTAGTTAGTTTGAAATTAGAGCGCTGTTAGTCTAGTGGTAACAAACCTGACAAGTCATTAGATCGTGGGTTTGAAATCAGTTTTGCACGTGACGTGAGTGACTTTATTGTTAACTATAAAATGATAATGAATCGTATCAATTCAGGGAGATTATTAACGGAAAGGTTAATTTCAGCATAAATGGCTATAAATATTAAATTAGATCCACTAATAAGCTTTCGCCTCTTTCAAATAAGGTACAAATTAGCAAGTACTTTCATAGTACGATTAACCAAAAGCTGTTTATTATACCACTAATGCATGTAGCGTCTAGATTACTACAAGATAAACTTTGTCCTTAGAGCTTTATAGTACTTGACGTACCTACTTCCTTAAATAACGGTTAATTTCTCTTTGCTAATAGATCATAATATTATTTCGTATTTTTAAAATCAAAGTTTTTTCCTCGAAGTGTAGTAACTTCGGTACTAAACCTACACTGTAACTTAACGCTTTGTATTCATTTAATGTTTTTTCTCACCTGTCTGGTCCTAATTGCCACGCCAAGAATCAAGTCGTATACATGATACTTGATACTTGATGAGCGGACTGGTTTCCGCAAGTAGGCCGCAAGTGGGCCCTTTTTGCGTGACGGGTGGATGCTGCTAGTTCAGCCACCCGATGTCTTCCAGGAAGGCCAGCAGCTGGTGGATTCGGGCGCAGGCCTCCCTAGGTGTCTTTGGTGCTCCAAGATGTTGTGCTCGTTGAGGCGCCACACTGCTGCACTCCAGGAGTACATGCGCGGCGGTTTCCTCTGTGCTTATACATCCTCTGCAAAGAGGACTGTCTGTAACACCTAGTGTAAACAAGTGCTTGTTCAGCGAGCAATGTCCTGTGACAATTCCGACGATAAGGCGGAGTTTGTCACGCTTCAGGCTGAGGAGTTGGCGGGAGTATCTCGGGTTTAACTCCGGGAAGGCCTCCTTCGACTGCCTGCAGTCCTGTATACTTGCCCAGTAGTCCTGATGCAGTTTAAGTGTTCTCCTGCGGATCCATGAACGCACTTGGCTGAATGGCAGGGGTACCTGCGGCTCCGGTCCTGCTGTGTGCATTTCCGAGCCTCTCCTGGCCAGAGCGTCCGCTTCGTCATTTCCTCTGGATCCGCTATGTCCTTTGATCCATTGCAGGATGATGCTATTGGACTTACTCACCTCCTCCAGCAGCTGATGGCACTGTAGGGTTAGCCCAGAGTTGTGTTCGTACCTTTTCAGGGACTGTAGTATCGCAGCGCTGTCTGAGAGGATTCTGATCCTGTTGCCAGTTACCTTTCTACGCAGCACTGCACTCGCTGCCTGGATTATACCTACACACTCCGCTTGGAAGACGGAGTTGTGCTCACCCAAGGCCGCGGATATGTGAATAAAGTCGTATACATGACATAGTCTTATAGACAAATTCAACTGCTCTGTGGTGTGTTATAGCACTGGTGGTATATTTTTTGAATCAAAATGTCACTCACATTTAGTGAGTGACATGGTGTGATACTTTCCAGCCGCGCCACAAGCTCTAATTTCAATGCAAGTTATACCAATGGAAGGTACTACAATTGTTCGTTTTTGTACGTTGATTAAAAAAAATTGTACTACGAAGGTTCAAGAGAAATTTGACGAAGTTGGTGGCGCGGCCAGAAAGTGCTACTCCCCAGCCGCGCCACGCTGTACGCAGTGTTAGACTGATTATTACTAATCTAACTGATTGCTAAGAATTTGTACGATATTTGTTCGTTCTAATAACGATAAGATATAACTGCGAAAACGGTTTTTTCCAACTTAAATATTAAAAAGAAAATTTTGTACTGCGACGTAAAAACGCCTGATTAAACACTCAAGACATTTGCTATCAAATTAATTTCAGGTGTTTGTATTATTATGCGTAGACACTTCACAGCTCCAGATGCATAAGGTCTGATGTACGTTTTCTTGATTTTCCAAGATAGCCAAAAAAATTACACATTAATCTAGTATAACTCAGAAGTGCAATCAAAGTCGTGAAGCTGCCTCTATTTTTTTCTACAAAACTAAAAATTCAAAAATTATATAAGGTGTAATAAAATCACAACAGATTTGTATGTATTTTGCATGTTTGATTTTTGGGTAATACATGTATACAGGGTGTCCCATAAGTCAACGTCCAGCCGAAAACGGGCGAAGGGCCAAGTCATGACAGCTAACAGAAAAATATAAAAAAAATATATGTCATATAACTTTCGAGTTATGAGTATTTAAAAAAAACTGGAAAAACTGACACCCTGTCATGATCTTTTAAGTCCTGTGACTAGACACGTTAACTTTTCTTTAAATTTTTTTCTGTAATGTAAGCATGAATCTGATAAATCTGTAAATTACAATTCAAAAATAAGCCATAACTGCCTCAATTTTCAATGAAATCGTGGAGTTTTGGCCAACATTTCATTTCAGATAATTACATCACCCAACTTTAACCGTCTGTACCGCAAAAAAATTGTACTACACTATCATAATATAGTGGCAGATAGTCTATCATTTATACAGCGGTAATGAGCACGGAGGCATTCCATGCTTAGTCAGGAGAAAAAAACGGAAATCAGAAGATTGCGTCAAAAGGCACGTTCCTACGGTTCGTGACCTGCAAAGTAATGCTTTTATACAATGATTTGCTATGGCAATGGTTACCACTTAACATCAGGTGTCATAATAATTATGACCCACCTGATGTTAAGTGGTAACCATTGTACAAAAAAATTTAGTTCATTTTATCGACTAAAACACATGATAAGTAGAACAATATGTTTATCACTCATGGCCACTCATGGCCATGTGTAATACCTTTTCAAAATCCCTATTAAATGCGCCAAATCTTGTAATACAGGGTCACTTTTCAGAAGAGTATTTTTTAAAAAGTTATAATTTGAGAAAAAAGAAAATCGTAAAACTTATTTATTATCTTCAACACACCCAATAAACAACCATAAATAGCATGTCTAACGCAAGGACTCATCAGTACCAATCAACTGATAATAATAAAAAAATACGGGTTGCACTCCGGGAGTGCCGGCAGAAGTGAAAACTTGATTATTAACGTTGAGCATGTTTGATATTTTGGAATGGTTAGGGGGGGCTTGTTTGTTATTTGGCACGCTGTAACATACACGAACAATCGCGCAAGCGCCCTGCGCTGCCTAAACGAAACAGTAGGCCCAGGCATACATTTTCGCCGCGCCGTAGAGAGGGGATAGCTGTCTACTCTCCATCCGTCTTACGCTTTTTCGATCAGGTCACGTGTCCTGACGCACTGACGCGAGTTTAAGATTTTATACCCATTACAGAAAAAGTGCTCAACGCCGCTAAAGAAGTTTTCACTTCAAAAAATACAGGATGTAGTTTTTTAAATTTTAATAAGAATTCGTTAAAAAAAGTCAATTTTCTTACAAAACACTAAATAACTGATGAACTCCTTTGGGAGGCCTGTCAATGTTGAATATTTTACCTCCTGAAGTTTTTGGAAGTAATTTTATTACACCCTTTTTTTCACCAATATTATTAATTTAATATTTTATTTTCAATATTTATTTGATGTTTTTGGTTAGATAAGCTATTCTCCTCGCAGTCCGTAACCTACTTTGTGTAAACTTTTGAACGCGGCGCATAATATCAAAAACACCTGAAATTAATTTGATAGCAAATGTCTTGAGTGTTTAATCAGGCGTTTTTACGTCGCAGTACAAAATTTTCTTATTAATATTTTAGTCGGAAAAAACCGTTTTCGTAGTTATATCTTATCGTTATTAGAACGAACAAATATCGTACAAATTCTTAGCAATCAATTAGATTAGTAATAATCAGTCTAACACTGCGTACAGCGTGGCGCGGCTGGGGAGTAGCACTTTCTGGCCGCGCCACCAACTTCGTCAAATTTCTCTTGAACCTTCGTAGTACAATTTTTTTTAATCAACGTACAAAAACGAACAATTGTAGTACCTTCCATTGGTATAACTTGCATTGAAATTAGAGCTTGTGGCGCGGCTGGAAAGTATCACACGTGACATGAGTGTACGATCACGCTGAACGTTGCATAATCAAACTACAATCCAACATTGGTATGTGTAACCATGGAAAATAACGGCAGAGCAAATCCACACCCTGTTAACATACGGTATGGTTGAATGGGCAATTACAAAGGCATTGTGTGCATCTGCGGCAGATTTTTCACGGCTACTAAACTAATGAGATGCTACGACGGGATTATCGCGGTCAATCTCGTTGGGATTTTATTACATAGGTCATCATCATCATCATCAGCCCGAAGAAGTCCACTGCTGGACATAGGCCTCCCCTACACATTTCCAGGAAGAACGATTCTGAGCCCTTTCCATCCAGCGACACACACATAGGTATCATCATCAAAATCAGCCTGCAGAATGTCTAAAGTTCTGATCCTAAACCTTCCGTAGGTTTTTATATAGAACTGTTTAGAGCTTTCAACCATTAACTTTCCTCAATATTTGCGGTTTATCAATCATCAGCGTCCTATTCTTGATCTACCAGTTCGTTAGTGCCGTTGAAAACCTTTTCCCCTACGTTGTGCTATTCTGCTAGCTATAAGACCTGCCCATTGCCACTTCAATTTGCTAATTCTGTTGTCGGTAACCTTGATTCTACTACGGGTTCCTTCATTAAGGATTCTACCACAAGTATCGTTTCGTAAATAGGTAAGCGTTAGAAAATAATTAACGACGTATACCAAACGTTACTTGGTTAGTAAAGTTACTTAGTAAAAAACAACCTTTACCTTAGTTATGTAAAAAAAATTTTGTAAGGATACTTTTTAAATTAAATCATAAAGTTTTATGCACGCATTTTCTCTAGACTTGTGATTCTGCATTGTACCTCCAAGTTATCACTGTCTTTATTACTTTTGATATTTCTGAATGTCCAGAAATCTTCCACAGCGTTTTCATCTTTATTTCCAAAACAATCAAGTTGAAATTACTTTGCATGCAAACTGATTGTCACCTTAGGTCTACCAGGCTTCCAAGGTTACCAGACGAGTCCTTAAAATGCATTCCAGTAAAACCAGTTCTCGATTCCTCTCTATGTTTAACAAGAGTTGGAAAACAAAGCAAGGGGCCTAAACAAACGGACAGAACAGTTTTAGAAGCAGACATACTAATTCGTTCCATTTTTGTTTGTTCAGCTTTTCCTTCCATATGTGATTTAAACAGTAATGTTGGTACATTTCTAAACGGTATTGTGTTATCTTCTCTTTGTCAGGTGGCAAATGAAGTCTTCTAGATAAAGTGAACGTCTGACCTTTAGCTAAACTAAATACAATGTTATGAGCAGAACCTTGTGTTTATATATTGAATGCATTTTAAGTAATAACTGCAGGTGTTTCGAGTATAAGTGTCATGTTTTAACAATACCTCAAAGAAACACTAAATAATTTGTTCTGTGAACTTATTCTTAGTTTTACTAGATCAGTTTGAAATATTCTCTCTTTTGAATGGAAAATGATAAGACAAACGTTTCGATCGATTATGCATAGTATTTTTTTTATACAACGAGCTGATGGAACAAGCGTATTGTCCACCTGATGTTAAGTAGTAACCGTCGCCTATATAACAAAGCATTGCCTCATAGGTCACAAACGTCAGGAACGTGCCCTATGATGTCTCTGTGTCCATCAACTTGAGGCATACATATATTCAACCTCACGTGCCAGTAATTCCAACGGCACCCTAACTCTTCAAACCGAAACACAGCAATGCTGCTTCTCAGCAGAAAGAGGCATGGTGGTAGTACTTCTCCGGACGCGCTCTTCACAAAGAGCGTTACAAACGTATTGTTGTTGTTTCATCATTTCTCCATACGAGAGAGAGACATACATAGGTGAAACAAATTACTCAAACTGGTCGAGTAAAACTAAGAATAAGCTTACTGTAGCTAAATAATAACGTGTTTCCAAGTTGAGTAAATTCAGCTTTTATATAAAATCATCAAGTTTCTTAATGGGTCGCGACATAGTAGAAATATTACAAAATTTGTACAGAAATAGCTACAACATTGTAATATCATTCAAGCTGAGAATGAATAAAGATGGCTTCCCTTATTTGGATGCTTGTTTAAAATAATCTCCCAGTATGCTGTTAGCTCGCATTTGAGATTCTCTGTGGAAAATTACGCAAGAAATATGTTTCAAAACTTGTCCTTATTTATTTCTGTAGTAGTAGAGCTCTTTGTGAAGGGCTCGTCCAGGGAAGTACAACTATGCCTATTTCTGCCGCGAAGCAGTATTGCTGGGCTTCGGTTTGAAGGGTGAGGGTGCTGGTGTAATTACTGGCACGTGAGGCTGAATATCTATATACCTCAAGTAGATGAACGCAGCGCAGTGCATCGTAGGGCACGCTTATGACGTACGTGACCTACAAAGCACTGCTTTGTTATAGGCGGTAGTACCCATGACAATATTTTTTCTATACGTGTTATACCCAGGAATGGGCCACAAAAAATACAAAATATTGAAAATATATTTACGTATACAACATACCAATTACGAGGAACTGTAACAAAATTGATAATCAAAGTTTTAAGAACCTGAAATTTTGAAAACATTCGTTGCTATACCAAAACATAGACAAATAGGTACCTATTTAATATTTAAAGCAAATCTGGATGCTAAGCCACACGCTTTAGAAAGTTGTGCTAAAATATCCCTCTCATGCTTTCCCAGTGGTAAATTTTCGTTCCTCACTACGAAGCGCTGTGATTGGCCACTGGTTCCATTCATTCTATGTGGTAGCGGCACCTCCTTTCGATGCTACTTGGGTTCAAATCCAGTCGTGTACCAATGAGTTTCTGTCCAAAAAACTTGTGCTGCTTTTGTTGCCAGTACCTACTCCCCACCGGAAAGGAAAACATCGTGGGAAACTGGTATGTAGTTAGTAGAACCTTAAAAGAACAAAAACATGTGTCAAGTGCACGAAAGGAGTCTCTTTGAGGTGCACTTAAATCCTTTCACCACACTTAGTTCGAAAGAACCAGTGACACCATAAGAAGAAGAAGATTTCTGCTAGAATCAAGACCGAGAACCCTACCAGTCACTCGCTATGCTCTTTTTGTAGTATTGTGATGATTCGATTTATCTTCAAGATACTCACTTTTTGCATTATCTCGACTTAACAGTCATGACACAATCTCCCATATTTCCACAATCTTGCTAAGTCGTAGTATAAATAACTGTTGCTATAGCTTTCTATTTGCATTACCCGTTCGGGTCAGCCTAAGACCTTATGACTACCTGTCATTCAGTACTAGTTCTATATGAACGACCTATGATATCTCTTCATTTTGCATCTGAGCCGGTTTCTATAGATAAACTAAACCACTCAAACGTCCCACTGCTGGACCTGGAAATGCGTCACGCGTCCGAAACGCGTCCGAAAAGCAGAAAACGTCGCTTCCGGAAGCTTGCGCATGCCCGAATTAATGCCAAAGAAACTAAAAAGTCTTTTTCCCAACAAGAAACTACTTTGTTTACCTTATTTCAGTCACTTCCTATTAGAAAAGAGTATGGGTATCATGTAGAACATTTTTTTCCGACAAGAAATCATTTAATAGCGGCGGGTAGCATTTTAAAACGATTTTTTTCGCTACCTTGCAATTTTTGAGATTTTGTCGGCTATTCTTATTTTTACGAAAAACTTTTTAGATCACCATCAAGCCTTATTTCCAAGGAAAAAATACATGCATAACAATCCCAAAACAACCCTCAATTAATTTATTATAAACAAAAACAAAACAAAGAAAATTTACGAAATTGCGCTTGCGCAGCCATTTTTCGCACGGAAAATTTTCACTTTTTTACAAATTTAATCATTCTAAAATATTTTTTCACTGGCAACACGTCGTTTTATGGCTGCAGTCCATGGAGGCAGGTGTCAGGCCAGTTAATGTACAACCAGAAATTCGAAAAGTTCATTTTGAACTTTTTGGGTACTACAGTACCACGGACGCGTAGCGGCCGAGCAATCGTGGAACTATAGTGCCACGATTTTTCTCGGACGTTTCGCGATTTACTAATCGTGGCACTATAGTGCCACGTAACGCGTGAGTGGGAGGGTTTGCTTTTGCAATTTCTAGAATTCCTTTTATATTTCTAAAAGCTAACCTTGTCCAGACAAAACTTGTTTTGTACTAATATGAATGAAATCTGCTATGGCTGTGACTAATGCTGTCAAATGCGCAATTAGTCAAAGTCAAAGATGTATTTATTCAATAGTATCACAAGGATCACTTTGAAATGTCTTGGAGCTACGTGAGACAAGGTGCCAGTTCCACGCGACCAAGTCTAGAAGAACAGGCAACAAACAACGGTTTGGTTCCTACCGTTGTTTTGTATGATCCTTTTACAAATGAAAAGGATTTAGTTTACTCATCATTTTTCTACCCGTATCTGTTATGGGAATAAAAAAAGTCAATAGTTTTTTATTCAGTACGATGCAAGAATCACTTTTGAAACGTCTTAAAGCTAGGTGAGTCTAGGTGCCAGTTCCACGCGACCAAGCGTAGAAGAACAGGCAACAAACTACGTCTCGGTTCCTACCGTTTTTTTATATGATCCTTTTACAAATCAAAAATAGTCTAAAATAATAGCAGTGAAGTTCCAGTGTGGTGCCACTTCACTTAGTCAGACGTTTGCAATGCAATAATACAAAAGCAAAAGTTTCAAAGACAGCACACGCTACGCTTCAATGTTATACTATAGTATCTACACAGCTTATATTAAAATAAGATACGTAAAAGTAGGTACAGACATTGCAAATTGACATGTTAGCTTCATAAGGGTAGAGTGACCGGGACATCGGGCCACGCAGTTTTATCATTCATATAGCTATCTAGAGTATAGTACGCTTTCTTTATTAAATTATTCTTAAATTATTTTTCAGGGAGGTCAGCACAACATTTCCTCTTCTTTTGTTTCTCCTTTATTTCACTGCTAACATTTGTAACTCACATCTTTCTTATTCAAAATTATCTTTCACCCAATCTATTCATCTTTTCCTGAATATCATTATATACATTCAATGCACAATAGCAATTGATAGTAGCAACTGACTGTTCAACCAAAATTTTAAGTTCGTCGGTCACGGACACATATACCTAATAAACCAACGTTGTAGAAACAACAACAATACGTGCCCGACCGACGCAGAAAAGGCAAAGTTGAACGTTTTCTCATTCTATTAGCACGTAAAGCAAGTGCATCGGACGCTCAAGGTATAAAAATAGACGGCCAAGTGAACAGCGTAAGTAATGCATATCGTAATAGGCTTTATCTTGACGTTAGATTGCTATAAAGACTATGAAAGTCCTTCATAGAATATTTACTTCTCTGTAATATCCGTAAGCTTTATCAACTTCTATGAATAAAAACATAAATATTGTAAAATTATAGTGTTTGATATTTTTGTCTTTTCTGCATGTTTGTTGTGAGTAAAAGGCCGAAAATGAAAGTGTCCATGACTTTTTTGCTTAAAATGATTGCAAAATTTTCGTGCAACATGTTCTTGCGAAAATTAACACTTTTGTTTATATTGCAGAGTTCACTATTTACCTTTATGAATTGTATAACCAGTGATAAATATGATTTAGATTTTAGTAGGCAATTTTAATTGTTTACTTTGCATGCTTTTGTTTTTAATTTTATTTTGGGATTTGATTGTCTACTCACAGCTTCTATGAGATGGTTATTAACTTGTATTTTTTCGAACTAATTGAATTTATTTACATCTAAATGTAAATGTTACAAAACATAACTTACTAATGATTTAAATATATCGAAAGTTGACGACAAAATTGAGTAAACTGATTGAAACAAGATCTTTAAAACCGCAGGAGGTTTGGTTCCCGTGGGTGTATGTATTAGTTCTCCATCTCTTTCTTGCAGATCAGGTTTGAAAGAGATGGAAGGTCTATTATTAAAGGCGCGAGATTGCAGGGTGCCAGCAGGTTTCCTGGGAAGTCGAATGGAATCGTCAAGTCATCGGACGAAAGAGATACGCATGTGTTGAGAACTGCGGGGTGAATGCGTTTCTTTTGTTGCAGTCAAAGCTTAGTCGCACCTGTCAGTTTTGACATTATTTTGAGCTTCGATTGTAATAAAAAACGTATTTAACTTAAACATCTCCCTCTACCTCATAACTCATCTAATGATTTTACCAGCGATGCCAATTATTTTCAACGAAAGACGTTATTAAAGAAACATACTAATGGTAAAACCAAAGCAATAAAGGAGCCTCTTTGCGGCGCCCCTAAAGTGATTTACCACACAGTTGTAAATGGAGACAGTACAAAATATCAAAAATAACAGTTAAAGATGCTACTTCTTCAGATTAGCTCTTTTGCAAAATATATTTGGCGATATATTTTCAAAAGAGATTTTTATCTATTCAAATCCCAATAAGTCTATAGTTATTAAAGTTTGAAGTTATAATCAAATCTATCAAACTTTAAAGTTTATTGTAGCAATCATTTTGTTTTCATTCTAACCGAAATAGATACGACCTTTTTCAATTAGCATCGCTTGGGGCACTGAGGCACCGGCTATTTTTTATTCGGTCTCTTCGCTCTACCACCCACTTTTTATGTTATCGACAGGTAATCCAATAAATAAAACTCGAATCGGGGTAGAATTGAAATCGGTTACTTCAATTTTGTCTTTTATGTCTGCTGGAGTGTATTTTTTAATTTTAAAAGAAACATATTCTACGTCTCCGTATTTGACTTTCCCATTATTCGTTCATCATTGTTTTTATTTTATCAATATAACATTAGTTTCATCATAGTACCTAATGTCATTGATAATATTATGAATTTTGAATAAAGTCTTGCTCACATCTAGTCCATGGCAATGGCGATCAGTGAAACGCTGTCAAATATGACAGCAATATTTAACAGTGTTTCACTGATCGCCATCGCCTAGATGTGCGCAGGCCTTTAAACAACTCTTTGTTTTTAGGTTTCAACTTTAATTCACTGACTAATAAAATAAAAAAACATAGCTTTCTCATTTATAATGTATTGAATTGCTTTAAACATGACAAAGCCAGAAGCTATCTAAGTTCAAACCTAATTAAATGTAATTTCTCATTAGAACTGAAATTCCAATTATCCAAGATGTTCTAAGGGACCATAGAGACCTGGATGTTACTTTCGAATGCGTGTTAGCCTTTCATTAACAGAATCGAGATTATAATTTAGAAAGCATTAAAATCAACTGATTAAACCTATAATGTATTATCCTTTCAAAATCACACGAAAACCAGCCTTCTGTCTTTACACTTAAGTTTATTTTGGATTTAGTTGGTTTGGTCATTTGTCTTGGACTATTGGAAGTTCTGTAAGTATAAGTTTATTGTCTGTACAATTAGCTATTGATTACCTAGAATGGTTTGCATTTAAAGCAATAGTTTATAATAAAGTAGTCAATTTTGGTTGAATTTGATAGCTTTATTAGTTTTGTTGAGAGACGTCCGAGCATTATTTTGATTTATGTTTCCTTTAGTATCGGTTATGTTATAGGCAACATAAATAAAGCGTCCACTTCTTTGACTAAAAGTGTTCTTACAAAGTACCTCGTTGTAGTATATTGTGAAATACTAGACATTTGAAGTCTATTCCATCCAAGACCACTAGATCTATACTCTACTACTCTCGAGATCTATACGAATAGATATTTCCATCTTTTAATATTCATATTAAATAATTAATTATTAGGCATTATGAGGCAATGGCTCCTAAGCGATCTAGGCAATATCTCTAGATCGTTTGTCACGGTAGATAGCTCAACTGTTTCTTGTGTATTTTTTACATTTTATAAAATTAAATATTCATTTAATTGTAAGTTTCTTTGTGTAAATAAATTTTATTATTTTCAACATAATTATACTTTGACATATTTTGCTTCTCTAAAAATACTCCAACAAATCAAACGCTTCACCGACTTCGGATGTCCTTAGCAGATGGGTTGGCGCAACTGTGTGAGTCAATAAAACCAGCATTAAATGCCTTTCAATCCTCCAAGGACACCATTATACCGCTTACCATCGTCACACGTTTTTAGTTATCTTCAAGGTACTCAATGCCCTCCTTTTCTTAAATCAAAGACACGCTCGCATTATCGTATCAACCATTTCGAAACTTTAAAGGGTACGAGTACCAATTTAATATTGCATACTTATTTTAAAACCTAATTTCAATTTTAAACCTTGACAGCTTGACAATAAAGTCTTTGTTATACTTTATTCAATGGAACTGGTTTGTTGACCAGAAGAAAGTCATGGTCTCATTACGGTACTTGAAAAGGAATCGTGAATATGACAGAGCTACTTTGTGAAAAGATTGACCAAATTGTGATATTAAGGATTTTAAGTGCGTCAAAAGCGTTGTTACTTTCAAGTGCTTTAGTTTTGCCCGCAGAACATATATTTTTATACCGATTAGCTCTAAAATAGTTTGTTTTCATTGTTTTCCAACGGCACTTATCGTGCTTACTACTATTTAAATTGTCATTGTTGTCTCATAAATTTATATGTCTTAAGTCCTTCGACTAGTCTTTAATACTTCAATTATGCCTCCATATTATACGTTGTTGTAATTTAAGATAAGATTTGCCTTGCCATTGTTTTTCATTACGGTAAAAGATAGAAATACTTAAAGCATTGTTTATCTTCAGACACATTTTAAGTAAGGTTAATATTAAGTCTATAGTACACTGACCTTTCTCATAGTCCCAGTAATTGTTATTTCAACAATAGCATTCTAATTCCAAACAGTTATTGATACTGACCTGATGGCCAGCGGGCGCGAAAAGCTACGTGCGTGCAGAACATTACTTACCACAGAGCATGTTTTAACCTTACCTTACGCAAAGAGGCGATCAAATTGCGAACCTGATGACATTTGCTTTACCTACAGACATTATATACTTATCTATCTCAATCTATTTAGCCCGTATGCACCCACTACTAGGTATAGGCCTCCTCTCTGATACGAGCTTTTCAGTAGTGTGCCATTCCCACCATTGCTGTCAAACAACTCGGACAATCTCATATTACTTTTTTATAGTCCTGTTTTATTAAAGATTATACATTTTATGATTGCAAATCGGTAGTTCCCATCTGTTTGTTAGTACCTAGTAAAATATTTAAGGGGATAATAAGAATATCACATTGACAATGAGTAAGGTAAATGTAGCTTTATCAAAAACTTGTTGATAAAAAGGGCTTTTTCGAAGAGCTTTGCCTTTTCCTGCTACGTTTTGGTTACTCTGTGGTCCACGTTCATCGTGCCAGCCTCATAGCCGTTCGAATGAGTTATGCATTCACGGCGTGCATTAGCGATAGAAAGTCTGATGCTTTTACCGTCTGGATGTTCAATCATTGGTTATGAGTTATGAACGAGTACCTTTGATATTATTGTTTCATGATTGAGTCCAGACAGAAATAAAAGTTGGAAGGTGGTAAATATTCAATAAATCGTTTTGTGATGGTTCGCGTCTAATTGATTAGGAAAGTCAGAACACTTTTACTTATTAATAACGTTATCAACTGGTGGCCTAGTGGTAGTGGCCCCGCCTTCTGCTCCTAAGGTCGTGGGTTCAAATACAGTCGTGTACCAATGAGTTTTCTGTCTAAAAATTATTTATACTATGCCAGTGCTCTCAAACGGTGAAGGAAAACATTTTAAAGACACGGGCATGTCGTAGAATTAAAAAGTTTGAAAATATGTGTCACGTGCCGAAAGGAACTTCTTTGAGGCGCACTTAAAATCCTTTCACCACACTTCGTTCGGAAAAAAATGAGACACGATGAGAAGATATCTTAGCAAAGATTAAGAATACTTTTGAAAACTAGAGCATATAACCCAATTTAACTAGTTTTTAAGCTTATTATAATATCCATAGCTATCTGCAACAAATACTATTATTTACCTATTCAAGTATAGTTTTAGGTCAGTAAAAGTATTCGATTTTGTTATTTGTTATTTTGTGCTTCTTTATTGGTATGCAAAAGTATTTTCTATCTTCTATCTATTTCTATTTACATGCTTAAAAGTTTAAATGCATTTCCGCTACTCGTTATGTCAACTACTCAAACTGAGTTTAATGTTTACATGTAGGAGGTTACCTACTTATTCAATTGAGAGTGGGTAGTGGTGAAATTGGGATGTCACTTCCCTTATGTTAAAGTTTCCGCTCGTTACTCATTGATTGCTCTTTCCTTATAAGTAAGGTGACATATTTACCCAAATTCATCTACTTGAACATTGTATTTATCTAAAAGCTTTGCGCGTATATTATTTTAAACTGTTTCTAGTTGCTCAGGTTCACTCTTTTAGATGCTTGTTTTTTCTTAAAACTTTTTATTTTTATTCAATAACAATAATTATTTATCGTATTTGAATGTCTTAGTCTAGTCTACATAAAAATAATAATATAACTAATGCAATATGATTAATAAAAATGAATTCAAACAAGATAAAAACCATAATATTAAAAAAATCTTCATAAGTTTTATCCAAACACTGCGATGTATAGAAGATATTCTGTAGATCGAAGAAAACACAAATAAGCACGCACGAAGCTAATAAATAAATCCGTTATAAAATATACAAAGCATCCGCTAGGATTTTAAAAAGTCACGTAGAGAGATTGTACCTGACCTACTGAATCTTAAGAAATAACAACATCATCCATGTAAACAAAGACATACGTCGCGAAATTGCAATTACTAACAATTACTTTGATTTCCTATCTCATCTCAGCGATTACCTCGAGCTATTTGCTCATTGAAGTACAATTCCCATTTCTATCATAGCGGCTTCGTGGTCGAAGACCTTCGCCATTTGTATCAATACCGCATTTATAGAAGAAACAACAGTTCCTAAGAGTGATTTTAACTCTAACGAAAAACTTGCGCTGCATTCTGGGACACATCGATGTGACGCAAACGATCCTTAGGCATAATAAAAAGAGGATGATAGTCATTCAATTTAAGATTATAAAAGTATAATCGTGATTAACACCCAAAAACTTCCAAAAGATTCAGGATACTTTCATCGCTATTAAAGATGGTAAAGCTAGAGACATAACGCTGATTTTACATTGAAAGTTAGTTAGAAGTGACACACGCTCGCCGCATTGCCAGTACCCGATGGACGAGGCGATAGCACTGCGTAATAAATTGGCCGCCGACGTCGATCCTCTGAATGCATTCACCGTTAACGAGTAATAGATAAAGGTTTGTGCACAACGGTTTGCAAGAATTTACAAGGCATTACCTGTCTTTGAACATAAGTTATTTCAATTTGACACGTGATTCTTGCTAATGCTGAACCACTTGTTGAACTTGATTGACAAAATGTTATGAGATAAACCTTAAATTTTATGTTTAAATTTTATAACATACGTTATTTTTATCGTAGAACACGGTATGGGTTCTCAAACTATTATTGTTGGCGCTTGCTTTTCTCCATTAGCTATGGAGTTTTATTTCGTCATTTAGTTGTTCACACTTAACGATTAAGTTTGTATTTTACGACGCAGATTATTGTTTTTAAATATGTTTTCCAGTAATGGTTTATCATAAATTATCATAACTCTCTAATTTGACTTATAAGTGCCAATTATTTGAGATTTGAAAGAAAGAGCTAGCGAGCTAGCTCATCATGTATTTAATGCTTTGTGCATAATCGAGTCTTAAATAGGACTGTCAATTGCTCATTTGATTGATGATGATAAGGCACAGAGGTGATACAATAATAAGACAGTCTGATATAATGAGAGATAGGAAAAAGCTCAATTTGATACTGACTTGAGAGCCTAGGTTCATTATTCTTGTATAACTTTTTGTAAAAAATAACTGTTGAAGTCAATCAAGGACTATAAAAACGTGCGAACGAAAATGCTGATTTCTGGACATTTGATCTTGCAGTCGCGTCAAATCCAATAAGTATTCGATGATGAAAACGAATATAACTGTATTTACGATCAGCCTGTAATAAATCGAAACGTGTATGAAAGGCCTTTAACAAGATATCAAAATAAATTATTTTACGAGACCTTTAGTAGAGAAATCCAGTAATATAAAGTCTCAAACATCTGGACCCTTCAATTTCGCTTTGCTTTCACTGACTTATTGCATAAAGTTATATCTAAATGGTATCTTTGCCTAGATACTTAAGAGCGTGGGTTCGGATTTTCACGACCAACAAAGTTATTTTATCCTTTCTGTGGAGAGACATCTCATCTTGAAAATAATTCTATTATTACTTTATTGTTGCGTTCTTTTGGTAAACTTATATAATATTCATTCTTCATAACTGACTTTTTTTCTTAATTAGTTTAATCCCTTCAGATCGAATTGCCATCTATCGATACTAACAATATGTTGATCATCATTACTAGTTGACCCATCTAAATAATCAGCCTTCATATAAAAACTACCGGTCAGTTACCTGTCAGTTTCGTAAGCTCTACAAATAGAGTCTATTTCAACATACATACATACAGCTAGTAAGCAATCTTATCTCAAACTTTGATGTTATATTTCCTGTGCTTATCTTAGCTACTTTATTGGATCGTTTTTGGGTCATGTTCCAACATGACCAGTGTAGCGATAAAAGGAACTTCAAAGTTTATAACCTTCTTGGCTGTAAGAGTAATAATGGACGAAATCTATCTCGTACTAGGCAAACTACAAGTTGCATGATTTTGCAATGAAAGATTCTGGTTTATTTCATTACTAGCGCCCATAGGCCCATTATATACGTTATTTTACGATTATATCCGACTGATATTGTACTATTTTCTAATTAATCTTATTTATACTTCCAATGCTACTGAAATATCGTCTTCAACCGTGTTTGACTTTAGCAATCATTTCATAAACAGTATTATTTCATTTTCGCTTGAAATTTTACAAATTGTTATTAACTCGATTAATTTCTAGTTTTATGTACTTCACATGTTTTAATTTATATTTATGCTGTTTTTATTGCAGTTTAAACCTTATAACATTAACTACAACTGCGTCGACATCTTCTACTCATCGCATGACTTTCTATTCCAATTAAAGCTACCTTCAGGTATTGATCTGAAGCTGTAGATTATGCTGAGGAGATAGCTTTCTGTAATTAAAGATACCGCCGCTTTTATTGCACAAATAACTGCATAGTCCTTACAGGTATAATGGCCGATAAAACTTTGGGGTTCTACATTTAATAGGATTCACTATGATTTTAATGACATCGTTTGAAAAGACTAGCGACGTGCGACAGAGAAAAGGCTGGCCAACATATCATGGCAGGTGATACAATACTCAGATGATGCTGATAATGATTTTACGGTTAAAAACAGTTCCTTTGTTTGTCAAAACATGAAAATAAAGCCTAAATTTTTGTATCTGATCTAGTCTACTCAATATGGCAGCGAAAATTCTGCTATTTAATAGTAAAATAAAATATGACTAGGTTTTTTATATTTGAGAAAGTTGTCAATCTGATCACATAATGCAATAGTTCCTGATTATACAAATCAATGGCAATGAAGTTGTAACACATAGATTATCTAGATAAGACGAGACAGACTACTGATTCATGCAGCTAAATAGAACCGAAGCCAATCTAGATTCAAGATAAGGTAGAGAAAACTACCTAAACTACAATATACATTCATCTTAATTTGTCATGTAATTTGATTAAAACAATACTGTTCAAAGACAAACATGTCTGGGTGATATCACAAAGACCGACGAAGAGATATAAATAAAACTTTTGATTATTGAATGACATGGTCGATCCCGAAATTCCGCGACTGTCTTTATTCCCTTATAGGTAAACTCGTCTTCAAAACGTGCTCAGTAAGGAAACTCGTCTTCAGTAAGGAATTACAGACTTATTTCAAAACGGCTAGCATCAAATGAGACTACCGTATAATTCATGAGGCATTCATACCCATATACGGAGGGGCTGGAAAGTGATCCCGAATCCAAGCCTTGCACCACTGGTTGCCGAAAATGGCGAACAATCCATTCTGATCCAGTTTCTAACCGGCAGAATGTTGAACTTCCATTTTGTAAAGGCTTCTATGAATAATAAGAATTGGATGTTATTGCAGAGCCTACCAGTAGGTTGCTTTGTTCACATTCAGTCGTATCAGAAACAGTTATATAATGTAAATTACTTGCAGATAATTCTAGCAAATTTACTGCCAACTGATGATCTCTTGAGATTTTGTACCAACGTAAAGCCTTGAGCACATGTAGGTGAATGGAGGAAGCTGTAATGTGCAATGGCGATGGCGATCAGTTCCAGGATAGGGTTTTGCAAACATTGCCGCAAACTTTGACAGTGCAATATTTTACAGCGATACACTGATCGTCATCGCAGTTGATCTAGATGTGTCGATGAAAAATAATCAGGGTGCAGTATATACCATCTATCAAGATGATTTAAATAAAGGAATATGGACTCAATTTGTACTGTAGTTTAATTTGGACTTTGCACTGATAGAAGCCAAGCAAGCTACATGAATCTTGTTATTATGCAGTGCAAGGCCATATAAATTACACATTATGAACGTAAGTGTCTGCTCGCATCTGTATCAGTTGTTTTAAACTACCCAGACATTTAGATTCACTCTTGTTACTAGCTGGCTTTGAAAAGCCTCATCTATATTTTGTTTTAGTGGTTTCAAAGCTCAGTTGTTAGTAGTTTTGCCTTCCTCGCTGAAAATTGTGGGCACGATTCATAAACATGGATAAACATCTGAATGAACAAATAAAAAGTATATTTCTAAGTATCTTTTACAACTTGCAAGCTTGCATAGTTTGTTGTTTGTTGATGGCGCTGAGTAGAAAGTCCACCAATATTTCTTTAGTTTATATTTCAGCTGCCAAAATCAAAATATATTGTTGATAACTCACTAGTCTTTCCTTTTAATGTTACTTATTAATCGATTACATCATATATCTCACGTGCTTATCTTAAAACAATCCTATCTTCTTGTTTTCTTTTCTAAGTTTGTTTCTTAACTTTATTTTGTAAATTTCCAAATCTTTTAACGACGTTATCTGCTCCAGATCGATCTCAACATCTACACAGAGTTCTAAGTCATTAATATTAATGTAACAATTGGTTACATAAAGTGACCACCTGGTGTTAGCATTGGTGTAATTGTTGAGTTGATTGATACGCACATTACGTGTGTTTGAATATTTCAAAAGTAGTTTGAGTGCTGTCACAATGAGATATTCAACGATAGGAGGTTCAATGAAAGCTTTTTTATCTCAAGTTTCTTTTATCTCATGCTATGTTTCCACGCGTGCGTTCAACTCGACATTCAACGTGCACATTCACATTCACGCGCGTGGAAACGGTACGCCCGAGCCCGTAAATGCGCCTGTGAACGTGAATGCCGCGAACCGGGCGAGTGTCGGTTTTTTGATGAATGTGCGGGCGCCCGGTGACTGTTTACACGTGCGCGGGCCAAATTGGTGTTGCCAATTATACAAATTTATCTGTATTTATACAGAATTTAGGGTAGTATTACAGATTACAGACCTATTATAGACCCTACTTTTATACAGATTTTTGGAATCTGATTTAGTCTATGATAAGATGAACATCTTTAAACATAATAAAGGCAAAAAATATTCATTTAGATCCACTTTTGATAATACTATTAGTATAGTTAATATAGTTACTAAGACTTCACTGTCTGTCCGTCTGACTGTCTGTCTGTCTATCTGTCCGTCTGTCCCCAGATATTTTGCTTTGGCACGTGGCAACACTGGTGGGCAGTCAGTCTCTCTCGCGCTTTCGTGACGAGTGGACGTTGCTAAAAAAAGTCGCTACGATCGGAGATTACTGTTGAGGTTGCATCAGTTAGATTTTTAGTTTTAAGTGATGACGTTCCTTTATCTGTCTCGTAGCTATCAGTGTCACTATCACTACCCATTTTTGTGTAGGTACGTTGTGTCGAACGAAATTAAAAGTATTGTTTCATTGAATAATGCACTGCGCACTTGCCAAACATCAAACACCAACAAAACTATCGAAGAAAAAAGAGTACGGTGAGAGTTGCGAGAAAGCGATTCATTCATTCATTTATTATATAAGCAATTTTCATATACACTAATTGTTTAACTAGTGGGCAGGGCAAAGGGCATACTTTTACATTTAGACGTATTTTGATGATCGGGGAATACCTACTTCGTAATTATTTACATATTGACTGTCAAGGTAATTCATAATTAAAAATACCGTAGAAAATGACACGGTAGTGAAACATTACCGTATACCGTGTTTAAGCCAAAAATACCGTGCATCTACGGTAATTACCGTGTACCTGGTAACACTGGTTGCATGCCGCGCAGCTCGCCAGGCAGCTCGCCGGGCTGCACGGCACGCATGTAAACAGCTTGAATGTTCGCCGGCCCGGGACGGGCTGCATGCCACGCAGCTCGCCAGGCAGCCTGCCAGGCAGCCTGCCAGGCTGCACGGCACGCATGGAAACATAGCATCAAGTATTACAAACCAACTAACCTTGCTGGACCAGGAAAAATTATGTTTTGTGAAATAAATATCAAAAATAATTGAAGTTAGTCAGAGATTAAGGTCATCAGTCATAAAACAATAAACAGCTAAACTACAAGCTATTAAATAAGTTGTAAATACCTGCACCTACTCCACCCAATGGTAATAATACTAAATTAAACGGTTACAAGAATAGAAATGAAATGACTATAAACAAAATTACTGTTTATATATTTAGTTCAAATCTAATACCTATCGAAAGACAAGTAGCAAGGTATATAATTGAACTGGACAGGCTACTTGTTTTAATGGAGATACTAAGTTTAGGCTACGGTTTCTATTGCATTTTAGAATTGTTTTATAGGACTGGTCCTAAATGGAACAAGTTTAAAGGACCTAGTGGTAAACAGAAAGTGATTGATATCAAATAAGACATAATATAAATTCAGCATCCTTCATTCAGTGTTTCCCGTTTATAGATAAAACATAAAGGCATTTCAATGTCTAGTCCTAATTTATTATAAAGTAGTGAAAAGTTTTGTTCAATATATTAAAATCAAGTTATGTGAATGAACTAGGCATAACTTATATTCCTAAAACTAATTGCAAAAAGATGACTTTTACTATGCATAAGTAAAGTAAAACAATATTGCACAATGAGTTGCCTCATAAAAATGTTTAACATTCCTCAGCTGTTTTAATTCTGACCTACAAATTACAAACGAGTTCACAAGCTACCTTCAATCACTTGAAACGCTGGCATTGTTAAGATAATTTAGTTTTATGAGTATAGAGTATGTTATACCATTTTTAATAATATAGGTTTGAGGTCCATTATATCTCCGTTCTTGGATATTCATGCAGAATAAATAAAACAGGTTGAAGAAACAATTTATACGGATTACAAGAATTCCATTAGACCAGCTATGTATCAATCAGAAGTTGACAGCTTACGGAAAACTGACTAAAATGAGACACTGCTAAGCTTTTAAAAGGCACCAAACCTCGTGTCAAGTTTTTGTAATGAAGCAAAAACTGAATTGCAAAAGGTATAAAACAATATATTTATTATTAAGACCCATGTTTTTTGATGTGACAACGTCTTATAATTTGATGCAGCCGGCTGCACGCACGAAAAAACATGACTCATGCGGCGTTACCTCGCTCTGAGGCGTTCCATTGAAGGCTTGAAGTGCAAGCGAAAGCGCGGAACGAGCGACAAAGAGGCACAATCGGCCTCCGCGCTCGGCAGCGTTAGACATCTGTCTCTCTCCTACTTGAGTGAGCGATACGTCTGCGTGGACAACTGTATGACGTTGTCACGTTCAACTATCGTCAGTAAACTGACTTTACAGACAACCGATTTTTTTTAAGATAGCGTTGGTAAGTAAAGTTTCTGGAATCGTGACTGAAGAAATGAAAATGCAATTACAAATAACTCATTCAGTAGAAAGTCCGCGATCTAAAACGACGACGATAGAATCCCCCACTTTCCCACATTTACCCACAGATACCCCATTGTATGGAAATACTATTGACCGTCTCGTTGATATTTCACTTCTCCTTTGTATCGCTTATAGGTGCAAATTCGTTGCAAAGTGAAAGACGCTGAAACAGGGTATTTAGATCAACTACTTGAATTGTTTCTATAGTTGAATTGGAATTGAAAACACAAGATACAGTTGCGCTATCTGAATAATGTAGAAAACAGTGCATGGATAGTTCAATTGATCTATAGATTATCTCCTTTAAGTATAGATAATTCAGATAATGTCTTAGACGCATATTTTTATGCGCAGTAGCTACGATCTAGTAGTAATAGTAATTATATCTATGCTATTTTACTTGTAAGTTTATAAGGTGTATTAAAGTTTTTTTTATTTTATTTTCAGTGATTCTGATCAAAATGTAATGTTAGTTCAGAAGTTTTCATAATCAATTTTACTGTACCATTAGCCTCTCCGTGTTTACTTAAATCATTATCGTAGGCAGTTACAGCTGCATAAATAGACTATTCTGAAGTAAGTAGGTTTACAACCTGAGAGAAACCTTTGTATTCTGTTACAAACCACATCTATGCAACCTCAGAACCTTCAAGATAAGTCAGCATTACCACAGTATAAATAGCATTATCTATCTACGTTTGAACAGTTAGGAGTCACGTTCCTATTCCGAGAGATATTACAACAATAAGCAACTCAGCATTTGAACGCTATCTTAAATGTATAGCGGTCCGTCGATCTTTATTCAATTTCACAAATAGAAAACACTACAGCACAAAATATTCTAACTGTAGAAACGCAAACTAATGCCTCTGGCTTTACATAAAGTTGGGAATATAGTAAAACATTTTCCGCTACGAGCTTTAATAGTAGAAAATCAACTAGTACTTTGGTACTTACATTATACCTTCTTAACTTAAGTTTAAAAGGAATAGGATTATTTTCATTTTTTTATTATTCTTTTAACAGCGTTATTTTAAAACCAATAACATTTTTTTTCTTTCTGAACCATCTATTTTTTTTCCTTCTTAATTTTATTTTAATTCAAATGCCATTTCCCCTACCTCTGCGTCAGTTCTCGTAAACATTTCAATCGATAGACCCACAGTCTGCACCAGATAGAGGTCAGCCTCTCAGCTGCAGTTTTCATTAATTATTCTAACACCTACAATAATTGACACACAATTTATTCTGTACCGTGATGTCAGCCTATAAACATTCCTGATAACGTAATGCTGGGAGTCTGCTGTATTGACTATTATATAATTGATAGCAGTAGCTTTCTTAAATGTTTTACTCACAGAAACTTTAGTATCTTGATAAACACTTTCAAATTATAGACGATATCATAGCAGATGAGATGCAAGAAATATGAGTTCAATCTCCACTGTCAGTAAAAGATCCATTCATAATGTTCTTAAGCCTTGCGCACATCTAGCGCTATGGCGATGGCGATTAGTGAAACGCTTTCAAATATGACAGCTTTTCACTGATTGCCATCGCGCTAGATTTGCACAGGCCTTTAGTGCTAGTAGTACCTTGGTATTTATAGTTATACACAGAAGTCCTTATTTTTATCTATCTGATGAAAGATTTGATCACAGATTTTTGTGATGTCTAATTTTAAATTATTTTATGTATTTGTTTGATCTCCACAATCACAAATAGCAATATAATGTTCTAAGGGCTGATGTTTTCATCTACAAAATATCGCTATTTGTGGAATAAAAAATGTCGTCTTTGTTAATGGCAAGCCTAAACAAGAGATGGATATATTTTTATCAGACTGATTCCTTCTGTTGATTGAAAAAGTAATATAATTCGTATTAGTACGTAGTGAATATCCCACTCATCATTTTGTATTTTTTTTTTTCCATTTTAGATAATTCTTTATTTAAACACAAACTTAAGAAAAAAAAAAATAACAATATCAACTTGAATAAATAAATTAAAAATAATTTATAATAATTAATAATTTTGTATTTTGTTTCAGGTATGTTTTGGTCAATATTATTCTTCATTCGCCTCTTTGGTATGTATTTTACTACACTCCCATTATTCTTATTATTTATTTATTGTAGACGTAGGTTATTTATGATGTAGTCTAAACCAAATAACATGTAGGTGCGAAAAACGTGTGATTGACCGGAACAAATAAGTGTGTCAAAATCTTAGCCATATAGGGCGCATATGGTTTTGTCTAGGTCTACCCACTCTTATAATAATGGAATCAAGCATGGTTTTATGTCGCTATCATGAGTCTAAATGTTTTTCTCCAAAATAATTGCTTGAAGGTTCTATCTACCAACTTCTTTGATCAATTTCTTTGATCAATTGTATCACAAGGATAACTTTAAAACGTCTTAAAGGTAAGTAAGTCTAGGTGCCAGTTTCACGCTATACTAACATATCAGTTATGTATAATATAGCTATGTAAATAAATGTATTTACAACGTTAATCGTCAAAATTACGATCATTATGGTTGCCGAATCCAATCAAAAGGTTAAATTTAAAGGCTTTGAAGTGTGTTTACGATTGCAAACGTAATTTGATGAATCATAAGCATTTAATATATTTGCACACATAAGTAATAAACAAGCAGTAAAACTTCAGTTTATCCCGAAGAAGTCCACTGCTGGGCATAAGCCAACCTTGCACAGTTTTAAATTGAACAAATCTAACTCTATTCAAATTTGTATGTTAGCCTGATAACCATATAGTAACAAAACTAAATATTCAAATAATTGTATTTATTTCAAAAAGAAGTACTTATTTAGATTCCAATGATCAATTTTAGTTTCCAGTAGTTTTCCTGAAGCAGATTAATAGTGGCAAGATAACATTTGTCTCCTGTCTTAAAAGCACCACAGTGGTCTTGTGGTAACAACAGTGTTTTCCGATTCCCTATATATTTCACAACACAAATAATATAATATCCAAATCGTGATCATGATCGGGAACCACCATATTCACAAATTATGGCATTTTACCATGACTGTGATCATTCTGTTTGCTGTTTACTCGTGTGCTTCTGAATGAGTTTCGTATAGCATTGATATTGAGGTTTATGTTAATGATTTCTGACCTTTGATGAGTGTAATATAAAGATTGCCCGATCGTAAGTGGTCGGTAATAAATAAATTGGGTGTAGAGTTACAAAAACTGTAAAACTCTGTTTGTATTTCAGTCTTCGGTTCAACTCTAAAATTATTTGGTACTTTTAAGAACCAACTCAGGCTATTGATCAGTTTTTTCATTGAATTTCCGTGCTGTAGACAGGGGTTTGATGCCACCGAGGACATCTGAGGATGAACATCTGTGTGATGAATATAAATGTTTGTTCGGTTTGGAAGTATTCCTTTACATCTCCTTTTTCTTTGTCATCTTCTTGCTTTTGTCCTTCTTCAT
The DNA here is from genome assembly GCA_947578465.1 of Thera obeliscata. Lineage (NCBI taxonomy): Eukaryota > Metazoa > Arthropoda > Insecta > Lepidoptera > Geometridae > Thera > Thera obeliscata. Next base: position 17,368,790 of record OX387912.1, on the reverse strand, counting down.
TGTGTTGTGGATCAGAAGGTTTTCTTTTTGTCTCTCTCTTTGTTTCCCTTTATTGGTAATTATCTCACGAGCCATTTCTTTCTTACCCATCTCTTTTTCAGTCTTAAGTTATAAGTTGACCTAAAATGTATGTGTGTGTACTATGCCAGTACTTTCAAACGCTTAAGAAAAACATCGCAAGGATACCGGCATGTCGTAGAAAGTAAAAAGTTCTAAAGCTAGCGCACAAAAGGAACCTCTTTGGGGCGTACTTAAAAACCCTTTAACCACTCTGGTTCAAAAGAACTATTGACACAACAAGGAGAAGAAGAAGTTATATGTTAAAGTTGTACAATTATTTAGAACACCAGTAGGTTAAATGATAACATTACTAAGGTTTGACTTGACCTGTATTAAGATAAATTTATTCATAAATTATTATCACAAGTGAAATTCAATTTAACTGCTAAGACGTGACTTCGATAATAGATAGATAGGCTCGGCTAAACCTAGGTTTAGCAATAATTATGAATTATTAGAGGAATTAATTTTAGTTCCGTACGCGGGGTACGTAATTGGCTATAATCATTATCTTTACGCGTATTTATATTATTAGACTTCTATAGGTTCTATTCTAATTATTATTGTGTTTGTTTGAAGCCTTTTTGCAGGTATTTTTATTATCTTGTGTGCATTCTTTTTTTTCTTATCTTGTCACAGTTCTTTCAAATCAGTGTGGTGAAAGGATTTTAAGTAAGTACGCCTCAGAGAGGCTAATAACGTGCACTTGAAATATGTTATCAAACTTTTATTTTCAAACCGATTTCCTCATGTTTTTTTCCTTCACATACATTTTTCTACAGTAAAACTCATTGGTACACGACTGGATTTGATCCCACGACCTCATGTTCGTATGGCGAGGCTGCTACTACTAGACCAGTTCTCTCAAATAAATATTGTTACGGAAGTGGGTACAGGGATTGGAAGGAAACGAACGTTTTACCGAAAGTAGCGATTTATTCGCACTACGAACACGTAACACTGCACTGAACGCGTAGCACTGCACGAAACGCGTAACACTGTCCGACACTGTCCCCGCGCACTATGCGTTACACGGTCCAACGCTGTGCTCCGAACACTGACAGTCCACTGGGAGCACTTCACCACTTTGCACTACACTTCACTATTCACTGTTCACTTCACTATTCACTTTTACTGTTCACTTTTTCCACTTTTTCACTTTTCCTTCTTGTTCCTTTCTTCAGATCACTTTCCACTGAACTGCCCGTAGACGCGCTTGCAGCTCCTTATATACCCGGAATTTCGATTGTCATTTATTGGATTTCGATCGTCATTTATTGAATTTCGTTAGTCTTTTCGTTTTCTTCTGTTGGATTCCGATCGTCTTTTCCTTCTTACATCATTTCTTGTTTTAGTCCAGAACTTTCGGTTCTTTATTTGAATTCCTTAAAGAAGGCACTCGCCGCTACTAGAATTTTCTGGTAACATTAAAATGTCGAACAAAAATCTTCATAGCTGAACCGGGCTCGAACTCGCGTACGTCTGCTTTGCAGTCGTAGCTCTGACAGCCCGGCCGTTGTGACAATGACAATGTTTACCAAAAACTTTACTGCCTTGCACGCTTACGTAGTTACGTCAGCACGGCGTCACACTACCCCCTCCTTAGACGTGCTCGTCCCGAGCATCGTTAGAGCCGTAGTACCGTGCTAACCTGTCCACATGAACCACTTTCGCTGGACTTCTTGGCGTTTTCCGAATTCTATATGTGACATCATTGATCCTCGTAATTACTTGAAAAGGACCTTCCCAACTCGGTTGTAGTTTTGGAGATTTTCCTTTCCTTCGAACGGGGTTGTGAAGCCAAACAGCAGAACCTTCTTCAAAGGACTTGGAGTTGACGCTTCTGTCGTATCGCGTTTTCATTCGCTCACTAGCACGCAGATTCTCTTCCCTCATATGCCCGTGAACTTCCTCCATTTTCCTTCTCAAATCTTCCGCGTATTCCGAAATACAGCTAGGCGTATCTGGAGGACAACCCGCGAGAAGATCCGCTGGAAGTCGAAGCTCTCTACCAAAGTTTGCTCGGGCCGGTGTAGTAGAGGTACTCTCATGAACCGCAGTTCTATACGACAGAAGGAACAGAGAAATGTACTCGTCCCAATTGTTCTGATGGCTTTCAACAACTTTTGCCAGATGCCGCTCTAGAGTTTGGTTGAACCTCTCCACCATTCCATCAGATTGCGGATGATACGGCGTAGTCCGAGTTTTGTGTATCCCCATAATCTTGCATGTTTCCTGAAAGACTTGCGACTCGAAATTCCTGCCTTGGTCACTATGGATTTCAAGGGGTAGTCCAAATCGGCAGAAAACTTCATTCACCAGTTTGCTAGCCACAGTAACAGCTTCTTGATTTGGTAATGCAAACGCTTCTGGCCACTTTGTGAAGTAATCCATTATTACCAAAATGTAACGATTTCCACTATTCGTCATTGGAAACGGCCCGGCCACATCCAAAGCTATTCGTTCCCAAGGAGCACCCACGTTGTATAACTTCAACGCTCCCCGACTTCTTGTTTGTGGTCCTTTGACAGAGGAACAACTCGTACATTTCTTGCACCAGTCTTCAACATCTTCCTTGCAGTGCAACCAGTAATAACGTTGACGAATTTTCACCAAAGTTCTCTTCACACCGAGATGACCGCCTGATGTTCCGTCGTGATACGCTCGCAGTATATCAGAAATCTTTGACTTCGGCACAACTGTCTGAAGATGATTGTCTTGTCCTGATGCACTCTCCCATTTTCGACATAAAAGACCATTGTGTAAGAGCAGGCTATTCCATTGTGCCCAATAGCTCTTCGTTACTGCACTCATTCCAGCAACTTCACTCCATCCTGGGCGTGCGGATCCATCTCTCACCCAATTGAGTATTGGTCTAAGATCTTCATCTTCTTCTTGTAGTTTACGCATGGCATCGCTGCTCCAATCATCATTTACTGTATCAGTTCTTATAACTCGGACCATAGATTTTTCTTTATCTTCCTGTTTCACACAGTGCTTGCAGTCTTCAGAACACGGCCGTCTTGACAAAGCATCAGCATTCCCATGAGACTTTCCACTGCGATGCTCTACTACAAAGTCGTACTCCTGTAGTTGTTCAATCCATCGCGCAACTTGTCCTTCAGGATTCTTGAACTGCAGTAGCCACTTCAAGGCTGCATGATCTGTTCTGACTAGAAATTTCCGACCCAATAAATACTTCTTAAAATGCTGAAGTGTTTTGACAACTGCAAGTAGCTCCCTTCGAGTGACACAATAATTCCGCTCTGGTTTTGACAGGGATTTACTGTAATAAGCTATCACAACTTCTTGATCTTCTTTTCTTTGTGAGAGTGTTCCTCCTATCCCTGTATTACTTGCGTCCGTGTCAACTACAAACTCATTGCACTGATCCGGATATCCGAGTACTGGTGTTTCACATAACCGGCTCTTTAGTTCCTCGAAAGCCACCTGGCATTGTTGGTCCCAAACGAAAGGTCGTTTTTCTTCTGTGAGTCTATGCAATGGCTTCGCTATATCCGAAAAACTCTTGACAAAACGACGGTAATAAGAGCAAAGTCCCATAAACGCCCGTACTTGTGTTTTGTCCGCAGGCACAGGCCAATCTTTAACCGCCGAAATTTTCGATGGATCCGTTTTGACGCCGCTTTCCGAAATAACGTGTCCCAAATAGTTCACCTGCCGTTTGAAGAATGAGCACTTCTTCTGGCTTAGTTTCAGATTTGCACTTCTCAACTTGTTGAATACGGATTCCAGCTTCTTCAAATGGTCATCAAATTCTCGCCCCACTATTATAATGTCATCGAGATACACCAAGCAGGTTTCTCCCAGCAACCCAGCAAGGACACGTTCCATTAACCTCTCGAAAGTAGCCGGGGCGTTGCACAGCCCAAACGGCATCACTCTGAACTGCCAGAGGCCCTTTCCTGTGGAGAACGCGGTCTTCTCCTTATCCTTAGGATCCAACTCCACCTGCCAATAGCCACTTTTTAGGTCCAGCGTAGAAAACCATTTCATGCCGTTGAGAGTATTCAAGGTGTCGTCTATCCTTGGTAATGGATAACTGTCCTTTTTGGTCACGTCGTTTAGGCGGCGATAGTCAATACAGAACCTCGTTGACCCATCCTTCTTCTTTACCAAAACCACTGGTGAGCACCACGGACTAGACGATGGTTCGATTACTTCATTATCTTTCATGTCTTGAATCATGTCGTCCACCTCCTTTTCTCTGGCAAAAGGAATTCGGCGGGGTCGTTGTCGTATAGGTTGTTCATTTCCAGTATTGATTTTATGCTGAACCATGTTCGTCCTTCCGATATCACCATCATTCTTCGAAAATATATCGGAGTACCGACGTAGCAAATTCTTCGCCTTGAGCAATTCAATACTTGTCAAATCTTGCTTACATTTTTCTAGTATACTGTTAACGTCGATTGTACTTGCTTCCGTCTTTTTGGTTTCCTGACAACTCCGCAACCACACAATTTCTTCGCTTCGTCCTATTAGCGTACCCTTTTTTAACACCTGTTCTTCATTGCTCAAGTTCAATACAGGTACCACTGCCTCCATAGATGAATTGACGACTGTACGTGCCGGCAGCCATGATGACTCGTTATCCACTTTTTCCAGTATTGTCCAACGTCGCTGTTTCAAACTTTTGTTTCCGGGAAAAATTACTGGAACTAGCGTTTGTGATCTTGGCAACAGTTTAGTGTCCTTAATGCAGTACACCTTGCCCTCGCCACCGCCTCTCATTGGTATTTCGTCTTCCCCACACTTCAGGACACCGGAGTGAATGTCGAGCTTACATCGATGATCCTTTAAGAAATCAAGGCCGATAATGCAGTCATCCACAATGTCAGCTATTACCGCTTGTTGCCAGTACAGCTTGTCACCAATCTTGATAGCCACTTTCTGTTCACCTGATACTGGTATGTGCTGGCCGGTAGCCGTTGTTAGCTGGTAAGCTCCCTTCCGAACGTTGATCTTTCCGTTTCTTCTTGTCAGCTGTGTCCCAATTACCGTACGTGACGCTCCAGTATCTAAAGTCAATGAGCACGGACTTCCATTTACTGATCCATTTACAGTTAAGGTGTTGCCATCTGTACTCTGACAAATCTTGATTTTCGGGGCTTCCTGTCCACCGGCTAGTGCCCACCTTTCAGCCCTGGCTGGAATTAGTTTCTCTGCTTCTCCAATGCTTGTACACCAGCATCGGTCCTTCGTCTCTCCACAGTTGTAACATCTAGGGACGAAAGCTCTGTATTGGCTTACCCGCACCACTTCCCTTGAATTTATTCCCCTCAGACGTCCACTCCTCGGGTCTCGCCGAACGGCTTCCACCTCGAGCGCATGCGCGACGGCTTCCTTGATGTGACCGTGATGACCCAAGCGCACGGCAGCTCTTACTTCCGCGTCGAAAATACCGTCGACAAACGACTGCAAAAGCATGCTGTCAATGACCGATGCCGGCGATGTTTGGTACGCCTTCCGGACCAACTTCTCTACCTCCAGAAACCACTGTTGCAATGACTCATTTGCTTGTTGGCATCGATCACGGAGTTGAGCACGGAAAACATGCTCCAAGTGCGAGTCCCCGTAGCGCAATTCCAGAGCTTCTAGCAACTGCTCGTAAGTAGCATCACTCCCCCACGGCCTCCAGTACGGTCAAGGCCTTGTCACGTAGTCCCAAAATGAGTACGGTTTTAGCCTGGTTCTTGGTCCACCCATTAAGGTTCATTACAGCCTCAAATTGCAGCCTGTGGGCCGCCCAGGAAGTGGTTCCATCGAAAGGCGGGACTTCGAAGTTTCCGCCTGCACTTACTATGGTCGCTGAGGCCGGGATTCTATCTGTTTTGAGCTTCTTAATGTCTTCTTCAATAGAGGAGAGGTGGTTTTGATGTCGCCGTAAAGCTTCCTCTACCGCTTCTACCCTCCGCATGCTCTCGGTGATAGCGGTCAAAAGATTTTTCTGCAATGCGCACAACTGTTCCTCTTGGCGGTGAGCTTGCTCTTCCTGGCAGCGAGCTTGCTCCTTTTGGATGGCACGCAGCTGCTCCTCCTGTATGGCACGCAGCTGCTCTTCCTGCCGGCGGGCTTGCTCCTCTTGGATGGCGCGCAGCTGCTCTTCCTGCCGCCGGGCTTGTTCCTCCTGCATGGCGCGCAGCTGCTCAAACAAGGCGCCCAGGTCTGGTCCAACCTGGGTTCTTGTCGGCGCACTTACGGTAGTTGCCCCACCGGAGTTGTCCTGGCGTCCAGGGGTTTCTTCCTCGGAAGCCTCGGCGCCAGAGCCACTGGCTTGCTGCGAAGCAGTCTTGGCGCGCGTATTCACGCCTTCCCTCGGCATGACAGGCATTTTACCTTCCAATCCCACTTCTGACACCAAATGTTACGGAAGTGGGTACAGGGATTGGAAGGAAACGAACGTTTTACCGAAAGTAGCGATTTATTCGCACTACGAACACGTAACACTGCACTGAACGCGTAGCACTGCACGAAACGCGTAACACTGTCCGACACTGTCCCCGCGCACTATGCGTTACACGGTCCAACGCTGTGCTCCGAACACTGACAGTCCACTGGGAGCACTTCACCACTTTGCACTACACTTCACTATTCACTGTTCACTTCACTATTCACTTTTACTGTTCACTTTTTCCACTTTTTCACTTTTCCTTCTTGTTCCTTTCTTCAGATCACTTTCCACTGAACTGCCCGTAGACGCGCTTGCAGCTCCCTAAATACCCGGAATTTCGATTGTCATTTATTGGATTTCGATCGTCATTTATTGAATTTCGTTAGTCTTTTCGTTTTCTTCTGTTGGATTCCGATCGTCTTTTCCTTCTTACATCATTTCTTGTTTTAGTCCAGAACTTTCGGTTCTTTATTTGAATTCCTTAAAGAAGGCACTCGCCGCTACTAGAATTTTCTGGTAACATTAAAATGTCGAACAAAAATCTTCATAGCTGAACCGGGCTCGAACTCGCGTACGTCTGCTTTGCAGTCGTAGCTCTGACAGCCCGGCCGTTGTGACAATGACGATGTTTACCAAAAACTTTAGTGCCTTGCACGCTTACGTAGTTACGTCAGCACGGCGTCACAATATATTATGTGCGATTAAGAGCCTATATTATTTAATAACGTTCTTATTGCTTGCCCCCGTCCCACTTTTAAAAAACAAACATTTAAAGCATCCGTTCACCTAATTGAAGAAATGAGTGTATACCCAAATATGGTCACGGCCAAACCTCATGCGTAGGAGTTTATGACACAAAAACAAAGGTATATACATAAATACAGATAGGTATCAACAAAACGACTTGGCTGTAGAAAGAACGGAACGCATACAGTGGCCGAAAATTTGAACCCACGCAGTCATTTCACACGCTTTTTCGGTTAAAATGAATTAACTTTTGATAAGAGGAATGCACTTAAAATAAGCAATAAGGTTCAGTATGTGAGATAAATGGGGAGGACTATAGGACTATACAATACAAAATGACATCACGCATACATAAATGTTAAAAAAACGTTTGTTGTTCGTGAATACGTCTCGTAACTTCGGGGCTTCCCCCTCCGCCCGCGCAAGTCCTGACTTAGCGTAATAAATTCTTTGATTCTTTAGCTAACCAGTAGTGTAATTGAAATCTGGATGGGGATGATACAAATGTAGCTGCAACACTAAACTGTATCCCCCGATTTTGTTATCATTTGGAAGCAATTTAAAGACGTATTCACATAAAAAACTTGACTGAACTGAAAAACGACATGTGTTTCATCTTTTTGCACAGTGGAGTAACTTTTGTTTGGCCACATACCTAAGCTACTTTTAAGAAAAACTCTGACTATAGCACTATTGGCATAGATAATAGTGCTATAGTATAGTACCGTTAGGGAATAAAGGTTCTCAAATGGCAACCACGAACCGGAAGACGAAAAGTAGGGCGCCCACCCCCCAGATGGACCGACGACATTGTGAAGATCGCCGGAAGTCGATGGGTGGAAAGAGTTCAGAATCGTTTTTCCTGGAAATGTGTAGGGGAGGCCTATGTCCAGCAGTGGACTTCTTCAGGTCTGATGATGATGATTGGCATTGACAATAGATGATGATGATTGGCATTGACAATAGCAAATCTATTGTCTATTAAGAGATTTTCACAGATCGCCACTGCACACCTAAATAGAGCAGCAAAATTCAATGGCGAATTTCATCACCGTATTCGCAGACACGCTGGCGTATTTCTACACAAGTCGAGTTTCATTGATAGTTGCAGGTGGGTGGACTTGTCCGCCATTCATGAGTTGGGCAACGTCAGCCTACGCACTAACGGTGCTAAGCCACCGCTCAATTATACGGTAATTATCCCAAAATACGGAACTAGAAGCGATCGATGAATAAATATTGATTTCTGTGACCTCCGACTTTTCACATGACAAGTAAAGTTTAAAAAATTTGAAAAGCCGGCTTCATGGCCAAACTGCCCGCCAAAAGTTAATTTTACAAATCGGTTCACAAATGAAAATGTTTATTGAATGAACACCAACACAAAAACAAACTATAACCTTAAATACAAATAGGGTATAGGTACAGGGTGAAAGGTTTGAGACCAAAGAGAATATTAAAAAAAATAAAAGACGTAACTTCGTTATTTGTTTTTCAACAAAAATTTAATAACATATACAACCGAACTGAAAACCTCTTTTTTATTTGAAGTCAGTTTACAACATTTGAGCGCTTACAAAGCAAAGCTTGTACTATGAGAAACATATAACTTTTGGTAGATGACATTTGTAATGAAAGCTTTAGGTCTCCCGCGATACAGGAGAGTCCTAGTGCTGTGTCCACTGTATATCTTGATTTTTGTAAAAATGAATTCTCGAATAAATAATTTTGTATTGTATTTGAATTGGATTCGTTTTCATAAATTCAAACGACGAGTTTCTTTGAATAAAACGAAAGCGCGCATTTTCAGTATGGTTTTTAGATTTTAATATTTTTTGCAACAACTAAAGAGCTTCAAACTCATATACTCATCACATACATTTCTGGAGGTGAATATTTATTGTGGATATGGTGTCTTATTATGTGTCAGAAAATATGAATTTACATAATATTATTCACCTCATCCTTTAGTGGGCATGTGAACAAACATAACTTAGGTACGTTATGATCTTAGCCATTTTCGTTTGTTTCTCACAGTAAAACAGGGATATTTAAAAAAATTGAGAAACCGACTTCATGGTCAAACTGCTGAACCGATTTTAATGAAATATCTGATGAGACCAACCTGAAAATATAACCTTTTAAATAATAAAATAAATTTACAAATTGTACATAAAAAAAATCTACCGAATTGAAAACCTCTTTTTTAATTTGAAGTCGGTTAATGAAGTAGTTTAAACAATGACTTTTTATAAATTCTAAAAGTGCTGAGCCTAATGGGGTTTGAACCCAGGACCGTCCCACGGTGTGAAGATAAGTAAGCCAACTGCGCCATATACTCGTATTCAAACCTGGCGACAAAATTACAATAAATTAATGCACTTCCAGAGTACCCTAGTACTCCGGAAGAGACTCCTAGTACTCTGTAGAGGGTACTCTAGTACCTGAGCAGTAGTAGAGCTCTTTGTGAAGGACTCGTCCGGAGAAGTACTACCACCATGCCTATTTCTACCTTGAAGCAGCATTGCTGTGTTTCGGTTTGAAAAGTGAGGGTGCCGGTGAAATTACGTTGGCTCGTGAGACTGAATTTGTTATGCCTCAAGTTGATGGACGCAGGGCAGTGCATTGTAGGGCACGTTCTCGAAGTGCGTGACCTACGAAGTTTTTTTTTTAATACTTTGTTATAGGCGATGGTTACCACATAACATCAGCTGGGTCATATGCTTGTTACATCAGCAAATTGTATTTAAAAACCAGTGCATGTGGAAATCCTACAATTAATGAATGGTGTTGATGTAACATGTAGTAAATAAACTTCCAAACATTTTACGCGTCACATTTTAAGAATATCAATCCAATCCAAAAAAACAGCATTCACTTGCCACACCGTTTTAAATTCTTTAACCGCCCACGCGATATAAACAAGCTGACACTTGACGCTATCACGGATGATTACGGACGAATTGTGATCGCATCTGATGATACGTAACTAGTTTAAATACGAATATTTTTCGACTACTTGCTCTTCTAGAATAACAAACAAAGATATTGGGCAAGAAGGAATGATGGAAAATGGACGAAAGTGGCTACAGAATGGCCAACGGATGCTCAAAGGTAAGTGGGTCTTTTATGGGGAACACTGTACGCTTCTATAATAAACTTCCGGAAAATGCAACTTAGCTTCCTATTCGGAAGTTTAAAGCCTATGTTAAGAATAATTTAATAAAGAAAGCGTACTATACTCTAGATAGCTATATGAATGATAAACTGCGTGGCCCGATGTCCCGGTCACTCTACCCATAGAAAGCTAACATGTCAATTTGCAATGTCTGTACCTACTATTTCGTATCTTATTTTTATATAAGCTGTGTAGATACTATAGTATAACATTGAAGCGTAGCGTGTGCTGTCTTTGAAACTTTTGCTTTTGTATTATTGCATTGCATACGTCTGACTAAGTGAAGTGGCACCACACTGGAACTTCACTGCTATTATTTTAGACTATTTTTGATTTGTAAAAGGATCATATAAAAAAACGGTAGGAACCGAGACGTAGTTTGTTGCCTGTTCATCTACGCTTGGTCGCGTGGAACTGGCACCTAGACTCACCTAGCTTTAAGACGTTTCAAAGTGATTCTTGCATCGTACCGAATAAAAAAGTTTTGAGTTTGAGTTTGAAAGACCTAGACGTAGACGTGCCCGCTGGTACAGTATTTGTATTTGAGTGGGTGCTCACAAACTGAAATGATGAACTACGTAACGGTTTATGGCTTACCGGGCAAGACTGGTAAATTTATGTAGTTGGTGATCAGTACCCGAAGTCGAAGTTTTGCTACCACATTTCGTTACCAAATGTTGTTTTCGTTTCGCCTATTTGTCTCTCTCTATTGTATGGAGAAAATATGAGATATGGCAAAAATACGTTACGTAGTTAGAGTTGTTGTCTCATCTTTTCTCCCTTCAAAAGACAGAGACATGTAGGCGAAACTAAAACAACATTTGGTAACGAAATGTGGTAGCAAAACTCGGACTTTGGGTACTGGACTCTCGTTTTCTACCAGTAGGCCTACCATAAGCTCTGTCTGGCTCTAACTCTGGCTCTGCTTTTGAGTCTGTGTGAGTGTTGACCAAATAAATCCTACATCGAAACGTCGCAGATATACCGTTTAATACACTGTTCAGAACTCAACAGACTCAAAACCAGAGACAGAGCCAAATAGAGCTTGTGGTAGGCCTACTTATACTGATACTGTTCAGACATAGTTCGTTTATAATGCATAGATTTTATTTAACATGTATAAAATATAAATAAGTAAAACAATAAGTCTAATTTCTTCAATCATCACACTTCAACCCGGTTCACAGGAATTATAAAACCAGTCCCAGCTCTACTTGTATCTAGTAACTATTAAATAGAAGCGAATGAAGTGCTTATAGAAATAATTATAATTTAAGTCGAACAGGATTGCGCCGTATCGTATCTTGACGCGGAAGACTTTTTATCGAGACTGTGGTACTTAGTTGTATGGTTTTATTGACCTATCCGATCATTAATATAGATAAAATTGCTATTACCAGCGACTTCGTTCGTGTGTTTGTCTGAATGGTTATTGTTTTTAATTATGTACCTTTGTGTATATTCAAATGTGGTGACAGTTGCAGGTTTTTTTACTGTTCATATTTGCATATTTTTTAAGCCACTTTTAGTGATTGTTTTTGTATGTGTTAATGTGTAATGGAATCTGTTTTTTTTTTGTTTGACATGACCAGCTGTGCTGTGGTTGCCGATTTAATACACAGGAAACTGTTGAGCTATCTGTAGATCGTTACAAATAATCTAAAGATAGCTGAACTGATCCAAATCAGTAAGTAAGCTCTAAATTAATACATACTTATAAACTACTGATCTTTTTTTCCAAAGTATTTGTTAATATTATATCAAGAGATTTTATATCGAATAGTCTAAAATCGAATGATACAATATACAACAGGCCTATTCGAGACAATCAAGTATCGAGTAAACTGAAATCGTTACCACATCGTCGTGTTTTCAAAATGTCAATCGGTATTTAACTGTCACCGCATAAGATTATTAAAAAGCTTAAAATGACATTGAATTAAGGGCAAAGGTTTTCATTGGTAAAGATATTTTTCGAGTAAAACAAAATACACTACAAAATAACTGCTCAACATCAGGTGGGCCACAGCACACATAAATAAATTAGTAAAGCGCGTGTCGGAGCACGCACATAGAAGATTTCCGAAGTCAGGGCGAATACTAGGTACACCGGAGTGGGATGATTGCAGTAGAATCATCTTTTGTTGCAATCAAAACCTTGTCGCGTCTGTCAGTTTTGACATTATTTTGAGCTTCGATTGCAATAAAAAATGAATGAAACAAAACTTATATTGACAAGGAACGATTGCAACAAGACTGCATGTTGATGTATTAAATGTATACCTACAAGTAATATATTAGCTTTCTGGTTCCCATTAGTACAAGCTCGGCTTAGTTTGGGGCTAAATAGTGTCTGATGGATTGTCTACAATATTTATTTATTAATCATTTTCTTATTTATTTTGTTCCTTGTTATTAGCTAACTTTTGATTGCAACAGCATTAGCTACACTGCTACACTTCGGAAATTTTGTCGATTCTATTATTGTCGGACACTTCTGAAATACTGTCGGTTCGGCTAATTACTTAATAGGCGATTAAGTAATTAGCCGAATCGTCAATATTTCCGAAGTGTCCGAACTGGTGCTGACCGTCGAACCAATATCAGTGCATGACATACCGTGCTCTACAAGTAGGTCAGTGCAACGAGAAAGTGACTATCTATAGTTACCAGTGCTTACGTAAAGTAAGGGTTTGAATACGAGAGGTTGTCAGCTAGTGACGGCTGAAAGGCAAGTCTTGTAGCCTTAAGTGGTCAAGTTATTACGAAAAAAACTAATTGAGATGCTTTTGGAGAGGAAGATAAATGCATAATGTTGGAAAGGAGAGGCCTCTCAGCTTAGTTGGTAGTAGCTCTGCTCTGCGCCGTAGGTGGTGGGTTCAATCCCTTCCAAGAAGAAATGTTTGTGTAATGAACACAGATGTTTGTTTTCTGTCTGGGTGTTTTATTGTATAATTATGTATGTATTTACAAAAAAATTATGTAAGTATTATATCAGCTATCTGGCTAAAATAGTACAAGCTCTGCTTAATATGGGGCTATTGTGTGGATTGTCCATAATATTTATTTATTTAAGTTGAATGAAGTCAGTTTTAAAAAATATTTTTATACCATACCCCCTCTAAAAAGCTTATTTTATTCACTGGAAACAGTGAATAAAAAGCTCTTTTAATCACTGTTTTGGTGTTTGAATTTGGAATACACGAATAAGGTCAACGTCCATCTCAATACCTTACAACCTCCTTGCGTCATAAATACTCTCGATTTGATTGGTCGAAATTTTTGACAAGGAGGTTAGCATTGGATTAAAAACTGTTTTGTGTTCTTTGTTGTCATTGTCATACATAAGTAAATTGGCGCTATTTTGAATATTGTTCTTAGTAAGTTATGCAGCATAAAGTTCGATAATAGTAAATCGATTGAAAATGCATTCTAGGAATGAAAAAGATGTGCTGAGTTGTTTGTTGTTCAATTGAGTTGTTGAGTTCATGAAAGAGAAGTAGGTATAGTAGAAAACTTGCATTAATTTATCCTTATTTATTTACAAATCAAATCAAAATCTAAAATTATTTGTTTTATGTCATATTATTATAAGAATAGTATAAACAAAGTTCATAGTTTTTAATCCTTTTTCGCTTAAATCTTTCTTTTTCTCGAAGTCATGGTATAAAGTATAGTGTGCAACTCTTGAATAAAACGGATTTATATCGAGAGCCATGAATCAGTCGCGTCGTTTAGGACTCTAACACTTGAATCACTCGCTACGCTCGTGATTCAATCATCATGAATCACTCCCTACGGTCGTGATTCAGTCGTTAGATTCCTGCACTTGCTCGTGATTCATCTTTGGTCCTCGATTTAAATCCCTCTTTTATTCACTAGTTGCATAATATACTATTTTGTTAAAGTGTCAGACAGTAAATCCAACCATGACATTCACCATCAAATACCTCTATTATTAAATAAAAATACTTCGAATAGAAAAAAAAAGTAGTAGACTGCATGTATAACAGCCAAACAAAAATTATGTTACAGATTTTTTTCTAGTCTTTTTTTTAGAAAACCAACAGTAGTTATGATAAAACAAATTAAACTTAAATAAGTGGAAATAACTAGCCAAATAGTCAAATAACTTATAGCTATCATCCTGCCAGTAGTGATAAGCTTGGTATCCAAAATGTCAGCTGACGAATCCAACTCGGATGATTATCATCCAGAAGACACCACACACTCCATTGAAATATCATTCATTCATCGACACCATTAACGGTTACGTAAATAACGGTTAATTTAACTGTTAAAATAGAACTATATGGATTAACTTATCGGTCAGTCAGACAAAGGCGGATTGGCAAGACCCGAGGGAGCACAGACAATGGGGCACCTTCTGATCGCTGATACAGATGTAGAAACCTAGCATTTCTACATCTATATCAGGTACCTTTATAAGTTTCTAGAACTTGAACTTGGCTCATCTTATAGAAACTGACAACTTTTGATATATATAAAACTTTTATACTTTCGACCGGCTTCTCAGCTCTGTTAGTATGGTTCTTCCTTCTGTGTCGTAGGTCATGGGTTGTTACAAAACTATGTATATATATATATACATAGTTGCTGTTATATATATAAGTATTATAACAGCTATATATATATATATATATACTATATATATATATATATATATATACTGTTATAATACTTATATATATATATAAGTATTATAACAGCTGTCTGGTTCCCAAACGAATTCTACTTTATATACTTCCAAAGCTCTCCGTTCCGTTCTGTTGGAATACGAGTTCTCAAATGGTGCCCGCAAACTAGAAGACGAAACGTAGAATGCCGAACCACCCGATGGACTGGCGTTATTGTTAGGATCACGGGAAATACTTGGATAGAGGGCTCAGAATCCTTCTTGAAATGTATAGGGGAGGCCTTTGTCCAGCAGTGGACATCTTCAAAACTCCCTTCAAACTCCCTTAAACGATTTTTAGGGAGTACAAATTTTCGAGTGCATGTAAAATTATAAATCTAGAATCTAGCCCAGTAGAATCTCTATGCTTTAAATCTTTTTACAAAAATAGGTTATTGTTGGGTCTAGCAATATACCAGAATGAGACCAAAATAATCCAGATTTTCGAAATCTGACCGGAATACTTAAGTGAATTTCCCAATGAATTTCAACTCTTTTATCTCTAGATCTAAATGAATTGGCTATAATATCTTTATCTGTAAGTAGCCTTTGGCTTTCTACTTTTTTAAACAGATAAAACGTGTGTGGTCTACATAAATATACAAAAATAGGCGCAATTTCAACATAAAGTTAATGGGAGCTGATAATTTGAGGCGCCCTATAAAATATCACTTAGGAGGTATTTAATTAAAGTACTCGTAATTTTATATAGCGACTCGTTTACACTGTATCCGTGAGAGGATACATCAAGATTTTGTAATTCAAATTCAATTTTTTTTTGTACAGTTGAAGTATTTTTTGAGTTGTTGTTACAAGGATCACTTTAAAACGTCTTATAGCTAGATGAGTCTACTCATACAAAATTTTGACGAATCGTCAATGACTGTGAATGAGCACAGTAGAGAAGTAAAATCTCTGTGTTTGCTCTCCACCTGTATGGGGAGTTGTCTGAGGAACTTTTTGGTCTGGTCTCCGCAGTTGAGTTCCATCATCGCACCACACGCCGCAAACCAGATTCCATCCTCACCATCTGGATGGCTGGTTCTCTTCAAAACTGTTCATTTTTCGCCGTATTTTGTGCAATAATGTGTGGAACTCCCTTCTGTGGTTTTCTCTGGGAGCTTAATGGAGTAACTTATCGGTTCTGACTAGAGCTGACTACTTAGCATCAACCATCAAAATAATGGCCACGTACCTATAGAACATTTCTTATTTTTTTTTAGTAAGCTATGCCATGATAAATTTGACGATAAGGCTTTTTTCAAACAAGATGGTGGCGGCAACGGCAACGAACTGCAGTGCATTTTTAGAGTATTCAATTATGTTTTATCTTTTTTTTGGTGTTTCCACAGTAGCCTTCAAAGAAACCATTAATTTAGCAAACGACAGCCGCTCACGCCTGTTTTATATTTTCATCATCATCCTTAAATGGCAAGTGTCATAAAAACGGTAGCCATCTGTGCAAATACCGTGGTACTTGACTCCCTCAAAATATGACCTCAAAATTTACAAATGAATTTGAACGCTTTATGCTTCGACTTAAAGATGAAAATAAAGCTAGAATGTGTATAATCTTGACTAAAAAGATTCAAGCGAAAGTAGTATTTAAACTTTAGGCCATAGAATATAAAAACGTGTGAAATTGCTCGGTCGATTGTCACACCGTAAAGTTTGTGCAAAGTAATTTTTAGGACAACGAACTATGTTGTTTGGGAAAAATATTTTATCCATGTGCGTTGGTCTTATGGAGCATTGAATGACTCACTTGGATTTTAATTACCCGAGACCGTTGTCCGTTGGTTATCTAAATATTAGCATAAATTATGGTGAAACTTAATAAACAGTGTACTTACCTACATTTCCTTATAGGTAATGATTTGAGAAATGACAGTTTATGATTATTATAATTATTTACTATATCACAAATTTATAAGCTTATGAACTTTTAGTTTAATTAGACTAAAAAAATACTTGGCTTTGCTTGCGCCCTTTTTTATTTTATTTCCCTATATTCGGAAATAGAGTGGTGTTACTAGGTGTGTTTTATTTGGTGTCATGGATCCCAAGCAGTTTAAGTTTACCCGTTGAACCAAACGTTTTTTAAGCTCAGTTAATTCTTCTTCTTATCGTGTCACTGGTTCTTTCAAACAAGTGTGGTGAAAGGATTTCAAGTGCGCCTCAGAGAGGCTGTTTTCAAGCATTCGAAACATATTTTTTTTTCTACAGAAAAAGTAATTGGTACACAAGTGAATTTGAACCCATGACATAAGGATCGGAAGGCAGGACCGCTACCACTAGACCACCAGTGCTCTAAGAAGTAGTTAATTAAAACATCAACTTAGAATTTAAAGACTTAACTTCGTTTTAATGCACCCAGAATCTCCATCTCTATTCCAAAAACATTAACTTTCACAATAAAAGTCAAAAATACTCATCAAAACCGAACATTTGTCACGTTCACGTCCCAAAAGCAATGAATGGGCTTTATTATTTTTTTTCAAAGTATCGCTGGAATCCCCATAAAAGGAGACAACAGGCGCCCCTCAACACGTGGTAGACAGGAAGGAAGTATTAACAAGTCAATGAATGGCGATGGAAAGGTCGGAACACCATGTGTTTGAAATGTAATACGTGAAGTGAACTCTACAAATTACAAATTATTTATTACTCCAAGAAACAACATAACAGATATTATTTCACATAATAAAGAAGGCTGTGCCTAAACACTTAAAAAAAAGAACTCAGAACAGGCCAAAACCGGCTGGTAAAATAACAGGAAAAACTAGAGAGTGACGGTGTTGTGCCAACCTCACATGAAGTGGGATCAGGGAAAGAAAATGAAACGATGGAATAATTGTAGTGTTGTTGTTAGAAGTCAAAATAAATTGGGAACTAAAATGAATAATACGTGTAATAAAAATATGTTTAATGCGCTAAATAAGTTAAAATAATTCTACTATGGAAGCAAGTACATACAAAATGAATTTTGTATCGTGCCTATTAACCAACTATCGGGGCGGATCGCTTGTATTATATTCAACTTTAGGCCACCGCAGCACACATTGCATACCAATGCAATATTAATAATGATTCCAATTTTATATTTGCATGCATGCATAATCCTCTTGAGTGAGGCAGGTGTGAGTTTACTTCCTACGAGTATTATTATGCGAATTAGAAATGCTTGATCATTTCCTTGTAATATAGTGTAGTAATTGTTTACCAGAGTTTATTGGTATTCATATTATCTACAGTAGATTCTAGAACCTTCAGAGATTATAACGTTTACATCTTGGACGAATGCAAGATAGTTCCAAAAGAGTGATGGAGGATCTACGAGTAAAACTATGCTCATTTCCATGTTAATATTTGCCAACATGACTCACAAAATTCATGTTAACGCAGGGCTAAATATCATGAACTAGTAACCCTCTTACTTTCCCAAACAAAGGCCAGTCACGTCAATATCAATCCATCTACACATTCAAATACAGCCTTTAAATCACAGCGAATAGGTTTCACCTATAAATCTACCCTAACGCATTGCCCTGATGTGACCCCACCTAGACTATCTTATCTCTAGCGATAAAGAAAACGCACCTTTACGTACAAAATCTAGGAGCAAAATGTTTGAATGTTATCGGTTGGCTTTAGAGAACCGAACACAGCTTATTTCGTTTCTGCTTCTGGTCATATTGTTCGTGAAGTGTTTTATTGAAAGGATTTACCACCGTGTAACATTACAAATATTCACAAAATAAATAAGAATCCGTTGATCTAAACACTGCTACAAACGATCAATTAGACGACAAATTAAATGATCTAGATTGGAATAGTCCGAGCACTGAGCATTTGGCATTCAAGTTATTTGAATGATATTGATTGATGTCATAAAACAATAAGTTATGGCTAGGTATAAAATTATTTAGGAGTTTGAAAATAGCTTAATAAATTTACTGGATGCATCAAGACTAAAAAAAGTTGTAGCTATCAAATTAATTTGAACAGAATATGATGATGGAAATGATTTGTAAATAATTAAAAAAATGATAAAGGCACTAAAAAGTCTTTGATAACAGATTCCCGTTCGAAATGCCATGAATGTTAAACCGGTCGATGTAACGAACGGATTTTAAGAACTCATTATGCAAATTGCAACCGTAGCCAATGAAAAATGATCCCAATTACGACGCAGTGAATTTGAATTTCATATGTTATGTGACGTTGCGGAGAAGTTATGTAATAAAACAAAGGGTGACTTACGGTCCTTCGATTGCATTATCTCTGAAAGTACCCACACACTGAAGAATTAATATAATGAAAATTACAATGCTAGTGGAGGTTCTAGGTTTCTGTCTTGAAATTTCTACGTTAATACCTTTATCTACTTTACTAATTGTTTAAGGGATATCAGTCTCATGTTGTGTAACATCACTAGAATCATTCCACTTGTACAAAACACTTAACCAAAATATATTTTTCTTCCTGCACTTGGTGGGGTCGACATCTCAGTACTCACTCCTTGCTATTTTCATCTTTCACACAATCCATCCATCTTTTATTAGGCCTACCTATGCCTTTATCAATCTTCATTCATACCAAACACTGTTTTCGTCACATTTCACTTCACTTGACGCCACTTTACCCAAGCATATGCAGCTGTATATTTTTTGTATATCTCTTATTTAGCCAGATTCATGTTAAAAAAATATAAAAACCAATTCATATTTTGAAAAAACTCAGATATCTCTATTTTCCAACATGACCGATATGGTCCGAGTGATTCACGCCTAACAATGTGCCCTAGCTATTGTATGACATCCTGCGGGCAAGGTTAATTACGAATAACGCTCATTTGCAACAATAAAGCCATGGAACCACCAGACTATTATAATAGCATCAATGCAAAGCTGGTTTTTATGGCCTACGTCCAGCAGTAGTCTGTATTTATTTAAAGAAAACCAGTCCTATAGGGTTTTAATTCTATAGCAAAAGCTGAGTGGTCGTCGTTTTTATCAATAAATGTTTTTGCCTATTAATAGGTTTTTTCTTTTCATTTATAAAGCTTATGCGCTTCTTACGCTATAGCTGGAAAGGTTTTATTTTCATGCGGTTACTACAGCATGCTTTAGTGAATGGTAGGCTGATTTTGTACAATAGTTTTGCTGAATTCCGCTAGTACAATGACTCTGCTGAATTCACGGTTATCTGAACATCTGATGTCATTGCAATTATTCTGCGGTGGTTGTAGTGCGGTATTGTCTGTCATGTTTTTAATTTCATGTTTCATTCAGGATTCGTATTTCTTCTTTGTATTAGTTTTAGTGATTGTCAACAAAAAAAGTGGTATCAATCACCATGGGATTCATATTTTGCACAGTTCCTGTTTGACAATACTTGAAAAACAACTACGAAAAACGACTACGGTTTTTGTTATTATTTGATTTTAATTGTCAATTTTTTCTTACATTCTATTGCATGCTTGTACCTACATCACACTTCATTTCAGGCAATTGGTTACAAAAACAAACACCCAATAAATCCTGTTGTACTCAATTCAATGAGCGCAAACATTTAATATGACAAGGAATTTGCTATGATATCATTCTTGACATTTACAATGGATAAGACGATAAACAATACAGAAACACGCTTCAACATGAGTTAAAGTTGTTATACTTGCGACCGAAACTTCCTCAACCAAGAGAGGACCAGTGTTGGATAAACTGGGTGATTTGGCGTATATATTTATGCGTGAAACCGGCACTTAGACACACCTTGTTTTAAGACGTCTCAAAGTGAGTCTTGTAATCCTACTGTATAAATACACTTTTGACTTTGATTTCAAAAATATATCTCAGACAATAATTATGACATTTTCTAACAAGTCAGTAAGTACAAACTTTAACATTATACCTACCAATATCTAGTAATACGTTATGATTTGCTTTGCATCGTGATCCAATTACACGTTTTGTAATTTTGAACTCTCAATTTTGTATGGCTTGCAGCATAGTTTAGTTCCAGCTTCAAGTAGATTCTCAAACATGTAAGCAAGCCATGATTAGAATCTGCACGCACGAAGGAAAGTCGTTTAAAAACTAGTGATGCAAGCTTTGCCTAATCATTGCGATCGGGATTGCTGTCGGCAGTTTAAAGATCTAGTGCAGCTGGCTGTTTTATCGTTGATCAGTAACTAGGCTACATTTAACCAACCCTAGTTTGCAAGTCAGTTTGGTTCCTGGATCTTTTAATGACGGCGCAGAATGTTAAGTCTATATTACGTCAGTGTTTGTATTGTCGATTCTGTCTTGTTAAGAATCGTTGTCCTTTCTAGTAAACGCCAGATGGTGAACTGTTAGCATCGATAACCTATGCCAATTGAAGTAATATTTGATGAAAGGGCTTATGTTAATTAAGTCCCTTATCTAGAGCTATCTTTGTATTCAGATGTTGTTTCTTTATTAGCATTGATCACATGTCTATCCACGACCCTAAGATGTCACATAAAGACATCATTAAAATAATCGTAAGTAGTATCAATATCTTCATAATATGCAATATTATAATTACACACAATTTTCCTGGACAAGAGTGCGATAATATCACATAGCACGTTGACCATTACCGGAAATCTTCGAATGGAAGTGCAGCTAGTGATGCAAACGCGGCAATGGATGTTAGGTAAGGTGGTTTGATGCGATTAGCGGATGCAGTCGGCACCGGCTTATCGAAGGTTTGCTGACACCTTGCGGACATTGTACTGAGTCAGTTATCTTCATTGCTCTTTACAGATTTCCCTTTTTATACAAATTTTATTATTTGGTTCCAATATTACAAGCCATGCGGCTATTATAGTGTTGTGTGGAACGTCCGCAATATTTACAGATAAAAATGGGGTAAACGGTATCCCCCATTTTTCTAAAATTTTGATTATACTTGGCTTTACGGATAATTAAATAAGTTATGGTTGAAGGCACAATGTAACTGGCTTAAAAATAAGACGAAAGATCTTACATTAAAAAGACACTGAACTTTACTGTGCTCTCTCTTCTTAAAATTTATGTATCTTGTCCATGAACACTGAATATCTTTTATCAGATTTACGCATCATCAGCTTCATTGGGGCTTAACACGAATCAATGGCTTGTACAATATCCAATCAATTATTAATTGTTTTGGTCTAGAACTCTAGACTATGCATTTCTAAAATGTGTTTTACGTTCATTCGTTTATCTAATTATGTACTTTTTTTTGGTATTTATACTTACTATAGAAACAATGCTTATTTTAAGCATAATACCTACCTACTATTTAATTATTTTATCTCAATCTTTAAAGTTTCTGTATCATGTGCTTCAACTTTATTTATGTGGGTTATCGCACTTTTTACATCAGAAGCTTCATTTACTTCAATACCATTAAAACCATAATTTACTGTGTGCACTTCATCGATCATGTCAAAGATTTTTCCATATCGATACAGCAATTCATATTTTTCGAAAAGGTCATCTTGATATACCTTAACTTGACAGAATAAGATAAAGAATTTATAATAACTAATGACAAACTTCTGTAGTTCAAAAGATGGTGACACAAAGATAGTGTAGTTAAACAATGGGATAAAGTTTAGCATCAATTGCGGTAAAATTCAAAATCACAATGTGAATATAATTTTGAAAAACAATAGAGTAAAAAAATTAGATAAGAAACTATACAAATAATTATTGTTGTTATAAAACGCTCAAATTTATGAGAATGGTTCTAGGACTATTACTGAACAAAAGGAAAAGTGAACTATACGTTTATAAAACTAATCTATCGAGGTCGGCTCTATCGGGTCTATGAAGCAATGATATCAATTTTATCAGTAAACACGAGATACAGTTAAACGAAACGTTACGTAAAAATGTCTCTATGTTTATGATCAATATAATTTATCGCGTTTATGTATGTTTGTTTTGAATAAATCATACAAACAAGTTGTATTTCCTGTCGGTTTGAATTCTGATGAGCTTTTTATTGAGCTATTTAATATAAATAAACCTATAATTTTGAGTAATTTGAATGAAATTAAAATAAGTTTTATAGCACTTAGCGAAAGTTAATTCAGCTTTGTAAAGCACAGCGCTAGTAGAAATTTTTATTGTTAATCGCATAGATAATTTTATAGTAAAGCTACTTAATAATTTCAGATCTGAGAATATTATTTTCTGGTTCTCACAACAGGTTTTACTAGTAGTTACATTCTGACTATAATGAAACAATAGAATATGACTTAACTTGCCATGCAACTAGCCATGCATGGTCAATATGTCGAGCTAAATCCGTGGGTTTCCTTTGGTTTTTACTTACTTTCACCATTTGAGAACGGTGGCAAAGAGAAACCCTGCGAAACTTGTAACCGTCTTCATTAATTTGTAAAAGAGCTGAGAATGAAGCATTGAACTCTTTCACTCGAAAATGAAGCCACTTAATGAATCATGATGTGCCACTAAAATGATAAGTATAAAACAAGAATGCCGAAATAATTGAACACTTAAAATGTATCTTTGGTAATCATATCAGGCAGGAATATAATCTTTATCTTTACTTTGTCCTTATCGCGCAATTGGCGGGTATTCGACTTCATGGCGCCAAATTTGTAATCCATATCAAGATAATCGAACAACGGTTTAGTCTGAAGGATTTTTACAGACGTTTGCACTTGATCCAATTCGACACCTGTTTTATCAATAACATCGACATTTTATTAAAACTTAAATGTAACACACACAATGTTGCACATTATATAAAAATAAACCATTGTATAAAGTATTATTTTATAAAGATATTATTTTCAGGCAATTTCTTTAATAAGTTTGTCATTTTAAAATTATGTACCTGCTTACCTGCAATTTATAGACTCTCAATAGAAAAATATGTAAGATACATAATAGGAATGCAATCATATTATTTTGTCAGTTTTTTTATCAGAAGATATCTTTACATTTTATCCGAGTAATCCAATACTTCATTATTTAATGTCAAAGATTAACTCACCTAATTCATTTTATAGGTGATTTGTTCAAACCATAAAACACGTCAGCGGTCACAAAAATAGTTCTCTCGTTATTACCATTACTCGTAAACAGACATCCTGCAGAGGCTAATTAATTATACAAATCTTAATTACCTTTGCCGTTCCTAAAAATATCATCATCTTCTTTATTCTCATTGTAACTTGGTTTAAATTTGAATGACAAAATAAGCTTATCGACTGCATTTCAAACTTTGTACTCGTGCCTTAACTGGAGACAGTAATTCAAGCGTTCAGAGTTTTGAAACGCTTATCTCGGTTGTATAAGGTTCACTTTTAAATGTTTTTTCTTGTCACGGTTGATAAGGATTGGTTTGTTTTATTTTCTTAAGAAATTCCTTTCTATAAATAGTAATAGTGTAATGTATCAGGCGCCTGTTCTTTGTTTATGTTATGAAACATGCCTTTGGTGATTAGTTTTTCGTGTTGAAAACTTATATGCAGACAGTTTTCATCAACGCTACATAAAACTCACTTATTCTTGTGTTTACTTATAATACCTTTTTCCCCTTCCCTGGAAATACCTTTAAGACTGTATGAATAATTGATTTCTGTGAAAAAGTGTACAGTAATACTATCTATGACTATTTCATTCAGTGAAATCTGTTTATCTATTCGCCAATTCGTTTTGTGTTGTATTTATCGTGAAATTCGATACCCGTATGCAGTAGGTTCCTAAGTATTGGATAAAGCCCACATACTTTACATTATCGATAATATTCTTTGTCCTTTATTCAAAGTTGAGTCGTTTATAATCTCATCTGCACATAAAAATATTGCTTGTATTCGAACATAGCAACCTGGTTACCCCTTTATGCAGGTGCTTTTTGTATCCTTGATGGCAATCTTCATCATCACTGCCATGTTGCTGGATTAAGAGTCATCAGAATAGATGCCGATATTTTTTAACATCCTCATCCATTTCAGTTCCTTGCTGGATGCTCTTCGGGATCTTTTTCGGAGACGAACTTTTATTTAAGTTTAATTAGTCACATGAAAAATCTCAAAGTACTTCCTCAACAATTTCTTTTTTTATACTAGCCCAAATCGTCCCATAGCTGGGCAAAGGCCCTCCCCGAAAGACTTCCAGTTCTCTCTATTCTGAGCCTCCTCCCACCATCTCTTTTCGAAGGCATCCAGATCGTGCCTCTAACAGTTTCTTTAATATATTTTTTTTCTTTTCAGGTAAGTCCAGTCCAAGCAAGGAATCAAGCGTAAACTCTGATAAACAAGCAAATATTGTGAGTACAATATTATGAAGGTTTTGCTGACATGTTATCATTTTATCAAACCTTAAACTATTCCTAAAAGAAATTCTAAAGCACTGATTTCTATAAATATTCCTGTTAAAATTTAGATAGATTATTTCTTAGCACATCGCTTAATCCAAGCGTCCAATTTCAAATTACCAAATGTCACAATCGTGACACCCGTGCTGAAATTGCATTACTTAATTCAGAAAGTAGCTTAGCGTGTTAATTTAATTTAACTTAGGAAGGATACAAGCTATAAATTGTAGAAGACAAGATGCTAAGAGTAGATAGGAGTCGTAGATCCATAAGTATACTTCACCCAGCAATAGATACTATTAGTATAGAAATGACAACCGAAATGAAAAACAAAGCATAGAACGGTTGTCTGCCAAGTGGACATCGGAAATTGCTGTTATTTTAAGTAAATTCCTCACGTCAGATTCTATAATCGAATCTGTTTAACCACCATAATCATGAATTTCAAATTCCTATCACTAAAACGTGAAGGTGAACAATAAAAAAGTGAGAAGAAATTAAATGAAAAGATATTACACAACACGACGACACTATCAGAACAAATTAACCAGTACCTCTTTCGCGCAGAGCAAAACAAAGCAATCAGACATCTAACACTGTATTCTACTCTCGGGATCTGATATTCACATCAGAAAGTTTAATGGTCCGATAACAATACATCATTCGTAACATATCCGTCTCTTTCACTTTTTGTGGTATGCAACTGGACTACAGCTTTTTGAACGATGACTGGATCACTCTTTTTAAGCTCTCAGTCTATAGTCATACTAACTTAAAAGAATTTAAGAAAAAAATTTAACTTATGATGTAGCAATCCTTTGCGTAGACACGCAAGCAGTAGTGCAAGAAGTTATACACTTGACTATGCGATGTTCACGGGTTAATTATTCAATTTGGTATAATTAAACCTAATTTAGTAGCCACTATCTTATTCCCAGACATCAAGCCAGTACCATAGTCTTATGTAACCCTTTTGAAAATACATAATTACAAGTAGGGAAATAGTATTGAGTCATCTTATAATATCCATAACTAATTAAAAATACGTTTACGTGGTACGGTTTGCTTCCGCATAATTGAAAGCTAAACTAGCTGATTCCAGTACCTAATGACCTGGCTAGACAATCTAAACATAAATCAAATTAAAGAAACTGAAAGTGACAACACCTACAAAGCGTTCTCATTAGTATGCGAGATCTGAATCTATGTCGACCTCGTACGAGATAGCGATGTCACTTGTCTTTGTTCTTTGAATCCGTTCTTAATTAGGAAGCTTATCTTTAACCTTACGGTCCTTAACCCTATGCTTACTTGTTGCATTGCTGTTCTACTTTACTTTATTTACTTTTCCGTTACCTTTGCAACAAATTAATCTAAAATCATAATCAATATTCATAAAAAAGCTAGCAAGTAAAAAGCGAGCTTAAACAGCAACTTAAAAATGCCAATAAAAAAACATATTTTTGTTCAATATAAATTTTGATGGATCCTTGAAAACACATGATGTGAAAAAAAGACCGGCACCTAATGGAACTAAGAAAAAAAAATGAAAATGAACTGGAGAATAGTGGGTCAGCCCAAGAAGATCAATGTAAAAAGCAAAAAGTTTTAAACAAAATGACAACCGTAGTAAATTGAGACCCCAACGTGTTTCTCAGCGTGCGTTCTGCAAATGTATTTTTCTCATCTTCGCTTAATTCGTTGGTATAACTTGGAAGCTAAGGTGACTAATCTTCTACAGCTATAATAATTTCTCAATCAATATTGTAGACAAACATTTAGCAAGCAATTCAACATTCAGAAAGAAAACAATGCATTCTTTAACCTGAATTCCAAAGTATGGGTTTCGTTTTGAAAGCACTGATACCAAATCTAATAGTCACAGGAATATGTCTAATAGATCTAGACTTCCAGTAGCAAAAGCGTTCTCAGATGCAAACAATAGAAACATTCACAGGAGATTAGGAACGCGAGATTGTTTAACTGTTAGCTTGAAACGCTGTCAAATATGACAGTATTTCTCTAATCACCATCGCAGAAAGTTTAGATGTGCGCAAGGTCTTATTCCATCGTCCTTCAACAAACTCATTTTAAATCCAAACACGTACCTTCAACATTTTCAGACAATAATTGCTACTATTCGCATTCCGCGAACATTGTCATGGTCGGTGGCATCACTTAGACTTGCATATTGCGTTCAAAAAGCACCGCGAAGCTCTGACGGCATTCCTTACACTTCTTTAACGTCCTTTACGCTCACTTCTGATTCCTTTTCGTGACTCTTGAATATTGATACAACTGTTCTGAGTATGACAAGCATGTCACTCACGACAATGCGTCCACTCCATAAATAAACTCTTTCACTTTCGCCACAGTTTCCTCTACAGTTTCTATTATCTTTACCACTTTTACCACAGTTTCAGCAACAGTTTGTTCGTCGTTAGCCTCAGATAAAGTGGTCTTGTGAGTCTTGCTCTCGTATTTGAAAGTATAGTACATCATTTTAATATATTCCAGTTATGTTTTATAGCGGTCATTATGGCGATGGACAGATAAACGCAGTTTCGCTTACCGAATGGGAAATCAGACTGATTTTGGGTTGGAATTATTATATGGCAGCAATTTGTTGATCTTAAATTTTTCCCATGAGTGTATTTATGATGTACACGTTATGTATCTGACTTCAAGTAGATATATCAATCTCGTTGAATAGTTCCGTTAGCTCATTGAATGGTACAGATTGCAATCTACACAAGATGGTGAAAGATGATCGACTTACTGGGATGTCTGTAATTGACATAGCTAGGAAAGAAAAGAAAATCTTAAATTTTGCTTGTATTGTACTAGAAGACACGTAAATTGACCATGGATCAGACCTTATTTCAGAAATCCACAACAAGCTCCAATTTGTATTCATTTTTTACCATCATACACTTCCTCAATAGTACCTACAGTAAGCTACCACTTAAGGAGTGGTCTACATTCAACCAGTCTAGTAGCCTACGAGTAAGGAGTTCACACTATGTACGGTCAGTAACGCTACTTAATGGCTTCGTCTAGTTCGATCAAAGAGAAATAATAAAGTACAGGGGCTTACGATTGAATCGTTTGGATAATTTTTCAATAGATTTTGAAGATACTGACAAACCGATTAAACTACTATCAATCATATGCTTTTTTATTGCAATCATTGTAAAGCTTATCAAATAGGATGTAAATGTATTTACAGGTTGATTTTCAAGTAAGAGATTCCATTTTGATCATTTATTTTCCAACATAGCTTGCCAACATTACGAGAGATGCATTCTTCAGGCTGATAGGGTCACGGTCAGGTCAATCAGTATTGACCCCTAAATATGAATTTCCAGTATCCACAGTCAATGTCTTGTGTGTGTTAAATAAAATGTTCGTTCATACTACATAATGTTCGTTCATACTACATGTTTATCTTCGCTTAACTGGTTCAAAATTATGTTTCTGTTGTGACAGTTAAGTACTAAAACCTTGTTCAGTTACTATTATAGTAATAGAATAGCCTAGCTACTAATTGTGTGTCATTAACATGAGTATTGAACTTGACTTTAACATAATATTTCTTTATTGTTTTTAAGAAGGTTATTTTTGTATCCACCACAAGTTCCAAATCTAATTTTTAATATATTTTTTTATCACTAAGAGCTTACTAATGATGCGACTTTATTCCGTCCTACTTCTCTTATCATCTTCTTCTTTTTCTAAAATATTTTATATCCTGTTTTAAGGAATGAGTTGGAATTTAAGAAAGGAAGTTTAATTTTCTGAATACTTATATTCACGTTATTATCAGGTATTTTGTTTTAGTCTAAAATAATCTAAAACTCGTTCTTAATTTTTAAACTCGTATTTTTTATACTATCATGGTTTTTAACACTATTTTTATGGACAACGGTATATTTACCATGATTTAATTTTGAATGGTTACTAGTTATACTGTATAACCCGTGATCATGGTGCATGTAACTGTCGAAAGATCAAGAGTCAAAACTTACAAAATTAAAGCATGGTAAATATCCCGTTGTCCATAAAAATACTCTTATTTCTTGTTTTATTATGTGCTACCTACCATATCTATACTCACATAATTACAATGTTTTATGATGGAGGAACGTATCTCCAAGTTTAACAGCATGTAGTTGTGTAGTGTTAATATATGCAAAAATATTCAAACTATCGCGTTCAACAGTAGCTAAGTAATTTATATATTTACAAATAACTTTAACTAGCTTCTACCCCTGGCTTCAATTGCGTGGAACCTAAAATATGGAAAATCCCATAATGCTATTCCACTAGTGAAATTTACTTTTATATTTTTTTTCTTCAGGACTCACTTTTCTTTGGACTAATGTCCAGCATTTGATTTAAAATGATGATCATAATCTTCACCAATGTATTATTTTATTGATCCTACACCAGTTGGGTTATTGTGTATTCTGTTGCAGTTGTCATCAGGTAAAGTTTGATGCTAACAAATAAATTATACAAACAAGGAACAGCGATCACAAATTTTGTTGCTATAATTTTTCGACCACTATCCAGTTGTTGCCATACTAGTTATACAAAGCCGAGTTGCTGTTCTCTATGTCATGTTTATTACGTTAACATTCTGTTTTTCATTGCAATCGAAGCTCAAAATAATGTCAAGACTGACAGATGCGACTAAGTTTAGCAATTTTTTTGATTGCAACAAAAGATATATATGCACCCTACATAACTTGAACCTAAGTCTCTGGACAATCGCTCGTGCAGAAGTAGTCAAACAATGATAACGACTTCTACTTTTTCTCCACAAGGTAAAACAAAAAGAGGAAGCTATTCATTAGTCAAATGAAAATTGCTTTCCAACCAGATCACAACAAAAAGCCACTTCAGCTGTATAAGGCCAGCTGCTTAAGGGAATCTAACGATTGATTAGATCTTGATAGGCTTTCGTGTCCAGAGCCATCTTGACTTCAACGGTCAATTTTAATTAATTGGAAATTCCTTTGCAGTGCAGTGGTTAGATGAGCTATTCTGTTTTCTGATCGTAGGTTCGAATCTAATCTCTGTGACATTCTATTTCTGATAGGTAATGTGAGTAATTTACATAACGGTAACTTAAAAAAAAGGTTAAGTCCTAAAAAGCACGGGCTTTGGAATATATTTGCACAATCAGATAACATTTATCACAATCGCAATTATTTTGAGGTCGACCTTCCGAGGCAAATTAGTAGCCCCTGATCTAATTTCAATTATCTGTTTATGACTGCCTAAAACATCATCAGATTGTCTCTAATCAAAGAACATCTTCCATCTAAGCAAGTCTGATACTTTAAACGCGACGAAATCCTTGATGGATACAGTACCTTGGTTGAGAAGGTAGGGGATATCAGACTTATTCTACTTAAAACCTCACGACCCCAGCAGACACTCAGATCATGGATCTTCATAATCTACTGCTGGACAAAGGCCTCCCCTGCACATTTCCTGGAAGAACAATTCTGAGCTCTTTCCATCCATCGACTTCCCGCGTTATTAACAATGTCGTCAGTCCATCTGGTGGGTGGGAGCCCTACGTTTCATACCATGGGTAAGCACAAAGTATTCATCCTTGTTATGTCCATGTATGAAAGTCAGGCCACTCCCAAACAGCATCCTTAGCCAACGGTCTCTTCCAATAAGGCGGTGTCGTGGATCCACTTTTCCACTTTCCTCCGCGAGTGGGCCATCGGGACGATTCATCTCGTTATGAGGAGTTAATTGGCAGTTCAGATCCATCCCAGATTGGAAAACTAAAGCCTAATATGGAAATTATTAGTGTGATGTGGAATGGCGAAATGTGACGAGTTTTTGTATGCAGTAAGTTATTGGACGGCTTGGAGACCTTCTTTTGGGCTGTATGACCATAACTTTCAAGGAATCAAGGGATATGACTTGGTTATGAAAATAATTGATCTTTTTTTTATCTTACGTATACATCAAAATTAAAAAGCATATTTTGTTTATTGGAACCATCACTTTGAAAACTCACTATTTATTTTCCACGCGCTTATTCAACACCATAGTTCATGTTTTGTATGAACTTGTTTATCCAAGCTATTTTTTTAACCTAAGATCTAAATCAAATGCTTAAGCTGTGTAGAAAGCGTTGTATTCTCAAATATTGGGTGAACTTTTAGTAATATAATAATATGCATGTTTAAAGGCCAAACAACTAACGAAGATTTGCACAAACCGGTTCTTTGACCTTAAAAATAAATTAAAAAGAACCAGCACAAATCTGCAGAAAATACCTACCTATGAGTCAACAAGATGATACCTACATAACGGTCCAAGGTACCATAATGTGTGTTAGAAAATATAAAGCTTACAAAATTAAGCATACGAGTATAATTAAACACAGTGAATTCGGAACAAGATACTTTTATCAGTTTATATAGAAAAACACAAAGCTTTAACAGCTGAAAAAAAAACTGAATAATAATCAATCACAATAACTTCGGAACAAGATACTTTTATCAGTTTTTAGACACTTTGTAATATCGACGATCGCCAGACACGAATCCCAACGCAAATTAGAAGTTCCGAGAAATGTTCGAAGGGATACAATCCAAACTGGTTTGAGATCGATCCAAAAATAGCAGACAGACATAAATAAAAATATGTTCCTGACAAACATTCGCCGTCTGACCGCAGAAGGGTGTTTACTTTGGTGCGACTACGCTTGCTATTTCACTCTTTTGTTCTATATTGTATGGCCTTGTAGATCTCATTGTCTTGCTAGCTCTTTACAACAATAACTACAGGCTTGCAACCTGTCACGTATGAAATATACTGACTACTGCAAAAGCTTTTAGTTGCCCAATAGTTATAACATAGAAAATCTAAAATAGCTAATGCACACAACTTGTTTAAGCGCCTCAAACGCGCGTTTACAGCGCATTGAAAAGTCGTTGTGTGCATGGCTCTCAACCACTAATGCTGCCTTCCTACGGTGCGTGGTTCTGCAGATCATCACGCACCGCGCACGACGACGCACGGCAACGCACACAGAAAAGGCTCCTGTGATACCGCGCACCTTGGCGCACGAGACCGTTCCCATGGTGTGTCGTGCGAGCTGGTGCGGGCTGGTGCGGGCTGGTGCGCGACATCACGCACCAGTGGGAAGGGGCTATAACGTAATGTTTCTTTTTATTTTTATACAACTAGCTGATGGAACAAGCATAAGACCCGACTGATTTTAAGTATGTAATCATCGCCTATAACAAGGCATATAACTGCCCTGCGTCCATCGATTTGAGACTTACATATCGCTCATTAAATTCAAAAGGGCCACATTCCGAAAAAAATCAAAATCGTTTTTATTGCATAAAACATATCAAAATTGTCCAAATTTTTATATTCGAAAGAGACACCCATTGCTTTAGAGTTTAAAATGGTCCAATCACACAACTGCCCGTGGTCCATTTTGTCATGTTGACGACTAACTTCAGAGCAAAACGGCCATATTGTTAATTGCGACCCGGCAGTCTGCGTAAGCGCACGTCAATTTTATTAAAAAGGGCCATATTCCGGAAAGTAACTGGTGTTGAAGTGTTATTACATAGTGAAAAGTGCCATATTTTGAAATGTGACCGTCTTTAATTAAAGAAAACACGTGAGTACAATATTATTTAATAAGGAAGCATGCCATATTTCAGAATGCGTTTCTTTTATGTTTAAATACTGCAAGTTTGATAATAATTTATTGAAACAAAAGTGCAGCCTACATGGAATATGTCTGTTTTGCGTATAAAACTACCTTGATTTTGATTAGAATTATTTGAGCTTTTTGTTTCATGGCTGTTTTGATGTTCGTGAGATATAACAGTATTTTTATTAAACGATTTCTTTACTGCTAGTTGATCCGACAGACGTCCTGTTAATATTTCAATTTGCTGGCCTGCACTGTAATATGAAAATTTCGAATGATGATGTACCACAACATGAAATTATGACAATATGAATATAAGATCTAATAAATGGTATTTGCCTATTTGTGGTGCTATTTAGGTAACTTGCTGAAGTTACTTTTGGGGTTCAAGTACCTACAGCGACTCACATCTTTTTTTTTTTCATAGAATGCTCAGTCGCGCACATCGGATTTTGAACATGGTCAGAACAAAAAATGAAGATCTTCAAACATCAACACACAATAACACAAACTTTGACTCAACTTCCAACTTCGCCGATCAAAGATTGCTGTCCCCGTCATTCTTGTCTGATAGTTCTTGTGATAAAAATTCAATAGCAGGCAGACAAAATAACCTTCATCTGTCAATACTTGATGAAAGTACTGCATCTGATGTGAGAACTCCAGAAAAAAAGAGCTGATTTCGTTGTTGAGGAAAGTGCAGAAAATACAGTGTTCTGTACTTTCCTCAACAACGAAATCAGCTCTTTTTTTCTATAATAAACTTCCGGAAAATGCAACTAAGCTTCCTATTCGGAAGTAGTAGCCGTAGTTTGTTGCCTGTTCTTCTAGGCTTGGTCGCGTGGAACGACGTTTATTGAATTTGACAGAATGTAAATCAGATAGCGACTCAGATGAATCTTCATCTACGTTGTTTTTTTCAATTAAACCATTTTTTGTAATTAATTTTGCAAGTTTTTATGTTTTTTGGTTCTAACACAAGTGCGTGATTCTTTATTTTAGTTTTTTTAAGCATTTAACAAAACTGCGACGTAAAATTTGTAATTAAACTTATTTTTTGTATGATTTGTGGCCTTTCATTTAATAAATTCATATAATATTTTGAACATTTTTATATACAATAGGGACTTATTTGACTCTGTACGTTTCTGGGTAAAAGTTACAGTAAAAATTATACTATAGGTAAATAACGGTTTAAAATACGCATTGAATGATATATCCCACATGTATATACGAAATATGATTTACAAAATAATACGAAAAAACGACGCCCAAAACTTCAAAACGCTCTCCTGAAAAAAATGAAGTTTTTGGAATGTGGCACTTTTGAATTTAATGAGCGATATGTTCAGCCTAGTGTGCCAGTAAAACCGAAAAACAGCAATGCTGCTTGACGGCAAAAATATGTATCGTTTAATGCGTGTTTCTTTTTTGCAATTATGAAAAAATGCATCCGAAAACGCGCGTATTCATCGCTACTATAACACCCAGTCTTGCACCCAGTGTGTATACGCTTTTAGTTTTAAACCTACAAACCAATAGCCTTTAACTAGGAGTTATAGGTGTTAGTTCAAAGATCTTGATAACCCTTTGTTTTCCTGCAATAGTTATTGCCGTTGTATTGGTATTTAATTGGAGGCTAATAATTCAGTTGTAATTTCACTAATCTAGATATAACTTTATAATACTGGGAACGCAACATGAGAAAACATGAAATTTATTTTTTGGTCTTTACTAAAGAAAGTGGGGGTACATAGACCTACCCAAGCAGCAGCAAAGAGACTTCTAGAGAGTTGTTATCATTAGTTTTTTGAATTGCGTCCCTATGGAAGCAATTTTAAAAACGTATTCACGTCAAAACCATTACTCAAAGAGTAGGAATCTATTTACTAATGGGGTTCCGCTAGAAATTACTAATAGCTGATAAATTCTCTCGTAAATCTGTCTGTAGTAGGTACACATCTTATCGTAAGCAAGACTTTATCAGGCTTAGGTACTTACATGTGAAAGCGTTGAATAAGGAAAGTTCACACCGACTAAGTCTGACGCAAGAGAAATAAGAAGGATTAGAAAAAAACTAGGTGTTGTGAACCAGAGCCCATTTCAAAAACTTTATTCGCTGAAACAAATCTTAAGATATTTATGACAATAGCAAAAAACTATAAGATACTGTAGAAAGAATAAAGCACAACAGAGTTAAAGTTGACTGACCCCTTAGCTTAGTTGGTAGTAGCTCTAATACACAATGCATTAAGTATACCAAAGAGGTTGCCGATTTTAATTCCATTTTCAAAAATAAATGTTGTTCTTTTTTTATGAAACTGTAATAGGTCGAGTCTTCATGATTATTCAACTTTTTCGTTTTCATTTGACACTGTCATTTGACAGACATTAATTTAAAAAAAGTTTTTTTCCCTAGAGGAAGAAAATACAATTTTTTTTTGCGCCACAATGACGGTCTTTTTGAGCAAAAGGAGTGAACAAAATATTTGAGTTAACTTAAGTAGTCAAATAAATAAAGAGCTCTGTGTGAGGTAATGGTATGATAAGGAACAAAGATGGAAACGTGCTATTTTCACGAATTCCAATCCACTACGACAATATTTAGTAGAAATCCAGTATTTCTTCCTATGTTTCAACATCGGTAAATATTTCAGAGAAAATTGTTGGAGAAATCTTGATAAAGTTTGTGTAGAACATGTTTCGACATTACTAATACCGATAGCTATAAGTAGGTACTCACCATAGAAAAAAAATGGGATTTAAAATAAACTTTCAGTACGTTTTTTTTTCATACAACTAAGTAGGTATCGAAATAAGTAATTTCCAAACATGTTCTACAGAAACGTTATCAAGATTTCTCCATTTCATTTCATTTTTAGCTAGTGCTAATGGTACAAGCATATGGCCCACTCGACGTTAAGTGGTAACAATGCATTGCCTCGTCGGTCAGCGCACGTCAGGAACGTGCCCTATGATGCACTGCCCTGCGAACATCAACTTGACGCATACAGGTGTTCAGCCTCACGTGCCAGTAATTATACCTTTAAGAGCTTGGATAAAATTTAAAACAATCAGGTTATGTTTTTTTTATTCGAAGTCAAGGTAGTTCTGCAAAAAATTGTACACTCACTAACTCTTCTTCTTCTTCTTCTTATCGTGGTGTGGTGAAAGGATTTTAAGTGCGCATCAAAGAGGCTCCTTTCCTGCACTTGACACATGTTTTTCAGACTTGTTAGGTTCCACTACATGCCGGTTTTCTCACGATGTTTACCTTCACTGTTTGAGAGTACTGGCATACTACTTGTGTACTAGCTTTAAATCATAGCAATTAGCATACTACCTTATTAAGATAAACTAACGTATACGAATATGGGTTAAAATGCTTGCTAAGTAGTAATTAGTAGTAATACCTGCCGTTCTGGTCTTCGTCGACATTATTTTCCTTGAACTAACTTCTCCGGGTCACGCAGCAATTTCCCTCATAATTATAGACAGATATATAGAAAATAGAGCATAGAAGCACTTTCCAAAATCATAGCCCACCTAATGTTAAGTGGTAACCATGGCCTATAACAGAGCATTGTCTCGGTAAGTCAAGCACGTCAATAACGTGCCCTACGATGCACTGCCCTGCGTCCATCAACTTGAGGCATACAGATGTTTAGCCTCACGTGCCAGTAATTTCACCGGTACCCACACACTTCAAACTGAAACACAGAAATGCTGCGTCACGGTAGAAACAAAACACGGTTTATTTATTGTCCACAATATTTATTCACTGAAGAAGTCCACTGCTGGACATAGGCCTTCCATTTCCAGGAAAAACGATTCTGACACCTTTCCATTCCCACGATTTTAACGTCGTTGGTCCATCGGGTAGGTGTCCTACGTTTCGTCTTCCGGTTTGTGGTCATGTGAGAACCTTTATTCCCCAACGGTAGTCAGTTCGTTTAACAGAGAGTGTCAAAATAACATACGCGTCTCGATAATATTCAGACCCAAATAAAGTACTCAATAAATTATCCTACATAAATAATTTTCTGGCTTAGTAAATAGTAATAAAATACGCAACTTATTACATTATATTTATACATAGTTGCATTACAGTCACCACTAATAGCCGTATTATTATATAGTACCGTAAATTATAGTTACTATTACTATTTATAGTAACTTCTGTGTGGCCATTTTGCGATACTGATATATTATTATTTATCTTTTACACTCGCAAATTGTAATGTTATTCAATATTGAGACAGTAAGTAGGTATCTATGCGTAATCTATGGTGACTCCTTGCATTTTGTTACACTATTTACTATTAGTATCTAATTATTATATTTCTGCCTCTGTGAATAGTGTAAGATGGTTTGGACATGTAGAGAGAATGGATGAAAAGAGATTAACAAAACAATTGCATCAGGCGAGTGTGAATGGAACTTCTCGAAGAGGAAGACCTAGGCGCATGTATCTCGATCAGATCACAGGCGTTTTAAAGAAAAGCCAGGTTAGGAGTATCCTATACAGCCTGAGTTTGAATTCGTATGTTATCCCGAAAGGTGGTGATAGTGACTATGGGACTATTTTTAGGGTTTCGTATCCATAGGGTAAAACAGGGCCCTATGACTAAGACTACGCTGTCCTTTTGTCCGTCTGTCTGTCTCTCCGTCCGTCTTTCACCAAGTTTTATTTCATGAACATTATTATGTAATAGTTTTAATTTTTACCAATAGTTTTAGTGTTATTTTTTAAAATAACAGGCAAAGAAAAACGTTTCAACTCTTTTGTTCCTAAAGATAGTTCAAAATAAAATAAGATGAGGCGCACTAACCTTTTTTTTGAAGTCGGTTAAAATAGTAATCATCAATCACTTGCCCTTTATAAAGATTACCAACGAGATGCAAGTTGATTTATTTCATCTTACTTTCGTTATAAAGTTATAAAAACATTCCTAATCTCACTATAATTACCGGCAACGATAATTACCATGTGATTTAAAACGCTAGACATAGAAAGTTATGTCTTTATTCCCCTTTAGACTTGTAAGAAATTAAAACGAACTTTTGAGATACTTTGTACTCGAAGTGCAATAGACATAAAAAGTTTCGACTTTCATTTCTTTTAATTCTGTTCATAGTGTCTGATAACTTGTGAGATAGGCTGTTCATATTAAAAAGGGTTTTAATAGTCAATCCGCCCACTGCATACCAATTTCTTCGCTTCTTAAGAATTCGATTCAAGAGTATGATTTATTTCAGTACTTTTAATGCCTTACTAGTTTATGCTTTTTCGGCTTTCGGCTTCTATGAATACCTATTGGCCGAAGATTTGTTTTGGTCATTATATTGAAGTGACGTGTGATCCAAGTGCTGAATGTGAACCCACGACCTTAGGATCGGAGGGCGAAGCTGCTAGCACTAGGCCATTAGTGCTCTCATCTCTCTCTTTCTCTCTCTTTGAGAGATAGTGACATCGAGGACACATTGTTGTAAAAGGCGAGCTTTCGTCTATCCTTTTGCCAAATAGACCTTGGGTCTTATTAATAATCCTAGCGTAGCGTTGGACTAGTTGATCCGTGTTTTGTCTCTTGCATGCAATTGTCATTGCAATCCCTTGGGAACCCTTAGGGCGTTATTAATAATCACGCCAGGATTATTAATAACACCCTAGATTCGGGCATTATTTTCGGCAATCGCTATCGGGCAAAAGACAACCCTAGACAACATAATATTAAGAAATACAGTCAGCTACTGCGCGTTTCGATTTATTATAGTTAATACAGTGATTTAAATTGATATATGTATGTACTTTAAGTTCGGCTTAGATTTGAGCTGCATTTATTTTAACCGTAATAAGAATTATGGTTAAAGGTGTGCGCACATCTAGCGCGATGGCGATGGCGAACAGTGAAATGCTGTTAAATATTGATAGGTATTTGACAGCGTTTCACTGATTGCCATAGCCATCGCGCTAAATGTGCGCAGGCCTTAATACGTGTGCATTCGTTTTTATTTCAATGATTGCATTCTTTGAAGATTTGAGTGTGTGTTGAAAAATACAATTTAAATAGTTTTCATGTGATTAACCGCCATTTCTTAATTTTTTTGACTGACCAGTCACAAGCTGGCCTATCACAAGCTCTGTCTGACTCTGTCTCTGGCTCTGGTTTTGAGTCTGTGATCCTCACGATGTTTTCATAGTGCACATATTTTTTTCTATAGAAAAACTCATTGGTACACGACTGGATTTGAACCCACAGACTTAGGATTGGAAGGCGGACCTTCTACCACTAGGCCACCAGTGCTCTATAAAACTGTTACTATTTTACATAATCATCATAGTTGTAAGTTGTAACGAATGTAATAACAATATTACACGGTGTATGTGATAATGAAACCAAAAGTGGTGCTCATTACATTGTATGTCGCCCACTAGAACCACTTATTCAATTGTTCCATTTGAAGCATATTAACATAAGGTAGAGTCATACTGGTAGCGGAATAAAGGCCTGCGCACACCTAGGCAATGGCGATGGCAATCAGTGAACCGCTGTCAAATATCGCTGTCATATTTGACAGCGTTTCACTGATCCCCAGCACCCCAGCGCAGATATGCGCAAGCCTTAACGTAATTGACTATGGAATGCCCGTCATTACATAATTAAATTTGAAAACTTTTTATTGCCCAAAAAAAAAGAGAGGGCGCATAGACAAAGTTACTACGTTAGTAATTAGTACTTTTTTTGGTACAGCTTTGTCTATTTGTGGAGCGTTCGAGTGTTAGATAAAAAAAAATAGAATAGCGTTAAACTATTGGGATATTTTCTTTCACTAGTTCTTTTACGAAAAAAACAAACCCTGATATTTCTTCTCCCAGTAGTTCTGTGACTAAAAAAAATATAAAAGAAGTTGAGTAGCAAAAGGAGAGTGATGAGTATGTATGTAGATGGATATGTGGATAGAGGTAGGCCAAAGAAAAGATAGACAGTGTGAAAGATGACATCGATGAGAAAGGAGAATACAGAGATGACAGCTGATAGAAAAGAATGGAGGAGATCGCTAGTCGCTACCACTCTGTCGAATCAAAAAGCGCAAGCGACAACACTAAAAATTATCATTTCCGCGCGTGAATCTTTGAATTCGGAACGCGTAGCGTCGGCCATGCGTGTGCGCATAAACAGATGCTTCTGTCTGTTAGGTATAACGGGATCTCGTTTGCTTTGAACGGTGTATGATGAAGTTTATTTTGTTAGGAATACTAGTGACATCTTGAATGGCCCATTACAGCAAAGCGGAAATGGTTAAGTGCAAAATGGATGGATGCCACAAAATCTTGTCAGGAACTGCATGATCTCATACCACCATCTCTCTTCCACCAAAAGTCTAGCAGACGCACGGCTCAGTACCATCCATACCTGGTTAGCATACCACCCATTCGCACTAAGCGTTTTGGCTCCACCTTTCTATTAAGAAAGGTGGAGCCAAAACGCTTAGTGCGAATGGGTTCCCTGGAGGTTCGCATTAGCGAACCTCCAGGGAAACTACAATCTGGGCTTCTTCAAGGCAAGAGTGAATAGGTGTTTTCTGCTCCATCGTCAGCTACATTGTCGCTTACCATCAGGTGAGATTGTAGCCAAAGGATGGTCTATATTATCATGAAAAAAAGATAGCAAACATTCTTTTTCACAGAGCACTTGTGGTCTAGTGGTAGCAGCCCCGCCTTCCGATCCTAGATCGTGGGTTCAAATCCAGTCGTTTACCAATGAACCAATCATCCATCAATCAATCAATCACCTGAATCAATTAATTGTCTGCCAATGAGTTTTTCTGTCCAAAATTATATCATACTCTAAACTAAAAAGTGGAAACTAAAAAGTTCAATGTGTCAAGTGTATGAAAGGATCCTCATTGAGGTGCAGTTAAAATCCTTTCACCACACGGGTTCGAACAAAACATGGTGACACGATAAGAAAAAAGACAGAACACTGTATAGCCCTTAGTTTCAAATTAAATTGCTGATTATCTTTATAACCGATAAATCTCTTTCTATTTTGTAAAAAGACTACTTTTTGCGTAATGAATGACACTGGTTTACTTTTTGTCACCGCTTTACCAGATTCGTAACTGCACCTACGTACACCTGTGTGTGTGCACGTGAGTCAGTGGCGCCGCGTGGTATGTGCCGGGCGGCGCCGTACATGGACTTCTTGCTCGTGTTACGACATCTGACCGATATTTGGTGATAGCGTCATATTTTTGTGTGTGACACCATTTTTAAGCTATCGAATAACTTCATTGACTTCAATAATATACTTAGTTACTTCATAAACATAATCGGCTAAGTACCTATTAATAATAATAAAAAAATTGCTAATGCCATTTATATTGCTTTAGTGGTGTCTGGCAAAATTTATAAATTAGGGGGCTGGCTTTTAATTCGATTTTGATGACAATATAACTCTCTTATAATACTTAAGATTTCATAAAACTCATCACTCTTGTTCCTCTTATTTTCACTAGTTTTTTCAAACCTGTAGCCCTACCACAAACTCTGTCTAGCTCTGTCTCTGGCTCTGGTTTTGAGTCTGTGTGAGTGCTCACCAGTGTATAATGTGTGTGTAGAAGAGTCCCCAGGGCTCTTCTATATGCCTAGTAGCTAGCCAATTTTTATATCTTTACATTGTGTTCCGGGTCTCAAAACTTCCCATAGGTACCCTGTTTGTATTTTAGTTTTTTTTATTGTTTGTTTATTTGTGTTTATTCAATAAACTTTTTTCATTTCATTTTATAGTTATTTTTGTATTCATTCTTCACTTGCACCTGCGTCACCAACGCGATGATTCATGATTCATTCTTCTATAATGTGTATTTCAACTTTCGCCTTTTCATTAGTGTCAGTTAAAAGACATTAAAGCTAGTTATTTTCTAATTTGAAAGTTAAAACCCCATTTAGTATATTCTAC
This sequence comes from Thera obeliscata, assembly GCA_947578465.1. NCBI lineage: Eukaryota > Metazoa > Arthropoda > Insecta > Lepidoptera > Geometridae > Thera > Thera obeliscata. Next base: position 17,326,655 of record OX387912.1, on the reverse strand, counting down.
GATTCAATTTTCTTAGGAGTATTGTGTTTTACTTATTTCTAAAACCTAAGTTTTATAACATTTTTGCAATTAGCTAGCGATTGTGACTTGTTCCATTGAGGCCATTTCCACGCAAAGTTTGATCCCTTTTTCCACCCTCAGGGGTGAGAATTTTCAATCATCGTTTTGGTGGGGATTTGTAGATTTTGCTGTGGCTCAATTATTTTTGAAGATTAAGTATTCGTTATAACTAGTCATTACGCTAATGTGTTCGCAATTGCGTTGAAAGAAAGTTATTAATTAAAAATGCTTTCTTTACATTTTATGACTGCAATTAATAAAACTCTATCAAAAGTAACTCAGGCTCACGGCCGTATATTAAGCGGTTACTTATATTTTCCTCAAGTCGTTTCATTTATCTAAATAATGATAAAAAAAAGTTAACTGATATTATTTATACTCTCACAAGCTTCAAATTGCGTCGGGCTAAAGAGAAGAAGCTCAAGTTACCTAAAATCAAAGAAAAATGACGCTTACTGCAAGGAAATATGAGCTGATAGTGTAGTCTATAGTATAGTCTGATGCGTAGGTATCCTTGTGTGTCAAATCAAACCCCAAACGAGGTAATCTGTTGTAAAACCAAGCTCTCCGCATAATCAAGATGAAGTGATGAGCAAACCATATTTGTAGAACCGACAACCGTTAGAGAATAAAGGTTTATGAATAACGACCATGAAAGGGAAGATGAATCGTAGGAAGCCTATCCAAAGGGCCACGAAATTGTAAAGATTTCGAGACGAAGTGGATGGAAAATTATCAAAATTGTTCTTCCTGGAAATGTATAAGGGAGGCCTATATATGCCTATATATGTCTGTATGGCCTATTATATCCAGCGCTTCCGTAGTGGTGTTGAAGATAAGTTTGAGATTTTTTGGCATTTGTGGTTTTGATGTCTTGATTGAGCCAACGACTAAAGATACGAGTGCCAGACCATAAACTTTAATATATCCAATTTGTCCATCCGGTGCTAATATTTAATTTCGTCGTACTTCGTTATTTTTATGGTTTTTGTATCGTTTACTGGTTTCATTAAGCTTTCAATCGTCATCTTCAACGAAAGGATCTGTCTACCATGGGGAAGAAAATTCTACAGCCGTGAAGAAAATTCTTTTTTTACCTCAAGTTCTAACATATTTTATTCTACGGATAGGTATCTAACAGTCGTTTATCAATCATCAAAATTAACTGGTACGGACTTAACTTTTACTTCAAGAATGTCTGCTACCCGGTGGTCTTATTTCACCATGGTAATACGTTCTTCTAATAGTAATAATTAACCCATTTCTTCCGCAATGTCTCTATTCTTTCCTCTGACAATTGCTATCTCAATATCAAAAGTACCATCAATAACAGCCCAGTAATTACCCATCGCTTTAATTACCATGTTCCCTTGTGCAACCTTTTCATTACATCTTTCGGTATCTTTTTTATCAAAGATAATGCGTTATCTTTCAGAATCTTGAGTGCATTGACCCTGTTCCATGTTTCTCGGTTGACAAATCTTTGATTGTGCTTACGGGGTTTGAAGATTAATGATGCAAGATCATACTATTATTCTATAATGAGGCTTTCTTAAAATTCTGTAAAAAACGGAATCTATTCATTCAATTTGACTTTTTCTTCTACAAATCTTATTCAAGGAAATTTAGATCAAAATCAAATCCAATCAAAATTGCATTTATTCAGTAGTACCTCAAGGTTCGATTTGAAACGTTTTAAGACTATGGCAGTCTAGGTGCCAGTTCCACACGACCAAGCCTAGAAGAACCTAATCTAAATAAGGATAAAATAATAACCCTGAGCTATGTCAGTTACACAAAATGGTTGCTTAGAAAATGATGTTATAATGCTTGCATTTATACGCAATAATTATTATAATGACCCCAGTCACAATAATAAATGTTCGTATGTTGACATGGAACTTATGATATTATACAATGATTTCCTGCGTATATAAAGTTATATTTTTGCATAGATATGAATCTTGAATGCACAAGTGTATTTATGTAAAAATTATTATAGATATATTATAGAATTATTATAGACTACGTTGCCCCGTGCGTCGAATGGTTGAGTCGTATAATTCTACTTTTATAAATATTGACATTTTCGCATGCTCAAAATGGAATTATAAGAAGTGTGTAATTCAACATTTAATTTTGTCCAATTTTAATGCTAATTCTGTACCTATATAATGTAATACCTAATTTAATTTCAATTCTTTATTTCAATGTATTCTATATTTCTAATGCCTCAAGTGGCGCAATTATAATAAATTCAATCAATTTAACTTGAGGATAACGCAGTGGGCTGCAATATTATTAGTCAAGTAAGTAGGTAGAATAATACCTACTCTTAAGCTAATTTAGTTTATTTTTATGTTGTAGCTGTTTGTTGTCCCTGAATAAATAAAATAAAATAGATGATGACCTCATCGTTAGATTCTTATCTAATAAAGCTTTTGGACTTTTTGAATCTAGAATATTTCTGGTTTCATCTTCACCTTTTACGCCTACCTATTTATTATAATGTAGATACCTATTCTTAATTCTAGAAACTAAGTTGGTCTTTTCTGTAAGAGAGACTAAAATATTGTTATGATAAGTTTTAATAGAATAAATATCTAAGTGGTATTGTATGTCTGTCATGTGGCATACCTTAGAATGAGGCTGGTTTTTTTATTCCCTGAGGTCACTTTAATTTGAATGATGAAGTCCAAACCAAACCACAGCAATGCCACTGCATACAAATTAAATCTAGTAACCAAAAACTTTCCGTTAGAACGTCAAAACTGTTGTAGCTTGATTTATCTCAATCTTTTCTTTTTTCTATATAAAATACGCACAAGGCAAAATAAAAAAACCCTATCTTATTTTACTCTCAATGTTCTAATCGTAAACCATTTAGCCATGATGTGTGATAATAGAGTTGATTACAGTCTAGACATTATCATTCAAGTATCAAATATCATTCGTAAGAATGCAGCACTACTAAAGTGAGTTTATTTGTAGTTTGTCTCGTTTGTTTACATGTCAGATGAATGAGACAGACACAATTTCGATGTTCTTCATCGATTGGCGCAATCGCAACTGACAATGTCTAATTGAGCTTATTGACTGAGGTATTTCAAACATGTACCTATTTTAAATTAAGAACGCCAGAACTCGATCGGTCAAGATTTGTTTGTGATTCTTTGTGTCTTTTAGATTTGTTAGTGATTGAGTTTGTTTGGGGAAGTACTTCCCCCCGCCCCTTCCTTTTTTATGTCACCAAGCAGTGCTAGGGTGCTTGCATTGCTGGGTTCCGATTTGTAGAATATGGGCACCGGTGCAATTACAGACATAATTATGAGACTTAAAATAGATAGAAATAGACCCAGTGATGGTCAACACCACATGAGTCAATAACATTATTAGAAGAAACTGCAATGGTAATCTGGGTCGTTCAATAATTTTTTCAAAAATCTTGTTTAAACTAGAACCGGAATAGAAATAGTTCATCGTAAAAGATTGCATCAATGCAAGTCTAGAAATACAAACTATGCGCAAAGCAATATTTCTTCCGCTCTTCATTCACCATCTGTCAAACAAGATGCAACAAATAAAAGCAATCGCTCATCCGTTCGACTGAATTGGCGCCAACTGATGCAATGCATACAATATCTTAGAAAACAGTAGTACAGCTTTCTGCTTCATTTTAGGATTATTCAGTTTTATGAACAAATAAATAAAAATGAATAAATAATCCAAATAATAAATAAAAAATAAATAAACTATCAAGCCCCAAAATAAGCAGATCTTGTATGATGGGAACCAGATACCTGATACAATACTTGAATACGTTTTTTTTTTCTAAATACATAATTAGAATATAAAAACAAACAAAAAAAACTGTCTACAAATAAACAGTAAGATAAGAACGAATTGAACGAATGCAATATTTTTCACGCTTTACTGATCGAAAACATACTGTCGATTTTGGGTAAGCGACTATGAATTCGGAGGTTCATTATATTATTCCCCAGTTTAGTTATTATTACACACACAGATGATGTTTGAAAATTCACCAGAATAAAAAGTCTACAGTCATACAAAGTCCGAGTTTAAGTAAACGGTGAAAGAAAATATCGTGAGGAAACCGGCATGTTGTAAAACCCAAAAAGCTCAAAAACTTCTATTCTGTCAACTGCATAAAAGAAGCTTCATTAAGATGCACTTAAAATCATTTCACCACACTAGAAAGAAGTAGCGACACGACAAGAAGAAGAAGTAATATGTTTTCCTAAAGGCAAGACCATTAGACCTCATTCTGTACACGTCTTGTAAGTTGCACGTGCTTGACGTACATAGCTTTTCCGTTTTTACTCGCGCAATGACTTTATTTGACGCCTCAATGGTTTCTAGATAGCCAGTTAGATAGACAGTTTTGGGCATAGCAACTATTGTTTTGGACAGTAACAACTAGTAATACGAATTGGTGTTCTTACTAATCGAATCTGTTATTTCCACGATTGGCAGGAAATGTACTTTTCAAGCCTGATAAAATACGGTGATGTTGGATGCATTTGTTTTTTTTTAAAAAAGCTTTATTACAATGCTTGAATGTAGGTAGTTAGGTTACTGTATCCTTAATGCTACTGTGCCAAGAATGATATTATGAAGATTATTTAAAACATTTTGTTTCAAATAATAAGTTATCCCTATAGGTATTATTCATTGAAAATGTTTATTGAAAAAAAAGGAATCACTGTCTAAAATTTACATTATTATATAAGTAGGTAAACTGTACCTTTAAATTTTAAGTGGACGCAAATTAAATTATTTCTATTCTATTCTATTCTAAATATTTAAACCATAACTATTAGAGGCCCAAGATAGACAATAAATATGGGCACCTAGCCGGTGCGCCTTTTAAAAGTCTTTTTTGTCTGGTTTTGGACTTAAAAGCTTTTTTCCCGAAACGCTAGTTTTACAAATTATACATTTTAATTAGAATCATGCTAGAATTGGACCAGTGTTGAGTGAAAGTCTAGTCTATACCACGGCAGGAAGCTATGTTTCAAACGATACAATACAGTTTGTTATTGTTAGAATCTGTGTTGAGTAAACTATTGTATATCGATGCTAACATTTCACAACATTGTACACTCACCAGTAGTAAAATGTGTACTGAATAATTTTCAAAAAGAACTTGAAAACCTCTTTTTCGAATTAAAACTGGTGAGATTGGGATCATTTCGCTTATATACGAGAGAGTATACGCTTTCAAAAATGACACGTTTTTCTAAAAAAAAAATAGAAGATATCCTCCTCTTTTTTTAAGTCGGTTAAACCAAAGTGTTTGCTAAAAAAAGACGGTAAAAACGCAAAGAGTCACCTTTTTCACACTAACAAATTGAAATTATAGGTTCTTAAAAAGGCAGTGGCGCTATTAACTTCAAGTTAAGAAGCAGATCTCATGATCATTCGACCCCATGTTTAGGTATTAGAACTTAATATATGCGCTTGCGCCGGTAGCGTCTGCATTTTTGCATGAATCATTTTGTTAGGTAATAAAATGCAACCTGGGATGAATCATGGTTGAAAAATGTCGACGCCTCTGTATCCAGGTGCTATTTAGTTCACATCCGATGGTAGACAGTGTTAGCTGGTTTTGGGAATAGGACATCCCTACTGAGAGCGAAGAGTCACATCACACAGATAGAAAAGATGGTGTCGTAAATGCGTAGATGTTTGTTTGCCATGTAATAAAGTTACAGAGTTCTAGCTATGTTCAATGGATAGTTTTTACCGTAACAAATAGGTAGAAAATATGGTGGAAGGCAGAAAACTGTTGGGGATGCCGACAGAAGTGAAAACGTGAACAAGTGCGTGTGTATGTCCCTCCCTGGCTGCCTGTGGGCGGACAGACTAAAACTGTATATGGACTTTTGGCGAAGTTTGCCGATCTTTACCGAAGAGGTGTCAGTAACGTGATGCTGTGGGTTGGTGACAGTGATGCATGTTCATTGATTTTTTCAAAGAAGTTTTCACTCCAAAAGGCTCAATTACTAAGTGTGGTAGAAGTCTTTTGAACTAAGTGTGGTAGAAGGGTTTTAAGTGCGCCTCAAAAAAGCTCTTGTCGTGCACTTTTTCCTTATTTTTATTTTACTAAATAAAAGACTTTTATACTATATCAGGTGCTAATAGTTCCATGCAACAGTTATTTCCATGTAACTTCTTCAGGTTGATGATGATGATAAAGCACTGGTTAGTTAAGCTTTTACTTGACATTAGTGCATGAAATCTCTGAAACGTTATTGAATATTGACAGCCACTTAAAAATACATTTTACGAGTATTCAAGAAAACCACTTAAAATTCACTTGCAATAAAATATACTAGTTATATGCAATTTTAACAACTTTCTCACATTGTAATGGGTTAACCATAAAAATATGAGTTTATTTGCGCTAAAATACCAAAGATTTAAAAATCATGCAATAAATATTAAAAGTTGCGAAATTTTAATTGTAAGGTATTTTTTTATTAATTTTCCGACGACGCCTCGGTGCCGTTGGCGTAAAAGTTATTGACAAGTACTGTCGGTGACAAAATTAAGTTGACAATTTCAGTTAGGTGATAATCTACATTTACCTATATTTAAGTTCTTAAAGGCCTGCGCACACCTAGTTCGCTGGCGGTAGCGATCAGTGAAATGCTGTCAAATATCGCTGTCAAATTTGACAGCGTTTCACTGATCGCCGACGCCAGCGGCCTAGGTGTGCGCAGGCCTCAAAATGTACAATGCTTCAAGCTAATAAATCATTCATTTATTTATTTTTCTCCTGATTTACATAATCAAGAAAATGACACTTCGGATTGCAAAACCGTTTAGAAAAAGTGAGCTACATGGATATTATATATATTATATATTATATATTATACATAAGATTTTTTTTTAATTTGGGTTTTCAATTTCTATATTTCGAAATTGACGAGGATTCCGGTGCAAATAAAACCTACTCAGGGAAGGGTGAGGCACAATAAGCTTTGTAAAATGCTTAGCTATCTATATTAAAAAAAACTTACTTCTCACTCGGTACTTTTTTAAACAACTACCTTTTTTCAACAATTACTTTTCCCGTTGACCGTACTTTTTGAAGTATACTTACTTATCTCACCTTCAATGGGCAAATTATTTTAATATAAAACATATTGGAGGTAAATTTACACGGTCACCTCTCACACGTAATTAATGTAGATTTTATAATTATTAAGTAAAATAAATAATAATTGGTATAATTTTCAAGTAATTTTCGCGATAACGATGTAGTTTTACGTTTTTAAGGCTTATTTATATTTAAGGTGTTATAATAACTGGTAAGTATACAATTCGGACCAAACTGAGAACTGAGTCTTTCACAATAAAAATACTATAATTACTACATAAACTTCGTATGATAGGTACTTACCTACCTGTTTTCTTTATCGTGTTAGCATGCAGGGTTTTCAGGCGAAGTGTGTGAATCTATTTTTACCTACCTGTATTGAAGTTCTAAAATGTACCATGCTTCAAGCAAATAAATTATTTCTCTGCTAATATTATAAAGCGGATACATTTGTATTTTTATGTGCATGTTTGTAATGAATAAACTCAAAAACTACTGTGCCGATTTCAAACACTCTTTCACCATTGGAAAGCTACATTCACCCTGAGTAAAATAGGCTACTTAGGCATATTAATTATTATTATTTATAATTAAATAATTCTTCAATTTAGGAATTAGTGATTTGTGTAAGACCTAAATGGAATTGCTGTACTCATACCGATAATAATTAATCAATATGCATAGAACAAGTCTAGTAATCGGTTATAAGCTGATTATTGAAACAGGCGATTATTATAAACCCGGCCTTGCAAATCGATAGTTATATGTTTTCATTAATATATTTATATGATATCAGTATTCGATAAATACAATACATGATATAGACAATGCGACAAACATGGATGAACTGTACGAAAGATGACATGGCTAAGAGAGGAGTGAATGCAGAGATGACGGCTGACAGAAGGAAATGGAGGAGGGAGACATATTGTGCCGACCCCACATAAAGTGGGATAAGGGCAGGAAGAAGAAGATATATTATACAATATTCGATACTATAATTATTATGCAATATTAAAAAACTTAAAATAAATAGATTTTATTCAAAAGAAATATGTACTAATGAGTGTTTATGTTTGTTACAGGTAATATTACTTTTCAAAACTATCAATCATCTTGTAAACTACGTAAGTACCCGAAAATAATACTTAGTATTGACACGGCTAAAGATTCTAACTCATACACCGTGGTATTGATTGGTAAATACATAAAGTGGAATAAAGGCAAGAAGAAGAAGCAGAAATTGATTGACAAACCAACACATGACAGGAACAAGGATGTAGTGCTTAGAGTAGAAAAGTGTTATGTGCTGTGCATGCGTGTCAAAGGAGTTTATTTATTTCTTCTAATTAGGTTATTTCTTCTATTCGGAAGAAATACCAAATTTTTCCAATGTCGAGTGAGGATATAATGTTACATAAATACAACAGTTTTTTATTCAAGTGCATCAATAGACAAGTCGGCAAAAAATATGAAGAACAAAACAAAAATAAAATTGTAAGCCAATGATGACAGTTTACCGACAGCGTTTCACTAATCGCAACCGCAGAGTGCTTAGATGTGCGCAAGGCTTTAGAAATCATTAAAGCTAAGTTGAAAATAGTCAACCATTTCATAAACATTACCAAGCGATTATGAGAAGCACAAACTCGTTACTTCAACACTTACTAAAACATTGCTAATTTAATGATTTAGCTAAGTTGTTCACTAAAAGTCGCAAATTATCACCTTATTCAGAAACATAAAAGTTATATGGTTATATAAAACATAGATCTAAAAACATAAAGCTTTGCTTTGGATTAAGGTCAAGGCTTTTATAACTTGTAATATAAGATTTCGGCAAAATTATATTCTATTTTGTCGCGCTGCATTCATTTGTTTTTATAGAAGAATCATAGCTTTTGTAAAACAATCTTCAAGTATTTTACTACACTTAAGGAAATCACAAAGACTTACAATGCCCTAAACAAACAAATAAACTTTGGGACATTATAAATATATTTGTGTCTTCAAGTACTTATGATTTGTGATGTTGACTGTACTTTGCCACCGGAAGGCAGATAATTGCTATAAGATTAAAGCCTGTTTCACACCTTCGTCGTATTAGGTATGATTATGTAAAATCACACGAGCTAAGGCAGACCTTCACAGCGCAGAAGATAAAAAAATAAGTACCTACCTAACTATATCGTAGGTAAATATCACACTGATCTAAGATTTTGTTAAACAATACTAATTTATCATGAAGATTTCACGCAAATAATGATTTATTCATAGCGACCTAATGCCAAATAATCGTAAAATTAAAATCGTCCACTTTACGATTAGTGTACAATTTTTTTTATTTTGTTTTACTTTGCGTCTCTTATATAACTTTATTGCTAATAATTATTAATAGCTTAATATTTTACTAACAAATACATTAATTACTGGCACGTGAGGCTAAACATTTGTATGCGCCTAAAGTTGATGGACGCATGTCAGTGCATCGTAGGGCACTGCCTAACGTGCGTGACCTACGATTACAATACTTTGTTATAGGCGATGGTAACCACACAACATCAGATGGACCATTATGCATGTTCAACACAAAAAAAAAAAACAAAATACAACCGAATTGAGAACCTCCTTTTTTTATTTGAAGTCGGTTAACAAAGCGATTAATTCAAGCTCCTGTTCTAGAAAATATAATTGCAATTAAACTTGCAAGATAAATTAAAATAGGTTCGCAATCCCAGATAGTTTATTAGACAATAGATGGCGCTACCGTTGTGGGGTCCATAATAATTGTTTGCCCTCATTGACAAGCTATCAACTGAGAAGGTAGGGCTGGTAATAGAATAATCTGAGTCTATCTAGAACGCCGCTACCGCTCTAAGCAGGCCGGTGAAATGTACTGTCGCTGGAAAAATAAGCTGCATTAAAAATGTTTTTTTTATACAACTATAGCTGTTCCCTGCTACGCTTTGCTGTGGCACATTGTGATTGAAAAAAATCCTTAATGCGGATTATACTATAAGTAATCATGCTAAAATTTCAGCTCGATCGGTGAAGAACTTTTTGAGTTTGTGACGCGTACACAAACCAACATAATATTTTTATAGTATACATATATTTTATGTATGCATAAAAAAAAGAAAAAGATAGATATAGCTGATTGAACAAGCATATGGCCCACCTTATGCAAATCCTCGTAGGTCACGCACGTCAGGAACGTGGCCTACGATTAGGCCCTGCGTCCATCAACTTGAGGCATACAGATGTTCAACCTCACGTGCCAGTAAATTTACCAGTCCCTTCAAACCGAAACACAGCAATGCTGCTATTTATTGCCTACGTCTCACTAAGTAGAGTAGCACGGCACTGGATCTTCAATGCTACTATTATTATTTTTGATTTATAAAACGATCTGTTGCCTGTTCTTCTTGGCTTGGTCGCGTGGAACTGGCATACCTAGACTCACCAGCTTTAAGACGTTTCAAAGTGATCCTTGTGATATTACTGAATAAATATATATTTGACTTGACGGGCAGTCTAAGCCGTGTTACTGAGGTCGTCGAGAAAGGAGGTTCAAAGCATTTTCTCGGCGGCAGTAGCTGAAGCTACAAGCTTTCTACGAAGTCGGCTTGTAGTCGCCAGCGGAACAGTGTACTCAGGTTGCACTTATGTTGTTCCTTGGTAGTACATAAACAGACACAATAAGTTAATGAGCCGTACCTGTTTTAAGAGGGAACAACACAGGCGACTCTCCATAAAAACATAGTCCCCTATTTCCTCCCTGGATAATGCCTCTAGAGTAACCATTTTGTCTCATAAAATCCAGATCTGCTATATACGAGTACGTGCTCGTATGTTTTCCATTTTTTCAGAAACTTATTGATAAAGAAAATATCACCTCCAATTCATATTTCATTATAAATCATATGAGGGTCATATTTTCTTAATCAATAAGTTTCTGAAAAAAGGAAAACATATGAGCACGTATATAGCAGATTGGATTTTATGAGACCAAATGATTACTCTAGAGGCATTATCCAGGGAGGAAATAGGGGACTACGTTTTTATGGAGAGTCGCCTGTGTTGTACCCTCTTAAGTCTGGGACCAGAGTGTTATAATCTCTAACTATTATATCTATATACCTCAAGTTGATGGACACAGGGCAGTGCGTTTTAGGACACGTTGCTGACGTGCGTGATCTAAGAGGCAATGCTTTGTAATAGGCGATGGTTACCACTTAACATCAGGTGGGCCATATGCTTGTTCCATCAGCTGGTATAGTATAAAAAATAGGACTAAAGAAGTTTTATTTGCAACAATAAATAGTTAATGTATACTTATTTCATCTAAAGTAGTAAAAGTGTCCATAAGTTTTTGTTAGTTGTATATGCCCCACCTGATGTTAAACGGTAATAACCATCGCCAGTTAATAATACTAAGCTTTATTTCCATATTAAAAAAAAACTAAGAAAACGGAAAAATTTAATCCATCAGTTATCTGATTTTAATAGTAGGTACAAGCTTTGCTTACTTTGGAGTTAGATGGTGCTTTCCGCAATATCTACCATTATTTACGTAGGAAAAGTACCACAGCAGATTTTATATTATGTAAGAAATATTACTGACCTACATCGAGATATAAGTACTACGTACTAGAGAAGACACCGTAAATTCCTACTATGTCTCGTTCAACTGCGGCGATCGCGCCGCACCTCACTCAGTCGCCTCAGTCGCTCTCTCTCGAAAACGCGTAAGTGCCGTGATTTACCTTTTTGCCGAGAACAAATTACGAAAAATAGGACAATTCAGTTATTTGACGTAGCTTCTCTACTCAATGCTGACCTAATAATATTTTTGTTTTTAATAGCAAAATTTTGTTTGAAGTTAAAAATATGAAAGTAATTCCGATTGAAAAAGCTTTTTAAATAATAAGTTTACAAATGTAAGCAGCTTGTTGGCAGAACGCTTACAAAGCATTTTTCATTACTCATACTCTGAAAGTAGGTATGAAGTTGCCTGAGGGGCCTAATTGAAAGTAAAACTTTCAGCCCTAGGGAGAATCGCTTTCTACTGACAGCTGTCAAATTATAAAAAAAAACAAGTTCTATTTTATTCAACCATGTTCCAACTTTCTAAAGTCTGTCTAACTGCAAGGAGGTTGTTCAACCTAATTCCAACTTATTATTCAGCAAGTAGGTTGGAAACCCATTACAACGGTAAGAAGTTTAAAAAGTCTAATTAGAGCGCAATGTAATATTTAAATTTAAATAACATAAAGATAGTATTAAATAAATAATATATCTTCTAAATTACTTGATTAGTGTATAGCTTCAACTATTTATTTAAAATAACATAGATTTAAATTATGAAAATGAAAATAATGGCTGAATAATGCTGGCGAACCGAAGCCGAAGGCCCGCCAGAGAAAAAGAAAAAAAACCGGGAAGGCGGCAATTCAATCTTCATTTTCACTAATTTTTCTTTCATGTTTTTATTTTTACTTTCCTTGTATTCGTAATGAAAAGCACAGTGTTTACCTCGGGTGAAAGTCTTTTGAGTCCCTCAAGCTCCATTGGCGCCCTCGCTAACGCTCTGGCGCCAAACCCGTCTCGGGACTCAAAAAACGTGACTTTCAACACTCAGGTAACAATGTACTATTACAGCCGCAAGTGAGTGATTAGTTTAATAGCAACTTATTATCGTGAACTTTTCCTTAGTAAATTAGCATAATCAGTTGGAACCACAGAGTATATTTTAAGACCAGTTCAAAATGGCCGCTTTGTAATGATAGTTTGCGTTTTCAGAGAACTTTCTTTGTTTTTAGATCACTACCTTATTTCGTTTGGAATTTTATACTCGCTATTTTTAACCGACCTCAAATAAAAAATAAGGTTCTCAATTTGGTTGTATTTTTTATGTTTGATATCGCATAACTTCCGATTATTCCTACATTATTCAACATGAATAGCTTCAAGAAAAACGTTAAAAAATTCCTTCAGGGTAGGCAACGCAACGACAGCACCCTTGGTGTTGTTGGTGCCTATGGGCGACGGTGACCGCTTACTATCAGGTGGGCCGTAAGCTCGTTTGTCTAACTTTTACATTAAAAAAAAAAATCCTTGCAAATAACTGATGTGATAACCATGCGAATAATTTTTTCCTCCGTAATAACTGGGTATTTTACGTCATTTATGAACCGTTATTTTTGTTTTTAACTATATTTTTGAAAAGTTAACTTAACCTACCTAAAGCTATATTATGTATTCATTTAAAAAAAAATCGGTTGTCTGTAAAATCGGTTTACTGTCGATAGTTGAACGTGACATCGTCCTAAGAAAATACACAGATGTCAAACGCTACCGAACGCGGAGGCCGATTGTGCCTCTTTGTCGCTCGTTCCGCGCTCTCGCTTGCACTTAAAGCCTTAAATGGAACGCCTCAGAGCGAGGTAACGCCGCATGAGTCATGTTTTTTTGTGCGTGCAGCCGGCTCCATCGAATTATAAGACGTCGTCACGTCAAAAAAAGATAAATTACTTCATTACATCCATATTAAGCTTACAATTTGAATACTTATCCACTAATGGTCCGAGCTAGGATGTGATTGATTATGTAAATATAAAAAACAAATAGTATGTCATTAACACTACATTCCTAATATCGAATCTGATTAATTAATTTAATTAAAAATGAGTCTGTTAATAAACGTCAGCTGATCCGTCAGATTTGCCACAGGACCTAAAAGACAGCTAGATCAATCAAAATGAAATAAGATGGCTTTGCATCATCATTAAATCAAATCAAATTAAAAATTATGTATTTTTATGCCATACAACAAGAAGAGAGACGTAAGGATGATATACACTTTCCATCAGGTGTGATGGCAGCCAAATGCTTAGCTATAAATATTATTAAAAAAAAATACAAGTAAAAATTACATAAAATTATCCGTCACTCAGCATTATGCTTAGTATATGGTATATTTAGTAGTGAACGCCACTATAACGCCGTGACACCAGTAGGTATCATCAGTAGTAGTATCATCAACCTATATCAGCCCACTGCTGGACATAGATCGTCGCTCTACCTAGCCGGAGGGCGATCTACACTACGCTTACATAAATGGGGCTTAAAATAGCTTTTGGCTACGTATTACTTAATTATTTATCCCCAAAGGAGTGAAGATACAAGCACTAAAGGAAAATAACTTAATCTGTCCAAGTTTATGTCTGTTTATCACAAATTTTGCATGCCAAAGTTTGATTTAAACAACTGTCAAATATTTTGATTGGTCGATTTGTATCATTTTTTTATATAACTAGCTGAATGGACTTCGGTTGTAATAAAAAAGTGATGTAGCTTTTATTACTTTGAGCTATCGAATAAGAGAGTATTTGTTGTCGACTGGCGCGTTTATTAGTGTCACTGTCAGTTCGGATAAATCATTACATTTGTTATTTATTATGTTCATCGGCTACTTTTTTATGTTTGAGTATGATGCGTAGATTATGACACAATATTGTGTTTAGTTTTAAACCAGCACTACTTAATATAAGTTTCAGTCTGTATCTAATGTTTAATATATGTAAGCGGCTTACTTAATGAAAAGTATAATATTATTATGTGGTCCATTTTCGTGCGATAGTGATTCTTCTAGGCTTGGTCGCGTGAAACTGGGACTCACCTAGCTTTAAGACGTTTCAAAGTGATCCTTGCAATACAACTGAATAAACGATATTTGACTTTGATTTTCACTTTTCGCGTAGTTTATACATTGAACTCAATCCAATGTCCACTTGTTTTGCCCTATATCTCGCTAATCCATAATCTCGGTCCTACCAGCAAAATACAAGTAGGCCAAGGCGTGCTTGATCCACACTGACAGGTTTCGAAGGATTATCTCATAATACTTGTGTAAGTGAGGATTAGGTTGCCAAGCTAATAGAACGCCTGCGACTACATTTGCATTGAATTTTTCGTTGCTTACTTACTAAAAACGCATTCTTTGATAATTACAAAAAAATCGAATACCTGTGAAAGCCATTGTTTAATCAGGCATGACTTTGTAACTTACTTAATTAATAATTTGTATTTTTGAATGCTTATCTTATGACGTGTCACTAGTTCTTTCAAATACAGTGTGAAGAAAGAAAAGTGCGCCTCAGAGGCTCCTTTCGTGCACTTTTTGAATGCAGATTTTTATTTTCATTAACATTTTGTGACAAGTCGATATCATATTGCTGAAAATTTGAATGGCGTAGTGTTTCAACAATTAAGATACAAACTTCTTTTTTGAAAAATATATCAATACCTCCCTAATGATATATTATAATTATTGATATCATTTTAAAACTTATTGATAACTGCAAATCCAAAAGTAAGGCTTGTATACAAAAACAGCAAGCACTGTCAATCATCGATTTTTCGACAGTTCTCCATTAAAAAATGACAATAATCTAAGAACATAATAGCAAGAGTTTATAAGAGCTAAACTATAGAAAGGTGCTATCATGTTTTACTAAAGGAAAAACGGAGCAACGGGTGCATTAGTGAAAGGCTAGGATGCGTTTCTAGAGTAATAAAATTCTAGAAAAACATTGTAAGATCGCAGTGACGATTCTGTGGTTTGGTTTGCTATCTTCTTTACAGTTATGGCAATCTTAAGAAAACTATAGATAGGTACTATAAGTTCAAATAATTCAGAACTCCATAATATAGAGGTTTAGCTAGTCTTAATTTTTCAGTGACAATCTTTTTTCGAACTCCTTTTTTATTCGCCTATCACGACAACCCGATTTGAATTTAGAACACTTTGCCATCTCTGCAAATCGGTCAACTTATTTGAATTTAGAACGCATGTGGTCTACAACGTCTCATGGTCTACTGCGGCTTATGGTTATGAACTTATTTGAATTTCGAACCTCGTTTTTTTCGCAAAGTCTCAAGCCAGTCTACAGCTTTGTGACGGTATCAAGTTCAATGCTCTTTTTGACTATGTGTCATGATTTGAAGACCGCTTGTTGAACTTATAACGACAGAACTCTTACTTTACGAGCATTCCAAAATATGCTTCATTTAGTTATTAAAGTACCGAGTATTTTTTTTTAAATAATAATCACTTTAATATTTTTCAGTGAGACAGGAATCAGAATATGACAGTATTCTGATATTACTAAGTAACTTTTTGACCAAAACATAATTATGTCCAAGTAAAACCGCGATTAGCAGCTAATTTTACCTATGTATTTAGAAAATCTAAGATAGCATAACCTACATAGCTGAGTAAATAATTAGGTAAATAGATTTAATGATTTATAACTTGAACTGAAGGCCTGCCAGATATACCTCACTATTTATTCAAATGATTCAATTTGAATATTTCTGAAAGACATGTATTCGAGTTAGTTCTAGATTTCAACATACCATAAAATATTATATTAAAGTGGTGTGAAGTTATCGATGAATCGTGCAAAAACTCGATAGATTTATATCCAAATCCTTTTGGAAAAAACGTCATGATATATTTATTGTAACTGCTCGTTTTTCGCGGTTTTCTTTGCCACGCATAAGTTGTGGAATGAACTGCCTTCTGCAGCTTTCCCTCGGAGTTTCCTGTTTCCTTCGATATGGGGTACTTCAAAAGGCGAGTCTATCACTTCTGGTGTTGCAGGTGTCTATGGGTGACGGTAACTGCTCTCCATCAGGTAGCCCGTCTGCTCGTCTGCCAGCTAGTGCATTTAAAAATATTTTAAAAATGCATCACAAGTTATTTCTTAGACAAAAAAGGAAGTTTTTATAACCAACATCGGTTCTAACTAATGCAGCTTCAATCAAATAAATCAATTTCAATTTTGTTTCAACTGTATTTACGAGGACATAAAGCTTCAAAATGATCAATAAAATCGCGGTGGCGTAATCAATCTCTTTTATCGACTCGGCGGGATTTATCGATAGTATTTATCGATGCATGTTGAGGGACATCACAAAGTGAGGAAACTTTTTTTAACTTAGTATGTTTTTTTTTATTTATTTATTTTTAGACTCACAGTTACAGTATGCTATTCGATGCTATTCTTATGCTATTCGATGTATTATAAACATTGACCAATTCGAATCTACATTATGTCAGCAAAATATGTAGGTATGTCATGTTTGTTTGTTGGTATGCTTTAAACTCGGACTCGTAGCATAAAGCCCGGAGGTTTGAAAGTGTGGACATGGGGTTATGATTTCAATTGCCCACAGTTACCATCAAAATTGATGTATGAAGCTCCCATAGCAAAATCTTGCCCTGACAGAGTTACAATCTCCCTAAAACAAAACTGCAGCAGTCATGTTTGTATAGTATTGTCAGTCATTACTTTTTTGCATTCATCCTTGTCTTTATAGTGTTACTTTATTTCACGTTAGCGAATAAATATATAAATACAGCATAGAGATGTAGTGTTGGCACAAAGGTTTTTACCTATTGTGTGCAAATATAGATACAAATCTGCTGTTGTCTGTTCGCGAGACACATTACATGCTATGCACTCCAACCATCAAAAAATCACTTACTAAATGTGTATTGTGTATCTTATGTTTTGCGAACAGTTTCTTTGTTGGCACTCTCTGTTTTCGGGTAATTTGGCTTTTTCGGATAGTTGAAGAACCGCATTATATCAATATCCGGTTAGTAGCATTAGTTATTTATCTTCTATATGTTAGACTATATTTGGATTTTATAATTTTTTTTTTTCGTAAATACTTTCTGTAAGGTACAACAACCCACAATGAGAGCCAGTTCTATAGCAGTCGGTCATTACGTGTTTACGGTGGTTGTGTTTACAAGTATTTGTGTTGCACTGCAAGTCTGATTATAGGCCACGGTAATGAAAGGTTTCATACAACTGTTCTTTTGAATGAGAATGGAAAAGAACGGAATTATAATTAATTCCGAATGTCTTTTGAGATTGTAGTGAAAAGAGTGACTATAAAAAGTATAGTTGATAAAATAAAAGAGGCAAGTAAAAATGGAAATGGGCGAGTCACATGATCCAATTGAACCCTTCTTCTTCTTCTTATCGTGTCATTGGTTCTTTCGAACCAAGTGTGGTGAAAGGGTTTTAAGTTAGGAATGAACCCTGAAAGGGTGTGATTGTTAATAAAGGCTAAATTGAAATTGCATGTTACTTTTACAAATCAAATATAAACAATCTGCTTCAAAATTTATTTCAGAATAAAAGTTAGTCATTCTTATGTCTGATATCTTTGCCATCTAGTATCATTGCATTAAAAATTGCTTTCATAAATTGTTTAATTGCTAGTCAGAAAGCACCATAACTTTTATTATATGGGCGGGAAGCTATAACTATTTATTAATTATGCCCAGTAGCTAAATATTCAACCAGCTAGTTCGACAATAGATCGTTTAGATGAGATTGATAACGCAAAAAATATTCGATAATTATTATGGTGATTTCTTTTTGATACTAAACTTGTTTTGTGTCATAAACTATGAGAGAAAAATATTAATCTTCTGTACAGTGAAACTAGCAAAGATTCAATCAGGGAAAAATAAGCGAACTACTATTAGACCAAACTTTAAAGTACTACTAGATTCTAAATTGAAAAACATGTATTGTGTCAAGTGCACGAAAAGAGGCTCTCCGAGGCGCACTTAAAATCCTTTCTCCACACCTGGTTTGTTAAGAAAGTGACATAATAAGAGCTAGACGAGTGTGTGTGTCATTTCCAAGTGATGTCTTACAAGACCGACCGATGAATCGTCATTTTAAAGGTCGCGGGAAGTCTATGGATGGAAAGGGCTCAACTCAGAATCGTTCTTCGAAACCTATGTCCTGGCAATAGACTTCACGCTTATAATAAAGTCTAGAAAAACAGACAAGAAACCCTTTTGTCTGGATAATTTATTTAATAGCCTATGCAATGTTTTGTGCCCATACATTTGACGAGAAAAAACTGAACAATGCCTTCCAAAATACTTGCCAAAGACGTACAAAGGTCGTTGTAACCAGCTTCAGATTACCTCATCAGGATGCATGCCTTGTTCGTCCTTTAGTTCATGAGGGTAAGCACCAGTTCAGCTCTATCATGAGAAACGATGGCTGACGTTTCAAGTTATATTTTTAACCGACTTCCAATCAAAAATGAGGAGGTTCTCAATTCGGTTGTATTTTTTTTTATGTTTGTTACCGTATAACTGCGTCATTTGTGAGCCGAAATGTGCGCCGTCATGTTTGTTTCAAATCTTCGCTTTGATCTGATTTTATTACGAAGCACGCCACACGTTTATCGAGTGCGTGTGGAAATGACTCCTTTTCAAGTGTTTAACTGATCAAATATTTGCAATAAAAACGTCCCATTCCAATCAAAACTGTTTGACTGAATCGATTCGCTCCCTGACTTGTGCTAAGAGTTCTGGAATGTCACTGAGACATCCCGACTGAGACTCGCGGTATTTCTTCATCGTTCCTGCGGTACTCCAGGAGTTTAGAGCATGTGGTATTTATAGCAGCTCAAGAAGACAGGTTATTTATTAACGGGTAGTTAGAGCTAATAGTAATTAGAAGAAGAAAAAAAATTGTAGGTACCTGAGAAAAGTCTTGGAATTCATTGAGAACCCAAAATAACACCAGAAAAACAATTAAAATGAAAAAGCTATGTGCCTTCCCAAATTGACAGAAAACGAGTACCTACTCTGTTGCCATCTCTATTTATTGAAATGCAAGTGACAGCGACAAGAGACTTTTAGCGAGCTGCTAAAATGTGTTTAGGCATTATGAATGAGGGTGTTAAAATGCTGCAGAATATTTTTTTCTCGAATGGAATAAATATTGGTGATCATCTGACGATTCTTACATAGCTACCAGATAATAGCTGCAAAATAGAATGTTACCTTTTATTTTGGGCCTCAAAATAAGTTTTTTAAATAATTTATGGATTGAAGCTTTTGAAATCGAGTTCGTGACCCTCGGGCGCATCTCACTCACACTTGTCAATTTTATTTAAGATGCTGTAGATAAATATTATATCAACCGGTAGTCAGCCCACATGTAGGCTGACACTATAACGGGTACATGTGAAATATTACGCTTTTTATTACGTACGAAACCCACATTTGATTGGTTTTGTAATTGACTGTGAACACCAAAAAGTGGATATCCCGGGTCGGGACAGGACAGTATCGTCAATTAAAATTGAAATTTGTTTGTATGTAAATATAACTTAATATTGGCTTGAACATGTTTCAATTCAACTACTAATAGGGTTGAATTTCAACTGACGACTCTTTTTGATGTATCATTTATCCATCATAAATAAGAGATTGGTAACTCAACTTGTAAAACAAGGTGCTAAAATTGTAATAAAATCATTATTATATTTTTATTGTCGTATGCAAATTAGACAAATTATGATCCAATCAATCATAATCAGCATTAAGAAGTGTAATTCTGGACATCGATTTCTCTCGATCCTTGCAAAGTCGTCGGTACATGTTCTGGGTGGGGATCGAACCCACGACCTACGGCGCAGAAGGCAGAGCTACTACCAACAGAGCTGAGAAGCCAGTTGAATAAATAATTGTATAAAATATTTAAAGCATAGTCTAAATAACCTGAACTGAAATCTTCTAATTTTATAGAGAGATCGTAAATCACTGAAACTTCTCACCAGGCAATCAAACAACATTGTAGCTTTAACATTAACTAAATAGGTGCATTTATCAAAACCACCGCAATTTTCAACCTTATTCCAACGACTTACGAATACATTTACCTGATCTAGGTAAATTACTTTTGCTTGATAGGTATGAACGGTGAGTATAGTCTAGAAAAGGTTGACGAAGCAATTAAAGTAATCTCAGATGTCACGGAATTAGAACGGCTTGAGTCACGTCATCACGGATTTTAGTTTTGAGGCAAATAGCGTACTATAAGTATAACTAGCGGCACATAACTCTAGCGCTGAGCGATAGCTGCACAAGTGTGCATGCTTCGTAGTGTGCGCATGTCGTGCACACTGGATGTGTGAATGTGTGCAGAGTGTCCTATTGGTACAGAGAGCGGAGTGCGACTGAAGAACCAATCAGCGCTACGCACGCCCGCCCTTCATACCGCGAGCCCCCCTCAGGTACTTTATTTTTGACTTCTGCACAATAACGGTCAGCGCTAGAGTTATGTGCCGCTACCTATAGTAGGCAACAAATATTGCACATCGGCTAATTTCGACTTCATAGGGCATAGTGTGTCAGAAAGAAATAGCGCTCTACAAAGCCGAAAAGCCAATGTGCAATATTAAAGGGCTACTACCGTACTACCTACTTGATTCCAATTCTAAGGTCGTGGGTTCTATCCAGTCATGTAACAATGAGTTTACCTGTAGAAAAATTTATGAACACAATGCTTGTGCTCTCAAACGGTTAAGGAAAACATCGTGAAGAAACTCGCGGCTTAGTCAGCTCCGCACGTATTGACCATGTCTTTCTTGTGGATTAGGCCGACTATGCTGTCTGGATGGTATAGATGCTGGGCAAGCCTATTCCATCTAAAATCCTGTCCCAGGCACTATAGCGTCCCGCAAGTAGGGGCATGAGTAAACACTTTGCATCTGACGCTATATAAATCATCTACAATAGATGCAAAAGCTTTTTTTTTTACCAACTTGACAGCCTTCATAGCTCAGTTGGTAGTGTCACATAATCTGTAAGGGTTAATAGGTAGGATTAAACACCTTAATATGAATATACCTACTTCTCTGGGACCTTATTCGGGAATTCATAATATAATGTATTTTAATATTTTTGTAGAGAGCGTAACGCTCGAAACCGTATAAAATCATTATTAAAAAGCTAGCCGATGATAATCGAATATAATTAAGCCTAAATAACTCCGAAATTCATTTCTAAAATCACACTTCAAAATATGGCCAATATAAACGTAAATACAAAACTATAAGCTCGAAATATCTATAATTTAATTATAATAACAATCAAAGATTATGTTTAATGCTCAATAGATATCCCATGTCGATTTCTAATACGTTTCTTGAATTTAAATGTCTATATTAACAAAATAATCATGAGTCCAACGCCATATGGAGAGCTTTTACCTGCATTTTTACACGTCTCCAAACTTAAGTACATGTAAATAACTCGTACAGCTTTATGTTTAAACTATTCGTTATTTGTTTTTATTGACTTTTTAAAAAGCTTGAAATATATTGATAAGTTCACTAACTCACTTTATTCTTTATTGAACACATAGAAAAATGCATTCAGAAAACTTAAAATGAAGATTCACTTTGTTTAGGCACTCCCAATAGGATGTCACTAAGGGTACGGCCACATCTAGGCTATAATAGAAAATTCTTTATTGCACACCTTAAAACTAACAATGGCAAAACAAGTAACAATAATTAAACACATACTTAACCAAAAATAATAATAATACAAATATTAAAAAATATAATAATATAATAAGTATTGTATAAGTCATAAATATTATAAATAAATATTGTAGACAATCCACACAACACCATCTAGCCCCAAACTAAGCAGAGCTAATAGTAATGCATCTGTAGCAAATATTTCTGTTCACACGATGCTGATTTTCCTCGCATTGGCACCGTGTTGATATTTTGATGATTTCCATTCTTGTTTTCATTGTTCCAATCATTGGAACCAACAGCAATTTCAATGGTATTTCTTTTCAAACAATCGCCGGACTGATTTTCTTTAGATTGTATAATTCTTAGGAAGTGATTCCCAGCCGCTTAAGTTAAGGACCGATCTGCACAATCACAATTTTGGTGGGTGACCACTAGTGGTATAAACATTATGGCAACTTCGTGCTTCAGGGGATACGTTATTTATAAGTTATAAGCATATAAGCTCTCCTGTAGTTGATTCTCCGAAAATACCATGTTCGGATACAAATGTATGACTTTTTGTATTATCTATTTTCAACCAGTAGTGGCTCTGGTTTTGAGTCTGTGAGAGTGCTGACTAAATAAATCCTACGTCGAAACGTCACACACACAGTATTAATGCACGGTGAGCATTCACACAGGCTCAAAACCAGAGCCAGAGACAGAGCTTGTGGTAGGCTTACAGCAACATTAAAAAGAATACCCACATACAGTCGTTTCCTAGTTACAACAGCGTTATAAAAACCCATTTCTATTTGGACATTCCTAGAAATGTACAACTCTTTAAATTAGTTCCGTGCGTTAAAACGATTCAAATGCCACAAGTGGTGACAACGGGCGTGGCTCATACGCATTAAATACTACGTGCCTCTAGACTCGCAACGTAAAGTGATGTTTTATACAACTTGCTGTTGGAACATACAATGGCCCATCTGATGTTAAGTGATAACCATCGCCTTCAACAAAGCATTGCCTCTTATGTCACGCACGTCAGGAACGTGCCCTACGATACCCTGCAACCATCAACTTGAGGCATACAGATGTTCAGCCACACGTGCCAGTAATTCACCATTTGAGACAAACTGGACCTGCAAACTGATAACTGGTTTGAAAACAGGCATAACGACAAGTCTGCTACGTATACATATAAGACGATTTCTGTTCTCAAATAGGGACCACATAATACTCTGTTCAATGTTCTCGAATAGGGACCACAAACCTGCACATGCAAGCGTAGACGTAAACACTCACCTATTTGAGGAATCGATATTGTAAAGATTAGAACAACAACAACGAATTTCTTAACGAGCCTTCTAATGGTGCGACGCTTATCAAGAACTTGGATTGGACCACACGTGACGTTATGGGTTATAGTATAAATCAATCAGCTTGTACGGTACCTATCCATCCATCTTGTTGTTCAGTGTACTTCATAAAAGTTCATGTCCTTAACTAATTTGGAAAATATATTATATTCAAATTCAAATGTTTCTTAATTCAATGGTATCACAAAGATCACTTTGAAACGTCCTAAAGCTAGGTGAGTCTTGGTGCTATTTCCATCGACCAAGCCTAGAAGAACAGGTAATAAACTACGGCTTGGTTCCTACCGTTTTTAAGCATGATCTTTTTACAAAACATGAGAATAGAGTGAAGTTATATGCGGCACGGCAAATAATAAGGTTTCACATTTTATCAGTCTGAAAAAACTTCAACATAATACCATGTTTATTACAACACAATGCCATCTGGTTTACACGTTGGAAAGGATGGCTGACTGCCAATTAAATTAAATAGATTGAAGTAGGGATGAAAGTGAATTCCACGAACATACCAATATGGCTTAAAGTTCGTGGGGATGAAAAAAGTAGGGGATTATTGCAAATGTCATGAGGGTGGCAAAGGTCTCTAACGGTAGAGATGTGTAGGATTTAACAGTAAAATTCAGGTGGTTAGGGTCTATAACGGTAGGCACAACTGTGTAGGATGAAACAGTGAAGTGAAATACAAAATTTCTTTATTCATTTCTATCACAAGGATCACTTTGAAACGTCTTAAAGCTACGAGTGAGTCAAGGTGCCAATTCCACGTGACCACGTAAGTATGGTGAACGTTGATAACAAGTTTCGCATAAAGGTCACTGCCATAAAAGTCATAGGTCAAAATGGTTGCAATTTGTTTTGTTGGCAAAAAAATTGTAATTGTCCGTGCAGAAATTACATAATTAAATAATTTTGTTTTATCGAATCCACAACTTATGACTCAAAATAGTTATCCTTAGAAATTTCTGTTCTGCAGCGAAAATTGCTGCAGGCAACCTTGGGATAGACAGAACTGAACATAAACAAGACAGGGGTTTAATGCACAATAGAGAGAGCACAATCGGTTATTAGAGCTGGTAATCATTTAAGGAGTTGCCTCTTACTACCCTCTATACGTAATATCAAGGATCTTTAACCTTTATTAAGAAGCCTTACTTAAAGAAAAAAGCCTCAATTTGAGCTCGCGTATTTTTTCTTAAAGCATTTTAAAATGACGATCGTCGCGTGGCGTTGTGCATTCCTCCAAAATTAAAATAAACTTCGTATCTTTAACCATATAATTAATTTAATAACCCATCAATTTACTTAAAAGCATGCGCAATGCGTACTTAATACTTTCTTGTGACAAGTTTTAAGCTTACCTAGTGTCGCGTTCACACTCTAGACAAGTCGTATGGTAAGTCATTTTGTGCCTTCAGTGATTCAATACATTTTTTTAGACCACCCAAATCACACTTCATTAACCTATATCAGTCCACTGCTGGACGTAGGTCTCTCTCAAGACGCGTCACTGAGCCCGGTCTTCGGCTCTTCTCCTCCAGTGCTTGTTACATTTCGCAGATCGTCGCCCCACCTTGCCGGAGGGCGTCCTACTCTACGCTTACCTAAACTCCACTCTAATATTCGTTCTACGGCAAAAACGACCGACCCGACATTGTAAATCAATCTAAAGTAAATACTACTAAACCTAATTAATAAACTAAGAAAGATATTCATAACTCTGCAATACTGGCTGGCTCCTACCATCCCTGCTAACTCCAGTTGCATAGTATAATAATTAATTCCATGATTATTGTATTAGAATAATAAGTATAATAATAAAATCTTTATTTCAGACATCTTAGGTCCATAGTTACACAATTACAATAATATACCTACAATAGAAGAGATAACACAAAAACATACACATAAAAAAAATTAAAATCAAAAAACCTATTTCACTAAGGTATGGGTATGAGTATTATTTAGTTTTCTGCTTGTTTTGATAAAGCGAACTATTGTTTCTTGTTATTTGTAATATCTATTATAAAGGAAGTTTTGTGTTGGCTCAAGAACCATGTTTGTGAATGTGACTTTTCAACTAACAATCACCTATAAATCCTTTATTTCATACGACATTGCCAAGTTCCTTTTATCCTTCAAGTGTGAAGGAATTTTTACACTTGGCGTGAGCGTGAATGTGAATTAAAATTACCAAAACGACTAAAAGCCGGCATTTTGAATTTAAGCTTATTGCATTTTAAAAGTCTGTAAAAACGAGGAATTTAAAAGGATGATCAGATACTATCGATTCACTGTGTGATAAAAAGGCTACTGAATTAACATGGACTCAATTTTTTATCGCTAACCAAAGTTTTTATTACAAACACGCCATACCATCTTTTTGCACACCCAGGAAGACTGGTGGTTATTAGCATTAAGTCCTCCTAGCACTCAATTGTTTGTGTGGAAGTTTTAAATAAATAGGTAAATAAATTTTTAAATCCGGCAAACAAGATCCTTGATAACTGACACACTTGAAAATGTCAATTATTTTAAACATGTCGTAGAATCTTAAAAAAGTTCCAAAACATGTCTCGAGTGTACGAAAAGAGCCTCTGAGGTGCACTTAAAATACTATCATTTTTTCCATTTGAAGATAAAAAAAATATGCTAGACATGCCTATAGGTACTTCAAAATTTGCCCCTGAAAGCTCAATCTCGTAGATCAAGATCTATGTTTCGTAGTTAGAGATGTTTACAAGAGTGGGAACACGAAATCTTTTAATCTCCTAACTAGTAAGTGAACCTCTCGGTTAACCGACCACTTGATCAAGACCACCTTAAGACAGATTTTCAGTACAGCTACTGTATTTTTGCATGACAGGTACCTACTGTTTCTTAAGTCACAACCAGTTATGTACTTACTTAAATTAAACCGTTGCCACAGGCTGGCAGTAAACTTAAATGCAAATTATTTGTTAATTACCAAACATTTGGGCTGCGAGGCCGATTCGTGTTAAACAATTTAAGTAATTTCTGCGGATTACGTGAACTACAACAAATTAAAGTATTAACTGTGGTTTTAATGATCATTATCATTAGTGAAGATATCCACTGATAGACTCCTCTCTTACGGAAATCCAGGCAAAACAATTTTGAGCTTTTGCCATCCGCGAAAATTCCGCAATTTAGGAATAGTTCTAGCTACCTCATGATATTTTTATATTTATCATGAGGTAGCTAGAAGTGGAGAGACATTCTTCATGCCAAAAGATCCAAGAAAGTACGTCAACCGTGCTTAGAAAGTGCAAGATTATATTTATTTTTCATTAACTAAAATACCTATATGTTATAATTACAATAAGTAATTCTTATGTAAGTGTTTTTTTGACTGCCGTCACAGCGTAATTGGTAGTAACTTTGCCTTCTGAGCCGTTATGCCGTGGGTACGATACCGAGAACTAATATTTGTGTGGTGAACGCAGATGTTTGTTCTCTGTCTGGGTGTCATATTGTAATCTTAGTATGTATTTACAAAAACAATTTATACAAGTATTATATCAGCTATCTGGTTTCCATAATACAAGCTCTGGTTAGTTTGGGGCTGAATAGTGTTTCAAGTCTTTAGAGAAATAACGTTTCTTTACACCGAAATACCATCAACGCTTACCAATTTATCCTGTTCCATATTCCCCAAAATAATATAATCAATTTAATCTTTACTAACTTAATCTGTAGCCAGACCCAATAAATCTTCTAAAGGAGTTATTTCGATTTAACGTGCGTATGTAAAACGACCGTTAATCAAGCAGGTCGATGACCCGCACCGGTCTCCACAAAAAGAAGTAAAGGACATGGGTAAAAAAATTAGGTTGTAAAGTTCACAATAGACCTTAAAAAAATCCCAATAAAAAACACGTTAGTGGACTTCAGCTTTCGACAGGTTTATTATTATAGGATTATCTCTAACCAAAACTAGTTTTGGAAAAAGTGGCCACTGTGTACTTCTACGCAGTTGTGTATTTTTTATGCTAAAGTACAGTAACACGCACACAGCCCACCTGATGTAAAGCGGTTAACGTAGCCTATGCGCTTGCAACACCAGAGACATCATAATGTACCAATGGATCAGTTACTCATATAGTATATTAAGACCTGGTTTCACGGATTTCTAATAGACTAATCACATGTGACAGCTGTTCAACTCAAATTTTTGCTCGAAAAATCTGAAATAAACAATTGTTTAATTTTTAACTGCCCGATTAAAAATCACTGAAACTGTCTCCGTTAGCTAACAGAACGTTTCAGTATGTTTCATTAATAAAAAGAGAACGTCTGTAACCATTATTATTTTTGTAAAAAACACTGACCAAAAACAAGAACGAGCCGAAAAGCTGGTCCACTTAATTACGCAACCGAACTGCCAATCAGGGACAATTTAAACAATTTGCTTATACGCCGTGTGGAACAATAACCAATCGGCGAAATTGTACATGTCAGTTACGAGCTTTACCGTCAACTGTCACGACACGCGCAATCAGACGTTAATTGGTAAACCAATTAAAGATAGCCAATGACGGAGAAAACAGTTGGTGCACTCCGGTACTGAAACTACCAGTATCCGTTTAAGATACGGCCACATCTAGGCGATGGTAATAAGTAACACTTGACTCTGTATAAAGAGTTTCTTCTCTTTTCATCAAGGTTGACTGGAGGAGATCGCACTCAGCGATAAGGTCACCCATTGTTTTGCCTAATTGTTTACTTTTATGACCTGTTTTGTATTTTTGTGAAAATACTCTTGAAAATATGTTGGTAGATATTGTGTTGGTGTTCAATAAATATAATAAATAAGCTGCAATAAACGACAGCGATACCTGTACCGCTGTACCGCTTAATATTTGATAGCAATTCAGGAATCGCTATAACTTATTGCCTAGATATGGCCGTACCTTTATAATGCTTGTTCCATCAAATCGTTGTATATAAAAATTGCGCTAATAGTCCCATATTATTCAAATCTGCTAATGTCAAACGTGGATCGCGTTGTTTGCTTAAAATGAGCTTTGCTTATAACAAGCAACTTTTATGTTATTCTCCCATAATCAGTTATTAGATTTCTAATCTATTTCAAATCTCTGATCTAGCTCATAATAAATGATGATTTTGTGAGTCATCAGTCCACAATAGCTAGCAACTTTTTTAAATTGCATTGCACAATTTATTTTCTTATGTACTTTAGCAGCTGTTTTCATCGCACTGTGGCTTAACAGCCCAATTATTAGTAACCACGTGAAAATCCGCTATTTTACAGTCATAGTTTGCCAAGTCGTAAATGTATCTTCGTTATTATAATTGCCGTTTATTATGAGTGAAAGAGACGATTATTTACCTACAAATTTCGGTATTTAAAAATACAGAATAGTTATAGGCTCTCTTCTTTTTTACAGGTCTTTGCATCTATTGTAGATGATTTATATAGCATCAGGGGCAATTGTTTTTTTTTTACACAAGGTATATACCTCAGGAAATTATATATACTTCAGGAATAAATGTACATAATCATTTTTCAAAGTGATCGTTATAAAAATAAATAAGTAGAAAATACTGATAGTGAATAAATACCTAATTTTTTGCTTTGAATTATCACTAACCCACTTTGAATCAAGTCTTGACAAAATATACTCTTCTAATAGGCTTTATCCCGTTCATATTGTGAAGTCGGTTCTTTTTTAGACCTTGCACATCGATCCAACACTATTTTTGAGAATGACTAGCAGCCGCCAAGGGCTTCACTCGCCCTGTTCTAGTTACGCCCCATTCTCGTTTCGAGATAAAAAGTATTGTGTGTCCGTATCCTGGTTCTAAGCTACCTCCCCACCAATTTTCAGTCAAATCGATTCTGCTGTTCACGCGTGATGGTGTGACCAAGAGAAGTAGGGATTTATTTTTATATATATTATACATATTATACACATCACACATCATATATATTATACACATCAACATTGTCTAGGGATATTCAAAATTGTGTTGATTTTTGCAAAAACTGAAATAATTTCTTTAGAAAACTAGGTATGAAAAGAATCTTAATTTTGTGTTTTATTTTTATAATAATGAAAAACAACTGTTTTATATTATTTATTAATAAAAATTAAAGTAGGAACAAAATCTCGAAAAATCAGAAAATCAATTCGAAATGGAATATCCTTAGACAATATTGTGTGTCCCAATGGCCAGAAGGTAGCACTTGATTTCACCGAATGTATTCATGAACTACTTACTAATATTACTGTCGGGTAGAATGTTCATTTGCCTTTGCCACGAGAAAGCATTGATTTATTATCTGTAGAAGTTGAGCTGCCCGTTTCTCTGCTTTTCTATAGACCATGGCCTAATGATGGTGAAATAGTAAAATATAATGGTATTGAAAGTTGAAAATTAATGTTACATAAAGCTATTGAAAACTCGGAAGATAATAATGTGAAGTTTTTATATCGGTTATTATATTTTTTACTTGTGAAACTCATTAGCAATTAGGTACGCTTACCGATTTTATGTTACCTGCTAATAATGTGATATTTGCGCACTAAATAAGTCATTATCATCATCCGCAGCCTGAATTAACCCACTGCTGAGCATAGGCCTCTCTGTGCTCTTGGCATTCACCAAATTAATAAATGAAATTAAATCAAAAGTTATTTATTTTAGACCTACAAGAGTAATATTATACTAGGATCTTCTTCGTGCCCTTATCCCACTTTCTATAGGGTCGGCACAACATGTCTTCCTCCTCCATTCTCCTCTGTCAGCCGTCATCTCTGCATTCACTCATCTCTTATCCATGTCATGTTTCATACCACCTCCATGTTTTCTTTGGTCTACCTCTGCTCACATATCCATCCACATCCATACTCATTACTCTCCTAGTCACATGACTTTCATCCTTCTTCATGACATGCCGGAGTATTACTATGACTAAGCTAAAGAGATTGTTTGGTTGAACGCGCTAATCTCGGGAACTACTAGTCCGAGTTGAAAAAATACTTTGCGTTGGGTAGTCCATTTATCAAGGAAGGCTATTAGGCTATACGAGTATAACATCACGCTACGACTAATAGGAACAGCATCAATGCAAAATAATACAAAAATTTAAGTCTACCCTTTCCTAACACGTAGGAACTTTTCTATGTCCATCTTTTTCTATCACATAAGATTTTTTCTACAAATTCTACATTTTGCCAAAGTAATCTACGACAGAATGTTTTTAAATATTCCAGAATGATCTAGAATAAGACTACCCGGGCAACGCCGAGACTCACGGCTATAGTCTTATAGAAAATGGTAGGTGACGAAGTAGTACCAACTTCCCGGACGAATTATTTCACAAGCTCTACTAAAACTACATTACTACAAGTACTTAAAAACACGTTAGTTATGAACGTTACACAATAGTCAGGAAGTCGTGACACTTGAGCGGCTGCGGCGTAGGAGGTCCTATACTTGTGGGATCCGGGGGAATCGGTGGCAAGATGATCTTATAATAGTACCTACGTACTGTTAACCGGTTTTGCGGATAGGACATCCCTAATCGGATCAAGCAACGAGTGACATCCCTAGAGAAGGGGAAGGAAGATGGCGTCGTGATGCGTAGTTAAACAGAGATCTAGCTATAATCAATGAAGAGTTTTCGCCTACGAATTATATTATTACATGTTTTTATTATTATCCTATACAGGGTTATTCATAATTAGCTGCAAATACTCAGGAATTAGGTTCAACAAATAAAATAAAAAATATTTATGAAATGATTTTTCTTGAGTTTTGTTATGAAAATCCCGAGAAAATCGATAAAGGAATCATTGGTGCCTGACCTATTTTGACCTTTGATCCGCGCCCGCGCGCCGTGAGTGACACTCTGCGTTCAGTCACCGCCTGGGTGGGTCATCGTCCTGTTCTCCATGGCACTCATTATGCAATAGCCGTAAAGAAATTAATAAAAATAAAATTTTGATACAAAAACTTAAAAAAAAATTTGATCAAAATTTTAAAAAATAATTTCATAAATATTTTTTATTTTATTTGTTGAACCTAATTCCTGAGTATTTGCAGCTAATAATGAATAACCCTGTATACTTAAGGCCTGTGCACATCTAGCGCGATGTCGATGGCGATCAGTGAAACGTTGTCAAATATCACTGTCATATATTTAGATGCTGTAGAGCCGGTTACACAGACGACCAATCAAATATTTAACAGTTTTTTTTTTTTAAATATTGATAAAAATTGTCAATTAAGCTCTCCTTTAATGCAAACTTTTTTTAGTGCAACACAAAATTAAATAAATATTTAGTCAAATATATGATTGGCATAATGTTACTTTCACTCCGTAAGTTAAGACTTGCATTTGACTACCCTTTTTAATCTTCTACGGTCATGAGCAACCTAGATTTACATACATGCATAAAATCACGCCTTATTCCCATGGGGGTAGGCAGAGATCACGGATTTCCACTTGCTACGATCCTGACACACCTCTTTCGCTTTATTCACTCTCATAACATTCCTCATACATACATGCTCGTCGGTTTAAGGTACTCCTAACCTGATGGCCTTTCTCTAAAACGTCTGCGATCTGATCGAGATACATGCGCCTAGGTCTTCCCCTTCCAGCAGTTCCATTCACACTCGCCTGATGCAATTGTTTTGTTAATCTCCTTTCATAGATTTTGAATGTAATAATTATGTAGGTGCATATTATTAGTATTTAACCATATTTTTTTCTTTTTTACAGGTAAAATACAACCAAGAATGCAGTATGTTACAACCCCAGAAGTATGATAAAGTCAGATTGCAGATATCAAACAGTATTGTCTTATTAAACCCAAAAACGTAGGGTTTGCATTGTCAATAATGCAAATATACCACTATTGTTATGGCCATTACTACCTTTTTGGTAAACAAACTGTCAAAACATGAGATAGAGCTGTGCAGAAGTTGAATATTCACCAATCGGACGCTTCTGTTTTCTAACCTCGGAAAATAAAGTATTCCGATTGGTGCATTCAATTCAAATTCAGCATACAATTTCAATAGATTTTTAACTCGGCTCTCAGCTTCTCTCTTTGGGCTCTCAGCTCAGTTGGTAGTAGCTCTGCCCTGTACGCCGTAGGTCGTGGGTTCGATCCCTACCGAGAACAAATATTTGTGTGGTGAACACAGATGTTTGTTCTCTGTCTGGGTGTTATATTGTATTCTAAGTCTGCATTTATAAAAAATATATGTATATAAGTATTATTATCTGATATCTGGTTCCTATAGTATAAGCTCTGCTTAGTTTGGAGCTAGATAGTGTCGAGTGAATTGTCAACAATATTTATTTACCTAAATCTTACACACTAAAATATCTATGCCAATAGTGAATAAGCCTTATTCAATTACCCAGTCATCCAATGAATTAAATTAAACACTATTCACTATTACGTGAAATCCGCACAAATGTTTAACAAATCATCAAAAAGCCTTATGTTTATAAGCCTTTTAGGCTGACACATCCGGCTAAGTAAATCCGACCTTACGCTTATCCTGACTTGTGGGAACCCTAATCGCGGTAAATGTAACACGGTGCTATTTCAAAATAGTGAGAATTACGTTTGAAATGTTTTCAGTTCGTGTGAACCATTTAGAGAAGTGCAGTCTGTGGCAGTACTATTGCACATTAAGCCTACCGCACTTACTTCAATTATCCTTTAGAAGTCTAGGTTGTAACCTGGTATCTAAGACATGATCGGCTTTTGAACTCCGTCAGAGCGTAGCTCATCAGATCTAGCTAATCTTTCAACTGTCTACTACCACCATGCTTATTTCTGCCGTGAAACAGCATTGCTGTATTTCGGTTTGAAGGGTGTGTGGGTGTCGGTGTAATTAATAGCGTGAGGCTGAACATCTGTAAGCCTCAAGTTGATGGACGCAGGACAATGCATCGTTGACCTACGAGGCAATGCTTTGTTCAAAGCGATGGTTACCACTTAACATCAAGTGGGCCGTATACTCATTCCATCAGCTAGTTGTATAAGAAAAGCAATGTTGGGTATACCCAATTATATTGATAAAGAAGTCTCAAAGCTTCCCCTTTGTTACAAGAAGTGTTTCTTACCAGCACAATTTTTAAAGTATTAAAAGAAAATCTTGGTATAGATAGTGCAATGCACGAAGGCGCGCCCCACTATCCTCCTAACCGTTTATAGTATATGTGTGCAAGCTTCCGTCAATGTGAGTGTTATCGGTACACACTAATTACCTATGAGTGCACACGCACACTACAATGAATAGACTACGGTTCGCGACTGCCGCTCGGAGCAAGCTCCCCGCACCCCGCGAGGGGCGCGTCTTCGTGAATTGCACTATCTATAGTAGGGGACCTAATGAACACTCATTATTTTCTCACATAAAAGTCGATGGTCATGTGACTGAGAAAACTCGTTCACTTCCTGTTACTATGAAACGATTATGTTCATGTAGGTATAATCCTAGATTATGTATAATGGATGAATCTTTGTTTGAGCGAGTTTATTGCAGTTCAGTGCCATCAAAGCCTGTAGGAAATGGAATACCAACATTTATAAAAAACAGTGTATATTTTTAAAAAGAATTGGTCTGATCACGTAAACATTATACTTCGTCTAACAGCTGTTCAACCATAACTAAAGATTTTTAAGATAATAGGTCATGAACTAAGAATATACGGATACACTTACGAATAAACGGTAGCACTTGTCTATAGTACTGCCTCCTTTCTAATATGCTGTCATTTTCAAATATGGAACAAAATATTAAAAAACCGGAAAACATGCATAACTGGGGTGCAAGATAAATTAGCAAAACATGTTTGATGTTTACACCCTGTGATGATATTTTGTGTCTGGGGTAACTTGGCAATGGGGCATGCCTTTCCAGATATTTTTTTATTTTTTTTAATTTAGTTTATTTATTGCCTACATATTTTTTGTGCAATTGACCCCTAAAAAAACCCCCTGGAAAAAAATATTGTATTTTATCATGATAAAATACAATATTTTTTGGGTTCCATAATTAATTATGCACATATCGTGTAACCTTGATTGCTGTCAATCGTTGACAGTTATGCACCGTAATTATTTGTCTGTAATAGGTCTGATTGCGCCGCCATTTAATTATATAATCTGTGGGCATGCTTTGATGGAATGATTGGGTGGAAACTGTTGATTGACGTTACTATATTGATTTAGCGGATGTGCTGGTGGATTTTTAATTACTTGAGAACGTAGTGCTTTGGTGGGAAAAGTTGTGACTTGCAATTTCTTACTCTAGGTTTTCTAACGCCATCTTTGTTGCCATTTTTTTATTGGAAATAAAATATGAATATTGTCTTATAAAATCAGTAAATCATATAATAAATAAATAAATGTTTTAGACAATCCACACAGCACTATATAGCCTCAAACTAACTACATATTATATCAGATGTCATACAAAAATAAAACAAATGCATCCGAGTAAAGAAATTCCTTTTATTTTCCAGTAAACTTACGTAAACGGTCTTACTAAAATCTACATCACACTATCGCACAAGGAATATAATACTCTCTACGAGAGAAGAACCACAACTCCATACATAAAAAGTGTAGACGAAATATCGCATAGACGCTAACGCCATCTATTAGGGATCCCACAGTAACTGCGAGTGCTGGCGAGTTGGCGGGTAGTTTGACATTAGTACCTACCTACGCCCTACTGTTATTGCAATACTATAGGTAGGTATAAAATAAAACGAAATCATGATGATGCTTCGTTTATTGGTCTAAAATCTAAATACATAAATTGTTGTATAACAAACAGAAGTACAATTACTATAATATTATTAACACAGCAAAATTCAACGTGAAGTATTTGTCAATAACCGCAACAATATAATCGTAAATTCACTTTTTGTTTTTATTTATGAAATAGTAATAACTATCAGGATTGAACATTGTAGGCAAGATCTCAAATCAACCATAATAAATATATTTGGACAAGAACAGATTTTTTATTTGTTTTCTCTTCAGAACTGTTCTCACACAAGGTCACTATATTTTTTCTCACTTTTTTACTAACTAGTCTCAACCACAGTGTTGTTGCTTCAAGCAAACAGATACGACGGGGAGAAGATAGTAAACATATATTTGTAGAAGCTTTCATCACAAACTCTAGAAAAACTGAAAAACTCGAACAACAAAACAAAAACTTTGTTTGATTTCAGATGAAGTTGACATTTTGTTAAAATTAGGGTTGCCATCCAACCATCCAACAAATCTATCAAAATATTGATCTCGATTCTTGACATCTCACTTTGTTGAAAATAATCGATTATTTTAAATATTGAGCTTATTAATGTGTAGGTTTTTCATAAACTAATAAATAAACTTTTCGTTTAGTAATTTATTAATTAAAATAAGTGTACACATATCATTTACATGTAAATTTTACTATAGAAAATAAAGTTAGTATCGATATTAATAATCGTTTTCATCGATTGTTGATATTCATCACAAGGCTTTTGTATAATGGTAACTTTTTCTTGTTCTGTCTCGTTTCCTCTTGTATATTCAATATCTTCTCCCTCACTCACTTCAATTCCATATTTTGTAGTCTTCACAGCTTCAAACAAAGTTATATGACCCTGGCTATCGCATCACAGTAACAGGAAATATCGGAGTGAATTTCACGTGATCTCACAGCATATAACACGGTATAATCTGATGTAGTATTCAATTACCAAAAAAACTCTAATAATTAGATCACGATAACACTGGGGCGCCGACCACAACATCGCTCGATATAATCTGACCATCAGTCGATCGACACGCGATACCCATCGGGATGAGCCCTCGTGTTGTAATGTCACAAACTCGTGCAAACTTACGAATTTCGAGTCACGATTAAACGATATGAATCGCCAGACTCGGTTTCTACAGCGGTTCTAAGCACGTTTATTTTTAGTCATGTTTCATTTGCAAAAAAAGCAAACAAAACTTGTTCGCACATCGCCAGGTGTATCAATTTTGTTTTTTATTTTAGGGTCTGTTACTTTGGTGGTCCAATAATTTAGGTAGGTGTAATGGTATTGGCACAATAAGTACTTATCATATTTTATTTTTGAAAGCGCAGAATTTGGTGTTTTGCACATGAGTGATAATAAATATTCCTTTTGTTCGGTTATTTACAAAGGTACATTGTAAAGCTAACGTTGTCGGGTTGGTAAAGGGTACTTCGCTCGCATGGTGATCTGTTGAAACCACTTGAAACATAGTCACGACCAAAAACTGTTTTCTCGGCGCGAGTTACGGTTATAGTTTCAGTGTTAACTGAGAATTATTATTGACCATTATAGCCGACAGGTTCCGCCGTAATCCGACACTTTCTCCGCGCGGTCCTTTTACTATGAGAATTGACACCTTTCCAAATGTTTTGTTTCAAATTATTTCGCTGTTTTAGGTATTTAAGTACAGTTACTAGCTAATTAGTTTACTTATCCAAATGATGTGGTACTCTAAATTAAAAGTATCTTATACTCTTTTACTACTTTGTACTACAATAAAGAAGCTGTTATGAATTGAGTATAAGTATGATTTATTATACTACAAGTACAAGAGGTGAGTCATAAATTCATAAGTTACGTTATCAAAAAAATAAAATTATGTGTTTATATTTTAAATGTCACCAAAAGTTGTCAGTTATAATTTTTCTTCATTCTTTTCTCCCAATTATTTATTTGAGACAGCAGTTAAATGCCAAAAAATGACAATGCTACATTGTGTCAATAAAAAATACGCACTGTGACTTCACCTACTAACTTTTTTATTTAATAATGACGAACCAACTTAACATTTCATAAAAAATCTCCAAGAGTTATTTGATCACTAAATGTAACACTAAAACAGTGTGAACAAATCTTGTGACCGGAAGTCCTAAATTAAATGTGAACCAGACTATTTTTCTTTCAAATCCAATTTGACACGACAAAGATGCACTTCTCCAATTAAAAAGTTACAAATATGTTCCTTTTCCCACGAAAGCTGGTTGTATATGCTGCGTTTACATAACCATTAATGCTCTGTTACTAAATAGCTGTTATGCTTTCTATTTAGACTTCCAAAAACTATTTAGTGGATGCTAACCTATTATATCTATGAGATGAAATTTAAGACAGCACATTTTAATTTCACTATTATAATCTCTTTTTTAACCTAGATTGTAATGGAATGCCTGCGACTTTGTTAGTTTTTTTCTCACGCTCTCTTTTAATTTTTCTTAATATCTCACGGATTATATTCTGTTAGATATTTTAAAATATACGTTAATTGAGACTTTTTAGGTATAAATTCACAGAAATTTGTACCTAAACTCGATTTCATGAAATTCGATTCCACAAGACCAAATCTAGAAGATTATGCAAAAAAAAGCTATTTGTAGGACAAAAGACAGATCCTTTTACGTTATGGTTTCTGGTACTTGCATTAGTTGAGTCACTAGGCCAATACAAACGAGGCACAAGACTATATTTACATTAAGATATACAACTCCAAACTTTTTAAAGTCGATAAGTGCACACGTCACTACCCACGCCTTGTCAAACATTTTGAGATGTAAAATGGATGGACTCAGCATGGGGTATCAAGGTGGAAATATTCTGGTCCATACATCAGTTATAATGGGGAGTGTATAAAACACCCAATGAAACCGTGTATGAACATACAGGCACATTACATTGTGGCTTCAGATGCTAAAAACCATGAAAAAAAAATCGGTTGTCTGTAAAGTCGGTTTACTGACGATAGTTGAACGTGATAACGTCACAAGAAAATACTGATGGAATGGTTGCATTTTTCAAAAGAAAATTTTAGTTTTACTGAATTGAATTGAATGTGAATGAATCTGAATGATACTGAATGAAACTGAATGAAACTGAATGAAACTGAAAGAAACTGAATGAAAATCCGGACCCGGACCCGGACCCGGACCCGGACCCGGACCCGGACCCGGACCCGGACCCAGACTGAACCCTTACCCTTACCCTCATTTACCCTTACCCTCATTTACCCTTACCCATTACCCGACCCGGGCTCGGGCTCAGGTAAATGGAACGACGAAACGACGTAACGACGCATGAGTCATGTTTTTTCGTGCGTGCAGCCGGTTCCATCGATTTATAAGACGTTATCACGTCAAAAATTCTCACCCATGCACATACTTTGACCCTTTGAAAGAATGTAAACACTTATCTTAATTATTGAAAATTGCGAGCTACTATCTTGTGTGCAATCCGATTGCACACAGTTTAGCAAAAAATAAATTTAAAAGTTTAACGAAGTACGAAAACCAGCTAGACCAACTTTATAGTACAAAAAATAATTAGGGTTGGAATCAAAAATATTTTTGCAAAAGTGTGTGCAATCCAATTGCACACAGTTTTCCAAGATATTAAGCTCGC
The DNA here is from genome assembly GCA_947578465.1 of Thera obeliscata. Classification (NCBI taxonomy): domain Eukaryota; kingdom Metazoa; phylum Arthropoda; class Insecta; order Lepidoptera; family Geometridae; genus Thera; species Thera obeliscata. The sequence continues at coordinate 17,287,225 of OX387912.1, read as the reverse complement.
GATATGTATAAATAAGTTCAGTGATTTTATATCTTTCAAAGGGTCAAAATGTGCAGAAAAAAGTACATCGACAATCAAGTGGACGCAGGGCGGTGCATAAAAAATTAAATCATGAGGAGTATTTGTCTCAGTCGCAGCAAACCATTACCCTCATTAAGCATGCCGCGCAGTCGGTTACAAATAGGCGAAAACCATGTCAACTACATAAGTTGCCTATTAATGTCTAGCCACCATAGACCTATGTAATCAGCTAGAACACTCACATCACGCCTCGGCAAGTTTATGCACTCACATTGGTGCGGCGTGCACATGCACAACCCGTAATACCGTAACAAGACGAACTGCTACCAACGTAGACGTCATTTCGAAATTATACCGCTGAAACGCTATTATACCACTCAAAAATGGGCTCACACTGACCAACCGTGAGTGAGTTAGTAAAATGGGGGTACTCCGACCATGCAGACTGCAACTGCGGAGTCCCACAGTCCATGCCTCATTTGCTGTCTTGCCCAGAGTGCCCTAACACCTGCACGCTGAAGGATTTGACTGACACCACGGAGAGCGCTATTAGTGTGGCCCAGTTCTGGGAGAAGAACATATAGGGAACCAATATAATGGGAAACATCGACACGACGAAGAAGAAGTGAGTTAAACTTAGAATACTAACTATAGGTTTTCTGGAAACATTTACAAATGATAAGCAAGAAAATGAAAATAAATTCAACAAAGCCCATAATAGCAAGCTCGCCACGTTTTTTTTTTAGACTTAACGGGTAAATCTGGCAAAGAACTGTAAGCCTACAAGCTCTGTCTGGCTCTGTCTCTGGCTCTAGTTTTGAGTCTGTGTGAGTGCTGTCAAAATAAATACAAAAGAAACACCGCGAGAAACAGGCGAGAAGCAAGGCTCCACTCTCGTGTTCTCGCGGTTTTCTCGCGTTCCCACGAGATTCTCGCGAGAATGTGAGCGCCCTTTAGTCGAAACGTCGCACACACAGTATAGTACACTGGTGAGCACTCACATAGACTCAAAACCAGAGCCAGACAGAGCTTGCAGTAGGCCTACTGAACACGTAACTTTCCATGCAATGTTAATATCATTTGGGCTATTATACTTGTTCCATCAGCTAGTGACAAAATATCTGGACTGGTCAGTTAGCATGATGAAGTGACCCAGCCGTCCAACTTTGACTGCGTATCAAGAGATAGAAACTACAAGATAAGTGCAAGTGTGAATGGAACCAAGGATATGTAGATAGTATCTATGCTACTTATGCGTGGTCACTGACGAAACACGTTCAAATGTTAACACTTAGATAAGGATCACGTAAATAAACCTCACACGATGAATTTTCCACAAGATTTCGATTAGAAAAACAATTGACACAATCTGTGAAAGAAAGAAAAAAAACTAGTTTAAGTTACAATAATACTTATAACTAGGCTTTAGTTAAGTTTAAGTTAAAACTTTCATAAACAAAGTTCATTGTGAACTTTCCCGTGCGAATCTACTCTACGATCTACAGATCCTTAGATTTATGCGGGGCGGCGCGTGCGCAACAATCGCCAATCGGAAACGTTATCCATAAAATAAAGACTTTAGAGAAGTGAAATTCCCATGAATGATACTTAGTCGGTGGATGGAAACAAAAATCTTTTGCTCGGTGCGAGTGAAAGTTTCAACGCAAAGGGGTTTCTTTTTAATTTATGTAAACTCAAACTCAAATTTAAATACTTTATTGCACTTATGTTGTTAGATACAGGTGATACAGTTTCTAAATATGTATTTACAAAAAAAAATGTATTAAGTATTGTATCAGCTATCTGGTTCCCAGAATATACAAGCTCTACTTAGTTCAACTTAGTAGTCTCAAACATAAACCCTGTTAGGGCAAGGCAAAGTTTTTGTTTGCAAAATTTGAGACAAACAACTGTCTAAGTTTAGACTGGGCGATTAGTCCGTGATACCAGAACTTAGGCTAGTTGCGTTTCTATGCGCTATTTTATTGTCTATTTCAAATCTTATCTGATCGCACACCTGTCTGTTAGGCACGGTTCTATGTCATTTGTTATCTGTGGACGTTGAGGGAATAGTTATTTTGAAGGTAGTATTGTGTAACTATTGAACAATGCTAGCGGTGCAATAATTGAGCTGTGAACTACAAATTAATGAGTAAATATTATAATATTACATACAATATTACAACATTACAATATTACATTTATTAGAGACAAGAAGACCTCTCTTCATCTACTTGTTTATTTTTTAAATCTAGTGGCTCTGTGAGCTAAAGACCTCACGAGCACATGAGACCTCGCGAGCAAACATCGCTGTCATGTTTGACAGCGTTTTATTGATCACCACCGCAGAATGCTTAGATGTGCGCAAGGCTTAAAATTAAGCAATTTACTGTTTTTTGAAGAGCAATTGCTCTGATCATGCCGAAGATCCTCATCAGATCTTTACCGAATTTTTATGAGACCAACTTTAAACTTTTCTAATAAAAAAAGAATCATCGAAATCGGATCTCTTGGTGGAGATTTCCAGTAGCCCCCTGTTGCTCCTTTTTGGAGGAAGTCATAGTCATTGTATTTACTTGCCTTTTGGAATACAGAATACACTTGATTTGTTCTTGTTAGTATTTGTCATACTGTAGGTACTGTATTACTTTTTTAAAAATTATGTACTTACCCTCCAATAAAAAATCTCTGACGAAAAAAAATCTACTAAGTCATAATTATAACTTGAGCGCTAAAATGTATATGGAACGAATCTAGAAGTGTAACCTTCCAGATAAAAAAGAATTTATTAAAACGGTTCATAAATGACGACGTTATCCGATAACAAAAGCTAAAAAAAATACAACCGAATTGAGAACGTCCTCCTTTTTTATTTGAAGTCGGGTAAAAAACAACACAAACACACCGTAGATAATAATGCCGTCTGGCTTCTAATAGACTCTCCGACAAAAAACTTAACGACTACGAAATTGATGAGTCGTCTTACCGAAAATTACTTTAATATCCCTAACGCGTGACCTAAGCCTTGTATAGTTGTGTCAGAAGTAACTTAGCAAGTTGTGTGATCAAATGTACATTTACACGCGATGACCGCTACCCATTTTGTTACTAATAGGTTTTAATGTTTTGTTTGTTCATCTTAGAATGATCCTGAAACATAGTCATTGCATGTGTCATAAATAAAGTGAAATTTTATTTTTATACCTAGGTATTTTTCGGTTTGCAGGGCTTAGTCATGTTTAGCATGAAATCTGCGTAAAAAAAAAAATCTGGATACAAGTTCTGTGGTTTGATTGCTTATCCTTGGTTCCAGGCAAAACTTAGTCACCTCTGTCAGTTTTGCATTATTTTGAGCTTCGATTGCAATCAAACTTTGATAAAGAACGATTGCAATAAGTGAATAAGACTTCTTAGTGGTCGAAGAATGATTGCAACAAGATTTGTGATCGCTAGTCCTTGTTAGTATTTGTCATTTGTTAGTATCAAACTTTTGATAACAATAGAATTACCCAATCGCCCAGCTGAGAACACCTTTTAGAATCCAAACATTATAAAAATGAAAATGACCATTAATGCCTTGTAAAGTTAGAAATAGCACAAAAGTTGTCAAGCAACTTATGAATGCTACTCGACCAACTTGTCTCAGCCACATTTGCTGATAAACTTTCGAATTCGACCTAATTCTCAATAGCATAAGACACAAATCACACTGGTCATGAGATTCAGAGCTCTGGTAGACTTGTAGGCAAGCCTCGCGTGATTCCGAGTCTGGGAAGCAAAATGGACTTTGTACGAAGAAACGCCAACCTTTTTTTTTATTTTACGCTATATTCAAGACTTGATGAGAGAATATTATGGAACGAGCATTATCGCCCACTTCATGTTGAGCAGATGCATATGTATTTAACAAAGAACTCATATGAATAAAAAGAAAAATCGTAAAAAGTTAAGTTTTCTATCTAAAAACAAACACTTTTAAAACAGCTTTTTGGTACTGTTACTTAGTTTTTAGACACAATTTCAGACCATGTTTTAAAACTTTTTTTTAGGTATACAATTAAATAATAATAATAATAATTTAATTATTTAAATTTTTTTCTTTTTTTTTTTGTAAAACCTAAAAAAATTTTTATGATAAGCCGGTTTCTTGACTATGTTTTCCTTCACTGTTTGAGAGACCTACAATAGTGCACAAAAAACTTTTGGACAGAAAACCTCACCCACGACCTTAGGATCGGAAGGCGGGGCCACTTCCACTAGGCCACCAGGGCCCTGTTTAATAAAGCTGACAATTCAACATATATGTCACAAAGCGACTTTGTGGAATTGTCGCGCTTAGGCTATTGAAAAAAGTGACAAATATGTCACAAAAGCGCGACAATTCCACAATTTTGTCGCTTTTTGATATATATGTTGAATTGACAGCTTTATTAAATAGGGGCCTGTGCTCTATCAACTGATCATGAGAATGCCATAAGCTACTAGAATATTTTGACCTCACGTGGTGTATTATATTTTTAAAGTGATGATGTAATTTAGATGATATTTAAATTAGCTAACGATGTTTTTAGTCCGTTAATTTTATTAATACCTAACATAAAGCAAAAAGTTTTGTAGCTGGTCTGATTTTTTATCAAAGTGTGATTTCATAATGTTATGTAGGTACTACACGGTGCACAATTATTACTTTCGATTATTTTATACTCTTAACCAAAATGTCACAAAAGCCAAAAGCGACACTAGTTTTTTTTTCTGCGGGGGTAATTATTAAAAAGTACAATTAGGACTTTAAGCTATCTAATTCCCATAGTTTTAAAGTACCTAAGGCGAGATAAACCCATATTATTCATTATGTTATTTTTTATTTTAAATTTACTGAAAACATTGATTCGATCATGGGTTCAAGTCTCCGAAAAAGTAGTGTGCAGTTTTTTCGGTAAATCAAGCATTTTTATTAAAGCCCTTCTTTATGCACTCGTTTTATTACAGTCATTAACACCTTTAACATTGTTTATGAAAATTACGGCACTTAAACTTTAATGTATCATAAATTATACATCGGTATCACTGCAAAAAGTCAAAGTAAAATGTGATTTTTATGTGAAACCTAAAGGTTGTGTTACGATTTTAGCAGCACGCAACAATGCTGCCGCAGAACTACTGGTCCTAACCTAGTACATTTTTTGTAGGCTTATACGACATTAGCTTCCGTGCTAGGCAGTATACTCCGCGACTATGTCAAACCGACCAGAATTTGTTTGAAATAATGTAAGTTTAAAAAACATGAGAAAAGGACTTCATGGCCAAACTGCTGGATTGATTTTGATGGAATTTCTATAGGACTAGTCTGGAAAGAAGAAATCTGAACCTTTCAGATAAAAAATATTTTGCCAAATCGGCTCTATTCATTTTTTTTATAACGCTTTTATTAGCTTCGCCTGTATGTAAGTTTGTAAGTTTGTATGTAACCGACCCCTTTGAGCTCGATTTTGTCCTACTTTGAACGATCAGATTTGATTCAAACTTTGCACGCACCTGTCAAAGGTCGATGACAATGCAATAATATGAAAAAAAAAAAAAAAGTAAAATCCCCACGCTTTTTTGTGCAATAATATAAATTTTTCAATTGATTATTACAGTTTTTTTTTTAACTTTTTGGTTCAATTAGTTATAAAAGCGTTTTTTTTTTTAGTTTTTTAAACTATAATTTATTTAGATTACACTCGTGCTAAGTCAGGGCGGGTCAATAGTATGATATATTCTCATCACCCACTGTAATACTCTAATGTCTTAGTACTGATGTATCAGACACAATAATCTGATATTCTGTCTCTCTTTGAGGCGCCAAAATCCTTTCACCACACTTGGTTCGAAAAAATCAGTGACATGATAAGAAGAAGTTGACACAATAATGCCACCAAGATGGCCGTCTGCAGAGTTCTGCCACGGCTCATTTTTGTAAGTGCCAAAACATAGGTCCAACGTAATAATTAAACGCACCATTTTACGCAACAGTACATTATTTAACCCGTTTCATTAACAGGGTACGTCATATACATGCCTTTCTGTCACAGCCAAAAGGTCACAGAAAGAAAGCTGAAACTACTGGGCATGATGTAAATAAAGTACACTGTGTAAAAAGATAGCTATGAAAAAACACATTTATCACAGTCACCATGAAAAGGTCTAGTAAAAACCATGACACGAGGCATGTCAAGCCAAAACTCAATATGCTAAAAATGAGTTTTTTTACTTTTTTAAAGTCAATGAATGGATTTTAAGAAAAGAAAGATAGATAAACTACGTACAGGACATAAAAGTAAACAATTAGTCAATACAATGGGTGACCTTCGCTCAGAGCGATCTCTGAACCTTAGCAGGGAAAGAAAATACCGCTATGAAAAGCATATATAACATGAAAACATTTATTCTTAACGTGGCATTCTGATTTACTGGATACGTTTAATGTTTTAATAATAAAATTTGCAGGCAGCTGCGTATGTATGCTAAGTGAAACATGCAAATACATAAAATCTATATTCAATAAAAATACCATACAAAATAATAGAGAACCATTCAACGATCTTGTTTTCAGTAGATATATTTTTACACCTTGTTCATGGTGTCATTTCAATTAATATCAGTCTATCTTATCAACCTGTTAATTTATCAGAACAAAAAGCTAATTTTAACGGCAATAAAGTATCAGAAGGAAAAAGTAAAAAACTTGTAAAACGACTTCCAAGCATGCCCAAGCAGCAGACGATGTTTTCAATTGACATTTATTTGTTGATGCCAAAAACAATTAGTGTCTGTCTGACTGAAAATGGAACTCGAAGGACTTGCAGAACTATTTTGTTTATGTAATTGGCAAAATCAACCGAATGGGCAGGTGCTTATAATTTAGAGGAAGAAACGTAGCTAGTTTGCTAGTTTTTCTGTTTGTCCAAGCCATGGCAGAGGCTTTTGCGCGTCATGGCTTAACGACTGCAAGAGCCAAGACCACACAGCCTATCTCCTAAAATACATGTGTCTCAAGCCCTTTTTGTTTTTGGTATTTGGTATTTTGTATTGTGAGCCCAGGTTTTGTATAGTTACGTCCGAGTACATCAAAGTGACGTCACTCGTATTTAATTACACCGCTTACAGACTCGTGATTTATGAATGGCTTTATTTGAGAGTGTTGATTTAAGTTTTGACTGCAATATGTTTTCGGAACGCGTCTATAAATATCATGAGAGATTTATACGAAAATGCAGTTTTCGGATGTTGGTCTGGCACATTGAAAATCATTCTGTCATGCACACAGAAAACACGACTCAAATAAATTTCATACCGGTAAAAAAAACAATAAAAGACCGTTATTTATTAACATCTAATAGCTTAGCAGACTGATAAGCGCTGATAAGTCTATTGCTATCTCTTCTTCTTAATTAATGGCATCTGTCCATTCGAATAATTTTGTCAATGTCAAATGAGGATAAAATAGTTTTTTCATCCCACCAGCTCTGAAAGTGTGTTTTTGCTGTTTAATTTCTGACTGGAAAAGCTGCTTTTATCCGCTAGAGGATAAAGTAAATTTGAATTTAGAATATCGTGTTCAATAAGTTTGTGAATACACAACCTATTTACTTCTACCTCCATGGTGCCGAACTTATCATACAACCTTTTTTATTTTGTTAAAAACTCGCACTCGTAACCTTCTTGGTGTATTTGTGAATTCAAAACACCATTAAACCTATTTACTTCTACCTGCATGGTGCCGAATTTATCATACAACCTTTTTAAATTTGATAATAAGCCATACTCGGAACCTTCTTAGTGGGTTAAACTTTAGAATCCTGCGCTTGCTCAGTCATCAAAATTGAGCACGCGGTTAAAAAGCAGCTTTGCACTCTTGTATAACAAATAACTATTAGTCAAGTGAGTCAATAGACGAGTCAGCCGACATTGGCAAACCCATTGTCATTTTAAATGCTCGCTTATACAATTTTATGATAGTGTAGTCACCGGCGTGTCAATCGATTATCGTCCTAACGACCCTTGAAGTTATCCAAGAATAATGATGATATTCCCTTCAAGGTGCAGTTATATCCATTACGAGAGTGCCTACATGGAATTTAAATTAAAACGATCGATAGTAAACAGACATGTTTTACGACGTGCTACTGAATATTTTATTTTTATTTTCTTAGGAAAACTCACAGCTAAAAATTTTATACAAAAAGAGGATGGATATTCTTAAGCCTGCACTATACCCTGGTCTCAAAACAAAACACAAAGACCGCAAAGTTGATTAAAATTAAAATAAAGATGGCGTTGCCTGACCTGAGCTGTGAATTCATGTACCTTTAGCTCGGTATGCTATCATACAGGCCTTGGCTTAGTTTAGGTACCGAGGTGGAGTCCTATAAAAATAAGATGGCATTGGTTGCCTACCATAATATTGAAATATTGTATCGAGACGCGGGAGACGGGCCTGGTGACCCGATCTACAGGCTTTAATTTGAAACCTCCTTGGGTACCAGCTTTCGGTTTAGGCTAAGTTATAAGATGTAATGTTCTAGACCTAATTTTATCCTTGTCCTTAGTCTAAGTGAGAGAAATAAACAAAGTTAATATACACAAATATGTATTTGATACCTACTATTACTTATTCTGTGTTTGGGTCTGACGTTGCCTAATTAAAAGTTTCCACTTAAAGTTACTTGATTGACTAAAAAAATGAAGTAGACGGAAACCGTTACATTACACATATAATAATATCATCATTATGTATGTATTTGACTGGCCTATCAGCTGAGTTGGTAGTAACTCTGCCTTCAGTGCCGTAGATCGTGGGTTCGAACCCCACTGAGAACGTATATTTGTGTAGTGAACGCAGATGTTTGTTCTCTGTCTGGGTGTTATATTGTATTCTAAGTATGTATGAAAAAAAAAATGTATGTGAGTATTATATCAGCTATCTGGTTTCCATAGTACAAGCTCTGCTTAATTTGGGACTAGATTGTATTGGGTAGATTGTCCAAAATATGTATTTATTTATTTAGATAGATATAGATAGTGCAATCCACGAAGGCGCGCTCCACTATTCCTCCTAACCGTTTATAGTATACTATATGTGTGCAAGCTTCCGTCAATGTTTGAGTGTTATCGGTACTTACTAATTACCTATGAGTGCACACGCACACTACAATGAATAGACTACGGTTCGCGACTGCCGCTCGGAGCAAACTCCCCGCACCCCGCGAGGGGCGCGTCTTCGTGAATTGCACTATTTATATCTCTTTACTGATCACAATGACACACAAGGTAAGAAGGATATAGTTTTAAGCTTAAAAATCACACACATATAAGTCACAGTAATACAACGGCCTTATCGCTAACAACGATCTCTACCAGGCATTTATTTAATGACTTTTAAGACATTATATGAGTCAAAGCTTCCCAAAGCTTCAAAAAAGTATGACTAATATAGCACGTCGGCTGTCTTAATTCAGCCATAAATTAGTGCTTACGATACGAAACAGACGTGAGATTAAATTAAGCCTTAGGCCAAATCTTACACGAATGCACGGCTTATATGAAACCAGTGGGCCCACCAAAAGCTCTGTCTGGTTCTGTCTCTGGATCCAGTTTTGAGTCTGTGTGAGTGCTCACTAGTGTATTATACCGTGTGTGACGTTTCGACATGATTTATTTAGACAGCACTCACACAGGCTCAAAACCAGAGCCAGAGATAGAGCCAGACAGAGCTTGGGGTAGGCCTACAGACGTAAGTTTTTTGGGCTTCGTCATGCGAAGCTTGCATTTCACAAAATACTCTTTATGATCTCTTAGGTCTTATAGGTTTTAGACTTTTGAGTTTCTTTTAACCCTGGCGCACATCTAAGCGTTCTGCTGTGGCGATCAGTGTTATAGGCGATAACTAATAAATAAATACCACATATTGCCCACCAGTAGGCCTACCACAAGCTCTGTCTGGCTCTGGTTTTGGGTCTGTGTGAGTGTTGACTTATTAAATCCTACGTCGAAACGTCACACACGCAGTATAATACACTGGTGAGCACTCAAACATACTCAAAACCAGAGCCAGAGACAGAGCCAGACAGAGCTTTTGGTAGGCCTGCAGCTAGTTGTAGAACATAGAATTGATATTAACGTAGTTTTGTTTTGTTTCAGATTTAGCAGCAATCAGACAGCTACTGGACAGTGAAACAGGTGGTACCACGTGCCCTAGCTGTAACATGCCATTTGACAAAGGCAAGAAGAGGAAACTTATTGATACGTGCGGTCATGAACGGTACGTACTATTTTTTTTTATATTGGTAAAAATATATGTACTAAGTATTTGTACGGGTATGAGAATAAGTACTGTTTCAGGTTATTTAATTAGTAGCAGAGAGTGGCGTCACTTGAGTGTGCAGAGCTCAATTTGAGTGGCAGAAAAAGATTTTAGCTGTGTGCATAATCAACTTTTTAAGAGTCATGACTGATTGGTATACTTGCAGGTGCTACTCTTGCATGTTCAGGAACGAGGCGTGTCCGCTGTGCGCGAGGAACAACCAGCGGCGTCCGCAGGAGAGGTACACGCCTTCGCCCCAGCGGCCGGAGGACTGGCAGTCACCGATGCGGTTACCTAAACCACCGAAACAGGTATACTAAACTACCCAGTTCTTTAATATACTAAGTCCATATTCTTATTCTTCTTCTTCCTGCTCTTATCCCACTTTATGTGGGGTCGGCACAACATGTCTTCTTCCTCCATTCCCCTCTGTCAGCCGTCATCTCTGAATTCACTCCTCTCCTATCCATGTCATCTTTTACACAGTTCATCCATGTTTTCCTTGGTCTACCTCTGCTCACATATCCATCCACATCCAGACTCATTACTCTCCTAGTCACTGCCTAGAGGGTGCGCCCTATATATTTATACTAAGTCCATATTATGATGTTGGGCAGAGACCTCGTTCCTCATTCTCGGTGGGGATTGCAACCATGTCCTACGGCGTAGAAGACAGAGTTACTACCAACTGAGCTGAAAGACCAGTCAGATATAGAGGTGCAGATATTATTTTGTTTGATTTGTAAAAGGATCATACAAAAAAACGGTAGGAACCGAGCCGTAGTTTGTTGCCTGTTCTTCTAGGCTTGGTCGCGTGGAACTGGCACCTAGACTCACCTAGCTTTAAGACGTTTCAAAGTGATTCTTGCAATTCAACTGAATAAATACACTTTGAATTGATTATTTTATTAAAAATATTTTTTTTCCTTCCAGACTACAAATTTAGTTCAAAGCTGCCCCACCCCACCGCATACGAGACGAAGATTCTTCCTCAGCCCTAAATCACTACGCAGTCCGTTCGGCCAACGCAGCCGACATTCACACGACAGCCATGTTCCTCTATCTGGTAAGACCTTACTATACCTTAGTCACATATTGAAGAACCAAACTCGAAGGAAATCGAGATCTTACAAAGTGCTTTTACATCTCATGCCCTGACTTTGGATCTAGAGATCGTTTTCGAATCTAAATCCTGCGGCACTGGTATTTTTTCAAATCCTTTTCTGGTCCTTCTTCTGGGCAAAGGTACACTTATGGGTAATTTCCATGCACTAATATTAACACGCTCGACATCGGGAAAAAAGCTTATTGAAAACACAAACTCTCAAACGAACTTCATGACTGAAGATCGTGAATACAGTCATCTTTTTGTGCTGGAGTGGACGTCCTTTTAAGCATTGTTCATCCGGTGATAGGATAAGTGACACTTTTCACGCCTTATCGTAATCATAACCCTCTTTTGCTTCAACGTTTGGGTAAAAATAAAATTTTTCCACTCTGCACGTGACAGGTTGCAAGCCTACTGCTGCTTATTTTAGTTAGGATCAGTATTACAGTATTAAAACAACAACAAGCACCAAAAGCGCGTAAAAAACTAAAGCGTGATAGACACTATTAAGAGCCACATAAGGCAAGTCCACAATGGACTTACTCTACAAGGTAATGGAAATTGTTACATGCCTCAACCTTTGCCCCAGCCTCTGCTTCAGCCTCTGCCTCTCCGATCTTTTTGTACCTCAATATCAGGATAGGCTGCTTTTTCTCATAAATTAAAAACCCATCAAATAGAGCGATATCTTCCTGCCTTTATCACTCCTCTAAACCCAGGAAAAAGGATTCTCCGCATAATGTCAAGTGACATGACAGTTGTAACAGGGTAGCCCACGCATTCCCGCCGGATGTACGTGGGGCCTTAGCTTCGTTTCTTAAAAACTCCCGCCGTAATATGGCGGAAGGAGTCGCGGTGAGGCCTGCCGAAAAAACGTAGACGAAATGATCTGAAAGTACAGAGAAGAATACAGACACAGACACACACACTTCTGTACAGTTTATACTGTCTGTGTGTGTGTGTGTCTGTGTAGTGTCTGTGTGTCTCTTTTCATCTCTGTACCCTCAATGGATAAGGTTAAAGATGGGCATGGATAAGAGTGAATACAGAAAGATAGCTGACAGAGTGAAAAGGAAGAAGAAAACATGTTATGTTATGATGATGATGATGATATAGTGAGGTAGGTCATGGTTAGTTCTTAGTCGTTCGTTAGATGCAAACGTTAAATAACTTATACTGCTATCATTACGGGCTTATTATAGCGTCAGTGCTTTTTAAAGAAACTAGACTTGAGACCGGTATAGTGCATTTGTTAGTCAATATGTTACAGACAAAGTGAGATATTATGTGTAATGGCTAAATTGACAATACAAAGTAGTTTTCTTGAAGTATCTAGTTTTATATTTACGACGATAGCTTTCTGGATAAAAAACTCATAATATTATCATCCAAATCTTGAACTATTTATATTCCACGTTTAATCAAAATCTATAAGTAAAGAATCATTAAAAATTTTAGGAGATCTTGCTTATAAAAATCGGTAAGAAAAAATATGCCAATGGGCTGTACCAAATAAAGGCAATTTATTGAAGTAATCTTTAATTTACACTGTAATGTTTATAAATAACCTATGGAGGCTAAACTTTATCATTTTATAAAATTAGAAATAGAAATTGTAATAGAAAATATTTATTTAACGTCACAACAAGTGACGAATAAAAGTCTTCCACTCAGCATTTGCCATAAGGCAAGGCTACCTGCAAGTGGAAGCCTTTTTATTTACCCTATTAAGCTCAAGGGCTTAGTATGGCGCTGGTTTTCAGTGGCGCATTATTAGTAGAACTTGCACTTTGACTGTAACAAGACTTCTAAAGCCTGAGGTATACGTTTGCATCAGACTGCAGGTCGACTTGCTATCGCGTGATCGGATGCATTTTCAATTCGTAATTGAAACATTCCCTTCACAGCTGTATGTAAGCTGTTTATAAAGTATGGGAAATTGCTAGCGCTGAGATAATCAATAATTTTCAATTATTACATTACATCTCTACGTTTACAAAGTCATGAATAGATGCTTCGTAATTTTCTGAAGCATAATACGGTAGGCTTGCAACCTGTCAAAAGTGGAATAATTATGTTGTTATTGGTTTTACTCCTGTCTAGATTAGTATTATAAATACCGACTACCACCTACAACGTCCAATATTGACTCCAATATTGATTGAGGGTAGGCTGAAAACCAGCCCTGTGCATCATCTATGTATGTTGCACAGTATCAGTCACTGCTCAGCTTACTCCTATTGTCAAGCTGTCAAATTTATATAATGTGCCTTCTTTTTATGTGTCGTCTCTCTATTTGACAATAAACTTTTTTGTATTTGTATTTAAATAAGGGGAAGGTTAAAATCTTACGTTAAATCACATCGCATTGTCTACTAAGCTTATATTTCTTCCATAAACAGTCATTATTTAATAAGAATACATTACGCTAGAATTACCTAAATTAGTTAGCTAGCTTCATTTGCAAGTGAAAAAAGCCCTACTTTTGATATTGTTTCGAAGGATATGAGTTAGGAGATCCAGTAAACACCGGATAAGACATGGTTGTAAGTAGTTGTGGTTCTACAGGCTTGCCGGAAGAGGGGCCTAGAAGCGCGGCGTGGCACAGCCTGGTCTTCAATAAGATCAGGTCGCTGTGGACTGCGCATTCCTCGGTCCCGCAGGGGCTCAACCAGTTGACAGGCACGGAAAACAAACTGTGGACTGGATTCTAATAAATCGTTAAAACTATAGAATCTTGAACGCTGATTAACCAAAAAAAAGTCTTAATTATAAAAAATACATAATATGCTTACCAAAATATAAATAAACTTAGCTCACCATCTAAAATTACCTACGTTGGGATAGCGTATAAAACCCATTAGGCATGTATAGTATACCGAATTCAGTATACCTACTACCTACTAATGAATCTATAATAATATCAAGCCCAACTGAAAAAAACTGAAATTTGACCGAGCATTTTTTCCGAAAAAAAACTAGAAAAGAGCAAATTATGTTAATCAGCGTTCAAGACACTGGCAATAAACGACTGTTCAAAATATCGATACAATGATTCACGGTAACATCTCAAGTCTGAATCGACTGACAGATCGATCTTTTTTCAAATCGATTCTCTGGAATCCAGTCCGCATACCAACGATCGCACGGGCATCAACGTTTCTTTTTGCCTGTTTGCAATATTTGCATCGACTTTTTTGTCGCACAGCTTTGGTTTTGCGTTTGTGTGTTTTTGCATTTGTGTGATTTCAGGGCACTTATAAATAAATCATTTTAATATTAACTTTGTTTGACACCATTTATTTACATAATTCATCAGTATTAATTTTATTGGCTGACATGATCGTTGTATCAATATTTATAACATTAGCATGAAGTTTGTTAATGCACTTCCCACAATAACGGAATACTGTAAAAACTACATTAAGAATTGAAACCTGGGTAATTTGTATGACTAGTTCAGTTTTTTTTCAGTAAGAAAGCTAAAGAAATCGCAAAAAAATAAGTGATTATACTCTACAATACTCTACTGTACTTAGGGCTTGTTTAACACAATTTTTGCTCCAATTTTTTTTAATAAAACAACTGTCAAATAAATAATTGAATTTGAATTTGAAAAACTGTCTCTTATTTTATATACATTACCCACTTACCGACCTACGACATTCCTACGCTTCGTTTGAATTTTACATCCAAGAGTTTAACTTTCTGCTATCAATAAAAAAATCGTGACCTTGTCGTAATGTTTAATTCTTCGTTCATAGATACAGTAGATATTTTCTACTAATTTAAGGGCTGATTTTTTCATCTACGTAATAATGCTATTCGTCAAATAAATCATGTTTTTGACCAGCCTAAAATAGAGATGGCTATATTTTTATCTGACGGATTAATTTATCAGTAATGGTTATAAGTGTTATGATATTATCATAATCTTGGTTGGTACATGGTCATTTTGCTAATTAGTCCTGCTCATTAGACCTTTTGCTCTGTTGGACATTTTGCTACTTAGACCTTTTGATCAGGAGGCCATAAATGTATATAGGTACGTTTTTACTTCCTAAAATAATTTATAAAAGCAAACGTATACAATAAAGTTT
The DNA here is from genome assembly GCA_947578465.1 of Thera obeliscata. Lineage (NCBI taxonomy): Eukaryota > Metazoa > Arthropoda > Insecta > Lepidoptera > Geometridae > Thera > Thera obeliscata. Next base: position 17,271,651 of record OX387912.1, on the reverse strand, counting down.
GTAAGTACTAATAAATAAACAAGGCATTGACGAAGTTATAAAAACAATCCATTCAAGAGAATCTTGATAAAAATAACAACAGCGTAGGTGTTACTGATAACCAATGATGATAGCGTGGATTTATAACGATTAAAAAAAAATATCTCAAGATAGGAGATATTTACAAAAATTTAAGAGAAATATCTCAAGATATGAGATATACCTTTCGAATTGGAAATGTAAATTCTTTTTAGACGAAAGGCAACAATCAAACTGTGTTTATAGGCGTAAACAAGAGTGTAATAGTTTGACAGTTGGTATAGTGCGGAGGTGTCAAAAGTAACTATTTACCTTGTAAATAGAGTTCAAATGAATAGATGATTTTTTATACAGGGTGTCCCATGAGTCAACGTCCAGCCGAAAACGGGTGATGCGCCAAGTCATGACAGATACCAGAAAAATATAAAAAACTAGCTGATACCCGCGACTTCGTCCGCGTGGATATTTGAGTTCGTTTTTTTTAGTTTGATATGACCAACTGCTAGTTACCATTGTTTTGAGCTTGTAATTTAGAGTGTATTTGAATTTGAAGGTGAGTGCTGTTGTAGCCGATTTTTTTCAGCAGTGTTTAGTTTAAGTATTATAGATGTTTCCCGCGATTTTGTCTTAGTTGTTATCATCAGTTTTTTTGTGAACCTCTGTGTGTAATCGAACCTGGTGCCAGATGCTGCGGTAGTTGAATTTTTTTCAATGTTTTTTTTGCGTATTTTGTAAAGCTCTTTTTCGTGATTTTGTTGAAGTGGCTAATTTGGGCAATCGTATTCGTCGTTGGTGTATAATCGAATCTGTTTTTTTTATTTGACATGACTTTAGCAGTGTTTAGTTTGAGTATGATAGATGTTTCCCGCAATTTTGTCGTTGTGGTAATCATCGGTATGTTTGTGAACCTTTGTGTGTAATCGAACCTGGTTCCAGATGCTGCGGTAGCTGAAATTTTTTTAATGTTTTATTTTGCGTATTTTGTAAAGCTATTTTTTGTGATTTTATGTTATATTAGTGGCTAATTTGGGGTTTCGTATGCGTGTTGGTGTATAATCGTATCAGATTTTTTTAATTTGACATGACCAATTGCTGGTTACTATAGTTTGAGCTTGTACTTTAGAATGTATTTGAATTTGAAGGCGAGTGCTGTTGGAGCCGATTTTTTTCAGGAGTGTTAAGTTTAAATATAATAGATGTTTCCCGCGATTTTGTCTTTGAGGTGTTCATCGGTTTTTTGTAAACATTTGTGTGTATTAAAACCTGGTGACAAATGCTGCGGTAGCTGAAAATTTTTTAATGTTTTTTTTTGTATTTTGTAAAGCAATTTTTTGTGATTTTATGTTATATTAGTGGCTAATTTGGGGTTTCGTATGCGTGTTGGTGTATGTATAATCGAATTAGATTTTTTTTATTTGACATGACCAATTGCTGGTTACTATAGTTTTGAGCTTGTACTTTAGAGTGTATTTGAATTTGAAGGCGAGTGCTGTTGGAGCCGATTTTTTTCAGCAGTGTTTAGTTTAAGTATGATAGATGTTTCCCGCAATTTTGTCGTAGTGGTAATCATCGGTATGTTTGTGAACCTTTGTGTGTAATCGAACCTGGTTCCAGATGCTGCGGTAGCTGAATTTTTTTTAATGTTTTTTTTTTGTATTTTGTAAAGCAATTTTTTGTGATTTTATGTTATATTAGTGGCTTATTTGGGGTTTCGTATGCGTGTTGGTGTATGTATAATCAAATTAGATTTTTTTTATTTGACATGACCAATTGCTGGTTACTATAGTTTTGAGCTTGTACTCTAGAGTGTATTTGAATTTGAAGGCGAGTGCTGTTGGAGCCGATTTTTTTCAGCAGTGTTTAGTTTAAGTATGATAGATGTTTCCCGCAATTTTGTCTTAGTGGTTATCATCTGTTTTTTTGTAAACATTTGTGTGTATTAAAACCTGGTAAGAAATGCTGCGGTAGCTGAAAATTTTTTAATGTTTTTTTTTCGTATTTTGTAAAGCTACTTTTTGTGATTTTATGTTATATTAGTGGCTAATTTGGGGTTTCGTATGCGTGTTGGTGTATAATCGAATCAGATTTTTTTTATTTGACATGACCAATTGCTGGTTACTATAGTTTTGAGCTTGTACTTTAGAGTGTATTTGAATTTGAAGGCGAGTGCTGTTGGAGCCGATTTTTTTCAGCAGTGTTTAGTTTTAGTATGATAGATGTTTCCCGTGATTTTGTCTTAGTGGTTATCATCTGTTTTTTTGTAAACATTTGTGTGTAATAAAACCTGGTGACAAATGCTGCGGTAGCAGAAAATTTTTTGATGTTTTTTTTTCGTATTTTGTAAAGCTACTTTTTGTGATTTTATGTTATATTAGTGGCTAATTTGGGGTTTCGTATGCGTGTTGGTGTATAATCGAATCAGATTTTTTTTATTTGACATGACCAATTGCTGGTTACTATAGTTTTGAGCTTGTACTTTAGAGTGTATTTGAATTTGAAGGCGAGTGCTGTTGGAGCCGATTTTTTTCAGCAGTGTTTAGTTTTAGTATGATAGATGATTTCCGTGATTTAGTCTTAGTGGTTATCATCGGTTTTTTTGTAAACATTTGTGTGTAATAAAACCTGGTGACAAATGCTGCGGTAGCTGAAAATTTTTAAAGTTTTTTTTGCGTATTTTGTAAAGTTATTTTATGTGATTTTTCTTAAAATCATTTTCCGTTTTTTCTTCTTTTAGGGAAAGAATTTTCCTATTTTCTTTCTTAGTGCACCTCTGTTCTATTAGAGGAACACACCTTCTAAGTTTCATGCTTCTGGGGCTAACGGTTTAGGCTGTGCGTTGATTTTTCTTTAAACCATTTTTCCCCTTTTTCTCCTCTTTGGAAAATAATTTTCCATTTTCCTTTCTTAGCGGATGCCTACGTCATAACATCTACCTGCATGCCAAATTTTAGCCCGATCCGTCCAGTGGTTTGGGCTGTGCGTTGATAGATCACTATGTCAGTCAGTCAGTCAGTCAGTCAGTCACCTTTGAGTTATATATATATAGATATATTTGTTATGTAACTTTCGAGTTATGAGTATTTATAAAAAACAGAAAAAACTGGCACCCTGTGATGATCTTTTAAGTCCTGTGACTACAAATATTAACTTTTCATGAAACTTTTTTCTGCAACGTAAGCATGAATAACCCTTCTGTAAAATACAATTCAAAATTAAGCCATAACTGCCTCAGTTTTCAATGAAATCGTGGAGTTTTGGCCAACGTTTCATTTCAGATAATTACATCACCCAACTTTAACCGTCTGTACCGCAAAAAAAATGTACTACACTATCATGGCATGTAACTTTAAAAATTGGCGCATTTATCCAGGATTCCAAAATGGTATAATAGTTGCTAGAGTACTCCTAAGTTTTGGAAATAAAAAATGTTTTTTCAACTAAACCGGATTTCCAATCAATTTTATTTCAATAGATAAAATGTTTGTACCCTTTAAATGATGGACTTAAAATGCCTACGCTGTGTTTTTAAGTGACTCACAATTCACAGGTACAAGTAAATTCCATTTCGACAATGCAAGTAAACAGATAGATCCACCATCTTGTCGAAAAAGTAATAACCATGGGTTTTCAAGTAATTTGTTAGTTTTAGGTAAAAGTTTGAAATAAAATTCAATCATAGGATTACTTCAATCGTGATTTTAATCTAAAGTTTGCCTTCGCCCGTCGCCGGTCTTATTACATGGTTTTTGACGTGACAACGTCTTATAATTCGATGGAGCCGGCTGCTCGTACGAAAAAACATGACTCATGCGGCGTTACCTCGCTCTGAGGCGTTCCATTTAATACTTGAAGTGCAAGTGAGAGCGCGGAACGAGCGACAAAGAGGCACAATCGGCCTCCGCGTTCGGCAGCGTTCGACATCGGTCTCTCTCCTACTTGAGTGAGCGATGCGTCTGCGTGGACAGCTGTATGACGTTGAAACGTTCAACTGTCGTCAGTTAACTGACTTTACAGACAGCTGATTTTTTTTAAGGAAATGTAGAGCTTTAGATTAAAATCAAGATTGAAGAAATCCTATGATTGAATTTTATTTCAAACTTTCACCTAAAACTAACAAATTACTTGAACACCCATGGTTATTACTCTTTCGACAAGATGGTGGCTCTATCTGTTTACTTGCATTGTCGAAATGGTATTTACTTGTATCTGTAAATTGTGAGTCACTTAAAAACACAGCGTAGGCATTTTAAGTCCATCATTTAAAGGGTACAAACATTTTATCTATTGAAATAAAATTGATTGGAAATCCGGTTTAGTTGAAAAAACATTTTTTATTTCCAAAACTAAGGAGTACTCTAGCAAGTATTTTACCATTTTGGAATCCTGGATAAATGCGCCAATTTTTAAAGTTACATGCCATGATAGTGTAGTACATTTTTTTTGCGGTACAGACGGTTAAAGTTGGGTGATGTAATTATCTGAAATGAAACGTTGGCCAAAACTCCACGATTTCATTGAAAACTGAGGCAGTTATGGCTTAATTTTGAATTGTATTTTACAGAAGGGTTATTCATGCTTACGTTGCAGAAAAAAGTTTCATGAAAAGTTAATATTTGTAGTCACAGGACTTAAAAGATCATCACAGGGTGTCAGTTTTTTCTGTTTTTTATAAATACTCATAACTCGAAAGTTACATAACAAATATTTTTTTTTATATTTTTCTGGTATCTGTCATGACTTGGCGCATCACCCGTTTTCGGCTAGACGTTGACTTATGGGACACCCTGTATACTTAATTGAATCATTGGAGACTTGATTTACTGTTTATCGAAATGTTTTTATAAATTCTCTCCAGAAAATAAGAATTTTAGACAGGTTTTACAGGATCAAACTTTTAAAAAAAAAAAAAGCAATCAATAACTTACATTATCAAAAAACCACCGGTAAAAAAATTGCGAATAAATTATTGTTTGAGTTTTCATAGCTGGTGAAGCGCGTTGACGTCTTTTAAACGTAAAATAATTGAATATTCAAAACTTTTAAAGGTCCCTGCCATCGCCAATTTTACTAGGCCACCCACTACCGTGTTTACCAAAACCTTATTAGGAAAAAAAAATACTGTTAACACAAAACTGAATGTTAACTGATAATTTTTGGCGGATATTTCTTCCTTTTTACAATCATTGGTAATCTTAACTCCCAGTTAACGTGTTGGTGGACTAAAGACTAATGTTAATGCCAACCGATTTGATTTACGGATCAAGGGCACCGCCCTCGAACTGACAACTCCTGCGCAGGTCTGTGGGTTGGGAAGTAGAAAGTAGATTAAATCCTTATTGGTTTAGTTTTGACACCAGTCAGTGGCTGTTGATGACTTTATTTTGACTGCTGGTCTATTTTATTGAAATGTTAGGTTATTAAAATAAGTGGTCTCTGAATACTATTATTATTATTAGTACTATTGTCGTGAATTTAATACCAGAAACTGCGAAATGTGGGTCTGTTTTCTGATGTAATGTTTGGGTGTACAGCCAATTGGTAACGCCTATAGTCATAAAGTAGAATAATCATGAATAAATATTCGACTTGTTAATGTTTCATAAAAAAAAGAACAAACATTCTATATTTGAAAATGGAACTAAAATCGGCGATGTCTTTTGTAGAATGCATGCCATGCGTTGCGGCTACAGAAGAAATCATTATTCTCACAGAATTAGTGACCTTAAGGTGATATACTTAGGGGTGCTTCTCTAAAGTTGGTGTAAGTAAACCATAGTATAAGAAACTCTTTGCTGCGCAATATAGACATGTAGTTTATGAGCGTGCCCCGCATGCTGGAACTCTCTGCCAAAAGCCTTTGGGGTTTGACAGAATGTTCCAGCAAGTAACATCATCACGATACATTTTACCGACACCACAGATTATATTCGGCTAGCAATAATAATTCTAAGGTCCGCGTAAGATAACTTTGCGCATGACAGATGGCAGAAGAGGTAAAAAAAGTAATCTTGCAATCAAAAATAATGTAGGTACCTGCTCACTTAAATTGAGCGCAATGCAATTTCGATTTCTCCTGTCATTTTTGTGATTGAAAAATATATTTCCAGACCGTTTCATTTATATTTTCCGTCATCTGTCACGCGCGGACTTTAGTCAAACCAATGACATTTCCTCTCCATTGTATGGGTTTACAAACTCCTTGGTGTAACTGGAGATCAACACCTGAGGATGCCCGTGGGAACTACAAGTCCACCCGACATCGGCCTCTGACCACAATAACGTTAGGAGAATCAATGTTTATCCTGTCCTACAGAATACTAAGATGTCCGGAAAAAACCGCAAACGGTTTTTAGGATGTAAAAACTGTTCATCCGGTTTTTTAAGGGGTGTCTAAGCGATAAACTTAATGGTTTGGTGTGGATAAAGGGTATAGGTTTAAAATTCACTTATTGATAGATAGTAAATAGTAAGAGTAGATTGTAACACGAAGGGTGAAGGGTTGAATTATTTGCGAGGGTATATAGAATACAGGTTAAAACTAAACAAAAAAAAATCCTAATGTGTACTTTCATTACTAGATGGCGCTAGTAAAGGAGTTCGTTAATTATTGCAATTTTTTTGATCATATTGAAGCCTTTGAAACTCTGAGCATGGCTACAAAAGTGTTAAGTCCGGTCTTCCTAGTAATTGGAATAACTTCACAACCAGTCAAAATTCCAGCACTAACACAAAAAGTTAAAGATACTTAACTTAGCTACTGTGAACGAAATTCGCGCGCCAACATTTATCTCGTTCCTGTTGTAATTACCTACCACTAGCTCCTGCCTGTGACTCCACTCGTGTACCTAAAATCTTTGAAATCCAAGAAGGTCCGTTTCATTATCTTATTGAATAATCAGTGATGCTTATAATTGATAAAAACTCGTCGATTCTAAAACTCGAATAGGTATTTTGTATCAAGCACAATTTAGATTTTAGGTGAATGGAGACATTTATGATCTAATCTAAATCGTTTCTATCGAACCGCAAACATTATAAAACAAACTTTCAATAGACAATAATCTGGCATTTCTCTCATGTTTACCAACATAACAATTTTAAGTATACATCCATGCCACTTAACAACATTTCAGAACATTTTTCTATTCTTTTTGCTTGCAGAATCAATTATTTGAAAAAAACATCCTCTGTTCTCGCACAGTCTTCCCACATATTTGCAAGGATAGGCGGGATTGCAAAAACCGCTCCCACGCCGTGCATAGATTAAATATAGTTTGTATGGATTAAAAAAGACACAGACCAATTTATAGTTTGTATAAGATGTAAGCAACGTGTGGCGCAGATGCATCAATAGTTAGTATTGATGTAGAATAGATAATTATAAGAGTGTAGAGAACAGAATAATGAATAGTCTGTATGGATGAGGTAACGTACAACAGGTTCGGTGTCATTGACGCCCGTGGGTTACTCGTAGTTCCAGTACATTGTTAGAAAAGGTTGGTATAGATCGTGCTATGGTATTTTCTGGGAAGAAAGTAATTATTTATATTACAGGTAATACCTATTAGTACTTACTAAGTATCGTAAAAATTACTTGTTCTCCCATATCCTGAATTTAAGAAAAAAAAAAACATAATTTTCAAAATTCTTAACGGTTTTGGTTTTCCCTTTCGTTTCAGAAAAATAATAGGTATGTGCAGATTTTTAAGACAAATAAGTACTTAGGTTTTATATAATTCTCATACTACTTTATCATGGGTGTAGATACGTACGTAGGTAGGGTGAACTCATCTAATTCTGTGACTCGCCTAATTCGGTGATATTTGGTTTGAGGGCTATAACAGGGCTGTACGAGTGAAATCAAGGACTTTAAATACAACCTTTTGCCTCTGTAATAAAGCTCAAATTCGTCTGTAAAGTTTGGGGACGCTCGAGTGAGCGAGATAGCAACAACTGGCGGTTTTGTCAGTTCGCGCGCCAATCTCAACGGTTTCGGCTGTGTTTGTGAAATGGTGGCGAATTTTGCTGTATTTATGTAAGTATTTAACAGATTTCTTAGCTTCTTTCTAATAAAGTGAATTGTAATTGATATTCCCTTGATGTGGCAGTAAAAAGTTCGTCATAATTCTACGTTGTTTTAGTGTTAGAGCTTATTTTGTTCGTCATAAATATTAGCGTTTTAGCGGTTGAGTGGTTTCTGTGCTATCACAGAATTAAAGTAGTTATGTACAGTTATTTGTGGTTTTAACTGAAAGAATTGACTTATTTTGAGTTTAGTAGATAAGATTGATGTTATTTTATTAGTTTTATCTTGTCTTAATTAAAATGTCGACTTTGAGCCAATATTATATATTTTGCTATCACGGAATTGTGTGACACTTTTTTGTACTTGTCACGTAATTACGTGAGTAGTTTTATTACCAAAAATTTCGCAGCATTTGTTTTATTAATACGAGCTGGAAATTTAACCAGACGCTTAAATCTAAACAGGTATGTATTTATCATTATAATTTGCTTGTTTAATTTCAGATATTATGGATGACCACAACAAGAAGAACAGAAAATACTCGGAGTTCGATCTCCAAACCGCCGTTGAAAATGTTTTGAGTTCAACAATGACAGTTTACAGAGCTTCGAAGGAGTTTAACACAAGGAGTTTTTTTTTATTAAACTTATATAAAGTTAACTTGTATAATTCCGTTATATCAGAATTAAAGTAGTAGCTATCACGGACTTAAAGAGGTCACCACGGAATTAGGCAAGTTGACTTGCTTTGGTAAATTTGGTATAACTCTTAGGTTTCTAGAAACAAATGTGATTAATTGTGCCTATATTCCTCATAAAATACTGATTAAAACTCAGGCTAAGTCTGAATTAAAGTAATTAATAAATTTATTGGTATTTTATTGATCAATTGCTTTTGTCACGAAGTTAGATGAGTTCACCCTACGTACATTTTAACCATCTCGCAGTCAGACATTCTTCTCGAGACTTGAAAGTCAAACGAGGTCACGGCGGTTTTTTCTGTTTTTTGTCGAAATAAGTCCAGACCGGCGACGGTATCCTATAGCCTGCGTCCTGTTAAATACAATGACATGACATCACCGGTGTTAAGTGTGGTCATCGGTCAATTAGACACTTAGGCGGCCTAAACTCATCTACGAAAGAGATCAAGTACCTACCTAAACTGGTGTGGTTTAATAGATCGCGGGAACCTTCGGTTGAATGTTTTTACCATAGCTTAGCTTCTTGCAAATCTAGAAAAAAAAACAAATACTTGGTGCGTTCGAGTCGCTGTAGGGAATTTTTTCCAAGAAGAGACAAAAAGGTTACATTATTTATTATTATTTACAGATTTGCATTCGGCTTGGTTCAATCATAAACGTTAATAAGTTTAACATAAACTGAGCATTAATTAGGTTTAAATAAACTTGTCTGTTATTAGATTCAAATAAATAAAATAAACGTTTTTTTTTAAATTGTCCATTGCGTCTTGAACGCAATTTCTTAGTAGACACAGGAAAGGCCTTAGCCATGCAGTGGCAAAGGGTTACGACGACGTACAAAAGTCAGAGAAGATAGTAATGGGCAACCAAACAGTCATTGGGTGGGGAATGAAGGTCTCAAGTGGTGACCGAAAGCAAAGCGTAGGACGTACTCCCACCTCATGGAGCGATGACATTGTAAAGGTCGCAGGAAGTGTAACGAAAGCCTATTTATTTATTTTATATCCAGCAGTGCATTTCACCAGGAAACATATTTTTTATTACAGTTCTTTTTTAATAAAATCTTACCTGCTTACAATTCGGTTACAAGAATCGAGAGACCGAGGTACCGTAATAAATTTATTCAAAATAAAATACTACAAAATAACGGTCTAAACGAATTAGTATCCCAATTTATATCAATAAAGTATTTAGAACCCTAAATTTGTGGCACCTGAACCATTCAGTCCAGTAAACATGCTCGAAAATGACACTATTATAGTGAAGCTCGCAGTAAATATGGTCGAAAGTGCTACAATAATAGGGTCTACGGCACCCCAACGGAAGTCATAATATCCTGGATCTATGGTAATGGTTTATGACGTGGGAATTACCTGCTATTTACGCGTAGTGGTTTGGTTTACCAAATGCTACGGGTACCTAATTGACAACCCTGTGTGTAATGCTACTGACCGCGGCCATCTACTATTTCACGTTTTTAAACTTGACATAAAATTTAAAAAAGCTTGACTTTCAGACCACAGAATACAAAAAATTTTAGACCACAGATTGAAATTTTCCTACTTCATTAGGCAGAGCTTATCTAAATAAGGAATATTATAGCGGGTTCGCCAAACTATTTAGAACTTAAAACAAAAGATTACAAACATTGCATTTATCATCTCTAAATTCTGTTTGACATCTGTCACTTTATATTGAATGGTCAGATTTTAATCGGCCACCGGTCGTGTCTGGTACATTATGTAGACCGATAGTTTTTGATTATTATTTTATACTATTGTCAGACTGTTTTGACGTTCGAACTGAACGTTTTTGGTTTTGGTCGCTCAATAGGTTATCGAAGTAGTACGACGGAACAATGTCGCATCGCAAGCAATTGATGTGATTTAGGTATGTATTTAGGTGTTATAAAAAAATACATCTTATTAGGCGTAGGTATTCTTTAAGTTAAGAAGGGTCGCGACTTTTAGTCGCGGTCGCTGCCAGTTCGGTGCCTCACGTGCACATGTGCGGGTGTCATATCCGTCAATGATGTCATAGACTACAAGTATCTACAGTTTAGAAATCATTGACACTCAGTGGGTATCACTTTATAGGAACACCCACTGCCGTGTGTCAGTCACCCAATATTAACATTTATTGCAATGGTTGAAATAAACATGACAGTGCTACCAACCGCTGATTTAGTAACAAAAAACTTTCTAGGTAGGCTGGTTATAAGAACCATAGATAAAAAAACAACCATTTTTGTCATTTATGTTGTCCTGGTCTAAAAAAATTGGTAAATATAGGCTTCAATCAATCGGTGGCTAAAACATGAAATTATTATTACTTATTATAAACTTTTAAACTTAACGTAAGAAATGAATAAAGAAATAAAGAAATAAAGAAATAAAGAAATAAAGAAATAAAGAAATAAAGAAATAAAGAAATAAAGAAATAAAGAAATAAAGAAATAAAGAAATAAAGAAATAAAGAAATAAAGAAATAAAGAAATAAAGAAATAAAGAAATAAAGAAATAAAGAAATAAAGAAATAAAGAAATAAAGAAATAAAGAAATAAAGAAATAAAGAAATAAAGAAATAAAGAAATAAAGAAATAAAGAAATAAAGAAATAAAGAAATAAAGAAATAAAGAAATAAAGAAATAAAGAAATAAAGAAATAAAGAAATAAAGAAAAAAAGAAATAAAGAAATGAAGAAATGAAGAAATGAAGAAATGAAGAAATGAAGAAATGAAGAAATAAAGAAATAAAGAAATAAAGAAATAAAGAAATAAAGAAATAAAGAAATAAAGAAATAAAGAAATAAAGAAATAAAGAAATAAAGAAATAAAGAAATAAAGAAATAAAGAAATAAAGAAATAAAGAAATAAAGAAATAAAGAAATAAAGAAATAAAGAAATAAAGAAATAAAGAAATAAAGAAATAAAGAAATAAAGAAATAAAGAAATAAAGAAATAAAGAAATAAAGAAATAAAGAAATAAAGAAATAAAGAAATAAAGAAATAAAGAAATAAAGAAATAAAGAAATAAAGAAATAAAGAAATAAAGAAATAAAGAAATAAAGAAATAAAGAAATAAAGAAATAAAGAAATAAAGAAATAAAGAAATAAAGAAATAAAGAAATAAAGAAATAAAGAAATAAAGAAATAAAGAAATAAAGAAATAAAGAAATAAAGAAATAAAGAAATAAAGAAATAAAGAAATAAAGAAATAAAGAAATAAAGAAATAAAGAAATAAAGAAATAAAGAAATAAAGAAATAAAGAAATAAAGAAATAAAGAAATAAAGAAATAAAGAAATAAAGAAATAAAGAAAAAAAGAAATAAAGAAAAAAAGAAATAAAGAAAAAAAGAAATAAAGAAAAAAAGAAATAAAGAAATAAAGAAATAAAGAAATAAAGAAGTAAATGTTATTTGCTGGTAATTTCATCGTACTCGTACCATAACTAAATCAAGCTTCATTTTACATCTTTTGTATGTTGTGAGTTCTAGAATCATTCATAAATACCAACCAGAATAGGTACTATATTATAAGTCATCTAACCTTGACAATACCCGCCCATTTATAAGGCAAGTTGTTACAATCATAGTAGATCGAGTTTGTACCGAATCGGATACAATGGTGATGTAAATGTCTTACGTCATGGTCTACTTTTTATAATAGTAACGGTAGGAAGACCACTTTTTATAGATCATGACAATTTATTTTATAGCTAACGTCAATTGACTCTAATACCTATTTAGGAGGTTTTTTGAAATAGGTACCTACTACCTACCTATACCTAGGTAGGCACTTTCATTGCTAGTTATAATATAAATTTTCAAAGCATGATGATTGTTGTATGAAATTATTGTAACTAAAAACCTTATGTTAGCTCGTGGTTTTTTTTATTTGAGTGTGGTGTTTGTTTTGCTCGTTTTTATTATACAGGGTTATTCATTATTAGCTGCAAATACTCAGGAATTAGGTTCAACAAATAAAATAAAAAATATTTATGAAATGATTTTTTTTAAGTTTTGTTATGAAAATCCCGAGAAAATCGATAAAGAAATCATTGGCGCCTGACCTATTTTGACCTTTGATCCGCGCCCGCGCGCCGTGAGCGACACTCTGCGTTCAGTCACCGCCTGGGTGGGTCATCGTCCTGTCCTCCGTGGCAATCATTATGCAATAGCCGTAAAGAAATTAATAAAAATAAAATTTCGATACAAAAACTTGAAAAAAATTTTGGTCAAATTAAAAAAAAATAATTTCATACATATTTTTTATTCTATTTGTTGAACCTAATTCCTGAGTATTTGCAGTTAATAATGAATAACCCTGTAGATGCACTCTGTACAAAAAAGAAAGACGCACAAGTTTGAAATTCAAAAAAAGAAGCTATCGTTTTTTGGCGCCGGTTTTAAATATGGAACGAAACTTATCTAGAATTCTTTTTACAGATGACGAAGGAGGTCACATCAAACAGGCTGGCTATGAATCCAGGCGGCAGAATGACCTGTACATGCGACTGGGACTTCTTTTAGGAGAGCGACGAGGATCGAGGAGTAAATCTAGAGAAAGTTGCACTTCGCTCGCTTCCCTCGACGCACATACGCTTGCGTCACATAATACTAGTCCGGTAACTATCTTCGTATATTAAAAAATAAGTACATAGGTTAAATACAGCAGAGGTATGTATGTACCTACATAATACTCTGCTAGAATATAATTAGTGATTTAGACCTTTTAAATTCAGATGGTTCATTTGCTAATTATACAGCTTAGACGCTTGTAGACAGCCCTCATAACAGTCATAACTCAGTTGGCAGTAGCTCTGCCTTCTGCGCTGGAGAGCGTGGGTTCGATCTCCACCGAGAACAAACATTTGAATGGTGAACGCACATGTTTGTTCTCTGTCTGGGTGTTTTATTGTATTCAAGTATGTATTTACAAAGAAGATGCGTAAAGCTTTAGGCTATGGGTGCACGAAAGGGGCCTCTTTGGGGCGCACTTATAATACTTTCACCACACTAGCTCGCAAGAACTAGTGATACGAAGAAGAATATCAGTGATCTGGTTCCTATAGTACAAGCTCTGTTTAGTTTGGGGCTAGATAGTATTGTGTAAATATGTTTAAAAAAAAAATTGCATATCTAAGTAGCACCGGTATTCTAAGTTATATTCCTTCATGACTGTGAATAACAAGAAATTCCATTCCAGGTGTCAACCCTCACTGGTTCATCCGAAGTGGACGCCGCGACGCCCTTAGGACGAGACTCGTTGGGCTCTTTAGCGTCCATGAGCTTGTCTGCTGCCAGTAACTGCTCGTCTTCTAGTCCTGGCAGCCGGCGGCATTCTGTCAATGGTAAGTCATTAATTCATCATCATTAACCGCAGCCCTACTTACTCCACTGCTGGGCATAGATCTCTCTATGCTTTTGCCATTTCACAAAATTTTAGACTACCCTCATCCATTTATGTCACGTGACGCTGACAATGCCGTCCACCCTTCGTGTATTGAACGTTCGACGCTTGTTTTCCAGTCCTCTTAACGATTCACTGTCTTAAACTCCGGTTATGTCAGAACAAATAGACAAATAAATAAATAGAGAGGCAATAAATATACTGAATATTGAACATAGGGCACCCTGCAGCAATGGATGGACTACATAGTCAAGGTCGCGGGGTGGCAATGGTTTAGACTGGCACAGGATCGAGGTAGATGGCACAAACTAAGAAAGGCCTATACCCAGCAGTGGGTGAAGTCGGACTGTGGATGATGATGATGATGATGCCGGAACGTAACGTAAGATCGCGGAAAGCCCGATGGAGAGGAGAGAGGTTCAGAATCGTTCTTCATAGAAATGTATATTAGGAAAGGCCTATGTCCAGCCAGCAATGGACATATTCAGGCTGTTAATGATGAGGATGTCGGAATGTGGATCCGCGCTAGACTAACTTTCTACTGTGACTAGTTCTTAGCTAAACTCTTAATACTAAACCGCAAACAAGTTGTTCTAGTCGCAACAATAGTTTGTAGGTCCTACATAGCTACTAAGTATTGAAAAGTCTTCTGGTTTTTACTTTTTGGCTGCATGTATAGCAGGTGTTGTCATTCAGTCAGGTTATGCTTTTTATAATGTTAATTTGTCTTGTTTCCAGCGCTCCAAGGCGGAAGACAAGAGGAACTGACTCGCATGTCCAGTGGCTTCTTCAAGACACGGAAGACAGCAGCGCGGAGATCAGCTCGCGTCAGCAGTAAACAGTCATCCACATCGTCAGAACTCAAGAAAGGTAGATTACCATACTGTCAGGAAGATATGCCTGCCTACTGAAAGCACAATTTATTTAATTATGATTATATTACGCACGACACGTCTATTACTTCGGGCCACGTGCACAGACTGACTGGACCACCTCTTGAAGTCATTATTACACAAAATGAATAACAACAAAACCACCAGTTCAGTATTTTTACTCTAAAACTACCTAACACTTATGCAGATTAGATAGCATAACAGTTTATACACTCAAATATCTAAAACACAAGTAACCAAAACAATGTTCCACTCAGCATTTTGCTAAATAATCTTCTTGAATTCAAAAAGCAAAGGCTTGGTTGTCAGAACAGTCACGTGGAACTGGAACTCTGCGATTCAAGAGAGTAAATATTCTGTCTAGGACTGTTTTATTAATTTAGGATCTTTCTCAGTTCACCACCCAACACCCCAACTGACGCTTCGGCCATTATTCTTCGAGGTACCGTCTTCAGACAACCAGGGCTACTTCGCGGGACGACAATGGCTTATGAGGGATATGGAGAAGGCATTGGAATCCAGTTCTGCGGGTTGGTATCCTAGTTCTTACGCCAGAAGTAGATGAAATTTAAGCACCGTTAGTAAGTTAAGTAATAGATGCTTGAGAGAGATCAGCGTCCTGTAGTATTTCGGTACTACGGTCCTTAGAATACCAAACCCCCCAAGTATTTCAGCTTAGATGCACTTACCATAAAACATAGATGATGCTTACATAAGTTTCCCAAGAACCTTGTACGCTATCAGATTCGAGAATATATCATACCATCATCATCTTCTTGCAATTTTTAATTTGGTCGGCATAACAGGTTTTTTCTCTCTCTTTTCCACTTTTTATGCATCATTTTTATCTCATCTAAGCAATTTTCTTAGGTATTCTGGTGGCGGGCTGCCCTGGCACCGGTAAAACAGCCCTCATACTCCAACTAGTAGAATACTCCTGCTTCGGCCGCAAGAGAAACTACGAATATGAAGAGTTGCGGGAACAGTCTGACATCAGGGAGCTGCTTCCTGAGGAAATGGCAGCTGGCATATTCACCCACCTGGCGAGCCAAGTCGTTGCTTATCATTTTTGCCAAGTAAGTGTGTTAATAAAAACACTAAATCTGATCCTGTCTGATGTGGAACCTGGGATGGACACCTGCTTTTCCAGTCCACACATTGCTAACGGAAGCTGAGATGGTGAAATCTAATAATGTGGCATCCCCAATAGCGGGCATTTTGTATTTAATTTCACCAAAAAGGTTTAACAGTAGATATTGACATAGGAAGCACAGCCAAGATGGTCGCTTACGTAATTGAAAGACAAGAGCAGATTAGGCGTTGTAGATCATCAGGGGTTTATGTTGAACAATGTCGTCACTATGAAGGTCACTAAGAATTTTTTTAATACTATACTAACACCCTGTTTCTTTTTCAGGCTGATAACAACAGCACATGCCTTGTGGGTGAATTCGTCCATTCCTTAGCAGCCCAGCTCTGCCAAGCACCAAGACTGCAAGCCTACCGAGAGTATCTTCTGAGCGAGCCCCATCTACTCGCCTCCCTATCTCTGAAGGAATGCATAGCAGACGCAGACCTAGCCTTCATGAGAGGGATTATAGAACCTCTGATCTTCTTGAGAAAGAATGGGAGCATAGATTCAAGCAACAGCATTATTCTCGTCGATGGACTTTGTGAAGCAGAGTACCATAGACCAGATCATGGGCACACGATAGCGTCGTTTTTGGCGAGGCATGTAACTGAAATGCCTTCGTGGCTCAAGGTCTTAGGAACAGTCAGAACACAGTTTCTGGAGCTAACGAAGCAGCTGCCTTATGCGAGATTGAGTTTGGATGAATCGGATAGTGTGAATAAGGATTTGTTGGAGTATTACAACGCAAGGGTCCAAGCTGCTCCGATAATAGAGACGAACATAAAATGCTCGCTGGGGAAGACGGAGGGGGTGCATAACTCGGTGATGAAGTTCGCGCAATATGTGCTTCATTTGAGCCAAGGCTCGTTTTTGTTCCTAAAATTAATATTAGATTTATTAGAGAAGAGCCACATCGTCGTCAAATCTACAAACTACAAAGTGGTTCCAATATCTTTGGCGCAGATCTTTTTACTGCAGTTCAATTTGAGATTCCCTACCGTACAGTCCTTCGAAAAGGTTACACATATCCTGAGCGTTTGCTTAGCAGCGCTTTATCCGTTGACTCTGGTAGAGATTTACTACTCCGTGAATGCCCTGCTCGTCAATCATTTCCTTCCCTGGGAAGAGTTCTGTCTTAGATTTGACAGCCTCGCAGACTTCCTCGTCAAGCGAATGGACAACACCTACATGTTTTTCCATCCATCGTTCAGGGAATGGTTGATCCGACGAGAGGATAATGAAAGCTCGAAATTCTTGTGCGATCTAAGAGCTGGTCACTGCGGTATAGCCTTTAGACTATCCAGGGTTCAAGCCCCGTTGGATTCAGAGAAATCTATGGAACTAGGGCATCACATCTTGAAAGCGCATATGTATAGAAACTTGGGACCGGCTCAGCTAGGGTTATGCCCTAGAGATCTTCAAGCGACAATGGTAGCGACAAGTTCGGCTAACGTTGGAGAAGCGATCGCTAACTTAAGGAACATTTACACACCGAATGTCAAAGTGTCACGGCTGATGCTATTGGCTGGGGGATCGTCCAATCAGATAACGGAATGCCTTGGCCATGCTCCGTTGCTATGCATGTATGCATACCAAGGGATCCTTGCAATGGTGGCTCTATTACTCGAGTTTGGTGCTGACTTGGAGATGGCAAACTCACAGGGCTGTACAGCTTTGTCATTGGCATGCCAGAGAGGACATACTGATGTGGCTAGAAGACTTATTGCTGCAGGTAAATATATCTACTATTCGAGTGAATTAACATTGGAACTCGATACTGCGTTACTGAGTTAATAACGCAGTATCGACTTGCAACTGCTTCTTGCTCAAACGTCGTTCAAGCCAAGTACCATGTTAGTTCGCCCGAGTGGTCTGTCTTTCCATTATCTTGAAGCAATTAGAGTCGCAGTTTTCTTGGACATTTCTACAAAGATCAATTTAGTTACACAAGGCTTTCATGTGTTTGGTTTACAGGTGCATCACTAAGCCACACAGACACAGCAGAACAAACGCCCTTGGTCCATGCCGCTAAGAACGGTCACCGGGACACAGTGATCTACCTCCTAGGCTGTCAAACGGGAAGAGATGACAGGAACCCCCTGGATATAGATGACGGGAGCATAGAACAACTGGTGCCGGGATCCAGGCATGCTCTGATAGCGGCCGCGCAAAATGGACACTTGGATATTGTGGAGTATCTGTTGGATACTGCTGAGTTGATTGTGAGTAACTTTCCATCTTATTGTTCGGTAAATATTTAATGTAGCTTATTATTGATAATTGGCGATTTTTAACTTAATACAACCTCAGTTCTTGATTGCTAGGTAGTGCTTTTTACAGGCTGTGATACCCATCAGTTTTTGGGTCACGCGTCAATGAGTATTACACTCCTGTACCTTTTCTTCCAGCCTGACGGAATCTGTCCAGTCACAGGCGATACAGCCCTAACCGCCGCGTGTTCCACCGGAAACGCCGCCATTGCCAACGCCCTTCTCATCCGAGGAGCAACCCCTTACTCCCTCAACGCACGGCAGATGTCGCCTCTAGCATTGGCTGCCAAGAACGGGAGAACTGCGCTGGTGCTGCGGCTGTTAGAGTCTGGAGCTGATGTGATGGGGTCTGGGGGGAAGAGTCCATTGATCCTGGCTGCGGCAGAAGGACATGCAGATGTTGTGGAAATGCTAATGGATCACGGTGAGTGGGGTTTTGCTCAAGAAGCTACTCCATACAGATGTAGTCTCTAGCATTGGCCGCCAAGAATGGGAGTACTACTCTGGTGCTGCGGCTGTCTAGAGCTGATGGGATGGGAAACCTGTAGATCAAAATCATGTGAAGTCTGTTTTAAGAAGTTTCTTTGTTTTTAGGTGCGGATCCAGATGCAGTGGACAGCGATGGAGTATCACCGCTGGGATGGGCGTGTCTTAGATCCAGGATACCTACAATGATCGTCTTATTGGACAGAGGAGCTAATATCGGTAAGTGGTCGGGGTCACCAGTTAATTTTTCTAGCAATTGTTGTAGAGCTGCCATAAACTTTTACTGAGAAGCTAAAAAGTTCGAAAACATGTGTGTCTTAGAATCAAGAAATGAGCTTCTTCGAGGTACACTTAAAATCCTTTCACCACACCAGTTCCAGTGAGCTACTGGCTCGACAAAAATAAAAATCTAGCATTCATATCAACGTGATCTCTTTTTTAGAATTTTCAGTAAAAAATATGAGTAAGAGTAAGAATATGTTGTGTTGTTATCTGTTGTATTTAAGATCGCGGGAAGTCGGTGGATGGAAAGAGCTCAAAATCTTTTTTCCCGGAAATGTAGGAGGCCTATGTCCAGCAGTGGACTTCTTCAGGCTGATGATAATGAGTATGTTTCTTCTTCAGATCAACCCGACGGTAACGGCCGCACGCCACTAGGCTTGGCTTGCGGAGGGCCTTCCGATCTGGTGGATATCCTGCTGGAGCGAGGGGCTTCGTTGGAGAGGGTCGACCATAGTGGACTTAGGCCTTTGGACCGGGCTATTGGCCAGAGGAATGTGCCCGTAAGTTATTCATTTAGGGCTTAGGGGGTTTATGGGAAAGTTTTTTTTAATCAAATCAAATCGAAAGTGTATTTATTCAGTTGAATTGCAAGAATCACTTGAAACGTCTTAAAGCTAGGTGAGTCTATGTGCCAGTTCCACGCAACCAATAATTTTCTTGACCTCTAGCATTTGAGCACATGGTAGTCAAGTGGTAGTAACGTCTTCTGATCCTAACGTTCACGGGTTCGAATCCAGTCATGTCATGTCTCTCAAACGGTGAAAGAAAACATCATAAGGAAACTCGCGGATTAGTTAGCTCCACACGGATGGTATGGGTGCTTGAAAAAGTCAAAGTCAAAAATTATTTTTTCAGTAGTATCACAAGGATCACTTTGAAACGTCTTAAAGGTAGGTGAGTCTACGTGCCTGTTTCACGCGACCAAGCCTAGAAGAACAGGCAACAAACTACGGATTGGTTCCTACCGTTTTTTTTTTATGATCCTTTTACAAATAAAAAATAAAAATAAGCAAGGCTATTCCATATAAAATCCTGTCCCAGGCACTATAGCGTCCCGCAAGTAAGGGCATGAGCAAATACCAATTGCCCCGGACGATATGAAAAGCCAAAGGCCTGTTTACTTTACTTATAAGCATTAAGCACCATTCAAACACATTTGTCAAGTGTACGAAAAGAGCTTCCTTGAGGCGTCCTTAAAATCCTATCACCACACTGGTTCAAACTAGAGATACGACAAGAAGATGAAGGATAGGAAATCACCTTTCAAATCCAGAGCTTATTCATATTTTCCAACTGGTACAGCATATTTTGAAGGATTTAAAAACGCTTTTATAATGGTTTTTTTGCTTTTATTTTAGGTCGTGAACTGTTTCTTAAGAAAAGGCGCAAAACTAGGCCCTACGACATGGGTCATGGCATCAGGCAAACCAGAGTTCATGTAAGTTAAACACTAATTGATAGGCCTTGAAGGAAGAAAAAAACATATTGATTCTAAAAGCTATGTCAACGTCGCTCTACGGCTTTCCACATTTCTGATTCTATCACGTAATGAAACTCTCAGCATAGCCCTCTCCATAGCTCGTTGTGAAACCTGTCACATTAATCTTATAACCCCACTGTTTGCGTCGGAGTTTAAAAAATGGGGTGTTGCTGTGTTATGGACACGGCCGTTTGTAGTACGTGAATACGTCTCTTAAAGACCTGCGCGCACCTACGTCGCTGGTGTCGGCGATCAATGAAACGCTGTCAAATTTGACAGCGTTTCATTGATCGCTATCGCCAGCAACCTAGGTATGTGCAAGCCTTAACTTCGGGGCTTCCCCCTCCGCCGCGCACGTTGTGTTACAGTCCTTAAATATATTTTTTTATTCTTTAGCTTCCAAGTGGTGTAATGGGATGGAGATTATATCATATCATATCATTTATTCATGAACGATCATACAATCATGTTTGAAATAAGTACATACAATTAGAAGAGAAACAAGAAAGATAGCTGCAACACTAAACTAAACTAAACTGTATCCTCCGATTTTGTTATTTAGACCAGAGCAATTTTGTAGACGTTATCACATCAAAACTGTATTGCAGTATCTGAGTTCGAAAATATATGTCAAGTGAACGAAAGGAATCTCTTTGAGGCACACTTAAAATCCTTTCACCACACTTGGTTCGAAGGAATCAGTATCTGATTTTAATAACTTATTTTTCACCTCCAGGCTAATCCTCCTAAACAAGCTGCTGGAAGACGGAAACATGTTGTACCGTCGGAACAGACCCTCGGAAGCAGCCCACCGGTACCAATACGCGCTGAAGAAGATCCACCCCCTCATCAGCGACGAGGGAATCACCCCCACAACACACCCAGTTCCCCAGGAACATGTATCGGCGTTTGTACAGCTGAAGACTAATCTGTTATTAAACATGTCACGGTGCAAACGGAAGCTAAACGTAAGTAGTAGTAGTTAGTAATAGTAGTCGTTTGTAGTAGTAGGTAGTAGTAGTAGTTAGTCGTATTAATAGTTAGTAGTAGTAGTTAGTAGTAGTCGTTAGTAGTAGTAGTTAGTAGTAGTCGTTAGTAGAAGTAGTTAGTAGTAGTAGTAGTAGTTAGTAGTAGTAGTTAGTAGAAGTCGTTAGTAGAAGTCGTTAGTAGTAGTCGTTAGTAGTAGTCGCTAGTAGTAGTCGTTAGTAGTAGTCGTTAAGTCAAAGTCAAAGTCAATAATTTTTTATTCATTACGATGCAAGAATCACTTTGAAACGTCTTAAAGCTAGGTGAGTCTAGGTGCCAGTTCCACGCGACCAAGCGTAGAAGAACAGGCAACAAACTACGTCTCGGTTCCTACCGTTTTTTTATATGATCCTTTTACAAATCAAAAATAGTCTAAAATAAAAGCAGTGAAGTTCCAGTGTGGTGCCACTTCACTTAGTCAGACGTATGCAATGCAATGATACAAAAGCAAAAGTTTCAAAGACAGCACACGCTACGCTTCAAAGTTATACTATAGTATCTACACAGCTTATATAAAAATAAGATACGAAATAGTAGGTACAGACATTGCAAATTGACATGTTAGCTTCCTATGGGTAGAGTGACCGGGACATCGGGCCACGCAGTTTTATCATTCATATAGCTATCTAGAGTATAGTACGCTTTCTTTATTAAATTATTCTTAACATAGGCTTTAAACTTCCGAATAGGAAGCTTAGTTGCATTAGCATTAGTAGCATTAGTTGCAGTTAGTAGTAGTCGTTAGTAGTAGTCGTTAGTAGTAGTCGTATAAAAGACTCAAGACGCAAAGCGCGCGGGCAAGCGAAAGGCTCTCTTCGGCCGCCCGCTTCCATTTGCCAGCTCTGTTGCCGGGGTTGCCATAAACTTTGCATTCTTGTATAAGAAATAACTATTTTACCGAAAAAATTATATTTCCAGATTGGTCCGATAAAAAATTCATAAAAATTGGTTACGCAGCTTGGTAATAGGTAGCTGCGCAGTTGGTTTCTCCAGCTTTTTAAACGTATATTGTGATACTCAACGATTTTCCAATAACATGTTTGTATTTGTTACAGGAACCATCAGAAGCGTTAGATCTAGCTGCCCGCGCGTCAATCCTCCGACCAAACGCTTTCGAATGCGCGTACGCAATGGCCCGAGCTATTCTAGCCCTCAACAAGCCTTCAGAAGCTCTACCCCACGCCAGAAGAGCATTATTACTAGCCCCAGCCAACGACTTCTCAGCTGTCAGGACTTTAAAAGCTTTACAACAAGAGATTTTGACAAGGATCAACGCTGGCACCCATTCTCTTAATGGTGATACACGCTCGATGAGAAACTATGATAGCATAAGCTTGAATATGCCTTGAATGTATTAGTGTATGATAGTATTTTGTAGAGCAAAATTGACATTGTAAACGAACGAACGAACAGCTTTATTAATCTTTTTTATTTGTATAATATGAATGCAATCACAATAAATACTTCTGCGATATTTAATGTTTTTAAGGTTTTTGAATATGGTTTGATATTATATTGTAGATAGTATGTTGAGCTTGCAGTTTTTAGTTATAATTATGTGATGAAATGACACTTATATTATGTAAATATTATAACTGGCAACTTTTACTGTACAGTTTCGTTTTATGAGTTTTCTACGTCCTCGAATAATTTCATATATATTTTACAATTTGCCATTTTAATTCATGTCAGTTATATAAATCTATTTTAGAAATAGTTGGTGCCTTCAGTTATTATTCGCAATATTTTAATGTTTTAAGATTGTTGAGTTAAACTCATGTGCCCATTTTCTTGCTACTTTTATTTATTCGGAATTTGGATGGAAAGAGTTATTTTTCTTTAGTTTGTTTTGGATGTATCCTTATAAAAATATACAGAGTGAGTATTTAGTTATACGTTATTTATTATAAAATACATGTAATCGTTTTGGTAAAAATAATTAGTACAAAATGTCTGACTAAAAAATAATGCAATAAATTTTGGAGAAAAAAATAGACCAAATTGTTTAAAATAAATTTTAAGACTGATAAATTGGTGACATTTCAAAATGGACATTTACATTTAGCTATAGAAATATAGATAAGAAATATTTTAAGTACAATAGTTACTGTGACAGTACATAATTATGATATAATTATTATTTTAATTAAATACACTTTTCATATTGCTTCAAAAACAGATTTTAATTTAACAACTAACAAAGAAAACGATGTAGTAGAAATGGGAGTAGAAAATGCAAGTAGTTTTAACTTATGATACTTAAAAGTAGGAGTTATTATGACCAACCAAACAGTATTTTTAACCTAATGTTCGATTTAATTTCTAAACAGCTTTGAAAACAATTTTAATAAAATATGATACATTAATGATTTAAATGGGAGTAGGAAGTGTAGTAGTAGAAGTAGATGTAGAAAACGGAGTAGTAGAAACAGAGTTATAGTTAATAGTAGAATGAGCTTGAGCAATTTGATTGTGCAATCTAAACGGACTCCTCAATACCCCATCATTTAAATATGGTCTAAATTCAAGATTGCTATGTGGAACCCTCATATAAACTGGTAACAGAACTAATGGTGTGTTTACCTTAGGTATATCAACTTTAGGTTTCACATCAATTATTCTAACTTTCGGTACAGCAGCAGAGTTCAAAATACCATAGTTAAAGATAGGTTTTTTAACAATTTTAGGGGAACGTGGTTTGATCTGATATGGGCTAGTAACAAATTTGTTGGGTTGGGAATTAGAAGGGAAAAAAACGTGGTGGAAATGCTTCAGAACCTGGTCTATGTGTTCTTTGGTGGCATTTTTATCGCTAGCGGGAGTGTTGTTGATATCTTCGAAGACTTTCGTGCATTGTGGTGAGCTGTTCCTCTTTGAAGCTGGACATGTCTGAAAAATAAATATGTGGTTTGTATTACCCACCAAATGGGCCGACGGCATTGTTAAGATCGCGGGAAGTCGATGGATGGAAAGGGCTCAGAATCGTTCTCCCTGGAAATGTGTAGGGGAGACCTTTGTCCAGCAGTGGACTTCTTCGGGCTTATAATGATGATGATGGTGATTAGAAGATTGTTGGAAGTCAGTGGTTGAATTGGAAGCCGCTTGAAAATGAGGTTTTCAATTCGGATGATATTTATTACGATTGTTTCTGCTTAGCTCCGTCTTGAATATTATAAACTAATTATAGAAATCAATTGGTCCTACAAAAATTTTATCTAGTAAATCGGTTCAACGTTTAGTTATAAAGTCTGTTTTTTAACCGAAATATCTTACCATCATATTTACTGAAAAACTAA
This sequence comes from Thera obeliscata, assembly GCA_947578465.1. Lineage (NCBI taxonomy): Eukaryota > Metazoa > Arthropoda > Insecta > Lepidoptera > Geometridae > Thera > Thera obeliscata. The sequence goes on along the minus strand of OX387912.1, from coordinate 17,246,631 downwards.
ATTTATATAATAAGTATGTAATTAAAATTAAAATGAATTATATCTTAATATTTTTTTAATAATATTTATAATTTTATAATTATTATGAAACTTTGTAACGTAATGTATGAATGTATGCATGTCTTCGGAAATAAAATGGCTTGATAAAAAAATCTTACCATCAGCAAAGAATCTAGAACATTCAAAATCTTCTTAGCCGAGTTGCAATGCTCGCCGTACAAGGGATTGTTGGTAAACGCGCTCAGATACACTTCTAGCAAGGTCGCCCATTCGCTCTGGCTGGCGAAACGACGGATCCTATCCTTCAGGCTGAAGTAATCCAGGAAACCGTATTTGTTGAGAGCTCCCATCTTGGTGAGGAGGCAGCTGGTAGATGGTGTCAGGTCTTGGCACTGGAATTGTTAATACATACATACATACATAAAATCACGCCTTATTCCCATGGGAGTAGGCAGAGATCACGGATTTCCACTTGCTACGATCCTGACACACCTCTTTCGCTTCATTCACTCTCATAATCATAACATACAAAATACATAATTGTTAATACATCTTAAATAAATCGATTTTTTTAGTTTTTTTTAATATTATACAGGGTTATTCATTATTAGCTGCAAATACTCAGGAATTAACAAACAAATAAAATAAAAAATATTTATGAAATTATTTTTTCAAGTTTTGTTATGAAAATCTCGAGAAAATCGATAAAGAATATCCTTTGGAATCATTTGAGTTTCAAAGTTGAGCTATCTGGAGACCGTTCCAAACAGTCTAGCTAGAGAGTCTGTGTGAGTGTTGACTAAATAAATCCTTCGTCAAAACATCACACACACAGTATAATGCACTGGTGAGCACTCACTAGAGAATACAATGCCGGGATCTCAAATCTCGGGATCCCGGGATCCCGACCGTTTTCTGGCCCCGAAAATCCCGGGACTGTACTTGGCTAATCTCGGGATTTTCGGGATTGCCACAAACAAGTCTAGTTTGTATTCCGTAGTCCGTTGCGCCTTGAAAATAACCTTGCCTAGATTATTTTAATACATTACGACAAAAAGCAACTCGTACAATACGTAGGTACCCACTATTTACTACACAGGTACAGTCCCAATAATATGTTTGTCGTAGAACTTAGAAGGGACTTACCCACTCGGAATCTTCTAATCTTCTAAATATTATAAAACTCTTACGTTACTGACTGACTGACTGACAATCAACGCTCAGCCTAAACCGTAAGTCCTAGAAGCATGAAACTTGGAGGGTATGTTTCTTTTATAGCATAGGGGTGCACTAAGAAAGGAAATTGGAAAATGATTTCCCTAAGCGGAGAAAAAGAGGAAAAACATTTAAAAGAAAAATCAACGGGGCGTAACGGCAAAGGGGCGAGCGAAGCCGCGGGCGTCCGCTAGTACTTTAATACAATACTCATAAGGTAATTCCCCAACGAACCAACAGGGGAATCACCCGAAATTCTAAATTGTTATTTTGTGCTGGTTTTTAATTTCTTGCAAAAGTATAGTATTTTTTGGTTTGTGTTTTTTCTTTTCTTATTATTATTCTGATTTGTGTTGTGCAAAGACAAAGACATTTTTTTTTAATTACTCGTTTTTTTTTATTTTAGACCAATTGGAAACCACATAGTCTAATCCCGGGATAGGCCCGGGATCCCGGGAAAAGGCTTCATAAATCCCGTAAGCCCGGGATTGAAAAACATGCTCGGGATTGTATTCTCTAGCACTCACACAGACACAAAACCAGAGCCAGACAGAGCTCATGGTAGGCCTACTAATCCAAATCAGTGCCAGACGGAAGCATTTCCAAGACGCTGGTAGTTGTATTTGTCAGTTGACCCACCTTGTGTTTCCAAGAAGCAAAGCCATACTTCTTGACCGGGCTCGCCGTCTGTACCACTTGTTCGACTCGACTTAGAGTCTTCAGTCCGCAATATTTTAGTATACCCCTGTCTACTATCTCTGGTAACATGCAGGGACTGCGGCGATGCTTCTAAAAATACAAACAAACATACATACAATATTTATTATTATTATTATTATTTTATTATTATTATTATTATTGTGGGCAATTCACACGGTAGGTACTATCTAACAACTAAGCCGTGACGCCTGTCATATAATATTAACTGTTTTATTAATAAAAACGTGTCATTATGTGAACATTTTAATTTTAATTTTATAAAATAAATATTTTGGACAATCCACACGACACTAGCCCCAAACTAAGCAGAGCTTGTACTATGGGAACCAGATAGCTGATATAATACTTACTATGCATTTTTTTTTTTGAAAACAATACTTAGTTACAATATAGCACCCAGACAGAGAACAAACATTGGAGTTGGATTGAAATATTCATTAATAATACTTACTGGTCTAGATCTAGAAGAGCTGATCTGGCAAATTCTGTCTTCCTTTGAGTGTCTGTTAATATAGAAAAAACATATCTGCATGACAGGGCTGATTTTTCCACCTACGAAATAACGCTATTCGCGTAATAGAAAATGACGATCCTTGTTTATGACAAGCCTAAAAAATCGGTTGTCTGTAAAGTCGGTTTACTGACGATAGTTGAACGTGACAACGTCATACAGCTGTCCACGCGGACGCATCGCTCACTCAAGTAGGAGAGAGACAGATGTCGAACGCTGCCGAACGCGAAGGCCGTGCGTGCCTCTTTGTCGCTCGTTCCGCGCTCTCGCTTGCACTTCAAGCCTTAAATGGAACGCCTCCGAGCGAGGTAACTCCGCATGAGTCATGTTTTTTCGTGCGTGCAGCCGGCTCCATCGAATTATAAGACGTTGTCACGTCAAAATCTGTAGATTGAAATACTAGCCTTAGATCGTGTTACCTAACACGCGCAAATAGGCTTGTAAGTAATTTTGTCAGTGACTGTACGCGAGTGCAGCCACGGGCTAACGCTTTTACCGTCTTATAGAAGGGTTTCTAAAAGCCTATTAAAACTAATAAGTACTTAAAATACGTACTTGCAAGCATCGTGTTTCGGTGCAGACTCACTCAAGGGGCAATTCTGAAATAGTTAAACATTATGCAATATATAAATACGATAAGTAGATAGAATATATACGATAGATGCATAATAAGCAGTGAGAGATATCAGTCTTTTAGATGTAAAAGTACCTTTGTAAAAAACATCGGAATTACAAAAAAATAAACCAAGGTGTGAGTCTGTTGCCTATTCTTCTAAACTTGGTGACGTAGCAATAAATTCTCAAACGAGAAAATCTTGTATATATATTTATATATCTCGGAAACTGTGACAACGATTTTCATGAAATTAAGTATACAGTGGGTTTCTGGAGCGATAAATCGATCTAGCTAAGATTCATTTTCAGAAAAGACTCAGGAGTTAAAAATTTTAGCACCATCTGTTGCCGAGTAGTCAAAATCACGAGTTAGTGTCACGGAGAACGCCATCTATAGAACTTCTAGTAAACATCGAGGCGATAAATCGATTTAGTTCGTTTTAATTAAAAACTGTGTCGCGAATATGAAAGTCGAATGATCATACCTCACTTAAGACATCAAAGGTGCACGCAAGAATCTTATTAATCTCACAATCGGCCACATAATCCAGAGGTTTTGTTAAACAAGTGGTCAGCACTCGCGCTTTAGCCTTCAGCCAAACAGGTTGACTGTCAGTCAAACTGTCAAGCAACTTCTTAAAAGCTTCTACGTCGACTGAACCGGAAGTGGTGATGTTCAGTTTGTTGAACACGCAGGTTTCTTGTTCACACTGAAAGCATAAATTTTAAATTATACAAACCCCCGAATCAATAAGTCATAAGTTACTTGAGGCCCAATTAACTGCCTAACCGATTTTCATAAAATTTCTATACGACAAATCTGGAAATATAACCATCCAGATAACAGAAAAAAATACTAAATCGGTTAATTAATGACCAGTGATCGGAGTAGGTAGAGCTATTTTATGTACTTGCCATATTATAAAATAATATGGATATTCCCCGAATCCCGGGATTTGTTTATTAAGTAGAAAAATAATAAAAAGCTATTTATTTACGCCTTAGGGAGTAATGAAAGCATATACTTCTTATAAGTGTAAGATAATATAATAAATAGATAGAAACTTGAGTCATTCAATCACATATATTTTTTTATGTAACAATTTCTTATATTTATACAAAAGAATCAACAATCAATCAACATTTTCATTCTGAAGTTATACAAGAACATACCATACAAATTATTTGTTCCTCAAAAATAGGAACATGATGATTAAAAACAATACAACGTCGCTCGCGCAGTCGTGCTTATGGGCTTACATATACCATTTTTATACTTATTGATAAATATAATTATGATAATCGAATCCCGGAGTATTAGTCGGAATCCCGCGGAATATCCATATTAACATCAATGTTTGCGGTCAATGAACCTAAATAGCTCTACCTACTCCGATCACTGTTAATGACAGAGGTATGCAGTAAAAACCATTAAAAAAAATATTTTAACGAAACGGCTACATTCGGTTTTGATAAAATTTCTATGGGACCAATCTGGCATTACCTTAATTGTTTTTTCAAATCGGCTCATAAATGACGTAGATAAGCTATTTAAAAGAAATACATCTGAATTGAGAATCTCCTTAATTATTTGAAGTCGGTTAAAAATGTACTCACAGTATGTGGCACCACCATAAGATCCCTATGAGTGACGGTCCTCACGGTGGTCGGCGCCGCGGTGGAAACAGTGGCGCCATCTACAACCGTCAGTCGGCTTTGGTCGCGCCACTGGAGTTCGAACCCGCACTCGCGCCGCCACGCCGGTGCTATGAACTCTGATATGTCACAGCATTCGAGAGGGTCGATAGGCTGAAATAGTAAACATCAAGAAAAAAATATTCAAACCACCGTACAAAAAAATATAAAAAAAACCGGTTGTCTGTAAAGCCGGTTTACTGACGATAGTTGAACGTGACAACGTCATACAGCCGTCCACGCGGACGCATCGCTCACTCAAGTAGGAGAGAGACAGATGTCGAACGCTCCCGAACGCGGAGGCCGATTGTGCATCTTTGTCGCTCGTTCCGCGCTCTCGCTTGCACTTCAAGCCTTAAATGGAACGCCTCAGAGCGAGGTAACGCCGCATGAGTCATGTTTTTCCGTGCGTGCAGCCGGCGCCATCGAAATATAAGACGTTGTCACGTCAAAAATAAATACAGTACATACCTAGTATAACTAATAGAACATAGAAATGAGAAATACTACTAATATTAAATATCTGAAAGTTTGGATGGATGTTTGTTACTCAATAACGCCAGAACAGTTGAACGGATCTGGATGAAATTTGGCACAGAGATAGATAATAGGTTATTTTTTATCCCGGTAAAGTGTATGGTTCCCGTGGGATGTACTTATTTTTATTTTTTTATGGAGAGAGAGAGAGGGATTGACATGATTTTTTGCATAGGTACTTTAGGGGTTAACAAAATGATAGGCTAATTTGTATCCATAAAAATGCACGGTTCCTATGGGAATGCTAGTGCTCTCAAACGGTGAAGGAAAACATCATCGTGAGGAAACCCGCGGCTTAGTCAGCTCCGCACGTATTGACCATGTTTTTCCTGTGGATTAGGCCGACTAAGCTGTCAGGACGGTATGGGTGCTGGGCAAGCCTATTCCATCTAAAATCCTGTCCCAGGCACTATAGCGTCCCGCGATTTAGGGCTTGTGTAATCACCTTTACCTCTGACGCCATATAAATCATCTACAATAGATGAAAAGGCCTGTTTACTTTACTTTAGTGGTAGTTTCCTAAATCCTGCAATGCTATCATCAGTACCCGAAGTCGGAGTTTTGCTACCACATTTCGTTACCAAATGTTGTTTTCGTTTCGCCCTATTTGTCTCTCTCTATTGTATGGAGAAAATATGAGACGGCAAAAATACGTTACGTAGTTAGAGTTTTTGTCTCATCTTTTCTCCGTACAATAGACAGAGACAAATAGGCAAAACGAAAACAACATTTGGTAACGAAATGTTGTAAATGCACTGGGACTTCGGGCTCAGATTTCATACGAAAATCGTATATCTTACCTTCGCCGAATCAATATCTGGCTGTACGTTCTTGAGACTGACAACACGAAGTGAATCGCCATTGTTGCTCGCTTCTGTAGTCAAGTGGAAAAATGTTGGAGTTTCACGCCACTGGAAATAAATAACTTTTTCTCAAACATGCTCGGAAATTTGAGCATTATTTTGACAACCTTCTTCGAGATAAAACGAAATTGCTGTACTGGCTTAACACATGCAAGCAGCGGCAAGCAAAAGTTGTATGAAAACCCATTATTGTCGTGATTAGCGGCCAGCAGCCTTATTGTCTAACTTGAAATCCATTATCAAAAATGGAACGATATTTTACTCCGAAACATGGCGACCAAGGAGGTTTTATTTTTAAATAAAACAAAATCGGTTGTCTGTAAAGTCGGTTTACTGACGATAGTTGAACGTGACAACGTCATACAGCTGTCCACGCGGACGCATCGCTCACTCAAGTAGGAGAGAGACAAATGTCGAACGCTGCCGAACGCGGAGGCCGTGCGTGCCTCTTTGTCGCTCGTTCCGCGCTCTCGCTTGCACTTCAAGTCTTAAATGGAACGCCTCAGAGCGAGGTAACGCCGCATGAGTCATGTTTTTCGTGCGTGCAGCCGGCTCCATCGAATTATAAGACGTTGTCACGTCAAAAGTTCAGCCTAGGCAGTATTATCTTATCTGTGGCCTAGGTATTAGGGCTGAGGAAGGTCCTGCTTAGTAGTAACTTAGTTTTAATTTCCACGCATTGTTTGAGAAAAGTACTATACAAGCCTTGGCCACAACTAGGCAGCTTGATGTGTGACCTACCTGTGAACGTAAAACCTGTTTCTCTTCAAACTGAGCGTCGTGTTTAAAGTACTGCATCATGGATGTGAACCCACACTCCGTCAGAGCCGTCGAGTTGAACAGCTGCGGCAGATTGCAGCATTTCGTGTTGAAATACTGAAAGCAGCACAACAATTCTCATGATCTATATCCTATAATAAGATATAGCTATAAGACGTTTCAAAGTGATCCTTGTGATACAACTGAATCAATAGATTTTTTAATTTGAAAAATTATAAGCTCGAAAACATGTGCCAAATGTCAAGTAACTTATATCCTATCACCACACTGTTTAGAAAGAGCTTGACACGATAAAGAAGGAGCATAACAATTTCTTGATTGGTTGGCCAAAAACAGAGGAAAAATGACTTCTAAAATGGAATAAGTTTTGTTAAGGTACTTAAGTAATTACCTATTTTCATAGAAAAAAAATTACTTACGTTTTTTAAGAACCATGATGGACGACGCTCAAAAGGCAAATTCCTTTCCAAATTCTCATATCGACTGAAATAAAATATTTCTTAGTGTTATTCGCTTATTCAAAATTCTGAAATTAAACAGAGTTTTTTATTTATGTCTAACATTTATTTGACTGGCCTCTCAGCTCAGTTGTTAGTACCTTCTGCAGGCGTAGCCGCTCGCCGTAGGTCGTGGGTTCGATCCCCACCGAGAACAAATATTTGTATTTAAGGTGAACACAGATACATATTTATTTGTTCTCTGTCTGGGTGTAATATTGTATTCTAAGTATGTATTTACCCAAAAAAATATATAAGCAAAAGTATTATATCAGCTATCTGGTTCCCATAGTACCAGCTCTGCTTAGTTTGGGGCTAGATAGTGTTGTGTGGATTGTCCACAATATTTATTTATTTATCTCTGGAATTACAAATGAAAACTAACATTTGCGAGAACATGTTCCCGAGTCCAGCGAGAGAGTTGACCGGTGCACAGGCATCATCCTTCCTCAGGCTGGCTTCAGGGCAATTCTGTAATATATCATAATGTTCAAATATTTCTTTTTTTGGTTGACCTATTTTGTCCCAAATGCTAGGATTCCGTTTCTTTTACTACTCGTCCGAAAAGTAAGTCTGCCCTAGCGTCTCTTCACAGTCACTTTCTATCGCTAGATGGCGCTTCTATTCAATGAAGCTGCGGGAACACGTTCAATTTGGAACGAATATCTTTCAGTATTGTCAACTTAAAACCTGTTGATCTTCAAGACAATGCATCAGTGTCTGTCAAAATTACTTAAATGTTTGCCACAGTATAAAGTTATTCAACATTTTTATTGATTAGTTTCTGCAAATAACAGAGAAAGATCTCATGAGTTTATTTTACACAATAGATAAAACTCGCATGAGTGACTGTAAACGTTACTGGAGCCTAATTCTCGGGCCTGATCTCGGAATGGATGATTTCCTTGAGTAATTCATCGACGACCTCATCGTAGAAGCCTCGACAGCTACGATATTCGGAAAACGTAGAAAAAGTGCGGGGATTGTGCAATGCCAATGTGTATTTACGGGACATGGAAACTCTCGGTCGGCCCGAGAATATGGCTCCTGGTCATGAGGAGGGATGAAAGTCATGAGACTAGGAGCGTGATGAATATGGCTGTAGATGGATATGTGAGCAGAGGCAAACAAAACATGAATGCCATGTGTGAAAGATGACATGCATAAGAGAAGAGTGAATGCAGAGATGACGGCTGACAGAAAGGAATGGAGGAGAAAGACATGTTGTGACGACCCCACATAAAATGGGATAAGGAAGAAGAAAATATACCTATGGCGTTTCAGGCAAACTTACATTAACAAGTTGATCCACAGCACAATGCATCAACGCCTGACCTGGACACGTGTTAGTGTACCGTCGTGGTCTGTCATGATAGCATGTGTCTATAACTCTATCAACTACATCTTGCCATGGGCCGATGGGAAGTAACTTTCTAAAAACGGTTTCAAACTGCTCGCTGGAGGGTAGGGAATCGGGTAGACCGAGCTTAGTGTTAAGGCAGCTCCATTGGTGACACTGGAAAATATAACAATTAAAAAATAAATATTGTGGACTATTCACTAATAAATAATAATAAATAAATAATGTGGACAATTCACACAACACTATCTAGCCCCAAACTAAGCAGAGCTTGTACTATGGGAACCAGATAGCTGATTATAATAATTATACTTTAATATATATTTTTTGTAAATACATACTTAGAATACAATATGTACATATAACACCCAGACAGAGAACCACACAAATATTTGTTCTCGGTGGGGATCGAACCCACGGCCTACGGCGCAGAAGGCAGAGCTACTACCAACTGAGCTGAGAGGCCAGTCAAAATGTCATCATTATCAGCCTGAAGAACTCTACTGCTAGACTGGAGGCCTCTCCTCTACGTTTCCAGTAGGAAAAACGATTCTGAGCTCTTTCCATCCACCGACTTAACGCGATCTTAACAATGTCGTCGGTCCATCGGAACACAAGACAACTTACCAATCGGGACGTTCTCAGATACGATCTTCCAAACCCCGCTTGAGCTGAAACCTAGAACAAAAAACACTAAAAACATTTAACTAACAACATAAAATGTTATTGCAAGAATGCTTTATTTATCACTATGACAGAAAAACAGGATAACAGATTGACCCATCACAGTCGGGAGTTTCAAGGCTAAAAATTAGTACATTTATGCAGCGGCCAGCAAAAGAGGCCTTGATCTGAAGCCCACATAACGTAAGTCTATCAATGCCTAATTGTGGCCAAGGCTTGCATGTATAGTATTTTTATCAAGTAGTGCGAGGAAATTAAAAACTAAGTAGTACTACTTGAACTTACTTCGTCAAATACAATTAACAATACTATGTATTTTTTCTCGCGTTGAAGTGTTCATTTATTTCTTTTTCCATTATACGAGTACAACATTTAATTCTGCAACCCAGTTCGAAATTAAAATAAAACCTTTGATAAGTTAGTACCTCCTTGGTTGGCATGTTTCGGAGTAAAGATCGTTCTATTTTTAAATTACATGACAGATATGAGTTTACTATGTAATTTATTTGGCCGAATGGCCGCTATAAACACGAAAGTAATGGATTTTGCATACAACTTTTGCCGACCGCTGCTCGCATGTAGGTATTTGGCCCGTAAGTAGGTACAGCAATTTCAAAATAATGTTGACCAAGCATATTTGAGAAATAAATATTTGTAACGATTAGAATTAGACCAATACTGATCATAGTTATATTTTATTACAAATAATAAAAAAGTACAACTATTTTCATATTTTCTCGACTAGGATAGACAGTCTACATTATACTCGTAGTCTATGTATATAGCATTACTTATTTATTACTTATTTTTGGTGCGCGTTTTTATTTAAAGTGAAGATTTTTTCATTTTGGTCCCTAAATTAATCTATCTAGAACTTATTAATCTATCTTATGTAATAATCTATTGTAAGCTAGGATCAATAAAAATTCTGTTTGTCGTACTTTTGATATAAAATAGTATGCAAATAACAATATGATAAGTACTTACCGTATGAAGAACAAACAAAAGCCACAATATCTTCATGTTACACATAAGAAGGTTCAAGAATAACTGTGTCCACACTCCTATCTTGTGGTCAGCTGACCCCACTAACTATAACACCTACTAACTATTAACGTACACTGTGGCATAGGGACGAATTGACCTACTAACTGTTGAAGTTTCTGTGACATCTTGCATGATAGCGTTTGATTTTGTGTCGTTAAAATAATAGGGGTATCGTATTTTTTTTGTGTTTAAACATGATAACTTTAAGGCCGCGTTCACACTAAACGTGTCAAGGCGCCAAAGACAACTAGAAAAATACCATTTTATTTTACCTTTAAATTATTAACAAGTTGATTGTCAAAGCTACTAACAGTTATAAAGAGGAACGATTCGTTTTCGACAAAAAAATTCAAAAACTACAGACCTGTTTTAACGGTGAAATTTCTCACCGTTAAAAAGCTAAATTATGAGCAACAAAGGCTATATTTTTTTACTAGCGACCCGCCCCGGCTTTGCATGGGCATACCTTAGAAACAAGAAGGTAAAAAAATTAAAAGACCGCTAATTATAAAATAAAACAATTTTTATACCAACATAATTTATTGGACATAAATTAAATAATACAATCGCTTACACAAAGCTAGAATTCATCAGCAAACAAGTGAAACAAAGACATAACTTTAGGCGTCGACCCTATATGAAAGCATGCCCTCTCCTTTAATGGGGAGGAAAACTGACATACACAGACACACATAGATCAACCGCGCATGCGTACAACCGACTGATACTGAAGACACGTAAATTCGACAACTAAGTATGTATCTTAACTGTCATTTAATTCTATAACGCCAAAAACAAGGAGAGCTTAATTCTAGATGGTATTTTCTACCAGCACTTGGCAGGTGTAAAACAGAGGTTGGCGTGTTTAAAATGGGGTAGAAAACAGTCATGAAAAACAGAGGTTGACGTGTTTAAAAAGGAGTAGAAAACAGTCATTCGTCAAATTATTTTAGTTGATTCAAAAAGAGACAGTCGATCGAGCTGCCATCTACAAAAGCTTTGCATGTTCTACCCTCATCGTCATTTCATACAATACTTGTGTATTTTTTCACACATAACCACATTATCAAACAAAACTTAAAACTTCCGCATAATTTTATCAATACCTAATAAACATTGATCTACAATATTTTATCGTAGTAAAGCAAAAATTCAATTGAATCACAAAAATCTCTTTGAAGTAATCGATACGCACATTATATTGAGTCAACAATTACGTCATCGAATAACAGTAAATTTGCTTTTGAAAACAAAAGTGGCTCACTATTATGATTTTTATAGGATTAGTGATGAGTTTTATTCAGTTTATATTTAATTGGTGTACCTACTTACATTATCATAAGCTTGTTTAAAATATTGTATACCTTACTAAAACGAATTTGTTTATAAATGACGTGCGACCTTATATATGATGCCAAAAAATTAAGTGATCTGAAATGGAAGCATGCCTATAAACAGGGTCGAAGCTATAAAGCTAATTATATTCAAACGTGATTCTAAAACAGTTATAGGTACTTTGATTTACGCTAGCGCAAATAATTCACAAACAACCATGACAGATGCAAAAAGCGAAAAAATGTCTTACCACTGTTTTACTTACTTTATTTCGGCCCGTATTCGGGCTTCACGACTTTGACAGATATGGTAATCTCACATATTTTGGGAACAAGCACAAACTTGACTTAGAAAGTATCTTTATTTTGTTATTGTGTTTTTGACATTTGTATTATTATTATTATTTTTGAACTTTGATTGTAATTTATGTTAGGTAAAACCTATGAATAATCCTTATGACTTGTAATAATGCTTACCAAGTAAATTATTATTGATTATTACAGTGCTTGAGTCTGAGTGGAGCCTCAAGTCTAGATTTCTGACACATTTCAATGGAGAACTGACAAAATCTATACTTGAGTCTCGACTCAGACTCAAGCATTGTTTCCGAATAGCCTTAGATTATGTCTAAGGGGAGTAGTCAAAGGAACGTCCAAAATACATTTATCATAGCATATAACCACATCTTGCAGTAGTTGGTAGTCGGTATAACACATACAAATGAAATCAAATATTTATTTGCTTGAAACATGGTTAGTCATTTTCACATATTTCACCAAAGTATTGGAATTAAAATTTCATACGTCACAGTTTGCAAGCCCAAGTATTAGTATTTTTTTACCTCTAGTATTCAAGATCAAATCAAAAGTGTATTTATTTCAACTAGTACTATTCTAAAAACGTAGCATACTAGAGGTCAAACAATACTCATAAAAAATACTATTAAATTGTATGGTTTCTGAATGGTATTTGAATACAGGCCTGACTTGCAGAGTATTTAATTCAAAGCTACAAAAGTATTTAGATCGATATTATCACCTAAATACTATAACAAAACATAATAACTGATGAAACAAACCGGATTCAATGAGGAACATTAAACCAACAAAAGTTTCTCCAATCAATTCCTAGATGGCGCTGTACGTAAGAGAATTCGGCACAGAAAGGAAAGTTCTACTTCATTTACATTTCGTTCCGTTTCGCCTATTTGTCCCTCTCTTTTGCATGGAGAAAAGATGAGACAACAACAATACATTACGTAGAAACGATCGAAACGAGTTAGTGTCTCATCAATTTTCCATACAAAAGAGAGACACGTTCTCACACGAAAACAACAATTGGTAGACAAAATGTTGTAAATGCACTGGGGCTTACCCTTCAGTGTCTCTGTCTTTTGTATGGAGAAAAGATGAGACAACAAAAATACGTTACGTAGAAACGATCGAAACGAGTAAATTAGAGTACTCAAACTAGGGGTACAGATAACAAATTAAATGCATTTCCTGTATAAGTAAGCTCCTAATACATCTAGGATGCCTTACGAAAACATTTTTTTTACAAAATTCCTCATTTAATGGCTTGGCAAGTAAATTAGAGCAGTTCAAAACCGGGATCCGAGCCGATATCCGGAAGTTACATAAGAAAACGCATAAATAGATATTGTTAATAAGTAGATTGTGTAAATAACTGTATCCTCATCACAAAAAATGGTAAGGCACTTTTTCATTCGCCTGTAAAACAAATCGTGCGGAGATGCAGGACTTCTGAGAATTCCACTATTATACTGCTACAATTGAACCTGCAAAGAAATGAACTTGCTTACAGGATACATTAAAATAATAAATAATGCGGACAATACACACACCATTATCTAGCCCCAAACTAAGCAGAGCTTGTATACTATGGGAACCAGATAGCTGATATAATACTTAAGGTTGTCTGGAAGAGATCGCTTTTAGTGATAAGACCGCCCATTGTATTCCACTCTGATGTTTTTCTGTATTTCTTTGTTAATTTTATGTGGTGTACAATAAAGTATTTTCTATCTATCTATCTTCTATCTATCTACTTATATACATTATTTTTTTGTAAATACATACATAGAATACAATATAAAACCCAGACAGAGAACAAATATCTGTGTTCACCACCCAAATAATTTGTCCTCGGTGGGGATCAAACCGACGACCTACCATATATACCTATCATCATCATAAGCCTGAAGAATTCCACTGCTGAACATAGGCCTCCCCTACACATTTCCAGGAAGAACGATTCTGAGCCCTTTCCATCCACCGACTTCCCGCGAGCTTAACAATGTCGTCGATCCATCTGGAGGGTGGGCGTCCTTGTTTTCGTCTTCCGGTTCGTGTTCGCCATTCATCATCATTATCAGCCTGAGAAGTCCACTGCTGAACATAGGTCTCCCCTACACATTTCCAGGAAGAACGATTCGGAGCCCTTTCCATCCACCGACTTCCCGCGAGCTTAATGTAGTCGGTCCATCTGGGGGGTGGGCGCCGTAGTTTTCGTTTTCCGGTTCGTGTTCGCCATTCGAGAACCTTTATTCCCCAACCTTTTCCGGTTCTTCGAGCTTAACCGGCCCATTTGCCACTACAACTTTGCTAATTCTCAGGGTACATGTACCCTGCGCCGTAGGTCGTGGGTTCGATCCCCACCGAGAACAAATACTTGTGTGGTTAACATTGATGTTTGTTTCCTGTCTGGGTGTTATATTGTATTCTTAGTATGTATTTACAAAACAAAATTATATACAAGTATTATTATCAGCTATCTGGCTCTGATCATACAAGCTCTGCTTAGTTTGGGCCTAGATAGTGCTGTGTGAAAAATCGACATTATATATTTATTTCCAGACAAGGAATAATAAACAATGCAATTTTTGTGAATTTTCAAGGATGTGGTTAAATTATGATAAGCTATTTTATTTCATATTCACGATTGGTGACCACACATTAAATACTCATGATTTAAATAACAATACTTCAATTTAAACTAGCTACGAGGCAATGCTTTGTTATAGGAGATGATTACCACTTAACATCAGGTGGGCCATATGCTTGTTTCATCAACCAGTTGTATAAAAAATATAAACTTAATTATACCTACATAATTATAGAAATACTTGATATTATAAATGCATAAGTAAACATTTTTGAATGTTTGTAGTGTGGTTGACCACGCCTGAACTACTGGTGCGATTTGGATAAAATTTTCAAATTAAGAGCTATTTTTTATCACAAAAAATTACATTCTGCCCTAGTAGTTACCTAAGTTAGTGTGAGCGCAATCACAAGAACGCTCCAAAGCCGAATGCTCGCTTCATGCTCTCGAAGTAGTAGCGGCGCCAATTCTCGCTCGTGTGCTCCACTTCTGCAGCGGGAACCAACTCCTGCTTCAACGTCACCAGGGTATGGTCAGCCTGGAATAATCCGCGTTTAATCAGTTTAGTAGCACAGAACTGGTAGGTAGGTCTGGTAGCGGTCCCGCCTTCTGATCCCGGCTGTAGGTTCAAATTATGATCGTGTCTCAATGAGTCTTTCTGTCCAAAATCATGCCAGTACCTTCAAACAGTGAAGGAAACCGGCATGTTCGAAACTAAGTTCAAAAACATGTCAGGTATTTATTTAATTATTTGACAATGGTATTAAGGGTAACAAAAAATATACTTCCAAAAAAAAACAAAAAATAAATAAAATATAAATTAAAATAAACTAAAATAACTAAAACTAACTATAACAGGTCCGGTGCAAAACAAGCGCACACAAACTTCTCTCAAAAACAAGTGACAAGACAAGAAGTAGTATGGCCCATGAAGGGCTTGCCCGGGGAAGTACTGCCACCATGCTTATTTCTGTCGTCTAGCAGCATTGCTGTGTTTCGATTTGAATGGTATGGGTGAAATTACTGGCACATGAAGCTTAAACCTTAAGTTGATACAGGATGGGCACCGTAGGGCACGTCCCTGACCCACCTTCTCATCAATGGTGAAGGTGACCTCTGAGTAGTGTTGATCGGGCCACTGCTTCAGTCGCCAGAGCTGCACAATCTTCTTTCCGGGCACCAGCTCCCGGAACTCTCCCGTCACATTGCCTCCGAAGAGGGCAAACTTTCCTCCCTTCTCTGCCTCCATTTTTACATGCCCCTATAAAAATAAATACATCATTATTGATTCTACAGTAAATATATTTAAACTAAGTACAGATTTACAGAAAAAAATTATATAAGTATTATATCAGCTCTCTAGTTCCCATAACACAAGCTCTGCTTAATTTGGGGCTAGATAGTGTTGTGTGAATTGTCCACAATGTTTATAAAAATAAAACTCATTATCGTCATCAGCCTGAAGAAGTACACAGCTAGGCACAAGGTCTTCTGAAGATTTAGAGCACTCTCCAATTCTCCATCCACCATATTCCGCTGACTTTTTCATGAAACATCGTCAGTCAAACGGGTAAATAAATAAATTGCTTTAGTTTTAATTTTTTTTAGAACCCAACAGTAGAAGGTTTTTATAAGTTTGAGACTGTAATGTTTGTCTGTAAAAAATAAGTATTTAAGTATTATATCAGCTATATCTGGTTCCCATAGTAAAAGCTCTGCTTAGTTTGATAGTGGGCTAGACAGTGTTGTGTGGATTGTCCGCATTATTTATTTATTTATAGTATTGATTTGTTTGATCCTTTAAGAGCGGGTCGTGCGAAAATTTGAGATTTAAAAAAAAAAATTCATAACTAAATAACTAAGGGACATTTTAAAAATCGCAAAAGGACTAATTGTAGACTATACATTTGAGATTAATTCGAATTTAAGTGTGTTAAAAAAATGTACTATTTAACATGACATTTTATTTAACGCTAACATACGATTTTCATTAGCGTTAAATAGAATGTCATGTTAAATAGTATATTTTTTAAAATGTCACTTAGTTATTTAGTTATGATTTTTTTTTTTTAAATCTCAAATTTTCGCACGACCCGCTCTTAATAATTCTTACCTGTGTAAAAGCAGTGACCATTTCTACTCGAGTCATGGCGTCATAGAACTCCTGCCCGCGACATTGAAACTTCTCCGTCAGTTCAATGCATTTTGTGTCTAGTTTCACTCCAATTTGAGTGTTTTTTGGAGAAACTATCGGCTCCATGTTGATTTTCCTGTTGAAACCGCTGGTGATGGTTGAGACATTGTCTGGCCGGACTGCGGTTTCTCCTTTCTTGGGTAGGATTAGACCTATATTCACACATTTTAGGTTAGGATATGAACATGAATCATAAAGGTTCTATGAAGGAAGGAGCACACTTTAATGTACAGTCGCGGTATGAAAATGTTCGTCACCTTAGAGTCGGTTTTCGATTGAACCAGTGCTTTGATCATGAACACATTTTGACATAATTTGTGACGTTAACTTAACGGTGTATTCTGTCTATTCAGTTTCAAAAGGTAGTATGTGATCGTGATACGTTGAACAAATCAAGTTGAAAATCGACGAACATTTTCATTCCGCCATTATACACAAGAAAAAGACATCGTAAATTAATGGCGGCCTTATCGCTCAAAAGCGATTACTTCCAGGTTATACTTATTTTTACTTATTTTTCTACTTTTTTTTGAACCACAAACAGTGAAGTTAAACCACTTTGGAAACAAGCATAACAAGTTGGAAAATGAGTCCTAAGTCTAAGATTTCATTCATTGAGGTGTACTTTAAAATACTTTCACCACACTGATTCAAAGAGCAAGTGACATGACAAGAATATTACAAACTATTGAATAGTTTAAATAGTATTTCACCTTTAGAGAACTCCTCTTTGAGGCTGCGAAGATATTCCTGTAGCTGTTTCCTGATCTCGTCTCGGCCATAATTGTGCATGAAGGCTTTGAGGCGCTGTGCTTCGTCTCCAGTTTCTTTTATAGTAACAGTCATCTGAAAAACATAGTTGTAACATATCTGATAGAGAGCACTGGTGGTCTATTAGTAGTGGCCCCGCCTTCCGATCCGAAGGTTCAAATCCACTCGTGTACCAATGAGTTTTTCTATCGAAAAATTTATGCGCACTATGCCAAGTACTCTCAAAACGGTGAAGGAAAACATCGTGAGGAAACCGGCGTGTTGTAGAACCTATAAAAGTTCAAGCAACACGTGTCAAGGGTCATGCAAAAAGGGCCCACCAGCGGCCTACTTGCGGAAAAACCTGCCCGCACATCAAGTGCGCATGATAAACTTGCCATATTCTGATATATAAAAGCCAACTTAATGAATCAGAATCATTTATTGACAAAGATATATTATTATTATGATTTATTTATAGACAAGCCGGTTTCTCTGTGTCTACGCTAAACAGTGTTGAATTATAGTCATTTAATTTTATTGATATTGTCATTTTTTGTTTTGGTTACTATTTAAGCACTGAGTTACTACTAGTTCCTAGCCAGTTGTCAAGTTTGTTTTTGAAGCCATTAACCGAGTCGGTGCAAACAACATTCTCACTATAAAGACAAAGTACCTCAAAGAGGAATGAAAGAAAGAAAACCATGTGGACAGGATAATATCGACCTGAGGCTTTGTATGAATGTACCTTAATAATTCCATTGTACCTAATAAATTATTTATACCCAAGTAAAGGAGGCAGATGTTGAATGCATAATTCCTGCCCGCAGTACAGCTGTGTATTCAAATAGGTTAAAAATACTTACATCAACTTCGCTGACATCATTTTCTTCGGATAAATTAGGAATATGAAGCTCGCCCTTCCAGATTTCACTACCACCAGGCACGGAACCCTCCCATTTCAACTTGATATCCCATTCATAGAAAAATATTAATTTCCCTTTCCTATTATTAGCTGTAGCTTCTCCGTCAATCTTCTCGACTTCGGAAACTTTAACATTCATTCCGTTCTGACCTATTACAAAGTTGGTTAGTAGTTCCTTCAGGCGGTCTTTAGACCAGGGTCCTGCGTTTTTCTCCGTCCAGTGCCAGTTGTTGACATTTGTGGCATCTGGGCGCTCTTCTACGATCCACCGAGGGTCTCCTTCTCCCCATTTAGCCATCGCACACCACCGTGACTAGGCTACGCACAAGGTCTGGAGGATAGGGTCGAGGAAATATCACACGAAGATTAACAGAAATGCGTGAATAAATCTGTTCGTGTAACGGAATTTTCCCTCAGATTGTTTCCTTGAAATGCTACGTAATCACGCTTTGAAATAGTAAAACTCGTGTTCATAAAAACAACTCCAAAATCTGAAAATCGCGTTACTTGTTCCTATTTCTCGTCGTTACTCGCGATATTTCGAGAAAAGTCATTCACTGACTGAAGTAAAGTGACTGACAAACATACTTTGATCTTTGATTGACATAACAACAGTCGGCATGACAGACCAGGCGGTCTGACTTGCCAACTTTTATGTAAAAGTTCTACCTATAGTTCATTATCATTCGCAGAACCCCTTGCTGAAATATAAATAAAAATGAAAATAAAACACTATGCAATTCATTTGTTAAAACTAATACAATTTTGCAGTTAGTTGCTAATTATATATTGCCCCTAAATAATTGCACAAGGGATTCTATTAATTACCCTTACTTTAATGTGTAAGCAACAACGTAAAACTGTCATATTCAAAGCATGTGTTTAGATATGTTTTTATGCTCTATCTAACGCCTTTCAGATTGGACTTTTGCATTCAAGAATGTTTCATATTTTTTATCATTTTCAAAGTTCTCCAATCAAATTTAACTTGTTTTGGGGAAAGTTACTTTTCATGGCAACATTTTAGTATTTTCTACATGTTTCTAGAACTTTGTTACCAACCGTCAGCACTAATTTCAATTCCGGTCAGATGTCAATGTCAAAATAAATTTATTTACGTTCCATTGTACGCACTAAGGTGCGCATGCGATACGCTCTTGGAGGAAGGATCACAGGTGAAAATTATGTGAGGCACCAAGTCTCTCCGAGTAATTTTTAATCCTATTTTTATAAACCTGCCTTGCTTGATCCTTGATTTTCAGTTGACTAAGTAGGTAAGGTACGTATTTAAGTTAGTTTATTTCTTAGTTAAGCTACGATATTTTAATTTGTAGTGTCCTGTCCACAGGAAAACGAAAGGTAGAACGGCCGCCAACCCGGTAGGCGATAATGTACATCTCGTTATTGTACACGACCGTAATTACATTAGGATGCCAGTTATGCCATGACATGCACACTTGGAGTCCAAGCATGCACATCGAGCAATTCAAACATGCATTTTTGCTTTTTTGTTCTGACACTGGATACTATACCTTGTCCTTGATACTTTACAGGGCGGATCCGACTTGGATAGTCTATGTTATGTTTGAACATAAACACAAGGCGAGGATGCCGCCGCGCAGTGCCAGAAAATGTTTTTTTCAATACACTCAAAGGGGCTGACCCGTCTATGACAATTATCCATCGCTAGATAAAAAAGTAATAATCGAAATATTTATTTGCGGCAGTGTACATGGGCCTTTACAATTTCACAGTGAAAAAAGTGGACTTTTTTTAACTGGGTGTGCATTAACTGGCCGTACATTAACCGGGCCCGCCACCCCACCCGATGCCGATGTGCCTACAAAAAAAACGAGCGAGAGAAATTAGTTGAATGAAAAAGGCTCTAAATCGGACTTCGGAATCGGCTTCCTGATAATTTATACTTACCTTTGAAATATTGGAAAGAAGCTTATTGTCCAGCAATGGAGCTCTTCAAACTGATGGTGATGACAATAGCACGTAGTGCCCCAGTGTGGCTCATAAAATAGAAGTAGGTAATATAAAAAAGGGAATCAGGGTCATTCTCAATTACTTACTCTTTTCCCATCGCCCATCCCAGTCACCTTTCTTTTCCCATCTGAGTTGACCCCGCGAACCTGCTCACTGGTACGGTAGGTGTAGATTGTTTAGAGTAGGTAATAAGTAGGTCAATTACATAAATCTTAACAATATTATGCTATTCAAGGTAAACTAATTAATTCAAATCGTTCCAGCCAATGCGTTGTTTTGTTTCTTACCTACTTGAGCAATTATTATTCCACAAATTAGTAGGTGCATAGGTAAGTAGAACCTACACATATAGGTAGCTATTAGGTAGAGGTATAATCATCAAATTAATATTGGTGTATTGTATGAGTCTCTTCATAGAATTGAGAGAATTCACATTTTCTATTGTACTAAGTGAGATAGGTACTTACCTACCTACTCTTAATAGTGTCTTAGACCTATAGGTACCTAGCCTTGTAACTTGCCATTGTTTTTGAGGTGGCTTCTCGCTTCCAAAAATGGACCCTCTTATTTAAAGGTCATTATGACGTTATTGTACCAATATCACAAGGTCACTTTACCATTATGATAGGTACAGGCACATTCGTAATCGTATGATTTTCATCGCCAAATGGTTCAAACTCGTTATCTCTCGGTGCGAGTGAGATAACAGACCGGCCTCCACGAAAACAAAACGTAAAGCAAAACCAACCGAACCAGCTCAGTTGATCAACGTTGGTGCGCAAACGCGGCTCGCATAGACTCAGTACCAGTTTTACAAATAGAAATACCACAATGTTCCCGCTACGTCGTATTGTCTGCAATAAGGTGCGCGATAGTCCTATAAGTCTTATTCAAGAAGGTAACCTTGTGAGTAATTGATGAGAAAATTGGTGGATTTGCAGATCGCCGAGCAATGGCGAATGCCAGCTGGTGCTGCGCAGGCACGTAAGAACTACAGCTCTGAAGCTGCCCCTCCTCGACCTTTGACCATGCTGACGGATGATGAGGTGGCCATGCAGGAAACAAGTAAATATTAGCAAATTTTGTTACTAATAACAGTTTTCAACAACAAATACCTACTTTTGATGTCTGGTAGGTAGTAGGTAGCTGAAAGCTAAAAGGCACCACCAGCCCCACCAGGCAATAATTTTTCTATCAATTCATCTACTACCCAAACCTTACCACTAGTTTAACCTAAATAACGTACCTACTTAGTACCTTATACTTATTTTTAAGAAAGTATAAGATTATTCAATTTTACGGTAAGTACCTAGGTCTTAAACATTTCAATAACAAAGTATAGCTGTTATAAGTGTGGTCTAGGTCAGCACCGACTTCGACGTGGTTAGAATAACGAGTTGATGTAACATTCTGACTTAGCTTGTTTGTGCACTTCGACTGTCATCATTTCGATTAAAAGCAGTCCTAAAGTTAGCTTACAATAAATAGAAAGATAAGGCATTTGTAAATGATACCGGCGTCAATTTATTATTACGACATCAACATAATCTCAATCATGCATAAATTCAAATTCAATTACTTACACTTTGAAACGTCTTATAGCTAGGTAAGTCTAGAAGCCAATTCCACGCGACCGAGCCTAGAAGAAGATAAGGATATAAGATCTGTAAGGTCGTCAGGTATTTAGATAATAATTATAAATAAAATGATACAAAGAGCTAAAAAATACTATAGACAAATATTATGTAGCAAAACACATAGACCGAAAGACATAATAAGCCTTATTAGCAAAATGTGTGCTGGTAGTACGGTATTTGCTAACTCACCTTTAAAATGCGAATAGTATGACTCTATTTGACCGGTTTGATTATGCAGGTAGGTACGTATATGTTATTTTACCTAGTTTGACTCTAATTAAGAATGCATATTATTTGTTTATTATTTCGATTTGTCGAAGTAACTTCCTCTACATCATTTATTAAAAAGGTAGGCATATTAATTTATAAAAATACCAAGAATTTCAATTTATAAGTTTCAATTTATTTATTTCAGAACCACTTTGAAACTTAACTAAAACTTAAAAATACTTAATCTAATAACTAGTTATTTACTAATTACACTAGCTAATATTTTAGATTTTATAAGTGAATGTTTAATATTATTATGAGAGTAGGTATACTTAGTTAGTTATTTAATTAGTGAATACAGGTTAGTTAGTAACTAATCAGAAAACATAATAATAGTTTCTTAAGTGAAATCTGGTGACAAGAGATAAAATAATTACCAAATATAATGTACCAGTTAGCAACAGCACAAACAAATACCTACTGTGCCATATACACGAGTAGATTACCTATTTGATAAACAATTTAAAGTTTAGGTACAGCTATGATAAGTTGATACAGCTGTAGCGCAAAATATGTTAAACTATGCGAAGAAAAACATGATACCTACAAAAAATACAGGAGTATTCTTTAACAACAATTACAGGCACACAAATGCACAACACAACGATGTAGCATAACTTGGTTACCATTTTAGGTCCCTATGAAAGTAATTTCCACTTACATTGAAAATATTATATTGTAAGTACCCAATTCTTTGGACGCCTACTTGTAAAACTAATTACAACAATAATATGTTTAATAATAGAGCTTGCGAGATGTACATACAATAAGAGATTTAGGTACTCAAATTGATAATTCAATTTGTTTTTTTCATGATTTCCGGCATACCGTTTGGTTCCCAAATAAAATAAATCTGCCAAAATTTTTCACAGTAATAGTTTTTTTTTTATTTATTTATTTATTATACAGAAAGTTAGGTACATTTAACATCGAACAGTGGTTTAAAGCCTAAGTAAGGTTTGTCTTACCACTGTTATAATACCCATTGATATTATGACAGCATTTTGCAAAGGTTCAGTGCTTTCATTTCGATAAGAGTAGGTATAATAATTGAACCTTCAAAAAAAAAACAAATCGTCATGTTTTGCCAATTTCAGTTAGAAAACTTGCATCGGAACAGATTGCCCCACTTGTCAGAAAGATGGAAGACGAGCACAAAATAGACGACGGTGTCAGAAAGCTGCTTTTTGATAATGGTGTAAGTCAATCTTCTAACATAGGAATCTTTAACCACAGTAAGCTATTGGCTAAGGCTCTAAAAATAGCTTCGATAAGCTGGAACCGGTTACCGACGCGTGGACATCGTCTCGGTAAGCGTAGTTGGTAGCGATTGGTGGGTTGGAGGTATTGTTATCTCTAAAATAATATTGGTCAGCGATCGAAATCTCCAGTGAGGTTCATGCTATTTCTATAGCTGTACGCAAAAATGAAACAATCAATCAGTTTTTTGATTGAACTCTGGTGAAAAACTCTTCGACATAGATTTAGCAGTTAGGAAAATTTTATAAGTTATAACTTTTGATTGAAGAATTTTCTGTGGTAAGTCCTCCAGAAAATGATTTCCTAGATCTTAGCAAACAATTTAATTAGGGATATTTCCTGATTCACTGTCAAATTGAAAAATATAGAACACCACCTCACCTTTATTGTCCATTGCAGTTGATGGGCATTGAAACCCCTGTAGAGTACAGCGGCTCTGGCTGCGGATTCCTCACCATGATGCTAGTGGTGGAAGAGATATCCCGAGTCGACCCTGCCGTGGCTGCTTATGTAGACATCCACAACACCCTCGTCAACTCACTGTTCATGAAACTGGGAACGCAGGAGCAGAAACAAAAATACTTGACCAAACTCTGCACAGAATACGTAAGTAGAAATTGACGGCCAGACTTTAAAAGTAATAGAATAATGAATCGTTTAACATTTAAGGTTCTCTAATAGCAATCATGAGCTGGAATACGAATAAGAAGGCCCCATCTGGTCAATTGACGATATTGTTAAAATCACGAGATGTCAAGAAGGACTCAGAATTGATTTTACTAAATGTATAGGGGAGTCCTTTATTTAGCAGTGGACTTCCTAACTTCTTCTGGGTGATAATGGTTAATGATAACGCTAACTTTGCACTTAATGTTTCAGGCCGGCAGTTTCTGCCTGACAGAACCTACAGCAGGATCTGATGCGTTTGCCCTGAAGACAGTTGCAAAGAAGGAGGGAAACCATTTCATCATTAACGGTTCCAAAATGTGGATTTCCAACTCTGATGTCGCTGGAGTATTCCTTGTTATGGCCAATGCTGATCCTTCCAAGGTAGCAATTAATTTAACCTTCATAATATTTATTTATACTTACCTACTACCTACGTCACACTAGATAATAATAGGGATAGAATTGTCAAAAATACATTGATTAGATTTAGATCTTAAAACTTCAATCATTTATCTATAATGATAATGTGAAATACTACGGGGAGCCCGATAAGCCGAACCCTCGAGCTGCATATTCAAGAGGATTTAGATAAACTATTTGCAGTCGACTTGCTGCAGGCATACTCATCCCAGCACATTAAAAGCTCGCTCGGCTAATTCAACAGTTTACTTATCCTCTTCAATTTATTCCAGGGCTACAAAGGAATCACATGCTTCATTGTGGAGCGAAACACGCCAGGTTTGAGCGTCGCCAAACCTGAAAACAAGCTCGGTATCCGCGCATCTGGAACATGTATGGTGCACTTTGACAACGTGAAGGTGCCAGAGGAAAATATCCTTGGGGAATATGGAAAAGGGTAAGTCGTTCAGAAATTATTGTCTCTGCTATAATATGTACTTGTGTTGTTAAACATTCACCAGCCAAACAACGGCATCAACTACATATAAAAAGATTGGGTATAAATATCAACGCCTTAAAAAATATTAAATCTTATAGTGTTGCTATTATTTTTCAGCTACAAATACGCAGCAGGCTTCCTAAACGAAGGCCGTATCGGTATCGCATCGCAAATGATTGGACTCTGCCAGGGTTGCATGGATGCAACTATTCCCTACACGCTTGAAAGAAAACAATTTGGCAAAAGAATTTACGATTTCCAGGTACCTTACTTCATCTATGTAGTAAATAATAGCTACGACTTTAAGCAGCCAAAGCCAGTTTTTACAATAACTTTCATATTACTCTCCATCTCCATCATTTATTTCTGCTTGACCTTTACGTAGCACGGTTTAGGGGGCAGATATTGCTTTTTTTTGTTATTACCTAGGCCTAGGTGGTTAATTACATTGTTTGTCGTCCTCAGGGTATCAGCTACCAGGTCGCGCATCTCTCCACACAGCTCGAAGCTGCGAGGCTTCTTACCTATAACGCGGCTAGGCTCAAGGAGAACGGTCAAGACTTCGTGAAAGAAGCTGCAATGGCTAAATACTACGCTTCGGGTTAGTAACAGTTTTGTTCCTACTAAGAACCGCCAAAGTTTTTTTCTTTAGCAAACACATTGCTAAGATGATATTTGATTACGTCGATTTGTACTTATCAAATTCTACTGTAGACCTGTACTGTAGGTAGTTGTAGATATTTTTTGACGTGATAACGTCTTATAAATTGATGGAGCCGGCTGCATGCACAAAAAAACATGACTCATGCGTCGTTACGTCGTTTCGTCGTTCCTTTTACCTGAGCCCGAGCCCGGGTCGGGTAATGGGTAAGGGTAAATGAGGGTAAGGGTAAGGGTTCGGTCGAGTTCCGGGTCCGGGTCCGAGAGTTCGAGTCCGAGTTCGAGTCCGAGTCCGAGTCCGCGAGTCCGCGAGTATTTTCTTATGACGTTATCACGTTCAACTATCGTCAGTAAAACGACTTTACAGACAACCGATTTTTTTTCTACAATATTATGATATAATCGAGAATATAGATTTACAATAACTTACTTACGATATGCGACCTAACATCCAGAAAAAACAAAACGTTAGTGGTAAAACCATCTAAAACCCCTTTCTAAAGTAGCTTACCTAACTCATAATAATTATTTTTTCCCACTGCCCGTTTTTTCCCATGAGATCCCCGGTTATTTATAACGGGTCCGATTAAAATAATTAAGAATAACCCTACTTTCCCAGCATTCTTCAATCCGTATTCAGAAACAGCGCTTGAAAAAGATTTTTTTGACAGTTCTCCATTGAACATCCATTGACAGAAATCTGTGCTTGAGGCTTGACTCAGACTCAAGCACTGTTTCTGAATACGGGCCTTACACATTCTTGAACCTTCATTGTTCGACCCTCATTGTGCCCATTCTTCCAGAAATTGCTCAGACGCTCACATCGAAGTGCATAGACTTCATGGGCGGAGTTGGTTTCACCCGCGACTTTCCCCAGGAGAAATTCTTCCGGGACGCCAAGATTGGAACCATTTACGAAGGCACCAGCAACATGCAGCTTCAGACTATCGCTAAGCTGATTGCGAAAGAGTACACGCAATAATGAAACTTAGTCAAGGATACCAAAATGATTCCATGCCTTGGAAAAGAGAAACGAATGAGAGGAATATTTTTAAAAACCTTGGAGGAAGAACATTAATTTTAAAAACAATGATAGTTCTTTCAACCCACTCATAGATGGCGTTGATCGAAGGCTGAGGTTTAATCCTGCATTGATCCTATGCCTACTACCGCCATCGCCATCTAGAATGTCTAAATACCTTTTGTTAAATTTGCTATTGAAATTATTTAAACGAAATTAGACTGCTCAACTTTTTAACAACAATATGATTTTTTAGACTGCTAAGAGCATTTTGTAGATTTATATTTAGGTATACAGCGTGTAAAAAGACGACTACCGAATACGAAAGGGGGTGAAACAGCACCCCAAAACCGTAATAAAAAAAAACATTTTTGTCCAAAAAAAAAATTATAGCCGGATAAAAACAATGTTTTAAGATTTTTATTTATTTCGGCAGCCAGCAATGTACGCATTCACGTAGGTAAGTTCGCAAGTGCCTACTAATGTAGGTAGGTAGCAAATTGATATTTGGTAGGCAGGTAGGTACTTACCTAATTCTGCTGTAGCCTTGGTCAAACCAGAAATTGTTCAAATTGAGCTCCACCGCGTTCATGGCACAGCTGAGTTTTCAGCTGAGTTTTATGCGATACTATGGTTCCACGGCCCCTGAGCAACTTCACTGCAGCTCGCGTTCCTACCCGAGGGTTTCTCCCAACATAATTCAAGACCTGCTCTTCTACCCGAAGATCTACGTCTCTGCCACCTCCGCGCCTTTGGGGCGTAATTCTCTCGTTATTCAGAACCCTCTGATAGGCAGCCGTGATGACTCTAGCATCAGACGGGTGGTGTTGGTTCGGGTACCTATCGCGGTAAATACGCAAGGCTCGTGACGCATTTCCGTAAGCTTCACCATAGCACATAAGCATTTTTGTCCATACTCCCTCGCACTAAACATTATGAATACCTACCTAATTAAACACTGTCACTGTTCTATCTAAATTAATAAATAATCCTCAACACTTCACAAATTAATAAAAAAACGCACACACTAATAAAATTAACTAAATACCTAAACAACTACGTTATTAAAAAAACTACTACTAAAAAAAACACTGAAAAGAAAACAAAAAGTCTTTCGCGAAAGATAATGCAATTTGTATGCAACGCGCAAGCTTCCAATACGAGTATTGAACACCAACTAAAAATCAAATCAAAACATTCAAGAAATTAGGTAAGCAGGTAATTCCCCAAATCCTTTGAAAAAAGCCGCAAAAGACACCGCGAATCTTTTTAGACGCGCTGGCGCCCGCTCCGTCATTTATCTTATAAGTGCTCTAATCTAATGCCTATAAGGTTCAGATTTCTATTTAGCTACATTGTCTTTTGACTAAATGCCGCACCACAGGTCATGCCTATTGTAAAATACTTACCGATCAGTGGCTCGGCTCTGTGGTCGCGGGTTCAATTTCCGCCACGGGAAAAATGTTTGTATGAACCTTAGATAAGTATGGCCTAGACGCAGGAGGTTGCGGATTCAATTATCGCAGCAGGACAAATAAATGTTTAATTGGACTTCAGGTACGAAATTCGTCTCTGGTCGATCTCTGTAGCGCAGTTGATATAGCGGCCGGGTTAGACAACCCTCCTGGGTTGCGGGTTCGATTTCCAGACAAATTGTTGCATAAACTTTAGTTAGACTGACCAGTATGGCGTCTAAACGCTGGAGGTAGTACGTTCGATTCCCGGCGCGGGACAAATGTTTGTATGAACTTCAGATAAGTGATTTATTACCGTCTGCCCCCACGAACGACCCCCTATGGCTTAGAGGCAGGAGGTTTGGGTTCGATTCCCGCCGCGGGACAAATACTTGTTTGTATGAAAAAATACGTAAATCGTAACACAAATCTAGTAGATGGGTTAGGTACTCTTGCTACTCTTGCCTACTGCGTTTATGTTTGGTTCGAGTGTTCCAAGCAGTAGTAGTATGATATTAGGTATGATTTCATTATACGGCCGCAAATGAAATTAATTGTACACAAGTGCCCAGTAGGTTTTGATTTGCTATTGTTAGTAGCTAATATTACCTACTAACGTTGGTAGATACGTACAAGCAAGATTAGAAGGTAGTATGTTTTTTTATTTTTTTATTTCAGCTAATGATGAGACGTTCAATAGTCAGTAATAAGTTTTTTAATGACTCAGTGATTTAATTTAGTGCTGGTTTTACCATCTTAGTATGTAGGTAACTACTCAGTCTTTCCCAAAACCTAAGCGTTCGTGACGTAGCTGGCTAAGCAGATCAACGAAGTTAAGCAGAGGTCCGCGTAGTCACCATTTGGATGGGTGACCGCCAGTGGCAAATTCAACTGAGCGCTTTGGATTCAAAGTTGTTAGGCCATGACGGAGGCCTTCGCGTGGCCTAATAACTCCATTACCAGAGTTGGCCACTGACTCGTACGAACTTACTACTTAACTTACAGACAAGTGCTTACTCAAGTTAGGGCCTAAGCAATTTAGGTAAGTGAGTACTTAAGTTCTTACCTTATTGTACCTAGGTACCAGGATACTTGCAATTTGTTTAAATTTTGTTGTTTACGCGGTACCTACCTAAGATTCTGTTGTTTGTAGAACCATAGACAAAGGAAAACAAGTCTGTCTATGGTAGAACTA
This sequence comes from Thera obeliscata, assembly GCA_947578465.1. Taxonomy (NCBI): domain Eukaryota; kingdom Metazoa; phylum Arthropoda; class Insecta; order Lepidoptera; family Geometridae; genus Thera; species Thera obeliscata. The sequence goes on along the minus strand of OX387912.1, from coordinate 17,216,943 downwards.
AGGCAGGCTAGCCGTCTAGGTTCTCTAGGACCTAGAGAACCTAGAGTCTAGGTAGTGGCGCAGACGCGGAGTAACGTGACTCGACCGTCGATAGAGCGCGCGCGCTCGGGGCGTGTTGTCACGGGAGTCTCTCGTCTCGCTCGTGCGCTCGATCAATGACCCAGGGCGAGTTCAGCTGTTCGTGCGGGCAGAATCTGCTTACGCGTACATTGCTGTTTTGTTTATTTTATTTGTTTTTTGCTTTTATAAATGAGATAATTAAGTAGATATGGTATTATTATGGTGTACTATGTGTATGTAACTAGAAAAAAAATTAAAAGGACGTACATAAGTCAACATATTTTTCGAGTTTTTTTTTCGCTAAATATCTTCAGAATCATGGTCTGATTGCAACCCCTCAGTTTTCGGTAGTAGTCTTTTTACACGCTGTACATGGATATTTTTTTGTATTTTTTATAGTGAAATCTTAGGTACCGTAAGATGGGGCTATTTGGAACAAATTTTCGACAAAAGTTACAATAACTTCGATTTAGCTAAGGTGACCACACATTTAGTACTTTTAATGGATAAATCCCGTTTAGACCCACATAATCGTTTACCTAAGATACCTCTATCTTTCATAGACATATTTTTTTCTTATTTTATAACATGCTGTTCCAAATATCGCTTCATTGGGGCTATTTGGAAATTGGTGGTTGCGCCATGCTTTAGCGCTGAATATAATAAGAAGTTTTGAATTGATGGTAAAAGATGATAGTTGGAACTGTTACCAGTAAAAATATTCACACTTTTGGCTATTTGAAATTACCGAGTATAATTTTTTTATATTTTCTTAGGATCAAATAAAAATTTCATGATTTTTTTTGTCCAGACTTTTCTTTTATTAATAGAAACTGTTACAAATAATCAACATTTTAATGAAATTATCTTTAAATATCTTAGCTTAGATATTGGGAAATCCCCATTCATTCAAAATATTCATTTGAGCTGTAAAAATTTCTTCTTCTTCTGGCGAAAAGATCGTTGGATGACCAGCTTGTGATTAAGACGCATTCAAACCTCTACATTTTCATGTCAGCGTACTTCTAGGAATGCTATGCTTCGTCGCAGCTTTGATCCGGCTTTGATTTCGACGATACCTAGCTTTTTCCAAGCTTTTTTAACTGTAAGAGGTAAGGTTTGTATTGTTTCCCATGTCTATGGTTTCTATGGTCCTCTGGTAAACTCGGACCATGATGGCATTGTCCTGGAAAAGATAAAAAAGCTTGTTACACTAGCAAAAAAGCAAAGCCAAGGCTTTTTTTTCGCAGTTCCAAATAGCCCCATATGCTGTTCCAAATAGCCCCCGTGACAAAAAACGCTAAAACTAGGTTAGAATATCCAGCATTTACGAATCCAGTTTACTCCCTACACTCCTGACAATATGTATTATTGGATACAAACTTCAGTTTTTCACTTACTTCGTAAACTTGGGAGCTGCACGGAGGTTGGCGACAGCTCTAAAAACCACGTAAAAAACAACTTTTTTTCAAATGTCGTCTGACACGAAACCCCTCTGGTTAGAACCTCAAAAAGAATACCAATGGACGTGACATTGATTACAGGGTTGCCAGATAGAAAAAATAGATTTCTATCATTGCTATAGTGGAAATTATTTCCACTCGAAACACATAATTTCTTTTTTCCAAATAGCCCCAATGATTCCAAATAGCCCCAACCTACGGTATTTACATAGGTAAGCCCATTCCTACCTGTATTTAGGTAATATAATTGTAAGTTGTATATATTAATAAAATATAAAAACCACTCATTTTGTTTTAACTGATAATTAACCAGTTTCATAAAAGTAATATTCTTGATATCAATCTAATATTTTCTTATATTTAGGAAATATATAAATTAGAACAAAAACTAAAAGTTTTCAATTTAATAATAACTTCAACTAAAACTATTTGTACAATCACATGATTTCAATAGTTTAGCAACAGCAGTAAGCTTTAAATAATTTGAAAAATTGATTATGGCATAGACAAAAAGTATTCCAAACAGCTTAGAGGTTGTATTATGCACATCAAAAAACCCTTGTATACTGAATATTCAATTGGTTTTAAACGAAATTGCATTAAGATGTGACAGTACATCCCTAGTTCTAAACTAGACAGCAGACTGCCTGTTACTTAGGATCATGTGGCAATTTGTATCCGACCATATCTGCGGTTTCTTGAACAGACCGTTCACCCGTTCCCTTGAACTCCTTACTAATTTCCTTGAATCTCCTCGAGTTTTCTAGGTAGTTGCAGTACGATCTAGCTTTGAAATGCATTTCATCTATAGCTTTGCATAGCTGCAGATCAGTGGTCTGATGTTTGCGGTATTCCGAGAGCACATACAGAACCATCTGGTTTTCAGCAAGCTTTTTCGTAGAGCTCTGTTTACGAATCTCCGACAACAAGTGTCTGAGGGTAACAAGAGCCGGTTTCGTGGTGATTGTAGCCATTGTTCACCTTCAAACAAATTAAATATTCAACTTTTCTATCATAAGCGAAGTGATAAATTCTTCAGCGTTTTCATATGTAGGTTTGCTGCTGTTTTTCCAAAAGTCTGGATCCAATTTTGTCAGTTTGTCTTTTGGGAAATGATGGAGAGATGTGTCGTTGAAAATATCAGTGAACTTGAAATTGTTTTCTAGTACCGTTTCATCAGTGTATGGATGTATTTTGTAAATGTAAGGAACTGAGTCTAATACGATTCTGCTAGGATTATTGTCAATCAGAGCAGAGAAACTATTACAAATAAGCAAGCAGTTATGTAACTTACTACTCCAGTTACACCAAAGAAAATTGTTGGTTAATTGTTTAGGACAGTGTGGAAAATATGCTAGTGTGATGCCATTTTCTGGTGTTACATAACTGCCTTCATTGTTTTCTAGTATAACCTCAAGTCCTAATCTCCTGAGGATTTTACACTCTGATTTGTAGAATATGGGGTCGTGAACCAACACTTTGTCAACACCACAAGACTCCTTAATACATAACAAAAGAGCAAGTTGATATCTGGATATGTTACACTCTGCTATGTGACCCAAACCAAAACAAATTATTTCTATGACATTATTTTCTTGTAAAACAGTACTCACAGCTAGAGTAAATGATTTCAAATAATCAGATATCCTTAAATCTTCAACTGCAGTTTCAATATTCCTGAAATAAAAGGTACCTTTGATTATTGTGGATTTGTGGATGTAAACAGACTTAACTAACCTCAAAGTCTGAAAATGAGTTTTTTAAGCAAATAACGTTAGCTACCGTAAAACTTTTACAATGTCTACAACAGTTTCTTCTTGCTGAAACTGTATTACTCTTGCCGTTATTACTGTTTGTTTGTTTTTAGAATTTCGTTTATTTTTCACAACTCGAAAACCATCTTTGTCTATTTCTGAATTTGACATTTTGAAAGTAGATTTTTCTTTACTGTCACTGTCACTGTCAGTAGAGTAGTGTCAGTCCTTGTTTCAACGTCAACGCTCGGGTTGTCAATGTCGTGTTTGTATGATTGGATTTGGGAATAGTTTAAAGTGACGCCTCGGGGCGAAGCGTGGGCGAAGGCTAGACAGTTGCGGGTTCGATTCCCGCTGCGAAGGCCGGGGTGGTAATGGCGGCATGGGCTGAGCGGGCTCGACCAGAAGTCAAATGTTAGAATGATCAACATCAACATGAATTTGCATTAAACGCAATGCAAGTTTTTTTTTTTTTTTTTTTTTCAACTTGCGCGCACTCTAATATATCGCTCATTAAATTCAAAAGTGCCACATTCCAAAAACTTCATTTTTTTCAGGAGAGCGTTTTGAAGTTTTGGGCGTCGTTTTTTCGTATTATTTTGTAAATCATATTTCGTATATACATGTGGGATATATCATTCAATGCGTATTTTAAACCGTTATTTACCTATAGTATAATATTTACTGTAACTTTCACCCAGAAACGTACAGAGTCAAATAAGTCCCTATTGTATATAAAAATGTTCAAAATATTATATGAATTTATTAAATGAAAGGCCACAAATCATACAAAAAATAAGTTTAATTTCAAATTTTACGTCGCAGTTTTGTTAAATGCTTAAAAAAAACTAAAATAAAGAATCACGCACTTGTGTTAGAACCAAAAAACATAAAAACTTGCAAAATTAATTACAAAAAATGGTTTAATTGAAAAAAACAAGGTAGATGAAGATTCATCTGAGTCGCTATCTGATTTACATTCTGTCAAATTCAATAAACGTCTTAAAGCTAGGTGAGTCTAGGTGCCAGTTCCACGCGACCAAGCCTAGAAGAACAGGCAACAAACTACGGCTCGGTTCCTACCGTTTTTTTATAATGATCCGTTTACAAATCAAAGATAGTCTAAAATAATAGCAGTGAAGTTCCAGTGTGGTGCCACTTCACTTAGTCAGACGTATGCAATGCAATAATACAAAAGCAAAAGTTTCAAAGATAGCACACGCTACGCTTCAAAGTTATAATAAAGTATCTACACAGATATAAAAATAAGATAAAATAATAATAAATAGATAGGTTAATAGTAGGTACAGACATTGCAAATTGACATGTTAGCTTCCTATGGGTAGAGTGACCGGGACATCGGGCCACGCAGTTTTATCATTCATATAGCTATCTAGAGTATAGTACGCTTTCTTTATTAAATTACTCTTAACATAGGCTTTAAACTTCCGAATAGGAAGCTTAGTTGCATTTTCCGGAAGTTTATTGTAGAAAAAAAGAGCTGATTTCGTTGTTGAGGAAAGTACAGAACACTGTATTTTCTGTACTTTCCTCATCAACGAAATCAGCTCTTTTTTTCTGGAGTTCTCACATCAGATGCAGTACTTTCATCAAGTATTGACAGATGAAGGTTATTTTGGCTGCCTGCTATTTAATTTTTATCACAAGAACTATCAGACAAGAATGACGGGGACAGCAATCTTTGATCGGCGAAGTTGGAAGTTGAGTCAAAGTTTGTGTTATTGTGTGTTGATGTTTGAAGATCTTCATTTTTTGTTGTGACCATGTTCAAAATCCGATGTGCGCGACTGAGCATTCTATGAACAAAAAAAAAGATGTGAGCCGCTGTAGGTACTTGAACCCCAAAAGTAACTTCAGCAAGTTACCTAAATAGCACCACAAATAGGCAAATACCATTTATTAGATCTTATATTCATATTGTCATAATTTCATGTTGAGGTACATCATCATTCGAAATTTTCATATTACAGTGCAGGCCAGCAAATTGAAATATTAACAGGACGTCTGTCAGATCAACTAGCAGTAAAGAAATCGTTTAATAAAAATACTGTTATATCTCACGAACATCAAAACAGCCATGAAACAAAAAGCTCAAAAAATTCTAATCAAAATCAAGGTAATTTTATACGCAAAACAGACATATTCCATGTACTGCGCTTTTGTTTCAATAAAATTATTATCAAACTTGCAGTATTTAAACATAAAAGAAACGCATTCTGAAATATGGCATGCTTCCTTATTAAATAATATTGTACTCACGTGTTTTCTTTAATTAAAGACGGTCACATTTCAAAATATGGCACTTTTCACTATGTAATAACACTTCAACACCAGTTACTTTCCGGAATATGGCCCTTTTTAATAAAATTGACGTGCGCTTACGCAGACTGCCGGGTCGCAATTAACAATATGGCCGTTTTGCTCTGAAGTTAGTCGTCAACATGACAAAATGGACCACGGGCAGTTGTGTGATTGGACCACTTTAAACTCTAAAGCAATGGGTGTCTCTTTCGAATATAAAAATTTGGACAATTTTGATATGTTTTATGCAATAAAAACGATTTTGATTTTTTTCGGAATGTGGCCCTTTTGAATTTAATAAGCGATATGTGTGTTTACATGTGACTTGACTACCTACGATCTCCAGGTAGGTAGGTAGGTGTTCCACGAAACCCAAGTGAAAAGAGAGTGCTTCCGCGACACAGTTCCATTTTGATTAACCTCCATCCTCATTCCCACAGACGTCCTTCACTATTTGGGTTAGAAAAATTGCCTACTGACAAACATTAGGGGACGCGCCTTTGCATATCGAGTGACCATTGTCCACCTTTTGTATGGGACAATCAAATCTACGCTATTCAGATCACGTAGGTACTAGTATTCGTTTCAACATACCGTAACAAGAAATCTACAATTATTTATTCTGTGGTGGGTGACAATAATATAGCCAGTAGCATTTTTTATTTGTCGTCCACGCCTCGCCATAGGACGACGTTCCAGAAAAAAAACCTAGCGCATCGTGCAGAAAAATCAAACTACCCGCGATCGAATCACACTTTTCTTGAAAAAGAATAAATACCTTGCTTGTACCTACGCTCAATATAAATTAGTCTCGGTTCGTAGCGTTAGCGAAGGTAATACCTATTTTAATTTTTGTGTACCAGAGATTTGTTTTTATTTGTTAGTTAAAACACGCCTTGCTCGTGAAGCTATCGTGTTGCATGGGGTGAATGGTGAACTATTGAAGGTTTTGTGTGAAGTGAAATGGATCGCTACTCAGTGACCCGGCGATCTAAACGCAACAGCAGTGGACTATTTTCCAAATGGAGGAAAAAATATGTGTATGGAATTCTGAGTAAGCCTTGGATAACCAGCAGATACGATTTGAATGTGAGTATTTAAACCTATTCTTCTTCTTAGAGTGCCTCTCCACAACTGAAGGTTGGCAGTCATCCGTTTAAACTTTCTTTTATCTAGGGCAGCGGTACTCAAAGTGTGTTCCGCGGAACCCTAGGGTTCCGCGCTACCCCTGTAGGGGTTCCGCAAGAATTTAGAAAAAAAAAACAAATTAATTAGTAACTGTTACATTGTTCTTTTTAACCGACTTCCAATCAAAAAGGAGGAGGTTCTCAATTCAGTTGTACTTTTTTTTATTGTAGGGTTCCGTCAAGTATTTTGCTTGTCAAAAGGGTTCCGTGACCAAAAAAGTTTGAGAACCGCTGATCTAGGGCAAGCCTAATCAGGTCTTCTACTTTCTTGATCCCGGTCCATTCCCTGTTGTTGCGAAGCCATGATGTTCTTCTTCTACCTACTCCTCTCTTGCCCAACAGCTTGCCCATCATAATAAGATGGAGCTGGCCCCTGTTTAATAAAGCTGACAACTCGACATAATTATATGTCACAAAGCGACAAAATTGTGGAATTGTCACGCTTACGCTATTAATAAAAGTGACAAATATGTCACAAAAGCGCGACAATTCCACAATTTTGTCGCTTTTTGACATACCTAGGTATATGTCGAAATGTCGGCTTTATTAAACAGGCGCCAGATGGTAACGCTCATGCCGTAAGACATGTCCTCAACCTCTATTTTTAATCAAATCGGTGCTTAGGTCCTTCTGGCTGTTATTACTTATTAGGTACCAAAGTATACCGACCTAGTGTGTAGGAATTGGTGTGAAATTATGCTAATTTAGTCGTGAAATCGGTATGGCTTGGCTAGGTTAATAAATAGCTTTCAGTCATGCAGATTACGGTAACGGTACCTACTTAGCAAAATTAACTAAGTGGCTATTTCACCTCTGAGTAATGCTTAAATTAAAATGGTGCCATCTTTGTTTTTGACGGGTCTAAAGTAGAGATGGTAATATTTGTAACTGACGGATTACGTTACTCCTAATGTCGCCACACGGGCCACAACCACAACCACAAAACGTCGCCACCGGCATATTTCCTTTAGTTCTCATACATTTTACATGGACTTGCCGCACAGGGTTGACGCCGGTAGCCGCCACACGCTACAAATCGTCGTTGTATAAAATGTATGAAAACTACAGGAAATATGCCCGTGGGCACACCACGACCACGGGCCACGTGACCACTGAGATGATAATACCCACCAACCACCTAAGCACCCTAAATACATACTAAACAGATACTTGGACAGGGCATTTTTCCTCAAAGGGGATTTTGACTCCTAACGTCAAAATCCCCTTTATCCCCTATAGAGATTAGTAGACAAATGATAATATACCAAAATCCTCTGTAAAGGGGATACTAACCCCTCGTTGCACCCTAAGTATTTACTATGAAATAAAGCTAAAAAAAATCAGTAGGTAAGAGACATAGTTAGCAATTATTAATGTTACCTACTTTAGCGGAACTTCCTTTTAGAAATTACGCAGATATTATTATGTTGGTAAAAGATTTGGTCATGTACTTTTGCCGCAAGCACGTGCCGGGCGTGGCTCCGTATGCAGACAACGTTCGGATGCTAATTTGGACTACTGACACCTTATTCGATGAATTTCGACGCGTAAATGACTCAGGATTATAATATACATATACCTACCTACTATCGTTTCCATGACGTACCTAGTTTCTCTACCTTACTCTCGTACTGACATATTTTTTTTATTTACTTGCACTCGACACCTTTTTCGGATTTATTTTTTAAAGCTCTTTATGAGATGCATTTTTTGTTCTTACATAAAGTTAGTGTCATATAAATAAATAAATAAATAAATAATGCTGGACAATTAACACAACATTATCCAGCCCCAACCTAAGCAGAGCTTGTGTTGATATACATAATACAATACATTAACATGTATAGATATTTTTTATTTTATATAGAAAACGACCAGAACACCCGGAACAAATACCTGCAGATCGTACTAAGAAGTATTTGTTCCAAGGCAGGAATCGAACCCGCAACCTCTTGCGTCGCAGGTGGACATTCGCCCACCGCACCACAGAGGTCATCAATAGTATAATGTTTAGCATACTGAGAGCTGTTACCCGAAGTCGAAGTTTTGCTACCACATTTCGTTACCAAATGTTGTTTTCGTTTCGCCTATTGGTCTCTGTCTATTGTATGGAGAAAATATGAGACGGCAAAAATACGTTACGTAGTTAGAGTTGTTGTCTCATCTTTTCTCCATACAATAGACAGAGACCAATAGACAGAGACAAATAGGCAAAACGAAAACAACATTTTGATAACGAAATGTTGTAGATGCACTGGGACTTCGGGCTCTGAACTTTATCAAACGGATCAGATTTGTTCGCGGGTATAAGAGCAAACTTCTTCTGTCGAACCAAAAAGGCCAATAGCAAGAGGTTTCCCAATACCATAATACATTTATAACTACTAGCTGCATGTCCCGGCTTCGCACGGGTGGACATTTATTTTTTAAGCACATAAATAATTATGTTACTCAGGGTGAATGAAGCTTTCCAATGATGAAAGAGTTTTTGAAATCGGCAATACAAATCTGTCCTCCCTATAATAATAGTATAGATAGATATAGAATAGTTTAGACTTTAGACTGAGTACTGAGCAGGTAGCCCCTGTGCTTATTTTAGGTAACGCAAATTATAGTTACCTCCTTAGTTCGTACAAACAATAAGTAATAATAATTGTTATTGAGCCATGTATGATCAATGGAAACTACACAGGTACCTATATCTACCAAGGTAAGAAGGATAATACTTATACCGGTTTTCATTACATTAGACCCGTGTATTGCGTCGCCGACTGTCCCTCTCATTTAGTATGGAGGAAACAGAGACAAAACTACGATTCTTGTCATATTTTTTTTTATGCAACATTGTCTCTTTCACATCAAACTTTTTTTCTGCACTATACATGCATTTTTCTTGTAATGCACACAAGTTATAAGGGAACAAATGAACTTGCATACATTAACATAACGTTCAAAATCATAAGCCTCCTCTTTGTTTACCGTAGTCGGGTATTAACACAAGATAATTAATTAATAATGGTCTAATCTGTATAACTTTTCTTCACGCTTTTCTGAACTTACTTTCATTAAATTTTTGAGGTCAATCTTAATTAATGCATCCGCAATTTTATCTTAAATGTAATCTCAGAATTTTGCATCTAAAACAAACTTGATGCTTGTGATTTATCTGCTGATCCAAAATCAATTTTATTGCATTGTAATTGAGATAGATATTGCATGTTGGCAATTCAGTTGCGACAGTGGCTTCTATTCAAGTCATAGTTTCGTACTTACAAACATTATGCTTGTTGCGTGGTTAGTTGAACACGGTGTTAGAAGGGAAAGGTTCGTGTTTTATGCCGAAAAATTGCATTAAAAAAAGAACACTGCAATTTACGTTCCGTTATAAAATAAATCGTGAAAAAAAAGTGTCATGAACAAATTTTGCTAGAAAAAATTTTGAATTAAGAATTGATCGAAGCGAATTGATTTGACAAGTGCCATAGACTAAAGTGAGGTCAGAGGTGACAATGCCCCAGATTTTCTTTAAAAAAGTGATGGTGCTGCGGGAACCTGGCACCTTCGAGGTAAGCCACTTTCACTTTCCGCCGAGCGCCCATGGTGGCGGGCAAAACCCTGTTTTATTTTTAGTGGCTTCCTTTGCCAAGGACCGGTCTATTCTCGATCGCAATGCTTTGTCTTGCTTTGAACAGTTTGAACCAGCTGACCAGCACTAAAATAAGTTTTAAAACGAATAGTAGGTACCTCGACGTTATTTTCCAATAAAACTTGAATCTGAATTTATTTTGGAAAACCTACTGATTTTTTTTTCATTCAGATTCAGATTAAAAAAAAGTAAGTATACAAGTTAGGCTAACTTGTATACTACTTACTTTTTTTTAATCCTCTAACGGGTGGGGCAAAAGTAATCATCCGATGTTCTTTTTCCGTAGTTTTTTCATTAATGAAAAACTTGGGTTCTGCTTGTAAATTTTTTTTACTTAATCTATTATTAGGTATTTATTCCATCCAGTTGAGAAAATGATATCGGTCAAGTGGCCGCCGCTATAGAGTTGATGACCATGCGAATTGACATTTGAGGCCATTTGCGAAAGGGTTTACCATTAGGGTGGTACTTTTGCCGCACCTTGTACAAGGATTGCTAAATTCTAGTACAAGCGCTGGTTAATTTGAGGCTAGATAGAGTTGTGTGGATTGTTCACAATTATATTTATTTATAAGACCTATCATCCACAGCTTGAATTCACCCACTGCTGGGTATAGGCCTCCCTTAGTTTGTGCTATCTACCTCGATCTTGTGCCAGTCCAAACAATTGCTTCCCCGCGACCCTGACTAGGTATGTTGTCCATCCATCTTGCTGCAGGGCGCCCTATCGTCGTGCCTAGGGCGCTACAATACCTAACTTATGCACAATTATTATTTTTAAAATAATAAAGCCTAGATTAGTAATATAACATTTTATTGTAGGTAGGACACAAAAATACTATAAAATATAGGCGTAACTTACTAATGCACAATAGACGTCCTCATCGCCGCATGAGATTTATACCTACTAGATACTATTATAACTAAATTATTTTTTATTTAGATGCACTGGCCGTGATTCATTGAACAATGAAGCAAATACTCACGTCACCCACAGACATTACCTGTTTTTAACTAAGTAGGTATTGGTAAATGGTACGCACCCACTGACGCCACCCAGTCAATGTGATTTTTTTTGTAAATGCATCAACCTACATTATCCTGTAGGCGCCAGTCAATAGTAATTATACCTACCTATTTGATTCGCTTAGAAGCTGTGAATGTATAGGTGTATAAACTTGTGTAGGTACACTTCATTTATTTTTTTATCCAGTCGTGTACCAATGAGTTTTTCTGCCCAAAAATTTATGTACACTATGCCAGTTCTCTCAAACAGTGAAGGAAAACATAGTGAGGACCGGCATGTCGTAGAAACTAAAAAGTTCGAAAATGTGTGTCAAGTGCACGAAAGGAACCTCGTTGAGGTGCACTTAAAATCGTATCACCACACTTGGTTCGAAAGAATCAGTGACACGATAAGAAGAACAAGAATTTATAGGGTTGCCTAAAAACTTACCTTATGGCTCGTATGCTTGAGTCTTGAGTCTACTGACTTAAGACTCAAGCACAGGGGGGCAATTCTAGACCAGTGACTTTTTTGTCACGGTAGATATATATCACAAGAACTGTCAAATTTAAATAGACATGACATTTTCAATAGATATCGTATTCCAGCAATATCACTATAGACATATAACGAGCGAAGGCCGTTAGATATGTGTCGAGTGGTGAGTAGTGTCGACATTGACATCTCTAATATACTTTGGGTGACTTTGGGCTTTTTTTTTCTTTCGGTCCTTGGAGCAGGCTAGAGTACCAAGACCATACCACCTAGTCTTACTTTTTGATAAAAAGTCAATGATGTTTACTTGTTTGTAGGGGATACAAGTTGGGAGCGAGAACGCGAATAATGCTTTCTCATAAACCTACAATAAGTGAAGAGTGATTGAATTTAGCTCGTACTTAGTAATGATTCAATGGCGCAGTTAGAAGAGCAGTCAATCAAACAGTCAACGTCTATACTTGTATCTGGGGTTCAACCTTCGAGAGAAATATTCTTTTTGCATTGAATAGCCATCTAGTTGTTAACCTTTGAATTAAAAATTCAAGTCATCGGAGTCCTTCTCTTGAGTGTAATGATCCTGACAATGACATATCTACAACACTTCATAGACAATGGACCATAGATTACAAACAACAAAGTTTACAGTTACAGTGGAACATAACGTTCCGTGTGTTTCCGGAATTAATTATTGTAACTAACATTTTGTGCGAAAAGTCCATTGATTACTATTTAATGAAAATGAATCTACTATAAACAACAACAAGAACGCATTATAAACGCCGTTTAATAGGAAATGTGTTTATTTGAAGACAATAATAAAGTTAGTGCTATCGAACTATTCTATCGATAGAAACGGAACGTAGATAAACATGAACAACAACGGGATAGTCTGTAGAAGTTCTAAGAATGAACCTTCTTTCTGACATCTCTAAAGTAAAAGTCTAACGTAAAAGTCTAACGGTGGCTAGAATACGCATTTTAGCGCGGTTCGATATTATGTTCGACAAATTTGGTGATATGACACTGCTTTCGCGACATTTCAAATCTCTATTTCGAGCGTAAATATCTAAAAGTCTAGAATTGGCCCCCTGTTTCTTCTTTGAAAAATGTCATAAATCTACTGATTTATAACATTTTTCAATGAAGAACTATCAAAACATCTAAACTTGAGGCTCGATTCAGACACAAGCAATATTTCTGAATATGGGCCTCAGTCTACTACATAAGTACTACGTCATTATACCTCCTACTTACATGTAAACAGAAGGTAATGACGGGTAAGTGGCATGGTCACTGGTCACGTACCATTGGCATCTAATCAGACCACGGCGGCTGTTGTGGCCCCGTTGCGTAACTCGCATCGCTTTTATAGAGTTCTAGGTAGGTATGAAAGATGATTGGCCATCTTGTACGACATGACAGCTTTATCAGAAATATCATCGAAGGAAAGGTGGAGGGAAAGAGAGGAAGAGGAAGACCAAGGATAAGCTACATGAGCTCTAAATAAAAGCAAAGATTGCCGTCATGTCGTATAAGGAGGTCAAGAAGGTTGCCCTCAAAAGAAATATCTGGAGAAAAATGCATACATTACCTACTCTTAAATAAGAAGAAGAAGGGTTGTCTGTGGTTTTTTGACGCGGGATGGTTTGAAAATTTTCCTGTTATTTTAATTGTTTTTTGCTATTTAAAGTGTGAATTTAGGCTCAGTTTTATGATGCACGATTGTAATTAATTACGGACTATACGGGAATTACATTTTCGGTGCATTTGGGCGCGGTCCCAAATATGGACGCGGCCGAGGTCGATCTCGGGCCTCGGTCCAGCAACAGTACCATGAGTGAAGAAGACATGGACCTGCAGGCAATCATTGATGTAAATCAACAATGTGAGGAATTATTTTCTGTGAATGAGGCGCGGCCGGCGAAACGATTGAGGATTAACGTTATCAACGACGAAAGAGAATGTGTTGATGAGGATGAATTTACGCTTGTGCAAAGGAAGGCACATCGTGTTGCGGCTAGAAAACTCCAAGGATCGACATCTGAGAGAAGTACCAATGTAATGACTGATAGCGATAACTGCTTGGAAGTATGTGTCTCGTCATACCAACTGTTACCAAAACAAATTGGATTGGCTATGTTACTGAAAGCTGAAGGAATAACAAATGTAACAAAGATAAAATACAAAAGTCCATATAGAGTAGTCATTACATTTGAAAATAAGGACGATGCAGACCAATTAATTTTGAATAAAACCTTTATGGAGTCTGGGTACAGATGCTTTATGACTAATGAGGTTGGCATTAGCTATGGTGTGGTGAAGTATTTGGAACTTGATGTAAAGGAAGAAGATTTGATGGAGTCATTGCAGTGCGATCAAAAAATAATGTCTGTAAAAAGGTTGAATAGAATGTCGGAAGAAGGTGAATGGGTCACGAGCGAGACTGTACGTTTTGGATTCAAAGGCGCTACTTTGCCTCCCTATGTGTTTGGATATGGTTGCAGATTCAAAGTAGATCCTTACACTTTTCCGGTGACGCAGTGTTCTGTGTGCTGGAAGTTTGGACATATGACACGAACTTGTCCAACGAAAAAGTCGTGTTGTCCGAAATGTGGCCGAGGACACACAAACTGTGAGACGACGGAGTACCGATGTATTAACTGCAAAGGCAAGCATATGGCCCTGAGTAAGTCGTGTCCTGTATATTTGAAGGAACGTAAAATTAGGTCCATTATGTGTGAAGAAAATTGTACCTATAAAAATGCGTTGTCGAAGTACCTAGAGAATACAACTTGCAATTTTGATGAGCACTTTATGAATCCATCCTTTAAGTTTGGTAATCAAAATTACTCGATGAGCTATGAACCACCTAGGCTAAATAAATCTTACAGTCAAAGTGTTGGCGCAAAGGTGATCCAAACGCAAGCTTCAATACACTTGGAGCCTGAAGTTTTGTGCAACAATGTAGGAGAGCTCAGTGATGATGGATCCAAGGAGAGCAGTGAAGAAAATGTTGCTGAAAATGGACCAGTTAATGCACGGAAAAAGAAAATTAGGAAGAGTAAAAGACGTGGAAAGGTACAGTTGAATAATAATAGCGATGCTGCTCTAGAATCATCGTTTATGATGAAGGCAACGGCTGAGACGAAAAATGAAAGAAAATCCAACAAAAACAAGAAGGAAAAAAGCAGTTTTAGCAGAATATTTAGAAAAGTGAAGGATATTGTATTTTCTGCCTCAAGTTTTGAAGAGAAAGTTAGTCAGGTGTTGAAACTACTTTTTGATGAATTAATATCGTTCTTAGTGCAGATGGTGAGCAGTGGAGATGTGTTTACTAAAATATTAGGCCTCTTTTATGATGGATAACAATATCTCTATTGTAACTGCAGTCAGGGCATCAGGCCCTGTGGGTTTTGCTGCGCAATTTTTAAATATTGCGCAGTGGCACTCGCAGAGCTTGATGCCCAAAAAACGAGAGCTTCAACTATTACTTTGACACGAACTTTTTACATTAGTTTATCATATTATTAAGTCGTAGCAGTTTTTTGTAAGCAATAACAGGGCTGACATAGTCGCTGTGCGACTCTAAGTCCTTTAAAATTGAGAATAAAAAAAAAAATAAAAAAAAAAGAAGAAGAAGAAGGTAGGTATAGGTAACGTCATGAAGAATAGACAAACAGACAACAAGTGAAGTTTAAAAAACTTGAGAAACCGACTTCATGACCAAACTGAACTGATTTTGATATAAAATACCTACTTATTGAAAGCTTACAACCGCACTAGTCACTACGATTTTTGGAAGGTCCCACGATGTCTCTGGTTTGCCATCCTCAAACCCTGATTTCCTTATCATGGGACCACCTTTGAAATATCTTCTTTCCAACAAAAAAAAAAAAAATCATCAAAATCGGTTCATAAACGACGAAATTATCCGCGAACAAACATAAAAAAAGTATAATTATACGGTCGAATTAAGAAACCTCCTTTTTTGAAGTCTGTTAAAAAGTATACGAAGTCATCAGAGAGCACTGGTGGTCTAGTGGTAGTGGCCCCGCCTTCCGATCCGAAGGTCATGGGTTCAAATCCACTCGTGTACCAATGAGTTTTTCTGTCGAAAAAATGTGCACTATGCCAGTACTCTCAAAACGGTGAAGGACAACATCGTGAGGAAACCGGCGTGTTGTAGAACCTAAAAAAGTTCGAGCAACACGTGTCAAGGGTCACGTAAAAAGGGCCCACCAGCGGCCTACTTGCGGAAAAACCTGCGTGCGCATGATAAACTTGCCGAAGTCATCATCATACCGTGCTTGACATATGCTGCCAAGCGCGGTCCCTCACCAGACACGAAGAAAACAAATTATCTGTGTGCGAGAGGAAGAAGGCATAATGAGAATTAAAAAATCGGACAGAATCAAGCAACTAAATCATTGAGGACAAAGCAAAGCTAATTGACATCGTCAACGTAATTTTCTAATTACATTGTTGGTGAGAGTTCACTCAAATTGGGCAGGTCATATTTGCCCAATGGAAACTCCAATCCAATCTCCGTCAGCCATACGCCAAGAAAAAAGGCCAAAGTACTAAGGCACTGATTAGGTAGGTAACCTAGCGCAGCTGCCAGCATTTTCCACGCCCTAATAAGATTTAAACAAGCGAAACTAACTTTGCAGAAAATAAACATGAGACGACGTAAGTTACTTGGCACACAGATCATCCTTATTTTAGCTCTGTGGGCTAAGGACTTGCAATAAAAGAAAACTTGATTTATGATCTTCTTCTTATCGTGTCACTGATTCTTTCGAACCAAGTGTGGTGAAAGAATTTTAAGTGCGCCTCAAAGAGGCTCCTTTCGTGCACTAGACACATATTTTCGAACTTTTTAGGTTCTACGATATGCCGGTTTCCTCACGATGTTTTCCTTCACCGTTTGAGAGCACTGGCATAGTGTACATAAATTTTTGCGAAGAAAAACTCATTGGTACACGACTGGATTTGAACCCACGACCTTAGGATCGGAAGGCGGGGCCGCTACCACTAGGCCACCAGCTGTGAACTTAATACTGAAGCTTACATACAGCAAGCTATAATAAGCTCTAACCTTCGAGGGATAAGATGAAAAATCTGTTGTGTTAGATAGCAAGTGTCAGTAAGTGCGGCGGCGTGCCAACAGATGGCGTTAGAAAAGCTAAAGGCGTCACGTCACGTTGTGATTGATGAATTGTATTGTATTCTTCAAGCGAGCTATGCGTACTATAATATTTTTAGGGTTTCGAAGCCTAACAAGAACTCTGTTTTTTTGTTTTAATAATAATGATATAGTTTTTATTTCAGCATTAAAAACCCCATAAATTAAAAATACATAAAAGCACAAACGAAAAGATTGCTGAATGCAGTGCAGTTGAGCCTCAAGCATAGATTTTTGGCATTTCTCAATGGAGAACTGTCAAAAACTCTATGCTTGAGAGTGCTTAAGGCTCGACTCAGACTCAAGCACTGTTTCTGAATACGAGCCTTAGAATAGGCACCTTAACTACTTGCGGTGTCCGTCCTGGTGTACCGAGAGCCAAAACCTGCATTATATGGATGTTTATATCGGCCATGCAGTGTAGAATACCATTTTGACTGGCCTCACAGCTCAGTTGGTAGTAGCTCTGCCTTCTGCGCCATAGGTTGTGGGTTCGATCCCCACCGAGAACAAATATTTGTGCGGTGAACTCAGATGTTTATTCTCTGTCTGGGTGTTATATTGTATTCTATGTACTACCTATGTATTTACAAAAAAATAATATTTATATAAGTACTACTAGTGGCCGCCCGCGGCTTCGCTCGCCCGTTCCCGTAACACCCCGTTCCCGTTGATTTTTCGGGATAAAAAGTATCCTATGTCCTTCTCCCGGTTCTAAGCTACTTCCCCACTAATTTTCTGCCAAATCGGTTCAGCCGTTCTTGAGTTATAAATAGTGTAACTAACACGACTTACTTTTATAAATATAGAAGATATCAGCTATCTGGTTCCCATAGTACAAGCTCTGCTTAGTTTAGGGCTAGATAGTGTTGAGTGGATTGTCTAGAACATTTAATTGTTTATTTTTTTAAAGTTTTACGAGAAAGATGGTTAGGTTATGCAATAAGCGGTTTTGGTGCAAATCATAAGACATTGGCGTCAACGGTCACAACACTGTTAATTCATGTTTTATTTTACTCTTATTCATGATTTTTTTTATTATTATGTCTTTCTTCTTCTTTTTGTGTCACTAGTTCTTGCAAATCAGTGTGGTGAAAGGATTTAAATTGCGCCAAATTTAATGATGATGATGATTTATCACAGCACAGTGATAAATCATCATCATCATTAGAGTCTTCTAGTTTCCATTTTGAAATTAGACGCCTTCAGGGTCATAGTCGTTTCATTTTTTTTGCCGAACTCAAATAAAAAAGAGGGTTCTCAATTCGGTTGTATATTTTTTTCAGTCTACTTACTATTAAAAATATAATTTGCACCAATGGCACCCTCGAATCGTGGGCCCCGATGGTTTATTAGTAGTGACTATGGGCGGAGAACCTTGATCAACGATGGAGAAGCTGTTCGACGTTGTGTTTCTATCTGGATAATTTTATTTTGACTTTGCATATTATTTTTATAGCCTCTGACTTGTTCCACACAAAAAGGTCAAATACTAGAGTCCGCGCAAGATAACTTTGCGCGTGCCCGATGGCGCAAAATGTAAAAAAACTAATTTTACTTTCCTCACTCATGTTTGCAAATAGAAAATGTGTGTTCAATCCATTTTTTTCATGTTTTTCGCCATCTGACACGTGCGAAGTTACCTTGCGCGGGGTCTATAGCATCTTTGTTATGACAACTTACGTAGTGTTTTCTCTTCGATACGTGACTTAACACTATCGATTCACCTTTTTAATGATACAAGAAATTCAAAGGTGCTTGTATAATCTTTGCCACTCCCAGTTAGAGAGTAGGTAGGTAAGGGGAAAAAGTTGTCATAGAAGTTACATCTTTTTTTTAGGGTTCCGTAGCCAAATGGCAAAAACGGAACCCTTATAGATTCGTCATGTCTGTCTGTCTGTCTGTCTGTCTGTCTGTCTGTCTGTCTGTCTGTCTGTCCGTCCGTATGTCACAGCCATTTTTCTCCGAAACTGTAAGAGCTAGACTGATGAAACTTGGTGAGTAGATGTATTCTGGGAACCGCATTAAGAATTTAACATAAAAATAAAAAATAAACTATAAATTTCAGGGGTCCCCATACTTGAAACTGAAACTCAAATATTTTTTTTTCATCGAACCCATACGTGTGGGGTATCTATGAATAGGTCTTCAAAAATGATGTTGAGGTTTCTAATATCGTTTTTTTTTAAACTTAATAGTTTGCGCGAGAGACACTTCCAAAGTGGAAAAAAGTTGGTCCCCCCCCCCTCTAACTTCTAAAGTAAGAGAATGATAATACTAAAAAAAATATATGTTGTACATTACTATGTAAACTTTCAACGATTTTTAGTTTGAACGAGATCTAGTCAGTAGTTTTTTTTTTATACGTCATAAACCGTAAACCGCAATTTACCTTTCGACGAACTACAAGAACCTTATTATGTCACATCAAGTAACATAATATAAAGGTTCTTGTAGTTCGTCGTGCTACGGAACCCTTCATGGGCGAGTCCGACTCGCACTTGGCTGCTTTTTTATATATTTGATGAGCTGTGTCTTTTAGCGACTACTATAATACTGCCCTAGAAAAACACACCAAGAAAAAATCAACTCACTTTCAACCGTTCATGAAGGGGCTCAAAAGTGAGCTGAGCTGCAGCTTTTGAGACTATAATCCATTCTCATATTACTGTTGGCTGAACTCCGTTCGCTGCGATGTATTGTTACCTGAGTGTTGAAAGTCACGTTTTTTGAGTCCCGAGACGGGTTTGGCGCCAGAGCGTTAGCGAGGGCGCCAATGGAGCTTGAGGGACTCAAAAGACTTTCACCCGAGGTAAACACTGTGCTTTTCATTACGAATACAAGGAAAGTAAAAATAAAAACATGAAAGAAAAATTAGTGAAAATGAAGATTGAATTGCCGCCTTCCCGGTTTTTTTTTCTTTTTCTCTGGCGGGCCTTCGGCATCGGCTCGCCAGCATTATTCAGCCATTATTTTCATTTTCATAATTTAAATCTATGTTATTTTAAATAAATAGTTGAAGCTATACACTAATCAAGTAATTTAGAAGATATATTATTTATTTAATACTATCTTTGTTATTTAAATTTAAATATTACATTGCGCTCTAATTAGACTTTTTAAACTTCTTACCGTTGTAATGGGTTTCCAACCTACTTGCTGAATAAAAAGTTGGAATTTGGTTGAACAACCTCCTTGCAGTTAGAAAGACTTTAGAAAGTTGGAACATGGTTGAATAAAATAGAAATTGTTTTTTTTTATAATTTGACTGCTGTCAGTAGAAAGCGATTCTCCCTAGGGCTGAAAGTTTTACTTTCAATTAGGCCCCTCAGGCAACTTCATACCTACTTTCAGAGTATGAGTAATGAAAATGTCATTTTTAATTCCATCAACTTGAAAACAGGTGGGTAGATTAGATTAGACGGACACATTTTAGTTCTAAGATTTTAGTTGATCCCGGCCTCGCTCAGGTTGAATAACCAACAAGGTTGACCTTTTCAGTCCAAGTAGGTTTTATGAATTGTTCAAAAAAAAGAAGAAGTTAAGACTCTTCTCTGAACGATCGAGGATCAAGTAGGTAGTAGGTAGCGGTTTTTCTAATTTTGACAATCGTGTGCTTTTATTTTTGTTTAGTTTTGTACTTGTGTGTGTCCTGTTTCCTGTTTGATTGTTTTTAATATTTGAATCATTGAACTATTCACACCCACACACTGTTTCATTCCATGCGAACACTTTAGGTTTCTACAGTTTTGAGAAAAAGAACGCGTTCAAATCTTTTGAAAGGGACAACTTCTGCCTACCTTTAATACCTTTTGCTTGACGCTTGCTTGAAACAGCACCACAGAAAAAAAATGTGGATGTGTGCCAAATGTTGTAATTATTTGGATGAACTTTCTGGCTGTATCCCCCTTCAACATTCTCAAAGAATCTTATACCTACTACTAAGAGAGGAAGATACTTATACTACCGTGCCTCATCAAATCAAAGTTTGTGAGGATTTTTTTTTTGTCAATTTAAAGACCAAAATACGGAGGTGCTTATTTTAACTTCTCATTGTGTCACTGATCAAACCAAGTGAGGTGAAAGGATTTTAAGTGCGTCTCAAAGAGGGTCCTTTCGTGCACATTTCAACGGTTATGGTTTTAAGATTTTTGTATACACTCACTAATATTTTAGGTTTGGATATCAACCTATCATGTTATTCTATTGGCAAGATGGTTCTGTCAGCAAGAGCCAACAAAAAGAAGATGAAGTAGGTTTACCGAGTGTAAACATTGTGCGACTCTCAACAACAGTTTAAAGACGATGAAAAATTATCTAGGTAATCTGTGATAATATTATGAGTATGGTGTGACCTCGACGTAATCTATAGAAAGGTCTTTACATTTTATTATAAGTAATGTGTCCGCTTGCCAAAAGGAGCAGCATTATTTGCAAACAGCAAACAACATCCGTCACTGACTGTCGGCGCTGTCGACCGAACAATGCCAGTCAGATTTCACTTACAATTTCACTGTGACTTATTTCGGTACCTAGTAAGACCTACTTGCATAAATGAATTTGACTGTACTGGATTTTAACTGGCGCCTTTACACGTATTTTTAGGGTTCCGTAGCCAAATGGCAAAAACGGAACCCTTATAGATTCGTCATGTCTGTCTGTCTGTCTGTCTGTCTGTCCGTCCGTATGTCACAGCCATTTTTCTCCGAAACCGTAAGAGCTAGACTGATGAAACTTGGCGAGTAGATGTATTCTGTGAACCGCATTAAGATTTATACACAAAAATAGAAAAAAAACTATAAATTTTGGGGGTCCCCATACTTGAAACTGAAACTCAAAAATGTTTTTTTCATCGAAACCATACGTGTGGGGTATCTATGAATAGGTCTTCAAAAATGATATTGAGGTTTCTAATATAGTTTTTTTCTAAACTTAATAGTTTGCGCGAGAGACACTTCCAAAGTGGAAAAAAGTTGGTCCCCCCCCTCTAACTTCTAAAATAAGAGAAAGATAAGACTAAAAACAATATATGTTGTACATTACTATGCAAAATTTCAACGATATTTGGTTTGAACGAGATCTAGTCAGTACTTTTTTTTTTATACGTCATAAATCATAAACCGCAATTTACCTTTCGACGAACTACAAGAACCTTTATATTATGTTACTTGATGCTACGGAACCCTTCATGGGCGAGTCTGACTCGCACTTGGCTGCTTTTTTTAATAAGTCCATTGATCATGGACGAACATGGAAGAGACTTATTATTTGCATAAAAAGTGAAACCTCGACTAAAAAGCTAGGAGTAGCCCGGACCAGCCAGCCGTATTGTCTATCTTGAGATTCTATTTTCAAAATAATATCATCCTAAGATTCATTCATGGCTTTCTTTTCCCGTCTTGTGGATGGAATTCCAAATTCGATTTTTGAGACAGTATTTGGTAAACGTCAAACTCGTTGAAAGCAAGGAGGTTATAAACCCTACTGCAATGCGCAGCAAAGAGTTTCAAAGTCTTTTCTAATAAGTTTAATGGAAATGAAGACAAAAGCTATACAACTTAGCGCATCTATAAAATTAAAATGTCAATGCCGAAAATGAGCGTATTATAAACGGGCTATCAAAGAAAGTTGCATTCGTTTTAAATGGCGGTTTAACACGTAATAGTGTTACGTGAATAACGTTAACAGTCCATAACAAAACAACGTGAACTTGCAAGTTTATTTCACACGAAATCACCACAATTAAGATCTTTAAGTTCTTTGTAAGTGTTTTAAGCAGTCATCACCTCTCGGTTGTTCTCGGGCACATTTTTATATTTGTATTTTATTTATTTCTCTCGCTTATAGAAGGTGCAGCAGTGCACTGTTTCAGGCTGGTGTTGATGATGAAGTTCTAAAATATTCTAGATTACCTAACCTACCTAACTCAGATGGCAATAGATCTGCCTTCTGCGTAGGTCGTGGGTTCGATCCCCACCGAGAACAAATTAATATTTGCGTAAGGATAGGTGTTTGTTCTCTGTCTGGGTGTTTATTGTAGGTATCCTATGTGTATGTAATTACAAAAAAATATTTAAGTATTATATCAGCCATCTAGTTCCCATAGTACAAGCTCTGCTTAATTTGGGGCTAGATAGTGTTGTGTGGATTGTCCGCATTATTTATTATTTATTATTTATTTTACTTGCGTTCAAAAATACCTACCCATCACCGATCAGGTTGATAATCTTTTTTTTCCCGAAGCCCGGTATTTTTTTTTTGGTAAACTGTTGTTGTGAATTATATTTAAATACGAATTACTTACATACTGATTAAATATTAATATTTTTCGATCTTACCGACATAATAATAAACTCCACTACTCGTCAATAGATGGCGTTCTCTGTCCCACTAACTCATGACTTAATCAACAGATGGCGCTAGGAGTTATGATTTTATGATAAAGTTGATTATTTACTTTACGATTATGGGGACATTTTCTAAAAATCAACCCTAGCTAGATCGTTTTATCGTCCCCGAAAACCCCTGTATACTTAATTTCATGAAAATCGTTGGCTCAGTTTCCGAGATCCTAAAGACCTTATACCTTTAAACAAGATTTTCTCGTTTAAAGGTAGGTATAAGATTTGGGAAACGAACTGCACAAGAAGTATATCTTATATGAAATAAAATATCAAAGTACCAATTTAAAACGTAAGTGAAAACTTTCGTGTTTCGTCTGCTAAATTAATTACATAAATATTTATCAACGCTATACCTAAGTAGATATTATTACGAGTATTTGAAGTGCCTTTAAGTAATTACCTACATAATTAATCTTATGCCATCATAAAATAAATTATAGTTTAAAAAACTAAAAAAAAACGCTTTTATAACTAATTGAACTAAAAAGTTAAAAATAAAACTGTAATAATCAATTGAAAAATTTATATTATTGTACAAAAAAGCGTGGGTTGCTTTTTATAATAACTTCAGATAATGTATAATAAACTATTGATAAAATATTTACAACAAAAATCAAGCCCCCCACGCTTTTTGTACAATAATATAATTTTTTCAATTGATTATTACAGTTTTATTTTTAACTTTTTAGTTCAATTAGTTATAAAAGCGTTTTTTTTTTAGTTTTTTAAACTATAATTTATTTTTTACTTTTTAGTTTTTTTTTTTTTTTCATATTATTGCATTGTCATCGACCTTTGACAGGTGTGCAAAGTTTGAATCAAATCTGATCATTCAAAGTAGGTTTTTTTTTTTAATTTGTTTTCAATTTTTTTTTTTTTTTTTTTCATATTATATCATTGTCATCGACCTTTGACAGGTGTGCAAAGTTTGAATCAAATCTGATCGTTCAAAGTAGGTTTATTTTTTTATTTTTTTTATTTCTTTTCATTTTTTTTTATTTTTTTTTCATATTATTGCATTGTCATCGACCTTTGACAGGTGTGCAAAGTTTGAATCAAATCTGATCTTTCAAAGTAGGACAAAATCGAGCTCAAAGGGGTCGGTTACATACATACATACATACATACATACATACATACATACAGGTGAAGCTAATAAAAGCGTTATAAAAATACGGGTTGCACTCCGGGAGTGCCGGCAGAAGTGAAAACTTGATTATTAACGTTGAGCATGTTTGATATTTTGGAATGGTTAGGGGGGGCTTGTTTGTTATTTGGCACGCTGTAACATACACGAACATTCGCGCAAGCGCCCTGCGCTGCCTAAACGAAACAGTAGGCCCAGGCATACATTTTCGCCGCACCGTAGAGAGGGGATAGCTGTCTACTCTCCATCCGTCTTACGCTTTTTCGATCAGGTCACGTGTCCTGACGCGCTGACGCGAGTTTAAGATTTTATACCCATTACAGAAAAAGTGCTCAACGCCGCTAAAGAAGTTTTCACTTCAAAAATAACAGACTGTCTGAAACACGGAATAATGAAAAGCAAAAGCGCTTTTGCTTATCTGTAGTCTGAAACGTCTATCTAATATTTATGCGTTGATGACGTTTTTTTTAGTTTCCACATGTTGGCACTCACATAGTGCCACTGTTTTTTTTTTAAGTTTTCACTTGTCACTTGAGTGCCACTGGAGTGCCACTGTTTTTTTTAAACTGCTTGAAATTTGGACCACCAAAGATTTTCGATGTTTCGCATCCAGGGATTCAAGATTGATGTCAAAGATTACAATAAACAATCTAAAGAGTTTTTTCTACTAAATTAAAGTCGAGAGTAACTACTATTTATCTTAGTAACTTTTATTTACTTACTAGTTTTAAGTATACATAATGTAGGTAATTTTAATAATATTTTTTTAAGCTTGTATTCGCCATTCATTGTGTGAAAGCACCGTGGAATGGGGTTAGTTTGATTCACGGGGTAACATTGATAAAAACTTTATATTTTTTTAAACTAGGAATTGTTTAATTTCTGAACGCAACCGAAAAATTTCGTCTTTTGCGTTGGCAGCACTGAATGTCACTCTTTGACATTGCCCAAGCGCTGCACGTACAAACAGATCGCTACCGGAGATTTTCCTAAAAAACGGTGAGTATTGTGTTTAAAGTATTTTAGGGGTTAAAATAACTTCCAGGGTAGCAGATTGGATATGAAAGTTCCTAGAAAAAATAATAGTTTATGTTGTTATGTGTTTAATTAGCTTGAGAAAGAAGTTGTTTTTGTATTCTAAACTCAAAAATTTCATTCAGTGGCGGTTAATTTTCTATAAGGGGTGTCATTGATCATAGGCATGGGGTTACTTTGGTCATTGATCAATCTCACCCTCACCTAGCAATTTTGCTGTTTGTGCTTTTTTAACATAAATTATCAATATATTTGCAATAATGGCTGCTTTATATGCTTTTTTTTACTTTCAGCGCTATGCCAAGAACATAAGTACATGAAGCGTTTAGGCGCTCGCGCCTATCGAAATTATAATGAAGACGTGTTAGAACGAGCAGTAGCTGCAGTTGTAGAAGGTCGTATGACCTTACGTGGGGCTTCAGAGAAATTTAAAATACCGTATGGTTTTTTAAATTTCTTGGTAATATTTCTGATCTCAAGGAAACTTTTTTGATTATTTTTCTATTTTTATTTAACATTTAAGATGTTGACTGATTAATGTTCCTAATTATGTTTTTACAATTAATATATATCTCAATGAAACGTTAAAATAAAGGTGATTTTTCTTAAAGTATTTTTATTGCCTTGATCAATGTCACCCCTAAACTTTAAAAAAATTAATATCTATTTTTGCACTTAACCGATTTTTTTTGTTCTTTCGAAATAATAACGTTTAAAGGGGTTACTTTCATTTGCCGTGAAAATATTAGGGGGTATCAAAGTAACCCCACGTACGGTTTAACATTGACCACTCACATT
Source organism: Thera obeliscata (assembly GCA_947578465.1). Classification (NCBI taxonomy): domain Eukaryota; kingdom Metazoa; phylum Arthropoda; class Insecta; order Lepidoptera; family Geometridae; genus Thera; species Thera obeliscata. The sequence goes on along the minus strand of OX387912.1, from coordinate 17,190,438 downwards.
TATATTTTCCATCGACATATTATTTATTTAATAAAGAATCTAATTCATTGTATCGATTGTATAGTAAAAACCGATATTCCAATTTTTTTTTCGTCTTCGGTACGTTTGTATTTTTGAAAATACGGCCATTTGAATTTTTAAATTGATCAATGACACCCCATTCCACGGCACCTACTTGCGTAAAAGTGGTTTTGTATCGCTGAGTACTTCCTAAATGGTTTAACTATCTCTTTCTGACTCGGCCGGTTTCACTATTCTCATCTCTTTCTCTGTGTGCAATGTGTATGATACCGTTGTTAGTGCTACTAAGCATGAAAGAAGTTCTAGACTTGGTGGTAAAATTGTATAAGCCGAATTCAACTAACTTTTGAGAGTTTCAAACATGAATAACAATAAAAGCAATAGAGTATGTGAATAAAACGACTGATACTCACCGTATTAAGACGCTAAAAACCGTGAACCAGCTTCACTCACAAACTCTGACCTTTAAAAATATGCAAAAACACTGAACTTATTTATCGAAAATCGCGGGAATCTGAACTTCATAATCGCTAAATTATCTTAGGTTAGTTTAGCGATTAATATGTTCAAAGATTTGATATCTTTCAAAGGGTCTAAATGTGCGAACGAGAAGCACATCGGCCTCAGCATTGGGACAGCTTTGAACTTTTTTTTACTGTGCTGCTGTCCCCTTGACAGGGGCTAAGGATCAGCGGGAATTATTTGTAAAAAATAATGATTGTCAAGAAAATGAATGAAAGGGCAACGGGAATAAACTGTATGGGACAGCAGGAATACGGCGCCTTCAGTACCAATAAACGGTAGGAACCAAGCTTTAGTTTGTTGCCTGTTTTTTCTAAGCTTAGTCGCGTGGAACTGACACCTAGACTCACCTAGCTTTGAGACGTTTCAAGTGATCATTTTGATGCTACTGAAAAAAGAGGTTTTAGATTTGAATTTGTACTGGGTGATGAATATAATTTGTGATTAACAGTTTTTGTTAGTTATACCTTTTTATGTCGTCACGACCTGTTCTTGCAGTAAAATAATGATTGCTGTATACTTACAGCAAACCCGCTAAGCTAACTCGTCAGCCGACTTATAAGGTCAACGTCTATAGTTACGAAATTGGTTTATTCAGTAGAAACATAGTTTACCTTCAAGTTCATAACTTATTTATAATAAACTGGTGCATACACTTATTAATTAGATGAATTGTAAATCATGTTTTTACACCCTACGCACATTTAAGTGTTCTGTGGTGATGGCGATCAGTAAAACGCTGTCAAATATGACAGCGATATTTGACAGCGTTTCACTGATCGCCATCCCAGAACGCTTCGATGTGCGCAAGGTTTTAGAATGTAGTTTTATTGCTTAATTTCAATTTAAATTTATTTTATACTACTTTTACTACAGTAGTTACTACTTTCGATCAATATCTATCTATTGCTATACTAGTTTTACAACCTGAAGTTCTTATTCGCTATTTCATGTTTACGTCTTCATAATATCTTGTTGCAATCGTTCATTGTAAAAGATGGGTTTGGCTTTGTTTTTTTGTTGCAATCAAAGTTCAAAAACATGTCAAAATTGACAGATGCGACAAATTTTTGATTGCAACAAAAGATAAGCAATCACCCTACAGATGTTCGATCATGCTTAGAGTCAGAGTAGGAGTTAGTTAGTAGAGCTCTTTGTGTGTGGCTCGTCCGGGAAGTACTACCACCATGCCTATTTCTGCCGTGAAGCAGCATTGCTGTGTTTCGGTTTGAAGGGTGTGGGTGCCGGTGAAATGACTGGCACGTGAGGCTGGATCTGAAGACCTCAAGTTGATGGACGGAGGGCACGTTCCTGACGTGCGTGACCTACGAGGCAATGCTTTGTTATAGGCGATGGTTACCACTTAAGATCAGGTGGGCCTTTTATGCTTGTTCCATTAGCTAGTTGTATAAGGCCTGCGCACACCTAATTCGCTGGCGGTAGCGATCAGTGAAACGCTGTCAAATATTCGCTGTCAAATCTCAAATCTGACAGCGATATTTGACAGCGTTTCACTGATCGCTACCGCCAGCGAACTAGGTGTGTTCGGACCATAAAAAAAGTCCAGTGAGTTTAATTTTGCAAATTGCATGACATTACACTAGCATTAGATTTGATTCGCAAAAATTGCAGTTTCCTGTTTGTGACCTTGATACAATTTTACTAGTCACTTGGTTTGTAAGTACAAGGATGTAATTATGCAAGAATGAGAGTGAACGTTGGATTTAATAAGTTTAACTTAAATGGTGAGCTGTTTGACAAAGATCAATTTACAGATACGATACCAACGATCGACATTTTAGTTTTTTTTACCAACTCCCTTAAACCCTAATTCATAATGACACGTTTTTTTATACGAAATACATTTAGTACCAATTGGTTTAAAGGTTAAACCAATTGGTACTAAAGGTACTAATCACACACAGTTAGGATTTTTTTTTTGATCATTTTAGATTAGTTTAAACTTTAAACTAACCTATAATCATCAAATAAAAAATCCTAACTGTGATTGCAAGTGCCGCTGGCTGTAGCTAAAGATCTGTGGAAAAACTGCTTACTTTTAATAAAAATTTGCCTGTGTCCAAAATTTCCAAAGTATAAATTAGCCAGTGTCCTTTTCGACAATCTCCAAAGTATAAAATATTAGGCATTATCTGCACCATCAGCTTTTTACTCTATGGCGTTTTTATCGCCAGGTCACCGTTCGCCGGCTGCAAAAGACCTTGTGTTATTTCCTATTTCTTTTGTTTACTTTATTGTTAGCAGCAGCCATCACTGGTTCCTTTTGTATTTAATAAAATTGCCTATTATTTTTCTGAATTGAAACTTCTTTTAGAACCTTTTTAATTAGAACTTTTTTGATTTTAAATTTGTCGGAAGCAAAAGGTCAACCAACACCCTGATGATTATAAAGTCCTTTATAACCGTTTCCAGCTACTTCTCATGCTAACGACCTATGTTTACTGCTGACTGTTGGTGGATGAGCAATATGAGTTTCGTTTTTCTGTTCTTTATAAATAGCCGTTTGATGGCAACAATCTATTCAAAAGAAAGATGCAACAGATAATTTGACCTTCCAAAGATGCACCTATGCATGTGAACCGTTGCTTAACCTCACTCGCCCAGTCACAGCCAGTTGTTCAGCGATTGCCGTTGACGCGAGACGTGAAAACGAGTTTATGTTTCGAAAAAACCGGTCTGAAACGTGACTTATCAAAGTTTTTGTTGGAGCTACGCTGTGTTGTGTGCTGTAGGCGGTTTTGTGTTTTTTTGGATTTACGAGGATTTAGAGGTGAGTGAGTTATTTATTACTTTTTTGTTTTCCAAATGATGCCGCTTAGCTTCGTAAAGTTTGACTGCATTGGATCTAAGCATTTTGTTCATTTTAGCCTTCAGTTGATCGTTTTAAGCACCAATTTAAAAAATAAACACTTCGAGCAGGTAAGTTTTTGTGCATTGTGAATCTTAAAGCCTTGTGCACATCGAAACGCTGTCAAATATGACTGCGATATTTGACAGCGCTGATCACCACCGTAGACCGTAGATGTGCGAAAGGCATATGGGGATAATAACGTCCAGGACATAGGCGAGCCCAGCTGGGGCATTACAATAACCTTACATAATTATTACATATTATTTTATATCCATTTACACCTACAAAGTTATTTGTATATAATCGACCTCATTCAATATTTCCTGTTAAATAAGTACTTGATGGACTAAAATTCTGTACTTCATATCCTGATATTTATGGTGTACCTATGTATTTTTAAATATGATGAGGCGCTGGTTTTTTATGTGCTACCTTGATTTGTTTTTTACTGTACTTATGTAAACAAACGCGAGTATATTCTAGCATGTAATAGGTATGTATAGTTGTATCTACTTAAGAACATGAACCTACCTACTCTTCTTATATTTAATAAAATTAGAGAGTAATCTGCAAATAAGAAAGTAGATAACAAACTCCGGACAACCTTTACATGAGTGTATTAGAAGATACCTACGGTATTTTTATTATCGCAAAAGCCACAAAATAACTATCGCAATAGCGACAAAATACCATCATTGCATGGCTTTGTTACCTACGTGTTAATTTATCAACAAAAATAGCAAGCACCTACTCAGAAACAATTTTGACATTAAAAACAGATCCCAATCAAAATCTAGGTATACAAAGCTCCGTTACATTTCGTTTGATGCTGTGAGAGTTAATACTGTTTCCAATCACAATCACAACATCTATGCTTCCGCGTGCCTCTCTTCACAATCTTTTATCTTTATCTGATGCACGAAACGAAGTTCGTATGCTATGAAAAGTGGGTTATGCGCACTTAACCCCTTTTATCTACTTATGACGGCTAGACGGTTATGTAGGTATGTCTATTCTAAAACCCACCTCGAACAGAAGAGGAAAGTTCAGAATCAAAACAAAAGAGAAGTTAAGAAGTTCAGCGATCAATGAAATGCTGTCATATTTGACAGCGTTTCACTGATCGTAACCGCAGAACACTTAGATGTGCGCAAGGCATAATGGAATACACTGTAAATTAATATTCAATTCGTTTTTCTATGTAATGACAATAAGTGATATGGTTACTAAGAAAACACGTCTGAATCATTAGAACAATAATATTGGTTTTTGAGAATTGAAATAACGTAGGTATCTACGTGCACAGTTATCTTGCACTGACTCTACACTCTTTTTTTTTTAGTATCTACCTGATATCAAAGACTTTGAAAGACCAGAGACAACTTTGGTATTGCAGGCATCATAATGCTGTAAAAAGACAACTCAAGCACAGAAAAAGATAATACTAGAGTCCATGCACTGACATCTGTCACTTTGCGTGTGACACATGGCGGAAACTGTAAAAAACTACCAATCACAAAATATGAACTTGCATTAAACGCAATGTAAGTTTCATTTCCCCATTCATGTATATGGTCAGAAGATTTCCAATCCATTTTATTCATTTTCCGTCGTCTGTCACGCGCAGACTTATCTTGCGCGGACTCTAGACTCATGCTTAATTTGCACGAGAACTATACCAATAAACCAATAAACAGATGAGCCGTATGTTTGCCGGCTTGGAAAGGAAGAGTGTTTTATTTCGATTTTCATATTGTTTACTATTTCTTACTCTGAACAAAAACTCATTGCATCATTATCGTATTGTATAAGATCATTGTGGTCTCATGAGATCATCGTTGCAGACTTGACCACAGATTAGGAAATAACACTGACTGCCTCTCAGCTTACTTGGTAGTAGCCCTGCCTTCTGCGCTGTAGGTCGTGGGTTCGATCCCCATCGAGAATAAATATTTGTGTGGTGAATACAGGTGTTTGTTCTCTGGCTGGGTGTTATATTGTATTCTAAGTATGTATTTTTACAAAAAAATACTATGAAAATACTAACTATGTACTTATATCAGCTATCTGGTTCCTATAGTACAAACTCTGCTTAGTTTGGGGCTAGATAGTGTCGTGTAGATTTTCCATAATCTTATTCCTCCAAGATAATCTTTGATTCATTTTTTTTGCGATTTTATAGTTTTAATTTAGAGTGTAGAAAAAGTTTTAAATACAAAATAGAAAATCTTGTATTAATCTTGTATTTCACGCTGCTAGCAGAGTCCCATATCTGGTTATATTAAGTTTGTCTAGAAGAGATCGCTCTTAGTGATAAGACCGCCCATTGTATTCCACTTTGATGTTTTTCTGTATTCCCTTGTTAATTTTATGTGGTGTGCAATAAAGTATTTTATATCTATCTATCTGCTCAATAAGTAGTCGGTACAGATACTTTGATCGAGCAGACTATTCTTAAACGTCTATCACGCATTACTCATGTAATTGGTTCCTGTCGGCGGTGGCGCCGGCTCCTGATAAATAAGTAGCAAACAACAGTTACTACTCTCTGCCATTGAGTCAGCGAGCACATCTTATTGTAGATGACAGTTTCCAGAGGCTGTTGTTTTGCTCCTAGGAATCTGAGACAAACGTCGCTCAGTAGTTTTTTTTTTTTAACACGCTTTTATTAACTTGGGTTGTAACTATGTATGTAACGGAATCTTTGAACATACTTTTCACCAATTTCCCGATGTCTGATTAATTTGAAACTTTGCATACGTATCAAGGACCGATGACAATGCAATAATATGATAAAAATATAAATAAACTAAAAAGTAAAAAATAAATTATAGTTTAAAAAACTAAAAAAACACGCTTTTATAACTAATTGAACTAAAAAATTAAAAATAAAACTGTAATAATCAATTGAAAAATTTATATTATTATTTCAATTAGTTATTAAAGCGTGTTTTTTTAGTTTTTTAAACTATAATAATATTAGTGAACAAACATTACTTTCCGAATTCTTCCTCCAAGGCAAGTGCCCAATCGATCGTATTAAAAACAACTAACAGCTAAGTAGTTGCATTCAGAGAGCTGAGCTTGTACTATAGTAACTAGATAGCCCAACCAATATGGTAAACTCTTGTATAGATCTTATTTCTTTAAGAGCCCTGGTGGATTGTGGTAGTGGCCCCGCCTTCCGTTCCTAAGGTCGTGGGTTCAAATCCAGTCGTGTGCCAATGAGTTTTCGATAATTTTATGTGCACAATGCTAGTCTCTCAAACGGTGAAGGAAAACATCGTGTGGAAATCTGCGGCTTTGTCAGCTCCGCATGTATTGACCATATGTCTTTCCTGTAGATTAGGCCGACTGAGCTGTCAGGATGGTATAGGTGCTGGGCAAGCCTATTCCATCTAAAATCCTGTCCCAGGCACTATTGCGTCCCGCGATTAGGGCTTGTGTAGTCACCAGTTGCCTCTGACGCTGTTTATCTATCTTCTATATATATAAATCTTTCGTGTCACAATTTGGAACGCGATAAACTCCGAAACTACTGAACGGATTTCGATAAAATTTTGCAACTGCCTATAATATGGTCGGACTTAAAATATAGGATAGTTTATATTCAATATTTAGGTGTTATTAATTTATAAGGGGCAAAAGTTTCGAAATCTATGTCTATCCCTTTCTATCACGTAGGAACTTATATATGTCTATCCCTTTCTATCGCTTAGGGATTTTTCAGAAAATTCTCGACTTTGACGAGAACAGAATGCACATAGACGCTCTAGAATGATCTGGAATAATCAAATTTAAAGTCGGTTAGCATCCGGAATACTCCCACCCAAACGTTAGTAATCCAGAATTATCTAGAATACTCAAATATACCCATGCAAACGGTAGTAGATTTGGACAAAATTTTCTAGAAAATAGTGCTCCTAAACGTTATAGAATGATCTTTCATCATCATCATCAATTGATATCAGTCCACTGCTGGACGTAGGTTCACCTTGATATAGGCTATATTTATGTGTTTAAAAAATAAATGTCCACCCGTGCGAAGCCGGGACTGGCAGCTAGTAGGTATATAAATCATCTACAATAGATGCAAAGGCCTGTTTTTTTATCTTATTTCTTTCCTTAGGTTTCTGTTTAGCATACAGGATGGCTATTGAGTCAGCTTCCAGTGCCCTACAATGGTACATTCATGGAACAGAGGATTTACACCAAGGCATGTTAGGTACTTCTGTAATCGCATGCGTGACGTTGGCACATGCGTGTCATGAATGGAGTGCTGTAGTAAGATGCAATGCGTTTACGCGTACGGTATGACGGGTATGACCCTAGAAAAACGACTTACTCGCAAGCTTTCCTCTGGATTGTTGGTTTATTACAGTTCCTATATTTTATGTAAACTAGATATAGAGCATTAGATTTATCTGTTTCTAAGTTAGCTTGATTCTTTGTTTGTCTTACAGTTTAATTAAAGTTTCTTACTCCTCCTCTTCGGCAAAGATCGACGGATGATTGAGATGTTTTTGCTAGTTATAAAAGTGGGTCACAGTTTTGTTTGGATAACCTTATTACGAATATAAAAATACTGACTTTACGTAAACAAACTTCTTTTGTTGATAAATATTTCAATAAAACTCTATGATCTCTTCGATTGAATAACATTATGGTCATAGGCGCTATATTGCTAAAATATTTCCCTGACTTTAAACTAAAAAGCAGGTTAATAGTAGGCAGTCTTAGTTATTAGATAATTTAATATTAGATAACTTAGGAGATTATGTAATAATCAACTTTCAATCCTTTGTAAGATTATCTATAAATGCAAATTTATTATAAATGCACCCATCATTTCCTGTTTCCTGACTGACACTCACAGCATTCTCTTACCGTGAAACTAAAATATGAATGAAATTGGGAATGAAAACAAAGACTGTCACAGCTCAGTTAGCATAGTTGGTCCACCTTTTACGCTGTTGGTTGTGAGTTCGATCCTCATCGAAGACAAAGTATGTAATGTACCTAAGTGTATTAAAAAAAAAACATATTTCCAGCAGTGAACTTCTTCAGCATGCTGATGATAATGATAACGATGAAACCGAAAGGAGTTCAATTTGAATAATACTGTAATAACCACTGTTTTTATGAGACATCGGGTTATTTACCATGATTAAATTTTGAGTTGACTTCCAATATTTCGGCACAGTTGCATGCACCATGATCACGGTTGAACTGAAGTCCACGAGTAAAAGAATTGTTATTGGCAGACAAATCGATCTGCCCTCTTTCGCACTTTTTTATTGGTTTCGAGACTACTATTGGTTCCATTCCAACTACTACTACTATTGCTATTTTTATTTACTATTTCAAAAGTTGTAATAACCACTTCTTTTTTTTTTTGGTTTGGTGTAACTAAATTATAAGGAGTTTAAAGAACCGGTGCCAATGCAGCGCCCTGAGGCAGATCGACTTAGCGTTTATCTATCCAGTAGTAATTACAGTAGAAAGCTGTGCTACTTGCCTCCTTCCGTGGCATGTGTTCATGTTATGTGGTTTGGTTGCTTCGAGCCACAAGAAATGTTTTTTTTGTTCTAATTTGATGGACTTGTTTATTGGATTACACGGCTTACTACGTTTAAAACTATGCGCTCCGATATTGCTGTCTATCTCGCTCTATCAGCTCTATCTATCTCTCTTTAAGTAACTTTTTCTTTTCTAAAAACGAAGATTGCCGAAGATTATAATCATTGATTCATGTTCTTCATAATGTATCTCGTTGCATAAAAAGATTGCTTAAAAGTATCTACCTACTTCAATGTGCATTTTTTTTACCTATCAGGTTTTATTGTATGAAGTATTCATGTTAATCACAACTTATTAGCCCGGCCCGGGGTTTTGCTTTCGTGTTTCCAGTACACTCCAATGTATTAAGCTATTATGGTGCTAAGCATGCCTTCAAAACCCCGCGATATCTCAAACGAATAGTTAGGCGTATATTGCGGTTGATCTTGGACAGCAAAATCAATACCTTTAAAGCCGAGGATACAATCACATTGTTCGAATAACTCATTACTTCCTGCACTATCAATCAAACCCACCCAGGTTTAAACTCTTTACAAAGATATCAATGCCTGATCATTAGCAAACAAAGCCACCAGTTTAGGTAATCGAAGTTCCCTTATCGCTCACGTTGGCCTCTCATCTCTCACGAGTTGAGCAACTTTCAATAAAAAAGTTAAAAGAGCTTGAAAACTGATTCAAAATCAGTGTTTTTTTATTTATTGCAAATAAAAAAAGATCGGCTGATATGATTGAGTTCTCAGGTACAGGTATAAACAAACAATCGCATTGAGAAATTCCTCCTTTCTTATAACCTGTTACTGCGTGAGTAAAAGTAAAAATTCTGAATCTTACTGCAAAATCGTTATTGCACGGGGAATATTACCCTGCTGACCCAGGGATGACACCACAGCTGTAACCATTCAGTCTACGGAGCAAGTAAGGTTACGACCACGCAGTATGCTCAGCTAACTATAATCTTTGGTAATGTGGTGCATCCTATGACCTTAGCCCACGCCTGCACTTCGCTAAAAATAACGAGTTTGTCTATGGATTTGTCATCAGATTCTTTTTTTCAGAATTGACCGAATCAAAAAGCTACCATTCCAAAGTGTAATAGCACGGAAGACACTTGACTAAAATGAATAAAGTAGAAAGAGAAATAACCTCACAATCTCTGCGATGTTATGACCTACCTGATGATGAATGGTTACCGCTGCCTTGGTTGCAAGTGCATTGACACATGTTTTATTACTTGTATGTTACCCATCACAGTACAAATGCAGGTAGTGACTTGTACAATACCGAGTAGCCTTGCCGCAAAGTAGGTACGTAGCCATTGTATATTGGTATGTGGGAACTTGTATATGCCGCTAAGCGCCGATTTATTGTGGTGATTGCGGATTCAGTGGCGTGGGAGAGATGCGTGTGACTGATGGCCAGAAGATGTCACAAGGTTCTAAATTCAAAAAGAAGAATGATAAGAAGTGAGAGAATAGAGAAAAGAAAGCAGAGGAGGTCAAAGGAAAGGCCTGTGACAGATATAATGTGACAGCGATATTTGACAGCGTTTCAGCTGATCGCCATCACCTAGATACAGAGCTGAAAAGAAACCACAGAAAAAAGTATTAACACCGCGATAATCTGTCATCTCATAAAAAATTACTTGACACTATATACTTAAATACAAAAGAACGGGGAACATAATAAAGCTAATATAAGGGTGATAAAATAGACACAAGAAACATGGGGATTAGGCAAAAACCTGAAACATTAATTCAACTTCATGGTCGTTCTGTTATCAAAAGGTAATCATATAACAAGGGAAAATATAATTATATAAATTCCTTGTCCTATAAAGACCGGTGAACACTTTGGTTTGACCTTCACCTAAACATCTCGTCTACAAGAAAGTCATCTTAAAATGTCTTGTTGGGAAGATAAATACCGAAATCTATTATCTCGCCCACAGCTACACCTATGGTCATCAACATACCCAATACTCATCAAAGAAAGAGATTTATTTCTCATGTTTCCAATAAACATTGACGCAATTGCAAGAAGTTTTTGATATTGTTAGTTACTTATCAGTACTTCAGTACCTACTATACTATCAGACACTTGAATGGTACAGTTTGTCACGTGTGAAAGTATTATTATTTTTCTCTTTTTATCTAAACTCTCGAAACTGTTGCGAAGCGTTGATATTGAATGCACAATTTTTTTCTAATAGGGGTGAAGTGAGAAAGATTTACTGCCAGAATTAGAGAGACTCCTAGGAGTGTTTTATAACGCTTTTATTAGCTTCACGTGTATATGTATGTATGCATGTAACCGACCCCTTTCAGCTCGATTTTTTCTACTTTGAACGATCAGATTTGATTTAAACTTTACACACCTGTCAAAGGTCGATGACAATGCAATAATATGAAAAAAAAAACTAAAAAGTAAAAAAAAAAATATGGTTTAAAAAACTAAAAAAAAAACGCTTTTATAATAACTAATTGAACTAAATATAAAAAGCACCCCACGCTTTTTTGTACAATAATATAAATTTTTCAATTGATTATTACAGTTTTATTTTTAACTTTTTAGTTCAATTAGTTATAAAAGCGTTTTTTTTTAGTTTTATAAATTATATTTTTTTTTACTTTTTTTATCAGGAATTGCTAACGCTGACAACAGTAACTGTCGCACAAGTTCTCGCTCTCATATTCCGACATTTAAAAATAAAATAAAGTAAAAAGTAAACAGGCCTTTGCATCTATTGTAGATGATTTATATAGCGTCAGGGGCAACTGGTGATTACACAAGCCCTATTTGCGGGACGCTATAGTGCCTGGGACAGGATTTTAGATGGAATAGGCTTGCCCAGCACCTATACCATCCTGACATCTAATTTTAAGTACAAAATTTAAAATGACTGAAAGTATTCGTTGTTATAAAATGCCCCAAAAACTCTTTTACCGCTATAATAGAACTGTAGTTTGACGGTTGCTGTTTTTGAGGAAGGGCAAGTTACCGAGCTAACAAAGAAAAGTGGTAAAAAATCCTATTATTGTGTCAATTGTGTCATGGTGTTGAAATTCTTGAACATTCGTGTCTTGAAATTTACTTTAGTTCCACGTTTATTTGAAGGGCTTTTTTGTATGGGAAAGCTTTGAAAGCATTTAATGGACATTTTCGTGTCGGAAATAGAATCATGTTTACAATATGCTTAACGTGTTTTAATACTGGTTTCAGAGCATGTTATGGCGTTGTTTAAGCTTCGTCTCTCTCTTCCCGTTTATGGCTCCTGTGTTTATGAATTTAAAATACAATCAATTCCCTCAAACACGCCAAGATGGCGGCGGGTTTATTCCAGCAACACAATTACAAATATACATACTTACAAATCATTTGCAAATGCACATACTTAATTTATTTCATAAATTTAATCTAAGGTAGGTACGTTTCATTCAAGGGTATGGAAGTCTCTTTAAAGTATGGAAATACCTGTGAGAGTCTCGCTCTTCCAATAGATTTTAAGAACCTCATTTTTTTCTAGACAAATTGCAGCCCTGTTATTCCTGCAACAGGGCTCGTTCAGGCGATCGCTGAATCCTAAATTTTTATTTTTAAAATTTGAAAATCGAACCTAAATTTAGCTATCACCCGAACGAGCCCTGTTGCATGAAAGACATGATTTCCCTTTGTCTAGAAGAAAATGAGGTGCTTAGAATTTACAGGAATGTTCTTCTTCATATCGTGTCACTGATTCTTTCGAACCAAGTGTGGTGAAAGGATTTTAAGTGCGCCTCAAAGAGGCTCCTTTCGTGCACTAGACACATATTTTCGAACTTTAGAATAAGAACATATTTTAGAAGAAGAAGAAGAAGAACAGAACATTTATTATGTGATGGATATATTGCTCAGTGTCTCGGTTGGAAGTGGGAACCGAACCCACAAGCACCAAAGGCAGAGCTACTACGAACAGAGTGAGGGCATTCTCTGAACGACAGCTAAAGATACCAGCTTGTACTAATTACAGAAGCAAACTTGAAAGTGGTGTAACTGATAATAATACTGACCATGAACTGTGTGAAAGGAAACATGTGCCTTCAAACAAACAAAGGGAAGTCGGGAGCTAATTAGGGAATGGAGAAACTGGAAGCTTTTGAAGTTAAGTGGCTTTGTGCTGTCGATAGATGCGTTTATTTTTAGGAGCTTAATCTAGTACACGTGTTATTTAAAAAAGAAGTTAGGTTAAGGCATATTGCTTTTTAATCATGGTTTAGTTTGTTGTTGTTACCTTTAGTTTGAACTGAAAACTTCAATTTCAATTTTTATTTATTCAAGAACCACTTTGAAACTAAACCAAAAACTTAAAATATTTAATCTAATAACTAGTATTAACTAACTACACTAGCTTTATGACGTTTCAAAGTGATCTTTGTGATAAAACTCCTTGTGTAAGAATTAATAAACTTTTGATATTTTATATCACACTCAGTTCTAAAAAGGCATTACCTTTTTATGATCGCTTCTTCCCCCATTTTAGTTCTTCTGCCTTTTTTTTCCCCCATTTAAGTCTTCAATATCGTATTACAAGCAGTGGACAAAATCATGAAAGTACTGGATCATTCTAGATTTAAGGCCTGCGCACACCTAGGTGGCTAGCATCGGCGATCAGTGAAACGCTGTCAAATTTGACAGCGATATTTGACAGCGTTTCACTGATTGCTATCGCTAGCGACCTATGTGTGCAGGCCTTTATGTTGTCATCATAACAATTGTGTTTTTTTTTATGTTCTCTTAGATATTTATTAACTATGGACCTAGTTCATTTTTGTAATGAGCATTTTAAAGTTGTCTGATTAAATGATGATGATTATTATCATAACAAAAACTCCAAACGTGATCGTTCTCCAAAACAGTTACAAAAGCAACATTTCTTAAGCTACGCATTACATAAGCATGTTTCTGGTGCAGCCACGCGTGACGTCTTCCAGTCGAGTGCCTCTCCCACGGGAGTCATTTCCTGGGCACCGTGTCGTGCTTCTTGGCCCATTGACTTTCAACTTGAATGAACGCCTTTGATTTAAGATACCTGTTCCCTCTTCCAAATATATTAGATACATATTTACTTTCTTTAATATTGCTCGAAATTCTATGTTTCAAAGTGTGCGTACTTTTGAATAAATGTTTTCTTATGGATATGCCTTTCTAAAAAGGCAGAAAATCAAACCACTTTTCAAATTATCATCCTTCGTCACCTACGGCGATTGTAATTATTAACTAATGTAAATCGTGCTCCAATTACTTCTTACGAAACTAGACATCAGTCCAACCCAAGAGGTTGGGCAACGTGTAATCTAAGCATTAGAACCTCATAGATTAACCATTTTGTATATTCCAAAAGCCTGAAGTTGGAGAGAGTTGGAGCACACAACTATCTCTTTCATTCGCAACTAGTTTTTATGTTACGCATTTTTATTTGCGTAGAAAGCCAAGTCTTTTTACCTAATTTACAAAATACACGTATACCTAATGGAAAACACATTACGAGGCTTCCGACGAGTCGGACCGTTAGGTACTCGGACCGCAGTCCCACTCGCCGGACTAATTTAATTTTATTATTTTTCTTCCGGCGACTCGGACCACTTTTGAAATGATCGAAAAAACCTATTGTTCAAAGCAATGAAGTACAGTCAATGGAAAAAGAAGGTGCACAAAGTAAACATAAAGAATAAAACTCTTTGATTGAAGACACAATTTATTTAAAAAAAATCTAATTATTAACAGTTATCTCGCTTCTCGAGATCGTTTCTTCCTCATACCCATAAACTGTGGAATGAGCTTCCACCTGAGGTGTTGCCTCTTAATTACAACATGAATAGCTTCAAGATAAACGTTAAAAAATTCCTCCAGGGTAGGCAACGCAACGACAGCACCCTTGGTGTTGTTGGTGTCTATGGGCGACGGTGACCGCTTACCATCAAGTGGGCCGTAAGCTCGTTTGTCTAACTTTAACGTAATTTTTTTTTTCATTTTTTGTTATTGTGCTTTTTAGATTTATCATCCTATTATTTTAGAAGTTACAGGGGGGGACGACACATTTTACCACTTTGGAAGTGTCTCTCGCGCAAACTATTCAGTTTAGAAAAAAAACTATATTAGAAACCTCAACATCATTTTTGAAGACCTATTCATACCCACACGTATCGGTTTGACGAAAATAAAATTTATGAATTTCAGTTTCAAGTATGGGGACCCCCAAAATTTATTCTATTTTTGTGTAAAAATCTTAATGCGGTTCCCATAATACTCGCCAAGTTTCATCAGCTTTTACAGTTTCGGAAAAAAATGGCTGTGACATACGAACGGACAGACAGATAGACATGACGCAGTCTTAATTCGTTTTACTTAGATAATACGGTCTTTGTTATTTAAATTGTGACTAACATTAAACTTTGTGACTTTAGCTCTATTGGGTGACTCTTCCATGACATACAACCAGCCATAATCGATTAAATCCGGTGGGAGATGAGAAAGAGCCTTACGCCACAGACTTCGGTTGAAATGAAAGTAACAGCCTACAATTTGATTGATTTTATTCGTTGCATTACAAATGTTCTTATTCGCACATCGCCATAGTTTTGAACCATCTTTGTTTATTCTTTTTAAATGATATTTATAATCTGCTCTGCACAAAAGTTTACATCCTCTTTGTGTGACATCAATTTGAAAAGATGTCTGTACGAGAGATGTTTTAGGGCCACCTTCTTCCATTTTAATACTTAGTTCTGAAATCGAAATATTATATTTATATTTGCAACGACTAAATAATATTTAATAAAATACATAAATTTTGTGGACAATCCACACAATACTATATAGCCCCAAATTAAGCAGAGCTTGTGCTATGGGAACTAGATAGCTGATATAATACTTATATACTTTATTTTTCTAAATACCCAATTAGAATACAATATAACACCCAGCCAGAGAACAAACATCTGCGTTCACCACACAAATATTGGTTCTCAGTGGGAATCGAACCCACGACCTACGAAGCTGCTACTATCGCAACGTCTAGGATAGGTAGGTACAAATCATCAATAAATTTAGGATGCAAGTTTATATTTAAGTTAATTTTATAGTCATAACTTAGAATAAAATTGGAAATAAATAATATTTTTTAATTGACATTTCACTACTACTTAACATTTCGTATTTATGTCAGATCTGTTTCTGGCGATGACTGTACAATTTACGTAAAGTGGTTTGTGGTCCGAGTCGCCGGAAGAAAAATAATAAAATAAAATTACTCCGGCGAGTGGGACTGCGGTCCGAGTACCTAACGGTCCGACTCGACGGAAGCCTCACATTACTTACTAAAATGCTGTTTTACAGTCATGCGGCGCAGACTTTTCAAAAAACGTTAAAATTTTGGTAACCACCTAAATTTTAAAACCTAATTCTATATCTCTGATTAAATCCTCTTTTTTTAAATCGCTTATCTTCTCAGGCTTTAGCAGGTTATAGTTATTAAAAGCTAGAGCGAGACACAACAATAGACAGAGACAGCGGGTTCATTGCTCTGGACCTGTTCCTCAGTGGACCCGTCTCGATCGGCCATAAACCAAGAAGACGCCGTTTCGTAATAATATATGGGCTTAGATTGAAATCAAAGAGGTGGTGCATGCTCGGAGAGGAAGCGAGATGTATTTTGAATAGTACAAAGGACAATCGGCATTTTTTTCAAATCGCAATACCCTCTGGTTCCATTATCAAAATTGATGCAGGCGTAAATGCACACACAAACATCCCTGTAAGATGTGTTCCAAATTCTGCAAAATGTCCTAGCATAAAATAATAAATAAATAAATAATAATTAAATAAATAATGCGGACAATCCACACAACACTATCTAGCCCCAAACTAAGCAGAGCTTGTACTATGGGAACTATGGGATAGCTGATATAATACTTAAATACTTTTTTTTTTTTTAGTAAATACATACTTAGAATACAATATAACACCCAGACAGAGAACAAACATTTATGTTCACCACACAAATATTTGTTCTCGGTGGGGATCGAACCCACGACCTACGGCGCAGAAGGCAGAGCTATAGCTCTGCCTTCTGATACTACCAACTGAGCTAGAGGCCTGTCAAAAAAAAATACATTGGTATTTTAAAAATAGAGACAGTTTATGTATAGGTATTGATATTCTTCCTCCAAGTTGGGCAGCAAACACACAGACTTAAAAACCTGCAAACTGACATCTGGTTTGAAAATGGGCGTATTGATTTGCTATCAAACGTTCCGGTTCCTACCCTATTGAATTTAAACTTTAAAACACAAATTGTAATGATGTCGGGAGCCTATGTTCAGAGTTATCTTTAAAATTGGTGGATACACAAAAAATGATGGTCAAGTAACTTCACATAATTATTTTTATCTGAGTATTCAACTTCCGGGGGTTTGTAGTAAAACTCGTGGCAGTTTCTAGCGCGTTTACAATACAAAAATTTTTAACGGTTTCATTTCGAACAGTTATTATTTTACTCTACACTTGCGGAGCTTCATCAGCTAAAGTTTTTAAATTTCTGTCAAATTAACTAGGAATTGTGGTATATAATTTGGAAAGGTTTTTTAGCTTTTTTTTCAAAAAAACCATTGACATTCTCTGTCTTTTTAGGGTCAAACTCTTTTTAGGGTTAAGCTTGCCTTTGTACACGTCTTAATTTTAAGTTTTCTAAATGTATTTTTCTACGTGTGCAATAAAGAATAAAGACATTAAAAGGTGAAGAAAAATTTATCTAAGTATGCAATTTTTTTTACTGTTGTTTTCGCTATTTTCTTGCTAACAAACCACACCACTTTTTAATATTAGAAAAGAAGCAAATCAAAGACCAGAACATCAAATAAAAATTTCAATAATTATAAATTAAAAAGAAAAAGCTTGATGAAAATATTTTTGGATACCTTTAGGATTACAAGACACACGCACGTTACTAAAAATGCCTGTTTCTATACTGTACATAGAAGTCATTTCTACGTGAATCTCGTTTACGTTGTGTTCATAAGTTTTCCAGTCAATATGTGGAACAGCTATCACGTCACCCAGGTGCATGTGAAAAGGTATTCGAAAGTAATTCACACAAGAACTCGCATCAAGATGAATGAGTTGTTGTGTATTCTTATTAAAATATTTTAAAGTAATGTTATGAGAGAAATTAAACAATAGCCTAATTACTACGCATTTGCATAACAAAAACTTTCTCACAAAAACCACCTGCGTATGAAGACTTTATCGAATTTCCTTGTTGGACTTTGGGACCCAAAAATACCTCATATTCAATTAATTATAGCAGTCAGCATAACAAACCGATACATGTCTTGCCATCTCTTTTTGTTGACATGAAACTGATAGTGACAAGAGAATTTTAACGAGCCTTAAAAATTGACAGGCATTATGAATGAGGGGGCTAGGGCTTCCTGTGTTTAGTCACGAGGAGTTAGTGCCATAGATTCACCTACTTTATACAATTTATTATCTATGGTACCTACTCGTAGATGTGCCATTAGTTTATCTATGGAGTTTATGTTGATATAGTTAATCTATAACATTATCCCTTCTCTTTTAGTTAATAATATTTGTTCCTCTTTTTACTAAATTACACCCATGCGAAGGGGCCGGACGCTAGTAAAAAATAAAATTTATCTTACGCAAGGATAATGTAGCTTTCTAATTTTTGAAATCTAGAAAGTAAAAATCTAAAGTGAAAGAATTTTTGAAATTGGTCCATTCGTTTTGGAATTTATGCGTTGCTTATAAAAATACAAAATGCCTTCTCTTAATAATATTAGTGCAGACAAATACGTCTTTGGAACTCAATAATCATCTCGGCTAGGTACATATATCAATGTATAGTAAGTACATATTTAAAATGTTTTTTCTTTTATTTTCAGGTAAGTTGGCGTGACCACATGAACACCAAATCCCAAGATACCATGACATTTACCTGACTCCATCATAATACCTAGAGCCAGGAAGCCGATTGTAGCCCAAACTCTCAGCAGTAACAATAAAAAGCTCTTGTACTCAATGTAAATAGCCTCTTCTATCACGCTAGTAACGACATTTTATTACTTCTAACTCGGTCGGTGCTTATTTAGATCGTAAACCCATATTTTATTAAGCCGTGAATTTTAAGATTGAACTCTTCATTTAACTGATGCTTTTAATTAATGTGTGTAGAAAGAAAAACCATGGAGCAATACTCTGTCTGCATCATAGACAATTTTTTTGAAGTGAAAACTTCTTTAGCGGCGTTGAGCACTTTCTGTAATGGGTATAAAATCTTAAACTCGCGTCAGGATCACGTGACCTGATTCGCGTCAGGATCACGTGACCTGATTCGCGTCAGGATCACGTGACCGTACGACACGTGCGGTTCGTGCATCTATTAATGATAAAAGTGATGAAGAAATAGCGAAAGAAAATGAGTGAGTACTTTATAAATATACTAGATGAAAATTTAATAAGTTTTAATACGAGCGGCAAGTTTTCACTTCTGCCGGCACTCCCGGAGTGCAACCCGTCTTTTTTTTTATTACCTTTTTGTCTATATATGGAGTTCAATAGACTTAGAAACTCCATGCTGCACATTAAAACTCCTTGTTAGATTTTTACCTCATTGTTGAGTTTGCATTGACATTGGCCATGCAATTGAAAATTGCTGTCCATTATTATTATGAAAAAAAAACTGTACTTTGATCTCAGCACTAATATAGGCGAGTTGATCAAATATAATATTATGTCGTAAGATGTAATAAAATATCCAATTTGGTGCCAGCAGCGATTGGTTTTAATTGAACGGAAATGAACAAAATGACTCGTGGTTACTTTTAAAGGTTTATTTTTATTAATTATCGACCTCAATACTCCAAGTAATTACTTAGGTACATACACAACACTTTTATTAATAATTTTAAATTCTGGAATGACGCTATTTCTTTTTTTCTTTAGTGTTTATGTTTTTTAAAGTTTCAATTCTTTTAAAATTTTTAGTACGCAATAAATGCTTTTTGTTTTTCCGGCTTAGTCACCAACAAAACTCATAGAAAATTCACTGGAATTCGCATTAATCTAGTTCAAATCGAGGGCAAGTCTGAATGCTGACGTGTAGAATCATTTCACTATCATTGAATCACGATTTGAATCCATGCCAATTGCCGACCTTACTCATTCATTCAAGAGGTTACTCATTTATCTAAGCTCATTTATGTATGACGTTGTATACCCGTGTCAAAAAGGGAGAAAAAATATAAAAAGCTTTGTTAATCATTACTTCTCACTCACATTTATTTATTATTACATTATTGACAATCGTGTGCGAAAGAGAGATAATGAGTAGGGATGCCATTTTGGATTCATTTCTTTATTAGCATTTTCCTCTTGATATTCCTGGCGATTTTGTGGTAGAGGCATATCCTCCATGTCATTGAAATCGGAGTAACCCGGATAGTGACTTTACAGTCAGACAGGACCGCATTAAAATTATTTGTTTTGCTGGAGTGGTAGGCAATGTCCATAATTTTTATTAATTTATGAACGAGAATTTCATTCCCAAATGGGGTCATAGATATTTAAATCTCTATGACTGCTGACTTCAAGCCACAGGCAGTCGTGTAGTCTTTAGTCGTTCAATATGTGAGCCGGTTTTGGGTATACTTAGGTTAGGACATCCCCACTCGGACCGAGCGACGGGATGCATCACTAAGAAAAAGAAGAAGATGGCGCATGGCGTCTTGCGTAGTTGTAATGGTTTGGCGTGTAATAAATAAAGTAAAACAGAGTTCTAGCTGTATTAAATGGAGAGTTATGCCCTATTTAATAAGAAATTGTGACGTATCTAAGCACATGTAAAATGTCTAAATAGAAATAAAGATTATGATTATGAAACTTTTTTTGAACATCAGCTCAATAGGCGTTCAAAAGGTGTGCTAAAGAAGTCGCGCGGGATTCTACTACTAATATCTATTTCCTATTTGCTCTCGTCTGTACCGGCTTTCCCGTTACTCACCGATGACCAGACCAGACGTACTAAAAATATCGAGGTGCTTGAACTCTCTACACATAAAATAGCTAATAGGTATAAGCACAAATGGTTTTCCTAGTTATTGAGGAAATATTGCGTTTAGACTTGAATTTTCCGTATTCGAATAATTATTAGGTGATTTAAGGCCTGCGCACATCTAGCGTGATGGCGATAGCGATCAGCTGAAACGCTGTCAAATATCGCTGTCATATTTGACAGCTTTTCAGCTTATCGCCATCGCCATGGCCTAGATTTGCGCAAGGATTTACTAATAAAGTACCGTATACCTACCGAAGGTTTACTTTATCCATAACTCACAAAGGATCACTTCTCGTTCACGGCTAGTAAAAAAAACTACACCCAATGTAGATAATTTATACAGCACCAATCCAATTATTTTATTGGGTACGAGAAGTGACATCGGGAAGAGCTATCTTCCTTAAACAAGAACTTCCAGTGCTGCAGGTTAAATACAGAACTAAATTCTAATCTCAATCACATGCTAAGACGTCATTTTGACAGAAAACCCCGAAACCTAGAGAATTACTGTCAAAACTCCAATTTAATCGAGATTGGGATTGGAACCAAGTGTCGGTAGTTTCTATTCACGATCTATATTGCACGTCAATGTTGCAATTGAAGCACAAAACAAAGTCCATGCTCTTCTTATTTCCATCACCAAAATGTCAACAAGATAAAATACATCTCATCAATTTAAATTAGGCATGGCCTAGCAAAATGGCAGTTTTTCTATGAACTTTTTATATTTTGTCAGCCTTGCATTCACGGTCGTTATGAATTCATTTTACTTAACTGTTCAACTGGAACCTCTTATTTAAATTACATGTTTGAATATCGTGTCTAGATTGTTTCCTATTGCGACATTTTAAATCACTCGTAGCTATTGTTATAAAAAAAGTACGTCGACTAATACCGTTCGAGTAGTCTTCGAGTCCTATGATAGTGAATTGGACAAGTAATTACGCCACAAAAAAATATGAAAAAGCACGTTCCACATACAAACAAGACCATAGACTCGGTCAGTCTATGAGTAGAAGGATTTAAATATACCCTTTCTAAAGTAAATACTCAAGATAATCAAGGGTGTTTTTATGAGGAATCAGAGCGATGTCCATACATTGTATAGACAAAGACACATTTTGTAGTAGTTATACTAATGTTTCATCATGAACCATTAGTATAACTTTACCACCATACCTATTTCTGCTGTGAATCAGCATCGCTGTGTTTCGGTTTGAAAGGTCTGGCTGCCGTACTGCTTTGAAATTACTGGCACGTGAGGCTGAACCCCTCTGTACGTGTTAAATGGGCGCAAGGCAGTGCAACGTAGGGCACGTTCCTAACGTGTGTGAACTACGAGGCAATGCTTTGCAACTGGATCCGTAACATCGTAATTTTTTTTTCACCTTTGAGATCATTGGTATTACGCGCATAAATCTTCCAAAAAGATTATATCTGAGCCCATAATAACAGTCATTATCTCGATAAAATAATGCCAAAGTTTCACTATGTTTATTTCGGCTTTAAAATGATTTTGAAAGCGAAACCACATTAGCAAAGTGAAGATGCAACCGTGACTCTATGTTACGGTTCGTGAACTAAGCTTGACCTACTTAGACTAAGCCGTATTTTAAGCCTAGAGCTCGCTCAAATCAAATGATCTCCAATCAGGAAATGTTCATCTATCTAAAGATAAACACGTTTATTTTGGTCATTTGCTTTTGATTTCATCTCTTAACTGACAAACATGTTTCCATCCCCCAATCTCGGAAAGAGTATTTTTTTACGCGTGCCATTTTGTTTTTGCATTTAGTCATTTCCTCGCTGAGGTGGGATGAAAAGTTACGTGTTGCACTCGAATTTTAGAATCCTTCGCGTGCTCGGTCATCAAAATTGAGCACGCGGTTAAAAAGCAACTTTGCACTCTTGTATAACAAATAACTATTACTTTATGCATCATCTTTTGAAGTAAAGAGCATTTTATCTGTAGAGCTCTCCTAGGTAGTAATAGCACAGCTCTATGTGAAAAGGTAAAAGGTATACTAATATTTAATAAAATTCCAGATAAAATTAAAAACGAAGCTGAAAATATCACTTTTAAAAGAAAATTTAAAAAACTGCTCATCAATAAATCATACTACAGCATTAAGGAACTTATGGAAGACGAGATTTAAAAACTACACCTTACCTACCTCTAAATATTACCAAGCCGTCCAAGTCAAATAGTCATACATAGATATAATAAGATTTAAGAGTTTATTGTTAAGCTAGATTCTCTATATAAGTTTGTTACCTAGATTTACATAACTTAATTTAATTTTGCCGTAAGGCAATTGTAATGCCCCAGCGGGGCTCATGTTCTGGACGTTATTACCCCCTAAGACCTATAATACACATGAAACAATGAATAAATGAATAAAGGTCGTCGGGGAAGTACCTACTTACTACCGCGGTAACTATTTCTGCCACCATGAAAAAATGCTCGCACCTGGGTTCCAAATTGATAGCCAAAAAGATACTAGTGCATCTAAGAATACAGAGTATTTTTTTCTAATAACTGGACAAATGGAACTAAATAACTAGGTTTTACACAGACGAGTCATTGATGACGATTGCAATATCAGATATTACAGTTGTACTTATGGTTGCAACCGTGTTTGCAATCGATGCCTCTGGTCATCAATTGCAAACACGGTTGCAACCATAAGTTACGACAAGCACTTTGTAACTGTTGAAAAAAAAGTTGTCTATGATTGCTGTCATTTTGTTTTTTTTTAACAAAATCATAAACACAAACAAAACTTTAGAGCGATTCGATTTTATGGTGATAATTTATGGATTAGTCTCACGAATGCCACATCCATACAAATGAGAAATCAAAATGTTCATACATTTAGTCCCAGCCAATGCAAACGTATTTAAAGTTATATCTGTGTATTTTTTATGATTATGTTTTTTTTTTAAATAAAAAGCAGCAGACAGCTAAGTATTTCCTATCCCATTTATATCCTATTATTAGGAAAATTTCATTGAATTTGGACATGTATTGTAGATATATCTAGTTTGTAGATGAATTGCATAGTAGGTACATTTGTATGGGATGTCTGGCAAATAAAGCTTGCCAAATTTGAGATAAAAAACAGGCAAATATTTAATTTTTCATATGTCACAACATTTCTCTTTACCAATAGCAGATTAAGTAAATGTGTCTCGACCATGTCTTGTCATAAATTTTAATTGAAGAGCTCAATAAATACAAGAGGACATTCACATTCCATCAATTGGTCGAAGGGACCCGCAGCGAGACAAATTGATGGTTAACTGTTAGTTAACCCTGACCAGCTAATTAATGGTTATGATAACGGAAGAAATTTACTGTTGCTTTGAATATATATAATAACAAAAAAATAAACTAATTTAAAAATAAAAAAAAACATGGCACTAAAACGACTGAAAAAAAATGAGAAAAACTAAAAAAAAAGCGTAGGTAATTTATCCACAATATAAATTTGTCTCAGTTTCTAATAAAAGTATGATAAGTGTTAGTGTTTTAGTTGTAATTATAATATATCATATTGTATTATTGAATAATTTAGTTTAATTTTTTATGTGTATTAGCTTTAAAGTAAACATTGTGCCTACTTGCCTGTTTTCTTTATCGTGTTTGCATGCTGGGTTTTTCTGGCGAAGTGTGTGAATCTATATTTGCCTATTATAAAATCTAAAATGTACCATACTTCAAGCAAATAAATTATTTCATTTAATTTTCATACAATTTCAGGAGAACAATAATTCTCAAATTGGCGATTTGAATCTATCGAGCGAAAATGTAAAAATATCGAAGATTTCGAAGTTCTTAAGGATTGGCTAATTTTATACTACATTAATAAATATATATTATAATTCCGGGCTAGTAGGCTCGTTTAAATTATCATACAATTTCGCAACCTTATTTCGTAACGCGGCTACGAATATAACACTAATAAAACCGTTCTGTGTACCGAACGGCCTCAAGTTTCTACTGAACATACAAAGCTGAGCAAATATTCATTGAAATACAACACTTGGGTCGGGCAGCTGTTTTGTCTCGATTTCGACGTTTCACGTAGAGGCAGAAATAGTTATTTGTTATACAAGAGTGCAAAGCTGCTTTTTAACCGCGTGCTCAATTTTGATGACTGAGCAAGCGCAGGATTCTAAAGTTTAACCACGAGCGTAGCGAGTGGTTTAAAAGTTAGAATCCTAAGCGTTGGCGAAGGAATCAAAAGAGCACAAGGTGAAAAATCTTTGCACTCGAGTGCAACACGTAACTTTTCATCCCACCTCAGCGAGGAAATGACTAAATGCAAAAAAGAACATGGCGCGACTAAAAGCAACACACCAAGAAGGTTCCGAGTATGAGTTATTAACAAACTTAAAAAGGTATGATACATTTGGCACCATGCAGGTAGAAGTAAATAGGTTTAATGGTGTTTTGAATTCACAAATACACCAAGAAGGTTACGAGTGCGAGTTATTAACAAAATAAAAAAGGTTGTATGGCACCATGGAGGTAGAAGTAAATAGGTTGTGTATTCACAAACTTATTGAACACGATATTCTAAATTCAAATTTACTTTATCCTCTAGCGGATAAAAACGGCTTTTCCAGTCAGAAATTAAACAGCAAAAACACACTTTCAGAGCTGGTGGGATGAAAATGTTTTTTTTCAATACCCTCAAAGTGGCCTCTCAATGGATGGATAATTTTCCCATCTAAGGCAAGAAAATAAAATATCGCTAGATAAACTAAAGTAAGAATCTAAATATTTATCTGCTACAGTGTATACATAGGTACATGGTCCTTAACAATTTCACAATGGAAAAAAGTGGATTCATTTAAACTGGGTGTACATTAACTGGACCCACCGGGTCCAATAGAGTCTGTGCTTCGAAAGGAGCGAAAAGGAAAAAAAAACCAATAGAGTCTGTCAAAATGAAAGTAGAGAAAGTAGAAAACTGGCGGTAAATTCGTTCGTTATTTTTTTTTACAATTTACTCTAGACAAAATATTAGTATGGTATGCCAAGCAATGGAATTACATAATTAAATATTTTGCTATTACTTAACATGCTAATGTGATTTTTCAGTCCACTTTCATTTGACAGACTTTATCATCATCGCCTGAGAAAAACACAAATTGTATTCTCAAGTCGAGTTATAAAAGAAGGATTATTCTATAATTAAATTATTTGCGAATAAAATCAATCAAAAAACAGTAGAATCAGTCAATTATTAACACTTTTTACGTTTAGATATTTTTCTTGTCTGTCACCATTTCCAAGAAAACTATGCACGTAAACTACTGTTGTCTAATCATACATCTAAAGCCGGTTCACGAGTGACAGGTGACATTTGAAGGTTATGTTCTGTGATACGATCAGAAAGAACTGTATCAGGTTGTTTCATGGCTTTGAAATTACTTGTAAGTACCTACTAATTATTGTTAAAGAAATACTTATTTTATGCTTTAACATTTTATATTATGTAGTTATGACTCAATAATAGAGTCGCATTATTACTTTTCGTTTTTTTATATCGACTATCAAAGTTAAATTTTAAAACTAGAATTGTTATTGTTGTAATAATATTATCTTTGTTAGTAAGGATATTTTTTCCGAAAACCAAAAAAAAATATTTGTAGCTCGGCTAACCAAAAAGGATACAAAATTAAATAAAATTTGAATTTGCCAGGACAAAATTTGGGATAAAAAAAACAGATAAGCCTCTACGGTTAAATAAATATTTGGTGGGTCCATTTTAGGGTGAACAACATAATAAAAAATAGGATATTTAACAGTTCTAAGAAATAAGGAAGAACTAAAAATTTCATAATTCGTTCAACTGCAGGGTAATTCTCACATGTGTGACTTCCTCTGTTGTTTTGTAGTGCATGTGTTTTGTAGTGCACATGTTTCAGATTATGCTCGTTAGCAGTCCTTTCCTGAGAAACTATGGCCGTCACATTGCGGTGGTATGGTTACTTAAACAGACCTAGACTCACCTAGATTTAAGTCGTTAAAAGTGAACCTTGTGATACCATGAAATATAAAAAATAATAATTTGAATGTTGTATTCGAAAGATGAAATACAATTTTTTTTTATATATTTTTTTTTATTTCAAAGTTTTTTTTTTTAATTTGAAAGATGTGGCAGATAATATCACATTTAATTTGACACTGCCACATTTTATTATGTTGTGTGACTAGTGGCTTTTTGTGGCTTGAATCATTTCATTTCGTGGTTTAATCAAAATGCTAAAATGTTATTACTCTTCAGCTCCAGTTGCTAGTAGCCTGCCTTCTCCGCTATAGGTTAAATGTTCTATCCCCACCGAGGACAAAAATGTTGTGTGATGAAACGGTCGCCGTTTTTTAAAAAAACAGTTGCATTCTCGCTTTAACGATCTTCATAGCATTATTAACGTTCAGTTGGGAGTGAGGTTGGTAGATAGCTTTTATTTCCAAGTCTTACTTTGTAAACATCTTTCAAGAATACCGCTTCAGAGTAAATACTTCTTTGGATTTGGTTGGAAATTTGAGAGAAATCCTACAGAGATTGGAATTGAATATGAGTGTCGGAGATTCGTTTTCTGTAATTTTGGAAAGTAACGTAAATTTTTCAAATGAACGTTCGTGAAATTGATTCCGTGGGATTGAATAAAACCGCCATCTTTTTCTGATTTGTCTTAAAACTATTTTACTTATGTAATTATATCCTCACTTGATACCGGCAAAACTGTTCCGAAATGAACAGATGCTATCTAATCAAGAAGAAGAATATGAGTGTCGAGAGTAGCCTAGTAGATTATCTTCATAAAATAAATAGGCCTTTGCATCTATTGCAGATGATTTATGTATGTAGCGTCAGGGGCAACTGGTGTTTTGTTTACTCATGCCCCTACTTACCTTTATTTATCTTCATAAATACTCTTTATTTATCTTCATAAATATTCTTGCACCGGCTTTCGACCGTCACGGAAGATTGAAATCTCAAATAACCACTTTTCCGCAGATTACGACACAAATTTCAAGAAAAAGTTTGGAAACCAGTTCTCTATTAGCATCTTCTAAGCCTAGAACGGTATTTAAAACCGTGACTATTAGCTTAAACTTGTTTAGCTTAACCATTGACGCAATCGGAAGTAACCAGACTAACTTAAAAAGATGTTATATTGTCCGAAAAGTTATGAGTCGCCTGGAATTTGAACCCACGACCTTCCCCATAATACAGGGATGCGCTAACCAACTGCGGCATCGAACACTCGGTTTATAACTTTGGGACAATATCTTATCTATCTATCTATCTTTGTGATTTTCCATAAGTAAAAATAAGGTGAAAACTATCCATATTTAGAATTCTGATTAACTTTATAACACGGCAAATAACAATTTACGCATTACAACGCCATTTTTCTATCCCCGACTAGTGATGTGTTTCGTTGCTCAGTCCCAGTAGTGATGTCCTTTTCCCAAAACCGGCTAACAGTAAATACTCGTACATCAATAAAAAAATAAAATTAAAAAGGTTAGCAAAAATAAAGGGATAAATGGGGATCATACATTCAGGACGAGGCTTGAGATAGGGACAAAACCATTCAAGACGAGTGTAGGCAGAGAAACGTTTGTGAGAGCGAGAGATTGCATTCCTCCGGCAGTCAGCGCCCGAGCAGTTGCCACGCGCACGCATCTACCATCCTCACTGCCTCGCCGCGCAGAGCCGAGGCAACGCGCATCCAACCCCGATAAAATTAAATAAAAACGACAATTTCATAATCGACCACGGTATAGTGCAAGTGAATTGGAGTGAAGTGTAGTGCACCGAACTGTTAAGAGCCGAGAATACTTTCACTGGACTGAAAGTTTTTTCTTTCGGACAACCTCTTTGGAAGACGGAATTTGGGACGTGAAAAGGTAAACATTGGATCATTGAACCTCAGGCGGATCCTTTCACCGCATTGGTATTTTCACTAAATGCTAATTTTAAAAGAAATTACTGCCGCTGAGCATGATAATTAATATTTGTTCTAAGTTTAATAATTCAAATTGATCCAGCTGATAGATTAAGTTACAAATATCGAACACATCCAAACATCTTTAAGATTAGATAAGTCATAAAATCCAACATCTAAAATTGAAACTTTCTCATCGTAAGTTAGTGATGATAAAGATAACATTACCGATAATGATTCTCATGAAAATGGTGAGGTGCGAACAGTGCGGTAAAAAACTAATTAAAATTAGAAATTAGTAGCTGACGTCTACATGCAATCTTGAAACCCGTTGATAGATGGACGTAAAATTATCGTTAAAGCACCATAATGGAAATTACTACACAAAGTCAATTTCAATATAACATTGACTTTATATCACAAATACACATTATGTAGTAAATTAAAAACAAAATAAAATGTATACACACATGAAACAGTTGAGCTATTAGAAGAACGTTGCAAACGATCTAGAGATAGCTCAACTGATCCAAATCAGAAGCCTCCCCAAGACGCTGGATGCATTGCCACGCTTAATAGTAATACGCTTAAACAGCTACTCACCACACCAGCCCTCGAATCTTCGACCTTTATAAATATCCCGTTTTAAACAAAAATTATGATCATATCCAGTAGTATAAAAAATATCCAGTAAAAATATCCAGTTAGTTTTCCAGTAGTATAAAAAATGTTTACAAAACTCTTACACAAAAAATAAACGAACCTAAATGAATTTTTAGTGAAACTTTACGTACCTATTGTAAAGTGGGTAAAAGTACTATAAAAGGTAATAATTATAATTTGTAAAATGAATAAGAGAATACTTGCTCCATATTTATGGACTTTATCGTGTTTTAGTGCATGATCTCGTTTATTTACCTACTCTAGATAATAGATTACGTTCTAATACGACATAATAGAGACACATCACTATATAAAGAACGTAAATATAATATTATACAAATCGTAGTATCGATAAAAGGTATCTTAGCATTTTAGGTGGAAAACAGCAGCTTCCGTTTTATTTGTTCTCCGGCATTTTTTTCTATCACTCAATTTATTTACCTACTTCAATCATAAATATTATAATCACTTTTGCCTTCTTTATCCCAATTAAGTACTATCACAATTAAGTATTAAAAACATGAGTAGACAAATAACATTAAGTATTTAATTTTTAAGAACTTGCAGGTTTGTGTAAAAAATTGTTTACTTAAGAAATATTTTCTTGGCTTTTATAATAACATCCACGACATCATAAGAAACATGAACACGCAATTACCTTTTTGTAAACCACAGTTACTCATAGATCGTGACTTCAGGTACCTACCTACCTACGCCTAACTAATGAGGAATTTAGAACTACGGTGCCAATTCGTATAGTTCTCTGTCTCACCTAACCGTTATTTGGGCTCGAATACGTTTGAAAATAGAATATACAAACAAAGCCTGGCTCAAGCCTGGTAGACCAAATTCTGTTCTTCATTCAAGTTCTTTTTTCAAATTTTAAAAATCGGAATGTGGAGCATGTGTGACATTCTACTCGAGACATTTTGGTTTATGTCTCAAGTAGAATTTTCAGATTGTTTTTTTTTTATTAACTGTGAATCACGAACTTAGGCCTTTTATACTCCACCAAAATACTTCTACTACCTGTAAGTGTATTATCGAGGTAAGTATACATATACAAAAATAAAAATGCATTTTTCAGAAACTAATTGTCAAAGCCAAAATAAGTACAAAAAATCCATTAGCTATGTAACAAAGTTATCTATGTTTTATTAAACAAAATAGAAAGTTCCGACACAGTTTAACTAATAGTTGAATTAGATTAAATTGATTTATTATTTTAATTGGGACCCAAAGTCTCAATCAATTCATTTAGGTTACATACCGACTAATTTTGTATTTTTCCATGACGTAACTATGGAAATTCTGACATTTGAATTATTATGGATTTCATAACATCGTTCGAATTGGGCTCGTTTATAACTTTGAATTTATAAATGTATACAGCAGCGTTAGTTCGTTTTATTTTACATAGCTAAAAAAAGTACAGTTAATACCTATGTCCAATAGTGGACTGCAATAGGTGCAATAAGTTCGAAGTTTTTTTGGATGACTGTGTAAGTGTAGGTATAATATACCTAATAATAACCTGAATATAAATAAATAAATACTGTAGATAATCCACGCAACACAGTCATCCAAAAAACTTCGAACTTATTGCAGCTATTGCAGTCCACTATTGGACATAGGTCTCTCCCATGGCTCGCCACTGCGCCCGGTCTTCCGGTCTGCCCATCCAGTTGCTTCCCGCCACCTTGCCGCAAGACGTAACTCCATCTAGTCCGAGGTCGTCCTACACTATACTTACTTACTATGGGTAATTCAATAAAATTGCTTTTTTTATTAAGCGATGGATGATTGCCCTAAATGGGATAGCTCCTTTGAGGTTATTAAAAAAAAACATTTTCTCATCAATTTGACAGTGGAAAAAAGTAGATTCGTTTTAACAGGGTGTACTTTAACTGGCCGTACATTAACCAGACTCTTTAAAAAAACTCGCTTAAAATACGAAGGGAATTAACGATATTCTATTTCAAATAAAGTTGCCATATCAAGCAGACGTCATTAATAATTATAAATGGGCTATATCCATCAAATAAATCATAGATAAATAGACCCAAAGCTATCAAATGTGTGATTAATATGGCAAATAGTAACCGGCCAGTGGTGATGCGCCCATTTCCGGTGGCGTTATCTAATTTACAGACTATACACGCAAGGAATAATAAGCATCTGCAACCTGCAGTCAAAATTGTAGAATACCTGTAATACTTAACCTAAAAACACTTTAAGTCTTTGGTTTTTAGGATTGCTCTAATTTTAAATTTAAGATCTTACCTACAATGTTTATTGCTAACAATTGTTGTTTCTTAAACTTAAAGACCTAAGACCTAAAAATAAAGTGTAAAAAGCATTTCTTGACAAAAACTGTGGAGTTTCTACAGTCGTAGAAAAACCGGTCGTTAAACGCCATGAAATGGTAAAATAGGTGTCCTTTCGGGTTTGTAAAGATATTATACACCCTGTACTATGTTGCAAACTAGTAATTTTAGCAATATTTTACTTGCCACGCTTAAAAAGCACTAAGTAGGTAATATTTAACTAGTTATTTTGTGGATTGTTTCAGTTAAGTCTTTGAGCTAGACTATGTCTTTTCAATTTAAAATTGTGGCATATTTTTGCTTAATTTGCTGGCTGGCTTATTGATTTGACCTATAGAAGAAATTAAATTTAATCTTGAGTTTAAAATAAATTAAATATTATAATCTATTAAATATTAATACGATCGTTACATTATTTTTGAGTCCAAGTATAAAAGCAGGAAGTTGCTCTGGGAAACATCTATTCTAGAAAGCGGAATCCGTCAATCCCACTTCAAAAATATCAACCCACTTACGAAACTCTTGCCCGGAAATACTTTGGAGGAAATGCAGGTAGGTAGGAGCTAAATAAACAATCTCGTTTTTAAGTCAGTTGATGATTGTGAATTGAACATTGAGCATTGAATATACTTCAATTCAATTAGATACAATGTGGTATAAGGCAAAAATAAATAGGTGTGTTTTAGACCTTTCTTCTCCAACATTGGCAACGTCGTAACTTGTCAGGCGAGATCGTAATCAAAGGCCTATGTCTATACATTGTAAAAAATGTTAGTCAAGACTACCGATTTGCACTAGCCCTTATAGTTCAAAGTACTCCCCACTTAAACTTTCCTAGTACCATACGGAAGTCCTAAAATACACGAGGAAGTAAACACTCCCAAGAATCATTAGTCTCTCGTCACATTCCAATGGTACGCCATGTGTCGCTCGTGTATTCTTAGCTCTTATTATATTCCCATCCTAAATTCCCATAAAGATTGGTGTTGATGGCTTTTGAGAGGTTATGGCGTAGCTTTATTGAACTCTACGACGCCGTAGAAATAAAAAAATGCAAGTAAAAAGTAGATGTTTGTGAATGAATCACGCTATAACGACTAAACGGATTGGGTTGGAATGGATATAACTTGGGAATAAGAGATCTGAATTATTTTTCTGGATGCAGTCGCCCGAAAATTGTGCATTCTTTTTTCCGACAATTCGTTCAGTTGGGCACGTACTTATTTAATTTAAAATTCTTTAAAACGAAGGGCGGCATTCCGTTCATACCATTTAAATGTGTAGAAAGCTTAAAATAAATCACGAAACAAGTAATATTTCATACTGCCAAGAATACTGCATTCCTTTTTAAGTCGCATGTTGTCGTATGCTTGAACCCTACGTGCTCTCACAATCGTCAATGCCTATTAAGTTGAAATTCGAAATTCAAACTCTTTTGTGGCAACACTGACAAAAAGTAAAAAAAATAAAGGCTTTTTATTTTGACCATAGAGCATTGTTTTTTGTTTCGGACACACATGTTGTCACACATTGTCATTGCTTAGTTCCTGTTGTATTGTTTCTTTGTCAATGTGGGACACGTCATGGTACATTGAAGCTCGATAATACATTGATTTATTGGCCTGTCCTTCGGCGAGTTCATGAACATCTTTTGTGGACAAGTTTTTTTTATAAATATACAAATTATATTGTAAATCGAATACAATTTAGAGTATTCAATTCTAGATCAATCTTTACTGATCACGGCCCATGACGCAGATATTGTAAAAACAACTACCATCTTACTTTATTCCGACAAAATCTAGACTAATAATCTCGTGCGTCGGAAGCGTAAATCACAACAATAGGAACCTACTTAGCGGGGGTAAATTATGAGTTGGTGGAGATAAGATTGAAATTCGCCTAAATTCTGTTGTGTTAACCGCCATACTTATTTTTACTCTGTGCCGTAAGTGAATAGGTAGTTTTATTTTTATTTTGTTGATGTCCGATCTTAAAAAAGAGCGTAATGTAATTATAACAAATGAAAGTAATTTGGTCTCGTTCTTTGTGCTTAATTCGCTCTAACAAGCTACTGCACGCTTTTTATGAGCATATTACTAAAGAACCGTTTACTGAAACGAATTTCAGTGTTCTTTCTCTTGTTGCGCCTTTAGTCGATAGTACAAACCAAAGTAGTAATTCAAAAGGTCAGTAACTTCACTTATTTATAGTTTTGTATAAATAGCAGGGTTTGGGTGCATTAGCCGTTCTTTGATATTCGACTCACTGATTAGGAAGTCTGTTTTTGGATGAGAGTGTGTATTTGTTTATGTTAATTGGACTGTCTAAATAATGATAGAGTTCATTGAGTTCGATATCACAACATTGCTTCAACAGTTTGAATCTGTTATTATAAAGTTAATTTTACAAAAGTTGTAAGAAAATTGCATTTTTAATTTTATATTTGCACTTCGTTTGCTGATATTCTTGGGTTGAATATAATTGTATCAAAGAAAATGAAGGTAGTATTTTTTTTACTTCCATCAAAAAGGATTTTAGGTCATCTAGCTCTACCTACTAGTCGAGACATACATAATTAAGAATAGTTAACTTTATAGGGACACCAAAAACGAACAATAAATTTGCATCTAAAAAAATATTTGCATCTAATATATTTAGATGATTTATATAGCGTCATAGACAATTGTTCCCTCATGACGACACAAAGGTAAATCAACGATTTCCTGATAAACAGTGAACATCAACGATAAGAGATAGGAGTGATAACAATTTGAAACATAATAAAAAACATTAGATATAAAAACGTTATGAAGCCTGATAAAAATTAGTAGATAAATTTCAGTGGTCTTACTGTACCTAGAAAAATGTTTTTTTATCATGTACCTATCTATTTTGAAGTGAAAACTTCTTTAGCGGCGTTGAGCACTTTTTCTGTAATGGGTGTAAAATCTTAAACTCGCGTCAGCGCGTCAGGACACGTGACCTGATCGAAAAAGCGTAAGACGGATGGAGAGTAGACAGCTATCCCCTCTCTACGGCGCGGCGAAAATGTATGCCTGGGCCTACTGTTTCGTTTAGGCAGCGCAGGGCGCTTGCGCGAATGTTCGTGTATGTTACAGCGTGCCAAATAACAAACAAGCCCCCCCTAAC
Source organism: Thera obeliscata (assembly GCA_947578465.1). Taxonomy (NCBI): domain Eukaryota; kingdom Metazoa; phylum Arthropoda; class Insecta; order Lepidoptera; family Geometridae; genus Thera; species Thera obeliscata. Next base: position 17,155,220 of record OX387912.1, on the reverse strand, counting down.
CATTCCAAAATATCAAACATGCTCAACGTTAATAATCAAGTTTTCACTTCTGCCAGCACTCCCGGAGTGCAACCCGTCTTTTTATTTTTTTTACTAGCCCACATCGTCCCACTGCTGGGTAATGGCCTTCCCCAAAGACTTTCAGTTCCCTTTATTCAGAGCCTCTTCCCACCATTTCCTTTCGAAGGCGTAATGATCGCCCCGCCAAAATTAACATAAAAATAACAAAACAATAACATGGTACCTATCTAATAAAAACGCAAAAAGTAATAGCGTATTGATTTATATTTAAAAAATCTGTCAATGCGATTCTCATAATATTACATTACCTACTATCTACAAAAAGAAATCTTCGATGACTTAAAACGTGTTTTTTCAAAGAAACGCAATCAATAATCTCACATTACATGACATGACTCACAGTGGCATGCGACGCAATTAAACGATCAGTTTGTGTTCAGCCTTCGAGTGCAATGGATTTGGTGTAAAAATCACAAATAATGGGACCTTTTAAAAAAAAGTATGCACTAGTAAGTTTACCATTTTTGTATTTGTTTATAAGAAGATATTTCTCTGGCTAGGCTGGCCAGACTGTAGATTCCCAATATATAACGAATATTATATAGTATATACAAAAAAAAATTTAAAAGTTTTATATCAGCTATCTGGTTCCCATAGTGCAAGCTGTGCTTAGTTTGGGGCTAGATAGGATTGTGTGAATAGTCCAAAATATTTATTTATCTATCTAAAGGGAATCTACAGTTTGGCTGTTTCTTTTTGCTGGTGCTTGGTGCAAAACAAATTGTTTTCCTGTTAAAAATGTTGCCAGTAGACTGTACCAAAATACTTCCTAAATTGAATTTTAACAAGTTCGAAAGTTGACTGTCAAATTGTAATATAATGCTTTCGTTGGTGATCATAATCATGTTCCGGAGCAACGCACAGTTCAAAAGACCGAGCACGATGCAAATAAGATGTGATAAATGTAAATAAATCCGTTCTTGACATGACACAACTGACAGCCGTCATCATAGCATAGACAATGCGATGTTGTACAGAGAAAGCGCGCGCAAAAACTTCACTTACGTCAATGGTCGCACGGGATATAATATAGAACTCAATGTAATAAGTTCTAGTTAGCTCTTTCTAGTAATTTTTCTGTGTGAATCCGAATGTGTAACAGTCGTATATCTATTGTCAATTGCACATAATCACCTATTGACTAATTAGTTATACATTACTCGGTTTTTCCATGAATAACTAGGTTACTAACAGGCTGATAAAACACGTAATAAAGTAATTCTGCCATGACCACTAAATGCCTGGTTGGTTACACAAAGATTACATTATTTTCTAGCGTGTAACGAAATACTTAATAGGAAGTAATATTAGTTTAATAAGTAGTTGAAAACCTAGGTTTTACATAAATTTCACAACCAACAATTTTCTGATCCAATAGGAACCAGGAACCTACCAACCTAGCCACAACATTTTCTGTAATAGTATATTTCATTACTAGTGCAGAAAAGCTGTCATTGCAAAGAGTTCCGACAAATGTCTACCCGAGCCGAAGGCGAGGGTTGACAGTCGGAACAAGTTGCAATGACGGTTCCGCACGTGTACTGAACGACTTTTTAATACAGTTGCGAAAAAATGAAGCAATTTTATAAAATAATAAAATACCATTTGCTTTTTTCTCTTCTCTCCCCGCAATAAGTTCGTCGTATGTATGCATGTAGCGACTTTTTGACTTTTCCGGTAAAATGTTCTCCGAAGCATTTTGTGCAATCAAGTTCCGGTCGTGTTCATTCAAAAAAACTAGGGTCGAAATTACTCATTTTGTGCAACAAACAAATAAACTCGCAAAGAAAATTTCTGAAAAATGGCGCCAACCGTAAATTTTTTTTTTCTTTTCGCTCCTTTCGAAGCAGGCTATAGTACCAAGACCATACCGCCTAGTCTTACGTTTTGTTTTTTCCCTTGACCTGGGTTTTTTAAAATTTACGTCTTTCGTAATTTTTCTATAGGTGAAATTTATATCAATAATTGAGCCAACCGTAGAATATAAGCAGAGATTTTTTTTTTCTTCACCCATTCTGGAAGGCAAAGGGAACTATACCCATACAGCCAAGCCTTCAGTAGATTTTTTTATTGATATGAATTGAAAATGAAATTTAATGAGATGAAATGAAATGAAACCTAACATAATTCATTCAATCAAATCATTAAATCTGTTAATGAAACAAATTAGTAGCTTCTTTTTAGAAATAATACGTAGGGTAGACTGACCTAATTTTGGCACCGCACTAATTATTGGCACTTTTGTGTTTAAGCCTCTAATATAAGAATCTACCTAATATCACGGTGTTGCAACATATTTAAATAGAGTAGTACAATCCTGAGCCACCAAACTAGCAACACATTAAAAAGAGAAATGTCAACATGGCGTCGGAGCGATAACATCAGCTGAACGTGTCTCTACTTGATCGGTGAAAATATTTTTTTGCTAAGGTAAGAGCTTTTTTAAAATCATTTTTAATATTAGTTATCAAGTATTTATAATGTAGTTATGATTTAAAGCAAATTCAGTACGTATTATTCCACATAACTGACAGTTTATTTCCAAGAATTGCATTTTTTTTATTATTTTATCACAGTGCCAACATTTAGTATCTAAAAATGTCCGTATTCTAATTTATTGGCCCTGATGACAATAATTGGTTTTTTAGAGTTGTTGTTTTTAAGTGTTTGTTTTGTGCATTTATATACTAGTGGACCACCTAATTTTGTATGATTAATAAATAAAAGTAAAAAACACAACGGTTCCAAATCTTAGCCCCTGTGCCAACCGTAAAAATCTAATTATTGACACTAGGGCCAATAATTAGGCATAAGTATGGTAATAATTGGTGTCATCTATGATTTTACCTATGATTTTATTTTCAGACTACCTAGGTACCTACCCGATTTATCTAAACATAAAACCAAAAACTAAAACTAGGAGCACAAGAAAAAAACCCAAGAAATACAAGAAAAACAAGAGGATACAGAAAATGACATCAACTATACCAGTTTGATACCTGATAATAAGGATAAAAAACAAAAGAAGAAATTATACTCTGATGCTGAAATAGAGAAGTTTTTGACTGACTTTGATACCTCTTAGGATTAAGTTATTGTGTAGTGATAAGTGAAACTTTATGATTGTTTTTTCTTTTTCTAAAATTTTACTGAATACTGATTTTATATTGTATGAACCAACTGATTGCTAAGGAGGTTGCACTGATTGTATTGTTTTCATTATTAAGTATCTAAGTAGCTACATAGGTAATTAATAAAAGTTATTATAAACTAGCCTTTTTTACTTTATCCTTATCCTCTTTAAACAATTTTCTTTTAATCACTAATGAATCCGAAATGCCAATAAATGGGACTAGGCCTATGCAGATAATTGGCCAAAGTATGCCAGTAATTGGGAAAATAGTGTTATTTGGAATAGATATAAAAAAATAAATAAAAATGATGAAATAGTTGACGTTCCATTTAATTAAAACAAAAAATAGCTCTTGTTCTATAATTTTAATAAATTTATTTTACTGGCAACCCTCCATATAGATAGTTTTCGTGATCTATGTAGAAAGTGATGCCTAAAGTGCCAATAATTGGGTACTTTACCCTATTTGCATGAATCATAAAATCTTCGATGAATTTTTTTAGTAAAAACTTCATGGTTGGTTTTTCTTTATAGACATTATTTTGACAGTTGGGAAAGAAAAAGCACTAGTGCGGGAAAGGTAAAAAAAAAAAGCACGCGTGTGTAATAGCCCACATCCCGAACGCTATACGTCCCTGCAATACGCCACTTTTTGAGCAACTGTATTAAAAAATAATTTATATTAACCGCTATCTATGCAATCGAAACACACTTGACTTAACGTGTAAGATTATCTTACAGATTTGATTTCTGTGAAATGCTTTACATAAACTGTGGAACGCTGTAGAGAGACTACACAGATACTTACATGTTACTTAGGCCCGAAAAAAAAAAAAATCTCTACCATCGACAAAAAATATCATTTACGGAATTAACGCACCTAAAATCCTTTCAAGACGCTACTGGTTTGAAAGAAATAGTGACACAACAAGAAGAAGATATCACGCTGGCCTATTATATTTTATGTTTTCGTGGCATTAACATCGTGATAAAATCCAGTAGCGAGGCATGAGATTAGATTCAATTGAACCGCAGGTCAAAGTCATGGAGTCCCGATATCTTCAACCAGTTTTCCCCGTTACCGCTCCCACGATTGTATCTATACTATTTTAATAATACTCACTTCTTTTCGTAAAATAGGCTGTAATAATTACTCCACGTTACACTTTAATATTTCTCAAACTATACATAAAGACTACACTTTTAAGTTCTATTCCGTACTCGTACCAACGACCGACTGACCCCAATCCTTCGCTCCCTGCCATCGCCAACCGTCTATCCCCACTACTTTACCAACCAACGTCAAGGAGGGAGGGAGTCAGTCAGTGTTGCCAACGGCATTTCTATGAAGTTGACAGACAATTTCACAAACAAATATGACAAGTGTCATCAAATATCATAATAGTAATTTCTATTAAACCATTAAAATTAGAACTATTATTGAAATTCATCACATTCGGCCATCCGACACTGTGCTTACTCTGGAAGCACATGGTAAGTGCACAATATAATAATATGAAAACTTAATAAACAAAGCCTGAATTCAAAACAAATAATGATAAAAGATGACCATTCAAACACTATCCAAAAAAAAAATTTAATGTCTAAAAACAAAACTTGAATTTAAAACAAATACTTAATAAGAAAAGATGACCATTCAAATACAATCTAAAAAAAAAAAAAAAAATTGAATGTGTAACAACAAAACTTGAATTAAAACACAGATACTTAATGAGAAAGGATGACCATACAAATACAATCTAAAAAAAATCTAATGTCTATCAAATTCGGCCATCCGACAGTGTGCTTACTCTGGAAGCACATGCTAAGAGCATAATGATAACATGATAACTATGTATATGTATGACTAAACAAAACTTGAAACTTGAATGACTACCAAAATTCAGACAACTAATAAGAACAAATTAAAACAAATCCAAAATTACAATATAAAACTTGTAAATAAAATGAAATTATTAAGCAGAAGATACGAAGACACCCAAATAAATCTTAGTCATTTATAAGAATAAACAGATATTAAAAATATAATTCTATCTAAAAATAATTACAGTTAGATATCCCGTTTACCATATTCAAAGCCTGTATGCAAAAAAAAATTTAACTAAATGAAATTTCTAAGATAATATAACAGTTTTGTATCAGAAAAGTCTTCGCATCCCAGCCATAAACAATGCATTCGGGTAAAATGTTATTTAGAGGTAAATTAAATACTCCTATAGCATAAATTATACTCCGATTGTGATAGGAAGACATCTCCATGGTTAAAAATACAGTCAATCAGTTAATTGTTTTTAAAAGTCAAATAGTAATTTGGTCTCCCTACTACAATATTCACGTTGACCGGATTGAGAGGGTCCAGAAAAAGTTTCTGAATATTTTAAGTTACAGATGTGGTCTTAATAGGAAATTGCCTAACTATACTGCAAAGCTCCATCATTTTCATTTAATGTTATTAGAAAATATCGTCGCAAATATCATGATCTACTGTATAATTTCAAAATTACTCACTCGCATATCGACTCTCCTTGCTTACTTTATCTTATTAATCTAAATATAAAGCCTAGACCTCGGCAACTCTTTCAGAACACTTTCGCCTTACAAGTCCATTCAAACAACGCCTCTTATTATAACCCCGTTGTCAGAATGTGTCGCCTATTTAACGATTTATTGATTAAATACAGTGATAAAATTCATATCTTTATCAATAATCTAAATAAATTCAAGAATGCATCTTTGGCCACTCTTTCATTAGAGTGTGCCGAAAACTCAAATTAGTTATTTAATTAATTCTGCACTCTCTTCGAGTCTTAACTCGAAGTGTGTGCACTTACTGTAATAAAATAATTGTATGAGTACACCTAAGTTCCAAGTAAATGTTAACTTTAATCACCTACTACTAGTTAAGCCTGCATGGTTACACGCTATTTACTAACTTTCCTGTTCTATGCATTCTGTGTACGCATGTTTTGGGGTACTGTCTAGCTCATAACTTAATAGTATTTATGCCTGTAAATTATCGATTGTACTCTGTTTTGTGTACCTAATAAACAAATAAAATAAAATATAAAACAAAATAAAATTGTGGTAATAAACTACATAATTCTTCTCCTTGCTACGTAACTCGCGGCTCAGCCTGTTACTACGGCACCTTCAGAGGCGCGTCATGGCTCAAGCTGCTGATGTGGTGCCTTCCGTGGCGCATCACGGCTCAGACCACTGATGCGGCGCCTTCCGTGGCGCATCACGACTCAGGCCGCTGGTGCGGCGCCCTCCATGGCGCATCACGGCTCAGGCCACTGGTGCGGCGCCTTCCATGGCGCATCATGGCTCAGGCCGCTGGTGCAGTGCATCACGGCTGTGTCCTGTGGCACCTTCTGCGGTGCATCGCTACTAACTTTGCCTGGAGTTTTAAGGATCTGAAACTCGTCATAAAATTTACAGATCTGCAAGCACACTGTGAATAAATCTATTATCATTCATCTGCTTTATATCTAGTTAAAATGAATAGGATTTCCAATTGTGAAATAATTAAAAAGTAACAATATATTCCAAAAATATAAAACACTAAATGTGCACTATCCACGGCATTTAGACGAGTTCTCTGTACTTAGTCTTGCGCTTTAAATACTACAAAAGATACGTTTAACTTAGCTCAGTAAATGCATGGAAACGCCATCATTAAATCTGACAGCGAAGAACTTATCAACTTGAATTTCTCCATGCCATGCCCTGCCATGGCACTGCAGGCATGTACTAGTAATGTCATCTCCTCATTGTTCTTGCTGAAATGCAAACATCTTCTCGACAGTGACTGTTTCGGTAAGTAAACAATCTAGTGGTTCAGGTTTACGACGCACTAACTTCAATTAGAATCTTTGTCCAATTTTTATTTAAAACTGTGATTCAGTTGTAAAACTGAACTGTTAAACTGTAATTGAACACCTAAAACTGTAATTCATCTTTTTAGTAAGTAGTAAGTCTTTTATACATCGCTAATCTTTAATTTATAAATAATTCACATTTATTTTATCTTAAATTCATATTTAATTCATATTTAATTCATATTTAATTCATATTTAATTCATATTTAATTCATATTTAATTCATATTTAATTCATATTTAATTCATATTTAATTCATATTAAATTCATATTAAATTCTTATTAAATTCATATTAAATTCATATTAAATTCATATTTTATTCATATTTTATTCATATTTTATTCATATTTAATTCATATTTAATTCATATTTAATTCATATTTAATTCATGTTTAATTCATATTTAATTCATATTTAATTCATATTTAATTCATCTTAAATTCATATTTAATTCATCTTAAATTCATCTTAAATTCATCTTAAATTCATCTTAAATTCATCTTAAATTCATCTTAGATTCATCTTAGATTCATCTTAAATTCATCTGAAATTCATCTTAAATTCATCTTAAATTCATCTTAAATTCATCTTAAATTCATCTTTAATTCATCTTTAATTCATCTTTAATTCATCTTAAATTCATCTTTTATTTATCTTTAATTCATCTTTAATTCATCATTTATTCATCATTTATTCATCTTTAATTCATCATTAATTCATTTTTAATTCATAATTAATTCATCGTCCTTTCATTAAAACTCGAAAAACTTGTACAATCTTAACCCAAAATCTTTACTTATAATCCAAATCCAAAACCGATCTTTAACTTTTAACAACTCTACATTTTGAACATTTTGAACATTTTGAACATTTTGAACATTTTGAACATTTTGAACATTTTGAACATTTTGAACATTTTGAACATTTTGAACATTTTGAACTTTTTGAACTTTTTGAACTTTTTGAACTTTTTGAACTTTTTGAACTTTTTGAACTTTTTGAACTTTTTGAACTTTTTGAACTTTTTGAACTTTTTGAACTTTTTGAACTTTTTGAACTTTTTGAACTTTTTGAACTTTTTGAACAGATCTCGCATGGTTAATTAATTTCAACTTCTAGGCGTACATAGTCAAACTGAACTCACTTGGTTTCAAAATCAATTTCGACTTTTATGGCGAACATAGTCAAACTGAACTCACTTGGTTTCAAAATCAATTTCATCTTTTAAGGCGTACATAGCCAAACTGAACTCACTTGGTTTCAAAATCAATTTCAACTTTTATGGCGTACATAGTCAAACTGAACTCACTTGGTTTCAAAATCAATTTCATCTTCTAAGGCGTACATTGCCAAAATGAACTCACTTGGTTCCAAAATCAATTTCATCTTATAAGGCGAAAATAGCCAAACTGTACTCACTTTGTTCTAAAATTTTATTAATCTTTACTTTTATGGCGTACTTAGCCAAACACAGATCCCAAAACACTTTCTTTAGACGAGCATTAATTACGTTCAATGGCCTGGTTAACGTCCCCAAACTAGATCTGTTTGCTCAAAACCACCAAGAATTGCTACTTACATTTTGTCAAAATGCTGTTTCGAGGAGACTCCCCAGGTTCCCTAGGTGTTTTTTTTTTATTGTACTTTTTGTTTTTCTGTTTTAATTGTAATTTGTTAAAAAAAAATTGTCTCCAATAGTCTCACTATGTGAAACCGGTTTATTGGACCCTAGTAACAGTTGTCGTTTTAAATTATCAATTAGAATATAAGTATCTACTGATTGTTTACCTAAGAAATAATAATAAATAAATAGTCTACAATTTTGATAAGTTTAGCTCACTTTACTTCAAAAACTCGCTTTAGAGGGTAGGCTTGATCATGATCATTAACTTACTTATTTTAAATCCAGCATGGTTAGACATTTGCGGTTAGAGGCTACTCAAACTATACTGAGCTGCTATGGTATTAGCAGTACATGAACAGTTTTAGCACTATCGGATAGCCCCTGTATCATTTTTATGGTTAGGCCCGGTGCACGACAAAGACCGTACCGGCTTTTATGAAATTTAAGATTGTGCTCGGTCTTTGCTATTTACGGCCACTTTATTATGAAACTTTATTCGATCACTCATTTTTGATGTTAAGTAAATTATAAGAAATAAATATAACTTTACAAATAATCATTTCAACATAACCCAGCCAATAACACTCTGCTTATGCCAACAGATATTCTAATTTATTTAAGGGTATTTATTTAATTTTGTACATTATGCTACATCGGCACAATGGCGACTAATAGCATGGACATAAAAATGTTTGTTTATGGGTCTAGACAGGAAAGTAGGCCTTTCCTAAGTACCCTACAGTTCTGCATATCAAAAAGTAACAAGAATGCTACAGAGGACTGACTTGCTTTTAACACTCAAGCTCAAACTCAAGCTTGTTTTTTACACTCAAGTACCTTCACTTAATTTCATACACGGTAACACGAGTCATGTGTTTTCAGAGGGTAACCAATAAAATGATCATCGTAATGCATAATAATGTAAAACTATTTGCTGTTATTAAGTTCGTTAATATTTTTAAAATATCTTTCGGTAAACTTAGCGTATATTCCAAAAATTAAGGGAATGTCAATTGTTTGAAATGGAACAGCTTAACTAAGCAGTCAAAGTCGTTAAATATTAGGTTCAGGCCATTTCATGTTCGGATGAGCGGCTAATATCAAATTTCATATGAGACCACACACATTTTAGGGTAGGCATAATATCAGGCATTTCAGACAATCAAAATTAAAACTTGTTGAAAGGTGTCAGCATTACCGGATAGTCTCTGTGCAATACAGACCAGTGCGCATGAACAACGAATCAACATACTAATTCAAACTTGGTTTCTATACCTACCCTACAACGTTAGGATGCGAACGATCAGATTAAAACTCGAATGATTTCACCCACTTAAGTAAAAATAAAATCATTAAATTATAACATTTAGGTAAGTACCCGATAATGTTCATAAGTTCGATCGAAAAAGCTAGCACAAACGGATAATCTCGAGGCAATCTCGACCGATTCATGCTCGCAAAATCTTTCGTACCCTTGAACTTTTAGTCAAATTAAATAATTTTCTACTCAACCCAAGAAAAATAATTACTTGGCGGGTGGAATCATATTAAAATCCGTAAGAAATATTTTACATACCGTAAGTTCTTGTCACTTCTGAGATTTAATAATACTCACTTCTTTTCGTAAAATAGGCTGTAATAATTACTCCACGTTACACTTTAATATTTCTCAAACTATACATAAAGACTACACTTTTAAGTTCTATTCCGTACTCGTACCAACGACCGACTGACCCCAATCCTTCGCTCCCTGCCATCGCCAACCGTCTATCCCCACTACTTTACCAACCAACGTCAAGGAGGGAGGGAGTCAGTCAGTGTTGCCAACGGCATTTCTATGAAGTTGACAGACAATTTCACAAACAAATATGACAAGTGTCATCAAATATCATAATAGTAATTTCTATTAAACCATTAAAATTAGAACTATTATTGAAATTCATCACACTATGAAGCCTAGGAAGCTCACCATCAGTGTTGCCAGTAGCAGATAGTCAAATAAAACATGAGAGAGCTGAAAAAGTTACATTTTCACGAGAAAAGTAACATTAAGTACCATAAATTATGTGGCAACCGATAAACTCCTTTATTAGGGAACTTTATTACCTAAAAACAAAAACATTCTTGTATGCCTTCCGTTTCACGATATGTTTTTGTTATTTGCTGGATTTTTTGACGTGATAACGTCTTATAAATCGATGGAGCCGGCTGCACGCACGAAAAAACATGACTCATGCGTCGTTACGTCGTTTCGTCGTTCCATTTACCTGAGCCCGAGCCCGGGTCGGGTAATGGGTAAGGGTAAATGAGGGTAAGGGTAAATGAGGGTAAGGGTAAGGGTTCGGTCGGGTTCCGGGTCCGGGTCCGAGAGTTCGAGTCCGAGTCCGAGTCCGAGTCCGAGTCCGAGTCCGAGTCCGAGTCCGAGTCCGAGTCCGAGTCCGAGTCCGAGTCCGAGTCCGAGTCCGAGTCCGAGTCCGAGTCCGAGTCCGAGTCCGAGTCCGAGTCCGCGAGTCCGCGAGTCCGCGAGTATTTTCGACGTTATCACGTTCAACTATCGTCAGTAAACCGACTTTACAGACAACCGATTTTTTTTTAAGGGAATTTTTATAGAGGCGTGTAACATGAGAGGGTCAAAAGTAACGTAAAATGTTACAAAAGTAACATTCTGGCAACGCTGCTCACCGATGTAACTGTAGTAACTACAGTAGTCCAACTAACACAGGTAGGTATCAATGGGAACCGAAATAGCGGTTCTAAATTTAATTATATGGGTGAGTTTTCTTTTAAATTGTGTGAAACTAAATTAATGGCAATAGCGGACCTCTTTTGAAACAAAAAAGAATGCTAGTAAAAAAAAGTGTGCTACATACCTAGATTGAGACTATTTTGAACAGATAATACGCTCTTACACTACTTATAAAATTGGATCTGGAACTACACAGCTATTTTTTTTTTGGTTTGCAATGGATCATACAAAAAAATGGTAGGACCCAAGCCGTAGTTTGAAGTTCTTTTAATAGGCTTGAAACTCATGAAACTGGCACCAGGGCTCACCTAGCTTTAATGTGTTTAAAAAAGTAAAGAAATTGTGATATTTCATATTGTCTTAATATTTAGAACTTCATTTCAACCTCTTAATTTTGTAAATGTTGCAGCAACCTTGTCTTGGACCTCTCAGCAAAATGTCTGACCTTATCGAAAAACCGCTGATGTCATTCGGAATGTCATATATTCTGGTTTTATGTATGCTTATAAAATCCATGCATGCTATTTTTAGTTCATATACATATTATATGAATATGTATAGAATCGATGCGTAGTGTAGCTAATACAGTAGGTATCCTAAAATAAAGGGAATTATAAAGAGGAAAATTGATTGATTTGGATGCGTACTACCTATCTACTACCTACCTAGCGAATGAAACATATACCTACTTATTAGATGTTTATTAGACGCTTGGGATTTTCGGGAATATCAGGAAATCATAGGTCCATACTGTCTACTCATGAGTTATCAAATAAAAGTAGCCATTATTTTAGTTAGCTCTGCATACGCATGGGAAGTTCATAAAACGGATAAGATCCTAAGGTCGTGGGTTCAAATCCAGTTGTGTACCAATAAGTTTTTACGTCGAAAAATGTATGTGCACTATGCCAGTATTCTCAAACGGTGAAGGAATACATCGTGAGGAAACCGGCATGTCGTGGAGTCTAAAAATTCGAAAATATTGCTGAGTGCACGAAAGGAGCCTCTCCGAAGCGCACTTAGAATCCTTTCACCACACTGGTTTGAAAGAACCAGTGATACTATAAGAAGAAGAGGAACTCAGATTCTATCAGATATATCTAGGTTAAGGAGAAAAGAGCTATACTACCAAGTCTGCGAGGCCAGACAATTAAATTACCTCATTTGGTTGTATAAATGTCAAACTCTTCAAATCCCACGTTATATCTACTCATACATCAATCAATCGAGACGATATTAACATGGTATGAATGTCGAATGCTGAGTGACGTATTGAAATCGGAAACGAAATCAAACAATATTGTATAGCCAGGGGCACAATGAATGCAATTGAAGACTGCTATTGTTACCTCCTCTTCCGGAAGTAGTTAACTAGAGCTTTCCTGTTACTCCGCCCGTAGTACATACTACATAGGTATTAAAAAATATTGATCAAGAAAACGAAGATCACACAAACTAGGACAAAACGGTATGTTTGAATAAGCCCAACTTACTCGTGGAACCGTTATTTCTGTCTGTATGGATTTTGCTGCATTACCAAGATTAACTGGAAATAACGTACCTAAGTAAAAACAGAAAAGGAATACTTCCATGCCACTTTTTAAAAGCAAAAACGCTGGCAGCCCAAAATATCGTGATATATTAGGGTTTCAAAGATTTCGTAGTTGGTAACATTGGATATTCGAAAGAAGTTTGGGGAAAACGATGCACTAGTAAAACCAAAAGACGACTTTTTCCATCTTGCCGCCATATTTTACAGGCTTTTATAAAAAGGTGGGGTGTGCCTCATACCACCTTATTTTTCTCAAGCTCTCTCTCCTCGACAAGTCGTGTCACGCACGTGTCATAATCACGCGTTAATAAAGCACATTAAAAACATTAAAAAACATAGCAACGTATAATTTTCCAAAGTGTTCTGTCAAAGGCAAGTGTAAACTAAATTACTAGTTACCCAGGTATACATTACCAACGATTATTACCAAATTGACTTGATGCGTTTGCCTAATATCGTGAGAAGTATAATACGAGCTTATTTTTAAATAAATACTATTCTTTCTAAACCTCCTTGGACTTTATTCTTCTTCTCATCGTGTCATTGGTTCTTTCGAACCAGTTCGGCTCCTTTTGTGCACTTGACACATTCATCATGTTTTCGAAGCTTTAAGGTTCTACAACATGTCGGTTTCTTTACTATGTTTTCCTTCACCGTTTGAGAGTACTGGCACTTTTTCTGCAATTCTGGAGTTCTTCTTTAACTCCAGAATTGCAAAAAAAAACTCATTGGTACACAACTGTATTTGAACTCACGCCCTTATGTTGGAACAAAAATAAAATTAATGATTTAAAATGTTTTTTTTTTCTATTTTTGAACTCAGTGGAATGCTTCAACGCGATGTATGTAATGTACAAGTTACGAATATATATTATTATATTTTGACCTATAGCACAGATGTCTATAGAGACTATTAGGAACGCTCCTAATAGTCTAAACGTGTTAAAATTCGGTTTTTAGTTGAAAATTTACAGCTGCTCTCCTATAAAATTCACTTGTTAGTACAACATACCGTGCACGGTAATAAATTTACTTGAAATGTCAAAATAACTTGAATATCTTTAGAAACAGGTGCGTTGGATAATTGGTTGATAAAGTAAATGTCAAATTGTTTGTAGTTTAAGTATTGTTAAATAAATATTGGAGACAATCCACACAACACTATCTTTTCGTGAGGCTGAATATCTGTATGCCTCCAGTTGATGGACGCAGGGCAGTGCATCGTAGGGCACGTTCCTGACGTGCGTGACCTACGAGGCATTGCTTTGTTATAGGCGATGGTTACCACTTAACATCAGGTGGGCCATATGCTTGTTCCATCAGCTAGTTACATAAAAAAAAAAAAAAAAAAAAAAAAAAACTAACCCCAAATTAAGCAGACTTTGTACTATGGAACCAGATAGCTGATATAATACTTTTATTCATTTTTTTCAATACACATACTCTAAGTATGTATTGAAAAAATATTTGCAAATATGTACATAGGTACACTTAGAACACAATCTAGCATCGACACAAAGAACAAACATCTGCGTTCACCACACAAATATTTATTATCGGACTTCACATCAAGAATAAAAACAGTAATACCTACTAGGTCTTAGCGCTTGGGTCTAGTAAAAACTGGTTATAAAATGTTTTCTTTTAAATTAGCACCCCAACACCTAAATGTCACGGGCAAATGCTAACATATTCTCAACCTTGACTCATCTCGTTAGAGTTTATCATCCCGTGCTTCACGCTAAAATATGATACAAACTTTTTAGTCAGACCGCTTTGTTGCCTTCTAAAAAGTTTATAGACTTTTTGGATTATCGGTTCGTGACGAAGCGAACGAATTCAAATTATGAAAATTCAAATTGAGAATGTCGTTATATTTAAATTTAAAAGTTTGAAGAAACATGACTTCTGTTTAAATTTTAATGTAGTCTCGCATACGAAGTGGTTTTTAAATAATATGTAATAACTATTATGAAATACTTAAAATCTTGTAGTTTTCGTAGGTTGACGGATATTATTGAATATGGACATGATTCTTAAGTAAAGGTCGTTTCGTTTAATTGGGTGGGTGGGTAGGTAGAGGTAGTAGTAGGTACCCAGTACCTACCGTTTGTTTCGTAATATCTTAGTCACCTTCTTCAACAAGAATATCGTATGTATTCTGATTTCTGATTCATTATTGTTCTATTATATTCTAACATAATAGTATTGTCAGACACGTAACACGCCGTTAGAAGGTACGGTAAACAAGTGAAGTTTAGAAAACTTGAAAAACAGACTTTATGGCCAAACTGCTGGACCGATTGTGATAAAATTTCTGTGGAACCAATCTAGAAGTATTATCAGTCAGATAAAAAAAAACTCAAATCGATTCATTCATACGCAGCTATGCGAAAACAAACATAAAAAAAAACAATCGAAATGAGAACCTTTTTTATTCGAAATCGGCTTAAAAATGAATTGTTACCTTATGAATTTTATTACTTCAAAAGAAACCAGTTATTGGCTCCCATAGTACAAGTGTTACTTAGTTTGGGGCTAGATAGTGCTGTAATCCACATAGCACTATCTAGTCCCAAACTTTGATCAATTATTTATTTTACTCAGCAAGCTATAACTGAATATTGAGAAAAGAGCATTTTGGTGTAGCGCGTTGATGTCTTTTATGTCAAAACAACGAAGACTGACATGTTAACTACTTCCGTTAAATTACCGTTTACTAACCATCTGTACCGCAAAAAAAATGTACTACACTATCATGGCATGTAACTTTAAAAATTGGCGCATTTATCCAGAATTCCAAAATAGTATAATACTTGCTAGAGTACTTCTTAGTTTTGGAAATAAAAAATGTTTTTTCAACTAAACCGGATTTCCAATCAAATTTATTTCATGAGATAAAATGTTTGTACCCTTTAAATTATGGACTTAAAATGCCTAAAACTAACAAATTACTTGAAAACCCATGGTTATTACTCTTTCGACAAGATGGTGGATCTATCTGTTTAGTTGCATTGTCAAAATGGTATTTAATTGTACCTGTAAATTGTGAGCGATTTTAAAACGCAGCGTAGGCATTTTAAGTCCATCATTTAAAGGGTACAAACATTTTATCTATTGAAATAAAATTGATTGGAAATCCGGTTTAGTTGAAAAAACATTTTTTATTTCCAAAACTAAGGAGTACTCTAGCAAGTATTATACTATTTTGGAATCCTGGATAAATGCGCCAATTTTCAAAGTTACATGCCTTGATAGTGTAGTACATTTTTTTTGCGGTACAGACGGTTAAAGTTGGGTGATGTAATTATCTGAAATGAAACGTTGGTCAAAACTCCACGATTTCATTAAAAATTGAGGCAGTTATGGCTTAATTTTGAATTGTAATTTACAGAAGGGTTATTCATGCTTACGTTGCAGAAAAAAGTTTCATGAAAAGTTAATATTTGTAGTCACAGGACTTAAAAGATCATCACAGGGTGTCAGTTTTTTCTGTTTTTTTTAAATACTCGAAACTCGAAAGTTACATAACAAATATTTTTTTTTATATTTTTCTGATAACTGTCATGACTTGGCGCATCACCCGTTTTCGGCTGGACGTTGACTTATGGGACACCCTGTATATATATATATTTAGGATCTCGGAAACTGAGCCAACGATTTTCATGAAATTAAGTATACAGGGGTTTTCGGGGACGATAAAACGATCTAGCTAGGATTCATTTTTAGAAAATGTCCCCTTAATCGTAAAGTAAATAATCAACTTTATCATAAAATCAAAACTCCTAGCGCCATCTGTTGATTAAGTCATGAGTTAGTGGGACAGAGAACGCCATCTATTGACAAGTAGTGGAGTTTATTATTATGTCGAAAAGATCGAAAAATATTAATGTTTATATCAGTATGTAAGTAATTCGTATTTAAATATAATTCACAACAGTTTACCAAAAAAAAAATACCGAGCGAAGCTCGGGCACCAACTGCTAGTATATATAATATACAAGATTTTCTCGTTTAAAGGTATAAGATATCATGATAACATGTTATGTTTCCTTAGTATTATGTGGCCGAATTATGTATAAAATAAAATAAAAATAAAAATAAAATAAACATTATTTTATTTCAGATAACTTGATCCATAGTTGTTAGTAGGTACAAACTTAATAACTTGTTACATTTAAACAGTATAATTAAAACGGGGACAATTTGCAGGAAAATGTTTGAAAATGTTGGTCAAAGCATTAGGTTACATTACAATAAGTACTTACATTTTTCATATTTCATTATTGTGTCAAAAAATATTTCTATCTATTAAAACAGATTCTTCGAAAATCTTTCTATGTACGAATAATACCTTACCCACATACATTTTCTTTATGTGTGTTTTATTCATTTATGTGCACTATGCCAGTACTCTCAAAATGGTGAAGGAAAACATCTTGAGGAAACCGGCATGTCGTAGAACCTAAAAAGTTTGAAAAAACAATGTGTCAAGTGCACGAAAGCAGCCTCTTTGAGGCGCACTAAAAACACGCACACACTTGACACAATAAGAAGAAACCATGAATCTACATACTTCGTAAACTGGATAACGCAGTGTTTCCTAAAAACGAGCCCGGTGAGAGCACCAAAGTAGTAACGCATCTCTTTCTAAGTAGGATGTCCACACATCTGTACTTTTTATAAAATCGAAAGAAACTGCTTGAAATAAAATGTACTGATTTGTTAATTACTGACTTTTGTTTCCCCGTACAGGGCGAAGGCCTCCCTTCCCTCTATTATTATAGGTAACAACATAGGCACTTCATGAATATTTCTTTTGATATTTTTTTTTTTACCTGTTTCTTAAAGCACTGTAGGTGTATCTTGTTTATTAGAATAAATTACTACCTATCCTAAACTAGCAATATTTGTTTATTTATTTGTACAAACTGATTTGTATTCACGTTCTTAAAACGGCTGTAATGATTTCGATGAAATTTGCAGTATGGCGGTTTACGGGGGTGAATAATCGAGCTAGCTAGGGCTTATTTCTGGGAATATTCTTATTTCTGAGAAAAATAGCTTTATTGATTTTCACACGAGCCCAGATACGCAATTAAGTATAAAAACTAGGTACTTACTAGGCATAATAATTTATGTTTTCTAAAAAATAAAACAAGTAAATGTTAAGGTACAATCTTTTATATTCCAACTTGTATTATAATTGATCGAGTGAGCGAAGCGAACGAAGATCTTATAAACAACTTGGGCAATTTGGCATTTTATGTGCGTATGTATGTGTTTTTGTATTTGTGTATTGGCGTATTAGTATTTAAGTTCGATTGGGTTGATTTTTCGGATTCTTCCCTCCTAGCTTTTTTCTCAGGTGGTCCTGACGAGCATGGCTTCTGATACTTTGTGGCACTTCTTTCTTTTCTGGGTTTTTTAATGTTATAACATTAAAACATTGAGCAGTATACCTACTGCTCAATTTATAAATCACTGCTGTAGGTCTGATCTGTAAATAAACAAAATATATTATCTTTGATACAACACAATTAAGTAATTATAACTTTTATATTACTTCTAACTTATATTTACTTGTAATTATAACTTTTATGACCACCTATAAAAGTATGACTTTCCATTTTAAAGATTGAAGGTACTGTATTCGGTTTCAATTTTTTTCGTGACTCATTAACATAGTCGTCATGCTTGTGTAATAGTATGCAATACCTCTACAAAAATTAAACCATAATAATTGTACCTGCTTATTACAATCTTTGTTCCTAGGCCCTCTGATATTCATGGACACCCTATAACACCACTTACATAAAAACATTTAAAATAGCTCACCTGTGAAATTTTAAGCCGCAACCGGGATACCATTCCTTTTTGCAACCATTTACGCAGCAAAAATGAACCATTTTGACGAATAATATCAATTCCTTTAGCTAAAAATCACAAAAACCACACCAATAATTTTAGATCAACAAACCACGTCACATCGCCATTTTTAGTTATAGCCAGTATTGCCGCTTGCAGCTGACGAAATATTACTAATATGACTTCTTATAAATAGCATTTACAACTTGTACCTACTTGCAATATTATCGTAAAAAATATCAAACACGCAAAATAAAAAAATATTAAGTTAGAAGAATTCAAATGACCTATTTTTAATTAGATTTATTGAAATGAGAGAAATCTTCTAAATCTACCAAATACTTTTTGTTTTGCAATGGCAACTTGCTAGACAAGGACAAACTACTATTTTTGAGTCTCTCATGTAGTTCGTTTTTCTATTCTGAGTTGAGACAGAAAAAAATAAACTTTATACTATAGCAATTACAGCATAAGTTTGTATGAATGAAATATTGATTTTTAATCTTCGTGCGTTATCCAGATAGTATATAAAATCCTTGGAAGAAACCTAATATTTTCAAATGGCAGGTACTAAAACTCACTTTTCCCTTCATGAAAGTTTAAGAGAAAACATGCCTATAAACATGTTTCATTTCTCTCCATACACGTCAAACCTGACATGTGTTTAGTTCTAGAAATAACGCCTTTTCACTTTTCCCAAAGACCTGAATCTAGTTCGAAGAAGTTAAACCGACCACGCAACTTCAACATTTATTATAACCTCACGTTTTTCAACCTTTCTATAATCTATAAGAAGTCAAATCAAATCAAATATAATTTGTTTATGCAACAAACACAAGAAAAGTATTATTCAAGACTCAATAATAATAAAAAATTACGAATATTGCCCACCACCACCACTAAGCATAACTAAGCGCTTAAGCCTGAAACGCTGTCATAATGACAGTGCTAGCTTATAGCCCGCAAGGCTATAAGCTAGCATGTGCTACTGTTATGCTGGTTTTCTGTGACACCGCTCACAAATCACTAAAAAAAACAAGCTATATAGCCTATTTCTGAAAAGCACCGGAACTATTAAAATAGTGTACGCAATTAATTTTGACAGGCGCATAATGCAAAAGGAAGTTATTAAGAACGAGCCACTAATAAAAATTAAAAGACTTGCATAACCCACTTTAAATAACTTAAGTCATTTCTTCCGTGGGAACTACCGAAGTACCGAGTAATTATCTATTTCTGAGAAAAAGTTCTTTCACAAAAACTTAATTAACGCTTAGGATACTAAAGTACTGTGGGACAAACTGTAAAATGGCCAAAGGAATTTGTTGTACTTTTGAACTAGTTGGGCGATTGTGCAATTCTGTTGCAATCAAAGTTTGATACTAATCAGTAGATGATACTAAATTTTATACTTATAATAAATATAATTTTATATGTTGGACGATTAGCAACTTAAGTTGGTTATTATTTAAAATCATGAACATACCCGGAACCTGTTGCCCTATGATCAAAGCATAATACCCACCTGATGGTAAGCGGTGAATAAAGATATTTTTTAAAATAAAACTTTTGTTTTAAAAGGAAGTATTCTTAGCTACACTTATATCTAGTTAGACATGACTTTGACAGTACTAACATTATTTTTGGCTCACACTTTTTGCTATTTCTAACAATGTCGAACTTTTGATAGCAACATAATTACACAATCACCCGGCTGTTAAACATTTTGTAGCTGATTGACCATCTTATAAATCACAGTAAGAACCAGCATTTAAGTGGTTCGTGTTTAAATGCCACATAGTATTTAAATGCCATAATGTCTATCTAGAATAATCTAGATGCTGGACAAGTAGGTATTTATTAATCTCGCCCCGCAAGTAGAGAAAGCAATACGGAAAGGGATAACTAATTGCCCGACTGTAGAAGGAGTTCTGTGTGGCGCTGAACTCTCCGTGAAAAACCTTCTCGCTCGAAACTATTTGAACAAAGTTTAGAAAAAAAATTGATCCTAGCCCGTTTTCTTACCTATAATAGGTTTCCATTGCTGCGAAAACCAATAGTGCAAACTTTAAAAAGGAAAATGTGTTTTGCTTTTAGTTCCATCGTAGAACTAATATTAATTGGATTTACTTACGATTTACGTGAGGAATCATAGCCAATGTAGACAGTCTCATACAAGCATCTTTTTTTTAACCCACTACTGGGCAAAGGTTTCCTCCAAAACATTCCACTCATCTCGGTCCTTGGCGGTCTCCTAACAATCTTTCTTATGACGTTTTCTCGGCTCCATCCTCACCTCCCGTCTTCAGGCATCCAAGGAGTGACGATGTTTGTCTTCTTTTCAGGTTACATTCTGCTATCTTGGCCTGCCCACACAAATATCATAAACACATAAAACATAAACTCATTTTCTCTCTTTTGATTGAAACTCTAGTTTTCTGAGATCAAGTAATAATTTCGTCAAATATAACCAAACCTACGATAGTAATAAACACTACCTACACTCATGTAGCAAATTAAGTAATAAAATATTTAAAGATTCACAATTCACGGAATACAGATTTATCAATACATGCCATAAAAGTTTTCTCCAGCTCAAACCTGTTTTAAAATACTGACTGGCTGACTAAAGGCTCGAACACACCTAGTTCGCTGGCGGTAGCCGCTAGCGATCAGTGAAACGCTGTCAAATATCGCTGTCAGATTTGAGATTTGACAGCGTTTCACTGGTCGCTACCGCCAGCGAACTAGGTGTGCGCAGGCCTTTACGTGGCACGACAAGCGTAATGGCCCGAACACACCTAGTTCGCTGGCGGTAGCGATCAGTGAACTAGGTGTGTTCGAGCCTTAAACCACTGATCGTGGAGACTTGAAATTTTCAGTGTATCTTGATATGTTAATTTTTCCTTGAGAAGGGTGCAGTAGGGTTAATTTTTTTCTGAAAATAACTTCCCATTGAATGAAGTCGCTGTGGGCCGGTCATATTTGCCGTGGGACAGACAATCAAAAGTGTAGGAGAAGAGCCGAAGACTGGGCTCTGTGGCGCGTCTTGGAAGAGACCTACGTCCAGCAGTGGACTAATATAGGTTGATGATGACGGTGATGTATTTTTGTAAATTAATCTTAATTTTAATATAACTGAGCTCACTGCATTTATAATTTTGTAAATGCTTGTGTACTTAGTATAAGTTAGGTTTCTCAGTAAATACCTAGTTTGTAAATTTTATGAGAAATAAATAATCTAAAACCCAAAAAAAAATGATGGATAGCAGATGAAATCGTACCAGATTCAAGTTTCCACTTGAATGACATAATCAAAGATGAGATCACAACAAACATCTAATATGGAATGTTGTATTCGATAGGTATTGTTATAAAATCGAACGTGTGCAAAATGAACATATTCGTAGCTACGAAAGTATGAGGAAATATAGATTTATTTCTAGCAAACCTAACAAGGTTCTGTGTCAAAATTCGGATCAGATCGAACCCACTACTTCCACCTGAAACGCATAAGGCAAGCGAGTTTTTTTTAAATAATTAGTTTAATTTTAAAATAACGCTAGCTCTGAATTTATCAACAGCCTGACTTCACCCATTACTGGGCCTCCCTTAGTTTGTGCCATCTACCTACGATATAAATATAAATTTGAATATAAATAGTCAAAGTCTCGGGGTGGAAATGGGTTGGACTGGCACAGGATCGATCCTGTGCCAGTCCAACCCATTTCCACCCCGAGACTTTGACTAAGTCGTCCATCCATCTTGCTGCAGGGCGCCCTACGCTTCCGTAGCCGGTTTTTGGCCACCATTCGGTTGTTGTTCTACTCCACCTGTCATCACCACGCCTAGCAATGTGTCCTCCCAACTCCATTTGAGCTCCGTAATCCGATCTCCGACGTCTTGGACCTTGCATGGTTCGATTTCGAAGTTCGGAACTCGATCTATAAATTTGCTCAGTTTTAAATTCAATAAAAGTAATTGGGTCTACAAAGTTTGAATATAAATACTCAACAAATAAACCTTCGCTCATACATGTATTGTAAAGGTGTGTATACACGCGGCAGATTTCACCTCGCCCCGTTCCGGTTTGAACATCTGTCGACCCAAATAATTGTATGGCACAAAATATAAATTGTGCAAAAAGTGGGCAAACGTCAAAAAGGTGGTGAAAAAAAAACAATCTCGATAACTAAAGGTGTAGGCACAACTAAAGGGCAATGTTTAATAAACAATGAAATCGTTTGAAAAATATTAATTTTTAGAAAACTTTTCACCCTTCCCCTAACTACTAAGAGGTTATAGAGCCTTGGACATGGTTGAAAATCAGATATTATAACAAATACTCACTTTCTAGGCTTTCTAGTATTATAATTCAAACTTATATCTGACAAACAAACCAATAAAATATAGGATTAAAATGTTGAAGTAATTTTAATTCACTTTCTATCTAGTCTCTACGATGTTTATATTAGACTCAGTGATTTATTAGAATTATAATTTTAAAATAAACTTAATCGCTTTCTATCCTATAGTACTTAGCAATGTTTTCAACAATATTCAATACTCAATATATTTATTGCATACACATGGTTTAGTTTAGGTGCATACATAGTTGTTAGATGTAAGTCAGTATCATATGGATGGACCCTGTCTAAGGTATAACAACATGGATGTAGGCCGAGGCTTATAGACCAGTAGTAAGTAGGTATATTTATTTTGATTTGTAATGTTATACTGGATTGAATAAATTAAAAAATGTAGACAGCACAATAGCGTTTAAATAAGTTCAGTGCATTTTATACGAGTGCTTACTTATCCTAGATGATTGAAGGTTGCGTTGCTTTAAACTTAAACTGAGATGTTCTCTGTTTAATGAGTAAATAAGTGTTATGATTCCCACATAAATTTATAAAGGTTTTCGGTAAAGTGAAAAGTATAGACTAGCTCCTTTTAGACGACTTTGCTCGCGTAGTACTCTGTAGAAATAGTACATTATTGCAGCAGCCAACAAGAGCGGGATTGATGGACGAACGTGTAATATGCGAAAGACAAAAATACAATAACGACAAACCACGAAACACAATTTTTTTTTCTAGCGTTGAAGTGTTGTTCGTTTGCTTTTTTGAATAAACTGCATTTAATTTTGCAAACCAGTTCGAAATTTAAATAAAACCTTTGATAAGTTACCTCCTTGGTTGCCATGTTTTGGAGTAAAATATCGTTCCTTTTTCAAATTACACCCCAGAGATAATATTATGGCTTTACTATGTAATTTATCTGGCCGCTAAACAGGACAGCAATGGATTTTCATAAAACTTTTGCTGCTCGCATGTTTTTGCTTCGCGTTACAGCAATTTCGAGCATGTTTGAGACAAATTATTTCAATATCTAGATCATTACAAGTCTTAAAAGAAAACCGATCACGAAGGAAGCAACCCAATTATAGACCCTAATTTACCATAACGAGGGTCTAATTTGCAGAATGGGGAACATGGATCATCAGATACCAATATGCAAATTAC
Organism: Thera obeliscata; assembly: GCA_947578465.1. Lineage (NCBI taxonomy): Eukaryota > Metazoa > Arthropoda > Insecta > Lepidoptera > Geometridae > Thera > Thera obeliscata. The sequence continues at coordinate 17,130,788 of OX387912.1, read as the reverse complement.
TCTGGCACAGTTCAACCATCTTTCATAGTACGGTCAACACGAAAATGAGGATGTCTCTAAATTGGCGCTAATTCGTTGTTTTTGGGGCAAACTGTGAATTTCGAAAAATGAATGAACGCATCGTGAACACTTTACGTACTGAATTCACGATGCATTCATTCATTTTTCGAGTTCTTTATCGAATGTAAAACTTACATTTAATGTCTAATAAGTATAGGTACTTTCGTGCTACACAGACAGCCCTCAGCTCAGTTGGTAGTACCAGTTCTGCCTTCTGCCCAGATCATACAAACTCTGCTTAATTTGGGGCTAGATAGTCTTGTGTGTCTACAATTTTTATTTATTTATATATATTTATTATAAATAACCTCAATTTTTAGTTGTATGATTACAAAAACAAAAAAATAAACCTCTTATTGGTAAACAGAATTCAAGGTATTTAAATTGTCTACTAAGCTATAACTGAGTAGGTACCTATAGTCGACGTGCTTGCATAGATAACCACCTATATTTTTATGTATGATCTCGAAAATCTTTTATATTTTTTTGCGTAGTCAGTCTATTTTCTATTCTTACACTAGCGGCCACCCGCGGCCTCGCTCGCTCGCCCCGTTTCCGCTCTCGTTCTCGTACTCGTTCTCGTTCTCGTTCTCGTAATCGTTCTCGTTCTCGTTCTCGTTCTCGTTCTCGTTCTCGTTCTCGTACTCGGTCTCGTTCCCGTTCCCGTAATTGTTTCGGGATAAAAAGTATCCTATGTCCTTCTCCTGGTTCTAAATTACCTCCGCACCAATATTCAGCCAAATCTGTTCAGCCGTTCTTGAGTTATAAATAGTGTTACTTACACAACTTTCTTATAAAAATATAGATAGATAGATAGATAGAAAATACTTTATTGCTCACAAATACATAAGGACAAACAATGGTACATAAAAACTTAACAACTATTTGTAAAAGCAATAGGCGGTCTTATCAGCGATCTCTACCAGACAACCGTGGATGGATTGGATTAATGTTACTTACAAGGGGTGATTTGTGTGATGTGATGGTATAGATGTTTACAATATGGTATATTCTAAATAATTATGCTTGCTTTGATGAGCTACGCAAAAAGTAAATCTGCTGACCATACGATCCCAAGGATGTCGGCCGGTGCTTGGTGACCTCGATAGACTTGCGAAAGAGAATGTAAACGATTCTATGTAAACAAATTGGTTATATATACCTGCGTGATTGTATCAGAGCCTTTGCAAGAAGCCTGGGGCGTAACATTCATTTCTAACAAAATTTAAAGATATGATAAATTATCCCAGACTTGGAGAGTGATGAGTATGGAGCTTTTTTTCTAGCCTTGCATTGAAAAGCTTTGACGGATGACAGGTGTTTTGTCATCATCATCATTACATTAACCTAATGATTGAGATTGAGGACAAAACACCTAAGTATAGGGTATCTTAGTAGACAGACCACATATACATATACAGGGTGATTCATTATATCTGGATCACATCAAATCAAATAAAAAAAACTATTCGTGAAACAAGTAATACAAGGGAGTATAAACAGAAGGATACGATTATAGCCACAAGAGTTATAAAAACTGTGACGAACAGTACAGGGTGACAGGACGCCAATGTTAATCGATTGAACACCCTTATCGATTCACTCTAATACACTCTGATACACCCCTTGTTTTAGTATAGTAGGTATAGACATATGCAATACAATAGGTAGTATAGGTACATAGGCAATCAAAACGTGTTTTTATCGGCAGTCCTTTTGAAATCGGATGTTAAGTCAATCATTTTGTCAATTGCTAGTTTGAATAATTAAAATGCAACTATACAGTAGGCCTACCACAAGCTCTGTCTGGCTTTGTCTTTGGCTCTGGTTTGAAGTCTGTGTGAGTGCTCACCAATAATTATACTGATGTGTATGTGACGTTTCGACGTAGGATTCTTTTTTATTTTTGATTTGTAAAAGGATCATACAAAAAAACGGTATAATAATATAAGAACCGAGCCGTAGTTTGTTGCCTGTTCTTCTAGGCTTGGTCGCGTGGAACTGGCACCTAGACTCACCTAGCTTTAAAACGTTTTAAAGTGATTCTTGTATCGTATTGAATAAACGTTTATTGAATTGAATGGAATTGAATAAGGTGTCTTAGTAGACAGACCACATATACAGGGTGATTCATTATATCTGGATCGAACAGTATTAGGGTGACAGGACGCCAATGTTAATCGATTGAACACCCTTATCGATTCACTCTAATACACTCTGATACACATAGGTACATATGCAAACAAATCGGCAGTTTTGAAATCGGATGTTAAGTCAATCATTTTGTCAATTGCTAGTTTGATTAATTAATATGCAACTATACAGTAGGTATTCACTATTACAAGTAGGTAGGTACACTTTAATAGTTGCTCTAGTATTTGCAATGGTCAATATGAATATGATTAGTATGTAAAGCGTATGGCGACACTTATGTGGAGTGTTTGTCGAGAAAGTATTGCAAGGTATGCATATTAACGGTAGCCAGTGCTGAGTGAAAGCAATATGTTTGAAAATATGCACAAACATTTTTGAACTTGTCTAGAATTTCAAATCAATGCACTCGTTATTAGATTGGCTTATGTCTTCGAATGTACTTACAGTGAGTTTCATAAATAAATAGTAATATAAAAATAAAAAAGGTTGTTCATTCCGTAACAATAATAAATAAATATTGTGTTCAATCCACACCATACTATCTAGTCCCAAATAAAGCAGAGCTTGTACTATGGAAACCAAATAGCTGATATCATATTTATACTTATGTTTTTTTTGTAAATACGTACTTAGAATTCAATATATAGCTCCCAGACTAAGAACAAACAACTATGTTTAAGATTATTGTGTTTCAAATATTTGTTCTCGGAATATTTGGGATCGAACCCACGACCTATAGCGCAGAGCTGAGAGGCCAGTCGACATTAGTAACAGCTTACAGTACATAATATATGTATTTTTACACATATTATGTACAGTTAGTTACGAACACACATTCTTCATACCGCCGATCGAGAATCATAATCTTTTTAAAACTATTTGATTGTAAAACCGGTTTCAAAGTTTGTATTGAAAGCTTTACTAAAGCAGAAAAAAGCAGCCTAGCTTATTCTAGCTTCAAAGGTCAACAACCTTTACCATAAAACATGCACATTGAAATTGAAGCTACATAGCGATGTATTTCTATAAAAGAAGTCTAAAAACTATCTACGTTTTTGACTTGAACGTATAGGTCAATCAATGGGTTTTGCTGAACATTATACCGTTTATTAGCATAATAATTTTGATTCCACGCGTTTTTATATTGATGCGTATAATTTTATGTAATCTTTTTAGCTCTCTTTTACAGCCTCTGACGCTCCATCTTTTTTCGTTGGTGAGGCTAAAGTAGTTAGTAAATATTTCTATCAGATGCATAGATAACACAGAGACTGTGAGAGAGGCCCTAAATGTTGTTGAATGCATTTTAAAAACGTCATCCAAGTCAAAATATGTTTATTTAGTTTTATCACAAGGGTTACTTTGAAACGTCGAGTCCAAAGCCCGAATGCAGAGCCAATACTTGAGTCTGAGTCGAGCCTCAAGCATAGATTTTTGACACTTTTCAATGGAGAACTGTCAAAAAATCTATCTTGAGGCTCGCCTCAGACTCAAGCATTGTTTCTGCATACGGGCCTAAGTGCAAGTTCGACGCGAACAAGCCTAGAAGAACAGGCAACAAACTATGGCTCGGCTCCTACCGTTTTTTGTATAATCTTTTCACTCTTAACTAATGTCAAGGATACAAAGCCAGCACAGCACACCTGTAAACAGAACTAGCTTAATTTTTCATATAGCAGTTCTGTTGACATGAAGCTAGAACTGCTAGCTTGCTAGCTTACTATAACTATCTTGTTCTAAACTATCCTGGCTTGAAAAACTAGCCTCGTGTTTCCCGGGCATTAGTGAGACGGGGATGTTGTCTGTGTGGAGGTTTGCGTCTCATTGACACTGTGGCCTATTTTGCATTATTTTCGTTGACGTTGTGGCCCAAATTAGTAGGCCTTAAAGTTAGTAACAAAAACAAGTGGTTTTTGGTTGTCTTTGTGGCCCATTATATCTTGTGGGGACAAATGCGCATTATTAGTATAGTCAGAGCAAAAAGTTATTGTAATTAATAACGTAGGCAGTACTAAAACAAAAGTTTTATCGAGATAGGTACACCTACAAATTGTTTGCACATTGTGGAATATCACATATAACCTTCAGTCGTCCGTCATCGTATTGACACAGCTAATAGTGTACGTAGGTAGGTACCTGTTAATTAAATGCCTGAATTGTGTGTGTGATGTAAGGAGGCAGATATAATCGCACAACGAATGGCCTAAATAGCCACCTAATGTAAATAGTTACACGTCTAACTGCTTGGTAGAATGCTAAATAGGCTTTATATAACTAAGAAGCTATTGAGTAGGTATCTACAGGATTCCCTCCATCGTGTTATGAAAATCAATGAGTTCACAATCTAAAGAGTATTTTCTAAAAGAACTTACTATTGTGAGCGCACCTTTAGATATTTGTGACTCAACCAAATCGTGCCTAACGATAAATAGGACACAGAGTTTGTGACCTGGCTAGAGTACTTTACGGTTTACCCACGTGGGTAAAGTCACGGCAGTAAAGGTAAACAATGATTTTTGTTTACTTGATGAAAAGAGAAATGTGTGTCATTGCGTGTCAGATACTGGTCTTTTCTACCGATGTGATTTTATGGATGTCTAGAATACCCATCCAAAACAAGTGGCATCGATCACGAACTTTACATAACAAACAATCAAGTAATATTCGCACGCACTATATTTGCGTAAGAATTAAAACCAGAAGAGCATCGTAATAAAACGATACCAATACATTTAAATGAGACTCCATGGAGTCGACAACGCAATAGTTTTCTTATTATTCATCGTGTAACTGCTCTACTTCCTTGTTACGTGAAGACACCTTTGCGTCTCTTTCCTTTTTATGTTCAATCGACATCGTAAATTGATTCTGAGAATCGAAACCATGCAACACGTTACTTCACGGTTCTTATCTTCGACTGTACTGAAGATCGTTATTGCGCTCGTACATCTCTCTGATAAGATAAAAGACGAAATATTTATGTGTAATTTCTTTTTTACAGAATGCCAGTTACGTGATCAACCGACGGTATTCAAAAGACAAGATGTCGCCGGTATGCCACAACTTCGTGCAGAATGCGTGGAAGAAGGACTTCTGCTCCAACTGCTTCAAGTCTCGAGAGGAACACTCCAAGAACGGTCAGACTGAAGGCAGCAAGTACCTCGCCACACCCTTCCAACACAGAGGTACATTCTTCAAGAAAACACCACCGAGTATACTAAGGGTACACCCGAAAAAAAAGAGCAAACGAAGCGTAAGATTCCCCGAAGAAGTTTGCAGTGTTATCGGATTCGGGGGCGACGATTGGTCAGACGGGGAAGAGTTTGAAATTTCAGAAGAAACTGAAGAAGATGACACATTTCCCGACACAGAAGAAGAAAGAGAAATGTTTAAGATCACGAAATCAAATACAGATTTCAATACAGTAAAAGCCAATTTGTTAGGAGATTCAGCAGCGAAAACTTACACATCCTTAATGCTGGGTAGAGTGCAAACTGATTCTGATGGTAAAAAAAAGACTTTACTCGTCTCTGTTACACCATTTGGACAAGAAAATACTAAAGGCAATGTTAAATCACACACTCGCAAACCTGCCGTGATAAATGTATCGGAAGCACCTATAGAAGATACGCAAAACTATAAAACAAATATAATACTTTCTACCTATGTAAAAGAAACAGAAACTATCATAAGTGCCGATAACATTACTACTGCTGAGAGTGTTTGTACAGAGAAATCATTGCTGGAAGAAATTTCAGAGACTTTGGAGCACAATAGGAGATACAGTGCTACAGAACAAACTTTATCGCCGAAAGAAAATACAAAACCTACAGTAGTTGATGAGAAAATGAAAGAAAGCATGTCTGACGAGCCTGAAAAAAAAGATATGTGTGAAACCAAGAAGAACGGTATCGTCAGAAAATCTCCGTTGATAAAAACTCAAGAGAGACCCAAGGTTAATCTAAGTAGGTCAGAATTTAAGTTTTGTAAGATAAATATTGAACGAAATGAGAGTAGCAGTGTTGACTCAGCTGTTAGCACGTTGAATTCGACCGCGAATAATTCCTTTGCGTCGGACGACGAAAGTTTTAGTGGCCGAACGGATTCGGACAATGACGACAGCGGTCATTTCTCTGAGAGTCATAAATGTGAGGAAACCGTTAAAATAAAGGTATTCAACGACGATAAAAGCGTCAAATTATCACCAGTAGAACGGCTTCTAAAAGTGGATAGTCAACATAATGGTGGTTATTCCACATTCCAAAGTCCGATCAATGACCTGCCTCCTATTATGTCCAAACAAACTGAAAATATTTTCTCTGCGGAAGTCAGTCGAGAGCAGGCAGGTGAGCCTGACGGCAGGGCTGATCCGGACGAAAACACAGAAGCCCCAGCTCTTCCCAAGAGCCCTGTTCCAACACTAGACCCGCGCCCATCTTTTTTGCACGGTATGATATCTGATATAATGCCTGCACATAAACCGGCTCTGCCAGAAAAACCTAAACTACCTGTCAAGCCAGTTATAAAACAGTCAACTAAAAAATCAAACGCAACACTTCAAATGTCGATGCATTCGATGCACACGACAAGCCTTGATGATGAAAGTTTTATAAAAAGTGAAGAAAAAAGTGTTGAAACAGTTGATAGGTTTGAGGACAAATCGGAAATACTATACTATGCACAACCAGTGCTTACTAAACAAGACAGTGACTCATCTTTGAGCAGTTTATGTAAACGCAAGGCCCCCACCCCTCCATCAACTCCAATAACTGTTGATGAATACCCAAATATTTACCAAAGAAATGCACATGGCTTTATGAAATCAGACTCTCCAGTGGTACGAGAGATGGAGAAAAGAGAAAGAGCTACGATGTCATCGACACCTAAAGCAAAAACCACTGAAGAGATCGAGGTGAAGAAAGTAGAAGCAACTCCAGAACCAGCACCGCGAAAAAATATCTCTTTATCGCACGATAACTTGCTGCTAGACGAGAAACGCAAAGGAAAACTGAAATTCTCCATCAAAAAACTTCTTCGGATAGGTTCATCAAAGGACTTAGATAAAAAGGAGTTGGTCATGCCTGCTGTTACAAAAGTCACGCACAAAAACGAGGATATATTCGATTTGACCCCAAAACCTAAGCCCCGTCTTGTCATCATCCATCCTTTGGACATCAACGGGTCAAGCGTGGAGGTTGTGAAATCGAATTGTGAAATTTCGGAACTCCGTCGACTGAGTCACGACGATGTGTCGTCAATATACAGTGGGATTAGTTCCGCTACCGACCCTGATCCTCCTAAAGTGTTGAACAAGCCACCTCCACCACCAAGACAGTTCAGCGACGACAAAGGCTCAGCCAATATCCCGAAGCCTGCTAGACCACCTCCGCCAAAGTCCATAGCGTTACAGAAGAAACAGAAAACACAATCATGGTCGGCCACTCCAAACAAAGCGGACAACATCTACGCAAACCTTGGTAAGATTCAAACCAATTACTATTCTGACGAAACTATGCATTCTGCATCTACATAATATTATGCATAGTAATTACATAGTTAGCCGTCAAACTCACTCACGCATTCATCATTCATGAAATTAAGCATGAAGAATGATAGTGGAAGATGGAACTTAGGAAGGCACTGCCCCACCTGATGAATCGATTATATCGTAATGATCGGTGATCTTGGTGATCGGTGGATGAAGAGATCTCAGTATCGTTCTTCCTGGAAATATAGGTCAGGCTTATGTGCAGCAGCGGAGTTGTTTTGGCTGATGATGATGATTTATTTCTCTTGCATGGAAATAACAAAAAATTCTTAAAGATATAACAGGGGGTAGTCAAGAGCCAATTCCAGAGTTCGGTATTTCCCATACGCTTACATATCTAAGTACCTACTGCAGATCTATTTCACTTGGCCATGTAAATTAATACGATTATCGATGTGTTTTTCAGGAGAAATCCGATCAGCACTTGCTCCAAGGAAGCCTGAAAGAACCGCCAGCATGCGAGAAAGGGAAGCTCATTTGGAACTTCCCAAACGCAGAACACCTATCGACGACGATAAAGACGAACTAGACGACGGTCCACAGGAACTCGTCCAAGCTACAAATGACACAGTCATTCATAACTACGACGATGTTTACAGCAACGCTAAATACGAGGAAGAGAACAGTGATTCCGCTAAAAACAGCGACAGCGATTACGAATACGTCCACGCTCGGTCGAGCTCTCCAGAGTGCGACGCTAAACCCAGAGAAACGGAAAGCAGAACGGAAATCAGGAAAGAAGTCGTTGAAGCTGTGAACTATAACAACAGCGCTTTCAGATCTTCACTGCCATACTGCGGGAGCGAGACAGAGTCAGAGATATATTCTCCGTACAGCTTCTACAGTTCCAACGATAACATGGACAGTCCGAGCAACGAAGACTACTCCAATGATATGACTCCGAAAACAACTACTAACAAGCTTCGAGTTAGAAAAGGAAGAAGCGTGATGCACAGGAATTTGGAAGATAATTATGGAGCTGTAGTGATCGCGAATCACGAGGCGCTAGCGCAGGTCTTGGAACAGGTAATTTGCATTTATTTTCAGATTGGTTTACCGAACCGTGGGACTGTAGATTGTGGTTTAGTTTGCGCACTTCATAATGCAATATTGACAAGCAACAGTCAAGTTAGTTGAGTTTAAATACCAAACCAAACTATGCCAATATAAATGCTCTATTGATGTAAGTGATTGAGTAATATATAAATGATCCAATTTAATACCTTTGACTACATTGGGGGTTTCAAGCTCTAGGCCACTTAAAAAGATTTAACCAAATTAAGTTTACATTCAAAGCTATTTTATTCATCAGTGTTTTTCTATCTCTTGCTTTTATAATTTCAGGTCCAACAAAGCGCGGCCATGCAGCCATCTCTTCGCGGTTTGAAAGCTTGCACCAACCTTCGCTGGAGCGACTTCTCCATCCAATCCAGCAGTCTAGTCCGCGCCGGCAAGCGTATCTTCCACCCAGCTGTATGGACCTCCTCTCAAGGACCTGTGAATGTTACTCTAATGATGTATAAGGAACAGATGGCATCGCAACTAGTATGTCAACAGCCGACGCTTAGCTTGAACGCGGTTACGGAGTTCTGTGATCTGGTGCCGAGGGCGACCTTTGGAGAGTATGGAGAGGATCTTGTTCAAGGTTGGTCTCATCATCATCATTATCCATAACCTGACTTCACCCACTGCTGGGTATATGCCTCCCTTAATTTGTGCCATCTACTCCGATTCTGTGCCATTCTAACCCATTTCCGCCCGAGACTTAGACTATGTCATCCATACATTAGTTAGCAGTTTTTTTTCTGTTTCTTCTTCCACTTTATGTGGGGTCGGCACAACATGTCTTCCTCCTCCATTCCCCTCTGTCAGCCGTCATATCTGCATTCACTTTTCTCTTATACATATTGTCATCTTTCACACAGTTCATTCATTTTTTTTCTACCTCTGCTCACATATCCATCCACATCCATACTTATCACTCTCCTAGTAGACTTTCATCCGTCCTCATGAAAAAAAAGCTTTTAGTTTACAATCGTTAATTTTACGTAATAAAGTAACTCTCTTTGTAATAATTGGGACAATAGGTGAAGTAAATTTTCGCCAGTCAGTACCTAGTAGATCGAATCACCGACATCGCCCTATTATGTGATTAGCGCAATGTTTACAAAACTCTAAACACAATGGTATTGAAATCGAAACAGGTGGATGCAGTAAACGTTGTAATATAACATTCTTTGAACGAAATTACAAAAAAACGGTAGGAATCAAGCCGTAGTTTGTTGCCTATTCTTCTAGGCTTATAGTCGCGTGGAACTGCCACCTAGACTCACCAAGCTTTAAGACGTTTCAAAGTAATTCTTGCAAACGTAATGAATAAATTATACACTTTTTGTTTTTTTTTTTAATTTTGATTTTACAGTGAATTTGTAGGTATATTTGTTTTATGTACTTAGTCATTGTTTAGAAGGATTTTTTTTGCTTAGTTCGTAACCGGGCTACCGACCAATAAAAAAGTTTTGTCATTCAGTTAATTCATAACTGGGTTATGAAGGAAGAATCAAAAAAATCCTTTTACAAAACTGGTTACGTAGAAGCACTAAAGGCATTTTACATCTGAAGGTTTTGCGTATAAAATACCATGTCAACCGATATTTTTCTTTACCTTACATAGTAATTGAACCGAATATGTAAATTAAGTGAATGCTTCATACGGTAGCTGGTTTCACCATGGATTTTATCATTGACATGGCAATAGTAGGCCATGCAGGGTCAACCATAAAACCTTGCGCACGTCTAGACGATCTGTGATGGCGATCAGTTTCAGCATAGAGTTTTTCATACACTGCGTTTCAATAATCGCCATCGTAGGTCGTTTGGATGTGCTTAAGGCAGGCCGCACACCAGGCATACACTTGTATCTCGATAATTGTGGCGCCACATTTGAAACGCGACACATTTAACGCCCCCATATATCTGTACGTGAGCACGCACACTGAGGAAACATTTATAGCGGGCGCACTTTGTGGCGAGACGTTGTCCGCGCTACAAGAATTCAAGATCAAACACATCGAAAGCACATCAACAACTGTGCTTTCGATGTGCGCATATACAATACATTTGTAGCAAGCTGAATTGTAGCGCATTGATTGTGGCGACGTAAATGTTCGATGCATGTAGCATGTGGCGCTGGTGTGCGGCCTGGCTAAGGCTGCAGTGATCGATATCGAGGATGATCTAAATGTGCGTAGGCTTGATGGTAACAAGTATTTTAAATTGGTAATAAATATTTACCTTCTTATTATGGTCAGCTATCCGTCTGCCAAGCGTGGTGACAGGCAAACCTATTACTAAATATGAGGATGCCTATGTTCAGCCTATGTTCACTTATTCAGTCTGATGATGATGACGTACCCAAAAGTAAAAAGTACTTAATTTGTTTCTCCCCGTATCAAGGAAAGGGGACACCCTTATACGTGCATATCCCCTTGGTATCGTGGGTTCAAATCTCTCTCTGCTCATAACTTTAGGGAAAATACAAAATCTTTGTGACCGGCATCTTTGTCTAGTTTTACTAAAACGGTAGTTTTTCACACTAAATACCTACGTTCACCACACACCAAGCTCCTCATTCTGCCGATATCGTCATCTGTTCCCTTCTTCCATTTCCCTCTGAAAGCCGTCATCTCTATGTTCGTTCACTATTCTTTCCATGTCATCTTTCAGACAATTTCATCCATCTCGTCTTTGGTCTATACTATGCCTCTACCAACAAACCCAACATTCATACTCATCGCTTTCCTGGTCCCATGACCCCTCATGCCCGTACCACGCTACCCTTATTTTGACCACGCTAAAGTTAAAAAAACTCAAAATTCACTTACCAATGTTTCACTCCACAGCAACGATCGTGGTCCTAGCCCACGCCCAAGTCGACACCATCCAGTCGTACGGCGAAAGCCTCCACGCCTCATCTGACCCCACCAAGGAGCACCAACTAGTCCAAACAGAACAGCTCCACGAAGCCATCTTCATGATGCTTCAGATAATCAACGGCGTCAAATGCCTTCAAGCCAGAGGTCTTGAGGACCTGCCTGGAAGCCTAACTACTTTTATATCACTGAAGGATGTCCAGGGGCAGAATTCTCCACCGGCAGATGATAGGTTGAGCTCGCTTTCGGCTCCGAAGACGAACTGTTACGGACGGCTGTGTATTTTGCAAGGGTGAGTTTTGTTTCTTTCTAGCCTAGAATCTCCTACGTCACGAATGAGACTGTTTTTTCGTAGGTACATTTAAAAAGTAGGGACTGCTTCCGAAAATAACTGGGTTTCTTATTACAAGAGGGGTGTGGTTTCTTCTATCACAAAAATAAAGGACTCTTTGTTATTGGAGATTTTAAACGGGAGTGACGTTTCCGGGCTCTAAAACAGCATCAACTATTTTGTTAAAATACGATCCCTTCTTTTAAAATTACAAAAACAGTTAACAGGATTCGATTCCGGTCGTGATTTTTCTCGTCGAAAGATATATGTGCGTACCTCATCCTAAGATGAAAGCGGTGAAGGAAAACATCATGAGGAATCATTTATATGGGCATTACGGATCACCATCAGCTTGAAGAAGTTCGTTATCCATCAGTAGACTTCTTCAGGCATAACATAATACTTACCTACCTATTTCATTGTTTCCAGATTGAGCGACGAGATAAACTGCAACAAATCCACAGACGAAGTATACTCCCTCTGTCAATCCGCCATAAAAGCCTCCGAAATCCTCCTCCCCGGAGAGAAACTAACCCCACTACTCAAAGACATCCTAAAAGAAGAACGAGCCATATCCTTGAACCAAGCTAAATCTATCCTAGAGTTTATGTTATGGGGTCCTTTAGATGTCGTCCAAGGTGTGCCAACGGAAGATAGAGAACTGAGCTTACAAAGATGGCTGGACCTTGAACGAGCAACAGTTTTGCACGGCTTAGTTAGGACCAGAGTTCAACTGAATGTCTTCGAACAGTTACACCTTATGTTCTTAGTTCGGTCGACGGCAAAGGCTATGTGCGATGCGTCGGTTTTGCTTGAAAAAGCAAATGTTTATTGAGCTTTATTCGAATATTTGATTAAGTTTGTATAAATTATTCTTATAATAAGTTGCGTCTACCTATAATAAACTTAGGAGATCCTGTAAAGACTACTTTATAACGCCATCTATGTGTATTTTTGTAAAGACTCTTCTTCAAAAAGGGGCTTGGAAATCAAAATTATTTACCTTTTATAAACCTCATAAAACTTAATTTGGGGAAACCCCATGAAATAAACTTTTTTTTTTTATAAAAGCAGATTTTTCTGTCAAGAGATTATTTATTTTATTATCATTTTCATATGTTGTTAAAGCTCCTACACACTAAGCCGGCGATCATACCGGCAACAAGCCCGGCGGCATTGCCGCGCGGCATAAACCCGCCGGCATAGTGTGTTGGAACCTTATCATATTGTTTATAGGTATTTACTATGTAAGCATAAGGTTTTGTTTCGTTAGCTGGGCACCTGAATACCTTATTTACTTCCCACTGATTCTATGGCCTTATATAAATACCTACGTCAAAAGATAAACAGTCTCAAACTATTGCCATCTCTTACAACTGGGTAATGACAAACAGTGATAGAGCTAACTTTAAGCAATCATTTTTAAATTGCGCTTATAAGTATGGCTGTAAATGATAAAACCGAAGTGGGTTCAAAAAATGGCGTTTCGCTTGGCTCGTCTTGGCGGCGACTGTCATACCCAGGCATTGTAAACATATTATCAGATCTGGAATATTCTAGATCCTCATTGATGCTTAAGCGGTTAGTCACAGGCACATCCAAACTGTATATTAGGTGGCAACACCATTTATAACTGATATACGTATCTACCCAATATGTTAGCCGGTGCCTTATATGTAATCACATAAGTAATTATGTATTTTTGTACATTGAAGTGTAATTAACATATATTATCTATGTTTATGAGCTCATAAAGAGGAGAGTTCAAATAATTATTCTCTTAAGAAATTTATCGAATAAAACTATGAATATACTCATACTTTTTTGTTTTAATTTGCAATACCTACGTATTGCGTATCTTTTGTTGCAATCAAAACCTAGTCACATCTGTCAGTTTTGACATGAATTTTGAGCTTCGATTGCAATAAAACGAATATAAATTTTTGCTTTACTAAGGAACTTTGCTAAGGAACGATTGCCACAAGACTGAATGTTTAGGCGAATAGGAACTTAACTTTCAAAACTAGACTAGTGATTGTCCTCTTAACCATGTGGCCATGAAATTGGATCTGGCCAGAAAAGTATTAGATCCATATGACGCATTAGATCCCTCAAGTCGTTTTTAATTGACAAATGCTATTATGATATCAAAGACTATTTAGAATAATTTTAACAAATGAAACAAATTTTAATGACAATCTGACATTTTATGTAAGTACGTAATTAAATAAAAAGTTGACATTTCCTCTAATTATTATATTATAATCGAACTTTGACATGATACCTGCATAAAATTTTGACATCAACACAACAACAACTAGACAATAACCGGCACGATAACTACCTACCAAGATAAGGAACATCACAATCATAAATATTCAAGCTAACTATTTATAATTTAATCGAATGTACCTACTTACCTTAAAACCTCGGCCTGCCTCCATGTTTGCTATACCCTATGCAGGGTCCATGTGATACTAACTTACACTTAAAAACGATGTATGTACAAATTAAACCATGTGTAAAGCAATAAATGTATTGAGTATTGAGTATTGAGATACAAAGTTATTAGATAGATAAAAACTTGATTTGTCTAAGTAAAAACAAAAGTAAAAAATTACAGAGCTACATACAAAACACAATCTTAATTAACAACAAAATAAAAAAATAGCAACTAAAATTAAGATGGCGTTATTCAACAAAACACCTGGTCACAGCCTTGTTAACTGAACGGGTTGCGTCCAGATGTTTTGGCCAAAAACTCAAGAACCAGATCGTCACAAATTCTGGAACCTATACCACTGCGTCACTAAATATTGGCATACCGGCAAGGCTCCAATGTGTCTGGCTACATGGTTAGGAGGACAATGACTAGGGTCCTACACAAAGGTCACGACCCTCATCAGTGAGGCTGAGAATATCGATGCAAGAAGAAGGAGAATAAAATAAACCAGTTATTTCTAATACTTCATTTATTGTCAGGCTTGCGATTAGTTATTTTTCTATTTTAAATCAATTACTAATCAAAGATATCTACAAAAATGTCTCAAAGTAGAGTTTCTCAAAGGGTTAAAAGTATAATTCTAATGAGGGCGCTTTGAATCTAGAGCAAATGAGAATCAGCGAGGGAACAAAAGGGATCCTACTGAATAAATACACTTTTGTTTTGATGATTTGATTTGAATAATACAATCTGAATACAACGGTACCTCGAAAAAATCTACAATGAAAATAAACAAATGTTACAAGTTCATTTGCCTTACAAGAAGGGTTAATATATTTTAGGATTTTTAGAATATACAACAAAATAATGTGTTAAACCTTCATCGTATACAGACGTTTTTAGTTTGCGATGAAGATACCTTTTTCATGTTGTAAAATACGTTTGCAAGAAAATTTGAAAATTTCAACAATATTTCAGGATTTTAATTGGGAATCAGGCCTATTGTTCGGGCTTCTCCATCCACCAATAGGGCCATCTGGTAACCCTACTTACAAGTAGTATTAGGTATATAGTTATCAGTGGGAATCAGACCTATTCTCCGATTTTTTTAATTTTGTATCTGGTAACCCTACTTACAAGTGTCTAGTAGGTATAATCAAATAAAAAGTGACTAACAATGAACACAACCAAAATGACTATTTTACATTAATTGCTGATTAAATTTAATATCATAGATTACATTAGAAAATGTAACTTTGAGCTTAAACTTAAATATCTTATAAATAAACGATTAATTGATATAAGTACCTACCTACCTAGTTTAAAACAATTCTAGCAAAACTCAACCAAAACTTAAAAAAAGCTCAAAGTCTACTCAAGAAAACAACCTTTTATATGAATAATAATAACAAGACTAAAAATTGTTAAAGCTTATAAAAAAATAAAGCGTTAATTAAATAAAAACACACTTCGAATTGCTAAGCGTATTAAATAATAAATAATAAAGCGTAAAAGCTGTGTTGCATTGAATAATAAAATAAAATTGATTAAATTGAAAAGATTGCAAAAAACACGACATCAATCAAATAAAAAAAATAAAGGAAGATTTTTAACTTAGCTTTCGGGACATTATAAAAATCTTTGTGATTTCCTCAAGTGTAGAAAAATCTATAAATACAATAACAAAATAAAAAAAGTAAAAATGCTATTCAGCGCTCTTGTTACGAAATACGGAAGACATTTATACCGAACGATAAGACCATGGCAAACTATATCAATAGGTACGTCAAACCTCTTGCGTAATTAAATTAAGATCTTATGTATAGTGGCGGTATGAAAATGTTCGTCGATTTTCAACTTGATTTGTTCAACGTATCACGATCACATACTACCTTTTAAAACTGAATAGACAGAATACACCGCTAAAGGCCTGCACACACCGAGTTCGCTGGCGACAGCGATCAGTGAAACGCTGTCAAATATCGCTGTCAAATTTGACAGCGTTTCACTGATCGCGTTCGCCAGCGGCCTAGGTGTTCGCAGGCCTTAAGTTAACGTCACAAATTATGACAAAATGTGTTCATGATCAAGGCACTGGTGCAAGCGAAAACCGACTCTAAGGTGACGAACATTTTCATACCGCGACTGTACATGAAAGCGATAAATAAATACGAATACAATTTACGTTCAAATATTACTTTAGCATGTGTATTTTTTTAATCCAACAAGAACTACCCATTCATAATTTTTTAATGTAGTAAGTATTGGAGATTGTTACATGAGAAAATATAAAAATGCAAAAACATTGTAACAACGGAATGTACATCAATTAACATAATAAGAATGTACAAACTTAAATAATTATAAAATAGTTCTCAACAAAATAATAATTGTAAGTGCCAAATTTAAAAAAATATGTTTATGATTCCTTATTAAATTACTGACACGTAAGGCCTGTATGCCTCAAGTTGATGGACGCAAGGCATCTTAGGGCACGTTTCTGACGTGCGTGACCTATAGGCGATGGTTACCACTTAACATCATGTGGGTTACGCTTGTTCTATCAGCAAGTTAAAAACCTTGTAGTAATGCCTAGCCCTGTCCATCTCTTCTAGTAAATCTACTTAACATCTTAGCTTAGATCTCATTCTACTCTCCTCTCTTCTTCTGTCTTAGTTCTTTTCATTCTACTCTCTTCTCTTTTATTCTGTCTTAGATCTTTTTCTACTAAGAAGATTACAATCCCTTATTGAAATAAACGTACTGCGGAGGCTTTCCGCCGGTGTTCTGCACGATTTCGTCGTAGTTTTCTTTCTCGAATCTCTGGATCGTGTCGATTGATAGTTTGCTGGAAAGAACATACAATTTTAATTGATTCTAGAAGCATTGAGTCCGAGTAAAAAATTGATATTTTTTCTTGATTCTAGTGTAAAGCTCGCAAGTGTATAACCAGAAATAATATAAACTTAAAAAACTTAAAAACCGACTTCACGGCCAAACTGCTGAGCAGATTTTTATGAAATTTCTATGGTGCCAAACTGGAAGTATGTTTCAGATTAAACACGATTTATTTAAAATCGATAAAATACGAAGTTATGCGACAACATTAAAAAAATACAACCTAATTGAAAACCTTCTTTTTTATTTCAAGTCGGTTAAAAATATCGATCATAGGCCAAAATTCAAAATTAGAGTTAGAAATTACTGAAAACAAAATTTATGCACAGTTATCATTACAATTTGAATTTGGCACAAATATTTTTTTTCATACAACCATGTATGTATGGAACAAATACTTACCATCTTTGAGGGAATATCGCACAAGCAGTCGGCACCATAAATGTTAAGCTGAAAATAAATAGGAATACTATAATTAGGAATTTCATTTCCTTTTTTTGATAAATAGAATATCTTTATTATGTAAAGAATATTATAATATCTAAGTTTGGTAATAAAAACGAAGAATAGGCTTATAAACGAAGAGTACTTGTCCATTGTAAGCATTTTAGCTAGAAATTACAAGCAAACTAAACATAACTTTTAATTGATGTTATAGTCTATACGAAATAAGGAAATCCCAACAGTTAAGGGGCCAGCGGAGGGCGAATTTTCATACAAACGTAATACCAAAACGTACAATTATTACAATAATATAGTGAAAATCAGCTTAAATTAGTAACCATTTTGGTATTCCGTTTGTATGAAAATTCGCCCTCCGCTGGCCCCTTAAGAGCCGAGCGGGATTTGAAGGTCGCGGGTTCAAATCTCGCTCGGCTCATAACTTTTGGGTCATTATAAAACTAACTAAACATAGTTGCTAAAAAGTCTGCTTATCTAAATGCTTGTTGTTTAAACGCCCATGTTTACTTACCAGAGGCCTACAAATGCAGTTTGTATGCCGATGTGTGCCCATTTGATCCTCTGCATCCACGCCTTGTGTTCGATACGCTCCATTATAACAGGCAGTAACAACATTCCCGGCGCACACATCACTATTCTGAAAATATAGTATTACTTTTCACAAATATGCTCGGAAATTTGAACATTATTCAACAACCTCAAGGGTGTTATTACAGGCACGTGAGGCGAAACATCTGTAAGCCTCAAGTTCCATACAGATGCTCAGTCTCACGTGCCAGTAATTTCATAGCTTAATCTATTCTACTGTATAAAAATAAGTCGGGTTTTCCTTCCTGACGCTATAACTCGATAACGGCTGGACCGACTTGGCTGACTTTGGTCTTGAATGATTTGTGGAGGTCCAGAGAAGGTTTAAAAGGTTTTTTTTTTTCAACGGGAACGGTAACGGCGAGCGAAGCCGCGGGCGGCCGCTAGTAGCTAATATAATATAATAGTTCATTATTGCAAAAGCAGCGAAATAGGCCATTGCAGGTCGAGACTTCAATGATACAAGACAGGCAATTGCCATTCGGCCGAGGCATATATAGTGTTTTTTTTTTAAATGCAAGGAAATAAAAAAGGGTCTTTTAAGGGAAGTGATTTTGGTTTTTCAGTCTACGTAAATATGATACTTCGCGTGTTCTATATTCAAAAGTAATGACAACATTTCCGCGCATGTTTAAGAAAAATGTATTTAATAGCTTAAATAACAATACCTTGATGCAACGACTTGTGAGATTCCTTTGACCGGCGCTAGTTGCGACTTCCCAATCACCTTACCATTTTCATCTGTCACGTCTAATCCTGGAAATACAATTTAAAGTCGAATAATTGGTCACTTCACTAAGTTTGACACCGCACTGGAACTATTTAAACTGGGGTGTAATTCTAGCAAAACAAATCACTCAAGCGATCGCTGAAACCGATTCGACGTTTGAAGTTTGCGCGTCTTCATACATTTTGTAAAGCGGTCATCATCATCATTCATCATTATCAGCCTGAAGAAGTCCACTGCTGGACATAGGCCTCCCCTACACATTTCCAGGAAGAACGATTCTGAGCCCTTTCCATCCATCGACTTCTTGCGGTCTTAACAATGTCGTCGGTCCATCTGGTGGGTGGGCGCCCTACGCTTCGTCTTCCGGTTCGTGGTCGCCATTCGAGAACCTATTCCCCAACGGTTGTCAGTTCTTCGAGCTATATGGCCTGCCCATTGCCACTTGAACTTACTAACTCTACGAGCTATGTCGGAGACCTTGGTTCTTCTACGGATATCCTCATTTCTGATTCTATCACGTAGTGAAACTCCCCGCATAGCTCCATAGCTCGTTGCGCGACTTTGAGCTTGTGCACGAGGCCAATAGTTAGCGACCACGTCTCAGTTCCATAAGTCATCACTGGCAACACGTACTGATTAAAGACTTGAAAAGCGGTAGTCTGTCTTAAGACTGTTGTGACTCAAGTCTGCTCTCAGCCTTACCCAAGCGTCTTAGAAGTCGGGAGGTAAAAGGGTTACTAAGATATGTTAATTGTGAAAGTTGAATATTTTTTTTTCTTTCTTTCTATTTATGAGTCAGTGGCAATACCCTTATTATAATTGTACATACCTAATATAATTTCATTCTGCCTCATCAAAGGAATGTTTACCCAGTTGGCGGCAGCTACAGCTACAAACGGGACGAACCTCTGAAAGCAACCAAAAAAATATTAAGGTCGATTTTTTTTATTGATTTTATAGTGTTTACGACACTTTATTATCAATAAAAAACAGGCTTAAGAGTTATTCGTCGAGTGTTAGGATCCGATAGCGCAGCGGTCAGCGCAGCGGTTAGCGCAGCCCCATACCAAAGGGAAGGTCACGGGTTCAAATCCCGCTCGGCTCTTAATTTTTGGGACATTATAAAAATATTAAGGTCGATCTTAGTTCAGTAGCGCCCTTGGAGTTTTTTTTTTCTTTTTACATATTTTAAGCTTGTGTATTAGATCAATTGTTCGTAACCAATCTAGCGGCTCATAACTTTAGCGCTGAGCGATACTCGGAAGGGATAGCTGCGCATGTGTGCAGAGTGTCCTATTGGTACTATTTGGTACAGAGAGCGGAGTGCGACTGGAGAGCCAATCAGCGCTACGCACGCCCGCCCTTCATCCCGCTAGCCCCCCTCAGGTACCTTATTTTTGGCTTCTGCGCAATAACGGTCAGCGCTAAAGTTATGTGCTGCTGCTACCTATAATATATAATAAAGTTTTTTATTTAAGACAACTTAGTCCAATAGTGTTAATAGAACTTAAGACTAGGGGTTAGTACTTAATAGCTAAAACAGATTTCGTCCTCTGGGTGAGCTCCACACCAGAGGACAGGCATAATTAGAAGAAATTTCTTTTAGGATGCTGTTGCTGCTCCCGCGCATTCTGCTCAGTAGTGAGGCTGTTTTTTTCCGCCAGATGGCGTCAAATGAGTCCGTGCGCGCATCTGCGATATACAAGCTCTACTTGATTTAGGGTTCGATAGTGTGGACTGTCTACAATATTTATTTGTTAAGATCGCGGGAAGTCGGTGGATGGAAAGGGCTCAGAATCGTTCTTCCTGGAAGTGTACAGGGGAGGCCTATGTCCAGCAGTGGACTTCTCAGGCTGTTGATTGTAGAAGCGTACAGTGTTCCCCATAATGAAATGAAATGAAATATTTATTTATTGACACAAAAGAAGTAGGTACATTACGGGCCCGATCAGCATGGTTACTTAATATTAATAATACTTATCTTAAAGTAATGCACCTAGATTTTAATGTGGTGACGCACTACGAGCCAGACTAGAATATCTGTATCCCGGCTCGTAGCGCCCGCCGTCGGTTAAAGTACGAGTGACAGTAGTGTGTGTGTGGGTGTATGTAAGTATGGGTGTGTGTATCTGGGAGTTCTCCTGACATCAGTGTCTCATTAAGACCAGGACTCTCAGAATCGACCTATTTTAGATTCAACATTAAACAATCAAATATTATTTGTTTTGATCTGATAAAAATATATGTTGTAGTTTAATAAATATTCTTGATTATTCTATGGTTCAAAACACGATATTGTCAACTTTGCTCGATCAAAAAAAATCGCGAAAACTCCCTATTTCGCGAATTTTTGATCGTTTTTTTAAGTCGTACTTGAAGTAGACCCAACGTTTACTCCCGAAAAACATGTCAAAAAATAGGCAATGAAATTACGAAGAATATTCTACGGTTCATTTTTCTCAAAACAGTTTTTTATTGTTTTAACAAGATATTATATAATAATGCGGCCCGCGCGCTTCGTTTCAGTAGCCGGCCAGGCGTCTTTGAGGTAGGACCTGTGTCGCTGTTGCTAGCTCGCTACGTTCCCCGCAAAATATACGATAAATTATTATTGTTGTTTGCCGTCACAGTATAAAATTGTAACAGTAAGTACAATTAACTTTGTTTTACGGAAATATAAGTAAGCAGGTATGGTTTTTTTTACGGAAACGTGTAGAAGGGGTCAAAGTGACCTAGGGAAAATTCCGACTTTTTGAGATTTGCCCCTCCTTAACCCCCCCCTCAGGGGGGCTCTGCAACCGAGAGGTCCTGCATAATTTTTTAATGGGGAACGTAAAAAGGGTCACGAGTGATTTCGATTGTATAAAAAAATTTGCCCCCCTTGCCTCCCAGGACCCCCCCTTTTGAGAGTGCTACCGGATGCCGTCGAGATAGGGAGGTTTCGATTGGGGTTTCGTATAGAGGGCTTCTTCCTGAATTGAAAGAACAAAAAAAACTTCCCCCCCCCCTTGCCACTTTTTCCCCCCCCTTTCGTATCTTTCAAGCGGAGTGACTTGCAACATTTTTTTTTTTGGGTCATGTAGGGAAGGTGAGATTGTTTTGAAAGCAAAAAAAATTTTGCCCCCCTCCCCCCTTTAGACCCCTTTATTATTTAAAAAACCTAAAAATGCCCTATTTTTGACCTTTTATTTTCGTGTGGAGCATTGCGGCGAGCGAAGCGAGCCGCCATGCGACCATGGGGAACAGCGCGGCGAGCGAAGCGAGCCGTGCTGTGACCCCCCCCAAGCCCCCCAGAACCCCCTCCTCCTGAACCCGAGGGAAGAGTCGCAACGAGCGAGGCGAGCTGCCACGCGACCACGGGGAACAGCGTGGCGAGCGAAGCGAGCCGTGCTGTGACCCCCCCTAAGCCCCCCAGAACCCCCTCCTCCGAAACCCGGGGGGAGCGTCGCGGCGAGCGAAGCGAGGCGCCACGCGATCACGGGGAACAGCGTGGCGAGTGAAGCGAGCCGTGCTGTTACCCCCCTTAGCCCCCCAGAACCCTTTCCTCCTATGTTTGCCGTTTTACTTCATTTTGGACCTGTTTGTAGGTCGCGCGACAAGGTCCCTTCTAGCGGTTCCGACCCGTTGAGGATTTGGCTTTACGTAAAATTTAGGGTTCCGTATAGGGTTTTGATTGGGGTTTTACTACATTGAAGAATTTGATGAAGTGGTCGACTTTTAGGGTTCCTTAGGACTTTGATTGGAGTTTCAACTACACTTAGGAGCTTGATAATGTAAACATTTTTGGGTTCCTTAGGACTTTGATTGGGGTTGTACTACATTGAGGAACTTGATAAAATAAAGAACTTTTAGGGTTCGTTAGGCCTTTAATTGGAACTTTACTTCACTTAGGACCTTGATTATGTAAACAATTTTAGGGTTCCTTAGGACTTTGATTGGGGTTTTACTACATTGAGGAACTTGATATAATAAACAACTCTTAGGGTTCCTTAGGACTTCGATTGGAATTTAAACTTCACTTAGGAGCTTGATTTAATAATCAATTTTTAGGGTTCCTTAAGACTTTGATTGGAGTTTCAACTACACTTAGGACCTTGATTATGTAAACAATTTAAGGGTTCCTTAGGACTTTGATTGGGGTTTTACTACATTGAGGAACTTGATAAAATAAACAATTTTAGGGTTCCTTAGGCCTTTAATTGGAGTTTCAACTACACTTAGGAGCTTGATAATGTTTACATTTTTAGGGTTCCTTAGGACTTTGATTGGGATTTTACTTCACTTAGGACCTTGATTATGTAAACAATTTTAGGGTTCTTTAGGGTTTTGATTGGGGTTTTACTACATTGACGAATTTGATTAAGTGGTCGACTTTTAGGGTTCCTTAGGACTTTGATTGGAGTTTCAACTACACTTAGGAGCTTGATAATAATAACATTTTTAGGGTTCCTTAGGACTTTTATTGGGGTTTTACTACATTGAGGAACTTGATAAAATAAACAACTTTTAGGGTTCCTTAGGCCTTTAATTGGAGTTTCAACTACACTTAGGAGCTTGATAATGTTAACATTTTTAGGGTTCCTTAGGACTTTGATTGGGGTTTTACTACATTGAGGAACTTGATAAAATAAACAACTTTTAGGGTTCCTTAGTACTTTGATTGGAGTTTCAACTACACCTAGGAGCTTGATAATGTTAACATTTTTAGGGTTCCTTAGGACTTTCTTTACTACTTTTTGGGGTTTTTTAAGTGCAAGTGTTATGTAAAACTGGGAGTAGCACACCGACACGCGAGCTGCATGCAGCTCGCGCACACAAAAAAACTAATGACGTACCTATGCAGCCAGGTCCAAGTAAGCAATTGGATATAATTCAAAGTCCAATCCAACCTCGTGGTCAGTTTGGTCCATGCAAACCTAGGCAGCTACAATTTGATGAATTTTAGTAGGTAGGTATACCTACCTACCTACTAAAATTCATCAAATTGTAGAAATGTACAATTTCGTAAACTTTGTGCATCTATGGGTATGGGGGTACCCATAGATGCACAAAGTTTACGAAAAACGATGCACAAAGATTACGAAATTGTATATTATTCACGTTGCTGAATAAAATAGTACATTGTTACCTGAGGATAGAAAGTCACATTTTTGAGTCCCGAGACTTCTGGCGGGCCTTCGCTGGCCAGCATTATTCAACCATTATTTTAATTTTCATAATTAAAAAAATGGTTATTTTTTTTTGCAAATCTATGTTATTTCAAAGAAACAGTTGAAGCTAAATAATAATAAAGTCATTTAGAAAATATATTCTTTATTTAATACCCACTATCTTTATGTTATTTAAATTTAAATTTTACATCGCGCACTAATTAGACTTTTTAAACTTCTAATCGTTGTAATGGGTTTCCAACCTCCTTGCTGAATAAAACGTTAGAATTTAGTTCAATAACCTCCTTGCAGTTAGAAATAGATTTAGAAAGTTGGAACATGGTTGAATAAAATAGAACTTGTTTTTTTATAATTTGACAGCTGTCAGTAGAAAGCGATTCTCTCTAGGGCTGAAAGTATTACTTTCAATTAGGCCCCTCAGGCAACTTCAGACCTACTTTCCGAGTATGTGCAATGAAAAAGTGATATGTGCCATACGAAATAAAAATATTTTTTATATAATATAGTATAAAAATAACATTTTCAAAATTTACGTATTGTAGGCAGAAGTATGTGTCGTTTTACAAAATAAATATAATTGTTACTTGTACTAGTTGTATTTTTTACCTCTATGTTCTCGTTGCTGGATCGAATAGTTGTATGTGCCACACGAAACCAAAGTACTTTTTAGTTGGACTAATTCAATTTTTTGAAGTGAAAACTTCTTTAGCGGCGTTGAGCACTTTCTGAATGGGGATAAAATCTTAAACTCGCGTCAGGATCACGTGACCCTGATCGAAAAAGCGTAGGACGGATTTTTTGCAGAAATGTACCCTAAGACTACAACGTAGAGTTCATAATAAAAATCGAAAAAAAGCGTAAGACGCTACAGATACGCTAGTAGTTACTATGACACGGTAACGTCACAGAATAGATAATAGTTAGTAGCAAGCATACCAAGGCGTTTTTCGTGACTGTAGTAGGTATAGGTACATACCTATTATAGATTTTATGAACTAGCGGCCGCCCGCGGCAGGTAGTAGTGGTCATTGGTACATGATTTTATAGATCTACTGTATTTATTTTTCGAGTGGAGCATTGCGGCGAGCGAAGCGAGCCGCCATGCGACCATGGGAACAGCGCGGCGAGCGAAGCGAGCCGTGCTGTGACTCCCCCCAAGCCCCCCAGAACCCCCTCCTCCTGAACCCGGGGGGAGCGTCGCGGCGAGCGAAGCGAGCCGCCACGTGACCACGGGGAACAGCGCGGCGAGCGAAGCGAGCCGTGCTGTGACCCCCCCTAAGCCCCCCAGAACCTCCTCCTCCGAAACCCGGGGGGAGCGTCGCGGCGAGCGAAGCGAGCCGCCACGCGATCACGGGGAACAGCGTGGCGAGTGAAGCGAGCCGTGCTGTTACCCCCCTAAGCCCCCCAGAACCCCCTCTTCCTGAACCCGGGGGGAGCGTCGCGGCGAGCGAAGCGAGCCGCCACGCGACCACGGGGAACAGCGCGGCGAGCGAAGCGAGCCTTTCTGTGACCCCCCTTAGCCCCCCAGAACCCCCTCCTCCTATGTCTGCCGTTTTACTTCATTTAGGACCTACTTGTAGGTCGCGCGACAAGGTCCCTTCTAGCGGTTCCGACCCGTTGAAGATTTGGCTTTACGTAAAATTTAGGGTTCCGTATAGGGTTTTGATTGGGGTTATACTATATTGAGGAATTTGATTAAATGGTCGACTTTTAGGGTTCCTTAGGACTTTGATTGGAGTTTCAACTACACTTAGAAGCTTGATAATGTTAAAATTTTTAGGGTTCCTTAGGACTTTGATTGGGGTTTTACTACATTGAGGAATTTGATTAAGTGGTCAACTTTTAGGGTTCCTTAGGACTTTGATTGGAGTTTCAACTACACTTAGGAGCTTGATAATGTTAACATTTTTAGGGTTCCTTAGGACTTTGATTGGAATTTCAACTACACTTAGGAGCTTGATAATGCTAAAATTTTTAGGGTTCCTTAGGACTTTGATTGGGGTTTTACTACATTGAGGAACTTGATAAAATAAACAACTTTTAGGGTTCCTTAGGCCTTTAATTGGACTTTCAACTACACTTAGGACCTTGATTATGTAAACAATTTTAGGGTTCCTTAGCACTTTGATTGGAATTTCAACTACACTTAGGAGCTTGATAATGCTAAAATTTTTAGGGTTCCTTAGGACTTTGATTGGGGTTTTACTACATTGAGGAACTTGATAAAATAAACAACTTTTAGGGTTCCTACGTTAATAATCAAGTTTTCACTTCTGCCGGCACTCCCGGAGTGCAACCCGTATTTTTTTTTTTATTACTTAGCTTTGTGACTGTACCTATATCTACACACAATATGTAACAAAAATACTGGTAATATGTTATCAATACTATCTACAATACTACCTAACTGAAGTTAGTAAGTAAATATCATACCTAACTACTGCTTGGTTTTCTATACTGTGGCACTAAGTTATCGTACGCGGTCAGTGGCGCACGGCCTGCCGGGCGCGTAAATAATTACGTCGCGCGCTTATCATGGCGGGGGCTGAGGTAGCGCTAAATGCCTAAAGTTCTTGGATAACCTCGCCTTAAGAGTCATGGTTAAACAGGAGGACCCCCATGTGAGGGTGTGTGTGTGAGTGTACATGTATGTGAGAGTGAGTAGGTATTGTGTATGGGCTACTC
This sequence comes from Thera obeliscata, assembly GCA_947578465.1. Lineage (NCBI taxonomy): Eukaryota > Metazoa > Arthropoda > Insecta > Lepidoptera > Geometridae > Thera > Thera obeliscata. The sequence continues at coordinate 17,103,786 of OX387912.1, read as the reverse complement.
ACTCTCACATACATGATGATGATTATTTATGATACATTACGTACAGCCAATATAGGATTCTTAGCGCGTTTCTGCACTCCGTATTTGAAGACGAGCGCTGCGCCCATCGCTGCGGACGTAGCCGATACATACGCCGCGCCCATCTGATTGGTCGTCAGCGGAGAGTTGGCGTTCCGATTCGTGTAGTTCACTAACGCGTTGAAAGACTGATTCACCCATTGCCAGAATACTACCGCTGTTGCTGTTCTGAAATCATAAAAAAGTCATGATATTTTCTGTCTTTAAATCGTCCAGGGAAGTACTACAACCATGCCTACTTCTGCCGTGAAGCAGCATTGCTGTGTTTCGGTTTGAAGGGTGTGGGTGCCTAATTCTCGGCTCATCTCGGATCATTTTGCATTTTTATTTTATTGCTTCTTTTCGAAGAGAGGATGGATGATTTCCTTGAGTAATTAATCGACGACCTCATCGTAGAAGCCTCGACAGCTACGATATACGGAAAACGTAGAAAAAGTGTGAGGTTGTGCATTGCCAATGTGTATTTATGGGACATTGAAAATCTTGGTCGGCCCGAGAATTAGGCTCCTGTACAATGATTGTTTTCCCATCCAAAGATGGAAGAGATAGCTAGTAGCGATAAAGCTGCCCTTTGTACCTGATAAATATCATGGTATTACAATTAATTCTTTACATCCAAAGGTCGAGATAGAGCTGGCTAGTAGTGATAAGGCCGCACATTGTATCATAAAAAGTGTAAATCTTTCAGACTGCAGACATAAATCACGAAGGGAAATTCGTATTTGGTACATGACATTTATGGCTACCTTTTTTTTAAAAAATGGCAAATAATTTTAATGGCAAATAATGTACCCTATTTATTTGATATCACCATCATCATCATTAGCCCGTTCTGCTGAGTATTAGGCCTCCTCTTTATCGCCACTTTCCCGTCTCTCGCGAGTCTCATGCTCCCCACTGATACTGGTTGATAAATGATGACAATAAGATACGAAATCGCAATTTCTTGTTAGTATGGAACTTTTGATTGCAACAGAATTACACAATCACCCAGCTGCTGGGTGATCACTGATCCCGTATCTTCTGTTGCAATCAAATCCTTGTTTCAATCGTCAGTTTTTGCATGTTTTTGAGCTATGATTGCATTATAAAACGAATATGAATTGCAATCCTTGCTTGTCAGATACAAGGATTTGTTTGTATTCGTTTTTATTACAATCGTAGCTCATAATCATGTAAAAACTGAGGAATGCAACAAGCATTTGATTGAAACAAAAGGTACGTGATCACCCAGCAGCTGGGCGATTGTGTAATTCTGTTGCAATCAAAAGTTCCATACTAACAAGAAATTGCGATTTCGTATCTTATTGTCATCATTTTTCAACCAGTATCAGTTGCCATACTAGTACAATGCAAAATTACTATTCGCTATCTCATGTTTATTACGTTAGTGGTAGTGGTGGTGATACAGAGTAAGTTTTTCAGTACCTATACCACTGCAGCATAGCTCCAGTCACAAGGCATCCGCCCGGCATCTGAAATGACATCCGTCCAAAAACATTCTGTAGCTCCCCACTGTCGGGGTGGAATGCAGATTCATAGAGTTGCTTGGCCCGTACCACTTGCTCCATTTTGGTGTCTTTCGGTTCTTGACCCACCCTGAAAAATAATGCACAATAAATATTGTGGACTCATTATCTAGTCCCAAACTTAGCAAAGCTTGTACTATGTGACCGGATTTTGTAAATGCATACTTCATCATCATTATCAGCCTGAAGAAGTCCACTGCTGGACAAAGGCCTCCCCTACACATTTCCAGGAAGAACGATTCTAAGCCCTTTCCATCGATCGACTTCCCGCGATCTTAATGTCGTCGGTCCATTTGGTGATTGGGCGCCCTACGCTTCGTCTTCCGGTTCGTGGTCGCCATTCGAGAAACTGTAATCCCAACGGTTGTCAGCATACTTAGAATAACATATTATTGTCACTGAGACAGAGATGGCAAATTTGGAAAATGCATCATCTGGTTTCCGCAAGTAGGCCGCTGACGGGCCCTTTTTGCGTGACGCTTGACACGTGTTGTTAAAACTTTTTTAGGCTCAACGACACGCCAGTTTCCTCACCATGTTTTCCTTCACCGTTTTGAGATTATTGGCATAGTGCACATAATTTTTTCTATAGAAAAACTCATTGGTACACGAGTGGATTTGAACCCACAACCATAAGATTGGATAGCGGGTCCGCTAACACTAGAGCACCAGTGGTCTACTGAGACAGAGAACAAATATATGTGTTCACTATGCAAATACTTGTTCTTGGTGGTGATGGGTGGTAAGCCCACACCCTCAGAGAGCACTGGTGGTCTAGTGGTAGTAGCCCCGCCTTCCGATCCGAAGGTCGTGGGTTCAAATCCACTCGTGTACCAATGAGTTTTCCTGTCGAAAAATATATGTGCACTATGCCAGTACTCTCAAAACGGTGAAGGAAAACATCGTGAGGAAACCGGCGTTTTGAAGAACCTGAAAAAGTTAGAGCAACATGTGTCAAGGGTCACGCAAAAAGGGCCCACCAGCGGCCTACTTGCAGAAAAACCAGCCCGCACATCAAGTGCGCATGATAAACTTGCCGAACTTGCCGAACCAACTAAGCTGTAAGTGAGAGTTGTCACAGACATTCCCACTATTGTTTCACCAGCGCTATAAACCTGTAACTGTTAGTCACTTACTTATATTTCAAGTACAGATCCCTGGCCTCATAGAGCTGTTTCTCCGGGACGAGGGAGAGTAGCGGGTTGGATATGAACGCAAAATGCCGCCATCGTCCGCCAAACGTACTCTGGTCCCAAAGAGGCTGGGTGATGTCTATTCTCTTCTCAGACGCCATTATCTGTAATAAATAGGTATAAGTATTGCCATGTAAAAAAAGGGGCTGAGTTTGCACATGCAAAACCCACACATAATACCACCAAGTAGGTATAGGTTCTGCATGCACAAAGACACCCCTTCAACCTTCTTCCCGCGTTATTTTTATAGTCAATGATATGCTTAAGAAGTCAAAATGCATTCAAAGAATCGCACTCAATTTAAAAGTCAACTAGATTCACCAATCTGAGACTCTCTGGAGAACTGTGCTGGACGTACCTTGACTGTACTTTTACCTCTATGATTAAACAAATGGTAACAATTAATAAAACTTATCTTATCATGCATAAGTTAAGGTTGTAAACGAAGTCTTAACTTTATGGGTGTATCCACATTCAAATTCAGTTTACATTATGGACGGGAAACAGTAAAGACATGGATATTGCTTTAAAGGTACTGAGAGTAGGTGCATAAATTCGCTTCACATTATTATTTTTAAAATTACATTACTTTGAGCCGAAAGCACTGGTTATGTAAGTAAGCTTTATTTAAAAGTTTATATTGAAATGTGTTATCCAGTCAATAACTTACGTATTGGCAGCTTTGATAAGAATGTAATCAATTGTAATCAATCAAATTTTTCAGTATTTTCAAGTTAAAAATCTAGAAAACTACAAAAATTCACCAACAAAAATTCATGTCACGAGAATTTAGCGAAAATCGACAGCGAACAGCGAAGGAACGAACGGGCCCGGTTAATGTACACCCAGTGTTAAAACGAATCCACTTTTTTTCTAACCATCCTACCAAATTATTGAGGCCCACATACACTGAAACAGTTCAATTATAAAGATTGGCAAATTTCGCCAAATGTCAGAATTTGTGATGGGTTCACTTCTGTTGGCATTCCAAGAGCGTCACGATTTTTTCGTAACGGATAAATGTAAATGCCTTAAAAGGTATAGCCTGCCCAAGTTGGGTCTGCCATAAAGTTTCAAGGGTAAGTAACTGTATCCAGTGCCAGAACAAAAAAGCAAAAATTAATTATTGAATTGCTGCAATGTACATGAGGCTCAACTGATATCGTTTTAACTGGGTGTATCTGAACTATCCAACATCAAATATCTTGCTATTCGTGGATAGACAATATTTCACTCGAGAGTGTCAATCATGTGCCATCGCAGAATTCTACCAAATGTAGTACGTTATAAGACGTACAACATGTTTTGTCAGAGTAGGTAGATATTTTTTGGTACGACAGATTTAGATCAGTTTGTTTTGGAATGTGATGTAGGACTGTTGGTAAGATTAATAGCATTAATAGCTTGGTTGTCTCTTGTCTCTTGTATATCTGGTCAAACCAAGATGTTATCTAAATTGGCAGCAATAGAACTGGCTAGAGACTAGGTTTGTATTAATTTCGACTAAGGCTTCATATTTGATACGTAACGTACGTACGTTTTCGTTGATATTTTGTTCATGATGTTTAAATATAGGGCAGTGTGGTCGCTAAGCGACGAAACCCAAATATAAATAAAAAAAGAAGTTGGTGTACATTCACTGGTCATACATTATCACCTCCCAACAAACGAACAAAACATGATTGTCAAAAACCAGCTGTTTGCCAAATTATGTCAACGTCAAACTAGTAAATCGATATTTTGCATCTACTTGTTCATTCACTTGGCTCTGCATGAATATTTGTCTAAATATTCAATAGGAGGAGTCAACTTTTACCATGCTCACATGTACACAAGGACACGCATCAGACTACACACTGCTAGCTCTTATGTCCTTGCAGTAAGCGTCATTTTTCTTTGTTTTTAGGTAACTTGAGCTGTATCCCACTGTACCAAGAACTTTTCACTACAATATCCTTTCTATTTGAATAATTATAAAATAGTGCTTTTTAGAGGTGGGATTTGTGCAACGAGAACGAGCCTAAAAATATTTATTATTTTTTCTTACTGGCAATAAAAAAGCAAAATGTCAGTCATTCATTCATTATTTTCTGAAAAAAACATAAAAAAATATGGCGGCTGTTGCTGCAACAGCCGATATGACGATTTTGAAGAATTCTCAGATTTTAGTTCATGTGGAAGAGGCTCTTTCAGATTTAATCGTTGTATCCTATTGTGCTGATAACAAAAAGTTTCAAGGTGTTCTTTTGGACTCCAATAAAGGGTAGGTTTGATAGAAAAACCTTTGTACAAATATCGATTGTTTCTGGGAAATCCCTAATTTTATATTACGTTTGCTGTATTTTTTTCAGCAATTTGCCTTTTGGAGTGTATAATCTACACCCGGCGTTCTCAAAACAGCCCGCGGCGGCTGATACCAATGATGTTAAGCTACATTCCGCTAGTCAAAGGTTTCTTTACGAAGATCCTGATTACGAAAGTAAACTCTCTCAGAAGAAGAAACCTGGGCCGAAGAGTAAACCGCAGCAGCGTCAAAAGATGACCGTGCGACTGCGACCAAGGAAAGTGCTGTGTTCTAACTGTAAAGGCATTTGTAACGAAAACAATGAGAATGTAGACTTGTCTAAGAAACGGAAGCACGACTCAGATGACGAGGCACCTCGAGAGTCTGACTCATCGAAGAATTTGAGAGAACAAAAGAAGTATTTGGTAGCTGGAGGTATGCTGATTCCAAAGCTCTCGCGGCTCCATCCAAGCGAGATTTCAAGCGCTCTTAGAGGTGTGTCTAAGAATTCCAATAAGGCTAGTGATAAACCAATTCAAAGTGATAGCGAAAGTGTAGCCCCAGATCTTGCTTTCGTTAGTGTATCTGAGGGAGACATCAATGACAATACTAACAATGAAGATATTGTGTCAAGCAACACTGTGTTTTCAAGTGCTCGAACACTCAAAATCTGTTTCGGAGAAGGTGAGGGAACTGTCGTCAAAATACCGCCACTTACCGGCGACTATAATGAAGATTCTGGAGTATCTTGTGATATGAAACCTGAATCTAAAGCAGCTAAGAAAGCTTTGAAAAAAGCTAAGAAACAGGCTAAGAAAAATAATGTACAAACCAAGCGGTCGAGTCAGTCACCTAAGCATATTGGGGCCTTATCACCTCGAAATGTGGCCGACAGCCCAACTTTAGATCCGTTAGAAAAACGAACCAAGCATAGAGTAAAACATAAAAAGAAGTACAACTCCAATAAGAAACGGGATGAGAATTCGGGCAAAGATAGTGAAACCATAGATTACTTCAGTGATATAAAAGAGCATTGCACAAGCCAGAAACTATCAATAAGCTTACGTAGATTGAGCAGTAACTCTTTTGAGCAGCAGGATGATGTTGAAAATTCCGAAGATGAAGATATGTCAACAGGCATCAATGAAAGGGTAGGTTTTTTTCTGAAATCTTAACTGTCTAAAGCCTTTCGCACCGCTAGATCGCCTGACATGGTGGTCAGTGTATTGCTGTCAAATATAGCACTGTTAAAGTTTGTGGATGTATGTAAAACCCTATGCTGAAACTGATTGCCATTGCAAATCGTCGAGATGTGCTCAAAGCTGTACTAAATACTGATAGCCAGTCATTACTGTCAGTCTGGTCAACTGCCAGCTATGGCATAAAAAAAATACCTTAACTAAATCTTCCATCGTGATTCGTGGGCCTCCATTTATAAAGGTGAATTCTAGTGGTCCCCCCACATTATCAAAGCCTACCCACAACAAACTCGCTCATAGTTAAAAGACTGATCAGGGCCGTTATTCGCTATTGCCAAACCACGCGCGTTACGTGAACACGTTCATCGACTTCGACAATCGTCAGATTTTGAATGAATCATGTGAAATAACCAAAACATCAAACGTGGGGCATAGACAACTAGTCTTGTAGCATACAGAATACCATTTTTCGATTCCACACCAAGGCGCGTTTGCGTTTAGATCACATTGTGAAGTCACACGTTTTGGGCACGGAATCTCCAATGTAATAGCGAATAAGACCCCTGAGTAGATATAAAAAATCCTTCCGTTGTATTTTCCAGAAGTCAAAGCTGGGACCATTACAAGATGGTTTGAATCAGGATGAATCTCAGAAGACTGATCCCCTAGGCAGTCCATTACATCACCCATTAGAGAGCCCATCGATGCTGGCCAGCCCGACATACACACCGGCAAGCCCAACTTACACACCGGCAAGCCCAGTCCGTTCACTGGCAAGTCCATCCACCCTGGCACATTCCCCACATCATGTGGATGTGCTCTCGTAATGTGATGTCCGAATTTAATCAAAGCATGTGATATTTGTTTTACTTATGCACAAATTGAGTGTATAGCACAATTGTATATATTCATTTATACTCATTTTTATCAATGGACATTTCTTTGACCTCAATGTTGCCTAAAGGCCTGCACACATCTAGGTGATGGCAATCAACTGAAACACTGTCAAATGATCACCACCTGAAGAAGTCCAGCTGGACATAGGCCTCCCTTGACAGGGATGCGGTCTCAAAAACCGACACCTTGCAGTTCGCCGCGCGGCACGTTCGAGCGCGGCAATGTTCGAACTGCCGCACACTGGTCCCGATTGAAGAAATGAGGGACATAGGGGTCGAAGTCCAAATTTTGATCTGATTTTTTTAAATTAGGGTATTTGAACAATTCTAAGCCACTTTTATGGAATGCCATTTTATAAAATATCGCCTCATTTCCGAGAAAAAAAATGTTGTAATATTTTTTGTATGGAGAAAATTAGTTTTCTTGGATTATTTCGTATTGAAGGCGAGGAGTTAAAACCAAACCTAATAGAGATTATAGAGGGCATAATAGTTGACATTACTGCCGAAGACACCTACTCGATTCGTCTGCCGCTTTAAAAACGGCAGGCGTTCAAAATCTGAATTAATTGTATGTTCTTGAATTTTTTTAATTATGGTCTTTGAACAATTCTAAACAACTTTTACAGTATACCAATTTATAATATTCCGGCCCATTTCCAAGAAAAAAAATATTGTAGTATTTTTTGTATGAAGAAAATTTGTTTATTTTTGATTATTTCTTATTGAAGGCGAAGAGTTAAAACCAAACCTAGTAGGGATTATAGAGGGCATAATAGTTGACATTACTGCCCAAGACACTTACTCGATTCGTCTGCTGGTTTAAAAACGGCAGGCGTTCAAAATCAGAATTAATTTTATGTTCTTGATGTTTTAAATTAAGGTCTTTAAACAATTCTAAAAAACTTTTACGTAATGCCATTTTATAAAAATTCTTGCCCATTATTATGGAAATATGTTGTTTTTTTTTTGCATAGAGAAGATTTGTTTATTTTATTATTTCGGCTATGTATTAAAGCTAAACTTAGTGAAGTTATAGAGGGCATAACGCGGTTGGTATTTGATAATTTTTGAGGCTCTAATTATAAGGAATTTAAATAAAAATAATGATTAAATTCCATTTAAATTAGTGACGTCAAAATAGTAGTCACACAGTTTACCTACCTGCATTCTTCTTTTCAAATAACAATAGTATAATTAAAGATATCTTATGACCAATAGGTTCACTGGTATTAGTTATAAAAGTCATAAAACTATTTATCACATAATCTCTAAGTACTGAGACAAATACTGAGTACTGAGACAACCTGAGTTTAATTATTAGTGATTCTAGGTATTGTCTAATATTATTGGGTACGCCTTTTATGGTGCAAGGTACTTATGGAATCCTTATCAGTCCATTCCACACTTGAATAATATATGATAATTGAGGTTACCTGCATTATTTAAATATAGTAACGTTTATATTCCTACTCTACTCATTCGATTCTTACTCTTCCTAGTGTCAATACGCTTGATCTCATTCTAATAATGTCTCAATTTCATACAAATTTAGATTTATATGTGGCACTTAAATCCAGTGGTAATCTAAAAGCCAGTAATGTTCTATGCGATGTGTTGTTGGAGTGTATAAATGTATGTGGAAGTTTGTGAGGAGGATCTCGAACTCCTGAAAAAGTTCACGAAAAACTTTGTTTCAAATTTACTCAAGAGATGGTTGCAGGGCAACAGGTGTCAAAAATTTTTTTTCAACAAGAACATGGAGTGGTTACTTTTAGATATAAAGTGGCCATCTTTTAAATCTTTAGATTGTTTGACAATAATATTTGCTCAAGAAAATATGGATAACTCCCACGAAGTGTTAAATATTTCTATGGACACCGTTGAATTCACGTCACATTCAGATGCTGCAACAAATACTTCGGTACCAAGAAAGCCATTTCAGGATTTATTAAACAAACAGAAAAGAAGGCGCCTTTCATCACTCAAAGATCATTTTCAGAAGAAGAATTGCTATTTGCTTTAGCCAATAAATTGAAAGACGAAGAAAACACACGTTTAGCTAAAATCATTGACTGTCTATACAAGGATAGTGAAAAGACCCAACATGTTTATAATTATATGTTTACTAAACAGCCACACAGAAATTTACCGGAAGATGAATCACTGGCACTTGTAACTGCGCTTAATCTTTCAAAATGGCAATATTTGACGCTACGAAAATCATTGGCAGAAGAAAAAAAAAAGTTTTGCCATCATATCACAAAATAATTGAAGCTAAAAAGGCATGCTATCCTGAAGATAATATCGATTTCTGAAACAGGCGTCCGCATTAAACTACAATCAATTCTAGATTTCACAGTGACTAAAATATTCAAAGTAATTGGCCATCAAAATTTTGATTCAAAATCTTTAAAATTAATGAGCAAGTGGGGCTGTGATGGTTCTTCATCACACAGTAATTACAGACAAAAAACCAGTGAAGCATTTACAGACTCTTCAGTATTCAATGACAAGTTTCGTGCCTTTACGCCTTATGTGTAATGATGTAGTGATCTGGCAAAACCCACGCCCATCTTCAACGAATTACTGCAGACCTGTGATGTTTGAATTCGTCAAGGAGACTAAGCTATACATCTAGCAACATACAGCAGCCATTAATGAAGAAGTAGCTAGCCTGGCACCAACTAAAATAGGTTAACTAACTAGGTTTGGTTTTAACTCTTCGCCTTCAATAAGAAATAATCAAAAATAAACAAATTTTCTTCATACAAAAAATACTACAATATCTTTTTTCTTGGAAATGGGCCGGAATATTACAAAATGGTATACCGTAAAAGTTGTTTAGAATTGTTCAAGACCTTAATTTAAAAAATTCAAGAACATACAATTAATTCAGTTTTTGAACGCCTGCCGTTTTTAAAGCGGCAGACGAATCGAGTAGGTGTCTTCGGCAGTAATGTCAACTATTATGCTCTCTATAATCTCTATTAGGTTTGGTTTTAACTCCTCGCCTTCAACACGAAATAGTCCAAGAAAACTAATTTTCTCCATACAAAAAATATTACAACATTTTTTTTCTCAGAAATGAGGCGATATTTTATAAAATGGTATTCCATAAAAGTGGCTTAGAATTGTTCAAAGACCCTAATTTAAAAAAATCAGATCGAAATTCGAACTTCGACCCCTATTTCCCCCATTTCTTCAATCGGGACCAGTGTGTGCCGCAAGAGCCAATGTTCGAGGTTTGCCGCGCGTAATCTGTACGCACCTTTACAATATGGCTTGCTAACTACTTTTACACTATTACTTTTGTCCCTTTCTCTTTAGATAACATTTGAAATGCTAAGTTTCGGCAAGTTTATCATGCGCACTTGATGTGCGGGCAGGGTTTTCCGCAAGTAGGCCGCTGGTGGGCCCTTTTTGCGTGACCCTTGACACGTGTTTCTCGAACTTTTTTAGGTTCTACAACACGCCGGTTTCCTCACGATGTTTTCCAGCACCGTTTTTAGAGTACTGTCAGTGCACATCAATTTTTCGACAGAAAAACTCAATGGTACACGAGTGGATTTGAACCCACGACCTTCAGATCGGAAGGCGGGGCCACTACTACTAGACCACCAGTGCTCCTATTTGAAATACTAATTATTCTGCTATCATAAAAATATGAGGAGTGTTTACAATAGATGTAGTGATTTATTAATAATGAGTGCCACTAACCACACCATAATGTTGATTCAATTGAATGTATGTTTGGTGTCCAATCATTTACTTTTAACTCTTAAATATCGGTGTTTTGTAAGATGGGTAATTGACGTGATAGGTAAGTTATAAATTAAATGTGGTAATTTGAAGCGTTCATGAACATTTTCACCTTAAATATGTCCATAATATGATATTTTAAATAATATAGGAATGTGTTGCATGTAAAGTAAAGCATTGTGAATTGTAAGTACTTAATATTTTAATCGGATGCTGGAAAATAATGTGGAAAAAAACCTTCATTGTTATTTTTTGTTTCTATTTCATTATAAAATCCGGGTTTGGGTTTTTGGGAATATTTTTCTTAGAAATTATTTTAATTGTGATTATTACTGTGTAAGTTATTTGTTAACTGGTTTATAAATCATTCCTGTTAGGTTTAGAAATATTTTATTTACTGACCTTAAAATGGATCTTTATTCGAGCATTTTTAATTCCACTAAAAACAAGTCTCATTCTTATAACTCGCGCACGTGCTAGTTTTCAAATTAAATAAAATAGGTTTATTTGTTAGGTATTTTGAGAACTATTATTTTGTTATTTACTTGTAAGTTGTGACGTTTTAATTTTTAAGATTTAATAGTATACTTACATACGACAATGTTTATCTGGCAAAGGCTTTTTAACTTTTAGTTGGTACTTATTGTATAAAAACATGGTGACTTCAGACTAAAATCACATTGAATGCATCTATTATCTATTAGATAACTAGGTATGTATGTAGTACCTAAGAAAGTACCTTATCTGTGTTCATGTACATAACATATTTTTTTGTACATGCTTTTAATATTTGTATGTAGCCTTATAATTTTTCTACTGCAAACTTATAAATAGTAAGTATGTAAGTTTTACCTACCTGCCTCTCATGTATAGGTACGTGTCTATACTTAAATAAACGATATAACTCAAGGATTTTTTGTTAAAATATCCTTGATATAACTGCTGCGGTTTTAGAAATGTATACAAATAATTTGTAATTTAGCCAAAGATGTGCATGATCTTTGCATTGTTTACCTACTAAGTATAAATATATACGCATAGCCTACGTGTAGATACCTAGGTATACTTAAATAACTGTTCGAAAGTATATATTGTGAGCGCTGCATTTTGCTGCAACTGTTTAGGGCAGATTTTTCCATCTACATTAATGCTAATCGTCGAATAAAAAAATGTCAGTCCTTTTTTTTAACAAGAATACAAAAATCGATTGTAAATATCACAAGAATCACTGAAACGTCTTATAGCTACCTACGTCAGTTTATGTGCCAGATCGCGACTTAGGGTCAATTCACACCGAGACGCGACGCGACGCGACGATACTCAAACACCTCGAGGCGCAGTGCTGCGTGGTGCCACGTAATCTGAATTCTCACAATGTAATGTGTATCTTTTCGTGCAGTGAATAAAGTATATTCTGAGTCGCTCTATGAAAAATGTGCGCGCAGCGTCGCGTCGCGTCTCGGTGTGAATTGACCCTTAGCCTAGAGAAACAGGCAACAAACTACGGCTTGGTTCCTAGCATTTTGTTCTAGCATGAGAATAATAGCAGTGGTGATAGACAAGAGATGGATATATTTTTACCTGTAGATTGAGAAATTAGCCCTCAAACTTTAAATACGATGTAGCTACCACGGCGGCGGCAATGCAATGTTTAAAAAATGTGATGTTCCAAGAAAATATGCTAATCGTCATACAGAAAATTTATTTTTAAAATATAAACTATTCAGAATATACCTGCGATGTTTTATTTCTAATAGCACTTACCTATCGTTAACAGTCTAAAAAGTTGGTAAGAAAATGTAAAATGGGGTCACGAATTTAAACTCTAGATATTATAACCAAATTAGAATCCGCCTGAGCGAGCCGGATGGCATTACAAGCTAACGGACCTTCCGTTACTACGGAAATGAAGAAATCGGTAAAAGAACCAAGATCACCGTGAGGTGCCTATTATAGAGGCCGATAGGCAGGTCTTCATAGCTCGAAGCACCAGTAGACTAGAGGTTCTTGAGCGACGACCACGAAATTTAGGACGATGGACCGACGACATTAGTAGGATCGCAGCAGGTGAATGGACAGGGCTCAGAATCGTTTCCCGCGATTCCCGCATGTGTTTCTGCTAAAAGACATTGAGATGAAAGCTAAATTGTTGGCGCTACGCCCCGCCAGCCGCCACAGCCAGTTACACGCGATCAAGTTTATAAGAATAACTTTGATAGTGGTATCAATTCTGTTGTTTACAATCTGTCTAGCTAAACTAGCCTAAAATTTTCTAATTTAGTTAGGAAAATCTTAAAAGCTATTCTGTTATCGCATTTTACTAAATTTAAAAGGTGTCTATGACACCTCTAAACTTGTTCTAAATTAAGTTCACAGATAACATAAACATTTGTCATTTCATGCATCTTGGCACTACTCGACGCTAGATGGCGCTCTATTTACACTATTTTTACGGGTTTTTTGTATCTGTGGGTAGCTAAACTTCAAATCATCGACATTTAAATAAATAAATTCAACAACTCAACTTTTCTCAAAGAAGAAAAATTACAAAATGCAGCAGCCTACTGACCGCCCCCGATCCCGAAAAAGAACAAATACTAGACAAAAAGGATGGCCGTTCCACCAGGAACGGCTTTTGGCTAATAAGTTGATTGCACGAGGTACGTAGGATTTATGTTTTATTGGTTCTGAAATAGGTATAATTAATGATTTATACTTACCTAGCTACACACTTCAGTGATTTGATTGTTGTATGTCCGGTTTTCAGGTAACCAAGCTGATAGAGCAATAATAGAATTTTAGGGGATGCTGGCGGGGGAGCTGAATGCTTTTGGCTGAAGCCGGACTGCTGAAGAGTGGCAGCATGTAAGTTATTTCATCTACCTACTAATATTATAAAGAGGAAAGATTTGATTGTTTGTTTTCCGATAGTAAATCTAGCAAGTGATATCCAACAAAACCCATAAACGAACTGGGGTTACCGCGGTAACCAAAAGTGCCCCTAGCGAATTCTTTGAAAAGCTTGGTTTCTCCATACAAAATTGTGGCATACGATAGGCGTGAGGCGTCAGGCACCTGCACACCGAAACTAGCGGTAACCCCACTGTCCATTGCTCGAAGAGTTTAGGTGTGCGTTTTCAACGCACACCTGAACTCTTCGAGCAAGCTTTAAAGTGTAGACGCAGGGTCGAGCATGTTTGTAGATAGCCATAGCTTGGATTAAGTATGCTCATGTGTGTGTACTTGCCTATAGGCTATATTCTATTAAAAAAATATGAATCCTTGGGGTAAAAAAAATATTGTGAGTTTGTGGCGTTGTAGTGTTTATCTCTGGATGTTCTGAACCGATTTTAAAAATTCTTTTACCAGTAGAAAGCCACGTTTAAACCAAGCCATTAATTTTAAACCAACTTTTTATGCAGTTTTTGTCCTTTTGTTGTCCTTCTAATTGAAACTAATATATCTTTCCACAGATTTGGAGTATATGGGTGGCAAAAGTGAAGGGTAAGGCCAGGAAGGTCGGTACCGGCTTCAATGGTACTGTAAGAAGCCCGGCAGGGGCAGACCTCGCGGAGGAAGATAAAGAAAATCCTCCAGTGGCTACTTGATATAAAATACGGTCCTGTTTTATCTGATTCCACACCGCTGTCTGTCATACTCTATGTATAACGCATGTTGTTTGGTTATATTAGTTACTATGATTTAATATTAGATGTATGACCTATTTGTTTCCACCAGCCTAATGCTCCTGTATTGATTAAAAAAATATGAAAGTGAGAGTTTATTATTCTTTGTCGTATTATACGTGCTTCATGGAGGAAATCTATATCGTGCTCCTCTTCCTTGACTCCATCATATGTCTTCATCCTTATCTGCAATCACAGAATACATCTTAGTAGAGAAGGAATAGTAGGTAGGTAGGTAAAGCATAGTTTTATTTATAATTGATTCACCTGTTAATTCTTCCATAAACATAATTCTATAGAGTGCAGCACGAGATAATAATTTTGGCTGCCTTATGCAGACAGCGATGGCGATGCAGACATTTCTTCTTCAGCCGGCCGATTGTCCACTATGTTTCTTGCTCTTAAGTGGCAGGCGTTATAGTTACTTAGGTACAAACCATGGTGAGGCTTCTATATTTGCAGCCACTACAAGCTTCCAGCTTCCATGATTTTTTGTGATTTTTTGAGTTTGATTGCGTTTCGTCCACAAATTCACAACAACTATACAACACAACTTTAGTCAGCACCTTGTAACATGTCGCCTAAATTTAGATTGACGTTAAAATTAAGCGCAAATTACCTAAAATATTGTACAACCGAATAGCAAAATGACGGATTTACGTGTTTTTTGACTAAATTGAGTAACTATCCTAATTTTAGAGCTGTCACTCTAAATTTAAGTTTACGATGCTGCCAACAGAATAGGAATAACAATTTTACGAAATTTTAGCTCGAAATTAGCTAAATTTTAGGATTTCTAAACAACAGAATTGATACCAGTGGCATCAATTCTGTTGTTTAGAAATCCTAAAATTTCAGTTATCATTACAGTTCGTTTAAGGGTTTTGTTGGATATCACTTGCTAGATTTACTATCGGAAAACAAACAATCAAATCTTTCCTCTTTATAATATTAGTAGGTAGATGAAATAACTTACATGCTGCCACTCTTCAGCAGTCCGGCTACAGCCAAGAGCATTCAGCTCCCCCGCCAGCATCCCCTAAAATTCATTTATTGCTCTATCAGCTTGGTTACCTGAAAACCGGACATACAAAAATCAAATCACTGAAGTGTGTAGCCTAGGTATCTATTTCAGAACCAATAAAACATAAATGGTACGTACCTCGTGCCATCAACTTATTAGACAAAAGCCGTTCCACCGACCAATCTTTTTGACTAGTATTTGTTCTTTTTCGGGATCGGGGGCGGTCAGTAGGCTGCATTTTGTAATTTTTCTTTTTGAGAAAAGTTGAGTTGTTGAATTTATTTATTTACATGTCGATGATTGAAGTTTAGCTGTTTGCACCCACAGATACAAAAACCCGTAAAAATAGTGTAAATAGAGCGCCATCTAGCGTCGAGTAGTGCCAAGATGCATGAAATGACAAATGTTTATGTTATCTGTGAACTTAATTTAGAACAAGTTTAGAGGTGTCATAGACACCTTTTAAATTTAGTAAAATGCGATAACAGAATAGCATATAAGATTTTCCGCCCCTCGTCTGCGCACCACGATTTGCGAAAAATGGCGGATATGCGCACTACCTTCGTTAGAGGTCGGCGCGCGCATGCCGCTTTGTAAATGAATGATGATTCTCTTTTATTTTTCTACTATCACTTTGTAGTAATTATAGGTACCTCTTTGAAATCAACTTGAAATATTCTAACTAATTGAATATTAATTATTACTTGTTTACAAATGTACACTTCGCTACTCGAAGTCAAAGATTTAGAAAACGGATGGAAATACACACTTGGAATTTATGTGATTTAGTACAAAGTAGGTTCAATGAGTTAGACAAAAACATTGATATCCAAAAACATGAATATATTTATAAAAGATTCATGATAAAAAAATAACCTATTACCATACAAAAACATTTAGAAATTCAACAATCAAAAACTTGCAATTTTCTATGATAACAGTGCCATGTTATCATAGTGGATTTCTCGGACTGCGCAACGTCCCACTCTTGGATCATGTATGGAATGCTAGTAGGTATTTATACCCTTCGACTGCGCACCACGATTTGCGAAAAATGGCGGATGTGCGCGCTACCTTCGTTAGAGGTCGGCGCGCGCATGCCGCTTTGTAAATGAATGATGATTCTCTTTTATTTTTCTACTATCACCCTGTAGTAATTATACCTCTTTGAAATCAGCTTGAAATATTCTAACTAATTGAATATTAATTATTACTTGTTTACAAATGTACACTTCGCTACTCGAAGTCAAAGATTTAGAAAACGGATGGAAATACACACTTGGAATTTATGTGATGTAGTACAAAGTAGGTTCAATGAGTTAGACAAAAACATTGATATCCAAAAACATGAATATATTTATAAAAGATTCATGATAAAAAAATAACCTATTACCATACAAAAACATTTAGAAATTCAACAATCAAAAACTTGCAATTTTCTATGATAACAGTGCCATGTTATCATAGTGGATTTCTCGGACTGCGCAACGTCCCACTCTTGGATCATGTATGGAATGCTAGTATTTATTTCACTATTTTGAAGAAACCTAATTACATTCTAACAATATAACACTTAAATAACATAAAAATATGTATTGTTGACCTATTCCACTGGTTTTTTAGTAAGGACAGTTAGATTTTAAGTCTAAACAAAGAGATTTTCTATGATAACAGCGCCAAGGATTTCTCGGACTGCGCAACGTCCCACTCTTGGATCATGTATGGAATGCTAGTATTTATTTCACTATTTTGAAGAAACCTAATTACATTCTAACAATATAACACTTAAATAACATAAAAATATGTATTGTTGACCTATTCCACTGGTTTTTTAGTAAGGACAGTTAGATTTTAAGTCTAAACAAAGAGATTTTGTTGGAGAATTTCGCAGAAAAAAAATTAGGTGGCTGATGAAATTAGCAAGTTTTTGAATAAAAACTTATCAAAACCGAAACCAATGAATGTAAAAACATTAAAAACTTACCTGTTCATCGTTACAATAGCACCAACAACAAAATAATTCACTTTTTACCCTGTAAACCAGCAACAAAACACAAACTTGTTACACGATGACCGGCCGCGAAAGTGCGCGTAAATAAAATGAACTTTGGAACTTTGTCTCCGTTGGCCGTATTTTTATGAACATTTGCTACCTGTCTCTATTCTTCAACGAAGCCAGTGACTAGGTTAGAGAAGTGCAGCTATAGGTTAATGCCGTTAATTTCGTACAAATACTGAGGACGGTGGAGGACGGTGCGATAGTCCAAGAATAGGATGATGCGCAGATGTGATGATTTTGAAGACATCCACCAGATCGACAGTTGCCAGTCGAAGGGTTTCACCATTTTAAAGAAACCTAATTACATTCTAACAATATAACACTTAAATAACATAAAAATATGTATTGTTGACCTATTCCACTGGTTTTTTAGTAAGGACAGTTAGATTTTAAGTCTAAACAAAGAGATTTTCTATGATAACAGTGCCAAGGATTTCTCGGACTGCGCAACGTCCCACTCTTGGATCATGTATGGAATGCTAGTATTTATTTCACTATTTTGAAGAGACCTAATTACATTCTAACAATATAACACTTAAATAACATAAAAATATGTATTGTTGACCTATTCCACTGGTTTTTTAGTAAGGACAGTCAGATTTTAAGTCTAAACAAAGAGATTTTGTTGGAGAACTTCGCAGAAAAAAAAAAGGTGGCTGATGAAATTAGCAAGGTTTTGAATGAAAACTTATCAAAACCGAAACCAATTGAATGTAAAAACATTAAAAACTTACCTGTTCATCGTTACAATAGCACCAACAACAAAATAATTCACTTTTTACCCTGTAAACTAGCAACAAAACACAAACTTGTTACACGATGACCGGCCGCGAAAGTGCGCGTAAATAAAATGAACTTTGGAACTTTGTCGCCGTTGGCCGTATTTTTATGAACATTTGCTACCTGTCTCTATTCTTCAACGAAGCCAGTGATTAGGTTAGAGAAGTGCAGCTATGGGTTAATGCCGTTAATTTCGTACAAATACTGAGAACGGTGGAGGACGGTGTGATCGTCCAAGAATCGGATGATGCGCAGATGTGATGATTTTGAAGAAATCCACCAGATCGACAGTTGCCAGTCCAAGGGACTAAATTAGAAAATTTTAGGCTAGTATAACTAGACAGATTGTAAACAACAGAATTGATACCAGTATAAAGTACCAAAATACTAACCTTTTTGTAACAAGGTAACACCGGATGTAAGGAACGTAATTGTACCAACTTCATTCGATCCACAGATTAACCACGAGTTAAACGTTGCCATCAAACCATTCATTCATACAATGAATGACATTGACATTACAATTTGAATCGTGTTTGAAATATTCAGATTTTGTTTTGATTTGTAAAATCTTGAAAAAACGGCTGAAAAGCTATATTTTGATACTAAAAAGTGATGATTTCAGAATACAAAAATGAGGCGCACATATAGATCAAAAAAAGACGCGGGCGGAGCCCTTGACCACAGAGATGTGCTGATAAACATGGACGAGAAGAGCTCGGCCTTTGACGCATTTTATATTCAAAATATTAAACAAACTAAACGTGGATTGTCTTGTTTTGGATCATCTAATGCTAACGGTGCAGCTTCTAAAAAGGTGCGCAAAAGAAAATATGTGAAAAGAATTATGAAAGAGGTTGAAAATGTACAACCAAGAGAATCTATGTCTTCGTCAACATATTTGACTCCAGACAAATCTATCAGGGTAAATAAAGTTCTAGATCCGTTTGATCAACTGCTACGCTCATCATCTACCAGCCAGGACGCTGCTGTAACCCAAAGTAATTATGTGTGTGACATACCAAAAACGTAAGTATTTTTTTACTTTCCAACACATTTTGCACTGTTTATATTGTTAACAATACTGATGCACGAATACATTCAGCGAAATAAAGGTTTTTTTTACGTGCTACATCGTTGACGGCATCATCACTTAACAGCAGGTGAGATAGCGGTCAAATGCAAACCTATAAATTGTAAAAAAAAAGCTTTAGTCAAGCAAGTACAATCAGCGCTTAAGCAACCACCCTAATCACCTGGCATCACAGCTGACCTCCATAAACTGCCCTAAAACACTAAAACAACAACACATCATAGAACTAGACATATGATTACAAAAAGAAGGGGGAAATTATGTCAGGGCATCCAACAAACCGGCTTGTAGTCAGAAGACTGAACACAGACAAATAATACAGATAAAGATACCCTTTATAATTTATGGATATTTTGTTACAGAAAATGCAAAGGCAAAACCTACACTAGAAAGAAACTGACTAAAGTAAAGAATTTCAACTGCTCTAGTGACTATTCTACAGGTCAGTATATTTCTGGTTGTTATTTATTTCTAAAATGATGTGTTTGACATACATGAAAAGCGCTATTTGTCAAATAAAATTAGCAGTCCTTTTTGACGAAACAAGCCTAAACAAGAGATAGATACATTTTTTACATTATACTCAGGTAAAAATTAGCCCTTAGTATAACAAAGAATGTTTAGCAACATTTATAAGTTTATGGGAAATTATGATGTTCTTCTACTTACTTATTTATCTTTTTGATGTGGCCTGCTAATAAATTAAGATCACAGAG
The DNA here is from genome assembly GCA_947578465.1 of Thera obeliscata. Classification (NCBI taxonomy): domain Eukaryota; kingdom Metazoa; phylum Arthropoda; class Insecta; order Lepidoptera; family Geometridae; genus Thera; species Thera obeliscata. Next base: position 17,083,487 of record OX387912.1, on the reverse strand, counting down.
TGAACGGAGAAAGCCAAACCAATTTATTCAGGGAAGTGTAAAGGAGAGTTCTATGTCCCGCAGTGGACTTTTTCAGGTAATGATTATGATAATTGTAGCCCACCCATATAACCACTCAACCATTTTTTTTATAGATTCTGATAAAGAAAATACATCAAACACTGAGTCAAATACCACAGATATTAGAAAACACAATCTACTTGTTGAAATAGAGACTGAAAACCAACCAGTGAATGAATCCATTAACCGAATATTAAAAAATAACTCTCTGATCAACAACTTCAAACACAAATATAGTTCCTTCAATACATCCTACAAAAACAATAAAAATAGATGGAATAACAACTGTCAGTCTCCAATACTGCAAAGATCTCCTCTTTGCAGCACCCCTTTTAAAGACAAATATAGAGGCAAGTCTATTTATAATTTCTCTCCGATCTCAACAAGAGAAATTGACAGTCCTAAACATGTCGCAATAACAGAAGAAAACAATGAGAGTAACACTAGCATAGTGTTTATACGTAAAGAAAAAGTTCAAAAACTATCTAAAGAACACACATCACCAAAAACTTGTCAAACAGTGATAGATAAAGTCACAGTAAACATTAATAATGAGTCTATGATATACGAGGATGAAATTGAACCTGAAATTGATGTATGTGAAACTGAAAATCCTGAGCGAAACGAGCTAAAAACAAATACACCAAGTGACATTTTTGAATCTGTATCAATTGAGCAAAGTATGTTTCAAATAACTGAAGCTGAACCATTTTTAGGATTTGCTAATGCTATAGTAACTGAATCTATCAGCAATGATAGAAAATATTTACTAAAGTGTATCCAAGAACCTAATTCACAAGATGCCAGGCTGAATGTTAGTAAAAGCTTCATAGATGCTCCACAAAATGTGCAAAATATTGATGATAAAACTAACAGTAAGAAAGAAAAATATCATAACTTTTCAGTAGAGGTTGAAAGAAATCTAAATGAAAGAGAAAACAAGTCTTCTAAAGACCTCTTCTCTCTGGAAAATCTTTCGGAACAAAATGTTGATCTAATGGAAATTGAAAATGACAAGACTAACAGTGATATTTCACCAGAAAATATCACGGATGCTAGCATTTCTAAAAGTAAATCTGCTGAAACCCAAGAAACCAGTATTAAATCTAAAGAATCTGATATTTATGATTCAAGTAGCTCACCAGACTCTGATAAAGAATCAATGTATGACACGTGTGAGAGTGATCAAGGTGATTCCGAAAAAGAAGAAAAAGGTTTCATACCCTTACTTTCGCCAAGAGTTCATGTTGAAAGGTTAAATGATTCTGTATTTTTCAAATACTATGATAAGATGCTACCAAATAAAAACTTATTATGTGATTCTCATGTAACTGATGGAAATCAAAGTGACATTTATGCAGGAAAGACTGAAGTTGAAGATAGTTCTAGTGTATGGAATGATAGTCAAAATGACGTGACCAACAGTGATGATACTTTAAGTGAATACAATGAAAGTTCAAATGAAGATAAGGAAAGTCTGAGCGATGCGGAGGAAGTGAATAAAAGTGATAATGATGCCAATTTATTAAACGGTTCACAAAATACACAGCCTGGCCTTTCTAGTAATTTTGACCATAATGAATCCGATTCAGTAGACACCCAACCTAATGAAATTGTCATAACGGACTCATCAACTACTGAAGACGTAGAGTCTATTGGTGAATCAAGTAATAATGAAGATGAACCACATGTAAGTTTTGTAACTACTAGAAGAAGAAATGAAGTTGCAAAGGATTCTATGTTTATATTTGATAATTCGTATGGTAGCACAAGTACTGAATGCGATAAGACTGTGCTTAGTAATAAAGCTAGATTAAGCTATTTTGAGAAGTCTGATTTAGAAGTAGACATAAGTGTTATTAATGCTAAGACTTCGGATGAAAGTTATATTGAAGCCAGTGACGATAAGTCGGCACAAAGAAACAGAGCTGATAGAACCCAAAGAAGCACTATGAAGAGTTCAAGACAAACCAGACATAGTACAGTAAATATCGATTCTAGCATTAATGAAACTCTCATTGGAGATGAAGCATTAGATAATAGAAAAATGTTAATGAATGTGTCTCCTAATCAAGCTGAAGAACATACTAAATTCTGTTCTGTGACCACAAGAAAGAGTTCGAAATGTTCTAGAGAAACTCTTTCAGATAGAATTTCTAGCATAAACACAGAAGTAAAGCTAAGCATAGTTCTGCAACCAGGAAAAAAGTGGGAAAGATCTTTGAGCATTTACAGAAGAATGACTACTATGGCAGATCATTTTAATCAGTCTCTTCTGGAAGATGAAAGCCATAACAAAGGGAGAAAGTATAGGCAGAGTGTGATCAGCACTATGGAACTGCAAGGTAACATCCTTTTTCGTAATATGAGGTCCTTCTTGGTTTATTTAGTTTCGTACTGGTAGAAAATAGAAGTATGAGACAGAAAAAAACAGTCTGACGCTTCCATCCAAAGTTTTAGTGTAATGTCAGGTTTGTCTATTCGGTTTTTAGTGGAAATTAATCGACAAAGCGGTATTTAATGCTGTGATAACGTCTTTATTTCAGATTCGCTACACAATGAATCAATCAATAGCAGGAGGAGTACTTTTATTTCGAAACCTAGCAGGCCAACTATTAGATTCGTGAAAGTAAGTGAATAGACACGCTGTTTTTAATGCTACAGAGAAGTGTGGTGGTTTAGAATATGAAATCATTCTGCTGTATTTTTCTTCTATCCAGGATTCGAATAATTCCAGGATAAGCCTTAACACAACTGAAGTATTTGATGATCTAAAGGGTGAGTACGAGTAGTATTTTTAGCATGGTAGTAATTAATATTTGGCATGGTAGAATTTTTAGTTTAGCGCTGGCAGCACCGGATGTCGTTAAAAATGTGTTTTTTCCCCAAGCACGTTTTGAAATGTCAAAATTGCGCGTTTCGCGGAAGAAGACGCTGCGTGGTCTTTGTCCGAGAATTTTTATTTTATTTTTATTTAGTACTGCGCGCTACATTACTTGTCGTAGTGTACTCAACGACGCTGCTATTGTAAGATAATAGCGGTGTTAACTCTAATTAGTGAAACATTGTGTTTGAAATTTATAATTACTGACTGCCATTATCCGTAACGGGATAATAGCTTGGTTCTACGCCTTTGTTCTGTTTAAAAAGTGTCTAAAGCCAAGTGCATGCATCTTCCCTTGCAATACACAGGTCAGTTTTCACCTACATTTCGTTAGAAATCTAAAACGTGTAGTTGCGTCAGTGGTTCCACGTCGGGGAAAGTTATTCATTTTACTTCCTTGTATGTGTCATGCCGTGCTAATTTGTGTCGCGGTTTTGCAGGATTTTTGAACGAGGAGTGTGATGATACTGTTATTGAGTTATCAAAACTATCGCTCGCTGACTCGGAGTTCGAAGTCACTGTGCTAGATAACTTTCATGAGACCTCGGAGCGCATAGCCACAGCACGGGACTACGTGTTGCGTCGATGCAATCAGACGGATCCAATCATATTTGATGAATGCTATCCAGAAACGTGAGTACCATACTTACTTACAACATATTTCATTACCGTCTGTGCTCGTATTGTTGTTGTGTTTGGATTGTTTGCGGTTATGTAGGTCATGTAAATATCAAGATGGTGGTGTGTAAATATTTGTGTTATAACTAGGTCTACCCTTGTAAATTATAAAAATACCATGTGGTGTGTTGTAAGATTTGTGCCAAGTTTCCTGAAATGCCACAGATTGGCAAGTACCTTAAAATTTGTTGATTGTAGCTTGTTTGAGGAAAATGATGGTATAAACAAATTATGTATAATATAATCATCATCCATGGCCCATGGATGATGATGATTAATACTAAGAATAATTTGTTGAATGACTAAACCTAAATCTAAGTGTCAGCGAAGTTAGTCTGACTTCGCTAACACTTAGATTTAGGTTTAGTTTGTGTCACACATCCCACTGAGTACTAAGTGAGCTGTATAATACTAACCTACAATGTTTATAGTTTGTTTTTTTTTTTCACCCAAATCTTTGCCCCAAACATTTGATAAACAACTGTACTTATCAACAATTCCTGAAACTAATAAAATTTTCACGCTTCGAAAAATAAACAATAATATTTTTTACTGATATTGTTTTCAAATTACCAAAAAGTTAGTGGTATAGTTTGTAACGTAATGTTAAAGGTCCCTCAACCTTGTCCCAGCAATTCAAATGTTTGTTATAAACTAACATTATGTAAGTAATCATTTGCAACTGCTGAGCTAATGTATGTTTTACAATTACACAATAGTCGCCACCATTGTTTCGCAAACCATTATTTACAAAATTTCCAACAACATTTCTTGCAAGTATACAGTTGCAGGAAATTCTGATTGCGGAGTAACATAGAATTATCAATTCTCTTTCTTCCAAAAAGGATCCTTCATCCACTTACTAAAATAAGAATTGTTGTTTGAATCTCATCTTGTTTAGATAAAATATTTAAAAATTATCCTTGTCATTTTTCTTATTAAAACTGAGGCATCTTTTCTGTCCCACCCTTACTTTCACCACATCTATTTGAATGAACCAGTAAGACAACAAGAAGAACATAGATCATTTAGTGAACCACAAGAGTCATAAAATCAGCTAGTTGAAATCTGTGATCTCTGTCTACCCTCATGAGGTGTGATTTTATGTATGTACCATGACCAAAACATCTGCCTTATGGGTGCCTTAAGGGGTGGGGGGGGTGCCTTAAGGGTGCATTTTCTGTGATGCTAGTTACCAATATCTCGCTGTGATTTGATTGTGACCAGATTTTAACCAGTCTTTGGAAGTGTTAATGTCATAAAACAGATGACTTTTACTAAGTGAAACAGATGTTTACGTCTCCCGTTGGTCAAAATCTGTGAACAAAGAAATAGGCGGAGTCAGCTAGCTAAAACGCTTGGTACTTACTTGGTACTTGGTGAGCGGACTGTTTTCCGCAAGTAGGCCACAGGTGGGCCCTTTTTGCGTGACGGGTGGTGGTGTTGCTAGCTCAGCCACCCGATGTCCTCTAAGAAGGCCAGCAGCTTGTGGATTCGGGCGCAGGCCTCCCTAGGCGTGTTTGGTGCTCCAAGATGTTGTTCTCGTTGAGGCGCCACGCTGCTGCACTGCAGGAGTACATGCGCGGCAGTTTCCTCTGTGCTAATACACCCTCTGCAAAGAGGACTGTCAGTAACACCCAGCGTATATAAGTGCTTATTTAGCGGGCAGTGCCCTGTGACAATTCCAACGATAAGGCGGCTAATAGCTAAAACGCTTGCAAGCAAATCTGTTTCAAAAGTGCTAAGGCAGAAATTTTGCTGATAGTACATGAGTCATGTCTAGAGAGGGGGCTTACCCGGTAAAAACCCGAACTTTGGGTATTTACCCATTTATACCTAATTTTACCCACCCATTTTGAATTAATACCGGGTAAAAATTCAAAACAACATTTCTATTAATGAAGTTTAGTTTTAGTAGGAATATTATGTTTTTGTTGGTTAGTATTCATTCTGATCTACAATGATTTAGTATTAAACGTAAAATAAACCAAAAAAAATACATTTCACCAGTGTAGGTAACTATTACTACAGCACATAATAATATTAGGTATAGCTTCCAAGGTACATCTTCTACTGCTACTTCTACATAGCAGGTAGGTCATCTTCAATAATGCAATTAATACGAAAAATAGATACATTATATAGTACAGTGAATTTTGGATAGGTAAACGATAGTTCACTAGCCCCCACACTAGGATTCCCTGTGTTGTGGGTGGCTAGTCTCTTCCAAGAGTATAATATTATGTAGGTAATTATGTTTACGTAGGCTAGGTTATGTTAAATTGAGATAATTTTAATTAAAAACATATTTTTGAGATCTTTCAAATAACCCGACTTAATGAACGAAATTGTAAGAGAACAGAAAAGTGGCGAAACGTTAAAGTTGCTGGTAAAGACACGGTGGGGTAGTCATGTAACCGCACTAAAAAGTCTAGAAAATACAAAAACAGCCTTAATGGCCCTAGCTATACACGAAACCACGGTACTATTGCTTTCAGAAACAAAGTCTACACTTCTGGATGAAGATTTTTGGAGTATGATAGAAGATTGCATTGCAATTTTGGAAACAGTTAAAGGACCTATTTTCAAACTTAAATCACATGAATGTAATATCCATAATGTCTTCACCACATTTAAAGATATCAAATCAAAGATGGAGTTCATTTTACCCAATATGGTGATATTGGGTAAAATGAACTCCATCTTTGATTAAAAGATCGATTGTTTGTGATCATCACCTAACTAGCTGTTACCCGCGACTTCGTCCGCGTGGATATTTGAATTCGTTTTTAAGGTTCCATAGCCAAATGGCAAAAACGGAACCCTTATAGATTCGTCATGACGTCTGTCTGTCTGTCTGTCCGTGTAAGTTTGGCAAATTTATCATGCGCACTTGATGTGCGGGCAGGTTTTTCCGCAAGTAGGCCGCTGGTGGTCCCTTTTTGCGTGACCTTTGACACGTGTTGCTCGAACTTTTTTAGGTTCTACAACACGCCGGTTTCCTCACGATGTTTTCCCTAACCGTTTTGAGAGTACTGGCATAGTGCACATACATTTTTCGACAGAAAAACTCACTGGTACACGAGTGGGTTTGAACCCACGACCTTCGGATCGGAAGGCGGGGCCACTACCACTAGACCACCAGTGATCTCTGTCTGTCCGTGTATGTCACAGCCATTTTTCTCCGAAACTATAAAAGCTAGACTGATGAAACTTGGCGAGTAGATGTATTCTATAAACCGCATCAATATTTTTACTTAATTCATCAACATTTTCCATCAAACCCGTACGTGTGGGGTATCTAATCTATGAACAGGTCTTCAAAAATGATATTGAGGTTTCTGATACCGTTTTTTTCCAAGTGGTAAAAAGTTGATCCCCCCCCCCTCTAACTTCTAAAATAAGAGAATGAAAAATCTAAAAAAAAAATATGATGTACTACGTACGTAGTAACGTATGTACTACTATGCAAACTTTCAACGATATTTGTTTTGAACGAGATCTAGTGAGTAGTTTTTTTTTATACGTCATAAATCGCAAACCGCAATTTACTTTACCTTTCGACGAACTACAAGAACTTTTATATTATGTTACTTGTCGCTACGGAACCCTTCATGGGCGAGTCCGACTCGCACTTGGCTGCTTTTTTTTAGTTTGACATGACCAACTGCTAGTTACCATTGTTTTGAGCTTGTACTTAGAGTGTATTTGAATGTGAAGGCGAGTGCTAGTTTAAGTATGATAGATGTTTCCCGCGATTTTGTCTTAGTGGTTATCATCGGTTTTTTTGTTAACCTTTGTGTGTATTCAAACCAAACCTGGTGACAGATGCTGCGGTAGCAGATTTTTTTTTAATGTTTTTTTTGCGTATTTTTTAAAGATCTGTTTCGTGATTTTCTTCTATTGGGTAATTTGGGCTATCGTATTTGTTGGTGTATAATCGAATCTGGTGTTTTTATTTGACATGACCAACTTCTAGTTACCATAGTTTTGAGCTTGTAATTTAGAGTGTATTTGAATTTGGAGGCATGTGCTATTGTAGCTGATTTTTTTCAGCGGTGCTAAGCTTCGGTATGATGATAGGTGTTTTCCGTGATGTTGTCTTAGTGGTTATCATCGGTTTTTTTGTTAACCTTTGTGTGTATTCAAACCTGGTGACAGATGCTACGGTAGCTGAAAATTTTTAAATGTTTTTTTGCGTATTTTGTAAACATCTTTTTCGTGATTTTCTCTTTTTGTGGGTAATTTGGGCTTTTGGCAATGGGCGGTCTTACCGCTATGAGCGATCTCTTTCAGGCAACCTTTGGATGGACAGGATCATTTGGATCGATTCACGCAATCTCAGTTCGGGGCGAACTACTAGTTATTGTGATGAGTTTCATTGATGAGCACTTAACTGAAACTATAATTAGTGCGCTATTTATTTATATTGGACCAAATAGCACACTAATTTATCTTCTGTCATTGGTTTTATTTGTCAAAGCATGTATCATAAAGGTTTAATAAGATGATATTTACCATTAAAATACACTGTTAGTACTTTTTAAAGTATTTAGATTTTCTAGGATTACAAAAATGCAGGCCGAATTTTTACCCGGTATTAATAAAATTTACCCGGTATAAATGGGTATTTTTAATTTTTAACAATTCCTCCCTTCCCTTTCCTTTTTTACCCTTCCAATTTTTACCCACCCGCCCATCTCTAGTCATGTCCTCATTATCTTAAGTCAAATATTCATTTGTTAATCTATGAAGGATTAGTAATTATTACTCACGGTGATTTCCTGTGTTTAAATACTTCCTAAATCTTTATAACAATGCTCATGTAAATTTTTAATTACTCAACAGCTAACAACTTTGAATATAATATTATGATGGGTAAATTCACTATTTGTTTCGTTGTTTATATTCACTATTTGTGGGATGCAGAAATGTGTGGTGTTGTTATTAAACTATTACTTTTAGGTAAAATTTGATACTGTTGCTAAATTCAGGATATGTATTTTGTAAAACTTTTTATAACTACTTTTTTAGTTAAACGAAACCTTTATTGCGACCTAGGTAATCCATTTCTGGCCAGGACTTTTAATGAACAAGTAAACCAGGTAGGTAAGTACTTAATATTCTTACAACAATAAATGCACAGTCAAGAAAATCATAGAGTTAATTCTATTTTTTAATGTGTACCTAGGGGTGAACTAAGAAAGAAAAGTCGCGGGCATACCTGCAGTCAAAATAATTTGAAGTGTGATGTTGGAATCATGCCTAAAAATAATATGATTCTAAAACCTTGGAAGGCGCCCAAATAATACTCCCTATTGCACTTTGTAAAAACCTGAGTGTTGAAAACGTGTTTTTACGCGACTGACGTCATGTTTGTTGAAGCGATTTTGTAGAAATGTTTTCGTTTTGGTGATTCATTAAGTAACCTACGTAATTGACTTATTATTGCTCGTATTTTGAAACAAGCATCCAGTTACAATAGAGGCTAGCACAGATTTTAAGGTTACCATTGAAATTGTCAATAAATCGATGTTCGCGATGATGATAATGTTTCGTAAAGTCGAAAATAAACAATTCCACACAAAGATTCGGAGTTGACTCTTATTTGACTCGGGATTCTATTATTCATAATTCCTTTCGGCCTGGATTCAATATTTCTATCGCTTCGACAAAAAGCCTATCAATAATAGAAGAACAGTTACCATTTTTGTTTGATCTGTAACAGGCATTAAGTAACACAATGGAATTGACCTATTCTTGACGTCATTGACCGTCGTCAGCAATAAGAGCTAAGATGCATAGTTTATCGTTATCATGAAACAGCTGTTATTCATACTAATAAAACTTCTTCTTGCGTCATGCTATTATGCTAGATGTTTAATTTATTTATTTTGACAATGATGGAAAAATCCTTTGACACACCTACCGCTCCCAAATCTAAGAAAATAATAATATTGTTATGTCTGGAAGGAAATAATTGATGAATTTGTTTTGCAATAATAAACTTTGAAACAGCGCCATTTAGTTGTGATAAGCGACATGAGGTAGCGTGTAGTAGCGTTATCTAGCGGGCTTGTTATCACATAAAATAGATAGGTACCTCTGAATTTCGGTCCTAAGATTCGAGCCTAAATCATTTTTTGCAACATCTTCCTATGGGTGATCGTATAGAAAAGTCAGTGTTAAACAGGGGTGTACCACAAGGTTCGATGCTAGTCCCTTTATTGTTTTTAATTTATATTAATGATCTATCTCAAGTTGAAGATGATAACGAGATTTAAATTGTTATCAATATGCTATTGAAATGTCCTCCTTTTCCACCAGGGTTCTAAAGAACTGCCACAAGATTGGCGAAGGCGTCTACGGAGAAGTATTTCTGTGGCGTGGCAGGGATGGCCGGGCGCGGGTTATGAAGATAGTGCCCATCGCGGGAGCCTGCAAGGTCAACGGGGAACAGCAGAAGGACTTCCACGAAGTTATCTCGGAAATTGTGATTGCTATGTGAGTATTGCTTTGAAAGGCTGAACAAAAGATGGATGAATTATTTTAAAGATGACTTGGAGGGACTCCTTAGGTGGTAGAAGAACTTTGAAAGGCTGAATAAAAGATGGATGAATTATTTGAAAGATGACTTGGATAAAGGAGTGACTCCTGGGGTGATCGAGGAAAGTAGTGAGGAAAACCTGTTGTGCTGACTCCACGTAAAGTAGGAGCGGGATAAGGACAGAAAGAGGATGATAACGTAAGTCAAGAAGACTAATCCCAGAAACCTACCTTCAAACAAACCAATAAACTAGCTTGATACCAAGTAAGGGACAGTAAGTTTTCTATTGTGTCTGAAACCCTGGCATATCCTGCTGAGGTTTTCCTTCAAAACTACAGTATACTCTTAAAAAAACGTTATAACAAAAGGGTCTGTCAAGATGCTTGTGATGTCTCTGGTGTTGAAACATCCTTTGTTCTACGCTACGGTCACGTCTTTCCATCAGGCGGGCCTGTAAACCAGTTTGTGCATTAAACTAAGGTTATCAGAGTTCTAAATGCAAGTCCAAGAATAACGTTCTACCTTATAAATTAATTCGAATTTACAAACTAGTTCTGTTGGACGCTCCCTTGAGAAATACAATAGAATTTTTATCTGTTCTTAGAAACGCTTATGGCGCATCTTGATTGTTAGAAATAATACGATAGAACTAGCTCAAATTCTGTATGTATGAGTTTGAAACATAGTCATCATTATTTATGGTAACCTTTACGAGTAGTATGTCGAAAAACCTATTTGTTCATGATTCATCTAATACTTTTATACTGAATCGAGAACAAAATGTCTTTAAATTGCAGGCGATAGGCAACCGTTGAAGATAAAATCTATCTCTCCTCTATTTACCGTGTATTAGCACTTGCACACCTTGTGTTTGTGTGTCAATGTTAAATCCATTTCTGGTTTACTCCAGTATCCGTTTAACGACATTGTAGTAACATACGCAGTTTCTATGCAAATTATTAGCATTTATTAATCAAGTACGCAAACTTGCACGTATTGTTGCATAGTTGAACATCAATGGTAATGGCATCTTTGTAAGTAATATGCTCGGAGTCTCTCTGAAGGATAAAATCTGGAACGACATACGTTGTTTGTAAGGTGGTCGACATAGCTCGAAGGATTAGTAAGCTGAAGTGGCAGTGGGCCGGTCATGTTTGTCGTAGAACAGACAATCGTTGGAGCAAACGAATACTAGATTGGAGACCGCGTTTAGGTAAGCGTAGTGTAGGATGCCCTCTGGCAAGGTGAGGCGACGATCTGCGAAATGTAGCAAGCACTGGAGGAGAAGAGCCGAAGACCGGGCTCAGTGGCACGTCTTGGGAGAGACCTACGGCCAGCAGTGGACTGATATAGGATGATGATGATGTGATATAGCTTATCCGTGATAAAATTGGGTACACCAGCCACACTAGGACACAGACGGCAGAATAACGAAACCCTCAAATAACAAACAATAATATGTCCATCCATTTACAGTCTCCGAAAACGGCCAGGAAATCATCATCACTCGTGAGAACCTATAATTGACTCTCTAAATCTAAATTCGTTGTTTATCTTTCTTTAGTTTTAAAGCCGTTGGTTCTCCAATCAATATAAATAAATCTGTTACTGTCAATCAAACGATGCGTGCGTCTTTCAACAATCATGTAATAAAGAGACTGTGAAGTGGAAAGAAGATATAAGTACTAAAATATTATTTTCGGGTTATAAAACAATTATAAACATGGACAGATAAATGTCAGGAAAATCCTTGCATCAACAGACCGGCCGAGAACTAGGTATTTGCGTAGGTTTAAAACGTGTTTCCCAGTTCATTAGCTGCCATCACATTATCTTGACGTGTTCAACTACATAAATATTGCCTGATACTGTGATATGACTGACTGATAAAAAGTGACGAATCCGTGAGATTAATTCTTTCTCGATTTCACAATGTTGCGCGCAGTCAACTTCTCTATAACGAGAAACTCGAAACTGTCTTCTATGGTGAATTTATTATCGAAGCTCATATTTAGTTTTTGGAATGACTTAGTTCAGAATTTCTGAGTTTGGTAATGGACTTGTGCTTCCGTTCAGTCCTGCAATAGGTCAGTTGGGAAGCTGTTCCCTACCATTATTTATTCTATAGTCCTAGTGTATTAACGCAAGTATTTTCACAAATACAGGTGCTTTTGAAAAACTCATTGTGCCTACATTCAGAACGACACGCGCGCCGGTAAAAAAACTTTGTATTACGTAGCCGTTTTAGCCGTTTGCTTTCGCAATAGCAGACTGATTCGATGACGTGTTTTCTGATTTATGATCTCGTCTAAATCGGTTGAAACAAGGTATAAATTACGCTTTTTCATGCTGAATAGACGCGTAGCTAAGGCATATAGTGATATTATTAGCTTGTCCGTACCCTCTAGACCTCAACAGGGCGTTGTCCTAAGGCCATTGCTCTAAACTCTCAAAATGACTCGTGACGCGAATGACGCGCGCAGAGACCATTGAACGCGTCTGTCTGTACTTTCAAGGTGAAATTTCCTAGTGCGTAGAAAAATATACGGCTAATAAATTAGACACGGTTTTAACGAGATCTTGAACTTGTATTGTCAAGGTGATACAAAAAACATTGTTGCTGAAGAACCGACTTAAGTTATTCTGAATCATTATGACATCATAACTATCTGAATATCGGTGATGCTGGAATGACTGGCTATGACTTTGAACAGCTCGTCACATAAATATCAAAGAAACGAATAAACTGGAATATTTACGACTGATATTCGGTTCTTCGGAGAATTCTCTTTTAACATTCCCATAACAAAAAGGTATAATCACATTATATGCAGTAGTGACCATGACATAGCATAGAATGCTAAGGAATTAGTTTAGAATGTCCCATGGTGGTATCACTGGCAACCTTGACCTACACTCGTTTCTGCATTGCCCTTCTGCCAACTTTTATCCCATTAACCTTTTCTATAGCCTTTTTCTCCTTGACAAATTCCATAAACTTCAATACGTACTACTACCCTACATTGAAAAGCAACTTTATTATAAAGCAGTTTTTTAACGCGTTTTTAAGTTTTTTAATTTGCATATTGTAACGTTTCTTTATCAGTCTAACTGTATTTATTCATACTCTACTACTGACCCCAACAATACTAGGTTTCCTTGTGTGGTTATCAGTTCCTACACCAGTATCATAATCATATACGGCCCAATAGATACTCAATCCTCTGTAACAGAGAGAAAAAAACTCTACCGATTTTAGTAAGGCAAAACAAGACATATTGGGGACTGCCCAACCCAAAACTTTACACATTATGGGCCATTCCAGGGTGGCGGTCGGGACAGTTTTACTCCATTTTTTGACATATTTTTATGTGTAGCTTAGTAATTATACAAGTTTTGGGTAATATAAATATACAGCAATGTAGTTTAATAGTTGTGTAAGGACATCATCCAGTAAAATGCCCACATTTAAGCATTTTACTATGTTAAATCCCACCTACAAAAAGCGCGGCGGTCGGGACAGGTACGCACCCACCCTCTCCGGATTCCAGCATAAACTAGTAAAGTTCAGCCCCCCTAGACGTGCTACAGCTTAACCATTATTTTTATAGGTACCTAGATAGTTGTTCTTAAGAACCTGATTATGAAAATAGCATTTTGCTATAAGAATACTTTGATATTTTTTTTTGAAAAGTGCGGCGGTCGGGACTAGGATTTGTTCCGGTCGGGACGAGTACCCAAAACCAGTTTTTGCATACAATCAAACAGCTTTATTAAGGATGCATTCAACAATAACAAATAAATTATTATAAGAGATAAAGTCTAAACACACATCATACATGGTTTATCTAAGTTACACATTATATTTTTTCAAAAACGTCAGATGTTCTCATCGAATTCGTAATATATACGATCTCCGCATGCTTTTAAGAGAGGTTCGTTTAAAATTTTCAATATCTAACATACGAAATATCGCGTTCGTTCATTGTGAAAGTTTTAGCGTCATCCTTTCAAAAACATCACTTGTACTTCACCATCTGCTTCTCCTTGGCAGATTACCGCGTACCTAAATTCTCTTTTAGTTTTTTTATTGTTAGTATCTATCTTTACTAAAACGTATGTTCCCAATGCAATTTTTTTTGTGATTTCATCATTGCTATCAAAGTAAGCTCATTTTTAGCAACCAATTTTACATGCAAACCCAGCACCAACATAATTATATGCTTGCATAACTGTAGTCGTTACAAGAAAACCCATTTTGTAGGGAAACACGTCAGTAGTTTGTAAATATTTAAGTAAACGTGTCGTATTCATGGATGTTATTTAATATGAAAATGAACGCGCATGCAACGACAATGGCAAACGTATCACTTTAAAATAAGTTTTCAAAAATTCTACTAAGCATTAAAATTGCGGTTAGGGCAAAATTTTGGTGCCCAAAAAAAAGTTTTAATTATCGCTTATTAACGCTATGCCACACTAATACATGCCCAAAAACACTCTCTAAGCATTTTAATTTTTTTACCTCGCATTTTTTGCGCGGCGGTCGGGACCAAACTTTGATCACCCTTAAAATATTCTGGTTATCTCCTGGCTGCTCGCAAATATGCCTAAATAATAGCTACCTAGCTTCTTATTACTTCTGGAAGTTATTTTCAATGCAGGTTCAATAGTTTTAGGCTAGAACTACTAAACGTCTATTTATGCGTTACGGTCGGGACTTGAGACATACCTATCTTCGAGGCGTCATAAATCGGTAATTGACTTATATATTTCTGTTTTATGTTCGCCAGGCTAAAGAATAGATCCTTCCGTAAACTTTTGCTTGCCAAAACCTTCTGTGGCACAAACAAAACGGACGTTATCAGTTATACCAGTATATTAACAAAAAACGTACCACGCGACAATAAGCGCACCTCAGTGTTTCAGTCCGAAAAAATCGTAGAAAATGGTTGTTTTTTCTATCGGTTTTTGTCAATTCATTAAATATGGGGTTTTTACTATGCGTTATGATTAAAATAAAGTCTATTTAATGAAGTTTTTTATTTTGGTCGTGGTTTCAGTTAGCCTGGAATGACCCTTATGCAAACATCTCGTGTCGCCGGAATCGAACCCGCTCTTGTATGACTCGTTACAGGCGTAAGCAATTAATCCTTGGCCTTGTGTATTGTGTTTTTATTTATCTCATGGCCTACTGCAGATAGTTCGTAAGGTCAGCTGGCGAGGTTCATAGGCCGCCGCGCTATAAGGTCTCTGTGACGTATTTGATTCCGGAATCTATCACAATCGTGTTCATTATTGCGTTCTATTAAAGACTTAACCATAGGGGCAT
Source organism: Thera obeliscata (assembly GCA_947578465.1). Taxonomy (NCBI): domain Eukaryota; kingdom Metazoa; phylum Arthropoda; class Insecta; order Lepidoptera; family Geometridae; genus Thera; species Thera obeliscata. The sequence continues at coordinate 17,067,986 of OX387912.1, read as the reverse complement.
ATTATATGGGTCATATAGAAGCAAAGGTAGCAACATCCCATTTTCTTAATGTGACAACTTTTAATGCAGTTTGAACACTAGTTCTGACAAGTTTACTTGACCGAATAATAAAACTGTGTAAAAACTAGTAACAGCCTATACAAAATTATAATGAATCTCTTTAGAGAATGAGGTTCATTATCATTTTTTAATTGTTGTATAATACGATAGTTGCTAAATGAGCTACTAGGCGTACGGATAAGACACCCCTTCATGGTTGAGGTCGCTCAACATCGCACGAAGCACTTCGCTTACCCTTTTTTAGTGCAAACTGCCGGTGGAACGCTTTACCGTTCTCAATATTTCCGGAGCATTGCTACCTTTTAGTTTTCAAGTCAAGAGTGAACAATTGGATGATAGCTAAACATGCTCCACCTAAGGCTGCATTTTCACTTTCCATCAGGTGTGATGACAGTCGAAACGTTTAGTTATCGACAATAACAAAAAAAGATCTCCACTGTGCAGGAGTATCAGATTTTCAAAAGAACTGTGCAGTATAAGTCTTGAATTATGTTACTTTTTAAATAAAATAGGATTACAATTTACACCCTATGTAAGAAGATCTTTGGCAGAGTTCAAGGGGTTAGTCACGTTCTAACATTTAATATTTGCCTGAGTAATCCTGACAGTAATGTTTGTTTTGCCAACAGGGAATTGAGCGCCCTGCGCGCTCCCATAGCCGATTTCGACCGTTACTTGGATGAGGGGAAGGACGTGGAAGCTTTGGATCTACACTCGGTAGAAAACGCCACTGACGTCTTTAATGAGGTATGTATCTTATCCTACTGAGTAAAGGCCTGCACATTTCTATGCGATGGCGACAGCGTTTCACTGATTGCCAACGCAGAACGCCTCTACTATTCTATTTCCGTCTCTCCTTTTGACTTGTCGGAAACAAAGACGAAAATATTTTACTCTAACAGAAAGCGATGGTGAAACCACCAAAATGGGAAAGTTTCGATGTTTGTGGCTGAATTACGCCCTGACTACTTTTTAAGTGAACTGTATCTTGTTCTTATGAGAATAAACTCTGTTAACCGGACTACTTAGTACAGTCACCTAGAGAGCGGATACTACAACAAACCTGCTGTCCGCTAGGCAGTGATACAGACAGCGACCTGTGTCGGGGCTGCCTACAGGACAAGGAAACTGTGGAACATGTAGTACTGCACTGCTCCGCAACAGAGGAAGCGAGGTCCAAGACAGAGCTCAGGGAACTTATTGAGTCTTGTCCCTCCACATCGACATCCGTTTCGCCATCCGGTTCACTAGAGAGCACTGGTGGTCTAGTGGTAGTGACCCCGCCTTCCGACCCGAATGTCGTGGGTTCTAATCCACTCGTGTACCAATGAGTTTTTCTGTCGAAAAATTTATGTGCACTATGCCAGTACTCTCAAAACGGTGAAGGAAAACATCGTGAGGAAACCGGCGTTTTGTAGAACCTAAAAAGTTCGAGCAACACGTGTCAAGGGTCACGCAAAAAGGGCCCACTAGCGGCCTACTTGCGGAAAAACCTGCCCGCACATCAAGTGCGCATGATAAACTTGCCGAACTTGCCGGTTCACTAGAACATTGCTGCCACCAACCCAAAATCCTTCTCCGTTATTTTAAGGAGTTGGGCTGGCTGGGGTGAGGTTTGGCAGGGGGACAATGCACAATAATACACCCCATCGCAGGACGTCAGTGCAGATCTTATTCCCCCAAATCAATTAGAATTAGGCAGTGATAAAGAAAGTACTAATGATACGTTAAATGCGCATTTAATGTTTCCACTCCATATGCTTGAACAATGTTTAAACCGGCTTCATAAAACAAACATTTACATAAAGAACATACAGTTTCATGAAGCATAATCAGGTTCAATTGGTTTCATTGTGATTCACAATGCTGGACAAAGAGATAACAGAACCCGACATGACAAATTCAATGGAAATGAAATCTGTAACGCAGTGAATCATTTTGTAGCGGTGAATAATTTTTATTGTCTGCATTTTCGTATTATTTAACTGCATTTAAATAAAACTTTTAATTTAATAAGCTATGTTAATAACGTATGTGCATTGTGTATGTTGGCAATAAATAAATCTAAATCGAACTTTGAGGTAATTATGGATGTAGAAGCAAAAAGATAGAAGACATGTCATACAGACCGAAAACACAATAGAAATCTATTCTATATCGTCATAACAAGGGGCGAATACTAGAGTGGAGACCGCGTTTAGGTAAGCGTAGTGTAGGACGCCCTCCGGCAAGGTGGGGCGACGATCTGCGAAATGTAGCTGGCAAGCACTGGAGGAGAAGAGCCGAAGACCGGGCTCAGTGGCACGTCTTGGGAGAGACCTACGTCCAGCAGTGGACTGATATAGGTTGATGATGATGATGATGATAACAATGGGAACATTAGGAACAGGTTTTTTAGAGAACTTTTCACCCATGCCTCTAATTCAGGAACGCAGTATAGCGTCTTCCATAGTTTAGGGTTATTTAATCAAAAAAACAGCAAATAAGAACTTTATAAAATAGTGATTTAAGTATAAAATAAATAATTTTTTTAATTTGGGCGAATGTTACTAAAAATTAAAGTTATTCCCGCCAGTAACCCATTATTTTTTGACGATGTAGGTTAGCTACTACCAGACAGAGTGAATAAGTTTTTCATAAGTATATCATTAGTTTTTCATAGGTATAGTATATTTTTGACTGCAAAAACGTAATAACGTAGGTATTGCTAAAATTCTAGGAACAGAAGTGGTTAAAAACGCTTTTCGTTTTAGGAAATGTGCCAAGAATTGAAACAGCTGCGTTTATTAAATTATCAAATCGTTGTACGAAATAACCTTATGCCTTAAAATAATGTTATCGCGAAATCTAGGACAAACCGACAAAATGTCAAGATAATTGTATTTATCTAGCCTAGAGTGTAGCTATTGTAATAGTTTGACATACTTACTCTTCATTTGCTATTTATCTAATTACCGCTGATAAAATACTTTGGCATGCCTTCAATGCTTCTTCTTCCTGCTCTTATCCCACTTTATGTGGGGTCGGCACAACATGTCTTCCTCCTCCATTCTCCTCTGTCAGCCGTCATCTCTGCATTCACTCCTCGCTTATCCATGTCATCTTCCACACAGTTCATCCATTTTTCTTTGATCTACCTCTGCTCACATATCCATCCTATTCTTTTTTTTTTTTACATATTATAGGCTTGCGTTTGACCGCAATCTCACCTGCTGTTAAGTGATGATGCGGTCGACGGTGTATAAAAATAATTTATTTAATTTATCCACAACCATACTCATCACTCTCCTAGTCACATGACTTTCATCCCTCCTCATGACATGCCGATACCAAGCCAGCCTATTGCCCCTCAATTTTTCTGTCACTGGCGCTACTTTCAAATTTCCCCTGATATAAGTACTCGTTCATGCCTTCAATGCTTTATAACTAAAACAGAGGACGTGTAAAAACTGCTGTATATCCAAAGTAAATATAAATTTATCAAAGAATTACTCGTTTCATTAGCTTATATATATCAGCTTATTGACTGGCCTCTAACTCAGTTGGTAGTAGCTCTGTCTTCTGCGCCGTAGGTCGTGGGCTCGATCCCCACCGAGAACAAATATTTGTGTGTGAACACAGATGTTTGTTCTCTGTCTGGGTGTTATATTGTATTCTAAGTACACCACACAAATATTTGTTTTCGTTGGGAATCGGACCCACGACCTACTACGGGCAGAAGGCTGCTACCAACTGAGCTGAGAGGCCAGTCGAGCGACTTATTACTACGGAAAACAAATATCCATTTTAAACAAGCTCTCAGACATATCAATATGACCTGACAACATGACACGGAGTCTATACGAGGTAATAACAACGGACAAAGGCCACACACGTGGCAGTTGTGTAGTGTTTCACACCCATAATGAGCTAAACTACGCTATTCACAAGGTATCTTGTCGCTATGGCTCTTTATCAGCAGTCAGATCTTTGCGTTGATATAAAGGCTAAGACGGCTGCACTTTATCAGAAAAACTTGTAACGTATCCTTATTTTAAATGCGAAAGTAACTCTGTCTGTCGCACTTTCATGCCAAAACTACTGAACTGATTGAAATGAAATTTGGTACACAGGTAGCCTAGAGCCTGAGAAAGGACATAGGCTACTTTTTAATCCGCAAAAAAGGGTTGTAAGGGGTTGAAAGGAGGGATGAAAAGTTGCATGGAAGTATCGCCATTTTTAGAGCTAGAAGCTTGAAACTTTTCGAGATAAATAAATATTTAAGTTTATAAAGTTTTACCCTCAAGGGGTAATGTTTGGCGCGCGCCAAACATTTTTTAAGTTAGCATTGAAACCGAAGTCCCGTATAAACTGGTTGAAAGCTATCCACCAAAATTCCATCGCAAAAAAAATAAAAGAATAGTTTGCTCGCCCTAAAGTTTCGACTCAAAAATACCATGCTTTAAATTTTTACATTTAACTCGGGCCCCATATAGAAACAGTCGTGCCCATCCTTACAAAGCTTTCGGAATACTTTAAAAGGTATCTACCTGCTTTTTAACAAAGGATTTGACATTCCTATGCGGAGTTTTGAGCCACTTTTCGTCCTTATTGTTATTCAGTTGGTCGTGTTTAATAGAGAAGTCATCTTTTGTTAGTATTCAACGGCTTTGATTGGCTTGCAACTTGTTCACACTTTGCTCAAAGTAAGCCTGCTATATTTGGACGTGGTTTTAGCTACTTTCCGGAGCAATGAAGATTTAAATAACAAGAGATCTAAAGTGATGTCTACGTTCGTAGGGGATTTACAGCCGTGAGCATATATCTCATTTATTTTTCTCTTATACTCTGTCTACAACAGATAAGTCTAATTTAAAATGACACCGGCTTGATCGAGATATTAGTCACTATTAAAGCACTTTGTGATTTTTCCTTAGATCTCCCTAGAAAAGTTATTCGCCTCGCCGCCGCTAATAAGGGTTGGCATGGCAGTCATTTTTTTCTTCTTTATTATAAACCTGAAACCGAGTCCGTTGCTTAATGAGAAACTGTAGTGATCTTGTAACTTTTAAAAAGAGAGTTTATACAGTTTTTGTGATTTTCACATTGTGTGAAATAGTCACATGTTTCAAGGGTGATCGTTTTTGTAGACTTAAACCCCCCGACATGCTAGTTTGACCCCTCTGATAACCGCTAATTATAATTACTTAGATAAAATTTTATAAATCTACATTGTGGTCGTTCACATTCGCTTATCAGTCGTAAGCGTGTAGAGATGGCGACAAAATAAGTACCTACATTCTACAGTTTTAGATAATGTGTAATCAAATAATATAAAATGATCTATACTGATGTTAAAAAGCTAAAGAGTTTGATTAATTGTTTGTTTGGTTGAACGCGCTAATCTCGGGAACTGCTGGTCCGAATTGAAAAAATATTTTTGGGTTGGATAGTCCATTTATCGAGGAAGGCTATATAACATTACGCTATTTTTGCTACTAGCGACCCGTGCGAAGCTGGGGTGGATAGCTAGTATAATAATAAATTAAAAGGAAGACACATTTTGTACTATGCTAATATTTTGCATGGTGGCAGTATAAAACAGTTCGATCAAACCCGTTCGAAAGTAAAACCTCCAATGACTGTACATCAAATGACTTATTGTGAATGCAATACAATTCTTCGGAAGTTACTAAATCTCTTTCACAATTGTGTATGAGTCATGCAAATTAGAAATGAAATCCGAAGGTCGTGGAAATCAATATTAGTCATTATAACAAGAAAAGCGATCACGTTTCCGAATGCTGAATGAATCACAAATGTACTGTGGATCGTCGCGTGTGGCTTCGATATTGATAAGCTATGTAGGGCACGTAGTAACTGCTTGCTAAACTGTTAGGGTATCTGCACAAGACAGTGATATCATTATACAGACGGATAGCGACTCGTTCTTACTCCAATTTATTTGAAACGGCCCCAGTGGTGAGCTTTTTTGCTTGGTACTGAAGGTTCTTTCATCGGAAACCTTGAGATAATTCTGTTTGTATTGATGTTATCGTTGTTATTTCATGGATTTGTTTCTACTTCTTTCAAATCTTTATTTAAGTAATGGAGTTAAGTCACACAGTAACTATATCTCCCCCGAAGAAAGCAACTCTTTGCAAGTATATTTGAGAATAGTTTATTTTAACAGACTTCAAATAACACAAGGAGGTTTTCCATTCGGTTTTTTTTTAATGTTATAGCGTAACTTCGTCAATTATGAACTGATTTTAAAAATATTTTTTATCTCAATGGTATATTTTGATGCAATTTCTATGTGACCAATCTTCCAGATTGGATTGGCTAGAAATTTAATCAAATATTTTATCATAATATGAAATCTTTATCTCATACAATTCTTCATAACAATTGTTTGATGAAAATTTGAGGCAGTACCTGTACCTGCTGTTTTAAATGGTGATAGACTTGCAATCTATCGTAGCAGTGTTGCCGTTTTCTATTTTGAGAAAATGCTAGAACTTGCTCCAAATAATGCTAAAAAATGCTATTTTTATATTTAAAAATGCTAAAAAACATGCTAAAATCCTAATTTTGTTATTAACCTTTCTGTGTACAATTTTTTGGTGGAATAATAGCCTAACATGTTATTCTAGGCTCTATTATAGTATCGTTACGCACCAAATGTTAGCAAAATCCATCATTCATCCGATTGGGCATTCAGTGAACGGAAAATACTATAGGTATCTACACAATTTGCCACATTTCTAATGTTACTAGGATAAGAATGTTGAATGGTTAATATTAAAGATCATTTTGGTCGTTTTAATCATTTTAATCAGAATCAAACAATATTCCTAAATCATCGTCATATTCGTCGGTTTGGGCTTGTGATGTCACCTTCAACATCCACACTCATCGAATCTATTACATAACCATAGATAAAAAATAATGTCTCTGGTCGGTTTCTATTAGATAATCGTTTGACATTGACTTTTGATTTGATATGCCAAAATATGCAATATGCTAAATGCAAAATTTACATGCTAAAGAGTCATGAAATATGCTAAATTTAGCACTAAAAATGGCAACAGTGATCGTAGAATACGGCCCAAAATCTGGGCACGTGCCAAATGCTGTGTTTCAAGTACTTTAGGTCTAATTTATGTACGCAAATGCTAGCAAACGATGTCGGAAAACATCGTAAAGAAACCCGCGAAACAATGTCAATGACACGTCAATGTCAGTGACCGCTTCCTAAGCTAAATGATAATTTTTGGGGGACTGTTCACTCCCTGACTGACTGAAATTGTAATTCATTGCTTGCGATATAGCGCGTAAAGAGTGACAGTGACGTTTTAATTCGTCGTCATCATAAACCAAGTCCACTGCTGTCGTCTGTACGTCTCCTTCATATTCGCGTATGGCATAGTCACCACTTTTGGTCACACACCCGAGGCCCTTACCTGCAACTCCCATGAAGAGCGAGTTGTAGAAGACCGGATGATGATGACTTTTGGCAGGCGGACTGGTGACCATAGTTTCACTGTACTGGTGCCCTCTCATTTAGTCACCTTAGCATGTCGATGCGTGATGATGGAGAGGCTCTATTCCGTGCCACAACCACGGACAATTTAGATGTGCCAAAAATGCTTGAGTCGAGCTTCAAGTGTTGATTCCGAGGCCCTTAGAATGCAAATAATTTAAAGTGATTTTATTAAATAACTACATACATATGTACATAAAATCACGCCTCATTCCCATGGGGGATGAGCCTCTTTCGCTTCATTCACTCGCATACATTCTTCGTACATGCTCGTCAGTTAAGGGTACTCCTAACCTGGCCTTTCTCATCTCAAACTTAATAAAATTTTATTCATTTCAATTCCAAGAATCACTTTGAAACGTCTTAAAGCTAGGTGAGTCTAGGTGCCAGTTCCAAGCGACCAAGCCTAGAAGAACAGGCAACAAACTACGCCTCGCTTCCTACCGTTTTTTTTTGATCGAGATACATGCGCCTAGGTCTTCCCCTTCCAGCAGTTCCATTCACACTCGCTTGTTATAAATTACTGCTTTTAACTAATGTCGCCGCTTGTTTATTCCAGGTGTTAGCAGTCCGCTGCGTCCAAGGTCCGTATCCATCCCGTCTGCTTGACCTGTGGGAGTTGTTCGACGAATGCAAGGGCTCTGAGAACGACAGCCCGGCGGCATTGCCCTCGGACCAGCAGTTCATGGTGCTGGAGCTCGCTAATGCTGGCCAGGATCTCGAGAGCTACCAGTTCACGGGCGCGCAGCAGGCGTATGCTCTCTTCAAACAGGTAATAGAACTATTTAAACAAAAGACCAGGGTCTTACCGGCCCATTATCTTACCTCAATCATTAGCATGTAAATACTTGTGTTGTATAACTTAGTGTTTCGCAGAAAGTGATTTAATCTTATGAGACATACATGATCTTAAACCGTATCATGCTGCAAGCTACAGCAATTTGGATGGATGGAAACTAGACGTAGTATATGGCGTAGTTTGCTACCATGATGAGAAGTTTTTCCACATTATCACACACTTCTCACACAGTGTCACTTTATCCAGGCAGTTATAAGCTAAGCTATAAAAGCTAATATTAGTGAATCCCATACAAAAACACTGGTATTACGAATTTGTAATTTAAAGGATATTATTATGGTTATGAAGTGGGTGTGGACGTACGTTGAGCTTTAATTCACGTTCTATCTGTTAATTCAGTTAGTATAACTCGATACGTTTTATAAGTTGTTGTATAAAATCCCAGTAATTTGTAGAACAAGTGCTTTAATATCGCAATATTAGATTTTATTAGTTTACTGCAATCGTTTTAGAGCTTGTAAAGGAGCTTTCAAATTGCGTGCACCAATGAAATGTAATGCACCGTCTGAATGCTCTCTATTGTTTTTTCTTGTTAAATTCTAGTTGACATGATAAAAGTTTTCTTGGACAAAGTAGATTTGATGACTGATTGTTGGCTATTTGATTGTGGCAACACTGATGAAAGTGGATTTGAACTGTGTCCTATTTTTCAAATATACATACTTGATTTCGTCAATAATTGTCTAAAATAAAATGGAATAAGTATAAAATCGTCAAGTTGCTGCAAATAAAGATGAAAGGGAATACAGAGATCTCTGAATTGTAAACAAAGCAAAAAAGTTTTTGCACGCCATTTTGTTTTAGTCAATGGACGTACTCGTAAATAATATAAGTATGTAGGCAACAAATATTTCGCATCGGGAACTAGTAGAAAATTATTAATTTAATAGAGTATAGTGTGCGTTAAGAAGAGATGCGAAAGAGATAAGAGATAGACGAAAGCAGAAAAGCCGATGTGCAATATTTATTGCCTACAACCGTAACAGCATTTTGTTTTTTATTTGCGTGTTGTGTGTATTTCCAGCCATTACCAGCATGAAACCTTCGCGGACGGTGAGTGAATCTCTAGTTTCAAGTTGTCTATAATCTTGACTAGATTTTTACTTATCCTCTGCGGGGGCTTAGTCTACGCTTTCGATGTTTGCCGTGTGAAGTTTTGGTTTATGACTTTTTTATAATGATTGTTTATTTTTGCATGATTTGTTTTGTGATTGATGCTATTTGTATTTGTTAATTGTTTGCACGACATCCACCGCAAACAAACTGACTTGATACCTGGCTCTTTTGAGTTGTATATCTAACAAAACCGCAGCACTTGAAGCAATAAGACAAAAAAAAATAGTGCCCCGTTTTATTACGGCTCTTGTTAAAAATAAAACGTGCGTATGATTTTGCTTTGTTTGTGACGTTGTGCTGTAATACAAAATGTAGAGTTATTTTGTAGACAATTTTAGTTATTCGTCTTATAATTTTATCGACATAAGTTTCATTGTTTTTGCAATTTGGTATCTTATGGTGTTTTTAAACCTTATTTTAAAATTACTTTCAGATTGCCTTCGGGCTCGCTGTGGGCGAAGAGTCCTTTCAATTCGAGCATCGCGATTTGCACTGGGGGAATGTACTGATAGCAGCCACTGAACAGAAGGTATGAATTACATTTACACTTTTTTTGTTCAATTGCGTGATAAGCAAGAATGACAGCAAAGATTTCCAAAACAAGGTCCAAAGAGTTAGTCGTATTAGGACTCGAACTACTAAACATTATACAAATATCCTTTACCTTGATGCAGGGGCATATGTTATGTTTGCTCGATACGTAGGTACTCTAAGCTACTTATATTCATTAGGCCGGAAAAAAAAATTGTAAGAGGTCAGTACTTTGCAGTATGTTACATTAGCCTTCGACGCCTCTGCGTAGCCTTACGCTCCTGGCGTAAGGCTACGCAGAGGCGTCGAAGGCTAATAGAAAATAGGTCTAGTCATGGTTTTAATATGCAGAACTAACTTTTAATAGAAAAGGGAGATTGTTTGTTGTGCGTGTATCCCTTCTTTTGTCTCGGCGCTATTCAACCGTGACGCTTTGTATACTGTGATGGTTTTTTATAAATAAGTTTTATTTTCAGTTAGCGACGTTCGTCCTTCGTGGACGCACGTACCGCGTCCCGCGCGGCGGTGTGGCAGCCACCATCATCGACTACTCGCTGTCTCGCATCTCCTTACCGCTGGCGGCCGAGCGAGCCGCTCTCTACAACGACCTCAGCACTGACGAACAACTGTTCGAAGCCGTCGGGGACTACCAGTTCCAGATCTACCGCCTCATGCGAGACAAGTTGGGGTAGGTGTTACAATTGTGAAGCCGTGACCAGGATTTTTACAGATTTACGATTTTGGTTCGCACACAGTGAATAGCGTAACGATGCGATAATAACGTATGAAGTTCCAACTCAAGATTATTCCTTTTATCACATACCCATAAGCAGTAGTAGTAGTTGTCAGAATCTTAACGCAAAGACAACCATCGATGTACTAGTTGCTCGCATATTTTTACCCTTTCTGAAATTTCGTGCATAGTAAGAAGACGTGTTGGGATCATCAATTATTTTGTTGCTACACTGTGGGCAATCGGATTGCACACAAAATAATTGCTCTTGATCTTTCAAAAGGTCAGTGTGGGCGAGCGACAAGTTGTTTCACGGAGTTCAGGCGTCTTATGGCGGTTAAATAATTTGTTAACTGCGTTGACAACTGCAAACTGCAAATTTATACGAAAATGCCTAGGAATAGATCTGAAAAATTGAACTTTATAATAATTTACATGTTTTGTTGTTGCAGAAATGATTGGAAGAATTTCGAGCCATACACGAACATTCTCTGGCTTCACTACACTGTCGATAAAATGATAACGGCCCTTCGCTACAAAAGGACCACCACTAAGATTCACAAGCACTACATTGAGAAACTGAAGGAGATCAAAGAGAGAATCCTCGACTATAAGAGCGCAACTGAATACGTACTCACCGACATCGATATCTAAAACAACGAACAAATTATGATAATATATTTTTTTATAACTACCCTCATATTAACGAATTAGCATAATATTTTTGTAGTACAATTCAATATGGATGCAATTATATGCTGTTGTTGCAAGTCTGACATGACAAATTACGATGTAAATAGAAATTCATGCTTTGAACTGAAAATTATAGACGCTAAAAGAATTATTTACAATATTGTCGCATTAGTAAAATATCTGTTTGAAGGTGCCTTTATAGATAGAGTTGTGCCTTGGTTCACATTAAATAAATTCATATTACACATGCTAAAATGTCGTTTCAATAACACACCCTAAACGAAATAAATTAGAGGTCAGCCAGAAACTTCATAAACGTGGCGAAATAGGACTGGATCAGAATCATGTGTCAATTAGTAAGATACCGTAGGCAGAAAGCTGGCTTAAAAAGGAAAGTGGTCAGAAGCAATATATAGGCCAATAATTTGGGAACGATCGTCACAAATTCTGAAACCTATACCAATCTGCGTCACTAAATATTGGCATACCAGCCAGGCTCAATTTCTCTTCTGGCCACAGGGTTAAGGGGACAAAATGGTAGTGTTTAGCTAAAGCCTGGCGAACATCTAAGCGATCTGCGATAGCGCTCGCCTAGATGTGCGCAGGCATGAAATCAGTATAGAGCAACACTGCAACGAGTGATGCTAGACTAGTCAATAATATTACGTAGGTAGGTACTAAGCTTCGACCATTTATGTGTTCGGTACTTCAACCAACAGTCGGTATCGTGCTTCGAAGTTTTATCCCTACTTGATTTTTTGGCTTGCTGTCGGACTAAAAACGGGCGTTAATAAGTAAATTCCTTGCTGCATAGAGCTCATGTCGTTGATTGAATTTACCTATCTAAGTTATACTTGTGAGGGACAATCGGCGTTATGTGAAAAGTTTACAAAGCACAAGTCCGGTCTGGTTATGGAGTACTGCTGTCACCTGTGGGACGGCTCTGCCAAACTCCAGCTTGCTGCATTAGACTCGATTGAGCGAAGAGCTTTTAAGCTCATAGGTGAGCAATACATGGCGCAGGCTAAGATCCCGAGTCTAGCACATCGTCGCAAAGTTGTTTGCCTATATGATTTTCTTTATGTTACATTTTGGGGAATGTAGTCAGGAACTGCATGATCTCATACCACCATCTCCCTTCCACTAATAGGACTAGCATACGCACGGCTCAGTACCATCCAAACCTGGTTACCTGATACCACCCATTTACTAAAGCGTTTTGGCTCCAACTTCATTATGCGACCCTCCGGGAACGGAACGCATTGCCGACGGCTGTTTTTCCTGACCACTAAAATCTGGGCCTCTTCAAGAGTTAATAGGTGTCTTCTAGACATCCTGATTCATCGTCGGCTACATCGTCGCTTACCATCAGGTGAGAATATAGCCAAAGGATGGTATAAATCATATTGAAAAAATCTAGCTCTAGAAAGTAGAACAGAAAGTACGTTAACATTTTCTCAATCGTCTTGTATTTTTGAACTTTTGAACGAAATAATTCAACAAGCTGACTTTGACATTGACAAGTTCTGTCAAGTCCTTCCAATTGACAAAGGTGTAATTTCGTTCATCATTGTAATCAATTTCAATTTATTCATTCGTTCATTCATTAGTTCGGTTTGATTTATTAATCAGGGTGGTGTTACGTTTGTATAATTTCTAAGATTTATATATTTTAGACACATACATCACTATGTTGGAGTTCGGGAATAGCTTAGTGAGATAGTCATCAATCGTATCTTATGTCTTCGTTATAAAAAACGAACCATTGCAACTTATCAGATCATTCCATCCATTCTACTGTGCCATTTCTTCGATCAAATAATCATCGCAAATATAATTTCAGCAAGTCTTGATGTTTCAATCAGTGTTTATACTTTAGTATAATCATGGAAAGCAGTAGCGAATCCCTAGCAGGTACGGAAAGTGATCAAAGACTTGATTTTGTTCGTTATAATGTAAAAAATGGTTTAGTAAAACGAAGTGTTTGGTTCGTAGTAATTCCTCCTCCGATGGGAGCCTCTCCAGCAGTCCTGCTGACTCCTGGCCGCACTAGGAACATTGCTCAGGACATGGAGGCGTTGCGGCTGTCGAGACAAGATAATCCTTATTTACAGGTCAGCACTAACTTATGTAAACAGTTTGAATGCAGGAAGTGTGTACCTACTTTCTTTATTATGCTTATGTAATCTTTTGCGTTTCCTTCCTATCATAAAAATGGATTAGGTATTAACCTGATAGTAAAACAGTATTACACTGGCCTGAGTAAGCCCCGGTCACTCCTACAAACCGGCAAAGCCTCCAGGAAGCTTCTGCGCTTTTGGGAGGAGTTAAGCTGGTTACAGATATAACCAGCTCATCTTTTACCACCTGTGGACGTGGATGTGGACCACCTCAGAGTTAAATGCGGACACAGGAGTCCTAACACAAGATCTCCGAGTCAATTTTCCTGCCCTTATCCCACACAACAGGTTTTCTTCCTCCCACACAACAGGTTATACCGTTTGTTCTTCTTGATTCCAGCAAGTGATGGCGAGCAGAGAAAGCCTTATCGACAGCCATGTGGATGAATGTGAATCTGATGACACCATACTCATGTCACAGGTAAACTTCACTTCATTAACATCAGCCTGAGGAAAGCCACTGCTGGACAGAGGCACACACGGTCTTAACAACATTCACTTTATTATTTTATTTTGTTTTTAAAACTTCTACATTACTGACTGACTGATATTCAACATTTTTAATTTACTTTTTGATGAAGATAGCTTAATTTATATATTTCCAACAGGAGCTCAGAAGTTCAGTACTGGTAAGACGGTATTTTTACCCAATTATCAACTTCCTTTACATAATCTTTTGTAATTAATATAATTACCAATCTTTTAGCTTGGTAAGTCGGGAATCTTAGAAATAAAAATATTGTGGTCAATCCACACAACATTATCTAGGCCCAAGCTAAGCAGAGCTTGTACAGTCGCGGTATGAAAATGTTCGTCACCTTAGAGTCGGTTTTTGCTTGCACCAGTGCCTTGATCATGAACACATATTGACATAATTTGTGACGTTAACTTCTAATTCTAATTTGATTTGGGGGAATACGATCTGCACTGACGTCCCGCGATGGGGTGTATTGTGCATTATCCCCCTGCCAAACCTCACCCCAGCCAGCCCAACTCCTTAAAATAACGGAGAAGGACTTTGGGTTGGTGGCAGCAGTGCTCCAGTAAACCTGATGGTGACACGGATGTGGATGTGGAGGGACACGACTCAATAAGTTCCCTGAGCCCTGTCTTGGACCTCGCCTCTTCTGTTGCGGAGCAGTGCAGTACCACATGCTCCACAGTTTCCTTGTCCTGTAGGCAGCCCCGACACAGGTCGCTGTCTGTAGCTCCAGTTTTCATAAGGTGGTAGTTGAGGTCGCAATGGCCCGTGATGATTCCTACCATCAGTTTTAAGTCCTCTCTTTTCATATTGAGTAGGTTTGTTGTGATGTGCTTATCCATCGCTGGCAGCATCGTTTTTGTGTGTTTCCAGTCTGATCTGCGCTCCCATTGCTTTTGATGTTCCTTGTGGGAGTACATCTTCAGTCTATTCCTTATTTCTGCCGATGGGGGCTTGCAGAGGCCTAGGTCGTCTGTGGTAGGTGTCTGCTTCGCACCCGCTTTTGCTAGGGAGTCGGCTTCATTGTTCCCTGAACACGAGCCATGACTTTTTGTCCATTTTATTTTGACAGTATGCATTTTAGCTAGTTCTTGTAGCGCAGTGTGGCATTGTGCGACTGATTCCATGACCGTGACCATGACCGTGTACATCCAGAGACAAAGCTTGGGTTTTAGCCCCCAATCCTTGCCAACGGCGCGTCTGCACTGCCATAGTACGTTTGTGGCTTTTGTCGTTACATGTTCTAGTTGTTTGCCCCATAGGAGCTTGCTGTCTAGCCATATTCCGAGATATTTTACCTCTTTGCTGAGAGCCAGTTTGGTTCCAAAAAGAGAAGGTAAATTTAGATTTGGTAGCTTCAGCTTGCGAGTGAATAGCACCAGTTCTGTCTTGCTGGGGTTTACTGTTAGGCTGTGCGTGTGGCACCAAGCCTCCACGATACGGAGTGCTTTCTGCATTTTCTCGCATAGGGTCGATTCAAACAATCCCGAAATCATGATTGCGAGATCATCGGCATAGCCTATGGTTTGCAGCCCGTCCTTATTGAGGGAGTCAAGTAACTCGTTGGCTACAAGTACCCACAGCAGAGGAGACAGTACTCCTCCTTGCGGGCAGCCTTTAGTTACAAGGCATCTTGTGACTTCCGAGTGTTCTATGAGGGCTGCTCTGTTTGATAGCATTTTGTTAATCCACTCATTTAGGTTTTCTTCCACACCTTGATTCCTCAGGCCCTTCTCGATGCTCGGGAATGTTGTTTTGTCAAAGGCACCTTCGATGTCAATGAATGCTATCAGACACGATTGCTTGCAGTCTAGCGCGCTCTCGATTTTGTGCACTACATTGTGAAGGGCTGTTTCCGTCGATTTGCCCGACTGATAGGCATGTTGATTATTATTTATGGGATTCTTGAGCAGTGGTCCGCTACGTATGTGTCTGTCGCAGAGCCTTTCCAAGGTCTTCAGTAGAAAAGAGCTTAGACTAATAGGCCGGAACGATTTGGGCTGGGTGTAGTCCGACTTGCCTGGCTTCGGCAGAAAGACTACTCTGACTTCCCTCTCAAGTGTGAGGGATATATTTCCAGGCAATGCATCCTCTAAAAATAGCGGCGAGTGTCGCCTCGATTTTAGTGAGATTCCATTGTAGAAGCGCCGGGAAGATTCCATCCGTGCCGGCTGCTTTAAACGGTTCAAAGGTTCTAATGGCCCACGACAGTGCCTCTTCTGTGACAATGGCGTCGGCTAGTTCCCAGTCTTCCTTATTCGGGTTGTGGCCCTCATGATCTGCTTCCCAGCTTGCATTCCCGTCTAGATTGCAGACGTTAACTTATCGGTGTATTCTGTCTATTCAGTTTCAAAAGGTAGTATGTGATCGTGATATGTTGAACTAATCAAGTTGAAAATCGACGAACATTTTCATTCCGCCACAATACAATAGAAACCTAGATAGCAGAATTAGTTTGTTTTGTTGTTTTATTGTGTTTCTTTTCCCTATTCCCTATTACCTACTCAGTCACAAAGCTCCACTCCTGCTGGCTTAATTCATTTTTATTATCATAGTTCCTCATATTAAAACTATTTTAGTTCTGAAATTAAACTAGAACTGTCTTATATGTAGCCAACTGCACATATACCTCAAGTGTTGCAATTGAAATCATTAATAATCACTAAAAGTCCCTTCAATTCAAATCCATTTTGTTGAGTGTAAAATAGCTATCTATTCTGTGGTAGCCTACCACTGGTAGGCTATAAAATAATTGTAAAACTCTTTGCACAACATGCTAAAGCCTGATAATTTAAAGGCTTAATTATACTTTGTCATGGAATAATAATTTTGATGCTCATATTTCAACTATGGTGTAAATAAGTTCACAAAAAAATCCCTTCTGTTTCCCTTATGAATAGACAAGCTACAGTTGTAGGCAATACATCGCTGGTTAAATTCTAAACTGCCACATTCCAAAATATGATTTTTTTCAGTAGAGCCATTTTAAAGTTTCAAAAGTTGTTTTTTTTAATAAATGAGCCTTTATTTCTTTTAATACCTAAGTTATTACCTACCAATCGACGCGTAATTTTAATTGGAATCAAAGTACATTTATAGTTTTTCCTTAACTATAACCCAAAGTCTTAAAAAACTAGATAAGTTACTTTACTGGCCTCTAGCTCAGTTGGTAGTAGCTCTGCCTTCTGCGCCATAGGTCGTGGGTTCGATCCCCACCGAGAACAAATATTTGTGTGGTGAACATAAATGTTTGTTCTCTGTCTGGGTGTTATATTGTATTCTAAGTATGTATTTACAAAAAAAAATGTATTCAAGTATTATATCAGCTATCTGGTTCCCATATTACAAGCTCTGCTTAGTTTGGGACTGGGTAGTGTTGTGTGAATTGTCCACAATATTTATTTATTTATTTATTTATTTAGCATATAAAAATTAAGGCACATGTAAACAAAAAAATATCAATAAAGGACCTCATTTCATTAAAAAGTTATGATTTATTATTAGTTGATTACACTAAATCAAACTTTTTTAAAGTTTTGAATCACAAACTAGTAATATTATGCAATATAAATGCTACACGAACAACAAAGTTTTGAAAAAATACTAATAAACCCATTTTTTCAAATAATATTCCTATCAAAATAAAATGCAACTACTACCATTAACATAGTTTTAATCACATCTCTTTTCAATTTAAACATATTCCTTTAGGGTCTACCACAGGCTCTGTCTGGCTCTCTCTCTAGCTCTGGTTTTGAGTCTGTGTGAGTGCTTACCAGTGTATTATACTGTATGTGTGTCGTATCGACGTAGGGCTTATTTAGTTAACACTCACACAGACTCAAAACCGGAGCCGGTGGCGGAGCCAGGCAGAGCTTGTGGTAGGCCTACTGTTCTTGACGTATGATGTTTTCTATCAACTGTGGTTTATTTATTGTTCCTTTACCTTTCAAATAACGTCTTTTTGTTCGCCACTTAGCGCATTTTGTAAACTCTTATAGGTCTCCAGCGATACAGGCTTCGTATTAGTCTATTGTGTATCTTGGTTTTCGTAAAACTGAATTCTCGAATAAATAATTTGATATTTTTTGAACTGCTGAAGCCAAAGCTTCATAAACATCATAATTCCTTGGTTGAGCATGATTTGAAACCATGCTTAGTATTATTTGTGCTGTGCTTTTCATTCTATGAAAATACAAATAAAGTAAATAAAACAAAGTTGTACAAGCAATTGGTTTTCTCAAAAAACATAGACGTAGTAAATAAATACTTTCTTCATTTGATTTAATTAAATTTAAGTAACTTTTTAAAAACTAAAAACCCCGGTAGGGATAATTTTCGAATTTGAGAGAGAATTTGTACAACTTTGTCTAATTTTATATACCCAGTGACGCTCGCGTCATCAAAATGAATTGAATTTCGTGTAGGTTTTATATGCAAAATAGACGCATTTTATATCATGTAACATAGCCTATGTTACAGTTTAAACAGTACCTAAAACCCTTTAAAAATATTTATAACACGCACGTCATTTCAAAAATTACATTAACGTGCTAAACAATAATGTTAGCCTTCACACAAAATTTGAAACCAGTAAGATCAAGAAAAATTAATCTTAAAAACTAAACTTTGGCTTCAAGAAATATGATTGAGTTCACCTTAAACTTATGTGCAAAGCAAACACATCTCAAAAATTAAACTTAGGCTCCAAGAAATATGATAAAGTTCACGTAAAAGTTATGTGCAAAGCAAACACATCTCAAAAATGTCACTTAAGCTCCAAGCAATATAATTAGGTTCACGTAAAAGTTATGTACAAAACAATCGCATTTCAAAAATGACATTGTTGAATATAAAAACGATGTAATTACAATTAGACTTCTCGTGCTAAGGTACCACATTTTAGAATGTGTTACCTTAGCACATAAAAATAATTATTATGTCTTGACGTTGATTTATATTCAAAAGGACCACATTTCGAAATAAGACACTTTTGAATATAAATCTTAGTTATTTTTTTGAGATACGGCACTCTAGCTTATAACTTGCATGCGATTCTGCCAACCACTCAACCACAACTCACAAAGTGGCTGCTTAGCTCTGAAATTTGGCGCCAAAGTGTATAAATGCTAAACAGTCATATCTGCTTTTTTGGTAGTTTTTAATGCGAAAATGAAAGGTGTCTTTTACTCATACTATGAAATGGCTATTTTAAGCGCCATTTTTGTAATAAAAACGATTTCCTAAAATTTTGAGATGTGGCACCTTAGCATTTAACCAGCGACATATTGCACATCGGCTTTTCTGCTTTCGTAGATCGCTATCTCTTTCTGACACACACTATGGAGCCGACATTAGCCGATGTGCAATATTTGTTGCCTACTAGTATATATTACTTGCTTAAAATGTATAAAAATACAGCTACAGCTAAAGTCCCAACTGGAGCATCCCCTTGCTAGAGCTTGTATTATTATTTTCTGTAATTGCAATGTGAAATGCAAATAATTTCAGGAGTTTGGCAGCACAGCCCTGGATTTCGTGGAGGATGACCCTCTGACCCTGAAGGAGGTCCACGAGCATATGATTCGGTCTCCACCACCGATCAGCTGCTGGCCACATGGTATGTGTCAATGTCAACAATCTTCTATATTTAAAAATCAGAAGTTCATTCACTCACTGATTCACTCATCACAAAATTTTCGAAATTCAAAATCTGAAATTTGGCTAAGGCACTCTACTAGGCATAGGAAACTTCTTGAAAACTTTTTTTAATTCGGCTAGCTTAAATTATTTCATTTGTGTAATTAAATTATGCGTTGACATAATTAAATTAAACATCTATGCTTGCGATCACCATAACCGAATCTGCTAACTAATGATTTTACTAGCAAACTAACTTGATTAAGTTTTTTATTTTCTAACTAAACCTTATAGTAAATGAATGAAAACAATTTAATGTAGCGTCAAAGGCAACTGTTCCCCCATGCTTCTATTCACGGCATATTCTGTAAAGTACGTAGCTATCTTTATTTTATTTTTATTCCATTTCAATGTCACAGGATCTGATATTCAAATACGATTTTTATATATAAATAAACTAAAACTGAAACTGTACATTGATACGGTACATTACCGCAGGAGTGCGGTAAGATTTGTTTTATTGTTATATTGTATTCTGTTTTTATCCATTTATTGATGTCTTTAATCATGATAATATTTTTTTTCATTTTCTTATTTTTAATAATAATCATTTGTATATCTTTTAATCCGAAACCAGAAAATGATTGTAATTGCCTCATAGCGTATAAAATACCTAAGCCCATTGCGCATAAATCTAAATGTAGGTCACGCATGCCATGCCAACGACCGATTAGTGTAATCTCAATGTCACGCGTTAATGCCCAATTAGTTGGTATTTTCATATTTTGATCCAATCAGATTTGGTTAGATTTTTTTGTTTATTTATTTGCATTCAGATTACAAAGCAAAAATTATTACCTACTCGTTTGAATCGCAGGGATCACTTTGAAACGCCTTAAGGCGAAGACCACCGTTGGTGTACTTCTCGATCGCACATTTTGACGCTTTGAAAGATATTAAATTACTGAACTTATTTATAGAAAATCGCGAGCAACTCAAACCTCGTGTTTAATAAAAAAATCATTTTGAAAAATGTTTTCTTTAAAAGTTTGCCCAACTGGCCTATTTTCCGAGAGCGTTTGTATGTAGTTACGATAAAGCGCCTCTAGCGGGCGGTTTGAGTACTTACAAAAGCCACTCACAAAACGGGCAAGCGAAAATTCTCGTTTTTACATTGAAGTAGGTACATTTCTATGCATTTTTATTACTTTGTGCCTCAACTCCAGATTCGATGTAGAATGTTAACCTAAACCTAAACCTGTAAACCTGTAATGTATGTGTCTGTATGTGTGTTTAATAAACCTGTAGTATTCAATGTAATACTCACTTGTCGTGTGTCAGTTTTTGGATTACTAGTCGATATGAGATCGTCCCTACTATTTTTGTTGCTTAAAAAACCAACTATCAATAAAAATAAAATTCTCTTTTTAAACACCAACAAGATAATTTTCGATTTTTTGCTGCGGTTTTTTTACATTGTACGTCGAATTCGTCTGAAATAGTAACTCTAACCCACTAATAACTAACATGTTTTGCTTGCCTGGGACGCAGACACATTATCGCATCGGACATCGAGTGCGTTCGACTTCGGCGCCGAATCCCGACTCGCTATTAGCGCCTATTCGGTCGATTCGCATGACAAGGTTACTAACTCATAATAATATTATTTCTGTGTTGTTTGTACTCCTCTGTAATCATAATTGTGATGGGTTTAGGCTATAGAATGCATGAAAGGGTAAGCCGTGTATGTTGAATGCATGTATATTGTAGAAAATCGTATACAGGGTTATTGGTAATTATAAAAGAAACCAGTTAAGAGCTCCTACTGTACATCTTAACAAACATCTTTTGTTCTACGACTTTCAATAATTCATGATTATTTTTTTCCATACAAAACTAAAAATAACAAACTTGTCACTCTAAATATTTATAACTCTATGCTTGGCTGGGCGCGCGAGAAGCGGGTAGCGCACGCGCGCCTCCGGTCACCGATCATTACGCTAAACAGAGCTAAAAAGTGTTAGAGAGCACCACAAAAACATAAAATATCTCTTTTGGGAAGTATCAAGTCAAAAATCGTAGAACAAATATTGTGTGTTAAAATGTAAACAAGGAGCCCTTTACTGGTTTCTTATATGTATAATTACCAATAACCCCATATAAAGATTTTTATAATGTCCCAAAAGTTAAGAGCCGAGCGGGATTTGAACGCGCGACCTTCCCCTTGGTACGGGGCTGCGCTGACGGGACCGCGCTAATTACACTGGACGAATAAGTTCTAAGGACTGTTCGGCACTAATGCGACCGCGACTAACTTTTGGGACATGATACATTTTTTTGTGATTTCCTTAAGTGTAGTAAACACAATAAAATTAATAAAATCGTGTATAGGTTTTGTATAGAAAACCTTAACAGCTCAGTTGGTAGTAGCTCTGCCTTCTGTTACACCCTGAACTCGTCCAAATCCCAAACAAAAGGGACTGGCTGGGACCCAGTTTCCATGAGTTTCTATTGGTATTGGCATATGTACGAGTATTTATAGGTAAACAGCTATTGTTGTACCTACATTTTCTACCTGTCTTCAGTTCTGTGTTTTAATGTTTTTGCCTCTATGTCAAATAAATGTATTTTCTTTCTTTCTTTCTTTATACAAAAGCCACGTTCTTACTATGTATTACAGCCATACACAACTGTCGTTCTGTACACAAAACACGCGTCTGTGTGCAGTTCTTTCACATACACTACACAAATGTTGTTTTGACATTCGCGTGTGTGTGCGGTTCTTACATAGACACTACACAAATGTCTACAAAATAATACCTTAAGAATAAATAAGGCCTTGTCCACACAGGACGGCACGACGCGGTCGCCGCGGCGCGCGCGGTGCGAAGAGTCACGTAACAACAACACGCCGAGTCGGCCGCGCTCGTCTCGCTCCGCTTCTCCACGGTCGCAAGACCTCTCTATCTGCGGACGGCCTCTGTCGCTACCAGGTAAATCATGCCAACATTATGAAATTTAATAGGTATTGCGGAGGAGGGCGTTGATGTTCGCGACACAGTTAATTATACTAACACAGTTAGTTTTCGATCTGTTTCTGTTCCATTTGTAATAATATCCAAATGAAGTTTTTTTTTTTTAATTATTATGGAATTGATTTTTTTATATTTGTATCTAGTATAGCCACCCGCGTCCGCTTCCCGCGTATACATTCACTTAAACCTTGCATATTTCCATTCAAACTTTCATCTCCTATTGTTATTTTACACCTTGAGGGTAGAACTTTTACAAACTTTGGATTTTATATTTATTTATGTCGAACCAACAGCCTAAAAAATAAGTTTTAAGCGTCTAGCTCTAAAACTACTACCCTTTATTCGCGTTAAAAGCCTTTGTCCTTTCTCAGAGTCTACACCAAAATTGGCTCGTGTGAGTTTTGGCGTGAAAGCGCGACAGACAGAGTAACTTTCCCATTTATAATATTAGTAACTAACGATTCACCCAAATGCTTATTTCCAGGCGAAAGTCACATCCGCACAGCAATAAACAAGAAATCCTGTCAGTCCAGCGAGCGTTTCTCCCTCCTCCCGCACGCCCGCCCCCTGCGGCGGCCGAGCTCGCGGCGCGACGACGACAGCGTCCGGCTCGTGCGACACTGCGATTAACCGCAGAGTGTGGACACGCCTTTAGCGTGCGGCATCGGGGTAATTGGGAATGAATTGGCTGCGAAGCCTGTATTTGGTCTGAAGAGATGATGTTTAATAATGGATAGACTTGAAGAAGGTAATGGTGATTGAAGATTGAAGTGATGTTTTTTTTCTATTATGGTGGTTTGATGTTACCATTTATGGGCTGTGAGATTACCACAGTCATTTCAGTGTAAAACTATACTCTCGTCGTCCATAAATGGTAAAATCAATTTATGGAAATCAAACAACCTTAATGGAAATTGTGGAAGTATAGGATTAAATTCGGAACTAAATTAAAACATTACGAGTTTTGTACTATATTTATAGTATGACTGTCTCGTGATGCTTAATTTTAGTTCTAGAATAATGGTGTTTAAGTTTGAAGAAGGCAAGAAAATCGCGAACATTTCAGATAAAAAAACAAAACTAAATAAAAATGTTACCAAAGTTCTTAGAGATTTAGTTAGGCATCTAGAAATTGTTTTAAAATAAAGAAAAAAATGTGAAGGAATTGCTTAAAACATTCAACATTCATTCAACTCGGATTCAATCAAACGAATTCAGTACCCGAAGTCAATTTGGTACCACATTTCGTCTACCAAATGTTGTTTTCGTGTGAGCATGTGTCTCTCTCTTTTGTATTTAAAATTGATGAGACAACAACTCGTTTCGATCGTTTCTACGTAACGTATTTTTGCTGTCTCACCTTTTCTCTATACAATAGAGAGAGAGACAGATAGGCGAAACGAAACATTTCGTAGACGAAATGTTGTAAATGAAGTGGGGGCTTGTCCTTCTGGATTCATACATCAAACTTTAACAAGTTAGTTATGATAGTGCAATTCACGAAGACGCGCCCCTCGCGGGGTGCGGGGAGTTTGCTCCGAGCGGCATTCGCGAACCGTAGTCTATTCATTGTAGTGTGCGTGTGCATGTGCACTCATAGGTAATTAGTGTGTACCGATAACACTCAGTCATTGACGGAAGCTTGCACACATATTATACTATAAACGGTTAGGAGGAATAGTGGGGCGCGCCTTCGTGGATTGCACTATCTATAGTTTAGTATAAAAGTCTACGTCCACAGCTAAACCACGGTTCAAAAGTAGACTATTAATAAGAAGCATTATAAAATACTATCACGGCTACTACAGGCACGGTAGACATCCCCGCAGATAGGTACTCGGAAGAAAAACGTCGTTTACAAATACATGCATTCATGATTCGCCTAAAAAAATGTTGATAGTTAAATAATAAAAAATCTACAAATAGTATTATCGTTACTAAGCTTTATTTAGGTGTTAGTCAATTTTGCTAAACTTAATATGGAACTCTGAAACTAAACGAAGAATATTGTTGCTATACTACAGCCAAATTAGATAGGTATAGAATATTTTTAATCAAACTTGATTAGATACGCATTACATTTGACATCTCTTATTCTTATCGTGTCACTGGCTCTTTCGAACCAAGTGTGGTGAAAGGAGTGTTCAAGTGTTCTTATAAAGTATTATGTGTCAATGTGGAGCGTCTTTACGTATATTGACACATAATACGAGTTTGGCTGTCAATATACATCGGTGTGATTAGTTTTCTGATTTTTTTTCCTGTAAATGCATAGTTTACACCCCTATTTTGTAACTATACCAGAAAAAAATAAGGGACTGTTTTCGTCAGTTACCATAGTAGTCATACCGGTTATAAAGATATTTACATGTTTTTGTGTTTGCCTTTTTCATATAAAATAATGGAAGTATTAAAATTATGACAAAGAATGGGAGAAAAGACAAAGCTGCTATACGAGTACTGAGTATGAACTAATTTAGAAGTATTTATTGTTTTTCGTGCTACCTTCATTGTTAATAATTAAGAAATTTATTTGTAAAGGAGAGTTAATTTTTACTTATCGATTGTTACCAAGAATATTTTAAATATTATTTAATGTATAAGTATTTTTTATGGCATAAGCAAGCATACGAAAAAAAGATTTTTGTATGAATATACATACAAAAATAATATTACATTATTATACGCTATTAATGTGGCCATTGTGTTAGAAACCTCAGCTTAGATTTATTGCTTTTCGAATATTTGATACTTTTGTTATAATTCCTGAAGCAGGCTTAAGATTATACTTTATTATTAATGAATTATGTTGAATTAACTAAACCTCGTCGTTTGGTGCTCATAACTCATACTCGAGCTTAGGTTAATATATTGTAACCATTTTATTTAATAAGTTTGATTTATATTATAAACTTGAAGAAGCTTTGTTTCTTCCTAAATCGATCAAGTTCAACGTTCAGCGCGGTCACCATTTTGATGGGATGGGTGACCAGACATATTTTTGACGTGACAACGTCTTATAATTCGATGGAGCCGGCTGCACGGATGAAAAAACATGACTCATGCGGCGTTACCTCGCTCTTAAGCGTTCCATTTCCATTGAAGTGCAAGCGAGAGCGCAGAACGAGCAACAAAGAGGCACAATCGGCCTCCGCGTTCGGCAGCGTTCGACATCTGTCTCTCTCCTACTTGAGTGAGCGATGCGTCCGCGTGGACAGCTGTATGACGTTGTCACGTTCAACTGTCGTCAGTAAACCGACTTTACAGACAACCGATTTATTTTTTACTAAGCTTCACGACCTATTTCAGTAAATCTGTTTAAATATGAGAACTAAGCAGTTAATTTCATTTTTATAATATAAACCAGACCTAAAGCGAAATATGAATTTTATCTTTAATTTTATTAATTTATTGTTAAATGTACATCAATACTCATACACTACAATACAATAGTTTAAGTCTATTGAGAATAGGTATATTATTAGATAATTCTTTAAACTAAGTAGTAGTGCCACAAAGTGTATGTTTTTTCGAAGCATGAGACAGTCAGCGAAAAGTGAATCTGTAATAGCTGTATTCAATATGGTATTATTTTTACAGTAATATAATGGGCGGCCTTATCGCTAACCGCGATCTCTACCAGGCATTGTTATACTTTAGTTAGGTTTTTTTTTTTCGATACAACTAAATACAGTCCTCTTTCGCTGACTTTACTCAAGTTTCATGAAACACAGCTAATCTATCCTATTATCCTGTAATCAAATCCTATCCTATAAAAATACGCTTATTGTAACCGACACGTCATAATTGCAACAATAATATTTCAATATCAAAGTCAAGAGTTCTAATTACCTAATAATTTTTGGCTTCTGAATATAGGTACAGTGGCTTACACTAGGATGGTAAAATTTTATGAGATTCAATATTTGTAATAATCTTTTGATAATTATGAAGAGTAACCATATTTGTGTAGGCGACTGTATTAAGTAGATAGTATGTGCAAGTATTGTTTGTCTGGTCATTCGCTGGTCGATGTCACCAGATTAGAAAATACTAGAATAATAAAAAATATGCGATTGAAATGACTATTTTATTCAAACCTTGTTACCTCTATTTCACTAGCCTTCTTGAAAGCCATTATCAGAGCACTTTAGGCCGATTGTCACTGGCCGACCCAGTCAGTTTTTTTTGGTATTGTCGCAGTGGAAGCGACTGGGCCCATAACCTATTGAAACACGTTGACTTTCCAACATCGACAACTCTATTATGGGTACCGATCGGAAATTACTGGCTAACTCATGTATGCCTCATGATGGACGCAGGGCTAGCGTTCCGTGACTGCGAGGCAATGCTTTCCACAGGTGATGGTTTTCTTATAACATCAAGGTCACATCATCTACTTGTCCAATCGAAAAACAAGGAATCTTCATTGCTTTGCACGTACAACGCCATCTAGGTATCGATTGGGTAACTTATTTTACGAATTTTCCTCAGGACCTATACAGGGTTATTCATTATTAGCTGCAAATACTCAGGAATTAGGTTCAACAAATAAAATAAAAAATATTTATGAAATGATTTTTTTTAAGTTTTGTTATGAAAATCCCGAGAAAATCGATAAAGAAATCATTGGCGCCTGACCTATTTTGACCTTTGTACCGCGCCCGCGCGCCGTTAGCGACACTCTGCGTTCAGTCACCGCCTGGGTGGGTCATCGTCCTGTTCTCCGTGGCAATCATTATGCAATAGCCGTAAAGAAATTAATAAAAATAAAATTTTGATACAAAAACTTGAAAAAATTTATGATCAAATTTAAAAAAAATAATTTCATAAATATTTTTTATTCTATTTGTTGAACCTAATTCCTGAGTATTTGCAGTTAATAATGAATAACCCTGTATTTAGTAACCATTTATTTACATTATCGTAGAGCAGGGACGTTTTAAATGATACAACGGGATTTATTTATAATTTTATTAAATTAATTCTATAACCTTTTTACATTTATCATAGGTATGTGCGACGTACTATAATGCTGCCATGTTGCATCGGCAGTGTCACGATTGAGAGTACCTAATGTTTGCCTCTACTAACCACAACGATAACTGCTACTCTATTTGGACGCATAACACAGAAAAGCGCTTGAAATCTACAAAGTATAACAAGAAGTCAAGCGCTTTTTGGCTGTGTTTTACGGTTGAAACGAGATTATGGTGCACTCCATAGGTTAAATAAAAACTGTTTTAAATATGTCAACTGCAAGCAGGAGTCTCGTCAAAGTTAAAAATTCATTAAAATTGGTAAACGCTTTTCGTTCGTTTATAAAAAGACAAATATGAGTTTAGTCATTTAAGTTCATTTCTTTATTAAAAACGTTATATATTGAATGCTGAGAAGGCAATGTGGGTAGTCATACAGGAGTGCACCAAGGGCAGTCTACGCCAACAGCCCGTATCGACTCCGCGCGCAACTTGGTCCAAGAATATATTTATGAATAATTTTGTATAAAAATTTTGGCTCCAATATTTACAACGATACTGATATTTTTACAACGCCGGACAAATTTTTTATAGCGACTAAGAAGAGTGAACTTGCGGAGTCGACGCGGGAGTTTGCGCTTTGGACGTTGAATTTTCAAATTCATTTCTAATAACATTTCTTATCTAACGACGTGCGAGCACACCTATCGTGTGCGGACACTCTCATACCCTATCGTTACAGTGATACACCTGTCTTAACATACTGCGCAGCTTTACTACACAACTTACTTATAACTAGCCATCACTAGAACAGAAAACGACATAGCTGAACATAGAGTGAAGTTAGTAAATGTCCAAAAGTTCTTCGATTTCATGTAAGATCAAACACAAGTTAATGTCGTTTTCTATAATAGTTAGCAATTACAAGTAACAAGTGTAGTCAGCTAAACGCTGACACATAGATACACGACTACATAACGAAGTTGGAAGATACTGCAAAATAACTCACTGTAGCAATAGGATACAGAACAAATATGAAAGAGACAACATCAATAGCAGAGATGAAACCGCGTGGGCAACGCCACTTACGGCCTTACTTATAAAAATCTGTCAAAAAATAAACAATGCTTAAACTATCGCCATCTCTTACCTTGGTAATGACAGACAGAGGTGGGGCAAGTTTTAAGCAAAGTTTAAATTAATTCAACGTTTATAAGTATAGGGGTTAATTCCGATCTTGCCGGCACAGCTCACCGATCTTTCGTGTTTAAAATTTAGTAACATGAAATATGTAGGGGCTTATACAGAATTTGTACTCTTGCTCCCGCCGCTTGCACCAATAATTCCAATCACAGAAATGAGCGTTATTAGGTACATAAGGTATAATACACGGATCATTATAACAGATGGGATTTTACCGAAGCAAAACAGGTGCATTCAACGAAGCACAAAATTATAATAACATGTAAAAAAATAAACAATTTTTGTGATACATAAATAATTTTCAAATAAACTATATATTTTTGCTGACATACGAGGTACCTGAGCGTTGAGAATAGCTGACCGCTGACAGCTCGGGCAACACTTTACCGTGCATTCGTTCAAATGTGGTGATCAAAAAGGCACAAGTTATGTCTTTCAATAAATGTTAGTAATAAAGAAACGTGATGCTTAAGTATAAAATAACACTTTAAACGTATGCCGATAACTTATAGAATCGCGTGGCTTGTGTGACGTATTGCCTTCTCTGTCAACACGCATCCATAACATACCATAAGAGATCATTTCTAAAACAAACATTATAATTACAAAATGATAATACATTACAACTATTTTCATAACATCCTAAAACAATTTACAAATCATGTAATATATTAGAAAAAAAAACATTACTTTATGACATTCGTAGAGACCGGAGTTGCAAACTCGGGAGCCCGAGAAGGTCATTGAAATATAAACAATTATACATATAATACAATAAATTCAGTCAAACATGTCAAAAATTACAAAATTGTTATAAGTATTTAGATACAATTTAAAACCGAATTACCGTGTACTACACATTCCTTGATAACTTTAAAACGACAAATTTCACAAATTTTTGGTTAGTAAATATTTGCCCACATATAAAAAACTGTGTAACTGTGTCATTCCGAATGCCCTTTGCTTGAAATACCCTCGTAACCTATGTTGTAAAATCTCTCATTTCTGTATATAAAAAAAGATTGACACATTTACGTAGCCTGTGTGACAAAGAAGTGAGATCAATGCGACATTAATACTAAAAGTATTATGTAGACCCCGCGCGCGTGACAGATGACGGAAAATGTAATTAAACTGACTTATAGAATAATCTCCCAATCACAAAATGTGAACTTGCATTAAACACCATTTTCCCCATTCATGTTATGATCAGAAGATGCATTTCCAATCCATTTTATTCATATTTTCCGCCATCTGTCACTCGCAGACTTATCTTGCGCGGACTCTAGTGATGTATTGTAGACAGTTGGGTACGCATGTTATATGCCGACCTTATACATTGCATCATAGTATTGTTTTAACAATATATTCTAAGACAAAATGTATAAAATTGACATAATGACCAGTTGCTTGGTCAAAAACGTTGTCAAAAAGAATATTGTATAAGATTTTATTACTGTAATTATACAGACTGAATTCTAAGAGGTACCAGAAAATGGCCAGAGTTTTATAAAAAAAATAATTGAAATAATACTTTACTACGTAAGTGCTTCCCCGAACAACTGATCACATTTACGTTAAGAAAACAGTAGCATGCCCATAAAAAAAAAAGTGAACGAATGACACGATCTACAAGAATGATTATTTTTAAGTTTTGTATTTCGCTGTAACTGATTTTAAGTAATAAAGATGCGATTATTTTATTAAGATTTCGACTACAGTTGAAATAAAAGCGTTTAAATCGTAGAATGCTTTCGTATTTTAGGCAAATAAAGATGAAAGATAATTAGGACATGAAATTCTACTGAAACGGTTTTTTTTTGGCAAATTGATAGCAAATGAAAAATAGAAATACCGCTTTTTGCTGAATTTTGGGCTACGTTAGTGATCTCAATGCAGTGAGCATACAAATTCTCTTAGCCACAATGATAATATCAACATACTGAGTTCATCGGAAGATATTATGAAGATTGATAATCATTAAAAACAATTTTTTGGTGGGCATCTTTGTTTCCTGACCCCAATTATCATACCGAACCGGAATATGACCGGGAATAGATCTAATTCTATTTGATTAATTTACATAGGAAAAAAATAAAATAAAATATTATGTACAAAATATAAAATTGATATTTTTTACAACGTTCGCCAGTACCTAGCAACTTTGTGGAAATCAATAACAATAAGTACCTAGAGAGTTAATAATTTTGTGTTCGCATAATTAATATTTCAATTAAAAAATAAGAATAAAGTGAAATTCCAAAAATTTGATAATTTATAATAGCGGGGCACATTCTACATTGTCATATCTACTAATTGTTTATATCAAAAGCCAAAACGAATGCCCCAAATCATATTTAAAAAATATAAAATTTTAAAATAAAAAGTAATTTATAGTGAAGATAAAAGATATTTGCACACATTTCAGTGTTTAGAACACAGTGGAATGAGCGTCGTCCTAATCGACAGTGGAATACACACGACCCACAATTGCCACGAGCCTAGCTCGCAGAGAAAGAGACAGAGATAGAATTATAAACAAATCTGAAAGAAAGATAAAATAATCATTTGAATTATAAATTTTTGGCAATTTTGTACTTAGTGATGGATCGTAGATGTGTTACAACACGGGTGTGCATATGTGTGAGTGTACGCAGTGACGTCACTCCGCGGGGGCTCCCAACCGATGGACCGTGTGCACCATTGATAGGTTAATCGTCCGTCACGGGTCACACTAACGCTTGGTTTAGTATCAACAGATGGTATTGGTTGTTGTCGATAACGTTACGTTGGGAGCTGCCGGCAGACTGACTTGAACAGTGCGCCACACCGCACCTGGAAACGACAAACATCTTCAAGTTAGATACAAATATAAAGCTGTTTAAATTAAAAGCATTTCGGGTGTGTGTTGAAAGGCATGTGGTATCAGTTAAAATCAATTGTATCAGCTATCTGGTTCCCATAGCACAAGTTCTGATTAATTTGGGGTGATAGTGTTGTGTGATACGTGATGATGGCCACGTGCTACGAATGAGGGAGGATCGGGCGGTACAGCGGGCTTTCCTGGGAGTGCCAATCGGACGGCGACCAGTCGGCCGACCCAGATACCGGTGGAAGGTCAAAGTAAAGAAGAATCTCCGCTCTCTTCGAGTTTCCAACTGGCAAGAGGTGGCGCAGGAGAAGGACCGGTGGCGTTCTATTGTGTCGGAGGCCAAGACCCACTTCGGGGTTGATGCGTCGGGATAGTAAGTAAGTAAGTATAGTTACCTAGACTCGCAACGGCCGCGAGGTGCGTCGCAGGCGCGGTTGCGGCGGCGCGCGAGTCGCTTGCGTAGCCCCGCGCCGTCCACGCTCGCCCCCTTGCCCCCCCTCCACCTGTCCCCGCTCCTGTCCTTGCCCCCGCCCCTGTCCCCGTCCCTGTCCCTGTCCCTGCCCCTCCAGCCGCGCCTCCAGCCCCGCATAGTGTCCCGAGCTGAAACACAACACTATTATCAGCCTTAAGAAATCCACTGCTGGAAGGTATCTCTAAAGCTGGTTTCACACCCGTGTGTTGCAACGCGGCAGATGCCTATCGATTCCATACATTTTTTATAAAAGGGATCACACTTGTCGACTTCGTACTAAATTTGAGGGACAGTCAACGTGACAACACACGGAACTACAGTACCTACATAATAGAAATCCAACCGACCGTAGCATGCTCCAAATTTCGGTACCTCGGTTCAGTAATACAGAATGAGTGTGAGATTGACAGGGATGTAAAGAGCAGGATAAACGCAGGATGGATGAAATGGCGACAGGTCACAGGAACAACGTGCGATCCGCGAATGCCCCTTAAACTAAAGGGGAAGATTTACAAGACGGTTATAAGACCTGTCGTTTTGTATGGGTCTGAGTGTTGGGCCACCAAAGGGACTGATGAAAGAATGCATGCAGCGGAAATGCGAATGTTGAGATGGATGTGTGGAGTGACGAGAATGGATAAAATAAGGAATGAGTATATAAGGAGCAGTTAGAAAGTGGCGCCAGTGACTGAAAAGATGAGGAGCAATAGGTTAGCATAGTACGGGCATGACATGCGAAGGGAAGAATGTCATGTAACGAGAAGAGTGCTAAATATGAATGTCGGCCAAAGAAAAGATGGATGGATTGTGTGAAGGATGACATGGGTAAGAAAGGAGTGACTGTTGAAATGACGGCTAATAGAGGAGAGTGGAGAACGAAAACCTGTTGTGCCGACCCTACATAAAGTGGGACAAGGACAAGAGAATGATGACGTACATGTATATGTGCTATTTACCTGCTGAACACGTGCGCGGGCGTACGCCTTCTGGCTTCGACAACGCCGCTGTCGGCGCTGTGGCCCGACACCAGCGACTCGCTGTCGCTCTGATTCGACGTGTAGCCGATCACGTCCACCTCATCTGGAATACAAAGAAACGAGGCTCATAAGAACAAGAACACAAAAAAAAACAAAAAGTAGTCAGCTCAAGAATACAACACACAAAGTAGTAGAGCTCAAGAATACGGCACAAAAGATAAAGATAAAGATATAAAGATAAAGATAAAGATATTTATTGCTTAAACTTAAATGTACTAGTACATAGTGCTTATAACTAAAAATGATCATATATAAAATTAAGTAAAGAAAACAAAACAAGTGTATATGCACTATGAAGTTAGTGAACATACCTCCCGTGCTAGTTAAAAACTGTGTTACGGCGAGGCAGCTCTTCCTTCTATAGGCAGTGACATCTAGTTACGATGATGTTGACGTTAGCGTCGTAAGAATTAACTAAGGCTAAGCTAGAATATAATTATTAACTTAGTAAAAGGTGAATGGCTCGTCCGGAAAAATTCTACAACCATGCGATGTGATGGTAAAATCACCCTTAAATGTCAAAAATAAATGGCGAAGGTTAAAACAAGATTAAATCCTGCGTTCATTATACCTATCAGCAAATTTATGTTTTACACCCCACAGATCGGTCATCGATTTCGGTGTGGACATAAGTTATTTAACTACTGAGTTATCAATTTAATTATACATTGACCGAAACAACGAAAAAAGGTCTCGTTAAAGGCACAGATAGTTTCCCAATCTATATTACCTTATGTCAAAACCGAGTGCGCGAGGCCGTGCTAAACTTTTAGATCGAAAAGAAAATCAAATCAGTCTAGTTACAAACCGCATTGCCCGTAGCTTTGTATCATTAAAAAAAGAAAAACAGATCCCCAACCAAAAGGTAAAAGTAAGGTTCGGAACAAAGGGAATCAAACTCTCAATACCCGAGCTAAGCAAAATATATCGCCAGTGCACAAATTATCGCCGGTAATTGCGCTTTGTGTATCAAAATAAAAACAGCATTGCTGTCGCTTTAAGCTTCGGCCTTATATGCAAGCAAGCTTTGCTTTGTAGCTGCTATCGTTTTCTTTTTCTTTTCAATACGATTGATAAATAAGCACAAAGTCCTTGGAGAAGTCTTAGGTTAGGAGGTAGCCAAATGTACGTTGAACACAGTATGCAGTATTAGGTGGATTATGGCTAAAGCGTACTCCATCTTAGGCTGCATCCTCACTTTCCATCAGGTGTGATGACAGCCAAATGCATAGCTAACGATAATAAAAAAACAGGCTGTAAGCCTGCTTTCACATGGGCCGTAAGCGTTGTGCTGACAATAATCCCCTTGCATTTCACGTTGATATTTATTTTCACCATGCCTGGTGCTCTCAGCGCAAGGATTAAGTAGATTCTCGCTGTACCTACCTACCCCCCGTTTCCATTCGCAGATAAGCCGCCATGGAAATTTGATTCACGAGATTTCGGCGGTTTATTGAAAAAGAAAATGATATTCCTTTGATATCTCCTTAACTTAAAGTAAACTCAAACAGCCAACTATTCGAGCGCGCAAGAAACGATATCGAAAGGGAAAATTCGGAGAAAAACTCATCGAGTATAAAAATGTTAATAGGTAACTCATTCCTTTCTTTAGCTCAAAAGCGTTTAAGCCTTGGAAAAGGGATATAATTTGTGCTTCAAAGGCGAGCGCTATTTTTATTTAACCGGGCGAGGCGAACGTTGAAACTTAATTTCTACATAAAATGCTTTGACGTTAAATTCTATATTCTCCATTAATTTAATGTTTCTTGTTGTCAAGAGCTTTAATTATCGTGAGTCGAGTTGAATTCCCGG
The DNA here is from genome assembly GCA_947578465.1 of Thera obeliscata. Taxonomy (NCBI): domain Eukaryota; kingdom Metazoa; phylum Arthropoda; class Insecta; order Lepidoptera; family Geometridae; genus Thera; species Thera obeliscata. Next base: position 17,032,758 of record OX387912.1, on the reverse strand, counting down.
CGCATTAGCGAGCGTCTGAGCGCTTCATTCCGCTCACAAACTAAGCACATTGAAGCGGTCTTAGCCGAAATTAACTGGCAACACGTGCTGACAAATGCGGTCGGTAACAGCTCCCGTTCAAAGTTTCGCGAACACGTGTCGGTAATACGCCATTCATGTACCGGTATGTGTTCCATTCAACTATCGGAGTTTGTCGTGACTAATTATAGCACAAGTAAATGCAACGATGGGATTGCAATGGCGGTGCGCGGCGTGCTAGCGAGCGCCAATTTCCTGCAATACACGTTAAATGGCGGGCAATCGACCGCCCCCACCTCCCCCCACTAGCGGGGGCGCTCACGCCAGCGACGCCCCTTCCGGCGCTCGTCCTCAAGGGCTGCCTGTGATAAATGGGATGCAAAAAAAGTTTCTCTTATTCCGACCGCGAGTGACTTTTTTCGTCAATGTTAGACGGAGCGCTCATCGATGCTTCCAAATTCTTTTGTGATAACTTGATAAGACACGAAAACACATTAAAAAGTTTATATCGTGATGTCTCTCTGAGGCGGAGAACTTTTGCGGGTCGTTACTTTGTCATCTTTCCCTTGAGATTTCTAGATAAAACATTCTTCATATAGATAGGTACTTAATTGCTTTATTTTGTGCTGAAATTGGGAAACTCTGACGATTTCCGGTAAACAACTGATAATGGGAGGTATCAGTAAACAGGTAAACATGGTGGTGCAAACAATGTGCGACACTAATGGCGCACAACGTGGGGCATTTAAATACGGGCTATCAATAGCTTGTATTGATAACCTTTTGATTATATAATTCAATTGATCAAATTGTAAGTACCTTACGTAAGCTTTTATTGCAATTATAGAGAGAATGGCCATCTTTGTTATCTGCAAAGCTGAGTAAATGAGCACAAACTCGCAATTCATTTCAGTTATATTTGTTAATAGTCCTGTGATAAGCGGCTTTTGCTCCAAATGCTCACAAGCACCGTCAGTTTACAGTTTGCGGTGCAATATTTCGGCAGGAGAATTTATTTCCGACAGAATTGAATAGGAGAGCTGGCGGCGACCAAACTGTTAAAATATTACTCTCGTATATTCTACATGTGGAGTTTGTGTATCAGATGGTTACATTGTTAACGAAAAAATACTGTTTTAGGGGAAAACTGAACGAACATGTACCATTGTCCAGTGTTTTTTTGCTTTTGATTGAACAATGGAGTTATTCTGTTAAATATGAAAAGAAAAACGCTCGGGGCTTGGGTTCTTTTGTCATTCTTAACTGATTTGTTAAGTGAAGCCACAATTGAATGAGTGACCGCTAGTGGTGATTGTGCTTGGCATATTTTTTTAATTCCTGATGTAATTTTCAGTAGAAATGTGTGTGCATTTCAGTTAAAATAAATTACCTCAAAATGCCTTATCATTGCAAACCCACATGAGCCTAAAATCACGCCTGTAAACTAACGACCCGAAACCGATTCGAGACCGATTCGGCACCGGTCGCCGATTGCTCGTTTACGTAATCACCGCGTTTCCAATCATTATAAATTGCCGCACACTTTGCTTCGACCAAACATTTCGAGTTTCTTGATTTATTTTAATGGTTTCATTAATAAAATTCTAATATAAAATGTGAGAGAATTTTGTAAACGTTTTGCAAACGAGCCTATACAGCTATGATCATTTGCAGTATAGTACTACTTGAACTCATTTTGTCAAATTAAATTACGACAAACAACGAACAACACTAATTTACTGAGGCGCACTTAAAATCCTTTCACAACACTCTGGTTTGAAAGAACCAGTGATGCAATAAGAAGAATCTAGCGTTCATTTGTATTTTTTTCAAAATACAGTTCGAAATTTAAATAAACCCTTTGATTAGTTACCTCCTTGGTTATCTTGCCATGTTTCGGAGTAAAAGGTCGTAACAGTTTTAAATTATACGGCAGAAATATGAGTTTGCTATGTAATTTTTCTCTTCTTTTCTAATGGATTTTCATACAACTTTTGCCGGTCGTTGCTTGCATGTATTTGACCAGTACAACAAATTAGATTTTTCTCGAAAAAGGTTGTCTAATTATTGCTCAATTTTTGAGCCGAGCATGTTTGAGAAAAAGGGTGTTTAGCCTCATGCACCGGGATTCTCATACTCCTCAAATATAATAAATAATAATAAATAATAATAGATCCTGAAATACCTCTCTCACTTCATTCCGGGCGAACTCTTTCACAAAAAGCTTCAAGCAAGGTGACGGTGGCCTTAAAGGGTTCAGTAAAGTGTTTCAGTTCCTATATTATTCCGTCTAATATTATGTGAATTATTCTTGACTTTAATACTAGTTGCTACAGAGTGTTACAGGGACTTTACTGTTCGAATATCGTTGATTAATTAATGCGTCCATTTAACTTAGTCTTGTGAGCAGCTAGCGAGGAGTAGTTATACCAAGCTGAGCATCTGCTGATATACAAACTTTAAGCCTATGTATGAACGGTTTAGTAGGCCTACCATGAGCTCTGTCTGGCTCTGGCTCTGGCTCTGGTTTTGAGTCTGTGTGAGTGCTCACCAGTGCATTATACTGTGTGTGTGACGTTTTGACGTAGGATTTATTTAGTCAACACTCACACAGACTCAAAACCAAAACCAGAGACAGAGTCAGACAGAGCTCATGGTAGGCAGACAGGTTGCACTCAAATATTATTGTTTTTTTGTGAAAGAAACATAAACCAAAAAAATATAAGTTTAAAAACGTGAAAAACCGAATTCATGGCGATTTTGATGAAACTTCTAAGAGACCAATCTGGAAATATTACTTTTCAGATATAAAAAGATTATGAACCTCCTTTTTTATTTGAAGTCGGTTAAAAAGTATGCTGATACGTGGGGTCAAACTCAAATATGTATTTTTTTAATAGTATCACTTTAAAACGTCTTAAAGCTCGGTGAGTCTAGGTGCCAGTTCCACCACACTCACTACGAGTGCTCTGTAGTATTTCATTGTAGTTAAAGTTCACTCAAAATCAGCTTACGCCTGCCATCAAACAGTCCATCGTTTGGTGCCATTACTCTACGCTGCCAAAACCCTCAAACTATTAGATGGCTGATGTCTTCATGCATTTTGTATGTTTGTATGAACGGATCGTAATGAGTTGGGGTTGGGTTGACTTTGGGCTGAGATGTCATTAATTTAAATGACGAGGCTTTCACGTTGGGAATGACAAAGTTACATCCGGCTCGGTGTGTCGAACAAATAAAGGCTAACGAAAACGTACGACGGTGAATTATTGTGAAAAAACCGACCATTCTCACTGGCTCGACTGGCCTTTCAGCTCAGTTGGTAGTAGCTCTGCCTTCTGCGCCGTAGGTCGTGGGTTCGATCCCCACCGAGAACAAATATTAGTGTGGTGAACTTAGATATTTGTTCTCTGTCTGGGTGTTATATTGTATTTTAGTATGTATTTACAAATATTTTAATTACTTACATCAGCCATCTGGTTCCCATAGTACAAGCACTGCTTAGTTTGGGGTCAGATACTGTTGTGTCCACAATTTTTATTTCTTAAAACGGTAAAAAAAATCACGTTACTTGTATATATTTCCGCCTCCGTAAATATTTGTTTTATTTTATTTATTATTTATTTTTTAAGTTAATATAAAACTAAATACTCTGTGAATACTTTCGCTTGTAAGTAAGGCCATTGGTATCCTATTAGTTTTTAACCGCCCCAAAGCCTCCGGCATAGCTTTACGACCACATTACATACGGTGTATTTATGGTAATCATTTTCCGTACCAAAGTATGTAAAAACCTTTAGATACAAAGTCGATTCAGCGAAGCAAAAGTTTTGTTATTTATTTGTTTTGCTTCGGCAAATTTTGTATCGGCTTCCGGACTGAACTCTTTTTGTGACAAAACAAATTACTAAATCAACCACACTCCCATAAGGTACCATGATAAAGAACTGAAAGAAAAAAGAGTGTGAGAGAGAGAGTCTAAGAAGGGCTTAGACATTTTTGACGTGACAACGTCTTATAATTCGATGGAGCCGGCTGCACGCACGAGAAAACATGATGTCATGCGGCGTTACCTCGCTCTGAGGCGTTCCATTTAAGGCTTGAAGTGCAAGCGAGAGCGCAGAACGAGCGACAAAGAGGCACAATCGGCCTCCGCGTTCGGCAGCGTTCGACATCTGTCTCTCTCCTACTTGAGTGAACGATGCGTCCGCGTGGACAGCTGTATGACGTTGTCACGTTCAACTATCGTCAGTAAACCGACTATACAGACAACCGATTTTTTTTAATATAACTAGTCGATGGAACAGGCCTCTGATGATAAGTGGTAACCACAAAGCATTGTCTCGTAGGACGCGCACGTCTGGAACGTGCCCTACGATGGACCGCCCTGCGTCCATAACTGGAGGCATACAGATGTGCAGCCTCACGTGTCAGTAATTTCACAGGCACCCCTTCAAAGTTTGAAGCAGCATCGCTGTGTTTCGGTTTGAAGTTCAAACCGAAACACAGCGATGCTGCTTCACGGCAGAAATAGGCATGGTGGTAGTACTTCTCCGGACGAGCCATTCACAAAGAGCTCTACTACTACTAAAGTATTGTATATTTTTACGTGTATATCTGAGGTACCCATATTGAAGGCATTGCAACTGTTATATAAAAGGATCATATAAAAAAACGGTAGGAACCGAGCCGTAGTTTGTTCCCTGTTCTTCTACTTTTGGTCGCGTGGAACTGGTACCTAGACTCACCTAGCTTTAAGACGTTTCAAAGTGATTCTTGCATCGTATTGAATAAAAAATTATTGAGTTTGAGTTTATATAAAATCAAGACAGATACACAGACCTACAGATCTTGTTAATTAAAAAAAATTGTTTCCAGAAATCGAACCCATGTAGTGTGTGTCTAAGCAAGTTAGTAGCTGAGCTAAACCAAACCTAAGTTGTTTAAATTCGGACACGATGCAATACGACGCAGTCATTGCATGCATGTATACGTGTGTTAGGTTAAACGAGGGACATATTGAAGGAGGGTATTCAGTATTCGATTCTCGTCCCAAATATGTAAAAAACCTATAACCTTAATTTGTGACGTAATTGTCCACTAAAATACATTATTCATGAACACTGAGCGCGCAAGAAGTGAACTTGTAAACAGTAAAATAATCACGCGGCAAAACACGTGCCGATCCTGCCGAAAAGGAAGCTTGTGCGCAAACCCCGCCCCTTCCCTTTGTGTTGCACCGACAGGAGGACACACTCCCGCGCTGACCGCAGTTAGTCTATGTATGCGAGTGCGCTGCTATTTCCGCATGTCTAATATTGCGCTTCCGCGTATCGCAAAAACAACCCCGCTTACTTCGGGATAAGTGTGTCCTTTAAACGTGTTCTTTTAACAACCAAAAATGACGTCTTATCGATATTCTAATGAAGAATATTGGGATATGGTTCGTGCCTACGTGTTATCTAATGATAGTGTGCGAGGAGCCATCATTTTGTACCGAGAGATGTTTCCCAACCGCCAGATTCCGTCGTACAATCTTATGCTAGGTGTTAACCAACGATTGCGAACATTCGGTCAGTTCACCGTACCGACGCATGCCCAAGGACGAGGAAGGGAGCCATACCCAGGTAAGCCAGGTTTAAAGTATGAAGGGAAAATGGATTATACCTAAAGGTCATTGACCCGCGCACATGTTCTGCGATAATATTAAATCGCTAGCGCAAGGGTACACACGTTCCGAGACTTTTGCGAAATTTTTGTTATGGTTCTGTCTGTTATTTATCAGTGTTTTTTTTTTGTTCATATTTTTATTAGTATCATATAATCATGCACTATTGTGGGTTTCAATACGTCCCTCGTTTAAACTAACATACTGTATAGGGCCTTACCAAGTAGATGTTGGGTGTTGTTGGTCGTCAGCTTTTTAGTTTCACAAACTTTGTTTGTTTTTTCGTTCCTTATCTAAGTTCGGGAAATTCGGGATTTACTTAACCAAGGCGAACGGACCACCCTTCGGCCTTTCTTCTGACCCTTTGGAAATTTTCCAGGAATATTTGTGCCTAACTGATGAAAGAGGATTATTCGTTGAATCGTATTTATTATTACCAAGAAACGGAACGCGCCGATTTGGAACAATATGAACCTCGGGGACTTGCCCTACGTGACCTTGCACGTGTCGTGTCTTCCTTCAACGTAAGGGTGTTAAAGTTAAATATGTCTGTTATAGGTTCATCTATCAAATCGTTAGAACGTTCTAAAGCTAGTCATACCTAGGCGCTAGCTCCAGGCAACCAAGTTTAGAAGAACAGACAGGTAAGTAAATCAAGTTACTTTAAAAAAGTTACAAGAACATCGGTTTAAATTAGTGTTGCCCAAATGCAAGAACAAGACGAGACTTAGCCAGTCTTGGTCTTGGTCTTGCGCCAATACACCTGGTCTTGGTCTTGGTCTTGCGCTCCCAGTCTTGGTCTTGGTCTTGGTCTTGCAGCAAGAGTCTTGCAAGTCTTGCAATTACCTATTAGTCTATTACTATTTATTAAAGTTTACTTTAAATCTTAGAAAAACGTATTTGAATTGGAACATTGTGAGCTTGAATTAACATAGCTATATTAAAGATCAAGCAGATTAATAAATAACTGAAGATTTGATAAAAAATTCGAAAAATCAACTGACCTATATGTCGTTTTCCATGGAAGTAACTGTTTCTTTACTAAACCTTTGATGCCGCATTATCAAAGTGCCGATGGTTAAAACATAACTATGCATGCACTCAGTTTGATTTTAATAGATATTTTTTTATTCGCTATGTTTATGGTATTAGTCGTAATGCGCATAGGTCCAGTTTTTCATATTCTTTGATACAGTTTTTTGCGTCTCATAGAATTCCTAAGCGTACCTACCTATACACCGAACTGTTACACCTAACTACTCAGTGAAATAGCGCTAAGTCCTAGCTGCAAGACGCAAGAGTCTTGCAGGCTATGTCTTGTTCTTGCTCAAGTCTTGCACGGTCAGTCTTGGTCTTGGTCTTGCTAAAAATACGCGGTCTTGTTCTTGGTCTTGGTCTTGCAAAAACGCAAGAACAAGACCAAGACTGCAAGACCAAGACTGAATTTGGGCAACACTAGTTTAAATAGAGTTTATTCTCATAAAGAAAAAAATATAGTTCACTTATAATGAGACTAAGGTACACAAGAAGGTTTAAGTTAGTAGCGAATATAGCAACTCAATAGGAAAATATAATTATTGAAACTAAATCAGTTATCAAAGTACAAGTACATTGTATTCAGCATTTAATTTCTGCCTGAAAACCAGCGCTGCTTGAAGGCTTTGTCACGCTGGTTTTCAGGCAGAAATTACACACTGTCAAATTTGACAGCGATATTTGACAGCGTTTCACTGATCGCTATCGCCAGCGACCTAGGTGTGCGCAGGCCTAGACATGGTGGATATGCCTTGTCAAGTAGCAAAAAGCTGAGTTGGTTCCTTTATTTATATATTTCATCTACCAATTATCTATTGTTAACGTAAACACCTATGTATGAATGACAAATAAATGTATTTTCTTTATATCTTTTATTTATTTCTTCACAAAATTACGTAATAAACCGGTAAACAGTCACTACTACTCCAATGAAGAAAAAGAAGCGGAATACAGAAAGCTATTTGGGTAAAATTAGAATCTCCATAGGACGTTTGACGGCGAGGAAATTCAATTCCGATGGAATTGAAGGGCGAATTAGATTGTCCATGGGAGAATGCGATTGTGAGTTACTATGTAACGTGAGGATTATGTGCGGCAATTTACATAATAATTCCGTATTATGTTCCGTATTAGTTCCCGTCACAACAATCCGTAGACTATATAGTCTACGGATTGTTTTTTCAATCTTCAAGAATATCTGCAAAAATAATGACACAACAAAAATAAATTTCACTCTTGAAATTTCCCCATGTCATGCCACTATGTCTTTCTGACCAGTGCGGTGAAAATATTTTAAGGAAACCGGGGCGGGTTGCTAGTTAAACATATAACCGACGTCACTAAAGTAACGGTGTATTTTTCAGGTTATATTTTTCTACTAAAACGAAATAACAATTTCGAAATCGGTCCACTAGTTTTTCAGTTTATCCGTTGCATACATACAATTTTTTCGTCTTTATAATATTAGTATGATAAATGCACAGTCAAGCTGGCCTCTTTTCTCATGGAACGGATGCAGCTGACCGAGGATCGTGGAGAGTGGAGAGAAATGGGGGAAATCTTGCCCAGCAGTGGGACAGTTAAGGGTAACTAAAAAAATGCACAGCTTCGAAGCTATTTAGTTCGTCAGCTCGAGGTTCTAAAACATGTTTTACAAGCGCTGCAGAATTTTATATTTCATTTTAATGCCCATCAACGTAGAAGCTGAGCATGTTATTAAAATAACCATAAAAATGTCGAGAAATAAATCAGCTTGAAAATCTCGACTATCAATTTATAACATAATTTATTTTCTGATAAATTCAGCGCATCTTTCATTTTATGTATTACGATAAATTCACAGAGTATTCGTAAGTAGATTAGTACCAGAAGAGCTTGGTGATGGGCTCGTCCGGGGAAGTACAACCATCATGCCTATTTCTGCCAAGTATTGCTGTGTTTCGGTTTGAAATGTGTGTTGGTGCCGATGAAATTACTAGCACGCTGAACATATGTATGTCTCAAGTTGATGGACGCAGGACATCGTAGGACACGTTCCTGACATGCGTGACTCACGAGGCAATGCTTTGTAGACCATATTATGCTTGTTCCATTAGGTATTTGTAATAAATTATAGTTTAAAAAACTAAAAAAAACGCTTTTATAACTAATTGAACTAAAAAGTTAAAAATAAAACTGTAATAATCAATTGAAAAATTTATATTATTGTACAAAAAAGCGTGGGGTGCTTTTTATAATAACTTCAGATATAATAGACAATTGATAAAATATTTACAACAATCAAAATCAAGCCCCCCACGCTTTTTGTACAATAATATAAATTTTTCAATTGATTATTGCAGTTTTATTTTTAACTTTTTAGTTCAATTAGTTATAAAAGCGTTTTTAGGGTTCCGTAGCCAAATGGCAAAAACGGAACCCTTATAGATTCGTCATGTCTGTCTGTCTGTCTGTCTGTCTGTCTGTCTGTCTGTCTGTCTGTCCGACCGTGTCACAGCCATTTTTCTCCGAAACCGTAAAAGCTAGACTGATGAAACTTGGTGAGTAGATGTATTCTGTGAACCGCATTAAGATTTTTATATGAAAATAGAAAAAAAACTATAAATTTTGGGGGTCCCCGTACTTGAAACTGAAACTCAAAAATATTTTTTTCATCGAACCCATACGTGTGGGGTATCTATGGATAGGTCTTTAAAAATGATGTTGAGGTTTTTAATATAGTTTTTTTCTAAACTGAATAGTTTGCGCGAGAGACACTTCCAAAGTGGAAAAAAGTTGGTCCCCCCCCTCTAACTTCTAAAATGAGAGAATGATAAATCCAAAAAAAATATATGTTGTACATTACTATGCAAACTTTCAACGATATTTGGTTTGAACGAGATCTAGTCAGTAGTTTTTTTTTTATACGTCATAAATCGTAAACCGCAAATTTTTTTTTCATTGAACCCATACGTGTGGGGTATCTATGGATAGGTCTTTAAAAATGATGTTGAGGTTTCTAATATCGTTTTTTTCTAAACTGAATAGTTTGCGCGAGAGACACTTCCAAAGTGGAAAAAAGTTGGTCCCCCCCCCTCTAACTTCTAAAATAAGAGAATGATAAATTTAAAAAAAATATATGTCGTACATTACTATGCAAACTTTCAACGATATTTGGTTTGAACGAGATCTAGTCAGTAGTTTTTTTTTTATACGTCATAAATCGTAAACCGCAATTTACCTTTCGAAGAACTACAAAAACCTTTATATTATGTTAATTGATGCTACGGAACCCTTCATGGGCGAGTCCGACTCGCACTTGGCTGCTTTTTTTTTAGTTTTTTAAACTATAATTTATTTTTCACTTTTTAGTTTTTTTTTTTTCATTTTTTTTTTTCATATTATTGCATTGTCATCGACCTTTGACAGGTGCCTGCAAAGTTTGAATCAAATCTGATCGTTCAAAGGAGGTTTTTTTTTTATTTCTTTTCATTTTTTTTTTTTGTCATCGACCTTTGACAGCTGTGCAAAGTTTGAATCAAATCTGATCGTTCAAAGTAGGTTATTTTTTTTTTTTTTTTATTTCTTTTCATTTTTTTTTTTTTTTTTCATATTATTGCATTGTCATCGACCTTTGACAGGTGTGCAAAGTTTGAATCAAATCTGATCGTTCAAAGTAGGTCAAAATCGAGCTCAAAGGGGTCGGTTACATACATACATACATACATACATACATACAGGTGAAGCTAATAAAAGCGTTATAAAAAAAGAATATAAATTGCATCAGTAATGTTACCACGTGTACAAAATTTTTCGTCATTTTTCTAATATCTTAAGGCTTTTTATTCCACTTGTTGATGGCACCAGCACATGAGCCACGTGACGCTTCTTGGTTATAGAATTATTGAATCGAAACTTCAGTATACTGTTTTCTGGAACATGAGCCCCATGCGCATATCACCACACTGGGTCGTCCCTCTTTAATATACAGGAAACAGGAAAGATGTAGATTATTACTTCCACCAGTTTATAATTACAACGCCCCTTCACAATTTTCTTTTTTTTTCCTAGTAAACGCCAAACAATACAAAATATGTCTTAGGTTGTACACATTATGGTTTATGAACGCCTAGCTATAAGACGTTTCAAAGTGATTCTTGCAATCCAACTGAATAAACTCACTTTTTATTTTATTTGACGGTCGATAACCCATCACCACACTGGTTCATGGCTCTTTAATAAACAAAAAGTGCACCAAATGGTGAGTTGTTTAGATTACTCCCCCAGTTTGTAATTCCGACGCTGCGGCCGTAGCGCGTCGATTGCCGTCTAATCTCTTTACGTACTGAAACTTTATTATCAACGACGTTGATAACTTTTTATCGGGTTAAGTATTTTTATGTTGGAGACAGATAGAAATACGGGCCCCCAAGTTAACATTACTTTACTTTATTAGTACTGATTTGGATAGAGTAATAATAATGTATATTTGTAAAAATGTATATTTTACTAAGATACTTGCAAAAGGGTAGCACGTGCGTGCCTGTGGCAAAATATTTTTTTAGGCGATGGTAAGCATTTAAAATCAGGTGGGCCATAATATGATTGTTCCACCAGCCAGTAAAAACTTCATGAAAAAATTTAATGAAATACGAGATTTTTAGGCACATACCACATAGGTAGTAGGATAACAAGCCCATCAAAATTCCATATTTTTTTTTAATATTATCTGAATCTGTTCACTGCTTCTGAACAATTAAAAAAAAGCAGCCAAGTGCGAGTCGGACTCGCCCATGAAGGGTTCCGTAGCATCAAGTAACATAATATAAAGGTTCTTGTAGTTCGTCTTCGTCTTTTCGAAGGTAAATTGCGGTTTACGATTTATGACGTATAAAAAAAAAACTACTGACTAGATCTCGTTCAAACCAAATATCGTTGAAAGTTTGAATAGTAATGTACAACATATATTTTTTTTAGTTTTATCATTCTCTTATTTTAGAAGTTAGAGGGGGGGGGGACCAACTTTTTTCCACTTTGGAAGTGTCTCTCGCGCAAACTATTCAGTTTAGATAAAAACGATATTAAAAACCTCAACATCATTTTTGAAGACCTATCCATAGATACCCCAAACGTATGGGTTCGATGAAAAAAAAAATTTTGAGTTTCAGTTTCAAGTATGGGGACCCCCAAAATTTATAGTTTTAGAAAAAAACGATATTAGAAACCTCAACATAACTTTTAAAGACCTATCCATAGATACCCCATACGTATGGGTTCGATGAAAAAAACATTTTTGAGTTTCAGTTTCAAGTATGGGGACCCCCAAAATTTATAGTTTTTTTTCTATTTTTGTGTAAAAACCTAAATGCGGTTCACAGAATACATCTACTCACCAAGTTTCATCAGTCTAGCTCTTATGGTTTCGGAGAAAAATGGCTGTGACTCGGCCGGACAGACAGACAGACAGACAGACAGACAGACAGACAGACAGACAGACATGACGAATCTATAAGGGTTCCGTTTTTGCCATTTGGCTACGGAACCCTAAAAAGTAAGAAAACTCGACGTCCTTCAAATAAGTTTCCAACATGAAAGGGGAAAGTGGGGTATAGGAGACTAGGGGGACACACTAATTGTTTAAGAAGGTAACTAATATTAACGAGCAGGTGCCTAATTTAGCGAAATTTTTAATTAACTTCTGTTCGGCGCTGTGAATCTAGCGAACGCCGGTGGCTTTGTCCGCATCATCCTTTTTATAACCCTCATTGTGATGTTTTTCATAATACGGATACTTTGCTACAGACAAAGAGCTCGTTTCAAATTAGTAGTTTGAGAGAGGATAAAACTAGTTTTTAGAGTTCTATGTAACACTCACCAAGTAGCGTTGTTACGAAAGGTGTGTGAAGTCAAAGAAATGCTTAGTTCTAAGTGATGATTACCTCTTAACATCTAGCTGATGGAGACAAGCATATAGCCTACCTGATGTTAAGTGGTAACCATCGCAAAGCATTACCTCGTAGGTCACGCACGCAATCATACGGCACGTAGCAACGTGCCGTACGATGCACTGCCCTGCGTCCATCAACTTGAGAGGTACAGATGTTCAGCCTCACGTGCCAGTAATTGACATCTTGTCTCAAGAAAAACTCCGAAAAAGGGAAGACCCAGGCACAGAACAGGATAAATTAAAAAAGAATAGCTCTGAAAACACAGACGCTGTCGAACAACAAACAAACTGACAAAACATTTGTAATTTATTAAGCTCGTCTTGTAAACAGGACAGAACTTGGAAAACTTCGAATAGTGGTTTGCGGCTTGTTTTGATTCTGATTTAAACTTAATTGACGGGAATTTCTCAAATTTCATTTGTAATTTATACCTGAAAGCAGTAGTTTGTTGTTCGTAACTTTGTAATGAATACTCACTCAACTCAACACAATAACTTGGCATAAATTATAATTTAGTTATAAAGTTTGATTATGTAGCTATTATGTAATTATTATGTTTATTATGAAATTACATAATAAATATTTAGTAATACAGTAAAGTTTGACTAGGTAGCTAAATTATGTAATTAATATGTTAATTATGAAAAAAAAATAAGATTGTGAGTATTAGTATATATTTATTTATTATCGCGGGGAGCCGGTCATGGAAAATGGTCATGTTAAAAACGAATATTCTTTGGCAGCTGTGTACTATTTCTGGGTGATGTAGCTATAATATCATTTTGTTTGGAATTGTATGGAAGAGGCCTATGACCAGCAGAAGACGTCTTCTGGCTTAGGCTTGTCCAAAACAAGGACCGGCATTTTTTCAAATACGAATAACGTACATGGAGTAAATAGTGCAAATATTCCCAATAACAGTTCACATTCCATAAAGTTTTCCCATAACACACCGCATTTCCCGCGCGGCACTAGTGGACTTCCGGGGGAAGTGCGGGAGGGGCTAGCCCACTAATTACGGCAACTATCGAACTTTAATTAGGCCGAATCCGGTTTGGGTCCAAATCTGTTGGCATTCACATTTACCACTAGTAAAAGTTAAAGCTACGAAATTAAATTTTATAGATCTCACTTAGTGTACTGGAAACTGAAGATGAAAGAAAAAAATGCATTTAAAGAAAGAAAGAAAATACACAAAGGCACAAATACATCAAAACACCCAGAACGGACAGCTGAAGACAGGGAGAAAAGGTAGGTAGAGATCGTCCAATCTTAAACTGCACGTCCCACTACTTCAGTCAGTCGTAAATTGTTCTCTATTACCTACATGTTAAAGATCATTTTGAAGTATGTACTTTGCTGTGAGCCAACTTCAAGAAAACGTGGTGGAAGGGCGTGCATTTTTAGACTGGTTTATCTATACCAGTCCTTATCTGTAGTGTGTGTGTGTGTGTGTGTGTGTGTGTAGTCTAATTAGACCAACAATACCGACAACAGAAACTCTAAGAAACTGGGCTCCAGTCCCGTCCCGTGCTAAATGGTCTAAAGATGTATCAAATAGGTCTCGACTCAGCTTTTTGCTGCCTGATATGTAGGAAGAAGCTACCATGCCAAGCAGCACTGGTTTTCAGACAAAGCCTTGAATGAACGCAGTTAACTAAAGATCTAACCATGAAGTTTGTGGAGTATCATCATCAACATGAAAAATCTACTGCTGGGCATCCCTCCCAGGCCTCCCCTAGACATGTCCAAGAAGAATGATCTTGGGCCCTTGCCATCTACGAAATCCCTGAATCCAGCTCAGTTGCATCTTCTTATCATAGATACCGCAAAGTAGTAACTAAATATTATTGCAATCAGTTTCTGTTTTATATCGGTAAACCATCTTTACCCCATGTTTGCCTATGTACGATGCAATTTAAATTTTAGTGCAATTAATAATTTTCTATCTATCATTGACAAACACCAATGGTGAGGCTACAGTGACCAGTTACCAACAAGTGGGTTGTATGTATGCATACAACCCACAACAAAAAAAGCAGCCAAGTGCGAGTCGGACTCGCCCATGAAGGGTTCCGTAGCAGTAATATAATATAGAAGTTCTAGTAGCTCGTCGAAAGGTACATTGCGGTTTACGATTAATGACTTATTAAAAAAAACGTTTTTTGAATTTCAGTTTTAGAACTAACAAAGTTTTTTAGTGTTTTATAAGTATGGGGACCCCCAAAATTTATTGTTTTTTTTTCTATTTTTGTGTACAAATCTTAATGCGGTTCACAGAATACATCTACTTACCAAGTTTCATCAGTGTAGCTTCTATAGTTTCGGAGAAAAGTGTCTGTGACATACGGACAGACAGACGGACAGACAGACAGACAGACAGACATGACGAATCTATAAGGGTTCCGTTTTTGCCATTTGGCTACGGAACCCTAAAACCACTATCCGAACGCCCATCAACTGCCACCGAGCCACTACTTTTCAGCTATCTGACGAGCCCGATATCTTTCCTGCACTATCTTGACCGAACCGAACTTCCCCCACTTTCCCCCTCTCCGGGGGATAGAAGGGGGAAATCCCGCTGATAACAACGTTACACGAAAGCTTATCAGAAGGCAGCTAACAGACGGAGCACGCGAGCTGCCAACTATTGAAAACAATTTGCCGGGTGCTAGTTTTAAATACACGAGGGGTAAAATCTATATTCTAATCTAAATTACTACGGCTATTAAAAATAATTGACTAGACAGCCACAAAAAAACCATTGGTGTAAAAATGGGTGTCATGAAACAAAAGATATAAAAGTATTTGTGTTGGTATGAAACCCCACATATGAGTCCCAGAACTACAGCACTCCTGTACTGTATAAGTATATCCAATTATAACAAGACTTATTGAATAGCTTCATATCAATTAAATTCTACGTATTCACTAAATCAATGCGTAATAATTCGAGATTTGTGAACCATAAATCCCGCTTTCCACTACAGTCTACAACACAAGCATACACGCTTGACATCGCAATGCATAGCGAACCGCGTGGTCTTCAGATTCCATTAAACCCGTGAGTTTATCCCCACAATACCTCGCATGTACGTGTATGTATGTATGTATTGCGTATCCATTCTGTAGGTGTAATTAATAAAGCGGAGGTGGCGAGAGAAGGCGATAAGCCGGGTAGTACTCGTAAATCACGCGCGCTAATGACTTCGAGTCGAACTTGGAAGCAACAATAATGGAATGAACCAGTAGTACGGCTAGGCTCA
This sequence comes from Thera obeliscata, assembly GCA_947578465.1. Lineage (NCBI taxonomy): Eukaryota > Metazoa > Arthropoda > Insecta > Lepidoptera > Geometridae > Thera > Thera obeliscata. The sequence continues at coordinate 17,016,844 of OX387912.1, read as the reverse complement.
CACTCCTCCATAGTCGGTCCCTCATGGTTGAGGATCGTGACCCTTTCCCATTCTGTGTACAATATCTCTCCATTTGGAGCGGTATGGAGCGCCTGATGCATCGGCATTTCCAGCTGCTCAAATACCTGGTCCGACCAACGCTTAGGGCTTCGGCCTCTTGGTCTTTTGCCTTCTACTTTGCCTGTTATAATCAGTCTCTCGATACAATCGGTATTTCTACGAGCAATATGGCCAAAGTATTTCAGGATTCTGTGCAGGCAAATAGAAGACAAACGCTTTCGATGTTCAAGTTTTAGTTGTTTGAGTATTGATATATTCGTTCTATGGGCCCACACTAAGCGTAAACTTAGGTATGCTTCTGACGTCACGATTCTGACGTCATCTTCATGGTGTCAATGTATTTGACAGGCGCTGCAGCTCAGTTGGCAGTAACCCTGCCTTCTACGCCTTAAGCTGTCGTTCCGATCCCCACCTATTAACAAATCTTTGTGTGGTGAAGACAGATATTTGTGTGTCTGGGTGTTGTATAGTATTCTAAGTATTTACATGTATTTAAGTATAATGTCAGCTATTCGGTTCCCATTGTACAAGCTTTGCTTAGTTTGGGACTAGATAGTGTATTGTGGATTGTCGACAATATTTATTTTGGATTTTTTTTGAAGATGCAAGCGCTTCTTGATTAATTCTTCAGCTTCATGATTCTTTAAAATAATTCGAGTAAATCATACTTAAAGTATTGAGTTGATCAATTTAACGCTTCACAAATCGATTTCGATTCCTTCCTCCGTAACGTAAGAACTAAGTGAATCTAAGCTCCACTTCCACGCTATCTTTAAGACAGTCATGGTTCCAATCAATTTGTTTTTTTTGTTTGTATAACCCTTCAAATTCAGCTGGGCGATTGTGTCCTTCTGTTGCAATATAACCAGGAACTGCTAACTAACAAAAGAACAGCGATCACAAAATATCTTGTTACCATAGTTTTTCGACCACTATTATCTGTTGCCATACTAGTTTTCAACGTCAAAGATAAGTTGAATCCGTTTTTATTGCAATCGAAGCTCAAAATAATGTCAAAACTGACAGTTAATACTATTAGTTAGAATTAAAGTCTATTATGTGATATTCTGATTTGATTGAAAATGTTTCAGATGGTTTTGGGAAGAAACGGCCATCTTTCTTCTTATGCCAAGTAGGGCCGACTTTGACAGAAGACTGACGAATTGACGGAAAAGTATTTTATCTATGTAATATATTATCATCATCCATCATTCTCATTAAACTACTTGACACTGGCAAAATTGATTCGAAAAGGACAGATGCCATTCATTAAGAAGAAGAAGAAGACAGCGGGGTCGCTTCCAGCAATATGCTACAGTGGATGCGAGTACTCGTAGTTAATGCGAAACGTCTAGATGCTCTATGCGTTAACTTTAGCAGTTTCAACTGTTTAAAGTGCAGCTTTTAAAAACGATCCGTTTAATGCGAGTTATTTGCGCGAATCAGCCGTTTATATTGAAGTTCGCCGCTTAAAAGTTTAATTGCTGGAAATACTCCAAGTGGATTTACGGTTATAGCAAGACATCAACGCGTAGCCAAATATCTTGATCTAATTCATAACAGCCTAATAAATATCTAATGGTTATATTCGTAACTACCTAACCTATATTTTATTTATATATTTTTCGATTATTTAGGATTTAATCTATGTTTGTCACCCTGTTTTTCGCAAATACATAATTGTAGTATTGTATTGAAAATGTGAAATTAAGCAATATTTATAAAGAGTCGAGCAGAATTTGAACCCTCGACCTTCCCCTTTGTACGTGGCTGCGCTGACCGCTGCGCCATCGGATCCTAATCACACTCGACGAATAAATAACTCATAAGGACTGTTCGATACTAACGCGACCGTGGCTCCATCTACAGGTTTTATGTTACAGTCCACTACTTACCTGCTCGATAACCGAAGTTGCATTCAGTTGAATCGACGAAATGTCATCTTGCTTTTTCATATTTTTCAATTTGTATGTTTTATATTTCCATAAACACTATAAAATCATAAATAAACTATGAAAATATATGTAAATAGAACGTAATCCTCAAAGCTTTTGCTTCGTACACGCGCATTGGACCATTAAGCTTTATGCAATCATTATATTAATGCTTCCAATGGACAGGAATAAATGAAAATTGCGTTTTGCTTCACCTGGTTTCAATGAACTCAGAAAATATAGATATTTTAGTGGTATTTATTGTGTACCTTGACGGAGACATATCATTTGATTAAATAGCGTTTCAAATTAAATTAAATGAAATAATTTGTTTGCTTGAAGCATGGTACATTTTAGAACTAAAATATAGGTAAATTTTATTAATAAATATACATAACTATAGGTTTACTTTGAAAGTTTATTTAATGTGGGAGTTTCTCAAGGTGACCTTATTTCTTTATTACGAACTATAGTGACAGGTCCCTTTATTGCCAGAGTCTGGTCCATCAAACACTCAAATTAATAACATGTATAGCATGTTTGTATACTTGTATAGCACAGGACTCGCGTCACTTCACACACACGATTAACGTAATGCGATTGCGACATCGCTTCGCTTGCGGCAGTGGGCGCTCGCCCTATAATTAATATTACACCACAACTCTATCCTCATACGAATAAGGGTTATTTTCCCTCGTGAAATGGTCTGTTATGAACCGAGTTTCATACTGATTATGAACGAAACCAGTTGAAGCGTGTAATATTCTTGATTGGTATTTGATTATGTTTGCACAAGGTAAGGGATTGTACAGGATAATTTGTTATAACAATTACATTACATATATAGGTACACCAAACTATATGGTAAAAACTCCATTTATCAGATTCATCATCATCATCAGCCTGAAGAAGTCCACTGCTGGACATAGGCCTCCCCTACACATTTCCAGGAACAACAATTCTGAGCCCTTTCCATCCATCGACTTCCCGCGATCTTAACAATGTCGTCGGTCCATTTGGTGGGTGGGCGCCCTACGTTTCACCTTCGGGTTCGTGGTCGACATTCGAGAATCTTTATTCCCCAACGGTTGTCGGTTCTTCGAGCTATATGACCTGCCCATTGCCACTTCAACTAAATCAGACTTGGGCGAATTTAAAAAGAGGAATATGTTTTTAGTCTCTAAGGCCAAGATTCATAGTCGTGACTTTGCTTTACAGTACAGCAAAGGAAAGTAAGCTTTGTTTATCGAAGTTTACTTTCAACATTATGAATAAAGAAGAGCTTGACAGAACTTTGAAATATATTTTTGGATGAAAGTAGAATGTCCATCAAAGTAAAGTCAAAGTGCGGTCTATGAATCTGGGCCTAAGTTTCTTCCAAAAAAATATATTTTCGTAATTAACAAAGCTAGCGAACTAAGGCGCGCTATCCCCTGCTTTCACTAAACACTAATGGCCTTCTTAAAAAATTGTTAATGAAATAAATAAACTGAAACTCACGTATTTACGTACTCAGGAGATACTGCACATCTCATTTTTGCATTAAAACTCATACTGGACAGGCCAATTCTAAGCCATAGGTCTGATTCCACGAGTATGTTAATCAGTTCCATCAGAAAACCAGATAACAATGAGGAAAGCCTCCGTTTAGCCTCAAATAAACACGATCCAATGAGTCGTTTAATCGCCGACCACCGCCTTGCTTACCATATCAATTCTCCTCGAATAAAAAGGTAATAAAGCGAAGAATAGGAAACTTTTCTTTCGGATAACGACTGAAGATTAGAAATTTATGGCCAAGAGAAACCTCCTAGGGTCTATTGCAAAAGTTAATGTATAAATAAACGGTAACAATAGGTGAGGGGTGGAGGTCTACGGCTTTTTAATTGATTGGGTTTCGAGAAAATATTGTTGAAAGAATTAGGTTGAGGCGTATCGATGGGGAAATGTTTTGCAAGGGATAACTGGGAAATATTAGAACTTTTTATATAAATACATAGATACGGGCGATTCTCTGTAAGCTCGTAATCGGCTGTCCCAACCGAATTTTTCAAAAAGTAATAAAATTATTTAAAAAAAAAAACATGGGCCCATTGTTTTTAGAACCATAACTATTTTAAGTGGTTTTCTAGACGGGATAGAAGCTCTAAAAACACAGTCCTCTGGCTGTCCCGAAACACCGAAACACATCTATCTACCTATGTATTTATGTATACATAAATACATAGGTAGATAGATGTGTTTCGGTTTGAAGAGTGGGTGCCGGGGAAATTACTGGCACGTGGGGCTAAACATCTGTATGCCTCAAGTTGATGGACGCAGGGAAGTGCATTGTAGGGCACGTGTTTGACGTCCCTGCACTTCGAGAGTATCTGTTATGGGCGATGGTTACCACTTAACATCAGGCCGCCCATTGTATGAGGCAAATAGTTTTAAGTTTTTTTATGTACCTGTTCTTTTATAATTTGTTGCGTGCAATAATCTATTTCGGCAAATTCACAAATTTCACAAAATCTTAAAATTTAATCATCAATTGTTCATAAAAATAGTACTTTATCATTTATTATATCTGGTGGGCCATATGCTCGTTCAACCAGCTAGATGTATAAAATAAGTCTTTTTCTCTGAATTTCACAAAAATGAAGCTCAATCTTTAATATTTGAGTGTTTAGGACAGAGCTTTGGAATATCAGTTTGCAGTGACCGACCCGCTGCATTAAACATGACAGAGCATGAGCGTAGACTATTGATTTATGAAGCTCCTGAATATTTCAGGTAACCTTTCGTCCGTAATGTCTATCACCAAAAGGTCGAGCCATTACCGACTTCTTTTCTGTCACGAAAATGTATAAATAGATTCTTATTTTAACTGTGATACGTCCTTCGAAGTTATTTTAGTTTATTTCTATAACATTTCGACTCGAGCCACAAACAGCACCCATGCCAGTGGAACTATAACGTATTTTTCTCGAACATGCTCGGAAATTTGAGCATTACACGCTTCTTCGAGATAAATCGAAATAGCCGGCTGGCCAAATACATGCGAGTAGCCACCGGAAAAAGTTGTATGAAAACCCATATCTGGTCGTGTTTAGCGGCCAAATAAATTACATATTAAACTCATATCTGTCGTGTAATTTAAAAATGGAACGATCTTTTACTGCGAAACATCGCAATCGCAACCAAGGAGGTAACATAACAAAGGTTTTATTTTTAAATTATGAGTTCTGCTTAGGTACTAAGGTTCTGCTAAGTAGTAACTAACTTTTAATTCCGCGCATTATTTGTGAAAAGTACTATTCGATTCTTGACCACAACTAGGCATTGATAAAGAGAAGAGAAGTCTTCACGCATGGGCTTCGATTTCTTCGCTCTTTCCTCACGTGTCTTCATTAGCATCTCACTTTGAAACAAGAGCAAGACAAACAAGACAAGAGACAAGAAACAAGACAACAAACAAGAGATCAAGAGGTAGACTGGGATCACGCTAGACGTCAACTTGAGGAAAAAAAACGAGTGCATATGGGGTTTCTCCATCTCTCTCTTTTTCTATCTTGAGAAGAGCGACCGGTCCGCAGTAGACACCGACTCCAGCGAAGAGAACAAGTAGAGTGAGAGGAATGCGTGTACTGTATCTCGCTCGCTCTCGACGCCTGGACCATTGGTTTAAAAGAGAGGTTGGACATGACTTACCGCTTTCAGAGATGGAGGAGGGCGACCGGTCCGCAGTAGACACGCCGGAAGACGACGACTCGAGCGAAGAGAACGAGTCGGAGCGAGAGGAGTGCGTATGCGGTATCTCGCTCTCGCTGAGCGTCCGCATGTCTCCAGGACTGGCGCGCAGCTGCAGCAGTCTCCGCCGCAAGAAGCGCTGTTCCCGCTGGAGTTGTTCCTTGTGGCCTGAGTTCTTTTTGTCTCGCTCTTCCAAATTCTGGAAAAGAAGGAGCAGTTTAGTGTGTGTTTGCTTTATTTTACAGTTTGATGATTTTAAGGGCTGGTAGGTTCGATAGGTTCGATTCTACACGAATTATTTTAACTTCTTACACTGGATACACACTTTTGTTTGATATAGTCTGTTTGTCCATTTTCTGTTTTCCCTACCAATCGATGGTGAAAACATAACTAATCAGTGAATTCTGCACCGAATAGGCAAACAAATGGCGCAAACGTAACCGCGGTATTCGAAAAAAATCTTTTCACCACGCTTGGTTCGAAATAATCAGTCAAAAAAAAAAAAAAAACAAAAATCTTTTTATTTTACTTACAACTTAGTTATAAATGGGGTTGGGACTCTTCAGTTAAGTAAGTAATCAGTGACACGATAAGAAAAAGAAGAATACTCAATAATTTCTAACCGTGAATTCGAAAATTGGTTGAATTATAAAACTCTAGCAGCTGTAGGTAACATAGCCAGTATAATTCACACTGTGGGCACGGTACGGCACAGGGTGGCATAGGGCACTGCGCTGAGTCCCGACAGATTTATGTGCGGGTATTCCATCTGCGGCCAGCGGTGATACCGACACCTAACCCCTCCATCATTCCCTCCACGTAGGCCAGGGGGGTTGGAGAGCTGGATAAGCTTTTTTTTTTAAAGTTTGTTTTGGATGTTATTGCTGCTATAGTCTTAAATTGTGCGACCACAAAAAATATTATAAATAAATACTGCGTACAATCCATACAGAACATTATCTAGCCCCAAATTAAGCAGAGCTTGGACTATGGGAACCAGATAGCTCATATAATACTTTTATAAATATTGTTAAGGGTATTGCTCATATCATGTGCTTTTTTCCAGATTATATGATAGGCGTTATCCAACTATAATTCATATAAAAGACGGTGACATGTTTTAAGGCTAACTTATATTTTTTTTCAAAAAGTGGTTTCACGACAACGCTAGTTAATTCCCAGCCTTGATAGACCAATTTTTAAACTAGACAGAGCGTATAACTTTTTTGAGCGTGCCGCGTATGCTGGAACTTAGTGTCAAAACACCTCTCGAAAAAACCGTTCAGATTTGACAGAAAATGCTGGAAATAAGTGTCAAAAACCTATGTAGGGCCGGCTTGTCTATGACTGCCTTAACTTGACGAAAATGTATTTTATCTATGTAAAATATCATCATTAAACTCATTAAACTACTCGACACTGGCAAAATTTATCCGAAATGGACAGATGCCATTCATTAAGAAGAAGAAGAAATTCGGCACACGCACATCCTAGTCAAACCAATGACATTTCCTCTCCATTGTAATGAGTTTCCAACCTTCTTGCAATAGACATTTCGTCACATCTTCAAACTTCTGGTACGGAAGATCCTCAAGACAAAAACAAAGGAAACCAAACATAAAAGAAAATGGGAATGATAAAATTCCTATCAACGTTTACTCCCTAGTCTTTCAGGGCTTATAGAAGAAAAGTGATTTGCCAATGGAATTTCCGTAATCGATGTGAATTACTATATTAGCATAATGCTGAGCTGACGCCGGCCAAATCGCCGAGTCAGCGCACTTGGCCGAGTAACTAGATGAGATCGAATATTACTAGCTTAGCTATCGGTTTTGAGATGGAAAAAGAAACTGAAATTAGAATAAGTACTACATACAGAACATACCATGATATTACGATGTTAGATAGATAGAAGATAGATAGAAAATACTTTATTGTACACCACATAAAATTAACAAAGAAATACAGAAAAACATCAGAGTGGAATACAATGGGCGGTCTTATCACTAAAAGCGATCTCTTCCAGACAACCTTGGGATGGACTGGACTTGAAAAGAACGATAGAGGACGATGGTGTAGATAAAAACAACAAGTATAATGTACACACAATTACACAATATAGTACTAATACATACATACATATATACAATACACCTAACAATAATATACATATTATATATATATATTTATATGTACAATACATACCTATATAAATATGATATACCTACATAAATAAATAATATACAGAAAATATATATATATAATAATATGATTAACATAAATACTAGACTGGTAAAAAGTGATTGAACAAAAGCTTTTTGAAAATAGGGAGTGATTTAGCAAATTTGATATGGGAAGGGAGAGAATTCCAGAGACGGACAGCTTGTAAAGTGAAGGAGTATTTCAGGAAGGTAGAATTATGAACAGGTGTCTTCAGTTGGAGGGTCTTAGAAGAGCGCAGCGAGCGAGGATTTGACAGATGGAGATACTCAAAACGTTCCTTGAGATAGAGAGGAGTGGATGGATTAAATAGAATACCGTAAAGAAGAGTGAGAATATGACAATTCCTGCGAAGGCGGATGGGTAACCACTTGAGTTTAGTACGAAATTCAGAGACATGGTCATACTTACGTAAGCCAAATATAAATCGAATACACACATTTTGAAGGCGCTCAAGTTTGTCGAGGTGTTTTTCAGTGAGATCGGGGTAGCAGGTGTCAGCATAATCAAGGATAGGGAGTAAAAGGGACTGTGCTAGTGTAATTTTGGTGGATGTTGGCAAGAAATTCCGCAATCTGCGCAGTGAAGCAGCTGAGGCGAACATCTTGCGACTTTGTTCAGCAAGATGAGGCCCCCATGACATATCTTTGTCCATCAAAACACCCAGGTTCCTCACTGTGTCACTTACAGGTATAGGAACACCATCAAAGATAATCGAAGGAAGAACCGACCAGTCAATTCTGGAGATCATTCTGGAGCTACCCACCACAATAACCTGAGTTTTCTTAGGATTCACTTTGAGGCCATAAGATTTACTCCAAGCAAGGATCCGCAACAGGTCACAGTTTATGGAGTCAATGGCTAAATTCAAATTTTCTACTGATTCTTGAGTGTATATTTGGAGATCATCTGCATAAAGGTGGTAGGAAGAAGAGAGAGTTTGAGATATTGAATTAATAAAGATAGCAAAAAGAAGAGGAGATAGAACGCCGCCCTGAGGTACGCCAGCAGTCAAATCACACCACGACGAATAGGTGTCATCGATTCGTATACGTTGCCGGCGACCGAACAGGTAACTATGAAACCAGTCAATGGCCGTTGGAGATACATTAAGAGAGCGAAGTACAGCCAGAAGTATATCGAAATCGACATTGTTGAACGCGTTACTGAAGTCTAACAATGACATCACAGTCACAAGTCCATTGTCCATGCCGTGACGAATATCATCAGTGATTTTGGTCAAGGCCGTCGCACAGTGGATCGTCCCCATACAAGAGGTAGGACATAGAACCAAAAATTTAAAAAGTATTTAATTTAAATAAAAAATATATGCAGTTGCGTTCCTCTATTGAAGGGCAACAAAAAATGTTACGCCGCTTTTTTTATTTGACCAGCACTATACGAGCAAATCGATGAAAACTGTTATTTTTGTATGGAAACGAACACAAAAATGTCTGTATCTCATGATTCCCTCCTTGTTTCGATTTGCGGTTTTCATTACTGTTATTGACCTATTTTATGCCACATTTTCTTCAAGGACACATGGTGCCCCCAGAGGGCCCCTTCCGAAATATTTTGCCTATAGCAACTATCTTTGTTATTGTATTACTGGTGGAATAGAGGTACATTTAGTGTACTTATTACCGAGAATTAGTTATCACTAAGCAGTTCCTTAAATAACAGGTGCATTAGTGAGTACTTTAATGACTTATTAAGGCTTTTGTTGAAATATAACAAACGCGTTAATAAGTCATTAAGTAACGACTACCAGTACTAGCTTAATCTAATTAGTTATTGTTATTACTATGTAAACAGCCCTTAAGCTCTGCATTGTGATTGGCTCATGTCATCATTAGCTTATTGCTCACTGTTAGTTGCAAACTTGTTGCCCTTTATATGTTTGTGTGTTTTGCAAATATGCTTCAGTTATAATTACAACCTCTACTAAGTGTTGTCATTATGGCTTTCCGTGGCTTTTCTACTTATCTAGATCTTTATGTTGCTCTTAGTAATCATAAAGATCTTCGTGACTATGATAATTTATTTAACACATTGAAGTCGAATAGTAACGTCCAGCTAAGTGAAAGTGATGAGTCGGATCTAAAGAACTGGTGTCGACGATTTTGTTATCGGATTTACTCTAAATGGGTGCAATCAAGAAGGACAGTCGACAAGTTTATGAACAAGAACAGAGAGTGGTTAAGTTCCGATATCATTTGGCCAAATTGCTTTAAGGAAAATATTGTTCACACTGAAGAAGCTGAAAATGAGGCAGAAGAGGTAATCAGTCCATCAAAATTGGATGCATCAACTTCAACATGTAAGACTCCTCGCAAACACTTTGAAGATCTATCGAGTAGGCAGAAAAGAAGACGTGTCGATGAAAATATTGCCAGTTGCAGTCGTCCAAATGAGCTTTTATATACTGTTGAAAGTGCACTTAAGTCTGCCGGAAAAAATGATGTAGCCAGAATAATGAAACATTTGCTGGGAAATCCTGAACACGTCTCAAAAGTTTTGAATGTCCTGGAAACTAAACAGAATACTTTGTTTCGTGAAGTTTCTACTCACAAAGCACTTCCTCTTTATGTTAACATGCAGTTATCCAAATGGCGTTACATCACACTTAGGGACTTTAGTTTTAAAGAAGGTCATGCGAAATACCCAAGCTATTACATGTTAGTGAAAGAAAAACTTAAGTGTTATCCGGCAAAAGAAGACGTAACTGTGACTGATATTTCCGCAAGAATACGGCTCCAAGCCCTCCTTGATCTCACAGTTAGAAGGCTGATCGATTCACTTGAATCGAATTTTGATGCTGGTGAACAACTTGTGCTTCATAGTAAATGGGGTTTTGATGGAGCTTCGAGTCAAAGCATTTATCATCAAAGGACAACAACAAGTGAACAAGATTTATCCAGTGTATTTATGGCAAGTCTTGTACCTCTTAAGTTAGTGACTTCTAGTGGAAACACAGTGTGGCAGAATGATCGGCCATCATCAACCACATATTGTCGTCCGATTTCATTTACGTTTATGAAAGAAACGGAAGCAAACGTGAACGCTGAAATTGATAAATTTGAGACCGAGATTCGTGGACTGGTCCCAACTGATTGCGGCAATGCTACTGTTACGCACAATCTGTGGTTAACCATGATTGATGGTAAGGTACATTCAATAATATCTGGAACTTCGGCAGCAGTGTGTGATTTGTGCAAAGCTCGCCCAAGCGAGATGAATAATTTGGAAGAAGTGAGATCTAAACCTGTGAATGAAGATTTATACAAGCATGGATTTAGTTCGTTGCATGCTTGGATTCGTTCTATGGAATGTTTATTACATATTGCCTACAGAATGGACATAAAATCATGGCAAGCAAAAGGTGACGACAACAAAAAAATTGTTAAAGATAAGAAAGAAGCTATTCAAGCAGCTTTCCGAAGAAACACAGGCTTACTTCTAGATGTTGTAAAGCAGGGTAGTGGCAATACAAACACTGGAAATGCTGCTAGAAGGTTTTTTGCAAACCCTGAAATGACTGCGGATATAACAAAATTAGACGTCAATTTAATTAGAAGACTTGCCGTAATTTTGCAATGCATTTCTTCAGGCGAAAAAATTGAAATACGAAAATTCAAATTATATTGTGATGAAACAGCAAATTTATTCGTGCAGTTATATCCGTGGTATAACATGCCATCAAGTTTGCATAAATTGCTGATTCATGGATCGCAGATAGTGGAGCACCTATCAGTAGTGCCTATAGGTTTTTTGTCTGAAGAAGCATCTGAAGCAAGAAACAAGGATTTTCGTAAATTTCGAGAAAATCATACACGAAAGCACAGTAGCATCGCCACTAATGAAGACATTCTTCATAATCTTCTGTTATCTTCCGATCCTCTTCTTACGAGCCTACGACCGAAGATGAACAATAAAGTAAAAAAATCTTCATTTAGAGAATTGGACGATTTACTCATACATGATCATAGTGAATTGGAGCTCATTGACACTTCAACTGATACAATAGTTGGAGCAGTTTCAGAATATAGTGACATTGAAGAAGATGACGACAATGATGATCATGATGATGAAGATGAAGAAAATACAGTTTAAGTCTTGTAGTTATATAGTTAGTAACTAAACAGTAGTATCCATTTATTTATTTTTAATTATATTTAATATTTATATTTAGTTATTAGTTGTAAATCTTTAAATGTTTATAGGTTTCATAGTAATTTACTATAAGGTTTAATAATATTTTATAGTGTCATATTGTATTAAAAAGATTTTAATACAAAAATATTTTCTTATTCATCATAAAACTTTTCTTTTCGACTTGTTATTAGCTAAATAATACGATGTCACAACTCATTAGCGATATTTTTTTTTCAATATATAATTCACTAATGCGCCTTTTCTTCATTTAACTTCTTAATTATGTATAATTCTCAGTAATTACAATAACTAATTAGATTAACTAGTACTGGTAGTCGTTACTTAAAGACTTATTAACACTTTTGTTATATTACAACAAAAGCCTCAATAAGTCATTAAAGTACTCACTAATGCACCTGTTATTTAAGGAACTGCTTAGTGATAACTAATTCTCGGTAATAAGTACACTAAATGTACCTCTATTCCACCAGTAATACAATAACAAAGATAGTTGCTATAGGCAAAATATTTCGGAAGGGGCCCTCTGGGGGCACCATGTGTCCTTGAAGAAAATGTGGCATAAAATAGGTCAATAACAGTAATGAAAACCGCAAATCGAAACAAGGAGGGAATCATGAGATACAGACATTTTTGTGTTCGTTTCCATACAAAAATAACAGTTTTCATCGATTTGCTCGTAAAGTGCTGGTCAAATAAAAAAAGCGTAGTAACATTTTTTGTTGCCCTTCAATAGAGGAATGCAACTGCATATATTTTTTATTTAAATTAAATACTTTTTAAATTTTTGGTTCTATGTCCTACCTCTTGTATGGGGACGATCCACTGTGCGTCGTGGTGCTATGTCCACGGCGAAACCCGGATTGGAGAGGATTCATTAGACAATTTTGGGAAAGGAATAAGCTTAACTGTTGATGTACTAGACGCTCTAGTACTTTTGAGAGGAAAGGCAGGATGGAAATGGGTCTGTACTCAGAAAACAAGATGGGATTCGATTTTTTGGGCAATGGAATTATCTGTGCATGCTTCCAGGCTATAGGGAACGTATTAGAGGAGATGGAGAAGTTAAAGATATGGGTTAGGACATGGATGACATCGTCAAGCATGGGCACTACCATATTAAGACTTATGCTGTCATTGCCGACCGCGTTGGATGCAATGGATGTAACGCTTCTCTTAACATCACAATCGGAAAATTGACTAAAAAGAAAAGGAGAAATATTAAGGGGTGGTATAGAAGAAAGAAGTTGAATAGTATGAGACTTGATGTTGTTATTATTATTCATTATTTACTAGCTCGCCCAGTTCCCGTTACTTTTTTGGGATAAAAAGCTGGTTTTAAGCTACCTTCCCACAAATTTTCAGCCAAATCGGCCGTTCACGCGTGATGACGTGATCAAAGGAAATAGTGATTAATTTTTATGAATATAGATAATTTCAGCCTATCTTTTCCCACAACAGGGCACAGGCCCTTACCCTTTTTTTAGATTTTTTTATTTAATATGTTGTTAAGGACTTAATTTTCTATCTACAGATAAATATTTCCCGTCAGATAAAAACACATCTATCTCTTTTTTTGGCATAACAAAAATAAGGAGTGACATTTCATATTCAACAAATAGTGTTCCGTAGATGGAAAAATCCGTAAGTATAAAAAACCTTATCTTAATCAGACGTTCAAAATGTTTAAACAATACTTGCTATATTCATTTAAATCTCATATTGTAAGCTTATTTTTTTATACTCTTTAGCACTCAACCGAGTTGCTATCCCCGCAACTTGCTCAGTGTAAACTGAGCTTTAAATGGTTACTAAGGAGTATACAATCGGGGTTTTGTGGGCATTTTAGAGAAAGCTTGAGCTTGACCGAGCGAAAATTTGATGATTATTGATTACACAAGGCTTTGAGTGCTCACGAAACTCGATTATCCTTTTTATTTGTATTGAGAATTTATTCTAATTGTTCAAAGATTCTGATAACTCATCATTATGTAGAAACTCCTTGCCTGAGAGGGATTATACTGTAGTAGGGCGTTTAGCCCGCGTCTTCGCGTTAAAATAAAAAAACAAAAAACAGACATTTCTCGAGTTTGACAGCTATACGTCATTTGTTTTTAAAGAACTTCACTAAAGGTAAGTTTGTTCAATCAATTAATTACAACGCATAGAGCTGACGAAAGACGTAAATTTTAAAAATTCCAACATTAAACGTAAGACTAGGCGATATGGTCTTGATACTATAGCCTGCTTCGAAAGGAGCGAAAAGGAATAATAATAAAAAAACAACGCATAGATTCCGCCTGCAGTTTCTCTTTTTGGACACTCGGACAAAAAGTTTCCTAAATGATATATTAGATCACAAACTACTAGTTTCATTAAAATCCGAGTCTTTTATCATTTTAGATCTTTATCATCAGCACTTAAACAACGGAAGAAGTTTCTAGTTCGGCGTAACTGATTCTAACATCAAAACGTTTATTCTTAGGATCATTATTATAGGACAGGAAGTAAAATATCAAAAGAAAGATCACCTTAGCTAAGTTATCTCTGTTTCAAATTGTATCAAGATAAATTCAGCCGTTAAATATTACAAACAGACAAACTTCTCACAAATCTAAATTAATATGATGAAATTTTAACTCGTGTTCGAAATACTCAGTATCGGTTACAGTACAATTGGTTATTTGAAAAGTTTTCCAATCTGCATGAAAATGGGGAGGTCGAGTTTTGGCTGTTATAAAAGCCACATTTTCTAGTTAGCCTTTAACCATGGTTTACTTTAAAAGCTAAACCTAGATATTTTGGTTGTACGCGGCTTTTACCTAATACATATCCAAAAGATACATTTTGGTGAGAGATTACACCACAAGAGTATTATAAAAATCTTGTTCTCAAAAGATAATAACGACCCATTTGAAGCGCATCCTTTTATATTACATATTCGAAGAAAGAGCGCTGGTGGCCTAGTGGTAGCGGCCCACCTTCCGATTCTAAGATCGTGGGTTCAAATCCAGCCGTGTAAAAATGAGTTTTTCTGCCCAAAAATTTATGTTCACTATGCCAGTGCTCTCAAACGGTGAAGGAAAACATCGCGAGGAAACCGGCATATCGTAGAACCTAAAAAGTTCGAAAATATGTGTCAAGTGCACGAAAGGAGCCTCTTTGAGGCGCACATATCCTTTCACCACACTTGGTTCGAAAGAATCAGTGACACGATAAGAAGAAGACTTCGAAAATAACTAGTGACTCGAGAAGAAAAATAGCGGAGTTTCGGTGAGAGATGATCAATACCACGTGACAAGGAAGGCTGGTATTGATTACCTGTCGCGCAGCCGTTTGAGCGTCATTCACCGGCTTCGGCAGCGCTGTGCAGGGTAGCCATGGTATACGACTTTCAGAAAACAAAAGTAAATAAAGTAAACAGGCCTTTGCATCTATTGTAGATGATTTATATTGCGTCAGGAGCAAGGTCAATGCTATAGTGCCTGGGACAGGATAGATGAAATAGGCTTGCCCAGCACCTATACCATCCTGACAGCTTCGTCAGCCTAACAGGAAAAACATGATCTGACTGATCTAACTAAGCCACGGGTTTCCTCACGATGTTTTCCTTCACAGTTTGAGAGCACTAGCATTGTGTACGTAAGTTTGTAGGCTGCCTATCTAACCTTGTCGCTTGGAGCTGGCAACTTGCTTAGGTCGAAGTACCTTGATTCACCTAGCTGATTCAAAGTGATCTTTATGATTCAATTAAATAAATGACTTTTGACTTCCCTTACTGAGGGATCACGATGAAACACCTCGTAGTTTAAAGTGTTTAGTCAGTGGTTCAGGATCATATAAAAAACGGTAGGAACCGAGACGTAGTTTGTTGCCTGTTCTTCTACGCTTGGTCGCGTGGAACTGGCACCTAGACTCACCTAGCTTTAAGACGTTTCAAAGTGATTCTTGCATCGTACTGAATAAAAAATAACCGAAGCTGCCACAGCAATACACCGAAGAGGGATTGATGATTACAACATACGGATCCTCTCAGACAGCACAGCAACACTTAGAGCTCTGGAAAATAACAACTGTAGTTCCAAGCTCATATACGAATGTCACCAGGCCCTAGAGAGCATTGCCACAAAGAACACGGTAACTCTACAGTGGATAAAGGGACATAGCGAATTACTTGGCAACGATGCCGCAGACCAGCTAGCCAGAAGAGGCTCAGAAACACCTATAGTAGGACTAAACCCCTTCCTACCTCTGCCACTCTCACAGCTACGAACCTGGATACGGCAGCGCTCGCAGAAGCAACACAACCTGCGCTGGATGCGCGCGACTGACTGCAGACAGTCAAGAGCAGCAATACCAGCAACCACACCCAGACTGACACGTCGTCTAATATGCCTTAACAGGCTAGACCTCAAAACCATCGTGGGAACCCTAACCGGCCACTGTCCACTGAACAAACACCTACACAACATCGGAGCCACAGACAGTCCACTCTGCAGGGGATGCCTATCCGAAGAAGAATCAGCTGCCCACGTAGTCCTGGAATGCGAGGGCGTAGCAACTCAACGACGCGAAATCCTGGACCACCCCAGGTCACTCCTCCAAGCCTGTGAAGCCCCCAGGAAGCTTCTGCGCTTCTGGGAGGAGTTAGGCTGGCTACAAGTATAGTCAGCGTTTCCTGACGCAAAACGGACCGACCTTGAGTCCAATTGCGGAAACAGGAGTCCCACACATACATACATACATACGAATAAAAAATTATTGACTTTGACTTTGGTTAAAAGTCAATCCTGTTCAGAAGGTAAAGTGTGGACTCCCTACACTGCAATACATAATGTATTAACTGAATGCCTACGAGTAGTTTCACAGCTCGATGGTTATTCATAGGTCAAGGAATATGTTCTTGGCGTGTTAAATGTGAACGCTTCCGTTGATTAGTGGTAGCAATGCCTTTAGATTAAGATGGGTTTGATTTGCTGTGTTTCGGTTTGAAGGGTGTAAGTGCCGGTGAAATTACTGGCACGCGAGGCAGAACATCTGTATGCCTCAAGTTGATGGACGCAGGGTGTTGCATCGTAGGGCACGTTCCTGACGTGCGTGACCTACGAGTCAATGCTTTGTTATAGGCGATGGTTACCATTTAAGATCATGTGGGTGGGCCATATGCTTGAAGAGAAAATCGGTTGTCTGTAAAGTCGGTTTACTGTCGATAGTTGAACGTGACAACGTCATAAGCCGCAATTATCGATGCTATAAACAATTGACACGACATTCACTTTTCACTGCACTTCATACTTGACGAAAACATGTAAATGTATTATTGTATAGCAGCTGTCCACGCGGACGCATCGCTCACTAAAGTAGAGAGACAGATGTCGAACGCTGCCGAACGCGGAGGCCGATTGTGCCTCTTTGTCGCTCGTTCTGCGCTCTCGCTTGCACTTTAAGCCTTAAATGGAACGCCTCAGAGCGAGGTAACGCCGCATGAGTCATGTTTTTTCGTGCGTCCAGCCGGCTCCATAGAATTATAAGATGTTGTCACGTCAAAAAACTTCACTTTTTAATGTTTCCGATACGTTTGTGTGTGTTGTGTGGGTGTGTTTCTATGTGTATTTTTTTGCAAATGTAGAAAGCATGCCGACAAATGTGATGTACGCTTTACAGCGAATGCATGACTTTCAGGAAACTTTCTCAAGTTTATCCCGCGATGATAGATGGCAATATATCTTCACGGCCGCTTTTACGAGAAACTTCGAAAGTGCTACACATAATATAGTAGGTGTGTGCTTCCTTCCTGCCTACTATAAATCATTTTATTTTATGACAAAATCCACAGCTTACTCACAGATCATTTAGTTCTTAAATACCCGTGAAATATTTCTGATATCGTACTATAAGTATTTATGAAAATACAACATTTACGTAGGTATTCTACTTTTGCTTAGTTTGAGGATAGTGAGTGCTGTATTTATAAAGTTCTTTGAAGTTTTATAATATTTTAATTAGGTTACAGGGTAAAGAAGCAGAAGAAAGCTCATGACTGGCCTCTCGGCTGTGTGTAAATAAATAAATAATATGGACAATCCACACAACACTATCTAACCCCAAACTAAGCAGAGCTTGTATATACTACGGAAACCAGATAACTGATATAATACTTAAATACTTTTTTTTTGTAAACACATACTATAGAATACAACATAACACCCAGACAGAGAACAAACAGCTATGTTCATTGTTCACCACACAAATTTTTGTTCTCAGTGGGGATCGAACCCACGACCTACGTCGCACAGAAGGCAGAACTACTGCCAACTGAGCTGAGAAGCCAGTCAAGGCCCAGGCCGTGGGTTGGATCCCTACCGAGAAAAAATATTTGTGTGGTGAACGCAGACGTTTGTTCTCTGTCTGATGGGTGTTACATTGCATAATAAGTATTTACAAAAAAAAAGTATTATATCAGCTATCAGGTTCCCATAGTACAAGCTCTTCTTAATTTGGGGCTAGATAGTGTTGTGTGGATTGTCCACAGTATTTTTCATTTTTTTTCATCATCAGCCTGTAGGAATCCACTGCTGGACAATAAGTCTCTCCTTTACATTTGCAGGAAGAATGATTCTAAGCCCTCTCCATATATCGACTTCCCGCGATCTTAACAATGTCATCGGCCCTTCGGGTGGGTGTTCCTTCTTCCGGAAGAAATCTACTACTGCTACTAGGAGTTAGTTATTAGCTACTAGCTGTGCCCGCGACTTCATCCGCCTGGAATAGTGATTGGGTAGCATTTTTAACTTGCAACGAAAAAAATCTGTATTCGAGTGCATGTGGCACAGTCAGGGTCGGGCAGACGCCGGGTAAGCACAGTTTGGCATATTTCCCCCCCCATTTTTTTCTTGTCGCAAGCTTAAATAAAACATTTACATAAACCTTACATATTTCCATGCAAACTTTCAAGAATAGTCTTATTGTTATTTTACACCCTTTGTAATACACTAATTTGTGGGGAAGTAGAAGAGAAGACAGCCGCGACTGATACACACAGTGTGCACAGTCGAACGGGACCTGGCTTGCCAGATTTCTGTCAGACGTCCGAACGCTCAAGGTTACGTCCGCGGCTTACATCCGATAGTTTGCACACTTCAGTGTACATTCAATAGCTAGATATCTATCAATCAAGCTGGGAACATATTATTAGGCGGACGCGTCCGACGGACGCGGCTGGCGGACGCGACTGATAGATATCTAGATAATGAATGTACACTGAAGTGTGCAAACCATCCGGACGCGTCCGACGTCCGCGGCTTACATCCGATAGTTTGCACACTTCAGTGTACGTTCATTATCTAGATACTATCAGTCGCGGCTGTCAGCCGCGTCCGTCGGACGCGTCCGCCTAATATGTTTTCGCCTTCAGTCGCGGCTGTCAGCCGCGTCCGCCTAATATGTTCCCAGCTTAAATATCGATCTTTTCAATCCATCGACGCTTATGACTATCTGCCACTGGCAACACTGGTCGGCAATCAGTCAGTCATAAGGACTTGGCGAAAAGACTTTGCATCCCCGCCAGCACAAAAGTCAGTCACTTAAACAAACAGAAATTTCTCGATCGAAAGCCGTCGCAATTGTACAAAAAAGTTTAATTCTCATGAAAAATGGTGTTTTCAATAAGTGTTTTGCAATAATACGTTGCATAAATGTCCTTTCTAATGATTT
This sequence comes from Thera obeliscata, assembly GCA_947578465.1. Classification (NCBI taxonomy): domain Eukaryota; kingdom Metazoa; phylum Arthropoda; class Insecta; order Lepidoptera; family Geometridae; genus Thera; species Thera obeliscata. The sequence goes on along the minus strand of OX387912.1, from coordinate 16,997,012 downwards.
AACCTATCTGTGTACCAAATTTCATTGCAATTGGTGATCGTCGAAGTGTTTTGGTGTCAGAGTGAGACAGAAACATCAATGTGATGCTCTTTATAACGTTTTAAAAGGTTTGTAAACCTTTTTTCACAATAAAAATTAGTGTCCTTCCTCAGACCCTGAACTATCTGTGTACCAAATTTCATTTCAATAGGTTTAGTAGTTTTGGCGTGAAAGCCAGACAGAAGGACAGACAGACAGACAGACAGACAGAGTTACAAACGCATTTATAATATTAGTATGGATATATTCCTTATCAATCACCGTTTAGCGAATAGATTATAGAACCGAAGAAAATTGCTTTCCCCGAACCTACGTGCTGGGGTCGAAAAGGACCCTCATAATTAAGATAAGTTCGATCGTGTGCGGGCAAGTGTCTACCTAAAGTAATAACCCCTTCAACATGATAATTTAATGATACTAGTGTTAGAGAGTTTAGATTAGAAATGTCGCACGTAGTATATCTTGACCGGCCTCTCAGCTCGGTTGGTAGTAGCTCTGCATTCTGCGCTAGAGGGCTTGGGTTCGATCCCCAGCGAGAAACAATATTTGTGTGGTGAACGATATTTGTTCTCTGTCTGGGTGTTATATTGTATTTCAAGTATGTATTTACAAATTAAATGTATAATATTATATCAGCTATCTGGTTCCCATAGTAATTGGTTCAAATTTGGGGCTAGTTAGTGTTGCGTGGCTCGTCTACAATATTTAATTTATTTATTTATTTCGATGACATAAAATTGAAATGAAATACTTTATTTGAAGCATGGTCACATTTTAGAACTCAAGTTTGAAACATTGGTAAAAAAAAATTGTGGTCAAAGAAAAGTATCAGATTAATATTATTTTGTTCATCTAAGCGGAAGACTTGAGGCTCAAAACCTCTATCACCAGCATTAAAGGAACCTATATACATAAATAGTAGTCACCTAAATAGCAAACAGGCCACTTTAGATGTAAGAGCAAAGTGTGGTTGTCTCTCCCGGCAGTTCCCGGCTTCATAATTAAGAAGATGTAGTTCGATCGCTGGGGAGTGGGGATGTAAGCGACGTCGGAGGCGCACACTCGTAAATCCGCGATTATGTGCTTCGTGCGAACGTTTTAATGAGTGCTGCCTCGCGTTACATGCTAGGGTTGTCGCTTACTGCACCTATTACAACAAAAAATTGGTTGTCTGTAAAGTTGGTTTACTGACGATAGTTGAACGTGACAACGTCATACAGCTGTCCACGCGGACGCATCGCTCACTCAAGTAGGAGAGAGACAGATGTCGAACGCTGCCGAACGCGGAGGCCGATTGTGCCTCTTTGTCGCTCGTGCCGCGCTCTCGCTTGCACTTCAAGCCTTAAATGGAACGCCTCAGAGCGAGGTAACGCCGCATGAGTCATGTTTTTTTGTGCGTGCGACCGGCTCCATCGAATTACAAGACGTTGCCACGTCAAAAAATCGAAATTTTAGACTTCACTTTTTGCTTACGGCCATACGTTCTCCGATATTTTTTCTACATTTCGTTAGCTGCAGTGCGTTTGCGACTTAAAACGTGAGCGTGAAATCGTCACACCACTACTCGTCTTCCTCGATAGTCACACGAGTATTATTAACTACAGAAATAGCAATTCAACGGCACAAACGAATTTGTTGATGTAGTGGTATGTACAATAGGATACAGCTCAAGTTACCTAAAAACAAAGAAAAATGACGCTTGTATACTTACTAAAAAACTAATAAATAAAATAAATATTCTGGACAATTCACACAACACTACCCAGCCCCAAACTAAGCAGAGCTTGTAATATGGGAACCAGATAGCTGATATAATACTTGAATACATTTTTTTTGTAAATACATACTTAGAATACAATATAACACCCAGACAGAGAACAAACATTTATGTTCACCACACAAATATTTGTTCTGGGTGGGGATCGAACCCACGACCTACGGCGCAGAAGGCAGAGCTACTACCAACTGAGCTAGAGGCCAGTCAACTAATTTCAAACTAGTGGTGTTGGCCGACCATTTACCCCAACCAAACATTTTAATCCCAACCTGACATTAAATAAATAGTAAATTCAAAGACGTGCTCTGTAAAGCACGGAAGCACTCAGATGTAAGTACAACTTCACAGCAAGGATCAAATATTTATCAAGATACAGCAACTGGAAACCTGAGCTGTACAGCACGGCTAGAAACCTGAGCTGTACAGCACGGCTGAGCTCTAAAGCGCGGCAGTGTCAGATGGCAGCCCTAATCCTGGCTCCCAAGAGCCGATAAGCCCGCAGAATTGCCGGCAACTTGAGAGACACGGATGACGCGAGTACCTACATCGACACTTGCATCAGTATCTAGAATCGACTTGCATTTTAGAGGATTCGTCTGAGTTTCGGATTCGACTTGAATTTACGACCTTTGGGGGTAGCTCTTATATCTATAGTCTTTTAGTAGTATGGTTCTGTGGATAAAATGTTTGCACGATTGTCCTACATTGTTGCAAATTGTGTGAAAAATTACAAGGATAAGAAAGAAGTAAATGGAAGAGAAGAACATGTTGTGCCGACCCCAAATAAAGTGGGATAAGCAGATGGCAGAAAGAAGAAGAAGAAGAAAAAGAAGATGGTTATAAAGAAGACTGTGACTGATTGTTAAGAATTTATGAATTTCATTCAGAATGAATCGAAAGGAAATGTTATTTCGAAAATTGTATTTCCAAAAATATCTCCGGAAGATAAACAAGGGACTTCCGTACCCTTGAAGATTTGAGTTTGCTTGAACGACTTAGTTATTAGAGAGATACAATAAACGCGTAGTAGGTATATTTCGAAATATAATAATTGAAATTCCGGCTTGAAAACTTTCAAAGAACGAAACCTCAGAATCTTATTTTATTAAGAGCGCAACACAGAAAACACATTACAATAAATAGGTGAAGATAGTCCAATTTATTTATTTTTTACTAGCTGATGCAACAAGCGTATGGGCCACCTGATGTAAAGTGGTAACCATCGCCTATATCAAAGCATTGCGTCTTAGGTCACGCACGCCAGAAACGAGCCCTCCGATGCACTGCCCTGCGTCCATCAGCTTGATATTAAACTTGGTGTGTTCAACAAGGAACAATTCAAACCTAAGTTAGAGCTTGAAGCACACAGTTCGAAACACGTGTATTTCCACTCAACAAACAGAACAATTCCTAACGACATTACATTGAGACGAAAGTTTAACAAATACCATCAATTATACTAACCCCCGTCACAGAAGAGGAAGTAAATACTAGTGCTTAGAAGTTTCACTTAAATCAAATCAAAAGTGTATTTATTCAGTAGTATCTCAAGGATCACTTTGAAACGTCTTGAATCTTGGTGAGTATAAGTGCCAGTTCCACGCGACCAAGCCTAGAAGAACAGGCAACAAACTATGGCTTGGTTCCTACTGTTCAGGAACTTACTACTGAAAACTCGGACTCGACCGGTGAAGTACTACCATCATGCCTATTTCTGCAGTGAAGCAGCATTGCTGTATTTCGGTTTGAAGGGTTTGGATGCCGGTGAAATTACTAATAAATATAAATAAATAAAGCACGGAAGCACGGGACGGCAACTTCTAATTTTTTGTAATATTAACATTTGAAAGAACTTACATCAGACTTTAAAATATCCGGCAGAAAACCTCAAGAAAATGCTCAAATTGCTAACAGCTGTGCAAGTTTGAACTCAACTCCATTGGAATAGAGCTCATTAGAAGAAGTACTGGAGTGCCTGAGGGAGCACGGAGAGTTAGAACAATTACCGTGGCCCTGTTGTTTTCAGTTCGAAACCGAATGAAAAGTGCCGGAGCGATGCCTTTTAATTAGTCCCGCATATTAATCAGCTGAAGAGCCACGGATACAAGATAGGAAAGTTGTGTGAGACGCGACTTATGAACGCGATTATTAATCGCAACTTCGCAATCCACTTTGAAAGGGCAACGTCCGCTTTAATCTCTAGGGATCTTGGTTAGTCATTGACCCGCTCGACACTAGTCCCCCGTGATAAGATTCTGGGAAACATGAACTACTTTAGCTAGCTTGAATACTTTAGAAATCTAACAGTTAAAAAAAAATACAAAATGGGAATGCGACTGTGATCCCCAGGCTAGGAACGAGTAGATTATCTTTTAGATGTTTCTCTAAATGCAAAGAAATAAAATCTCGTCAAATAATAGATTATAGAAGATAAGATCTTACGTAAACAATTTAGAATTGAATTGAAGAACTATTTATTTACGAAACAAGCACTTCAAGCACTTAAACTAGTTTTGAATAATAACCTAATAAAAGTTCCTGATACTACATTTCTGTGTGAAGCTTGTTTGCGTCTGCGTACGTAATGAAATACCCATGCAATGTCTTGGCCAAGCTCAAAAGTCGCGTCCTCAGTTCTTATAATCTAGCTATCTACTTGCTAAACTAAACCACGCCATTAACATATTAGATTCGCTCGCGCGGAAGGACAGTAGTTCGGAATCCCTTTGCGACGCTGATTGTCCGTAATTTCGCCTTTAGTTAAATTGTCAGTTAACAGCCGGTCTTGCGGTTCAAATACGAAAAGAATATTTATTTTTTCCAACGTTATTGCTTTTTTGCCCTTTATTATGTCTCGGTCGATACTTTGGTTTGAAATCGTATTCACACTCGTTCTCAATTTAACTAACGATGTTTGGAATGTAAGGCCTAAAACCCACACAAGCGACGTAAGGCAGCAGGCGTGGAACAGGCGTGGAACAGGCGTGGCGCAGGCGTGCGCCGCTTCAAAACGATTTCAAACAAAATGTGTGCAGGCGACGTTTTTGAATTATACTGAAGCGACGCGGCGCAGGCAACGAAACGGCGTGTCTGCGGTCACCTGCTGTTGAAAACGTTCTACAGGGTTATTCATTATTAACTGCAAATACTCAGGAATTAGGTTCAACAAATAGAATAAAAAATATTTATGAAATTAATTTTTTTAAATTTGATCAAAAAATTTTTCAAGTTTTTGTATCAAAATTTTATTTTTATTAATTTCTTTACGGCTATTGCATAATGATTGCCATGGAGAACAGGTCGATGACCCACCCAGGCGGTGACTGAACGCAGAGTGTCACTCACGGCGCGCGGGCGCGGATCAAAGGTCAAAATAGGTCAGGCGCCAATGATTTCTTTATCGATTTTCTCGGGATTTTCATAACAAAACTTAAAAAAAATCATTTCATAAATATTTTTTATTTTATTTGTTGAACCTAATTCCTGAGTATTTGCAGCTAATAATGAATAACCCTGTATAGTAAACCTGCGCCACGCCTGTTCCACGCCACGTCGCTTGTGTGTGTTTTAGGCCTTATACAATTTGGTGTTTTAATTAATTACCGGATTAAAGTTCCACGAAATACAAATAGATCCATTATAACACCAATGTAAAGTAAATATTAACTTGGAAACGTGCCCTAATGAAATATTACACAGCAAACGGTCTAAAATACAGTTTGATTGGAAAACTTACTTTGTTTAATTTAAATCCGCTCCCAGCGCTCGAGTGTTTGGTTAGTAGCTTTAGTTAGCTTAGCTCCGCGAATCTATCCTTAATCGAAACCAAATTACACGACCGCCATTTACATTTGCTCCAACAAAAGTCAGAAATAATGAAATAATGAATAATGGAAACCAAAACGTAACTTAATTACGCTAATGAACGCGGAACGTAATACAAAAATAATGCATCCGACATCAAAGCACGAGGATGAAGCCGTATTAATTGCGAACAACAATGAAATACCGAAGCTCGACTCGTGTTCCGATATCCGACTCAATAACGCGAAGGAGCAAGTTGGGTTCAATAACAGCACCGCTCCAATGACAGCGGTTTACTTTACACTCAATTAGTGAAGCGTCATATATGTGAACCCCTCGCCTCCCACCCCACAAGACCTCCCTAACTCATCCAGTCGTCAGTTGTTCGGAGTTTCCCTGAATTAATGCTCTTGGGAACAAATCGCTTGCACTGAATTCGCTTAAATTATGATGAAATGTGTTACGCGTATGAAATATTAAATAGCGGTACAAGATTCACACCTTGAGGAACGCCCGTGCGTCATGCTGCGTAGATAAACTTTGCATGGGGATTAGAAGTTGATAATTATTGTAATCCGATGGGAGTGTTTCTCTCTAAAGTTGTAATTATTTGAATTTGTCAAGCATCCTTAGCAAAAGCATTTTGAGGTACTTTGTCGAATGCGTTCGTGAGGTTAAATTAAAGATGGGAACCGGTTGGCGTTTTCCGCAAACGTGACTAAGTGTCAGATGCGCTATCGACGGACAAATCTCTCCAATTACAATGGCCGTTCTAATCTCGACGTGGTATTTATTTAAAGCACCAATAAGTAGATGGTCACGTTTTTATTGAGGAAATTCGTATACTTTTGGTGGATTAATTACTCGTACGCTTCGCGTAACCGCAGGACTTACAAATTAATTTGATAATGTTGGGATAAAAGGCAGGAATTAATGTTCAAACATTCGTTAGTATTTGCTTTGTTTTCCATTGTATAAAATTAAATACACCTTTAATTACGAAACCTTCTACCTTTGGGTAATAAAACTTTTACGTTCCCAACCTTGACTTCCTTAACTTTTACGTGTCAAAGTAGCTTTTAGTGGTAAATTCCTAAATGCGATGTCAACTAGCTTCCCCAACGATTACTATTATAAGTAGGCAGTATATTTTTAAAATAAACACTACCCCTACGAGCTGTGGTGCGGCGAGAGTCATTATGGCTTTTATGGGCCATAACGCGGTTTCAACCTTATAATTCCGAGTTTTTCTACAACGTGAAAACAAAAATAAATCACGACATCGATGCCGAGGGAGCCACACCGTGCGCCGGTAGGGCACGCCGGGGGAATGATCGCGGGAAGTGTAACGTGAACGCGAACAGGCCACGGCGGAGTACGGCTGTGGGTTTTTCAAGTGTGAGAGGTGAAAGGTTTTTAGAACGTACACAATGGGAGTGAGCGCCGAATTCGGCGTTTACAAATTGCAGTAGCACGATGCACATGAATCTAGACTTGTGTGTATAGCGATATGAAATTGGAGAACTCAAAGGATTCTTGTAGATCAATACGAGGTTAAAAATAAACATCAGTGATGAATGCCAGGTGGAAATCAAAATGGTTGTATTAATGACGGATTTCATCACAATTTGGTTCAAATTATAAACGGACGTGTCAGAACTGAAGCTCGACACGCGACGCCTCAGGCTAGGATGCGTTTGAAAACTCACGTTATGACGGGGGCTATTAGGGCTGGCAAAATTGTATATTACCTACACATAGATCAAACGCTATATTAATCAATTATAATAGACTGAGAGTTGCCGCAGTTTTTAATTTGTTAGTATCGAAGTACATAGTCCAGCCACATAATATTAAAATCAAAGAGAGCAAAAGCGAAATTTGCCAAAACTGTGCTTTTCAATTTGCTGCAAGTCTCCATAAAAAGAGATTCTAAAGAAGCTGCTATTGTCAACCATTGTACACTTTAAGACCATTACAGCAAGAACATTTTAGCACCTTATTTTCGAACAAGTCTACAATTAATAGCAATTTATAGCTTTTTGAAACAAAGGGTGCTATCTCCAGTCCCATTGTGAACGGAGTGTAATAACTTCTCGTCTGACGTTTTAACATAATCATCAAATTAAGTTCGAGAATGACAGTGCGCGTTATAAATGAAAGCGCGAACATTTCGGAAGAGAACTTTGCGAATATTTGAATAGTTGTAATGGTAGTCATGAAATACGAGCATGTGAGAGTTTTGGGTGAACTGCTGTGAGAAAACGAATAATATGCCAAAATGTTTTGAAGCATAAATAGCTAAGCTTAGGAATAGCTTAGTTCGATAATGTTTTGTGACTTTGAAGTGTCAAACAGTAAGAAAATTATGATTAAACTACAGAAGTTAAATTAATGAATGTAAGGTCACCGACATAGCTCGTAGAGTTAGTAAGTTGAAGTGGCAATGGGCAGGCCATATAGCTCGAAGAACTGACAACCGTTGGGGAATAAAGGTTCTCGAATGGCGACCACGAACCGGAAGACGAAGCGTTGGGCGCCCACCCACCAGATGGACCGACGACATTGTTAAGATCGCGGGAAGTCGATGAATGGAAAGGGCTCAGAATCGTTCTTCCTGGAAACGAGTAGGGGAGGCCTATGTCCAGCAGTGGACTTCTTCAGGCTGACAATGATGATGATGATGATGAATTAGGAATAGGAAGGAAATTTCAACCACATTAGTACCTCTTTGATGCAACATAATAGAAAGGCAAACAACAACCCTTTGATAGGTAGATGCAAACATCGTTCTATGTAATATGTGTGCATATACATATGTATATACAAACTGAAATGCAAATTCAGTACAATTCAATAACAATTGACTCAATATCCATATACATCTGAAAATGTATTTGCTACATTCCTATATGTCAAACAAACTGTGTTTGGTAAAATCAGTGATGCAACAAATACTCAAAACGCTTTTATTTGCGAAACGCTAAATGGATTGAACTCTGTGAATTCTTCTTGTTTCAAATTCACTCTGACTGAAGCCAAATATCAACGGGATGACGGGATGCAAAGGAATGAAACGCGGAACATAAATACTCTGATCAAACTCTTTTGTCGAATGTCAAATGAATACTTTTGAATAACGCTTTTAAATTTCATGTGTATTGAGTCTGCCTTTCCTCATATTTTAACTGACATATTGTATAGAAGTTAGTACTTTGTTTTGTAGTAGTAGAGCTCTTTGTGATGGGCTCGTCCGGGGAAGTACTACCACCATGCCTATTTCTGCCGTGAAGCAGCATTGCTGTGTTTCAGTTTGAAGGGTATGGGTGCCGGTGTAATTACTGGCACGTGAGGCTGAATATCTGTATGCCTCCAGTTGATGGACGCAGGGCAGTGCATCGTAGGGCGCGTTCCTAACGTGCGTGACCTGCGAGGCATTGCTTTGTTATAGGCGATGGTTACCACTTAACATCAGGTGGGCCATATGGTTGTTCCATCAGCTAGTTACATAAAAAAAATGTTGAAAAGCTCCGAAACCTGCAATTTTCTGACTTTTGGACTGGCATCTCAGCTCAGTTGGTAGTAGCTCTGCCTTCTGCGCACTTATATTTGTGTGGCGAACAAATATTTGTGTGGTTATTCTTAGTATGTATACAAAAAACTTTTGTTGGTTAAGAGCCTAGACATATAATAGCCTAGCTATTCGATGTTCTTTCAAGTTTACAGTTTACAATACAAATTTGTCTCATAATTGCATCAAAAATTTCATCTATGTTTCCCCTCATCCTTTGTTTTATCATTTACATGTCAAAAGGCATGTAATTTATCATACAACATTATGTTAATGCTTGTGGCATCCTTGGCTTGGAATTAAAGCCGTGGGCCCAGGGCGGGTCGGCTTCGAATTGACGCGCTTATTAAATTTTCCGTGAAAAAGTGTCACGGCTATGTCGGAAAAATCTAAATGGCCGCGGTATATGAGTACTGCGGGGATGTCATTATTATTCAATGCGGTTTGAACTTGTATACAACATGACAGAAATAGATTTATATCTAGAAGTTATTATAAGACTGACGAAGCTCTAGCTGAAACATTTATATTTATCTATGTAAGTGACTCGTTAATTTTCTATTCCTATTTTAAAATAGGAAATAACCTAATTTAATTTACTTATAACTGTTTTTATTTTTATTGTATTACCATATTTTTATTTCAAAATTTAATAAATGTGTTTATTTTAATAGGTAAGGTAAAACTTCTTTACTTTTTCCTTAATTTTTCAGCATATATATTTTTTATTTTTTCTACACTGTGTCGCTAACTGTGTTTCCATATTTAAAAAAACTTAGTCATTTTTAAATGTACAGTCTCACTCTAGCATTCTACCGCTTCTACTCGATTGGTGACAACATCATCCTGAAGAAGTCTACTGCTGACTAGAGGTATAGAGACCACCACCATTGTTTTTTTTCTCAATTAATTGATTTCCCGCGATCTCTACGTCTTCTAAGGTCGCTTGCAACTGGCATCTAGACTCATCTAGCTTTAAGACTTTACAGTAATTCTTGCGATCGTATTAGACATATTATTTTTGACTTTGTCTTTTTACTTTTTACGGTACAATATAGAAGGCCATCTATGTTACTCCTGTACATTCCCGTTGCGTTAGGCAGGAGCATTAACATAACTCACGAAAGCGAGGACGCGGGGGCAAGGTAGCGAGTTTATGTGTGAATGGTATACGCAGGTAGCAACAGTGGACGGAGTTAGGGGGGCTATTCACACACTGGGGGCTTCATTATTGTAACTTGGTTCGATCACACAACTATGGGCGAATAAAGTATTAATGTACACTGAAATAGCTGTAATAGGCTTTTTCATTACTCATACTCTGAAAGTAGGTCTGAAGTTGCCTGAGGGGCCTAATTGAAAGTAAAACTTTCAGCCCTAGGGAGAATCGCTTTCTACTAACAGCTGTCAAATTATAAAAAAAAAACAAGTTCTATTTTATTCAACCATGTTCCAACTTTCTACAGTCTTTCTAACTGCAAGGAGGTCGTTGAACCAAATTCCAACTTTTTATTCAGCAAGTAGGTTGGAAACCCATTACAACGGTAAGAAGTTAAAAAGTCTAATTAGAGCACAATGTAAAATTTAAATTTAAATAACATAAAGATAGTATTAAATAATTAATATATCTTCTAAATTACTTGATTAATATATAGCTTCAACTATTTATTTAAAATAACATAGATTTGAGCAAACAATTTAACATTTTTTGAATTATGAGAATGAAAATAATGGCTGAATAATGCTGGCGAGCCGTAGCCAAAGGCCCGCCAGAGAAAAATAAAAAAAAACCGGGAAGGCGGCAATTCAATCTTAATTTTCACTAATTTTTCTTTCATGTTTTTATTTTTACTTTCCTTGTATTCGTAATGAAAAGCACAGTGTTTACCTCGGGTGAAAGTCTTTTAAGTCCCTCAAGCTCCATTGGCGCCCTCGCTACGCTCTGGCGCCAAACCCGTCTCGGGACTCAAAAAACGTGACTTTCAACACTCAGGTAACAATGTACTATTACAGTGGTCCTTATTACCGGCCAGTTATATAAAGTTGGAGTGTCAGCCGTTGGTCGTGGCAGTCGAGGCTTCAGAAAAAGAATGACGAAAAAATTACTTTTTTGGTTTTTTATTAATATTTCTGTTATCCTACAATTTTCTCCAACTTTATATAACTGGCCGGCAATAAAGACTACTGTTAAATTCTATTACAGCTATTTCAGTGTACATTTATACTTTGTTTGCCCATAGTTGTGTAAATTCAGTTTGTACCGGAATCGAACAACCTTAGTTCCCATATTATAAGCTCTGCTTAATTTGGGGCTAGATAGTGTTGTATGGAAAGCCCACAATTTAATATTATTAACAGCTTCATGTCCAATCTTCTTCTTATCGTGTCGTGGTGAAAGGATATCAAGTGCGCCTCATAGAGAGGCTCCTTTCGTGCACTCGACACATGTTTTAGAACTTTTTAGATTCTACGACATGCCGGTGAATCTTATACTAGAACGTTAGGAACCAAGCCATATTTTTTTTCCAGTATTTCGTATATTTATTGCCTTATTGTAAATTTAACAGAGTCAGATCTTAGAACAAGTTTTGAATCAATACATAATTTACCCTATTTTTGCCTGTTCTTCTAGGCTTGGTCGTCGAACGGGCACCAAGATTCACCTAGTTTTCAGCCATTTCAAAGTGGTCCTTGTATTATTGCAAAATAATGTTATTCTTCCTTCAATCCTTTCCAAATTCCTTAGCTCCATTTCCTGAGCCCCCAAAGCCAAGTCCTGGCTCTCACCGGCCCACATATTAATTCCGCCACAATACCAACGTCCTGGTTAATGGCGCCCCCCTAATGCCCCTATCTTCCCGTTTATTGCCCAAATTTTCTTTATCGCCTAACTTATGAATGGCAGCTTTGCAAAGGCACTGCGTTTTGTTGTACCATAAAAAAGGGAATAATTAAATCTTTTAAGACTCCAAGGCTCTTCCTGTTGCGTACCGGATTATTTAATTATACATTTTCCGGGGGTGATCTCTTAAAAACTGTCGTTTAAGAAGTTTCTCGGGGGATTTTTCAAAGTGCTCGGCTATTTTGGGGCATTGTGCGTCGGATGGCACTCGACGGGGAGAATCACTGAATGGGGCCGCTGTAAAGGACGCATTGAAGAAACTTATTAAATGAATAATTAATCTCTTTCTCTGCAAAAATTACAAAAAAGAACCTCGGTTGGGTCATCAATTCATCATGTTCATCAGAAGCCTGAAGAAGTCCATAATAATATTGATTTCTCCTCCCCTATACACTTTCAGGAAGCACGGTAGACGGCACGGTCTCAATTGTAACTTTTCTAAATGTTGTCTATGCGTGGGCAATAAAGAATAAAGATAAATAAAAAAAGAGTCAGCGATAAAATATTATGGTACATGGCCATTATTTTGCAGTTCCATTCATACCGAAATCACAAAAAAACATCCTGCGTTTGTATCCTACTGTTAATAGATTTTATGGTACGTAACTCAATAAATAAACATCAAAAAACATTACTTTTTTATGGATAAAGAGTCCATTAACCGAGCAATCAATCTAAACTTCACAAGTCAATTCAATTCACGATCAGCTAATACCCTCGCCAGCCCTATTCTATAACCGGGGCCTATTCCAATCTACTATCAAACCATTCAGACCCGGTAGACAAGTGGCACACGGTGAGTATTCGATATTACATCGATAACAAGACAACGCTTGCGAATACGGAAAGTACTCTTATGCTAATTGCGTTTTCGGGTAGGTAATCTTAGTCTCATCCAATCCCTCTTCTTATCGTGGTCACTGGTTCTTTCAAGTTTGGTGAAAAGAATTCAACATGACACACGTTTTCGAACTTGTTGGGTTTATTTTATTACTTCTAAAATATTTGGTAGCATAGAAGGTAAAAACTTTCCATATTTGCAACCATTGTCATTGTTGTTGCGTCGTATTTGCGTTTAGTAGGTAAAGCTGCAATCACATGTAAGTAATTGAACTTGACAGCGTTCGGGATGTGCTCCATTCCTAAAACACGATTCGTTTAGACAAGCGCTGAATTGTGAGTTTTAAATTATTGTTTGAAAATAGAACGCGGATTCAGCGATCATCAAACGAAGCGTGTTGCACGAATAGCTAAATAGTACTGAAGTTACACGCATATTTCACTTTCGCACGCTTTCGTTCATTGCCATATCTCCGATTGGCACTTGTCCCATCCAAAGATCCTTATTCCACATCGCATCCTATTCAACTCGTCAATAAAACGTTTCGGCTACTACACTTTACGAAATGTTTTGAGTGAATGTTTTTTTGAATTACATTGCGTTGTATGCAAGGCAGCGACAACTCGACTGAGGAACAGTTACAGAGTACCGCGCAGTGTATTACAAAACATCAATAGGAACCTTCCTTTCTTCGTTTTTCATGGTGCGTGCGAGAAGCTACCGTTTATTACTTTAGCTGTCATAAATAGTTGTCATGAATAAAATCGTTCGCACATAGTAAACATGTCATTTATTTTATTTATGTCCCAGTCACCAGGGTAAGGAACCATAAAACCTTTGAGTGGGTCAAAACCTTTTAAGGCTCAAGTTAAAAAATATAGGCACGGGGCTGAATATCTGTACGCCTCAAGTTGATGGACGAACCTACGAGGAAATTGTTTGTTATAGGTGATGGTTACCACTTAACATCAGATGGGCCATATAATAATAATAATAATATATTTTATTTCAGACAACTATAAAATGTACATTACAAAAATGAAACACCTTAGGTCCATAGTTAATAAATACCTTAGAGACTAACATACATAAAATAAAATAAAATAACTTATTAAATCTTAAATCTCATATGCTTGTTCCATCTGCTAGTTGTATAAAAACAAAGTTAAAAGCTACTGTCTGAAAGTCCTGTTTAATTTATAGGGAGTCGTTCTGTCACACCTTGTACAATACACGTGTTTAGTACATAAGTGCGCAATGCTGTAAAATTACTTACAAGCCCAACCTTGAGGCACCGAGCGAAGGTACACTCAAGATATATTATGCCCATTCCAAAGAAACTTCTTGAATTCTGGAGCCCTCAACGCCGACGCGATTGTATTATTTTTCACTACAAATAAAGAATTCTCTTCCCTCGAGCTAACAACTCGCGGAAATTGATCGAGCACTTAAAAACTGACTGGCCACCATTTGTATTCGCGGAAAGCCTTAAGCGAGCTCCAATCTTGTTCCTGAGACTGTAGACTCCAAATTGGATTGCCGGCGGTCTCGTAATTAAAAGTTTTAGCTCACATTGTTCTGTACAGATATTTTTTTAGAGGAACTGTCTTCTTGTCAACAGATAAAGTTTTCTGCTTCAAGTTCTCAGAGTTGAAGAGCTTGTCGTGGTTGTCTTTGAAGATGGGACTTTGAGAATTTATAATTGGGAGGGTAGGTTTTACAAACTAGCGGTTTGGGACACGAGTCTATCCGATTCAATAATTGGAGGTTTCAGTCAACAGAAAATTGTATTTTATACCATACCCCCTCTAAAAAGCTTATTTTATTCACTGGAAACAGTGAATAAAAAGCTCTTTTAATCACTGTTTTGGTGTTTGAATTTGGAACACACGAATAAGGTCAACGTCCATCTCAATACCTTACAACCTCCTTGCGTCATAAATACTCTCGATTTGATTGGTCGAAATTTTTGACAAGGAGTTTAGCATTGGATTAAAAACTGTTTTGTGTTCTTTGTTGTCATTGTCATACATAAGTAAATTGGCGCTATTTTGAATACGGCTCTTAGTAAGTTATGCAGCAAAAAGTTCGATAATAGTAAATCGATTGAAAATGCATTCTAGGAATTAAAAAGATGTGCTGAGTTGTTTGTTGTTCAATTGAGTTGTTGAGTTCATGAAAGAGAAGTAGGTATATTATTAATAATACAAAGTTCATAGTTTTTAATCCTTTTTCGCTTAAATCTTTCTTTTTCTCGAAGTCATGGTATAAAGTATAGTATGCAACTCTTGAATAAAACGGATTTATATCGAGGGCCATGAATCACTCGCGTCGTTTAGGATTCTAACACTTGAAACACTCGCTACGCTCGTGATTCAATCATCATGAATCACTCCCTACGGTCGTGATTCAGTTGTTAGATTCCTGCACTTGCTCGTGATTCATCTTTAGTCCTCGATTTAAATCCGTCTTTTATTCACTAGTTGCATAATATACTATTATTCAATAAAACCCCAAGGAGTAATTCTTTGAAACGAAGACTTACGTGCCAGTAATTTTAACAGCACCTTTCAAACCAAAACACAGCACTAGCCGACTTCAAATAAAAAAGGAGGAAGTTCTCAATTCAGTGGTATTTTTTTTTATGTTTTTCATCGCATAACTTTGTCATTTATGAGCCGATTTGAAAAAAATACTTTTATATCTGGAAGACTTCTTCCAGTTTAGTTCTATTGAAATTTCATCCACTCCACACATCCACATTTTAGTCAAACGGCTATGAAGTTGATTTCTTAAGTTTTTTCAAAGTTTAGTTAATAGTTTTAGTTAAGTCAAAGTCAAAAGTGTATTTAATCAGTAGTATCACAAGGATCATTTTGAAACGTCTTAAAACTAGGTGAGTCTAGGTACCAGTTCCACGCGACCAAGCCTAGAAGAACAGGCAACAAACAAGGTCGCGTGGAACTGGCACCTAGACTCACCTAGCTTTAAGACGTTTCAAAGTGATTCTTTCATCGTAATGAATAAAAAATTATTGACTTTGACTTTGTTTTTTGAATGATCCTTTTACAAATCTATTCTACGTAACCTTACCGCACCGTACGCAGACTCGAGAGTCCGGTTACCGGAGCTGAACCTGCCAACACCCCTTTTTGCATTTGTATCGCCGAAATTCGTACACGCAAAAGGTTTCTGCCGGTAATAGATCACCGTTGACTTCAGTCTAAAGAATAACTTATTTATTTCTTGTCGATTCGGTCGGACAGTGAGCGATCGTGAAAGGAGCGTACTCAAACGACATAGAACTGAATGGACTGCGGATGTAGGTGACTTTCCTGTTTTGATATGAATGGGACAAGATGACTTCTTTATCGAAGTACTTTTCGGTTCGGCCAAAGAGCGCGTTTTAGATGGTTCCGGTTTCTTTCACGTAGTGAGCTCTCGGTATGGATATCTACATAGCTCCTTGCAATCATTTTAACTGATGAGTGATGATATGATAATAAATAAAAAAGTTACAAGCCTAAAAAATACATTATTATAATTTAATTTCAACAGAAGATTATGAGAACAAAGAGTGCAAATTCAATAGCACAGCAATGCTGCCTTCACGGCAGAAATGAGCATGGTGGTAGTACTTCCCCGGACGATCCCTTTACAAGAGCTCTACTACTACTTTCTCTACCATCGAAGTAAATTATCATCTTTATTCTTCAAATAAGAACGTCTTAAAAGAAGCCAGGGTAAACAGGCCAGGGTAACGCTTTGGTGAACTGTAGCCTGGAATTATGTCACGCAATTTACTAAAGTGCTTTTGGGATTTTTCACAGAAATGAAGCTTGAATTCTATATGTTAGGTAAAGTAGAAACCTAACAGGGCACTTACTGAATACGTTCATCTAATTTATATACATTACTTACTGATATACAAGGCAAGGTTTCCTTTCAAGCCTAGAAGTACTTTAACATAATTTGAACGTCACGCAACTCTATTGAGGCTGACAACCGTCGAACAGTTGGTTATAAGCTTAAATAAAAGCCGAATTGAGAACCTGCTTTATTTTTACAAGTAGTCGGTTGAGTGCTTCTTGAAAAAATAAAGGTTCTCAATCCGGTTGAATTTTTTTTTGTTCAATGTTTGTTATCTCAAAACTAGGTTGTATTTTTATTGAATGTTTTTTATTGCTTCACTTCGTCATTTTATTAGCCGATTTAAAAAATAAGAGATTGGTCTTAAATATATTTAATCAAAATCGGTTCAACAGTTAACTTTCTTACTTGTTCTTCACTTGATCGCGTGAAACGGATGCCTAGATGAGACCTAGCCGTTTCAAAGTGATTCTTTTTCTTCTGATAAGTATCACTGGTTATTTCGAACCAGTAGTGTGGTGAAAGGAATAAGCACACTTAAAATCCTTTCAAATTGCCTTGTGACTTTACTAATATGCTTACGAGGTGCTTTCTACCCCACCCATCCCTTATTCACCGCAACAAATAACCGAACACGAGCCTACAATAAAACCTTCAATTTATAAAACTCGCGCCGACCGCCTGCCCTGCCTACCCCTGTATTAATCACTAACGTTATTAACCTAACGGATGGCACGCACTAACTCGATATTAATCTGCGGAGTCTCGAGTGCTGTTACGAGGCGTGACCTTTAGCTTGGAACCATAAGGGAAGCGATAAGCTGAGCGGGTAAAGGCCTGCGCACACCTATAGTAAGGAGTGAAACGCTGTCAAATTTGACAGCGTTTCACTGATCGCCATCGCCAGCGACCTAGGTGTGCGCAGGCCTTAAATGCTCAAGAAAAATTGGATAGAAACTTCAAGACTTTGATTCCTAGGCATGGTAGATATACACTCAGATAGATAAATGGATACACACAAGGATTGCTTATTAATTTAACTAAGGCAACCCTAGTTTTATTTAATTTTTGATGTGTGATTTGTTTGATCTTTAAAGATTTTCTGACGAATTGTGTGAATCTATATTTACCCATATTTAAGTTTCAAAATGTACCATGCTTCAATCATGGTTAATATAGTATTATTATAAATAACGGCAAAAAAATATTTAATTTCAGAAGTTTTGCGGTTAATTGTGGCTGTTCCGTTACGGTGCTCATTCAATGTACTGCAGGAAAACGACAAAAATTAATAAAAAGAACATGAAAACCACAGAACCCAGTGACGATTTAGGTCACCTTAACCGCTCCGCTACTCGCTAGCTTCTATAAAAGATCGTGCCCTTATGCCCCGACCCAGCATAATATTACCAGCAGGCTAATTAGGGAAACCGCCTCGCAGCCAGGAAAAATGTGGCAGATTCGCAACCCTCATCCAGGGTGCATTCAAAAGACTGTGTCACAGTTTCCGACCTCATTTAATGAACTAACAAGACATTCGCCTCGCGGGAAGTCGGGGGCTGAAGCACGCTAATTAGGCTTCATTTTATAATTTTAGGGTATCTTTCAAAAGTTTCAACAATTAAGATTTTTTTGTGATAAAAAAATGGCTAACTATGGTATTCCAGGTCATCATCAGATCTGTATATATTAGTTCCAAAGTTACACCCAACTCGATCCAGCCGTTACGTGTTTTAGCCACAAATATAAGAAAAAACTAAACAATATTTAAATAAATCGTGGATTAATTAATTAATTAAATGGTGTTCCATTTAGCGGTTAGATTCTATCGTGTGGAACTGGAAAGCTGATAATAATATAATTATACCTTTTTGATAGTTTTTCACACACGTTGCCGAACTTTTTAGGTTTACGGACATGCCGGTTCCGCCACAATGTTTTTCTTCACCGTCTGAGAGTGCTGGCGTAGTAAATGACACATAAATGTTTGGACAGAAAAACTCATTGGTACACGACTGGTTTTTTTTATACAACTAAGTTAGCAAACAAACATACGGCCCACCTAATGGAAAGCGGATGACTGGATTTGAACCCACGACCTTAGGATCGGAAGGCCGCTACCATTAGGCAACTAGTGCTCTTCTCCAAACATTGCTGATACACTGTCATGTCTAGATTTAGGTTCTAAGTGGTAAGTTGCTAAGTTTAAACAGTGCGAGTTTGTTAGTTGAATAAATATTTTTTCCTCTCTCTTCTTCTTACCTTCATATGTACAAAAGCAATGTGTCAGGGCAAAAAGCAGTATTGTTATTGTGTGCATGATATCAACAACCTGCTACAGTTTATCAACAGAGCTATTAATACAACAGAAATGCAGGGAACATGCGACGCGCGCACGCCATTCCAAACCTGCCATAATTACCAAAGGTAATTAAGAATATTGTTGATAGCATTGTTTAATTATAATAAAACGTCGGTACAACTATTTGATTCTATTTGAATATGAGTTTCACGTAGAGTAGAGCTCTTTGTGAAGGGCTTGTCCGGGGAAGTACTACCACCATGCCTATTTGGGCCGTGAAGCAGAGTCGCTGTTTCGGTTTGAGGGGTATCGGTAAAATTACTGGGACGTGATCCTGAACATTCGATTGCCTCAAGTTGATGGAAAGTGCCCTACGATGCACTACTCTGCAGTGCATCGTAGGGCACTTTCCTGATGTGTATTATCTACGAAGTAATGCTTTGTTATATAGGTGGGTGGTGGTCTTAACAAAAGAAAAATCTTGTGTAAAAATTTAATGTAATCTTTACATAGGTTTTCTTATTTTCTTTATTGTTCTAAAACTTAATTTTAATGCTGAATATGAATAAATTAATATTAAATAAATAATAATTAATATTAATCATGTAAAATCCATCTGGCACGGAATTGGATCAGTGGTGCTATCTTCAGATCGTTGTAACGGTCTGCAGATAGCTCAGCTATTTTTTTTGTATTTTGAACATTATGTAAATACTTAAAACTGTAAGTTTATTAAGTATTTGTGCCACAACAAACTACACCTGAACAATATTGGAAATAAAACTTCGTGAAACTCACATTTACATCGAATCAAATAGTTGTACCGACGTTTTATTTTAATAAAACAATGATATCAACAATATTCTTAATTACAACAACGAATTGTATAAACCCAAACTCACAACAAATAACGGATATTTATTTAACCCAATAGTAAATAATAAACAACTAAAATTTTGAACTCAATATCGTTGAAACAAAATAAACAGTGAAAAACATTCCTGCTCGTACTCAATTATTCCATATCACTTTGTACAGGTCGAGTATGGCAGCTCTAAACGACACGGTACGTCGGAAATGCTTTTGATATTTATCGAAAAACTCTCAGCTTTGCAATGTCCGATAGATGCCATATCCTTTTCAAATACCAATACGAAGCCCACGTCACTTCAACTCTAGTGGAATACCGGCAACGTTCACAAAATACGACATAGCTTTTAAATTTGTTGTAGACCGAACATTTAGTACAAGCAGAGCTCTTTGTGAGTGGCTCGTCTCACAAAGTATAGTACCACCTATTTTCTGCCGTGAAGCAACGTCGCTGTGTTTCGGTTTGAAGAGTGTGGGTGCCTGAAACTACTGGCACGTCAGGCTGAATGCCTCAAGTTGATGGACGCAAGGCAGTGCGTCGTAGGGCACGTTTTTAACGTGAATGACCTACGAGGCAATGCTTCGTTATAAGCGATGTTTCCCATACCATATACCACAGCGCCATCGCATAGGGTGGGCCATAGGCATGTTCTATAAAAAAACATCATTATCATCAGCCTGAAGAAGTCCACGGCTGGACATAGGCCTCTCCTACACATTTCCAGGAAGAACGATTCTGAGCCATTTTCATCCATTGAATTCCCGCGATCTAAACAATGTCGTCGGCCCATCTGGTGGGTAGGCGTCCTACATTTCGTCATCCAG
Source organism: Thera obeliscata (assembly GCA_947578465.1). Taxonomy (NCBI): domain Eukaryota; kingdom Metazoa; phylum Arthropoda; class Insecta; order Lepidoptera; family Geometridae; genus Thera; species Thera obeliscata. Next base: position 16,976,211 of record OX387912.1, on the reverse strand, counting down.
TTCGTGGTCGCCATTCGAGAACCTTTATTCTCCAACGGTTGTTGGTTCTTCGAGCTGTATATAAACAGACATACTGGCGCTATATCTGTCTTGTACCAACATTATTACCATGTTATTTTGGATAATATTGTAAAATGATTAGGGAGATTATAAGCTTAAGTATATTAGTTTAGTCACACCTGTGTTTTGGTAATGGGATTTGTGGAATAATCAGCCCGCTTTTAGCGGCCATGGCAGATTTCGGTTGAAATATTCAACAGTGGTCGTTACAATGTCCAAAAAAAACGGCTAAGTGCGAGTCGGACCCGCCCATGAAGGGTTCCCGTAGCAGCAAGTTACATAATATAACTTAATATTTGATTGAATAAAAGGTAAATTACGGCTTACGATTTATGACGTATTAAGAAATACGGACGGACTGACAGACAGACAGACATGACGAATGCATAAGGGTTCCGTTTTATTGCCATTTGGCTACGGAACCCTAAAAAATGCCTGAAAGCTGCTTCAGCAAATTCAAAGGCAGTGTTTATTAGTAAGCTAAATGGTTTACCATCGATAAAACCCTCCCCCCGCTGCCGTCCCGAAGGAAGTAGTAGTACCTCGCGGATATTGTAAATCTTGATGCTGCCCTGTGAATTTATTACGCCATTACATAGCTAAAGGGGAAAATTGATAATTATTTTTGTAGCCGCGGAAATACTCGTAAATTACAGGCGTTTACCTTCCTACTTCGAAGAAATTAGACAAAAGCGCTGAGGGTATTTAAATTTAAAATATACATAAACGGAGAGTGAAGTCGGTTTGTTTAAGTATTTTTTTTTTCTAAAGGCCTGCGCACACCTAGTTCGCTGGCGGTAGCGATCAGTGAAACGCTGTCAAATATCGCTGTCAGATTTGAGATTTGACAGCGATATTTGACAGCGTTTCACTGATCGCTACCGCCAGCGAACTAGGTGTGCGCAGGCCTTAACTGGAATACAGCCCGGCAATCACGAAATAAACGGCAAAAAACAAATAATCAAAATCGCACGCGTACCCAAATTGTCGTCCACACCGTAAATTTAATTAAATAGATAATCCGGCACAGGCTTCCTGTAAACTGCTTTTGTCCCGGAATGCACGCCCTTCAGGCCGCTTCAATTCGCGCTGAAATTCAATATGTCAGGGTCCGTCCGGCACCGGATCCGATTCTAATTGAATACTACACGTCCGCGATGCGCCCGGCCCGGCTTTAAAACCGGATAAGCGTATTGTGCTGAAGCTAGGAGCGAAATTGGCATTGACGGAGATAAATTGGGTGCGACAATAACTTGGATAATAGAGATATTAATTAGTACGTCTGGCGCCCGGGGCTACGTCTCCGGGACGTTTAGTTTTAGCGTTATTAGCATCGGCTAGTCTCGACTTAGATTAAATAGATATTGGAGCTATATAAAATCTTTTGTTTTTATAAAATAACGACAAAACAATTATTTTCTAAAATGATATTATATTTGCAAAAAAGAGGTCTCAAATTTTTTTGTTAGTAATATAACATGATTTTGCTCTTTTGTTATATTTATATTGAAAAATAATTTACACAATCATAATTATTTGTTTTCAGGTATTTTTGCTTTTTTCTTCTTATCGTGTCACTGGTACTAGTGCAGTGTGGTGAAAGGATTTTAAAATTTTGCTTTGATAACACAACTTCAAATATACAACATTACTTCAAATATATCTCTACAAACTCGCGCACATCTAAGCGTTCTGCGGTGGTGATCAGTGAAACGCTGTCAAATATGACAGCTCACTGATTGCCACCGTGAAACGCCAAGTTACGCAAGTCTTAAAGCAATCATAAGGCCGAGTATACACAAGATATAGTAGCACCAAATCGAATTCGAAACTACAGACAGATAGTAGCAATTCTTCCACTCGATTATGACCATCCGAAAAAGTGCCATTATTCAGCACCCATCTGACAATAACATAGCGTAACCCATTTGTACGGTCAGCAAAAACAGTTATATCGCGTCATAACTCCGGGTAGCGTCAGCATCATGCTTAATGTGATGTGTAAAACGAATAGTGTTGCCAGGACTAATGGAAAATGAACGTAATACTATTCTAGGGTTCTCGAAGGTAATAAATAACGGTAAATGTTCAAAAATATTAGCATGGAGCAGTTTGCGTTAACTTACAAAGATGTTGCATTTTATTTGAGCAGTACCCTGAGTCTATCATTAAAACTCAGACTCAGTTGAGAAATTATGGGAAAACAACTCGTTTGATTGTTTCTTAGTATTGTTGTTATATCCTTTTCTCCATACAAAAGAGAGACACGTAGGAGAAACGAATTGTTAAAACAGATCGAGTAAAACTCAGACTAAAGGTACAGTTTCATAAAACTATATTTTCCAAAATACTATGGCTATTTAGGTTGGACCAATATTCGGTCAGAGAAAGGAATACAACAGTTTCTGCAATATTTGGTGTTCTCGCAAAGCTCACGTTCCGCTCAAAAGCCTCGCTTGCTGCATAATGCCCGATACGTGTTGCTAGCTCGACCGCAGCGATCTTATGACAGCACAACAAACCGTCCATTATGAACCGGCAGCAGGCTTAAGGCACGGTGCACAATAGCGAGTGACGAATGCGCGCCGCGTCCGTCCGGCCATCGGTCATAGCCGTCCGACCGGCCGGACGACGCGGACGGCCCGGACGAACCCCCACTCGACATCGGACACTCACGTATATTGCCGCTAGCTTACGCCGACGGTTTTGCATACGAAATTAATGCTCGAAAGTGTTGAATGCTAAAAAAGCTATTACCGGGCGAGGAGGACATGATTTGTTACGATTTGTATAATAATTTCACGCTAGTTTAAGGTTGTGCTGCCTTTGTTGTACAGCAAAAACTACCTGAGGTATAGTGCAACGGTGTTGGGGCGGACAAGGCGATTTAAAACGTTCCATGTATTTTATAACCTGAATGTAGGAAGCAGGAAGTAGCACTTCGAAACACGTAAATTATTAACTACGGTGTAAAATGGATTCCCGGGCCTCGGCCTCGTCTCCAACCGATGCTTGATCGATATTCAATTTGCCACTTTTTCCTCTTTCATACTTACAAACTGCCGTAAATAGATACTTATCTGTCAAAGAGCAAAAACGGAACTCGAGTCGAACAACGATTTTATTTTAAGAAAAATATCAGACGCTCGCCACGTTTTCCCGGAACGTATTCCAGAGGGCGCGTTTCAATGACAAAGCACTTACCATTACCAGCTGAAAGCATACGCAAGAAAAAAAACATGGCAACTCAGAGTAAGGGAACCTCCAGAGAGAAATGAATGGGTTCGCAGGGGCCGGACGCCGGGCCGGATACGGCGCCGGGCGGAAGGCGAACCCTTTGCCACAAACCTTTGTTTATCGAAGCTTTCCCTCACAACTATTACGCAGAACGGGAAACGGCATGCTTCTGACACCCGAGCGGCGATACCTAACCCGCAAGATAATGAAAAAACTTTTTTAAAAGTGAATTTCCTCGCTTGTTTCTTGAAAAGTTTCGGCTAGTTAATAATAATAATGTCTGAGGCAGGAAACGGTGGAGCTTCTAAATATCAAATGTCACCGGCCATTTAGGAAACAGCCCAACTTTCCTTTTGAGGAGAGGCACCGAGTGCTTTGTGCTGACGAGATTTATTCAACAACTCGAAATCCTTTTACGTCCGTCGTCGTTCAAATTTTCTGTTATTTTATGACGAAAATGAACCTCAGATTTTCATAAAGATTGGTATAAAATGGTTTTATGAAATTTTCCGGCTGGAGCTGTCTCACAAGCTTTTCTTTGTATTCGTTCTAAAATTAGCTTCATTTTATTTGAAGGTGTTATTATTTGCTTAAGTATTTCTTCATTCGACAAAACGTCACGTAATTCACGTTACGACCGCATCGTTCAAATCAAAGTAGTATAGCAACATGTTTTAAGACTCTCACAGTTGCCACATATTTACTTATAGCCATATATCAGTTTGTATGCCTCGCTTCCGATTCAGAAGCTATTGTTTATCCGGCGGTTGCAAACAGCGAGAAAACCGGATAATATCTTGGCTCCCGCCCAACGGATCCGTGTTTATTTTCAATTGTGTGATTATGCCAAATGTATGTATGATTTAGCGCGCGTGTGCGCCGTGCTTTAGCTGTTTAGCATCATATTTGGCAGTTGTTTATACGAGAAAGGATAACTTTAGCCTGTAAAGACAATTTTGAGGTTTGCGATATGAAGGAGTATAAACCGTCTGTGATGTACTTTACATCTCCATAATTATTCTCAGTAGTATGAGAGGATAGTTCTGCGTTACAAAAACAGTCTTATTACAATGCAGTATGTATTAAAGTCGATTGCAGTTTTCTCCTGTTTGTATATTTATTTGAGTGTTATAATTTATGCTGTAACAAGGAATGAGTACCAGTAATTTCACTCGTGTAAGAAGACTTAATGACATTAATTAAATTGAAAACGACTTTTTGATAACACCTAAAATGTAATTTTCGCAAGAAATGGGAACATTAAAATACAATTTCAGCCGTCACCCCGGTTACCCAGTTAATAAATCAAACAGACAATGCTAGGAATTATGACGGAGGGCGGAGTTTCAAGGTTCCGGGCCCAAACGAACGAAACTACGTAGCTCTACGTAATTCAACGTAATTATAAACGTTTCGCACGTCAAAACGAATTAATCAATTGTCGACTTTCGCACTGACATCTCTCGCAACAAATGAATTGAATTATGGAGAAAGTTTCCAGTTAAAAAGGCTTATTGGATGATGAAATTGGGGTAGTAAAAAAGATAAGTTTTTCGTCAGAATTTATGGGTTTCTGTTAGATTGTGTTTCAGTTTTTATGGCGAATTGCGACATGGAAAATAAAAAATAATTTCAGCAAAAACGAGTAGGTATTTACTTGAATAACAGCATTTCCGACAGTAAAATACTGTTGCAGTAATGGTAGATGAATCAGAATGAAAAATAATTATTGATGCGAATATTGAAATGAATTGATGAACCTTTATAGTGTTTTTCTCCGAAACTTGGAGGTTTCATTCGTTCATTACCACGTTCAGTGGTTTTACCTATATGTATTCAAAAACGTTGAATTGTTCGAGCGAATTAGTAAAGTCGTGATTTGAATAAACACCGATTTTGAAGATTCCCATACAGTCTGTACTCTTCATACATAAAAATGTATCTCTATTTCCCTTAATCACGCTTTCACGCATAAACGGCTGGACCGATTCGGCTGAAAATTGGTGGGGAGGTAGCTTAGAACTAGAAGACGGACATAGGATACTTTTTACCCCGAAAAAATAAGTACGTACGAGTAGCCCTTTTTAAACTTTCCACTGGTATTTATTGCGTATATTAAATACGCGATAAATACTATACGTACACTGCTATACACACTAATAACTACTACTTCTTCTTCTTATCGTTTCACTGATTCTTTCGAACCAAGTGTGGTGAAAGGATTTTAAGTGCGCCTCAAAGAGGCTAAAATATAACTACTACTAAAAGTGCAGTAAGGACACTTTTAGTAGTAGTTATTAGTGTGTATTACCTCATTTTATTAATTTTCCCGACGTTTCCGCTATTTTGCAATAACCGTGGTCGCGGGTAGACTGGAGCATTGACATGAGTGCTATCGTTGTTCAGAAGTGGACGTAGCATCAATAACTGATCATCACTTGATCTTCTTTGTCCTTAGTGTCCGTGCACGCACTACCACACACAACACTGACACCCGTGAAATACCCGTGTAATAGTTTCAATAACTAAGGCCGCGCTCACTTTCGATACGTTTTCGTACGAATTCCATTCGTACAGAAACGTACGAACACGCACGAACATTCCCGACCTTCTGAGTACTATGAAAGCGCTCACACTGCGCGCGAGTTAGTCGTACGTATACGTACGTGCAAGTCCGACGTCCGAAATCAATCCGAACTTGTTGGGATTTTATTACACGTTCGTGCGTTCATCGTCAATAATGGATGTGCTAACACTGGTACTCTGTCTATTTGACGGAGAAAAACGTATTCAGTGTGCGCACTCAATTCGTACGAACAGTGTTCATAAGTTAACGTATGATGTAATTCGTATCCAAAGTGAGAGTAGCCTTAGAGTATAAGAAAAATGTCTTACCTTTATAAATCTCTTTGCTTTCGTTAGTAATCCTAGTGTGGTGTGTCGCGACGATTCACTGCCTAAGGGAACCATGTCTTTTAACTTTTCCAGGCAGGTTCTGAGGTGTGCTCTTCTGTAACAAAAGAAAACAGCAGTCAGAATGTTTTATTATGCAACTGCTTTTACACAACTTGATCGCGAAGGGACCTGTGGGGAAAAGGCACCACTGTCTTAAGGTAGTTCGATTTCCACACAAACTGATTTCACAGTAAACAAACTGCATTTTTTTATTATACGCGTTTCTTCAACTTAAAAATACAGTTTCCTGTTAATAAATACCTATAAAGAGCCATCTACAGTAATTTCAGTGACACTAATTAAACATAAATCGTAAATAAAAATTGTAAGGGAATCGAACCACCATTAGCATATTACAAATTTTATTGTTGTCTTAATATATTGGCGATCCGAGCTCGAAACAAATGATAGCAGATTTAATTGTATTTGAAAAAAAGTGTTTTCTTTAACTTTATAAAAAAACCTCTTCTATCTTAAAAACCTCAGTTCTTAAAAATTTGTCATCCGATTTTTGTATACATAAACAAAATTGTTGTACACATGTAGTTGATAAGATTGTTATATTCATATTATATACAAAAACATATCCTAAATTAAATAAAAGAAATAACAATCACGAAAGAGATACTAAAGAGACTGCGCATAACCTAATTATTTATAACGAATATTATTTGTAGTCTTCCTTTCTGGAAAAATATTTTAGCAAAATAATAATCTCTATTAAGCATGAGTTTATTACGCTAACACTGTTACCGAAGACAAAGGCCTTAATGCCGTAATTATGTCGATCCAAGAACATAGCTATAACTCTCATTATACAGGGTGTGCAAGACCTATCGGAAACTGAAGGTACTTTTTCATTTGATAGAGCAGTGTTTTCACTCCATCACAATCACATCACATGTAAAAGAGCTTGGTGAGTGACTGACATACAATGCACAACCTAAACCGTTGGTCGTAGCGACTTGAAATTTGGAGGGTGTGTTCTTTATGAAAAGGTTACGTACAATAAGAAAGAGTTTTTTGAATATGTCTACCTTGCATGAAGTCTGTCAACCCCACAAAAGGTGCAGCGGGGGGCCGTATGGAAAAAGTCGCATGGGACTCCACTAGTTGTCTAGATCAAATATTAGTTTTAGAGTCGATGAAAATCGCTAGTTTTCTCTTGGTTAATGGTTGGTAAGAATGGTTAACTTTCACGTTAAGAATTGTAACTTTCGAAAATGATTTTATTACACCCTGTATACCTAATATAGCTGTTGGTACTATATAACTATATCTACCGTTACTATAGTGTATGTATAGTAACATTTCTCCGTTTCAACACAAACTGAACGTACGCTTTCCCAGAGCCCTTACTATTGATAACTGGTAATGATGTAATTGTTTTCGAGTTTGTAGATTTGTACAGCCACTGGAAAATATATACCGTGAAGTGAAAAAAACTTGACCAAGCTATAAAATCCTGCTAAGGTAAATGTAAGGATAAATTGATGTGCAGAAAGTAAAAAAGTACGATTGCCAGTCGTCGATGTGCCCTCCGGATCCCACTGCTGGGCAAAGGCCTCCCCCCATTCCCTCCAGACATCGCGATCCTTGGCTAAGCTTGTCCAGTTCGTCAGGAAACCATCAAGATGGTCTCGCCATGGTATGAGTATGAGAATACAATAGAACACCCAGACAGAGACGAAAACATCTGTGATCACCACACAAATATTTTTCTCGATGGGGATCCCACGGTCTACGGCGCAGAAGGCAGGGCCACTACCAACTGAGCCGTGCAGCCTATCAAATTGGTTCTAATTAGCAACGCTTCCTAGTAATGAATCCAGGACTAATCCCCTAAAACCCCCTAAAACAAGTAGCGAAATCTCCGTAACGAACATGAAACGAATAGTCAACGCCTCCAGGCTCGACAATCTGTGATCGGATTTATTGATTCCCGCCGGTGCTAATTCGCGAACGTCGCCAATAACTCAATTATCGACTGTCGCGATTCGCAGGAACATTCCGGATGAGGGAGTGGGCTGTTTCTACCTCCCCACTGAAGCTAAATTTAGAATTAACACAGCCTATTTTAAAAATTTCGGACAAAAATATTACAAATTCTTAAGATGTCTCTTGTACTTTGAGGAAAATTCTTGATTCAAAAAAAACAAAACCAAAATCAAAAAGATTTATTGAAAAAATTACAGGTAGGACAAGTAAAGGTGATTAATATTGTGGACAACTCACAACATAGTACTTTCTAACATAGTACAAACTATATACAAACTATAGTACAAACTAAGCAGAACTTGTATTATGGAAACCCGATAGCTGATTCATATAAGTATATAATACTTATTTGTAAATACATACTAAGAATACAATTTATCACTCAAAGAACAAACATCTATGTTCACCACACAAATATTTGTTCTCGGTGGAGATTGAACCCACACCCTTCAGCTTAGAAGGCTGAGATATGTCAATAATCTGTGTTCTTAAATGGATTTCAACGTTTTTTAGCGTTTTGTTTATAGATAAAACGATGTAATTTTCCTGTTTCTGCTGTTATTAAATACTACGATAACAAAATTTCTCATTTTAAACAATAACAAATAGTTACTCAAATTAGTGCACACACGCTATCACTTTATCAAACGCTTTTCGTACGAATCGAAACTGTTATTTTTCATTCGAGTTTCCTTAGTAGGGGTGCAAATAAGCTTTGTTAGCGGTAGAACGTCCCGCGGCAAGGCGCGCCTTTGCCAGCTTTCCCCAGCTCTGTTCAACATCCACTAATTTCATTTCCCCGTATTTTTTCAACAAAAGAACTTGCATTGTTTTAATGTAACAAGAATTTCCAGTACATCTGACGTTTATTATCGTATGCTGTAGGCCTATCATGAGCTCTGTCTGGCTCTGTCTCTGATTCTGGTTTTGAGTCTGTGTGAGTGTTGACTAAATAAATCCTACGTCAAAACGTCACACACACAGTATAATGTACTGTGTGTATAATATATAGTGCACTGGTGAGCACTCACACAGACTCAAAGCCAGAGACAGAGACAGAGCCAGACAGAGCTCATGGTAGGCCTGCTGAGCTGCAGTCTGGATTAGAGCCTTCCGAGTAGGATAATACGCTTTTTATTCCTGTCCTTTTACGCTGTGGATTTTTCAATTTGAAAAAAACTCGGACCGTGGAAATAAAACAATAAGATATCCCATTTATTCGCACGTATTGATAAAAATAAGAAAGAACAGGATGAGAGGATGTTAGATGATAAAGATGCTAACTCCATGCAGAAGGCTCTGGAAAAGGTTTTTAACAAGGTTATAGGATGTAAGGATGGGTTACCAGGTTACCTAGGTCTAAAATAGACAAAATATAATAATCTGACGCAATAGCATTATTGAGTTTAAGTGAGAAAAAAACGCCTCTAGTATTACAATCACAATATCACGTGCTTTGTTTTCATGAACAAGAAAAATCTTCTATGTTTCAATTATGTTATATGATAAAATAAACCGAATAGTAAAAAATGCTTGTGTTTGTATATCTTCAGGATATAATGTTAAATTCTTTGGTGCAATAATTGTGTGCAATATTATATATATATATATTTTTGTAAGTATGTAGGTACTTACTGGAGTTTTTGATATTGGTTTTTGTTACGTATGTTATAAAATTTCTATGCATAAAATATTATGTTAAGTACTCGTGTAATAAATGTACAACGCTTTGGAGTGTCTGTTAGGATGCATTTATGTTCAATAAACAATTTTAATTTGAATTTGAATGTTAATTTCCATAAAGCTTGTTGTAGCTTGGTATGGAATATCATTTTTACCTACCTGTAATTAGCAGTCGCAGTTGACTACGTTGTTTGAGTGTGCGTTCGCCCAGTAGGTTAATAAGGTTGTATTTGTTCGTTGCGTTTTTTCTTATTGTGTAAGTTATTAGTTATAAGTGTATTGATATTTATTGAGAACCCAGTGGTAAGACAAACCTTACTTAGGCTTTAAGCCACTGTTTTATGTTACACGTACCTAACTTTCTGTATAATCCATACTAATATTATAAATACGTTTGTAACTCTGTCTGTCTGTCTGTCTGTCTGTCTTCCTGTCTGGCTTTCACGCCAAAACTACTAAACCTATTGAAATGAAATTTGGTACACAGATAGTTCAGGGCCTGAGGAAGGACATAGGCTACTTTTTATTGTGAAAAAGGTTTTACAAACCTTATGAAACACGTTCTAAAGAGCAATTCTTTGATGTTTCTGTCTCCTTCTAACACTAAACCACTTCGCCGATTACATGCCGATCACCGAAATTCGGTACACAGATAGGCTAAAGCATTAGAAAGGTCATTTAGGCAACTTATCAATGCAAAATACTTTTTGTAAACACTATTTTTCATGTTAATTTCGCTTTGCTTTTTTCGAGATCGAGAACTTTCTGTTTGTTTTGTTTACGTGTGACTGACTGACAGCTGACAGTGCCAACCGCACTGTCACGTGTCAACATTTGTGTCAAAAGTGTAACTCACTCACAAATGTTGCCAACATTTGCGAGTAACAGTTGACAAGTAACAGTTAACAGTAATATTAACAGCATTGCCAGAATGTTACTTTTTTAACATTCTACGTTACTTTTGACCCTCTCATGTTACCTGCATGTAACGAAGAAGAATTTATATTGAGGCGTGTAGCCTCAATATAAATTCTTAATTCTTAATTAATTATATAATAAAAATTAATTACTCAATAAAACTTTCAAAATGTTTTCCAGCAAAAACAAGCAAATATCGTGAAACGGAAGGCATCTAAGAATGTTTTTGTTTTTTTTGGTAATAAAGTACCATTATAAAGGAGTAAATCGTTTTCCACATAATTAATGGTATGTTACTTTTCACGTGAAAATGTTAGTTTTTGAGCCGTCTTATGCTATATTTGACTAACTCTCACTGGCAACACTGGAATTCGGTAGTATGTATTATTAATCTTTGGTCAAGACTTTGACACTTTGACATAAAATTATACAACGAATTTTGTTTTCTTTCACTGATCGTTTCGATAGAAATAAAATTACGCTTGAAATACATACATACATGAAACATGAGTAGTTGTGTAATGTGCAGACAAATTAATCCTATACGCAAGACGATAGATAGAATAAACTCATAATCTGTGCTAATTAAAACATGGTTAGCCCATGCATTGTATGAACATGACCATGAGTGCCGCGCTGTTCTTTTACAGCGAATCTGAAGGACGTAGCAGGAGTTATCGAAATAATGATCTGATTTGGAACTAAAATATCTATGGACTGGTAAGTTTTCACTAAGCTATAAGTGTAACTACATGTTGCATGTCCAATGTTAAATTTTGTCAATCACTATCTTACTTACATATTTTATTTTATTGTATTTGCAGAAGTACCTAAGTGTCAGAACATGAAAGAAGATAAAAAGAAGGTGTGAAGAAAGGTGTCTCCAGTGAAAAAAAATACTACACCAGTCCATTGTTTAACCTGGTGGAGTTTTACCACATCTTTTCCGATTGGGTACCAAGACGGACCAGTTTTGGTGTGGTCAGTCTGTTATACCGGTTATCCTGTATTCAAGTACATAAATACCTATCATTGATCCTAGAGTTCCTAGAAGCAACAGCGGTAAACTTTGGTTGAATCAAGTGTGTTGGTAAAACTGAGCGAGACCAAGTTTTAAGTTTTAATTTATGACTATAACCAAAAAAAACTACTTGAATAACAATGAGTCAGTTGGTACGACCACATCTGATCTAAAACTTTGTAAAATCTTGGCCGACACAATTATTAAATAAATATTATTTCTTTGAAAAGCTATTATTAACTTTTTCTTTATCTTCTCTTCTACTTCCCCACAAATTATTTTACTTATTACAAAGGGTGTAAAATATCAATAAGACTATTCTTGAAAGTTTGTATGGAAATTTGTAAGGTTTATGTAAATGTTTTATTTAAGCTTGCAACAAGAAAAAAATGGGAGGGGGGAGGGTGTAGGTGGGGAAATATGCCAAAGTGTGCTTACCCGGATGGGTCTGCCCAACACTGACTGTGCCACATGCACAAGAATACGGAATTTTTCGATAGAAATTAAAATGCTACCCAAACACTATTCTAGGCGGACGAAGTCGCGGGCACAGCTAGTAAATAAATAAATAAATAAGATGTTCTGTCCGGATACCTCCCGAGAAAAGCCACGGGTGGAAGCTATGTACAACCTAACTTACCTAACCCTTCCAGTCAGCGTCTCCTGCCATTAATTCAGACAATGTCGCTTAGTGTGCACTTCGGTTAGATAATACCCACATACACACGCTTATACAACGACTATGTACACTTTACAGGCTGTGGCGGAAACTATGCTATCCCCGAAGGCTTCTGAGCAAGAAGGATTGTGTAAACACTAAAACAAGTTCTATTTTTGGTTGGCGAAACCTTACTGTCTGAAAAAGTCTACTGCTGGACATAGGCCCCTCCTACACATTTCCAGGAAGAACGATTCTGAGCCCTTTCCATCCATCGACTTTCCGCGTCCCCTACGTTTCGTCTTCCGGTTCATGGTCGCCATTCCAGAACCTTTATTCGCCAACGGTTGTCGGTTTTTCGAGCTATATGACCGCCCATTCCCACTTCAAGTTACTAATTCTACGAGCTATTTCGGTGACCAACATTATAGAATAAAATAATTTGATTACAGTTATGTCAAACACTCACAAATAACAAAAGTTTGCATACTAACATAAATTTTCATTTTGATAGAATTATTACTTGTTTTCCTATTGCCGGAGTTACCGTTTTTCGACAAAACAAACTTTTACGACACCCTGTATACCGTACATCTTATAGCTTTTCGTAATTACTCAGCCGTTTCTGGTAATTCTTCCTTTACTTTATCTCGCTCGTAAAAGCTAGTTTGTAAGAGAGCATTTTCTGGGGATATTACTAATTTATTATTATGTTATTGCAAAGGGAAACCCACATATTGTAGCAGGTAAAAAATGTGGGTATTATAAGACCGGTGTGTGGAAGCGTTAAGAGGATATTGCGTTTTTGTTGTGTCTGGTTGCTATTACGAGTTTATCTACATACATAAAAAAAAGTCACGTTAGTTATACTATTTATAACTCAAGAACGGCTAAACGGATTTGGCTGGAAATTAATGGGGAGGTAGCTTAGAATCAGGAGGCGGACATAGGATACTTTTTAACCCGAAAAAATAACGGGAACGGGGCGAGCGAAACCATGGGCGGCCACTAGTAATATACATAAATAATAAAAGAATAATATGCATAAAAGTAAAATAAACAAAAGTATTTAAGAATATTCGATGTCAAGTTTTATTCAGTTCGATACTATAGCGCTGTTTAAAATATTATTACTACTACTCGTTCGCTTGAACTCATCTTTATACAGACACCCCTTTTAAAACACTTGCGAGATACGAATTTTAAAATCTTTTGTTATCATATAAATTTCTTCTTATACCTCAAAATGTTTGTGCTAAAGCATATTGCCTTTTAGTATTGGAGATTTAATGTGGACATACCTTCTTCTTCCTGCCCTTATCCCACTTTATGGGGGGTCGGCAACATGTCTTCCTCCTCCAATCCCCTCTGTAAACCGTCATCTCAGCATTCACTCCTCTCTTATCCATGTCATCTTTCACACAGTTCATTCATGTTTTCTTTGGTCTACCTCTGCTCTCATATCCATCCATACTCATCACTCTCCTAGTCACATAACTTTCATCCCTCCTCATGACATGCCCGTACCACGCAAGCTTATTGCTTCTCAATTTTTCTGTCACTAGCGCTACTTTTCATGTGGGCGTACCATTTACAAATATAGTTTTAACTAGCGAACCTGAAAAGTTCGAAAATATGTGTCAAGTGCACGAAACGAGCCTCGTTGAGGCACACTTAAAATCTGTTCACCACGCTTGGTTCGAAAGAATCAGTGACACGATAAGAAGAAGACTAGCGGCCGCCCGCAGCTTCGCTCGCCCCGTTGCGGTTACGCCCCGCTAATTTTTCTTTTATATTTTTTTCCTTTTTTTCTCCACTTAGGGAAATAATTTTCCAATTTCCTTTCTTAGTGCACCCCTATGCTATAAAAGAAACATACCCTCTCAGTTTCATGCTTCTAGGACTTACGGTTTAGGCTGAGCGTTGATTGTCAGTCAGTAACGTAAGAGCTATATATATTTAGACTAGTGAAATTCCGTGCGACTTCGTTCGCGTTAAGCTTTTTCCGTACAAACTTCAACCCCCGCTGCACACCTTTAGGGGTTGAGTCTCGAAAATCCCTTTCTTAGTGCACCCCGACACTATACCAGAAATCTACTCTCCAAATTTAATACTCTTAGGACCATTAGTTCAGGCTGTGCGTTGATTGTCAGTCAGTCAGTAACGTAAGAGTTTTATATATTTAGATAACTAAAGAATGAACAGTATATAAAGTGTAAAAGCCTACAATAGGCCGATGCAGTTGAGCCAGACTATTCCGGTCCAATGTGCCGAGTGCGGCCGTGTCCGCCGGAAATTGGCCCCCACTCCGTCGGTCTACCGGCAATAATTGCTGTATAGCACAAAGCGAACACGTTACAGCTTTGTGTCAATAAAGTTAGTATTTAAACAAGGGTTATTTGAAAACTGTACAACGCAATTGCTTTGTTTTGTCGCGAGTAGCAGCCTGTCTAAGTTAGCTCGTAATTAACATCGGCCTCATTTTTAACATTTGAAACCTAGTCTAGAGTCTAGACTTTAACTGTCACTTTCGTATTGTAAAACAATCTGACATAAGCAACACCACGACCACCGAAATTCAAACCTAGTGAATGAATGAAACTTGATGTAATTTCACATTTTCGAATTGCGTAACACCGAAATGAACTTCAGTAGCATATTCATGCCTAGCCTAGAAGTGACTGATGAAACAGGGAGCTCATTCGAGAAAGATCGAAAATTTGTGAAATCGGATTCACCTATTATACTCATTTATTCTGAAACTGAAGACCAGTTGAATACCTTAGCTTAGACAATACCAAAAAAAATTCTGACTGGGTCGACCAGTGACAATCGGCTAACGTTCACTGATAATGGATTTCAAGATTAACAATAAAGCGGCAGGTGGGCCATATGAAAAAAATGAAGTTAAGAATCTCCAGTAGGGCAGCAGTGGGCCCCATAGCAATTACAGCGATTGTCCGCGACATTATCGCAGTGGAGTGAGCCCAATTCCAGTTTGATGACTTTTTTACGAGTTTTCGAGTCCTCTGTAATTTACGGGCAGTAAACCGGTCGCGTAGCTCGATAACAATGTTTGGTGCCCGCGAGCCAGCGACAGGCCAAAACACTTCAAACAAATTAAAAAGGTTCTAACTATCACAAAATAAAAATTCGGTTGTCTGTAAAGTCGGTTTACTGACGATAGTCAGTTGAACATGACAACGTCATACAGCTGTTCACGCGGACGCATCGCTCACTCAAATAGGAGAGAGACAGATGTCGAACGCTGCCGAACGCGGAGGCCGATTGTGCCTCTTTGTCGCTCGTTCCTCGCTCTCGCTTGTACTTCAAGTCTTAAATGGAACGCCTCAGAGCGAGATAACACCATAGTCATGTTTTTTTGTGCGTGCAGCCGGCTCCATCGAATTATAAGATGTTGTCACGTAAAACGTAATAACGTATGTTCGAAACATTATGTCAAATGTTATATTTACGGCTTTATCCATACTGCCGGACAGTTTTTATGGCTACAAGTCTCCAGTCACTGCCACTTTCATGTCAACGAATAGAGGTCCCAGGCACTAAAGGCCTGCGCTCAACTAGGTCGCTGGCGATAGCGATCAGTGAAACGCTGTCAAATATCGCTGTGAAATTTGACAGCGTTTCACTGATCGCTGACGCCAGCGATCTAGGTGTGCGCAGGCTTTAACGCGTCCCGCAATTAGGGCTTGTGTAATCACCAGATGCTATATAAAACATCTTAGAGACGTATGTACGCATTTAAAAAAAAAACCCCTACGTACCTAATACTTTTTAAGCCCTACGTAGCTAGTTTATCAACTGAACGGATACGGACGTGCTCAAACATAAATTGAATGGTAAACAGGCAAACATCATTCTGAAACGATCACTAAAAACGAGATATACCGTTATCGTGGCACTTAGAACTTACGAACCGAACCGAACTTATTTACAATGTTACAAACAACACAAAAACAAAGAACACCGTAACTTTAAACAATAAGTAACTATAAAAAACGTCACTTACTACCTTTTCCCCGTTGCGCCCCATAACCCACCGAAGAAATATCTCCATAACACCAAGTAAAAGTCGGTTAAGAAGCTGGTGGTCTAGTTTTTTTACGAACGTACTTATAGAACCTAGTTGTACTATACAGCTTTATAAATTCGGGTACCTTTACCGTACCTATTTACATAGTGATGCTCAAAGTCAAAGTTAAAAAATACCGTATTCACTTGAATAAGTTGATGGACGCAGGGCAGTACATCGTAGGGCACGTTTCTGACATGCGTGACCTACGAGGCTATGCTATGCTTTGTTATAGTCGATGGTTACATTTGACATCAGGCAGAAGCATTTAACATCAGGTGGGCCATTTGCTTGTACCATCAGATAGGTACTATACTTTAAATAGCTATATTATGGATAAAACTGCGTGGCCCGATGTATCGGTCACTCTACCCATCGGAAGCTAACATGTCAATTAGCAATGTCTGTACCTACTATTTTCGTATCTTATTTTTATATGCTGTATATGTACTTTATTATTAGTTTGAAGCGTAGCGTGTGCTGTCTTTTAAACTTTTGCTTTTGTATTGTACGTCTCACTAAGTGAAGTGGCACCACACTGAAACTTACTGTTATTATTATTTTATATTTGTAAAAGGATCATACAAAAAAACGGTAGGAACCAAGCCGTAGTTTGTTGCCTGTTCTTCTAGGCTTGGTTGCGTGGAACTGGCACCTAGACTCACCTAGCTTTAAGACGTTTTAAAGAGATCCTTGTGATACTACTGAAGGGTTGCCTGAATCTATCATCGAACAGACAATCCATAGTATTACAATTGCAATCATAAACGTTAATAACGTCAATATATCCTTATTTCAATTTGATATTGACAGCGTCACTTATTACCGTTTCCCCGTCACGTCTCAGTGCACAAAAGATAAAGCTGTAAGCAAAAAGTTACAAGAAACTAGAAACAAGTCGTAACAGAGAGATATGGTAGGGATACAAGTTAGCAATCACGAATACGACTGCATTTATAACCGAACGACTGATATGTAACGGATACAGAGACGTATGCCGCTAGCGATGGGCACTTGTCGATGTTTAAGAATATTTGCTTTGGAAAAAAAGATTTAATATTATTAGATGCCTTTTTTATCACAATTTTGTAAATGATTTTTTGACAATATAAATGTTCAACAATATTTATTTATTAAAAATGGATCTTATATCAAACAAGTAAGTACACAAGTTTGTACTTGTTCCAATTAAGTTCTAGGAAATTAAACGTCCCAAAAGTTAAGAGCCGAGCGGAGCGATCTTTGTGATTTCCTTAATTGTAGCAAACTCCACAAAATCAATAAAAAAAAAAAGGAAAAAAGTTTATTCCATATATAAAATCGAAATAAGGCTTCACACTTCGTCATCGATTCAATTGCTTTTTCATTTTTAACGTACTGAATACCAGTTTGACGCAAATCATACGAAGAAACAATCGACAAAAACACCGAAAATAGACATCACTGCTCGTCGAGGTCAACTAACAATCAGTCTGCCGTTACAGATGAAACTTGCGCAGTAAAATATCATATGACGTCACTGATGGCAGACTCGTGGCAACTGACGGTACGCTCGTGGCCACGTGAGCATTATTACTGGCGTCATTTCATTATTGGTGCTTCCGGTAAACCGGGCACTGTGACTTCCTTATTGATAAAAATATGGCAATGCTGACCTGAATTGTTTCTTGTCTTGATGAGTATTTGTAACGAGGATTTTGATGATCAATATGTTAGCTTTTACATGGTTAAGTCCCTGTATGGCATAGCAAGGAGAGAGGGCACCACTGTGCAACGTGAAACATCGGCTCCGTAATAAAGTGTTTTAAATATTTCCTACAAGTGCTTTTTGAACATTGCAATTACTAAACTCTAGGTCTCAACTCTAGGTACAAAAATCAAAATCTTAAAACAAAAAAGAGCTTTGCAAGACACACCTTACTACATAAAAGAAGATTATCCAAAATACGTACTAGAAAAGAGAAAAGAGCTACAAGAACAATTAAATACAGAAAGAGAGAAGGGGAACATAGCCTCAATAAGAAATGATAAACTGATTGTATCAAGAAACTTCACCAAGCGTAAACAACCTACTTCACCTGAAATTTTAAAAACACCAAATACAGAGATAAACGCACAAATTAACAAAAAGAACAAAATACTATCCGACTCAAGGGCCAGAAGGTCAAACAGCATCTCAGAGGGAGTTCTTAAGCCAGGAATACTAAACTACCTGGTAAACAAAACCACGAGCAATGCAACCAGTAACCAAGATAAAAGATTATAGCAACTAAGCCCCTCCTCCAACACAGAAACCAACAACAAAGAAACAAATAACAAACAACCTCTTCCAAGCCGGCTGGTCACCGTAGAAGAGAACGACCAAAACCCTCCAGCCAACGAAATAACAACCAAGTCAAATCAAAATATACACATTTGCACCTACAATGTGAGATCACTATCAAACGAAGAAAAAATGATAACCTTGAAATATTCACTCCGACATGTAAAATATGACATAATAGGTCTAGCAGAAGTAAGACGAGAAGGATCCGCCATTCAAGAGGACGACGAGCACATATTCTGTTACTATGGTCACACAAAAGGACACCTCGGTGTTGGTTTTTTGATAAGAAAAAAGTTGAAAACCAACATCGAAAGCTTCGAGGGAATATCGGACAGAATAGCGGTCCTCAACTTGAAGTTTGATCAATTTAAAATATCTCTTATTCAAGTACACGCACCAACATCGGAGTCGAGTGAAGAAGATGCAGATATGTTTTACAACTCACTCTTACAAGCTCAAAATATATCAGAGAAGAGACAAATAATAATGGGTGACTTCAACGCCAAGATAGGAGTGCCACGTAAACACGAAACAAAAACCGGACTCTTTGGACCTTTTGGACTAGGAACACGCAATGACAGAGGACAGAGATTAGCCGAGTTTGTTCTGGAAAGCAGACTCTACATAATGAATACATTCAGTGATATGAAAACAAAAAGGAGATGGACGTGGGTCTCACCTGACAAAACGACAAAAAACGAAATAGATTATATCCTAACCACTGATCGGAAAATAATGAACAACACTAGAGTACTAAATCTCACATACCCTTCAGATCACCGCATGGTTAGAGGTACATGCCAATTTCAAAAGCAGAGGAGAAATAGAACCACTTTCACACGAGCCATGCCAAAAAACTTGGACACTGAAGAAGAAAAACGAACCTATATGAATAACCTAATCTACAAATGGGAAAATATACGGTCGTATCACACAGAAGAAGAAAGCGTACAAACCTTATACAACAACCTGGAGCAATGTATTTTAAGCAGCATCCCGAAAAAAGAGCCCGGCTTCAAGAAAAACAGGTGTATACTTACAGAACAATCAAAAACCTTAATTCAAAAAAGACACGAACTACAAAGTAAGAAAACACTACATAAAAAAGACAGGCAAGAACTAACAAAATTATACAAAATGACAAACAAACAAATTAAACTCGATTATAAAAACCACAGATCAAGGATAATTGAAAACCACTTAAACCTTTCCGGCAGTCTAAAAAGAGCCCATAAAGAACTCACCACCACAAAGAAGTGGATACCGAAACTAAAAAAAGGACTCACTTGCACGGAAAACAGAAGTAAAATACTATCCATCGCCACTGACTTCTATGAAAGCTTGTACAGAAAGAAACCTTCACCCGTAGTAGAACCATCGACTTATGAAGAACCCCCTAACAATCTTGGAGAAGCATGTTCGTCAGGATACCAACACCACGAAGATATATCTTGCATTACATATTTTGATGAAAGAGAAATGGATCATCTTATAAAAAAGCTTAAAACGCGAAAAAGCCCTGGTGCAGACGGAGTCACGAACGATCTGCTTAAAGCTTCAGAGTTCGCGCTTCTTACACCCCTAACTCAACTTTTCAACAAAATACTAATAGAGAAAACTGTTCCCGAACAGTGGGTAAAGTCAGATATTGTCATTCTATATAAAAAAGGAGACCCTACAGACATCGCAAACTATCGTCCAATAAGCCTTATGTCAAGCCTTTACAAACTCTTCTCTCAAGGTTTACAGAGAAGAATAACTCCAAAAGTTGAGGAATTTCTCTACAAAGAACAAGCGGGCTTCCGTAGAAGTTTCAGCACAATGGATCATATTCATGCTGTAGAACAAATAATTGAGAAATATCAGGAGTTCAGAAACCCGCTCTATCTGGCTTTTATTGATTTTAAAAAAGCTTTCGACTCAATAGACCATGAAGCTATCTGGAAAGCCCTACAACAAGCCCAAATTGATAAAGCGTACATTGACATAATAAAATGCATATATAGCGATTGTAGAAGCAGAGTAAAATTAGAACAAGCCGGAAAATTCATCAAAATCGAAAGAGGAGTAAGACAAGGAGACCCCCTCTCCCCAACTTTATTTATAACTGTTCTTCAC
The DNA here is from genome assembly GCA_947578465.1 of Thera obeliscata. Classification (NCBI taxonomy): domain Eukaryota; kingdom Metazoa; phylum Arthropoda; class Insecta; order Lepidoptera; family Geometridae; genus Thera; species Thera obeliscata. The sequence goes on along the minus strand of OX387912.1, from coordinate 16,955,144 downwards.
TCCATTATGAAAGACCTTTGCTGGAATAATTCAGGAATAGACATAAATGGAAACAACCTCACTTATCTAGCGTTTGCAGACGACATTGTTTTGCTATCGGACAACGCACAAAAACTCCAGTACATGTTGACGACCCTACATGATGCTATTCAAAAATCAGGCCTAGAAATGAACCTACGAAAAACACAAGTCATGTCCAACAGCGCGAAAAAAGAGCTATACATCGAAAACACACAGCTAGAGCATGTAGAAGACTATATTTACCTAGGCAAACAAATTTCTTTTAAACCGTCAAATAACATTGAAGAAATCGAAAGAAGAATAGCCAAAACATGGAATAGGTTTTGGAGTCTAAAAGAGGTATTAAAAGGCCCACTACCCCTGAAGCTGAAGAAAAAAGTAGTTGACTCTTGTCTCTTACCAACGCTAACATATGGATGCCAAACATGGACGTATACAAGAGAAGCTAAAAACAAAATTACCAAATGCCAGAGGGCGATAGAAAGAAGTATACTGAGAGTAAGATTAATAGATAAAATAAGACACACAGACATAAGGAAAGAAACCGAATTTATAGACGCCCTAGAACAGGCGCTAAAAATGAAATGGCAGTGGGCGGGACACGTAGCAAGAATGGATAAAGAAAGGTGGACCAACCGAGTGACTACTTGGAAAGGACCTAAAGGGACCAGAAGGGCAGGCAGACCGCTGGCCCGATGGTCAGATGAAATAAAAAGAATTGCGAAAGAACAAAACTGGACTGAAGTAGCAAACGATCGTGAAGAATGGAAAAGGCTGGAGGAGGCCTATACCCGAGAGGGATCCTAGCTAATGAAAAAAAAAAATATAGGACCACAAATAAACAAAAAAAATAAATAAAATAAAATGAAAACTTATGAAGAAAAATTCAAAATTAAATGGTGTATGATATGACTGTAAATAATAATAATGTAATAATAATTTTAATTTTAATAATTTAATTTAATAATATGCATGAAATGTAATTTAATGTAGCTATGGAATAAATGGGCTTTTTTATTTTTTTATTTATTTATTTATTATGGCATAGCAAAACGGAGGTCAAAAGTAATATAGTCAAGTAATAAGGAGGTCAAATGTAATAAGGGGTTCAAAAGTAGATATATCAGTCTACCTTCGTGTGGTTTTTCAGCATGGAGATTAGCTAGTGGAATCCTATGCGATTTCATTCGCGCTTTCTCCATAAAAGTTTCAACTCCCACTTGTACCCTTTTAGAGGTTTATTTTTTAAAACCCTTTCTCAGTACCCTACACTTTTCATAAAAAGCACTCTCCAAATTTAATGTCAATACGACCAACCAATGGCTGTGCGTTGCATGTGCATGTCAGTCACTCACGCCAAGCTCTTGAGTATACATACATACAATCATGCCTCATTCCCATGGAGGTAGGCAGAGATCGCGGATTTTCATTTGCTACGATCCTAACACACCTCTTTCGCTCTTGAATACAGTATTGTGATAATAGCTATGATAATTTAAAATTGGGATTTTTTTAACCCATTAAGGTTGATCTTACACAGATGTTTACTTCTATAAGTATCCAATTTGTCGCAACGTTATGCCACGCTCCCAAAAAACAAACAGAAGTCATCCCACCACATCCCGCAGTCCACTGACAATAAAACAACAAACAATACACAACCCCCGACAAGGGAACTGAGTTAGCATGCCATCCGATTGGAAAACTTTTCGCGAAAAAACGAGAAAAACGGCAAAAAAAGAAAAAGGGATATTTTATTAATGGACTTTCGCCGAAACTTTCGATCGTCGAATTTTTTCGAGCACGCGATCCGTTAAAGTGTTGATTAACTATTTAATGGGTGGTGTTAATGACGTTGGAGGGTTAAGTCGCGTCTTTAAGTATTGGGTACGAGCCAAATATAGTATTAATTAAGTCCTCCTCTGCTGATTTAAGCACAATAGAAAATCAATTGTCGTTGTCACCGCAGCCTGCAAGCCAGGATAAGGGATGTCAACCGTGCCTGCGGTTAACAACTGTAAGACTATTGAATATGTAATTTCTTAATTACTTATGTCAAAGGGTAAAGTGGCTGAACTAATGGGTCATTTTTTACCTCTTCAAGAGTAAGAGAACAAGTTTTAAAATTGTAAGCCCCAAAATAATTGGAAAATCAAGAGAACAAGAAATTGTAAATCCTAGCAATGAATTACATAGTTCGTAGCAAGCTACGCCGTAGATCTGCTACGCCATTGCTACATTATGTGTGCTACGGCGTAGCACGTGCTACAACGTAGCGCTACGAGGAGTAGAGTTTATTACAGCTTTATGACTTGGGTTCCTGGCTGTAATAACTATCTTACTCGTACTTACATTAGGAAGGTAATAAATTGTTTAAAATGTAATGTTCAAACGAAAACAGATCATTTGCTTTCAAATTTTTCTTCACCGTTTGAGAGTACTGGCACATACATTTTTGGACAGAAACACTAATTGGTGCACGACCGGATTTGAACCCACGATCTTGGGATCGGAAGGAAGGGCTGTACTGCACTGCATCATTATTATATTTATGAGACTTATGTTTGACTCTCAAAAAATAACTGAACGCAAAATTGTTTGAATTTTATTACGTCATCAGCAATTTGCTTAATTGATGTCCAAATCCCACCCTCAAATTAAACAAATTAGTGAAACGGCTACAAATGTATGCAATCAAAATGCAGCGATCATCTTTATTGCATTAGACGTGCGTCAGATGGCGGCTATCGGAGATTCGGCTATTTCGGCCAGTAATGGCGGCGTGCACCACGTGACCACTGTGTTTGTACATTTGTAACGCGCTCTGCATACTGATTGCTGACGGTAACCACACTTACGCAGGATTGTATTTATTAACTACATACTTATTTAATTTCTTTACAATGCTGTTTTTATTTTGTCAAGTATCATAAAAAAAACCATATAATATGCAGGGTGTTACAAAACTACCCGTAAAGCCGAAAGGAGGTTGAATGGGGCTTTATGACGAGTCCATACACAATATTTAGGAACCGTAGTAATTCTGTATACCGCAAAAAAAACATTGATGAATGATAAATAGAAAAACCATTAAAGTAGACAATTATTAGGTGAAATAGGTTCGTAACCCTTCTGTTAAATAATCTGGTTCTCTGACATGACAGCTTCCTAGGGTTGACAAAATTATTAGCTTTATTTACGGGGTATTTTGTAACACGTTGCATACACTTTAAAACGTTTCAAAGTGATCCGTGAATACAAATGAATAAACTGGGCGGACGGTGACCGATTATCATTAGGTGGGCCGTAAGCTAGTTTGACTACTTTTACATCAAACAAATGTACCTATAATAATTTCGAAAAGTTTAGATTCCTATTTTAGTTTCGCTGTAAGACGGAGGAAATTTGTCCTACTACGAGAATCGAATCAGCACCCTTAAGTTTGAGGTTAGTCAGACAAACCATTGATACGATAATCACAGAGTTTCGAAACACGCGGTGAGGTGAATTAGAGCCAAACTTCCGTGACGATTAATACGCAAAGTTTCATCGAAAATGGCGCGGTAATTGCTGCGATTTGTTTTGTCTAATGGAACCTTCTATAGGTTATAACGTTTTATGGCGGCTTTCATTAATTAAAGTCATTATCGGGAGGAAAGAAAATATCCTGAGGATATAAGTTAGTAGCCACAGAAAAGAGGGGCTCTCTTCTAATACAAGTTTAACAACTTAAAAGAAGAAATCCCAACCCTTTTTTTGTTCTACCTGTATTTTTATGAATATAATGACATTTTGATTTTTGAGTATTTTGGGGGAGGGAGAGGATTTTGGGGAAAACCTTTGGCCAGCAGTGAGGCAGGTTAACATAATAAAGTGGCCAAGTGCGAGTCGGACTCGCCCATGAAGGGTTCTGTAGCAGCAAGTAATATAATATAGAAGTTCTAGTAGTTCGTCGAAAGCTACATTCGTTCAAACCAAATTTCGTTGGAAGTTTAGATGGTAATGAACATCATATATTTTTTTTTAGTTTGATCATTCTCTTATTTTAGAAGATACAGGGGGGGGGGACACATTTTACCACTTGTTGGTTCCGTTTTTACCATTTGGCTACGGAACCCTAAAAAGGACACAAAAGATTATTTTAAAACAGTGCAGTTTAAAAATTCTGTCAACGGCATTAGCCACTACTCGGCTTACGTACTACACAAATAAAACAGGTGCAAGGAGCCTTTTACTTTAGCAACGGTAATGCTCTTTTGTCGAGAACTAATGAAACAGAGAACTTATTTGCAGTAAAAAAATTGTCGCAGCTCAATTTGAACCACTCAGTCACTCGTACTAAACATATTTTTCAAAAAAGAATAAGTTCCACCAACTTTTATTCTAGAAAACAAACAGCTTCACGTATTCGGTCCCCAGGCGTTATAGCTATCCCTTTAGATCCTCTTAGTGCTAAGTACAACTCAAGATTGAGGATGCAAAGACATCCTCAATCTTGGTGGCCATACAGTCAGAAGAATTGCAAATGTTATAGCCATCTACTACTACTAGGCTTTGTGAACGGCTCTACCGGGGAAGTACTACCACTATGCCTATTTCTGCCGTGAAGCAGCATTGCTGTGTTTCGGTTTGAAGGGTACCGGTGAAATTACTGGCACGTGAGGTTGAACATCTGTATGCCTCAAGTTGATGAACGCAGGGATAATGAAGTAAAAATAATAAATCCAAACCAAATTAACTCTTTTTTTCAGTTTAACAGGAATTCAGTTACCCAGCTGTTCTCGCAGGCTTATAGGGGGGTGGCAAGGGTAAAGAGGGGTGGTAACTTGTCGCGAAGAAACATTCTTGATTAATTACTGACTTTAATCCACCTCGGTCGGAGTCTTTTAAATACTAGAAAAAAGGCTTAGTCAAGGTTTATAGTTACTTTTTTTATCGGAAGAGTTAGAGAGAGATCTTAGAGTTACGCTAATGGCTAGTTTATAGGCAATGGTTACTATTTAAAATCAGGTGGGTTATATGCTTGTTCTGTCAATAAGTTGTGTAAAAAAAACCCGTCTTACCGTTCCGATACTGTATCTTCATATGAAAAAGAAAAAAACTATAAAACTAGCTTATGGAACAGGCATATGGCCCACCTGATGTTAAGTGGTAACCATCCCCCACCAAAATAACCAACCATCGGCATCATTTTACATTTTTTAATCGGTTTAGCGTAAAAAATAAATGATCGCATGATATTTTCAAATGAACAACAACTAAGAATTTTTACAAGAATAATATTCCTGAGAGCTCGTGTTTCACAAACATTAAACAGTACGAATTAAAAGTATAATGAATAACAGAATAACTTACTCTTGTGTGCATGCATGAAGAAACGCAATAAAGTCGGATACACCTCTTAGCACTACTTTTTAACCTCACCGATCTGCCTGCCAAAATTCGTCTATGTACTAGTTTTGTATGAAAAAAAATGGTTGTCTGTAAAGCCGGTTTACTGACGATAGTTGCACGTGACAACGTCATAGTAAAATAGTAGGACTCGGACTCGGACCCTTACCCTTACCCGGACCCGGGGCTCGGGCTCGACGGCGGAACGACGGAACGACGAACGGCGGAACGACGGTTACGACGCATGAGTCATGTTTTTCCGTGCGTGCAGCCGGCTCCATCAATTTATAAGACGTTTTCACGTCAAAAACTTCCAATGTATTATACACTAGCGGCCTGTCCCGGCTTCGCGCGGGTGGTCGTTTATTAAAACACAAAAATATAGCCTAAGTTACTCAGGGTGAATGTAGCTTTCCAATCGGCACTGTAGTTTTTGAGTTTATTTATTACAAACATACAAAAATACAAATATTTCCTCTTTATAATATTAGAATACAAGTATAGATTAAGGTGATGGTTACCACTTAACATCAGGCGGGCTATTTGCTTGTTCCATCAGCTAGTTGTATAAATAAAAATAATCTTCTCCTATTTCACTGATGTATTTTTGTCTGCAGAGTTATGAATAACTTGAAACGCGCTCGGTATTTACAAAAACAATGCTAAGAGTACATCTCATTCTAGCAACTCGTATTTTAATAGTTGCTATCAGCATTGTAATGCAGTGCAACGTAACTCAGAGGAGCTAACACCATACGGTTGACGCAACTGACAACTTCGTCGTGTCGTGTCGTTTTTGACGTGACGTCTTATAATTCGATGGAGCCAGCTGCACGCACGAAAAAACATGACTCATGCGGCGTTACCTCGCTCTGAGGCGTTCCATTTAAGGCTTGAAGTACAAGCGAGTGCGAAACAAGCGACCAAGAGGCACAATCGGCCTCCGGGTTTGGCAGCGTTCGACATCTGTCTCTCTCCTACTTGAGTGAGCGATGCGTCCGCGTGGACAGCTGCATGACGTTGTCACGTTCAACTATCGTCAGTAAACCGACTTTACAGACAACTAATTCTTTCCTGACCACTACAATCTGGGCTTCTTCAAAGCAAGAGTGAATTTTTATTAGATCATCCTTCTCCATCGTTGGCTACATCGTCGCTTACCACCAGGTGCATGAGATTGTAGCCAAAAATAGTATCATGTAAAAAAAATGGAAATAAGTTACGTTCTTTGAAATAATGTTCGCTCCAACTTGTAAACGGTAACGCTAAGTAGCATTCATACGAGTGCGGTCCACAGATAAACGACTACAGTAAGAACATTAAAACAATAAATCAATATTTTAAAAGTGTCAGAATCGTAGCAGGTGAATGAGGCCTCGCCCATGGGAATGAGGCGTGATTTTATGTATGTACTGTTAACCGGTTTTGAGAATAGGACATCTCTAATCGGATCAAGCAAAAAAACACATCCCTAGAGTAGTAGAAAAAGAAGAGGTAGGATAAGATGGCGTCTCTGCGTAGTTGTATTGTTTGCCGGGTAATAAAAGTAAACCAAAGTTGTAGATTCGATTGTCAATTCACTGAAGAAGAGTTTTTGCCGTAACAGTATGTATAAATATTTTAAAACATCATGAATGTTCGTACTATAAGAACATCTTTGCTATCGAGCCATAATTTTTCTGGTGCAAAGCTGGCGTGGAGGAGTTATTGCCTATTTATTTCTGTCGTAGACCTATCGTGAGTAACGTAATAAGGAGTTCGCTCACGCAAAGGGCTCATTAGAGAGATGACTGTACAATTGCATCGTGAATCGCCAAAAAACAGCTGTTATTAATTAAACACCTAGAACAATCGCCTCGAAAATCGATTAGGTGTTTTTTTACCGATTTTTTAACAAAAGACAAAGTCAAAAGTGTATTTTTTCAGTAGTATCACAAGGATCACTTTGAAACGTTAGGTGCCAGTTCCACCAACAGCGCCAACTAACCCCAAACTCAGATATAATTATATGTAATTGTTATCAATTTTTAATACCAGTGGTACAGTGTCACAGTGCAATAAGAGAGAAATGCGGTGTGAAAGAAGACGTAGTTATGAGAGTAGAGAAAAGTATGCTAAGATGGTTTGTAGAGAGAATGGATGAAAATATTAACAAAACAGGTGCATCAGGCGAGTGTGAATGGAACTGCTAGAAGGAAAGACCTCGGCGCATGTATCTCGATCAGATAGCAGACATTTTAGAGAAAGGCCAAGTCAAAGAGTACCCTAAACCGACGAGCATGTATGAAGAATGTTATGAGAGTGATTAAAGCGAAAGAGGAATGTCAGGATCCTAGCAAGTGGAAATCCGTGATCTCTGTCTACCCCCATTGGAAAGAGGCGTGATTTTATGCATGTCAATTTACTTACGAAAGAAGCCTTATTGGGGGGCACTTAAAACCCTAACACCAAACTGGTTCCAGCGCTGAGAACTCATTCTCAGCCCATGCTGAGCTCAGGGCTTTTTATACAGACCGTACATGGCAGCATTTCACACACACACACACACACACACCCATATCAGAACTCTGCGTATTGTGTTAGTAACACTGTATTTTTTACTTTTTTATTGTTTTATTTCTTGTCGTGTACAGTTTGTATAAATAAACGATTTTCTTTCTTCTTTCTTTCTGGTTTAAGAACTGGTGATAAAAAAAAGAATACGAAATTGAACGCTTCTTCGATTCCACGACAATTCCCAGCCACAGTATACAACACTCCAGTAGCACAACTCAAGTAAATCAGCATCAATTTCTATTAAGCGCGACGCAAGCTTATTTTCCAGCAGATCGCTCTCTTGAGCCACATCCGTCGCGAAGTCGTTAGGCGCACGGCTATTTGTTAACGCGATATATGGCCGCGGTAGCAAAGACTGGGGCTTAATATGAATTGTCCTTGCAATTGAAAGACGGGGAAATTAAACAATCAATTTTAATAGAACATAATTTAGCAAAGAGATAAAAAGCTATGTTTACATTCCATCAGTATACTTACGGTCTATTTTTTTTTTCTCAAGCCCCTCTGATGGCATCTTTATTTTACTTTGACTGGCCTCTCAGCTTAGTTGGTAGTAGCTCTGCCTTCTACACCGTATGTCGTGGATTTGATCCCAACGAGAACAAATATTTGTGCGGTGAACATAGATGTTTGTTTCGTTCTCTGTTTGAGTGTTACATTGTATTCCAATTACATATGTATTCACAAAAAAAAGTATACAAGTTTTACATCAGCTATCTGGTTCCCATAATACAAGCTCTGCTTAATTTAGGGCTAAATAGTGTTGTTTAGATTGTCTACAATATTTATTTTATTTAACTGTTTATATTTTTGTCACAAACATGTGAAAAACGTCGTTGATTACTGTATTATACAAACCTAATATGTAACTAACACATATAGATAGTGCAATCCAAGAAGGCGCGCCACACTATTCCTCCTAACCGTTTATAGTATATGTGTGCAAGCTTCCGTCAATGTTTGAGTGTTATCGGTACACACTAATTACCTATGAGTGCACACGCACACTACAATGAATAGACTACGGTTCGCGACTGCCGCTCGGAGCAAACTCCCCGCACCCCGCGAGGGGCGCTTCTTCGTGAATTGCACTATCTATATACCCCTAACTTACAAGGGTTTTTTAAAAGATAACCAGATCCCGATGGAAGAAGATAGTGCAGAATATGATCCTGGACAAAAGTCCACGATCCCGCGATCTTAAAAATGTCATCGGTTCATTTGATGGCCCTGGCCTAGTGACTTTCGGTTCGTAGTCGCTATCCGAGAACCTTATTCCCCAATGGTAAACGAAACGTACGTTACGACGATTACGTGGTATTTTTTTTTTATGCAAATGATAGACAATCAGGCTTACGACCCACCTGATGGCAAGTAGTCACTGTCGCCCAAAGACACCAACAACACCAAGGGTGCTGTTGTTGCGTTGCCTACCCTGAAGTACCCTGAAAGAATTTTCAAGCAAAACCGGGCAGATGTTTATACTCGACACGTGTAACACACTTGCTGAAAACGCGTAGGCTTAGCTTAAGCATTAATTTGAATAATACACTTCGCCTACTCACCATCACTCAAAGCGCGCTTAGTACAAAGTTTCTTATTCAAACTGTCTCTTTAACTTTCAACATTGTATATGTACTCGTGTAAAGGCGATTACAGATAAGGCGTACTTTCTATGCTTATAAGTTCGTTTTTATCTTATACCTTTAAACGAGAAGATCTTGTATGCATATATATATATATATATATATATATATATTTAGGATCTCGGAAACTGCACCAACGATTTTCACGAAATTTAGTATACAGGAGTTTTCGGGGGCGATAAATTGATCTAGCTAGGAATCATTTTAAGAAAATGATTATTTCACTCCGAGTTCAATAATTAAACATAAACAGAATATGTGACTGCTCCTGCCATCTATTGACGATTGTGAGCAACTAACTGCAAGCATGTCCAGCAGATGGCGTTGTTCAGTAAGAATAAACCAGTAAAGATGATAATATGACTCTTATGATTTCTTAAAAATACAAATTAACGAAAAAAATTCCGAGCAAAGCTCGGTTACCAACTGCTAGTTTTTACATGATATTAGACTATCCTTTGGCAACAATTTCACCTGATGGTAAGCGACGATGTAGCCGACGATGGAGCAGGATGGACTAGAAAACACCTATTCACTCTTCCCTTGAAAAGGCCCAGATTTTAGTGGTCAGGCAAAACAGCTGAAGGCAATCATATAGCTAGTCGGTCCTAATTGACACAGTCTACTAAGACATTAACGAATATTTTGGCTAAATAAATAAAATAAAAATGTATAACAAATTAGGGTAGGGCCGACTTGTCTGTTGGCTGACTTGACTTGATTAAAAACTATTTTATGTGTCTAAATAATATACACTTACTCGACACTGGCAAAATGAAGAGATGTCATTAAGGGCGCTATTACATATTTCAATGTCTCGAATTCGGCTTTCTGCGCCAGCACACAACAGCAAAGTGACCACGAACACATTCAAGCCCATTTACGCTCCATTTTCTGCATTATTCAAATAATCTTGATACTTGATGGTAAGGTAGGCAATTAATTGAAATTACTTTTTTATATAAGTCGAATGTAAGCTATTGTTTTACTCACAAATCAAATCAAAATCATTTTTTTTTATTCAGGAATTAAAATACAAAAATACTAAATTTTGTTTAGGCAACCGATCGAAGCAACGCGTGACCCAAACGCCAGCGTCTTGGGGACGCTTCTGTCTTGCACTGATTTGGATCAGTTGAGCTATCGCAGATTGAGGTTGAGGTCTGCAGATAGCTCAACTGTTTCTTGTGTATTTTGTACATTTTGTAAATACCTACATGTATTATTGAAAGTCTTTTGTGTAAATAAATTACACACCAAAACCAAGCAAAAAGTTGATGGATTACATTAATGGGGAACTGAGTACGCTCCTACAATAAACTTCCGAAAAATGCAACTAAGCTACATAAGCGGAAGTCCTACTTACTACTATCCTACTATTTATACATATATAATAAACGCGAAGTTTGTAAGTATGGATGGATGTTTGTTACTCTTTCACGTAAAAACTACTGGACCGATTTGGATGAAATTTGAAATGAATACAGTTTATAACCTGGATTGGAATATAGGTTACTTTTTATCCCAAAAAAATAACAGGAACGGGTTAATCATAACTACCACGCGGGCGAAGCTGCTGGCAGCCACTAGTCCTAAATATAATTATTACGCCTTGCAATTTGCATTTTTTTCTGTTAATATCGTTTAGCTTGCATGTGAGCTATGAGTTCTAAGATCCATTGACCTCGCATAACGAGGGTCAACAAGTTCAAGAAGCAAACAGCTATTGTAGAAGTTTACTTAATGCCCCTCCATGTTTTCCTTCCCGAACCGGTCCTCTCTTTTTACGAATTCATATTTAATTTTGCCGTCTCCAGTCCAAACGGCAAATACCCACATCTTTTGGTCAGTAACTCGTAATTGGCCCTGAATCTGGTAGTACCACTTGCTTTTTTTTATCACTGTGTAAACATCAGATTTATACAACCAAAAGTCAATTTTCTTCTGTTTGATTGCTTCTTCGGACGAATATTTTCAGAGATGTGACCATTTCAAGTTTGACACCTGTCATTTAAAATGCAGGTCTTGGTGATACCTATCTTTTGGGATTGGAACGAGAAGACCAGGACGAGTAGTTTTCGAGATATGACCGTTTCAAGTTTGACAGCTGTCATTAAAAATGCAGGTCTTGGTCATACCTATCATTTGGGATTAGAACGAAAAGTCTGGGACGAGTAGTTTCCGAGATATGACGATTTTAAGTTTGACAGCTGTCATTAAAAAGGCAGGTCTTGGTCATACCTATCATTTGGGATTAGAACGAGAAGACCGGGATGAGTAGTTTCCGAGATATGAACGTTTCAAGTTTGACAGCTGTCATTAAAAATGCAGGTCTTGGTCATACCTATCATTTGAGATTAAAACGAAAAGTCTGGGACGAAGAGTTTCCGAGATATGACGATTTTAAGTTTGACAGCTGTCATTAAAAAGGCAAGTCTTGGTCATACCTATCATTTGGGATTAGAACGAGAAGACCGGGACGAGTAGTTTCCGAGATATGACCGTTTCAAGTTTGACAGCTGTCATTAAAAATACAGGTCTTGGTCATACCTATCATTTGGGATTAGAACGAAAAGTCCGGGACGAGTAGTTTCCGAGATATGACCATTTTAAGTTTGACAGCTGTCATAAATGAAGGTCTTGGTCATACCTATCATTTGGGATTAGAACGAAAAGTCTGGGACGAGTAGTTTCCGAGATATGACCATTTTAAGTTTGACAGCTGTCATAAATGAAGATCTTGGTCATACCTATCATTTGGGATTGGAACGAGGAGTCCAGGACGAGTAGTTTTCGAGATATGACCATTTCAAGTTTGACAACTGTCATTAAAAAGGCAGGTCTTGGTCATACCTATCATTTGGGATTAGAACGAAAAGTTAGTCATTTTAAAACCTTTAATTGGCTGTTTTAAATTTGACCGCTGTCATTCACAGGTATATAGGTAATATCATCCTCATCAGCCTGGAGAAGTTCACTGCTGCACATAGGCCTCCCCTATACATTTCCAGGAAAATAGATTTGCAAATTAAATTAAAACTGAAAATTTCTATACATAATCAATGTATAAACATTTTCATTTTCCTTTCCCAGCCAATGCCATGACGTATTTGAAGGTTCGTTCCATGACTTCTTCTGGCTGATAATGATGACTTTTATTATGGTCCAAGAAAGTATCAACTTTATCCCAGCACAGTATACACACGCACGGCGCATCTTGTCTACTGATGAGAACGACAAGGTTCTTCAAGCAGGCGCCGCAGTGCTTTCTTTAGAACCTTGTCGTATTCATCCTAATTATTTGCAAAAATGTGTGACACCCGTCCTTCCAAGACCGCGTCTGAGCGCGGAATGGCGAACGAAATGTAATGAAGTCTACCTACTATCTACCTTCCCTTGGAAAAATGTATGGAGAAATTATAGTGCGTTTTAAAATTGTCTATTCTTTCAAAGTAATTTATTTGGGTACAAAATAATAACGAAGACGAATAGAAGACTCTGTATGCCACAATTTCGTTCTATTTTCACGTTATAATATTCAGCGGATTTAGCTATTTATGTACCTATCCAGACCCCATTTTTAGCGATTTTTGCTATGGTAAAAACGTATTCATGTGAAAATGTTGTATAGGACTGCCTATTTTTTATTGGCTATCACTATAGATGAACACATCATCTTTAATTTTATACCATGTTATATCTACAGCTATGATTCCTGGTTCCATAAATGGTACCCAAAAACCGTTGGTATCCGTAAGTCCCCCCTTAAATGAAGAAGGAGAACTATGCACTAAACCTAATTATGACTTCTTCTAAGACCTAACATTAATATCACCTTGACATTATCGTTCTATCGTTTAGTTTATTCTACCAAGTTAATTAATCTATAACAAAGTTATTATGCTATATATACTATTAGCTAAAAACCTAAACAGGGTTCATGTGATACTGACTTACAACTTAGAACTACTTATGTACCTAAACTTAACCATGTTTATGCATTAAATATATTGAGTATTGAGTAATGAGACGGGTATTTTATGATCAAGCATCTACACTAGCGAAAACGCGCTGTACATTTCATCTGTAGTCGCCCTCAGTTACACGCGAAATTGTAAATGGCTCACAAATCTCAGCGACGCCAACATTATTGTGATTGACATATGTATGATAGAACTTCCAGAGATGAGTAATAGGGAAAGAGACGCCCATAGAGTTGATACAGAAGGGTCACTTTTACGAGTCGTGAAATGCCTACGATGTTTTCTTGGCATCGTAATACGAAGACAAAACGACTTTATTCAATAGAATCAGAAGGATTACTTATGTTTTATGAACGTGGTGAATCTAAAACAGTGTGCTCACTGAGAAGTTGAAACAACGCGGTACATTTGCTGTAGTACGAAATTTTTTATCAATCTCAAAACCTTTTTTTTATACAAATAGCTGATGGAACAATCTTCTGGTCCTCCTGTTGTTAAGTGGTAACCATCGCCTATAACAAAGCATTGCCTCGCAGGTCACGCACGTCAGAAACGTGCCTTACGATGCACTGCCCTGCGTCCATCAACTTGAGGTATACAGATGTTCAACCTCACGTGCCAGTACTTTCACCGGCCTCCAGAAACAAATATCAACAACAACACTATACAAATATTTGTTCTCGGTGGGAATCGAACCCACGACCCATGACGCAGAAAGCAGAGCTACTACCAACTGACCTCTGCATCCATCAACTTGAGGCATACAGTTAACTTCACAGAGCCTCACGTGCCAGTAATTTCACCGGCACCCAGATCCTTCAAACTGAAATACAGCAATGCTCCTCCACGGCAGAAAAGGCATGGTGGCATTTGTGTAGTAATCAAATTTATATTATACTAAGAACTGTTGAATTAATAAGGTGTTGAATTAACTAAGCACAACAAAAGAAACTAATTCGAAATTTCTAGAACAGCTAATTATTACACGAGGGGATAAATTAAACCTCTAATATGATATGTTACGTCTTAAATGTTGTTAACAAGTAATCCATTAGCATGATAAGTATTCCTCTAAGTAATCAATCATGTATTAAGTAATGGTAATTCCTCTGAACTTCGGCTTTAGTTTATTACTTAATACTAATATGGTGTTCTTAGAAGAACCAAGGTCACCAACATAGTTCGTAGAATTAGTGATTTGAAGTGGCAATGGGCAGGTCATATAGCTCGAAGAACCGTCAAAAGTCGGGAAATTAAGTAAAACACTAAGCCTTGGGATAAGGGAAGGATGTTGATGATGCTATTTGTTATAGGATGAGGTAACTGCTCAAGATCAGGTGGCCCATCAGCTTGTTCAATTACTTTTTCTCGTAAGAAATATCTGTTTAAGCAATTAAACTCATCTATGCCAATTTTTGTTCTCAAATCGCAAGTCGCAATTTTAGGGAGATTCCAGGATCTCTCACTCAATTGCTCGCAAATATCAAAGGAATGGCGCTGTCAAGTGTCAGTTTGTACTATAATAACCAGGATCATTATTTTTCTGACATTTTAGGCTTATTATACCAAGGCGTAGTTTGTTGCCAGTTCTCCTAGGCTTGGTCGCGTAGACACCTAGACTCGCCTCACTTTATAGGTAGCTTTAAAACGCTTAAAAGTGATTCTTGTGATACACTGAAATATTTGACTTTTGAAATATATTTGATATTTTGAAATACTTGTGAAATATTTGAATCTGAATTCCTACAACCTTAAGATAGGAAGGCGGGGCCGCTACCACTAGGCCCCCAGTGCTCTTGGACAACTACATGTATAACTATAGATGGTTACAATGATACATGGTTTATGAGCATTTCATGAAGCAGATCTCATCGGACCATAACTAATAAATAAGTATACATGTTGTTATATTTAATACCTAAGCTTTCCTTTTTATGCTAGGACGCCAACACCATTCTTACCCCTAAGGCTGGTAGGTAAAAGTGTCTATAATATTTAATATTAAAATAAAAGTTAAATAATAATAAATAAATAAATAATCTGTGAGTTCCAGCCGCCATAATCAGTAGCTCTACGCGAACAAAGCCCTAGGCGCTCCACTAGTTTCAAACAAAACTTTCAGCTGAAAGTCTGAGTAGTACCGCTGTAACGAGTAAAAACGGGTGAGTCGAGAACTCAGCAGTCAGTGGTAAGTGCTCGGTTGACTCCCGCGAGGCGGGGACTAGAGCTCGGTACTGAGGTGAACTTAGAACACAAATGCCCGCATGTCATCGAGTTTTGTAATCATTGATCACGTAGTACGGTATTTTTTATGTAACCTTACTAGCGGCCGCCCCCAGCTTCGCTCGTTCCTATTTCGCCCCGTTCCCGTTACTTACATCCGTTCTCTGTTACATATCTATATGTAACATGTATGTTACATATATCTTTATAAATTATAACCTATGTGTCATTCTGATGTATAAGCTATATTATTGTAGTTTATTAAAATTCATTCAGAAGTTTTTACATGAAAGAGTAACGAACATCCATCTATCCATACTTACATTGTTTCGTGATTTAGCAGGATTATTTGTTCGCTTTTTTCAATGAAGTTGAAGCCAGGTTTAGTTGCAATAAAAAACAAGTAAAAATGATTGAGATTATGATATAAATTATGATAATTTATTTTGTAAGAAGCAGACCTTATTGTTGGGTGTCAGGTTCACACACTTCACCGTTTAACTTTCAATATTAGATAGTTTTTGTTTTTCAAATAATTATTTATCCAGTCAAATTTTGTTTCTGTATTTTATATCTTTGGTGCCTCAATAAATTTCCTAGCAATCAACCAAATGTTTTTTCTAACAAGTACAAATGATCCTCCAAGGAATCATACCCACATCTTACCGGTCGTCATCTAGCTTATCGATATCATAGAGGTAATCTTGTATGTGCAGATAACAAAGAGTGGCTCCATACGTGTAAGTGGTCAGAACCTAAGACGCGGCCGTCGGCCAACTTTTAAATTCAATCAGGTTTGTTGAAAAATTCCCGTGAAACAAACATGGTTAGCCGCGTAGTTCGCGCCATACTTTTTAGGGTTCCTCAAACTTTCACTAGCGAGCCTGCCTGCAACATCTGAAAGCAAATCCTACCTGGCAGTAGAAACAAATATTTTTTTGTTCAAAAAATTTTTATACATAGCATATCTATCAAACCAAATCCTTTAAGGGGGTACGATTTCCATACAAACTTAATTTACACAACTATGGGCGAATAAAGTATTAATGTACACTGAAATAGCTGTAATAGGCTTTTACAGTGGTCCTTATTACCGGCCAGTTATATAAAGTTGGAGTGGTAGCCGTTGGTCGTGGCAGCCGGGGCTTCAGAAAAAGAACTAACAGACTTTTACGATTATTTTGAGACATATGTTTTAAGCTCATTCACGTATTCAATGTCGAGTACCCGTTAGAAAGAATGACGAAAAAATTACTTTTTTGGTTTTTGAAGTGAAAACTTCTTTAGCGGCGTTGAGCACTTTCTGTAATGGGTATAAAATCTTAAACTCGCGTCAGCGCGTCAGGATCACGTAACCTGATCGAAAAAGCGTAAGACGGATGGAGAGGACGTTGCCGTTCCGCTCGACTGACCGCGCCGTACCCGGTGTGCGACGTTGCCGCTTCGCTCGCCGGCCGGCACTGTTGCTACGATGGGGGCGGGGCGGCGCGTGCGGTTCGTGCATCTATTAATGATAAAAGTGATGAAGAAATAGCGAAAGAAAATGAGTGAGTACTTTATAAATATACTAGATGAAAATTTAATAAGTTTTAATACGAGCGGCAAGTTTTCACTTCTGCCGGCACTCCCGGAGTGCAACCCGTCTTTTTTTATTAATATTTCTGTTATCCTACAGTTTTCTCCAACTTTATATAACTGGCCGGCAATAAAGACCACTGTAAAATTTTATTACAGCTATTTCAGTGTACATTTATACTTTGTTTGCCCATAGTTGTGTAAATTCTGTTTGTATCGGAATCGAACAACCTTAAACTGAAAGATGCCATGTCATCTTAATCACGTGACCAAACGTGGAAGAACAAGTAAGAAACTTATACTAACTAACTTTAACTTACTCTACTTTTTTTTAAAGTAGTATATTGGATATTTTTGTGAAAGGTGACATGGATTAAGAAAGAAGTGAATACAGAGATGACGGCTGACAGAGGAAAATGGAAGAGAAGTTGTGCCGACCCCACATAAAGTAGGATAAGGGCAGGAAGAAGAAGACTAACATTAGGATATTTTCTAAAATAAATACACTGAATTAAATTAAATTAAATAGAATTATAAAAACTGTAAAATGTTTGTTTTCAGCGAACCCGCCGCCGAAGCCACCTTTAATCATGAATTATTTCATTAGCACCGAAACGTAGTTAAATTATCAGAAAATTCGCAGATATTTTCAATAAATTGGTGCAATACTCCGAAATTAAATTAGAGACCGAAAACTATCATTAAAACATGCAAAATATTTATCAACAGGCACAACTCGCCAAATATATTGGAACTGAGTGAAATTTTAATATAAGAAAAAAAAACTTTGTTAAAAATGTTGAAACTAGAGAAGAAAATTTAATAATTTTTTATTCATACTCATATTCTCTTTGTGTTCGGATGTCGCACTTGACCGTCAACTTATTTTTAACTTTTCTATAATATAATTTATCAGGACAAGACTGCCTCACTCAAGTAAAACAGATAACAATAAATTATTGTTAGTTTTCACGTAGCAAATTAACAGAATCTTGCTTGTTTGCGCCGAATCTAGCAATGAAAGCTTAAAAGCGCCGCGCCGGGGGAACGTAAAGCGAAATTGATTTGGACAAAGTATGGGCGCGCGGAGCGGATATCGAAAGCTCATTTCCGGCGCGGGGCGCACTTCCGCCCGCCCGCGCCGTAGTCCGCCCCTGACTTCTTAGTTTGTAGTAACACTACCTTTACACCGGTCAAAAACGTGCACATTATATGTATATTGTGTGCATTTTTAATCATCAAAAGGCTTCTTATAATTCATGTTCCATTGAATTATAAGAAGAGCTCGGAAACGTCCTAGAGATAGGTGAATCAAAGTGCCAGTTCCACGCGACCAAGCCTAGAACAACAAGACAGTCAATTAACTTATGGCTTGGTTCAAACAGCTCTTTTGTACGATGCCTTCTTCGTCGGTGTTATTATTACAGAAGAATAGCAACAATAGGAGGATTGAGAGAGCGAAAAATCTTTCTTCTAAATCCCATGTCCAGCAGTTGAATTCATCAGGTTACTGATGATGTTTTTAAAAGATGGTATCATGACTTGTTTGATGTTGTAAGTGTGGTGTAAGGAAGCCAACCCCTGGTTGTATCGCGTGTTACGTTAATTGCTACGTTTTATTATTCGATTACAAATTCTGGGGGATTGATGTGTTAGAATTGGGGAATCAACTTTCATGAGTTATCTCACTTCCTTCGCCATCACGACTTGTAAAGGGCATTGAACTAGATCAAGAATAATCAGGATACCAAAACAAAACTTTTTATAGATAAATTGAGACCTGGAATAGCAAAAAAACCTTTTCATCCCACCAGCTCTGAAAGTGTGTTTTTGCTGTTTAATTTCTGACTGGAAAAGCCGTTTTTATCCGCTAGAGGATAAAGTAAATTTGAATTTAGAATATCGTGTTCAATAAGTTTGTGAATACACAACCTATTTACTTCTACCTCCATGGTGCCGAACTTATCATACAACCTTTTTTATTTTGTTAAAAACTCGCACTCGTAACCTTCTTGGTGTATTTGTGAATTCAAAACACCATTAAATCTATTTACTTCTACCTGCATGGTGCCGAATTTATCATACAACCTTTTTACACACACATCCACCCTTCACTCACACACGCACACATAGGAATTATTGTCACCCACACAAGTTCTTTTTTTGTTTATTAAGTTGAAACACTTTATACAATATTTATTACAAACTGTATATATTTTGAAAGGTCTGATTGCCGTTTTACTTTTACTGTATATGTCTTGATTGTTCGTTTTTTCTGTAACTCGCTTATTGCTCTAAATTCCTCGGTGAACAACCAACCGAGAGGGTTTAATTTAAAATCAGTGCTGGATGTACATACTTCCAGCGATAACTGAATGAGACCCTTTGTGCTCGTATTTTTAGTTTATGTTTAGTATGATAATGTAGTTCCTAGGTTTATAAACGAGGCAATAAACGTTTTTTTATTTTTTATTTTATTTATTTTTTATTTTTAAATTTGTTAAGAACTCATACTCGGAACCTTCTTGGTGTGTTACTTTTAGTCGCGCCATGTTCTTTTTTACATTTAGTCATTTCCTCGCTGAGGTGGGATGAAAAGTTACGTGTTGCACTCGAGTGCAAAGATTTTCCACCTTGTGCTCTTTTGATTCCTTCGCCAACGCTTAGGATTCTAACTTTTAAACCACTCGCTACGCTCGTGGTTAAACTTTAGAATCCTGCGCTTGCTCAGTCATCAAAATTGAGCACGCGGTTAAAAAGCAGCTTTGCACTCTTGTATAACAAATAACTATTTTTCCGTGCTGGTATTTTGGTATCGCGAGCCTCACGGGCAGAGTGTATATAAAAGCTAGTAATGTATATGCTTCTTTTTAATTAAATATTTGGAATTCCGGTGCTCGTTGCACAGTAAATTGGCTAAACGTTTACGTTTTTGTATAAACCGGATTCCGGTTAAAATACCGTGAACTCGAATATTTTTCAATGCCTATAGCGTTAAATTCCACGATATATGCCAGCATTTTTTGGCATATTCCCACAGCCTATACCCAATTATTTTTCATATTGTATTCCACTGGCTTATATCATCATCACCATCAACCTATATCAGTCCACTGCTGGACGTAGGTCTCTCCCAAGACGCGCCACTGAGCTCGGTCTTCGGCTCATCTTCTTCAGTGTATGTAATTTTGCGAGTATGTTAATACATACTCTCAAAATTAAATCATAGTAAAAAACCCGTTGTTTATAAAAATAGTGTTACTAGAACTTTTAAAATTAACGCGATCGTTATATCTAATTAATTATATGGAACAAACGGGTATTTGTAAAAAGGGATATTCGTGAAGGTGGCTATAAAATTTCTTCGTCGTCGCTAAAGATCAGTGCAGTGTGTAGGTATAGTTAGTGTGGTGTGTCGGAATATGAACGTGGACATTTCTAATTCTGAAGACCAAGTGAGGGTAGTTGCAACTGCGACTTCCTTCGTTTCTCGACGGCAACTCCAATGAACTCCAGTCTGCCCGCGACGACCACGGCTGTTATAAGACGGTGGAAATGTCGGAATTCATAGTGCAAATTCCCGTTTGTTCCAAATAATAATGTACTAGAATAGAAGCTTGAAACCAAATGCTTCTGAATCAAATGGCTTAGGTTTAAAGTGGTTCTAAACTTACCTACCAACAAGGGTAGGTTAAATACATTTCGGCGCAAGCGAATCTACAAAGCACAGACTCAAAGTCATCGACGCTCCAATACTGCATTCAATATAATAAACACTAGTGAATAGTGAACAATGGATTATATAGCAGAACAATGCATTGCAACGAGGCAATATAGTGGCCCTTTGTTGTGCCTCAGCCGAGCCAATTCCAGACAGGTGCTCGGTACACTCACACTGGGAAATCCATTATCGACGCAAACATTGTATTACAACAATATCAACGCAAACAAACATTGTACAATATTGTATTACTGTACTAAGATCAGTGACATGCGTATCCTTGTCGGCAAGTTTATCATGCACACTTGATGTGCGGGCAGGTTTTTCCGCAAGTACGCCGCTGGTGGGCTCTTTTTGCGTGACCCTTGCCAAGTGCTGCTCGAACTTTTTTAGGTTCTACAACACGCCGGTTTCCTCACGATGTTTTCCTTCACCGTTTGAGAGCACTGGCATAGTGTACTTACATTAAGTTTTTGGGAAAAAAAACTCATTGGTACACGACTGGATTTGAACCCACGACCTTCGGATCGGAAGGCGGGGCCGCTACCACTAGGCCACCAGCGCTCTTTACACAACAATATTATAATATTGTATTATTGTACTTAGATCAGTGGGATTGCGTATCTTTAGTTGCAATCAAAGCCTAGTCTCATCTGTAAATTTTGACATTATTTTGAGCTTCGATTGCAATAAAAAACGAATTGAAACAAAACTTATCTTGACAACGAACGATTGCAATAAGACTGAATGTTGACGTAAACATGATAGCGAAAAGGAACTTCGCTTTGTAAAACTAGAATGACAATAGATAGTAGTCGAAAATGATGGCGAAAAGATACGTGAACGCTGTTCCTTGATAATTGATTTCTTAGTATCAAACTTTGGATTGCAACAGAATTACACAATCACCCAACAGATACGGGGCGAAGGGCGGCAACCCAGCAACTGTCAAATGCAAACGTCTGACGTTTTTAGTTGCTATTGTTTATTGGTGTAAAATAAAATTTGTCCCATTTATATCGATACTCTGTATACTATAGTACGCAATGGCCCTACGGCTGTGAATTTTGACATAAAAGCACGAATTATAAATAAATACATAGCATAAAAATAAAAATGCTTTCCCTTTCAAGTTAGTAACAAATAATCAAGTATCAATATGGTATAGTATGGTGGTATGGTATGGTGGTATGGTATCCTGTGACAAAGTAAATAACTTTTGATTTTGATTTGATATTTTGTAAGCAACTTTTGTGTCCAACTGTACATCCGATCGTATACTCCCGGCACAATAGGCGTTGCAGCCATACATGTACTAAATTGAATCACAATATTTATCGACGAGTGTATGGAGATTGCTACATTTATTACAACTCCTTTGTTGGCTGACTGTACAATGGTTTCTTTTCATGTTTTGCACCACGGAATAAAATAATTGAATGCGCTTTATCAATATTCAGTATATTTTCCACTTGGAATAGGAAATTATTAATTTTTAAATAAATATCACAAGTTATTTTGGGAAAGCTCTAATTAATCTGATATTTCATCAGTCCGAAAAAATCTTAGACAGATTTAGTCCGAAAACTAAGATCATCTCTGGTAACAGATTTTAAGCTATCATGTTTTGTTAAGAAATTATTTTTAAGTACGTATAGATTTACCCAAACGACTTCTTCTGACTACTCCGTACAGCTTTCAGTATTACCTGTAACAAAATAAAATACTTAATTAAAAATATATAATACAAAACAGTGGAAAATCTTGAGGGAGATCTTAGCCCAGCAGTGGTACAGTTAGAAAAAAACTAAACATTACTTTACAAATATAGTATATCGTGTAACGTAGATACATTTTAGACGTATCTAGTTTCTATTTTAATCATAAAATCAGTATTTTAAAGGTACTTTCCTACCTACATATCATTAGGTACCTATGGAAAGTAGCTTCAATTTGAACCAAAATTAAATAATACCAACGTCTGTGCCTCGCAGAATTTGCCTTGCCTGCAAATCTGAGCGCGTCGGGTCGGAGGCACTCGGGCGTGTTCGTATAGCGCGGTGCGCGAGCGCCCCGTCGCTGCCACAACCGCCATTCCCCGGTCGGTCGCGGTTGCTCCTACACGCTTACGTTTTGAGCGTGTCGTTTGCCGAGCGCCGCCCGACCGGGAATCACTTTGAGGAACATTAATTCTATTCCTTTTTATCTACATAATCTTTTCTTACGTAGACATATCACTCTCGTAAGCTATAATGTAGTAAATTCAGTTTTAAACCCGTATATCGGGTTCAAAGTTTGGGATTTCAAGTTGATACTGCAGTATTGGGAGGACTTATTCGTGTTCCCCGAGTCACCCACCGACGTCAACTACGTGTGACCACGAACTCCTTCTGACTCCTTCTGACTCCCTCTGGTACCTCGGCCGCCGAAGCAAGCCGGCCGACGTCTACAAACTTGAGGGGAGTACTTTTCCACCTCCTACTTGAAAGCAACCGTCAAATCAGTGATCGGGCAAATTTTGTATACAGTATTATCACTGGCGCCCAACGTGTTCTTGGTCACTGATTTTGCTTTCAGGTAGGTTGTGTGTTTTTTTGTGGTTGTGTGTGTTTTTTATTTTATTTTGTAAAACGTTCTTTCTTTTCAGCTTCTTTATTTTTGGTTGCCGGTAACTAAGGTGTACGTAACGTTTTTTAGTATTTTGCTAGCAACTTAAAATACAGGGTGCAACAAAATTAGTTGATTTTTTTGTCTACATTATTTTTAATTGATTTATATATTGTTTACTGACTGTTACCGTTTACCAGCACTTTCTGTTTTGTAATTTTTTTTTTTTGGTTCAGTCGGTACAAAAATTTGGAGACAATGTTTTTCCTTCCCTTTCTTTTTTTAATTGTATATTTATTTCGTTCGTACACATTAGTTGCATTTAAACGCTTTTTATTTTTTGGTTGCAATATTTTCATTTTTTTTAATTGAAAAGAAAAACAACCAAAACGTTACTGAATTTTCAAACCTTACTGTAACAGGCGGAGAATTTTGTTGTTTTTTTGTTAGTGACGTTGTTCAACTTTTACCGATACTCTTTTTGACATATTTTTTTATTTCTAAACCTTTTTGTCCTTTAAGACCTTATGTCATAACATTTTTTTTTACTTTCGCGCATCCTTCCACCATTTTGGATTATGTATTTGTTGGGTTTCAAGTTCATATCACAACTTGAACCCCTGTTGATGTGTGAGTGCGTCAGTAATTTTAATACACAGTTACTGCCGCTGTATTGAAAGCGTGAAGTATGAAATATGAAGCGTGAGGTATGCAAGATGATGAAAGGTATGAATGTGTAGGCAAATACTCGCTTATTTTCCTTTTAGAAGCTATTTTTTTTTATTTCATTTATATAAAATCTGCAACTTTACTTCTTTTGGCGATCGACACTAACTCGCACACACTGGGACCTTTTTTCCTTATAGTGTGCCATATGTGAGCAAGTGTAGATTTTGAAAGAATTGTGAGCTTTAGCTTTTGGACTTGCACATTATTTGTAAGATTTCAAACTTTACGTCTAGAGTTTAAGCTACGTCTAAGCGCGGGGGTATTGTAACGTAGATACATTTTAGACGTATCTAGTTTCTATTTTAATCATAAAATCAGTATTTTAAAGGTACTTTCCTACCTACATATCATTAGGTACCTATGGAAAGTAGCTTCAATTTGAACCAAAATTAAATAATACCAACGTCTGTGCCTCGCAGAATTTGCCTTGCCTGCAAATCTGAGCGCGTCGGGTCGGAGGCACTCGGGCGTGTTCGTATAGCGCGGTGCGCGAGCGCCCCGTCGCTGCCACAACCGCCATTCCCCGGTCGGTCGCGGTTGCTCCTACACGCTTACGTTTTGAGCGTGTCGTTTGCCGAGCGCCGCCCGACCGGGAATCACTTTGAGGAACATTAATTCTATTCCTTTTTATCTACATAATCTTTTCTTACGTAGACATATCACTCTCGTAAGCTATAATGTAGTAAATTCAGTTTTAAACCCGTATATCGGTAAGTGTTGAACAACCGTCACAAAAATGTTGTAGGTAGGTTCGTGGCATTTTGCAACGAACTTTTATTTTATGTTTCTTTGTGTAATCTTTCTTCTTTTCAGCTTTAGCTTGTTTTTATTTTAAATAGCTAGGTATCTAATCTTTTATTAGATATCCTATTTCACATTAACTTCACATTTTGTTCATTTCATATCATTTTCATTTTTGTAATTTTAAATTCTTTCCTATTAATTTCATTCATCTCATTTTGTAAACTCCGCTCTGATTGTGACATCACACACCACCTCGTACTCACCTCACCTCACCTCATCATCACGTAATGCTTGCTTCGCACGGTGGTCACAATCAGAGGGTAATGAACCTGGACCTGCTGGTGACACCTACTATGTTACTTTCCAGGGTTCAAAATTGGGACTTCAATGTACGGATTCAAAGCTTGGACTCAAAGTTTGGACTGCAATATTGAGACTGCAGTATTGGTCGTGTTCCCCGAGTCACCCACCGACGTCAACTACGTGTGACCACGAACTCCTTCTGACTCCTTCTGGTACCTCGGCCGCCGAAGCAAGCCGGCCGACGTCTACAAACTTGAGGGGAGTACTTTTCCACCTCCTACTTGAAAGCAACCGTCAAATCAGTGACCGGGCAATTGAAGAACCGTTAATAAATTTGTATACTGTTTTATTGTGTTTCTTTTACAACCAATAGACGTATCAATCGTTTAAACACCAGATATTTTGTTTTCAAAAAGTATTTCATGTTTTGATTGTCCAGTTAGAGTACTACAGAGTAGTACTGAGTATATCAGGGGAAGATTCAGAGTAGCGCCAGTGACAGAAAAATTGAGGAGCGTGGTACGGGCATGTCATGAGGAGGGATGAAAGTCATGTGACTAGGAGAGTGATGAGTATGGATGGATATGTGAGCAGAGGTAGACCAAAGAAATTATGGATAAACTGCGTGAAATATGACATGGATAATAGAGGAGTGAATGCAGAGATGACAGCTGACAGAGAAGAATAGAGGAGGAAGACATGTTATGCCAACCCTACATAAAGTGGGATAAAGGCAGGAAGAAGATTAAGAGTTTAAGAGCCCACATGAAATCTTCAATACTAAAAGGCATTATAGCTTAGCATATACATTTTGAGGGATAAGAACCGGCTGACGGATGACGGCTGTCAGAGGAGAATAGAGAAGGAAGATATTTTGTGACGACCCCACATAAAGTGGGATAAATGCAAGATTCTTTTTGACTGGCCTCTAGCTCAGTTGGTAGTAGCTCTGCCTCCTGCGCCGTAGGTCGTGGGTTCGATCCCCACCGAGAACAAATATTTGTGTGGTGAACATAAATGTTTGTTCTCTGTCTGGGTGTTATATTGTATTCTAAGTATGTATTTACAAAAAAAAAATGTATTCAAGTATTATATCAGCTATCTGGTTCCCATATTACAAGCTCTGCTTAGTTTGGGGCTGGGTAGTGTTGTGTTAATTGTCCACAATATTTATTTATTTATTATTTATTTATTCTCCAGTTAGAAACTTAACTAGCAATAGTAATAAACAAGATAAGTGAAGTGTTCACATGCACAGCCCAGTTAGTTGAAACCGTAGCGTAAACTAGCGCAGTAAAGATAGCCGGCGCGGCGATAAGGCCGCCCGCCCACAGAGGAAATTACACGGAAGTGGTAGCGGCATTAAAAGTAACAACTTACCCGAAAGGTTCATTGACAATATAAAAAATATACCTATTTAGTTCTGTTTTTTAATACAACTGGTTGATGGAACAAGCATATGGCCCACCTAATGTTAAGTGGTAACCATCGCCTACAACAAAACATTGCTTCGTAGGTCACGCACGCTAGGAACGTACCCTACGATACAATGCCCGGCATCCATCACTCGAGGCATACAGATGTTCAGCTTCACCTGCCAGTAATTTTACCGTTATACCCTTCATACCGATATACAGGATGTTTTTTGAGAAAGGCGGATGGCCAAATCCAAAAACACGAGAGTTAGGGAAAAGTCTTGAAAGGAGTCATGCCCTCGATTTCTAAGACAAAGATTACAGCATAATATTTTTTTTTCTAAAATCTTTTACTTGGCCCACCTTTTGAACATTTATTTTAAAGTTTTCGTGCAATAATTAATGATCAAACGAATATACCCTTCCGTGAAGTTCGATCACAATTATGTGAACAGCTTAATTCGATGCGATTTTAATGTTTACTTATTTGTAGTATTATTGAACTTAGTTGATTATAGCAGCGACCACGTCTCTGCACTACTTTTAGCTTCACTTCCAGTGGACGGTTCTCTTAATGGGCGAAGTGACACCGACGCGTAATTGCAATGGGAAATGTCGTTTTCCACTTTAGTTTGGCCGCGACGCCTTGCGATTAGGGTCGCCAAATATAAATAAAAATGAGGTCACCATTTTAAACTCATTCACGCTGTCATTTCTATGCATGGAAGACATCTCAGATCTGTAAATACTGAATCATTGAGGAGTAGATACCAACACGTCCAAACAAAACGTTAAACAAATCCAGGCCTATTGTTGCTAACACAAATATGTACTACCTAACCTATTTCACAAGAACAAACATTTATATATTTTATCGTTTTATTTAATTGATTGTTTTGTTTCTGTATATTTGAATAAACTTTTAAAAATAAAATAAATCCTTCATTCTATCAGTTATTCTAGTTAGTAAACACATCAAAAGTAAATTAGTAAATTATAACAGATATTGTGGGTATTTCATCTGTGGCTCTGTGGCTACAGTCTGTATCTGATCAAGTGCCAGCCCTGTTACATAGCTGATTATATTGCGAGCGCAAATTTGTAATTTTGCTGACTACTCGCACGTCTTAGCGAAGTAAACGGTTGGTTTAGCGCTGGTGAGCTTAGGCTTACATACTCGTACTTCTGTAAGTAGAGCGTTTATGTCTAGATCTTTCTTATTTAAAACTACGGATGCTTACGGACTTCAATTACAGAAACATAGTATAACATAGTAGCTATTCAGCAGTTTCTCAAGAAGTCGGTTTCTTAAATTTTTTAAATTTGTATGTAGGTTTTATGTGTTAAGGTAAAAAAATATTCTTCATTTATAAAAATAACTGAACGCCGTTTCGACTGAACGATCGTCGTCGTTTCGTATATGCCTACAAAGTCTTATCTACACATAGATAGGTACTTACTTACTCATAAATACTCATAAATTACCTACTTTGTCAGGGCTTACCTAAACCTATACTTATATACCTGTTACTTATTATATATCTCGTATCTACTACTACTTACTACTACTACTTAGCATACATTACAGTGAGAAGAGTGACTGTTGAAGCATGGATCCAACATATCAGTAATTATAATTATATTTGTATTATGTAATATTTGTCATTGCCATTTACTAACATTCGTTTTAGTTTTGTGTGCTACTAATAAAATGGATTTTTTTTCTGAAATAAAAATATTGTATTGTATTGTTAGCATATCTTATTATAGATGCCTGTTACTTATCAACCTGATTGTATCATTTTGGATACAATGAAAACAAATTTAAAATTAGACATTATAATTCTCTCTCCTATACACACATTTTCGCACATTTTCTCTATGTAAACTCTGCGTAGGTCAGTGAACTTTAGACCTTGTGTTACGTATACTTACTACCAACAAATATATACCAAAACATAATCAAATCTGGGAAATAAACGAAAAGTCAGTCGAATACAAATTTATTGCCAGTTAGCAACAATTTATTTACGTGCCATCCAATTTATTTTGCCATGGCAACCCCTTTGTTGCGATTTTTACCATAAGAAAAAACATGAGAAATAATTCTTCAAGAAATATTTTTATGTCTTCGTATCGGTTTTTTAATACCATAGCTTTTTTTTATTATGTCTGTCCTCAAGCTTCCTTGGCCCAATAACTTTACATAAACATTAAATATTTTTTACTTTAGCAACAGTTTTAAACACTTTTTTTATTGTGTAATAATATAATATATAAAGTTTCAGTATCAATCATCAAAGCCACTTGTAATGATTGTAATATCGATACGAAAGAAGAAGAAGAAGAAATAAGAAGTATCAATCATTATCGGTATTAATTACTTCTTGCTTCTTCGAAAGTATTTATAATTAAACCGGACTAACCTTAGCGCCGAATTAAGCAGAGCTTGTACTACGGGAACCAGATAGCTGATATAATACTTATACAGACTTATTAAAGACGTTCTTAGAAATACAATATAACATCCAGAAAGAGAACAAACATCTGTGTTCACCACACAAATATTGACTGACCTCTCAGCTCAGTTGGTAGTAGCTCTGCCTTCTGAGCCGTAGGTCGTGGTTTCGATCCCCACCGAGAACAAATATTTGTGTGGTGAACGCAGATGTTTGTTCCCTTTCTGGATGTTATATTGTATTCTTAGACTGTATTTACAAAAAAAAAGTATATAAGTATTATATCAGCTATCTGGTTCCCATAGAACAAGCTCTGCTTAGTTTGGGACTAGATAGTGTTGTGTGGATTGTTATTTATTGGTTCTTGGTGGGGATCAAACTCACGGCCTACGGCGCAGAAGCCAGAGTTAGCACCAACTGAGCTGAGAAGCCAGTCGGTAAACCCGAGAAAATAGTTTTATCTAAAGTATAGCGTTACTAAGAGACGGTAAAAGTCTTTTATAAGGCTTTACTCGCAAGCTCACGTTACTCGCCCGAAGCGAATAATCCTATTTCAACGAAAAATCGTCGAAAACCCTAATTTCACAAACCACCCCTGAAATTGGCGAACGTATGGAATTCCACCCCGTGCCGGATTGTTATTTCAAAATTTCATTACGCGAATTTATTATGCTGTGGTTCATATTTTGTATCACCTTTCGCAAATTATAATTCCTGGATTTGTTACACGGAAATATATATTTAGCTCTCGACTGATAATTCCTGAGCAGGCTACACATCCATTCAGAGCTCCTAGTACTCAAGATTTTGATGGATATTAAATTTAAAGTTTAAGCTTACGGCCACATTTAGCGAAATGTAAACCCAAGACCTGAGCAACAAGTGCGTCAACTACGAGATCAATCATGTTTTCTCATTAAAAAAATAATCGCACTCCAGGTTTGCCGACAAAAAAGAAAACTTTGACAAATAACCCCCCCCACCTCTCCTGTTTTTGTTGATCTTTGCCAATAAAGTGTTGATTACTTGACGGTGACGACAGTTCATTTTTTTTTATACTACTATCTGATGGAACAAGCATGTGGCCTACCTGATGTTAACCGGTAACCATCGCTTATAACTAAGCATTGGTTTATTCCTACCTCAAAAAAAATTCAAGCGTACCCAAAGTAGAATCGACTTAAAAAATATGTAAATCATTATATTCTTATAAATATTATAAATCCACATCGCAAGAAAATAACAAAGCTAAGTTATATCTTAGTCTGCCTTACTTATAATAATGTTTAGAAGTAAGTAGACTCATTATTTTTGTATTAGCCAATCATGATAGTCGAATTCGCTAGGATCTCGCTTTAGGTTATTCGGAGTATGAGTATCGAGTACTTGCAATAATATGCCAGCGAATATATTAATACCGACCTTCGAAAGGGCAAGGTCAAAGCTTTCGTTAAGCTTCAACTAGCTTTCATTCCACAATTATTTGTTATAATCAATTTGACTAAAATTTGAAATATCGCGGGAATTCAGTGAAAAGAGAGAGGTTAATATAATTCTTCCTGGAAATATGTAGGGGACCCAACAGCGAACTTCTCTAGATTGATCTAGATGATTGGTACCTACGCCTATGAACCACCTGTTTCGCCAGGTAGAGATCACTGTTAGCGATAAGACCGCCCATTGTATTACTGCGACTGTTTTTTTTTAAGCTTAAAACTGTATCCTAGTGTGTCATGGTAATCAATCGAGCCATCTATTTATCGGTTTCAGCGATTTTAAGAGATTTTTCACCTCATATTTTAGCCCCTTTTTATGTCAAAAATGTATTTATTCAGTAGTATCACAAGGATCACTTTGAAACGTCCTAAAGCTAGGTGAGTCTAGGTGCCAGTTCCAAGCAACCAAGCCTAGAAGAACAGACAACAAACTACGGCTTGGCTCCAACCGATTTTTACCAACTCTTTATACTTTATTGTACACATAGAAAAATACATGTAGAAAACTTAAAATTAAGACGTATACTAAACTAAGGCGAGCTTAACCCTAAAAAAAGTTCTCTTACAGCACCCGTCTTTTTAGGGTTCCGTAGCCAAATGGCAAAAACGGAACCCTTATAGATTCGTCATGTCTGTCTGTCTGTCTGTCCGGCCGTGTCACAGCCATTTTTCTCCGAAACCATAAAAGCTAGACTGATGAAAGTTGGTGAGTAGATGTATTCTGTGAACCGCATTAAGGTTTTTACACAAAAATAGAAAAAAAACTATAAATTTTGGGGGTCCTGGGGGGGTTTGGTACTTGAAACTGAAACTCAAAATTTTTTTTTTCATCGAACCCATACGTGTGGGGTATCTATGAATAGGTCTTCAAAAATGATGTTGAGGTTTCTAATATAGTTTTTTTCTAAACTGAATAGTTTGCGCGAGAGACACTTCCAAAGTGGAAAAAAGTTGGTCCCCCCCCCTCTAACTTCTAAAGTAAGAGAATGATAATACTAAAAAAAATATATGTTGAACATTACTATGTAAACTTTCAACAATATTTGGTTTGAACGAGATCTAGTCAGTAGTTTTTTTTTTATACGTCATAAACCGTAAACCGCAATTTACCTTTCAACGAACTACAGGAACCTTATTATGTTACATCAAGTAACATATATAAAGGTTCTTGTAGTTCGTCGTGCTACGGAACCCTTCATGGGCGAGTCCGACTCGCACTTCGCTGCTTTTTATTTTATCACCTTGCCTCAGCTCAATCGAAGCCTTTTAAGCACCAGTTGGTATCAAGAGATCCCAGACTATTAATCAGGTAGCTAGCTATGTGGCTATGATAAGCCGCTCAATTGCCACTTTATGTTAAATCGGCGAAAGCTGATTATTCGGTATCTCTGACCATGCGGTTTTATGGGATTTTAATCTCTTTTACAGTTAAATTTTAATAATCAGCGCATATTTATTTCAATAAGCTCATTATTTCAGTCTCAATTGTTTCATTTCATTTTCAGTAAAAAAAGGAGAAAAAGGTTTATACCGCTCTCTATGTGCCTAAAACAAAAATGTTACATAAATCTACGTATATCCTTTTCAAACACGTCACTTTTCTATGTCCATCCTTTTCTATCACATAAGGATTTCTACAGATTCTACATTTTGCCAAAGTGTTCCAGAATAGAATGCTCCTAAACGTTCTAGAATATTCTTTAACATTCTGGAATACCCGGGCAACACGGGACTCACGGCTAGTATAGTAAATAAATAAATCAATGTCTTTGTCTATGCAAAATAACACCAAATGAAAAGCGACGCCCCATAAAACCTATCTCTCACTGATCTTTACAAAGTCCCTGAAGCCGGTAGCCGCCTACGCGATTTATGCCGCAATTAACCTTAAATCAGTATGAAAATTTAATAAGCCCACGACAAGGCACGCGTGAAACAGCCCTATAAAGGTCAGCCTCTTGTTTTCAAAATAGCTGTAATCCCAAATGATCAAAGCCTATCTTACCGGCAAGACCGTAAAGGCCTGCGCACATCTAGGCGATCAGATGAAACGGTGCCAGATATGACAGCGATATTTGACAGTGTTTCAGCTGATCGCCACCGCCATCGCTTAGAATGTGCACAGTCCATAAAAGTAGAATGAATAAAAATAATTATCCGACCTAAGCTGCCTGAACATTATACTTGCTTCGATAAATTACCGAAAATACTCAATTTTTAACCGACTTCAAATAAAAATAGGAAGAGGTTCTCAATAAGGTTGAATTTTTAATGTTTGTTATTAGTTTTTAATGTTTGTTAGATAACTTCGTAAAGTATGAACCGATTTGAAAAAAATATATATATCTGAAAAGTAATATTTCCACATGAAAT
The DNA here is from genome assembly GCA_947578465.1 of Thera obeliscata. Taxonomy (NCBI): domain Eukaryota; kingdom Metazoa; phylum Arthropoda; class Insecta; order Lepidoptera; family Geometridae; genus Thera; species Thera obeliscata. The sequence goes on along the minus strand of OX387912.1, from coordinate 16,921,902 downwards.
TTCTATGGGACCAATCGGTCCTATAGTAATTTCATCAAAATCGGTTCAGCAGTTCGGCCATGAAGCCGGTTTTTCAAGACTTTTATACTTCACTTTTTGGTCCACAAAACCCATTGGGATATTTCATCAATGTTTGTTGGTTTTGGATCGGTTTTGTTCCATATTAAATTAATTACAAATTAAAAAAATATCATAAAACAAACATTTTTAAACATTATATATTTTTTTTTATATAATTATTAATGCTGACATTTAAATTACCTCGGTTGCAGAATTAAAATTACCGTGTTTCATTCGAAATGGTGTTTGTTTGGGGTAATAATCAACAGGCATTTAAAAGGACTTGTAAATACGATGAATCTGAAAGAATAACCAAAAAATACATATTTTTTGGGATATAGCCATAATTGTCTTAAATCCGGTGGCGTTTATTTTTTATGAGGTAATAAACCCGTGCAAACCCGGGTGAGACTGCTAGTATACAACGTGTTACTAAATTAATTAATTATCAAAGCCAATTCCCTAGTAAGCTGTCATGTAAGGGAACCAGATTATTTACCAGAAGGGCTACGTACATATTTTACCAAAGAATTATCTACTTTAATAATTTGTCTATTTTTCATTCATAAATGTGAATAAAAAAACTAGTAATAATAATATTGTGAATGGACTCGTCATTTAACCTTTTTTCGGCTTTACGGGTAGTTTTGTAACACCCTGTATAGAAGCGTCGTAATCAACCCAGGCCGGCTATGGGTCAGCGAGTAACTAATAGAATTACAGCGAGCGACGAGCGTGATTGCATTCGTCCGCTCGCTTCGGTGTGACGGCAGCCGCTCCTGTCACACTGACAAGTAATTTGATCGTCATAACGTTATTCAATTTCGTGGGTAACGTATGTCTGGCCGCTAACGCTTTCTGAGGAGAAAATTGAGCAATACATTATAAGAAATGCGTGTGAGAAATTATTATGCGTCAGTTCTGGATAGATTTATAATCATACAAAAACTCTAGTATTAACGCAAAAAACCAGAAGAATAATTTTTAACCGGCTTCAAGAAAAAGGGTTTCTCAATTCAACCGTATATATGCTTTTTAGGGTTCCGTAGCCAAATGGCAAAAACGGAACCCTTATAGATTCGTCATGTCTGTCTGTCTGTCTGTCCGTCCGAATGTCACAGCCATTTTTCTCCGAAACCGTAAGAGCTAGACTGATGAAACTTGGGGAGTAGATGTATTCTGTGAACCGCATTAAGATTTTTACATAAAAATAAAAATAAAACTATAAATTTCGGGGGTCCCCATACTTGAAACTGAAACTCAAAAAATTTTTTTTCATCGAACCCATACGTGTGGGGTATCTATGAATAGGTCTTCAAAAATGATGTTGAGGTTTCTAATATCGTTTTTTTCTAAACTGAATAGTTTGCGCGAGAGACACTTCCAAAGTGGAAAAAAGTTGGTCCCCCCCCCTCTAACTTCTAAAGTAAGAGAATGATAATACTAAAAAAATTATATGTTGTACATTACTATGTAAACTTCCAACGATATTTGGTTTGAACGAGATCTAGTCAGTAGTTTTTTTTTTATACGTCATAAACCGTAAACCGCAATTAACCTTTCGACGAACTACAAGAACCTTATTATGTTACATCAAGTAACATAATATAAAGGTTCTTGTAGTTCGTCGTGCTACGGAACCCTTCATGGGCGAGTCCGACTCGCACTTGGCTGCTTTTATTTTATGTTTGCTCGCAGATAACTTCGTCGTTTATGAACCGATTTTGATGATTCTTTTTTTGTTGGAAAGAAGATATTTCAAAGGTCCCATGATAAGGAAATCAGGGTTTGATGATGGCAGACCAAAGAAATCGACCTTCCGAAAATCGTAGGGGGACTAGTGCGGTTGTAAGTTTATCAATAAGTATTTTATATCAAAATCAGTTAAGCAGTTTGGCCATGAAGTCGGTTTCTCAAGTTTATTAAACTTTACTTGTCTATATTGTAATGAAAATCTTGAAATTCTTGCTTTTCTCTTAATGGTATAGCAAGAAAACTCAATTTATTTATGTAACAACTTACAACTTTTCCCTAACAAAAGTTTACGAATTTTTTCCCCGGAAAAGTGACCTTTCGGACATTCGCGAAGGCAGAAAAGTTATATTTAAGCTGAGGAAGAGCCATATTTCCACATTTAGCCGGGGCCAACGACTCAATTCTCGGTAACACTTAAAAAGATTAAGCGCTAAGTAGATCATTCTCCAGGCAACATAATCTGGAGCGCAGAGCCGTAAATAATAACTAAATTAAGATAAATTTCCAAGGAAACCTGTACAATATTTTCTTTGTCGGCTCTATTATATAACCATCATCATCATTATCATAAAATAAATAAATATTGGGGCACACAACACTATCTGGCCCCAAACTAAGCAACACCTTGTACTATGGGAACGTTTTTAGGGTTCCGTAGCCAAATGGCAAAAACGGAACCCTTATAGATTCGTCATGTCTGTCTGTCTGTCTGTCCGGCCGTGTCACAGCCATTTTTCTCCGAAACCGTAAGAGCTAGACTGATAAAACTTGGTGAGTAGATGTATTCTGTGAACCGCATTAAGGTTTTTACACAAAAATAGAAAAAAAACTATAAATTTTGGGGGTCCCCATACTTGAAACTGAAACTCAAAAATTTTTTTTTCATCGAACCCATACGGGGTATCTATGGATAGGTCTTCAAAAATAATGTTGAGGTTTCTAACATAGTTTTTTTCTAAACTGAATAGTTTGCGCGAGAGACACTTCCAAAGTGGTATAAAGTTGGTGCCCCCCCCCTCTAACTTCTAAAATGAGAGAATGATAAAACTAAAAAAAATATATGTTGTACATTACTATGCAAACTTCCAACGATATTTGGTTTGAACGAGATCTAGTCAGTAGTTTTTTTTTATACGTCATAAATCGTAAACCGCAATTTACCTTTCGACGAACTACAAGAACCTTTATATTATGTTACTTGATGCTACGGAACCCTTCATGGGCGAGTCCGACTCGCACTTGGCTGCTTTTTACTACTGGATGGGTACTATTTTTTCAAAAATGTATACACTTGGAATGCAATAATGACAGAGATAAATCTGTGTTCACCACACAAATATTTGTCCTCAGTGGGGATCGAACCCACGACCTACCGCGTGGACCGCCACCACCGGGAACAAATATTTGTGTGGTGAATGCACATGTTTGTTCTCTGTCTATTATCTATCTATGTCTCTAATGTCTATCTATATTCTAAGTAAGTATTTACAAAAAAAATTGTATATGTGTAATATATCAGCTATTTGGTATACAGTACAAGCTCTGCTTAATTTGGGGCTAGATAGTGTTGTCTGGATTGTCTTTAACATCTATTTATTAAATCGATTGCAGCTGCTTGTACATTTTTCTTAATTATGTCTTTGCTGATGTCACCAGAATATCTACATTATAATAGTCTAGCAAGTCCGCCCTACAAGGGTCTCGGATGATATTTTCGGGTCAGCTTAATCAACATTTTCTTTTCGCAAAGAGTTTTTTGCGCAGAAATTAATTATTGTTACGCAAAAGTACAAATAGGGAGCTAGAGCTTTGAGACAAGTTTTATAAGTAGCGATCTTTATAATATTGTCAAGATAATAGGATCGGGGTGATAGAATCAGAAATGAGGATATCCGTAGAAGAACCAAGGTCACCGACATAACTCGTACAATTAGCAAGTTGAAGTGGCAATGGGCAGGTCATATAGCTCGAAGAACCGACAACCGTTGGGGAATAAAGGTTCTCGAATGGCGATCACGAACCGGAAGACGAAGACTAGGGCGCCCACCCACCGACTGACCGACCGACCGACGACATTGTTAAGATCGCGGGAAGTCGATGGATGGAAAGGGCTCAGAATCATTCTTCCTGGAAATGTGTAGGGGAGGCTTATGTCCAGCAGTGGACTTCTTCAGGCTGATGATGATGATGAACAAGATCAGTGACAATGTTTTTTGAAAGGTAGGTGTTAAGGTCGGCATCGCGCTTGTGATGCCTCTGGTGTTGCGGGACGCTCGCAACATAGGCTACGGTAAGCGCTTCCCATCAGGTGAGTTTCTTTCTTTCTTTCTTGTTTGTCTACTTTGTTTTACAGAAAAAAAGGTAGATAGAAAATTCTTTATTGCACAAATTCACCTGTAATTGTAATAACACTTGACTGCATAAAATGTAAGTATACTATCTCATAATAATGTATTGGTAGATATTATATTGGTGTTCAACAAATAAATAAATAAATAACATGTACTGTAAACAGGCGACCTTAATGCTGGATTTGAAGCATTATCTACCAGCTAACCTTTAGGTAATAAGGAGATAGGTTGGGTAGAGTGCACCTATAAGATAAGGGTATAATCTTCTAGGCTTGGTCGCGTGGAACTGGCACCTAGACTTACCTAGCTTTAAGACATTTCATAGTGTTCTTTGGTGACCATTGAATAAATTCATAATTTGACCTGGACTTGACACAACTATAACTACAAGCGTACATTTTTAAATTACTTTTATTTTTATGGTATAACCCTTTGTTAATCATTTGAGACATATCCCAAAGTTTACATACTGGAATGGGTTGACTGTAATTCGGTTACCTATTTTATCAAATTACATTTACACATGTTTCACAAAATGTCACAGCTGTGCGCTACTGAATTAAACGAGGCTAGAAATCGAAAATTTTCCGAATTAGGTAGGTTTGCCCGATGGTCGCCTTATTTGGCTCAGACCCTATACCGCTTCTTCTTCCTGCCTTTATCCCACTTTACGTGGGGTCAGCACAACATGTTCTTCTCTTCCATTGTCTTCTATCAGCCGTCATGTTTCTTATCACTCTTATCTTATCTTATCTGTTAGTTATTAAGTAATAGGTATACTTATATTATGTTAGTGTGTATTTAAATAATATGATATTAATATTAAGACTTATTTGTGAAAATTGACTTACCAATGTTATATTACTGTAACGCAATGGTTCAAATAAAATAAATATCAAATATCAAATATCCTTGACACTGGCCCTATCTAAATCAATACTAATATTATAAAGCTGAAGAGTTTGATTGTTTGTTTGGTTGAACGCGCTTATATCGGGAACTACTGGTCCGAATTTTAAAAAATATTTTTGTGTTGGATAGTCCATTTATTGAGGAAGGCATATCGCATTATTATAGATGGAAATAATAGCTCAGTGGAAAAATAGCTGGCAAACATGTCACTAGAAGAACCAAAGTTCGGACTCAGTGGTCAGTCAGACCTACGTCCAGTGGACTCATCTCTTAGAATATGGAACAATCCGCAAGTCTCGCCAAACCCATCTTGGTAAACAGTGTTGGTACCACAATTAATACAATTTATATTTTAACACTTAAGCCATACAAATTGTGATGATTTTTGTTTACCCAAATTAAGTGAAAAAACCCAAAAAGTAAGAAGCATGCCAATATATTGGGTCGTGGCCCGTAAATTAACCCTGGTCTGTCCAGCTCGTCCTGTTACGTCACGAATCCAATTAGTTTTAGAGTGACTATTTTAGCTTTAGGATCGGATTTAAATATAAAAAGCAGCCAAGTGCGAGTCGGACTCGCCCATGAAGGGTTCCGTAGCACGACGAACTACAAGAACCTTTATATTATGTTACTTGATGTAACATAATAAGGTTCTTGTAGTTCGTCGAAAGGTAAATTGCGGTTTACGGTTTATGACGTATAAAAAAAAAACTACTGACTAGATCTCGTTCAAACCAAAAATCGTTGGAAGTTTACATAGTAATGTACAACATATATTTTTTTTAGTATTATCATTCTCTTACTTTAGAAGTTAGAGGGGGGGGGGACCAACTTTTTTCCACTTTGGAAGTGTCTCTCGCGCAAACAATTCAGTTTAGAAAAAAACGATATTAGAAACCTCAACATCATTTTTGAAGACCTATTCATAGATACCCCACAAGTATGGGTTCGATGAAAAAAAAATTTTTGAGTTTCAGTTTCAAGTATGGGGACCCCCGAAATTTATAGTTTTTTTTTTATTTTTATGTTAAAATCTTAATGCGGTTCACAGAATACATCTACTCGCCAAGTTTCATCAGTCTAGCTCTAACAGTTTCGGAGAAAAATGACTGTGACATACGGACGGACAGACAGACAGACAGACAGACAGACAGACAGACAGACAGACAGACAGACAGACATGACGAATCTATAAGGGTTCCGTTTTTGCCATTTGGCTACGGAACCCTAAAAACCAACTCTCTTACTATTATGACCACAAAGTATAAAGTTTATTAGTGATGACTAAGAGATAAGTGGAAGTCTTTGGGGAAGAACTTTGCCCAGCAGAGGAACAAAATAGGTTAAAAACTAAATACCTACTATCTCAGCTAAATGGATATTTAAAATAATGACGTTAAAAACAGACGTGGCTATTCAATTGAATCACAAGAATTACGTTGTAACATCTAAGAGCTAGGTGAGTCTAGGAGCCAGTTCCACGCGACCAAGCCTAAAAGAACAGACAACAAACTACGGCTTGGTTCCTACCGTTCTTTTGCAAAATAATTAATGAAGGTCTAGTGGGGTGTAAATTGACCTATACAAGCATATATATATAAGCATATAAATAAATAATGTGGACAATTCACACAACACTACCCAGCCCCAAACTAAGCAGAGCTTGTAATATGGGAACCAGATAGCTGATATAATACTTGAATACATTTTTTTTTTTGTAAATACATATAGTTTACTTGTTTATATAATTATTATAAGAAATAAAGAATATTTATCCAGAATACCTAACCCTAACCTGTAGCTATTAATACCGCAACTCATTCGTGAAAGTAACCCTAACTCATTGAACCAAGGCATGACCACTTATGGAACATGTCTATAACATGGCAAGCCGCTTTTACACGTTTCTTAGAACTACATAACCAGCATAACTGATAACATAGTAATCGAGGCGTATGCTTCGTCATTCTTGACCGATCGATTAAGTTAAGCACCGTTTTGCGTGGCACTATTTGGATGGGTGACCGCTAGTGGTATTCACATTGTTGTACTCCCGAGTCTGAATAGCGTTCACTATTTTTTAACCGACTTCAAATCAAAAAGGAGGAGGTTCTCAATTCAGTTGTTTTTTTTATTTTTTTTTAATGTTTGTTAAGCATAACTTCGTCATTTGTGAGCCAATTTGAAAAATTATTTTTTTATCTGAAAGGTACTGCTTCCAGATTGGTCCCATTTTAATTTTATTAAAATCGGTGTTGCCATTTTTTTAAAATAATTTTTTAAATGTTTGTAACTGCATGCCTCCGTCATTTATGAACCGATTTAGAAAATTATTTTTTTATTTGGAAGGTTATTTTTACGTCCAGATTGTCCCAAACAAATTTGATTAAAATCGGTTAAGCCGTTTGACAATGAAGTCGGTTTCTCAAGTTTTTTAAACTTATAATTATTGTGTTATGCGAGGTGTATAATTATCTCTTTATTGATAACCATGACAGACTAACAGTTTTAGCTTAAAAATAAACAGTCACAGTAATACAGAGGGTAGCCTTATCGCTTATTCTTGTTCTAGTTCTAATTATGTTTAACAATGGAATTCCTCAAAGTCACGCCTGAATCAATTAATTAACTGTTTCAGTACTCTCAAACGGTGAAGGAAAACATCGTGAGGAAACCGGCATGTCGTAGAGTCTAGAAAGTTCTAAAACATGTGTCGAGTGCACGAAAGGAGCCTCTCTTGAGAGACTCTTGACATCCTTTCATCACGATAGCAAGAAGTCATCAAAATTATCAATATTTGTCTCTAAATCTAACACTTTTCAGTGGCAACAATCTTTTGTTTCGGAATCAAAGCTACCAAAACAGTATCGTTGGCGTCCGTGTCGAGTTTATGCAGAGCTCGGTTCGGTAATGGAGTACCTAGACAAATGGTACCTGGGCCCGCCCATTCGTTGTACGTCCCGGCCCGATATAATGCTACAACTGTGTCAGCTAAACAAAATGACGACAGCTTTTCGTAAGTTTCTTGACCTTATAAACTACACAAACTTTATTTGTCTTAGTATAAAACACACAAAATAAAAAAAAAGTAAAATTACAGAGATAAATAAAAACAAAATCTTAAATAACAATAAAATAAAAACTACGAACGAAATTTAAAATGGTGTGTGTGTTGCATCCCAGACAAAGAGGTCTCAGCGCATAATTTATTGCACAAGTGCAAAGCGCTGATTTTCAGCTATTATCTGTTGGCGAGAGGTAGAACTCTTTGTACTCTCTTGGAAGTAACTGGACTCTTTTTTTCGGGAAGTAGCTGGTCTTTTGGTATCAGCCCCGCCTTCCGATAAGATTCGGGATTCAAATCCAGTCGCGCATCAATTAAATTTTCTGTGCATGTCTCAATTGAACGAAATAGCTTGAACTTTCATAGTCATAATGGTTTTTACAGCCATTTAGCTCAGCAGTTCGATAAGTCTGTTGCCATCTCTTCTTCTTCTAATTAATTTAAAATTTTAATTTAATGGAATCTGTCCATTTCACACAGAACAGGAAACTATTTGAGGCAACTTTTAGATCTAAATGACTGGTCACTCAAGCACTTTTGTTGTTTTTTTTTTTGAATACCCTCCTTGCACACAGACACATACACACCCCCCCACATACACACTCAGGGGTGGGCTTCCCTCTGTGCTAACCAGACTCTTAAGAGACTGGGAGAATCATGGAGGCCCACTCTTGTCACAACACACAACCTTCACACATACATGCACATCCACTCACACTATACACGCATAACACACGGTAGCAAAGATCTCTTTTTTTATGTGTTTTTGTATTGTTTTTTAATTGCTATTTCCGTTTTTTCTGCTTCTATCATGTTATTTCTTTGTTTTTAAATCCCGCTACTTACTTTTTTTTTTCTGGTTCGGCTACCACCTACAACATCGAATATTGGAGTATGCTGAAAACCAGCCCTGTGCATCATCTATGTATGTTGCACAGAATTAGTGCAGAGCCTACTCCTATTGTCAAACTGTAAAATTTATATAATGTGTTTTCTTTTTATGTGTTGTGTCTTATTTGGCAAATAAACTTTTTTGTATTTTTTTTTATTGTATTTCATCGAGTCGTGTCGAGTGAGGACAACTATTTGTCGACATAATGTGACAGTGACAAGTGACTTTTAACGAGCCGCTAAAAAAAGGTCCTGTATTATGAATAAAGCCGGAAACCTTTACGTCTCAGAGTGTACAACAGTGCAATGCCTTAAAGCCTTTACATTACAAATTGATAGAAATACAAGTTAGCTCATAGCTCATAATTTTTATGTGCATAATATGAGCATGAGTTTCAATAACAAACGACTGTAAGTGATTGCTTAAAGTAACGTTATTGTCCCCGTGCCATCCCGTGGTCACCGAAGATGGCAAAAACATTCATAACGACGTCATAAATCCCGGATAAACGCCTAAAAATACAACCACAAATACAAAAAATGCCATTACCCAATTGTGCGTATAAATTACCATACAAAAATAGTCCGCTAATATTTTTCTGTATCATAAAACACACACTTTGGCGTAGCTTGCCAAGCGGCCGTCCGATTATCTCGTAAAACAACTAAATAAAAGTTTTTTTTTTATATTTTTCGGCGGAGGAGCATAAATCAGGGTTGCTATTAAATTATGCAGGCGGGGGTGGTCGGGGAAGAGAGCGGGTGGTCACGATACAGGAATTACTATCGGCTATAGGAAACGAGGAAATATGGGCGCGCAGCAGATCTGCGGCGTTTAAATGACAGCCTCTCGGCTTCTAAGGAAAAATGATTAACTGGCTTCCCTGCTGAACAGCTAGCGACAAAAGTATATTAACATTTCAGGTAATAAACATACTTTGATCAAAGTATTGAACTTTTAGTAGTAATAGAGCTCTTTATGAAGGGCTCATCCGGGGTAGTACTACCACCATGCCTATTTCTGCCGTGAAGCAGCATTGCTGTGTTTCGGTTTTGAAGGGTGTGGGTGCCGGTGTTATTCCTGGCACGTGAGGTTGAACATCTGTGTGCCTCAAGTTGATGGACGCAGGGTAGTGCGTCGTAGGGCACGTGACGTGCGTGACCTACGAGGCTATGCTTTGTTATAGGCGATGTTTATCAGACAGTGGAATAAAAAAAAACACAAAGTAGACTGAAAATTGAGTGACGATTAAGGGCGCTTGTACACGCTAAGAAAATTTGCCGTTCCTGCGGCAGACAAGACAAATTCTTCGTGTAGACGACAAGAATTTTGTCTTTTCCACACACGAAAATGCAACAACGTTCGCCGCGTCGTGTCTTGCGCAGATAAGATTTTTTTCGTGCACCGCTGCGAGCAGTGTACACAGTTATTTTCTAGTTACGACACGAATTCTTGGGTAGACCCGGCGTTTTTTCTTAGCGTGTACAAGCGCCCTAAGGAATAAAGAATGAGGAAGTCATTAAGGAAAATTAGAATTGTAAAATGACAGTTGACGTATTGGACCTCCGCGTTTTGCTTTGAGGGGAGTAAGCCAAATCGAGCCTTTATGCCTTGACCCCACATGTATTCATGCTTTCACCTATAACGTTAGTGGAGAATATACTAACAGCGTATGGCACCTATTTTTAACCGACTTCAAATAAAAAAGAAGGAGATTATCTGTCGCTTGTACTTTTTTAATTTTGACATTTATGAGTCAAATTTGGTTTATTTTTTACCAATTTTTTTTGTGTAATTAGCGGATAATCCCAGCGTATGACATTCCTGATATTAAGTGGTAACCATCGCCTATAACAAAGCATTGCCTCGTAGCTTAAGTATTCTTGTTTTGTTTTTTGTAATCTTTCACTTTGGTGTACAATAAAGTTATGTTCTATTCTAAAGGGAGAAGCATGTTTGCACGTGTAGTCGAAGCCTTATTTCTTCAGTTGATTAACAAAAACGAGGGACGTAGCCGACACCTAATCTTGCTTGTGGAAACTCATTCGTAGAATAATTTTAATTTGCATTTTCTGATAAATTACAGCAATTTTGCTTTTTTGAATTAACACGTTACGCTTTGAACGCAAATTTGTTTACTAAAAAGGAGAGAAAGATTTGTTTATTTTTAGAAAACTATTTAGAAAAATTATATTATTGAAACTTGTTACATGGTCAAGTGACTTTTTACCGTACGCTCAATGACTCACTGTTACTAAAGAATTTTCCACTAATGTGACCAAGAAATGGCATGTGAGACGATGCGACGAAACCTTCAAGCATTTGCAATTAGGTACAATATTAAAAAGGTGTATTTATCAAATAAATGAAAAATCTTACAACCGACTGACAACAGAAAAATATCGAAACAATGCCATCTACAGAGTGTTTTTTTTTTGAGAATGGCGGTGATAGCCAGTCAAAAGTCAAATGTTTTTGAAAAAAAAATATCCAGTTATTGGATGTCTTATTCAGTTATTTCAGTTATTTCTGTTATTTCTTAGTTATTTCTTTTCAGTTATTGGGGTGTAAGGGGTTCCAAACAACACCACTCGGAACCCAAGCCAACCTCACCGGCCCGTGGTACACCCTGCCGATCAACAGACGAGGCTCTGGCGCCCCACCCACCAACCCGCACTGGACCAGCGCGGTGGGTTACGGTCCAACCCCCCCCCCCCCCCCACTATGATGATACAAAACATACAACGGCCCCATGTGCCCGGCGGCTCTGGGGTTGGAGCTGTCGATGACGGAAGACAGAACCACCCTGGGGCCAGGGGTGCGAAGAATCCCCGGGTGAGATCGATTACTCGTCAGACGACCCAAGCTAAGCGAAAAACGGACACTGATTGCACTTTAAACATATTAAGTTATAATGTATGTACATTGAAATCTGACGACAGACTAACCGAGTTGGAAAATGCCTTAAAAGACCTAAAATGGGATATACTAGGATTATGTGAGGTACGCCGCCTGGGAGAAGATACCATAGAACGTGAGAATACCATATTTTACTATTATGGTACAACAGGAAGCTTGTATGGGGTCGGATTCTTAGTTGCCAAGAAATGGAAAAATAACATTTCAGAATTTCTTGCTTATTCGGAAAGAATAGCGGTCTTAAAGTTTAAGTTAGGGAATAATAAAAAGTTAACGATAATACAAGCTCATGCTCCTACGTCAACGCACCCGGACGACGAAGTAGAGGAGTTTTATGAAGAACTAAATAGGGCATGTAGCGAGCACAGAGGCACCTGGAATGTAGTCATGGGAGATTTTAATGCCAAAGTCGGGGTGAAACAGGAACTTGATAGTGATTACATTATAGGCCCACACGGACTTGGTGACCGCAATGAACGTGGGGCACGTCTCATTCAGTTTGCTTTTGGGCAGAATTTCCGCAAAACAACACCTTTTACCACAAAAAACCCGAACGACGCTGGACTTGGCTTTCTCCGGGTGGTAGGTATAAAAACGAGATAGATTACTTTATTTCGTCTGGACAAACTAATATAACAAACGTTCAGGCTTTAAATAGAATCAAGTTCAGTTCTGATCATAGACCGCTGAGAGCTACAATAAATTTTAATTTCAAAATAGAACGTCACAAAATGATTAAGAGTAACATAAAAAGAATATCTCGAGAGTCATTAATAGTATGTAAAGAAGAGTTTAACATAGAACTAAAAAATAATTTTACCTTGTTAAAAATAGACGTAGAAGACGCACAATTAGAGTTTAATGTTATAGAAAAATGTATAAAAAACGCTAGTGGAAAAATCAAGCAAACAAAAAATAAATATGAAAAACTCTCAGAAACCTCCATCAAACTAATAGAAGAAAGACTAAATTTAATAAAACAAAGTGTAGAATATAGGGTTAAAGATAAACAGACTAAACGAAGTATAAGAAAAGATGTCAGAAATTATAACACGAAGTTATTTCAAATTGCCCTTGAGAGAAATAGCTCATTAAAAGTAGCCAAACAAGGAAGTTCGATAGGCAAATCCTGGATTACCAGCCTACGCGATGAACAGGGAACAAAACATCGATGCAGAGAGAAAGTGATGAACATATGCACACAGTTTTACAAAACTCTGTATTCAGGTCCTGAACGGATAGAAAATGAATTCTCATACTCTTGTCCAGACTCCATTCCACCAATAACAGGACATGAAGTTCATAAAGTTCTGGCAAGTATGAAATATAACAGATCACCTGGTGAGGATGGAATTACAACGGAAGCGTTAAAAATTGGCGAACAAATTCTTCTACCTCACATTACTAACTTTTTTAACACCATCCTCAAAACCGGCATTTTTCCCGATCGTTTCTGTCATTCGAACATCATTCTTTTACATAAAAAAGGCGATAAGTCAGACATCAACAACTTTCGTCCAATAAGCCTCGTGTCCCACCTCTACAAAGCCTTTATAAAAATAATAGATAACAGGATCTCTAGACAGCTAGATTTAGAACAACCGGCTGAGCAGGCAGGCTTCCGCAGAGGGCTCTCCACGACCGATCACCTTCAAAATAAATCAAATTATAGAAAAATATCAGGAACACAATATGCCACTTTACCTAGCCTTCGTTGATTATACGAAGGCATTTGATAGCGTCATACATTTAGCAATTTTTAAAGCCCTCGAAAATCATAATATAGACATCACGTACATCAATTTACTTAAAATCATCTATAGTAACAGCACAGCCGCGATAAAATTAAATTTTCCAGGTCCATCCTTCAAAATCAGAAAAGGTGTTAAACAGGGAGACCCTCTTTCACCCAAACTTTTTAACTCGGCCCTTGAAGAAGTATTCAGGAAGCTAACAGCTGGCTGGGAGCACAAGGGCATTGTCATCGGCGGAGCGAGGCTGACAAATCTCCGCTTCGCCGATGACATTGTCCTCTTCTCATCTTCACCCTCCGAGCTTCAGGCGATGATACAAGATCTTAGCTCTGCAAGCCTTGAGGTTGGACTGCGGATGAATAGAGCAAAGACACAGGTCATGACTAAGCGCGTTAAAACCAGAATAACGGTGGATGGTGAACAACTTGCATACGTCCAGGAGTATATATACCTGGGCCAAATAGTCTCCTTCGAGGCCAGGCAAGATAAGGAGATCGCTCGGCGAACCGAGAATGCCTGGAGGAGCTATTGGTCCATGGGAGATTTAATGAAAGGTGAGCTCCCCATATCGCTTAAACGAAAGCTCATGGACGTATGCATCCTCCCCGTGCTGACATATGGTGCGCAGACCTGGTCTCTGACCAACATCCAAAAGTCCAGGCTCAAGGTTTGCCAACGTGCGATGGAACGTAGAATTCTGGGCGTCCGTCGAATCGACCGAGTCCGCAACACGGTACTGCGTTCACAAACGCAAATCGTGGATGTGGCGACCAAAGCTGCCAAGCTCAAGTGGGAGTGGGCTGGCCATGTCTGCCGCATGCATAACGAGCTCTGGGCCAAAATTACAACTGAGTGGTGCCCACAAGAGCCAAGGCGTCGCGGCAGACCAAGAACAAGATGGCGAGACGAGCTCGATAAGCACAGAACACAGTGGAACATCTCAGCACAGGACCGCACAGAGTGGAGGGGATTAGGGGAGGCCTTTGCCCAGCAGTGGGACATAGTAGGCTCATAATAATAATAATAATTGGATGTCTCCTTTCACGTTTTCTCCCTCACTCTCGTGGTTTCCGACTTGGCCATCACCACTTTTCTCAAAAAAAACACCCTGTATATTCCTATGTGTTAAATGTGGTTAAAGGTTAGAATCGCAAACATACATTATAACACAAAGCTCAATAAAAAAGCGGCACGGCGACCCTCGCCAGCTCGCGTGATATCACTTAATAAATACATTTTATGTAAGTAATGTGGTACATTTTTACTTTTTTTCGGAGTTTAATCAAAGCTCATGCGGAGCTGCATGCATGCATAATCCGGAACGCGATGCCGGCATCAATTCCCGCCAACTGCAAGACATCTACGACACTAATAACGAGAACATAGAATGGCAATTCCTCACCGGGGTTTCCCTTAGGCTTAGGCCTCAGGATACGGATTGTGTTTTCTGTCGTGCCGGACCGAATCTGTCATAGTTGCATATAAAATATAGTTACATTACACGAAATCAGACGGGGCGATACGTATTGTACGAACGTATACTGTATGCTGAGTGAAACCTTTAAGTATTTGGAATTTCCTACTTCATAATAGTGCAAAAGCACGATAAACGTATACAAAAACCTAAATTAAATGAATAAAAGAAAAAATAACAACCGATTTCATACTTTTTTGTTTTTGAAAATAGAAACTACATAAAAACAGCTAGTCTGTGCGACGATACCTCAGACTGCCAGTCACGTAATTTATAAATACACAGTTTCACTTCTATGTAACAACATGTATTACCTACTGGCAGGCTCGTGTTTTGCGAGTCTCACAGGTCGCTATGAAAAACCACCAAGACTTGCCAGAGCTTAAATTGTGAAACGAGTAAATGCATGAGAATGTTTCGTGAGATTGCGACTGTGAATCAAGATGGTTGGCACTATTTCTTAGGGTTACGACGAAGAGAGAGAAAGATAGAGCACACTGTCTATTTCTCTCTCTTTTTCAATTAGAGCCCAATGTGTATCATTTTTAATGCAACTGGCTGACAAATCATGCCTATAGCCCACCTGATTTTAAAACGCGTAACTGTCTATAACAAAGCTTTGCCTCGTCGTTTCACTTACGTTAAGAAAGTGCCCTACGATGCACTGCCCTACGTCATACAGATGTTAATACTCGCGTGCCTATTATTTCACTGGCACCCACACCCTTTAAACCGAGACCGAGGCTTCAGCAACGCTGCTTCACAGAAATAGACGACGGACGGACGGACGGACGGACCCCGGACGAGCTCTTCACAAAGATCCCTACTATTACTTAAAAAATGATTCAAAGAGATCAGAACACTGGTAGTATAGTGGTACCAAATAGTCTGATTCTAGTTGGTTACAACCCAGTTGTGCACCAAAGGATTTTTACATTATCCCCATAAAAAAAGTTCGCGCCATACCAGTCCTACACGTCAACGGTGACGAAAAACATCGCAAACCCCGTTTTTCATCGCAAAGTTTATTTGAAGAGCCCAACACGCCTCGGTTAAGTGATTAAAATCGCGACTGCTGCATTGGGACAAAGGCGACGGGTTCAGATGAATTTAAATGGAGGCACAAAACAAAAGGCAGCGAGGGATGCGCCGGTATGTCTTCTTGTAGCGAGGGCCCTCGCCGCTTCGGTCTCGCGCGTTGCCACCCCGATGCGACTCGCATTGCAACCCTTTATGTCCATGCAATGGCCTTTTAAACATTCACAAAGCATATTTGAATATTAATTTATGTTTTACAATTTTTGTACGATCTGAAGGGAAGGTAGTAGGTGAAATTACTGGGCAAATTAACCTTGACTCGTGTAATCGATTATTTTGTATGGTTTAAGCTCGCCTGTGTTATTAGTGCAATAAAGAATGTTCTATGTATCTATCTATACCTTATTTAACTACCAAATTCCATGCAGACAAGAAGGTCGCGTTGTACCGTTATTTCGGTATTTCCAATTAAAAATCCAAAACGACAGACGGATGGCCATTAACACTGGTATTCAATTCATAGATGATGACAACTCAAAGCCTATGGTTCTAAGTAATGAGTTCTAACTGCACCTTTTGATTCGGGCCGTAGACCCTCGAAATGCCAGGACGACCCGTCTCGGAGAGCTAGCACGCCTTTCAAAGCCTCAAGAGGTTAAATTTTTTATTAATCTCAGATTGAGTTGGCTGTAAATCTCGCAGACTAATTGCGATTTCAGGTCTCGGTTTCTTTCATAAATTCTAATTTAAGTCATGTTTATTTTGAGTGCGAAAAGAATTGCCTGCAACCCTTTTGAGACACTCAAAAATATTGCAGACAAAAAACGGGCAATTAGAGCTAAGCGCCTTCGTGCTTCGGGGGGCATGTTATACATTCACAGTCCCCATAGAAACTGGCTTATTATTGCCACCTACCAGACTAAGCATGAGCACTCTATAGACGACGATTTGTTTAGGAAAGAGACTAAAGTTATATCTGTCACTTCTTCAGTCAAACAAAAGAAAGGGACGAAGTGTGATTTGTCTTCTTTTCGGTAAAAGAAACGTCACTGAGCAGTATGCGCAGTACTATGGATGCAGTTCAGAACATCATAATCAGTTTGAAGAAATACACGGGGTATAGCACTCGTACACATTTCCAGGAAGAACGATTTTGAGTCTTTTCCGACTACCAACTTCCGCAATTTTTATAATGTCGGGTGAGGGTTATAATAATAAGGAAAATGAATAAAGAATTATTGACGTTTTCAAACCAATTATAGACGTTTTTCATTCATTTTGCATTGGTGAAAGGCCTTTGAAGAAAATTGCCGCTATAATTTAATAGGCCCAAAGAAAATATTACTTCGCAAATGGGAAACTCATTTTAGTGAATAAACACGTATCCTCGATTATACAGGGCGTACAAAGATAGTATAAGGCTTTGTTTAATTTTAGTTTTTGTTTGATACTTTACGATTAACACCATCTGTGTGTCATTATTTACAATTATTTGAATATTTTTTTATTTAAAATTAATTATTTTAATTTTATCATTACAATTTTGAATACAACACAAAAATTACTAAAATTTTATAGAAAATCATGATTTACGTCACAAAAAATGATAGAAAAAATATAACAGGCAATAAGTGATGAAAAAAAATTTCTCCACTCAGCATTTGCCGAAAAAGCGCTAAGGCTTATAACGGCGCTGGTTTGACGATACCTCATTGATCAATTTTATGATATTAATTTATAAGGATCTAAATACATGAGAGTATCGGACAATAGGTTCCAGTTTATGTTTTCAGGAGTATTATCCATTATTTTCGCGACACAGTATTTTACTTCTGCAAATTTCATCGTTTTTCAATCTCTTTTTGGGCTATTTGTAAAATGATCCAAATAACTTAATTTTGATAAAAAAAATATATTTTTGATTATATTTCACCCTGTATAATTTTATCAAGTACTGAGCACATTTTGCAAACTGTCTTTCACCGGGATCCCTTATTTTACGTTATGATGTCACAGACGACGTTATTGTGTATTTTTATACAAAAAAGCAGCCAAGTGCGAGTCGGACTCGCCCATGAAGGGTTCCGTAGCACGACGAACTACAAGAACCTGTATATTATGTTACTTGATGTAACATAATAAGGTTCTTGTAGTTCGTCGAAAGGTAAGTTGCGGTCTACGGTTTATGACGTATAAAAAAAAAACTACCGACTAGATCTCGTTCAAACCAAAAATCGTTGGAAGTTTACATAGTAATGTACAACATATATTTTTTTTAGTATTATCATTCTCTTACTTCAGAAGTTAGAGGGGGGGGGACCAACTTTTTTCCACTTTGGAAGTGTCTCTCGCGCAAACTATTCAGTTTAGAAAAAAACGATATTAGAAACCTCAACATCATTTTTGAAGACCTATTCATAGATACACGTATGGGTTCGATGAAAAAAAAAATTTAGAGTTTCTGTTTCAAGTATGGGGACCCCTGAAATTTACAGTTTATTTTTTATTTTTATGTAAAAATCTTAATGCGGTTCACAGAATACATCTACTCGCCAAGTTTCATCAGTCTAGCTCTTACGGTTTCGGAGAAAAATGGCTGTGACATACGGACGGACAGACAGACAGACAGACAGACAGACATGACGAATCTATAAGGGTTCCGTTTTTGCCATTTGGCTACGGAACCCTAAAAAGGCAATTCTTTTTCTCGTTTCTGGCGTAAATATAAGTAAGCTCATATTTGAGGTAGTGGCCTTGCTACCAGAGTATTTTGAAGCTTATTTGATAGGCTTATTATTTAAGAGGTTTTCGATGGTTTTGGAATATTATGGGGAATATAATGTTTATTTACAAAAACTAGTAGGAACCAAGCCGTAATTTCCCTAAAGTAATTTAAAAACTTATTTCTTATTTCTTAAGTACATAGTTAGTCGGTTCTTCTAGGCTTCGGCACGTAAAACTGGCACCTAGACTCTCCTAGCTTTAAGACGTTTCAAAGTGATTCTTGTGATACAATTGAATAAAGAAATATTTGATATTCACACAAATGTGTGTTTACAAAAAACGGTAGGAACCAAGCCGTAGTTTTTTGCTTGGTCGCGTGGAACTGGCACCTAGACTCACCTAGCTTTTTGACGTTTCAAAGTGATTCTTGTGATACAACTAAATAAATCAATTTTTGAATTTGTTTGACATTAAAATCATTATTCAAACAATATAAACGATTCCTAGAATTTGCTCAGTGCCAATCAGAGCTTGTTTTAATTTGTTTCACCAGTGCTCTGTATTTAGCGTTGATTCAGACTGCATTGTGACTGCGCAACCACTAATTTGCAAATTATAGTGTCCTCTCTATAATTTATCGACTCTTTGATACTCTGCATTCAAAATCCGTACGAATACAAACGGACGCTGCAGTATTTTGATTAATTATCGGATGCGGACGAATGCTGGAAGTCCTTTGTTCAGCGTACAGTATACCCTAGATACAACAGCTTCAGTCTAAACAGACTCTACGAAAATGTTTGTGCTATAAACAAGTCTAAATCCTGTTCTACTTTGAGTTTTGTTTGTTTTTCGTTATTTTTTAGTGCTGATCGCAAACGCCGATTTCGAGTACTGATCGCGAAAGTATAAAAAACTACAAAAATACCACGCACAGCCAAATAAAGTTTTTAGGAGTATTTAAAGGAGCCATCCTTAACTGTACATAGACTAAACCCCCACAGAAAGCCATTTCTGTGAGGGTTTAGTCTATGTACAGTGGCGCCCTCATCAGATATTAATTATTTAAATGAACTATGAATAAACCTAAAACAGACATTCTTTCGAAGAGTATTTGAAGGTTGAAAGCATACTTATAAGTTTGATAGAAGAAAGAATACCCATAAATGTTAAAGAATACTAGGCGCGCCAGAAGTTGATTATGATCAGATTCAGAATCAGGGATTCAGAAGGTGGGGTTGGGTGGGTGGTGAGATGCTCAATACACAAGACTACCAAGGTACTAGGTACCTGGTACCTCTGATCGAACTTTTAATTATTTAATTTATTTGATGGGCTTTTTCGCTTAGCAGCGATTAAACCTTAAACAGTAACTAGAAACTCATTCTGGGAGTATTTGAAGGTTGCAAGCATAATATAGGAAATTCCACTAAACATTGAAGAAACAATACTCATGAATGTTAGAAAATAGTACCAGGCGCACAGAAGTAGGCCGGCCGGCGGTGGTGAGACGCTCACTACACAAGTTCCCGTGATTCAGTCGCGGTCCGCAGCGTCGCTATGTAAAATGGCCTGATAATTAATTCATGGCGCGAGCTGAGGGCTTGTAGCGAGCTGAGGAGGCAGGGTTGGCTCGTCTTAGCTCTTATAAACTCAGTATTTAATTACAGGAGCTAGATCAGGGCTTAGTCTAGCTCATATCATTTCAGCGTAGTCACGGCAAACTGTTTTTTACATGGAAATCGTTGAAATTGAATGAAGCAATGCGTCAACATATCAAAATCAAAATGTTATATGATTTTGGGCTCCGACGATTGTATCTTTTTCGAAAAAACATTTTTAACCTACGATTGAATATTTTAACAGACAACCCTAGCTGTGAAGTAAAGGGTGGTAGGCATGCGACTGCGTACAATTAGTTGCGACATGTTACGTCATACATTCTAGGTACACACACACATTGATTGTTTGTGTAAAACAAACAGAACCCTTTGTGTGAGTGAGCTGATTTTTATACAGATGAGTGTAGGGGTGTGTTGTCTGTAAATCTTTTCTTGTTTTACTTTGTGTTTGATATTTGTAGTTATAGGGTTGCCCCTGAATTAGAGTCAAGCGGAAACTAGATGTCGTGTTCCCCTGGGGCATGTGAAATTCTTTTAATGTTTTATTTGCACCCTTAAGCCTACTCCTACACTTTTAAGTCAAAAAACTACCATTAGTACAAATGATAGCTCCGTTCAGCCTGGTTTTCATTGCACAATCTTACCTTGCTTTGAGGTTTGGGGTTGTTAGTGTCTATGGCCACTTACCATCATGCCATAAGTCAGTTTGTCTAACATTTAAATTATAAATGAATTAACGGCCGCCCGCGGCTTCACTCGCCCCATTCCCGAAACTTTTTCGGGATAAAAAGTCCTGAACGAACGTGTGCGACAGTTAATGTATTTTATATCAATTTAATTCATTTGATTGTCCGAATACCAACGCAAAACGAATTCAGAAATCGAATACGGAAAACGTGTGCATGCGGCCGACCTTAGATCTAACACAGAAATACTTTGCTATTAATTGCTCAAACATAGAGTATTCAGATTTCTTTGCTTTGGTTCGTGTTATAGCCGAGTGTAGCCTTGTTAGCCAAGTCTGCCGGTGCAACCGTAGCCGAGATCAGCACATAGCTTGTTTGCGAACGTGCTGGGCCGCCGCGCTTGTTTACTGTGCTATGGTTGAATGTCGTCTTTGTACACGATTGCTTGTACATGCAATAATACGTTTATCATCATTATTTGACTAATTTCCTCTCCAGAATATCATTTTAGTTTTATTGATAGCTAAGCATTTGGCTGCCATCACACCTGATGGAAAGTGAGGATGCAGCCTAAGATGGAGCATGCTTAGCCATAAGAAATAACTCACCATGCATAAAAACTGCGAATAAACAGCAAACATACCTGAAAATAAATGAAGAAAATTGAACATTGGTACCTCAATAAACCAAACTAAACATGTACGAGTAACAAATTTTTCCCTAATTTAAAACAGAAACCGCTTTCAGACAGAGACTTTGTCAACACAAAGCGATTGCTGGGAGAAGTATCTACAATCCCAATCCAATTTTTTTTGTACATACATATTCAACAAACATACCTATTGAAGCATCATCATCATAGTTTTATAGTTTTTATTTAGGACAACAAACAATTTGTTAATTCTACGAGCTATGCCGGTGACCTTGGTTATTCTACAGATATCCTCATTTCTGATTCTATCACGTAGTGAAACTCTCAGCATAGCTCTTTGGTAACGAGAGCAAACGAGCTATGGAGCTCGTGTATGAGGCCAATAGTTAGCGACCGCGCCTGAGTTCCATAAGTCATCACTGGCAACAGGCACTAATACACGTATAGAGTATAGTGGTATCTGTGACGAGAAAATATGGCGCAATTTCCCGAACCTACTGAATACATACCAATATTACATTTCACATAGGTAAGGTCGAGTCTTGTAATTGCAACTAAAAAAAATAGAGTCCTTACGTCACAGCTTAATAATTCTACATTCCTATGCAAAATTATTTTTTTTTAAGATTCGTTTTTAAGTATATTTTATGGAGATTTATATCATCGTCATAAATATAGGAAAGCTGTAAGGAATAAAAAACTATACAAGAAATAGCAGACACAGGCACAAATAGTTGCAATTACCCGTTTTGGCGGGTTAATTGCAACTATAGTTGATTTTAGTATTTTTTTCTGTGGTTGCTGCTACAGTTAAATTGAACAAATATGCCTTGCTCAATATTTCATTAGATTTCAATAGCTATGCCTTGGTAATAACGTTCAATTTTGCACCAGATCATTTTTCAGCCATGGGGCGGGTAATTGCAACTATAAAACGGGTAAAGCCATGTCATTCACACAGTTCAATTGTTATCAGCGCCATCTTTAGATTTTCATTGGCGCTTATGATAGAAGTTCAATATAACGCCTGCAGTTGTTCGAAACAGTGATAATAGATGGAGCTATTTAAAATAGTTGCAATAACCAGATAGTTGCAATTACAAGACTTGACCTTACTGTGATCACTAAGAGAAGACTACTGGGGAAGAGGAAGGCCAAGAATAAGTTACATGAGCCTGATAAAAGAAAAAGTCGCCGTATGAGGAAGTCAACGAGGCCGCATTCGAAATACTTAATTGGAGAAAAATGCATCAAAATGTTTAGTTTTACAGTGGTTCTGGAATAAATAAATTGATATTGAATTGAAAACCCTGACAAGAGCTAAGCTCTTAAATTTAAGAAGAAGAACAAGAGGTACTGTGTTATTTGTTAAGTTTGCTGTTACCAAATTTAGGTGTGCAAAATAAAGGTAACCGGATTTGCACGTGTAACCAACTTCCAACCACTTCCATTTACCCGAGTAGAACAAAACCACAATTAATTTAGGTACATGGTCGCTGACCGCATCCGAACCACGAAGCCATGCAGTAATCGAGGCTAGTCTCTACTATGTAAAGACTGTAGGCCTACCATAAGCTCTGTCTGGCTCTGTCTCTGGCTCTGGTTTTGAGTCTGTGTGAGTGTTGACTAAATAAATCCTAGGTCAAAACGTCACACACACAGTATAATGCACTGGTGAGCACTCACACAGACTCAAAACCAGAGCTAGAGACATAGCCAGACAGAGCTTATGGTAGGCCTACTGGTGGCCTAGTGGTATTAACCTGCAGTCAGATCCTAAGGTCGTGGTATCAAATCTGGTCGCACACCTAACCAGTTACCCGCAGTTTTTTCTGTCCAAAGCTACAACACGATGCCAGTACTCTCAAACGAGCCTTTCTGAGACGCATTTAGTTATTGAAGTGCGTAAAAATTAAAAGTATTTTATGCCAAAATCCTATCACCACACTTTTTCAAAATAACTAGTTACACGTCAAGAAAAAGAACAACGTAGAATAAAAAAGTGTAGGGTTTTTGACGATGCTAGCTTCTTATGCCGCCTTCCTACGGTGCGTGATATCACGCACCAGCCCGCACAGCTGACGACGACGCACGGCAACGCACACAGAAAATGCTCCTGTGCTACCGCGCACCTCGGCGCACGAGACCGTTCCCATGGTGTGTCGTGCGTGCTGGTGCGGGCTGGTGCGCGATATCACGCACCAGTGGGAAGGGACTATTAGTCTTACGACTTCAATCCCAGACACGATGGATATCCCATTAGCTTTCTCAGTATTTGCTCAGGCTTCTATAAAGATGCCTAAAGGGGGTAGTCAGAGCATTCTACCAAACATTACATTAGTTGTAATTGGTATTCCAGACTAAATTCGCTACCCGTTTGTAAAGACCACATTTCCTCAGAAATTGAAATAGCTAGTCCAGTCAATCCTTAAAGTAGAAACTTCTCAAAACAACTCCAAGATGCTGCGGTCTCTTTGTACTCGGCTATTTGATTAGTTAGTAAGATCATGTAACAGACTGAGAATATTGCTTCGACCAGCAACTCAATTATCTAACAAAAAGCAATAGCGACCACAAAAGCAGTAAAACAAGTTGTTAATTGTTTAATAAACAAATCTCGAGAACAAGAGCACTGTAAGCCTACTACAAGCTCTGTCTCTGGCTCTGGTTTGGGGTCTGTGTGAGTGCTCACCAGTGTATTATACTGGGTGCGTGAAGTTTCGACTTTATTTAGTCAACACTCACACAGACTAAAAACCAGAGCCAGAGACAGAGCCAGACAGAGCGCTTGTGGTAGGACGACTGGTGGCGTGGTGGTAGCATCAGCCCACGACCTTAGGATCGGGAAGCGAGGCTTCCGATCTATCATCGTCGTCTGGAATCGTTGTGAAGGTCTTGGGCTGAAATCCAGTCCTGCACAATGCCAGTCAAATCAACAAAACAATAATTCTCAAACGGTGAAGGAAAACATCGTGAGGAAACCGACACGTCGTACCGACACGTCGTACCGACAGGTTTTTTTTATACAACTAGCTGCAAGCATATGGCCGATCCGATGTTAAGTGGTAACCATCACCTAAAACAAAGTATTGCCTCGTAGGTCACGCACGTCAGGAACGTGCCCTACGATGTACTGCCCTACGTCCATAAACTTGAGGCACCGGTGAAATTACTGGCACGTGAGGCGTGAGGTCTGTACCTCACGCCTCACGTGCCAGTAATTTCACCGGCACTCACACCCTTAAACCGAAACACAGCAATGCTGCTTCACGGCAGAAATAGGCATGGTGGTGGTAGTACTTCCGCACAAGCCACACATAAAGGGTCTTATTAATAATCCTAGCGTAGCGTTGGACTAGTTGATCCGTGTTTTGTCTCTGCATTGACATGCAATTGTCAACTCGAACAAATGTGACAAAACACGATTTAACTACTCCAGCGTTGCGCCAGGATTATTAATAACACCCAAAGAGCTCTACTACTACTGGTTTAATCTATAATTTTCTATTTTTCTATACACATACTATTAAACTCATCAACATGTCAATTCAAAGGTTATTAAAGTGTATATAAACGGACGGATTAAGTCGGGGGAATCAGTTAGACCAATAATTACGAAGCGAGTATAAAACTATACTTTGACACGACGCTAATAACTAGTAGTTGGTACTATAAAGACTTGCTTTGTTTCGGTTTAGAAGGTGGTGCACTAGTGGTCTAGTGGTAGTGGCCCCGCCTTCCGATCCGAAGGTCGTGGGTTCAAGTTCACTCGTGTACCAATGAGTTTTTCTATCGAAAAATTTATGTGCACTATGCCAGTACTCTCAAAACGGTGAAGGAAAACATCGTGAGAACCTAAAAAAGTTCAAGCAACACGTGTCAAGGGTCACGTAAAAAGGGCCCACCAGCGGCAAAGCGGCCTACTTGCGGAAAAACTGCCCGCACATCAAGTGCGCATGATAAACTTGCCGAAGGTGGCAAACCGAAACGTAGGGCACACGAAACGTAAGCCGAAATTAGCCGATGTGCAATATTTGTTGCCTACTTCTATACATACTATTATAATCTATATGTTCAAATATGTTTGTTTGTTTATTTGTGATTGATTATATTACTATGTGTAGTACCTATTATGTTACTCTGTATGTAAGCTGGCACACAGACGTTTTGGCCAAGGCTGTTAGTTTGTAATGCTATTGATAAATATAAAATATAAAATAAAAATAAAATAAAATCTATACTAATATTATAAAGAGGAAAGATTTGTACCTATTTTTGTATGTTTGTAATGAATAGGCTCAAAAAGTACTGGGCCGATTTAAAAAATTCTTTCACCAATAGATTGCTACATTCTTCCAATTTGACATAGGCTACATTTCATTTTGAAAAAAAATAGGGATCCTTGGTAAAATTTGAACAATGTAACCGAAGGTGTAGAAAAATGAGTCTTAAAATGTCTTTCGTCGAATGCGCTGCCGAAACTATTAGCGATAGAACAAAATAATATACAACAATATTGTCTACCCCGTGCGAAGCCAGGACGGGCTGCTAGTCGTTAATAAACCAAAACTGTCACTCAAATGATTATAAAATTAAAAGTATAAATGGTAGTTTCACGGCAAAGATAATTGTGTCCAATTATTTGTGTTTCAGCGAGTCGCCATAGCTTGATTATTGAACGTTTTTATTTCCTTGTACCTACAGTTTATCGAACAGGAAAATTGGTCGAAATAATTATTTCAGGTTGAGACAGCTCATTACTTGGTATCTTTTTTTTGTAAATAAATATTAACACATTTTTTTTTTCTATCCACGGGATTGAACCCACGACCTAAAGTTACAGGCACATAAGGAAGAACACCTGTATTCCTGAAACTGGTAAGACAGTGCATCGTAGGGCATGTTTACAGCATGCGTAAGCTCATGGATACCTCTTAACATCAGGTGGCTTGTCCCATCAGCAACATGTGAAAAAACTACAGCACAGTAAGTCAAAGTCAAATATATTGTATTTATTCAATAGTATCAAAACGATCACTTTGAAAATACTTTTTCAAATCGTTTCATAAATGACGAAGTAATGCAATAACAAGCATAAAAAAAATACAACCGTATTGAGAACCTCCTCCTTTTTATTTGAAGTCGGTTGAAAAAGCCTCGAGTCGCAATAATTACAAACAAACTTCTATGAACTAAGTTGTGAGGCCAGTCGAAACTAAAACCATAGAAAACCTAATTGTGTTTAATCTCAACAACCTTAAGGGGCCGGCGGAGGACGAATTTTCGTACAAACGTAATACCAAAATGATTACTAATTTAAGCAGATTTTCACTTTATTATTGTAACAATTGTTATTGTATAGTATTTATCTAGGTTCCTGAACAGTTTTTATTTTAAATTACTTACCTCAAATGAAATTAACGCCAATCACATTTTGCAATGAAAAAAAATGTGTAAAATGCGATTGGTGTTTATTTCATTTGAGGTAAGTAATTTAAAATAAAAACTGTTCAGGAACCTAGATAAACACTATACGAATACAGTTATTACAATAATATAGTGAACATCTGCCTAAACTAGTAATAATTTTGGTATTACGTTTGTATGAAAATTCACCCTCCGCCGGCCTCTTAAGGTTTCGTGTCCACAAAATGGAGTCAGTCTTCGTAGAAGCAATTATGTATGTATTATGCATGGCACAAAGTGCACCAACGTTTGTTTAGTCTATGCTTTCACAACAACTCTTGTAATTGGTGAATAACAAACTAAAGTGGCCTTTTCAGGAAATCTAGAACTGAAGTCTTTCCGAATGTGGCATTTAATAGGGTAATTTGTAAGGTTAGTTTCTATGCAAACAAAGGCCAACTTGCACGTTGGTAGAAGCTTCACCTTCTGAGGTACAGGTCGTAGGTTCGATCATCAGATAGATAGTCATTTATTTGTACACTAGCGGACGCCCGCGGCTTTGCTCGCCCCTTTACCTTTACGCCCCGTTGATTTTTCTTTTAAAAGTTTTTCCTTTTTTTCTCCGCTTAGGGAAATCATTTTCCAATTTCCTTTCTTAGTGCACCCCTATGCTAGAAAAGAAACATAGGTACCCTCCAAGTTTTATGCTTCTAGGACTTACGGTTTAGGCTGAGCGTTGATTGTCAGTCAGTCAGTAAGAGTTTTATATATTTAGATTATTTTGCACAGCCGGTCTACTACCTAATAAATTAAATAAATAATAATAACTTTTTGCTCTGACTGTACTTATAATGCGCATTGTTCCCAAAAAATATAATGGGACACAAAGCCAACCAAAAACCACTCGTTTTTGCTACTAATTTTGAGTCCCAAATTTTTGGGATGCAAAGACAACGAAAATAATGCAAAATGGGGCACAGTGTCAATGGGACGCAAACTTCGGGCCACAAAAACAACATCCCAAAAACAATAAACATCACTAGATAGGGACTATTAGGTCGAAAACTCTTCATTGATTATAGCTACAATTCTGTTTAACTTTATTACACGGCCAACAATACAACTCCACGTAAGGACGCCATATTATCCTTCTTCAGCTTCTTTTTCTTCAATATAGCTGTCCCTCGCCGCTTGCTCCGACCAGGGATGACCCATTCCCAAAACCGGGTAACAGTACCTAGCCTAGCTAATGACATTTCTACCTTCGGCAGGTAGCAGGTATCTTAGACGATTTTTGACTCGTGAATTCATTGATTGTGTAAAAGGTCTGCTCGATTAGCCAGCGTTTCAACCAGGACTTAAAAATGCCAAGATTGTGGGCCTCCGTGAGGCTCTGTGACTGTCGAGGGCAATCGATTGAAGACCGCGGGCCCATTACATGGGTCAGCTTGCTTGCCTTCGCCAATGTTCGGGGCGCCTCTGATAGCTGCCCTGCTCGTCGCGTACTATACTTATGAGACTCCCTCAGTTTTGTTAAGACATCTTAGCTCTACCTCACATGCACAGCCACCTGAAGGATCAATATCGACAGCACTGTCAGTATGCCCATCGATCCCCACCGAAGACAATCACGGGAGCCCTGGTGACCTAGTGGTAGCCCCCCGCCTTCCGATCCAAACCAAACCAAAGACAGAACGAACTTTGTCTTCGGTATTCTTCTTATTGTGTCATTAGTTCTTTCGAACCAATGTGGTAAAAGGATTTCAAGTGCGCCTCAAAGAGGCTCTTTTCGTGCACTTGACACATATTTTCGAACATTTTAGGTTCTTTGACGTGCCGGTTTCCTCACGATGTTTTCCTTTACCGTTTGTGAGTACTGGCATAGTGTATATACATTTTTGGACAGACAAACTAATTGGTAGCGACTGGATTTGAACGCACGACTATAGAACCCGAAGGCGGGGCCACTACCTACTAGGCCACAAGTCTCTCCAGAACTGAACGTACAGAAATACAATTAGCCTCAGACCCATTTCCAGATAGAACCTAGAACCAGGGTCCAACTAAGCATTGCTCGTCTCGCGCCGTGTGCCCAGTCTGTCCCGACCTCACACCGAAATCCATTAAACCGTGCCCTCATGATATATGGCCCAAAACTGTCACAGCTGAATTATCTACGAGTGCAAACTAGGGCTGTCACTTAACATATATAGCTGGATTTTTAGAATCACGCACTTATAACTTCCATGTTTTAAAAAGTGAAGTTTAATAGAGAAGCCGAGATGATTAAATATAAAATTAATTATATATTTTGAATGTGGAAATGTTTGACCTATTAGTTCGTGTAATGGGTTCCAAGAATTTTTTTATTAAAAAAAAAATATACATATGAAATGACTAAGAAAAGAGTGAAGAGTATAATTCGCGAAGTGGCGAAAGAGTGTAAAAAGAAAACTTGTTATGCTGATCTCACTTCAACTGTCAATCATTTTGAAGTTCTGATTTCAGTATAATTCGCGAAGTGGCGAAAGAGTGTAAAAAGAAAACTTGTTATGCTGATCTCACTTCAACTGTCAATCATTTTGAAGTTCTGATTTCAGCTTTTGTTTACATTTAACTCAACTCAGTAGTACTTAACATTTTATTTAGATTTTGGCACTTGATTCCACATACTAACAAGCTACGCAATTTTAGTTTATTTCATAGATTTCTAGTAACAATTAAAGAACAAGGTAAAATTTCAAGAAAATTGATAGCAAGTACTAATGCTAAGTTCTATATAAATAATTAAAATGAAATGCCATGCTATTGAGTCAATAGGTTAATTACAGAACCTTGACACGACGCTCGGGCACGTAATGTGCCATGAAACATTAAATAGGTAATTTATAGTTGCACTTATTACTTTGAATATTTTATACAAAGCAGCGAGAAGGTTGTTTTCGTGTTATTTCACTATCATTCATCATGAAAAGTAAATAACCAACCGATTAAATGAAAGATACTTTCTCTTTTTACAAGACTTTCAAGTAAAATTAAAAAAAAAAGTTCGAAATTATGTGTCAAGGGCACAAAAGGAGCATCACTGAGGCAATCCTGAAATCCTTTCACCACACTGGTTTGAAAGAACCACACGATTAAAAAAAAGTAAAATTTCAATTCTAGACTTTCTTTACACTTTGCAAATTATTTTTTGTAAAGTTAAAAATTTTAAAGGTAATATTTAATTGCAAAATTGTTGTCATTGTTAACCAGGTAAGATAATTAATGACAAATATTGTCATAGAAAAAACTACAGGGTTTTTAAAACTCAAATACGCAGTCATAATATATTTAACACTAATATTTATAGATATGCCTTGCCAGGCAACAAAAAGCTGAATCGGGGCCTATTTGGCATATTTTATCTACCATTAACTATTGTTAACGTCTACACCTATGTTTGTATGTCCAATAAATGTATTTTCTTTCTTTAATTTTTACAGGATGTATATCTCCATCATACTTCTTTTTCTTGTATCTAAAAAACTAGTATGATGGAGAAGAAAAACTAGAAAAACATCAATACATGGTTTTGTTCGATATAATGTTGTTAGTGACAACCCTGCGTGTATAATCGTCGGCCGGATTGGCCTTCCCATACAGGCTTTGTGCGCGACCACTGAAATCGTTCACGATATTAATCTGCGTTTTGACAACTTGTTTGTATTTCCATTCGTGGAATTATTTATAGACAGCACCTACCGGGATATGACTGGTCGTACTAATGACTTGGAATATATTTATATCAGTCGTCGATATTACAGGAAATGTAAAAGCTTTTCGAATGTGGTTGAAACTTGATGGAAAAATAAAAATAATAAATAAATATTGTGCACAATCCACAACACTATCTAGCCCCAAATTAAGCAGAGCTTGTACTAGGGAATTGAGTACAAGCATCAGACTCCACCACACAAATATTTATTCTCGCTGGGTATCGAACCCTTGATATACGGCGCAGAAGGCAGAGCTATCTACCTACTGAGCTGAGAAGCAAATGATAATGGTAGCATCAAACTTTTGATACCAACCGAATAACACAATCACCCGGCTAAAACCCCACTAGCACGAAAACATTAGCAGACAAATGGTACCAAATTGTACAAGCGCTTACAATTTAATAAATGTGTAATATTTCGATCATTGTGCATGTCTGCACGTCACATTTCACATAAACTGCTTCTAAACAGTAAACTCGAGTAAATTACTTGACAGTTGACACCCAACGGGCGCAGTCACGAAGATATAGGCCACACGATGCGGTGACGTACCGCACCGCACCGCACGCCGAAATTACTGTGGAAAGTATTCGATATTGTCATCGGAGTGCAGCGTATTTAATACCATGTATATTGGGTTCTATTAGCAAAATGCCTATATATTGGTTTCTCAGCTCAGTTGGTAGTAGAACTGCCTTCTGTGCCGTAGTTCGTGGGTTCGATCCCCACCGAGAACAAATATTTGTTTCTAAGTTGGATTCTAAGTATGTAATACACACTACAGTATGTGTAAAAAATATGTAATTATATATACAATATATACAAGCATAGTACAAGCTCGGCTTAATTTGAGGCTAGATAGTGTTGCGTGTATTGGCCACAATATTTATTTTAAAAATGAACTTTGCCCTTTTTTTGCTTTCTGTAGGTTTATCCCGACTTTTAATCTCATTATATCGTTAGCTTGACGCAAAATGACTTATCGCTAGCGTAATCGTTAACACCGATTTTGTATGGAGAACCGATGAGAGCCCCAGGCAGGCGAGAACTAATGTTATTACTTACGGACGCTACGTAAATCGCATTAAAAAAATGACATAATTTTTGAGCGGATAAACTAAGTCGTTTTTCTCATCAAAAATAATTATTAAAACTTTAAATCGTATATTTTATATAATTATGTAAATTTGCATTTATTTGCACAAAGAAACTAACAATAAAATAAACATTTACAAAATGTACAAAATACACAAGAAACAGTTGAGTCATCCGCCAACGATCTAAAGATAGCTCAACTGATCTGACACTGAATTATTGAGTGAAGAAATTTTTTTTGTGAATTAAATCGTCGCCGCACCGCAACGCATCATGTAGTTCGGCTCTTATTTACCAACAATGTTGCATGTACAAAATTCTCACAACAATTTTGAATATTTGTAAATAACTCTACATTTTACTTACACGTGTTCATGTTTTTCTATGAAAATATGCCAACAAAATATTATTACTTTGTACTGAGTTTGAGATCTATATATAAAAAAATCCATTACGTGACCGACTTTGTTAGTTCATAATAAGTTTAGTGATTATAACACCACAGAGCTCAATCCGAGGTGGGAATAATAAAAGCGTCGCCAAGAGCAATCGGAATCGACGCCACAAACTTGCAATTTTCTATAATTACTGCAATTTTCTTTCGTTATGGCCCCGGGGGTATTACGACACATTTGGTGGCGTAAATTGAGGAGTAACCAAATTGTACATAGCCTAAAAATGCTTATACATACTCCTTACTTTCTCTGTTAGTAGTAGAATCTACCTTCTGCGCTGTAAAGTGTTGGTTCGATCCCCACCGAGAACAAATTATATTTGTGTGATGAACATAAAAATGTTGGTTGTCCGTCTGGGTGTTAGGTATATTGTATTCTAACTGTGTATTTATAAAAAAAGTATTATATCAGCTCTATCTAGCTCCCATATTATTTTATTTTATAGACCAGAACTCTTTGTGCTAGTATATTTATAGTTTATCTAAAAAAATACATAACTTACATAATTTGACACCACCAACCTACTTAAAATTTTGATAAAAAAGTCAAAGCTTCGACTTTGGAATTGAATTTTAATTTTGACATTTTGATTTGAATTTGGAAGGGCTGCAAACTCAAGCCTGCGTTCATACGTGTGCAACACAGGGGCTCAATTCTAGACCAGTGACTTTTTGTCACGGTAGATATACTCGTAATGACTCGTATATCACAAGAACTGTCAGTTTCTTAAGTGAATTGGTCAGTTCTTGTGATATTTATCTACCGTGACAAAAAAGTCACTGGTCTAGAATTGAGCCCCTGTTCATACCTGTCTATATAAAATATTGTGACTCCGAGGCGAAAAATTACTAGCACGCTGAAACCAAAGGGTTATTAAGGAATGTTTCTAATAACATGGCAAAAACATCGGAATCTAAAAATACCGAGTAGTGCTTACTCGTGTCGAAGATATAATCAAATGGAAATCAAGTTAGTAGATTGAGGTATTAAAAAGTATTTATAGAAAGATACCCAATAGTAGAAGATAAAGTAGTTGTACGGTTGTAGGCAATAAATATGGCACATCGGCTTTTCTGTTTTCGTAGAGCGCTATCTCTTTCTGACGCACACTACGCTCTATAATGAAGGGGAAATTAGCCCATTTGTTGCTTACTAAAATACCTAATACTACAGAATCAGTAAACGGTTCATCTACTTCTTATCGTGTAACTGGTTCGAAAGGATTTCTAGGCTCCTTTAGCGCACTCGATTTATTATGTTTTTGAACTTTTTAGATTCTACGGCATACCGGTTTCCTCATGATGTTTTCCTTCGCCGTTTGAGAGTACAGAGGCACAGTGCACATCATTTTTTGGTACTCATTGGTACACGGCTGGATTTGAACCCACGACCTTAGGATCGGAAGGCGGGGCTGCAATCACTAAGCCGCCAGTGCTCTCGGTGAAACGGTTCGTGATTTTGTTTTTTGCATGGAATGCTATGTAAAAATATGCATGGTGAAATGTGTATTTCATTCACGAAATTTTCACGCGAAATTTTCATTTGAAAAAAAATTTTGGGCATTGGTTGACCAAGAGATCTGACATATTGTTAAACGCCATCTGTGTTTTAACAGCTGAAATACTTTTCACTTACCCAATTATTTCGATAATTAGTTCCGTCAATATACGCGTACACCAATGCACGCGGCATACAAAAGTTTCGTCCCAGTGCTACCGCTCTCTTTTGCTCGGCACCACCGAACGCACTGTCACTCACCTACCTGCATACCTAATTAATAAACCTAAATATTCCAGATCGTTTGTCTCATTTTACACAAATCAATCGCGCCTAGAACTACAGTCCAGTCCTGCACGTTTTGATTATGACGTGACAACGTCTTATAATTCGATGGAGCTGGCTGCACGCACGAAAAAGCGTAACCTCGCTCTGAGGCGTTCCATTTAAAGCTTGAAGTGCAAGTGAGAGCGCGGAACGAGCGACAAAGAGGCACAAAATCGGCCACCGCGTTCGGCAGCTTTCGACATCTGTCTCTCTCCTACTTGAGTGAGCAATGCGTCCGCGTGGACAGCTGTATGACGTTGTCACGTTCATCTATTGTCAGTAAACCGACTTTACAGACAACCGATTTTTGAAAGAAACAATTATCAAGAGAGCACGCCAGTTCAGTTAACCATCCGCCTCTCATTTGTGTGGGCAAACAAAGAGTGGCTGGGTATAATGAGGCGTTCCTCAAGTGGTGCTGGCACATGTCTTCCACTCATGACCCCTCGATACGTACCCCCTAGTCCCTGTGCCCAACGACGCAGCCTAATCTCAAGGACGACGTATCTTGAGGACTTTTACGGGAATGACGGTAGTTTTCTAAAAATATAGGTTTATACTTTATACCCTTTGTGCATTTTTTTCATTTCGGACTAAGTATTTTTTTAATAAAACCAACTGATAAAGCAATCATATGGCCCACCTGATGTTGAATGACAACCATAGCCTATAAACAAAGCATTGATTCGTAGGATGTAAAATATGCCGTACGATGCGCTGCTCTGCGTCCATCAACTTGAGGAACAACTACAATAATAATAAATAATAATTTGTTTATTACATCAAAGTCAGTAATAAACAAACAACTGGGTATTTAAAAAGATTACTAAGCGACCTTTGTATTTATCCTTAGAAAAAAGAAACAGCTTCGATCCTTAGCCATGGTAGATCCCATGGTACGTCCTAAAGCTACTTAAATTATAATATGTATTTAAATTTCGCTGAACGCTTCACAGAAAGCCATCTACAAAGTTTCCAACTAATAAAGGAATAAGATAACTATTATAAATAAAAAAAAGTTAACAGGTCTTTGCATCTATTGCAGATGATTTATACAAAACTGATATAAAACTGACTGTAAAATCTGCCTCTAATTAGTATAACCAATGATCTCATTCTCGTAAGTGGTTACCATCTTCTATTGATATTAACAGTGGTACTCCTAATGGAAACCTCTTTGTT
The DNA here is from genome assembly GCA_947578465.1 of Thera obeliscata. Lineage (NCBI taxonomy): Eukaryota > Metazoa > Arthropoda > Insecta > Lepidoptera > Geometridae > Thera > Thera obeliscata. Next base: position 16,886,276 of record OX387912.1, on the reverse strand, counting down.
ACCCTCTCGCCCTATTTCGTTTTAATTTCAATCAAAACACTCAAAGACAAATAGTCTGCCGCGTTACTTTCCCGAAGTCACGTAGCGAGGCGGCTTGCCCAGCTGTGGGCAGGGCCGAAGTTAGGGAGGTGATGGAGGGCACGGAATTTAAGTCCCTACCAAAAGATTACATAAATATCGAATAGTCAGATGATTGTTCTCAAAAAACAAGCGTAAAGTAATCTTATTTTCAGAATATGAAGAAGGAACTTGAAACATTTAAAATTCCCAAGATTTTGTATAATACAAAAGTTAAGAGCCGAGTGAGATTTGAACCTACGACACTAACATGGCTTAACTTTTGGGGCAATATAAAATCTTTGTGATCTATAAATCAGATTTTAAATTGTTGAGAGTGACTATCAAACGTTTAGATGAGCATAAAATAACTTAAGAAATTAAACGAGTGCCCAAAAGCCAAAAGCCCCTTTTTATGAGAGCCAAGAGATTAATTAATTTTTCCAATTAGGAACAAAGAGCAACAACAAATATTAGTTATTAGTTATTAGTTTAATAGTGACATTGATAATGGTCCTCTATCAGTCATTTAGCTTAGAAAATCGATAAGTATATTGCCATCTCTATTTGTTGACATGAAAGTAACAGTGACAAGAGACTTTTAACGAGCCGTTAAAAAGTGTCCGGAATTAGGAATGAAGGGGTTAGTGCCTATGCCTGTATGAACTCTAAAGTATAGATTTTTAACACATTTTAATGATATCTGTCAAAAAAAAAACAACCAATCACATTTGGTCAAAGTACGGTACTCCTTTCGATGTTCTAGAAACGGCCCTGCGCCTGTAGTGCAAACATAGTGCTCCCCAGGGCACCGTGAAGTGCTGGCTCCGTGGAAACGCTGAGCCAGGGTCGATGCTTCAATGCCTTGTTTCAAATATTTGTGTGTGCTCGATTGCCGGCTCGCGTGAGTGTACCTTGTTGGTTGAAGGGTGGCTTGTAAGCTGTTTTACAAATAAGCTTGGATGGGGAATAAAAAGGGTAGTCAAAGTACAACACTTTGAGAAATGTTTAAAAAATGTATCTAATACTATTTTCGAATAAAAATATATTAGGTAAATATTTGGATAATTGTAACTCAATCACGTCGCAAAAACAGAACCAAATGGCATGATATTTGTGTATTGAACAAAGATCTTATTCCGTGTCGACAAGAAATCCAATCCTACATGAACAAAATCACGTACAAAATCTAGTATAAGTAAGTCTTAATAAAATTCTATGGCCAAGTTCTTAGCGTAGAATGTATTCCCCTTTTCAATGTAACATTTAATTTAACAAGCTCTAAAACCCCAATACGTCATGATCTGACTCCATTGGAGCCCTATTGTCAAAGGTCCTGAATGAAGGCCCATAAAGTCATCGGGCCCCAATATGCATGACAAAGACGCTGTTACTCCATAAATTCTGCTTCTCATTCAGCCCAGGAGTTTGATAGGTCGTTAAAAGTAGGGCAGACTACCCCAAAAGCCGGATTTTTACATTTTAAGCAAATATCCGGACATTGTCTCTGAATTTTCTGTTTTTGGAGGGATTTTATCGCCCTGCTTTTCTTCATTTTGAGGACAATGCAATGTTATATAGAATAAGTACTAAAATAAAATAAAATAAACGAAAGAGTCGACCAACGACATGCTCAACGCAAATCTGTCATTTTTTACAATAATAAAATACGCCTAAACGCTCCGTGGCGGTTTCATAAACCCCCCTTATATTAAAAACCTGTTAAAACCAAATTCAATCTAAGTTGCGTGTTGCAAAACGAAAGTAGCGTATTTTGGCCGGAATTCTTGTGCGGAGATAAAACACAGTTCAACCCTAACCGTAGATCAAAGGGTCCTTGTTACAATACCTAGTTTTACGACTACTTAATGTGAATAGTGGATGTCGTGTTCATTGATTGAATAGGTTCAGTTTAAAGCTGTTGCCTATTCACTACCACTTTGTTCAGTCTTATTGAAATACAAATTGAACTGCTGAGCGGATGTGTATCGACGTTGATGATAAGGAAATAAAGTTAGGGTTTTTCGATAAAACGACAGAGATCACTTTAAAACGTCTAGATTAGATGAATCTAGACACGTGACCAAACCTAGAATAGGGCAATAGAATTGTATTTTTACCAGACCTCACTTTAAAACTTATTCATTGTTTTTTTTATTGTTAACACTTGTTTATATTCTTATGTAAAGTAAAAATAAATATCTTTTGATTTGAAAAATGTCAGAGCATCAGAGATAAAGCCATTTTGTCTCCTCAACCTAAGAGGTAGCTGTATTTATAATTATGGTCATTTAAAGTGATACCTGCTAGTATTTATTTTGTGATGGCACGCGGTGCCGATTAGAATTGCTGAAACCTTTATTAATTTGTATATACGTCCATCCTTCTAATGATAGCCTTTCAGAAAAATTGTGATTCACATAATATTAACACTAGAAATAAAAATAAACTTTATATTCCCAAATTTCGTTTACAGAAGGTAAATGGGTCTTTTATGGGGAACACTGTACGCTTCTACAATAAACTTCCGGAAAATGCAACTAAGCTTCCAATTCGGAAGTTTAAAGCCTATATTAAGAGTAATTTGATAAAGAAAGCGTACTATACTCTAGATAGCTATATGAATGATAAAACTGCGTGGCCCGATGTCCCGGTCACTCTACCCATAGGAAGCTAGCATGTCAATTTGCAATGTCTGTACCTACTATTTTAATATCTTATTTTTATATCTGTGTAGATACTTTATTATAACTTTGAAGCGTAGCGTGTGCTGTCTTTGAAACTTTTGCTTTTGTATAATTACATTGCATACGTCTGACTAAGTGAAGTGGCACCACACTGGAACTTCACTGCTATTATTTTAGACTATTTTTGATTTGTAAAAGGATCATATAAAAAAACGGTAGGAACCGAGACGTAGTTTGTTGCCTGTTCTTCTACGCTTGGTCGCGTGGAACTGGCACCTAGACTCACCTAGCTTTAAGACGTTTCAAAGTGATTCTTGTATCGTATTGAATAAACGCTTATTGAATCTTGAATCTTGAATCTTGATGGCAATCAAATCGGAGCAGGCTCGCTCAACAACGCACTGGCACGCTAACACTATGGGAACCATTTGGTATTTTTACACCCTGGTGCCTTGATTAGATCGTTGTCACCACAAAATACTGAAAAGTTTGTGTGGGAGCCGATGTTGCGAGTTTTACACTTCCACTATCATATTTAAAATATCACTAAATATGAGGATTCTAAGAAAGAGGAAGGAAGGAAGATGTTTTATATATTATGGTCACAAGGCATTTTTCACTTTACGACTCCCGAAAAAACTGTTGAATTGGTATGGAGAAAGGAGCATATGCTCATGTATTTGGCGACATTTTTCCGGCCACATGGCCCTTCTACTTTGTTCTGTGGTATTTTTACACCCTGGTGCCCTGAATAGATCGTTGTCACGTCAACCCTAGCGAGATGATCGGTCTCCGCAGCAATTACACGGTGTAACGACAAGCCACCATGCCGCATGTGGCGATAAAACGCGCGGCTCTAGTCGGCAACACTTAGTTGGATCGGCTGAAAACGACACAATAAAATGATACCCGACGCGAGCTTTTGTGTCAGATCTAACCAAGCTGGTAGCACCCACTGTTGGCTCTTGGTCTATTTAAAAATTAGAAAGAAAGAAGAAAGAAAGAAAATACATTTATTTTGGACACACAACACACATAAACACAGCACAAACAGCAGCCCGAACATCTATTTAGCAAAATTACGTTTTGCTAAATAGATGTCCGGCTATGAAGGCCATCTAATAGTTGGACGTTTTGCTATATGGGCATTTTACTAATTAGTCTTATCGCTTATTAGACCTTTAGCTTTGTTGGACATTTACTACTTAGACCTTCTGATCAGGAGGATATTATTCCCACGTTTTCGTCTTCAAACATTGCTGTCCGCTCTCAATACAATAATGAAAGTGTATATTATTTTAGCATGTCAGATAGTGGAACTCTTTTTTCTGAATATAATTTTGGACATAAATATCTGATGAATATGAGAAAGTTAAGAAGGTGGAGAATTTTTAATAAGAGAAAGTTAAGGAACAAGGAGTTGGCCTGCACGTCTACCAAGGCCCTATTTATAGGAGGGCATTCATTGAGGACCAATTCCAGGTACATAAATCATCTATCATGCATATTCAACATATGCCGAGCTGAAACCTATTGAATAAACACTGGCCAGGGTGCCTGGGTGCGCGGTACTCTTCTCTCTAGTAGCTAGCCAATCTTTATATTTTACATTTACATTTTGTTTCAATACCTATACCCTGTTTGAGTTTTAGTTATTTCATCTAAATCGGAACAGTCATGCGTGCAGAGCTGTTCCCATGTCTCCGAGTACGCTCAAGTGCTGCAACGTTTCCCCAGCGTGCGATACGCGTGCGACAGACGGATTGCGCGCGGCGTAACAACCGTAACTCACCGGCCGGTGTTATTGCGGACGTGCACAACTAATGGCGCACGGCCGGCTAATGGGTACATGTGAATAACGGCTTAAAATATCTAATAAACTTTATGCTTACGCTTATTTTAATAAATTATTTTTGTGAATGAAGTTGGTTTTACGATTATCTGCTTTTTTCGACTTACAATAATGTGCAAGACAACTATGGGTAAATAATTCATGTTCCAGCGCGAGGATGTGACGAAAAAAAGTGGAAGCCATTTTTGGTCTGTTGGTTGAAATGTTTCGAGCAAAAAGCCGCAAAAGAGATACCGCATAAAAAACGGCATTTTAGATTTAATGTGTTCAAAAAAAATACTACAGAAAATCGGGAACCGTTTATTATGAGTCTGTCCCTGGCACTTTTAACTAGACTAACTAAAATACTTTCTTAATTTTATAACCTGAATATATCCAAAAGGTTATACATTTTCAACATTGTGTATCTAAATTGTTGTCGTATAATTTGGTTAGGTAATATTTTCAACTTTTTGATTGTGTAACCCCAGAGTTCTTGTCTAAAAATTTGACTTTTATTTCAGATTTTTGAAGAATGTTATGCGAGTAAATGAAGCGAAAGAGGTGTGTCAGGATCGTAGCAAGTGAAAATCCGTGATCTCTGCCTACCTCCATGGGAATAAGGCGTGATTTTTGTATGTATATTTTGCCTGCAAACATTTTATTAAAGGCTTACCTAAAAATCTGATCAAACATAATTTTAAGCATTGTTTTGTCCACCTTTGACAGGTCAACGTATCTGATTTCAATGGTCTTATTACGACAAACGCCTGCCGTTGCCAACTCAAATCTCGTAGTCGTAGTTTTTCGGATTAAACCGAAAAAAATCTCGAATTTTCTGTGGATTCTTGTCTTAAGTGCCCCTCGCTTATAATGGACCTTAAACAGCTTTTAGGGGGATCGTTTAGTGCTTTATTCGTCGGCGTTAACGATGTAGAAACGATAGGTTTTAGACGAGGAATAAACATGATATGGCGTCGTTAGAGGTGATCTCCGGGGGGGGGAGAGGAGGGGGGGCCGGAAACGTCACATCAGACACTTCCGGTTTCAAGACGCCATCAAGCTGAGCTTAAATCTTTAAAAACGACTTCCTTGAACAGCAGTCTTGCCTTTTCTTTTTTTGCTCGTTAAGTTGACATTTAAGACAATGCAAATAGAAGACATTTAAAAGGACTAGAACCATCGTAGTAATAAAGATCATCATCAGCCTGAAGAAGTCCACTGCTGGACATAGGCCTCCCCTACACATTTCCAGGAACAACGATTCTGTGCTCCTTCCTTCCACCAACTTCCCGCGATCTTAACAATGTCGTCGGTCCAACTGGTCGGTGGGCGCCCTAGTTTCGTCTTCCGGTTCGTATAAAGATGATGTTTTCATCATTGATCTGCATATTACATTTTATTTGCCAAGAATCTATTTTCAGCGAAGACCCGTTCTACTATGGCCATGGCGCATGCAACTTTGACGAAATACTGAAGAACTATCAAACTCATATAGTGAGTTTGATAGTTCTTCAGTATTTCGTCGTAGATATTAAGGAGACTATTTGTTGTAGCCACGTCGTAAACAGTAATCTTATTATCTGCGTGATTAAGTCCATTTTACATTGCCAGCTGGTTATAAGTAACTTATCAAATAATAGCCCTGGATTATCATATTTCATAAAGGTCCCAAAGTTCACGGGCAAGACTTAATATCGACAGATTTCCATTTAATTTAAATATCTTGGAACACCTGCTGAACATTCGAGCAGCTCTGGTCGGAAACTTTCCTGAAACGGCATACTCGAAGAACGCAACCTTCATTATGAAAGCCTCACCATTAGAGTTTTTAGATTAGCTTGCTTGGCGATTATATAGCATAATGTCTCATTAGGGATCTCTATTTTGTTATAGGCAATGGTTACCACTTAACATCAGGAGCATAGTTTTTTTGTTAAATAATCTTACTATTGTACTTCGGACCGCGAAAGTCAAAACATCGAAAATAAAAGTTCCAAATACAAGAAGAATTCTTTCTCTTGAAGATTACCTTCCAATCTAACAACAATGCAATGCATCCTGCATCCACAATATCATAAAAAACAGAACTAAGAACCTCCTTCTTTTTATTCGAAGTCGGTTAAACACGATAGAACCAATATGATTGCAGAACGATATTTACTCATAGTTTATCAGATGGATAGCCTTCTAAACCCGTGTAACAGAGCGTGTAAAATTGATGGCCTAACTTACAAAATGTTATTCAGTATCTCAAATCAGAATCAGGAGCAAAAGATCAATCATACTCGACCAAAACCGACCAAACGTCGTAAATAAGAAATAAGAAATCAAAGATGGAGCAATAAATCCTTTTCCTATAAAGATAACCGAACTATTGAGCCGTAAAATGTAACAGAATAAGCGATACTCGAATACCTAGGCCTCATAAACATGTGGATGTTCCGAAGTGCCACTAAACCCCCCCACTTTATTCCCATAACCCCTCCCAATAGCGCCGGTTCGGCGAGTAGTTTCATTTTAATACAAATTCAATTACGCTCCAACCACGTATCTGTAATAATCAAGTTCGATAAAGAATAATGTACTCGCCTCCCAAGCGGCAAGGCGGATCACTTCAAATAAACCTGCCGTGTAAAATAGACCTTATAGAGACATGGAGGGTGATTGCTTATCTTTTGCCGCAATCAAGATCTAGTCTCATCTATCGGGTTTGACACTATTTTGAGTTTCGATTGCAATAAAACACGAATTGAAACAAAACTTATCTTTGACAAGGAACGATTGCAATAAGAGTGTTACCATAATAAACAGGCTAGGTTGCTACCACGAGTCTAGGCTTGGCCGCGTGGAACTGGCACCTAGATTCACCTAGGTTTAAGACGTTTCAAAGTGATTCTTGTAATCCTACTGAATAAATACGCTTTTGATTTTGATTTTTGAGTCCACAAGCGCTCTCCACCAGTGTGTCGACCGGGAACCAATCGTACACCAGCTGACGTGGACACGTCACCGTCTAGCAATCGCTATTCAAGCCGGTTGCAGACCGAAAACTAAGCTATGCCTAGGCTAAACTAAGCTATGCCAAGCAAGCTAGGCTAAGTTAAGCTAGAAATAAATAGCGTGCACACCAACAGCTAAGCCAAAGCTCAGTCAGTGTTGCGTAGTTCAATTAGACGGACGGCAAAGGGTGTGCGGGGTAGCGGGAGGTGCTTAGCTTAGCTCGTGTAGCTGCGCATCGGCATACACAACTAACTTAGCTTCGCATATTTTAGTTAGCTCACATAGCTTAGTTCGCATATTTTGTGGTCTGCACACAAGTATGGAAAACTGCGTCAGCTATGCGAGCTAAGCTAACTTAGCTTAGCTCTTGGTCTGCAACCCGTATAATGCTTCTTGAAGAATCCGCTAGGGGCGCTTTTAGTTTCTCCATACAAAATGGTGACAGAGGTGGGCGATACGATCGGCGATAGGCGTCAGGCACCGCACACCGATTTCATACGGTTCCCGGTCGACACACAGTAATACTTTCTGGTCAGCTACTGCTATTCAATCTACACCCGAGGGCGATTCTCGTTTTACTAAACAGAAAATATGTAACTAATTCTATTCTGGCTCTGTGAACCGGAAAACTACTAGTGATGCCCCAGGCACGATGTATGATATCGATGTTAATAATTTAGCGTCCGTGCGATGGAAAACAGTAATTATGGAGGATCGATGTTGAGTGTCAGACATGTTAATGGTGTTTTTGTAGTTAGAATAATTGAGCTTTTTTAATAAAGGAAACTAAATATGGGGATAGTGTGAAAGAAATTAAATCGAAGGCTATTTTTGACTTACTCTACTCACCGTTTAGTTTGATGGTTAGATATTGTAGGAAGGCAACATACCTGAAACAAATTACAAAATTATTAATTATACAGTAATGCGGTGAGTAAATGGACGAAAATCTAATTACAAATTCTTCTTCTTGTCGTGTCACTAGTTCTTGCGAACCAGTGTGGTGAAAGCATTTAAAGTGCGCCCATAAGAGGCTCCTGTGGTACACTTCACACATGTTTTCAAAATTTAAGGTTCTACGAAATGCCGGTCTCTTCACGAAAAACAAATTAAAAATTACAAATGGGAGTTGTACTATAGCTAAGCTTTTGGCGATAAAATCACCAATGTCTTTTGATCTTCTCAAAGAGTGCTGTCTTTATTGGCTTGTACGTTCTATTTTTCGTCTGATCAGTGCGTGTTGCCAGTGATGACTTACGGAACTGAGACGTGGTCGCTAACTATTGGCCTCGTACACAAGCTCAAAGTCGCGCAAAGAGCTATGGAGAGAGCTATGCTAGGAGTTTCACTACGTGATAGAACCAGAAATGAGAATATCCGTAGAAGAACCAAGGTCACCGACATAGCTCTTAGAATTAGTAAGTTGAAATGGCAATGGGCAGGTCATATAGCTCGAAGAACTGACAACCGTGAGGCCTATTTCCAGCAGTGGGTTAAGCTGGGCTGCGAATGATGATGAGGATTTATTATCTTGATTTTACCAGTTATTTCATTTTGACTTTTCCATCGATAGTTTCATCAACTCTATGTAGTCTGCTTTGTTACTAAGACCAAAACTCTCAATAGCGTTGTGCTCTTGTCACGTCTCAGGGCAGACTTAAAAGGATTAGTCGTTAGTTCCACCAGAACTGCACTTCGCAATGTGATGAAACAATGTACCCGGGACCTAAGGATACTTTGAATAAGTCGGGGCTGATATTGGAATATTTTAGGTCAGACCGAGTTTGATACAGTTACGGAATGAGTTGGGAATTTTCTCGACAAATATTCGTGTTGAGAATTTTCGGTTATTTTCAGCGTACCGTAGCCAAATTGCGAATGCAAAAACTTTGCTGCTCCATCATGCATGTCCGTACGTCTATTTGTCTCGGACAGAGTTGATTAATCTAATTTGGGGATCGTTTCGGAAAGTGTGGAAATAACTTTTATAAAAATTGTACCGTTGGTACGGTTTTTTTTCAAAAGTGAGTGATTTTAATTACTACTACTCCTGCCGTTCATTTTTCTACATGTTTTTCGTTATAAATATTAGCTACAAATCACTGATTTTACTTCCAACTTTGTGAATTATGAGAAAAACTCTATATCAATTTTGTCTGCCTTTAGTGTCCATCCCATCTTCACTGTTTCTTTTGTCTTCAGCGTCTATAAATTCTGTAGCTCCCGTCTGAAACATGAAGCGGAATCTTTTTTCTTGTAGAACAAAAGTCCCTAAAACGCATAATTGCAAGCCCCTCTATCGCATAATAGCAGTCCGTTCTGTACAGAACAGCTCTTTCCAAATGGACTGACTTGTAAGTGGACGCTTACGTTTCACTTCACACTGCACACAGCGACGTGACAATAGCTAGGTCACTCTATTATTCAAAAAGCTCTACGATAGAAGACTGTCCAGTTTCTAAGACGCGACTATGGGCACAGAGCGTGTTGAACCTTTGTCTGCGGTGGCTATCAATTATTATGTTTAATAATTTTGAGTGTATACACACAGCGGCGGAACGTCATTTCATTTAATTGTAACAGCTGATTACCACCGAATTAAATATCCCGGAAGGCCGGTTGAACGCGTTGACTTGGCCTTTGCTTTACTGTCTTGTACAGTCGCGGTATGAAAGTGTTCGTCACCTTAGAGTCTGTTTTCGCTTGCACCAGTGCCTTGATCATCAACACATTTTGACATAATTTGTGACGTTAACATAACGGTGTAGTCTGTCTATTCAGTTTCAAAAGGCAGGATGTGATCGTGATACGTTGAACAAATCAAGTTGAAAATCGACAAACATTTTAATTTCGCCACTTTACCAGTCTGATCCAGTCTTAAATATTGATTTTAATAGTAATCTAGCAGACCACAAAATTAAGCTGTGCCATAACTACCGTAGAGCTCACAATACACTTACGTACACTTGTTGAGCTACAATAAAATGCAGCTCATTGCATCTACGACGTATCGTCTAGTGAACATCTGTTCACAAGCGTGATCTTATACCAAACGAATAGTTTCATCTCCCTCGCTCTCAAGTTCGAGTTGACAACCGTCTCGCTCCCTTGTTACGGACTAGATGCGAAGTAATCGCAAAGTTAGCTATTTGAAAAACATTTCAAAAGTCGTATTTCGTCGTCGTAAACTGCCTTGCAGTTCAGTTGATAGCTCTGCCTGCTGCGCTAATGTAGGTATTGGGTGCGATATGGATTAAAACGATGAAGTATGAAGCAAACTTCTCAGATTAAAAGCCAGTGATTTCACAATCTGGGCAACACTGTCCGCCAGATAAAAAACGGTTGTTTGTAAAGTCGGTTTACTGACGATAGTTGAACGTGACAACGTCATACAGCTGTCCACGCGGACGCATCGCTCACTCAACTAGGAGAGAGACAGATGTCGAACGCTGCCGAACGTAGAGGCCGATTGTGCCTCTTTGTCGCTAGTTCCGCGCTCTCGCTTGCACTTCAAGCCTTAAATGGAACGCCTCAGAGCGAGCTAACGCCGCATAAGTCATATTTTTCGTGCGTGCAGCCGGCTCCATCGAATTATAAGACGTTTTCACGTCAAAAAATCCATCACTAATTTATACTTTAATACCAGAGATGTAAATATTGATATCTGACGGATATCGTTTCCGGATGATGAAACAGGCGCTCAATTTTACTGAAAACAAACATAAACCATAAAGCTAACATTTTTACGTTCAAAATCGTAATATTTTTACGTTGTTTTCGCGTAAGTAATTGATAGACAAGACAACAAAGGAGCGATACAACACGACACACAAAGTGGCATGCGGGCGCGGGTGCCCTGGACCGGAAAATTGAATTTTCGCATTTTCCGACGACATTTTTACATTGTTGTGATTTACAATCAAGTGCCAAAACTTACATCAAACATATTGACTGGATTTTTTAAATAACTAGCGATAAAAAATGACACCCGTACAAGCCAGGTCGGGTCGCTAGTTTATTTTCTATATTACGCAAAGATCAGTAGTTTTTGAGTTTATTCGTTACTTACAAACCATTCTTCTCTTCTTTTATTTTGATTTATCTAATATTAGTGAAGATAGTGTAGATTTGCAACGAATAAAAAAATTAAGAGAGGATGAATTATACTTTTATGTTTTGTTAGGTACCTACCTATTAAGGCCTGCGCACATCTAGAAGATGGCGATCAGCTGAAACGCTGTCGCTGATGTGCGCAGACCTTTATACCAGACGCCTAACAAATAAAACTTATATCAGACCCTACCGAGATCATTCTCTACACATCAATGAAAACCCTTCAAAATAGGTCTAATTTTGGTTACGTTCAATGTTACTGTATTAGCTATAGAAGATATCCCAACAGTTCAGCCAATACTTTAATCTGGCTATTTTTTATAATTAATGCCACCAAAGTGTAACGCTATGCAAACATAATGTACTTCCTTTCCCTAAGGTGGTAACCCTAAGGTTAACCCTTCAAATAATCGATCACAACCCCAACAGCTACCGTAAAAAGTCGAGAGCACACATCTTGATGCACAGAACAGAGTTCTACGATTTCGCAAAACTTTAAGTTCTAAGTTAAGTTTATGTCTCTAAAATGAGCTCATTTAAAAGAACCGATGTGAAGAAAGTATTTTTTAGGCTTTTTAATACATACTTTAAATTACCAAACATATGGGTACCGAATATATAACTAGGTACATATGTTATGTTAAATCATATAAAGGTTTCATAAATAGAATAAATTAATATTGTGGACAATTCATACAGCACTATCTAGCCCCAAATGAAGCTTAGCTTGTGCTATAGTCACCAAATAGCCAGATATTTGGTATAATACTTATACATATACTTTAAGTAGGAATCATAAAACAATCTTCTTTCAGATAGGTGACGAGTTTTCAGAAAAGCAAATCTGTTAAAATCATTAACTATGTATGTACAAATTAAACCATGTGTAAAGCAATAAATGTATTGAGTATTGAGTATCACGACGAACTACGAAATATTATTTTTATTGATTTTTTATCCCATTAGGTACTTACAAGCGTTTTTCAAAAGATAGCAACTGTCATCTCTTACCATTCCGTAATGTCAAACAGTGACATCGTCACACCTAAGTAGCGCTTGTAAGTAAGGTCATTAGTGTTTACTACACTTAAGAAAATCACTCTCTCTCTTAACTTTTGGGACATTATAAAAAATCTTAGAGCTTAGAAATTGTATCCATTCACACTAATTTGAAGTTTTTTTTTCATAAAGCTGAGAATTTTCTAGAAAGGACTAAAGTCGTCGAGCCAAGCAATTGTGTCCATCGGACATTAATGGCGCCATTTATATTTACGGGACAAAACGGGCCCCTTATCTCCCAACACATGCACGAACTCGGGTATCAAAGAGAGTTGTAATGGGTTTCGGAGATTTTCGCACAGTGAAAGAACGCTTTGGGATTATCGCGTATCTATTCTATAAGGTGGGGCCTGTTTAGCCTAGCGTGACACCTGGCTCTAACAATCACTGCCATAATTTTTTTTTCACGAAATTGTTTCGACGATCACTTATTCGTTGTACTTAATTGAAGTACTTGAATTAGGTTATGATTTTCGGTAGTCACGAAATTTTATTATATTTATTCAAGGACAACAAACGGCTACAACATAAAATTATTGATTAAATTGGTGATTAATTAGGAATTAAATGGATGGTTGAAACAAACATAGAAGTGAAACCAATATAAAAGTAAAACAAGTACATAATATAGTCAGGGCATAATTAGACCTAGGACGGTCACTTAGCTACGTTGAAAAAAGAAAGAAAGTCATACAGTTTTGACTCAATAAAATCACAAGAATCGCTTTGAATCGTACACGTCGAACAAAGTATATGAATTTAAGCCAGATCTAGCTTTAGCCTGACCTAACCCAAACTGGTGAACAACTATTTTTGTATGATCCTTCTTAAAGTTCAGGAATACGGGCCGTGTTATACTACAAGCCACGAGCGCTTCCGAAGAGGAATTGAAAACTATGTTAATTCGGAGTGTAAAGCGCCCCTCTCGGCATACTACTCACTCAGCGTTTAATTCCGGCGCGCGTCGCCGTAAATTAGCCGGCGACAATACCCCGCAGCCGCGGCATTAACATAATAAAAAGGGTGCACATTCATACAAAGCTCGTAAATAAAGTTTTATGGCCATCGGTCTAATGCGCCGAAAAATGTCGCTCAGAATCTGTATGGAGATGCGCAAACTTTATGCACACCCAAAAATTCACAGGTCTTTGCGAGTAGGGTCGCCATAATAAGGAATGCAAAAGAAATCCGGATCCTTCGACGGATGTATAAAAACGGAGAATAAAAAAAGCCGTTAAATATACCGGTGGCTGCTGTTCGCGATTTCACCGTATTATTTACTTAATTTTTAGGAGTTTTTTACGACGAGTGGAACGTGTCGTTTTTATTTATGATGTTTTAAGACCTCTGCTATATCTCAATATGCACGTACGTGATGATGATCAATGCGCCGCCTTTTAACACTTTCACATCTCAAATTTACAAAAGATTTCTAGAATTCTAGATGAGGGTTAGTTAGTTATGGCCTATGCATCTATATGAAGATGATTCAAACATACGAGTATGATGAGCGTAAGGGGCTAGATACTGTTGTGTGAATTATCCAAAATATTTATTTATTTTGCGTGATAATGTATCTTGAGTCTTTTTTGTCTAGCTCCAAACTAAGCAAAGCTTCAACTATAAGAACCAGACATTACTAAGAAGATCACCATGTACAAGAGTTACAAGTCTCACTGAGTTTCTTTCTTGTGTCTTAAAGAACCAGTAGTTCATGGTGTCCGCAGTTCTTATTATGGACGATTAAGTCTTCGGTGTTACGATGTCCAGCATCTTTATATTTGGTAAATGGCCTTTGCGACTTTAGGGTCGGTTTATTTCAATATTAAAATCGATAATTTCACCCCCCGACGTGATAAACACTGTTATTGTTATAGCTTACACCGCAAACCTTTTGGGAAACTGAAATATGAGGGTAGTTTTTGGATTATTTGTGTCTATTTTCATGATAGAAATTTTAAGCCAAGTTGATGTGATGGCATAAGTTGGGCCATCTGTTTGTTTAATACCATTGTCATGTATTGAGGGCATTGGTGGTCTAGTGGTAACAGCTCAGCCTTCTAATCCTAAGGTCGTGGGTTTAAATCCAGGTGCGAACCAATAATGTTTTCTGTCGAAAAAAATATTTGCACTATGCCAGTACTCTCAAACGGTGAAGGAAATCATCGTAATGAAACCGGCATGACGTGGAATTGAAAAAGTTCGTAAACATAATGCTGAGTGCACGAACGGAGCATCTCTGAGGCGCACTTGAAAACCTTCCACCACACTGGTTTAAAGGAACTAGCGACATGATAAGAAGGAGCATGTATTATAAAAGAAAGAGACGGAGGCTTGTTTAAAAATGTGTCATCAAAACCATAATACCCATATTTCTTGTCTACTAAAATATGTAATGGAAAGCCAGCGTATGAATTCAGACGTTTATAAAAATGCTTTCAGCAACATTTTTCAGCTTTCAGTGTCGTTTGTGAAGCTAACGGGCGAGTTCTCAAAGAAATAGCAAGCACCCAATTTGTATGCTTCTGACAATAGCGTCCGTTTTCGCGTTGAACCGCTACAGAAGGTGTCAACGTGAATAAAAGGGCTCAAGGCGCGGCCTATACCACTCTGGTGTATAGATAAACCAGTCTAAAAATGCACGCCCCTCCACCACGTTTTCTTGACGATGGCTCACAGCAAGGTACTTCAAAATGATATTTGTGATATAGGTAATAAAGAACAATTTACTTTGACTGACTGAAGTAGTGGGGCGTGCAGTTTAAGATTGGATGATCCCTACAACTACTTATCCTGTAAAATATTTGCGAACATTTATTGTAGATGAGTAATTCAAATTCAAAAATTATTTATTCCATGTATCACAAGGATCACTTTAAAGTTTATTTCCCATTTTTACGGAAAGCGTTATTGTTTTTTGACAACGTCTTATAATTCGATGGAGCCGGCTGCACGCACGAAAAAACATAACTCATGCGGCGTTACCTCACTCTGAGGCGTTCCATTAAAGGCTTGAAGTGCAAGCGAGAGCGCGGAACGAGCGACAAAGAGGCACAATCGGCCTCCGTGTTCGGCAGCGTTCGACATCTGTCTCACTCTTACTTGAGTGAGCGTTGCGTCCGCGCGGACAGCTGTATGAAGTTGTCACGTTCAACTATCGTCAGTTAACCGACTTTACAGACAACCGATTTTTTTTTCGAGCGTATCAAATCCGCTCAAAAAAACTAGGTATGTCGTCCTGTAGATGGAGCCACGGTCGCGTTAGTGACGAACAGTCCCTAAGAGTTATTCGTCGAGTGTGATAAGGATCCGATGGCGCAGTGGTCAGCGCAGCAGCCAAGGGGAAGGTCGTGGTTTCAAATCCCGCTCGGCTCTTAACTTTTGGGACATTATAAAAATCTTTGTGATTTCCTTCAGTGAAGTTAACACTATTAAATCAATAAAAAGTTAGATATATCTTTTTATACAATAGAATCTCTTGCTCTTTGTACACAGAGGCAATTAATTGCTCGCTACTTAGCCATTTTGAGTCTAATCCCAACACAATAAAGCTCATTGTGCACAGTCTGTTGTCAGTGTCGACAAAGGCATGCATTCCGTCTGAAATATTTATGGAAGATGCATCTGCCGGGATTGTGTCTTACAATGGAATTGAAACTGCAGGCTTAGGGTCCACCCACACTGCATAGAATCCATTCACTGCTAATGCTTATCAGCTCTTTGTGAAGGTCTCGTCCGGGGAAGTACTACCACCATGCCTACCTTTTTGGACATAGGCGTCCCCTCATAGAATTTCAGGAATAACCATTATGAGCATCCTTACTATCTCCAGACATATTGTGGACAATCCACATAACACTATCCAGCTCCAAATTAAGCAGAGCTTGTACTATGGGAACAAGATATCTGATATAATACTAGTTGTTTCTTTTGGAAATACATACTTAGAATACAACATAACACACAGACAGAGAACAGACCTCTGCATTCACCAAACAAATGTTTGTTCTCGATGGGATCGAACCCACGACCTACGGTGCAAAAGACAGAGCTACTACCTAATGAGCTGAGAGGTCAGTCACCTCACAGCACACACAGTCAACATGACTTATATCAACAAATTAACAAAATGAAATATTGAGCGAGTCGCATGAATGAACAAGAGTACACAGGCAAGTGTGGTCGAAGCCTTATTTACATTTTATTTCAGCTTTCAGGCGGGCGCCGGATATTATACCGCCCTTGTGGCAGCCTTTTGGAGTTTTGCTTCAGTGAGCTCGAATTTTTGCACTCAACTGTATTAAATAAATAAATTAAATATACACGAGGCCGTTACATGGTCGCACAGAAACTACGACAGCAGACCATCCTAACATTTGTACCGGATATCAAACTCTCATCTCGCGAATATATTTTACACCCGCCCCGTGTGAAGGCAAATTAAATCAAACATTATTTATTTTATGTCACATAAGAATGTATAATGCTGCCTTCCTACGGTGCGTGGTTCTGCAGATCATCACGCACAGCGCACGACGACGCACGGCAACGCACACAGAAATGGCTCCTGTGCTACCGCGCACTTCGGCGCACGAGACCGTTCCCATGGTTTGTCGTGCTGATCCGCCTCCGTGAGCGATATCACACACCGGTGGGAAGGAACTATTATATAAACAAGCGTTAACAATAATAAGTGACATAAAAATTGGCTGCCACTCAGTTATAGTAACTGTGTGCTACTATAGCGCGTCTTTCTCTTTAAAAGAGGTAGCCAAAATAGGTCCAGAATAGTTCTTAAAACCAGCATAGTCTAGGTGCCAGTACCACGCAACCAAGCCTATAAGAAAAGGCAGTAAACATACGTTGATTACAGTTAATAAGACGACCGTTATCACCATCAGCCTGAAAAAGTTCACCACTGGACATCACTTCCAGGAAGATTTTGAGTCCTTTCCATCCACATCCCGCAATGTCAAAATGATGACATCATCAGCTATATTATAGCTGAATATTAACTTCATGGATGATAGTAGGTCCCGGGGCCTAATCCTGGTCTAAGCACGGATTCACGAGTAAAATCAAATCTTTTTACAAATAGGGTGTATTTGGTACAAATAGGGTTCAAATTCAATTGATTACCCAGTCCGGTGTAGCGTTAATAGTAACTATATAATCTGTGGTAAAAAGATTGAACTATGTCTTAATTGGCGTATGAACGAACCGCTGTTCCCAATAGCAAACCCACAATGCAACTGTGTATTTTCAATTAAAAGACGTCCGCGAATTCTATCTCATTAACTATTTTTACAGAGCCCTTTAGGAATGCATTTACACAGAACGCAGACCGGCAACCAGTGGTCCGGACATGTCATGATAAGAGAGGAAAGTCATGTGACAGACAGAAAACATGGATGAACTGTGTGAAAGATGACAGATAAGAGAGGAGTGAATGCAAAGATGACGGCTGACAGAGGTGAACGGAAGTGGAAGACATGTTGTGCCGACCCGACATTAAGTGGGATAAGGGCCGACATGAAGTGGGTTATCCCACTACATAACCTGCCGTTATGTACTAACCTGCCGTTCATCAGCTTTTTGTTCTTGAAAAAGCTGATGAACGGCAGGTCTTCGGCCTTGCGGCTCAGACTACTGGAAGTCTCATATGCGTGTTAATACACCAAACATACCGTTCAAATCGGAATGCAATATTGACCAATCCCAAACATAATAGATGAAGCTTTCTCAAAATTTGGGAAAACGGCAGGACAAAAGAAAAGCCTACACCAGTGCCCAATACTAAGTCATGTCCGGATGAAAATCGGGCTTTAAATATCTTTCTTTGCTAATTATTTTTTTACCTTGTAAAATCGAATGGTGGAATTAGCTGGCATTGTTTTCACCAGTTTTCTATATAACTGTTAGCCAATCGTACCAAACATACAGTACACAGAAGCGGTTAAGGCCAGCGCGTGTTAATAATTGATTGTAATCGCTTAGAGAAAGTTCTGGAACTTCTAGTCGGCGATAGCTGCAACTGATGACCTTGTGGTGTGTCCTAGGGAACAGGCGGCTGCGGGGTTAGAAACTATAGGAAGAAAGAAAAATAAGGTTTAGACAAACTAATAAAAAAAATACAAACACGATATCGATGTACAAAGATTTAGGTGATAAAGAGCGACAAAAAACAAGAATTTAAAAATGACTAGAATTTTGCAAATAAATACCTACGTAAAGATGGAAACAGACAAGGTAAGTAAATCTAAGCTAGACTAGAAGATATATTTGACTACTTAAAAACCGTACGAAAACTCGGTATCGCAACCGTTACAAATCGCAAATTTAGGTTGTGAGGCCAAAATATTGATTGTTATAATATGGTACAATATCATAGAAAATAAGAAGGTACTGGAAAACTAAGTGATTTGAAGACTTTTTTTGTTATACCTAACTCGAATAGCAAGCAAAGCCGCGAGCAGGATACCATCTCAAAAACTAAAAGTGGAATCTAGTAAATCTTGTGCCCCATTCCAACAAATTACCCTTCTGTTGAGCCGGCTAAGTTGCTCCCTGGCAACCTCAAGCCACAGATGACGTAGTAACACATCAGAGAACTCTCTCTCTGGACACAAATCAACATATATCTTATATAACAAGAAACAAAACTTTATGAAAGAAAAAACACTTTAAACAGTGTTTAGGCGATATAGTCTCAACGTAATATACAGTTGAAAGACTAGGTGCGTCTAGAAGAAGCTAGACAAAGTTTTTACTCAAGCTGTGTCCTTTTGAGCACTGGTGGTCTAGTGGTAGTGGCCCCGCCTTCCGATCCGAAGGTCGTGGGTTCAAATCCACTCGTGTACCAATGAGTTTTTCTGTCGAAAAATGTATGTGCACTATATGGTAACACTATACGGACCACTATGTGGTACTCTCAAAATGGTGAAGGAAAACATCGTGAGGAAACCGGCGTGTTGTAGAACCCAAAAAAGTTCGAGCAACACGTGTCAAGGGTCACGCAAAAAGGGCCCACCAGCGGCCTACTTGCGCAAAAACCTGCCCGCACATCTAGTGCGCATGATAAACTTGCCAACTTGCCACTTGCTGTGTCCTTTTTTAGGTTACACAAAACGCTTTTCGTTCTCCCTAACGATACCTATATTGACGCTTCTATAGCGAATGTCAAGAAATACATCTCATCTTATGTGTCTAAATTCAGTTGTATGACAAGAATCACTTTAAAACGTCTTAAATCTAGGTGAGTCTAGGTGCCAGTTCCACGCGACCAAGGCTAGAAGAACAGGCAAAAAACTACGGCTTGGTTCCTGCCGTTATATTGTGTGATCTATTTACAAAACAACTATATTGCGAACGTAATGATCTTAAATATGGTCAATAAAGTTTATTTTACGAAGTTTGAAGTTTTCAAGGTACCATGCCTATTTGTATATTTTTTTATGGTCAATAAACATATTTTCTTTCTTTCTAGTTTTCTGCCAAGTGGCACAAGCTACTACCAAGTTGGATGCACCGCATCGCATAATCGTTAACGGGCGACCGATAATATTTCACGAGAACCGTTTATCTACAACTTTGGGGTTTTTAACTTGAGATGGCGGAGTTACGTCTCACTAAAGATGTTTTTGAAAGCTATTACTGGAATGCTGGATTTATTTTTGATTCTATTTTCGACTATAAAGCCGAGCTCAATGACGCACCTTAGACGCGAGAAGGAGTTTTTTACGCAGTCTTTTTATCGTGTCACTGGTTCGTTTGTACCTAGTGTGGTGAAAGGATTTTAAGTGCGCTTCAATGAGGCTCCTATTGTACCCTTGAAACATGTTTTTTGAACTTTTTAGGTTTAAGACATGCCGGTTTCTATGAGATGTTTTCTTTCACCGTTTGAGAGTACTGGCATAATGCACAAAGCATTTTTCGCAGTAAAGGTAAGCTTTTGAGCTTGCAATCAAATGACGATTCTGTAGGAACGCATAATTGAAAATGAAAGTT
Organism: Thera obeliscata; assembly: GCA_947578465.1. NCBI lineage: Eukaryota > Metazoa > Arthropoda > Insecta > Lepidoptera > Geometridae > Thera > Thera obeliscata. Next base: position 16,865,519 of record OX387912.1, on the reverse strand, counting down.
CTACCCCAAGTGGGATAATAGCTAAGGGTAAGGGATACGATTTATTTACGAGTGTCATAAATCGACATAATATCTTCGATAAACGTGTCTACCTGAAGCATCGGAAACTTCCCAACGAGGCTACTAACACGCATTCCACTAAAGATATTTCCCAATAAAACACCAACATCGGATATTAAGACATTGTTAAAGACAAAAATACCTTTATTCGGGTGGATAAGATATCGGGAGCGTCCTTTTATACTTTCGGGTAGTCTCGGGAGTTCTGGAGAATTCCACAAATTGCTATCCCAGTATGAGTCTATTTGCTAGTTCACGCCTTGAATAGTTTTAACACGGAACAAAATGCAAAATGAGGTCATGAAGTCAAAGTCAATATTTTTTTATTCAGTACGATGCAAGAATCACTTTGAAACGTCTTAGCTATAAGTAAGGGCTATAAGTAAAGGCAGGACGTGTCTCTGACAAACTTCCTTATAGTAAAAGATCTTGGGTGGTCTACTTTACATCCGAGATAGCTTCAAATTCAAATATTATATTCAGTTGTATCAAAAGGATCACTCTGAAACATCTTAAAGCTGTTCCAACCAAGCCAGCAAGTTCCAACCAAGCCTAGAAGAAAAGGCAACAAACTACGGTCCTTATGTTTCTTTTTGGATATTTTTCCTAGTCTACCCTGGGAATTAAAATCGAGGATCGTCTATTTATATTTTGTTATTTTATTTTTATTTTCTTAGGAAAACTTAGCAGCTAAAAATTGGATTCAAAAAGAGGATGAATACTTAAGGCTATAATTAAAAGTTTCCACTTATAGTTACTTGATTTTTAGTCAAACAATGAAATAGATGGAAACCTTAACACAACGGTTAGAAATTTTGAATAGGCATAGACAGACATTTATTTATTTACTACAAAAGCACACAAAAACCAGTAAAATACAAGGACACTAAAAGAAGAAAGATACAAACAATACATCGATACTGGAGAAGTGCGTCGTGTTTGAATTTGACTAATCAAAACGTTTAGTTGATTTGGACCAAATCTGGACCTGTAACTTCAGATAATAAGCTAAAAAATCTAATTTTCATGCAAACAAGCACAAATATGCCGATCAATCTTCAAACCTTAGTATAACAACTAACAGTCAACCTATACCCAACTCATAGCTAGTCGGATAAAGCCTATTTTACACTGAAAGCTGTCTTGAAGTGACGCACGCCCGCTTTTGGCATGAATTTCGGAAACTTAGTAAACTAAAATGGTCACGATTATACTGCCTACGGCTATAAGTTTCGACAGAGTCGGCTCGGTGAACTTTCTACAGTGTTGCTGTCTATTTAAATAAGTTAGAAGTTACTCGTCTATGCTCTAATGCGTAAACTAAAACAGTAAATACTTATTGTTTTTGAATCGATTCTGACTAGCTTTTGTTCTTTGTTCTAATTTACCAAGTCAAGGTGTGGTGCCTATTACGTATATTAAGAAAAATGTGACTTTTATTATTTAGTATTAGTTAACAGATACCGGACTGGGCATGGCCGATGCAATTAATTTCAGCAAAGTGGGGTTGCGAATGCGGTGAAGAGGACCAGACCATAGAAGACATCATCAAGCGTTGCCCTATCCACTCGTTCCCAGCGACCTTGTGCACGTTCATTCAGAAGCGATAACCTAGCTTAGAGGCCTGAACATTGACTTAATAACTAGTTTTAGTTATTTAAGTTTTATTTTATACTAGCGATCCGCCCCTTCGCATGGGTAGGGTGATGTTATTAGCCTTCCTCGATAAATGTACTATCCAACACAAAAACATTTTTTCAATTCGGACCAGCAGTTCCCTTGTATAGCGTTTTCAACTAGACAAACAATAAAACTCTTCAGCTTTACGCAATATTAACATAAACTTTAATAGTTTTTTTTAGAAGTGTATAGTTTTTGTTTTATAAAAATCTGCTGAGTTTGGTAACGCATGTGTACCATTGTCATACGATCAAATAAATTAAGTACAGCGTCAAACACGATACTTGTCGCACAAAAGCACCAAAATCCATCAATTAACAAAGTGACGAGCCCCCGTTTGTCTACAAAGAGCATGACCAACAGTATCACTTCGCATAATTAATTTGTCGTTATTGACAGGTTGGCAGTAGTGAGCTTGCAAAACAGCTGCTTTGACAAATGACGGACAAGCAGTGCGTCATTCTCGTTACTACCCCCTTTTAATTTAATTTGTTGCAAGATGAACGGGATGTGCGTGATAAATTATGCACAAGTTGAGCTATGCTAAGAATAGTATATACTTACGTATGACTTATAATTTGACTGGTTATTGAAATTTATATTTGATCAGCGGCCTGTCCCGGCTTCGCACGAGTGGACGTATTTTTAAACACATAAAATATAGCTTAAGTTACTCAGGGTGAATGTAGCTTTCCAATGGTGAAAGAATTTTTGAAATCAGCACAGCAGTTTTTGAGTTTATTCATTACAAACATACACACAAAAATACAAACCTTTCCTCTTTATAATGTTATTGTTAAATAGTATAGATTTGGTAGTAAATTAACCATTTGATTTAGAAAAAAAATCCATTACATTTCACTTGCAGCAGGCGAGTGAATAGAACCGCTGGAACTATAAGACCTCGTCGCATGTAACTCAGGAGTACTCTAAACCGACGTGCAAGTATGAAGATTGGTATGAGAGTGAATGAAGCGAGAGGAGTATGTCAGGATTGTAGCAAGTGGAAATCCGTGATCTCTGCCTACCCCCATGGGAATGAGGCTAGATTTTATGTATGAACATTTTACGATTCTATAGATTGTATGAATAATCTCTAACTTGAGACTAGTCTATTAATATTCAAAGAATTATTGGATAAATTTCTTGTTCGTGATATTTTATTTCCACTTAAAGCTTTTACCATAAAATTACAGCCTCAATTTCACGGCTCTCTATTTCTGAAACTCATTTACATCAAAAGACTATTGTGCGAGAAGAGTGAAAAAATCCTTCAAAGCAAATAAGGTAGGCGAAAATTTCTCGATTAGACTTTTAATCGTTTATTAAAGTCAGTTCAAAGGGTCGAAAACACCCTGAAACAAGGGGTTTATTATCGATAATTATTTGCGAAGGGCTAACGTGATTACGCAAGGCGGGATACTTTCAGGGCTGTCAAAATTGACAAATAGTAAAAAAAAATGTATTTAAGCCAAACTCACGATTTGCTAAATAAAACGTTTTTGTAATTTTGTATATTTAACAGGCTCCAGCAACTTTCCTATAAATAAATGCTCAACAAACAACCATTATTTAGTAAAAGTACTTACATAATAAGTTTTTCCTTTATTCTCACAGTATCAACGCTCTGTTGAAATGTTGGCGAACTTACGGCTAAAATTAGATGAGTCAGTCATAATAAGAAAGTTAGAGCCGGCGCTAATTGTATAGAAAACATTCTGTTTGAGGTTTCAGAAACTAATTTAGTGTCTCTTTTGTCTTCCGTTTAACTGGATTTCCAAGTCCAGACTGACAAAAATGCCCTAAAGATACTGGACTTTTTACTTCTGTACTGGAATGAAAAAAGGTATCTCTCCATAAAGCTGAAAAGCAAAATTCATAATTAATTTATTGCGAAAATGGGTTGGTATGTACATGGAATGTTGGATGAAGGATGGCCCTTTAAAAATTATAAAAAAGCCGCGATAAAATATCAAGGTTTTTCAAAATAACGGAAATTACTCATAAGAAAGATTTGTATAATGTCCTAGAAGTTAAGAGCCGAGCGGCACGGGGCTGTGCTGACCGCTGCGCCATCGGATCCTAATCACACTCGACGAATAACTCTTAGGGCTCAGCTGTTCGGCACTAACGCGACCGTGGCGTGGGGGGTTAAGTGTAGTAAACACTATAAAATCAATAAAAACTACTCATAAGAGTTTAAATAACCCTAAATAAGCTTAAATACGAATTGTGGCAGCCCTACTTAAGTCGAGTAATTTTTCTCGAGTGACTTGCGAATACTGAACATTTGTTTGAAAGTGAAATGGGGTATTAACTCCGAGAGGTGGCGCTGTAATAAACAAGGCGAGACGAGACAAGTCATCCTCATTCACCACTTTAGTCATTATTGAGCCTTCCTTCTCGTTTGAGTAGTTAGTAACGCATGTGATATTTGATACAAACACAACACACGCACAGTCGGTATCAAAAGTAGATTGGCAATTTCGGTTAGCAAATTCTCCTTTAGGGCCTGCGCACACCTAGGTCGCTGGCGATAGCAATCAGTGAAACACTGTCAAATATCGCTGTCAAATTTGACAGCGTTTCACTGATCGCCGACGCTAGCGACCTAGGTGTGCGCAGGCCTTTACTCTGAATTTGTCAAAGATAATTATGGTAACTTTGGTTTGAAAATAGCTGTGGCTCGATGCGGATCTTAAAATAAAAAACAGTGACACATGTTAATCTACTTTTGACGCTGCTGCACACATAGCGACAGCTCGACAGCAATCAATCATAAATAGGTACAAGACAACATGACCGATGCTTATAACACAGAATCCGCCTTGCAAACTATTAAAATTTTAATGAATAAAAATTGCTTTATTTGTCACTATGGGACCGTTTTGGGAGAGAGGGCGCTGCAGTCGTGCATACAACATCGGCTCTTCAACAAAAAATCTTTTAAATTAGAAAATCGTATCAAATTCTTTTGAAACAGTTTTCAACGTGTGTATCATTGTCTAATTACGCAGTGAGAGTGTTATCTCGTGAAATCTGACTATAACAAAATAGGAATCGGTGCAATAACAAAAGTGCAAAATTCCCAAACAAATACAACATCAGTGAGTGACTGTGAACAAAGTGAAGTAATATTATATACGGACAACACCAAAGCCCTACGAGATTCTATTTAACGCGTGAATATATGCTCATTAATTGCAAACTTTGATAAAAAGCGTAAATTTCGCATTGTTCTTTTTTTCTCAAGTGACGGTGGTTGCAAAAAATTGTTTACTGACGATTCAGTCCAGTCATTTACAAAAATCCACAAAATAAGCTGGCCCTTTATTTCGTTGCACCACTCACGAACTAAACTGGCGCAGTGGTAAAACACCCGATTTCCTTCAAGAATCGTTGCGATCCCTGGTTCGATTCTCCGTGGACTTTTTGCGTAGATATTTTTTCTACCACTTGTACACAAAAGTTGACGCCGGATTGTTGAGAGTAATTTAGGCCATACACCGATAGGGAGCGTATCTGGAGCCAGAGTTAAATCAGAATCGAAAAATATACGCGATACTTAGCGATGGAAGAACTTATGGCTGCAATTCGCCAAATACAGAGGGATCTGGACGACCAAAAAGATACAATCCTAAGAACCGGTGAAAGTGTGACAGAAAAGGTAACAGAGAATGTTAATAAAATATTGGAAGAAAAATTTAGAATATTAGAAGATAAGTACGATAATTTAAGTGGAAGAGTAGATAACCAAGAAAAAAGGTTGTACTTTCTAGAAAAGGAAGCGAGACAAAGAAACATTGTATTTTTTGGCATGGAGGAAAGCGAGAAATCGTACTCCAATTTAGAGAACATTATTATTGACTTCATAGACAAGCATTTTTCTATAAAGTTAGATTGCAGAGATATACAGGCAGCCAGGAGATTGGGTAAAAAAGGAGATAGGCCCCGCCCGGTAACAGTGACGTTTACAACTCTAGGAATAAAGATTGATATTTTTAAACAAAAGAGTATGCTAAATGACAGCCCTTACTATTTAAAAGAAGACTTTCCACAAAATATTCTAGAAATAAGAAAGCAACTGCAAGAGCAGGTAAATATAGAAAGAGAGAAGGGCAACAAGGCTGTAATAAAATACGACAGGATGATCATACTTCCTGACTCATACAAACCTGATACCATTCCAGGTAACAAAAAAAGGACTCTATCAATATCTCCTGGAAATAACTTCCAAGCTCACAGTGCGGACCGCAACTCACACGCCAACAAAAAGAACAAAGCTTTGCCCACTCACACAAAGGTGCAAAGATCATCAAGTATCTCAGAAGGAGTTCTCAAACCCAGTATGCTGAATTTTTTAGTAACCAAAAATACGAGCAGCACAAAATTACTGCAGGAAAACAAAGAAAAAAACACTTAGCAATCAAAGCACCCCCCTCCCACGCAATCAACAACGAACAGAACAACACAAACAAACCCCATCTTCCAATCCGGCTGGTCACCGTGGAAGATTACGACCAAAACCCTCCAAAGAAAACAATAAACCTAAAAACAAAAGATATAAACACAAACATTCAACTTTATAACGCACTCATAGTGCTAGATCATTATCATCCTACGAACGAAAAAAAAAAACGTTGTTATTGGCATACCTGAAATAAAACGATCGGGCAACAAAATTTAAGAATACGACGGTTTATACTGTGTCACAAATGAAGACGGTGGATCCGCAGTGGCTCCAATCAGATAAAAAACCGCAATGATTCTTTGGAGGAGGCCTTCACCTGCGAAAGGGTTCTTGCAAATGTGGAGTAAAAGAAGAATTAAAAATAAATAATTACCTAATAACTACACTTATACTTAAGTAGGTACTTACTAACTATAAATATACCTAGAAAATTTAGAATAAGTAGAAACTAAAGATTTTTTTGTAAAAATAGCAAGAAATAAAAGGCTTTTTATTTTTTTATTTTTATTTATTTATTATGGGACCGTTTTATCAGGGAATAAGAGCTTATACATGCGTTTAATAATAATATTTCAGTTTCTACAACTAGTAGTACTAGTCAGACTTGTCAAACACAAAGACGGAAGACACAAGTATTACCTAAAAGCAAAAAATGAAGCAGGAAATAAAAACAAAGAAAGGAGAACAACCAAATCTGGTAATACCTATGCTACAGTAAAAACACGTCAGCTCAGCGATATATCTATTGTTTTGGCAACAGACACTGGTTCTGTTGATAAATTCGGGTACTGCAAAGCACAATATACACAGTCATGATGATACTGATAGAGTAATCCCGCTTCAACCACTCACTGCACTTCTTTATTATCGAACAAAGAAATATTTTCAATTACAAGAACTCACAAATTGTTTAGTTTGTTTAACCGCCTCTAAAATAAAGAATGCTCTGATGAGCTATTTGACATCATCCCTGCGTCGAGGTTCTCCACCGCTCTTCTCGACACCGAGACCGAGGTCATCACATTTAAAATCTCTGGGTTTCTTATACCCATAAATTGTGGAATGAGTTACCACCAGAGATTCTCTCTCTTTTCTCCTAAAGCTTAGTTACAACGAAAAGCTTTAGGAAAACCGTTAAAAAATCCTCCAGGGTAGGCAACGCATCGACAGCACCCTAGATGTTGCTGGTGTCTATGAACAAACGGTGGACAACTATGGCGAAACGGTATCCATGTCATCTTTCACATTGTTCATTCATATTTTCTTTGGCCTACCTCTACCCACATATACATCTACATTCATACTCATCACCCTCCCTGTCACATGACTTTCTATTTTTTTTGTATACTATAGAGGTACAGAACAATAGACATGACACTTTGAGAGGACAAATAAAATACTTGCATCGCCTAGAAGTAAATAAGTAGTAATAAGGAAAATATAATTTGTATGTATGAACTACTTCCTATTTGTTACGGGAAAAACAAACCGACAATAGTCATCACTTCTATCGTAAATATTGCATAGAACGTGACGTGACATACTGTTTTGATCAGGCATCTATAAATATTCATAGAAAACTATGAAAATAAATGTTTGGCAACCAACCTTTCATCACATAAATCTTATATTACTGCACTACTAGTTATCAGTTTTGTATGAATGTATATTCATACAAAAATGATCTTCTACTAGTGTCTGCTTCCTATTCGATTTCCAACCAGCTTCTTCGGTACTTTGTGCAAAGCGTTTACCTATTTTTGATATCTTTCCCAATCATAATTCGGGACGCTGTACCATCCTTATAACAAACAGTAATTTATAAGCATGCACCACCTACAGTGAGTTATGTTCATATATCTTTGAATGACTATGAGATTTTTACGGCATCTGACGCGCGCGAACTTTGCACATATGTCTCGCGTTTACATACTATGAATAAATCTACCGTGTAGAATAGAACTGTAGCAAGAATGATATATTTTTTATGTAGGAAGTAAACCTGATTTTCGCTTGTGTAGCATAAGCACTACCGGATTTGAATAAGCGCGCTTCGTGCAGTCATTCCGTCTTCCGTATTTATTTCATAAATAAAAAATATTGGTGGCATTTTCACAAGACTCCAACTAAGCAAAGCCTTGATGTTCTTCGCTACGTAGATAACCACGTTCCACCAAGCAGGCCGAACGATAATATAATGGCGAAAGAGCAAGCTATGCTTCATTTATATCAGAGTGCAAAGTACTTATTACTCTGTAGCGTAAAACTCCCCATCATTCAGGATCCCCATTAGACGCGTGAAACAAGCCTTTCAAAGCGTGAGATTGAATTCATATATTCCTAGCCTCTTGAAGCCTCATGTAGGTACCTACCATAACTACGGGTTAAAATTTGCTTACACAAAAGCTTACCGTTCATTATGATAAACTTGACGCAATTGAGGGTAGAACGCTGACATCAGCCAAGTTTATCCAGGCGTCATGCGATTTTATACTCTTTTCTTCCCCGAATAAAGTACAAAGAATATTTCTTGTGTCGTCACTGTCGATCCATTTAGTCTGAATAAGGTCTGAAGCCTGTAATCTCTACCGTTACTTATTACTACTGTTTTCATGGGCTTTTACTCGCTGTAACTATGTCTTGTTCAGTTCGTTTGGTTTTGCGAGCAAGCGGCAGTAAAAGTGTTTTTTTCGTAGTATCGCTCAGACTGATCTCGTATGCTGAGATCGTCTGTCTGTCACTTTTATGTGTTTATGTTTATAGCACACCCGTATCTTCGGTCGTAACTTACAGCCGAAGATACGGCTCTTTAGGAAAATCTCATGGTCTTTTGAACTTCACAGCGATTTAGATGAAAATATCGTCGTTTGATGTTTGAAGGAAAATATGAGTTGCGCCTTAAAATACGGTAAGTAAGCGATAAAACGGATTACAGGTCGAAACTTAACAATGGGAATAACAAGCAAGAACAAACATGATCGTACATTTTGCAGAGGCCTTCGATAAAAATTTATTAGGTTGCGTGATGTTCCGCTTTTGTTATTTAATGTCTTCCTTGCAAAAGTAGGCCCTGAAATGAAAGTTATAATAAAGTCTAGGCTAAGTATAACTTTTCAAGTAAACTTCTTCCGTCGTTTTATGATAATAATATAGGTAAGGTACGTCGATCTGCCGTTGTTTTTATCTAATAGATACGTGTAATAAGAACTACAATTTGAAATGTAAGGTAATAATTTAGAATTGGTTTAAAACGGCTCACTAATGAGAAGAAATAGGTATTCGTTTAATTCGATCCCATTTTCCAAGCTCTAAAATACACCCTCAGTAATTCCCTTTAATTATAAGCGTACAAATTAAGCAATCCTTAAAATAAATATCGTTCGCCGCTTTGAAGAGGAATATAGTATCTTATTTATAATTATTATCGCTTGTTACATTTTTTTTGACCATAGTCTTTCTATTCATGTTAATTCTTAGATATTTTCAAAAGAAATTGCCTGATTTAAATGTAGATTGATTTTTTAACTTTATAAAAGCATTCAAATATATTTTTCATTACTCATACTCTGAAAGTAGGTATGAAGTTGCCTGAGGGGCCTAATTGAAAGTAAAACTTTCAGCCCTAGGGAGAATCGCTTTCTACTGACAGCTGTCAAATTATAAAAAAAAACAAGTTCTATTTTATTCAACCATGTTCCAACTTTCTAAAGTCTTTCTAACTGCAAGGAGGTTGTTCAACCAAATTCCAACTTTTTATTCAGCAAGTAGGTTGGAAACCCATTACAACGGTAAGAAGTTTAAAAAGTTTAATTAAAGCTCAATGTAATATTTAAATTTAAATAACATAAAGATAGTATTAAATAAATAATATATCTTCTAAATTACTTGATTAGTGTATAGCTTCAACTATTTATTTAAAATAACATAGATTTAAATTATGAAAATGAAAATAATGGCTGAATAATGCTGGCGAACCGAAGCCGAAGGCCCGCCAGAGAAAAAGAAAAAAAAAACCGGGAAGGCGGCAATTCAATCTTCATTTTCACTAATTTTTCTTTCATGTTTTTATTTTTACTTTCCTTGTATTCGTAATGAAAAGCACAGTGTTTACCTCGGGTGAAAGTCTTTTGAGTCCCTCAAGCTCCATTGGCGCCCTCGCTAACGCTCTGGCGCCAAACCCGTCTCGGGACTCAAAAAACGTGACTTTCAACACTCAGGTAACAATGTACTATTACACCATTGTAGGTAGGTATAACAAAAAACTTTTCATGAAAGTAAATAATATTTTAAAGCGGCTTCTTTAATTTAACAACTTTCCTCATTATTTTCTATATCGAGTTTCTCAGAAACGTAATGATAAATACTTAAAAAAAAATACGGGTTGCACTCCGGGAGTGCCGGCAGAAGTGAAAACTTGATTATTAACGTAGGAACCCTAAAAGTTGTTTATTTTATCAAGTTCCTCAATGTAGTAAAACCCCAATCAAAGTCCTAAGGAACCCTAAAAATTTTAGCATTATCAAGCTCCTAAGTGTAGTTGAAATTCCAATCAAAGTGCTAAGGAACCCTAAAATTGTTTACATAATCAAGGTCCTAAGTGTAGTTGAAAGTCCAATTAAAGGCCTAAGGAACCCTAAAAGTTGTTTATTTTATCAAGTTCCTCAATGTAGTAAAACCCCAATCAAAGTCCTAAGGAACCCTAAAAATTTTAGCATTATCAAGCTCCTAAGTGTAGTTGAAATTCCAATCAAAGTCCTAAGGAACCCTAAAAATGTTAACATTATCAAGCTCCTAAGTGTAGTTGAAACTCCAATCAAAGTCCTAAGGAACCCTAAAAGTTGACCACTTAATCAAATTCCTCAATGTAGTAAAACCCCAATCAAAGTCCTAAGGAACCCTAAAAATTTTAACATTATCAAGCTTCTAAGTGTAGTTGAAACTCCAATCAAAGTCCTAAGGAACCCTAAAAGTCGACCATTTAATCAAATTCCTCAATATAGTATAACCCCAATCAAAACCCTATACGGAACCCTAAATTTTACGTAAAGCCAAATCCTCAACGGGTCGGAACCGCTAGAAGGGACCTTGTCGCGCGACCTACAAGTAGGTCCTAAATGAAGTAAAACGGCAGACATAGGAGGAGGGGGTTCTGGGGGGCTAAGGGGGGTCACAGCACGGCTCGCTTCGCTCGCCGCGCTGTTCCCCGTGGTCGCGTGGCGGCTCGCTTCGCTCGCCGCGACGCTCCCCCCGGGTTCAGGAAGAGGGGGTTCTGGGGGGCTTAGGGGGGTAACAGCACGGCTCGCTTCACTCGCCACGCTGTTCCCCGTGATCGCGTGGCGGCTCGCTTCGCTCGCCGCGACGCTCCCCCCGGGTTTCGGAGGAGGGGGTTCTGGGGGGCTTAGGGGGGGTCACAGCACGGCTCGCTTCGCTCGCCGCGCTGTTCCCCGTGGTCACGTGGCGGCTCGCTTCGCTCGCCGCAATGCTCCACTCGAAAAATAAATACAGTAGATCTATAAAATCATGTACCAATGACCACTACTACCTGCCGCGGGCGGCCGCTAGTTCATAAAATCTATGAAATGAAATGAAATTGAAATGAAATGAAATGAAATTTATTTATTCAGTAAGCCAACTATTCTAATGGATTACAGTATTTGTTATAATATAATAATAGGTCCTCACATGAGGTACCCAAGCAGGTAGGTTAAGCCTAAATACATTTGAACTAAAATAAGTTAACGCCTACAAGAACAATAGGCTACTGTAATGAGTTGACTTTCATATAATATGAGCCCTAGGCCTCACACTAGGATTCCCTGTGTCGTGAGGTCTAGTCCCCTCCTTTGGGTGAGCATAAAAGTTAATGAAGATGTGTGTTATGTACATACGGTAAAAAAATGAAAAAAAAAAAAACAGAATAAATACCATGATAGGAATAACAAATTTGGTCTTTAAGCAATAGCGAAAAATAAAAAAAAAAAGGAAAAAGTTATAATAATAATAATTGGGTGTATCTGTTGCATAAATAATTGATTTGTGTTTTTGAATTTTATAGTATAATTTGTATGGGTGCTGTGCAAGTGTTATGTTTTTGGGAGTTCTCCTGATTACACAAGTCTCTTAGGAGTCAGGGTTTCACAGGAGAACTCCCAGGGGTGTGTGTGTGGGTGTGTGTGAGTGTGGATGAGAGAGAGAGAGAGAGTTATGTTGTGCATGTATGAGATAAAGGTTCTCCTGACAACACGAGTCTCCCAAGGGCAAAGGTTGAACAGGAGAACCCTTATTATGTGTGTTGAGTGTGTGTGTGTGTGTGTGAGCGCGTTGGGGGTAGGCCTCCATGATTCTCCCAGTCTCTTGAGAGTCTGGTTAGCACAGAGGGAAGCCTACCCCGGGGTATGTACCTATACCTACTACAGTCACGAAAAACGCCTTGGTATGCTTGCTACTAACTATTATCTATTCTGTGACGTTACCGTGTCATAGTAACTACTAGCGTATCTGTAGCGTCGCTTTTTCGATTTTTATTATGAACTCTACGTTGTAGTCTTAGGGTACATTTCTGCAAAAAATCCGTCCTACGCTTTTTCGATCAGGGTCACGTGATCCTGACGCGAGTTTAAGATTTTATCCCCATTCAGAAAGTGCTCAACGCCGCTAAAGAAGTTTTCACTTCAAAAAAATATTCCGTTAAGTTGTTTCCATCTTGTTTGTTGAATCTACCCTCTGAGTATTATGCGTACTTTTATTTTCCCTGTATAGGAACCGGACATTAGACAACGAGCGAATTCAGAGTTCAGACTATTTAAATAAATTCAGACGTAGGCCGTGACAAATGGTTATGATCCCGATTGCAGGGGCATTATTGCAAGGGCAGACATTTGGCACGTGTAGTTCCGCCTTTATTGTTAGTGCGGCGTTTAGTCGCAGACGATAGATGACAGTGTATGGAGACTTTAGGATTCAATATCCGAGCTTTGCCAACGATGATAAGCGCATTTCTTCTTTATTATAATTCGTTTAAAAAATATAGCAGACCTTTTAGACAAAAACCAGGTGAGGAGCCCTTAACCGATGATAATGAATGAAGAATGTTATGAGAAAGAGGTGTGTCAGGATCGTAGCAACTTGAAATACGTGATCTATGCTTACCCTCATGGGAATGAGGCGTGATTTTATTAATGTATGTTTTAAAATAATTAAAGAAGGATGGAACAAGCATATGGCCTACCTGAGGTTAAGTGTTAACTATCGCCTATACCGAAGCATTGCCTTGTAGGTCAAGAGGCATACAAATGTTCAGCCTCACATGCCAGTAATTTCACCGGCACCCACACCCTTCAATCCGCCATGCTGCTTCACGGCAGAAATAGAAATGGTGGTATCACTTCCCCGGACGAGCCACACACTCTACTACTACTTGTTTCAATGTTATTGCTACATTGAGCACAATACATATGTAAGCATAGATTGAGACTACTTATATAAATACCATGACAATATCAGACAAACGGTTATAGCATCCCGATCGGGGTCGAGAACATTAGTAGATATTGCAAGAGCATTATTGCAAGGGCAGACATTTGGCACGTGTAGTTCAGCCTTTATTGTTAGTGCCGCTTAGCTCCAGACGATGGATGGTGGTGCTATAATAGAGTAGTTTGTAGACTTTTCAATTCAATTTTCATAATAACGAGCGGTTGGCAACATATAATATATGAGAACGTTTTCATGACGGCAAACGTTGAGCAAATTTTTGTAGTAGACAACATTGTTTTGTAGTAAGTAGATTCTACAAAGTCTGTTGAATTCTGAAGTTGTAGAACTTATAAAACATGTATTTAGAGTTATAGAGAGTTATAGAGTTTTTTTTTTATACAACTGAGTTGACATCCAAGCATACGGCCCACCTGATGGGAAGCGGTTAAAGAGTAGATTTTAGATGGGGCAGTAAAACGGTTACCTTGATACCTGGTACATGAGTAATAATGAAAATCATAAGGATCCTAATATAAGAATCAGAGACATAACTACTAAAACTGAAATGGCCATTATGTGTTTAGCCTTACGCACATCTAAGCGTTCTGCGGAGGCGATCAGTGAAACATATGTCACACTGTCACATTTGTTAGTGTTTCACTAATCGCCACCGTGGAACGCTTAAATGTGCGCAAGTGTTGTCATGTACATTAAAACCAAATCGATAAACTGCACCGTTTTTTTCCCGCGGCCATAGTCAGCTCCGCACATATTGACCATGTCTTTTCTGTGGATTAGGCCGACTAAGATGTCGGGATGGTAAAGGTTCTGGGCAAGCCTATTCCATCTAAAATGCAGTCCCCGGTTCTGTAGCGCCCCGCAAGCAAGGCTTGTGTAATCACCAGTTGCCTCTGACGCTATATAAATCATCTACAATAGATGCAAATGCCTGTTTACTTTTTCAAAGCCTAGCGAATAAAAATAGGTATGCACTTGTATTCTCGATTGTCTGAATTCAAGAACCACAATAAAATACTTCCATCAAAATATCCAGCGAACAAGCAGCATACGTTATTCCCAGATGCCCCTAACAGATACCTACTACGTGGCTCACTTTGTATAAACAGTTTATCTTGAAATGACTCCGTCTCAAATTCAACGGAATACCCTCGCTTTTCCACCATAAATCGTATCGCGAATCATAAAACGGGAAAGAAAGCGTACCCTTTCATCTGGCTGCACATTTCCAGAGATTCTTTTGAGAGTGTATCTCACATCGCTGGGAAAGGGCAAACTGCACGAGGCGAGTGGACAAAGCCAGCGAGGAAAGCGTGCACTTGTTTTGTTAGCTGGACACCGAAGCAGCTTTACACTAGCGTACTGACATGCTTGTCTGCACTATGCTTAGGAACTTTGATTCTTAATACTACAGGATAGAGACGATGATAGTGCTCGTCGCTAGGTTCTGCATTAATATGGGGTACGACAAAATACAGTACGCAAATCTATGTAACAAAATAATATACTTTTTTCATAGATTTTTTATAAGTAGTGATTACTACACTTAAGGGGCCAGCGGAGCGTGAATTTTCATACAAACGTAATACCAAAATGATTACTAATTTGAGCTGATTTTCACTATATTATTGTAATAATTGTGTTTGTATAGTATTTATCTAGGTTCCTGAACAGTTTTTATTTTAAATTACTTACCTCAAATGAAATTAACGCCAATCACATTTTGCAATGAAAAAAATGTATAAAATGCGATTGGTGTTTATTTCATTTGAGGTAAGTAATTTAAAATAAAAACTGTTCAGGAACCTAGATATATACTATACGAATACAATTATTACAATAATATAGTGAAAATCTGCCTAAGCTAGTAATAATTTTGGTATTACGTTTGTATGAAAATTCGCCCTCCGCCGGCCTCTTAATACTACAGAATAGAGACGATGATAGTGCTCATCGCTAGGTTCTGCATTAATATGGGGCTCGACAAAATACAGTACGCAAATCTATGTTGCAAAATAATATACTTTTTTCAAAGATTTTTTATAAGTAGTGATTAAGGAAATCACAAAGATTTTTATAACCCTTACCAAGGGCAAGGTCGCGGGTTTAAATCCCGCTCGCTCTCTTTTGGGACTTCGTGAAAATAATAAGTTTATAAACTTGAGAAACCGTCATGGTTAAAATAAAGAACTGATTTTGATGAAATTTCTATGGGACCAATTTGGAACTATCCGGAAAAATTCTTTGAAAAAATCTTCTTTTTATCTAGAAGGGTACACCTTAATAAAAAAGAAGAAATTTTCAAATTGTCTCATAAATTACAAAGTAAGGCGTTAGCACAGAAAAAAAAAATACAACCGAATTACGAACCTCCTAGTTAAAAACGAAACTAGTGAGGATACAGTGGGTTCCGTAGATTTTCTACAATAACAGAATAAACAGAAGTTACAGCCCCTCAGTCCCCAAGTTAGTGACTCCGGGCCCCAGTAGATAAATGTACGCGATTTAGCTATGATTAATGTGGACCCTACACTCAGTAACTATGGTGATATAAGCACATTTCGCAGCGCAGATAACAGAGGTGTTCATTGTTTTTTGAAGAGTCATTCTAGTGGGTAGTGTTTGTAGCAAATGTAATGGATGGAGCGATTATCGTCTAGGATAGATTCTCACCTGTTTTTATTAGAAAGAGGATTTTTGCTTGATCATAGAAAATGAATGCTGCGAGTTTTAGACACAATTTCGCTACAGACCTTTTAACACAAGGTTACAAATAGGCATTCCAGACAAAAACTTGTTTAAGTTTTTGTCTGGAATGCCTATTTGTAACCTTACTCACGTAAACAACCTAAAATTTTTAAGCTATACTGATTTTCAGAATGTTATTTTGATTAACTCGAGATTGGGAACTGACACGATTAGGGTTTAGTTTTAGTTAGAATTAGTGGTCCTGCCAAGGCCTGATGGATGGTGATGGTGAGGTTATTCATACGCTTTGTAGGACCTCCTTCCATGAACACCATGAAAAGGAAATTGCACCCCGAGGAAAAATAAAGCGTAAATAAATCTTGACTAGATTTACCAACCGGAAGATCGTAACTAAAAGCCAAGAATAAATTTTCGGCAGAAAAAGATAAATTAGTCAAATTATTAACAGTCGGTAGCGTAAAAAAATTCAATAGGGAAAAGTCTGTACCGCCCTGCCGCACATTGAAGAACGAAGATGGGTAAAATATTGAGTAGGCTTACATTTAAATTCGAAAAGTTGTTTTACGGTGTTGGTACTCTGGCAATTTTCTACAAGGTATAGGCAATTCTCGCTAGGGTAAATCACGTGTCACGTGCGAGGAAGTCAATTTTATTGTAAGAAATCCGAAACGCGAAAACCATGTTCAATCTATTATGAACACACGAATACTCTCTCAATGTGCGATAAAATACTGAAACGTTGCCTTTTGTCATTGTAGCACCCGCCAAGACACATCAAGTGGCATTGAGGAAACGTCACGTCAAAATTAAAAAGGAAATTCCGAAACCGCGGGACCGCAAACTGAGTGAAAATTCGGAGAATCGGGGGAAAAAATCTATAAGCTGGCGGGCTCGGGAATCAGAGCGACATAAATTGTAAAAGGCGATGGAAGGAGCCAAATCATCAAATGGCGCGGACGAGATACATTTTAGATAGACAGGGTTCACACCGCAAGCTATTCAAAGACATAAAGGAAGAACGGTTTGAGAAAATGGACGGTATTTTCGTGATTCATACAGAAGAAGAGAATTTAGTTTCTACTTTTGTCCGAGTAATAAATACCAAGTATTTGAACGTGATCCGTCCGTACCCAAGTTTATGGCCAATAAAATCAGCAGATGGTATTTGGATAATAAACGTTTTAAATACTAGCAACTGATCTAATTTCGAATGTAAGATCTATCAAAGAAAAATACAAAATGTAGCATAAATTCAAATTCAAAACTTTATTTATTCAGTTGTATCACAAAGATATCTTTGAGACTTAGTATGTGAGCCTAGGTGCCAGTTCCACGCGACTAAGCCTAGTTATGAGAATTATGGGGAAGTGTTCCCAAAACATAGACTGCTTTGCCCCATATTTTAATTTGTGCAAGAGGTATTCCTGTTCGAAATACTAAGAAACATAGAAACTTACATTATTTCAAGTATTCTTCCCAGAGTTCTAGCAACCCTAGTGGGGAGCATGGCGCACGTCTTCCAATCGCTGCGTGTGGCACATGAGCAACCGCGATTTATGTGCCTTGCTAACGGGCCTCTGTAGGATCAAACAACAGTCGACAACTCCTATCGACTGCCTTCACAGCTCAGTTGGTATTAGCTCTGCCTTCTGCGCTGACGGGCGTGGGTTCGATCCCCACCGAGAACAAATATTTGTGTGGTGAACGCAGATGTTTGTTCTCTGTCTGGGTGTTATATTGTATTCTATGTATGTATTTACAAAAAAAAAGTATTTAAGTAATGTATCAGCTATCTGGTTCCCATAATACAAGCTCTGCTTAGTTTGGGGCTAAATAGTGTTGTGTGGATTGTCCGCATTATTTATTTATTTATTTATTTATCCTTTCACCACTCTAATTCTTGCGGTGGCAAAGAAAATTCAATAGTGAAACAAAGATATTTTTTTGGGGCACGGCACGACAACCATCTTTCTTTTTACGTACTCACATTTATTTTTCCTTGGCCCTTTTTGACATTCCCTCTTGTTTTGCTATTAGATCTTTCGAACCAGTGTGGTGAAAGGCACTTCACACACTTTCTGGCCTATTTTCATCGTTTATGTGATTCAATAAACAGCATAACAGCATTAGAGTGTATATCTGATAATAAAAATCTGAATTTTTTAAGGCTTTTTTTTTATTAAGCTTCGCTATTTCAAGATAAAACAATACGCTATTCTATAAACAAAACTAGGGATCAACTTCTCTGAAAAACAAAACAAATAAGCTTTCTCCCACGCTCTCAGTCTCAACAAAGAAAAACCAAAACAATATTAAAGGAAAGCTCTCAAATAGACTGCAAATTAAAGTTACTCGTAAATGTACTCGTACTAGTTCCACTCTGGAGTTTTCATTAAAAGCTTTTGCCATTTAATAAAGTAGGCACCGACCTTTCCCAGGTAATCTAAATCCTATGCCCAGTTTAAACTCTTCCCTTTGAGTTAAATTTGCTAGCAAGCAAAGCATTTTTAGTTTATATGAAAAATTCTTTCTCAAAAGGGCTGTGTTCCGATATTAAAATGTATTTTCCAAACAAAAGCACTGGCGCAGAATAGGTATGTATTGCAATAATTTTCACTTTGATGAAACAAATATCACATCGCTACTGAAAAAGCAGATTTCAAAAAATAGGGTTAATATCAGTGGGGTTATTACGTATGTTGCAATCAAAGCCTAGTTGCATCTCTCAGTTTTTACTGCTTCGATTGCAATAAAAAAACTCACTGAAACAAAATATTTTATTTCATTTTATTTATTTGCATCTATCGTCATATTGAACTGTCTGTGAGGTATAAGGCGTAGTTTACATCGCAAGATAATTGGAAGTGAAGCAGCAAAGGATAAAGGAACATGAGAACATATTTCCGAGAGACGTAAACGTTCCTCAAACGTTACAAAATAAATATCTATGATAAAAGTTCCGGGAAGATACAGTCAGCTGCACTAGCATGTATACAATTCGTAACAATGCATTTGTTTAAAAACAAAAAGTAAATTAACAAGTCCCAACCAACCTGATAGAAAGCGGTTACCATAGCCTTCGGACGTCTGTAATAACAGAAATCACAACGCGCTTGTGATTTCTTCGCTTGTGAAGGCCAAAAACAAAACACACAAAAGTATTTACAGGGTAAATAGGTACTTAACCCCCTCATGCATAATGCCGGACACTTTAACGACTCGCTTAAAGTGATGATGATGATGAAAAGTGTCTTGATGAACTGATCATTCAGTTTTTGCCCCGTGAATGTCAATTCCAATACTGGTACCACAATGATGGTTACGAATTGTATACATTCTACTGCAGCCGACTGTACTATAAGATACTTATTATTGAGACGTGCAGAACCTTCTAGGCATGTGTATTCCTAGTATTCCCAATAGACACGATGTTACAAAGGATATATCTTGATATCTGACGGTAGCGCGTACTATCCCGGGGGGAAAGAATTTTCTGATAAAAAGCATCATGTTTAATCAAATTTTTACGTGCACTGGTCTACACACAGTCCTGACAGTTGCACAGTTCGTTGAAACGTGACCAAATTGAATAGACGAGTTTTTAACTTCCCTCCAAATATCAATATCAATACATTTATTAAAACCATAGGGACTTACAGAACACTTTGTTACGTCATAGGTTAAAACACCCTCAAGGATTTATATTCACTCAATAGCAGAGATACTGGTGGTCTAGTTGTAGTAAGCCCGCCTACGGTCAAGGGTTCCAATTCAATCGCGTTCCTATAGATTTTTCTGTTCGAAAAATGTATTTACACAATGCTAGTGCTCTCTGATTGGGCCGACTAAGCTGTGAGGATGGTATAGATGCTGGGCAAGCATATTGCATCTAAATTCATGTCCAAGGCACTATAAAGTAAGTAGCAGTAGGGGCATAAGTAAACACCCGTTGCCCCTGACGTTATATAAATCATCTACTAAAGATGCAAAGGCCTGTTTACTTTTACCATAGGGCCAAGGGTCATTGTCTTCTTGTTGTTTCACTGGGTATATCAAACCAGAAGTGCGGTGAAAGTGCGCCTCATAGAGGCTTTTTTTGTGCAGCTGAACTGCTGCAAGAGATTCTTCGCACCTCCTGTTCAGTGTAACTTTACCAGGGAGAATCTAAGGCCTGGTCAAAACGATGAACAAAAGTTATTGACATTTTCAGTTCTACGGCCGGCGTGCGCCGCAAGCACGAAAGCAGTGTAACTTAATATTTCCAGACTCCATCGCTATACAGAGTAGGTGTCAAATAAAGAACTTCCATCTATCCGTACAGAGTACAGACTTCCTTCCCAAGATAAGCAGCGAATAAAGCGCTGTTTACAAGATCAAACTTTTAACAATCTTGCATCAAGCCCCGAGTCTGGATATTGTTTGTTCTTGAAGAGGAAGCTCGCGTCAAAACAGCTATTCCTTACTCAATAACTTGGGAGCCTGTTAAGCTGAAAACCGTTTTGTGGAGCGCGACTTTTGGGAAATAAAGTAACTGTAATCCCCATGGGCGGTAGACAGCCTATCAGGTCTCCTGAAAATCAAGATCCTTTAGAATGTCAAAATGGAAGACGTCAATCAGAGGCACGTCCACACAAAACATTAAGAACTTTTAGCAGTGATGGGTGGCACTCACTAAGAAACCGCAGAATTAATTTGGGCTTTGGATGATTAACTAACCTATATAAACTATAGCAGGAAATTAAAAATAACCCAAATAATAGCGCCAGCGCCCAAACTACACAGGATACCATGTGCAGTCACAAAGACTTTTTATACTAAAACAAAGCTGACGCAGAACTATCTCATGATTAACCTGGGGGCTAATTCTCGGGCCGATCTCGATCATTTTGAAATTTTATATTATTGCTTCTTTTCACAACCCTGCACTTTTTCTACGTTTTCCGTATATCGTAGCTGTCGAGGCTTTTGCGATGAGGTCGTTGATGAATTACTCAAAGAAATCTGCCATTCTCTCTTCGAAAAAAAGAAATAAAATAAAATTGCAAAATGATCGAGATCGACGCGAGAATTAGCCCCCTGATCCACTCCAGTTACCTCTATAAAGATTTCCAGATTGCCACTTTATGTCGTAAGACGAGCGTCTTTGGTGGACGCTTGTGGCTATTTAGATGCCCAAATTACAACGAATTCCGTGTGCAGTCACAAAGACTTTTTTTACGGAACAACTGATGCCTATGATTAACCTGATCCAATCCAGTTACTTCTGACGATTTCCAGATTGCTATGTTCACCAAGGATGTGCAATGTGCCTTTTTCGGCCAGATAGACGCTTTCTCAAGTCGCGTCCGACGCAATATGTATACCCATCGCCCTGCGTTATCTTCGCCTGACGTGTGCCTCAGAAGGCTCTAAACCCTTTATCCTCGCTTTAATTCAGGACATGGTGCTTGCTCTAATGATTTATGGAGGAGACTAGCTTCTAAGGCAGTTAATCTGTTGACGTCTTTGTCTTATCTGTATAGTCAATGTTCTGTGTCAATATGAGGCCTAATGTTCGTTCTCAAGTTTTCGGGCCAACCTTATACAGCCTTCCTACGGTGCGTGGTTCTGCAGATTATCACGCACAGCCGACGACGACGCACGGTAACGCACACAGAAAGGGCTCCTGTGCTACCGTTCCCATGGTGTGTCGTGCGAGCTGATCCGCCTCCGTGCGCGATATCACACACCGGTGGGAAGGGGCTATTAGGATGATCTGAGTCCTCGGAATCATTTTCTATTGTATACAGACTTCAGAGGAATTAAGTAAAAAGATCGACTCAAACCTCCTTACTTACAAGCATTTCTTAAAATATAATCAGTGTATAACCAACTGCTTTCTTCCATAAATATTTTTACTTAAAAATTAGGTTACAACGCTTTCTTCCACGTATTTTAAACACTATTGCCACTGAACCTTATGTAAACTTTCATAATCAGGTCTTACTCATCTTCAGAAGGCAGTATTTAGGAACTTACTGTGTTTATTTCGGTAGAGAAAATTCCATACCTGTAACAAAAAACAGAAGAAATGGTTAGACATAAAAAACTCATAATTAATTATCAATTCGCTTATGACACAACTCTTGTGAAAAAATAATATTTCTACTGCAGAAATAGACTTAATGACTACCCTGAAAACTATGAACGCATTCCTTATGTGATTTTAACTTACACTGCTCGGCATTTGAGGCAACGACAACGCTACTAAGGAACGGTTATACAGAGATGGGGCATGTATCTCAAAATAATACGAGCCTCGTGTAGTATTTTTCATGGTATGCCTGCTGTTTCGTTTAAAAAGGTGTTGTTCTCACTCGACCTATTTACGGCACACGTGCGTAATCGATCTTGTGTTTCGGGGCAATGTATTGTTTTCTCCGAATCCGGGGATTTATACTCAAACGATGAAGGAAAACATCGGGAGGAAACCATTCAGTACCCTATTTGACTGGAGATAAAATACTAGCAAATTCTCTTGTAAACTTCAGCAAAAATACTGATTATCACGACATTTGGCTGCCTTTTTAATACTTCCAAATTCGAATAAAAAAAAAACTAAATACTAGATTTCTTTGTACTCCAAAGTACTCAGAGCAGATCAGGTCTCTTGATCTGAGGGCATCAAGGTCTAGTCAAAGACACTTATTATTACTACGATCTGCTGCGGGCTATTGTATAATTCTGTTGCAATCAAAAGTTTGAAACTAACAAATAAATGATACTAACAATGAACAGCGATCACGTAGCTTGTTGCCATCAAAAAACTAGTAACTAGTTTTACAAAGCGAAGTTCCTATTCGCTATCTCATGTTTATTACGTCAACATTCAGTCTTGTTGCAATCTTTCCTTGCAAAGAGAAATTTTTAATTTGAAGCTCAAAATAATGTCATAACTGACAGATGCGACTAGATACTGATTGCAAAAAAAGATACGCAAACATCCCACTGGTCATGGTCATGTATAGCTTGAAAATTCTTAAGTGTATTTTATTAAAATCGATTAGGACGTTCAAGTAACTCACAACAGTTGCAGCGCTACTTTTGATGACCTTTTCATAATCGTAGAAAAGCGCCTCTATCAAGAGTGCTTATAACTGTCGTGACTCCATACAAAACCCGGACTCAAAACAAAAAAACAAATTCCTAACCCCTAAGCGACTTTGAAATCCAAATGTAGTCATCACTTAAAAGATGTAATCGTAGATAAATATACAATTGACTAATGGATTGCATTTTGAATGCAAATTGGCGTGTACCGGACCGCGGCGCTAAATGATCGATCATTGTACACTCAGCGACAGAAGTTATAAACAGGATACCATATTTTCACAGCGTTATATAAAACTAAGTTGTTACTCAGTTTTTAACAGCACAAACGATGCCATTAGAAATATACATATAAAATAAACATTAGCAGCCCTTCTTATAAACGCAATTTAAATTTAATCATTGCTTAAAGTTAGCCCTGTCACTGTTTGTCATTACCCAGTGGTTAGAGATGGCAATAGTTTAAGCACTGTTTATCTTTTGACATATTTTTATAAGTAAGGCCATAGCTCAATTTGACAATTAATTTGGCTGCTTACTAATATTTCGAAAGAAAGAAAGAAAATATTTTTTTTTGTAACTGACAGAAACAAATAGAAAAAAATATATTTTCCGGCATCGTGTGGTTTACATACATAAGCCGATAAGCCAAAATAAAAGAAAAGATCGCCGTCATGCCATCTAAAGCTTTGGTCTCGCGATCGTAACGCAAAACGCTGCGGTATACGGCTTGACGCAGCGTCACACGATTGCACTTCGCCGCTGACGCAAACTGCGACGGAACAAGAGACCATTCTAGACGTTTTTCATAAGATTATGTGTCCGGCGCTGCAAGCTGCATACCGCAGCGTTGTGCGTTACGATCGCGAGACCAAAGCTTAAGAATGTCAAGGAGGTTGCCCTCAAAACAAATACCTGGAGAAAAATGAATACATTAGGTCGACAAGAGCATTGCTCTTAAATAAGTAAAAGATGACTAATGTTATTTAATATCATTTTAATAACGAAAGAGCAAGCCATTCGCCGATCGTTAAGATCGCGAATAAATCACTCAAATTGATTACAAACGCGTTTACAATTGAAAAGGATAATTTAAAAGCGATTTAGCAAATTCTAATGAATCCTTTGTTTTGGTCGGGATACATTAGTGACCAATGCCGTGTCCGTGACTTTGTTTGCGTTGTATTTGAACTTTAACAATAAATAAAACAATATTGTGGACAAGTAGACAATCCACACAAATCTATCCAGCCCCACACAGCAGCATTGCTTTGTTTCGGTTTGAAGGGTGTGAGTGCCGGTGAAAGTACTGGCACGTGAGGCTGAACATCTGTGTGCCTCAAGTTGATGGACGCAGGTAGATCGTAGTGCATCGTAGGGTACGTTCCTGACGTGCGTGACCAGACAATACTTTGTTATAGGCAAAGGTTACCACTTAACATCAGGCAGGCCATATACAGGGTTATTCATTATTAACTGCAAATACTCAGGAATTAGGTTCAACAAATAGAATAAAAAATATTTATGAAATTATTTTTTTTAAATTTGATCAAAAAAATTTTCAAGTTTTTGTATCAAAATTTTATTTTTATTAATTTCTTTACGGCTATTGCATAATGATTGCCATGGAGAACAGGACGATGACCCACCCAGGCGGTGACTGAACGCAGAGTGTCACTCACGGCGCGCGGGCGCGGATCAAAGGTCAAAATAGGTCAGGCGCCAATGATTCCTTTATCGATTTTCTCGGGATTTTCATAACAAAACTTAAAAAAAATCATTTCATAAATATTTTTTATTTTATTTGTTGAACCTAATTCCTGAGTATTTGCAGCTAATTATGAATAACCCTGTATACGCTTGTTCCATCTTGTAAATACTTTTTCTCAATTTTTAATTTTTAATGTATTTTTATGGATTTAGTGTTATTTTAATTTGTATTTTTTTTATAAATTAACTATTTTATGGATTCAATGTTAGTGTTTTTTTTATGGATTTAATGTTTAATGTTATTTTAATTTGTATTTTTGTATTAATTAACTATTTTATTTTA
Organism: Thera obeliscata; assembly: GCA_947578465.1. Classification (NCBI taxonomy): domain Eukaryota; kingdom Metazoa; phylum Arthropoda; class Insecta; order Lepidoptera; family Geometridae; genus Thera; species Thera obeliscata. Next base: position 16,839,963 of record OX387912.1, on the reverse strand, counting down.
ACTCGCTCTAGCTCTAATTCTAATTGCATGTAGTATGTCCCTATAATTATTGTAGCACTTGGCATGTTTTTTTTTTGGTTTTCTTTATATAATTTATGAATGAATTGGTGTATACGATGTTGGTGACTCTATTAAATAAATAAATAAATCAACTAGTTGTATAGAAAAAAGAAAAAAAAGTGTCTGAGCTCTTTCTATCCATACTCCTTCAGGCTGATAATGATGAATACTTCGAAGTATGTAAACTATGGTAAAAACATCGCGGAAGTTTTTAAAAGGTTAGCAAATGCATTTAAATCGACGCGGGAGTGGAATAATATTGACTATGTAAATCATATTTTTGCATGCCTCTATGCAAATTCTATGTTTGATCGCGACGGTTATAATGTGAGAACTGGCAACTGGTACAAGATTCCACTTTGAATTTTTTATGATAATTGAGAAAAAATTGAATTTTATTTTTCTATGTAAAGAGAAAATTCCGGAAAAGAAGATATTATAATCGGGTCAGTGAAAGTATACCTACCTATAGCGTCTATAAACGATATATCATTTCCATAGTAAAAGCATTGCTTAGTTTAGGACACTCCCCCGAATACTGAAACGCAACTCAGATTTAAGCACGTCTCAAGCGACGAATATTTGACAGTTTTCAATGAAAATCTGTCAAATATTCGTCGCTTGAGACGTGCTTAAATCTGAGTTGCGTTTCAGTATTCGGGGGTTTGATCGTAAATAGCGCTCTTGCGTTGAAATATTTGAAGGGAAAGGCGCTAGAAAAATTTACTTCTGACATTTTTTAATGACAGACGTTGAAGCAAGCAAATGGCCCACCTGATGCTGATTTCACGTTTCTTGTACATAGGTGAGTTTACGCCTTTTTAAATATAAAAGTGCCTATTTGTAAATTCCGATCAGCAATTTCCGACATAAAATTGTACGATTCCGTCGGCGTTCACAGAAGTGCAAGGAGTTGTAGGGTGACCATTTGTTTTGACGCCGTATGTAAAATAGGCAGGACTTTTAGTTACAAAATAATACATGCGAATCCTAAGCATCAGATAATACATAGCTATGGACGCAAACATTTGGCTAATAAAATAACTAACCCTCTTATTCATAATGCCGGACAATTTTTAACAGTTCGCTAAAAGTTTGTTGTCACTGTCACTTTCTTGTCAACAAATAGAGATGGGAAAAGACTTTTATAGGTCTGCTAAGCTAAATTACTGCTAAATACATATATAAATGACCATTATGAATATACTTTTTCAAAATAAATCCATCAGTTTTGAGTAAAATATTAAAAGTCTGACATATCCACAGGAATCATAAAAGATGGTGACCCTAAAATATCTAGGCGCTGTCACTGCTTATGAAATTCAGTTTCCACGACGAGAAACTCTGAATTGAAGCTCAATGGACGTTCTTTCAGGACACAATAAATGATTTAAACGCTTATTTAGAAATAAAACTGTATTGGAAAATCGGCAAGGCTCTTGTTTTTTTCAACTGTTCAAGTTGCATCCTACTGGTTTTTTCTTAGTTTATTCCCTCTGGCTGATTTCGTGGCGCAGTTGGTAGTACTCGTGCACCTCACGGCTTCCCATAGAAAGTAAATTTACAATAATTTTAACATCCCCATTATATTTATTTTCTGTATGTTATTTATTTATGTAGGTATATTAAATTTATATTATATGTATATATTAGGGTTAGGTATATTGTGGTATGTATGTATTAGCATTATCTATATTGTGTAAATATAATGCTATGTTTCCATGCGTGCCGTGCAGCCCGGCAGGCTGCCTGGCAGGCTGCCTGGCGGGCTGCGTGGCATGCAGCCCGTCCCGGGCCGGCGAACATTCAAGCTGTTTACATGCATGCCGTGCAGCCCGGCGAGCTGCCTGGCGAGCTGCGCGGCATGCAACCAGTGTTACCAGGTACACGGTAATTACCGTAGATGCACGGTATTTTTGGCTTAAACACGGTATACGGTAATGTTTCACTACCGTGTCATTTTCTACGGTATTTTTAATTATGAATTACCTTGACAGTCAATATGTAAATAATTACGAAGTAGGTATTCCCCGATCATCAAAATACGTCTAAATGTAAAAGTATGCCCTTTGCCCTGCCCACTAGTTAAACAATTAGTGTATATGAAAATTGCTTGTATAATAAATGAATTAATGATTTTTTTAGCAACGTCCACTCGTCACGAAAGCGCGAGAGAGACTGACTGCCCACCAGTGTTGCCACGTGCCAAAGCAAAATATCTGGGGAAAGACGGACAGATAGACAGACAGACAGTCAGACGGACAGACAGTGAAGTCTTAGTAACTATATTAACTATACTAATAGTATTATCAAAAGTGGATCTAAATGAATATTTTTTGCCTTTATTATGTTTAAAGATGTTCATCTTATCATAGACTAAATCAGATTCCAAAAATCTGCATAAAAGTAGGGTAAAATCTGTAATCTGTAATACTACCCTAAATTATGTATAAATACAGATAAATCTGTATAATTGGCAACACCAATTTGGCCCGCGCGCGTGTAAACAGTCACCGGGCGCCCGCACATTCATCAAAAAACCGACACTCGCCCGTTTCGCGGCATTCACGTTCACGGGCGCGTTTACGGGCTCGGGCGTACCGTTTCCACGCGCGTGAATGTGAATGTGCACGTTGAATGTCGAGTTGAACGCACGCGTGGAAACATAGCATAATAATATAATGTAAGTGTGTACACCATCGTCCTCTATAGTTCTTTTTAAGTCCAGTCCATCCCAAGGTTGTCTGGAAGAGATCGCTTTTAATGATAAGACCGCCCATTGTATTCCACTTTGATGTTTTTCTGTATTCCCTTGTATTTTATGTGGTGTGCAATAAAGTATTTTCTATATATCTATCTATCCCCGATCAAGCTGGATTCACCATATATCATGGTTTTTATCACTATTTCAACAATGCTTGTGCTAGTGCTCTCAAACGGTGAAGGAAAACATCGTGAGGAAACCCGCGGATTCGTCACCGTTGACCATGTCTTTCCTGTGGATTAGGCCGACCAAGCTGTCAGGATGGTATAGGTGCTGGGCAAGCCTATTTTACCTTAAATCCAGTCCCAGGCACTATAGCATCCCACAACTAGGGGCATATGTAAAAATCCCCTGACGCTATACAAGGTGTATCTAAATATGTGTACTATGCGAAAGTGGGGGGTTTCAGACCACAATGGTGATCAGTTGTGGGTGGGAGAAAATTAAAAATTCCTATTTTCAGTTTCCCATACAAAAATATTTAATTTCGTAATGCCTAAATAAATTGACAACCCTATCCTTGTAACTCACCTACCCCTTGACCTACTACCTCTGTAGGTCTACTACTACCACCTACTACCTCTGTAGCTGAGTTTAGGGTTGTCACTTTGTATAAAGTCAGCTGTTCATGTTGAAACTTCGTTGCAGTTTTTTTCAGAGATACCAATCGAAGTTTGAAAAGTCGTTGAACAAAAGTTGTTCCCCGGGGGGTGGAAATTCACCCCCCTTCAGGATAGTACACATATTTTGATACACGTTGTATAAATCATCTACAATAGATGCCTGGATTTATATCAAACATCATGCTCAGAATCATTTCCAGGCTCCTAAAAACTGGCTTCTCAGCCGGTGGTAGTAGCTGTGTCTTCTGCGCTGTAGGTTTTGGGTCTGATCCACACCGAGAACAAATATTTGAGCCTCTGTTTAGTTGTTTGTTCTGGTCATTTGTGTGAACACCAAGTTGAAGGTATCTGGAGCAACCACCAGAAATATTATCAAAAATTGGTTTAAAAACTATTGATTAAATTTCGCGGAAACTAGCATGTTTTTATTTTATCAAGCTCTGGTTTTAACAACATTCGTGCATTCGAATATTGTAAAAAATCTAAGGTAATTTTGCTGTGTTTGATTTTTCAGGAAGTGTTTATTTTCATTTTTCGGGAAACGTTGGTTTTATTTTTTACATCTGTAAAATGGAGGTAATAATTTTAGGTTTTATTTTATTTTACCTTTTTGTTATGTAGCATGGAAATACAAAAACTAGTCGCTGACAACTGCCAAACAATTTCTAGTTTGTTTTACTAGTTTTCGTTTTTATGGAAGCTTTTGGTAGAAAACTTGTTTGGATCACAATAATATTTTTTACCAACTGTGAGCAAACTTCATCAATTGCGATTGTTCATAAACAAGTTGATTTTATATCTTTTAGAATAGAATGTTGAAATGTGCGAGCGAGAAATTTTTTGACGGTGGTCTGCTCCTTAACTTGTTTTTACCAAGTCGTAACACTGGAGCTAGCGATTAATACTCACTGCGGTCTGTCCCGGCTTCGCACGGGTAGACATTTATTTTTTAAACACATAAATATAGCCTATGTTACTCAGGATGAATGTAGCTTTCCAATGGTGAAAGAATTTTTGAAATCGCCAAATTAGGTTTTGAGTTTATTCATTACAAACATACACACAAAAATACAAATTTTTCCTCTTTATAATTAAGAATCAAACGAACTTACCTAGTGCTGTTTGATTCCAATTATGCGAAGGTCTCGTCCGAAGACCATTTATTACTTGCAGCATTACGAGTTGTGGTGCTGTCTCTGTCACACTTCAGATCCAAGTTACAAAAATACTAAACCCATCTCTCTCACTCTCATGCTCCAGCGCAGGCCGGCGCGGCCGGCGGCTAGCAGGGTATGTGCCTGCAACTTGTCATTATTTTCAGAGAACATCCTGTTACACCCTGTCTCAGTTATTTGTATTTTACTTTTCCACGACAACGGGTTAGCTATTGGGATGGGCGGGATCCTAATGGTCTTCGGACGAGACCTTCGCATAATTGGAATCAAACAGCACTAGGTAAGTTCGTTTGATTCTTAATTATACTTCAGGGTCTCGTCCGAAGACCATTTATTACTTGCAGATGTTTAGAGTAAGTACTAGTCATAATCCTGACAAAAGGAAAATACATAGACTTTGTACATAATTGATATAATATTATACTAGTAATAGGTACTTATATCATGTATAGCAAAAATAAATGAAATGGGTACTTAGCAAACAATTTTAAATACCTATACTTATTTTTAGCAAGACCGTGACTCGTCATGATACATTTATTAAATTTGAACAAAATTGTTAAAACAATAAGGTGTATGTACCTGATCAAAGACTGTACTTAACTAATCAATAAGTTATAAATTATTATAATAACTTCATAAAAATCTTTGTGAACTGAATCATAAACTTCCTTGTTAGAGTATTTTAAAAATATATTAGAGGTCTAAGACCAACCTGAAGCCTTTCGAACCACTTCTAGGTTAACGCCCAGGGGGGCAATTCTAGACCAGTGACTTTTTTGTCACGGTAGATATATATCACAAGAACTGTCAAATTTAAATAGACATGACATTTTCAATAGATATCGTATTCCAGCAATATCACTATAGACATTTATCGAGCGAAGGCCGTTAGATATGTGTCGAGTGGTGAGTAGTAGTCGATATTGACATCTCTAATATACTTTGGGTGACTTTGGGCTTTTTTTATCTTTCGGTCCTTGGAGCAGGCTAGAGTACCAAGACCATACCACCTAGTCTTACTTTTTGATAAAAAGTCAATGATGTTTACTTGTTTGTAGGGGATACAAGTTGGGAGCGAGAACGCGAATAATACTTTCTCATAAACCTACAATAAGTGAGGAGTGATTGAATTTAGCTCGTACTTAGTAATTATTCAATGGCGCAGTTAGAAGAGCAGTCAATCAGACAGTCAACGTCTATACTTGTATCCGGGGTTCAAGCTTCGAGAGAAATATTCTTTTTGCATTGAATGGCCATCTAGTTGATAACCTTTGAATTAAAAATTCAAGTCATCGGAGTCCTTCTCTTGAGTGTAATGATCCTGACAATGACATATCTACAACACTTCATAGACAACTGACCACAGATTACAAACAACAAAGTTTACAGTTTTATGGTACATAACGTTCCGTGTGTTTCCGGAATTAATTATTGTGACTAACATTTTGTGCGAAAAGTCCATTGATTACTATCTAATGAAAATGAATCTATTATAAACAACAACAAGAACGCATTATAAACGCCGTTTAATAGGAAATATGTTTATTTGAAGACAATAATAAAGTTAGTGCTATCGAACTATTCTATCGATAGAAACGGAACGTAGATAAACATGAACAACAACGGGATAGTCTGTGGAAGTTCTAAGAATGAACCTTCTTTCTGACATCTCTATAGTAAAAGTCTAACGTAAAAGTCTAACGGTGGCTAGAATACGCATTTTAGCGCGGTTCGATATTATCTTCGACAAATTTGGTGATATGACACTGCTTTCGCGACATTTCAAATCTCTATTTCGAGCGTTAATCTCTAAAAGTCTAGATTTGGCCCCCTGTTAATGTGCGGCTAATGTCGAAGCATGGCGAGTGATGTGCGCTTCGAACATCGATATTATGTCGATACCACTATCTGCCCAGGCCTTCTTTACCCAGTGGCTAAGAGTTTGTGAACAAACATTTTTATGAAGTTTCCTCAAGCTTATGAGCTCATAAGTATCAACAGTTGATAATCGTTAGCATTGTCACGGCGCATGGTCAAAGTTTTTTGAATATACGCTTGCAATACTGTCGCAGGACATATCAATGGATTATTATTATTATTATTATTATTATTATTTTTTTTTTTTAATTATTATTATTTTTTTTTAATGAAAGGTAGCCTGATTAGTGGCTGAAGGGCCCCAGGCCTCAATGTTTTTAATAAGATCCGATTTTCATTACAATCGTCAATTTGTCATACAAATATTTTTATTTTTTATCATACTTTAACGTCTGCATTCTGTGCAGAGGCTATTGCGATTAAAGATATTGTTTTATAAGATAAATTTTCAAATGTAATACCAGTGTAAGGATAATAATTTGATACATAACTTAACACATCATAAGGAACCCAAATGACAGCGCATTATGGTTTTTGTGGTTTTAAATCTATACACACCTCTTAAAAATCTATGAATGCTATCATCTAATGATATTTTTGATCCTAAAATAGTCGATAGAGATGTGTATTTAAAATACCTTCTATAGAACCAGCTCTTTTTTCGAATTTCATGGATAATAAAAAGAAAAATCACTTGAGTACTTGACTCATTGAAAATAGTATGACTGTTATTTTCACAATAAACTCCCATGGTTTAGGGGATGAACTATACTAATTAAACGTTTTGTCCGCGAAAGATGCCATTTAAATATCTAACGATGCCTCTGGAATACCTCGGCCCATCATCGCCGCCTGATAATTTCACCACCACCCGGACAAGGTTTGCGTGAAGCGGGGTACAAGTTTTGAAAGGTGAGTATAACAATTATTTATCAGGGCCAAAGTATATTTTATTAGAGACCTTGAGCTTAGGGTACCAAGGCTATGATCGCCAGAGAGGTTCTACTAAAATACGCTCCACTTCATCTAAAACAATATTTTGTGAAGTTTTGGTTATCATAACTAAAAGGCATAACAATTTAGATGTTCCCAGTTAAATGTAAATGCTTCTACTGCTTCAGAATAAGAATCAAGTTCCCATGATGTATATCTTAAAGATTTATAATTTTGGGAACTTGCAAAAAATCAAAGTCAGTTTGTCAAAGCAATTGGTTATTTCTGTAAAAGCATACTCTTCAAGTTCCCACTCTGTATCTATTATAATTTTTGCAATGAAGATTTTATATAATTATGATGCAAATAATTATATTAATATTTCATAACTTACAACATTGCCAAATAGTACGCGCTAAGTCGTACAACACACGCATTTGCGTGTGGTATTCTACCAATGCAATCTATATAATAGATAGCGGTGGTGTTATTTAACCTGCGTAGCACGTTGCAATCGCAATGATTAGGAGCAAAAATCTAAAATCTTAGACTGTAAAATACAGCTTTTATTCTAAAGTATTGATATGTGAGGTAAGTTTTGATTGTATCCAGTTACCGTGGGAACTTACAGCTGCAGCTTACGCTGCAGCCCAACCTGTAGTGCATTGTATATATATTTTTATACAGTAACTACTAGGAAAAATAGGCCTCTTTGAACGTAGAATATTATGATACCACCATTGTCTGGTCAAGTTTTGTTTCAATAAGCTCTAACACCATTTCCTTATTATAGTCATCAGTGTTTCCTGTCAAGGCCAAGCATTTTTGTCTTTCTACATTTAGCATTTTTTATACATCCACCCATATCTAACGGTAGGACAAGCAGATATCAATGGACCAAAAAATTCGGCAGAGTATTTTATAGTACATCTTTTATGTTTTGAAAAATCTGTTTTTTCTTCAGGAAGGTAGATTCATATTGTTATTATTAAGTAAAGTCAACAAAATTACAATTATACACTAAATAATTGACTGAAATAAGGCCTTGTGAACGTAAATACTGTAAAACAGGTTTATCAGTTTAGTAAACACAAAAGTTGTTGTTCATCAATGGACATAATAAATCAGGCATCTTTAAATCCAATGTTTACAACGCATTTCTAAATACTTCCATTTTAAAATGTTCCAGCTGAACAAACTTATTTAGATGTTTCAGGTTTGAAAGTGAAGCGATGCTGGCCATTAAGTTTGCTGGGTACCGTGAATATGAAAGACAAAGATTGACCTTCACACGGTTCACAAATTGGAATAAAGTCAGATTGCAGTAAATCTTCTAAACATTGATCAGTTATTTTGATTTCAGGTATCAATTTAGGTGAATTTCGACAAATAGATATTTGCAAAGGCTCGCTTTTGAAGAGTATACTACATCCTCGAACCCAGGACCATACTACAGAATCATCAGTTATGGAGCACCATTGGTAATAGAAGTATTGCAGCCTCCCTGCAATGGGTACCTGCAATGGTGAAGAAGAGCGTTTCGATGTCCTCAGGCGCGTCGAGTGGCTCCGGCGATACGTATCTCGACGGTGGTCCCGCTGTGCTGCTGCCAGTTTCCGGTAACTAGGGTACTGACGCGGCTCGCCGACTACTGGTCATGACATCCCCCTCGAGTTTAAAGCAACCTCGCTGAGGTTTTCTTGCAGATGGCAGAGGCTTAAAAGCGGCGCGCTGCACCGCGTTATATTTCATCTCTGCTCCCGACTGGGATATAGCTTCAGATCACAAGGCTAGCGTCAAATAAAGTTTATCAAGCTTTGTATTCTTCACAAAATAACATTTTAAACTGTTTATTATGGCATATCGTCTTGACTGTGATTCTTGATAGGGACTGCCATAGAGTAACCGTCCAGTGTCGCTTGACAGCTTTGGCTGACGATATCTTTAACGGTGATAATGCCGTTTGATTTCTAAATTCAGTGTTGGTGCCTTCATACTACAATAATTCTCAGCTGGTAAATAGATTCGCAGGTCTGACTTTGCTTCTTTAGGCAACCTGTTCATTAAAGTATGTGACCAGCGGGCAGCAATATCTGTGTGTAAATCCATACCATTATTTTTCTGAACTGAGAGATCTTCACATTATATTATTAGGATTTCTGGGTCCAGGATCCAGGATCTCTTCAGGCTTGTCTTGAGCAGCTAATAGCATAATCATCAATTCCAATACTGATTGTATTGAAACCTCAGTTTTGATGATGTCACCATCTTCCTGAAGAACATTTTCTTCTGTAAGGACATAAAATGTAGTAGAAAAGTAGAAAGGTACTAGAATACTTTGAAACTACTCAACACGGAGATAAGTTCAGACCACCAGATTATGTTGTCGTTATAGAAACCATCTTTTATGTCTGATTATATTTGCTTAGAATCAGTGGACCACATGTCGTGGGTACTCTCAACACACTTTATGTGGAGGCATAGTATGTTATAGCTGCCTTAGTTAACTTTTTTCGACACGATATACATGCGAGAATATTATTAATTATTCCTTATAAGAAGGACACTCGACGCGATAAACGCGAAGTTTATGTGAGGATGCATGATACATATGTTTGTAAGTAAGTAGACACGCTCGTCACGATATACATGCGAGAATATTATTCTTCAGTAGTTATTCCAGGTAATGAGAGCACTCGACGCGATATACGCGGAGTTTCCGTGAGGATGCATGGTATGTTTGTAAGTAAGTAGACACGCTCGTCACGATATACATGCGAGAATATTTTTCTTTATTACTTATTCCAGGTAAGGAGGACACTCGACGCGATATACGCGGAGTTTCTGTGAAGATGCATGGTATGATTGTAAGTAGGTAGGCGCACGCTCGTCACGATATACATGCGAGAATATTATTCTTTAGTAGTTATTCCAGGTAATGAGAGCACTCGACGCGATATACGCGGAGTTTCCGTGAGGATGCATGGTATGTTTGTGTAAGTAGGTAGGTACGCTCGTCACGATATACGTGCGAGAGTATTGATCGATAGAAATATTGATCATTACACCTAAAATAAACCCACAACGCGATATACGCGGGGGTCTTCAAGGAAGGTACGATTATTTGTATACTAAAATACGTTCAACACGATTTACGTGAAGAAAATAATACGTACTCTCAACAAGATATACAAGTGAGACCTTGGTAGCATCCATTTTCCAACCTTTAACAAATATCTATCAAACATTCTTGACCATCTTTTTCCATGCGGGTAATTAGATAATTTTTCACTCGAAAAAACGTGAGACTGTAATTCTTATTTAGCCAAAACTGGGCTTACATACCTTGTACTTCCCAAAATATTAATAATCTTTAATAGATTCATCACCATAGTAATTGAAGCGATATGAGGCGTCTTCGCGACCCTCAGAATCTGATGATGCCAAGCTACTCCGATTCTGTCTTCTACATTTTCGAAGCTTACGTTCGAGATTTTTAACTTTCTTTTTGATACACTTATAATCGTCATCATCTAGATGTGAACGCTTACGCTTTCCCATGGTAAATTCACTAAAAACACCTATATTTGAGAAAATGTAAAACTTTTTGTGTGACATAGGTAACACAAAAACACGTAATGACAAGTTGCAGGCACATACCCTGCTAGCCGCCGGCCGCGCCGGCCTGCGCTGGAGCATGAGAGTGAGAGAGATGGGTTTAGTATTTTTGTAACTTGGATCTGAAGTGTGACAGAGACAGCACCACAACTCGTAATGCTGCAAGTAATAAATGGTCTTCGGACGAGACCCTGAAGTATAATATTAGTGTAGATTTCAAAGTAATCCTGTACTTGATTTAATTATTAAATATTTAATGAATATATAGAAGTGATAATTGTCTTTTTCAGATTTCGCCGTGACCCAGATCGAAAATGGCGATATTCCCAGAATCCTTCTTTAAAACTGACATCAGTACTCTGCAATAAACGGCGGCGACACGTTTGCACAAGTAATGCTTGGGTCAACAATGGGCTAGTCACGGATGAACTTATAGTACTATCGAACAGATGCTTCACTCTAAGACTTATTACCCACAAGTTTGGTACTTTGGAACACAACTTGATCTAAGTTTATTTGTGCATTAAATTTTGGATAGCGCATTTTAGTTTTGTTATCATTCTCAATTACACAGTTTGAGAAAACCCTTGTTAGACTTTTCCATTCTTATTAATATTAGCAATTAATTATGGACTTTGAACTTTCTTCCTTTACTTTTCGAGAACTGGTTGCTTCTACTGATAAAACGCTGAAATATGTAACCAATCAGCACTCTCAAATAGCAATACCTAGCTAGCTTTCATTCGCTTCATACTGATTCTAAATCCAACGCATTAAACCTCATTTTACATTGAAGACGAACCGGAGTGACTCAGGGTACTCCGAAGGAAGGAATCTTTTTTTAGCGGGCTTTATCGAGGAAATGGGACAAATACGCACGTCCTGCAGCCGACGGGCGAAGGACGTATTGAGTTGTAGGTGTTAGTGGGACAAAGGAGGGGAGCTGCATTTGTTCAGAGTGTTGAATGTGAATGATAGATTGAAATGGCTTCGAGGAAGTTACAGAGGGCTTAGATAGTGTTTGTTTACAGGGGTTTTAGCGAAATTGTGTTTTGGAAGGTATTATTGTCTTCCAATATTTTAGATATGTTGTAAAGGCAGCAAAACTGTGTGATCTCTCCATGCAGATATAAGGCACTTGACTTCGACATGGGGAACATGGGGTCCTTCAAAAGGCGGTTCTATCAATTCTTAAAAGGCCGGCAGCGCATCATCACCACCTCTGGTGTTGCAGGTGTATATGAGCGACGGTGACTACTTTCCATCAGGTGGCCCGTCTGCTCGTCTGCCAGCTATGGCATAAAAAAACTTCTTAATTTGTCACTGGTTCTTTCGAGCCATGTATGGTGAAAGGATTTTAAGTTTTTAGGCACCTATACAACGTGTATCAAAATATGTGTACTATCCCGAAGGGGGGTGAATTTCCACCCCCCGGGGAACAACTTTTGTTCAACGACTTTTCGAACTTCGATTGGTATCTCTGAAAAAAACTGCAACGAAGTTTCAACATGAACAGCTGACTTTATACAAAGTGACAACCCTAAACTCAGCTACAGAGGTAGTAGGTAGTAGTAGTAGACCTACAGCGGTAGTAGGTCAAGGGGTCAAGGGGTTACAAGGATAGGGTTGTCAATTTATTTAGGCATTATGAAATTAAATATTTTTGTATGGGAAACTGAAAATAGGAATTTTTAATTATCTCCCCCCCACAACTGATCACCATTGTGGTCTGAAACCCCCCACCTTCGCATAGTACACATATTTAGATACACCTTGTATAGTATATACATAGACTATTAAATATTATACGCCGAATTTCATAAAAACCAGTCTTTACGGCGCAATTGATCCACAAAGGACTAAATATCAAAAGATTCGAATTTTTAGATAATATTTTTCTTTATAAAAGAATATCTCTTTTCTAAATCGATCCTTTTTATCCAAATGTTCTTAAATCGCACTTGTGACGTTTGAAGGGAAAGATCCGGAAGGGTCCCTAAGTAACCCAAGATCTTCGATAGGACTGATTATCTGTCTCCCTCTAACAAGCATTAGCGCCGACAAAGACAAATCGACGGACCGCGGAGAGATGCTGTTCGCACTAGATTGTTTCAAAACGGCACTTTAAGTTGTTCTTTTCAACCCTTTGGAAATTAAAATAAGGGTAGAAAGCATGGAGGATAAGAAGAAACTCTGATAACAATATTAATCAGAATTATATTATTCATTCAGTGCCTGGAAATGAGGATATCCGATAAGGTCACCGACACAGCTCTTAGAATTAGTAAGTTGAAGTGGCAATGGGCAGGCCATATACAGGGTGTCCCATAAGTCAACGTCCAGCGGGTGACGCGCCAAGTCATGACAGTTATCAGAAAAATATAAAAAAAAACATTTGTTTTGTAACTTTCGAGTTATGAGTATTTTAAAAAAACAGGAAAAACTGACACCCTGTGATGATCTTTTAAGTCCTGTGACTACAAATATTAACTTTTTTTGAAACTTTTTTCTGCAACGTAAGCAAGAATAACCCTTCTGTAAATTACAATTCAAAATTAAGCCATAACTGCCTCAGTTTTCAATGAAATCGTGGAGTTTTGGCCAACATTTCATTTCAGATAATTACATCACCCAACTTTAACTGTCTGTACCGCAAAAAAAATGTACTACACTATCATGGCATGTAGCTTTAAAAATTGGCACATTTATCCAGGATTCCAAAATGGTATAATACTTGCTAGAGTACTCCTTAGTTTTGGAAATAAAAAATGTTCTTCAACTAAACCGGATTTCCAATCAATTTTATTTCATGAGATAAAATGTTTGTACCCTTTAAATTATGAACTTAAAATGCCTACGCTGCGTTTTTAAGTCACTCACAATTCACAGGTACAAGTAATACCATTTCGACAATGCAAGTAAACAGATAGAGCCACCATCTTGTCGAAAGAGTAATAACCATGGGTTTTCAATTAATTTGTTAGTTTTAGGTGAAAGTATGAAATAAAATTCAATAGGATTATTAGATTCATGTAGGACTGCACTTCAAGTATTAAATGGAACGCCTCAGAGCGAGGTAACGCCACATGAGTCATGTTTTTTCGTGCGTGCAGCCGGCTCCATCGAATTATAAGACGTGGTCACGTCAATAACCATGTAATAAGACCGGCGACGGGCGAAGGCGAACTTTAGATTAAAATCACGATTGAAGTAATCCTATGATTGAATGTTATACCAAACTTTCACCTAAAACTAACAAATTACTTGAAAAGCCACGGTTATTACTCTTTCGACAAGATGGTGGCTCTAACTGTTTATTTACATCGTCGAAATGGTATTTACTTGTACCTGTGAATTATGAGTCACATAAAAACGCAGCGTAGGCATTTTAAACCCATGATTTAAAGGGTACAAACATTTTATCTAATGAAATAAAATTGATTGGAAATCCGGTTTAGTTGAAAAAACATTTTTTATTTCCAAACCTAAAAAGTACTCTAGCAAGTATTATACCATTTTGGAATCCTGGATAAATGCGCCAATTTTTAAAGTTACATGCCATGATAGTGTAGTACATTTTTTTTGCGGTACAGACAGTTAAAGTTGGGTGATGTAATTATCTGAAATGAAATGTTGGCCAAAACTCCACGATTTCATTGAAAACTGAGGCAGTTATGGCTTAATTTTGAATTGTAATTTACAGAAGGATTATTCTTGCTTACGTTGCAGAAAAAAGTTTCAAAAAAAGTTAATATTTGTAGTCACAGGACTTAAAAGATCATCACAGGGTGTCAGTTTTTCCTGTTTTTTTAAAATACTCATAACTCGAAAGTTACAAAACAAATATTTTTTTTTATATTTTTCTGATAACTGTCATGACTTGGCGCGTCACCCGTTTTCGGCTGGACGTTGACTTATGGGACACCCTGTAGATCGAAGAACCGACAACCGTTGGGAAATAAAGGTTCTCGAATGGCGACCACGAACCGAAAGACGAAACGTATGGCGCTCACCCACCAGATGGACAAACGACATTGTTAAGATCGCGAGAAGTCGATGGATGAAAAGGGCTAAGAATCGTTCTTCCTGGAAATGTGTAGGTTGAGGCCTATGTCCAGCAAACAGATGACCTTCTTCAGGCTGATAATGGATGAATGAATGAATTCAGTGCCTGGATATCAAACCCACAACACAGAAAATAGATAGACATTTTATTTTATTTAGGGGTAAACAAACAGTAGCACTGTTGGGGGCCTAAGCCCAAAAAAAAATAAAAATTCGACCTTTAGAAATGCAGGCATAACGATGAAGTCTTGCCTCGTTTTTCACCTCAAACTTAAGCTATAGAGCCTGAATTTCCAACAAGCATACTTCAAGTGCATCAGATGCTCCTGTAAGGACGGTAAGCCCGGTATTTGCGAACCGAAGTTAACCGAACTCCATCTGCGGTTTTGAAATATGGCAGTAGTCGGTGTTGCACAGTTTTAGATTACGGAGGTATTTTGCTAAAGCGGAAGTTATTATTAACTCTCACTCAGCCTTTCAGCTCTGTAACTCTGCCTTCTGCGCCTTAGGTCGTGGGTTCGATCCTCACCGAGAATAAATATATGTTTCTTCTCTCTCTGGATATTGTATTCTAAGTACCTACACTGATCAACTTTCTTTAGGAATATACGAATTTTAATTATTTTTACAAAAACTGAAAATAATTGCTTTAGAAAACTAAGCATGGCAAGAATATTTATTTTGTTTTTATTAATGTGCCGATCCCACATAAAGTGAGGTAAAGGCAGGAAGAAAGTCTTCTTCTTCAAGTTCACCTCGTGTTATTCACCTAGAACTAGATGAATTAAGTATACTATTCCGTAGAGTAAAATACTCATGAGTGGTTTAAGGAGAATTAAGTATTTGTAGGTGGTTCGGTTCTTACTCAGAACAAAATAAATCCGTGAATAGATTAAATAAAGCGCATATTTCGAGTGAAATCCCTGTGTTTAAAATGTAAAGCACTTTTAAACGGTTAATAACTTTGGTGCAACTGCAAACATTACCTCAGTACAGACGTGTTCAAAGTTGCTTTTGCGAGCGCTCGGGAAAGCTAACTAAACTGTAAAGGCGGCGTTCTGAGCAACGCGACAAACGCACGCGAAAGCGCCACTACGTATCAAATCTGATAGAATTCGTCTACACGTTGCCACAAGGCCTCCTTACAGCCGCATCATTATTTAAAATGTGTATTTTGAGGATCTTTTTTATTTTATTTTAATCTTAATTTTTTTTTGACAAAGCCCCTATACAGCTGCAACACAAATTATGTTCAGATATTTTATTGTTTTTATTATGTTTTGATTATGTTATACCTATGACGTAACTAAGTGTTCTATATGTCCCTATGGTTTTAATAAATGTATTGATTGATTGATTGAACAATAAATCACGAAGTTGGAAAAGGAACTAAATGGACTGGTCAATTTTAGTCGTATTTGTATCGGAAGAAATATAACTTATGCATATATAATTATGCTTAGCTCACTCAATGAACTCAAGATACAAAGTAAATGTATGCTTTACCGCGACTTTAGTCGACGTTTAGTCGCGCATGGTTGACATGAGCAAGAAAGGAGTGAGTAATGAGATGACGAATGGTAGAGGTGAGTCGAGGAAGAAAACCTGTTGTGCCGACCCCACTTAGTCTTAGGGTAGGATAAGTCGCACTGGTGTCGCGACTCCCAGAACCGCACCTTACCCAAGCTGGAACTTCACATACAAATGCACCTGAGAGTTTAATTTGGCGTGCAGTTTTACCTTTGATGTTGATATGAAGGCGGTTACAATGCGCTCTGCAATTCCATTCGTTACAGAGATACTGGTTACACGAGGAGTTTCCAATTTAAGCTTACACTAGCATCATAACCCGGCGTTGCCCGGGTAGTCTTTGAATTAAATTTGATTATTCTAGATCATTATGGAATATTAACTAACATTGTACACGATGATGAATTCTAGAAAAATCTAGAATTTATATAAAAGTCTAGTAAATAGATAGAAAATACTTTAATACACACCACATCAAATTAACAGAGGAATACAGAAAAACAACAAAGTGGAACACAATAGACGGTCTTAGCATTAAAAGCAATCTCTTCCAGACTACCTTGGGATGGAATGGACTTGAAAAGAACGATATAGGAGAAGGAGTAGGTAGCTAGTAACCTTTTGTAAACTTTTGATTTGGTCATGTAAAAACACAGTAGGAACCAAGACGTAGTTTGTTATCTTTTCTTCTAGGCTTGGTCGCGTGGATATGGCACCTAGACTCACCTAGCTTCAAGACGTTTCAAAATGATCCTTGCGATTCTACTGAGAAAATACACTATTTTAATATAGTGTTATTTATGTTGTGTAATAATTACCTGTATGTTATAATTGTTTTTCATAAAAATAGTGTTAAAAACCATGATAGTTTTAAAAGTTGAATAAATACACTTTTGATTTTGATCTTGTAAGTTGGTCTCTGCTCTGTTGAAGTATGTGAGCCAGATTTCTTCATTCTTTAAGACCACCATTTACCATACTTCATGCAAATAAAGATATTTCATTTCATAAACAGGGTGCCTCAATTCTAACAAACAATACACCTGCTTCTGGTGTAAATGTGCTTGTAGGTGATTATGAGCTCTTATTCGCAATAAACCTTTGTAAATGCACTTCAAAGGGTTCCCAAGTTTGAAACACGCTGGTAGTATTCAACATAATATGTTGCAATGAAAATTGTTACCTGAATTTAAATTAATTTAGTATTCAAACTCATGAAAAGCAATTGTACAAATTTAAGATTTTATTAATTTAAGGTGGAAAGATTTACACACAAATTGATTTCACCATTATTGGGAGATGAGGGTTTAATTGTACACTGAAAGTTGGCTTTCATATTGGTCTTTATTTACGACAAACTATATTAAGTTGAAGAAAATGATTACCAGTAAAATAGTAAAAAAAACTAGTTACAGCCCAAAAAATAAACCTTTCAGTTATAAGAAACATTATTTTCAAGCCCAACCGAGACAAAAAAAAACACTTCTGACTACCAGTTAAGATAATTTCGTTCTAAGATCTAAGAATCTAAGACTGGTATTTCATGATAAAGTATTATTTCAAATATTATCATTTCATCATCATCAGCCTGAAGAAGTCCACTACTGGACATAGGCCTCCCCTACACATTTCCAGGAAGAACGATTCTGAGCCCTTTCCATCCATCGACTTCCGGCAATCTTAACAATTCGTCGGTCCATCTGGTGGGTGGTCGCCCTACGCTTCATCTTCCGGTTCGTGGTCGCCTTCGAGAACCTTTATTCCCCAACGGTTGTCGGTTCTTCGAGCTATATGTAGATGATACCTTGTCAGGCAGCAAAAAGCTGAGTCGGGGCCTATTTGGCATAGTTCATTATTGTTATATGTTGTGAACGTCTACACCTATGTACCTATTATGTCCAATAAATGTATTTTCTTTCTTTTCTTTTTTCTTTCTATATGGTAGTATAGTATTATCAGTTATAATAAGCTTACTTATGTAAAGGTTCTTAAAGAGAGCTAGGTGAATAGGTTGCTAAATAAATTCACCTAAAACAATAACAAGCAGCGGGGGCAACTCTGTAATTTATATTACCTTCATAATTCTATAGCCTGTGATACCAGGGACGGATTCAGGGATTGCTTGCTCTGCACAATCCTTAGAATGGGGTACATTTAATTAAAGACACTTGACCAGCTGTTTATTAATTAAAACAAAATAATAACGGTTATTTCACACTGGCAGACGTTCGCGATTTCGCTTGCGATAAGGTGATATATTGACAATCATTTTTTTATATAACAAGGTAGCTAAACAAGCTTATTGCCCACCTGGACCATTATGGAAAGCGGTAACCACAACCTAATGGACGCCGGCAACACCAGAGGAATCACAACCTAGTTCTCTCAAGGCTTTCTATGTCCCACTGCTGGGCAAAAGCCTCCACTCAGTGCGGTCCTGTGCTGAGATGTTCCACTGTGGTCTGTGCTTATCGAGCTCGTCTCGCCATCTTGTTTTTGGTCTGCCGCGAGCGACGCCTTGGCTCTTGTGGTTTATGTTGTATTGTAAAAAAAAACAAGCAGTATATTTTTACATGCAGATTCAGAGTTTATTCCGTTCATTACAACATGAATAGCTTCAAGAAAAAAGTTAAAAAACTCCTCCAGGGTAGGCAACGCAACGACAGCACCCTTGGTGTTGTTGGTGTCTATGGGCAACGGTGACCGCTTACCACCAGATGGGACGTAAGCTCGTTTGTCTCTCTTTTACATAAAAAAAACACGGCACGTCTGAGCCTCAACCAAAATTTATCAAAAACCAATTTTTCTCAATCCTTGAAAACTCTTATAACGTCAAACGGGCTTTACATTTCCACCCCAGTATTCATCCCCTAGCTCTGGTCCTGGACGGCCTTCATACAGCAGAATTTATTACGGACGAATTAATTTGCCAGGCCGTCGGGCGGTAATCCAGCCGCATCTGCGACTTGTACTCCATTATATTGATATTCTAAAACATTACTACCAAAATCTTTAGCTAAGTCGTGAAAAATAAAAATAAACCGACCTGACTGGTAATCAAGCACGGTAAACTAAACTGGCCTCTCAGCTCAGTTGGTAGTAGCACTGCCTTCTGCGCCGTATGTCGTGTGTTCGATCCCCACCGAGAACAAATACTTGTGTGGTGAACATAGATGTTTGTTTTCTGTCTTAGTGTTATATTGTATTTGTATTTGTATTTACAAAAAAAGAATGTATTTATGTATTATATCTGGTTCCCATAGTACAAGCTCCGCTTACTTAGGTGCTAGATAGTGTTGTGTGGGTTGTCTATAATATTTATTTATTTTATATTTGACAAAGACAAATTGAACCTGTTTTTATCACAAGGAACGTTGTCAAATCACAACACAGTTTTTAAACCAGTTTTGCCCAAACGTGTTTAAAAATTACTAACTGAGTCCACGTGATTCCTAAGACTAATAACCTTCCAACAAAAAAACACCCGCATATTAAAAATCTGTTTCCAGCTGCGAGAAACAATGGCGTTTGTTTTCATTTGCGCTTCACAATCTTACTAATAGATGGCGCTACTCGTTCTGAAACTAGCCGGTGATTACATCAGCTGATCGCGCCACAGCGCACTACATAGTATGTACGTCAGCTGTTACGAATGTTTGCTAATTCCTTACACGTGTATGCAGAGTTCGGCGTAGTTCAAGATAATGGTTACCTAAGTACAATTTCGTGATTCTTTTATACAAATGCATATGTATAGGCTACCTACAATGTTATTTACATACCACAAAATATTTAAAACCATTTGAATGAATTTTTCGTTTACCAATGCAACAAAATTTCCTATTTTTTATAAGATATCTATCACAATACATATAAATGTATATGTAGGTATGTTAGGTACAATGTTATTTGCATACTTATAGATCCGCAAAATATTTTAAAGTATTTGATGTTTTGTTTTTTTTTATGCCTCATCAGGCAGTCGAGCAGACGGGCCACCTGATGGAGAGCAGTCACCGTCACCCATAGATACCTGCAACACCAGAGGTGGTGCTGATGCGCTGCCGGCCTTTTAAGAATTGATAGACGCGGTTTTTGAAGGACCCCATGTCGAAGCTCCGAGGGAAAATCTGCATTGATTTTGATTGAATATTTTGTACGTTAATTTTACAAGGTTTAACGTTATTTTTTGACAATAACACAAATGCTAAGAGATAGCATTGATAGCTGGATTGATAGCTTAGCTTAGCAAGGCCTCATCATGGTTATCATATAAAGCCAGGACTAACGTAGGACTAACGTGAAGCGGAGTTATTCAACGCAACACATTATAAAATGTTTATTAAACAATAAGCATTTGGCACGAGACGCGAATATTTCAAATGCATACCAATAGTGACACTTCATAGCAGTGTGTAGATCACATAACATTGTAGAACGGCCATGTGGCCGAAAAAGTGTCGCCAAAATGATTATAAGCATGTTTCTATAAACAAATTCTGCAGTCTTTTCGGGAGTCATAAAATTGAAAATTTCCTGCATCGCAATAATTACTTTCCGAAGAAGACAAGCGAAGAAATACAAAGAAATACTTATCTTAGATGTTGTATTGAAGAGTAAAAAAAAACAGGTAAATAAAGGTATGAATTAATTTATTCTGCAGAGTAACCAATCCGAATCCTGATTCAGAACACCACCTCCCCTATAGAGTGGCAATAATTTTTAATGGGCGTCACAAACTTCTCCAAACTTTTAGATGTCTGTTGCCAAAAATGGAGACTATCCTCTTCACTTAAAGCACATTATTAGCATATAATCTGCGACCCTGCAGTACTTAAGTTCTGGTGCTCTGAGAACCGGTGACCGGAGTATGACAATCGTAATTTTTTTTCAGAAGCGCCTACCAATCTTGTTACGGTGTGAACTCTCGTGACTTCAAACAAATCCCTCTGAGAAAATGGGTGCATTACACAAGAAATAGAGAGCGCAACTCAAACTCAGGGTACAGTGAATCTAATTTCCTTGCGGTCTCGAGCACCCGTTTTTTTTTATTCATGAATATATGCACGCAATTTCCGTGCTTTCAAACAGTTAACGAAAACATCTTGAGTAAAACCGCGGCTAAGTCAGCTAACTAAGACCGTAATCT
Source organism: Thera obeliscata (assembly GCA_947578465.1). Lineage (NCBI taxonomy): Eukaryota > Metazoa > Arthropoda > Insecta > Lepidoptera > Geometridae > Thera > Thera obeliscata. The sequence goes on along the minus strand of OX387912.1, from coordinate 16,818,165 downwards.
GAAACAGTATTTGAGTCTAAGACGAGCCTCAATCACAGGTTTTTGACATTTATCAATGGAGAACTGTCAAAAAATATTTGCTTGAGGCTCGACTCACACTCAATCACTGTTTCGGAATACGGGCCTAGTAAACCAATATTAAGTCTGATTTTCTAGACCTGAATGACGTCTGTCAAATAAAGCAGCTCACTACGTTAACCAAAATTTTTCCATAGCCTTTGTTTGTGTTATTTTCGAAATCTAAATGACGTCCGTCAAATAACGGTTTCCGTTTCAAGCGAGCCAAAGATTTTACGCAGCAGCTTAGCAACCTTTTATCCAAATTGGTCCGGCCGCTCTGGGCCCTGGCATCAAACCAAGTGTACTAACAATGCTTGTTAAAGATAACCATGTACTTGCGCTATGTAACAGATTTCATACAATGTTGCTAAACAGTGCTTGAGTCTGAGTCAAGCCGCAAGCATCCATTTTTGACACTTCAATGGAGATCTATCAAAAAGTCTATATTGAAGCTCCACTCATACTCAAGCATTGTTTATGCATACGGGCCTTCGACTCATTTAAGACTTAACAAAGTGATCCTTGTGATATAAATTTTGAATAGAATTTGGATTTAGTTTAAGCTATTTCTAGAAATAATTAAATAAAAAATATTGTGGACAATCCACACAACACAATAGCCCCAAACTAAGCAGAGCTGCACTATGGAACCTTGATGTTTTACTTTATACGGAAAGGCAATTTGTTTGATCACTAGCGAACACCCAACAAAATGATGGCCACGCTGAACTGCTCAACTTAGAGTTCTCTAGCTATCAGCGTAGCCATTTGATTTTGTAGAAACTATTTGGTTAATAAAGTTCGTTATTTTATAGGAAGATCGGTTGTTATAACTTGATACCTAGGCATTTAATTACCTAGATATTTACATATTTTTCTTTGTTTAGGCTCTTAATTTCTATTTTTTTTAAATCCATGACAATCCGGGGCGGGTCGCTGGTCAACAGCAAATGGTCGATAGTAATAAATCGTACGCAACAATCCTCATTTAATTACAATAACGAGTCTAGACTGGCCGTTCAACAATGGCACAAATGCATTGTTGATCGTATTGGCTTTCAATGGACGACGAAATGCAGCATATTAATTAAATTCTGATATAAAGAACTGCATGATAAAATTATGCTAGAAACCTCTCCTACATTTTTGCTTCGATTTTTTTCTTTTTGATACCACATTTTACTTTTATCTATTTCCGTAGTTTTCTCAATATCATGACGTTATAAAGATTAAGCCTCGAATTCTATGAAGTATGGTATCGATTTTGCGTTCAAAAACAGCGAATATCCGCGAGAAGCGTCAAGTAATTTCCGTGAGTCGTGTGCATCGTGACGTCACCGTGGCGTACGTGACACACTATGAAAGTGTAGGGCTGTGCCTTGTTTGATAAAAACAATAGGGTGCTTGATGTCAACTACTAGGTTTACATTCATTAATTTCGCAATCAGAAAAACCTAAATATTTTCCTAAGTTGTATTTATCCACAGCTACCTAATAACTGACTTTTTTCTACCCCCTTCTCTTCATCTTTCTTCTTAGTCTTTAGCGGTTGTTCTAATATTCCTGTTCGTGCACATCGTAGCAGTACAAGCACAACGCTAGTAAAAAAAATAAATTATCTAAATTATTATTGTAAGACTTCTGTAAGTTAAATTACTCACCTACATTTATAAAAAATATAGGATAAAAAAAAATAAGATTATGATTTTAGTTAATAAATACGAGGACTTGAATTACAGTCGCTCTTCGATCGTCGATTTCGTTTCAATATAAATTTATTTAATATCTATAGAAAATCACACGGCAACTCTAAAACCCGACTCTAAAACCTATAAAAAGTCTCAATAAAATCTTAGCCTTCGCTACTGTCAGTGTCAGTCAGCTATTGTCCACTAGTCACTCAGTGTCAAATGTCAACCTTCAGATTTTGCTCTTAAAACACAATTTAAGGCATCGTTTTCCTCATTGGATTGACTCGTACTTTTAATAAAAGCTGTAATAATAGAAATAGTTTATTTTGTGTCAACTTAAAAATAATAAGCACAAATTAAGTAAGGGGGTTCAAGTTTAATTTCAATTTATTTATCTTTTGTCATTTAAAATATTCTAAGACTAGTCACACAGGATACATTTTGATACGGGGTAAGTCAGTAAATTTTCCCACGGATTTAAAAGAACAATTCTATTAAACGTTTTTATTATCTTCAGCTCATTATTGAGAGCGGAGAATTGAATAATATAATTCATCATAGTCATTGCAGGCATTGCAGTTGTTTTTTTGTAAATCGTCGCGGGTCATCGCAGGGCAGCGAGCAAGGCCTTTGTTAATTAGGGCTGTCACTCGTCAGTTAACTTGGAAGTTCGTTAGTACAGATTATACAGGGTGTGTGACTGATAAGTCACGAAAACTCAGTATCACGCAAATCACGAACATACCGCTATAGTTTTTGAAATTGCTTTTACAATTAACGTGGAAACACAAATTACTGCACAAAAATACAAAGAAAATCAGTGCTTCTTAGTTGATTATCAACCAACTTTACATTACAAACAAATACGAGTATTTTTCCAGTAAACCGTTAACGATAGAGAGAAGTATGAGTATTGTTTGTTTTTAACAATTAATATTAGAGAGAAAACCGCAGCTCTAGTAAATAATATATTTTATCTAAAGTAGAAGGACCATTAGAAAATCTATTCTTTTACCACCTTTTTTTTTTTTTGTTGTGGAACTGGCACCTAGACTCACTTAGCTTTATGTCGTTCAAAGTGATCCTTGTAATACAACTGAATAAACATGTTTTTGATTTTAACTTCATAAATATTGCGGGGCAGCCCTAGATAACCTCGCCATGCAGACTGCATCACGCCAAGGCCGCGCACGTGGCTGCATGTACCTGCATTTTATTGCCCTCGGTGACTGTACTTACACACCATTTCATCACTTTCCTGTGCAAATGTACTGAAGTCATATGATGTGTTAAGACGCTGCACTCCATGAAACAACTCACTCGCATACTGACGAATTAGTTGCTCGCGATTTTTGTGCTTTTATATTTTTTAAAAAGCCAAGTGTGTGAGTGTCAAGGTCATCGGCGGCGGTCTGCCCCTTAATACAAGTAAATTAAAGTTTAATCCAGGAAAACAAATAAAAAGCCAGTTAAATTAAATAAACTTTATTATATAGGTAAATAACGTAATATTTTGCTCTTGGGTATTGATATTAACAAAGAACTAAAATATAGCACCTACTATGTAAGTACCAAGAAATTATTTATTCAGTAAAATTGCGCGAATTAATATTACTAACCTAAAATAAGGAATAATCTACACTTACAAACATGTAAATACATAAAATAATGAACGTACGTGATCAAGCGCTCGTCGCGCTATTCGTAACCAGACCAATCTTTTGCGCCGTAGACTGTGGGTTCGATCCCTATACCGAGAACAACTTCAAAGCAGGAGGGGGGCTTGCTAGTGTTATGTTCATTCATCATCATCTTTATTTATTTATTACTCCGAAATCAAAAGTGTATTTATTCAGTAGGATTGCAAGAACCACTTTGAAACGTCCTATAGCTAAGTGAGTCTAGGTGCCAGTTCCACGCGACCAAGTCTAGAAGAACAGGCAACAAACTACTCTTGGTTCCTTCCTACCTTCTGTGCTGAGGGCTCTGAGCCACGATGTTTTCTTAGGGCGGCTTTTCTTCTTCATTGATGAGTCCTAAGGACGGTCTAAAATCCGTATAGTTGCCTCTCCACCACCCACCGAGAACAAATATTTTTGTGGTGAACACAGATGTTATTACTACTACGTTACTACTATTGTATTATAAGTATGTATTTACAAAAAAAGTTGAAATAAGTATTATATCTGGTTCCCATAGTACAAGCTTTGCTTAATTTGGGGCTAGATAGTGTTGTGTGGGTTGTCAATAATATTTATTTATTTTATTTATACAAACTTTATACTACTTTATACGAGCTAAACATCATTATGGAAACTAATAAACAAGTGACTTTCACAAACGAATAAAAAACTAGTTTCGACCAGATAGCGCAATTAAAATCATCTTGATATTTATTGTTTGATGGAAAGCCAGCACCTGTTTTGATACTATAAAACTCGTTTTCAACTCATATTTTACATGCTTAGTTTAAGTTGTGTAAGCAATGCCGAAGTCAAGAGTTTTGTATTGAAGCTACACCAATAGGGGAGAATCGTGGGTTCAATCAAATCCCAGGTTATAACTTTTAGTACATAATTTACTTACTCTAATTAAGTAAGCTCGTATGAGCCTGATTATGAAGTTTTACACTCGAATAAAGCGTATTAAAATTCGCACAACTCTTCGCAAAATTCTGTAGCATGTAATTTGAGAAATCGCGAGTTAATTTCGAGTCACGATCGCATCCGTAGTAGGAGCTGTCAATGTCAAGGGCACAGAGCACACATACACGTGTCTATGTGTGCGTGAGATGACATTTATACGACCGAATTTGTGTGTTTATTGTTATGTCACGAAATCGAGCGATAAAGTAATATTGTTATGCGTCAATTTATTTTTCTATAGCACTTGTCTGTCATCATCATCTTCCTGCCCTTATCCCACGCTAAGTGGGGTCGGCACAACAGGTTTTCTTCTTCCACTCACCTCTATCACTCGTCATCTCAGTGCTCACTCCTTTCCTGCTCATGTCATCCCTGACGCATTCCATCCATCTTTTCTTTGGTCTACCTCTTCTTCTATAACCACCATCCACATCCATTCCTAACACTTTTCTCGTAATATGACTCTCATCCCTCCGCATGACATGCCCATACCATGCTAACCTATTACTCCTCATCTTATCCGTTATTTTTCTATAGCACTTGTCTGTGTAAGTAGTAAAATAAATTATAGTAAGTAGGTAGGTATTTCTGGTATTCTAACTAAAAATATTAACTTTTTTCTCGTATGTATTTAAAAAAAATTATATAAGTATTATATCAGTTATCTGGTTCCCATAGTACAAGCTCTGCTTAGTTTGGGGGTAGAAAGTGTGGTGTGAATAAAAAAATCGGTTGTCTGTAAAGTCGGTTTACTGACGATAGTTGAACGTGACAACGTCATACAGCTGTCCACGCGGACGCATCGCTCACTCAAGTAGGAGAGAGAAAGATGTCGAACGCTGCCAAACGCGGAGGCCGATTGTGCCTCTTTGTCGCTCGTTCCGCGCTCTCGCTTGCACTTCAAGCTTTAAATGGAACGCCTCAGAGCGAGGTAACGCCGCATGAATCATGTTTTTTCGTGCGTGCAGCCGGCTCCATCGAATGATAAGACGTTGTCACATCAAAAAAGTCCTCACCTAAGTAAAACTTGAAAGTAAGGCCCTCTGTCCCGACCCCAACTAAAACAGGATAAGAGACGTTGATGAAAAATATTTCTTCGTAATACCCATAACATTTTTAAGGCGCAAACGAGCGACCACTACTGAAACTTCATTAGGACTTAACAAGTGCTATTCACGCTGCCAGTTGATGACATTGAGTCCGGTCCATTAACTTTCCGCCCTTCAACTTTTCAGAAATAACCTGAAAAACTGTCAAACTTACATATAACCGAATGGTTCCGAAACTATTGCTAACGAGATCATCTCGCTGCCTGAGAGTTAAGAAAAAAAAAACGGTTGTCTGTAAAGTCGGTTTACTGACTATAGTTGAACGTGACAACGTCATACAGCTGTCCACGCGGACGCATCGCTCACTCAAGTAGGAGAGAGACAGATGTCGAACGCTGCCGAACGCGGAGGCCGTGCGTGCCTCTTTGTCGCTCGTTCCGCACTCTCGCTTGCACTTCAAGCCTTAAAGGGAACGCCTCAGAGCAAAGTAACGCCGCATGAGACATGTTTTTTCGTGCGTGCAGCCGGCTCCATCGAATTATAACACGTTGTTACGTCAAAAACGAAACATTATCATGAATTTCATCCCGAAATTAAATCCAAATACCAATTAAGATAATTTGAGGTTGTCTTAGAGGTGTAGTCAGAGGTAGGTCCAAATCACACACACATCACTTCACTTCACACACTCACTCACTTCACTTGGCACATAAGTAGATAGATAGGTAGATAGAACATAGATAAAAAATACTTTATTGCTGACCATTTTTGTCAGTTTTAGTCTGCCTTATCAACAGGAAAGACAAGGCCAATGTGAGCAGAGCTGAGAACCCCGTAAATTTCCTCATTTCTGAATTTCGGGAATATGCAAATATTTCAAATTTTGTAGCACTTGGGGAAAACGGTATAGCCATAGTTTAGTTTCAATTATTCATACGCTAAAACTTCCTTAAACCAACCGCAGAACACAGAACTGTTTTCTGTGAAACCAACGGATCTCTAAAACAAGCTACTGCGTGACGTATTAATCATTTGAATTTGACATTCATCTGACGTTGCTGTCACAAGAAAAAACAGCTGTTGGCACTCGTCATAATGTCACCGTGAGGCTATGCAGTAACGTGCTAAGTGCGAGTTGTTAGACAACATTTAACATTGCTCGAATTTTTGCGAGAATAATTAAATTTAGAAAAAAATAACCTTCACAACTTTAATCTCCAGTCACGGTAAAAACTCATAGCTCTATAAATACCTACCCAAGTACCAACCAGGAAAACATCGTGGGGAAACCGGGGCATGTCGTAGAACCTGAAAAGATCGCAAACTTGTGCCAAAGGCACGAAAGGAGGCACATTGATGCGCACTTTTTATCCTTTCACCACACTTGGTTCGAAAGAACCAGTGACACCTTCATTATGCGAACCTTCAGGGAATGGAACTCATTGCCGACGGCTGTTTTTCCTGACCACTACAATCTGGGCCACTTCAAGGCAAGAGTGAATAGGTGTCCATCCTGCTAGACCATCCTGCTCCATCGTCGGCTACATCGTCACTTACCACCAGATGAGATTGTAGCCAATGGCTGATCTACAACATTCAAAAAAAAAAAAAAGTGACACGTTAAGAAGAGTACCAACTCAAAATTCTGAGGACGTCGATACCAGAAAAGTCTGAACTAGAGTACGTCAAAAGTAGACGCAAAACCGCGCTGAAGCTAATAAAAATTTTTCTAGAACATTTTTTGGAAAGGCGTATAGCGGATGATGACGAAGCCAACATCATAAAACTAACCTAGGCCACACTACGTCGGCGATAACAGTGGGTGGCAACGACAATGCAGTTTCAGTTGTTTGCACTGACTTGGTATAATCAGCTACTAAAGTGAAAGATTATAAAACGCGTGACGTAATCACGTTTTTTAATATGTACACCAAATACAGTTATTTCTGATTACCGTGGAGTGTTGTCACGGAAGACCAGCGCTATACTCGTAGTAGCTATACTTGTATAAGTGACGTTTTATTTGTTTTCCTGGATTAAACTTTAATTTACTTGTATTAAGGGGCAGACCGCCGCCGATGACCTTGACACTCACACACTTGGCTTTTTAAAAAATATAAAAGCACAAAAATCGCGAGCAACTAATTCGTCAGTATGCGAGTGAGTTGTTTCATGGAGTGCAGCGTCTTAACACATCATATGACTTCAGTACATTTGCACAGGAAAGTGATGAAATGGTGTGTAAGTACAGTCACCGAGGGCAATAAAATGCAGGTACATGCAGCCACGTGCGCGGCCTTGGCGTGATGCAGTCTGCATGGCGAGGTTATCTAGGGCTGCCCCGCAATATTTATGAAGTTAAAATCAAAAACATGTTTATTCAGTTGTATTACAAGGATCACTTTGAACGACATAAAGCTAAGTGAGTCTAGGTGCCAGTTCCACAACAAAAAAAAAAAAAGGTGGTAAAAGAATAGATTTTCTAATGGTCCTTCTACTTTAGATAAAATATATTATTTACTAGAGCTGCGGTTTTCTCTCTAATATTAATTGTTAAAAACAAACAATACTCATACTTCTCTCTATCGTTAACGGTTTACTGGAAAAATACTCGTATTTGTTTGTAATGTAAAGTTGGTTGATAATCAACTAAGAAGCACTGATTTTCTTTGTATTTTTGTGCAGTAATTTGTGTTTCCACGTTAATTGTAAAAGCAATTTCAAAAACTATAGCGGTATGTTCGTGATTTGCGTGATACTGAGTTTTCGTGACTTATCAGTCACACACCCTGTATAATCTGTACTAACGAACTTCCAAGTTAACTGACGAGTGACAGCCCTAATTAACAAAGGCCTTGCTCGCTGCCCTGCGATGACCCGCGACGATTTACAAAAAAACAACTGCAATGCCTGCAATGACTATGATGAATTATATTATTCAATTCTCCGCTCTCAATAATGAGCTGAAGATAATAAAAACGTTTAATAGAATTGTTCTTTTAAATCCGTGGGAAAATTTACTGACTTACCCCGTATCAAAATGTATCCTGTGTGACTAGTCTTAGAATATTTTAAATGACAAAAGATAAATAAATTGAAATTAAACTTGAACCCCCTTACTTAATTTGTGCTTATTATTTTTAAGTTGACACAAAATAAACTATTTCTATTATTACAGCTTTTATTAAAAGTACGAGTCAATCCAATGAGGAAAACGATGCCTTAAATTGTGTTTTAAGAGCAAAATCTGAAGGTTGACATTTGACACTGAGTGACTAGTGGACAATAGCTGACTGACACTGACAGTAGCGAAGGCTAAGATTTTATTGAGACTTTTTATAGGTTTTAGAGTCGGGTTTTAGAGTTGCCGTGTGATTTTCTATAGATATTAAATAAATTTATATTGAAACGAAATCGACGATCGAAGAGCGACTGTAATTCAAGTCCTCGTATTTATTAACTAAAATCATAATCTTATTTTTTTTTATCCTATATTTTTTATAAATGTAGGTGAGTAATTTAACTTACAGAAGTCTTACAATAATAATTTAGATAATTTATTTTTTTTACTAGCGTTGTGCTTGTACTGCTACGATGTGCACGAACAGGAATATTAGAACAACCGCTAAAGACTAAGAAGAAAGATGAAGAGAAGGGGGTAGAAAAAAGTCAGTTATTAGGTAGCTGTGGATAAATACAACTTAGGAAAATATTTAGGTTTTTCTGATTGCGAAATTAATGAATGTAAACCTAGTAGTTGACATCAAGCACCCTATTGTTTTTATCAAACAAGGCACAGCCCTACACTTTCATAGTGTGTCACGTACGCCACGGTGACGTCACGATGCACACGACTCACGGAAATTACTTGACGCTTCTCGCGGATATTCGCTGTTTTTGAACGCAAAATCGATACCATACTTCATAGAATTCGAGGCTTAATCTTTATAACGTCATGATATTGAGAAAACTACGGAAATAGATAAAAGTAAAATGTGGTATCAAAAAGAAAAAAATCGAAGCAAAAATGTAGGAGAGGTTTCTAGCATAATTTTATCATGCAGTTCTTTATATCAGAATTTAATTAATATGCTGCATTTCGTCGTCCATTGAAAGCCAATACGATCAACAATGCATTTGTGCCATTGTTGAACGGCCAGTCTAGACTCGTTATTGTAATTAAATGAGGATTGTTGCGTACGATTTATTACTATCGACCATTTGCTGTTGACCAGCGACCCGCCCCGGATTGTCATGGATTTAAAAAAAATAGAAATTAAGAGCCTAAACAAAGAAAAATATGTAAATATCTAGGTAATTAAATGCCTAGGTATCAAGTTATAACAACCGATCTTCCTATAAAATAACGAACTTTATTAACCAAATAGTTTCTACAAAATCAAATGGCTACGCTGATAGCTAGAGAACTCTAAGTTGAGCAGTTCAGCGTGGCCATCATTTTGTTGGGTGTTCGCTAGTGATCAAACAAATTGCCTTTCCGTATAAAGTAAAACATCAAGGTTCCATAGTGCAGCTCTGCTTAGTTTGGGGCTATTGTGTTGTGTGGATTGTCCACAATATTTTTTATTTAATTATTTCTAGAAATAGCTTAAACTAAATCCAAATTCTATTCAAAATTTATATCACAAGGATCACTTTGTTAAGTCTTAAATGAGTCGAAGGCCCGTATGCATAAACAATGCTTGAGTATGAGTGGAGCTTCAATATAGACTTTTTGATAGATCTCCATTGAAGTGTCAAAAATGGATGCTTGCGGCTTGACTCAGACTCAAGCACTGTTTAGCAACATTGTATGAAATCTGTTACATAGCGCAAGTACATGGTTATCTTTAACAAGCATTGTTAGTACACTTGGTTTGATGCCAGGGCCCAGAGCGGCCGGACCAATTTGGATAAAAGGTTGCTAAGCTGCTGCGTAAAATCTTTGGCTCGCTTGAAACGGAAACCGTTATTTGACGGACGTCATTTAGATTTCGAAAATAACACAAACAAAGGCTATGGAAAAATTTTGGTTAACGTAGTGAGCTGCTTTATTTGACAGACGTCATTCAGGTCTAGAAAATCAGACTTAATATTGGTTTACTAGGCCCGTATTCCGAAACAGTGATTGAGTGTGAGTCGAGCCTCAAGCAAATATTTTTTGACAGTTCTCCATTGATAAATGTCAAAAACCTGTGATTGAGGCTCGTCTTAGACTCAAATACTGTTTCAGATTACGGTCTTAGTTAGCTGACTTAGCCGCGGTTTTACTCAAGATGTTTTCGTTAACTGTTTGAAAGCACGGAAATTGCGTGCATATATTCATGAATAAAAAAAAACGGGTGCTCGAGACCGCAAGGAAATTAGATTCACTGTACCCTGAGTTTGAGTTGCGCTCTCTATTTCTTGTGTAATGCACCCATTTTCTCAGAGGGATTTGTTTGAAGTCACGAGAGTTCACACCGTAACAAGATTGGTAGGCGCTTCTGAAAAAAAATTACGATTGTCATACTCCGGTCACCGGTTCTCAGAGCACCAGAACTTAAGTACTGCAGGGTCGCAGATTATATGCTAATAATGTGCTTTAAGTGAAGAGGATAGTCTCCATTTTTGGCAACAGACATCTAAAAGTTTGGAGAAGTTTGTGACGCCCATTAAAAATTATTGCCACTCTATAGGGGAGGTGGTGTTCTGAATCAGGATTCGGATTGGTTACTCTGCAGAATAAATTAATTCATACCTTTATTTACCTGTTTTTTTTTACTCTTCAATACAACATCTAAGATAAGTATTTCTTTGTATTTCTTCGCTTGTCTTCTTCGGAAAGTAATTATTGCGATGCAGGAAATTTTCAATTTTATGACTCCCGAAAAGACTGCAGAATTTGTTTATAGAAACATGCTTATAATCATTTTGGCGACACTTTTTCGGCCACATGGCCGTTCTACAATGTTATGTGATCTACACACTGCTATGAAGTGTCACTATTGGTATGCATTTGAAATATTCGCGTCTCGTGCCAAATGCTTATTGTTTAATAAACATTTTATAATGTGTTGCGTTGAATAACTCCGCTTCACGTTAGTCCTACGTTAGTCCTGGCTTTATATGATAACCATGATGAGGCCTTGCTAAGCTAAGCTATCAATCCAGCTATCAATGCTATCTCTTAGCATTTGTGTTATTGTCAAAAAATAACGTTAAACCTTGTAAAATTAACGTACAAAATATTCAATCAAAATCAATGCAGATTTTCCCTCGGAGCTTCGACATGGGGTCCTTCAAAAACCGCGTCTATCAATTCTTAAAAGGCCGGCAGCGCATCAGCACCACCTCTGGTGTTGCAGGTATCTATGGGTGACGGTGACTGCTCTCCATCAGGTGGCCCGTCTGCTCGACTGCCTGATGAGGCATAAAAAAAAACAAAACATCAAATACTTTAAAATATTTTGCGGATCTATAAGTATGCAAATAACATTGTACCTAACATACCTACATATACATTTATATGTATTGTGATAGATATCTTATAAAAAATAGGAAATTTTGTTGCATTGGTAAACGAAAAATTCATTCAAATGGTTTTAAATATTTTGTGGTATGTAAAATTTTGATCGGGACGATAAAAAGAAGTAATAATATGTTTCAGAGTTATGTATATTGGTAGTGTTAACCAGTTTTGGGAGTAGGACATCCCTAATCGAATCAAACAGCGTTACACATCTCTAGTGGAGGAAAAAAAGGAGAGGGAGAAGGAATATGGCGTCGCTACGTGTAGTTGTATTGTTTGCGGTGTAATAAAGTAAAACAGAGTTGTAGCTATATGTAATCATAATCAATGAAGAGTTTTCGTCGTAACAGTAGGTACTGGATTCGTCGAGCTCACTCTAGTCCCAACGAATGAATAAGGCATCGGTTCCATGCGCAAACAGCCCCGGTTCGATTCTCGTGCCAAGCCAAATATTTGTACTGGACGGATAAGTATGCGCTTCGGGTCTGGCTCGTGTTTGCACCATTTTGTCTTTAACATTAGGATATCCTGATTCGGGACAGTTCAAATATTCTCAAATCCTTTGAGAAATTGGCTCGGTTTGATTTTGTAATGAAACATCTCTTCTCGTTATTAACTGTAGCTTCAAATTTTTTGTTTTTATACTTCAAGCTGTAGGAACAAGCACCTGATATTAAGTGGTAACCATCGCCTAACAAAGCATTGCCTCGCAGGTCACGCACGTCAGGAACGTGCCCTGCGATGCACTGATCTGCGTCTATCAACTTAAGATTTAGCGGTCAAGAAATGATAATTATGATCTCTGAGGAAGTATGAGTCACACTCGCACTTCTGCACGTCCGTTTCTTTTTGATTATAAATAGTGACGGAACTGGCATATAGTTTCCGTTTGCTAAATAATAACGTCTTTTATTCCCTTGTGATAAGGTTCATTATTTTATTACGTTCAGACGGCCTCAGAGCCACGTAATTAAACGCATGTCCCGTTCTAGAGCAGAGGTCAATTTGTATGCAAATCGCTATTTAACTATTTATTCATATGAATTAGTTTGAATATTTAAATCGGACCGAATGATACTGTCTGACTCATGGAGACAACGTAGTGTCCCTAGCAGAGATACATCTTCTTCTATTTTCTTTCAAAAATCAGAAACACTCAGTCAAATCAGTATAAGTAAGTTTCATACCATTTTAGTTTATTCTGCTTTGAATGAAGGCTCGTTTCGTTTACCTGAAACAAAAATTAAAACATTAGTTAGAAAGCTGAACTGGCGCTTACCAGTGGCGTGAGACAGATAAATCAAACACAAAATATTATTATTTACAGTACTTAGGTACTGTACAGTAGTTACAATACAAGTACCTAGGTTGAACTCTTTTTAAAGAGTTCGTCCGGGGAAATACTATCATCGCTCAACAGCAAGCCGACCACGAACTTGCTATCCCTTTTTCCCATTAAAATGAAGAATAAAACACATTGTTTTTATTGCATACTGAATGCAAAGTCAAAACAGAACCGCCGCAATTACATATCAACCGAGTCTAACAAAACATCTTGCTAAAAAATATAAAAAATCCCGGCACGCCTTACCAAGTGGCATTAACAGTAATGCGAGACAGCCGCGCGCCGAATAAAGTGCACAGCAAACAATTCATTGCCGCTTACCTCGGCGCGGCGTTAAGGCACGGATCCACCGCAGTGCACGCTGTGCACGGCCACGCGGCGCAGTTTAGCTGCGTGTATTAATTAGTTTGACAACCTGAGTCTACGTTCTGGGTTTATCGTGGCACGGCGCACGGAGAGGCTACGCACGTATTAGATCAGGGTAACCTTATTTTAAAAAGAAAATGTAGAATAGTAAGTAAATGGTTTATTACATCAATGTCTTTACAATTTACACTTTATTTAACTAAATAATAGCTTTAGTCACGTTATTCAACACAAAACTACGTACCTTACAGTAAAAATATATCAACTACAAAGAGATATAGCGAACTAGGTACTTATCTTAACAATCAAGGGGTGAACTCAGAGCCGAATCACATCGACAGTTCACAGAACGAAACAATAACCTTCTCCTTCGAGTCCCAAGCCCAGAATAATCCACCGCCTCGCCTAGCCTCAGTCAGGCGACCCACATGACAGTTGATAGACAGAGCCCCCTATCGGCAATATCGTCATCCGTTCTGCGCAGCTTCTGACTACCATTAACAATTTATTGATATAATAAATTGTTAATAATTTCGAACAAATAATAATAAAATATAACATTATTTATCAAATCGTTTTAAAGCAACTAGGTACATTGTTCTTAAATTAAATAAACTCAATCATTTCAAAACTTACAGATTATTACCTACTCATTTCTGTAAACACAATAAAATAAAATAAATCTATTGTTTTTAATAAATTTTAGCCCCTATTATCTACTAGATACGACACACGCGCCACTGCAATCCACGGACGAACTGCGCTGTGATAAACGATTTGTACGTAGTCGTGAGTCATATTCGTGTATTGCAGTGGAAACCTAGACCCATGTCGACAGCGATGATCTATGCAATCGCTTATTCGAGCAAGCCACGCGTGTGTCAATGACGTCAATTAATGCGTAGCCTCTCCGTGGGTAGCAGTAGACACAACCACATAGCATTTTCTAACAAAACGAAGCACGTGCGTAGTCTCTCCGTGCGCAGTGGTGAGTCCGCGCCTTTATACTCGCGTACTCAGACACGGTAATGCAAATCGTGCAATCCGCGACCGTCGTCGTAATAAAGTCGTTAGTGTTCAGGTGCTATCGCGGTACGGATTGCAACGAGATTTTAATTGATTTGAGTTATATTTGATACAGCATATTCTTAAAAAAAAGCTTTATCAGACTTAATCAACTGAAGGATTTATATTCAATTTAATATGGAAATATTAGTTAAATCGATTTATTTCGCATTTATTTATTTATGCGAATACGAAATTGATTGAAATATAACTTAACAAACAGAATCTTGAACAGAATAGATGAAATAAACTTTATCATTTTAGGATTACTTATATGTATCAACATTTGCTAATGAGATGATAAGCGAGTGAAGAACCAAAACCAGTTGGGACGACCGACGACGAAGTGGGACAAGTACAGGGACTGAGCATGATGTATCCCCGTTTGCTAGATTCTGCTATGACTATTAGGATACATCTGGTAGAATACTAGAGTGAAATCTTATTGCGATTATGCCTTGCTACACACCCAAATTCTGTAAGAACGGTGTTCAATTCAAATCTGTACAAATTTTGGTCCTTCGAACCGGATCCCTGGCACCTTGCACCAATAAAAAGCGCGCATTTAACTTGTTAGAAACCTTATTCTTTTTACAAAATTCTAAGCATCCATTACAGCAATGATTGGAAGAAACCAGCAATTTCAGCAAAAAAATATGAAACAGCAATACGACAAAAACGTGAAAATACCTGAATATAAAATGAAAAAGCTCGAAGTAGTTGTATAAATATTGCCAACTTCCGTCGCCGATATCGTTGGAACGGAAATAAAAAGAAAATAAGGCTAAGCGTGAGTCGACCTCAATGGCAAGGTTCCGTGCGACTGTTGCTATCTGGCTGCATTTTCAACAAAGATTTTACAAGTAATAGGTAAAGTAAAATAACTGAGCAGCTGAACCATGTTATAGAGATCGTTTAATTTCAAGTTAAGTTATTTCAGTAATCAACTTGACCTGGAAAGCAGAATCTATTCAAAGTTAGAAATTTCAGAACTGAAGAATCCGTAAATACCTACGTGTAAATACACAAGGTAGAAACGATCGAAAAGAGTTGTCGTGTCATCATTTCTCTCACAGAAGAGAGAGAGACACGCCGGCGAAACAATTGTCGTAACTTATTGAGTAAAACCCTTACTTCTACCCTTGTTTCTGTATGTGTTCTATGCTTTTTTTTCTCTTATGATTTTTTGTGTAGCCGTACCTTTATTCGATGTTCTTCTCTTTCTGTTGTTTTATTTTCTTTAAAAGTTGTGTTTTGTGCCAAATAAAAAGTTATCAATCAATCTATCTTACTCCCTACATAGTCTGAACTAGAGGTACAGAACTCCAAAAACAATGTAACTGCGGTAGAAAGTAAGCTAAAGGCGAGGCGAGGAGTCTTCAAGATCTCATTTACATTAACTGGATAGACAAAGAGGTTGTTTCCAAATGAGTTCCTGCAAAACGAGGATTTAACTAAGCTCTTGAACTTCCTGACCTTTGGAACAGCTAATTCAGCTATCTTTGAATATTTATGTTAAATATTTTCTTCAAATTGGCTGAGGCAATTTTTTTACCTATAGAATAACACTGTTCGTCAAATAAACAAGTTTCCTACTTTTTTTCGGCTAGTCACAAACTAGGACTGCTTAAAAACTCCTTGCTGTAAGGGTTTCACACCTCTTTGAATAAGTAATAGTAATTTGACATGACATAATGTCAACTGATCAGAGAATACAGAATACAGAATACTTTAACTGGCGTTCTGCAATCATCAGCAGAAGGTTACCTGGCCTTAAGTGACTGAAGAATTGAGCACATCTAAGCGTTCTGCTGTGGCGATCAGTGAAACACAGTCATATGACAGCGATATTTAACAGCGTTTCACAGATCGCCACCATAGAACGCTTAGTATGCACAAGGGTTAAGGTTTACCCCTTTTTTTGATCGGGGGATAATAATACTGGAACCTAGTTGTAGTTCGTTGCCTGTTCGTCTAGGCTTGGTCGCGTGGAACTGGCACCTAACCTCATCTAGCTTAAAGATGTTTGAAAGTGATCCTTTAATTACAACTGAATAAAGATTATTTTTTAATTAGAATAAAGCTAAAACAAATTAGAGAGCCAATCAGAGAGTAGATTTGTTTATCACTGTGCGCACATAACCACTATTGCACCAATTTATTTTACTGTCATTTTTCCATTTCCACACCAGCGCAGCGGTTTTGTACAGCAAAATTGTAACGTTTGCTCGGTCGGTATATCTGTAATAGATATCGGAAATGGTATTAAGACGTTGACAACCGTCAAACAAGTTCTCGCTCTCCCATTTCTATGTTTATGAAGACGTAAAATTATAAAAATGATAAAAGAAAACAAAGTTTCTGAGAATTACGTTACAAATTTTCAGAATAACACTACAAATTTTGATCCAAACTAACCACTGTTTAGCGATTTTACATAACAACAGTAAAATTAAAATTCAAAAATGCATTACCTCTCAGTTGAATCACAAGGATCACTTTAAAACGTCTTTAAGCTAGGGCTAGGTAGTATAGGTGCCAGTTTCCCGTGACCGTAGTTCACGCATACGTGCCTATGGCAATGCTTTGTTATGGAGGATGGTTACTTAACATCAGGTTCATATGCTTGTTCTGGTCATTCGCGAAAATAATTTTCTTTCCCAGCTGTGAGTATCGTTCTTTACCCGAAACTGGTTGTGACAGAAGTGTAACATTATTGTTTACAAATAGACGGTGGACAGCACGTTACATATTTGACGGTTGTCTGCGTCTTAACATTCTACGGTATAGTTATCGGAAATGGTATTAATGAGCGTTCGCTGTTCCACCGCGGCCATTTCTTAGCTGTCTGTTTGTTACGAGAAAGGTTTTATTACATTTGTTACTTTTGCTACAGTACACGGAAGTGAATCGGTAGAGTTTTATGTTGATTAATTAGTTATATTATTTATTGCTATGTTATTGTGAACGGGCGTAGCTTTCTTGGTTATTCTTAACCGATCGTAAAGCAACGCTCTGCGCGGTGGCCATTTATACGAACTTCTTATCATAATTTTCGGCAGTGGCATTGCTCACGTAAATGTATTCGAAAGTATGGAACACAGGCTTTGCGAGTCTTTAAAATTATGTCTTGGCGACTGATCGAGGCGACTGGGCTGGAGGGTATCTAGCATTGCTATGCAGCGTAGCAATGCCGCCAGCGTCGTGAGGACGCTTCCGTCTGGTACTGATTTAGATCAGTTGAGCTATCTCTAGATTTGTAACGGTCTGTAGATAGCTCAACTGTTTCTTTGTGTTCAATTGTAAGTTTCTTTGTGTAAATAAATGTATTCGGAGAAGTATGGAATATGATATACGAAATCAAAATCAGTATCACAAACAAAATAAAATTGGTACTTCTCGTTTAAAAAAATGCACCGATGGTTTTGTTTCGTTTTTATACAATAGGCAGACAGGATAAAGTTGGTTTATTCAATGGCGTTATTCGTCCTGAAAAAACAACCACAGATTTGAATAACGAAATAGATTTAATACAATACCGAATTAACATAAAAAATCAAGTACACCAAATCTCACACCGACCATTAAACCTTTTAGATAGAGAAACTAGTTATAAATATTCAGAGAGAAAATAAATAACCAAGCTTCTAAAAAAACAGGTTGTGTTTAACATCTGTATAGATAACGCTCGATTAATTAAATTATTTATGGTGAAGGGTTCCAATCGGCACCCTTGCGCAAGAACCGCGTAACTCAGGAAACCCAAAATATTTTGTACAGAAATCTGACCCTAAAAGGTATCAAATGACGCCGCACAAAAAATATAGTCGAATGAACAATAGGTCCACTTGTAATTTATAGATCTAGATAAGGGTCAACCGGTCCTGTATGTCCGTTTGTCACACCCTTCGCGCAGTGGCCGCTGCTGCGAGGATCGATCGACCCGCGTGACAACTCCTAACTGATACAGTTCTTTAATTAACTAAATTACAATTTTAAAATGGAAAATGCTTTAAAACCAGCGTAATAATTTACAATCAGCCGGAAAGTGGTAAATTTATGTGTGCGTTGCTCTTTGATAAATCAACAGTGCGTAAATAGAAAAAATATGTAGGGCAGTGTTGATGGCGGTTATCTATGAATACATTAGGTTTAAATAGCTATGTGGCGTTTATAATGCTGTTGCTGGTGTAGTGTGGTGAAAGTAGACTCTCAAAACTGCACTTAAAATCCTTTCACCACATTGGTTTGAAAGAACCAGTGACACGATAAGAAAAAGAAGAACTCTATTGCGACAGTAAAAATTACTTTTATAAGCTTTTCATACTGTAAAACATTTATTTACATAAAGAAACATACAATTAGGCAAATATTTACAAAATACACAAGAAACAGTTGAGCTATCTGCAGACCGTTACAAACGATCTAGAGATTGCTTCATTCGCATGCAATCCAACGTAATGTCACTTGAATTAAATTCTATTTTAATTATGTCGAAATGCTGTTCAGCATTTCATTTCATAAAATGCAATTAAAACTAAATTATCAACGTGCAAAATGTAATTAAAATTAGAAAGAAAGAAAGACACTCGTAAATCCAAGTTTCGTAATCCTCTTTTTTTAGAAACATTAGTTCAACAAGGTTGAAATTGTGTTTGCGTTGTTAGCATGAATTTATAATGATCTCGTATAAGAAAGTTTACGAAACATGAAATGAAACCTACCTAAAAATATCAACGGAATCTAAAACCATTACAATAAAACATGTATTCAGTATAATTTTAATTCAGGCCAGCTACTTCTTCCCTACATGTTTTCTCCATTGAAATTTCACCCTGTGGGACTCTTATTTACGCATAATGTCCCTAACCTTTTGTTTTTACGTGGCATTTTGCCAGAAATGGTATTCATATCATACCGAACATTTTCGTTATGGTTAGTTTAATTTTATGAAAGTTTATAATTAAAAACGGTAGGTGTTTTCGTTTGTTGTATATTAAACAACAGTTGAAGTAGGTTAGAATATTAATGTGTTTATCTAACTAAAGCATATCGATTCGTTGATGAAACTCAAAGATACAAAAAAAATATTGTGGACAATCCACACAACACTATCTAGCCCCATAATAAGCAGAGTTTGTATGATGGAAACCAAATACCTAATTAGTATTTTTTTTGTAAATACAATTTAAGATTACAATACCTACACCCATACAGAGTACAAACATCTATGTTCACCACACAAATATTGGTTCTGGTGGGGATCGAACCCACGGCCTACGTCGCAGAAGGCAAGAGCTACTACCAACTGAGCTGATAGGCCAATCGAGTAATACAGGGTTATTCATAATTAACTGCAAATACTCAGGAATTAGGTTCAACAAATAAAATAAAACATATTTATGAAATGATTTTATTTAAATTTTGATTTAAGTTTTTGTATCAAAATTTTTTTTTTTTTACGGCTATTGCATAATGATTGCCATGGAGAACAGGACGATGACCCACCCAGGCGGTGACTGAACGCAGAGTGTCGCTCACGGCGCGCGGGCGCAGATCAAAGGTCAAAATAGGTCAGGCGCCAATGATTCCAAAGGATATTCTTTATCGATTTTCTCGGGATTTTCATAACAAAACTTAAAAAAAAAACATTTTATAAATATTTTTTATTTTATTTGTTGAACCTAATTCCTGAGTATTTGCAGCTAATTATGAATAACCCTGTATAGTCAGTAATATGCGAAAGTTACCCGTATGATACTCATAATTATAATAGATTCAGCATGTGTTTTTGGCCATCTTGTACGACATGACAGCTTTATCAGAAATATCATCGAAGGAATGGTAGAAGGAAAGAGAGGAAGAGGAAGACCAAGAATAAGCTACATGAGCCAAATAAAAGCAAAGATCGCTGTCATGTCGTATAAGGAGGTCAAGGAGGTTGTCCTCAAAAGAAATACCTGGAGAAAAATAAAAATGCATACATCACGCCGACATGAGCGTTGCTCTTAAATAAGAAGAAGAACGTGTTTTTGATAGCGAAAGTTGGAAAAGTTACTTAAAGTTTTAAAAAGAAACTCGAAACATTTTTGAAACGTGAAAATAGAAAGGCATTCATCGCCAGCACACGCCAATGCGGCACCGATTTAAACTATTCCACTACTATTTCGGTAACAAGTCTATGCTATTTTAGTAGCGACCTTGACATTGGCAGCAGCGCCGCGTCACGCTCCGTCGGACACTCCCGCGCAGCCGCTTCAGTCGATCTTGTACCTTATCGACACACCCTGAGCTGTGTATTTTATACAACTAGCTGAAAAACAAGCATATGGCCTACCTGATGTTAAGTGGCAACCATCGTCTTTAACAAAGCATTGCTTCGTAAGAACCTCGTAAAACATCGTAAGGAAAGCGGTATGTTGATGAATCTAAAAAAAACAAAAACATGTGTCGAGTGAACGAAAAAGGCCTCTCTGAAATGAAAAGAAATGAAATGTTAATTCGCTTAAAATTCGCACCACACTGGATTGAACATACGTAGTAGTACCATAAGAAGACTCGAAAAAAACCTTCTGAGCACCATTTCGTGTCCAAATTAATAAATTCTAATGGTTTAAACTATAAACAAGGATTGAAGGATACAGTTATGCATAGTGAGTCCAAGCGCCATTTTCAGTTTTTTGGGAAATTACATAAACGCGTTTTTATTGGTAGAAGATTTGCATTTGCATCGTCAGAAAGTAAATCTATGTACATCGAAGCTCATATTTGTAATTTAACATGTTACAAGAAAAAAACACAAAAAAAGTTTTTATTTTGGAATATATCGTTAAAAATGCACTTGGACTCCTAATAAATATGATGTTCTCATTTTGCAAAACGAGTCCAAGAGACAAAATAATTATTTATTCTGGAAGATTAGCTTTAAGTGCACGTGGAAACGAATTAATATGATGTACTCATTTTGCAAAATGAGTATAAGTATAACATAAAAATGTTTCCTGGACTATTTTCCTATCGTTTAATAAAAAACCCTTGAATTTCCGTATTTACTCAGCATCTTATATTAGATGTTACAGAGGATTGATAAAAATAAATAAAAAACTATTAAAATGGCACTGATAGTATGTCCAGAAAATAAAACAATATAATTATCTAAAAAATATATTAAAAATATATTTAATAAACAATAATAATTTAAAACAAGATAAGGACTATCTCAGATATATCTTCAGCTTTCAGACAGACAGAAAAATGATTGATGATATTATTGGTCAACATCAACCCCAAACCCAGAACATATCGGGTAGGATGTAGGATGGAGTAGGTAAATAATATATAAATCTACTCTTCTTCAATAAGTTCCGGATCAAAAACCTAAATGGCCATCAACACCTTCAACAACAATATCATCTTCAATCGTGTCATCAGAAATTAAATCTTTGTCAAATGCTATAGCGTCGTTTGGGATATTATGAAACAGTGATTTTAAATCTTTTAGTTATTTCTCTGAAACATTTTGTCCTTTCCTACCCTTTCTTTTCTTTACATCAATTTCTAAGCTAACTACCTCTTCTACTGCTCCTGCCTTGACATAATGAGGCAATGGATGAATGATTTTAGGTTTCCTTTATCTGGTTTATTCTTAACCAATTATTATTGACCTTCTCGCCCACTGTTATCTTTTTTCTGTTGACAATAGCTTTTTCCTTTTCTTCAGTATTTGTGATTCTTTGTTCTGCAGCTTGCCATAACTTTCTTGTAGTCTTGTGGAGTATAAAGTATTAGTTGCAGTTTCAGAAATATAGGGTGCTTTTCGAGGAGAGATCATCAGGTCTATTTTTATACTTTTTTGCTATATTGTACGCCCGAAATAGGTAAGCTGTTGGAACATAATTACTTTTAAGATCTTTTATACACAGTTTTACAATAAAATATTTTAATCTTTATCTTTATACGTGTATTCTGGCCTTTATTTTTTTTATTCTGTTCTCCGCAACAATTAAGTTGACCAAAGAATTAAGTTTTTGACTTTGGTAAACTAGTATAATATGTGCTTCCATAAACATGACTTGGGTTCTTCTGCCAGCCTCTCCTTCCACCCAAACAAAGATTACGTTCAGAAGTTACAAACAACTGTCGCGTAGACTACTGATGCGTAACACTACGTCGTTTGGACTAGTAATGTTTAATGGAAATGTGCTTTTTCATCATAAAATTTGGTTGTTAGTTTTAAATTGGTTGTTGGACTTGTATTGCATTTCAAAATACTTAGTTTGCTATAGAAGGCGCTTGGACTGGGTATCAAAAAATACCACTTAGAGTGAAGCTGGCTGCATGACTGTTTTTTCTATGGCTTAATTATGCCCTAGTGATTACGAAAATGCGAAAAAATCAAAAAATGAAATTTGGCGCTTGGACTCCTTATGCATAACTGTATCCAAATGATACCACTCCTATTTTAGTAACCAGTCTTAGCTATTTTAGTAGTGACCTTGCTAGCAGCGCGCCTAGGCGATTAGCTAGATTACCTAACAAACGACTTCTAATGAACTATTTACTAAAGCTTGTCTCACCATGTTATTCAAATTTCTCTTTCACTAGCGGCCTCCCGCAGCTTCGCTCGCCCCGTTCCCGTTACTGTTTAGGGACAAAAATTCCTATCCTATATCCGTCTCCTGATTCTAAGCTACCTCCTCACCAATTTTCAGCCAAATCGGTTCAGCCGTTCTTGAGTTATAAATAGTGTAATTAACTCGCCTTTTTATATTATATACTAGTGGCCACCCGCGGCTTCGCTCGCCCGTTCCCGTAACACCCCGTTCCCGTTGCTTTTTCGGGATAAAAAGTATCCTATGCCCTTCTCCCGGTTCTAAGCTACCTCCCCACAAATTTTCTGCCAAATCGGTTCCGCCGTTCTTGAGTTATAAATAGTGTAACTAACACGATTTTCTTTTATAAATATATAGATATTACAACTTGATGGTATAATCAAAATAGGTACCAAGTTTAATAGTAATTATAAAACTAGCACTATCTCTTTAGTCAACAAAAAATAATGACACAGATGTCAGTACTAAATATTATCTACAAACATGTTTACAAGTTGATTTCGTTGATAAGAATGCGTAATAACTTTGTTACACGTGTAAGGTTCGTATTTTTAGAATATCGTTCCGCCTATACGTCGGTCGTAAGTCGGATTTCTACATCAACTGGTCGTTTTGAAGTATTTGTTCTAAGATGAACTAGCAATCATTTGTTCTAAATAGGTCGGTTAAACATTAACGAACGATGTAAACACAAACAAATTATTTCGGAACTAATCACCAATAACAACGAATGCCAAACACATAATTTTATTCAAATAGCTTAAAACTTCAAAGCAAATTACACAGAATGATTTAATAAATTACAAACTATTAATTTTGATGTTACGGAAACATTTAAATTGAACAATGTAGGAGCATGCCAAAAATCGATACCAACCGAGCACTGATCCAGCTAATTTGAACCCTACGTGGTTGACATAGAGTCTGATAGCAGACAAGCACTATCTCAGCTGGTCGTTTCATCGACCACACCTGTTCGCACAAGGACGCGCTTGTAACCTCGAACTTGACTTTGAAATCATGTGTCCAAATACTCAGTCTGCAGTCAAGGCCAGATAAAAATATCTACACTAATAAAATTACGTAAGCGCTCTATATTTTGTTTATTTATTTATCGTGATGAAATGAGCATGATAGTGATATTTCATAAGTTTTACTAAGTAGCTTCTTGTTTTTATTAGTCATGCATCATTGGTCGCACCGTACCGCACACACATTATCACTGTAAGACCAATATAATTCAACATACTTATAAGAATCTGACGAAGATTTTTATAATGTCCAAAAGATAAGAGCCGACCGGGATTCGGGCCCGCAACCTTCCCCTTCTATGAATCTTTTGTGATTTCCTCGAGTGCAGTAAACACTATAAAATCTGGCAAGTTATAAACTTATTGCCATCGAAACAATGATGTTTTTGAATTTTTGATACATTTCGTTTGTTCATTGGCTCTGTAGTAAAAGAACCATCTCGATTGCGGTGAAAAGAATTCAAGATCTATTCACGGATACTAAACATCCGGTGTGGAACGTCCGTGGTGTTACGAGTTACGAGTAAATAACACTCAACCACAAAATATTTTTTTTCTGGATTAGGCACGCATTGCTTTGAGAGTTAAATATTTTTTTTAAACATTCTTTTTTACCTATCGTGTTCCCAAAGTTTTTGTATAGTTTGTATTCTGGTGACGAACAAAGTTACTATACATAATATAATGATTTAAGTTTCATTTTGACAGTGACCGAAAATAGCCAGCAAATAATCTACCTTTATCTAGATTGTAATATTTAAATATAAAATACTAAATGCAACGACAATAATCAATACTCTCATGCCAAGGTTGATGTGACCGTTAGCTGGTCATTACAAATTGATTTGGTTAAAAAATATGGTGATTATATTATTTATTTTAAATACGGATCAATGCTAATTGCTAATTATATCACTGATGATAAGCACTTACGGCAAACGTTTGTTGAATGTTGTTGCATTACTAAATTTAATATTATGGAAATAATGGCCGTCAAAATGAAAATGTTCAAATATCGTATCGTATAAACGTAATCCCAACTAAGAACTCAAATCTCATAGCCCAGCCGAAATACCTCAAAAATGGGACAACACCTGAAAAATTATAAGTAGTAATTTTCTGATACTGATTTCTGATAGGGATCTAATTCTAGATCTCGGATTATGAATTTTTTATAACACTTTCAAGGGTGGATATCATTTAAAAATATGTTCAAAGTTATTTTAATTCTTAAAAATCTTGATAGATGAATATCTACGTTCCTCCACATTTTCATTTGAAAGTAATGTGTGGGAATTCAAAGATCAAAAATAAATGCACCTTGCATCAGTACGCGTTACTATGCAATAAAAAAGTTTAAATTAAATCTAAGCTTCTAGAATTTGACTCGTTAAAATCTATTAGAGTTTGACAAATAGCACCTCATGCAAAGTGCTCCCGACATTAAAATAGAGTAATTTAATGTTCAAAAACCAACACGTGATATTTCCATTCTGGCCCACGCCACGTCGAATTAGTGTAGGTTAGTGCACAGTCGTCAGCACTAGTATAGTTTTAAACTTGCACTGATACATATTTTTATAAAAGGATATTTAGTTCGTAGCTTCGCATTGCTTTATTAGATTTCATTACAGGCGACTTCATAACACCTCATCATTATCATCATTTTCTTGTCCTTATCCCACTTCATGTGGGGTCGACACAACAGGTTTCAGTTCTCTTCTCTCCTTTATTAGCCATTTCAGCAGTCACTCCTTTCTTACCCATAACAATCCATCTTTTTTTGGCCTACCTCTACTTCTATAACCATCCACATTAATACCTAGCACTCTTTTCGTTACATGTCCTACGTCTCAATAAACGCAGCGTCACATAAAATGCTGAGAAGACGTGTTCTGGGAGTTGATGCGAATAAGCAACAACAGCGTCATCTCTTGTGTCATAGCTTCTTCTCCAGAACTGGTGGAGACGTGTCTGAAATCCGTTCGTATATTTACTTGCCTGACAAATGTTATCAATCTTTCAGAAGCACTGGTGGCCTAGTGGTAAACCTAAGGTAAGGTCGTGGGTTCAAATCCAGTCGTGTACCAATGACTTTTTCTGGCCAAAAATGTATGCCAGTGCTCTCAAGCGGTGAAGGAAAACATCGTGAGGAAACCGGCATATCGTAGAACCTAAAAAGTTCGAAAATATGTGAGTAAGTGCACGAAAGGAGCCTCTTTGGGCGCACTTCAAATCCTTTCACCACACTTGGTTCGAAAGAATCTGTGACGCGATAAAAAAAAATATCTTTCAGAAAATGAATACATAATCAGGCTAGGACACTGTCAGGAAAATAACACTCTGCCTTAGTTACGAATTTTCAATGACGTCCTAGGTAGAAAAAAACTGCATCGGAAGCTATGCCAAAAAATACATATATTTTTACAAGTGACCGACATATTGGCTACTGTCCCATTAGCAACCGTAATTTAATATGATGCGTACAAACAATACAAGTCAAAAGAATTTGTAATCTAAAGAAAAGATGGGACTTTCACTCCTTCATGGCATGTCATGCGTTGAGGAGACTGAGACTTTACTTTAAAGTGTTTCTTTCGATAGTGTTATCAAGTCTTGCATAACTATTGAGCAGGCAGTGGAAAATGGAGCATTATCTACGTCATTTGGTAGAAAATGCTTCAGATTCTCAGTGTATAATTACCTTATTTTATTTATTTTCCTGACGTTTCGGCTATGTTGCGTATAAGGTAATATACGCGATAAATACCCGTGTAATAGTATAAACATAGACGATGCAAGGAGGAAACTATATCTGACAACGTAGTAAATCGTTATGGTTCTAAAATAAGAGGGCTATCTCATTATAAGTAATTAGACAAAAATTTCAACATTTTCGATGAGAGATAATCGTAGATGTAACTGGACTTGAATTTCATGAAATACTCATACTCATACTCATATTATTTATTGCAATTATTATGTTACATGGTGGGGTCTTAAAGTTAAAAATGGTAAATACATAATAGGCCCTAATGTTCAGGGCATAGCAATATCTAGAATGGAAGCGGGCCGAAGTCTGAAAAAATAGATAAATTAAAAGCTATTTGTTATTTTTATATTATGAAGTCAATTAAATTAGTATTATAACGCAGGCAGTGTATCATTGAAAAAGTCATTTAAATTATAATAGCATTTTTTTATCAATAAGTCCTTTAATTTTATATTCGAATGTCCTATCCTTTTCTACGTCTTTTATTTGTTCAGGGATTTTATTATAAATTTTTGATGCCATTGTTGTTGGACCGGAACTGTATTTTTAATTTAGAGTTAGGCAGTACTAATTTGTGCTTATACCTGCATGGGTAACGCCGTGGCAGGTCAGTTTTTTTTACGAAAAATTGTGGGTATTTTCTTACAAACTTGCAAGCTTCGAATATGTAGATGCTGGTTAATGTTAAAATTTTTAGGCTACGAAAATGTTCTTGGCAGCTTTCCGGAAGCTTAAATCGAAAGCAGCTTGACATTAACACGTCAAACTTCGATAGCTTGCGTCAATTCCGAATTTTTGATTTCTGAAAATTTTGACTTTTCTGGAGTTATCGCTTGCAGAGTGAGAGCGCAAATCAACTCATTAATAAATTTCATATCGCGTTCTTATCGATCGACGTACGAAAATTCAGCTCACTAGTAGTCGGTTGAAATTCAATAAAAACATATAACAGGTAATTATTTTCGACGTTATGTACTCAAACTCCAAGTGACAAGCTGTGTGTGCCAAGGCATGTGGATGTCTTGGCAAATAAAGTGAACCAATAAACAAATGACATTTCAACCGGCAATTTAGAAATTCATTTACTGCAGTTTTTTCTTTGTTTTTTCGTCTCGAAATATAAATGGTTGTTTTTCCCGATCGGTGCACTAAATCCACATGACGTCTGTCTACGTGACAGCCGACAGCGGGCCGACAGTCGTAACGTACGTCACTGTTGACAGCAGAACGTCATTAGCGAACTATTCAACATTATTGATAGACTAGCAGAATGCCAGGGACGTTGTTTTCTTGAATCCTGGATAGTAATATAACAGCTCAACTTGGCTGACTTAAATTGTTTCCATATTAGCAAGATTGGGTGAGCAGGTGGAGTAAAACTCACAATGGTGGCCTAAAGGACATAAGAGAGGTCTTTGACCGACAGCCCGGTATGTGGATAACAAGAGAAAGAAGGCCAACCATCAGTTTTTTTTTAAGTTTCTTGTTTTCTTTTTGTATTTTGGCAAGACATGATTTTCCAAGATGTCGCCCAATCTATAAAAGAAGAGCAGCTGATGTTGTTCGGGAATTTCTTTATGAGGTAAATAAATAAGACAATTGGGATTCAGTTACATCACTATCAAAACTTAAAGGCTCCCAGGTACCTAGGTCAATCTGGATCTAGTTATATCGCTCTCTAAATAAACTTAAAGGCTTCTTTCTCTAGACTTAACCAAAACACCCCTTTACGGGTCGAGTTTCGGGAATTTGTAAGTCTACTCCAAGGTAACATGATTTTCAACATATAAATATTTTGTTTTCGCAAAGTTTAGTAGTACTTTTTGATGAATAGAATATTATTTTATCAATTAATGTCTTCAATAATTGCATTGTTTTTTTCCGTTGTAAGTATTTCGGGTTTATCTGTGTGATTTAATAAACTCGCTTCGGAAGGCAAGCTAAGCTGTCGCTCCCGGCTTTACCGGTTGTTAAGCCATGATAGCTTTGGAGGGGTCTAAAACCTTCGCCACTATAGTTTTCTCATACAAACTTACCGACGACTTATTTGTACCGTTAGACATGCTTTCTTACTCGCTATAAAAAGATTTATCGCACGGCTCCACGCGACTGGTGGAATCACCTGAGCAAGCTACGACGTGACTAAACTTAAACACATTTATAATCAAGCCTTTTTTCATACAACTAGCTGATCTTAAGTGGTAAACCCGATAACAAAGCACTCCCTTGCAGCTCGCAGGCCATGCGATATTACGATGCAATACCATGTGTCCATCTACTTGAGGCATTTTTCTTGAGATTGGCCAGCTTGCACCTCACATAAACAAAAAAATACAATACAAAGCACTAGACTATGACGACCTATACAATAACACACTAAATACAAAATACCTAAACCATGACAACAACTACAACTATTTAGAAAATTTCATAGTGGAACAAATAGATAAAAATAAAATAGACAAAATAAAATATTTAAATCCCCCACAAACAGACTGGATAAATAAAAATATTATCAATTCCATAAACTTGCGAAACAATTTATGGGAACAAACAAAATCTGACCCAGCAAACCAAACTATACAAACAAGCTTCAACGAAGAACAGCGTAAGGTTAGATCCATGATTAAAATACACAAAAAAAACTACTTCTACAAATTGTTCCACGACAATCAAAATAACTCTAAAAAAATGTGGGAGGTAATAAACCAGCTAGCACAAAATAAAATAAAGTTAAGCAGTGGTCCTCCCAAATTATTATCAAATTCAGAACAAATCACAGACGGTAATGCAATATGCGATTTATTTAACTCATTTTTTGCGTCGGTAGGAGAAGACTTAGCAAATAAAATACCTAAACATTATCACGACAACACAGGCAACATCTTAATGTACGAACCTAGCTATATACACCTTTCAACTCTAAGCGATTTATCACCGTGCACCACGGACGAGATAGGAAAAATTATTGACGGACTGGACTGTAACACAAGTACTGGATTAGACGGAATTAGTACGAAGGCTATTAAATGCCTAAAAAGTATAATTTCTGAAAGTTTATCTAAATGCATAAATACATGTTTAGCACAAGGTGTTTTCCCTGATACTCTTAAAGTTGCTAAAGTTTTTTTTTTTTTTTTTTTTTTTTTTATTAGAAAACCAACAGCAGTTAAAATAAAACAAATTAAACTTAAATAGGAGAAAATAACTAGCCAATTACAGGTTTTCCTAGGTAAACTATTACAATACTAATTTTAACGAAAACTAAAAAAAGGTAGTGTTAAAGAAAAAAAATAACAAGTTCACTAGTGATTTAAGTGTTTCTGCGCAAGTGTGGGTGTGTGGGTAGGTGTGTACGTGTGTGAGGGTGTGTGCGTGTGTGAGGGTGTGTGTGTGTGTGTATGTTAGCCCTATTTACAAGTCAGGAACTAAAAATGACCCTAGTAATTACAGACCGATATCGGTTTTGCCGGTTTTGTCAAAGATTTTTGAGCGAATTTTGTATAATCGACTGAATAATTATTTAACGGAAAAAAATTTTTTTATTGACCAACAATATGGCTTTCGTCCAAAATCAAGTACTTTAACCGCAACTATAGATTTAGTGACTAAAATTAAAACGCATATAGATCAAAAGAGTATTGCCCTAGGAATCTTCATTGACCTAAAAAAAGCATTCGACACCGTAAGTCATAGTAAGTTAATTAAAAAATTACACAACGTGGGTGTCACGGGAACTGCACTTAGTATGTTCACATCATACCTACAGAATAGACGGCAAGTTGTAAAAATAGATAACTATGAAAGTGCGCCAAAAAAGGTCACCTACGGCATTCCTCAAGGTTCCATAATCGGTCCACTAATTTTTTTAATTTACCTAAACAATATAAATACAATAGGACTAACTGGACACCTAACACTGTACGCGGACGATACGTGCCTCTTTTACTTCGATAAATCGATCCATGACATAATAGCCGACGCACAAAATGACCTAAATATTCTAAACGAATGGTTCAAGTACAATCTTCTCACAGTTAACACGGAAAAAACCTCATTTATGATCCTTGCAGCAAAAAATAAACCAATACCAGACTTTACTCCTCTTACCATAAATAATGACATCATTAAGCAAACACGTAAAGAAAAATATCTTGGACTATGGATAGATGACAAACTAACATGGAGTTTTCATATTGACCACGTAAAGACCAAACTTACGGCATTGCTAGGAGCATTGCGTAGAATAGCATATTGCATTCCAGCTAAAGTGCGTTCAATGATCTAACAACTCGCTGGTGAAGTCACACCTTGACTACCTAATGGAAGTTTGGGGATCCGCCGCTGTGGCATACCTTGGTCCGTTGCAAAGAACCCAAAATAAAATAATTAAAGTTTTACACTGCTATCATTACTTAATGCCAACAAAACAACTATATAAACAAACTAAATTATTTAACTTGAATCAAATTTATATTTACTCCACTTGCGTTCTTATTAAAAACATTATTAATAATTCCATTCAAACAAATATCCAGTTACACAAAAAAGAAAACACACACAACCTAAGAAATAAGCATAAACTACATTTAAATAAGGTACGAACAAACTACGGAAAGAAAACAATATTATTTGAGGGAGTACAGCTATACAATCAATTATCTAATGACATTAAAGAATGCGATAACATACAACTATTCAAATCAAGGCTAGGCAAATATGTGGCCACACTGTAGCCAACAGTTTATGTGTGTATCAAGTAAGCATGTGCTACGGCAGCCGTCAAGAGGCAAAACAATGTATTATTAATATTAAGCTGTGTAATCTCATTTTAAGTGAACATTTTATGTTTTATGAGAAATAAATGTCTTTAAACCTATATAGATGTTAAGCCTCAGGTGCCAGCAATTTCAACCGCACCAACTTTCAAACCGAAACACAGCAACGCTGCTTCACGGTATAAATAGGCATGGTGGTAGTACTTCCCTGTTGGAAATATTCCACTTAATAACTGACGCCAGCGTGCAAGTGAATCGAACTACCTTCAGCACAGACGGCAGGACTACTCAACTGAGCAAGTGAATTCTGCAGATGCATCTTGGGTGCAAATACATAGGGATCTGTATATCGCACCAAGTTTATTTTTCTATTCCTAAGTTTGTCTGACTTTTTAGACTGCTTAGACTATTCCAATCTAGTAATGGACCGAGAAAGCTGGAAAAGGGTCAAAAGGAAAAATGGGAAAAGAAAAGGACAGAGTAAGAAGAAAAAAAAGGGGGAAAAAGGGAGGCCTTTGCTCTGCAGTGGGACAAGATAGGCTGAAAATAAAATAATAAAATAAGTTTTTCTACTGTTGCGACAACGACGTGTCTTTTTGACAAATAGGCCTCCAATTCTTTCGATTGTTGTCAGTTTAGTGCAGCTCTAGTCCATACCGGGCCAGCAGCTCAGGTCATCTGACCATCTTTTTCACGCAAATTATCTAATCAATAATAAAGAAAGCGTCCGCGTTAGCGCCGCCAGCAACAGCTTATAGACACGGTTTAGTCGGTTTAAGATCTCACGAACAATAGGCTATATAGCAAAATCACATAAAGATATCATCGATACGTATCGCCACGCATCGCGTACGATCTTCGAGGGCCCTTTACTCTCATTGACGGTAGCCGATAAGAATTAATGATTTATTTCCGAATCGGTTCAGTAGGGTTACGAAAGTTCGGACATTGCGGGTAGTCCGACCTTATTCTAATGCCACTCATTCGCTGAAAATTATTGCTGAGAATAAAGGAAATGAAATTTGTGGGATAGTAACAAACATTTCAGTAACATTATTATACATTAAGGTAGGCTTACAATGGAAAAGAAGCGACTGCACTGAGATAAATATGGAGACTCTAGGATTATAATATTCTTCTAAATTTCCTTTATATACTGGGGTTTGTGCTAAGATTTCTACATAACTGACGGATTTGGTGAAAAGTTGCATTACGAGCACATCCACTTCTTCTTATCGTGTCACTGGTTCTTTCGAACCAAGGTGGTGAAAGGATTTAAAGTGCGCCTCAGAGAGGCTCTTTTCGTGCTGCACATATTTTCGAACTTTTTAGGTTCTACGACATGCCGGTTTCCTCACTTGAAGAAGAATCACTCTGAGACGAACAGCTGTTTTGTTTTTCTTTGACTGCTTAATAATAAACAGTAGTAGTTCTTCGAACGAATCAAAGATCTGTACTCACATTTTCGATACTCAGTACCCGGCTTTTCTATCACTTTCCTTTTCTCTAGTTCGGTTATAGACAGAGTTTGCCAATTACGTCGCTTTGATAGCCACATTGAGGATGTGATTCGAAGAAATTCATTGAATAGTTCATTCAGATCTTTCATTCATTACAGTTTCGGAGACATGAATCATGAAGATTTATTGAACGCTTGTAATATTGTATTGTCAGTTTGTGTGTTTGAACCGACAACCCTTGGGGAATAAAGGTTCTCGAAAGGCGACCACGAACCGGAAGACGAAACGTAGGGCGCCCACCCACCAGATGGACCGATGACATTGTTAAGATCGCGGGAAGTGAATGGATGGAAAGGGCTCAGAATCGTCCTTCCTGGGAATGAGTAGGGGAGGCCTATGCCCAGCAGTGGACTTCTTCAGGCTGATAATGATGATGAGCGGTTTGAACTGCCGAAAAACATATTGTATGGAACCTTTTTTTATACAACTAGTTGATGGAACAGGCATATGATCCACCTGATGTTAAGTGGTAGCCTATAACAAAGCACCATGTCCAGCCTCACGTGCCAGTTATTCACCGGTTTGTGTGTGACCTTCTAATAATTCTTAGAATTGATTTATCTGAAAGAATATAGTTTTAGGGTTAATAATTTGTAATAAATAAGACATAGGTATATACAGGGGTTGAGATTTATAGTCGAAAGACTAATTATAATTTATTTCATTCCAAGCACAACAAATCGATTACTTTACAGGTTTTCAAATTAGAAAACTATTACTATTTTGACTTTTTTTTGGCTGACCTCTCAGTTCAGTTGGTAGTAGCTCTGCATTCTGTGCGTTACATTGTATTCTAAATATGTATTTACAAAAAAAAATGTATATAAGTATTATATCAGCTATCTGGTTCCCATTAGTTTGGGGCTAGATAGTGTTGTGTGGATTGTACACAAATTATAACATTAAATTTTTTTAAATAAATATTCAAATGATTTACGATATTTTGATTTAGCATGTTCACATAGCACTGCTATTCTTGATGTTTACAGACTTACAGAGCCAGCTAATCATAATCTCTGATTTAATTTAGAACGCCGAGCACGTAGCCACTAAAACCACCTGCTCGGCTGACACGATGTTGCCAGATATCGCCGGTGAGGCGACAACGGTATTTTGCCTGTCAAGTACTATTCATAACTACAAAAAGCTAAACAAACGTATAGGACATTGATTCTCAACGTGGTCCAGGTGAACCCCTAGGGGTCCACGGGAGACTTGACGGGGGCTCTACGATGGCGTGACTAAAAAATGGGGGTTCACGATTCGTAAGCGGGGGTCCACGAAAATGTATCTGGTTTCGATAGTGAAGAACTAAAATGTTGGCTTTGCCTATTAATTAATTAGATTAACCATTAAATTATAAATTGAATTTACTGAAGAAGTCCACTGCTGAACATAGGCCTCCCCGACACATTTTCAGGAAGAAAGATTCTGAGCCCTTTCCATCCATTCAACTTACTAATTCTAAGAGTTCTTTGACAGATATCCTCATTTCTGATTCTATCACGTAGTGAAACTCCCAGCATAGCTCTCTCCATAGCTCGTTGCGAGACTTTTGAGCTTGTGCACGAGGCCAATAGTTAGCAAAAAACAAATTACTTAGTAGAAATCTACTAAGTTTGTGCACAATGAACCTTTAAATGCAAAATTGATCCTTAAGCCTGACATCAAAAGCTCACATAACAATACAGTAGGTTTCGGAGTGAAGCCAGGTAGCGCCGGGTGGCCGGGTATCGAACCCACGGCACGTGGGCGGCCGACCCGCGTAGGCGTAAGGTTATGAACTTGAGCTCTACCGATCCAGACCGAATTGATAAAAGTTTTAAAAAAACAGGAATATCGTTGGATTTCGATAGTTTCTCGTAACTTAACGTAACTTTAACTTGTTTAAAGGCCTGCGCGCATCTAGGCGATGGCGATGGCAATCAGCTGAAACTATGTCAAATATGACAGCGATATTTAACAGAGTTACACCTAATCGTCATCGCTATCGCCTACATGCGCAGGCCTTAAGAAGTACGTTTATATTACGCTTTTTGCACTCACTCCTTCGCAAAACCTTACACCCATCAACTTTTCAGCTAAACTATTTTGAAAGGTAAAACTAAACTAAGCAAAACTGCTGAACCTATTTTGATGGAATTTCTATGTGACCAATCTGGAAGTGAGTCACAGAA
This sequence comes from Thera obeliscata, assembly GCA_947578465.1. NCBI lineage: Eukaryota > Metazoa > Arthropoda > Insecta > Lepidoptera > Geometridae > Thera > Thera obeliscata. Next base: position 16,782,542 of record OX387912.1, on the reverse strand, counting down.
ACAGACCTTTCAGATAAAACAAGATTTTTTTATATCGGGTCATAAGTGACAAAGGTATGCGATAACAAACAAAAAAAAATACAGCCGAATTGAGAACCTCTCCTTTTTTTATTTGAAGTCGGTTAAAGTTGCCTGCCAACTATGAGCTCATGCAATGATTTTCAATCTCATAGAACTCATCTTACAATCCTGAGTCTGTCGAAGGGGTTAGTAAAAGTCACGTCCATCACATTTGTAGTTTTGAAATTCCATACACTAATGTCCTACCTCAATACCACGAATGTGCTCTTGATCGTGCGCGAATCATTATCATTACCATTAACATGACAAGCTGGTTTTTCCAAACACGCCCACTTGAGTTAATTGTGATGTTGTCAATGTCATAATGAACTGGGATAGAGCAGGACAGAAGATGTGTTCTCTCTCGGATTGTGTATATACTTGTTACGAGCTAAACGTGTTTCTTGAGTACAACTACATGGTTTTACGATTACGCCAGCCATTTAAGAAGTATTTGAACGACATCGACAAGACTGACAATCGCGAGGTAAGGATTAATTATATTTGCCGGCACGTTTGGAAGTCATTCATGTGGTATCACTTATTTTAGCACAAAAAAAAAAAAACAAATGTTAAACTACTTGTTGATGGAAAATGCATATGGCCCACCTGATGTTAAGGTCAACTCTCAACAAGCTTTAACACTAAGAAGTTTCAAAGTGAACATTATACATTCACCCTGAGTAACATAGGCTACATTTATGTGTTTAAATAATAAATGTCCACCCGTGCGAAGCCGGGACAGGCCGCTAGTTTTTAATAACAAACTTATTGACTGGCCTCTAGCTCAGTTGGTAGTAGCTCTGCCTTCTGCGCCGTAGGTCGTGGGTTCGATCCCCACCGAGAACAAATATTTGTGTGGTGAACATAAATGTTTGTTCTCTGTCTGGGTGTTATATTATATTCTAAGTATGTTTTTACAAAAAAAAAATATATTCAAGTATTATATCAGCTATCTGGTGCCCATATTACAAGCTCTGCTTAGTTTGGGGCTGGGTAGTGTTGTGTGTATTGTCCAAAATATTTATTTATTTATTATTTATTTATTATGTTTTTAATGTACGTTTTGAATTGCATGATTTTGAATAAAGCTTTATCTTATCTTAATTATGACTATGACTGGTTAAACGAACCCAGTCGGTTCATATCAGTTAGTATTTATAGCTAAGTAATGACTATTTGATCGGTCGTAAAGCGAACACCACCACGTGTTATTTGTTCTTGATTTGACATTTCGCGTGCGAGCGCCGCCGCTGTAAAAATGACATAACGCGCAGTCGTAGCTTTCAATAAAGCTTCCACAGTTGATAAGCGAAGCGATAAAACCTCTGTTTATGAAACTTGTCTCAAGTAGTACTAGAGCTCTTTGTGAAGGGCTCGTCCGGGAAAGAACTACCACCATGCCTATTTCTGCCGTGAAGCAGCATCGCTGTATTTCGGTTTGAAAGGTGTGGGTGCCGGTGAAATTACTGGCATGTGTGGCTTGAAAATTTGTATGCCTGCTGTAAAAAAATTTAAATCCGACTTCAATACCAAACTGGTCAATAGGTTTTGATGAAATTTCTAAGAGACCAATCTGAAAGCAAGATATTTCCATAAATAAAAAAGGAGTTTTTCAAAGTGTAAAAAACTGTAAATGTTTTGTCCCAGAAGTTCTAATTCATTAGGTGTCGTAGGTTTGAAGCTTCTGGGTTTGGAAAATATTGAAAACGCAGCCTTTGTATGAACGTCTTATAATTGTGTATAAAAAAGTAGTTAAGTAAGTATCTATAGTAAGTAATATTATGTTGCCGGTAAACTCGTCTGCGTCTGTAGCATCTGTAGCATGCAAGGTAGCGGGAACAGTAAACGGTAACTGTGACTTGACGTAAACCCACTGTAATGCTTATGCGGTAATGCTTTGATATAGCTTTGGTATAAAAGATCTGAGAGGATTGTGTTTTATGTGCTACAATTACACCAAAGATGCGTTATTTTTAAAGTAAACCGTGCAGATTTTCTTCCCACTTTCATAATCGCTTCCACCGATCGCTCCGCGCGTGTCACGCAAAGGTCTTACAATACAACACAGCTGTGTCAAGCCGTTTCGTCAGTCGTAAATTTCGGGTATAGTTTTTCGTGAAATTAAGTGTGAAGTTATTAGCGTTTAGAATTGATTAAACATTAAGGAGGGGAATTGTTATAGCTATATTTAAAGACAGATTGGTAGAAATAACTTACAAACGATTGTATATAAACACTTATGACCGGTTTATATAGTGGTAACGTATCTGTACACATTGAGTAAGGGCTCGAGTATACAATAGTTTCAATGCTCAATCTATGTATATAAAAATAAATCGCTATTTCCCTTGGAAGGCGGGACCACTACCACTAGGCCACCAGTGCTCTTAAGTTAGTGGCATTTCAAGATCCTAAAAATATAAAATAACACCAAAATAGCATGCTCGACTCTAAGCAAATAAATAAAAAAATATATAAATAAACCTTCAAAAACAACATCATCCTCAGTCATCACAATTTGCCAAAACATTTTTAAGATGTCTTTACCAGCTGGGGCTACTAGTGAAAACAAAACTTCGTCAGTAATTCTCTTAAAGGTGAAAGAGATAATTAGTCTAGGTAATTTAGATAGGTAACGTATTTACGTAACAAATGACCCGAATAACATTAAGGTGAGATTACAACGTGGAAACTTTTCAGACTCGAGTAATTTGAGACACGCGGACTATTGACACGAACAAAACAGACAATGAAATCAAATAACGTGAACTGAATGCTAAGTATTGTACTCTACTTTCTTATGACAATTTTTTTTTTGTTTTTTTTTTTACGTACAGGTTAGCATTTCATTACAATCACACCTGCTGTTAAATGATGATGGATGTAGGTGTGGATTGTCTGTAATATTCATTTATTTTTATATATATACGTTTACAATAGTTTGCTCTGTTAGATGACTCTGACCGAACAATTTTATTTTATATGAATAGAAAATGAGATTTCGGTAAGAAAAATTTACATCTAAAACCGAAATCAGGTCGCGATTAATAAGAGATAAATTGAATTCGTCAAATCTTATCACACATTCGCAGGAGAGTCGAATTGTCGAATTCGAGATTCGAGGTCACGGCCGGTTCATACGACGCGCGCGGTCATTCACCCCGTGATAACTTATGTATGTAAAATAGTAAACAACGTTTCCGCAGATACTGGCAATGATAAAGAGCTTAATTAGAATAAAAGAGATAAAATATATAATGAAACAGTCGAAACGAATGAAACAAAAGATGAAATGGAGTTTTATGACATCCAAAGGATGGACGCGCAGTTAGATAATTGGAATTTTTATTTTTGGGTATCGTTAAGTATTTTTAGACTTTTAAATTGGCAAACACTAATTGCCATCTCGTGGCTGGCGATCATTGCGATATGCTAATCAATAAAACATCGGCCAAGCGCAAGTGAGACTCGCACTTTGCTGGTTTAAAAATGTTAAAGTAACTGTTATAGATGGAAAAATTAAATTTAAATTCCTTATACATTAATTATTATTAACCGTAACATTAAATGAACATAAAGAGGCAAAAACCTAGTTAGACCAAATCTAGATTCGTCCAGACGGTACAATGACAAAGCACAAGACAAAATTACCATGTACAAGGAATGCTGATGCAACGGGGTAGAAGCTATTAGTCTCGACATTTCATCACCTAGACTAGACAACTACCTAGACTTGGTAACTTGGTAATAATCTTGCAAATCTAGTGTCAACAAATTCGCAACACCAGATGTAGGGACATTTGAATGAACAGTAGCTTTGTATGAGTTGAATTAACAAAACGGTGATATTCCACATGGTTTTCGATTGTAATACAATCTGGGTTCGCTATAATATCGAAAAGAGATGGTAAAACTCAAATAAATCATTCCAATTTAGAGGAAAACCAAAGAAATGTGGCGAAACCAATCCATTAATATCGTGGGTGTTCTACCAGATTACGACGAAAGCCGTTAAGGAAAGGCAAAATGTTTCTCCATAGCGGCTTTCCGCTATAAGTTTCGTCCGGGAAAGGCTTTGTTTCGACCGCAACAAAAAAGTATAAAACAACCCAAACACCAAAAAGGATTACAGGTAAATCTTACCCCACTAAAAGCTGTAACTCAAGCAAAGGTAAAGTGTTTAATTTCAGCGGAGGTAAGAAGGCAAGGGGCAGCCAAAGCCGTAGTAATTACCGTACAAAGCACGCTACACGACCATGTACAGTCTTGCGGATAATCCTTATGTTGTTATCCGGTGTAAGGCGTGTACACATGCACAGTTCCGTACAAATATCTACAAAAGACGCGCACTCTTGACGTAATTTCTCTTTTAGTCTGTGATTGATGACTGATGGCGTATAACACAAATTAAACGCGCACGACTTTAATCTCTGCGAGGACATCTACAGATTTGTTAACAAGATTTGGCTTATAGGTAACTACTAAAGAGGGGCTTAGGTATGGGAAAGTATTTTTTATGTTGTATTTTGTATCATAGAGCAAAGATACCATGCGTCTACATACACTTGCATAGACTCTCTGTAAGAAAGGTTCATTACAAAGTACCTACTTTAAATATGCTCCTAATACCTACCTACTTATAATATTTTTTATAACACATTTGCTCGAAAAGGGTCTCTTATTCCACTAATTTTAGTATCGTTATGTATGTCATTACGCACTAGTGCGGTAATGTAATTTAAAACGCACGGGTTGCTTTCTAATAAGGTAAAACGTACGGTTTATCAAGATGCTAAATTTATGAAATGAAACTGAATGAAACCGAATGAAACTGCATGGAACCGAATGAAACTGAATAAAACCGAATGAAACTGCATGAAACCGAATGAACCTAATGAAACTGAGTGAAGCTGAATTAAACTGCATGAAACCGAATGAAACGGAATGAAACCGAATGATACCGAATGAAACCAAATGAATCCGAATGAAACTGAATGAAAATGAATGAAACTGAATAAAACCGAATGAAACTGCATGAAACCGAATGAAACCGAATGAAAGTGAATGAAGCTGAATGAAACTGAATAAAACCGAATGAAACTGCATGGAACCGAATGAAAATTAATGAAACTGAATAAAACCGAATGAAACTGCATGAAACCGAATGAAAACGAAAAAAACTGAATGAAACTGAATTAAACTGAATGAAGCTGAATGAAACTGGATAAAACCGAATAAAACCGAATGAAACCGAATGACTGAATGAAACTGAATGAAACCGAATGAAACTGCATGGAACCGAATGAAACTGAATGAAACTGAATAAAACCGGATGAAACCGAATGAAACCGAATGAACTTAATGAAACTGAATGTAGCTGAATTAAACTGAATGAAACTAAATAAAACCGAATGAAACGGAATGAAACAAAATTAAACCGAATGATACCGAATGAAACCGAATGAAACCGAATGAAACCGAATGAAACTGCATGAAACCGAATGAAACTGCATGAAACCGAATGAAATTGAATGAAACCGAATGATACCGAAGATACCGAATGAAACTGAATAAAACCGTATGAAACTGCATGAAACCGAATGAAACCGAATGAAACCGAATGAAACCGAATGAAACCGAATGAAACCGAATGAAAATGAATGAAACTGAATAAAACCGAATGAAACTGCATGAAACCGAATAAAACCGAATGAAACTGAATGATGCTGAATGAAACTGAATAAAACTGAATTAAACTGAATTAAAATGAATGAAACGAGATGAATTGGAATGAAATTAAATGAAATGACATTTACAATCTGTTATGTCATTTCATTTCATTTCAAATTCTCTAACTGCTTTTACAAGTGATAAACAATTTATTCGTTTAATTTTTATTTATTTCCTCGCAAATGTGTTATAAAACGTCGTATGACATACGTGCGCTTTGATAATTACAGCCTCTGCTTTCTTGTAGCCCTCGCCTTCGGCTCGGGCTTCAATAACGCCTCGGCTGTAATTTTCAACCTACCGCACTCATATCATAATGTACGGTAAGTTAAGTATCTACTTTTTAAACGTAGTTTTTTTCGTAAATAAATATTTTTTTATTATTCAAACTTTTTTATTCAAGTGTACATAAATACATCGACAACTGTAATTTTAACTATAATTTTCTACGTAATTGACGGAATACTAAAATGCCACGTTACAACGAAACATTCGCTTTGTGGTATGCCTATGCTGTGGAGCTAAAAACTATGTGAGTTCGTGTATGCTTGTGGCCTCCTCTGATGGCTAAGTTGAAGGCCACATCATGGCTTCACAGTGGCTATAAATGGCCTTCGCGCAACGTTAACGAACATTTGATCAATATTAGTCGACCGGAACTTCACTGCTATTATTTTAGATTATGTTTGATTTGTAAAAGGATCATATAAAAAAAAGACGGGTTGCACTCCGGGAGTGCCGGCAGAAGTGAAAACTTGATTATTAACGTTGAGCATGTTTGATATTTTGGAATGGTTAGGGGGGGCTTGTTTGTTATTTGGCACGCTGTAACATACACGAACATTCGCGCAAGCGCCCTGCGCTGCCTAAACGAAACAGTAGGCCCAGGCATACATTTTCGCCGCGCCGTAGAGAGGGGATAGCTGTCTACTCTCCATCCGTCTTACGCTTTTTCGATCAGGTCACGTGTCCTGACGCGCTGACGCGAGTTTAAGATTTTATACCCATTACAGAAAAAGTGCTCAACGCCGCTAAAGAAGTTTTCACTTCAAAAAACGGTAGGAACCGAGCCGTAGTTTGTTGCCTGTTCTTCTAGGCTTGGTCGCGTGGAACTGGCACCTAGACTCTCGTAGCTATAAGACGTTTCAAAGTGATTCTTGCAATCCTACTGAATAAACACACTTTTCATTTGATTTGATTTGTTAGGGATTTTCAAGGAAACCACACCATAAGCGCTTCTATAACAAGGTATCCTTTCGACATTTTTAGAAATAAACGGTAAACACTCTAATATAAAAGAATAGTAAATGTGTAGAGTGTACTAGTGACGTGCGCACGCAGACCTAGACACGTGGATAATCGCGTTGTGTAATACCGGGCTTATCCACGAACGCCGCAAGAAACTTGACAAATGCGAACAACGTACGCAAAGAATGACAACTTGGGTGAATGCTTGAAGAAATAAGTGCATGACTGTACCCATGCGGTATCAGTCTTAAGGCCTGCAGACATCTAGGCGATGGCGATGGCGATCAGATAAAACGCTGTCAAATATCGCTGTCATATTTGACAGCGTTTTACGTGATCGCAATCACCTAGATGTGCGCAGGCCTTAAAAAACCTGAAATAGCTAGGTATCTAAAGGGTGTAGTCGTAGGAAGGATGTCAAATTTTGCACATAGCTCAATATCAGCACAATTTATAATATTTATATAAAGACATGATAAATTAACGAAAGATGACAGGAAACTGGGCAAGTAACTTACAAGTAACAAATCGTCGAAGCCCAAGTCCAAAATCTCCAACGATTAACTGCCACAAATGATTAAAGTCTAAGATTAATCAACCGTCTAGCAGACAAAATAAATCAGATCCTATCCTAGTCCAGACGACGCTTATCCGGAACCGGTGCGAACTGGCTCTGAGCGGTTTGTAAGCGCCAGCACCATCTCTCATAGCTTCGAGTAACGGTAGGTGGCAGTGAAGCGTTCACTCACCCCAGCTAGTAAAGTACTACGCACACGCGCTAACCACGTGGCCCAGAATGGCATGGCACCCCGCTTTACGAGCCAAACTCCACGTGAAACTTACAGTACTACTGTTTATTTGTCTAATGTCATAACATCCTGGCCACTTTCAGCTACCTTCGTAAGGCGAACCGTGTTTAAACATGCGTGAACATAATGTAGTACATTTAATTTTAACCATCATCAAATTTTATTTTACACATAAAATATTTTATTGTAAATATGTATGTACAACGAACAGGAAGATAGTTTCGAGAGACGTAATTTCTAAGAAAACTACTCGTGCTCAGTCCGAAGAAAATATCAGTAGGTATAAAATACTGATAAAAGCGCGACGGTTAAAAGCAGCTTTAGTGCTTTCGTGATGACTCGCGCGCTCTAGCGTCGTCAAAACTTAAACAAAAATTTGGAAATTCTGAAAACGACATCGAATGAAAAGTTTAAATTAATTTTTTACTATCTGCTAAAGGCGAATGGTAATTTTACTTCCCCGCTGAATTAAATTAGAAACATAAACATAAAACGCGGTTAGCGTTTCGGCGTTCTAGCGTCTTATCTTAATTCATAATTCATTGAATCATCGCCCGCTTATTTAAAACGGGCAAAAAATAAAGATGGATTAAATTCGCTAGTGAAAGTAGATCGCGAACTGAATGTATGGCACTAGATTGCCGAACCACTTTTTGTCGTTTGTATAGCAATGCCATAAAATAAGTTATGGCAGTCGAATTGCTTTGTGAATAAGCCATTGCTTTGATGTTGATTTGATGAAATTATTACTTTCGCGTTTTGTCGGTTCGCCTTTCATGGCGATATCAAAAAGCTATTCATATCCCCCTACTGTACTGTATCAGCCTCAGTCGCAATTCAATGTCCCGTACTATCTAGATTGCGTAACCATGATATATTTTTGTTCAAAAGATTAATCTCTTGATCCTAAGCCCAACGAAGTTATAAAAAATGAATGAATTGAGTTTTGCCGGAACACTTTTTGCTTCGTTTTTGTTTTTGGTCCTAAATGACCGTGGCTATGACAAAACGTAAGAGGTGGGGTATCTTGCGTCATTACGATCCGGGCCGGGGTCCTTGTCCTACCTCGGTTATGCAAAATTAGTAAGAACATCTCAATCTAAAACAAACCACATCGAAAACTGGATAAAACCAACAAACCGTAGCAATGGTATTGCCGAAAGAATAGTCATTATTGTGATCCAATAAAGCTCAAATTGGATTTAGATTTGAGCTGTTGAGTGGACTGTATGCTAGTCATTGTGTCGGAACCGGTCTAGGAGAGGACATCAACACCTTGTATGTTACTATGGTATCGCGATCTCGTAGCCGGCGCTGTATCTCGTGATCTATTAGTGGATGTGTTACCATCTGGCCGAGCTCCATCTCTCCACGAGGAAACATTTACCTGAAACAAACAAGAATTCTATTAAGAATATTGATTGAAGTTCGACAAACACCGGATTGAATTCCAAGTGAAAAGACCTTGAAACGGAAGCTTCCACAGACAACAGAACTCCATTACTAAACAAAATAAGACGGATTGAAACATAAATTGATATCGAATAAGTGGAGTTGGCAAACAGTGGAAACACGTACTAAACAGAACACAAACAGAACTCACTATTTCGCCAGCTTACCAACGTTTTAAGCTCGAGAGTGGAGCAAACAACGAAGATCGGTCGCACCCTCCGCCCGTACCTACGTTAGCTGTTTGTGGCGATACACTAACACTATTGATTTTGTTGTAGATAACACATATTATATCAATCGAAGCCCACATTCGATTTAAATTGTTCAGTAAATAAAGGCATTATCTAAGAATACTATATGCACTCGTCAAATGAAGGCAGCGATAAAGAAACTATTCTTTGTTTGACTTGGACTTGCTAGACAGCGGCAAAGAAACTAGAGACTTAAGTAATTTAAAAATATGAAGAGGTAAAATCAAACAGCAACAATATCTACAGAGACAAAGCGCTGGTTTTGTCTGGAGGCGGCCAAGGAAACCTATTGTCTCTGTAAGATGCCAGGAATACTCAACGAAATAAGAAGCGTCTCGCGTTTCAAAAATTCCCGTAAATAACGAATCGGGTTCACGAGAGTTAAATGCAACACCTTCAATTTACTTCAATTTGCGTGTGATTTGAGACTAAACGCAAAGCAAGGTATTTATGGCAGACAAACACAGGACGCAATAATGGTAGTATTTTGCAAAAGCTATAAGATAATTATTTTTTAATACAGTTGCTCAAAAAGTGGCGTATTGCAGGGACGTATAGCGTTTGGGATGTGGGCTATTACACACGCGTGCTTTTTTTTTACCATTCCCGCACTAGTGCTTTTTCTTTCCCAGCTGTCAAAATAATGTCTAAAAAGAAAAACCAACCATGAAATTTTTACTAAAAAAATTCATCGAAGTTTTTATGATTCATGCAAATACGTATTATTTCTAAAAAGAAGCTACTAATTTGTTTCATCAACAGATTTAATGATTTGATTGAATGAGTTATGTTAGGTTTCATTTCATTTTATCTCATTAAATTTCATTTTCAATTCATAACAATAAAAAAAAACTACTGAAGACTTGGCTGTATGGGTATAGTTCACTTTGCCTTCCAGAATGGGTGAAAAAAAAAAAAAAATCTCTGTTTATATTTTACGGTTGGCGCTTGGCGCCATTTTTCAGAAATTTTCTTTGTTTTTTTGTTTGTTGCACAAAATGAGTAATTTCGACCCTAGTTTTTTTGAATTAACACCACCGGAACTCAGTATAATTGCACAAAATGCTTCGGAGAACATTTTACCGGAAAAGTCAAAAAGTCGCTACATGCATACATACGACGAACTTATTGCGTGGAGAGAAGAGAAAAAAGCAAATGGTATTTTTATTATTTTATTAAATTGCTTAATTTTTTCGCAACTGTATTAAAAATAGTCGTTCAGTACACGTGCGGAACCGTCATTGCAACTTGTTCCGACTGTCAACCCTCGCCTTCGGCTCGGGTAGACATTTGTCGGAACTCTTTGCAATGACAGCCTTCCCGCACTTGTAATGAAATATACTATTGCCAGTAACCTAGTGTTCGTTTAATAACAGAGCTACTCGTATTACAAAACGTAGAGAAGTGTATAGAGTATGTAAAGCTGACAGGCGAGGCGTGAGAGTGATTAATTTGAGCATGTCAAAATTGTGCGCGTGTGTACACCGCTTTATCCATTTCGGACTCCATTAGTAAATTACTATTCAGCGAGTTTAACATAATTCTAACAATATGTCCAGATATAAAACGGAACGATATTTCATCTCCCACTTTTCTTAAGTTATGATAATGGAGACGGACTCGCGATAAGCATAAATCTACTTTTTTCGAGAGGATTATTCGAGGAGTTTCGGCGTCACTGGTAATTTTACGATGTTCAGTGATTTTTATACCATGTGTAATATGACAAGAGTCGTTCACCTATAGAATACGAGCGTTATACGACTTCTGTGCTCTAAGGAATCTTGTCATAAATGCTGATATGCCATTTTACCTTTTGTCTAATAAAGCTTTAACGCTAAGAGCACATTCGTCCAGCTATCATCTGGGTTTAGACGTTTAAAGTACACTTGCATATTTAAAAAGTTTTAATAAGAATTCAGAACTCTAATGTCCATAATCTCGAGAAACTCTGAATGCCTCTCGCTAAAGTTTCGTTGTAAAGAACGGAATGGAGCACTTAACCTGATATATTCAAAGCATCTCGTAAAAATTAGTATTGACAGCGCTTGAAGCTAACTCGGTGTAAATAGATTGCGTCGCACCCACGAGACGGCCCAACAATCTTCTGAAATCGTTGTTGAAAATTCAATGACATTCGCCGGAGGCGAACGCTCGAGCTATCTTTTTACGAGTCACAAAAAAATGGCAGAAACTTTTTATCGGATCCAATTTTGTTCAGTAACTATGCCGGGTGGATCCGTGATAAGCTTTTTATAACAAGGGAGGGTATCGCTACTGTAGGGCCAGCGTCGGCCGGCCTAGCCCGCAACCACGCTGCCGCCGTCGCCGCCGTCGCCATGCCAATCACATGGGATACGATGCCCGATGCTTTCGCTAGATAAAATCTGGACAAAAAGACGACATTCACGATTCCATTTTCAGATCACATAGTACGAAATGTGCCATTCGGTCCGTGAGCGCAATCACCGGTAGGAATAGCGCGAGATGTCTTGTCGGAGCAAAAGTCTATATATCACAGCAAATTCCATCAACTCGTTATATGAAAACCTATAAATACGTCAGTCAACAGGGAACGTCGCCGCCCCGGTCTCCCGTATTTTATTTGAAGAAGCTATAATATGAAATGAAACATTCTGCGTATTTTCTCTCAATAACTTTTGAACCAGACTCGCTCCAGAGAACAAATATTATGTTACCTATATTGGAAAACGGATGTAGAATTTTAATAACGCTGAAGCGCAAGTTAAAGTTAATTTTATGTTTTAGGATGCTCTTAGGCCTTTTATGTAATCAAGCCAGTTTAGGTGCCATAAAATCGTGTGGCCGATGATTGGGAGTGGTCGTAAAAACTTCGACTTTTAAAGTATCGACGTATCTAACCGAGGCGTGAAGGACTTTAAGGTCTCGGCTAAATTAAATGTGGGCCCAGAGGTGAATGACAAATGAGGTTGATGTTTTATGTACAATCCGCTCCAGGATGATACCATAGCTGCAGATCACAAGGTATTACCGACTTTACCGACTTTGTTATAAAGATTACTATAGCCTGACACATTGACGTGCAGAAGGTACCGAAGCTCATAGAACCCGCAACACCTTAAAACTGGCGAGGAAAAAATATTATGCAAATTGAGATTTATACGACCGAAGGGTGGATTCGGAAACTGAAATATGAAAGACTTGTATAAATAAACAGCGTCTTTGAAAATATACCACGTCAATATAGGAGATATGAAAGGGGGCAGATTTGCAATACCCGGACAAATGTTATTCTAGAACTGCTGACAATGTCTACTATAACATCGAAAGGTGCGGCATAAATATAATTTATGGATACACATTTTGGGAGGAATTCGAAAACGTTTGTGGTTACGCGGCACGTCATCTGTGTAATGAAAAATTTGATGTGATAAGTATTTTGTTACGACTGAACAGGATTTTCCGGAGCCAGGTTGCCAAGTAGCAGTAGGTACATACATTGTGTATTACCCAATATTTGAATACAGTAGATAGAGTTATATTCCTTCCATGGTAACACACTACACTTAACATAGCAATATAAATATCAGTCTGTTTATCTCACCGAATACAAAACTAACTTAAACTAGCATTTAAGTGAAGTGGTAGCGGATCGATGATCTCCAAACTAAGGCTCACCCGCAGCACGGGGCGAGGGCGGGTAAAGTATTTACAGACGGCTTAATAAGAAACGTGTAATTATCCGCAAATCCGCCTCACCAGGGCCCATATCCGTAAAGGACTTGAGCAAACTCACTTCGGGTTCCGACGGTAATAACTTTTTGCCCAACTCAACAGAGTAAACCGAGTTTCGGCGTAAGCCATCCATAAAAATAAAGTGACTTTTGAGGCATCCACAGGGATGAATAATGTTTTAACCCTAAACAAAGTCGCAGGCTCTGATGGTTTATAAAATGGTGAAAATAATAAGCAATGTAACTAGGGGGAGTTTAGTGATGTAAGGCTTATGTTAAGATGAATAAGGGTGGTTCTGTCATCTCTGACGTTCTCCGTGTCAAATGAAAATATTACCGTATCTACTTAAAACTTGCCAAAAACAGACGGAAATATTTTTTATCTGACGGATCCGCATAAAGCCTAACTTGTTCATACTTACTTCCTCAACTTTTGTACTTTACTTAAATTTAATCAGTGCTTATGATTTGCCCTGTCCTAGTTTTTTATTCTCGTCTTTCATTAGTATCAGCCTAAATAAGTCCACTGCTGGATACAAGCCTCCCATTATATACATTTTGCCACCAGTGCTTTTGACGATCTAGATAGAGAAACATCTACTAGTGTAAGCTGGAGTGTTGTGTGTGTGCTCATGCTCACTATACCCGGATAACCAGGAAACGGTCATGCGGAAGGGCAGAATTTGCGTTTGGCATGCACTCCCTTTTGTGAGTTTGTGTGCAGAATGGAATATGTGCGGAGCTGAGAACAGTGACCCAAATACGTGGGACTGAATGGGTTAGACGTTTTCGTACGTGATGAATTGGAGAATGTTTACTTCAGTGGGACTGAATTCTCAATACGTCCTACCTATCCTATCCAAATAGCTGTTTCTATAGGCAATCATGTCTCGGGTGTGGTGCAACAAATGAATAAATGAATTCCAAAAAGCGGATGAATCAAACTCAGTATTGGACATTTATACACACGATGAACCCGTTGAGAATTATTTTCGTGACTACACGTCAGGTTCCTAAATTCAATCAAAAATAGTCTTCATCATCAAGAGGAAGAAATCCACTAGATTTTCCCATAATGTTTCAAAACTTAAGATTGTATTTAGCATTTTCGCACGACCTTCACAATGCGATCGGTCCATCCAGTGGACTTGAAGTACGTCGTACCTATCGGGTTTTAGTTCGGGCGAGTGAAAAGTGTATTTTAAAGCATATATCAAACTTTACAGAGTCGGGGCGTTCACTATCCAATTTCCAATCTCAACACCATTCCTTTCCAATATACCAGAACCGGCCAGAGCGAGCTAGTTACAGACTAATCGTTGGGACAGCGAGTGCCGCGTAAACAAGTTACGCCGAGATTAAAGTGTCGAAAAGCGTATGGTGCAGGTGTGAGTAATTGGCGTGCACTCAGTTATGACAGGCGGTACGTCGGTGTGGTATATCCGAGCTGGCAGATTGGGGCGGACACCTAGACGGGTGAACTCCCGGTTTTGAGGGGAATTTCTTTCACAATTTCCATTTTGTATTGTGTAAGCTTCACTTTGAAAATGGTACAGGAATGGAATGGTACACAAGGATACGCATCAGACTATACACTGCTAGCTCTTATTTCTTTGCAGTAAGCGTAATTTTTCTTTGTTTTTAGGTAACTTGAGCTGTATTGTACTGTACATGTACATGGTTTCGCTGTCTGAGAAAGTTTTGAGGTGCCCATACTACCAAATACCCAATCCCGTAATGGATGGATAGCATGTGCAAGCACTTAATTATGTTTGTCTTCATCACTATCAATCACTTATATGCAGATATACCTACAATCTGTGTAATGTCCAATTTGTGTCTTCTATAACAGCACCCACTCACTACGAAATCCACTTGCCCCCCAAGGGGTGGGTTCAAATCCAGTCGTGTACCAATAAGTTTTTCTTTTCAATTTTATTTTATGTGCACTACGTCAGTACTCTCAAACGGTGAAGGAAAACATCGTCAGGAAACCAGCATGCCGTAGAACCTAAAAAGTTCGATAAACATTTGTCAAGTGCAAGAACAGAGCCTCTATGAGACGCACTTAAAATCCTTTCACCACTACTACCATTTCAGATTAACAATTCTTTTAGCCGCAAAGGTTTGCTGGAGGAAAGCTCTTATTAAGGTTCAGTGCGCCTTTGTACACAAGGATACGCATCAGACTATACACTGCTAGCTCTTATGTCGTTGCAGTAAGCGTCAGTTTTCATTGTCTTTAGGTAACTTGAGCTGTATCCTGCCTTATGCCCTTACTTGTATAATCACATCTTTGTAACTTTTATATCTGTGAGAAT
The DNA here is from genome assembly GCA_947578465.1 of Thera obeliscata. Classification (NCBI taxonomy): domain Eukaryota; kingdom Metazoa; phylum Arthropoda; class Insecta; order Lepidoptera; family Geometridae; genus Thera; species Thera obeliscata. The sequence continues at coordinate 16,766,952 of OX387912.1, read as the reverse complement.
TTAAGAAAATAGCTTCACGCGGACGGAGTCGCGCGGGATCCAACTAGTACCCTATAGTTACACTGGCACTAAAAAACCTAGTTATGTTAATCCCATGACACATTTACGTTCTCGTGTATAAACGCGAGGCATGTCACTTGACACGTCAGCTGTCACTATTATATTGTACCATAGATTGTGCCGCAATGCACTTTACATTTGCATAGCATATTATATATAAGAGCAACGGATCAACCAACTTCTGGAGAACATTACAATTTAAAATTATTGTCATCGAGCAAAAAACATCTTAACGATTTAGTTCAGCCAGTGTAGGCAATAAATATTGCACATCGGCTTTCTGCTTTTACTACGACATCGACACTGCCACTATCTGTTTGCCCTTTTTTGGCAAAGGCCTCCTCCAAGCTCTTCCACTTCTCTCTCGTTATCCGCGTCCATGTTTACCCTGCAGTATGCTTTATCTGGTCCTCCTATCTTTTAAATTGTCGCCCCCTCTTTCTTTTGTTGCATCTTGTGCACTGTCACTTATAAAACGACAAAGAGATGGCAACAGACATCGGTATAAGCTAAATGACTTATATACCAGTGTCCTAATAAAAGAACACGTATCTAAGCCGTACTCTGTACCTATATATACCCTGTTTGTATTTAAGTTTATAGTTTGTTTGTGTTTATTCAATAAACTTTTTTTATTTCATTTCATTACTCTGTCTTCGGAAAATCTGTGACGCGTTCTTAGCAAATTTTTGACCTACTTATATGTGTTACAAAAATGAAGTAAACGCATAAATGTAAAATGTCGCTACCTTGTAATAAGTCGTCCAGGTGTTGCCTGGTTCGTCGCACGTGTAAATTGTTTACCGATATTGGAGCGGCGGCGGCGGGTACTACTACCAGTGAATCGTTCAAACACGCCAAAGGGCCTGTAGGGCCGCGTACATGCGCATACATATTCACGGCTCAAAAGAGTTTTTATGCAAACCGTATGTTGCGGGAAGTCGTTGAAGTTCCATGTGGAAATACTGGGACAATTTTCCACTTCTGTATGGTTCAGGAAATGTAGCGAGTTGACATGAAAAAAGATGTTTTGACAAAATAGGATTTATCCTAAACACCTAAGGCATTCAAAGCTTTAGTATGACTTAGGACATAAGTCTTGGTTTTTAAACTTTCATTCTTTAGAATATAAATAATTTATATAAGGGCTTCTCTAAATATCCCCCATAAAATTTAATGCTCGAATATACAGTTCGGTTGAATGGGCCCCCAAACTCCGTCATTCGGTATGTTGACTGACATTCACACAAATTGTGGATTGAGCTACCTCCAGAAGTCTTTCCCCTCAGCTATAACATGAATAGGTTCAAGAAAAATGTAAACAAGTTCCTTCAGGGTAGGCAACGCAACGACAGCACCCCTGGTGTTGTTGGTGTCTATGGGCGACGGTGACCACTTACCATCAGGTGGGCCGTAAGCACGTCTATCATTTGCAAAAAAAAAAAAAATACGGGTTGCACTCCGGGAGTGCCGGCAGAAGTGAAAACTTGATTATTAACGTAGGAACCCTAAAAGTTGTTTATTTTATCAAGTTCCTCAATGTAGTAAAACCCCAATCAAAGTCCTAAGGAACCCTAAAAATTTTAGCATTATCAAGCTCCTAAGTGTAGTTGAAATTCCAATCAAAGTGCTAAGGAACCCTAAAATTGTTTACATAATCAAGGTCCTAAGTGTAGTTGAAAGTCCAATTAAAGGCCTAAGGAACCCTAAAAGTTGTTTATTTTATCGTTCCTCAATGTAGTAAAACCCCAATCAAAGTCCTAAGGAACCCTAAAAATTTTAGCATTATCAAGCTCCTAAGTGTAGTTGAAATTCCAATCAAAGTCCTAAGGAACCCTAAAAATGTTAACATTATAAAGCTCCTAAGTGTAGTTGAAACTCCAATCAAAGTCCTAAGGAACCCTAAAAGTTGACCACTTAATCAAATTCCTCAATGTAGTAAAACCCCAATCAAAGTCCTAAGGAACCCTAAAAATTTTAACATTATCAAGCTTCTAAGTGTAGTTGAAACTCCAATCAAAGTCCTAAGGAACCCTAAAAGTCGACCATTTAATCAAATTCCTCAATATAGTATAACCCCAATCAAAACCCTATACGGAACCCTAAATTTTACGTAAAGCCAAATCCTCAACGGGTCGGAACCGCTAGAAGGGACCTTGTCGCGCGACCTACAAGTAGGTCCTAAATGAAGTAAAACGGCAGACATAGGAGGAGGGGGTTCTGGGGGGCTAAGGGGGGTCACAGCACGGCTCGCTTCGCTCGCCGCGCTGTTCCCCGTGGTCGCGTGGCGGCTCGCTTCGCTCGCCGCGACGCTCCCCCCGGGTTCAGGAAGAGGGGGTTCTGGGGGGCTTAGGGGGGTAACAGCACGGCTCGCTTCACTCGCCACGCTGTTCCCCGTGATCGCGTGGCGGCTCGCTTCGCTCGCCGCGACGCTTCCCCCGGGTTTCGGAGGAGGGGGTTCTGGGGGGCTTAGGGGGGGTCACAGCACGGCTCGCTTCGCTCGCCGCGCTGTTCCCCGTGGTCACGTGGCGGCTCGCTTCGCTCGCCGCGACGCTCCCCCCGGGTTCAGGAGGAGGGGGTTCTGGGGGGCTTGGGGGGAGTCACAGCACGGCTCGCTTCGCTCGCCGCGCTGTTCCCATGGTCGCATGGCGGCTCGCTTCGCTCGCCGCAATGCTCCACTCGAAAAATAAATACAGTAGATCTATAAAATCATGTACCAATGACCACTACTACCTGCCGCGGGCGGCCGCTAGTTCATAAAATCTATAATAGGTATGTACCTATACCTACTACAGTCACGAAAAACGCCTTGGTATGCTTGCTACTAACTATTATCTATTCTGTGACGTTACCGTGTCATAGTAACTACTAGCGTATCTGTAGCGTCTTACGCTTTTTTTCGATTTTTATTATGAACTCTACGTTGTAGTCTTAGGGTACATTTCTGCAAAAAATCCGTCCTACGCTTTTTCGATCAGGGTCACGTGATCCTGACGCGAGTTTAAGATTTTATCCCCATTCAGAAAGTGCTCAACGCCGCTAAAGAAGTTTTCACTTCAAAAAACTGATTCCCAAATTTTTATGCATCTTTGAACCAGTCGCAAAAACATTGAACTACCCTACAATTCTTTCTCTCTCTGCAGCACGCAGATTAAAGTAGATTATACAGCGCACAGCACTCAGTCCGAACGAATCTTTGTTTGTATGAAGAGGGATTAATTAACAAATGAGTGGGTTCAGGCGGTGGGTCTCAATGGCGCTGATTCAATGATAACGTTTGATTTCACTGATTCTATGGGTGTATGAACATGTGCTCTTGTAAGTAACCATAATCAGCTAATGTATTCATTAATAAAACGTTCAAAGTTTTTTAAGAGAAAATGTTTTCAGTCAAAGTCAAGTCTAATGATTTAATTCTAGACATTGTCTCGTAGGTCACACACGTCAAGAACGTGCCCTACGATGCACTGCCTTGCGTCCATCAACTTGAGGCATACAGATGTTCAGCCTCACGTGCCCGTAATTTCACCGATACCCACACCATTTAAACCGAAACAGCGATGGTGCTTCACGGCAGAAATAGGCATGGTGGTACTTCCCCGGACGAGCCCTTCACAAAGAGCTCTACTGGAAAATGAATATTTGAATCTAAGTTATGCGACTCACCTTCTATTCCAAGTCATCATTTCAATCCAATATCGAGATGGAGCTAATATCAAATCATGCATTGTAAATAACATCGATATATCCCGGTAAATATTGCAGGAATGCAATTCTGGCGAGAGCCGATCCCGAGATATTTTATTTAGTGGAGGCGGCTACTGCAAATATTATAGTTTGTAAAATTCACCACTACTCCGAACTCCTCCAGTACTTAATACTGATAGCTTTTCTATCAGGTTTTTTTCATGTTTAGTGTTTGAAATTTTAAAAAACTGAATATTTAAAAAAAATTTTGTAAGTCACCCAGACAAAAATCAAATTCAAAACGATCTTTATTCGGTCAGAACTAGGTGAATCTACGCACTTTGAAAATAAATACAATATAACACCCAGACAAAGATCTGAGTTCACCACACAAATATTTGTTCTCGGTCGGGATCAAGCCCACGACCTACGGCGCAGAAGGCAGAGCTACTACTCAAACTCAATAAAATTGAATTCAATACAATTACAAGAATCACTTTGAAACGTCTTAAAGCTAGGTGAGTCTAGGTGCCAGTTCCACGCGACCAAGCCTAGAAGAACAGGCAACAAACTACGGCTCGGTTCCTACCGTTTTTTTATATGATCCTTTTAGAGAGGCCAGTCAAATCCTCTAATTCATGGAAAAAACGAAGAACGGTACATGAACCCCCAGAATTCAATTTAGTCGCGTATACCGCTCGTTGTCGTAAAAGCTTAAGGAGATTTACATACGGAATGTGGGATGAGTATTGAGTTAGGGAGCTTTCAAATCGGACTATTGGTGGACACGCACGGAACCACAGAATACTGAATACAGTAGAAAGGCGATCATGCGTTTGTATGGGAGCCGATGTCGCCAGTTTTACATTTCCACTATTATATTTAAAATATCACTAAATATGAGGATTCGAAGAAAAAGGAAAGAAGATGTTATGAAAATATTTCTATGTTTTATATTGTCGCTAAACTTGTTCGGAAAGTAATTCTTGCGCTACTGCAAGGCATTTTTCACTTTCTACTAAGGCGGAATCGCAGAAATAAAAGTAACATACAGACGTCGAAGCTAAGTAATTTAGTGTAGTCTCTCACGTGTAGATAGACAAGTGACCTTCAAGGCACAAGCGTAAACGAAGGTTAACACTTGAAAGTAAGTCCCTACTCGAGAGAACTTAAAGTTTAAGTGAACTTGATTGAGTAATCAAAGATGGCAGTAGCGATGGAAATGGATTATAGGACGCTCTCAATCAAATACGGCGTCAACAACATCCAGTTTCACGTTCAAAAACACTTCTAACTTTGGTATTGACCTTGTATGTTGTGCCAATTTATGACTAGCCTTGGAGATTTTATGTATACCTACTTGTCTATACCTAAGTTTATTGTGAGCAATAAGGTACTTTAACCACACTTGTTCTAAAAAACCAATATCACGATATGAAGAAGAATTTCTATATGTAGAATATGTTAACTAGTTAAATTTTGCGAGAAGACTGGTATCAAAAATGAATATTTAAGTTTCGCGCTGAACGGGTTCTTTTGATGCCGTTTTTCTATTACATTTTGCTCCCTACGTTTGCGCTTTACATCCGCTTCTATGAACACTTGTCTAGAGACCCAGCTTTAGGAGATTTCAGCCGTTGATCGTAAATCAGTCGCTTCAACCTCAAGGTATAAACTAAATGTTTGCAGCCACATCCAGCTCCAGATTTTTTTTATGCAACTAAGTTACTAAACAAGCATACCACCCACCTGATGGAAAGCGGCTATCGTAGCCTGTGGACGCTTGCAACACCAGAGGCATCACTTGCTCGTCGCTGACCCTTTTAATATTTTAAAATGTCCTTTTTGAAGAACCCCATACTGTAGTCTGTAAGGGCGCTTGTACACGCTAAGAAAAAACGCCGGGTCTACCCAAGAATTCGTGTCGTAACAAGAAAATAACTGTGTACACAGGGGCCTTATTCGCTATTACATTGGAGATTCCGTGCCCAAAACGTGTGACTTCACAACGTGATTTAAACGCAAACGCGCCTTGGTGTGGAATCGAAAAATGGTATTCTGTATGCCACAAGACTAGTTGTCTATGCCCCACGTTTGATGTTTTGGTTATTTCACATGATTCGTTCAAAATCCGACGATTGCTAAGCCGATGTCTTAACGTGGTCACGTAACGCGCGTGGTTTGGCAATAGCGAATAACGACCCTGCTCGCAGCGGTGCACGAAAAAAATCTTATCTGCGCGAGACACGACGCGGCGAACGTTGTTGCGGAGCGGGCGGAGTTTTCGTGTGTGGAACAGACAAAATTCTTGTCGTCTACACGAAGAATTTGTCTTGTCTGTCGCAGGAACGGCAAATTTTCTTAGCGTGTACAAGCGCCCTAAGTGATTTTCGGCCCGCCTCCACTCCAAATATTGCTATGCCCTAAACTTAAGGGTTCATTATGTATTCACCATTTTTAACTGACCTCATCATAAACATAATAATTGCAAGAAATCATATGAGTATCAGTATGACCACGGTAGGAACCAAGCCGTAGTTTGTTGCCTGTTCTTCTAGACTTGGTGGAACTGGCACCTACACTCACCTAGCTTTAAGACGTTTCAAAGTGATCCTTATGATACCATTTATATTAGGCTGTCGATCCCAGGTTTAGCTGTTATTAAGCCATGACGGAGGGCTTAGCCGGCCTAAAAGCTTTGTCCCCAGTTGGCCACTAGCTCTTAAGAGTTTGCGTCTCAGACTAATGGACACAATAGGGCAAGTTGCATCAGGACGGGACCACTCAACATAAGGTGGCATATAAGTTTGTTCAACACAGTAATGTCCATTGTCTGCAGGCTGTTGGTGCAGAATAAACAACAGTTGGTAAAGAGAATAGATCAAATATTTACATCGATACAGTTAGCTTTGCGCGGGTTTCAACAAAATGGAGCCGAAATATATTGTATTATTTTGTCCAATACATTCGTGGAAGTTAATGATTAACGGATTTAGCTTTTATATATTTATAGATCTAGAGTACCTACTTTGCTTTGTTATAATAACATCTGGGAAAATGAAGAGAAAAATCAATGAGTTGTTTTATGAGGAAATTAGATGAAACAAATATTTGAGCGATTTATTTTGCCTGCGACTATTTTATCACCTTATATTATAACAAGTCCACCGAACGAAAAGAGAGTTCTTTATGCTTGAGGCCCTGTTTGATCATGGAAACATCAAGTGGGCCTGATATTGTAGCAATGTTTTGTTACGCGATGGTTACCACTTAACGTCAGGTAGGCCGTATGCTTGTTCCATCAACTAGTTGTATAAATAAAATAAATAGGGACGGTGGTAGTCTTTCTCGGAAAAAGACTCTTTTACAGAGAGCTCTTCTTTTAAGTACTGCTACTACAGCATCTGTGGTTCCAGGTTGTATTTTATTTTATTTTACAGAGTTTTATCGAATACGGCGAGTGGACTGATATTTTATTTTTATTTATTTGATTTCAACGGTGCATTTTGCTTTGTGAGCTGGAGTAGTTCTATAAATAAATAGCGTTATAAAAGTACAGATACCTAAATGTCTATTTATTTATTTAAAGAAAATAATTTTCCCGGGGCACAAAAACTGTACATTACTAAACCAAAGTTGTACAGTACTTTTCTCAAATAATGAGAGAAAATAAAAAAGTAAGCACCTAGTAGGTACTACTTGAACTCATTTTGTCAAATACAGTTACGACGAACAACACAAAATTTTCTCACGCTGTTCATTTGTTTTTGTAATCAATAAACAGCATTTATTTTTGAAACCCAATTCGAAATTTAAATAAAACCTCCGATAAGTCACCTCCTTGGTTTTCATTTTTCGGAATGAAAGATCGTTCCAATTTTAAATAACATTGTTGCGTTATTTAAAATTGGAACGATCGCTTACTATACGAGTTTACTATGTAATTTATTTGGCCGCTAAACACGACAGTAATGGATTTTCATACAACTTTTGCCGGCCGCTGCTGCATGTATTTGGCCTGTACAGCAATTTAGATTTATCTAGAAGACGTTTGCCAAAACAATGCTCAAACCGAGCATATTAGAAAAAAAATACATTAAAGTACCTTTTGCCCCTCGGTTTAATACTTATTTCAGGCTCAATAGAAGCGTTAATCTAGAATTCAGATGTTTTTGCAAGACCTTTCGCATTTACGAGTACATCTGTTGCCTCCATGTTTTGTCTGGGGAGTTACACTTCTACACAGCTGCTGTATATTTTACTAAACGCATGTTCTTCTATTGCGCAAATCGGTTGATTAACGCGTTTAGTTTGTTTGTTGCTACACCAGTTGGTAATTAAACGGCGATTAGCCGATGGTTATCTGTCTTGGATTGTTATAATTGACACGCGATCGTGGTTATCGCTGTGATTGGTTATGATTACCTAGATAAGTAATTTTTTTTAGAGCAGGTTTCGTTTCGTGAGTGGTCAAGTAGTAGCGGTCCTAATGTCGTGGGTTCAAATCCAGGCACCTAGAAGCGGGTGGTCGTGCACCATTTTAATTCAGAGGATCTTCCTCCCGCGAATGCCTACTTTAATTTTTTTAAATTATCATATTTAAAAAGTTTCTCATAAATGGCGACAGCGGATCTCATACAAACGGCACATGATCGTCTTTCTACTAGTACGGTTGTAGGCAATAAATATTGCACATCGACTTTTCAGCTTTGTTAGAGCGCTATCTCTTTCTGACGCACACTACGCTCTATGAAGCCGAAATTAGCCGATGTGCAATATTTATTGGCTACAACTGTATACTATTATTTCTGCGGTGATAACATTTTAATGTCAGGCGGGTCATCGGTTTAAATCATGACCAAGTGGGGTACAACTCAACTGCCATCCTTAGTTTGTTTCAGCTGCCATCATTTTTTGGTGATTGAAACAACACTGAGATCCGTCGTCGTACAAAGGTCTTAAGCATGTAAAACACTTTTCATTGCTCATACTCTGAAAGTAGGTCTGAAGTTGCCTGAGGGGCCTAATTGAAAGTAATACTTTCAGCCCTAGGGAGAATCGCTTTCTACTGACAGCTGTCAAATTATAAAAAAAAAACAAGTTCTATTTTATTCAACCATGTTCCAACTTTATAAAGTCTTTCTAACAGCAAGGAGGTTGTTGAACCAAATTCCAACTTTTTATTCAGCAAGTAGGTTGGAAACCCATTACAACGGTAAGAAGTTTAAAAAGTCTAATTAGAGCGCAATGTAAAATTTAAATTTAAATAACATAAAAATAGTATTAAATAAATAATATATCTTCTAAATTACTTGATTAATATATAGCTTCAACTATTTATTTAAAATAACATAGATTTGAGCAAACAATTTACCATTTTTTAAATTATGAAAATGAAAATAATGGCTGAATAATACCGGCGAACCGAAGCCGAAGGCCCGCCAGAGAAAGAGAAAAAAAAACCGGGAAGGCGGCAATTCAATCTTCATTTTCACAAATTTTTCTTTCATGTTTTTATTTTTACTTTCCTTGTATTCGTAATGAAAAGCACAGTGTTTACCTCGGGTGAAAGTCTTTTAAGTCCCTCAAGCTCCATTGGCGCCCTCGCTACGCTCTGGCGCCAAACCCGTCTCGGGACTCAAAAAACGTGACTTTCAACACTCAGGTAACAATGTACTATTGTATGTCATTGTCTCTTGTTGATCATATCTATACTAATATTATAAAGAGGAAAGATTTGTACCTATTTTTGTATGTTTGTAATGAATAGGCTCAAAAAGTACTGGGCCGATTTAAAAAATTCTTTCACCAATAGAATGCTACATTCTTCCAATTTGACATAGGCTACATTTCATTTTGAAAAAAATTAGGGATCCTTGGTAAAATTTGAACAATGTAACTGAAGGTGTAGAAAAATGAGTCTTAAAATGTCTTTCGTCGAATGCGGAAACTATTAGCGATAGAACAAAATAATGTACAACAATATTGTCTACCCCGTGCGAAGCCGGGACGGGCTGCTAGTGTGTAATATATGTGTAATTTTGTGGCATAAAATAAATAATTTGATTTGATTTGAAAAAGTTTTAGAAACACGAGTTTCTCATCCACCCTACAATCTAATTGATTGAATCAGTCTGTACTGCTCCAAACGCTTCAATACGCCATCAGTATCACTCTTCACGATATAAGCGATCTGTACAGACGGATTCAAGAATGAATCCAAGATCGAAATGAAAGATCGGAATCGGTGCGATTGAATTGAAAGATTGAAAAGAAAGCAGTGCTTTAGTGATTGATATTTTCATTATGTTTGAGGCGTTGGGGAATAAAGGTTCTCGAATGGCGACCACGAACCGGAAGACGAAACGTAGGGCGCCCACTCACCAGATGGACCTACGACATTGTTAAGATCGCGGGAAGGTGGATGGAAAGAGCTCAGAATCGTTCTTCCTGGAAATGTGTAGGGGAGGCCTATGTCCAGCAGTGGACTTCTTCAGGCTGATGATGATGATATTGGTGTTTTTCTCAGTCATCGCACTTTTACGAAGCAACGTATAATTATGTATTTTGACCTTGTTAAAAATTTGGTTTACAAAATGCTGAATTGAAAACCTACCCCTTTTCGGAAGTCAGGTAAAATAACTTACGGCGCTGTATTTTTCTTACAATCTGGACTACGAACCTGAAACAATGATAAAGTTATATTAGACACAGGAATGACACTTAGATACAGCCATCGACAAAAGTAGATAGAACATTATATTTCTGAAAAAAGAAAATGGCTTTATGATTTTAATCCCCAGTAACGTTTAACAAACCCTCTGATCCCTAAGTGCTTGGTGGCTCAAGATTATTTACGTTTATCCAAAGGGGGTATATTTTAGGCTTGTAAAAATATATTATTTTTAGAATCAGCATGCTTTTGGGCTTTGGTTTTATAATTGAAAACCGCATAAACCCATAACTGTTGCAAGTTGAACAAACAAATTAATACAGTTAAAAAAATATCATTGAATACCTGAATTTTCCCAATCTACTTTTGCCGATGACTGTACATATGTTTGTATTACATTTCCGTTTAGAAGTTAATGAAAGATGTAAGACTTTCAAAATGGACCCGTTGCGAAAAACTGGAGTAACTTCTTTAAAACGTTCTAAGCACTGGCGAACACGTGACCAAGCCTAGACGAAATTAACGCCTGACAGACACATTACCAACAGTTGTATGCGTTGTTTGAACCAGCACCGACACCTGCAGGCCAATATCAGGTAGGATACAATAGCCGGCTGTTCGACACAATGGCGACACCGACAACCCACGCCAGGAGAACCCCCCTTGTTTACTTCGTATAGTGAAACAACCGGCCTTTTACAATAATCCGGCAAAAAATTTGGGGAAAATCCGACCGGACTCGAGACAATTAGACGGTGAGTCGTTGCAATAATGTGAATCCACGCGAGGATTTCCTTGTTTTTTTACTCCGGTACTTTAATACACAAAGGTTTGAAAACTTCAAAGTCTGTATCTATAAGCATAACTTTGGAATAATTGTTACTCTACTGTTTGACTTGCTCATGCCCGCTCACCTGGGTAGTGGAGGACTGGCAACATTTTGAAAATAGAACATTTTCCCGGCAAAAGGACCTTGTCTCCAGCGCCAGTAAGAAACTTTAAAAAAGAAGATTTTTAGACTAAGGAGTTCACCTATGCCTAAACTTAAAACAAACGGAACTCCTTACTCAAAGTTTTTTCAATCTGTAGTTCCAAAGTTTTACATTCACGACGCCTAATCATAAGTTACGGAAGCATAATTTTCCGACTTTCCTCATCCACCAGCCCTCACTACTGCCCCCAGTTCCCAAGTGCAACTTTACGCGTTAAAATATTAAACACATCCATTAACGTATTGTATTTTCGTGGTTATTGTGTGAAGGAAGAAAACAACTTGGTAAAGATAACTCGGTAGCTCTTTGTGTACTTCCCCAATCTACTTTTATGGACCAATATATTTTTGGCGGGATTAATCTCATACTAATAAAATGTATTGTATACCACTTACTCTAAAACTTCGATAAGGTTTGTTTGTACCTATAGTAGGTGGTAGGTGCGTAGCAAAGATAAGATCGCCAGATCGCCTGCGTTCGCGGCAGTGTGTGCGGATGTATGCTAATGAATTCTATGAGATTGCGGACAAACGCAAGCTTATATTAAGGGCCTACATGAGGTGAAACCGAAAATGTAAAGTAGCATTTTTTTTCGTTGTATGGACGAATCCATTTAATTTTTTTGTAAAATATAACAATTAAATGGTGTAAAAAAATTATGATTTGGCTAGAAATTCTCTTAAACTCACTGGGTTCGATAAAATTGAACGCAAAGTTTGCCAAAAACTCTCAATTTTTTTTGGATTTGAAATGGTTTTTTTCCGTTGCTGTTAGAGCCATTGCAATGAAAGTTTTGTTCCCGTATACCTAAATAAATACGTAAAAACCGTATGTTATTGCACTTTTCTTAGTTGCCGTAGTTTTTATAAAAAAATAAAATTTTCAAAAATATATATAGGTAGGATTTCCTAGTTACTCTTCAGTTCAGCCCGCGCGGCCGACGAGGAGAGGTCTATGTCAAATTTCGCGACATGACATTTCATCTCTGACTACGTAAAATATACCCTAGATTAAATCATAGCTACTACTGGTACTATAAATTTGCCACAGTGTAACATAAAACAAATTGTCACAGTATAACGAAATGACATAATACCATCTTCATCATACATTATGATCGATAACCTGTATTCACATCATCATCAGCCTGTAGAAGTATATATTTTATGTAGCATATAACTTATCTAGTACATTCTAGGGCACGTTCCTATCGTGCGTGACCAGCGAAGCGCAATGCTTTTGTTAAATACCTCCATTTTTGTAGTTGCATAAGTAGCTATCTTCCTATCTACCCAGTGCTTTCCGTCATCATCATCAGTAAGTAGAAGTCCACTGCTAGATATAATTATTTATACATTTCCATGAAAAAACAATTTGCCGATTTCCCACGATCTTTAGAATGTCATCGGTCCATTAGGTGGAGGGGCGCTCTGGTTGCTTAGCACCGGTTATATTGTCGTAGCGACCCGCTTTTTGATTCTAAAGGCGTGTGTTCAAACCCCGTCATGCACAAATTAGTTTATCTGCCAAAAAACCTATGTGCACTATGTCAGTACACTCTAACGGTGAAGGAAAACAATAAATGAAACCAACGTGAAGTAGCAAAACTTTTGAGGCACATTCATAATCCACCACACCAGCTTTAATTTTCTATTGACATGACAAGAAGAAGACTCAAAAACTAGTAGCCGATTTTAGGCCTTTATAAAAATAGTGTCGATTTTGCAAAGAGTTTGGGAGCCCATTACAATGAAAAGGAAGTATATATATATATATATTATGGACAATCTACACTACACTATCTAGCCCTAAACTAAGCAGAGTTAGTATTATGGGAACCAGATAGCTGATGTAATACTTAAATACATTTTGTTTGTAAATACATAGGTACTTGGAAAACAATATAACATCCAGATGGAGAACAAATATCTATGATCACCACACAAATATTTGTTCTCGGTGGGGATCGAACCCACGACCTATGGCGCAGAAGGCAGAGCTACTAATAAATGAGCTGAGAGCCCAGTCATAACAATAATATCATGGGTTTTGAGTATTTTTGATTGCCGTCTTTTAAATCTGGAGGTGTCTGTAATGTCCCGAATTCTGGAACTTTCTGTCAAAGGCTTCATGCACGGTGCGCTCAAATACCCAAATACCAAAATACATGTGCCTATTTCTATACACGCAGCAAGGAGTTTCCCAAGATTTTGCGTTTGACAGAACTTTGAAGAGTCAGTTGGGGTTGTCGAAACTCTTTGGTATACCTAATATTTTTAAATGCCGATAACTAACAATAATATAAGTCGAATAGACAGTGTTATTTCACAATGCTTCACTGATCTCCACCGCAATGAGCACCGAAGGCCTAAATGAGTGCAAAGCTTAAAGCCACCCATAAATAATTTCCATTTCAATTCATTTATGAATTGAAATGAAAATTATCTATGCATGTAATGTATTGTATTATGTATATCAGTTATCTAGCACCCATAACACAAGCTTTGCTTAGCTTGGGGCTAGATCATGTTGTGTGAATTGTCCAGCATTATTATTATTATTATTATTATTTATTTCCATAGGCATGAATTCTATGCACTAAGTTATACTTACTAGATTTACATACAGATCTGGAAGTATAACCTTTTAGATAAAAGAAAAAATTACTAAATTGGATCATAAAATTAAATGACGAAGGTATGCAGTAACAAACAATAAAACAAAACGGCTAAGCCGATTTTGATGAAATATTACTTTTTAGAAAAAAAAAGATTAAAAGGGAGAAGACGAAGGAGAAGAAAAAAGATAAGAATGTTATTGTACAAAAAAAATTGCCCCCCTTGCCCCCCAGGACCCCCCCTTTTGTGAGTGCTACCGGATGCCGTCGAGATAGGGTTTTCGATTGGGGTTTCGTATAGAGGGTTTCTTCCTGAATTGAAAAAACAAAAAAAACACCCCCCTCTTGCCCCTTTTTTCACCCCCCCCCCTTTCGTATCTTCCAAGCGGAGTGACTTGCAAGACTTTTTTTTTTGGGTCATGTAGGGAAGGTGAGATTATTTTGAAAGCAAAATAAATTTTGCCCCCCTCCCCCCTCTAGACCCCTTTATTATTTTAGACCCTTTTTTTCGAGTGGAGCATTGCGGCGAGCGAAGCGAGCCGCCATGCAACCATGGGGAACAGTGCGGCGAGCAAAGCGAGCCTGCTGTGACCCCCCCCCCCCCCCTAAGCCCCCCAGAACCCCCTCCTCCTGAACCCGGGGGGAGGGTCGCGGCGAGCGAAGCGAGCCGCCACGCGACCACGCCCACCCTACTGAAATTTAGGGAAATTTAGAACCCCCTCCTACTGAAATTTAGGGTGTCTTATGGGTGTGAAAAAATGTTCACTAGACTGACAGTTCAAAATTCAAAATGGCGGCTGTGCCACTTCCGGTTTTGCAAAAATCGTCCGATTAAGGTCGTTCAAACGGTTCATTCGACTGAGGACTATGATTGGAGATTGAATTTTAGGTTTTTTAAGGTGTTTGATTGGATCTTCACTTGGTTTAGGGTTCCGCCCCTGTGGGAACGCATTGAGGACGCGAGCTGCTTGCAGCTCGCGATGCACGCGACCCGGTAGTCAACGTTTGGGTTCCTTCCAGCGGTTTCGACCCGTTAAGGGTTTTGGCTTGACGTACAATTTAGGGTTCCGTATAAGGTTTTGATTGGGGTCTTACTACATTGAGCAATTTGATTAAGTGTTCGACTTTTAGGGTTCCTTAGGACTTTGATTGGAGTTTCAACTACACTTAGGAGCTTGATAATGTTAACATTTTTAGGGTTCCTTAGGACTTTGATTGGGGTTTTACTACATTGAGGAACTTGATAAAATAAACAACTTTTAGGGTTCCTTAGGCCTTTAATTGGAATTTTACTTCACTTAGGACCTTGATTATGTAAACAATTTTAGGGTTCTTTAGGACTTTGATTGGGGTTTTACTACACTGAGGAACTTGATTCACTGATCGACTTTTAGGGTTACTTAGGACTTTCTTTACTACTTTTTGGGGTTTTACAAGTGCAAGTGTAATGTAAAACTGGGAGTAGCACACCGACACGCGAGCTGCTTGCAGCTCGCGCACACGAAAAAACTAGTTAAGGGGCTGACGTATGGAAAATTTTCATACAAACGGAATACCAAAATGATTTCTAATTTAGACAGATTTACACTATATTATTGTAATAATTGTATTTAAATAGTATTTATCTAGGTTCCTCAACAGTTTTTATTTCAAATTACTTACCTAATAAATAATAATAAATACTTACCTAAAATGAAATAAACACCAATCGCATTTTGCACATTTTTATGCTAAACTTATCAAGTTTTCTACCTATTGGTTTCGTACTAAAAACAACAATATCTTACGTGTTTTTTGTTAAGGAACCTAGTTTATATTGTCTAGTTACAGAATAACAATACTATGTGAAGAATACAAAAAGTTTTCAGTCATCATTTTTGGTATTACGGAACACGATCAAATTCATGGCATTTTCGAACGGCTACTATTGCTATCGCGCACGCACGGTGCGGGTGGCGGGGTGCAGGGGGAGGAAACGCTTGAAGCACACGGGACACTTCGGTTGTGTGTGTGAATCGCTCGGACTTCGGACTAGTTAAATACCTACACTGGCATAAAACATAATGCTTAGATATTTGATAATTGTTAGTTTAGGAAGGGTACTAAGTGAAGATGGGAAATACTAAGTACCTAGGTAGGTTGTAGGTTGGGTAAACGAAATCAAGGTGCAGCACTAGGTCAAAAAGTCTGCCGAAATTTCGAAAAAAGCCAACATTTCGACTAAAACAAATTATGAACCATTAATTTCTATACAGGGTGGAATTTTATAATGCCACCTGGAGGGAAAGTACTCTTAATACTGCAGATAGAAAATTTTACTCAAAGGAAACATTCCTTTATTTTTGGATAGAAAGCAATTTCTAAAATTAAAAATAAAATAATTTTTAAATTAATTTTTTTTTTGAAAGGAATAAATTTATTCTTTTAAAGAAATGAATTCGTTAAAAGAATAAATTTGTGTATCCAAGAGAATGGAGCCCATTTCAAGCAACTAATTTCAAGTAACTAGTTAGTTAACCATTTTTTGTAAATAATTAAATTAATTTAAGATTTCCTGGTTTTTCTTTCATTTAATTTATCATGTTTGTTAGAGAGATTTCATCCTTATAATTGACTAACGATCGATGCAATAAAAGTACAAGGTATAATTTTTCTGATTTTAGCCGGTTCAATTCCCGGGTGTGAGAGAATTTTCGAAAAACTTTGAATGCAGTTTGCTTTCTATTCAAAAATAAAGGAATGTTTCCTGTGAGTAAAATTTTCTATCTGCAGTATTAAGAGTACTTTCCCTCCAGGTGGCATTACAAAATTCCACCCTGTATATGAAGTATTGATAAAAGGTCTAAGAAAAATTACAACAAATTATTTTTTTTCTTTATTTATTTGTAGTTCAAAAAACTGCTACCACTCAACGTCCGGTGGAAATATTGATAAAAGGATTGAGAAATACTTGAACAAAATAGTTTTTTTTTTATATAACTGGAGCTCAATAAACAGAGTACCGCTCAACGTCTGGTGGAAATATTGATAAAAAGACTTGGAAAAATTTCAGCAAAATATTTTTTTTCTTTATTTATCTGGATCTCAAAAAACCGACTACCGCTCAACGTCAGGTGGAAAGATTGATGAAAGGACTAAGAAAAATTGCCACAAAATATTTTTAGTCTTTATTTATCTGGGGCTTAAAAAAATTGCTACCACTCAACGTCAGGTGGAAATATTGATAAAAAGACTTGGAAAAATTTCAGCAAAATATTTTTTTCTTTATTTATCTGAATCTCAAACAACCGACTACCGCTCAACGTCAGGTTATAATATTGAAAAAAGGACTAAGAAAAATGGCTACAAAATATTTTTATTCTTTATTTATCTGGGGCTTAAAAAAACTGATACCACTCAACGTCAGGTAGAAATATTGATAAAAAGACTTGTAAAAATTTGAACAACATATTTCTGTTTTATTTTTCTGGAGCTCAAGAAATAAACTACCACTCAACGTCCGGTGGAAATATTGATAAAAAGACTGAGAAATACTTTAACAAAATAGTTTTTCTTTATATAACTGGAGCTCAATAAACAGAGTACTGCTCAACGTCTGGTGGAAATATTGATAAAAAGACTTGGAAAAATTTCTGTAACGTTCACTAGAAGTTGCTTCATGCAATCAAAATTAAGTTCTATATAGTAATTGTGATAAGACATAAATAATTTTTTTTTCAGTTTGTTTATAATCATTATACAGGGTTATTCATTATTAGCTGCAAATACTCAGGAATTAGGTTCAACAAATAAAATAAAAAATATTTATGAAATGATTTTTTTTTGTTTTGTTATGAAAATCCCGAGAAAATCGATAAAGGAATCATTGGCGCCTGACCTATTTTGACCTTTGATCCGCGCCCGCGCGCCGTGAGTGACACTCTGCGTTCAGTCACCGCCTGGGTGGGTCATCGTCCTGTTCTCCGTGGCAATCATTATGCAATAGCCGTAAAGAAATTAATAAAAATAAAATTTTGATACAAAAACTTGAAAAAATTTTTGATCAAATTTAAAAAAAATAATTTCATAAATATTTTTTATTCTATTTGTTGAACCTAATTCCTGAGTATTTGCAGTTAATAATGAATAACCCTGTATAAGTATCCACCTATAGTAGGTTAGCTTGGTACACTTTTTTCGCGAGTTTTGTGCGAAAGCCGAGGTCCATGTAATTGTAGGTCGATGTTCGCAATCGTTGGTTTTGCGAATGTAAATAAGCAGAATAAAAGCAACCTAATTGCTCAACGAATAAAGTATATTTTTAAATGCAGTCACATTATTAGACTTTCTGTACTTTGGTAAGTGAGCCGCTTTGCGTGTTTTTTATTGCTGTGTGTGTGTGATCGATGAGGTCTGGCGAACCACACCCCACCTGATGTTGAGCGGACCTCCACCCATGATCTTCAACTGTAACGTCATGACTGGTTTTGAACCCACGCCCCCCAACCGCTAGGCCGATGAGGTCTGGCGAACCACACCCCACCTGACGTAGAGCGGACCCCACCCATCATCTATTACTGTAACGTTATCACTGATTTTGAACCCGCACCCTCCAACCACTAGGCCAATGAGGTCAAGCAAACCACACCACACCTGATGTTGAGCGGACTCCCACCCATCATCCTCTACTGGAACGTCATCAACCACAACTCCATCGCTCCGCGCCGGGGTCAATGGCTCTCTCAACTCAACTCGGAGTCAATGGTTCTCTTTACTCTTCTTCAATTTGGTCCAGAACCCGCACAAACCCTACCTGATGAATAAACTCACTCGTATCATGTTAGAGAATTTTCTGGTGTCTTTTCTAAGTGCGTAAATAGCTACTCTGAAGGTTCTTTATCGGTTCAGGAATGTTGTTTTTTTTTTCACTTTATTCTTGCATTCAGAGCATGACCAATCCTTGCTTATTGAATACTAGAAAAGCGAAACAAGCAAGCAATAAGCTTAGAGGGTTAGTCAGGTAATGCAGCCACAAAAAAAAAAAACATAAAATTGTAGGGTGCAAAAAGTCAACTCTCTTTGACCAGATTTGAACTCCCGCCCACCTCGTCCTCTCAGTGTGAATCCGCACGCCCTAGCCACTAGCCTATCTGACGCTTAGTAACGTTGACGAAATTAGGCAATGCATAAAAATCGTTATCAGTGGCTGACGCACACGCACAAGCGCGGCACTATGGTTGGATTCACGTATAGAAGTAGCGTGTCACACGAGCGCCTGTGTGTGTATACTACTACTAGCTGACACCCGCGACTTCGTCCGCGTGGTTAGTTTAAAGTCATAGTTTGAGTTCGTTTAAAAGAAACTATTTTATGGTGGAAAGCGGATAACTATTGATATGTTTTCACTGTTTTTTGCTTATATTTTGAGAGTTATTTTTCGTGAATTTGCCTTAGTGGCTAAGTTGGGTTATGTATGCGTTGGTTTTACATGACCAAGTTCTGGTTACCTTAGTTTTGAGTTTGCATTCAAAACTATATAAAGTGTGTTTGAAAGATGGTAACTGCTGTTGTAGCCGATTTTTTTCAGCTGTGTTTAGTTTTGGTATGATAGGTGCTTCCCGCGATTTTGTCTTGGTGGTTATCATCGGTTTTTTTGTAAACATTTGTGTGTATTAAAACCTGGTGACAAATGCTGCGGTAGCTGAATTTTTTTAAATGTTTTTTTGCGTATTTTGTAAAGCTCTTTTTCGTGATTTTGTTTAAGTGGCTAATTTGGGCTATCGTATTCGTTGGTGTATAATTGAATCTTGTTTTTTTAGTTTGATATGATCAAATGCAAGTTACCATCGTTTTGAGCTTGTACTTTAGAGTGTATTTGAATTTGAAGGTGAGTGCTGTTGCAGCCGTTTTTTTTCAGCGGTGTTTAGTTTAAGTATTATAGATGATTCCCGCGATTTTGTCTTGGTGGTTATCATCGGTTTTTTAGTAAACATTTGTGTGTATTAAAACCTGGTGACAAATGCTGCGGTAGCTGAAAATTTTTTAATGTTTTTTTTTGCGTATTTTGTAAAGCTATTTTTTGTGATTTTATGTTATATTAGTGGCTTATTTGGGGTTTCGTATGCATGTTGGTGTATAATCGAATCTGAATTTTTAATTTGACATGACCAACTGCTGGTTACCATAGTTTTGAGCATGTACTTTAGAGTGTATTTGAATTTGAAGGCGAGTTCTGTTGTAGCTGTTTTTTTTCAGCGGTGTTTAGTTTAAGTATGATTGATGATTCCCGCAATTTTGTCTTGGTGGTTATCATCGGTTTTTTTGTAAACATTTGTGTGTATTAAAACCTGGTGACAAATGCTGCGGTAGCTGAAAATTTTTTAATGGTTTTTTTTGCGTATTTTGTAAAGCAATTTCTTGTGATTTTATGTTATATTAGTGGCTAATTTAGGGTTTCGTCTGCGTGTTGGTGTATAATCGAATCAGATTTTTTTAATTTGACATGACCAGCTGGTCACCATAGTTTTGAGCATGTACTTTAGCCGTTTTTTGAAGCGGTGCGGTGTTTAGTTTCGGTACGATAGGTGTTTTCCGCGATTTTGTCTTAGTGGTTACGGTGGGGTTAATGTAAACTTTTATGTGTATTCAAATTTGGTGACAAATGCTGCGGTAGCAGATTTTTTTTTCAACTGTTTTTTTGCGTATTTTGTAAAGCAATTTTTTGTGAATTTTCATGAAACTTTTTTCCTTTTTTTTCTTCTTTTAGGTAAATAATTTTCCAATTTTCTTTCTTAATGCACCTTTGCTCTATAAGAGCAACACATCTTCCAAGTTTCATGCTTCTAGGACTAATGGTTTAGGCTGTGCGTTGATTTTTCTTTAAACCATTTTTCCCCTTTTTCTCCTCTTCGGGAAATAATTTTCCGATTTCCTTTCTTAGTACATCTCTACGTTATAAGAGGAACATACCCTCCAAGTTTCATGCTTCTAGGACTAACGGTTTAGGCTGTGCGTTGATTGTCAGTCAGTCAGTCAGTCAGTCAGTCAGTCAGTAACGAAAGAGTTTTATATATTTAGATTATATATTCCGTGGCGCCCGCATCAAATGAATAGAGATAGCTATATTCGGAGCAATTTTTGCCCGCGCCTCGAATTAAAGTTGCGAGCTGCGTCCGTCACCCTCTTAATATCTAAACTTAAACATTACGGTATTCTAAATCGCTCCATTGACTTATTACAATCGTACTTGACTGATAGAATCCTTAAAGTTGATGTGGGCGGTGAGAGATCTTTTGGGTCAGTTATTGACATAGGGGTGCCACAAGGTTCCATAAATAAATAAATAATAAATAACCTTCCTTTTTTGGTTAAAAAACTATGTGAAACAGTACTATTTGCTGACGATACCTCATTAATTTTTAAAGTCGATAGATAGAAGGCTAATTACGATGACGTTAACGCATCTCTGTCGTAAATACTTAACTGGTTTAATAATCTTTTACTTAATGTTAAGAAAACTCATAAGTTTTATGAAAAAATATTTTTTGAGTGTCAGTTCTAAGTATAAAAATCTTAATGCGGTTTACAGAATACATCTATTTACCAAGTTTCATCAGTACATATAGCTTTTACAGTTTTGTAAGTACCATACTTCAAGCAAATAAATTATTTCTTTTCATTTCATTTCATTTTTTTGAAAAAAAGTGACTGTGACATACGGATGGACAGACAGACAGACATGACGAATTTATAAGGGTTCCGTTTTTTACCTTTAAAAAATACAAGTGTTCATTCACCGACTACCGACATTTATGAACTTGCAACTCACTCTGGTTTTGCATAATATGAGGAAAATCTCTTCTTGGTGGAAGGTTTCTTTTATTAAATCTGGGGCTATTTGCTTGTTATACTATATAAATTAGACTACTACTACTACACTACTATATAAGTTAGATTTAAAATGTAGCGTTCGTGGTAGTTTAAAAAATCCGCACAGCTTGCCATTGTTATCACCAATCCTGGATGAAAAATATGCAATGGAAACTCTGCGACGGGAATCAGCTAACATAACAATTGGGTTATATTTATTTACTGAATATCTGTCTTTGTTTTTGTCTAACGAAGCGTATTCTAGTCAACACATTGTAATGTCGTGACAAATGTCAGACCCAAGCACAGAATAAGTAATAGTTGGTATCAAATACATGAATTCACAGCTCAGGTCAGGCAACGCCATCTTTATTTTAAATTTTTCCAACTTTCCGGTCGTGTTTTGTTTTTAGACCAGAGTATAGCGGAGGCTTAAGAAAAAAAAAACTATGCTGAAACTGATCGCCATCGCTGATAGCCTAGATGTGCGCAAGGTTTTTATCAAAACCCTAATAACACAAAGCAGTTGAATAATTTAATTAACTTTGCAAGCAAATGCTACCACACGTCCCACCCTCTTACAATGTCATCGTACACGGATCGATTCTCAAATTTATTCTTCTAAGGTAGGGTCAGGAACGAGAATATTTTCGAATGAATAATCTCATGTCGCTTACGACTTTCCTTTAACAAAAACGTAGTGAACTACCGTACCTACTGTTGTTGCTTGCCGCTTGTAACCAAACTTTTCGATTATGTAGATACCCCGGTCGTATACAAATTTAAGGTCATTGCCCCCTTTCAATAAGTTATAAGTTCTCAATTTTTATTCTCATGACCATGCGCGTGTCTACATCCTCATCTCTTGGCACTAAAGATTATTTAGGGCTCGTCCGCGGAAGTAATACCACCATGCCTATTTCAGCCGTGAAGCAGCATTGCTGTTTCGGTTTGAAGGCGTGGGTGCCGGTGAAATTACTGGCACGTGAGGCTGAACATCAGTAGGCCTCAAGTTGATGGACGCAGGGCAGTACCTCGTACGGCAATGCTTTGTGATATGCGATGGTTACCACTAACATCAGGCCATGCTTTGTTACATCAGCTAAGTTGAAAAAAAAGGTTATCTTAATGTAATTCTTTTTAATTTCGACTTTGCATTAATATTTTTCATGCCTTTGTATGATCTTAGTTACAAAACAATAAGAATGAAGCTGGAGTATGATGTCGACGAGGCTAAGGCCCAGATTCATACACCGCACTTTGACTTTACTTTGATGGAAAGTTCTACTTTCAACCAAAAATATATTTCATAGTTCTGTCAAGCTCTTCTTTATTCAAAATGTTGAAAGTAAACTTCGATAAACAAAGCTTACTTTGCGAAGACTCCTTTGCTGTAAAGCAAAGTCACGACTATGAATCTTGGCCTTAGGCAAAACAGAAAGTCGTCTATTCGTTCATTTTCGATTACGAGATCCAGTGTCGCTTACGTCATTATTACATACCGCGTCTGTAACCTTGTGAACTTGCATCACACGTAGGGTTGCAATGCGCAGCCCGGGCGAGGGCGCAGGGCTGCCCAGGGCCCGGGCGGATCGATAGACACGTGGCGCGGCTTTCTTTGTTCTCCGTTATTACTGATGAGTGACAACCCTAAAATAACTTTGTGATATAACACAATGCAAGGTCTAGGTTAGCTTGGGTTTTGGCACTGACAATGATGTGGCACTAACAATGGGATTCATCTGGCGAATCCCCTCTAATAAATAAAATAAATCCCCTTTTGCTGTGCCTTAAGTTGTGATGTTATTATACACAAACACAAGCACAAACGACCTAATTGTAAGCACGTTTGGATCTATCTTTGACTCACATTGTGAGCACAATAATTTTGAAATTCTTAAACGTGAATCTCGCGTGATAATCAGTCATCAATCTATTAAACCATTTCTTCCGCGTTTTGTCGATTGTAATGAATTTAACTACAGAATCTAACTATACGTATCTAAATAGTGTTAGTACCTACACCCAAACAACGCATTCTTGGTAATCTGTATATTATGTTAAAAACTTATTTCATGAAAAAGGAGACTGAATTTTTCGTACAACTTAATATCGTATACCAATCATTCTTAACCGAAGAAGTGAAGAGTTTAAAAATATAATTTCACTTTCGCAAAAGAAAGTTTGGATCGGGTCACGTTACTAAATAAACAATTTAAGCGTACACAGCGCTGTTAAAAAGAAAGTTTTATAATATTCCATAGTCTTATCTACCATGCCTAAAGAGATTATCGTTTTTAGCATAATTTTAGTTTCAATCGTCATCTAGAGAATAGGACTATTATGCTTCCGAATTGGAATTGATGAGGGATACTATTTTTTTTTTAACTACACAGCAACATCATTAGCCTAAAGAAGTCCACTGTTTCTCTCCTCTCTACCTCTATACTCCCAGGAATAATGATTATAAGTCTTCTTCATCCACTCGCGACTTTACAATGTCTTACAAAAACTAAAGATACATTATTGGGTTTAGTTTGACTGTCCTAACAGCTCAGTCGGTAGTAGCTCTGCCTTCTGCGCTGGACGGCGCGGGTTCGATTCCCAACGAGAACAAACATTTGTGTGGTGAACAAAGATGTTAAGCTGTTGTATTGCATTCTAAGTATGTATTAAAAAAATTGTATGATATCAACTATCTGTTTTCCATAGTACAAGCTCTGATTGATTTGAGGTTCGCCGAAATTTAATTTATGAATTTCCATAACAAACATTGTATCCGTCCAGATAAATTGTTTAAATCTGTAACTATGTCTGTTATTCCATTCTGGTTTACGAATAACAGACAGAATTCAGGTAATAAACATTTCAAACCTAGTTGCAGTCGGTATTTCATTAAATTCCCAAACACAATGTATATTCAATCGCATCGACAAAGCAACAATGTAGACATATCTACATCAGTTAGTTAGTCCGCAATGCCTTTTGTTGTCGACCCGAAGCCAGCCTTTGTGAAAGATGGAACATTGCTTATTGACATACGACCGATCAAAGGTTTCCAGAATCATGTCAGTCAGAAATATCTACGAGAATTCAGGCAAAGAGCTTGTTCTAGTCACTGAATTATGTCATGCTAATAGAGTATCGTCATAACCTTTGAAGCGATACAAAATCAACCTAAACAACTTCTACTATACTTCTATGTAGCTAGTATTGTTTCAAACGTATGCCATTTGGCTTTTGTTATGCTCCATGATATAGGCCCAGCTAGAATACGCTAAGCCTGGCGCATATTGACAAACGGCTTCTCAAAGGAATTGCTGGAATCGTATCAAATACGTTCGTATTATTGTCCGGAATTCTCGCAACCAACATTTGATTTACCTACTCATTGACTTTTTTTTACTGCATGATATTGTTTGACAATAAATTCATGATACAACGGCACATAAGCACCGCTCTAGTGAATTATATAACGTTATTGCTAAGGCAATAAAACTTGAACCTCTTTTTTTCGATCTTTCTCTTTGTCTATTTTATTACTAGACTTTTCGCAACCTTTTTTCTATTTTCGTAGACTTTGCGCTTCATCGAACACAATTCTCCTTTATCTTTTAAACAAAGTACATGTAGCTTAAAAACAATTTACCGAGAGACATTTACTCACCTGAATGCTTTTGTTGTGCTTCAATCTAGTCTGCTTAACGCAGACTTCCTATGATGAAATACCTAACTAAGGATTGCGAAAAAAGAGGCGCATTTTTATGCAATATCAAGTGACTGGATAAAAACTGTTTGCGGAAGCGATTAAATCCAGTTTTAGGTAAGTCGCAGGACGAATGGAGGATACGACACATCCAAAGGGACATTTTATCAAAGTTATAGATCAAGAGAACAAAAGCAAACGAGAGGATCCATTGAACATTCGCTCGCTTTCGTTTGTTTAATCTGGACACAACAGTCGCACACCGAAGGGAAATAAATCAAAACGTTGATTTGGCCGAACGATCAAAGCTTTGATGGGATATCCTTATTTACTAGCTTTGGGCTAAATATTGATTCGAACACGTCGGTCAAATGGACAGACTGAAAATCAAAGTATAGAATTGTGTAAAAGCCAGTTGCAAATTGGCGGACGGGGCGTGGCACGGCAGAGTAATTTTGAAGTAATCGATGTATTTTTTTATGTAAGCATGGATATTTGATATTATAACGGAAACGCTGTAGTGCCTGGGTCATGTTTTCTAAGATGCAAGTCTAAGAAAACAATGAATAACCCAACATGACTCGTCCAAACCGTGAATATTCTACTTTCGTCTGTGTTCCGTTCCACGCATAAATATGCAACAAGTTCGGCATCTGGTCATTACGTATGTGAAATTAGGTATCGTGCCTATAACGGTCACGGAAAAAACATAAAGAACGCAAACAGTAACATAACCCAAAACTACAGAAGAATTACTTAACAACAATACAATCTATGGTATGCAAGTGATATTGAAACATAAATTAATGGCTACAAAGTATACTTTACTAGAGCATAATTTACAAAGTTTTTTTTATCCTTGGACGGAACTATGCTAATATACAACTAAATTTGGAGTTATAAAGCTTATATTCCTTTGAAAGATGAGTAGAGTGACATACACATAAGCGTGACTCGAACGCCACGGTCACCACACCCCATTCTTTGTTCGAGATAACGATGACCACCTTTGTGATAGCCGATTCCCACATTCCTCTACTTGGTTATGGTTACTTGGTTATCAAGAGAGCTATATTTTTTTCGGTATTCTACACATCTGTACTGCCAATCTTTTTTACAATGAGGATCCATACATATCATTAAAAAACCATTACAAGGTACAGTGGCGTATTTGCCCTAAGGCACAGTAGGCCCAGGCCTAGGGCGGCAGATATTAGGGGCGATAAATCGTGACAAAAAAATCACTGATGTTATCAAGAAATATATCAAATGCAAAGTAACTAAATATCGAAAAGGCTGAAAATATTACAGCGCCGGCGCGGCGGACCGAACTGCAACGCAAC
The DNA here is from genome assembly GCA_947578465.1 of Thera obeliscata. Classification (NCBI taxonomy): domain Eukaryota; kingdom Metazoa; phylum Arthropoda; class Insecta; order Lepidoptera; family Geometridae; genus Thera; species Thera obeliscata. The sequence goes on along the minus strand of OX387912.1, from coordinate 16,740,026 downwards.
GTATAGTATCTTCCTAGATCACTTTTTTTTGGATTTACGGTATAGACTGTGCTTAGTTTTATATAATTTAGGAAGAAGAAGGAATAAATAACTCATTTCGATTTAGATAAAAGTTAGCAATCAAGGAAATTCATTATGTATACAGTCTATGCCCACACACAGTCTAACACACATACACACACACCCTCACACACAGTCACACACACACACAGTCACACACACACACACAGTACAGTCTATGTGTATTATGTGCGGGAAGTCGATGGATGGAAAGGGCTCAGAATCGTTATTCCTGGAAATGTGTAGGGGAGGCCTATGTCTAGCATTGGACTTCTTCAGGCTGATGATGATGATGATGATACACTCAATATGATGGGTACTGAGAAGGGGCACATGGTTTGGGGCCTAGGGCGGCCAAGAATGCAAATCCGCCACTGACAAGGTATCCAAAAATCTTTAGATTTTTCTGATAATTCATCAACTTCCGACGAGCTCAGTCCTCATAGTGACGATAATTTTATGGCCCCACCCACGACACCAAATGATGCGAGTACGTGATCAAACATTAAATTTTTACTGCCGTGAGCTAAGCGAGCCCGCGATAAGGACGGAAGATGAATCTTGTATCAAGCTTACTGTTTACCACCCACTGACCAAACACAAGGTTTCTCTGTCATGGACACAAACGTCACGGTTAAGTTGGTAGCAACACTGCCTTCTGCGCAATATGCCGTAGGTTCGATCCCCACCGAGAACAAATATTTGTGTGGTGAACATAATTATGTAGATGTTTGTTCTCTGTCTGGGTGTTATATTGTACGGCCCGTACAATATAACACCCAGACAGAGCTTCAGTCTGAGTCGAGCCTCAAGCATAGATTTTATGACAGTTCTCCATTGAAAAGTATTGAGGTGGCGATATATTGGTCGAGGAGGGTTTAGGGTTTAGCGTCTTCTTTAATTCTTTAATGCACACAGAAATATTTACAAAAAAAAGTAATAACAAAGGACATGTACATAGGCGAGCTTAACCCTAAAAGAGTTTTCTTCCAGCAAACCTTTGGTGCTAAGAGAAAGTTAATAGTAAAGATGTAACAATGTGTACATATTTAAAGATTATATTTGACAGAAATATGAAAAACTCATCTACTAATAAACAAACTACTTACACATACATATACATACTACTAAGTACATTAAATACATACAATAATTAACCTACCCATATATACATATTATATAAATATATATGTATAATATATACAAATATAAAAATAATCGTATTTTGACCAAATTAAATAGAAATAATGAATTTACTTACAAGGAGAGATAGTGCTCTTTTACTCTAGCTTTAAAAATATTGAGAGAAGTGCTAGCGCGAATAGCGTGGGGAATGGAATTCCACAGTTTCACACCGCGGACTGTGAATGAACCTCCGTAACGGCTGGTAGCATGAGAAGGGGTCATGAGAAGAAGGGACATGTTAGTTCTGCAAGGCTTGACGCGTGGAATAAGAAAATTGAAACGCTCACGAAGGCAAGAGGGAGAAAGAGGATTGAATAAAATGTTATAGAGAAAAGAGACGACGTGAAGATCACGACGACGACGGATAGGAAGCCATTTCAGCTGGGTTCTGAACTCGGATACGTGATCAAACTTGCGCAAACCGAAAATAAAACGGATGCACAAGTTTTGAAGACGCTCGAGCTTGTTCAAGAGTTCCTCCGTGGCATCTAAGAAACAGACATCAGCGTAATCAAGAAGAGGTAAGAGTAATGATTGAGCGAGGGTAATTTTAGTTTCAAAGGGCAAGAACTTTTGGAGGCGCTTGAGAGAATGGAAGCTGAAGTGAACCCTTCTACTAATATCATTGATATGAGCAGACCAAGATAACTGGCCATCAAAAAGTACTCCCAAATTTTTCGCTTTGTTAGAGTATGCAATCGGAACACCAGTAAATAATACAGGCGGGGGTGGAACGTGAGAAACAACATTGAGCATATACGGACTGCCAACCAGTACTACCTGAGATTTAGAAGGATTAACTAAGAGGCCAAACGTTTTAGTCCAGGTGCTAATGTTAGATAGATCGGCGTTGATTGCGTTAATTCCTTCAGAAATCTCATCAGCTTTAAAGTGACGGTATAATTGCAAGTCGTCAGCATAAAGATGGTAGTTAGAAGAGATATGTTGTGTGATGGCGTTAATAAACACTGAGAAAAGTAAGGGAGACAGAACACCACCTTGGGGTACACCCGCAGTAATGTTGCACCAATCCGAGAAAGACTCTTCAGAGTGTACACACTGCGAGCGACCCGAGAGATATGAATGGAACCAGGAAGTTGCTGAGGGAGATATATTAAGAGAGGAAAGGATGGACAAAAGGATATCATGATCGACTGAGTTAAATGCACTGCTAAAATCTAACAATACTAAGACTGTCAGAAGTCTATTGTCCATTGCCCATCGTAAATCGTCTGAAACTTTAGTTAGAGCACTGACAGTGCTGTGCCCAGGGCGAAAACCAGATTGAAGAGGGCTCATTAAGTTGTTTTGAGAGAGAAAAAAGGACAACTGTTTATGAACCACCTTTTCAAGAATTTTAGATAAGACAGGTAAAATAGAAATGGGCCGAAATTGAGAAACGGAGGTTGGATTGGGAGTTTTGGGGAGCGGGACAACATAAGCTGTTTTCCAGGCAGAGGGAAAAGAGCTTGACTCCAGAGAAAAGTTTATAATGTGTGTTATAGCAGGAGCAAGCTCGGAGGAAAGGAGATGTAGCATTTGGATGTTTATACCGTCAGTGCCTACGGCTTTTGTGAAGATGGAGTTAAGGATTCTTTTAATATCAGACTCAGCAACCTCATCGAAGCTGAAAGGAAGGCAGTCAGGAATGGTCCAGTGAGAAAGCTCAGCCAGAGTGGCATTCTTAACAAGGGGATTCAGGTTAAGAGGTGATTTTGAGAAGTGGCGATTGATAGAATTTAAATCATAAGAAACACACGTTTCACCCGCCGCCTTCTTACCCAGGCCAAGAGACTTGAGAAACTTCCACATTTGAGTCGGATTGGAGTTGTCTATAGAGCCATGTATGTGGTCTCTTTTAGAGTTCCTACACATCTTGCTGCAGCGATTGCGAAGTTTCTTGTAAGAAGCAAAATTTTCCTCAGTGGGTGACTTTTTAAATAAACGCTTAGCCTTGTCACGCTTCGACATTAACTTCTTGATGGGCTGAGTTAACCAAGGTGCTGGAGGATATTTAACTTTAACACGCTTTAAGGGTGCATGGATATCAAAAATATTTGTTACGATATTGTTAAAAACAGTAACCTTGTCATCCACATTAACTGCATCAATGACAGGAGACCAGTCAATGCCAATAGCATCTGTCTTCAGGCGCTCCAGGTTAATGTCCTTGAAACTACGGAGAAGGAGAAACTTAGATTTTCGTCTAGGCGAACGAATTTTGTACGAAAGAAAAACAAGGTCATGATATGAGAAAGGAGCAGTTAGTTGTCCATGAGTAGCCACGCGGTCCATGTCAGAAACGAGAATGAGATCAAGAAGAGAAGGAATAGAATGGGGAGCATGATGAGTGGCAGTAAGCGGCAGAATGTGCATATTGACAGAAGAGATCAGGGACAAAAGCTTATTCGACCGAACGTCATTTTTTAACAGACAGGTATTGAAATCACCTAGGATAATGGTGTGATCGTAGAGTGAAGTTAAAGATTCTAATTTTGATTCAAGGGAAGAGAAGTAGTCTATATTTCTAGAAGGAGGATAATACACGCCCAGAAGCACTTTAGAATGGTTGACAAATACTTCGACGAACAGGTGTTCGGCAAAGTTTGAGAATTGACTAGGTGAGTGGTCAATAATATTATAGGTTATGTCAGCACGAATATATATAGCCACACCACCACCGCCCTTGCCAATTCTATCGTTTCTAATTAAAAAAAAACCAGGCAGAGGGTAATGGGAAGAGGGTAAAGAAGGTTTTAGAAAGCTTTCAGAGACAAGTATGGCATCAATTAATTTATGATCAAAAGAGGAAAAAATATCGGCAAAGTGGCCGGGGATACTCTGGGCGTTAATGTGTACAATATTAAAATTTTTGGCACATCCAGCAAATGATTTTTCAAGTAAAACGCTGAGGTGCGGAGGGTCAGAGTCGTCACTGATAGCACTCCCGTAGTCGGCAGAAGAGCAAGAGGAAGAGCAAGAAAAATAACTATCATCTATATCCTGTAAATCCATCAAAATAAATAATAAAAAATACTAAAATATATATATATACTATAAAAATAAATAAAATAAAACCTATTTTACGCAATATCTACAAACGGATTCAATGCAGATCTCCATTGTACTCGTAGGTTTACCGAAAGAAGAAAAACACTATACCTACACTCTAATTTATCTATGGCTATGATATGATAGGGCTAAATTACTAAAACGTTCAATCGTTTTAGAAAAAAAAAAAAAAAAACAGTTATACACACAAGACAAGAAATGAGGAACAACAGAAAAACATTTTTTGTGGAAGAAATAACAAATAAAAAAAAAAAAAATTAAATCTTTCTTTCCTGCCTCGCAACATTCTTCCTCCAAGCTTGTTTTTGAACGAAAGGTAATTATGACAGATGCATCTACAATTTTTCAGATAACCAGATGTCAATGTCACTGTTACCTAGCGTCAAACGAAAATGTAAACAAACAAAAATAACAATAGAAAATAGGATCACAAGTTATAAAATAAGTTATAAGTACCTTCCGCTGTAACATTGATAAATTGCACTACCTCATAGAAAAGAAAACTAATAAAAATGCAGCTACAGTTGAATGTAGTATAACACACCACTCGAGTGCCATGATGTGAACTCTGTTAGATAAAGTATCACTTCACTGCGCGTCTGGATCTGGTCTCCGCAGTCTTGCTGGTCTTTACTGCAGATACTGAGGAACTCTTTCCCTTATCCTGTGACGTCCCCGGGGCTGTCTTATCCTGTTCAGACTGGCTGGAAGGAAATTCCGCCAGTAGTGGCCTCAGCTCGGACGCAGTCTCTATTCTTCGACGCTTGTTGTCAGGCAGCAAGACAATAATCTTGCCCTCCGAGGTCCAGCAGTTTCTGATGCCAAAATGCTTACGAGCCTCAAGGAAGACACCGTGTCTCGGCTTAGTCAGGAACTCAGAAACAGAGACTGCAGTGCCCTTGAGTACGGTCTTCGTATTCCAGACCTGGCTACGAAGCTTGTAGTCTGCAAACCTTACCATGACCGGCCTAGGCTTACTAGTGTTACTACCCAAGTAATGACAAGCAGCTATGCGGTCGCGAGAGATGTTTGACATTTTGAATTGGTCCTTTAATAATTTGATGATGATGTCTTCAACCGCAGTCTCATTGGAGTCAGTAATGCCATGAAACAACAGAATCTTTCTACGAGAGGCAGTCTCCTGTCGGTCTTGGGCTTGAGTGAGGAGCTCCAATTGAGAACGCATCATGGACATGCATTTCCAGATCAATGTTTTGAAGTCCGTAAACTCACGGGATAGTGTCTCCAGATCCTTGTGTGGAGCTTCAGAGCCGGAAAGTTTTTTGATGTTACTCTCCAAGTGATGCATCCTGGAGTCAAAGGCTCCAGCAAGTTCTTCCATATTAGTTGCCAAACTTGAATACAGATCCATGGTGAAGTGTGAACAGTGAGGTTATAGTGCTCAGGTGAGTGGAGAGGAGAGTTTATATAACTAACGAGTACTGGAGAGTTAGGTGTCTAAGAATCACACACTAACTGCATGTAAATAGGCTTATATTATTTAAATAAAATAAATATTGAGGAGCACAATGTGTACACAAAGACTACCCGCGTTTTTTTTCCGCGTCTTGACTCGATGACTCGACATTAAAACAGACAAAAAAGAGATGGTAGAACATGCTAGACTTACGACAACCTAATTCTAGCATGGTATATTGATTAAAACCTCATGGTTTCTATATTTTTGTGGGAATTAACATTCAACCAATAACAACACGACAAAAAATATGAAATTACAAGTATGTATCCGATGGGGACTTAGCATAGATGACGAGGTCTGTTCTAGCAGTCACGCTGAGCAGACAAAATTAAATGCGTCTGTCGTGCGAATCATCGATTTTAAAATCGATTCGGCGCAGAGTATTAAAAATATCTCGCTCGAACGATTCCGGTATTCGTGACACATTTATGTCAATCTCTATTAGCGCGGCACCGAAGCCGGCTCAAAGGGATTATATGAATTTATTAATGGTTTCGAATGATGAATCAAAATTCAAATTAGCGTTTATAAACGTGAATAGAAATTAACATCAACATCATAAATATTTATACAATTCTGATGATACTGACTATCAAAGTATAAATGCGCTACGTTAGCCAGAAGTGGAGTTTGATAGCTTCCTGAGGTAAGTTACTAATAGGCATGCTGCACTCATCATCATCTTCCTGCCGTTACCCCATGCTGCCTTCCTACGGTGCGTGGTTCTGCAGATCATCACGCACAGCCGACGACGACGCACGGCAACGCACACAGACAGGGCTCCTGTGCTTTTGCGCACCTCGGCGCACGAGACCGTTCCCATGGTGTGTCGAGCTGATCCGCCCCTCCGTGCGCGATATCACAGACCATGGGAAGGGGCTATTACATGGTTGATGTTCCAACTGTCCGCACCAAGCTCTTTGCTTCAACTTTAATGCTGCGGACAGCCAAGGAGTGCAAGGGATTCCTTGCTGGCGTCTGTTTTTCCGAACACGTATTACTTGGATGGTTTTAAAAGAAGAGTGAATAGGTTTTTTTTAGGTAAGAGACACACCGTTGACCGCATCATCACTTAACAGTAGGTGAGATTGCGGTCAAACGCAAGCTTATAAAATGTAAAAAAAAAAAACATTTTTAAAGTCAAAGTCAAAGTGTATTTATTTGCCCAATCACATGTACAAGGGTTGTTAGAGAAATCATTTTACATCCATTGTGATTCCGCCCTTTGAGGGCATGCAAAATTCGGATTCACAAATTAAAATATCAACAATTATTAAATACTAAAACAGAAAGAAACACACACAGTTAAAATATACAACAAATCAATGATAATAATATTAATAAATCATTCGTCATCTCAGTGCTCACTCCTTTCTTGCTCTCATGCCATCTTTGACACAGTCCATCCATATTTTCTTTGGTCAACCTATTCCTCTATAACCACCATCCACATCCATAATTAACACTAAAAAACATGGTGAACTAAAAAAAATGAAACTATTACACGGGTATTTATCGCGTTAATTACCTTATTTTATTTATTTTCCCGATTGAAGCGATTGAAATCAGTAAGTATCCTAATTTCAATCGTGAAGATGGTTACAGACTTTCACAATCGTGGAATCCCGTCATTGGTAGGTGTGTGCGTCGCGATACCTTACCACAGTGCGTAGATACTATTAGTGTTGTGTGTCGTAGTGCGTGCACGGACATTACGAAAAAAGAAGATCAAGTGAGGGTAGTTAGTGATACTGCCTCCACTTCTCAGCCACGGTAGCACTCATGTCAATGCTCCAGTCAGCCCGCGACCACGGTTATTGCAACATAGCCGAAACGTCGGGAAAATAAATAAAATAAGGTAATTAACGCGATAAATACCCGTGTAATAGTTTCAGTATAAAAAAAAAGAATTTGAATCAAAATTTCTGGCGTCAATTATGTTAACGCTCCCCCTAGATAGTCAAAATTAAAAGCACGCTTTGTGCTACGACTTACGCCAGCTAGCCTCGCCAGAGGTCAAATGTGTCTCTTGAATGGCAACCCTTTATCCGCCTCACAAAAGCGATGGCTTTTACAGTGATTAGCATTTACCATAGTTATATCATGAACTTTAACAAAAGCCCTGATAGGATTAAAGAGGTTATTAATTTACAACACGGCACTAGAGACACAGGATCCATGAAGATAGCTGGTCTACTTTCAAGAATTCTGAAGACACTACGCTTGACAATTAATAAAAAAAGTTTACCCAAAACTACATCATCATCATCATCATCAGCCCGTTTGCACACCCACTGCTGAGTATAGGCCTCCTCTTTATTGCGCCATTCTTTCCGGTCCCTCTATTATTTATCTTTATTCTTTCAGCGTGGTGTTTAATGGCTAAAAACCCCTCTTCAAAACTACATGATGAATATTATAAAAAAAACTCTTTGTAAAGGTGGTCGAAATTCAATTTGTGTTAGGGAAGTCGGTGATGGTTAGGAAGAGCTCCAATCCCTGGACATATTATGGTAAGAGGCATAATATGCCCAGCAGTGGAATTCTTCAGGCTGATGATGATTATCATCAAAGTCAGTTAAAAACATGCCGAGCATTAATCCTACGGATGAAAGATAAAGATGATGATTTTAAACTTCTTATGGGTAAAGTGGAATCCACTCCAAACAAACAGACAGACAGTCCTCAATCTTGTCGTTTCTTAGCGAGTGCCTATCAGAAAGAGTGCCTGTGCCAAGGCCCTGTGAGTGGACTTTTCGTTTATTCTCGTGTATAAGGTAGTGTACCAGCTGCGAGTATTCGCTGCGGTGTAACCCAGGGGATTTCCGTGGAGTCGTCATTATCGAGCGGTATCGGGGCGCACGGATCAATCGCATGCACGCTCGTTAATAGAGAACAAGTTTCTAGTGGCCTGGCCGGTTTACATGCAAAACAGGCTGCCGCTAACTGGCGTCTGGCGTTAGGAGTACCTAGGTAATATAAGCAACTTGATGGATGCCTAGTTCAGCACAATAAGCTTCGTCAACGTGGCGCTTTAGGACCGCCGCTTTGAGAGCGCTGGTGGCCTAGTGGTAGCGGCCCCGCCTTCCGATCCTAAGGTCGTGGGTTCTACTTCTAACCCAGTCGTGTTTAACTGTCTAAAAATGTATGTACACTATGACAGCGCTATCAAACGGTGAAGGAAAACATTGCGAGAAAACCAGCATGTCGTAGGACCTAAACATTTCGAAAATATGTGTCAAGTGCACGAAAGGAGCCTCATTGAGGCGCACATCCTTTCACCACACTTGGTTCGAAAGAATCTGTGACACGATAAGAAGGAACGCCGCGAGATCCAAATTGTGAGACAAACGGAGTCTTTGATTACGTTACGTTTTGACAATTCAAAACGACCTTTATTGAGTAACATCGCTAGGATCTTCGAAACGTCTTCTTATATCAGGCACTGAGGTATTTATTAATCGGAATTTACCAGCTTTATGTGTGACTGTGTCCTTAGGGTTACAGATTATGAAAAGGGTGCGAAGTGAAGGCATAGTACATCGAGGCATTTAATTATGTTTAGGGTAGCCGGATATCAAACTAGACGTACAAAAAGGGCTGTTGGGAAATAGATTATTGGCATGGAATGCTTTCGGGCCTGTTTCACCAGTAACGCTATCCGGCCGATAAAAATAGCTCATTTGCCGAGTCAAAGCTTAGCGAGTAGGTTTTGTCAAATATTTCATTCCTATATAGTAGAATCTAAAGCAGAAACCTGAAACATTTTCAATTTAACTGCCCATCAAAGTGGTCATGAATACCTTCAAACTGATGAGTATTCTGAGTTCAAACCTCAGCGTATTCTAGCGCCCTTAGAAACAATATCCAAGATAATTACTGCCACCCCTTAAGTGTCGCGAGGTCCCTTGAGTGTCGCAAGGTCCCATTAGTGTCGCGAGGTTTTGAATAGTTGGGTTTAACCATGACACATAGGATTAGAGACTAACTCTGTGTTGGGGTTTACAGCGTATTGCAGTAAACTCTCGCCTCATTAGTTTCAAAGTTTGTAAAGTTTTTTCAAAACTATCAAGTTTAGAAATGAATATCGTAAAAAATACCATTTTGGAATACCAATACCAGCGTCTTGGGGACGCTTCCGTCTGGCACTGATTTGGATCAGTTAAGCTATCTCTAGATCGTTTGTAACGATCTGCAGATAGCTCAACTGTTTTTTGTGTATTTTTTACATTTTTCCTCCTTCCCTTCCTTCCCTCTTTCCACTCTTCGCGACTCAACGCAGTGACAGGCCACGACCTAAGGTCAAGGTCCCGCCATCTCATTCTTGGTCTGCCGCATTGTATTTTGTAGGATCCACTGCGTGATTCAGTCTTGTTTTGGAATAGGTATGAAAAAAAGTCAAAAATATGCTTTGGTCCCACAATTTTTCTAGGGGACCAACAGTCAGATTTATTTCTGTGTTGGGTCCCGACCGTGGCCATCGCTTTTCCACGATAACATCCCTAGCAAGACATAGGAGTCCATCAGTCATGTACAGTCACGTGAACAAACATGGAAGTTCGCTCGTTAGGGTCGTTAGTCACCGGGATTACGTGGCCTGTCCGCACGGCCCTATTGATTGGCTTTAGGGACTATGATTTGTTTGCTAGTCACAAAAATGAAACAAATAAATCAATAAAAGTTGTAGACAATCCACACAATATCTTACCCATAACTACTCATACTTTAAGACGTTTCAAAGTGATCCTTGTGGTGCTACTGAATAAATACATTTTAGACTTTGACTTTGGCTAAGCAGAGCTTGGACTATGGGAACCAGATAGCTAATGTATAATACTTATATACATATTTTTTATAGTATAAACTGTATTACAACTGATTCTATAAACTATACTAACCTAAAATTTATTTCTGCCTTGCCTCAAACTTACTTACTTCTCCTTGGCTTTGAATTCAATGAAAATTCGGGGAAACTATTCTATGTAGGTATTTCAATTTTAGTTTTAGAAAAGATCGTGACACAGGACACAATTTTTAAAGTTCAGACTTTGCAGTCTAGTAAATTAGATTAAAATTCAAGCGATGAATGCACTTTTCGAATTAAATTTTCGTTCCAGCACAGCTGGTGCAGTTGTAAAGTTTAAGTATCTCGCAGGCTGTTTTAAGAACCGCTTTTAAACTCGACCAAAACGCTCGGTGAATTCTTTTGGGACAGTCAATTGAAGTTTTATCTTTGGCTCATGAATTTCTGCTGTAATGTCTGTCTTGTTGAGAGCTGGTAACCTCTGCCACAAAACCACCAGTGTTGTGATCCTTATTGGAAATCAGATCATGGGACAGTTTTAATATGGTAAACATCCCCATAATTAATCATTTAATTAGAGTACTTTTGTTTTGATTTAAAGCTCATAATTGGACAAAAGAAAACATGGATGAATAGAGTGAAAGATGACATGGATAGGAGAGGAGTGAATGCAGAGACAGCGGTTGACAGAGGGGAATGGAGGAAGTAGACATGTTGTGCCGACTCCACAAAATGTGGGATAAGGGCAGGAAGAAGAGAAAGAAGGAGAATAATTGGACATGTAGTGAACCCTAGAGTGGTATGCGTGATGATGAGTTGCGGTGAGGCACAATAGGTCGACAAAATGTGTGAAATAAAATGAAATAATTTATATGCTCGAAGTATAGTACATTTTAGATCGTCGATTTGTGGTAAAGTTTGCGACAAACAAGTACATGGGTGTTGTAATTCGAGACCTACACTCATCTTTGGGAGTCCAAATATTAAAGCTATAGGTGAGTCTAGGAGTCTCCACAAGACCAGGCATAGAATAGAAGAACAGGCAACAAACTAAGCGTGGTTCCCACCGTTTTTTTGCATGATCCTTTTACAAAACCAAAATAAAAATAGCAGTGAAGTTCTGTAAATGTCACTACGTCAGGAAATTATAAGTAGAGTAAGAGCACACGTGTATAGTTCTAACCATCAGTCGGTGACATAGATCGTATGCCAAACAAATGAATAGCGCGAAGGTCACAGTTATTTTAGTGAAAGCAATATAACACACTCAAAACCTTGAACGTAGAGATCATGACACGTTAATACACGACTACATTTAAAAATTAAATAATCTCTTTAAAATACTAATAAATATACCTAGATCTCTTAAAATAGAATGAAATATACGGTTGTAGGCAATCAATTTAATATGGCACATCGGCTTTTCTGTTTCTCTTTCTGACACACACTACGCTCTATGAAGCCGAAATTAGCCGATGTGCAATATTTGTTGCCTGCTATTATACCTATAATGTAGATCAGGTAATCCTGTCCATTATAAAACAGAAGAGTATTAAGCCGATAATAAAAGAAGGTGGCCAGTGTGGTTTCAGCGCCATCATTGTTTTCTATCTCGCTCGCAGTACCTTTACCACAACAAATGCCAAAGAGACATTTAACCTAACACGTGTATAATATTTAGTTGAATGAGCCTACCAGAGCTGATTAAAGCTTTGACCCCATGCCGGCATGCTTTCTCCATTTGGGATTGTCATCCAATGTAGGTAGTAGGTTGTTAACCAGTTTTGGGAATGGGACATCCCTAATTGGATCAATCAACGGGACACATTAGAGTAGTGGAAAAAAAATCGGTTGTCTGTAAAGTCGGTTTACTGACGATAGTTGAACGTGAAGCTGTCCACGCGGACGCATCGCTCACTCAAGTAAGAGAGAGACAGATGTCGAACGCTGCCGAACGCGGAGGCCGATTGTGCCTCTTTGTCGCTCGTTTCGCGCTCTTGCTTGCACTTCAAGCCTTAAATGAAACGCCTCAGAGCGAGGTAACGCCGCATGAGTCATTTTTTTTCGTGCGTGCAGCCGGCTCCATCGAATTATAAAAAATTGCCACCATCATTGCATTGTGTTTTATTTACTTTGAGAAAGTATTTCTGTCCACATTCACTGTTTGGCCTTGCCTCTGACTATCCTTCACTAACTTTGTCTGGTAAACAAGTTAACACTTAATTGGCCAATTGAAGAGTTCCGTTGGACAGATCTTGGCCATCATCAGACCAGGTCGATTTCACTATGGTAGCTTCTTGATAACAGAAGGCATTGCAACATAGGGTCGAAGCTCAAGGCTTCTTGACCCTTATCACCCGTCCTCCAGAGACCGGTTACGTCACAACCCATATTATGTTGCACTGTAGTACTTATATGTAGTTAGGGCTAGAGGCCTTTATGTAATAGAACCACTATATTGAGGCGATTTCTTATCTCATCTGACCGATGAGATCTTGATAAAGACAGTCGATCAGATTTGAGATTGTAGGCCCTGTCTCTGACTTGTGGTATGTAAAATCTTATTGAAACTGTAAATTTTCGAACTAATAAGTGATCGCAAATTGACAGTTTCAACAAGATTTTGATTGAAACCATTTTGCAACAAAATATACATGATCGGTTTTGAGTCTGTGTGAGTGCTCACCAGTGTATTTACTATGTGTATGACGTTTCGACTTTGGATTTATTTTGTCAACACTCACACAGACTCAAAACCAGAGACAGAGACAGAGCCAGACAGAGCTTGTCTACAGATCAGTCTTACCGCGAAGCACTATTGGCGTTGCTTGCTTATTCCTGCCTAAAGACTAGTGGGATTGCGTATCTTTTGTTGCAATCAAAAACTAGTCGCATCTGCCAGTATTTACTTCATTTTGTGCTTTGATAAAAAAAATCGGTCGTCTGTAAAGTCGGGTTATTGACGATAGTTGAACGTGACAACGTCATACAGCTGTACACGCGGACGCATCGCTCACTCAATTAGGAGAGAGACAGATGTCGAACGCTGCCGAACGCGAAGGCCGATTGTGCCTCTTTGTCGCTCGTTCCGCGCTCTCGCTTCTACTTCAAGCCTTAAATGGAACGCCTCAGAGCGAGGTAACGCCGCATAAGTCATGTTTTTTCGTGCGTGCAGCTGGCTCCATCGAATTATAAGACGTTGTCACGTCAAAAACTAATTGAAACAAAACTTATCTTTGACAAGGAACGATTGCAACTAGACTGAATGTACACAACACAACAATCAAAAACAACCCAGATCAAAACAAACATATTTTATCTTTTGTTTAGGTTAAGACCCTTTTCTAGATCCACTTCAAATCCGTAACAAGAGAATAATTACGAAGAACTAACGGGAGGTTTTCAATTACGCCAGCGAAACAGAAATAACTTCAACTATTTTCCATTTTGTAAGCGTAGAGAGCAAAACCAACCGATTTTTCGAACACGATCAGCAAGTTTTTTTAAACCGACGACTTTATTCGCGTTAATCCCACTTCTCACAAATATTATAAATGTGAAATTTTGGATGGATGGATGGATGGACGCAACCACACCAGTACGGCTGAACTGAACGGATCTCGATGAAATTTGGCACGGAGACAGATTATATTCTTGAATAGATAGGAGCACATAGGCTACGGCTACTTTATAGATAGATAGATAACTCTTTATTGTTCACCACACAAAAGATACATACGGGACATAAAAAAATAACAATTAGGTAAAACAATGGGCGACCTTATCGCTGAGAGCGATCTCTTCCAGGCAACCTTTGCATGGAAAGAAATAACGAATTTAAAGGCGGTGTAGTTACATACGGAAAATTGAAAAAAAGTAGATCAACAATACCACTCCACTCTACTTACACTTACTACTTCATATTTTGTTTTGTTTTGATCTACTTTATATTTTGTTTTCATTTTTTATAGAGCAGAGGAGCGACATGATTTTTTCACGGACAAAGAGAAAACGTACTTACATATTTTTTTCTCGCCGGTGACACCGTAAAGCACAGCTAGTTTCTAATTACAAATCGTTAAGCGGAGTTGAATTTAAGAAAAAGAATCGGTTGTCTGTAAAGTCGGTTTACTGACGATAGTTGAACGTGATAACGTCATAAGAAAATACTCGCGGATTCGCGGACTCTCGGACTCGGACTCGGACTCGGACTTGGGCTCGAACTCTCGGTCCCGGACCCGGAACCCGACCGAACCCTTACCCTTAACCATTACCCGACCCGGGCTCGGGCTCAGGTAAATGGAACGACGAAACGACGTAACGACGCATGAGTCATGTTTTTTCGTGAGTGCAGCCGGCTCCATCGATTTATAAGACGTTATCACGTCAAAAACATTTCTGTACGCTTCTTCCGCAAGAAGCTCTCCTACGGACTTACTGGGTCTTATTAATAATCCTGGCGTAGCGTTGGACTAGTTAATCCGTGATTTGTCTCTTGCATTGACATGCAATTGTCAACTCGAACAAATGTGACAAAACACGATTTAACTAGTCCAGCGTTGCGCCAGGATTATTAATAACACCCTCTATGTTTAAGATGTACTCTATCTGAAGCTATTTATAATTAGTCAGTCAGTCACGTAAACATTTTGCATACGAGATTTATTCTCATTCAATTCACCAACATTCACGCGAATAACAACTGATTATGCAACCATTACCGTTTCACAAAAAAACCGTTTATATTTAGAACGTTATTCGTTTCACCTCTGCTGCGTAGGGCATGGTGAAAGTCGTGCACAGGCCAGGCTATGTAGAGAGTGGCGGTGGCGACTCGTACCTGCCCAATAAAAGCTATGGCGCTGTGGGTTAGACTAGACCTATCGATTTTAAATGGCCCGACGGCTTATGAAGCTGCTATCACGTTCAAATTTTGTATAAGGCCACATATAAGTTCTATAGCAAAGTAAAAAAGCAGCCAAGTGCGAGTCGCACTCGCCCATGAAGATAGATACCCCACACGTATGGGTTCGATGAAAAATTTTTTTTCAAGTTTCAGTTTCAAGTATGGGGGACCCCCAAAATTTATAGTTTTTTTTATATTTTTATGAAAAAATCTTAACGCGGTTCACAGAATACATCTACTAGCCAAGTTTCATCAGTCTAGCTCTTACGGTTTCGAAGATGGCTGTGACAAACGGACACAGACATGACGAATCTATAAGGGTTCCGTTTTTGCCATTTGGCTACGGAACCCTAAAAAGTAAACAGGCCTTTGCATCTACTGTAGATGATTTATATAGCGTCAGGGGCAACTGGTGATTACTCAAGCCCTACTTGCGGGACGCTATAGTGCCTGGGACAGGATTTTAGATGGAATAGGCTTGCCCAGCACCTATAGCTCAGACGGCCTTATCCACAGGAAAGACATGGTCAATACGTGCGGAGCTGACTAAGCCACGGGTTTCCTCCACCGTTTGAGAGCACTAGCATTCGCCCTCACAGATTGTCTAGATGTGCGCAAAGCTTTAATTGTAGCAAGAATTAGGTATATATGAACTAAGTTAGCATTCTGGGCCATTTACAATAAAATACACGACCGCAGATTTGATTTGGTACCCCCAAAATAATAGCTTACATTACGAATTTGGTTAGGTTACATAGTTAAAACAGTTCATGCTCAAAACATTGACTACACATGATAAGCTATAAGGACGCCATAACATTACCATGTCAGTAGAAAAATAAGTCGTTAGTTGGGAGTTGGGACTCGATATTTTTTTGCTGAGATAATGAGAGTGTTATGGGTGGTTCTTGGCTGACAAATATATTTTCCTCCTTGATAAAACACATAGATTTTGTATTTATAAATATTT
Source organism: Thera obeliscata (assembly GCA_947578465.1). Lineage (NCBI taxonomy): Eukaryota > Metazoa > Arthropoda > Insecta > Lepidoptera > Geometridae > Thera > Thera obeliscata. The sequence goes on along the minus strand of OX387912.1, from coordinate 16,723,549 downwards.
TTTTCTGATGCTAAGGGCTGTTGGGAAAAGTCAGAGCCAAAGGGTTTTTTGAATAAAATCACGATGATTATTTTCTAAAGTCACAATAAGAAAAAAAACTAGGAAGCCTAAAACATTCACGAATAATGTATTACCTTTTAAAGTATAAATGCGGATACAGGAGCCCAAAACAAAGAGCAAGTAGAAGAACAGACGACAAACCTCATCACAATTAGTTATGGCCTATGCATCTATAAGAAGATGATTCAAACAGCGTCTGGGGTCAACAGGCACTTACGTTCGTGACTCGTAAGGCCTATACGAGAGCGACAAGTACGACCACACTTCGTACAAGAAAATGGTGTCGTCCCTGCAGATGGTAGAGGGCAAGCAGCACGTTGATGTCTTAAGGTGCGCTTGTGAGACAACAAGTTAAGCCATGCTCGGTCATGGGCAATGACTCCATCAAGAAGAGTTCTCCTCCAGCTATCACGGTCCTCCGCCAACTCTTCCCACTTAGCTGGATCAATATCAAAAGTGTTCATGTCACGTTTAGCACTGTCCTTAAACCGAAGCATCGGCCTGCCAACAGGTCTCTTGGCATCAGCAATTTCCCCTAGGAGAGTTTTCCGCGGTAAACGAGAAGGGACCATCCTGTGTACGTGTCCCAGCCAACGCAACCGCCGCTGTTTCAAAAGTGTGGTTATGCTGGACAACTGCGCAATTTCAAGAACCCTCTCGTTTGTCACCTTATCACTCCATGAAATTTTTAAAATACTCCTGAGGCAGCGCATGTGAAAATTGTTTAGTCTCCGCTCCTGCTTGGCATACGATGTCCAGGTCTCGGCTCCGTACAAGAGAATGGTCAAGATGCAGGTCTGATAAACAGTCATCTTTGTCTTTACTGACAGATGGTTATTGTCCCAAACTCTTGCACTAAGCCTCCCGAACATCGTGGATGCCTTGCCAATGCGAATGTTGATCTCTGCATCTAGTGAGAGTTTACTCGACACGGTGGACCCAAGGTAGCAGAAACTATCAACAACTTCCAATGGCGAGACATGTAGATTGATCACCGGCTCATCGTCAAACCCTTGTGCCATTACCACGGTTTTCTTAGGATTTATGGACATTGAAAAGAGTTCACAAGCTCCCGCGAACTTATCCATCATAATCTGAAGTTCTCCCCTGGATGTGGCGACAAAAGCAGCGTCGTCAGCAAACAAAAGGCTGTTGACAAAAAGGTCTTCACGATGTCGACGAGATTTTAATAAGGAGATGTTAAATAATTTTCCATCAGTTCTGGTGTATAAGTGAATTCCTTGCGACGTATCGCCAAAAGCAACCTTAAAAAGCATAGAAAAGAATATGCCAAAAAGGGTAGGAGCCAGAACGCAGCCCTGTCTGACGCCTCTGCACATATCGAAGGGATCTGAAGTGCTTCCGTTGTAAACAACGGACCCCTTCATGTTCTGATGGAATAATTTGACAAGGGATAGAAGTTTTGGAGGACATCCAATTAAGTCCAGTACAGTGTATAGGCCCTCCCTGCTGACTGTATCGAAAGCTTTGTTGAGGTCAACAAAAGCTACGACCATAGGAGTCTTTTGCTCACGACTCTTTTCTTGGAGCTGTCGGAATGTGAAAATCATGTCCGTGGTAGAGCGATGCGCACGGAAACCGCATTGCTCTTCAGGATATACACGGTCAGCGAGCGTCTGTAGTTTGGCCAAGATGATGCGACCAAGAAGCTTTCCAGCGATGCTTAGTAAAGAAATACCGCGATAAGAGTTGCAATCACCGCGGTCACCTTTACCTTTATACAGAGTCACGATGTTGGCGTCGCGCATATCCTGGGGAATATGTTCTTCAATCCAGCACTTCACAAAGAAATTGTAAAGCACAGGCGCAATACATTGAATTTTCGCTACCTCAGCTAGTATGTCATCACTGCCTGGACTTTTGCCACGTTTAAGTTGTTTAATGGCTGTGTTAAATTCCTCAATCGTTGGGATCTCATCAAGCTGATTCAGAGTGGGCAATCTAGAGATGGAATCCGTAGCCGCTGGATGTATGTCTATAGGTTTTGAATAGAGCTCAGTGTAATGCTCTACCCAACGATGAAGTTGACGATTACCATCGTTAATCACAGTCCCATCCAGTTCCTTTAGAGCAGCTGTCATGGATGGTTTTGGACCGAAAGCTTTTTTGATACCTGAATAAACACCAGAGAAGTTTCCCGCAGCTGAGCAAGATTGTATGCTTTTGCACAGTTCAAGCCAGTACGCATTCGCAAAATAGCGAGTATTTCGCTGAAGAGCTGCTCTTGTCTTGGTGAGTTCTTCTTTTGTTTTGTTGCTGGGGTTTATACGATAATGAGCAGCAGCCTGACGTTTGGCATCAAGAAGTGGTTGGAGATGTTCAATATTATCCTGAAACCAGTCAGTTTTTGAGGCCTTTCGGTATCCAAATGCCTTTGCAGCGGTTTCTGTTAGAAGTAGCTTCACCTTACTCCATTCCAGGCTTGCAGATTGATTTGGATCCCAAGTAGCAGTCTCACTTCTGACTAGCTTACTGAAGGACTCGATCAACTCAATGTTCTCCGGAGATGGAACTTTGAGTTTCTTCCTTCCGATGGAGCGAGCTGAATGTATCTTCCGAGGGCTAAACGAAACCATGGTTACCACAAGGGAGTGGTCAGTATCGCAGTCTGCGCTGTGGAAAGTGCGAGTATGAAGAACATCGCATAGATTCTTCCTTCTCGCGAGGACAACATCTAGTTGATGCCACTGACCTGAACGAGGGTGCTTCCAAGATACCTTGCGCATGAATTTGCCTTTGAAGAAGGTGTTAGTGACACACAGCAAGTTCCGCGAACAAAACTCTAGTAGTCGTTGCCCATTTTCATTCATACTTCCAATTCCGTGATGACCCAAGCAGTCTGGCCAAGATGTTACAGATTGACCAACACGCGCATTGAAATCGCCTAAGATAATGAGACGATCATCCAACCGTACCTCACGCACTGTCTCACTTAGTTGTTCATAGAAGTGGTCTTTTGATTCGGGAGAAGATGTTAGCGTCGGAGCATAGGCAGCAATTAAGGTAACAAAACCACCGTTAGTGCTCAGACGACACACCATAATACGCTCCGACACTCCTCTTGGACACTCAACCGCTGGCAGTAGGTCATTCCTGATTGCAAAACCTACACCGTGTTCACGTATATCTGCTGAGGTCTTGCCTTTCCAGTAGAAAGTATAATTGGCTTCTCGCAATGAGCCCTCATCTGGAAGTCTAGTCTCTTGAAGAGCGGCTATTGCAATATTGAGTCTCAAAAGTTCTGCATTAATAATTGCAGTTTTGCGAAGGTGATTATCGCTATTGGAGCTTCCATCGGTGGCCGGAAAGCCTGTCCTCATAGTCCGGACATTCCATGACCCTATGCGCATGGATTGGCGAGGGTTAAATTTGTTTTGACTTTTTTCTTTAACAGCAGGTGAGACAGGTAACGGCACCGGCTGTCTAGCCATACTAGTGTTTCTTCCACCCATAAGAAACAAACCAGCACCGAGACGGACAAGTACCCAACTGACCGGGGGCTGCCCGGCTTAGAGCGGGCGATAACTTGTCAGTGGGCCTACGATGGACCCTCCCACTGTCGAGAGTAACCCCTGGCGTCCGCGCTTACGTCTATCTGTTTGGACTTATAACCGGTTACTGCCACTCTCCGTGTTGTTTTCCACTACAGCAAGCTGAAGTGGGTGAAGTGACCTCTCCACAGACGCTGCATCGCCTGGGACGCAATTAAGATAGTGCAGGCATGCCCAGAACCTACACCACTCTCTCGACCTCGCCGACTGAATCCACAGGAAGGACGAGTCATTACGTGTGGAGTCGGGTCGGTTGCAGGTGCATAACGGCTGGCACCGGACCGGGATTGTTTCGAGTTTTCCTTCTCTGAGGCTAGCTCTTCTGTCTGTCAGCAGGAGGACCGCGTGCAGGCGAAACTAGCTGGGTTACGAAGATGATATATGTACTCCCCCCTCCCCATCACAATTACACCTAGCAAAACTGATCTCGTGTGGTGCCATAATTCAACTTTTGGTGATTCGTAGGCAAGACACACCAGACCTTTGTTACAATAAAATTTGTGACTAACAAAACTGATTTTGATTGGTGCCAATTCAACTAGTGATGATGCGTAAGCAAAACAGACGAACCAAAAGCCAATCTAATAGCATAGGTAATTATGTACCCTGAGAAGATAGAAATCATGTTTGTACATATTCATGTACCTACATAAACCACCACGATTTAAAAAATATATTTTGTCAAAACGCTGGTTCGGGGAGGCTCCCCAGGTTTCCTAGGCTTGTTTTTAGTATACCTACTTCTTGTTTTTTCTGCTTCAATTATTATTTCTTTAAAATAGAATGATATTCTTCATAGTTTATTTTGTCTAACTCAACCTCACGTAACATAATACTCGTGCTCATTGTTTTTTCTTTTTCATGTACAATTAACAAGTAAGTTCTAATAGTTTCATAATGGGAAAACTTTTTAATGGACAAAAGTTGTTGTTGTTTTTTTTAATAAGTGACTGTTTGTTTCCTAAAAATTAAAAATGAAATAAATAAAAATATAGGGAAGCTTATAATAATATAGTAATAGCTAGCTAGCTTACTAAATTAGTATAAGAAGTAGTTTAGTTTAACCGTTTGGTACCTATGTTAGAAAAGACCTGCAAAATATACCTAAGGTATAGCGGTACCTACTATTATAGAGTTCACTGACGCTCAAACCAGCCATATTGGTATACCACAGAACGAAAATCCAAGCTGAATAAACAAAGCATCATCGTTTACCGTTAAAAGTAGGTATTATTGTCGTGACATTCGCAAAATCATTGAAATACGTATAGAACCTACACACTACACTACATATTACGAGGAAAGTGTTGGGAATTGGGAATGGATGTGGATGCTGGTTATAAAAGAGGTAGACCAATGAAAGATGGCTGGAATGCGTCAGGGATGACATGAGCGGGAAAGGAGTGAGCACTGAGAAATACGTATAGAATCTACACACTACACTACATATTACAAGGAAAGTGTTGGGAATGGATGTGGATGCTGGTTATAGAAGAGGTAGACCAAAGAAAGATGGATGGAATGCGTCAGGGATGACATGAGCGGGAAAGGAGTGAGCACTGAGAAATACGTATAGAATCTACACACTACACTACATATTACGAAGAAAGTGTTGGGAATGGATGTGGATGCTGGTTATAGAAGAAGAGGTAGACCAATGAAAAGATGGCTGGAATGCGTCAGGGATGACATGGGCAAGAATAGAATGAGCACTGAGAAATACGTATAGACTCTACACACTACACTACATATTACGAGGAAAGTGTTGGGAATGGATGTGGATGCTGGTTATACAAGAAGAGGTAGACCAAAGAAAAGATGGCTGGAATGTGTCAGGGATGACATGAGCAGGAAAGGAGTGAGCACTGAGATGACGAATGATAGAGGTGAGTGGAAGAAGAAAACCTGTTGTGCCGACTCCACTTAGCGTGGGATAAGGGCAGGAAGATGATGATGACTCGTAGAACCTACAGAAATTATAATTATAGGAAAAAGTAAAGCATATTATGCTGCCTTCCTACGGCGCGTGGTTCTGCAAATCATCACGCACCGCGCACGACGACGCACGGCAACGCACACAGAAAAGGCTCCTGTGCTACCGCGCACCTCGGCGCACGAGACCGTTCCCATGGTGTGTCGTGCGAGCTGGTGCGAGCTGGTGCGCGATATCACACACAAGGGGCTACGTAGATACAAGAACAATACAGCCGATGATGGAGTAATTAAAGCTAGATCAAGTTTTGCAAGGCACTGAACCCACTCAACTTTGACAAATAACAAATAAGAAAAATTAATTTCAAGGATACTTCCGCCTATTAAGAGTAGAAACAGATAATAAATACAAATTGTTAAGAAGCTCCAAAACCCCGCACCGGCGAAGCAATAAGAAACCAAAATAACGCCCTCAGATAACGAGCTGTCCTACCATGAGCTCTGTCTGGCTCTGGTTTTGAGTCTGTGTGAGCGTTGACTAAATAAATCCTACACCAAAAAATCACACACATAGATGCACTGAAGGGCTCGTCCGGGGAAGTACTACCACCATGCCTATTTCTGCCGTGAAGCAGCATCGCTGTGTTTCGGTTTGAAGGGTGACGGTGCCGGTGTAATTACAGGCACGTGAGGCGGAACATCTGTAAGCCTCAAGTTGATGGACGCTCGTAGGGCACTTTCCCGACGTGCGTGACCTACGAAGCAATGCTTTGTTATAGGAGATGGTTACCGCTTAACATCAGGTGAGCCATATGCTTGTTCCATCAGCTGGTAGTATAAAAAAAGACTCAAAACCAGAGACAGCCAGACAGAGCTCATGGTAGGCCTACTGAAACAGCGCATTAAAACACTAGATCGACGTAGCCCCATAACAGTTACAGTAAAAATAACCGATTTATAGAACGCAACACTATTATATCACATAATACCACCATTACCAATAACGAGTGTACGAATGTACTGCCGGTCGGATGTATCAACTGAATATTATGGTAAAGAGGTTTGTTTGTTCAAAAGGGGAGAATGACATATGGAACCTTCATTATCGTGCTGCCTAAACTTTTGAAACTTCGGCTTTTTATGAAATGTTACCAGAATAGACCATCCTTTGCCACAATCTCACCTGATGGTAAGCGCCGATGTAGCTGACGATGGGTCGAAGAAATGGGTCAGAATCGTTTGCGGATAACTTCGTCTTTTATGAAATGATTTAAAAAAAAAATTCTTGTGAAAATTAGATATTTCTAAGGTCCCATGATAAGGACATCAGGGTTTGATGATGGCAGACCAGATAAATCGAGGGAACCTTCCGAAAATAGTAGGGGCGACTAGTGCGGTTGTGAGTTTATCAATAAGTATCACATATCAAAATCAGTTCAGCAGCTTGGCCATGAAGTCGGTTTCTCAAGTTTATTAAAAACTTGTTCTTTGTAAATATTTAAATTGAGTAAAGAGAGAGATCGCTAGCAAGAGAATATTGAACAGGGTTTCGTATGTAAATATTGAACGTGGTATATTGCGGTAACAATTCAGGCGAAACGTCCTTGTTAATAGGAGCTACGGGATCGAGTGACGAAGGTACGGTTCGGTCATGGTGTCCGACTCAGACTAACATACATATGTATAACGTGTTGGTAGATTTACTATTTTCTCCTGGCATTCGTAGAAACAAAAAAAAATCTAAAATATGTGCCAAGTGCACGACAGGAGCCTCTTTGAGGCGCACTTAAAATCCTTTCACCACACTTGGTTCGAAAGAATCATTGACACAATAAGAAGTATCACCTAAATCGAGGAAGATCTTGCGTCTGTTTCTCCTCTGGCCAAATCTTCCGAACAAGGAAATGTTTGAGAGTTGTCACAGTGTCCGTGTCCAATTTGTGTGGACGACAAATAGCCACCTAATACGAATAGTGGCCATTAATTCGGTGGAAACAAGTGGCCCGATCGCCGAATTGCCTTGTGTAACCGAGGGCATTGTCCCTGAGGTATATTTGGTCAGATCACTGCAAATAATAGTTTTATAAGATTCAACTTAGAATTAGATAGAACACGCGGTACTTGTCAGATAAAAAATAATTTTCTAACCTATCTATATTTATAAAAGAAAGTCGTGTTAGTTACACTATTTATAACTCACGAACGGCGGAACCGATTTGGCAGAAAATTAGTGGGGAGGTAGCTTAGAACCGGGAGAAGGACATAGGATACTTTTTATCCCGAAAAAGCAACGGGAACGGGTTGTTACGGGAACGGGCGAGCGAAGCCGCGGGCGGCCACTAGTTGGCTCATAAATGACGAATTTATGAGCCAATATTTTGATTTGAAAATTTACGAAAATTTTTCAAATCCAAATAGCGTAATCGACGATGCAGTGCCATGCATCATCATCACGACAGAATTTGTAATTCGCAAGTTACGTTAAGATTCCTTTACATACCTCTACTCTCCGACTGACTGACTGGCCTCTAGCTCAATTGGTAGTAGCTCTGCCTTCTGCGCCGTAGGTCGTGGGTTCGATCCCCACCGAGAACAAATATTTGTGTGGTGAACATAAATGTTTGTTCTCTGTCTGGGTGTTATGTATGTATTCTAAGTATGAATTTACAAAAAAAAAAGTATTCAAGTATTATATCAGCTATCTGGTTCCCATACTACAAGCTCTGCTTAGTTTGGGGCTGGGTGGTGTTGAGTGAATTGTCCACAATATTTATTTATTTATTTATTTATACCTAAATGTGTATACAGATTCAATTTATAAGTGCAGTATTTAAAAAATAATGATTACCTACCTACATAGTAGTTTAGTCGATCTCTTGCTTTCAAAATATTTTCTGATAGATCGTCGACACTATAGTTTGATGAGTTTAAGTTTTGAGTTGAGGCGGTGTTTTTTAATGGCACAAAAAATGAATATTTACCTTAATAATATTTTCTCTAAACTATGTGAACTGATTCTGAATTTTTGCGCTAGGGTCTCATTTTTATGTCCTGACCAGTAATAAACAAGAAAACGTTATTAAAATACCTTCTACGTTATTTGCTACTAGCGGCCATTCCCGGCTTGGCACGACTGGACATATATTTTTTAAAAGTCTATGTTGTTCAGGGTGAATGTAGCCAGCCAATGGTGAAATAATTTTTGAAATCGGCACTGTAGTTTTTGAGTTTATTCATTCTTCTTCTTAAATTTAAGAGCTTAGTTCTTGTCGGGGTTTTGATGCAGTATTCTCCAATTAAGTCTTTCGAATGCGGCCTCCTTGACTTCCTTATACGACATGACAGCGACTTTTTCTTAAATCTGGCTCAAGTAACTTATTCTTGGCCTTATTCATTACAAACTTACAAAAATACAAATATTTCCTCTGTAAAATATTTAGTATAGATGTAGTAGGTAGGTTATTTGTTATTTATGCAAAGGTTTAATGATGTTAGTAGATAAATCATGTAAATTCTTGCAGACAGTGATTTATTCAGCAACTTTCGTGGATAAATGTCTCAACTAGTTAGACCAGTATCCAGCATATTACCTATACAATAAACTACGACTTGACTTCTCATGAATAAATTAATGGGGTTATTTTTTATTGTTGCATTATTTATCTGTTGTTGTTAACACATTTTTTCTCACAATTTATTTAATTAACTAGCTGATAGAACAAGTGTATGGCCCACCTGATGAAATCATTGCCTCGTAGGTCACGCACGTCAGAAACGTGCCCTACGATACACTGCCCTACTTCCATCAACTTGAGGCATACATCATTTCATCGGTACACACACACTTCAAACCGAAACGCAGCAAATACACTGCATTGTTTTGACAAAAAAAAGATTGTGAAGCCGAAAGGCATTCAAGAATACTCATAATGGTCATCTGAGAAAAAAAAGACAGTTTCAGGAGCATTCTAAATTACTTAAAATGGCCATCTGAGAAAAAAAATCAGGAGCCCATATCAAATGAATATTCTCAACGAACATTCTATTTCCATCGGCCACTTATCGCAAGTACCACCGCTCGAATATTACAGAAATCGGCACACGATACGCACTAGCTTCTGATCAACTACGCGGGTTCATCGACCCCGGCGCTCGCGCAGCTCGGCGCAAACACGCTATAAATACAATGTGACGTCACTTGTTTATCATAGTACGCAAGGTTACGCGAGCGAGCCACGACCACGAGTCGACCATGCCTGCAGGCAGAACCGATCACCTAACTTACTACTTTCTCCCAAAAAAATTACGAGTGGTTGCTATGCTGATATTCTATGCTATGCTTAGGTACTCTTACGTACAAGTAGAGCAGTTTAGAATTTAGATGTTGCTATGCTAATATTGTAAACGCTAAGGTAAGTTTTTTTTTGTTCAACTAGCTGATGGAACTAGCATATGGTTTTGCCTAGTAGGTCACGCATGTCAGGAACGTGCCCTGAGATGCACCGTCCTGCGTCTATCCTCAGATGTTCAGCCTCGCGTGCTAGTAATTTTACCGGCACCCATCATACCCTTTAAACCAAAACTCAGCAATGCTGATTCACGGCAAAAATATATATGGTGGTAGTTCTTTCCCGGACAAGCTACAAAGAGCTATTCTACTACTTACGCTACGATATATAGATGTTTTGATGTCAAAATACACATATTTTGTAACAAAATCACGACGTAAAGGCTTGACTTAGAAGAAACTTCGAAATGATGTAGTTCGTGACCCGAAATAGCTTTTTAATCACACGCAAGGGAAGCCACGAAAAGCAGCTGGTAATAAAACTTTTCAAAAGGTGGCTGTATAGTTTTGAGTGGCATATAATTTTCATTATAGATGAATAGGTTTGCAATCAGCATCGACAATCATTTCTCATGAACTTACAACATTACAAAAGAAGACTGATCTGTATTACCAATTCATTCTTCGCCTATAGCAATCATGAGTCCGATTGTTGTGGCTGAATGATATAGATAGGGTTTCACATTCACAAGCAGAAGTTTTAACATTGGTAACACAAGGTCAACCCAATTGGAAATGCTAATAGTGTTGTGATGAGTCAATGAACTCTTTTTTGAAAACTGGATATTTTACAAACAGCGAGCTATTTTTGCAAGGTTAATGTATAACCATTTGTCTTAGTAAAAAACCTTCGCCAATAAAAAAATGTGTTCAGTAGAATTAATTAATTCACATAATACAACAGTGTAAAACAACGTAACATTGGATTTACCGTCGCGAATTTTTACAGCAGTAAAATACGAAACTATTGGTTTTTACGGGAATTTCAAAATTTAAGAAGACTTCGTGCACGCATACTCTACGACTTTTACGAGTCGCATAGAGACGAAAATCTGCGGGTATCGAAGATTTGCTTAACGCTGGGTATGAATATGAAGTGGCTTACGTAATATAATTTCTAAAAACAAGGTGACATACATCACACACAACAATCTTATCCTGAATGTCACGAAGTCAGTATCAATGACCGATTTCGTTCACAAGGTCACAAATTAAATTGTGATAAGCGATAAAAACTTTCACGGTGCGATAAATGTTTTATATCTAGAAAGTTAGCTGAATAAATAGACATGCCTGTGTTCCGCAATATATGAATTTAAATTTTCTATTATAATGGCAAACAGCTTCTTCTATTTTAAAAAGAAACAGAAGTCACGACTAAGTGATACAAGCACGGTAAAGTACTGTTTCGATCCATTATAATCCATACATACTCCTGCAAGATATATTTAGGCTGTCCAAATAATATATTTGGCTCTCAAACATATTTCATAATTAGTAGAATCGTTTCAATTAGTATTTCATTTCCTTACTGTATGCATGTCCACCATTTAAAATTAGGACGATATAAAGTGCGGGGACTCAGTCAGTTACTTTTACTTTTTCTGTGGCTCAAGCGAGTAAATCGGAACACTTTAAATAAATCAAAGGTCAAACCAGTCCCAAAAATATGTCAAGCACTCGTCAAAGAGCATGGAGCTCATGAATACAATGAAAGAACCTTAACTATTTCTCAATCTCATATCGTTATCACTTACACCATTCAAAGTAACGTGAGCTAGCGTTATTCTAGACAGCGATCGCGTCAAATTAAAGTCGTATCATAAAAGCAAATGAGCTGGAATAGGTAGGTGGTTATGAGTTGAAGTGTCCAAACGAGGTGCGATGACCGTTACATAGACATACTAAACCGTGACTTTGATCATAGTCACATACTTCGTAGTTTGATATCTTTCATGTTCAATCAATGGATTAGTTTTAATGAGACTGCCTTGTCTAGCTCGTGTTATTGCTACCCTTTGTCTTTAAGCGTATTTCATTTGATATGAAAATGATACATTATACCTACATATTACATAAGCACGCGTATAATTATAATCTTATAATTGTAACTCCTTCATCGATTTTCCACACAATTTCAGTACAATATTCTTAGGTGTTTGTACTTCAGATTATCCCGATCAGAATTCAGCACATATAACTTACGAGACTTGAAACCCGTCGCGTCGTTACAAATACTCACTATAATATCAATGAAATACATCAGTGACGACCATACAATAAGGATTAGTAAGCTGAAGTGGCAGTGGGCCGGTCATGTTTGCCATAGAACAGACAATCATTGGAGCAAACGAAAACTAGACTGGAGACCGCGTTTAGGTAAGCGTAGTGTAGGACGCCCTCACAAGGCCGCCACAAGGTGGGGCAACGATCTGCAAAATGTAGCTGGCAAGCACTGGAGAAGAGCCGAAGACCGGGCTCAGTGGCACGTCTTGAGAGAGACCTACGTCCAGCAGTGGACTAATATAGGTTGATAATGATGATGACCATAAGATGTCGATCATAACAGTTAAGATCTAGGTCTAACGCTTACGTCAGTTACTGATGCGCTGAATAACTTATGATAGTAGAAACTCGAAATCCACGTAGAGCATCAATTAGCACAAATGTCAATAAACTCCGAATAGCAGAGAGCATAATACAGTGTTAATCTCTATGCAAATGAACGAGTAGCTACACGCAAGATTAGGAGTTCATGTTTGATGAATAATAAAAGACGCTACGAGGGTAGAATAGACAAGAGCTCGTGCAGCCTTGGAGATTTCACAAGTAGACTCTATGAGCCATCTCTACTGTCCCTATACAATTCAATGACTGTACTCGCTAGCATCTACAGCAATAACAATATCGTAATACGGGTACTGATAAAATTATGCTTCCCAAACACCTCCATCTTTTCTATATCTTTACTTCTCTCCGGCGTCCAGTTTCCCGCAGTTTATCGTCCGTTATAGCCGAAACCCGCATCTCAATCTTCGATATCTCATTTAAAACTGCTTCCGTTCTACGAAAGGCACGGAAATTATCAGTTGATTTGTGACGCTCATCAATTTCGGAACATAGTTCAACTTCGTTCGTCTGATAAGAACGATTGGACAGGGTAAAAAACTGTCTTTTCCTCAATAACACACGAATAAGAAGGTAATTGTACAATGTAATCACTAGACTCGTTTAAATCTAAACTATCACTTGATACAGAGATAATATTACATTTATTCAGTTATATAATTTAAGCAAGCTGTTCACAAGAGCCTGTATATTTCCATTTAAATAGAATCAATGAATGGTCTGTTGACAACTAGACCCTACCCTATTCATAGGGTCTTAGTTATAGAAAATGGCCGGAAATGCGACAAGCAAGAAATCAGAAATAGGGTCACGAAGGTTTTAATTTCTAAATAGACTTCCATGTGATGATGCAGAGCAGATATTATCTAGTCATGAGTATCAATCATCATCAAGCGATTGTCAATTTATGGATTTTCCAGCTCGAAAATTTTGGTAATTTTTATGGATATCTTAGAAATTGGAGGTGAGAGTGTGATATGTATTTTTTATTCCGAATCGGACACTATGTTATGTAGATGCGGTGGTCTTGATGATTATATTATACAGCAGCATTTTGAAAAATTCATTCATTTCTATAAACCAATAAAATTTGTCTAGACTTCCTAGCTCGTTATGCTAAATATCACTATTTCGGTACATTTGTTACTAGTTTCGCACTTTTATGGAATATCGGTGATGTCATTTATTTATTCTTTGTCTAATGAGTTCAATGAACTCATGGCACAGTGGGAACCGGTCCTGCGTTTAGTTCCGAACGGAGTGAGTTCAAGTCTATTCGCGAGTTACCTTGCCTACCATTGAGTTTTAAAATATGTACGGTTGTAGGCAATAAATATTGCACATCGGCTTTTCTGCTTTCGTAGAGCGCTATTTCTTTCTAACACACACGACGCTCTATGAAGCCGTAGACAATTAAAAAAAAATCATGATAAGAAAATGCACTTTCTTCAATAACTTATTATAAAATTATAATTAAAATGTCAGGATAGAAGTATCTCTAACTACTCCTCTTCGGCATCCTAAGTAATGTGCTTGTTTTATTTGCTGGTTTCGGTAAGAATTGTATTTTATTTGAAAGTCTTTTTCGTAGGGTGAGGTAACTTTGCATATTTTTAAAAACTTCTTACATATTGTCAGTCCTTAATCCTTAAACATACAAGACCGAAACGGGTCGATTTCGACAGCACTTAATTTGATTAAGCGTTTATAAATAATAAGCTCTTGCCCGCGACTTCGTTCGTGCGGACTTTCCCGTGGGACTAATTTATTTTCCCGCTATAAAAAAATACATAAGATTTGTATTATAGTGTTCACCTACTCATAATAAAACTACGCGGAATATTTAGTTAATTGAATGAATGATAATAATATAAATGTATCTAAGATAATCCCGTTCTTTTAAAGTAAAGTTTATTAATTTATACTTACTATTAATTTATTTTTAACAGCAAACAGACATACACATTTCTGCTCATTAATGCAGTCGATTGAATGAACGATCGTGTCCAAACATTATGATAGACGTATAAGGTAACGAACAGAGGGCAACAATCGAAAAATGCGTATTATGCGCATAAATTAGCCGATTAGTTATGACATGCGCTTGCACGCGATTTACTTGGGTTATTGAACACATTACTCGACATTCATCATCATCAGCCTGAAGAAGATCCACTAATGTCTCCACCATACATTTTCAGGATCTATTCGTATTACATTCCGATTTTTATCTATCCTTTCTCTGTATTTATTTCTTTGTGTAAAATAAAGAGTTAATCTATCTACCTATCTACATTATCCTTACTTTCTTTCTTTTCTTTTCTAAATCAGTAGTACAGCAAAAAAATATTGAAATAACAAAATGGCTAAATGTTTACCTACCTTTTTACTGTCTCCTTAGACATCCCAAAGGGACATGAAGAACATGAGGTTATACAGACCGTGACTTTTTTTATTTTGTTGTTTGTTCAGTTCTTTTTCTTTTTTTAGTTGTGACCACGAGGACGAACGAACGAACGAGGACTAAAAGCACTGACAAATTAATTAAGTTTTGGAGTAGTTTTTTTCATTTACGGAATAACGATATTCGTCGAACAAAAACTGTCAGTTCTTGTTTTTGACAAGCCAAGGATAAATCAAAATATGAAATTTTTAATAATGCAACATCGAAAAATAAGTATACTACTAGGAGACTTGGTCACGAGAGATTAGTAAAGTGATGAGTATGAATGTGGATGGATATGTGAGTAGAGGTAGACTAAAGAAAACATGGATGAACTGTGTGAACGATAACATGGATAAGAGAGGAGTGAATGGAGAGATGACGGCTGACAGAGGGGAATGGAAAAGGAAGACATGTTGTGCCGACTCCACTTATTAGCATAAGGACTATAATAAGAAGTTCTAAGAATCAAACCTGATAAATACAAAACATACTGAATTATAATTTAATCTGCTACCTGCTAATGTGGAACATCGCATGCATGATTTGAACAAATGAGTGTAAGCGCGGTTTTACCTCGATAAATCATATTAAACACGCAAAACATCATACTAACTTGTATTTATAAATGTAAATTAGAAAATAAATAGAGCAGTTGCTATTTTATACACACGCTCTAAAAATCTTGAAAATAAAAAGGGATATATTTCAATTTAATAAAATCACGGCCTATATGCGAATGTTTTCCATGTTTGTTAGTTGAAAACAACCAAACTTCTCATCTAGCAATCAAGCGAACTTTGGCCTGTTGACGTTCAAATATAAAAAACTAAAAAAAGTAATGTAAACAGGCCTTTGCATCTATTGTAGATGATTTATATAACGTCAGGGGCAACCGGTGATTACACAAGCCATACTTGCGGGACGCTATAGTGCATGGGACAAGATTTTTAGATGGGATAGGCCTGCCCAGCACCTACACCATCCTGACAGCTTAGTCGGCCTAATCCACAGGAAAGACATGGTCAATACGTGCAGAGCTGACTATGTCGTGGGTTTCCTCACGATGTTTTCCTTCAACGTATTTCTAGAGTGCGCGCAAGATAACTCTGCGCGTGACTGCTGGCGGATAACATGAAAAAATGGACTGGAAATATAAATCTTCTGAGCACAAACATGAATGGAGAAATCGAACTTGTATTGCGTTTAATGCAATTGAACAAAATCAAATAAATCAAAAATCAAAAGTGTATTTATTCAGTAGCATTGCAAGGATCACTTTGAAACGTCTTAAAGCTAGGTGAGTCTAGGTGCCAGTTCCACGCTACCATGTTTGTGATTGGGAGATTATAAACCAAGTAATGTATTAAGAAAAAAAGTAATATACGAGGTATATGATTCTCAAAGCAAAAGCTTTGCTAACTTTGGTGCGAGATAGTGCTGTGGAAATGGCTAATATTTAAGTCTGTGGAAGCTAGGTCACATAATCACATTACGAGTATAAAAGCATAGCAAAACCCAATTCAAGTAGTCTCCAATTTTATAATAACAAAGGGATTTCGTAAGCACCTCACAATGATGAACGGCATCGTGCAAATAATTGTCCTCTGGAGGGGTAAGGGGGTGGTAACTTAGAAACGATATTCAACCCAAAAGAACCTGTATTGCGTGGTGCTAAGATTGATTACAGCTCGAGTAAACTTCCGGGGTTATGATGTAACTATAATGGGGGTTGGTTTTCGGGTTTTGTTGGTCAAGCCGATAGTAGAGGGAAAATATTAATAAACAGACAAAAACAATAGGAAATCTTAGAATGAGGAAGGGCAAATTAATAAAAGTAGATAATAAAATGCCTAAAAAATTTCCTCCTTTACCAAGCCAATAAACTTCACGAGGTTAGAGCGTGTAGCGTTGAAAGCTTGTTTGCCTTCTTTGTTGAATATAAAAACATGCTGCTCTAAGGATAAGAGTACCTAGCATGAAGCTTTGAAAGCCGTGTGGAAATGTCATAGATCCTTATGATTTGAAATAATTTCTGACTTTACACTCCCGACTAGCAAACCATCCTTCAATACCAACTGTTGTATATTCTATGTCAGTGGGCGCGGCAGGGTCGTGACGTCAGTCCAAGCCCTTCGGTCGGCGACCCGCGACCAGCTGACTGAATCTGCGACCCTGGTAGGTGATGCTTTATGAGCTTTCTCGAAAATTCGGAAAGTGGCGTTATGTAAAGTTCTATTTCATAAGCTTTCTTTCTTGGGCTATTGTTCGCGACCTTTGTTTATTTAGAAAACTCTTTGTGGAAGACTTCGTCCGGGAAAGTTGTCCACGTTTCCATATCGAACCTATTTCTACCACCAATCAAGCAGTGATGTTTGTAAAGATGTGTTCCGGCCATGCAATTAATTATCTGTGGTGCGTCTTTTTGAAAAAAGTCGCTAGAAAAGTTTTTTGATTGTCTTTTTTTGGTCAAGAGAAACAGGTCAGATTCAACTAAATCATGATCATCATCATTTCAGCCCGGTATCACCCACTGCTGGGTATAGGCCTCCTTCATATTTTGCAAGCCTCCCCTGTCCTGCGCGTCTCTTGTCCAGGTGTTTCCTGCGGCCTTCAACTAAATAGGCCGTTTTAAAGTGACTATTCTGATTAAATTAAGCAAACTACCCTTTGAATCTCCGTCATTGTTCTAGAATGGATCTAAGACTCAAATCTCAAGGTAACAAGAAGGTTTGTAAATAAATAGCGACCTCAAATTTAAATTAAGGGCTTCTAGTGTCGGTTTGAGGGTTGGGGATAAAGAGCCCTTTGTTACCTATTTATAGTAAGTATAACAGATGATTGTGAGGCTTAGGTCAATGGTCCATTGTTACAGCCTCGTGTCGTGGCTTAGTCATTTCTTAACATAAAAGCGCGTTATCAGTGTTCATAATTATAAATAATGTGTTGATTAGGTAATGATTAAGTACTTCTTCTTATTCTTCTTCTGGTTCGTCACCAGTGTGGTGAAAGGATTTCAAGTGCGCTTTTTTCGATGCTTCTTTCGTGCACTCGACACAAGTTTTCGAACTTTTTAGATTCTAAGAAATACGGTTTCCGCACGATGTTTTCCTTCACCGTTAGAGAGTGCGCATATTTTTTTCTACAGAAAAAACTCATTGGTACACAACTAGATTTGAAGCCACGACCTAGGATCGGAAGGATTCATTAGTCTGGTAGAAGTCTAATGCTGGACTTAGGTCTTCATTCAATTGTCAAATCTACTATATAAAAATAAGTCGGGTTTTCCTTCCTGACGCTATAACTCCAGAACGCACACACCGATTTCCACGGTTTTGCATTCGTTGGAAAGGTCTCGGGCTCCGTGAGGTTTATAGCAAAGAACATTCAGGAAAAATTCAGGACAAACCAACATTTTGAAGCCATCTGGTGGCGAAACGGAGTTCGCCGGGTTTGCTAGTTACTTATATAGTAGTAGGAGGAAGGACTACAAACCGACGTACTGAGGCCGAAGTTTGCTCAGTTTTTTCCTGGTCACCTTTGCAGTGGCTTGTGAGTTTTTGCTTACCTGTAAATCAAGAAAAACATTGTTAGAAAACGAAAAACAATATTACATTACCACTATTTATTTATTAGTAAGACATCCAACAAAAGAAACTCGAGAATAACAAATTACTAACAAAACGTCTTAGGGAATATTTTATTTTATAAAAATATATCTTTTTTATGATTATATCTCTTCTTGTCAAGAACAAAGACTGTCAATAACAAACCTATATCCCGAAAAAAATAACAACTGACACTGAAAATGTTCCTTTCTTTTGTTGTGTCTTTCTTCTTAAATCCACTAACAGAACAAAAATATTATATTTAATACAGTACTCAGTTCCATCCATTAAAAAAAACATTTTAAACGAGTCTCGCCCAGTCGCAGCGTAATCGCTTTCATTAACCAAAATGTAGAAAATACGCATATCATTAGCCCCCTTAGACAAATCGCGATTTAAAACGCCTGACACGTATATTTGCTTCACGCATTTCAACAAATTGAATAAAAACGTTCCGAACGCGCGGAACCTCTTTCCCTCTTTCAAGTGACTAATACTTATGATAATAAAAAAAAACTAGTTTAGTGGGGTATCACTTTGAAATGTCTTGAAGCAACCAAATCTTCCAACATGTATTTTACAAGGAACATATTCGGCAGAGAACCAAACTTGAGACTAATAGACTTGAAACTTATTTAATTTTTGTCTGACGTCACCCTTTTGAAAGGCTCAGCCTGAAAACCAGCGCTGCTTGGCATAGTATATAGTGCCTTGTCAGGCAGCGAAAAGGCTGACTTTTCGCATATTTTATCTACCAATATTTAATGTTAATTAACGTCTACCTATCTATTGTCAAATAAATGTATTTGCTTTCTATCTAACAGCAACCTATGAGCGCTTTCTATATCGCGCATCCGATTGTCACTTATCGACGCCTGATTTCCATTCCGGCTTTCCCGGCCGAAAAAAATCCAAAAGGGAAAGAATATCCCCAAATGGCCATTAGCAGGACCCGAAGACCTTAATAATATCGCAAACAATGGTATTAATGGATGCTCTCCACGTTATTAAACCCTGCTTAAGCTGTTCTGTTCTATAACCGACGGTTATCCTAACCGCGGCGCTTAATGCTAATGGTGCACCTTAAACCGAGATCTTCGTTTTCTCGATCAAATAAGAGTGCGTATGCACTCTTATTTGATATATTTGACCTTATTGATTGTCTTACTCGATCAGTTTGAACAATTAGTTTCTCTCTCTCTCTCTGGAGAAATTATGTGAGAGAACAACTAAACGTTACGTAGAAACGATCGAAAATACGCGAACTGATCGAGTCAAACTCAGAATAAGGGTTACAGACAGCCAGTATATGATTAAACGGTGAAGGAAAACATCGTGAGGAAACCAGCAAGAAAGGAGCCTCTCTGAGGCGCACCTAAAATCCTTTCATCACAATGGTTTAAAAAAGAATCAGTGACACGATAAGAAGAAGAAGAAGTATATATGATAATTACATCGAATCGAAATAAAACTAAAAATAAACCATGACACCCCGTGATGCCGACAGAAACCTGATTATATTATGTGATCGAAACTTGAATTTAAATATTGACTTATGATCAAAATTTACTTTGAACACACCCGTTGAACACCCTTGTTCAAGAACCACGGTAACACATTCTAAGGGCCTGACAGTTGACTCAAATTTTGGAAGCAAAATTTTGAACATCTGTCAAATATTTGAATGGTCGATTTACAATCCGTGAAACCAGACTTAAGAAAAACAAACAGGCTGATTGTAATCCTATGTTAGGGCTCGAACAACGGCGCCTTGTGCCAAACGAGGTTAGGACCACTCTACTGGCTAATCAATGAGAGCTCTTAGGGTCACTCATACTCCACATACTAAATAGGTACTATTTAGCTGTGCTGTGACAGATTTACCAAAATTCGTGAGTTGGATTGATGTCCGATATTTCTGTACAATTGAATAAAAAAGCTTGAGAGGTGTTAAGGGACACCCGGATGGAACGAAGTTCCTTTATTATTCTTTACAAAAAACCTGCATACACTCAACAACAATAATCGTCGCGATACCACACTGTTCAATGCGAAATAAAAATGAAAATATCTGGCTTGCTTTCTATGAGAGAGAGAGAGAGAGAGAGAGAGAGAGAGAGAGAGAGAGAGATGCGCACCCCTTTCACAACGCGCGATAAGGAACTTCGTTCCAATAATGGAAAAACATGCATAACTTTTTCTGTTTTTGTTACTAACACCATGGACTCCCCAATTGTCTGAATAGAGAATTTAAATTATTTATTATAATTATTATAACTTAGTGCCCGGGATACACGAGGCTAGGGCATTATATACGAATTGCCTTATTTTTCTTTACACAACAGCTGATGAAACAAGCACATGGCCCACCATGGTTAAGTGACCATCGCCTTTAACTAAGCATTGCCTTGTAGGTCAAGCACGTCAGGAACGTGCCCTGCGTCCATGAACTTGAGGCATACAGATATTCAGCCTCACGTGCCAGTAATTTCACTAGAACTCTACTAGTACTAAACTATAATATGTATATAAAGTTCGAAAATGTGCCAAGTGCACGAAAGGAATCTTTGAGGCGCACTTAAAATCCTTTCACCACACTTGGTTCGAGAGAATCCGTGACACGATAAGAAGAAGAAGTGCTAAAATATGACTGGTATGTTTAATACCAGCGTGTCGAAAACATATGGGTGCCCGTGCTCAGTCACCCGTAAGACTTATTCGTGTAGAATAATTTTATAATGCACGATGGGCCAATGGTTTTCAGATGGAGGTCTTACAATGTAGGACGCTTAGTGACCTAAGTTAGGGTATTCTAATTTAAGGAAATTACTGGAAAAAAGGTTTATTATACAATAAAATAGAGAGTTTGCTTTCAATAAAAAGGTTTACCAAATAATTTACTTTTTGTTTCAATGATTTTTTTTGTCGCAAATTATTTTTGTAACAGTGGTTTTACCCACATAGTTTCCCGCAAGCTAAACTGAACCACATATTATTATGCACATCAAGAGTAGGTACTCAGTTATTTTCTTGTATACGCATTGATCTATTGTAGGTCGATGTGTATACGTTGTATATTTTGTAAACATGTAAGTACTTATATTATTTTGTAAGTTTCTTTATAAATACAATTCTTAAATTAAGTGTTAATGTTCAACATTTTAAATCGCGAAAGTTTATAAATACTCAAGTAAATTTAAATTAAAGACGAAAAAGTAATTAGAGAAAGTTACGGTCTTAAAGTAATGGCTTTTTGTAGCAATCAGATAATATACAATACTATAATTTATATACAAATGTCATGGGTTGTGAGTACGACCACAACAACGGAACAACGGGATTTGTGAGTTTACATATTTTACTAAAAACATAATTATAAGTTTTAAAAACTTGAGAAACCGACTTCATTGTCAAACGGCTAAACCGATTTTAATCAAATTTGTTTGGGACAATCTGGACGTAAAAATAACCTTCCAAATAAAAAAATGATTTTCTAAATCGGTTCATAAATGACGGAGGCATGCAGTTACAAACATTAAAAAAAATATTTAAAAAAAATGGCAACACCGATTTTAATAAAATTAAAATGGGACCAATCTGGAGGCAGTACCTTTCAGATAAAAAAATATTTTTTCAAATCGGCTCACAAATGACGAAGTTTTTCGGTAACAAACATTAAAAAAAAAAAAAAAAAAAACAACCGAATTGAGAACCTCCTCGGTCGGTTAAAAAGGGAAATTGTAAACATGTTTCTATAAATATCTAATCTGCCTATGTGCACCTACTACTGGGTATAATCCTTCTCATTAAAACACCATAAAAAGGTACTTATTTAAAAACATCCAAGAGACAAGCAAATATAAAAACGAAATATTTAATATCATCAGTTTTGAATTCTAGTTCAAGATTTTTTATATCTACTTTGTCGAAATAAGTAAGGAATAGTCATGGTGGTAGTACTACACATCTATCTAAATTTATAAAAGAAAGTCGTGTTAGTTTACAATACAATACGTCGCTATTTATAACTCAAGAACGGCGGAACCAATTTGGCAGAAAATTAGTGGGGAGGTAGCTTAGAACCGGGAGAAGGACATAGGATACTTTTTATCCCGAAAAAGCAACGGGAACGGGGTGTTACGGGAACGGGCGAGCGAAGCCGCGGGCGGCCACTAGTAATTTCATAAAACTGACTGTACAGTCAGTTTAGAACTGATAGTTAACAAGGCATTTTTCCGTTCGGTGCCGCTGAGTGTACGAGTATGAATGTCAGCTAAAATATGTTTGTTTTAAGTAGGTACGTTTCTGTAAAGCTGTACTAAAACCTAATCTACGAGACGGCTTGGACATTCACAGTACCGTTAAAATCAATGCGCACAAAATAAATAATCCTACACACTACAAACACTACAAATAAGTAAACCTACACACACATTGACAGTTACGCACCGTACGCGTATGTGTGAGTTTCACACTGTTCACAAACAGACATCAAGCCGCCTTCACACGTACCTAACCTACTACGGTCAACTAATTTCAATTCTGTTTAAATTACGAATACGTAAAAAAATAAGGTCACTCCCGTTTGTCCTCAGGCAACCGTGTGAAAGAAGACGTGTATAAGAAAGAAGTGAATACAGAGATGACGGCTGGTAGAGGGGAATGGAAGAGGAGAACATGTTGTGCCGACCCCAGATACATTAGGATTAGGGCAGGAAGATGATGGTTGTCCCCACGATATAATACCTTGGAGCCCAAGACTCTTAATAAGGACGCTTCCAAATATTAGGAAAGCACATTAATTATGTCATAGGTCAACCTTTTGCATCAGTTGTGTCTCAAGGCATGTGACACCATCGCAACTCACCTCATAATTGTCTTTTCCACCGACAAATATTTTTTTGGCGAACATAAACGTTTGTTCTCTGTCTGGGTGTTATATTGTATGTATTTACTAAAAAAAACTATAGTAAGTATTATATCAGCTTTCTGATTCCCATATTACAAGCTCTAATTAATTTGGGGTACATACTTATTTATTTTTAGGCAACGCAAGGTGACTAACAGTGTGAAGGCGGCTTCATGTGTGCACATAAAAGAAGTAGCACGATCATTTTCATTGCCTCTTTGTATGCGTTTATTCTGTTGTGAAATCGCCAGTTAGTACCTAGTTAATTAGTAGCGGCTTGCATAACTATCTATATATACTACGTACATTCAATTGGCGAGCTCGTAAAAAGAACATTGACTCGAA
Source organism: Thera obeliscata (assembly GCA_947578465.1). Taxonomy (NCBI): domain Eukaryota; kingdom Metazoa; phylum Arthropoda; class Insecta; order Lepidoptera; family Geometridae; genus Thera; species Thera obeliscata. Next base: position 16,699,704 of record OX387912.1, on the reverse strand, counting down.
CGGAGACTAGGCTATAAAACAACATGTGCGTTCAGTAAATAAACACCCAGTCACGTAACACAAAGATCTTCGCATCTATTGTAGATGAAGCGTTAGGGCAACTTTTACTCATGCCCATATTTAGGTAACACTACTGCTTGGGAAACTATTTTAAATGGAGTATACTTGCAGATGGTAGAAGTGTTGGATTGGAAACTTTACCATCTTCTCAGACTAGTTGTTATAACCTACAAGAAAGACTGGTCAATACGTGTGGAGCTGACAAATATGGGAACTACGGCGATAAACTTATGAGTGAGGCTGTCCAGCAGTGGACAACTACAGGATAATGATGATGTTAATTTTGGAGCGTTGAGTTTAAAATTGTACTTACCTAACAAAGTAGCGTAACAGTTTGTAGGTCGAAAACATTAGGTGCGTTGTCGCGACGTCGTCGGCAATGGCGCGAGAGTATCTAAGCTAAGCTTGCAACAGAGTTCGTTGAACCTTGTTTTTAGGATACCGCACTTGGTAAGAAACTATAGTCATATTGTCTATCTAGTCTGTTGTCCGTAGCTTCGAGAGGAAATTAAGTTAAGTGTGTCTTTCGGATTTCTTTAGACTAAAAGTATGCTTCATCATCAATCACATTGTTTTGGACGTAATCATGAAAGTCGACGCAAACTACAACGAAACTTATTTCTTGTAGTAAGACAAGCACTTGGCAAGTTGGTTGCGTATCGAGGTTGCAGCGATTTGCAAAGAGGTGCGCGCATCGGAAGCGCAGCGTTATCGAACCCGCGAAGGAGTAACGGGTCAGCCGGGACAAAGTAAACAATTACGATAGCGCGCGGTTGCTGGCGAGGTTGTTGACCCGCGGCCTCGTACCCTCCTACCTACAGCTATTACCAAACAGCGTCGGACGTGTCCGCACTGCGCACACGCCGCCCGCGCCGCCGCGTCGATGCAATCCTATTTGCATGCGAAATGTGATTCAGCCGATGTCTCGGCCCGTGCCGTGCCACATGCCTAATATCACACAACGCGCGCGACCTGACCGAAATCGCATCGAACAGGTCTTTGATCTCAGATAAACTCCAGCCGCTAATCCGGTTACCGAGGACGGCCCGGGCACGTGGAGCCCACTTTCGATCCCAACTTAAACAAAGTTGAGCGATTTTGACAACGTCCGCGAAAAATGTATCTAATCAAATCTCGCCCCGATCCGCATAAAAACTGTTTCCATTTATCACTGCGTTCACTTCATATTTCACGTCCGCTGTAAAATCTCGCTGGAGGAAAATATCTCTCCATTTTCCCAGGGCTAAACAATGACGGTGATTCGAGGAGGGAAAATGGCATCGTTACTTTTTTCGGTGGGCAAAGCGCCGTCGGATACTCGTCAATATATCAGAATTGCCGGTCAGGGGGAGGGTGGGGTGATGCCCACGGCCGATAGTTTCGTGAGCGACCGACTACCGACCAATTTACGCACCGAGGGTAAGTAAATTGCGGGACCTAAGAAATTTCACCCGAACAAGCGTGGAACGACCTAGGTCGCCGAATCCGTAAAGAGGTTGGAGCAATTGAGCCACGGATAACAAAGCCTCTGAATTGATTATACTTGCTGCATGACCATGATAAGGCGAAGACACATGACATCGACTACAACTGTGCTCACTTCATGAAATTATAATAACAAACAAATCCATGAGTTCTACTTTGGGCAATAACATGCACCCAAATTTATAACTTATTTATTATCTCGAAACTTTCTAAAATGTAATGTAATCTAAAAGCCTATTAGTGTAACAATACACGTCGAGAAGTCAAATAGCTCGCAAATACAATACCACAAATCACGTTACTTTAGTTGGAAACCACAGGATCATTACTCAACTACCCTTTGAAATGCCACAGCCGCAGATATAAAGGTCATGTAATAGCATCGCGCGCGATGGAACCGCTATTCCACCTGCAAGTATGATGAAACTCGAGCCACGGCACATCATACAATGCTAAAGTACCAGAACTACACGAATTGGCTACAATTTGCTAAAGATTCATGTCATTAAGTAAAATTTATTTTGTTAACTAACCTCATTAAATTAGTTTCGTAGCTAAGAAAATTAGTAATAATATGTACCTACTTACTTACCTTGTTTAAGACATTTGTACCTAAACGCAAGAAATAAAAGGCTTTTTATTTATTTATTTATTTTATCATGTCATTCTCGAAGGTGGGGTCAGAGGTTGCACTGGCACAATAGAAGCAAGAACCTCTACTGAATCCTGTCAAGATTGTCGACTAGACAGGCTTTATACGCTAGAAGACTTACTAATGACTTTCCTTTGTCGTCGAAGATTTCATCTTGTCAATTTTATATGCTAAAGTTAGAAAACTGAAAGGAAAAATCTGTCTCCAACGACAAAGCGTCGCACTATACTTAGATAGAAGTAGATAATTTCGGGTAGGGTAGCCTAGTTGGATTCACCAGATGTCATGTCGAGTAGATAGTAGATAGTCGGCCGCGCGTGATGAGCATTTAACTGCGTCACGCGTATTGAAGTGGAATCTGCAAAACGTCTTACCGTCGGCAAACAAACTCGGAAAGTGCCGTACGCAGCGTACGCAATATGCGACGGAGCCGTGCGTGCTTCATGAATAGAAATCGCTCACTTTAACAATAACTTTCTTGCGACAAGTCAGCTCGGCTCCCTCAGAAATAGCACTGTAATAGACAACTCGGCGGAAACCAAGGGTCGCATCGCATCGCGTCGCCTTATCCACTGGCGGCGGTTTATTAGCGCCATCCATATACATGATACGTGCTTCTGGGAGGGTTCGATTATCTCTAACCCGAAAACTTCTTTCATTTCAAATCTTACAGAAAACACCAGTTCTAAGGTTTGTTTTCGTGGATTCGGCCCGAATTCGCCGGATCAAAGGCATTTCTTTCCTAGAAAATAATATCAAAATTACCTACAGAATATCAAATAACAGGAAAGAAATAAGCCTACCTTTATTTAATATTTGCACAAAGGCTCAGTTTTTAATTCACTTTATTTTTGTGCAGCAACGCCAGCAACAAAGTACGTTTAAACCGTACCCTTTCATTCCTGCCTTGCCATGCTCGTAAAAAAGTAAAATCATTTTACTATTTCACCACGTTAATCCTCTCATATTCACAGTTACACGATATGAGCCCCATTCGAGGGGCGAACAATAACACGAATGAAAAATAACTTCACTGGCATTCATATAGAAACGTGCAGTTGATTTAGCTTTTCAAAAAGGTCTAGATTTCCTTTGTACACTTCACATTTCTAAGTTCATGGTAAGTAAATCTTGTAAGGGTTTGAACTGAAGCTCTGAGCAGTTTAGTTCCTTTTGAAGCTTTGTATTCAGATCCCTAAAGTTATAGTTTCAAGTAATCCGTGCACATAGTTTGAACTCATGCTGGCAAGCCGTCGAGCTCACAATCCTAACATTTACCTAGATTAAAGGAGCGATAGATCAAGTCACGTTTTTATCTTCGGTAGGACTAACCGCAGATGGGTTGGGTTGTTCTTGCCGTGTCGTTATGTTGTGCCATCTGGCTGCCGCGTGATCGCTGCGATTACGTAGCGTTTGTGTGCCGCTCCAACATGGTTACAACGAAAAGGAACAATACGGAAACACACGTTTTTCCTAGAAATAAAATGTAACAAGAGCGTCGAAATCAACAGAATTTAACAGTGTCACAAATACGGAAGCGGCAAATATACTCCCCGAGCGACATGACAGGAAACCGACGAAAAACAAAATACACTACCTATCAGTTTTATTCAGGCTGTCTCGGGAGCACGGTGAAATGAACCGCACAGTTTCGTTTGTCGTATAAAAAACAAGAGCAATTGAATACCATTATGCAGGGAACACTAATTAAATCAAGCTTCGCAATAAGCGCACCACTCTACCCCTTATTTTGATTGCTTCCATGTAAATTCATTCTGTTATTCGTATTCGGTTCTAAATGAATTTCGTGTCCGCCGTCACCCGACCGCGACCGCCCGACATCGGAAACTTTATAAATTATTATAACAGCGAACAAAACAATCTACAAATTCCAACTACGAGTACGTAACGGGAGTGTTCAAAATGTTCAAATTGAATTGTAAAAGTTCACAATATTGCGGACAGTATCCTCGAATCCGCTTCCGTGGCTAACGAATACAATGCTTTCCAATGGCTCGCTGCTAATTGATGAAGGTGAGCTGAGCATCGAGTGGAGTTCGCTCGGGATTCATTAGACTGTGAGGGCGATCCCGGCCGCCGCGCCGATACATGGTAGGCGCTTCGTGTAATTTACGTACGCGAGCATCCCGCGGTAATTAACGGAGCGCGAGCCCAGCATCATAATGTTTTCATAGGCTGACACGTATTACGCAGTGAGGCGCGGCGCGTGAGCTCGGAACCGCACCGCCTCCTGTCAGAGCTCAGACGTCACCCTTTACCGCAGTGAAGGGAAGATATCTGTAACGAGCGTCACAAGTAATTAAGAAGCGAGCCACGCTTTGTCCCGCCAGTCCCAGGGGACAGGGCTTTCCGCGTCTCTCCCCGCTTACATAATTCGCCTTAACTGCATAATCGATACCGACGTGTCGCTCTCGTCCCGTCTAGACGTTGACGTGATGACTCCGCATCTGATTGCGTTTCGAGTGGTTCCTCAACCCGAGTTCCATGCGCGATCCCCTTGGAAGACGAAAGGCACGAGTTTTCGATATCTGTATGGACTTTTTTGAAGTGAAAACTTCTTTAGCGGCGTTGAGCACTTTCTGTAATGGGTATAAAATCTTAAACTCGCGTCAGGATCACGTGACCCTGATCGAAAAAGCGTAAGACGGATGTTTTTGTAGAAATGTACCCTAAGACTACAACGTAGAGTTCATAATAAAAATCGAAAAAGCGTAAGACGGATGTTTTTGTAGAAATGTACCCTAAGACTACAACGTAGAGTTCATAATAAAAAAACATTAAACTGCACGAGAATTGCCCACTTTCACAGAACTGCACAATTATTGTGCAATAATTATAACAAGTGAAAAAAAGCCAAGGATCTCCAAATTAAATTATTGCAAATAATAAACAATAAAAAGCGGAGTCAATATAATTCTTATTCTATAAATGCAAAGTTTTTGAAGTGAAAACTTCTTTAGCGGCGTTGAGCACTTTTTTTTTGGGTCATGTAGGGAAGGTGAGATTATTTTGAAAGCAATATAAATTTTTCCCCCCTTTCCCTCTAGACCCCTTTATTATTTAAAAAACCTAAAAATGCCCTATTTTTAAGCTATTCGAGTGGAGCATTGCGGCGAGCGAAGCGAGCCGCCATGCGACCATGGGAACAGCGCGGCGAGCGAAGCGAGCCGTGCTGTGACTCCCCCCAAGCCCCCCAGAACCCCCTCCTCCTGAACCCGGGGGGAGCGTCGCGGCGAGCGAAGCGAGCCGCCACGTGACCACGGGGAACAGCGCGGCGAGCGAAGCGAGCCGTGCTGTGACCCCCCCTAAGCCCCCCAGAACCCCCTCCTCCGAAACCCGGGGGGAGCGTCGCGGCGAGCGTAGCGAGCCGCCACGCGATCACGGGGAACAGCGTGGCGAGTGAAGCGAGCCGTGCTGTTACCCCCCTAAGCCCCCCAGAACCCCCTCTTCCTGAACCCGGGGGGAGCGTCGCGGCGAGCGAAGCGAGCCGCCACGCGACCACGGGGAACAGCGCGGCGAGCGAAGCGAGCCGTGCTGTGACCCCCCTTAGCCCCCCAGAACCCCCTCCTCCTATGTCTGCCGTTTTACTTCATTTAGGACCTACTTGTAGGTCGCGCGACAAGGTCCCTTCTAGCGGTTCCGACCCGTTGAGGATTTGGCTTTACGTAAAATTTAGGGTTCCGTATAGGGTTTTGATTGGGGTTATACTATATTGAGGAATTTGATTAAATGGTCGACTTTTAGGGTTCCTTAGGACTTTGATTGGAGTTTCAACTACACTTAGAAGCTTGATAATGTTAAAATTTTTAGGGTTCCTTAGGACTTTGATTGGGGTTTTACTACATTGAGGAATTTGATTAAGTGGTCAACTTTTAGGGTTCCTTAGGACTTTGATTGGAGTTTCAACTACACTTAGGAGCTTGATAATGTTAACATTTTTAGGGTTCCTTAGGACTTTGATTGGAATTTCAACTACACTTAGGAGCTTGATAATGCTAAAATTTTTAGGGTTCCTTAGGACTTTGATTGGGGTTTTACTACATTGAGGAACTTGATAAAATAAACAACGTTTAGGGTTCCTTAGGCCTTTAATTGGACTTTCAACTACACTTAGGACCTTGATTATGTAAACAATTTTAGGGTTCCTTAGCACTTTGATTGGAATTTCAACTACACTTAGGAGCTTGATAATGCTAAAATTTTTAGGGTTCCTTAGGATTTTGATTGGGGTTTTACTACATTGAGGAACTTGATAAAATAAACAACTTTTAGGGTTCCTACGTTAATAATCAAGTTTTCACTTCTGCCGGCACTCCCGGAGTGCAACCCGTATTTTTTTTTTTTTTTTTTATGTAACTTGCTGATGGAACAAGCATATGGCCCACCTGGTGTTAAGTGGTAACCATCGCCTATAACAAAGCCATGCCTCGTAGGTCACGCACGTCAGGAACGTGCCCTACGATGCACTGATGCTCTGCGTCCATCAACTGGAGGCATACAGATATTCAGCCTCACGTGCCAGTAATTACACCGGCACCCATACCCTTCAAACCGAAACACAGCAATGCTGCTTCACGGCAGAAATAGGCATGAACTTTACTGGTTTATTGGTTACTCATTTCTCTACTGTTGACGGAGCATTGTAAGTATAGCGTAGTCCAACCACGCATGCAAATATCATACGCAGAGGCGGAAAGTATTTAATTGACAGTGAATAGGACGGTGTAACGGCACGGGAGAGGATTCCGAGTCAAACGGAGCGCGTCTCTGTTAATGGGGTCAACGAAATTGAGAATAGTGAAACGGCAGAGTGGGCAGGACGGGCATTTATTGCCGGCGGGCGACAAACCCGGGACATGCAGCCGCCCGGTCCGGAGTAACGACGCCGGACACGGCGGACCGCATCAATCAATGCCGATTGCGATACGGGGAGCAGCACTCCTCCGGACCGACGAGATCGAAATTAATAAAGAAACGCGGAGGGACACGAGCCTCCCTAATCGCCCTCGTTTAGGCAGCCGAACTACGAATTGAAGTTGACATCCAACTGGAAATCTTCTCGTTTATAGAACTACAAATAATTAATTAGCAAACCCCTTGGAGACGTTTAGTTTACCTACATCAAGCCGTGACATTTTAATGACCTTTAAAACGAGCATCCACGTGAGCCTTTTAGTTCGTCTCGCTATTGTACCTGAATAATTGACGATATCGTCGCGGAGATGCACGATGACGGCAGAAAAGATTGGATAATTATTTCCGCTTCCAATATTCGCATGCATGTCGGCAACAAAGATGGGAGTCGGTTACGAGCGCGTCGCCCCTGGCTGTGGAAACCCTCACTCGCTACGTAAAGCGGTGCATCCAATCACGGAGCGAGACCGAGGCCCTGGATACGGTACGGACTTGGAAATCAGTTTGCCACTATTGAATTATGCGAGAGCTGCAGCCGGGACGTCATACGCCAAAGTTTAATCTCCCGGAGCGGTGGACGGGCTTATTATGCAAATATGGAGGAGAGTCTCGGCCATCCCGCAGTCACGTACGGCATGGTCCCGCCGCGCCGCTGCGAGCCCACCTCGTCTGTTTACGGATGACATTACTATTAACTCGCGAACACCCGAACGAGACAATTACGCAATCGGCCCGCTAGCGCCCGCCGAAACACCTTCATTATGACGATAACAAAATAGAACGTTGATGGAGATAAAATTATTAGACTATCAAGAGATGGCCGGGTGAAACTTCGACGACGTCAATTTATCGCCTCAGAATAAACTTCGTCCTGAAATTGGAAAGGAAGAAGGCACCGCCGCCGGAAACGAACGGGAGCGAGAGGAAATTCTAACTCTTTCTTTGAAGGAACGTCAACCCGACGAGCGTTAATTAAGCGAAAATCGAAACGTCAAAGCTCGGCGCGGGTTTTATGCTAATTCGAGAATCGACTTTGTGTCGACAGCGTTAGAATTTTTACCGCTTTCCAGACGATTGTTTGAACAAGGTAATTAGGAGGCTATAAACGCGTACCATCTGCTTTGTCTTGAGACTTTCACATGTGTAACGAGACGCAAATAACATTCGCGAGGTGTACTCGTTTAAGCGGTGCTTGCATAGAGGATAGTTTCGTGTTGTTAGGTGCGGCATCGGCACCGGGTACAGTATAGCGGAGTGGCGCATCGAAAGAAGGGCAGGCAGGTCGGTATCGGCGGTACCGGTGCGTACCGTTAGCGCAGCGGCGACCTCGGGCCTGGCGACGAGCTAAGCCCGCAGCTTGCCTCCACCTACCCAGCTACCCACACACTACAGGACGAGACGAACAACTCAATAATAGAGTCACGAACGCAACGCACGCGCCTATAAAAACTTACATAATTACAATCGAAAATTAACACCGAATTCAAGCAACAGTATAATCGGAAGGGGTAGCGAGTTTTTGTTCACGTGCCGTGAGAAGGGGCATTTAGCGCTTTAGTTATTCGAGGCGTATCGCGTGATATCATTAGAACATTATAGCTACCACAAATTTCTTTGTCACTTAACCGGCGGTAGAGTCGTAGGATTTATTGTGCGTGACGGTATGCCACGGATGGTTTGGGAAATTTCGTAGCTGTCCCAGATAGCTGGGCACTCCTGCTGTTTCTCGGTGAAATACGTGCTGGCCGGAGCCAAAACGCCCATATTTGGGGCAAGACGCTAGAATAAAACAAGTTTGTATGCACGCACCATTGACTCGCGCCGAACGGAATTAAATGAGGATTTTAAGTATTATGTATGATCGTGTGCAGAAATATGAAGACAGGCGTGCAGTGGGCGTAACATTTGGCTTGGAGACAAACGGTAACGAACTGATAGCCAAGAGCACTTGGCACCAGAGCGATGGAAATCAACGTCAAAACTGCTGGAAGATTATGTACAACTGTCAAATAAATGTTTCAACATTCTAATATAAAGTTTGCTTTTGCACTGACCTCTGTGAAACATCTAAACTTTTATAGAATGGAGTTGACCTATTCAATGCATTGTAATGGAAGCATTCCATCATATCGCATTAACCCTAGTCGTACGGAACGATAAAACCTGTCTGGGAAACTATACTAATATATTATGTACTCTCTGGATTATGCCGAGTCGTTTGGGTGCTAAAAAGCAACAACGCGCGACAAACATAACCTTCGTACGACATTCGTACGAACTCTCTTCAAAGTCTCGAGACATAGTTGTATATAATTAGTGCCGTCTCATTTCTCTCAGAGCATTTCGATTGAGTTTGAAGTGCCTCGAAGTATTCCGTGCCTGCAAGTTACAATGGTATCTAATTACAGCTCGAGAAGACAGTCTACGCAACTGCACTTGACGCGACAACTCCCCAATTTGCGAACTATGAGCGCACTCAAACAAGTCGCGAGTTCGCGCACGACACATCCAGTTATTGGCACTACACTTTACTTGGGAGTACACTGCCTCGACGGCGGTATACTTACTGCTTCTCCACTGGAAGCGAAGAATAGCGGACAGATAATAGAAATTGATTGAATAATTGTTAGATGGAATACTGTTTTCATTTCAATTTAAGGAGCCCCTTTAAGGCGCCTTTAAAATCTTTTCACAACACTTGCAAACACTAATGAGAAAAAAAGGAGCTTAATGGTGGTGGAGAGATCTGCATCCATCAGTAGACCAATACAGCTTGATAAAAATGAAAGTTCAGACCAGGGTTATGATATTGGTGAGTTGTATAAATTATATTAGTGATGTAGATAAGATTGTCCTACACACTTTTTGTACAACAATATCCAAAAAAATAGAAGAATATAATTGAGTTTAATCAAATAGCCTTAACAAAGCGTTCCAGACTAAACATTGGTGGAAAAGAAAATACGACTCAATACAATAACATTTCTTCAGAATTAAATAAAGAAACTTATTACTTTGCTTGGAAAAATATTATTTGTTTTGACTAGCCACCAACCCACACAGAGGACTTTGATGGTCGTGTAATATTTTATTTATTCATCAATCAGAGATACTACTAGTACGCGATCCACAGTATTAGTATAAGAACCTATTTATAAACAAGAGGTCCATTCACTCATGACGAAATACTAGTTTGGTCGAATTCACCTTAAAGATAAACATTATGTTGTTTTTTTCGTACATAATTTTATTTTTGACGGTAAAATAAATCCTTCTTTAATTTTCTATCTATCAAATCTAATATAAAACAGACCAAGCGAAATGAGAAATCTGCACGTGCGAAAACAGTAGCGTTAATACGGTTATGATTGGCTCACATCCGTCGGCAATATGATGTCAATCTGTATGTTAATTCCTCCGGGTTTTTTCATTAGAGGGAACCCTGTGATTCAGTCGCAATGGCTATGTCACTCGGCGGGCGATAGGCAAGTCTGGTGATGAGTGTTTTAGCGATAGTTGGTGGAAACCAAGAATTAGTTACATGAGCCAGATAAAAGAAAAAGTCGCTGTCATGTCGTATAAGGAAGTCAAGGAGGCCGTATTCGAAAGACTTAATTGGAGAAAACTGAATCAAAACCCCGACAAGAGCTAAGCTCTTAAATTTAAGAAGAAGAGAAGGTGGAAACCAGCATGGAACTCTCAGATGTAGGGCCATTAGCGGTCTAAATGGAACAAGCAGCTCGTCCTACTTGAATATATGCTGATATCCGAGAAAGTCTTATTAGGTTGAAGTCCATTGCTAAGAAATAAACCTCCTTTATTTATTTCCAGGAAAAATCATTCAGATTCTCTCCATCCACCTTCTCGAATTTTTAAAACGTCGTCGGGGCGTCCTACGTCGCATCTTCCGGTTAGTTTTGAGGTCGCCATTTGAAAACCTTTAAACCGTCGTCGGTTCTTGGATTCTACTCCAGTAGGCTGAGCCTACTCCTATTGTCAAGCTGTAAAATTTATATAATGTGTTTTCTTTTTATGTGTTGCGTCTTATTTGGCAATAAACTTTTTTGTATTTGTATTTGTATTCGATTCTCTTCGAGACAGCACGTCTACCGGGGAAACAGAACAACAGTTTTGCGCTCAATTTAGAAGTCGGAGTGAAACTGAGGGATACTACAACATCTTCTGCGCCAGTATTGTTCCGTCCGAGGTAGGTAATGGACAAATAATGTGCACGCCGTCCAGTCATTATAATGTTATTTGAGGGCAAACTATAATTACTGAGGCGGATTGTTGTTGCCAGCCATTCAAACACCTCGTAAACAAGAAATAGGAATATAAGACAGAAGGTTTATAAGATTATGTACAAAGGTTAACTGGCAGAGAACTGCTAAGAGTTGGATTATGATAATTAGGGTTTAGCTTGCCTTTTGAATTCTTCGGGCAATTCGTACCTCGGTAGGTAAAACTGAGTGAATTAATTTATGACCTACTTAACATATTATTCAATGGAGCACAACACTGTAAATATTCGCGACTTATTTAATTATGTCAATTGTAATTTTGAGTTATACGAGTACATGTATTGAGGTAGCTTATTTCTGATTGACAATCTGGATTACTTGGTCCATAATTGAGCTGCTGAGAGCACTCGTGATCTAGTGTATAGAAAACATATGGAAATATTTTACTCTTAAAACATCGATTCTGGCTGTACTGTCCGAGCCGCAAACATCCGAGATAAGTAGGTAAGTACACGTTATCTTAATTATGTTAATAATTAGTCCGACACGACCGGACGGCCTATCGACAAACGATGGCCGCACGAGTGTAAGCGGAGAGCGGATAACAGAAACAGCCTTTGATCTCCAGCTACGGTGGATATTCTCTTAGATCTTGTCTAAATACCAACTTAAGAATCTTTCGAGGATGTCCATGTGGATCAGAGATACGTCTGTCACTGTCAGTTCACTCTATTACTAGTCAGTGGTGCAATTCCTACAAGACGGTTCGTTCAGTGCAATACGAAAATTTATAGAATTTTGCTAATATTTTTTCTTAAAACACATATTTAGCCCTCTAAATCAAGCAGAGCTTGTACTTTGGGAAGAAAATGGCTGAAATAAAACATAAATAATATATTTTTGGAAAAAAATATTATATAGTGTACAATATAACACCCAAACAGAGAACAAACATCACAAAAGAAATATTTGTTCACGGTAGGATTGAACCCACGACTTACGGCGCTGAAGGCAGAAATACTACCAACTGAGCTGAGAGGCCAGTCCTTTAAAGAAATCTTGTTTGAAATAATACATCTTTTTACCGAGCGTTGCCCGATTCCGCTTACATTACTACCACCGCCTCACCCAGCGTATAGTCTTAACTAAACGAGTAACAATGTAAGGATTACCTCCAATTTGAAGAGACCTCAAGAACTACTAATTCGTAGATAAACGTCCCACGTACGACCCACGCTATTTAGTAAATGAGTGTAGAACAAGACATTACGTTACAGCTTAGTAAATATTATAGTGTACGAGTTACTATGTAGATATTCTGTGCTTAGTCTATTATTTTTGTTATGGTCATTTTAATGAGAACACGCAGCTATGAGCCACTTGATACCGAGCGCTTATTTCTGCCTATAACAAAATTCATTATCCAAAAAATTTGGCAATGCGCAAAATGTTATATTTTTGACGCACCTTCGCCTATGACTTTACTCCTAAAAATCCTCAAATAAATGGAAAAAAAATGGAAGATTACGTACGTTTGTATTTTTGAAATCTTAAAAATATAAAAGTACCGTATATCTGAGAGGGATACCGCGCATAAAGATCATATAACTCACAGTCGTGAGTCTATTATAAGGGACAGACTTATCAGTACAGTGCTAAGTTTGACGTAGTTTGAATTACTGAAATGATATAGTACCGGCTCGTCAATTTCATTTGGACACACAGCAATTTACTTAGTAGGCATTTAGTCTGTGAAGTTTGGTTGCTAATGGAAACGTATGAGGCACACTGTTAACTCAACTGAGACTGAATTAAACTATACGTACTTCTAGTACCTAAGTTTGTTGTCTTGTAAGAAGCCGTAAGTTTCAAGACTGTTCTTCAAGTCTTTCTTGTGTAGAACAAGCCTAATTACACCCATTTTTTAATGTCGTCATAAGTTTACAAAACCAGTATTCGGAAAACAATTTACGTGTCAAAGGGCTGATTTTTCAATTTACGAAATAATGCTATTGAATATTTCGTAGATTGAATTGAATATAAAATAAAAAATGTCAAGCCTTGTTTTTGGCAAGCCTAAAAAAGAGATGTTTATATTTTTATCTAACGGATAAATTTATCTGTAGATTGAAAAATTAGGCGTAAAGAGAAAAGTATGAGTGAGATAATCTTTACGTCACTGAGCGATAGACACACATTCGGCTGACGTACGCTATGTTGTGTGTGAATGAATTTAAATGTTATAGGCAGGCAGGAGAGTCCAATATATACCTCAAACTCTCTCCAATCTAGAGAGGATGCTTAACGCGTTAAAAAAAAAAAAAAGCCAGAAGAAACTGCTAAAAATCCGGGCCATCCAATTGTCTACTAACTTGTTCTCAAAAAAAACACCCCGAGCAGTTCTTGTCATCATTTACAGCAAAGCACGGCACATTAAAGATGAATGTTTTGCAAACAGCTGAGCTGAAAGCCAGACGCTCTCAAGTGGTGCAACAAAATTGTAGCGAGCTTTCAGAGAAGAAGTAGGGCTACTCTGAAACTAACTGGACTGGATCTAGAACTCATTACAGTCGTGTTTTTCTTGACCACTACAATCTGCATCTCTTATATACAGGGTGTCCCATAAGTCAACGTCCAGCCGAAAACGGGTGATGCGCCAAGTCATGACAGTTATCAGAAAAATATAAAAAAAAATATTTGTAACTTTCGAGTTATGAGTATAAAAAAAAAACAGAAAAAACTGACACCCTGTGATGATCTTTTAAGTCCTGCGACTACAAATATTAACTTTTCATGAAACTTTTTTCTGCAGCGTAAGCATGAATAACTCTTCTGTAAATTACAATTCAAAATTAAGCCATAACTGCCTCAGTTTTTAATGAAATCGTGGAGTTTTAGCCAACGTTTCATTTCAGATAATTACATCACCCAACTTTAAACGTCTGTACCGCAAAAAAAATGTACTACACTATCATGGCATGTAACTTTAAAAATTGGCGCATTTATCCAGGATTCCAAAATGATATAATACTTGCTAGAGTACTCCTTAGTTTTGGAAATAAAAAATGATTTTTTAACTAAACTGGATTTCCAATCAATTTTATTTCAATAGATAAAATGTTTGTACCCTTTAAATGATGGACTTAAAATGCCTACGCTGTGTTTTTAAGTGACTCACAATTCACAGGTACAAGTAAATACCATTTCGACAATGCAAGTAAACAGATAGATCCACCACCTTGTCAAAAGAGTAATAACCATGGGTTTTCAAGTTTGTTAGTTTTAGGTAAAAGTTTGAAATAAAATTCAATCATAGATTACTTCAATCGTGATTTTAATTTAAACATCTCTTATCTTCATGGTCTTATTACATGGTTTTTGATGTGACAACGTCTTATAATTCGATGGAGCCGGCTGCTCGTACGAAAAAACATGACTCATGCGGCGTTACCTCGCTCTGAGGCGTTCCATTTAATACTTGAAGTGCAAGTGAGAGCGCGGAACGAGCGACAAAGAGGCACAATCGGCCTCCGCGTTCGGCAGCGTTCGACATCGGTCTCTCTCCTACTTGAGTGAGCGATGCGTCCGCGTGGACAGCTTTATGACGTTGTCACGTTCAACTGTCGTCAGTTAACTGACTTTACAGACAGCTGATTTTTTTTAAGGAAATGTAGAGCTTGCATTACTGCTGAAGGCTAACAGTTTGAACATTTGCTGTTGCTTGATGTAGTTAAATTAAAATCACGATTGAAGAAATCCTATGATTGAATTTTATTTCAAACTTTCACCTAAAACTAACAAATTACTTGAACACCCATGGTTATTACTCTTTCGACAAGATGGTGGCTCTATCTGTTTACTTGCATTGTCGAAATGGTATTTACTTGTACCTGTAAATTGTGAGCGATTTAAAAACGCAGCGTAGGCATTTTAAGTCCATAATTTAAAGGGTACAAACATTTTGTCTCATGAAATAAAATTGATTGGAAATCCGGTTTAGTTGAAAAAACATTTTTTATTTCCAAAACTAAGGAGTACTCTAGCAAGTATTATACCATTTTGGAATCCTGGATAAATGCGCCAATTTTTAAAGTTACATGCCATGATAGTGTAGTACATTTTTTTTGCGGTACAGACGGTTAAAGTTGGGTGATGTAATTATCTGAAATGAAACGTTGGCCAAAACTCCACGATTTCATTGAAAACTGAGGCAGTTATGGCTTAATTTTGATTGTAATTTACAGAAGAGTTATTCATGCTTACGTTGCAGAAAAAAGTTTCATGAAAAGTTAATATTTGTAGTCACAGGACTTAAAAGATCTTCACAGGGTGTCAGTTTTTCCTGTTTTTTTTAAATACTTATAACTCGAAAGTTACTTAGCAAATATTTTTTTTTATATTTTTCTGATAACTGTCATGACTTGGCGCATCACCCGTTTTCGGCTGGACGTTGACTTATGGGACACCCTGTATAAAATACATTATAATATTTGATGATGGTATTTGACTGGCCTCTCAGCTCAGTTGGTAGTAGCTCTGCCTTCTGCGCCGTAAGTTCGATCCCCACCGAGAATAAATATTTGTGTGGTGAACATGAACACAGATGTTTGTTCTCTATCTAGGTGTTATATTGTATTCTAAGTATGTTTATAAGTAGTATATCAGCTATCTGGTTCCCATAGTACAAGCTCTGCTTAGTTTGGGGCTAGATAGTGTTGAGTGGATTGTCTAGAATATTTATGATTCGTTTTCTAAACAGTTCTGCTCTTCAGCTACAAAGTCGCTTACCATCAGGCGAGATTGTAGTAAAAGAACGAAGTAAAAGCGAAAACGGACCCCCGTTTCGTAACTTATGACTGGACAGTGTGCGAAATGAGGCGTTTGTCAGCAATGATTGCCTATTTATTTTATTTATGTATGTCGTGGACCTATCACGAGTGACGTAAGAAAGCCGGATGTTTTATTACGTTTATGATGTATTGTGTGTGATGAGTTGGCTTGTCTTGATTTATATCTAATCTGAAATCTTATCGCGATTTACTTGACTATTTTGACTGTATACAGACCTTCTAAGTTCCACTATATTAGGAATCAAGCCAAAGGTAGCAAGTTCATCTAGGTTTGGTAAGGAACTATCTAAGTAAGTGAGTTTAGTGAAATCGTTTTGAATTATTCGAATAATTTACAAGAATTTTATTTCTGATTTATTAAATTAATATTTTCTGATTCATATTAATAAACTTTACTTACCTAGGTTAATAAAGTTACCACGAGGAATGATACGCAAAATAAACGGAAAAAATAGCGGAGGCAAGCAATCTCCCAAAATGTCGCTTACAAATCGCAATGTATTGCGTACGCAGCGCATAAGATACGCTCAGTGTGTTTAAATAATATATAAGTAAACCCGCAAAGGCAAAATTACTTTTAGCACAATTTATCAGTCCCTGTTGTAACCATCGATTTTAAAATTACTTTTAGCGCAGTTTATCAGTCCCTGTTGTAACCGTCGATTTCAAAAAGTGCTCTGCGCCAAACACTCGTATCGGATGCAAGCATTTCTTAGCTATTTTAGATATCAGATTAAATTTCCAAGAGTTATATCGCCGTGTCGACCCAATGCAATCGTTTTGGCAACGGCATTATAACTGGGAGTTATTGTTATTGCACTTGTAACAGTAAAGGTTGCGTTTGGGGAACGCGACCAGAAGTGGCGACGATGAGCGACTTTTCGGCTTAATATATTCACACCACCCGGTACAGACGACAGAGCTACATAGTATTGACTTGCTGAGTACTGATACAGTCGCTTGTTTGCTATCGTTGGGTACTATTACTCGCAATAATGATTACAAAGTTTCCTTGTCGTGGTCTCAACGGTTAGAAGTAAAAGGGGTCCAACCGAAACAGGCGATTGCGGCGGCGCAATATGCCCTTGCCTGACTTCGTTGATATTGGTTGATCTACCCACACCGTTGCGTATCTCGTCTGTGGCTCCAAATGTTCGTTTGCTCTGGTAGTAAGTAGTTGTCTCGTGTTGTAGTCCTTGGTCGCGTCGCGTACCCCAAAATTCACCTTTATTGTTATTGCACTTGTTACAGTAAAGGTTGCAGAGCCACCTACGCTACGAACTAACAATGGATGCTTTTAGAATTAGGTGTTGTTATTTGAAGATAAACATTGTCTGTCGTTTAAAACAACCAACGTGTAAGCTTCTCGTAACTGCTATTTTCAGTATGCGTTTTAATTTAGAACTCAATTTGCCTGTCGCCTCATACACAAGAACTAAAATGGTAAACTATTAATGTCTATATTAAGATCGGATATCTAGAAGATCAAATTAATTCTTTTTTCTACTGTGCAGATATCTGTGGACCCTTAAGCCTTTGTTCATATTATCGAAGTTTCAGGAGCAGCATTCAATACCGCAAGATGTTCACGGGAAGGCACACGCGGTTTCACAGTAGCGCGGAAGTGCAAGTTCGCTGAATTTATAATTGTTGCACGGAGCGTACCGATCTCTCCTCTCGCGCCCGTGATTAGGCAGCTCGGAACATACAAGCGGGAACGAAGCTCAACGGAGACTTAGGGCGCTTGTACACGCTAAGAAAAAATGCCGGGTCTACCCAAGAATTCTTGTCGTAACTAGAAAATAACTGTGTACACTGCTCGCAGCGGTGCACGAAAAAAATCTTATCTGCGCAAGACACGACGCGGCGAACGTTGTTGCGTTTTCGTGTGTGGAAAAGACAAAATTCTTGTCTTGCGCAGATAAGATTTTTTTCGTGCACCGCTGCGAGCCGTGTACACAGTAATTTTCTTGTTACGACACGAATTCTTGGGTAGGCCCGGCGTTTTTTCTTAGCGTGTACAAGCGCCCTTAGGGCGGCTTATACAATCCTGTCATCTGAGCTCAAACAAATTCACTGCAAGACTCGTTTCAAGATATCAATAGCTCTCCTCTCTCTCTTTTCAAAGCCCAAAAATTGAAAGACACGACACGGAGAAGTGGTGACAGTTTTAAAGTCCGAGTTGCCAAGTCATCCTCGGCTTCGTCATGGCTTGCCTGTTAGTAAGTGACAACCATCACCGATAAACGCTTGCTGTTATGGTGGATCCTTCAAAGAACTAATGGAACTCCTGACAGTTGTGTGTGAGCGAATCAGGTTCGCAAATCCCAACTTTAAAAAGCAAAGAAGCGTGAAATAAACGTCCGTGCGTACGCTCCTTGGCATCCTCAAGGCGGGAGCTAAGTGCTAGAAGTCGAACGCTCGCACCCGCCAATTATAGATTGTGGCCACTCTTCCTTGTTTACCTGCAAGTCCTGCAACTCTCTTAATTGAGTTGCCACTTGCCAGCAGACGAAGTTAAGCTTGAGACGATTCAAAATTGTTTGTTTTGTGAATGTGTTTGCTGAACATGCCCATGTGGCTATGCTATCGCGTAAATAGAACGATAATGCTAAAATAAACCACAGACCTTACACAGCCACAAATGATGATCTATGGTCTAGCAACCAAACTCTGATGGCGGAGTGTTTAAAGACATAAAAGTTTGGTTCTAAAAGTTGTGTAGAGAAACATTATTATTCGGGCATTTTCACTATACTTATCCACAATACACCACAAAAGTGTGGGTTATAGCTGTACATAAAGTACCCTAAAGTTCGGTAGTTCCGATTGGGATTCAATCAAAGCCACAAAACTCGCCCATTGTGTTTTCACGTTCACGTTCACGCCTATAAATAACCACAGGTGCTTTAAATATTTTATGGACACATAAATAATACCGATCGCACCTTCGGTATCCCTCTAACTATCGCATAAAAACCGGTGGCGCTGGCTCGAATATTGTAACTTTTACATAATGGACCACTTTGCCGGCAATAGATGTTTTTACACGTGAAATTACAGGCGTTGTGTAACTGGTTCTTTTTTGGCTAGGTCAATGACCACATTGAAATTATCGCTTTGAAAAGGGCTTTGTGATCGTTGATTAAAGAACTGGTGTGAAAATCTGTATAAGAATTTAGAGAGTGACTAATGCCAGAAATGCGAAAGTTAAGGTGGATGTCATGCCATTGTTTAGTAGCGTTGTGAAGAAAAGACTTCCGGCTAATCATAACAAATAATTGAACATGAATCGTTACGACTGGAACGATTAAAACAATTTATTGACGAACTACATTACTGACGTACTCCAAATGGCAGAAATAGATCAAGCTCAATGACTATTTAGAAGGCGCTGAGAACATTAAACACACACTTGAAACTGCCGTTTATGTACTAATCGTAATTTCTCGATGACTATGTAAAAAGTGTAATAACCTGACAGGTTGAGTCATTGTGTACAAACAACAAGTTCACACGTATAGAATAAACGCTTACTGTGCGGTATATGTGCTTAGTGAATCTTTATTATCATACACATGGATGCATAAGGCAAAAATATTCCCTAATAATGAAGAGTAAAACTTGGCGTAGAAGTAGCTTAATAATCAAATATCACATAAAATTGATTAATGCATAACATAAAAGATAATACGATTCATAATGAAATAAGAAATCAAATTAACCGTCCTGGCCTACACTCCACCACAAAGTGTCTAAACGAGCTCAATATAAAACCACATGAACAAAACAATCTAATTATGGTAATCAAAAAACTTCTCACCGCCACATTCAAGATACAAAAACTAGTTTAAAATAATACGTATAATCCCATACACTACAATTACAAGACGTCAAACAAAACTAAAGACAAAAGCAGGCACAAATAAAAGATTAGGAGCAAGCCGAACGAACCATTCATTGCTCTGTTGAACCCTTTGGGTATTACACAGGCAGTTTATCATAGTCGTAAAATCGTATACGGAGCGTCTTAAAACATTAGAGGCAATACGGTACAATACACACCTGGTGTAGGCAGGAGTGGTGAAATAAGATGTGTTTTCTTAGACTTTGCTTTTGCAATTTAGGGCAAACACATAAGAGCGTAAATCCCCGATATTTGGTAGTTATTTCTCAAAATGACAAATAGCTAAATGCCCCTTTGATAGTTATAATTATAATATACAATTAAATTATAAAATAGAGGAATAGTGACTGACTACTTGAGCTTAAATGAAATTGTTAAGCAGGTTATCTAAATTAGTCAATAAGCTTCATATAACTATTAATATCAATCACCTACTGAAATGTTAACCACATGCTTAAACTTTACCAAAAAAATGTACCTAAAGAACGATCCTCATTTAAACAATGGATTCCATCGATAAAAAAAACAATAAAAACACGCGAAAGGGTTTCATTTTTTATTCAAATGACAATTTATCTAGTGAACGATTAGAGACCACCAGCGGAACCCAGCACGACACACAGGACATATCGGTGTAAAACAAAATAGTATGGTAATGCACGAAGATTGTAAAGCCGAAGCGATAAGTAAAAGATGTCAGAACACAATGCAGACAGCCACAAGACAGCTAATACAAGACACGACAGTCGACAGAGAGCCCACGACGACGGCCGACCGACGCATGACACACAAACACATGTCTAATAAATTGGTATCGAAATAAAGGCGCCCCTTTTGAAGATAAAACGCCATCTATTCGATAGAACTTTTAAAAAATATGCCACATGGATCTAAGGAAATTGCATAAAATATAACACGAAAGTTATGTTAAGAGAAACGGTGTAATACCGGTACTTAAATATACGGGTGAGATAAAAAAGAAATATTCCTTTGTGGTTGTAATATCGTGAAAGGCGAAACAGTTGAGATTATACGATAACAAACTAAGGATAGAAGTAAACATCAAAACCCGTTTTATATTCAATAGTCCGTGGACTGGTTGTTTGTATAATAGATTTTCTTTCGTTTTGATATCCATAATATTTTCTACCATGACGTGAGAATGTGTGCATTATTTTTCTATTATTTAGAATGAAAGGCTTTGTTGGCTCCTTTTATTTGAATTCTAATGAGAATAGCTTTCTGAGAAAACAAACGAAGGAATTATATCGAGAGTACTGAGCGAAATAGATCCTACTTCAACAATACAGGCGGTACTCGAGTTGCTTTGTTCCTGGCTCAAATATTATACCTAATTAAAACTTTCTCTGACGGATTATAAAGGAAACAAAAGCTACAAGTATGTGTTTGAATAAAGGAAACGGAAAGATATAAATCAGAAAGAGATTCTCCGAAAAGAGCGATAAGTTACATCGAGTTCAAGTAGCAAATGAATGCGTTTTCCTTTATCTGGTTGTTATTTAGTTAGTGGTGGGTAGAAGGGGGAAGGGCGTTGGCGGCTACGTGTATTGATTGATGGCCCAACACGTGCAGTAGGGCAGCCATCTGCCCACATTCGGACATCACACAGAATCTGTAGGTATCGGTTACATGAACGTCGTGATGTTTTCAGTCACGTTCCCAGAACTCGAGCATTGCTTCAACTCCATTCCAGATTATGTAGATACGAGTAGGTAAGGTACTCATAAATTCTACGAAACTAGGGTTGGCAGCGAACATCGGGCGAACCCTGAATAATCAGTCTATCTCATCAAATACTCAATTAGCATTCGTGCGCAGGGAGCGGAGATTACTCCGTGCGCGTTACACGTATCAGATGATCGCACACCGCTCGCCTAACCTTCGCGTGCCGTGCCGATGCCGGCGACCAAACTAACTAACAGCACCCGAACCTTATTAAAAGGGGTCAAATTGCAATTCAATCGCAAAATCCAATCCCCTGTGAAAGGGTACCGTAATAACTTTCATCGATGTTGTGCAGGAATCGTGAATCGTTGCGGACGGGAGTTTTTAAACGTTCTTTAGGATTAATAGAGGACGGGACAAAAGCGATGGTGAAGAGCGCGGATTTCCTGAAGACAATGGTAGTAATCAAGGCGCGAGCGAGCGGCGTGATTACCGCGCCAGCCAGACCCGCCACCGGTCGCCTCTCTAGCCTCTTCCTACGCAATACGCAAGTCGTAAGCTTACGATGAACAGCTTTACTTACACTACTACTCGGCAAGAACTCAAAATTAAAACGATGGTTGCATGCGGTTGAATGCATTTAAATACATAGCATGAACAGAACAGTGCTAACGACAAATAGACATAGAAATGTAATCGTGTTCGCAACCCAAGGTTACGAAATACAATGTGCAAGACGTGTCGCCGAATTGGCTTTTGACAAAATAGCAAGTGTCCTCTCGGACGCGAGTATGCGACTAGTGGCACGAGTGCATCGCAAAGATTCCGAGGCACGAGCCAAACTCGATTTGCAATTCTTCCCCGCCGGCAAAGGTGGAATCAATTTGCACAATCGCAGATCTTATTACGTCATCGCCTGCCGAATATCGTGACGAGAAAAAAAAAGTCGGCAAGGCCGGCCGTCGTCGGTCGGTGCAGTCCGTTCACTTGCGATTTCGACCGGTTGGGATGTTGGTAGAAAAACAGTATCGAGCCCGTGCGCGCCAAAAGTCAAGGTGAACCGGTCCACTTTACCGAGATTGTCGAGTGTGCACTCCATTTTCGATACTTGGCAAATTGTAATATTCCCTTCTTTTGCAAGGAATCGATAGCAGTCAATTAGTCATAGACACGTGGCGGTTCGCATCGAATAATGAGCGAGGATTCGATCGCACCGCAGCGCGGGCAGGTGGGGTCGGTGAAACTGCTACAATTTTCTTCACAACGGACAGCTGTCTGCGGACTCGGCTTTTCACAACAATAAAAGCTGAGTCAACAATGAGTCGACCGCAGGAAGCGAATGCAATCGAAGTGGTATACCGCACTCGTACGGTACGGTCTCAAAGTACTAGTGTTTGGTCGTCAAGGGCCGTAATGTTTGCGGCCGCTAGTGCGAGGCTGCGCCCATTCGACCACTACCACGTACTGGACTAGGTTAAGTACCATCTCGAAAGTTGTCTACGCAAACTAAACGAGTCTCACAAATAAGGAAATAATAATGAAACGTTGTCAGCTCCATCGAAGGGCCGGACGACCAATAAAAAGATAAAGTAACGGAGACTGTTGGCGAATACTGCGAATATTTAATAAGATATTCTTTTGTGCTGGTTCGTTTCGTCCATAATGCGAGGAGAGGCGATACCCACGTCAGGAGCACTTCGCTCTGTGCATTTTCCATTTGCAATTTTGTAATCAAATCATTTATTCAGGAAATAGGCCACAACGGGCGTTCTCACGCGTACATAAATAAGTTAGAATGACTCCATTTTAACTAAGGGCGGGCGTGATGCGCCTTCCGCCAGATGAAACGCCAAGACATTCTGCGGGAAACCGTGGGATGGAAATTCGGACGCAATATACATTTACACGTTTTCCACTTGCTTGTGTTATGTTTACGCAATATATAATTTTTCTTTTCCACATAGTTCGAAGTACAAAAAAGCAAGATCACCGAAATGAAACCAAAGAATGATTCTTATAATTCATTTTCATTGACAATCATCTCATTTTAATATGTATTTTTGTATCATCAAAACATTGAACAAGGAGCATTATCTGCCCACGCCTCCCCGCGATAAGAGTTACGTTCTATTTATGCAATAATTACTCATACAACTGCTGCATAGAGATAAACAAGACTTTAGTAGAATCCATTTGCTGAGAGAACAACACAGATATACTTACATATATGTAAAGATGGCTGAGGTGGCAATGGGCAGGCCATATAGCTCGAAGAACCGACAGCCGCTGGGGAATAAAGGTTCTCGAATGGCGACCACGAACCGGAAGACGAAACGTAGGGCGCCCACCCACCAGATGGACCGACGACATTGTTAAGATCGCGTCGATGGATGGAAAGGGCTCAAAATCGTTCTTCCTGGAAATGTGTAAGGGAGGCCTATGTCCAGCAGTGGACTTCTTCAGGCTGATGATGATGTCGATATGTACAGAGACATATTCCCAGAACTAGCAAGAAAGAAGCCTCTTTGAGGCGCACATAAGCTTTCTTTTACCACACCTGGTTCGAAAGACCTACATCCACACACAAACGATAATAAGAAGTGAAATCTTGCGTGATATTGTTCATGTTTTTTTTCAACAAACTTCTAACTTTGCTGATTAGGGCTCAAGTTTCAGGAATCCCTCTGAACTAATAGGACTAAGGCCCTTCGCACATGGAGCTACTCAAAAATGGTTGAACTAATCAGTAATTACGATTACAAAGCAGTTACAAATTGTATCTCGCACACGACGCTACTCAAGTTGTAAGGTTTCAGTCACTACTGTTATTTCTGTTTACAAAAGCACACGGTTAACAAGTGGTAAACATGTCAACTGGATCGAGCGAGGACGACGACGATATTGTATTATACTATTATTATAAAAGACGTCGAAGGAATATTCGCAGGTTTTGGGTTCATCCGTAGGTATATTCGAAATAATGTTAACTGCAGATTATCAGTTGCAGCACGAGAGCTGCGTGAAATAGATAAAAAAATTTGGGATTCTATAGAATGTCCAAAGATAGCTATTTAATGTTTGCTCGTTCATTTTTATAACAAAAGACAAAGAAACTCGGGAAACCAGCAGCGTGGAGACCGGTACGACGCGTCGCGCGTGATCGGTTGCTAACGCGTTACTGACCAGTTAGTAACTAGTCGCGTCGTGTGCGAACCTCCATAGAACATGTATGGGCTGTGACGCTCAGGCAACTCGTTAGTAATTTAAGTTTGTGACTAGTTCTTTTTGAGTAGCTCCATGTGCGAAGGGCCTAACATGACTAACTGATTTGATTGTACAAAGTAACAAAGACCTAGTGACAACACCCCACATACCAAAATTGTAGTACAATGCCCACAAACTTTACTACCTTCAAATAGTTGTTTTGACAAAATGTCTGATCATAATTATAAATTTAAAAAACTTGAGAAACCGACTTCATTGCCAAACGGCTAAACCGATTTTAATGAAATTTGTTTGGGACAGTCTGGACGTAAAAATAACCTTCCAAATAAAAAAACAATTTTCTAAATCGGTTCATAAATGACGGAAGCATGCAGTTACAAAAATTAAAAAAATTATTTAAAAAAAAATGGCAACACAGATTTTAATAAAATTAAAATGGGACCAATCTGGAAGCAATACCTTTCAGATAAAAAAATAATTTTTCAAATCGGCTCACAAATGACGAAGTTATGCGGTAACAAACATTAAAAAAAAAAATAAAAAAAAAAATAAAAAAAAAAAAAAAAAACATACAACCGAATTGAGAACCTCCTCCTTTTTGATTGGAAGTCGGTTAAAAATGGAACCCATCGAGCGGAAAATTTTGATATCTCCATCCCAAACAATAACACTCCTATGATTTGGTATCGTAAAAAGCTCCTATTTACGACCTTTGAACAGGGACGTTGCTAGGGGGTGGGGTATAGGACACGCAAAACAGTGATGGGTGACCGCTAAAGACATTAATCTGAAACTGTTCGTTTCAGAGTCATGTTACGAGAAAAGTGTTAGGTATGCAGTGTTGGGTTAGTGGTTATAGAAGAAGAGGTAGACAAAAGAAAAGATGGTTGGACTGTGTCAAAGATGACATGAGCAAGAAAGGAGTGAGCACTGAGATGACGAATGATAAAGGTGAGTGAAAGAAGAAAACCTGTTGTGCCGACCCCACTTAGCGTGGGATAAACGCAGGAAGATTGATAGTGATGATGAGCATTGAAGAGCTGGTATAATTTGATAGCCATAACGATACAATTCAAAACCAAATATATTATTTAAATTAATTTGCTTAATGTGAGAGAGAAATTCCTTCAGGAGAAACCAAGCAGCGTAAACAATGGCGTTGGGAGTGTCAATAGATGATACTTTCACTAGTTGCGAAGATCACAAAAAGCCATATGACCGCAGCGAAATGAAGATAGTGTTTTTGAAGTGAAATCTTGTTAAAGCGGGCTGAGCATTTTTGAAGTGGAAAAGACCAAAGAGTTCGTCATCGTAACTGCTTCGACAACCAAAAATCGACAAACGTCACCAAAAGTCAGGGGGTACTTATACAAGTATTCATTCAACTCTGTCTGCATTCCCGGAGTGCTACTATTTCTTTTTTATTCCTAGCATATATTGTCCCACTGCTGGGAAAAAGCCTCCCCCAGACTGAAAATTCTCTCTATTCTGATTCTACTACTATCTCCATTCGAAGGCATCCAGATCGTCCAACGCAAAAGCTTTCTAGGTAGCAATAATAATAAACGTACCCCCAACGATATCTATGTTAGCTTACTGGCCAGTCAAAGAACTAACGTGATGATAGGATTGGAAGCGCCCAAGTAATGAATACTTTAGTGCCTGTCACTGTCTTTCTTTGTTTCAATAATCTTTGAACCAGCTCTCTCTAATAGCCCCTTCCCACCGGTGCGTGATATCGCGCACCAGCACACCATGGGAACGGTCTCGTGCGCCCGAGGTGCGCGGTAGCCCAGGAGCCCTTTCTGAGTGCGTTGCCGTGCGTCGTCGTGCGCGGTGCGTGATGATCTGCAGAACCACGCACCGTAGGAAGGCGGCATTAGTACTTATACTTTATACGTAGTACTACGCACTGTATACCCCCGAACAAAGCCTGGGTACATCTCTAGGTTGTGGTGGTTCTCGTGCAAAAACGCGACCCATCATCCCGATGCTATATAAAAATATAGTTAGTGGAATAGGCATTTATTTTATAGGCCTATTGTATGTTTATATCTTACGCCACAGTTTATAAGAGACAGCTGGTTCAAAGTTTGTTGGAACAAAGACTCACACTTAGTGCCTAAAGTATTAGTATGTTGGAAAAACAGTGACTAACTTTTTTGTTATGTCGGTAAATTACTTGGGCGCTTAGAATATTATCTCCACGTTAGTTCTTTTACTGGCCAGTAAGTCAACAAAGAATCTAGTTTTTATAAAAGCCTGAAAGTGAAGAACTTATTCATTATAGAATGCATGGTAGTGTTTGTGTTGCAAGTTTAATGCGAAGTTTTAGTGCAGTCTCCCTCTTTTTAACCGAATTCAAATAAAAAGGGCAGAAGTTCTCAATTCGGTTTTTATCTCAAAGGTAGATATTTCATGAAAATCGGTTCAGCAGTTTGACCATAAAGTCGGTTTCTCAAGTTATTATTAATTGTTTATTTCTTAAATTACCTCACTATCTTAAAAACAGATTCATGTATCTCCATTCTTGCAGTAATCGTTTGCTAAGGTCATCGGAAAACCTGTTACTTAAAATTCCAGGTCATAGCAGCTCCTTCTACACAAACTCTTTTACTGTTAAAGCTGTTAGGCTGTGGAATGCTCTGCCTCTGGAAATCAAACAGGCAACCTCGCATAACACTTTTAAATTAAGGTTGAAGGAGCACTACTTGTCGTCAATTTCTTCTAGCTAGTTTTTTAGGCATTGAGCATAATAATATTGTGTATAATATAATATATATATTTTTTTTTATTTTTATTTATACATAATATATTCATGTATATTTATATTGTATGTATTAGTTTATTTTTAGTTATATCTTATAATAAGTATTAGGATTTTAGTTTAAATTAAGTAGTTAGTTTAGGTAAATACCTATCTAATTAGGTATCTAATAGTGAGTAGGTATTGTAGATCTACTTTTTTTCAATTTTCCGTTTGTAACTACACCGCCTTTCAATTCGTTATTTCTTTCCATGCAAAGGTTGCCTGGAAGAGATCGCTCTCAGCGATAAGGTCGCCCATTGTTTTACCTAATTGTTAATTTTTTATGTCCTGTACTGTATCTTTTGTGTGGTGAACAATAAAGAGTTATCTATCTATCTAAATTATTTATTGCAAATTGAGAAAGTAAAGCTTTAGGTCCGCCGCATATCTACTATTTCCGCTGGCCTATATACGTAAGAATGTAAGGAAAGATTGTTTTACGCGTGTTTATTGTTCGATACATAATTTAATTAGTTATACAACTGTTTCCCCCAAGCTGTGTTTTCAATGCTTGTTAAAACACGCTAAGTAAATAGGAAAAGTGGTTATATAAGTTTTATTACACAGCAAACCGTATATTGGATGTAGTGTTGAAAGGCATTACTTCGAACACGGCGTTGTTATTACAAGTTATGCTCAGTGGTTTAAGTATGGCCGTGTTAAATACAATAGCTAGCTAGTTATTAAAACGCAGTGTATGTGTCTACGCAACTGTAGAGCATATTGAATAATATTATGCAAATAAATATAAGTGTTGATGTTTTGCTATTTTAATTAATATAAAGTTAGCTAAGCTTTTGTCTACCATCACACCCGATGGAAAGTGAAGATGCAGCCTCAGATGGACCACCAATAAGCCCTTTCAGCAATAAGACTTCCAGCAATCTTAACAATGTCGTCGGTCCATCTGGTGGGTGGGCGTTTCATTTTCCGGTTCGTGGATATTTTACATAATCATCATCAGCCTGAAGAAGTCCATTGCTGGACACATTTCCATTTGAATTGTACACATGAAAATATTTATTATAAAAATATATGTTTGCCTAGTTGTCGCCAAGTTGCCATGCTAACGAAAATGACATAATTTAACACACAAGGTCATTTGTACATTATTAAAAAAAATATGAGAAGCTCGGAAAACCCTCAGCATCCAGCGAGTATCATGAGCGGTAGATCGATCCCGCCAAATTCTGATGGTCTGCGTAGTCCAGCGCAAAAGTAATTCAAACACTTTCTGTCACAGTGCCTCCTAGAAGCGAACCACCTACTGCCGTATAAGTCACGCACCTACTTGGTATAATTTATAACTCCGCATTTCACATGCAAATAAAGTAATAAAAACTAATAGAAGTAACTAAAATTTAATGAATTATAATGAGGCAATTCGTATTTCAGTTTAGTTCCCGCTATAGCGAAACTCTACTTATGGTTTAACGATTGTGGAAATACAATGAGTATAAGCATACTGTCGTAGAGATACAGAGACATTGATTAGGGTAACATGGTTTTAAGTGCTCATAACAAGCGTTTTAGCATTTAACAGCTAATGTATTCAGTGTGTTGAGAACTTTAAAACTGACGCAGTAAATTACGAGTGTGAATAATACGTAGTTAATAAATAATAATAATAAATAAATATTGTGGACAATTCACACAACACTACCCAGCCCCGTACTAAGCAGAGCTTGTAATATGGGAAGCAGATAGCTGATATAATACTTGAATACATTTTTTTTTTGTAAATACATACTTAGAATACAATATAACACCTATATACAATAGACAGGGAACAAACATTTATGTTCACCACACAAATATTTGTTCTCGGTGGGGATCGAACCCACGACCTACGGCGCAGAAGGCAGAGCTACTACCAACTGAGCTAGAGGCCAGTCAAAGTTTTACATCTTTTCACGGCTTTTGTTATTATCATAGAGAATAAATAAAACATGTAAAAACAAGTTGAATGTAATTCTTACGAACGTAGTTTCTAATGATTCTAAACGTTATTTTTATGAACAACGGGATATTTACCATGATTCAATTTAGTAAGAAGGGAACCAATAGTAGTGTCGAACGAAACCAATAAAGGAGTGCGAAAGAGGGTAGATCGATTTTTCTGCCAATAACATTTATTTTATTCGTGGACTTCATTCAACCGTGATCATGGTGCATGCAACTGTGCCGAAATATCGGAACAACTTACAAAATTTAATTATGGTAAATATCCCGTTGTTCGTAAAATTTGTGTTAAAACCATGATAGTTTCAAAAGTTGATTCTAAAAGTTGTTTCAAATGTGTTTATATGTCTTTTATTTCCAGAATCAGTTATTATTATACTATCTATTTATTATCCACGATAAAATAGCTCGATTTCCTTCTTTTTTCCTATTACGGAACCATCAATAGTGTAACATTAGACATATTTTTTACGCTTTATCCTGTTTGGGCTCTATATTAATTATTTAGACATAAGAAAAACAGTTTGCCGTATCTATATACATATAGTATGTATACCTACCTAAATCTACAGCATTATACTATGCGGCTACAGTTTTCTATTTCTACCCTTTTTGTACAAAAAAGAACTAACTTTTTTTGACTTCCTAAAGCCCGTATTCAGAAACAGTTCTTGAGTCTGAGCCTCAAGTATAGATTTTTTTACAGTTCTCTATTAAAAATGATAAAAATCTATGCTTGGAGGCTTGACACCGTAGCTTGACACAGACTCAAGCCCTATTTCTGAATACATGTCTAAAAGCACAACAAAATGAGGCGAACCATATACCATAGAGGAATACCAAAGATTAAAAGAAAAAAATCGGTTGTCCGTAAAGTCGGTTTACTGACGATAGTTGAACGTGACAACGTTATACAGCTGTCCACGCGGACGCATCGCTCGCTCAAGTAGGAGAGAGACAGATGTCCAGCGCGGAGGCCGATTGTGCCTCTTTGTCGATCGTTCCGCGCTCTCGCTTGCACTTCAAGCCTTAAATGATGGAACGCCTCAGAGCGAGGTAACGCCACATGAGTCATGTTTTTTCGTGGGTGCAGCCGGCTCCATCGAATTATAAGACGTTGTCAAGTCAAAAATAGAGTTGTGGTACAGATCAGCTCCGTTGTGCAGAACTGGTAACGTCTACAAATATTTATTGATTCCTCTTGATCGACTAATAAATAGGTTATTAGTCGATCAAGAGGAAATGATGTATAAATTCGAATACCAGGAAAACGTTTACGTGCCTTTAGAACGTCAAATAATAATATGATATTTGCCCAGTTACACGTGTTCGAACCGCACAAAGAAAAAGCAAACATTGAACTCGATCCCAATCAAGCATTTGTATCGCACAATACGCCAGGGTTGGCGTATTGCGTTACGTCACATAACATAACTAGCTCATGTCTGCGAGTTTCATCCAAATTGGTAGCCATATCGTAAGCCGTTGCAGAATGCTGGAGAAACACTATAGTTGAACACTGTCATGACAATTAATAAGTACCTATACAAAATTTCTTAACCAAACTTGAACTGATTTTGATCAATCTGGAATGAAACATTTTCAGAGAGAAATATTTTTCTAATCACACATAACGTAGTTATGCGGTAGCAAACATAAAAAAGAAATACGGCCGAATTTAGAACCTGCTCCTTTTTTTGACGTGTCGATTACGTGTTGTATTAAATTCGCTTATTTTTAGGTCGAACTCTTTGATTATTATTGCGTACAATTTTTGTTTTCAGAAACGGCACTGAAATTCAAGCGTCCTAATGATTATTCAATTTAAAAATGATACTTGTCTTGACTTTGTTCTTGTACATACTAGGTATTATTTATTCAAAATTCCCAAAAAATATTGGGTACATTAAAGTATGTGTGCCATCCATAGCTCAGGGCTGTTACAAGCTGACATGATTGTTATCTAGCTTATACCCGTACCAGTGTCGATAGCATAGCAACTAACTGCCCGTCACACTAGCCCCTGTAATTACAATCTTACTAATCTTATTTTCAAGTACAGTACACAGGTACATTATAATTTAACCTTCAAACCCTGACTGCAATAGTCGCAAGATCTCAGAAAAACACAAATATGAACTTGCACTAAACGCAGTGCAATTTCGATTTCCCATTCATATTTTTAATCGGAAGATACATTCCCAGTCCATTTTTTTCGTTACGTAGTTAGAATTGTTGTCTCATCTTTTCTCCATACAATAGACAGAGACAAATAGGCGAAACGAAAACAATATTTGGTAACGAAATGTTGTAAATGCACTGGGACTTTGGGTACAGATCTTGTTGAAGGAGAAGACACGTCTTCAGGGATTTGTTTGTGGCCCTTCTCACCTCGTTTCGTAAAATCAGCCTACCCCCTTTAGGCTAGTGTCAATCATATGTCAGTTTATGTATTGATCCATTATTTGCACGTTTGATATATAAAATCATGTTTATTTTCTACTAGTGGGATCCCACGTGACTTCGCTTGCGTAAAGCTTTTTCCGTACAAACTTTTACTGTACGGAAAAAACACTGGTTTTAAGGTGCACTGGGGTGCACCTTCTTAGGGGTAGTTTCGTTTTGCCTCCTTAGCACCCCTACATTATAAAAGATCACATACCCCACAAGTTTCGGTTAGTAGGTAGGTACTTACAGTTTAGGCTATGCTTTGATTTTCATTCATTCAGTCAGTAGCGTAAGAGTTATAAATATTAAAAAGAAGGAGTAGATCAGAAACCACGAAATTTTAACATGATAGCTCTATAAACTAGTTGGAAGCCTTTTGGTTTATTTGTGACTTGACCTAGCTTTTCTCCATTAATATCCTTTTATTCATAATGTCACGTATGAACCAATTAATATAAAACTTAAAATTAATTTACTTC
The DNA here is from genome assembly GCA_947578465.1 of Thera obeliscata. Taxonomy (NCBI): domain Eukaryota; kingdom Metazoa; phylum Arthropoda; class Insecta; order Lepidoptera; family Geometridae; genus Thera; species Thera obeliscata. The sequence continues at coordinate 16,666,965 of OX387912.1, read as the reverse complement.
AGAGACAGAAATAAGCATTATTATTTATTCATGGTTCCATAACGTGATAGTAGGACATATTAGGGGTAATAACGTAATAATAACATGATTAGAAAATTACATCCGGGTAGCTATTCTTGTATTCCTTAAATATTAATATCGGTAAACATGTCAAATACAAAAAAGTTTCAATTTACATAAAGAGAAGAAAATACATATAAATTTAACAGTTTGACAATAGGAGTAGGCTCATCACTAATTCTGTGCAACAAACATAGATAATGCACAGGGCTTGGTTTCCAGCCTATATGTTCGACGTAGGGTGGTATAATAAACTATCAACGCAGCCAAAGACATATTTATTTCCAATTCTAAGCTTGGCATGCCAGTAATAGGGCATCTAGAATATTCCATTTACCGATAACTAATTCTAATGACATAATGAGGTTACCGAGCCTGTTCAGTAGCCTACTGGTACTATGCACGCAAAACTTAAAATCGATGTAGACAACAGTCAACAAACAAGGCTGTTCAAGCTGATTATCATTTTTAAAGGTTTATCTATACGTTGGGATGGCTTTTTACATTATACCCCTACTTATTTTTGTTTGGAGCTTTTAATTAGATGGAGAAAGCTTGTCAGTACTTCTCGACCACAAGCTTATATAATTTAGTCACAATTACTTGGTGGCTTTCGGGTGGAGTGAATACCTTCTTCAATTTATAGTTTGTCTCCAGTTTGCAGTCGATTGATTCTGCTGGATCATTGAAAATTGGACTACCAGAACTTGTTCAGGAAAAACTTGTTAATTCGCATTTTGGTGATAAGCAAGAAATATTCACAATGGAGGAATTAGCAGTGCTATAGAACGTTTACCAATTCATAAAATTATGAATACACTTCTTTCAGGAAATGTATGAGAAGCCAACTGGCAGTACCTTCAGTCTGACGATGATGATGAATCAGAATCGTTTGTTTGCCTAATATAAGTTTAGCTTAAGTAAAAAACCAGATTGAAAAAGTTATATGCAGAAGGTCGTACTAATTGAAAAAACTCAGTTAATTTTATCACATTACCAAGTTCTAAGAAAAACGAGAGATTATACGAAGAGGAGACGATTATCAAATGAGTAACGAAGGTCCGACTCAAATTGGCAGTCATAAATTCATGAAAAGCTGCCATAACGAACGAGAAACTTTGCGAGGCTTGAAAACAATTTCGCCGGAAAAAATAGATGCCTTTATAAACAAAGTTCTCAACTACAAGTAAGCAATCTCCAAGATAAATGAAGAGATGGGAGGGAAAACGGTAGACGGAAAAGGCGTACCCTTAGAGGCGAGACCGTGGACGAGCAAAAGGATTTTAACAGGAATACCTACTTAGATAGCATCGTAAGAGTTTACGATAGTTGGCGAGGATTTATTGCGCCACATTTTTAGGGCTACGCTTGTGCTTATATTTTCTGGCCTCGTAAGCTGGCCGACCGATTAATGTTTATTTTCTTCCTTTTGCCAGTGCTCTCAAACGGAGAAGAAAATCTTACAATAGTCTTTCTACTAGTGTCTTCGGGCTTGCAACATGTCGCTTGGAATTGGAACTCTAACTACTGCTAAAACTAGGAATGGATCAGAATTAATGATATTTGAACGGGTCTCCGACAATCCTATTACTTAGAGTTCAGAGATATGAAGACTATGTAGTCGTGAGCCTTTTTAAGTTCAGGCTATGATAGCAAGATTTTGCACTAGAGCTTGACTATGTTTCAAAACATGAAACATAATCAAGCTCTAATGGTTTTAGTCTTGGTCCCGTTGAACTTGCGCCTAGATTCACCTTTAAACAATTCAAAGTGATCCTTTATGTTGAAACTACGTTGTGGTTCCTAAATTCCTCGTGTTTTGAGTGTGGGCGTGGGAACGACAACGGTATAGAAGAGACTGTCTGCGATCGCGACGCATGAGTCATATTTGAGTGCTAGGCATATTTTCAGAGGCAGAGGTCCCAAAAAACTATCTAAAGATACTTGAAATAAACACAACTGGCCAATTGATGGCAGCAGAGTTTATAAACCATCTTAGGCAACCTGTTTTTTTTCTGAGTCTACCTAGACTTAGCTTTAACATCTAGAATCCTATACCAAGCACTAAAACGTCTTTTAAAATAGATAATGTGCTTAAGGTTTACCCCTGAGACTTTATAAATAATATGTAATAGATTATTTTGAAGGGCCTGATAAGTTTCCAAGGATCGACACCAAACCCTCCGTCTTCAAGCAAGATAAAGACATAAAAACAAGTTTCATAATTCCGATATTTCCATGGCGATGAGCTGTGCTGTGGAATCTTAGCTATCCCGAGAAGATAGGTATTTTATAATAGCTACAGGATTTTATTTGTTATAAATTCTTCGTTATTTCTGCGCTACGCGAATTATTTCTTACTTGGAAGTCTCAGTTAAAAAATCCTCGTGTTATGATAGCTTGTAACGCAACGAAGTAAAAGGCTTTGGTAATTGGCCTCTGTTTGAAGGTGACAACACTCGATAGTGAGGGTCATAGTTTTAGAAAATACTAGTAGAGGTTCAATCAGCCTGAAAACCAGCGCTGCTTGGCATGGTAGATGATACCTTGTCAGGCAGCAAAAAGCTGAGTCGGGGCCTATTTGGCATAGTTCATTATTGTTTTAAGTTGTGAACGTCTACACCTATGTACCTACCTGTTATGTCAAATAAATGTATTTTCTTTCTTTCTTTTTTAATCATTTCTGGCCGTAATTCAAACTCTGGAAAAACTACTAGAAAACTTATGTTAGTTAGTCCTAGCATTGGCTCTCTTGAAGAAGTAAGCACAGGAACGGTAACTTGGTAAGAAATTGGTTATTTATATTAGATACTCTCATTATCAAATAAACACTGTTAGATTGAAAATCTAAGTGAATTATAATTACAACTATTCTATACTATACTATTCTATTTGTTTTTTTGAATGACTCTAGGGGCACATCCAAACATGGTATTCAGCACATAACACCATGTTTAAAACGTGACAGGTTCGCCCTGGTTTCTTTCCGATGTTTTCCTTCACCGTTTAAGCGTGTGTACATAATCACCAAATGTATCACGCTATAATACCTAGAGCTGGCATAGTAATTGTGGGTATCGCCCAATAATTGTGATGTCATGTCATGTATTCATTCGCTAACTAATCACATCTAGATTGAAGGTTACTCCTACTTCGTACTAGGTAATAGAGGATCACTAGGTCAATACACGAATAGGAGCAGAGCTCTTTGAACAGTTTTTTCTAATGCCCCTATTTACGGGACGCTATAGTGCCTGGGACAGGATTCTTAATAGCCCCTTCCCACCGGTGCGTGATATCGCGCACCAGCCCGCACCAGCTCGCACGACACACCATGGGAACGGTCTCGTGCGCTGAGGTGCGCGGTGCAAGGAGTATTTTCTGTGTGCGTTGCCGTGCGTCGTCGTGCGCGGTGCGTGATGATCTGCAGAACCACGCACCGTAGGAAGGCAGCAGATGACAGCTTAGCCGGCCTACCGCCCGCAGATATCTTCACGATATTTTCCTTCACCGTTTGAGAGCACAATTCATAGACGCACGACCGGATTTGAACCTGTTACCTAAAGATCGGATGGTGGGGTTGCTATCACTAGACCACAACTGCTCTCAATTACAAGGTAATACGGCCTCTTAGTTCAGTTGGTTAGTACCTCTGCCTTCGGCGCCGTAGGTGTTTGATTTGAGTTTAGATTTTAGTTTGATTCTATTACTATTTTTTTCTAATCTGATTGTTAGGCAAAACCTACGAATATCTGACCTGTAATAGTTCTTATCAAATAAATGATTATTGATTATTATGGTCGTGATTTTGATCCCAACCCAGAATAAATATTTGTGCGGTGAACATAGCTGTTTGTTCTCTGTCTTGGTGTTATATTGTCTAAGTGTGCATTTACAAAAAAAATATACACAAGCAGCTATCCTATACCTAGTACAAGATATGCTTAATTTGGGGCTAGATAGTATTGTGTAGATTGTCACTGGTTTGATAAGAACAAGTACATTCTATGCCCTAGGGACTATATTGTGTGGATTGTCCACATTATTTATGATTTATTTATGAATACGTGTTAAATTGCCGTGTCGTGTAATTGTCAATTATACAACCAGCCATCTTCCATCGCCTATGACAGCCACACCACACATCCGATGTAAATGTAACGAGACCATTAAAATCGTTACAGGCGAATGGGGACGATAGCGCTCAATGTAAACAGTTATCATGTTACTTTGACATAGAATAGGTTGACGCTAATTCACATTACGCAATGAGTTGCGCTACTGAATTATGATCTGCTATTTATGGCCATGTTACTTTGACAGTTGGTACGTCACTTTGTTATTTAGTAAGCGCGTGGTTTGTAAGTTTGGTTGTGATGATCATACTATTATCTTTACATTTATGTTTGAATGTTATTTCTTTGTAGAAATAAGTTGGTAGTTTAAAGGGTTAATTTAAATTATTGGTCTGGAGAAACTTTTTTCAAAGGATGCGTCAGAAATCGCGTAAATAGACGAAACATTAATTTTGCGAATGAAAAGCTTACAAACTTTTTATAAAATATCCATTTTTTTATCTGACGACGCAGTTTTCTACCGCCCTTACCCTGTACCGCTTCTTCTTTTTCTTCTTATTTAAGAGCAATGCTCTTGTCGGCGTAATGTATGCATTTTTCTCGAGGTATTTCTTTCGAGGGCAACCTCCTTGACCTGCTTATACGACATAACGGCGATCATCGCTTTTATTTGGCTCCTGTAGCTAAACCTTGTTCTTCCCCTTCCCCTCTTTCCTTCTACCTTTCCTTCGATAATATTACTGACTAGCAGCCCGTCCCGGCTTCGCACGGGGTAGACAATATTGTTGTACATTTTGTTCTATCGCTAAAAGTTTCGGCAGCGCATTTTAAGACTCATTTTTCTACACCTTCGGTTACATTGTTCAAATTGATCCCTAATTTTTTTCAAAATGAAATGTAGCCTATGTCAAATTGGAAGAATGTAGCATTCTATTGGTGAAAGATTTTTTTAAATCGGCCCAGTACTTTTTGAGCCTTTTCATTACAAACATACAAAAATAGGTACAAATCTTTCCTCTTTATAATATTAGTATAGATAAAGCTGTCATGACGTACAAGATGCCTAATCATCTTTCCTCCCTAGTCCTAGAACTAGCTAACCATTTTTGACAAAATAATAACCGATATAACTAATTAAAGTATGTGATGATGTGGTTGTGGTATTCGCATAAAGTCAAAAATACTCCGACTAGATCATCGATAAGAAAACTTACACGTGCCTTTAATAAAACATGGCCACAAAAAACTGACCTTGACTGAGAACTAAACTTGTTTGTCATTCATTCATTAGCAACAATGCAGCTGAAGAGACGAAAACAAAGACCAGTTCGAGCTGATGACAAATCCGTGTTGGCAACTGCCAACGACTCACAACAAAATATCGGCCAGCAAGAAGTAAGAGTACAACACGTCACTACAACTACATATACTTGCAATTCGAAATGTAGGTACTCCAGCAAATGACATAAGATTCAATTGGTTTTTAATAATAGATTACAGATTTTTTATTTAAAATATACTTTCGCGGAAAAGTTTCGTTTATTTCTTTATTAAATATTTTTTTTATTGTTCGTTCTATTTTTTAGGAACAGTAATCTAATCACAGATGTAGGTACCATGTAACATAATAATTGCAATATATAATACGAGTATGAGTAACACAGATAGATAGAAAATATTTTACAAAATGCTAAGTGCACTTAACATCAAAGTGAAATACAATGGACAGTCTTACCACTAAACGCGATCTCTTTGAGACAACCTTGGGATGCACTGGACTTGAAAAGAACGTTATAGGAGAAGAGAAAAACCAAAAACCTTTTCAGCCGATTTTGTACGTTTACTCGTTTTGTCGTTTCATTTTTAACCGACTTCCAATCAAAAAGGAGGAGTTATTTTTAATGTTTGTTACCGCATAACTTCGTCATTTGTGAGCTGATTTGAAAAATTATTTTTTTATCTGAAAGGTACTGCTTCCAGATTGGTCCCATTTTAATTTTATTAAAATCGGTGTTGCAATTTTTTTTTAAATATTTTTTTAATGTTTGTAACTGCATGCCTCCGTCATTTATGAACCGATTTATAAAATTATTTTTTTATTTGGAAGGTTATTCTTACTTCCAGATTGTCCCAAACAAATTTGATTAAAATCGGTTTAGCCTTTTGTCAATGAAGTCGGTTTCTCAAGTTTTTTAAACTTATAATTATAAGGCATAGATTTCATTATTTTTTAATTGACTGGCTCTCTTGACCTTTCAAAGATTAATTCAGATAAATTACTTAGAGAATGTAACCAACTAAATCCTAACCTACTATTTGTGTAACGTAAGAAAATTAAATAATTGTGATGTAGTGCTCGTGTCTTGGAAAATTACTCGCATGCGGGGCGCGGGCGCATGGTTAAGAAGAACCAGTAGCGCAACTGCAAATCTAGCCAAATGTCTCACTCTTGGACTACCAAGCACTGTGCCACCTGTGAAGTTTTATTAACTTGCCCAACTTTTTTACTGAAAAGTTAGTTTTTTTATACAACGATGGAACAAGCATATGGCCCACTTGATGTTAAATGGTAACCATCGCCAATAACAAAGCATTATTTCGTAGGTCACGTACCTATTTCAGAAAGTGCACAGCCTTGCGTTCATTAACTTGAGGCATATACGAACAAGAAATACAAAAGAAAGCTTGTATCTAGGTGTAACTCATAAGTGTATGCTGATAGGTGAAGATATATTAATTGATGTTAGTCTATGAAAAATTATCTCTGAAAGCCGATCACGAGAACCACACACAAAAACTACAATTGATTTGAAGAAGTAAACATTGCATCAGCTTGTATGATTTGTGTAAAGATCATTTGAAAGACGCTACCAACCAAGCTACAGCCACAAGCGACAAGCGACTATCATAACATTGTAAGCCTTTGCATGTGTGCGTGACACGCTGTAAAGTGCAGACTCCACGGCGACACGTAAATGAATCACTGTGTTTCACTATGCTCGCGTCTCCGCTCGGACACGTCATGCGGGAATGTAATCTACAATGTTAGATAACCTATACCTATGTCTAGCCTACATTGGCAGAAGGTCGAATATAGAATATAAGTTGTCTATTATTTTATTAGGTTAGTATAGTACAGTGGTTATACGTGCGTGGTACCGTTCACGTAAATGCTCAATATTACGTATAGGAAGGAAAAAATATAATATCCTGACCCCACATTTTGAGTTTACCTGGCAGAAATAGCATTTAGTGATAAAGTCGCCTATTGTAATCGGTATTTTTGTTTCATTTTCATTTACCTACAATAAATGTGGAATAAGGGCTGTTACTGTTGAGCTACCTTTGCCCAGGTGAGGTAACTATTTAGGTAACATAGGTAGAGTCTGTTCAGAAAGAGAACCGTCTCGCGTCGTGGGATTGAAGGGCGCTGCACACCTTTTTTGTTTAGTGGGCAATACAATAGCGCGTCTGTTGCGTTTTGATCCTATCACAACTAGTGTACTATTCTTTTATTTAATTTTTATGATGCAAAATTCTGACAGAAAGAAAGGGATGATGAGCTGCCATATAAAAATCGAAACGTTAGTTCTCAATTTGGCCACGACGGTTCTCCTTCTGAACAGACTCTAGATTCGTTTTATATAGCTATAATTTTTAATAGTTTATTCCGAGTGAGGTTCCTACACATACACACCACAAGCCACACTGTGACGTATTACGTGGTTTTGTTCAGTTACGCCCATAAACGGAATGCTTGAAGGTTAGAGCTATCAAATATCTTGAAAACAAGCTTGACAACAACGCGCTCTAGAAGTTTCTTCGTACCTACTAGAGATTGCCTTAAATGGCCGCCTACATTGTACCTACATTATTTAGCTGGAACGCGAACGAAAGCCTACTAAGCTGAAATAAGATAAATTGTGTTTCGGTTGGTACTTTTTATAAATGACTACGTGAAAAATATATACTAAAAGTACCTATTTTAGGAAGATTATATTCAGAATCTAGCTAGGATTAAGCAAGGCTGATAGAATTCAGAACTCGTGTTCCATGACACTGGTTTATTCTTGGTGATAAAGGTCTACGCATTAGGTTGTAAAATCTTGGGTCTATTTATTTACACACAAACATGGGTTACGGCTCAGTTGGTAGTAACCCTGCCTTCTACGCCATAGGCCGTGAGTTAGATCTCCACCAAGAACAAATATTTCAGTGGTGAACATAGATGTTTGTTCTCTGTCTGGGTGTTACTCGTATATTGTGTTCTAAGTAAGTATAAAAGGCCTGCGCACACCTAGTTTGCTGGCGGTAGCGATTAGTGAAACGCTGTCAAATATCCCTGTCAAACTGATCGCCGACGCCAGCGGCCTAGGTGTGCGCAGGCCTTAGCAAAACAAAAAAAAGGAATTGTTATATCAGCTTTTTGGGACCCATCATACCAGCTTTGTTTAGGGTTAGATAGTGTTGTGTGAATTGTCCACAATATTTATTTATGATTTATGTTCAGTAGTAAAAAAAATGTTACAGCTGCTACGATGACGTGGCATGATTGAAGAACTACAAGCATGCTGGACGTGAGTACAATCAAAATCCAAGAGATAAGGATCCATCAATATCTGATAGACGTGATGTCACAGCCGCCGTACTGACCCGCATGTTAAATGAAGTCAGTCTGCTCTCCATACCTACGGCAAGTACTTACGCTAAGCTAGTACCTATTTATTTTATCATCATACAAAATACGACGGGAAGACCAAGGAAAAATTCTAACTGCTATATGAAAAATTAAGCTCACATAAAATCAAATCAATAGTGCATTTATTCAATACGATTGCATGGATCACTTTGAAACGTCTTAAAGCTAGGTGAGTAGGTGCCAGTTCCACTGGACCAAGCCACTGGCAGATTTTTAAAATCAGTCCATTTTTGAGTCTATTCGTCACTAACATCCAAATCATTCCTCTTTATAATACGAGTATAAGCAATGGAATCATCAATGGTAGATTAAACTAAGCTCCATATAAAAACATGATTATGACGATAACTACATCGACCTGGCTCCATGTCGCTATGCAGTGTCGAGATACTCAATTACCTCTAAAAACTAAGCTTGTAAACTGAACCATGTGAAAGCAATAAATGTAAGTATTGAATTTATAAAGTTCAAGGAAAAGACACGCAACCACTCTTCAGGCATGCAAGCACGAGTTAAAGAGTACACAAATAACTGACGTCATGAGATCAATGATAAACTTTGATAAGGGAATGACGCATTTCTAAATCGATTTCACTCAAACAGAGCCGAAACATACAGATTTTTTTAAATAAACAGCCATTTTTAAACCGGAGCTATGAGAGGTAATTTATCTGTTTCTCGTAGATCCATTATTTGAAATAGAATCCGAATCTCGAAGAGCCCAACCAAACTGGGGTCAAACAAATGACTGGCATGTCTAGTCTCAGCTGGTAGTAGCTTAGCCGTCTGCGCCGTAGGTCGTGGCAAATATTTGAGCAAGATAGATGGACGACATCGACAAAGACGCGGGTGGAACAGTTTAGACTGCACAGCACAATCATGATCATCAAAAAAAAAACCAAAATGTTTTTATTGAAAAAATTAGAGGTAGGACAAATAAAGGCCCAGCAGTGGGAGAAGCTGGGCTGGTGGATGATGATGAGTTACATAATACAGCTATGTACCTTGTTGGCATGTGCGCTTATAGACCCGGTATTGTTATAGATCCACCACTAAATCACACGTCAAGGCACCTATTCACAGCAACGAACAATACGATTCCCGCCGTGAGCTTGTTCCGTCTGCCAGCCTATGTAATGTCGTGATCGAAATCAGTTAGAATAATCAGTTTTAAGCGTATATATCACCCATGATAGATATAGGCTTGTGACATTACAAACATTTAGGAATACTAGCTTATTGTCATAGTGGCAGCACAGTCTAAACTTTAGGCTGTGCATTGTATGTCAGTGACTCACTGTGTCACAGTGGTTTACTTGGTCACCACCGTTCTTCTCAAAAATCCACTCTGTATATGTATAGTATTGTAAAAAAAAATATAAATCTTCTTTTTAAAGTGATTTAGCTCTTAGTCTAAGATCCCTAGAAGAAGGACCTTCACCGAGCTGGTTATTTAATGAAACGTATTTTATATATAATTAAACATGCCAATAAATATATTCTATATGGGTTGCCTATCAAATTTCAGTCCAGGATTAATAAAAAAATAAAAAAAAATAAACTTTCCACTGGTTTGTTTATTAAACAAATTCTATACCAATCGAAAGTATAGACCCCAGTATTTTTATTCAATAAACATACCGGTGCAAAATGCTAGTATCGATTTTCCTGTTTATACCTGGCTACCCGAGAGTTGTGACCGGAAAAAAATAGGCAACCTAACGTTTGCATATTCTATGGGGTCTATACTTTCGATTGGTATAGAATTTGTCTAATAAACAAACCGGTGAAAAGTTAAAAAAACATTATATTTTTTTTAATTATTAATTAATCATATCCTGGACTGAAATTTGATAGGCAACCCATATAGAATATATTTATTGGCATGTTTAATTAAATATAAAATACGTTTCATTAAATAACCAGCTCGGTGAAGGTCCTTCTTCTAGGGATCCTATACTATCTTGTCAGGGTTTTGACGCAGTTTTCTCCAATTGAGTCTTTCGAATGCGGCCTCGTTGACTTCCATAGACGAGTACGACATGACATCAACTTTTTCTTTTATCTGGCTCTCGTAAGTTATTCTTGGCCTCCTTGGCCCTAATGTATAAATGAATGAAAAACCTGAAAATCTGTATGTGACCTTTGGTTTAAGCTGTTCCCTTGCCATTTTGTCAGTCAATACAGTCGTATCTAGTCTATAGAGTTGTTATCTGTTACATGAACAAAGACATGAGTCAATTAATATGTTTGCCTTACAAGTTGCCTGCCTATTATGTTCAGACGGTCTTACCTAAGTAAATCTGTATTATAGATGTATGTATAAATAAGTGATACAATATGTACATGACAAAGCAAAGGCCAAGATTAGGGCCGGCAGATAATTGTGTATTAATTAAGTAGCTATATGATATTGTAGGCTTCGGTAATTGAATTGTAACAACATCTGTTCCGTTGATGAGTGCACGCACTGAGCTATTTCAGCGACCACAACCACATCAGACTGCAATCTACATTGATTGTTTAATGACCTCTCAGCTCAGTTGGTAGTAAAAGTAAAGTAAAGTAAAGTAAAAAGTGGTTTATTTTAGTCTTAGCTCTGCCTTCTGCGTCGTAGGTCGTGGGTTCTCCCCACCGAAAACAAATATTTGTGTGGTGAACTCAGATATTGGTTCTCTGTTTGGGTGTTATACTGTAAGTATTCGAAATATGTATTTACAACAAAAAAAATGTGCATAAGTATTATATCAGCTATCTCATCCTACAAGTTCTGCTTAGTTTTTATTGATGACCATACATACAGCGTCAAAAGTAGATAATCATTTCTAATTTGTGTTCACGAATTTCTGAAACTAGCTTACTTGGATTGAAGTTTCTATTTTATTAAGATCCGTGTTGGATCTAAATTATTTATTTTGTAAATCGAAATTGCCATAATTATGTTTGAAAAATCTAGAGAAAACAGGCATTGAATACATTCCACATTTTTAATGATTCTTTGGTAGAAAACGGAGTTATTTAAGAAACTTTAATGTGTGATGGGCTATGTACATTTAGTTTTGTCTGTCCTACGAGCCTTATCATACCAGCCATTGTTGGTGCCCAAATGATTAGTAGATTTTACGACTAGGTTGGTACTTCACCTAATTGCTTAGTCTAGGCAGGTTCGTGTAGTAGGTAGCTCGTTATCTACTAGAATTATGGGCGGAGCTAACCTTACTCGTCAATAAGTAATAATGATGCCCTTATCACTACGGAAAGATCACTGTATCAACAAAGGTCATTAAAAGGTTATATCTAACCAGCCTAGGTAATTCTGTCAAATTGTTTATTTCATACCTATTTTCCCCTTCATAATTGGTATCTAAATATATAAAACTCTTACGTTACTGACTGACTGACAATCAACGCTCAGCCTAAACCGTAAGTCCTAGAAGCATGAAACTTGTAGAGCATGTTTCTTTTATAGCATAGGGGTGACACTAAGAAAGGAAATTGGAAAATGATTTCCCTAAGCGGAGAAAAAGAGAAAAAACTTTTAAAAGAAAAATCAACGGGGCGTAACGGCAAAGGGGCGAGCGAAGCCGCGGGCGTCCGCTAGTTACTTAATATTATAAAAAGGATAGGATTGCATTTTTGAAATGAAATGAAATATTTGTTTATTGAAACAACATAATTCTTATTACACTGTGCCCGCGACTTCGCGTGGATTAGTAATTTCTTGCCTAGGTCATACCAGCGAATGACCTAGGCACGTAGGCATCTAGGTAAGGTAGACTTAATTGTTTTACGGTCTAAACAAGAATATGAAAATGGCGATATTACCTACGCGTTAGTATAATTTATCTTGTACAATAAATAAATATTGTGGACAATCTACACAACACTATCCCCAAATTAAGCAGAGCTTGTACTATGGGAACCAGTGAGCTGAATTAATACTCGTATACAATTTTTTTTTATGTAAATAACTACTCAGAATACCTACAATACCTATAACGCCCAGACAGAGAACAAACATCTGTGATCGTCACCAAAATATTTGTTCTCAGTGGGGATCGAACCCACGACCTACGGCGCAGAAGGCAAAGCTAGGTATAGGTACCTACCTACTGAGCTGAGAGGCTAAAATAATCATGCTGCCGTGCGGTTTCATCATTTATTAGAATACTGTTACCTTACTTGCTTAGGCCCAGGTTAGGGCGTGTTATCTAGTTCCTTTTCAGTCAATTTACGCAGAAATATTTTTGTTTAAGTTTTAAGCACGTTGAAAAAAAGTTCAGGCTGGACCTTCTGGTAAAATGAATCGGAATATAATTTTAGTAAGTACCTACCTACCTAACTTTTATGAACCTAGAAACTAGCGTTTTTGAGGCGAATTTAAAAATCCTTGCTTAGCACTGGTTTGCACGACAAGAAAGAGAGGAACGTGAAAATAAGATAAATAGACTTGATACTTTTTTAAAAAAGCTCTCATCTTCGACAGTGGTAGCGACATGTTAGGTTCTAGGTAGGTACCTAGGTAGCTGCTATTGAATAAAAGCCGAGCCATAGAAAACCGCTTGACGTATAGAGTACCTACCTAGGTGTTAGACAAGATTCTCAAATGGGAATCCAGTATATCCAACGAGTAAGAGGTGACGTGATCAAATGTCAGCCGTGGCTGGTGGTGCTGCCAAATGGGTTAGAAGCGTCGTCGGGCCGGCTAGGCCTCGACTCATTACGCTCATTGCACTCTTCCCCACGGTGGGTGACTTGACTACACGTTTGCCAAGGTCACTCACTGCGCCACGCGAAACACGCGCCGTCGCCACCGGCACACAAAAGCCGGCAACAACAGCAAAATAGATTCTAGACTACACAAGTTACAACAACCAACTCACCTGTTTTTTTCCAATTCGTTATGAGTCGTCCTGGAACAAAAAACATACATTTTGTACACGTCCGCGGCACTTATCACGTTCCAAAGCACTATTCACACACTCACTGGCTAGCACTGTGACCGGCGATCACTCACCTGCTGCCTTGGGACTTCTTCGTCTTCGTCCGCCTTCCTCCGCTCCGGTGCTCCTCGAAAACCGGCAAACTAGACGCGTAGCCGTGCTCGCCTTCTGCAACAAGCAACACTGCCATTCCGTCAAAATCAGCTGATCGTGCCACGGCAAAAATAGACGGGAGCCATGTTGACGTGTGCGTATAGTGCACTCGATTGACAATTCAAACAAAGAAAATCCAATTCACCTCTATCGCGCCTGTCTATGTATTCAGCGGCTTTGAGCAGAGCAGCAATACTCATATTTATAATCCGAGAGTTAGCACAGGTATCCACGAACGTGACGCGAATTTATTCGATTTAAAACTATAAATAAAAGTGTCGGAGCGGTCCGAGGTTCACGACACGACAGCGCGCACCGATGTCAAAAACACACTGGCGCTGGGCGAGCGAGCGAAGCGAGGTTTGACGGGACGGGACGCGCGCCGTCGTGGCTCGGCGCGGCGCGGACTCGGCGCTCGTGATTCGTCGGCGCCGTTCGGACCCGCTCGGCGCGCCAATCGCGGCCCGCAGAGCGCGCGGAGCCCACAATAAAATACCTGGGTCAATCACGTGAACTTACTGTTTCCAAACAAAACATTTTTTCCATGCGCTCTCTACACTACACTGTGGTGAAGCCTTAGACAATTTAACCTAAGGACTTGCCTTGCATCTATTCAGCCTAACAAATTTTTCTGCCATATTTTGAGGGGGACGAGGAAAGCACACACTGAAACGAAAGCGACACACATTCAAACGATCGTAACACACACAACAATTATTTGTGTTGTTATGAACGCACACAAATACAAATCTTTAACACTAGTTCAAGTTTACTGTATAAACAGGTGACACACATTCAAAATACAGAAAACCACAACAGTGATGCCTTATCATCATTTTATTTTACCCTATGTTAAGTATGAAAGAATGTAAGGCTTCCGAAGTCAGTAAGATTTATTTATTAAATATTCATTCTGAATATTATTTTAGATTTCATGGCACTAATGGTCGTCGGGTATTATTTATGTTCAAGACAAACAATATAAAAATTATAGGCCTATCTCGTTGCTACCTATTGTTTCTAAAGTTTTTGGAAAACTTATCAGAGATAGGTTAGTATCACATTTAAAAATTAACTCTATATGAACGACAGTTTGGCTACCAGGTGAATGTAGGTACGGTAGATGCTATAGACTATTTGGTGAACGATGTTGTTACAAATCTTACTAATAAAATGAAAGTGTTGTTGTGTGTGATCTTTTTTCTGCTTTCGATACTATAAAATCATAAATTACTGATTGCTAAGCTAGAACACTACGGTATCAGAGGTGACGTACTTAATCTGTTTATGTATATACCTTACGAATATAAAACAATTCGTAGAGATAAAAAGCATTTTTGGTAAACAAGAAGTTGTTACAGAATCCGGGGCAGTTACCAATATTTTTTGGCATGTTCCTTAATGTTCTTATAGATATCAGGCCTTTTAATTATATTATAATTTACGTATTGACATTAAAATAATAGACAGTCTACATTTATTCAAAACTAGACTAAAGCAGCTTTTGTTGAAAGGGTGTTTTTATTCTACTGATGATTTTATAAATATGAAGTGACATTGCTGGTATTATTTGATAACAATTTCTTTGATAATTATTTAATTTAAGATATGACTCATATTATTTTTGCTTATTATGTACTATTTTTCAGACACAAATGTATAATTGTTAATGAATGAATATCACAGGCAGACTAGTTCATTTCGTTCAATTGATCTGGACTGGACAACACTAAAACTACAGCCAGCTCTCTAGGATGCCATGAGGGACAAATCCTTTATTGTATGTTACTCATTACTTGCAATAAGAACCTATTTTTACCCCAAATCTCGACAAACTACATCTTGATTAAGTTGGCAGCATTACTACTCAAAACTGACACTTTCATAGAGATTGATAAATTTTCTGAGCTTAAAATCAAAGATATCGATGTTTTTATTTGGCCTAAATAAACTTATCATTTTAGAACCAATATGGGGTCAACCTCAGAATAAGAGCGAATAAGCTGGAAACTCGTATACACCGTCATAAAGGTGTTCTAAAAGTTATTTCAAAAATAACATGAAATTCTATGATGACTACGTTAGTTTTTCAAGGTAAAAGGTCACAAAAACTATCCATCTTATAAAAGGTGGGATGAATAAATGTTTGGAACTAAATTTGTGTCAAATGCTATGCTTTTGGATGTCCGAATACGCAAATTGGCAAATTTTATCATCCGCACTTGGTGTGCGGTTTCCGCACTCCAATGTGCGGGCTGGTTTTTCCACAAGGTATAAAGTTAAAAGTTTTTTAAGTTCCTAAATTGTTCAACAGCTACATTGTTAAATTAAACATGTAGGCTACGTAATGTTATGTATAAAATAACACGTTACAACTTCAACGTAATCCGTTGGTGCACGACTGGATTTGAACCCACAACCAATCAGAAAGCTAAGACAAATCTACTCGCTAGAACACCCGTGCTTTTATCGATATCGATAAAAAACTGTGTGTAAACATTTATCCACCTCTATCACTAGTCTCGCTACCGGAGGGCGGGGTTTTGATGTCTCGGGCCTGTCAGGTCTGGAAAAATTCAAAGCCAAATCGACTTAATATCTAAACCTGTAAGGTCAAAAATTCATTTTTGAAATGCCAACTAGTCTCGTAGGGAGTTCATAGGTACGTCATAGGTAGTCTCGTTACAATTTTAAATTTTTGCTAGTGACTAAAATTGCTTGGCAATTAGAGATTATTTCGCAATAATTATAGTCTATTTCATTTTGTGATAAGGTTGAAAATTAAATGCGGATAATTGACGGCAGGAAACTCGAGGCGATTCGATCTTTTTCGTATAATCGTATACTGAATCGATGTTCTAGAGCTAAACGCCGCACAACAATTTCACATTATTTTAATATAAAAAACAAAAATTATGCAAAAAAATAATTACATATGAAATGTTACACCATCCTTTTACAAGCTTGATGTGTTGGACTTCATATTACACACTGCAACTGCACATGTTGGCATTTTTAGAAGAGGTCCTTTCACCGCGATACCGATACTGACACTGATAAAGATCGATTACGAAGTGGTTTTTATAAACGTGCTAGCTATGTCAGATTCATTAGTCTTGTACCTTTTGGCAGAGGGGAAGATCCATGCAAGGCAGGTCCTGATCTAAATTGTCTAAGGGTGAAGCGGTATAAGAGTTTATTTTCTTGAATAATCTGTTTGAAGTGCATAACGTCATCGCATTAAATTGCACATGCACACAACAGAGAAGCATAGAATAGCTATACTTACTTAAAATACTTTCATAGAATCTTATAATTAATTTTCTAAAATTACCTTGTATGTTATGTTATCAACCTAGTAGGTACCTGGCCTATCTCATTTATTTCTTGAAGGTAAATAAATCATAATGACTATGGAATTATGAATTATTATGTAGGAATTCAATTAGTACCTATACAACAATACTTAACTAACAATAAAAACACAAATACCAGCTTAAAAGCTTAATTTAATGACTGAATAAAATATGAAGAAATAATAATTATTTTTCTAATAGTTTAAATTACCATATAAAAGAGAACGTGTTACATTTGGGAAACACTTTTGATATTCAGTATTTTTAAACATGTCTTCAATATATCGTTCAATATCATCAGCATGTGCATCCTTGAATAAATTACGGGTAGGAGATGTTTCCGGGGTTCCTGGAAAGAATATTACTCCTATAGCATACCACTACTCTTTTTTAGAAGTAGGCAACAAATATTGCACATCGGCTAATTTCGGCTTCATAGGGCGTAGTGTGCGACAGAAAGAGATAGCGCTCTACAAAGCCGAAAAGCCAATATTTATTCCCAACAACCGTAGCTACCTACCACTCAAACTTTTTTGAGCTCAAAGATTCATAAATACTGGGGGCTAATTCTCGGGCCGATCTCGATCATTTTGAAATTTTGTTTTATTGCTTCTTTTCGAAGGGGGAATGGATAATTTCCTTGAGTAATTCATAAACGACCTCTTCGTAAAAGCCTCGACAGCTACGATATACAGAAAACGTACAAAAAGTGCGGGGTTGTGAAAAGAAGCAATAAAATAACATTTCAAAATGTTCGAGATCGGCCCGAGAATTAGCCCCCTGATATGTTGTTTTATTGAGTTTCAAACTCGTCCCTATCATATTTTTTTTAAATGGTTTTAAAACAAAAAATGAACTATCTGTTTCAAATAAGCTGTGACATATTTATTTATAACATTAATTTCGGGGAATAACCCTAAAAGTAACAACCAATAACGCTAATCGCTAAACAATCATTTTGTTTATACAAACAAGGTAATTTATGCAGCCCAATATCTTTTTACAACGTGAAATGCAGCCGTGAAGTGTGATGTGAAGGGCGAGTATTCTAATTCACTTTTTGTTAGAAGGATAGGACCTTAAGTGACCTGCCTCGCATAGCGTGTCGGATGCCGAGAACCAATTCAAAACGCCAAATCACTTCTTAACTGCTTTATATTTAAATAGCGAAATATTTCTTGATACAGTATATTATACAATGTCAATGAATTAGATTGATTATGAGCGATTAATTAATTTAATAAGACAGCACAACACAATACATGGGAGATTCGTGAACGGGCGAATCAAGAAGAGAACGAACATAATGGGTCCACAGATAACATGCAATGCATAGACTATATACGAGTACAGACTCAATATCTAACACTCCTCCTTATGCATTACATGAGTTAACGAGTAACTAATTACTATATTGGCTCTACATGCTCTGACTATACATTGAAAAACAACTCTACATTCTTATTTAGTAGGACTCTATAACATTTAGAAAAGGGACTCTACCTAAGAATAAATCCTACTCTACAATTACTAAGCTTATAAGGTTACTAAATTGAAACAATAGACCTTAGCTCTAGATTACTGACAAAATTACCATGCTTTTGACCACATAGTGGTTTGGTTAACACATCAGCAACCATTTGATCTGTAGGCAGGTATTTAACATTAATTTGTTTTTCCTGTATTAAGTCTTTTACATAATGGTACCGCAAATCTATGTGCTTAGTTCGTTTATGGGAGTATTCTTTAACAAGCAAAAGCTTTTGAGCACTTTGGTTGTCGTTAAACACAGTTACATCAAAGTTTTTGTCAACAATTTCTGACAAGAAATTTCTAACAAAAGAGATGTCCTTGCATACATCACTAATAGCAAGATACTCTGCCTCTGTGCTAGATAAAGCCGTACAACGTTGCTTTCTAGCCTCCCAATTGATGACATTTTCACCAATTTTCACAACAAATCCAGTATATGATTTGCGGTCTGACAAATCATTGGCCCAATCTGCATCAGCATACGCAACAATATTATAATCATTGCTTTTGACAAAATGAAGACCATAAGTTATGGTTCCTGCAAGATAGCGTAATACTCGCTTAGCAGCGTGCCAATGACTCATATCAAAACATGTACTGTATTGACTTAATTGACTACATGCATATGAGATATCTGGACGTGTACAGACACATAGGTACATAAGTGATCCTAACAATTGCCTATACTGATAAACATTATCATCTAAACAATCTTTGTCTGACTTATCCAGCTTGCAGTTTACTGGTAGCGGGGTGGATACAGGTTTACATTCAGTCATATTGTACTTACACAATAATCGCCTTATGTAATCAGATTGATCAAGAATAGTTACACCTTTGCCAATTGAAACATTCATGCCTAAACAATTTTTCAATATTCCTAAGTGACGAATTTCAAAATGTTCTTTTAATAGTAACAGAATATTATCTATACACCCATTATGAAAAACATAAATATCGTCAACATACAAGGCTAATATTATATATTCATTCTTGGTCTTTTTACAATATACACAAGGTTCACATTTACTCTGCATGAACCCATTTTTGGATAAAACATCATGAATTTTAATATTCCACATGCGACTTGCTTGTTTTAGCCCGTAAATGCTCTTTTTCAGTAAACAAACTTTATTATTATTAGCATCGTCAGATTTAAAACCAGCCGGCTGCTCCATATGGATTACTTCATCTAACTCACCATTTAAAAAAACTGTGGTGACATCTATGTGATCCATATTCAGATCCAACTGATTTGAAATGCTGAATAATATTCTAAGAGTCGAATGTCTAACAACAGGCGAAAAAGTATCGGCATAATCAATGCCTTGTTTCTGACTATAACCACAGGCAACTAGTCTAGCTTTATATTTAATAAATTGACCCATGGCATCAAACTTTTTCTTAAAGACCCATTTATTTTTGACTACATTTAAACCCTCAGGTCGCTCTACCAACTCCCATACATTATTTTTGATCATGGAGTTGTACTCACCCTTCATAGCTTCATACCATTCATCCTTTTCAGGTGAATTTATAGCATCACAAAGCGTTTGTGGTTCATCTAATGAACTTGCAGCTGCTAATAACGATGACAAATCATAGTCCCTTAATTTCATGGGTACAATACCTCGAGTACTACGCACAGGACGAGAGTTAGACGCGTCAGACCTATCCAACGTGATCGGCTCTCCTCCTCGAGATGAAGAGACCGGCAGAGAAGACACAGCGCCACAAGGGTCATCATCTTCATCACCGTCAACATCCTCAGAAACGTCTTCAGTAGTGCGGTACAGATCAGACAGTGGTGAACCCGTTGGTGGTGTATTACCCACATCTGAAACTGAGAGATTCCCATTTGAAATATCTATGGACTTCACAGTATTACTATTATTAAAATTAATATCACAGTCTACATTGTCATCATTAGCAATCATCAAATTTTCATTATTATTATTAATTAAATTTTCAATAGAACCATTCTGATTATTATCATTATTAATAAAATTTATCTGGTCATGAAAAATAAAATGCTCTTTGCCCCGTTCATTCACGGTCTCCTTTCCAATAAACTTATCCTCAAGGAAGGTAACAGTCCTAGAATAGACAGCCTTCCGAGGATCAAGTGGATCGATAAATCGGTACCCCTTGCATGTTTCACTATAGCCTACAAAAATAAGCTTTTGTGCCTTGGCATCAAGCTTACGTCTTCGTTGAGAAGGTATAAAAGAATAAGCAACACATCCAAAAACGCGCAGATGACTGAGGTCAATATTTGACCCTGTCCACTCACATTCAGGTATTCTATCAGATAACGCAGACGTGGGGGACCTATTTTTTAAGTAAATAGCCGTCATCACAGCTTCACCCCAAAAGCGATTACCCAGACACGATTCCTGCAGCATGGCTCTGGCTTTTTCAAAAACCGTACGATTGACGCGCTCTGATACGCCATTTTGCTGAGGGCAATAAGGTACAGATACCTCGTGAATAATGCCTTCCTTTTTCAAGAAGTGGGTTAAATTGTTATTACAATATTCAGTACCATTATCAGTACGTAAGATTTTAATTTGCAAACCAGTCTGTTTTTCTACCGTATTTTTAAAGGTAACAAAATGGGAACTAACCTCCGACTTATTCTTCATGAGGAAGCCAAACGTCTTCCTCGTTTTATCATCGGTGAAAGTCAACAAGTAGCGCGCTCCGCCCCAGCTGCTCACTTGCATCGGGCCACAGACATCAGAGTGGATCAGTTCCAGTGGATTAGCAGCACGCCTCGTAGCTGCCCGGGGAAACGACGACTCATGCATCTTCCCCGTCAGACACGAGACACAGCTGCTTGGCACGCCGTCTTCATGCTGAAAAACGACACCAACACACTGATTCCCACCACCAAGTACAGACATACCTTTCTGACTAAGATGACCGAGACGCTTGTGCCATACACTCATAGGTACGCACGACGCAGCATTGGCACTCTCTGTTCCCTGCATAGATCGAAGGGAAGGAGAATTACCTACTCCGGAGGCGGGCCGACCTTGCACTTTAAATTTAAATAGCCCATTACTTTTCCTAGCGGTTACAACCTGGTTGCCTGTGATTTTACAATCACTGTAAATCTTACAAACATTATCATGAAAGGTAACAACATAACCTTTAGCAGTCATTGCACTTACTGACATTAAATTATTAGAGAGTGAGGGAACAAACAAAACATTTTCCAAACTAACATTAGACTTAAGAAGAACCTTACCAAGACTTTCACTCATTAAATGCTCTCCATTAGCAACAGAAATAGTGCACTTCTTCTGTTTAGCGTTCTGAACAAGCCTAGAGTCCACACACATATGAGCCGTAGCACCGCTGTCCACGATGAACTCATCAGAACTACAGGCTGAGTAGGCTGAAGCGAACAATGAGTGTTCTTCTTCTTTTTCTCCTTTCTCGTCCCGTTTCTTCTTGAAGCACCGCTTGGCAATGTGACCACTCTTCTTACAGTACGAGCAGGTAATCTTATCCGGTTTCTTCTTGTTGGCTAGGTGAGCCGAACCGTCTATGTTGTTATTGTTACGACGATGATCCTCTTGTAGCAGTCGAGTGCGTACCACTTCACTGGTAAGATTATTTGTCAAACTCGCAGTTTCCAAACTTGACACGAGCACATCAAATTGTTCTGGTAGGCCTGAAAGTAAAATCTCCGCTATCTCACCGTCTTCTATGACTTTTCCTATGTCAGATAGTTGTGCGACAAGGCTCATGACGCCCTCAATGTAATCTGACATGTTAGGGTATTTATTGTACTCGGTCTTATGAAGCTGTCTGAGGAGCAATACTTTTCTATAAAGCCCTTTGTCCTCGAATGTATCAGACAATTTCTTCCAGGCTTCTTTTGAAGTTTTGGCGTCACGGACAAACTGATAGAGGTTAGGCTGTATGGATAAACAGATACGCGCCAACGCACGACCATCGCGCGCAGCATCACTGTCAGTGCCATCAACACACTTCCATACACCATCCAGCGTAAGTAACATACGTATAGAAAACTTCCAGTTCAGATAGTTTGATATCCCTTGCAATTTCTCAATATTGTTGTAGGTTATGTTGTTGGAACTTGTGCTGCCATCCAATAAATCGCTCCGACGATTTTCGTTAGCCAGCGACATCCTGGAGCTCAAAGTAAAACACCCTTTCTGGGTTTATATTCCAATGAACCCGCAAACTGGGACCATAATCTGTTAGAAGGATAGGACCTTAAGTGACCTGCCTCGCATAGCGTGTCGGATGCCGAGAACCAATTCAAAACGCCAAATCACTTCTTAACTGCTTTATATTTAAATAGCGAAATATTTCTTGATACAGTATATTATACAATGTCAATGAATTAGATTGATTATGAGCGATTAATTAATTTAATAAGACAGCACAACACAATACATGGGAGATTCGTGAACGGGCGAATCAAGAAGAGAACGAACATAATGGGTCCACAGATAACATGCAATGCATAGACTATATACGAGTACAGACTCAATATCTAATGCCTCCTCTACACTACTCGCGAAGTTTCTCGTCGAAGTACTCGGCCGAAGTTGACTGAAGTCCGCGGTGCTACACTACACACTCGTTCAACTTCGCGAGGAGCGCATTCGTGTAGCGTTACCGGTACCCTGCGGACGTTTATTATAATGGACGCTCAAGTAGCAGCTGCCGTAGCAATGTGCTCTCTAGCGTATTATAACTACGTGCATACTTATTAAGTGTTTCAAGGAACAACATAGTTTGCTCCTGTGACCACTGTATGCCGCTCATAATAGAGTCTCGCACATCAACGATAAAATCTATTAAACACAAGTGCGTTCACAACGGCGTCTTGACGCGTACTGAAGTCGGCTCGGCCAAGTAGTGTAGAGAGGTACTTCGAGAACGCACTTCGGGTAACTTCGTGCCCTTTGACTCGGGCGCAAAAACCGACAACAAACGGAAGTCGGCCGAGGCGAGGTAAAGTTGGACGAAGTAAGCCGAACTGCCTCTCTACATTATTCTATTCGTCTAACCTCGTTCAACTTCGCGAGTAGTGTGGAGGCGCGGTAACACTTTTCATCTTGCACGAAAGATACCTCGTAACAGCTGGGCCCCATTAAAAACGATTTTAGTAGAAGTCGAGCTCTTGATGGGCTCGTCCGGGGAAAAACTACCACCATGCCTATTTCTGCCGTCAAGCAGCATTGCTGTGCTTCGCTTTGAAGGGTGTGAGTGCCGGTGAAATTACAGGTACATGTGTATAGGGCACGTTTCTCACGACCGTGACCTGAGGCAATGTCTTGTTTTATGCGATAGTTACCACTCAACATCAAGTGATTCTAAGCATGTTGTAAAATGTTACGTACTGACATTTTATTTACATCTTTTCGTTTCGTTTCGGACAGGGTTGAGGCTTTAAAGACTGCTACATCCAGAGACTGTTGGATGCCCTAAATAAATAAAATAAAATAAAAAAATAAAATAAAATAGTGAAATCCCGACATCCAAATGACGACCGAGTCTAATACTGCACTTAGTAGATTTGGAAAAGACCAAGCTACGTCACGGATAGCGCCCGTTTGTCTATTGTCATGTACCTAATTTACTATATATTCCTTAAAAACTCTCCACAAAGGAATACATGATGAGCGTATTTTTATTATAGAAGAATCTTGATTTGGTACTTAATACTCAGTGGTAGACCATAGTAGCCACGTTGTTACCAAATTTAGCCTCTACAAGCACTAACTTTTCATTCTTTTATCTACAGTGTATGTTTCATTTTATATAACTAGCTAATTGAAAGCATATGGCCCACTTGATGTTAAGTGGTGACCATCGCCTATAACAAAGCATTGCCTCGTAGGTCACGCACGTCAGGAACGTGCCCTACGATGCACTTCCCTGAGTCCATTAACTTGAGGCATACCAATGTTTAGCCTTGTGTTGTGAAGTTGTATTTGTTTGTTGCGTTTTTTCTTATTGTGTAAGTTATTAGATAAAAGTGTATTGATATAGAGAACCCAGTGGTAAGACAAACCTTACTTAGGCTTTAAACCACTATTCGATGTTAAATGTACCTAACTTTCTGTATAATAACTAAATAAATAAGTAATTATAAGTTTAAAATACAAACCACCAAGATCCTGGTTCTCCTGTAATACTGGCTGCAGACCCGGACCATGGAAGACAGGAAACTGCAGATGTAGTGTGGTCGGAACTCACAGTGTTCATCATCTATTTTTACACACTGCTCCAGCATGGAGGGGAAGCCGAGGATGTAGTTGAAAATCAGACTCCATTCATCCTGAAAATAACTAAAACTTATTGTTTTGTCCTAAAAGTACATTTATTTTACAAAATGTACAAAATACACAAGAAACAGTTGAGCTATCTGCAGACCGTTACAAACAATCTAGAGATAGCTCAACTGATCCAAATCAGTACAAGACGGAAGCGTCCCCAAGATGCTGGCGGCATTGCCACGCTGAATAGCAATGCGTTGCGCCTGATACCCACCAGCCCTGGGCTCGCGTTTTCTTTGACCTATTTCTCATCATCATCATCAGAAAAAGTCCAGTAGAGTACTGGTGGTCTAGTGGTAGTGGACCCGCCTTCCGATCCGAAGGTCGTGGGTTCAAATCCACCTATGAGTTTTTCAGTGGAAAAATATATGTGCACTATGCCAGTACTCTCAAAACGGTAAAGGAAATTATCGTGAGGAAACCGGCGTATTGTAGAACCTAAAAAAGTTCGAGCAACACGTGTCAAGGGTCACGCAAAAAGGGCCCGCCAGCGGCCTACTTGCGGAAAAACCTGCCCGCACATCAAGTGCGCATGATAAACTTGCCCACCTCAAGGTTGAGTAAACTGAAGTCTATGTGTTCTATGTCTGGTAACGGGGGGTATTTTCCTTCCTTCACTTTGTCATCGTAAGTCCTGATGATTGTCTCCAGTCTGGCACAGTTGTAGAGGATGAATGATGCACCTGAAACAGGGTATATATAAAATAAGGTTTTAGCTATAACTTAAAAATTCTTTCGCCCCACACAATAAGATAGATGGATAGATTAACTCTTTAATGTACACAATGAAATAAATAGGTATAGAAAATTCGAATCATCATTTTAGGTTATGAAGGCTATTTTATTTATTTGATTAAATTGTTAGTTATTGAGAGAAGTTGGTTTCATTTTATATCCCAACATATTTTTGACGTGATAACGTCTTATAAATCGATGGAGCCGGCTGCACGCACGAAAAAACATGACTCATGCGTCGTTACGTCGTTTCGTCGTTCCATTTACCTGAGCCCGAGCCCGGGTCGGGTAATGGTAAATGAGGGTAAGGGTAAATGAGGGTAAGGGTAAATGAGGGTAAGGGTAAATGAGGGTAAAGGTAAGGGTTCGGTCGGGTTCCGGGTCCGGGTCCGAGAGTTCGAGTCCGAGTCCGAGTCCGCGAATCCGCGAGTCCGCGAGTCCGCGAGTATTTTCTTATGACGTTATCACGTTCAACTATCGTCAGTAAACCGACTTTACAGACAACCGATTTTTTGAAGAACTCTTTGCGTGTGGCTCGTCCAGGGAAGTACTACCACTATACTTATTTTTGCTGTGATGCAGCATTGCTGTATTTCAGTTTGAAGGGCGTCCTGTGAAATTACTGGCATGAAGGCTGAACATTTGTATGCATCAAGTTGATGGATGCAGGGCACATTCCTGATGTACATGACCTACGAGCCAATGCTTTGTTATAGGCGATGGTTACCACTTAACATCAGGTGGGCCTTGTGCTTACCTTTGCTTGCTCCAGCAGCCACATTATCGAAATTAATCTTAACAGTTGATGAAGGTCTCCCTTGCAGCAGTTCAAATGCCGCAGCCGATTCGCCGAGATGTTCAAGGAACTCTTTCCATTTGGAGTCGGTGTTCACTCTCACACCATACTTGTGCTGAGCTATTAATGTCATTTGATCTTGTCGCATCCTGAAATTAGAGTAAGATTGTTTACTGAACATAGTTTATTTTAGTTTGCATATTCCCCCAATGTAATAAGGCCAAAACTATCCATATACCAACCTGCCTGCTGTTCTTATTTTTTTTAAGCATTTTGGTATTATTGCTAGGGTCAAAAAAATGTGTTTCATTCTTTCTTTCTTCTTACCTTATAAAGTCTTCCGAGGTGATTTGATTCTCTTTTGATCCTGTCTTCGCATTGAGAACAGGTGCACATATTAAAACTACTGTTTCTTCTTTATTTTTATAGCAAGAACTTGCTGTGACTAGTACTCCGGGCGATTTTTCACAAATCGCACACAGGTTTTCAATAACCTTACTAACATAATGAACTCGTAGTGTGGTGAGACAGTTTGACTGTTCGCAGGTGGGATTCGTTCGAACTGATATGTTTTTCTTTTGTAATCGTTGCTTTATTAATACGTTATTTCTTAGCGCTTCATGAAATCCCACAGATATAGCTAATGGCCGTTCCAAATACAAAATAAGGCGATCAGCACCCTCTCTCACAGTTTTCACTCGTAAATTCCAACTGATGGACTCTTCAAGCAAATAATTAGGACCAAATAATTTATGAACACACTGAAGTATAGTAGCATAATCATGGGGCTTATTGTCATCCATGTTATCAGACCAGGCCTTGAATGAACTAGGAAAACTAAAATCACCTAGCGTTTGTAGATTTTCCGTATGCTTCTTCACAGGTAATTGTCTACCACCTTTTACTGTCCCTGTCAGAGTGGTAAATAGGTGCCCAGAAAATATTTCCATAGCATTTTCTATCATTTTAGCAGTTTACAGTCACGGCAATCTCCACAAGCCATCTACACTACAAAATCACAAATTTATTTGAATTCACAACACAAATACAATTATCTAACCAAACAAACTTTTTTTTTCGTAATACTGGCGCTGGAAACATGTTCTTTTTCCACAGGCCATGTTCCATTTTGTTGACTTCGTACGGCTATTTACTGTCAATGTCAAAAGTTCGTAAAATTGTTCTGTCTGTGTCATGTCAATTGTTCCCTGCTATTCAGCGTTGCCAGAATGTTACTTTTGTACCATTCTACGTTACTTGTAACCCTCTCATGTTACCTCCATGTTACACGACTCAAATTATAAATTTTAAAGTCATCCAGCAAAAAAAAAAACCTGAAACGGAACGCATCGAACCAATATATTAAATAGGACAGGCAACTTATTTTAGCTGTCATTTTCCACATATTATAGGGTAATGCTATTTTTAAGCAGGATCATGTTATAATTGACTATCTGCCAGTCTGCCACTGGGCCTTCTGGCACCTAAAGATGGGCGTTTAAACGAAAAGCGTATAAATGAGCAGACTTTTTTAAATAAGTAGATAAACAAACTTACAATGACAGACACTTTTCGTTTTGTGATTTTCAGTAGTGTGATGAAATTGAACCTTATTTTTAAAGCGGTAAGCAAGCATATTGCTTTCACAATCTAAAAGTTGAAAAATTATAACCCAACCAAATTAAATGACGACTGTTAAAATAGCTTTATGTTAAAAATTGATAACATTTTGAATATGTTCGGGTTATCAACTTATATAATCTGGTTATTGCTTTTGAAAAGTGAGAAAAGTTAAAAAGTTTAACTTTTGTAAGTTGAAAATTAAAATGGTTGTCGAGCAAATGATTGCTTACTTCAATACTAGTGTTTATGTTGTCTATTAACAAAAAGCAGAAAAGTGAAAAAGCAACTTTTGAAAAGTCGTTTTTTTTTAAAAGCTTAAGCATAAAGTTTGTAAAAAAAATTAAGTCGCTTTTCACATTTCTACTGGCAGCATTGCCAACTTTGCCAAGTCAAAGCAGTGTTGCCAGAATGTTACTTTTGTAACTTTTTACGTTACTTTTGACCCTCTCTTCTACTTTCCATATAACTTAATACCTACAAACGAATACAATACATACATCATTATATTAAAGTATACTAGCAGTTGGTGCCCAAGCTTCACTCGGTATTTTTTTTTGGTAAACTGTTGTTGTGAATTATATTTAAATACGAATTACTTACATACTGATGAAATATTAATATTTTTCGATCTTACCAACATAATAATAAACTCCACTACTCGTCAATAGATGGCGTTCTCTGTCCCACTAACTCATGACTTAATCAACAGATGCCGCTAGGAGTTATGATTTTATGATAAAGTTGATTATTTACTTTACGATTAAGGGGACATTTCCTAAAAATGAATCCTAGCTAGATCGTTTTATTGTCCCCGAAAACTTACTTAATTTCATGAAAATTGTTGGCTCAGTTTCCGAGATCCTAAATATATATATATACATATATATACAAGATTTTCTCGTTTAAAGGTATAAGATTTAATATATAAGTAGTGCATCGTTTTACACATAATTTATGATAATGTTACTTTTATCATGAAAAATGTTACTTTTTGAGCTGTCTCATGTTGTATTTGACTATCTGCCACTGGCAGCACTGAGTCAAAGTCAAATTTCCACTATGGACTTGGCGGAAGGACTTTGAATCCAAGCCAGCACAAAATTAAAAAAAAAAAAAAAAAAAAGTCAATTTTCCAATCGAATCGTGCGTGGCAACAGCGAAGCGAACTTGAATTTTATTTTTTCATTTACGAACGTTTATTATCTAGTCGAGTTGTCAGCAATCTCAGCATTTATTTCAAAAGATTATGAATTATTATTATAATGTTATTTCATATTAATTTCTGTCTGTTATTCTGTATAATATGGCAGTTCGCCGAAGTGTCTGCACACGATCATCTGCTAGAAGGTATTTATTGTGGAAAAGCGAACTGTTACGAGGTTCTTGGAGTCACAAGAGAGGCTACGAAAAATGAGATCGCCAGAAGTTACAGGCAACTTGCCAAAAAAGTCCATCCTGACATGCACCGAGGCGTCGAAGAGAAAAAAGTGGCTGAAGAGAAATTCAAGGAAATTGCGACAGCTTACGAGATTCTACGAGATGATGAAGAGAGATCTGACTACGATTATATGTTGGACAATCCTCAGGAGTACTATGCCCATTACTACAGGTATTACAGGCGGCGGATGGCGCCGAAAGTGGACGTCAGGATAGTCGTGGCAGTGTCTATTACTATCATATCATTGATACAGTACTACAGTGCGTGGTCCAAATACGATACCGCGATTAAATACTTCATGAATGTGCCAAAGTATAGGAATAAAGCTTTAGAAATAGCCAAATCTGAAACTAAGGAATCTAATTCAAAAAAAGCTCCCAAGAAAAGTAAAGCCGAACAAAAGGAAGAGCAAGATAGAATCATAAGAAGAGTTATAATAGAGAACATGGATATAAAGGGAGCTTATGCAAAGCCAGAAATAGTAGACATTCTATGGATACAACTTATTATTTTACCGTACACTATAGCATGTTACATTTACTGGTTCGCCAGATGGATTTGGAAGTTTACAATACTGAAACATCCGTATGGAGAAGAAGAGAAATTGTACTTGATAAGGAAGTACTTGAAACTGGGACAACACCAGTTCAATGCCTTGGAAGAGGAAGAGAGGCTAGAGTATCTCGATGAAGAGTTATGGATTAAAGAGAACTTCAAAGCCTGGAAAGAGATCAAAGACGAAGAGGCTAAGAAGGCTCTTGCTGATAACAACAAATATAAACAATATAGGAGGTATATCAAACAGCATGGTATCGGCAGAATGACATTTGATGACTCATGATCCTCAATCTAAGCAAAAGTTATTTATTCATATTTTAACTAAACTTAAAAACCTGTTTCCAGTTTTCATTTCTTTTACTCTTTTTACTTTTCTATGTACTGATGTTAACACAAAAAATAAAACAATTTTTATACACAATTTGTTACTTTATTTGTTTGTTGAATATATATCTAGTTGTCTCAACATGTACTAAGATGATCAATTACAAATATAGTTATCATACAACATTGCGTTCACATCAATCAATCACAAATGGCGTTAAGGCATACTAATTTCAATCACTCAGTGCTCGGCACACAACACATAGGCAAGTATGTAAATAATAAACAGCTACACATATAAATAATACGACTGATTTAATCTAAACAAATCCCTTACATAAATCAAGAAATATTGTCACAACAATTTGAGATCCAAAGAATAAATTGACAAAAATTACATTTAATGCATTTAACTTGCATTGGCAGTGAATTTCTTGATATGAGACTTAAAATAATTTATTAAATAACAGCTCAAATTAAATCCAATGGAATGTTTTACCCAAACAGACTAAACTCCTTGGATATTAAGATTACAGATTTGTTCCTAACTTCATGTGGCGTGGGATTTTAGAGATTAATAAAAAAAATACCGACAACCTCAAGTCTTGATCTCCACTGCAGATATCATTTACCAACTCACGATTCTTTGAGGATGTCTAAGTGAGTAAGGGTAGTCAGAGGTACGTCCAATCAGATGTTAATGATAGGTTCAATGTGAACACGGTTTTTCTGGTGGCCTGCAACATTGCAAATATTGGGACACCCATTCAAATAGTTTTTACCCAGTTTACCAAAGGTTATCATCTTATCACAATTACAAAAAAATATTCAACTTACAATGGAAGCAAACAAGGTAAACTGATTAACTATAACTGCTGTAAAATAATTTTGAGCATATTCAATTTAGGTAAATTTAGTAGTTTTTACCAACATAGAGGCAATGGAAGGTAAAAACTCGTTTTTCTAAAGCACAAAAATTAATTATACGAATTAAATGTTGTGGTGTTTTTTTTAACTGTTTCTAACATTTCTTTCAAACTATTGCTTTAACAATGTTGCAGGCAAACAATCAAATCACCAGACCGTAAAATGGGTCAGAATGACAAAATTAACAATCAGTTTCAACAAACACACTTTCTCTTTTGTGTTAGAGACAACTTAAGTTTTTGGTTAGGTAGGTATACATTTTTATTGAGTGTGAATAATAGTTAATAATTTTCAATACAGAATCTACATTATTATTATTTTTTTCCAAAACGCCGTTACGAATCCACTTATTCGTAACTTTAGTGGATACCTACGGGATTGCACTAAGCAACTGCGCCGTCTCGGTTTTTACAGTTCAGTTCAGTTACAGTCTCACCCGGCGAATGCCGGTTATGGACAGACGGATTGGTACTCAATCAAGCGCTAAGTAGGTACTTATGAACCTTTGAGATTTAATTTTCTTACTTTTACTAACATCGTGTCACTGATATTTTCGAACCAATTGTAATGGAACTTGCACTTGACTTTTTAGGTTCTACGATATGCCGGTTTAGCACAACATACATTTTTGGACAGAAGAAATTATTTGCACACGACTAGATTTGAACCCACGTCTTTAGGTTATGAAGGCGAGGCCGCTGTGCTCTCCTGAGATTTCCTTGTTTAGGTAAGTAATCACTATCATGCCAACTTTCTAGGTAATCGTATCTGAAGATAAAATATTGAAAATTACCGAGAAAATGTATATAGGTAAGTAATTCAAGTACCTAGTACGTCAGTAGGTGTGTACAAAGCTGCTTTTTAGTTTTAGAATGGCCTCGTAAAGGCAATAATGTACATATTTCAATTAATAACAGCTCTAAACTAGTAGTTTGTTAAAATAACTGTAGTACTTAAGTAGTGTATAATGAAAACGATCTTAAACCAGACTGTTGCATTTCCATTCAATTTCCTTTCTATTTTAGAATTCCTAGAAATCAGTCAGTTATTTATTCTGTAAATTATCAAAAAGTCATGTCAAAATAACTACCAATTAAAAATAACCTCACGAGAATTTAAAATTTGATACATTTTACTTGATATTATTCTAATAACATTATGAGAAAGTCCCAACAGAGAGCGTGGCAACATGGAGCATTCATTTCTGTTTCTGTGATTCATTTCATTGAAAATGAAAAGTGTGCAATGAGTGAGAGTGAATGAATTGACAAAAATTCTGATAAACAAAAAGGACTTGCCGGAACGACTTTGTACCCAAGTCAGCTCAAAATTAAAAATAAAAAAAAGTGTGCACAGTGTTTTTCACAGTGCCGTATTAAGGCTGGTTCTTGTCACGCCGCTGATTGGTCAATGTTTATGTAGATGGTCGTCAGCGCCGAACTGTCACTTCATAGAATACATTGTATGCCTATTGACATAACAGCGTCGACTGCCATTGATGCGCGTCAAGGACTTAGGACTTTAGGTCACTTAGTTATTTCACAAGGGTCGATATGTCTATTTTAGTTACTTGTGCGTTTAATTTTGGTAGTTATTTTGACATGACTGTTAATTACTGCACCATAATTACTTGTTCTATTTTATTGTAACATTTACTAAATCCTAATAAAATATGTACTTACTATTTTTTAATCTACTTTGTGACATATTATTATGAAAATTATTTTGCTCTATCTAAATAACATTTCTCTTGAAACTGTGGGGTGGAGAACCTACACAACACATACGCGTTTGACATCCAGTGAACTAAAGCCTTGCGCACATCATTGTCAAATATGACAGCGATATTTGACAGCATTTCACTGATCGCCACCTTTATCAATCATATAAGCGCAAAGCTTAAAGTGTCTGCTAGGTTAAGTCCGCGCTGACGGGTGGCCTATTTAGTGCGTATAGCCTAGCGAGTCACTGAGCACATATAGCGTGTTGTGTTGTGAAGATTCTTGAACGTTCGTTTTACTAAGCTGCTCGCAAGGCGCAAAATAAGCCTTGCGGACGTAGCCTTAGGCATTATAACACAAGTCCAAAGGCAATAAAACAAATACAATCATGACTTACCCTGTGGCTCTTACAGAAACTTGTTTTAACAATTTACTAATATTCATGTAAGAGTAATGGTATAACCCTCGTTCAATAACATAGACCTTGATTTGAATTTTGCGCTTACACCATTTCACTTTAAGAGTATAGTAGAATAGAGAAAAGGCAAGATTGTAACTCAAAATGAAAGTGTCCAAGAAGGGTAGTCGAAATTAAACATTTTAACGAATTTTCACAAAACAATGGCTAACTAGGTATATAGAAAAAATCTTATCTCCGTTTCAAAACTATGTACCTTCATTCACATTTACTTTGTACGTCAATTCCGATAAATATCTCTAACCTTTTATTCACAATTACTTTATTTATATTTTCAAGTTCAGTAGACATAACTTCCTTTTCTAATTTATACATTTTACAGTAATTATGATAAGTATACATGGCAACACTGAAACTCGACATTCATCACTCATTGACTTCTTATTTTTTTGGAAATGTACTATGTGTAATTATGGGAGAAATAGTGTGCTGTGCAATGTAATCATGTGGTTTTCAGATTTCAAGGGACTTAGGGACATAGTATACACATATTACAATACGGCTAGCGGATCTGCAATGAGTCGTTTGTGCAAAAAGCAAAAATGGCCGACAACAGACGGAAGATTGGCCAAACGGCTATGTTCTAGCACGCCAAGAACGCAAGCTGTATTGTGAGTAATTTTTTTTCGACACAGAGATCTGTGATTGATTGATAAAGTGTCGCCGTGTATACTCACCTTTAGACAATTTAATTTACCCATAAAAGTGTACACAAAATATCTATTTTGACCTTAATATCCCTAGGTCTAATAATTCTAGAAATTTTAAATATTTTCCTATATTTTTTATACCTAGGGTAGTTTCCATTGACATAATTATTGGCGTTTCATTACACTGGTTCTTTTTAGTTTTAGTGTAGAACAAAACCAGTGGTATGAGAGCAGAAAATGAACAATTTATGGTATTTAGTTCAAGTTAAAAAAAAAAATATTTTTTAAAGAAATATTTTTAAAAATTATAAACAAATCACAAATGCGGTAAACAAAGTTTAAATATAAGTATGCAACTTTGAAAATAATATTAAAAAGCAAATTCACTTGGGTTTTCACTTTCAGTCTATCTTAATTCACATTAATTCTTCTAAACTCAACTATCCCTCTATAACAATTCCATTTTACAAATCCTAACATTCACAGCGCGACAACATATTCATCACACAGGCGACTTAACTATAAGAGATAAGAAAACACCCACACTTTAGGGACTGACCTAAATGCCTGATATTTCTTGATCACATTATGACTAGGCGTTAAGCGATATCGCCTTCGGAAACTTCATTATAACTCACTTTATTACCAGTTCATAGCTGTCTCACTTTATTGTTCAGGAGTTCCCAACTCCTCCAACTTTACAATGTAACTCGTCCAAATTGCTCCAAAAAAAATTGCAACACGTCCCATTTCGAAACGATTTTTATTACGTCACATTAAGAATGTTTCCATCGTTCATCTGCATACCGCAGGTGGGTGAATAGTTGGAGCTAAGGCTGCGTTCACACTAGCGCCTCGCACGCTTGCCGCGCGGTGGTCGCACGGCAACGTGCAAGGCCCGTCCTCACACTTGAGTTTCGTGATCTGCTTCTTCTATTCGTCCAAGTCGCCACGCGTTCGGATCTGTCGCTGAAACGTAACATACAACAATATTTATCGCGTTGGTATAAACTTTCTTACTTACAAGCATTTCATAGAAGATAATTCAATGTCTATGCAACTGTCATCTTTTTCTAAGTATAAGTTAAACAGTGAAGGCCTGCGCACACCTAGGCGATGGCGATATTTGACAGCGTTTCAGTTGATCCCCATCGACATCGCCTAGATATGCGCAGGCCTTGATAGGGCTATTTTGAAACAATGTCTCATACCTAAGTAATGCTTGTAAGTAATGGATAATGTTTAGCCTTAAAACTATGAAGAAAAGTTCAACCGATTTGCATTTTCATAAATGGCTGTTGTGAAATTTAGGTGGATTTAAACCAAAGCAGTGAAAATCATAATTATTATGTTAGAATTATTCAGATATTACTAGTCAACATTCACTCAAGCAAAACATGTTGTTTGCGTGTCTTTTGTTTTCTGAACGTGTCGTTGATCGCCTGTGTGACATATCATTTTAATATTTTTAACTTACCTATACTTTTTATCATGAGGATAGTTTGGTGTATCTAAAAGCAAAGCAACAGCCGTTGTGCGGATGTGAACTAGTAAACCAAATGTAAACATAGAAAGCCAGTAGAAACATAGACTAAATCAAAACTTTTTTTTAAGTAGGTACATAATTATATGTATTAGACATGCCTTTCACTAAGGGTTAAAATATCCGTCAGATAAAAATCTCTTTTTTAGGCTTCTCAAAAACAAGGACCGACATTTTTTATTTGACGAATAGCGTTATTCCGTAGATTGAACAATCAGTCCAAAACAAAGTGAAAAGCAACAAAACAAATTTCAATTAAAGCGAATGTATCCTAAAGCTATGTGAAAGAAGCAACAAAATTCTGTGCTTCGCATCGCATTGCTTTAGTAAAAATTTTGACAAATATTATTTGACTCAAGTATTTTGAGGCGACTAGGTAGGACAATCATTGCAGCAAATTGAATCAAAATGGGAACACTATTTTTGCGTTAGTAAACACGAAATTAAATAATAACAGTGAAACTAAAAACTGTGATGAGTCATACATAATCGCACAAAAAAAACCATTGTTGTGAGAGCGAGAAAAAAAAATTACCTCATACAGTTGATCTTCCAAACATGCTTTACGGATTTGGGTATTGGATAGGGAAACTAGGATTTGTTACTTGTTTATAAAGCTTCGATTTACATACAATATTCAACATAAACCGGAATTATTTTTATAATACTCATGGGGTAACAAATAAAACATATTACAGCGCATATTTTAAGCCGCCAAAACTAATATATAAAAGGTTTAGTAACGTAACTTAAAGCTGATTAGTAACATATTTATAACTTAGACTTTAAAACTTATTAATTTATTTTGTTAATATTAATTGTGGCTTAGGTACTTATTATGAGGTTATAATCACATGCATTTACTCACACATATAAAGATACAACAGCACAGAAGGGACTAGTATATAATACTTATGATTTGTAATAATAGCAGAAAAACTCAGACAACTAATATTTAATACGCAATAATCATGCTACAACATGTATCAATATTAATTTGAAAATGTGTGATGAATCTGTCTTTCATGAATGATGTAATAATTTATTAGATGTGTATAACTATTTTTATGTAGTTACGTACTATTTTTATGAAGTTACGTATACTATTTTTGTGTAGTTATGCATACTATTTTTATGAACAACGGGATTTTTACCATGATTTAATTTTGTGAGTTTTACCTCCCGATATTTCGGCACAGTTGCATGCACCATGATCACGGGTTATACTGATAAAAATTGTGTTAAAAACCATGATAGTTTCAAAATTATGTATACTTAAGTATAGGGCAGTATTATGGCAATAGTGTTATACATAAATAAATAAATTAGACCAAATTGATGAATTCAATTATGCAGAACAAAATGAGTATTTGAAGGTATTTGATAGACTACAAAGGATACAGGATCCTAAAAAACTAGCTTTACTGAATTCATCAACCCATCACCAAATAATGGAATCTACCATTTAGGATGGAAGGAACGAAACAGTTCATGATACTCTGTAAATGAAATCTGTCTCAGTATTCAATCGAAAGTATTGTGAAAGTATCGAACATACATATTAATAAAATACAAGTATTTTAATATCTTGTAAGTAGGTTAAATTGATTATTTACAAAATTACATGCTTTTCATAAAACCAAAAAAATTACAAGCTGATTCAAACAAATCTTTAAGTTAGCCCCCTTACTAAAAAGCTTGTCCACATTTAGATTAAAAAAATATAGGCAATAAGACACCAATACAAGTTGAACATATAAAAAAACTTTGGAAACCGACTGCAAACTACTGAACCGATTTTCATAAAACTTCTATGGAAATATTACCTTTCAGATAAAAATATATTTTCAAACCGGTTCATAAATGATGAAGTTATGAGATAACAAACATAAAAAAAACCTTTAGAAACCGACTTTAAACTACTGAACCGATTTTAATAAAACTTCTATGGGATCAATTTTTCAAATCGGTTTATAAAAGACGAAGTTATGAAATAAAAATAACAAACGAATTGAGAAGCGATTATTTTACGAATTAATGCGATATACAAAACATAAAAAAAATACAACCGAAAAGCGAATCGGTTTTTTTATTTGAGGTCTGTCAAAAACAGAGTATCATGAACTGTTTGAGAGAAGGATGGACGTGGCAATGGCGATGGCGGCGGCGCAGTCAGGCGTGCGAGGCGGGCGCGGCGAACAGCAGCGGCGCCTGTTCCTCTGCCGCCATAACACACACGTCAGCGATACGACACGACAACGACACGACACGACAACGACAACGACACGTTAGACTATTCGCACATTTTTAGAACATTAATTTTAAAAATTTGGAATAAAGAAAATACATTTATTTGACTTACCTACATAAATAAATAAGTGTAGACGTTTAATAATAGATAAAATATGATAAATAGACTCCGACTTAAGGCCTGCGCACACCTAGGCCGCTGGCGACCGCGATCAATGAAACGCTGTCAAATATTGCTGTCAAATTTGACAGCGTTTCACTGATCGCGTTCGCCAGCGGCCTAGGTGTGCGCAGGTCTTCAGTATTTTGCTGCTTGTCAAGGCACACAGACAACGACGTGAACAAGTCTTTAAAATTGCTTCCATAGGGACGCAATTAAAAAAACCGAATGATAACAAAATCAGGGGATACAGTTTAGTGTTGCAGCTACATAATCTATCAACTCCATCCATTACGCCCATTTATTACGCTAAGTAGGGACTATAACACAAAGCGCGCGGCGGAGGGGGAAGCCCCGAAGGCCGTGTCCATAACACCTACAGACATCTAGCCACACCCCATTTTTATGAAAGTCTTGAAGAGCGGGTCGTGCGAAAATTTGAGATTTGTTGTTAAAACATTCATAACTAAATAACTAAGTGACATTTTAAAAATCGCAAAAGGACTAATTGTAGACTATACATTTGAGATTAATTCGAATTTAAGTGTGTTAAAAAAATATACTATTTAACATGACATTCTATTTAACGCTAATGAAAATCGTATGTCAGCGTTAAATAGAATGTCATGTTAAATAGTATATTTTTTTAACACACTTAAATTCGAATTAATCTCAAATGTATAGTCTACAATTAGTCCTTTTGCGATTTTTAAAATGTCACTTAGTTATGAATTTTTAAAAACAAATCTCAAATTTTCGCACGACCCCCTCTGAAGGGGCGATCTCAACGCTTTTGAGCGGGGATGGTCAGAGAAACCTAAGAACAGAGACGGATGGAGGGATTTGGGGTGCCCTATCACTGCACATTCCGGCGTCCATGAACTTGAGGCATACAGATACCTTCATGTTTATTACTTTTATATGCACAAGGCCGCTACCACTAGACCACCAGTGTTCTCATTTTTATTTGTATATGCAGGTTTAATGTTTATTATTTATTTTAAAAGTTGTGGGTTATCTCGTCCTTCTTTGCGATTTTGCGTAACTCGTCCAAATGATACGGCTTTTTCAACTTATTCAGTTTGACTATTTTAAGGGAACATATTACAAGCAAGCATAATATCGTAAAAATGAACGAATAGTCTAACGAGATTAATTACTTCAAAATCTACATAAAAATACATTCAGTATGCCGGTTTGTATTACAACTATTGATATAAATGTGCCAGGGCAAATTTTTCAATCTACATATAAAAATAACTATACATTATATCTTTTTTTTAGGCTTATCGAAAACAAAAACTGAAATTTTTATTCGTCGATAAGCGTTATTCTATAGATGGAATAATCCGCCCTTAAAATAATAAAAACAATTGGCAATTTTTATAATTGAATACACAAACAGACAAACTGATTATTCTAATAATATAATGATTAAGACAACATACAAACAACATCGAGTTTTGCTTAATGAAAGTTGCTATAATTAATTACCAAAATGTATTATGATTAAGGGAATATTTTTGCAAACACATGCTTCAACAATTTCTTTTTTATTCATATATGCATTATGCATATTGAATATGCATTTCAGCACGTTTCTCAAGAAGTTCTATCACCTCCCAGATTATTAAATATTAGACCAAGTTCCATTGTTTTCAGGCGACTGAAACATGTTTTCAGTCCGTATCAGGCTTCTGCCTATCGATCAAAATCAAAATTGTATTTATTCAGTAGCAATGCAAGGATCACTTTGAAACGTCTTAAAGCTAGGTGAATCTAGGTGTCAGTTCCACGCGACCAAGCCTAGAAGAACAGGCAACAAACTACGGCTTGTATATTACTTACATACATACATACATAAAATCACACCTCATTCCCATGGGGGTAGGCAGATCACGGATTTCCACTTGCTACGATCCTGACACACCTCTTTCGCTTCATTCACTCTCATAACATTCTTCATACATACTCGTCAATTTAGGGTACTCCTAACCTGGCCTTTCTCTAAAACGTCTGCGCTCTGATAGAGATATATGCGCCTAGGTCTTTCCCTTCCAGCAGTTCAATTCACACTCGCCTGATGCCATTTTAGAATACTTGATGACTGAAAACATGGTTCAGTTGCCTAAAAACAAGGGAAACTTGGTCAATGTCATAATGCGAGGCAGCTGGTAGTCTTACCTTGCAATTGCCTGTTCAGCAGAGCCGTGATACCAGGTCCGTCGCCCGCCTTCTTAACGACCAGCATCGGCTTGTCTTCTCCTTCCTCGTAGCTGTTCGGCAGGTGGCCGTTGCTGACCGCCATTGTTTCACTTACCTGAAACATACGTACATACATACATATAAAAAAAAAACAAAAAAAAAATATAACCGACTTCAAAAAATACTTGCACTAAAAAGCGAAAAATAAAAATAGTAAACAGATTTAGTTTGAAGTCGGTGTTACTGTTAAGCCTCCTCCTTTTTGGAAGTCGGTTAAAAATCACGCCTTATTCCCATGGGGGTAGGCAGAGATCACGGATTTCCACTTGCTACGGTCCTGACACACCTCTTTCGCTTCATTCACTCTCATAACATTCTTCAGTCATACATGCTCCTCGGTCTAGGGTACTCCTAACCTGGCCTTTCTCTAAAACGTCTGAAACATTTTTGAAAATACAATATTGTACTATATTGTTGTTTAAATTTTACTAGAAAGAAAAGAAAATAATAAGGTAAACACTTTGTTTTTTATGTTCCAGTGTAGGTGTTGGGTTTTTTTTTACGTTTCGGTTTTTCCTATTTATTAAATCAGTAGAAGTCCCTCACAGGAGCAATCTTTACAATTTTAACTAGTGATGAAAAGATCAATTATTAATTAATCAATATAATTATTATTAATCAATTACTATAATTACGAGGCCAAAACAATATCATAAAAATACTGCTGGGCATATGCCTCTCTTTACTCTTGCCACTCACCACGATTTTGGGCTACCCTCATCGATCTGCAGCCCACGACGACTGGACATCCAACCCTTCTTTTCCAAAGTCCATGGCCACACTCCGTCAATCTTTTGCACCACCTCTCTCACCACGATCTTGAGCTACCCTCATCGATCTGCAGCCCACGTAGAATGGATGTCCAACGCTTCTTTTCCCAGTCCTCGGCTACCACTCCGTCAATCTTTTGCTCCACCTGCCGTCACCACGCCTTGCCAGTCATTTCATATCTCCTAATAGAAAGAACTCCTCACCTGCATAAGCTTATGCACAACATCCCGGCCCAGGATATGATCGAACACAGATTGGATGAAGGCATCAGACATGATGGAGAGCTTCAGCTTGTCTCTGTGCCACACGAGGACCCGAGACTCTTCCATAGCCATTA
Source organism: Thera obeliscata (assembly GCA_947578465.1). Lineage (NCBI taxonomy): Eukaryota > Metazoa > Arthropoda > Insecta > Lepidoptera > Geometridae > Thera > Thera obeliscata. Next base: position 16,625,243 of record OX387912.1, on the reverse strand, counting down.
TTGACACCTGAAATGGAGAACAAGCATCTATCAATCCCGATTCATATCATAAAAAAGTAGCTTTTTCACCCCGTTTCTGATGATTTTTCGGGATAAAAAGTATCCTATATCTTATACCTTTAAACGAGAAAATCTTGTATATATATATATATTTAGGATCTCGGAAACTGCACCAACGATTTTCACGAAATTTAGTATACAGGGGTTTTCGGGGGCGATAAATCGATCTAGCTAGGATTCATTTTAAGAAAATGATTGTTTCACTCCGAGTTAAATTATTAAACATAAACTGAATATGTGACTGCTCCTGCCATCTATTGACGATTGTGAGCAACTAACTGCAAGCATCTCCAGCAGATGGCGTTGTTCAGTAAGAATAAACCAGTAAAGATGATAATATGACTCTTATGATTTCTTAAAAATACAAATTAACGAAAAAAATACCGAGCGAAGCTCGGTTACCAACTGCTAGTTAATACTAATCTAGGAAAGAAAACACATAGTTCGTGACCGTGCGTGAATATGTGCGAACTTATCTACTTTTTACCATGCGAGCAAAGCTGCGGGCGGGTGCTAGTATTTTAATAAACGGTTCTAGGCGTGGTCAGACGCAACTGGCACATAGATTCACTTAGCTTAGGATGTTTCAAAGTGATTCTTGTGATTTAACTGAATAACCTTTTGAAGACTTTAAAACCGTAAAATTTCGAACAAACCCAATCTCTAGCTCAAAATAACCCCCAAGAATCACCTAGCTTAGGATGTTACAAAGTAATTCTTGTGATTTAACTGAATAACCTTTTGACTTTAAAACGTAAAACTACGGATAAACTTCCAACTCAAAATAAAATGTGCAATACAGTGAAGCCACACCATATTATTGACGTTAGATCCGATACAGCATAACTCATTTTTTAATATTTATTGGAAAAGTACGTTTATGTTTTAGGAGTTACCTATGTTTTAAAGGTCAGAACAGAAGGCGACCTTTTCACAGTAATGAATCTTAAAATGAATCGGTACCATTTACAAATAGGTTTTATGTTTACTTTTTTTTCGTCGTGATACGATCCATAAAAGTTTCATATTGCATATTGGTATGATTAAGTATAAAGAATCAAATGAAATGAAAAAGAGCCGCTGCAACATTCACTCAAAGAAGGTAGTCAAAGACACGTCCAATCAAACGTTTCATTTGGAAATTGGGACATGCCTTTTGGTAAGCTAATTATTTCGTGACAGTAAAGGCCTGCGCACACCTAGGTCGTTGGCGATGGTGATCAATGAAACGCTGTCAAATTTGACAGCGTTTCACTGATTGCCATCGCCAGCGACCTAGGTGTGCGCAGGCCTTATATCATCGACAGTGTATCATATTTGAGAACATAATAAGAATCCGACTAAGATGTACTATCTCGACGGGTGACTAAACTCGTTCAAGGGTAACTTAGAGCTATCATACGTCGTTAAAGAGTCGCTCCATAGACATTGATTGAACTAGATGCCGCAATTGCTATCTTTGTGTGCCGTATTTACAAATCAAGTGAGTGCAATGCGTTCAGACGCACACTGCTAAACAAGTTGGACCGTTTTATGTACAAAAAATGTGACAAGACAACGTCTCCTGGGTTTTTTTGTTAATTCCTCACACACTACAACAGAAAGCTACCCAATGAAATGCATACTCCTCTTAGAATTTCTACGCTTTGCTCATTGTGAGTCAGACCAAGGGCGGATCCAGGGGGGGGGTCATGGGGGTCATGACCCCCCCCTGAGCTGGTTCCAGGACTTAGTGGACCACTAATTGTACATAATGATTTTGTATTATAGTATGTATATTTTGTCGCCATACAGATTTGTGTGAATGTAACTACAAACCTTCAATATTTAATTATTTTAATCTAAATATATGAAACTCTTACACTACTGACTGACTGACAATCAACGCACAGCCTAGGCCGTTAGTCCTAAGAAGCATGAAACTTGGAGGGTGTGTTCCTTTTATAGTTTAGAGGTGCACTAAGAAAGGAAATTGGAAAATTATTTCGCTAAAAGGAGAAAAAGGGGAAAATGGTTTTAAGAAAAATGATGATTGTAAAAATCAAAGCAAAGTTAGAAGCATGAAACTTGGTCAATAATACATAATTATATGTAGGAGCACAGTGTGAAAAAAAAATCAGGAAATTCTTACAGTTGGTCATGTCAAACTTATCAAACCAGATTCGTTCGATTATACACCAACGCATACAAAACCCAACTTAGCCACTAGGACTATATCACGAAAACTAGCTTTACAAAATACCTACGCAAAAAAACAGTAAAAAAAGCATCTGCCACCAGATTTAAATACATAAAAAGGTTTAAAAAAAAACCTATGTAAACCACTAAGACAAATCGCGGTTTTTGTATGCGTTGGTACAATCGAATCTGTTTTTTTGGTTTAACATGACCAACTGCTTGTTACCTTAGTTAATTTCGTCTACGAGGAACACACCCTTCAAATTTCATGCTTCTAGGATTTTGTATAGTTTTCGAGTTATTAATTTTTATCAGAATTTACGGGAAATTTCGACACGACCAACTTAAAAATTTCAAAAAAAAAGTAGAAGACGTTATAGTAATTTTTTTCAACTGAATCCTCATGAGTTGTACTTTTATGCATAAATAATTTTTGTTACTTTGATGAAAGTTATGAAAATGATGATCCAAAGTGAGCAATTTACGTTCGGTGAATTATGACTCAAATTTTCAACTTTAAATTAAAAATGTAAACAGGTGATTTCATGGTTCCTAAGTAGCTTTAAAAAATGGGCCATATTTTCAGCTTTCATAATCATTAAAAAAAATAGTACTTAAGGGGCTATTTTTGCTATAATTGGGCTTCAAACACAGCAAGATGGAACCTTCTTCTGAAAGGCTAATTTGATTTAAACTATTTTTTTGCCTATTTTTCCATTTTTAAGGCTAACTATTGATAGAGAATACTGGAAACTAACCAACAAATAGCTTCAGAGGTTTGGTAAGAAAAGTTTTAAGTAAGAAGTGGTATTGTTAATCAAGCACAAATGATGAGGCTTCCGTCGACTCGGACCGTTAGGTACTCGGACCGCAGTCCCACTCGCCGGAGTAATCTAATTTTATTATTTTTCTTCCGGCGACTCGGACCACTTTTGAAATGATCGAAAAAATCTATTGTTCAAAGCAATAAAGTACAGTCAAATGAAAAATTAGGTGTACAAAGAATAAAACTCTTTGATTGAAGACACAATTTATTTAAAAAAATCTAATTATTAAACAAAAGGGATGCTTAACCTTGAAATCAGCAGGTGAATTGCTACAAACTTACCTACATGGTTGTAGGCAATTCTGTCACTATCGCAACGTCTAGGATAGGTAGACAGATCATCAATAAATTTATAGGATGCAAGTTTATATTTAAGTTAATTTTATAGTCATAACTTTTTGATCGAGTGAGCGAAGCGAACGAAGATCTTACAAACAACTTGGGCGATTTGGCATTTTATGTGCGTATGTATGTATGTATTTGTGTATGGTTGTCCGACGATAACTTTCAAACCGTTGGTTGATCCAATCTGCATGAAATTTGATACGTCGATAGCTAGTACTTGAGAAATTTACTGGTTATTATGTTATGTTATTATGTTAGTGAAATCGGATGAGGGGTTATTAAGATATGGGGTTTTTTAAAAGTGCAAAAATAAAAAAAAATACCCAAAAAAATCAAGTTACATTTCATATGAAAGAACTTTGTTTGGACATTCCAAAACAGTTTTTACAAAACAGTTTTTGCTATAACAAGAATTGGTTAAATTAAGACAACCAACGCTCCGAGAGCTCTCATCTCTAAGAATTTCGGTGACATCAAGGTTTTTCTACTGGTCGGTCAATTCGTTTGCTTTTTCTTATTTTTTTTCTTGAATTCAATTAAGGAGTTATTACAGAGTGGTCATAAAATGATAAAAGTGACCTGTTCTGATGATGGAGCCAAGGTCTGTCAACGGAACACTTCAATCAATTGGCCAAAGTTTAAACTTGTTTACCATAAAAAGTTAGTGAGGGTTAGTCAGAGGCAAGGCCAAACAGTGAATCTGTACAGAAATACTTCCTCAAAGTAGATAAAGGGGAGATCTCAGTTCGGGGCGAAATTGGAAAAAAATAATATTTTTAATTGACATTGCACTACTAGTTAACATTTCGTATTTATGTCAGATCTGTTTCTGACGACGACTGTACAATTTACGTCACGTGGTTTGTGGTCCGAGTCGCCGGAAGAAAAATATTAAAATTAAATCACTCCGGCGAGTGGGACTGCAGTCCGAGTACCTAACGGTCCGAGTCGACGGAAGCCTCAAATGATAATATGTGAAAAAATCATTTAAGTAAAAATTTGACGATTGAAAGACAAGTTCTTACGTAGGTTTAAAATGAGTATTGCTGCTGGAGGTGGCCACTTTGAAAATCTTCTGTAAATTTTAAGTAAATATTTTTCACATTACCATTCATGGTTTATTAAAAATACCACTTCTTATTTAAAACTTTTCTTACCAAACCTCTGAAGCTATTTGTTGGTTAATTTCCAGTATTTTCTATAAATAGTTAACCTTAAGAATGATAAAATGGGCAAAAAAAATGTTTAAATCAAATTAGCCTTTCATAAGAATGTTCCATCTTGCTGTCTTTGAAGCCCGATTTTAGCAAAAGTTGGCTACTTTTGCTAAAATCGGAGTAATAAAGTACGGTTTTTTTTAATGATTATGGAAGCTGAAAATATGGCGCATTTTTTAAAGCTACTTAGGAATCATGAAATTACCTGTTTAGATTTTTAATTTAAAGTTGAAAATTTATACACAATTCACCAAACTTAAATTGTTTAGTTTGGGTCATCATTTTCATAACTTTCTTTAAAGTAATAAAACGAATTGTTTTATGCATAAAAGTACAAGTTATGAGAATTCAGTTGCAAAAAAAAAAAAAATCTAAATGTCTTCTACTTTTTTTTTTGTAATTTTTAAGTTGGTCATTTCGAAATTTTTCATAAATTCAGAAAAAAATTCATAACTCGAAAACTATACAAAATCGCGGAACATACATGGGGATGATTCGGATACCCCGCACGATACAAGGGACCAAAATTTTTATTTTGGACGTCAATGTTCCGGCCACCCTGTATATTTAGATAAAATATAGGCTGCCTCATTCCGTGCGTGATAGTGCTTCTCTGGATGTCTTCAAGAGAAGATGGCAATATATACGAAGTTATTATGTGTTAGCTTTTCCAGTGTACAATAAAGAATATTAAATTATAAGTTCTTGACTTGACCACGACTATGTGACCCCCTCCTGGCGCCAAAGCTGGATCCGCCCTTGAGTCAGACGCTCAGTAAAAAAAAATACGTAAAATATTTACAAAGCCTATGTTCTTGCCCTTTGTTATTACTTATTTGTAAATGTTTATGTCTGCTTCTGCTCTAATTAAAGAATTAAAGGAAATTTTAATATATTTTTTATACCACTAAGCGATCCGGCCCGGCTTCGCACGGGTGGAAAAACTTAAAGGTTAACTAATTTATCCCTCCGTTTTTCTAAATTACACCAGTGCGGAGCACTTTAGACCTTTCAGATAAAAGAAGAATTTTTCAAATAAGTTCATAACATAAATGGCGAAATTATGCGATAATAATAACAAACATTTAAAAAACCGAATTGAGAACCTATTTTCTCTTTATAATATAAATAAACATAACTACTGATTACGATATCTAGTTTAATATGTGTCTGCGAGTCCCACGGATATTATCCAGACAGCTACATTGCAAAACAACAAATAAAAACAACGCAGTTCATTTAGTCCATGTGTTCGAGTATGGAAATGAAGTCGCACAGCGGGCGCAATCTCGGCTACATTGAATAATAACGCATAAAGGCGGGGGTGTACTGGGAGAGCGGTGCAAAAATCGATAGCACGTGCACGACGACAAATCGAATTTTGAGTTTTATCAAGATAACGAGGCTAGGTACAAAAGGGGGCCAGCGCAGTCGCACAAAGAACGAGGCTTCCGTCAAGTCGGACCGCGGTCCCAGTAGCCGGATAGATTTAATTTTATTATTTTTCTTCCGAGCAAGTTTTACACTAACATTATTTTATGCAATTAGTAAACCCCGCATTACTTTCATGTTTTTTACCCTGACACAACATGGAGCACTCTGCAGGCCGAAAAAAAAAAAAAAACAAGTTTGGTGAAAGGATTTTAAGTGCACCTCAAAGAGGCTCTTTTCGGGCACTTGAAACCTGTTTTCATACTTTTTTTTAGGTGTTACGACATGCCGGTTTTCTCACGATGTTTTCCTCGCCGTTTGAGAGTACTGACATACATTTTTGGGCAGCCAAACTCATTGGTACACGACTGGATTTGAACCCACGATCTTAGGATCGGAAGGCGGGGCCGCTTCCACTAGACCACCAATGCTCTTGGCTATTGAGATTGTCAGAATCTACATTGTAAAATCTTCTTTGCCTCAACCCCCAGATGGCCAGCCCACACGGAGGGAATTCGCTTGAGTATGATGTTAGGTAATCCTCGATGGGGCGTTTTTATTGTTTGGTACTTCCGTTCTGCGGCTCCACAAGTGATTGTTATGTTTTTTGTAATATCACCACAGAAACAACAGGTTGTAATACATAGACAGACAGTCACTTTTTCAAGGAAAAAAATACCCGAGGTTTTATAAACCAGAAATAAAAAAATAAAATAAAGAAATTAGAAAGAGTTAAAATGTTTGTTTCCTGGTAAAAATAGCAGGAAAGTTGAGAAAAAAACAAAGCAATTTTATTTTATACAGCATAAACCAAGAGGTAGAGAAAATGTAGAAACTTATTTATATTCAATTGGAAAGTTTTAGATTGAATAATTTCGAAGGAAAAAAGGAAAGGACACTTTCGATGGTAAATCAATAATAACAGAAAGTATTGTCTAAAAACATCCGAAAACTTGCCTACATTTTTTTCCCCTAACGAGAAGCGACATGCTCATTTCCTCCCTGCCATTTCCCTACGACTTAAGAGTGAGGGAAGGAAACTGTGTTTCCTTTACTAATAATTTTCCTGTGAATGGCACTGCTGTAACACTACGCTGAGAAGGCATAGCAACGCTGAAATGAGGGCCACGGGAACTCATGGTAGGGATCATTTGGAAGAAATACTGGAGCTTTTATCGTCATCCTCATTATCAGCCTGAAGAAGTCCACTGCTGGACATAGGCCTCCCCTTCACATTTCCAGGAAGAACGATTCTGAGCCCTTTCCATCCATCGACTTCCCGCGTGTTAACAATGTCGTCGGTTCATCTAATGGGTGGGCGCCCTACGTTTCGTCTTCCGGTTCGTGGTCGCCATTCGAGAACCTTTATTCCCCAACGGTTGTAGGTTCTACGAGCTATTTGACCTGCCCATTACCATTTCATCTTACTATTCTACGAGCTATGTCGGGGCTTTTATCGTATTGATGACATTTGGATCGCTGTTTTTAGTTGGTGGTCTGCTTTCAAAGGCTAGTGATTTCAGATTTGGTTACTAGCTCATAGGGCTACCTACTACTAAATGTCATCAATTCATCATCATCATCACGTCGTGGGTAACTCCCAAGACGTGCCACTATATGTAATATGCAACAATAGACAGAAATAGTGTTTACCTGAAAGAACTCATCTGTTGAGACGCCGAACCACTCCGGCGAGTCTAGGAAGTGGTGGGGGAATACTATATGCAGCGCCCTTTGGTTCTGTGACACCACTAATCTGAAACACAACCACTTATTTATAAGTAACCCATCTTACCTTATGGATTTTCAAATACGAAACAAATACGTGCGCAATGTTTGCTCTACTAAAGCGGTGAAGGAATACAACGTGGACCAAACCCGCGACTTAGTCAGCTCCGCGCACGTATTTATTGACAATGTTTTTCCTGTGGATTAGGCTAAGCTCTGTGTGGACGGTATAAGTCCTGCACAGAATATCATATTCTGTGGTGCTGATGCATACATCTTTTTAAATTTTGAGTTTAGGCAATACAGCAGCCTGTAAATAAAGACACAGTGATTAAGTAGCCTTATTGACGTTGTAGAAATCAATGGCCCACAAGAAAGAGAGCTATATAATTACAGGAAAGAATATTCACAAATACAGCTCGTTTACGAGCGTCCTAAGGAATCACTACATAAATTAATTAAAGCAATGTCGCGACTGCCTGTCGTCTGTCCGGAGTACGGGTTAATCTTAAAAAGCCTTAACTGACTGGTGATCAGTTGATCACTGAATCCACGTTCGATTTTCAAATTTATTAATAAAAAATTTATAACTCACAGCGTATTCAGCGATCGCCTGAACGAGCCGTGTTGCAGGAGTAACCCCGCTAAATGTACTCTGATTTTAACTTATAGAAAGATGGTTTTATTTACAAAGCGTATACGTATAATAATTACAATTGAACCCGTGCACCTGGTTGGATCTACTAGTTAGATCATACAATCATACTAATATTGTAAAAGTACCACTAAAGTTTCCCATTCACATTTTGCGGTAAGACGGCCGGCGGGTACGAGACCACAATATAACGCTGACGGTACTTTTAGCTGCTCTAGTTGCGGTTAAGTTAAATCGGATCCAATTAACCACAACAGGTTTTGATCATACACTGTAACATGTCGGTCGAAAAACAGACATTTGAGAAACAACCCCAATAAATATAAGGAAAGTGTGGCTGCTGCACAACACTACTGGTCTCCATACATTTTCTTAAGGTTTAAACGACATTACATTACGAGCTCGGCAGCACTGCTAAACGACACTGTCACCTTGCCACATGCAGCAGTATTTGCTCAAAAAATCAGCGCGTCAAACAAGAGTGCTGCGAAACTGCTGCGGCAGCACTGCTGCCGAGCTCACTCGGCTGCTATTTTGTATGGGGTTTATGGGAAAGTAACGTCGAAGCTTTGGTCTCGTTTCACCGAAATTTCAAGTTAAAGAAAGCAAGGCAAAAAGTCAATTGATGTAGATTTTTTCGGAAAACTCAGCTTTTTAAAAGGTTTCAAGTAAATTCCCGTGAAGTAGCTATTAATTTAATAAAGGAATAACAAACAAAAATAGGGGTTTATCCTTTTTCCCTTAACCGTCATTAGGCTCCTTTATGAAATATTCACGCATACTAAACTCGTATTGGCGGATTTAAATTCAGTGTGAACATTAGGATTACAATTTTACAATTAGACAAAATGTTGTGCACCGTATCACCCCTAGTGCTAGTTAAGGTGAATAAAACCTATAAGTATATAGTGACTTTAGCCAAGCCATGCCAATCTGCAAACACTGTCACCCGAGCCAAACCAGCGTAAAATAAATTAAGTAGGTACTAAAAGCACGTTGAGAAGCTGTCAGTCCCAGCTGTCATGGCGAAGGCATTCAAGGAGCAGCAACTCAGTTACATCACGTTGCTACAACTTACATGAATTTACAAGAGCAGGCTACTACAATACCAGCCGGTCTACTCTTGAACGCGATTCCGATCTCAATCTTAAGTTTTGACAGAATTTTGACAGAAATCCTATGGGTTTTCTGTCAGAACTTAAAATTGGGATCGGAATCGCGTTCAAGAGTAGACCGGCTGGTCTACGTTCAAGGACTGCTTGTTTTCGCAGTCGTATTAAAATTTGAGCAAGGATCGTAAATTGCTACGCATCATTTAGCAGCTCGTTGGGTCTGATCAATATCTAACGCTCACCTACATTCTAGAAACGTAATTATGTCAAGTGTTGGCAACGTATTTAAAAAAAGTATGAAAAAAAAAATGTATTTATGTGTGTTGAGGTTTTCCCTAAAGATTTGCATGGGGTTCTTCAAAAAGAGCGTTTAAAAAGGGTCGGCAACGCGCTTGTGATGGATGCCTCTGGTATTGCAGGCGTCTATAGGCAAAGGCAACCGCTTCACACCAGGTAGGCCGTTAGCTTGTTTGTCCACATAGTAGTAGAAAAATAAATAAAAAAAGACGGGTTGCACTCCGGGAGTGCCGGCAGAAGTGAAAACTTGCCGCTCGTATTAAAACTTATTAAATTTTCATCTAGTATATTTATAAAGTACTCACTCATTTTCTTTCGCTATTTCTTCATCACTTTTATCATTAATAGATGCACGAACCACACGCGCCGCCCCGCCCCCATCGTAGCAACAGTGCCGGCCGGCGAGCGAAGCGGCAACGTCGCACACCGGGTACGGCGCGGTCAGTCGAGCGGAACGGCAACGTCCTCTCCATCCGTCTTACGCTTTTTCGATCAGGTCACGTGATCCTGACGCGCTGACGCGCTGACGCGAGTTTAAGATTTTATACCCATTACAGAAAAGTGCTCAACGCCGCTAAAGAAGTTTTCACTTCAAAAATGTGGCACTGGTTTAATTCAAATGGATAGGTCATCAAGGTGGATCACGAAGCTAAATAAAATCGAATTCCAAGGTTTTCTTTGGTTTATATGACATCCTTATGCCTACCACAGACAACGTATATTCACCAATTCTTAAAAAAAGCAGCCAAGTGCGAGTCGGACTCGCCCATGAAGGGTTCCGTAGCATCAAGTAACATAATATAAAGGTTCTTGAAGTTCGTCGAAAGGTAAATTGAGGTTTACGATTTATGACGTATAAAAAAAAACTACTGACTAGATCTCGTTCAAACCAAATATCGTAGAAAGTTTGCATAGTAATGTACAACATATATTTTTTTAGTTTTATCATTCTCTTATTTTAGAAGTTAGAGAGGGGGGGACCAACTTTTTTCCACTTTGGAAGTGTCTCTCGCGCAAACTATTTAGTTTAGCAAAAAACGATTAAAAAACCTCAATATCATTTTTAAAGACCTATTCATAAGATACACCACACGTATGGGTTTGATGAAAAAAAGGTTTTTTGAACTTCAGTTTTAAGTATGGGGACCCCCAAAATTTATTGTTTTTTATATGTTTGTGAGAAAATCTTAATGCAGTTCACAATATACATCTACTTACCAAGTTTCATCAGTGTAGCTCTTATAGTTTCGGAGAAAAGTGGCTGTGACACGGACAGACAGACAGACAGACAGACATGACGAATCTATAAGGGTTCCGTTTTTGCCATTTGGCTACGGAACCCTAAAAAGTAACCCTAAAAATAACAGGCCAGAGAATTTTCCCATTTTCAGCAATGTCATTCTACAATATGCTATTATTTCCCTGCGAACATACATTCTAGCTGCCTAATGAGGTCCCCAAAGGTAGCAGAGTTGCGAAATGAGTGCCGGAGTAAAGTTTAATAAACGAAGTTTAATACACCCTCGGCCGTGAGAAGCCGCTAATTAAAATGTGTACTCATACATACTCGTACCACGAGACAAGGCGCACTGCAGGGGCAGGCTGATTTGGGTGTCGCGGGCTGTGTCAGGGACGTTGCCAAACTTACAAATATGAAACTGGGTAGCAGAGTAATTGGGCAAACAACTGAACACAATCTACTCATTGAAATAGACGAGCTATCGCGTTAGGCCTTACTTAGTCATGATGCCTACGTCAGATTTATTTGTACTCCACGGTGCAGACGCGTGTTATTTCATTTCATCTAAATATAGCCCAGAAAACATTGAATCACATAAATTGACAACTTCACGACAACTTCGGGTTCACAATACGATGGAACTGTAAATTTACTCTTCTTCAGATCCAAGTAGACCATTATTTGACAGATCTCGTCTGCGACACGTCCCTGCTCCCTGTTAGTACCGAAATGGCACAATAACAACGCGACGCAAAAAGAACTCTGCTTCATTACGTAGATTTGGCCGCTCGTCTCTCAAATTGGCCAAAATAACCCCTGAATGCTTTTATGGTGGTATAGTAACTTGTAATATATGAACCTAAATGTTTTTCTGGTTTGATGATGGGGTTCTTAATTCGGGTGAGTATTATTAATATTTTGTTAACTTATGTACAATCCTGTAGGCAGAAAACGATGGAATTTGTCCAAGGTTATTTCGAAATACAACAGACAACCAGAAAGACACATTTCCATAAACAATAAAAACAGCCTAAAGCAATCGTTTCAGAGATAAGCCACACTCAAATACAACAAGCTTTTATAAATTCGAAACCGGGAATTTTATGGAAACCGCAGATCGGAAATATCTGAATCTCTGACATTTGCTTCTGATCCGCCTCCACGCCCCAGCACAATTCGCGAACAGGCCGCGGTTATAAAGGTCGTCTTCATATCTACTCGCTGAATATAATAAAGCCTGGCCCTGGAATTAGGGTTGCCAAACTGCTGGCCGTGAACACTTGATTTTAATTTGACATTTGATTGACATGCTTCGCTGGGAACGGTAGATCGTTCCACCCTTCATTCACGCCTGCTGAGAGAATTGATTTTTATTGTTCTGGCCGACAAAGACTTGTCATTGTCATGTTATCAATCTCATTTGTGGATAATTAATATTTCACAAATACAGCAAAACCGCTATATTAAACAGTTAATCAAATTTAGGACTAAAATCTAATATCCTCCGCAGTTGGTGGTTGAATAAACGATTAGTTGAGATTTTCATGAGCTTACAATGTAGCAATATCAGCAGATAGGTATTATTGTTGGTTGATATCACATAGTTATAAGTTATCTAGTTTACAAGTACTTTCTATGAACTCCGTTTGAACGACCCACGATTCAACCCACATGCCCATTCCGATTTCATCAAATAGGTGACCCCGATTTACTGTTTCCATGACACCCTTAATCTCGTTCAGTGGTTTGCATTTTCAACTAAGCACTTCCATACTTTGGAAGTGTTAATCCTGGCTGTGTATGATAACGATAATCGTTAAACCATGACATATGCCATAGAGTGGCTTAAAACACAGTCTATTTTGCCACTGGCAATGGTTTCCATTAAAATTCAGTCCATGTTTGTTTGATCTTAACAGCTGGATTCAATTCCTAGAAAAGCAAAACAAATTAAGAATGCTCAGGGCCATAAATTGTGTCATGAAACACGTGACGGCTTCAATCTTCTTCGTGCCGCCATCAGAGTACTAAACTTGGCTGCAATAAAAAGAGTCCATCTTTTAGTCTAAGCTTTATTTACAACGAACCAACGGCTAACCGCTTCTCAACTTGGCTGTTCCCGAGCACTTAGCTCTACTTATACTTAGCTAATATTAGAGCTGAGTTTATATGTCCAGCAATATCCACAAAGATATTATGAATGCGAGACTGTTTGTCTGTTTGTTGCGCTTTTACGGCTTAACTTTAGCACCAACCTCAATAAAATTTAGCATAAAGGCGTAGAATTCTGGAGACATCACCATCTTTTTGCACTCACCCCAGCAGCTTTTATTATTTATTTTTGCCAATCATTGTTTCGGTATTGTTATATTTTGATTACCTTATATTCTTATCTCCAACTTTTTAAATAATGAATTGTTCCTTTTTCTCTGCACTAAAGTTTCTAGAGGTTGAATTTGAGTACTTCTTATTGTTATTGGTTCTATTCTAACAGGGAAAGGAAGTCGACGCAGGCCAAGTCGCGTCTAGATTATAGTAACTTTGTGTGGCGACCGGTTCGGTTTTATCTCACTTGCACGTGGTAAAATGAGTAACAAAGAGATTAATTGTATCACAGTGACACAATATGATCAATATTACATTGTGTTATCGTTATCGGTTTTAGTTTAGGATTTACCTACCAAATGATTATTGTTACGAAAATTGACTGTTCTATAAACCTGTGGATTATAATATAAATAATAAACCTTAAAAAAAAAACAGACCTTTGCATCTATTGTAGATGATTTATATAGCGTCAGGGGCAATTAGCGATTACTCGTGCCCCTACTTACGGGACGCTATAGTGCCTGGGACAGGACTTTAGATGGAATAGGCTTGCCCAGCACCCATACCATCCTGACAGCTTAGTCAGCCTAATCCACAAGAAAGACATGGTCAATACGTGCGGAGCTGACTAAGCCGCGGGTTTCCTCACGATGTTTCCTAATAATCCTCAAGTTATATTGATAAGTTGTACACAAAAAACAAGTCCATGACTCTCCAGGTCCGGTAGATTCCCATTATCCCCATATTATATCTTATTATCTCTTCCTCGAGATCTTATGAGATACACATAATAATGATTAGAAATTAAAAGCCATTCAACAAAAGCAACATTAAAGCTTTTCTGTTATAAATATGTTATTGTAATTGCAATTAGAAACATGTGCAGACTCTTTCGATAAACTTATTTTATTTCTAATGTCTGCGATTCTGCGTATAAATTTACTCGTAAATAACATATTACATGCCAAGTGATGTGCAATACTATCGGGTCTGGTCGTTAAATCGCACGCGACTGTAAATTTCACCGACTCTTTTCCTGTAACATACGAATACGAGCCAAGAGCCGAACCACGATTTAGAATCTTTGTAAAAGACCATTTTGCTAAAAAAAAATATTTGAGTTCAATTCTAGCTACAAATTAGAATATCAAATCAGGAAGCAACGAACGTGACATACATTTTACTAAACTCACATAGTTTGCAGTTTCAAGGTATGGGTATGAATAAATGAATAACCTTAAAAAAACTTAAAAGGACCCCGAGGTCGACGAGGCTTGCAAATGACAGCCGATAAACGAACTTGTTTTCGTTCGACGAAATTCAAGGCATATTGGTAGCCTATTATGAAGTTGGGCGTAAACCAACCAACGCACTTTCCAGCTTCGATTACATATTATGTCCGATAAAAATATGAGTAAAACAAACCACAGAATACACTACACGTAAATTCATTTATATTTTTCAAGAGTTGAGGACACTCTTGGGAAGCACTTGTGAATTTAATAGTTATATATCTTTATTTCGATGAAATTCACACCTAATTATACTTAGAGTCTCAAACTTAGAGTTTCTCAAGATTTCACGCATAACGAACAAATCCACTTCAATGATTCGCCAAGAGACTCGTAGAGTTCATTGGGCAATTACGAAGCCGTCTGAAGATCGACAGCAGCGAAGGGCGTTTCATTAACAAGCAAGGACAGTTTTTAAAGCAAATCGTTGACAAAGCGAGCATAATAGGGCCCAAGGGCATGTCGTCACTAATTGAGAAACAAGAAAGCTTAATAAAGGAAGTACTAGACAACCAAAGAATACAATAATAAACAACATTGTTCGGCCACTATGGTGGAAAATCGACCCATTTGATGTGGTTTCACCTTGATCATGCCAACAAAATTGGCGTATTACGAATAAATTTCCCCTGTAAGATAGCTTTTCAAAGGTCGACATAACTGGAAAGCGGGATCGGAGTTTGAGCACCTGGATAATATAAAATCCTTAGCTGTAAATCTCTGAATCGTCAAAAGCTTTTGTCCAAATTGACGCGGACGGAAAAGGTTCACTTGAGATATGGGTTTGTGGCGTGGCGTGCGCGCAGGTTGGCCGTCTCACATCGCGTAGTCGCTCTATACCAGAAACCGCGCCCCGCGCTTCACCGGCCCGCTCGCCCCGTTTGCCTGAATCAGTCAGCCGCACGATCCCACGGCGAATGCACGCTCGCTCGCCTCGCCACATATACGTACGCGCCGCATGATTTACGCGAAATTAAACCTTACTTACTTACAACAACTTTGTTTACATTCCTGCGTGGCTCATATCCCGCTATATTGGTGACCTACGACGAAAGTTTTAAGTGACTCCGGACATTGAACACAAAATAAACAAAGAGACATTTCGGTACCTACCTACGAACTATTTATAGCACGGTAGGGTGAATTAACCTGTGGCCGCACGGTAGGGTGAATTAACCTGTAGCCGACCACCTCGCCGCGAACGTAAAACGTGCAGTGCTCAAAATATTTTTTTTTTTTATAGACTCAGAAACCGTAAACTAGTGAATATTATTTCGTAAAATGGCCACGAGTGACACGGGATCGAAAAAAGAGACCGAAGATGGCAGTTCGCAGCCCGAGAAGGCGGTTTGTTCATCTGATATTTTTCGTGTCGGGGTACGACTTCCACCGTTTTGGGCAGAAGAACCCGCCGTATGGTTTGCTCAGATCGAGTGTAGTTTCGCACTCTCTGGCGTAAAGGATGACGAAACCAAATATCACTACGTAAGTGCGCAGCTTGAACACCGTTACGCTGCAGAAGTAAAAGATATTCTGGTCAATCCTCCGGCGAAGGGCAAATACGAAAAACTTAAAAGTGAGTTAATAAAGAGATTGTCTGCGTCACGGGAAAAAGAATTAACTCAGCTGCTCATGCATGAGGAGTTAGGAGACCGACGACCATCCGCGTTCCTCCGACACCTGCAGCATCTGGCTGGCCCAAATATACCAGATGATTTCATCAAGACCGTGTGGACAAGCCGCTTACCTGGTAACATACAGATCGTTGTAGCATCACAGCCAGAGTCTTCGCTCACAGCACTCGCGGATTTAGCGGACAAAGTGCATGATCTCGTACCAGCCAAACCGCAAGTATCCTCCACAGACGTGGTTCCTGGTTCCATGGTTGAGCAATTGTCAAGGGAAATCGCCGAGCTCAGTCGCCAAGTGCAAGCACTTTCATCAATGGATTCAAGATCCCGATCGAGAGAGAGAGGCCAGCGCAATACGAGCAACACGCGTTCTCAGTCCAACTACAGGAAGTTTCCTACGTGCATTTTCCACCACAGATATGGTGACAAGGCGCGGAGATGCCTGAAGCCCTGTGACTTCCAACCAGGATCGGGAAACGCCAGAGGCAGTCATCAATAGCGACACATGATTGCCCAAGCTCAGCTGGTCGCTTATTTATTACGGATAAACGAACAAAGATACAGTTCCTGGTCGACACAGGTAGCGACCTCTGTGTTTTTCCTCGCTCCGCTCTGAAACAAAAGCGACCACGAACTACAGATTTTGATCTCTTCGCGGCAAATGGAACATCAATCGCCGTTTATGGCTTCTATCAAATGGAGCTAGATCTGGGCCTACGTCGCGCTTTTTCCTGGCGATTCACAGTAGCTGACGTTACCAAGGCAATCATCGGCGTCGACTTCTTATCTTTCTACGGTTTAATGGTAGACTGCCGCCACAAACGCCTCATCGACAACGTGACTACTCTGTCAGCAAGCGCAGCCCCAGTTCCTTCATCCGACGCCATTTCCTCCGTGAAGACGATGACAGGCGAGTCAAAATACATAGATCTTCTTCGGGAGTTCCCAGATATTACTCGCCCAGCAGGCACACATCGGGTCATTCGTCATAATACGGTTCATCATATACGAACCTCAACAGGACCACCAGTATACTGCACACCAAGAAGACTCGCTCCAGATAAACTCAAAATTGCCAGACAAGAGTTCGAAGAGATGTTGAAGAATGGGACAGCAAGACCATCAGAGAGCCCCTGGTCGTCACCACTTCACCTTGCTCCGAAGAAAGACAACGGATGGCGGCCATGTGGCGATTACCGGATGTTGAACGCCCGAACGATCCCCGACCGATACCCCATCCGTCACATACAAGATTTCACTCAGAATATAGTCGGTTGCAAAATATTTTCAACAGTGGACTTGGTTAAAGCGTATAACCAGATACCGGTCAACCCTGAAGATATCCCTAAAACGGCCATCACCACGCCGTTCGGAATGTTCGAGTTCCCTTTTATGACCTTCGGGCTTCGAAACGCCGGACAAACATTCCAGAGATTTGTCGATGAAATGACTAGAGACCTGGACTTCTGTTTTTCATACCTAGATGACTTCTTGATTTTTTCTCCTGACGAAGAGACTCATTTTCATCATCTTCGCATCCTTTTCTCACGTCTGAAAGAATACGGAATGGTCATTAATACATCCAAATGCATTTTTGGGGCAGAAGAAGTAACCTTCCTTGGATGCAGCGTATCCGCCAGTGGAATCAAGCCATTAGACGCCAAGATCCAAGCCATAAAGGACTTTCCCATCCCAAAAACCGTAAAAGAACTGAGAAGATTCCTTGGCATGATAAACTTCTATCGTCGATTCATCCAAAACGCAGCCGAGTCGCAAGCACCACTACATAACTTGCTCACCGGATCCGTAAAAGGCTCACATCCAGTAGACATCACCGGAGAAGCCCTACAAGCATTCGAAGCCTGCAAGGAAAGCTTATGCAGTGCAGCACTCCTAGCACACCCAGACATGGAAGCAAAACTAGCGCTCGTCACGGACGCTTCAGACACTGCAATCGGGGGAGTTTTACAGCAGCAGCACGACGGCCATTGGCAACCTTTAGCCTTTTTCAGTCGCAAATTGAGCCCATCACAGAAGAAATATTCTCCTTATGACAGAGAACTGCTCGCCATTTATGATGCTATAAAACATTTCCGACACCTCGTGGAAGCTCGACACTTCACTGTTTTCACAGACCACAAGCCCATCTGCTTCGCGTTCCACGGGCACAAAGAGAATTGTTCACCGCGTCAGTTCCGTCATTTCGACTTCATCGCTCAGTTTACAACAGATATCCAACACATATCAGGGAAGGACAACATTGTCGCGGACACACTCTCCAGAATAGAGGAAATAGTCCAACCAGTCGAGTTGTTACAACTAGCAAAGTCACAGAACAGCGATCCAGAACTGATACAACTTTTAGAAGGAGGGACATCACTGAAGCTAGTCAAAGTAACCATTCCTGGAACAAAACTGGAACTTTTCTGCGACGAAAGCACACCAACTTCACGACCATATGTACCAAAAGAGCTCAGAAGGCAAGTCTACGACAGCCTACACTCGCTAAGTCATCCCGGCGCTAATGCCTCCGCAAGACTAGTGGCACAGCGTTACGTGTGGCCTGGCATAAACAAAGATTGTCGCGAGTGGACCAAGCTCTGTCACGCCTGTCAGCGCACGAAGATCACACGGCATGTATCACCACCGTTAGGAACCTTCAAGCTTCCAAGGGCTAGATTCAGCTATGTACATATAGATCTCGTTGGACCCTTACCACCCTCAGATGGATACCGATATTGTCTCACCGCTGTCGACAGGTTCACACGTTGGCCGGAGGCAGTACCCTTGCAAGATATTTCAGCTGAAACAGTCGCCAAAGCTTTTGTCTCCAGCTGGATCTCACGCTACGGATGTCCATCTGAAATCGTAACAGACCGCGGAAGTCAGTTCGAGTCCGCACTCATGAAACAACTTTCAGAACTGGCAGGATTTCAACGCAACAGAACTACTGCGTATCATCCTGCAAGTAACGGCATGGTTGAAAGAATGCACCGGCAGCTCAAGGCGGCCATAATGTGCCACGAAAGCCCAAGCTGGACCGAAAGCTTACCTTTAGTACTCCTGGGAATGAGAACTGCCTTCAAGGAGGACATCCAAGCGTCACCCGCTGAACTCCTCTATGGTGAAACCCTCAGACTGCCCGGAGAATTTCTGCAGCAGTGCACAACACCGCACACGACTAGCGACTTCACAGAATTTACAGCACGTCTTCGTTCGATCATGAACAATATCCGTCCTCAGCCAGCAGCAAGACACAGTAGACGCGGAATTTTTATATTTCGAGACTTACCATCTGCAACTCACGTTTACGTCCGCGATGACACCGTGAGAGGATCTCTTCAGCCGGCTTACACTGGACCATACGAAGTACTGCAACGTGATGCCAAGTTCTTCAAGCTGCGAATGAAAGGAAAAGAGCAGACAGTATCAATAGAAAGGTTAAAACCAGCATATTTACTTACCTCAGATGCTCGTCCAGATGCCCGTCCAGATGCTCATCCAGAAGCTCGTACGCTAGAAAAAGAAAAAATAACACCTCCTGTTCCTGAAAGCAAAGATGCAAATGTCAAAACTACACGTTCGGGGAGAAAAGTGAGATTTCCTGATCACTATCGCCCATCCTAGGATGGTCTCCGGGGGGGAGTCCTGTGGCGTGGCGTGCGCGCAGGTTGGCCGTCTCACATCGCGTAGTCGCTCTATACCAGAAACCGCGCCCCGCGCTTCACCGGCCCGCTCGCCCCGTTTGCCTGAATCAGTCAGCCGCACGATCCCACGGCGAATGCACGCTCGCTCGCCTCGCCACATATACGTACGCGCCGCATGATTTACGCGAAATTAAACCTTACTTACTTACAACAACTTTGTTTACATTCCTGCGTGGCTCATATCCCGCTATAGGTTTCGAAATGTTAGTAAGCATTCTTCACACCCTATTCGTTACAATAAATATAGGACAAAGGAATTAGTAATATTATACCGAATATCTGTTGGTTCGCCAATAAATAACGATAGCATGTAATTAAGTGTATTTGGCACAAGTTCTTTTTTACAATGTACCTCTAGGTAAGTACCTGCATTGTAACTACAGTACATTTATTTCACATACATGCCACACCTGCTTTCCGCAGTGCACGACCAACGGCACTTTGGTAGACCTAAACATGGCAATGAATAGAGCTATTGAGTTGGATACACACCTTGAACTGTATCCTTGTGTACTTTCATCATTGATCATTATTATTAAGATTGCTAACTTTTTATTTTTGTTTTCGTTAAGTTACATTATTACTTTTCTATATTCATTTTACCTCATTTATGTACCCATTTATCTTTTTATTCTAAGCATTTGAAACCTTGAAATTTAATAGGTATTGCGGAGGAGGGCGTTGATGTTCGCGACACAGTTTTTAACTCCTGCGAATTTCATCGTTTTCCATCTGTTTCTGTTCCATTTGTATTAAGTACCAAATAAAGAAATTTTGATTTTGATTTTTGATTTTTTTGATTGGTCGAAGAGGGTTTTGAGAAAGTCTTGACTCGATAAAAAGAAAAAGAAGAATGGTATACTATTTGTTTCTTGTGACCTAGCTAAAGACTGCTGTGTAATCCTTCGTTCAAAAAAAGTAACAATGGTGACCAAAAGAGGATGAGACGAACAGACGAAACATACCAAAATCGTAAAGAGGTCATAAGCAGCTTATGCAAGCGACTGTGATGGCAATATAGCAACATTGGCTAGTGGCAGCCGGTCAAACGTGTATTACACAAGAGGCTGGCGACATGACACTACTAACCGAAACACACACCGGCAGGCCGTACGTGCTTTTACTTTCAATGGACTTCATTCACCGGAATACATCGATCGGAAAAGAACACTCCGTCGAGACGTTTTTGCGAATCAACGATATTGAATAGTACATTGTTACCTGAGTGTTGAAAGTCACGTTTTTTGAGTCCCGAGACGGGTTTGGCGCCAGAGCGTTAGCGAGGGCGCCAATGGAGCTTGAGGGACTTAAAAGACTTTCAACCGAGGTAAACACTGTGCTTTTCATTACGAATGCAAGGAAAGTAAAAAATAAAAACATGAAAGAAAATTAGTGAAAATAAAGATTGAATTGCCGCCTTCCCGGTTTTTTTTTTCTTTTTTCTGGCGGGTCTTCGGCTACGGCTCACCAGCATTATTCAGCCATTATTTTCATTTTCATAATTAAAAAAATGGTAAATTGTTTGCTCAAATCTATGTTATTTTAAATAAATAGTTGAAGCTATATATTAATCAAGTAATTTAGAAGATATATTATTTATTTAATACTATCTTTATGTTATTTAAATTAAAATTTTACATTGCGCTCTAATTAGACTTTTTAAACTTCTTACCGTTGTAATGGGTTTCCAACCTACTTGCTGAATAAAAAGTTAGAATTTGGTTCAACGACCTCTTTGCAGTTAAAAAGACTTTAGAAAGTTGGAACATGGTTGAATAAAATAGAACTTGTTTTTTTTTATAATTTGACAGCTGCCAGTAGAAAGCGATTCTCCCTAGGGCTGAAAGTTTTACTTTCAATTAGGCCCCTCAGGCAACTTCAGACCTACTTTCAGAGTATGAGTAATGAAAAGTATTTTGTTATGTCTCATTACTCAACTCTTATCAAAATACTCAAAGTTGTTCTTTTTTCTACGTGTAGGTATCCATAATTCTATATCCATGAGGATCAGATAGGATAAGACATATCATTATCACGCCCACGCAGTGTATTTTTACAGAATATGATTAATATGTATAACATACACAATACCGAATTTTATATTGTTCTGTACACGCACTATATTTTCTTACAGCAAGTAAATTGACTTGGTAAGAGGTTAGTTAGTACACTTAAGGCTTGCGCACACCTAGTTCGCTGGCGGTAGCGATCAGTGAAACACTGTCAGATTTGAGATTTGACAGCGATATTTGACAGTGTTTCACTGATCGCTACCGCCAGCGAACTAGGTGTGCGCAGGCCTTTATGAGACAACCATAATTATCTGGAAGAAGGTAAGAATGATGTCAAAAAAACATTTGAGTACCCAAACGTTCTTATTTTGTATCCCAGCCCGTAAGGTATTAAAGACACAAGCGCTAACAATATTAATAATTTATTCAGCATTCTATTCGATGCGGAGAATAAACCCATCGATGCTTACTAGAATACTAAACGTAGAACCAACTAAATTATATCCGTTCTCAGTTTAATTCCAACCGAAACAACTATGAGATCTGTCATTTCCCGTTCTCAAGGTAAAATAATCGCAATAATAAACTACGTGACTGTGTCACCCTCCCCCACTGCAGAGCAAAAGCCTCCCTTCCCTTGAACCATCGTTATTCCTTTTTTGGGCGTCAGTGAGAAATATTCCCTTCAATATTCTATGACAAAAGTTTTTTTTTTAGGTATATATTTTTAAGATAGAACATATTTTTGAAAATCATCAAATCAAGTTATCCAACAACAATCAGATAACATTGAACTTCTGAACAAGTTACATAAAAAAGTTACACTGACCATCCCGTTCGCGAATGACGCAACCCGAACTTTTAACGATGACATTTTAATTCAATTAGTAACATTCTGACCGGTCCGGGCCAATCATCCCACCTGGCGCAGGCAAGCCTCGGGCATCAAACAGAATTTGAATGAAATAGGCTAACTGTAATCCGCATGCATGATAGATTATCCCTTCAGATCTTTCAAAGTCCGAATCAGACAAAAGGTACCTACCTACCTTTGAGGAAGTCTCAAAACGGAAGTCAAATGTCACGTCAATTACATTCCCTTTTGCTAAATGTGCATTGTTTTTATTTTTGCGAATACACATTTTTTTCTGATTCTAGATTTAATATACCTACTAATTGTAATTTTCCACACACATGTCATACAAATGCGGTGACACTATCAATTTATGCATGCAAACAACCAAACTAAACCAGAATCTCTTCGGCTACATTAAATTAAATTCCGAACTGTGTTCCGAACAGTTCTGTTATGACGTCATGCTTATCTCCTCGAGTAATCAACGCAGATAGCATCTCGTTTGAAAGCTCTGGAGGTATAATTAACCGCCATTATCTCATAACATCACGTTTTGTGAGGCGAAGCTGTTTGCTGAAGGATCTGTTTTGAATTGGTGCGTCACAAAGATAATATTCAAGTGACTTTTAGAATTCTACAGAATATGGAGAGAAAATAAGGAAGGTTCGATGAGGATTGAGCCGACAGACTACATACAATAAAGATAACTTTCATGTAAGCAATAAATATGTAATAGGTAGTTTAATGGTCGAAAAAAGAAACTATGATTCACCAAAAGGTCAATGTAACACATACCGACTAAAATATGAAGTCAAAACCTGCACGCGTTGGCATTTCCGGAGCTAAAAATTTTTCATCTTATAGTACTCACTAGTCCCAAACCACAAAGAAGGTCCTTGCAACATGCAATTGAAGATTCCAGGCCAAAATTACGAGTCTGAGTCTCATTAGTTCTAAACGAAGCGTAAAAGTAAACACCACAGTGTGTGTGACTAACAATGAGTTGTTTCTTTATTTGCACGCAATGAAAATTGATTATCCATTCAATGGCACGGCATCGAACTCTTACCATTTTTACATTGTCAATGAACATGCATAGGAGAATAGTACATTGTTACCCGAGTGTTGAAAGTCACGTTTTTTGAGTCCCGAGACGGGTTTGGCGCCAGAGCGTTAGCGAGGGCGCCAATGGAGCTTGAGGGACTTAAAAGACTTTCATCCGAGGTAAACACTGTGCTTTTCATTACGAATACAAGGAAAGTAAAAATAAAAACATGAAAGAAAAATTAGTGAAAATGAAGATTGAATTGCCGCCTTCCCGGTTTTTTATTTCTTTTTCTCTGGCGGGCCTTCGGCTTCGGTTCGCCAGCATTATTTAGCCATTATTTTCATTTTCATTATTTTTGTTTGCTCAAATCTATGTTATTTTAAAGAAATAGTTGAATTATAAATCAAGTCATTTAGAAGATATGTTATTTATTTAATACTATCTTTATGTTATTTAAATTTAAATTTTACATTGCGCTCTAATTAGACTTTTTAAACTTCTTACCGTTGTAATGGGATTCCAACCTACTTGCTGAATAAAAAGTTGGAATTTGGTTCAACCTCCTTGCAGTTTAGAAAGTTGGAACATGGTTGAATAAAATAGAACTTGTTTTTTTTTTATAATTTGACAGCTGTCAGTAGAAAGCGATTCTCCCTAGGGCTGAAAGTATAACTTTCAATTAGGCCCCTCAGGCAACTTCAAACCTACTTTCAGAGTATGAGCAATGAAAAGTTATAATTATTTATTAGGATCATAACTTCACTGGCAACTTAAGGCAGAAGATCGGAAGGCAGAGGTGAAAATGGGGAGGAGGCCTTGGTCCAACAGTATAAAATGACCATAACTATACGCTATTTATCACGATATGAGAGTATAATTTTATCAATGCAAATTGAAAATAGCAAAATCTCGCCGCGCAGCTTATTTGATCTAGATAGAGAAGACTGGTTATGAAAATATCCATGCCTAATGTTGTTTTGCGATATGTTACGCATCCAACATCTTACTAATATGCATGCAAAGATTAATCAAATGTTTCGATATTTAAGCATCAATCTATTTTTCTTCTTCCTGCTCTTATCCCACTTTATGTGGGGCCGGCATAGAATGTCTTTCTCCTCCGTTCCTCTCTGTCAGCAGTCATCTCTACATTGACTCCTCTCTTATCCATGTCATCTTTCACACAGTTCATCCATGTTTTATTTGGTACACACATATCCATCCACATCCATACTCATCACTCTCCTAGGTACATGACTTTCATCCCTCCTCATGACTTGCCCTTACCACGCTCTTGCTCCAAATTTTAATGTCACAGATTTTTACAGAACAGAAATTGTGACGTGAACTTGGAACAGGTTACTTTTTAATAGGGTCTCGGGGGAGCAAAGTTGCGGGTGGAAGCTGGCACCTTATAAAATGTTGAAAGAAGTATGTACTCACTTGCCAGACAGCACCAGCGAGAGGCTGTCGACCTTGGTGACCTTCTCATGTGCATAGAGCTCGTGGCACTTGAGATAACGCACGTTGCGCATACACATCAGCACCCTTCGGAACTGCCGTCTGGAGACCCGTAGCGGCTTGAACAACGCGCAGTAGACCTGGTGAAAAGAGGCTTAATATAATTAATAATCAAGTCACAAGTGGAACAGAAATGGCACAAATTGAAGGAACTGTGCGCTTGGTAGCGATAAGATGCTAACGAACCTCAAACACACAAACAATATAATACAATTTATACTTATATCTAAAGATCACAAAGTTTACACTGATGATATTGCTGGTACCAGATTTTAACCATATGGGATGGATTCATGGATAGCACTTATTAATCATGTAGTTTTTCATTTCAGTCCAACAGTTATACTGCTCTAAGGCATGCTTTTTTTTCTTGCCGTCTTAAAAACTCTTTCAAAACAGTGTGTGTGGTGCAAGCTTAAGTGCAATAAAGTATGTAGGTATATTTTAAGTGATTTCCTATATGTCGCATGAAGTGCTTCTTTATTTCTCAATGCTAAAGAGCCGTTAGAAAACTCTTAAAATTATGGATGCCTACATACATGCCTCACTAATATTAAACAAATTGCTTGCTCACTTATGCATTGTGCTCGTTACCTTGAGATCTCAAAGGCAAATCTCACGCGCCAGTCGTGTACTGATTACCCTAAGCTGCGGGCGCATACGCCACAAAGCAGTTCCGAGAACATTTTTTAGCCTTCAACTGCTTTCAAGGCAAAACTATAGAAATAGAATATCTTTCATAAAGGCACCCGATAGAAATACATATGCTTGGAAGACATCCCGTTGGATCTTTACTGGGAATCTGTCTAAAGAAGTCAGAAGCCTATTCACTATGTTTGGCCTACCCACTTTTTGAATTATGCGAATGAGTTCAGCCAGATCTAAAAAAATAACTTCGTTTGCTATCAGAAGCAATATTTACAAATTAGCTACGGTATGTAAAGCCAATAACATCTGCACTTGGCCTTGTGATAAACTCAATACCTATATAATATGATAATCGGACGGACTTAATTTAATTGGATGAATGTTAATAAAACCTTGCTACTAAAAGGTATTTCGAACGAAATAATAACAAATAGGATCTGTGATTATTTTATTATGTTATCTGATCCTTTTTGCCCATGGGTATGGAAGGATGTTATATTCCTAAACAAAGAGAATTTATTTTATTTTATTATTTATTTATAAGTGCAAAATAAAAATGAACCAACAATCTTATAACCGAATTACCAAGATGGATCATGACCGATTTTCCAATTTGGAAAGTTTGCTTCAGTGAATATTTCTTATCGAATCTATAGCTTAAGACTTACGTGTAAGCTAAAGTAAATATATTTATCGGTATTTATAAGAATTTAAATGCAAAAGCATAGGAAATTCCTTTTGAAACAATTATTATATTTTTAACACCATTTTTATGAACAACGGGGTATTTGATACCCGTGATCATGGTGCATGCAACTGTAGCGAAATATTGGGAGTCCAAACTCACAAAATTAAATCATAGTAAATACCCCGTTGTTCATAAAAAAAAGTAATAAAGTTCAAAAAGGACATTCGTTGTTCAATCACGCCTTCAGAGGAAATAAGTTCGATTCGTGACTGGGAATAACTTTTTATCTAGACGCCTAGCAAAAGTAGCTTCGTATTTTAAGAAGAGAATAGCGAAATTACCTTGATCGATTTGCGAGGACTGTATAGATAGATAGACTTGAAACTAAATGAGAAATAAAACAAAACAAATTGTGACTTTTTAATATGATATAATATGTTTGATTTGAACAAGCGGATTGGCCACTAGTTAGATCGGTTAACTTTTATAACTCCACCGAGGATGCCCTGTTACCTTTTCAGAAATAGCTTTTGTTTTTGCCAGACTTTAATTAAAATGGAAGGTCCATCGTCAAATTAAGTGGCCAGCGGTTGCTAGGACTTATCCTACCAGGGTACTTATACCCTGAGGTCACAAGCCCTTTTACTTCATTTAATCTTCTTACAATGAACGGTCGTCAAGGTTTCAATATCATAGGGAAACATGTGGGAGGTACATCTGAGAATTTGGTGACCTTGCTAATAAATTTAGTGTAACAGGTAAATATAGGTACTCTTGGACAGCAGTTCAGGTAACTAACTAATAAGCAAAACAATCACAAGCCAATCTAAGCATGTGTAAGCAATAAATGTATTGAGCAATGAGCGAAATAGGTTGAAACACAATATTTCTTTCCAATGACAAGTCACATCGCTAATGACCTACACTACCAAAACTAATCTTGAATTTCTTTGAAAGGCATAATCATGACCTTTTCAGAAGTCACAAAGCCCTTATTTGTACGCTACTCATAATAATATTCATTAGGTAGGTAATGCTGGGAGTATTCGTCATCGGACGAAACTTCTGGGAAACGAATTAAATAAGCAACAGTCCTCTTAGGCTCGGGGAACTATTTATAGTTGCTAATGCTTACTTGCTTAGCAACCGAATGCTTTAGGACTTGATCTAATATTCTGAGTTGAAGCCCGGACTGACTGACTGGCATACGAGTACAACGAATCATAGTGCCGAGTCAGAGGAATCTCTAAACTAACTAGAATTATATGTCAGGATTCGTTACATACAATTTTAGAGATTTGAAATTGGGAAATTGTTTTTTTCCAAACGTATACCGATTTTTTTACGAACTACTAAAGCAAACAAATATAGGTACGGGCCGTACCTTTGATACAATATGTCCGGTATAATATGTATGATATTTTGTGTCGAGTGCACGAAAGGAGTCACTCTGAGAGAAATCCTTTCACCACACTGGTTCAAAAGAACCAGTGACTCGATAAGAAGAAGAAGAATACGTAAGCGCACACTAGTACGCATTCTTAAAAAAACTCGAACTTAACGAGTCAAAAATCGAGGTCAAAGTTGTTATAATACTAAAGAGATTCCCCGAAATGGTGACCGCAGGAAAACTAAGTTTGCACGGACGAAATCGCGAGAACTGCTGGTCTTGTTACTTATTTAACCCACTAAGATAATACTGAAAAATGCAATCACAAATTCTAGTATAGATTGAGGGAAGTTTATTTAAATTAAAGTTCTGCAGAGCTCCATTTCTGCTTGGTAGCAATACTTAAGATAATTGGATTGGCTGTAACAAAGTGAACATGCACCAGAAGAATTCGTAACAAATGTGTCTGAAGCACAATTCTTTAAAGGGTTACGATAAATAGGTCAGCAAGCTTGCTCGTTGGTTTGTTTCGGTATTTTTGTAACATTGAAGCTTTTTCCTACGCTTATTGCTTGGTTTTTATGGGAACTAAAAAAGCTCGTATTGTACGAACACTCACGAGTCTTTTGGCAAAGACAATGGCCTCCAACGGGCAAGTCTAGAGACTAGTAATCAACGTTACTTGTACGCAAAGAAAAACTATTTACTAATGTAAATAGTTGTTCGTTTGATTCCGTAATGTAACTCCGAGGGAAGAGGCTGGAGGAAGTAGGCCAGGGTGGGATTATGCAGTAGTTGACCTCGAACAAAAGACTACACCATATCAAGTTTGCATGCGTTTTACACAAAGCATCCCAGCTAATCTATTAAAAAGCGCTGACTAAGCTGCAGCGACACAGCGACGGCAAGAGGCAAAACAATGGAACGTTTTTAGAGACCTACTATATCCCGGACGCCATATTGTTCCTGGCTATTGTATCAGATGGAGTGAGCTGGGAAAAATATTCATCTCAAGAGCCCTGCATAACAACTCTGTTTACCAGACCCGAGTCTCGGAGACGGCGAATATTGACTTGTGCTATGCACATATTAGATTCTATACGCGGAGATTTCAATCTAAGTCTACAAAAATGGAAAGGATATTATAATAAAAAAAAACAGCAAGCAATATTTGTTTCAGCATTCGTTTACAATGTCGAACTTGCTGAAACTGCATTGTATAATTATCGTCGACTCCGTGTTTCTGGATGTTTGAAAACTGGGTTGTGCAAAGAACAAACGATATGGGTTTTATTTAAGTAATTATTCCATGCCAATTTGTAATCAATTGAAAGTAATGATTAACTAATAGGTACAGAACTAGAGAATACAATCCCGGGATCCCGAATCTCAGGATCCAGGGATCCCGACCGTTTTCTGGCCCCGAAAATCCCGGGACTGTACTTGACTAATCTCGGGATTTTCGGGATTGCCACAAACAAGTCTAGTTTGTATTCCGTAGTCCGTTGCGCCTTGAAAATAACCTTTCCTAGATTATTTTAATACATTACGACAAAAAGCAACTCTTACAATACGTAGGTACCCACTATTAACTACACAGGTACCAGTCCTAATAATATAGTTTGTCGTAGAACTTAGAAGGGACTTCCCCACTCGGAATACTTTAATACAATCAACGAACCAACAGGGAAATCACCCGATCATCTCTTGCTTTGATATTTCTGCGATTATATTTACGAAATTCTAAATAGTTATTTTGTGCTGTTTTTTAATTTCTTGCAAAAGTATAATATTTTTTGGTTTGTGTTTTTTCTTTTCTTATTATTATTCTGATTTGTGTTGTGCAAAGACATTAAAGACATTTATTTTTAAATACTCGTGTTTTTTTTATTTTACCCCAATATAGGCCCGGGATCCCGGGAAAAGGCTTCAAAAATCCCGTAAGCCCGGGATTGAAAAACATGCTCGGGATTGTATTCTCTATACAGAACAGACAGCATCAAAGTAAATGATGATAGTTATGAACGAAACCAAAAATTTTTAGGTAGGTAAGGTATGTTAAATAAACAAAATTTTGAAAAGAGCATCGATTAATGTTTTCTTGTAAGTAGGAACATACAAAATAGTCCTACATTATTTAATATATCACAGATGGTCTAAATAAAGGTCAAAATGAGGACTACAATTTTATATTTTGACTGGCCTCTAGCTCAGTTGGTAGTAGCTCTGCCTTCTGCGCCGTAGGTCGTGGGTTCGATCCCCACCGAGAACAAATATTTGTGTGGTGAACATAAATGTTTGTTCTCTGTCTGGGTGTTATATTGTATTCTAAGTATGTATTTACAAAAAAAAAATGTATTCAAGTATTATATCAGCTATCCGGTTCCCATATTACAAGCTCTGCTTAGTTTGGGGCTGGGTAGTGTTGTGTGAATTGTCCAAAAAAAAAAAAAAAAAATAGGTACTTACAGAATAAGTTTAGTTCAAGTAGTGACACATGGTGGAAAATGTCCCAATCACAAATAGGAACTTGCAATAAACGACAATGTAAGTTCGATTTTCCCATACATGTTTGTGATTTGAAGATATATTTCCAGTCCATATTATTTATGTTTTCCGCCATCTATCACGCGCAGACTTATTTTACGCGGTACGCGGTATTTCTTTATGTTGCTGACAATACAACAAAACAGCAAATAAAGCATTTCAAATAACTGCGTAGGTTTGTTGTTTAGAAAGGTATAGGTAAGTATAAGTAGGTATCTGTAATGAATTCGTTATTCAATGCCAACTAAGTTGTAAAATTTTTGTCAAACACTATCGTCAAAACGTGTTTTGTCACAACTAAGGTCACTAACTCACAACTAATGGCTTCGACGTTGAAAAGACTACCAGTTTATTAACGTTAAAAGATAGTAAACTAAAACGACAAGTTTTAGAGTTCTTCTTGCTCAAAAAGGTTAAGGAAACGTTTGATCGTCAGCATTTTTCAATGCCTACATATTTGACGTATTCAGGTTTTAGATTTAGCATTCGACCGCATACTAGTTTTCTTGTATCTATGGTTAAACACGTATGAATGAAATTAATTGACATTATAGTGTGGTCATTCAACCTTACATACACTTGTTTAATAAACATTTTGAAAGCGATAGTGGTCCTTCGAGCCGGATTATTAGGAAGACGTCGACCAGCAAATTCATTATCTCACGGACGCTTCACACATTACACTGGTTTTTCATCGACAGGAATAAAAAGTATTTCATTCACGGAACCATCTACATTCTGACTTCTGAACTGTTGATCATGCTTACCTAAATACTCATATCGCTCTCACAATATGTGCGCATACAATCCATGGGTTTTTCATGCTATCAAGAGAATTTACTTCTATTAACTGTGAAACACCCGTACAGTTCTTTCTTTCGAATGGCAATAAATCTATAGAACCTATTGTTATGTTAATGCAGAATTCATGACAAAAAGGTTAAATTCACGGTCGTCGAGACAATGGCAAATAAGTGGCAAATGCATTGAGTTTATAACGCTATGATTGAGAAAGCAATGAATTGACGTTTGCGTTGCAATAAAAAAATTGGCACAGACTATATTAGGTAGACAAGCTACAGTCAGCAAAAACATTCAATATCCATGTTTTACACCAAAAAAAAGGTTTGATTTGCAATTTGTTTTGCAGATAGTCATTACTCAAGGCGCATCTTCAAATTAAGTTATCCCATTAACTTCGAAAAAGTGTAAAATTAAGTTTTAAAGTTATAGGTGTATACTATTGTTTTGCCGTACCTTTCTCAGGTAAACCGTACAGGTAGAGAACCCTAAAACCACACGCTGCATAAAAACTTTAAGAAAAAAAACTACATCAAATGCACGAGGAAAACGAAATAGAACGTTTTTATTTAGAACTACACACAGAGCACCAAACACGCTTTTGCTGAACTACATGCTCGTATTCGTTGCAATTACTTTCATTTTTGAATCTCGTGATTTTAACTCGTAAGTTGCAGGGATCGTAATGGAACACGGCATTTCGTTCCTTGAGGCGTACGAAACAAAACGTATAATATCGTGCAGGCACCCATGTATCGTAACCACTTTACCGAGCGTTCAATTTGAGATAAAATCCCTAGGACCCGGTACGTGATTCAGTTTAACTTTATGCTTACGAGAAAATATCTAATGTTTTTATTTAATACACCTATGTATCTCCTACTTCTTAGCTTTCCTTAAGGTGACAAGAAAGCTCATAAAGACAGATTCTTCTGAAATTATGTCACGGTAAAAGAATGCACGATAATGATATGGAAAATTAGGCCTGAAGATACAGCTACAAGATAATAAATAATTTACAAAAAATCTGTCATAGTCTAGCTAGAGTTTAATCGATTTCCAGGAAAGTTATTAGCTTCAGATGTTATAAAAAAGTTTCGGGAGTTTTTAAGTTATGAACCAATCCAGGACAACGTTGGAAAATCCAAACCAATGACTTTAGGGTAGTAATGAAGAGTTACCTACGACTTGATACCACTAGTGCAATCGGGCAAGGTGCGAGGTGATTTAGCATAAATCGATAGTTTAGTCACCTAGCTCTGATTTCGAAGGTTTGGTAGAAACGGTAGGAACCATGCCGTAGTTTGTTGCCAGTTCTTCTAGTCTAGAGTCTAGAGACTAACTCGCACCTAGACTCACCTAGCTCTAAGACTAGTAGTAGTACTAGTATACAATCCAGATTATAGTCTAACATACAAAGAGGACGCGACCTCAAATCGGTAAAGTTGGCACAGGAATCCATGTTCAGTCTAGATACCTAGTAAGTCTAGTTACTAAAAGGCTGTGATACTTCTGGGATTCTACCGTTTTGAATAATAAGACTGGATAAAATACAGATCATTTTTGTGAGAGACATAAAACGCTAAAATATGAGCCTGCAAAAAATTATGGACTAGAGACTACGCGTCTTCGTTTTAAGCCAAAGATTCGAAGACCAGCGAAAAGAAAAAATAGCCAACACTTTGCCTATCGACTATTTCATTAAATCTAAAATCGATTGCAAGCTGTGAAACCTTTATCGCTGTTTTACCAACGATAGGGTGCAAGCGAGGGGCGACGTTTGACGTCATCACTAAAGGTCATTCAACTTGTCCTACTGACCTGATCTTTTAATGATCCCTCTTTTAAAGTATATTTTATATCGTAGAAAACACCATCCATCAAAGTGCTCGTTGCGAGGGCTACTGCCATTAATTGCTTAGCCAGCAGTAGCGCTGTGGCAAAATGGATAGCTGGTTAGGTTGGTCAAATCAGAACTACAAACCATACTCCTTCCTAGAACCTCTTGGGTCTTAAAGTCTTATGCCAAGGAGATCGTCTATCTTTTTTCTTTGGCAATTTCACGTCTTAAACGTCGACCTAATAAAAAAAACATTTAAATAGGCACCTCCAACAGTTGACTTAGAAATGCCTTTATAACCCTTGTTTCCGGGGTTTCATAAATACCGAAGTAAGTCAGCTGAAATATTAACTACGCCCATTATTAAATAGGTTACAAGTACATATTAGGTCAATGACTAAACCCAAAAACAATATTTTATTGCTCCTCACCACAGACAATGAAATGAACAAACAGCTAGGTAAACCGCTGACAAAACTCATCATCTGTTTATTTAAATACATAAAATCACGCTTCTTTTCTATGGGGATAGGCAGAGATAACCGATTTCCACTTGCTACGATCCTGACATACCTACCTCTTTCGCTTCATTCAATCTCTTATCATTCTTCGTAGGATGCTCGTCGGCCAAAATGTCCGAATAACATTTATGTATGTTAGTCTCTAAGGTATTTATTACTATGGACCCAAAGTGTTTCATTTTTGTAATGTGTGCATTTTATATTGGTCTGAAATAAACGATATTATATATTATATTATTATTTCGGAATCGGTCCGAAATGTTACCAAACACAAACACATTCTTTCTACCTGCAAACATCAATCAGAGAAGCAGGTTAGAAGTTAGTGCAAACATAACGGCGCAAATGCGTGGTGTTGTGGGTGACTTATTGTTATGCAACTCGGATTGAATGCGGCACCCCTTTTTAGGGTTCAATTCAAAAGTATAAGCGATCCCATTCTTTTTTTAATTGATCTAAATTCATAACCAACCTGCCAATAATTTAGTGTATGGATGACTGAAAAACCTAATAGGAATGAGGAACGGTTCAGTTTACACGACTTTCTTACGTCTGTGTTTAGTAATTATACCTAATGCTATTTTTTTTCTGTCACCATGCGACCTTGTATGATTATGAAAAAAGAGATAAGTACACTTACCTACTTAATTATAAAAGAATATGCCTATTTATTACATTTTAAAACCGTAAGTTTCTATTTATTTATTTATTTAGACAAATGCATTTTGGGCTTCTATTGGGATTTCTTAGTTTTTCCGTGTCTTCAAACTTGTGCATTCCTTTAAGAATGTCGTAAGTTTTTCGTTGCTATCAATTCTCTATTCACTGATAACTTGGACCCCGTCTATCGTTGCACGCAGACCAAAGCATACCCACTCCGCATATATCGACTTTCGAAACCAATGTGATTCATCCTTAGAAAAGCTTGAAAACAAAGCTGTGCGAACTTCCATAGAGCTTTCGGTTAAGCTGCGTTTACATTGACGCGTAACAGGGCGGTATGAAGATGAAACGTTTTAATTCCATGCACGGGCGGGTGGTACACCTTCAGATCTCAGCCTTAAGCCCACAGCTGGACATAGACCTCCCCTCCTCTCCATTATAACATTTCCAGGAAGAAACATTCTGAGCCATATCTATCCACCGACTTTCCGCGATCTTGACGGTTCAAGATCTTATAAGACTTGAGTACTAACTCAAGATTTTTTGAAGAGTGTTGGAGAGAAATCAACAATCAACAGAATATCGACGCGACGATATTATGTGTACCCATTTAGTGGGATGGAGAATTTGGTCATGGAAGCGCTACTCCAAATTCCACTCCAGTGGAAATATTCCACTCTTTAAACAGGTCCGCTTTAATCAGAGATTCTCTGCATTCTTTCTTTCTTTCTCGGCAGCAAACAGAACAGGGAGGTTTTGAAGTTTCTTATGTTTTAACTCTATGTTCCTCATGGCTATCTTGATCATCTTTAACCCAGTTATATTTAATCTGAGGTTATAGTAGGTATTAACTTATACTGAAGCTTTCCAGTGATGTTTTCAATTAAGTATTATTGACAAGGTTGTGAATAGTACTTTTTAAATTAACGCGATCGTTATGCATAATTATATGGAACAAACGGGTTTTTGATCGCGATTACCTTTATTAATTCCCGACGTTTCAAAAAAAAAAAATACCCCAATTTCAATCGTGAAGACGGCTATAAACTTTCTTCGTCTTGGAATCCTGTTTTCGTTAAGTGTATCCGTCGCGAAAGATCAGCGCAGTGTGTAGATACAGTTAGTGTGGTGTGTCGTAATATGAACGCGGACATTTCTAGTTCTGGAGACCAAGTGAGGGTAGTTGCAAATAAAACTGCCACCGCTTCTCGACAGTAACTCCAATGAACTCCAGTCATCCCGTGACCACGGTTGTTGCAACACAGCCGAAACGTCGGGAATTAATAAAGGTAATCGCGATCAAAAACCCGTTTGTTCCATATAATTAAGGTTGTAAATGTTTGTTAATAGTATCACCGGTTTACAAAAAACTTTCAAGAGATGATTTGATAAGACAACACACATTTTAACCAAATCTTCATGAATACAAATTAAGCCTGAGTGGTTAAAATGAAAGGGAAAATACAACATTTACCTTCTTTTGTATCGTTGGTCTCATAGACTCTTCTCCAAGTCCTACTCTGCTGTTTTAAGGAGTTGGGCTGCCTGGGATGAGGTTAGCAGAGGGGACAATGCACAATACAATACAACCCATTCTGGGACATCATTGCAGCCCTTATTCAAGAACTCATAGAATTAGAAACCCTAAAAAATTTTGAACAAATATTACCTCTTCAACCTCCTTATGAAACTTGATTGGCCGCATCAGATACAACTGAACAGCAAAGTACACAGTGTTTATCACAACAAAAGCACTGTTCCACACTACAGCATCCAAGAAGCACTCTATAGTCATCGCCCAGAGACCAAAGAAAGCACATCCGACCATCAAAGCTGCTCTCAGCCAGATCAGACCAGTAGACGTGTGCGGCGCTAGGAACGAGAACAGGAAAAATAAATTGGCCACTTGGAAAAATACATGGTTCATAGGTCTCCACTTCGGGCAGTGGTTTAGGTACAAGTCCCACATCGAGGGTCGCTCTTGCAGCGTCACATTCACGAAATCAGCAGTCTGGCCTGAGAGCTTGGTGGTGTCTACCAGCCCCATCGTGGTGGGCTCTTCGGTGGCCGCCTCTGTCACGTCAGTGCTGGACGGGACCTCGTCGGTGGTGACATTCTGCAGGCCAGCTATCATCCCGATCGCTATAGCACTCAGAAACAACATAGTCCCACCGCGCTCTCGCACACTCCACTATCAGTCCTGTCATCGAAACTTCGCACACTATTTGCATTTGCGTTTGCACTTATGTTTATTAGCGCAAATCACAGCTGTTTTTCCGTAAATTAAAAATAAAATCAACTACAACTGTAACGCTGCACGAAAACACGACTAAAGGGTAGAGCACTGAAGAGGCACTGCAAAATGCACACAAAATAACCGCACTGTGTGAAATAATAATATTTGTAACAAAATAGCAAAAAGAAATTATAACGTCAGGAAAAAGAAAAGCAAACAATCGAAGCACACAAATTACAAACACGTCCGACTCGAACAGCAATCTCTAGCCAACTAAATAAAAATAAAAAACAGAACAGAATGAAGTACAGTCCGGCAAGTATAACTTGGCGGGTCTGAAGCTAGCCGTTTGGCCAATCTTCCATCAGTCATTGGCCATTAACGATCGAACAGCTCACTTCAGACCCGCCAAGTTATACTTGCCGGACTGTAGAAAGGGCTGCCAGGAAGAAGCAATATTCTCTTTTATTTTTATTTTGTGCTTGGATTCAAAGTCCTTCCACCAAGTCCTATAAAAAAAAAAACCAATAAATAAATGGTGCTGCCATTACCTCCAATTTCCTCCATAGATAAAAACACTAGGTAGCAATAAACAGCTCGATGTGTCCGAATCCACCTGACATAAATCCATCCCAAATAATATTGTTTTTCATTCAATGAACCCCCAAAGAAGGTATACGGTACTGGTACGAATTATGAAACTTCAAACTATTCATCAATACCAAGATCAATACTTTGTATACTTTATAGACATATGTTTGAAAAAAAAATAGTTGACTTTGGCATTGGCATAAGATTTAAATTAAATGTCAAGTCTAACAAACAGCTGTTTTGTTGGTTGTGTTGTTTATTTTTGTACGTATAGCGAAAGAGTTTTTCGTACATTAAATGAAGAGCCAATTTTTTTGTGAGAAATGGCTATACCATGTGAAATGTTACTTTATCCAGAGCTACTGAGTAATGAACAATTGATTTTCATCATACACGAGGTTTTTACAGTTTTAAATTAATCGTTTTTGCATTTTAAAATCTTCAGAGTTAACCTGTGCATTGTTTACCTACAGAGGCACCTGCGCGTTGATAATATGGAAAGAATGTCGCGATGTGAGTTGATAGAGTTGTTCCGCAACTATTGTGTGCCTTACGGACAGAGGAAGTACAGAGATTCCGGTAGAGGAAAAGTTCTAAACAAAACTAGAAACTGTAGTCCAGAGCCAGTTGCGAAACTAGACATTTCTACCAACAATCAGTGCAATAAAATTTCCCGCTCGAACTATGACCGGATAAAACCGCCGCCAGACATCCTCTCAGGGCATATGAAGAGGATTAAGTTAGATAGTCTAGTATTTGATAATAGTAAAAGGAAAATGTCTATAGATTCTGTAAGTACCTTCCTACTGTTTCCCATCAGCACTAACTAGCTACCTATTGCATTGATCTTTATAATCAAACAATGTTTTAGCATACAGCAGCCAGTGAAAGTCCTCCTTGTAAAAAAGAGAAGAAACTTATAACATGGCCGTAGGACTCAAGACATCTCAACCAGCGTCCTGGTAATACAGGTTGATTATGGATGAACCGCCATCTGACAATTAAATCATAAGGACTAAGGGCTCAATTGTGAAGTTTTTAGCGTTTAAGTGTAATAAAAAATTAAGTGTTTCGTGATATGAAGAACTTATCTCGCAAAGTTAGGAACACAAACAATAGTAGAAGGGTTATGTGGCCGGAAAAGGCTATTGCTTCATTCTCCATACTAGTTCAGGAGTTTTTTCGGGAGACGTAAAATGAAAAATGACTTGTTGCACAATAATTACTTTCCGAACAAAAAGTCAAGCAACAAGTTAAAACAAAGAATAACTTTCTTTCGATCCTCCTTCCTTAAACTGGCGACCGTGGTTACTGAACGAGCAGTGCATGATAGTCTTTCTACTGTATTCTGTGGTTATGAACTAAGAACAATATTATTTTGTAAAAAAGATAAACCATAACGAACTGAATATTATTTTATCATTTTCTACAAATCATTAAATTCAGTTCTATGAAATTTAAATAAATGATCAGTGACGTAATATTGTAAAGAAATTAAAAATAATCTAATATTAAGAATATACATATTCATTGAGATTTTACTTTTAAGTCATAATTCATATTCAATTATAAGTTCTATCAATTTACAAACTTCAAGATGTTTATTTAATTATTTATCCTAATTTGAAATTATGCTCAGATCAGTACTATTGTAATTTATATTCTTCCAGAACGTAAGTCATTAGCATTACTGATGACTTATGTTATGTGCTCATTAATTTCGTAAGATAATTTTTTCACCTAAATTCGCCTTCACCTGTAGCATGAAAACCTGTAGACAATTATTGAAAACTTTTTGATAAGTTTAGTTTCTAGTGGCTTAGACAATTTAATCTAGTGGAGAAAAGTATTTAAACCTTTTTAGGTAGAAAAACTAAAATGTTGCCCCCGTAGTATTTCTCTATGAATGTTGTTCTGACAAAGTCAAAACGGTCAAAACCAACTGAATTTTTGTTGTGCTTGGGTCAAGAATACTAATATTCTTGAGGGATTTCCTATCCCTCTTAAAACCAAAATGTACGATCCTACGCCAAAGAACGTTAAGTCCACAAAAAGTCGATTGGACACTATAAACCAGGAAGAAGCAAGGAAGTCTACAATGGGGAAGGTCCATTCTCACTTTCTAGTACCCTCTGAGAAGCTTGACAGAGTGACTAGACGAGTAATCGCGCCCTACGCTCAGATAGAGCGGAAGGGGGTGAAGGACGATGAAGAAAAGGCGGGAAGGTACCTGGATATAAACAGGTTCAACGTCTTTTTGGAAGACACAGTTGATTTGGATTCGTTGCTCTTGGAGACTGCTAACGTTCTGAAGACTGTCACTAATAGTTCTGGTAATATGTTTTACTTAGTTGATGCATTAGGTTAGGTACCTAACTTTCTCTAGCTATGGCGCGATGGGTCGACGACATCGTAAAAGTCGAAAGAAACACCTGGATCAAGACGCGCAGGACAGAGGAGAGCTGGCAGAAAATGAAGGAGGCCCATAGCCTGCAGTGGGTGATGCCGCGGCATACCTCGCTGAGATGATGATGATTTGGTAGTGTGCCTGTGCCTTGTACGATTGTCTGTAGTGGTAGCGGCCTAGCATGTAGGTGTTATTATTTACTATTACAGGTGTGTTCCTTTACATTGTGGACAACGTGAAGAACGAAATAGTGTTGATGCCTCAGAATACGAAGAACCCCGAACGACATGAAGTAAATATTCCAATCGGTAAGTAGCTATTACCTGCCTTTAATCCAACTACTAGGTACCTATACGTTAATTATACGTAGTCGTTCTAGTTACCTACTAACCTACTAGGTAGGTTAGTCGCGTAGCGTAGGCAGTTCTAGGTATCTACCTACCGTGCCCACAGAAGAAATAAAACTGAACTCTCATGACCTCCCATCATTCAAAGGGCTAAGAAATTTATTTTGACAATGCTTCTGCTTCGAGCATTTGGAATTGAACTAAGCGCCTCTGCGCAACGCGCAACCAAACGTGACCAAACGGCTAAAATGTAGGCCAAGTTTTAAAGTAATGTTATGAAGGAAATATTGTAGTTACCTACGATTAGGTATAAGTAAGACATTGTCCCCAGAGGAAGGCAAAGTGGCATCAGCTCACGTAGCCTTCACCAAAGAGTATCTCCTCCTGGAAGACGTGCCTCGCGACAGGCGCTTCGGAGACGGCCTGAAATGGGTGGACGCGAAAGTTGCCCTATGTATGCCTGTTGTGAAGCCTGACGGAGAATGCTATGCTGTCTTGGAGCTGTACAGAACTTATGCGGAGGCTTACGACAGTGTTAGTGTCAGGTTACTTTGAACAGGTTCTGGGTTCCCAGAGTTTTTTCCCAAACAATCAAGCTATGAACTCGATTTAAAGAACAGAACATAAAGGTTCGAAAATTCTGACGCGGTGAGATGTGGTGAAGTTG
This sequence comes from Thera obeliscata, assembly GCA_947578465.1. NCBI lineage: Eukaryota > Metazoa > Arthropoda > Insecta > Lepidoptera > Geometridae > Thera > Thera obeliscata. Next base: position 16,584,413 of record OX387912.1, on the reverse strand, counting down.
GCTGAGTATCTAAAGGATTCAAAACAGGGGGAAATATCTTTCCCAGCAATGGGGCAGTCTACGTAATCCAAAAGACCTATGTCTAAAACGCAATTGAATATCCACTGTTATTTGAGATGTATACGCAGATGTTAAAAACATTTGTTTAAAACAGAATACAGTCTACACGGTGGTAAGTGTGGCATGCTGGGCAGGCGCGGCGGTTCACCAAGCTCAAGCCCGCATCATACTGCAGAAGACTGCCCATCTCAATATGGAGCTGAGGTCTTTGCTGCAGAACTACTTCTGCGATTTAGCGTCTATTGACACTATGCTGACCGATATGCTGGTAGGTAGTCCAACTGATAGGGAGATCTTAGGATCTAGATGTGCTAAGATTTATAGGCTTAACTCCCAATTTTATAGCTTCAAACTTACTAAAGTATTGCATTCTCAGCACGGTAATTAAGGATACCTATACCTACCTATACTTACTGGTTTTTATTGCCATGTGCTATTGTTTCCAAACTCGTAGCGAACAAGTTTATGTAATGGTCTAGGCCAGGGGTCCTCACACTTATAGTGTCGGCGATCGACCAGATAATATTTTGAAAGCTAGGGATCGACATAACTAATAAGTAGGTACCACGCTGAATAGCATCAGCAATGCCGCCAGCGTCTTGAGGACAGTTCTGTCTGGCACTGATTTGGATCAGTTATGCAAGATCATGCGTGGCACTACATATTATCCGCGTATTTCCAGAAATTCTACTGGGTGCCTATATTAAGCATATTGCTGGCGATCGACTCGAAAAGCTTTCGAGATCGACCGGTCGATCGCGATCGATCGTTTGAGCACCCCTGGTCTGGGCCCTTCCATGGCCAGAACCAGCATAGATAGCTTCTTACTTCCTATGCCTCATAAAGCAAAGTTAAACTGGTTGATACATTCCATGCTAAAACCGTTGATCTGTCAAGGCGGTGGGGAAATCATTCATGGGAGCAATGCGCTGTAGTTTCTTCATCATCGACCGCGAGCACATGGGTGAGCACAAGTACGCCGATATGTGGGATGACGGTTGGGCCTCGGAAAAGACTAACATGCCGAAGAAGAAGGTTAAAGTGAAGTAAGTCGACAAATAGAATGGGGACTAACGCGGTGGCAACGTGAACCTATTTCTTTCTTTCGTGAATGGACCAATGACCTAAATAAATAGCTATTGAAAAATATTATGTACACAAGGATACGCATCAGACTATACACTGCTAGCTCTTATGTCCTTACAGTAAGCGTATTTTTTCTTTATTTTTAGGTAACTTGAGCTGTATCCCACTGTACCTCTACTTAGGCTAGTGTTATTTGAAATCATATTTGTTTTTCAAGGGTTTCGCCAATTGCTTGAAAGCTATTATCATCTTTCTGCCTTTATCCCACGCTAAGTGCGGTTGGCTCAACAGGTTTCCTTCTTCCACTCACCTCTTTCATTTTTTTAACTGCTTGACAGATTTTCAATAGCTTTACCTCTTCACCTAGACTACTTTTGAATTTATCTCTGAAAGATGATTACAACGAAGGATTATGATGATTTTGAATCTCTTTCAGCATTAGCCTAGAGCAGACCCCAGTGGGACTGGTGGCGAAGACGGGTGAGACCCTGAACATCAGAGACGCGTATAAGGACACTCGTTTCGTGAAGGACATAGATCCTACAACTGGAACCGTTGTGAGGTCCTGTCTGGTGTCGCCTATTATGGATAAGGACGGGGTTATTGGTGAGCATATTACACATTCTGAAATATGTATTGAATGGCTGACTGGTATTTAGGTTGGAAGTTAGTTACCGCATAAATAAATGGCAGAAACGGGTATTTATCGCGATTACTTTTGTTATTTTCCGACGTTTCGACTGTGTTACAACAGCCGTAGTCGCGGGCAGACTGGAGTTTATTGGAGTTACCGTCGAGAAGCGGAGGCAGTCGCAGTTCCATATAATTATTATGCATAACAATCGCGTTAATTTAAAAAGTGATATAGTTGGCTACCGGTTTTCTTTAGTTCTTTCATAATTATGTACCAACAATGCAAGATCACTGTCCAGTCCATAGAAGAAAGAATGTTATCATTAAAATCTGCTACATAAAACATGACAAACCGCGGGAAAGACTGGAGGAGGCCTTTACCCGAGGGGTCCTAACAAAGAAATACTGCAAATAATAAATAAACTAAAAAATATGTATGAAATCAATGAATATTAGATAAATTATTAATCACAAGATTACAAATAAAAAATGTGAATATACAATTTTTAGAAATGCATGTGAAAATGAACTACTTACCTATAATTAAGTATGTGAATATTGTAAAATTGGAATAAATAGGCTTTTTTAATTTTTTTTTATTTATTTATTTCTTCAGGTATAGTCCAACTGACAAACAAGACGAACGGCCAGCCCTTCAACGGAGAAGATGAAATGATATTCAAGGTGTTCATCAGCTACTGCTCTCTTATCGTCAACTTCTATAACATGCAACAAAAGAAGATATACCACGAGAACTTGAATAAGGTTTACTGTCAGCTCATGAGTCTACACCTCAAGCCGTGCAGACATGATGTCGACGAGCTGATGGAAACCAACGGTGTTGTCCTACCTACGGCCAGTTTCAGGAGGTTACAAAAATGTCAGAGTATTTGGGTAGGGATTTAGGGAGGAATTTGATTTTACTTTAAACTGCTTTCAAGAACATAGGGAATGGGAATTATGCTTTATCTGTAACACCGTAGGTAATCAATTATTGTAATAAATTATGAAATAATTACGAGGTAATAAAACACGATGATTACGAGGTAATAAATTATTGTATCCATCAACGTAGGATTCATAAATGAATCTTCTCGGTACTATACTACTAAAATACAAATATACTACTATAACTACTAACTAACACTATACTAAATACTACTATACTGCTATAATAGTTACTAGGCCTGTCAGCTCAGTTGGTAGTAGCTCTGTCTTCTGCTTCGTAGGACGTGGGTTTGATCTCGAGATCAAATATTTATGTGGTGATCACAGATGTTTGTGCTCTGTGTTGTATTTAAAAAAAAAGGTACTATATCTGGTAGTGAAAGCTTTGCTTAGTCTGGGGTTAGATAGTTGTGTGGATTGTCTACAATATTTTTTTTTAATTATTTCTGTAACATCCTTTTTCCAACGTTTCCAGCTTCGACTATCACATCAGCGAAGGCAGCAAGGAGGATATGCCTGGTCTGATCTGCTACATGTACGTTGAAACCTTTGCCGACCGAAACTTCGACAGGCTCAAGCTAGCGGACTTCGCGCTGACTATCCTACGCTGCTATAGAAATAACCCGTACCACAACGCGGAACATGCCTTCTGTTTCACACACACCATGTTCTTGGTGCTATCGAATAACGGCGGGTACTTTGACTTTATTGAGGTGAGGAACCCTTGCAATCTTTTTAGATACTTGCCAGAGGGCAATGGAACAGCCTTAAACATATCGACCGACTGCAGAATACAATGCTGCGTTCAATAACTGGCATTGCCGACGTTAGGCGAAAAACAACCAAACTCAAGTGGGGCTGAGCAGACCGTTAGCCGAATGAAACCTGAGAAGTGAGCCAACATCGTAACTCCTTGGGTTGGCCGAGAAGACAGTGGGAGATCGTCGGAGACCGGAAGGTTTTGGGGGTAAAGTCAGCAAATTGGTGACCTGATACATACTATCAGGACCTTAATTGCTGCCTGCCCTTGACTTTAGGACCAGAGAGCACATAAATATACATTTATGTCTCACTTCCATTTCTATAGTCCTGTACACTTTTGTTTAATAGACTGCAGGGTTGATGTTGTCAGGGCTATGCCACGACCTAGACCACCCAGGGTTCAACAATAACTTCCTGACGCTCTGCAAACACCCCTTGGCGCAAATGTACAAGTCTTCTATGCTGGAGTACCACCATTACTTTTTGGCAAAGAAGATTATCGAGGTATCACCTTGTCATTAGTTTACTTGGTTAACTGTTCACTTATTACTTCATACCTACTCTTCATTATTCATTATGTTCTCTTTGTATTTCATTATCAGTATCGTAAACCTAAAGAAGTCCACTGCTAAACATAGACCTTCCCTATACATTTAGCAGTGGCACGATTCTGAGCCCTTTCCATCAACTGACTTCCCGCGATCCTAATAATATCGTCGGTACATCGTACTTTTTAGGGACCTTTATTGAATGACACCTACTTCCCATAGAGGAAGGCAGAGACCATGTATTTCCACATGCTACGATCCTGAAGACCAAACAAGCTACACCACCGATTGTCGACCAGCTAACAGTCCGTTAGTGGTAGCAACTCGCATATTAATATGCACCTCTGATGCTCTCTTCTTCGTATTAACTTTACCCTGTCGTTTTTAGAGCTAGTCATGTACTCTTTCAGGATAAAAACATCCTCGCCAAGCTGCCAACGTCTGACCGCGACCGCATCCTCGAAGAGATTAAGTACGATATCCTGTGCACCGACCTGGCAGTCTACTTCCAGCTGCGCGCGCAGCTCACGCCGCTGCTGGCCGAGCATTGCTTCGACTGGACTGATAACTCGCATCGGAGGATGCTAAAGGTATGTTCTGGTTTGGTTTTCTCTAGCTTCATCTTTATCAACCTATGCGGTCCGCTGCTAGACAAAGGTGCTCGGTCGTTGGCTCTTCCTATCCAGTTGCTGCCCGCCACCTTGCGCAAGTCGTTTCTCCACTAGCCTGAGGGCGTCCTATTGTAATTTATGTCAAAGAGTTTTCCCCCATTTGATTCCAGGATGATCGATTTTGATTTTATCCACAACCTTCTCGTCTTTAAAGCCCTCAGGGTGTCCTAAGCTTCGTATTCTGGTTTTCAATGGACATTCGAAAAACATTATTATTTCCTAGTCGGTAGCTGGTTCTACGAGCTACATACCTACAACCCAAAACTTGTAAGTTAACCACAAACTTTCAGATATTTTAATTACAATTTCAGGGTATTCTGATGACCACCAGCGATTTATCCGGCTGCTGCAAACCATTTGGGGTGTCCAAGGGGATAGCTGAATCTGTTTACGAAGAGTTTTACGATCAAGTGAGTATGTAGTGCTCCTCGTTTTACCTTCTGGAAGCGGTAGTAATGTATACCTTTGCGAATATTCTAGTCTTTTAGCTTTAGCTAGTACAACTCGATATAAACTGCTCAGACAATACTTACCTACCTGTGTCATCTATCTAAAATTCGACACATTCATCATCGGACTGATTTTCCGCAAGTAGGCCGCTGGCGGGCTCTTTTTGCGTGACGCTTGACACGTGTTGCTCGAACTTTTAAAGGTGGTTTTCATACGATGTAGGTACGGCAAATTCGGCAAATTTTAACATCCGCACATGATGTGTGGGCAGGTTTTACCGCAAGTAGGCCGCTGGTGGGCCCTTTTTGCGTAACCCTTGACACATGTTCAGTTGCTCGAACTTTTTTTGGTTGTACGACACGCCGGTTTCCTCACGATGTTTTCAGAGTACTGGCATAGTGCACATGCACATACATTTTTAGAATAACTCATTAATACACGACTGGATTTGAAACCACGACCTTAGGATCGGAAGGCGGGTCCGCTACCACTAGACCACCAGTGCTCTTGCCACCTATCTTAAAATAATGTGTTTGTAGGGTGATCGCGAGCGTGATATGGGCTACACGCCCCTTAGCATGATGGACCGACGGCGGAGCGTGAACCAGCCTGCAGAACAGATCCAGTTTCTATCCGTGGTGGTACTGCCATGTTTGCTGCTGCTGCAGAACGTCTTCCCTAATACGCAGCCACTCATCGACAACTGCAGGTCACTATGCAGCCCTCGAAGTAGCTAACATTTCGATGATTACAACTTTGATTAACGCACGAGAACGAAGCGAGGGGAGGTGATTCGTTGGGTTGTCGGAGTGCTGTGACGACGATGTGCGTCTAACTAGGTGTGACTTACATAAATGGCTCCTCTTCATAAATTGTCCTGTGACGAAACATGTGACTAAGCTAGCGGACACAATTCTATGAATGTTAACAGTTCACGTGGTTCGTTGTTGCACTATATCATTACCATCAACCCTATACCTATCAGTCTACTGGTGGACGTAGGTCTCTGCCAACGCCATTGAGCCCGATCAAACAAACGACACGCCGGTTTCTTCACGATGTTTCCTTCACCGTTTTGAGAGTACTGGCATAGTGCACATAAATTTTTCGACAGAAAAACACATTGGTACACGACTGAATTTGAACCCACGACCTTAGGATCGGAAAGCGGGGCCGCTACCACTAGACCACCAGTGCTCCCATCCTTTGAGCTGACTATTTTCGTTCTCTGTCAGATAGTTTCTATCTACATAATTATTATTATACGTATATTTTTGTGCAATAAATACTTTTTTTGTAAATCACAAACTACTGGACCGATTTCAAAACCTCTCACCATTAGAAAGCTACATATTATTTTTGAGTAACGTATACTTTACTAGCAATCCTCACTGGCTTTAGAAAAAAGTAAAAAAAATAAAGTTTGAATTGTTCCACCCGTACGAAGTTGGGGCGGATCGCTAGTAGGTTTTGTATATGATTGTGATGATTTGTAGGAAGACCCAGTCGGCATGGCACGAGGAGATAGAGGTCCGCGGCCAGAAGCTATGGCGGCAGGAAGACTCTGTGCCGAGCGTGGGACGCGCGCGCTCTCAGCTCAAACCCAAGCTCAGCGTCAGCCATGCAGATACATTCCATTGATTGTATTTTAGATCAATAAACATGTTTATTCTTATTCTATGTTGTTTTTTTTTTTAATCTCCAATGGTTCTTGCTATCTGCCCGTGCGGGCATTGAGCTTGAGTTTGGTCGGTTTTCCACTTCTTCATTGACATGTATGGAGAAAGCCCAGTGGTGTTTCCATTTAGCCTGGCCTCTTACGAGCTATATGAGGTCTTGAGGAGCTCTCCTCTTAAGTCTTTGTTGTTTAATACTTCGTATACCGTATTCTTAAGACATTCCTCTCAGCTCAGTTGGAACTAGGTCTGCCTTCTGCGCCGTAGGTCGTGGGTTCGATCCCCACCGAGAACAAATATTTGTTTGGTGAACACAGATGTTTGTTTTCCGTCTGGGTGTTATATTGTATTCTAGGTATGTTTGTATTTACAACAAAAAATGTAAACAGAAAAGTATTATATCAACTAATAGTATGGGAACCGGATGGTTCCCATAGTACAAGCTCTGATTAGTTTGGGGCTAGATGTTGGCTAGTGTTGTGTGGATTATCCGCATTATTTATTATTGTTAATACACAATAATTACATAAGCTCCGCGCGGATTCCGCCATTCAATTTAGATCAATTACTGATCAAATGAACTTCCAAGTGCTCTTAAAACTAAAAAGGCGAGTAAAAGATTCGTGTGACATGATAGCAAATTTATTTATCCTATTATGATCGACATAATACAAACTCAGTATTTATGAGCTATAGAAAAGTTACTTTCCATTAGCCATTTCCAAAATAGCAAACGAAAGCACCTATTATACTTTCCAGCGATTTGTCACTCGCTAATCGAGAGGTCGATTCCAGATCCCAACAGTGGGAATAAGCTGTGTTGCAAGTAACTCATCTACAGCTCAGTTTAACAGATCCACATAAAGTATACTTTTGTGAAACTCTTTACAATCAACCTAGTGATATAGGTTATATTCTAGTTTAAACAATTCTAGAAGAGTTTGCTTCATCAACGCTTTAAAAACCAATCTGACAGATTTTAGCATTTGATGTAACAAACTCCGCTTAACCTCTATAGACCCAACTTTCGACTAATGTTTGTTTCTTTACATTAAAACATCAATATTATAATAGCTAAGTTTATTTCTAAAGGCTTGAACACACCGCCAGCGAACTAGTTCGCTAGCGATGGCGAACTAGCCCCCAAATAATTTGAAGTCTCCGAAATGTACATTGCCATCACAATGGCGCTTTTGGCGCTAGGTCTAGCGCAATTTCAAAGCATTTAACTGCTATTATTTTGTAGGCTAATCTTGGATTAACCTTGGATTTTAAATACGTGTCGCAGTTTGTAGTTCATATAAATTGCCAAGTTAAAAAAAAATTACATTTCTATTGAGTTTTCAAAAAAAAAGATATTTATTGAGCACTGTGACATGCGCACCTATTTTATCGGACAACTTGTGTCTATTCAAAGTATCTAGAAGCATTTAAAGTGTCTAGGTTTATGACTACAATGCTTAATTTAAAAAAAATAAAAATACATTAGTAAAAATAGCCAAACCCTGGAATGGACCTGGCAGCACTGGCCGCAATTTAGACTGTCAAGATATGAAAGATATTTAGCCCAATCAAAACACTTAACTACTGCTAGGCATGGGAAATAATTACCTGCAGTTAATCGGCTCATTTACAACCTTGAGCTTGTTCAGCTCAAACAACTCAGCGGCTCAAACATCATGTAGTTGTTGTAGAAGTGTGGAAGTGCGAGTGCAGAAGTTAAGCCGCTTACAGACCTTCTGGCTTCACTTCGGAATCATTTAGTTAATATAGTTACCTACTTTATTTTTTTTCACTGAAATACCTAACCTACCTACCAAAGTAGCAAGCAGCAAATAAACTGAATAAATAAAGTCTGTTTAAACTATTATCGCCACTGTTTGTTTTGAGCCGTTATTTATTAAAATTAAACTGCTAGCTATGCTAAAGTATAAAATGCTATGATGTGCGGTTTTGGCCCTTACGTATTTATTGCAGAAGCAAATTTTCAACATAGTTTCTATTATTGGCTATGCATACCGTAAACCTTATATCTCTTTGTGCTTCTTCCAGAACGACTTCCAATTTGATCAGGGCGAGCAACGCCAGGCTCCATAGCTCGTCTTAATCTAGGTCTTTACCTATGAAATTGTACATTTGAATATTTTTTATGCCATTAAAATTAGATAGGCGTAAGGCTCCAAACCCCACAGCAAGCTCAGCCGTATAATTAGTTGGTCTAACTCCATCACGGCTAAGCTTGCCGCGGGGTTCCAATTCTTCGGTCCAACTTTTTCACCACTTCTACTATCGTCTTCAATTCAAGGCCTGCGCACACCTATGTGCTCTTTACCGTCGTCAGTATTTTCGAAGCATTACAACCTTGGAATTTTCAAGTCAAGAGTGAACAAGTGAATAATAGCTAAGCGTGCTCCACCTTAGGCTGCATTTTCACTTTCCATCAGGTTTGATGGCAGTCAAACGTTTAGCTATCAACAATAAAAAAAAATACCTATATATGTCGCTGGCCATGGCGATCAGTGAAACGCTGTCAAATTTGAAAGCGATATTTGACATCGTTTCATTGATAGCCATTGCCAGTGACCTAGGTGTACACAGGCCTTCATATCGTTGTTGACAACGGTTGCCAGCCGACCACAAGGCTCGTTTTTCAACTCATAATTTGCAGATTTAAATTTAAGGCTTTGCATGGGTGCAAAATACAAAAGCACATTTTGCCCTCCTTTTTTCTACACTAAGCCTGTGCAAAGCTAAGGCGATTGGCTAGTTATGTACATGGAATACATAGTGAGAGAACTGGCATGTCGTAGAACCTACATAAACCGTAAAACATTGTCAAGTGCACGAAAAGAGCCTCATTGAGGTGCGTTTATAATTCTTTCACCACATTACTTTTGAATAAACTTTTGTCACCATAGTATTAAGTATGTTAAGGCTGCAATGCTTTCTAATAGTATAGGATCCCTAGAAGAAGGACCTTCACCGAGCTGGTTATTTAATGAAACGTATTTTATATTTAATTAAACATGCCAATAAATATATTCTATATGGGTTGCCTATCAAATTTCAGTCCAGGATATGATTAATTAATAATTCAAAAAAATTTATGTTTTTTTAACTTTCCACCGGTTTGTTTATTAGACAAATTCTATACCAATCGAAAGTATAGACCCCATAGAATATGCAAACGTTAGGTTGCCTATTTTTTTCCGGTCACAACTCTCGGGTAGCCAGGTATAAACAGGAAAATCGATACTAGCATTTTGCACCGGTATGTTTATTGAATAAAAATACTGGGGTCTATACTTTCGATTGGTATAGAATTTGTTTAATAAACAAACCAGTGGAAAGTTTAATTTTTTTTTTTAATTATTAATTAATCATAATTATCCTGGACTGAAATTTGATAGGCAACCCATATAGAATATATTTATTGGCATGTTTAATTATATATAAAATACGTTTCATTAAATAACCAGCTCGGTGAAGGTCCTTCTTCTAGGGATCTTAGACTATAAGTGAGAGCTGAAATAAAAAGTTTTGGTTTGATTCAATTTTGGTGTGAGCTACACTGAGCTGCACAAAACGTAGATAATAATGACTCCTTCTGTCTTCGACCATATCACTTTACCAAACTTTGACACAAGAGGTGGGCGTGGCTACGCCGCCGCCACGACCAAAGAAGTAGGAAATATAAAACTTGTTAAACCCATAGAGCAGCAGCATTGTTTTTGACAAAGTCAAACGGCTTCGTAGGTATTGCTTTTACCCAACATGCTGATGCAAACAGGAATGTTATGATATTGACCACTATGTGTGTGTATAAGTATTTTATGATTGCTCATCTGTTCCCCTATATCAAATAAATATAAAAATAGAACTAGTTTATTTTAATTATATGACAGCTGTCAGTTGAAAGCGATTCTATCTAGGACTGAAAAGTATTATTTTCAACCCACTCCTCAGGCAACTTCAGACCTTCTTTCTGAATATGAGTAATGAAAAATATAAAATAAAATGTCAGGAAATTAAAAACAAAAATAAAGTAGAAAATCACACGCAGTTATACATCACGCTCGCAGAATCCCAAGCATTCAGAAATAGTTTTCATCCAGCGATCCTCAAACATCTCACACCCAAGATTAAATGAAATGCGTGGAACAGACATGTTAACATACATAGCATAGGTACATAGCGGTGAAAATCATAACCTTTCCTTTTTTTATTTTCTTCGCCGCAGTCTATGTCTATATCTAGTCGAGTATAAATAGTATAAGGTCGGGCGCGATATAGATTAGATAGATCAGAAAACGTCGAATACAACAATTCAAATTCAATCAGTTTTCAATTTCTAATCCGCACAAGATTTTCGCCGAACACATTTTGTGCTAGACCTAAATGGTAAGAAAGTTGACAGACTGAACAGTATCCTTGGTTCATTAGAATTTTTCTATCAAACGTTTTCTTATGTACTTACTTAAGTACCTACCTATTAAACACCCGGCCTTATACTATTGAATTAGAGCACGGGTAGTCTAGTTTAGAGGGTTGCGAGCAATCCAATCCAAAGATTGACTGGACTCTCAGCTCAGTTGGCAGTAGCTCTGCCTTCTGCGCCGTAGGTCGTGGGTTCAATTCCCACCGAGAACAAATATTTCTTTGGTGAATGCAGATGTTTGTTCTCTGTCTGAGTGTTATATTGTATTCTAACTATGTGTTAACAAAATGATGTGCAGTAAAATGTATGTACTATAGGAATGAGATAGTCTGATCTGATTCCTATAGTACAAGACAAGCTCGGGGATAGACAGTGTTTTGTGGATTGTCTACATTATTAATTTATTTTATAAAGATCTTGGGTTAAAATTTGGTCGTGCACCACCAATGTATACTATTCTGTCAGTTCATCACCTATCTTATTATATAAATAGATATACTGTAGCTGTAGGTTTATCGACAAGATAAACCTAGCTCTAAGACTTCTCAAAGTGATCATTGATATTATGTAATTTTAAAGGTACAATGAATAAAATTAAACATTTTTACTTTACTTTGACTTTCACTTTGAATACTGCTACTCCATTGTAATCTCCATTTGATAACTCTTTGAATTGCTCGAAATCAATTGTCAATTTGAAAAAACGTCAAAACTATAGCGCTTGCAAAACAGGAAAGTATTAAAAACCGGATTATCTCCGGCTTCCGGCCAAAAACCGTTTCCAGGTTTGGTCAACGTAATATTTTTTCATATAGTAGAATTTTAACAAGAAAACAATATTCTAAGATACCTACAAAATCAACTATTAAAAAATTGTACGAAATAGGAATTAGTATCTATGTGAAGTTTAATATTACTTACTTTATTATTGAGTAGTTTATTGTTGAGTAGATTAGTAGTAGTAGTGGAGCTTTTTGTGAAGTGCTCATCCAGGGAAGTACTACCACCATACCTGTTTCTGCCGTGAAGCAGCATTGCTGTATTTCTGTTTGAAGGGTGTGGGTGCCGGTGAAATTACTGGCACTTGAGGCTGAACATCTGTACGCGTGAAGCTGATGGACGCAGGGCAGTGCATCGTAGGGCAAATTCCTGGCGTGTGTGACTTACGAGGCAATGCTTTGTTACAGGCTATAGGTACCACTGTTACCACTTACAGGCCTATACCCGAGTGGGATCCTAGCTAAAGAAAAATAAGAACACAAATGAACAAAAAGTAAAACTGAAAAAAAACTAATAAAAATAAATCTAACATCAAAATATATGTATTAAAAATAAAGTTTAAATTAAATTTAAACAAAATAATGACTATAATGTATGAATGTAAATAATAATGATGATATAATAATAATCGAAATAATAAGTAATAATATGCATGAAATGTAACTTAATGTAGATTATGGAATGAATGGGCTTTTTTAATTATTTTATTTTATAGTTACCACTTAACATCAGGTGGACCATATGCTTGTTCCATCAGCTAGATGTATTAAAAAAAAAGACGCAGTGCAATAATAGAAAAACAAAGTATTGGTTTTATTATGTTTTATCGGTTTTTAGCTATGTATGCTTTTAGACAAAAAAAAATCCATTTATAAAAATAATGCATCTTTTTAGTAATGTTTCAATTACCTGGACATATTAGGGCTAAGAATAAAGTGATGGTGAACTGAACGCGCGAACCTTGTGCAAACAACACCCACACCATTGCCTCCATATTGCCACTGTTATGACTTTTGAGGAACAAGATTTAGCGCAGTTTCAAGACAGTATCTAACACTAATACTAGCTCGCTGCGTACAATGACAGTTCGCGGCGCTGTGTGGGGATGAATGCAAAACCCTACGCTTGAAACTGATCGCCATCGCCATCGCAGTTCGAAACTGTTCGCCGCAATCTTTTCTAAGCTTAATTCATTCACCCGCTAGTCCGGGGTACCTAGGTAGTTTTTGTTCACGGGGATTAAAAACAAAACAATATTTTTGAGGCTCAATCAGTAAGATTTATGTTTCTGATACTAAGGAAAATCGGAATACGTAAAACTTCCCTCACTGTATAGGCATACGCCTATCTATCATTGCGTCCTGAAGTGAGGGTAGTTATTATACCTCCACCTCTCAACGACGATAGCACTCATGTCAATGCTCCAGTCTGCCCACGACCACAGTTATTACAACATAGCCGAAGCGTCGGGGAAAATTATACGCGGTAAACACCCATCATCATCATTATCATCATCATCAACCTATATTAGTCCACTGCTGGATGTAGGTCTTTCGCAAGACGCGCCACTGAGACACCGCGCCGGTCTTCGGTTCTTCTTCTCCAGTGCTTGCCAGCTACATTTCGCAGATCGTCGCCCCACCTTGCCGGAGGGCGTCCTACACTACGCTTACCTAAACGCGGTAAAAATACCCGTGTAACAGTTTAATGTGTGTTATGATCGCAAAAGTTTAAAAAAGTACTATTGATAAATTTTGCTTAGCTGTCCGGCTTTTCGCAAAACCGGAAAACCGGGTTTGCACGCCCTAGTCAGGACGTAATGTCAGATAGGAAACTGATGGGTGGCTGAACTAATGGATGCCCGCGACTTCATCGACTGTCTCCACGGGTGGTGATTATACACTTCCTTGTTTCGATATTATATTTATGCATTCCATCTCTTATAAAAAAGTCCCCAAATATTATAAATACATTCACTTGTTCTGTTTTTTCTCCATCAATCAAAATATTACACGCTGTTAAACATTCATATCGAATACCATAAACTTAGTCTTATGATTGTATTTGTTTTTGTATTTATTGATTATGACGGTTCATTCTAGGTATGTAAATGCCCTTATTTTATTTTTTATTGATATTTGATCTTATTCTAAGCTTCTCTCCATCCAAAATTTGATTGGAAAATACTGATTTGCAGCGATATAACCGCCCATTATGCATTACTATATTTTTAAATAGTTTCAAATAAGATTCTATCCTATTATTATCTTACACAACATCTTTTTTGCTTTTAACGTAGTTAAACAAATATTTTTAGAAGTAATATATTTTTTTTCTATTAAAACTAATAGGAAAAACAATTTCCAGAGTTCAATAATATTAGAACGAATCCTCAATAGTTCTCTTTTTCCAAATTTTAGACTCTACGGGTCGTTTTCACCGATGACTAATCAGTAGATCAAATATTTGACGATTGTTTAATACACAAAATTAAGAAAAATTAAGTAGGGGGTAGTAAAACATTAAATAGGGGATGCTTTGTCTGTCACGATCTGGGAACTTTCGTTTTTATTAGTAGTGATCGCAGCGTGCAACTGTCAAAAGACGCGGCAGTGTGTGCGGATGTATACAATTCCCTATGTTGAAACTGAACGGTTCGCCATCGCGCCCGCCAGCGAACTAGGTGTGTTCGAGCCTTAACTAGATTTTCCCCCGGCACAAACATAGGACGTTTCAAATTATTGCATGAATAATTAAAATGTATGATATAAAGTTTTGTTTTTGGGGATTTATTCGTGTCGGGGGTCATGTACAATTCGTGACAAACTCAAAATTAGACGAGCCAAATCCAATAAATACAAACTTATCAAAATAAAAGTTAATTTTATATAATAATAGTGAGATTTACAGGCATTCTTTTGAAAGTAATTGCAATCCACATTAATAAGGTATAAATACCATAGACCGGCATTTTTTTAATAACAATTCCAATAATAAGTTTGGCTAACAAACAATAATTTGATTATATTACATTTTGTTCTAAATTATGATAAAGACCATTTCCTTGTTGAAAGCGGAGTTTATACTACAACCACAGAATTCTATAATTTTCTTCAAAATAAGATACTACAAGATATAATTTAAAACAACCAAAATGGGCTGTCCATTCGCTTGATATTATATTTTATTTGTCTCATGCAGAAACTTGTATTTCTTTCTCTAATATGTAGATAAATAAATATAGTCACAGTATAAACCAGGCATATTAAAATGTATTTTAAAAATATATTTTGTGGAATGCTGTGTTGCTAAAGTTGAATCAGTGTACAATTTATAATCTCGAAATATTATTGCAATTTGTGATGTCGTGCAAAATGGTCATTTATAAATATAAAATCGACTCATCACAAATGCAATAACATTTAGGGCACGACTTTCTTGCTTATAAAATGAGCGTAGTTCCATAGAATATGATACAGTTTTTTAACCTTCAAGCGTGTGACATTGGTAAACTCGCCCAAACCCCCCGTCTCATCCGATTTTATATATGAAGGGGCAGTCAGAGTCACGTCCATGTATTACATATTATACCCACCCACATTTTTCAATAGTTGAAATTCTACTTACATGATAAAAATTACGATGTTTTTAAATTTAAATGTTTGTGGCGACTTTTCCGATTAAGATGAGATTCTTTACGGATATAATCTGTAAAGGAAGACCCCGGAGAAGATGGCGGGACGATCTCGAATGTCTTAGGAACGACAGGCGCACAGTAGCCAAAGATGAAGAGGTGTGGAAGAAGGGGAGGGAGACCTTTGCCCTGCAGTGGGACGACCCAGGCTAAATTAAATAAAATAGTTGGCAACCTGGATTAGCATAAGCTACTTTTTATTCCGAAAAAATGACAAGATCGGGGAACAAATAGCACACGAACAAATCCGCTAAATATTTTTATAGCACAACTAAACACAAATAGTTAACAGATGAGTGTAACACAATTATGTGTACATATTATTCTTTATTATATAGCTATTGATTGAGTGACGAATAATTGAACTTCAATCACCAACTGTTTATGAATCACATTAACTCGGAATAATTTGTAGTCTTACTTGACTCGACTAAATTATCAAATGAAATCAATTGAACAGACTATAATCACGGCAGGGTTTAATTTTTTTATCTAAAACACAAACACAAACTATATAAAAAATCAGGACTCTACTTTATTGTGTGTCACTTTAATTCAAAATTTTAAAATCATGAACTCTAGATATCATTTTTCTGTGTTCTGTACTACCATGGTGATGGTGGTAAGCAAGCGAAGCAGCGAACAGAAGCTAGTGAACTGCATATATTAGTTCAATGACCGTGAAGCACAGGAATAGGAAACGGGACACGATAACGATTCAATCTATTACGATCCATACTTACTTGCACATGGCGTTCGAATGTCACCGTATCTACCTAATTACGAGTTCGAATCGGCGTCAACGGGGAATAATGAACAAAAAGTTCACTAATCCCCGTTAACGGGGATTGTCAACGGGGATTAGTGGAATAAGCCGCAATTTCGGCAGTGTGTTTTTTATTTAAACCACTGAAAAAAACACTTGATTAAATACGAAAGTTCTAAATTATGTTAGTTATTTTGATGAGAACATTAAGTTTTTCCGATATTATTCAATAATATTATTGTCACCTTTTATTAAAATTTATGTACATACTCTGTATATTACCGACAGGCAATAACTTTAATCCCCTGGCACGGTTTGAACACGCCTCTGACTACCTTATATTGACCGACTACTTTAATATATCTTCAAGGTACACGAGATTCGATTTAGCTGGATTAATTCCTCTCGCAACAGTGAACTAAACGAAAATCCAACGTATTTGCATATTTGGGGGGCCAGTTTCCGTTCTATGCGTAGTTTTATTATATGCTGTGATATTGGTCACAAATCCAAAGTAGAGTGCGCGCAAGATAAATCAGCGCGTGGCAAAATAACAAATGACTGGAAAAAATCTCCCAATTTTTCATTTAATTTTCAGCCTATTTTGTCCCACTGGAAAGCAAAGCCTCCCTACCTTTTTTCCAGCTTTTTCTGTCATGCTAGTTTTTCAGTCTGGTAGCTGTACATCTAACTTATCGTTCCATTTCCGTGGTGGTCTACGGCGTGGACGTCTTGCATTGGGCACCGAATCAGTTGTGGTTTTAGCCCAAAGATTATTGAGACATGAGAATTGCAGCAGATTATTTCCAGCCAGTTTTTTACATTTTAGTCTCTTTTAGAAAGAGATAAGAATTATATTGCGCGGACTCTACTCGCCTAGTAGTACCAAAGACCGATGACAGGTATCATAGACATGAAGCTACACTCATTTCACAGCGTGTGTCCACAAACAACAAAGCTCACATTCAGTTACGTGTTCCTGATCTTGCCGGGCACATAGTTCTTGTCGATGGTCGGTTCCTGTAGGAACATGTGGAGACACCGCTCGTTCTGGGCTAGTGGGTGGCCGGCTATCTTGTTTATGAATACTTCTAGTCCTGGAACAGAAATATTGCATCGCTTTAGAGCAATGACGTGGACTACTTTTGGCTTGCACATTTTGACATTTAGAAAGATATAAAATTACTGAACATAATTAGGAAAAATGGCAAGCAACAATAATTTGTGTTTGCTATTTTTCATAATAATATACAATTATTACATGTGAATTATGTGCATCAATCAAATAGTTAAGCAAAAAATAATTTTGATCATTATGATTTTTTGCACCAAAAAGTTACTGGTTTTTGTGCTTAACAAACTTTTTGGTAATAAAACATAAGATCAAAATTACTGTTTTTGCAAAAAAACTTACTTGAAACAACAATAGTGGAGCACAAGGAGTAGGGATAGGAAAATACATTTACCTTTTCTACGGTCTTCAATGAACTCCTCTTCAAATATGCCATCGTCTCCACGGAAAGGTAGCTGTCTTTTTAGTGCTTTCCCAGGCAAAGGTGGAACTACAATCTGAAATAACATAATAATTATTTTACAAAGTTTTTTTTATACCCAGACCAGGATCTAAGTTTTGCATCATGCAGTCATTTTATTTCACGACAGGAATCGAGCCCACACCTTTCACTCCTCAGCCCTTATTGCATTACATTCACACTAAAACATTTTATTGTGAAATTAAATTAACCTTTGCAGAGTTAATAACCCAAACTGATAAATAAGAATGTGTACAAAAACAGCAAGGGCATAGATAAACCTACTTGCACAAGTTTATAATTAGAGATGATTATTTTCCAGATTATCACTGTTTGGTACCCGAAATATAGTTGAGCAGGAGACCTGGGGGGCAATTCTAGACCAGTGACTTTTTTGTCACGGTAGATATATATCACAAGAACTGTCAAATTTAAATAGACATGACATTTTCAATAGATATCGTATTCCAGCAATATCACTATAGACATTTATCGAGCGAAGGCCGTTAGATATGTGTCGAGTGGTGAGTAGTGTCGACATTGACATCTCTAATATACTTTGGGTGAATTTGGGCTTTTTTTTTCTTTCGGTCCTTGGAGCAGGCTAAAGTACCAAGACCATACCACCTAGTCTTACTTTTTGATAAAAAGTCAATGATGTTTACTTGTTTGTAGGGGATACAAGTTGGGAGCGAGAACGCGAATAATGCTTTCTCATAAACCTACAATAAGTGAAGAGTGATTGAATTTAGCTCGTACTTAGTAATGATTCAATGGCGCAGTTAGAAGAGCAGTCAATCAGACAGTCAACGTCTATACTTGTATCTGGGGTTCAACCTTCCAGAGAAATATTCTTTTTGCATTGAATGGCCATCTAGTTGTTAACCTTTGAATTAAAAGTTCAAGTCATCGGAGTCCTTCTCTTGAGTGTAATGATCCTGACAATGACATATCTACAACACTTCATAGACAACGGACCATAGATTACAAACAACAAAGTTTACAGTTACAGTGGAACATAACGTTCCGTGTGTTTCCGGAATTAATTAATGTAACTAACATTTTGTGCGAAAAGTCCATTGATTACTATTTAATGAAAATGAATCTATTATAAACAACAACAAGAACGCATTATAAACGCCGTTTAATAGGAAATGTGTTTATTTGAAGACAATAATAAAGTTAGTGCTATCGAACTATTCTATCGATAGAAACGGAACGTAGATAAACATGAACAACAACGGGATAGTCTGTGGAAGTTCTAAGAATGAACCTTCTTTCTGACATCTCTAAAGTAAAAGTCTAACGTAAAAGTCTAACGTAAAAGTCTAACGGTGGCTAGAATACGCATTTTAGCGCGGTTCGATATTATCTTCGACAAATTTGGTGATATGACACTGCTTTCGCGACATTTCAAATCTCTATTTCGAGCGTAAATCTCTAAAAGTCTAGAATTGGCCCCCTGGCAAGGCAGGTTGATGACAGGTGGTGCAAAAGATTGGCAGAGTGGCAGAGGACTGGGAGGAGAGGTGTTGGACGTCTATTAACACGATGGATTGACAACATTGTTAGCGTAGTGGACCGTAGATGGAGGAGGGTAGCCCAAGATCATGGTGAATGGCAAGAGCAAAGAGAGACCTATGCCCAGCAGTGGGTTAACTCGGGCTGCGGATGATGGTGGTACCCCAGAGATGGCAAGTGCAATAGAAGGGCATTAACACATGAGATGGGAAGATGACCTAAAGCTTGCGAGACCTCGGCAAGTTCGGCAAGTTTATCATGCGCACTTGATGTGCGGGCAGGTTTTTCCGCAAGTAGGCCGCTGGTGGGCCCTTTTTGCGTGACCCTTGACACGTGTTGCTCAAAATTTTTTAGGTTCTACAACACGCCGGTTTCCTCGCGATGTTTTCCTTCACCGTTTTGAGAGTACTGGCATAGTGCACATAAATTTTTCGGCAGAAAAACTCATTGGTACACGAGTGGATTTGAACACACGACCTTCGGATCGGAAGGCGGGGCCACTACCACTAGACCACCAGTGCCTCTCGCGAGACCTCACTGGAGAAACGAGGCACATGACAAAACCCAGTGGAAGGATCGCCTTTGAATCAAATTGCATACACAGGAGTACTTCTCGCACATACACTTCTACAAGATACAAGAACCTAATGGAAAAGTTTGGAGGAGGCTTGTGCCAAGAGGCACACCAAACAGCGGGACATCCTATAATTACTTAACTTTATTAACAAAACCATATAAACGCAAAGTTTGGAATAAATGGCCAATTATAATTATATAAAAAAATATTAAAACTTTCCTGATTATTCTTATTCAAAGTGATGATGCAAAGGATGAGTCATAACCAATGTCAATAGGAAATTAGGAAACATATTTTGGGGCGGAAACACATGCTATCAATGAAAAAACCTACCAAACCTATAAGTCAGAATTCATCAAATTTAATTACATGTTTAGATAAAATTTAAGAAAAAGGTTTAGTTTTTGAATTTGTCATTGATACTTTATCTCATATTTTTTTTTATAAATAAGACTGCCATTCAACTGCAGGTTGAATCACAGCAACAGTTTCACTGTGCAACAAAGATGTTATCAATTTGTAAATATCAATTAGTTATTGGAAAAATCCCAAATTATATTGTGAAGATATTTCTTAACAGAGATTGTTGGTTCCGTTTTCAAACTTTTTATGACTTCATTATCTTATTGAGGACACATAGTGTAAAACCTCAAACACTCGCTGTGTAGCTCAGTTTAGTTTTTCTGTTATGTAATGTTTGTTTTTGTTTTAATGACCGCAAGTGTTTCAAGGACAAACAAACACAAATGTCTCAGAGAATAATGAACCGGCGAATTGATAGCAACAGATATTCTAGAGACAAACAACTACATTCATTGAGAAAAACAACTACTACACTGATAACATCATGAATGTGTCATAATCTATGAGTAACATTCATACCTTACTGTCCCTCTCCAGTTCATTTCTCAGCCACTCAAAGTCACTGTACCGTCGTCTGACGATGGACTCCTTCACTTTGAACACAGGAAGATTCGTCTGGAACCAAAAACTCGGCGTTAATCACGTCAATACACTGGTATGCGTCGGTACCACCGCCCACCAAACCGGACCTCGGAAGGACCGCGTTGTGCGTGTACATTTAATCTAATTAATGTTAAGACGACTTTAGTTACCCTCATGCGAACTTCGTAATCCGTATAGCGTTTTTTTCCGACTCCCATAGAAGTAGTGACTGGATTAACTACGTCAATTTCTAGGAAGTTAGCTGGAGCCGCGTACGCATCGTCCAGAGTTTGTTTCTTTACGTTTAGGCGCCTGGTTGCGTCGGCTGTGGTATCCTCAGCAGCCATCATAACGATTTATTTATTGTAACAATCACAAAGCACAAAATAACGGGAGGACGGCCCACTAAATGAAATGAAAAATGAATGACAGAAATTAAATTTTGACATGACATGACAAGTTGACAAGAAACAAAGAATGAAATTGAATGAATGAAAAGTTTGATATAAGTGTTGCTAGCTTTGAAACGAGCTAAACTACCACAGGAACAGGAACGTACAAAACTACCTTTTTACCTTTTTGGATTGCTATTGGATTTTTGTTTGGGCCGCTAGGCAGCGTGTACACTTTGGGGGCCAACGTAACGTGTGGGTGTAGTCCACAGAATAATGAAGCAAAAGCGTTTTTGCTTTTCTGTGGTGTAGTTTAGAGCTATACTACACGCTGGGAATAGGTATACTTCCTATACTTACTCGGTTTGAAAGTTGGGGGTGCCGCCGCGCCGGTTACAATATGCACCTAAAGCCGCATGACAGTACTACTTTATTCTACAGGTTGAAATGATGACAAAACACACAAATTACTTATCAACTTATTTATTTACATAATGTTCACAAGAACTGTGCCATAGGATCTTCTTCCCTGCGCCGTTTCATCTGATAGGCCTCAACCTCCTCAGTCGTGGGTTCTTTCACCTCGTACATGCTGTTGTAAGGACGCTTCCGTTCGTCGATCGAGAGCAAATGTTCTGCGCGTTTCTGGTGCTTTTCTTCTTTCTCCAAAGCCTGTAGCAAAATGAATAGATTAACTAAACAGATACTACTATACAAGTTACCTATTGGCCAACGAGTTTTAAGGGCTCCGTCTTCGTGGCTTTAGACTTAGTAGCATAGAAATGGCCTCTCAGCTCAGTTGGCAGTAGCTCTGCTTTCTGCGCCGTAGGCCGTGGGTTCGATCCCCACCGAGAATAAATATTTGTGTGGAGAACACAGATGTTTGTTCTCTGTGGGGGTGTATATTGTATTCTGAGTATGTATTTACATAAAAAAAAGAATTTAAGTATTATATCAGGTATCTGGTTACCATAGTAAGTTGTCCGCATTAAACTAAAAATTACGACTTCTCAAAATGCGCATTTGTTCATACTAATTTGTTTAAATACCTTTTTCAATTTGTCCTCGTCCTTATCCTTCTTCTTACTCTTCTTCTTCCTCTTGGTCTTCTTCTTTTTCTTTTTTTTGCTTGTCCTCTCTGTTTTAGATCGGATTTCCTTTTCAGAGTCCGAGGAGCTTGAACTTGATGATGAAGATGACACTTCTTTTACTAGAAAATACATAATTCTTTTATTAAACGAACTTCTTCTTATCGTGTTACTGGTTCTATAAAACCAAGTGTGGTGAAAAGATTTTAATTGCGCTTCAATGAGGCTTCTTTCGTGCACTTGACACTGAGTTTCGAACTATTTAGGTTCTACGACATGCCCGTTTCCTCACGATGTTAAAAGATCTGATGTTCATGACAATTAAATACAAAACTAAAACATAGATAAATGAAGAAACTTTCTGAATAATCGAGTATGTTATACTCAATACTCAATACATTTATTGCACAAACATGGTTTAGTTTAGGTACATACATAGTTCTTAGGTGTAAGTCAGTATCACATGGACCCTGTGAATAGGGTAAAGCAACATGGAGGTAGGCCGAGGCTTATACACAGTAGTTGATACATATATATTATTATAGATTGAGAATTTTCAGGCATTATAATGTAGATAGTTTGTTACTTTATTTTAAATTAATAAGCTTGGTAAAACAGATTAAACGATAATGTCAAGGTCTTAAAAGTAGTCAAAGTTAGGTTTAGTGCGTAGTTATACATTTTTATTTTATTTATTTAGTCATTAGTTATGTCAAATATTCGTTAATGTCATAGTAGGCTTTGTCAATTAGGAACAACTTTAATGTTTTAGTAAATAGGGAATCTTTTTCTATATTTTTTATTTCTGTTGGAAGTTTATTATTATGTTATTGGTAAGTGATGAATTTGTTAGTGTAAACGCGGGTATAATTTATTTATTAAACAGACATCCAAAATTGGAAATACGCGAATAACAAATTACTAGTGGTTTTCCAGTTAGAAGACGCCACAGCATTAATTGATCATCATCAGCCTGAAGAAGTCCATTGCTGGACATAGGCCTCCCCTATACATTTCCAGGAGGAATGATTCTGAGGCCTTTTCCATACACTGACTACTTGAGATTCCCATGGACTTAAGACATAAGACAGATGAAAAAGCTTATGTATGTTATAGGGATCAAACAAAAATGTATGTAAGACCTTTTTCTTTAATAGCCACAGTTTCTTGCGCGCTTGTACTTCCTTTGTTGGCCTCAGGCACTTCCAGTACTACTGATTTACCCGCTTCACCCACACAATAAGACATCTGAAACAAAAGCATAACTAAAAAAAACATGCCAAAAAAAAATATGTTTATTCAGTTGCATGACAGGAATCACTTTGAAACGTCTTAGGGTGGGACGATATCCATACAAATATCTTTTTCTTTACTTATGTAATCCAAGATTCTATAACCAGCATTTTCAGCTTTAATTTTCCGTGTGGCGCAATACGAAATTCAAATATATTATATTCGTGTCCATTTTAAATTCAATCATTTGTTTTTGTGAAATTTTGGTAGTTTTTGGATAAACTGAAAATTCGTATAATTTTCAAAGTTCCTAAAGGCTTGAACACACCGCCAGCGAACTAGTTCGCTAGCGATGGCGAACTAGCCCCCAAATAATTTGAAGTCTCCGAAATGTACATTGCCATCACAATGGCGCTTTTGGCGCTAGGTCTAGCGCAATTTCAAAGCATTTAACTGCTATTATTTTGTAGGCTAATCTTGGATTAACCTTGGATTTTAAATACGTGTCGCAGTTTGTAGTTCATATAAATTGCCAAGTTAAAAAAAAAATACATTTCTATTGAGTTTTCAAAAAAAAAAGATACTTATTGAGCACTGTGACATGCGCACCTATTTTATCGGACAACTTGTGTCTATTCAAAGTATCTAGAAGCATTTAAAGTGTCTAGGTTTATGACTACAATGCTTAATTTAAAAAAAATAAAAATACATTAGTAAAAATAGCCAAACCCTGGAATGGACCTGGCAGCACTGGCCGCAATTTAGACTGTCAAGATATGAAAGATATTTAGCCCAATCAAAACACTTAACTACTGCTAGGCATGGGAAATAATTACCTGCAGTTAATCGGCTCATTTACAACCTTGAGCTTGTTCAGCTCAAACAACTCAGCGGCTCAAACATCATGTAGTTGTTGTAGAAGTGTGGAAGTGCGAGTGCAGAAGTTAAGCCGCTTACAGACCTTCTGGCTTCACTTCGGAATCATTCAGTTAATATAGTTACCTACTTTAATTTTTTTC
Organism: Thera obeliscata; assembly: GCA_947578465.1. Classification (NCBI taxonomy): domain Eukaryota; kingdom Metazoa; phylum Arthropoda; class Insecta; order Lepidoptera; family Geometridae; genus Thera; species Thera obeliscata. Next base: position 16,559,594 of record OX387912.1, on the reverse strand, counting down.
ACTGAAATACCTAACCTACCTACCAAAGTAGCAAGCAGCAAATAAACTGAATAAATAAAGTCTGTTTAAACTAGTATCGCCACTGTTTGTTTTGAGCCGTTATTTATTAAAATTAAACTGCTAGCTATGCTCAAGTATAAAATGCTATGATGTGCGGTTTTGGCCCTTACGTATTTATTGCAGAAGCAAATTTTCGACATAGTTTCTATTATTGGCTATGCATACCGTAAACCTTATATCTCTTTGTGCTTCTTCCAGAACGACTTCCAATTTGATAAGGGCGAGCAACGCCAGGCTCCATAGCTCGTCTTAATCTAGGTCTTTACCTATGAAATTGTACATTTGAATATTTTTTATGCCATTAAAATTAGATAGGTGTAAGGCTCCAAACCCCACAGCAAGCTCAGCCGTATAATTAGTTGGTCTAACTCCATCACGGCTAAGCTTGCCGCGGGGTTCCAATTCTTCGGTCCAACTTTTTCACCACTTCTACTATCGTCTTCAATTCAAGGCCTGCGCACACCTATGTGCTCTTTACCGTCGTCAGTATTTTCGAAGCATTACAACCTTGGAATTTTCAAGTCAAGAGTGAACAAGTGAATAATAGCTAAGCGTGCTCCACCTTAGGCTGCATTTTCACTTTCCATCAGGTTTGATGGCAGTCAAACGTTTAGCTATCAACAATTAAAAAAAATACCTATATATGTCGCTGGCCATGGCGATCAGTGAAACGCTGTCAAATTTGAAAGCGATATTTGACATCGTTTCATTGATAGCCATTGCCAGTGACCTAGGTGTACACAGGCCTTCATATCGTTGTTGACAACGGTTGCCAGCCGACCACAAGGCTCGTTTTTCAACTCATAATTTGCAGATTTAAATTTAAGGCTTTGCATGGGTGCAAAATACAAAAGCACATTTTGCCCTCCTTTTTTCTACACTAAGCCTGTGCAAAGCTAAGGCGATTGGCTAGTTATGTACATGGAATACATAGTGAGATAACTAGCATGTCGTAGAACCTACATAAACCGTAAAACATTGTCAAGTGCACGAAAAGAGCCTCATTGAGGTGCGTTTATAATTCTTTCACCACATTACTTTTGAATGAACTTTTGTCACCATAGTATTAAGTATGTTAAGGCTGCAATGCTTTTTAAGTGAGAGCTGAAATAAAAAGTTTTGGTTTGATTCAATTTTGGTGTGAGCTACACTGAGCTGCACAAAACGTAGATAATAATGACTCCTTCTGTCTTCGACCATATCACTTTACCAAACTTTGACACAAGAGGTGGGCGTGGCTACGCCGCCGCCACGACCAAAGAAGTAGGAAATATAAAACTTGTTAAACCCATAGAGCAGCAGCATTGTTTTTGACAAAGTCAAACGGCTTCGTAGGTATTGCTTTTACCCAACATGCTGATGCAAACAGGAATGTTATGATATTGACCACTATGTGTGTGTATAAGTATTTTATGATTGCTCATCTGTTCCCCTATATCAAATAAATATAAAAATAGAACTAGTTTATTTTAATTATATGACAGCTGTCAGTTGAAAGCGATTCTATCTAGGACTGAAAAGTATTATTTTCAACCCACTCCTCAGGCAACTTCAGACCTTCTTTCTGAATATGAGTAATGAAAAATATAAAATAAAATGTCAGGAAATTAAAAACAAAAATAAAGTAGAAAATCACACGCAGTTATACATCACGCCCGCAGAATCCCAAGCATTCAGAAATAGTTTTCATCCAGCGATCCTCAAACATCTCACACCCAAGATTAAATGAAATGCGTGGAACAGACATGTTAACATACATAGCATAGGTACATAGCGGTGAAAATCATAACCTTTCCTTTTTTTATTTTCTTCGCCGCAGTCTATGTCTATATCTAGTCGAGTATAAATAGTATAAGGTCGGGCGCGATATAGATTAGATAGATCAGAAAACGTCGAATACAACAATTCAAATTCAATCAGTTTTAAATTTCTAATCCGCACAAGATTTTCGCCGAACACATTTTGTGCTAGACCTAAATGGTAAGAAAGTTGACAGACTGAACAGTATCCTTGGTTCATTAGAATTTTTCTATCAAACGTTTTCTGATGTACTTACTTAAGTACCTACCTATTAAACACCCGGCCTTATACTATTGAATTAGAGCACGGGTAGTCTAGTTTAGAGGGTAGCGAGCAATCCAATCCAAAGATTGACTGGACTCTCAGCTCAGTTGGCAGTAGCTCTGCCTTCTGCGCCGCCTACGGCGACCTATCGTGGGTTCAATTCCCACCGAGAACAAATATTTCTTTGGTGAATGCAGATATTTGTTCTCTGTCTGAGTGTTATATTGTATTCTAACTATGTGTTAACAAAATGATGTGCAGTAAAATGTATGTACTATAGGAATGAGATAGTTGATTGTAATACATCAACTATCTGATTCCTATAGTACAAGACAAGCTCGGGGATAGATAGTGTTTTGTGGATTGTCTACATTATTAATTTATTTTATAAAGATCGTGGGTTAAAATTTGGTACCACCAATGTATACTATTCTGTCAGTTCATCACCTATCTTATTATATAAATAGATATACTGTAGCTGTAGGTTTATCGACAAGATAAACCTAGCTCTAAGACTTCTCAAAGTGATCATTGATATTATGTAATTTTAAAGGTACAATGAATAAAACTAAACATTTTTACTTTACTTTGACTTTCACTTTGAATACTGCTACTCCATTGTAATCTCCATTTGATAACTCTTTGAATTGCTCGAAATCAATTGTCAATTTGAAAAAACGTCAAAACTATAGCGCTTGCAAAACAGGAAAGTATTAAAAACCGGATTATCTCCGGCTTCCGGCCAAAAACCGTTTCCAGGTTTGGTCAACGTAATATTTTTTCATATAGTAGAATTTTAACAAGAAAACAATATTCTAAGATACCTACAAAATCAACTATTAAAAAATTGTACGAAATAGGAATTAGTATCTAGTGAAGTTTAATATTACTTACTTTATTATTGAGTAGTTAATTGTTGAGTAGATTAGTAGTAGTAGTGGAGCTTTTTGTGAAGTGCTCATCCAGGGAAGTACTACCACCATACCTGTTTCTGCCGTGAAGCAGCAATTCTGTGTTTCTGTTTGAAGGGTGTGGGTGCCGGTGAAATTACTGGCACTTGAGGCTGAACATCTGTACGCGTGAAGCTGATGGACGCAGGGCAGTGCATCGTAGGGCAAATTCCTGGCGTGTGTGACTTACGAGGCAATGCTTTGTTACAGGCTATAGGTACCACTGTTACCACTTACAGGCCTATACCCGAGTGGGATCCTAGCTAAAGAAAAATAAGAACACAAATGAACAAAAAGTAAAACTGAAAAAAAAAACTAATAAAAATAAATCTAACATCAAAATATATGTATTAAAAATAAAGTTTAAAATTAAATTTAAACAAAATAATGACTATAATGTATGAATGTAAATAATAATGATGATATAATAATAATCGAAATAATAATATGCATGAAATGTAACTTAATGTAGTTATGGAATGAATGGGCTTTTTTAATTTTTTTTTTTTATAGTTACCACTTAACATCAGGTGGACCATATGCTTGTTCCATCAGCTAGATGTTTTAAAAAAAAGACGCAGTGCAATAATAGAAAAACAAAGTATTGGTTTTATTATGTTTTATCGGTTTTTAGCTATGTATGCTTTTAGACAAAAAAAAACCATTTATAAAAATAATGCATCTTTTTAGTAATGTTTCAATTACCTGGACATATTAGGGCTAAGAATAAAGTGATGGTGAACTGAACGCGCGAACCTTGTGCAAACAACACCCACACCATTGCCTCCATATTGCCACTGTTATGACTTTTGAGGAACAAGACTTAGCGCAGTTTCAAGACAGTATCTAACACTAATACTAGCTCGCTGCGTACAATGACAGTTCGCGGCGCTGTGTGGGGATGAATGCAAAACCCTACGCTTGAAACTGATCGCCATCGCCATCGCAGTTCGAAACTGTTCGCCGCAATCTTTTCTAAGCTTAATTCATTCACCCGCTAGTCCGGGGTACCTAGGTAGTTTTTGTTCACGGGGATTAAAAACAAAACAATATTTTTGAGGCTCAATCAGTAAGATTTATGTTTCTGATACTAAGGAAAATCGGAATACGTAAAACTTCCCTCACTGTATAGGCATACGCCTATCTATCATTGCGTCCTGAAGTGAGGGTAGTTATTATACCTCCACCTCTCAACGACGATAGCACTCATGTCAATGCTCCATCCAGTCTGCCCACGACCACAGTTATTACAACATAGCCGAAGCGTCGGGGAAAATTATACGCGGTAAACACCCATCATCATCATTATCATCATCATCAACCTATATTAGTCCACTGCTGGACGTAGGTCTCTCGCAAGACGCGCCACTGAGCCCGGTCTCTCTCTCTCTCTCTCTTCTTCTCCAGTGCTTGCCAGCTACATTTCGCAGATCGTCGCCCCACCTTGCCGGAGGGCGTCCTACACTACGCTTACCTAAACGCGGTAAAAATACCCGTGTAACAGTTTAATGTGTGTTATGATCGCAAAAGTTTAAAAAAGTACTATTGATAAATTTTGCTTAGCTGTCCGGCTTTTCGCAAAACCGGAAAACCGGGTTTGCACGCCCTAGTCAGGACGTAATGTCAGATGGGAAACTGATGGGTGGCTGAACTAATTGATGCCCGCGACTTCATCGACTGTCTCCACGGGTGGTGATTATACACTTCCTTGTTTCGATATTATATTTATGCATTCCATCTCTTATAAAAAAGTCCCCAAATATTATATATACATTCACTTGTTCTGTTTTTTCTCCATCAATCAAAATATTACACGCTGTTAAACATTCATATCGAATACCATAAACTTAGCCTTATGATTGTATTTGTTTTTGTATTTATTGATTTACTTTGATTATGACGGTTCATTCTAGGTATGTAAATGCCCTTATTTTATTTTTTATTGATATTTGATCTTATTCTAAGCTTCTCTCCATCCAAAATTTGATTGGAAAATACTGATTTGCAGCGATATAACCGCCCATTATGCATTACTATATTTTTAAATAGTTTCAAATAAGATTCTATCCTATTATTATCTTACACAACATCTTTTTTTGCTTTTAACGTAGTTAAACAAATATTTTTAGAAGGTAATATATTTTTTTTTCTATTAAAACTAATAGGAAAAACAATTTCCAGAGTTCAATAATATTAGAACGAATCCTCAATAGTTCTCTTTTTCTAAATTTTAGACTCTACGGGTCGTTTTCACCGATGACTAATCAGTAGATCAAATATTTGACGATTGTTTAATACACAAAATTAAGAAAAATTAAGTAGGGGGTAGTAAAACATTAAATAGGGGATGCTTTGTCTGTCACGATCTGGGAACTTTCGTTTTTATTAGTAGTGATCGCAGCGTGCAACTGTCAAAAGACGCGGCAGTGTGTGCGGATGTATACAATTCCCTATGTTGAAACTGAACGGTTCGCCACCGCGCCCGCCAGCGAACTAGGTGTGTTCGAGCCTTAAGTGGAAAACCGCTCCGCAAACAACTCGAAACAATGACGACGTGTGCGGGCCCTAAGCTGCTTGCATAACACTAACAAACCAATAAACACAGTTCATTATTGCTTCAATCGTTTTAAATCTAGAAATATTGAGTTGAAAAACGACCCTCGTGGTCGGCCGGTAACAATTGTCGACAACGATGTACTGAAGGCGATTGTGGTCCAGTAGTTTTCGAGTTTATTCGTTACAAACATAAAAAAAATCTTTAGTCTTAATAATATAGGTATGATTGAATCTTCTTCTTCTTCCTGCCCCTATCCCACTTTATGTGGGGTCGGCACATCATGTTCTCCTCTTCCATTCTCCTCTATCAGCCGTTATCTCTGTATTAACTTCTTTCTTATCCATGTCATCTTTCACACTGTTCATCAATCTTTTCTTTGGCCTACCTCTACAAGTATGATTGAATAAAATGCAATAATAGTAACCTTTATAAATGAGTAGCAGCATTTGAAGCCCCATTGACCGTCGCGCCAGAAGGAGCCCCACACTGATGTGTGATTGTTTATCATCACGTCTTCTTCATATTTACTCCTACAAGTAAAGTAAGTTCATTAATTTCAGATTTTTTGCAGAATCTAAAGATATTTGTAATGCAAAGAACTCTTTGTGAAAGAGTTCGTGGGGAAGTACTACTACATGATGCTGGATACAGCATGGATTTTACAAATTCAATTCATTTTATTAACAATAAGAAATATTAAATAAAATGTCAGCAGATACAATAACACATAGCTACGAACTAACAAAATTTTGTAGTAGTAAAGCTCTTTGTGAAGGGCTCGTCCATGGAATTGCTACCACCATGCCTATTTCTGCCGTGAAGCCGCATTGGCTGTGTTTCGGTCTGAAGGGTGTGGCTAACGGTGAAATTACTAGCACGTCAGGCTTAACATCTGTATGCCTCAAGTTGACGGATGAGCAGTGCATGTAGGGCACGTTCCTGACATGCGTGAACTGCAACGCTTTTTCATAGCAATGGTTACCTAACATCAGGAGCGTTATGTTTGTTCCATCAACTTGTTGTCCAAAAATGTATGCGCTCTATGCCTTTACCCTCAAAAGGTAAGGCAACCGGCATGTCTCACCTTCGAAGTTCGAAAACATGGATCAAGTGTACGAAAGGGGGCAAATTTATCATCCGCACTTGATGTGCGGACTGGTTTTTCCGCAAGTAGGCCGCCCTTTTTGCGTGACCCTTGACACGTGTTGCTCGAACTTTTTTAGGTTCTACGACACGCCGGTTTCCTCACGATTTTTTCCTTCACCGTTTTGAGAGTACTGCTATAGTGCACATACATTTTTCGACAGAAAAACTCATTGGTACACGACTGGATTTGAACCCTTCGGATCGGAAAGCGGGGCCGCTACCACTAGACCACCAGTGCTCTCTACGAGAGGGGTCTTTTTGACACTCACAGAAATCCTTTCATCGCACTGGTTCGAAAGTACGTACGTTGTATAAAAAAAACTAACTTAGCGAGTTGTTTCTCCGGTCCATGCACCAAGGTTCCATCTCTGTTGTACCGCGTGAAGACTTCCGTCTGCGCGAGCAGCAACTCCTTGGGCGGAGCTTTAAGATGCTCTTCACCGCCATACTTTTCCAGGATTGAGTCTTTCACCTGGAGACAAGACGTTTTAATTATTATATAGAACCTATAGAACGTATCACCTAAATTAAATTACAAGGCAATGTTGAGCCACAGACAAGAGGAGATCTCTTCAAATACAGGTTTAACAACTTTAAAGAAGAGATCCCAGCAACCCTTTATTTGTCCTACCTGTAATTTTATGAATAAAAACATTTGATTTTATTTGATTTTGAATTATTAATCATAATACTAATGAGTTATAGATGTTGTAGGCAAGTATCAAAATCGACGATTTAATTAACTGCCTGGAACACATAAATAGGTATTTAAGCACTGATTTACTAGTTCGAAGTTTGTTTTTGAAGCCATTAACAGAGTCGGCGTAAACAAAGTTCTCAGGCAGCATGTTTCAGTACTGGTATCTTAGAACCGGAGACGGATATAGGATACTTTTTATCATATTATGTCCGTCGCCGGATGACTTTTTACCACCTCTTAGCTCCCGAGCGACTAGAGCCTGTAATATATGCGCACCTGGCTCTTGAAGTGGTGTTTCTTCTCAGTGTAGTCAGTCTGCAAGAGCTGTAGCTTAGTGGGCTCGGCTAGAAGATGCACGTCCAACCCGCGCGCCGCCGCTTCCCAAGCAAACACAGCCGAAGCCGCGTGCGCGCGCGTGTCGCCCGTGAACCGGACGAAGTTCTCACCGAGGTATTCCGATCTGGGGGTACACATTTTTAGTTAGAGTATCAAACTGTGTGAAATCAGTGAACTTTAGTTGGGCCGATCGGAGCGGTTCCGACTCTAAAGATTAGGATATCTCGAAAAACGTGTGAATGCGGCCGAACTAACCGGACCGGTTACGTTGGTGTGGCCGACACGTTTATTGTATTCGTTCTCCGTATCCGGATTCGTATGGAATCCATATAAAATACATTACGAAAAAAAGCAAACATGTGCGACAGTTAATGTATTTTATAATGACTCCAAGCATTCAGAGAAGACGGAAAACGAATTCGGAAATCGAATAAGGAAAACGTCTTTACGTGGCCGACCTAACGCCCGAAGCACACCTTCGTTTTCGAGTAGTCATCTATAGCCTGTCTTTACCCACAGATGCATGGGTATAGGCCTTCCTCAGTTCATATAACTGTATGTGTGTGTGTGCGTGTCAGTTCATTTGCTGTAGGGCGTCCTACCTGAAGCCGGTTCTTGGCCACCAATTGGTTGTTGTCCTACTCCACCTATCATCACCAGGTGATTCCAACCATTCCATGTCCAGGTCCATTTCCAAATAGAGATTAGTACGTACTCTGACTCAGGATTGGGGTTATCCCTCATGGATCTGGTCTTGGGGTCGTAGTACGCGGAGTTAGGGTCCAAGTTGCGCAGATACTTGGCGGTATCCTCTCTTATGCGCAAGTTACGCACTGTGATGCGCTGCTTTGAGTCCACCTGGAGAACAAATTACAGTATATCAATCTCCTTTTTGACGTAACGTCTTATAATTCGATGGAGCCGGCTGCACGCACGAAAAAACATGACTTATGCGGCGTTACCTCGCTCTGAGGCGTTCCATTTAAGGCTTGAAGTGCAAGCGAGAGCGCGGAACGAGCGACAATGAGGCAGGCACGGCCTCCGCGTTCGGCAGCGTTCGACATCTGTCTCTCTCCTACTTGAGTGAGCGATGCGTCCGCGTGGACAGCTGTATGACGTTGTCACGTTCAACTATCATCAGTAACCCGACTTTTTTTTACTTATATAAAGCCCAGTACAAAATAGTGGGGATATGCGCAAAAAATACCCCTTGTGCCACTAAAAATTACGTCAATTCCCCTAATAGATTACGAAGTTTCAGTCATTTGGAACTTACTAAATTACCAGGCTCCCCAATCCAGACCGACGAAAATTCAAAAGGAAAGTCATCCTTCCTAAAAATATATGAAAGAGGCTAATGTCCTTCAGGCTGGTTGTATGTTATGAAATTACATAAGTATAGTGTTTAAGAAAGAAAGAAAAGCATTTAATTAACCTCATAGAAATAAAGAACCGTACCTTGGTACCCGGCATGTCCACTTCATCCACGTATTTATCCTCGTCCTCTTCAGCATTGTCGTCGTCTTCTCTGTTGTCATCATCTAACAGGAAAATAATATCAAAATAAAAGATATGGAAAAGAAGTACCTACCAAAGATATTGTCCCAAAAGTCAGATGAATAATGTTTAGTTACAAGACTTCAAATGGATTAATATCAGAGTGTATGTTTCTGGGTTAAGCAAATATTAAAACGCAGCTTTTCTCTCAACGTGCCTAGACAAAAATATAGACAGAGATGGACCGACTACATTGTTAATCTCGCGGGGAGTTGGGTGTACCCAGAATCGTTCTTCCTGGAAATGCATGGCCTAAATCCAGCAGTGGACTTTGCAGGATGATGAATCACCGGTACCCTGTAAACCGCGGGTAGAAATAATTTCATTAACACAAACCTTGCTCAAGATTTTTAGCTCTCATCTCTCGTTTAGCATCTTCAACTTTCTGATACTCTTCAATAATAGCCTTGTGTTGCGAGGGGTTGTAGCCGTTCCACCGATCTCGTTTGCCGTCATAGCTCAGATTCAATGTGGGCTGTGCAAACTCATCGGACGCTATGCCGGCGTTTGTGTATTTGGCACCAATCTGTTAATTAAATTGGTGGATTTAGTATACATCACAATATAGCCACAAACTTAGCATAATATTGCAGCAACACATCACACACACCGCATCATCACTTAACAGCAAGTGAGATAGTGGTCAAACGCAAACCTATAAATTGTAAAAAAAAAAAAAAAAAAAAACAACAGGTTAGGCAACAGGCTAGTTAAGAGTTATTTTTATTATTAACTCTCAGCACACCCAATTAATAATATAGTAGTAACGAAAAACACATATTTTTCTTTTTTTTATCATTGGATTGCCAGGTATATCTGCTATCACACCTGATGGAAAGTGAAAACTGATAGAATACTCAAGTATAGATTTTCTTCCTCAACTATGCAATTCTACATTGCTAAACTATGAATTACCTTCCTAGGCCTCTCCAAACAATCCTTTTTTACGTGTGTTACTGCACCACAATTTTCACAAGCACCTTTTCTGAATTTCGTTGCTACTTTTGTCTGAAAAATAAGTTTTTTTTTGTTTAATCTCTGACCAAATTTCAGTAAAGGAAAAAGAATTCAGTTTGTTTCTGAAATTCCAATTTAAGCTGACTTAATTGTCAGTCAGTACAGTCATCTTCATCATCAGCCCATAGAAGTCTGCCGGACAAACGCCTTCTGATACATTTCTACGAAAATTGATTCTAAGGCCTCTCCTTCCATTTGACTGGCCTCTCAACTCAGTTCGCAGTAGCTCTGCCTTCTGCGCCGTAGGTTTGATCCCCACCAAGAACAAAAATTTGTGTGGTGAACACAGATGTTTGTGCTCTGTTTGGGTGTTATATTGTACTCTATGTATGCATTTACAAAAATATATTTTTTTTTTAATATGATGTGTGTCCACATTATTTTATTTATTATCCAAACTTTTCCCGACACTACAGTAACATAATAGTTTTTATGTACAGTCAATTGTCAAAGAACTTACAGTGTCAACTCCCTTGTTGTAAAACTTATCAAGTTTGGTGAACCCTGAGTCTCTGTCTTCCTGTGGCCTCTGATGCTTCAATGTGGGTCCAGCCGTTCCATAGTACCATGGTGCAGATGAAATATACTGCGGTATGTGAGGGTTTATGTCCTTGCCTGTAAACAACGAGTATTTTCTAGTAAGATATTTGATGTTTTACTGCATTCCCACTTTGAAAAAGATGATTAAATAATAAGTTAGATCACGGTACAGTTTCTTTGAAGTGCATTTAAATACTGTTTCAACCTGCACTGGTTCAGAAGAAATAATTAAACATGTTTGTAAGATGTGTGTTATAAAAGCTTTATCTTTCTATCTGTCTACACAATGACAAAGTAGGAATAAGAACAATGAAATAACTCCTAATGCAACTCTATTCTAGGGTGTTCCTCACAATCAATAAGTGCACAAAAATTGGTAGAGCTTAGTAAACATGTAATACTTGTTTCTAAGGTGAACTGGAGTTTGAAAATGTTATTTACCTGTTTCATCCACAGCAGCAGGAGCCGTGCCCGCTTTCCGAGCTTCCTCCAACTCTTTAGCTTTCCGCCAGTCCTCTCTGGACTTCTTCTTTGGCTCGTCATCTTCGTCGCCAGTGCCGTCCTTGTTACGAAGGATTTGTGAAACCGCCACTCGGGCGTTTGTTGCCATTTTACCACTATTCAATGGTTGTAGTGTAGAGAAAAGACTTTGATAAAATTAAGAAAAATACCCAAAAACCAGATGCAAAATGCAAACAAACAAGACAAAACAGTATGAGCGAGGTGGTGACTGGTGACTGCTGACTGACATGACATTGACAGCAAAGAAAAGACAAGAAAGATTTGACATTGTTACGGAAGTGGGTACAGGGATTGGAAGGAAACGAACGTTTTACCGAAAATAGCGATTTATTCGCACTTCGAACACGTAACACTGCACTGAACGCGTAGCACTGCACGAAACGCGTAGCACTGTCCGACACTGTCCCCGCGCACTATGCGTTACATGGTCCAACGCTGTGCTCCGAACACTGACAGTCCACTGGGAGCACTTTACCACTTTGCACTTCACTTCACTATTCACTGTTCACTTCACTATTCACTTTCACTGTTCACTTTTTCCACTTTTTCACTTTTCCTTCTTGTTCCTTTCTTCAGATCACTTTCCACTGAACTCCCCGTAGACGCGCTTGCAGCTCCTTATATACCCGGAATTTCGATTGTCATTTATTGGATTTCGATCGTCATTTATTGAATTTCGTTAGTCTTTTCGTTTTCTTCTGTTGGATTCCGATCGTCTTTTCCTTCTTACATCATTTCTTGTTTTAGTCCAGAACTTTCGGTTCTTTATTTGAATTCCTTAAAGAAGGCACTCGCCGCTACTAGAATTTTCTGGTAACATTAAAATGTCGAACAAAAATCTTCATAGCTGGACCGGGCTCGAACTCGCGTACGTCTGCTTTGCAGTCGTAGCTCCGACGGCCCGGCTGTTGGAACATTGACGATGTTTGCCAAAAACTTCACTGCCTTGCACGCTTGCGTAGTTACGTCAGCACGGCGTCACACTACCCCCTCCTTAAACGTGCTCGTCCCGAGCATCGTTAGAGCCATAGTACCGTGCCAACCTGTCCACATGAACCACTTTCGCTGGACTTCTTGACGTTTTCCGAATTCTATATGTGACATCATTGATCCTCGTAATTATTTGAAAAGGGCCTTCCCAACTCGGTTGTAGTTTTGGAGATTTTCCTTTCCTTCGAACGGGGTTGTGAAGCCAAACAGCAGAACCTTCTTCAAAGGACTGGGAGTTGACGCTTCTGTCGTATCGCGTTTTCATTCGCTCACTAGCACGCAGATTCTCTTCCCTCATATGCCCGTGAACTTCCTCCATTTTCCTTCTCAAATCTTCCGCGTATTCCGAAATACAGCTAGGCGCATCTGGAGGACAACCCGCGAGAAGATCCGCTGGAAGTCGAAGCTCTCTACCAAAGTTCGCTCGGGCCGGAGTAGTAGAGGTACTCTCATGAACTGCCGTTCTATACGACAGAAGGAACAGAGAAATGTACTCGTCCCAATTGTTCTGATGGCTTTCAACAACTTTTGCCAGATGCCGCTCCAGAGTTTGGTTGAACCTCTCCACCATTCCATCAGATTGCGGATGATACGGCGTAGTCCGAGTTTTGTGTATCCCCATAATCTTGCATGTTTCCTGAAAGACTTGTGACTCGAAATTCCTGCCTTGGTCACTATGGATTTCAAGGGGTAGTCCAAATCGGCAGAAAACTTCATTCACCAGTTTGCTAGCCACAGTAACAGCTTCTTGATTTGGTAATGCGAACGCTTCTGGCCACTTTGTGAAGTAATCCATTATTACCAAAATGTAACGATTTCCACTATTCGTCATTGGAAACGGCCCGGCCACGTCCAAAGCTATTCGTTCCCAAGGAGCACCCACGTTGTACAACTTCAACGCTCCCCGACTTCTTGTTTGAGGTCCTTTGACAGAGGAACAACTCGTACATTTCTTGCACCAGTCTTCAACATCTTCCTTGCAGTGCAACCAGTAATAACGTTGACGAATTTTCACCAAAGTTCTCTTCACACCGAGATGACCGCCTGATGTTCCGTCGTGATACGCTCGCAGTATATCAGAAATCTTTGACTTCGGCACAACTGTCTGAAGATGATTGTCTTGTCCTGATGCACTCTCCCATTTTCGACATAAAATACCATTGTGTAAGAGCAGGCTATTCCATTGTGCCCAATAGCTCTTAGTTACTGCACTCATTCCGGCAACTTCACTCCATCCTGGGCGTGCGGATCCATCTCTCACCCAATTGAGTATTGGTCTAAGGTCTTCATCTTCTTCTTGTAGTTTACGCATGGCATCGCTGCTCCAATCATCATTTACTGTATCAGTTCTTATAACTCGGACCATAGATTTTTCTTTATCTTCCTGTTTCACACAGTGCTTGCAGTCTTCAGAACACGGCCGTCTTGACAAAGCATCAGCATTCCCATGAGACTTCCCACTGCGATGCTCTACTAGAAAGTCATACTCCTGTAGTTGTTCAATCCATCGCGCAACTTGTCCTTCAGGATTCTTGAACTGTAGTAGCCACTTCAAGGCTGCATGATCTGTTCTGACTAGAAATTTCCGACCCAATAAATACTTCTTAAAATGCTGAAGTGTTCTGACAACTGCTAGTAGCTCCCTTCGAGTGACACAATAATTCCGCTCTGGTTTTGACAGGGATTTACTGTAATAAGCTATCACAACTTCTTGATCTCCTTTTCTTTGTGAGAGTGTTCCTCCTATCCCTGTATTACTTGCATCTGTGTCAACTACAAATTCATTACACTGATCTGGATATCCGAGTACTGGTGTTTCACATAACCGGCTCTTAAGTTCCTCGAAAGCCGCCTGGCATTGTTGGTCCCAGACGAAAGGCCGTTTTTCTTCTGTTAGTCTATGCAATGGCTTCGCTATATCTGAAAAATTCTTGACAAAACGACGGTAATAAGAGCAAAGTCCCATAAACGCCCGTACTTGTGTTTTGTCCGCAGGCACAGGCCAATCTTTAACCGCCGAAATTTTCGATGGATCCGTTTCGACGCCGCTTTCCGAAATAACGTGTCCCAAATAGTTCACCTGCCGTTTGAAGAATGAGCACTTCTTCTGGCTTAGTTTCAGATTTGCACTTCTCAACTTATTGAATACGGATTCCAGCTTCTTCAAATGGTCATCAAATTCTCGCCCCACTATTATAATGTCATCGAGATACACCAAGCAGGTTTCTCCCAGCAACCCAGCAAGGACACGTTCCATTAACCTCTCGAAAGTAGCCGGGGCGTTGCACAGCCCAAACGGCATCACTTTGAACTGCCAGAGGCCCTTTCCTGTGGAGAATGCGGTCTTCTCCTTATCCTTAGGATCCAACTCCACCTGCCAATAGCCACTTTTTAGGTCCAGCGTAGAAAACCATTTCATGCCGTTGAGAGTATTCAAGGTGTCGTCTATCCTTGGTAATGGATAACTGTCCTTTTTGGTCACGTCGTTTAGGCGGCGATAGTCAATACAGAACCTCGTTGACCCATCCTTCTTCTTTACCAAAACCACTGGTGAGCACCACGGACTGGACGATGGTTCGATTACTTCATTATCCTTCATGTCTTGAATCATGTCGTCCACCTCTTTTTCTCTGGCAAAAGGAATTCGGCGGGGTCGTTGTCGTATAGGTTGTTCATTTCCAGTATTGATTTTATGCTGAACCATGCTCGTCCTTCCGATATCACCATCATTCTTTGAAAATATATCGGAGTACCGACGTAGCAAATTCTTCGCCTTGAGCAATTCAATAGTTGTCAAATCATGCTTACATTCTTCCAGTATACTGTTGATGTCGATTGAACTTGCATCCACCTTTTTGGCCTCTTGACAATTCCGCAACCACACGACTTCTTCGCTCCGTCCTATCAGGGTACCCTTCTTTAACATCTGTTCTTCATTGCTCAAATTTAACACAGGCACCACTGTTTCTGCGGACGAATTGACGACCGTTCGTGCTGGCAGCCACGATGACTCGTCATCCACTTTTTCTAATATTGTCCACCGTCGCTGTTTCAAACTTCCACTTCCAGGAAAAATTACTGGAACTAGCGTCTGTGATCTTGGCAATAGCTTAGTGTTCTTAATGCAGTACACCTTGCCTTCGCCACCGCCTCTCATCGGTATTTCGTCTTCCCCACACTTCAGGACGCCGGAGTGAATGTCGAGCTTGCACCGATGGTCCTTCAAGAAGTCCAGGCCAATAATGCAGTCATCCACAATGTCAGCTATTACCGCTTGTTGCCAGTAAAGTTTATCACCAATCTTGATAGCCACTTTCTGTTCACCTGATACTGGTATGCGCTGGCCGGTAGCCGTTGTTAGCTGGTAAGCTCCCTTCCGAATGTTGATCTTTCCGTTTCTTCTTATCAGCTGTGTCCCAATTACCGTACGTGACGCTCCAGTATCCAAAGTCAATGAGCACGGAATTCCATTTACTGATCCATTAACAGTTAAGCTGTTGCCATCTGTGCTCTGATGAATCTTGATTTTTGGGGCTTCATGTCTACCGGCCAGCGCCCACCCCTCAGCCCTGGCTGGAATTAGTTTTCCTGGTTTTCCGACGCTTGTACACAAGCATCGGTTCCTCGTCTCTCTGTAACCCGATTCGGGCAGCCGCTTCTCAGATGTCCCCGTTCCCCACAGTTGTAGCATCTAGGGACGAAAGCTCTGCGTTGGTTAACCCGCTCCACTTCCGTTGAATTAATCTCCCTCAGACGTCCACTCCTCGGGTCTCGTCGGACGGCTTCTACTTCAAGCGCATGCGCGACGGCTTCCTTGATGTGACCGTGATGACCCAAACGCACGGCAGCTCTTACTTCCGCGTCGAAAATACCGTCGACAAACGACTGCAATAGCATGCTGTCAATGACCGATGCCGGTGATGTTTGGTACGCCTTCCGGACCAACTTTTCTACCTCCAGGGACCACTGTTGCAATGACTCGTTCGCTCGTTGGCATCGATCACGGAGTTGAGCGCGGAAAACATGCTCCAGGTGCGAGTCCCCGTAGCGCGATTCTAAGGCTTCCAGCAATTGCTCGTAGGTTGCATCACTCCCCAAGGCCTCCAGCACGGTCAACGCCTTGTCTCGTAGTCCCAAAGTAAGCGCGGTTTTAGCCTGGTTCTTGGTCCACCCATTCAGGTTCATCACAGCCTCAAACTGTAGCTTGTAAGCCGCCCAGGAAGAGGTTCCATCGAAAGGCGGGACCTTGAAATTTCCGCCTGCAGTCGATGCACTTACTATGGTTGCTGAGCCCGGGATACCATTTGTTTTGAGCTTCCTGACGTCTTCCTCGACGGAGGAGAGGCGGTTCCCGTATAGTTGTACAGTTTTGACACCTTCCTCAATGGAACAGAGGCGAGTCCCATGCTGCTGTATAGTTTCCTCCACCGCTTCTACCCTGCGCATGCTGTCGGTGATAGCGGTCAAAAGATTCTTCTGCAATGCGCACATCTGTTCCTCTTGCCGGTGGGCCTGCTCTTCCTGGCGGCGGGCGTCTTCTTCCTGGCGGCGTGCCTGCTCCTCCTGGATGGTGCGCAGCTGCTCCTCCTGCCGGTGGGCTTGTTCCTCCTGGATGGCGCGCAGCTGCTCCTCCTGCCAGGGGGCTTGCTCCTCCTGCCGGCGGGCTTGTTCCTCCTCCCGGCGAGCCTGATCCGCTTGCATGGCGCGCAGTTGCTCAAACAAGGCGCCAAGGTCTGGTCCAACCTGGGTACTCATCGACGAACTTCCCGAGGTTGCTCCACCGGAGTTGTCCCGGCGCCCAGGGGTTTCTTCCTCAGGAGCCTCGGCGCCGGAGCCACCTGCTTGCTGCGAGGCAGTCTTAGCGCGAGTACTCATGCCTTCTCTCGGCATGACAGGCATTTTACCTTCCAATCCCACTTCTGACACCAAATGTTACGGAAGTGGGTACAGGGATTGGAAGGAAACGAACGTTTTACCGAAAATAGCGATTTATTCGCACTTCGAACACGTAACACTGCACTGAACGCGTAGCACTGCACGAAACGCGTAGCACTGTCCGACACTGTCCCCGCGCACTATGCGTTACACGGTCCAACGCTGTGCTCCGAACACTGACAGTCCACTGGGAGCACTTTACCACTTTGCACTTCACTTCACTATTCACTGTTCACTTCACTATTCACTTTCACTGTTCACTTTTTCCACTTTTTCACTTTTCCTTCTTGTTCCTTTCTTCAGATCACTTTCCACTGAACTCCCCGTAGACGCGCTTGCAGCTCCTTATATACCCGGAATTTCGATTGTCATTTATTGGATTTCGATCGTCATTTATTGAATTTCGTTAGTCTTTTCGTTTTCTTCTGTTGGATTCCGATCGTCTTTTCCTTCTTACATCATTTCTTGTTTTAGTCCAGAACTTTCGGTTCTTTATTTGAATTCCTTAAAGAAGGCACTCGCCGCTACTAGAATTTTCTGGTAACATTAAAATGTCGAACAAAAATCTTCATAGCTGGACCGGGCTCGAACTCGCGTACGTCTGCTTTGCAGTCGTAGCTCCGACGGCCCGGCTGTTGGAACATTGACGATGTTTGCCAAAAACTTCACTGCCTTGCACGCTTGCGTAGTTACGTCAGCACGGCGTCACAACATTGACATTCTTAAATTACAACGCGTGACTGATGGAGGAAAATGTAAAAAACAATGGTTTGGGAATAACGTGGAGGATATAGAAATGGGGGCATCAACGTTTATATCCTCACACAATTTCTACTAAAGTTTACGGGGGACGAGGCACATTGCATGCGCGCAAATCAAAATATTTTTCATGTATTCATTTAGGGCACACGCCCACTGTAACAATCCCGCGCTCTATCTTAGGTCAATTAATATGCACACAGTTAAAAAATACAGCTTATACTCACATTATGATTATGATAATCTCTAGTGATGAGCATTCAGTAAGACTGGTAAACCTGAACAAATAATGAAATGAATGTGTTTAGTACAATTTATGGCAGTAATCCACAAGAAGTATTACGAGTTTTCGTTAATTTGAAAACACGCTGCAAGTAGATACTGCTACATTATTTTATTTTGCACTTATTTCATACCTACATCAATCATTTTTTTGGATTGACAATAAAGAGTTACTTTTGAAACTGTCAGTAAATATAGCCCAAAGTATGGTGGTTACATTTTCATGATGCAGAGAAAGTATCAAAATCATTTGATCTACTTACTCCGTGAACTCCAGTCAGCTCCTCAACTTCTTTAAAAACACTGTCTTTATTAAGATCAACCTCGTTTTGTTCCTTCATATCTTTATATTAATTAAGCATGCTTAAGTCCCTAAGGTCACAGGAAAAACGTGCGATCCGCAAATGCCCGTCCCATATACCAAAAGGGAAGATTTACGGTTATAAGACCTGTCATTTTGTATGGGTCTGAGATTCTTCCAAGGGTCTAAGGCCGAGATTCATAAACCGAACTTTGACTTTACTTTGATGGAAAGTTCAACTTTCAACCAAAATTATATTTCATAGTTCTGTCAAGCTCTTCTTTATTCAAAATATTGATAGGAAACTTCGATAAACAAAGCTTACTTTGCGAAGACTGCTTTGCTGTGTAGCAAAGTGCGGTCTATGAATCTCAGCCTAAGTGTTCGGCCACCAAAGGGACTGATGAAAGAGTGCATGCAGCGGAAATGCAAATGTTGAGATGGATGTGTGGAGTGACTTGAATGGATAAATAGGGAATGAGTTTAGAAGGGGAAATTGACCTCTTGACCCTGTGGCCAAAAAAATTAGAGCCTGGCTGGTATGCTAATATTTATTGATGAATTTCTATAGGACCAATCTGAAAGTCTTTCCGATTTTTTACATATAACAATAAAAAAAAACAAACAAATTAAAATCGAATTGAGAACCTAGTCTTTTTTTTATTTGAATAAAAAGTTCAGTGCCACTTTCAATAAATGGATCAGAAGTCTTTTCTCTTGCAATTTCAACACATACATCGACAGACCACCGATGAGCCGATCGCGAATTGTTACGGTGATGTTGGCCAGGTATCTTTGAACCAACTAAGTATAGTATTGTCCTCTTGACTATTTAGTGACGCAGATTGGTATAGGTTTCAGAATTTGTGTTCATCAATGATTTACTAGTAGGAATAGGATGTAATAAATAAACAAAAACAACTAGTTTTAACATAATATAATGCTTGTCTATTAATAAAAGCTAAATAAGACCTAACATAATTGTATAGTAATTAATTTTAATTGTTATTTATAAATGTCTTCTAATAGCGAAACTAGTGAGTTTTGTTGCTACTCATCGGAAGCCTCAACGGTCCCATACATTTTGTATAGAGGTGATCACACAGCATAGGTTTCGCATTGTACATCTGTCTCTATCTAGCCGATACAAAATGTATGAGATAGTCGACGCTTCAACAAACGGCTCGACAAAGTAGAAACTTTGGCACTGTATTGAGGTTAGAGCTTCCGCCGTACCCTGGCCCGGTGGTACGACGGCCGAGGTACGTGAAGTCGTTCGTTGCTGTCTCCCGTTTGACTCAGCGACTCTTCTAGAGGCTCGGCGCGTGGAGTGAATAGTTTGCGACGACTGCGAGTTACACTGGAAAAGTAGATAACCTTTTATATTTCTAAGATCATATTTATTTAAGGCTTGCGCACACCTAGGTCGCTGGCGATAGCAAATTTGACAGCGTTTCACTGACCAAACGCTGTCAAAGACAGCGGATCACTGATCGCCGACGCCAGCGACCGTTAAGTTGACAGCCCTCGTGACCTTGCGTAACGCTTGACACATGTCATGTTTTCGAAACTTTTCGGTTCTACGACTTGCTGATTTCCTCTCGATGTTCCGTCATTGAGAGTACTGGCATAGTGCACATAAAAAAAAGATGGAAAAACCAGCCCCTACTGAAATAATGCATGGTCCGAGAAAGTAAGTAAATTGTTGAATCTTCTAATGAATCGACATTTAAATTTATATAACTGATTACTTATTCTGCTTCTTTGAAACAAAAATAAACGGCTTTCAAAGGGAAAATGAATGTGTTTTGATTTATCACAATACCTTTTGGACGGACAACTCTGTATGCCCATTGCTGGCGGCAAATTTTCATCTTCTCCCGGCAATTTTTCGGGCGACGGTATATCCCTGACTTCTTTTTTAAACGTCGGCAGACCTAGAGTTACGTCACAAAACTCTTTCTTCAAGTTAAAAATGTCTTTTAATTTCTCGCTGTCTTGATCTAAAGTTTCTTCGCAATTTCTCTTCCGACGTAGGCGTAAACTTCGTTTGTTGTATTTAGTTTTGCTTTCGCATTTAGAACTACTTTCTAATAGAACTTCGTCAATGTCATTGCTATCCTTTATCGCTACGGATTTGTGTTTATGCCTCAAATTGTACTTGACGTCATCAGTTTTAGTTTGAGCTGCTTCTCTCTCATATTCTTTATTTTGTTCTTCATCTTCAGTATTTGCCAGTTTTTTGTTTATTACGTCTTCTTTATTCCTGTCATCTCTTTCGTTAGCGTATATTTCTTGACTCGCGAGCAAGTCAAACTCAGTAGGCCTGTGTGTTGATACATCTTTGTAAATGTTTTCGAATTCCTCAATCGTGTTGTCTTGTTTTGTTTGGGTTACGTTCAGTTCATTGGCTACCCCAGTTACAACAATATTAACACTTTCATTAACGATATATGCTTTTTTTACAGTCACTGGTTCCTTTATAATAATTTCTTCTTCAACAGAAGACATCGGTTCTAGTTTATGTTCTTGTTTCATGTCATTTCTCGTCTTTTGTTCTAAAACAAGTTTCTCAATTGATTTACGCGCTTCCTCTAAATTGTTGTCACTACACATTCTAACTGGAGTAGCAATAACTTCTGGTTCTTTTGATATTACATGCGGAGATACCAATCCTTCAAATATGTCCATTGAATCTTGTTTTTTAATATAAGGCTTAGTATGAATTGATGATAGAACTTCTAGCTTTGGGATATTTTCTCCCAAAAGTTTCTTCATAGTGCTTGGTTCAATCGGGTTGTGCGGATTATCTGAGACGATTGATGGAGACCGTTCTTGGTTTTTTCTACAGCTAGTTATCAATTCAGCTACCTTTTTGTTGGTTATAACTCCACTGTTTACTTCAGTGTTAGTGAAATCCGTACGCTTTTCAGATACTGGTTTAAAAAGTATTTCCTTATCTGGGTCCCTTACCTTATCTTCAGATTCTATGTTAACTTCTAGATTATAACAAGGCTTAGCGTCCGACGGGTTGCTCTTATTGGCATGTTTTTCATAATATAATGATTCTCTTGTCTTACTACAACTTAGGAAAGTTTCTGACTCATTTGTGTTTGCAGTAACATGTAATTTATCAGTAGCATCAGTTGTATATTCATCGAAATATGTTCTCTTCTCTTGCAAAATCTTGATATCTCCAAAAGCGCTATTCTTATCTGACAAATCTTTTCTACATTCTTCAGATGCTGCGTGTTTCTCCAACTCTTCAAATTGCTTCAACGAACTGTTACTATTGTTGCTTTGTTTTGATTTCTTTAAAGATTCTATAATTCTACTAACTAATGTTTCGGGGATTGTTTCCTTTATTTCGTCGTTCGGTTGGATATGACTTTGCTCCATCGTAGTTTCAAGTACCGATTTGATACTTACATCTACTTGTGAGTCGATTGAATTTTTCACGCCAGTCATGTTATCAGAGTTCTTTGAAGTATCATCATTATCATTTTCTTTTGAAGTGTCATCATTATCGTTTTCTTTTGAAGTGTCATCATTATCATTTTCTTTTGAAGTATCATCATTAACATCATCTTTTAAAGTATCTGCATCACTCTCTTCGTCTTCATTTTCAATAAGATCTCTTTCATAATCACTTTCCAGAATATCTTCATTATTATTTTGTTTAAAAGTTATATATGATTCATTATCCGATTTTACCGCCTTAGATCTATCCAGGCATTCTTTTCTGAACACGGGTTCAAGACTCTCATTGAACGGGTCTGATTCGCTTTCACTGTCAGTCAGTAGTATTTCGATATCTTCTTGTTCTTCTGGCGTTGTGTCCTTGTATGCTTTTTCTGCAATATAGAAAAATGGCAAATCAATCATAAATTGTTTTGTATAAAGCCACAGTCCAGCCAAATTCGATGTGAAATGAATGTTGCAGTTTTGACTAGTTAGTAGCTGTAATCAGTATAAAATAAAAAATAATAAAATAAATATTGTAGACAATTCACACAACACTATCTAGCCCCAAATTAAGCAGAGCTTGTACCAGGGGAACCAGATAGGCGATATGATACTTAAATAACTTTTTTTTGTAAATACATACATAAGCATACAATAATAACACCCAGACAGAGAACAAACATCTATGTTCACCACACAAACATTTGTTCTCAGTGGGGATCGAACCCACGCCCCCCAGCTCAGAAGTAGTAGGAGTAGTAAAGTAGTAGTATCTTAGATAAACAACCTAAGGCTGTGACAACAACAGTTCTAGATACAGTCGTCATCATCATCAGCCTGAAGAAGTCCACTGCTGGACATAGGCCTCCCCTTAACATTTCCAGGAAAAACGATTCTGAGCTCTTTCCATCCACCGATACAGAACTACAGATTTATCTAGATACAGTAGTTTTGTATTATTATTAGTTAAAATACTGACTGGCAGCTCAGTTGGTAGTAGCTCTGCTTTCTGCGTTGTAGGTCGTGGGTTCGATCCCACCGAGAACAAACATTTGTGCGGTGAACCGATGTTTGTTCTCTGCCTGGGTATTATGTATTCTAATTATGTATTTACAGAAGGATGTATATAAGTATTATATCAGCTATCTGGTTCCCATAGTAGAAGCTCTGCTTAATTTGGAGCTAGATAGTGTTGTGTGAATTGTCCATAATATTTATTTATTTAAATAGTTTTATTTACCATCTCTCTCGTCAATGCAGGAACGTAGATGTTTAAGTTCTTGTTCTGCCCTCGCTAGCTTCTCCTGTAACAAAGAATTTTATCATTTAATGTCGCGCTCACGCAGCTAAAGACTGCTTGGGCAACGTAGTTTTAGTGGAAATTCACTTTGATAACGGTAGTAAATATGAGTAGTAAGTCTAATTCAATTAAAATTTATTAATTCAGTTGTATCACAATGAAATATCTTAGGTGAGCCTAGGTGCCAGTTCCACGCGACGATAACTAGAGTAGTACCTATACTTTGCCTAGTAGTGAGACGAAAAAAAGTGTATAATAAAATCCAAGCAGAACTGTAAGTGTGGATGATCGATAGATTAAATTGAACAATAACTCTCGAGATAACACGGGATTTTCTCATACGAAAACCGCGTTTTATAGAGAAAAAATAAAAATTGTATACACCACTATTTTGTAATTACCAAAAATGTCCATAATTTATTGCAGGATTTCTGAAAATGTTAACATTTAATAACTTTGTCATTTTATCGAAACTAAAAATTCTGATTGCACATTCATAATGTTCTACCCCTACTACATTACCCTATTTTTTTTTGGTAGTTACAAAATAGTGGTGTATAGATCATCCATGCTTGGTCACGCAAAAAGGGCCCACCTGTGGCCTACTTGCGGAAAACAGTCCGCTCACCAAGTACCATCCATGCTTGGGCCCCATTGTTGAAAATTAGAATACGGACCAGAGGTCTGACTTAAAAAAAGAAATAGAACTAATGAACTACGGCTTCCACGATTCCATAGTTCACGGTTTGTGTGACAAGGTCCAATATATTTTTGTGATTTACCTCCAAAATGGTGTTCTCTGTCAACAGATGCGCGACCTTTCCTTCTAAGAATTTGTTTGGCGTGCCGGTCGAGACGGCAGCCGGCGCAACTGTCTGCGCCAATCTGGACTCGTACTCATCAATCATGGCTTCCATCTACCAATAACAAATAATATTTAAGTCCAATGCCCCAGCGGGGCTCATGTTCTGGACGTTATTACCCCCTAAGACCAATAAAACACATGAAGCAATGAATAAATAAATATGAATATGAATAAGTTAACATGATATTTTTATTATACAATTAAACAAAGAAACTTACAATTAAACAAATATTTACAAAACATACAAAATACAAAAGAAACAGTTGAGCTATCTGCAGGTCGTTACAAACGGTCTAGAGATAGCTCAACTGATCTAAATCAGTGCCAGACGGAAGCGTCCCCAAGACGTTAGCGGCATTGCCACGCTGAATAGCAATGCTTATACGCTGCGCCAGATACCCAATAAAGTTAAATAAATAGTTAAGTTGAATAAGTTGTAATGTAGACAAGTCAAATAAATATAGCACCAAACTAAGCAAAGATTGTAATATGGGAACAAGATAGCTGATATGATACTTATATACTTTTTTTCTCGCATCTCTGTTTAGCACAAAAATGTTTGTTCTCGGTGGGGATCGAACCACCAAATTCTGACTGGGTCGACCAGTGACAATAGACTTATAGTTCACTGATAATGGATTTCAAGTTAGACAATAAGGCTGCTGAACAGCGGGTGATACCGCGCTGACATAATGACAGTATAGATAGTGCAATCCACGAAGGCGCGCCCCACTATTCCTCCTAACCGTTTATAGTATATGTGTGCAAGCTTCCGTCAATGTTTGAGTGTTATCGGTACACACTAATTACCTATGAGTGCACACGCACACTACAATGAATAGACTACGGTTGGCGACTGCCGCTCGGAGCAAACTCCCCGCACCCCGCGAGGGGCGCGTCTTCGTGAATTGCACTATCTATATCTAGTAATTGGTACCTCTGCTTTGAGAGTTTCAATCTGCGACTCGTAGTACTGTCGCGTCATATCCTTCGCCTCTTCGACCAGTTCCCGCATCAGGTTAGCAGATTGTTCCTGCTTCTCTTCCATTGCCGCCAGGAGCTCTTTGTTGCGGGCGTGGGCTCTGTTAAGGAAAACTTAAATATAATATCAGTATTAATCATACAATGCAAAATCTAAAAGGAAAAATGTTTGGACATCTTCTACGACATGACAGCTACATAAAGAACATCATTGAAGGAAAGGTTGAAGGGAAACGGAGAAGAGGAAGGCCAAGAATTAGTTACATGAGCCAGATAAAAGAAAAAGTCGCTGTCATGTCGTATAAGAAAGTCAAGGAGGCCGCATTCGAAAGACTTATGGAGAAAACTGCATCAAAACCCCGACAAGAGCTAAGCTCTTCAATTTAAGAAGAAGAAGAAGAAGATTAATCATGCGTAATCATCAGTACTCGGATGGGCAGCGTTCGGGAAACTGCGCCACATCTTCTCGTCGCAGATACCGCAGAGCCTCAAGACAAAAGTCTATAATCAGTGCGTGTTGTCACGTCTCAGTTCCATAAGTCAGTGATGACTTATGGAACTGAGACGTGGTCGCTAACTATTGGCCTCATGCACAAGCTCAAAGTCGCGCAACGAGCTATGGAGAGAGCTATGCTGGGAGTTTCAGTACGTGATAGAATCAGAAATGAGGATATCCGTAGAAGAACCAAGGTCACCGACATAGCTCGTAAAGTAAGCAAGTTAAAGTGGCAATGGGCAGGCCATATAGCTCGAAGAACCGACAACCGTTGGGGAATTAAGGTTCTTGAATGGCGACCACGAACCGGAAGACGAAGCGTGGGGCGCCCACCCACCAGATGGACCGACGACATTGTTGCCAGATGGACCGACATATCGCGGGAAGTCGATGGATGGAAAGGGCTCAGAATCGTTCTTCCTGGAAATGTGTAGGGGAGGCCTATGTCTAGCAGTGGACTTCTTCAGGCTGATGATTTGTATTTGTATTTGTATTTATTGTTTTCACCGGTGAAGGAAAACATCGTGAGGAAACCCGTGGCTTAGTCAGCTCCGCACGTATTGACCATGTCTTTCCTGTGGATTAGGCCGACTAAGCTGTCAGGATGGTATAGGTGCTGGGCAAGCCTATCCCATCTAAAATCCTGTCCCAGGCACTATAGCGTCCCGTAAGTAGGGGCATGAGTAATCACCAGTTGCCCCTGACGCTATATAAATCATCTACAATAGATGCAAAGGCCTGTTTACTTTTACTTTATTTATTGTTTTACTTTAACGAGCCGGTATGACCGAGCTTCGCTCGGGTTAAAAAAAAATTGTATTATTATTTGCCAATAGATGTCAGGAAGAGTCGTATCTTTACTGGCTTATTTTTAATTAACAACGTCTTCTAGCTTGCAGTTAGTTGCTCACAATCGCCAATAGATGGCAGGAACAGTCGTATATTGAGTTTATGTTTGATTATTGCAAAACACCAACTTCTCGTCATTTTCTAAAAATGAATCCTAGCTAGATCGTTTTATCGTCCCCGAAAACCCCTGTATACTTAATTTCATGAAAATCGTTGGTTCAGTTTCCGAGATCCTAAATATATATATATATACAAGATTTTCTCGTTTAAAGGTATAAGATTATAACGGTTTACACCAATTACAATAATTAAAGACATAGGTAATAGACAGACAGAAAAATGAAAATAAATAAAGCATAAGTAAACAGTTTTGGTCAAAAAAATACAATGTCAATAGTAAAAATATAAAACAAAATGATATGATGATGATGATTAATGATAAATTGTTTTATTTCAGACAAAAAAAGGTACAAAGGTACAACAAATAAAAAAACTAAGATATAAATATAGATTTACTTAAAAATCAGATCACGTTTGATTTTCGCTGAGATCAGTTGTGTCAAGCGCGACCGCGCGTACCAACAGTGCAAAGTGCTAACTAATCAAAACAAAGCTGTCTCCACGAACGGCCGGACCGCGATGACCTTGACACTCTTTGCGTAAGGCATGTTTCCGAACAGCTAAATCATATTGTTACGGCGATGATACTATTGCCGAAACAATGAATACACCCACTAGAGATAGCAGAGTAACACTGCAGACAGAAACGGAACGCATGCTATATGATCGTTGTAAAGCAACAAGTGACCGTTATCATGAAGAAAAAAAGGAGCGAGAAAAACTTCAACTTCTTGTAAAAGACTTGACGAGTCAAATAGAAGTCCTGCAAGAGCAGCTCAAATGTGTTATGGAGCTAAAACACTTGACACCATTGACCACAACAATGGAAACATCTTCTGCTGGCGTGGAATACGCCACTGACGAAGAAGAACTTGCGAAAGAAACGGAGTGGATCAGGACAAAATCGAGGAAAAAAAGAAAATTAAACGTCTCACCTACACTTTCACCGCAAGAAGCCGACAAAACATCTACAGACAAACCTAAGAAAGTTCCCCTTCCACCACCAATTGTAGTGGATGGGGTAATTAATTACCAAACCTTTTATGACTTCCTGTCAGCAAATCAGCCCACAGGCACCTTCACTATAAAATTGATGAGAGGTGGCTGCGTGAAAATTAATTCTTGTAATGAAGAGTCATACAGGTGCATTACAAAGACCTTATTAGATAACGACTGCCTCTGGCACTCGTACGAAAATAAACATGAGAGACCAATAAGAGTGATGGTAAAAAAATTGCCATCTTCTTGCAAACCAGAGAGAATCATAGAAGACCTGAGGATCAAAGGTTATAAAATTGAAGATGCAGTAAACAAACTGAGCTGGAAAAGTAAAGAGCCACTCAATATGTTTACGCTTACCTTCAACAACCAGGAAGAAATAAAGAAGGTATAC
The DNA here is from genome assembly GCA_947578465.1 of Thera obeliscata. Classification (NCBI taxonomy): domain Eukaryota; kingdom Metazoa; phylum Arthropoda; class Insecta; order Lepidoptera; family Geometridae; genus Thera; species Thera obeliscata. The sequence continues at coordinate 16,531,409 of OX387912.1, read as the reverse complement.
GAGATCAAATATATACTAGGATGTACGGTAGAGATCCAACCACTTAGATCTACTAAACTGATTCCCCAGTGTAAGAGATGCCAAGCTTATGGACATACACACAAATACTGTGCTAAGGAAGCAAGGTGTGTCAAATGCACGGGAAAGCACCTAACCAAAGACTGCAAAAAAACAGCAGAAGACAAGCCAAAATGTGTTCACTGTGGAGAAGCACACCCGGCTAACTATAGAGGTTGCATAATAGCCAAGGAAATGCAAAAAATGAGAAACAAGGCTGTAATTAAACCATTAGCCGGGCATCAGCAGCAGGTCACTGGACCACTGTTAAGTGCCAAAAAATCTATAAACCAGCATAATCACAGCTCAAAGACTATCAGCAACACCAACCAAAACGTATCCTACGCCCAAGCGGCTGCCAAAAGCACAATTCCCGCACAGCATAACGAGCAGACCAAACAATTAAACGTCAACAAGCTGGACGAAATACTAAAACTCATGAGCACTTTCGATCAGCGTCTACAGAAAATTGAAAATAGCACTAAAACTGCTATTCTTAAGGCCAAACAATGATTAAATCAATTAAAATAATGGCTTGGAACTGCAACGGGCTACAAGCAAGTAGTCCTTGATATAGAAAATATAGACGTGTGTCTTATAGTGTATATACAATAGTGAACTGTAGTGTAAGTGTAAACTAGTGCTACGTTTTAAGAACACAAGAACAAAGTGTTTCCCTTAAGTGAATAGAGACAATAAGAAACGTGCTAATGGACACATTCTTAGAATAACAATGTAGAAATTTAAGTCAGCATAAAATTGCTCATTAGCCTACATTATGGCTAGATCGTAATCTCATTAGGATACATTATTTATAATATTATAAGTGTGTAAACTAATTAAAAAAAAAAAAAAAAAAAAAAAAAAAAACTTAAAAATTACCTATTTAAGTTTATTTAATTTACTATGCTTTCCAAATACTAAATACCGAAAGAGTGACACTTATTTAGAATCCCTACTGTTACGGTGCTTATTAACGCAGTTCTCAAAAGCGAACTGAAACATTTTAGATGCTCGTGGTTGGATCATACAAAAACCACACACATTTGTGCTCTTATAAGGTCGGGACGTTCAATCTGGTTTTAATACATAGATGGTAGCTTTTTGTAAAGATACGGTTTGAAATAACTTACTGAACCAGTTCGAAATGCAGTAATTCATTCCCGGCTCTCAGTTTCATGACTTCAGCGGTGCTCGATACAGTGGTGTCCTGTGCGCTGCTTTCTAGCGTCGACGCGTACATCGCCGTAGTGTTATTTATTTCTGGAAATAATTGATCGAGTGAGCGAAGCGAACGAAGATCTTACAAACAACTTGGGCAATTTGGCATTTTATGTGCGTATGTATGTAGGTATGTATTTATGTATGTTTGTCCGACGATAACTTTCGAACCATTGATCCGATCTGCACGAAATTTGATAAGTAGGTAGCTTGTACTTGAGAAATTTACTGGTAAGTACATGAGTAAAATCGGACGAGGGGTTAGATATTGGGTTTTTAAAGGGTATAAAATAAAAAAGTGACACAAAAAATCAAGTTACTTGTCATTTGAAATAACTTTGCTTGGACATTCCAAATCCGTTTTTACTTTTTTTCTAGGACGCTCAGTTTTTGCTATACAAAAAAAGGGTTAAATTAAGATAAACATCGATCCGAGAGCTCCCATCTCTAAGAATTTCGTTGTCATCAAGGTTTTTCTACTGGTCGGTAATTTTTTTTACTTTTTCTTATATTTTTCCCTTGATATAAATTAAGGAAGTACTCAGCTGTCCTATAATCGTGAAAGCGGCCTGGTCTGACGATGGTGCCAAAGTCTGTCCAACGCAAATCTTCAATCAATTGGCCAATTGAGTTAAAACTTGTTTACCATATAAAGTGAGGGATAGTCAGAGGCAAGGCCAAACAGTGCATCTAGACAGATATACTTCCTCAAAGCAGATAAAGCACAATGCGAGGTGGTGGCACATTTGTTTCTGATTACCATCTGCCTATGTGGTTAACTTTTCACAACATTTGGATCGCATCACGAGATCTCAGTTCGGGGCGAACTACTAGTATATATTTTATCAGTCTCTTCTTGTTCAATAACCTGACACTTTGAAGAGTTCTAGAAACTAGTCGAATCTAGGCGCCAGCCAGTTCTATACAGCCATGCCCAATAAATAAAAACAACAAATAGAATGCCCTGCATAGCTCAATGTGCTTATTTTTGGACACTGCAGGCATTAGCACTGACTGGCCTCTCAGCCCAGTTGGTAGTAACTCTGCCTTCTGCGCCGTAGGTCGTGGGTTCGATCCCCACCGAGAACAAATAGTTGTGTGGTGAGCATAGATGTTTGTTCTCTGTCTGGGTGTTATATTGTATTATATGTATGTATTTACAAAAAAAATTATATCAGCATTTAGGTATTATATCAGCTATCTGGTTCCCATAGTACAAGCTCTGCTTAGTTTGGGGCTAGATAGTGTTGTGTGGATTGTCCACATTATTTATTTATTAGGATTTTACAAAATAATTTTAAATTTGTGTACAACCTACACAACACTCAACTCAAATAAAGCAGAGCTTTGCTTTGTATTAAATACATGCTTAAAATATAACACTCAGACAGAGAACAAACAGTACACTCGTCGCAGAAATATTTGTTCTTGGTGTTTTAACTCACGGTAAGGCAAAAGGTAGAGCTACTACCAACTGATCTATCATCATCATCATCATCCACAGACTGACTTCACCCACTGCTGGGTATCGGCCTCTCTTGGTATGTGCCGCTGTTGAGGATATTATGCTAATCTCATCCAGGTTTTGGCCGCGATGTTCGCCACATCGTCTGCCCATCTTCCCGCAGGACGGCCGACGCTTCTATACTCAGTTCTTGGACGGCTATTAACTGTGCTATAACTAGCGGCACAATAACTTTAGCGGTGAGCGATACGCGGAGGGGATAGCTGCTCATGCGTCGTAGTGTGCGCATGTCGCGCACACTGGATGTGTGGATGTGCGCAGAGTGTCTTATTGGTACAGAGAGCGGAATGCGACTGGAGAGCCAGTCAGCGCTACGCACGCCCGCCCTTCATTCCGCTAGCCCCCCTCAGATACTTTATTTTTGACTTCTGCGCAATAACGGTCAGCGCTAAAGTTATGTGCCGCTACCTATATCAAGGTTGTCAAATTTAGTGTTGAAAATAGACGTACGTATATCTTGAGCGACGGCCGCCAATGAAAGCACATGTTTGGTCTCATGCGCGTACTGCGGCGAGGGATTCAAGGTGACCACCATGCTTACTGCCTCGCCTCGGGAGCCCGACAGACCGGAGCCTAGCAGGCGAGTTAGTTTCGACTCTCTGTGGAACACACGAGGTTGTTATCAGCGGTGTTATCAATGATCTGAGTACTAATAGGCTGATTCTTAAGACACAATTAAACTACCTATTCATTTCCGTGATGCCATTTCTGAAGAATCAGCCTTCAGTGTTCGAGTTCATTGGGAATAGTACGAGTACTGCAAGTTTAAGTTTATCATGCGCACTTGATGTGCGGGCAAGTTTTTCCGCAAGTAGGCCGCTGGTGGGCCCTTTTTGCGTGACCCTTCACGTGTTGCTCGAACTGTTTTAGGTTCTACAACACGCCGGTTTCCTCACGATGTTTTCCTTCACCGTTTTGAGAGTACTGGCATAGTGCACATCAATTTTTCGACAGAAAAACTCATTGGTACACGAGTGGATTTGAACCCACGACCTTCGGATCGGAAGGCGGGGCCACTACCACTAGACCACCAGTGCTCTTATCAGTGGTGTTATCAATGATCTGAGTACTAATAGGCTGATTCTTAAGACATAATTAAACTGTTCATTTCCGTGATGCGATTTCTGAAGAATCAGCCTTTAGTGTTCTAGTTCATTGGGAATAGTAATAGTACTTCAAAGGATCCAAAATGTTCAGCAGTTTTCTTTGTCACTAAACGAGGCAGTTAATTGATATTCCGTCCAGAGACCTTGCTTCCTTCTAGTTAACGTAGTAACATTTCGTAGACGAAATGTTGTAATTAAAGTGGGACTTGCCCTTCAGTACCCGAAGTCCCAGTTCATTTACAACATTTCATTACCAAATGTTGTTTTCGTTTCGCCTATTTGTCTCTCTTTATTATGGAGAAAAGATGAGGCAGCAAAAATACATTACGTAGTTAGAGTCGTGGTCTCATCAATTTTCCATACAAAAGAGAGACACGTGCTCACACGAAAACAACATTTGGTAGACGAAATGTGGTAGCAAAACTCCGACTTCGGGTACAGTACCCAAAGTCCCAGTGCATTTACAACATTTCGTTACCAAATGATGTTTTCGTTTTGCCTATTTGTCTCTGTCTATGGAGAAAAGATGAGACAACAACTCTAACTACGTAACGTATTTTTGCCGTCTCATATTTTCTCCATACAATAGAGAAAGACAACTAGGCGAAATGAAAACAACATTTGGTAACGAAATGTGGTAGCAAAACTCCGACTTCGGGTACAGGTGTCATCTTTAGTGGCAAGTATTATACCTGTAGGGCACCAGTGCGTCCTGGCGCTGGCGCTGGTTGCGGCGCAGCAGGTGTAGGCAGCGCTCCAGCACGTGCAGCGAGGAGTTGATGGCGCGAGACTCTTGCATGCGCGCGCCGGTGTTCCGCGTGGCTCGCGCGCGCTCGCAGCCTGCCAGGTCGCACAGCCGGACGCACGACGTACGGATCTCGCCCTCTGGGGAGGCGATAATGTACATCATGTTATTGTACACACTGCTATTACGATGCCAGTTAAGCCACATGCACACTGGAGCAATTCAAACATGATCATTTACATGTGGTATTACCACAAAAGGATGGTGCGTGAAGCGATTGAGATTAAGAAATATCCTAATTTCAATCGCGAAGACGGATTCAGACTTTCTTCATCGTGGAATCCCATCATTGGAAGGTGTATGCGTCGCGATACCTTACCACAGTGCGTAGATACTATCAGTGTTGTGTGTCGTAGTGCGTGCACGGACATTATGGACAAAGAAGATCAAGTGAGGGTAGTTAGTGATACTGCCTCCACTTTTCAACGACGGTAGCACTCATGTCAATGCTCCAGTCAGCCCGCGACCACGGTTATTGCAACATAGCCGAAACGTCGGGAAAATAAATAAAATAAGGTAATATACGCGATAAATACCCGTGTAAAGTATAAATATGTCTTATGATCGCGAAAGTTTAAAAAGTACTATGATCATTTACTTTTTTGTTATGGCACTGGATACTTACTTATATCTTGTCCTTGATACTTTATAGGGCGGATCCGACTTGGATAGGTTAGGTTATGTTAGAACATAAAAATTACGCACAAGGCGAGCGAGCAGAGCGAACGTGCCGCGGTAGCGGCCGCCGCAGTTTTGAACCATTATCATGTAAATAATGATGCTGTGAGAAATATGATGAATACATAGATTTTCTTCACCTCACCTGTCTCAGTAAGCATAGTAATAGTAAAGATGCAATGTGATCGCGATGAGTGTGCGTGCACGCCGGTCGCAGCGACCACCAAGTTATGCTTCCCGGCTACCAGCACATCATACGCTTCTTCGCCGGTACGCACGAAGGCTTGCGTTACACCCTGGAAATATAGCATCTTATCAATTGCGCGTTAAAAAATAAAATACACGCCATGATTATGACGAAGTACATAAAACTTTGATATCTTACAACATTTTGTCTACTCTTACACAAAGTTTGCAAACTAGTACGGAGGGTGACACTTGACTGGACAGTGACTTTGTTTACCGACTTACCTTATTTTTTTCTGCAAAGTAATTATTTAATGTATTTATGCCTCATACTCGTAGAGACCTGCTCAAAGTCTAAGTTTAGGATTATGTGTAACTATCAATAATTAAGATTAGTGGGTATTTACTTTCCTGTACTTCCAATTATTTAAGTTTTATGCATAGTTTAATTAATTGTAAGTTTGTAAAGCTCCGTTTTTAAATAAATATAAATGTCTAGGCTGGGAATCAAGGTCACGACCTAGAGTGCAGGAGGCGTTCACACATCTATATGGGGACTGCATTGAATGTTGCCCTAGTCGATCTCATAAGATGATATTAAATAAATATCTATTTATATTTGCGGTCAAACGCAAGCCTATAATATGTAAAAAAAAAAAAAAAGTATAGGTAGCGGCACATAACTCGAGCGATGACCATTATTGCGCAAAAGTCAAAAATAAGGTACCTAAGGAGGGCTCGCGGTATAAAGGGCGGGCGTGCGTAGCGCTGATTGGTTCTCCAGTCGCACTCCGCTCTCTGAACCAATAGGACACTTGCACACATCCACACATCCAGTGTGCGCGACATGGCACAGTACGGCGCATGCGCAGCGCGTATCGCTCACTGCTCAAGTTATGTGCCGCTAGCTATAGAAGTATAATTGATAATACCTTGGCATAGACTTGTCCCGTATTATCCTCTCTAATACGAAGCTTGGTTCTCTTGTCAGGGGGCGCCAGTAAGTCGTAAATAGCTTCATTGTAGATTTCCACAAAAGACACCTGAAAAATATTCAACATTGATTAGAAAATTAACTGCAACCCGCATTTGTACACACAGGGAACAGAAGCTGGTGGCATATTTTAAGCTGCATTTCTGTCATCATCATCAGCCTTAGAAGACCAATGCTGGACATAGGCCTTCCCTATACATATCCAGGAAGAATGATTATGAGCCCTCTCCATCCACTGCCTTGTGCCTTCCTGTGATGGGTGTCTTATGTTTTGTGTTGAAACAAAAATAGTAAATGATAGAACAACAGTTTGGGAATAGGGGTTCTCGAATGACAACCATAAACTTCGGTTCAACAACAACCGTAGTACCGGGTTGTCATTCGAGAACCTCTAACCTCTATTTATTAAGAATATTTGTCTTACATAAATAAATCTACTCAACTCACCCAAACATAATATTTGGTGCTGTTGGTCAAGTCAATGTTACTGACTGTCATGTCACTCTTTAGCTGTGCACTCATTCTTCTGTACTTATCTCTCTGTGGTGCCGACACTTGTCTTAGCCTTTTGACCCACTGAAAATGACAACAAAATTATTAATGGCCATTTCTAGATCTGATTTAAAATTGGCCTCTTGTGAATAGATATGGATATCTTCAACTGGATTTATACCTTGGCTAAGTGTGGCACAGAAAAAAGCCTTGGCTAATGGCTAACGAGGATAGACTGCTAAGCAGATATAAACATTTTATTAGTTAATTTATTGCAATTATTTCGGTTTTAGCAGACACAGGCACAACATCCCATAATTGGTTAAGAGCGAGTCGTGCAAAATAGTTGAAAACGATAGTCACGGTTAAATCGATATTATGAATATACTTGCAATAATGAATCTAAAACTTTGTATAAAGTACCAGACTGAACGTATTGACAATTATTCCGTAACAAAAAAAAATATTTATCTATAATTAAATAAACACAGATAGGTAAAATTTGACAAATCGTATGTCGGCGTTATTAAAAAATGTCATGTTACACTGTTGATTTTATGAACAAACTTTAATTCGAATTAATCTCAAATGTTTAGTCTACAATTAGTCCTTTTTCGATTTTTAATAAATCACTTAGTTATTTAGTTATGAATTTTTTAAAAAAGCATCTCAAATCCGCCATACAAATTTACTATGGACGCGCGAAGTTGAATATATACGCGACGAACGCTCGCGGAAATTCAGTCCACCACGAGAGCTCAGAGTGGGAGCACGTCTCTTTGCGAGGCGACGCGAGCCAACTAGCAAACGCGATCTTATGTGTATGTACACACAGCTGCAAACAGGAAAAGTGAGGTAAGCCATTTTTTATTATCTATGCTTTTTATTGCTCAAAAAAATGTGATGTACCTATAAATATTTACTCTGTTTAGGGAACAATGGGAAAGCGAAAAGAAAGATATTCTAAGAAGAAAAGTGGCGCTCTGTTCCGGAAAAAAAAATCGATAAAAATATAAATATGTAAAAATATGTAGGTATAGATTATTTTCGTATTTCAAATTTGATGTTGGTATTGTTCCAAGTTTTTTTGGTCAGGCTGATTGCGAATCGAAAACCCAAGATGGTGGATTCATTTATTTTTTATATTTGATATTGGTATCGTTTAATAAGTTTTCGAGGGCGCTGGTTCCGAATCTGCCATTCATTTTTAATCCAAGATGGCGGATTCTTTTTTTGTCATAAATTTTTGATATGGGGTTTTGGGGGCGCTGACTCCGAATATGCCATTCATTTTTTAATCCAAGATGGTGGATTTTTTTTGTCATAAACTTTTGATATGGGGTTTTGGGGGCGCTGGCTCCGAATATGCCATTAATTTTTTGATATGGGTATCGTTTTATGGGTTTTTGGGGGCGCTGATTTTGAATCTGCCATTCATTTTTGAATCCATGATGGCGGATTCTTTTTTTTCTTAAATATTTGATATGGGTATCGTTTTATGGGTTTTTGGGGGCGCTGGTTCCGAATATGCCATTCATTTTTGAATCCAAGATGGCGGATTCTTTTTTTTCTTAAATATTTGATATGGGTATCGTTTTATGGGTTTTTGGGGGTGCTGATTTTGAATCTGGCATTCATTTTTGATTCCAAGATGGTGGATGTTTTTTTTTCTTAAATATTTGATATGGGTATCGTTTTATGGGTTTTTGGGGGTGCTGATTTTGAATCTGGCATTCATTTTTTAATCCAAGATGGCGGATTCTTTTTTTTCTTAAATATTTGATATGGGTATCGTTTTATGGGTTTTTGGGGGCGCTGGTTCCGAATATGCCATTCATTTTTGAATCCAAGATGGCGGATTCTTTTTTTTCTTAAATATTTGATATGGGTATCGTTTTATGGGTTTTTGGGGGCGCTGATTTTGAATCTGCCATTCATTTTTGAATCCAAGATGGCGGATTATTTTTTTTCTTAAATATTTGATATGGGTATCGATTTATAGGTTTTTGGGAGTGCTGGTTCCGAATATGCCATTCATTTTTGATTCCAAGATGGCGGATGTTTTTTTTTTCTTAAACATTTGATATGGGTATCGTTTTATGGGTTTTTGGGGGCACTGATTTTGAATCTGCCATTCATTTTTGAATCCAAGATGGCGGATTCTTTTTTTTCTTAAATATTTGATATGGGTATCGTTTTATGGGTTTTTGGGGGCGCTGGTTCCGAATATGCCATTCATTTTTGATTCCAAGATGGCGGATGTTTTTTTTTCTTAAATATTTGATATGGGTATCGTTTTATGGGTTTTTGGGGGTGCTGATTTAAAATGAATGGCATATTCGGAACCAGCGCCCCCAAAAACCCATAAAACGATACCCATATCAAAATTTAAGAAAAAAAAAGAATCCGCCATCTTGGATTCAAAAATGAATGGCAGATTCGGAATCAGCACCCCCAAAAACCCATTAAACGATACCCATATCAAATATTTATGAAAAAAAAAGAATCCGCCATCTTGGATTCAAAAATGAATGTCAAATCCACAATCAGAGCCCCCAACAACCTCTAAATCGATACCCATAATTATCATTTATTTAGGATAAAAATGAAGCTGCCATCTTGGATCCAAAATGAATGAAAGTATGAAAGAAAGAAAATTTATTTAACATAACATAGGTACACAGAACGGAACATTGACAAAATCAAAACTAAAATATGAACAAAAAATTCTAACACAAATAATTGAGTAATTACTTGCTATCTTAGCACATAATAAAAAAAAACAACTACGTCCCGCGCTAGGTACATGTTATGCCAAATAGGCCCTGGCTCAGCTTTTGCTGCTTAGCGGGGTATGAACTTACCACCAAAAATATTATTCACAAATATGCAAATATAGTTGAAAATGAAACGAAAACCTGGCCTCTCAGCTTAGTTAGTAGTAGCTCTGCCTTCTACGCTGTAGGTCGTGGGTTCGATCCCCACGGAGAAGAAACATTTGTTTGGTGAATACAAATGTTTGTTCTCTGTCTGGGTGTTATATTGTATTTTAAGTATGTATTAAAAAAAAAAAAATTATATGCTAAGTATTATATCAGCTGTCTGGTTCCTATAGTATAAACTCTGCTTGGTTTGAGGCTAGATAGTGTGGAGTGGATTGTGCACAATATTTATTATTTATTACTATTATTAAAAAACCTAAAAGAAAAGTGAAATGAAAATGTAATTATTTTGTAAACTGACCTCAGATTGTTTTTTTTAGAGAGATGAATTTTACTTTCTGGCATAACGTAAACAAAATTTCGTCTCTATAAGTCACTCAACCAAACAACATTTTTTTCAAATCATGGGTTACCTACTTTTGCCACACTAGGTGTAAACGGCGTCGAGCGAACCTATCATTGTGTGCGTGAGTACGCACACAACTAGCGAGCCGCAGTAAATACCTATTTTCCGTCCGCCTGGTTTACTCGACTCGCTCTTAATGTTCCAACTGTTCCACCAAGTGCTTTGCATTAACTTTTATGTTGCAGACAGCCAGGGAGTGGAATTCCTTGCCAGTGTCTATATTTCCGAACACCTACAACTTGGATGTTTTTAGGAAGAGAGTGAATACATAGGTATCTTTTATGTAAGCATGCTACACCGTTGACAGCATCATCACTTAACAGCACTTAAAAACAAGCCTATAAATTGTAAAAATAAACAGATGCATATTCTTAAAACAAAATAACTCTATTGACATTCCTGCTAAGCTGATGACGATAATGCCTGTAATTTTTTACCTGTAATTCAAACTCCTGCTGACTGTATCCAAGTTTATCAGCTCCGGACTCTGATGGTTTGTACAACGGTTGGCAAGATGCGTCCACTAACTTGAACACATACTCCAATGACCATGGGACCAGCCCTGGAGAGTTGACTGTGCCCATCAACGTGTACGTCTTTCCGGAGCCAGAAGCTCCGTAAGTTAGGAGTGTAAAGCTATGCCCTTCTGGCAGTTTCTTTAAGTTTTCCTTGACCACCACTTCAAATATTTCCTGTAATTTTTAAATTTTTTTAATGTCTATGGCTCGACTTCTAGTTGGTAGGTCCTGTTTTTTGGTAAGAAAACAGGTTTTATGCTATCTATAAAGCTAGATTAGGAACATGTTACTGTTAACGGAACCCCTGATGTATAAATCATCTATAATAGATTCTAGATGCAGTTTAAATTTACGGTAAGTACATCGTAAATTAAAAATTTATGGATATGTTTACTTACTTTTTGGCTGCATTGGGAATCAAATATGCGTGAAAAGGTATACATTCGCGACACATTGTGCTGCGTCCGCCGGCCGTGCCCCGCAGTAGCAGTATCCACAGAAGTGACAAGGCATTTGTCTGAACGCACTTCATACAAGTTGTTGGGCGCATTGTGCGGCTTCATACGCAAATACACCTGCACTAACTCAGGTTCTTCTAGCTCAGAATCTTCTTCAAATAACTCCATCAGGTTCGTAGCCTTCTGCGGGCGAGGTCTCATGAAAGGGTTATTTATGAGCGGCGGGCGAGGTTCTATGAACGATGGGATGTCCCGTTTCGCAGATTCATTATCGGAGAAACGCTGTTCCATGGCAGTTTTCTTGTTTTTCAAAACGACAGCATGAAAACACAAAGATAAAACTAAATTGAAATAGAACAATCAGCAACGGTTCGATTGACTTTGTTTTGAAAAACTTGGATTCTAATTTTTTATCATGTTGGTACTTGGTTGGCATACAAGGGAACCGTAGACAGTTCTAACTTCTATGGAACAGAAAAAACGTTAATAACCGACTATTAGAATATTTACACTGGCAAGGCTTACCAAGAAAAACATATAATTTGAAAAAACTATGTTTCCAGCGCCAATATCTGTAAAAAAAAACGAATTCAGTCTTCAATTTTTCATTCAAGTTCAAAAGTTCATTTCATTCATCATTCAGTCAATCTTGTAATGTCGGATGTGTTTCTTGTGTACTTTTGTTTTCGTTTTATTTTTACATTACGAAACCGAAATATTCTAACAAAATGCGTGTATTTTAAACCCTTACAACTTACTACTTCATCACAGCTGTGAGCAGTTGTTTAATTTCACAATGTCATTTACGAATACAAAGAATTTGTGAAAATGTGATAGTTTTTCGTATTTGGCTTGGTGCCATAGTTTTAATTGCAATTTTAACGGAAATAAGCATCATGAAGTGGTTAGGGCTTATCGTTTTGGCGCTGCTCTGTGTGCGGGATGGTCTGGGGTTTTGCCCATCGTTGTGTTTGTGCAAGAGCGTCAAGGCGTCGGAAGGGCCCTCAACAGAGCTGACTCCCGGGGAACTGCTGAGGCTGAAGTGCGGAGGAAGCCCGGCGCAGATCTCCGAGCTCAAGGAGATAGATCTCACCAAGTTGTGGAACGTTGTCGTGAGCCTGTAAGTCAAGCATGCTGTTTTGATTGAAAGATGTACCTACCATCTTCATTTTGCATAATTACGATTTATTTTTCAGGAATCTGTCAGGAAATGCCGTGTCGACACTATCCAGGGAGTTGTATCTACCAAATCTTGAAAAGTTGTAAGTAATGTCAACAATCCTCTTCTATCTTGAAAACTAAACAGAATGATGTTCAAAAATATCAGTTTTTGTTTGAGCTTCATTCAGTGTTGATAAAAAACAAACAATAAAATTGTAAGATAAAACGCAGACACACAGACAACAGAGCTTTGTCTCTATGTTTACACAGACAAAGTAGAGGCTTTCCTATGAGGGCTTTGAGGTAGTTTTAGGAAGCTTTTGCTAGACGAGATGAGCCATTTTCAGAGTTGCAGAGATCTTCTATAAGTTAATTTTTATCACTAGCCATGTATTTAACAACATAAATAAATACTACTAGAGGTATAGTTAAGTCAATATCAAATGTATTTATTCAATAGTAGCACATAACTTTGAAACATCTTAAAGCTAGGTGAGTTCCACGTGACCAAGCCTAGAAGAACAGGCAACAAACTACAGCCTGGCGTCTACCGTTTTTTGATGATCCTTTCACAAAACAAAAATAATAATAGCAGTGAAGTTATGTGGTGCAACTCCACTTAGTGAGACATAGGCAATAAGTTAATTATATCTTATTATGCTTTCCAGAGATTTGAGCCGAAACCAGATATCCCTAATAGAATCGGATGCATTCTACAATCTATCATCACTACAGCGACTTGACCTCTCCTACAACCAGATTAGCAATGTTTACAAGGAAATGTTCAAGGGGCTGGTGAATCTAGAGAGGCTGATTTTGACTCAGAATCATATTTCTGCAATGGTAGCGGGTACTTTTGATCATCTTGTGGGTTTGAAGCAACTGTAAGTATACAAAATAATCTGAAAACAGTTATATTTAAGTCAAAGTCAATCATTTTTTATTCAGTACGATGCAAGAATCACTTTGAAACGTCTTAAAGCTAGGTGAGTCTAGGAGTGATTTAGAACTGACATAATAAATTAGTTTTTTTTTATGTAACTAGCTGTAACAAAGTAACAAAATATCTACATTATAATGCCTGGAAATTCGCAATCTATAATAATATATACGTATCAACTACTGTGTATAAGCCTCGGCCTACCTCCATGTTGCTTTACCCTATACACAGGGTCCATGTGATACTGACTTACACTACACCTAACAACTATGTATGTACCTAAACTTAACCATGTTTATGCAATAAATGTATTGAGTATTGAGCTGATGGAACAAGCATATGGCCCACCTGATGTTAGGTGGTAACCATCACCTATAACAAAGCATTGCCTCGTAGGTCACGCACATCAGGAACGTGCCCTACTATGCACTGTCCTGCGTCCATCAACTAGAGGCATACAGATATTCAGCCTCACATACCAGTACACCGGCTCCCATACCCTTCAAACCGAAACACAGCAATGCTGCTTTTCACAACAGAAATAGGCAATAGTCCTTCCCCGGACGAACCCTTCACAAATAGCTCTACTACTGCTACTACTAGATTGTATGTACATTATTTTTAACAGTATTTTACATGAAAAAAATAATTTATTTCTAGGGACATAACAGAAAATCCACTAATATGCAACTGTGATCTGCTCTGGGTCGGAGACTGGGCTAGGAACACATCTGTCAAACTAGCCGGTAACCCCAAATGTGCATTCCCAGAAAACATGGTCAATAAAACCATAAGAAAGTTAAAGATATTCCTGGATTTATCGGCATGTGGTAGCGCGCTACCTTCAAGTACTCTGATAGTTCGGCCGAGCCATGATCAAGTGGTCTTCGAAGGGGATACATTATCACTATCCTGTAATGCCCCATTTGCATCTGTTATCGCTAAGTATGAGCTTAGATGGCAACACCCAATGCTGGAGATATGTGATGTGAACATCACCAATACAGACATGCAAGAAGAAGGAATGGCGGAAACAACTATTTACTTTGCAAACATCACACACCACCACATGGGTAACTGGGTTTGTATGTACAGCGATCAGAACCACATACGACATAACTACACAGTTCAAGTCTCAGTTCTGTCCAACAACACTCGATATTGTAAGACAAATAAGTCAAACGTTCTCATCAATAATAAAGGGTTGTACTCTTGGCCGCAGTTGTTGGCCAATCACACAGCTTCTGTTCCCTGTACGAGTGGAGAGGGGATGGCTTACCGGCATTGCTCAGAGGATGCTACATGGGGTGAAGCGAATACCACCGAATGCTCGTACATAAGCAATGTAACGAAGCTTCTTCAACAATTCGCGTTGCTAAACGTCAGCTTAGTGCAGTACTCAGCAGTGAATGCAACGGAACGATTGGCGATGTTAATTCAAGAACGAACGTACCCGATCGCAGAGATCGTTGACCCTGACGATGTGATGTTTATAGCGCGGGCTATCAGAAATTATATGCAATATATACCAGAGGAAAAAGATTTAGGTAAGTAAGTCTTTTTTATTTTAGTAAAAGTGTACGCTATGTTCCTACTCTAATAATAACATAATCTAGCTATAGTTCAGGCTAATAAGTAATTTGCCACTGACCTAAATTTATAAAGTACTAGTGGCCGCCCGCGGCTTCGCTCGCCCGTTCCCGTAACACCCCGTTCCCGTTGCTTTTTCGGGATAAAAAGTATCCTATGTCCTTCTCCCGGTTCTAAGCTACCTCCCCACTAATTTTCTGCCAAATCGGTTCCGCCGTTCTTGAGTTATAAATAGTGTAACTAACACGACCTTCTTTTATAAATATACATTAGAATGTGTCCACTAACACTTTTCCTACTGTCTCTATTTATGATGACGACATTTTTATGTGTGTATGTTATTGTGTTCATAATTGCACAATTTCCACTTATAATATGGATATTGATAATTATTTAAAGCTACACTAGTTCAATCGGTTTCGTTCTTTTAAGTTTTCTCACTATGTCTGCGTATTTAGGTAAGTCTGATATCAGAGGCCTAAACATAACATATCGTACGTACTGTTCGAATTTGTTTGTGTTTCCTTATATTTTTAACTCAACTGTAAATAAACAGGTATGATTCAAATCCCGCAGATTATAATGATGTTTATGTTTGATTTCTTTGATCTGCCTGTGATAAAGCCGACATTGCATTGACGCATCTCACACTCACTTGATGTCACTTACATTACATCATTTGATTAAGGCGAAGACAACCGTCGATAAATCAGTCAGATATCGTAAATCGCCTCAAACTTACATTAAAAACCCGTGTTTTCAGTCGCAGGTTTAATAAAAGAAAGCCACCTGGCTTGGCCTGATATAATAGCTAAAAGCATTAAAATAGTTGTATCTTTTTTTTTTGTTAATGAATACAATGTAACACCCAGATAGAAAATAAACGTTTGTGTAGGTACACCAAACAAATATTCGTTCTCTGTGGGGATTTACCTACGACTGACGCAGCAGAAAGCAGAGCTACTTCCAACTGAGCTGAAAGGCCAGTCAAATAATGAATACAAATAATCCGCAGGTCCAACCCTGTTAGACGTGATCAGCTCAGCGATGAACATAACTACGTCTACCATGGCGCGCGCTGAGACGATGTACGGCGCATGTACTGACATGGTGCGCGCTGCTGAGGAAATATCTACATACATCACTAATGTTAATGGACAGAAGGTACATTTTTATTAGTTCTACTGAACCCAAAGTCCCAGTGCATTTACAACATTTCGTTACCAAATGTTGTTTTCGTTTCGCCTACGTGTCTCTCTCTTTTGCATGGAAAAATGATGAGACAACAACTCTAACTACGTAACGTATTTTTGCTGTCTCATCTTTTCTCCATACAAAAGACAGAAACACGTAGGCGAAACGAAAACAACATTTGGTAACGAAATGTGGTAGCAAAACTCTGACTTCGGGTACTGGTGTCACCGAAGACCAGCGTTATAGTGGCGCTCGCTACTATAGCATAATATGCTGAATAGCTCCTCCAAGTGCAATGAATTGCTCACTTTTAGTGTGCCAGACCCACGTCTACGATAGACGTAAGGCCTGTTTGTTATTACTTTTATTATGTATTCCAGCCTGGAATACCTCATTTTTTATTCGTTCTTCTTACCTGGAATTTCCAGGGGAATTTAGCCGTGGAGCACCTTCGGGTGAGCGAGGGCTTTGGCGGTGCGACCTGCGTGTGGTTCAGCGCGGGGGGCTCTGGCGGGGGCTCAGGCGTTGGCGCGGGGGCTCCGCGCTTGCACTGCACCGCCACCAACCGTACCGTGGCGCCTCTGCTGACCGATGCGAGGGCGCATCGTATACACGCTAATGTGCAGGTAATAGATATTTAAATATATATATATATATATTTACATTATATAGACCATCCTTTGGCTACAATCTCAACTGATGGTAAGTGACGATGTAGCCGACGATGGAGCAGGATAGTCTAGAAGACACCTATTCACCCTTGCCTTGAAGAGGCCCAGATTGTAGTGGTCAGGGAAAACAGCCGTCGGCAATGAGTTCCATTCCCTGGAGGTTCGCATAATGAAGGTGGAGACAAAACGCTTAGTGCGAATGGGTGGTATGCTAACCAGGTATGGATGGTACTGAGACGTGCGGTATATAAAGTGCGGTGTGGTATATAACTCTTTATTGATTACAATGAAGGTAGATCGTGGATTTGATCCACACCGAGAACAAATATTTGGGTGGTGAACACAGATGTTTGTCTTCGGTCTGGGTGTTATATTGTATTCAAATTATATATTTACAAAATAATGTAGGTATTTAAGTATTATATCAGCTATCTGGTTCCCATAGTACAAGCTCGGCGGATTTTGGGGCTAGAAAGTGTGGTGTGGATTGTAGTATATACAACTAACAGACGCCCGCGGCTTCGCTCGCCGTTATGGTTCCCGTTGAAAAAAAAAAAACCTTTTAAACCTTCTCTGGACCTCCACAAATCATTCAAGACCAAAATCAGCCAAGTCGGTCCAGCCGTTATCGAGTTATACCGTCAGGTAGGAAAACCCGACTTATTTTTATATAGTAGAAGATAATAATTATTTATTTATTTTACTTAGTAGCGTCCCCCATCTTTCCGTTTATAATCGCCAGAAGTACCTTTATTCCCAAATCAATAGCCTAAATCTTTAAATCCACAGATACCGCAATCTCTTCTGTACAGCACCACATCGAGTGGAGAAATGCTACAGATCCGTTCGCAAGATCTCGTGGTCTCTGTATATGAAGACGCCTCTCTGTTCCCCCTTCTGCCTATCGTCGACGAGGACGACGGCAGAAGGAACGGCCACCGAGCTAAGGATTACTACGGCAGGAGTACGAAGAGGGAAGATATGAATATGGAGATCACCTCGCCTGTTGTGGGATTTACTCTGAGTAAGTCGTACGACATTGTTGCAAGTGCTGGGAATAAGTGAATGAGACTCGCGAGGGATCGGAAAGAATAGCGCAATAAAGAGGAGGCCTATACTCAGCAGTGGGTGCAAACGGGCTGATGATGATGATGAAGTCGACTGGCCTCTCAGCTCAGTTGGTAGCAGCTCTGCCTTTTGCGCCCTAGGCTGTGGGTTCGATCCCACCGAGAACAAATATTAATTCTTTCTTTATTCTTTATTGCACACATAGAGAAATACATTTAGAAAACTTAAAATTACACTACTTAGAGAAAAATAAAATATTAAGGTGGTGCCTCGTGGTCCGCTAGGCGCATCAGTGTCAAGAGATGGCGTTGATGTTCTAATTTCAACATTTTATTTATTTTTTAAATGAAAACGTGTATTTTATTTTATAGTAGTATGTGGTCCGTTTATAGCGAATTATTTATTATGTCCCTGTCTATATTTCGTGTTTATTTTGGTCTGAAAAGTACTTATAGTTCGCAAAACCAATATCGCAGGGATTGAAGCAGACTAATTACGCACACAGACAAGATATTTGGGTGGTGAACATTGATATTTATTCTCTGTCTGGGTGTTATATTTTATTCTAAGTATTGTTAATCGCTAAATTTATGTCCAGAGTCGGCAAGTGTAAAAACGCAATTATTGCAAGTATGTCAGATAGGCTTATGCTGACAGGCGTCTATAGACGATGGGTGCAATTAGCATCCTAAATTATATATTTTTACGTTAGGTTAGGTATGATGCCTACCTATTATATTATATTATCTTGTTGTGTTGTTAGCTTTTTTGCGTTCTAGCTCTTAAGACCTAAACTCTTGTATATTTGTAATGTGTAATATTTGTGTGCCTATGGATCTCGTGTTCGAAATAAAGACATATTATTATTATTATTATTATTGTATTTACAAAAAGAAAAAAAATGTATGCACTTATTATAATATCAGCTATCTGTTTCCCATAAATAAGTACAAGCTCTGCTTAGTTTGGGGCCAGATAGTGTTGTGTGGATTGTTCACAATATTTATTTAAGTTGTCTTTCTATAGTCCCTAATTCTAGAAGAAATTACCACACTCCCTCTCTCTCTCTCTCTTTCTCTCTTTCTCACACACAAACTCGCGCTCGTACACCAGGCTTCTTCTTGTTGTAATGTCACTAGTTCGGTCGAACCAATGTGCTGAAAGGATTTTAAATGCGCCTCAGAGAGTCTCTTTTCGTGCACTAGTAATATGCTTTCATACTTTTTAGGTTCTACAACATGCTGGTTTCATCACGATGTTTTCCTTCACCGTTTAAGAGTCCTGGCATTTTTAAGGTAAAAGTTGGACAAACGAGCTTACGGCCCACCTGATGGTAAGCGGTCACCGTCGCCTATAGACACCAACAAAACCAAGGGTGCTGTCGCCTAGTGCTACATAGTGGACAGAAAAACTCATTGTTTTAACTGGATTTTCGAACCCACGATCTTAGAATGGAAAATCGGGGCCGCTACCATGCCACCAGCTACCAAGCCACCAGTCCTCTATAAGAGTATAATACAATCATTTATTTACACTTTATTCCTCACAACTTATAAGAACTCAAATTGAAAATTTAAAACAACAATTTGAAAACTTAAAAACTATTTGTTATTATATTACAATGGGCGGTCTTAAAGCTAAGCAGCGATCTATCAATAAAAGTTAAAACTAGATGAGCCTTACAATCGGTTTCTTCTCTAGATAATTAGATAATTACTGGTACGTGAGGCTGAACATCTGTATGCCTCAAGTTGATGGACGCAGGGTAGTGCATCGTAGGGCACGTGCGTGACCTACGATGCAATACTTTGTTATAATAAATCAAAATTAAATAATTATAGGCGATAGTTACCACTTAACATTAGGTGGGCCATGTTCCTGTTACAACGAGTTATATTAAAATAAAAGATACTTTTTGAACTTTCGCGATCATAAAACATATTTAAACTATTACACATATTATTATTTTTAAATAAAATAAGGTAATTTTTGCGGTAAATACCCGTGTAACAGTTTAAATAAAAGATTAAAGATTCGCTAACTATCTTACAAATGAGTATCACATACCGGTTTAGCAGTTTTACCTAAACTTATATTTTTTCTAAAGTGCCATTCACGCCACAAGCTTCTATTCGATTTCATTACTATGAAAAATACATTGTAAACTATTGTTGGAGTCAGTAGAAGTATTTCTACCAATAAGCTCATAGCTTTGCCGTTATGTAGCGCCAAAGACAACGGCTTTTGAGTTATAGCTATCTCTAATATAACAGGCATACCTCCCATGAAAAACAGGAACGTTGCTACTTGTATCTTCCGACAATGATTATCCACTGACCCTCGAACTTTCGAACTTTTAAACAAACTACACAATGCATTCACATAAAGAAAAACTTGCACAACAAAAACTACACATAAAACTAAAGCGTACCACAACGCAAAGTAATATATACCTGTGCTTAACACCCCCGTAAGGGTAGCTAAAGGCAAGCCCCACGCAAAAAGATTACATTTCAACATTTTTCTGTTAACATCACTTGCAAAAACTATGACTATATCTCTGTAAATAAAAAAGAATGCTATAGCTACCCAGCATAAGAAACCAAACTCGAAAAACAAAATGCAGTATATTGCGTAATTTCCAAGAATAACTACTACGTTTACGAATGTGAGCCATAAGACTAGGGTAAGAGCGAATATGCTGTTAAGGTATACATAGTTATGGAAGGTTCTAGATCTAGGTAGAACTAGCCAGGTGGATATACCGTATAGAAGGGCTAATAATGACACGATTGATGCAATGGTGTGGAAGGTCCGAGCTGATATATCTTCTACATCTTCATATGACTCTGTAGCGTAGGCGATTGTGGTCACTTCCGTCAATTTCTTTACAGTATTTTTAGTAACGGAATCGCTGAATAAAATTCCAATCCCTTCATTGTATGTTGCGACATCGTATTTCTTGTCACGGTCCGCCCAAATTCGTTTAATCATATCGAAAGTTAGCATTTCTGCAACTATAAATTTATTTCAAAAATTGAAAATACTTTTGGTAGAAGTGTATATCAATATTAAATACGTTGTTCACAGTTCAATCGATCACTCTTACTAAATTGAAATTACTTACTAAACTACAAACAAAACCCGTGTTTTCCTCAATCTTAATTACTCATAAATATAATACTTATATCATTAGGGCTACACTAAACTAAATGTATAACGCCGATTTCACAATAATTTTGGCTTAAAAATACCATCAAAAATGTTAAATAGAGTGACTCGCTAGGAGTTAGCTTCTAATTTGTTATTTCATATGTGTTCATTATTGTTATATGAATAATGATGTTTTGCATTTGACCGAAGAAAATCCAAAATTCCTTTTACACGAAAAATTAGAACGCACTATCCTTGCATTATGCCAGTACGCTCAAACGGTGAAGAAAAACATGAGGAAACCGGCATGTCGTAGAACCTAAAATACTTCGATAACAGTTTAGACAGAGTAACAAGTGCACGAAAGGAACCTCTTTGAGGGGCACTTAAATCCTGTCAACACACTGGTCGAAAGAATGAGTGACACGGTCAGTAGAAGAAGTTGCATTATGACGGCAGATATCCAAGTTTATCTTTTTAATTAAACATTTTATTTATTAGTTATAAATATACTTGTTATACATTGCGCGCTAAACTATTCGATGGATGACAATGCTTTAATAAAAAAAAATAAAAAAAAAATATTTCGGACAATCCACACAACACTATCTAGTCCCAAACTAAGCAGAGCTTGTATTATGGGAACCAGATAGCTGATATAATACTTGAATACATTTTTTTTTGTAAATACATACATAGAATACAATATAACACCCAGACAGAGAACAAACATCGATGTTCACCACACAAATGTTTGTTCTCGTTTGGGATCGATCCCACGACCTACGGCGCAAGGCAGAGGTACTACCAACTGAGCTGAGAGGCCAGTCAAAGGCTTTACGTATAGAGTCCATAAATAAAGCCTCAAAACATGTCTATAGTGACACGTTTTATTCCTTTTTGCGCCCTTTTGTGGTGAGTGTGGCCCGAGCTTAACGAGTAAGTTGCAAATGATTTGGCGTGGCGTCATGGAAATGCCAAGAAAGGTATCGTATGCGGTTGAATGTTGATGTAGTCAGCGGTTACACTCATTTCAGTAGTCCTTGATCTTATTTATTGAGTTATTGCGAACATTTTTCTACTGACCTCTCAGTTTAGTTGGTAGTAGCGCTGCCTTCTGGGCTGATCGTGAGTTCGATGCCCACCGAGAAAAAATATTTTTTCTTTATTTGGGTGTTATATTGTATCCTAAGTATGTATTTGCAAAGAAATATCATCATAATGATCAACCTATACCAGTCTACTGCTGGACGTAGGTCTCTCCCAAGACGCGCCACTGAGCCCGGTCTTCGGCTCTTCTCCAGTGCTTGCTACATTTCTCAGGTCGTCGCCCCATCTTGCCATAGAGCGTCCTACACTACGCTTACCTAAACGCGGTCTCCACTCTAGTATTCGTTAGGTAACACAAAAAATATATAACTAAGGTATTATGTCAGCTATCTGGTTCCCATAAGCTCGGCTTAATATGGGCCTAGAACAGAGGTTCCCAACCTTTTTTTTCTCAAGGACCACTTTCAAAATTTTGCTGGTTCTGGTGGACCTCTGACCTGCAACTACAGTTTAATTATATTCCACGTTGCAAAAAATATGCATATAAGATCTAGCTATGGCGTTAATAGGTGAAGTCAAGCCAACATTTTAGTTCTTCACTATCCAACCAGAGAAATTTTAGAGAAATTTTCGTGGACCCCCGCTTACGAATGGTGAACCCCCATTTTTTTGTCTCGCCATCGTAGACCCCCGTCAAGTCTCCCGTGGACCCCTGGGGGTTCCCCTGGACCATGTTGGGAATCAATGGTCTAGATAGTGTTGTGTGGATTGCCCACAGTATTGATTGATTGTAATACTTGCAGGGAACGTGTCTCTTCGCGGCGAGCTGTTGGAGCCGGTGTTCGCGAGCGTTCGTGCGAGCTCGCTCGGCGGGGTCGACGACCGCGCCGCTGTGTGGGACGCCGCCTCGCGTCGCTGGCAAGACAACACTTCAGGTTACTTTATTCTATGATCATCTAAGTCAACGTTAAATATGTATTTACCAGCGGCTGCCCGAGGCTTCTCTGGCCCCGTTCCCGTTATTTTTTTGGTATAAAAAGTATCCTATGTCCTATGGCTGGGGTGAGTTTAGCAGGGGGACTATGCACAATAAACCCCACCGCGAGACTTCAGTGCTAATCTTATTCCCCCAACTCAAATTAGAATTAGCTTTGTATAAAAAGATCTGAGGGGATATCTATTCTGGGCATCAAAGTCGTGAAGCTGTTTCGTGATGACGCATGCCTATGGCCAGCAGTGCACTTCACTGCTGGCCATAGGCATTTGTAGCCAATTAGTCAAGTTTTATTTATTTTTATTAAGACTATTCCTTCGTTTAATCAATCATTTATTAAACAGTCATCCAGTTACTTATCATTCTATAATTCTCTCTCCAGATTGCAAGATCCTGCACAGAGTATCAGAGATGGTCATCATCAGTTGCACGAAGCTCGCGTACGTCGGTCTTCTGCAGAATGTAGAGACGGGCATCTACGGGGCGCGAACCGACGGCGCTCGGTTCAAGGTCTCCCATCCCGCCGTCTACGTCGGCAGTCTCATCCTCATCGGCTGCGTCAGCTGTGCCACCCTCACCTATATCATGTGCTATCCAGCTCTGCAGATGGCCAAGAAGACCAAACACGCGTTAATTAACACCTGGATCGCAATCGGCCTGCTTTGCTTCCTCTACACGCTAGGAATCTACCAAACGGAAGACGTCAAGTTGTGCCAAGTGCTGGGGCTGCTGATCCACTATCTGTCTCTCTCATGCCTGCTGTGGATGTGCGTGTCGGCTAGCAACATGTACAAGTGGGTGACAAAGACGCACAATCCTGTGAGGACCCCCTCAGACGAACTCCCGCCGGACGTTCCCGTTCAGAAACCTATCCTAGGACTGTATCTGGTCGGATGGGGCATCGCCTTGATCGTTTGTGGGATATCGGGAGCGGTTAACCTGAAGGATTACGCCGGGTATACGCAGTGCTTTCTTAGTACGGCGCCGGCTTTGAGCGCCTTATTTGTTCCCGGAGGTATCCTACTAGTATTCCTTCTGATTCTCTTCTTACTTATCCGGTGTACGATAAGAAATATGAACGTGCAGCTTTCGGAAGGGACGCAGGCGACTGAGAATGTTGATCTAGAAATGTGGGAGCCTCAAGCCAACGATCGGGCGGAGAGACGAAGCGTCAAATCCGCTTTGGACTCGGAAATCGAAGATTTAGAACATACCCCGATAGTGCAGCTCCGCGCGCAAGTTATAGTGATGTGTTTGTTTCTCTCAGTGTGGGCTTGTGGTGCTATAGCGGTGTACAGACCGTTACCGGCTTACCTACCGTATCAGGAAGATATCTGCAGTATTGTGTATGCTCTTTGCTCGACAGTGTTAGGCACGTTTATCCTGTTCTTTTACGGGATAGCGCGTAGTGATGTGAGAGCGCAATGGTCGCTTATGCATTGCTACTTGCAGAAGAGTAAGCAGTGTTGTCGTAACCGTAGCGTGTTCGATACTAACGCACAGAACGTTACCACTCAATCCGCAGCGCCGACCATGCAAATACCCAACGATAATCGATCTAGATCCGAAAGTAGGAGCTCTAATAGAACTAACTCCAAAACTAACAACAGCGGAACTTTCAAAGGCGGCGCTGAACTTAACGGACAAACATTACCCAAAGACAAAAACATTAACGGTAAAACTCCTAACATAAACCTTGTGGTCTTGCATCGACAGCAATACAGATCGAACAATTCGATGATGACTTATCCGGAAAACAGCACAATGGGTCCCGAGGTCTTCTACAATCCCAACCAAATGAACGTAGCTAAGAAGTTTTTTAAGAAACAAAGGCAGCACTTGAAGAGGAATTGTCTAGAGTTGCCGACGAGACGGGACTGCGA
The DNA here is from genome assembly GCA_947578465.1 of Thera obeliscata. NCBI lineage: Eukaryota > Metazoa > Arthropoda > Insecta > Lepidoptera > Geometridae > Thera > Thera obeliscata. The sequence continues at coordinate 16,506,317 of OX387912.1, read as the reverse complement.
TAATGATTCACACTTCTCTCTTCCCTTACCCACTAGAGAAGCTTACAATGGAGTTGTGAACATCATAAACTCGGGGTCTAAGGTCAACAATACAAACATACACGTAGAAAGGTCAAACAACGGTATAAAAGAAACCAGACACGCATTAAATCCCAACTTACTAGAAGAAGATCAAAAAGACTACAAGAGTTACTCGACTGATAGAAAGTCTTGGAAAAAAAACGAAGATCCTAAACGGGCCCAGGTTATGAATATTTACACGAACGTCCCTGAGACTTTAGTCCCTCAGCATCAGGTAATAAAGTCGAATGTTGCGAAGCAGTTGAATGCGCAGCGGAGTAGCGTTTCCGAGGAATGCTTACAGAGTCAAGAACAGCCAGAGATGAGGACCATATCGCAACAGTGCAGCTTGGAGTACAGCTCGGCTTCGGAAATAGCGATGCCGCACACATGCTCAGACCAAACACTCAACACACACTCGGAACTAACCTCATTCCAAGAAACGCACAGTGCTTTATGCTCAACCAACGAAATCACAGACACAGAAAGCTTCGGACAGTACATAGACTATCTGCAACCATCCAAACCTGAGAACAGAGACTCTGTAGACAAATCACTACAAGACATATCCGAAGAATGCACAATGAATAGTGACGAAATCAATCAATCAAACACGCCAAACCTAGACCAAGGCTTGGGAGAGTTAGACAATCTACTGCAGAATCCAGAAGATATAGGCTCCAAAGAGAAACTGGACAATGAGAAAGATACATTCTTTATGGCTAAAACGACGTACGATTTCGAAACTTGTAGCACAAATGCGAGCGAGCAAGGCTTCGAAAACGAAAGTGATATTTATTGCCCGAACTACCAAATGTCTGAAGTTAGTATACGAAGTCACGGGTTATACGCGCCATCACCGTCGTCCATGTGCCCTATTGAAATAAGCTTCAGTAACGAAGACGTATCAAATATAGAGAGTCAGTATGTCAACTATGACCCTGGATGGCGTAAAACTATCAAAAGTAACCCTAAATTAGGTAAATATGTGCCAACGCCTGCGGTCAGCTGTCCAGAAGTGAACCGCGACATTAGTCCTATCTCCTTCGCGAGTGAGATAGACGAACTGTACACGCAGATCACGAGCAGAGAGAGAGACAAGGATAGAAAGAAAGAGACGGGACTAGACGCGACATTGAATAGTGATGTGACTTTGAAACCGGACAGTGACAGTTGTGTGAGTGAGGCCGTATCTGATGAGGTCAAAGGTGAAACTACTGTGTAGTCTAGCCTTAAACCGTGTAGGTATGCCATAAGTTTTAATATGGTTCGATAACTGTAGTTTTTGTAAATAACCGTTTGTATTATAGAAGTTTATGAATAACAGTAAGATTTAGATAGTTTTCGATCTCAGTGATTTATTTTCGATTTATTAACTTTCGCAGGTAAAGTTTTTCTATGCAATTTTAATGATAAAATCTACTTTTTTTTTTCGAAACTTCATAAGAAAGGATAAAAGGACAATTAAGATCAATATTATGTTATCTATGTCATTTGGAATGTCATTTGGAATGTCATGTGGATTGTTTATTGCGTAAAATGCTGCCAAACCGTTCTTGATCCGTTCTTGCATTTGGTCCCTGAATATTCTTCGACTGAGTTTTTAACAGAATAATCTAAATTATCGACAAATATCTTAAGAGGCCGGCGGCGGAGGGTGAATTTTCATACAAACGTAATACCAAAATGATTACTAATTTAAGCAGATTTTCACTATATTATTGTAATAATTGTATTTGTTTAGTATTTATCTAGGTTCCTGAACAGTTTTAATTTTAAATTACTTACCTCAAATGAAATTAACACCAATCACATTTTGCAATGAAAAAAATGTGTAAAATGCGATTGGTGTTTATTTCATTTGAGGTAAGTAGATTAAAATAAAAAATCGGTTGTATGTAAAGTCGGTTTACTGACGATAGTTGAACGTGATAACGTCATAAGAAAATACTCGCGGTCGCGGACTCGGACTCGGACTCGGACTCGAACTCTCGGACCCGGACCCGGAACCCGACCGAACCCTTACCCTTACCCTCATTTACCCTTACCGTCATTTACCCTTACCCTCATTTACCCTTACCCATTACCCGACCCGGGCTCGGGCTCAGGTAAATGGAACGACGAAAGACGTAACGACGCATGAGTCATGTTTTTTCGTGCGTGCAGCCGGCTCCATCGATTTATAAGACGTTATCACGTCAAAAACTGTTCAGGAACCTAGATAAATACTATACGAATACAGTTATAACAATAATATAGTTAAAATCTACCTAAACTAGTAATCATTTTGGTATTACGTTTGTATGAAAATTCGCCCTCCGCCGGCCCCTTAAGATTGTAAATGTAACCTTGAGTTGTATCTTCTGTATAGTTATTTATTTTTAAGTTCTTGAGTCTGAATCTTTACAGCTTTATGTATTCGTGGATAGTCTAAAAATGACGCTTTATGAGCCTAAAAATGTGCCAAATGGAATGTTGCGAATTATTTGAAGATGGACTTGATTATAATGGTTTTGAGTAAAAAAAAATACTTTTTAAAACAATTATGATTTTTAGTACAACTTTTATGAACAACTAGATTTTTACCATGATTAAGTTTTGTGAGTACTAAAACAAATAAGTCTTAACCGTCGAAAATTTAAAGGAAATTTTATTTGACGTGATAATAGAGTGAGCCTTTGCCAGCTGAATGTTTTTTTTTAAATACCTGTCTTGAGAAAATCGGTAAAAAAAGAAACAAAATTATTATTGTAGAATAGTTTCTGAAAGTACTTAATAATGTTTGGACGTGTCTCTACCTGCCCTCATAAGCGGATACTTAGGGAGATTACAAATTTAAAGCCTTAATCAAAATTCATAACCTAAAATTTGAGTTTGACTGTGTTTTATATAAAACATTTACAAAGTTTACAATGTTTTACCTGTGAGTGATTGTGCATCTTTTGTTGCAATCAAAATCTAATGTGTCTGTCTGTTTTTACATTATTTTGAACTTCGATTGCAATAAAAAACTAATTGAAACAAATTTATCTTTGACAAGGAGCGATTGCAACAAGACTGAATGTTGACGTAATAAACATGAGATAGCGTATCGGAACTTCGCTTTGTAAAACTATTATGGCAACAGATAAATAGTGGCCGAAAAAAAACGGTTGTCTGCAAAGTCGGTTTACTGACGATAGTTGAACGTGACAACGTCATACAGCTGTCCACGCGGACGCATCGCTCACTCAAGTAGGAGAGAAACAGATGTCGAACGCTGCCGAACGCGGAGGCCGATTGTGCCTCTTTGTCGCTCGTTCCGTGCTCTCGCTTGCTCTTCAAGCCTTAAATGGAACGCCTCAGAGCGAGGTAACGCCGCAAGAGTCATGTTTTTTCGTGCGTGCAGCCGGCTCCATCGAATTATAAGAAGTTGTCACGTCAAAAATGATGGCAACAAGATATGTAATCGCTGTTCCTTGTTAGTAGTATTTTTTTGTTTGTATCTAGCTTTAGATTGCAACAGAATTATACAATCGCCCAGCTTATTTCTGTCTGTGTTTGTGAGAATGTAAATTGTGTATTTGCGTGTGTGCCTATCAATGTTGTATGTTGGCCTAATGTCTGGCAGCGTTAGTTGTTGCAAATGAAATGTGGATCAAAATTATTATTTCTCGTTCCAGTGATGAGAATTAAAACTTTATAAATTTCAATAAATTAAAATGAATTATTTAAATAGCAGATGCACTGGGAATGTATCAAATAAAATTCGTATTGCATTATTGCATTTACAAAGCAAAAACTCAAGATCATGAACTTGTTTGATTCATTTACTTTTTGATTTATTTAATTAACTGTTTTCATAGCTCAGTTGGTAGTACTTAGCTCTGCCTTCTGTGCTTGTCTACAATATGTATTATTGAATTTCAGGTGATAAAAATAATATAATTTTACCAGTGGAATGCGACATGATATTATTATCAAAAAATTATTTTTGTTGTAAATCTTCTTAAATTATTCTAAATGATCTATTATGACTGCGTTTGCATTTCATTTGCAATAAATCTGTAGGAAAATTAGATTTTTTATAATAGATACGTTATCAAACTATTGTGATATAAAATATATCTTCTTGACTACGCGGCGACGCAACTGTACATGTATTGTAGATTTCATTATATTTGACATTTTGTATATTGATAGCGGAGAATTTATAAAAGGTTAGCTTTTTGTGGGCATTTTGCTAATAAAATGAAGCGTTGCACTTGCTAAGTGATTTTATTTACAAAATATTACAAAATAATATTTAATAAATATTTCTTTTTTTTTTAATATTCGGTTGAAATAAATAAGTAAACAATTTATTGTTCTATGCATAGAAAAATAAATTCAAATTAATTAACATACAAATTATATGGCACGAAGACATTTTCTTATTCTAAAGTAGCCTATCCTATTCTAGTACCTATAGCGAAAATTCAATGCAATGTTGGTAACTTTCATAGCTCCATTAGTGGCATAATTCATGCCTTAACTGGTGGCATCATTCACGCCTGCACTGGTGGCAACCAGGCTGCCAGGCTCGTAGCTGTGAGTTCCCTCCCCTTCCCAGCGAGTCCGCCGATCATTCTGCCCATGCTGCCCACCAGCGTGCGAGTGGGAGCGTCTGCTATCGTCTTCTCTTTCTCTTTGCCTAGAATGCAGAAAAAATAGTAAGACAAGGAAATAGTGAACATATTGATTGTGACCACAAGAAGAGAGAATGTATGCCACAAGTTGCATCGCATGGCAGTGCATCGTAGGGCACGATTTGACGTGCGTGACCTACAAGGTAATGCTTTGTTATCTGCGATTGTTACCACTTAACATCAAAAGATCATAATTATTATGTTTTATACAAAACTTAGTTTTTATAATTAAGATTTACGATATCGATTGGCATTTTAATGACTGGCCCACTGTAGCCAAAGATGATGGATCAAGTTGATGGACGCAGAGCAGAGCAGTGCATCGTAGGGCACGTTCCTGACGTGCGTGACCTACGAGGCATAATTCTTTGTTATAGACGGTGACTACAACTTAACATCAGGTGGGTCTAATGTTTGTTCTATAATTGTATTCTAAGTATGTATGTATATATATTGTAAGTATTGTAAGTATCTTCTTTGGGCCTTATCCCATCTTTGTTTGGGGTCGGCTAAGTATTGTAATCATTGACTTTACAAAAAAAAAAGTATATAAGTCGTATATCAGCTATCTGGTTCCCATAGTACACAAGGATACGCATCAGACTGTACACAGCTGGCTCTTATGTCCTTGCAGTAAGCGTCATTTTTCTTTGATTTTAGGTAACTTGAGCCGTATCTTACTGTACAAGCTCTGCTTAGTTTGGGGCTAGATGGTGTTGCGTGGATTGTCTAAAATATTTATTTATAAGCTAATTCTATAAAAAAAAAGAGAGAGGTGCAGTGGGACGATCCAGGCTAAAATAAATAAATAAAAATTTTACCAATAATTGCTGGTCACAGTAGACAATAGTGTCTGTTCTCTAAATAGTACCATGGACAAATTTTTATACATTTGTCCATGATAGTACCTATTATCATAATGTGCTGTGTCGTTACCAAGTAAGAAGTCTAGCACCACAGTCTGTAGGCCAGCATCGGGTGGTTCCGGGCGCGCGACCAGTCGAAGAGTGGTGGCGGTGCAATGCGCGGCGCTGGACACCAGCTGAGCGGCGCTGTCCTTGGCGCCCACCAGCAGTGCTGGCGGACTCACGCGGTGCTCCGGCTGGACCTGCCACCAAGCTGCTCCTGGAATGATGATGGAACCTCAGCAAAACCACCAAATTTAGATTCAAAGAAATTCCAGCTGCAGTTTGATCAAGAAGCACAAATTCGAAGCGTGACAATCATCTTTGATGAACCCACTGGCTGGAGAGCATCCTCTTTGAAGTGTTTTGATCGTATTGTCTCACTGATTTTCCACCACGTCGACAATAATAGTGAGGCCTGCATCCTTTGGCTACCATTCTGGTGCAGCCTTCATCAATCTCCCATCGTGCCTTTTGACCAAGTATAAATCAAGCCTACCTCTGACATAGTTGAGTGCTCCAGTCCAATCCCTTGCTCTGGAACTGGTCCAGCGACCTTCCTGCGTCTCGCTGTCAGCCAGCCATCGCTCTGGGAGGAAAGGCCACTGGAACAAAGTGAAGTAAAGTAAAAGCATCCATAGTATACAACCTTTGCTTAGTTTGGGGCTAGATAGTAGGTGTGAAATGATCAATATGATATCCAAACGTCGCAATAATCTCCACTCCACTCTAATCTTAAATGCGTAGGAAAACATCATGAGGAAACTAACAACTAGGTTCAAACGGGGAATTCGCTATCTGTAATTTTAGGAAGTCGCATAGCTTTTTCATTTTAATTGTTTTTCTGGTTTTATTTTGAGTTCTGCTGTCCAATTTCGGTGGTATTTTAACCAACATTGCCAAATTTTTCGAGCTCATTTTCCCCCTTTTTTATCACCCCGGGACTCTATAATAGGTACCTATGCTCATTATCTATCTCATTACTGAGGTCTAAGTAAGATTGATTGAGTTGGGATGAGTGACTAATTATTATAATTGAGACATCTTGAGTGCGAATAATTAGGGGAGACTGGGTACAGTTGAAACAATTTTGCTTTGAACGCTCGTAGCATGGCCATTTTGAAACATAACAAACAACAAAACACATAAAATGAGAGAATAGACTTTTGTCTTCAAATACATCTCAGAATTAGAGGCTCAACTGCCATATTTACTAGTTAGGAAGAGTTTAATAAAATGATGTGCCACTGTATCAACCGTACCCATACCAGGGGCGGTTGAAACAGCGATGGGTGTCAGTTGAAACATAAACAAATAAGTAATAAAAATCAGTTTCTTTATTCATAATCAACAAGAAATGGTTACCTAAATTCTAGTATGGCACCATTTCTATCAGTCTTAATAATTGTTTCGAACATAAAAAGAGCTCTTCTGCTCCGGTTTAAACTAACAAACTAACACAAATAAACAAAAATAACTAAAAAATCAACAATCAGTCTCAATAATTAATAATATAAGATTTCCATATCTTAAATTATCTGTAGGAACAAAAACAAGCTGAACAGCAGCTGCTGTTGAAGTTTTTCCTCTTGAAGTTTTTTCGATACGTTGTCTGGGCATCTAGAACGAAAAAAGCAACGGTTATCATTGTTTCAATCGTACCCACAATAATTGCTTCATCCGTCCCCATACCCCTCAACCACTAATAAAACAAACATAGCGTCGAAACAAAACAACATAAACAAAAACGAATCACGGTTTTCGAACCTTCAAAATCTAACGATAAAACAGAAAATCACTCAAAATGCAAATGCTAATATCAACAAAGTAATTGGAAAAAGAAAACAATAGAAAATACTTACTTTTTGTCGAAAAAATATAATAGGGTCCCCTGGAAACGTACAGAGCGCGCGAAGTGCAACGCGTCACTGTGATTCATGTCCGGACTCGCCGGCCGCGTCTCTCTCCCCTTGTACCCCTCACCACACCGCTAATAGTTTACGAGTTATTAGCGATGGTTTAACCGTACCCTGCTGCAACCGTACCCAGTCTCCCCTACTGATACCGTGACAATTAATTAAATGAATTACCAGTAACTACCTACTTAGATAGGTGCTCGGTAATTTATGTAACTTGAGACTTCGGACGGTCGTAAAACGTCTTATCGTGACATTTGAAACATTAAAATATAAAAAACAGGGATATTGAACGTCTGAGTAACGTCTGGGACAACGGGACAACTGCCTATTTATGAGAATTCTTTGATAATATTGGTCATTAGTTCGAAACTTCGTAAACAGACCTATAGATTGTCCGAAAAGTTACGAGAGATGAAGCAATAGTCAGCCCTTCCCGTACCAAGGGGAAGGTCGTAGGTTCAAATCCCACGGGGCTCATTACAAATCTTTGTGATTTTTCTTACGCAAACACTAAAAAATCTATAAAAAAACAGACCTACAGTTTTTTATACATAATTCGAAATCACATCAGCTGATAGAATCCTAACCTTACCTCTACCGCTTTGCCACATCTGTATGCCTCAAGTTGATAGACGCAGGGCAGTGCATCGTAGGGCACGTTTCTGACGTGCGTGCCTACGAGGCAATGCTTTGTTATAGACAATGGTTACCACTTAAAAAAAATGATTGTTCCATCAGCTAGTTGTATAAAAAAAATAAGCCAGCGACGAGCGAAAATTTGTTGAAATTCAAATTCAATTGTATCACATGAATCACTTTGAAACGTCTTTAAGCTATTAGGTGAGTCTAGGTGCCAACTGCCAGTTTCACGCGACGTCGACGCTCCATAGGACTCTTTGGATAGGTCCAATGAAAATGATGGACCAAGGTCTTTGGATACGTCCATCACTATTTATGCAATACATAAACCTACAGTTTATATAAATAATAATAAATAAATATTCTGGACAATTCACACAACACTACCCAGCCCCAAACTAAGCAGAGCTTGTAATATGGGAACCAGATAGCTGATATAATACTTCAATACATTTTTTTTTTTTTTTTTGCAAATACATACTTTTTCTTCTTATCGTGTCACTGATTCTTTCGAACCAAGTGTGGTGAAAGGATTTTAAGTGCGCCTCGAAGAGGCTCCTTTCGTGCACTTGACACATATTTTCGAACTTTTTAGGTTCTACGATATGCCGGTTTCCTCACGATGTTTTCCTTCACCGTTTGAGAGCACTGGCATAGTGTACATAAATTTTTGGGCAGAAAAACTCATTGGTACACGACTGGATTCGAACCCACGACCTTAGGATCGGAAGGCGGGGCCACTACCACTAGGCCACCAGCGCTCTCATACATAATACTTAGAATACAATATAACACCCAGACAGAGAACAAACATTTATGTTCACCACACAAATATTTGTTCTCGGTGGGGATAGAACCCACGACCTACGGCGCAGAAGGCAGAGCTACTACCAACTGAGCTAGAGGCCAGTCAGGCCAGTGTAGGTGAACTACATGACAGTTACCTGTATGAAGTGTAGAACTCGTCGGCAGAACTCTGCAGGGGGATACTGCCAGTAGAGGTTGGGATGTGGGGCGCCGATCACTGCGAACTTGCTGACCAGGGCTCCGTGACAATGGACGAGGTACCTGCAATAACATGGCTGGTATAAGTCCGGAGAGCACTGGTAATCTTGTGGTAGCAGCCACGCCTTCCGATCCTCAATAAATAAATATTGTGGACAATCCACACAACACTATCTAGACCCAAACTAAGCAGAGCTTGTACTATTAAGAATCAAACAGCAGATAGCCAACCTAGCATACAATAAAACACACAGACAGAACAAACAGCATCTGTGTTCCCCACACAAATATTTGTTCTCGGTGAGGATTTAATCCACGCTCTCCAGCGCTGAAGGCAGAGTACTACCAACTGAACTGTGAAGGTTTTGGGTTCAAAATATTTCGTGCATAAAAAAGCTTTACTGCTCAAAGATGTATGTGGAATTGTGGACTATGTCTCTCTTTACGGTTAGAGGAAACGTGCATGTCGTATAGAATCTAAACGTCGAGAACAATTGTATCAAGTGCAAAGGAGGACCTATCAAAGGCGCTACCATCAGGGTAAAAGATTGTCCTTGGCGCCTATCAACCTAAGTCCTTGACTTAAATAAAAAAAATGATTTATTGATATGGCTAAAGCGAACACATTAACATAAATAATAAATAGAATTGCTATGTGGATTTCGTTTCTCGTAAAATTAACAAAATTAAAAAAAAAATGTAAATAATTACTATTAATCATCTCTATTAAGTAAAGGCCAGTTTAATAAAAAATTGTTTTTATCTACTTACTACTCGAACGAGGCTTACTATAAGTACCTACCTAACTACCAATGAATATTGATACCGTTAGATAGATAACCTCTTATCAATAAATAGTTTTGTATTATAAACTTAATAATTAAACGCATGTCCGACTTTGGGCCGTAATCTAGAAGATAACAATAGCAGTTTGGTTCAGAGACACGTGTCTACTGATAAACCGTCAGTATTTGGATGGGTGACCGGTCATGGCACATACAAATGACTTACACATACCTACAGTGACTTGTTTCTACTTGTTCCTACAGTGACAGTTTCATAAAAATAGTGTTTGTACACTATTTTTATGAAACAACCGGATATTTACCATGATTAAATTTTTATGAGTTGACTTCCGATATTTCGGCACAGTTGCATGCACCATGATCACGGTTGAACCCCCCCGTTCAACCCGGTTGATATCCCGTTGTTTCATAAAAATAGTGTTAAAAACCATGATAGTTTCAAAAGTTAAAAGTGTTTTTTTTTGTTTTATAGCTGTATTTGCCTATTTTGCTATGTTTAATTCAGTTCGTAACAAAAATATTTGTCACGACAAAGCCTTTTCGGAAAAGATCGTTTCATTTTTAAATTACACGTAATTTAAAAATGGAACGATTATTTTCGAAAAGGAGCCAAGGAGGTAACTTATCAAAAGTTTTATTTATAATATTTCGAACTGGCTTGTAAATTAAAAATGCTTTTTATCGAAATAATAAACGAATGAACACTCAACGCGAGAAAAAAATATGTTGTTCGTTGTTGGCATCGGACTATTTCATTTCTCTCGTATCTGATTTAGTTTTACATATGTAAGTCGCAAGAGCTAATAGAACCTAGCCTGCGCGGGCCTCCTATGCTATGGTTGCCGTAAGCCTCGCAAGCCAGGCCCGTGGGGGCCCGCGTAGGCTGGGGCCCGGGCGGCAAATGCCATTTCGACTATAAGCGGCCAGTCCGACGCTGATGGACGACGTCGTTTGCTGGCCGCTTCAGTGCGCATAGTTCCTTCCTTCTAGAACTGCACCGCATAATACCTAGAATACTTAATCTCAGGTCAACTTAATTTCTTGACTGATATCGTTTTTCTGTATTTATAGGTGAAGGTGAAAAGGTGTTGCTGCAATATTAAGTAATTGATAATTTCGAGTTACCGAGCGCATTTTGTCACTTATAAACTTTTTGTCCATTTGGTGCTGCTACTATTTTGACGTATTTTTTGAAAGATATGTGATACACGATTAATACATAGTTCAGGTAACTTACCAAGTCAGCATCCCACCGATCCCAAAGCCGATGACCACAGCAGGCCTATGCCGGGACGCACCCAACGCCTCCAACAGCGCTGACAGCTCCTCCACCACCCTCGGCGGAGACAGCTCCCGTCTCCACCCCCCCTCACTGCCCCCCGTCCCCCGCAGGTCCAGAGTGACCACGTGGTGGCCAGCCTCCGCCAGTCTCCGAACCACGTTGGTCCAGTTCGGGCACCAGAGGTTTCCAGTGTCGGGCGCGTCTGCGAGTATGAGGACTATTTGGCCTGATTTGGGACCGGTTTCCACGTAGTGGTATTTTACACCCTGGAATAATTGAGTACTAGTTTACAAAAAATACCTTCCCCAGGCATTAAAAAGAACTTGTTTTAACTTAGGATGAAATATAGGAAGCCTATTATTGAAAAGGACTAAAAATAAAGGCTTGCGCACACCTCGGTCGCTGGCGATGGCGATCAATGAAACGCTCTGTCAAATATGGCAGTCAAATTTGACAGCGTTTCACTGATCGCCATCGCCAGCAACCTAGGTGTGCGCAGGCCATAAGTATTTCAGGAAGTCGGTGGATGCAATTGGAGGCGGGGACTTCATATAGAAGAAGAATCTAAAGGCAGGGAACATAAAATAACTAAAGGTTTTATGCTGGTACTAAGAAAGTCCTCTGTGACACACGTACCTTACTATATTTTCATCATGCGTGTTGTTTTTATTTCGACTCAGATTGTTGGGGGAACAAAGCCAACGAAATGTTATGTGGGACCAAGACTAAAATACGTTTCGGTATGTTTTAAATCGTTCTTCCTGGAAATGTGTAGGGGAGGCCTATGTCCAGCAGTGGACTTCTTCAGGCTGATAATGATGATGATGAATGATGATGTTTTAGACTCACCATTACTTTGATATAACAGTGCGTGCCAATAGAAGCATCCACTGTAAGTTCCACCGGTGGACAGTTCTGAGGCTTCCTGCGATGCCCCTTCCACAGCCTCTTCACAGCCATCTGCATTAGCTGCCAGATCCCAACGAAGATGCACTTCAGTATCAGCTCCATGGCTTGCCACCCGGACACCACTTGTAAGATCTTATCACTGTTTGCACTCATGATCCCTTTGGTAAACAAAGAAAAAATGCAATTATCCACTCTGACGGAAGACCAGCGTTGGTTATAAACCAACCAGTAATACGCTGAGTCAGAGTCAAATATCTAATATCACAAATTTGTCACAAGGATCACTTTGAAGTCACTTTGATGAGTCCGTTTTGCGACACACAAGCTTCACATAAAAATATGGTAAGTATTAGGAATTTAGTTATTATAAATTGGAGAAGTTTTTGATTCGTAAATAAATAACAATTCTATTCTATTACAAAATGAAGCAGTTGATTTCTCTACAGATTGTTGCAAACGATCAAATGTTCTAAACTAAATAGCTAAAGTAGCTGCATTTGCACACTGAATGACATTGCCGTTGCACAGCCAGATAACTACTCACCAATCTTAGGTCACGTCCTCAACTTTAGAGTTTTTGCTACAATAATAATTAAAAGTAAAAAATACTTTTGTTTTGTGCGTATGGTGCGATGGGCTCAAAGGTCTCTCACAGAATGATAAATTTGTGATTATAACAAATCGTTCGACTCGGCCCTTATCTGTTTTTATCGACTTTCGACCATATCGTAGGGTAGACGAGAAATAAACAGTTCCTCTAGATAAATTACTTGTGTAAGTTAGCGGGATGCGAAACGATAACAAACTTTCAAGATCAAAAACCAAAAAATAATTGCATAAGCAAGTAGGTATACTTATAGGTGAGCGTGATGGCTAAATTTTATATCAGATCAAGCAACTATTAAAGTGTTTTCAGACAGATTAAGTAAGTTTTTTCAGGCTGAATTATAAGTTTATATCACACGCATGAGCTAAGTAGTAATAGTAATGCATACTAAGTAGGCATTTGACAATTATAATAATATCACATAACCACTAATTTTAAATAGAATAAAATAATGCTAGGCATAATTTATGCATAAGTAACAATTAAATATAAAAAACATAAAATAAGATTTAACCTGAACACCCTCGCTCGACTAGCGTTTTGGGTTAACGCTAAGCTTGGTAAACTTGTCTAGAGAAATAAACAAATACTAGAAGATACGCACCACTACACATCGCCAAATATTGTGACAAGTGAGTGATTCACGTATTCACACTAATTTGTGACCTCCCACAGAGTTATCGTAATTCGATTCATTTTACCGAATTATCCGTAAAATGAACTGCAATCATTTGACAATGAATAATTCCAAGAGATCTGTGCATTGAAAAAAGAAACATTGGATTTGATTAGAGCCGGCTAAAAACCTGAATTCTGTTCTCCCTCAAAATATTTTGAGTGAGCTAATGAGTTTTTCTGTCGAAAAATGTATGTGTATATGCTAGTATCAACTCTCAAACGGTGAAGAAAAACATCGAGAGGCAACCGGTAGGTATATCGTAGAACAAAAAAAGTTCAGTAAAGCCTCTTTGAAGCGCACTTTAGATCCTTTCACCATACTTGGTTAATAAAAACCAATGACACTATAAAGTGGGTGATAGACGTACGAACTTAAAGTACGCGGTTTTTAAGATCGCGAACTTACTCGGCTCGACGTTGGTGACACACGTGAAGCTTACTCACTCTGTATTGCAATGTCGTCGACTGAAGAAGCTTTGTGTTATTTAGGAATAATATCGTATTACATTTTAAAAACTTGCTATCTTGCAATTTTTTATGTTCTTTACGGTACCCAGCTTTTAATGAATTATTTTTTTTCTTGACGTTCTCAATCGTAGCATCTCTTTCCACCTTACGTATAATTTCTAATAAATTATTGTATGCTTGAAGCTTCATATGTTTGTCTTTGTAATCGTTGCTTCTAATTTTCCAAAGACAAGGGTAATTTCGGAAAGCTTCTATGAATTCGGTTAGCAGTTCATGCGAATATGTTCGGAAATCACTCATTTTGAAATTTCTGAATTAAAATTATCAAAAATTGCAAAAATTAACACCACAAGCGTGCGCATCCACGAACTGGCGAAACAAAATCGCGGCTCGCGGCTCGCAATGCTGCCACACGTTCGAGCCATGACGAGCTACGAGCAAGATTTCAGACCGGTTGGATCGCCGACGATTTTGCTCGGCGGTTTTAAAGTACGCGTACTTACGGTGACACACAAGCGAAAAAGGTCGGCGAGCCATAAGTACGCGTACTTGCTCGTACGTCTGTCACCCACTTAAGACAGACGATGTCTGTCGCCCTAGGCCCTACCTGTCAGAGCACTTTTAGTACAAACCACTTTTAATACTGTTCAAGTCATTTTAACTTTTTTTTTTAAACATGTCATCGGAATCATTGTTGGTCCTACCGAGGGGTTTATTGAAAACATATTACGAGTCGAGCCACTCAGGTTAATGACGGTTGAGAGGGCAAGAAACGACCAGTCATGCGCACTAACGACGACCGTGCCTTACTAGCTCTCGCCGTTGGCTGCACTTGAGTTTTCAAGGTTGGTAAAGAAATTCAAAATCAAAATTTCTTTATTTAGTTCTATCATAAGGATCACTTTGAAACGTCTAAAGGCCTGCGTATCTAGGCGATGGCAATCAGTGAAACGCTGTAAAATTTCGCTGTCATATTTGACAGCGTTTCACTAATCGCCATTGCAGATCGCTTAGATGTGCGCAAGGCTTTAAAACTGGGTGAGTCTAGGTGATATAGGTGCCAGTTCCACGCAACCAAGACTAGGAGAACTGGCAAACTACGGTTTGGTTCATACCGTTTTTATGAATGATGGTTTCACAGCACAAAAGTAAAAATAGCAGTTCAGTTCCACTCCAACTTAGTGAAACTTAGGCAATAGGTACAAAGTTGTCCACTTCAAAGTCAAACCAAAAATATTTATAAATTTCATTAGACCCTGGCGATCATAGTGAATTCATATTCACTTATTTTAAATTCACTTATATGAAATAAGCGGTGAAGGATAACACCGCTTATTTCATTATAATTTAATTGGGAATTGCTTGCTCATCGAAAGACGCACTTATAACCCTTTCACCACTCTGGTTCGAAAAAACTAGTGACACGATAAGTGGAGATTGAAAGTGTCAATTTTAACCTAAAAAATACTGACCGACTGACTATATATAAGAAGGATAAGGACCTAGGCCTTTGCGTATTCAAACCTTTTTCAAAGCCAGACTTTAAAGCAATACCATACACACTCGGTCCATAATTCTGTACATTAAGTTGTCATTAAACCTGCTTCAAGAACCACTGAATTGAAAGGAGAGAGATAAATTGATTTTCTCAAGCGCCTTTAGAAATGGCGTGAGCAATGGTGTCAATGGTTGCGATGACTGATGACATGACCGCTTTGTGTTCAATGGACGGAAGCTGGCAAATGCTTGCAGGACACATCATAGCATGTATGCATGTATTCATGTGGGTAGCCTATTTAAGAGTAGTACATATTTAAGAGTCACCTATTTAATCGACTTTAAATAAAGGCGGGCTATATGAAAGAAACGGGTACTTAGGTACTTATCGCGATTTAAACTTGCTATTTCCATTCATTTTTAGTAAAACATTTGTTTGCAAAGATTGATTTTTATCAGCAACAGAATCCATTGGTTCATTAAAACAAGGTGTAATATTTTTTAGAAAAATAATTTCCGTCAAAAGTAAAAGTATTTGAAAAAAATTAATATCTGGTTATTGTTTTCTTATAAATCGAGGGCATGACTCCTTTCACGATTTTTCCCTAACTCTCGTAATTTCTGACTTGGCCATCACTACCCTTCTCAAAAAAATCGGTTGTCTGTAAAGTCGGTTTACTGACGATAGTTGAACGTGATAACGTCATAAGAAAATACTGATGGAATGGTTGCATTTTTCAAAAGAAAATTTTAGTTTTACTGAATTGAATTGAATGTGAATGAAACTGAATGATACTGAATGAAACTGAATGAAAATCCGGACCCGGACCCAGACTGAACCCTTACCCTTACCCTCATTTACCCTTACCCTCATTTACCCTTACCCATTACCCGACCCGGGCTCGGGCTCAGGTAAATGGAACGACGAAACGACGTAACGACGCATGAGTCATGTTTTTTCGTGCGTGCAGCCGGCTCCATCGATTTATAAGACGTTATCACGTCAAAAACACCCTGTAGATGATTCTTTGAAATAATGTCTACGTTTTGTATCTACTAGTCACCAAACTCATCGAACCTGTTAAAAAATCAACCATTTTCAACAAATTCACATTTTCAATCAACATTTATGGACAAAAAAACATTTTTAATTCTAAGCTTAACTCCATTTTGAAACTCCAAAAGCAAATTCAAAATGTTGCAAGTAACAAAAGCTTTATGTAAAAAGCATTTATAAAGCGACTTGTACATGTACGTGACCGAAGTCCTATCCGCCGGCACGAGACGACGACGCGACAGTGATCAGATATAATGTTCATACTCCCAGTGAGAGAACACTCTAGAACTGCCACTGGTAATGCCCGGTAATGCCCAGTGTACACTGCCAGCTATAATTTACAATACAATACTACCAAATCTTTAAAATTCAGTCTGGCTATAGTGGGCTACGTCGTAGCACTCGTAGCAGTCGTAGCCGTAGCACACATGCTACAACATTCAAATGATAATTAGTAACAAGAACAAGAATATTCCACATCATGAGTCTGTGAGTAGCCCACTGCTGGAGTATTTCACATAAAAATGCTTTTGCATCTATTGTCGATGATTGATATAGCGTCAGGACGAACCGGTGATTACACAAGCCCTACTTGTGGGACGCTATAGTGCCTGGAACAGGTTTTTTTTTCACATGTGAGCTATAAAATACTGTGGAATGAAGCTAGTAGTGTGCTACCAACCTCCCCAGAGGAGACAGGGATGCACTGGCACGTCCCTCTACCCTCTGACGGCTATATCTGGTAGTACATAAGGGGAGATCGGCGAGATTGATTATATATCTGTTATTTAGCGCACGATTTGGTGCCTGGCTTTTTGCGAAGTGTTCTGTCGAGGAGTTTTATCACGATTTATGTTAAACTAGCGGCTGCCTGCGGCTTCGCCCGAGTGGAAGTGATGATTGCTATATTATGCTACCGACATCAAAAATTTTACCTTTTTTCGATTTGAGTGCGTTAATTTTTCCCTTTTCTGCAACTAAAGATTGAGTTTAGTTAAGAAGAGGGAAGGAGGAGGAGGAATTAAGGGAAACCCAGCAGTGGTTAAGTCACCTAGCGACAACCTACTCAACTTTACTTTAGCAACTTTACATCATTAAACAACCACATTCGCACGAAATCAATCTACTTCTCGCCATTTTGAATAACGTGAGGAAGAGTGCTATTGTGAGGCATCCTTCAGTCCACTATTACACGGAGCCCGCTGGGAGCACGATTGTCATGTAAATGTCACGACAGCGAGCCAGGAGGGGGGAGGGGGGTCCGTGGCGAGGGTGCTTTATTATGTGAGACTAGGAGGCAGATATTATACATAATATGTACTAATAGTCAGTTTTGGGAATATGACATAGAAGTAATACATAATTTGAAATAGTACACGGAAAAAACGGAGCACTAGCAAAGTACCAATTTGGCTTGGTTATTTTTTTTTTGACTACTTATAACTAAGACTTATCTAAATCGCACAATAAAGCTCTGTTAATAGTAAACAAGCCGGTTTTGCTGTATATTCTAGGTAATTCTAACAGAGTACTTGATAGTTTCAAAGTGAGTGCCTCAGTTATAGTAACCTATTCAGTTTCCGTTTGAATATAGATAAGTTTTCAGATTTATAAACTGACAAGTTGACCTATCTAAGTTTAGACTACTCCTACTCGGTTAAATTTGTATAGATTGGTATGATTACAAATAACCAAGACTCATTTAAAACGTACAATAGACGTATGTTTGTAGTAAACAAGCTTGTTTTGCTGTATATTCTTCCGAGTAAATCATTATTTCCCAGTGAGTATCTTTGTTAAAGTAACCGTAGCAGAAGTTTAAAAACCTATGCTTCTTCTACTACAACTATAAATGCGAAAGTTTTTATATACATTAGGGATGTTTGTTGCTCTTTCACGCTCAAGCCAGTGGACCGATTTGGATGAAATCTTGAGCAAATAAGATTGTATCCGGTATTAAAACATAGGCTACTTTTTATCCCGTAAAAATAACAGAAACGGGGAATAACTTCTTTAGCGATGGCACTAATCACGTAATCACCAATAAAGAACCTTTCGAAAATTCGTGTATAGGTCTGTGTGCATGTACCTACTTTTACCTACACAACTGACAGCGCAATGCCGTACATAACAAAACTCGACGAACATACAAGAACTTATATATTATGTTACTTGTTGCTACGGAACCCTTCATGGGCGAGTCCGACTCGCACTTGGCCGCTTTTTTAGGGTTCCGTAGCCAAATGGCAAAAACGGAACCCGTCAACGGAATTCGTCATGTATGTCTGTCTGTCTGTCTGTCCGTCCGTATGTCACAGCCATTTTTCTCTGAAACCGTAAGAGCTAGACTGATGAAACTTGGCGAGTAGATGTATTTTGTGAACCACATTAAGGTCTTTACACAAAAATAGAAAAAAAACTATATTTTTTTTTCATCGAACCCATACGTCTGGTATAGGTGTGGTGAATAGGTCTTCAAAAATGATGTTGAGGTTTCTAATATGGTTTTTTATAAACTGAATAGTTTGCGCGAGAGACACTTCCAAAGTGGTAAAAAGTTGCCCCCCCCCCTCTAACTTCTAAAATAAGAGAATGATAAAACTAAAAAAAATATATGTTGTACATTACTATGCAAACTTCCACTAAAAAGAACCTTTTTATTATGATACTTGTTGCTACGGAACCCTTCATGGGCGAGTCCGACTCGCACTTGGCTGCTTTTTTATCCCTACATTTGTTATTTACGACTGTGGGTTATAAAACTTTAAACAAGTAGATTAGCTATCAACAAGCAATAACACAGCAATCAATAGATAAGTGTTTGGCTATTTCATATTTTAAACAGTAACTTAATTGGAACAATCGAAGAAAATGGTTATTCGTTGACATGTGAATTGTGTAAACTCGGATAATGCGTTTAGACATGCGTGCAATTCAAGGACAACGGCCATTTCTTTTCAACAAGTTCTTGGGTGCGGACACGAGAGTATCTACTTTTATAATAAACAGTGTGAGAGCAGAGGTTGAGTGAGTTAAGTGAGATTGGCACCTGAACATAGAAAACTTGCAGCGCTATAACAGTTTGTCATTCATCATTTTTGATAAAACTGCATTAAGTACAAACCGCCCGATGGATGAAGACGTAAGGAATCTCCTTACTGCTTGGGGCTTGGAGGAGTATATCGAAGTTTTTCAAAGTAAGTATTACCACGGTGATTATTGTAGTTGGCAGAACTCGTTGCTATCGTGTGTGCTAATTGGTGCTTGAAGCCATTACTTCTACCTACCTACATTAGGTGAAAGACAAAGAATTACCTGGTAGAACTTTCTGCAAAAAAGCCGTAGTTCTGTAATTATATGTGCCATAATACCTACCTAACTTAAAGGTACCTAGCACACTATGCGTGGCTTGCCACAGCATCTTTACCGGCCGCGCCGCGCGCCAGGCAAGCCGCAGTGCGCCCGCGGTTGGCTTGGCTCATTAGGTATAGCAAACAAAGTGTGGTGCGTGCCGCTGAACAAGCTGATTTTTTTTTTATTTATTTATTTATCCTTTTACAGAAAAAAATCCTGCTTTGAAGGACAACATCTTTGAGCTGGCTAAACTGCGCACCAAGACCAAGGACAAACCACTTATCAGCATGGTAATTTATTAATTTATTTTTTATATTATTAATATTTCTTCTCGGTGGGGATTGAACCCACGACCTCCAGCGTAGATGGTAGATCTACTACCAACTGAGCTGTCAGGCTGTCAAACGAAAAATGCTCTCATAAGTTTGAACATAGTATTTTATTAATTCATCCTATTAGGTAAGTAACTACGAGTACTATATCTATTAGCGTTTATAAATTATATTTTCTAATTTTAGGTTCAGAGGAGGCATCAAATATAGCTTGTTTGTTGCTTATGCCATATCTCGTGGCTGTTACAAGTGTTCGGCTGAAGAATAGTCGCAAAAAGATTTGGCGTCCTTCGAAAGCTGAAGCAACTGCTAGTTTTGTACAGCATGTGAAAAACGATTCGGATATCCACAGTGCAATAGCAAGTAAGCGAACAAAGTTTCAAGAATATAGACTTACAATGCAACCTTTTATCATGATCGTAGGCGAATCTCTTGACAGTATAAATAACTACTTCGTGGTTATAGATAGATGAATTCATCAACACCCTTCCAGCTATTTGCAAAAAGCACAAACTTCGTATTTATAATATAAATGTGGTAAACATAATTGTAACTTACCAGTATGGTGCTTACAAAATAGGGGTGGGTATAATTATAATGTTTATGATCTAAGTACCGATCTCGCATATTGTGCATTTATATGAGAAACTGTATATTTTGCTAAGACTATGTAGGTAAAAGAATCTTCATTTACTTAAGTTAAAGCCATCATCATCAACATGATGAGTAATTTAAATTAAATAACTAAAAAAAAATTAAATGTTTTGTTATCATACAAAATACTTATGTATAAGTACTCGTTAGACTTATGTTTGTTAAAATATTTTTAAGTACCTATTTCATAAGTTAACAAACTATATTTATGATAAATATTGGTTAATATAATAATTGAGAAAGTTGAGGTAAAAATGACTTTGTACAAATTAACAATGTAAGATTAACTACTCTCGAATGTAACTTTTTATGTTAATTAACGAATAACATATTTGATTCTTCTCTGAAGCATACATCGTTATTTAGTATCGTGTATGTACTAGCTATTAAGAGCGCTTACATCCTTCTATTGCCTTTAAGCTTTTTTTAGAAATAATAATGTTTCTGTGTGAGTAACTTAAAAAAAAGTAATATTAGCATTTATAGATATAGGACATCAATCATAATTAGCTTTTTAAAGATGGTTACAAAAAAAATCATAAACATATTAATTTACATATATTTTTTTATTAAAATTTTATAAAGATAGCTGATAGATGTAAACACTCTTAAAAATATTATTTTTAGTTGGTTTAATTTAGAATTTTAGAATTTATTAACGATTGTTGAAGAATTTAAATAAAACTTTATTATTTCATATACATTCTTTTAACTTTGAAGTACGGTCTGTGGGCAAATGAAATATGATCGTTCAGTCCTTTTTTTAAAAGGGTGATTTAACTTTTTCGAGTTCGCCAGATTAACGATCTTTTTCAATTCCCTACATATCAACTTTTCACTAGCGTCAAAATGAAGAACTTTTTTACTTCTAGCCTACTTTAATTGGAATTTTAGCAATGTTGTTTTTTGTTCTGCTGGTTTATTGGGTTGATTAATACTGCTAAATACTTAGCTGCTGGTACCATTTCCGATTGACAACAATATTATACTTAGTTATGCTACAGATTTTAAGTTTGAACGTGCATTGTACCCAAAGTGTTTCATTTTTGTAATGTGTGCATTTGTTGGTCTGAAATAAACGATATTATTATTATTATTATTGTACTAAAAGCAGCTATCAAACTTAAAATAAAGCTTATTAATATTCATGTCACTTGGAAATGGTAGGTACCTGCAGCTAAGTATTTAGCAGTATTAACCCAATAAACTTGCAGAACAAAAAACAACATTGCTAAAATAGGTACAAATTAAAGTAGTCTAGAAGTAAAAATGTAGATGGGTTGTAGCGAACCCAATAAACCTGCTTAGGAACAACAAACTAGATGGGTTGTAGCGAACCCAATAAACCCGCTTAGGAACAACAAACTAGATGGGTTGTAGCGAAACCAATAAACCCGTTGAAGAACAACAAACTACATTGCTAAATATACCGATTCAAGTAGGCTAGAGGTAAATATGTAGATTGGTTGTAGCGAACCCACTCAACACGGCTGAAAGCGCTAAGAGTAACTTTGCTAAGTATACCTATTTGAATTGGTTAGAAGTAACAAAGTATATTGGGTATGGCTATCCAGTGGACACGATTGACAGCGCCGAGTAACTTTGCTAAGTATACCAAAATTTGACAAAGTTACTTTGTTAAACATAGAAACGTTCATTAGCTGTGTTTACAAAGTTGATTTGATAAAATCGACGATTTAAGCTAAGATGCTTGGTTATAATTAACAGAATTACTCGATTCACGTTCACAATTAGCTTTGTTGTCTTTATTAAATTAAAAGGTTGGAAGCTACCTAGCCCAGGTTATCAAATTTTAACCAACTTTCTAGATTAATATTACTAACTTACAGTAGCAAAGATGGCTTGTCTAGCATTAGCAATACACTTTGCAGGTTCCCTCCGAAACGAGTTGCTTTGTTGTAAATAGCAATAAGTTATTTAAATCCAACCGTTACGTTTTTTCCGTGTATATTTCATTACAAGTGCGGGAAGGCTGTCATTGCAAAGAGTTCCGACAAATGTCTACCCGAGCCGAAGGCGAGGGTTGACAGTCGGAACAAGTTGCAATGACGGTTCCGCACGTGTACTGAACGACTATTTTTAATACAGTTGCGAAAAAATTAAGCAATTTAATAAAATAATAAAAATACCATTTGCTTTTTTCTCTTCTCTCCACGCAGTAAGTTCGTCGTATGTATGCATGTAGCGACTTTTTGACTTTTCCGGTAAAATGTTCTCCGAAGCATTTTGTGCAATTATACTGAGTTCCGGTGGTGTTCATTCAAAAAAACTAGGGTCGAAATTACTCATTTGTGCAACAAACAAAATAAATAAACTCGCAAAGAAAATTTCTGTAAAATGGCGCCAAGCGCCAACCGTAAAATATAAGCAGAGATTTTTTTTTTTCTTCACCCATTCTGGAAGGCAAAGGGAACTATACCCATACAGCCAAGTCTTCAGTAGATTTTTTTTATTGATATGAAATTTAATGAGATGAAATGAAATGAAACCTAACATAACTCATTCAATCAAATCATTAAATCTGTTAATGAAACAAATTAGTAGCTTCTTTTTAGAAATAATACGTATTTGCATGAATCATAAAAACTTCGATGAATTTTTTTAGTAAAAACTTCATGGTTGGTTTTTCTTTTTAGACATTATTTTGACAGTTGGTAAAGAAAAAGCACTAGTGCGGGAATGGTAAAAAAAGAGCACGTGTGTGTAATAGCCCACATCCCGAACGCTATACATCCCTGCAATACGCCACTTTTTGAGCAACTGTATTAAAAAATAAATTAAATTTATTCCACGAATAAAAACTAGGTTAAAAAGCTAATATCCTCTTAAATATTATAAGGATATTAGGCGCACAAACTCTTAAATAACATATCATTGTATTTGTTTTCTTGTATTTGAGATATGATGTACATAGACCAAAGAGTATGTCTATGTGCAAGTCTGTATAACAATGCCGTGTCCGTTTCCCTTCCGATGCAACGTGTGTTGAATTTTGCGCCTGAGTATACACACACACATTTTGAGAACCTGACGTTTTGCTACCTAGACGTTTTGCTACTTGGTCATTTTGCTAATTAGTCTTACTGCTCATTAGACCTTTTGCTCTGTTGGACATTTTGCTAGTTAGACATTTTGATCAGGAGGCTTTCCATGTTAAAAAGATACACAGAGTTTTAACTGTATTCAATAATAAAGATTTCACATATATTTATAAAAGAAAGCCGTGTTAGTTACACTATTTATAACTCAAGAACGGCGGAACCGATTTGGCAGAAAATTAGTGCGGAGGTAGCTTAGAACCGGGAGAAGGACATAGGATACTTTTTATCCCGAAAAAGCAACGGGAACGAGGTGTTACGGGAACGGGCGAGCGAAGCCGCGGGCGGCCGCTAGTTACAGATAAAAATGGGATGCGCTTAGTGTTTAATGCTTTGAAAACGTCCTTTAAATTAATAAATAAGCGCTAATAGTTGAAAATAAAACGTCATGAAAAAGAGCAAGCTTAACAATTTGATAATTGTCAAACGAGTTTACATCACGAAATAAAAACTCTAGCCCCACCTCACCTTTACAACATACCACAAAGCATGCGGGCACACCACCGTCACATCAAATTACACCACAATCAATAGGAAATTACGAGCACGCCTTCGGGACGATGTTTATCACATTACGGTAATAAAGGCGATGCCAGGTGAAGCCGGCTGCGCGCGTCGGTAATACGACGCCGATTGTGTTTTGATATGAGCTGTTGACAGTGAGATGGGGTAGGCTAGAAAGTACTTGTAAAACGTATGAGTTGTAGGTCACCAATAATCACCATACAGATTCACCACCATAGTTAATAAATTTCAAAAAAAAAAACAATATTAAAAAAAACATGCAAGATGTGTAAGTCATATTACGAGGAAAATGTCAGACAATAATGTTGACAGTGAGATGGGGAAGGTTGGAACGTCCTTGTAAAACGTATAAGTTGTAGGTCACCATACAGATTCACGACCATTCTAAAAAAAAACAATAATAAAAAAAACATGCAAGATGGTGTAAGTCATATTACGAGGAAAATGTCAGATATTACTGTGGATGGTGGTTACAGAAGAAGACGTAGACCAAAGATGGATGGACTGTGTCAAAGATGACATTTATAGAGGTATCGAATTATAGAGATGAGTGGAGGAAGAAAACTTGTTGTGCCAACCCCATGCACTTAGTCGGGGATAAAGGCACAAGAATATGAGCAGGTATGGAAAAATAAAACTGATTATTCATCACATTAATCTTATTTCTCACCAATAAAGATTTAATTTAACCATCTTTTGCCTCCTTTTGATCTCCTATAAACCAAAATAAAGAATCAAAATGCACTCTACGGAAAACCCGTCAGCAACGGACAGTTCTAATTTTAAATCCGCAACCGTACACTGAGCAGTCTCCTGAAAAAAGGACGAATTCAGTTTCCAACTGACGACGAACAGTAGGCCTACCATGAGCTCTGTCTGGCTCTGTCTCTGGCTCTGGTTTTGAGGGCTCACCAGTGCAATATACTGCGTGAGTGTGACGCTTTGACGTAGGATTTATTTAGTCAACACTCACACAGACTCAAAACCAGAACCAGAGACAGAGCCAGACAGAGCTCATGGTAGGCCTACAGAACTCACATGGACATTTTTTTTTTAACATTAGCATGCAACGTGCGAGGTCGGTAAATGCGTTATGCGAGTTACCACGACTGACTGAAATCTTTTTTACGGATGAAGGGAAACTGAATCTTATGCCACAGGATTAGGGCTTATGACCGAATCTGATTGATGGGAGGCATTTTAAATCGTACACTTAACGTTTTATGGTTAAAAATGGTGTGCAGTGAATGATATAAGTTGACTGCATGTGGTACAATGACGGTAGGGCCTCTCGTTACCTACTTGACTGTGTAACTTCGTTTGTGAGAGCTTGTATTGCGTTCGGGCGAGTGCTGTGAAGCGAAAAGGACATTTCATTTCAGAACTTTCATTTTTTATAGAACACTTTTTGATGGGCGCGATTACAAGTAAGTTCTTATTGTCTGTCTGACCTCTCAGCTCAGTTGGTAATAGCTCTGACACCTGCGCCGTAGGTCGTGGGTTCGTGCTCTCTGTCTGGGTGTTATTCTTAGTATGTTATTGACAAAATAACATGAGTATACAGCAGTGGCGTAGCGTGCTTTGGCGAGGCCCCGTATAAAAATTGTTTGGGGCCCTCATGAAGGGTAAGAATCAAATAATGAAATAGTATATTTCATTACAAGTGCGGGAAGGCTGTCATTGCAAAGAGTTCCGACAAATGTCTACCCGAGCCGAAGGCGAGGGTTGACAGTCGGAACAAGTTGCAATGACGGTTCCGCACGTGTACTGAACGACTATTTTTAATACAGTTGCGAAAAAATGAAGCAATTTAATAAAATAATAAAATACCATTTGCTTTTTTCTCTTCTCTCCACGCAATAAGTTCGTCGTATGTATGCATGTAGTGACTTTTTGACTTTTCCGGTAAAATGTTCTCCGAAGCATTTTGTGCAATTATACTGAGTTTCGGTGGTGTTCATTCAAAAAAACTAGGGTCGAAATTACTCATTTTGTGCAACAAACAAATAAACTCGCAAAGAAAATTTCTGAAAAATGGCGCCAACCGTAGAATTTTTTTTTTCTTTTCGCTCCTTTTGAAGCAGGCTATAGTACCAAGACCATACCGCCTAGTCTTACGATTTGTTTTTTCCCTTGAGTTGGGTTTTTTTAAATTTACGTCTTTCGTAATTTTTCTATAGGTGAAATTTATATCAATAATTGAGCCCACCGTAGAATATAAGCATAAGCAGAGATTTTTTTTTTCTTCACCCATTCTGGAAAGCAAAGGGAACTATATAACTATACAGCCAAGTCTTCAGTAGATTTTTTTATTGATATGAATTGAAAATGAAATTTAATGAGATGAAATGAAATGAAACCTAACATAATTCATTCAATCAAATCATTAAATCTGTTAATGAAACAAATTAGTAGCTTCTTTTAAGAAATAATACGTATTTGCATGAATCATAAAATCTTCGATGAATTTTTTTAGTAAAAACTTCATGGTTGGTTTTTCTTTTTAGACATTATTTTGACAGTTGGGAAAGAAAAAGCACTAGTGCGGGAATGGTAAAAAAAAAGCACGCGTGTGTAATAGCCCACATCCCGAACGCTATACGTCCCTGCAATACGCCACTTTTTGAGCAACTGTATTAAAAATAAATATTCACTCTCCTTACCTTTTTTCGTCAAAGTGATTTATTAAATCATACTCGTTTATACGAGTAGATGAGACTGACCAGATGACTAGGGTTTTTCTAAAGTTTCTGCCTGAGTTTGGTGTCAATAGTGACAGGTCTGACAGGCGTTCATGTCCCATCAAAGTTCTTGGATATTCTTTTATCAGTTTAAAAAAAATTGGGAAGTGTTCATTAATTTAAGCTCACGCACGTCTGAGGCCCTCGTGGCTTGGGGCCCCGTATAATTGATACGGCAGATACGGTGGTAGCTACGCCCCTGGTATACAGGGTTATTCATTATTAGCTGCAAATACTCAGGAATTAGGTTCAACAAATAAATTAATGAAATTATTTTTTAAGCTTTTGTTATGAATAACCCAAAAAAATCTATAAAGAATATCCTTTGAAATCATTGGCGCCTGACCTATTTTGACCTTTGTAAATAAATTAATAAAAATAAAATGTTGACACAAAAACTTAAATTAGTTTAGGAATTAAACTGATTCGGCCAAACAAATATTCACGACCAAAAAATTAGGCTCTGTCAGTTTGTGTAGCTAATTATGAATAACCCTGTATTTGTTAAGTATTAAGTATACCAGCTATCTTACAGGTATAGGTTACCTATAGAGTTAACAAAGTCAACAGTAGGTAATAGAGTAGATCGAAGCGATGCGTTACTCGAGGGCTGGTAGGTATCTGGCACAACGCGTAGCATTGCTATTCAGCGTGGCAATGCCGCCAGCGTCTTGGGGACGCTACCGTCTGTTACTGATTTGGATCAGTTGATATCTCTAGACTAGATTGTTTGTAACGGTTAGATAGATCAACTGTTTCTTGTGTATTTTGTACATTTTGTAAATAGTATTTAAGTAAATATTTAGAAGAAAATTACTAATTGTAACTTTTTATTGATTTTATAGTGTTTACTAAACTACTAATTGTGAGTTTCTTTGAGCAAATAAATTATTGCTGGCATGAAAAAAAAACCAACAGTTCATATTTTGTGACGTAGTGTCCGAATAACTTCAGTACCATAATCCTTAGAGTTGTGATTTGTAAGGGTGCGTCACTCGCCGTAATGCCTATTATGGCACCCTACGAAAAGATTTATTCAAAATGTTATTACTCCCAGCATCCACTATACCTCTATTGTGCTCACTCGTTATTCTATGTAACATTGCATTGACATTGTAATAAGATTTTTATTCGATTTTCAACTTTATCGCTAGAGGCATAATTAAATGGACGCCATTTTGTCCGGGTCTGCTATTGACTTGTGTTATTGAGTTAGATTGAGTGGGTAACTCACGCGTTTCTATTTAGATGGGTTATAAATGAACATTTTAAAAAACGATAGGTTTTGTTATCTAAAAGAATGGTCATACCATGAGCGAGCACCTGGTGTTACCAGAGGCGAAAATTGCAAACTTAGGTACCACTAAAAAAACGCTCACCAAACGGTAGGTACTCTTCAATATAATAATAATCTCCAATGTATAATTAGGTATATTATTTATTATTTTTATTTTCAGCAGCCGTGTAGTCACCCAAATTGGTCCTCACTGAAAACCAGCGCTGCCTCGTCCCCTTTTTGGAGGCGAAGCAGCATTTAAGCTGAGTGAGGACCATTTTGGCTCATAAACAAATACTTACCTAATTGGATACTGTCGGCACCCTTTTCAGCAATAGAACGAGGATTATGTATGTACGTACTTATTTCTTTCTATGTGTTTCCGTATGTGTTCTATTTTCTCTTATGATTTCTTGTGTAGCCGTACTTACCCTTACTCAATGTTCTTCTCTCTGTTGTTTCATTTTCTTTCTTTGCTGTGTTTTTTGAGCCAAATAAAAAAGTTATCTATCTATCTATTTATCTATATTAGGTAGGTACTGATATTATTAATTTACTCCAATAATAATAATATGATTCATCAATATAATGTAATATTGTGTAGCTCCTTTTAAAGGGCTCGTCCGGGTAAGTACCAAAGTACCTACGAGACTACCTACCTGTCTTTTTAAGAAAATTTTAGAAATTCGTATTTTTTCAAATTTTCACATAGATGCAAGCGATGCCGAGAGGCATACATATCTACCTACCATTCTATAACATTCACGTAGCGTAGAAGGTACTCGTTTTAGTCAAAGCTTTCGTAAGTGGGTTTGATTTTGCAGGATTTTATTTATTGACAGAAAACAGACGGATCACCTTTGTTTTAAAAAAAACATCATTATTTGGCTACGCTAGGTTAGCACAATAAGCGCAAGCCGGCCGTGCTTGTATGCAAAGTAACTAAACTGACGTGTCCCAGCTTCCTGTAACGAAGCCAATTTGCGTAATGAAGTCCTCTCCCACTCTCCTCTTCCCCCACTCTTCTCTCCCCCCCCTCCCACTGGCATCGCGTTGACCAGCGCACTTTCTTTTATTGCCTCTTCGGGAATGAAGTGATTTGTTAATTGAGTGAATGGTGAGTTTTTATTTTGATTCTCTGTCAATCACGATTCGTTTTTCGAAACCTACTTATAAAAATGCTTGACGAAGTAACCTATCTTCATAAATACCTGCTACCTATACTTAGAAAGAGTGTGAATATATTTAAAAAATGCCTGTTATTATTAATTTTTATGAAGTCATTATCGCTTGGTGATGTTAAAATATTTGAAGAAACAGCATAATTAGCTCTATCCCTGCCTATTTTTAGAAAATCTTAACTTAATAATATAGGTAATATAAATACTTCACTATATCTTTTTATTTTTTATTCTATTTTAACATAAAAACATTACTTAAAAGTAAGTAAACAGGCCTTAGCATCTATTGTAGATATGATTTATATGTATAGCGGCAGGGGCAACTGGTGATTACTCAAGCCCTACTTGCGGGACGCTATAGTGCCTGGGACAGGATTTGAGATGAAATAGGCTTGCCCAGCACCTATACCTACCATCCTGACAGCTCAGTCAGCCTAATCCACAGGAAAGACATTACTTATTATATTGTAAATAATATCATTTATAAAAACCACTATAAGCTTTGTGCTAATGCATGCCATCGTAAGTTGTAGAATAAATGCGAGCGGCGGAAAAACACCGTTTCCGGCGCAGACGGCCCTATCTGCGCATGGGACTTTGTTTATGGTCCGTTTTGAAATTGGAACGTTTGTTATCAACCAGTTTGTGCTACGTAATGTGACGTAACATGTGCTTGGTTGAAATAAAAACTATTTGGTCATCTTTTTAATAATTAGTTTTTGCTAAATTAAGTAAAAGTTATCTATAGGACTTTTGTGTCTTTAGGTAGGTACCTACCTAGTCCAAAAGACCTAAATTGAAGGCTTGATTATTTTAGCCAAAATTGTTAAGCCTAGTTTTACACATGTGTAGTTAGCCCTCTCAGGGAGTCCTGCATCGATACCATTTGACTTTAATAACCTACTGGTATCTGATTTGAACCCACGACGTTATAGGACCAGAGGATGAAGTCACTATACTAGAACGCCTTATTAGAGAGTGCTGGATTTGTGATCTGAAGAGTGCCGTAGCGAGTGCCCTCCACGTAACGAAGCTACTCCTGAGAGTGGCATCTGTCTGTCATTGAAGGTCCCTTTTGTGTCGTTATTTTATAGCTTTTCAAATATAGAATCAGTTCTTGATTATTCCAGATTCACGAAGGTAAATGGCACAATGGTTCAAGACATGAAGACATTTTATAAAAAGAATAGTGTTTTGCGTCGCTAGATTTTTTTAAAATAATTTCATAATGAGGTTAAGGTTTTAATTTAAGAATAAATTGTGTTGCATTAATTGTCTGTCGACGCAAATCTTGTATATAAATAATCAAACCAAATCCATAATACTAATACCAAAACTTTTAGTTTTTGACATAAATTGGGTGCACAGTGCACAAGGATTTTCGAAATTGGATATTCATCTTTTTATTATTGTAAATGAGACAGCTGACCAAACGTACCAGACATGATACCATTCGGCTACTCGATGACCAAACGAGCTGAATGACCCACTCGAAGCTACTTTACATTTTGGCGCCATTGTCTGTGGTCACGTACTGTCACTGTCAACCGGAATTTTGAATTTAGAAGCTTTCATCTCGTTACCCCTTACGTTTAAAAAGTATTATTGAAGGAGACAGAGTTTGTTTTCGTAAAGTTCTGTTTTCATTACTCTAGCAAATAAGTGGGATGCTGTGTTATTCCAACTGGACCGTGCGTGACGATGGATGAATAATTACGCCTTTGTTGACCACTGTTTGCTTTGAATAAGTAACTCGTTATTTGAATAATGTGCACTTGGAACAATCGTTGGTAATTTGTAAAGCTTCAAGCTAAAGTATCTTTATTTTATTATATTTTACGTAATTTATCTAAAGAGTTTTATTTATTCAAACAACAGAACACTTATTTAGGTAGGTACTTACCTAATTTAAAAACCAAACAAGGACCTAAGTGTCTAAGGACCTAAGGGTAGGTTTAATGAACAAGGCTCAGCATTGGGAAACTAACCACTATTAGTTATAATAGTTATAATTCCCAATAAAAAATCTACCAAAGAAATCTAGAAAACTATTGAAGTTTATTTACCCAATCTTTTTTTCTTTCATTCCCATTCTATTGCAATTTAACCGTTAAAAAATTCTTTACAGACTCGATTCGCCACAGTTTACACTGTTAACAGAGAGTCAACTAGGCGCGCTTGGCATATCGATTACAATAATACCTATGTGCTCTGTGGTATTATATGTGCTCTGTGGGTGGACTTTAGGTGTGAGTGAAATGGATACTCTGCCTTAATGGGCGGGGTCACAATCAGCCAATCCTGTAACTGATACCCTGCTTCTTCTTCCCACACAACATCACAAAACCAACCTTAGCTGTATCAATATAAGCTTCAGATCAGTAAAACAAGTTTAAAGGTTCTTGTAAGCGATACCCTAGTTCTTTTTCAACAGAACAGAGAATTTAAAGCTTTGGGTAGTTGGACGAGAGTTGAGTTTTAAGTGATTGTGGAGTGTAATGGATATGGATGGCCCAAATTGGTGTGATTTGAATAAGTTTAATAGTCGTAGGTATTTGGATGTTAGATAGTGGGTGGCTTATATAGATATCTGCTGCATATAAAACTGTATACTGTGCTGTTTGTTACTGCTTTTCTATTTGGTGGAATTCAAAAATAATGTAGTTATTGAACTTTACTTTGGTATTAAGTGATGAAATATGTTGCATGTATTTGTATAAGTAGGTTGTAAGTGGGTGATCTAAATTGATGGTCGGTTTTAGCTCGTCAATGGATCGCCCACTACCTATACTTGGTACCGGGTGTATGAAGACTCTTTGAATTTACACGATGAAAAAATCTCCAAAATATGTGACGCATACGGAAATACTTCCGTAGTAAGTACATTCTATTATGACTAAGTACACTAAGTTTGAAATTTGGATCTTAAAAATTTAAGCTTTTTAAAAAGTTAAGTTAGAGAAATAATTATGATTAAATTATGATAAGTGTGAGTAAAAAAGCAAAGACGTGGGTGTGTGGGAGTTATAGCAAGGCATATTATGATATATTTTCTATACCTACCAATATTCAAGTGACCGCACACGCCGCTATTACATTTTATATTTCGATGACGTCACCAACTTTGTACCGTAATTTATATTGGTGTCGTCATTATATTATAGCTACGTGTATGACGGGCCTAAGATTTTTACATGAAATTATTTCAAAATGGTTGATATTTAAACATTATCAAGAAAGTCGTTACACTAGGTCAATGGTTCTGTAATCGAACAAAAAATCATTACAAGGGGAGGCAGGGCACACCTGATGCCGGAAGTCATTAGTAAATAGATGGACACGGACGCGATAACGCCCCACTCTCCCCTATATTACCACCAACATAATAAAACCAACTTTTACTTTTAGGAAAACGAAAATGGACTCTACAACTCTGTGATAAGGTTGTGTTATAAATGGTAGAGATGTAATGAAATCTTGGTTTTGGTATAAAAAATGACATTGTGTAGAAAACACCCTAAAGTTCGGTAGATCTATTGTTACAATCTGTGAATTCTTTTGAGGGTTAAGTAAGATTGAGATAATGTTTCTTGTGGCTTGGATATGCTTAGGTTTAAGCGTTTCCTGGCTAAGTGGTTTCCTGATTATTGTCTAACTATGCATAGCAGTAAGGTATGTCATCATAAGTCTGATAGTCTGATGTTGACTGCCTATTTTAATTCAAAACCATAATGAAAAGTAAACTAATTGACTTAATCTAGAACTCTGCAGTAAGGTTACGGTGTATTCAAATAAATCTGGAATCCCTACAATTATTTTTCAACCTGTACCTAAGTATCTAACTTAAATTTTACGTCACAGATGATTGTCATAATACTCTTAGGCCCTTATTAATGCTTATAGTCTGAGTCGAGCTTTAGATTTTTTGACAGTTCGCGATAGAAAAAGGTCAAAAAAACTATTCTTGAGGCTCGATTCAGACTTCAAGCATTGTTTCTGCATACGGCTTAATCTTACTATTTTAGTAAGAGTCAGCTGCGGATAGATGGCGTTACTAGTACAGATAATGGTATTGTGTTGGTATGATTGTGAAAGCTGCCTTACGGCTAAACCAAGATGGTGATGGGAATCAAAACTTTGTTACTTTATTATGTTTTGCAGACTATAGTAATTGACTAGAAGGTTTATAAAATGATAAGTTTTGGATATTATGATTGTTTTGATTACTCATTAGGTAGGTATTATTTTGGTTCGTGGTAATGCAGCTGGTTAAAAAAAAATGTAGATTTTGTTTGAAAACATATTTTTTTATTATTCATTGCACACTTATAGATAGACAACATTTAGAAAACGTAAAATTAAGACAATGTACAGCACAAATAATAATGTAACGTAATAATACATCAAATAAAAATAAAAAAGCCTCTTTATTCCAGAACATCATTAAAGTTTTAAAACACATAGGTACATTACATGCATTTTAACGCATACTATAATTTTAGCGATTCGAATCTGTAATAATATTAAGCCACCTATACCAATATCTATAAAAATAAAAGTTTTGGAAAAAAAATAGCGACCTGTAGGCCTACCATGAGCTCTATCTGGCTCTGTCTCTGGTTCTGGTTTTGAGTCTGTGTGAGTGTTGACTAAATAAATCTTACGTCAAAACGTCACACACGCAGTATAATGCACCTGTGAGCACTCAATCAGACTCAAAACCAGAACCAGAGACAGAGCCAGACAGAGCTCATGGTAGGCCTACTGAATTCGTTAACCATACAAAATTATCATATTAACACGTTAAGCGCGCGTGATGGTGTCGAACAGGCCCCGTCAATGCCGCGAGAGGGCGCAACCCGTCTGCTTATTAACTTACCAGAACCAACAATCGTGATTAAATCGCGCGTGAACTAATAAAATAATAAGTCTTGCTCTCTAATGCTCGTTGGGGTCGGGTTACATTGTGCTGCGGGTGAATATTTTAGTTAGGATAATGTTTTGAATATCTTTCAAGTGAAAATAGAATAACCTCCACACGATGTAATCCTCATGCACTGTAAAGATCTCCGTATGTAAAATATAATAAGAATAAAGCATGTTAAGAATGTCAAAACAACGCAAAGGGTAACTGGAAGAGAATGCTCTCTAGCATTAAGTTCGCCAATGTACATTGGTAGTACAATGCAATTTTTGTTTGAGTGCAATATTTATTTTTTTATCTTTCTATGTTCTACGCTTTATTTGCAGTTTTCTTGTTTTAGGTCGTCTAGCTAGAGTAAGTACAACTTCATCGCAATGTATTTACATCAGAAACCGTTGGCCCCGGGTCTTACAATTCGCAGTCGGTAAGCTATGACAGAGATAAAAAAATCCTTAGTAATTAAAGCGCTTTAAAACCACCGCTGACGCAAAATGGACCACCTTTGCTCTTATTGCGGACACAGGAGTCCTAAACACAAGATACCACCGCTGTAGTTCAGCCACTAGCTCGGACATGCTTATACTAGTAGTAAGACAAGCTTAATGTATACCTTTCCTAACAGTCCAAGAGTCGTCCGGAGGGCGTAAATTTCATTACAATTAGCTGTCACATCGCATGAATAATTCAGGCTCGCCCGCGCGCGCAAACACTGAAGGGTTGATTGTACCGGCCGACTGTTTGTGGCCGACTAGTAATTTGGCGGATTCGCTGTTTGTGATGATTCGTGTTGATTGCGACATTGCGAGCGATTTGCTAAGCCAATTGCGAATAGAACACCAGCAATCTACCGGAACTGGTTTTGGAAACTGGTGTTTTTGTCACACGCGACATCATTGAAACGTTATGATTACGATTATGTAAATAAATAACAATAATAATAAATATTGTAACAGTATCTAGCCCCGTATTAAGTGACTGGATTGAACCCACGACCTTAGAATCGCAAGGTGGGGCCGCTCCCACTAGGCATACCAAATGGACCGACGACATTGTTAAGATCGCAGGAAGTCGGTGGATGGAAAGGGCTCAGGATCGTTCTTCCTGGAAATGTGT
Source organism: Thera obeliscata (assembly GCA_947578465.1). NCBI lineage: Eukaryota > Metazoa > Arthropoda > Insecta > Lepidoptera > Geometridae > Thera > Thera obeliscata. The sequence continues at coordinate 16,470,599 of OX387912.1, read as the reverse complement.
AGGGGAGGCCTATGTCCAGCAGTGGACTTCTTCAGGCTGATGATGATGATGGACATAGGTATGTATCTTCATTTAAAGCCAAGCCCTAAACCAAATTCCATTATGGAGCCTAATTTTAGCCGCTACGTGTTGACACCGCATTTAGCAGTTCATTACAGAGCTGTCACGCTGGCAGGCTATCACCTTCCGACCCTGGATGATCAGGTTACTATGGATTAAGGGTCTAAATTATAAGAAATAGCGTAATAATATTAAAAAAAAAGATAAAACCTTCCTCCTCCTTCTCTTAATCTCCAAAAGAAAAATCTTCTTAAAATTAAAGACTAATTTATATATGTTTTGTTTATTTTATTGAAATTTAAAATTAGACTTTATAGCGGCTTGCGCTACTATTATGAAATAAAAACAGTTTTAGAACGTTTTACAAATGTAATTATTACGAAAACACTATGTTAAAAGGTTCGCCAGAAAAAGGATATAATTAAAAACAGAATATAAACTATGGCGGCCAGATAATCAAGAATCCATCGCAAAGCGAGCCGGTAAGCGAGAGGCTCTTTTCGGACGCCCGCTTCCGGTTGCCAGCTCTGTTGCCGGGGTTGCCATAACTTTAATTCAGTTTCATCCCACGTTTTTATTTGTTTTTATTTAATTCGTCTTAACTCAGCAATGAACGCGTTTTGACAATGACAGGTGAACAACAATAGAAGTTAGTTTTGTTTGGTTGTTCCTCCTGCGAGGTCCAAAAGTAAAGGTAAAAGTATGAAGTATACATACTCCTTCTCTTTAAAATTCTTTACTTTTGAACAAAACCAAGTTAGTCAAGTCACAAACAGTATAAAGGTTATAGCACATTATACCGGCACCGCAACTGCGCAGCTGCAGCACGGCGTCGCCTCGAATTTAGACTACGGCTAGCTGCCAGCGCGCTAACTACGCGTTGTCCGCAAGGTGCAAGCTCGCAGTCCGCGCGCCGGCCGCGACGTGTAAGCTCACAGTCAGCGCGGTGGCTGCGAGGTGCAAGCTTGCTGTCACCGCGAACTCAATATTGTTATATGGCATTTATGATTGAACACTCGCCTCGCTTTCGCTGCCGACTCGGAGTCGGCGCGTAATAGGCATGCCGTCGGCGCGCTGTGCGCACAAGGTCCGCTCGCTTGCAGCACGCGGGCTGCGAGTCGAGTTGTGTGGTAGCGGCAAGCGCGCTGACTGCCCACCGTTGGCTTTTTCATATTGACATTATGAAATATATTATACTACACACGATTTAATGCTCTAAATTGAATGACAAGTTAATTGCTGGTTTGGAGCGGTGCTGTTGCGGTGCCGGTATAATGTGCTATAACCTTTACTCTTTAGATAATTATATTCGTTTTATAATGCTTGCCTGCACTTAGTCAATTTAACTTTCAGACACTCTCACCCTAGTAGCTAGCCCATTTCTATATTTTTCATTGCAATATCTTGTTCCAGATCACAAATCCTCTTATAGTCTGTTTTTTTTTATGTTTTTATTAAGTATGTATCATTTTCTTTCGTTTCAAATAATTTGCACCATTATTTGATCTTATTTATTAACTCTGGGTTAATTTATAATCCTAAAGCCTGTGTGGCGAGAGGCAAGATTACAAGCAGTATTATTTCTCGCAAAACCCGTCCGAGGCGCTCATCGTTTCTCCATACGAATTCGGGATATTTAACCTCTTAACACAACGCTAACACTACACCTTATGTCTTACACTACGCAAAAAATGATGATGCAAATCACAGAATAGCCTCTCAGGTTTGATGATTGATTCAAGTCGCAGTCTCTCATAGTTTGCGACGCGCGCTGTGATTACTCGCTTGCGTATGACACGTCCCAACTGTGCGTCGGCGCCACGCATCCGTCTTACTGCAGCAGACTACTAGTATATGGTTACACTGTCTCTTATAATATAACTTCTGTATTAAATTAACAAAAGTTCATCAATTTCTTAAATAAGTAATGTTAATCTGCTGTAGATCTATTCACAGTTTTTTATTATAATTTTCGTTTACAACCGCCGAAATGACATATTAACAGTCGAGAAAATATTTTGGTGGATGACTCGAGGATGCATTTTCTGTCATTTTCGGAAGTCACATGGCTTTTTCGTTTTAATTGTTCTTCTGGTGTTATTTTGAATTCTGTCTAATTTAGTGATCTAATCTAATAAAATAATCTAATCTAATAAATTCTGTCTAATATAGTATTTTGAATTATGTGTAATTTTGGTGGTATTTTAACCAACATTACCTGAAGTCTTAGTTCAAAGTGTGAGCAGTTGGAATGAAACTGTATTATAACATATTCTGATTTGATCAAAAATGTTTCCCATGGTTTTGAGAAAATTGGCCACCATTTTTTTCAAACCCAATGTCGCCGATTTGTCTGTTGATTGACTTGACTAAAAACTATTTAATTTATGTAATAATAATTTTCTCTTAAATTAGCAAAATTGTCCGAATGGACAATAAATAAATAATATAAATCTAATTAAGAAGAAGAAGATTTAACAAATTGGACATTATAGTTAACGACCCGTATTTTGTATGGATAAACGATAATAACTGCCCTTGCGAGAACATGTTTTTTTTTTATCTTGCCGTTCTTAAACTACCAACATTAGTTCTCGGAACGCTCGACACCCCAGTCCGCTTATCGTTTCTCCACACAAAAATCGGGTCTTTAACTTTTGTTACCATTGTATACGATACCTAAGTCATCCAATACAAAAACATTTTCCGCGTAAACAAAACCCAATTTTCCCGAGGTTTTACATCAAACGCGATGCGATAAGGAAAACTCATCAACAGAGCATTGTTTCAAACGCCGTAAGAGGCTTGACACTGTCTTCAAAAACAATGTCTGTTTGCAATAATAACATTCGAGACATCGTATTATATTTAGCGACGGCTCTACAAATATTATCGTCCATTACAGGAGATGCCTAAATAAACACAAGATACTTCCGATATGACATTAAACTTTGCAAAAACATTTACAAAAATACAAAGTATTGAATTTCCGTCATCTTAGTTTTGGGGTGCACAGTGGCGCCAGCTTTTTTTGGGGATCAAGTGCGTGATTTGACAGATTCTAAACCAATTTGAAGTTTTTTGGGACTTTATAACGTGAGTCAAGATTCCAAGATCCAATTAGATTTCTGTTCTTTGAAAATTACAATTAGTAAAAGTATTATACAAATGATTTACTTCTGCTGTCTAGGTTGTAGACTCAATCTCCATTTAGAACAAATATCATAATAATAATAATAATAATAATATCGTTTATTTCAGACAACATAAAATGCACACATTACAAAAATGAAACATCTTAGGTCCATAGTTAATAAATACCTTAGAGACTAACATACATAAAATAAAATAAAATTACTAATTAAAATCAAATTATAGGGGCTTTTTTCGTTAGCGCACCCCTAAAGCGACGATAGACGATTCCTGGCGGCCAGAAATCCGAATTGAGAAACATGTCCCCATGCTTCGCAGGCACTTGGAGCACGTACGATTTGAAGGCCGTGTCTCTCACTCCGGATGGCTCTAGCCGCTGCAGATGTAGCTGTATTGGTGGGTGGTTGGTATAAATAAATATTATGTACATTATTATATTACGAGTACTAAGAATAAATAATTATTCTAAGTATGTGTTTCTTGTGTATTTTGTACATTTTGTAAATATTTGTCTAATTAAACACAATTCAACACAATCATTCATTCATTTAATTACAATTGTAAGTTTCTTTGTGTAAATAAATGTATTAGAGTAAGTAGGTACTTAGATTTTAACAAAATATGATTTTGGATTCAAGTTCTGATTAGATATTGTAATTATGTTTGGTTTTGGGGCATTATAACATAATTAAGATGGTATAATGTTACTTAAAAAAAGAGTTCAATAGCGATAGTAATCAAAAGTAATTTCACAGTAATGGATGAGAATATTTCGGCCGTGGATAATTAAAAAAACACACAAAAACGTCTCTTTTCGGCTCCGGCTAAAACAAACAAGTTATTAAAAAATGGTAAATTCATCAATTCCACTCCCAAAGCTACGCGTCACCGTGACAAACGCACTTAAACATCGCAAAAACATGTGTTTCTTGGTTTAATTACGAGGCTGAGGGGAAATGAAGTCGTCATAATTATGGAGTACCTTGGGGCAGAGTATGGGAGAGTGACCGTTTGTTGAGTGCTGTTTTGCGACATTACAATTTAGTTGGAATAAATAAAATGTGATTATTTCTTATATTTAATAAGTTCGGCATATGAAATGTTTAAAACACATTTCTATTTATTTTGTCTCATAAAAAATTCGAAGTTTGTCATTCATTACTCTTTTGTCACCAACTGTACATTGTGGCGGTTCTGAGAGTAACAAATAAATCAAACAAATAATTTAATTTCAAAATTTTAAACAGTTTAACTACAAAGTATAATGGTAAAAGTATTGTTGTAGGTAAGGTACATACTTTTCTAATCTGTGTGTATTTTACAAAAAGAAAAATCATAAGAGTATTTTTTATTTATAGTTCTTGTTTTACCTCAGAACAGGACCGCACAGAGTGGATGAGATTGGGGGTGGCCTTTGCCCAGCTGTGGGACATAGAAGGCACATAATAATGCTACGTTTTTGTTTGTATTAGCAATAGGAATACCACTTTTAATAAAAAAAACAAATAGGTAAAAAAAAACAAAAACAGTTGAGTTATCTGCAAACCGTTACAAAAGACCTTTAGAAAGATGCTGAAGTATAACTTTTGGATTGTACTTCTCATTGAACTCTTGCTCAACAAGTTTTTATTGCTAAACTGCTGATTCCCAGCTGTGGGAAGACAATGAGGTGTCCCAACATATCGCGGCGGGTAAATGAGTGATGTGTGGAGATGAGATGTTTGGCTAGAGACACTACATAACGAGTTTTAAACAATGCTCTACTACTTGGCTTGGCTCTATCAAATAGGGCTGCCAAAATAATGACTACTACTTCTTCTTCTTATCGTGTCACCGATTCTTTCGAACCAAGTGTGGTGAAAGGATTTTAAGTGCGCCTCAAAGAGGCTCCTTTCGTGCACTAAAAATAATGACTAAAAATGACAGTAATACATTTATTAACACAAATAAAATTACAATTAAACAAATATTTGCAAAATACACAAGAAACAGTTGAGCTATCTGCAGACTGTTACAAACGATCTAGAGATAGCTCAACTGATCCGAATTAGTACCAGACGGAAGCGTTCTCAAGATGCTGGCGGCATTGCCCCACGCTGAATAACAATGATAAAATGATTTATTTTGAAATACTTACGAACAAATTGTATTATGTAGATAAAACATTATTGCACATAATGATCAAAACACAATTAGGAACCTTACTAAAAATTATAAGTGTTGAATTTTGGTCTTCAAGCTTTGGAATATTTACAAAATGTAGTTTTTGAAACTGCCAATGTTAAAATATGGACAAGGATAAGTGTTCATCGTAGTTAAAGTTAAATTTAACCTCAGTTACCTTTAATATGTAGCCCCATGTGAAGTGTATTTTTATTTACTTTAGTTACATAGAATATTTTTCCCTGCATCATCAACAACGAGCAAGGATTATAATACTCTCTACGAGAAACAACGAGCCTGAAAAATTTAACGTTTTTTAATTTTTTTAAATCTTTTTTCCAAATAAGAGTCTTTCATCCAAAAACTCAGTTAGGTACCTCTGTGCCAACCCTGCTTCTCAAGGCAGTTGGCAGTCTGTTGACGTGTCTTTAAAACTGTGTAAATACGCACGTCTCCGGTTACGGGATCGATTTTAAAACAATATTCTACTACCCTCTGAGGCGCCTGCCAGCAAACACTACAAAAACTACAAGATATACTTGTAAAAACTAACTGGAGAAGAAAGAGTTTATTTTTAGTGCTAGAGTTCCGTTGTTGTAAAAGTAATTTTGAATGATTGTATTAAAAAAAACATTGCAAAATCAGTAAAGAATGCTGATAGATCCAGACAATTAATTAACTTCTATAGTGTGCTAGGATTCCATGGGTATAGTGAGCATGGATGAACTGTTTGAAAGATGACATGGATATGAAAGGAGTGAATGCAGAGATGACGACTGACAAGGGGAATGGAGGAGGAAGACATGTTGTGCCGACCCGACATGATGTGTTTGATAAAATACAGCTGGTCCACGCGGACGCATCGCTCACTCAAGTAGGAGAGAGACATATGTCGAACGCTGCCGAATGCGGAGGCCGATTGTGCCTCTTTGTCGCTCGTTCCGCGCTCTCGCTTGCACTTCAAGCCTTAAATGGAACGCCTCAGAGCGAGGTAGCGCCGCATGAGTCAAATTTTTTCGTGCGTGCAGCCGGTTTCATCGAATTATAAGACGTTGTCACGTCAAACTTGTATAAAACATGTTTCATACAATATTTCCGATACGGACCCCTAAAGCTTCCAAGAAAGAGCTCTCCAAACAACATGACATGAGCGTCAAACAACCTGATGGCTGGAGACTGTTTTCAAATCAATTAAGGAACGCACAAAAAACACTCCGATCATTCTTTGATTTTAATTTCAATTTAAAGGATGTAGGTTATTTTTGAGAGGTTATTACGGCCTCACTTTGCGCAACGCTCTCAAACGGTAAAGAATCCCGTCATAAATTTGAAACCTAGCAAGACTTGGCTAGCCACAAGCTCTGTCTGGTTCTGTTTCTGATTTTGAGTCTGTGTGAGTGTTGACTAAATAAATCATAAAGTCAAAATGTCACACACACAATGTAATACAATGGTGAACACTCACACAGACTCAAAACTAGAGCCAGACAGAGCTTGTGGTACAAGTCCTACAAGTCTTGCCAAGCACCAACGATATCTATATGTGCATGTGATGAAGTCACACTAATCAATCTGAGTAAACGTAACAGTGGTGCAAACAACACCATCAGCCAATTTCTTTATTGCAGGAAGGAGCGAAATCCGTTCACTCATCACATCATTCAACTCGACCAATTATATCTGTTAAATTACCCACTGATTGGATATCTCAGTTCACCATAATTGGGTTAAATTAAACGATGTCTTTATGGTTCGTTTGACACAATCATCGAACCAGTATCATTCTTAGCAGCATTCGTTGGTACATTCGACTTCGTAAATAATCCGCGATTACGCTATTACGCGGACAGGTGGGTCGACAAAAACGTCGGTTCGATCGTCACGAGAAAAACAATCAAAAGGCACCGCGCTGTGCCGCAGATCGGACGAGCCGCGCTTTGATCCTGCCACAATTACACCCTCCCCTCACCCCGCAAGGGGGGACTTGTGAGGAAACTCATTTTCCAACGCCGACTCAACCTGCGCACTTATTAGACCGCGGCAAACTTAACTGTTCATCTCCGACCTCTCCGACTGACTTTTTGTACGCAGAAATAAAGCTTCATTTTGATCGCGTTGACTGTTGCGATGCTTTGTTATTCTCCGCAATAGCAATATTCAATTTTCCGAGCAGCAAAAACTTTGAACGCTTGCGCCAATATCATAGAGCTGTTTTTGGAGTGGCACAATGTTTTGAGGTTGAAACGTCTGATTGCGATATGATTTCTCGCGGCGCGAATCGCCCGTCAATCATCTTCGCGATACCAGTGCAGACAAGGGAAAAATCCTTTTGCGACACGCGAAATAACTCGCGATTGATCAAAGCAAGGTGACACCGTAAACTCCTGTAGAGTTAATTTCGCTTGTAAGTGAATTTATAGCGTCGATCGATGCCCTATTAGGGGCGCATTCGACTTGCAAATCTGTGAAGGTGTTGGTGTAAAAACGTAGCGTTTTTTCTTCATTTGAGTAATGTCTTCTGTAAACGGACAGTGAAATGGCAGTGGCGTTTTTTGCTGTCGCTTCGATGCATCTAAGTGATAGCCTAAGTGCGCTCGTTGGCTTAGATATACTAGCTATAGGTAGGTATAGGTACTCTAGGCAAGTGTATAGTCTCCGAGTTATCACATTACTTAATATGGCTAGGTTTATCACAGTATTTTTTTAGTACACCTCTAACCATCTCTGAGACGATATCCGTTAGATAAAAATATTTTCGTCTTTGTTTTTGAGAAATCTAAAATATAATGTAATGCCGGTTAGTTCAATTACCATTAATGTCGATGTGCATTCCAGGTCGGTACTACAGGGTTAACAAAGGGGTTGTTTTTTGTCGCAATGAGATGCATCAAATGAGCATTGCATTGTTCTAAGCAAACAGCTAATTGATGGAACGGGCGGAAGCACCGAGTGTCGCCGAGTGCGCTCACAATGCGGCTCCAAATGAGCATATAATGGCCGCGGTGATTTCTCACATCAATGAAATAAAGCGGCTTTGTGAGCGAACGAGCAGCGAACAATATTGCGCGCCGTCAAACGCACCGAATTGTATGCAAGCATTTCAGCGAATGTGATCACGCGTGTACTCAGGATTTCGTTTGGGGCCCTCATATAAAGAAAAAGAAATGAAAATGAGAAATGAGGAAAATCTACTAAATTTTGGAAAGTACCTAGGTATCAATTAGAATAAAGATTTTGTATATGACTACATGCTATATGGGTCTTATTAATAATCCTGGTGTAGCGTTGGACTAGTTAATCCGTGTTTTGTCTCTTGCATTGACATGCAATTGTCAACTCGAGCAAATGTGACAAAACACGGATTAACTAGTCCAACGCTACGCCAGGATTATTAATAACACCCTATGAGTATATATGGCTACACCGTTGACCGTATCATCACTAAGGTTACATTAAGTGATACTAAGGCCACACGCAAGCCTCTAAACTGACAAGAAAAACACTACTTGCCTTGATTAACCATTTGTTTCAGGATGTTGTTTAAAAAATTGGGTGAAAACGAACTCCGAAGCGGGATTATAGCCATCTGAAATCACACTCCAATGATAAATATTTTCGTTATAATTTCAGTTAAATTTCACTAAGCGACCTCAATATTTCACGGTTTCGCTTTCCTGTAGCTTTGTGAACATCCAACTTTTCCCTGGTCACGACCCTGTGTGATCTCCAAATTGGTAGGTGAAATTAGTAGGAGTGATTTTCGCGTGAGCTTTTGTGAGCTGATGCACACTGAGGGTTATCACGTTTCGCAAGTCGCAACGCCACATTTAGGTAGGAAACTGGTTTCCAGCGCTGAACTGCTTACCGGTAAGATACGAGCCGAGCCATAGATGCTTTTGTAGTTTTTAACCGACTTCCAATCAAAAAGGAGGAGGTTCTCAATTCGGTTGTATTTTTATTTTATTTTTAATGTTTGTTACCGCATAACTTCGTCATTTGTGAGCCGATTTAAAAATATATTTTTTTATCTGAAAGGTACTGCTTCCAGATTGGTTCCATTTCAATTTTATTAAAATCGGTGGTGCCATTTTTTTTTAAATAATTTTTTAATGTTTGTAACTGCATGCCTCCGTCATTTATGAACCGATTTAGAAAATTATTTTTTTATTTGGAAGGTTATTCTTACGTCCAGATTGTCCCAAACAAATTTGATTAAAATCGGTTTAGCCGTTTGACAATGAAGTCGGTTTCTCAAGTTTTTTAAACTTATAATTATTTTAGTGTGTAGATTTTTAACCGCCCCATATATTCCCAAGTTAAATAAAGTTTTTCTATGCTTCTTGCTATTCCTCGTCTTGCTTCGTCCTATTTTGTTATTTCAATAATTATTTACAATTTACTCCCAATTTTTAGGCAATTGTCCATGATACCTAGATAGATATTATCATTTATCTAGAATTACTTTTTGAGTGTAGGTATTATATAAATTTAGTTATTCTCATTGACAGTTTATAATACTTACCTGTGTTAGCTTTAGTGGATAAGCACGGGAAAGTATATGTTTTTTTATGAACCAAATTTAAATTTTTGTGAATTATTTCTTGGTGAACCTAATAAAAACACAAACAGATACGCTGATATGATAACGGGAACCAGATAACTGATTTTAAATTGAAGTAGGTTTTCGTAACACGTATAATTTTTGAGAAATTTTGGCCAGCACGATTTTCTCAAATTAGTGGGCCATATCTACAGGAGTTAAAAAGAAACAAAACAATCTACCGAAAGATCACAGCTTACAACCTAAAACAAAACAACAAAATACTTCTACTCTATGTAGATTTTACTGGAGTTGATATATTTTGTGTGCGCAGATCACTTTACTCCGAAAGCCACCACTCCACGACGCTCTGCGAATAAGCTTTCTATGTAAATGCCGCCTGCATGCAAGTGGATGGATGAATGGAGTCCATTGGAATCTTGGGTTTTGTGGTCATATTTCATCAGTATTTGGACGTAGATGGAATACCAGATTGTGAGGTGCGGGCTTTAATTACATCATGGATTTCAATGACCGTTTATATCGATTACTACTTTATAAGGTTTCTTATTTCTTTTAAAAATAAACCTTTTGAAGTAGGTACTATTAGATTGCATTGAGGCATTTGATTTTAACAAGTGACACATTATTCTATGTTTGTTTGTATATGACCGTGTAGCCGTGTAGCCGAAACTGATGCTGAAATTTGTGGGAGTTTTTGTTAAAAAGCCGGTAATAAATAATAAATAAAATAAACCTGTAATGGGCGGTCTTATCGCTATATAAGCCATGTTTGGTAAAAATCCATTCCGCTATTTCCATCTTCTGATGATGATCATCATTACGTCGGGGGTCGGGGATTAAGTTGTTTTGCAAAATAAACTTATTCAGTTAAACTGGTAAAGGTTAAACAAAATTATTCATCATCCCTATTGAGGGTTTCCAAAAATATATATTATTTCTTCTTCTTCTTCTTCTTCTTATTTCAGAGCAATGCTCTTGTCGGCGTACCTTCTCCAGGTATTTCTTGACGGCGATCTTCGTTTTTTTTCGGTCATGTAGTTTATCTTCTTCCCCTTCCTCTCTTTCCTACTTGCTGTCCTTCGATGATGTTTCTGATGAAGCTGTCATGTCGTACAAGATAAGATTGTACAATTTACTTGTATTTTCAAGAATTTAAGAAGAGTTACAAAAAAAAGTAGATGACCCATTCTTTGCTTGGATCTTCTATTGCCGAAGCTCTACTACTCCTTTCCCTAGCGGAAATAACTTCGTCCATGAATATTAGATGACGCTCTGGATCCCAGGGTATCATTACGTCATAATCTGCATGATCTAATAGTTCGGTGTCATGCGCCATCAGCGAGGGTGGCACGTGGCGCGTCATCAAGAGCTTTTGTGCAAATGGGGTGTCAAGATGTTTCCACTACAGGGCTGAGTAATTTTTTATAAACACTTATGCAACTGGTAGAACTGCTAGAACTGGTAACGATCAATAAAGTTTACCGGTATACTACCTCGGAAAATTAATAGTAGCACAGTAGTAGTATTATAGTAGTACTAGTATTACTCAAGAGTTTACATGTTTTTCGAAGAACTTTTTTTCGAACTTGGTAAAAACTAGTGAAGCGTCTTATATGAGCTTTTGTGAGACGCACAAAATACTTTCGCACGCGACAAGATATTTAGCGAATTTCTTTATTTTTTAAAGAGAACAAGGAAACCTACAATTAAACAAATACATATATTATTTACAAAATACACAAGAAACAGTTGAGCTATCTGCAGACCTTTAAAATATAGCTCAACTGTTCCAAATCAGTGCTATAATTAGCCCCAAACTAAGTATAGCTTGTACTATGGGAACCTCCTACGGCGCAGAAGGCTGAGCTACTACGCAACTGAACTGGAGAAGCCTGTAATTTTAATTATTTTTTTGTAGTAATTTTTATTTCAAGGTATCTGAGAAGATGTACTTACCGTGACTGCAGTTGAGTGTAATTTTTATAAGATTACTACTTGTATAGAAATGTGGTACTAGGATCATTTTCTCTCCCTATTCGGTATCGAATCACCCCAACGGAGGGTAATTGTCGAATTAGCGTCGCAGATCAAAGGATTCGAATCGACGCTTTTTGATAATGTCATAAGTTTCGCGCACAATTACCAAAGGGTGGGGTCACAGTGACAGCGTGATTCTTGGAAAATATTTTCTCCATGTGTTTATAATTGCTTTGTATCCTTTACTATTCTAAAAACGTAAGTAGGTATTGGAGAGCACTGGTGGTCTAGTGGTAGCGGTCCTTCTGATCCTGAGGCCGTGGGTTCAAATCCAGTCGTACCATTGAGTTTTTGTGTCGAAAAATGTATGTGCACTATGCCAGTACTGTCAAACGGTGAAGTAAAGTTAATTAGTAAATTAAGTAGTAGTAGTAAGTTGTCATGATGTTTTCGTGAGGAAACCGGCGTGTCGTAGAACATAACAAAGTTCGAACAACACGTGTCAAGCATCACGCAAAAAGGGTCCGCCAGCGGCCTACTTGCGGAAACCAGTCCGCACACCAAGTGATGAATTTGCCAACTAAAGTATTGTTTCAAATTTCACGTGCTTTCTACCGTACTTTTGAGATTTCTGCCCAATAAATGTTATATCGGATTGAGAGCAACTTAACTTATAAACGGCAGAAACGTCTCTATAATAATCAACAACTTTTGAAGTAGGCAACGAGAAATAACTTAAATAGTTTGAAAATAGTTACTGATTAAAATGTCTGCCTCGCTACTCGCTATCCTGTCATTACAACATTTACAACTAACGAGCTAGAAAACTAAATTGTAATAGAAGCACCTGCGATTCATTTAATTGGGAATAAATAGCTTGAATATAAAACAAGAACTAAGTGGACCTCCTAAATGACGTAATGACGATAATTAAAGGTTGCCTGGAAGAAATCGCTTTCTGCGATAAGACCGCCTATTGTATTTTATTTAGCTACGCTTAGTTACTGTGATGTACTTTGCGTACAATAAAGTGTTATCTATCTATTTATGACCTATCCGAGAACCACTATTGTTTTTGTCGATTTTGAAGACGAAAATTTGAATTTGATAATCTCCTTCTTTTTTATTTGAAGTCGGTTAAAAATAAAAAAACTCACACAGATTCCGCTATCACCTGAACGAAATGTGTTGCAGAATAGAGTCCCGTAGTCCTAAGTTATAAACACACCCTTTCTGACTTCGAGTAGAAAGTCTCAAGTATAGGGTAATTTAGCTTCTAAAACGTCTTTAATGGAAGAACAGATATCTACTTGAATATTTTAGTAATTTGACATGGTTTAACTAAATATATTATTAGACTGTGTTGTCTAGGCCTACCAGAAGCTCTGCCTGGCTCTGTCTCTAGCTCTGGTTTTAAGTTTGTGTTAAAGACAGACTCAGACAGAGCTTTTGGGGCAAAGGTCTCCAGTTTTCCCTCCCATCATCTCCTTTCGAATTTCCAAAACGTCTCCCCACGACCTAAATAATAGGTTATTTAATTAAATGCAGTTGAATCAAATTGTTTTTATTCACAAATTCATGGTTCGTAAGGTTTAAAAGCTCTTTATTTAAAAATTTAAACTTATTATCCCGTTCACACGTCAGTGACCTGGATCGTTCCAATAACAGCCCACCGTAATGACTTCCAGCGTTTTGACATTGAAAATTATTAATGTTTATTTGATGAACGAAAAAATACGGCCCAACGTTCCACAATTAGGTAGAGAAGCGATCCGCTGACGCACAATGGACTAAATAAACCATGCCTTTAAACATTCTAAACGGAAGCTTCTTAAATTGTTTTCTAAACAGTTTGATCGTTAGTATTTTGTGAAGTCATTCGTGATGGGTGCACAAAAGGCAGTGACAGCTCGCCGTGGCTACCGAATGCTTCCAAACTCGCTATTATTATTTTATTTAATTCTTATTCACTGTCCGTTGGGTAAGCAGTGAGTAGTGCTTTTTAATATAATGATAGCAACGGTTTATATAATTATATATTATAGTTTTATTTTGCCTTTGTAACAGTGGAGTTATAGTTAGGATCGCTTGCGATGGCATGATTAGTTAATGCGCGTTGACGTGCAGATTCTCGATGATATTTATGCCAGTGATTCATCTGCTTGGAAAGTAGGTTATTTAGCTACCTCCCACTTTCTAGGCTATTTGAGGTGCTGACAGTATAGATAATAGTCTCTAGTCACACAGACGACTCTCCATACAAACGTGGTCACCTATTTTCTCCCTGGATAATGCCTCTAGAGTAACCATTTTGTCTCATAAAATCCAGATCTGCTATAATACGTGCTCGTATGTTTTCCTTTTTTTCAGAAACTTATTGATAAAGAAAATATGACCCTCATTATGATTTATATGAAATATGAATTGGAGGAGATATTTTCTTTATCAATAAGTTTGTGAAAAAAAGGAAAACATACGAGCACGTATACATATAGCAGATCTGGATTTTATGAGACAAAATGGTTACTGAGGCATACTAGAGGCATTATCCAGGGAGGAAATAGGGGACTACGTTTGTATGGAGAGTCGCCTGTGTGATTCCCTCTTACCAAATGGTATGGCAGAACACATTAAATAAATAAATATTCCGGACAATCCACACAACACTATCTAGCCCCAAATTAAGCAGAGCTTGTACTATGGGAACTAGATAGCTGATATATTTCTTATTAATTTTTTTTTGTAAATACATACCTATGATACAATATAACACCCAGACAAAGAACAAACATCTATGTTCACCACTGAAATATTTGTTCTCGGTGGGGATCGAACCCACGACCTACAGCGCAGAAGGCCGAGCTACTACCAACTGACATGAGAGGCCAGTGAGAGGAGAAAGATATTGGATGACATCGTGACATCGAAAGTGGATGCAAAAAAAAACAATATAGTGGGGCAACTGAGGGAGCTCAAAGGCTCGGTACTGAGTATTAAAGATGCTGATTGTAGGTACCACTACAAGACGCTATCCTCAGTTGGCTCTGCTCCTATCACGGAGGTCATCTATATTGGTCTACCTCCTCGGTAGCCGGCCGCCAATGGACGGGGAATTGCTGTCTTCCTGCACTGCAATGAGGATGCTCCTCTGATTGGCGGATGTGGACACTCCCTCCAGTGTCAATCTTTATTGCTGACCAGGGTCTTCTTGGGAAGTCACTATTATACATACTTGCGTAGTTGAGTGTTCACACTATGTATTGTTAGGTATTTGCTCTCGACTCGTCAGTCGATTAACAACAAAAGACATATTTTGATAAAAATGTTATCACGCAAGTTATTGAAATCTAGAAGATTCTCGAATGGTAATTCTTTTATTTAATTAATTTAATTTTACGAAATAATTTGGTCTTAAAAAATTAGACACCTTTCACATTTTCTAACCAAGTGTCTACCAAGCTGAGTTATTTGAAAAAGAAAATAAAAAACAATTTAATGCTGACAGAAGCTCATTGAACAGCGAAACGTATTCAAATATCGAAAATTGTTGACAAATTATTTTCCCTGTCCAAAGTCGATCTCCCTACCACTTGAGAAAGAGTCTTGACAAAATACTGCCTAGCAATTTTAAACTCAATTCAGTCCAAAATGAACAATAATACAACGAAACAAAATTTAAAATACAATAATATTTACTTATTCAAAAGCACGGATAACTTTGTAAAGTTATACGGAGGGACGGCGCACAGCCGTTCGTTTTACTAGTTACTCAATTAGGCCCTTTGTATTTGTTTATCTGAGTTTGTATAGCGTTGGAAAGAGACAAGCTTATACAAATCATTATGAAAGAGCAGGATAGAAGATGCAAAGTAATTTGAGACAGTTCTTTTCACAGGCGAAGTAATACGTTCCTATTTTGAATGGCAACATGAAACGGCGGGAAATGCATTTAGATTTTTTCCCCGACTTTCTTTTTCTAATTTGTGTAATGGCCAGACGTTGGATTTTCTTTGATACATTCCTTTTAGATAAACGTTGATTCTTTGAAGATTTCTGGTTTTGATTACGGTTTGGCGGGGACCAAATTAGTTTTTAAATTAATTTCTTATTGAATTGGTAGGTAAGTAATAAACGACTTCTGAAAAAAAAAGTATTGAACATAGAAAAAGTAATGTAAAAATCATTTTTATTATTTTTTCAATTACTTACTCATTAAAGTCCAAATTTATGAGAAAATACTACAGTGGCGTAGGACACTATTATTATACTATAGTAGAATTAAAATATAATAATAATAAATAAATATTGTGGACAATGCACGCAACACTATCTATCCCCAAATCAAACAGAGCTTGAGAGGTCTAAGTAGCTAAATGTCCAACAGAGCAAAAGGTCTAATGAGCAGTAAGTCTAATCATCAAAATGCCCATATTAAAACGTCCAACTATCAGATGCTCTGTGTAGCAGGAAGTCTATCTAGCAAAACGTCAGACATCTATGTTCACCACGCAAATGATTTGATCACGGTGGGGATCTAACCCACGACCTACGGCGCAGAAGGCAGAGCTATTACTACCAACTGAACTGAAAGGTCAGTCTAAATTTATAATAAACTTGAAAATACTATGATGGCGCAGGACACTATTAGTATACCTACTATTGTAGAGATCTGGAGATACTAATACTGTATCATTTTTACATGTCCCTGCCTCTGATTGAACAAATATAGCAACAGCAATGGTTTGATCGCGGCTGATGGTGCATAAAATATAGGGACGAGATGGGTTATGTCTATGCAAGATATCGAGCCACTCAAAGAAACCCGTTTTATTGCCGTTTTATTTATTTTAGTAAGCACTATTGTTGCATGTTCTTTATTGCCGTATTATTTATTTTTATAACTTGTATTTGGTACTTTTTTCTGTCTTGACATTATATATTTTTAGCCATTTAATCTTATTTCACTTAGATTTCGCACTCCCAGATTGGTAGCATAGAAATTTTATCAAAATTGGTTCAGCAGGACCATGAAGTCGGTTTCTCAAGTTATTTTAACTATTTTTTTATTTATTTGAGGCCTGCAAAAAATACTCAGGCACGGTGAGTAATCTCACTATTTTTTTTTATTGAAAGCTTAGACTAATTCATAAATTGTAACTCGTCTGCACATTTTTCTCAGTTTCAAATCCTTATTACATTGAACTTGAATAAGTATTTTTTTGTGGTGTGTGTACAATAAAGAGGTTTCTACCTATCCACATTATCTGTACTTATAGATGACAATTTTTTTTGTAAAAAAACTGTGCACTTATTGCATAACTCTATCCAATTTGAATACCTACACTACATCCCTTTACATTTCGTTGGAGTTAACGCGATTCCGATCAGGGTTCCGTAACGAACTCCTATAAACGGGACACGGAACCTTTTTACAGCCTGTTGATGCAGAGAATACTGCAAATTGAATTACTGGCGTTTACTTTAAAATTTTACAGAGCTGTCTTTGAATTTAACAAAGAGTTTTGAACGGTAATTTGCATAAAATAGAGTTGCTTTTGACTATGTTTAAAAATACATTTATTTTTATAACTTCTGCTCAATTTTGGCCAATGTCCTTTACATATAAATAAAAAGGTAAAAAGGGGTACTTACACATTAGGTATAACCAATATGAGTAAGTACCCGCTACAATCAAGTTTCAATTTTAAAGCGTAAAGGTCCGAAGAAATTATATTTATACTAACCTACTCAAGATTTTATATCAAGTATTTTAAGTTCAAATGTATGATATCAAACAATCGAAAACTATACAAATCGCGATATACACGCAATGACTCAAATAAACGAAATACCACTTGATAAAAAACTGTTTCCCACGAGAAACCTATAAAAACCGTAACAAACTTTAAATGTAGACTTAAAACCTCTTTGCATTGAGAGGGCTGTTTGCAAAATACAGCTAAATCGTGTAGAAATGCCCCACCCTTTGTCTCAAAGCACCCCTTAAAGCACACTTGATTAGTCAAGGGTTGTTTTATGATGCTAGAGTTAATTGTCGGCCAGTTACAAATAAAATTGACTTGTGAATATTGACTTTGTATCGAACTTGTATAGCACGTTTGAAGGTGCGTTTGTAAAAGAGGAATGATTTAAAAAGAAATTAGTAAGTCAAGAAGTGCGAAAGGAGTTCTTTGAAATGAGTATTTTTTTAGTTTTGTTTAATTTTTTGTAGTTAATGGTTTGTTCGAATATTAATGTTGAGTATTTTTGTTCGTGGGAAAATTTTGATGAGTGGATGAAACAAAAATGTTAAAAAATAATAAAGAACGCTTGAGATTCCCGAGAAGCGAAAAGTTGCACCAATTTCCATACAGTTTTGACCATTCTCCTTTTTACAGATTTCGAATTGCTATATATGTTCTAGGTACAGTAGTAGAGCACCATGCCTATTTCTGTCGTGAAGCAGCTTTGCTGTGTGTCGGTTTGAAGGGTGTGGGTGCCGGTGAAATTACTGGCACGTGAGCTGAACATCTGCATGCCTCAAGTTGGACGCAGAGCAGTGCATTGTAGGGCACGTTCCTGACGTGCATGACCTACGAGGCAATTCATAACATCAGCTTGTTCTATTAGATAATTATATAAAAAAAAGTTTCCACGAGTCTCCTTTTAACCGCTTTTGAAGTATAGGTACTTTATGCATCAGTCCGTACCCTAACGAGCTGACGAACTTTTTCTTCTGTGACCCGTTTTTCAGTTTAATGAATGCTTCAGAATTTGGAGCTGGTTGCATCGTTAAATGTTCAAGTACTCTCATTGCTCGCTTCACGCTATGCAGTACCTACCACAGGCTCTTCATTTATATAGGAAGCTGTCTAGGCGTGGTACCTATATACTCAAAGTCAAAGTCAAAGTAAATAATTTTTTATTCAGTACGATGCAAGAACGATGAAACGTCTTATAGCTAGGTGAGTCTAGGTCTACTAGGTTCTGTAAGTCTAGGTCTACCATGAGCTCTGTCTGGCTCTGTCTCTGGTTCTGGTTTTGAGTCTGTGTGAGTGCTCACCAGTGCATTATACTGTGTGTGTGACGTTTTGACGTAGGATTTATTTAGTCAACACTCACACAGACTCAAAACCAGAACCAGAGACAGATACTGGATGAAGTTGTTTTTGAGACTTCTAAACATACTATGTTGATAAACTGTGTAAACTTGACTTGACTGGCCTTCCAGCGCAGTTGGTAGTAGCTCTGCCTTCTGCGCCGTAGGCCGTGGGTTCAATCCCCACCGTGTCAACCTTTAAATTATTCTAAGTGTCGTGGGTTTGAATCCGTGCCTGACACCTTACACTTAAACTCCGTTAGTGTTGGCCACTAGGAATGCCTCAAACGAACATACTTTTCACACTACAAAACTAGATCTTTTATAGATTCATATCAGCGGATTAGTACTCATCAAAACCTTACCACCGAAATATATTCACAAAAGATATAAATCTTTATAATTCCCAACTAAATACAGATTATAAAACAAAACGCACAAGAGATTCCCAGAGATATGCATCACTGCTTCCCACAGTCGGGCGAAAATGACTTGAACTATGAACTTTTTAAACAACATTACTATCACCCCACTTGGAACCATCTGACAGCGGTTGTGGTGGTCATCTATAGAGGTAGATAAAAAACTGATGAGCAGGTATTTGGTTGAAAACTTTTATTATCTGGGTTACTGTAAGCCTACCACACCTACTACTTGTCTGGCTCTGTCTCTGGCTCTGATTTGAGTCTGTGTGAGTGCTCAAACTCAAAACTCAAACTCAATAAAATTTATTCAATACAACTGCAAGAATCACTTTGAAACGTCTAAAAGCTTAGGTGAGTCTAGGTGCCAGTTCCACGCGACCAAGCCTAGAAGAACAGGCAACAGACCACGGCTCGGTTTTTACATGATACCGTTTTTTTATATGATCCTTTTACAAATCAAAAATAGTCTAAAATCATAGCAGTGAAAGTCCAGTGTGGTGCCATTACACTTAGTCAGACGTGTGTATACTGTGTGTGTGACGTTTCGACGTAGGATTTATTTAGTCAACACTCACATTGGGAAATACGTATTTGTATTTTGTGTAAAACTAGTTTGGGTTACCAATCTATGCACATTCATATTTAATTAGCAGTTCAATTATAGCGAGTCTCTACTTTATTCTCATGATTATCACAAAACAAAACAAATTGATATGTCTTGAAGAAAATCAGGGAAAAAGTAAATGAACTCCTTCCACCATTCCTTACTGTTTGATACTTCTCGATCCAAAAATGCAAATATCTCTATAAAAATAACGTGAAAAGGAAACAGAGTAATTGGGTTCGTCTGATTGTGCTGTTCTATTGTCTCTTCATTTTACCGGATTATTTTTATTTATTTAACTTTCGGTATTTCAAGCACCCTTATATTTTTCAACTTGTATTTTTATTGCAATGCCGTTTATTTAGCCTCTACTAAATTTAATTTAAAACAAAATGAATTTCGAATCTGCTCAAAAAAAGTCTTCTTGAATAGGTTAACTCAATAAAAAATTCAATAAAATTTCAAGAATCCCTTTGAAAGCTAGGTGAGTCTAGGTGCCAGTTCCACGCGTCTAAGCCTAGAAGAACAAGCACGCAGGCAACAAACTACGGCTCGGTTACCTACCCAGAGTTACCTAGAGTCTAGTCTATCTATACTTATTTGACGCTGTAATTTAAACTGGCTCATTATAAAGGTTGTCTCAACTAAGTCGAAGCTACTAATTTTAATACAAAGTTGAGATAACAAAGCGGGTCCGGCGGTGCGGTAAATGTCATTAGGAATAAGGCAACCTGTTCCAAATTTGAATGTTGAAAAGCCGGGAGTGTGCAAAAAGTCCGGTTTAAAAATGAAAATCCAACGCTTTAGTCATTTTATTTGTTTTTTATTATTGTCTAGACGAATTACGCTACCTACAAAGAATACTAGTAGTTTTTTTACTAAATTGAATCGAATAGATATACTACTTTTACTACCATCTTAGAAACTAAAGCCTTGTGCACATCTAAACGCGCAAGCCCGTGATTAAGCCGGAAGTTGAAAAGTCTGGGCAAATAAAGCCCGGACGGATGGCAACCCTGGTTAGGAATGAATTCCACCCGTCAAAAATACGACTAATTTTAATTGCGAATGCTGATGGAGCCACATTATCGCGTTACGCACGCTTTCTGAATCTTTCCCCGCCGGCTTACACCGTGCTGGAGCGAAGCGAGCCGGGGAATTACGATACCGGGCTATACTGTTTTGTTTCCAATGCCGAATATTCTATATTATGAAAAAATTACGTGAAAACTTCTTCTTCTTCTTCTTAATGAATGGCATCTGTCCTTTTCGGATCAATTTTGGCAGTGTCGAGTAGTTCAATGAGAATGATGATAATATATTACAAAGATAAAATACTTTTTCGTCAAATCGTCAGTCGTCTGTCAGGTCGGCCCTAATCTATACGTGAAAACTTAACCAATGATCAAAAGTCATCAACTTCATTTGTATAAATTAATGTTCTGTCAGAAACGTGGTGTTCCTGTCATAAATTAAGATTGAATAAAGAAAGAATTAAAAAAAAAAACTGATGACGGGATCATCACCTCCTTGTAGAAAGTAGTAGAATGCGAGGCCTATTTCCAGCAGTAGATTTATGTCCCAACCGTTTTTATCGTCCGTTTGTTGAACTTAGATTTTGAACATTTATTTCAACAAAGGAAGTTACTAATTAACTAATCTATATTATCTCCGTTTGTTGATTTTACAGGAAGGGATAAAGTTAAATAGTAGTCTGTGCTTGGGACCTAAAGTTTATGCAGCAGACCGCCAACCGTCGACCCACCGAGATTGGATCGGAACAATATGTCCTGAGGATTGCAGCTGATTGAATTTGACTCGTCTCCAGCCGCTTAGTGCGGTCGTCTCACTGATGTATTGCAATACTGCTCTGATAAGTTACCCTGATTTTGTCAATTTGCTGAAAGGGGGAAGTCGGCCAAACTACAAAGACTTGTTCAAAATAATCCCATCTCTGAATTTAGACTTGTCAAAAACAAAAAAAATATTAGAATACCTGAAGCTTGGAAGAATAAGGATAGCGATAGCAATCAGGTGAAACGCTGTCAAATGTGACAGCGATATTTGACAGCGTTTCAGCTGATCGCCATCGCCTAGAAGTGCGCAGGCCTTTACATGTGAGATGGTCAAACACATTCTAGACATAATGTCCAATCCACTAGATAAAGCTTTTGGACCACTTTCTCTGCGTATAGATTTTTTTTCTTTTAATCATGATCATGCCAAAAATATCTTATGTTTTTTTATACAGATAAGCATTCGGCTGTCTTAATACCCGATGAAAAGTGGGGATGCAGCCTTAGATGGAGCATGCTCACTCTTGTCTTAAAAACTCCTGAATTGAAACGTTCCGGAAATACTGACGCCTGTTATGTTCATATGAGCA
The DNA here is from genome assembly GCA_947578465.1 of Thera obeliscata. Lineage (NCBI taxonomy): Eukaryota > Metazoa > Arthropoda > Insecta > Lepidoptera > Geometridae > Thera > Thera obeliscata. Next base: position 16,448,168 of record OX387912.1, on the reverse strand, counting down.
TAACCAAATCTTTTTAAAATTATCTTTCTTTCTTACTTGGGTTACCCATATAAGTAGTCAGAGTTCCTTATTTTTCAGGTTACATTGTACTTTTGATTCTCTGAGACTTTGACCCCGAACATGCCCGGGGGCAATTAGTCCACCCTTTCTTGGATACCCCGTAACCCGATACCCTAATCCCCACACAATTACGGTTGTATCAGCTAAATGAGAATATAACCGAATGCTTCACGGTCCATGGCCGGTGCTGGAGGTCTGGAGGACGATGAATAAGTAATGCTGGCGGATGTACGATGGAGATGTGCTATGATTTGGTTAACGTTAATTTTGGGAGGTTCTTTAGCCCGTATTATTAGTTTTAATAAGTAATTGGTACTTGTTCCAGGGGTAATAGGTACTTTCAGACAAAAACATTATAGGTGCTAGGTAAATCGTCATGCATGACTGACGACTGACGAAAGGTTACAAAATAGTGATGGACATTTGCTATCAGCGTCTTCCTCAAACGTTGTGAACGCCTGTCTTCTCTTTGTTGAAGGTTGGATGCTGAAAGCTGCGACACAGTTTTTACTTTTGTAGCTTTCAGCGTTCACTTTAATATTTTATTCACCTGTTCATCACTAATAAATAATAAATAAATTTGAATATTTTTTTTTTATCTGCTCTCTTTTTTAGGGTTCCGTAGCCAAATGGCAAAAACGGAACCCTTATAGATTCGTCATGTCTGTCTGTCTGTCTGTCCGACCGTGTCACAGCCATTTTTCTGCGAAACCATAAGAGCTACACTGATGAAACTTGGCGAGTAGATGTATTCTGTAAACCGCATTAAGATTTTTACACAAAAATAGAAAAAAAACTATAAATTTTGGGGGTCCCCATACTTCAAACTGAAACTCAAAAATTTTTTTTTCATAGAACCCATACGTGTGGGGTATCTATGAATAGGTCTTCAAAAATGATGTTGAGGTTTCTAATATCGTTTTTTTCTAAACTGAATAGTTTGCGCGAGAGACACTTCCAAAGTTGAAAAAAGTTGGTCCCCCCCCTCTAACTTCTAAAATAAGGGAATGATAAAACTAAAAAAAATATATGTTGTACATTACTATGCAAACTTTCAACGATATTTGGTTTGAACGAGATCTAGTCAGTAGTTTTTTTTTATACGTCATAAATCGTAAACCACAATTTACCTTTCGACGAACTACAAGAACCTTTATATTATGTTACTTGATGCTACGGAACCCTTCATGGGCGAGTCCGACTCGGACTTGGCTGCTTTTTTTTTATCTGTTCTCTTTTTTCTGGTTATTAAAAATAGGTAGGCATTATTTCTTGCCGTGTAAATTTTGTAAGAATAAATCCTTTTCTTTCGTCTTTCTTTCTTTCTATTGGCAACAAGTACCTTGTATTTTCAATAATACGTAGCTTTTCTTAGTTTACCAGTTCTGAGAGGTCTCCTACTTCTTATCGTGTCACTGATTCTATCAAACCAAGTGTAGTGAAAGGATTTTAAGTGCGCCTCAAAGAGGCTTCAATTAATTAATTTCAATTAAGCAGATACTATCAGCTTGCTCAGTCACTTTGTCTCAAAAAACATGGCCGTCATAATAACGTCACCGCTTTACGAAACCAAAGGCTCGCCAGAGAAGCGCATAGCCTAAGGGCAAGTCTCCAATATTGTGCGTCGGCGGAGCGCGCTGATCTAGTTACGAATATTGTACGAATACAGCATTATGCGTCTCATGTCTGCGTCTGATTGTGTTATGTGAATGAGCCTTTATGATTTGATGGAATTGCTATTTGGTTTGAGGTGGAGTTTGATGAAGTTGGCGTAGTTTTGAATGGGAAATAGAAACCCTTTGGTTTTGTTATTGTCTTTGAAAGTTTAGAAACTAAATAAATATAGGTAGACATTTTTACGAGTCGACTTGGTTTGCTAAACATTTGTTTTAACACTTGTTTTTTTGAGACGCATGAAAAACCTGGTTAGGTTCCGCTTGCTTGGTACTTTGTTAGGCTCACAACGCACTAGCAACTGGCCACCTAGTGTGTTTTGCGCCGTAGCAGACGTAGTGGATATCGACGATATTATTGCCTTTGGAGAGGGTGACAACAGTCTACGACAACTGGGTCTACGACTCATAAAACTTGGTATTTTAAAAAAATAACTGCTTTACTCCCAAGCAGGTTGGAAACCCAGAGCAAGAAGTTTATAAGTCTGTTGGTTCCTCATTAGTATTTAAATATCGAACACAGTTCTTAAGGTTAGTGCTCCTTCTAATAAATTGAAAAAAAAGGTTAGTGCAATGAGGTTTATTTTTTGTTGTACCTTCATAGTAAAGTATTTTTCTGCTTGTGTATGCACGTAAAATACTAAAAACATCAAGCTTGCTAGTTGACACCAATTTATAGCAGCCCAGTAATTTTCAGGAGCTATTAAAATGTTCTTAAAGCGTATTTAGGCTGTAATAGCTACCGACTCGAGTACAGACGGAATCGAGTTAAAATGTTTGGTCTCAGGAAGTGGAGCGAGGCTGCTTTGTGGCTAATAGTTGCCCTTGGGGCTTGGAGGTACTGTCATACACAAGTGGAACTGCAGACTTATTGTCTAACTTGGGCCTTGTTGTAAGTCAACTCGTAAAAAAGTAACATATTTGAATTTAATTTACTGATAATTTTATGGTTCTTTTTTTTTAATTGACGAATAGCGTTATAGCGTTAAGTGGAAATCCGTGATCTCTGCCTACCCCCATGGGAATGAGGCGTGATTTTATGTGTGTATGTATGAATAGCGTTATTCCGTAGATAGAAAAAAAATAAAAAATATTTTCCTGAACGGACGTTTTGAGAAGATTTTTATAAAAATTAAACGGCGTAAAATTAAACGGCCAGGCCTTTTAAAAGATACACCATAATCCTTATAACCTCTCGTGTTGACACAAGTACTCCATAATTAAAGCATTTCGTGCCGAGTGTACAACGTAAAGCGTAATTGTCGTTTGAAGCTCATCCCAGTACAAAGGGGCTCGTTTAATAATGCAGTTACATACAACCTTATTATGACAGAGATTGTTTTGGATAGTGGGTCATATTTAGCAGTCTCAGGTAGGGGAAATTCGTTGTTGGTTTAACATGACTGGCCACACAACTCAGTTGGGAGTAGCACAACCCTCTGGGCCGTAGGTCGTGGGTTCAATCCGCACCGAGAACAAAACGAAAACTCTATCTGGGTGTTAAAATCTTTCATTCTGGTCTAGATTCATATTTATATTTATTGAATTAATTAGAACGGATATGTAATCCAATTTCACTAACTAACAAATTATTACTTACAACTAATTAATTAAAATAAAACAAAATTAAAAACACCAATTAAATAATAAAGTCAAAAATAATAAATAAACAAATCAAAATAACCCATGATAAAATATCTCATGATTTAGTATCATGAGAGACTATGGGTTCAGATAGATAAATAAAGGTTTTTCACACAATTTGTCATTCGTTTTAAATAACTATATCTGCAATAGGTAAGTCTGTAATTTTCTTCAAAAATCGTATCACAAGGATCACTTTGAAACGTCTTAAAACTAGGTGAGAGGAAAAAAGGAGAGAAAGAAAGAAGAAAAAAAACTACAACTTGTGTTCTACCATTATTTATGGTCCTTTTACAAAATAAAAACTATAGATATTAATGTGAAGTTCCAGTGCGCTGCATTATATAGGTGTAAATAAATAAACAAAATTCACACACGGCCATTTCTATAACAGTTGGCACAACCTACGAAACCATAATATTTAGCGTAGTTATATCATCATAACATACTGCAAACCTATGTATTTTCCTAATTTATAGTACTTTTATCATAAAGATTGCAATGCCGTGTTTCACGGCAATATGTTCCGTACGGTAGGCCCGGCCGTTACTTATACGATAGGACTGCGGGCCTGCAATAACGCCAGTATGTTACAGTAATAGCTTGTTTACATACTGCCTAGGTAGCTGGAGTTCTGGGGGAAATAAAACAATCGATCTCGTTATAACCACACAAAAGGTTTCTGTGACGTATAGGTGTATCAATGGTGGTCTATTGGCATTCGATGAGCTTCATATCTTTCTAGAGTGATGGAGATGGAGGGGACCTTTCTTGGGGCCTAAATTTCGGGCTGATCTCGATCATTTTGCAATTTTATTTTATTGCTTCTTTTGAAGAGAATGGCAGATATCCTTGAGTAATTCATCAACGACCTCATCGTAGAAGCCTCGACAGCTACGATATACGGAAAACGTAGAAAAAGTGCGGGTTGAGCAATGCCAAAAATAAAATAATCGCTTAGAAATCTCGGTCGGCCCGAGAATTAGGCCCCTGGACCGAGAAAATCTCACGATGCAGGTGACGTCAATCTGAAATATCTGAAGTCAAAAACTCGTGACAGCAACCTAGCGGCTAGAAACTTTTGGCCGAGGTTGACGTCATCCCCACCGTGAAATTTTCTCGGTCGAAACAAGCATACCCTGGACTACTAGTATATATACTAGTAATAATACTATAGTATTATCTTATCTGTGCCTGGACCCAGAATAAGTCGTAAGGGGTAACTAAGGCAAGAAGATGGACAGCATCATCTTCTAGTAACATGAACCACAGCGACCGCCAATCTGCCTACCAAGTGTGACTACGTGAAATCCCTCCCAAATATGAGGAAAACCTCAGTCCAGCAGTGAAATTATTCAGGCTAAGATAAACCACGTTAGTTAAACGAGCAAAAATCTTCGGATTATGTAGTTCTGTTCCTATCTCGCTAAGTAAGGTAATAAAATTCCATTACCCTCAATAAAATTTATGCAACCATACCAAATTAACGAACAATGGCCCATTAATTAATCCTAAAGCAATACAGTCAATCAACAATTACATTAAAATACTACAGAACCATAAAATGTAATGCGCCCATCACACTTGGCCATTATTGCAAGCATCTGCTTTGCGAAATGAGTTTTTAAATTGCCTTTGTTAAGTGACAATGAGTTGGAATTTATTTGTTTGATATAATTACTTGTTTACAATATAAAAGCTTGTTTCTATCGAAAGGTCGTTTTGACTTCCGCTTAATAAATCGTAATCGAAACGTCACACACACAGCATAATACACTAGTCAGAACACACACATAGACAGTTTTTTTTTTATTAGCCATAGCAGGCAGACGAGTAGACGGGCCACCTGATGGAAAGTAGTCACCGTCGCCCATAGACACCTGCAACACCAGAGGTGGTGCTAATGCACTGCCGGCCTCTTAAGAAATGATAGACCCGCATTTTGAAGGACCCCATGTCGAAGCTCCGAGGGAAAACCACAGAACGCAGCTCATTCCACTTACTCGTGCGCGGCAAAAAGGATCGCGAAAAACGAGCAGTTGTGGAAAACCAGCCATCCAGGTGGTGAGGATGGAATCTGGTTCAGCGGCGCGTGGTGCGATGATAAAAATCAGCCGCGGGCACCAGAGCAAACAGTTCCTCAGAGCACTCCCCATTGCAGAGACGATAGAGCACGCACGGAGAACCAACGTCTCTCTGAAGAATCTCAAATCTCTAATCTAGAGCCAGAGACAACTTAAAATGGGGGGGAGGCCTTTGCCCAACAGTGCGACACTACGGGCTAGTAGTAATAGGTTTTCTTTCGTAAAGTCGTGGGTTCAAATTCAGTCGTGTACCAATGAGTTTTTCTGTCGAAAAATGTATATACACAATGCTAGTGCTCTCAAACGGTGAAGGAAAACATCGTGAAGAGGCTCGCGGCTTAGTCAGCTCCGCACGTATTGACCATTCCTGTGGATTAGGCCGACCGAGCTGTCAGGATGGTATAGGTGCTGGGCAAGCCTATTCCATCTAAAATCCTGTACCAGGCACTATAGCGTCCCGCAAATAGTGTTTGTGTGATCACCAGTTGCCCTTGAAATCATCTACAATAGATGCAAAGGCCTGTTAACTTTAGGTTTTCCTTAATTAGATTATTTAGATAGATATTATCACTGCTCTTCTCGTCACCGAGACCGAGCTCGTCCACACATTGTAGATCCTTGGGTGTCTCGCACGGCTCGCTTCTCGAGATCGTTTCTCCCCCATACCCACAAATTGTGGAATGAGCTACCGCTAGAGGTCTTTCCCCTCAGCTATAACATGAATAGGTTCAAGAAAAATGAAAAAAAGTTCCTTCAGGGTAGGCAACGCAACGACAGCACCCTTGGTGTTGTTGGTGTCTATGGGCGACGGTGACCCGGGAGACCGCTTACCAACAGGTGGGCCGTAAGCCCGTTTGGATATCATTTACATTAAAAAACATTTTTTTTTAGATGTAAAGGCATTTTAAACTTTATCATCAAACACTAATCAACCGAACAGACAATATTTCTAACATGCAAATTGAATAGTGCTGTAAATATAATTGCAAAAAGTGTTTACTTTCCTATTTTATGGGTTAGCGTGTTGGATAGCAATCGCGAGAGTTGTAGTTTATAGAGGTATCTGTGAATTACTAGCACTTGCCCCAGGCTTTACACGTGTTTGGTGAGATAAACATGAAGTTAACTAAGTCAAAGGGTAGCTTAAAATTGAGTCCAAAGCGGGTAGCAAAACGATAATCGATGTACCTCTCGCTCGCACATTTTGACCTTTTGAAAGATATAAAATCACATAACTTTAGGCCTACCACAAGCTCTGCTGGCTCTGGTTTTGAGTCTGTGTGAGTACTCACCAGTATGTTATACTGTGTGTGTATATACCGTGTCGACGTAGGATTTATTTGGTCAACACTCACACTGACTCAAAACCAGAGCCAGATTTCAGCGTCTAAACACAATTACAAAGAAATCACAAGAATCATCTGGAATCCCCTTATAAATTAGCTTTATTGAATCTAGCTCCAATTCTACGTGACCAAGCCTACAAGAACCAGGCAAAACTTACGACTTGACGCTGTTTTTTTGTGATTCTTTCCCGTTTCCGAGTTTTATAACCCAAACCTCAAAAAATAACAAGCACAATAAATTCATACTACTATAAAAATGCGAAAGACCCGTCTGTTTGTTATATTTTCACTACTAAGCCACGGAACTAATACTGACATCTAACATGACATGACCCTATAGTACCTACTAGAAATAAATATAACCTTTGTCTTTACAAAACACAGACTGACCAAAGTTGTAAATAGTTTCTTATGTGTATGTTATGTTTTACAATAAAGGCCTGCGCACACCTAGGCCGCTGGCGTCGGCGATCAGTGAAACGCTGGCAAATTTGACAGCGATATTTGACAGCGTTTCACTGATCGCTACCGCCAGCGAACTAGGTGTGCGCAGGCCTTAAATTGTCATATGATCTGACAAATTCATGAAAGTTATCTTTCAAATGAAAGAGCAACGTAATTAAATATATTACTTCCAAGAATAACAAAAACATAATTTTGAGTTATTTTCGCTTCATGTGCGTCATACGTGCGAAGCCGGGATGGGTCCACTAGTTTGGATACAAAGTCTCAAAGCATCATGCGTTATTTTTTCTATAAGTTAATAAAGGACATCTTGCTGAGACTTTTTATAACTTCACACTTGCAAGTAATAAATGGTCACTTTTTCTTGATTCACTTCTTCTTATGCGGACATTATAAAGTCAAGAAAATAGTGATAAAAAGAGGCAATTTGTAAGAAGTTTTGTAAGTTTCCTGAAAACTGAACTTTCGCGTCGTTTATTACAATGATATACTTTGATAAATTAACACTTATTTTACACTGTGACGTACAGTCAGCACTGTAAGCCATGTAGTAGGTTCATATTTTATTTTAGCTCGAGTATGAGTATTGACTGGCCTCTCAGCTCAGTTGGTAGTAGCTTTGCCTTCTGCGCCGTAGGTCGTGGGCTCGATCACAACCGAGAACAAATACTTGTGTAGTGAACACAGATGTTTGTTCTCTGTCTGGGTGCTATATTGTATTTTTAAGTATGTATTTACAAAAAAGTATTATTATTAGTTATCTGGTTCCCATAGTACAAGCTCTGTTTAATTTGGGGCTCTAGCCCAAATCATCGTAGGCGTCTTATTAAGTTGGAGTTGGCACCACACTGGAACTTCACTGCAATTTTTTTTATTTTTGTTTTGTAAAAGGATCATACAAAAAAAAACTGTAGGAACCGAGCCGTAGTTTGTTGCCGGCTTCTTCTTCGGCTTGGTCGCGTAGAACTGGCACCTAGACTCACTTATCTTTTTTCTTATGGTAAAACAGTATTTTTTTTATTAAAAAAATCACTTCAGTCTACATGTCTGGATAAAGATGTAAAATCTGTATGTGTTAATTGTGAAGAATTCTGGACCTTAGGTGGCTGTCATTTGACCCTATGAGTCTTTTAATACTCATTATGGTTATTTTGCAAAAGAAGTCTTTCATCAAATCATATCGCCGACTGTACCTATCCAGTGACTAACAGCCTGCGAAGAAGCATAACGTGTCTCCTAATAAGGATGTGAAATGTTGAGAGAATTGATAAAGTAATAATTCACAGGCTGACAATAATTCGAGCCTATTGTTTTAATTCACGGCCTATAGGCAGATGGTTAGCTTAGGCTGGGTACACAATGGTGTGTCTAAACTAACCTTATTTGACAAAAGATGTTGCTGGCTCTTTTTAAAAGATAACACTAATGACAGGTATAATTTTAGCTCTGTCAAATTCATTAAGTTGGACTTTGACAGAGCTGATTTTTTTCGATTTAGATTTATTTATTACCAACCGCGCATTCATTATTTTAGCTTAGTCTATAGTAGCTATAATCTTATAGTCTATAGTACATTAACATTCTATTTTTTTAATGCATTTGATGCAGTAAAAACAGAATCACAAGTTATTATTTAAGCGTGGTTTTAATTATGTAATCATGCTTAGAATTTTATTTTTCATAAAACATATTACTCCGAGCACTCAGACATAATGCATCAAAAATTATATTTTAATGAGCAGTTAAATTTAATCACCTCGTACTATTTTATAACTATATAAAGTGGCGTAAAATGGCGCATGCTCAGACAGTAGTGCTTATAATCGATCTGTATCCGGCCTTAGATCGGTTCACGCTGAAAACCGGTTGGCGCTGGCTACCGGTAACAGCTGACACTTTTACCGGCAAATCCTTGTTACACCTAAAGATGATTTGATTAAAACAAATTATAAAAATATATTCACCAAAGCACTGACCTCCCAGCTCAGTTAGTAGTAGCTCTGCCTTCTGCGCCGTAGGTCGTGGGTTCGAACCCCACCGAGAACAAATATTTGTGTGGTGACACAGATGTTTATTCTCTGTCTGGGTGTTATATTGTATTCTAAGTAAGTGACTACTAAAAAAATGCATATAAAAATTATACTAGCTATCTTAAATGTAAGGTGTATATGAGTATCATAAGCTTAAATTAGAAAATGATGTCAACCTGCTTTATATGTAACTGCGCTTGTAGATTGCAATCAATTGACGCCTCAGGACGCGACAATTTGTCGCCGCGTTTTTTGGGTTAAGTGTATCGTGACCTTTATGTGATGTACATCCCGCCTCTCATAGATTGTCTTCGTTAGCGATAATGGGGTAATTGCAGTGGTTAAATAAACACCCTTTAACTTGTAGATTATCAGAAGGCCTACCAGAAGCTCTGTCTAGCTCTGTTTCTGGTTCTGGTTTTGTTGAAGTCTGTGTGAGTGTTGACTAAATAAATCCTACGTCGAAACGTCACACACATAGTATAATACACTGGTGAGCACTCACACAGATTCAAAACCAGAGCCAGAGACAGAGTCAGAGAGAGCTTGTGGTAGGCCTACTGGATTATTATCACTAGCTTGTGGAAAACCGATCTCATCAATTTCTTAACGTATCTAGATGGAACTTGGATGTGACCGTTTTTAAACAAAAGTGCGCAAGGTCGAAAATATTTTTATAAAACAAGCTGATGGAACAAACCTTTGGCCCACCTGATGTTAGTGGTAATCATCGCCTATAACAAAGCATTGCCTCGTAGGTCAAATACGTGAGGGACGTGCCCTACAATGTTCTGCCCGGCGTCCATCATCTTGAGGCATACAGATGTTAAGCCTCACGTGTCAGTAATTTCACCGACCAGTGGCTCACAACCGACTTTTTTTGGACTAAAGATTTTCGGGTCAAACAATGCAATAGTAATGCATGAACTCCAGGCTACTGATGATGATGATGATACGCTATCCGTATCAGTGGTGCCGCTATCACATAACGGAATCAACAGTCTGGTCGATATCCATCTGGGCGGTGGATTTATTCGACACCTCGCGAGCGAGCTCGCCCGCCCCCAACGACTGATATCATTGTTAACCTTTGTATTGAGGCTTTTTTGGAACATTTAATACACCTGCAGTGCAGTACGATGACAATTTAAAGAATGAAAATCTTCGATGAAGTGGTCAGCCGACGAATACTACTACTACTTAGTAGTATGTATGTGTAAGTAGTTTGTTTATTAGTAGATGAGTTTTTCATATTTCTGTCAAACATAATCTTTAAATTTTAATATGTACACATTGTTACCTTTTTACTATTAATTTTCTCTTAGCACCAAAGGTTTGCTGGAAGAAAACTCTTTTAGGGTTAAGCTCGCCTATGTACATGTCCTTTGTTATTACTTATTTGTAAATATTTCTGTGTGCATTAAAGAATTAAAGACGAATCCAACTCGGATGAGTATATAGCGTTTAGTCGAGCAATGCTGCTTCACGGCAGAAATAGACACGGTGGTAGTACTTTCCCGGACGAGCCAGGACGAGCTCAGTAGGCCTACCACAATCTCTGTCTGGCACTGACTCTGGCTCTGGTTTTGAGTCTCTGTCAGTGCTGTCTAAATAAATCCTATGTCGAAACATCACACACACAGTATAATCAGGCGAGCACTCACACAGACTCAAAACCAGTGACAAAGACAGAGCCAGACAGAGCTTGTGGTAGGCACGATAAAAAATTAAGGAGGTAAAACTTTCGATGAAGTGGTCAGACGAATCCAACTTGGATAGGCACCGACACACAGTAATGCTGCTTCACGGCAAAAAAAGGCATGGCGGTACTTCCCCGGATGCGCCCAGACGAGCTCTGCTGCAACTCATATTGAAAATTCGTGGTAACTCAGCATAACTCATTCTGCTCCCCCTATAAATTATAAAACACAAGCATGGCAGACCCAAGGGCAATCCAAGAAAGCACTATCACAACACCATCAGGTATAATTAGCATTTGTAAGGTGTTACTTCGGGTAGCGCCTGGGGCCACCACTATTCACATCGTTTCGACCTCTCCAGTAATTAAGTCATCCATATCTTAATAATACCGCTATTACTTCAGTAATAGCAGACTGGAGACTGGTTGGACATAAATCAATGATTTGAGTAAATTATAGTCAGATTGGACGTCCAGTGATATGGCTGTAAGTATTGGTTCTGTTATTGCCCTGGAACATTCCAAATTTTATGCTGTGATATCATAAATTGCAAGTACTCTTAAAAAAGCAGAAGATTAATGGAACTTTTCAATTATAGATAATATGGTATCTATTGAATCGGTATTATCGGCCTTAGTCAGCTCCGCACTTATTGACCATGTCTTGCCTGTGGATTAGGGCGACTAAGCTGTCAAGGTATACGTGCTGTGCCTATTCCATCTAAACTCCTGTCTTAGGCACTATAGCATCCCGCAAGTAGGGGCATGAGTAAACACCAGTAGGCCTACCATGAACCCTGTCGAGCTCTCTCTCTGGATCTGGTTTTGAGTCTGTGTGAGTGCTCACCAGTGCATTATACTGTGTGTGTGAGGTTTTGATGTAGGATTTATTTAGCTAACACACACACAGACGCAAAACCAGAACCAGAGATAGAGCTAGACAGAGTTCATGGTAGGCCTACTGATGTTTACTCATGCCCCTACTTGCGGGATGCTATAGTGCCTAAGACAGGAATTTAGATGGAATAGGCACAGCACGTATACCTTGACAGCTTAGTCGCCCTAATCCACAGGCAAGACATGGTCAATAAGTGCGGAGCTGACTAGGCCGATAATACCGATTCCAATATAGATACCATATCTATAATTGAAAAGGTCCATCCATCTTCTGCTTCTTCAAGAGTGCCAGAGACAGAGCCAGACAGAGTTGATGGTAGGCCTAACTGTGGTTTCAATAAGCAAAAAAAAAAAGAATCCCAGGTATTTAATTCAATAATCAAAAATTACGCCTATCGCAAAAATCACACCGTCAACGCAAACCTTTTCAATGCATCAAGATTACCTCACAGATCAGTATTCCCGACCTGTTATCAAAATCAAATCCTCCGCGTTGCAAAGTGGTACATTACACACGCATATTTTCCAAATCAGTTGACAGACGGTTGCCGGCACAGGCGCTGAATTTTTATCACTCCCTTGCAACTGTTAAAGTTTTTTTACCCTCCGTGTGGGGAATATTAAAAGCTGTGTATTTCTGCCATGAACAATGAAAAGTTCGTAAATTTTGAGTTACATTGCAGGGTCATTTACTAACTGTTCTATAGTCGAGTCGACGCTCGCTTGTGTGCTGCGTAGTGTAACTCAAAAATACAAAACTATCATCTATAGTTTGTCATGGTAGAGTCGATGTAGATTTTGGGCAGCATTAGATAATTTATAACGCGAATTTAGCTATTGGTAGGTACAACGTATAGTTTTCACCAAGTAATCACCAAGGCTTGGTGAGAACGCTGGTGGCCTAGTGGTAGAGGCCACGCCTTCCGATACTAAAGTCGTGGGTTCAAATGCAGTCGTGTGCCAATGAGTTTTTCTGCCCAAAAAATGATGTACACCATACCAGTGCTTTATAAGGAAAACATCGTGAGGAAACCGGCATGTCTTAGAACCTAAAAAGTTCGAAAATATGTAACATGTGCACGATAGTAGCCTCTTTGAAGCGCATTAAAATCCGTTCACCACATTTGGTTCAAAAGAATTAATGACACGATAAGAAGAAGAAGTAGGCTTTATATAAGAAAAAATCAGAACACAGACTCATAATTCATAATTCTTTATTGCACACAGAGACATTTACAAATAAGTGATAACACAGGACATGTACATAGGCGAGCTTAACCCTAATAAGGGCGCTTGTACACGCTAAGAAAAAACGCCGGGTCTACCCAAGAATTCGTGTCGTAACTAGAAAATAACTGTGTACACTGCTCGCAGCGGTGCACGAAAAAAATCTTATCTGCGCAAGACACGACGCGGCGAACGTTGTTGCGTTTTCGTGTGTGGAAAAGACAAAATTCTTGTCGTCTACACGAAGAATTTGTCTTGTCTGCCGCAGGAACGGCAAATTTTCTTAGCGTGTACAAGCGCCCTAAGAGTTTTTTTCCAGCAAACCTTTGGACACACACCACTTAAACAACATGGTTTCTTCTTCCATTCCCCTCTGTCAGCCGTCATCGCTGTATCCTTTCTTATCAGTCAAAACTTGTCCGTTTAATTCGGCACCAAATAATAAAAAAACAACAACAAAGCTGTTGTCCAGTCTGTAAAGTGTTGCAACAGTAAGGGGTGTGTGCACTATCGATTTCGTAACAAAGGAGGTAATATAAGGCTCTCGGGCGGAAGAGCGGCGCCGCGGGCGGGGGCGGGGCGGGGGATATTTATTGACAATGAGATAGCAGCCCGAATATCTTCATTAGCGAATCGTTTCGGCACGAAAGAATATTGTGGATAGTACTTTTATACCTTTGGTTTATACGTCGCGTGATGGAACCGCGCCGGTTACTTTTGATTATGGCGTTTCTGGGTACTTATAGTTAAGGCCTGCGCACATCTAGGCAATGACGATGGTGATCAGCTGAAACGCTGTCAAATATCGCTGTCATATTTGACAGCGTTTCACGTGATCGCCATCGCCATCGCCTAGATGTGCGCAGGCCTTAAATATGCTCAGGCCTTCAGACAAACTGTTCCGAATTTCATTAAAATCTGCTGAAATATGGTTAATGGAATGTAATTTCAGGATTTTCCCACAGATTATTTATTTACATAATTTAGATATTCTAAAGATATGTTGCGATGTCGACTACTGCTAATCTACAACTGCTGCGCGTCACGCTGATTTTTCCGAACAAAAACAGTGCGCGCGGCGGGATGACACTGAAAAGAAAGAAAAGAAAAGAAATACATTTATTTTGGACACACATCATCATCACACATGATAAATATATGACACTAAAAAGAAAGAAAGGAAAAGAAAAGACAAATTTATTTTGGACACACAAAACCTTCACAAAACACATACTTAATAAATTATGACACAGAATGCTGTGTGCTGCCGAGATCGGATTCATACCTTTAAATCCAACTTCTGGATATCCTCACTATTCTTTCATTGCTTCAAGTTGACCCATGACCTCGTGGCTTAAACATGTGGGCAGTAGAAGAGGTCACTCCACAATATGAGTGACGTTAGTTTTGGTCACACGGAAGGCTCTTTGCCTGTAGGCCTACCATGAGCTCGGTCTGGCTCTGTCTCTGGTTCTAGGTAGGATTTATTTAGTCAAAACTCACACAGATGCAAAACCAGAACCAGAAACAGAGCCAGACAGAGCTCATGGTAGGCCTACTGAAAGGATACCTACTTTGAATGTAGCTCATATTCGTGAGGCTATGTTTTTTTTTCAATATTGGAGCAAAATGCTAACTCACTCCGTCCATATTAGGCAACTGACACGGGGCGTGACGGTCCCGGCTAATTAACGGATCTCTAATTATTTTACCGTATTAGTGAATAGTAAACCTTATAATTATTGAAACTAGGTTCAAAGTTAAATAAGATAATGACCGGTTTGTGGGTGGTGGGAGTGATAATAACTGTTTTTAAAAGCTGTTTGTTCGTAATTGCTGAGGATTTGTTGTAGACTTAGCGTTTGAATTTAAAATCAATGATTTTTGTGCTTATTCTAGTGGCAATGAGCTTGTTAAATGTCACATAGTAGGGTCAGCGAAAAAAGATGACTTAATTCGTTCAAATATTACTGAAAGTTCACTTTTGATCAACATTTTTAGAACCGGCTAAATCATCATCACGATCTATACTTTTGCTGCTGACTGTACCTTGGTTATCAGGACGTCCCTCCAAATATTTACCTATAGACATCCTAAAGGATAAATGTAAATAAGTTTCAATGAGATCTGAAATATTTTTTACATCCTCTCACGATGTCTTTCAATCTTCTTGGCTGATTTTGGAGTAATGTAGGTATTTACTCTATTTCTCGTGGATTTTCCAACGATTACGTTTAATTTAATCGGAAACTGGTACTTACGCTCCCGTTCTCATTCAATTTTATTCATTAACAACTATTTATCTCCAATCACTCTTCGCTAGCGAATCTCAGCTGTTAAAAATTTCGCGCTTTTTATCTGCGAGCCAATCACCGGGGCGCCGCCGCCATTTTGTGTTTAATTACACAAAATGGCGTCACAAGATGGCAGAGCTTCCCATTCACGATTTTTTGTTTAGTGCATTATGGTGATGCTCATCGTGTGAGTGGTTTCGTTTTTATCAGCTATCAATAGAAGATAACGTATTGTGAGTTAGTGCATCGCACTGATGAATTAATTAGCTGCGTGGAGCATTGTTAGGGTTTTTGTGGCGCAGTGAGCTGAACGTCGTTTGAATATTGAGATGGTAAGTGCTAGGCAGATCGGTTATCGAAGCGAGGAAGTTGTTTAGAAGAAATATGTAGACTAGGTCAATTTATTGTTTCTGCACCAGTGCTCTCTGGAGGAACTGTAGGCCTACCATGAGCTGTATGGCTCTGTCTCTGGTTCTGGTTTTGAGTCTGTGTGAGTTTTGACTAAATAAATCCTACGTCAAAACGTCACACAAACAGTATAATGTACTGGTGAGCACTCACACATTACTCAGAAAAGAGACAGAGCCAGACAGAGCTCATGGTAGGCCTACAGATAGTGGAGAAGCCTGCAGTAAATCTACCTTTTGATCGTAATATAGGAATCAAATGTTCTATGAAAGCTGATTTGTGACCTAGTAGGCAAAACAGAATTAGTAATCCAGTGTCCTTCAAAAAGTGCGTCATAATGTTTTTTAAAGTACAGTTGGAATTTTTAATTAAGCCATTACAAACACTTACTGAACCCGAAATATGAAATGTCAACGCAATTATAAAATTTTTGAAAAGCGACTTCGTTTGGAAGAGGCTTTAAAGGAAACGGGTACAAAAATGCACAGGCGTTCTCTCTGCCGCGATTATGTCATTATGGAGGCGGCTCGGAAAAACATAAAGGCCATTTTAGTATGCGATGATACGCTGCAATTAAATGCACCGATAAAAACAAAGGAGCGCGAACAGACTGGGTTTGCTGGGTTCCGTTGCCAGAAAAGTTACGAAAAAGATTTAAACTCAAAAAAAATAAAAGATGAATACACGACGAGACGAGACGAGATATGATGGAAAATGACCATGAAACCAACTAGAGTTCAGAACATCAAATACGCGACAAGCGCCTCCTATCGGCCGTGCTAAGAATATTCTGACTCCATACAAAGCCCCGGCTCGTAATATAGAAATCTAAATACCAAACAAGCTCACGGGTTTGATGATTGAATAAAACGTTTTTGGTTCGTTCTCGTCAATAATACCTATACTCACTCATCCTCATGACATGAAGCATGGACCACTAGAGTAAATTCGAGTTTCATCGTGTCCGAAGAAGGGCAAGTCCCACTTTTACGAAGTGTTGTTTTCGCTTCGCCTATTTGTCTCTCTATATTGTAGGGAGAAAAGATGAGACAGTAAAAATACGCTACGTAGAAACGATCGAAACGAGTTATTCTCTCATTGATGTTCCATACAAAAGAGAGAGACACGTGCCCACACGTAAACAACCTTTGGTTGACGAAATGTGGTAGCAAAACTAAGACTTCAGAAGTACGGACCCCTGATAAAAATGAGCTTTTTTGGTCACGGAACCCCAAATCAGGAAGGTTGGTCGCGGTATGTGCCGGGCGAATGTGTTGTTTTGCCGCGCGCATTCCCTGTCTCGGTAATTGCCGCGAGATCTTTGTATCAACGCAATTCGGCAAGTTGCCGCTACCGTCGCATGCCCCGGTAATTTATAATAATAATCTGGACAATCCATACAACACTATCAAGCCCCAAATTAAGCAGAACTTGTACTATGGGAACCAGTAGGCCTACCACAAGCTCTGTCTGGCTCTATCTCTAGCTCTGGTTTTGAGTCTCTGTGAGTGTTGACTAAATAAATCCTACGTCAAAACGTCTCACAAATAGTAATAATACACGGGTGAGCACTCACACAGACTCAAAACCAGAGCCAGAGACAGAGCCAGGCAGAGATTGTGGTAGGCCGGCCTACTGATAGCTGATGTAATATTTATATAAAATTTTTTAACTACATACTTACTAGAATACAATATAACACCCAGACAGAGAACTAATATCTGCTTTTACCACACAAATATTTGTTCTCGGTGGGGATCGAACCCATGACCTACGGCGCAGAAGGCAGAGCTGCTACCAACTGAGAGGCCAGGCACTACTTGTTTATTTTATAAGCTGAGTGTTTTAGAGATGATTTATTTTATGCAGCGTCAGGGGTACTTGTTATCTCATGCCCCTATTTACGGCACGTTATAGTGCCTGGGACGGGGTTTTAGATGGAATAGGCTTGCCCAGCACCTATCCCATCGGTTCTGCTTAGATGGTTTAATCTGTTAAAAAGCGTAAGAAACCGAGAGATGCAACAAACAAACAAACATAAAGCGTTGTAACGTCCAAGTTGTTAAAAAAGTTGCTCGCTTCGCTCGCTCGATCAATAAAAGGCGGGTATAACCTTTAATTGATAGATCGATGAATGTACAAAACAATCAGATAAAAGAGCAAAGGCAGTTAATGAGCCGGAAATTGTAGAATTCCACTCATTTAACAACTTTCCATATCGTGAAAAGATAAATTAGCATATCCGCTGGAAAGGAACCTTTTTACTTAGCCTTTTTCTAATCGAGACCTGAGAGAGGCGGTCCCTTTGAAGTTAGATTAGTAGAAAAATTAATAACTTAAGCCCAGGTTCTCAAAGTGGTAATACCTTGAGAACCTGGGATACCCTATTAATACCAAAACGCTTGTAGGTATAGTTAATAAAATATAATAAATAAATAAATAAATATTATAGACCATCAACTTTTATAAATTCATCGTTTTTAGGTTATAATAAGAAGCAGTTCTCGGTTCAGATGTATTTTTTTCTATTATGTAGCCAATTCTAAATAAAAAATGATTTTCTCAATTATTCAGTGTGTTTTTGATGTTTGTTATTGCGTACCTCTGTCATTTATGAACCGATTTAGTAAATACTTTTTTCAAATCTAGAAGGTTATGTATTTCCAGATTGATCTCATAGAAATTTCATAAAAATTGGTTCAGCAGTCAGGCCATGACGTCAGTTTCTCAAGTTAAACTTATATTATTTTCTATTGATGTGTTTAGCAGTAGAATGCTACTTAGTTGCGCATACACACGATTGCATGTCGCCCATGATTAGGTTACGGCTGACGTTTTTTAAAAGACTAGTGTAAAAACAAATTATTGTTTTCTATGTTATAACTGAATTTGCAAGCTAAGTTGTAGATTATATCGAGGAAGTAATAAATAATCGATTACACGATTCCGTTGTTGCGTATAATCGATGTTACATAATTATGTACAGCAAACTCTTTGTATTATTTACAAAATTATGATATTGAGGTGACCAGCATTGAAGTTGTACTTTGTGACAATGAACAGATCATAAACATCATCAACCTATAATCCACTGCTGGACGTAGGTCTCTCCCAAGACGCGCCACTGAGCCTGGTCTTCGGTTCTTCTCCAGTGCTTGCAGATCGTCGTCCCACCTTGCCGGAGATCGTCTTCACTACGATAAACTTGCTTCGCTTACCATTGTCGCATTAAAATTCATGAAATTAATAGTAGCAGAGCTCTTTGTTTGTTGCTCGTCTGGGGAAGTATTACCACCATGCCTGTGTCTGCCGTGAAACAGCATTGCTGTGTTTCGGTTTGAAGGGTGCGGATGCCGGTGAAATTACTGGCACGTGAGGCTGAACATCTGTGTGTCTCAATTTGATGGACGCAAGGCATCATAGGGCACACGTTCCTGATGTGACCTACGAGACAATGCTTTGTTATAGGCGGTGGTTACTACCTAACAACAGGTGGGCCATATGCAATGATTTTAGAATATGCAAATTTTGTAATAAATTAAAATTAGTGGCAACACACATTCAAAGTCATACTCGTGATTTTAACTATATAAGCCTTTGGGTGACTTTGACTTTGAGTCTGTCCTTTTCTTGGTAACCCTGCTTGCTATAGAATGTTTATTGTCTTGTATTTTATACTTTTTTCTTGCTTACTAACACAAGTCCTAGTGTTTTTCCTAAACCGTTTTGGTTGTGAACTAATTATACCGTAATTAAATGCAATGTAACCTTTTCTGTACTAAAGATGAAGACATTTTGCAATTAATTTCCCCACCGAATACCAATCCTAAACGGGCCGCTGCCTACACTTCTCTGCTGACGTGAGAATCGTTGAGACGCTCCGGAACGGGCACGGACTGAATCCGGATGCAAAAACCGGGAAAACCGCAAGTCAAAAGTGTATTTATTCAGTAGAATCGCAAGGATCACTTTGAAACGTCTTAAAGCTAGGTGAGTCTAGGTGCCAGTTCCACGCGACCAAGCCTAGACAAAGATTTAAATTTCGATTTTCAGATTACGTTTAAACAGTTCAGTGACTAGAAGATTGATGAGCATGAATGTAGATAGATATTTGAGGAGATAGGCCAAAGAAAAGATGGATGAACAGTGTGAACGATGACATGGATAAGAAAGAAGAAGTGAATACAGAGATGACGGCTGATACATTCAGAAATCTATCAGAATATCTATCAAATTCTCTTCAGAATGGAAGAGGAGAGCATGTTGTTCCCACCTCATAAAGTGGGATAAGGCACATACTCGTACCTTATGACTAAACATAAAATATAAACATAGTGAGTAGGTTTTTTGATGACGAATACCCGTCCCGGTGTAATGTAAATGTCCTTGAGTTTTTCTTGTGACGGCACTGCAAAGGATAAATATCACACTGGCCGGGTGTCAATTTAAATTCTTTCTCTAACAAACATTACTTGCGTGAGCGCAGTGCAGAGCGCATTATGTCTTAAAAGGTGTTGTTTCATGGTAAAATTTCATCATCATTATCATCATATGGTACTATCATTCACTGCTGGGTATAGGCCTCCTTCATTTTCTACCAGCCTCCTCTGTCCTGCGCGTCTCTTTTCAGGTGTTTCCTGCAATTTTTACGATGTCGTTGACCCATCGTGCTTTCGGACGACCCAGATTTCTTCAGCCTGACTTTGAAATAGAAATAGAAATATTTAATTAACACTTTGGCCACCATTGGAAAAAATATTTTGTCAATAACAAGTAGTATAAACGAAAACCAATATCAACTGTTGTGTTTCATTTTTATACATTAGTTAGTTTACAAAAATGTAACTGTTATGTATAAATGCCACAAAGAAATACAAAAAACAAAAACGTGACTAGTATGAAAAAGGCTTTCACTAAACTTTCAACTCAACTCTTGTCCGCTTTTTTTAATACTGGTTCCTTCTTGGACGTCGTAAGGTCAGTGTCCAGGTTTGTAACGTATGTATGTGTAGGTTTGTAAAAAGCGTGAAGTAATTTAGCGGTGGTTCGGCCCCGTGCGTGAGTCCAGTGCGCCAGCGCCGTAATGTGTCCTTAAAATTCCACAGACACATTTGGATGACAGCTCCGTGACAGTCCTTCACGGAGATAATGGGCAGCACGAGCAAATAGTCATCTGCCTGGGTGATGAGGGTCTAGACTAGTTTTTTAATGCTACTTATTCGTAATAGTCCTTAGTAACTATAGAATTGATTGTCATCGTAAGCCTTCGATTTTCAACCTCGTGCAAGGTTATTCAATTTCCATACAAATTGATTATAGCATTGAGAGTAAAATTAATATTAAACTCATTAAACTACTCGACACTGGCAAAATTGATCCGAAATGGACAGATGCCATTCATTTAGAAGAAGAAGAAGAGTAGAAAGTTTGACAGAAGGCTAATAGTACAGTCCGGCAAGTATAACTTGGCGGGTCTGAAGCTAGCCGTTTGGCCAATCTTCCATCAGTCATTGGCCATTAACGATCGAACAGCTCACTTCAGACCCGCCAAGTTATACTTGCCGGACTGTAATCGATAGGAATGTCAAATAAGTGACGTCACATACGAGGTCAGTGGAACCTCGGCATAATAGGTCAAACACCTGGAGTATTGCAATTAAACGATTAAATAATGAATGAGACATCACTACAATTAAAAAGTTGGACTTTATCTTCTAATTAAATGATAATAAACAAAAACTATAGCAATTGGGTGTGGCGCTAGTGCCAGCGATTAAATTCACATGATAAATTGTGTATTTAGAGAACAATAAATTTAATTTGGCACTTAACACTGGTTCAAAGAACTGATAAATCACCAATCAAAGTCAATATATCTATTACCCAATTATTTTTTTAGTTTGGTAAAGTAAAATAATTAGGCCTTTGCATTTTATTGTTTATAATAATATATCCAGATTTTTAAGGCTTTATTTAAGTATGCCATATGGCTATCTTCTCAGCTTAGGTAATAATTCTAATCCACATGATAGACAGTCATGGTCAATCGCATAACTGACTACACCGTGGGTTCTTACGATGTTTTCCTTCACCGCACGAGATCACTTAGCGCACATAATGTTTTCGAAACTGAATAAATATATATTCATTTTCAGTAAAGGTAGAATAGGGTACAAAACAGATTGACTTATTGTCTATGCTAAAATGTCTAATGGAAAAAACAAACTCGAGGACTATTGGCTAATATCGAAATAGCTGACCTGGCCCCTCAGCTCAATTAGTAGCTCTGCCTTCTGTGCCGTAGGTCGTGGGTTCGATCCCCGCCGAGAACAAAAAAACTGTGTGGTGAACACAGATGTTTGCTCTCTGTCTGGGCGATTATATCGTATACTAAGTATGTATTTACAAAAAAAATGTTTAATAAGTATTATATCAGCTATCTGGTTCCCATAATACAAGCTCTGCTTAATTTGGGGCTAGACAGTGTTATGTGGATTGTCCAAAATATTTATTTATTTACTATTAAAAAATAAATAAGTAAATGGCTGTCTCGCACACTCGCACCACACGCGATCGTGCGACAAAAAGTGTCCGGACTCGTTGTAACGGCTCGCAGGCGCGGGCGCATCGGCCGCTATACGTCACGGGAATTATATAGAGTGGCTCATGCTATACATAGCTATATGCATAGCGTTAGAAGACTTATAAAACAAGAATTTAACTGAAAAGCAAAAAATCTGTAATTTTGTTACCTTTGAAAAAAAGTACTTGCTCTTGACAAATCGTCAAGGAAGGCCGACATCCTTTCAAGTAGGTACCATGAAAATAGAGGGTTTCACATTCGGCAGATGCTTGGAACTGCCTAACTTTAAGTGGACTTAACCCCGAATACTGAAACGCAACTCAGATTTAAGCACGTCTCAAGCGACGAATATTTGACAGATTTTCATTGAAAACTATAAAAAAAAGCTATTTGTGACGTGCTCAAAATCTGAGTTGCGTTTCAGTATTCGGGGGTTAGCTTAATATTCCGTAAATTATGACGTAAAATATGTGTACGAGTATGTTGTGGAATGAACTGCCTTCTGCAGTTTTCCCTCGGAACTTCGACATTAGGTCTAATTTAGGAGAACCGCAGAAGGCCTTAAAAGGCGGGTCTATGAATTCTTAAAAAGCCGGCAGCGCATCAGCACCACGTCTGGTGTTGCAGGTGTATATAGGCGACGGTGACTGATGCTCTCCATCAGGTGGCCCGGAAAAAATATCAAAATTTTGCCAGTGATTATCATTATCACTCTGAGGTCACCAATCCTCCTACCGAGCGTGGAGCTGGTAACTTGACTATACGCACGGAACTGGCACTAAGACTCACCTAACTTTAAGACATTTCAAAGTGATCCTTGTCAAATATGTATTTATTTAATGGTAGAATAAATACATATTTGGCTTTAGACTTTGACTTTATAAAACCCCGCGATGATAAGCAATGATGATTCTTCTTCTTGGAGTGGCCGTCTTCAGGCTGATATAATGATGGTAACGACTTCCCAGCTCTATACAATTGAGTCGCAATAACAGTTGCAAAAGATGTGTTTTACGTGATATGCTATTAGTGAAATAAGCATGGCCAGGCTAGTATTAATAGCAATATTGATGAGTTATGATCACTAATTAGCGATTACACCCGACACGTTTCACTGCGCGGTAGAAACTAACGAACTGTTCTAAGACGTAACTATGAGAAGTGGAAACAAAGCTTTGTAATAAAGTCCGCTTATAAAAAAATAATATAGCCATTGAAAAAATAATATCTTTATAATATTTGTTTCCATAATCTAAAATTAATATATTTTTTCCCGAACCGATTAAAATAATTCTTTAGAATATTTGTTTAATATCGAACCCACGGCCTCCACAGCGCAGAAGGCAGAGCAACTACCAACTAAATTGTCAGGGTTGTCAAAATGAACTTCTTGCTGTATGTGTCAATGTCAAACACTTGACAGCGGCATCGGTAAGCAGGAACAGGTTAGCTGATGAGCCCTGGGGTGTGGAAGCTACGTATATAATCACAGCCAGTCAGGGATCTTCATAGTCAAACTAGTACAAGTAGTAGTAGAGCTCTTTCTAAGGAGCTCAACAGGGGATGTAAGGACCCCCGGCTCCCCCCTCCAGGCTGGTCCCCAGCTGGTCAACCAGTGGGGGGGGGGGGGGAGTAAAAAAAACCAGACCTTTTCATCTACTTCTTCTTCTTATCGTATCGATTTTTCACTAAATAACTTTTACAAAGTAGGTAGGCTACCTGCTGTGGCTTTATTAAGGTCTTCCCTTGTGCAGGTGTTCGGGCTCAAGGGGCACGCAAGCAAGTGCTGCATGGACTGTGATGGAGCGCTACGACTGTGGCAGCCAGACCAGAGTCCCTAAATCCCCACTTACAGAGATTTTCCCTGCAGCAGCCTACTCGAGTGCGGAGTCGGTTTAGCGACTTCCACACGGGCCAGGGCAGATCGTGTCCGGGTGGTAGTTGCTCCCGGGGAGAAATGCATCTACTGTAGATGATTTATATAGTGTCAGGGGCAACTGGTGATAAAACAAGCCCTATTTGCGGGACGCTATAGTGCCTGGGACAAGATTTTAGATAGAATAGGCTTGCCCAGCACCTATACCATCCTGACAGCTCAGTCCGCCTTATCCACAGGAAAGACAAAAGAAAAACAAAAAGAGTTATTAAAAGAGGTCACCTTTTTGAATAGCTAAACAAATTCTTTGTCCAGATTCTGTTGCCAGTTCTTTGGACACATTGCCTGCGGCCAATCATCTGAAATCGGTTTTCTACCTGTAATACCTACCTACAGATGGAAAATGGAGTTCGTTTTTCTTTTTCTTGGGCATCGTTCTTTTAAAATGTAGTTTTATTTTATTCACACCAAATCGTAAATAATGTAATTGTGTTGTAACAAAAGTCAAAGTCAAAGTATTTATTGCTTGAAATACATGTCGAAAAGATATTTAATTATAATAGTAAATGTCCAATGTAGTCTGCTCATGTCTAGGCATGCAATAAAAAGTTCTATCTGTAATTTGTTGTTCCATGTACTTATTTGCGCGGGTGGTCTGAATGCTAATGAAATAACTATTTAATTCTACTGCATTATCAAAGGTAATAATATAATTTATAAAGACGGTTTAAATACTACCTAGCTCCGTTATTATTAAAATGTTATAAAAAAATGTGTTTTTATTTAATATCTTAAGCCCTAGGCACATCTAGGCGATCTGCGGTGGGGATCAGTTTCAGCATAAAGTTTGCATATACATCTGCACACACTGCCGCAAACTTTGACAGCGATTTAACAAGCTTTAACAACGATACACTGATCGGTATCGCAGGCGAACTAGATGTGTCATAAGGCTTTATGAAATAATATTTTTTCCCTCCAAGGCCGGCTGTCATTTAGGGGTATGTTTTCCAATTTTAAAAGACTTTATAATTGGAAAAAGACTATGCAATCCCCGTATCGATGGACCGATGAAACTGATGTTCAGGCTGATGATGATGATGACTGCAATCTCCATGCACGGTAGGCATCCCATCAGATACGACCCTAAGAAATCAAAGGCCTTACTTAAAAACCTATCAAATCCTGGTTTGTTTAGTTGATTTTAGTATCGAAACACAATTTAAGCAATGTTTAAAATTTAAGTAACGTTATTAATGAGAGTTAAAATACGCACCATAAATATTCATTAATCAATGGCCTGAACTACTTAGAAAAAGCGTATTTTTTATTTTATTTAAATTGGACTAATAATTCCACAACGCTCTTGGGGGGTAACAAGCAACCCTTTTGTGGAAACTTATGTACATTATAAGTAATCTTATTTACAACTACTTATAATAATATATTTGATTATGCTGTGACAGCTTGGGAGAGCCACAGACAAGACATTAACAATAAATAAGTAAACAGGTCTTTAAGGCGAAGACAACCGTCGAATGTACATTTCACTTGCAATCTTTGACCCTTTAAAAGATATGAAAACGCGAGCAACTATCTTGTGGCATGTTTAGCAAAAAAGTAATTTTGATTTCTTATTAGGATCAATCTGGATCTGAGGAGAAATCTTGGGAGAACCAGTTGGGAAAACTTTTAAGTGGGAAAACGTGTTAGGATACATTTTTGAGGGTTGTCTTCGCCTTATACACCGTCAATCAAGATCCACTTTTGTGTTTTTTATTATTATTAATTGTGTATTATTTTTACACGTTATTCGATTAAATAAAAGCTATAATTTTACATCCAAACATGTAACTTTTTAAATACCTATTCGCGTGGTGTAAAAAGCCGTAACCGGCTCAGTTTTTGAAACTATTTTCAAAATTCTTTTAATCTATGTATCTGTTTAAATCAAATTTAAGAGGGCATCACACAGGCGACTCTCCATACAAACGTAGTCCCCTATTTCCTCCCTGGATAATGCCTCTAGAGTAACCATTTTTTCTCATAAAATCCAGATCTGCTGTATACGTGCTCGTATGTTTTCCTTTTTTTCAGAAACTTATTGATAAAGAAAATATTACCCTCATATGATTTATATGAAATATGAATTGGAGGTAGCAGATTTGGATTATATGAGAAAAAATGGTTACTCTAGAGGCATTATCCAGGGAGGAAATAGGGGACTACGTTTGTATGGAGAGTCGCCTGTGTGATGCCCTCTTAGGGGAGCGGCGGGACATTCCGTACAGCGGACGATACCGTACATTGTATTTGACAGGGACCGAATCATGAGAAATTAGGTCTATCCTTGTCTAACGGTCGCCACGCGGCACTGCTGCATTCTCCCCTCCCGCCCGCTTCAGTGACTCGTCAGGTTCCGCGTGTGAAGCATGTGTCACGTTTTCGCGCCAATTTTTATAAAAACTGCCGTAAAAGATTTACGCTGTAAGTACTATATTTTTTATTGAATTGTGTTATTTGTTTATGTAAGTTGTACGATATTGATTTTGGATTCGATTGATTGTAATTTTTCATTGAAATCACTAATAATTTTCGTTTGTCAAAACATTTCTCCCAAAATGGCGACTTCGGGTGGGTTCGTACATTTTGTACGGTATCACCCGCAAGTAGCAGATGGAAAGCAGTCGCACAAGAGAAAAATTTTAAACAGCTCGAGCTCTGATGATGAGTCTTTGATGCTGGGTGAAAGTGATGACAACGACAACGTCTTTTATGCAGAAGGAGAAACAGCTGTTACAAACGAGCTTTGTCTAATTTGTGGTGAATTTGGAAAAGATCGAGAGCTCTGGTATCGATGTATAGTGTGTGGGCAATGGGTTCATGCATTGTGCAGCGATAAAGATGTGCCAGATGGTTATATTTGTGGATTTTGTCATGCTAAATAGGTAAACCAACACTGTACGCAATCATCCGAAGGTGTCGGATGATTCCGTACTTTTGTATTTTATTTAAACTTAATAAATCTAATATTTGAATTTGTCTGGTTTTATTTTTCGTTCGAGCATTTAGTAGTCAAATATTTTCCCTACAGATAATGCTTAAGATCAACCAAATATAGCTTTTAATTATTGAGTAATAAGAGATCTACCTTAAGTGTACGGTAACCCCCGCTCCTCCCCTAATACTTCGGGATTTTGCTACATTAATGTAACAAAAATGCATAAGTGTAAGTGCATAAATCTAGTCGCGGCTGAAAGGCGTTCCGGCATCGCGCACTATTTGCATGCGCCGATAATCAGGTGACCACGATTTTTTCTGATTACTGTGATGTCACCGGATTGTGATATTTTAGGACAGCAGCATAAATCTTATAATTTAGAATTCTTTTACAAGCAGTTAAATTATTAGTAACTAGCGGCCGCCCGCGGCTTTGCTCGCCCCATTCTTTCCCGTTACTTTGATATAATAAGTATTCTATGTCCATCTGCTGGTTCTAAGTTACCACTCCACCAAGTTTCAGCCAAATCGTTTCTGCCTTACTTGAGTTAAAAATAGTGTAACTAACACGATACAACCCAGAATATTTATTTCTGGAAATGTATAGAGGAGGGATAGGGAGAAGGAATATCCTTTTGACTTTCAAAGTTTTTTTTTTTTTTATGTAAAAGATAGACAAACGAGCTTACGGCCCACCTGATGGTAAGCGGTAACCGTCGCCCATAGACACCAACACCAAGGGTGCTGTCGTTGCGTTGCCTACTACCCTGAAGGATTTTTTTAACGTTTTTCTTGAAGCTAACACCTCTGGTGGTAGCTCATTCCACAGTTTATGGGTATGAGGAAGAAACGATCTCGAGAAGCGAGCAGTACGAGAAACCCATGGATCCAGAATGTGTGGATGAGCACGATCTCTATGTCGAGAAGAGCGATGGTAGAATCTCGACGCGGGGATGATGTCAAATAGCTCATTTGAGCATTCTCCATTGTAAAGGCGGTAAAACGTAAAGTAGCCGTAACTTGTTCTTGTTCGTATGTTTTTTTATTATTATTGGTTTTTGTGAAGAATGTCTGTATCTTCTTTCAGGTGAGGTGGCAGGCCTGGTGGTATTTGTTAGTACCTAGTTCCTAGACAAATACTTCCAGCAACATGGTCACCGCGAATACCCGCGGTCACATTCACTGCTCGTACGCAACACGAAGCTAATTATGTTAGTTTTGCAACATTTCACCTTTACTGGTGTTAAGTATGCATACTTTGGCTGTAGTATCGATCTTTCTTTGGTTAGAATTAAATAAAATACGGTAAAATATTTTCCATGGCCATTATAAAAAATACACACACACAAAAAGGTTGACACTTCTTTAATAATATAATGACACACTAACTGATGGCACTGTGCAAACATAAAATCTATTTATTTAGTCAGTATAATTATATAGTTTGTAGTTTTGCGTAATGTGTAATGGATCCACAATTATTGTAATTGTTTAGAATGCAGCGCATGCCTTTTAGTTTGAGAATCATTTTCGCTTAGCACGAACGCAATAAAGTAATTAAACTAATTAACGATTACCCGCTTAAAATACGTTCGCTTCATAAAATCACATAATTAGTTTCTTTTAATGATAACAGTCTTATATGTTCCTTCATTACAAATACGAGCTTTTAGGTATTTCAATTTCTTGGTAAAAGGTTAATTATTAAGTATTCTTAGAAAAGATGGCGATGGGTGTCATAGTGCGGTCATTGATATGATGGAGACATTTTCTTGAGCCGCGAACATTCGTCACTCGAAGTATTTTAACGATTCGCTGTTGCTCGCGTATTTTTAGCATAAAGTAGTAGCAAAAAGTCTCGTAAAAAGGAAAAATCTGGACGATCGATTGAAATTTAAGTCGACCCGTGCTCGAGCGGGTCGCTAATTCCGCCGATCTCGGTTTATTTATGTCTTCATACGTGCCGCCGATAGTCCCTAATTACGCCGCCGGTGCAAAAACGTTAATCGCACATCGTACACTATCTTCTCATCGTGAAAACACCGTAAAAACCAGCATAAAACCATCCCATACTCAACTCACTACCAAAAAAATAAAGTTGGATTGAAAAAGCGGTAGCAGTCAGTTACGACGTTCTACACGGCGAGCGTAACGTGATTTCAAAAACAGAACGTTACAAGTTCTACCGTTGTTCGAAATGCAAATATAGATTTTTGAATTTAGAACAAAGAGTTTGTTTTCCAACCGCATCCGATCCCCGCGACGATGCATTATTGTGACTACTGGAAAATATTTTACGACTAGAAATGATTTTGACTTCTAACATGTGAGCATTAAGGTTAATTTTGGAATGAAGTTAGCTGTAAAAAATAGGCTGATTATAAATCTCAAGTTAGAGTAAGCGTTAATGAGCGAGGGTTCCTCAGGATTCCTGCGCTGGCGCAATGTTACTATATCGGCTTTTGTCGGCGAGATTCAGCTTTTTCCGATGTCCACTGATAACAATGACCGGTGTTAAGGGATGCGAATTCTAAGATACTGAGATAAGTGCGTGTTAATTAATTAACGTTTTTGCAAGTTTTGCTATAAGTTTCTTTATTTAAAAATATAATAATAAAAAAAACATTTGGATCAGATTGAAAGCCTACCTACTGTACCTATATACTATGATGACAGAATGTCTCAACCTCCTTAGGAATCCTTTTATTGATTTTACAGTATTTACTACACTTAAAGAAATCACAACCAACCAACCACCAAGGGAAGGCCATGGGTTCAAATCCTGCTCGGCTCTTTTGATAGTTCAATTTATTAATTTGTAGGAAACTTAATAAATAATTAACATAATTTAATACTTAAATACCTATTCATATATTTTTTATATTTTTGTCTTTAAAGTAAGCAAGTTTTTCTATTTAGTTTACAGTTCGCATACAAATTATAGCTAATTATGTATTTGTTAAGTTTTCATTAAACTTAAGTTACAAGCAGAACATTGACAGACTACTAATAAGTATTAACAATACTCATACAAACTACTGTCTATTCTGTTGTGTAAGCACTAATTATACAACTTTAGTAAAAACATTTTATCATGATGCTAAGTGGATTGTTATTGGTAAGCAATAGGGTAACCACTTTTAATGAATAAGGGGCGAAAAAGTCCTGAAACTGTAAAAATAGAATAATATATTATACTTGGAAGAAAACTTTTTAGCAATAGATATTTTGTTTTGCCTCACTTTCCATCAGGTGTAATGGCAGCCAAATGCTTAGCTATCAATAATAAATAAAAAAAAACATCTTTTGACAGAAATACATAGCTGTCCTTTCGTGTGAGTGAAAGGAACGAATGAATGAGATTCTTAATTTACAATGAAAATGGTTGCGTCATAGGGATTGCAAATCGAAAGACGAAGTATGGGACGCGTCTCGATGGACCAACGACATAGAGATAGTGAGGAGTATAAAATAGAAGACTTAAAATCGTTCCATAGGTAATGTATTGGGAAAAGCTTATGTCCATGGATTTCTTCAAGCGCTGCTAAATATGTTGCCATCTCTATTTGTTCACATGAAAATGACAGTGACAAGAATACTTTTGCGAGCCGCTGTGACAAGGACTATGGTGTTGTTTGACTTTCTTAGTCGATTCGTTTTCTGTCATTTCGGGAAGTAACATAGCTTTTTGATTTTAATTGTTTTTCTGGTGTTATTTTGAGTTCTGTTGTGTAATTTCGGTGGTATTTTAACCAACATTACTTGAGGTCTTAGCTCAAAGTGTTAGCAGTTGGAATTAAAGTGTATTATGTGATATTCTGATTTGATCGAAAATGTTTCAGATGGATTTGGAAGAAACGGCCATCTTTCTTCCAAAGACAATTAGGGTAGGGCCGACTCGACTTTGACTCGACTCGACTCGACGAAAAAGTATTTTATCTATGTAATTTATTATCATTCTCATTAAACTACTCGACACTGGTAAAATTGATCCGAAAAGGACAGATGCCATTCATTAAGAAGAAGAAGACTTTCTTAGTCAATGTGTGGTGGCCCTAGCTTACAGTGAGGGTGTCCGGTCTTCCGAGACGGCATCGTGTTCAGAATAGCAAGAGTTTGGTCATTCTAAGGCCAAAAATATGAAAGCGTCTACTAGACTCTACTTGCGACAAATCTGGTAGTATGAACGAGTAGAGAGAGAAAGCGAACCATCGGCCCTATTCGCCAGTTTACCATTGACAGCTGCGGTGTCAATTAGAGAATCGTCCCGCTCTCGCCGCTCGCATACCTCAGGAGGTGACAAGCTGTAGCGTTTATACTATATCATATATGTTTGCATGTCTTCATTAGGCTACGCTGTAGTATTCTGATCAATGTGTCACAAAAAAAAAATGTTCATACAAATCATTTTTTGCGGGTCACAGCGCGATCATACACGGCTACGGTGCTTGCACACGACGCGACGGAGCGACGTACCGCTGCACGATGATGGTTCTAGAAACAGTGCTTTGAACATGGAGAAAGATAATCTCGATTTTTAAATAAAAATGCATGAAGGACTCTACCTACAACACTTATTCTTAATCATTAATGTAAATATAGTTACCAGAGCAAGTCGCTGCGTTGCGCTGGATGTTATGATTTGTCAAAAATAAAAATATTCAACGTAAACATCATAATGGAAAATCTCAATCAACAAAGTTTCATGGAATATTTCTGATCGAAACAAGTTTTACCTACTACCAAAAGGTTTGCAAGTACGAAAACTAGTAAATCATTTTTTTTAAGTATACATATAGGTAAATATCGAATAAATTTATAATGTCACATGATCGGCATGCAATTTGACACAGTCAAACTGTATAATGTCATCGTACAACATGCGTCATGCCACGACTCCGACATTGTCTACAATGGCATCTTGGCTCCACTCCGTATGAAGCCATCAATAATTGTAGTGCCAATTTACAGGTAAATAATTATCGATGTCCAAACGGACGTTTACCGAGCATCGAGCCAAATGGAGTTATTTAGCCGTAGAGCTGGGATACGTCGATGTTCACGGTATAAAGAAATACATCGATGTTTCTCACGACATAAAAAAATGCATCGATGTTCCTCACAACAAAAAGTAATACAACGATGTTCTTCACGACATTAAGAAATGGATCGATATTCCTGTCAACATAAAGAAATGCATTGCAATATTTCTTACGTCATTAGGTAATACATCATTGTAACTCACGACCAAAATAAAAACATCGGTGTTCCTCATCACTACATAAAAAATACATCGATGTTTCTTATGACATAAAGAAATCAACGATGTTTCTCACGACATAAAAAATACATTGATGTTGCTCACGACATTAAAAAATACACCGATGTTCGTTACAACATAAAGAAATACATCAAAGTTGTTAAACCTGTTTGCTAAGTTGCGTCCAGGATCAGTTGTATTTGACCTGTAAAGAAGTAACGTACAACAAATGGATAGATAAAAACAAATTTTGCCTGACCATAGGCAAAGACGCTTGTGTGGTCAAAGGTAAAAAATATCTTTGACTACCTGGCACCTAGACTCACCTAGCTTTAGGACGATTCAAAGTAATTTTTGTGATACAATTGAATAAATAATTATTGACTTCTGACCAGCTTCGTAGGTATATATGCAAAAAAAACTATCGATAATCAAATCGACAGACACTGTCCCATCACTACAAGCATTGAGACTCGTCCAGTGTGGATACAGGGTTTAATTATAAGACATAAGTCATCAGTCGCCTCTGCGGTGTTTATTTACACTCATTTGTTATTCCTATCTGATGGACCGGAGGACTACTGGAAGCTGCACTCGTATTACAACTGCATAAGTACCTAGACACAAAGTCAAAGTCAGATTACAAATACAATACAAAAATATTTATTCGAGAAAACAGTTTTACAAAAATTCAGATATACAATGGACCCCGCACTAGGACTAGCCTGATTCGCGGGAGACCTAAAAGAGTTTACAAAATGTGTAAAGTGGCGAACAAAAAGACGTGATTTGAAAGGGTAAGGAACAGTAAATAAATAAACCCTAATAATAAAAATGTGAACAGTAACCACAATTATTATTGAAGTGAAAACTTCTTTAGCGGCGTTGAGCACTTTTTCTGTAATGGGTATAAAATCTTAAACTCGCGTCAGCGCGTCAGGACACGTGACCTGATCGAAAAAGCGTAAGACGGATGGAGAGTAGACAGCTATCCCCTCTCTACGGCGCGGCGAAAATGTATGCCGGCCTACTGTTTCGTTTAGGCAGCGCAGGGCGCTTGCGCGAATGTTCGTGTATGTTACAGCGTGCCAAATAACAAACAAGCCCCCCCTAACCATTCCAAAATATCAAACATGCTCAACGTTAATAATCAAGTTTTCACTTCTGCCGGCACTCCCGGAGTGCAACCCGTATTTTTTATTATTTATTTAATGTCAGACAACGGGATCCATAAAGTGTTAGTAGAAATTAAATTTAATTACATGTCATAGGGTTAGTACAAAATAATCTTAATATAATTCTTACCTACTAAGTAATGAAATAAGGCAATGAAATAGGGTAATGAAATAAGTAATGACAATAAGGTACTACCAAAAATTAAACAAAAGGACATTACATCTTCTAATGGTATTATAGTATCACTTTGAAACGTCTTAAAGCTAGGTTAGGCCACAGATCTTCCTTCATGAATGATGTTCATGAATCTGACAGATGTTCGGTCGGCACTACGAAGGAGTTGAAATTGACCCTGTGGCGTGGCCACCTTTCGACCCTCAGGCAGAATTTTTTCTTCTTCACGTTCTTGATGTGTGTTACCTACGAGGCAATGCTTTGTTATAAGCGATGGTTACTACTTAAAACTAGGTGGGTGATATGACTTGCTACAAGCAAGTAGTATAAAAATCGTTCAATTCAATTCTCATTACAGTAAAAGAAAACGCGTGTATTTTGTATGCGTGCAAAATGCAGGCAATTTGTCATTGCAATCGCAAATCCGCAAACGGACAGTAGCACCAAATTGTACACTACGTGTGCAAAATTCATAATTAAGCCGCGAGATGTACAGACATTACACCTTGTGGGAACGCAATGTGAGATAATATCTAAATATATACAACTTTGTGAATCTGACTGATACGATAGAAGTTGAAACTGCCTCGCGTGGAACTGGGGTATAGAATGTACACTATGCCAGTGCTCTCAAACGGTGAAGGAGAACATCGTGAGGAAACCGGCATATCGTAGAGCCTAAAAGGTTCGAAAATATGTGTCAAGTGCACGAAAGGAGCCTCTTTGAGGCGCACCTAAAATCCTTTCAACACACGTGGTTTGAAAGAATCGGTGACACGATAAGAATAATAGAATCACCTAAACTAAAGACGTTTCAAAGTGATCCTTGTGATACCACTGAATAATCATATTTTGAGTCAGAATTTCAATTACTGGCGCGATAGAACGAAAAAACGAAAAAAATTAAATTTAATTTTATGTAAAATTTTCTTTACGTCTATTAATGACAAAGCACCCGAGATTCTTATATGGAATTGTATTTCATTTTATTATTAAATACTATTCAATATTTTTGCTCTGGATTCCACAATCATTAACTTCGATATTTTAGTAATGACGCTTCTAAATTCGAAACACAAACGAGCCAAGAGCTTTTTGTAATCGTTCAAATGTTGCTACCTTGTCTAAGTAAAAGATAAACAAGTCATAATTACATAAATCGTATACCATAAAACAACAAGAATAACTTTAAGGTAGGTATATCATAATTCATTAACTAGGCGAATCTAGGCGCCAGTTCCACGTGACTAGGCCTGGAAGAACAGGCAAGAAACAAAACCCCAGTTATAAGAAACCATTAATGAACAAAGACATTGGCAATTCATTACTTCTTGTTAAGACTGGTGTGATCGTATCTGGAGTGTTTTCTTTTCATGAAGCGAATCAATAATAAATGACAGCTTTCACCGCTCAATTGGCAGAAGCTCTATCTTCTGCGCCGGAGGGCGTGGGTTCAAATCCCACTGAGAACCAATATTTGTGTGCTGAACACAGTTTGTTCTCTATATTTTTGTAAATACATATTAAAAATACTGAATGACATCAGTGTTTTTAGTTTGTATTTACAAAAAAGATAGCTTAGCCATAGTACAAGCTCTGCTTAGTTTGGGGCTTAGTGTTGGGTTAAATGTACTAAATATATATTTTATGAATCCACGAAATTGTAGTCACTTAAACCAACATAAAAAAAATAAGGATATCAAAACTAGCTAAAGTTAAAAAAAAAATAACTGCTACATTGATTATGTAGTACTATCTAGGTTTAATTTCAGTGTATTTCAACACCTACAATAATATAGAAATATATAAAGGTGAAAATTAAATGATTAAGTAGGTCATAATCAGAATTGATTTCACGATGAAGGATTGTAATCGATTTAATTTTTTGGCATTACTCATCATTAAATTAAATTGGTTTCATTACATCCTACCGCAACCTCGATCCAAGATGAATGGACGACTACAGATCATCAAATAATTTCGATCAGACTTTTACTCAGCATCGGTTATGACTGTAGACTGTTTCTTGGCTGGTTGGCTGGCTTGTTTCGCTTATCGGCATTTTTTTTCGCTTCTTTCGAAGCAGGCTATAGTACCAAGACCACCTAGTCTTATTTTTACCGTACCACCTAGTCTTGAGTTAGTTTTTTTTAAATTTTTGTATTTCGTAATTTTTCATATCAATAACTGATATACATTCTGATCTGAATGACAACATACCAATAGCTGGTCCTAATTCGGCATGCTTGCAATCATCCAACGATTTAGTAGTAGAGCTCTTTGTGAAGGGCTCGTCCGGGGAAGTATACACCACCATGCTTATTTCTGCCGTGAAGCAGCATTGCTGTGTTTCGGTTTGAAGGTAGGTACCGATGAAATAACTGGCACGTAAGAATGAACATCTGTATGCCTCAAGTTGATGGACGCAAAGCGGTGCATCATAGGGCATGTTCCTGACGTGATGGTTACCACTCAACATCAAGCAGGCTTGCTTCCACAAAATTTATTTATTTATTTAAAAAATCAGTTGTCTGTAAAGTCGGTTTACTGATGATAGTTGAACGTGACAACGTCATACAGCTGTCCACGCGGACGCATCGCTCACTCAAGTAGGAGAGAGACAGATGTCGCACGCAACGCTACCGAACGCGGAGGCCGATTGTGCCTCTGTATCGCTCGTTCCGCGCTCTCGCTTGCACTTCAAGCATTAAATGGAACGCCTCAGAGCGAGGTAACGCCGCATGAGTCATGTTTTTTCATGCGTGCAGCCCGCTCCATCGAATTATAAGACGTTGTCACGTCAAAAATTGCGATTCAACCTTACAAGTATGCGAACGTATTATAGTCCCAGATTATGTAATAGTTACAAAGGTACTCGTTCAAGAGATATCATAATTAAGTCGCATGGCGGCGTGTTCAAATTAAATTATGTTGGAATTAAAGGTAACGGGTGCAATAAATCGGTGCAAGAGTCGATGCGCAGGCGCCGTTACGCACGCATCGGACACTACCGCGGCGAGCTTTCTGTTAGCACAAGTCATAGGCTCTTGCGGGATAAGCTTTATTACAAAATCCTCTCACCACACGCACTGGTTCTACTGCCACTACAAGAAACGGCGGAAAAGTTTTTTTTTATATCTACAACCGGTGGTCGATCGAACTCAGCGATTTCTTACAGATGACTTTTTTTTTGGTGAGCCAGTGGCGCTCTACAATTAAACGTTTAAAGTTTTTGGATAACGAGTGCAAGTGCACTAAATACTCGTAGGCATGAAAATCGGCTCAGGCACCAAGGCTATCAAGAGAGCCGAGCAATTCCTTTACAGCATCTTTTAAGAGCATTTTATTCATTATTGATAGTAAATTTAATTATTGTGGACATTCGAATACTATTAATAAATAAACTGAAACTTTGGTTTGTGCTATTTATTTAAATAATTTAATGATGTTTGCATGTCAACAAAAATTGACTATTTCACTTTGGCTTCTATTTTGCTTATGCCTGTACTTTAACCCACAAAAGAAACGAAATACAAGTTAATCGGCCAGCTACCATTTAACTGGGTGTTTGTTTTATTTCTGCGAATCAATAAGATGGCGGCGCGGCTGATCGCTATCGCATGAAACCGAGATCGAGGTAATAACTTGTACCTATACATTCTGTACGGGATTTCAATAACCGTATTTAAAAAGACTACTAAAAATAATTTTCATTTATTCCTGCGTGCCGGTCGGTTGTATAGACGCGTGCGGGTGAGTGTCTTTGACGGGTGCGTGTAAGTTGCGTCCCGGTTGCGTGTCAACTGCGTGGCGGTTGCGTGACGGTTGCGGCACGTGTTGAACCAGGAGGCCGGTTCAGTTGCGTGACGGATTTGGTAGCGACCGCTATAAGCCGTTACAAAGATCTTCTCTCTGAAACTAAAGTATCTACCTAAGTTTTAAAGAGAAAATAACCCATCCTCGTTTGTTCCCAGTAGTTCAGTTGAATAGTTCTGTTGACCGAACTCTAGCACAGAAGTACCGGGATATTTTTTTTCCTTAAGAAAGCGATAACCAACGTAATGTGATTTCTAATTTGCCAGAGAGAAGACCTACATCACTGAACTGGCTACATCACTGAACTTACACGACTTTAACGGCCGTCATATAACATCCCACGTTTCTTAGCAGCCCGAAGCTTGCAAGGTTGATAATTTACGATACAAATTCAATGAATAATAACAATGTAGTGATAATTCTCATAACGCTCGTAATAATCTAGGAGCGATCTCATTAAAGAGAGGACAAGAAACAAAGTTACTCAATAATTAAATTATGTATCGAATATTTTCTCCAGTCTGATACATCAGATAATGCGTGGGGTTAGAGTGCGGGCGGATTAGTTTGTGTTAATATATTCCTAATAAATAATAATTTTATTCGCGTTTTCAAAAATTCTTAAACGCTAACAGTTACGCTAGCCGCTACGCCAACCGCTACGCTAACCGCTGCGCCAACCACGATATAAGCGCTACGTTAAGCGCTACGCCAACTGCTACGCTATTATTATTGCAGAGGGCTCATTCTGAGTTTTAACATATTTTTTTCTTTAGTTTACCCCAAAATAACTTGTAGTTAGCCTACGCTAACGAAACTACTCCAAGTTAGCCCCAATTTCGTATGGAGAACGATACAACACCCCAGGCGGGATTGTGAAAACTAATGTTATGACTTACGAACGCTACGTAAAAACATTAGATCTCGCAATCCCGCTAATCACGTATTTATTCGCCTAAAGTACGCTGAACACTACTAGTCCTGAGAGTCTTGGCCTGATATTGTCGCTGTCCGCTGCCAATCTGACCACCCTAGAGTTCACTGAAGCGTGTCTTTCCAACATCCCTACCAAAATCAAAATAAAAAGTGTAGGTACTTATTTATTCAGTAGGATGGCAAGAATCACTTTGAAAAGTCTTAAAGCTAGATGAGTCTAGGTGCCAGTTCCACTTGGCCAAGCCTAGAAGAACAGGCAACAAACTACAGCCTGTGGTTTTTGCACGCTTAACAATACTCTGCTCTATCCCATGATAATCGACAACCCGCTAACTGCTACGAAAAGACTCTTTGGTAAACAACGCTTCAGCTCATGCCTTCTGCGTACTAAGCTCGCTACCCGCTAGCAGTCTGGCAAGACCAGTGCTCACAGAACCGTGTCTCCCAGACATCTCATATCTGAGACTTTTTGTGCCCCGACATTATATGCAAATGGTATGAAAGCAACACCGGCCGCGCTGGCTCGGCCTTTTTGTTCCATTCTGGCTACAATTAACTTGCTTAGTGCGCTGGTTCCTGTGTGATCAGAATGTTTAAATGAGTGAAGTCAGGGATAGGACTATGTGGCTATAGGGAATTTGCTTATACGTTAAGGGCCTGCGCACACCTAGTTCGCTGGCGGTAGCGAACAGTGAAACGCTGTCAAATGTCGCTGTCAAATCTCAAATCTGACAGCGATATTT
The DNA here is from genome assembly GCA_947578465.1 of Thera obeliscata. Lineage (NCBI taxonomy): Eukaryota > Metazoa > Arthropoda > Insecta > Lepidoptera > Geometridae > Thera > Thera obeliscata. The sequence goes on along the minus strand of OX387912.1, from coordinate 16,408,777 downwards.
GACAGCGTTTCACTGATCGCTACCGCCAGCGAACTAGGTGTGCGCAGGCCTTTAGAGACTGACTGACAATCAACGCTCCGTAGGCCTACCACAAGCTCTGTCTGGCTCTGTCTCTGGCTCTGGTTTTGAGTCCGTGTGAGTGTTGACTCAATAAATCCTACGTCGAAACGTCACACCCACAGTATAATACACTGGTGAGCACTCACACAGACTGAGCCAGACAGAGCTTGTGGTAGGCCTACTGGTTGAGCGCTTTTAAGGCCTGCGCTCAACTAGGCTATGGCAATCAGTGACATGCTGTCAAATATGACAGCATTTCACCTGTGTATACTTTGCTTTTTTTATTTCTGCTAAAAGTTTTTTCAATGAGGTTGATAAGGAGTTTTCTGTGTCTATGGTTTCATAGAATTTGTTGGGATCAATTTCATGAATGACTAATCAACCCAAACCAACAAACTAGCTTTTTTTTAATACTTACCACATATTATTAACTGCTTCGTAATAAAATATAAAATGTTGGAATGAACTGGCGATAATTTTCAAAAAGTAATTAGCATAAATCTGTAAACGCAAGAAACGACACCTTTGACGCGCAGATGTTTGTGGGAAAATAACTCATACGGAACTGCATTAGTCGAATACTTACAAGTAAAATAATATAAGGTAATGTATGGCTACCGAATGTTGGCCAAGAACCGGCTACAGAAACGGAAGACACTTTGCAGCAAGATGTACTCGAGATGTACACTGGAACTTCACTGCATTTTTTTTTTACCAAGCCGTAGTTTGTTGATAGTTTTTAGGCTTAGTCTGACTGACCGACCAAGCCTAAAAAACGGTCAACAAACTACGGCTTGGATAAAAAATATTTGAATTTGAAAGCAGAGTCAAAGTCTTGTGACATCTGAATAAACAAATTTTAATTTTATTTAATTTAAATTAATTTAAAGTCGTGGCTAGGAAATGGATTGGAGGCACAGGATCGTGGTAGATGGAACGAACTAAAGGGTGACATATACCCGGCAGTGCGTGAAGTTCAACTGTGGATGATGATGAGAATGTTGGAACGTGCTATGTAGTATAGCATGAAACTAGCTACATCTCATATAGCATGCTAGATAGCGAGCTATACGAAAGGTGCCGCCGAACAAAGCGGCTATCTGATGGACTGTCTTCCGCGTAAACAGAACGAGCCTACTACACATGGCTGCTTAGAAGATGAAGCTTTTAATAGTAGTAGTATCAAAAGACGTGCAGTAATTTCATAAAACCTTGCCATGATAGGAGAACATCATTAGTTTTTGTTGACCAATACAATCTGGGCCTCTTTAGGGCTAAAGTGAATAGGGACACCCATTCACTTTAGCCCTAAAGAGGCCCTAAAGCCCTAAAGAGGACGATGTAGCAGGACAATCTAGAAGACATTCTAGATTGTCCTGCTACATCATCGCTTACCATCAGGTGAGATCGTGGCCAACGGATAGTCGAATTATTTAAAAAAAAGTGTCTACATGTACCTATGAAATTGACCAGCAGGGCTACCACGAGCTCCATATGGTATGGCTATGGCTGTCAAAATTGTGTCAACCGTGTCAACACATTCAAACCCAAGAAGAAAATGATTGTGTGGGTCAGCCTATCTATGCACAATTTGACAGCCATAGCCATAACCATATGGAGCTCGTGATAGCCCTGCTGGAATATAAATGGCTTTTTCATGACTTTTTGAACTCATTTTGAGTCGTTTTCTTGTAGTGTCACTAGTTCATTGCATTGAAAGGATTTTAAGGGCACCTCAAAGAGCCTTAATTCCTTTTTGAATTCATTCAAAGTTCATGCGCTGAATCCTTGGTGGTACAACTCCAGAGCCGTGTGTCCGCTTCTCCCCACAAGGCTATCTCCCCGCGTCGCCGCAAACAATTAACATTTACCCCCAGCCTCCAAATCTGCAGATACGGGTAAGGCTACGAGTTAATTGTACTACGGCACCTTACCCGGCATGTTGCGTGCCGCAGATACAGCGGGAACGTTAGGACAATTGCGAAACTTAGGGCCGGTTCCACAGTTGCTGAAGAACGCTATCTGTTAGATAAAAATACTTCCGTTTCTACTTTAGACCTGTCAAAAACAAAGATGGCGCCATTTTAACTTGACGGTAGTTTTACTCAGAGATGGGGAGAGATAAAATCATAATGAAATTTAGTCTTATTGGTTTGATTGTGAAATATTGTGGTAGGTACTGATATCAGGCATTTTGAGATTCAGTTGTAAGCACTTGACTACACGCTTACCTACGAGAATATTTAATATTACTGGTATGCCGTGAACTAAGATCTCCTTAGAAGGTTTTGATAGTTAAGGACTGTTTAACCATATCAGAGGGCGTAAATATCTACCACACAAAAGACAGACGACAATTCAGACGAAAGACAAATCAGTCATTACTTTTGGGTTGGTGAAAAACACACATCTTACCTAAATTACAAACTTATTGAAAATTCACTGCTGCTTCATTAAGCTTTTTTTGGCTCGTCGTTCTTCCAGAATCTTTATTCCCCAGAAGTTGTATGTTCTAGGAGCTATATGCCGTTTGACTTGCAATTTGCCGGTGACCTTGATTCATAGTAATTTATTTTCAAAAAATGTGCAGCATTTGACAGAAAAATTGCATGATTCAAGCTCGTCGCAGACCTGTCCAAAGAAAAGTAATCAAGGGGTCGATGACACATTATCACCATCGATTAGACAACAATAAGTAAAGCAGCGATCTCGATCCGATGTATTGTGATTGTGAGACTGTGTTCTTGTGTTCTTGTTCACTCGCTAATTGGCTCCGATTATCGCGTAGTGATGTGCTTCCAGTCCACAATTTGGTCTGAAATAAAACATATTCTACATAAAGATATTGAGCAAAACTGAGCTAAGTCAGACAGATATCACAGCCTTAAGAAGTCCTTTTCTATAGGATCTGGATTTCAGGATAGAACTCTGCCATACATTCCCAGGAAGAAAGATTTAGAGTTTCTTTTAAACACCGACAATCGCAGCATTGGCGCAGCCGGTAGGATAAACCCAGGCTCTTAAGAGGCTGGTGTTGACGGAAGGGCCCCTTTACGTGAACTTGGTCTTTGTTTTGTTTTTAGTTTAGTTCATAATGCTATACATACATAATACCTTTATTATAAATTATATACAACTCCCTTACAGGCCTAACTCTTATATTATGCAATTATTCTACCCTAGTTACTAATATATATTAATAACCTACTGTTTTTAATACCAACTATGTTTAGTTTTATTTGTTCCTAATACCTACCTACCTACAGTTTGTGCGTCACCGAAAGCCTTGTGCTGAAAACCAGCGCTGAGAACTCGTTCTCAGCGCATGCTGAGCTCAGGTATTTTTATACAGACCGTACATGGCAGCATTTCACACACACACACACACACCAGAACTCTGCTTATTGTGTTATTAAGGGGCCGGCGGAGGGCAAATTTTCATACAAACGTAATACCAAAATGATTACTAATAACGATGATTACTAATACTAATAACGCATTTTGTACATTTTTTTTCATTGTAAAATGTGATTAGCGTTAATTTCATTTGAGGTAAGTAATTTAAAATAAAAACTGTTGAGGAACATAGATAAACACTATACAAATACAATTATTACAATAATATAGTGTAAATCTGTCTAAATTAGAAATCATTTTGGTATTCCGTTTGTATGAAAATTTTCCCTCCGCTGGCCCCTTAACACTGTATTTTTTACTTTTTTATTGTTAGTTTTATGTCTTGTCGTGTACAGTTTGTATAAATAAACGATTTTCTTTTTTTTCTTCTTTCTAAATTGAATTTATTTTTGATAAAAAAACCTCCAGCTGGCCTACCATGAGCTTCATATGGTTATGGTAATGGCTGTCAAAATTATGTCAACAGTGTCAGTTCAAACCCCAGAAGAAAATGAATGTGTGGGTCAGCCAATCTATACACAATTTGACAGCCATAGCTATAACCATATGGAGCTCGCGGTAGCCCTGCGTTATCGGTTAAATCAACAATGTGAGTACCTATGTATATATTAATCTATTAATCAGTTTTTCAATTATCCCAAAATTGCCAGTTTTTAGGAAATTATGTACCACTTAGATAATTTAGACATCACTAGAAGTTTTTATTTGTATATTTCCGTTAGTATTATGCCTCGATTGTCACGACACGTGATAAGTTATTCTGGCGACGACGGTTGTAGTTGCCTTTTAACATGCACTCGGATGGCACCTTTCAAATCTAATTCTAAAACAATAGGATCACTGTCTTGCACTTAAAAATAAACAATAAACATTTAATAAAACAGAGAATACAATTAAACTAATCATTAATAATTCTATACCTTAAACCTCTAAAAATAGTCTTAGAGGTTTAAGGTGTGTATTGAAAGGTTTGCAGAATTATATTAACAGGTAGTGGCAAAACAGCAATGACGCGTCTCCTGGTTTCTTCTTCTCCCTGCTCATAGCCCACCTTATCTGGGGTCGTCGGCACAAAATGTCTTCCTATTCCATTCATTTCTGTCAGCCGTCATCTCTGCATTCACTCCTCTCTTATCCATGTCATCTTTCGCATAGTTCATCCATGTTTTCTTTAGCCTTCCTTTACTCACATATCTCCATATCTATCCATCCACATCCACACTCACCGCTCTTCTAGTCAAATGACTTTCATCCCTCTTCATGACATCAACGTATCAACGTATGAGAAATGGTAACCTAGTGAACGTGAAAAGACACTAATTGCGTGAAAACTCTTGCAGACAGATAAAAACTATGTTTGTCTGAATCAATTCATAAATACTAAGGATGTGAAAACGAATAAATTAAAATAGATTACCAAAGAAAGTATTAACCCAATAGTGTTTATATATTTTTTGGTTACTTGCTGATGGAACAAGGGTGTGGGCCCACCTGATGTTGTGTCGTAACCATCGCCTATAAAAAAGCATGGCCTTGCGTCCATCAGCTTAAGGTGTATAGATGCTAGACTCACGTGCCAATAATTTCACCGACACGCTTCTATTCAATTGGCAATTTGATCAATAAACTCTAAGGGTGTTATTAATAATCCTGGCGTAGCGTTGGACTAGTTAATCCGTGTTTTGTCACATTTGCTCAAGTTGACAATTGCATGTCAATGCAAGAGACAAAACACAGATTAACTAGTCCAACGCTACGCCAGCTACGCCACTACGCAACGCTGGAGTAGTTAAATCGTGTTTAGTCACATTTGTTCGAGTTGACAATTGCATATCAATGCAAGAGACAAAACATGGATTAACTAGTCCAACGCTACGCCAGGATTATTAATAAGACCCTAAGTTACTTACAAATAGGTGAAACTCTTTACGAAAAACGTGGTGGGTATTGTCCTATAACCACCATCCATATAAAAATAAACGGTAGGAACCAAGCCGTAGTTTGTTGCCTGTTTGTTTATGCTTGGTCGCGTGGAACTGGCACCTAGACTATCGTACACAAAGATCACTTTGAAACGTCTTAAAGCTAGATGAGTCTATTAGTCGCCAGTTCCACGCGACCAAGCCTAAAAGAACAGGCAACCAACTACGGTTTAGTTCCTACCGTTTATGCCTGAGAAGTTCCAGTGTGGTGCCACTTCAACTGAATGTTTTGAGTTTAAAAGACATGGTCAATACGTTAAAAAAATCCTAAGCTTAACTCAAATCATAGCCAGGATCTGGTCTCCCGTCGTGTTGCTGACAGATATTACTGTAGCCCCTCGGACCGGTCAAAATAGTTTCCGATAAATTAAATCCCTTTCAAATTGGGGTGGAAATGACGTACCAGGAAATCGAGAGGGTGGATGATATTTTATGGTTTTGTTATGATTTTTGAATATTTCACGTTCGTGACTTTTTTTATGAAAATGAAGCTGTGAACATACTCTCAAATCAATTGGGCGGAGAGGAGTGGCCAGAAAGAGGGGGGTTTTAAAGACTTTAAAGATGGAAATAATAAAAAAAGGATGGGTTCGCAATTTGGCAAGTTTTTAGAGTCAAAACAGGGGCCTAGCTCATCACTGTTGCTAGAATTCGAACTGGTATTCTCACGAAATATCCATGAGAAATCCATTATTTAAAAGGGCATAAACCTTTAAATACCTACTGCAAAATTATCGTATCCTTAAATTAATATTGGATAGCCTGTCAGTTCAGTTGGTAGTAGCTCTGCTTCGCAGGTTTTGGGTTCGATCCCCACCAAGAACAAATATTTGTGTGCTGAACACAGACGTTTGGTTTCTGTTTGGGTATTATATTGTGTTCTTATAATGTACATAGGTATTATATCAGCTATCTGGTTACCATATTACAAGCTCTGCTTAGTTTGGCACTACATAGTGTTGTGTAAATTGTCTACAATATTTATTTATTTTAAAATATGATGGCTTCTATTTTATATTTTGCTGAAAATGATAAATAGAACCGGTCAAGGGTTGAAAGATCTCACTATTCAGAGTCTTCAAGCAGTCCGGTGAGGGATGAATGCCTGTCACCTTCACCAACTCGAGTGAAATTTAATTTGGTAAGGGCTGCACTCGGCTTAGGACTGGGGCTATTACGTGTGGAGGCTATTGCTATCACGGAAATATCACATTAATTTATTAAATAAAAACAGAAGTTCTTGAACAAAGGTTTTTCTAACCATTTTTTTCACTGGAATTTGAAAAAGTGAATAAATTGCTCTTGTAAATGTATTTACAAGAGATCTCTAATACAATTCACACAAAACTATCTTTCAAAATTAAGCAGAGCTTGTAGATAGATAGATAGAAAATACTTTATTGCACACCACATAAAATTAACAAGGGAATACAGAAAATCATCAAAGTGGAATACAATGGGCGGTCTTATCACTAAAAGCGATCTCTTCCAGACAACCTTGGGATGGACTGGACTTGTAATATGGGAACTAGATCTTTAAATACGTACTTAGAATATAATAACACCCAGACAGAGAAAAAACACCTGCGTTCACCACACAAATACTCGGCACGATTAATAAGCAAAGTGGATATTTTGGTGAAAGTGTCTGGGGAAGTATCAATGTGCCAATTTCTGTCTCCAATTATTGATGCACGCCATTGGTATGCCGATTTGAAGGTGTGTGTGACAGGACATAACAAACTTAGCACTATACTACATGCGACTTCTCAGAATGATGGACGGAGTGCGATTCCTGGGGCACGTTTATGTACTGTGGGATTAACGCAGACAGAGACAGATAGATGAGACAAAAGTAGCCGAAACTCCATCGCCAGAGTTGACCACTAAGCTGATACAAACCAGTCAATTTCATAGCAATTTGTATTCAACATGTAATAGAGCACGGGACACTAAGTCCATCTGAGGGCGGATAGCTGTGATTTTCGGAAAACCTCTCTGAATATTCAATTTTATTTATAAACAGCCTGTATAAGCCACGGCGCATTCAATTTTCATGAATTCAGGTTATTTTGCATCTCGCTTCTTCTGGCTTAGAGAGAAAGAGATGTGACAAGAAGTATTCTTCAAAGATATCCAAGTCGAGTGAAGTGGTAGATACCTACCTACCTACGGTTACGTGGATACGGCTTTGTGGAAATATAAATAATTACTTGTACCGAATTTGTTTGAGTTTTAACGAAGTATAGGTAAAGGTACATGAAATATGCCGCAACTGATGCAAAATAAGTCTTACTTCGTAATATAACTTATTTGACACGATAACGTGTTCCTGGTTCTTTTAAACCACTGTGGTGAAAGGATTTTAAGTGTGCTTCAGAGAGGCTCCTTTCGCGCACTCGACACATTTTTCGAATTTTTAGATTCTACGACTCACGATGTTTTCCTTCATCGTTTGAGAGTAGGCATAGTGCTCATACATTTTTCGACAGAAAAACTCATTAATACATGGCTGGATTTGAACTTTGAACCCACGGACTTAAGGATCTTAAGGCGGGGCTGTTACCACTAGACCACCAGTGCTCTCGAATAAGTCATTCATTCAAACTTTCACACAAACATTCAAACTTTCACTTCATGAATATCCATATAAATTTCTTCATATTTTATAAACTCTCCCCTCGTCCCAGGGGCCAAAACCACGCATTAAAAAGTACATCGACCCATTAGAGTGAAGTGTTGGCAATGGTAAGACAATGGGTAGAGGGCCCTCCTTGGGCCTTGTTTGCACAATCTAAACGCCCTTGCTGTTGACGGTATGCCTTTAGGAATGTTGACAGTGTCACAGTGACACTTGTGCTTGTCAGTACTCGTCCTTTTAGCGCATTTTCAATGTAATTGAATAAGACATTTCTGAATGAATAAGACTATAGTTACCTACATTTAAATAAGACTATAAAAAAATATTTATAAAATATATTTATAACTCAAGTGAGTTTTTTTGTTTGTGTTTAAATAATAAGACGCTCCAAAGAAATTTGAGAAACCTTTAAAGTATTTTCTAGCGAACAAAGGGATAATTACCACGATTAAATTTTGTGTATAACATTTCTTTTATTCGTGGGCTCTTTTATTCGTGTGCTGAAATATCTGAAGTCAAAAATCACAAAATTAAATCAATGGTTACTATCCTGTTCATAAAAATTGCGTTTAAAATCATGATAGTTTCAAAATTGACACTTCATGTAATCCTGCTTCTAGCTTCGATCTTAATACTTATCGGAAGTAATAACGCTCTAGCACATCCCCAAACAAGTCAATCAGATTCCCTCGCTAATCCAAAACCCCGCGACACTGTTTGCCGACAAGTACAAACAGCCGAACAGGGGTCCTTTGTACCCGATGAGGTGTTGCCAACTAATACAGTTCCGTTTGATGTGAGTGAACGCTGGTGTTTTTCTTCGATTGACGGGTGAATGATTGATTTATTTTTCAAAGGTGGTTGTTCAAATTTTAAATTTGGAATGAAAATTTCAAAGAACCATAGACTTTTCAAACTCCAGGAAAGAAGGACAGATAACGCATTTTTGAGCGTGCCACGCATGCTTGAACTTAGTGTCAAAAGCGTATGATATTTAACAGAAAGTGCTGGAACTTAGTGTCAAAATCCTACGAACTGGCGAATAAATTCGGTGGCCGTTCAAACCAATGCCATTTCGTCTCATTGTAATGGTTATCCAACCTCCTTGGAAAGAACAAGCTTTTGAAATTCAAAATGTATGATCCTTTTTCTCTGTGTTCCAGTAACCTGGCATAGGGTGAGTCGGTACTCCTGTCAGATTATAAACGATGACAGGCAACGCAGTTTGTCAGCAACCGACATTCCACAGTGTCAACGATCTCTCTACAGTGCAGTGGGCCATTCACAAACGTTGAAATGATTTTTATTCCATTGCAGCCTTAATGACAGAGCTACCAACATAATAAAATATATCAGTAGAAGTACGGTTGCTCAGCAATGACACAGTATTCACATGGAGTCAATACCGCTGAATCAAACCGCGCGCAGATTGACAAGTATAGTCGAGTATTAATAGCGGTCTGAGGCAAAGGCGGTGCGGGTTATTCTAGCAACTAAGTTTTTTTTTTTTTTTTATGAAAAAAGAAAAGGACTCCATATAATTTTTGATGGTGATGATTAGCTCCTGCAATAGCTTTAAAAAGTACTTCTTTGGACTGCTACCTAAAAGCCAGCGCCAACGTCGTACGTCAAATACTTTGGACTGTTATACCTAACAGCCACTAATAGTACGTCATAGAGTCACTAACGCACTTATCGCATATCGCATCGTTGTTGTCATTATGCAATGATATGACTCTTAAAGTTAGCTTGCACTACAGGTATCTGCCGGCTTTTTGATTTGCTTGCCGTTTTATTCGCAGTTCGAATAAAATACTACCGTAGTCCAAAGCAGTCCCAAATCCTCTCGCTATCACCGCTCCCGCTTATCCCCGGTCCCACTCACAATACCAATATTAACTGTCATTTGCAAGAATCGCGTTGTGATTAATCGAAGCGGAGGACAGACGAGCAGGTGAGCTTGCTGTGCGATTCTTTAATTGCGCGCGCTTTATCCAGCGCTTTTGTACCGCTGATTAATACGGCCATTGTTGAAATGTTGTGATTACATTAGTCTTGATGTTCCATTTGTCAGAATGCGAGGAATAGCGGTGCGAGGAGCGGTGGGTTTGATCTTGGTTATTTAATTTAAGAATATGGTATTTATAAAAGTACTCTTTACGTTCCTACCTTAGTTACTATGATTAGATTCGTATTGCTTTATATCATCTAGTCCTTTATTATTGAGGCATAATGCAGACTTGTTTAACCTAATATACGTAATAAATACGTAATACCACTTCCAAATTGTTATTTAATAAATGAATTTGAATGGCAATAAAAAAAGTGACTTAGACTTATTTCAAGCATTGTTTGTGTGTTTTTATATTTTTAACTGTTGTAACATTCACTTTTCACTATAGTAAGGGTGAATAATAGGGGCTAAGTTATTGACTCTAGTAAGCTAGGTAACGAAGTTTTTTAACATTCACATGAAATCTGTCATGGCTAGACTGATAATTTCTGAGACAGACTGACAGTAATTTTACAAAACACACTACTATATTCGGTTCTCGGTCTACTATTTTTTATATCTGGTACAAATTATACGTAGTTGGTATGCAATAGGTACACTTATCCAAAATATATTTTAATGACATCCGTATCAGCGGCAGAGTCGACCAATCAAAACATAATAAGCGACCTATTCATCAGCTAATGCCTTGAATCAAAGCTGAGAATTATTACAATCGGCTCTTTGCTCGTTTATTTATATTAATTCTGTTGAACGATATTTGATAGCGGCTCTGTCTTGTTAGCGCTAAAGAAACGTCATTCAATCAATATTGTTTTATCGGTCGTAAGGTCTGCGCACATCTAGGCAATTGCAATGGCGATGACGATCACGTGAATTGCTGTCATATTTGACAGCGTTTTAGCTGATCGCTATCGCCATCGCCATCGCCTAGATGTGCGCAAACCTTAGCTCAGTCTTTGGAGTAAATGTTTGCATCATGCTCCGCGTTTTTGTCTTTATTGAAAAAAAAATTGGTATTAAAAATTGTAAAAATTAAAAAAATAATTTAATATTTTGTATTTAAAAGTTTAATATTTAATATTTTAATTATTGTTTAAAATTGTTGTTGTCTTTGTTAAAAATTTAATGGTGACAAACTGTCTCTTCTCTTTTCTGTTTTAAGGCCTAGATATACCTATTTAATCTCTAGATAGGAAAAAAATAAACACGAAAGTAATGTAAGTCCATAATTTGGTCAACTCGTAAATTCGGAATAAGTCTGGAATAAGTACTTGTTTTGGCCATTAGCTGAGAAATCCACGTTCTTACATTATTTTTTTATAGAATTCCATCTCATTCGATGCCTTATTCATTGCTTTTTAAAATTAAAAACAACCACTACCAAACAAATCCCTTTCAAATATAAATTATGGCGTGTAATGTTAAACGCTTCAACACTCTACTAATTATTTATTTATTTTCCGTTCTTTTGTTGAGTGAACGTTCTCAGCCTGTTTAATGAATGGTTTCATTGAACGAACGAAATGTGATATCAGAGTGCTAATGTACGGATAGCCTGACAGTACTCGCCACACAGAATCACGCTTAAAGGCCTGCGCACATCATCTAAGCAATGGCGATGGCGATCAGCTGAAACGCGGTCAAATATCGCGGTCATATTTAATCGTTGTCATAATCCTATATCATTCCACTGCTGGACGTAGGCATCTCCCAAGACAATTCACTGAGCTCGGTCTTCGGCTTTTCTCCTCCAGTGTAGCCAGCTACATTTCTCAGATGGTCGACATCCACCTTGCTGAAGGGAGTCCTACACCACACTTGCCTAAAAAAAGCATTGCTATTGGCAAAAAGTCTGCATTCAAAAATCTCTATGGAAAGACTTAAAATTGCTTTAGTGGAACTTGGCAAAAAAAGACTATCGTGGTTATATCTCAACAAATAACCACTTTACTATAAAGATATTTAGATTAGTTTATGTGCTAATAACCTAATTAGGGGTCGTAAACTGTGGCGGAAAGAAAATTACTCTTTGACGTTTAAGTATATGCAAATGCATGTTTGTACTTGAAACGTCAGTCGCTTGAAGTAGGTATATACCAAGTAAATTATTACCTTATTGTCACAATAAATTACCGTCATTACACGACTTACAGGTAATAATTAGTTCAACAGCAAAACGTATTGCTGTAAAATATCGTTAGTAACAAAAAAATATACGCGTTGACCTGAGAACCTACATCATTATTTTGTCGGTTAAAAAGGTACTTTGGCGCTGGCAACCCCTGTCGGTGGTATAAGCTGCGCGTACTGTAATTCTGAATTCAACCCTACACCACGAAACTACCGATTGTCCATTACAGGTTCATTGTTTTAGCGAATTTCAAATAATTCACCATTGAAATGAGTATAATTGAACGTATAATACGACCGAATGAAAGAGTAGTGTTAATTTGATCCTTCCTGGTGATTGTGAGATTGGTATTTAAACTGGCAGGTGTAAAAAAAATACGGATCTCATTTCTAAGCCACAAATTTATATTTTGCGCATACTAAAAATAATCTTTTTAACGGCTATAAATATAAAATTTCCTTACATAAGGGTTGACTAATTACATCATCATCATTAGCCTGAAAAATGCCACTACTAGACATAAGCCTTCCCAAACATTTCCAGGAAAACCTATTCTGGGCCTTCTCCATACACCAATTTCCCGCGATCTTAACAATGTTAAGTGACTCTGATATAATGAAAAACTCTGAAAAAGGGGATAAATATTTTGGTGGAAACCGCGTCTATAGAATTGTTGTGCCTTGCAAGGTGAGGCGAGTATTTGCAAAAAGTAAGTAGAAAATACTGGTTAAGAAGGATCGAAGACCGGGCTCAGGTTTTGATAGAGACCTTGTAAGTTTTTCCATCAGGTGTGATGGCAGCCAAATGTTTAGCTATAAATATGCAATAATTAAAAAAAAGTAAAAGTCACATGCGTTTCGTAGTTTAATGTAAACGATGAAGAAGAATGAGAAAGAAAGACTGTTCTCATGTGCCATCGGCCATAAAAACTATAAGTCGCTAAAGAGTCTGTGTTTGTACGTTTAGTGTGGGATTTACTGGCTCTTTGCAAAAACTTGTTAATACAACATTAATTACCGTGTGAACGCATCTTATTATTTGACTCTCTCATTGAAGTGTGTCTTGTTTACTATTATTATCATCATCGAACATCTTATTTTTAAATAATCTAAAATTATTATTTAAAAAGAAGATTTAGAATTTTACAATTTCCAAATTCAAATATTTTCGAATGTATGACGTTGCCCATAGTGAACTTTCACCTGAAAAAAAAGGCGGGAAACAGCGAGCAGGGAGGCGCGTTTTTTTTCCCACCTAAATTTAAAATTAAAATTTTGTATCAATAAAAGATCAGTAGAGTTCTGTAAAGTATTAACATTTATTATTGTATTATTATTAAAGTATTTAAGTGTATATATATATCTGGTAAGTCCTTGTAAGTAGTTTTTTCATGGAGGAGCCACCTGACCCCGGCGGGGGCACTTCCCCGCCGGTTGGTTGCTATGTAACAGTATCAAATAGCTTTGAAAAACTAAATTCAAATGATTCAGCAATGGATACAGACACATCTGTCTCCAAGAAACGCAAACGAACTCGCACTTGCAAAATGTGCAAGCATTGTAATAAGAGGAAGCGACATGGTTCCAGTGACACCAAAAAGGGTTGTGATTGTGAGGAATCCCCAATAGTTTCGGATATTTCTAGCCTTGAGTCTAATACTGAGCCACCAGTGGCTATGGTCTCAGACCCTACATCCACCCCCGCTGTTCAGTCACCTGATTCATCTCCACCACCGGCGGCACCGCCGGCTCCGCCGGTCCCAGTTACAAGAGCCCAATATGAGCCTAATGATAATGCCCCGTATATTGTACATGTTCAACGAATTACTGAGTCGCCAAATGACGGCTCTACCCTTCACCCCATTATATTTGGAAAATTCTTAAAACGTAACGCTATATACAATGTTGTGAATGGTAGTGTTAAAAGGATTGGTAGAAACAGAGTTTCGATTGCATTCAATAATCACATAGATGCAAATGCTTTTATTAATCACAACAGCCTCAATAGTAATAATCTGAAAGCATTCATACCAACATACAATGTCTCTCGCATGGGTGTCATCCGCGGAGTACCCACAGATCTCTCTCCAGAAGAGATGATGGAATGCACCACGGTTCCCAATGGTTGTGGAAAGATTTTAAAACTAAGACGCATTAATTTCAAAGAAATTGTAAATGGAGCTCCAGTTTGGAAGCCAACTCAAACCGTAGTTGTAACATTTGATGGTCAAGTGTTACCAGACCGTGTTTATATGTGCTATACTGCATTAATAGTTCAGCTATATACCTACCCAACCATCCAATGTTACAACTGCTGTCGTTTTGGACACACAAAGTTGCAGTGCAGGTCTAAGCCCCGCTGCTTCAAATGTGGCAAAGAGCATTCAGGTGATTCTTGTGATATTGATGAGGAGTGTATATCTTGCTGCTCATGCGGGGGAATACACTTTGCTACCAGTAAGTCATGTCCGGAATATACAAGACAACAAAAAATTAAATTTTCAATGGCAGAACAGTGTATTTCCTACGTGGAAGCATCCAGGGTACATCCACCCCTGTCACGTTCGTATGCTGAAATATTAGCAACAGCCAAAGATCAAAATATCCAATCTCAAAAACCTCACACAAGAAACCATGTAAATCCTCCATCTTCTAGAAGAACTGTCTTTTTAAAGCCACGTCCAACTCCAACACTAGCCAAAGGCTATGATCAAAAAGCACACAAGAACATAACCAATACTCCATCCCCAGGCCTATCTAATGGCTGCGCTCTGAAAACAGGCGGAACTGAGGATAGACAACTAAATATATCTGATGTAATTGCCCTTTTAAAATCATTAATACAATCAAATACCATAGAACCGTCCAACGCTGCCAAAATTATTGACATCATCTCTATTCTACACTCACAACCACAATGGATCACACCCGATCCGCAGTTCAATGGAACTGCAGGAGTGTAGTCACCAAAAAAAGTGAAATTATCTATTTAATTAATGTATACAACCCTTTTATTATCGCCATCACAGAATCTTGGCTTAAGCCAGGATCTGTGTTCAAATTGAGTGGCTTCTCCTGCCTTAGGAACGATAGACCTGATGGGTATGGAGGAGCTGCTCTTATTATAAAAAATTCATACTTATTTTCTCATTTCCCTCTCCCTCATGATAATAGCAATTTTAATGCTGTTGCCTGCATTATTGAGAATGTATGCTTTGTTTCTATTTATATCCCTCATCCTTCCTCCCAAATTCTCACAGAAATAGATAGCTTGTTATCTCATATTCCTAAACCATGTGTGGTCATGGGAGATTTTAATGCTCATCATAGGACATGGGGTAGCTCCATGTCTAATACTTACGGTAGAGACCTCTTAGATATTATTGATGTACAAAATCTCTGTATCCTAAATGATGGATCTCAAACTCGTCGAACAAAACCTTCAGAGAACAATAGTGCAGTAGATTTAACAATAGTTTCACCTAGTTTAGCATCTTCAATTACTTGGCACACACAACCATCCACACATGGTAGTGATCATTTCCCAATAATATTAAAGTTTTCAAAATTTAAAGCATGTGAAATGCCTAGAACTCCACCCAGAATGAGACATAAAATAATTAAAGACAAATGGAGTGATTATAGAACTCATATTGAGAATAATATTAACACTTTGCCACATATTTCACAAGGTATTTCACTTTGCGCAGATAGTTTTTCTAAAAGTTTACTTGATGCTGCTGATTCCACTTTTCCTTTGAAAAATACTGCTTCTGGAAAATTGCCATCTCCACCATGGTGGGATACAGAGTGCAGTGTAGCTGTAGCTCAGAGAAGGCAGGCAGAGTTGACTTACAACTCTGATATGTCTGAAAATAATTTTGACGAGTTAGTTGACATAATGGCTAGAACCAAAAAACTTTTAAAAGATAAAAAATTCCAAGGCTGGAGAAGCTTCTGTTCAACCTTATCTCCCAGCACAAAACCATCAGAAGTCTGGAGAAATATTAGACGTTATAGATCTGGAGTTAGTGATAAAACTTTTACCGTTATGCCACCTTCTCTACGTGATAGTTTCCTTGACCGGTTGGCTCCACCGACAGTCCCCCCTAGGGAATTATTAACCCCTATTCATGTTTCTGGTTATACTTGTCCATATGGCCTGGATGCTCCTTTCTCTCTTGATGAGCTGAAAGGTGTACTATCAGACGTTCATGATACAGCTCCAGGTAAAGATGGTATTCCTTATTCTTTTTATTCACATCTTGGTGAAAACGCTTTGCATTATTTTCTTGATCTCATCAATTGTGTCATGTTGACAGGTGTCATCCCTTCAACATGGAAAACGCAAATAGTGTTGCCATTCTTGAAACCATCTAAAAATCCTACTGATTCCATGTCCTACCGACCAATAGCATTGTCTCCAGTTATCATTAAAATTGCAGAACATTTAGTTAAAAATAGAATAGAATGGTTCATAGAAAATCAGAACATTTTACCTAACAGTCAATATGGCTTTCGGAAAGGTAGAAGTTCTATGGATAGCTTAAGTGTTTTTACAACTGACATTCGTATAGCTTTTTCGCAAAGTAAATCGGTTGTAGCGACTTTCTTAGATATCAAATCGGCATATGATAATGTTCTTATTGAGTTGCTCATAAAGAAATTACATGTTTTGAAAATTCCAAATTTTTTAACCAACTTTATTCAAAATATGTTGGCTGGCAGAGTAATTTTTTTAAACACGACAGATATCTCAAGAGTTGCGTGGAAGGGTTTGCCTCAGGGTTCTGTTTTGAGCCCTCTTTTATATAACATATATACATATGATCTAGAAGCATCTGTGAGTGATGTCGTTAGTATCTTACAGTATGCTGACGATTTGTTACTCTATTCGTCTAGCACCTATATTAATACAGCAGCCGCTAATATAACATTTGCGTTACAATTTTTGAAATTATGGTTGGACAAACATGGTTTGGAGCTGTCTCCTGCTAAAAGCATCGTGGTTCCTTTCACCCGTAAAACTAACATACTACCATTAAACATTGTTTATGATGGTATATCCATTCCTATAAAAAGCCATGCCAAATTTTTAGGTGTAATATTAGATTCGAAGCTTGTTGGAGGTCCACATTGTGAATATGTCGTAGAAAAGTGCGAAAAACATCTTAATTTATTAAGATGTCTATCTGGTGTTTGGTGGGGTGCTCACCCCTTTTCTTTAAAACTTATTTATAATGCTTTAATTAGAAGTACACTTGATTATGGCACTTATTTGTTAGAGCCTGGAAGAGTGCAATTTTTCAAGAAATTAGACTCTATACAGGCAAGAGCTATGCGTATAATTATGGGGGCAATGAAGTCCAGTCCAATCAATGCACTACAAGTAGAATGTGGTGAACCACCTCTACATTTAAGGCGCCAATTTTTATCAAGTAGATTTTTCTTCCGCACTTTGCAATTTCAGAATCACCAGCTTCATTCTAAAATACAGCATCTTTCAGAGCTTATTTGCTCTTCTTCATATTGGAGTCATAAACCACCTCCCCTTTTAATTAATAGTTTTAACAAATATAAAACACTGTCAGCTTTGACTCACCAATCGCTTCTTTTACCTATTTTCCAGTGCAACTATAGAGCTTTAATTACACCCGTTAACATCCATTTTGATCTAAATATTGACCGTAATGAAGCGCATGCTAATATTTATTTTAAATCTATTGTTGATGATCGATGGCGAGGGTGGCATCAGGTATACACCGATGCCTCCAAGCATTCACAGTCAGAATTTGTTGGTGTAGGTGTGTATCACAGACAGTATAATGTTGTACAAAAAGTTAAATTACCTCCTGAGACGTCAGTTTTCACTGGAGAGCTATTTGGCATCGTTAAAGCAATAGATTACGTGTTGATAATGAAACTTAAAAATACCATTATATTTAGCGACTCAATGAGTTGCTTACAATCTCTTGTAAAATACCCTTTTCGATCAAAAACTTTTTACCCGCTAGTAATGCAAGCTAGGTCCAAGATATTTGAATGCAAAACCAAGGGTTTTACTGTTAACTTTGCGTGGGTACCGAGTCACTGTGGTATTCTTGGTAATGTACGTGCTGACAAATTAGCTAATGAGGCTGTGGAGTGTGGAGACCTTTTCCCTTACATAAACTACGTTCACGATCTCGTTGCTTTACCTAGGGTATATCTTAAATACTCTTGGAATGAATATTGGGACCACTCTGGTAACATTAAAGGTAAACATTATAGGCTGATTCAAAATTCAATACCGATAAAACCCTGGTTTTTTAGGCTTAAACTCGGAAAACGTGCTACTACTATTTTGATAAGAATGCGCCTGGGGCACTCGTGTACCCCAGCGCATTTAGCACGGATGAAAATTATATCTGATCCATCTTGTGACTGTGGAGATGAATTTGGTGACCTCAATCATATATTCTTTGCTTGTCCTCAAAATAATAATAGAAAACTTTTTGAAGATCTCGTTTCCTGTCGAATTCCTCTTCCTACAAATATCACTGTTCTCCTTTCTTCCTTGGATCCTTGTATATACCATTGTTTAGCATCCTTTATTTATGTAAATAATATTAAAATTTAATTTGTATTTACCATTTTATCCCTATGTTTGTATATATTTCCTTTTCTTGTTTTTTGTTATTAGTTTTGTAAACCCTACTGATCCTGTCCCAATCCTTAGTCCGCGTATTTTATTATTACCTGTTTCCCTAATTTTTTGAACCAAGTAAAACAATCTGTAAATGGCAAATGCATAAACCCATGCGACGCCAAAAAAAAAAAAAAAAAAATAAACTTTCACCTTAAAATTGTCACATGTAATGTACCTAACATTTGAATTTAGAACACTCATCATTCGAGTTTGCATTGATTGATTTCATATAGCGTCAACCGCTAACATGGGTGGCGGCCGTACTAAAGATCTTGTCAATAATTTCCCGAAAACATTAAAATTCCTTAGGCTAGGCTAGGTTGAAAATAATATCCACTGATATACCACTTCCTAAAAAACCTAAAGCTCAAAGATTATGACATAAAATTCGCCAAAAGTATCCTGTATCATTTATTACCTTTCCCAATTTGCCGAAACCACGAACTAATTTCAGCAATGTAATATTTATCATCCGCTGTCCCATCGGTCAATCTCCGGACAATGGTCGTCCGGGTCCGGACTACGGTACCGTCTGTCAAACGCACGCGAACGTTCACACCACGCAGTAATAAGCCTCCTACTGTTTGAATAAAGAACGTCGACAAACAACCCCATTAGAAATTTTACTTTAAACCTATGATATTAAGATTGAATTTCCAGTGACTGTGTTACAGTGTAAGCTCTGGTAGCATTATGAAAAATGATACAAACTCCGAATTTAAACTCATTCGAATTTCACCTTTGGATTCGATGCGTTAAGGTTGAATTTCACGTGGCTCGTTGAGCCGATAGATTTGTAATAGAGGTTATTTCGTACACAATCGAAATAATGTGTCAGTGTCGAGTATTGTTTTGTGGGTAATCGGCCGCTGTTTTTCTTACTAATTGGACAAGAAATCAAAGTGATGTGAATAGGGTGTTGAAGAGAAATATTTCTTATTAGACCTCTATTGGTTTTATCCTTTATTTTTTTATGAAGCTTTGAAAGCAATTAAAAGCAAACACTTGAAATACTTAATAAATACTCAATCTTAATCAAATATCTCGTAGTAATTTGAGTTTTCAGTCATCATCCGCCAGCTAATTAGATGTGGTAACTACGGCAAACCCTTCCAAAAGGTCACTTACGTTATTCCTTGAAATGTCCAGAAAAGCCCAGTAGTGGACTTTTGAGGCAGATGATGATAATCGGAATGCCTAGGTACCTACTTGGTTTCTTTTATAAAAATCAATAGAATAAGTAATTTATGTACACTTGACAAAAGAGTAGCGAATTAGCCATTCACACAGACAGCGTCTCAGGCAGTGGAAAGCATTGCAAATATGGACGAGGTGTGGGAGCGACCTAAACCAAACAACAAATTATTCATAACCTTAGTGTTTTAAGAAGCGGTTACCGTCGACATTTTAACGATTTTAAACCTAAAAAAAACACCGTTAAAATTTGACAAAGTCAATGATTTCCAACTGGCTTCGTGTGATAGTCTTACATCGTACACAACTGTCCGGCATGGCATAGAACGTTTGAAAACGCTTTATTACGGTCTCCTGTTTTTATAAAACAATACTTATAGAATGCATAAAAACTTGCGTAAGAGTTTTTTCTCTTCTGTGCATATGACAAAGGGTTAAGAAATTCAACTCAATTTTAAAAGTAACATTGTCAGGGAAAATCTTAAGTATTTATATTGTTAAAAAAATGTTGATGCTAAAAATACAAAAAACGGGTACTCACAGAACATAACCGCAAGTTATGCAATAATTTAACCCGTCAATACCCTACCACACAAGCGCCAAAAATTGGCTAAACCTTACAAAAAGTCGGTCTCTCTGACCGCGCCAACGAGCCCAATAAATCATCTCACGGCCTCCGCCGCCTCCCCTTGATTTAATATTGTCATAATAATAAAAACTCGCGTTAACGCACTCGCGAGCACAGAGCTGTAACGAGCAGATGTTCCAAGATGGTAATAAGAAATGAATATAGACTCGATAGAGCATTAAATTCTTCTAGGGTGAATTTTAAAAGAAAGAAACAATGAGGATTTCAATCAAAATTAAAATACAAGTAGTGTCACTTTTTTATCAAATACCTGATCATTTGAGTTGGTATTCTCAAAAAAAAAACATTTTCGTTAAAAAAATGTTGCAATTAGCGGTGTTTTTGGTCTGCATTTTTTTTATGCAAAATGTATTATAAATAATAAATAAATAAATAAATAAATATTCTGGACAATTCACACAACACTACCCAGCCCCAAACTAAGCAGAGCTTGTAATATGGGAACCAGATAGCTTATACAGGGTTATTCATTATTAACTGCAAATGCTCAGGAATTAGGTTCAACAAATAGAATAAAAAATATTTATGAAATTATTTTTTTTTAATTTGATCAAAAATTTTTTCAAGTTTTTGTATCAAAATTTTATTTTTATTAATTTCTTTACGGCTATTGCATAATGATTGCCATGGAGAACAGGACGATGACCCACCCAGGCGGTGACTGAACGCAGAGTGTCACTCACGGCGCGCGGGCGCGGATTAAAGGTCAAAATAGGTCAGGCGCCAATGATTCCTTTATCGATTTTCTCGGGATTTTCATAACAAAACTTAAAAAAAATCATTTCATAAATATTTTTTATTTTATTTGTTGAACCTAATTCCTGAGTATTTGCAGCTAATAATGAATAACCCTGTATAATACTTGAATACATTTTTTTTTTTTTTGTAAATACATACTTAGAATACAATATAACACCCACAATAGACAGAGAAAAAACATTTATGTTCACCACACAAATATTTGTTCTCGGTGGGGATCGAACCCACGACCTACGGCGCAGAAGGCAGAGCTACTACAAACTGAGCTAGAGGCCAGTCAAATGTATACGTCCCAAAAAAATGTCTTAAAATAAAGACATTAGCTAAAAATGCTTTCAAATACTTACTATAAAATAGATGGGGGGGCCATCTATTTTCCCCAACTTCGAAAACATCTTGCCATTACAGGAAATGATGCAGACACATCCACTCTGCCTTTCCAAGCTATGACAGCAATCTACACGTGTTATAGCTGATGACCTTTTTTGTCCCAGTTCGGCAAAGCTTTTGACACCTGCGTGATAGCTACTTCAATTTGCCTGAGGTGGTTAATGTGGTTGAAACATCAATAACACTTAGCGTCGCGTCGAGGCGGTCTCGACGACCAACCGCGGTAATTAAGGGTTAAAATTGATACGTTAAGGATTCATCATTTTATTGTGAAAGGTGAAAGTTTTTACTTCCGTATGCGATTTTAGATTAATGCGTTTTTTAGGGTGGTTCTTTTTGATATGGTGGTATTATCGAGTAAAGTAAGATATTGTAATTTGGAACAGAGTAAAAGGTCACTAATGTTCCTGTTAAACTGTCATGTCAATACATAAGTACTTAAATATTATAAAATATGGTTTATGTGTGAATAGTATCTTCGAAATTTAGAATAAAAACTCGTTTTTTCTATTGATATTTAATGCTGATTGAAGCTCACCAATTAGGTTGGTATTTATTTCTTATCAATAATGAAATGCGATGTCAACATTTGTCGCATCGACACTTGAAAAACTCAATCAGTGAATCTGCGCACACGCAGCATGTCTGTCCATTGGCGGCTGTGTCCATAAGCGGACGACTTTTTCTTGCCCATTTTGGACATCAATCAGAACCGTCAAAACAATAAATTGTACAGCCTTATCATCTCGAAATGTTTTTTGATATAAAGAAAGTAGATTGGTATTATACAGACGTGATTAAAATAATAGAATTTGTTAAGGATATACCCGATAAAAGAATTTAGGGAATTAGTTGGATTGGAGACCTCTAGAGGTTAAAAATAAATAAATAAAGGATAATAAAAAAAAAGTTAAGTGAGGTGAAATAACTGGCACATGGCAACTGACGCAGGTCAGTGCATCGTAGGGCACGCCTGACGAAGGTGACCTACGAGGCGATGTTTACAGGCGATGTTTACCACTTAACATCAGGTGGGTCATATGCTTGTTCCATCAGCTAGTTGTACGAACAATGGTTTGAGTGTGATTTAACAAAACCTACATGTAACTTTTATGTCTAGCAAAACGATAAACTCTACACCGTGTGAGTACGGTTCCGGAAAAAAATATTTAAAATATTTAATAATATATTAGTGATCCAAACAGAACCAGTACCGTCTACTCCTGGCCCCAAGAAATCTGATTGGATATATAAATTATCCCCAGTCCATTTGCAGTGGGAATGCAGCGGGAATGCCGCGGTCGGGATCAAATTTGATACACGTCTTGTTGCTAAGGTAAAAACTGTCCTACTTGACGGATTTTCGACGTTTGGTGCGTTTTATAAGCGTAAGATTCTCTGTTGTGTATTTTTTGGAAGTAATTATGTTTTATGACGAGTTTGTTCTTAAAATGTACCATGCGTAGGTCTGTGAGACCCCACATTGACATATTACAGGTTAAAATATTTTTTGATAGATACTAGTTTACTGAGACTGCGTATATTTATCTAATACACCAAATTGGAAAGTAGATAGGTAGGTACTGTTTGTTTTTTTATAAATAAAAAAAATATTATATGTAAAAATAAATATAGCCACCAACGAGGCAATCAAAAAAGCTCGTCGTGGTGTCGTGTATGACTTACTTTACTTATCTTATATGAATCAAACATGTCCGTGTCATGTGTTTTGTATTGGCTTAACATTCTTAAGGCCAATCGCGCTTATTTGATTGCATCTCCTGGCCTAGACCATGGGCAAAATTTGGCAAACTTATCATCCGCATTTGATGTGCGGGCTGGTTTTTCCGCAAGTAGGCCTCTGGTGGGCCCTTTTTGCGTGACCCTTGACACGTGTTGCTCGAACTTGTTAGGTTCTACGACACCCTACATGTTTTCCTTCACCGTTTTGGTATAGTGCGTAGTGTTGGCATAGTGCACATACATTTTTCGACAGAAAAACTCATTGGTAAACGTCGGAAGACGAGGCCGCTACCACTAGACCACCAGTGCTCTCCCCTAGACCATAGGATTTGAAGGATTATTTCTTACCTTGTACCATACGTCTCACAGACTCCCGCCTAATGACGCATTTGGGAAAAACGTTTAGGCTGTGGTTGTGGGAACGACGTTCGTTCCGGAGACACTGAGTATTTATGATCATCACGATGTATCATGTGTGATACATCGACCTAATGTTACACAATCACATTTGTAAGGCTTTTGGGCAACGTCAGAGCCCGTTTTAATGATACTAGTTATGACTGTATACTACTACTATTAAATGATACTAGTAGACGGAATATAATTAGATAAGTATTAACTTTTATGGTTCTTTTTATCAGATAAAAATTAAACTTTATGCTGAGCGTGTGCATAACATTTGAGACATTATTTGACGTGAGCCAAAAAGTTACGATCGACCGTCAAAACACTAACAATATTTAAAACATTTAAAAGCTAGGTGAATTTAGGCTGAAATTTGTGGGTAGCCCTTTAACTAGATCGATGACGGCCGGCATTTGACGGCACCGTTCACCTGAGAACACAACTCGAGGACATAATTTTAGTTGGAGGTGTATTTAAATGTTCGCATTGATAGCTTCATTACATTTCTATTTCGCTCCAATTTCCGTTTACAGTATATTGTAGAACAGCTCTACGAAATAGAAAGGAAATAATTTAGTAGTACAGTTTAATTAAAGCCTTACGCACACCTAAGTGTTCTGCGGTGGCGATCAGTGAAACTCTGTCAAATATCGCTGTCATATTTGATAGCTCGAAGAACTGACAACCGTTGGGGAATGAAGATTCTCGAATGGCGACCACGAACCGAAAGACGAAGCGTATAGGGCGCCCACCCACCAGATGGACCGACGACATAATTAGGATCGCGGGAAGTCGATGGATGGAAAGGGCTCAGAAACGTTCTTCCTGAAAATGTGTAGGGGAGGCCTATGTCCAGCAGTGGACTTCTTCAGGCTGATAATGATGATGATGATTTGATAGCGTTTCACGGATCGCCATCACATAACGCTCAGATGTGCGCAAGGCTTATAAGGTTTGTTAATCCATATCTTGAATCGCCTCTTAGTTCAGTTGGTAGTAGCTCTGCCTTCTGCGGCGTAGGTCGTGGGTTCGATCCCCACCTAGAACAAATATTTGTTTGGTGAATACTGATGTTTGTTCTTTGTCTGGGTGTTATGTTGTAGTCTTAGTAGATACGTATTTATTTATTTATTTGCTAGTGTGATATTGTATGCTAAGTATGTATTTTCAATTTTTTTTTTAAAAGCCGTAAAAAATTAAGTACCTACATTATTTTTGGTCGTTGATCTTGTTTGATGAAATTTAGGAGGATTTTAGATTAATTTTTACTGTGTTTTTTACCCGTACTTAAGGATATGTCAACTAGTTTCTATAATCCAATTATCTAGCTTACTTTGTAAGGTTAAAAAATAAACAGTTTCAACCAATATCGCGTGATACTCTCTCATATCTATGTATTCAATCCCTTTAATACTAATTACAAAAGCTTATATAGAAATAGCAACCGAACAGGTGGAAGCTTCACCCTTGGCTAATTACTCACAATTATCTAGTTAATTTAAAAGGGTAGGCTGAGGTAAAGTCGTTTTAAAGAGATGGCGTGTTTGAGTTTTTTAACGCAGCGTAATGTAGAGCAAACTATAGACATGCTAAATTGTGTAAGCAACAAATTGAATTTCATTGACGACTTTTATAACTTCTTATTCCTTTACAACTTCTTCTTCTAAAGGCGGGGTTGAGCATTTTTGAAGTGGAAAAAAACCAATGTTCTCGCGACACTGTCACGTCCCCGACAGTGTCTCGTTACCGACACCT
This sequence comes from Thera obeliscata, assembly GCA_947578465.1. Taxonomy (NCBI): domain Eukaryota; kingdom Metazoa; phylum Arthropoda; class Insecta; order Lepidoptera; family Geometridae; genus Thera; species Thera obeliscata. Next base: position 16,382,947 of record OX387912.1, on the reverse strand, counting down.
CTTCTGCAAATTTCGACAAACTTCGCTAAAACTCGGAGCGGCTTAGTCAGCTCCGCACGTATTGAGCATGTCTTTCGTGTGGATTGGGTCGACTAAGCTATCAGAATGGCATAAGTGCTAGGAAAGCCTTTTCCATCTAAGCCCCTGTTCTAGGCACTATAGCGTCCCGTAAGTAGGGGTATGAGTAAATACCTGTATTTAAGGGCAAAAGATTTCCCCTGACAACAAAAAAAAAGATCCTGGGAAAGGCTATTCAATCTAAAACCCTGTCCCAGGCACTAAAGCGCCCCGTAAGTAGGGGCATTAGTAAACACTAGTTGCCCCTAACGTTATAGTATAAATAATCTACAATAGATGCTATGGTCTGTTTATATTTACTTTGCTGTGCGTCCTTTATGACATATTACATGATGTTTTTTCTGTTCATACAATATTGTATTGGCATTTTATCTGGTGTATTTATTATTATGCTGCTACGTGTATGATAAACTCTGTACTTTTTAACACTTGACAGTTGATTGGCAAGTCAAGAATGTGTGAAGTGCCTTATTCAGTAAAATTAAATAATTAGCACGAAGCTAATTGTTTTATACGTTCTGGCAATTTTCTGCAAGATTAAAATTATGTTGTATGAAAATTGCACAACAATTTAATATAACTCAATAAACGTAAAAAGATTACTGCAGCTTGCTATTTTGTCAAGCAAACAAGCAATCAAGCAAGCAAGCAAGTAAGCAAGCAAGCCAGCAAGCAAGCTAGCTAGCAAGCAATTGAAAACTTCTGCAGGCTTGAGCGTTTTTTGAAGTTGAAATAATCCGACACAGTCACTTCATCTGCCATGCAACCGACACCTCTTCGGCAAAGATCGTCAAACTTCGCCGAAATCGGGGAGGTAGGGCTTACCTCTCCGATTTTGGGGGGTATCACGGGAATCGAAAGGGTTGTCGATAGGGGTTCAAGTTTTCACTACTGTCGGCATTCTCGAAGTGCCACGAATTTTTTTACAAATAATAGCCTTACTTACAAAGTAGTTTGTGTAGACGCAGCTTTAAAGATAGCGCTTAGCGATCACCTCAAGCACAAGATAAGGCTCGATTTACACAACGCAACAAGAAGACCTGAACTGTGTGTCCTTACCAATGAAGGTGTAATCGGATCTACGTTAATTCCCTTTGTTGCGCCGGCGCATGCTAAAGGCTTAATTAATGGAACGAGATCGTATGATCGGCGGCTCCTGTGAGATGGGAGATTGCAATTGTCTAAATTATTGGAGATGTTAGAATCATCATCATCATCATCTCCATGCCCTTATCCCACGCTGCATGGGGTCGGCACAAAAGGTTTTGTTCTTCCACTCACCTCTATAATTCATCATCTCAGTGCTCACTCCCTTCAATCCTCCTTTTAAGCAATGTTTACAAATAAACGTAAAAAAAACAAGGAGGATTTTTTTTTTTTTGTAATGTTATTTCATAATTTTGTAATTTATGAGCCGATTTGAAAATTTGTTTTTTTATCCGAGAGCATTTCGTTTTTCCAAAAGAAATAGATTTTTCATCCCACCAGCTCGGAAAGGTGTTTTTGCTGTTCAACATCTGTCTGCAAAAGCCGTTTTTATCCGCTAGAGGATAAAGAAAATTCGAATTTATAGAATATCGTGTTCACTATAAGTTTGTGAATACACAACCTATTTACTTCTACCTCCATGGTGCCGAATTTATCATACAACCTTTTTTAATTTGTTAAAAACTCGCACTCGTAACCTTCTTAGTGTATTTGTGAATTCAAAACATCATGTAACCTATTTACTTCTACCTGCATGGTGCCGAATTTATCATACAACCTTGTTAAATTTGTTAAAAACTCATACTCGGAACCTTCTTGGTGTGTTACTTTTAATCGCGCCATGTTCATTTCCTCGCTGAGGTGGCATGAAAAGTTACGTGTTGCACTCGAGTGCAAAGATTTTCCACCTTGTGCCTTTATTATATAGGTGAAGGTTCAGCTGTCCTTCTAGATGCGGACACACCTGGCTCATACCAGTGGTGATACCTAATGACGCGGCAGAAAATCAATCAGACCGTTCTAGATATAGGTCTGTAGACCGCGGGGTGACATGTAACCTACCTGGAACCTGATACTCTGCACCCGTGGTAGTAGCCCACCTGGCCTCGTGAGCACCGCTTCTGGAAGGCTATCAGATGTCAGTATTAAGATATACTGGTTTTAAATGGATTGTGTTACACTGGCAACCGCCCGCGGCTTTACTCGCATGTAACTTATCTGAATAAAAAGTTGTTTGTAGGAGGAACGGAGGAACCATAGTTTGTTGACTGTTCTTCTAGGCTTGGTCGAGTGGAACAAGCACTTAGACTCACCTAACTTTAAGACGTTTCAAACTGAATATACATGTCTGAATTTGCATTTTCATTTCTGTGTGGTGGACAATTAAGAGTTCTATCTATCTTTGTATATTATTCCAGGTCCCGAGCTATATATGTATAAATTGTATAACATTGAGCAGGATATAGTTAGGCGTATTCGTTAAAGTATAGATTTTATAGAAGGATTTTAACATTGTGTCATCTTTTTCATGTAAAATTAATAATTAAGTTTGAATAGTCTCACTATGCGAAAACTTTTTCATGGTCCAAAGTTTTAAATTATCAATTAGAATAAGTTTGTTTTTCTAATAAAAAAATATTTAGTTATTGCATAGTTATGGTTTGTTGATGTAGGATAATATAGGAGAGTTCTCAATAAGCCCACCAGAGGCACTTCGGTACTCCATAAAAAAATCTAGAACATTTCAGATCGAGGATAATCTACCTGCCTACAGTTGTTTAGAAAAGAGTACATTAAGCCATCCACAAGCTCTGTCTGGCTCTGTCTCTGGCTCTGGTTTTGAGTCTGTGTGAGTGTTGACTAAATAAATCCTACATCGAAACGTCACACACGCCGTATAACACAGTGGTGAGCTCTCACACAGACTCAAAACCAGAATCAGAGACAGAGCCAGACAGAGCTTGTGGTAGGCCTACTGGATAGGTTTCTAGTTCACCGACTGTTTAATTAAGAAGTACCGATTTGCAGTAGAATAATAATTTATTATGCTATTTAATTTATGAGGTGTCTGTAGTTATAAATGGGACCACACTCGGCACACCACACCGGTTGGTATTTGCATTTTAATCAAAATATTTAACCTTTATTTTAAAGATGTCTAGCAATTAATAAATAATAAATATTGTGGACAATTCACGCAACACGTCCCAAATTAAGCAGAGCTTGTACTATGGGAACCAGATAGCTGATATGATACTCAAATACTTTTTTTTTTGTAAATACATTATATACATAGCATACAATAATAACACCCAGACAGAGAACAAACATCTACGTTCACCACACAAATACTTGTTTTCGGCGGGGATCGAACCCACGCCCCCCAGCTCAGAAGGCAGAGGTACCAACTGAGCTGTGAAGGCAGTGTGAAGAATTGCTGGATGGACTCTAGCCCTTCCTTTTCTGGACTAGGTTAAGACGATATGCTTACATTTTCATGCTGTTAGCCTTCTAGACTCTACAGTGTAGAGTTCATGGTAGGCCCTACTGTAGAGTCTACACTTTACAGTAGGCCTACCATGAGCTCCGTCTGGCTCTGGTTTTGAGTCTGTGTGAGTGCTCACCAGTGCATTATACTGTGTGTGTGGCGTTTTGACGTAAGATTTATTTAGTCAACACTCACACAGACTCAAAACCAGAACCAGAGACAGAGCCAGACAGAGCTCATGGTAGGCCTACAGGTTCCCAACCAAGTTGGTTCGATCCCCAATGAGATTAAATATTTGTGTGGTGAACACAGATGTTTGTCTGTCTGAATGTTATATTGTATTCTAAGTATATATTATGTATTTACAAGAAAAAATGTATATAAGTATTACTTTAGCTATCTGGTTCATCTGGTAGTACAAGCTTGGCTTATTTGGGGCTATTAGATAGTACTGTGTGGATTGTCTGGAAGAGATCGCTCTTAGTGATAAGACCGCCCATTGTATTCCACTTTGATGTTTTTCTGTATTGCCTTGTTAATTTTATGTGGTGTGCAATAAAGTATGTTCTATCTATCTATCTATCTAAACTAAACTAGACAATAACCGGCACGATAATTACCTACCAAGATAAGGTACATCACAATCCTAAATATCAAGATAACTATATATAGTTTAATCGAAAGTACCTACTTACCTTAAAACCTCGGCCTGCCTCCATGTTTGCTATACCCTATGCAGGGTCCATGTGATACCTACTTACGCCTAAAAACTATGTATGTACAAACTAAACCATGTGTAAAGCAATAAATGAATTGAGTATCTATGGCACAATGCCCTACATAGTAAATCCCAGTAGCGGGTATCTTTTTAACCTATGCCTGAATAGAGTGACCGCGGTCTCGGAGGCAACAACGCCGGTATCCGGTTACTGCGATCCCGTACGAAGCGCGCACAACGACGGTAGAACATGTTCGTAATGTACAACGGGCTAAGACATGAGCTTTTCTAAAGCCTTGAGCACATCAGTGAACTGCTGTCAAATATGACAGTGATATTTGACAGGGTTTCACTGATCGCCATCGCTATCGCCTAGATATGCGTATAGGCTTTAGAAGCATAAGAAATAGGTAGTTTTTTTTATATGTATTAATATTTTATTAATATTTTACTATTTTTTAACGTGATTACGGAATAGATTCATAATTCTTGGTACCACGAACCGGAAGACGAAACGTTGGGCGCCTACAAGATTGACCGACGACATCGTTAAGATCGCAGGAAGTCGATGGATAGAAAGGGTCAGAATCGTTCTTCCTGGAAATGTGCTATGTCCAGCAGTGGACTTCTTCAGGCTGATAATGACGACTTATGATGATGAATACTTGGTGAAGAACTAGCAAATGGTTATTTTTCAGCTTTTCCCAATATAAAGTTTAATCTACAATGCGCAACATTCGCTTTAAAATATAAAGCTCGGGTCACACGCACGGCAAACCTCTGCGCTCTCCCCGCTCGCGGGCCACCGTAACCCGACACCAAAACTTCTACAGGAACACTACCCTAATTTTACGTCTCATTAGACGATCCGCTTGTCCTTTTTGCATAAACCAGTGTCTCGTAAACGCTCGCCTTTAAAATGATTCGTACCGTAAAAATGATATCGATTACGGTAATTAATATATCGATTTTGTTGTTTAACCGCTATTGTAGTTTGTCCGATATTGGGTATCGGTTAAATGAAGGTTGGATGCGGCGATGCGAATTTGTGGTTGCAAAATATCGGATTGCATAATTGATGGTAAACGGTCTTTTATTTGTATATTGTTGTATTGTATTGTAAGTTATACAGCATACGAGATAAAAAGTGAAGTTAATCTTATCTCTAATCTGTTAATTGTGTATATTTGAAAATTCAATCTCAATCTGTCGTTCTCAATTTCGTTCAGTCATTCAATATTTAGAATTTAATCCCACAAATTTTAATAAAAAGCCAAAGCTAACTATATTAAGTTAGCCAAGATAACTTTGCACGTAACACATGGTGAAAAATCTGAAAAAAATTGACTGGATCTTCCGATCACTTACATGAATGGGGAAATCGAACTTGCAAGTCCACATTTTGTTATTGGGAGATATTTCAAGTCAGATTGTTTACATCTTTCCCTATCTGTCAAGCGCAAAGTCATCTAGCGCGAACTCTACGCTTGTTTATGACATTTGTGTTATTCGAAGTCTGCAATCAAATCTTCCAAGCTGCAAACTACTATAGCAACGATATATCGAACAATAGGCATGACGACTAATTTTCAAAATCTCTTCTATCATATTCAGAAGTATCTATTATGTCTCAAATATATCATATTTCTGTAGAAAATTAAGGTTTTTGTGCAATAAAAGTACATTTAAATTTAAATTTTCAAATTCACGCCAAAACGCTCGCTGGTGTCATGGCGTCTGTTATTACGTCACGGTGTAGTTTATCAACAGCAAACATTGGTGCTTTTGTACTAAATCAGTAGTTCTGAATGACGTTTACAACACCGTGACGTAATTCGCTCTGACCGGTGCGGTGTATTAAGCTATCATGGCGGATTGTTGTATTTTGTAGATTTATTTTAACAAATAAATAATTAATCTCGACATTAATAAGAGAATAAATACATTTTTCAAAATTTTTGAATCCTTTTTCATTAGATCAGATAAATATTTTGGCAATACTTGATTACTGTCTTCATGCCAATTTTACTAAGCCCACCACTGAATTTACTTAAATCTTGCTTTCGCTATATCGCCACCGCCTCTATAAAGCTTACCAAACTCTAGGAAACCAGAGTGAATCCGAGATCTTGATAATCGCAGGGTCATTTCACTGTCGGCACTCTCGTTAGCATTGCACGCCGCAATTACGACGCACCGTTACGGACGGAAAAAATACGCACGCGATTATACCGACGCTATGTGTGTACGGGGTTAAGGTGCTGTCCTTGTCACCTAGGACTGCGAGTACTGCGACCCGAAACAAAAACACGCTTTATAATTAGGTTTTAAGACATTGAGCGCGAAAAAGAAGGAAGAAGATATATATTAAATTAGCCAGTCAAAGTCAAAAGTGTATTTATTCAGTAAAATCGCAAGAATCACTTTGAAACGTCTTAAAGCTAGGAGATTCTAGTTACCAGTTCCACGGGACCAAGCCTATAGAAGAACAGGCAACAAACTACGGCTTTTTTATATGACCCTTTTACAAATCAAATATATATAATAATTACCACTGTCTATGCGATTTGTGTCTAACCTTTCCATCTGTCCAGGTTCTCAGGAAGAGCTCGCTTTTAGCGATAAGGCCGCACACTGTTATTATTTTCTCTAGACATTTTATTTATTTCTTCTATAAGTACAATCCAGAGTTAATTTATATTTCTATCTAAGTAGGTATATTATAAAGCATATCCAGTCGCCAAAGTCTGAACTCCACCTTAAGTCAACATTCTACCAAAGCTACATTGAGCACTGCAACACTATGTCTAATGCCCCACAGACTAAACGTTTATGATCCACACTTTCTTATAATTACTCAGAAGAAGCAAAATCTTCAAGGAATTTGCAAATTGCTTGATTAACGGAGCCTAAAAAGTATTACTGACCCCTTCTCTTATAAAAGTGAACTTTAAAAACTTGAGAAACCCTGACTGCTGAACCCATTTCGATAAAATTTATATGGGACCAATCTGGAAGTACCTAGGTACTATTTGTTACCTTTCAGAAAACAAATATTTACCTACATAATTTACAAAATACGCAAAAAACAGTTGAGCTTTCTGTAGACCATTACAAACGATCTAGATATGGCTCAACTGATCCAAATCAGTACCAGGCTGAAGCAACCCCAAGACGATGGCGGCATTGCCACACTGAATAATTGCTAATTTAAAAATAAACCTTTCAGCTAAAAAAATAAACTTTTCAAATCGGTTCACTAATAACGAAGTTATGCGATAACAAACAAAAAAATACAATTAGATTGAGAAACTCCTATTTTATTTGAAGCGCAATATCAGGCATTTAGTCGTGATCTTAGTTCATTAATATAGTGCTCAAACGGTGAAATAAAAATCGTGAGGTAGCCAAATAGTGTTAGCAGCGGCGATGGATTTGCAGCCTGTAATATTACAAAAAGTTGACATGAATCGTTGCTCTTTGCCTCTTCTATTAGCCAAGGAGGTTGGAGACGTGAGGCAAGGAGTTTCCTATGTCTATGGTAGCCAGTGTAACAGTAGGCCACTGGGTATTATAACAAAGTAAAGCTAGGTGCACACCAGCCAGGTGGCACGGTGTCTCGGCAATCGAAGCACTGGAGCGGATGATACGAGCATTTAATATCGGTCACCAGATAAAGGTGATCGGGTATACTGAAGCACAAAAAGTGTGAGAGAATCTGATGAATGAACCGCATTAGATCAATGAAAACTTAAATTCATTGATTGAGATGTTGTTTTGAAAATTGAGACTTGCTTTGTGATAATTTCGGGGCTTAGTGCCCAATGGCTAATGGTAAAGATTTACTTACAGTTATTTTAATAATTTAATGATCTGAAGCTGTCATGGATAAGAAGAAATAAGGCAGGGAAAAGTGCAATTTACTTAGTTATATAAATAAATAAGTAAGTTGCTACAGACGATATTAAACGTTTCTTTTTTAGTGTTCCGTGCCCAAAGGGTATAACGGGACCCTATTAGTAAGACTCCGCTGTCCGTCTACGACAAGGCTAAGGTACTTACAGAAACAAGGTAAATCTAGGCACCGCCAGTTAAATGTGACCAAGCCTACGATACGCTACTCATAATCCACACAAAACCTAAGCTCACCTAGTTTTAAGACGTTTCAAAGTAATCCTTGCGAAACACCTGACTAAATAAAATTTTGAAAATAATTTAATAATCTCCAAAAAAGTGACTGGTCAAGATCCCCCATAATGCATTTGATTTTTGCGTGTGATGCTACAGTATCGTTTTTCCGTATTTAGCAAGCCGCTGCGCCCACCGAGCCATAGATAATCCCGCGTAAAAAGCGCTCAAATCCCGCTGGAGCGCGCGTATCGCGTTACGTGCTAATGGGCCGTGAACAGCCGCTCGTGTGCGCCGGCCTTTACCAATATGCTACGATTTTTGATACTGATGTTTTAATAAGGGAATTATTTTTTACTTATTAATAATTTCATGCTGTTTTAATCATTCGTCCATTATGTAGGCTCGCTGCGACACTCTTCTTCCTGCCGTCGCCCTAGCTGGGACTATTTAAAAAAAAAAAGGAGCCCCTGTACTTATATTGGTCATCTAGGTATTTTGTTAATATTCTTTATCTGACGTATTAAGGTATGGACAACTAGTGGCCCACGGCATGGCTAACTGCCACCAAAAACCTCAACCACCAAAAAAAACTGCCACCAAAAAGCTTAAGTTGTCTGTCCTCATAATATTGGTCGTGTGATAATAGCGTCTAGATAATGTCTAAATAACCTAGAGTTTATCAGTCGTCACAAAGGAATTGCTTTAGTTTTATCAAAATTTCTAAATTTAATAATGATGATAGTATTTTTTCAAAACAAACTTGTCCCTGTGATTCGTTGTTTTGTATATCTGACATAATGGACCAAAATAAGGCGGCAGTTTGTTGTCACTGCATTTGTATTTGATTTATCTCGATTGGGCGATGGGCTCACAATTACTGACAAATTGGACGGACCCTAAGCGCTATTGGGGGACACAGACTAAAAAAAACACGTTAAGTCATTTTTATGGATGACTTTTTTGATCGAGTGAACGAAGATTTTTCTTAAACCTTGAAAGAATCGGATATAATGTTTGAACTAGTTGGTACTGTAGACGTAACGATCTGGAATTTGTGGATTTTGTGGAAAGGTACGAATTTAATGAGCCAAGGTGTTTTTAAGATAACAGAATGTTTAAAAACTTCGATACTTATAAAACTCCAGTCCGCCTATATAGCTTTTTTGTTTCAGTGCTCTCCTAATGAGGTTCCGTTTATAGATAGTCTGCATAAAAATCTGAAACAAACATGTTTGTAGCTTTTTGTTGAGCTGCTTTAGGGCCACTGTTGTTGAACAAACTAATTAAACAGTCGAGCATCGGGAGCCAAATGTAAACAAAATTGTTTACATTGACAGATTGAGACGCACAAGTGACAACGCCCTACAAATTGCGTTTTAATTTTTAAACTGGCAACATTCCTGTCGCGCTGTGATTGGTCGAGGCGAGATAACGCGCGTCATTTATTTTAATTTGTCGGATTTGACGCGTGTCGTATGTTTGACAGGTCGCAGCCTCAATGGAGTCGTTGTCCCCTCGCAGTCGTTAATTGAACTAAGAGATTACGATTGAGAATAACAAACTGTAGGCGTTTGAGGGCACTTTGCTGGGTGCCGGATTACTGACATGTGCTGTAAATACATATCCCAAGCAGTGAAAAATTTTATTCAATCAATATCAATCAATCAATACAATTATTAAAACCATAGGGACATAAAAAACACTTTGTTACGTCATAGGTATAACATAAAAACAAAAAAAAATCTGAACATAATTTAATTACACAAAATAAACACAGTGTAGTGGAATAATTTATAACAGGAATTAGTGTATCCAAAGTGCATACCACTTCATAACTATTTTCATATAATAGGTACCTAACATATACTACGAACCACATGGGAATAGTACAATAGTTGTAAACAACAGATTTATGGATTTAGTTAGCAGATATTAAAAGATATGAAATGAAAATTATTTGATTATCATTACGTAATAAAGAATATGCTCATAATAATAGGCACTCAGACTTGCATACCTCGTCGGATATCATCATTAAACATTTCAGTTACCGTAAAAAGGCTGGCAACACTCAACCCTTTCACTGCCAGCAAGTTTCCACTACGTTGGATTTCGATACAGCCCACAATGGGGTTAAAATCGCGTGAACACTAAGCCAGAGGGTAGGCACAGCTTATATTACACTTACAACTGTATAGGGTAAGCACAGATGATTTATTAGTCTGTGAGATTGCTATAGCCACACCACAGCTATAAGGGGTTACTTAGGGGGTTTTCAGTTCCGCAGTACTGAATGGCTTTTGTTATTTGGTGCATTTTGTGCGTCAACAGTGATTAGGTACGGTTTGTTGGATCGTGGATTGGAGTTAAAAGTACAGGTATCCGCAAGGTTTTCTCTTATGAATCGAAAATGGAAGACGGAAAAAAATAGAGCATTGGTGGCCTAGTGGTAGCAGACCCGCCTTCCGATCCTAAGGGTTCAAATTCAGTCATCTACCAAAGAGTTTTGCTGTAGAAAATTGTATGTGCACTATGCTAGTACCAACTCTCAAACGGTGAAGGAAAACATCGTGAGGAAACCGGCGTCAAAGAACCTAAAAAGTTCGAAAACATGTGTCAACCTTAAATCCTTTCAACACACTTGTTTGAAAGACCGATAAGAAGAAGATTTAAATTGTTCAAATTTTTCGTACGTTCTATTCTAATAATTTTCTGATTCCTACCTATTTGAAATGGTCTTATATTTATACGGTCTTTTAATATTTTGTCTAATGATGCTTTTTTTAAACATCGTGTAATTCTTGCGTAAAAAACTAAACATTATGATGTCCTCTTTTTGAATAAGCTCAAGTAGATAATTGAGGTAGCAACATTGGCTAGTCATGAAACACTAAGAACAAGGAAAATATCGTACAATCATACAAAAAGCCACTGTTCATCTTTTGTGCTCTCAAGTGCTTCTCCAAAGGGTTGCAGCATTTAATGAGGAACCCACAAAGATACTGGCCCTTCAAAACAAATCAAAAAATATGTTGTGCTCACTAGTTGAATGCTTACGACTTCACTCGCGTATTATTTTCCTTTAAATTTAGACCGCACTTCTATATGCCATTTATTACTTGACATTTTAACGAACTTCAAAAATTAAATTAAAATTTGTTTATTCAGATGTCACAAGATCCATTCCTAAAGGAAAAAAAGGATAAAAAAAGGGGAAAAAAAAATCAGTTGCAATTTTTGTAGTAGTTGATATCTACTACTTACAAAAATTGCAACTGCAATTATTTTATTAATTATGTAATCAAAATCAAAAGTGTATTTAATTCAGTTCAATTCCAAGAATCACTTTGAAAAGTCTTAAAGCTAATAGGTGAGTCTTAAGTGCCAGTTCCACGCGACCGTCTAAGACATAGCTTAGATTACTTTGGCTATTTTACTAGATAGTTCTGTGTGAAATATCTAAGAAAATACTCGTTTATTTTGCGAAATGATGAAAAATTCACTTTCTAACAATGAATATGATTGTTTATTGTAATTTATAAGTGTTTTTGGGGAGTTCCTGTAGGATGAACAGTCAGTCGGTAACTTATAACGATAATATATTTAAATGTTTCATAATATTTAGTATCTGTTTAGTCAATATTGCGTATTGATGATGCTTTATCGCTTTTTGTGAGTCTTCATCGCTTTTTGTAGTTCTTTGTCGCTATTGTGTGTGTGCTTTGTGAGAAGAGTGCTCTTGAGATATGCGAATAAAAGATACAATATTTCAAGTTTTCAATCGAAAATTATACAAAAAGAATACTTAGGAGATGAGCGGTTACATGCTGCGTTTTTTTTGCAAGGATGGAAACTTTTGATATCTAGCAACAGTAGATGTTGCCAGTTTATTGCCACCCCATCTTTGCTTCAAAATGAATCCGCGATGTAGAAGTGTTTTTTTTGGATAAGATTGAACTAGTATCTAATTTTATTATCCCCAAAAAAACTTCAGGTCACTAAAATGCTCCGTTTTCAGGCTTCAAATGTCCTGAAGATAAAATGTTCAAATATGGGATAGGTAGTAATATAAATAAATTAAAGGTATTGCATTTTAGAGTGTTTAAATTCGCATTCAAGTTATTCCCAAGCTCATTCGACAGATAATTGAACCGCCTTGATGGATTCAAATAAAAATAAAATAATTCGGTGAATAAGCTATCATGCGGGGCTGGTCAAACATCGCGTTCGCCCAATTCCGCAAGTCATGCCCGACATGTGGCGACTCAAAATTGAAATGAACGCGCGTATTTACTTTTTAATATTTTTTTTACGAATCGATGGAGTCATTAGTTTGTAATTCATAACGGTCGCAGTTTTTTGTATCGTCTCGGATCAAAACACTTTTAATGTCAGGTGCGTAGACTTTTGATACATTTCCAAATAAAAATACTGTTTTATGCAAAAAGCGACGGCACATCAAAGTCCCCCTGAGTCATTTGCACTGTTACATCATAATGGTATTTTAAATCGAGTGACTTTATTCTTAATTCGTTTTTAATTACTGGCAACATTGTGAATAAGGAATTCTTTTTTAAAAATTTGACGTCTCAATACAATGAAATACTGACGGCCAGTATTTTGTGCAAAAAGTAACGAATGTCCGAATCGGATCGATTGAATGAATCGACCGACCTAATATTTCATAACAAATTACAGATACGTCTCAATACTCGACATGGATTCGATAAGCGCCCGCCGAGAGCCTTCTTAAACAAAAACAAGCCTTCATCTCACAATGGAGGAACAAAAAACCGGTATATCGGTAACACAATCTATACATATTAAACTTACAATACAAACAATGCGACGTTGATTGAAACGTCAAGCAAATGACGTCCCGATTGATTCGGAGCGCGCCATTGTACTTATTAACAACGTAATTACGGCACGCTGAGATATAACTATTTATTTTGTGTCCAAATTTATTATTGAGACCATGAAAAAAACAGATCAGGCTACAATGATTCGTAGTTTTCGAGCTCTATCGGGGTTTGTATCGGTTTCCATGTAGATGGCCAGTGATGGATTAAAATGTTTGTTTTTTATGTTGATCGATTTTTTGTTTATGCATTATACCGGCCGAGATGACGGGCAGATACACAGAGTCTTTGTTTTCCACATCTCAATAATTATTAAAATTACAAGAGAAAATAAAGAAATCTACGTCACAGAATTGCGTTTGCATTAGTTATTGTCAGCACTTTACCTAGTTAAAAATAAATATTATCGAATATTGATATCGAATAACCCGTGGGCAAAAACTAGTTTCACATTATCGATTGGCATTCTAACTTCGTATTCGATTTTCGCAAACACTTATCTTCGATCGATACGTCAAGACTTTTAAGCTCTATATAATGGGTCAGATTCAGCTGTCAACCTGACGTTTTGTTACACTAACGTGTAACGTGTGTCAGTCGTCAGATCTAACACTGAAACGGATAAAACGTCGAATGCTGACGGATAATGTAAATAGTGATCGAGTGATACGAGAGATAGGATATTAGATCATTTTTGTCTGACATTAGGATGCTGTTACACCGAATCCAATGTAATTTTGAAATCAATATATTTAGTATAAATTATATAAGTATAAAATATACCCAAATTGTTCGGGTAGTTTTGGGCACTTGAATAAGCAAGATTTATAATTTACGATTAACGTGTCCACAATTGAAGTTGTTGTACCCTTAATTAACGTAACCTTATCGAGTAGATATAAAGATAGCACTTAAACAATGTAAGACCATTTTTTTTTAAATAAACTTATTAAACTTGGATGTGTATATTTTAAACTTATCAGACCTCTATAGTAAAAATAATTAATATACCTAGTGTCGCCATCTAACCTAACACATTTCCTGTAAGGTAAGTATCAACACTAAAGCTTTGAAACTCGGAATTTATATATTATAACTATGCAAATTTATATTTTTTCGTTTAAAATGAAATTTCAATTATAACCGAAATGGTGATGACTGATGAATGCTCAATAAAAAATATCGTAGCTTCAATATGCCTTGTCGGATCTGCTCCTTCAAATCTATTGCTCCAATGTTGATACCTAATCCCCCTTCCACCGACTTCCCTCAATCTTTTTACTGGTCCCTCAACTCAGTTGGTTTATAGCTCTGCCTTCTAAACTGTAGATCTTGGGTTTGATCCCCACCAAGAGCATAGGTTAGGTATGTAGCTAACTGTTTCCCATAGTATATGCTCTGCTTCATTTGGGGCTATATAGTGTTGTGTGGATTGTTCAGTTTATTTTGAATCTTCCCAATGTCGTCGATCCATATCCGTCCTACATTCTGTGTATTATTATATTTTTTAATGGCTCTATTTTTGATTTCTATTTTCTATGTTCTCGTTGAGTCCAATGAATAAGTGCTCTTAGTAAGTGGCAGCTAATTGAAAAGTTGTTTGTAGTTTGTAGTGTCAATGTCTTATTGTGAGCTGTCTTATTAGTAAATAGCCATTAAGCTTACATTACGTCATCTTAGTCACTTTATATAAGTGGGTTCATAATTTTAGTGAGCAAAACTAGTAACTGCCAGAATCCCGCGCAAGTTCGAGCTGATAGAACAAGCTTATGGCCCACCTGATGTTAAGTGGTAACCATCGTCTATAACAAAGCATTGCCTCGTAGGTCAGAATAGAATTATTATACTCTGAATAGAATTATTTTCAACTTAAATTTTGTTATAATTTAATTTTAAAGTAATTAGTTATGATTGATTGTTTAATCTTCTACTACTGTAATATAAACTCTGTAATTAATAATTATTTTCTACTTTTTAGTTCGATGAGCTATAAAAGTGTGTTTTTTATCTATAATTTATTCCTATCAGAGATCGTAATATACACATCTCTAATAGGAACATTGTAAAGGTTAGATACATTTAAATACGTTCACGATTATGCAAGTTTAGGTATTACATCACATCAGAGCGACCGTGTGAATGTAATAAGGCCTAAGACAATGACTTTAGATGCCATCCCCCGCAGAGAGACGATACAACTCAATAAGTAATGAGTACGGTCAGACAGACACCGCACAATCGATAGATATATCGGTAGATACCGAGAATCGATCTCGGATATCGAGGGATTTAATTAGGTGTTTGTTTAAGCAGTCGATAGATTTGAGAGATTAGCGTGATTATTTGATAGAATAAAAATCTGGTATCGAGAAATAAATTAAGATTTGTTGTCAGAGGTACGTCTATATCATATTTTTGAATTATTTATTAAAATACAAAAACACACTAGGTTTTTTTTTTTGCGTAATTTGATTACAATTTTACATTTTTACCATTCAAAGTCAAAGTCAAAAATCGTTACGGCTTTAATAGGTAATAAATATTGCACATCGGCTTACGTATATAGAGCGTGCTTTCGTAGAGCGCTATCTCTTTCTGACGCACACTACTCTCTATGAAGCCGAAATTAGCCGAAGTGCAATATTTGTTGCCACTACTATAATTCAGTTGTATCACAAGGATCACTTTGAAACGTCTTAAAGCTAGGTGAGTTCCACGCGATCAAGCCTAGAAGAGCAGGAAAAAAGTATTCCGTCGAATTTTGACATTCTTATTACGAGCCTTCTTCCAGTCCTGGCACTGGGTGCCGCATTAAAACATTCTTCAAGTCGCCATAGCTTGCGTCGCGCCAGCACCTCGCGGTAATCACGACGCGACCGGCGCCTGCTTTGACGACTGCAACGTCATCGTGCCATGGAATGGACGGATGCAGTAATACAATTTCACTTTTTTTTAAATTTAGTTTGGGAGTTTTGAAAACAAGAGTGAACAGGTAGATTATGGATAAGCATGCTCCATCTTAGGCTCCTCACTTTCCATCAGGTGTGATGGCAGCCAAATGCCTAGCTATAAATAAAACATGTATTTCGTTTGTGAACAACGGCATATTTACCACGACTTTTTTTGTGAGTTTTGATTCCCGATATTTCGGCACAGCACAGCATCATGATCACGGGTGCAACTCTTCTACTTTCCGTCTATGTGGCATATCCGTGGGACGCCAGCTATCTGGTTCTCATAGTGCAAGTTCTGCTTAATTGGGGGCTAGATATTGTTGTGTGGATTGTCGACAATGTTTATTTATTTTATTTACTCCGAGCGTCTATACTGGCTTTAATAGAAGCATATTTATTATGTCTAAATAAATATGCAAATATTTTGCGTCGCAACTGGAATCAAACACATCTCGCTCGCACACTGCGCCACAGAGATGATAGAACTACTTGACCTACTGCCTCGCTCTTGTCTGTGTCTCCTCCACTTTACCAGTGAGTGCATCGTTGTTTCCCACATACCTACTACATAACATACTGACATCACCTTGTTATCAAAATTATTAAAGAATCATCAAAATAGGCGCAGTGAGAATGGTATTTTAAATGGAGGATTTGACTTCTATTTACAGCATTTATTAATTAATAATAATTGTGTATTAAATTCAAATTAATTTATTATTGTTTATTTATAATAATTTGAGTAGACCTGGCATCAGCACTGGCTGAATATATGGACCTACCTTATTTTCTGCCAGTCTCCTCTGTCTTTCTCTTATGCAGGTGTTAGGTACTTATGTGAACTGATATTGTCCCATCATTATTATATAGGTTATACAGCCCACGCCAAGGAGGCGACTACTACTATAAATTAAATTAGAAATATAAGTATAGTTTTAAGCAAATAAGCAAGAAAATAAACCTGTATAAGAAAAAAGAAGAAAAAAATTAAAATATTTAAAAAAATGTAAGCATGTACTATTATAAAATTAGAGTAAAAAGTAGTAGAAATAAAGGCTAATTTTTTTTAATATATTTATATAGGTTATAGATGCACGTCAGTAGCACGGTTGACATCTTCGCCAAGGGCAAATTTTTCAATATTATTATATCCACCTTTTATTAGGCTTATTTTATCCATCTTTTATTATGCTTACACTATGCCAGTGGTCTCCAACGGTGAAGGAAAAAATTGTGAGAAAACCGGCATGTCGTAGAACCTAAAAAGTTCGAAAATATGTGTCAAGTGCACCAAAGGAGCCTCTTTGAGGCGCACTTAAAATCCTTTCACCACACTTGGTTCGAAAGAATCAGTGACACGATAAGAAGAATTAGGCTTATCAAAAACAAGGTTGAGATTTATATTTGACGAATATAATTATTTCGTAGATAAAAACTCAGCATCAAAGATCATAATGAACTAACCAAAAAAACTTAATCCGACACACTTGTCTCATAATCTGTAACCAAAACTAAAGCGTAATGAAACGAAAACAAATCCACGGCCATTCCTTACAACTGTCGATTTCACACAAGTTTTTTACAGTTTTTTAGTGGAGGGAGACTCGCAAAAAACAAAGGGTCCGATCTCCAAATGAAATGACATTAAAAGGCCACCTTGCGGTCATAATGACCTTAAATTATGACAAATGGATGCAGTTTTGCAAAGTAGTTTATTGACGTTGACGAAAATTGATGCCTTGAAGATCATCCATGTGCGTCAAACGGTGTTCCATGTAGTATACTGAGTCGACAACGTCTTATAATTCGATGGAGCCGGCTGCACGCACGAAAAAACATGACTCATGCGGCGTTACCTCGCTCTGAGGCGTTCCATTTAAGGCTTGAAGTGCAAGCGAGAGCGTGGAACGAGCGACAAAGATCGGCAGCGTTCGATATCTGTCTCTCTCCTACTCCTCGTCCACGTGGACAGATATCGAACGCTGCCATACGCGGAGGCTGATTGTTCCTCTTTGTCGCTCGTTCCGCGCTCTCGCTTGCACTTCAAGCCTTAAATGGAACGCCTCAGTGCGAAGTAACGCCGCATGAATCATGTTTTTTCGTGCGTGAAGCCGGCTCCATCGAATTATAAGACGTTGTCACGTCAAAAAAGGTCGGTAAGTTGGATAAAAACTGCTTTTAAACAGAAGCATCGTCATTATGTTGTTGAGATGCAGTCAGCCCGCCTACTGGCTCCGAGGACTTGGCGCCTATCATTATTAAATAAGGTTAAAGGTTTGACAAAAGATTTTAAAATTAATTGATTTTGGAACTTTTTTGCGTGGTGCCAGCGATGATGTATTTGGACGTGTCTCTGACTACTCTTAAATATCTTTAAATATTTACCCCCTCGTTCATAATGCTTGAAATTTTTTAACCACTCCCTAAAAGTCTTTTGTCACTGTCATTTTCATATCAACAAAAAGGGATGGCAACAAACAAAGAGCCTGTTATCTAAATGACTAGTATAGTGCCGTTATGAATATGAGCTGTAAGAATAACCTACTAAAAACCAAAGGATGTAAACCTACAATTTGAACAACAACAACCAAAATGTCACTAGATACCGGCGCTGATTTGCATTATAGTTTAAGATCCCGCTATAGAAGGACCTTCACCGAGCTGGTTATTTAATGAAACGTATTTTATATATAATTAAACATGTCAATAAATATATTCTATAAGGGTTGCCTATCAAATTTCAGTCCAGGATAATTATGATTAATTAATAAAAAAAAAAAAAAAAACTTTCCACTGGTTTGTTTATTAAACAAATTCTATACCAATCGAAAGTATAGACCCCAGTATTTTTATTCAATAAACATACCGGTGCAAAATGCTAGTATCGATTTACCTGTTTATACCTGGCTACCCGAGAGTTGTGACCGGATAAAAATAGGCAACCTAACGTTTGCATATTCTATGGGGTCTATACTTTCGATTGGTATACAATTTGTCTAATAAACAAACCGGTGGAAAGTTAAAAAAAACAATTTAGTTTTTTAATTATTAATGAATCATATCCTGGACTGAAATTTGATAGGCAACCCATATAGAATATATCGTCGTTGTGGTGCGAGAAGTAACTAAGTGCAAAAAGCTAGTCTCGAGATAATCGCGTTTTAAAGTTTTTTTGTTCTTAAAATGAGTGTAACTTATCAACACTTATAGTTACAAAAGAGGTTTCTTCATATAAAATATAGATAATTTTACCTTACACACTAACTTTCAACAAATTAATGTAAGTAATTATATGGTTACTGAGATACATAACAAAAAGTAAGTTAATTAATTCTGGCATACACATTAACGTAATACCTTGATTAAATATTACTTAATTATGATCTGTTGATGACTCTTACCGACAACAGAATTTCATTTCATTCAATAGCTTTTTATCTGCAAGAAATCACTAAGTGACTTTAGTGAGCAGTGCAACCCCAAGACTTGAAGAATATTGTAAGTAAAGTGATTGAATTAAACTACTTAAGATCCCTTAGATGATTTTTGTAGACAGATTTTTGCCTCTACGGGTAGTTATGCACTTCTGACATTCTTGTATTATCTACAATTTTAGTAAAATCTACTCTTTTACATTCTGAGAAGGTACATAATGGGTTTCAAAACACTTTGGCGTCAATAACTCATTTTGGCAAAAAATGTCACTTAGTGACTTCTCGCACCACAACGACGATATTTATTGGCATGTTTAATTAAATATAAAATACGTTTCATTAAATAACCAGCTCGGTGAAGGTCCTTCTATAGCGGGATCCTATACTATTATCTCTAGATCGTTTGAAACGGTGTATAGATAGATCTACTGTTTCTTGTGTATTTTGTACATTTTATAAACATTTATTTAACTGTTAGTCTGTGCGTAAATAAATATTATTTTTCAAGATGAAATCTTAGACAATGTGTCTTTCGATATTACGAAAGAAATCAAAAGCGTAAACCAACTCGTAGCCTAGCTAAGCTTCTATTCTATTCTATTAGACGATGTGGTAAGTAGTACGGTGTACAAAAGAAGTTCATAAACAAACAGCAAAAACCCTAAAAGGCCTTATAAAACACAATCAAAAACATTTCCGTCTTGCTACTCCAACACCTACAACTTAGCGTCAAGGGTGAGAGGGGGCGCAATCCCCCGGGATTTCACTTTTCAACCCCTGTTATTGTTTCAATCTCTCGCCATAAACTTCGATATTCGAAGCGAATTGAAAAACTTGACTGCGAGATTTGGGGGTTGAATTGTCTCTGCGAGATTTTTGCTTTAACTGATTTTAGGCTGAGGCTTTTGTAGACATTTTATTCTAGTTGAGAGGATTACTTGTGCAAAATCACCCAATATCTTCTAGAGTTTCAAGAATGTTGATCTGGAACGATTACCCAGTGGAACTGGCACCTAGCTTTAAGACATTTAAAAGTGATCATTTTTTACTCTTCTTATTCTTCTTCTTTTTCCTGCCCTTATCCCACTTCATGTGTGGACGCCACAACATGTTCCTCTCTTCCATTCTCCTCTATCAGCCGTCATCTGTGTATTCACTTCTTTCTTATCCATATCATTTTTCACACAGACTCAAAACCAGAGCCAGAGACAGAGCTTGTGGTAGGCCTACTGGATGGGAAGAGCCGAAGACCGGGCTCAGGGGCACGCCATGGGAGAGACCTATGTCCAGCTGTGGACTGCAAAAGGTTGATGATGATGATGAGATATTCGTTGGTTTTACCCAGTTTGGTAAAGTACCTCTTCTTATTAACATTACGCTTATGCTTTTTGCGTATATCGGTAGCTAATGATCATGATTTGGTATTTTTTGGTTTAACATCAGCTACTGTAATTGAAATGCTAAGTAACTAAAAAACTGCCACAATCAATGACGTAAAACTACTAGATAGTCAAAAAAGTCATTTTTATTCAACAAAATACATTCCGAGAATTATGAATTATGAACCGGGATTCAAACCCACGGCCGCAGCTTGATATACGTTTGCCAACTGCGTCATGGGTCCGTAATTTGAACAGTTCGGGTTCAACAATTGAAAACTCCATAATACGATCACCATAGTTTTAAAAATCAAAACTGTTTCGCGTATTTCATTGTCTCCTCTCTTCTTCTTCTTTAAGAGCTTAGCGCTTGTCGGGGTTTTGATGCAGTTTTCTCCAATTAAGTCTTTCGAATGCGGCCTCCTTACTTCCTTATACGACATGACAGCGACCTTTTCTCTGTTTTGCTCACGTTACTTATTCTTGGCCTTCCTCTTCCCCGTTTTCCTTCAACCTTTCCTTCAATGATGTTCTTTATATAATTGTCATGTTGCAGAAGATGTCCATTTACTCGTTTATTCATTGCCAATGGCTTACCATGAGCTCTGCCTGCCCGGTTTCTGGTTTTGGTTTTAAATCTGTGTGAGTGCTCACCAGGGCATTATACTGTGTGACGTTTTGACGTAGGATTTATTTAGTCAACACTCACAGAGACTCAAAACCAGAACCAGAGACAGAGCCAGACAGAGCTCATGGTAGGTACTGATGCTGATTCATTGTCTGCGTTTTACAAAATGATGATATCAGATCATCAGTTGGGTTTTTACTTGTTAAAAGACAAGGTCACATTTAAATCCAAATAATCGTTTTGTGTGGTAAGAACACTGTACGATATTTTTATGATTATATTAATAAAGATTCGTACGCGTAGTTGCATTAAATTATTCACATTTTAAATCCAATTGACCTTAGAAAATTAGTTTGTTTCAAACGTTTACCAATGCCCTTGACTGTACCTCTATAAAGCAAGTAAAGTCACTGGTTAACGTTAGCACCTTCTTAATTTCTGCCGTAAAGCCGCATTGCTGTGTTTTGGTTTGAAGGGTGTGGGTGCCGGTGAAATACTGGCACGTGAGGCTGAACATCTGTATGCCTCAAGTTGATAGACGCAGGGCAGTGCATCAACTTAGTAGGGCACTTTCCTGACGTGCGTGAGTGACCTAAGAAGCAATATATACAATACTATACATCAGAAGGGTCTATGCTTGATCCGCCAGCTAATCGAATAAAAAAATCCTTCCAAACAAGGCCTTCAAAACATTTGAATAAAAATAGAATTAGTGATACGATATTTGAGTGACCTTGACGAAAACTTGCAAAAGTTAAATTAAATTCTCATTACTAAGATTTCGTGTTCTAGTGGCTTATTGCTCAATGCAACGTGAAAAACGTGAAGCATTATAGGACATTATACCTACTAATGCTTCAAATCAAATCAAAAGTAGTTTATTTTATGCCACGTTATAAGTCTTAAGACTCAGCATTGGCCTTAGCATTTATTGTAATAATTTATATAGCGTCAGGGGAAGCTAGTGATTACTTTTGCCCCTACTTACGGGACGCAATAGTGCCTGGGACAGGATTTTAAATGAAATAGGCTTGCCCATCACCTATACCATCCTAACCTCGGCCTATTCCACAGAAAATACGTTATGGGTTTCCACACGATGTTTTCTTTCTAGTACGAGATTGCACATTGTTACTTTTTCGAAAAATAGTGTTGGAGAATTGAGAGTTTTTTTTAATATAAGACGAGAAGAAATTTTGCAAATGAAATGCAATATGCAGTGTTTATATTGACTTTTCTGAACACAAAACTGTGATAGTTTCATTCAAAACTGTAATCGTTGACAGTCTGTATTCCCTCGCTCTTCTCACGTCGTTTCCGCGCCGGAAGCGCCGAGCCTGCGCCGGAAATACATGAGATTGGATAAAAATTGCCGCCATTTGCGCCCACGTCATTCACTCCGACCCGTATAACGAGCCATGATTGGTCGCTTGCCAATAGAGTTAAGGATATTCCAATTTCAAAATTCTGACTAAACGAAAATTTAGCATGTTTTCATTTCATATCACAATCAAGGGTGAGGAGTCGGCACCAAATAAGTAAACTTTCTATTAAAACACACTATAGTATAAACGAAGTTGTTTTTTCAAAATCGCTTGTTTACGTTATTCTAGTTTGTGATAGTTATATCCGAATGGAGACAGAAATCATCGTTAACTGCTGCTTAGTTAGTTTTTCGAGCACTGGTGGTCTAGTGGTAGCGGCCTTCCAATCCTAAGGTCGTGGGTTCAAATCCAGTCGTGTACCAATGAGTTTTTCTGCCCAAAAATGTATGTACACTATGCCAATGCTCTCAAACGGTGAAGGAAAACATCGTGAGGAAACCGGCATATCGTAGAGCCTGAAAGGTTCGAAAATATGTGTCAAGTGCATGAAAGGAGCCTCTTTGAGGCGCACTTAAAATCCTTTCACCACACTTGGTTTGAAAGAATCAGTGACACGATGAGAAGAGAAGAGATAGTTTTTCTTATCGATTCTGGTAGTGACTAAGTTGAGCAGATGACACTGACCCGTAAATTGGGGCTTGATGGGCGAAAAGCTAAATACCCATATAATTTTTTTTCCCCGAACGCTTTATGTAAGTAAACGTATTATAAATTAAGAAAGACATTATCAAGCGTTTATGAATACGGCTGTTAAGTTAGGTGCTAAAATTATAAAGAACAGAATCATTGAAACAGTTTTTTATTAAACCGCATAACGATGTTTTATTACAAAATTATGCGAAAAGCGAGTAAAATGTCGCCAATGTTGCCATTTTGTATTGTATGCCAGCTCAGAGTGAACGGAGCAGACTATAGTGTATTAATCTGGACACATTTAAGGAAGAGTACTTACCACAATATCAAAAGTGAAAAAAAAATTGTAGATCATCATCACAACACTATCTAGCCCCAAACTAAACAGAGCTTGTAATATGGGAACTATAGGTATAATACTTGTATACATTTCTTTTGTAAATTCTTATGTACTTAGAATATAATATAACACCCAGACAGAGAACAAACATCTGCGTTCATCACATAAATATTTGTTCTCGGTAGGGATCGAACCCACGACCTACGGCGCAGAAGGCAAAGGTACTACCAACTGAGCTGAAAGGTGGGGCGGCTGAGGGGGTGGAGTATTATTATTTTAGACCAAAGATTCTATGACATTGATGAGCTAGCATCGTTAACGCTAAGATGAATCATGTTTTGTTTATGCACATTATTTAAAATTTTCTCTAAGTGCCAACCAGATAGATAGATAGATCTCTATCTATCTATCTATCTAAGTGCCAACCAAACCAAACACCTATTTTCCGGGACTATGAGAAATCCTTTAATGATGCCTTGATTTAGTTGAACGTACTGTACGTGCTTACGATTGTTCATAGATTGTTCATACACGTCATAGATGCATTCTATAGCTAGCTCTTGAACACTCTAAGGTGGATTAACAAAATGCTATCAAACAGAGCAGCCCTCATAGAACACTCGGAAGTCACAAGATGCCTTGTAACTAAAGGCTGCCCGCAAGGAGGAGTACTGTCTCCTCTGCTGTGGGTACTTGTAGCCAATGAGTTACTTGACTCCCTCAATAAGGACGGGCTGCAAACCATAGGCTATGCCGATGATCTGGCAATCATGATTTCGGGATTGTTTGAATCGACCCTATGCGAGAAAATGCAGAAAGCACTCCGTATCGTGGAGGCTTGGTGCCACACGCACAGCCTAACAGTAAACCCCAGCAAGACAGAACTGGTGCTATTCACTCGCAAGCTGAAGCTACCAAATCTAAATTTACCTTCTCTTTTTGGAACCAAACTGGCTCTCAGCAAAGAGGTAAAATATCTCGGAATATGGCTAGACAGCAAGCTCCTATGGGGCAAACAACTAGAACATGTAACGACAAAAGCCACAAACGTACTATGGCAGTGCAGACGCGCCGTTGGCAAGGATTGGGGGCTAAAACCCAAGCTTTGTCTCTGGATGTACACGGTCATGGTACGGCCAGTGCTAACCTACGGTGCAGTGGTATGGTGGCCCAGAACAAACCTAGTCACCACAATCAGCAAGTTGCAGCAGGTACAAAGGCTCGCCTGCGCCCTGATTAGCGGTTGCGCAAAATCCACACCGTCTGCGGGACTGGATATGATACTAGGGCTAACGCCCCTCCATCTCCACATACAACAGGAGGCGATGGCAGCAGCGTTAAGGATAAGATCCACGAACCAGTGGAAAAGCAGTGGTAAACCAACAAACCACTCAAGAATTCTGGACAAGGCCATACAAGCCATCCCGGAGGCCGTAAAGGGAACCGACAGAATAGCCACGACATACCTAACGGACAAAAAGTACCAAATAGAAAGCCAAAGAGGAACGGTAGATCCTATCTCGACCTCCAACATCTATCACGTTTATACCGATGGCTCCAAACAGAAAGCAGGAGCGGGCTGCGGTTTCTACTGCCCCGAAATGGGGCTATCACGCGCGCAACCCCTCAACAACACAACAACTGCTTTCCAGGCAGAAACTCTCGGGCTTCTCCTGGCAGCAGCAGAGATGCTTACAATTTTAGAGTCTAAGACGAGCGCGGATATAGCAATCGAACGGACAATATTAATCTTTACAACAGACAGCGCAGCACTCATCAACGCACTGGGCAGATCCGATACAAGATCAGAATCAGTCGCACAATGCCACACTGCGCTACAAGAACTAGCTAAAATGCATACTGTCAAAATAAAATGGACAAAAAGTCATGGCTCGTGTTCAGGGAACAATGAAGCCGACTCCCTAGCAAAAGAGGGTGCGAAGCAGACACCTACCACAGATGACCTAGGCCTCTGCAAGCCCCCATCGGCAGAAATAAGGAACAGACTGAAGATGTACTCCCACAAGGAACATCAAAAGCAATGGGAGCGCAGATCAGACTGCAAACACACAAAAACGATGCTGCCAGCGATGGATAAGCACATCACAACAAACCTACTCAAAATGAAAAGAGAGGACTTAAAACTAATGGTAGGAATCATCACGGGCCATTGCGACCTAAACTACCACCTCATGAAAACTGGAGCTACAGACAGCGACCTGTGTCGGGGCTGCCTACAGGACAAGGAAACTGTGGAGCATGTGGTACTGCACTGCTCCGCAACAGAAGAGGCGAGGTCCAAGACAGGGCTCA
This sequence comes from Thera obeliscata, assembly GCA_947578465.1. Lineage (NCBI taxonomy): Eukaryota > Metazoa > Arthropoda > Insecta > Lepidoptera > Geometridae > Thera > Thera obeliscata. The sequence goes on along the minus strand of OX387912.1, from coordinate 16,356,617 downwards.
GGGAACTCATTGAGTCGTGTCCCTCCACATCCACATCCGTGTCACCATCAGGTTTACTGGAGCACTGCTGCCACCAACCCAAAGTCCTTCTCCGTTATTTTAAGGAGTTGGGCTGGCTGGGGTGAGGTTTGGCAGGGGGATAATGCACAATACACCCCATCGCGGGACGTCAGTGCAGATCATATTCCCCCAAATCAATTAGAATTAGAATTAGACACTCTAAGGTTTGCAGAATTTAATTCACTTTTTACGACGTTGCGAACATTTAAGCGATCAGCGAAGGTCAGTTTCAGCATAGTGTTTTGCATACATACATCCGCACAACAGCCGCGAACTTTGAGGGTGTTATTAATAATCCTGGCGCAACGCTGGAGTAGTTAAATCGTGTTTTGTCACATTTGTTCAAGTTGACAATTGCATGTCAATGCAAGAGACAAAACACGGATCAACTAGTCCAACGCTACGCCAGGATTATTAATAGTGATCTGAAGGTCTGCGCACATCTAGGCGACGGCGATCAGCTGAAATGCTCTCAAATATGACAGCGTTTCAGCTGATCGCCATCACCATCGCCTAGATGTGCGCAGGCTTTGACAGTGGTACATTGATTGCCATCGCAGGCGATCTAGTTGTGCGCAAGGCTTGATTGAATCTTCAGAGTTGACTACTAGTCTACTACTTTTTTGCCTTCCGGTTGCTAGTTGTTTAACACCTACCAACGATATAACGAATAAGTAATGATATGATTAAATTTGGTAATCTGTAAAATTTGGCGCCCAGCAGGCTATCAAATTGTGTATAGATAGGCTGACCCACACATTCATTTTCTTCTTGGGTTTGAATGTGTTGACACTGTTGACACAATTTTGACAGCCATAACCATAACCATGTATGAAGCTCATTGTAGGCCAGCAGGATAAGATAAGATAAGATAATCATTTATTTCACTGAAGCACACACTTATACTTATATTGAACAATACAAAACGGTGTACAGGCGGTAATGGCTTACACACTTTGCGGTTCATGACAGAACCTACACTAAGTCGGTAACGACTTGTGTTGTAGGTTCTGCATCCTTCCAGGGGAGCTAAAGTTGCGCCATTGCTATCAAAAGGACCCTTAGTTAGCCCCAGATACCTAAGATTTAAGAGTCTTAAGGTATCTGGTTGGTGGCTCACTAAGGATGCGGTTCATACGATCAATTCGTGAATTCACAGCTGTTCGCCGCGGTGTGGCCGATCCTTTAGAAAAGTCACCCACAGGTTGTCAGTCAGTAGTTTTTGTCATGCATTTGTACTTAGCCCTTCGGATGATTATTAAGGCTGTAGGTAATATAAATAAATCATGTATTATTTATTAAGTTACAATTAATTTACCACCGCAGGAGTACATCCAAAACCGGCAAGCGATCGGCAACTCCTACAAAAACGCAATATTTAGATCCAACGTATAAGGACATAAGACATTTATTGGTACTATAAGTCAATGCGTGATGGGACGTGCTATTGTTTATAGCAATTAGAGCTTGGTAAAAGAAATACTCAAAGTAAAATAGTAGACCCTAGAGCTATAGGCCTACTAGAAATTTTTATTTTACCTGGAGACGTGTTGGTTTTAAAATGGCTATAGAACTACTTACCACGATGCACCTATTAAGTATTTCATTACCCGGAAAATCATGATATTGAATGCTAGACATATGTTTATGAGCTACAAATATCCGGCGTAGGACGGCACCAAGTAATATCCGAGCCTCGGGCTATGGGGCACTGGGTACCCCTTACATTGATGTCATATTTGACCTTACACCAAAGTAATTTGCGCTTATACGACATCATTCATCATTGAAGCGTAGCGTGTGCGTCTTTGAAACTTTTGCTTTTGTATTATTGCATTGCATACGTCTGACTAAGTGAAGTGGCACCACACTGGAACTTCACTGCTATTATTTTAGACTATTTTTGATTTGAAAAAGGATCATATAAAAAAACGGTAGGAACCGAGCCTTAGTTTGTTGCCTGTTCTTCTAGGCTTGGTCGCGTGGAACTGGCACCTAGACTCAACAAGCTATAAGACGTTTCAAAGTGATTCTTGTAATTCAACTGAATTAAGACTATTTTAATTTGATTTGTTTGATTGGTAGGTTAAAAATATGTATTGAAGTTTTTTCTAAAGTATTTCATTGCATTTTGTCGTCACCAACACCAGCCGTAGAAGCGGTAGAAGTCCTCGGCGAGAGAGCCAGAGACAGAGCCAGACAGAGCTTGTGGTAGACCTACATATAGCCCACCTGATAAGTGATAATCATTGCCTATAACAAAGAAATGCATCATAGGTCACGCCTGTCAGGAACGAGCCCTCTAACGCACTGCTGATGGACGCAGTCCATCAACTTGAGGCATATAGTAGGGCTACCACGAGCTCCATATGGTTATGGCTATTCATTTTCTTCTTGGATTTGAATGTGTTGCCACTGTTGACACAATTTTGACAGCCATAACCATAACCATATGAAGCTCATGGTAGGCCAGCAGATATTCAGCCTCACATGCCAGTAATTTCATCGGCACCTCTCTTCTACTCTCTCAAACTCTTCAAAATGAAAAACAGCAATGCTACTATTCTAAGATTCAGTTTTATTTTCAAACCCCAAAAACCCGTCTGTAGTTACAAAATATATGGATTAGGATGTTTATTATAATGCCCCCTTTGTGCCGTCGGCTGTAGGTCACTGAGGCAGTATGTAACTCACCCTCTGTCCTCGACTACCACTGTGAGATGATGTGATTTAACGAAAACTTATTTAGCTAAGAGGTCTTACAAATTTGTAAGTAAACGTAACGTACTCTCTTCGTACCACGTAACCTTCTCTTCTAAATTTTTAAGGCTTCTATAGCCTGCTATTAATGAGCCAATTTTTTTAACTTAAAAAGTTTTAACTTGGTTCACTCCACTTACTGTCTTCTGATGGAAATAAGTGTCCCCTCTTTTTAGTTGGTTAGCCGTAGCCACCATGGCATTTAGATTGATTGATTTATTTATATATATATTTATAGAAAGTTAGGTAAATTTAACATCGAACAGTGGTTTAAAGCCTAAGTAAGGTTTGTCTTACCACTGGGTTCTCAATAAATATCAATACACTTATAACTAATAACTTACACAATAAGAAAAAACGCAACGAACAAATACAATCATTATTAACCATGATGCATGCGGCAGTTAGACCTCCTCAGGAGAAAATCAAAAAACAAAGGACTACACACTTAATCTTAATCTTATAGTGCTTGTTCCATCGGCTGGTTTTACTAAAAAAAGAATTTGGTAAAACGTGTATGACAATGTATCCATCTTAAATCCTACCCAAGGAAACCAAAGTATACAGGGTTATTCATTATTAGCTGCAAATACTCAGGAATTAGGTTCAACAAATAAAATAAAAAATATTTATGAAATTATTTTTTTTAAGTTTTGTTATGAAAATCCCGAGAAAATCGATAAAGGAATCATTGGCGCCTGACCTATTTCCGCGCCCGCGCGCCGTGAGTGACACTCTGCGTTCTGTCACCGCCTGGGTGGGTCATCGTCCTGTTCTCCGTGGCAATCATTATGCAATAGCCGTAAAGAAATTAATAAAAATAAAATTTTGATACAAAAACTTGAAAAAATTTTTGATCAAATTTAAAAAAAAAAAACATAAATATTTTTTATTCTATTTGTTGAACCTAATTCCTGAGTATTTGCAGTTAATAATGAATAACCCTGTATACTTTGGTTTCCTTGGGTATGATTTAAGATGGATACATTGTCATACACGTTTTACCAAATTCTTTTTTTAGTAAAACCAGCCGATGGAACAAGCACTATAAGATTAAGATTAAGTGTGTAGTCCTTTGTTTTTTGATTTTCTCCTGAGGAGGTCTAACTGCCGCATGCATCATGGTTAATAATGATTGTATTTGTTCGTTGCGTTTTTTCTTATTGTGTAAGTTATTAGTTATAAGTGTATTGATATTTGTTTTTACTAACATAGTTTCTAAGTTATTTTGTCGTGTTACTAACCCCTATGGATCAAGGTCTGAAGTTGTTCAATACAGAACATTAAATAGTAGAAATAGGAGAGATCACTAGTATTTTAGTTATTTTAATAGGCAACACTAGAATTAGTTTTTTATGTAATGACCACTTCCGGTGGCCATATTTTTCCTTCTCACATTTTTTCTGTGCTATGAGCAGACACATTGGTTTCTATAAATCTAAAATAAATAACTTTAAATTTCCTTAGCCTATTATTTAACAGAAGTAATAATAATAGAAAAAAAAATTTATTCATCACCACCACAACAGCAAGTACAAGTATAAGTAGCGTCAACACAATACTACAAGGACATGAGTATCAAAAGCTCGCCAGTTTATTTGCAGACTGTCCTTAGAGGACTCGAGGGCGGACGGCAATCGAGATTATTGAGTTTTCCGACATAAAGACAGGCCCTCCTAGCAAATCACTTTACTGTTAGACTGTGCCTGTGGGAAGAGTAGAGCGACAAGCGGGAACAAATAAATACATTCAAACGCCTTATATTTTTTTTTGACGTGACAACGTATTATAATTCGATGGAGCCGGCTGCACGCACGAAAAAATATGACTCATGCGACGCTACCTCGCTCTGAGGCGTTCCATTTAAGGCTTGAAGTGCAAGTGAGAGCGCGGATTGAGCAACAAAGAGGCACAATTGGACTCCGCGTTCGGCAGCGTTCGACATCTGTCTCTCTCCTTGAGTGAGCGATGCGTCCGCGTGGACAGCTGTATGGCGTTGTCACGTTCAACTATCGTCAGTAAACCGACTTTACAGACAACCGATTTTTTACTAACCTATACCACTCCCCTCGATCTTCGGTTCGCTCCACCCACTCGCTGTTGAAGGAGTCTAGGTCGTCCCGCCAGCGCTTCTTCGGGCGGCCGCGACATCTTTTACCCTCTATGGATATCCATTCCGTGGCTTCTTTAGACTTCCTTCAGGTCTCATACGGATCACGTGACCTGCCCACTCCCATTTCAACTTCGCTACCTTACGACCCACGCCTAATAATATTAATTTATTTTTAAATTAGACAACTATGAGGTCCATGGTGTTAGTAAAGTAGCAAAAACAGAAAAAGTAGGTTAGTAACTTATAATTAGTAACGATGAGTTTCCATAGCAGAGGACAATTTAGTTTTTCAGCAATCGTCTTTAGGTCTATATAATACATTTCTAGTTTTTTTATAAAAAAAATATTGTACAATTCAAAATAAGAAATCAAATAAATATCTGAATAATAATTAATATTTCATACAATCAACGCCACAATATTCAGCCCAAATTAAGCAGAGCTATGGAAAAAGCGGATTCCATTAGTTTTAAAAGCACACATTGCTACCATTTTATTTTTGCTTTCTCTTAGCACCAAAGGATTGCTGTAAAAAAACTCTTTTTAGACTTGCTTATGTAAATCTGTGTACAATTAAGAATTATATTCTTTATAGTGGTTACAAATTATAATTTAAGCAGCGATGCAAACGCTCGACGCTTGTGGTGTGGCGGGATTGTCGCTCGTCGCTCCGCCCATGGCACGCGTTGACTCCCTATTGTAACAATGCATCGCGTGGAGCTAGGTAGTCGCGGTCGAGTTTGTTATGGGAATTGTATGAAGGTGGAATCTCTATAAGGTTCTATTGCGGAAATAATATGCGTCTGAATGCTGTCTGAAGCTAAGACCCCATTGTACAGTTGCCTAAAATGTTATGGAAACACTTGAAATTGTTAAAACTATTTTGTGTTCACTCTCTTAATTCAATCAATTTGTGTTAACTTATAATAAAATAATAATGAATTCATAATGCCTGATACTTTTTAGCGGCTTACTAAAAGTATACAGTATTCAGTATATTTATTGCCGTGCATTGTCAATTTAATGTCATCAAAATAGAGATGGACACATACCGCATATCTAGGCGATAGCGATGGCGATCAGCTGTAAAACGCTGTCAAATATGACTGAAAAATGAAAAAAATCTGGCCTAATTCTTATTTTATCATAATTATTCACAAAATTTCTTAATTTAAAAAGATAAAAGATATTTATTGTCTATGAACCTAGGTACAAAGTGTAAGTAATTAAATCTAGATTAGTTCCACTAGGTCAGCCTAAAGGCATAATTAACATTTGTACACAAAAAATAAAACATTAGAAAATAAAAAAAAACTATCAGAACCAAATAAAATTAAAACTCATCATTAAATATAAAAATGTCAAAACATTTATGAAGTTGTAATAGATAATAAAGTGGCTCTTATTGAGTGGAATTAAACTCAATGAGACGAGTAACTCACTTGAAAGTATTTGTCACCATCGATAGTCCGGAGGCCTTATTCAAATCCACTTTAAAAAAAGAAAAAGTTCGTCTATTTTTTCTGGTTTTGAAACCGATTTGATCAATTTTCTTTTTATATTTGAAAGTTTATATGATTTTAACAGATTGGTCCTCTAAACAGTACAGCAGTTTGGTTATGAAGTCAGTTTTTAAATTTATTACTTGTTCCGAGTAATTAGACGCTTAAAATTATATTAAAACTGAAAAATATTTCGAATCTCTGCATATCGTTTGCGGCGCTCTGCAGATAAACTGTTTATTTTAATATGTTAATGCTTTTAATTTTTTATATATTTAATGGACCATTTATTAATTCTTTGGATTATAATAAATAATTTACATCAACCTCAACAGCCCGTATACACACTACTCAAACAACACTATCTAGCCCCATACTAAGCAGAGCTTGTACAATGCGAACTAGATAGCTGGTATAATACTAACATACATATTATTATTTTGTAAATACATTAGTACTTTGAATACATTATAACACCCACACAGGGAGCATCAATCCAATATTTGTTTTCGCTGGGGATCGAACCTACGACTTACGGCGTAGAAGATAGAGCTTCTTCCAACTGAGCTGCGAGGCCAGTCAAATTTCCAGTGTTTTGTTGGATAAATTCCTTTCCCGTAGTAAATAAACAATAAAAAATAAATGTATACCCAACAAAGTAGGTACGCTCTAGAACGCGGTATGTGTCTCTATTTATTTAATTCATTAAAGTTTCAGATACTCTTACGAATTAATCTCTATTTACAAATACTAGAAAAGGAGGTCCCATGAGAAATCCCATGCACCATCGCCACTAAATGTCGACTTACCCGACTCCACTCCACACGCCTTTGACAAATAACACTTAATTGAAAACGGGCAATGCTGTCCAAGGGAAAAGAACATGCGGAGATTATAATAAATATTAATCATAATCATCATAGTCATTACATTTACATCCTTACCAGTCAGTGGCTACACGGGGCAGTGTATGGCAGCCCCCAAGTTCAGAGGCCCCTCGGACTCTGACTTTCTATGTCTGGAGTTCGTCGAATTCGGAACACGGCGAATACGGAAACTGTTTTAAATATATAGTTTAGTTGGAGCCCTAGTTTGTTTATTGCCCCAGGGCCTTTGGTCACCTAGCTACGCCACTGAGCCTTACTTACAAGCGGCACGTCCGAGGAAGTGCTACCAGACCACCATATCTATTCTTGCCGTGAACCAGCATTGCTGTGTTTTGGTTTGCAGGGTGTGGGTGTTGGTGAAATTACTGACACGTGAGGCTGAACATCTGTATGCCTCAAGTTCAAGGACGCAGAAGTGCAACATAGGGCATGTTCCTGACGTGCATGACCATGCAACAAGGCAATGTTTTGTTATGGGCGATGCCATCCACTTAACATCAGGTGGGTCATATGCTTGTTTCATCCGCTAGTTGTATAACAAAATAATTAAAAGGAACACTGAAACACTTGGATAAATCGCGTTGAAGTCTTTTCTTTGGAAATAAGAACTCGTCGAAGCTACGGAATCTCGTAGCAAGTAAAAGATGAATTAAATAATGGGCAGATGTTTCACTCGTATTATCTTTCTCTCTTGTATTGGTTTCCTTGCAAACTCTTATAACTCAGACCACAAGTAAATCGTCAGGGGTGCTCAACCCCGGTGCAATAGAAGTGTTGCCTCTAACAACAACTTTAGCCGCCGTTCACCACCCCTGCCACCTTTGCTCCTGTTAGCCTAAATAGGCCTCTTTGCCTATTAAATGTTTTCTTTACGAATAAGGGATCTTTCTGTTTGAAGTGAAAACAGTTTTCAATTTTCTGGTAATTCATTCATTAGCTTACGTTCAATACTTTACCCAATAAATAAATATAAATAAAAACGTTTTATTTCAAACCTTGATTCATAGAGCTTAAGTTCTATTGGAAAAAATTTACATTTATAGCCACAAAATAATAGCTTACAAGGTGTAAAAAGACCGCTCCTAGAAAATTAACAAGTTGGAAAGTATAGAGTTTGACACTAGACGGGATCGACTACCAAAACGAAGCAAAGATTTTTTAAAACGCTGAAAACCGTTGTTCAATTTCTAGCAATGAACTAATAGATCGATTAAAATCGCGAAAAACTATAAAAAAAAAAGTATTCTAACTCGTTTTCAAAAACATCAACAAAGGCCTGCGGCTCGCTAGCTAGGCGATGGCGATGGTAACATTATCACGCTGTCACGGTCATTAGAACGCTGTCAAATATCGCTGTTATATTTGACAGCGTTTCACTGATCGCTATCGCCAGCGACCTAGGTGTGCGCAGGCCTTTAGATGTGCGCAAGGCATTTTGAAACGGTCAAAACCTGAGCTTGTACAGGTGTTATTTTCTTTTTGCACCCTACATCTTTACGTAGTGTCCTAAAGTACTAAAGTTTTTGTTTAAAAAAGAAAAATATTGCAGTGAAATGCTAAATTGCTAATTACTTCATTTGTTCAATACAATAAAAACTTCTTGGGCCGTTTATTGGCTCCCATTGCTCACTTGGTAATGGTTGGTTTGTTGCACTAAATTAAAAATGATTTACTGGAGAAACTTATTAATGGGTTACGGGATGTACTCTACAAATTGGTAAATGAAGTTTCAAATAGGCATTTTGAGTTACATTGCGTGGTATGCGACCACATATTTATTGCTTATTATTGCTGAGCGACTGGAATATTTTCTAAAATCAAGCAATAAAATTACATAATCACTAAATATTTTTCCACACAGGGTCAGTTTAAAAGGTAGGAACCAAGCCGTAGTTTGCTGCCTGTTCTTCTAGGCTTGGTCGCGAGGAACTGGCACCTAGATTCACCTAGCTTTAAGATGTTTCAAAGTGATCCGTGTGTACCTAATAAAGAAATTTTAAATATTAAATTATCAAATTCAAATCTCTATCGGAAAAAGGATATGCTAAAGATAAGCTCTTATCCTTAGCACTTAAGTAGTATTCAAGTTTTAAATAATAATAAACAAGGCTATGACCTAGCTACAGGCTTTTGTTATTTCTTTTTCTTCATAAGTAAAATCAAGCCTTCAACTTACAAAAAATAAAAACCAGCGGGGACCATGTTGCCATGCAGTGTATCTCAAAGTGTCAATACGAACGTCCCTTTTTAATTTTCAGAGTAGAACCACTGCATAATTTCCTAAGTATGAACAACTGTATCGATAAAAAACTCTCTACAGATAAATAAACTAAGTTGAAATACGGTGGCCACATGTAAAATGTCTCATAAAAATCCTACTTTACTAGACATATTGAAGGGTGGTTAGTGGTCAGGGGACCTGGATTTATGAGCCCATAGTCCCTATGACCGCAAGTTGGTACAGTCGGCTGAACTAAAATGTACACCATTCGTAATCAGCAGCATTGCCTAACTACTACTACCTAACTACTAAGTGAATAATAGTGGTACTTATCAGTGAATAGGTGTTCTAGACCATCCTGCTCCATCGTCACTTACCGTCAGGTGAGATTGTAGCCAAAATATGGTCTACGTATATCATGTAAAAAATATAACTTTTTCATTACTCATACTCTGAAAGTAGGTCTGAAGTTGCCTGAGGGGCCTAATTGAAAGTAAAACTTTCAGCCCTAGGGAGAATCGCTTTCTACTGACAGCTGTCAAATTAAAAAAAAAAACAAGTTCTATTTTATTCAACCATGTTCCAACTTTCTAAAGTCTTTCTAACTGCAAGGAGGTCGTTGAACCAAATTCCAACTTTTTATTCAGCAAGTAGGTTGGAAACCAACAACCTTCTTACAACAGTAAGAAGTTTAAAAAGTCTAATAAGATAGCGCAATGTAAAATTTAAATTTAAATAACATAAAGATAGTATTAAATAAATAATATATCTTCTAAATTACTTGATTAATATATAGCTTCCACTATTTATTTAAAATAACATAGATTTGACATTTACCATTTTTTAAATTATGAGAATGAAAATAATGGCTGAATAATGCTGGCGAGCCGAAGCCGAAGGCCCACCAGAGAAAAAGAAAAAAAAAACCGGGAAGGCGGCAATTCAATCTTCATTTTCACAAATTTTTCTTTCATGTTTTTATTTTTACTTTCCTTGTATTCGTAATGAAAAGCACAGTGTTTGCCTCGGGTGAAAGTCTTTTAAGTCCCTCAAGCTCCATTGGCGCCCTCGCTGACGCTCTGGCGCCAAACCCGTCTCGGGACTCAAAAAACGTGACTTTCAACACTCAGGTAACAATGTACTATTAAAGGGCAAACGCTGAAAAAATAAGTGATCTTATCTACTAATTTCATTGTTTTTTTTTTTTGCCCAGTAAATATCCTTTCCAATGCTGCCACACTACGAGTACCTTGAATGTTAGGAATTGTATACATTATAGTGCAGCTGACTGTACTTCATTTAAACGACCCTTGAAAAATGCGTATGCTTGTTATAGTCGCCGTGCAGTTTATAATAAGATTAGACAGACAACAGTCTTACAAGAAATATGTTATATCGTGCTGTATATATTTTGGTACTCAGGTATTCAGCATAGATAGCAAAGATTTTTTGACAGTTCTACATTGAAAAATGACAAAAACCTAAGCGTCAAGCATAGATTTTTGACATTTTTCAATGAAGAATTTTTTCAGACTTAGACTCAAGTACTGTTTCTGAACACGGGCCTAAGTTCTACGAGCCATAAACCTACTCCGTGTAAATCCCAGACATGATTATTATACTTACTTAAAGCGTGTTCCAGTGTGAGGCCCAGATAATTTGACAATCTAAATATTTGAACTTACATATAAAAATATCTTTTGAAAGACTTTGAAAGTGATTCTTGTGATTCTTCTGACTAAAGTTGTGATCTACTGACCAAAGAAAGCTATGATTTTGATCCTCGGGTTAAAACCATTGACAGACGACAGTATTTTTATCACTATAATCGTGATTTTGATTTTCTTTATCATGAAAACTTACAAATCTTTGTTTTATTTATTTCTCAATACTTAAATAATGTTTTCAAAGCAAACTGCCCCTGGCGCTACAAGGCAAAGGAATAATCTATGTCTTCCACACCTTACAAATATGACTATTGTCCAAATTCGCGTGTCCATCCGTTTGCCTGATGGATACGTATGATCGATGGAGGAAATGAAGAATCCATCACGAGCAGATGAACTAATTAACAACCCCACAACCCTCAGGGTGTGCCTGTTATTTGATTGTATTTTTTGCATTTTTTTGTTCCTAGCGCGTGTATTGGCAATTACATATACTACATTTGTCTATCTCATTTTTTTGTTGATTTGTATTGTCATGGCAGAAAAGCACTTGATACAATACTTACAAAACTACCGTCCTAAACATCTACAGTCTCGATGTCTCGAAATGTCAACCACAGTAAAAATAAACCTGGCTGAATAGACTTATTATTTTAAAAATAGAAGCAGAAAAAAATTGAACAGTTTTGAGCTGTCAAAATGACAGCGACGGCGCCGGCAATCCGATCCGATGGAGACGTCAATAGGCCTACGTTTAGATAAATAGAGAAAACAAAACAAATCAACGGTTGATTTGAAATGTTGAAACAGTCAGTCGTAATTTGAAGAAAATAGTTAGGGAGAGAGACATGGAAGAAATTAGCCTTTCTTGGTACAATTAAGAAAGTAAGGCTTGACCTACTGGGATTACAAACATTATATTTGACATTCAACAATCAACAACAACAATCTCAGTATCTATTAGAACATACATATATAAAAATATTGGGTTTTAAACATAATTTAACGCTTTTATTTCAGTAATTTTAGGGATGTAGCAACATGCTGCAGACTAGGTCCTTATTTTTAATTTAGCAGCAAATTTCTTAAGGCCTTTCAGCTTTAGCAAATCTAACGGTTTTTGGGTTTTTGGTTAAAGTCACTAATAATTGACCCCTAGACGGTATATCAGCTCAAAATGATAAACCAAAGAATAGCTAAACTGCTTATCCTGTCTGCCTCATACCAAAGAGGTTTATCGTCCCCGCATTACCAGCAGACGTCATACAGTTATCCACTAGGCTCATTAGCTAGCGATACGTCCGTTAATTTGTTTGAGTTGCAATTAACATGTCCACCTCCAACGCACATCACTACTAAGCTTTAAAAAAAGTAAAAAAATAAGCATTCGATTTTGACAGACGCTCACCGATCCTTTTAAAAAGTTACCAATCATGCTCTACCTCTTTGCTCTATCCGTTTGAAATAAGGTTTGAAATGTGTGTTTTGAAGTTGGAACAATGAATAAATTAATGTTGTCGGCCAGTAATAATCGCCTGTAAGTGAATACAAACAGTATAATCCATTGTTGCATGACGTTACATTTAATATGTCCGAAGATGATGACGGTTTGAAACTAAAACCACGAAGCCTTCTTAAGATATTTCTAACTACATTTTTTTTTTCATTTTAATATGTTTTCAAGTTTAAACCAGCAACTGAACCTCTCAGAAGCGCACTTGATATCCTTTCACCACACTGGTTTGAACCAGGCAGTGACACGATAAGAAGAAGACTGCAAAGACATCTTGCAAGTATATGCAAGATGTCTTTGCAGTCTTCTTCTTATCATAAAACGTTTACGTAGACTATACTGAGAGTGAAAAAAACGAATTGACACAGCTTCATTTTGAGACATCTTGCGTAAGAAATACTTCTGCAATCAATTACACCATTTTAGTATCCAGTTACTAATAATCCTTTCAAAGTCTAGAATGGGCTTGGCTTGATCTGTTCACGAGCAAGCACTAATTAATTCAGACATACATTTCCTATAATAAACAATATTCCGGACATAAAACTAATTGATTCTTTGCCTTCAAATGGAAATATAGAAAATATTATTTTTTTCTTTCTTAAATACAGTATTAACAGTAACGAGGAAATAACCATATAAGAGCTACTAATTAAATTGGTATCAAGTAGTAATGTCATTCATAAACTGGTAATTTCAGTATCAGTTTTTACCTTGTAAAATGTTGATGATTGAGTAATTATAAGATTATAATACGATTATGGCATTCAAGGTGGGGGAAATATATTCTAGGATGATGAGTGAGTTATAATGTTTATTCATCATCATCAACTCAATCTAGGGATACTTTTTCCATGTACAGATGAATTAATCCGTCAGATAAAAATAAATTCATCCCTTATATATTTTTAAAAACAAGGACTGTCATTTTTCATTTGGCTAATAGCGTTATTCTGTAGATAAGATAAAAATATCGTCTACCTCGTCAATAAAGGCCTGCGCACACCCACCGGTCGCTGGCGATAGCGATCAATGAAACGCTGTCAAATATCGCTGTCAAATTTGACAGCGTTTCACTGATCGCGATCACCTAGGTCGACCTAGGATCGACCTAGGTGTGCGCAGGCCTTAAATCAAAATAGAAACTCAAGAATATTGGCTCAAAATCAAATCAAAATGATCTTGAGCCAATATTCAAGAGGAGGAATCAGAATTTTAGAGATTCAATTGTTTTCAAAACCCTTGCGATATAGACAAGTAACGTTCATCAATGAAAAATAAGAAAGAAAAATGAAATAAAAAGCCTAAAAAAGAGATGGATGTAATTGTATACCTACTATCGTATAAATTTATCTGCATTAAAAAAAATGTCCCTACAAGTTGTCCGTTTACTTTTCAGAGAATAGAATTAATGAACAAACACAGGAAGCATTATAGAAGACTAAACTGTTCTAAGCTCTCAAAATCCCGAGTAATCCTAAACACTATGGGAATTAAAAGATTAACACTGTGAATAAAGTGTGGGAAAGTTTCCATTGCGTCTCTAGAACCTTATCAGATCATAACGCAAATTTACAACAATGTATCTTAATAATAGCACATGTAAATTTAGAAATTTTGAAGTCTCTTTTGTTAGGTTATCATCCGGGCCATCACTGCGTTTAAAAAAAAAGGAGTGAACACCAACGAAGCCTACAAAGATGGAGTGCAATGAAATACTTGAAGCTAACATTTTTCAATTGCAGGTATTATAAAGGTTGCCAAATTCTACCTAGTGAACATTTCATTTATAAGAAATGTATATTTTACTAGCGGCCATATAGGCCATATAGGCGGCTGATAGAATACGCTCAAGCAAAGTAAAAATCAACGTTAAATATTTCTTTATTCAGTGGTATCACAAGGATCACTTTGAAACGTCTTAAACCTAGGTGAGTCTAGTGTAGTGTATGAGTCTAAAAATAAAACGATAGAGTTGCTAAAGTTTGTATGGAGATAGTAAAACGCTAATCAAGTTACAGCTTCTAAGTAGTTAAAGTTAAGTATAAGCTGACTGAACTAATTTATGTACATAGATTTGTTTCATAAATTTATTACCAAACCTACTAATAAAAGTAACATTTAAATTCAAGATTTTTGCACGCGATCTGAAGTGTATATTAGTTAATTAATCATTCAGACACATACTTGCATAACTAATACTTTTTTCGTCAGCAAAATGTCACATTAGTTTAAACTAACTAATTTTAGTATTGTTATGCATAGAAGTAATATTTTCTCCTTAGATTGAAATGACAAAGAGTCACGAATGAAAGAAAAGAGTGGTATTTTTCTAAAACTCAAGTTTTAAACCGACATTTGAATGTAAATTGAGGGCCTTATTAATTAAAAAATGCTATTAATATTACTGTATTATAATAGCATTTTTCAATACAATTACATACAATTTAAATGACTTCTTCAATGATACACGCGTTATAATTTAATTTAATTCACAATACAACACAAACAGCAACAATTTGATTTATATTTTCAAACTTCGGCCCTATTCCACTCCAAATATTGTTATGCCCTAAACTTAAGGGCCTATTATGTAGTCACCGTTTTTAACTTTAAGACCTCATCATGTAACATAATTATTATTTCATAAGCAGTTAAGGGGCCGGCGGAGGACGAATTTTCATACAAGCGTAATACCAAAATGATTACTAATTTAAGCAGATTTTCTCTATGTTATTGTAATAACTGTATTCGCATAGTATTTATCTAGGTTCCCAAAGAGTTTTTATTTGAAATTACTTACCTCAAATGAAATTAACGCCAATCACATTTTGCAATGAAAAAAAAGTGTAAAATGCGATTGGTGTTTATTTCATTTGAGGTAAGTAATTTTAAATAAAAACTGTCCAGGAACCTAGACAAATACTATACGAATACAGTTATTACAATAATATAGTGAAATCTGCCTAAATTAGTAATTATTTTGGTATTACGTTTGTATGAAAGTTCGCCCTCCGCCGGCCCCTTAAGTACCTATTTGTATTTGAAGACGCGATTATCGGAATTCAAATTAGAAAATATGAACGTTTGCTAATTCCTTAGTAACGAGCTATCTTTAGAACGCACCTGCGCCCTTGTCTACTTACGCAAGGGCTCTTCTATCTATGAAGAAATTAATTTCTGATATTAAAATATGGTTATAAAATCGGCTACATACGTTTTTAAATTCCGTTTATTTTTTATGTATTTAAACTTTGATTCATCTAATTTTAGAAAGGAAGAATGAAAATACATTAATTTGACCTACATAAAAAATAGGTTGGTGACTTTGAATTTAGATTTATTTTCTTCGAATCCTCATAATTAAATAAACACAGACACTTTTATTCCATGGTTTTCGTTGTTTGGTAATAACTCTAATAACTCTTTCAACTTATCTTCTCATACGGTAAACGCTATGAAAATCAGCGTTTTGCTCTCGAACAAAGCTTATGCTCTTTTGTCTAGCACAACACGTACTCTACACCACTTTTTAGTTTGTATTGTAGTTATGTTTTAGTTTTAATTATGCTTTATTCACCTTTTTTTTTGTTTGATCTTAATCATTGGAATAGGACTATTGCAACTTCACTGCTATTATTTTTGATTTGTAAAAGGATCATATAAAAAACAGTAGGAACTAAGCCGTAGTTTGTTGCCTGTTCTTCTAGGCTTGGTCGTATGGAACTGGCACCTAGAATCACCTAGCTTTTAGACGTTACTAAACTTTTGATTTTAGATTTTTATATTTTAGAAGTTTGTTGGATGCGTTAAATTCACAACCGATTGGACGCCTAAAAACGGAAAACGACCTCGCGGTAGACCACGGCGAAAATGGAGGGATGAAATGGATGCCTATCTTAAAGACAGGTCCAAAGTGGCACTAAATAGAGACGACTGGAGAGAAGGACTTGCCCTGCAGTGGGACACCACAGGCTCATAATAATAATAATATTTTAGACAAATAAACGTATCATTTATCTATCTATCTCATTTATTTCTGGCTCGTGGAGAACTTTCTAAAATGCCAATTATGAGACATTCCTAATTAACTATGTAGGTACTTAGCTAGTAAAAAACTTAACGGCATCAAAACTAGTTTTTGCTAATATCTCATAGTTCAGTTATTGAAACAAAAACACGTTTATGATAGTTAATGGGTTGTTCAGCAAAGTGCAATTCTTGTTATGTATGTTTGTGGTTTAAATAGTAAAAAATGTATCGGTTTATAAGTTTATTGGTAAAGGAAAACATCGTGAGAAAACCGGCATGACGTAGAATCCAAAAAGTTTAAATTTTTGTGTCACTTGCACAAAAAGAGCTTCTTTGAGGCGCACTTAAAATCCTTTTACCACACTTGGCCCAAAAGAACCAGTTACACGATAAGAAAACGAATAACTTTATGTCCGTTAATTGTAAAAACTCATTATATAGCTCTATGATAAAGATAAATCTTATCCACTGACAAGGTTTGCTTGTTAAATCAAGATTTAAGTAATTGGTTCATCAAGTTTTTAGATGACCGTTTTATTTTTAGATGATGTAAATGACATAAAAGCTCAAAAAATTCCAAACACATGATTTTATGATGATAAAATTGGGTTTTAGTATTGTATTCTATAGTTTTGGCTCCAATAGCGTTGATAGAAATATATAATAGGCAATTAAAAGAAATGACTAATGTATGGATTTCACGATGAAAAGTAACGAGAGAAGCCGAATTTCTTGTATAATGAAAGTAATAATATATTTAGAAATCTTTTAGCCCGAGATAATATTTCGGTGCAAGCGCTTGACCCTAGATAACTCTTAAAAGTGGTTTTATAGCAATTTTCGTTGAAAGGTAATTAATTTTTCTAAAATAATACAAGGACTTTGATTACGAATATAATTTTATTAACAATTTTAATTTAATGACTGTAATGTAAGTCGATATCATATTTACAATTTGCATTTTTATTAATATACATTTTTACAAGTCTCTCAGGAGTCTATCGCTAATCTAACGCCTCCGTTTAAACTAATGCACATACTAATATAAAATTTACAAAATTAAATAATTCATAATATTTGTGTCTTAAAATTACACAAAGTCGTTTTTTTTATAAACATTATAGAACCAAATATGATGCTCATGAAACTATAGAAAATTATACTTGAGTTAATTTCATTGAGATATGAACATTATAAATAATCTTGATAACCTATGACAGCTGTGCGTGTTTTAAAATCAAAATAAACAAAGAATGCTGTAAAAGAGTTAAAAGGTAAGAACTTAAAAATTGTGAAACCTTCTAACATTAATTTAACAAGTGAAAACTATTCAGATATCAGTAAAAAGAAAAGGAATGATATCAGAATGTTCTTAAATGATATCTAGAAAATATATAATCATCACAATAATAGTTATATGCGTGTGTTAATATAATAATAATGTATATATGAGCACTCAGGTGACGAATGATAGAAGTAAGTGAAGGAAGGAAACCTGTTGTGCCGACCCCAGTTAGTAAAAATAAGGGCAGGAAGAAGATTATGTACCTATAATAATGACATAGCAAATGTGCAGGAAAAGATGCAGATTATGTGAAATGATTGAAGACGGAGTGACAATGATAGTTGTAATTGTCATAGCGTGTCATCATCATTATCCGATTGTTAAGATCGATGACAATCAAGCGGTGTATTAACACATTTATGATCATTAAAACTCATCGACTAATCATTAATTGAAGCTAAGAATTAAAACGAGGTCGAAAGGTATTATTATAAATATTGTGAATTTTAAATCCAGATAAAATTTCATAACAAGTGCTATAGAAGTAAGGAAATAAATAAACAAAAATAGAAATAATTTAGAAGGAATTAGGATCAGAAAAAATGTATAAAAGTTTAGGCCTAAAATTAATAAGAGTACAACTCATTTACAGCATTCTTGTTTAGTGAAAGTCATATCACAATTTATAGTTAATCATTAATTTGAGAAATATGAGGATGAAATCAGCCTCAAAAGACTTGGCAAGGAACATATAGACCATAGTGTTCCAGTCATAATGTTCAGGTACAAACCTTCAATCATAGCATTTCTATCACCTACCTCACGAACATAAATTATCTACATTATTTTAATAGTTATAACATACAACTAAAAGCTGATATGATAAATAAAATCTATATTATTGGTAAAACAGGTGAGACCTACAATTTTATAGATAATGCGTTTCTCGGAAAGCTTATTAGAATCGGTTCGCCCACCTAAACAATATTCTTAATGTGGCAAGCAATCAAATAAATAATCTTGAAATCTGAGTAGAAAAGCATAAATTAAAATTTAAAATTAACCCTGTTATACCTGAAAAATCAACCGATCTTTCCTTACATTTTCAAATCAAACTCAAGTTGGTGAAGCCCTACATCCGTCGGAAGACGAGACGACGGCGTCTAGTACTTAGTTAAACTTTATCTACAAAATGTGCAATGCAATGGTACATACCTGACGAGACGCACACATGCACCTGAAGCACTCGATACTACACACTTCAACTGAAGAATGAAGACCGGCTCACAACCGATCACCACATGCATCACGGAATCTGCTAAAACTAGGATAATATAACTTGTTGTCTATATCGCATCGTCCGTCACCGGGAACGTCTCTAATGTGCACGAGGCGACGCTATGAACACTATCAGTCTGTGCTACTCCTCGTCGACGTTGATCTCCGAGTCGACGGAGTCCTCGTCGTACGTGGAGGAGGAGGCGAACCCGCGCCCGAGCAGCGCCGACCGGTTCTTGGCGGCGGCGGCGCGGTCCCGCTGCCGGCGGTTCTTGAACCAGTTGCCGACCTGCGTGGGCGTCAGGCCCGTCGCCGCCGCCAGCTCGCGCTTCTTCGTCGGGTTCGGGTACGGGTCCTGCAGGTACCACTCGCGCAGCAGCGAGCGCGTGCGCTCCTTGAAGCAGTGCGTCTTCTGTTCGCCGTCCCAGATGGTGCGCGGCAGCGGGAACTTCTTGCGAACACGGTATTTGTCGACGGGCCCTAGCGGTCGGCCACGTAGTCGCTCCGCTTCCTGGTAGTGCGCCTCCAGCCACAGCGCCTGGAGCTTGGCGTGGCTCGAGCGCTGGAAGCGGTGCCGCTCGAGGATGGAGTACAGCTCGCGGTGCCGGCCGGCGTGGAACGCGACCACGGCGCGTGCGCGCAGCACGGCCTCGCAGCGCTCCAGCTCCGCTACATTCGGGTGCGCCACCGGCAACGACCACAGGAATCGGGCGAGTCGCTCCACGTCCCCGCTCTCCTCCAGCGTCTCGCACACGGTGGACACTTGCGACGCGCTGAACGAGAGCGTCGGCAGCGGCAGCAGCGGCGTGGGCGCAGCCAGCTCGAGCGCGTTGGGCGCCGAGGGCGCGGCGGGGTCGGTGCAGGCGTGGGGCTCGGCGGCGGTGCGGTCGGGCGCAGCGGGCCCGCAGCGCGCCTCCAGCAGGCGCGCGTGCAGCGCCGCCGTGGTGGCCTCGTCCCAGGAGCCGCGCATCGGAGCGAGTGTGCGCGGCGGAGTCGCGCGCGATCTGAGCGCTCCGCGTCGCCACCCGGGGGCGGGTTGCCTGCGCGAGCCTCATTGGCTATCGGTTACGCGGCGCGGGGCGCGTCGGCCAATCGCAGCCGGCGCCCGCTCGGGGGCCGGATGGCTCCGACCGCGTATCCAAGGGGCGCGTTTAACGAGGGCCACGGGGCGCTGCCCCCCCCGCGCCGCCATGATCCGTCACGCATACCGCGCCGCTCCGCTCCCGCGCGACACGACGAGATCCTCCACGCCGCGGCCGCTGAGCCTCGATCGATTACCTGCAAACCCGCAATTAATAGCCTCCATACGGCCATCCGTGTGTGTTACCCGCCCCGTGTTTGTATTACCTATCACCGATAGATCGTAATTTTCCCGTGATTGCACGTCCACCTGTCGGCATGTCGACAACTGATTGTTCGCGAGGCTACCTCAAACAAATTAAAAGAATATCAACTCCAAGTAGGTTCCTACACCACCTAGCCATGCAATGTTTTTTTAACGCATTCATTTCCAAGTTCCTAGGTATGTAATTTATAAATAAGCATACTTTTAGTCACTTATTTTCTTATAAATGGGAATGCAGGATCCACTTAGCGACAAAGCTCCAAAAAACTTTGTTCTAGGCACCGCAACAATCATAGTGAAAATAACGGTTAAATAAAATAGGCAAGGATCAAGACTGTTCCGCCGGCGTATCCCCGAGCGAGATTTCAGCGTGAAAGCCTTTCGAGAGTATTAAGTTATTGAACGGCAAACCACACCCAAGCGGCTGTAACGCTACACAGGTAGCCCCACGCGGGTGCCCCCTTACCCCCCATGGGGGGTGCCCGGTGGGGGGTCTCGCGTTACTGTGAACCATTACGTGTAGCGAGAAGGATATTATTACGACCAATATGGATTTATATTCGGGAAATGTGTGAGAGTGTAATTATATGCCTGCGATATTTAGGGTGGCAAGGTTCGTCTACAATGTCGAATCACTATACAATAATATGTAATCTACATAATGTTGTATACGTTGTTCATAAAAATTAAATGAATCATTCCCATCTATCTACGGATTTTTTTGTGAATTATTCTCAAATGAGTTTTTTTTCTAAGTGTTTTTTTGAGCTAGCGTAGTTTTACTTAGGTAAAACTAAGCATTATTTTTCACATGCACATTTATTTTGATCGCTTACATTTTTTACCGTTAAAGTTTTAGTTAAGAGTTTATGCTAAAGTTAAATTCTATTAAATTGCGAATACAAAGCCGTGTGAATGAGAAAAGGCAATTATTGTGATACAATAATTGGACGTAAAAAGTATTGCAATATTTTTTTTGTAAAATATTTAGAGAACTAAAAAAATTGGTTTAGTGCTTTGCATCTTTCACCACTAAGTTTAGATTTCTGTCAATCACGCCGCTCTTAGAACCAATAAAATGATGAAAGCCACTCAAGTTTTTTTTTATATTAGATAGGTAACTGTTGACCCCATGGTATTCATATTTTTTTTAATTATTCTACTATGAAGAGTTTCAAAGCCTTAACTTTTTCTTTATAGGCTCATAGAGAAGTAGGCCCACAGTTATTTTTTCTTTTTTATATTTTTCATTTTTTTTTTTGGGGAAATAACTAGCTGGAAAAAAACTTAGTAGGTACTTATTAAGTATGCTGAAATTATGATCTCGCTTCGAGAACCCGTAGTAGAGCTCCCTTAATCCGAGATCGGGTTGTTTCAAGAGATTTACCCACAATTTGCATTTTTCCAGTCGCGCCGGGCGGGGGTTTGATTTGATTACTGCATCCGGTCTATCCCCTCTGAAAACGACTGAAAAAATATACTCTGTGACTCGAAACCTTTTTTATACGTTTGGTACAAATCATAAATATTGATTGAATCACACAAGGCCTTAAATAAATAAATAAATAAATATTGTCGACAATTCACACAACACTACCCAGCCCCAAACAGCAGAGCTTGTATTAGGGGAACCAGATAGCTGATATAATACTTGAATAAATTTTTTTTTTTTTTGAGACAGAGAACAAACATTTATGTTCACCACACAAATATTTGTTCTCGGTGGGGATCGAACCCACGACCTACGGCGCAGAAGGCAGAGCTACTACCAACTGAGCTAGAGGCCAGTCAAAAAAAAATAAAGCCTTATTCCGTGAATACTACTAATATTTGTGGAACCACATAGCACCCTTAATAATCTTATCCCACTATTAGTTTTCTGATATGAAGAGAGAGAAAAAAAAAAGCAGCCAAGTGCGAGTCGGACTCGCCCATGAAGGGTTCCGTACAAGAACCTTTATATTATGTTACTTGATGTAACATAATAAGGTTCTTGTAGTTCGTCGAAAGGTAAATTGCGGTTTACGGTTTATGACGTATAAAAAAAAACCACTGACTAGATCTCGTTCAAACCAAAAATCGTTGGAAGTTTACATAGTAATGTACAACATATATTTTTTTTAGTATTATCATTCTCTTACTTTAGAAGTTAGAGGGGGGGGGACCAACTTTTTTCCACTTTGGAAGTGTCTCTCGCGCAAACTGTTCAGTTTAGAAAAAAACTATATTAGAAACCTCAACATCATTTTTAAAGACCTATTCATAGATACCCCACACGTATGGGTTCGATGAAAAAAAAAAATTTGAGTTTCAGTTTTAAGTATGGGGACCCCCGAAATTTATAGTTTTATTTTTATTTTTATGTTAAAATCTTAATGCGGTTCACAGAATACATCTACTCGCCAAGTTTCATCAGTCTAGCTCTTACGGTTTCGGAGAAAAATGGCTGTGACATACGGATGGACAGACAGACAGACAGACAGACAGACAGACAGACAGACATGATGAATCTATAAGGGTTCCGTTTTTGCCATTTGGCTACGGAACCCTAAAAAAAAAATGGGTGCTGGTACAACAACACCTTTTTCCGAGAGTCAAACAATATTTAAAAGAATCATGTTTGCAATAACGGCTGCTATATAGCGATCTCCGCTTTATAAAACCGAAAGATTTGGGAAAGATTTCATTCGAGAGAGTTCTGAGTGGAAAGTTCTAAAATGTTTCAGGAAACTCCGAAGCTTATGGGGCTTTTCGACTTTCAAAGAAATAAGAGCAAAGGTAAATATTGATACCGAAATCTCATAAATTATTAAACCTCTCTTTCGAAAGTATTAATGTAGGTACAAAATAAATGAAGTACCTACTTGAGAGTCTCTAGAGAGGGTGACCTACCTACAAACTTTTTTTTAATTTTGTTAGGCATGAATTTTTATTACACACTAGTGGCCGCCCGCGGCTTCACTCGCTCCGTTACCGTTCCCGGTTGAAAAAAACATATTTATTCACCTTTTAAACCTTCTCTAGACCTCCACAAATCATTCAAGACCAAAATCAGCCAAATTGGTCCAGCCGTTCTCGAGTTTAAAGCGAGACTAACGAAAAGCAATTCATTTTTATATATTAAGATATACAAATATTTTTGTTATTTTATTCTCTGCATTTTATATTTTTCAGCGAAATTTTGTTTCGTCAAAAAAAACCAGACTTTTTTTACACCACACTGGTTCACGACACGATAAGAAGAAAAGATTTCAAATAAAGTAAGTCCGTAAGAGCTAAAAACGAGCTCTAGTATCAATGTTTTTAGACCGGCTTAAAACTTTTATCATACTTAAACGATAGCTTAACGTGCTCCGTAGAAAAGGGCAGTAGAAATAGAAATAGAAATATTTATTTAACGTCACAAAACATTATGGTACACACAAAAAATATACAACAAGCAATAGCAATAGTGGCGAAAAAAAGGCTTCCACTCAGCATTTGCCGTAAAAGCGCGAGAGCTTAATACGGCGCTGGTTTTCAGTGGTGCCGAGAGTCATTTTGTACAAAATAGTTAGTTATTAACTAAATATAGTGAGCCTTATCTAAAGAAAATACATAATTTAAAATACAGTTATATGTACTAAAACAAAATCTTTACAAAAATCTCAACTTTAGTTTTAGTTTTAGTAGCAGTCACCCATCCAACGTGCTGAAAATCCTAGCCACATAGCACAATATTAAATGTACCAAAGCTAAGTGGCCCTACATCCCCATTCTCCCCTGGTGTGATATTCGTATCGTGTTCCGGCGAAGCCTTCTGTTCGGTTATACCCCCCACCCTCCCAGATCGATAGGGGGGTTGGGGGCTTTGTTTGGATGATATAAAATCTTCAGGGGGTGTGGTCTCGTCATCTCGTGATTGCTCTGCCTGAGCTATTACTATGATTTATAAGAATGTTCTATTGTAGTTGAGCATTTTCTTTTTTGGTAAATGATTATTGAAAAAGCTGGAGATACTTATGGCCTGCGCAGACCTAGTTCGCTGGCGGTAGCGAACAGTGAAACGCTGTCAAATATCGCTGTCAAATCTTAAATCTGACAGCGATATTTGACAGCGTTTCACTGATCGCTACCGCCAGCGAACTAGGTGTGTTCGAGCCTTTATTGAATATACAAAAAATCGTCTGTTATATGCTATGTTTCCATGCGTGCCGTGCAGCCCGGCAGGCTGCCTGGCAGGCTGCCTGGCGGGCTGCGTGGCATGCAGCCCGTACCGGGCCGGCGAACATTCAAGCTGTTTACATGCATGCCGTGCAGCCCGGCGAGCTGCCTGGCGAGCTGCGCGGCATGCAACCAGTGTTACCAGGTACACGGTAATTACCGTAGATGCACGGTATTTTTGGCTTAAACACGGTAGGTATACGGTAATGTTTCACTACCGTGTCATTTTCTACGGTATTTTTAATTATGAATTACCTTGACAGTCAATCCTATCGGGGAATACCTACTTCGTAATTATTTACATTTAAATAATTACGAAGTAGGTATTCCCCGATCATCAAAATACGTCATCACTTAAAACTAAAAATCAAACAATAATATGACGTCATTTTCTCTTGATGTTGCACGGTTATATAAATAAATACAGTATAAATTCAGAAAATAGCATGAGAAATCTCGGAGAATAAAACATTATGGATATTGAAAGCAATATTACCCAATCTGACTATCGCTCCGACGCATTCGAACAGTATAAAAATATCCGATTGAAAATCTGTATAAATACAGATAAATCTGTATAATTGGCAACACCAATTTGGCCCGCGCGCGTGTAAACAGTCACCGGGCGCCCGCACATTCATCAAAAAACCGACACTCGCCCGGTTCGCGGCATTCACGTTCACGGGCGCGTTTACGGGCTCGGGCGTACCGTTTCCACGCGCGTGAATGTGAATGTGCACGTTGAATGTCGAGTTGAACGCACGCGTGGAAACGTGGCATAAGTCGGATTACTGACGATAGTTGAACGTGACAACGTCATACAGCTGTCCACGCGGACGCCGGTTTCACGGATGGCTGATCAACCAATCAAATATTTGACAGTTGCTTATCTGAAATGTTGTAAGCATATATTTAAGTTAAACAACTGTCAAATATTTGATTGGTTGATTAGTTAGTAGATGACTTCCCGACTTCACTAAAGGCCTGCGCACACCTAGGTTGCTGGCGTCGGCGATCACAGTGAAACGCTGTCAAATTTGACAGCGATATAATTTGTTTTATTGAAGCCGGGACAGGCAGCTAGTACATAATATATATTTTTTATTAATAAAATTTGTAAATATACATTAATGTATACCTATCATTTTAACACACGCTTCGTGCACCGCCGTCGGTGTCTGCTTCTTCATTACTTTCCATCCTAAGGTTGCCTGGAGGAAATCACTTTCAGAGATAAGGCCGCTTACTACTTTATTTTATTAGGCTGTTACTGTGATGTATCCTTGTGTAAATAAAGTGTTATTTATCTATTCTATCTATCTATAAAAGTAGAGAAAAAACACTTTACAAAGATACTTACCAAGCTTGTTTTGTCATGGTAATTTCTCCGTAAAGTTAAGTTAAATAAATAAATAAAATGCAGTCAGCCTGAAGAAGTCCACTACTGGATATGGCCCCTACAGAATAAAAAATTACAACGTGCTGAAGTATGCTTCTTAGTGGGGTCCAATAAGTACTAGCATGGCTTTCTAGAAAGAGTATAACTGTAGCTCATCGACATAGAAGTGATCATTGTCTCCTTACAATGCCTAAACATCTCATTGTTCGACTCAAATTTCGCAAGCTGCATTCCAAAAATCCCACACACAGAATGAAGAGTTCAACCACAGATTAAATATTCTAACCTGCTGGGTACAAGTGTCACTTCGTCATATTATTTTATGATCTGTGGCTACATGACAACTATAGTTCACCAATTTTTATCACATAAATAATGGACCGATTCCATAATTAAGAAGAAGAAGAATTTTACAGGGTTGTTATCACACTGTAGGGCAATTTGTTTTGTAATTTTTTTCTAAGTACTAAAACTACAAAGTTCATTTAATTATTAGGCATTGAGGTATATACCTATCTACCTAACGCTTGTTCTATCACTAAGTTGTATACAAAACAATGTATTTTAAATATAGGCATTTTTTGGCACAATCTACAACTATATGGAAGAAACGGGTATTTATCGTATTCCCGACGTTTTGACCGTGTTACAACAGCCGTGGTCGCGGGCAGACTCTCCTGTTTCTTCCATATAATTAAGCATAACGATCGCGTTAATTTAAAAAGTGCTACAATTTACAACATCCAGTAAATTTATAAAATAAAATGTTCTATAATCTAAGATAACACCCCGACAAATGACGATCCTTTACGAATATTGCTAAGGAAAAATCCATAGTCGAGATAAAATGTTTATATGCCCAATAAATGAATTATTCCGATTTTTCTCGAAACCATGCATAATGCTTATCGTAGTATCATAATCAGCCTGAGAAGTCCACTGCTTGTCATAAACCTCCACTTTGCGTCCGGTTCCAGGAAGTAAAATTTGGGATCCAAACCTTCCCGCGATGCCGATCATATTGCATTAAAATTTAGAAGATCTAAACATCATTTTCCATCATTCGCTGACGTGAAGTGACACATGCGTCCAACTCTCGTTGAGCAACGAAATAATAAAACACGCTGAAACGACGACCGCGCCGAATACAATATGCTATTTTGCATTTGTGAATTTGAAAGTAAAATCTGTGAAGCTACTGTGTCGCAACATAGTTACAGCGTTTACCTTCCATAAACAGTTTTCTGTGCAACTATGAACCTTATTCGGTGGATTTAACCCTAAAAGCCCGCTGTGGGTACGTTAAACCGGCGCGCGGTAATCTGGTGTGACAGACAATGCGTGATACGTCATGACGCGCAGTTTACGGTCGCGAGGTATCGCTAGCGGTTTGACACTCGCTTAGCGGGAATGATTTGTGGAGGGTTAAAACCCATCGATGGGAATTGATCATTCTCCCGACTGAGTACTTCCCTCAGAGTGCGAAGAGATTTGTCGTACATTTTATTGCATTCGTAATCGTAAAACTAAATATCTATGGCTCTATTGACCCTTGTGAGAGTGATAGCTGCATATTTTGTAAAGAAAATAAACTCCTCCAACTAAAGTTAATTTAATGTTAGTATGCCAGCAATAGATATGTACTTACTTCAAAATAAATAAAAGCTTTTTTCATAATTATTGTATTTTATGTCAGGGTATAGTTATTTTAATTCTTCTAAACGTCACTCAGAGAAGAAGCATATAATATATAATAAAGCCAATTGTTAACTTAAGTAAAAGGATTCAGTGTACATTAAACATCGTCTTTAAAATGTCATGCATAAACAATTCAAACTTTATCACAAATATTGCACGGCAAACAAAATACCATTTCATTTCAATTTGAAAGCAAATTACGGAGTCAAAGCTATCAATAATTCAAACTACACGGTGACCGCATGGATGGACGACAAGAATGGCAGAAATGAGAACGAAATGATCACAGAGACTGTAACCCTTCAGCATGGTTAGTTAGACGTGGGGGCCTCTACGACCACAACTGGAAAGGGTTAGTGTAATCACATATGAAATGACCGGAGTAAAACGATTCAATAGCTAATTTCAACATCATGAGAACATTTCCAGCTTTATGACAATGTTCACTTACATTATTATAACTAAACTATTGGTAAGTATTAATATATGTACCAAGGTACTTACCTAGAGTAGAGCTCGTAGGAACTATAAGAATGATCTCAGTCAGGAGAGCATAGCCGAAGGAATATAATAGATAGATATCTTTCAAACAGCAAAACCGCACTTATTAGGTTCAACTATTATTACTTAATTTATTTTTATTTAAGACATTAAAACCTTAGGAACAAAGCTGTAAGCTTCTAGGGTTACAGATTGATCGCGCACGAGCGTGATCTTTTGGGCCTTTGATTGGGCTGACTTTAAAAGCTTTAAATACCATCCAGCATAATATAGTATAATATTGTGCCAGTGTGTTATGCAATGCAGATCTAATTGTGTATTGTCATGTGACTGCAACGTATCATCAACAGTGGCCCACCTACCCGTGCAGTCATTTGCATTGAATTGTACAGCCATTTAGATGACTTATTTAGGTACTCTCTCTAATATCAGCTCAGGTGGTATTTCAAATTCAAATATGTATATTCACTCAGTTGTATCATTTTGATGAAACGTCTCAAAGCTACGTGAGTCTAGAAGAACAGGCAACAAAATACGGCTACCGGTACCTAGCCTATTTTTCAAAATGATTCTTGGAGTTACACTGAAAAAATGCCTTTCGACTTGAAGATCAGAGATCCTGAAGGTTCGAGGAAATTATAATAGCTCAAAGATGCAAACTGGTTTTATGAATAAGCTGAAATTGTTTTATTCTTATACCTATGTAGCAGACTTACAGTTAGAGAAACAGTTACAAAACTCTAAAAAGTCATCAAATTCTGATCCTGACTATACTGATATTTTCTATCTTACTCAGCGTAATAGTTTTGACTTTCATTTGATTTATGGAAGCCTGCAGAAAGGCGCTGTGCTGAAATTGCTCCTTTCTAGCCCGAACAGTCACATCAATATTCACACATAGTGTTTGTGAATGTCTCTTATGGGCCACGTCCGCGACCATTGTCGCCGAACACCCACGGACAGAAGCCTTCCGCAGTTACGCAGCGTTTTGTTATGATGTTGATGGCGTGTGGGATGAAACAGGAGAGATGGCGAGTGACGCTTGGCCCAGACAGTTTATTTTCAAATTCAGTAGATTCTGACGTTCAAATGGACTACTGTTTTCCGGACTACCGCTATCAATGGTGTGATATCGTGTGGGGTGAATCGTTCCTGGTTCACCCCACACGACATCAAGCTGAGGTCAGTTGAGGTCTTTGTAAAAAGGAGAAGTAGGTACCTACCACTGTTCCTATGTCTGTCAGCAAGCAAAGCAACTTCGATGATGTTCGCATAAACACGTTGTGATTGAATTAAGCGTGCAGTGGGAAACGCAACAAGGAGTTTCAAACTATGATGACATGGCAAGCACATAACCACAATTAAGATCAAATTCTTAGGGACATTAGATAGTTACAAATACATATATAGTTTTAAAAGAAAAAATCTTATTTATTTGGCCCACAAACACGTTTAACAAATTAGAAGAAATCAATAAAAAAACAACTAAAAAAAAAAGAAAAAAATAGAAGAAATGAACATAAATTTGCTTGGACAGGATAGCTAACTAGCTACACATTTCATTTTATTTCTATTCATATATTTTCTGTTTTGCAGTGGTAAACGCAGTGCAAATTAGAATGCAAGCTTCCGAGTTACACGTTTACGTACAGTAAAAGTAAATCTCAGCGTATATCTGCCCAACTGCCTCCGGTATTTCCACTGGCAGACACGCTATCTCCTTATGACTTGAGGATAAGGCAAGCTACACAGACCAGCGCCTTTGTTCGACGGCAGTTTACCGAAAGCAATTTCGTGTTTTATGCGCGTACCGATACGAAGCTCCGAGCTACTATATCGCTCTTCCTGCCTTCAGCTGCCATTGAAGCGTACACGCTTCAATGGGTGATAGGCTAGATAGCAAGTGCCTATATACGCTATGAAAATTCTAACTGGAATTGTTGCATGGTTATTTCTGTCTTTTTTATTTATTCTGGGTCTGTTCAATTTTTAACACTAATACAAAAGACGGAGGAGGTGATCGGCTGTATTTTAAATTGGCTTTTTGGCAGCCAAAGATTGTAATGTAAAAGAAATCTAAGCATTTAAGTGAAAGCTCAATAAAATCACTATTGTTTTAAATATGATTTAATTAAACACGGCACGTCTTTCTAATGCTGCCTTCCTACGGTGCGTGGTTCTGCAGATCATCACGCACAGCCGACGACGACGCACGGCATCGCATACAGACAGGGCTCCTGTGCTACCGCGCACCTCGGCGCACGAGACCGTTCCCATGGTGTGTAATGCGAGTTGATCCGCTTCCGTGCGCGATATCACACACCGGTGGGAAGGGGCTATTATTCGAGCCGCGAGCACAGACAGACTGGACCACCTTATGACTGGACCACCTCTTGAGGTCCTTATTACACACAATGAATAACAACAAAACCGTTCAGTTCAACATTTTTACTCTAACACAAGAGCGTGGTTTCTCTTTCGTGATGTTGCCATACAGTCACACATGGTTCAAGAGAATCGTCCACAAATCCTAAACACCATGTGGAAGTAATAAAATGTGTTGGTTACAGAGGTATTTTGAAGTGCCATGCCCGTCGCGACGGTGGTCAAAAGTAATACGAACAAAGAGTGATTCCCGCACCGCAGCCGTTGCCGTCACCCGTCGGCGTCCATCATCAGGTGATCAGTTTATGAGACGCAGGCACTGTTGGTATAGTCAGAGACAAATCTGCACTATAACTGTTAGTGGAACTAATTATGTTATAATATTATGATGTGATTTTTTTAAAACAGCTGGTATTGGTTGGTTGGCATCCATTTTTGTTGATTGGGCTAATTCCTTCACTATATAACATTGTATGTATTAACATTCAAACTTTGCAAGTCGGTCTCCGACGAAGTATTCGCTGGTACTAACATTGCTATTAATAAGAAGATTTTCAATGAGAGTGAGTGGGAGACTTCTATATGATGATATTTTTTTCTTTCCGTCTAAAAACATCTAAGCGTATTAAATATGTGTTTATCCACTATGAATACAGATTTGCCTGACTGACTGTACAGACAGACTTGTGGTTATGATCTTTGTGTGAGCAGATCACAACTCCTGGGTTTTATGGAGACGCCACTGACACAAGACTTCAGAGATTGGCATATGGAGGTATGCATAAACAAAACACTCTTGCACTGTTTATACTAAAATATTATAATGTGAAGTTAGGTTTTTGTAGTAATAGAGCTCTTTATGAAGGGCTCGTCCGGGGAAGTACTACCACCACGACTTTTTCTGCCGTGAAGCAGCATTGCTGTGATTCGGTTTGAAATGTGTTGGTGCTAGTGAAATACTGGCACGTGAGACTGAACATAATCTGTATGCCTCAAATTGAGATGAAAGGCAGAGCATTTTAGGGCACGTTCCAGACGTGCGTGACCTACGAGGGAATGCTTTGTTACAGGCGATGGTTTCCACCAACATCAGGTGGGCCAAATGCTTGTTCCATCAAAAGTTCCAAGTTTAATCCAAATCTGTGTAGTCACTTTAACTATGACTATTTTTATCACAAACACACGCATAAGTATTTACTCGTATAATTGGCACCACGAGTATAAGTATATATACAACAAAATATTTAGATAGTAGGTACTTTTATGCTCGACTTCAGTAGGCCTACCACAAGCTCTGTCTGACTCTGTCTCTAGCTCTGGTTTTGAGTTTGTGTGAGTGTTGTCTAAATCCTCCGTTGAAACGTCACACACACATACATTATACATATAATATACTGGTGAGCACTCACACAGACTTGAAACCAGAGCCAGAGAATCTGACTAGTAGATTTGCGGAGCTTTTCCTAGAATTAACACTGAAATCACAGAGCTTTTCGCTGTATTACTAAAGAGCATTACCTAAGATAAATAAACTAACGCATACGCTGTTTGACGACGTAACGATAATCCGGGCAGCGCGGCTCCATTCACACGCGACTCTTTTTACTAATATTTATTTGAGTAATGTAATTTATTTTCGATCATTCTAGAACGTTGAGGAGGACTTTATTTTAGAACACTTTGGCAAAATGTAGAATCTTTAGAAAAGTCCGTATGTGATAGAAAAGGATAGACATAGAAAAGTCACTACGTGTTGTGTTAGAAATTGATATACATACATAGATTTCGAAACTTTTGCCTCCCAAAACCACCCATTTCCATCAATTCCGTCCAAACTTCCCTATTGACAGCATGAGACATGAGGAGTATATACCACCACAGCGGGGAGCAGCCTAGTTGGCGGTGATAGAGAAAACCCTGTACGTACGTACGTACACTACAAACATTTCTTTTAAATCATATAATATATTGATTGTTTTTATTTTCAGCCTTTCTAGTATTATTGCAGAGCAAAGCCGCCCTACCCTTTTTCCAGCTTTCTCGTTCCATTGGTAGATCGGAGCAGTCTAGTATATGTACATACATCTGAGTCGTCGCGCCATCTCTGTGGTAAGGTACCCAATCAGCAATGTGATTATTTTTAAACTGATTTAGAATACTTTCCCGTGTCGCATGAAGCAGTGGAAACAAGACATCGTATGGTTATACCCCCTCCCGTGTTGTTGCATTAACATTCAATAAGCCTAATGTCTTGTAACAACACCACACCACTAGTCTGTTTCATTTAAATAATTCACGAAAGCAAGTGTAAAGTAGCCCTTATTTTTGAAGATGAAAATTCAATTGAAAAAAAAGGTTAATATTTTTATGATAAAATTAACGTAGCAACGACTTTTTAAAGTGCATTGAAGATTTCACCAAAACATGAGGTGGGCAGTCTACCAGGCTCATTTTAAGGAAGTGGCCCACCTGATGTTGAGTAGTTAGCTAACTTGTGAGGGTATCCAGGCGAGGAAGCAATGAACGTGATTGAAAACTAATTTTGTAAAGAATTAACTCTACTTATCAATGTATTTTGCAAAATAATCCTCGTACCGTGTGAGTGGTATATTTCCCCTAAAAATAAGCCTATGGCAAACATAAACATTATTTCAGTAACCCGATGAGCTTATAGCTAACCCCACAAGCGATTAGTCTCACCCCAAGCTTTTAATTGTAAACTGCAAATGGATTGCAGTCTCACATAAAGAATTAAAGTTTATTACAAACATAATAATTAACTAGTACATTATACATTTAAATCTAAAATCCTGTCCCAGGCACTATATAGCGTCCCGTAAAATAGGGGCCATCAGGAAATTTGTACATTCTATTTAATTCTACTAAGCACTTAAATATATCAGTCAGACCATGTCAGTCATAAACTCATAAACAAGATGTAAATTGATTGCTCTCGAAAAAAGATAATGTATAATTTTTCCTTAAAAATGCTTGGAAATATCATTATTTGGACAGCCTTCTCCGTCAAAACTCATATCTGCCGTGTAATTTAAAAATGAAACGATTTTACTCCAAAACATGGCAACCAAGGAGGTAACTTAATAAAAGTTAAATTTCGAACTGGCTTGCAAAATTAATTGCTGTTTATTGAAAAAAAAAAAAACAAATGAACACTTCCATGCGGGAAATATTAATGTTTACAAAAAAAAATGAATGTTGTTCGTTGTTTGTCGTCATTGTATTTAACAAAATGAGTTCAAGTAGTACTACAAAGGTTTAATTTCCTGGTGTTCATCGAAAAAAGTAGGTTCTATACAAGCCTTTTCCACAGCTAAGCATTGGTCTGAAATAAACGATATTATTATTATTATTATTATTGATGATTAAGCGTATGTGGCCTTACACATTTACACGTTCGTCCATCAATGTCTTTTTTACTATCCGCTGCAGTAATGTACAGACATAATAATATATTCAGATTGTGATTCTAAAATTTTGGACCAAAGCACTATTTTTTAAATTTCGATTCAAAAAAGTTTTGAGTACCTTATTATTATTTTATTACCACGGAATAAGTAAAATATTAATTCGTGCTAGGAGGCGTGTATATGGAATCCGCTTACCGTGACTGACAGCTGACAGCCAGGCCGCAAGGGAGTGGGCACGTATGCTGCACTGTATTGCAAAAGCACCTTTTATAACCTATACATTATTTATACTAAGAAGGTAAGTGCTATGAGGATGGCAAAGGTGCTAGGCATGTCTACTACATCTTAAATCATGTGCCAGGCATTAGATAGATAGAAGATACTTTAATAACTTTATTGCACTCAACAACTTATTAACCTATTAAATGTTGCCTGGAAGAAATCGCTCTCAGCGATAAGGTCGCCCATTGTTTTGCCAAAGATCTTCATAAATCCTTTATTATGTTTCTGTGCGGTGAACAATAAAGAGTTATCTATATATCTATCTATCTAAAGTATAATTAAGTGCATAAAACACTTAAAACTCTTTACTAAATACAATGAGCGGTCTTACCGCTAATCAACGTTTCTACCAGCCAATCTTTTGATGGAATGCACTCATGATATTTACAAAGGGATTGTGTGCGTCTACCAAAGTTAGAAGTATCAAATTGTAAAATCTAAAAGCTTATTGCTTTTTGAGAGCAAATTTCATGTTTTACCTCTAACATATATACCAAAACATTGCTTTATGTGGATTTACTAGACAGAATAATAAAGCTCAACATTTTCAATAATGTTAACAGATTATAAATCAAGGCCCTTTTGCTGCTGTACACAAGAAACACGACGCACTTCTCCAGTATCGATGTATTGTTTGTATCTTTCTTCTTTTAGAGTCCTTGTTTTTTACTGGTTTATGCGTACTTATGTAGTAAATAAATAAATGTCTATGTCTATTACTGATGAATTAATCATGGCTTTCAGTAGGCCTACCACAAACTCTGTCTGGCTCTGTCTCTCTCTCTCTGGATTTGACTCTGTATGTGAGTGTTGATTATATAAATCCTACTTAGAAACGTCACACACAGTATAATACACGGGTGAGCACTCACACAGACTCAAAACCAGAGCCTGAGACAGAGCCAGCCAGCGCTTGTGGTGGCTACAGGTTTATTTTCATACAAATTACGTTGGTTTGTAAACCGACCGCTATTTTATTGTGTGGGTGATTGTGGGTTCATTTTAGCAAGGATAATATAACGTGGTGTTGTGTGTGTGAAGTTTAGACGTGGTGAGGCAATCCGCTTAGCATCGGTGATTGACAGCTCTGCTGCCGAGGGCGATTATTTTGCAACCAAATGTAAACAAATACGGGGGGCTAATTAATCCGGTGGGATGTTTTTGTAATGAACCATGGTGTAGTTAATATAACACGTATCAGTCACTACAGGCTAGTAAAACAGTATTTTTAAATTAAAAATTTGAATAACAATACTTGTAAAAAAATCAAACAGGCCTTTGCATCTATACTGTAGATGTTTTATATAGCGTCAGAGGCAACTGGTGTTTTTTCTGACCCCTACTTGCGGGACGCTATAGTGCCTAGGACAGGATTTTAAATGGAATAGGCTTGCCCAGCACCTATACCATCCTGACAATTTAGTCGGCCTAATCCACAGGAAAACATGGTCAATACGTGCGGAGCTGACTAAGCCGCGGGTTTCCTCACGATGTTTTCCTTCAACGTTTGAGAACACTAGCCTTGTGTGCATACATTTTTAGACAAAAAACTCATTGGTACACGACTGGGTCTGAACCCACGACCTTGGGATCAGAAGGCGGGAACGCTATTAGGTACCACTAGACCACCAGTGCTCTCACGTGAATGTACTGTGTGTACAAAATACGAAGTTGAGAAACATTGAAGTAATAAGATCTCCAGACCGTTGTAAACCATCTATAGATAGCTCAGTACTTACTGTGTGTACAAAATACGAAGTAGAGAAACATTGAATCAATAAGATCTCCAGACCATTACGTAAAAGATCTAATCATAAGCTTAATCTAGGGCGAACCTTTGGTTATTTTTACAGCTTAGCTGGAGCCAGGATGGTAGGTATAGGTGCTGGGCAAGCCTTAAAACCCTATCCCAGGCACTATAGCGTCCCGTAAATAAGGGCATGAGTAAACACCAGCTGCCCTTGATGTTATATAAATCATCTACAATAGATGCAGAGGCCTGCATACTTTTTTATTACAAGCATGAAATCGATGTCAAAACTGGCACGCTTCTCAGTATTAACATTATCGCTCTGGAAGCTATGCCTGACCATTCACAGAACAATAAGCATATGCAAAGATAAGAGGGATGAGTGCAGATCAGCTGAGATAATCTGCTAAAAGGTGTCAAACAAAGCAGGTATGGAGCATGCTATGTTTAGAGACATACGCGTTGTAGCGTGCTACAGGTGCGGTGGTGTGAGAGAAGAGCTCAAGCGATTGCAATGGACATAAATTGGTAAAATAAAAGTAAACAGGTCTTTGCATCTATTGTAGATGA
This sequence comes from Thera obeliscata, assembly GCA_947578465.1. Taxonomy (NCBI): domain Eukaryota; kingdom Metazoa; phylum Arthropoda; class Insecta; order Lepidoptera; family Geometridae; genus Thera; species Thera obeliscata. The sequence goes on along the minus strand of OX387912.1, from coordinate 16,319,738 downwards.
TTTCTATAGCGTCAAGGGCAACTGGTGATTACACAAGCCCTATTTGTGGGAACTGATTTGCCTGTGGGATAGTGCCTGGGACAGGATTTTAGATGGAATAGGCTTGCCCAGCAACTATACCATAATGACAGTTATTTATGCTTTCCTAGCCTAAATGCTACGTGCAAGGTGTGTTTCTAGCTTTATTCTAAGCAAACGTCAAAAACCTATCTTTTTTTAGCTCTGTTTCGGGGTTTTTCGCTGTTGCATTCAAGAACTCTAATATAAATCAAAAAATTAAAAATTTAATAAAATTTCAATCGATTGTTGGGTTTAGGAACGAGCATAGCCTACTTATTCTCACTTCAACTTGCTCATTTTATCCTTGGTTTTACAGCGGATTTCACCAGTGCCAGAAGAAGTTATTTCATCATCATCATCCACGACTTCACTACTAGATAAGGCCTCCCTAGTTATGCGTGTAGGTATAGGTGATGCATGTATAGCGTGTGCCTAAAATTGCTAAGCGTCTACAAATATATATGTTTTCTTTCTCTCTTTCTTTCTTTTTGTGGCACCACGATCATGTGCCGCGACTTGAATATATCATCCGCCGTCCTACGCTTCTGTAGTCGTTTCTTGGCCTTATATAATCAGTTGTTGTCCTACTCCACCTGTCATCACCACGTCTTGCAATGTGTCCTGCCTAACTCCAGAGCTCCGACGTCTTGGACCTTTGTTTGAGAAGTTCTTTAACAAGATATGTTAAGTTATTGGATCGCTTCAGCACACTCCTTGGCCCTCGCAGTTCGCTCGGACGCCTCCGGACACGTCCGTAAGCGGATTGTCGACCATTACCCATGCGCCGACGCCTTGCCAGCTGGGAATCAGATGCAGGTAAGTAGGTGATCGGTCATTGATGCACTGATGATGACAAAGGCCATCGTATGATCTGACCAGGAACTTAACATGTTCGACCAAGCTAAGTTTGCACCACGTGTCGATTTTAAAAAATCTACAAAAATTCGACAGTCTGCAAAAATGAATTCGCTGACTTGAAAAAATTAAACAAATGTTTGTTAGATTTTACTTTGCATTTATTGTTTTTAACATCATTTTATTATACATTATACCTAAGTACATTAAATATAAACAAAAACGCTTGGTGGAGTTATAGTTTCTGGACTTCTTGGCTTGGTTGCGGTGATCTCGCTGAGACCTCAACGAAATCGATATTTGCTCAATTGTTTCATCTGATGTAAGTATTGGCCTCTCAGCTCAGTTGGTAGTAGCTCTGCTTTCTACGCCATAGGCCGTGGGTTCGATCCCCACCGTGAACAAATATTTGTGTGGTGAACACAAATGTTTGTTCTCTGTGTTATAATATATTCTAAGTAGGAATGTATTTACAAAAAAATGTTATAATACTCACTTTTTTTTTTTGTAAATACATACCTACTTCAGCTATCTTTCTCCCATAGTAATTGCTCCCGTAGTAGTTGCTCTGCTTAGTTTGGGGCTAGATAGTGTCGTGTGGATTGTCCAAAATATTATTTATTATTCTTTTCTATGGTCGAATTTGAGATAGACTTCTGCAATAAACCATTTAAAAAAATACTAGAGATATTTTAGGGACATTTTCACAATGACACCAAGTGACATCTCCCCTGATAACAAATGACTACGCAATCGAGGGTGGAGCGTACTTAAAATTCACTTCACTCCTGATTTGAGAGTGCTAAAATTGACACAGCAGTGTATGCCACGCCACCCCTTAGCTTAGCCCCTTACTGCTCTATGTACTGTAAAATCTAATTACTTACTAGAATGTCATCGTATGCACATCATACGATAATTTATCTAATCTACTTATGTGGAATATAACACTGTAGTTTTACTATCTTGGAGCATAGATGGTGCATGCTTAAATTTTAATGATCCTTACGAAGTGGAGTAATTTATTTACAACAGAATAAACATTATTTACAAAATCTATTATTATCTGCTTTCTACCTGTGGCTTTCTATACCACCTACAGGTGGAAAACAGAGTTCATTATAAAATTTTCTAGTTTCTTATAAAATTTAATTACTTATAAGTACTATTTATTAATAGGAATGACTTTTATCAATGTATCATGCCGTTTATTTTTAAATTTTTTTTGTTGTTTTTTTGGATAGTTCTTTTTTTCTTTTGTAACGTAGAAACTCAAAAGCTACTAGGCCTATTCAAAAACTATCGCCAGAATGCTTCAATATCTCTGAGTGATATAAGGTAAGGTAGGTAATTTGAAAAAGGAGGTGTGAAGTCACTGTTTATGAATTTTACGCCCAATTTAGATTTTTTGTGCGGCGTTTTCCTTCACAAGCTGAAATATTCAACTTTCTAATTTATGTAAATGATAGACCTTTGCAAACCAAATTCAGTCCACGAACTAGTTTAAAGTGGTTTTACATGAACTAAAGACCGGATTAAACCGGTTTCATCCGGAATTATCCTTTAATGGGGGGTAATTGGACGGAATAACTGCGTTAGTAACCCGACGCCCGCTTGTTTAGCTAACGATCGGAATCGATTTACAGCGTTTAAATAAATTAAGAAATCAGCCACGGAACCCCAAAAATCTCATGTTTCCAGGTTTCACTGCATTTGGTTGCAAAGAAGTTTCAAGATAACTACACAAGTACGGTCAGCGAGAAAAATATATGAACGTTTCTGATTTCTTAAGTTTTAAGCATTCTTTTATCAAAATTTTGAACGTCAATTAGAGATCAGTCTTGAAACTATGGTCGCTAGTAACCCCAAGTCTGGTCTCCGAACCCGGTTTAAAATTAACAGTCTAATCCCTGTCTCGATGAGAAGAACATGGCTGACGACCATAATGCCTTAGGCCTGTATATCACGCAGAGTCAATGAATGTAAAATAACAAAAAGTAACCCAATTTCGCCCCCCGTCATACATACAACGAATCGCATTACTAAAATATCATAATTTAACAGTTACTTCTCACACCCTACATGGCGACCCTACATAATTACAAGTGACAATAGCACAGTGGTAGTTTAGGGGTAGGCAGTTGAATTTCCGGCAAAATGGCCGATATTTCATTTCTACGAGTCAGTCGTGATGGACAGAGATTAGGGTTGCTAATGGTATTTTAGAATGTGATACATAAAAGTCGTAAGTTTATTTCCTAATACGATCGTGGAACTAGAACCTAATAGATTCGTCTCATTTTATAAAACTGTGCTACTTGCTAAAACTGCTTCGACTACCATGGAGGGTGCATCGTAACAATAAGCTCATCATCAAAACAAGACTTTCCACCATCTGTCTTCGCAGTCTTTGAATTTTTTGACCATAATGTTAGGAAGACAGGGAGTAACCTTGAAAAGTTTGTAGTCACTGGCAAGATGGAAAGGAAGAGGCCGCAAGAACGGAGCCCAATTCGTTGTAGCGACCAGGTTCGCTCAGCAACAGACCTCCGTGATCAAAGAGATCCATACCGTGGACGTCAGAACCCGATGGAGGAACATAGTTCAAACTAGGGTCCTCCACAAAGGTCATGACTCTCATCAGTGAGGATATTGACGCAAGGAGGAGATATTATTAAGACAGTGCTTACATACACTCAGTTTAGTAGCAGCTCTGCCTTTGCGCTTAGGTTTGTATAATATTCTGGCGAATATCATTCAGGCCTATAATTGACCGGAACCGTTATTGATTTCATTTTTTTTTATTCCAGTAATCTAACATTTTACACTTGGAAATAAAAACGGCTAGGCAGATAATTGAATGGCAAAACCCCATGCACTATTTCAGTTCTATCCATCCCAAGGTTGCCTGGTAGAGATCGCTGTTAGCGATAAGGCCACCCATTGTATTACTGGGACTGTTTATTTTTAAGCTAAAAACTGTAGACTACTTGTGTGTCAATTGTAACCAATAAATAAAGGGTTATTTATCTATCATCTATCTATTTAGGTACCTTACTCATTGGTAAAAAAATGTTTTATTTGCATATAAACTAAAGGAACAAATGAATGGTTATTTTATTTTAACATTGCAGTAGATGATATCAAATAATCAGATTATAGCATCTTTTGTTAGGAACTGGTAACCTGAGACGTAACATTCGGGTCCGTGGCCACAAATAATTGGAATTCCTATATTATGTGGGTCCTGGGTAGTGTAGGTATTCAGTTTACAAGTAATGTGATGCTGGTGCATGATTCGATCACAATGGCCCTTGTCTGGAGGAATTAGACCGAGGATATTTGGGCTTTTTGATCCGAGAGATAGTGTATGACGGATAAAAAAAGGTGCAAAAATATTTGAGCTACGGATTCTTAATTTATTTGTACTCGTAACTTGGAATCCCGTGCAACCTTGGCTTTTTCATGCAAACTTTGACCCCCGCTGACACCCTGTTAATTTTTTTAAAATATTTTTAGTATGCCTATACTTTTCATAAAAAAGACACCCTCCAAATTTCAAGTTGCTACGGCTTAGGTTGTGCGTTGTATGTCCAGCCACTCACCTATCCCTTTTACCTATATTATATTAATGTATTATCAACGCAAAAATATTTTTTCAATTCGGACCAGCAGTTTTCGAGGTAAGCGCGTTCAACCAAACAATCAAACAAACTCCTCAGCTGTATAAATATTATGTATCAGCATAGATAATGTGATTTTTAGCTAAAAAGGTCACTGGGAAAAAATGCTTTGGATCATGAATTCCTTTTACTACAAGTATAGGTCTATATACGCGTGGAACTGGCACCTAGACTCACCTGCTTTAAGACGCGACGTTTCAAAGTGATTCTTGTATCGTATTGAATATACGCTTATTGAATCTTGAATCTTGAGGTATTCTGACTAAAGCCACAAAGTATTCTAGATATAATTCTAGAACTACCTGACTAGAATAATTGCTACACGCAAAAATAAAATCTTTATAGCAATACTTGCAAATTTTACTTCATGCAACACTTTAGTGTATTTGTTGAATCATCTAATTTGACTTTCGTATTCGATTTTCGTACCTGCATAAATAATTGCTTGAACATACAGAGTAGGTACAAGTTTCACTCTAACATTACATTCAGCAGTACCTCAGTGTAATATAACTATTAGTAGTTACACGAGTTAGACAGCGTGACCTATCGCGATCTACGAACGTGATATATTTTAATATGAGTTGCTATTGAGAGAAGCGCCCTATATGTCAGTCAACGAATAAATAAATAAAACTATTAAATATGTTGGACAATCCACACAGCACTATCTAGCCCTAAATTAAGCATCATGCTCATGTTGCTTTACCCTATTCACAGGGTCCATGTGATACTGACTTACACCTAAGAACTATGTAGGTATGTACCTAAACTAAACCATGTTTATGCAATAAATGTATTGAGTATTGAGTATTAAGCAGAACATATACTATTGGAACATATAATTTGCATCATTCTATATTTTGGTATTTTTAACATTTTACCCTACATAGTTTATATTATGGTGCCACATTCATGAAAACCAGCGCTACAAGGGTTACCGTGCCCTTGTAGCAAATGCTGAGTGGTCTACCTTTTTTGCCGTCATGTAATCTAAGTTAAATACCTGTACCTTTTATTTTTAAGTTGACGCAAAATAAATTATTTCTATTTCTATTTATGTATTCATACAATTTTATTGTTTTCTACATTGTGCAAGCATTTTTTCCCTAATTTGTTTATGCTACAATCCATTATTCATAAAAAAATGTTGTCATTTTAAGTATCCGGTCCCAAACAATACCATTGAAAAGAGTTGGTCCCATTGTATCCGGTAAGATATTGAAAGTCTTGGGAAACGAAGTGATTAGACGCGTTTTAAGCCGCTCTACTTGTGCAATAGACACAAAAGTATTATAATAGTAACAGAAATTCAGACGGCGTTAGTTTCATACCAATCGTTCTAGCGGTTGTCCGCAATATCCAAGCTTTCGCATCTATATCAATTTTTAGTAGGAAAAAACGTAGCATTACTTTTTGGTGACATCTAATTTTTCGTAGAGCTTAGTAGCACCCTCTACGCGTCGTAGGTTTAGAAAATTTAGGCATTGATTTAAGATTTTGATGAATTATTAACTCAATAAAACCTTAGAAAATATTAAATTTGAAATGAAATGAAATAATTTATTTGCTTTAATGGAACTGTCTAAAGCCGTATTTTTATTCTATGTTTTTATAACTGTACCTAACCATGCTGTAACCTCTCTATGACTTCATCTTTATCATCGCTCCAATTATGTTTCACTTAGTTTCGCAACACGTAGCATCACCTCATCTCTAGATTTCAAGATATTGCCACAAAAATCATCTTAAAAGTGTTGAGTAGTTTACACATCACGCTTCGACAATTCACAACAACTTTACCACGATATAACTTATTGTAATAGAGTTTAAAATAGCGTGGTTTAAATGTGTTTTCATATGGTGTTTAATGAAAACATCGCAAAGTAATCCGCTTTGTGGGGTTGTCTACAAATGATGGCGCAGTTTGTAGCGACGCGTCGATCGCATTGTGGTATCGTTTATCGTTGAAAGATCGATATCGTGGAATAATCCCCACTTTTAGATCTATGTAGGTTGACAATCATTTAACATTTGTAAATATTTTTAGTCAGAACTGCCAAAAATAAAATATCGGACAGTAAGAAAATTATTAATGCAAGTTGAGAAACGTTCAATCATTATTACTTGTAAAAAAATCTTCTTATTACCCTTTTATATAAAAAAAAAATGCTTATCAGTACAGTTACCTTCAAAATCAAATCAAATACCTACCTACTTATCACTTGTTATTATTTTAATGCAACTAGCTGTGATCATGTTTTTTTTTTCATTACCTGGTGATTAGCCGCTGTAATTTTAATGCTTTCATTATTACACAGACGAAAACATACAAATCTCAAAGCCCATCTTCGTAAGTTTCAGCGCCTCAGAATTTTAAACAATCCAACAGTCTCAATTTATTCAAAATCCCTGGTTAGCACCACCGCACGTCGAATGGCGTCAATTTTGACACCAACGGCTGCAGACACAAAAACATACACCATTTATTATTTGTGTATTATTCCGAGTAAATAAAGAGGATAGGGCCGATGCTTTGTCCGTGTCATTGTCATTTTATTCCCGGGAACAGGGTGCTTTGTGCGACTGTCCATATGGATTGGGATTAGCGCAAATCGAGAACTGTTGGAGACAAATATTTGCGCATGGTGATATCATTAGAGGTGATAGTCGCTACTTATAGCGTGCGATGAGTAAACAAATTGCTTTTGAGGGTTCTATTTACAAATAAAAAATACTAGTTTAGTTCTTTATAAGTAAGTAAAAGAAACCACCTGAACTTTCAAAACACTGTGCAGAGGTGAATAAGTTCATATGAGATAGCGGGCGACTTATAGCGTGCGATGAGTAAACAAATTGCTTTTGAGGGTTCTATTTACAAATAAAAAATACTAGTTTAGTTCTTTATGAGTAAGTAAAAGAAACCACCTGAACTTTCAAAACACTGTGCAGAGGTGAATAAGTTCATATGAGATAGCGGTCAACACTATTAGTTATAGAGTTTTAAGGCCGCCCCATCCAAGGTACGCCGATTCGGATCCAGGATCTTCTAGTATCTTCTATTAAAAAAAACTCGAGGATATTAAAATATATTAGAGGCAGAAAATAATGATAGGTCTAATATATCTTAATATAATCCGAAACACATTCTTTGCAACGACAATACCTTGAAAACCTATGCAAAAGTCATGGCAAATCGGCCCAAACAGATGATTCATATGGCTCCATATCTTATCGCCATTACCCCACTAATCCATACCAACTTAAATACCCATAATCCATAATCCCCTGAACCATTATTTTCGATGAATGAATTTAGTTTTGGACTCTAAACCTCAACAGTAGCTTTATACAAAAAAAAGTGCGCGTTTACAACTGTTTGCTAGAGCAATTTGGACCTTATAGCCTTCGTCTTTACGGCATATGAAAATGTTAAGATTTGCTAAGTAAACAATTTTCGTAGAAAGTCTCTATGTCGAACTAGGTTAAACCCTGCCAAGGATTAGCTTTAGCACGTCCGGCGTCGATTACTTGCGTGTTTTAATAGAAAAGAAAATAGGTTTTTTTTAAACTAAGTAGCAAAATACACCTTTGTTAAATCCGGAAGGACTAGGGATAAGCATAGGTCTGAATAATCACTAAATAATGAACTGTGTGGGGCTTTTGTTTTGTGGTTATTTTGCACAACCCTACCTACTACTTACGTGTTGTTCGCGTCACGTAAAAAGAAAACGCTGGTAAACGTTCGCACTGCTACTAATTTAATCATTAAAAATTCTGGAGAGCTGGGCTAGTCCAGTAGTGCTACAGAATTTGGTTACTAATATTTGAAAGTACCTACAGGGTGTACGATTCTATTGTAATGCCAGGTTCCCGCCAATCCGCCATTTATTTCGTAATTCCAATAATGGCGGCGCACAGCTCCTGTGACACCGGTGTATAATTATTGCCGAGGTGGAATTACCTTTGTCAGCTGAGCCGGGGGTTAGTTAACACAGAGGATAGTTTTAGCCAGACGTAATAGAATCGCTCGTTAGTTTGTTACACGTAATGATGGAGGAAACTACGCTGTATTTTGATACTTACTACCCTCTGCCTGAACTCGCTTGTTCGATGTTATAGTGTGTGATTGGATAGCTTTTTTTCGAAACAAACTTCAAAACTTAGGTTATGTACTTGGAGGAATTAGAAATGGAGGCGTCATCGTTTAAATCCCCGAACAATATTTTCTGCCAAAATTGACGGGGGACGAGGTAAACACGCATGGCACACGCGCATAGCAAAATCCTATTCATGCAAACACACACATTGACAATCCCGCACACGATCTTAAAATTTGCACACAGATAAAAAATATAACGTAGTTACAACAGTGTTAAGACTCACATTAGGATAATCTCTAGTGATGGGCATTCAGTAAGACCGGTAAATTGAACGATGAATAAAATAATGAATGAAATGGGTTTTTAGGTACAGGTAATTTAAATAAGTTATGCACAACAGGTTTCACATTTTGTTATGTTTTATTAATGGTTATAAGTTTGAATCAATAGTTCACATGTTATAGCATAGTACACATAAGTTTAGTCTTTTACTGAATAATTGAAAAAAATATATAAAGTGAAATCACATTACATCGTCAGCCTTCACATCACAGCGAAGTTTGTAGTTCTGCCTTCTGCGCTGGAGGCGTTGGTTCGATTCCCACCAAGAACAAATATTTGTGTGGTGAACGCAGATGTTTGTTTGCCTGAGTTTGAGAACTTTCTGCAAAATGTTCCGAGAAAATCACACTCGTTCTTGTTGCATGCCAAGTTGTTTTTTTGCCCATAAAATTTTGTCCACTCTTCAAGCAACAGGGTTTTTTGGAAACCTGCACAGGACGTAAAAGAAATATAAAATAGGCAAAAAAATGTTTTCACTACGCCCACGACTTTATTTTTGAGTATGATGTCATCTCCTATTTTATACATTGATGAGTAGAGGGTTTGATGACTGGTACCTAGGATACCTAGCCATATTGTGGGATTTGTGAATAAATGTAGGTAATCCGATATTTCGTGGCGGCAGTCATCTTGGACCGATTTTCATCAAAAATAGCTAAGAACACTCCCGACTATTCACCTTTCAAACAAACAAAAAACTAAATTAAAATTGGTTGATTCGTTCGGGAACTACGATGGGACAGACAGACACACACACACACACACAGACACCGCAAACTCATAACATCCCGTCGTTTTTACGTCGAGGGTTAAAAAGCACCAAATACGTAATTAGACAACACTGTGATAATAATTTAACGTTGATTTTATCATTCATTCTTTCATCAATTTCATTCAACTTTTCCCAACACTATGCCTTCTACTAAGGTTTATTCTTTGACAATGGTGTCGTAATACTGTCGCTAATCTGTCGCAACTGGTATTTCTTTTGAACTAAAATTCTACAAAATTACAAACACAATTGACAAAATAATACTCACTTGTGGTAGGAAATACCATTTTCCCGGAAGTTTGATATCTCTGATCGTCTTTTACTAGAAACTACCATGCAGTTCACCATTTTCACGGAGCTCCACTTCGCGACATGAAACGACACACAATGGCTGCGGTTGCGAGTAAAACACTTTTATTTAAAGGATATGATCGAGATCGCTATATGACCGGCAGAGGGGAAAGCCCTGTCTTGACATCTCCATTTCTAATTCCTCCAAGGTTATGTACCCAGTACCCACGTAATATTAGCAAGGAACCTACTTATTATGTACCTCAAATCTAGGTCTAGATAGATAGATAGGTTTGCACTGTATTAGATGTCATGCCTCCACAAATATTCTTCGAGCTACGAATTCTTAAGGCAACTTACTCACTGTTTATCGGTTTTCCAGAAGTTAGTAGTTGCCAGAATCCGGAATGTAATTTTTCTTCCGATACAAAAACATAATTCTGAATAGTGACATCTATGCTTGTAGTAGGTATACCTTACGTTATTCCAGTACACGGAATACCACCTCGAGCACTTTGTGAAGCGACGAACAAACTTTTGAGTTTGACAAATAGATGGCAGTGATTGTACGCATTGTAATTCAACCTTCTTGGAGTTTTCGAACGAAGAAAGTGGAAGAAACGAGTGTGGCATTTTTTCCTTTCAACGTAAGTCAATGTCAGACATGTAATTCAAGCAATGTCAATGTCAGACTTCACTAACTCGATTCAGTCAAGTAAACAAAACAGTCACAATATCAAACACAACAAGGAATGGTGGATGCCGGACGGCTGTTGAGAGAAAATAGAACGGAAATACAACTTTAATAAAACTGCAGAAGTTATTATGATTGGCGTTAAGATGAACACTTTTAATGATAATTCTGGTGAACCCGAACAGGACGCTAACTCAGCGCTGACAGAGTTAGACAAAGGTAAACAAAACACAGCCCACTAAACCTCAAAACAAACCGAAATATTTGATTGGATCCTTTCTTATTGCAGGGCTCAGGTCTGGTAAAGTCGGAGAACAATGCGAAGCCATCGTCCGCTTCCCAAGACTGTTTGAAAAGTACCCATTTCCGATTCTCATCAACTCGTCATTTTTGAAACTAGCCGATGTGTTCCGTATGGGTAACAACTTCTTACGTCTGTGGGTGCTGCGAGTTTGCCAGCAGAGCGAAAAGCATTTGGACAAGATATTAAATGTTGATGAGTTCTTGCGAAGGGTATTCAGTGTTCTACATTCAAACGATCCTGTAGCCAGGGCCTTGGCGTTGAGGACTCTGGGTGCTGTAGCGGGGATTATACCTGAGAGGCAGAACGTGCATCATGCTATTAGACGTGGATTAGACAGCCATGACAATGTAGAAGTTGATGCTGCTATCTATGCTACAACTAGATTTGCAGCTCATTCCAAGTAAGATAAGTCATCGTCGATAGGTCGAGCAGTTCTTGTCAAGTAAGACAAGAACTGCACAACCTTATACCCCCTTTACCCTTTTACCTCCGGACATCTAGACGCACGGACAAGTGCCACTCTTTCATGGTAGGTATTCCACATTCTCGTACAAAGTGCTTTGACTCCACTTTTAGTACGAACTGCCAAGGAGTGGAACTCTCTTCCGCCATCAGTATTTCCGGAAAGTTACAATTTGGGAACTTTTAAGACTAGTAAACAGATGGATTATGGCTAAGCATGCTCCACCTAAGGCTGCATCCTCACTTTCCATCAGGTGTGATGGCAGCCAAATGCTTAGCTATCTATATAAAAAAAAAAAGATGCTCGTAAAATATTAGAGAACCAAACATCTTTAATATTAAACTGCTCAGTAGTCATGCTCAATGTCATTATATTGTTTTCAGTGCATTTGCAGTGGCAATGTCCAATAAACTGTCAGAAATGGTGGAATGTGAGAGCACCGCAGCTGATCGAAGAGTTAAACTTGTACGGGCTCTGAGAACCGTTCATGGTGGTGGTAAGTTGCATCCATATTATAGATGTTTTCCTTCACCGTTTTGAGAGTACTGGCATAGTGCACATTAATTTTTTTAATAGAAAAACTCATTGGTACACAACTGGATTTGAACCCACGACCTTAGGATCCGAAGGAGAAGAAGCTACCACTAGACCACCAGTGCTTTCTGGGCTTTTTTATGTAGTAAGAAAGTTTTGATGCAATTATTTCTAGCTGTCCGAGCTCAAGGGGTCTTGAAGTTGTTGCACCTATTGCTTGAGAAGTATCCGTCAACCAGCCTGGTCAGGGCTGCCATCAGTGCACTCACTCACATAGCCTCTGATACCGTGGTCCATGTTCCTGATCAAGTAAGAGAAAGCTATTAAGTATTCTGATTTATTTGTTTGAGTCATAGACCCAGGGCAATGAATAAAAAATATTGTTTAACATTTCTCACAGTATATCTACTCCCAAACTAAGCATAGCTTGTATTAGGGGCACCAAATAGCTGATACAAATATTGATTCAAATTCAAATTGTTTATTGAACATAAATGCATCCTAACAAACACTCCAAAGCGATACATTTATTACACGAGTACATAACATAATATTTTATACATAGAAATTTTATAACATACTTATAAATTTTTGTGTGATGTTCATCACACAAAAATTTGTTCTCAATGAGGTTTAAACCCCTAACCTCCAGCTACAAATAAGTTAGGTTCATTATTGATTGGTAGCTGGTTACGAAAAGAAAAGAAAAGCCTTCCACATTGCTGGAATGTAGAAGAAATAACTAGAAAGTCACATGGACATTGCAGTAGCAACAGCAAGTTTTGTTTTTGATCTTTAATGTCCTGTAGGCACAAGCTCTGTCTGGCTCTGGTTTTGAGTCTGTATAAGTGTGACCAGTGTATTATACTCTGTGTGTGACGTTTCGACGTAGGATTTATTTAGTCAACACTCACAAGGAATCAAAACCAGAGCCAGTGTCATTTTTTGTGTCCTAAAATGAGTACACTTATCAACATTGTCTAGGGATATTCAACATTTTGTTGATTGATGATTATTACAAAAACTGAAAATATTTTTTTTAAACTAGATTTGGCCAATAATCTTTATTGTATGTTGTTTATTAATAATAATAAGATACAACTGTTTGATATTATTTAAAAATAAAATTAAAGTAGGAACGAAATCTTGAACAATCAGTATAGATAGTGCAATTCACGAAGACGCGCCCCTCGCGGGGTGCGGGGAGTTTGCTCCGAGCGGCAGTCGCGAACCGTAGTCTATTCATTGTAGTGTGCGTGTGCACTCATAGGCAATTAGTGTGCACCGATAACACTCAAACATTGACGGAAGCTTGCACACATACATATACTATAAACGGTTAGGAGGAATAGTGGGGCGCGTCTTCGTGGATTGCACTATCTATAAATCTATTCGAAATGGAATATCCCTAGAAAATGTTGATGTGTATGTCAATGTTGCCAGGTGGAATTCCTACTAAGCATAGCGTCGGCCGACCCGCGAGCCCTGGTGCGTCGCGCGGCGCTCTCGGGGCTGTACTGTCTGGCGCACCACGCCGCGCTGTGGAGCCCCCAGTGTATTGAGAAGCTGGTGACGCATCGGGAACATGCTACGTTAAGAGAGAAAGTCATGCAGGTAAGCCATTTAGCTGGAAATTTATATGATACAAATATATAAAATATGCATTAGACATATGGGCATGCTGGTTGTCTAATATCTTGTCCGCCATTCCTATTTGCCAACTAAATAGGAACTTATAGTACGGGATGCCTAAAATGTGCGACGCAATTCTTTTTGGGTGCACAATTTTATGACCACATCATATCTGCTGGGCTATTTTAGAACATTTCGAGAACAACAGATTTGACACTATACTCTTGTATTTTTTGCTTCAAAATAAATAAAGGCAAATTGATTTTCGAACCTGATTTTTTTTTCTCATGGACATAGAACCCCATTCTCCTGAATACCTAAAAAGTAAATTTTCCTATCGCTCTGATTTACATGATCGCAACTTGAGATCTATTGATACTCTCTTTCTGGCTACCCCTAAGCATTCAACATCTTTCCGAGGCAAGTCTTTTGAGGTGGCGGCTGTAGGTCTTTGGAATGCGCTCCCTATTGACATCAAAAAGGCTCCCAATAAGTCAGCTTTTAAGCGTCTGGTTTATGAGCATTTCCTGAAGCAGATCTCATCGGACTTTAACTAATAAGTATTGTACCTTGTTGTTAATTTTAATACCTAAGCTTTCCTTTTTTTTATGTAAGCACGCCAACGCCATTCCTACCTCTAAGGTTGGCAGGTAGAAAATGCTTAAAGCATTAAGCCCACCTTTTGTACATAGCATTAAGTTTTGTGCAATAAAGAGTTAAATAAATAAATAAATAAAATAGACATACCTTAAAAAAAAGTATTTCAATTCGGCTCTTAAATGACGAAGGTGCAATAACAAACAAAAAACAACCGAATTGACAAAACCTTTCTTGAAAAATCTTGTAAGAGGTATCCTGTGCCTTTAAATATTAATTCATTCATAATCTTAATTCATAGCTATCTGGTTCCCATAGTACAAGCTCTGCTCCTCCTGCTACATAGCTCCCAACATACTCTCATACTCCTTCCCCCCACACTCAAACATTCACACACACACACCCATACCTACATTTCTACATACCAATGTTCACATGGTTGTAATAAAGTATAGTTTAGATTTAAGTTTAAGTCTATCTTAGTTATTTTTGTCATTTAGCAAGTTATTTTTGTATGCTATTTTTAGTATGTTATTTTTGTTTTTTTAGTGTATCTTGTTACCCTACCTTTATTGTACCTTGTTACTCTTTATATTGTACTTTCCTCTGCACTAACAATGTCATAGTATTTTAAAGTCTCCCGGAGGTCTTCTTATACAAGACCTGATGTGTTCGCAGAGTGGGGCCTGGTGACCTGTAATACAGGTTCTTACGAACCTACATCAGGCACCAGTCCTTCACAATGTTAGCACTTAAGAACTTGTTTTCTCGACCTAAGTCTTATCATACATACATTGTGAAGGAAAAATAAAAAACTTTTTACTTTTACTTTTACTCTGCTTAGTTTGGGGCCAGATAGTGCTGTGTGGAATGTCTAAAATATTTATTATTTATTTCGGTCAACATGGATCATTTTGTTAGTAAAACTTAAATCTATTGTTAGTAGTAATATGAGTTGGTAAAAAATGTATGAAGTTTATTGCAGGTGCTAGTAGAATGCCCCGCTATTTGCACAGCCGCCGGCTCGCCGCAAGCCGGAACCACGAGCGCCTTGCGACAGTATTGCAGTGAGGTCGCGTTCAGTAGCGACTTGAACCAAGCAGCCACTGCGGCTCATGTACTTACCACTATTGTGGTACACTGGTGAGTCTGGTTCATCATCGTTCCTTCTGCGCGGTAGGTCGTGGGTTCGATCCCCACCGAGAACAACACCACACAAATATGTGTGGTGGTATGTGCGTGTTAACCTCAGATGCTGCAAATTCGGCAAATTTTTATCATCCGCACTTGATGTGCGTTTTTTCCGCAAGTAAGGGCCTTTTTTGCGTGACCCTTGACACGTGTTGCTCGAACTTTTTTAGGTTCTACGACACGCCGGTTTCCTCACGATGTTTTCTTTCACCGTTTTGAGCGTACTGGCATAGTGCACATACATTTTTCGACAGAAAAACTCATTGGTACACGACTGGATTTGAACCCACGACCTTCGGATCGGAAGGCAGGGCCGCTACCACTAGACCACCAGTGCTCTCACCTCAGATGCTGTTTAAATTATTTTCCTATAGATCAAAGTCAAAGATTTCTGTATTCAGTAGTAACTCAAGGATCACTTTGAAACGTCTTAAGCTAGGTGAGCATAGGTGCCAGTTCCACGCGACCAAGCCTAGAAAAGAGCCTAAAACAGGTGCAGATGCATAGGTCATTACGACTACTTACTGTAACGTTGTGTGCATTTTCCACAATATTAATTATTTACAATCATCATCAGCCTGTAAAAGTCTAATGCTGGACATAGATCTCCCCGATAAATTCCCAGGAAGAACGATAAGCCCTCTCTACCTACCGACTTCGCGATCACAACAAAGCCATTGGTCCATTAGGTGGTGGGGGGTTCCTACGTTTCGTCTTCCAGTTCGTGGTCGCCATGGTTGGGCAAGACCCTGTAATGCCCAACGGCTGTCAGTTCTTCGAGCTATTATGACATACAAACTGGTTGGTTAGGTATAATGAAAAAAAAAATTGTGTGAGTCAGCTCCGACGCACGACTGGAGTTTACTCCTTAAGTACGATTGTCAAAACAGACGCTACAAGCTCAATAACATATAGATATAGTCGCTTTGCAGCATACTCTATACCAGTGCAGCCAGATCGTGCGTAGAGCGTACCCCCACTATAAGATGTTTTGCCATCAGTAAGAGTGAGAGAAAGCATTATAAAGTATAGGCAAAGTAAGGGTACACACTACCCACGATCTAGCTGCACTGCTCACACCAAATTAGAAAGTTGTGCAGGATAGGTTGCGCACCAAAAACGTAACGAGGTCATTCTTTCAGTAGATTTTACCCCTCACATTTTTCTCATACCGGGCGCCTTATATAAAAAACCGATTCTTAAGGAGTAAACTCCAAAAATGATTCGTTCCATTATGTTTGTTTGTTACAGCTATGAAGAATGTTTACCAGTAGAAGGTTCTGAACTGATGCTGGCACTAGAGTCTTTGGTGATAGCGACGGGCGCTGAACCGGGGGACAATCTGAAGCCGCTGCGACTCGCCTTACAGTGTTTGGTGAGACTTTAAATATATAAATATAACATCTTCTGTAGTTCTTTTCGGCAAATTTATCATCCGCATTTGATGTGCGAACTGGTTTTGCTCGCAACGCAAGTAGGCCACTGGCGGGCCCTTTTTGCAACAGTGTTGCTCGAACTTTTATAGGTTCTACGACACGCTGGTTTCCTGCACCGTTTTGAGAGCACTGGCATTGTACACATACATTTTTCGACAGAAAAACTCAATGGTACACGACTGGATTTGAACCCACGACCTTCGACCATGACGGAACGGAAGGCCGCTACCACTAGACACCAGCGCAGCGCTGTAGTTCCCTCTATTACTAATAGTCTAGTCATTTGGTATTTTTACTTGGAAAGTTTTCCGGGAATTTGGAATTTTGATGTGCTCTTTCCAAATTTCAACTTTGCCACCTCGTATGTTTGCCGCTCGCGCCGCCATATTGAAAAAATGGCGCCCAATATCAGTTTTTTGATAATAACTCCTTTACGGCGCATTTTACAGGAAAAACATATCTATACAAAATAAAAGTAGAGAAAATTTCCTTAAATTTATGTTCTAATCTTTTTTTCTCTAAAATGAATAGTTTCGGCGTAGGATAGACTATTGAAGTAAACTGCTTTATTTGTGGTGATATACTGCAAGAAAGTAAAGTTATTGAAGTGAAGGAAAAAGTATTGGAAACTTTTCGTCATTACACTTTACGGTGCTCCTACACCGAAACTATTAATTTTAAGGAAAAAAGTATTATAACATAAATTGTTGAAAATTTTCTCTACTTTTATTTTGTATAGATATGTTTTTCCTGTGAAATGCGCCGGAAAGGAGTTATTATCAAAAAACTGATTTTGGGCGCCATTTTTTCAATATGGTGGCGCGAGCGGCAGACATACGAGGTGGCAAAGTTAAAATTTGGAAAGAGCATATCAAAATCTTTAAAATTGCCAATTTTCAAAATTCCCGGAAAACTTTCCAGGTAACCGCTATTTTTTCGACCAAATGACTGGAGTATAACTATTTTCATCGTAAAATAATTGTAAAAGAAGATATTATTGTCAAAAATTTCTTTGGGTCGCCATTTTTCCAATATGGCGGCGCTTGCGGTAAAAATGCGAGTTGTTAAGGGGGTACGATTTCCATACAAACTTAATTTACACAACTATGGCCGAATAAAGTATTAATGTACACTGAAATAGCTGTAATAGGCTTTTACAGTGGTCCTTAATACCGGCCAGTTATATAAAGTTGGAGTGTCAGCCGTTGGTCGTGGCAGTCGGGGCTTCAGAAAAAAAACTAACAGACTTTTACGTCTATTTTGAAACAGTGATGTACAAAATTGACTCTATGCTAAAAGCTAGTACCCGTTAGAAAGAATGACGAAAAAATTACTTTTTTGGTTTTTTATTAATATTTCTGTTATCCTACAGTTTTCTCCAACGTTATATAACTGGCCGGCAATAAAGACCACTGTAAAATTCTATTACAGCTATTTCAGTGTACATTTATACTTTGTTTGCCCATAGTTGTGTAAATTCAGTTAGTATCGGAATCGAACAACCTTAAAGGGAAAATTCGGAATTAGCACATTGAACTAAGCGATCGCGATTAATGTTGCGTTTACTTACACAATATTGTTCCATGCTCTTGTATCATGATACCGTAATCGTATACTAACAAAACCATCTCACTTCATACTCTTATTCTCTCCCTTCCCCCGGAACCTGTACGATCTACACTGCATTTCTGTGCAAAAGCGTGGAAACCGAGCTCGCTTTTTCTTCCGCATTCGAATTGACTTTTCCTCAAATAGTTTGCATTTTTTGTTTTTTTTTGGCGTCGCATGCATAAGAGTTTATCACTAGCTTGTAGGTACATTTTTAACCGACTTCCAATCAAAAAGGAGGAGGTTGTTACCGCATAACTTCGTCATTTGTGAGCCGATTTGAAAAATTATTTGAAAGGTACTGCTTCCAGATTGATCCCATTTTAATTTTATTAAAATCGGTGTTGCCATTTTTTTAAAATATTTCTTTTAATGTTTGTAACTGCATGCCTCCGTCATTTATGAACCGATTTAAAAAATTATGTTTTTATTTGGAAGGTTATTCTTACGTCCAGATTGTCCCAAACAAACATTAAAATCGGTTTAGCCGTTTGGCAATGAAGTCGGTTTCTCTAGTTTTTTAAACTTTTTTTTTTTTTTATTACTAGTGGCCGCCCGCGGCTTCGCTCGCCCGTTCGCATAACGCCCCGTTCCCGTTGCTTTTTCGGAATAAAAAGTATCTTATGTCCTTCTCCCGGTTCTAAGCTACCTCCCCACTAAATTTCTGCCAAATCGGTCCAGCCGTTCTTGAGTTATAAATAGTGTAACTAACATGACTTTCTTTTATAAACATACAGCATGAGTTTGAATTCGTATGTTATCCCGAAAGGGGGTTATGCTACTCCCGAATGTCAACAGCATTAGTTCTATGACTTTTCTGAATCAGGACTTTTTCATTCAACAAATGGTGTGTAAAGTTTACGCCATGATTTTGCTTAAAAGCTTGCTAAGCAACCCTATAACCAGCTGATTACTTGACCTCTGTTGAACTATGTCTTATTTGACACCCAAAATCTGCCATTGGCAAGTCAAAAAGCAATAAAAATGTATTACCGCCACAAGTGTCATTATTGGCTAGCAAAAAATGTGATTGGATGCCTTGCAATGGCCAAAATCCAATCAAATTAGCGCCGGCCCCGCCCAAGATTATATATATAGGGTTTTCACACAAAACATATTGTTTAAGCATTTCAATTGATTATTTTTTTTGTATGGAAGATTTAGATTTCGTATTTCACAGAAAGGTTTCACAGATAGCTTGTGCAAAACCATGGATTTTTATGTTATCCCGAAAGGTGGTGATGATAACATACGAATTCAAACTCAGGCTGTAGATTATTTTGTTGTAGGTAAAGCTAAGCACAGCGGAGCCGGTATCGTACGCGGCTCGCACGGGCGCGGTGCTGAGCTCGCAGCTGCGCGCCGTGAGCTGGCGCGGCGGGTGCGCGCGCGGGGCGGCGCTGCTGGCGGCGCTGGCGGCGCTGGCCGGCGCGCCCCGGTGCCCGCCCAAGGTGGTGCAGCCGCCGACCAATATCATCGCGGATATGCAACTGTAAGGCCGCGCTCACTTTGGATACGTTTTCGTACGAATTCCATTCGTGCAGAAACGTACGAACACGCACGAACATTCCTGACCTTCTGAGTACTATGAAAGCGCTCACACTGCGCGCGAGTTAGTCGTACGTATACGTACGTGCAGGTCCGTCGTCCGAAATCAATCCGAACTAAATAAATCATTACATTTCTTAAAAAAAAATATTAACTTCAATTTTGTTTAATTTTTTTAATTTTTTATGAATCCCGAAAAGTAAACAATGCAATATTATTCCAGGCAGGGCTGCATAGAGAATCCGTCAGACGACGGCACAGCGCTAGTGCTGGCCTGCACCGTAATCCTGCAGGAGCGAGCCACGGCGGCCCTGCGCGGTACCCCCGCCAGCACGGCGGCCTGGCAGCAGCACCTGCTGCACGACGTGCGGCTAGCCGACGGCTGGCTGCGGTACCGGCTCGCGCGCGCAGCACTCAGGTACACTAGCTAGCAGCACCCGCCAGCACGGCGGCCTGGCAGCAGCACCTGCTGCACGACGTGCGGCTAGCCGACGGCTGGCTGCGGTACCGGCTCGCGCGCGCAGCACTCAGGTACACTAGCTAGTGCTGTCAAAACTTTCAAATTATACAGGGTTATTCATTATTAGCTGCAAATACTCAGGAATTAGGTTCAACAAATAAAATAAAAAATATTTATGAAATGATTTTTTAAAGTCTGTATAAAACACTCTATCTGCACGGTACACGGTCTGAATTTTTGGGCATATTTTAGTCAATCTACGCGTGTGTGCGAGCGAGCGAATGCCTCTTACATGCACACCCTCTAACCACACATAAGACTCCTTCCCTCACTTGGCTTTTTGTCGTCAGGTACGGACACGTGAGCCTAGGCGCGTACATTCTGTGGCAGCTGCAGAGCGAAGCGGCATCCGAGTCGGCGCAGCGCTGGCTCACCGCGCTGCATCGCGCCGCGGACGCAGATGCTATCCTGCTGCAAGAAGGTACCTAGCGTTAAAGATAGATAGATAGATAGAAAAAACAAATTATAAAAGTACAGATACATAAAAATACTTAAAACTATTTGCCTCATACAATGGGCGGTCTTATCGCTAAAGGAGCGATCTCTACCAGACAACCTTTGGATGGAATGGACTCAAGATATTTACAAGGGGACTGTGTGCAAAGAAAGAATAAATTAAAAAAGTGCCTAAAATGTATAACTAGCGTTATAACTAGCGGCATATAACTTTAGCGCTGAGCGATACGCGGAGGGGATAGCTGCGCATGCGTCGTATATAGTATATGTGCAGAGTATCCTTTTGGTATAGAGAGCGGAGTGCTACTGGAGAGCCAATCAGCGCTACGCACGCCCGCCCTTCATTCCACTAGCCCCACTTAGTGTTGTGTGGATTGTCTACAATATTTATTTATTTATCTGTTTTGTGCCAAGACTGTGCGAGTGAAATCGTTCTACTTTCGTAGGCATATCAGGGTTGGAGGCGTGCAGTTCACGATGGGAGAGCGCTCTCGGCTGGGCGGGGGGGTGCGCTGGCGCGGGGTGGTGCGCCGCGGGGTGCGGGGGGTGCGGCGCGTGCACCGCGCTCGCGCCCGCGTGGCTCGGCGCGCGCGCGCGGGTGCTGGCGGCCCTGGCGCGCGTGGCGGCCGCGGCGCGCGCGCTGTGCACGCAGCCGCCGCCCGCCATAGCGCACGCACACGCACAGGTAGGCGGGGCGGGGCGGGGTGCGGGGGGTGCGGCGCGTGCCCGCGCTCGCGCCCGCGTGGCTCGGCGCGCGCGCTGTGCACGCAGCCGCCGCCCGCCATAGCGCACGCACACGCACAGGTAGGCGGGGCGGGGCGGGGTGCGGGGGGTGCGGCGCGTGCCCGCGCTCGCGCCCGCGTGGCTCGGCGCGCGCGCGCGGGCGCTGGCGGCCCTGGCGCGCGTGGCGGCCGCGGCGCGCGCGCTGTGCACGCAGCCGCCGCCCGCCATAGCGCACGCACACGCACAGGTAGGCGGGGCGGGGCGGGGTGCGGGGGGTGCGGCGCGTGCCCGCGCTCGCGCCCGCGTGGCTCGGCGCGCGCGCTGTGCACGCAGCCGCCGCCCGCCATAGCGCACGCACACGCACAGGTAGGCGGGGCGGGGTGGGGTGCGGGGGGTGCGGCGCGTGCCCGCGCTCGCGCCCGCGTGGCTCGGCGCGCGCGCGCGGGTGCTGGCGGCCCTGGCGCGCGTGGCGGCCGCGGCGCGCGCGCTGTGCACGCAGCCGCCGCCTGCCATAGCGCACGCACACGCACAGGTAGGCGGGGCGGGGCGGGGTGCGGGGGGTGCGGCGCGTGCCCGCGCTCGCGCCCGCGTGGCTCGGCGCGCGCGCGCGGGCGCTGGCGGCCCTGGCGCGCGTGGCGGCCGCGGCGCGCGCGCTGTGCACGCAGCCGCCGCCCGCCATAGCGCACGCACACGCACAGGTAGGCGGGGCGGGGTGGGGTGCGGGGGGTGCGGCGCGTGCCCGCGCTCGCGCCCGCGTGGCTCGGCGCGCGCGCGCGGGCGCTGGCGGCCCTGGCGCGCGTGGCGGCCGCGGCGCGCGCGCTGTGCACGCAGCCGCCGCCTGCCATAGCGCACGCACACGCACAGGTAGGCGGGGCGGGGCGGGGTGCGGGGGGTGCGGCGCGTGCCCGCGCTCGCGCCCGCGTGGCTCGGCGCGCGCGCGCGGGCGCTGGCGGCCCTGGCGCGCGTGGCGGCCGCGGCGCGCGCGCTGTGCACGCAGCCGCCGCCCGCCATAGCGCACGCACACGCACAGGTAGGCGGGGCGGGGCGGGGTGCGGGGGGTGCGGCGCGTGCCCGCGCTCGCGCCCGCGTGGCTCGGCGCGCGCGCGCGGGCGCTGGCGGCCCTGGCGCGCGTGGCGGCCGCGGCGCGCGCGCTGTGCACGCAGCCGCCGCCCGCCATAGCGCACGCACACGCACAGGTAGGCGGGGCGGTGCGGGGGGTGCGGCGCGTGCCCGCGCTCGCGCCCGCGTGGCTCGGCGCGCGCGCGCGGGCGCTGGCGGCCCTGGCGCGCGTGGCGGCCGCGGCGCGCGCGCTGTGCACGCAGCCGCCGTCCGCCATAGCGCACGCACACGCACAGGTAGGCGGGGCGGGGCGGGGTGCACGCAGGTGCAAATCAGTGCCAGGAGCATTGCCACGCAGAAAAGTATTGCTGATAACCTACCTACATATAGTTTAGTCGATCCCTTGCTTTCAAAATTTTATCTGGTGGATCGCCGACACTATAAGTGTCCCTGATGTACATAATTGCCTCGTCAGGCGGCACGTGACCCGGCGGCGAAGGCGGGCGCATGCGCGGCGGCGCTGCGTGGCGCGGCGCGCGCGGTGCGGGAGGTGGCGCGACGGTACGCCGCCATCGCCAGCACAGCCTTCCACACGGACGACTCCACCCTCAGACACTTCAAAATGTATCCTTTTCATCATCATCGTCCTGCCACAAAACAGCTATGAACGCAATCTGCATACAAAGTGCGCTCGAGCATCACACACATAGACACGGCTCTCGCACACGATACGGAAGAAAATAGAATTCCTGAGCAGTGTACAGTTGCGAGCACACGTACAGTCAGCTAGCGCAGCTGCTAGACCGCATCACGTCGGCGACGCAGGAGCGCGCGGAGACGAGTGCGGTGCCTAGTGCACGCACGCTGGAGGAGCGCATCGCACTGTGTGCCAGCGCCGCGCTCACCGACATCGAGACCAAGCTGTTCGACAACCCCACCACTGGACCCGGGATCACGCATCGAGTAAGTCTAAGCGCAGACTTGAGTCACGACAGTCTTTAGACAGTAGACTTTCAAGTCTGCCGCGAAACTGTTTGGTCTGCGACACGTCGCACATCTAAAACAAAACTGTTTTGTCTACTGCGGTACGTTTGTGGGAGATTGTATTGTCTTTGATGTGCGCGCCCACAAAAGAAAAGCCGACAATCGTAGTCAGATTCGTCGCTGTGTAGTTCTTGTACGTATAGACATTTTTGTCTAAAGTTTGCGCGTCTTCATACACTTTGTAAAGCGGTAGTCTGTCTTAAGACTGTCGTGACTCAAGTCTGCTCTTAGTTTATACTCGGATTTTTAATTAGACGAAGCTAGCTGACGCTTACTGTGTTGTCAGTTTTTGATGAAATAAAAATAGTGTTGTGACAAAGTGAATGATTGAAAAAACTCCTGAATGAATGAAATTGCCTCGTTTTTCTAGTGAATAGTTAGTGTGCCAACTTGACTTGACGTGCTTGGTTGAGGATCCATATCGTTCGCGCGGAACAATATAGCAACAAAATACACAACAATTACCACAAACACAACGTAACTAAACACTTTACAAAAACCATAACTAAACAGCGTGAGCGCAGAAAAGCATTCGTGCTATCAGACCAGAGGTTAGAAGCCGAATTACAAACAAAATGGTGGCGTTCATCGGTGTTGGCACTAGTCGCCACGCCGCGCTTTGTAATAAACCGTCAATAAACTGATTGTACCTAGTTACATACTACAAGTAACTTATATCAGATCACTTTTATACATTTTTTTACAAATTTCAATATCAAGTGTATTTTATAGTTTGAAATGATGAACTATTCACTCATTGTTCATTCATCTGATTGAACGAGAACTGAACGCAGCACTATTACTTTAAATGTAGCAACATTATTTTACAAAGTGACATTAGCTACTGTCAGTCGGTATCGTCTAATTAAAAATCCGACTATAGGACTTCCCGCACACAACAATCCGGCCACAACCACAACGCCGCCACCGGCATATTTCCTGTATCCTTCATACATTTTATATGGATTTACCGCGCACGGTTGGCGTCAGTAGCCGCTACACGCTGCAAATCGTCGTTATATAAAAGCAATGAACAAACAACAACAACCTTTCTTTGTTACCATACCTTTCCGTTTTTATTTGTTTTTGAGGTGAATATATTTTGTCTTTTCTTCTTTCTGCTGTGTATTAACTGTTGTCGCATGTGTGTGCAGCACTACGAGGCGATCCTGGCGTGCGTGCGTGCGTGCGCCATGCGTCCGGCGCTGTGGCCGCGCGGCGTGTTCTCCGGGCGCGCGTGCGCCGCCGCCTGCCGGCTGTCCGTGTGGCCGTGCGGGGAGCAGCCCGCCGCACTACCCCTCACGCACCGCCTCGCCCTCAAGCTGGAGGGCGTGCTGCGACCACCTACACTCACTAGGTAACTCCTCCGCACCGCCGCCCCTGCCGGCTGTCCGTGTGGCCGTGCGGGGAGCAGCCCGCCGCACTACCCCTCACGCACCGCCTCGCCCTCAAGCTGGAGGGCGTGCTGCGACCACCTACACTCACTAGGTAACTCCTCCGCACCGCCGCCTGCCGGCTGTCCGTGTGGCCGTGCGGGGAGCAGCCCGCCGCACTACCCCTCACGCACCGCCTCGCCCTCAAGCTGGAGGGCGTGCTGCGACCACCTACACTCACTAGGTAACTCCTCCGCACCGCCGCCTGCCGGCTGTCCGTGTGGCCGTGCGGGGAGCAGCCCGCCGCACTACCCCTCACGCACCGCCTCGCCCTCAAGCTGGAGGGCGTGCTGCGACCACCTACACTCACTAGGTAACTCCTCCGCACCGCCGCCTGCCGGCTGTCCGTGTGGCCGTGCGGGGAGCAGCCCGCCGCACTACCCCTCACGCACCGCCTCGCCCTCAAGCTGGAGGGCGTGCTGCGACCACCTACACTCACTAGGTAACTCCTCCGCACCGCCGCCCCTGCCGGCTGTCCGTGTGGCCGTGCGGGGAGCAGCCCGCCGCACTACCCCTCACGCACCGCCTCGCCCTCAAGCTGGAGGGCGTGCTGCGACCACCTACACTCACTAGGTAACTCCTCCGCACCGCCGCCTGCCGGCTGTCCGTGTGGCCGTGCGGGGAGCAGCCCGCCGCACTACCCCTCACGCACCGCCTCGCCCTCAAGCTGGAGGGCGTGCTGCGACCACCTACACTCACTAGGTAACTCCTCCGCACCGCCGCCTGCCGGCTGTCCGTGTGGCCGTGCGGGGAGCAGCCCGCCGCATTACCCCTCACGCACCGCCTCGCCCTCAAGCTGGAGGGCGTGCTGCGACCACCTACACTCACTAGGTAACTCCTCCGCACCGCCGCCTGCCGGCTGTCCGTGTGGCCGTGCGGGGAGCAGCCCGCCGCACTACCCCTCACGCACCGCCTCGCCCTCAAGCTGGAGGGCGTGCTGCGACCACCTACACTCACTAGGTAACACAAGCAGGTCACGACGACAACGAACCACGTCAACTGGTAACATTCATTGAAATGTGTTCTGCTCAGCTTAGTCACATGGATAGCCAGTGGACAACGGCCATGGAGATATTAATGTATGACACACCTTATAGGCCAGACCCTGTAAACTGTGGCTAGGGAGTGGGGGCTACTTACAAAGGGTTACAAGTGGTGAGCGTGAAGGCGAGTAATGCTTTTGAGAGTGATCGATAGTTTCGTTAGATAAAATCTATCTCCTCCGGGGCGTAGTCACTCAACGTCTCGATATCTCTGTATCCTTCTCGGTTCTCGGTTTTGATACCTTCAAAAATACTTTTGCTTTGAAAAAATAATCGACGCCTTCAATTCAACTGAATAAATACACTTTTGATTTTGATTATGTGTGTGCATCAAATGAAAAAAAAAAATTAAAATGAAAAATACTTTATTTACAGCTTATTACACGTCTGTCTTAAACTAGGTACTTAGAAAATAATATGACATTATGTACTACAAACGTGCAATTGCTGGAGCTCTTATAATCTAAGGGTGTTATTAACAATCCTGGCGCAACGCTGGAGTAGTTAAATCGTGTTTTGTCACATTTGTTCGAGTTGACAATTGCATGTCAACGCAAGAGACAAAACACGGATCCAACGCTACGCCAGGATTATTAATAAGACCCTAAGGGAAATAAAATAAAATGTACACATTTTTTACAAGAAACTTAGCAAGAATTCATATTTGCATCATATTGCTATGATTTGTTAGTGTTTAAATTAGTAAACTTTACGTTTTTCTGTGTTCGTAGTAAGCGGCAGAAACCTCGTCAAGTGAAGGGTGTCCAGATAACGGTGACTGCGACTCCACATCCGAGAACCAATGAAAAGGTATTCAAAAATCAAATCATAATCCCTGAAATAATATGTAAAAAAAACTTTTATCTCCTACTAGCGGCCGCCCGCGGCTTCGCTAGCCCCGTTCCCGTTACTTTTCCGGGATAAAAAGTATTCTATGTCCGTTTTCTGGCTCTAAATTACCTCTTCACCAATTTTCAGCCAAATCGGTTCAGCAGTTCTTGAGTTATAAATAGTGGTAACGACACGACGAAAATAAAATCCATCCCTTGGGAACCATACATTTTATGGGCTATTCCAGACTATAATTTATCTCAGTACCAAATTTCATCCAGATCCGCTCAGCCGTTCTAGCGTTATTGAGTGTATAAATATGGACTAACTGACTAGGTAGGTTGCTATAGTTCGGCCGTTCAGAGAATGCGTTCCTGACACGTCGCGATTGAACTGACGACGTAACTTTGTAATGGCTTTGCAGTTACGAAAAAAATATTTTTGCTAGTTGTTTACCGTTTTAACAATTGATGAGCATTAAAACAACATTATTATATTAATAATCAATGAATTTTATAATTTTGTGCCAAAATGAGTGTCAAATAACTTGTTATACAATATTTTTCTAAATCTATACTGCGCTATTACAAGGTTATGTCAGCGCTTTATATTTGTAGTGCTGTGCTAACTATGTGACTAACTGTGACAAACTGATCAAACTGTCAAACGCATTCTCTGAACGGCCGAACTATAAAAGATACGAGTATTACTACAATCAACGTCTGTGCAGTGAGCCTTCTTTATTCAAGCTGTTAATTTCACCTACGCTAACCTCAAAAACGCATCGATCGCGATCTAGAAACGGTACACTTTTAGTCGCGCCATCTAGTTGTGAAATAATACATTATTCATCATACGAGCGTTAACGTTGAGTAACAAACATCCATCCATCCAAACTCTCGAATTTATGATATTAGTGCGAGGGATTGATCAATTATTTTGATTTCAGACTGTAGAACTAACGAACGTGCCGCCAATCCTAACAGCTGTGCAAACAGTAACGCCAGTCCGTGACTTCTTCTCGGCGCAGCAGCTAGTGAATGTGCCTACTGCGGGGCTGTACACTGTGGCCGTTGACGCCGCCTTCGTCGACGATAAGGGCGAGCTGTGGAATACTGGACCTAGGACATCTTTGGTTGTCAAGGTACAAGCATTAAGGCTGAACGCAGACTTGAGTCAAGACAGTCTTTAAACAGACTTTCAAGTCTGCGGCGAAACTTGTCTACTGGGGTACGTTTGGTGGGAGATTGTTTTGTCTTTGATGTGCGCGCCCACATACAAACAAAAGAGAAGCCGACAATCGTAGTCAGATTCGTCGCTAATATGCAGTTCTTGTAGGTATAAACAATTTTGTCTATAAGACGTTTTGTTTGCTACGTTTTGTAAAGCGGTAGTCTGTCTTAAGGCTACATACGCACTATGCGGTTTACCCGCAATGCGGCTAGCCGTCCGGCTGACCGCAAGTACAATTATGTACGTAATATTCATTTGTATGCGCACTGCGATGCGGCTACGGCTACCCGCAGACCGCTCCGGTCGCTCGGGCTGCGGCTGCGGCCCGAGTGACGGCCACCCGGATGGTTGCCATACGCACTGTGCGGCTCAGTCTGCGGCTGCCGCATTGCGGGTAACCGCATAGTGCGTATGTACCCTAAGACTGTCGTAACTCAAGTCTGCTCTCAGCCTAACTAACACAGTTCAGTAAATATTATGGACAATCCACGCAATCTAGCCCCAAATTCAGCTTGTACCATGGGAACTATAAAAACAAAACGGTTAAGCCGGTTTTGATAACATTTAAATGGGACCAATCTAGACGTATAACCTTCCAAATAAAAATAAAATCAAATCGGCTTAAAAATGATGAAATAATGCTATAACAAACATAAAAAAATAAAATACAACTGAATTGAGAACCTCTTCCTTTTTGATTTAAAGTCGGTTTAAAAGTAAATAAATTAGTGTTTAATCAATTTCTGTTCTGAGTAAATTGCCTAAAAGTGTATATAGAGGCAAGAATGTAATTAAATGTGTTATTTGCAGGCCCACGAAGAATTAACCGCCAAAGGAAACACGCAAACAACACGCGCAGGAAGATTCTAATTAGAATTACAATCAATAATCGTAAGAAACGAAACTCAGTTCTTAATATAGGTTGTAAATAAAAAAAATAAACTTCCTAAAAGGTGTTTTCAATTTACTTAAATCCACACTCTGTATCGAACAAAAGCATTTTTAACCCGCGCTTTTGTTCACGAAATACATATAGAACAGTCACCTTTAGACCTACCACAAGCTCTGTCTGGCTCTGGTTTTGAGTCTGTGTGAGTGTTGACTAAATAAATCCTACGTCGAAACGTCACACACACAGTATAATAAACTGATGAGCACTCACACAGGCTCAAAACCAGAGCCAGACAGAGCTTGTGGTAGGCCTACTGTAGTCTGTTTACAAAAGCATTGATCTGAATTAGTGTCAAATTGATACGATGGGGAAATGAGATCATTATTTTTATCAAACATGAAACATGGCTTTCAATTTGTAAATAGATAATGCGTGTTGGTCAATGTTGATAACAGTAACACCTACATAGCATGCCTCGTGACGATATCGTTTGGACGCATTTACACATGTTTCCACTGACTACCCGCCAACAAAAAAAGAAAAGGAAGGAAGAAAAGGGTTTCCGGTGGTTTTACTAAACTTGTTCACTACGAATAAAATCAGATGCTGTTTTTTAGTAAATAAATAATATTTTTTTAAATCAAAATAGGCCGAAAGATAAACAATCTTACAACGTTTGTATTTACTAATGATGAGCTATGCCTTGCGCACATCTAGGTGATCTGCGATGGCGATCAGCTTCAGCATAGGGTTTTGCATACATCCGCACACACTGTCGCGAATTTTGACAGTGATACACGATTTTTTTTTTTTTTTTTATTTGCTATCACAGGCGATCTAGAGGTACGCAAGGCTTAATACGTTTAACGGTCTTCGCGTTTGTAAACATTTGCCGGTAAACAAGCGTCACCCCGCTTTCCATGTAAATGCGGTCACTAGAGGAAAATGTCTGTCGTAGGATCATGTATTCATAGATTACATCATATGTAATTGTGTTTAGATAAATGACTAGCATAAAAATAGATTTGCATCTTCAACAATGTTCGTAGTTACTTCTATTCAAAATAAATACAAAGAGGACTGGTAAAGTAAATTAATAGAGAAAAGTGGAATGAACAATAATGACATATCGCCGATAAAGATTACTATCTTCTTCGCAGCTGATAACGTATTCACACAGCAAAGGTAACTCTAGCGACAAGACGTGTTCTAAAAATGCACTCCATACTCATAATTTTCGCGTTATTTTTAAAAGTGAACAGTGTTCCAACTGATACGATTTGTGATACATGTGTTTGTGATTTCAATAGCAAAAATGCGGGCGATTTTCAAGGAGAAATCGTCGATTGTTCCTACAGTGTTGGTTTATTAGAACACAATCATTCGATACCTAGCACGATACATTCACTGGACTTATCGGTCACTAATCTGTCACGGATCGACACAAACACGATACTGCAGTCTACGACCATGGAAATATTACTTTTAAACAGTAATTTGATCACAGAAATAGAAACAAACGCTTTGCAACTGCCAGAGTTAAAAAAACTGGATTTAAGTGACAATTTACTAGAATACATTGACAAGGGGGTGTTCAGAAATGTGAAGAAGCTACAGCAACTGAATTTGGCAAATAATAGATTCAAAACTTTCTCAAAACTAACGTTTCACCCTTTGAGTAGTCTGCAAGAGATAATCCTAGACAACAATAAAATAGGTCCGAGTCTACAAGAAGCGAATTTATTCGATCGAAGCGGATTTGGACTAACTCAGAAGATAAAACGCCTAAGTATCAGAGGAATTGGACTAAGTCCCGTCCCAGATAATTTCTTCGTCGACGCGTACGATATACGGAGACTGATTATATCAGGCAACAATATATCTGATGTGTTCGAACTACCTTTTACGTTAGAATACCTAGATTTATCAGACAATCCTATAAACGAAATCGAAGAGGAAGATTTCAACGACTTACCCGGCCTAAAGGTTTTAAAACTAAACAACGTAGCTATTAACGAAGTTCCCGAATACGCGTTTAAATCTCTTCCCGGTCTGATTCATTTAGAGTTAGAAAGAAATCAAAATCTGACTGAATTCAGCCCATTGGCGTTTGGGAGAGATGTGATCGATGACGCTGATGATTTCTTACTAGAAAGCTTGTCGTTAAAGAACTCAAGGCTATGGCGACTTGACAAAGACTTGTTGGGTCCGTTTGAACGGCTGATAAACCTAGACCTTCAGGGAAACCGGTGGAATTGTAACTGCAAGCTTGTGTGGGTCAAGAGTTTGCAGATACCGGACAAGTTGAATGATCATTTCAGGTAAATAAATACATTTGAAGACCTCCTCAAAACGATAAATTTTAATGAAGGTTCGTAGGTACTGCTTTGAAATACCTACCTATCAATTTACAGCAGTCTTCATTAATACTTAGGTAGGTACATCAATTTATTACACCCAGGTACCTCAAGTATACGAACTCTTCAACTGATAATGTGGCCGATATTTTGACTGGTGATCGCCTCAAGTACGAACTTTTCCACTGATAATGTAGTCGATATTTTGGCCGGTAACCGTAGTGACTTCTATATAATACTTATATAAAAATGAAACCCTTTTTCCCTTGGTTACGCCATCACGCGTGAACGGCTGAACCGATTTAGCTAAAATTGGAGGGGAGCTTAGATCCAACAGGCGGACAAAGGATACTTTTTATAGATATACCTAGTAGATATAGATGGCTCAGCTATGATGTTCCTCTCTGAAACTGGCTCCAAGCAAAGAAACAAAGAATATATTTTCGCACGTTTTTTGAAGTTCATCGACCTTGAAGGTCGCGGCATATTGTTGTCCCAAATAAACAATCTTATCAGACTAATTATGTTTAGATGCTACATACCTACTAGTATATTCTCGTACCGTAATACCTAGTAGCCTGCAGATGTATCATCTGCCGGCTACCTGTTTTTGTAAAAAGCTTGAGTTATAAAAGCCTTAGGACTTAGACTTATATTAGGACTTAGACTGACGAAGAAGACGAAGACTTAGACGCAAAAAATCTCAAATCAAAATCATCTTGAAAAAAATGTGCGAAACGCAACGTTTGACGTGCCTCTGCCTACCTTCTGACGCACATGGTCATCTGATAGGCTTTCATGCAAAGTTCCATCAGGTAGGTCTTCATATTTTTAAATCACCCATACGTTTTTTAAAAGAGTTCATTTCAAATAATAACCGTCTAATTTCCAGATGCTTGACACCAAAACCGCTATTCAACGCTCGAATCTTCTCCCTGGACGCGAAGTACTTCCAATGTCCCATCGACAGACATTACGCTGGAGCAGCCATAGCCGGCATCGCGCTTTGCAGCATCCTAGCTATCATAGCAATATGGTTCTTTGTCCTCGTGCCTAGGTACTACACTCGTAGCAACGTGCTAAGGTCGATGTATGCTCCGGCGACCGCTTATAGTGTACTGCCGATGGCTACTACCACTGTCCGGGGGATTAACGATTTGTAAAACATGTTAAAGTACATTGTTAATCGATGATGGTCGAAAGAATCAATTCCCGAGGTATTTAGACGCCCAAGCGCAGCAAGGGAGGCTATAGTTAGGAATTGATTCTTTAACCGCTAACAGCAGTTCTATTTTTAATAGTACATTGTTACCCGAGTGTTGAAAGTCACGTTTTTTGAGTCCCGAGACGGGTTTGGCGCCAGAGCGTAGCGAGGGCGCCAATGGAGCTTGAGGGACTTAAAAGACTTTCATCCGAGGTAAACACTGTGCTTTTCATTACGAATACAAGGAAAGTATAAATAAAAACATGAAAGAAAAATTTGTGAAAATGAAGATTGAATTGCCGCCTTCCCGGTTTTTTTTTTATTTTTCTCTGGCGGGCCTTCGGCTTCGGTTCGCCAGCATTATTCAGCCAAAATTTTCATTTTCATAATTTAAAAAATGGTAAATTGTTTGCTCAAATCTATGTTATTTTAAAGAAATAGTTGAACGTACGAGTACGAATATAATAATTAAGCCGTATAAGGGATCAACACACGAGGATAGTAGGCAGTGCTAATTTTTACCATATTTTTTATAAATATTGTTGACATGGATGATATATTAATAAAGTAGTTTAGAAGATATATTATTTATTTAATACTATCTTTATGTTATTTAAATTTTACATTGCGCTCTAATTAGACTTTTTAAACTTCATACCGTTGTAATGGGTTTCCAACCTACTTGCTGAATAAAAAGTTGGAAGTTGGTTGAACAACCTCCATGCAGTTAGAAAGACTTTAGAAAGTTGGAACATGGTTGAATAAAATAGAACTTGTTTTTTTTTATAATTTGACAGCTGTCAGTAGAAAGCGATTCTCCCTAGGGCTGAAAGTTTTACTTTCAATTAGGCCCCTCAGGCAACTTCAGACCTACTTTCAGAGTATGAGCAATGAAATAGTACATTGTTACCCGAGTGTTGAAAGTCACGTTTTTTGAGTCCCGAGACGGGTTTGGCGCCAGAGCGTAGCGAGGGCGCCAATGGAGCTTGAGGGACTTAAAAGACTTTCATCCGAGGTAAACACTGTGCTTTTCATTACGAATACAAGGAAAGTATAAATAAAAACATGAAAGAAAAAATTGTGAAAATGAAGATTGAATTGCCGCCTTCCCGGTTTTTTTTTTATTTTTCTCTGGCGGGCCTTCGGCTTCGGTTCGCCAGCATTATTCAGCCAAAATTTTCATTTTCATAATTTAAAAAATGGTAAATTGTTTGCTCAAATCTATGTTATTTTAAAGAAATAGTTGAACGTACGAGTACGAATATAATAATTAAGCCGTATAAGGGATCAACACACGAGGATAGTAGGCAGTGCTAATTTTTACCATATTTTTTATAAATATTGTTGACATGGATGATATATTAATAAAGTAGTTTAGAAGATGTATTATTTATTTAATACTATCTTTATGTTATTTAAATTTTACATTGCGCTCTAATTAGACTTTTTAAACTTCATACCGTTGTAATGGGTTTCCAACCTACTTGCTGAATAAAAAGTTGGAAGTTGGTTGAACAACCTCCATGCAGTTAGAAAGACTTTAGAAAGTTGGAACATGGTTGAATAAAATAGAACTTGTTTTTTTTTATAATTTGACAGCTGTCAGTAGAAAGCGATTCTCCCTAGGGCTGAAAGTTTTACTTTCAATTAGGCCCCTCAGGCAACTTCAGACCTACTTTCAGAGTATGAGCAATGAAAAGTTCATTGCAGCTCTTAGGTGGGATATTCGGTGGCGAAAAGTGGCGGCAGATGAAACTAATTCATTTGTATGAGTATTTGTTTAGATTATTTTCCCTCTATGGAGGAAAGTAGCATTTTCCACCCAGTAATCAGATCAAACAACACTATTTTCCGAGTATGAGAAATTAAAAAAACTTATGCAACTTATAGCTCTGCCTTCTGCACCGTAGGTCGTAGGTTCGATCCCCACCGAGAATTATAATTTAATTTAATTATAATTGTGTGGGGAATGCAGATGTCTGTTCTCTGTCTTGGTGTTATGTTACTGAACCAATGTTGACAAAATTTCTATGAGATTAATCTGGAAATTATCACCTTTCTGATAAAAAAAACTATCGGTTCATAAATTACAAAGTTATGCGATAATAAAAAAAAAATCTGGTTAAAAACCTGTCGTAACCTGTGTGTAACGTTAAATTCTCGTGATAAAATATACCTAAGAAAACATAGTAGATATACAAGTAGGTTTAGAACTAATTAAATAGCAGTTAGCTGACTTATCTTTGCAGGTAACACAAAGCGGAACTGTGATCATAATAAAACAAAGAAATACAAAATTCATTTAAATATATTTAGAAAATACAAAAGTGTACAATTGTTTTACAAAGATTACAATAATTTGTGCATTACATTTTTTAAGTTAAGTCATTGATTTGTGCTTTAGATTATTTGTTGAGTATTTTTAAGTTATTTGTTACAATTAGTTAA
Organism: Thera obeliscata; assembly: GCA_947578465.1. NCBI lineage: Eukaryota > Metazoa > Arthropoda > Insecta > Lepidoptera > Geometridae > Thera > Thera obeliscata. Next base: position 16,284,382 of record OX387912.1, on the reverse strand, counting down.
GACAGTAAAGAGGTATAGCCAAAGCAATCTGATTTTTCTTTTTGAGACAACAATTTTATTAAAAATTATCGTGTTTGTATTTTATTCAACTTATTGTTATTTTATTTTTGATATGCGTAAACATTATTTATCAAAATTCTAACATAGTCACAAACACTATACTTTGTAAACTCTCTTTCCACTCTATCGGCCAATCATTTGACCAATAACTCATTTAATTTTGTAGCAGGCAGTTTGGATTTACGATTCAGACTGTTGCTCACTTCACTTCTATTGTAATTTTGTGCTTGACAGTATTTACAATATAACTTGGCAGACCTGAAGTTAGGTACAAGTCTGTGCAATTAATTCGAGTCCGGTTAATGTACGGCCAGTTAATGTACGCACTGTTAAAACGATGCTACTTTTTTTCCACTGGAAAATTGTAAAGGCCCATGTACACTGTCGCAGATTAATATTTCGATTATTATTATTTTAACATAACCTAACCCATCCAAGTCGGATCCGCCCTATAAAGTATCAAGGACAAGGTATAAGTCTCCAGTGCCAAAACAAAAAAGTAAATGATCATGTTTGAATTGCTCCAGTGTGCATGTGGCTTAACTGGCATCGTAATAACAGTGTGTACAATAACATGATGTACATTATCGCCTCCCATTAATTGAAGAGTTAAATCGTCTCTGTGCATTTTCAAGAGTCATATGGTCTGATAAGTTATATCTTACTGTAATATTTTTTATACTAGCTTAGATATAAAACTCACTTACACTAAGCAGGCACAAGCATTATACAAAGGCTGTGAATATTGAGCACTTAGATTTCAATCACACTTTTATTATATTCCATATTAAGGGGGTACGATTTCCATACAAACTTAATTTACACAACTATGGGCGAATAAAGTATTAATGTACACTGAAATAGATAGTTGTGTAAATTCAGTTTGTATCGGAATCGAACAACCTTAAGCTAAAGTTCACGAGCTGTACAGCCCACATACATACATACATACATACATACATAAAATCACGCCTTATTCCCATGGGGGTAGGCAGAGATCACGGACAGCCCACAAACATAGATTAAACATGATACTACAATACACACATAAGATCTCTACTGTTTCCTACAAGGGTAGGCAGAGACCCCGCAATTTCACTTGCTACGACCCTGACAAGCTCTGTAAGGGCGTTTTATTGGATGAAAATTAACCGTGCCACATTTTTATAGCGTACGAAAAAAATAAGTCAATGAGTAATGAAATAAAAGCAACTAAACTAAATACACTGAGTATTAGGCATTGCTTTGTTATAGGCGATGGTTACCACTTAACATCAGGTGGGTCATATGCTTGTTCCATCAGCTAGTTACATAAAAAAAAAAAAAATAGTTTAGTACCATGCTTTTATTTTATAAAAAATATTAAATATTGAAATATTGTAAAATAAAAGCATGGTACTAAACTAAATACTCAGTGTATTTAGTTTAGAACCATGTTTTTATTTTATTAGTTCACTCAGCTCAGTTCACTTCTAAATTTAGGAGACTCACCTAAAATTCACATTGTGGCACTTGAAGAGATCAACTTGCGGTATCTAGTTCATACTATGTTTGTGTTTTACCATTTAATTATCTATTAGATATTATTTTTTATTCTTATGACAGGATACAGTATTTACCCGCTGCTTTCGTGAACAAAAGCTATTTTACCTAAATTTATAAAGCCACGCGTTTAACCGATTTCAAACCTTATGATATGTTACAATATTTTGAGATAATCATTAATTATTATAATATTCAAGATTCCAAGCGTTCTTTGGTCAAAATAGCGACATCTATCCAATTGATCACCAAACACAACCTTATTCATTTCCTAACTTTATTTCAGCCGTCTTTTAACTGTTTGTAAGCCTTATTTAATTTATAAGTTAAATGTTTTTTATATCTTAAGTAGGTACCTACACAAGTGATTGTTGTGCTCAAATCCATTCTTTATTCAGCTTTATTTTAACAAAGGTTTTTTTTATATTTACGAAACTCTCATTAGTCCTATTTTGTTCAGTTTGTATGTATGCAACATACTTCTATAAATAGCTGCCTATTTATCATGATTTTCATAAGAGGCGACGAATTAAATTACAACTAAAATCAAAATAATACACTTCTGTAGTTCTCTTATTCAATAAATATCCTAAAATATGACACAAAAATGTACAATAATCAGTATTGATTGTAAAAAATTATAACCTTAGCTAAGCGAGTAAAATATGCTAAATGCAGTCAAGTCTTTAAATACAATGGCTCCAAAATAGAGTTCATCTTACAACTAAGAGATTTTTCATTTGCACTGAGATTCAAAACTGTTCAAAATTACATCTATCTTCTAAATTGATTTAAATCACCAAAGTTTTTATCCTACTTATATTAAAATACAGATCTAAAATAGCAACTAACCTTCTTTACCAATTTTCACTACTAAAGCTAGAGCATTTTGGTTCCTCTTAATCCTAAGATTCCATTTATGATTCAACTTCAATTCATACTTAATTTTAAGTACTTTTTAGGTTATAATTACGCCCCATTTCATTATCTGATGTTGTAATTATAAGCTTTGTGATAGGTTTCATAATAATATAATATATAAAGGCATTGTTCAATAAATACAATTTAGCATACAGAAGTCCATTTACTATGTCCCTTCGGCATTTCATAAGACTATTTTCAAATCGAGTCTAAACTCATATTCCAGAATTTACCGAGGCGAGATCTGCGCCGAGATTTTTGACAGTATTTCATTACCCATCAGTCTATAGGAGTCCACTGATGGACCACTTTCCCAATGCGCACTAAATATCATCTTGACGAATGTAATACGTATATTACGATTATAATCTAGAATATTAAATATGGGTATTGTACCCATGGTATTATACCCCGCGCCAATAGAGAAACGAATCCAAAATGGCGCCTCTCATCATTACCTTTCACACGCACTTAACCTCGCTCACAGTAATTAAATATTAATCTTTAATTCCTTTCTTTTACAGGACATAACCAAATCAGAATCAATTATATAACTTTTGAAACTATCATGGTTTTAACACTGTTCTTATGAACAATGGGATATTTACCAGTGTTAGTAAATATCCCGCTGTACCATTTGAGTCAAAACTCACAAAATTAAATAATTGTAATTAAACCATAGTTCATAAAACAGAATCAATAAATGCAATGTTATAGAATACTTCTAAACAGAGTAATGGTGAAGGCTGCAAATGGGCGGATAATACTTTGAAATGAAATGAAATGTATTTATTCGCTTCATTTGATTGGATTATCACCTAAAAACGTCTTATAGTTCGGCGAGTCTAGGTGACAGTTCTACGCAACCAGGCTTAGAAGAACAGGCTACAAACTGCTTGGATAGGCAATGATCATCATCATCAGCCTGAAGAAGTCCACTGCTGGACATAGGCCTCCCCTACACATTTCCAGGAAGAACGATTCTGAGCTCTTTCCATCCACCGGCTTCCCGCGATCTTAACAATGTCGTCGGTCCATCTGGTGGGTGGGCGCCCTACTTTTCGTCTTCCGGTTCGTGGTCGCCATTCGAGAACCTTTATTCCCCAACGGTTGTCGGTTCTTCAAGCTATATGACCTGCTCATTGCAGTATGATCAGTAGCGCTTTATATCAGATTCGTTTCTTGGCACGGGCCATATTTCAAATAAGTGTCTTAAAATTTCACTACATAAAAGTCTGTTTCACTTAGCATTCGTTCCGGAGGCCTACACAAGTCTAGTAGAACCCCCTCTGTCATACATATCTATATTCCCGTCCCGGGAACTCCTCGTGTCAGACGGAAGTCTCGCTGTTGAGTCGAAGAACGAAACGGTTGCTCTTAGGATCCACCACCTCTTCGGATAGACTGAACTTGGGCAACTGCTTTATGGAGCAGCTTAGGAAGATGTCACCTGAAATAAAATCATTATATCAATACATAAGTGACAAGAACCCAAGAGCTGGTGGGTATCTGGCGCAGCGTATAAGCATTGCTATTCAGCGTGGCAATGTCGCCAGCGTCTTGGGGACGCTTCCGTCTGGCACTGATTTGGATTAGTTGAGCTATCTCTAGATCGTTTGTAACGATCTGCAGATAGCTCAACTGTTTCTTGTGTATTTTGTAAATACTTGTTTAATTGTAAGTTTCTTTGTGTAAATAAATAGTTTTATCTTAGTGACAAGAATGGATAATATACAGAATGAATATATCAGGGGAAGTTTGAAAGTAGCGCTAGTTATCACTAAAATAATATAGGCTAATAATATAGGCTGGTGTGCTACCGGCATGTCATGAGGTATAAACATAATTGATCAGGAAAGTGATAAGTATGAATGTGGATATCTGGGTAAAGGTAGGCCAATGAAAAGATGGACGAACAGTGTGAAAGACGACATGGAAAAGGAGTGAATAAATTTTTTTGAGGTGATAGTCACCTTGTCGCAGTTGAAAGTGTATGTTATGCGCCAGAGGTCGTGCCAGCAGGTCGTCCGAGATGAGAGACCAGCGCTGCAGCGAGCGCGCCTCCTGTTCCGCGGCCAGCACGGGGCCTTCCACCAAGAAAGGCTCCAGGAATGCGCGCGGAGACGCATCCTCAGAGAGACAGCGGCCCAGGTGGGCCAGCACCTGGAGAAATTGATGTTAGAAGTGAGAATAAGCTCTCTGGCATTGTGCAAATATTTATTTGGATTTATTTATCGATTTGCTGCAGTGGCACACATACACTGACCTCTTTTTGTTGTTTGTATTATGTTTTAGTATGTATTTTTTTTAGTACTTCGTTTGTAATATCGTGTATCTTTCTTTGTTTTCATTTCTTATTTTAATAGTGTGTATATGTGCTGAAGCAGTAAATAAATGAATGTCTATGTCTATTTATTTATTGGAAAACCAACAGCAAGAATTAACTAATAACATTAATAGTATAGAAACGAGAGAGCCAATTAAAGGTTTTCACGGATACAAAACATATTAGAAACAATAACTGTGAACGCCTTAAGTCGACATTAACATCGAAGAGCTTAGATAATACAGTGCATGCATATACGCTTTACTCGTTACCAAAGAACTCCCCGTTCAGCCGCTGCCTGGCTGAACCGACACTCGTACTAAATAGCTCAAAATCATGATGTTTGCTCAGCTTATTGTAATTCGCGCTTGCTCGCCACATAAATGTGTTTTGTCTATAGTTGGTGCCAACTATAGGAACATGAATAGAGGGATTTGGACAGTCATCACCAGTAGGCCTACCATGAGCTATGTCTGGCTTTGTCTCTGGTTCTGGTTTTGAGTCTGTGTGTGCTCACCAGTGCATTGTGTGTGTGTCGTTTCGCCGTAGGATTTATTTAGTCAGCAACCACACAGACTCAAAACCAGAACTAGAGACAGAGCCAGACATAGCTCATGGTAGGCCTACAGGACAGTCATTACCATAGACTTCATTTTTGGTTTTCCGATATTCAAATTGTGAATATTATATTCACCATTTTACATCGCATACGAACAAAAAAATCATGGATAATTCACTATAACTATTTTAATAATACCTACAATACAATAATATTTATTACCAAAAAAGGGTTTACAAAAGTACAGCTATTTTCAAACACAAGCTAAGGTAAGGTTTCTTATTCGATATTTAGGTGCACCTTTAAAATTATGTTAAACCAACAGGATCTATTCCACGTGAGCAAAGTCTGAGTTAGCCAGAAATAGTTTAAACTCATTATTATTCATAGCCCGTACATTTAGATGTTCATTCAAATCACCTGTTCAACTGTGCACTTGAAGGAATGTTTGCTGTATAGGTTATTTTAACGACACTATTTTATAAAGACATTCAAACATCAGAGCCTATTACAATAATCACCCCAAGGCCTAAAACATACACAAGCGACGTGGCGTGGAACAGGCGTGGCGCCGGTTTATTATAGAACTTTTTCAACAGCAGGTGACCGCAGACACGCCGTTTCGTTGCCTGCGCTGCGTCGCTTCAGTATAATTCAAAAACGTCGCCTGCACACATTTTGTATGAAATCGTTTTGAAGCGGCGCACGCCTGCGCCACGCCTGTTCCACGCCTGCTGCCTTACGTCGCTTGTGTGGGTTTTAGGCCTTGGGGTCAGCGCAGACAGAGAGGAGCGCAGAGGAGAGGATTTTATTATGGCACTCGAAAACCAACTCTAAGATTATTGGAATAAAGTGTATATTAAGATAGAGACAGTTGGAAGGATTTGGGGGAGACCTTTGCCCAGCAGTGGGATGATATAGGTTAGGAAAAAAAGGTGCATATTGCTTGAACCGTACAAAAAATGCTCTCGCGTCCGCGATCCGTCAGATCACATCCATATGCCTATGCACTTAATTCCCATAATTTTAAAGTTGATTTTCGAGTGCCTTAATAAAATCCTCTCCGCTGCGCTCCTCTGTCTGCGCTGACCCTAGTTTATAACTTTCTTTTCTTTGATATCTGTCGTCAAACAGTCAACGTCGTTTGTATTTACTTCTAATATGTATTTTATCCTTAAAAAACCTATAGGTTTCCTCTTTTCTTAACCATGAATATCAGTAACTAGAAATAAATATAAATACTCACGGAATCAGCGGAATGCCTCGGCTGTTGGCGCGTGGCTCGCAGATACTTCTGCAGCGCGCGCGCCAGCGACGGGAACACGGCTTGCGCCGCCTCGCGCGGGCCTAGGGCTCCGCCTGGACAAAATTACACAATAGTTTAACCAGCTCATGACATATTCCCATTGAAACCTTTCTTCAAATAGGTTCAGTTTTAGTGGGACAAAGAACTCAAAGTTCGGCTAAAACACGCCAGCTAAACCGGCGGCCACGACGTTTTCGTCGACGTTTGAGAGCACTAGCATTGTGTATTATACATATTTATATAATGTATGTTTGTGAAACAGGTAGTTAGAAACGAGATCCAAGACAGGGCTCAAGGAACTGATCTGGATGTGAACTGATCACATCCAGATCTGCGTCCCCATCCAGTCCACTGGAACATTGCTGCCATCAACTCAAAGTCCTACTCCGCTATTTTAAAGAGTTGGGCTGGCTGGGGTGAGGTTAGCAGGGGGACAATGCACAATACACTCCATCGCGGGACGTCAGAGCAGACCTTACTCCCCCAACTCAAAGGCGACGACGAAAATCTTTGATCTTTGAATCACGGCAAACAATAACCCACGCATTCCAACGCCATGTTCTATATCCCGACTAGTGATGTCTCATCTCAGTAGGTATGTCCTATTCCCAAAATCAGCTAACAGTAGTTAGAACGCGGCTTTTGACTGGGATTTGATCGAGTGTCCAGGGCGTGTCTCCTGCTGCTCCACATCCACATACCATTAGCAGCGGATATCCTGACGCGGCGCACATGTGCGAAGGCGTCCTCGCAGGCGGTGAGCAGGCGCGCGCGTCGCTTGCGCACGCGGCGCTCGCGCTCCGCCTCCTCGTAATAGCGCTCGTTGTGCGCCGACGCGGAGTCTCGCCGCCGCCCCGCGCTGCCCGTGCAAGACCCGGCTGTAGACCTGCCCATGTACGGTTGTAAGCATGTTTTAGACGGCTTAAAACCACAGTTTCTTTCAACGCTTTGTCTACACCATAGATTCCCAACGTGGTCCAGGTGGACCCCTGGGGTCCACGGGAGACTCAACAGGGGTCAACTATAGCGTGACAAAAAAATGGAGGTTCACAATTCGTAAGTGGGGGTCCCCGAAAATTTATCAGGTTTTTGGAAAAACTAAATATTTGATTGACTTCATTTATCAATGCAGGCAGATAATATTTTAAGAAGCTTCGCGACTGTTACTTGTAAAAACTTTCTTCGGAAAATGTTAATTTGTGGTAGAAACTCAGTCGCAACGCAAACGTCCATAGTTAGATCTAATCTCCATATTTTTTGGCGACTGGGAATATAGTAAAAATGTCATGCGAAATTTGGTTTGAAATCACCGTCTCCACGGTTTAAAACCTCTGTTTTAAACGATGGTTTGAAACCGTGTAGCACACGCTGTAGGTAGGCAATAAATATTGCACATCGGCTTTTTTTGCTTTCGTAAAGCCCTATCTCTCTCTGACGCACACTACGCTCTATGAAGCCGAAATTAGCCGATGTGCAATATTTGTTGCCTACTTACTATACGCGAAGAGAGCACTGGTGGTTTAGTGGTAGTGGCGCCGCCTTCCGATCCGAAGGTCGTGGGTTCAAATCCACTCATGTACCAATGAGTTTTACTGTCGAAAAATTTATGTGCACTATGCCAGTACTCTCAAAACGGTGAAGGAAAACATCGTGAGGAAACCAGCGTGTTGTAGAACCTAAAAAAGTTCGAGCAACACGTGTCAAGGGTCACGCAAAAAGGGCCCACCAGCGGCCTACTTGCGGAAAAACCTGCCCGCACATCAAGTGCGCATGATAAACTTGCCGAACTTTGCCGAACTTCTATACGCGACGGATCAAATGGATATTTATTTATTTAATCGTATGACAACTGTACACAGGCGTTACAAAAATACAATCAAATCTTAATGGGAAACTAGAACAGAGAAAACAAAACTAAGCACTTCTAAAAATCTAATAAAATGAACAAAAACTGAAACTTGATCGCTAAACGACAGACACTTGCAGGTAATAGAAACTGGGCTTATGTGAAGTTTTATTTTCCTAGTAGTCTAACTCTAAATAGAAAAAACTACAAGATCACGAGAGACTTCTAAATAGTTATAACATAAATATGAAACAAGCAAGACACTATGTCTAGTACAAGAAAAACTAACCTTGGTTGTCCTGTTGTTGGATTTGTATTGGATCCATCCACTTCATAGAACTTGATGCTCGACTTGGCTTGCCTCTGTGTCTTTGCTATCGGTATCTTCTCTAAATACGGATTGTATATGGGAAACTCTGTGTAATACTTCTGTAGCACCCAAACAGCTGCTCTTTGTATACTTAATTGCCCAATGGTATAAGACCGGCTTTCTCCATCGGGGCTACGCACAACCTTTATATAATAAGCTGGCTCCAAATGCCTAATCTCCATTAAAATAACAGCTATATAATGAATGAAAAGCAATGTATCCGCAAAACTAGATACATACAACACTAATGAGTTATAATCTATAGCCTCTTCTCCTACTGCTAAGGCTTTAGTGGCCTCCGTTATTTGTACAATATAAAATAACCAGTATGAGAATATACATACAGCGAGTATGACTAAAGTCATCGCTCTGAAGACAAATATTCTAGGAAGAATTGAGTTTCTTGGCCGCAGGAATACTGCCCACACTCCAATTGCAAGTAAAACTAGTTTGAATGCTAGAGATAGTAAAATCCCTTTGCATTCAGCTGTACATGCCAGCAGCTGTATTCTTTGACTTGGTTGGATTGCAGAATTATCCGACAATCCGGGGAAAAAGCCTATTTTCGGTAGCACTACCATTGCTAGTGGACTGACGAAGGCAACAAATGACAACCCTAGAGCCACAGTGGTGCCAAAGTATCGGGAACAGACAAAACCAATCCCATTGTCATTCTCCATGGGCCAGTTACTGACATCTTCCATTGATTGAGAGCCTTCGGATGTATTCCCGGTTACAGCAGTTGTGTTTTCTCCCCAGTTCTCATCTTGTGGTAGAATTTGTACTTCGATAACTTCCTGTCCATCTCTCCCAATTTCTGGATTAATGTTCACACTGGTCTGGAATGGTGCCATTGCGCTATCTGTGCAGTCCTTTCTCTGTGATTTGGTACTTCTGGAATTTTGTAGAACATGGTGGAGTATTGAACAAGATTCTTGTAGGAATTTTCACATTAGAAGCTTAGAAGCAGGTAAAAGGCAAGGTATGCCACTAAAACAGGTTGAGTGCGAGAATTATGACTTCGTAATAAGTTGACTTACTAAGTAAGGTATTGCAGGAAAGAAATGGTGCAGGAGACATTAACAACCTATCATTAACAAGCTATAACTACAAAGTTAGCCTGCAATATATTCTCAGTCAACCTATTAGCGACAAAGTAAGTTTCTTTGATTAAAATCTAAGGAGTAGGACATACCGGGTGCTCCGATGAGTGTGAGATCTGTGCCTTGAGCTGCGCCGAGATCGGCTACTCAACTCGGACCGCACGGATTCCGTCTCCATAATTAGAAAGCCCACACCGTTCCTTGAGCTCACCCATCAGCTAATTTCCAACTAACACTGCAATAATTCCACAGTAATCATATCAAATCACGGGCAATTAAAATGCTTCCCTTTTCACGGAACTATGACCACGACCGAAAACAATCTCTCGCAAAGGAATGTGTAGTTTTTATCACTGAAATTAAAAGTTTAACACCACTCTTTTACGTTATAATACTAGTAAAAGAAATTAGACATGTACCTTTGCAATTTTGCATTGTTGATAGTTTTTTAAAAAACTAAAAAAGCGTCTTCAAATTTCTCTAAAATTTATTTTTAGCGCACGTCAAACGAAACGAACGAACAAACGTAAACGAATGAATAGAAGAATGAACGTAGAATGAATGCAATGAAAAAGAAACGTTACAAAATTTTAAAGACACCGCACAACTTCTGAATCTCATTCACACACATCAAACTTATTATGCTCTGTCTCGCTTTTACATACGTTGCTTTAGTTTTTCTACTTTGCCGTATTTGATGAAAATGGTGTCTGTGTCTATTCGTTCGGAAACCAACAAAACAAGACACTTGCTAATAAACCTGAATATTCTGATTTACAAATTACAAAAAATATAATTATTATATTATAAAATACTTATTTATAGTAGTTCTTACCTTCGTAGATACAACCTCATCTTTTACCTCTATGGCTTAAATGGCGGTGTTTTCAAAAATTTAGAACAAGAGATTACTCAAGCTGATAATAAAATGATAAGATAACACACCCATTTCATAGATAGGTAACTAATCGAATACTCAGTTTCGAACATGCAGTTGTTTATCGTGTGAAAAGCCATGGAAAACCAGGAACAACCCGCTAGGAGGAGTGAGAGTAGAGTGGAAGACCTCCACTTGGACAGGGTAGTCGCATCTCTCCCCGAGATAGGGCCGACACCTCCCGATGGGGGCTATGGGTGGCTGATCGTCACATCGGCGGTGGTATACAACATTACTGTGCCCGCATTGCTCTCCTTATACGGACTGATCATTCTAAAGGCGATACGGGAAGAAGGGCACGAACCGGACGTGTACATGAAGATATGGGATATCGACATAGTGATGGTTCCCGTGATGATGGTGATAATGCGATTGCAGCTGGAGTCCTGGTGCAGGGCCATGGTGAAGATATTCCACATGCCACGGTTTATGGCCCTGTCAGGGCTCTGCTTGACAGTGGCTGGGATACTCCTATCCAGCTATTCGACCGACGCAGACAGTAACGATCACATTAAAAACATATTTTCCGGAATACTCGTGGGTGAGTGATTCAGCTAGATTCATCATTCGTTTGTTTGTGCGCATTTAGAAGCCACTAAACTAATGAGAAAATAATGAGGTAGATGAGTATAGGAAGGTACTTATCTGTTTACCTTTAATAATAAGTAAATAAAACTTTCCTAAATTACAAAACCTTGTTAAAGAATAGCATCCGATATTTGTTTTAGATAGGTGGTAAAGAATATTGGTCTGAATGACATTCCTTGAGGTACCCCGGAAAGGAAGAAAGGAAGGTCAAGGAACACGTCATCGACCATCTGAATCGTCTTCTTATCGTATTAATGGTTTTTTCTAACCAGTGTGGTGAAAGGATTTCAAGTGCGTTTTAAAATATTTAAAGGGTCAGCAACGCGCGAGTGATGCCTCTGGTGTTGCAAGCGGTTACCACTTAACCACTTTCCATCAGGTGGGCCCTAAGCTTGTTTGCTAACTTTGTTGTATAAAAAAAAAAGTGCGCCATTTAAACGTCTTTCCCAGAACAATGCTTTATTATCTTACAATTGAATTATAACAAATATCTTTAAGTATGTACCTATCTTACTTATGTAGGTAGTAGTTACCGCATGTGGATTCATGAATCATGGTATTTTACCGGAACACTTTCTCACAGTTGGATAAACACATTGTTTTAATTTCAGGTACGGGGTACGCTTTGACAGGACAACAAACAGACATCATAATAACACACTACTTCAGGGATAAACTCACAATGGCTCAAAGAATAGTCCGAATGGCACCTTCTGTAGGAAACTGCGTTATACCAATTTTAGTAGGATATCTATGCACAGTTTACGATGGTGATGCCGTAGTCATGATATATGGAGCGATTGTCATGCAGAACTGTCTATTCCTAGCCTCATACACAAGACCGGTTTACATAGAAAAGGTGATAAGACACACGTACAACATGCTCCGAGATGCTGTAGAAGACGAGGATGAAGTTATCTTTTCAAATGGAAATCAATCTAGTCCTGAACAAGCGGTTCAAAGCATAACTGTTAATGTTGATGTATCGCCTGGAACTGCAAACGATGAAGATGGAAACGACGTAGTTGTATTCAACTCTAGACAAAACGCCAAAGAGGTTCTAGATCCTGCAGTTCAATTGAGAGAAAAGTCTAACAGCCGCAGGTTTTCATCAGACTTCAATGCGATGTTTGACGGGAGCACTTCCAATCGCTTCTCATCAGATTTTACTCCAGCACCCAACAGATTTTCTTCAGATTTCGGTTCGGTAGACGTTGCAAATTATGACAGGATCAGTGGTTACCAAGAATTAGAAAGTATAGACAGAAATGGACGAGATCCGCAGCCGTTGTACAGAGAAACAACAATAAACGCTCCGCAAAACGTGGTTTTCGCAGCAGAAGTGACACCGGGCACTGCTAGAAGAACTGCGTCTTTGAGGAAGAATTTTATAACAATAGCGAACATGCTAAGGGATCTGAACTTCTATTTGTACGCGCTATTACATCTCACAACGACGTACTCGATACTGGTATTGGGAGTAGTGTTTCCGCCATTAGTTTGGGAACATAATCCGTCGTTAAACATTTGGTCGGTGAGTAAATTCAGTTTACGAAAGTCTTTGTATTATGGGAACCGCATAGCTGATATAATACTTAAATACATATTTTTACATGCATCTTAGAATACAATGTAACACCCAGACTGAGAACAAACATATTTCACCACTCAAACATTTGTTCTCGGTGAGGATCGAACCCACGAACTACGGCGCAGAAGGCAGAGCAACTACCAACTGAACTGAGAGGCCTTAGTTTATCTCATGCCAATAAATTTCTATTAAACTATTGCACTGTATAAAGACTATATCATAGCAGGCCCAGATGAAGTCCCTGCGGTACACCATCATTGCTACACCTAAAGGATAATCTTCTTCGCAGGTAGCGTGTGTGACGGCGGTAGCACACGGATCAGCATTATGCTTTATAATGCTGTGCGTGGTGCTTCCTAAGTCCATTAACGAGAAGGAAAGACTTTGTGCAGCATTTTGCATTACGGGAGCAATTGGATTTTACGGTAAGCTTAGATAGATTCCTTGAGTGATGAAGCTACAAAATGCAGTTACGCTTATAAAGTGTTGAATAGCCCCGAGCCGGATATACCTACTGGGCTACTGGATTGTAGAAGATTCACCGCCAAACGCATTTTATTAAACTCATCAGTTCTTTTTGCTGGTCAAATAATATGTAGTTTCACAATTAGTATTAAACTTCATAGCTCCCAATGGATAACTCAAACACGTTTCAAAGCATGTTCACTTTTAGTATTGCAATATATTGGAAATTTTTCACACGCTTAAATCCGGCTCGAAGGCCCAAAATACATTAAATATTTTTTTCAGGGATAACGTTAACCGGTAACAAAAGCTTGCTGGTCGTCTGGTGTATGTTCTCTAGCTTCGCCACCGCTGCATCTCACATCCTTCAGCAGCCTATCTACAATAGCACACTCAACGAGTTTGATACTACGGCGACCATGACAGGGGCTAACACTATAGTGGCCATCTTCCTCACGGTATGGTCTTTGGCCTTCAATTATGAGTACAAGACCTGCTTCTTGATAGCCAGTGTGTTGCAATCTGTGACAGCTGCTGCATACTTTGCTTCTTCTTTTAGAAGACGTAGGTAGTATTTAATTAAGACCTAGTCACGAGTCTACCAACTAGCTTTAAAAAATTATATACACACTTTTTTTTGTTAAATAGTTCTACTACTAACTAAGCAAAATATTTTATTTTATTTATTTGTAACATATATTGTATTGTGCATTGTCATTAACAGTTCTCTATCCATGCACATAAATTGTGTTGAAAATAAAATAATTATACTTTTTAGATTGTTTATTATATGGAGATCACTTTTTTGTAAGTAAAATAATATGTTTAATAATTTTGTCAGGCAAAGAATCATTATTTATTATTTTAAAAGAATATAATGTTATCAAGATGCTATGAATCTTTACAATATGAATGTTACCAATTTATATTATATACATAAGTAAACTAGCAATGTTTTCTATTTGTGTAATTTAATTTAAGATTTTATAAAATTAAATGCCATAAAAATGTGAAAATGCATTGTGCAATGTGCACCCTCATTTCATGCTTAATAGGGAATGTATTAGAATTACATTAATGATACTTCTTCCTTCCACTTCGAGCTATATTCCCCAAATACATAGTTACTACTTATCACAGAATATACAACAATACTAATTACAGGTCAATACTAATAAAATCAATAAATAGGTACTAAAAGTAATTCTGATAGGTATTTACATACCAATTTCTAAAATAAACATTGATATGTAAAAATGCTTTTCTGTACTACCATACAATTCATTATTTATAAAATAAATTTATATCTGAAAGCATAAAATAAAAATTGATTGAGTGAAAAACAACATACGTACATTCTGCGTCTCTTTCTCTCTCATTTCATTTCCACGCTACTTCTAATTTACTTTATACCATACCCCCTCTAAAAAGCTTATTTTATTCACGGGAAATCGTGAATAAAAAGCTCTTTTAATCACGATTTTGGTGTTTGAATTTGGAACACACCAATAGGGTCGACCTACATATTAATACTATACAACCATGATACAAACTCCTTGCGCCAAAAATACTCTAACTTGATTGGTCGAAATGTTTAACAAGGAGTTTAAGCAATGCTAACCTCCTTGGTTATTTGTGTTCTTTGTTGTCATTGTCATAAATATCAATAAATTGCAGCTATTTTGAATACAGTGCACGTAAGTTATACAACACAAAGTTTGGTAATAATAAATCGATTGAAAATGCATTCTAGAGATGAAAAAGTTGTGAGTTTTGTTGTTCAATTGAGTTGTTTAGTTTATGAAAGAAAGGTCGGCCAATATAATAGAAAACTTGCATTAATTTAACCTTAAGTTAGTTTCCTTGTTTTCAAATAAAACCAAAATCAAAAGTTATTGGTTTTATGTCACATTAGAATAGAACAAACAAAGTTTTTAATTCTTTTTCGCTTCATCATCATCATCAGCCTGAAGAAGTCCCCTGCTGGACATAGGCCTCCCCTACACGTTTCCAGGAAGAACGATCCCTTTCCATCCACCGACTTCCCTCGTTCTTAACAATGTCGTCGGTTCATCTGGTGGATGGGCAGGACGCACGTTTTTCGCTTAAATCTTTCTTTTTCTCGAAGTCATGGTATAAAGTATAGTATGCAACTCTTGAATAAAACGGATTTGTATCGAGGGCCATGAATTACTCGCGTCGTTTAGGGTTCTAACACTTGAATCACTCGCTACGCTCGTGATTCAATCATTATGAATCACTCCCTACGGTCGTGATTCATTCGTTAGAACCCTTCACTTGCTCGTGATTCATCTATGACCCTCGATTTAAATCCGTCTTTTATTCACTAGTTACATAATATACTATTTTCAGCTCAATAGATCCATCATTTCGTTCTCATTCACCTTTTTCTCATTATTATTACTGTTGCTCGGCAGCAGAGATTCGAATGCCGACCAATCCTGTTTCACATTCGAATTAGTCTGATTCGTCGTCCATTTGTTATTGAAGTTACTCGCGTTCGTATTGCCGGAATTTGACCAAGTCGTTGGCGGCAAAGCTGGGTTATCAAACGGCTTAGGGTTATTTTGAGTCTGATTTTGATACCCGAAATTCATGCTTGAGTTATAAGCCACGTTATTGGAGTTGTAATTCATATTCGAGGTCTGATTGGTTATTGGGGAGTTATATGGCATGTTGTATGGGGTCAAAACATTTTGATTTGTGTTAGGTTTCTGACTGAGAGCCGATAGGTTAGACTGGAGTAGTGAAGATGTAAGGTCTGTTGACTTTGGGATGGTTTTCGGGGGTGCAGGAATAGCGGTGGGTCGGGGTTGATGCGATAGCTTTCTTGCGCTTTCTTGTTGTTGTGCTATCCTGTAAAAGAAAGTGAATATGTATTAAAAAAAACATTGTAATTTTACCTACATGTTATTTTGTAGCATCACCATCATCATCATCAGCCTGAAGAAGTCCACCGCTGGACATATGCCTCCCCTACACATTTCCGGCAAGAACGATTCTGAGCTCTTTCCATCCACCAACTTCCCGCAATCGTAACAATGTCGTCGGTCGTTCGTGGGCGCCCTAAGTTCCGTCTTCCGGTTCGTGGTCGCCATTCGAGAACCTTTATACCCCAACGGTTGTCCGTTTTGATTTATAACATACCAAAGCGAAAACGCTATGAGAACCAAATTATTTTAAATCTGCTATCATTTTTCTTTCCTTATTTTCATCATCATCATAACCATCAACCTATATCAGTCCACTGCTGGACGTAGGTCTCTCCCACGACGCGCCGCTTAGCCCTTTTAAATTAATTGAATTGGATTGATTGAACCTGAGGCTGGTGTAGACTTGGTTGAAAATTGTATTAACCTACTTCAAAAATATGGAGTATGTTTTCAATTCAGCTATATTTTTTAAAATGTTTTTTACCGCATAACTCCGTCATTTATAAACCGACATAAAAATATTTTTCATTTTCATAAATGAATATGAATAAAATCCCCAGTTTGGTTATTAAGTCGGTTTTTTAACTTGATAACACTCCACGACTTTATTTCTCATAAAAATAATTAAACAAAAGCTCACCTCTGCTTATCCTCCATGCTAAGCGAGCTGGCCATCTCTCCGGCGGGCAACGGCGCCGGCGCCGGTTTCTCCTTGCTATGGCTGAAGGAGAATGAGTCCAGTCCGAGCGACGTGAACATAGAGTCGATATCGCTCTGCGGCGCACCCGCTGGCACCAACGCGTCGGTTGCTGTCAGGGAGTGTTCCATGACCCTGGAATAAGTTAAAGCTGGATGATTTATAAGGCTTTTATAGTTGACTGGCCTCTCAGCTCAGTTGGTAGTAGCTCTGATTTCTGCGCCGTAGCTCGTGGGTTCGATCCCCACTAAGAACAAATATTTGTGAGGTGAATTCAGATGTTTGTTCTCTGTCAGGGTGTTATATTGTATTCTAAATAAGTATACTTACAAAAAAATTACATTATAATATGTGTATTATAAAATATCAGCTGGTTCCCATAGCACAAGCTCTGCCTAATTTGGGGCTAGATAGTGTTGTGTGGATTATCTACAATATTTTATTTATTTATTTTTTAGTTGGATCAGCAAGCAGAACTGACGGCGAGGGGCGCCTATTGACTTAGACTTCTTTAGGCTGACTAATCATCCTGAAAAAGAAGTCCGCTGATGGACATAGGCCTCTTCTATACATTTCCAATTTCAGAGGAAGAACAATTCTGAGCCCTGCTTCCACAGACTTCCCGCGATTTGAACAATGTCGTCGGTCCATAACTTAGTAGATCAAATACTAATCTTATACCTTTAAACGAGAAAATCTTGTATATATATATATACGAGCTGGTATGGCCGAGCTTTGCTCGGTTTTTTTAATAATATTTTTCGATCTTACTACCAGCGCCATCTACTGGAATAGCTAAAATAAGTTTATGTATAAGTTGATAAATAGATAAAGTTGATTATTAAAAACAATAAAAAAAGATTTTCAAAAAAATTATCCCAGCTATGTAAATCGATTAATCGCGCCCGAAACCTTCTGCATACTAATTTTCATGAAAATCTCCGGAACTTTTGTGTCTAGTGTTTACGTAGAAGTTCAATAGATGGCGTTCTCCGTGACACTTATTCGTGATTTCGACTACTCGGCAAGAGATGGCGCAATTTTATTTTATTATTAAAACAACTTTTAACCCGAGTCTTTTCTGAAAATGAAACCTAGCTAGATCGATTTATCGTCCCCGAAAACCCCCGTATACTTAATTTCATGAAAATCGTTGGCTCAGTTTCCGAGATCCTAAATATATCTTATACCTTTAAACGAGAAAATCTTGTATATATATATGTATATATATATATATATATATATTTAGGATCTCGGAAACTGAGCCAACGATTTTCATGAAATTAAGTATACAGGGGTTTTCGGGGACGATAAAACGATCTAGCTAGGATTCATTTTTAGAAAATGTTTAGAAATGTCGTAAAGTAAATAATCAACTTTATCATAAAATCATAACTCCTAGCGCCATCTGTTAATTAAGTCATGAGTTAGTGAGACAGAGAACGCCATCTATTGACGAGTAGTGGAGTTTATTATTATAAACTAACAACTTTAACTTTTATGAGTTTATTATTATAAATTATTATTATTATAACACAACAACAGTTTACCAAAAAAAAAATACCGAGCGAAGCTCGGGCACCAACTGCTAGTTATCTTTAAACTAGTAAAATTATAAGTGTGAAAGTTTAGATTCTGTGTTTAAATCCAACCGAAACGAATTTATATAAAACTAGCTTAAAACTACCAAAATATATCTTCGAAATCAGGAACTTGCTGTAAGTTCACTAACACAAAGTTGCCTGATTTTTTTTATCTACTATATAAAAATAAGTCGGGTTTTCATTCCTGACGCTATAACTCGATAACGGCTGGACCGACTTGGCTGATTTAGGTCTTGAATGATTTGTGGAGGTCCAGAGAAGGTTTAAAAGGTTTTTTTTTTTTCAACGGGAACGGTAACGGCGAGCGAAGCCGCGGGCGGCCGCTAGTTTTTTATAAAACTTACTTGGATTCATTCTGTATAGAGTTGAGCTGCTCCAGCTTGGCTCTATGCTCAGTTTCCACCTTGGCCACCATCTGCTTGACGAGCGAGATGAGCGCGTTGAACTGGTTCAGCGTGAGGCCGTTCTCTACGCACAGCGGGATCAGGAACGGAAGGACCTTGGTGGCCATCACTTCCTTTGTGATGCCCAGCTTCTTGTGGCTCAGCGCTAGCTTGTAGATACCTGGATATACACCACTATTATGTAACTACCAAAAAAAAATAGGGTAATGTAGTAGGGGTAGAACATTATAAATGTGCAATCAGAATTTTTAGTTTCGATAAAATGACAAAGTTATTGAATGTTAAAATTTTCAGAAATCCTGCAAAAAGTTATGGAAATATTAGTTACGTAGTACTAGAGAGGAAAATAATTACGCTGTTCGGTTCCGCTTGGTATTTAGCGTATATTAATGAAATGATTTTTGCTTCTCAATATTTGACTAAAAATCGTGGTTAAAAATATTTTTTTACGACTTGATTTTTTTTTTTTTTTTGCGTGGATGTGTTCAGTATCAGCAGCCGATATGGACATTTTTTTTTTTTGGTAATTACAAAATAGTGGTGTTATTCTTTTGATTTGAAAAATGTCAAGGCTAAAGCTACATGAGTATAATAAAAGCGAAGATCGCCATCATGTCGCATAAGGAGGTCAAGGTTGCCCTCAAAAGAAATACCTCCAGAAAAATGCATACAATACGCCGACAAGAGCATTGCTTAGAGTTTGGAATTTTTAGTTTTCTGTATTTATAGCCCTAGTTTTGTATTGAGTTGAGAGTTTTTAACGTGTTCGATAGGGGCGTAGCAGTACATTTATAGTAGACGGAGATCAGTTCTTTTTGCCCTGGCCTGGTGTGTACAGCTGGCATTTTTCATATTTTTGTTAGAAGAAAAGATAAAAAATGTATGGGTTTGTCACAATCATGCTATAGATTTGTCATAATGTCACAATTTAATTAAATAAATGAAACAACAGCATTTTACCAAAACCCTCATTTACAACAGAGATTGTCAAAATTTCAAAACTCAGATCCAAAATTTAAAAAAATATGTTAGACCATGTAGTTTTCGGAGACTTTGTGATGATTGAGTGGAATTCTCGTTAAAAAATATACATTTGCAGGGCCATACCTAAAATTCCCATTAGAACAGCAGGCTCCCTCGAAGGTATCTGCGGCAGAAACGGAATAATCTCATCCAGCACCAACCACTTATCCAAATGCTCCAACAGTTTCCCCAAACACAGTAAACAGTTCACTCGCACAGAGATATAGTTCGTACTCATGCACAACTTTTTTATCCGAGGCATAAGTGCATTTTTCATCGCCGGATAATCAATTAACGATGCAAATGTTGGCAACACAGATAGACAAAGCTCTTGTATCTGTTGAGCGTCTGATTCCAAGGCTCTGTACAGCATTGGAAGAATATCTGTCTTAACCTCTTCTCCGGGTGTAAGTTTCAATAGCAACTCCATCTTTTGCATAAATATCAGCAGAATCTGAATTGGATCTTGGATCAACATTACCGGTTTCAATACCGGCAGGATATACTTAATGTATTCTTCTTTTGATGAGTTTTCCGCGATCAGTAATACATTTGGTAAGACAAAAGGCACCATGGGAGGATTAACAAACTCCTTAGTGAGACATGGTAGGATTCGGTAGATGCAGATCCGATGGGGCATCTTCTGTATGATCTGTGGCAGACCTTTGTAGAACTGAGATTTCTGTAAGTTGTCCCATTGGAACAGGGAATCCAGGTAGTTGAGTGTTTTTACACCGACATCTTCGAAGTATGGTATCTGGAAATGTTCCAATATTTAGTACTCAGACAAATCTTTAGCACATGCTATAATTCTGACTACTCTACTATAGTCTGTTTCGGGGTATATCTAGTAATAGTATATACCTATGTGTATAGGTACATACCAGGAGCCTAATTCTCGGGCCGACCGAGATCATTTTGTAATTTTATTTTATTGCTTCTTTTCGAAGAGAGAATGGATGATTTTCTTAAGTAATTCATCAACAACCTCATTCTTAGAAGCCTCGACAGCTACGATATACGGAAAACGTAAAAAAGTGCGGGGTTGTGCTATGCCTATGTGTATTTAGGGGACATTCAAAATCTCGGTCGGCCCGAGAATTAGGCTCCAGATCCTAGAGAGCTGGTTCAAAAATATATTAACTAGGAGTCAACTGATTAGTGACAAAATGGCAGCTCCATAGCATAGGGCACACAAGATTTAAAACATCTTACCTTCAAAAACTGGTGTGGATCTGGCCTTAATTCAGGAGTAACATTCAACATCAATTTTACATACTCCTTCAAGCCATCGGCCACACACGACAATCGTGATGGTGGCAGATTCCTCAACTCATTCACATATCTTTTAAACTTCATGTAATCATTGCCTATATTTCCTAAAGTTTGATGACCAGTACTATGTAATGCGTAAATAACCATCCCGAGAGAGAAAATATCACTAGCAGGTGAATGAGTCGCAGATAATATGTATTCCGGAGCCAGGTAGTCGAGACTGGGTTGACTTAACGGTGGCATTGCCTGACAGTATTCAGTAAAAGGCCAAAATAAGGCTGCCCCAGGCGAACTCTGGTTTGCAATACAGAAATCAAAACCAAATATCTTCCAGGCTCCCTGTTGGTTGACTATTATAGATTCTGGAGACATGTTATGATGGAGCAGCTTGACATCATTGTGGAGGAATGCTAATCCTTCAGCTACTTGCATCAATCCATATTTTATCTCGAGTTCAAAGAGTTTGTAGTTGACAATGTGATTAGGTATGGGCTGAGGCATGTTTTCTGTGTTCCCTAAGATGTTGGCTAGGCTTGCAAAGACAGGTTCTGTTGCAAATGCTAAGCTTTCCCGACTCTCTTCCAGGCTGTGTTGCACTGTCAGTATTTGAGGGTGCCTTAACTTGGTGAGCTGGACTATTCCACGCTTGAGAGCCTCCAGCATGATATCTCTGTCTGCCTTTGACCATCTTTCTAAATGTTTCTTCTCAAAGACAAAAATTGAAGCTTCTTGTTTTGTGGACTTTTTGTAGCCTTTGTAGATTTTCCATAGCAAACCTGTGGAAATCAATAGATTGGTTTATCAGGTACAACTTTTGACAATTCCATTAGTAAATCCAAAAATCATCTGTTCTTCATGCATACATTCATTGTCTTAAGTTTGAACACTGATGAAAAATAGAAAGGCTGGGATTATTGTCCAAAGCTGCAGAAGACTTAAGTTTACCAAATGTGTGTTTTACCTGGACCAGCGCTGGCAATGAATTGTGTAGCTTCGAACTCTCTCGTTACAGGATTCCCCGGCAGGACACCAGACAACTGGGAAACTGTGTTGCTCACCGAAGAGTAAAACTTGTTAAAGACCTCCATTGTGTTATCACTTTTAGATTCAGCTAAGTTGGGAATCAAAAATTAAATTCCTCATTTCAATTTTGAGATTTTTCTAGTTTTTTATCAATCAAAAAATAATAATAAATCTAAAGGCCGATCTTATTTTCACGAAAAAAGAAGAAGCAGATTTCTATGGTTTATGTGTGCGTATAAGTATGTATATCTACATTTGTGTGCGTAAATCTTATATTTCAACTGTCAAAACTGACATCTCAACTGTCAAATGTCAAGAGGTCAATGTCATGCTTGCTTCTGCTTGCTACTGTTCTATAATTCTTGCTAGGCTATTTCGATCGAGATACGAGCTACTAAAATCATCCGGAATATTAAATAGGACAGAAATGCGATGGCTGGAACAGCATCAGTAATTAATGATCTGTCTTATTATTATCATTTGAAGAGTATTTACCATTTCCTACAACACAGACGACTCCAACGCCTCCAGCAGCGGTGGGAACCAACCGCTCCTATGCAACTCCTACGCATAGTTAGAACTGGGCAGTCATCACTAATGAGAAGAACTTTTAATTCTTCAGGGCTGGACACCTCTGCCAGCCACCTCGTGGGCTTTCATCTTCAGTGGGCTGAAGATATGTGTCAAACTTAGCGCAAGAAAGTGGTAGACCAGACTTTAGTGGGTCTGTGATGTGTGTTTAAAACCCTGCCAAAAGTGTGTGAAGTCAGATTGTGAATGAAGTAACTAGATAAATGTGTGTGATGAAGTAACTACCTACTAAAGATATCTACAATGTTGTATCAATGTTTTTATAGCGTTAAAGATTTCATATAAATTATATTCCATTTTCTTTAAGAATTATTATTCTGAATTGATTATTGTTATTAATTTTTTTATTTGGCTCAAAAAACACAACTAAAGAAAATAAAACCACAGAAAGAGAAGAACATTGAGTAAAGGTACCGCTACACAAGAAATCATAAGAGAAAATAAAACATAGAACACATAGGTACAGAAACACATAGAAAGAAATAGGTACACACATAATCCTAGTTCTATTGCTGAAAAGGGTGCCGACAGTATCCAATTAGGTATACTTATAAGTATTTGTTTATGAGCCAAAATGGTCCTCACTCAGCTTAAATGCTACTTCGCCTTCAAAAAGGGGATGAGGAAGCTGGGATCTAATAATTGTACCATACTTCTTGCAAATAAATATATTTCATTTCATTTCATTTGTACCACCTGTTGAACTACTCAGTAGTTACTAAACTACAGTACAGATGCAGAGTTATTGGTGAAAGAGACTCATATCCTGTAGGTTTAATTTGATTGAACTAGGTATAATGTTATTCAGGGATAATTCAGCATTATAGTGGCAGAATAAATTTATCAGTCCAGTAGTTTTTGAGTTTATTCATTACAAAAATACAAATCTGTACAATTTATAATAATGATGATGATCCACAGTAGCCCAAACAAGAGATGAATGGAGAGATGGAAAAGAGGTCTTTGCCCTGCAGTGGGACACAACAGGCTTTTAATAATAATGATGATGATAAGTTACCTACCTAAGTACCTACCTATTTGCTGAGAAGTCCCATTTTCACACAGAATGCCTACCTACATTATATAATTATAATGATTACCAGCTCCTCTGAATCCACCATCAGGTAAGCTCGTTGGCAGAGAGCACTGGTCTAGACGTAGCGGACCCGCCGTCCGATCCGCCTAAGGTCGTGGGTTCAAATCCAGTCGTGTACCAAGTAGTTTTTCTGTAGAAAAATGTGTGTGCACTATGCCAGTAAAACATCGTGAGGAAACCGGCCGGCGTGAAAGTTCGAGCAACACGTTGGTGTCAAGCGCCACGCAAAAAGGGCCCACTAGAAGCCTTGCGGAAACCAGCCCTCAGTGCCTTGCCTACCTTATTCATAATACCTAACTAATTATGCAGTAGATCTACAAAATCATGTAGGTAAATAAAACAAACATTCCACAGGATGGATGTTAGCAATGACCACTACTAAGCGGGCAAAGCCTGCCGCGGGCGGCCGCTAGTTCATAAAATCTATAATAGGTATGTATAGTATAGTACAGTCACGAAAAACGCCGTAAGATGCTTGATACTAACTATTATCCATTCTGTGACGTTACCGTGTCATCATAGTAACTACTAGCGTATCTGTAATTCGAAAATATCTTAGAGTCACGAAATCTAACATCATCATCACCCTATCCCTGTCGTAAGAACTGCCCATTTTTTATTTTTTTACCTAATTGCATCCGGTAGATGCCAAGGTAGGAGAAGATTTGACTTCCGTAAAAAAAATGTTTGCTAAATGTTTGCTAGTGTGTATCATCAACTTATTATTATAAAATGATGAAAGCTTTAATTAAAATTCGATGATAGATAAATGCAGTGAGATTAAACGTAATTAAGCTTACAAAGAAAGAATAAAGAAAGAAGATGAACAAAGATAGTGGAATATTACAGAAAACTTTAACCCAGAAAGTACAATCAAAAATTAAAAAAAAGTTTTGATAAACATGCCGTGATGAATATTGCGTAAGAGCGCCGAAATCTAAATCCAAATCCAACCCAATCACCACACAAAACCTAATTCAACCAATGAAGTCAATGAACATAGACAAAATACAAGAAAGGCCAATCCGAGCAACAATCTCCAAGGATGAGCACCAATCATGACCAATCCCAGTCGTAGACAGATGATGTAATCCCATCATCCAACCAATGAAATCGCCGTTCATTCAATTTTCTTTTCTAAGGGTATGATATCGTTATGTCACTGTCAGTTACAGTTTGCTGTCAGTGCTTTGTCATAACTTCCGAATCTCCCGATAATTCATTTGCTTCATTCAGTGATGCCAGATTAGAAGTAATCCCCCCAAACATGGGGATTTTCTAGAGCTATAGGATAATTGGGGGGACAATATTTTTGGGGGGATGTTTGGAGGGAAAAAACTGGGTTTGGAGGGAATTGGGGGATTTTTATTCAGTACAACACCTTCGTATGCTAAATTTTCCACGCACGATTCGCTAGCTATTCGCAAAGCACAATCCTAATTAGATTACAAATTACAAATTACAAATTATTTATTCACAAAGAAATAACATGACAGTGTGGGGGCTAGGACTACTATGTAATCTGTGGCGATCGACGACTGTAGGTTTGCAAAGGTTTGCACTTTTTGAGTAGCGTCGATCGCAAGTCCGAGCCTGGCCCGCCAGTCGTCGCCGCAACCGTGTAACGATCGGTTCATACAATAAACGTGGAAAACATTAATATCGGATTTTCTCTTGGCACGTGGCACACCTGCCACACCCAGATAGAGACCCCCATCCGACTAGTGTTTCTCCCCAAGTATATCTCAACAGTGGTGACGTCAAGTTACCAACAAGTGGTGACCCCTGTGAAAGTGAATAAACAGTATAACAAAGCGGTGTAAAAAAGTGGCGGCGATTCCCTCTTGACACACGTCCGGTTTCGAGAGGTAGTATAAAAGGATACGTATCAAGGTCAAAAGTGACTATAAGGTGTAAAAGTGCGCAGACATGTTCGCGCAAACAGCAGTTCCCCTACCGGCAGTGAGCGGAGAAAATAAGAAAAGTGAAGAGAAAGACATGGCGAGTACGTCCGAGCTGGCGGCCATAACCGTGTCGGCGAGAATTCCAGACTTCTGGAACGACATGCCTCGTTTATGGTTCGCGCAAATGGAGAGCGTCGTGGCATCGCAAAAACAAGGAGACACCGTGAAATTCAACCTGGTAGTATCGAAATTGGGACGAAATGCTCTACAACAGGTCAGTGATATAGTATTCGCTCCACCAGAGAATGATAAATATAAGACATTGAAAGACAGACTTTTACAAGTATATGAAGAGAGTGCTGAAAGGCAGTTCCAAAAATTAGTGGGAGAGATGGAATTAGGCTCCCAGAAACCATCGCAATTATTAAGACGAATGAGAGATTTGGGAAGAAATGCGCAAATATCCGAAAATACACTGCACAACCTGTGGATAAGTAGATTACCATCATCAATAAGAGCAGTACTCACAGTAAGTCAAGATCAGGATTTGGAAAATTTGGCAAAAATCGCAGATAAGATCAATGAGAATTTGCGAGCAGGAGAGATTGCGGAAGTGAGTACATTCAGCGACAAACTACCAATGGGCGAAATAGTAACACAGATACATAAGATGAATTTGGAAATAGCAGCACTACGAGAAGAAGTCAGAGGACAGCAAGAACATCGGCGAAGCGCGTTTAGAGGGCGTAACAACAACGGATACAGAGGCAGGTCGCAGCAGAGATCGCAAAGTAGACCGAATAGAACACCACAAGACCCGAATTGGCTCTGCCGATTCCATTTTAGATATAAGAATAGAGCATGGTCTTGTGAAAAGCCCTGTGCGTGGAAGGTGACTACAGCGCCGTCGGGGAGTCGTCCTGCTACGCCGGAAAACTAGATGCGGTACAGTCGGCGGCGGGAGGCTTCGTACCGAGTGGCAATCACCGTCTAAGTGTATCTGATAAGAAAAACGGCATAACCTTCTTAATTGACACCGGTGCAAACGTTTCTGTGTTACCCGTAAGTAAAGTGCATGCAACGCAGCGTCGCGAGTGTAAATACAGACTTTTCGCGGCAAATAACACCGAAATTAAAACATACGGAACTACAGTGCTAGAATTAAATTTAGGTTTGAGAAGAGCGTTTAAGTGGACATTTATTATTAGTGATGTGAAACAAGCCATTATTGGAGCAGACTTTTTAAAGACTCATAAGTTAGTTGTAGACTTACATAATAAGAAACTTGTAGATTCAGTTACATCGTTACAAAGTAATGGGACCGTCAGTAGGTATGATGAAGCGTCTATCACGAGCATACAGGTAAATAATCCTTATCGCGATATATTGGAAAGATATCCGGAAGTTACTAAGCCTATAAATTTTAAAAAGAAGCCGTTGCACTCTATTTACCATCACATAGAGACAACAGGCCCACCCGTTTTTGCCAAGGCACGTCCGTTGCAACCTGATAGGTATAAAAAAGTTAAAGAGGAGTTTAGCCTCATGCAGGAGTTAGGGATTTGCAGGCCTTCCAAGAGCCCGTGGGCGAGTCCGCTGCATGTGGTGCCCAAGAAGGACGGAGCCATAAGACCTTGTGGAGACTACAGACAGCTGAATGCAATCACCAAGCCCGATAGGTACCCGGTTCCGCGGCTACAAGATTTCACCTATGGATTGGCAGGTAAAAAAGTTTTTAGTAGGATAGATATAAATAGAGCTTATCATTTGATACCTGTGCACCCTGACGATGTTGAGAAGACAGCCATCATTTGCCCTTTTGGTCTGTTCGAATTTGAAAAGATGGGATTTGGGCTGAGGAACTCAGCACAGACGTTCCAAAGATTCATGAATAGTACAGTGTTGAAAGGTATTGAGTACATGAAGGAAAATGAAGAAGAATCGTATTTGTTTTGTTACACAGATGACGTCATTATTGCATCAGATTCAGAGAGTATAAGCAGAAAACACGTGACCGAGCTTGTTAAGCGATTTGATGAAGTTGGTGTGACCATAAATTTAAGTAAATGTTTATTCGGTCAAGCTGAAATTGATTTTCTCGGTTTCAGGGTAACGGCGGAAGGAATTCAGCCACTGGAGGACAAGGTGAGAGCTATCAACGAGTACCCCAAACCGGAAACCGTTGAGCAGCTAAGGCGTTTTCTCGGTATGTTAAATTTTTATAGATCGCATGTAGTAAATGCAGCTCATATTCAGGCAGAACTTAACAAGTTTTTACATAATTCTAAGAAGAGAGATAAAACGAAAATTGTATGGACATCGGAAGCAGAGACAGCATTTGAGCAATGTAAACTTAGCCTACAAAGCGCAGTTACGTTGTCACACCCTGTCTCTAACGCACCTTTATCACTCATGACAGACGCATCGAATACAGGTGTAGGTGCGGTATTACAGCAGAAAATAGGAGAGAGTTGGAAACCATTAGGATATTTTTCTAAGAAACTGACAGACGCACAAAAGAAGTATAGTACGTACGACAGAGAGTTACTAGCAATATATTTGGCATTAATACATTTTCGTAATATGGTAGAAGGTAGGCAGTTGACAATTTTGACAGACCATAAACCATTAACATTCGCGTTTACAAAAGTAGGTACGGATAAAGAAACACCTAGAAGAACCCGTCAGTTATTGTACGTAAGCGAATTTACAAGCGACATACAGTACGTGGGTGGTGAGGCAAACCAAGTTGCTGACGCGTTATCACGTGTCGAGTTCATAGAATGCCCAACCGTTGTTGATTATAAAGAGTTAGCTGAGGCACAGGAAACGGATACTCAAATTACACTCATGCAAAGCGATTGTAATAACAAGTTTCAATTTAAGAGAATGACATTGCCAAGTAGTAGTGACCTAATTTATTGTGAAATCTCAACGGAAAATGCCAGACCATATCTTACAGAACAGTTCAGGAAAGTAGCTTTTGATTCAGTACATAATATTAGTCATCCAGGAAAAAGAAGTTCAAGGAAGATGATGACTCAACGATTTTTTTGGCCAGGCATGAACAAAGATGTGAACAATTGGGTGAAAACATGCACTCAATGTCAAAAAGTTAAAGTTAATCGGCATACAGTATCTAATTTAGAAAGTTTTCCAGATAGTGATCGTTTTGAGCATATTCATATTGATTTGGTAGGACCACTGAGTCCGTCTCAGCAAGGGTATCAGTATTGTCTAACTATGATAGACCGTTTCACTCGTTGGCCGGAAGCCATTCCTGTTGCGGATATAACGTCCGATACAGTAGCTAAAGCCTTTTACGAGAATTGGATTTGTAGATTTGGATGCCCGCTTAGGATAACAACTGATCAAGGAAGACAATTTGAGAGTGAAATATTCAACAGATTAATGAAAATGTTAGGAATTAATAGGATACATACTACGAGCTATCATCCGAGCTCGAACGGAAAAATAGAGAGGTGGCATAGGTCCATGAAGGTGGCATTGACTTGTCGTCTGACTGGTAATACCTCATGGGTCGATGAGTTACCATCGGTATTGTATGGGCTGAGAGCAGCATGTAGAAGCGACAGTGGCATAAGTGCAGCAGAAATGACACTTGGTCATTCATTGAGACTACCAGGAGATTTTTACAGTAAGGTAAGTCTAGCAATAAGTGATAATTATAACTTTGTCGACCGACTGCGTAGTATTATTAGTAATCTAAAACCGCAGCCTCGACCTGTTAGTAATAGTAGGAAAATATTTGTTCATGAAGATTTAAAAGATTGTTCGCACGTTTTTGTTAGAAATGACATGCTTAAAAAGTCTCTTCATCCTACGTACGATGGCCCATACCGCGTGTTATCTAGAAAAAATAAGGTATTTGAGATTCAATATCCAAATAGGAAATCATACGTGTCTATTGATAGATTAAAACCAGCATATTTGTTAGATGCTGATAAGTTAGTAGAAAGTACGGAAAAAGTTATAGAAGAAAGTGTAAAAAATCACGAGAGTGTGGGAATCGAACCCGCACCTCGAGCAGAAGCAACGCACCGCCAAACCAGCAGCGGTCGTGTGGTGAAGCTACCTGTTAGGTTTAGAGTTTAGGTTACGCGTCCATAGTGAGCTGAGCGATGCGATAGCGATACGCTCATAGTACTTTAGTAGAGCTTTCAAGCAAATAGGAATATAGCGCGGCATCGCAACGCATCGCGCTGCTAGCTGTGGGACAATAGGTTTAGAATAATTTTTGCAACTCATAACTTAGAATGTTCATGTATTTTATTTTTCTTTGAAAACATTTTACTGTACTAATAATATAATTTTGTCAATAATGTAGTTTTGTGACCCAGTAAAAAGTAATAATGCAGCTTAATGATAGAATGTTAGAATAAAAATTGCACAAAGAAGTCAGACTTTCACGAGAAAGTACGTTAATGTTGCTTGATTTCATTATTTGTGAGTCTGTACCTAAAATGGGAAAGACATACAGTAAACAGGAGGAAATAATTATTGCTCAGAATGGAGCAAACGGTGCTGATTATTCGGCCATGGAAAACCACATTCAGTTATACGCCATTGGAACGGTGATAATAGTGATCATAATCAGTTTAATTTTGATATATAAATGTTGCGGGAAGTGTCGTTCCCATGTGAGTTCTTGGTTGCGTAATGAGATGAGAGATACCATACAGCAAGTACAGGCGCAAGCGCAAAGTGTGTAAAAGAATTAAGACATTATAAAAGAAACCAGTGTTGTTTGTAAAAGATAGATATAATTAAAAAATTGTGTATGTAACAGACAGTATATTGTATAACTATATGACATTTCCTTAATAAAATCAACGTATATAAAACAAAAATTGTAAAAGTATTAAATTTAGAGTATGAACATGAACCTCTTTTGGTTGCGTCAGTTAGGTACCTACATAACGATGTATTACTCTGAGGCAATAGGTCAAAGTCCGTATTGTTATAACAACAAGGCAAAACAGTGTAAGCATTTTTTGTTCGTTATGAGTTGCACTATATAGTTATGTTTTATGAATGTTCAAGTATTAGGGTTCAATAGTTTTAAAGGTTTAATTTTTTTTGTGTAAAAAAAAATTTTTTTTAGAAGGGGATGACTGTGGGGGCTAGGACTACTATGTAATCTGTGGCGATCGACGACTGTAGGTTTGCAAAGGTTTGCACTTTTTGAGTAGCGTCGATCGCAAGTCCGAGCCTGGCCCGCCAATCGTCGCCGCAACCGTGTAACGATCGGTTCATACAATAAACGTGGAAAACATTAATATCGGATTTTCTCTTGGCACGTGGCACACCTGCCACACCCAGATAGAGACCCCCATCCGACTAGTGTTTCTCCCCAAGTATATCTCAACAGTGGTGACGTCAAGTTACCAACAACAGATACAGAGTCCAATGCGTTAAATCTAGAAATTAAGATAAACTTATAATATTACACATGAAAAACAAGGCCATAGAACCAAAAATATAAACATTCAGAAGTTACAAGAAATAAAAAATAAGGCCAAAGCCTTTAAAACAAAAATAAAAACATACTTAACTCTTATTTTAACGAGAGAATTCTAAATAATTTACTTATATTATATAAAAATCATTACTTGAGTACCTAACACGTTAAGTTACTATATAGTTATCTATGACCTATGACTTCTGACTAGAGAGTGGCTGAATCGGTGTAACAGGTGTCACTACTTGACGCTATTTACCACGGTAGCAAGGAACTAGGTTCCTAGGAACTAGGAACTAGGTTTCCTAGGAACTAGGTTTTTAGGAACTAGGTTATTAACATGATGACAACCGAGTGAGACAAACCGCACTGCCGAATCCATTTTAAAAATAAGGTGAACGTTACTAAACTGTTGTATTCATTTCAAACCTACCTTGTGAATGTTAAACATGTTTTACTCTGAAAAAATGTACGGGGCTGCAGTGCAGATGACGGATGTGAAGATGTTGAAACAATGGAAGTTAATGCTGAAATAGTTGTGGTGTAAATACTTATTGGAACCAACCTATATTTTATATCTGACTGTTGTCAAAACTGACTTGTCATTCATACTCAAATTTTATTCAGATAAAACCATATATTGGTTTTCTTGCATTTTATTTATAACAATTTATCTGAATAATAAATATCTACGTGATGAATAATGGCTTCTCTAGCACGACTGCTAAGGCCAGATAAATTTGACACTGATCCGGGAACTCCCACCGCCGAACTCAAGTACCGGTATTGGAAGGAAACGTTCCAGAATTTTCTTGCTCT
Organism: Thera obeliscata; assembly: GCA_947578465.1. Taxonomy (NCBI): domain Eukaryota; kingdom Metazoa; phylum Arthropoda; class Insecta; order Lepidoptera; family Geometridae; genus Thera; species Thera obeliscata. The sequence continues at coordinate 16,251,896 of OX387912.1, read as the reverse complement.
AGAAACGGAATCAAATAAAGTGTCAGATGACATCAAATTAAAAATACTGCTTAACTATGTATCTCCGAATATATACTTGTTTATTCGAGAGGCAAAAGAATACTCAACTGCCGTAAGTACACTGGACAGAATTTATATAAAATCCAAAAATGAAATCCATGCTAGATTTCTACTCACCTCAACTAAACAGAAATCAGAAGAAACAGTAGCGGACTTCTTGCGCACATTACAGCAACTAGCTTTTGAATGTAACTTCAAATCTGTAAGTGCCGAAGAATACAGGAATGAATATGTAGTGTTAGGGAAGCTACGGTGCCTCCAGTTTCACTTTTCACTAATCTATCTACTCACGTGAAACCAATCGCCATTAAGTCACGAAAGCGGACTGAAAATATCGAGCAAATGACGCCTGCTTTCAGAAAAAACGCAGAAGTAAAACCAAGGTTTGCCAAGAAACAAGGCAATCTTATTAAATCAACTGCACCCTTTGAAAGACTAAATCTTGATTTTAAGGGACCTCTACCAACCAATACGCAGAATCGCTACATCTTAACAATCATAGATGAATACTCTAGATTTCCATTTGCCTACCCATGTAAGGATCTCTCTGCTAGCACTGTTATCAGATGTGTTAACGATTTCTTCACTAAGTATGGTGTCCCACATTACATCCATTCTGATCGTGGTACCCCCTTCATGTCAAACAAATTACGAAATTTTCTAGCATCGCATGGAGTTGCTTGTAGCCGGATGACACCTTATGATCCACAAGGAAATGGGCAGGTGAAACGACTCAATGGCACCCTGTGGAAATCTATAAAGTTGTGCCTGAAGTCTAGAGAGCTTGACACAACAAACTGGGAGCGTGTGCTATTCCCAGCCCTTGATTCAATCCGCTCTTTGTTTACGACGAATAATGCTGCACCCCATGAGATATTGTTTAATCATTCACACCGAACAGCAACTAGAACGGAAAGTGAGTCCGATGAACAGTTTGAGGATGCTGTTTAAGAAATACTGGTTCCATCTTCTGTTCGACGTTCTACTAGAGACAGGAGAGCTCCTGTTCGCCTGCAAGACTATGATCTTGTCAACAATAAGTTTTAAAAAATATGGCGGTGAATGTGGTGTAAATACTTATTGGAACCAACCTATATTTTATATCTGACTGTTGTCAAAACTGACTTGTCATTCATACTCAAATTTTATTCAGATAAAACCATTTATTGGTTTTCTTGCATTTTATTTATAACAATAGTATAAGATAAACTCAATAAAATAACTTTTTCGTTTGACTTTATTTTTATGGGGGATTTTTGGTAAGATTTGGGGAGAATGTGAAACCGCAATCTGGCATGGCTTCATTTTCTTCTAGAGGACTTGACTTGGCAGAAGGACTTTGAATACAAGCCAGCACAAATAAAAAAAAACATATTCTTCAGGTTTCGTTTGTTTACATTTCCTTTCATGGATCTTTGTAGAATTTAAATTCGAGGAAATTGGTTTTGAGAAAAGAAATGCTACTACTAGGTAACGCAATACCTATTCTTTCGATAATCGCATCACTCCTGCCCATAATTTCATCAGAAAGTGATCCATACGCAAAAGAAATCTATCGACCTCTTGGGCCACTGGTAAAATGCAGTTTCCTTCCTTTGGAATTCTTGGATTGCGATGAGCCCATCGACCATAAGGGTAACCAATCTGCAAAAGACGCTATCAACTACGGCTGCGTGAAGTTTGGTGGTGTTAGATACGAGTTAGTGGAGAGAGCTAAAGTGCAGTGCAAGGCTTTGCAGGGCATCGAGTGTCTTGCGCCTCGTACCTTCTTACGAGATGGCTTTCCGTGTGTGCGTTATTCCGGCCACTACTTTACCACTACGCTGATCTACAGTATACTGCTTGGCTTCCTGGGCATGGACCGGTTCTGCCTCGGACAGACTGGAACGGCAGTAGGCAAGCTTCTTACTTTGGGAGGTTTAGGAATATGGTGGATTGTAGATGTTGTGCTACTGATAAGTAATAGTTTACATCCTGAGGATGGAAGCAATTGGAATCCGTATGTCTAATTCTTATAATTATTTTGTAAATAGTAATAGGTTCTAGTAAATCAATAAACTATTGTTTTTAATCTGTGTTCTCATTTCATGTTCCACTGCACATCGACTAGTCTCCAATACCTGCTGAGAAAATGAGGAATCCCGTAGTAGGTACAAAGGTCATCGCGACGTAGCTTGTAGTTGTAGAATTTAGTAAGTTGAAGAGGCAATGGGGCAGGTCATACCTATAGCTTGTAGAACTGACAACAGTTGGGGTTATAGGGCTCTTGAATAGCGACCACGAACCGGAAGTCGAAACCTAGGACAACCACCCACCTGATGGACCAACGATATTGTTATGATCGCGGGAAGTCGGTGGATAAAATGGCTCAGAATCATTCTTCCTGAAAATGTATAGGAGGTGATGTACCTACAGCAGTGAACTTCTTCACGCTGATGATGAAGATGAGCCCAACAAGTAAGAACCAAAGTATTTAAAGATTTGGATTATTGATAATTGACAGTGTTTTTGGGCATGTTGCAGAATATGTACATGTTCGAAAATATGTGCCAGCAAAGAATGAAAAGAAGAAATTTTTTTTTTTACTAAGTACTAATTGACCATTCTTCAAGCGCATTAACAAATTCCATTTCAAAATATAAGCGTCACTAAAAGTGGCGTTTTCAAAGAGCAACTGTATCTTACAGAGCGCTCATGCGTACCTATACCTACCTATCGAGTCCACAAATTTTCTACAAAACGCCACTCAGGTGTAGGTAGCTAGGTAGTGATAAAAAACAGTGCTAACAGAGTGATTATGATTATGTATTTACTTAATAGGTACCTACATGCAAATCAATTTCAATTAATTAGTACCTAAGTTACATAGATAGCCGTTAACCATAAGGCTACCTATATGTTTCCAGCAGTCCGGAGAATCCTAGGGTGTCTTCGCAAGGACCAAGCAGGCGTTGCAAGACCCGATAGGCACCTGGCTGGCGAAGCACGAGCTCGGACAGAAGGGGCAGGCAGAGGCAAAGGCGCGAGGGTACTCACATTCGGTCGTGTTACGCCATTGGAAGGGAGTTGCGTTCTGTAAAGAAAAATTAAGTCTATGTACTTACCTAGTTATGTAGTACCGTGGTCAGGTAGTAGGTACCTAATAGCTTTGGGCTTGACCATAAAACCGACCAAGTGCGAGTCGGACTCGCGCACGTAGGGTTCTGTAGCATTATTTATAGAAACGAGCAAAAAAGTTACGTTTGTTGTATGGGGCCCCCTAAAAGACCGACAGACAGACTGTCTGTCTCCTGACTGCCCGTCTGTCTGTGACAGACAGACGGAACGGCCGGACAGCGGAGTCCTAAGTGGGTGATCCATTAGCGATTTATACCTTTGGCTCGCAGGCTTGTTGGTTTTAGCTCGCCAATGGATCACCCACCTTATTAATAGGGTCCCGTTTTATATACCCTTGGGGTGCGGAATAAGTACAAGTATAATATGATTCGCATACCTTCAAGAAGCTGGTTTGAATGCAGTGCATGACATCATATGCTGCGCAGTTCATAGTAGTTCCTTGCGCGGGCAGATCTTTGTCCAGACACGCCGTCTATACAACAAGACACACGGAAATTCACGGAATAGATTAAGACTTTTTCCCTCTCTCCTCTCTAGATCGAAATATTGAATCCCAAATGAATACAACTATTCCAGTTCCAGAGAGATGCTGCAGCCAGCAGATTGGAACTCAGAAGATACTGCTGTCCTTCCTTTTGTGCGTTCCCTTAGGCTGGCAATGCACGTCCGATTTTTCCATCAATTATTATTGTCTCATGGAAAAATCGGCCATGTTTTGCCGCCTCTTACGATATCCACTAAAGTTATGGAAAGGCCCTATTCTTTGGAGGGGTCCTTCAGGTATACCTTCAAATTCTGCACAGCAGTTGACCAAACCGGGTTGTCGATAGCATACTCATTGAAGTACTCCGCCACCTTCTGCTTGTTGACCTTATCGTCCACGACTGCAGACTTGGTTGACCAGCCCGATTCGCGGAATATACACTTCACCCTGTCACACTAAAAATAAAATTCGTATTAGCGTATCACACTGAGAAAAATGTAAAGCTGAAAGTTTCGTAACGAAGGTGGATTTATTCGTAATGAAGGCGAAAAAACGACCGACCGTGCTTGAACGAAAAACGCCTCCTAGGTTGGAGGCGTTTAACGCCTTAAGCGTGAGGCGCAACAAATAAGCAGCAATAATACTCTATAATGTGTGTTCTATACGTATTTTTTTACAGATTAGCCTTAAATAAAAAGCTATTAACGTGGTAAGTCAGATAGGATCGACGAACTGACGATGGGATTCAACTTCTGGTAAGGCGATATAAACGGTAAAGAAGGTGCTTGGGTCACACACGTAAAATTTTCTTAGAGTAATATCCGACGTATCATTGTGCCCCAATTAACCTCTGGTAAGGCGTTTTACGCCTTTTCTTACTGCTGTTTAATTTGTTCACAAAGTGTTTTGAATGTTTCTTAAATCGTAATTCGCTTGTAGTAAGGCGTTTTAAGTCTTTACTGACTGTGGGCTTAACCTGTCCACTAAGCGTTGTCAACGTTTACTAAGTAGTAATCGACTTCTAGCAAGGCTTTGTACGTCTTACCTTACTGTAGTTTAATCTGTTCATTAAGTGTTTTCAACGTTTACTAAGTCATAATCGACTTTTTGTGAGGCGTCGTACGTCTTACCTTACTGTAGTTTAAGCTGTTTACTTAGTCATAATCGACTTCTAGTAAAACGTCGTACGTTTTATCTTACTGTAGTTTAACCTGTTCTTTAACCGATATTGATGTTTTTTTAAGTCGTAATTCATTTCTAGTAAGGTGTTTTACGTCTTTACTTACTATGGGTTTAACCTAACCATTAAGCGTTTCCAACGTTTACTTAGTCGTATTTGCCTTCTAGAAGTTGTTTTAGAATGTTTCATACGATTAAGCAAGCCGTATCGTACGGTTATTTTTGCTTTCTGTACGAGCAGAAACGTTTTATGAAGACCGGAAAAAAAGCCTTTTAACGGCTGGTAACGCTGTTCCCTAAGGGCATGATTGACTTGCTTTACTATCATTTAGTTCATATTAAGGGCATTGGGCCGCTCAAAGTTCACTCTAAGGTAACCTTATCCTTCACATGAACTTCATGATAGTAGATCAGCCAAACATGCCTTCAGTGAACAGCGTAGCCTGCTGCTCTCAGAAAGCTGTTCTCCCAGTCTTTGTAAGCTTCTGAAATTAATAGAACAAAAATTTATAAAGCACCTCATTATCAACTGATTACAGGTTACCAAAATATGTACTACATAGACTAGTATTTTCTCAACCCAACAGTTTAACCTCAACCTAGCCTAATAAATAAGCCGATAGCTTTTGCATCTACTAGAAATAATAGTGGTATTGCAATAAAACCATTCAATAAAAATTTATAAATAAAAATCTGTATTTGAAAATCAATTTAGATAGGTATTTAACTATTTAAATACTTAAAACAAGATAAAATCGTTTTGGAGATTGCCTTTTTCGTTGTAAAGCTTTTGTAGGCGCGCATTTGCTGTTATTGCCTGCAGGCTAGCTTCTCTCAAAGCATCGCTCCTTCCTCGGCAACCGTTATTGCAAGTGAAGCCTTCTCAACCGGATCACTTTCAACTGAAATAAAATAATGTATTTCTTAGGAAATAGTTATGGCAAACCACAAAGTAGAGCATTCTATAATGGTAATTAGTACAAGTATTATGTTTATCTAACCAAACTACGACCTGTTTGTTATTGACGAAAGTATCGTCAATAATAGACAGTCTATTAGAGGACAGGTCGGCCTGACATTGCAGGTTCTAAGTCAGAGAAATCGTTTGAATCACTGATAGCAAATGACAAGTACTTACAGTTATAGGTATATGCAGTACGCTGCATAGATGACTGTCTAATCCTTTTTAAAAAGTTCTCCAATACTGCTTGCCCATGATTGAAATCACTCCATTGAAGTTTGGTGTTTGGATTTACTTCTAGCCCTGAGTCCATTAACAAATAGGCCAATTATTAGTTGTTTGGAATCCAGGAAGCCATTAACAGCCAGTTAAGTAGCCCGTCCTCTTTGGGTATTATGTAAAGTACACCTTATCTGAAAAAAATAAACAATTAATTTTCCTAACTTTAAAAACTACTTTGTACCAATATACAAAATTAAATGCAAAAGTTCAGAACTGAAAACACTAAGTTTTATAAATCATTTTTCGATCTTGTTTCCAACACAACCAGAATCTAGGGAGTAGGTAGGTACCTAAACTTATCAAATACAAAACATGATTAGGTTCAAAAACATCAGGGAATAACTGAGTTTGATACAGGTACTCTACTTACCTCGAAATGACGTATCAATCAGGTGTGTGCCCCATTTTGTTAATAAATGTATGGGATTCTGGTCTGCCGCGTTCGAAGCACGAAGATGTTTGTCTGGTTGGCTGCTGCTGATAGGTCTGTCTTGGACCTCGGTACATCTGTTTGTCTGTGCCTCCATACACTGACACAGCCAGTAGCGTTCAGAAAATGAGGGAAAATAAAAAAACCCGCTAAATTAAACTTTGAATGACTCAGAACGGAACCAAACACTCCATCCAAACTCAAACCAAACTGACGAATGAAACAAGTCGATACGTGCGTGCTCGTCGCCTCGTGGGCAGTGCTGCCAACTCGACTACTGCAGATTATGCTAGTGGTGGGTGTTAAAAATAACAAAATAATATTAAATAAATATTCAAGACAATCTACTCAACACTATCTAGCCCCAAACTAAGCAGAGCTTGTATTATGGGAACCGGATAGCTGATATAATACTTACACACATTTTTTTTGTAAATACATCTCAGAATACAATATAACGCCCCAACAGAGAAAAAACAACTGTGTTCACCACAAATATTTGTCACAAATATTTGTTCTCGGTGGGGATCGAACCCACGACCTACGGCGCAGAAGGCAGAGATCCTACCAACTGAGCTGAGAGGCCAATCAAAAATATGCTATACGCCAATCAATCTTTAAGCCAAAACTGTACTGCATTACTAACTGCCTGTGTCATTATGTGTGTCAATTGGCCTATGCTCCAAGCATAGTTCGTGTAGTTAGCACACAGCACAGAGCAAAAGTAGGTATTGAATCTCGTTCGTCAGGGTTCCAACCAAAAAGCGAGTAAACTCAGGGAATGATTCTAAATGGGTGTTTTCACGGATATTTGATTTGTTTGATTTTTTTTATGTTTGTTACCACATAACTCGTAAACTAATTTGAAAAATTATATCTTAACTTTACTTTCAGATTAGTGCCATAGAAATTTCATCATAATCGGTTCGGCAGTTTTGACGTTGGGTTTTCAAGTTTATATACTCTCTCTCATACAGTCATACGAACCAAGGTTATTTGCCTTAGTAGCTGGCAGCATTATTGAGATTTTCGTTGTACCTACAATAAGTGCCTTACAAAGATGTATCTCTCAGTAACTAGAGAGCTTTTTAAAACTTAACCCACCAAATGACTGAAAGTCGTTTAAATAATAAAACTGAGTAAAATATACTTTTCTTCCATTAAATGATATACAAATATTTGCGGACATTCCACACAACACAATCTAGCCCTAAACTAAGCAAAGCTTGGTAATATGAGAAACAGGTAGCTGAGACCTATATTACCTAAATAGGTATCAAATTTTTGTAGACACTGGTTTAGGTTCTTCGCTTGATCTAAGTAGATACCTTCCTACAGGAGTACAGGGCTTGTATGTAAAAGCGAGGATTCTGCTTTTGAATAGCAACATGGAGTCATAGAGCGTAGCAAACTTTTTTCAATGGAACAGCTATTAATGGGTATGGTTTATTAAACAGCGCTATGATTCAATAGGAACCTCCCTAATAAAACACAATGAAACACTTAAGTGGGTAGAGTACCTACTTAAGTATTTAGGTAGGTAATGTACAAATCTGCCTATCAATCTATTACCTAGGATCGTACTTATGTAGGTTTTCAACGTTTGTATAAATAGTTACGAAAGTATTATCCGTTGAACAGTGCCATATCTACGGCTTCATTCACAGAATATGTAAGTCGCCAGATGACGTTATTTCACCATTTGATCAGACCTCACTGGAGCATTATTGAGCCTTTAATATAGACAAATATTGCTAAATTTACGGTTATATTAGCCAAATATGTATGCCGTTATTAGGCTTTTTTAAAGTTTGACTACGTAATATCTCAAGTAACATCCACCCTATCTTAAGGTGAATATTGCGATATCTACGGTTTCATTTACTGAATATGAAAGTCGTTAAATGAAGTTATTTCACCGTTTGGTTAGTCTTAACTCGATCGTATTTTGCCTTAAGATACGGTAAATATTGCCAAATTTACGGTTAAATTGGACAAATATGTATGGCGTTATTAGACTTTTTAAACGTTTGATTAAATAGTAATTAAAGTATCATCTGCCCTACCATAAGGTGATTGTTGTCTTATCTACGGTTTAATTAACCGAATAAGTAAATCGTTTTATGATGTTATTCACCGTTTGATTAGTCGTAACTTGATTGTATTTCGCCTGATGATAACACTAATATCACCAAATTTACGGTTATATTGACCAAGTATGTAAGTCGTTATATGACGTAATGTAACCGTTTAACCAGTTGATATCTTGAGCATGTATTGCCTTATGAAAAGGTGAATATTGCCATATTTACGTTTATATGTGCCGTATATGTATGCCGTTATAAAACCTAATGTTACCATTTGATTCGTCAAAACCTGAGCATATTTGGCCTTATAAAAGGGCAAATGTGCCACATAATACCTCTAAGTTGCCGAATTCATATCGCTGAAAGACTTTAAGTTTACGTTCAATTTTTGTGACTAAAGTATATTCTGCCTTATTGTAAGGTGAATATTGTCATGCTTAAGATTATTTATGCCGCTTTCGAAAGTTTGTTTATGACTTAGGTTTAAGTTTTTTTTGTTTTTATTAAAGCATATATCGCCTTAATTTAAGTTAAATTTTGCCTTAATTACGGTGATATTCAACACATATTCAACGTCGTAAATTTAAAGCGTTTTCAATAGTCCATTACTGCTGTATTAACAGTGTTAAGTTGGATTCCAAGACTACCTTACGGTAAGTCATTTGAGACGGTTCGTGTTTATCATAAGAGACGTACCAGTTTATCGCAAACGAATGGTAAAGTCAAATTAACCGTAAGCGTTTCAAAATCGCCTCGCGTCATTACAATTCAGCCGTCAAAGGTGGAATTCATCTTAGGCCAGAAATCCATTTTTCACTATCGCGCTTAAAATATATATATATCTCTCTCTCTCTCTCTCTCGAATGGTGACCACGAACCGGAAAACCACCCACCCGATTGGGCTAACTACATTGTTAGCACCGCGGGAAGTCTGGATGGTGAAGGCTAAGAATCATTCTTCCTGGATACATTTCCAGGAAGAATGATTCTTAGCCTTAGATAAAGAGAAGCCTAGCCTAGCTATGCCCAGCAGTGGAATTCTACAGGCTTTATGATGATCTTCTTATCGTGTCACAAGTTCTTTCAAACCTCCTTTCGTCCTTTCGTGTGCTGAGTGCACAAGTTTTCGAACTTTTTGGATTCTACGGTATGCCGGTTTCCTAACGATGTTTTCATGATGATTAAGATGCTATAGAATGCAACCGCAACGCAAACGCCTGGGGCACAGAATAATAAATATATAAGGCCCTAGGCCCCCGGGCACTAGCCTGGGGCCTAGGGCGGCCAAGACTGCAAATCTGCCACTGGTGAAGGGCCACAGTTACATAATAAGTGGAACGTTTTTCTGCAAGATATACTTACGATTATATATACACTTACCTCAGATAGATTACTCGGACATTTTTTCAAAACATCCTTTTTCACTACATTCGGGTTTTCGAGGCATTCAAAAACCTAAAACATAAAAAAATCGAATAATGTTTAAATTTTAAGTCGACTAAAAACCACCGTTACAATGTTCTCGCTTGCACATTTCAATATACGTATCTGAAAATAGAGATAGAGTCTGTTCAAAAGAGAGCCGTCGTGGCCAAATTGTGAACTAACGTTTCGATTTTTATATGTCAGCTCATCCCTTTCTTTCTGTCAGCATTTTGCATCATACAAATTAAATAAAGGTACACTAGTTGTGATAGGATCAAAACGCAACGGACGCGCTATTGTATTGCCTTAAACAAAAAAGGTAAAGCGGCCTCCGATCCCACGACGGCGACAGCTCTCTTTCCTATCAGACTCTAGTAATTTAATTATTAGCAGGTACACGTGATTTTATCATTTAAGGAGTGGATGAATAATAAAAATTAAACGATATTTTTTATAAATTAATATAAGTAGTAGGTACTAGTAGATATTATGACAAATAGAAAAATATGAAGAAGCATGATTCCTCACTTTGACTGGACTTTCACCGCAGTAGACACCCCTGGCTGGCGGCGCTTGGCCCTCCGGCGCGGGCACCGGCGGAGTAGCGCCTTGCTGCGGCTTGGCCGTTGGCGTGGCTGCACCTAAGCACACCTGAAACACGTGTGTGCTTATATATTTTGATATTCCCCAAAAGTTAACATCCGAGCGGTATTTGAACCCGTGACCTTCCCCTTGGTACGGGGCTGCGCTGACCGCTGCGCCATCGGATCCTAATCACACTCGACGAATAACTCTTAGGGTCTGTTCGGCACTAACGCAAGGCTTATGTGTAGTAAACGTTAAAAAAATCTATAAAAAGTCACGTGTGCTTAGTTCCTAAATGAGCTAGTGCCTAATTATGGAAAGTTTATTTGCCGCCCGGAGCTGATATTACACCCAGGAGGTATTCTCGACACAAAATATAATGTATCTATGTCGGTATCTACATAAGTACCTAAATAGAGATAAACCAGTCTAAAAATGCACGCCCCTCCACCACGTTTTCTTGACGTTGGGTCACAGTAAAGTACTTCAAAATGATCTTAATGCTGTAGGTAATAAAGAACAATTTACTTTGACTGACTGAAGTAGTAGGACGTGCAGTTTAAGACTGGACGATCTCTACCTGGGGGCTAATTCTCGGGCCGATCTCGATCATTTTGCAATTTTATTTTATTGCTTCTTTTCACAACCCCGCACTTTTTCTACGTTTTCCGTATATCGTAGCTGTCGAGGCTTTTACAAAGAGGTCGTTGATGAATTACTCAAGGAAATCATCCATTCTCTCTTCGAAAAGAAGCAATAAAATAAAATTGCAAAATGATCGAGATCGGCGCGAGAATTAGCCCCTTGGGTATGAGTAGGGAAATATAGAAATAATTTGTAAATGAAACTTACCACAAAAACACAAGCAAGTATTATAAACTTCAACAACATTTTTAATGAAACACGATCACACAACACAAAAGATAAAATAGATTGAAGAAAAACCGGCGAGTTGTTAATTATTCCTACCTATGATATCACAGGCCAAAGGTCTGGGTCAACTCAATTCACAATAACTACTTTAGGTAGATACGGCCACTTAGCAATATTTTTGTTATGATTGGATAATTTGATCAGTCAGACAGAGCCATATAGCAATTGCTCAATAATCCACAAGGATCACTCATATCATGGAATTAATTCTATACAAAAGTATTTCCCGAACGTTTTATACTTACATAAAATTTAGTAATTTTTAAGACAATAGTGAACAGGTGGCTTACCTGGCTAAGCATGCTCCATCTTAGGATGCATCCTCACTTTCCATCAGGTGGGATGGCAGCCAAATGCCTATTGCCTAACTATCTACGTATATAAAAAAATTATATGACATGGTAATGTCTTTACTTACTTCATTTAATCAGGGGCAGTCTATTGAGGCCGGCAATACACGACATTTAGTCAGTATTATTAATCTGAGAGTTTGATTGTTTGTTTGGTTGAACGCGCTAATCTCGGGATCCTAGAGAAAGCGCTAAACACTATCACAACACAATACTTTCAATAAACATAACTTTTTTGTTTTTTTTTTATGTAAAAGATAGGTAAACGAGCTTACGGCCCACCTGATGGTAAGCGGTCACCGTCGCCCATAGACACCAACAACACCAAGAGTGCTGTCGTTGCGTTGCCTACCCTGGAGGAGTTTTTTAACGTTTTTCTTGAAGCTATTCATATTGAATTTAAGAGGGAATACCTCTGGTGGTAGCTCATTCCACAACTAATGGAATTGTAACTTACAAACTTTGCTTTGATATTATATTATTCATTACTGAAAAGCTACTCCTAGTTCACGTGAAATTGTGGCAAACTGCTAAATCACACAATCTCATGGAACTAATAAATAATAATAAAAAAATTAAGAATAACACTACGTAGAAACTTCTTGCACTATGGAAACAGCGGTCGCCAAAATGCGGGACGCAGCTGTTATTTGTGCGGCCCCCGACATTGCACCTTGCGGTGCGTTTCCATTATAAAACAAAAATATAGAAGGTGGTGCCTAAACCTACTGAACAGTTTGTTGCATACTGTGCATTAGTAGTAGGAGTGAAACAAAAGGTTAGCTTATAGATTTTATTTTAAAATTAAGCCACCAGCGCTGATGCAGTGCTTGATTCATACTTCCAGTTGGGAGGAAGCACACTCTTCGTCTTGTAGTAGCGTGCTAGCCTGTGGATCCTGGACTCAACGAGAATCAGACGGAATTTGCTGTCCTTGTCTTTCCTGCAATTATTTTTTATAGGTTTATTTTCAATAGTATGAAGTGTTTATGGTATGAAAATCTTTTCTGAGATCTCTGCTGAGTTGGGGTTATTATAATTATTATTGCTAGGGTTTAATTAATTCAGGAGTGAAACCTTTTAGTAAAATCTGAAAGATAGATTAGGAAAAATAATTATCATCAGGTAGGGCCTATAACAGGCACTATAATTTACTACTAATTGATGACATAATTCATAAATTAAAGTTTTTATTTTGTAATTGATTATAATGCTTTTGTATTTTACCTAAAACTATGGTGCTTGATAATTTAAGATCAAGAAGTGTGGAAAAAGATAGGCCTCACTACTACTTGCTGTGTGTTTGTTGTAGTCAAAGGATTCTAAGCAGGCCTCAAAGAGGCTCTTTTTTTCAATACACACAACCCTATCTAGCCCCAAATTAGGCAGAGCTTGTACTATGTGAACCAAATAGCTGATATAATACTTACATGCATTTTTTTGTAAATACTAAGAATACAAAATCTTTTCATGCATTAGACATTTGCTTCATTTGAAGTTTTTAGGTTCTAAAAACATGCTGGTTTCTTCATGATGTTTTAAAATATAGTAACAAACTATCTACATTATAATGCCTGGAAATTCTCAATCTATAATAATATATATGTACCAACTACTGTCTATAAACCTCGGCCTACCTCCATATTGCTTTACCCTATACACAGGGTTCATGTGATACTGACTTACACCTAACTACTATGCATGTACCTAAACTAAACCATGTGTATGCAATAAATGTATTGAGTATTGAGTTTTTCTTTGTTTTTTGTTTTGAATTTCAATGTATTCATATTTAAATGAATAAAATACAAAGATATAGAAATTGTTATGGCATACCTATTACGTTCCAAATGTTTCCTCATGGCCACAGCTTTCTTGATCAGGTAGTAGAGGTCCTCGGGTAGGTCGGGTGCCAGTCCCATAGCCTTCATGATACGCAGGATCTTCTTGCCCGTGACGAACCGGACCTGTGCCACTCCATGGGAATCCCTGAGCATGACACCTGCAATTATTCAGGTTCACTGATTAGAATTTATCTTATGAAGAGGGCATTGGCAGATTGGTACCCCGGAGATGGCAATGTAATAAATAAAAATAAAATAAATAATGCTATCTAGCCCCAAACTAAGCAGAGCTTGTACTATGGGAACCAGGTAGCTGATATAATACTTAAATACTTTTTTTTTTTGTAAATACATATATAGAATACAATATAACACACCCAGACAGAGAACAAACATCTGTGTTCACCACACAAATATTTGTTCTCGGTGGGGATTGAACCCACGGCCTCCAGCGCAGAAGGCAGAGCTACTACCAACTGAGCTGGGAAGGCAGTCAAGTAATAGAGGGCAGCAACACATGAGATTGGAAGATGACATAAGGCTCACAACTGGATATCGCCCGTGAAGGAATATAAAGACACGCCAAATTATGTGTATCTCTTTTTTACATCTAGAGTTAAGCGGTGAAGTGTGTGAAGTAAGTTAGATAAAATAAACACAACCATACTTCAAGTAAAATAAACATTTCATTTCAAGGGTAGCACAAGAGAACCATGGAAAATGTTGGAAGAGGCATAATACCAAGAGGCACATTGAACTGCGGGACATCCTATAATTTAACGTACCTAAGCCTGGTAAACCAAAATTTTGGAATAAATGGATAATTATTTTCATAAAGAGAGCATAACAATGAAGGGGCTTTGTTGGACTTTCATCATCATAATTAACAGCCTGAACAAGTCCACTGCTGGACATAGGCTGGTAATCTAAATCAGAGATCTGATACACATATCTCGTGAAATAGGCACAGTGAACAGTGAATAGATGCAGAAACGATAACGCACACATAGAAGGCCAGTCCTTAGACCATTCCCCCTTAGCCAGATCAATTTTTAATTCTTGAAGCATTAGTCCAAAACTTTTCGGATAACTTAATGTAATGTAAGCTGTCTGTGTTAGAAGTGATAACCAAAACAAAATACAATTATTATAATGGTCCCAGAAGAACAAATCCTAAAACTTCATGGTTCTATAGTTTGTGTACCTAGTCAGTCAGCATGCTGCTAAGTGATCTAATGTGAGCAATATCACCTATTTCAGTGTAAGATCCATAACAAAACAAGCTTTAGATGTGCAGTGCAAAGGTTTGAATATCTGAAATCTATAAACAGGATCCACGATTTGACTTACCGATTTGGGAGGGAGTTAGGCCTTTCTTGCCAAGTTTGAAAATTTGTTCCTTTACATCGTCAGCAGTCAGTTTTAGCCATGTGGGGACACTGCGACGGTAGGGCAGTGCCGACTGGGAAATACCCTTGCTGAAACCATAAAATCCACACTTTAAACATGATGTGCCATGTGGTGACAGCCACACGGGATAGGTTATGTTTCCGACACCAAATTATGATTTGAACAACAAATTGAAGCACATCATCAAGAACACATTTAACATTAGTAAATTACACTGAAAATTACCCAGGTGCGTGCATACGACCCATGGTTGCGGTTTTTACAAAACTCGCCGAACTGACAACGACAACAAGAGAAACGAAAAAGATGGTTGCCGGAAAACGTTCTTTCTTTCTTTTCACACTAATTTGTTGTCTATGGTTGAATGTTTGCCAGTGATGTGCAATTTTGTCCAGTGTTTTGCCTGATTGATTCAGCTTCAGCTTCGGGTAGAGGCCTCTAGCTAGTTCTATTTACCCTAGCTTCATCTTTAAAAATATAGCAACGTCAGTCAATCAAATGACAGTTATTGATAAGAGGAAGGAATTAGAGAAGAAGAAAAAGAATTCGGCCTCCTCACAGGGCCCCTGCTCGCTTGCTTGCATTGAGAAAACAACGTAAAATTGGCCGAAATGGCCAATAATTACGGAATATCGGATGCGGAACTGAACCTCATCAAGCAGCAGGCCTCAAGGCGTGCTGCTATGAGGCAGGAGTTTCAGAAACAGAAGACTAATCCTTGGAAAACCGAGGCTGGCTATGTTGTGAGTACATTACGTAATTTTCGTTTTACTAAACAATTACCTCAGGCTTTTCAGTTATATACTAAATTCTGCTTATTTATTTTCAGTTCGACCCGGCTCTTCAACGGTTCATGTCCATGAAAGTCAGTCAGTTTGAGTTCTTCACAGCAAATAGAAGGACAAGTCTGTTTGGAGTTTGTGCTTTAGTAATACCGATGTGTTCGTACGGCTACCTTATCTGGAACGAACGCCAAGCTCGCGAGGCTAAGATCCGAAGCGGAGAGCTTCGATACAGAGATAGGCTGTTCAAGTTTGCATAGGTTTAACTTTCTGAACATCTTTGTAGTTCAAATAGCCGGTGTTTGTTAGAAATAAAGATTATTTTAAAGTTATCTTTTTTAGCTTTTACTTTTGGTATTGGTTGTACAGCTGGTATATAAACTTTTTGAAAGAACTAAATAAATGATAAATGACATTTTAAATAGTGCTGTCAAAATAATTATTGTGAGTTTTGTAAGTTTTCACTTGTATGCCTTTTAAGAAAACACATCAATTGAAGAAATTAAAATAAATCACAATGTCTGATAAATATGGCTTCTCTGATCTTGAATGTAAAATAATAAAGGCACAAATAGAAAGACGTGCAAGGATGAGGAATGAATTTTTGAGAAAACGTACAGATCCTTGTCAGAACTCCTTGCAAGCTGGCTATGTGGTGAGACATACTTGTGGTTTATATTATCAAGTGAACAAAAACAAATCAGATTAAAGCCTGTAAGCCCAGCTTGCTGCATAGTTTTTTTTGTTGTTTAACATGCTGATGGAGTAAGTATATATTGAGAAACTATTACAGAAAGATAGTATAATAGACACTATAGAACTAAAAACCCCCTTACATATTTAACTATCGAGCATTTTAAATAAATTATATAAATAATTAATCGAGCCAGGAATCATCAGAAGTATAAAAATCTGAAGGCTGGTCCAGATGTTTAAGCCAAAAACTCAAGAACCAGATTGTCACAAATTCTTCAACCCATACCAATCTGCAACACTAATTCATCACTAAAAATGGGCATACCAACCAGGCTCCAAATCACCTGGCTAGTTTCAGTTTCAGGGTTAAGAGGACATTGAATGGACCAGCATGCTATCTGAACATTGGTTTACATCCCAAGTGCTTGAGCATAGTCAATTAACTTTTAACTTTTTTCCAGTTTGACCCTGCCATTCAAAGGTTCATGTCTATGAAACACAGTCAACTGGAGTTCTTTCCCCCAAATCCTCGAACTATAAGATTTGGAATCTTCGCAATAATAATTCCAATGGTTACTTATGGCTACCTGATATGGACACAGCGCACTAAGCGAGAGAATGATATCAGATGCGGGAATATCAAATATCGTGATAGATTATTCAAATTTCAATAATACATAGTTTTGCATTTATTGCATTGAGTTTTGTTTGTATTGTTTTATCTGCAAGAATGCAGTAAGTTTAGTTTTCCAGTTGAGATTAGAGCTTTCATTTGAAATAAAGAATAATATAAATTTTAATAATTTTATTTGCAACAACAAAACAATCGACAATGTAGTTTTGTTCACATTAAAGTAGCATATTTCTTAAAAACCTAAACTACTTAGAATGATAAAAAGAAGAATAATTATTATAACTCTACACAGAATAAAGTATAACCTTATTTTATATTATGTTATTATCGGTCATCCAATGACTTATCCCTGGTGATGACAGAATCATCAAACTTGACCATGTAAGTGGTACCCTTGTGCCAATGAGCAGTCACTTTAGCAGGCTGAAAAAAAAATATTACAATAAATGACTAGAGAATTACTGGTATATCCAGCTCAACTCAACATGGTGTAAAGTAAAGTATCTACTTACAAAGCCTCCTTTAGTTAGCACTGCCTCAATAATGCCTGCATTGAATGTAGCACAGTTCAGTGATCCCTTATCCTTAGGTACACTGATGAATTTATTTACCTGCAATATAAATATACACTATAAGAAATTCGAAGATAATAAGAAATTCGAAATGTATTCTCATCAGATTGTTACAGCTGTTTAAAGCTTATACCCTATTTATATTTTTTGTTTTTCAGCCTTACTTATAAACGTTATTTAAATTGAATCATTGCCTAAAGCTAGTCCTGTCACTGTTTGTCATTAACCCAATGGTAAGAGATGGCAATAGTTTAAGCACTGTTTACCTTCTGACATATTTTTATAAGTAAGGCCATTAGACTACAGGGTGTCGATTCTAAAAACACAAATCACTCAAGCGATCGCGTAAATCGACGAGAGTTGTCAATTTTTGTTTGAAAAATTTGAAAATGGAACGTGGATTCAGTGATCACTCGACGATCACTCAATCGAACCGTGTTGCTGGAATTGACGCCCAGATCAGTTAAGTTAGTTGGAATGGCAATAACTTACCACGGCATCTTTTTCTATAATGTAATAGGTCCTCTCATCATCATTAGCATGTTCTAATTTGTCTGCCTCCTTTCCATAAAGCACCTGAAATTGAACAGTTTTTCTGTGAATATGAATTTTTCTAATTTCTTATTTTTAGTAAACATGAAGAAACTTGCAGTAAAACAAATATTTACAAAATACACAAACTTGGAGCGGGTTCTTCCCAATAAGATTCGCTGAGATCAACTTATCAGTAAACAAGAAACAGTTGAGCTATCTACAGACATATTACAAACTATCTAGAGATAGCTCAACTGATCCAAATCAGCACCAAATGGAAGAGTCTCCAAGAAGTTAGCGACATTGCCAGCGTCTCATTGGTCTAATTTCTTACCCCACCTGATATTTGATTTCCTTACCTTCCAAAGGGTGGATTTCACAAACAGCAGCATATTCAGCAGCTTGATCTCTCGTTTGCTGTTACGTTCTCGCACGAAATACAGATCCAGTATCCGAGTGCCAACATCCTGGCCAATGTCTGATAATCTACAACACAAAATTTAGCTAAAGCTTTGGTTTACTTCAGTGTGTGATGCGATAGAAAAATATCTCCTGTAGTGATTGAAGACCGATTTCGATGGGTAAAGAAACTTACTTATTTTGAAGTTCTGGAATAGAATGCGATTTGTTCTGGCAGTATTGAACAATTTCAGAGAATAAAAGGGCGTAAAACGCTAATGAAACTTCGCCTTTCCCTTTGCTTAGTGGTTTGTCGAGTATTGATGTTTTTGAACGGTTAGACGACATGCTTGTAACACGGCCTTCTTCTATAATTAATCTTGTTTTATAAAATATCGTTTAGCTGCAGCTAAGCATTAAAAACAACCGACAAATACAATTAATTTCACTTCGAAGCGAACTATACTCTTTGAACCAATCTTCGCTCTTAGGTCTTTGGATTAGCGATGGGCGATTACTACTATATTTTATCGAATTAGTCGATTGTTCGGTTCAGTCGATAAAAGTCGATAACAATTGAAACTAGTCGATTGTTATCGACTGACGGCGCGTGCGGCGTGCGGCGCGCGGCGACAACGACTAGCACCAACTTTAACTACTATTTGCCGCGCGGTCGCGCCACGCAACCACGCAACGCACCTAACTACTATTTTTGCCGCGCGGTCACGCATTCACGCAACGCACCTAACTACTATTTTCGTGCGTACTACTGAATCAGTAGTTACAAAAGATGGTGCGTCGGGCGTGCGCTGCGCTACAAATCTATAGATTAAGTCCGTGCGCCGCTACTTAATGCAGTTATTATGCGATTTAAGTTATTACATTAATTAATTTGTTTTAAAGTATAACAAATTACGAATATAAGGGTAGGTAAAGAATTTCTAACTAAGGAAAACACAGACTAGAATAAAAATTAAGTAAAAAAGGTACTTATAGATACTTATTTGAAATATATTTTCTTACAGAAAATCAACTTATAGCTAGACATCTACCTTCTAACATAATTTTGGTAACTATACTTTTTACTTGACAAGGTCAATTTTACATTTCTATAAAATGTATATTCATAATATTAAAATATACTACCTACGTGTTTACATTAAATGCAACCGAAGTATTATTATTACTTAGAAACAATTGGAGAGTGTCGGACTGAAGATCAGCAGAACCAAAACAGAACATCTGTTTTGTGACTTTGGTGGTCCATCCAAATTTGTCCCAATTGCCTTAGATGGTGTATTCCTACCAGTCTGCTCCGATTTCCGGTACCTCGGCTCATTAATACAAAACGACGGTGACATTGACCGAGACGTGAAAAATAGAATAAATGCGGGATGGATGAAATGGCGACAGGTCACGGGAACAACTTGTGATCCACGGATGCCCTTTAAGCTTAAGGGGAAGATCTATAAGACGATCATAAGACCTGTCGTAATGTATGGATCCGAGTGTTGGGCAACGAAAGGGACGGACGAAAGAAGGGTACATGCGGCAGAGATGCGAATGTTGAGATGGATGTGTGGAGTGACAAGAATGGACAAGATAAGGAATGAGTATATCAGGGGAAGTCTGAAAGTAGCACCAGTGACAGAAAAACTGAGGAGCAACAGGCTGGCGTGGTATGGGCATGTCATGAGGAGGGATGAAAGTCATGTGACTAGGCGAGTGATGAGTATGAATGTGGATGGATGTTTGGGTAGAGGTAGGCCAAAGAAAAGATGGATGGACAGTGTGAAGGATGATATGGATAAGAAGGAAGTGAATACAGAGATGACGGCTGATAGAGGAGAATGGAAGAGAAGAATATGTTGTGCCGACCCCGCATAAAGTGGGATAAGGGCAGGAAGAAGAAGAGAAACAATCGACGCAACACCGTCCCGCCCCCGTATGCACCGCCCCGCGTGGCCTTCCGCAGCGCAGTTCACCGCACCGCACGCATACTTACATGTATAGTAGTTAGTAGTTTGTCGATTGTTATTCGAATAATCATGGGGAGGAACTACTAAATCGACAATCGAATGCGCAGTAGCGCAATTTTCGATTCATTCGATTGTTTTTTTTGAAGCAATCGCCCATCGCTACTTTGGATGTCCCACAGTGTTGCCAACGACGCCGGGACTGATATCGCTATTTTTCACAGCTCAGGTAGCCTAATGTAGCCGAATTTTAGATTCTGTCCCTTAAAAAGAAAAAAAAAGGAGCCGAAATATAAAATAAAATAAATTTGTAGTTTAAATTGAACTTTAACTTTATTTATAAAAAAAAAACTTTTATAAAATACTAACCTTTAAAAATATTCTGGATCGGCTGCCAGCAACGATAAAGCACCAATTTTCCATGCTTTCCCATGTTTTTATCACGGAAATAATATTTTACACGGACACGTACACAGTTTGTTCACGGACAGGATAATTTCCAAAGCGAACGAAACTAAAGAAAGTGACAAAACATTTTCCTGAACTACGTAGTTAGCATAATATAAATAATTGCGGTAGTCACTAACAGCAATACATGTATATTTCACTTTATTGCCTTGTGGGAACATCAAGTTAAATTAAATTTGGTTTCATAATTGCTAGGACAAATTCTGGGTATTCCCCGCCTCGTAACTAAACAACCAACCATACAAGAATAGTGTGCCCATAATTATTTAATATCACATACAGACTAACGGGTGACTATGATTTTTATTAAAAGCAATTCATTTGCGATTCGGATAATATAAATGGCTTGTCCCTGAAATAGCCTAACAGGCGACTAGTCGCCTTTATGATTTTTTCGTCGCCGATTTTAGTCCTGAGTAGCATAAATGGCGATAAATCGCCTACGTTGACCACACTGTGTCCCAGATGTCCGTCCGCCGACTCCGCCGGACTCCGCCGTCCGTTCCGTCACGTCAATTCTATCAATGTCATTGTCAAAAGTGTGATGTCATGTAAGGTCAACTGTCACATCACTGTTTATTCTTTATTCTACCCTACCAGTGCGTAGGAATTAATAATTTATTAATTGCTTCATGTTTTTTATTTAATTATCATAAGGTTGTTCGATTCCGATACAAACTGAATTTACACAACTATGGGCAAACAAAGTATAAATGTACACTGAAATAGCTGAAATAGTATTTTACAGTGGTCTTTATTGCCGGCCAGTTATATAAAGTTGGAGAAAACTGTAGGATAACAGAAATATTAATAAAAAACCAAAAAAGTAATTTTTTTGTCATTCTTTTTAACGGGTACTAGTTTTTAGCATAGAGTCAATTTTGTACATCACTGTTTCAAAATAGACGTAAAAGTCTGTTAGTTCTTTTTCTGAAGCCCCGACTGCCACAACCAACGGCTGACACTCCAACTTTATATAACTGGCCGGTAATAAGGACCACTGTAAAAGCCTATTACAGCTATTTCAGTGTACATTAATACTTTATTCGCCCATAGTTGTGTAAATTAAGTTTGTATGGAAATCGTACCCCCTTAAGGGGTAATATTCTAAAAAAAATGAGCTCCGCTGTGAAATTACAATTGCCTTATAACCAAGCCGTAGTTTTTTGCTTGTTCTTCTAGGCTTGGTCGCGTGGAACTGGCACCTAGACTCACTTAGCTTAAGCCGTTTCAAATGATCCTTGTGCCTTGTGATATTATTGAATAAATAAATACCTAGGTATTTAACTTTGACTTGACGGCTGTAAGTAATACTAGAATACTGTAGAACAGGGAAGAGGAATCTGTAGACTTCACAAGATCTCTTGACGTCTCTCCTTAGCTCTTCAGTGCTTTCGGTTAATTTCCCCTACGGGAACCTTTATGGTTTGTTCTCCAGCGCTCAAGTCCCTGGTGCACCACTATGTATACTAGGCACATAGCCTGCTAGGTAAGTAGGTACTTTAGTGAAGCTGGGTAGGTAGGTACATTTGTTTTGGGGGATGGGACGAACGCGATAAAGGCTATTAGAGCAAGATTCTCGTCAGAGACCAAATAGAGTTTTCTCTCTCTCAGCCTCTAGACTTGAATACTTGCTTGATATTCAGCTCACAATTAAAGTAGGTAACTGCAACTGCCTTAGACCAGCAAAAACAAAGGCCAATTTTATTTATTTAAATCAGAAGGATCATAATTCGCTCGTTCACGCGACTAAGGCTAGAACTTTTTTTTCCTTCCTTTTTTATCAACCTAGGTAGGTATACTGTCCCACTGCTGGGCAAAGGTCTCCCCTGCTTTTCTCCACGATCCTCGGTCAACTGTACCCAGCCGATAAAGAAAGTCGTCCTTTTACAAATTAATAAAAATTACAGAGCTTGAGAATTGAAAAGAGACTTAATTTAACAAAACTTTATTCATAATACGTTATGTAAGCTTTATAATAACAGCTAATATTATATGCTATATTACATTTATTAAAACAAACTGTGAGTGTTTTTAAATCTATAAATCTACAACCAATGTAGCCCAATTCTCTAAATCAAATCATCAAAAATATACATACAAATTCTATGGGTAGGTAGTTGGTACCTAGATAGTGCGTAAAAGTGGTAGTCAGTGGGTACAGTCAGCATCCAAAGCTGATGGCTTTTTCAGATCTGTCATTATTTGCGTCAGGAGTCCATCTCAATTATTATATTATTCTATATTACAGGGCGTCGCTTCCAGCAACACAAATCACGCGAGCGCGTAAATCGATGTGAATTGTCAATTTTTGTTTGAATTTGAAAATGGAACGCATATTCAGCGATCACTCAATCGAGCCGTGTTGCTGGAATCGACACCCATAAATAACACTGTTAAAAATATTAACAGACAGATTTTAAATTAAGAACACAATTTTGAATCATCATGTTCTTTGATGTTGACTGTAGGTGTGCTTTTTACATTAGTATTATTTGTTGTTCTTGTTGGTTGTTCCTGCTTGGGATTGTTAGAAGGACATTATAATTAGATTATCGTAAAAATAATAACAGTAAAGAATAAAAACAGAACAATCTTATGCTAAAAGTTATCTATGTTACACAGGCCAATGCCAAAATTGATAATAACATCCGTCAGTATGGCAGAGTTTGGACGGTAATGTCGCACCGATTTCCTCAGTTACTTATAAATTTAGTATCAAAGCTCTATCACAATTGAATTAGACTGAAAACCAATGACTCAATTTCAAGTCATCACGATGTATTTATCCTCCAGACAAACAATGAATCAAGTCAACAAAAGGAAATATATTGTGTTTAGAATGTCGATGTTTTAAGACTTTTTGAGCGACTCTTTTAAAAGATGTCTGTAGACGACGCACCTCGCGAACCTGAAACCAAACATAAAAAATTATTAAATTATAAGTGCAGGTAGATTTGAAAAAATATAAATGTACTTACTGTTGTTCGTTGAAATAAACCGAAGACTACCCCCCGCTTGCGCGCGGACAGCTACAAAATAGTTGGATTTTAACCTCGGTACTGGCAACTAGCTTGTCCGCGCGCACTCGACCGGTATTCTGTTAACTTCCTTTAAAACAGTGTTTTATTCCCACGACACCTCACCACTTCACGCACCCTCCGTAATAAAGTCCTTACGAGCCGGATTATACGTGGAACATTGTGTAGAAGTCGCTTAAATGTATAAAACCCCACCGCAACGCAGCCGCCATCTTACAACAACGGTGCGGACACGTAGTGCGTGGAAAAAGGAAGAACTGAAAATGAAGGAAGACCCGAAGCGCGATGTCCAGTCGGAAATAGTGAAGAAGGGAAACCCTGAAACGGCATTTAGTGTCATCACGCGACCTAAAACTGAAGGCGATTGCCTAAAAAGCGCCCACAGTTTGCAACCCGTTTCTTCCAAGCCGCACTCCAACTCGACATCTAAGTCAATAGAAGCACGAATGAAATTACTTGAGTTTGAAGCCGCCAAAGCGAGGGCTGACATCGAAAGAAGAGAAATCGAAATCGAGAGAAAGGCCGCAGAAAAAAAGACTCAACTCGAAAAATCTTTAATCGAACATAAGTTAGCCGCGGATATAGCGGCCTTAGAAAGCGCGTCCAAAAGTCGTCGAAGTTCTCTGTACCAGCCTACTGAAATAGACTCAATCGGAAAAGTGCAACAGTGGCTCGATAAAAGTCACTTAGCTGAGAATTTAAAAAACAGTGGCGCGGACGCTGACCGCGACGGCGCGCGGGCCGGCGCCAGCGGCGGCGGCGCGGGCGGCGGTGTTGGCGGCGGAGCCGAGATACAAAACCTCGTTAGTGCTATCCACCAGTCTAACCTGCAAAATAAACAAATAATATCAAGATTTGCTGGTTCAAAAGACTTACCTCAGTTCTACGGAGATCCTCTCGAGTGGCTGGCGTACAAACTTGCTTACGATGAATCTACAAAAATATGTAAGTACAGTGATGCTGAAAATGTGTGGAGATTACGCAAGTCCTTAAAGGGAGAAGCAAAAGAAACTGTTTCTTCACTCCTCATCGGGACCACGGCTCCGCAAACCATCATTGAAGCGCTCGAACTCCGCTACGGCAGACCTGAAACAATAATACACAAAATTACATTTCAACTGAAAAAAATACCACCACTATCGCAAAACTACCACCACGAAATTGTGTCATTTTCAATAAAAATCAAAAATTTCGTGGCCGCAGTAAAAGCAGTGAAACAAACTGATTACCTAAGAAGTCCTGAGCTGGTATCTTCGGTGCTCGCCAAGTGTCCTAGTCCGCTCGTCAACAAGTGGGCCGACTATTATAGCTTGAACTGCAACATAGAAAAAGCTAAGTTAGAAATGCTAGCCGAATTCTTATACAGCGAAGCGAATAAAATATCAGCCGCCGGCTTGACGCACTTACAAAGTCTATCAGATTACCGTAAGAAGCCCGAAGAGCGAAAATCGCACTCAGTTCTACTCGGCGCTAAGCGCGACGAAACGATCAGCTGTAAGTTCTGTAATACTAGCCGACACAAGCTGCCTGAGTGTGCACGATTCAAACGAGCTTTGACAAAGGATCGATGGCGCTTCATACGAGTCAACAACTTGTGTCATAAATGCCTACTTACTAATCACAACAGAGACACCTGCTCTGCAGCTTCCTGCCCCATCGAGGAATGTGGACTACCGCATCACCGTCTTTTACACTGGAAGCGCAAAGCCCTGAAAAGTGAAAGTGTAAATAGTGAAAAAACTGAAAGTGAAAAAGTACTTACCAATAATGACAATAGTGCGATAACCAGTGATAAAAAAGTAGAACAATTAAATAGTGACTGCTTAGTGAATAACGAGACTGTGACTCATGCTATGGACGACTCAACATCGTGTGTGTTTTTGAAAGTGGTACCCGTAAACATCCACGGACCGAAAGGTGTGATCCGTACTCATGCATTGCTGGACGATGGCGCCACGGTATCCTTGATATCAGCTGATATCGCCAATAGTGTCGATTTACATGGACAAAAACAAACCCTTTGTGTTCGTGGCGCGTGGGACTCGGAACTTATGTGTGAAAGTGAAAAAATAAAGTTTAAAATAACAAACATAAACAATGACTCATTCGACCTAAGTGCCAGAAAAATAAATGAACTAAATTTACCGCTACAAAAATTATCCAACATAAAAATAAAAGACTATGCCTATTTAAATAACGTGAACTTTAACATGTCATGTAGTGTGAATGTGAAGCCAAAATTATTAATTGGTCAGGACAATTATCATCTTATCGCACCAATAAAGACAATAATGCGAAGCAAAAATGAACCTTGTGCCACACTAACACCACTAGGTTGGTGTGTGCACGGTGTGTGCCCATTAAAACGTAAAAGTTCAAGTTCAGTATCAGAGTGTGCAATGATAACGGTGAATCAACCGAGGCGCGCCCTTGCCTCAGTCTCCAGCTGCCTACCCCGCCACGCCTGCACCTGCGCTGCCGCCAACACTTCCCCACTGGTGGACACGCACACAGGCGCCTGTGGGATCACAGCTGACACCTCATCGGACCACACACTCGAAAATGTAAATACGAATGAATGCAGTTATTGTTATCGCCAATACGGTTTGATACACACGGACTCTGAGAATGACGAGCGCTTACATGAAATGGTTCGAAAATCTTTTATGTTCGAAAGCATTGGTGTTCACAATAAGCCGAGACAAAATAAAGACGAAATGAAAGCCATAGAAATCGTAGAAAAATCTGCAAAATTAATTGATGGAAAATGGGAAGTCGGCTTACCGTGGAAAGATGAAAATTCTAAGATGGAAAATTCATTTTCAAATGCTTATCGTCGATTGAAAACCATAGAAAGGAAAATGTCAACAGATCCAGGATTTGCCATAAGATATCAAGAAAGAGTGCAACATTTGCTCGTCAATGACTATGCCTGTAAAATCGAGTCTAATGAAAATAACCATAGAGCTACAAAAGAGTGGTATCTCCCCCACTTTGGAGTTGACAATCCGAATAAGAAAAAATTGCGTCTTGTATTCGACGCCGCTGCTACTTCTGCTGGTCAGTGCTTGAATGACTACTTACTTCAAGGTCCAGACCTATTAGAATCCCTACTGGGCATCATGTTACGGTTCCGAGAACGAACAATCGGACTTACAGGTGACATAAAAGATATGTTTCTTAGAACAAAAATAAAAGAAAGCGACCAAGATGCCTTGAGATTTCTTTGGCGAGACAACCAGAACGAAAACGAACCCATACAAAAGTACAAAATGACGTCACTTATTTTTGGCGCCAACTGTTCACCTTTCATAGCACAACATGTAAAGAATTTAAATGCGCAACGATTTACCGAGGAGATGCCCGAAGCCGTGCATGCTATTGTACATAGCCATTATATGGATGACTATATAGACTCCTTCGATAATGTAGACATGGCCGTAAAAACGATGAGAGATGTCACATACATACACAAACAAGGCAACTTCGAGATACGAAATTGGACGTCCAACGAACCTGAAGTATGTCAAAATATATCTAAAGAAGCCATAAGCGAATCCGTCGTGAACTTCAAAACAGAAGAAGATAATCTGTGCGAACGCACCCTAGGATTATTATGGTACCCGAGAACCGACACATTTGGTTTCAACCTCTCACTGCAAAAGATTCCAGAGAAAATATTGACATGCGAACAAAAACCTACAAAGCGGGAACTTCTACGCATTGTTATGTCTATATTCGACATTTATGGCCTACTGACACCGTTCACTATAAAGGCAAAAATCATTATTCAAGATACCTGGAAGTCTACAATAAAATGGGACGAACAAATACCTACAAAACAGTTTGAAATTTTTCGTAAGTGGATTTGTCAATTACAAGAAATAAAAGATATTCGCATACCAAGATGGTATTTTCGTTCTGCTACAAAACAAGTTCCAGCTGACGAATTCAACAATCAAGCGAGTTCAAGCGAAACAATAGAACTTCACATATTCTGTGACGCATCGCCCGCCGCGTACGCCGCTGTAGCCTACTGGCGCGTACACACAGATAACATGAATGTGTGCGTATCCTTCATCGCTAGTAAAAGCCGTGTTGCACCGATAAAACCTAATTCAATTCCTCGGCTAGAACTACAGGGCGCTGTACTCGCATGCCGCCTCGCCGATGTTATACAAAAAGAACACAGAATACAACCGAGTAAAAGATTTTTTTGGACGGATTCTATGACCGTATTACACTGGATTAAAAATGACACTCGCAATTACAAAACATTTGTAGCAAATAGACTGGGTGAAATCGACGAGTTGAGCAAAATTAATGAATGGCACTACATACGATCTGATAAAAATATCGCAGATGTAGCTACAAAAAATATGAATTTAAAATTACACAATGATTGTGAATGGTTCCAAGGCCCTGGTTTCCTTTATGAAAGAGACAGCTCCTGGAAAACGACCGCATCTGAAAAGAAGAAATAAAAATTAATGAAGAAACTTTAGAAATGATACACCATGTATACACTACTGAGAGCGCTACTTTACCTGTTCCGGACCCCAAGAAGTTTTCGTCGTGGCTTCGTCTTATGAGAAGTACTGCTACCGTTCTACTGTTCCTAGAAAAATGCAAGAAAACCTGTAAAAAAGAAATTGACACAGAGTTATTACAGCGAGCAGAAAGGTTATTAACTCGCTACGCGCAGATGCAATCATTTTCTACGGAAATCCATTTATTGAAAAATAGTGAACAGGTACAACCTGACAGCCGAATACGCAAACTGACGCCGTACCTAGATGAGTGGGGTATCCTCCGGGTTGGAGGAAGAGTAGGAGCTACCACAGAAGTGAGCTTTGATATTAAGCGACCCATTATACTGGACGGACGTCACCACATCGCTCGACTAATAACTAAAAGTTACCACGAGAAGTCGGCGCATGGTCATAACGAGATGGTGGTTAATGAACTTCGTCAGCGCTACTGGCTGTTAAATATACGACCCACAGTACGCACTGTCGCATCCCAATGTATATCCTGTCGAATGAAAAAGGCTGTACCATCTGTGCCACGAATGGCAGATTTACCTGCTGCAAGACTATCGCATCATCAGCGCGCCTTCACCCACTGCGGCGTAGATCTCTTTGGCCCCATGGAAATAACTGTTGGCCGGCGCCGAGAACGACGTTACGGCGTGTTATTTACCTGTATGACCGTGCGGGCCGTGCACGTGGAGGTGGTACCATCACTGACCACAGACTCCTTCATTATGGCCCTGAGAAGAATGGCGTCCAGAAGAGGATGGCCGCAACAAATGTATTCAGACAATGGCACCAATCTACGAGGCGCCGACGCTGAACTTAGAAAATCATTTGAACAAATGGATCAGACTAGCATCTACGAAGAAATGACCAATCGAGGGGTAGCCTGGTCTTTTTCATCGCCACTAAGTCCTCATAAAGGTGGTGCATGGGAACGCCTTATAAGAAGTGTGAAGACCTCCCTGAAAATTATTTTGAAAGAAAGGGCCCCCCGTGAAGAAACCTTAATAACGCTCCTCGCTGAAGTAGAAAATATAGTAAATAGCAGACCATTGACCCATGTGAGCGTCGACCCAAACCATATGGAAGCTTTGACCCCAAATCATTTTTTAATTGGTTCTTCTTCAAACTTACCGGTACCTGGAACCTTTGATGACGGAGACCTGTACCTGAAAAAGATGTGGCGAACAGCACAGAGATTGGCCGTACCTATTTTGGCAACGCTGGATCAAGGAGGTGCTACCGGACCTTTTGCCTAGACAGAAATGGTACGAAGAAAGAGTTAACTTGAAGCCAGGAGACCTAGTGCTTATAGTCGACCCTAACCTCCCGAGAAACACTTGGCCGAAGGGTATCGTAGAGAGAGTGTTGCCTGGATCTGACGACCGTATACGCACTGTAGAAATAAAGACGAAGTCTGGAGTGTTGGTCCGACCAGTTACTCGCTTGGCGCTGCTTCCCGTTGCTAATTAGTGTCCCTAACGTGACACTGGGCGGAGAGTGTAGACGACGCACCTCGCGAACCTGAAACCAAACATAAAAAATTATTAAATTATAAGTGTAGGTAGATTTGAAAAAATATAAATGTACTTACTGTTGTTCGTTGAAATAAACCGAAGACTACCCCCCGCTTGCGCGCGGACAGCTACAAAATAGTTGGATTTTAACCTCGGTACTGGCAACTAGCTTGTCCGCGCGCACTCGACCGGTATTCTGTTAACTTCCTTTAAAACAGTGTTTTATTCCCACGACACCTCACCACTTCACGCACCCTCCGTAACAATGTCTTATTTAAAAGGTTAAATAAGATACGAGAACGACTGGGATTTTCTTATCTTAAAACAATACGAGGAAACGCAGGTTTTTGAGAAATTAATATACCTTGAACCTACGGAATTATTATCAGTTTTAACCCTTAACTGTAGTTGTGGGTCCAATGGACCCAGGTTCAATCTTCGAACTCGTGTAAAAATCACAGCGCGTGCCCGAGCGCCTCCCGCGCCTAGGTACCTTCCGACAGTAGGCCGAAGCGCGCGTAAGTGGACGGACGCGTTTCGCTCGCTATTCCTAAGGTGAGTATTGGTGTGCGAGTGGGTCCATGGGACCCACGACTATAGATGCGTAACTTTTTTCATTGATGTTATATATTCCTTTTACCGTTCTTTTCAGGTTTTTGAGATGGCAAACCGAAGGAATGTTATGAAAGAAAGGTCTTATAACGATAGACTTCCTACACAACTCCGAACAAGCATTGCTACAGCTTTGAAACTTCATTCAGCAGAGACAACTTCAACACACGATGAAAACCTGAAATTGGAGAGGAGTAAGAGAAAGAGATGCTCTTTTTGTCCGCCAAACAAAAGGGCGAAGACTGTACATTTATGTCCTAAGTGTAGACTGCCTAAATGCATGACTTGTGCTAAAACAGTGTGTAATTCATGCTTATAACTTGGCTCATCATTTGGTGATGTCAAAATTTTTATAGAAGAAGTATATTTGTTTTTGTTTTAGTTATCTTAAAAATTGTTATCTTATGTGTACGAAAAGAGTTGATTTTAATTTTTTTATCGTGTGTTTCCATTTAATGTGATTTTTTTTCGTAAGCATGTTTTTAGGTTAAGTAAATAACGACTGATTATAAGAAGTGCCATTAAAGATAAGAATTAAAGTTCCTATAGTTGTTTTTTTGTAAAACTATGATTGTTAAATATATAAATGAATAATAAAAGAGTGTAAAAATATAATTGGTTTTTGTTTTTTACACAAAAAGTACAATCTAAAATAGGTGGGTCCCATGGACCCACGACTATAGATAAGTGACTATTTTTGACCACTACAGTTAAGGGTTAACTACCCTAAAATTAATTTATTAAAAAATGGTGTAGCAGGTACCTATTTACTTAATTTACCGTAGTAACTTAGTTTATTTTACGTTTAAAAGTAGGTATTGTTATAGTAATTAATAAAATACAAACCGTGGCGCTATGTTAATGTGCTAATAAAGCCACAAACACTGTTTTGTTTTTGCAATATTTTTTAATTTGATTAGTTAAAAAAAAATTGTTTTGGCTGTAGGTATTGGCTTCAAGGCACTTGCTTTTAGGCGACAACCATGCGACAGAAAGACTAGACGTAGCGTCGATTTCCGCGTCTGCCTATAGGTTGATTAGTTAGGTTCATAATCTGACTAGCGCAGCAGAGCTAGTCGAGGCCCGGGCATAGTGACGCTGGCCTATGAACAGCAAGGCTGCAATAATAAATTACTTGCAAAAAGTTTAGACCAAAAAAGTAAGCTGCCAAATCTGAGTCTTTAGACCAGCCTAGCACAGAAATCTTATACCCATGCCAGATTACCTTCCTTAAATATTTTGTTACTGTTTGACCAGAACAGACCAGAAACCAAATATTGTGGAAAAATATATTATTTATTATAGTGTCACTTGCCATATCCCAAATAGACTGGAGCCTAATTCTCGGGCCGATCTCGACCATTTTGCAATTTATTTTATTCCTTCTTTTCGAAGCGAGAATGGCTGATTTCCTTGAGTAATTCATCGACAACCTCATCGTAGAAGCCTCGACAGCTACGATATACGGAAAACGTAGAAAAATTGCAGGGTTGTGCATTGCCAATGTGTATTTAGAGGGACATTGAAAATCTCGGTCGGCCCGATAATTAGGCTCCTGACCAGAAACCAAATATTTTGGAAAAACATATTATTTATTAAGTGTCACTTGCCATATCCCAAAAAGACTGGTCACAAGATAATATGAGCTTAATTTTACATGTCACTTACATTTTATTAGTACACATTGGTGATGTCATACGTGCACAATGTGGTTCATAGGTCAATCAGAATGCTACACTTCATTTGAATGATAAATCATCATTTCTTGTCAATTATTTCACATAATATTCTTTGGTTTATTCAAATCTAACATCTTCTTATCACATTAATGACCTTTCTGTGATGTTTTCTTTTTAAATGAGTAATTTTATTTGGGTCTTATTTACACTTAGTTTATTTACAAAACTCATTTATTGAGTAATAAATAGAAGTATTTTATAATACATTATTATCAGGATTTTACTAAAAGCATTGAATTTGCTAGATGAACTACCTAGCTTCTATAATTTCGTAACTTTTTCGTTTTTGTTAGACAATCAAAAAATAAAATCCAATTGTTAGAATTTCCAAATCTAAATTTACCAAACCTTACTTTATCTGCACTTATTTTTAAATTCCCTTTTTCATGAGTACTATGTATCTAGCAACAAGTTGAATGCACAGTCTCCGCTTCGAGGAGATTGAAGTCCATTCCGTTGGGTCGGTTGAAGCCCGTCTTGATGCCATCCCAACCGTCTTCCACCTTATACTCACCCGTCTGTATACGGTTGTATACCTCTTGAGCTACGAGGACAAATGCTTCTTCTACATTTTGACCCGACTTTGCTGATGTTTCGACGTGATGCAACCCTGAGGAATTAAAATTAATAAAATAAATATATTTTGAGATAATTTGAATTATTACAAATTCGGCAATTTTTATCATTCGCACTTGATGTGCGGGCTGGTTTTTCCACAAGTAGGCCGCTGGCGGGTCTTTTTTTCTTGACACATGTTGCTCAAACTTTTTTAGGTTCTACGACACGCCGGTTTCCTCACGATGTTTTCCTTCACCGTTTTGAGAGTACTGGCATAGTGCACATAATTTTTTCTACAGAAAAACTCATTGGTACACGACTGGATTTGAACCCACAACCGGATCGGAAGGCGGGGCCGCTATCACTAGACCACCAGTGCTCTCTTTAATTATTGCAAACAAATAATGGAAGTCTCAAGTGCTGCCAAATTTTGGCTCACACATGGCCACCTTAGCAAGCCTACTCTAAAAGCTTTACATAAATAGAGGTATAGGTGAAAAAACAACAAGAACAAGTGACATTGGAGTTATGTAAATTTTCCTCACATCATTTGATTAAAGTACTTTTGTTAACATTTACCATTTTCCTCTGCAAACATTCTAGCCTCTTCACAAGATACTTCTCTTCTGGCACCGTTTTTGGCATCGGTTCCTACAAGGTCTACTTTGCATCCAACGAGAGCGAACACTGGCCGATGAGGCTCTATGTGCCGCTTTGCCTCCATCATCCACAGGGGTATATGCTCAAAACTGGATCTATTACACACGTCGTACACTAATAAAGCACCCACTGAATTCCTGTAGTATGACTTTGTGATCGATCTGAACCTTTCTTGGCCAGCAGTGTCCCATAGCTGTAACTTGATTCTAGTACCATCTTGAACCTCGATTATTCTCGCAAAGAAGTCGACACCAACAGTAGGGTCTGACAGCTAAAAATTAATGCGCATTTTATTAATAAGTATGTACTTACCCCACGAAAATAGAACTATTAAAACAAGACACAGGCTTAAATACCTCTGCAAACTTCCCATCTGTAAAGTATTTCAACAAAGAACTTTTCCCCACAGTACTATCACCAATAAGGATTAGCCTAAATTGGTAGTCAAATATAGGATCAACCATTTTTCAAAAGGAATTTCATCAAATTGATAGCAACAAACAAAGGTCTTTCAAAAATTACGTATTCCGAAAATGACACTAGAAAACGGCCGATCTTATTTTCACGAAAAAAGAAGAAGCAGATTTCTATGGTTTATGTGTGCGTATAAGTATGTATATCTACATTTGTGTGCGTAAATCTTATATTTCAACTGTCAAAACTGACATCTCAACTGTCAAATGTCAAGAGGTCAATGTCATGCTTGCTTCTGCTTGCTACTGTTCTATAATTCTTGCTAGGCTATTTCGAGATACGAGCTACTAAAATCATCCGGAATATTAAATAGGACAGAAATGCGATGGCTGGAACAGCATCTGTAATTAATGATCTGTCTTATTATTATCATTTGAAGAGTATTTACCATTTCCTACAACACAGACGACTCCAACGCCTCCAGCAGCGGTGGGAACCAACCGCTCCTATGCAACTCCTACGCATAGTTAGAACTGGGCAGTCATCACTAATGAGAAGAACTTTTAATTCTTCAGGGCTGGACACCTCTGCCAGCCACCTCGTGGGCTTTCATCTTCAGTGGGCTGAAGATATGTGTCAAACTTAGCGCAAGAAAGTGGTAGACCAGACTTTAGTGGGTCTGTGATGTGTGTTTAAAACCCTGCCAAAAGTGTGTGAAGTCAGATTGTGAATGAAGTAACTAGATAAATGTGTGTGATGAAGTAACTACCTACTAAAGATATCTACAATGTTGTATCAATGTTTTTATAGCGTTAAAGATTTCATATAAATTATATTCCATTATCTTTAAGAATTATTATTCTGAATTGATTATTGTTATAAATTTTTTTATTTGGCTCAAAAAACACAACTAAAGAAAATAAAACCACAGAAAGAGAAGAACATTGAGTAAAGGTACCGCTACACAAGAAATCATAAGAGAAAATAAAACATAGAACACATAGGTACAGAAACACATAGAAAGAAATAGGTACACACATAATCCTAGTTCTATTGCTGAAAAGGGTGCCGACAGTATCCAATTAGGTATACTTATAAGTATTTTTTTATGAGCCAAAATGGTCCTCACTCAGCTTAAATGCTACTTCGCCTTCAAAAAGGGGATGAGGAAGCTGGGATCTAATAATTGTACCATACTTCTTGCAAATAAATATATTTCATTTCATTTCATTTGTACCACCTGTTGAACTACTCAGTAGTTACTAAACTACAGTACAGATGCAGAGTTATTGGTGAAAGAGACTCATATCCTGTAGGTTTAATTTGATTGAACTAGGTATAATGTTATTCAGGGATAATTCAGCATTATAGTGGCAGAATAAATTTATCAGTCCAGTAGTTTTTGAGTTTATTCATTACAAAAATACAAATCTGTACAATTTATAATAATGATGATGATCCACAGTAGCCCAAACAAGAGATGAATGGAGAGAAGGAAAAGAGGTCTTTGCCCTGCAGTGGGACACAACAGGCTTTTAATAATAATGATGATGATAAGTTACCTACCTAAGTACCTATAAGTACATACCTACCTATTTGCTGAGAAGTCCCATTTTCACACAGAATGCCTACCTACATTATATGATTATAATGATTACCAGCTCCTCTGAATCCACCATCAGGTAAGCTCGTTGGCAGAGAGCACTGGTCTAGATGTAGCGGACCCGCCGTCCGATCCGCCTAAGGTCGTGGGTTCAAATCCAGTCGTGTACCAAGTAGTTTTTCTGTAGAAAAATGTGTGTGCACTATGCCAGTAAAACATCGTGAGGAAACCGGCGTGAAAGTTCGAGCAACACGTTGGTGTCAAGCGCCACGCAAAAAGGGCCCACTAGAAGCCTTGCGGAAACCAGCCCTCAGTGCCTTGCCTACCTTATTCATAATACCTAACTAATTATGCAGTAGATCTACAAAATCATGTAGGTAAATAAAACAAACATTCCACAGGATGGATGTTAGCAATGACCACTACTAAGCGGGCAAAGCCTGCCGCGGGCGGCCGCTAGTTCATAAAATCTATAATAGGTAGGTATGTATAGTACAGTCACGAAAAACGCCGTAAGATGCTTGATACTAACTATTATCTATTCTGTGACGTTACCGTTTCATCATAGTAACTACTAGCGTATCTGTAATTCGAAAATATCTTAGAGTCACGAAATCTAACATCATCATCACCCTATCCCTGTCGTAAGAACCACCCATTTTTTATTTTTTTACATAATTGCATCCGGTAGATGCCAAGGTAGGAGAAGATTTGACTTCCGTAAAAAAAATGTTTGCTAATTTATTTATTTATTTATTTATTTATTTACTTACTATAGATGTTATCTTTACAGCTAGCCTAGCTTGCTAAATGTTTGCTAGTGTGTATCATCAACTTAATATTATAAAATGATGAAAGCTTTAATTAAAATTCGATGATAGATAAATACAGTGAGATTAAACGTAATTAAGCTTACAAAGAAAGAATAAAGAAAGAAGATAGAACAACGATAGTGGAATATTACAGAAAACTTTAACCCAGAAAGTACAATCAAAAATTAAAAAAAAGTTTTGATAAATATGCCGTGATGAATATTGCGTAAATATAAGAGCGCCGCTAGAAAACATCAATGAATGAATCGAATCAATCACAAGATCAAGGCAAGCGAGGAAGGATCAATGGATAAACCAAAAACTTTGTCTATGATTTATTAAGTTGATCAAATGATTGATAGTACGAACTCCTGCAGGATGAAGTCACGCACTATTCATGTCCGTTTCCGCATCAATCTAACATTGCTCATTCATTATTATTTAACTCACTCAATTCACTCATTCATTCGCTCGCTCGCAGAAATTGTTGATGGTTGTTGGTTGTGGTTGTGGATTTTGAAGTGACGAATATTACAAAAGTTTAATTATTTGAGTTATTGTTTGCACATGTACCTACAGACTCATTTAATTACTTACACGGAGTTAAACTTTCTGTGTGAATTGGCAATGCCTACGCTCTAAAAAAATGTAAATAACCTAAACTTCTTTGAAGTTTTGACTGGCGTCCCGGCCAATCATCAGGCTATTCCGTTTCTGGGCCAAGCTTGGTAAATATCCATGTTTGAAGAGGCGATGCAAATGACTACCACCTACCTGTGTGTAAACCATCTGTTTTAAGACTCTGTATTTGTTTTTCAGTTCAGGTGAAAACATTATAAAAAAATGACTTCTAGCCTAGGATACAAAATGAAAGAGGTCAATATGGACTACAGCGATAATAAAGCGAAAAATACGCCCATTGGTATGCACGGACCCTATTTTAAGCATTTTATTGGTAGTATTTATGTTCAGATACATTCCACTCTATGTCTGTTGCATGTCGCTAGGTTTTGATCACTTTTCCCCCCGTACATTTCCAAGTACAAACTTTTGTATATATTTTTTGGATAAACAATTTTATAAACTCATGAAAATTGAATATTTTCAAATTTCAACACAGGATTACAGACGGGCCCTTTTAGAAATGGTGTTATCCCAGTGTCTCTATTTAATAGAGAAAGAAAATAAGTTTCTCCAGCAAATAAACAATATGTAGCAGTAATTCCAAATTTGTTATGTACAACTTTTTGTGTTTTTAGCTATGGTGGCGCCAGAATTAAAACAGAACACTAGTAATATAGGAATTACAAAGACATGTGCTGTACTAGGATGTGAAGACTCTAAAAACCTGGAACCTGAAATGTTTTTTGGGTGAGACCACAATTTTAAATGATTTATTTTGAGACAGACTGTTTCATTCGTTTCGCTGTATTGTTCAATATAGCTGCCCAAAACCTATCAAACCGGCGTCTACAAATTTGCATCCCAGAAATGTGGGGAATGAGTGTGACTTATTGTTAAAACTTCTAGGCTTGGTCGCGTGGAACTGGCACCTAAACTCACCTAGCTTTAAGACGTTTCAAAGTGATTCTTGTATCGTATTGAATAAACGCTTATTGAATCTTGAATCTTGAATATTGTCTATATTATATTTTATGCATATTTTTTTAGTAATCACAAGCATGGTCTAAATGTGTTGTTTCCGTTTTCGGGAGTAGTCATATACCCTACCCTATTTTTGATTCCCAATCAGGTTTCCAGAGGAGCCGTCTCTGCGTCAGATATGGACCGACCTGACGGGCCGCAGTAACTGGATGCCCACTGACTACTCGTATATGTGCATGCAGCACTTCTCCGTGGACTGCTTCATGTGCGACTCGCAGGATCAGATGGTGCTGGTGGACAAAGCTGTGCCCTCGCAGAAGTTGCCTCGTCATGTTTTAGAGGTATGTTGTGGCAGTTTTTAGAGGCCGCCTCTAGGATTGAATGCATCACGGCGATATAATCGTATATTTCCACACTCTCAGGTCCTCTGGTGTTCGTCGTATAGCGATAAAATACGATGTTATCGCTATACGACGAACTTTTTTTTCCTAGCTTATCTTTGATCAATTATTGAAACTATGAGTAAATCTTTTGTGTGTTTTATGTGGGGAGAGTACATTCGGGCGTTAAAAGATAGGTTCACTTCATTATTGATCTGATCACACAACATGCTTTTGTGACAAGCATGACATCTTTTTGCTGGAGTCTCTATGATGTGGGCTCAGTGAGTTGATGTGCTAGTTGGTTGGAGTTGTTTTTTATCCCTTCTGATACGATTTTAACCATGACCCATTACAAATTAGTTTGTGAGTCAAAAACCCAGCTTTACAATTTGGTTGGTTTGCTAAAAATCTATTGTACAATCTATAATTCACCCTTTAATTCTCAGGTTGAATACATAGATGAAGACTCTTCAGAAGCTGATGAGGAAATGGATACTGAAGAGGTACATAAAAAGCCCAACAATGCGCTTATGGAGAGAGAGAGACGAGAGGTTGAAGAAGAGGTAAACTTACTAAAACTATTCACAGAAGTGCAAAGAATGCAACGATCTGCAGTCGGTCTAAAAGATAAGCTGAAGTACAACATGAGGGTACACAATCGACAAAACCGCTTCCTCCTACGAATAAAAGAAATAATAGAAATGAAGAAGAAAGTACTTGCTCAGAAACGAAAGAAGAAATGTAGGATATTACTTTCATTGCAAGATAAAATCAAGGAAGACACGACGGGGCTAGTTCTGGCTATGCCGATGAGACAGACTGATGATCTAAAGAATTTCGCGCTAAGTATCTATAAATACTCTCCTCAGACGTATATTTATGTTAGAAATATGCTCCGAACCATGTTGCCTAGCACAGAAATTCTGGATTCCTGGGTCTCAGCAGGATATCAACCTAAGAATGTTATGACACCGGGACACAATATTAAAGTAACAGCAGAACAGACCGATACAGAACTATCATGTAGAGTTACTTTAGGATAGAATAAGAATCAGTTATTGTTTTAACAATGAAATTGTACATTAAAAATAGGCAACAAAACTTTTTTGTTAATTCGTAATTTACCCTTACCCGACTTTAATCTTCGTCCAAAGTAGAAAGGCTGTCTCAGGTATTTTAATAAGTAACAAGCGCCCACTTAAGTTGTCCGAGTGAGTCGTTGAGAATGTCGAAAGAATTGTCAGAAGTACGTCCAAAATTATATAAGTACTGTAAATAGGTAACTACATAAGGACATATATATTTTAATTATTTTATTGAGCCATTTGGAATAATACTACAGCACAAAATAAAATAAAATCAACTAAAGATAAAACAAAACTAAAAAATGATTTGGTAGATGGGACGCGCATCGTTTTCGAAACCCTATACCCGGTGATAAGTTTTTGTTGAACCCATGGACCTACGTTGAACCCCATTTGTGAACGAAATATCACGCGTATTTTCTTCTAGATGGCGCTGTTTTAAATCGTTCTTGTTAGAAAGGGAAGGCGGTGCCGAGACATCGTACTACCGAGCACGGTACCAAACAAATGATGTTCTGTTCCGTTCCGGCCACGCTTAGTGCCGTGATTACCTCCGCGTTGGAGGCCGTGTTGCGTGTCCCTCGAATCTCGCGCGTCAACAAAAATAAATACACCATCTGTTCAAATATTGTGCAAGTTTTTATTGTTTCCCTCGAAAGGATGTGTGCGTTGTTCTACTACGGATCGTAAAGATTTCACCCAGTTTTGTTCCGAATTTGTTCCAAAAGTGCTCGAGTGGTTTTTGTTACCCGTTTATTGTGAATGGATTTATTACTCGATTATGAAGACGGTCGCTTCTTGAGGTATGTCTAACAAAGTTCTATTTCGAAGCGATAGTTCGCGTATCCGCTGTAGAATAAGGCGAGTCGGAGCGAGTGGCCGACTGCGGCGGTCACTACCTAACTGGACTTTTGCAATCGCTATTCCTTGTGCGTGTTTACATGCCTTAAATGTAAGCCACAGTGCCATGCCAGTGCCACAGTCGCTGGACGGTGAACCGACGCACAAATACGTGTACAACTTTAATGTTCACCATTATACGGCGATAAACAATCACAAATATAATAAGTGATGTCTCATTCACATCATGTGTAATTTCACTGCTTTTATGGTGGTGTCAGTTTCTATTTTGTGTTACTCATGTGATTGAATGAAAGTATTCATTAATATCTTTCGCATTATGTATTTATTATATTTGCATAATATCGGACTATAGGCACCTGTGCAGTATGCGGGTTGGGTATACAGGGCAAATTAATTTGAAAATGCGGGTAGACGAATGCGGTTTCCCGCCGCTGCGCTGCGTTGAACATCACGTCACTAATTGCATGCCTAGTGTGCGCCCTCCACCCTCCTGGGAGACTCGTGCTTTGCTTCTATCGTGCCTGGAAATCCTGGAATGTGGTTTAAACGCTGCTGGAGGACGTCTAATTGTCTACCTACTAATTACAAACATAGGTCTAGGTATCTTGTATTCCGTGTCTAGGGTCTAATAACACCTATAATATAATCAAAGACCTCGGCAGAGAACTGAATCAGAAGTGGGATAGGTACCTACCTACAGTGATGGAGTAACTTAGTAGGTACCTATGCCTGCCAATATTTAGTCCAACAGAATTAACATGCAACGATTGGCTCAAACCAGTGTGGGAAAGGATTTAAATTTATAGTGATTTGACGCTTAGGCAGGTACCTAACTAAATTGTATGCGTGAATACAGACAATTCAGATCAATAGCACGGACGATCAATGGGCAATCACGACTTTAGGACTATCAATGTGGCCATTGGCCGCGTGTATAGGAAGCTAGCACCTAGGTACATGGTATAGTACCCTAAGGACATGCATAGGATAGGTACACAGCAAATGCTTATGAAACCAACTTCATGGCTAAACTGCAGAACCAATTCTGATGAAATTTCTATGGGACCAATAAGTATAACCTTCCAGATAAAATATTTTTTTCAAATCGGCTCAATAATGACGTAGTTATGCGATAACAAACATAAATTATTATAAGTTTAAAAAACTTGAGAAACTGACTTCATTGCCAAACGGCTAAATCGATTTTAATGAAATTTGTTTGGGACAATCTGGACGTAAGAATAACCTTCCAAATAAAAAAATAATTTTCTAAATCATCATAATAATTTTGGGTTGTTCGCATTCGTCATCTACCTATATCTAATCTATACTTCTATTAACAAGTATTATAAACAGGAATGGAATTGATTTGTTATGTATTGAATAAACTTAAAGCTACGTTATTGAAAAAAACTTACTTGCGGCACCCTACAGGGTTCATTATTCTTCTAATAGCTATTATACACCTAAACTGTGTAAATAATATATGTGCATGTTGGCAATAAATAAATCTAAATAAAAAACAATGGCTGAATTATTTTAATAAGACGGAGTGCGTTGGTAAAACCCACCCCTAACTAGGTAACTAAACTTTGGTTGCTAAGTAATGCTAATTAATAATATGACTGATAACAAACACTCGTGCAAGCGATCTAAGATTAGTTGGTTAAGTACCCGGCACCTACGTATAGGTACTTATGCTTTAAAGGTAGAATTGTCTGCATCCGGCCTAGACCTCTGCCAGTTTGTACATACATAGGTATACGAGTACATGTGTATAAGTGTACAGACATCGACTTGAATGGTTAGAAACCTAAAATATTCCGTAGATTTCCTACGCTATTTTTTCTGTATCACTATCAGACGCGACTCGAATTGGACTTTAATTTATCTTCATATAATTGAGAAGTTGAATTAAAAAACGTCTTTTTCAATAATTAAAAAACTCGTTGATCGATGTTATCTCTTCAGAACATGGAAACGTCTGCATGAATTTCTTACAAATAGGTATGCCCAAATAAAACAGCAAACATTATTTTATTTAATACTAGCGGCCGCCAGCGGCTTCGGTCGCCCCTTTCCCGTTACGCCCCGTTCTCATGATTTTTTCGGGATAAAAAGCTCATACTATGTGCTATTCCAGATTATAATTTATCCGTGCTAAATTTCAGCCAGATCCGTTCAGCCGACCACTGTACTGTACTGAGTACGACATTATTGAGTAACAAACATGAATCCAAACTTTCGCATAGTGGGATTTATTTAATCATGTCCTCTGTGGAAGTTTTTGTAAAGTTATGAACCCGGCCGTTCTTGTGTCTATTACAGCGCCACAAAAAAATCAAAATCTAATCGGTTGTTATCAAATAGAATCCCAAGGGCCTAAATCTCGGGCCGATCTCGATCATTTTGAAAAGACATGTCCTGATATGGTTTTTTAATATTTTTAATTCTTAACCTCTATCCAAATATTATATATGGATAGAGGTTGACAAATCTAGCTTAGCTGTTAAAACAAAAAAATTCTAAAGCTCGCCATTTTTGAAAAAAAAGACTTTTTGTATTAGCGATGAAACTATTGAAAACTCATAATCAGCGCTATCGACACGTTGATTCTGATAGGGGAATACGATTTTTTTGTCATTAGTACGATGTATGATAGGACATTAGCGAAATCATTGCAATGATTTGATAATTTCTGTGTGGATCTTGGGTGTGTGTGGTATTTTTAATTTAAGAGTTGGCAGCACTTAACTACGACTTGGCAAAATGACAAATATCCAGCGCTAGAACAAAAAATACCTCTATGACAGACGGTGCAAGTGCAAGGTAATTCTTGCCCGTCAATTCATCAAAAGATCGAAACAGCAACTAACATTATTCTTCTAGATCTAGAGGATACTTGATAAAAAATCCAGATTAAAGTACCTACTGGAATTTACAGAATGTAGTGGAGTGGGCCTTGAGCAAACCCGCACAACGCCCTTACGTTTCAACCATTATTCATTTGTAATAAGCACAACCGTTCCCTATCAAACTTAGCAGGACAACCAATAGAGCCCTATTTTCAAGGCATGGTGACTCCTCATCGCTATGAGTGGCTATGAGCTACCTTACCTTCCCTTAGGTTCACACTAGGTAGACAAACTTGTATTGTATGCAACAGACAGAACAGAGTGCCGTGTATGGTAGAAAACCTAGTTTTAGCACTAATGCTATTAAATGAAACAAGAATTGATAAATTGATTATTTTTTTATTCAATTTCTTCATTTTCAACATCTTCTCTTATTAGGATATGGTTCAAAAATTGTGCAGGTGGTGTAATATTATTTTGATGCCTTGCCCACCCTAAATACCAAACAATTGTCATTACATGAGCACAGCTCCCAACAGTTCTTTTTCCTACGAAACAGTTACATTATTAGCCGCAAATTCGGTCATTCCAATCGGCACCTATAAGTTTCATTAAAATATACACATAATATATTTTGTTACTTTTTTTGGCCTTGACAAACGGTTTACACCTAAATGTAATGGCACATACAATTCCTTCATGCTTTTGCGTGCTCTTTTTATGTAAATGTTTGCCACTGATTTTGACAGGCACATTAATGAAGCTAATCGTCTGATTGGTTCCCCTGTTCTTAAATACATCAGATATAGCCCTAAGGCTGTTTTTGGTTTTTTACAAACATTTGCTAATTGGTTTAGACAGCTTAAAACTGTTAAAAAATGTAATACAGTCAAACCAGTCCAGTAGCGACAGATGGTGCTACTCATTGTTTCTACTTTTTCAAAATCTAACACATTACCCGATTATTTTCTTAATAAGTCTAGCATTTGCTTGATATGCCTTGGACTGAATTCTTGGGTGAATTCATGCTCGTCTAATATATCCCAGTTATAAAAACTTTTATGTTCCTCACACACACGGGCATTCTCAGTGACATATATTTTGTTATCATTGAGTATCTTCTTTTTCAGAAACAAAGGTACTCTGAGGCGTTCGATATTTGCACACTCTGGTACAAAACAATGGTTTGAAGTATCTGGAGTTCGACTGTAACCATCTAAATGAATATTTTCATTTTCCAATTGATTAATGCTGTCCCTTTCAAAGTCAGAGCTAGGGACACTTACAGGTTCAGCTACAGAACTTGATCCGCTTTCTACTATGTCATCTGGAATGATTATTCTTTCATCTTCTACCACTTCTGGAGCGTATAAGTGTGCTCTTAGCCAGCAGGCGTTGCACGCTCGAGCATCAGCATTAATCTGAAAAGGAATTTTGACCACTTAAGTTTTACTACATAATGGTGCATTATAAATAACAACCCTTATTTACTTTTTTATTACCC
This sequence comes from Thera obeliscata, assembly GCA_947578465.1. Classification (NCBI taxonomy): domain Eukaryota; kingdom Metazoa; phylum Arthropoda; class Insecta; order Lepidoptera; family Geometridae; genus Thera; species Thera obeliscata. The sequence continues at coordinate 16,206,898 of OX387912.1, read as the reverse complement.
GTTTTCACAATGCGTTTTCCAATGTTGATTCTTAAGTTTAGCTTACACAATTTAGTTTGTAACCTAGCTACATATTATTATACTGTGTATGTAACATAGCCTACCCGTGAGAACCTCTAGTTGACTCTACGATAAAATATACATTGTGTGAGGTTATATTTGGAAATGGATAAATGTTAGCCTGATGTGAAAACAATGAATGTTTTTAAAACTAAAATTATTATTAAAACTATTTTACCTGACGGGGACTGATGATGTTAGCTATATGGTCTCGCTCAGGACGACCAACAGGTAGAGGACGAGATCGTCTCCCTGTTCTTTGGGAGATTGAAATCCCACAGCAAATGCAAACTGATAGATGACCAAGTTGTCTATCACCATGAATGCCATGAAATCTACCATAATATTCGCGCATTAATAGGTCCATGCACTCTTGGCAAATAGTATCTCCATCTTCAACCTGAAAACAATGTAAAAATTACTTTGCTAGAAAAAATATAACGCACTATCGACCAGGTTTAGGTTAGTTTAGGTTTGATTAGTAAAAAAAAATAGTATTACTTGCCTCCCGAGCTATCCATTCTTCTATAATTGAAATGATCTGGAGATCCATATCCAGAGCATTGTAAAGATGCTGTTGTTGTAAAGGATGACTTGCTATGTTGCAATTGATACAGCGAGCCATAATCTACGAATAGGAACGTAGTCGAATACCGTTGTGAATAGCCAAGTCGTCAGGGTTTTATCTCCAAGCTACCGTTATCCAAATCGCGTGCAATAAAACAATCAATCCGTTGAAACAAAGCCGAGTCAGGGGTCAGGTAAGTTAGAAGATAATTGAGAAAGCTACGAGAACACAACACAACGCACTGAAATCCACGACGCAACAAACTCATTCCACTCGACGCGACGCTCAACGAATTGACATTTGCAATCTGATAGTTAAAATGTCAATGTCATTCATCATCTGCCTAATCTGACAGATTTTTAGGGATGCCTGATCGTTCTAGAATACCAACCATCAACTTATTTATTTGAGTTAAAATAATTTATTTAAAAACAATGGAGGGCTTTAAAAAATATTCAAGTAGGGTTTCAAGTTCTATGTTTTAGGCATTCAAAGTTCAGCATAAAGTGGTTCCAGTTAAAGGCCTCGAGGAATAAAAAACCAGCCTCCATACAAAATCGGGACAACTCATTTTATTTTACTGCTTCTTTTCGACTTTTTCGCACTTTTTCTACGTTTTCCGTATATTGTAGCTGTCGAGGCTTCTACGATGAGGTCGTCGATGAATTACTCAAGGAAAGCATCCATTCTCTATTCGAAAAGAAGCAATAAAATAAAATTGCAAAATTATCCGAGATGAGCCGGGAATAAGGCCCCAGGTCTTGAATGAAACACCTTACAAGCTATATAAATCTAGGCACCACTCCTCGCGGACATGACAGCTTTGAAAGGAACTGCTTCAATTGGTTCCCGTTGAGTCCCCAACGCTTCCTGATGCGGTAAGCGGAGTCACGGCCGTGTATCGTGACGAGACAACCGTGACCTCTGGAGGTCAAGTCGTCCTCCAAGTTTGGTGACGTTCAGACAACATAGACAACTCCTGTTTTTTTTTTAGAAATGTTTAATATAATAGGTTGAAATCAGGAGTGAAAGAGAAGCTAGGAGCTCCTATTTTATTTGGATATTTAGCTGTGTTATGCTCAGGCACGCATTGAATTTTGAATGTTCAACAATTATTATGATTGCTTTTTCATGTTTTGTCTTACTCGTATCTACGCCACAGAAGAAATAATAGTAGTACCTGTCTACGCCTGAGTTGAAAGAACATCGGAGCTTCATTGTGTAATATTGTTATTTTTATTTTCTAAAAAGGATCATAATTATATAACGTGCTTCTTAGGAAAATACTTGATTGACGTAGGTAACTCCTTGCTTTTCAACCTAGTCATTAATCTTCTTATCGTTTCACTAGTTCTTTCGAACCTTTAAGTGTTTAGTTTTAGTTCTAGTTTTAGTTCTTTAAGTGCGCCTCCAAGAGGCTCTTTTCGTGCAATTGACACATGTTTTCGAGCTTATTAGATGCCACATGTCGATTTTATCTTTCCTCACGATGTTTTTCTTCGCCGTTTGAGAGAAGGTACTGAAATAGTGCACATTAGTACACAAGTTATGATACTAACGATCAGTGTTACCTACCTACGGGTACCTGCGGTTCAGTTTACGAGCAATCATTGCTTTTATCTGCGGACGTGGAATCGTCCTATCGTCGCGATAATGCCATTTCGTGACTCTACATCACAAGTTAGGGTATTGGGATTCGGTTTAACGGCAGAATTTTACGGCAATTGTAGCTAGGACCCTATCATACCTTATTAGCTCCTACTATAAATAGTAACGTTGCCTTTTCGCCCTAGCACCACACTGGAACTTCACTGCTATTAATTATTATTATCTTTGGAAAAGGATCATATAAAAAAAGTAGGAACCGAGCCGTAGTTTGTTGCCTGTTCTTCTAGGCTTGGTCGAGTGGAGCTGGAACCTAGACTCACCTTAGCTCTAAGATGTTTCAAAGTGTTACTCGTACTACTGAATAAATACACTTATGACTTTGACTAGATCAGTTCCATCTAAATCCAATAAGCTATATACCTACTCAATTAACCAAAAGGAATAGGGATCCTATAGTGAATAAAAAAATAAATGTAATTCACTCTAATTTGCTAATTCCCGAAATAAGGAAGTTTAATGCGAATGGAACAAACTAAGTCCTGTTGCACTTTAGTTGAAATTACCGCCATTTTGTAGATTGCCTGAATCTTCAAAATGGCGGTAATTTCCGTCTCATCAGAATACTTCAGGGAGTTTCTAAGTAAGTTAGCGAGTACATTAATAGTTAATGGATGTAACTACCCGTTTCCCAATTACAGTACTCACAGTTGAGACGTTCCCACTTTACAGTGCAATAAACTGAATTCAGTGCGAGGTTTTCAGACGAGGAGGCGTTGATAGGTAGTAGGCAACTAAATTTCGGCTTCATAGAGCGTAGTCTGCGTCAGAAAGAGATAGCGCTCTACGAAAGGAGAAAAGCTGATGTGCAATATTTATTTCCTACAACTGTAAAGCGTTTTCTGAACTACGTCAGTATAACTTTTGAAACTATCATGGTTTTATGTTTAACACTAGTTTTATTAACAACGTGATATTTACCATACCAAACCAATAGTAGTGTCGAAACCAATATTAGAGTGCGAATGAGGGAGGGAAAAGGAGATTTGTCTGCCAATAACATTACTTTATACCTACTTGTGGACTTCAGTTCAACCGTAGTGATCATGGTGCATGCAACTGTGCCGAAATATCGGAAATCAACACTCACAAAATCAGGAGCCTAAAATTATCGGGCCGATCTCGATGATTTTGCAACTTTATTTTATTTATTGCTGGTTTTCGAAGAGAGAATGGATGATTTCCTTGAGTAATTCATCGACGACCTCATCGTAGAAGCCTCGACAGCTACGATACACGGAAAACGTAGAAAAAGTGCGGGGTTGTGCAATGCCAATGTGTATTTAAGGGACATTGAAAATCTCGGTCGTCCCGAGAATTAGGCTCCAGGCCTCAAACCACAGGTCAAGACAGACACATAATCTAAAACTTAAAACACACTTCTTTTAGGTCGGCGGGTCTAACGATGCTACTAAATAATTTCTATGCTACTTCAATAAATTCCATTTGTAGGATAATAACCTAATGTTCGTCTGAAAACGCCTTTATTTAATACTATATTATTTAAATAGTTGTTAGACATTCCATTCATTTTATAGTCTACTAGGAAATTATTTAGTAGGTAAGCAGTTGTTGGTAAGTGCTCTCACCCCATTACGAGAGAAATTCTCTGACTTAGTTTTTATTTGGAAGTCTCTGGTTTTCGGCGACTTCACTAAAATACTGTTAGAGTGCGCGCAAGATAACTCTGCGCGTGACTGATGGCAAACACAAAAAAATGGATCCAATCACAAACTTGAACTTGTATAAAACGCAATACGAGTTCGATTTCCCCATTCACGTTTGTGTTCGGAAGATGTATTTCCAGTCCATTTTTTTATGTTTCCGCCATCAGTCAAACGCAGAGTTATCGTGCACGCACTCTATTTGTCATCTCGCATAATTATGTAATCTGAGCCCGAAGTCCCAGTGCATTTACAACATTTCGCTACCAAATGTTGTTTTCGTTTTGCCAATTTGTCTCTGTCTATTGTATGGAGAAAAGATGAGACAACAACTCTAACTACGTAACGTATTTTTGCTGTCTCATATTTTCTCCATACAATAGAGAGAGACAAATAGGCGAAACGAAAACAACATTTGGTAACGAAATGTGGTAGCAAAACTCCGACTTCGGGTACAGGTATGTATTTTTACAGTAGGTAGGCTTATACGCATCATTATGCGTAGGCGAGCCTTAAACCATAAAAAACGGCTTTTCCAATTTGTTTGACAAATAACGTTTTCTGGACTACGGACTTTTGTTGCAGGAAAACTTTGTGTAAGTAAGTTAACCTTGCGATGTATTTCAAGATTTATATTTATTTAATCGAGTAGTGGTAAACTATACGACGTCGGTTATATAGCGGCACCGTTATGTGAGTGACTGTTTTTTTGTTTTGTTATTTTTTTTAAGTTAAACCTTTTTTTGTATTTGGTTAGACACATGGTCCAGTAGATAGGTAGTTAAGGTACACCTATCATCGTTTAATCGATTGATTGTCCAATCCGTTGCTCTTTTGTTGATTGATTGCAATTTGCAACGCTGAATGCAGCGGCCGTTTTACAAATTAAATTAAAACCAGATTTAAAAGCGTCAGTATTCAATAAAATCACATTTCGATTTCGGCTTTATAAAGTATGATGAACGAATTCTTCATTTTTTTCTTAATTACCTTACCTATTCAATTTCGTCGTGGTGGAACAACGATCTTCTGTTACTGTCAAAAGTGTAAAAATCACTTTCGGAAATGTGAGCATTCGATTCTCGATAATTTCGGAAATACCAGCATGGCTAACCCGCATCAATCAACCTATTCCGTGATTAATGCCTACTCAGCAGGCTTTTGAGGCACTACATACCTGTAGGTAGGTATAGGTACCCCGTATATTTGGTGTGGTGCGTATGCATGTATGTAGGGAGGTGTAAAAAGGTGTAAGTATCCGAATTTCAACGGTCATAGTTTGTTTCTTTTTTTGATATTCGAATTCAAGATAGAAAAAAAATCCTGTGAAAGGAATAAACGACATAACTTTTACTTATAAACTTTTTGCATCCAAAATCCGAATGATTCAACAAAGTTTTAAATATGGAACCATTTTTCTCGTAACTTTATATACCTACCTAGGTATCTTTTTGACGTAAAAACTTCTTCGAGTTGGGAAAGAACCGATGAAGTAGCGTCACTGTTACCGAGACCTCTTCGGCAAAGATCGACAAACTTCGCAAAACGTCAGGGGCTGTCCGCAGTCAGGGAGGGACATACATTTTTTTATCCAAAAGATAGGTTTTTTTTAATATTTTTTTATTATTTCAGACCATGAGTCAAAAGAACACGGAGAAAACTAAAAGGAGAGACGTAACGGGACGGGAACACCGCGTAGTTTGTCTAAGAGTATCATTGTTGTAGAATCAGTGAGGGAATAATATTTTATTTAGTCATTAACCCCATTTTACGATTGCGCTATAAAAGAAAGTATTTCCCGCGTCTTGGCATAACGTTATGACGCCATTACGCAACATAAACAATGGTAGAAAAAAAAACAAAGGACAATGTCCACTAAAGTGTTCTTGCAAAACTAGAGTGCAAAAGCGTCTGTTATGTGCTTATTTATGCCTAACCTAACCTACTAGGATCGAACATGCTGCATCTAACAACTTGAGGTACCTAATACATTTCATGTTAGCCTTTACCTTTACCTACCAGCTTTACCTACTACCCACAGTATCCACAGTTCCACATCCCAGAAACGCTGCATAACGGTAAAAATGGGTATGGTGAAAATTCTTCCCCACAAAGCCCTTAAAAAACACGACGACGTAGTAGTAACCGCACTAAAATAATTACAACTTTACAAAAAGTATTTCAAATCTTTATTGCCTACTTCCTTCTTGTCCTATTCAGGAGTGCTTTGGTAGCCAGCACGCTTATACAATAGAGTAATTTGTCACGGGTCAGTTGACAATGTAATAGTGGGAACTGACAAACGTGATAATCTACCGAGTAATTTCAGTTTCCAAAGTGTTGGCTCATAATATTTTATAACAAACATGTTTTCTTGCCTGTTCTTCTATGGTTCATCATCTTTATCAAATTAAACGCAACACAAGATATTCTTCATGAGATATAGTTATTTATGTATTGTTTTGTTTTTGTATATTTGGATTAATCTAACAAGGCTTGGTGACACCTTGGTGACCCCGATGATCACCACTGCAAAAGGCAATCGAGACATCAATCATTTAGATGAAACAAGCATATTATATAGTAATAATTTGTGATTTTAACTTTGCAGTTACACTACCTCGAAAAAAGTAATGACAGAAAAAGATAAGACAGCGCCCCTGATGTTGAGGTTACCTGGGGCTTATAACAATAAACGTTGCTCGTTATTTTTCAGTTTTCCTGACATTGTCCTTTATGATCGTCGCCATCTTCATGCCATGAACTCTACAGTATTGCGAGAGATACAATTCACAAAAGGCGCACCTCCGCCAGCTACTATTGAAAACGTTGAAAATAAACATCATGACTCATATTTCCTTCGCTCATAGACAAAGGTCTGTTGGGCAATACGAAATCTTCTTAGTGAATGAAAAGGTTTATCCCGTACTTACATGCATTCAACAGATATTTTTTGTATGGCGAATTTTTGCATAAAAAATGCGGCGATTTTGACGTGTTGCTAGTATAATTACTATTAGTAGTAGTCAATACATCGATTAAAGATGATATCGATCGATATATAAAATAAAATTGCGTGCCTATTATCCTCATGCTAGTTTTTTAACGTGTTCCTCACGTTTATGTTCAAGTAACGTTTGACTACGCAGCTGAGATACAAATGACTCCTAAGTAGCTGCCATACAAACAAACCTATCATTTTTTACGTACTACACAGTTCAACAAACAGTAACTGCGGTAACGTATTTTAAAAATAAGGTACGAAGCTCGTAGGACCATCACGTGAGATTTCGGCTCGAAGGATCATGTTTTCACGTCACGTTTTACGCACGCATCATTTTCATAAAAATAAGTAATAATTTCGTATAAGCTAAGAAACGAGACTCTAAAAAATAGTGGGCAATGAAGCTTTTATAGAGTTCTATACGAATGAGAGAGAGTTTTAAAGGTATGAAATAAATCAAATTATTAGGTGAACTGAAAGGGCGCAATTTTTTTGAATTCTAAATATTTATTCAAGATGTTGAATCTGCATGGTAGGTACACTTTTACAAGGACATTTGAGCCCTACTTATATAATACTGTTCTATACAAGGTAAAATACCCAAGTATACCTAGCATCTAAGCTACACATAAGTTTATTTAATCTGTGACTGGGTTAAAGTTTGACACCTCATTTATTTATTTGAATTTAGAACTATTGATACACATGTGAAAATCTCGTTATCACACGGTTGCTTTCCTTATTTCTACTAGCACATGGTTGAGTTTGATTTGAAGGAAAATAAAAATAGTAGGTAACCCCTCATTTTGTTCACAGGAAGTACAGAATGGAGATTTTTTATGTATGTTTCATTCGAGGTTTATGATTATAGAAGCGACTCTGTTACATGTGAGAAGCAGGGTTATTTTCTAAGAACAAGCAGTGTTGTGCCGACCTAACAAAGTAGAATAAAGACAGGTAGAAGACGATGAAGCAGTAAACTACACCACTAATTTGTAATTACAAAAAAAAAAATGCCGACATCTGCTGCTGATACTGAACACACCTACGAAAAAAAAAATTTAAGTCTTAAAAAAATATCTTTAAATAACCACAATTTTTAGTCAAATATTGAGAAATGATTCAACAAGCAAAAATCATTTCATTCTTAAACGCTAAAACCAAGCTGAACCGAACAGCGTACATTTTTTTCTCTCCAGTACTACGTAACTAAATGTCCATAATTTTATGCAGGATTTCTGAAATTTTTAACATTTAATAACTTATTGTCATTTTATCGATACTTAAAATTCTGATTGCACATTCATAATGTTCTACCCCTACTTCATTACCCTATTTTAGTGGAGGCCCTGGAATCGATTGAAAGGCGAGCAAAAAGGCTCATTGGCGACGATGTATTGGTGGAGTCCAAACTCCTCAGTCTCGAGCATCGTCGTAAAGTAGCTGGCTTATCGGTCTTCTACAGGATACATTTCGGGGAGTGTGCCCAGGACCATTCCATCACCGGACCACTAGACGTACGGAGATGAGGCATCCATTCATGGTTGATTTGATACACCTTCTTCCCGCACTAAGCGCTTTGCCTCCACTTTTTATAACGCTTTTATTAGCTTCACCTGTATGTATGTATGTATGTATGTAACCGACCTCTTTGAGCTCGATTTTGTCCTACTTTGAACGATCAGATTTGATTCAAACTTTGCACACCTGTCAAAGGTCGATGACAATGCAATAATATGAAGAAAAAAAAAAAAAAAAAAAAAAAACTTGTATGTAACCGACCCCTTTGAGCTCGATTTTGCCCTACTTTGAACGGTCAGATTTGATTCAAACTTTGCACACCTGTCAAAGGTCGATGACAATGCAATAATATGAAAAAAAAAAAAAAATGAAAAAAAAAAAACTAAAAAGTTAAAAATAAATTATAGTTTAAAAAACTAAAAAAAAACGCTTTTATAACTAATTGAACTAAAAAGTTAAAAATAAAATTGTAATTATCAATTGAAAAATTTATATTATTGTACAAAAAGCGTGGGGGGCTTGATTTTGATTGTTGTAAATATTTTATCAATAGTTTATTATATCTGAAGTTATTATAAAACGCACCCCACGCTTTTTTGAACAATAATATAAATTTTTCAATTGATTATTACAATTTTATTTTTTATTTTTTAGTTCAATTAGTTATAAAAGCGTTTTTTTTTAGTTTTTTAAACTATAATTTATATAATGCGGACAGCCAAAGAGTGGAACTCGTTGCCGGCGTCTATTTTTCCGAATTCCTATAATTTGGACGCTTTCAAAAAAAGAGTGAATAGGTATCTTCTAGGTGAGCGCGCTACACCGTCGATCGCATCATCACTTAACATCAGGTGAGATTGCGGTCAAGCGTTAGCCTATAAATTGTAAAAAAAAAAAAAAAATTTTTGGTAGTTACAAAATAGTGGTGTATAGTGACGATAGTAAGGGGTAACATGTGGGCGTTATAGTTGATTAAAAAAATCTCACCGCTATCGTTATTGTAGTGTCAGTTATTGTGCTGTGGTAGTCGACTGTGCTTTAGCGATTCCGAAAGCTTAATTTTTTTTTTTTAAATAAGAATGTATATCCTAACCTACCTATTCATTGTTCTTTCAAGTTCGCAGGAACATTTTTGATGATGAAAGTTCTTCGAGAAACAAAGCTATAATAAAACCTACATTGCAAGACTTAGGTAGGTAACCTACTGCTGCATCGGAACGGAAGGGATACCTACGTCCGAAATAGAATAAATCGATGACCAGCCATCAACTTTTCACAACACCACCGCCGCTGAGTAGGTAGAGCCCGCCTACTTATTTATATTCTGTGACCACGGCAGACCATAGAGAACTCTACCACAGAATATAAATCAAAAGCTACAGGCTTCTAATTTCTATTCGTCCAATTTCAACTTTCTATTGTGTTTTTTGGTGTCTATTTAAAAATAGGGCCATTTATATTAATCCAATATGCGATGAGGAGTCAAAAGCGACGTGGAATTTGCACCTCTACATGTGGCCTGGGTAGTTCAAAAACACATTCAATTTCATGTAGTACCTTACCTATCTTAACTTATTTATTTTTGATGAGAAAAATTATGTAAGTAAAAAGCAGTAGAACCGAATCTTCTTATCTATGTAGTGTTAACCGGTTTTGGGAATAGGACATCTCTAATCGGATCAAGCAAAAAACACATCCCTGGAGAGGTGGAAGAAGAAGAAGGATATTGGATAAGATGGCGTCTTGCGTAGCTATATTGTTTGCCGTGTAATAAAAGTAAAACAGAGTTGTAGCTATAATCAATGAAGAGTTTTCGCCGTATCAGTAGGTAAAACAATACCTACCAGGTACTTTTGACAATTTATGTATATTACAGCATAGAAAGTGAAGCTGTAAGCAGAGAAACGAGTTGTAAAGCAAAGTTTAGTTTGAATTTGCCATCCAGTGTAACAATCAACGAACAAAGACCAAGTTCAACAAACTTGTCTCTCAAAAACCTTTCTACCCTCCGAAAGAATATTATGGCCAAGCACTTTTATATGGTAATTTGCTAGCTGCTAGAGGTTCTACTGTTAAATTAGGTACTACGTGCCTATTCATATTTTTATCATTGTGCACGAAAGGAGCCTTTTTGAGGCGCACCTAAAATAAGAAGAAGAATTGGGTATATTTACGTCAAGCATTTCAACAATAAAAAAAAGCATTTATTTTGGTCGTAAAAGCTCATCCGATACCTGTCCATTAATATAAAATGACCGACCCAAAAAAGCTCGAAATATAGCGGCCAAAAGTTGGCGAAACAATGTCATCAGCATAATCCAGCTCATTTTGCGCTCGCAAACAGTTTAAAACTTTTAATAAAAGAGGTGGTTTTGTACGCGAACATTTTGCAATTTTATTGCGATAAAAATAGAGGCGCAACATGAAAATGTTCACTTAAAAATATCCCAAATGTTTTTTTGAAAGTGAGTTATTTACAAACAAAAAACCTTTATCCTGTAAAAGATCCGGATTTCGGAAAGCGTGTCAATTTTATATCCGAACAATCTCGTTTAAAAATAGACGAATAGCGCTCGCTTCCCGTTTGTGAGAAGAGTAGACTCGCCAGTGTTGTTCTCATTATAACGAACGAGAGATTTTTGGGTAAACTTCCCTATAAGATAATGAGATCAAGTTTGGGATATTACGGTATGCGATGAATTCGTTTGTCCTTACATTTTGGGAAACCTTCCTAATTTTATATCCACCTTTTTTTATTAATAGTTATCTGACTCTTTTCGACCACGAAAAGATTTCAAAAAAACGGAGCAAGCTTTTTTTGGACATAGTTTTGTATTAAACAATGTAAAACTGTTATTTTAAAGAAAACAAACAGTGAAATGGGCTCAAATTTACTCGAAGCTTTCTACTTATTTAATAATAGTTTGAATAGAAAAACTTATTTAGATAGATTTTTTAACTGAGCATTTTATGGGCTGATTGTTCAATCCACGTTGCAAGTTTTTGTAATCTGGTAAATTAGTTAATTAAAATCAAATCGTACGTTAAAACTTGCACTGGAAATTTAACACTAATATGATGGATATTATTACCTAGTTTTTCTAGTTATCCATGCCTTGTTTACTTAGTCATAATGTAGCTAAGTAAACAAGGCTTTCTAGGTCGTGGAAACCATACATGTTCCTGACCTTAGTTTTTTAATCTTGCCTAATGAGTAGGCCTATCTATATACTGCCATAGTAGATAATCAACAAAATAGAGCCGTTTGATTTCGAAATCTCTGTGAATCCCAACAACTCCTCACATTCACACATTTCCGCTTCGAATAGCGATCGCAAGCACTTATCTCCATGTAGGACTGACAGACAAACGTGTTTATATCCGGATAGAGCACACGCTGACCCGCTGAAAGATTAGTTAGCCCACACTTTCCTTGATTGCTTTCAGGTACTTCATTAAAGTCTTCGGCTTCTTTTATCTTGAAGTAGGTACAGTATTTATAAGGCCGAGCATTGTACTTCCTGTTGCTGAGTTTATTTACCCAGTAAGGTCGAGAAACTTGATATATTGCCAATATATTCAGTTCTCGTTATTCACGCATTTTCTCCATCCCCCAAACACAATTTCGACACGTCCTTTCACTCGAAAAGGAAATAACAAATCGTCTTCTAGGGACGACGCGCCCGCCATGACAGTTTTCTCGGGTATTTTTTCTTTTTTTGCGATATCTGATTTATTGCGCCTACGGCCTCGCAGACCGTGGCCCGCAACAGATGTTTGGGTGACTGGGGGCTTCGTAGGAAGTCTTATTAAATCATAATGTTGCTCGCGATCTTTTATGCAAACTATGATGCTTCGGTTTGGAAGGTTTTGGCGGAAAGTGCTTGATTTATTTTTAGACAAAACGTTTTAACTCTTCAATTAGGTACTTAACTCTATTTACACTTGCACACTCCTTATTTATAAAATGTACGAACATAGGTAATCATGTAACTTTCCTATGAATTATCATAATGTGATTCTGATAAACCAACCATCGTGCGTGATGAGGTCAGGCGGACCGAAGGGTTATCATTATTAGTCTATAGGTATAAAATGAGAGAAAATATGATTTAATAAGTAGGTAAGTAGTAGAATTATGATATCTACTTAAAACATTTCTCGAGCTAATACTATTCATTCAGTAAACAACTCAAGAATGACAAAAAAAAAGGGTTTCAAAAATCTATGCATTATTCAAAATAAGCAAGCACCCCTGGTACGCACATACTTATTTCTTTCTACAAATAATCGTATGTAATTGTATATACTGTGTGTTTGTATGTACATACTGTGCCTGTATTTATTAATTTAATAACTCGGCTTGAAACGGAATCCACTTACGGCTAGTATCAATTAAATTGATTTTCACGCTCTGTCCATTATCGTTGCGTAAAGTTGGCATTATGTTTCAGTTTCTGACTTCCGGCACAGACAAAATGATAGTTACGATAGTAGTAGGTACACTTCAGACGATAACCTGCCTATATGTATTGTACTTATAATAAAATTCCATAGGTATAACTTGGGTTTTTAATAAAATGGATTGTCAACTACATTTTGACTAGTGAAGTCCTTAAAAAACAGGGGCTGATTTTGAATTATTACACCCCTTATTTAATTGAAAACAAAAAGGATGATCACGACATTGTCATCCACCGGCATGCTAGCATCTTTGGCTTATCGACTTATTAATAGCGATTCGTTCGTTATTTTTTTCCTGTCAAACTCTGTTTTTAGTCCGAGTTGTTTTTGATAAATCCTCACAAATTCCGATCTAGCGAGCTTTGCTTCATTTAGCCGAGAGTCGATCCGTCTGATAGTTTTTTGAACAAAGCGAGGCTACAGTACTGTACGCATTCTACCAGCGAACATAAAATACTTCAGTTTTTATTGTGCAACTGTTCAACGTATCTCTTTATTACAGAAATGAGGGTAATGTGGCTTTGTGTTAATGTTGTCACGTGTGTTGTGTAGGTCAATGGGTATGGCTTAGATGTTGCGTGAAACTTTTCTATTCGCCTCATATTTTATTTAGCTCAGTCGAAGGGTAAAATGTACAACAAAATACCAACTTAGTTTATGTCATAAGGTACGGGTACCAAAAATCTATTTAATAATTATAAGTTTAAAAAACTTGAGAAACCGACTTCATTGTCAAACGGCTAAACCGATTTTAATCAAATTTGTTTGGGACAATCTGGACGTAAGCATAACCTTCCAAATAAAAAAATAATTTTCTAAATCGGTTCATACATGACGGAGCCATGCAGTTACAAACATTAAAAAAATTATTAAAAAAAAAATGGCAACACCGATTTTAATAAAATTAAAATGGGACCAATCTGGAAGCAGTACCTTTCAGATAAAAAAATATTTTTTCAAATCGGCTCACAAATGACGAAGTTATGCGGTAACAAACATTAAAAAAAAAAAAAAAAAAAAAATACAACCGAATTGAGAACCTCCTCCTTTTTGATTGGAAGTCGGTTAAAAAGAGACCTCAAAGCTTGAGATCATAGACTTAGGAAACTTCTTGCTGCGCAGTAGATACTTGAGATGGATCACTCATTTATACCTTCTTGTCCAAAATTAACAATAAAAAATTAAAAAAGTATTTCTTTAGAAGATTCACGAATTTTTTGAAAGTGTAAAAATGATTCACAAAATGCCCTTCAAAGTAACCAAGTTAACCACTTTACTTTCCTTCGAATAAATTTCTAAAACGAACCTAATTCAGACTCATAAATGGGCCTCCGAGTTAAATAAGGAGTCATTTCATTAGACGCCAGTCAGAAAGGACACTCGAAGGGTCTCCGTTGTTGACCTCGCTCCAAAGGATTCGCTGAGCGTAGCCAACATTGAAGCAACGTTTCTATTGAGCTGGAAATAATAACGTCGACCTGAGTCGTTCTATTACGTCGAAGTGTGAAGGAACGGCTCAAACAATACTCTTCATAGACTAGAGAATTGTTATGGATGGGAAAAAGGCCGCATTCGACATCAAGCTTTCCCATTTAAAGCTAAGGTCGAAAATCAAAAAGCGATAAAGACCGTACCTGTGACGACGGAGCCATAGACTACAGACAGCTTCCGTCAGTAATCAGGTCACGTTCCTTTTTTGAAATGCGCGGTTGTGACGCGTTCTAGAGAAATTGAATAGCGCGATACGCTTTGTGCGCTCCGTATGGGCTCGAAATAGATTTTATTGCAGATACGGAATGGAATGTGTCTAAAATATGGGCTAGAATCCTTTAGAGCAGGAACTAATCCAATTTTCTGTTGCGTTGAAGGTGAAGCTATAAAAAACCTTCGTCTTCTATTTTCCCCGCCGCTGGCTTTGCGGGAAGACTCAACAAAAGCGTACGATTATAGATGGGAGAGCGGAAACCGAACTTAGTGACGGTTAATAGAGTCCTTTAGGTGGTACTTCAAAGGAGTTCAGCTCCTGTAATTATTTAATTTCGTACTTTCCACACGAGCAAGCACGAACTGTCTGTTACAGGCAGAGCCACGGTAATGTCTCAGTTAAAAGATGTTGAAACTCCATTGTCTGGATTACCAAGTTTAAGAGATGAAAGTGTCAAGTTAGCCTTCATTTTACTTGATAATGAAGCTGCTTGATAGCGGAATATTCCAATTTTCTCTTTTCTTTGAACAACGAAATTCGTTCTCTTATTTTTTCGTTTATTTAAAAATGTGGTGGGAGTTTTGCAATCTAACTTGACAGCTAATAACCTAGAATAAGCTGAGCACCAGAATAAATAAACGTACCAACTGATAGAAGAAACCATTGACTTCGGTTTATATAATTAAAACTGTACCGTTGTCGTTCGGGATACGTACCTTGAAAATATAATTACAACTCAAAGAAGCTAGTAATTTATAGATGCCTAGCAGTCTTTACTTAGCCGTCTGCAAAAACCGCAGCGAAGCGGAACGAGACGTCAAAACGGAAGACGGAAACCGCGAAGACAGTTTAATTGCAATTCAAAGGAGTCTTGGAATGACAGAACAGCTGGCCCATTCACCACTAGTGGGTCCGACGACCTACATTGCGTACGTTTGAATGTTCTACCACAGGAGTTTATAATTCTACCGTCTATTTTGACAAGTGCCTACTTACAGTGAAGGGTCGGAGCTAGGTTTTTGGATTGGGGTAAAAGTAAGCCGTTGGTTGTCAACCCTTGGGCTAAAAAGGAAGTTTTAAAGGTTATTGACGGCTGCCATTTTGTACCTGTTATTGCAACCGAATCTATACTTTTTCTGTTCGTTTCTTGAGCGGAAAAATTGTTGACAGCTAATCGCTTGCTCTTCAGCAGCGGTCGGGCAAATGCCACAAACTCTGTCTTCAGTGATAACCACATTGCGTACTTATACCGGCCCTGCTTATGACTGTGCCACTTGCACGTGAACCATTTCTTTTCATGCATAATGAGGATGCAGTAAAAAGGTTTTTCGCTGCATTTTTTAAAAAACGTCTAGGGCTTATTTTTGTTTTCTTTGCGTCGTCATCTAGCGTTATGAGGGTCGTTCCAAAATCTCGTCGTACGTCGTACGGTGGTCCTTCTTCTTTTATTTTGCCTTCTCAATTTTGTTAGTCTTAAATTGCGAGGAAATCCCGTTTTTGCGGAGATAAGTACGGTTTCATCGTTTGAAATAGGTAACAAGATTTCGTAACTTAATCTGTCTAAGATTTTATTTAAGTAACCTAACTCTAGATTTTGTAATGTAGGTAATTTGTATTTTTAAACAGTAAGCCTAACGTCTGAGTAATAAATAACTCTCGTCTATGTAGAGTCACAGTCGTAGAGTCTTGTCTATCGTATTGTAATTCAAAACTTCCGTGTCGCAAACTTACCAACTTGCTGTGGCTTCATGTCCTGAAACTTTATCCTGCTGCAATGTATCCTGCGGTCAAAGTACCTACCTACCGCAGACTTCAACAATGTACCTACCTAGGTACCTAAGATCCGAGCTTACGACTGTAAGTCCTAGGCACGGTAGACATCCGTTCCAACCAAGCTCCTTTGAGGATTTCTAAAAACCTATTGAATAAACTTCTGATCAACTTTCTCTTGTCTTAAAGCTTGGTGAATCTAGACCCCAGTTCAACGCGATTATGCTTACCAGAACAGCAAAAACCTCACGGTTACGTAGTTATAGAATAAATAGCGAAGGAAGTCCCGTCTATGTCTATGGATGTCTATGGATGTACCTATAGTCTATGGACTTCCCGTAACAAACCTTCAATCTCGTCACAAAAACGGAGGATATTGCATAAATAGCCTATCAAACCGAACAATCATTCCATTCAAACCGCACAATACAGAACCGGGCGAAATAATAACGCAATCACACACAGGTTGAGCGACCTCTCGGATTAGGACGACCGCAAACAGCGGCGCACAATGTCGCTCCTACTATGTAAAATAAAGCAGTGAGTAGCTATAACGATATCAGTGCGACAGCTGAAGCGAAGCGATCGAAAGCATGCGCTACGCTACTTCTAAACTACCTCTGATGTATTTCGTATTTTATCTATTTGTGTTTGATGGTAAGTATAACATAATAATAATGCGTGACAGCAAGGCGTGCACAAATCACGCATATCGCAGACTTGTCGCGAAGTACGTATTCAGAGGTCCGGAAGCCGACCCGGACGGCAGGCCGCCGGACCGGACACCCGGATTATCCGGCCTATTGACAGGTGGAATTTCATTACCAACGTACTTATGCTTCGAGAATTCTGTTAGGGATTTAGGCGTCCCTACTTTGAAGTGTTTCGACAGCGACTTGATAAAACGGTATATAAAGATACAAAGGATGTAAAGATACATTGTTGAGTAGCATCGGTCGAGAACTTCTTGGAATATAGTAGGTATAGTGTGCCTTTGTGACCATACCTATGGACTGTGAATTTTCTCCGAAAAACAGTCAGTGGCGATTTTGTTGTCTAAATTACGCATCGTAATAAAAACCTTAGTGTAATTTTTTCGAAGAAATTGATTTAGTTTTTTTTGTTCAACCGCCCAGCTAGGTCAATTGGCTAAAAGTGTAAATTTTTATGACAATCATCAATGACAAAGGATCAAGTTACTCAAACTTAATGTAACCAATGCCCTTTGTTTACAAAGTAGTAACCTAAGTAATGACTTTCAACATAAACAAATTATCGCAACCTCCGAACGTGCCATGATTTTGTGAACAGCAGAAACACTAACTAACCCATACCCACACTGTTATTTTCCTGTTCCCTTATTATCGAAAAAGCCAATGTGGCCATCTAAGTTGTTAAGAAAATAAATTGAATTCAGTTGTTATGTAATTTTATTAACAAAATTATTACTTTTATTAATTCACTAAAGTGTTACTAAGAGCCAATTTCACTGATGACTAATCAAACAAATATTTGATAAGTACTTGTTTTACTCGTTTTTGGACCAAAAATGTAAGTTAAACAGCTGTCAAATATTTGATTGGTCGCCCAATCAAATATTAATAGAGAGCCATAGAAATAAAAATATAGTTGGTATCCGACTAAGTATATATTTTTTTTCTATGGCTATGTTTTTTATAACCATAGAAATAATAATATGCTTTCTTTCATTCACTTGAGCTTTCGTGTACCATAGTTCAACCAAATCATATTTTTTCATTAATTCATTAATTTCATTTCATTCATTCATTTCGTGAAGTAAGAGGACTGTTTAACTGTTTACCTCACAAAACACTCCGCGCATATACAAAACCACTCGTTACGTAGAATTTCGAAAGGGGTGAAAGTAATTTTGTTTAATTTTGATTAACATGTGGAGAGTGAACACGACGTGAATCAATTAAGGCAGTGCCAGGTTACTATAATACTTAGGTACATCTTCTTTCTATAGGGACGTGTCAAAGTCTACATTTATGGCGCAGAGCATAATTTGAATTCTTTTTTTTTTAAACTAGTCGACGGAATAAACATGTGGCCCCTCTGATACCAAGTGGTAACCATCGCCTATAACAACGCATTGCTTCGTAGGTAACGCACGTCAGGAACGTGCCCTATGATGCACTGCCCTGCGTCCATCAACTTGAGGCAAGTTCCAATTCACGTGCCAGTAATTTCACCGGCACCCACACCCTTCAAACCGAAACACAGCAACGCTGCTTCACGGCAGAAATAGACATGGTGGTAGTACGCACCCGGAAGAGCCTTTTACAAAGAGTATTGCTATCTCCAGGCACCAATCTCTCACAAAACAGGTATACACCTCGCCTCAATCTACTTTCAATTCTAGCTAGCAGTATGTACCTATAAGGTTTCTGTTTACCTACTTTGTGAAGAGAACTACGCAGCATGTGTGTGACTTGATTAGCGAAAATATCGGTTACTTATCGGTTTTTTATTCTACCAGATTTTGTCATTACCCAGTGGTGAGAGATGGCAATAGTTTAAGCACAGCTTATCTTTTGACATATTTTTATAAGTAAGGTCATAAATTGCTAAGCATTTTATAATTAGTTAAGGTACGGCCTAGATGTCTAGGCGATCAGCTGCGAATCAGAAGAAGCTGCGAGAAGTGACAGCGATACTGTCAAATATCGCTGTGGTATTTGACAAGTAAAGCTGTCACTTATCGCCTAGATGTGGCCGTACCTTTACATGCCAATACACCACTATTTTGTAATTACCAAAAATAAAAATGGCGATATTGGCTGCTGATACTGAACACATTCATGAAAAAACAAAAAAAAATAAGTCATAAAATAAATTACTTGAAATAACCACAATTTTTAGTCAAATATTGAGAAATTATTCAACAAGCCAAAATCATTTCATTCATAAATGCTAAATACCAAGCGGAACCGAACAGTGAATTTTTTTTTCTCTCTAGTACACTAGTCCATAATTTTATGCAGGACTTCTGAAAATTTTAACATTTAATAACTTTGTCATTTTATCGAAACTAAAAGTTCTGATTGCACATTCATAATGTTCTACCCCTACTACATTACCCTATTTTTTTTTGGTAGTTACAAAAAAGTGGTGTATAACTGGCAAAATTAACCTAAATGTTAACCTAACTGGTATTCCCTATTTGGTTTAATAAAGACTGATATCAAAATAAGCGTAAACATTTGTATGAGCTATCTCCGTGTGACCGGGCCTTATGCTACTAACCCGTACTTTCCCGCCAATAGCGACGCGGAAGAGGATTAGTGACAGAAAAGGGATTGCGACAGCCGCATTAGTTTCTAATAAATGAGAAAAGTAAAGTAAGCTCGCTTTTATTAGATCTGCGGACGAAGATTGAGTGGAACTACTGTTTCAGACTTTCTATTTACAGTTTTATTTATTATCGTGCTAGGTATTATTAACTTTAGGTATACCTTACAATATCTTTAGTTTAGTTTTAGGCTTTAGCTATTCCCCAAACATATAAAAAACCACGTGAAATTATACAAGTAAAAAACTCTAAAAAAATTACATTGACAGCTATTACTTCCCTGTTTCAGGGAGTGTTAGAAAAAAATACTAATAATTTGCTTGGGGGGATGAATTTTGACAGATAATACACCCCCAAGGCTCTAAGATTAGTTGTCTGTCTCAGAAAAAACAAATTAATAAAATTATGTCACGTTTTGCACCGTATCTAAACAAGCGAACGAGCGAGAAAGATTCCCGTAGCAAGAGTAAGCGAGATAGAGTATCAATATAGGCTCTCAGCAGGCTACCATAGGGAATATATCTCCCAAAAAAATCAGGACGAAAATAGCGAAAGCCTTATTTTCTCGTAAAATAAATCAATGGGCCCCCGGGCCCACACCATCCCTTAAGGGGCCCGCGGAGGACGAGCTTTCATACAAACGTAATACCAAAATATTACTAATTTAAGCAGATTTTCATTATATCATTGTAATAATTGTATTTGTATAGTATTTATCTAGGCTCCTAAATAGTTTTTTTTTTTTAAATTACTTACCTCACATAAAATAAACATCACATTTTGCAATGAAAAATTGTGTAAAATGCGATTGGTATTTATTTCATTTGAGGTAAGTAATTTAAAATAAAAACTGTTCAGGAACCTAGATAAATACTATACAAATACAGTTATTACAAAAATACAGTGAAAATCTGCCTAATCTAGTAATAATTTTGGTATTACGTTTGTATGAAAATTCGCCCTCCACCGGCCTCTTAAGGCCCAGAACAGGATACTGGCCTGATTTCCGGTACATTGGTCCATCAATCTACACACGAAACGCTTTCCTTGATCACCTTTGAAGGTAGATTTCCTGTGGTATAAATCTAACCCTGACAGAAATTATTAGGTACTATCAAACATGTTGCTCGTATCAAATCTCACCTGATGTTGAGGGGCTACAACAATATTACTCGTATTGTTGTTTTCCAAATCTGGTGGCTTGTTCCACGGCTGGAAGATCTCTAGCAGACTTGAATACAAAAGTGATCAGACTCTACAAAAAGTGAATACTACAACCTATGATGATGTTTATAGGTACCTATTCACTTTTTCTAGAAGCGCTTTCATCACGAGACTCAGAAAATTATGCTGTAGGCAATAAATACTGCACATCGGCTTTTCGGTTTCGTAGAGCGCTATCTCTTTCTATGAAGCCGAAATTAGCCGATGTGCAGTATTTGTTGCAATATGGGGACAGTCATAGTCATAGCCTTTATCATCTGTCTGTTTGAATTGAAAGACTCTCTAAAGATAGGAGGTAATAAAGCCATGTACACACGGATATCAATAGCATGATCTCGAATGAACTGTGATCTCTCATTGCTATTCAGCACGCGTGCAGCGCTCCCCGGAGCCTCTTCAGTATCGTCCATTGTACAAGGTCCTTGAACGGTGAACTGAGTTTTGACGAGGTTACTTCTATTCTGTGCTGGTGCTATCAATGCTAAATCATGTAGTGAAATAGTTACATTCAAGTTTCGATCTCGTATGCTTGTTTGACTTGTCACAAATGGTGTTCTCTGATTACTTCTTACTATGGGCCTAACATATAAAAATCGTGCTTCAACGATTGCTATCTCTCACCACTGAGTAATGATAAACAGAGACAGAGCTAAACGTTGAATTTAAATAACGCTTATTATTATGGCAGTATGTGGAAAGGACGAAATTGAAATGACTCAATTCAGTTGACTTCATATTGATTTTCACAAGTGAAGATATATTATGTTTTTTTTTTCAAGAAGGTATCCGAATCTCTGAGAGCTAAATAAAATCTCAATTTTAAACATGGTTTGATTAGGAGCGACGTGTCGTTCAAATTCGGATGACTATGTGAGGTCTCTTCGCACAAAAAGAATAACAATATATCTCAAATCATAATTTAATTAGGTAGTACTTAGATCAAAAGCCTAGGTATATCTGCTCTTTATACGCCACTATAGGGTACCTATAGATTTTATTATCCCAGTAAATAGCTACTAATGTCTTATAAGAAAAAAATATCCCGTCTATCAGCTGGCTTACCATGAGCTCTGTCTGGCTCTGTCTTTGGTTCTGGTTTAGAGTCTGTGTGAGTGTTGACTAAATAAAACCTACGTCAAAACGTCACACACACAGTATCATGCACTGGTGAGCACTCGCACAGACTCAAAACCAGAACCAGAGACAGAGCCAGATAGAGCTCATGGTAGGCCTACTGTAGTGCCAATTACTTGTTACTACCTTATTAATCTGAATTAATCACATATTTATGGAGTTGCTCGTATTAATCAATTTATCTGGCCCGTTGGATTTCTTGTTTCAATAACCTTTTTTCCTAACCTTAACCTTCAGGGCAATTACATCTAACCTTTGATATATTGATAATACAAGGATCCGAGAACTTTTTAGGTTATAAACCTATAAAAAGTTCGAATACATGGCTGAGTCAAGTGCATGTATGTAGCTGCTGAATGAAGACCTAGTACCACGACAAGAAGAATACTAGAATCATCATCAGCTTGATGAATCTACTGCTGGGAGGGCTATCCTCTTCTTTTGATTATTTACAATACGCGTCTCCCTTTCCATCAGGAAGAACAATTTGAGCTGTCTGTATCAACCGACTTTCCAATAAATTTTGTTGGCCCATCTACGAGTATATAAACCAAAAAATACCAGGATTTTGGACGCGATTTTTATGATTCCTGGCTCCTAGGAGAAGCGGAATGTTTGATGGCATTTTGTAAATCCAATCTGAAAGTACAACACTACATTTATTGTCTATAACAATGTGCAAAAATATTTGATCGTGACGATGATTTGCTCCCACTTTGCAAACTTCTTCTGTATCTAAAGTAGTTTCTTCGAAAAAGGATTCAACTACAGGAAAATAATTTCCTGTGTAGCCGTTAGTTTAAACTTGGACAATTTGTAACTTCGGACGACGGACTTAAACAACTACGTATACCTTAACTCCCCACTTGGGTCACGTTTGGGTCGGGATAAGGAGCAAATCTTACGTGATAACTCTTGGTCAAAGTAGATTATTTGCATGGGAACCCAGGTAGCAGTTCCCATTACAAGTTTACACTAATCTTAATCACTCGTAGAGACTGGATATGATCATGACTGCCTTGACAACTCCTTGTGGATGCTGCATCTTCTTCAAAAGAGACAAAGAGAAAAAAGAGTCCTTCAGGGCAGATCACGCGATGAACAACTCTCCTGGCGCTATGATTGTCATCAAAAATGATAAAACGGGACGTTAGACAGTTGAAATTTTCATAGATGATATATTTCTATTACCGCTATGACAAAAAATAACAGAATAAAAATTTCTTTGCCGTTTTTATACAGGTAGGAGCCCTTGGTGCGCGAGTCCGACTCGCACTTGGTCGGTTTTATTCGTGGTTTCCATGCCCCTAATTCCTTATTTCCCGGCCATTTTGCACACTTAGCTGTGTGGCATAAAAACGTGGCAGAATCGTTTAAAATGAGCCCACGTCAATCCCGTTCTGATGCGTCCAGGTGTGGCAGCCGGACAAGTGCTACAAGTGGTCGTTAGGTCAAACGTTCATTAGGATCATCGCTTCAACGCAGTGCTATGATTGCTGCTTGTGGAAGTGGAAATATACAATGCTGGATATAGCACCATAGTGATAGCACTTTTTAAATTAACGCGATCGTTATGCATAAATTATATGGAAAAAATAGGTTGCATGTAAAGTCGGTTTGCTGACGATAGTTGAACGTGACAATGACAACGTCATACAGCTGTCCACGCGGACGCATCGCTCACTCAAGTAGGAGAGAGACAGATGTCGAACGCTGCCGAACGCGGAGGCCGATTGTGCCTCTTTGTCGCTCGTTTCGCGCTCTCGCTTGCACTTCAAGCCTTAAATGGAAGGCCTCAGAGCGAGGTAACGCCACATGAGTCATGTTTTTTCGTGCGTGCAGCCGGCTCCATCGAATTATAAGACGTTGTCACGTAAAAAACGGGTGTTCTCGACAGTAACTCCAATTAACTCCAGACTCCCCGCGACCACGGCTGTTGTAATGTAATACGGCTGAAACGTCGGGAAATAATAAACGCGATAAACACCCGTTTTTACCAAAGTGATAGTTTATAAAATCATATTTTTTTTTAATACATATTAAATGTGAATAGTATTAGAATATTGGTGAGTTGCGAGGACGAGTTATGGAAAACAGCTAAATAGCTTGATTATTTTTTTCAATACATTTATTACGGAGACAGATAAGTATTACGAAAACGAACACAGACAAGTGACAAAACAGTACAAAAAGAATGCGTTTACAAAATACATAATTTCTGGCAATTAGCTTGTTTTGTACACCATAATGACAAAGTCAAAGATAAATATGTATTTATCCAATAGTATCACAAGGATCACTTAGAAACGTATTGTAGCAAGGTGAGTCTAGGTGCCAGTTCCACGCGATCACGTCTAGAAGAACAAGCATCAAACGGCTTGGTTCCTACCGTTGTTTTGTATGACAAAGATGTAAAGTTCACGCACCCACATTCATGCCAAAAACAAATCTTTACCACTACGCTACATTTTGGCAGTCGAACATTGTTTGTTTATGCTAAACAGATGTGAGTCAGACTCACTGCTTAACCATGCGTGGGCTAAGGTCGACCGGTTGCTTCAAGTACCTACCTAGTATAACAGACTCCCCAGGTGATTCAAGTCAGTATTAAGCTCACTCAAATCAGAATAGTGACAGTGTGAAGGAGGTTTTAAGGAACATTGGTATGCCAAAATATATTTAATAATTTTAGCCCCGTATGCAGAAACAATGCATAAGTCTGAGTCGACTTTTAGGCTTACCACAAGCTCTGTCTGGCACTATTTCTGGCTCTGGTTTTGAGACTGTGTGATTGACTAAATAAATCCTAAGTCGAAACGTCACACACACAGTAAGATACTGGTGAGCACGAAGACAGACTTTCAGCTCAGTCGGTAGTAGCTCTGCCTTCTACGCCGTAGGTCGTGGGTTCGATCTCCACCGAGTACAAATATTTGTGCGGTTAACACAGATGTTTATTCTCTTTCACGGTGTTATATTGTACTTTAAGTACCTATGTATAAAAAAAGTAAATGTAGTATTGGAGCTACAAAGTGTTGTTTAGAATTTTTATTTTTTTGGATACACAGCACTCATAATATTAATTTGCCAATTTATACTAGATTAGTCAAGCGTTTTTTTACAACTAATACAAAGCACGAGTACCAGTAGTGAGGAAGATGATAGCCGCTAAGAATACCAGCAAGTGTACGTGGGAGAGCGTGAAATGATGTAAGCCGAAACAATAGTTTATTTGCAACCTGTGAACTCTGAGCAGTCTTCATTATATTCATTTAAGGGAGAATCTGATTAAACTAATTTCATAGACAACATTCATCTATGGCTATGCAATGCTTCTTTTAGTGCTTGGTCGCCATTCGTTATCAGCATTCAGATTGAAAAGTTTGGTCTTCCATTAGGCAATCGTGAAGATGTTGGTGAAAGAACTGCAATTAGTATTTTACTGCAGCCGCCAGCAAAAGATTCGCATTGATGGACGATCGTGTAGGTAAATGTGAGCCGAGGCGTTCTTACCTACAAGTAGTAAGGATTGATTCATTCTGGCTCACTCAAAAAAGTGTGTGGCGAACGACGGACCTACCATGGCGCCGACTAAAAAAAAAAAAAAAAAAAAAAAAGTTTGGAGTCTTTTTGTATGTTTTGGCACACGCCCAATCGATTGAGCTAACCCATTTTAACGCATCTCTTTCCATTCAAAAGTTACAAAGCCACTTGTATACTCAATAAATGAACAATAGCCTTATAATGAGGGTTGAGCCATTGTGTCCGGCTTGCGCCGCAGGTAGTAGAGATAGGTGCAGTCCCTAATGCATGTTCACTTCATTTAGGTATTTAATTGAGAACTTATGATAATATGATAATCAATATTTATTATTAGCAATACACCAATATATTTTTATTTTATATGTATATTATTTAATATTGTACGGCCCCCCACGATGCATATAATATGAAATTGTTATTTAATAAGTATGAATTATTTAACTATTATCAATTATTTTTATTATTTAAATAAACTAACCTAACACCTTAACTGTGATGCACTGTTCGACGCCTGATTAACCAGCAGTGGGCATTAATTATAAGCTGTGGATGATGTAATTGCAAATAAAATTTTCGTGAAGTTCATCGTTCAGCGTCATGTTATATTGCGAATCACTATACATTGAATGCAAATATAAAAAAAAAAGACGGGTTGCACTCCGGGAGTGCCGGCAGAAGTGAAAACTTGCCGCTCGTATTAAAACTTATAAAGTACTCACTCATTTTCTTTCGCTATTCATAATACCTTAATAAATACAGTAGATCTATAAAATCATGTACCAATGACCACTACTACCTGCCGCGGGCGGCCGCTAGTTCATAAAATCTATAATAGGTATGTACCTATACCTACTACAGTCACGAAAAACGCCTTGGTATGCTTGCTACTAACTATTATCTATTCTGTGACGTTACCGTGTCATAGTAACTACTAGCGTATCTGTAGCGTCTTACGCTTTTTCGATCAAGTCACGTGATCCTGACGCCCTGACGCCCTGACGCGAGTTTAAGATTTTATACCCATTACAGAAAAAGTGCTCAACGCCGCTAAAGAAGTTTTCACTTCAAAAATCGATAGATAGTGACCACCCAAAAAGGCATTTTGCTTGTCGAGACATGACGCCAGTTTATTGCTACCTACGCTAAAAGCATGTCAGATTACATCTTAGATAAATCAATGTGAGTTATGTGACGCTGCATACCTGTTGAAACATGTCATCAGTTTTTTGCAATACTTCTCTGCTATAAATGTCCAAAACCCCGAGTTACTGTCACAGGCTTACGCCATTCGTGCATTCGTATTGTTATAACGTGTAATAACATCTGCGTGTATTCTAAAATTATTCGTTACTCAGCACACAGTCTTTGCCACAATAAATAGTGTTTCCGTGTTCTACCGTATAAAATGGTAAGTTCTGATTTCACCTTTGTACTTAAACGCTATCAATACCTATAAGCTAAACCGAGTTCAAGATACCCTTGATGACAAATTGTTGTAGTGCCACTTAAACTTTATTTGAGCTCGATGTGATCTATGATTTTGCATTTATGTTGTATGTCTACTTGTATCTATGTATTTTATAAAAGTAACATGTCGTTACAGGACACGCCAAGTTACTCCCCCGTGGAGCAGGTTGATGAAGACAACACTTTCAAGCAATTCTATTATAATACTATATCTGATGATGAGGACGCCACCAATTGCGTACCATACTACCTTGCAAAGAAATCTATGTGTAAGCGCCCCCGCAGTAGTCTCAGCAACATAGATGAGTTCTTTCCGGAAGTGCCGCTAAAAAAGAAGAAAGCAAAAAACTCATCAAACGTTGGACGAATGAACAAAGAGGGTGGTACATCATACATATCAACAAACACAGACGACAGTGTTAATGCAGCACATCTTATAAAAATTGATGTGTTTGATGTGAAAAAGCTGAGCAAAATTCCTCCTCCCCAACATTGGAAACACGCTGACGTTCGTGTCAAATATTATTGCAAGGAATTGAATAACAAAAATTATGAAAATTTGAAAAAAATTGTTTATCAAATCACCAAGGAGATATCGGAATCCGAAGACAGCAAAATATAACTAACTAGGTGAATAACTTGGAGCACTGGTGGTCTAGTGGTAGTGGCCCCGCCTTCCGATCCGAAGGTCGCGGGTTCAAATCCACCCGTGTACCAATGAGTTTTTCTGTCGAAAAATTTATGTGCACTATGCCAGTACTCTCAAAACGGTGAAGGAAAACATCGTGAAGAAACCGGCGTGTTGTAGAACCTATAAAAGTTCGAGCAACACGCGTCAAGGGTCACGCAAAAAAGGGCCCACCAGCGGCCTACTTGCGGAAAAACCTGCCTGCACATCAAGTGCGCATGATAAAACTTAGGTGAATAACTAAATATGTAATAATTATTTTTAGAATAGGTCATTGTCAATATTTTCTTGTGTATCCAGGTATTTTTATTTTTATACTTAAATAAAAAACTTTTTAATTTCATTAAACTTTGTTTTATTTGTATAATGATTCACTTTTAACCACATTTATCGATTAGTTAACTTAGTTAATTTAGTTAACTTTAACTATTGGTATCTGGTCCTTTTTTATTTTTCAAGCATTCATTAAACAACTTGTGTAAAAATAGATCGTTATTGAGGGTATTGTTACTAAATAATTCAGTAAAATCTGTCATAGTATTACCATAAAACTTGAAATACAGATATGTCAAACAATATTCTCCACACACTGTTGTTAGGTCGTGCTGCAGTCTATATCTATTAAAATCCCACTGTCTTGAGTTCCTGCGCAAGAAGTTTTTGTGGTAGTCTTTAGGTGCATGTCCATATGAATCAAAATACTGACCAACACCATTTTTATCTATGTGCATGGCCACCCAATGTGAGCCTGGCTTGTTGTCCGGATCCAAATTACTTGTTAGATACATCGGTTTTTTTACATGCAGCGGTAACCTGTTTGCAGCATACACATTTTTGTGTAAAGCTGGGTGAATGTAGTGTAAATATTTTTGAATATCAATTGTATCCATTATTCTTAATAAGGTAAGCTGTATCAAGTTCAATCTTCAAACCAAGAATGAGACAAGGAAATTTATAAATTACTTTTTATAGCGAAAAAGTAAAAAAAGAGGTTTCAGGAAATAAAACTATTTGTAGGTATGCATACATCAATGTTTTATTTATTTATTATATACTTAACTAAATACAATTTTATCCAATTTTGACAATTGATAGTCTAGGGTCACATTTCAATAACATTATCGAACTTTGCATAAATAATACAATTTATAGTCTGAAAAGATTCAAAACAATACAATTTAATAGTCCGTGAATTGGAATACAATTTTATTACATCCTAACTACTATAGTCTACAGTTACATTACGATTCTTATCAATTTCAATAACATTATCGAACTCTGCATAAATAATACAATTTATCGTCTGAGTCAGAGTAGATTCAAAACGAACCTCCAGTCTAACGCTACCATGTTTTATAAGATTCCAATGAGTGTTTGAATTAGAGCTGAGGTCAGCTGTTAGATCAAACGCCAACATGCAATATCCTTTTGCATATTGCTCCCTAGATATACCATTACCTTCATTCAAAAAATGTATACCTGTCCCTGAAAATAGTGTGTGATAGGCTGCTGTGTAAATATTATTATCGAATGATGGTTGCAAAGCTTTTGAAGGTATTTGTTGACCATCAATGTATAAACAAAATGTATTTATATTGTAGTTTTCAAAATTGAATGGATTTTTTGTTAGACCCCCATTAAAAGCTGCATTGTTCACAAATCCGATTATACACCTTTTGGGAACTTGCCCCAAAAAAATATTATCTAGAGTCTTACCCTGAATCCCCGAAGGAATAGTTAAAACTTTGACTTCAGCTCGAGTGATAGGATATTTGGCTGTAGTAGAGGCTAAAACTTTTTGATGTGCAAGTAATACAGTAGGATTGATTCGTGCTCTACGTATAATAAGTGTTGCATCTGTAATGCATACTTTAAATTTCAAGTCGGATGTTGAAGCCATTAGGTTAAATGTTTCTCTCGAACGAACTAATTTGACACTCATTTCAACACCATTTATTAAAAACTTTTCTTGATTAAATATATCGCCATGGAGATGACCAATCATTTCTATCTCCTTACTTTCACATGCTAATTCTCGTCTTTTATCAAATCCCTCATTTTTTTCATCAGTTGAATCCATTTTCCCAGCCGTATCTTGATACCAAAGACCGCAAGTCAGATGAGATTCCTTAGCTGCAGGAGCATAATTTAATAAAGTTTCCATGTAAGCTCTATAGGCATATGTATTGTTTGGTGGTGATACTAGCTTTTGATTCAAATAAATATCCAGTTGGGTGAAAAGAGAATGGAGCCAATTGTTTACTGGAGCTACAACAGTTGAGTCGGTTAATTTCGTACCATCCTGGTTTTGTATCTTGGCTTTTATGTGCAGCAATGTATGGGATAAATCCATGTAGTCATCACCTGTTCCAGGTACTTGAAATTCTATGGGTCCATCATCAGCTAGAGATGAAATGGGTTTGTAGTGTATCCATAACCCGTTTTCTATACTAGTTTGCGTGGATGGTAGAGCAAATAAATCTAACTCTGATTTTATACATTCACAGGAATGGCTATGCAAGAATGACATTTTAAAAATTATTTATGAGAATATATCTTTTTGATTATTAACTCGTAATTTTTTTTGAGCTTTCACTTTGACAGCCGACGGTGGAATGACTGAACTAAGACGCTTCCTTTTGGTTATATATCCAGAACCAGACATATTCAATCCGTCAATTTTATCATGAGCTTTTCTTTTCAAGTTTGAAGTAGCTACTTTTAATCGGCTTTTAATTGATTCTTCCATGGGGCGGGCAGTAGCCATATCTGATAGAAGACCGACACCAGCATTTAGAACCTCCTTGCCTATAACGCGAGCGCCACTAGAAAGTAAGGGTAAAACTGATCTAAACAACCCTCCTAAAAAGCTACCGATCCCATGGCCACGTTGGTAGGGTGCCCCTTTGTAAATCACTCCAATACCAGAACCAGCTTGATGAGAATAATAATGTTCATATGGACAAGTTATGCTGTTACGGGGATACATTATAATTTTTTGAAATGAAGTTTAACACACACTGTTCCAAACTGGAATGGTATTTTTTGACCTGTGCTGGATCTTATATCTATTTCAATGGTATCAAATTCTCTACGCATTACTGGTAAATAGTGAGGAGGTGAGAAAACATGCATTTTATTTGCACCATATATATACTTCGCTGGATCTAAAGGAATGATTCTCAGGAGAGGAGACATAACATCTCCTACTATCTGAGGATCGATTATGTCACAATAGATAAATAATTGTGATGGCAACCCTAAATGCAAATTTGCGGGGCATTTTCCAAGACCATTATCTACAAGATTTCTATTGGGTTCAAAACCGAGTTGAACACCCAATTTGGGTTTTAGCATCACCGATTTTACTGAATCATCCATCACTGAAACTGACACAAACTTTGATATTTCATCATAGCGAAATTTTACTTTTTCATACATATTATTCAACGCTGTTAAAATATGATTAATGTTATCATAATTTGTAGCTGGAATGTGTTTTTTATAATAAACCAATGAAGGTGTTTTCATATTAGGCATTATCATCGTTTGAGTTATGTAAATAATATTTTCATGTTCTTGAACAGTAAACATGGTACATGGATATTGAAATTCGACAACTCCGACGGTCCATTGTCCTTCCAATTTTATGGCTTTTGGTAATTTAGTTGAAAATCTTGTAGTAACATTGTCTGGAAAATATTCCATAGAACTGTTACTAGGTAATGTTAAATAAAAACTTTCCTTATTCATATTTGTTTTAAATCGGAAACTAGAACCCAACTATTAAATTTATCTGGATAACCTTTCCACTTCACTAACACTTGCTTTCTGTTACCAGAATAGCGGGAACTAATTATTTTATCTAGTTTATAATTTAGAGAGGGGTCATACCCCACTTTTTGCAATTCCTTTTCATAAAAGGTTCCAACAATGTTTTCTTGCTGTAAATCTCTTAGTGTGTACACAATCCATGGAGTCCGATCTATCACTGAAGATATTACAAATATTTCATCACTCCAATTAGATTCATATCCTTTTTGAAATATATGTTTATATTTTGTTATTCTTACATAGTCTCCAATATGAAATTTGGGCAGTGTTGGAGATGTTTTGGTATTATTTTGAACATGTTTGCGTGTATACAAATTGTTCCACACTGTCATTATATTTTTTGAGTTTACATCACAAGGACACATCTTAATGCTGGAATGGTAGCTGTGGTTATATGAATATATTAAGTCCTGTAAAATATCAATGTATTTATATGTATTTTTGTGAGTAAAGTAACGCCACATCCTCATTTTGAGTGTCCTTTGAAATCTTTCAACTACACTAGCCTTAATATCGGGGTTGTTTGTAGTATAGTAATTGACATTCTTCGTTTTAAAGTATTTTTGAACATCTTTCGAAACAAATTCGGTTCCTTTGTCGGATTGTATATGGGTTGGTGTTATATCGGCTTCACGAAATATACTTTCAAAACATGTTTTAATCGATTCAGAATTTTTATTTTTCATTGATCGAGCATAGGCAACTTTGGTAAAAACATCAATAACACAAAGTATGTAATTAAAACCATCATTATATTTTGAATAAGTTCTCATGTCGCTTAAGTCAGCCTGCCAAAGTTCATTAAGATTAGATAAGACATATTTGTTTCGTGGAAATTTTTTGTGAACCGGTTTATGCAGCGTGTATGTTTCTTGTGATTATAGCCATCTTTTAACATCTTCTCTGTTCATTTTACCTTTCACAGCACTAGCCAGTTTATCAACACTGGCATATCCCGCTGGGTGTGAAGGGTTATAGTAAATATTGTTTATTTCTAATAAGGACTCCATTTTTCCCAATCTATCTTCTGTCTGTTTTTGCTAGTAACTGGTGTTGAAAATTCTTCCTCCTCTTTCCGCGATGTGTATTCTTTATATGGTGTAATCGGAAGCTGCTGCATATAGTCGACTCTTTGTGGATTTCCAATATAAATCATTGGTATTTTAATATCTTTCAGTGCTTTTGCAAATTTCTCCCATCCTATTGGAGCACTTCTTTTTAGCGGCCTCAATGAATCATTTACTAAGTCAACAATATTACTCCCAGGGATTTTTTCTTTGTCTACAGTAATTATACCATCAGCATCCCAATCAATTTTATTTTTGTTCGAGGCCAACAAAAACAATAATCTCTCACCCTTCCTTATATATGTTTTAGGCACCAAGCTGAGTATGTGTTTTGGGGTGTAAGCAGTTGGTTTTTCATGAGAAACAGTAATATTTACCTGTTCCTCACCTTCGTTTGGAGACTGAACAGTAACTGAATCTTTAACACTGATTTCATTGTTTTTATTATCAACTGTGTCATATCCACTATTATTCCTATCAGATACTTCATTATTTGATACGATGGCTAATTGAATTGGTCGACGTCCTTCTTCAGCAAAATGTAAATATCGCTGCAAAACTTGCATATATAGAGTACACTTTTTTCTTTCATCCATATCACTTTTTAAAATGTATTGCATTTCCATATCTAATCGTGATAGGGGGTTATCAGCCGTATTATGCTGATTAAGTTTTTCTATTACACTTGGATCAACAAGCAACATTTTCTTGGCATGTTCCATTTTTCAAACAAGAGAGGCAACTAATGCACTTAAAATTGAACCCAATATCATTGGTAAAAAGGCACCTCCTTTTTGAATGATTATGTTTTTGCGAATTTTGTTTGTACTTTTACTTACTAGTTTGCGAAGTATGTCTTTATATTTTTTCAATTTTTTTCTAGCTTTTTCTTCTAAGGGCACTTTTCCTTTTAAAACGTTATGAATGCATTCACAAATACAATTAATTTCTTCTTCATTACACGATTTTAAAAGAGCTTTTATGTATTTTGGTTTAAGTGTATGCAGGGCTCTAAGTAAATCCGTATGCGTCTTTAGTCTTCGATGCATTATTTATGACTGATATGAATTTGTTGATTTTTAGCATATTTAAACACTTTTGTTGGGATGTACACGGTACAATATCCGTCTGAAGGGAATATTTTTGTCTTAAAACGACACATGTCATTAGTATCTTGTTTTAAATCAATCATTAGGTACCCATGAGCTTCATTAGTCGCATCTTTGTAAGAATCTTCCATAAACTTCATATTTTCTGGTGAAACTTGTCGTGCTAGGTATCGAATTTGAGTCTTATCACGAGGATTTTTGAAATAGATGATATAACTAGAGTTCAGTGATATGTCTCTTTGGCCTTTACCTTGATGAAATAAGTTTTGTGTTATGTAGAAAACACTCAAATTTCTGTGATGACTACCTTTTGTAAAAATATCAACAATGCGTCCATCGGATTCCCTCATGAGATCATCAATAATTATTAATTGCGGATCCTTTCCATCGAACATACTAAGATCTGGTATTCCTTGAAAATAATTTACGTTTCTCAAATTATACAACGGTTGCATTTCATCAAAACACCATGTAGTTTGAACAAAATTCACACTGCAAACTTCTTTTACATATTTTATAAAGTTTGTAACAAAATTAGATTTTCCACACCCACTTGGACCAGCCACTATTGCAGTAAATGGATGATTGAAATGAAACATTTTTTACTACCAACACGTGTTTCTGGTATGAGGTAAATGAAAATAATGAAACAATGTATCGAAAATTTTAAATATATATATTTATGTAAACTTAAATTTAAAATAGAATTAAAATGTATATTGTCTTAAAATAAAGGAACTGTATAACTATATTATTACATTAACAACTAGGTACTTTACAAAGGTGCGGTGAGGTAGGTACCTAACTAGATACTTAAATTCTAATATTACTTAAACTTAGTTTCTTAAACTATAATGCCCCCATGCTAAAGTATTTACAGAATTCGATAAAATAAGACGTTTAGTATCATTATGTGAAAGACATGTTTTGTTAATTTTTTGAGTGAAAATGACATGCTTTATTGACTTAAATCTATACATGTGTGAAAATTGAATATTTTTATCAAAGAGACACGTCTTATAGTTATCCATTGTAAGTTTTTTAGTTACACATTTATTGACTCCTTTAGCCTTTGTTATGATTCTATTCTCAACCAGCATTGCATACATTTTCGATCGTAAGCCCACAAACTCTGTAAAGATTTTACCGTTATTTTCATCTTTAAATAACCCTACTCTTTTTTTGTTGACAAGTGAAAAATTAAATACATTGTCTGGTGGATAATCAGATGTATCGAAGTATGTTTGAATATCGTCTTTAATATCTCTGTAAAAATCGTTTGTAAATATTTGGTAAACCAAACTGTCTGTATCTGTGTATAATAGATTGATATTGGTTTGAAATTTATTTTTCATGTAATTATAATGGAAATCATACATCAAAGTTTTGGAAATATCTAAAACACACAATCCTAAATAGATGGGTTTGTTGTAAACCAATTTTGTTTTACGAAGTTGTATTGCAACTAATTCTTCTGAAAATATGGAAAGACTATGAAATTCAGGTCTTGCTATTAAACTTTGAGCCCCTTGAATCTTCCCTCGATTTTCCCAGTGAGTGAGCAATTTAACATTTACCCGTTTCTCAATGTTTTCCATTGTTTTTCCAAAGATTGCATTGTTCATAAGCTTATAGAAATCCTTTTCGAAATCGGATTTGGCTTTGGTTCTTTGATTTGTATTTAATTCTATATACTTACTTAACCATGGACTTTGATCAAATTTTAAAATTCTATGAATTTTTTTAAGTTTTAACCCCATATTTAAGCATTGTATTAAATTTCTGTAGTGTATTACGTAGTTACTTTTATTATTTAGATTTGGAACCAGTTTAAAGTCTTTTGTATTTCCTATACAAACATTTTCTGGACAGAGTGGAAAATCAGAATGTAAATCATGTAAGTTATCAGGATATTCTAAATCTACTTCTAAAATATAGCCGATTTCAGAATCGATTGCAACTTTGAAATTAGTCTCAATATCAACCCACTGGAAACCTCCAACGGGGAGATACTGCGACATAGCCCAACCATATAAATTATTAGCATCAAGATATATTAAAAATGATGTTGCCCGATTTTCATCGTAATTATTCATATAGTGGTTGTTTGCTTTGGCATATCGATGACTGCACTGTGATACTCCACCTCGAATACCAGATTTAATAAAGGCAATTTTATCAAAATCTGTTAGCAACTCTAATTCTATTTTTGTGTATTTTAACATCGCATCCCAACTTAAACCTGGTGCTGTATAGTAATGCGCAGGATCCAAACCATATGTACTCATACAAACAGTTCTAAAGTTTTCAAAAATGTCACTTAGCAATAAAACATCTGTCTTTAAGTACAAATCAGAATAATCACTCATAGAACGACATTTAAAATGCTGCCAAACATCTTTAGCATGTTCATAGTCTTCATTTGAAACGTTTGTATCCGTTATTGAGCTAAAGAATTGGTTTTGTGTAGGAAGAGATTTTTGTTTAAGACTTTCTAGTCCGGTCATAAATTCATAAGGATATACACCTTTTCTTTTTAATCGGTTAAAATCCTGTTCATTCGGAAAATGTTTCCTCAATTCATCGAATTGATTGATGTTTAGATTATTTGCTAGTGTCTCCAAACTACATGACAAAAATTTCAGAGAATCTATAAACCGTAAACTTACTCGATGGTTATTAACTTTTAATAATTTTGAAAAAGATATATAACGCTCTTTGTTTTGGGGAATTATTTCCACTGCACCTTCAGCAAAATTTAAGGCATGGACAATAAAATGAGCATCATAATTACTTAGATTATGCAGGATAACCGGAACGAAACATTGACTTCTAAATTTACTGCTACATATTTCATGAGCAACACCTCGAAAAACGCCTGTATACCAATCGTGGTCTATTATTTGTTGGGATTTTAAATCTCTCCCACAAATGTAGCATGTAGTAGCTACAGCTATTTTATCTTTGTCCATATCTGTTAAAGGTAATGGACATTTTTGAAAATTATTTATTTTGGTAATTATTTCAATGTCTTTCTGTAAGCTTTCCATAAACTTTTTTGCACAGTCATCACCCACATAAGTTCTGTATTTGGAAAGACTGTCGTCATAAGCACATTTAATGTAATACCCGAAACTATATACATCATGTCTTTGAACATTTTCCGTATGAGGTAAATCTGGATCATTTGAACAGGATGTGATTGGTCTCAGAAATGATTCAAAATCTGCATATATAACGAACGGAACCTTGAGTTGTTTTTGATATTTATCAAATGAAACCTTATTATTGGAAACATTTTCACCGAACCAATTCTTTAAGCATGGTTTTTCGGAAGGTAAGTCAGTACGAATTTGATTACAATCTCGCTCTTGATGTTGCAATAACTGCTCGTGATTTGGAAAATACAATAAACAGCCATCACATAAATGTATTGCGGCGTGTCGCGAGGTGAGTTGACTTCTTATTAAACGTGACATATTTTTGATATAGCAATAATGACCATTAGAACCATTTGTTATGTATAATAAGTTAATGTGACAACTTTTTCGACACTTTGTGAAATATAAGGGGCCAACAACAGAATTTTGTTTTTTAACATCATCATATTCTAATCCGAAAACATTCACACTAATGTTGTTTAATTTTTCAACTTTTGAGATGTCACATAGTTTAACGGGGAAAGAAACCCCATCAAGTATTAATTTATTTTCATTTCTTACATATGATGTAACTCTATCAGCATTTTTTGCAACTGGATACAATGCCGACAGTAATGCCCATTGGAAACATTTAACGTCTGCGTTTTTAACATTTACTACTGCTTTTTTTGATTGTATATCATGTGGTAATTCAATGTATGATGTACCACGTAGCGGGTTAAATTTATTGATATTCATATCAATGCTCACAATTTTGGATAAACTCCAACCACTATCCTTTTTTTCAAATTCGCTTATTTTGTTAGACAAAGTGTCCTTTAATGATTTTAAAAATATATCTAAATCATCACCTTGCATGATTATAAAGTTACTAGTTTGAAAGTCAAATGAGTTTTTTATTTCTTTTGTTTGTTGTACAAAATCAGCGTACAATATAAAGTTAACTTTAAAAATTATTAGTTCTTTAATAGCTTCATTGATTAAAACTGAAATTGTTTCATTGATTGATTCTACAAATAACTCAGGAGTTTCAAAATCTATTTTCGTTTTATCTATTTTAGATGTTATTTTGTATGTATAAACACGGTTTCCAAAAGCTGATTGTATAAGATCAACATTCGATAAAGAATGTTGAATTTTAACAGAGTTATATTTATGTTGTTTACTATTGAAATGGCTATTTAAATACCTCTTTTTTATTGGTAAATTGCAGGTAGTGCAATCTACAGTTCCAGTTTCAGCTTCCATACAAAGATTGAGTAATTCATTATCGAAAATTGGGTCAAATGCTTCCTGCGATGTTGATGGTATTTCCAAATGGTTTTGTTCCTCTGGCCGTCTTCTCTTCATTTTATATATATGCCCTCTTCATCAGATATAGTATTATAATAGAATTGCTTGAAAGTGTTGTCTTCATCAACCTGCTCCACGGGGGAGTAACTTGGCGTGTCCTGTAACGACATGTTACTTTTATAAAATACATAGATACAAGTAGACATACAACATAAATGCAAAATCATAGATCACATCGAGCTCAAATAAAGTTTAAGTGGCACTACAACAATTTGTCATCAAGGGTATCTTGAACTCGGTTTAGCTTATAGGTATTGATAGCGTTTAAGTACAAAGGTGAAATCAGAACTTACCATTTTATACGGTAGAACACGGAAACACTATTTATTGTGGCAAAGACTGTGTGCTGAGTAACGAATAATTTTAGAATACACGCAGATGTTATTACACGTTATAACAATACGAATGCACGAATGGCGTAAGCCTGTGACAGTAACTCGGGGTTTTGGACATTTATAGCAGAGAAGTATTGCAAAAAACTGATGACATGTTTCAACAGGTATGCAGCGTCACATAACTCACATTGATTTATCTAAGATGTAATCTGACATGCTTTTAGCGTAGGTAGCAATAAACTGGCGTCATGTCTCGACAAGCAAAATGCCTTTTTGGGTGGTCACTATCTATCGATTTTTGAAGTGAAAACTTCTTTAGCGGCGTTGAGCACTTTTTCTGTAATGGGTATAAAATCTTAAACTCGCGTCAGGGCGTCAGGGCGTCAGGATCACGTGACTTGATCGAAAAAGCTTAAGACGCTACAGATACGCTAGTAGTTACTATGACACGGTAACGTCACAGAATAGATAATAGTTAGTAGCAA
Source organism: Thera obeliscata (assembly GCA_947578465.1). Lineage (NCBI taxonomy): Eukaryota > Metazoa > Arthropoda > Insecta > Lepidoptera > Geometridae > Thera > Thera obeliscata. Next base: position 16,167,761 of record OX387912.1, on the reverse strand, counting down.
GCATACCAAGGCGTTTTTCGTGACTGTAGTAGGTATAGGTACATACCTATTATAGATTTTATGAACTAGCGGCCGCCCGCGGCAGGTAGTAGTGGTCATTGGTACATGATTTTATAGATCTACTGTATTTATTAAGGTATTATGAATAGCGAAAGAAAATGAGTGAGTACTTTATAAGTTTTAATACGAGCGGCAAGTTTTCACTTCTGCCGGCACTCCCGGAGTGCAACCCGTCTTTTTTTTTTATATTTGCATTCAATGTATAGTGATTCGCAATATAACATGACGCTGAACGATGAACTTCACGAAAATTTTATTTGCAATTACATCATCCACAGCTTATAATTAATGCCCACTGCTGGTTAATCAGGCGTCGAACAGTGCATCACAGTTAAGGTGTTAGGTTAGTTTATTTAAATAATAAAAATAATTGATAATAGTTAAATAATTCATACTTATTAAATAACAATTTCATATTATATGCATCGTGGGGGGCCGTACAATATTAAATAATATACATATAAAATAAAAATATATTGGTGTATTGCTAATAATAAATATTGATTATCATATTATCATAAGTTCTCAATTAAATACCTAAATGAAGTGAACATGCATTAGGGACTGCACCTATCTCTACTACCTGCGGCGCAAGCCGGACACAATGGCTCAACCCTCATTATAAGGCTATTGTTCATTTATTGAGTATACAAGTGGCTTTGTAACTTTTGAATGGAAAGAGATGCGTTAAAATGGGTTAGCTCAATCGATTGGGCGTGTGCCAAAACATACAAAAAGACTCCAAACTTTTTTTTTTTTTTTTTTTTTTTAGTCGGCGCCATGGTAGGTCCGTCGTTCGCCACACACTTTTTTGAGTGAGCCAGAATGAATCAATCCTTACTACTCCTACATATTCGTAAGTCCACACATCACTAATTTTTCAATAAACTTAGTGATGTGTGGACATTAAATTTTGCAAGTCTGTTCGAAATTTAAATAAAACCTTTATTAAGTTACCTCCTTGGTTGCCTTGTTTGGGGGTAAAAGATCGTTCCATTTTTAACCGACTTCCAATCATAAACCGACTTCCAATCATAAAGGAGAAATCACTTACCGTATAACTTCGTCATTTGTGAGCCGATTTGAAAAATTATTTTTTTATCTGAACGGTACTGCTTCCAGATTGGTCCCATTTTAATTTTATTAAAATCAGTGTTGCCATTTTTTTAAAAATATTTTTTTTAATGTTTGTAACTGCATGCCTCCGTCATTGAACCGATTTAGAAAATTATTTTTTTATTTGGAAGGTTATTTTTACGTCCAGACTGTCCCAATTAAATTTCATTAAAATCGGTTTAGCCGTTTGGCAATGAAGTCGGTTTCTCAAGTTTTTTAAACTTATAATTATTAAATTACACGACAGTTATGAGTTGACCATGTTATCTAACTGGCTGACACGACAGTAAATGATTTTCATACAACTTTTGCCGGCCGCTGCTCGCATGTATTTGGCAAGTACAGCAATTTCGATTTATCTCGAAGAAGATTGTCAAAATAATGCTCAAATTTCCGAGCATGCTTGAGAAAAATATGTTTCTGTCTGTTGGCTGAAGTTTGCTTTAGCTTCCTTTAGTTATTCTCGAATTATCTCTGCACAGACTTGAGCATTACCTAATACATCCTGACTGTAGAAAGTAATGGAAAGCGGTTGCGGTTGACCACAGACTAGTTGCCATAATCTGCTTGATGGATAGGTTGTTGACTCTGTACTCCGTAGGGAACTCAGTCGGATATTCTAAGATATATCTTTTCTTAAACATGCGCGGAAATATTGTCATTACTTTTGAATATAGAACACGCGAAGTATCATATTTACGTATACTGAAAAACCAAAATCACTTCCCGGCGCGTTATCGCTCCGGCAATGTTGTATGAAACGGTGTGCTGTTTGAATTTAGAACTCATTCATCTATCGTATACAATGCACTGCCTGTTGTCCCTCAACTTGAGACATACCTATGTTCAGCCTCACGTGCGCGTAGTTTTACCGGCACCCACACTCTCCAAACCGAAACACAGCAATGCTGCTTCACGGCAGAAATAGGCACATAGAAAACCTTCCTGGAAATGTAAGGCAGGCCCAGCAGTGAAAGGTACCTATGTACTCCTTACGAAATTACCACTAAACACTTCAAAAGTAAATAGAGCTATTACCCAAATACCAAAAATAGCCGCCCCATTCGGCTAAATTGGATTAAAACTGAACTTTCGACACCTAATTTGAACTTTTAATACTACGGTGTGAAGTGGCCGGAATGTAATTAAAAGATAAGGCAGGTTTATATTGAGGCTTTCAACAACTGACGTCAGTTTATTCAGTCACTAGCGGATCGCCCCAGTTTCGCACGGGTGTCATTTAGAAAAAGGTGTTGAAAATGTGAAGTCACTGCTTTTTAATTTTTCCAGCCATGCGAATATGCGATGGCCAGCTGTCAAATATGACAGCGTTATTTGCAATTTGACAGCGTTTCACTGATTGTCATCGCCTGGATTCAGAGGGATGTCGGAGGCCCTAAGACTTATGCTATTGACGGAATTGCCCGAAGCCTTAGCCTGACATCATTGACAGGCGTCAACGACTCAATGTAAACCTTTTTTACGAGTTCTTTACCCTACACTTACATACAACTGTACCCACACGGCCGGCGAAGGGATGAAATTACAGAACGCTTTGTCGGTAGCTTTGATATAAGTACCTATCCTGCCAACATACTTAGTTAGAATTTTACGAACAAGCATGTTTTTTTTTGTTACAAAAATACATGCATTAGGTACTTTACCTACAACTTACCCATCTACACAAAATAACAGGGTGCCTGGATCAAATATTTGACAATTCATGTTGCAGAGAATTATAATTTCAAACCTGAGCTATTTATAATAATATTACCTATGTATGTTGTTAATAACGTGCAATTTTTGGATAGCATTTCCGATCCACCGAAAAAATATTTTCTGACATAACCTAAACATCCTGCATACGCTAACGAGTAGTGTAGGTAAAAAAGGCAGGAATAAACAAAAATACCATTGTGGAAATAAAATGCCGTCCGTATTTTTCTGTTTTCATGAAGGTTTTCATTCATATTTCGCCGTCTCGTTCCGTCCAGCGATTACGGTCTGCGTTTGAACGTGGAACGTGGTTTCTTTTTTCGCGGCAATTTGGGCGTTGTTCGGTATGGACTTTTTGCGGCCAGCTTTAATCGGTGTTGCCATTTCAAAGGGGGCTTTTCATTTGTCTGACGTTTATGACGTTTTGTGTTGTTTGGCCCTGTTGTATGAAAGTACTTACTGTCCACTATACCTCCACAGTAAACCCACCCCACATGAAGCCCTGTAAGCGTTTATTTTTATTACGCTTGCTAGCATGCAAGTATTTGTTTATTGCTTTACCTTCAAAAAATCGCGTCAGTTGGTCGTACCGTAGTTTCTACGTAATGGGGGTGGATATAGGTACGGTCGGATGCTCAAATGAGCTACGTCGATAAAAATAACTGCGGTTTCGTAACTGGCAGTAGCTGTCATCGGATTATTTTTATAGTTTCGTCTGATTAAAAGTGGTTTCTATTTTTTCAGGTTCAAGTGAGCGCAGTAATGGTGGGATGATGTAAAAGCGATGCTGCTGCAGCAGGCGTCTTCGTCGCCTGGTCCCAGCGGCACGGCCAGTCCCAAACTAACACAGAGCCCCAGACCAAATCCCAGTCCCAGTTTTGGACCCAGACTAACTGGCAGCCCGAGTCTGAGCGATGGCGCTTCAAGTTCCAACAGCCCCAGGCTGGGTGCCAGCCCCAAGTACGGGAGTCCCAGATTGGGATCAGGCAGTCCAAGACTGGGGTCTGGGAGTCCTGGACTGGGGAAGTCAGCGGTGGAAGATGAAGCGGCGCTGGAGAGGCTGCAAACAGAGTTAAAGGAAGGATGGACTGTTCACACGGGGAGGGATAGCAGACTGTATTATTGCAAGTAAGATTCACTCTTATATCTTATTTTTTTGCGGACTACCTCGACCCGAAAGCAGATAATGTATTTAGAACAGCAATATACTAAAGTCATGTTTTAATTCGTTTCAAATTCACAATCACTTCAAAATGAACTAAGTAAATGTATAATGAACTAAGTCAGGGTGATTATTAGATCATGTTGAACAAAGCTGGTAATGTGATAATCCACGTACTTAACAATAGTAAATATAGCTACCCTCATTGTTTGGTAGAGGCTGTCAGTAATGATAGCGTTCGGTGTTGGAATGTGATTAGTAGTAATTACCTTGTGTACTTGTTAATTGGACGGTACGGACGGATTTCAAGCATTTCTGGTGAGATAATATGCATTTTGAAACTAAAGAACGGCTCATCACCACCGATTTACTTAGTTTTTGGTCGACATCAAAATCAACTATGGGATAGGTATTTGAAAGTTTTTGAGGCTGAGTTGCCGTTAATTGAGGTTGCAGGCGATGCTCATTAAGAACAAGGATCACTTTGAAACGTCTGAAAGCTTTGGTGAGTCTAGATGCCAGTTTCATAAACGAAAAAATAGCCGAAAGTCAAGGCAGTGTTCGTTAAAAAAACAAGATCCCGATTATTATTAAGACTGCCAAGGAAGTATTTGGCAAAATACTGTCAATGAGCTTCGCCATCAAAGTTTATGCCAACAAAGCTGTAACAAAAATACTCCAAGGCCGTATCACTGACACCTCATTCATTGTTCCAAAAGGGAATGAATAAGATTTTTCTTCTACAAATCGTTTACCATTGATCAACTGCGTTCAATATTGACTCACCTACTCCTCCTCCTCTCCGGAATGGGAAGCATTTCATCACTTTTAAAGGATACCTATTTATTACTGGCAACATTTTTCAATATTTTTCGCCATGGAGTGTGTTTAGCTGGCATTAAGTATGTAAGATTAAAATAATGAGGCAGCATCTATGTTGCCATCTTTCTGCTACTGTCTGCACATGAAATGCATTTATTGCATAAAATCGAAATAATGATAGGTTAGATTGTGGAATAAAAAGCTCGCAAAAAGTAGAAAGGGACATGTCAAATAAACATGTAATGAAATCTTAGGATCCCATACCATTTCAGCTGCTGTTTGTGAACAATGTTTAACATGCAATTATTGTACGTCTGCATCGTCTATGGCTATCCTTCGCTTACATTTCTATCTAAGTAAAATAAATATTCTTAGTTTCTATCCTATTCCCAGTTATTGTTCGTCTCGGCATGGCATTGCGTTGATTATAATGAAAAGCTCGGCATCTGTCGCAAACGCGACAATGGAGGACAAACTGTGGCTTCGCTCGTTCGGAACATTCATGCTGACGTCAATATTTTCCCGCCATTGTCTGATGAGGGCTGTCACTGTATCGTTTTAATTACCGGCGTCCTACTCGCAGTGGTTACTGGAATTCAGGAATGACATTCATTCTACCAATTAAACATCATTATATAAAATATGGGTTCATTTTAATATGGCGATCAGTTTCGCCGTAATTTGATACGAAACTAATTTAATAAATAGGTACTAGGTCCACCGAAAAACTATTTTACGGTTTGCTAGTCCATTAAAAATAACTTTTTAATGAATCTCATGATGAATTAATTAAAAAGTAAATAGTTTTAAACTAGCAACCCTAAATCCAACATGGCGGCATGCCATCACTCAGTATTCCCGCCTTCATTACACGGATTGAACCGAGACAATATAGAGATATCCGCTTGTAAATTACACACGGATCCGCACCCATGCCACAGAATAAAATAAGTGTAGGGAAGTAATTCTGTACCAGCTGTTGCTGCGACAATTCATACTGCTTATAGTAGTTACAGTTTCAAACTTTTACGATCTAATTGATATTTCGATGGATAATACACAACTTACGTATTAAGTGAAACCAGAGTAAAAAGAATAACATATTTTACTATTACAAACAAGTAGGTAATTCGATAACTCCTGTTCATATTCATATTCATTTATTTATTTGTTTGATCTGCAAAGCTTAAAATTTATCTCGATATGAAAACAGAGAGAAAACTTTGTCTCTATGAACCTACCTTAGCTGTTCGCATAAAGCTAGCTTTGTTTGCATTGTAATCTCGATATATCACAGAATTAATGTTTGGTCTTATCTGTTTTTTTATTACTAAAAGCATCTTCTATTCTACAAAACAATATCGGTTCTGCGCAAAGATCGTAGGTACTATCGTTTGAATATAGAACGGATATCAAGCATTTCAATTTCGGCTCAAAACACCTGTATTCTAAAGTTTTTAACTTCAATAACACTGTAAGAACAAATTAATTACCAAAGTTTGAGCTCCGCCTATTTCGCACCACCTACTTCGCTCGGAGATAATTTATATTCTGATTTTGAGAAACAGCGCAATATTATTTTGGGAAAATTAACAGGCTCCTTGTGGCAGCACACAATAATGTAAAGTCGGTTTACGGACGATAGTTGAACGTGACAACGTCAAACAGCTGACGCATCGCGCACGCGGACGCATCGCTCACTCAAGAAGGAGAAAGACAGATGTCGAACGCTGCCGAGCGCGGAGGCCGATTGTGCCTCTTTGTCGCTCGTTACGCGCTCTCGCTTGGACTTCAAGCCTTAAATGGAACGCCTCAGAGTGAGGTAACGCCGCATGAGTCATGTTTTTTCGTGCGTGCAGCCGGTTTTATCGAATTATTCACGTCAAAAAAACATTCATCCGTTACTATGTCAGTCGGAATGATTGATCTGATACTGAGTAAATGCAGTGGGTATCCATGGGTACCTACGAAAATAATACTACTGAGCATAGGCCTCTCTTTGCTCTTGCCATTTACCACGATCTTGGGTCACCCTTACCCAAAAATAATAATCTCCAGCGAAAGATGTTTCCATAATCCTCACCCTTCCAAAACCCGGCCTGACGTTCCCAAACCTTCAATCGAACACATACGAATAAAATACGCAGATAATCTAATTCATTGCGCTTCATTCGTTGCGACCCTGTGTAGTGCCTCCCTCCTCCCCTTAAAAGACTGGATTACACTGAACGTTTTTCATTTATTTATAGCTTTTGTCAGCTGAAAAAATGTAGCCTATGAAGGCTAGATTTTTCAAGTTACTAGTCATCTAGAATGCGGAAAAAGACGACGCAGCAATCTTCAAGAGATCAAAACAACAGAAGGTTTGAAACTTACCTAAATTCTTAGTCATCAGGATCATTAAATAAAAAACTGCAAATGCAGTATTTAGTCTACTGTTGAACAAAAGCCCTCCGTAGATTAATTTGTTGGGTTTCTAGGAGCCCTTAGTAAACTTTCTTAACCTTGCCCAAATCCAAACGTTCTGCGTTGGCGATCAATGAAACGCTGTCAAACATCGCTGTCATATTTGACAGAGTTTCACGGAACGCCACCGCAGAATGAAAAAACCATAGATTGCCGGAATCTGTAAAAATAACGCAAAATAATCATTTTTATTTCCTTCTCAAAGATAACGCAAATATAGAACGTTGTAATCGATATGCTACCTTGTAACAAGATGTCACAAGCTTGTTCAAATATATCCGAACGGCATTTTCAATCGGCAATCTTGTCTACACCTACCCTTACTCCTCCCAAGTCTCCCTACACCCCTCTCTCCTTATTACCTGCTACAGGTTCAAAAAGAATTTTCACAGTATTTTTAAATGATTTAATAAAGTTGCAAAGGGCTCGCGAAACGCAAATTGGTTTGAAAAAGTCCGTTTATAATTTGTTTCCACTTTCCAGAACTTTTCAATTTCGCTGCAAAAATTGCAGAAGTATTGCTAGGAAATAAATAAAGTAAGTTCTTCCTTTTCTACTACAGTTGATTTTCATTTACGAGAACTAACGAAATCATCTACAATAGACAATAGATGTCAAAGTGTTAACTTTTATTGCTTTTATGTAATCCTTCTAGCAATCCTAATAATCTTCTTTTTCAAATTAAAATTCAAAACTTCTTTATCTAGTTGTATCACAAGTATAACTAATGTCTTTAAAGCTGTCTCTGAAGGTGAGTCTAGGTGCCAGTTCCACGCGACCAAGCCTAAAACCAATTTTAATTTTTTAAGTTGGATTTATTCTTCATAACATTTTATTTTCACATAAACTAGTTAAATTTATTAAAATTCTCAAAGTTTCCCAGTAATCTACAAATCCTTGTAACGTTTCTCAAATTCTATAAATTTACTGTCAAGAGATAAGCCAACCTTGCGGAAAAAATCACCGAGATCCCGTGATTCACCTGCCGCCGTGTTTTCTCGTCAAAACTCTAATTTAATTTGGGGCTTTTGAGCGTCCCCGTGGTAACGAGAGATTGAATAATTTGCATTAAATTTAGCGTTTTTTGCGTTAACTCGCAGGTTATGGGATTGTCTTTGGTACGTGATACAGGAAGTTTTAACTGGATTTGAAATGATTACGCTCAAAATCGGGAAAAAGCTTCTTTTGTACTTAGTACTTTTTCTTTTTGTATTTTCTTTGTGGTTGGCACATTATTTTTGAAGATTATGATTAGCAGGTATTGTTTTGCAGGATGTAAACGGCCTGTCTCCAGCGACTCTGATTTGCACCACAGTGTAGAACGATGTTTCTTCATCTCTAAATAAACGGTTGAGATCATCTGTTTGGGGATCTTTCACAGAATCGTTACCCCTTTACGATTCTCCCTATATTTTCCTATGTCTCTCTTAATCTATAATATATTTATTGCACAGTGAGATATAATAAATAGGAATACCTGAATATAGCAAATACTGACCCGTTATAGGACTGCAGGTCTCATAGTCGCCCAAAATAGAGGAGAAAAGAATAGGAGACTGCATGGCAAATCACCATACAAAACAACAAAAGAAATAAAGCCCTGCGCACATCTAGACGATGGCGATCAGTGAAACGCTGTCAAATATCGCTGTCATATTTGACGGCGTTTTACTGATCGCCATCGCAGATCGCCTAGATGTGGTCGAAACCTAAGTCGACCTACTTAGACAAAACAAGTGAAGTGTTAAGATAAGCGCACACTTCCCCCGCCACGTTCTTACTTACTGTGACAATGTAGTGTGTGTTTGTGTGCCAAACTTAGTAGGGGTGGTAAACAACACAAAAAAATAATTAAAATTACTATGTAATGTAAACATGCATATTAATGCCCACACGCGGCTTTTGTTGTGTAGACAAGCTAAAGTATGTTATGAGATTAGTTCTGGGTTTCTGGAAAAAGAATTTAAAAAGTATACTACTAATACAGAATTTGAGCAGAGAGATGCTTGATACCAAGTAAGCTTTCTCCATCCACCTACTTCCTGCGATCTTTAGTTACAATTTCTTTAATGAATTAATAGTAATGGTACAAAAATTAGAATCCTAACCGTTAGCGAGGAAATCAAAAGGGCACAAGAGTAACTTTTCATCCCACCTAAGCGAGGAAATGACTTAATCCAGAAAAGAAAATGGCGCTCATAAACCAAATAAAAAAAAGTTATGCACCAGAAAGGTTCAGTCAGAATTTTTTACAAATTGTAAAAGGTCGTATAATAAATTCGGCACCATGGAGGTAAGAAGTAAATCGATTTAATGATGTCATGAATTCACAAACTTAGTGCGCACGATGTTCTAAATTAAATTTTACTTTATCTTCTAGCGGATGAAAACGGTTCTTGCACTCAGATATGGAAGAGCAAAAATACTCTTTCCGCAATGGAGGGATAAAATACTATTTGTTTTGCAAACGGTCCATACAACTGAAACAAACAAGTACGGGACGGCCGTGTCTCGTCTTGTTTTGTGTCAAGTCTCACTTGTTCCGAGACGTGCTTGCCGACATATTCGAGACCCTTCCACCTACGTCCTACATAGTTATGGCACTTAGAGCAATCTTTATCTGATTTAGATGCTCCCATATCTGAATCAGATATAGACTTCAGACTGATGAAGTACCGAACATTTGCAAACTAAAAGGCAGTCAGGGATATTTATTCGCTCTCAAAGTTTTCGAGGACTGAGACTACTAGAGTGGAATGGTACCGAGTCTGTATTTATATAAAACCCTGAGCTCTGATTTTGTACTCGTACTTGTTTTGAGTTAGATACATTAAAGGGTGTTATATTCTAAATAAGTAATTACAAAAAATAAAAGTAGGTATTGTATCATCTATTTGGATTCCATAATACAAGCTCAGCTTAATTTGGGACTAGATAGTGTTGTGAGGATTGTTTACAATATATATTTATCTAGTTATTTCGCTCTTTCAAGAGTGTCTTCTAAGTATACCTTTTTTTAATGTCTAAATGTCAAAAAAGCTGTGAACGACATTCTGTTCTTTATTTAGTATTAGCATTGCACCCGTGCAAAGCCGGGGCGTGTCGTTAATGTTACATATAATAGAAGAGCTTATTTCGATCCCAATAGCATTCTTAAAAATTCATGATCGCCTTCTAGAGAAAATTACATTGTTTATCAAAAATAACGTAAACTAGAATACTCCTAACTAGACATGAACGCGTTACGAGCTCAAGTTTATCATCATATTACTTAGCTGCCGGTTAAAGCTGAAACTACACGTTCAATATTCCCATAGATGGCATAAGGCAAACATTACACGTCCCCTGTTAAACTCCATCACATTATGTATAGGATCACGACCTGCCTCACCTCATAAAATTCTAGTCGAGTATACGAAGTTCAATGTGGAAACTTGATCTTTGATACTGAAAATTGTTGCCATTTCCCAATGCCGTTATAACTTGGCAAGTTGGTGCACCAACAGTGTGCCAAGTCAAACAAGTCTGGAGGCTCCGGGCCCATATCACTAAATATCCGGTTTCAATGTAAAATGAACATTGGACACGAAAAAAGGTTCTTTAAAACCTGTGTTTTGTATTTTGTATTTTGGTAATTTTGCTTTATCGAAGAGATTGAATAGAAAAAACGTTGCTACAAAATAAATATGTTTATGGACGAGCTTATGTATATGCTCGGAAGCATTCTCATCAGTTAACTTTTGTGTAGTTTCAGAAAATAGGAAATATCATAGATAGAACTTATTTTACGAAGTATTCTCATTTTACCATGCAAGTTCTCGTAACTAAATAGAACTTATGAATATTTTACGAAGTATTCGTACAATGCAAGTTCTCGTATCTAAATTGTTTCACCAATTAATTTTGAGTTCGTTGGAGTGAAACTGTATATTGAACTGTACCGTCTGTGTCTGTACCGGCCGTATTCTCAAACAATTTGGCAAATTACGGCCGGGAGCATGTTTGCAAGCGTAAAATTAATCTCACTCGACATTTACACCAAGCCTCGCCACGTCCCTACCGCCATACGCCAATACAATGTAGGTAGCCACATTTGTATCGATTTCTGACGTCGTTGTTTTACCTTTTTTAAAGAGATTGGCGGAACAAACACACGGCCTACTCAATGCCAAAAGCCTGCGCACACCTAGGCCGCTGGCGACCGCGATCAATGAAACGCTGTCAAATATCGCTGTCAAATATCGCTGTCAAATAACGCTGTCAAATTACTACAGAGCACATCTACGTCACTAAAGATGTGCCCTAAGCCTTGTACTGCATCTATCACTCTGGTACCTAAATTTATGTCTGACGAACTCTTTCAGAAAGAGCTCTATTACAAACTGTTAGTAAGTGCTTTGGAGCTGGACGGTAAAACCTGGTAATTACGTCTTAGGACGCTCAAAAATCTCCGTAGCCTGACGCATCAGGTTAAATCCAATATAGCGAACTATAAGATAGATAGGTTTATTTGTTTTACGAAACTCCATAGAATTTAGGTGCTACCTAACTCTTTGTTTTGATTCAAAAGTGTGTCGGCGACGGGAAGCTATTGCCATGCATTGAGTTATGGACGGTGAGTGTTCAAACACTTTGCTTGCGTCCGCCGTCCGCTCTGCGTGTATTGTATACTCAAACTTCGACGTGGAATGTTTGTCAACAAACCACAACAATAAATTTTATAAATATAAATGGTCTTACATACAAGCGTTACTTAGATGTGTCACATTGCCTGTCACAGTTTGTCATTAGCTAGAGGTAGGCAGGCAGTAACTTACCTATAGGTACACTTATCTTCTAAGAATGCTTGTAAGAGAGAAAGTGGTTATTCTTATTGGTCCTATTTACTACTTTAGCAGGCCGCTAATTCTATTGCCATCTCTAATTGTACAACAGTGACAAGAGTATTTTAGTGAACCGTTAAAAGGAATTGGGAAATTTGGGAATGTCTGAACACAAGGTGATAGTTCCTCCTGAACTTATTATAATCTTTCTTCTAATCTGTATTTTATCACAGTAGAAATGCGTGTTAGTAAAAGATCCACGTTTCCCCCCTAGTAGTAATAGGTTGAAAAAAAATCCATGTATCCCGAGGTACCTTTAGGTTAGTAGGGATATGTGAAACTGGCGGGAATAATGAATGAGGGGCTATATAATGCTTGTTGACAAACATTCTACGTCGAATTTGGCTGTAGTATAGAAACGGAGTGGACTACGGTGCGCTCCAGTTGAAGCTTTGTTAACTTGTTTGTATTGGATTATCTTGAAAGCGGTGTTCTGTAATGAAATTCGAACTATTGTTGAGAATCTTGCTTCCGACTTCTGTGAAGAGAGGCAATCTAAGATAAATAAGCAACTCGAGAGCTTTGATAAATTGCGGCAATGGCAATAAAACAAAATCACTTCAGTAGGCCTACCACAAGCTCTGTCTGGATCTGTCTCTGGTTCTGGTTTTGAGTCTGTGTGAGTGCTCACCAGTGCATTATACTTTGAGTGTGACGTTTTGACGTAGGATTATTGTACTTTTTTATTGATTTTATAGTGTTTACTACATTGTGCTAACAGGTAGCACGTGTTTATTTGTAGGTAGGTAGCATGTGTTCTATCTGGAATCTTTCCACTTATGGTTGAACCGACAACCTCGTTACCACAATATCTTCCATTTCACGGCTTGTGGATTCACAGATTTTAATTCTAGATCTGAAGAATCGTATTTAAATAAAAGATTCCACAGAGACGTATTAGCATTGTCTAGAAAACTTCAAAAGTATGAACAAAAACTTCTTCTCTTTTTGTTTCGCTCGTGGAACCGTTTTATTTAAAAATCGTTAGTTAATTAAGTTTCAGCAACTTTTTCCTGTAAACTTTACAGGAAAAGTTACATCTAAAATTAAATCTAGTTTACAATGTAAAGATTTCATTAAAATTCGTTTTTTTTTTAAATATTTTTTTTCAATGTTTGTAACTGCATGCCTCCGTCATTTATGAACCGATTTAGAAAATTATTTTTTTATTTGGAAGGTTATTCTTACGTCCAGATTGTCCCAAACAAATTTCATTAAAATCGGTTTAACCGTTTGGCAATGAAGTCGATTTCTATAGTTGTTTAAACTTATAAAATTGTTATATTGTTGGAAATACTTCGGAGTACCAACTAAAAACAGTATAAAACCAGGCGCAACGTGGAACCGGCCTTCTTTCTCTGCGAGCCACCGTGCTGAACGGACGTCTAAGTATTGCCTAAACCACCTAGTTGTGTCTCTCTTTTCTTGTATAACGTAGTTTTCTTGCTGTTACGATTTTTGTTGTTAATAATTATTTTCTGTTTTGATTTGGTTAATTTTTAGGTTAATTAAATTGTTTTTTTTTAAAGTTATCCGCTTTTGATTCCTAAAATCAGAAGTGGGATAAAGAAAACATTCCCACAGGATTCCCTGATCTGTTTTTTACGTAAAAAGTGATTTTATCTGAAAAAAATATTTTGAGGGTAGTTCACTTTTTTTCGTTTCCTTTGTGCATTATTCTGATTAGGGTGCACTGGTGCACCGCTTTTGTGTCTTTTCACAGCATACATTAAAATGACAAGGTCGAGCCGCTCCAGGTCTCGTCACAGGCGACCGCCTGGATCACGGAGGACGCGCTCGCGGAACGGGGACAGGAGGTCCCGTGTACCGCGCTCCCGCAGTCGCTCGCGGAGTCAACTGTCGTATCGGCGACGCCCCCGTGACCGGCGCTCCCGTGACCGGCTATCCTGTGACCGGCGCTCCTGTGATCAGAGCTCCCATAGCCGATCGCGTACTCGATCGCCCCATCGGCGCACCCGTGACCGGCGCTGCCGTGATCAGCGTTCTCGTTACCGATCACAAGCGCGATCGCATGCGCGATCGCCTCACCAACGCTCCGGTAGCCGGCGGCGCCATAGCCGCTCTCATGAGCGTTCTCCACACCGACACCGACAAGGTAACCCGGTGTGTGAGGAGCGTCCGCGAAGCGTGCGCACGCCCTCCATGCCGCCGCCAGCACCACGGAGCAACTGTGAGTCGTTAGACACCGTTTTATCGCGTCTAGAAGAATTAGAGAAGCGTTCACTTGTCTCTTTGTCCGTTGAATCTGCAGCTAAGCAAAGCGCGGACCATATAGTAGAAGCAATACATTCCCTTAAATCGACAAGTACTCAAAACTATTATGTCTCGAACTTTGACCCAAACATTCATGACGTAGACTCATGGTTCAGCGAGGTTGATAGGGCCAACCTTGCGAACAAATGGGACGATCACGAATGCCTTTCTCGCATAGGTAACTGTTTAAAGGGTGATGCTAAGACGTGGCTTAATGAGTGGGTATCTAACGATCGTTCGTGGGCTAATTTCAAATTAGACTTCAAGCCATTGTGCGTAAAGAAAATAGATTCTGCAGGTATTCTTTTTGAGGTACTCTCCACGAACTCTGATAAATATCAAACCTATGCTGAATTCGCGCGCAGAACGTTGTTAAGGCTGCGCATTGTTAAGGGCATTAGTGACGAGTTGGTAACAGAAATTGTCTTAAGAGGTATAACCGACCCCCAGGTAAAAGCCACCGCGACTAACGCTAACTTGAAGTCAAGTGACTTGGTTAATTATTTATCTGCTTTTATTAAACCCCCGAAAGGCCCATCAGCGGATACCCGCACAAACCGTCACATGACTCACAACAAAATTTATAACAATGATAGATCAAGTGGTTTCAAAAAGCCACTGCGTACCGTAAGCAATGATACGGGCAAGTGCTTTGTTTGCGGTGTTCCAGGACACAAGCAGGCCACGTGCCCTAAACGCTCAAAACCCAGTCCCAGCTCAAACCAAACTTCTTCTTCTGGTAATAAAGGTTCAAACAATATCACATGCGCTTACTGCAAGAAACCGGGTCACGAAATAAAAAATTGCTTTGCCAAACAACGAACAGATGCTGAACCACAAGGTAGTAAGCGAAATGTTAACTTCTGCTCTGCCCCCTTGCAAAAGCGCGCTGATATTGTTGTAGGTGTTATTCAGGGGATCCCAATGGACATTTTAATAGACAGTGGTGCCATTGGCGTGTCCTTAATATCCTCTGAAGTAGTGAAACATTTTTCTTGTGCTAAGAAAACCATCAGCTGTCAGTTGAAAGGAGTAGGTGAATCAATTACCCAAATCGACTCTTACGTCACGCTCACAATTGAGTTGGAAGGTATATCGTTAGAAGTAGATCTTCTTGTGGTACCGAGCAAAAGCATGAATGCGCCCGTTATTATAGGCACGGACGTTCTTAATAGGGACGGTGTTATTTACATACGAACCAAGGATAGTCAACGTATTGTTCGCGATCATAACCCGTTGATGGTGTCAGTTGTTGAGTCGACTGCGCAACCAGTGATCAACACTTCTTTGGTTGGTGATGATTTAGTTAAATTAGAGACTATTTTAGCTGAATATTCTGAACACATGATCTCTGGCACTGCGACGTCTACTGTCAAAACTGGGAATATGCGTATTCAACTCAACAGTGACGTCCCCATCAACTACCGTCCATACAAAATGTCACAAAGCGAAAAACTAAAAGTACGTGACATTGTTCAGGATCTGATAACTAAGGGCGTCATACGCGAATCGGAGTCACCCTACTCAAGTCCCGTCTTATTGGTCAAAAAGAAGGATGGCTCCGATCGCATGTGCGTCGATTACCGTGCGCTGAACAGAATCACCGTTAAGGACAGGTACCCTTTGCCCTTAATAGATGATCATATCGATCGATTGGGAAAGTGTAAATATTTTACTACATTGGACATGGCAACGGGATTTCACCAAATCTGTCTTGATGAAGAGTCTGTACCGCTTACCGGATTCGTTACGAATGAAGGTCACTACGAGTATCTTAAAGTGCCCTATGGCCTTGCCAACGCCCCTATCGTGTATCAGAGGATCATAAGTACAACCCTTCGTGATTTTATAATGGCGGGAAAGGTTTTAGTGTACATAGATGACTGTTTGATTCTTTCAGACACTGTAGACGAAGGCCTACAAACTTTGAAAGAGGTCCTATCGACATTAACTGAGGCAGGTTTTTCAATCAATCAGAAAAAATGCTCGTTTTTGTGCACTGAAATTGAGTACCTAGGGCGGATTATAGGTAATGGGGAAGTACGTCCCTCACCCGACAAAGTTAAAGCTCTCGTAAATTCACAAGCTCCCCAAAATGTTAAGCAAGTACGTCAGTTGCTGGGCTTGGCCGGCTATTTTCGCAAGTACATGGCTGATTACTCACTTATGACGTCATGTATTGCGAAGCTAACTCGCAAAGACGTCCAATTCAACTGGGGACCTGAGCAAGAGGCTGTTAGGCAAGACATCATAAAAAAGTTGACAAGCGCTCCTGTTTTGGCTATTTACGATCCAAATTTACCCACGGAAGTGCATACGGACGCTAGTAGTTTAGGGTATGGGGCGGTCTTGCTACAGATCCATGACAATAACAAACGTGTTGTTGCATACTACAGTCAGGTGACAAAGGGTGCCGAGTCGAAGTATCATTCATATGAACTTGAGACCCTGGCTGTGGTTAAAGCACTCCGACACTTTCGACACTACTTGGTAGGCACTCAGTTTACCGTGGTTACAGATTGTAACGCTCTTAAAGCTACCCAGAAAAAAAAAGATCTGTTGCCACGTGTGGCAAGATGGTGGATCTACTTACAAGATTTTGACTTCACCATCTCATATAGAAAGGGCGCCATGTTGCCACATGCGGACTACCTGAGTCGTAATCCGTGTAATACAGTAAATAACATAGACAGACCACGTAACTGGGCTCAAATTGCACAATCTGGGGATGAAGAGACACGGAATATGATTCAGGCTTTAGAACGCGGTGAACTAGATCCATCACGCTATGTAGTTCGTAATGATTTACTTTATTACCGATACATTCACGTAGGCGAAGACCCGAGGTTACTATGCTATATACCAAAAGGACAGCGTCTAAGTCTACTGCGCATCTTTCATGATGAGCACTGTCATATCGGCATCGATAAAACGTTAGAGCTTATTCTGAGGCATTTCTGGTTTCCGAGCTTAAGAGCTTTTGTTAAAAGATATATAGGCCATTGTCTAACCTGCATTGCTCACAAGAGAGTTCCCCGTGCATCTCTTCAACCTATCTCTTCTTGGCCTAAGCCGGATGTCCCATTTGACACGCTTCATATCGATGCACTGGGACCTCTCCCTGAATCGAACGGATGTAAACATGTAATGATTGTCATCGATGCATTCACTAAGTTCTGTCTACTTACGCCTATTCCTCGACAAGATTTTAATGAATTGAAGAAAATTTGTCAAAATGTAATTTCATTGTTTGGTACTCCACGCCTAATAGTAACAGACCGGGGCCGAATGTTTGAGACCTTAGATTTTAAGTCATGGATGCAAGACTTAGGCGTCGAACTACATCACATAACGCCCGAGATGCACCACGCTAACGGGCAAGTGGAACGTTATGTTAGGACTGTCTTGAACATGCTCCGAATTGAGGCTTCCTATAGAAAACGTGAATGGGCTGAGCAGTTATGGCAACTTCAATTGATTCTCAACCTCACCCAACAAAAATCCACGCAGACTTCCGCGTTGAATTTGTTAGTAGGCCATGAAAACGCTACACCTGCAATTCGAACACTGGTACGTGATGTTGCTCTCGGTGCTAGCTCTGCGAATCGCGAAGCTAGGAGAGAGATTACGAGGCAAAGGACGGCCGAGCGGCTGTCTGAAAATCAAACATCAATGGATGCTCGTGTTAATCGGGACAGACGTCCCCCACATATGTTTCAGGAAGGTGACCTGGTTTTCGTGATCAAGTACTCCCAGTCAAAGGGCAAGCTTGATCACGGCATGCGCGGTCCGTATCGGGTGGTGCAGGTCCTGCCTCACGACCGTTATGAGCTGAAGCTGATGGCTGGGTCCTACGGGAAGTCCACATTTGCTGCCGCCCAGTTTATGGTTCCGTGGAAAGGCGAGTGGACTCCCGAGTCCTGCTCCGCTTTCTTTGAGGGTATGTGATACCCGTGTGGCCCTTGAGGTGGACGTCGTGTGGCCCTTGAGGTGGAATTCTTGTGACCCTTGAGGTAGAATTCATGTGGCCCTTGAGGCATTAACACCAAGTCCTTTGGAAAGGTGTTTTGGCCATGGAAGCTGGTCGGCTTTGCAAACCGATCAGTCGCTGTGTATGTGCGTACACAGTGTTGATTATTTGGCATGTTATTTTACTTTTTAGTTATTCTAGTAGCTGAATATTTTGTACTTCAATGCACAGAAATATCTTGAAGCTAAGAACATATTTTTGAAGTGACAAAGTATTCAGCCATAGTTTTAAGTGGTGCGGTAGTTACTAGTAACATAACTAACCCTTACTAGATGCCTGTAACGATTTTGCCGCTAAGGCATTGCACTATTTAATTTTCATAAAAACCATGTCTCTATTTGGTAGCTGGGAGCGATGACGATGATGATGATCAGGACCAGCCCGGATCTAACGCGCTCAGCTTAGATGATCGCCTATCACCATGCGATCAGGAACCAGGACCTTCACGTGGTTTAGATATGCCTGCACTTGATTAACCGGAGCAACATCCCAGTACCTGCTAATCTGTCGGGACGCCAGAGCATCAGGAGAGGCCGTGTTGGAAATACTTCGGAGTACCAACTAAAAACAGTATAAAACCAGGCGCAACGTGGAACCGGCCTTCTTTCTCTGCGAGCCACCGTGCTGAACGGACGTCTAAGTATTGCCTAAACCACCTAGTTGTGTCTCTCTTTTCTTGTATAACGTAGTTTTCTTGCTGTTACGATTTTTGTTGTTAATAATTATTTTCTGTTTTGATTTGGTTAATTTTTAGGTTAATTAAATTGTTTTTTTTTAAAGTTATCCGCTTTTGATTCCTAAAAATATAGTCTTAGATGTTATTGTAAGGGCTCTCTCTATATCTGGTTACTCTCAGGGCGTATCGTTAGCATGGTTGGCAGTGCGCCAGACGGTCGCAGGTTCGACGCCCGCTTATGATATGCTTGCGGTATAACATTACCGCTTCTTTGATTTACAGCCGTTTGGGTCTGCTTTGGAATATCGAAGCTCATGCACGCTAGACCAGTCTATTGTCTATGCCTGGTTATGCCTGGTTTTAACTAGTTATTTACAGTATGCCTAACAAGGTCTGTCTGGCTCTGTCTCTGGTTTTGATTCTGTGTGAGTGTTGACTAAATAAATCCTACGTTAAACGTCACACACACAATAAAATACACTGATGGTGAGCTGGGTAGGTAACTTACACAGACTCAAAACCAGAGCTAGTCACAGAGCCAGACAAAGCTTTTGGTAGGCCTACAGAGTTACATTTTTTTTTCGTCGAATATAACAGTGTGAAAGATGGCATGGATAAGAAAGAAGGGAATACAGAGATGACGGCTGATAGAGGAGAATGAAAAGAGATAAGAGGGAAGGGAAAGTGGGAAAAGGACAGGAAGAAGAAGATGAAGTTATGATTTCCGGGTGCTAAGTTGTATAAGGAACAAGTGAGTACTTTGTGAAACATTAACTTTAAATTAATTTAAAATCAGTGCTGGATGTACTTCCAGCAAAAGCTGAATTTACACCCTTTGTACTCGTATCTGTAGTTTATGTTAAGTATAAAAATTTTGTTCTAGGTTTATAATGAGGCAATAAACGTTTTTTTTATTTATTTTACTTTTAACTTTCTATTAGTTCGGAAGAGGTATTGATTCTACGCCAAGAGCTCTACTACTAAGCACATTTTTCATTTTCAGCCTTTTCCCTTGATCAAGGCTTACAATGTCAACTATATAAATATAGTCGAACTATATTATATTTATATAGTTTGACTTTGTAAGTCTTTAATATTGCTTTGAAATACGTGACGAAAATATGTTTAATTATAATAAGTAATGTCCAATGTATTCACAACAACAATATGTCCAATGTAACAAAACCTCTATTGTTAAATATTGTTAATTTTTAAGCTTTTTTGAAACTTTTTGTGTCTAATGTCGTCTGCCTCTGGGTGCTTTAAACTCTACTTTGTGACTTCATTTACAACTAAGTAGTTAATACAAACCTATTTCAATCCATGGCGTATCAGTGACCCGTATTTACTAGTTACACTTACATGGCAACCACAACCACATCAAGTACTAAGTGATTGCCAGAGAACCTTGGCGTGGATCCAGATCCAAAAGCAGTAAACATGTGAACATATGAAGCTACATTCTTTTTACTTATTTTTACCCGCTGGGGCATATGTTTTTCCGAATGGCCACAGATCCGATGGATTGACGACATTTTGATTCACTGTCATCGTTCACAATTTGTGAGGTTCGGGGGAAGTTGGATGATAAAGAGGGCCCAAGGGGGAGCGCAGCATTATTTGCTTACTGTTTTTATTAAAAAAGAAGAGGTTCTCAATTCGGCTGTATTTTAAAATGTTTGCTATCGCATAACTTGAATAACTCGCCTGAAAGATGCACAATATGCATCTTAAAACAACTCTTGACTTGAAAATTCTCACAATGCAGCAATCCGGATATAGTGACGACTATATACTTTCGTGGCTTTTATTCGGCCCCAGGCCAGCCAGTCAGGCCAGTTTAATGGCCCCCAAGCATTTAAATCCTAATTTAAACTTATAAATTACTTGCATTTACGCTTCCCCTTGTTAGTGACAAATTGTGTGCAGTTTAGGTTTTTCCCGCGGGCAACGCAAGTTTAAACGAATCTGGAGTGTTGCCAGCTAATTATCAGGCTCTGTTCCTTGCTGAGACAAAAACCCTTATTTTGGGGCTGTTGGGATGCTGGATAGATTAAGCACAAACGGTCAAAGGATTAAATAAAGACGAGTAATTATAAAGTTTGGGGTATTTTGCAGCTTTCAGAATTTTCAGTTTAGATAAACTGGTATTATGGAATTATTTACTAGTTTTCTATTATAATAAAATGTACTGAGAAAGTTATGATACCTTTTGACAGGCTGTTAGCTCAAAAATATTAGGTAAGTATCTCATTAGTTACATACCATTATCATCTTTCTGCACTTATCCGGTTACGGTGACGCTTACCATCAAGTGGGCCGTGAGCCCGTTTGTCTCTTATTTGCATTTAAAAAACCCACTTCATGTAGGGTTAATGAAAACACCAATAATTTCCTATTCATATTTTCAAAAATGATTCTTTGTTGTTGTTCTTGAAAAGATTGGCGTTTTAAAAAAAGCTAGTCTTTTTTGTGCCATGTTTTTGACGTGACAACGTCTTATAATTCGATGGAGTCGGCTGCACGCACGAAAAAACATGACTCATGCGGCGTTACCTCGCTCTGAGGCGTTCCATTTAAGGCTTGAAGTGCAAGCGAGAGCACGGAACGAGCGACAAAGAGGCACAATCGGCCTCCGCGTTCGGCAGCGTTTGACATCTGTCTCTCTCCTACTTGAGTGAGCGATGCGTCCGCGTGGACAGCTGTATGACGTTGTCACGTTCAACTATCGACAGTAAACCGACTTTACAGACAACCGATTTTTTTTTAACATGCCGTGTTTTTTCTTAGCAATTTATAGGCTAAAGCTTGATTAATAAAATAACGCTACCTATGTATAAGGTTCGTAAGTAAGTTAGCCGTCTACTGCAAACCTTTTTCCACAATCATTCACAGTTACGAGCATCTGAAAAAACAACCCCTAAATAAATTATTTATTAACCCCGGAAGAGGGTGCTCTATTATGAGCGGGATCAGCTGAGCTTGGGGGTAAAAAATAGGATCTTTGAGTGTAGGGTCAGCGTAAGTGGATTTGTAGATACAGTATACATTATGGTACGAATTCTATCCTGAAAAACAGATACTTATCGGTATCCTTTTTTAGCTATCTCTAGATTGTTTGTAACGGTCTGCAGATAGCTCAATTGTTTTTTGTCTAAGTATATATTTTGTAATACTTGTAAATTACTTTATATATTTATAATGCTTTGTTAAATATTAAACAAAATAATAGAAGTTGAATATTTTAAAATATTAAAATGTTGCCAGGTAGAACTAAAAGGTGTTGAGATGTGACGGTGGTCTGCCCCTTCATCGAATTTCCCGCTGACTGTTTTTGCACCCTTTGAACCCGGATATCGCAGTGAAAGCAATACCATAGGACAGGTTGTAGAGAGACACAAAGCCTGTCACTTGTCGGGGTTTGACAGGCGAAAGCCTGACATGGACCCTGCCATGCTTCTTCTTTCTTCTTCTTGTTGAGAGAAAATTGTAGAATATCTACGTTGAATATTCCAATATGACTAAAAAAATATTGTGGACAGTCTTCACCACTATCTAGCCCCAAATTAAGCAGAGCTATGGAAACCAGGTGGCTGTTATAGTACCTACTTATAGTAGAGGATCCCGCTATAGAAGGACCTTCACCGAGCTGGTTATTTAATGAAATGTATTTTATATATAATTAAACATGCCAATAAATATATTCTATATGGGTTGCCTATCAAATTTCAGTCCAGGATATGATTAATTATTAATAAAAAAAAATATTTGTTTTTTTAACTTTCCACGGGTTTGTTTATTAAACAAATTCTATACCAATCGAAAGTATAGACCCCATAGAATATGCAAACGTTAGGTTGCCTATTTTTTTCCGGTCACAACTCTCGGGTAGCCAGGTATAAACAGGTAAATCGATACTAGCATTTTGCACCGGTATGTTTATTGAATAAAAATACTGGGGTCTATACTTTCGATTGGTATAGAATTTGTTTAATAAACAAACCAGTGGAAAGTTATTTTTTTTTTAATTATTAATTAATCATAATTATCCTGGACTGAAATTTGATAGGCAAACCATAAAGAATATATTTATTGGCATGTTTAATTATATATAAAATACGTTCCATTAAATAACCAGCTCGGTGAAGGTCCTTCTATAGCGGGATCTTAGACTCTCAACAAACATTTTTTTGGTCGCCACAACGTGCTAATTCTAACTTTTGGTTACATACACTGGTCGTAATTACATCCTTAAAACGTTATTACGACCGAAAAAGGGCCCATTTTATACGAATCAGTGTCTTGATAGAGTCGTGTAGCAGTCGTATAGATCACAAATATGGTCGTGTAGTGGTCATAAAGATGTCGAGTAAGTTACTTTTAATCGAGTTATGATGTTTGTTACCGCTGCTTTGCGACGTTTTATCGGATAGGTAGTGTTCATACTACTTTTACGTGGCATTTTCATGTATCAAGATAGATTATTATGAGTGAATGAAATGAATTGTGGTGAAACTCTACTTAGTCGACACGGCAGCCATTGGATTTTATTATTACTTATTACCTACATCATCGAAATTCATGTTCAAGCCCATTTATTTATTGGGAAACGAATGCTATCGGGTAATTTGGGCTAGAATTCTTGATTTCATAAACGGGCCATGGAAATTCTTGAAATTTAAGCCATTTTTTTACCAATATTTTAACATATGTGTCAACAGTAACCTTTTCACGACTAAGAGTTTTAAACACAACCGTAATACAACATCTTATCGACGTTTCACTCAGTGCGCTGATTTTGTATCCGCCATTATTTAACAAAAGTAGGGTTCAGTGAAAATAAATCCCATATGAAAACCATTTTTTATACTGACCTACTACGTAGGTACAGTTTAACTAGTGATTTATCTATTTACACGTAGTTGAGGTCTTGATTAGGTATAATAAAAAAAAATATGTGATGTTATTAAAATTGATAAATTTTTAACCAAATCAGATTTTATCATATAAATAAGTATAAGTTTAAGATGGCCAAGGATATCTACATGCTTCATACGCGCAGATCATAGTTTTTGTTGGCTTTCTGATCACTAATAATGACGAAACCAACCCTACACATTTTATGGTGACTGAAGAAAATGTCAAATACATGATCAATTTCGATATTTTCTGGTATCCACGTTGTGCTTCTTTTGCCGTATACGATCATTACCCGGAGAAAGAATGTGATTATTGTAATTAGATTTATACTTAGTCTCAAAATGACATGTCCTGATATGGTTTTTTAATATTTTTAATTCTTAACCTCTATCCAAATATTATATATGGATAGAGGTTGACAAATCTAGCTTAACTGTTAAAACAAAAAAATTCTAAAGCTCGCCATTTTTGAAAAAAAAAGACTTTTTGTATTAGCGATGAAACTATTGAAAACTCATAATCAGCGCTATCAACACGTTGATTCTGATAGGGGAATACGATTTTTTTGTCATTAGTACGATGTATGATAGGACATTAGCAAAATTATTGCAATGATTTGATAATTTCTGTGTGGATCTTGGGTGTGGATGGGTGTGTGTGGTATTTTTAATTTAAGAGTTAGCAGCACTTAACTACGACTTGGCAAAATGACAAATATCCAGCGCTAGAACAAAAAATACCTCTATGACAGACGGTGCAAGTGCAAGGTAATTATTTCTTGCCCTTCAATTCATCAAAAGATCGAAACAGCAACTAACATTATTCTTCTAGATCTAGAGGATACTTGATAAAAAATCCAGATTAAAGTACCTACTGGAATTTACAGAATGTAGTGGAGTGGGCCTTGAGCAAATCCGCACAACGCCCTTACGTTTCAACCATTATTCATTTGTAAGAAGCACAACCATTCCCTATCAAACTTAGCAGGACAACCTATAGAGCCCTATTTTCAAGGCATGGTGACTCCTCATCGCTATGAGTGGCTATGAGCTACCTTACCTTCCCTTAGGTTCACACTAGGTAGACATAAACTTGTATTGTATGCAACAGACAGAACAGAGTGCCGTGTATGGTAGAAAACCTAGTTTTAGCACTAATGCTATTAAATGAAACAAGAATTGATAAATTGATTATTTTTTTATTCAATTTCTTCGTTTTCAACATCTTCTCTTATTAGGATATGGTCCAAAAATTGTGCAGGTGGTGTAATATTATTTTGATGCCTTGCCCACCCTAAATACCAAACAATTGTCATTACATGAGCACAGCTCCCAACAGTTCTTTTTCCTACGAAACAGTTACAATAGTAGCCACAAATTCGGTCATTCCAATCGGCATTTTTATCAGTGACATATATTTTGTTATCATTGAGTATCTTCTTTTTCAGAAACAAAGGTACTCTGAGGCATTCAATATTTGCACACTCTGGTACAAAACAATGGTTTGAAGTATCTGGAGTTCAACTGTAACCATCTAAATGCATATTTTCATTTTCCAATTGATGAATGCTGTCCCTTTCAAAGTCACAGCTAGGGACACTTACAGGTTCAGCTACAGAACTTGATCCGCTTTCTACTATGTCATCTGGAATGATTATTCTTTCATCTTCTACCACTTCTGGAGCGTATAAGTGTGCTCTTAGCCAGCAGGCATTGCACGCTCGAGCATCAGCATTAATCTGAAAAGGAATTTTGACCACTTAAGTTCTACTACATAATGGTGCATTATAAATAACAACCCTTATTTACTTTATTATTACCCGTTTTCACAATGCGTTTTCCAATGTAGATTCTTAAGTTTAGCTTACACAATTTAGTTTGTAACCTAGCTACATATTATTATACTGTGTATGTAACATAGCCTACCCGTGAGAACCTCTAGTTGACTCTACGATAAAATATACATTGTGTGAGGTTATATTTGGAAATGGATAAATGTTAGCCTGATGTGAAAACAATGAATGTTTTTAAAACTAAAATTATTATTAAAACTATTTTACCTGACGGGGACTGATGATGTTAGCTATATGGTCTCGCTCAGGACGACCAACAGGTAGAGGACGAGATCGTCTCCCTGTTCTTTGGGAGATTGAAATCCCACAGCAAATGCAAACTGATAGATGACCAAGTTGTCTATCACCATGAATGCCATGAAATCTACCATAATATTCGCGCATTAATAGGTCCATGCACTCTTGGCAAATAGTATCTCCATCTTCAACCTGAAAACAATGTAAATATTACTTTGCTAGAAAAAATATAACGCACTATCGACCAGGTTTAGGTTAGTTTAGGTTTATGGGTAAAAAAAAATAGTATTACTTGCCTCCCGAGCTATCCATTCTTCTATAATTGAAATGATCTGGAGATCCATATCCAGAGCATTGTAAAGATGCTGTTGTTGTAAAGGATGACTTGCTATGTTGCAATTGATACAGCGAGCCATAATCTACGAATAGGAACGTAGTCGAATACCGTTGTGAATAGCCAAGTCGTCAGGGTTTTATCTCCAAGCTACCGTTATCCAAATCGCGTGCAATAAAACAATCAATCCGTTGAAACAAAGCCGAGTCAGGGGTCAGGTAAGTTATAAGATAATTTGAGAAAGCTACGAGAACACAACACAACGCACTGAAATCTGCTGAAATCCACGACGCAACACTCGACGCGACGCTCAACGAATTGACATTTGCAATCTGACAGTTAAAATGTCAATGTCATTCATCATCTGCCTAATCTGACAGATTTTTAGGGATGCCTGATCGTTCTAGAATACCAACCATCAACTTATTTATTTGAGTTAAAATAATTTATTTAAAAACAATGGAGGGCTTTAAAAAATATTCAAGTAGGGTTTCAAGTTCTATGTTTTAGGCATTCAAAGTTCAGCATAAAGTGGTTCCAGTTAAAGGCATCTAGGAATAAAAACCAGCCTCCATACAAAATCGGGACAACTCATTTGCAAACAAACCAAATAGGAAGGTAGATACCTATTTCTAATTAATGAAGATAATTAATAAGGCATAATTTATCTGATATTATTTCATCTATTTCTTCTTCTTCTAGCTGTTAAGGCATCAAATCTGGTTTCTGAGCTTTCAGAAACAATTAAATTTTGTGCGGAACCCATTCCAGTTTGATTCATGTTCACTTGTCGTGTAGTAATACGGGGCGTAATATTGGTACGACATCCAGTCGTTAAATTGTAGTATAACAACGTTCTTATTGACTTTACATCGTATAGGAGTGCAACTTATCACTCTTACATAACATAACGTCGTATACGAGTGCAATTGATGACTCTTACACGGACGTCACTTAAAAGAAACTCTTGCAACCCTATTACGATTAATGTCGGTGTAAACGTCGTATAGACGTTCCTAAGACTACAGATCTTATACTACCGAAAGTTGTGTAACAGTCATAAATAAAAAAGTCGTATAGAAGTAGAAATGCAATGTTAATAATACGACAACAAGTTGTAAAAGGATAAGAGGCACTAAGTCATACGATACGCAAAAATTACTTCAATACGATGTTTATAGCGGTTTGAGTCGCGTAACTTTCAATTACACGACGAAAATGTTTGTTGGGCTATTATATATTTTTTGTAAATACATACTTGGAATACAATAACACCAAGACAGAGAACAAGCATCTGTGTTCACCACACAAATATTTGTTCTCTGTGGGATTGAACCCACGACCTAAGCTGAGTAAAATAGTAATCTAGGTGACGTCAGACCGTTAACGGCACTATTCATCAAACCATTACTAAAACCTAAAAGCCTGCGCATACCTAGGTCGCTGGCGATGGCAATAAGTGAATTGCTGTCAAATATCGCTGTCAAATTTGACAGCGTTTCACTGATCGCCATGGCCAGCGGCCTAGGTATCCGCAGGCCTTAAAGCCTTAATTCGTTTAACCTTTAATCGTAGACCGGCCTTTAGTGGCACCCGATTCACTAACAAAAACATGAGTTTACAAGGGTCCCAGGTAACTAATTACGGGACCCGCAGAGGTAGGTACATTTAAATATTTACACAGGGTAGGGCCTGCCTACACTGATTACGCACTCGAAATTTCCGCTTTTCGTCACTCGGTTCTTCCGCACACACGGACGCATTTAGAGAAAAAGCAGGCCTTATGCACTGGATTATCCGACGCATAGCCATCTTACCGGGAAATTTAATAAGAATGTTAATCAAATTATTGATCTGAGAAAATCCTATAGGTAGGGTTCTTATCAAAATTCTGTAATTTTTCAGTTTAAAAGCGCAAGTGCTGGTTTTTCAAAAATGAGTAAACCATCTGGTAAGTCAGTGTCTGGTAAGTATTAAATTCATTAAAATGTTTTCAGTTTTAAAACATTTATACTACGGAAAAGTCACCTTTTACAAAAAAATTACATAAAACTTTCAAATAAAAATAAGTCACAAAGATTTTGCTAATGTCCCAAAAGTTAAGAGCCGAGCGGGATTTGAACCCACGACCTTCCCCTTCACGTGTGTAGTTTCCTTTGTGATTTCCTTAAGTGTAGTAAACACTATAAAATTAATAAACAAAAATAAGTCATTTAAAATAACTTATGTTTATTTGACCGCGATCTCACCGACGACGGTGTAGCACGCTTACCTAAAAGATACCTGTTCACTCTACTCTTAAAAACATCCAAGTTATAAATAAAGTTGGTACTAACGTACATAGGTCGAAATATCTGTTGCATACTAAAATCATCAGCCAAGCCTTCGTCAATAGTATAATATGATTTGAACAGCATTGCAGCAGAAACAGGATTTTTGTGCTGTACAAAAAACTGCTTTCTACGTAAATGATATGCGACAGTAGCTGTAAAGGCTGAATTACGCTTCAAACTTGGTCTGCGAGTTTTGAGACGAATAAACAATTTTCGCGGTTCCTCTGGGGACTCGTTATTTATATGATTCATTTTAATATACGTACATTATATGTTTGTACAAAGAATGTTTCTATTATCTTTACTAATGTTATAAAGAGGAAAGATTTGTACCTATTTTTGTATGTTTGTAATGAATAGGCTCAAAAAGTACTGGGCCGACTGGAAGTTCTTCCAATTTGACATAGGCTACATTTCATTTTGAAAAAAATTAGGGAACCTTGGTAAAATTTGAACAATGTAACCGAAGGTGTAGAAAAATGAGTCTTAAAATGTCTTTCGTCGAATGCGCTGCCGAAACTATTAGCGATAGAACAAAATAATGTACTACAATATTGTCTACCCCGTGCGAAGCCGGGACGGATCATCATATTCCCAGAACATAATTAGATCTGGTGGAAAAAGCCTACCGATGCCGATGGCCAGCTTTTGAAGGAACTACGAGTGGCCGCCAAAGGCTCTCGTTTTGAGTCTGTGTGAGTGTTCACCAGTAGATAATACTGTGCGTGTGACGTTTCAACGTAGGATTTATTTAGTCAACACTCACACAGACTCAAAACCAGAGACAGAGCCAGACAGAGTTTATGGTAGGCCTACTGTACTGTGTACTGTAGTATTGTTTACTTACATACCTTTGTTACGTACTTGTGTGTAAGTAGCCCACAAATTGCTTTGTTGGAGGGTGATATACCTTGGGGTGATTTTCGTTTGACAATCGGATACGCCTGAAGATATTCATGAATTTCAAATATCAATGCAAAACACGTGCCTTGTTGACATTGACAGCCCTCACAGCTTAGTTGATAGCAGCTCTGGATTCTACGCAGGGCGTGGGTTCGATCCTCATTGAGAACAAAATATTTGTGTGGTGAACGTATGATGTTTGTTCTCTGTCTCGGTGTTATTAATTATTATGGAATGTATTTACAAAAAAAGTATATTGTGTATTATATCTGGTTCCGGTTCTTATCGTACAAGCTCTGCTTAGTTTGGGGTTAGATAGTGTTGTGTGGATTGTCCACGATAAAATAAAATAGCCATGAGTAGGTATATTCATAGACATCAGTACCCGAAGTCGGAGTTTTGCTACCATATTTCGTTACCAAATGGTGTTTTCGTTTCATCTATTTGTCTCTCTATATTGCATGGAGAAAATATGAGACGGCGAAAATACGTTACGTAGTTAGAGTTATTGTCTCATCTTTTCTCCATACAATAGACAGAGACAAATAGGCAAAACGAAAACAACATTTGGTAACGAAATGTTTTTAATGCACTGGGACTTCGGGTACAGATATTGATGCAGCTTAGTTTCCCTGAAAAATAAACAAGTTTTCTGCTGTCTGAAAAACTGAAGGAGGCCAAGAATAGCCAGGAAATTGTGCCTTTTGTTGACCTCTTGAGGCGGCGGGAGGCTAAGGCCAGATTAGCTGCTCAGCTCCTTACCGTGGTAGATTGTTTACCCGACTTTGAAGCCGAAGGAGGGTTATGATATTTGCTGTCTGATCCTTTGTAGCTTCGATACTAGAAGTTACTCGGTGGTTTCAGACGTATCTTTTTGTGTGTTATGGAGGTACAGCCACATCTAGGCGATAAGCTGTAATGTGCACTTATCGCCTAGATGTGGGCGTACCCTTAGTTATCTATCTATCTAAAGGTAGAGATAGTGAATAGTTTTTTTGCATCAAATTAAATAAAAAATGTGTCCATTACATATTCCTTAATAAATTATGTGAAAAAGAAAGAAAACGTCTCGATCAACTTTTGCGACTTTAGAAAAAAGGTTCCTAGCTCGAGGAGACCAAGAAAAACCCAATGACATTACGAACGCCGAGAACTTCGCAAAACTAATGAACGGAACTCACAAATTTGTTAGTTCCGTCTCAGTTCCATTGATGGATGCTGCAAGAACTATTTCAATCTATTTTACTCGTTTGTCAGAGAACTTGGCAAAGGAAGTTTTTACTTTATAGCCTTGTGACCTGGGATGACAAGACTTACTACAGCTGGTAGAATTTTACGCTGCATGTGGTTTTAATTCCTTTAAATACAAGAACATATTAGAAATTTGACGTGACAATGTCTTATAATTCGATGGAGCCGGCTGCACGTACGAAAAAACATGACTCACGCGGCGATACCTCGCTCTGAGGCGTTCCATTTAAGGCTTGAAGTGCAAGCGAGAGCGCGGAACGAGCGACAAAGAGCCACAATCAGCCTCCGCGTTCGGCAGCGTTTGACATCTGTCTCTCTCCTACTTGAGTGAGCGATGCGCCCGCGTGGACAGCTGTATGACGTTGTCACGTTCAACTATTGTCAGTAAACCGACTTTATAGACAATCGTTTTTTTTGTACATTAAAGATAGATTAACATAATAATCTTTATTTTAATATTCCTCAAAGAGTACTTCATTTTAATATTCTCTGTAAAATAACCTCCGCTTTTCTTAAGTTTATGAAAGCAATCATGAAGCTCCAGAGGGTCGGTCGGTCAATTAATTATTGCAGCAATTTTTATAACCATGAAATTCTGCAGCTTTACAAGCGATATTGGTTCTTTTTATAAATTAATTGATTTTTTTTTATCGAATATTGAACATTCAATACAACGACAGCACCCTTGATGTTGTTGGTGTCTATGGGCGACGGTGACCGCTTACCATCAGGTGGGCTGTGAGCTCGTTTGTCTATCTTTTACATACTCTACTATACTATAGATAAACCAGTCTAAAAATGCACGCCCCTCCACCACGTTTTCTTGAAGTTGGCTCACAGCAAAGTACTTCAAAATGATCTTTGTGATGTAGGTTATATAGAACAATTTACTTTGACTGACTGAAGTAGTGGAAAGTGCAGCTGGCCTACCAAGAGCTCCATATGGTTATGGTTATGGCTGTCAAAACTGTGTCAACAGTGTCAACACATTCAAACCCAAGAAGAAAATGAATGTGTGGGTCAGCCTATCTATACACAATTTGACAGCCATAGCCATAACCATATGGAGCTCGCGGTAGTTTAAGATTGGACGATCTTTACATACATATCTCAATCAATTGTTTGACAATAAATTAATATTCAGCATACGAACGCCTGCATAGCTAGATAATGGACACCTGTATGTTATCTTATCACGATTCAATTTGACTAATTTACATTTTGGTGTCGCATCCTTATTTGAATGGACTGTGGACCACAACGGTGATGTGTGGGTGGGGGTTTAACATCCGTGGAGAGCAAACATTTTGCATGATCTGCATATTTTTTCTCCTTTACTTTTTTAAAGGAGAAGAAATACTTGAGACTATACAAAATCAAAGAGGAAATATGTTTGGACATCTTCTACGACATGACAGCTACATAAAGAACATCATTGAAGGAAAGGTTGAAGGGAAACGGGGAAGAGGAAGGCCAAGAATAAGTAACATGAGCCAGATAAAAGAAAAAGTCGCTGTCATGTCGTATAAGGAAGTCAAGGAGGCCGCATTCGAAAGACTTAATTGGAGAAATCTGCATAAAAACCTCGACAGGAGCTAAGCTCTTAAATTTGAGAAGGGAGCATATTTTTTGTGTGTAACAAGTCGTTTCTCGATTGGGATATGAACTATGAAACACTTGTTCACTATGTTATCATCGTAATTAATTATTATAATATATCACCAAAACATCACACCGCATAAAAAAATCCACCATATCTACTTCCTCTTCTTCTTAAATCCCAGCGCGCGAAATACTTTGACACCTTGACATGACAGTGACAGATGACAACCTGATTACAGAATATAGTAACGCCAAAGAATGGCCTCGTTACACAAGTTACACTCTTCTCTATCTCAATTCTTATGTTGACGTAAAAAGCTCTGTATTTCTTTCGTCTAAGCACGTTCGTAATAAACCCATAACTAATTTACGCGAGGGGGGCATTAATTCAATTTGAGGCACCTCGAGATGCCCCGAGACATCGCGAGATACCCCAAGACACCCTGAGACGCTTGGGATGGCCGGGACAGCTGAGATGGGACGTCTCGGTGGAAAATTGCGGGTCACATCGTGACTAGCCATTAAAGTTATAGGGTGTAATACTATTACTATGTGATGTATTCTTCAACAAGTGGCTACAGTTGCACACAATGAGCCCAAATATGGCACAGCTAGATAATCAACAGGCTACGTTCAGAAGTTTTGCAAAGAAGAATTAAATTTTAAAGTTTTGTATGATGAAAATATTATGGATTGTTTTATACAACAGCTGTAGGACTACCACAAGCACTGTCTTTCTCTGGCTCTGGTTTTGAGTCTGTGTGAGTGCTCAGTGTATTATACTCTGTGTGTGACGTTTCGACGTAGGATTTATTTAGTCAACACTCACACAGACTCAAAACCAGAGCCAGAGTGGCATTTTTTATGTCGGATCATGAAGCTCAGTCATAGTTTCTAATTTAAAAGATACTTTCCGGAAGTATCTTTTAAACCGCCATGAACATAAGTCTAATCAATTGATTAAACTATCGCTATTCCAGAGAGTCTGGAGGAATTAGTTAATTAAGTGCACGATAGCTATGTCCCCTTTCCCACGATTCAATTAGCTAATTGGCTCTTGCAGCTTGCCTCTTCACATACTAAAGTAAATAAAGACACTAAAACCAATGAAAAACGAAATAAAGAAAAGAAGAAAGGAAAAAAGAATAAAGAAAAGAAACATGCGTTACATGAACAGAATATAAGATGAAGCAGGTTTCACCCAAAACCTAGTTGTCGGCATAGCGTAGTCGGCCTAATACACAGAAAAGACATTGTCAAATTGTCAATACGTGCGGAGCTGACTAAGCCGCGGGATTCCTCACGATGTTATATCCCCTTTCCACCGGTCTGTGATATCGCGCACGGAGGCGGATCAGCTCGCACGACACACCATGGGAACGGTCTCGTGCGCCGAGGTGCGCGGTAGCACAGGAGCCCTTTCTGTGTGCGTTGCCGTGCGTCGTCGGCTGTGCGTGATTATCTGCAGAACCACGCACCGTAGGAAGGCAGCATTAGACACCGTTTGAGAGAGAGAACATATAATTTCAGATAGAAGAGTCGGTTGACATCCCCCATAAATCCTCAAATAAGATCAAATTGTTCACTACTAATACCCTTATCGATATGAATCTGTAACATGAATACACTAAAGAGTTGGAGCTCTTGATATGCCGATAAGTTCAGATTCAGAACCTCGTTTGAAGCGGGTACCAGCTAGTGATGTGATCAGTATCGAATAGTATCGATATAATTATATCGCTAGTTTTTTCATACCCGTTTATAAATAACTGCTGTTTGTTACGTTTTCAGGAACGAACTGGTTTGGAAACCACAGAGAAAACTTGCTTGCTGGAGATGAACATGAAAATAGGCTTTATTTACAAACTACTACATTTCCCAAAAACCCAAGAAAAATCACCTATTCCATACACTTTGGGGATTAAGATAAAATCAAGGACTGTGCTGTATGTGTGAGACAATAAAGTGTTTTTGCGTGGCAGAGGGCCCTAAACCTAAACAAACATACAAAATAAACAAAGGAACTACTTTTTAGTATTGTTAGAAAATAAGCATTTTTATTTCTGTGAAATAATCTGCTTGTTATCGATTACTTTTTTCGCTCTACCCCATCCCTACCACACAAAGTGCTGACGAAGTTTCGAGAGGCAAAAGTTGTTGGAAACAAAATTGGTTGTGATGCGCCGAGTGCGAACCGAACTGCGAACTATTGATTTCTGCTTACTGTTCAACGTAGAAGTAGGTATCTGTCCCGGATCCGTTCCGGATCTGGGGAGTTGGGACTTGTTGTGAATAGGTGTTGACCTAGTCTAGCTTAGCGATAAGACCGCCCATTGTACCACTGATAAATGATAAATCCACGACCACCATCGGCCTATAAAAGTCTAACTAGGTATAAGTAGCAGTCACTTAAACTCTGCTATGTCATTAAAAACTCAATCACAAAAGAATCCTCACTAAAATGGTCCATAACTTTTGTTTCCTCTAAACAAGCTGAGCCGAGAGTTTGCATCAAATAAAAAGCCCAAAACA
Source organism: Thera obeliscata (assembly GCA_947578465.1). Taxonomy (NCBI): domain Eukaryota; kingdom Metazoa; phylum Arthropoda; class Insecta; order Lepidoptera; family Geometridae; genus Thera; species Thera obeliscata. The sequence continues at coordinate 16,132,592 of OX387912.1, read as the reverse complement.
GGAAATTTACTTCCCAAAGCGAGCCATAAAGATAAGTAACGGCGTCGAGTTGGTCTTGTTCCCAACTTCCCATAAAACAGACCCATCTGGGTCAGCTGTCGACCTGTTGATTCCAACTTAACGGACGTCTTCAGAGGGTTCATAGATACCATAGAACATTTTATTGCACATCACATTAAAATGATAAACCACAATAGGTCGTAAAGTGCAATGTAATAGGTGGTTTATCAGCACAGGTAAAGTCTACTCAAAGTCAATAAAATATACCTAAGTCGAGAGTCGACGCGTATATTTTCCAAGGATAGGAGACAACCTTGACAAAATCACATTATTCTTATTCCAGAGAAATTCATAGCTCTCAACGTTTCAGTATGGCGGCTGACTGACGACGGACAACAATGAAAATTACAGTCGTCAAGTAAAGCCTACACAGACTAAAGTAAAGCCTATTCTGACGCGAAATGTGAGAGATCTCGGATGACTGTCCAATTTAAGAGAGAAATGCTGGGCCGTGACTAATAAATGGTCTAGACTTGGTAACATAATCTGAAGTCCCACTGTACATCTTTCGCGTCATTCTATTTACGGTTATGGTACTGTTTTTATTTCTTTTTTTACAAAGAAAATTTGCGGTAAGGGGATGCTTTATACCTCGTAGTTTAATCGATTTTGTGCTCAGTCATCTCCGATTAATTTAAATATAATATGGAATATTCAGTGGTCTCGGCTAGAAAGTGATCATTGCAATTCAAATTAATAAAGAAAATACCTTTGTTTATTATATAGAATGTACAAATTACATAAGAAACAGTTAAGCTATCTGCAGACAAACGATCTAGAGATATAACTTTTGAAACTATCATGGTTTTTAACACAATTTCACTATTACACTATTACTTTTTTATATACTTTTTCACTATTTGTTCATCCGTGATCATGGTGCATGCAACTGTGCCGAAATATCGGAAGTCAACTCAGAAGATTTAATCATGGTAAATATCCCGTCGTTTCATAAAAATAGATCTAGAGATAGCTCAACTGATCCAACTCAGTGCCAAACGTAAGCGTTCCCAAGACGCTGGCGGCATTGCCGCGCTGAATATCAAAGCTTATGTGTATATTTTTATTCCGCTATCAACGTGTTCTTTATACCACACCATATTGAAGTGCTACGTCCTCGCCAGAGACCCGATCCCAGGGGTCGTAAAAAAGCTTCTTTGGCCTATAATGAATAAAATTCTACGTATTTAATGACAGTGGCTTAATGATAGCCGCGACATCTTCCTGAAAGCCTCCGGGAAGGGACCAGAATGGCAATGGTTTAAAAGTATTACTTCTCTGTATTTCAGAGGAGATTTTGCGATTTCATACAATTGCGTACTTCTACCTACTGTAAAGAATTTACTGACTGAAACCACTGAAACTGATCATATAAGCCAATATTTTCGCCCTTGTGTAGTTACGGCCGGAGTTTATTTATTAATTCGATTTAATAATTTGTTAATTGATACTATTTTTTTTAATTTTCATATTATTATTATTATCTAGATTAACTATGTTTATATGTGTATACTTTTATTTAACAAATGCTTTTTTTTGTATTCCATCTCCATTCCTTCTCCATCGTGCTAATGCGTGTAAGTGTGACATTGCTGAAATTGTGACCACCCCTGCAAAGTCCGTACCTACAGACAAGAATTAAACTTTTTAAACTTTCGCGATCATTCGCGATAAATACCCGTGTAATGGTATAAATATAAAGAATTAAACTGACCACAAGTCCGTGATTTTAGACAGAAAATGTGTGCTTTTATTTCATTAGTAAATAACCTAAAACGATTTGCCACAATAACAACAAATTGCCTCTCCAACTTTTCCGGAATACTTAAATCAATTCAGTTACAAAGTTGCCCGCGTCATTAGTTACCAGTCGACTTGAAAAGAGTCAATTTAAGTTCGCAAGGGCTTGGACGTGATTCCATCGGAATAATTTAAGTTTGGAAAATATTCTTGTAGTCAGGAACTGTTGTTTTTATTATACGCCTATTCTTAAGTGATTTTTGTGTCGTCGTGTAGTCGCAAACCGATTCTACATGGAGTATTTTTGTCTTGCAAACCTCATTCAAGTTTGAAAGGTACCTTTCTTTTTAGCGGCCTGTCCCGGCTTCGCACGGGTGGACATTTATTTTTTAAACAAATAAATATAGCTTATGTTACTCAGGGTGAATGTAGCTTTCCAATGGTGAAAGAATTTTTGAAATCCGCACAGTAGTTTTTGAGTTTATTCATTACAAACATACAAAAATACAAATCTTTAGATAAATATTCTAGAAGATTACCTCAGTGTAACAATTTCCATATATTCCCCATAAGCAATGTTTCAAATTTAGTAACGTTTATAAGTATGAGCTGAGTTGCTTTATTACCTGGAATATTGTACTGTAGGCCTACCACAAGCTCTGTCTGGCTCTGTCTCTGGTTTTGAGTGTGTGTGAGTGCCCACCAGTGTAATATACTGCGTGTGTGACGTTTCGATGTAGGGTTTATTTAGACAACACTCACACAGACTCAAAACCAGAGCCAGAGACAGAGCCAGACAGAGCTTGTGGTAGGTCTACAGCTTTTATTACCACGCCAGTGAAAGCTCGATAGCTTAAATAAAAATGCAAATACTTTCCTTTACCCGCATGTTGAAAAAAGGGCTCATATTCATCCACCGAATTTACTTCAATCAGTAATCGTCTGAGGGAATGTATTCACACCGGCAATAAGCAATGAATGAACCAATATTTTCGAGCTCCCTAAATTTTAACATATTACGATTCTTGTATGCGACTGTGCTGTACTGCTCATTTTAAAGATAAGCCTTTATACAATTTTTAATAAATTTAGGATCGACATTTTTATTTTTAGTGAACGCATAATTATGTCATAGGAACATAATATATGTATGTAGTGTGACCAGTGGAATGATTGCGTATTTTTTGTTGGCATATCCTAGTCGCATCTGTCAGTTTTGACATTATTTTGAGCTTCGATTGTAATAAAAAACGAATTGAAACCAAACTTATCTTTGACAAGGAACGATTGCAACAAGATTGAATGTTGACGTAATAAACTTAAGATATGGACTTAGCTTTGTTAAGCTAGCATGGCAACAAATAGATAGTGGTCGAAAAAGGATGGCAACAAGATATGTGATCACTGTTCCTTGTTAGTATCATTTATTTGTTAGTATAAAACTTTTGATTGCAACAGAATTACACAATCACTTTGCTGACCTGTACCCCTAAGAAGGTATGTGGATTTCTCCACTATATCAGAAGTATATATTTTTAGTTAAGTGACATGCCCCGTTACTAGTAACTCAGTGTGTAAGGACCGAGTACTAATCACCCTCATTTATAAGCGGGTGTTTTTTCCAGGTTTCCCGACCGGATGAAATATAGCTGTTTCCCTATCCGGTGTATTTAATTATTTTCCGCAACTAATAGCCCTCGCCGTAATAGGCAATTCTGGAAGACGAGACGATGATCGCCATCTTTGCCGGTTGTTTGAATAATCTCGTTCTATTAATATTTTGAGTGGTCTAGAAGGGCGATCGAAAGCTAAGTGGACTGATTCAATAATGGTGGTGCTGGTTCCGGCATGGAATAATAATAAATAAATAAATAATAATAAATATTGTGGACAATTCACACAACACTACCCAGCCCCAAACTAAGCAGAGCTTGTAATATGGGAACCGGATAGCTGATATAATACTTGAATACATTTTTTGAAGTGAAAACTTCTTTAGCGGCGTTGAGCACTTTTTCTGTAATGGGTATAAAATCTTAAACTCGCGTCAGCGCGTCAGGACACGTGACCTGATCGAAAAAGCGTAAGACGGATGGAGAGTAGACAGCTATCCCCTCTCTACGGCGCGGCGAAAATGTATGCCTGGGCCTACTGTTTCGTTTAGGCAGCGCAGGGCGCTTGCGCGAATGTTCGTGTATGTTACAGCGTGCCAAATAACAAACAAGCCCCCCCTAACCATTCCAAAATATCAAACATGCTCAACGTTAATAATCAAGTTTTCACTTCTGCCGGCACTCCCGGAGTGCAACCCGTATTTTTTTTTTTGTAAATACATACTTAGATTACAATATAACACCCAGACAGAGAACAAACATTTATGTTAACCACACAAATATTTGTTCTCGGTGGGGATCGAACCCACGACCTACGGTGCAGAAGGCAGAGCTACTACCAACTGAGCTAGAGGCCAGTCGGAATATGATGGGATAATGTCTTATGGATGTTGTGATACGCGACTGAAGATTATCATCCCCTGAGTATTTATAACGCTAAACTAAACTTAATTATATTGCATTGCATACGTCTGACTAAGTGAAGTGGCACCACACTGGAACTTCACTGCTATTATTTTAGACAATTATTTTTGATTTGTAAAAGGATCATATAAAAAAACAGTAGGAACCGAGCCGTAGTTTGTTGCCTGTTGTTGGTCGCGTGAAACTGGCACCTAGACTCACATAGCTTTAATAATTAGCGTCTCAAAGTGATTCTTGTAATTGAACTGAATAAAGACAATTTTGATTTTAGATTTTTTAGACTTAGTCAAATGTTGTCTAAGCGATTGATCGAATCGATGCGTGACCCAAGGGTATCTGGCGCAGCACATTAGCATTGTTATTCACCGTGGCAATGCCGCCAGCGTCTTGGGGACGGTTCCGTCTGGTACTGATTAGGATCAGTTGAGCTATCTCTAGATCGTTTGTAACGGTCTGCTGCAACTCCACTATTTCTTTTGTATTTTGAAAATACTTGTAATTCATTGTAAGTTTTTTTGTGTAAATAAATGTATTTAACTTATTTAGAAATTCGTACTAAAGTTATTGGTGGTGGTGGTTATAAAAGAAACTTCGACCAGTTGGCCTACCACAAGCTATGTCTGGCTTTGTCTCTGGTTTTGAGTCTGTGTAAGTGCTCACCACTGTGTGTGTGACGTTTCGACGTAGGATTTATTTGGTCAACACTCACACAGACTCAAAACCAGAGCCAGACTGAGCTTGTGGTTGGCTTACAGTTACTTATAAGGTTTCTTTGAACGTGTTTCCTTGAGGACAAAGTTTCAATGTAAAAGTTTGCCGTGAAAGAAGGGTAAATTTGACACCAACTGAGTTCGTTATTTTATTATTTGCACGTTATGTTATTCTACCTTTTCTTCCCCATACACGTGTTTCTTATTTGACAACCGCCGATGTTCTCTCTCGCACACTTTAGCCCTTTGAAAGATATGAAATCACTGAACTTATTCGTACTTCTAGTCTCTGGCTCTAGTTTTGAGCATGTGTGAGTGCTCACCAGTGTATTATACTGTGTATGTGACGTTTCGACTTGGGATTTATTTTGACAGCACTCACACAGACTCACAATTAGAGCTAGAGACAGAGCCAGACAGAGCTTGTGGTAGGTCTAAATTGATCGATTGCGGCGGCGGAGTCCGAAACAATTACGTTGGATAAATTGAGAGCACTTTTCATTTCAGACTCATTTGTGTTAGAAAATTAAAGCGTTTGACCATCCATATCTTATTTTATTTTATTTGTTTATTAGGTACACAAAACAGAGTACAATCGATAATTTACAGGCATAAATACTATTAATTATGAGATAAACAGCAGGGCTACCAAGAGCTCCATATGGTTATGGCTATGGCTGTCAAAATTGTGTCAACAGTGTCAACACATTCAAACCCAAGAAGAAAATGAATGTTTGGGTCAGCCGATCTATACACAATTTGACAGCCATAGCCATAACCATATGGAGCTCGTGGTAGCCCTGCTGATGGAATGCGACTCAAAAAGGCTGCAAAGTAAGAAGAATAAGAGGTGAGTAACGCCTTTGTTACCACACCTTTATAAAATAGGTTATTTTCGATTGTTGCTTGGTAAAAGCTTTTATAACCTTTTACAAAGGTTCAGAACTTTACATGGATTTATTTCTTGTAAAGGTTTCCTGAAATGCGGTGGTCGTATTGGCTTAACGGCTGATGTAACCAGATCGGACAGCTTTAACAAGCTTTCTGAAGCATGGAAGCTCAGGTTTGCTTAAACCCGGACATAAAAAAAAACGTTTTTGTTCGCCATATTAAGAGGGAATCACACAGGCGACTCTCCATACAAACGTAGTCCCCTATTTCCTACCTGGATAATGCCTCTGGAGTAACCATTTTTTATGACAGATCTGCTATATACGTGCTCGTATGTTTTCCTTTTTTTTCAGAAACTTATTGATAAAGAAAATATCACCTTCAATTCATATTTCATATAAATCATATGAGGGTCATATTTTGTCTCATAAAATCCAGATCTGCTATACATTGTGTATAGTTCGGCTGACCCACACATTCATTTCTTCTTGGGTTTGAATGTGTTGACACTGTTGACACAATTTTGACAGCCATAACCATAACCATATGAAGCTCATGGTAGGCCAGCTGCTGTAACTTTGCTGTACAAGCTGCCTCACAAAAGCTTCAAAGAAGTCCTGTAAATGGCTGTAAAAAGCGGTTGTGGTTTCTCAAAAACAATGCTTAAGTGATTCCCAAAGTTAGGGAGCCGAAGGTTCACTTAACCTTAAAACCAAGTCGGATCGATTTTCACTCACTTAGGATAATGTCATGTCGGGTATTTTTACAAACATTCTATCAGCCCCATAATGGGGATTGAAAACACTGGTGTGTCCCTGTCCCATCCAATTTTGTTAATAAGTTTTTAAGATACGCCTGAAAGGTTGCCTAATAGAGATTGCTTGTTAGCGATAAGACCACCCATTGTTTGTATATTATTCGTATAATGGAAGTCTTTACGATCCGTCTGAAAGGCAGTCTCAAAGAGATTGCTTAGAAGCGACAAGACCGCCCTTGTTATTTTGAGAGGGATAAAATAAATATACTTTCTTATCATTTTTTTGATCGTGATAAATTTCTCATTATTATCTATTTGTGTTGTTCTCTTCCACTGCTTAAAACAACTTGACACAACTAATAAACACTTTAATTTGTTTCAGGTAAGTAACCACTTATAAAATCTACCGGCAGCCAAACAAAGGAACACCTGCTGCGGTTCTGCGGTGGCGATTAGTCAAATATTGTCATATTTGACAGCGTTTCGTTGATTATCACCGCAGAACGCTTTATTAGACGAAGGTATGTGCCACCTATATTTTATTAATACCATCAGGTCAGCTGAGTGACACATACGCCTATTACCTATAGGTATTACCAAGGCACATAGCCTATTAATTACACGCCTAAATGGCACTGCACAAATTTCCAATCAACTCGCCGTTTAATAGCTAGAGAAGTGTATATGCTTCTCTTCTCATATTACTTACTAGCGATCCGCCCCAGCTTATACAGCACTATTTTGTAATTACCAAAAAAAAAATGACGATATTGGCTGCTGATACTGATCCACGCAAAAAAAAAATTCAAGTCATAAAAAAATATTTTAAAATAACCACAATTTTTTGTCAAATATTGAGAAATTATTCAACAAGCAAAAATCATTTCATTCATATACGCAAAATACCAAGCGGAACCGAACAGCGTATTTTTTTTTCTCTCACTACGTAACTAATATGTCCATAGTTTTTTGCAGGATTTCTTAAAAATTTTAACATTGTCATTTGATCGAAACTAAAAATTCTGATTGCACATTCATAATGTTCTACCCCTACTACATTACCCTATTTTTTTTTTTGGTAGTTACAAAATAGTGATGTATAGCCTTCCTCGATAAATGGACTATCCAACACAAAAATATTTTTTCAATTCGGACCAGCAGTTCCTGAGATTAGCGCGTTCAACCAATCAATCAAACTCTTCAGCTTCATATAGTACTAGCGGCCTGTCCCGGCTTCGCACGGGTGGACATTTATTTTTTAAGCACACTAGCAGTTAGTAACCGAGCTTCGCTCGGAATTTTTTTCGTTAATTTGTATTTTTAAGAAATCATAAGAGTCATAATTATTATCATCTTTACTGGTTTATTCTTACTGAACTACGCCATCTGCTAGACATGTTTGCAGTTAGTTGCTCACAATCGTCAATAGATGGCAGGAGCAGTCACATATTCAGTTTATGTTTAATTATTGAACTCGGAAAGAAATAATCATTTTCTTAAAATGAATCCTAGCTAGATCAATTTATCGCCCCCGAAAACCCCTGTATACTAAATTTCATGAAAATCGTTGGTGCAGTTTCCGAGATCCTAAATATATATAATATATACACAAGATTTTCTCGTTTAAAGGTATAAGATGAATATAGCCTATGTTACTCAAGGTGAATGTAGCTTTCCAATGGTGTAAGAATTTATAAAATCGGTACAGTAGTTTTTGAGTTTATTCATTACATACAAGAATCCAAATCTTTCTTCTTTATTAACCAACTTCCAATCAAAAAGGAGGAGGTTCTCAATTCGGTTGTAATTTTTTTTTATGTTTGTTACCGCATTACTTCGTCATTTGTGAGCCGATTTGAAAAATTATTTTTTATCTGAAAGGTACTGCTTCCAGATTGGTCCCATTTTAATTTTATTAAAATCGGTGTTGCCATTTTTTTTTTTTTTTTTTTATGTTTGTAACTGCATGCCTCCGTCATTTATGAACCGTTTTAGAAAATTATTTTTTATTTGGAAGGTTATTCTTACGTCCAGATTGGCCCAAACAAATTTCATTAAAATTGGTTTAGCCGTTTGGCAATGAATTCGGTTTCTCTAGTTTTTTAAACTTATAATAATAATATTAGTATAGATATATACACCTCTCTATAGGCACTACGGAACTGGAGTGACTGGCGAAAATGGAAGGAGGCCTTTGCCCAACAGTACGGGCTAGTAGTAATAGTAACCTTCTTAAAATCTAGCTAAATTAAATTTATTTTTTTAAACATGTGGTTGATAAAACATCGTGAATGTATTATTTTTACCTGACAGATTTGTATTTACTTACTCTTCGATTTGAGATCTTGCCTGCTAAGCTTACTGTTATTTCTGATTATTTGTTGTAGTTTGTCTACAAGCATTTTATATCAAACTAGTGAAATCCCGTGCATCTTCGTCCGCGTTAAGCTTTTTCCGTACAAACTTCCCTACAAACCCCCGCTGCACACCTTTAGGGGTTGAGTTTCGGGAAACCCTTTCTTAGTGCACCCCCACACTACACCAGAAATCTACTCTCCAAATTTCATACTCCTAGAACCATTAGTTCAGGCTGTGCGTTGATTGTCAGTCAGTCAGTCAGTCAGTAACGTAAGAGTTTTATATGTATACTAGCTGTCACCCGCGACTTCGTCCGCGTGGTTAGTTTATATATATAGTTTGAGTTCGTTTAAAAGAAACTATTTTATGGTGGAAAGCGGACAGCTATTAATATGTTTTCACTGTTTTTTGCGTATTTTTTTAAGAGTTATTTTTCGTGAATTTGTCTTAGTGGCTAAGTTGGGTTATGTATGCGTTGGTTTTACATGAGCAAGTGCTGGTTACCTTAGTTTTGAGTGTGCATTCAAAACTATAGTGTGTTCGAAAGATTATAAATGCTGTTGTAGCCGACTTTTTTCAGCTGTGTTAGGTTTGGTATGATAGGTGCTTCCCGCGATTTTGTCTTAGTGGTTATTTTTGTAACAAACCTTTGTGTGTATTCAAACCTGGTGACAGATGCTGCGGTAGCTGAATTTTTTAAATGTTTTTTTGCGTATTTTGTAAAGTCTCTACGTTATAAGAGGAACATACCCTCCAAGTTTCATGCTTCTAGGACTAACGGTTTAGGCTGTGCGTTGATCGTCAGTCAGTCAGTCAGTCAGTCAGTAACGTAAGAGTTTTATATATTTAGATTAGTGGCTAATTTAGGGTTTCGTATGCGTGTTGGTGTATAATCGAATCAGATTTTTTTTAATTTGACATGACCAGCTAGGTACCATAGTTTTGAGCATGTACTTAAGCCGTTTTTTGAAGCAGTGCGGTGTTTAGTTTCGGTACGATAGGTGTTTTCCGCGATTTTGTCTTAGTGGTTACGGTGGGGTTAATGTAAACTTTTGTGTGTATTCAAATTTGGTGTTAGATGCTGCGGTAGCAGATTTTATTTTTTACTGTTATTTTGCGTATTTTGTAAAGCAATTTTTTGTAAATTTTCATGAAACTTTTTTCCTTTTTTTTCTTCTTTTAGGTGAATAATTTTCCGATTTTCTTTCTTAATGCACGTTTGCTCTATAAGAGCAACACATCTTCCAAGTTTCATGCTTCTAGGACTAATGGTTTAAGCTGTGCGTTGATTTTTCTTTAAACCATTTTTCCCCTTTTTCTCCTCTTCGGGAAATAATTTTCCAATTTCCTTTCTTAGTGCACCTCTACGTTATAAGAGGAACATACCCTCCAAGTTTCATGCTTCTAGGACTAATGGTTTAGGCTGTGCGTTGATTGTCAGTCAGTCAGTCAGTCAGTAACGAAAGAGTTTTATATATTTAGACTAGCTGATACCCGCGACTTCGTCCGCGTGGATATTTGAGTTCGTTTTTTTAGTTTGATGTGACCAACTGCTAGTTACCATAGATTTGAGCTTGTACTTTAGAGTGTATTTGACTTTTAAGGTGAGTGCTGTTGGAGCCGATTTTTTTCAGCAGTGTTTAGTTTAAGTATGATAGATGTTTCCCGCGATTTTGTCTGAGTGGTTATTATTGTTTTTTTTATAAAACTTTGTATGTATTCAAACCTGGTGACAGATGCTGCGGTAGCTGAAATTTTTTTTTTTTTTTTTTTTGAGTATTTTGTAAAGCTCGTTTTCGTGATTTTGTTTTAGTGGCTAATTTGGGCTATCGTATTCGTTTGTGTATGATCGAATCTGGTTTTTTTAGTTTGACATCATCAAATGCAAGTTACCATAGTTTTGAGCTTGTACTTTAGAGTGTTTTTGAATTTGAAGGCGAGTTCTGTTGTAGCCGTTTTTATTCAGCGGTGTTTAGTTTAAGTATGATAGATGATTCCCGCGATTTTCTTGGTGGTTATCATCGGTTTTTTTGTAAACATTTGTGTGTATTAAAACCTGGTGACAAATGCTGCGGTAGCTGAATTTTTTTAAATGTTTTTTTTGCGTATTTTGTAAAGCTATTTTTTGTGATTTTATGTTATATTAGTGGCTAATTTGGGGTTTCGTATGCGTGTTGGTGTATAATCGAATCAGATTTTATAATTTGACATGACCAACTGCTGGTTACCATAGTTTTGAGCATGTACTTTAGAGTGCATTTGAATTTTAAGGTGAGTGCTGTTGGAGCCGATTTTTTTCAACAGTGTTTAGTTTAAGTATGATAGATGTTTCCCGCGATTTTGTCGTAGTGGTTATCATCGGTTTGTTTGTGAACCTTTTTGTGTAATCGAACCTGGTGCCAGATGCTGCGGTAGCTGAAAATGTTTTATGTTTGTTTTTGCGTATTTTGTAAAGCTATTTTTTGTCATTTTATGTTATATTTGTGGCTAATTTGAGGTTTCGTATGCGTGTTGGTGTATCAGATTTTTTTAATTTGACATGACCATCTGCTAGTTTCCATAGATTTGAGCTTGTACTTTAGAGTGTATTTGAATTTTAAGGTGAGTGCTGTTGGAGCCGATTTTTTTCAACAGTGTTTAGTTTAAGTATGATAGATGTTTCCCGCGATTTTGTCGTAGTGGTTATCATCGGTTTGTTTGTGAACCTTTTTGTGTAATCGAACCTGGTGACAGATGCTGCGGTAGCTGAAAATTTTTAATGTTTTTTTTTGCGTATTTTGTAAAGCAATTTTTTTGTGATTTTATGTTATATTAGTGACTAATTTGAGGTTTCGTATGCGTGTTGGTGTATCAGATTTTTTTAATTTGACATGACCAACTGCTAGTTACCATAGATTTGAGCTTGTACTTTAGGGTGTATTTGAATTTTAAGGTGAGTGCTGTTGAAGCCGATTTTTTTCAACAGTGTTTAGTTTAAGTATGATAGATGTTTCCCGCGATTTTGTCGTAGTGGTTATCATCGGTTTTTTTGTGAACCTTTTTGTGTAATCGAACCTGGTGACAGATGCTGCGGTAGCTGAAAATGTTTTATGTTTTTTTTTGCGTATTTTGTAAAGCAATTTTTTTGTGATTTTATGTTATATTAGTGGCTAATTTGAGGTTTCGTATGCGTGTTGGTGTATCAGATTTTTTTAATTTGACATGACCAACTGCTAGTTACCATAGATTTGAGCTTGTACTTTAGAGTGTATTTGAATTTTAAGGTGAGTGCTGTTGGAGCCGATTTTTTTCAACAGTGTTTAGTTTAAGTATGATAGATGTTTCCCGCGATTTTGTCGTAGTGGTTATCATAGGTTTGTTTGTGAACCTTTTTGTGTAATCGAACCTGGTGCCAGATGCTGCGGTAGCTGAAAATGTTTTATGTTTTTTTTTGCGTATTTTGTAAAGCTATTTTTTGTGATTTATGTTATACTTGCTGTCACCCGCGACTTCGTCCGCGTGGTTAGTATAAAGTCATAGTTTGAGTTCGTTTAAAAGAAACTATTTTATGGTGGAAAGCGGACAACTATTGATATGTTTTCACTGTTTTTTGCGCACCTATTTTTTGAGAGTTATTTTTCGTGAATTTGCCTTAGTGGCTAAGTTGGGTTATGTATGCGTTGGTTTTACATGACCAAGTGCTGGTTACCTTAGTTTTGAGTTTGCATTCAAAACTATATAAAGTGTGTTCGAAAGATGGTAAATGCTGTTGTAGCCGATTTTTTTCAGCTGTGTTTAGTTTTGGTATGATAGGTGCTTCCCGCGATTTTGTCTTAGTGGTTATCATGGGGTTTTTTGTAAACCTTTGTGTGTATTCAAACCTGGTGACAGATGCTGCGGTAGCAGATTTTTTTTAAATGTGTTTTTGCGTATTTTGTAAAGCTCTTTTTCGTGATTTTGTTTTAGTGGCTAATTTGGGCTATCGTATTCGTTGGTGTATAATTGAATCTTGTTTTTTTAGTTTGACATGATCAAATGCAAGTTACCATCGTTTTGAGCTTGTACTTTAGAGTGTATTTGAATTGGAAGGTGAGTGCTGTTGTAGCCGTTTTTTTTCAGCGGTGTTTAGTTTAAGTATGATAGATGATTCCCGCGATTTTGGTCTTGGTGGTTATCATCGGTTTTTTTGTAAACATTTGTGTGTATTAAAACCTGGTGACAAATGCTGCGGTAGCTGAAAATTTTTTAATGTTTTTTTTTGCGTATTTTGTAAAGCTATTTTTTGTGATTTTATGTTATATTAGTGGCTAATTTGGGGTTTCGTATGCATGTTGGTGTATAATCGAATCAATTTTTTTAATTTGACGTGACCAACTGCTGGTTACCATAGTTTTGAGCATGTACTTTAGAGTTTATTTGAATTTGAAGGCGAGTGCTGTTGTAGCCGATTTTTTTCAGCGGTGTTTAGCTTAAGTATGATAGATAATTCCCGCAATTTTGTCTAAGTGATTATCATTGTTTTTTTTGTAAACCTTTGTGTGTATTCAAACCTGGTGACAGATGCTGCGGTAGCTGAAAATTTTTTAATGTTTTTTTTTGCATATTTTGTACAGCAATTTTTTGTGATTTGTTTTAGTGGCTAATTTGGGCTATCGTATTCGTTGGTGTATGATCGAATCTGGTTTTTTTAGTTTGACATGATCAAATGCAAGTTACCATAGTTTTGAGCTTGTATTTTAGAGTGTATTTGAATTTGAAGGTGAGTTCTGTTGTAGCTGTTTTTTTTCAGCGGTGTTTAGTTTAAGTATGATAGATGATTCCCGCAATTTTGTCTTGGTGGTTATCATCGGTTTTTTTGTAAACATTTGTGTGTATAAAAACCTGGTGACAAATGCTGCGGTAGCAGACAATTTTTTAACGTTTTTTTTTTGCGTATTTTAAAAAGCTATTTTTTGTGATTTTATGTTATATTAGTGGCTAATTTTGGGTTTCGTATGCGTGTTGGTGTATAATCGAATCAATTTTTTTAATTTGACGTGACCAACTGCTGGTTACCATAGTTTTGAGCATGTACTTTAGAGTTTATTTGAATTTGAAGGCGAGTGCTGTTGTAGCCGATTTTTTTCAGCGGTGTTTAGCTTAAGTATGATAGATAATTCCCGCAATTTTGTCTAAGTGATTATCATTGTTTTTTTTGTAAACCTTTGTGTGTATTCAAACCTGGTGACAGATGCTGCGGTAGCTGAAAATTTTTTAATGTTTTTTTTTGCATATTTTGTACAGCAATTTTTTGTGATTTTATGTTGTATTATTGGCTAATTTAGGTTTCGAATCAGATTTTTTTAATTTGACATGACCAGTTGGTTACCATAGTTTTGAGCATGTTCTTTAGCCATTTTTTGAAGCGGTGCGGTGTTTAGTTTCGGTATGATAGGTGTTTTCCACGATTTTGTCTTAGTAGTTACGGTGGGATTTATGTAAACTTTTGTGTGTATTCTTTGGTGACAGAAGCTGCGGTAACAAATTTTTTTTTACTGTTTTTTTGCGTATTTTGTAAAGCAATTTTTTGTGATTTTTCTTTAACTATTAATATTTTTTTTAACTATTTTTCCCTTTTTTCTTCTTTTAGGGAAATAATTTTCCTATTTTCTTTCTTAGTGCACCTTTGCTCTATAAGAGGAACACATCTTCCAAGTTTTATGCTTCTAGGACTAATGGTTTAGGCTGTGTGTTGATTTTTCTTTAAACCTTTTTTCCTCTTTTTCTCCTCTTCGGGAAAGAATTTTCCAATTTCCTTTCTTAGTACACCTCTACGCTATAAGAGGAACATACCCTCCAAGTTTCATGCTTCTAGGACTAACGGTTTAGGCTGTGCGTTGATTGTCAGTCAGTCAGTGAGTCAGTCAGTCAGTCAGTCAGTCAGTAACGAAAGAGTTTTATATATTTAGAAGATTAGTAGCTAATTTGGGGTTTCGTATGCGTGTTGGTGTTTAATTGAATCAGATTTTTTTAATTTGACATGATCAACTGCTGGTGACTATAGTTTTGAGCTTGTATTTTAGAGTGTATTTAAATTTGAAGGTGAGTGCTGTTGGAGCCGATTTTTTTCAGCAGTGTTTAGTTTAAGTATGATAGATGTTTCCCGCGATTTTGTCTTAGTGGTTATCATCGGTTTTTTTGTAAACATCTGTGTGTATGAAAACTTGGTGACAAATGCTGCGGTAGCTGAAAATTTTTTAATGTTTTTTTTTCGTATTATGTAAAGCTATTTTTTGTGATTTTATGTTATATTAGTGGCTAATTTGGGGTTTCGTATGCGTGTTGGTGTATAATCGTATCAAATTTTTTTTAACAGTGTTTAGTTTAAGTATGAAAGATGTTTCCCGCGATTTTGTCATAGTGGTTATCATCGGTTTGTTTGTGAACCTTTGTGTGTAGTCGAACCTGGGCCAGATGCTGCAGTAGCTGAATTTTTTTTAATGTTTGTTTTGTGTATTTTGTTAAGCTATTTTTTGTGATTTATCTTTTTCCGTTTTTTCTTCTTTTAGGGGAAAAATTTTCCTATTTTCTTTCTTAGTGCACCTCTGCTTTATTAGAGGAACACATCTTCTAAGTTTCATGCTTCTAAGGCTAACGGTTTAGGCTGTGCGTTGATTTTTCTTTAAACCATTTTTCCCCTTTTTCTCCTCTTCGGAAAATAATTTTCCATTTTCCTTTCTTAGCGGATGCCTACGTCATAACATCTACCTGCATGCCAAATTTTAGCCCGATCCGTCCAGTGGTTTGGGCTGTGCGTTGATAGATCACTATGTCAGTCAGTCAGTCAGTCAGTCAGTCACCTTTGAGTTATACATATATAGATTGTTTGTGAACCTATGTGTGTAATCGAACCTGGTGCCAGATGCTGCAGTAGCTGATTTTTTTTTAATGTTTTTTTTTGTGTATTTTGTTAAGCTATTTTTTGTGATTTATCTTTTTCCGTTTTTTCTTCTTTTAGGGGAAAAATTTTCCTATTTTCTTTCTTAGTGCACCTCTGCTTTATTAGAGGAACACATCTTCTAAGTTTCATGCTTCTAGGGCTAACGGTTTAGGCTGTGCGTTGATTTTTCTTTAAACCATTTTTCCCCTTTTTCTCCTCTTCGGAAAATAATTTTCCATTTTCCTTTCTTAGCGGATGCCTACGTCATAATATCTACCTGCATGCCAAATTTTAGCCCGATCCGTTCAGTGGTTTGGGCTGTGCGTTGATAGATCACTATGTCAGTCAGTCAGTCAGTCAGTCAGTCAGTCAGTCACCTTTGAGTTATATATATATAGATTAGTGGCTAATTTGGGGTTTCGTATGGGTGTTGGTGTATAATCGAATCAGATTTTTAATTTGACATGACCAACTGCTGTTTACTATAGTTTTGAGCTTGTACTTTAGAGTGTATTTGAATTTGAAGGCGAGTGCTGTTGGAGCCGATTTTTTTCAGCAGTGTTTAGTTTAAGTATGATAGATGTTTCCCGCGATTTTGTCTTAGTGGTTATCATTGGTTTTTTTGTAAACATTTGTGTGTTTTACAACCTGGAGACAAATGCTGCGGTAGCTGAAAATTTTTTAAATGTTTTTTTTTCCGTATTTTGTAAAGCTATTTTTTGTGATTTATGTTATATTAGTGGCTAATTTGGGGTTTCGTATGCGTGTTGGTGTATAATCGTATCAGATTTTTTTAATTTGACATGAACAACTGCTAGTTACCATAGATTTGAGCTTGTGCTTTAGAGTGTATTTGAATTTTAAGGTGAGTTTTGTTGGAGCCGATTTTTTTCAACAGTGTTTAGTTTAAGTATGATAGATGTTTCCCGTGATTTTGTCGTAGTGGTTATCATCTGTTTGTTTGTGAACCTTTGTGTGTAATCGAACCTGGTGCCAGATGCTGCGGTAGCTGAAAATTTTTAATGTTTTTTTTGCGTATTTTGTAAAGTTATTTTTTGTGATTTTTCTTAAAATAATTTTCCGTTTTTTCTTCTTTTAGGGAAAGAATTTTCCTATTTTCTTTCTTAGTGCACCTCTGCTCTATTAGAGGAACATACCTTCTAAGTTTCATGCTCCTAGGGCTAACGGTTTAGGCTGTGCGTTGATTTTTCTTTAAACCATTTTTCCCCTTTTTCTCCTCTTGAGAAAATAATTTTCCATTTTCCTTTCTTAACGGATGCCTACGTCATAACATCTACCTGCATGCCAAATTTTAGCCCGATCCGTTCAGTGGTTTGGGCTGTGCGTTGATAGATCACTATGTCAGTCAGTCAGTCAGTCAGTCACCTTTGAGTTATATATATATAGATTTCGATTTTGTTAAGCCATACCTAATTGTTCCTAGATAGAGAGCAAAAAGTGTTTACAGACCACTATTCTTTCGTTCCGCCGTCGTACCGGAAGTAGTAACACTGCAAGAAGCCACCATCAGTCTCTATTATGTACAGTACGTTCAATTCAATTACTTACTGTTCCCAGCGAACTCTTTCAATACATCTGTGAAGTTAAAGCGTATTTACTATTTCCATTAGATAGATAGAATAACTCTTTATTGTACACAAACAAGAAACAAATACTTACAGAAACTATACAAATACAAAAAAATACACTTTATATCAAACTATAAAATTTAATGATGAACTCTGTTTTCCACCTGTAGGTATTACATGTAGAAAACAGAGTTCAGATCACCGACCGCAGGCAATGTGCCCAAAAGGCTGGCAACGTTACCTCTTTGAATAGCTAAGCTAATTCTTTGCCCTAGGTAAGCGCCAGCCCTTTGGTCACCAGTCTCAATCACCAGCCTCTTGGATAATTCTTCGAATAGAAGCCACGCCTCGGGACCCCATGGTCCTAGCGTTTCAACCCCAAAAGGAAGAAATATGTATCCTATAATATAAAAATAACTAAAACATAAAAGTTTTCTGAGCGAGCTTATGGCGCGGTGGATTAAAATACGAGGGTAGTTTCAAGAGAAAGCATTTCATTGTTACGGAATTCAGCGTGGGTTGGAACACGGAATGAATACAGTCGAGTAGAGTTTTACTCTTTTACTTCAAACTAGCTTGTGTGGCCTTCAGCGGCCTACGCTTATCCCACTTTTATAGAAACTATAGGAACCACACGCGACTCTGCTCCCGTGAAGAAATTATCTTTAAGTTTTGGGATTTATTCTTATTGACTCTACAAAAGGAAGGACATAAACATAACTTTCGTGTTTCAAACATCGAAACATAAACGAACTCTAGTTTATGTTTCGATATGCTAAACCAAACCACAGATAAGATAATACTATTATATTCAAAATGTAAGTGTGAGTAGTAACAGATTGTTCGTTACTCTATTATGAATGAAATGAAAATAACCAACCCCAAATTTTAAACTAGCTTAATTTGGCGAATTCCTAAGTAAATAAAAGTACCCACCTACGAGCGTTTCCGCCTTGTCTGCACTTTCCATATTATTCTACTTCCTACAGTAATAATTAAACTAAACAAAGTTCATTATTACATTTTCTAATTTATTGTTCCAATAAAATAGTTTATGTAATTAAAGCGTAAAGGTGTACGTAATGTATGTTTTGTTTGTTAATTGGTGGCTCAATCATGGATGTTTGGATGAAACTTATTTTTTGTTTATTTTTATTCAATACAATTACATACTCAATAGATTTATACTCAATATTATATTCGACGGTCACGGGGCCCGCCGAAAAAACTTTGGCGGGACAATATCGACACCTTTAGGAGGAGATGGTGGGATGAGGCTCGAGAGAGAGATAAGTGGAAGTCTTTGAGGGATACCTTTGCCCAGCAGTGGGACAGAATAGGTTAAATAAAATAATAATAATAATGTTGTCCTCCTTAAAAGATAATAGTAACACCAGTGGCATATTTTATTTTTTATTCATACCAGAATTCATACTGGAAAACTAGAGATATAAATGATCTGTAAAAACCTGTAAGCCTACAAGCTCTGTCTGGCTCTGTCTCTGGCTCTAGTTTTGATGAGTCTGTGTGAGTGCTCATTAGTGTATTATACTGTGTGTGTGACGTTTCGACGTATAGGATTTATTTATTCAGCACTCACACAGACTCAAAACTAGAGCCAGACAGAGCCTGTGGTAGGCCTACTGATGGACCATAACGCCATAGCTGTCTGTGGCCAATTAAATAAATTCAACTGATGGGGTTTAATAATGGCCAAATCCACATTATCATAAAAAGTGGTAGAACAGCAAGGAGCAATGTTTCCGAGTATTTACATAGTCTGGACTGCGAAGGGCCGGGTGCTTATGCAAACGACCCTACAGCCCTCAGTTTGAATACTTTAAGGCTCTAAGGGAGGGGACCCGACTTATATAAACGGTCGTTAAATACAACATCGTACAATTTTGAGTTTAATAGTTAATTCAAATTCTAATATTTCTTTATTCAGTTGTATCACAAGGATCACTTTGAAACGTCTTCAAGCTAGGTGACTCTATAGGTGATAGTCCAACGCGACCAAGCCTAGAAGAACAGGCATCAACTGGTATGTAGACCCAAAATTCTTACTTGATTCTGTTGTCTTCATCATCATCATCATCATTATCAGCCTGAAGAAGGCCACTGCTGGACATAGGCCTCCCCTACTCGTTTCCAGGAAGAACGATTCTGAGCCCTTTCCATCCATCGACTTCCCGCGATCTTAACAATGTCGTCGGTCCATCTAGTGGGTGGGCGCCCAACGCTTCGTTCTGTTGTCTTACTATAGGGAAAAAACATGATAATGATGAATACAGGGAATAGACAAGATTCACTTTCTGTTAGCGATGAAAACACACTTCTACTGATCAGGTTCTACTGATCAGCTTTTCAGCACATGAGAAGAAAAAAGAGAACAAAATCAAATAAAAAACTCAACTCAAACTATATAAAGTCAAATATCGCTGTCATATTTGACAGCATTTCAATGTTCGCCACCGCAGAACGCTTAGATCTGCGCAAGGCGCAAGGGTATATTTGAGTTCCTCGAGAAAAGTGAATCGAATCCATCCGGCTTTTTATATGTCAGGGCCTCCCTATGAAGGATGTCGTACGTGCGAAGCGAATCCCACTTGCCTCGTTTACCTACACTTCATTACGTCATGAAGTTAAGGTGTTTCCAAACGGTTGCCTACTATTGCCAAGGTGTAAATAAAAGTACTTTAGAATTTGAGTGGTGAAAGGCTTATAATTCTTCATTACTCTGAGACAGGACAGACTTGGGACAGACAGAACATCGAGTCTGATGTGCCTGCAGTATTGCACCGGCACCCATATTCAAATCGAAATTACAGCACACAATAATAGTAGATTTTTACACAAAAGCAATAGCTACAACCGAGGTAAGCATTCTACTTTTCATTATTTATGCGTGGTAAATAAGTTGAGTATGACAAAATGTAAAAAAATGTATTTATTCCAATTAATAGTAAGCACGAGTATCTGCTAAAATAGACGCAGACGCACATTATTGCACAAAACTGTGTGTATCTACTATTTTTTTCAGTAAAAATTTTTCTTATCATTTTATAAGAAAATAGGTTGTTTCACCAAGGAGTTTTGCATAGCTTGATATGCAATGAACTGTAACATAATATCATAGTGTGACGGTGAAGTATTTGAAAAAGGAACGCATTTACAACGAATTGAGCAGCAAATGCCTACTTATGGGCCGTTCGAGTCAACGAAAATAACGAAATTTTCGTTTTCAACCCATGTTCGGTTCGAAATAAAAGTGATCACTGTGATCGTTTTGAACAGTTTTCACCCCGGTTCGAGTTGGATAAAAACGCTACCGATTTTTGCAACTTTTTACCCAGCTAGGTCGATGGGTAAAAGTTATTGTTTTTTGACATTTGTGTCAGTGACTTGAGATTGATTAATTGTTGTGTTGCAAAATAATAAAAGTTAAAGATTTATAGCAAATTAATTATTTTTACGACTGAGATGGAGAACACGGGGACTCTGTAACCCTACCCATATCCATAAATGGCATAAACCGGGCTATCTATTACCGTACGAATGTCGTTTTCATACTAAGCAACTGGACTAGATCTTCGGCGTCTGAAAAATCCAAGGAAGACTCTGTCAAGAAGCCACTCACTAGTTCCACATGAAAATCAGCGTCGCTACACTTCAAGGAGCGGCTTTAAGCTGAGTTGGGAACAGATTGTGTCTCACGCGTACATGGACGGTACACACGGCATGAACTGATTTGCGGCCCGTAAATTTTTGTGCCTACGAATAGTAACGTACTTACCGTGGGGACCTACACACTTACCTAGAATTCATTCCTTTGTTTTCCTAGGTCTCAATCTACCATTACTGTGGGTAAGCCTACTTGTTTGCCTACCTACTACCTACCTGCTAGCTATCTTGTAAATTGTACATACACTGATTTATTTGTCCTTTGGTATGTGTGTGTTTCCAAAATAAATTCTTATCGTTCTTCTATTTATTTCTTTCAATGTTGTTAGTAGTACTAGTGCTAAATTGGTATTCCTGCTCGAACTCTTCCAAAATTGGAATGATGCGAAGACGCAAATGTGTCGACACAGGCACACGCAGCTTCACAAGTGACCTCCCCAACTCCCTTAATATATTTAGATGCGAAACTTACGATGTTTGGATGTAAGTGAGTGTTTGTGGCTAAATTATACTCTACCCTACCGATACCAACGCTGCATCATTAAAAAAACCCGCTGCCCGTGCCGCTCAACTCAAAATCAATTAAAACAAGATTGGCGCGCAAACACACCTGTCTCAAATATTTTGATAGTCATGCCATGCGTGAAATGTCATCCCGTTCGAGACACTGTGGGCAAAAGTTTTGAAATTTTCGTTTCGTGCCAAAACGAACAACAATCCTAATGGATGTAATCGTTTTGTGCGTTCTTGGCAAAATGTGCAAAATATACGTCGACTCGAACAGTCCATTAGATAGCCTCTTTGTAGAGCAGTAAATACTACTAACTATGTATGATGAAAATAAAATAAACAAAATATTAGTGAACATTTTTAAACAACCACAATTCATGAATATACGGATTGTTTACAAAGGCACCCAAATTAACCTCAGGCATACTTTTAGCGTACCTATATTCGTATTCCACGCGTAATTTTCTTTCTCAATACCTAACCTAGTATTTGAAACATGTTCGCACTTTCTTTTGCTTATTAATTATTCTATAATGAAATATGGAAGGCACTTTCTCCTATAATGGTGGGGTGGGGAAAAATGATTAATAAACTCATTTCTCTTAATGTACCCTTATACCGGCTTTAAATAGCTCATTTGCTGTCACTCGAAGGAGAATTGGACAATAATGTGACACGCACGTATTAGATCAGGGTAACTTTATATTAAAAAGAAAATATATAATAGTAAGTAAATGGTTTAATTACATCAATGTCTTTACAATTTACACTTTATTTAACTCAATTATAGCTTTAGTCACGTTATTCAACACAAAACTACCTTACAGTAAAAATATATCAACTACAAAGAGATATAGCGAACTAGGTACTTATCTTAACAATCAAAGGGTGTACTCAGAGCCGAATTACATCGACAGTACACAGAACGAAACGATAACCTCCTCAGTCGAGTCTCAAGCCCAGAAATAATCCATCGCCTCGCCTAGCCTCAGTCAGGCGACCCACATGACAGTTGATAGACAGCGCCCCCTACCGGCAGTATCGTCATCCGTTCTGCGTAGCTTCTGACTACCATTAACAATTTATTGATATAATAAATTGTTAATAATTTCGAACAAATAATAATAAAATATAACATTATTTATCAAATCGTTTTAAAGCAACTACATTGTTCTTAAATTAAATAAACTAAAATATCTTTTTATTTTAAACATTATAGACTATCCTTCTTTCTTACTTCAATAATCATTATTATTTTAATACAGATTTATAAAAGCATTTAAATATCAAATTAAACTATTTATAAAAACCAATTTCTAAACAATCATTTCAAAACTTATAAAGATTATTATCTACTCATTTCTGTAAACACAATAAAATAAAATAAATCTATGGTTTTGAATAAATTTTAGCCCCTATTATCTACTAGATACGACACACGCAAGTAATTTCCCTTATATTCAGGGATAACACCTCGGAAATTCACATTCTGCCCTCGCGTTATGTAAAACAGCCAAAGTCACATAATCTCTCGCACTGGAGCAGAGTCTTCACATGCTTGTCTTGTCTTGAGGAGTGCGTGGAATATACAATAGGTTGGTTTACTGAGCTTATTGGATATGAGAAAAGGTCAAGATGGTTTTGAAGACGTTTCAAGTGCAAGAGCGATAGTTTCTAGGTCGTTTTGACCCCTCCTGATTAAGGTCTAAATAGTAGTAGTATTAGCAATAAGTAGCTAAATGTCCAACACATTGAATAGTCTATTGAGTAGTAAGTCTAATTAGCTAAATGTCCACGTAGAGTGCTGTCCAAAAAGTATTATTTTTAACCAACTTCAAATAAAAAAAGAGGTTCTCAATTCGGTTGTAATATTTTTACATCTTCGTTTTTTTGTAACTTCGTCATTTATAAACCGTATCAACAATTATTTTTTTAACTTGAAGGCTAAATTCATTCTTCATTAAAAGAAAATCATCAAAATCAGTTCAGCCGTTTGGCCATGAAGTCGGTTTCTCAAGTTTTTTAAACTTCACTTGTTTTTGCTGAACACTAAAAACCTGCGCATAAGGCGATGGCGATCACCTGAAATGCCGTCAAATATCGCTGTCATATTTGACAGCGTTTGAACTGATCGCCATCGCCTAGATGTGCGCAGGCTTTAAGTACAAAAAAGTGCATTTGGAATAGCGGAGTTACTGAAGGTTATAAGTAATATAATATCTTTCTCCGACATTCAATAGATTTTCACTCAGCCGGGTTCTCATCTCGAACGGCGTTTAATGAACAAGCATAGTTTCTTTGTGAGTCGTTCGAGTGGATATTCTCTTGCTAAGGACTTCTTTTCAGAACAAAACGTTTTACTTGTAAAATGGTCACGTCTTTGTTCGTGAAGAATACGTCGTGACAGATTGTAAAATTGCGGCAACTTAACCTTTGCTGCGTTTGGTTTATGGGGTAGAAAAACTTTCAATTTTCACATCTGTAGGCCTACCACAAGCTCTGTCTGGCTCTGTCTCTGCCTCTGGTTTTGAGTCTGCGTGAGTGCTCGCCAGTGTATTATACTGTGTGTGTGACGTTTCGACGACTTGATTTATATAGTCAACACTCACACGGACTCAAAACCAGAGCCAGAGACAGAGCCAGACAGAGCTTGTGGTAGGCCTACTGACTCAATGAAAAAAGAAAGCCGAGAATGAAGTTTTTATGTTTATGCATCAGATTTTTTTTATTTTATCTTCTGACAAATGCAAATAGCCCAACATTGATAAAAAGGGAAACTAACTTTAACTAAAGAAATAAATTATCGCATCACATCAGTCTTCTTTGTGTCAAGTTCACGAAAGGAGCCTCGTTGTTTAATTCAAGATGATTTTTAAACATTTAAAACTGTTTCAGATAGTGACAAAATGCAAGTAAAATTCCTTTGGCATTAATTATTGACGTACCTACAAAAGTTTTTTTGCAAGATTTACACCATTTTAAATGTTTTTCCTTAAAAACATGCGACACGTCTGTCATCTCTGCAAATAACGTTTTTCCGACAAAATGCTAAAAAAACGTTGTTCATGTTTTTGACAGCACCCTTTGACGTGCGCCAAGCCCCGCTAGAGCTTCTAGAAAGCTGCTTATAACCCGGTATTTCCCGTACTTTTCTCCGTAGCACTTTACGGATTATTAATGATTCTTTTCATGTCGTTCTACGAATGCGAACTGATATATCTTATTCAGACTGTGGGTTAATTGGAGATAGTGAAGTTCCTTTTAAAAAAAAATTTTTTTAGATTCAAGATTCAAGGACTCTATTTTGTTCCTAATACTGTCAAACCGTAAGTAAAACCGTATAAAGTATATCTCTGCACAAAACTGTAGGAAGTTCCTCCGGTTTTTCGCAAGAGATATTCGCTTTTAGTGAAAAGGAAGCCCATTGTACTTTAAATGTGTAGTTTTTTGTATTTTTTCCCTTGTGTAAATAGAGGGTGTTCTCGGTAGGTAGTGTTACGGAAGTGGGTACAGGGATTGGAAGGAAACGACTGATTTCACCGAAAGTAGCGATTTATTCGCACTACGAACACGTAACACTGCACTGATCGCGTAGCACTGCGCGAAACGCGTAGCACTGTCCGACACTGTCCCCGCGCACTATGCGTTTACGGTCCAACGCTGTGCTCCGAACACTAACAGTCCACTGGGAGCACTTCACCACTTTGCACTTCACTTTTCACTGTTCACTGTTCACTTTTCACTTTCACTGTTCACTTTTTCCACTTTTCCACTTTTTCTTCTTGTTCCTCTCTTCAGGTCACTTTCCACTGAACTGCCCGTAGACGCGCTTGCAGCTCCTTATATACCCGGAATTTCGTTTGTCATTTATTGGATTTCGATCGTCATTTATTGAATTTCGTTAGTCTTTTCGTTTTCTTCTGTTGGATTCCGATCGTCTTTTCCTTCTTACATAATTTCTTGTTTTAGTCCAGAACTTTCGGTTCTTTATTTGAATTCCTTAAAGAAGGCACTCGCCGCTACTAGAATTTTCTGGTAACATTAAAAATGTCGAACAAAAATCTTCATAGCTGGACCGGGCTCGAACTCGCGTACGTCTGCTTTGCAGTCGTAGCTCTGACAGCCCGGCCGTTGTGACAATGACGATGTTTGCCAAAAACTTCACTGCCTTGCACGCTTACGTAGTTACGTCAGCACGGCGTCACACTACCCCCTCCTTAGACGTGCTCGTCCCGAGCATCGTTAGAGCCGTAGTACCGTGCCAACCTGTCCACATGAACCACTTTCGCTGGACTTCTTGGCGTTTTCCGAAATCTATATGTGACATCATTGATCCTCGTAATTACTTGAAAAGGGCCTTCCCAACTCGGTTGTAGTTTTGGAGAATTTCCTTTCCTTCGAACGGGGTTGTGAAGCCAAACAGCAGAACCTTCTTCAAAGGACTTGGAGTTAACGCTTCTGTCGTATCGCGTTTTCATTCGCTCACTAGCACGCAGATTCTCTTCCCTCATATGCCCGTGAACTTCCTCCATTTTCCTTCTCAAATCTTCCGCGTATTCCGAAATACAGCTAGGCGCATCTGGAGGACAACCCGCGAGAAGATCCGCTGGAAGGCGAAGCTCTCTACCAAAGTTCGCTCGGGCCGGAGTAGTAGAGGTACTCTCATGAACTGCCGTTCTATACGACAGAAGGAACAGAGAAATGTACTCATCCCAATTGTTCTGATGACTTTCGACAACTTTAGCCAGATGCCGCTCTAGAGTTTGGTTGAACCTCTCTACCATTCCATCAGATTGCGGATGATACGGCGTAGTCCGAGTTTTGTGTATCCCCATAATTTTGCATGTTTCCTGAAAGACTTGCGACTCGAAATTCCTGCCTTGGTCACTATGGATTTCAAGAGGTAGTCCAAATCGGCAGAAAACTTCATTCACCAGTTTGTTAGCCACAGTGACAGCTTCCTGATTTGGTAATGCGAACGCTTCTGGCCACTTAGTGAAGTAATCCATTATTACCAAAATGTAACGATTTCCACTATTCGTCATTGGAAACGGCCCGGCCACATCCAAAGCTATTCGTTCCCAAGGAAACCCACAGGATTCGCACCCACGTTGTACAACTTCAACGCTCCCCGACTTCTTGTTTGTGGTCCTTTGACAGAGAAACAACTCGTACATTTCTTGCACCAGTCTTCAACATCTTCCTTGCAGTGCAACCAGTAATAACGTTGACGAATTTTCACTAAAGTTCTCTTCACACCGAGATGACCGCCTGATGTTCCGTCGTGATACGCTCGCAGTATATCAGAAATCTTTGACTTCGGCACAACTGTCTGAAGATGATTGTCTTGTCCTGATGCACTCTCCCATTTTCGACATAAAAGACCATTGTGTAAGAGCAGGCTATTCCATTGTGCCCAATAGCTCTTAGTTACTGCACTCATACCGGCAACTTCACTCCATCCTGGGCACGCGGATCCATCTCTCACCCAATTGAGTATTGGTCTAAGGTCTTCATCTTCTTCTTGTAGTTTACGCATGGCTTCGCTGCTCCAATCATCATTTACTGTATCAGTTCTTATAACTCGGACCATAGATTTTTCTTTATCTTCCTGTTTCACACAGTGCTTGCAGTCTTCAGAACACGGCCGTCTTGACAAAGCATCAGCATTCCCATGAGACTTTCCACTGCGATGCTCTACTACAAAGTCGTACTCCTGTAGTTGTTCAATCCATCGCGCAACTTGTCCTTCAGGATTCTTGAACTGCAGTAGCCACTTCAAGGCTGCATGATCTGTTCTGACTAGAAATTTCCGACCCAATAAATACTTCTTAAAATGCTGAAGTGTTTTGACAACTGCTAGTAGCTCCCTTCGAGTGACACAATAATTTCGCTCTGGTTTTGACAGGGATTTACTGTAATAAGCTATCACAACTTCTTGATCTCCTTTTCTTTGTGAGAGTGTTCCTCCTATCCCTGTATTACTTGCATCTGTGTCAACTACAAATTCATTGCACTGATCCGGATATCCGAGTACTGGTTTTTCACATAACCGGCTCTTAAGTTCCTCGAAAGCCGCCTGGCATTGTTGGTCCCAGACGAAAGGCCGTTTTTCTTCTGTTAGTCTATGCAATGGCTTCGCTATATCCGAAAAACTCTTGACAAAACGACGGTAATAAGAGCAAAGTCCCATAAACGCCCGTACTTGTGTTTTGTCCGCAGGCACAGGCCAATCTTTAACCGCCGAAATTTTTGATGGATCCGTTTCGACGCCGCTTTCCGAAATAACGTGTCCCAAATAGTTCACCTGCCGTTTGAAGAATGAGCACTTCTTCTGGCTTAGTTTCAGATTTGCACTTCTCAACTTGTTAAATACGGATTCCAGCTTCTTCAAATGGTCATCAAATTCTCGCCCCACTATTATAATGTCATCGAGATACACCAAGCAGGTTTCTCCCAGCAACCCAGCAAGGACACGTTCCATTAACCTCTCGAAAGTAGCCGGGGCGTTGCACAGCCCAAACGGCATCACTCTGAACTGCCAGAGGCCCTTTCCTGTGGAGAACGCGGTCTTCTCCTTATCCTTAGGATCCAACTCCACTTGCCAATATCCACTTTTAAGGTCCAGCGTAGAAAACCATTTCATGCCGTCGAGAGTATTCAAAGTGTCGTCTATCCTTGGTAATGGATAACTGTCCTTCTTGGTCACGTCGTTTAGTCGGCGA
Source organism: Thera obeliscata (assembly GCA_947578465.1). NCBI lineage: Eukaryota > Metazoa > Arthropoda > Insecta > Lepidoptera > Geometridae > Thera > Thera obeliscata. Next base: position 16,104,133 of record OX387912.1, on the reverse strand, counting down.
TAGTCAATGCAAAACCTCGTTGACCCATCCTTCTTCTTTACCAAAACCACCGGTGAGCACCACGGACTAGACGATGGTTCGATTACTTCATTTTCCTTCATGTCTTGAATCATGTCGTCCACCTCTTTTTCTCTGGCAAAAGGAATTCGGCGAGGTCTATGTCGTATAGGTTGTTCATTTCCAGTATTGATTTTATGCTGTACCATACTCGTCCTTCCGATATCACCATCATTCTTTGAAAATATATCAGAGAACCGACGTAGCAAACTCTTCGCCTTAAGCAATTCAATAGTTGTCAAATCCTGCTTACATTCTTCCAGTATACTGTCAACGTTGGTTGAACTTCCATCCATCCTTTTAGTTTCTTGACAACTCCGCAGCCACACGATTTCTTCGCTCTGTCCTATTAGGGTACCCTTCTTTAACACCTGTTCTTCATTGCTCAAATTCAACACAGGTACCACTGCTTCCACAGATGAATTGACGACTGTACGTGCCGGCAGCCATGATGACTCGTTATCCACTTTTTCCAGTATTGTCCAACGTCGCTGTTTCAAACTTTTATCTCCGGGAAAAATTACTGGAACTAGCGTTTGTGATCTTGGCAACAGTTTAGTGTTCTTATTGCAGTACACCTTGCCTTCGCCACCACCCCTCATTGGTATTTCGTCTTCTCCACACTTAAGGACACCGGAATGAATGTCGAGCTTGCACCGATGATCCTTCAAGAAATCAAGGCCAATAATGCAGTCATCCACAATGTCAGCTATTACCGCTTGTTGCCAGTACAGCTTGTCACCAATCTTGATAGCCACTTTCTGTTCACCTGATACTGGTATATACTGACCGGTAGCCGTAGTTAGCTGGTAAGCTCCCTTCCGGACGTTGATCTTTCCGTTTCTTCTTATCAGCTGTGTCCCAATTACCGTACGTGACGCTCCAGTATCTAAAGTCAACGAGCAAGGACTTCCATTTACTGATCCATTTACAGTCAAGCTGTTGCCATCTGTACTCTGACAAATCTTGATTTTCGGGGCTTCATGTCTACCGGCCAGCGCCCACCCTTCAGCCCTGGCTGGAATTGGTTTCTCTGATTCCTCAACGCTTGTACACCAGCATCGGTCCTTCGTCTCTCCAAAGTTGCAGCTTCTAGGGACGAGAGCTCTGCGTTGGTTTACCCGCGCCACTTCCGTTGAATTTATTTCCCTCAGACGTCCACTCCTCGGGTCTCGTCGAACGGCTTCCACCTCAAGCGCATGCGCAACGGCTTCCTTGATGTGACCGTGATGACCCAAGCGCACGGCAGCTCTTACTTCCGCGTCAAAAATACCGTCGACAAACGAATGCAAAAGCATGCTGTCAATGACCGATGCCGGCGATGTTTGGTACGCCTTCCGGACCAATTTTTCTACCTCCAGGGACCACTGTTGCAATGACTCATTTGCTCGTTGGCATCGATCACGGAGTTGAGCGCGGAAAACATGCTCCAGGTGCGAGTCCCCGTAGCGCAATTCCAGGGCTTCTAGCAACTGCTCGTAGGTAGCATCACTCCCCACGGCCTCCAGTACGGTCAAGGCCTTGTCACGTAGTCCCAAAGTGAGTACGGTTTTAGCCTGGCTCTTGGTCCACCCATTAAGGTTCATTACAGCCTCAAATTGTAGCCTGTGGGCCGCCCAGGAAGTGGTTCCATCGAAAGGCGGGACTTCGAAGTTTCCGCCTGCACTCACTATGGTCGCTGAGGCCGGAGTTCCCTCTGTTTTGAGCTTCTTAACGTCTTCTTCAATAGAGGAGAGGCGGTTTTAATGTCGCCGTAAAGCTTCCTCTACCGCTTCCACCCTCCGCATGCTCTCGGTGATAGCGGCCAAATGATTTTCCTGCAAGGCGCACAACTGTTCCTCCCGCCGGCGGGCTTGCTCTTCTTGGATGGCACGCAGCTGCTCCTCCCGCCGGCGGCCTTGCTCCTCCTGCCGGCGAGCCTGCTCCTCCTGGATGGCACGCAGCTGCTCCACCCACCGGTGGGCTTGCTCCTCCTGCCGGCGAGCCTGCTCCTCCTGCTGGCGGGCGTCCTCTTCTTGGTGACGAGCCCGCTCTTCCTCCCGGCGAGCCTGATCCGCTTGCATGGCGCGCAGTTGCTTCAACAAGGCGCCAAGGTCCGGTCCAACCTGGGTCCTCATCGACGAACTTTCCGAGGTTGCTCCACCGGAGTTGTCTCGGCGCCCAGGAGTTTCTTCCTCAGGAGCCCCGGCGCCGGAGCCACCTGCTTGCTGCGAGGCAGTCTTAGCGCGAGTACTCATGCCTTCTCTCGGCATGACAGGCATTTTACCTTCCAATCCCACTTCTGACACCAAATGTTACGGAAGTGGGTACAGGGATTGGAAGGAAACGACTGATTTCACCGAAAGTAGCGATTTATTCGCACTACGAACACGTAACACTGCACTGTTCGCGTAGCACTGCGCGAAACGCGTAGCACTGTCCGACACTGTCCCCGCGCACTATGCGTTTACGGTCCAACGCTGTGCTCCGAACACTAACAGTCCACTGGGAGCACTTCACCACTTTGCACTTCTTTTTTCACTGTTCACTGTTCACTTTTCACTTTCACTGTTCACTTTTTCCACTTTTCCACTTTTTCTTCTTGTTCCTCTCTTCAGGTCACTTTCCACTGAACTGCCCGTAGACGCGCTTGCAGCTCCTTATATACCCGGAATTTCGTTTGTCATTTATTGGATTTCGATCGTCATTTATTGAATTTCGTTAGTCTTTTCGTTTTCTTCTGTTGGATTCCGATCGTCTTTTCCTTCTTACATAATTTCTTGTTTTAGTCCAGAACTTTCGGTTCTTTATTTGAATTCCTTAAAGAAGGCACTCGCCGCTACTAGAATTTTCTGGTAACATTAAAAATGTCGAACAAAAATCTTCATAGCTGGACCGGGCTCGAACTCGCGTACGTCTGCTTTGCAGTCGTAGCTCTGACAGCCCGGCCGTTGTGACAATGACGATGTTTGCCAAAAACTTCACTGCCTTGCACGCTTACGTAGTTACGTCAGCACGGGCGGCGTCACAGTAGGTAGGTCGGTAGGTAGGTAGGTACACTCGTATGTCTTTGCTTTTTGCTCAAAGAAAATTGATGTAATACAGCGTTTATTTTTGTATTTACGTTAAGAGGGAATCACACAGGCAACTTTCCATACAAACGTAGTCCCCTATTTCCTCCCTGGATAATGCCTCTAGAGTAACCATTTTGTCTCATAAAATCCAGATCTGCTATACAACGTGTATCAAAATATGTGTACTATCCTGAAGGGGGGTGAATTTCCACCCCCCGGGGAACAACTTTTGTTCAACGACTTTTCGAACTTCGATTGGTATCTCTGAAAAAAACTGCAACGAAGTTTCAACATGAACAGCTGACTTTATACAAAGTGACAACCCTAAACTCAGCTACAGAGGTAGTAGGTAGTAGTAGTAGACCTACAGAGGTAGTAGGTCAAGGGGTTACAAGGATAGGGTTGTCAATTTATTTAGGCATTATGAAATTAAATATTTTTGTTAGGGAAACTGAAAATAGGAATTTTTAATTATCTCCCCCCCACAACTGATCACCATTGTGGTCTGAAACCCCCCACCTTCGCATAGTACACATATTTACATACACCTTGTATACGTGCTCGTATTGTTTTCCTTTTTTTCAGAAACTTATTGATAAAGAAAATATCACCTCCAATTCATATTTCATATAAATCATATGAGGGTCATATTTTCTTTATCAATAAGTTTCTGAAAAAAAGGAAAACATACGAGCACGTATATAGCAGATCTGGATTTTATGAGACAAAATGGTTACTCTAGAGGCATTATCCAGGGAGGAAATAGGGGACTACGTTTGTATGGAGAGTCGCCTGTGTGATTCCCTCTTAAATAGTAATGTTACAATTTGTCACGAACGCATAAAAAAGTCAAAAATACAAAGTAAGTATAAGATTATCCAATTTTCTTTATTCATTCATTCGTTAGTAGGTATTCTAGCAATTGTAAGAACCTCTGGCAACCACCTAGTAGTAAAATAAACTACATAATGGCACATCATTCTGCCGTGTTTTTGAAGTTCAACAAAGAGTCTTTTCTTTCCCTCCATCTTTTTGAAAATCTTGTAAATTAAATTCGTATACTTAACAAAAGCGTCACAGTTCAGGCACCATTTTAGTTAATTGGACAAGTTAGTTAAAGTATTCAGTAATGGAGTTCAAGGAAAAAACGGGGTCTGCGGAGCTAAAATAACTAAGGGCTTGGCCGAAAGCTTTCTTACAAGTTACAAGCCTGTAATTAAGGCCTGCGGTAAACGAGCAGTTCTTACTGAGCTCATGCGTCAGTAACGTGTGTAGGTAGATGTGACTGTAATTTATATAGTACCAACCTAATAAAAAAAAATACTATTGCCCTCTACAGATAGTGCAATTCACGAAGACGCGCCCCACCAAGTAATTAGTGTGTATACCGATAGCACTCAAACATTGACAGAAGCTTGCACACATACTATAAACGGTTAGGAGGAATAGTGGGGCGCGCCTTCGTGGATTGCACTATCTATATCAACCAACCTAACACCGTAGATACTACACAATGCCAAAGTCAAAGTTTAATCAAGCTCTCATTTCTACTGAATTAACTCTATTAGAGTGAGGAACAGTGTGATGAAAATAAATTTGGAGTGTAAGAAGACGTAGTGATGAGAATAGAGAAAGGTGTGCTAAGATGGTTAGACATGCAGGGAGGATTGATGAAAGGAGTATAACAAAACAGATGCATCGGGCGAGTGTAAATGTATCTCGAGCAGACGTTTTAGAAAAAGGCTGCATGTATGAAGAATGTTATGAGAGCGAATGAAGCGAAAGATGCTTGTCAGGATCGTAGCAAAGAGACATTCATGATCTATGCCTGCCACCATGGGAAAGAGGCGTGATTGATGTATGTGTTAGTTTGCTATTGCCCGTGTGTTACATAAATATTTTTCGCAGCCACACAAAAGTTTTGCCCGAAAAAGTAATGATTTAAATATCAGAATCAAGTTATTGCTTAGGTAGTAAAATATGTAAAACAATTACAAAAATATTCCATAACTTCTACAAAGAAAACAAGGTTCAGTAATAATTTTTTTTTTTTAATTTCACATATTTTTGTAATCTTCTATCCAACTAATAATTAGTCTTTGAAACTGAAGGTCAGTATCCCACCTTACTCGGGGCATTGGGTTGGAGGTAACTTGCTAGCTATTATTTCCGACCCTTTGTTTGAACCCTAACTTTAATTTCGGCTTGATTACACGCCGAACTGTTTTGTTTCAAATTATTAACCCGGGTAAGGGTATGTATTGAATTTTAAACCTTTATTTAGTTAGTAACAGTGTAATATACTCTGGCCCTTAGGATAAACCTTTTGGAACCCTGGAGGGCAATTTAATTGCGTTAAATAAGAACGAAACAGTTTAGGTAAAATGTAGACGTTAGGTTTTTACGTTACTAGGTGTACGTACTAATCTCATCCCAGTAGAACACAACTATGTTCATAATAGTGTTCCTGTGTGTTCATAGTAGTGTGTGTACTGGGATGAGATTTTAACCAATTAATCCACCCAGAACTCACATAATTCTACTAATAATAAAACGCGAAAGTTATTAAGTATGTATGGATTAGGGATGGATGGATGGTTGGATGGATGTTAGTTACTCTTTCACGTAAAAACTACTGAATGGATTTTAATGAAACTTTACAGTAATATAGCTTATATATCAGAATAACTCATAGGCTACAATTTATAAAGATATTGTAACGGAGAACGGATTGCCAGCTAAACCAGGCAACTTTATTTGCTAAATCAAAAACAGTTCACTCAGTGGTAGCCATCAACGCTTGCCCACATAATGTTATTACAACGAACGTGATGGTAATTGGCAAGTACGTGCCGAGCGAAAACAATTCGATTTCAGCTCGCATACCCTCGCATGGATTAGCATATCCACAAGCATTCGAAAACAAACCTTAGTTTTAAAGGTTAAAATTTCAACAACGAATCAATTTCTAAATTTAAAAAATAAACATTTTGGTATCCTATTTCATTATGTTGTCAGTACCGGATTAATTGAAAAAATCAATGTTTAAGGCCAGCCGCCATCTATGAATCAATTGAGAAACATTTTTTTAAATTTCTCAAAGAAAAAGCTAAAGCTTCTGAAATCTTACACGCTCTTCATGTGAGACTATTTCGTATTTGTTGTTTGAGAAGGTTGAATGTTGCATAACAGCTTTGTAGCAAGGATGTGTGTGTTAATGTATCCACATGACCAAAAAGTTTGTCACGTCTACAAACTTTTCGGTTAGTTCCGCTAGTTCTTTGTTTGATAAGTTGTATATAAGCTGTTTGTTTAGTTAGGTATCTTATTGTGATGAAGAAAGTTTCGTAATTGGAGCTTTGACAAGTTTGTTATGTTTCGAAATTGGCTAGGTTAATTATTGGCAGATTCTGACCCGGAAACTTTTAAAAATACTTATAAAAACTCCCGCGAAAAACTAGGAGGAAAGTCTGAGCACTTTATTTAGAACGCATTTCTTTTCTCGATTTTTTCTGTACCTTATTTTCTAGCTATTACGTACCTATTCATTTTCGTAGTCCTTACTTTTGTAATTTATAGAGTGTGCGATTAATGGCTTGTTTGATTAGATTTGCTTCTATATTGGTTTGGGTTATATACATCGTCCTTCGTGGTCGGAGGGTATGGGTCCACCATTTTCAAATAACAAAGATTAGGTTCCCCCAAATGTATCCCGATCCTGCAGATCCCCAGAGCAGGAACATTAGTCTTCGTCCAAGGGTCCAGAATCGAGGGTCCATCCATCACGTGACTCGTCGGATCCCACGATCGAGACCCGCGTCAAGGCGTACTAACTGCTATTTCATCTATGCCCTGCCACAGAAAGTCCGAGCAGTTTATTTGACCACAATGGGAATTGAGTTCACTGGTCTTGACCTTTCATGACGTTTCAATGATGACATGCGTTTCCTTGTTCGTAACTATAGTGGTGACTGAGAACATAATACACGTGATAGTTACGAAGTAAGAACTGTATGACAGAACTTTTTTATAGTACAAAACTCGGTTACGCACCAAATTAATGTATAGAATTTTGTTTCTGAATTACTTATTCCAGTGAAAATGGTTTTGATTTTGACTAATCCAAAAGGTAAGATGGATTAAATTAAGAAATAACAAAAAAAAATTGTTACAAAAGTCACAAATTTTATCACATTCAAAGGATAATAATGTATCTCGAACAAAGTCGCGGGAATAACACTAACTTGTGAGTATTAAGCTTAGCGTGCTTCAATGCAGTAATGGAATTGTAATGGTTTTCATGGAAAATGAATCAATAACACCGCCATAGACAAAGTAAAACCTGCAGACAAGTCCTTTTTACACGTTCAAAAACTTGTTCTAGATTTTGTATGATCTGTGGGAATGGTTGACTGAGGTGATCAGGTGGCGTGAGGTATTCGAACCTCTAAAAACCTTAACTTCTTGCGCTTCGCCCTGGATTGAGATCTCGTGATGTTCACCCAATCTTGCAACTAATTCATAAACAATATTTGGATGTAACAAAGTGTCGTTTCGCCTATTTGTCTCTCTCTCTATTGTATGGAGAAAGATGAGATAGTAACAATATGTTACGTAGAATCGATTGAAATGAGTTGTTCTCCCATCAATTTTCCATACAAAAGAGAGAGACACGTGCTCACACGAAAACAACATTTGGGTTTCTTCGGGTACAGAAAAGGATCAAGAAAGTTGCACCTGTTGGTAAAGTGACATATAAGCGGCAAAGCCTTTTCGGCATTATGCCAACTCTAAAATCACAGGCTATACGGCCATAGGTACTTTCTAGTATTTGATAAACTATGCGACAACACCATAATTCTATAGTAGAAGACTCTAAAAACGGTTATATTGAAAGCGCAAGAAATTATACCCACAATGAAACAAATAATTATGCATTGAAAATAATATCAGTCACGAAACGGGACTTTTTATATTGGCGCCATAATGTATAGGTACCATACTTTCGCACTTTGTGAAATACATAGGCCTTACAAATACGAAGTAAAGCTCCCTTGACTTACCTAGTCTTATTATATCTCGTCTATCCGCGGTTTCGCTAGCCCCGTTCCTGTTACTTTTACGAGATAAAAAGTATCCTATGTCCTTCTTCCGGTTCTAAGCTACCTCTCCACCAATTTTCAGCAAAATCGGTTTAGCCGTTCTTGAGTTACAAATAGTGTAGCTAACACAACTTTCTTTGATTTATTTTCTACTTAGAACTCGTATTACTTGGGCTAACTGCTAAATCGAATGTTGCCATTTCGATAGAAACTTCCTCCTACTATATCGAATGTTCCTTTTCGTAAATTGATTTACTAGTATATCGAAATGCCCTTCGTCTCTATAAAATACGATTGCTTAAGTAAAAGCTTATTTAAGGGGTCCGGGTCGAACAAATCTAATTGCTGCTTAAAATTGGTCCACATGTACAAGGTATTAAGAGGTCAATCCCGTGCGGGCTAAAACGCAATTATAGCTCATTTGAAAGTGAGCTCTTATGAGCTAGTGGTAACGGAGTTAGGCCATGACTAGAGATAGTTCTGGCTAGCTTTGGTGATGATGTTTTTAGGCCTTTGTCATGGCTACCACCCTGTTAGGTGGTGCGTCCACTTTGACAAGTGTCCGACTATGATGAAGAGGATCCAAGTAATGAGCATTTGTGCGAATGCTACATCACAGAAAAATACATTTTATCGAGCGTTCTGGCGAGCATTCTAGCGAGCATTGCTTCGAGCTTTTTGCCCAGCCTAGCTTCGCGCCGTGAAGTCTGGCATCTTCGTGAAGAATATTTTTTGACGAGCATCGACTAGAGCGTTCATTAGAATGCTCATGAAAATGTTCGAGGCGAATGCTCGATGTTCTGTTACAAGTGAATGCTCAAGTCTATCAGCCCTTAAAATTAATAGTTGTATACTTACCAAATAATAAATTGCCCTCAAAACAATAATTACAGTAATGTGTAATTTGGCTACATGACAATAGCCACTAGGCATTTCCAATTATTAAAAAAATAGGATGGCCTTGATAGTTTTAATTGCTGTGTACCTACATATCGTTATAGCAATTAGCGGCGGTATGGTCACGCTGTGGCCTTCTACTTAGCCTCAATAGACCACCATTATCGTTCTCTAACATTCATAATTACTCTAAATATTAAAACCATAATAAAACACAACATTTTATTGTTTTGACTTCTCGCCTGTGTAAACATACGAGTAGATCCGGTCGAGACACAATACAAATTATATTGTATCTGGACTCGCCGTGGCAATAGGCATACAATGGGCCCCAACAAAAAATCATTTTTTGTGATTTTTGGCCATTGGACCGGACAAAAACCAACGGTCAGGAGGCCTCATAGACTACTGGTACTCTTAAATCAAAATACTTTAGATGCGTACCTTACGGAAGTGATGATAAGGGGGGAGGGGAGGGGAGGGGCTGCTATGCGCATGGCAGGCGGATTAAAAAAAAACAACAACCTACTTATTAAAAGCAATCTCATTATGTCTGTTCAAATGAGAGAAAAGCCTTCAAATTGGGTCTAAACGTACCAACTTCGACGAATAGCTCTCATATTAAAACAACCAAATTGAAATCATTACTAACACGAAAGTATAATAGATAATGTTTGACTGTTTCTTTCATTTTCACTTATACCGAAAACCAAAGTTTTGTTTTAAACGACTAACTAATGTAACACGCATATGGGCCATTATGCTTGTTATAAGCGATTGTTACCACTTAACGTCAGGTGGGCTATAAGCTTGTTACATAAATAAGTTGTATTAAAAAAAATAAGCGTTCTGCGATCAGTGAAACGCTATCAATAGCATAATAGATATATTAAAAAGAAAATGGGTTGGATACACGGACCGGCCTGCCAGGGCAGGGCGTACGGACACCGCGAGTAATATTTGACAGCGTTTCACTGATCGCCACCGCAGAACGCTTAGATGTGCGCAAGGCTTAAGAGTAGCGTGTATGGTGCGTTTGGAAAATTTGTATAAAGTCACGTGTAAAAGCTAAAGCAACAATAAACCCTTTCGCACATTCCAAATCAAATGAACATGATGGCTGCCTCGCCCTGTTTGCTTTATTGAATACAATTTCAACGCAACCTTTGCCCTCAAAGGTCATATGGTACAATGTCACCTCACAGGGCAAAGGTTATTATGAGAACTCACTGTCTAAGGGCACATAAAATAATACCTCCTCCGATTTATCTAAGTGAAAATAAAATGACCGAACTACGTCGCGTGGAACTGTTGAAATGGTGAGAGAACATAAAGAAAATTACTATTAAACAAATATTTACAAAATACACAAGAAACAGTTGAGCTAAGTGCACACCGTTACAAACGATCTAAAGATAGCTCAACTGATCCAAATCAGTGTCAGACGGAAGCGTCCCCAAGACGCTGGCGGCATTGCCACGCTGAATAACAATGCTAATGGGAGAGAACTGGTTTATTGTGATTGTCGTAGTTTATTTATCAGACGTTTCAAAGTGATCCTTGTAATTTAACCCGTAGACTTTCCACGCAGGCCTATGTCACCCCTTTCACTTTGTCTATTATAATAGGCTTTTGTGATAATGTTATCATTAAACTGTTCAAAAACTTTTTGATTCTCCTATTTTTGTAACTCCCCCGATATATAAAACACACTGCGAACCACAATTCCAACACAATCGCTCGGCTTTTCTGGAAAATGTTCTTACAAATTGGTTTGAAGAGAGCCTTCTATAAAAGCCTGAAGGCAATAATTTCAGAATGGCTCTTCAATAGAACCAATAAAGACGGTCGAGCGGCCGAGCCGTTGGAACTCATAAAAAGACCACGAATCGACCAATAGGAGGTACCACCTTATCGGGTATAAAATATATAAAGCTATTTTATTCAGCGTAATCTTTTTTTTGTTTTAAAAAAACGGTAGAAACCAAGCCGTAGTTTGTTGCCTGTTCTTCTAGGCTTGGTCGCGAAGAACTGGCACCTAGGCTCACTTAGTTTTAAGACGTTTCAAAGTGATCCTTACGTACGACCCTACTGATTAAATACACTTTTGATTTGATTTGATTATGTTATGTTTTTTGTCTATTTCAGGTAAGTTACCGGTACCGGGCCATTATCTCGAATAAAAGAAGAATAGGTGAGATTGTGCAACTTTTGAAACTACATTTTACTATCTTAGGTTATTATCGCCGCTTATTATTCCAGAGTATTCCCCATTGCAATGTTCAGTTTGAATGCAAGTGACGTCCCCTTGTGTAAATCTAGCTATTTGCATGAGTTCGGTTGCTGTGGACAGCATTGATTTATCTGAGCGCTGGAGGATTTGAGGTTATTGATGTAGATTTCAAGATTTACGCTAGATTGTTGAGATCACAGATGCAAAACATTTTGTATTGGTTTTAGATGGAAAGCAAAGATTTACAGCCCTACTTATAAACGCAATTTAAATTTAATCACTGCTTAAAGTTAGCCCTGTCACTGTTTGTCATTACCCAGTGGTAAGAGATGGCAATAGTTTAAGCACTGTTTATCTTTTGACATATTTTTATAAGTAAGGCCATTAGGTGTTAGGCGGATTTATGCTAATTTTGAGGCTATGTTTTCTCTCAATTTCTGTTTTCTGTATCAATATTATTGCGAATGCTGTGCATACCTGTAATTGGCACACATTTTTTAGTATAATTTTTCTTTAAATTATTAAAAATATGTTATTATGTGTGCTGTTGGTATTGCCTAATAAATAAAATGAATTTTCCAATGACTATGAAAATGTTTACAATTTGGTTCAACACTCAGGCATATACCAAACTTCTTATTAAACTACGCCAAGAAAAAACTTAGCTCGACCATTTTTGCATCATTATAGTTCACGTTCCAGATTCCACTTTAGTTTATCCCCGGTATTCCACCCCTACTTCTCACCCCCACAGCGGGAGTCATTATCTCTCTGTAATTGGACCAACCTAATTAGTAGAATCCCGCTGCATACCGATCTAGTTCACTTTGATTTTAAATTTATACTCCATTTTACGCAAACCAACTTGATTTATGTACTTAACGAAGATGCGAGAGTTTCTTTGTTTCTGCTACGTTTATATTGCTTTCAAAACCGTCATTATATTTGTCATCTTGCCACACAGTTTGCTGATCTGTTTTTTTTTATTATACAACTTGCTGAAGACCTACCACAAGCTCTGGTTTTGAGTCTGTGTGAGTACTGTCTAAATAAATAATACACTGGTGAGCACTCACACAGACTCAAAACCAGACCCAGACAGAGCTTGTGGTAGGCCTACTGATGGCGTATGGCCCACCGGTTGTTAAGTGGTAACCATCACCTATAGCAAGAGTATCGCATTAAACCACTTAAACGACCGGATACTGAAGCACGATTCTTTTTGGGTTTGGATTAATTTAGGCTTTTCTAAATAGTTGTTTCCTACCCTTTTGGTTTCCACCAACAGCAATCATGTAGGGCTACCAAAAGCTCTGTCTGGCTCTGTCTCTAGTTTTGAGTCTGTGTGAGTGCTCATGCACCAATGTATAATACTGTGTGTGTGACGTTTTGACGTGTGATTTATTTAGTCAACACTCACACAGACTCAAAACCAGGCCAGAGACAGAGCCAGACAGAGCTTGTGGTAGGGCTTCTGATCCTTTCAACAGCCTCAACGTTGTTTACATCGTCGGTGCTCAAAGAAACTGTGCCACAACTGTATGTGTGTGTGTGTCTCTCAGTATATACTCTCTCATCTTTTTGATTAGTATTTCCTAGCTTACTTTAATTTAAGTTTTAATGTTGTTTGTCCCATTTGAAGTTTAAGTCAAATGCAGATCACTTTGAAACGTCTTAAAGCTAGGTGAGTCTAAGGGCGCTTGTACACGCTAAGAAAAAACGCCGGGTCTACCCAAGAATTCGTGTCGTAACTAGAAAATAACTGTGTACACTGCTCGCAGCGGTGCACGAAAAAAATCTTATCTGCGCAAGACACGACGCGGCGAACGTTGTTGCGTTTTCGTGTGTGGAAAAGACAAAATTCTTGTCGTCTACACGAAGAATTTGTCTTGTCTGCCGCAGGAACGGCAAATTTTCTTAGCGTGTACAAGCGCCCTGAGTCAGTTCCACGCGACCAAGCCTAGAAGAACAGGCAACAAACCACGGCTTGATTCCTACCGTTTTTGACGTGACAACGTCTTATAATTCGACACGAAAAAACACATGACACATACGGCGTTTCCTCGCTCTGGCATATGCCGCTATGCTCTTGCCATTCACAACGATCTTGGGCTACCCTCATCCATCTTCTGCGGCCCCTGAAGCTGACTGTTACCCATTTGTATGAGATGGCAGTATAATTCAATTATAAGTGACAGTGCTTTTATTTTATTTCTGTTATTTATTTATAGATCTTATTTTACAGTTTTTTTGTGAATGGAACTGCTGGAAGGGAAGACCTCGGCGTACGTATCTCGATCAGGGGCTGAGTTCTCGGGCCGACCGAGATTTTCAATGTCCCTTAAATACACATTGGCAATGCACAACCCCGCACTTTTTCTACGTTTTCCGTATATCTAAGCTGTCGAGGCTTCTACGATGAGGTCGTTGATTCCATTCTCTCTTCGAAAAGAAGCAATAAAATAAAATTGCTAAATGATCGAGATTGGCTCGAGAATTAGGCCCCAGATAGCAGACGCCTTAGAGAAAGGCACCCTAAGAGTACCCTAAACCGACGAGCATTTAAATGAAGAATTTTATGAGAGTGAATGAAGCGAAAGAGGTATGCCAGGATCGTAGCAAGTGAAATCCGTGATCTCTGCCTACTTCCATGTGAAATATACTTCATTTTATGTATGAATTCTACACCCAAAATATCTAAAAAGATTTTTATAATGTCCCAAAAGTTAAGAGCCGAGCGGGATTTGAACTCGCGACCTTTAAACACTATAAAAACAATAAAATATCTAAGTTTTAACTTCGTCGTCGTTCGATAATGTTTCATAAGGATACAAAATTCTCAAGATCTATGATAGAAACCCATTTTGAAACATGAATACATAATACCGTTCCCCGTATTGCAAAGTCAACTTCATCTCACATCCATATAGGTATATACCGTTTATGAAAAACAAACACAATCCCTTCAAACATCCTCCAGTACACCCAACAGATCAAACAAAGCTTTGTTTTACCGAGTGGCCGTAATAACACAGACGTAAAAAACGTAGAGAGTATCTTAAAACCTATCTGAAGAAGTCCACACTACCCGCACTGGTCGTCTAGTGGTCGAATCCAGTCGTGTACCAATGAGTTTTTCTGTCGAAAAAATTATGTGCACTATGCCAGTAGGTACTCTCAAATAAGTGAAGGAAAACATCGTGAGGAAACCGGCGTGTCGTAGAACCTAAAAAAGTTCGAGCAACACGTGTCGAGGGTCACGCAAAAAGGGCCCGCCAGCGGCCTACTTGCGGAAAAACCAGCCCGCACATCAAGTGCGGATGACAAAAATTTGCCAAGTCCACACTATAGACGTCTTTCCTATACAATTCCAGGAAGATTAATTTTGAGCTTTCTCCACCCTCTGACTTACTATTATCTTTAAAATGTTGGTGAGCTTCATGAAACGGTCATCATAAGACGGTGATGGCATCTTTAAAATTAAGGCCTTGTAGCGCTCAACAACATCCGGCGAAAGTACTTGTATCCATTTCAGATTTATTAGGTAGGTAGGTACTTAACAATATCGATAATCTACTTTAGATTTTCAATAAGCACTCAATAAATCGCATGCTTCACTTCACCTATCACCATCATCAGCCTGAAGAAGTCCACTGCTGGACATAGGCCTCCCCTACACATTTCCAGGACGAACGATTATGAGCCCTGTCCATCCAGCGAATTCCTGCGATCTTAACAATGTTGTCGGTCCATCTGGTGGGTGGTTAACTTTACCTATACTCTAGGTCCTAGATTAATCTAGGCACCAGTTTCATGCCATCTAGTTCTGTCTTGCTATTCCTGCAACACATCTCGTTAGGGTGACCGCTGCATCCGCGTCGATTTTCAAACAAAAATAGAAAACTCACAGCGGATTAAGTGATCGCTTGAGCAAATTGTGTTGCAGGATTAGACCTGGAGCCTAAATCTCGGGCCGACCGAGATCATTTTACAATTTTATTTTAATGCTTCTTTTCGAAGAGAGAATGGATGATTTCCTTGAGTAATTCATCGACGACCTCATCGTAGAAGCCTCGACGGCTACAATATACGGAAAACGTAGAAAAAGTGCGGGGTTGTGCAATGCCAATGTGTATTTAAGGGACGTTGAAAATCTCGGTCGGCCTGAGAATTAGGCTCCTGCTGCATAGGCTAAAAAATACAGAATTATTTACCTTTTAATAAACAAAATATTCAGGCTGTAAAATTGCCTTATAACCTCTTATATGAGTGTAGTATATTAAAACCCTGTATAAATGTTCAATATTTTCTTGAAACGGAGATGAAGTACGAAAATAACCTCTATTACATTGACATAAATGACAAGGCTGTTATCGAATGTAATATAGTCGGGTTTAGCCATGTACGTGACATGACAAGTGACATGGCAGTAGGGTTGTTACCGCTTTGTCACGGACAGGCTAAGCTTGGGTAGTGACAGGGCCGACTTGCTTACAACTTACAAGGAACGATAACAAAAAAAACTTACAAGGTACAGACAGTATGAGAAGACTTAAACTTTTACATTTTTAAATCACACCATGATTGGAATGTTTAACTAACCAAATCAAACCCAAACAAAAGTTTCATCCAAACCCGTTTAGCCGTTACAGAGTTCCGTAAAGGCGGAATAGATTTGGATGAAACTTGGAATATGCATATTTCTTGACCTAAAATAAAATATACGTTATATTTTAAAGATACCACGCGAGCATCGCCGAAAAATATAAATGAAAAAGTTTTGGCAATTTGTAAAAATATTTCTAAAACAATTTACACAGCTCCAAATCAAGCAGAACTTGTACTATGGGAATCAGATACCTGATATATACCTGATATTACGTTATATTTGTAAATACATACCTAAAATACAATATGACGCCCAGACAGAGAACAAACATCTGTGTTTACCAATCAAATATTAGTTCTCGGTGGGGCTCAAACCTACGACATACGGCGCAGAAGGCAGAGCAACTACCAACTGAGCTGAGAGGCCATCAGTCAGAAAAAAAGGAAAAAGCATAACTTTAACTAACTTTTTTTACTATGCACAAGGTAGAATAAATGCATTCATTAAAGGTGAGGTTTTACCTGTTTTGCGAGAGACTGGTGCCTGAGATAGGTTTTAAAAACCTGTAATACAGGTCACCAGGGCTCCACTCCGCGGGTTCAACAGAGTTACAATTTAGGGATTCCTAGGTAAACATAATTATGTAAAGTTTGGTTTTGTGTAATAAGAGTTGTATTGTTCGGTAGCGCTGTAAGAATTATCAGACGATCACCAGTATAAAAAAAAACTAACAGAGTTGTAAGGCTAATCAAGTTATTCATTTACCCATTAACACAAGAGTCAAAGGGACAATCTGTGACGTATATTAACATTCTTTGAGCAGAAGCTCTCGTTTCCTCGCAAACCTTTGAGAGCAAGAATTTCTCATTTTGTTGGCATTTCCAACCAAATGTATGTTGTACTCAATGCTAACGCTGTGATATGCAAAGGAGTACATTTTTACATTTTATTTGCTTATTCAGTTTTGTTGGTGAAATGCAAGGAAAGTTAAAAGGAAAGGGAAGAGGAAAGCTTTTTAAGTATCATTATGAATCAGTTTCTTTGCCGTATCAATAACAAATTATCAAAGGGTTGTGTATTACGGTATTTAATTATTTATTTTATTTAAAACGCACAAAACACATCACAATAAACGAACTAAAAACTAAAATATTACAATTTTGATCTTGATTGTAACGTAAACAAAATGTGCGTACAGAAAAATCATAATTAAATACGTACGAATAAGGAGATGCAAAAACTCATACTATGGTAATAACGTTTAGAGGCTAACTACTTAAAATAACTAGGCATACGAGAAAAGGACAAAAACTCCCGACTTAGGTCATGAATACCCTCGGAACATGGATGTGCTGCATGGATTTTCACTAACCACTAAAACAAACAACTTTAAAACGTAACGTAAACTTTGCTGGCTTTTAACCATCTCAGAAATATCTGCTTTCGAACAAAAAAATGGAGCTGCAAACCCACAGACAGAAAATAGACAAACACACTTATAAAACCCTTCGTTTTGTTCGGGGGTTAAAAAGGGTTCCATAAAGCTGTCCATTGGTTTATTAACAATGTTGTGGCAGCAAACTGTGCATGTCACTCTGAGGCGGTGACGGCGGCGTCCAATTTCCGATCCACCGCACACCGCCAGACACGCCACTTCAATGTAGGACGTAGCCAGTGGACTATTAGACCTAGACACAGATATCACAGGATCTTTAGTGATTTGTCTTGATATCCTGTGATATCTGTATTTATTTGTGTGTATCTCATACCGAAACGTCATACGTTTCGGTATGAGAGAACGGTAAAAATATCGTAAGGAAACAAGTCGTAGAACTTATAAGCCTCTTTGAGGCGCATTTAAAATCTTTTCCAAACACTAGATCGAAAGAACCAGTTAAGAAGAAGAAGTATGAGTCGGAAAAATGATCACAAAGTCCCTGCATTGCATGTCTTATAATTGCGTTATGTGGGAGGGTAAATTTTCTCTTCAAAACCAAAACGGTCTTTATTCTGTAGAGCACAAAGATCATCTTGCTTTGATATCCAAGGATTCCAGTCTTTAGTCAATGAAAAAGAAAACAGCATAAGATCTGACATTACTTATACCTATGTAGTTACTTATGCTAAAGCCCATCAACTCCCTATAACGAAGTCGCGTCTTTTCAGAAAAGGCATAAAGCTGGGAGCGCCTGACCACAGATGTACAAAAATATAGACTGGCTTTTCATACTTTGACACAAAAATAATGTGGAATGTGCACCATTGACAGTCAGTGTTTGTATAAATTACCTGAAAAAACAATTAATATACTTAAAATAATGTACTTAAAAAACCCACGAAAAATGCAATTTTAACATACAAATTCATCACAATCTTTTTTACTACAACACAAATACAAACTTTTGTAATCATTTATTTCAGACAAGAAAAACACTCATTAACAATAATGACATCATACTTACTTAAAACGAAAAGAGAAATTGTATTTATTATTTCTTAGGGGCTTTTTTCGTAAGCGCAGCCCTAAAGTGACAATACAATACAAAATGTATATTCTAGCTAAAAAAACTAGAAGCGGATTCTGACGGACGAAGAGACGTGGCGAAAACATTCCAAAATAGTATTCTTTGGACATGGTAGGTTTACTGAACAGCCATGTACAGTTATTTCGTGTTGGCAGCTCTATGAGAGTGGCTGGTCTCGATCGACGCACTCCAATATCGTCGTCAATACCACCGGGGGCGATATCATTTTCATTATTTAAATTGTGCGAAAATCTCACGTCTCGGAATGATTTTGATCTCACTAAGGAGTTGTTATTTTTGTGCGCGTTATGAAGTTATCAGTGGTGAGAGACTTGAGGGAGATAATAATTAACTATTTTGGTGCTCTTCTTAGTAGAATAATTCACGTTTTCAATTTCAAGTGAAATATGATTTTAAACAGTCGTTATTGCGTGAAAATTGTGTAAAACTTATAAGCACACTACCAAACATTTTTTTTTAAATCATAGTTCAGCTAATAGTATTGTTTTAAACAACTTCAAATAAAAAGGGCGAGGTTATCGATTTGGTTGTATTTTTTTTTAATGTTTGTTATCGCATATCTTCGACATTTATGCAGATTTGAAAATATTGAATATTTTTGAACTTCACTTGTTTTAGTAGTAGCTGTGCCTTTTGCTCTAGAGGGCGTGGGTTCGATCCCCACCAAGAAGAAATACTTGTGTGGTTAACATAGATGTTTGTTCTCCTTTATCTAACTTTGGTAATATGACACCCACTCTGAATCAGTAAATGTATGTTCGGCGTTGGCGAATAAGTTAGCGAAGTTCTAGGAAAGAAGGGATTAACCACGCACGTTCGTAATGTCAAGTTTTCCTCGTCGAATCAGGACATATTTTGGTATGCAAAATAAACATTATTAAGAAATAAATTACCAGAAAATGTAATAGAAAGTGTGAGCGGCATAATAAAATGTCAAAGCGTAAAGGCTGGTGACAGGTGGGCGACGTGTCATGTAATAATATGACAGCATCAAATGTGTTATCGTCCTAATTAGGTTAATTAAGGGTGCTTACTGGAAACCTTGTTACGGTAATAATAACATGATAATTTTTAGGATATAGGTAACTTTTGATATGAGTATATCAGCGGAAGTTAAGAGTATCGCCAGTGACAAAAAAATTGAGGAGCAATAGGCTGGCAGGTACGGGCATGTCATGAGGAGAGATGAAAGTTAAGTGACTAGGATAGTGATGAGTATGGATGTGGATGGATATATAAGCAGAGCTAGACCAACGAAAACATGGATGAACTGTAAGAAATATGACATGGATAAGAGAGGAGTGAATGCAGAGATGACAGTTGACAGAGAATCGCATAACGGAATTAAAATGGAGCTGAACAGGACACCTGACAAGTGATGGCAGTTGGAGTAAGGCGCTAACTGAATGGCGTGCAAGACTGAACTGGATAGAGAAGCGTAGGTCGTCCTGCGGCAAGATGGGCAGACGATGTGGCGACAAGACCTGGATGAGATAATAACAGGACCGTCAACAGTGGTCAACAAAGAGAGGTCAATACCCAGTAGTGACTGGAGTCGGGCTGTGGATAATGATGATGACTTATGAAGGCCTGCATAAACCTAATCATTAGGTATTGGATTGGTAACCCCATACCGTACCGAATGACCTACTAACAGGACCGCAAGTATTTGTTTACCACTGCAGTTGAATCCAAGGCCTAGAAACCTGCCAGCAAATCCATTTGAATAAGTAACGAAGTTGACTCCGTTTTGATTTGCGACGTGACCATTCGATGAAATCTGTTATTTTCTCTTTAAATTGTGAATTTTTGTTCATCATTTTGGTTACAGAAATATTATTATTTATTTGCTTAATAACATGTAAAAAATATGTTAATAATTGTTGTTGAATCAACTAAATTCTACCTATATGGCATTCCAAAATTAAATTATAAACAACATACATATACATACAATCACGCCTTATTCTCATGGGGGTAGGCAGAGATCACGGATTTCCACTTGCTACGATCCTGACAAACCTCTTTCTAAAGTTAACCATAACTGTAATGCGTGAGGTCAAATTGATCCCAGTCTCTGATTAACTAGCAACACCTACGTAAATGTACCTACCTAGAGTACCAAGTAAAATCATGGAATTGATAGGTACCTAGATAAGTACAGTTTTAAAATTATAAAACGAATAGCTGGTCTATTCTTGAACGCGATTCCGATCCCAATCTTAAGTTTTGACGGAATTTTGACAGAAAAGCCAAACACAAAAGAACATCAAAAAGCTCGAATGCAACAAACGTATCGTTCGTTTGATTGGAGTACTTTGAACGAACCAACGATTGGTTTTATAGAAGGTACATTGTAGGTATTGTTCAAAGGGGAAGTCAGATTAATTTTAAGGGATATTATTATAATTTTCTGTAAGATTACGATGATTTTCCTGGCGTGTAAATGCTTAACGAGTAAGTTATTATTGATCTTCAAATCTCTTTTGAACCGAATGATCTACTTATCTGACTGCTGGAAACCTAATCCCAGTTTATTTATGTCAAAAAACTCTGACTAGGTCCCCAGTCGTCGTGTAAAGTTGCCTATAAATGTCTCGCGCCGACCTACGTTTTCAGAAATAAAATAAAAGCAACACAGCAACACAAGAAGAGCTTGCTTAGGGTTGCCATTAGTTCTGATTTGCCGGAATAAAAATATGTCCGGTTTTTCGGCCCTCTGAGTTCGATTCCACGACCATTCTGTAGCCTAATTCTCGGGCCGACCGAGATTTTCAATCTCCCTTAAATACACATTGGCATTGCACGACCCCGCACTTTTTCAACGTTTTCCGTATATCGTAGCTGTCGAGGCTTCTACGATGAGGTCGTTGATGAATTTACTCAAGGAAATCATCCATTCTCTCTTCGAAAAGAAGCAATAAAATAAAATTGCAAAATGATCTCGGTCGGCCCGAGAATTAGGCTCCTGTTCGAATGCTTCAATAAGAATTATTAATATTACTCTTGTAAAACTTTGGCATAACATTAAATTATATTCAATGCTTAGGTTTATCCTACTTCCAAAGTTCAAAGGTAAACGTTATTATAACAAATTAACGATACTCCCCCAAAGTTATATTAAGTTACATTATAATAATTTTGCTCTGAACTCCGAGCCATTGTTTGGTGTAAACAAACCTTAACCCGAGGCCCTTGGGATCTTGGAGTAGTAAAACTATGGTGGGGATAAACACCAGTTTCTCCAACAGAGCATTCGCGGTGCTCATCGAACTCGAGCTTTTTATATTCCTTCTAACTTTGAAATCGTTCTAGCGGATCAAGAAATAATAACTTCGAACTTCGGTTTTTATTTAAATAAGCTCGTATTATTCGATCTAAAATCCTGTCCCAGGCACTATAGCGTCCCGTAAATGGGGACTTGAGTAAACACCAGTTGCCCCTGACGCTATATAAATCATCTGAAATAGATGCAAAAGCCTTTTCTCTTATTTAAAAGCGCGTATGAGCAAGTTGGTGGCTGACTCTGATAACGAATTTTTTGGCTGCCAATAAATTACATATAGGAGATAGACAATTTTGCAATTAGTATTCCATACAAGCAAGCTTATTTATGTTTTTGCCTCTTACTTAACTTAAAAGTAAGTAAATTCTTGTTCAAGACACGTCTAAACTTATACCGAAGTTAGAAATGTCTTTGAAACCGTCATCTTGCTTGACGTCTATACCTACGTATAGCTCGCTGCTCTTTGTCGAAAGTTTCTAAGCGAACTAATCTCTTCGGTCGGTTACGCCGTTTTGCAGAGCATAACTTGGAGATAACCAACTTGAGGGAACTATTCCACCTATTGTGCCGTAGCTATTCGCGTTATTGTATAAAATCGTCTGCATCATACTGCTAAATAGAAAAGTCGACTTGCTGACGTTACGGACAAATTTCCCTGGGCACAGTATCCCAAATAACACTTTTGATTTTAATATTATTTTTACTGACGTTTCGGACACCATCAAATTATTAATACTTTTGAGTACAGTCAGGTAAAATATGTTAGAGCAAAATATAATGTAATGTGATAAAGCTAATCAAATTGCTTTGCGAGCGTGTGGTGACTTACATATAAGTTAAAAAAAACAACAAGTCTCATTCACATAGCGTATATTTGGCATAAACCTATATCTTATGTATGATCACATAAAAATATATCAAAGATGTTTTTTAATTATTCTAAGACATTAACGAGTATGTATAAAAATCACAGATAATCAATAGCTGAAACAGACCTAAAATTATTACTTATGGTGTTCGGTAGATTATTGGAAAGTTAAAAGACATTAATAAGTTTGTTTGTTGTTACGTAACAATATAATATTATGTGCTAAGAGAATTGGACCCTGTTATGCAGAAAAGATCCAACCCACAATTTTGTAAAATCGAGTTATCTACGTATTCATAATGTACTCATCAAGTTTCATATATGCACAAAAGATCCAGGCAGTTTGATCACTTTAACCTATTAAAAGTTATATTGTGTCAAAGATACCATCTCCAATCACCAATTTCGAAAAATGCAAAAAGTACCATGTTGCATGGATCTATTTAAAACTTTTAAAAGTCCCAATAATTGTTGTATACTTTTCATACCGAGAGCGATATCAAAAGCCTTATGCATTTAATTCCACGAGATGCTCACACCTTCTACAAAAATCTAACGGTCGACAATAATGTAGAAGACGACATTGATGGATTTGGTGTCGAACCTGATTTTGAGGTAGAGTTTGAAGCTGAGGAAAGCGATATTGCTTAAATAAATTGGAAAACCAACCAGTGATTGCCGATTTATTTTTAATATATATATTTTTTTTCATCTCAAACAGCAACAATTTGAATTAGTTTTTCTCATTAAACTGTTTTTATATAAGTACAGATTTTAATTTCCTTCCTTCTAAAATGAACCACACATTAAACCAATGTTTATTATTTTAATATTGTATTTTGCATAAAAGATCCACGCATAGTTTTTCAGAAATTACAGATATTCTTCATATGAAAATGTACAATATACTACTTTCAAAATAATGTATATGTAATGGCCTACTACACTACTAACTTTCAAGTAGGTACAGTATCATACGATTTTTTTATTCTCTGCCTAACTTTAAACTGCATTTACTCAAAAGAAATGAAACGTTGGTTGGATCTTTTCTGCTTAACAGGGTCCAATTACGGAGTTGATCATACAAAATGCAAGGCGGTGACGTGGAAGACCAAGAATGAGATGGCGGGACGAACTCGACTCCCACCTTAGATCGTGGCCTGTCACTGCTTACTACTCCTGCTTGCTTGAGTCGCGAATAGTGCAAAAAGGGAAGGGAGGCCTTTGCCTTGCATTGGGACAAAAACGGCAAAATAATAACCATATGGGCTCTCCAAGCAGCTCACTTATTGAAAGGCGTTATTTATTATAAATAAATAAATATTGTAGACAATCCACACAACATTATCTAGCCCCAAAATAAGCAGAGCTTGTACTATAGGAACTAGATAGTTGATATAATACTTACATATATACAACATTATTTGCTACTAACATCCAAACAGCCCCTTGTAATAACAGAAACGAAACTTAAAACTGTAAAGTAAAACATTCAAAAGGTACCTCCTACTCTACCGTTCTGGTTTTGCTAGTCAAGCAGTGTCGCCCCGTCATCATATCTTGGTGCTTAATTGGTGTCTCCAGCTTCTCATTAGTCCCTCTTGTCTCCCACTGGTCCATTCGGCCACTGAATCAGTACATTGTTTGTCGAACCGGGAACATGTTTCCACAATCCAGCAATCAGCGTCCCTAATCCGATTTCATCCGGATTAAATTCTACAAATAAACAATTAATTTTGACAACAAATATCAAACAATAATTTCGGATTGCGCGCTGGGTCCTCGGTCCTCGCTACTGTTTATCGAAATCAAATGATCATAATCATAGTTTTTATTGCTCTTTTGACATGTCAAATGATCTTAGAAACGTCATATGGAATATTATGATCATAGTGTATGTAACCCGGGATAATATAAGAACGAATTTAAAATGGCGCTGCTCATCTCTCTCTTTCACTCGCACACTAACATTATTCAATAATAAAGAGTGAGAGGTCTAACGCGTAAATGCATGTCTATTAAGCGCGAGTCATACGAGTATTGGATTTTGATGACTTTTATTTAATTGTGGTACTACAGTGTACTATATTACTCTCAATAGGCAGCGCTGCACGCAATGATGTGGGCGTAGTAGGGGCCATAGACAAAGTCGGAGAGTAAAATGATTTGTATTTTGAATGTCGCAAACAAATGACATTAAAATTAGGAATAACAAACACAACACATCAGCGGCTTTTGTTAATTCTGTAGTTGCATTAACCTACGCTTGTATTTTTAGTTTACGAACCTTTGAATCAAGTGGGTCTCACAGGCCCCCGCGGCTAAACTATGTAGGTATTCGTAACCCGTAATATGTTACGTAGCGGTTACAAAGCGAACCGCAATATCATCACTGTATGTGGACTGCGGTATGCGGCTACCCGAAATGGCATTTAATATAGTTTACCTACTTTAAGGACCCTGCTTGTTTCTGCTTTGACTGTAAATTCCAGCCAAATTTGTCTGGCGAATAAGGAATAGGCTACCAAAACAGCGGCTTTATAGAGCTGTTCCAGAAAATGCATTTATGTTACTGTGGTGGGACTCGTAGGGTTGTTTTATGCATTTATTTTGAGTCTAACTCTGGATACAACCAACTGGTTGGGATATCACTTAATGTTTACCTTGCCACCACACTATTACTTTACTACCACAGTTTTACATTATGTAATTCTTTTTTTTCGAAATTTTGTTATTTTTATTTTAGGTACCTACATGCTTTAAATTCTTGAGTTGAGCCTGAGTACAAAATAAATAAAAACACTACAAATGGGGTTTTTTATTAAAGAAAACTCTGTAACGTTATATTGGAACACTAATTCCACGACGACTTCGTAGCAAAAATTAAGCATATAAAAGCGAATACTTTGTATTATTTAAAAGGGCGAAAAGTACACTCATTTAAAAGCACAGAATAAATAGCATAGGTAGATATAAAAGGCTTACAGTCAATGAAAAGTGCAATGTCATTGCGCTCCCGTTTCGCGCAAATTGAACTGTCATCCGGATAATGACGTATTTATTAAACGCCAAATGATATTAGCATTTCGTTGCATGGGATAAAAGCCTACACCGAGATACGAAGTAATATAACGGTTAGAGGAATCCTTTTACTATAAATTTTTGTGGTACCACAATGTACTCTACTACGTAGGTACACTGTAGTATTTTAGACGTTCAAATAAAAAAAAACGAATTTTTTCCTGATCTGAGCCCGAAGTCCCAGTGCATTAAAAACATTTCGTTACCAAATGTTGTTTTCGTTTTGCCTATTTGTCTCTGTCTATTGTATGGAGAAAAGATGAGACAACAACTCTAACTACGTAACGTATTTTTGCCGTCTCATATTTTCTCCATACAATAGAGAGAGACAAATAGGCGAAACGAAAACAACATTTGGTAACGAAATGTGGTAGCAACACTCCGACTTCGGGTACTGATGAGAGATTGAGGGGTCAGGTATCGAATGAATTTCAAACTATGTATAGTCTACCTATACTTAAACTGTATTTGTTGCGTTGTTTTTACATTCTAACGTAGCCTAAAATAGACAATAAGTTTACTAACATAAATGGACCACAAAGATGATCTGATTAATAAATAAATAATAATAATTTAGCCTAATTGTTTTTATCACGATCGACGTTCTCTACTTTGCCTGCACCTCAGAGTTCATTAGCAGTCATCGTTAGGTAGAAATCTAATATCGAATGATGAACATTCTAAAATGAGTTTGCTGAAATACAGGCTGAAATTGTCTGAATGTTGATAACAAAGCTGTCCGTATGTAGTTGCTCTGGGGATTTAGTGACGAGGAGCATAAACCGGCAGATTTCCCAATGGTAATGCGGTAGTGCCTATTTGACTTATAGACCACTAATGCTAAAGACCGTTCTACACAACGTTGTGGTAAAGTTTTGTCTAAGTTTACTGTTAATTTCATGAATAATCAAGTTGAATTAACTAACTACATTAAATAACGGTGAGGTACCACATGCCCACATACCAAAACAGTCAAATTGATGTCGCCTTGGTAAGCCTTTTCTGCTAGCAACATCAACATCCGTGTTACCCAAATTTGTGCTTGCCAAATCTAAAAAAAACATAAACAACTGTCAAATATTTAATTGGTCGATCAACAATCCGTGAAGCCAGCTCTGAAACTATTTTGGTATTACTCGTAGCTAAGAAACCTGAAAACGAGTGCTAACGCCGCATAATAATTTAAGTAGAACAAGTCCTAGTAATGTAACTAAAAAATCATGTAAAGTTACAGTCAACTGCTCGTTTCCTAATTTTCAAGGTTCGGCAGCATTGCGAAGGACATTTAATATTGTAGGGCAAAAACTTAAAAATACATGAAATTGGTTGATAGTTTACATATTTTTTGCAAATATTTATTTATTTACCTCAAAGAACATACATTTGACATAAATAAGAAGTTTACACAAGTCACTTGTCCCGGCCCGGCACGACAAGCAGCTGAAATAAATATCGTTTGCAAATCTACGGCAAGGTTGCCTGGTAGAGATCGCTGTTAGCGATAATACCGCCCATTATATTACTGGGACTGTTTATTTTTAAGCTAAAAACTGTATCTACTTACCTAGTGTGTCATCATAATCAATAAAGAGTTATCAATCTATCTGACTCAATCCTGAAAAATACGAATTGTTCATATTCAAGTGCAACTGACAGTACTTAATTTGTTTTTAAACAATCTAATGAAACTAACTTTATGTAGTGTATACAAACCTCTCCATGGCTAATAGCTAACAACTTATAGAAACAAGATACACGTTGCTGAACTAAAACTTCGATCAGGGTGTCCACACGGTCCGTATCGGCCAGTTCCGGCCCATTTGGCCCGTTTCCGGTATACGATACCCGGACTTACAGCAACACTTATTAGCACGGTCAGTTATGATCGCTAAAATTTATTGACGGAAACCGGTTCAGGCGGTAAAATAATGTTCTTATAAATCTTTTTCATGCTTCTAGAAAAATAAGAAAATGTTATCGATGCCTATACATGATACAAACTTATTTATGCACATCGGCTAATTTCGGCTTAATAGAGCGTAGTGTGCGTCAGAAAGAGATAGCGCTCTACATACAAAGCCGATAAGCCGATGTGCAGTTTTTTTTTATAACGCTTTTATTAGCTTCACCTGTATGTATGTATGTATGTATGTATGTATGTATGTATGTATGTATGTAGGTATGTATGTAACCGACCCCTTTGAGCTCGATTTTGTCCTACTTTGAACGATCAGATTTGATTCAAACTTTGCACACCTGTCAAAGGTCGATGACAATGCAATAATATGAAAAAAAAATATATGAAAAAAAAAAAAAGTAAAAAAAAAAATATAGTTAAAAAAAAACTAAAAAAAAACGCTTTTATAACTAGTTGAACTAAAAAGTTAAAAATTAAACTGTAATAATCAATTGAAAATTTATATTATTGTACAAAAAGCGTGGGGGGCTTGATTTTGATTGTTGTAAATATTTTATCAATAGTTTATTATATCTGAAGTTATTATAAAAAGCACCTCACGCTTTTTGTACAATAATAAAAATTTTCAATTGATTATTACAGTTTAATTTTTAACTTTTTAGTTCAACTAGTTATAAAAGCGTTTTTTTTTAGTTTTTTTTTAACTATAATTTATTGTCGACAACTGTACGTGACTTGTTTATTTTAAAAAAATATTAATGATTGTGATATTTTTTTCATAATTTTTGGCGTGAAGAATGTCGTGTGACGAAAAAAGAGTTAGGCATGAATGTTGATGGATATAAAAGTAGAGAAAGCCTAAGAAAAGATGGATGGATTGTGTGAGAGAAGAAAGGAGTGAGTCTGAGTACTGAGATGGCGAGTCTTCTTCTTATCGTGTCACTGATTCTTTCGAACCAAGTGTGGCGAAAGGATGTTAAGTGCGCCTCAAAGAGGCTCCTTTCGTGCACTTGACACATATTTCCGAACCTTCTAGGCTCCACGACATGCCGGCCCCCTCACGATGTCCTCCCTAACTGCTTGAGAGCACTGGCACATGCATACATTTTTGGGCAGAAAAACTCACTGGTACAAGACCGGATCCAACCCACGACCCCAGAATTGGAAGGCGGGGCCGCCACCACTAGGTCACCAGCGCTCTCGCATTTGTATATAGTGTGTGATTGTAATAGATGGCGAGTGATAGGGGACAATGGAAGAAAAATACATGTTGTGCCGACCCTACCTAGTGGGATAAGGGCAGGAAGAAGAAGAAGAATTTTCGGCGTACCTTTAGTTACAAATATTAAATCTACGCAGGCCTGTGTAGCAACTACAAAATTACCTAACCCTGATCACTCATTAAAATATTCAAAGCTTAAAATGTGTTTAGTCTGATACGGTTACGAGCAGCAAAATTGGTCTCCCTATTTCAAGCCCATATCTCAAAATAATGTTTAAAAATAAACAATAGGGTTAGGAGAGATTTTGTTACATTTATAAAGTAGACTGCATGTGGGCGATAAACTCAAGTAGGTAAGCACAAAAAGCTTAAAGGTCTGCGCACACCTAGGTCGCATGCGATGGCGTTCAGTGAAACGCTGTTAAATTTCACAGCGTTTCATTGATCGCCATCGCTAGCGACCTAGTTGTGCGCAGGCCTTAAAAGTTAAAACAGAGTTAAAGCCGCGGTAATCTCGCCGGTAGCGGCGAACAATGTCCGGACTACTACGGAACCCGCCATTGTTTGATACCGAGCTTTCGACTGTTATTAACATTGACTTGGAAGGAATATAAAATACTTTAAAAATTGTTAAGGTCCACCATTTTGAAAACCTGACTTTTTGCTAATTATACGTTCTGCTATACAGACCATCTGATAGTTGGACGTTTTGCTTCATGGACATTTTGCTTCATGGATATTTTGCTAATTAGACTAACTGCTCTGTTGGACATTTAGCTACTTAGATCTTCTGATCCGGAGGCATTTTTTCTAGAACTGTGCTGTCGATGTTTAGAAACAGTCTAGAACTGAGCTCTCGATGTTTGGAAACAGAACTAACTAAAATAACATTTAGTTTTAGTTTTTTTAATTTTTTGAATTAATGAAGATGAAAACAAAGAAGATGAAGTGAGGAGACCCGACCCCAAATAATGGGAACAGGGATAGACAAAGAAGAATGAAGATGAAAACAAGACGTTTGCATTTATACCACTTAGTATAGTGCGGCCCCGCCTTCCGATCCTAAGGTCGTGGGTTTTCAATCCAGTCTTATACCAAT
Organism: Thera obeliscata; assembly: GCA_947578465.1. Classification (NCBI taxonomy): domain Eukaryota; kingdom Metazoa; phylum Arthropoda; class Insecta; order Lepidoptera; family Geometridae; genus Thera; species Thera obeliscata. Next base: position 16,074,162 of record OX387912.1, on the reverse strand, counting down.
GATTTTCTCTGTCCAAAAATGTATGTGCACTATGCCAGTATTCTCAAACAGTGAAGGGAAACATCGTGAGGAAATCGGCATTTCGTAGAACCTAGCAAGTGCGAAAAACATGTGTCAAGTGCACGAAAGGAGCACTACAGAAAAATACACTTCATATCCTTTCACCACCAATGAAGATATTAAGAAAACGAGTTTTTTTTTTAGCATGTTAGAGGCTTGCGTTTGACCGCAATCTCACCTGATGTTAAGTGACGATGCGGTCGACGCTTACCTAGAAGATACCTGTTCACTCTACTCTTAAAAACATGCAAGTTATAATCATATTAACTGAGCAACAAAGAAGCTCTTGTGCAACATGAATACAATCAGAATTTTCAGATATAGTTTTGCAAAACTCCTTAAATATGGCCACATTTGGATGCTAATCCAGTTGGAAGTTGGAATGCAATATGCAGTCCGCACCGCGCATTTCACAATCCACTGAATAAACCAACATTAGATTTTACGTGAAAAATGAAGTTTAGCCATGCATTTTGCCATGCATGGTAAAATGGTTTCTCAGCTGCTCAGTTGGTAGTAGCTCCAATCAAATCACAGCAGGATATCAGTAACGGTGATAATGCAGTACTTTTGCTGATGGTACATTAACTGGCCTTACATTAACCGGACCCCAAGGAATGAGTCTCCTTCGCACCGCTTCTCTCGCCGAAAAATGCGCTGAATAAACCAATATTAGATTTTACGCGAAAAATGAAGGTTAGCCATGTATTTTGCGTTTGCTATGCATGACTGGCCTCTAAGCTGCTGACTTGGTAGTAGCTCTGCTTTATACGCCGTAGGTCGTGGGTTTGATTCCCACTGAGAACAAATACTTGTGTGGTGAATGCAGATGTTTGTTCTCTGTCTGGGCGTTATTTTGTATTCTAAGTATGTGTATATAAGCATTATATCAGTAAGCCTACCATGAGCTCTGTCTGACTCTGTCTCTGGTTCTGGTTTTGAGTCTGTGTGAGTGTTGACTAAATCACACAGACTCAAAACTGTAACTGGTGAGTACTAAAAAACTAAAAATCACACAGACTCAAAACCAGAATCAGAGACAGAGCCAGACAGAGCTCATTGTAGGCCTACAGCTTGATAGTGTTGTGTGAATTGACCACAATTTTTTTAACAGATTTTATTTGATGTGTGAAGTAGTTTTTTGCACCAGCCGATTACTTAGTTCTGAGGCGCACTTAAAATACTTTCAACGCACGCCTAATTGTTCGAAAGAACTGACAAGACAAGAAGAAGATCTCACTGATCCTGCGTTTGGTTGATGTCGAATGGATGTAGGGTTAATGCTCTTTTCAGTGGTAGGTAATCGACTTAGAAGCTTGGCCTGAATCCGAACTGAAATTACGAAGTTTTCGTTACGTTTTTTGGAGCAGTTGGATTAACGGATTATACAGAAAACTATTCCGAGTTACATTAAAGTTTTAGCTAAGTCTACTTTGGTAAGTTTGTTCGATTTCGTCAAACGATAAACTAACAACGCGAAAATCCCTCAAAGTTTCTAACTCAAAGTAAAGAGTATTTTATCGGCAGGCCATTTGAGTTTTTTCTTTCTTTTTCTGTTGACTGTGCAATCAATATCTTCCTACATTATGGCTTTCGCACCACGTTTTGGAAGGTGCTTCGCTTCCTTGTCTTGGCTCTTATATTTTATTTCACTTTTAAAATGGTGTTCTAAAAATAAATCAAAACCGTTGACACAATAAATGGGCGCGTAGCTTCCGGGGAATTGGTGCGGCCAATTGGCGCCCCCTGGCGGCGGCTTCCGGGACCGACTGCTACAAGCCGCTTATTGAGATGTATGAGGACGGTCAATTCTGTTTGCGAGAGATTCGTATCACTATTTATGTTTAGGATATTTGCAGTCGGTCTTATTCTTGTACGAGTAACGCGAAGTTTAAACTGAACATGTAATAAGGGCTTATGTCAAATTAAATATAGATCACCGGAGATGGCGATCAGTGTATCGCTGTCAAATATCGCATTGTCAAAGTTCACGTGTGTGCGATGTATGCTGAAATGAAACTGATCGCCATCGCCATCGCAGATCGCGGCTGATCGCATAGATGTACGCAAGGCACATCCGCTCCGTATATAGATGAAAAAGATTATAGTATTCTCTTATCTTCGACCATGTCTCTCTGTTACAAAATCTGCAAACATACCTGCATACTTAGTTCAGCCACGCCTGCTGAAAAATGAAGATACCATGATTACTTAATTGTATAAAAACTACCCAGAATCAATTACCTACAACAACATCGTACCGTTCAAAAACCTCTATGTTTTTTTTAATAAATTTCCAAACTCTGCTTAGCATAAAACTTTTGAAACTATCATGGTTTTTATTAACACTATTTTTATGAAACAACGGGATATTTACCATGATTAAATTTTGTTGAGTTTACTTCCGATATTTCGGCACAGTTGCATGCACCATGATCACGGTTGAACGTGTATCTCAATTCAGTATTTTTTTCTGCTTAGCTTGTCCTGGAGCCAGACTAGCAAACACACTCGGAAATTTCCAAATTGACCGCAATACCTATGTATAGTAGCTTGTACCGAACACAACATAAAACTTCTAAATCCTTCCGCTAGGGATCGTAATTGCAGGTTACACCACATGTTTGCTCATTGGACTATCCGGAAAAGTGCCCGTGAATTCGTCCCCTAGAGGGTTGAAGCTAATTTGGTGCTAAAACGCTCGTCTCTTCGGTAAATTGAACTTGAATCAATTATTTAAATTAGAATTCCAATTATAGCTACATCGATCTGTATGGGGTAGTATTTTGATTTTGTTTTCTTCATAGGGGTGAATCTACAAATCACGAAACTGTAAAAAATTAAATATAACGCTGAAAATCAGCTATAGGTAAAGTTAATATTAGAATGTATTAATACATCTTTATGATTAAATTATCAATCAATAGAGGTCATTTCTTTTTCTTTGTAAATATGTTTCATATTTGTAAGTGCCCTAAACCTACCCCCTACCCCAATAAAACCAAAACCATCTTCACCCCAACAACCATAAAAGTATTCCTTACAATCGTAAAACGATCAAATTCCAATCGCGCGAAGTTTTTCCTTTTGCGGGTTCCGTACTTCCGTTCATATTGATTTATGCGGTACCCTGGTATTGGAATGACATCTCGCTAATCGAATTCCTTTAAAAGAATTTAAAACTAATATTCTGCTCAATCTACTTTATGAATGCTTCTCTAACTAGGTTTTTATTGAGTTGTGGAAATAAGTGGGTGTTGAGGGAAATGTTATTTTGGTGGGAAATTGTTCGATTTTCCTCTGTATTTTTCGAGGGAAATTCGATCAACTCGCTGACGGAGTTCCGATGAGAAGTTTTCGTGGAATATACTTTTGGCACTTCACCTTGAACTTTGAAAGGGTCCTGAAGCGTGTTGGCTGGTAAATGACGGCCGCAAGATAGCGGTATAAACAATTTTCTGAGTAGGTACAAGTTTACTGTTTTTGTTTGAGAGATGATGATGGTAGATGACCCGCCTTCCGATCTTCCGAAGGTCGTGGGTTCAAATCCAGTCGCGTACCAATGAGTTTTTCTGTCGAAAAATGTATGTGCACTATGCCAGTACTCTCAAAACGGTGAAGGAAAACATCGTGAGGAAACCAGCGTGTCGTAGAACCTAATAAAGTTCGAGCAACGCGTGTCAAGGGTCACGCAAAAAGGGCCCACCAGCGGCCTACTTGCGGAAAAACCTGCCCGCACATCAAGTGCGCATGATAAAAATTTGCCGAATATTGCCGAGGTAAGAGTTTAATTCATTATATGACACATATAGGAATGCAGTATACAGGGTTATTCATAATTAGCTGCAAATACTCAGGAATTAGGTTCAACAAATAAAATAAAAAATATTTATGAAATGATTTTTTATAAGTTTTGTTATGAAAATCCCGAGAAAATCGACAAAGAATATCCTTTGGAATCATTGGCGCCTGACCTATTTTGACCTTTTATCCGCGCCCGCGCGCCGTGAGCGACACTCTGCGTTCAGTCACCGCCTACCTGGGTGGGTCATCGTCCTGTTCTCCATGGCAATCATTATGCAATAGCCGTAAAAAAAATAATAAAAATAAAATTTTTGTACAAAAACTTAAATCAAAATTAAAAAAAAATAATTACATATATATTTTTTATTTTATTTGTTGAACCTAATTCCTGAGTATTTGCAGCTAATAATGAATAACCCTGTATAAAGCTTAAAAATAAAAATTCATAGTTAAACAATGGGCGGCCTTATCGCCAACAGCGATCTCTACCAGGGGATTATTTTTGTTTCAAAGTTTTGTCGCTGTAAACCATATTTTATCATCATACCTGTACTCTCCGCGCTAATTTATAAGTATAGTTTAATTATAATGAGATTTCCGTCATACACGGTTACCTTTTCCTAAGTAAACAAACCTCGCTTTTCCCCGCTTTTCCTCCCCTTCATTCCCTCCATCAGGTCCTCCTAATCACCGTTTTACCTGAAACGCACCAAAATACCTTCAATCAGGGTAAATACCGCATTACAAACGAAACAGGTGTAATTTCTCCCCTAATTACGTAAAACGCTTTGGAACTTTTTTATCCCGACCACGTACCCATAGTAACTGTGGGGTAATCTGCGGCTTAATGTGGGACATTTACAACCAGTAGGCTTACCATGAATTCTGTCTGGCTCTGTCTCTGGTTCTGGTTTCGAGTGCTCACCAGTGCATTATGCTGCGTGTGTGACGTTTTGACGTAGGATTTATTTAGTCAACACTCACACACACTCAAAACCAGAACCAAAGACAGAGCCAGACAGAGCTCATGGTAGACCTACAGGTGGGATAACAGGAAATATAAAACCTTGTGAACAGAGTCACAAAAAAGCCAGAACTTTTTAGACTTCAGAGTTGTGAACCTGCCTTTTTTGTACCCAACGATAGTGTAGCCATCAGTACTAATAAGTAGGTACATATTGTTAATTTTAATACTTAAGCTTTCCTTTTTATGTAAGCACGCCAACGCCATTCTCTACCCCAACGATTGGCAGGTAGAAAATGTTTATAGCATTGAGCCCCACCTTTCGTTAATAAATTTTAAGTTTTGAGCAATAAAGAGTTAAATAATAATAAATAATAGCCCCAAACTAAGCAAAGCTTGTACGATGGGAGCCAAGTAGCTGATATAACACTTGTGCAAGCTAAATAAAAGCAAATTTCAATATTCAATAGGTACATTTATTGCATAAACATGGTTTAGTTTAGGTACATACATAGTTCTTAGGTGTAAGTCAGTATCACATGGACCCTGTGTATAGGGTAAAGCAACATGGAGGTAGGCCGATTTAGTTAAGATTTAATGAAAACGACACCGTAGCTAAATATGAACCACCAGCTAAGACTGCTGAGAAAGTTCTAAAGGCCTGCGCACATCTAGGCGATTGCGATGGCGATCAGCTGAAACGCTGTAAAAGGTAATAGGAGTTTTCATACGTAATATACAATACACACAATGGCGTTCCTCGCTTATTTAATTAATCAATTTATACAGGGTTATTCATTATTAGCTGCAAATACTCAGGAATTAGGTTCAACAAATAAAATAAAAAATATTTTTGAAATGATTTTTTTTAAGTTTTGTAATGAAAATCCCGAGAAAATCGATAAAGGAATCATTGGCGCCTGACCTATTTTGACCTTTGATCCGCGCCCGCGCGCCGTGAGTGACACTCTACGTTCAGTCACCGCCTGGGTAGGTCATCGTCCTGTTCTCCGTGGCAATCATTATGCAATAGCCTTAAAGAAATTAATAAAAATAAAATTTTGATACAAAAACTTAAAAAAATTTTTGATCAAAATTAAAAAAAAATAATTTCATAAATCTTTTTTATTATATTTGTTGAACCTAATTCCTGAGCATTTGCAGCTAATAATGAATAACCCTGTATAATCAAGCTTCTGCGTGCGTGTTACATTTCATTATTTGGTTGTGTTATTCAAGAGATGAATCGTGCGTCATTTGTATGTAATGATGATGGTGATGTACAGGGCACATTATTATATTACATTGTGTTTTTTTTATGAGGAAGATGAAGCAAGCAAATGGCTGATGTTGGGTTATGTTTGCCTTTATAATTGCCTTTACAATACAGAGTAGGTATATCAGAGACTAACTTAACGGGGTGATTGATCATCATTTTATCAGCTATCTGGAGCCCATAGTACAAGCTCTGCCTAATTAGGGGCTAGTTAGTATTGGATTGTCCACAATATTTATTTATTTATTGTTTATCACTAATAATCTATATACCTAATGAAACACACACACGTTCATCACACAAATGTTTCCTCCATGGGGTTCGAACCCACGGCCTACAGCGCAGAAGGCAGAGCGAATGCCAACTGAGCTGTGAGACCTGCTGGCCTACCATGAGCTTCATATGGTTATGGTTATGGCTGTCAAAATTGTGTCAACAGTGTCAACACATTCAAACCCAAGAAGAAAATGAATGTGTGGGTCATCCAAGCTATACACAATTTGACAGCCATAGCCATAACCATATGGAGCTCGTGGTAGCCCTGCTGTACCCCTACCGGCAACCAATCGTACACCAACTGACACGTGGACACGTCACCGTCTCACAATCGCTATTCATGCTTCTTGAAGAAACCGCTAGGGGCGCTTTTGGTTTCTCCATACAAAATGGTAGCAGAGGTGGGTGATACGATCGCCGATAGGAGTCAGGCACCGCACACGGCGCCAGGGGCTCAATTCTAGACCAGTGACTTTTTTGTCACGGTAGATATATACCACAAGAACTGTCCGTTTCTTTATTGAATTTGACAGTTCTTGAGATATATATCTACCGTGACAAAAAAGTCACTGGTCTAGAATTGAGCCCCAGGCACCACACACCGATTTCATACGATTGGTTCCCGGTAGGGGTACTGTATGTGATGTAGGTATGATATTGTTATGAACAGATAACGGAGGAAACACTTGTTTATCTTGTAGAAAGGGAGCCCACCAGTAACCGCAATATTTGAGTTCTAAATATAGCAGTAGGTGGGTGTACGTACACAAACCCTTTCGCATGTAAACTTGGCTAACAACTCGTATAACAACCCTTTAAGGGCGGACAACGTAGCGTATACGATACCAAATAGACTCCGGTTACATTTTGGCAGTTCCGATTGTCAGTAATAATCGAAATGGCTTTTCCCTCAGCTATCGGGCCCAGGTCTAAGCTCACTGGCCTTAGCCTAAAAAGCTAAAAGACCTAAAAAGGCCTAAAACTCCGTCACTAGAGTTGGCTTCAACTATATCACTCATACAAACTTTTTTCGTCTCGTGCCAAAGAAGTCTTGAGCATGTTTGCATCTTATGATGCACAAATGCTCAAAATGCATAAAGAGAATAATCTTTGGGCATATTTTATTTTCTGCCGGTATCTGCATAATTTCAATATAGTATAGTACCAAAAGTCTGAGATAAAAACGGCTCTGATTCAATAGTACATTGTTACCTGAGTGTTGAAAGTCACGTTTTTTGAGTCCCGAGACGGGTTTGGCGCCAGAGCGTCAGCGAGGGCGCCAATGGAGCTTGAGGGACTCAAAAGACTTTCACCCGAGGTAAACACTGTGCTTTTCATTACGAATACAAGGAAAGTAAAAATAAAAACATGAAAGAAAAATTTGTGAAAATGAAGATTGAATTGCCGCCTTCCCAGTTTTTTTTTTCTTTTTCTCTGGCGGGCCTTCGGCTTCGGCTCGCCAGCATTATTCAGCCATTATTTTCATTTTCATAATTTAAATCTATGTTATTTTAAATAAATAGTTGAAGCTATACACTAATCAAGTAATTTAGAAGATATATTATTTATTTAATCTTTATGTTATTATATCCTGAACGCTCAATAAAAGCTTTATATTGAGAAGGCGACATCCGTTTCCGGCGAATTACTACCAGTTTTCATACTTTTATACAGTCTACATCCGGTCAAGTGGCGCCACCTGGCGGCCGCGCGCAGTTTTACTTCGTAAAACATGCAGCGCCATATTGAACTCATTGGCGTTTTGTTTTCCGTCGAAGCAACACGTGTCCAGCAGCTATCTCTGCGACGACCGTGGTTGCTAATAATATTTTAAATCTTTGTTCTTACAAAAGTGAATAAATAATTAATTTTATTTAGTGAAGTGTTCTTCTTTGAGCAGTGCAAGGAGGGAAAACCGTGAGTACCCTCATAATAATAAAAAATTAACGTGATTATTTTTTTTTTCTTAACGAATTTTTCGTTTGGATCACGTTCTTATAGTTTAAAAAATCCAGTTTATTTATATAGTTAAGATTCATTTTCAGTAGTACATTTTATTGTGCACATAAGCTGTGGTAGGTATACGTGCCGTTCTTTGAGGCAAAAGCCGGTACCGCTGCCATAGCTATAAAATGAACAAATAGGCAGGACGTCGTTTGAACGTATTTTTAGAATTGTTTTCCAAACAATTTGCTAATATTTATTTTTCATAGTAGTTCTGCCTTCTGTGTGATCGTGGGTTCGATCCCCACCAAAATACGTGTGATGAACATGGGTCTTTGTTCTGAGGTTACAATGTTTTTCCGAGGAGGTTAAATCAAAATCGTAGAAGGAATAGTTAATTATTAAACCCTTAATTGAATATTATCATTCATTAATTGCGTCATGTTGACTGCTATTTTGATATCCAGTGCATTTTGCTTAAAGTCTTATACCCTAATATACTCCAGGTTTCATAGACTTGGAACCAAACAAAGAGGGGTAAAACGTATGATACCTGACGTCATCGGGCCATACCTACCTATACGGTTAAGCTTACTGCATGGTAAAAATAATATTAAATTTTATTTTGTTTTTGATAAAAATTATGCCTACCTTCCCAAAGCAGAAATAATATTTGTTATATTCTCTCTTGGGTTTATTATACGAATACTTTTACTTCTAGAAAAATCTTGAGAAACTTTTTTCTTAATACCCACTTTATTATTTTAAAACTATGTTCATCACACAATCGCTTTCAATCAGTTTACTGGTCACCGACTCGAAGGTTTATCATAAAGTTTTCAAGTAAAATGGCGTACTTTATTAGCAGCAAAGTATTTTTGGTCTTGAGAACCTACCAGCCACCCCTCGCGGGGGTAAGGCGTTTGTGAACTAACTGCGTTCTATGGAATGGAACTCTATAGACGTCCAGTGAAACTGGCCTGTTCCTGTTAAATCTGAAAAGAGAAACTCAATCAACCTAACGACCGCCCCTCGCGGGGGTTAGGCGTTTGTAAACTATGTTCTATCGAGTTGAACTCTCTAAACTTCTAGTGAAACTTTCTCGCTAAATAAAATAGATTCTCGCAAGAGAACCTCTATCAACTTAACAGCCACCCCTCGCGGGGGTTAGGCGTAAAGCGAAAATGTGTTCCATCGCGTGGAACTCTGTGAACTACAGGTAAGTGAATCTAGTCTCTGAAATGTGGTGGTTCTCACAAGAGAAAATCAATCATACAACTGCCTCTCGCGGGGGTTAAGTGTTTTAACTGTGTTGCATCATACAGATTTGATACAATTTTAGCAAACCTGCCCTCTCAAATTATGTGCCTGTATCAAGTACAGCCTCGCGGGGTGAAAATTTTAGCCACATTGAAACTCGCACAGGGGTCAACCCTCGAATGTGCAATATACGAACTGTGTTTTTACAATGGGAAAGGTAAGTAACGAGTCGCGACTCGAAAGTGAAGATTATAATGACCTCGAGTGCTGGCTTAGGCATATATAAAATAAAAATAAATATAACACTATCTAGCCCCAAACTAAGCAGAGCTTGTACGATGGGAACCAGATAGCTGATATAGTACATAGATACTTAAATAAAAGAAATATACTCAAGGTAAGGAAAGCCAGTTACACACTTCCATCCAATAAAGTGTTTTACATCAAAAGCCTAGTCTTGTTTGATCTAATGAAAAATGGCTCTTATAAATCCACTGAATTCCTTATCATAGTGTAATTAGACCCTTGTCTGCTTTTGGACCCAAACCTAAAAGTGCAACCCTTAAAGTATTTGCCAAAGATAGGAAGTTCTTAATTTCCGAGTTAACCTAAACCGAACCTTACTCGTAGATTTAAACTGTACTGTGTTTTTTGCAAGTATTTGCAGGCTAAGCACGCTTTTTTTTTTTTAACAAATATTTTTTGTGAATCTCTACGATCACTTGTCTTGAATGGGACAAAACAAAGACATTCTTTGCAAACATTTTCAAGCCTACCCGCTTAAAAGCTTCAGACTTTTAGACTTTGCCAGCCTTGTAGTTCACCATGGTGCTAAATTAATGTTTATACATTTATTAAAACTAGCAAAGACCTACCCTACCTAAGGATGCCTTAAAACACATCGCTAAGTTAGGTAGCTCTCGAATCATTTTTCTAATAGATGTGTTAAAAATCAGGGTTTAGGAACAATTAAAATGAAATGAATGTTTTATAAAAAGCAATTTCATGCGATCATTTTTACGCATTGAGAAAAGATACCAAGGAGGACCATGTTTTTCCTAGCAAGACAGAGTGTCTTTTGACGTTTCAGTATTTGACAAAGTCGTACCAATTTGTACCTTATTTGTACTTTGCCGTTTGGTTTTTGACACTAATAAACGGTCCTTAATGGCGCGTGGTACACGCACAAAAATAGCATTACTGCCGGTCTATCTGCGCGAGCAGGGGCCTTATTCGCTATTACATGTGGCGGCCAACTTATGCTACTATAATGCTTGTAAAGTAAGGAACTTCGGTTTTTGACCTGTTTGTCTCTGAAATCGCACGTGAAGTCTTTAGTCAAGAAAATATTTTTTGAGAGTCGTTGACTTGCGGTCTACCTGCAATTATTTTAGTAAGGAACCGTCAAGGTTTACAACGCGGTCACTATTCTATGAAACTACCCACACATGCTCGTGGATGTATCTACCATCTTAAGTACACACTCACCAAAGTGTGTATGTTATTGTTTCCTAGCGAATAGAATACGGACCAATACCGATGTTTAAAAGGTACGTTGCGTTGATAATTGTTACCGTTGCTTGATAAAAATTTGCTTAAGTATGTAATAACGTGTGGTTCGTAACCATCTTTATTGTAGCACTAAAAGCTACTTTTGGGGTCACAACTAATAGTGATGACCACATTTTCTATGTGATTTACACTTGATTAGCGCTAGCACATAGATCCATATTTCCTATGTTATGAAGCAAACACTGTCTTTGTGTTTTTTATGCTCGACTTTTTGTATTTTGTTCAATACAATACAACACTAATGCTAATTACGACGAATGTTCTCATGTAAGTGACCTAGTATTATGTCTTTTTGAGAATAAATATCTTAAACCAGAATAAGCATTAAGTTCGCCTGTGTCGCTGTGTGTTCGCATTTTATTGTCCAACAAATAATTTTCTTATCTTATCTTAACAGTCATATAAATTCGTACTTCCTATGACGCAGACACTGTCTTTTTGTCTTTCATGTTTTACTTTTGGTATATTCTATACAATACGACACTAACGCATGAATCTGTACTCCTACGTTATAACGCAGACACTGTCTTGTCTGTTATGCTCTAAGTCCTGAATATTCTTGAGTCAATGATGATGGTTTAGACTTTTGACAAAACCGAGTTTCCGATGGGACGTTAGCAAAAGTAATTCACTAAGATACTGCTAGAATAAGTATAAGAATAAGAATAAGCTTTATTATATACTACTATTGATAGGTATAGGTACTGCTGATAGTACATTGCAGTAATATTCTTAGCTCATAAAGGCCCTTACAGGATAAGTCCTTATTCACCACAGATCTTATTAGCATTTGATTTTATTCTGGGTTAGATCTAGATACTAAGTAGTAACTATTTTATCCAAGTATACCTAGTTAGAAACTGACTGCAGTTATTATTTATGCAATAATAATTATATACTACATATTATCAGTATTTACTGATCACAATTTTCTTGACATGAATTTATAATTAGAGTACATAGGTAACATAGCCTTACATACCTTTTAATTTATTTTTTACAATAAAACAGTAAAATATTAAGCTTAACTCGTTTTGCGCAACGTCATAGCAGACGATCTAAATGTTTATTAAGGAGGCTGTTATTACAGCACTGCAAGGTAGCATTTCAGCTACGATTTATTGTTCTAAGCATTGTTTTAAAAATAACTTGACGATATCTACAGGAAGTAAATAATGGTTGAGCTTGATTGTCGCTATCTATCATTCTTTACACTAGCTACATAGCATTTGACAAAATTACGCGACCAGTAGGTACACACAATTAGGTATCGAGTTTAACCAGGCCTATCGCGCGGCTTGTTTGAATGCATTCAATTAACATGGCATTATGATAATTTCATCATTATGATCAGCCTAAAGAAGTCCATAGCTGGACTTAAGCCAGGAACTTGGGGTGGTTTGTCTGTTACCATGCTTAGCAGATTTTTTAAGATTACTTACAATCTCTTATATAATTTAAGATTATAGTAATGTCTGATAGAATGAAAATAATCATGTTACTATTAATAATATAATATAGTCGGGTACTATTATGTGCGTAATTGATTAAAATACGGTTTTATTTACTATTGTAGGCAAACTTACCTATATTATGAGTAAAAAATATAACATCACATTGGCGCTAGAGTAACCCAGATCTTACAAGTGGCGTCACCAGGCGATAACAAACAGATCTCAATATAAAGCTTTTATTGAGCGTTCAGGATATAATAGCAGCGTTTTACCTGAAATAAAACGCACATTATATACTTACCTCAATAAAAGCTTTCACTTTAATTGCTGCCTGGTGAAATAAAAAAGCCAATGAGTTCAATATGGCGCTGCATGTTTTACGAAGTAAAATTGCGCGCGGCCGCCAGGTGGCGCCACTTGACCGGATGTAGACTGTATAAAAGTATGAAAACTGGTAGTAATTCGCCGGAAACGGATGTCGCCTTCTCAATATAAAGCTTTTATTGAGGTAAGTATATAATGTGCGTTTTATTTCAGGTAAAACGCTGCTATTTAAATTAAATATTACATTGCGCTCTAATTAGACTTTTTAAACTTCTTACCGTTGTAATGGGTTTCCAACCTACTTGCTGAATAAAAAGTTGGAATTTGGTTGAACAACCTCCTTGCAGTTAGAAAGACTTTAGAAAGTTGGAACATGGTTGAATAAAATAGAACTTGTTTTTTTTTATAATTTGACAGCTGTCAGTAGAAAGCGATTCTCCCTAGGGCTGAAAGTTTTACTTTCAATTAGGCCCCTCAGGCAACTTCAGACCTACTTTCAGAGTATGAGTAATGAAAAATAAATTGATTAGCTTGCAAGTGGAACCTACACTGGTCTTCCGTTCAAGCCGTTCATAGTGATGTATCGGACTAACAATAAAATTTATCTTGCTAATCCCTGAAAAATATATGAAAAATGCGATTTCATAGCACGGACGCAACGCTAAAACATTACCTATTATGCCTACAGTTTAACCCTTGTATCAACTCTCGTTAATTCGTGGTACACATTTAACGGAACATTGGCGTAACTCAAGGGGATGTTACAGACAGTGTAATTAACCCTTTCAGGATTGGTAAAAATAGCAGATTTATCGGCAGATGACAGCTATTTGGAGGAAGGGGATTTAAATAATGGGGTAGAGTTTTACTTCGTATTTTTTTTACCGTTGTTGCAGCAAACTTAAATTAAATAAAATTAGGTAAAAACAAAACTGCTTTTTTTATCATTCCTTGTTTGTTTTGTTTTACCCCATTTTTATTTAGTTATTTCTGTACTGTAAGTTTCTTTTGTTGTAGTCGCTAGAGAAAACTCGAGATAACATTTTCTTGTCCACTTTCTTTTGGAAAGCTTCAATCCTTTAACTTTTACTTTAGCTTTTTCTCTATTTTTCTGCGCAGTTATTCTACAAGTTTATATCTTGAGTCTCTAGAGAGAACATTTTGTTTTAAGACTTCCGAAGTTCCAAGTTACTGCGGTCACAGTAGAGAAGAAAGTTCGGTAGAGGTACACGTAGAGTTGTGGCTACAGATACCTACGATGATGTGAAATTGGAAACTACTTAGTAAGTTGTAGAAAATACGTATAGGCTAGGCATTTATCAATTATAAGGTTGATTTGTGTTGCGAAAATTTAATATTTGCTGGATTTTAAACGTTACTTTGAATACTATGCGCATTCTCATCACAAACAAACAGACCGACAGAGAGGGACCGTTCTTAGCTCTTCAAAAAAACCCTAAAAGAGAGCCACTCTTTTAAGGTTTTTTTAAATGAATCAATAAAATTTCTGTATGCATTTATATATATCGTCTACCATACATTGCTAAGCGTATGAAAATAAATATTATTCTTTCTTTCTATCTTACAGACTTTTTCTGGTATAGTCGAAAAAACTTTAAAAAAACACCTTGTACCGCCATCTAGCGAGTTTCACTAGCAATAAGTAGGTACACAACGTTTGAAGAGAAAGAAGGTTGCAACTGAAATATCAACTACTAATAGCGACATCTACCGGTAACACGCTCGTCCGAACACTTGGAGGTCTGGATCGCGCAAACAAAGTTTTTTGCTTTATTACCAGTTTGGATTAGAAGGAAGGGTAAATAGCATAAGGTTTATAAATATGTCTATTTAGCAAGGGGCCAGCTGTACCAAATTATGTTCTAAGACTAAGGGCCGGTTTCACGGTCTGCTAATCAACCAAAGAAATATTGGACAGCTGTGTTAATCAAAATTATGTTTAGCAAATTAAACAAGTGTCAAATATTTAATCGGTCGATTAGCAGTCCTTAAAACCAGCCCTAAGATACTGAAAGCTTGTAGGTTGAGAATAAAAAGTGGCCACGTTTTTCAGCACTTTATCTTGCCACTTAACCCTTTGTTTGGCAAGACATACAACTTTGTGTTTTTTTGGAAAATACTTTATAAACCTTTCATATAGGGCCCTAGGTAAGCTACAAAAACTAAAAAAAAAATCTAGGTTTAGTCCTTTTGCGAAAAACCTATGAGACTTTTTTACAACATTGCCAAATAAGGGTAAAAAAATAAAAAGTTTATTTAATATAAAAAGTTTATTTAATATTTATTTTTTTACATGAAAATCATAAAAACAGTTTCAGTTTTTGGTAATACACAGCCACACGTTGCACTTTGTGCATACCATAAGCGAATATCCTGTCTGACACAAACGGCAACGACCTCTTTCTCCACTGCTGGGCAGGTGACTATCATCCAGCAGGTTCATCCAATCTGATGATGAGGGAATCGAAGGTGTTGGCGAGCTGGTATAATTGTCTTCATCTTTCTCCAAGTAGCTAATGTGGCGTGACGACCTTCTTCTTGCTCAGAGTCATCACTGTCGTCGGATCTCGCATTAGCTACCGGAATGAGAGCTAGAATGCAGTTGAATCTAGCGCGTTGAAGCACCTGTGAACAATCTTAAGCACCGCATGCAACCAAAAACAAAACCCAGCAAAAAAAACATACGAAATTGCGCAAATCTATCGCATAAAAACAATTTACATAAACCCTAGGCAATTGGCAACGTTACTTTTTTACAACAAATACAGAATGTACTAAAATGACGGGCCTTTAGCAAGGTTGCTTTTATACAACAACTAGGTTAGAAAGCTTGTTATAACCTAAAAAACGTATCTATCAGTAGGATTATGGTAAATAACGTTAGTTTGTTTCAATGTTAGTAGTATTCAAGCAAAAAACCAGGACCATGACTAGAAAAAATCAATAAATTCAAAAAACTTACGGCTCGGTTGCTTAGGTTGCGCGCGACATCTCAGCTGACTGACGTAAATAGTGATGTAAAACCGCAAAATAATAGAGTCAAATATTTTTTTAGTGTTGTACCTGAACGATACCTAATGACTAAATTGATAAATAAAAAAAATAAAAAAACCCTTAGGCTGTATATTTTTACAAAGTAATTGTTGTAAAATAGTTGCATCGCCAAACAAAGGGTTAAAGCTGGTTCAGGGAAATAGTCTTAGCTGTCCTCGTGATATTTATTACCCTTTTAGGGACGAGGAGGGGTAGAGTTACTTAGAGCGTTAAGAAACTTGTTGCGGGGTCCGCATACAAGTTTCCATAGTGTTTTTTTGTATTTGTATAAACGAATAGCTTAGTTTCAGTATACTTAATAATTTATTAATTGCTTTATACATGTTAGAAGTTCGTGTGTTCTGTCTGTACCTGTTCATAGCTCTCAAACGGATGTGCCGATTTTGAAATTTAGTTTTGTTTTAATTGTGAGTTTTAAGATCCTCAGCAGTAGGCCTACCACAAGCTTTGTCTGGCTCTGTCACTGGCTCTGGTTTTGATTCTGTGTGAGTGTTGACTAAATAAATCCTACGTCGAAACGTCACACACACAGTATATTAACACTGGTGAGCCCAAAAACCCAAAAGCTAAAGAAGGGTTTTTTTTTTGTAAAAATTACTAATCGTCTGGCATTTAAATATTACCGTACCTTCCCTTCATGGTTATCTGAATTATTATTGAACTGAAACAGCCGAAGTCAAAACTTTTTTCTACATACATAACCAAACTAATATGAACATGACGCGTGACCCAAGAGCTGGTAGGTATCTGGCGCAGCGTATAAGCATTGCTATTCAGCGTGGCAATGCTGCCAGCGTCTTGGGGATGCTTCGGTCTGGCACTGATTTGGATCAGTTGAGCTATCTCTAGATCGTTTGTAACGATCTGCAGATAGCTCAACTGTTTCTTATGTATTTTGTACATTTTGTAAATATTTGTTTAATTGTAAGTTTCTCTGTGTAAATCTTATACCTTTAAACGAGAAAATCTTGTATAGGTATACCTATATATTTAGGATCTCGGAAACTGCGCCAACGATTTTCACGAAATTTAGTATACAGGGGATTTCGGGGGCGATAAATTGATCTAGCTAGGATTCATTTTTAGAAAATGAGGAGAAGTTGGTGTTTTGCAATAATCAAACATAAACTCAATAAGTATACGACTCTTCCTGACATCTATTGGCGAATAATAATACTATTTTTTTTACCCCGAGCGAAGCTCGGTCATACCAGCTCGTAAATATTTATATGAACATGTTGTTCCAGCCATATCACGAGAACTGCCAGCTGGCTGCCCCCTGCCGAGAGCTGGCCCATCGCCAGCGGCAGTGCTAGCAGCCCGAGCCCGGAGGAAGAAGACCTGCCGTACGGGTGGGAACAGGCCTTCGACGCACGGGGGAAGTCTTACTACATCAAGTGAGTTTATTTTCGTTGAATGTCTCGCAAATCTAAGGCCCGTATTCCGAAACAGTGCTTAGGTCTGAGTCGACCCCAAGCACAGATTTTTGACACTTTTCAATGGAGAACTGTCATAAAATCTATGCTTGAGGCTTGACTCTAACTCAAGCACTGTTTCAGAATACGCGCCTTAGTGCCCATTAGTATCTGCTAGCCTACCACAAGCTCTGTCTGACTCTGTCTCTGGCTTTGAGTCTGGGTAAGTGGTCACCAGTGCAATAAACTGTGTGTGTGACGTTTCGACGTAGGATTTATTTAGTCAACACTCACACAGACTCAAAGCCAGAGCCAGGTAGAGCTTGTGGTCGGCCTACTGAAGTTCTCTAAGTTGAATGTTACGTAAGATCGTCGAGCTACAACCTATGATTTTCCATCTATTTTTTTCTGAAGTACTGAAATATTAGACATAGACATAGACATTTATTTATTTACTACATAAGCACACAAAAGCCAGTAAAATACAAGGACACTAACAGAAGAAAGATACAAACAATACATTGATACTGAAAAAGTGCTGTTGTGCTGTAGCACACAGAAACACGATTCTGTGTGCTACAGCAGCAAAAGGGCCTTGACTCAGCATAATGCCTAGCTTCTGTAATATTCACGCCTTATTTTCCTGAATTTCAGCCACGTGAACAAGACGACTACATACGTGGCTCCTGAAGGTTGTTCTTGCGAGTCGCCCCCCGCCCCCCGTGACGTGGTGCTCGCGCGAGACTCCGAGCTGGGGTTCGGTTTCGTGGCTGGCTCCGAAAAACCGGTACTGGTCCGTTTCGTGACGGACAACTCGCCCAGTGTGGGGAAAGTAAGTGGCTATTGAACATTCGGTAAATAATCTAACAGGATTAATTATGTACATTATCAAGTGCATCATTTACCAAGGTATAGATAGCTGGTAGATAGGTATACATAGATCATCAAAAATATGGATATAAGATCTAACTGTGGCTATGACGTTGAGGCTGAGTTCCTACTAGAAAAAAATTAACAGTTTCCGAAAAAGATTTTACAGCAGTCACTAAGTTTCTTAAAATATTATCTGCCCACATTGATAGGTCAAGCCAACATTTTAGTTCTTCACTATCGAAACCAGATAAATTTTCGTGGCTTACGAATTGTGAATCCCTAATATTTTGTCACGCCATCGTAGACCCCCGGAGAGTCTACCGTGGACCCTAAGGGTCTACCAGGACCACGTTGGGAATCAATGGTATAGATAGATTTAGCAGTAAGATATTCAAAGGAGAGTAGTAAGAGTTGTGGAAACTCGGGTTAATGACGACATCTCACAAAAACAAGTGTCAAGTACGAAAGGAACCTCTCAGGCGCAAAATCCTTTCAGCAATCTGGTTCAAAAAAACTAGTGACCCGACAAAAAGAAGGAAACTAAAATGTCATATAACAAAAACTCTACCAATTCCAGTTGGAGCCAGGCGACCAGATCCTCTGCGTCAACGGTGAAGATGTCAGCCTCGCAGCGAGGGAGCACGTCATCTCAGCAGTGCGAGCGTGCACGGAACAGGTCACCCTCAGGGTCTGCCAGCCGGCGCGGACCGGGAACCCCACCAGACGATCAGCGCTGCTGTCAGCGGCGAAGAGAGCCAGGCTGAGAGCCAGGCCGCCTAGGGTTCGGTTTGCAGACTCTGTACAACTGAATGGAGCGCCTATGTACCCAGTAAGTTACCTTTATCCTTGTCCTTCCTGAGGCAAACTCCTTAGCTTTTATTGACTCTTTGACGGCTCCTGTCAGCGTCACATATTTAGGGCTGAATCAGACCACCCAAATGATGGGCCGCTGTAACTAAGTCACGAGCAGTTCAGTCAGTATATTAAATCTGACGCAAACTATATGTTACTGTTTCAGCCGTCAGCATTCTCCCTCGGCGATCTCTGCCTCCCACCAATGGCGAACGTCCTCAAAGTATTCCTCGAGAACGGACAGACCAAGTCGTTTAAATACGACACCACAACCACCGTGGCTGACGTGGTCACCAGCCTGAAGGACAAGCTGTGCATCACTGCTGAGGAACATTTCAGCTTGGTGGTGGAACATGTGAAGAGTGTCAGGCGGAACAAACTGACCCTCCTGGATTCTAAGGAGTCATTGGCGAGGGTAAGCGTAACTTATGTCCTTCATATATCCTTATGTCTATTCAGGTGCCTTGGTTAAAAATGGAATGGCTAACCCCTCATAAAAAAGTCTGGTAACAGGTATAGGTAATCATGTAAAGATACGTGCTGAATTATAACGCAGGGGATGTGTCTAAACGCATGGGTCTTAGTTACATGAGAAGGACGCAAGATTAACCAATGGCTCGATGACAAACACATGCAGCGTAGTACTCTATTTACTGCGCAAGGTATTCAATATTATAGAAAATCCACACAACACTATCTATCCCCAAACTAAGCAGAGCTTGTACTATGGGAACCAGATACATACTTAGAATACAATATAACAGCCAGACAGAGAACAAACATCTTTGCTCTCGGTGGGGATCGAAACCACGGCTCAGAAGGCAGAGCTACTACCAACTGAGCTGAGAGGCCAGTCATTATTGCTAGTGATCTTATAGTAGGTGTCCGATTTATAGAACTTAACTCTTCCAGATCGCAGCCAGACCTGGCTCCCACAAGATACGATGCCTCTTCCGCGTCGTCTTCATGCCTGCGTCAGCCGCTGAGCTAGCCCAGCGCGACCTCGCAGCACTAGACTACCTGTACCTCCAGTGCTGCAACGACGTGGCTCAGGAGAGGTTCGCTCCGGAGCTTCAGCCTGAGGTGGCGTTGAGGCTGGCCGCACTGCATATGCACCAACACGCGCTGGCGAATAATGTGTCGCCGACTAAGCTTACTGTGAAAGCTGTTGAGTAAGTAAACAGGAGAGCATTTGAAACTGAACCATAGGATGACACTGACTGACCTATCAGTGAATAGTTAAGTAGATACATCAGCTTAGTTAGTAAATCATTAGAAATTCATGTAACGCTTTTGAACTTTCTTTCGCGGACATGAATATCCAAACTAAGTTTCTTGGGAGATAAACAAGCCTAGTTATCAATCACAAATTCATCTGCGAGCTTTGGCTGCGTGCAACTTCTACATTGATTTCGGATCGACATACGAACGACGTAACCACTACCAATACAATATACCAATACAATATATATAATTGTAATAGACAAGCCGACACGTTGAAAATACTTGGAAAATCAAAGATTCTAACTAAATAAATGCTCTACTTGAGAAACAAATTTCTAGCATGCTAGCGAAATGAACAAAATTTGTAGAATTTTTTGTTTCAATCACTTTCAGGCGAGAATTCGGCTTGGAGCGTTTTGTCCCAAGCGGGCTGCTGGAGAGCATGAAGCGCAAGGAGATGCGGAGACTCATAGCGCACTTCCTCAAACTCAACTCGCAGATGACGGGCAGCCAGCGACAACTCACGCAGTTACAGGTGCATTTTCTGCCAATTCAAATCATAATTGGAGCTAGAAGCTATAGTCAAACGAAACTGTTGCTAAGTTGGTAGCATCAAATAATTGAACAGCTTGGCTAAAAATATGAGAAGCAAAAAGCAAAAGTCTGCGAGATACTCACAAATCACAATCAAGAATTAAAACCAAGTGAGCCATACACCTAATAGGAGCCCTCTTCATGGGCTCAGGAGGAGAGGGTTCTTATTAATAATCTGGATCGTTCTTCCTGGAAATATATAGTGGAGGCCTTATTTAGGAGAGTGATGAGTATGAATGTGGATGGATATAATTGAGGATGCGTGAAAGACGACATGGAGAAGAAAAGAGGGAATACATGTACTGCCGACCCTACATAAGTGGAATAATGGAAGTAAGAAGGACTCCTTCAGGCTGATCATAATGATGAGCCATAATATAATACTAGGAAATTGCTTAAAAAACACCAGCTTCTTGATGGCGGCTCCTTAAACATTCAAAATGAATAGTCATGAAAATGGATTTTATTCTAATTCTATTTTATTTATTGATCACCAACATAATTAACACTAGTACAATACAACAAGATAGTGCTTAAGAGTACAGAGTCAAGTGCTATTATAATTACAGGTGAAGACAGCATGCGTACAGATTATAAACGAGAATAACGATAATATAATATAAATATTTTTTTAATCCTAATTTCAGGCTAAACTTCATTACCTGGACATAGTGGGCGGGCTGCCGAGCTATGGCGCCAAGTGCTTCAGCAGCAGTAGACCGGAGCGAGTACTGTTGGTGTCTCCAAGGTTCGGCCTGAGCCAAATCCCTAGCAGGAACCACTCAGTGGTAAGAACCTACCACAAGCTTACTTCAATTGATCACATTATCAGATTGTTTTAGCCACGAATCAAGATGAGTTGTTTCCACTGATATAATCACTGAACACTGGTGAGCACTGGTGGCCTAGTGGTAGCGGCCCCGCCTTCAGATCCTAAAGCTGTGGGTTCAAATCCAGTCATGTACCAATGAGTTTTCTGTCGAAAAAATGTATGTGCACTATACCAGGTACTCTCAAAGGGTGAAGGAAAACATAGTGAGGTTTCCTCACTTTTTATGGGGTTTAAACCAGGGTTTCTTGCTTTGGTCTAAGTGAGCTGAAGTCGAGACATTGATTGACTGCGCCACGGAGAAGATATGATAGTGTGATCCTTTACCT
The DNA here is from genome assembly GCA_947578465.1 of Thera obeliscata. Taxonomy (NCBI): domain Eukaryota; kingdom Metazoa; phylum Arthropoda; class Insecta; order Lepidoptera; family Geometridae; genus Thera; species Thera obeliscata. The sequence continues at coordinate 16,052,037 of OX387912.1, read as the reverse complement.
GGCACTATTTGTATGGTTGCAGAGATTTCAAACTAGCAGTTGGTAACCGAGCTTCGCTCGGAATTTTTTCGTTAATTTGTATTTTTAAGAAATCATAAGAGTCATATTATCATCTTTACTGGTTTATTCTTACTGAACAACGCCATCTACTGGACATGCTTGTGCTTGCAGTTAATTGCTCACAATCGTCAATAGATGGCAGGAGCAGTCACATATTCAGTTTATGTTTAATTATTGAACTCTGAAAGAAATAATCATTTTCTGAAATTGAATTCTAGCTAGATCAATTTATCGCCCCCGAAAACCCCTGTATACTAAATTTCGTGAAAATCGTTGGTGCAGTTTCCGAGATCCTAAATATATATACATATATATATATATACAAGATATAAGATTACCAATCGTAAAATGACGGACTCAAAAAACGTAACAATGGTTCTCAATAATGAAAAGTATGACTCCGGGATTTCAAACCGAATAGAAAATGCATGGATCCACAATTCGCAGACCACTGCAGTAAACAGTTTAAAAAGGATTGGCATTTAGTAGTAAACAGGTACAACTCCCAAGCCAAAGGTACCTCTACATCTCAATACAACCATCTCTTAGAAATAGCAACAATCAATTTCGTATCTTACATTTGTCCAGTGAAAGTTGATCCCACGCCTATGTTTCCAGCCGCAATCGATAGCTTCTCTAGAAGAAGTGGAGGGTATCCGCGTGAAGCGCGAGTACTCCGGCAGTGCGGACGTCGCCATCTTCCTGCAGCGCGACCGCGTGCTAGCTCTGCTGATGGACGAGAGGGATGCTGCTGAGATGCCGCTCATCATAGCTGGGTACGTCACTTAGGCTTAGATGTGTCTTATATAAAAATGAATTGTTGTTCGCTAGTCTCGCTAAAACTCTAAAACGGCTGGACCGATTTGGCTAATTTTGGTCTTGAATTTTTTTGTGGAAGTCCAGAGAAGGTTTAAAAGGTGAACAAATATTTAACGGAAACGGGAACGGCGTGAGTGAAGCCGCGGGCGTCCGCTAGTCTATCTATAATATTTCAAACAGGAATTTGAAAAGACTAATGGTCTAAACAGTTGGGTTTGATAAAACTTCAAATATGGTTAATCATCCTGAGCTGGTCCACAGTAACTGTTCTAAATTCTAATGTTTGATATAAGGATTAAATATTTGAACCCTTATCCTCCAATAGTTCAATATAAGTTTTCCCTAATCTGTGGCAAAGCACTCCATATTTTACGTATTTGTTTGTCTGTTTTCAGTTACTATCGGCTAGCTACTGGGAAAGAGCTCAATGTTGAACTAGAAAGAGAACCAATGACCGAAGATATAGGTAAGTACAATTTTATACTTCTGTTTGTTTTGATATCTATGCATGATGATCATGCTCATCTATCCTCAATTCTGTTTCCAGCTCCACCATATCTATCTCAGCACAACGTAGTGCCTGCAAAATGGAGCTACTTACACTACGACGACCCGAACATTCTTTCTAAGAAACATTTTGCTATCTTCAGCATGCCTCCTCCTTACCATTCTACGCCCGACCAGTCCAAGGCCAACCTGGATACGAATATGAACTCCAGTATTGCTAACAGAAACCACAGCAATAATTCTAGTCCACTGATAGGTCAAGATGTCCATTTCGAGAAGTGCAAGAGAAACGAGGACTTCAGGCTTTTCGATCCCAACGATGAATGCTACCTCGACGATGGAATGGGTTTCGATCTTCAAAGCGTTCTTTCAATGGAACTCTTAGAGAATGCCAGCAACCCAAAACTAGTCGAAGCTAAAAACGAAGAAGTGCTAAGAAGAGTTGCAGAAATGCAACAGCTAGTTGAAAACTCGGAACAGTATTTGACTGAGAATAGATATCGTGATGATGCATATCACGATGGTGTACTGAGGGATGAATTTGTAGGACGAGAAAGTAGTGTAGATCATGATCATGCAGAAAGTGATACAGAATCGAACACAAGCCGAATGTCTACAGCAGACGACGCCCCGGGAATCCTGAAACACAGCGATTCTTTACTACTTTTGACTGAAACGATCAATCAAGGTCTAAGTGTATTGCCAATTCCAGAAGCCGCCAAAGACAATTCCAGTGCATTAACTACGCGACAATCACAAGGTCTCAGCGCTATCTTGAACAATTGCGGTCTTACAGATGCTCTGTTAGCTTTGAACACAGACCTTCATTCCGAAAGTGATAACGATTCCCTGTACACACCCACGAATAGCCCTGTACGAAGAAATCAGAACAAGTCCACTGCAAACAAGGCTGTGAGAACAAGCTTCGGCTTACACAGTCCCGATAATATCTCAGATAGTAAAGAGTCAAACCTGAGGGAGTATTTAAATCAACTGCGAGAAAAAAGTAATAAAGAAGAAACAGCTGTAGACTTTCAATATTTCTACCAAGATGGCGCTGGTGACTGTGATGCTGAGCTTATAGATTTAACTTTGATCCCTCCCCCGCAAACTCCTGATGAGTTGGACGGTGTAGCACACGTGCCTCAAATTTTACCAGCTGTGCCACCTTCCTTTGCTGACGAAAAAGCCAACTCGCTAGAAAACCTCGCCAACTCTCCGAATGCAGCCGAATTGGAAGAATTCATCGCCAATGTCACGATTCAACCACCTACAGTTAGAGTGACGCCGGCAATAGAGCTTACCCCAGAAGAAATTCTGTCATACATCATTCCACCGCCTCCAGGGTCTAACTCATCCACTATAGATAGAGATCAAGTTAGTTACGTTAATCAAGCTCAAATAGCTGATGCTAAGAGTGAACTGAATAAAAATAGTGATATAAAGACTTCAAACGGTGACGTAGTGAGGGGAACACTAAGCGTAAGTGAGATTAGGAATATGTTCTCGTCCAAAAGTCTGAGTGATGCTAGGAATAGTCTCCTCTTGAAAGAGAAGAGTAAAGATAAAACTGTACCAGGAAAGTCTGATTCCCCTAAAGGTAAAAGAAAGGGTGTGTCCAGTGATAAACAGCCAAATGGTAGCGCCCATGTGATAGACTACCCTACGGTAGAGAGAAAAAGTATGTTTTCGTGTTGTACAAAAGATAAAAATAGAAGTGACGATGATAGTGAAGAGTCCGAAAAAGTAGAATCTCAAATACAGAACTCCGATTCCATGCCTGACGTTTGTGAAATTAGACCACCTCCCCGAAGAAAAAGCACAGAAATTAAAAAACCTCCAGAGAGACCTCCGAAAACACCCCCCGTCCCCGCCCCGAGGCCGAGATCCAACTCGTTTACCTGCACGAACAACGAGCTGAGCGCCGTCGAAATCCCAAGTAATCATTTCAGTACTCTGACCAACAGAAAACTGAACTACAAAGTCGTGTGCGATATCAACGAGCAGTACACGCAAGCTCCACCCCAATTACCACCAAGAATAGAAAACAGGGTCCTGTCTCCACCTCCTCCTTTATTGTTACCACCCAAAAAACCTCCTCTACCCCCTGTTCCGAGCATCGAAGTATTACGACTGAAGAGCGCCAAACTTTCCCCAGTTAGAAACCCCGAAGTGAGATTGGCCAGCATCGGCTCACCGCATTTTCACCGAAACTTGAACACTTACAGAAACCTCGAAATCGAGAACAGACTGACCGACGAGGAGTGCCAGGCTCTCCGCTCGACGCCGACCTACAGCTCGATGACGTTGCAGAACCGGCACGTGCGCTCGCACTCGGAAACTAAGAACACGATCCTGAAGAACAAGGAGATGTCGACCGCGCTATCTCTCTGTTCGCCGCAAATGAACCGAAGAGCCACCAACAGACCAGACCTTCTCAACGGCGCCGCGGGGAACGACCAGAAAGTATTCAGTCCTCCGTTCGATAGAAAATCCTTCCGTCGAGACAGCGCAAGTCCGACCCCTAAAGTCCAGAACCACGTGCGTTTCAAAGAGGACGTGAAGCCGGATTTGGACGACATTCCGACGCCGCCGTCGCCTCCCACGGTGAAGTTCGGCGAGTTCCCGGGGAACAACGGGCGGGTGTCCATCGAGAGCCTGCTGTGCAAGACGGAGGTGGCGGTGGAGGGGCTGCTGGCGCGGCTGCACCAGGTGGCGCAGACGTGCTCGCACCAGCACGCGCACGGCGGCGGCGAGGACATTGACGAAATCAAATTTCAAGTGAGTTGCATTTTGTTCCTCAGCTTTCTAGGCATATGAACTCTTTTTCTTTCTCTAAAACATACCTACATTATGTAAGTCATACATTATTTTTATGGGCACGCGGGTAAGCATGATTAAATCGTATAACTAAATGGTGGTCGGAAAAGGGTCTTTTCGGAATTTGCTTCTGCGGCAAACAGTCAATAAATCGCGTCGCTGTACCCTCAGCTACAGTTCAGCTAGTGAGCATGATTACAGCGTCTAAATAATGACGGGCACAGAACACAATTACTCAAGAGAAGAACTCCGAGTCCATACAAAAAAGGAATCCCGTAAACTTAGTTCGTGGGATACAAAATAGATGGCGTTAGTTATGTTTTTAAATGCAAAAGACTACCGGTCCTGGGGATTTAACCGTACAACTCCATACAATAGACAGAGACAAATCGGCGAAACAAAAAAAAACATTTGGTAACGAAATGTGGTAGCAAAACTCCGACTTCGGGTACAGTTCAGCTATACTTGCGCTTGCTCACTACCTCGTGTGTTATTGCAGCGTGCTCGCAGCGAGTTGACGGCGTGTGCCGTGTCGCTGGCGGGCGCGTCCCGCTCGCTGGTGGGCGCGCTGGGCTCGCACGCCGCCGCCGCCGCCGCGCTCGCTGACTGCCTCACGCCGCTGCGCCGCCTCTGCGACCTGGCACAGGTATACTGTACATGTGTGCTGGCGCAAACTTGACGTCGTATGTCGCGTCGTTTGTGAAGAGAAAAAAACAAGACAGGGACAAGAGAAAAATAAATTCGCTTCTTGTTCCTGCCCTTATATTCTTTATGAGGGGTCGGCATAACAAGCTCTCCTCTCCCATTCTCTGCTGTCAGCAGCAGTCATCTTTCACACAGATTTTTATAATATCCCAAAAGTTAAGAGCCGAGCGGGATTTGAATCAGTGCTAACCGCTGTGCCATCGGATCCGGCCCGTGGGGAAGGTCGCAGGTTCAAATCCCGCTCGGCTCTTAACATTTGGGACATTATAAAAATCTTTCTGATTTCTTTAAGTGTATAAAATCAATAAAATAATCTTTCACACTGTTCATCCATATTTTCTTTGGCCTACCTCTACCCACATATCTATCCATATTCATGCATGGCTATCACTCGCCTGGTACCACGTCAGCCCGTTGGTCCTCAATTTTTCTGTCACCGCGGTGACAGGTGATCCGGCGCTACTTTCAGACTTCCCCTGATATACTCATATCAGGAAATTATTAACGATCATGTTTAAAATTTCAGGCCCTTGGCAGACACACATCTGCGCCATTACAAACGCGCAACTTAGTGCTGCGAGTGCATGACGTCACAGCCGCCTTCAAGGAACTCGCCGGAGCAGACATGGCGGGAATCATCCACGAACACAACGCCAAGAAGTCACAAGCACAAAGCCAGGACACCACCTTAGAGGGACAGCTCGCTCTGAGGGCAGAATGCTTAGCCAATGTATTGGCCACACTTTTGCGAAGTTTAAGAGTATTCTCGCCATAGAGAAAACGAATGAATAAACGGCATTTTTTTCAAAATGGCCGCTGTTATCTCTTGTAAAATAGTTTCAATTTTAATTCTGTTATTCAAGATGTTACTAAACGAGACCAAATAAAATTAGGTTTTTATATAAATTGTAGTAGGTAATGATTGCGTTAATTAAGTTGTAGTTTTGTAAATTTTAACACACGTTGAATGTTTATTTGTTGATAATTTAATTCTCCAGCATAGGTTATTGTAGGTTTGATTAAAGTAGATATTAAAAAGAATGACGTTTTAAACATGGAATCGATTGGAGCGTTTAATTTTTATCAAAATTTAACCAATAAATTTAAATTTTATTAGTCTGATGAATCTCAAACATCTAGATGTCAAGTTATTTTGGCAACTATGTATAAAAAAATATAATTTGTAGAAAAACTGTTACCATAGAGTTATACCTACATTACTTTACTCATACATATCTATTTACATTGAGAATATAACGTATATTTTCGACTCTAAGAATGTGTGATCGGGTTTAATGCAGATCTATTTAATCTTTATAATCTATCTAACCATATCTTAAAAATATCAGAAAGTGCAGGTAGTATTAAAATTTAATGCGTTCATAAAATACGCGACTGGTTTTGCTAGTTTTAACTATTTATTTTCAAAATATTGCTGTTACTTTGTATTATAATGTGCTAATATTAAAATATTGGTGCTATTTTTTATGAAATTGTGTACGTTATGTATGTATTGTGATTAGTTGATGTACCCCGCATTATTTTAAATGCCAACGCACTAGTGATTTGAATTTAAATGCTATATAGTTTTATTATAAGGTAGTTTCTACAGTGCAATATTCAACTGTTTGTTTTCTCGCCTGTTAAGTACAAGTATTGTCTTTCTGCTGGTATCCCAAAGCTTTTACAGGAGCCAAAGAAGGTTTTGTTTTATACAATTTTATATTACGTTGTCACGATCATTCCTCTTTGCATAATATTTCTTGAGATGTAAAAATATTTAATATATTCTAAGTAGCTATGTTTAGTGCGATACACGCATTTTATTGCAGTCTCATCTTATTTAGTGCAATTATTATGTTACAATCATGAGGTCATACTTCAAAGGCCCCTAAGTTTAGGGCATAGCAATACTTGGAGTGGAAGCGGGCTGAAGTTTGAAAAAATAAATGAAAAGCTGGCTGTTATTCTTGTATTGTGAATTCAATCAAATTATACCCAAGTAGCAAAAGCTTCTATAACCAAGGCATTTTATCACCAAAAAGTGATATAGTAACCCTATAATGGTAACCATTGTGACTGCTTGTACTAAGGTTTTTAACAGAGCGTTTTGATTCTATAAGATTAAAGAGCATTTAAGTTCTAACACATGCCACCACCACTAAAACTCAGTGAACTTTTGACACTGAATGTGCAATGATTTTGAAGGGACAAAACGACGCAAGCCATCATTTTTTTATGATAAATTCTGTACTTACACCTTTCCTCAATTTAATTCATTTATTCAAAACATGGGTCAAAGAAAGTTACTGAGTTGGATTTAAGTTATAGCCTCAGCCTTCTACTTCTACTAATAAAAAAATATTAGCTTTCTACTTATAATGAAAGTTTGCTTATCGAAGTTATACACCATGATAAACATCATTAATTTATGTTTGTATCGCACTAAAGACACCTATATACTTAATTTACCTACACCTAGGTAGGTAGTATGTAAAGTATTTCCTTGTACAAGGTAACTATGTATCACACCAATTATTTATTGTTCATATAATAACAATGCAATGCATTTGATATAATAAAATGAATATGAATAAATATGTTGATTTTATTTTATATATAAAGAAAGTTGACGAATCTCTAATAGTATATTAGTAGCCAAGGGCTGTAAGGCATCAATTACAGCCCGAGAGATTGATATTTAGGCGCACGAGCGCAGCGAGCGTGCCTATAGCTCGAGGGTGCAATTGGTGCTTACACCCGAGCTAACTATTCTGCTTTACATCTCGATTGTGAGGTAAGTAGAAAAAAAGAAGCATTGCAAGATTATTTTTTTTTTCAAGGACGAAATTGAGCTTCGCCGTTTGATGTTTAAAATTGATGACTATAATATTATACTCACACGAAGACAAGGCCGAATAGCAAAGCGATTTCTCTGGTCATTGGGCTGAATGCATGATGTCTATTGCCAGTAATGATGGTTTGATGTACGCGAACTTTTTGAAAGAAAGAAGTGTTTTTTTAACACTTACCGCCCTAGGGCTTTTCTAGCTACATTATTACCCTAGAGTTAGAGCGCTAATAAGTCGCCTACAAGCCCCATTTGGAGGTAATAAGAACCTACTTACCGAACATGAGAGATGTAGATAAAGGACCCCGTAAATCTATATAATGGGAGGAGGGGCTGCGAAGTGTAGCTAGCAAGCACTGGAGAAGAAGAGCCGAAGACCAGGCTCCGTGGCGCGTCTTGGGAGAGACCATTATGTCCAGCAAAATTACGAACGTATTCGAACCCGCGACCATCGGCTATTCCAATATAGTGCATAAACAAATAACTTGATTATGTTATACCTATCTACATACCTAGGTAAGTTTATAATTGCGCTCGTCTGTGGTTTTGCGCCTGTGGTTAAATTAATAGCAAGCCAGTTTTGTCTAAAGCAATTCGTAATAAAATATGGAAAGTAATTTCACACTTTGTTATGTAATATAAGCTATATATCCCACTATATATAGTTATCAAACATACATACCTGTATATAATGTGAGTGTGCGTCACAGAAACTTTTTTAATAATGAAACCCACAGAAAGAGTGGTCTTTCTGTGGGTTTCATTATTAAAAAAAGTTTCATCAAAGGTTTCATTCCTATACTTAAAAAAAAGTGCGTCAACAGCAAGTTACATTATTATTATTGAATCCTCACCAACGCACACGAGCGTTCGTCAAGTCGTTGTTACCACTATAACAGCCGTCATATGCCGGTACCCGCATCAGAGAGACTCCACCGTACGGCAGCCTATTACCGTGAGAAAGATAGGACAGTGCACTAACGATACAAGCCAGACTGGTCATTCAAATGCCTTGCTAGAAAAAAGACAAGTCTAGAAGCCAGTGACCAGTTATAAATAAATACTAAGCACTAAGGCCCGTATTCCACAGGTTAACATAAATTGAATTGAGTTAAGGCCTGCGCACATCTTAGCGATGACGATCGCGGTTAATCGCTGTCAAACATCGCAGTTAGCGTTTCACTGATCGCTATCGCAGATCACTTACTACAGTTACTACTCGTAATGAAAAGCACAGTGTTTACCTCGGATGAAACACTTATTTAAGTTCCTCAAGCTCCATTGGCGCCCGAGCGTAGCGAGGGCGCCTAAACCCGTCTCGGGACTTAAATTCGTAACTTTAAATCCTCAGGTAACAATGTACTATTTCAAATTGTTGTTGACTATGAGGTAAGTAAGTTTCAAAAGAGCGTTTAAGTTTAAGAAGGCTATAAAATATATAACAGATGAAAGATATAAATATAAATAAAAATATAAAGATAATAAAGATATAAAGATATAAATATAACAGATGAAGCCAAAAAATTGGCTTAAAGCTTGCAAAGCACAATAATGATGCCTAATTATAAGTAAGCATGTAAGTATCCTTAGTTCTTATTTATCATTTTATTTTGCCACACTACAAAGCTTATGTGTGAAGTTCCATATACAAAAGACTTGAACGCGCTACAAAAAGCTATCATTGTTTGAATGTTGCTATTACGTCTTCATACATACATATCACATTGAGGTTTTTGAAAATGTAAAGCTGAACAGCAGCCCTGCCACAAGCTCTATCTGGCTGTCTCTGGCTCTGGTTTTGAGTTGGTGTGAGTGTTAAATAAATCCTAGTAGATTTTAAAATATAGCTAGTTTCATCGGCGACCCACTGGTACTTTGGTGCTTGGCGAAGTCATCATGCGAATGCGTGTGAGATTGCGGTCAAGCGTTCCCCATAATAGCACTGCGGTGGAACACTCAGCGAACAGCGTATTTTTTTAAACCCAGGTTATACTTTTTAGCAAATCTTTGAAGACCCGCTTTGTTAAATATGGCATTTTACCATGTTTTACAAAAATAGCTATTAATATGGTACAGTTAAGCACAAAATTAGCGTACACTTTTGACAAATACTTCAGTGAAAATATGTCATGCGACATCGGCATATCTGATATTTCTTTAAATTAAAATAATAAAAAATGGATTTGCAGAAAAAATATGTATAAAAGTAATACCGTCATTGACTGTACCAGTTTTTATCTTTCTCGTTTTAATAACCAAAAGGTCAGGAGTTAACCCTATTATTGTTTTTTAATTAGACGAACTGGCTGTAAATGTCAAGATACGACCTTTTTAAATTACTGTTTCTTAGATTAATAACGAATTATACTAGTTACACTAGTAACTGACAACATTTTTTATTCCCAACTGCCACAATACTTATTTTTAAAAATTCCTAGGTAGGTTTCTAGGTAGGTTTCTAGGTAGGTTCCTAGGTAAAAATGAAATGAAATAAAATAATGATTTGCTTGTAGCATGGTACATTTTAGAGCTTAAGCATAGGTGGATATAGTTTCACACACTTTGCCAGAAAACCCAGCAAACAAACACAAACACCACACCATACAGAAAACAGGGTAAATAGGTACATAAGTAGGTAGGTAGGTTCCTAAGTATATAGGACTCATACATAGATGTGCGTGACCTAGGTTTGTTTATTTCGAGATAATTGCTTATTATCAATTTATCGGTAATTAAAATATTTCGGTGAAGGAATACCTCGTGAGGGAACTGCATGTCGTAGAACCTAAAACTTCAAAAATATGTGTCAAGTGCACGAAAGAAGCCTCTCTGAGGCGCACTAATAATCCTTCAGCTACACTCTGGTTTGAAAGTCACGATAAGAAGAAGTCATTCACAGTACGGTATTAGTAAGAAAGTTAAAGACAAGTGAAAAGACCACTATTTGATAAAAGCCTCCTCCATACATGTCCGGGAAGAACGGTTTTAAGCTCTTTCCATTTTTAATTAACCTTGAAACTGAACAAGATTTTGGTATACAGAAGCAGTGTTTGAGTAACAAACATAGGTTATATGACATAGAATATAATAGGATTCTCCATAGAAAAGTGTCAAAAAATCTATACTTGAGCAAGGCATATAATACTCTCTACGAGCTCGACTCAGACTTAAGCCCTGTGTTTCTGAATACAGCCTTAAACAACGACAAATACATCTCTTTTTATTATGAACGTAGGTATTAAGTACATACACATACCCTGCTACCATCCACGAGTTAATTATAGAATTACGTGTAACTAGTATTCTACTCCAACATCTAGTTTCTCAACGAGCCGCCTAATCCCGTCTAAGCAACATCGGAGGCTCCGCGCGATGTCAATGAATCCTACTTATTTTATCGCTAACCCGTCATACCCGACCACAAATTCCTGACCATCCCTGCGTTAGCCGTAGAGAGATGTATTAGAAACGCTGGAGAAACTTTAAAAGTTACGTTATTATCCCTACAGACTTGCAAGAAGTCTGTGTAAACGAGATGACAATACGCGCGCGTTTGCGTTCGGTTGTCGAGGGTTGGTGTATGGCAGGGGTACTCACACTTTAAATGTCGGCGATCGACCAGATAGTATTTTGAAAGCAAGGGATCGACTAAACTAATAATTGACGGTAGGCATTATAATGCTATTTGGCGCGGCAATGCCGCCAGCGTCTTGGGAACGCTTCTGTCATCTGATCTGGATCAGTTGAGCTATCTCTAGATTATCATGCATGCCACCAATTCATTAGCGTATTTCCAGAAATTCTACTGGGTGCATATTGCTGGCGATCGACTCGAAAAGCTTTCGCGATCGACCGGTCGATCGCGATCGACCGTTTGAGCACCCCTGGTGTATGGGGTTCGGCTGGTAACGCGTCCAGGAATGCGAGGTTCTGTTGGAGAGTGCAATGCCTCGCTCAAGCAGCTCCGGAACCGGTTTCTAATCGTGCGTCTCTGCCGATCGCCGGAGAAAAAGTTAGAATAAGTGCAAGGCGGTGCGGTGCGGTGTGTAGCGATTCGATTCGCGCGATTCCTGATGAAGTTTTAGCTTTATAGGGGTTTTACTGCGGTGTATTGATAGATTTCTGTTGTAGAAATAAACAGAATGTTTACGAAGCGTCTGATGAAAAGCGAGAAACGCGGCAGAAGCAATTAGCATGCAATCTTTCTCTTTGAACACTTCGATATGTGATGATTTTCTTTTCAGCATCATGGCATGCAACAAACATTTCTATAAACAAAATGCTGTACAGTAGGCCTACCACATGCTCTGTCTGGCTCTGTCTCTGGCTCTGGTTTTAAGTCTGTGTGAGTGCTCAACTGTGTATTATACTGTGTGTGTGACGTTTCGACGTAGGATTTATTTATTCAACATTCTAATTTTTGCCTCAGCAAGTACTTCGTTCACTTACTGAAAATTAGTCTATTGAATCACTATTATGCTAAAAAGGTATTCGTAGGTGTGTTAGTGTTCCCTGAATAATTTTATTTTGGGCTGGTTGCCGATTATCAAGCTGTAACTTGATAATCGGCAAATTGAGTTGACAAGTTCAGCTCAAATTTTTGCCTAAGCAGTACTTAGTTTACTTACTTAGTTATTACTTTAAAAAGTAAACAGGCCTTTGCATCTATTGTAGATGATTTAAATAGCGTCAGGGGCAATGTGGTGATCACTCATGCCCCTACTTACGGGACGCTATAGTGCCTGGGACAGGACTTTAGATGGAATAGGCTCGGCCAGCACCTATACCATCCTGGTAGCTTAGTCGGCCTAACCCACAGGAAAGACATAAAAAGTAATTAGGTATTACTTTATAAGTATAAGAAACTTGTGGGAAAGTAGCGCAGACCTAATTACGAATGAAAAGGGAATGTTTCATTCTCATCGGAAAGGTCTCAATTCCCGATAATCGTAATGAAATGCGGTGCGTCTCAAGCGAGTGCACCGCACGGTGGCTGCACTTTCGCCTGGCGAGACAGTAGTGCTGCCCATCAGCCCATCAGCTCGGCTATAGCCGGAGACAGGACCTAAATTCGGCAAATTTGTATTATCCGCACTTGATGTGCGGGCAGGTTTTTCCGCAAGTAGGTGGCTCGTGTTGCTCGAACTTTTTTAGGTTCTACGACACGCCGGTTTCCTCACGATGTTTTCCTTCACCGTTTTGAGTGTACTGGCATAGTGCACATAAATTTTTCGACAGAAAAGCTCATTGGTACACGGCTGGATTTGAACCCACGACCTTCGGATCAGAAGGCGGGGCCACTACCACTAGACCATCAGTGCTCTCTTGAGACAGGACCTATATAAACATAGAACTTAGAATCTTTTTAGAATTTTTCATATTTGATAGACTCTTCTTTTGAAGTCTTTCATTCGGCTCATGATCTCGGTCTCATGAGAGACTGGAGGTTCAGATACCGAATGAAAGACATTTAATCTATGTACTTCCTACCTACCTTCCTACTTAGGCTATGTTTGTTGTGTTGCTTTTACATACTAACACAACCTTAGATAGCCTGTAAGTTTACTAACACAAATGGTGCACAAAGTAGTCAGATCAATAAATTAATTAGAAAATCCTTCGTTCACAATCTCACCTGACGGTAAGCGACGATAAAGCAGGACGGTTCTGAAGACACTTTCATACATGCCCCGAAGTTCCAGATTGTATCGGTCAGGAAAAACAGACAAAGGCGACGAGTTCTACTCTTTAGATGTTCGCATAATAGAAGTAGAGCCAAGACGTTCGGTCCTATGGTGGAAATAAGATGTCAAATACAAGTTTTCCGCAAGACACGCTGACGAGGATAGTCACCACATATGTCTATATGAATGGGTGCATTTACATCTAAGCAATTCCGTTTTTCGGAGAACACGTCGAGCCATTGGTTCAGCCCTTAAAACTACGCCACGAAGGGTGGTCAGTCCGACGGATCCCTCCACTAGTAATCTTCTTCTACCACTGAAGCGTAAGTATAATCTTTGACTTTGCCATCATTATGAGAGGGTATATGAAAGCTGATGGGGTATTGTAACTTTCCATACAGCCTTTTCAGTGTTGACGATTCTCTATCAGCTTTCAGCACTTTTATAGCCAATAATCGGTCTTTTTGCGAGTCAAAATGGCCGAATGGTCTAACAATAGATCCCGTTTGCGAAAAGCCGGTGTTTTCCCACCTCTCACCCTCGGCATTTCTCTCCAAGGACACGGAACCTGTCCGCACGACGGGTCTTGACCGTTTTTAGGCAACCTGCAATCAAGAATGCAAGTGGTTAGTCGGGAGTACTTATGAAATGTGGCAGGCTTTGGCAACTTGGAACAAAGGAAGTTCGGAGGCAACATGCTTTGAAAATGATAACTGGCTGAACTCGGATGCTGATGATAATAGTGGAATGGCCTATTTAACCATGTGCTTGGTTAGGTAGCTATGAGTCTGCTCACTGTTTTTTTTTGCGCATAACTAAGCGTTCTTCAGTGGTGATCAGCGAAACACTTTCAAATATTCTACCATATTTGACACCGTTTCACTAATTGCCACCGCAGATCGCTTAGAGTTTAACAGTGGATTCTGGAACTGGCACCTTGACACACCAAGCGACGTTTCAAAGTAATCCTTGTGTTGCTACTGAATAAATACATAAAAAAAACCTTTCACCACACTTGGCTCAAAAGAATCAGTGACATGATAAGAAGAATACATTTTTGACTTTAACTTTGACTTATGAAATATTTTTTCCGGAGAAGTGCTTCCCTATACTTATACACACCCCTATACTTATACCTTTATTTGTGGCGAAGCAGAGATCCTCGTATTGCTATGTGTTCTGTTTATAAGAGTGTGGGTACCGGGCCAATTACAGGCACATGTGGTTTAACACCTCCGTCTCAGAGTGATAGACGCAGTGCAACGCCGCATAAGGCACATCCGAGGACGTGCCCTGTGCGGTAAAGTAATAGCAACAGGTTTGTTCCAGCCATCGAGATATAAGTACTACGTACTACGTACTTATATCGCAAAGGTTCCATCACATTTTCTCATTAAAAAAACATTTAGATAGGTATTCAGTGACCAAGCTGATGTTTCGGTGACTTAAAAATAATGTGGGTCGTAAAAAAACAGTGTGATTAAAGGTTTTCAGGGCAAAATGTTTTTGTCTGATTAAAGATTAGCATGGAACGGTTAGCTACGTTTTCCTTAGGTAATTGTGTCCAGAGCAACCGACTTTTTAACTGACTTCTGATAAAAAGGAGGAGGTTTTCAATTCAAGTGTATATTCTGTTCTGAACCGATCTGAACCGATTTGAAAAATTATTTATTTATCTTCCAGATTGATCCATAGATTTCATCAAAATCGGTTTAGCAGTTTTACCATGAAGTCGGTTTCTCAAGTTTTTAAAATATTTGAACCCACGACCTGACATAAGGAGGTAGGGTCACTAAACAAATGATCTCCTTGTAAATAAAATGTAGCCTGTAATAATTCCAAACCAGCGACAGTCTACCTGCTGACAGCAATAAGAACTTGCGTCCCCTTCATTGCGGAGACCAGCTCCAATAACTCTGTGACAGAAGCCTTTGTACATCCTCGCAAAAACCCGTCTTAAGCACCTGGGGTAAGGTGGAAGTTTCTGTGGCAGTTCTTGGTGGTTGTGACGTTTGGGCTGGTAGGATGTAGTGGTCAATATCTATGGTGTAAGTCGGCAAAAAGCCCTCAGACTGGGCAGCATTCTTGTGGCCGAGCAGCGTTAGGTCCTAAATGGTGATGGTTAGATGCCTTCAAAGTCCCTTTGGAATGTTTTAATCGATACCATAGAAATGCCTACGCTAACTACTTTTCTGTAAAAATGTTAAAAATGACTATTCGAATGATTAATCAGTTGGTTTCTCAAAAACTACAAACGTCATAACTCGGTAATGGTTGTAGAGACTTTTAATGTACCTAGGAGTTCTTTAAATATTTGGCACCGCTATAAAATGACGGCCATAAACCCCTGAATAAGCCTTCAAAATAATTTATTTATTATGTATGTCAAATTACTGCCGACTGAACCAAAAATTAAAAAAAATATCAAACACTTACAATGTAGAGGTATGTAGAGTCCCTATAATTAAGCAAACGAAAGCATTTAAAAGTTAATTAAAGAAAGGCTTGGCCGTATCTAGAAGGTAAAACCAATTACAATAAAAACGTTATTTTATGTCATTCGCTAGATTCCTTCATCTAAAACCCTCCAGTGAACACAACGCAAGCAAAAAGACATGGCGTGCTCAGTTTTTCCTATCCATCGGGACTGGTACCCAATTTAATCCAGCATCTAACCACTACTAGGGTCTAAGACCTACAAGCGCATTTATGTATGTAAAAAGCTGGTAGCCAGTAAGCAGGCAAGCGCAGGTACACAGCAGTATACAGCGTTATTTTTTAGTGTTACGCTCTAGTAAAAACTAAAAACGGAAGACCTTTGGTCTTCTTCTAGTGTCTGTCTGTCTATCACCGCTCTAAAATAATTTAATCCAAAAATAAAAAATGTTTTATTTATTCCATTTTAAAAATATATTTTGCAATTTTTACAATTGGGATGAAGATCCCATACAAAGAAAATTTGTTAGTTCGTTACTATTATCTTAGATATCGTTTTAATAATGTTTTCCTTCACCGTTTAGGTGATTGTGCCCATAGCCAGTTTTCTATGCAATTGAGGCCTAAGACGAATGGCTCGGTACCACCATATAAGGCTTATGTCAATTTATTGGACGCACTCGATAGGCTAGGTTCCCGCGCATTCAAAACAAGATGGCGACTGTCGACATCTTTTTCACCTTTTTATCATGTTTTAAAATAATATATTTCTGTTTAATAATAGAAGCGTAGTAAAGTAGCTTTACATTGTAGTTTACCACTGCTTACTTTGGTCTTAATTAACTGTACGGTACAGTATATAGGCGCACCGTATATTTGAAGTTAGCTGCTAGCAGCTGCGCAGTTCTTATTTTTTTCGGACCAATGTTTGACATTTCTTCACACAACACTACAATGTGCAAACGTTTCCAGTGCCTAACTTCAAAAAAGCAAAGATCCAGTAAGCGCACTGTATTAATTTATTTTTAGTCTAGGCCTTTGTTTTTGAATTTTATACTTTAACAACATTATTTTTTCAACGAAATTAAGCTTATTGGTACTGACCTAGCTAATAGTGTCCAGGAACAAACCGTTGTCAAACAAAGTTATCATAAAATAGAATAAGTCATTGTTAAGATCGCATCAGGAAGTCGGTGGATGGAAAGGGCTCAGAATCGTTCTTCCTGTGGAAATGTGTAGGGGAGGCCTATGTCTAGCAGTGGACTTCTTCGGGCTGATGATGAGAATAAGTCCACATCTTTACTAGGTTAGATTTGCCATTTACACCTCTAGGAATAAAGATTTTGCGCCTTCATTTACCGGTCTCCCGCGCTCTTAAGGAATAGAAGGCAACTTAAAAATAAAATTACTTAGACCCCAGTACCCTTCTCCAATAAAACAAGTTACGGATGTCTTAAGCCTAAAGTACCCATAAAGTAAGCTATGTAGGTAAGCTTTAAGTGCTCGTAAGTCAGCAGTTTCTTTTGTTAAATAAAATATGAAATAAATGATTTAGAAAGAGCACAAATAAGCATTTTGTGAAGGTACGTATAATTTGTTGTCTCTTCAATAATTCATGCCGACTGCATTGCAGCCGCAGCAATGCTGCTCAGCTTTAGGGTCCAGCATTCTGAAAAGAAAACCTTAAAACCACTCAGCTCACAATTATTCCAACACCAACCTGAAGTCGGATTTGTTTCTTACATTTGCGCTACATAGAAAAAATACAATAATATATAAAATATTAATTATCTTATACCTTTAAACGAGAAAATCTTGTATAAAATATAAAAATCTTGTGTAAATCTTGGATCTCGGAAACTGAGCCAACGATTTTCATGAAATTAAGTATACAGAGGTTTTCGGGGGCGATAAATCGATCTAACTAGGATTAATTTTCAGAAAAGACGTAGGAGAAAAGCTATTTAAATAATTAAAAAATTTAGCGCCATCTATTGCTGAGTAGTCAAAATCACGAGTTAGCTCTCATATAGAGTATTAAACTCCTTGCGAGTTAGTGTCACGGAGAACGCCATCTATTGAGCTTCTACGTAAACACTCGAGAGAAAAGTTCCGGAGATTTTCATGAAAATATGTAACATTTACAAAAAAAAAATACCGAGCAAAGCTCGGACATACTAGCTCGTAAAGAATAAAGAGATGGACATGCAACTTTTTATTCCGAAAAAGTAACAAGCACGGAGCGAGCAAAGCCACGGGCAGCGGCTAGTGTAAACTATAAATAAGAATCGAAAGCCCAGGATTGGAGGGAGCAGTGAAACAAAATGCTCTACAAAATAATTATGGTAAAGATTGTTTCTGTTGTTTTTCTGATTTCTTAAACTCATAAGTCATAAGCATTTATTGGTAAAATTATTTACAGGTCTTGACATATTAAACAAATTGTAATAATAAGTGTGCATAGATAGTACCTAGGTACATTAATAATAGTGTTACATTTGATTTAAAAAAATTAGCAGTACATCATATCATAATTAATATCATAATTAGCAGTTTATCATGTACAAAACCCTCAACTATTGTAACAGAACACCCTTGACCGTTTGGAGTAAAAAAACCGATGCGCCGGTATCGCCAGTCGCAAGAACTTAGCACGTATTGTCGCGATGGTCGTACCTGATGGACTTTTTGTATTTTTTATAGATTTCATAATAAAACTGAACTATCCACATTACCTGTAGGCATACCATGAGCTCTGTCTGGCACTCTGATGATCTTCATCATCAGCCTGAAGATGTCTAGTGCTGGAAATAGGCCGCCCCTACACGTTTCCAGGACGAACGATTCTGAGCCCTTTCCATCCATCGACTTCCCAAAAATTAACAATGTCGCCGGTCCACCTGGTGGGTGGGCGCCCTACGTTTCGCCTTCCGGTTCGTAGTCGCCATTCGAGAACCTTTATTCTCCAACGGGCTACATCTTTTAAAAATTCTGGTTCAGGAAAGAAAGTTGGAAGCCCAAGCAAGGAGTTTAAAGTGTGTGCTATGCGCTCAGGCGATAATAAGCTATGTTTTTTTTGCAAACTAACTAATTAAAAATTAAACTAATTAAATTAATTAATTAAGTTATGTTATTTATGACAGCGATATTTGACAGCGTTTGACTGATCACTATCGCCTAGATCCTAGATGTGCACATGCCTTATATCACACTGTCAACAGAAATAGGCACTCGAGATTTGATATCATTTATTCTTATCTCTTAAGATGATCAATGATCATGCTAAAGATATGCTTATTTAAAACATTGTCTAGAATAGGTACTACGTAGATCGATAATGCATTATTAATAAGCTAGGGTTGGAAGAGTACCTTATAAGCCACACCCTAGCTAAGACGAAAGCTATAAGAGGAGTATACACAGGTCTTTGAAAACGAACGTTTTTTCTAGCCATGGTAGTGTTTAAAGGTAAGTTTCTATAGAGAGGTAATCAAAGTTTTTGGTTTCTTGGTTTGGTGTCTTTGACTTATTCAACTTGAGTTACAACTTAACTTTAGTTATTTTATTAGGAAGCTTTGTGAATCAAACTTATCAAACTTTGATAATAAATAAACTAAATTTGAAATGTCAAAAAATGTTTAATTGAAGTGAGAGGCAAAGCCAGTCTTCGATTTTGTCTAGAACATTTTTTTTTATGTAAAAGAAATACAAACGAGCTTACGGCCCACCTGATGGTAAGCGGTCACCGTCGCCCTAGATACCAACAACACCAAGGATGCTGTTATTGCGTTGCCTACCCTGGAGGAGATTTTTATCGTTTTTCTTGAAGCTATTCATGTTGTATTTAAGAGGGAACACCTCTGGTGGTAGCTCATTCCACAGTTTATGGGTATGAGGAAGAAACGATCTCGAGAAGCGAGCTGTACGAGAAACCCATCCAGAATGTGTGGATGAGCACGGTCTCTATGTCGAAAAAATCTAGATGGTTAGGTACCCACTTTCCGAAATTGTACGCAAAATAAAGTAAAAAGTACATCACATTGTAAATAAATACCACGTAAATAAATAAAATGTTACGTTATATATGTATAAATCATCTACAATAGCCTGTTTGCTATTTTTTATATCATAGTGGTTATAAAATATATGAAGAGTATCAAACGCCTAAGCACAATTGAGACGCGGCATGGGGTCGCTGCGTTTTCCTACCCTGCATACCACCTCCTTATACGCCTGTTGCTCTGTCCTCTTGGACTGGACATCGCCAGGGGAGGACTCAGGCTGACACAATTGGGGCAAGATAAAGATCGACAACTGACAATGGTTGGGGAGTAACGGTTCTCGAATGGCGACTACGCACCAGAGGACAAAACGTATAATGCCCATTGCCCACCCACCCTATGGACGGATGACATTGGAAAGTCACAGAATCTTTCTTCCTGTAAATTTGTAGGGGAGGCGTTTGTCCAACAGTGGAAGTAACCTAAGCTCTCTAGAATCTTTTATTATCTAGCGAATACTGCCACAAGTTCTGTCTGGTTCTGTCCCTGGCTCTGGTTTTGAGTCTGTGTAAGTGTTGACTATATAAATCCTATGTCAAAACGTTACACAATAATACACTGGTGAGCACCCACACAGACTCAAGAGCAGAGCCAAAGACAGAGCCAGACAGAGTTTGTGGTAGGCCTACTGTAGTTGCTTTTATAACAGATTTATATCTGAAACTGAAAAAGCACTAGTTTATAGAAACTAAGCGCCAAAGTGTGCCTTGCGCACATCTAAGCGATTTGCGATAGCGATCAGTTTCAGCATAGGGTTTCGCACACACTGCCGCTAACTTTGACAGTGATATACTAATCGCCATCGCGGGCGATCTAGATGTGCTTTATAACGACAGACAGTGCATCGTAGGGCGCGTTCCTGATGTGCGTGACTTACGAGGCATTGCCTTGTTATAGGTGATGGTTACCACTTAACATCAGGTGGGCCATATGCTTGTTCCATCAGCTTGTTACATAAAAAAAAACACATTTTTTTTCTGGTATGAATATTTTTAAATCACCCTCCCCCCCTCATTAGTCCTTAGGCCGTCCCCCTCGCCTCGATGTCCTGTCCAGCTTAGAACCAGTCGTGCTTATTAGAAGTTATTAAAGGATCTTTTTTGCCGCGACTCCAGATTGGACGCTAATTGCGGTGGGAACAACTTGCTAACGCTGGACTTGCTGGTGCAGAAACATTATTCTAGAAAATTATTTATTTACAAGAAGTGGGGTGCAAGAACGACATGGTTGGTTAGGTTTAAATGAGTTATATTCCTAACATGTTTTGTTTATTACATACATACATAATATCATACATAAAATCACGCCTCATTCCCATGGGGGTAGGCAGAGATCACGGATTTCCACTTGCTACGATCCTGACACACCTCTTTCGCTTCATTCACTCTCATAACATTTTTTATACATGCTCGTCGGTTTAGGGTACTTCTGACCTGGCCTTTCTCTAAAACGTCTTCGAACTGATTACAAATATCTATTGCCAGAGAATATCTAATTAGGACCCGATTGCGCAGTGGTCAGCGCAGCCCCGTACCAAGGGGAAGGTCGCGGGTTCGAATCTCGCTCGGCTCTTACATTTAATTTGGGACATTATAAAAATCTTTGTAAACACTATAAAATCAATAAGAAAATTATTTATTTACAACAGAATATACATTATTTACAAAAACTATTACTAAACAACATGAAATACCTAATTAAAAAGAAAAAATAAAAATTACATTTTATAAGAAACTAGAAAATTTTATAATGAACTCTGTTTTCCACCTGTAGGTATTACAGGTAGAAAACAGAGTTCAGATCACCGACCGCAGGCAATGTGCCCAAAAGGCTGGCAACGTTACCTAAGAAAATAAAAAAAAATGTGTGTGTGACGTTTTGACGTAGGATTGATTTAGACAGCATTCACACAGACTCAAAACCAGAGCCAGAGACAGAGCCAGATAGAGCTTGTTTGGCCTACAGGCCTTAAGTTGCTATTATTGTGTGAGAGCCTTCACAGCTAGAACATAAATTTGTAATGAATAAGCCCTTATCTCCAATCTTAATACATCTAGAGTTGTGGACACCTTGTACCAGTGTCGCTTGTACACTCACCTGCTGCAGGAGGCTTACACTTCATATCATAAGTTTAAATACATTTTTCGTCAAGTCAAGTCAGTCAGAGACAAGTCGGCCCTACTTGACTTTGAAAGCATGATGGTCGTTTGTTTTCAAAACCATCAGAAACCTTTTCGATCATATCAGAATATCACATAATACACTTTCATTTTTAACTGCTAACACTTTGAGCTAAGATCTCAAGTAATGTTGGTTAAAATACCACCGAAATTACACAACAAAACTTAAAATAACACTAGGAAAACAATTCAAATGGAAAAGCTATGTAACTTCCCAAAATGACAGGAAACGAATCCGCTATAAAACCCGAATTGAAACAAAACTTATCTTTGACAAGGAACGATTGCAACAAGACTGAATGCTGACGTAATAAACATGAGATAGGAACATCGTTTGTAAAAAGTATGGCATGACAACAAGATGATCAAAATCTTGGCAAATATTTTACGATATGTCTTGGCTCATAACAATTTTTTCTTCGTCCTTGGTGTCTATTGGCAACGGTGATCATCAAGTGGGTCGAAAGCCCGTTCTACATAATAATCTTTAGTATATCTTACATCATTATAATAATAAATATATCTTATGCATAAAAAAACAGCAACTTCCGCTGCTAACTGTCCGCGTTACTAGTACAGGCGATAAGACAAGTCGCGAGTCTAGTTCTGAAGATGATCGTGCTTGCATCATTAGCGCGATAAGCTTCGAGTGCCTACACGCGATCTGATCGATGCAGATACGTCGGTAATTATTCGCCTTGCTTCAACTTTAAGCTTTAAGCACAATTCAACATTTCACTGATCGGCGTCGCAGAACGCTTACATGTCATGTAAGCGTTCTGCGACGCCGATCAGTGAAATGTTGTCAATATTGCTGTCATTTTTTTTATACACGCTTAGATGTGGTAGAAGAAACCCGCTGCTGCACGCTAAGTGGAAGCCTTTTTTGCATGGATTTAAAACATCACATTTATAATAGGAACCATTTGAATAATTACCAGACCATAATAGGTGATGGGGTATCTTATACCTTCAAGTCGCCTGAAAGAGATCACCCATTGTAACTCTAGTTTTTTTTTTGTATTCTTATTTGTAATCTTTCACTTTGGTGTACAATAAAGTTATATTCTATTATTCTTCATGCTAAAAGATTGATAACAGAATAATTACAGATGACTCTTGTCTTTGGATAGATTGATGTTGTTACACTTTTCCTATGATCAAGCCTGTGTGTGTGTGTGATTATATCTTACTTACTACCGGTTCAAGTTAGTCCGATAATCAAGTTAATTTCAAGTGTTATTGATGCTGCGTAGACGGCGACTTAAATTGCTGGTATCTCGACGATTAACTAGTTCAGATACAAGCTATAGACTTTTAAAAAGCGGCTCCGTAAGATGGCGGTAACAGAGTAATTTGAGAGCTTTTTCAGTGTCTCGGTGAAGGAAACATCGTGAGGAAATCGCATGTCGTAGAACCTAAAAAGTCCGAAAACATGTGTCAAGTGCACGAAAAGAGCCTCTTTGGTGCACTTAAAATCCTTTCACCACTCTGTTAGAGATCGTCCAATCTTAAACTGCAAGTCCTACTACTTCAGTCAGTCAAAGTAAATTGTTCTTTGTTACCTACATGACAAAGATCATTTTGAAGTACTTTGCTGTGAGCCAACGTCAAGAAAACGTGGTGGAGGGGCGTGCATTTTTAGACTGGTTTATCTATATCAGTGACTCGATAAGAAGAAGACCCAACGTGGCACTGTCGACTCGACTACACAGTCGTCTCAAAGAATTTGTAGAATTATTCATAGATTTTAACTCTAGTTTAATACATCAAGTGGTAATCATTACCAAAGCATTGCCTCGTAGGTCACGCACGTCAAGAGTGTGCCCTACGATGCACTGTCCTGTGTCCATCAAATTGAGGCATACATGTGCAGCCTCACGTGGTAGTTATTCAATGATTTTGCTTCATTTATAAAGAGAAAGGCCGTCATTAATCGACTTCGGCTTTTCGGAGACCGTACCTTAACTAGTTAGGTAGGAACCAGCTATCTAATCTAATAGCTAACTGCTGTAGGTAGAAAATAAATGTACTTACTGAGCCAGGCATACTAACTGTTGTTACCTGTAGACCCACCAAGGAACCGAGCCGTAGTTTGTTGCCTGTTCTTCTAGGCTTGGTCGCGTGGAACTGGCACCTAGATTCGACGTTTCAAAGTGATTCTTGCATCGTATTGAATAAATTGAGTTTGAACCACAACCTCTGTCTGGCCAACTGTTACGTGTAGACCTATCACAACCTCTCTGGGTCTGTCTCTGGCTCTGGTTTTCAGTCTGTGTGAGTGTTGACTTAATATCATACGTCGAAACGTCACACACACAGTATATATAATACACTGGTGAGCACTCACACAATATAATACACTGGTGAGCACTCACACAGACTCAAAACCAAAGCCAGGCACAGAGCCAGACAGAGCTTGTGATAGGCCTACTGTTCTTCTAAGATTGGTCACGTGCAACTGGCACTTCGACTCACCTAGCTTTATGACGTTTCAAAGTGATTCTTGTGATACCATTGATAAAGACATATTTGACTTTGAATTACCGCTCCATGACTGGCCTCTCAGCTCTGTTGGTAGTAGCTCTGCCTTCTGCACCGTAGGTCGTAGGTTCGATCCCCACTGTGAACAAATATTTGTGTGGTAAACCCAGATGTTTGTTCTATGTATGTTATATAGTATTCTAAAGTTACAAACAAACACTTTATATCGAAGACCTTCTTACGTTGAAAGGCACACTACGTTACTTATTTAGCTAAGTTTTCTCTGTAAGTGCTGTTCTAGGCAATGGCGATGGCGATCAGCTGAAACGCTCTCAAATATGACAGCGATATTTAACAGCATTTCAGCGCTAAGATCACCAACGCCGTCGCCTTGGCCTAGATGTGCGCAACAAGGCTTTAGTAAGCTGCAGGTTGTCTGGAAGAGATCACTTTTAGTGATTAAGACCGCCCATTGTATCCCTCATTGATGTTTTTCTGTATTCCTATGTTCATTTTATGTGGTGTGCAATAAAGTATTTTCTATCCTCTATCTATCATGATTTGAAATTGAAGCAACCTTATTTCGTGAAATTCAGGTCATACTTATTTACTTATGTATGTAAATATCCTTATTTTTTTATTCTTTACTGTTATTTCTTAGTGCACCCTAGCCAACCATCTTATTATACGCCTCTCTCCATCCAAAGGTTGTCTGGAAGAGATCGCTCTTCAGCGATAAGACCGTCCATTGTACATTAGTATGTGTTTAATTATTGTTACTTGTTTTTCCATTGTTAGTTTTAAGGTGTGCAAAAAGTAACACACCAAAAAGGTTCCGAGTATGAGTTTTTAACAAATTTAAAAAGATTGTATGATAAATTCGTCACCATGGAGGTAGAAGTAAATAGGTTGTGTATTCACAAACTTTGTGAACACGTTATTCTAAATTCAAATTTACTTTATCCTCTAGCGGATAAAACTTTCCGAGCTGGTGGGATGAAAATAATTTTTCATCCCACCAGCTCTGAAAGTGTGTTTTTGCTGTTTAATTTCTTACTGGAAAAGCCGTTTTTATCCGCTAGAGGATAAAGTAAATTTGAATTTAGAATATCGTGTTAATAAGTTTGTGAATACACAACCTATTTACTTCTACCTCCATGGTGCCGAACTTATCATACAACCTTTTTTATTTTATTAAAAACTCGCACTCGTAACCTTCTTGGTGTATTTGTGAATTCAAAACACCATTAAACCTATTTACTTCTACCTGCATGGTGCCGAATTTATCATACAACCTTTTTAAATTTGTTATATAATAACTCATACTCGGAACCTTCTTGGTGTGTTACTTTTAGTCGCGCCATGTTCTTTTTTGCATTAGTAGTCATTTCCTCGCTGAGGTGGGATGAAAAGTTACGTGTTGCACTCGAGTGCAAAGATTTTTCACCTTGTGCTCTTTTAATTCCTTCGTCAACGCTTAGGATTCTAACTTTTAAACCACTCGCTACGCTCGTGGTTAAACTTTAGGATCCTGCGCTTGCTCAGTCATCAAAATTGAGCACGCGGTTAAAAAGCAGCTTTGCACTCTTGTATAACAAATAACTATTCTATTCTATTCTTTTTGCCGTGTAGTCAAATGGATCGGTCTCGACTCATGGACTAGACAGTAAAACACAGAATTCCTCACCACTTCACAGCCGATTTCCGTAAAGCGCCCGCCAGCACATAATACAATAGAAAGGAATGTACTGCTGAGTAATTTCTGAGTTTTGTACATAATTCATGGCCTTTTATTTAACCACGATGTCTAGGGCGCAGGTAATTATGGTTTAACATTTACATAGAAGTCTAGCGGACTAGGACCGACTTTGAACTTGGTTTCATTCGAGATGGGGTACATTTACACCGAAACGTTATAATATAAAACATTTGAAAAAATCGGCTGTCTGTAAAGTCGGTTTACTGACGATAGTTGAACGTGACAACGTCATACAACTGTGCACGCGGACGCATCGCTCACTCAAGTAGGAGAGAGACAGATGTAGAACGCTGCCGAACGCGGAGGCCGATTGTGCCTCGTTGTCGCTCGTTCCGCGCTCTCGCTTGCACTTCAAGCCTTAAATGGAACGCCTCAGAGCGAGGTAACGCCGCATGAGTCATGTTTTTTCGTGCGTGCAGCCGGCTCCATCGAATTATAAGACGTTGTCACGTCAAAAAATTAAGGAGCATGAAATCATTTTTTCCGCCGCAGAATCGAACCCACATTTGCGTCCTAGATTTTATTACAGACAATAACAATATAACTGAAGCATGGTTAGTCTCATACAATTGCAATGTATTAACTGAAGTGAAGAATGAAGGATGTTTCTTCTCAAAAGATATGGAAAGACCTATTTCCAGCAGTGGACTTCATCAGGTGATTATGATAATGTTCATTATTTAAGTATTTTTGGTGACTGATTTGGAGCTAAGCTGGACTTATTACTTAAACCCAGACCTCGAACAGATGGCATGGAGTCGTGCAAGTTGTGTCCACCATGAGAATCGAACCCGAACGTCTCAGCCGGCTAGACACCCGCTACAGAAATGTTAGTATCTTAAGGCATCAAAATTCAATAGAACATTAACAACTAGCTTTTAATTTATCTACTTTTTCAGACTTCGGCCCGCTTCCACTCCAAATATTGCTATTGCTATGCCCTAAAGTTAAGGGCCTATTATAGGGCCTAAAAATTGCAATAAATAATATGAGTATGAGTATGAAATTAATTTAAATCTTGCTAAGTCCTACCTAGGCCTTCAAGAGATGGACGAGACTAGTTCACAGCCACAAAGACAAAGGTAGTAACAGCCATGTTCAAAAAAAATATTTGACATTTCCTAATGTGCTACAAAACTGTGTCACAGTCACTTCTGTGTGTACTTAGGCCGAGCGCACACACCCGCATAGTTACGTGAGCGGACATAATAAAGGCGCACCCACACTAGCACAGCCAGGCCAACGTCCCTAACTCGGCGCAACGATAGTTGTTTTATTTATACTTTCTTACCGCGGGATGGCGGGATATGGCTGTAAGGGACTGGTTTTGAAGTTCACTTGGCCGTAGCTTGGAGAAAGATGATGAAATGCGTGTAACAACATGACTCCCTATTTTGAATCAGCTTAAACCAAAACGGAAAAGAGGCTAGACTCTGATATCAACGGGGATAAAAATTATTAAATAATATTTTCTACTAATTATCCCAAAAAAAACTGGTGCACTGGTTGACATACTTTCAGACAACGCCATCCTCTTTTCACGTATGTTCAAAAAAAAATACTACAAAATTGCACTAGTAGGAATTTATTATAGCACTCAGGACTCTGTGAAATAAATGAACAAAATTATTTCGTAGAGCGTGTAAAGATGAGACGGGTTTTGGTGCAAACAATGCTCACTCTCAAAAGGTAGAGCCCCGGTGGCTTGTCGAAACACCTCAGTTTGTTACTTACGAAATAAAACAAAACGCGTGAGTGGCGTACCAATCCTTTATCAAGCAAAAAGGTTGCTACAAAGACAAATCACCGAAAATTCCAACTGGAGAACACTTTCCATTTCAAAGGCATAAAAAATGTTACAAAAAATTTTCACTTGCTACCTTATTCTTATAGAGCCCCTGGCATTAGGAGCCGCGTCTGTGTCACGTCTCCCGAGGGCTGCGTGTGTGGGTGTGTACGTCCATGTGTGCGTAAGCGCAGGTAACCGGGATCGTCTGGATAGGCTGCGTTCACGTTGCACTTTCTAATATATTTTCTAAGAGGAATCTTAGTGGATGCTGACAATTTTTCTTTGTTTACCCACTAGTGTCTGATTTATTTATTATATAGCATAATATTTTATATCCCAATAGCTTACTAAGAAAATGCATATAACACACTAACGTCATTTTTATTTCCAAAAAGAATATAATAAGTGCTAACAAACCCATGTTGTTTTCATCCACCGAAAAAATTATAACTTTTCCTAGATTTGAAGGCTGATCATGGTCTCATTGTAGCGAAAAAAACTATGTGTAAACTGTTGATGGTTTCACAACTTAACTCATGTTACATCCAAAACTTCTCATTATCACATCAAGGGCCATTCACAAAACAACAATTTCAGACCAAAAAACCTCGCCAAAAATCTTACAAGAAATTAATTGCTGAAAAAAAAAGAAAGGGGTGTGCTGCCAGTGTGCTCGCTGACGTAATTCCTCTCTTGTCGGGCGCGTTGCGCCGGCGCAGTGGCGGTCGGACCCTCGCGCGACCCGGACGCACCCTCCGAACCTCACCATCATCAGAAACATTCATTCATTAGGGAATCACATTCTAATTGGCCGACGAATCATCCCACCTTTCAAAGACATCAGTGATTTTTTTTAATTTTGAGACACTACTCAGCACACTGTGCACACTCATTTACACGATAGTCGACGGCGCACGTGTTACGGCGACCTATCCGGAGGGAACTCGTAAGTTTTTTTTATCAATTATTCTTATATTTAAGTTTCATTTCTGAGTAGAAAACTGCAAGAATTTTTCAGTTACCTCTTTATTTCAGAGCGCTGTCAGAGCTTCGTAATAACAAAATGTCCAAAAAGTTTTAGAAAAGGCTGTCATTATATTCTTTCAGTATCTGAAACAAATAGCTCGGAAGGTTTTTAACTAACGATTTGGTACCTAGTATACTTGTAACTACTCATAACACCTCCCAAGTTGCAAAACATGAAAGCTCAGCATTGAACTTTTGTTAACAGAAACTAAATACCAAAGAGGTCTTATCAATGAGATGTCAGCATTTTGATGTTACCTACTTATTCATCTAAGGTCTACTAACCTTCTTGTACTAACTAACCTTCTTGTATCTTCATATAAAAAGTTCTATGCGTTTCAGAATGTACTTATGTTTTATCTCTGTTTGTTTTATGATTCCTTTGTTTGGTGTGAATTGCTATGTTCGGTCTTGATTTTAGATTCCTACTACTAGAATTTATTATTAGAATTTTCACCACGTCTAACGCTCATAATTTGTCAGCGGATGGTGAAACACGTGGCTGTTGTAATAAAACACCTCCCAAAAATAAGTGAACCATATTTTTCAAACCTCATAATAGCAAGTTTTTTTTACTTTATCTCGTGGCGCTACACTTTTTTTTCAATTAATCTTCAGATCAAACCTGTTTCTTGAATTTTTCAATAACTCTTCCAAACTCTAGATGATCCGGAGTTCCCAATTTTTGGAAACCCAAAATATTATTCATTCGTAGACATTCATCATAGACCTATGAAAAAGGTAGACAATTTGAAAAGTACAAGAAGTGTCACGCAAAATTTCCCGGCATTTCCACATTCAAAATGGTGGCGGCGCCACGTCACAGTGACGCTCCTAACCTAACCTAGGCCAAGCAGCGATCGGAAACATAGGTCAATACTCTCGGTCACGGCCGCGCACTTTCACGGTAATAGAACCGTTCTTGTTTAGACTGGCCGGTGGAATTCTGATTGCTTTTGACTTGGAAATGTTCCTGCAGCATGGCGAAATGAATCGATTTGTTAGACACGAAGAAATTGGTGCTTGTTTTCAGCGTGTCGATTTTTTGAAGCTTATAACCAGGGAATGAGATTTTTTAAGTTTTAGTAGAGAGCTTTAGTAGGTCTTTACCGACGGAGCTCTAAAACTCAGATTAGATTTTTTTTTTTGTTTTATTAAGTAATTTTTGGATGACTCTTTAATGTTTTGTGGAACTCACTTTGCATTTTATATGCACTACTTCGTTCCACAACATATTTTTTAACTGGCTCCAAGATATTTATGAGTGGTTTTGTCTGCCGTACTTGTCGAGAACAGTCATTATGAGCCCATTTCACTTGAATTTTAGCCCCCAACATAAACGAGGGGTGCGTTGTTCCTTCCTTCCTTCCGTCCGGATGTTTGTCTCACAATTGTTAGTAAAAATATCTCCGACTATAAATACTTACCTCTCATTATGACCGAATACTAAAAAAGCTTCAATTTAAATGAAAGTTTTATTTAAAAAAAAGATTAAGTAGGTACCTACCTAAGTACGAATTTTAAGGCCTGCACACACCTAGGCCGCTGGCATCAGCGATCAGTGAAACACTGCCAAATATCGCTGTCAAATTTGACAGCGTTTCACTGATTGCTGACGCCAGCGGCCTAGGTGTGCGCAGGCCTTTATTCCGTCATGCTTTTCTAATGTAGCCCAATCTAGCTTTGGTTGGAATTTAGACAGAAACGTTTTCTTATAGTTCTGTCAAAATTCCTATTCGTTTCCGCATTATCATCATTTTTCACGTGCATACTCTACCTACCTCTACATTTAAATCCACGTTAATACTTCGAGTCATTATACAAAATGATTTCCTGAGAATAATTATCTTAGTAAGTAGTTCTAGTCACCGTATTTCTATAATGACATAATGACAAGTGACGTCGGTAGTTAGGCCACCTAGCGAGCTCCCTGCCGCAACTAATTCGATGCCTAACAACGACTTAAGGCTTGAACACACCGCCAGCGAACTAGTTCGCTAGCGATGGCGAACTAGCCCCCAAATAATTTGAAGTCTCCGAAATGTACATTGCCATCACAATGGCGCTTTTGGCGCTAGGTCTAGCGCAATTTCAAAGCATTTAACTGCTATTATTTTGTAGGCTAATCTTGGATTAACCTTGGATTTTAAATACGTGTCGCAGTTTGTAGTTCATATAAATTGCCAAGTTAAAAAAAAATTACATTTCTATTGAGTTTTCAAAAAAAAAGATATTTATTGAGCACTGTGACATGCGCACCTATTTTATCGGACAACTTGTGTCTATTCAAAGTATCTAGAAGCATTTAAAGTGTCTAGGTTTATGACTACAATGCTTAATTTAAAAAAAATAAAAATACATTAGTAAAAATAGCCAAACCCTGGAATGGACCTGGCAGCACTGGCCGCAATTTAGACTGTCAAGATATGAAAGATATTTAGCCCAATCAAAACACTTAACTACTGCTAGGCATGGGAAATAATTACCTGCAGTTAATCGGCTCATTTACAACCTTGAGCTTGTTCAGCTCAAACAACTCAGCGGCTCAAACATCATGTAGTTGTTGTAGAAGTGTGGAAGTGCGAGTGCAGAAGTTAAGCCGCTTACAGACCTTCTGGCTTCACTTCGGAATCATTTAGTTAATATAGTTACCTACTTTATTTTTTTTCACTGAAATACCTAACCTACCTACCAAAGTAGCAAGCAGCAAATAAACTGAATAAATAAAGTCTGTTTAAACTATTATCGCCACTGTTTGTTTTGAGCCGTTATTTATTAAAATTAAACTGCTAGCTATGCTAAAGTATAAAATGCTATGATGTGCGGTTTTGGCCCTTACGTATTTATTGCAGAAGCAAATTTTCAACATAGTTTCTATTATTGGCTATGCATACCGTAAACCTTATATCTCTTTGTGCTTCTTCCAGAACGACTTCCAATTTGATCAGGGCGAGCAACGCCAGGCTCCATAGCTCGTCTTAATCTAGGTCTTTACCTATGAAATTGTACATTTGAATATTTTTTATGCCATTAAAATTAGATAGGCGTAAGGCTCCAAACCCCACAGCAAGCTCAGCCGTATAATTAGTTGGTCTAACTCCATCACGGCTAAGCTTGCCGCGGGGTTCCAATTCTTCGGTCCAACTTTTTCACCACTTCTACTATCGTCTTCAATTCAAGGCCTGCGCACACCTATGTGCTCTTTACCGTCGTCAGTATTTTCGAAGCATTACAACCTTGGAATTTTCAAGTCAAGAGTGAACAAGTGAATAATAGCTAAGCGTGCTCCACCTTAGGCTGCATTTTCACTTTCCATCAGGTTTCATGGCAGTCAAACGTTTAGCTATCAACAATAAAAAAAAATACCTATATATGTCGCTGGCCATGGCGATCAGTGAAACGCTGTCAAATTTGAAAGCGATATTTGACATCGTTTCATTGATAGCCATTGCCAGTGACCTAGGTGTACACAGGCCTTCATATCGTTGTTGACAACGGTTGCCAGCCGACCACAAGGCTCGTTTTTCAACTCATAATTTGCAGATTTAAATTTAAGGCTTTGCATGGGTGCAAAATACAAAAGCACATTTTGCCCTCCTTTTTTCTACACTAAGCCTGTGCAAAGCTAAGGCGATTGGCTAGTTATGTACATGGAATACATAGTGAGAGAACTGGCATGTCGTAGAACCTACATAAACCGTAAAACATTGTCAAGTGCACGAAAAGAGCCTCATTGAGGTGCGTTTATAATTCTTTCACCACATTACTTTTGAATAAACTTTTGTCACCATAGTATTAAGTATGTTAAGGCTGCAATGCTTTCTAATAGTATAGGATCCCTAGAAGAAGGACCTTCACCGAGCTGGTTATTTAATGAAACGTATTTTATATTTAATTAAACATGCCAATAAATATATTCTATATGGGTTGCCTATCAAATTT
The DNA here is from genome assembly GCA_947578465.1 of Thera obeliscata. Taxonomy (NCBI): domain Eukaryota; kingdom Metazoa; phylum Arthropoda; class Insecta; order Lepidoptera; family Geometridae; genus Thera; species Thera obeliscata. Next base: position 16,018,914 of record OX387912.1, on the reverse strand, counting down.
CAGTCCAGGATATGATTAATTAATAATTCAAAAAAATTTATGTTTTTTTAACTTTCCACCGGTTTGTTTATTAGACAAATTCTATACCAATCGAAAGTATAGACCCCATAGAATATGCAAACGTTAGGTTGCCTATTTTTTTCCGGTCACAACTCTCGGGTAGCCAGGTATAAACAGGAAAATCGATACTAGCATTTTGCACCGGTATGTTTATTGAATAAAAATACTGGGGTCTATACTTTCGATTGGTATAGAATTTGTTTAATAAACAAACCAGTGGAAAGTTTAATTTTTTTTTTTAATTATTAATTAATCATAATTATCCTGGACTGAAATTTGATAGGCAACCCATATAGAATATATTTATTGGCATGTTTAATTATATATAAAATACGTTTCATTAAATAACCAGCTCGGTGAAGGTCCTTCTTCTAGGGATCTTAGACTATAAGTGAGAGCTGAAATAAAAAGTTTTGGTTTGATTCAATTTTGGTGTGAGCTACACTGAGCTGCACAAAACGTAGATAATAATGACTCCTTCTGTCTTCGACCATATCACTTTACCAAACTTTGACACAAGAGGTGGGCGTGGCTACGCCGCCGCCACGACCAAAGAAGTAGGAAATATAAAACTTGTTAAACCCATAGAGCAGCAGCATTGTTTTTGACAAAGTCAAACGGCTTCGTAGGTATTGCTTTTACCCAACATGCTGATGCAAACAGGAATGTTATGATATTGACCACTATGTGTGTGTATAAGTATTTTATGATTGCTCATCTGTTCCCCTATATCAAATAAATATAAAAATAGAACTAGTTTATTTTAATTATATGACAGCTGTCAGTTGAAAGCGATTCTATCTAGGACTGAAAAGTATTATTTTCAACCCACTCCTCAGGCAACTTCAGACCTTCTTTCTGAATATGAGTAATGAAAAATATAAAATAAAATGTCAGGAAATTAAAAACAAAAATAAAGTAGAAAATCACACGCAGTTATACATCACGCTCGCAGAATCCCAAGCATTCAGAAATAGTTTTCATCCAGCGATCCTCAAACATCTCACACCCAAGATTAAATGAAATGCGTGGAACAGACATGTTAACATACATAGCATAGGTACATAGCGGTGAAAATCATAACCTTTCCTTTTTTTATTTTCTTCGCCGCAGTCTATGTCTATATCTAGTCGAGTATAAATAGTATAAGGTCGGGCGCGATATAGATTAGATAGATCAGAAAACGTCGAATACAACAATTCAAATTCAATCAGTTTTCAATTTCTAATCCGCACAAGATTTTCGCCGAACACATTTTGTGCTAGACCTAAATGGTAAGAAAGTTGACAGACTGAACAGTATCCTTGGTTCATTAGAATTTTTCTATCAAACGTTTTCTTATGTACTTACTTAAGTACCTACCTATTAAACACCCGGCCTTATACTATTGAATTAGAGCACGGGTAGTCTAGTTTAGAGGGTTGCGAGCAATCCAATCCAAAGATTGACTGGACTCTCAGCTCAGTTGGCAGTAGCTCTGCCTTCTGCGCCGTAGGTCGTGGGTTCAATTCCCACCGAGAACAAATATTTCTTTGGTGAATGCAGATGTTTGTTCTCTGTCTGAGTGTTATATTGTATTCTAACTATGTGTTAACAAAATGATGTGCAGTAAAATGTATGTACTATAGGAATGAGATAGTCTGATCTGATTCCTATAGTACAAGACAAGCTCGGGGATAGACAGTGTTTTGTGGATTGTCTACATTATTAATTTATTTTATAAAGATCTTGGGTTAAAATTTGGTCGTGCACCACCAATGTATACTATTCTGTCAGTTCATCACCTATCTTATTATATAAATAGATATACTGTAGCTGTAGGTTTATCGACAAGATAAACCTAGCTCTAAGACTTCTCAAAGTGATCATTGATATTATGTAATTTTAAAGGTACAATGAATAAAATTAAACATTTTTACTTTACTTTGACTTTCACTTTGAATACTGCTACTCCATTGTAATCTCCATTTGATAACTCTTTGAATTGCTCGAAATCAATTGTCAATTTGAAAAAACGTCAAAACTATAGCGCTTGCAAAACAGGAAAGTATTAAAAACCGGATTATCTCCGGCTTCCGGCCAAAAACCGTTTCCAGGTTTGGTCAACGTAATATTTTTTCATATAGTAGAATTTTAACAAGAAAACAATATTCTAAGATACCTACAAAATCAACTATTAAAAAATTGTACGAAATAGGAATTAGTATCTATGTGAAGTTTAATATTACTTACTTTATTATTGAGTAGTTTATTGTTGAGTAGATTAGTAGTAGTAGTGGAGCTTTTTGTGAAGTGCTCATCCAGGGAAGTACTACCACCATACCTGTTTCTGCCGTGAAGCAGCATTGCTGTATTTCTGTTTGAAGGGTGTGGGTGCCGGTGAAATTACTGGCACTTGAGGCTGAACATCTGTACGCGTGAAGCTGATGGACGCAGGGCAGTGCATCGTAGGGCAAATTCCTGGCGTGTGTGACTTACGAGGCAATGCTTTGTTACAGGCTATAGGTACCACTGTTACCACTTACAGGCCTATACCCGAGTGGGATCCTAGCTAAAGAAAAATAAGAACACAAATGAACAAAAAGTAAAACTGAAAAAAAACTAATAAAAATAAATCTAACATCAAAATATATGTATTAAAAATAAAGTTTAAATTAAATTTAAACAAAATAATGACTATAATGTATGAATGTAAATAATAATGATGATATAATAATAATCGAAATAATAAGTAATAATATGCATGAAATGTAACTTAATGTAGATTATGGAATGAATGGGCTTTTTTAATTATTTTATTTTATAGTTACCACTTAACATCAGGTGGACCATATGCTTGTTCCATCAGCTAGATGTATTAAAAAAAAAGACGCAGTGCAATAATAGAAAAACAAAGTATTGGTTTTATTATGTTTTATCGGTTTTTAGCTATGTATGCTTTTAGACAAAAAAAAATCCATTTATAAAAATAATGCATCTTTTTAGTAATGTTTCAATTACCTGGACATATTAGGGCTAAGAATAAAGTGATGGTGAACTGAACGCGCGAACCTTGTGCAAACAACACCCACACCATTGCCTCCATATTGCCACTGTTATGACTTTTGAGGAACAAGATTTAGCGCAGTTTCAAGACAGTATCTAACACTAATACTAGCTCGCTGCGTACAATGACAGTTCGCGGCGCTGTGTGGGGATGAATGCAAAACCCTACGCTTGAAACTGATCGCCATCGCCATCGCAGTTCGAAACTGTTCGCCGCAATCTTTTCTAAGCTTAATTCATTCACCCGCTAGTCCGGGGTACCTAGGTAGTTTTTGTTCACGGGGATTAAAAACAAAACAATATTTTTGAGGCTCAATCAGTAAGATTTATGTTTCTGATACTAAGGAAAATCGGAATACGTAAAACTTCCCTCACTGTATAGGCATACGCCTATCTATCATTGCGTCCTGAAGTGAGGGTAGTTATTATACCTCCACCTCTCAACGACGATAGCACTCATGTCAATGCTCCAGTCTGCCCACGACCACAGTTATTACAACATAGCCGAAGCGTCGGGGAAAATTATACGCGGTAAACACCCATCATCATCATTATCATCATCATCAACCTATATTAGTCCACTGCTGGATGTAGGTCTTTCGCAAGACGCGCCACTGAGACACCGCGCCGGTCTTCGGTTCTTCTTCTCCAGTGCTTGCCAGCTACATTTCGCAGATCGTCGCCCCACCTTGCCGGAGGGCGTCCTACACTACGCTTACCTAAACGCGGTAAAAATACCCGTGTAACAGTTTAATGTGTGTTATGATCGCAAAAGTTTAAAAAAGTACTATTGATAAATTTTGCTTAGCTGTCCGGCTTTTCGCAAAACCGGAAAACCGGGTTTGCACGCCCTAGTCAGGACGTAATGTCAGATAGGAAACTGATGGGTGGCTGAACTAATGGATGCCCGCGACTTCATCGACTGTCTCCACGGGTGGTGATTATACACTTCCTTGTTTCGATATTATATTTATGCATTCCATCTCTTATAAAAAAGTCCCCAAATATTATAAATACATTCACTTGTTCTGTTTTTTCTCCATCAATCAAAATATTACACGCTGTTAAACATTCATATCGAATACCATAAACTTAGTCTTATGATTGTATTTGTTTTTGTATTTATTGATTATGACGGTTCATTCTAGGTATGTAAATGCCCTTATTTTATTTTTTATTGATATTTGATCTTATTCTAAGCTTCTCTCCATCCAAAATTTGATTGGAAAATACTGATTTGCAGCGATATAACCGCCCATTATGCATTACTATATTTTTAAATAGTTTCAAATAAGATTCTATCCTATTATTATCTTACACAACATCTTTTTTGCTTTTAACGTAGTTAAACAAATATTTTTAGAAGTAATATATTTTTTTTCTATTAAAACTAATAGGAAAAACAATTTCCAGAGTTCAATAATATTAGAACGAATCCTCAATAGTTCTCTTTTTCCAAATTTTAGACTCTACGGGTCGTTTTCACCGATGACTAATCAGTAGATCAAATATTTGACGATTGTTTAATACACAAAATTAAGAAAAATTAAGTAGGGGGTAGTAAAACATTAAATAGGGGATGCTTTGTCTGTCACGATCTGGGAACTTTCGTTTTTATTAGTAGTGATCGCAGCGTGCAACTGTCAAAAGACGCGGCAGTGTGTGCGGATGTATACAATTCCCTATGTTGAAACTGAACGGTTCGCCATCGCGCCCGCCAGCGAACTAGGTGTGTTCGAGCCTTTACGAGTTAAGTTCGCACGATGCACCTGCATTAGTCGGTACTACGTATCACGACTATGGCATAACCTAGCCTGATATTATCCTAGCTATCTCTAGATTATTAGCAATCTGCAGATAACTGAAATGTTTTAAGCGGTTATGATATCGTTTGCACAATTTCGCTCTTCCCAGTGCGGCCTCTTTGACCTTCTCTTTTATCTGGCTCCTCCATGGCTCATATTAGACCTCCTTATACGACATGACAGCTACCTCTCTTATAACTGACTCCCCCATGGCTCACCTAACTTATTTTTGGGTTTCCTCTTCTTGCTTCTTTGCTTTCAATGATATAATGCACAAAACTGTTAAAAAAATTTTTTTTCCAAAAATCTGTTTTTATCACTGTTTTTTGGAAAAGTATTTTAAATATTTTTTTTTTATTTTCAGAAGATAAAATCAAGGGGACATTTAAGTATTAAAATATCACTTTGAAATAATTTAGAGAATTGTTGAATCTAGGCACTAGTTCAGCGTGACCATACCACACAACCAACAAAAAGACCAGTAAACGATTCATGTAAAATGCTAAGTACGTTCAGTTCTATGAAATGCCTATGTCTATTTACCGTAGAGTAAATAAACCGGCTAGAGTTGTAGTAGCATTGTTGGCCTAGGTCACTGCCACGCGCTCACCGAACCTGGCCGACAAGTTCCGAGGTTACCCGAACGTTTGAACTAATAGATTGTAATAGATGTGCCCAGACGCCGGCAACAAATTGAATTCAATTGATAAGTTTAAAGCAATTTAATTACAGCGTTTATCTCGGGGGGTTCTTTGTTTGCGAGTATTTTATACAGCTGGGTACCAAACCTTGTTAGTAAATTTGGTGGAAATTTTACCACAACGCTAACTAGCTCATAACTAAGCAAGGTACAAGACAAGCTTGTACAGAGAAGATGTAGTTTCGATGCTATTATAATAAAAAATAACAACCTAAGTACAAGTTCTTGAAAGCTTAAACTTATCCTACGTTTCAAAAAGCAGTTCGATATTTGAATCTAGTTGAAGTCTGACCATAGACAAGATCTTCGTCTGTCGAATTATTTCAGGCAAGCCAGACTAACAAAAAGCTTTCTTAAGCGTAGGCCGGTGTCTAAGGGCAAAGGCCCATAAAATATAACAATTTGTCCCTCGGAGGAGGGAGCCCTACCTGAGGTCACTGCTGACCACCAGACAGGTTTTTGTATGACTAGTGCTGTGACGATCAGCTGTATCGTTTTATTTTCATCGATGTCGATAGCATACAAATTACGTTTGGCCGTCACTTTATTCATTAACGCTTTGGTGAATGACTCATGTGAGTCAATTCAATTTATGTGTCTGTTGTTAAAGTGGATGTTTTTGACACGCGATAGGATCGATTGTTTTCTTTCGCTGATTTTATTTTCTGTTTTTATTTCCTTTTACGTATCTAGTTACTTATAATCTTAAGGATGAGCTGGATACCAGTTTAGGTGACAGGTTTATATGATGATACTTGTGCTGTAATTTTGTCGATTATTTGAGTAAATAATCGACGAGAGCACATCACTAATGAGCACGTTGTTGCAGCCGGTTTGACATTTCACGGCCAAGGCCTCGCTACCCCGTCCCTATAAAAATAAAAATGTAAATATTAGGTCCTCAGCCCCTTGTGGCTTTTAATTGACATAAAAGCGACCAATCGGCAAACCTTTGATGAAAATAATATTATATTTCAAATAAGTTTAGGATAATATTTAGTTCGAAAATCATTGAGCAAGCTTAGTTATGAAGAATGATGGTAGATTTATGTACTTAATAGATATTTTATTTTTAAAAATCAATCTCTTTTTCTTATTTCGAATCAAGTAAGTACTTAACAATAACTTTAAATTACTTATTAATTTTTCAGGTAAAGTCTCCTTACTACTTTACTCTTTACGTTCCAACTCCCTAAACTTGAATACCAAACAATTTGAAACGCAAAGGTTATCAAAGACGAAACAAGATAACTTTTATCTGATAAGAAAAAAACTACTCATAACCGTGTAGTGTTACCAAAACTAGCGTCACAAAAACTTATAAACACTGTCTTTGTAACGTTGGGAAACACGTGGCGGATACAGATGTTCCCTAATTTGGATAAAAAACCTCACGTGCACCCAACGGTTGTAGGTTATTGTTTAATTGACAGGGGATATTAACCATTACCTCACAGGGCTATCATACGAGGTTAAATACTTCCGAATTGTTAAACTTCATTCTATCATTTGGCAAAGTGGTAGAAATTCATAAAATAATATGAATAACTCACTCAGTGTTTTTTCAGTATAAATTTCAGATACCTTAACCCAAATATTTCAGTGAGGACGTGATGGAATCCAAAAATCTAATGTTAAAAATTAAAAAAATAACATGAACGCTGTTATAGATATCCACTTTTTTTATACAACAAATTAGACAAACTAGCATACGGCCCATCACCTGATGGGAAGCGGTTACCGTAGCCTATGGACGCCTGCAATACCAGAGGCATCACAAGCGCGTTGCCGACCCTTTAAAACGTTTAAAACGCCCTTTTTGAAGAACCCCATGCTATAGTCCATATTTTATACCTCCTGTATTGACCCTCTAAAGCCTCCTAAATGGTCCGCGAATTATAAAATTCAAAGGTGTTGATACATATACGTACAATAATCCGTACGTCAAAAGAACCTTTATCATGCCTTTATCTAATTCATATCATCTTCAGATTACATCGCTCAGCCCGACAACAAAAGTCAAAGAATAAAAAGAACAAAAAAAGTCATTCGATTCTTCAATAAAGGGATGAAGTGCTAAGACCGGTTTAGATGGAGATGTGAAAAGTATCGATAATATGCTAATCGGCGGTCGATAAACCTGCTATTCAATCGATTAATTTAACGTCGATAGTTGGTACCTAATGAGTGTAGCATAATGAGCAAATAAATTTAAAGAGTTATTGGACTAGTTCTTAGGGGTCCACAACTGTGCAACCCGTTTTGAAAACGGTAATACAAATTATGGTAAAAACATTAATCGCATTATCACTATCATCAATACTTAGGTACACATAATAAAACAAGGCCTCCAGCAGGCCTACCATCAAGCTCTGTCTGGCTCTGTCTCTGGCTGGGGTTTTGAGTCTGGGTGTGAGTGTTGACTAAATAAATAGTACGTCGAAACGTACACAGGTGTGCCGTGGGCACTCACACAGACTCAAAACCAGAAACAAAGCCAGACAGAGCTTGTGGTAGGCTAAGTGGCTATAATTTCAGAAAGTAGATGCAAATCGCTTTTTTCTCTGATTTTTTAAAGAAGTTTTTCATATATTCGCGGACAGAGGCGGGATGCTTAAGCTATTATTTTATTTATTCAACAAACAAAATAAAAAAACGTACAATATGATGCAGCGTACCAATTTACAATAGCAGGCAATATCTATAATATTTTATTGCTGCATTTATTACATTTTTCATATAAATATAATTTCGAATTGAAATATTCCTTCGTATTTGTACGGCCGCGGCCGCTTGGGTAGCTCTCATTAGCGTTAGGATGTTAAATTATTATGTACGGGACCATTTAACGTTTCTCCACGCTCTATCCTTTCGTAATTGAGAAGATTTATTCTCAGTAAAGGTGGTAAAAGTAAGTTTTTTAGATTCAAACTACTCAACTTGTACTAACGGACAATATTTCAAGTTCTGGATAGATTTTGGGCTTACGATGTTTTACTTAGAGTTACTTATTTATTTGCAAATAACTATCTTTTATATGACTTAAACGCGTCACGAAAAGCTTAATCTTTTTTCTGTAGCTAAAACGATTTACTGTATATATCTATTACACGGGTAAGGGGTTACCTAACCTACGTAAAATTGTTAGGTTGGCTTACTCCTGTAATATAAACCTAATAAGTATAAGTCGTCCTGCTTAAAATTAAAACATTTTTTATTCTATATAAAAACATATTTTACTTGCTGATGGAGCATATGACCCACCTGATGTTAAGCGTTAATCGTTGCCTATGATTTAGCATTGCCTCGTAGGTCACCTGCCTTACGATGCACTGCCCTGCGTCCATCAACTTGAGGCTATCAGATGTTTCGCCTCACGTGCCAGTAATTTCACTGCCATCCACACCCTTCAAACCGAAACACAGCCACGCTGTTCCACGGCAGAAGTAAGCATGGTGGTAGTGCTTCCCCGGACGAGCCACACACAAAGAGTATCTCTCTCTACTACTACTAAATTACTTTAAAGTTTCAGTTTCATTTATTTTATTCCAGTAAGATAACATGGAACACTTACACTTGGAAAAGTCAAAATAATTAAACAATGTTCATAATAAAAAATAAACTATTACAAAGAATAACAACAAAATAATAATAACAGTACAAAATATTGTAAACCATACATTTAAGGCGTGTTTAAATCATCAGCGAGTGCTTCGTCACTCTTGACGAATAAGATTAGATTTTATAATAAGATTTGGTCATTAATAATTCCCTAACCTTAACACTAAAACAGTCATGACTTGAATTTCTCAGGTCATGTGACAATTTATTGTAAACATTATTGGTTGGTAGAGTTTACGCATTGTGTAACTTTTGACAGTTTTATTATGTATCTTTTATAAATATTGGGGTAGAATTATAAAAGAACCACAAACTGGTGTCTCGAATTACATTGTTCATTTTTAAGTGATAATTTTGACTATTGAATAAACCCCTATGACTTTTTAATTAAAAACTTCGTTTACGAAAACAATTTAATAGATTTCAAAGAGGTTTCAAATACCGGGGATAGGTGATGTATAGCCGGTAACATTTCCTGATGAAGTCGGTAGTCGGTAGATTACGGATATGTTATCTGTGATCTAGCGCTCAAGTTCCCATGGGGGCCATGGGGGACAATGGTGAGGATGTGGGAATGGTATGGTGAACCCATGTTATAATGGCGCAGAGTTATTACAGTTGAAATAATTTACAATTTTTGCATTGTTTGTGTAACTCTTCTGTGAATTATTATGTGGATTTCACAACTTATTAATTTATAATACAATTTTTTTTTATTTACAAATGGCTCTAGGTTGATGATTGATCATTGTTCTTTGATATTCGTACGTAACGTAGTAAAGTTAAGGCCTGCGCACACCTCTGTCATTATATATTATAGCATTTATAGCGATCAGTGAAACGCTGTCGCTGTCAAATTTGACAGCGTTTCACTGATCGCTACCGCCAGCGAACTAGGTGTGCGCAGGCCTTTAAGGCTCGAACACACCTAGTTCGCTGGCGGTAGCGATCAGTGAAACGCTGTCAAATATCGCTGTCAGATTTGAGATTTGACAGCGAATATTTGACAGCGTTTCACTGATCGCTACCGCCAGCGAACTAGGTGTGCGCAGGCCTTTACATATTCGCTGTTATCAAAGTGACTATTTGTCTGATATTTTCATAATTTTTCAAAAATTCGAAATTTTAATCATAAAAGGAATAAAATTATATACTTTATTCATTCGTTATTTTAGTGATTCAATGAAAATAACTTCTATCAATAAGCTTAACAGTAGTTAGTAAAGTACAGGCACTTCACTAACTACTGTTAAGTTGAAATTCTTTGCCAAAGAGCGCGTAAGACTTTGCTACGAAGAGTGCGTTGAACTCTTTTCTATGCACGTTTTCAAGTCTCTATTAAAACCCTTATTCCTTAGAAACGGTAACCGACATTCGACGTCCGTTAATTTGGGGATGATCCTATTCTTCTTCTTCTTATCGTGTCACTGATTCTTTCGAACCAAGTGTGGTGAAAGGATTTTAAATGCGCCTCAAAGAGGCTCCTAGCGATGATCCTATAAAATAAATTCAATACTTATTCTAACAGTATCTTTACTGCCGTAACATAGCGTCAGTGAAAACGGTCGCTGTTTTTTATAAAAGCAAAGGTTTACTGACGCCTAGCCTCATTGGGAGTCTAGACACACTAGGTTGTACGCTAACTCATTTAAAAGTACTAACTCATTAAGGAAATTTTCATGAGTTATTTATTGTTTGAGGATCTCATTAGTTTCAAAGTCCATTTTTAAAATACAAGTTTTAAAAACATTTAAGTATAACAAAAGTAACTAGATAAGCATGTTGAATTTTGAAAACAATGTATTAAAGTACCAAGTAAGAATGACTATTTTTAAACAAGGGTTATTTTAAAAAGTTTACGCCAGGTGGTCTGCGCGGACTCATCCGACATTAAAGTCCAAGCAAGGCATCATAGCCATCGTAGCTGTCATATTAACACAAAAAACAAACCGCGTGAGTGATGTACGTGTAGAATGTCACATGATGAGATGTGATCGCACAATGAGCCTTTTTGTTCTACAGTATTCTTGTTTTGAACGCGTTGATGTTTCGAAAATAGAACAAGGCTTTTTACGGTTGGTAACAAACTTTTTTTTTATTATATTAAGTATTGCAGGCTAAGTATTGCATTGCCATAACACCTGATGAAAGGGAGTAGCTTAACCTTATACAACTCACTCTTGTCTTAAAAATTCTTACTAAATTATAACGATCTGGAAATAGTGACGCTGGTAGAGAGTTCTACTCCTATACTTTTAACAGATTACGTCAAATACCAAAAAATACCGAAAAATATGAATGGGCAAAGAAAAGTGTCACCGAGAACGTAGAGTAGGTAAGAAGAGTTGACTTCGCTGGTTGTATGATTAAAGTTTCTTAAATATTACCCGAGCATCGGCGTACCAGCATTTATGGCAGCCTTATCGTAGTATCAAGAGTATGAAGACTCAAACCCCAGGATTGTACTCCATTATATCGATATCTTTAAAACAAGAGGCTTATAATTTATAATAATGAATTAAACCGAAGCCCGAAGTGCACCATCGATGGGTAAAAGCCAATAATATGATCAAACATCTTGTGCAATTCGCAAATTTTTTATTTGATTTTATTGAATAATTTGTTTTTTTTTCCTGTCAGGACAGAAAAGACAAACCAATAAGTTCATCATAATAATGCGTGTGAACTTAGCAGATCATTGTCCAGCAGATCAAAAAAAAAAGTGAGTTCTATTCGCATGCAGCATAGTTCTACAGTTCCTGATACTTTTCAGGAATAGTTCTGGCCTGAAAACCTGAAAAAAAAACAATTGAAAATATGCTCTGCCAACTTCCCGTAGCAGATCATTTTTCACCAATAAAATAAAAAAAAATATTTTCATGTGCCTAAAGCTCTGCTCTACAGTTCCTGATACTTTTCAGAAATAGTTCTGGCCTGAAAACCTGAAAAAAGTGATTTGAACAAAAAATATTAATATTTTTTTTATGGTTTTAAACAGTTTGCAAGAGCTAGAACTCTTTCGTCTCTCATAGATCCATACTAGAGCTACTACCTAGAACTTGAATCAAGTCTGGAACTCACGCAAAAAAACCAGCAGAGCAGGGTTGAAAGTTTAAAATATTTTTTTTATAGTGTTAAGGGGTTCGTAAAAACTAGCACTCTCGCGTTTATCATAGGTCCTTATAAGACCTATTACCTACAAATTGAATCAAGTCTAGAACTCACGCAAAAAAACCAGCAGGGCAGGGTTGAAAATTTAAAATATTTTTTTTATAGTGTTAAGGGGTTCGTAAAAACTAGCACTCTCGCGTTTATCATAGGTCCTTAAAAGACCTATTACCTACAAATTGAATCAAGTCTGGAACTCACGCAAAAAAACCAGCAGAGCAGGGTTGAAAGTTTAAAATATTTTTTTTATAGTGTTAAGGGCTTCGCAGAAAATAGCACTCTCGCGTTTATCATAGGTCCTTATAAGCCCTATAACCTACAAATTGAATCAAGTCTGGAACTCACGCAAAACGTTCAGCAGAGCAGGGTTGAAAGTTTAAAATATTTTTGACGTGATAACGTCTTATAAATCGATGGAGCCGGCTGCACGCACGAAAAAACATGACTCAGTCGTCGTTACGCCGTTTCGTCGTTCCATTTACCTGAGCCCGAGCCCGGGTCGGCTAAATGAGGGTAAGGGTAAATGAGGGTAAGGGTAAAGGTTCGGTCGGGTTCCGGGTCTGGGTCCGAGAGTCCGCGAGTCCGTGAGTCCGCGAGTCCGCGAGTCGGCGAGTCCGCGAGTCCGCGTGTCCGCGAGTCCGCGAGTCCGAGTCGGGTCCGGGTCCGGGTCCGGGTCCGGACCGGATTTTCATTCAATTTCATTCAGATTCATTCAGTTTCATTCAGTTTCATTCAGTTTCATTCAGTTTCATTCAGTTTCATTCAGTTTCATTCAGTTTCATTCAGTTTCATTCAGTTTCATTCAGTTTCATTCAAATTCATTCAGTTTCATTCAGTTTCATTCAGTTTCATTCAGTTTCATTCAGTTTCATTCAGTTTCATTCAGTTTCATTCAGTTTCATTCAGTTTCATTCAGTTTCATTCAGTTTCATTCAGTTTCAGAGATTGTTTCACCAAGCTGGTTTGCATAACTTGAACTGTAATAAACTACCCTTTACCGTCACACTATGCTTGATAAGTAATGACTTATCAAGCATAGTGTGACGGTAAAGTGATTTGAAAATGGAACACATTTACAAATGCACTGAGCGGCACACGCCTACTTACACAGCCTCTTTGCGCTAAAGTAAATCCTACTTACCGTGCATGTATGATGTAAAAGCAATAAAGGTTTATAGTTGCACTGCAAGTGTATACAAGTGTACCATGACATGTTGCCGATCCTACTGAAAATATGAAATAAAACCTCATGCATGTTTTTGAGTACCTACAATTATTTTATTTCAATTGCAAGTAGGTAATCATACTAATAGGTATCTTCCGGGAAAACATATAGACATAGACATAAACATTTATTTATTTACTACATAAGCAAAGCACACAATATAATCCAGTACATATTAATAACAATGCCTAAATTATAAATAAGAGTAATATGTAGTAATATGTTGTGTTGTGAAAATATGGGTCATGACGAATCCGATGTTATTTTTCTGAATGTGTATATATATATTTACTAGCAGTTAGTGACCGAGCTTCGCTCGGTATTTTTTTGATAACTTAGGTACTTATGAATGATGAAAAAATAAGAACTGGTTATTTAAAAAAAAACACGAGTGCAAGTGTTTTCGTAGTCCTTCAGTTCCAAAACTCGACAATAGATGGCGTTCTCTGTGAAACCCTTGAGTTCTCAGGTTCTCACAGAGCTTAGTTTTTGCTTCTGAGCAACAGATGGCGCTAGGAGTAATGATATTACGAAAAAGTTGTTTGTTCTAAACTCCGAACGCCGATATTTTCTAGAAATAAATCCTAGCTAGATCGATTTATCGTCCCCGAAAACCCCTGTATACTAAATTTCATGAAAATCGTTGGTGCCATTTCCGAGATCCTAAATATAATATACAAGATTTTCTCGTTTAAAGGTGTAAGATATATATATATATATATATATATATATATATATATGTATCTACATTATTCCATAGTTGGTCATTTAATAAATAAATAAATAAATTCAATAAAAGGCATGATGATTACAAATATAAAAAAAAAACTTTCCTTCCATTAGCATGATATGTTTTTTGGGTTTCTGATTATATGTATAAGTATGCGGGTTACAAACAAATATCCAAATAATAAATAGTAAATAAACATACTTCGTTTTCCTTACCAGTTAAAAAAACCTCATCAAGTTAAGTTCTCTTTCATAAACTCAACAACTCAATTGAACAACAAACAACTAAGCAGATGTTTTTCACCTGATGCGTCTACAACTTAAAATATAAACTTGCACACATACACTGCAGCAATATAAAATTTTTTTTTTTATTTTTTTTTACTTTAGTACGTCATTTTAAGTTAAAAAAAATAGGTAATAGGTATACCAAAATCAACGTTTTTTGTAAGTATTATAATAGTATATTATGCTACTAGTGAACAAAAGATGGATTTAAATCGAGGACCAAAGATGAATCACGAGCAAGTGCAGGATTCTAACGACTGAATCACGACCACAGGGAGTGATTCATGATGATTGAATGTTAGAATCCTCAACGACGCAAGTGATTCATGGTCCTCGATATAGATCCGTTTTATTCAAGAGTTGCATACTATACTATATACCATGACTTCGAGAAAAAGAAAGATTTAAGCGAAAAAGGATTAAAAACTATGTTACTTTGTTTATACTATTCTTATAATATGACCTAAAACAAATATCCCACTCACTCACTTTCCATCAGGTGTGATGGCAGCCAAATGCTTAGCTATCTATGTTAAAAAAAAAAAAAAAAAATTGATTTGATTTGTAAAAAAGCGGCCAAGTGCGAATCAGACTCGCCCATGAAGGGTTCCGTAGCAACAAGTAACATAATATAAAAGTTCTTGTAGTTCGTCGCAAGGTAAATTGCGGTTTAAGATTTATGACGTATAAAAAAAAATACTCACTAGATCTCGTTCAAACCAAATACCGTTGGAAGTTTGCATAGTAATGTACATTATATATTTTTTTTAGATTTATCATTCTCTTATTTTAGAAGTTAGAGGGGGGGGACCAACATTTTACCACTTTGGAAGTGTCTCTCGCGCAAACTATTCAGTTTAGAAAAAAAAGATTTTAGAAACCTCAACATAATTTTTGTAAACCTATTCATAGATTTACAAAAATTATGTTACGTAATTATGTACACGTATGGATGTGATGAAAAAAAAAAATTGAGTTTCACTTTCAATTATGTGGACCCCCAAAATTTGTTGTTTTTTTTCTATTTTTGTGTAAAAAAATAAAAATCTTAAAAAAATATACTATTTAACATGACATTCTATTTAACGCTAATGAAAATCGTATGTCAGCGTTAAATAGAATGTCATGTTAAATAGTATATTTTTTTAACACACTTAAATTCGAATTAATCTCAAATGTATAGTCTACAATTAGTCCTTTTGCGATTTTTAAAATGTCACTTAGTTATTTAGTTATGAATTTTTTTAAAACAAATCTCAAATTTTCGCACGACCCGCTCTTAATGCGGTTTACAGAATACATCTACTCGCCAAGTTTCATCAGGTTAGCTCTTACAGTTTTGGAGAAAAATGGCTGTGACATACGGACGGACAGACAGACAGACATGACGAATCTATAAGAAGATAAATGAATCTAAAAGAAAGATAAATGTAAAAGTTTTTTACTATACCTATTGGCCGACCTCTCTTTCATAAACTCAACAACTCAATTGAACAACAAACAACTAAGCAGATGTTTTTCATTCCTAGAATGCATTTTCAATCGATTTGTACTATTATCGAACTTTGTGTTGCATAACTTACTAAGTACAGTATTCATGATAGCGCCCTTTTTAGGGTTCCGTAGCCAAATGGCAAAAACGGAACCTTTATAGATTCGTCATGTCTGTCTGTCCGTCCGTATGTCATGGCCATTTTTCTCCGAAACCGTAAGAGCTAGACTAATTTAACTTGGCGAGTAGATATTTTCTGTGAACCGCATTAAGATTTTTACACAAAAATAGAAAAAAAACTATACATTTTGGGGGTATACTTAAAACTGAAACTCAAAAAAAAATCGGTTGTCTGTAAAGTCGGTTTACTGACGATAGTTGAACGTGATAACGTCATAAGAAAATACTGATGAAATGGTTGCATTTTTCAAAAGAAAACTTCAGTTTTACTGAATTGAATTGAATGTGAATGAAACTGAATGATACTGAATGAAACTGAATGAAACTGAATGAAACTGAATGGAACTGAATGAAAATCCGGACCCGGACCCGGACCCAGACTGAACCCTTACCCTTACCCTCATTAACCTTTACCCTCATTTACCCTTACCCATTACGGGCTCGGGCTCAGGTAAATGAAACGACGAAACGACGTAACGACGCATGAGTCATGTTTTTTCGTGCGTGCAGCCGGCTCCATCGATTTATAAGACGTTATCACGTCAAAAAAGTTTTTGACGTGATAACGTCTTATAAATCGATGGAGCCGGCTGCACGCACGAAAAAACATGACTCATGCGTCGTTACGTCGTTTCGTCGTTCCATTTACCTGAGCCCGAGCCCGGGTCAGGTAATGGGTAAGGGTAAATGAGGGTAAGGGTAAGGGTTCGGTCGGGTTCCGGGTCCGTGTCCGAGAGTCCGAGTCCGAGTCCGAGTCCGAGTCCGAGTCCGAGTCCGAGTCCGAGTCCGAGTCCGAGTCCGAGTCCGAGTCCGAGTCCGAGTCCGAGTCCGAGTCCGAGTCCGAGTCCGAGTCCGAGTCCGAGTCCGAGTCCGATCTCTGAGAGAGACTCTGAGCATAGCCTTAACCATAGCTTGTTGAGCGACTTTTAATTTATGAACCCGTCAGTGTCCACGTGTTATTATAACTGGTAGGACGCACTGGCTTTCGTTTTTGAGCACTGTGGGATGGGTTACTAGAAGAACTGACGAAGTTTCCCAAATACCGCCCAACCTAGCTGAATTCTCTTACTTACTGCTCCATACTGTACTATCATAATAAAGTCAGGTTTAATTCAAATATTCTGGATGTAGAAGTTGATGCTTGACCATTGCTTCTCCATTAGGTTCATATTTGGTTTACGCAAATATGACCATGTTTCCGATTTTTGTAATAAGCTTAAGTGGTTGCCTATTCGTTTTTGCAGGAATACTCGTCTCCTTTCCCTCTTGTACAGTTTCATGTTTAACCCCTCCACCCCCCTTATCTAAAAGTTAAACTAATCTCAACGCTTTGAATACCTAAATCTTTCTAACTCTCGTACCTTACGGTCTTCTGAAACTCTACAACTTCCTGTCCACTCTTATTCTTTCTATAAGCACTTATTCACTGTACAAGCTATCCGTATTTGGAACTCTCTTCCTATTGATATCAGAAAAGTGATATCTCTACCCATCTTCAAAAAGCTTTTGCACAGCCGCTATTCAGTTGAATTAGGAAGTCGCTACTTTCGTCAGCCTATATGAGATCCGAACGGCTCTCAAGCAGCTAAAGAGTAACAAGGCACCGGGGGAAGACGGAATAACGACAGATCTTCTGAAAGCAGGCGGAACGCCGATACTTGAGGTTCTTCAGAAGCTTTTTAATTCTGTCATCCTCGAGGGTACGACGCCTGAAGCGTGGGGCAGGAGCGTAGTGGTGCTCTTCTCCAAGAAGGGTAATAACACCCTCTTAAAGAACTATAGGCCCATCTCTCTGATGAGACTATCTGACTATCTTAGCCACGTCTATAAGCTGTTTCGAAAGTAGTTACCAATCGTCTGGCTCGATGATTCAATGACTTTCAGCCTCCCGAACAAGCCGGGTTCCGGAAAGGCACCATAGACCACATCCATACGCTACAGCAGATTTTACAGAAGACTGAGGAGTATAATCGGCCACTTTGCTTAGCGTTTGTGGACTATGAGAAAGCCTTCGATTCAGTCGAAACCTGGGCAGTGCTACAGTCGCTCCAGCGGTGTCAAATTGACTATCGGTATATCGAAGTGTTGAAATGTATCTACAGGAATGCCGCAATGTTTATCCAACTTCAGGACCAGAGTACAAATCCAATCCACATGCAAAAAAGGGTGAGACAGGGGGATGTCATATCTCCGAAAATGTTCAGCTCGGCACTGGAGGATATTTTCAAGCTCGTGTCCTGGACAAGGTATGGCATTAACATCAACGGCGAATTCATCACTCACCTTCGATTTACCGACGTCTTCCAGTCTTCCAGCAACTCCGCCATTATGACTAAATAGTCATAATGGCGGAGTCGCTGGAAGGCACAATGCTCAGAGACCTCAAAATTGTCTCCCAACAGGTGGGTCTAAAAAAATGAACATGACCAAGACAAAAATCATGTCTAATGCTCATGTTAATTTGGGTCAAACGATCCAATTAGGTAGAGCCAACTTCGACAAAGAGGTCAGCCGACGAATCCAACTCAGATGGGCAGCGTCGGGAAATTGCGCCACATCTTGTCGCAGGTACCGCAACGCCTCAAGACAAAAGTCTTTAATCAGTGCTTCTTGCCAGTGATGACTTACGGAACTGAAACGTGGTCGCTAACTATTGGGCTCGTACACAAGCTCAAAGTCGCGCAACGAGCTATATATAGAGAGAGCTATGCTGGGAGTTTCACTACGTGATAGAATCAGAAATGAGGATATCCGTAGAAGAACCAAGGTCACCTACATAGCTCTTAGAATTAGTAAATTGAAGTGGCAATGGGCAGGTCATTTAGCTCGAAGAACCGACAACCGTTGGGGAATAAAGGTTCTCGAATGGCGACCACGAACCGGAAGACGAAAAGTAGGGCGCCCACCCACCACATGGCCTGACGACATTGTTAAGATCGCAGGAAGTCGGTGAATGGAAAGGGCTCAGAATCGTTCTTCCTGGAAATGTGAAGGGGAGGCCTATGTCCAGCAGTGGACTTCTTCAGCCTGATGATGATTATAGATTAACTTAAAAAAAACCTTTTTAGTCATTTGAACTTAGCATTGTGTCATAATTTTTGAATTTTGCGATATTTTACAATAAAAATATATCCGCCCTGTTTTGGGACGTTTACTGGGCGTAAATGGACGTTTACTCGGCATTTACTCAATACGTCCATAAATGCCTAGGCAAAAACCCATCTCTAAGTGTACCCAAGATATTTAGATGAAGCAAAAACTAAGCTCTGTGAGAACCTGAGAACTCAAGGGTTTCACAGAGAACGCCATCTATTGTCGAGTTTTGGAACTAAAGGACTACGAAAACACTTGCACTCGTGTTTTTTTTTAAATAACCAGTTCTTATTTTTGACGTGACAACGTCTTATAATTCGATGGAGCCGGCTGCACGCACGAAAAAACATGACTCATGCGGCGTTACCTCGCTCTGAGGCGCTCAAGTGCAAGCGAGAGCGCGGAACGAGCGACAAAGAGGCACAATCGGCCTCCGCGTTCGGCAGCGTTCGACATCTGTGTATTTTTTTATGACGTTATCACGTTCAACTATCGTCTGTAAACCGCCTTTACAGATAACCGATTTTTTTTTTATAGTGTTAAGGGGTTCGTAAAAACTAGCACTCTCGCGTTTATAATAGGTCCTTAAAAGCCCTATAACCTACAAATTGAATCAAATCTGGAACTCACGCAAAACAACCAGCAGAGCAGGGTTGAAAGTTTAAAATATTTTTTTTATAGTGTTAAGGGGTTCGTAGAAACTAGCACTCTCGCGTTTATAATAGGTCCTTAAAAGCCCTATAACCTACAAATTGAATTAAATCTGAAACTCACGCAAAACGACCAGCAGAGCAGGGTTGAAAGTTAAAAATATTTTTTTTATAGTGTTAAGGGGTTCGTAGAAACTAGCACTCTCAAGTTTATCATAGGTCCTTATAAGCCCTATTGTTACCCGTCAAAGTGACCTCTGCGGTTTTGGTAGATGGTATGCCTAGCTAGCTTGGGGTTCTGTTCTAATTGGAGGCAACAGGAAGATTGGAGGGCGCCACAGGCTCTAAACTTTAACTTGGACAAGAGCCTGAGTGTCCAGCGATGATAATATTATTATTGAAGAAGACGAAGCAGATTGTGGTACATTGGAATAATTTTATTTCTTACACAAATATGTCTAAAATTAATTTATCTAAAGTTATTCACAAACGTCCTGAGACGACCAAGGAAAAGGAGTTTATTTTAATTAACAAGGTGTTTTCTTTATCCTGGGACAACCAAGAAATACCTATTCAAAGAAAGTTGATTACAATAGTTGGATTGACTAATTGACTGTTTTTATACGGGCATTCATATCCTTACATCCTCCACACACCTAAGGAACTATCTCTGTTAGTACCTACCTAATTCCCTACCTACTTATAACTAAACATGCAAGCTCTCTATCATACAACTATGTTAGTACACCTAGGAGTTATGGGATATGCATTTTAAATGCCCTGCTGATATTACAAGAGACAATGATTTGAAATTACTAAAATGAGCCGAGAGGCTACTTTCTTAAAGATATTTATAATTTGATTAATGCTACAATATTCAACGATGGTGAAGCCAACTTAGCCCTCTAAAGCACTAAGGCCTATACAATTGAGGGGAAAACGTACTTGAATACCTACTAATAAATCTACATTCAACACCGAGACTATCGGCTACAACGGTCCCTTCCTCACTTGAAATAAGTCTGCCAAAAGGCCCTAATACATAACCTAAAACCTAACCTTGTCACTTGCACTGTACTCTCACTGAGTTATGAAGATGAGAAACATACTAAAATCGAGGGGCACCGAAGATTACCATGAGACCACTGTCAATATATATGGAACGCAATCACCTGATTAGTAAGGCAGCGTGGGAAGGCCGAACCACGAATCATGGCCTTTTCCCCAAGCACGGATGAATTGATGGGACCAGTCAAACCCCGATCTACTGGCGGTGACGTGAAGGACCTGTCCCCTTCCAAGAGCCGAGCAGCTTCTTCTGAAACGCGTCATAAAAAAAATCAATATCCATACAACATAAACGACAACCTAAAATTGTTATTCTGAAACCGAGGCGGGGATTCCTCTGCACATGTTTGAGTCCAACAGAGTATGAAGCTATACGTGATCTGATAGATAACTTCAGATTAGCAGCCAAGCTTACCTTCTGCTCGGAGCGTGGTGATTTTTCTCTGGGATCGATAGCACGGAACGGACGCCTTCCGACCCAAACCAGTGCCGCAGTTCGCCGCCTCTCTCAAACATTTTACTTCAACAGCGATGCATACACGCACCCAATAATCCTAAAACAAGAACAAACGAACATTTAGTTCCCGACATTTCACTCGCCGCTTCTCACTGTACAATCACAATTGTCCAGAGGTAACTTACCACTTTCTATACTCCGACACACGTCCACTCATCACTTCTTCCACAAAGAAGGTCCCCTTAGCATAGGGCTATTTCAAAATAAAAAATTCCAATCAAAATTTACGGGGCTGAACCGTGAGACCGATCGCCGCCATTAGAAGAGCAAAAGACCACGTCCCGTGACATACCCCGCGTGACACTACTATCTAATGACAGTCAGTGGATCTGACAGCTGTCACCATCCTCAAATGTTGCCACCCCTATGACGCTAAAAGAAACCAAAGAGACAGACACAAACCCGCGTGCTGCCATCTAAGTGAAATGCCCGGAACTAGATTGCCAACCATTTGACTAAAATCGAAGTACACGTTTTAATTGTACAAAAAAGCCACTAGGTGGCGTCGTAACGTTTTGACCCGTTACACTATAACCTACAA
Organism: Thera obeliscata; assembly: GCA_947578465.1. Classification (NCBI taxonomy): domain Eukaryota; kingdom Metazoa; phylum Arthropoda; class Insecta; order Lepidoptera; family Geometridae; genus Thera; species Thera obeliscata. Next base: position 15,996,732 of record OX387912.1, on the reverse strand, counting down.
ATTGAATCACGTCTGGAACTCACGCAAAACGTTCAGCAGAGCAGGGTTGAAAGTTTAAAATATTTTTTTTATAGTGTTAAGGGGTTCGTAAAAACTAGCACTCTCGCGTTTATAATAGGTCCTTAAAAGCCCTATAACCTACAAATTGAATTAAATCTGGAACTCACGCAAAACGACCAGCAGAGCAGGGTTGAAAGTTAAAAATATTTTTTTTATAGTGTTAAGGGGTTCGTAGAAACTAGTACTCTCGCGTTTATCATAGGTCCTTATAAGCCCTATAACCTACAAATTGAATCACGTCTGGAACTCACGCAAAACGTTCAGCAGAGCAGGGTTGAAAGTTTAAAATATTTTTTTTATATTGTTAAGGGGTTCGTAGAAACTAGCACTCTCAAGTTTGTCATAGGTCCTTATAAGCCCTATAACTTACAAATTGAATTACGTCTGGAACTCACGCAAACCGTTCAGCAGAGCAGGGTTGAAAGTTTAAAATATTTTTTTTATAGTGTTAAGGGGTTCGTAGAAACTAGCACTCTCGCGTTTATCATAGGTCCTTATAAGCCCTATAACCTACAAATTGAATCAAGTCTGGAACTCACGCAAAACGTTCAGCAGAGCAGGGTTGAAAGTTTAAAATATTTTTTTTATATTGTTAAGGGGTTCGTAGAAACTAGCACTCTCAAGTTTATCATAGGTCCTTATAAGCCCTATAACCATCAAATTGAATTAAGTCTGGAACTCACGCAAAAAAACCAGCAGAGCAGGGTTGAAAGTTTAAATTATTTTTTTTATAGTGTTAAGGGGTTCGTAGAAACTAGCACTCTCGCGTTTATCATAGGTCCTTATAAGCCCTATAACCTACAAATTGAATTAAAACTGGAACTCACGCAAAAAAACCAGCAGAGCAGGGTTGAAAGTTTAAAATATTTTTTTTATAGTGTTAAGGGGTTCGTAGAAACTAGCACTCTCGCGTTTATCATAGGTCCTTATAAGCCCTATAACTTACAAATTGAATCAAGTCTGGAACTCACGCAAAACGTTCAGCAGAGCAGGGTTGAAAGTTTAAAATATTTTTTTTATAGTGTTAAGGGGTTCGTAGAAACTAGCACTCTCGCGTTTATCATAGGTCCTTATAAGCCCTATAACCTACAAATTGAATCACGTCTGGAACTCACGCAAAACGTTCAGCAGAGCAGGGTTGAAAGTTTAAAATATTTTTTTTATAGTGTTAAGGGGTTCGTAGAAACTAGCACTCTCGCGTTTATCATAGGTCCTTATAAGCCCTATATTATACAAATTGAATTACGTCTGGAACTCACGCAAAACGTTCAGCAGAGCAGGGTTGAAAGTTTAAAATATTTTTTTTATAGTGTTTAGGGGTTCGTAAAAACTAGCACTCTCGCGTTTATCATAGGTCCTTATAAGTCCTATAACCTACAAATTGAATTAAGTCTGGAACTCACGCAAAAAAACCAGCAGAGCAGGGTTGAAAGTTTAAAATATTTTTTTTATAGTGTTAAGGGGTTCGTAGAAACTAGCACTCTCGCGTTTATCATAGTTCCTTATAAGCCCTATAACCTACAAATTGAATCAAGTCTGGAACTCACGCAAAACGTTCAGCAGAGCAGGGTTGAAAGTTTAAAATATTTTTTTTATAGTGTTAAGGGGTTCGTAAAAACTAGCACTCTCGCGTTTATAATAGGTCCTTAAAAGCCCTATAACCTACAAATTGAATTAAATCTGAAACTCACGCAAAACGACCAGCAGAGCAGGGTTGAAAGTTAAAAATATTTTTTTTATAGTGTTAAGGGGTTCGTAGAAACTAGCACTCTCAAGTTTATCATAGGTCCTTATAAGCCCTATAACCTACAAATTGAATCACGTCTGGAACTCACGCAAAACGTTCAGCAGAGCAGGGTTGAAAGTTTAAAATATTTTTTTTATAGTGTTAAGGGGTTCGTAGAAACTAGCATTCTCGCGTTTATCATAGGTCCTTATAAGCCCTATAACTTACAAATTGAATTACGTCTGGAACTCACGCAAACCGTTCAGCAGAGCAGGGTTGAAAGTTTAAAATATTTTTTTTATAGTGATAAGGGGTTCGTAAAAACTAGCACTCTCGCGTTTATCATAGGTCCTTATAAGCCCTATAACCTACAAATTGAATCACGTCTGGAACTCACGCAAAACGTTCAGCAGAGCAGGGTTGAAAGTTTAAAATATTTTTTTTATAGTGTTAAGGGGTTCGTAGAAACTAGCACTCTCGCGTTTATCATAGGTCCTTATAAGCCCTATAACCTACAAATTGAATCAAGTCTGGAACTCACGCAAACCGTTCAGCAGAGCAGGGTTGAAAGTTTAAAATATTTTTTTTATAGTGTTAAGGGGTTTGTAAAAACTAGCACTCTCGCGTTTATCATAGGTCCTTATAAGCCCTATAACCTACAAATTGAATCACGTCTGGAACTCAAGCAAACCGTTCAGCAGAGCAGGGTTGAAAGTTTAAAATATTTTTTTTATAGTGTTAAGGGATTCGTAGAAACTAGCACTCTCACGTTTATCATAGGTCCTTATAAGCCCTATAACCTACAAATTGAATTAAGTCTGGAACTCACGCAAAAAAACCAGCAGAGCAGGGTTGAAAGTTTAAATTATTTTTTTTATAGTGTTAAGGGGTTCGTAGAAACTAGCACTCTCGCGTTTATCATAGGTCCTTATAAGCCCTATAACCTACAAATTGAATCAAGTCTGGAACTCACGCAAAACGTTCAGCAGAGCAGGGTTGAAAGTTTAAAATATTTTTTTTATAGTGTTAAGGGGTTCGTAGAAACTAGCACTCTCGCGTTTATCATAGGTCCTTAAAAGCCCTATAACCTACAAATTGAATTAAATCTGGAACTCACGCAAAACGACCAGCAGAGCAGGGTTGAAAGTTTAAAATATTTTTTTTATAGTGTTAAGGGGTTCGTAGAAACTAGCACTCTCGCGTTTATCATAGGTCCTTATAAGCCCTATAACCTACAAATTGAATCACGTCTGGAACTCACGCAAAACGTTCAGCAGAGCAGGGTTGAAAGTTTAAAATATTTTTTTTATAGTGTTAAGGGGTTCGTAGAAACTAGCACTCTCGCGTTTATCATAGGTCCTTATAAGCCCTATATTATACAAATTGAATTACGTCTGGAACTCACGCAAAACGTTCAGCAGAGCAGGGTTGAAAGTTTAAAATATTTTTTTTATAGTGTTAAGGGGTTCGTAAAAACTAGCACTCTCGCGTTTATAATAGGTCCTTAAAAGCCCTATAACCTACAAATTGAATTAAATCTGAAACTCACGCAAAACGACCAGCAGAGCAGGGTTGAAAGTTAAAAATATTTTTTTTATAGTGTTAAGGGGTTCGTAGAAACTAGCACTCTCAAGTTTATCATAGGTCCTTATAAGCCCTATAACCTACAAATTGAATCACGTCTGGAACTCACGCAAAACGTTCAGCAGAGCAGGGTTGAAAGTTTAAAATATTTTTTTTATATTGTTAAGGGGTTCGTAGAAACTAGCACTCTCGCGTTTATCATAGGTCCTTATAAGCCCTATAACTTACAAATTGAATTACGTCTGGAACTCACGCAAACCGTTCAGCAGAGCAGGGTTGAAAGTTTAAAATATTTTTTTTATAGTGATAAGGGGTTCGTAAAAACTAGCACTCTCGCGTTTATCATAGGTCCTTATAAGCCCTATAACCTACAAATTGAATCACGTCTGGAACTCACGCAAAACGTTCAGCAGAGCAGGGTTGAAAGTTTAAAATATTTTTTTTATAGTGTTAAGGGGTTCGTAGAAACTAGAACTCTCGCGTTTATCATAGGTCCTTATAAGCCCTATAACCTACAAATTGAATCAAGTCTGGAACTCACGCAAACCGTTCAGCAGAGCAGGGTTGAAAGTTTAAAATATTTTTTTTATAGTGTTAAGGGGTTTGTAAAAACTAGCACTCTCGCGTTTATCATAGGTCCTTATAAGCCCTATAACCTACAAATTGAATCACGTCTGGAACTCAAGCAAACCGTGCAGCAGAGCAGGGTTGAAAGTTTAAAATATTTTTTTTATAGTGTTAAGGGATTCGTAGAAACTAGCACTCTCACGTTTATCATAGGTCCTTATAAGCCCTATAACCTACAAATTGAATTAAGTCTGGAACTCACGCAAAAAAACCAGCAGAGCAGGGTTGAAAGTTTAAATTATTTTTTTTATAGTGTTAAGGGGTTCGTAGAAACTAGCACTCTCGCGTTTATCATAGGTCCTTATAAGCCCTATAACCTACAAATTGAATCAAGTCTGGAACTCACGCAAAACGTTCAGCAGAGCAGGGTTGAAAGTTTAAAATATTTTTTTTATAGTGTTAAGGGGTTCGTAAAAACTAGCACTCTCGCGTTTATAATAGGTCCTTAAAAGCCCTATATTCTACAAATTGAATTAAATCTGGAACTCACGCAAAAAAACCAGCAGAGCAGGGTTGAAAGTTTAAAATATTTTTTTTATAGTGTTAAGGGGTTCGTAGAAACTAGCACTCTCGCGTTTATCATAGGTCCTTATAAGCCCTATAACCTACAAATTGAATCACGTCTAGAACTCACGCAAAACGTTCAGCAGAGCAGGGTTGAAAGTTTAAAATATTTTTTTTATAGTGTTAAGGGGTTCGTAAAAACTAGCACTCTCGCGTTTATAATAGGTCCTTAAAAGCCCTATAACCTACAAATTGAATTAAATCTGGAACTCACGCAAAACGACCAGCAGAGCAGGGTTGAAAGTTAAAAATATTTTTTTTATAGTGTTAAGGGGTTCGTAGAAACTAGCACTCTCAAGTTTATCATAGGTCCTTATAAGCCCTATAACCTACAAATTGAATCACGTCTGGAACTCACGCAAAACGTTCAGCAGAGCAGGGTTGAAAGTTTAAAATATTTTTTTTATAGTGTTAAGGGGTTCGTAGAAACTAGCACTCTCAAGTTTATCATAGGTCCTTATAAGCCCTATAACCTTCAAATTGAATCACGTCTGGAACTAACGCAAAACGTTCAGCAGAGCAGGGTTGAAAGTTTAAAATATTTTTTTTATATTGTTAAGGGGTTCGTAGAAACTAGCACTCTCGCGTTTATCATAGGTCCTTATAAGCCCTATAACCTACAAATTGAATTAAATCTGGAACTCACGCAAAACGACCAGCAGAGCAGGGTTGAAAGTTTAAAATATTTTTTTTATAGTGTTAAGGGGTTCGTAGAAACTAGCACTCTCGCGTTTATCATAGGTCCTTATAAGCCCTATAACCTACAAATTGAATCACTTTGGAACTCACGCAAAACGACCAGCAGAGCAGGGTTAATAGTTTAAAATATTTTTTTTATAGTGTTAAGTTAAGTTTTTAAAGTGTTTTTATTTGTGTTTTTTTATACTGAGTTCTAGTTTTTTGGCGTGAGTTCCAGGCTTGATTCAAATATAAGGTTATCGGGCTTATAAGGACCTATGATAAACACGAGAGTGCTAGTTTATACGAACCCCTTAACACTATAAAAAAATATTTTAAACTTTCAACCCTGCTCTGCTGGTTTTTTTGCGTGAGTTCCAGACTTGATTCAAATATATGGTAATAGGTCTTATAAGGATCTATGATAAACGCGAGAGTGCTAGTTTTTACGAACCCCTTAACACTATAAAAAAAATACTTTAAACTTTCAACCCTGCTCTGCTGGTTTTTTTGCGAGAGTTCCAGACTTGATTCAAATTGTAGGTTATAGGGCTTATAAGGACCTATGATAAACGCGAGAGTGCTAGTTTTTACGAATCCCTTAACACTATAAAAAAAATAATTTAAACTTTCAACCCTGCTCTGCTGGTTTTTTTGCGTGAGTTCCAGACTTTATTCAATTTGTAGGTTATAGGGCTTATAAGGACCTATGATAAACGCGAGAGTGCTAGTTTCTACGAACCCCTTAACACTATAAAAAAAATATTTTAAACTTTCAACCCTGCTCTGCTGGTCGTTTAGCGTGAGTTCCAGATTTAATTCAATTTGAAGGTTATAGGGCTTTTAAGGACCTATGATAAACTTGAGAGTGCTAGTTTCTACGAACCCCTTAACATTATTAAAAAAAATATTTTAAACTTTCAACCCTGCTCTGCTGGTTTTTTTGCGTGAGTTCCAGACTTGATTCAATTTGTAGGTTATAGGGCTTATAAGGACCTATGATAAACGCGAGAGTGCTAGTTTCTACGAACCCCTTAACACTATAAAAAAAATAATTTAAACTTTCAACCCTGCTCTGCTGGTTTTTTTGCGTGAGTTCCAGACTTTATTCAATTTGTAGGTTATAGGGCTTATAAGGACCTATGATAAACGCGAGAGTGCTAGTTTCTACGAACCCCTTAAACTATAAAAAAAATATTTTAAACTTTCAACCCTGCTCTGCTGGTCGTTTTGCGTGAGTTCCAGATTTAATTCAATTTTTAGGTTATAGGGCTTTTAAGGACCTATTATAAACGCGAGAGTGCTAGTTTTTACGAACCCCTTAACACTATAAAAAAAATATTTTAAACTTTCAACCCTGCTCTGCTGAACGTTTTGCGTGAGTTCCAGACTTGATTCAATTTGTAGGTTATAGGGCTTATAAGGAACTATGATAAGCGCGAGAGTGCTAGTTTCTACGAACCCCTTAACACTATAAAAAAAATATTTTAAACTTTCAACCCTGCTCTGCTGAACGTATTGCGTGAGTTCCAGACGTAATTCAATTTGTATAATATAGGGCTTATAAGGACCTATGATAAACGCGAGAGTGCTAGTTTCTACGAACCCCTTAACACTATAAAAAAAATATTTTAAACTTTCAACCCTGCTCTGCTGGTTTTTTTGCGTGAGTTCCAGACTTAATTCAATTTGTAGGTTATAGGGCTTATAAGGACCTATGATAAACGCGAGAGTGCTAGTTTTTACGAACCCCTAAACACTATAAAAAAAATATTTTAAACTTTCAACCCTGCTCTGCTGGTTTTTTTGCGTGAGTTCCAGACTTAATTCAATTTGTAGGTTATAGGGCTTATAAGGACCTATGATAAACGCGAGAGTGCTAGTTTCTACGAATCCCTTAACACTATAAAAAAAATATTTTAAACTTTCAACCCTGCTCTGCTGAACGGTTTGCGTGAGTTCCAGACGAAATTCAATTTGTAAGTTATAGGGCTTATAAGGACCTATGATAAACGCGAGAGTGCTAGTTTTTACGAACCCCTTATCACTATAAAAAAAATATTTTAAACTTTCAACCCTGCTCTGCTGAACGGTTTGCGTGAGTTCCAGACTTAATTCAATTTGTAAGTTATAGGGCTTATAAGGACCTATGATAAACGCGAGAGTGCTAGTTTCTACGAACCCCTTAACAATATAAAAAAAATATTTTAAACTTTCAACCCTGCTCTGCTGAACGTTTTGCGTGAGTTCCAGACGTGATTCAATTTGTAGAATATAGGGCTTATAAGGACCTATGATAAACGCGAGAGTGCTAGTTTCTACGAACCCCTTAACACTATAAAAAAAATATTTTTAACTTTCAACCCTGCTCTGCTGGTCGTTTTGCGTGAGTTTCAGATTTAATTCAATTTGTAGGTTATAGGGCTTTTAAGGACCTATTATAAACGCGAGAATGCTAGTTTTTACGAACCCCTTAATACTATAAAAAAAATATTTTAAACTTTCAACCCTGCTCTGCTGAACGTTTTGCGTGAGTTCCAGACTTGACTCAATTTGTAGGTTATAGGGCTTATAAGGAACTATGATAAACGCGAGAGTGCTAGTTTCTACGAACCCCTTAACACTATAAAAAAAATATTTTAAACTTTCAACCCTGCTCTGCTGGTTTTTTTGCGTGAGTTCCAGACTTAATTCAATTTGTAGGTTATAGGGCTTATAAGGACCTATGATAAACGCAAGAGTGCTTGCTAGTTTTTACGAACCCCTAAACACTATAAAAAAAATATTTTAAACTTTCAACCCTGCTCTGCTGAACGTATTGCGTGAGTTCCAGACGTAATTCAATTTGTATAATATAGGGCTTATAAGGACCTATGATAAACGCGAGAGTGCTAGTTTCTACGAACCCCTTAACACTATAAAAAAAATATTTTAAACTTTCAACCCTGCTCTGCTGAACGTTTTGCGTGAGTTCTAGACGTGATTCAATTTGTAGGTTATAGGGCTTATAAGGACCTATGATAAACGCGAGAGTGCTAGTTTCTACGAACCCCTTAACACTATAAAAAAAATATTTTAAACTTTCAACCCTGCTCTGCTGAACGTTTTGCGTGAGTTCCAGACGTGATTCAATTTGTAGGTTATAGGGCTTATAAGGACCTATGATAAACGCGAGAGTGCTAGTTTCTACGAACCCCTTAACACTATAAAAAAAATATTTTAAACTTTCAACCCTGCTCTGCTGGTCGTTTTGCGTGAGTTCCAAATTTAATTCAATTTGTAGGTTATAGGGCTTTTAAGGACCTATGATAAACGCGAGAGTGCTAGTTTTTACGAACCCCTTAACACTATAAAAAAAATATTTTAAACTTTCAACCCTGCTCTGCTGAACGTTTTGCGTGAGTTCCAGACTTGATTCAATTTGTAGGTTATAGGGCTTATAAGGACCTATGATAAACGCGAGAGTGCTAGTTTCTACGAACCCCTTAACACTATAAAAAAAATAATTTAAACTTTCAACCCTGCTCTGCTGGTTTTTTTGCGTGAGTTCCAGACTTAATTCAATTTGTAGGTTATAGGGCTTATAAGGACCTATGATAAACGCGAGAATGCTAGTTTCTACGAATCCCTTAACACTATAAAAAAAATATTTTAAACTTTCAACCCTGCTCTGCTGAACGTTTTGCGTGAGTTCCAGACTTGATTCAATTTGTAGGTTATAGGGCTTATAAGGACCTATGATAAACGCGAGAGTGCTAGTTTCTACGAACCCCTTAACACTATAAAAAAAATAATTTAAACTTTCAACCCTGCTCTGCTGGTTTTTTTGCGTGAGTTCCAGACTTAATTCAATTTGTAGGTTATAGGGCTTATAAGGACCTATGATAAACGCGAGAGTGCTAGTTTCTACGAATCCCTTAACACTATAAAAAAAATATTTTAAACTTTCAACCCTGCTCTGCTGAACGGTTTGCGTGAGTTCCAGACGAAATTCAATTTGTAAGTTATAGGGCTTATAAGGACCTATGATAAACGCGAGAGTGCTAGTTTTTACGAACCCCTTATCACTATAAAAAAAATATTTTAAACTTTCAAACCTGCTCTGCTGAACGGTTTGCGTGAGTTCCAGACTTAATTCAATTTGTAAGTTATAGGGCTTATAAGGACCTATGATAAACGCGAGAGTGCTAGTTTCTACGAACCCCTTAACAATATAAAAAAAATATTTTAAACTTTCAACCCTGCTCTGCTGAACGTTTTGCGTGAGTTCCAGACGTGATTCAATTTGTAGGTTATAGGGCTTATAAGGACCTATGATAAACGCGAGAGTGCTAGTTTCTACGAACCCCTTAACACTATAAAAAAAATATTTTAAACTTTCAACCCTGCTCTGCTGGTTTTTTTGCGTGAGTTCCAGACTTAATTCAATTTGTAGGTTATAGGGCTTATAAGGACCTATGATAAACGCGAGAGTGCTAGTTTTTACGAACCCCTAAACACTATGAAAAAAATATTTTAAACTTTCAACCCTGCTCTGCTGAACGTTTTGCGTGAGTTCCAGACTTAATTCAATTTGTAGGTTATAGGGCTTATAAGGACCTATGATAAACTTGAGAGTGCTAGTTTTACGAACCCCTTAACAATATAAAAAAAATATTTTAAACTTTCAACCCTGCTCTGCTGAACGTTTTGCGTGAGTTCCAGACGTGATTCAATTTGTAGGTTATAGGGCTTATAAGGACCTATGATAAACGCGAGAGTGCTAGTTTCTACGAACCCCTTAACACTATAAAAAAAATATTTTAAACTTTCAACCCTGCTCTGCTGGTCGTTTTGCGTGAGTTCCAGATTTAATTCAATTTGTAGGTTATAGGGCTTTTAAGGACCTATGATAAACGCGAGAGTGCTAGTTTTTACGAACCCCTTAACACTATAAAAAAAATATTTTAAACTTTCAACCCTGCTCTGCTGATTGTTTTGCGTGAGTTCCAGACTTGATTCAATTTGTAGGTTATAGGGCTTATAAGGAGCTATGATAAACGCGAGAGTGCTAGTTTCTACGAACCCCTTAACACTATAAAAAAAATATTTTAAACTTTCAACCCTGCTCTGCTGGTTTTTTTGCGTGAGTTCCAGACTTAATTCAATTTGTAGGTTATAGGGCTTATAAGGACCTATGATAAACGCGAGAGTGCTAGTTTTTACGAACCCCTTAACACTATAAAAAAAATATTTTAAACTTTCAACCCTGCTCTGCTGGTTTTTTTGCGTGAGTTCCAGACTTAATTCAATTTGTAGGTTATAGGGCTTATAAGGACCTATGATAAACGCGAGAGTGCTAGTTTTTACGAACCCCTAAACACTATAAAAAAAATATTTTAAACTTTCAACCCTGCTCTGCTGAACGTTTTGCGTGAGTTCCAGACTTGATTCAATTTGTAGGTTATAGGGCTTATAAGGACCTATGATAAACGCGAGAGTGCTAGTTTCTACGAACCCCTTAACACTATAAAAAAAATATTTTAAACTTTCAACCCTGCTCTGCTGGTTTTTTTGCGTGAGTTCCAGACTTAATTCAATTTGTAGGTTATAGGGCTTATAAGGACCTATGATAAACGCGAGAGTGCTAGTTTTTACGAACCCCTTAACACTATAAAAAAAATATTTTAAACTTTCAACCCTGCTCTGCTGGTTTTTTTGCGTGAGTTCCAGACTTGATTCAATTTGTAGGTTATAGGGCTTATAAGGACCTATGATAAACGCGAGAGTGCTAGTTTCTACGAACCCCTTAACACTATAAAAAAAATATTTTAAACTTTCAACCCTGCTCTGCTGAACGTTTTGCGTGAGTTCCAGACGTGATTCAATTTGTAGGTTATAGGGCTTATAAGGACCTATGATAAACGCGAGAGTGCTAGTTTCTACGAACCCCTTAACACTATAAAAAAAATATTTTAAACTTTCAACCCTGCTCTGCTGAACGTTTTGCGTGAGTTCCAGACGTAATTCAATTTGTAGGTTATAGGGCTTATAAGGACCTATGATAAACGCGAGAGTGCTAGTTTCTACGAACCCCTTAACACTATAAAAAAATATTTTAAACTTTCAACCCTGCTCTGCTGAACGTTTTGCGTGAGTTCCAGACGTGATTCAATTTGTAGGTTATAGGGCTTATAAGGACCTATGATAAACGCGAGAGTGCTAGTTTCTACGAACCCCTTAACACTATAAAAAAAATATTTTAAACTTTCAACCCTGCTCTGCTGAACGTTTTGCGTGAGTTCCAGACGTGATTTAATTTGTAGGTTATAGGGCTTATAAGGACCTATGATAAACGCGAGAGTGCTAGTTTCTACGAACCCCTTAACACTATAAAAAAAATATTTTAAACTTTCAACCCTGCTCTGCTGGTCGTTTTGCGTGAGTTCCAGATTTAATTCAATTTGTAGGTTATAGGGCTTTTAAGGACCTATGATAAACGCGAGAGTGCTAGTTTTTACGAACCCCTTAACACTATAAAAAAAATATTTTAAACTTTCAACCCTGCTCTGCTGAACGTTTTGCGTGAGTTCCAGACTTGATTCAATTTGTAGGTTATAGGGCTTATAAGGACCTATGATAAACGCGAGAGTGCTAGTTTCTACGAACCCCTTAACACTATAAAAAAAATAATTTAAACTTTCAACCCTGCTCTGCTGGTTTATTTTGCGTGAGTTCCAGACTTAATTCAATTTGTAGGTTATAGGGCTTATAAGGACCTATGATAAACGCGAGAGTGCTAGTTTCTACGAATCCCTTAACACTATAAAAAAAATATTTTAAACTTTCAACCCTGCTCTGCTGAACGGTTTGCGTGAGTTCCAGACGAAATTCAATTTGTAAGTTATAGGGCTTATAAGGACCTATGATAAACGCGAGAGTGCTAGTTTTTACGAACCCCTTATCACTATAAAAAAAATATTTTAAACTTTCAACCCTGCTCTGCTGAACGGTTTGCGTGAGTTCCAGACTTAATTCAATTTGTAAGTTATAGGGCTTATAAGGACCTATGATAAACGCGAGAGTGCTAGTTTCTACGAACCCCTTAACACTATAAAAAAAATATTTTAAACTTTCAACCCTGCTCTGCTGAACGTTTTGCGTGAGTTCCAGACGTGATTCAATTTGTAGGTTATAGGGCTTATAAGGACCTATGATAAACGCGAGAGTGCTAGTTTCTACGAACCCCTTAACACTATAAAAAAAATATTTTAAACTTTCAACCCTGCTCTGCTGAACGTTTTGCGTGAGTTCCAGACGTGATTCAATTTGTAGGTTATAGGGCTTATAAGGACCTATGATAAACGCGAGAGTGCTAGTTTCTACGAACCCCTTAACACTATAAAAAAAATATTTTTAACTTTCAACCCTGCTCTGCTGGTCGTTTTGCGTGAGTTTCAGATTTAATTCAATTTGTAGGTTATAGGGCTTTTAAGGACCTATTATAAACGCGAGAGTGCTAGTTTTTACGAACCCCTTAACACTATAAAAAAAATATTTTAAACTTTCAACCCTGCTCTGCTGAACGTTTTGCGTGAGTTCCAGACTTGATTCAATTTGTAGGTTATAGGGCTTATAAGGAACTATGATAAACGCGAGAGTGCTAGTTTCTACGAACCCCTTAACACTATAAAAAAAATATTTTAAACTTTCAACCCTGCTCTGCTGGTTTTTTTGCGTGAGTTCCAGACTTAATTCAATTTGTAGGTTATAGGGCTTATAAGGACCTATGATAAACGCGAGAGTGCTAGTTTTTACGAACCCCTAAACACTATAAAAAAAATATTTTAAACTTTCAACCCTGCTCTGCTGAACGTTTTGCGTGAGTTCCAGACGTAATTCAATTTGTATAATATAGGGCTTATAAGGACCTATGATAAACGCGAGAGTGCTAGTTTCTACGAACCCCTTAACACTATAAAAAAAATATTTTAAACTTTCAACCCTGCTCTGCTGAACGTTTTGCGTGAGTTCCAGACGTGATTCAATTTGTAGGTTATAGGGCTTATAAGGACCTATGATAAACGCGAGAGTGCTAGTTTCTACGAACCCCTTAACACTATAAAAAAAATATTTTAAACTTTCAACCCTGCTCTGCTGGTCGTTTTGCGTGAGTTCCAGATTTAATTCAATTTGTAGGTTATAGGGCTTTTAAGGACCTATGATAAACGCGAGAGTGCTAGTTTTTACGAACCCCTTAACACTATAAAAAAAATATTTTAAACTTTCAACCCTGCTCTGCTGATTGTTTTGCGTGAGTTCCAGACTTGATTCAATTTGTAGGTTATAGGGCTTATAAGGACCTATGATAAACGCGAGAGTGCTAGTTTCTACGAACCCCTTAACACTATAAAAAAAATATTTTAAACTTTCAACCCTGCTCTGCTGGTTTTTTTGCGTGAGTTCCAGACTTAATTCAATTTGTAGGTTATAGGGCTTATAAGGACCTATGATAAACGCGAGAGTGCTAGTTTCTACGAACCCCTTAACACTATAAAAAAAATATTTTAAACTTTCAACCCTGCTCTGCTGAACGTTTTGCGTGAGTTCCAGACGTGATTCAATTTGTAGGTTATAGGGCTTATAAGGACCTATGATAAACGCGAGAGTGCTAGTTTCTACGAACCCCTTAACACTATAAAAAAAATATTTTAAACTTTCAACCCTGCTCTGCTGGTCGTTTTGCGTGAGTTCCAGATTTAATTCAATTTGTAGGTTATAGGGCTTTTAAGGACCTATGATAAACGCGAGAGTGCTAGTTTTTACGAACCCCTTAACACTATAAAAAAAATATTTTAAACTTTCAACCCTGCTCTGCTGATTGTTTTGCGTGAGTTCCAGACTTGATTCAATTTGTAGGTTATAGGGCTTATAAGGACCTATGATAAACGCGAGAGTGCTAGTTTCTACGAACCCCTTAACACTATAAAAAAAATATTTTAAACTTTCAACCCTGCTCTGCTGGTTTTTTTGCGTGAGTTCCAGACTTAATTCAATTTGTAGGTTATAGGGCTTATAAGGACCTATGATAAACGCGAGAGTGCTAGTTTTTACGAACCCCTTAACACTATAAAAAAAATATTTTAAACTTTCAACCCTGCTCTGCTGAACGGTTTGCGTGAGTTCCAGACTTGATTCAATTTGTAGGTTATAGGGCTTATAAGGACCTATGATAAACGCGAGAGTGCTGGTTTCTACGAACCCCTTAACACTATAAAAAAGATAATTTAAACTTTCAACCCTGCTCTGCTGGTTTTTTTGCGTGAGTTCCAGACTTAATTCAATTTGTAGGGTATAGGGCTTATAAGGACCTATGATAAACTTGAGAGTGCTAGTTTCTACGAACCCCTTAACGATATAAAAAAATTATTTTAAACTTTCAACCCTGCTCTGCTGAACGTTTTGCGTGAGTTCCAGACGTGATTCAATTTGTAGGTTATAGGGCTTATAAGGACCTATGATAAACGCGAGAGTGCTAGTTTCTACGAACCCCTTAACACTATAAAAAAAATATTTTAAATTTTCAACCCTGCTCTGCTGGTTTTTTTGCGTGAGTTCTAGACTTGATTCAATTTGTAGGTAATAGGTCTTATAGGGACCTATGATAAACGCGAGAGTGCTAGTATTTACGAACCCCTTAACACTATAAAAAAAATATTTTAAACTTTCAACCCTGCTCTGCTGGTTTTTTTGCGTGAGTTCCAGACTTCTTTCAAGTTCTAGGTAGTAGCTCTAGTATGGATCTATGAGAGACGAAAGAGTTCTAGCTCTTGCAAACTGTTTAAAACCATAAAAAAAATATTAATATTTTTTGTTCAAATCACTTTTTTCAGGTTTTCAGGCCAGAACTATTTCTGAAAAGTATCAGGAACTGTAGAGCAGAGCTTTAGGCACATGAAAATATTTTTTTTTATTTTATTGGTGAAAAATGATCTGCTACGGGAAGTTGGCAGAGCATATTTTCAATTGTTTTTTTTTCAGGTTTTCAGGCCAGAACTATTCCTGAAAAGTATCAGGAACTGTAGAACTATGCTGCATGCGAATAGAACTCACTTTTTTTTTTGATCTGCTGGACAATGATCTGCTAAGTTCACACGCATATCATAATAGGCATAGGTATAGATGTTAGGTAACCTACAGCATCCGTGCTTAAAAAATAAGAATGAATGATTTACTACGTACCTGGTGTAGGTACCTACCTATATCGTCGTATCGTCTGATGCTTTTGTAATGAAGTTGGATTACTTAGTTCACAAAGCTTGAAAATATTATGTTAGCTTCCATTAAGTGCAAGACACGTCTCGTTTCTACATAAAAAACAAGTAGGTTTCTAACTTCGAAACGAGTAGCTCGAAGCACCACTTTTAACAGACGCCGACAAAGGCCCAACATTGTCCCATAGAATTCCTACACTTGCCGAAAAGCAAATATTCTATACAAAGAAAGATAAAGACAAAAGTTTGGTGCGTGAGACGAACGCAGACGAAGAAGGGGTCTATCATCTCTGGGTTCTTTGTATTCTTGTAGATGTCTGCCGATCGCACGCGCTGTGCTGTTGACATTCCAATCCAATAGATTATCCGGCGTTACTGAAACATACTCTACAGCACGACTGTATTGATATCGTCATCAAAAATGATCTGTGAAATTTTCAGTTTAAAATGTTGGTAGCGAATTATAACGAGTGTTTAAAGTGTTGATGCACTGTGGGCCTGGGGCCTAAGAATCCTAGATAGGTATGTAACTCGTCAATGCGATCCATTGCTATAACATCGCCGTTCAATTAAATAATTCGATAAAAAGTATAAAAGTTGTGAGAGCTTTAGAAAAAGCTGACACCCCTGCAAGGCATCGACGCGCGTCGCTGCGCCCCCCGCCCTCCCATTGGCTGCGGCCACCCGATGCGCTTGCGGGAGAGAGACGCACTCACTATTCGCGTTGTTAGAGCGAGATGGAAGACTGCAGTCGGCGGATGCGAGGGCTTACGAGCGCGTTGACTTCTTTCAAGGCCACGGACAAGTAACTTTTTGTTGCGTGTCAGAGCCGCCTGTAATTTCAGAAATGACCTTCAGTACTTTCTTTTGAGGTCGTGTATTCAGGGCAAGTGTATCACTAACACGCATTTTGAAGGCTGCAAGTACATTATGCGTAGCTTGTTCAAGTACCTACGTACATCGACATAACCCGGTCAAGTGAGATTATTTTTAGAACGAGATAAATTACAACGGGCCTATGGATGTTTTTTGTTAAAAATAACTTTGAGTACCTGGTAGTAGGTACCTAGGTTAAGCCTTGGTTAAGCCTAGACCGCTTCACTGAATAGTTTTGTACTTCTTGATTTAAGAAGACCTATTACTTGGTTTCGACGCAGGTTTTTGAATGCAATATGTTCGTGTTTTGATAAACGTACGTTTTTAAAATAAAAAGGCTCCATCTTTCTGAAAAAAGAGCTCTACCTGATGTTGAGCGGTTAACTCAGCTTTAAACCACAGCGTTTTAGCTTTAGTTTCAGCGTTTTAAACAATCCTTTATTTCTTCGGTATTCCCATAATCAAGGGGGCACCGGATCATGGGACCGTTACGTCGTGGGTTTGAATCCCACGCAGTCGTTACTTTTGTAATCTACACCTATTACATTATAGCCTTGTGATGCTAAATAAACCTATTACATATATTATAGCCTTGTAATGTCTACTGTTAAATTATATTAACTTCAATTTTAGTAAAACTATCCTAAATAGAGTTCGATAAGGTTACATTGACCCGTATTCTTTGCCTTATCACGTTATCACAGCCTGAAGCGTTCAACCGTATTTAACGACACGATACGGCGATATTACACAACATAAACTCACTTATCTATTCTTATAACGCGTTGGTGTAGGTCGCGCACAAGCGGTTGGGACTCCAAACTTCAAATAAGAGACCACCTGAGGAAATTCTGTCAGAAAAACTTTGAAATGAAGCTATATTTACACTCAAGATAAAAAATACCTGCACTTACGCAAAATAAAGCTCATCTTATTCCTCAGATACCATTTAGTTTTGTGATAAAAGAGCTAAGTTCATATTATTTTCATTAATTTATTTTTTAATTTTATCAGGTTGGTAGGTTGGTGTGGCGTGTTTTATTATCTATGGTATTATGGTTAGTAAATACATGGATCCGACTGGTTGGCCATCTGCTCATCGTAAGGCAGCTTGCTTTAGTGAAATGAAGAAATAACTAAATTGCTATAAGTTGAAGTCACTTTTTTCCCAAGAGCGAAATAATGAATTCTGAGCGCATAAAATATGATACAATAAAATCCCGAGCGTTATCGAGGAGTATTTTTTTCTAGTTAAAAGAGCCTTTTGAAAATGGTAAAACTAAACTAACTCTGCTGATGGTCCCTGGGTACCGAGGCAAGGCAAGGTATCTACGGTCACGTTTGTTCACAACTTTTCTATTTTTAAAACGTGTTGGTATAGGTCGCGACGGAAGCCGGGCGGTTTATTAGCTCGGCTTTTATATTTTCGCCCTTATTGACGAATGGTGGTCTATTTTAGTTTTATTTTTATTTTATTGAAGAAAGGAGCTTGGCTGTTTGTTCTGTGGCCTGGACTATAGGAGCAAAAACATTATTTCTTAGCTTATTAACGGCCACCCGTGTAGTGCGCTTTTTTCCGTTCCTGTTATTTTTTAGGGATAAAAATTTCATCCAAATCGGTACAGTGGTTAGCGCGTGGTTGAGCCATGCGCAAACATCCAAACATCGTAGCTGTCGTATTAGTAGTAGGATTGTACCTACCTAGTATGAGTCTAGTACGAGTTAGTAGAGCTCTTTGTGAGAAATTCTTCCACCGGTGACCATGAAGACCATGGAAATTAGCAATTTAACATTCACTTTGCATGTCGGTCTCCGACGAATAAGAATAAGGAATAAGAAGTGTTCAAAACTGACCATACTTCAAGCCAATAAATACATTTCATTTCAAAGGTGTGGGTGTGCCGGTGATAGATACAGGAGGCTTCCGTCGACTCGGACCGATAGGTACTCGGACCGCAGTCCCACTCGCCGGAGTGATTTAATTTTAATATTTTTCTTCCGGCGACTGGGACCACAAACCACGTGACGTAAATTGTACAGTCGTCGTCGAAACAGATCTGACATTAATACGAAATGTTGAGTAATAGTGTAATGTCAATTAAAAATATTATTTTTTTCCAATTTCGCCCCGAACTGAGATCTCGTGATGCGATCCAAATATTTCGAAAAGCTAAGCACATAGGCAGATGGTAATCAGAAAAAAATGTGCCACCACCGCATTGTATTTTATCTACTTTGAGGAAGTATTTCTGTACAGATTCACTGTTTGGCTTTGCCTCTGACTAACCCTCACTAACTTTATAAGGTAAACAAGTTTAAACTTTGGCCAATTGATTGAAGTGTTCCGTTGACAGTCCTTGGCTCCACCATCAGAACAGGTCGCTTTTATAATTTTATGACAACTCTGTACCTCCTTAATTGAATTCAAGAAAAAAAAAAAAAAGCAAACGAATTGACCGACCAGTAAAAAAACCTTGATGTCACCGAGATTCTTAGAGATGAGATCTCTCGGAGCGTTGGTTGTCTTAATTTAACCTTTTCTTTTTATAGCAAAAACTGATTGTCCTAGAAAAAAAGTAAAAACTGTTTTGGTCCAAACAAAGTTCTTTCATATGAAATGTAACTTGTTTTTTTTTGGTATTTTTTTTTATTTTTTACACCCTTAAAAAACCCCAAATCTTAATAACCCTTCATCCGATTTTACTAACATATTACCAGTAAATTTCTCAAGTACAAGCTATCGACGTATCAAATTTCATGCAGATTGGATCAACGGTTCGAAAGTTATCGTCGGACAAACATACACAAATACATACATACATACGCACATAAAATGCCAAATCGCCCAAGTTGTTTGTAAGATCTTCGTTTGCTTCGCTCACTCGATCAAAAAGTTATGACTATAAAATTAACTTAAATATAAACTTGCATCCTATAAATTTATTGATGATTTGTACCTACCTATCCTAGACGTTGCGATAGTGACAGAATTGCCTTCAACCATGCAGGTAAGTTTGTAGCAATTCCTACCCCTCTCTAATCCCAGCCGGTTTCACCTGATTTCAGGGTTAAGCCCCTTTGGTTTAATAATTAGTTTTTTTTTTATATTGTGTCTTCAATCAAAGAGTTTTATTCTTTATGTTTACTTTGTACACCTACTTTTTCCTTTGACTGTACTTCATTGCCTTGAACAATAGATTTTTTCGATCATTTCAAAAGTGGTCCGAGTCGCCGGAAGAAAAATAATAAAATTAAATTACTCCGGCGAGTGGGACTGCGGTCCGAGTACCTACCGGTCCGAGTCGACGGAAGCCTCGATACAGGTAGAGAGTGGAGAGAGAATGTAGACAGAGTAATGCCATAGGGCACATCTTCAGTGGACGTGCCTGTGGGGTAGATCAATGTAGTCATGATGCCTATGTGCTTATTTAAAAGCTGTCAATCAAACGATGGACAAAGGGGTGTGTGTGTGGACAAGGGATATCATAGGTTCTAATTCAGGTGGGGCAACAGGGTTTTTCTTCATCTCTCTCAACTACCTAGATAATATTGTGATTTCACTTTTTAATATGATATCACATATGCTTAACGTCAGGTGAGATTGCGATCTAACGCGAGCCTGTTCATTGTAAAAAAAGACTGCGGAATGTCTTGGTTTTTTCTTTGAGTGTGTGTAGGCATTATTAAGCCCTTACAGGTCTGCAAACTGATGAGATAGTACGATGCACTGACTTGAAAGAACCAGTGAAAATAGCAACCAAATATCTGAGAAACATGTGCAAAACTGTTAATTCATTATTGAGCTATGTACTCACAACTGCTAGTCACCTCCTGCGGTATGCGAGCGGTGAAGGGGGATCGAACCATCGATCGGTCCGATTTGCCAGTCTGACATTGTCAGGTGGCAACTAGATAATCGTTCATTATCTTTCCCCGCTCGCATACCTCAGTAAGTGACTAGCTGTAGCACGTATAGCTAGTAAATGCTGCAGTCTTAAATCCTGTGGGTGAAAGAAAGCCCTTGGTGAATGAAATCATTCAATCATACATGTAATTATACCCTTGTACTCACATTCAACTTTAACCCCTATCTTTATTAGTCCAAAGACGAACATATCTCATTAAAAATTCTCACCAGAAGCGATTATTGTAACCTTTAGCATGATTGAAATAAAGTCGAAAACGCGAGTAGAGATTTTAAGTTGCGCCCACGCACATTAAAATGATGATTCTCCGTGTGAATTGATTTCTGTCGTACGCGCAGTAAATTATCACTAGGTACTTAAATTACTTCACGTTGATAAGTACATATCTTCGCAGAAAAAACAGTCAGACGAGAGCAAAAAATACTTCAGAATTTAGCTGCCTATACTTGCATCGAAACCAAATGAAAAGATCACAATTATCACTTTGAGCCTTTAAACACTACTTTTTTATCTCTATCTCAACTGGGCGCTATATGCACGATCACCACATAATTAAGCTTTAATTTTAAGTCACAAGACGTTTCTCTCTTAAAAACCGAATTTCGTTATAAGACAAAGCATTGTGTAACTATTCCAAAGTTAATTCGTGTTTATTTGCAAGGGCTTTATAATTTACCCTCGTTCATGAGCGTTAAATGCAAGTGCTGACCCAATTCTATTATTAAAGACATCGGAAGGGCGTTCGAGCACCACAATAAGCCCGCACAAACTTATTAAACACCTTATTTATTAAATTACCAGCTGAACATCCCTATTCCCATCGCCCAGCTTGATATCCCAAACTGAACTTAATGCCATCCGCTAAAGGATAAAATTCAAATGTTTCAACCGTTTCAAGATGGCGGCCAACTCAAGCGCAGCGTTTTATTCTATTTTTCATTTTTCAACGCTTCGTGTTCGCAGTCGCTTTCATGGGGTGGTAAAGAATACGCGTGTTCTAAATTTAAACTGTATTAAAACCTTTGTTGTGTTTAACACAAAAGACGGTTATTTTGTTATCAGTGATAGTGTGTTTATTCGTTTGTGTTGAGGAAGTGGGGCGCATAGGGTGGGTTGTTTGTAGATCTAGGGGCTAGTTTACCCTTTAAACAGACTGGTTAGTTTGGTTCAAGTTCTACGAATAGACAGTTGGTTTTTAAATGGGACTGGTTGTGTTGTGTGTTTGTGTAAATTCTATTTGAGTTTCAATTAGATTTAAGTATCGAATAAGATTCTTACAAGCTATATTATATTACTGTTTTGTTTAGACGTAATACCAAATGACAAAAAAACATAGAAAACAGAAGGCATCAATTGTACCTATAGAAAGCAAATATTCAAGGTCAGTGCAGTACCTACGCAGTGCGTATCCTTACATTTTTAAGTTTTCGAAAATCCGAGGAAATCTAATGAAAGTTGTTTTTTTAACCGACTTCAATTATAAAAGGAGGAGGTTCGCATTCGTTTGTATTTTTTTATTTAATTTAATGAAACAATTTTTGTTATCCGTAAGCAAATAATAGGTACTTCCAGATTGGTCCTATAGAAATTTTATCAAAATGGGTTAAGCAGTTTAGCCTGGAGTCGTTTTCTCAAGTTTTTTGATCTTTAAAAACCATGTGCGACAATTTTATTGGTCAAGACAATGTTAGTAATTCAGCAGTAAAATAAACTTGTGAGTTATTTCCAGACGCATTTTGAGGGCCGGTTCTCTTATCATAATAGTTACTACTGGTTTAACCGCTCTGTATAACTTGAACTATCATGGCTGAACTTTTAACTTGCTACAGGGGCTAGGTAATTTTTAATTTTATTTTGCTTGCTTTAGTTATAAATAGCGAAATATGGTACATTTTTAGGAAATAGCACATATGCACACCCTGCACATATATTTCAGCAAATGAAGAAATTCTATTCTATTCTAATTCTACGCTTATACAATTTTAAAGGATAATTGTAATATTGATATTTCGAAAGGAGCCTCTTCGAGGCGCACTTAAAATCCTTTCACCACACTTGGTTCGAAAGAATCAGTGACACGATAAGAAGAAGAAAGGATAATTGTGTCGTGTTCTAGTGAAAACTTATTTAGCTCTGTTATTATTACCTACATCAAAATAAATAAATAAAATGCAAAAGCTCCAGTAGAAGCTTATATGCGTGAGTTCACCATAGCTAAACTCTAATTAATTACAAGTAAATAGTTTTCTAATTTTAAATAACTGAGGATTTCATTCATT
Source organism: Thera obeliscata (assembly GCA_947578465.1). Lineage (NCBI taxonomy): Eukaryota > Metazoa > Arthropoda > Insecta > Lepidoptera > Geometridae > Thera > Thera obeliscata. The sequence continues at coordinate 15,974,159 of OX387912.1, read as the reverse complement.
CAATTCTTGCAAGAATATAAAAAAAAAAGTTAAAATTGAAAAAAATAAGGAATATAATGTTTAATTTTAACACTAATCTTTAATTTTCCATAACGAACATCTATTCTTTGTAAAAAAATCAGAAATAAATTCTATACTATTCTATTCTGGTCTCAGTAAATTATAACCACAGGTAACCTATAAGCTTTCTGAAACATGTAAATTTTAGTTGGCGACCCATGCAATTTGCAATGGAATATTAAAATAAACTTTTTATTTTCAGGTGATTTAGTTTCGCGCTTCGGCAGGTTCGCCCTCACGACAAACGACCGACGACGGTTGGTTACCCACACATCGGCAACCCACTTCCAGTCTACATTTAAAAAACATGGACAATTACCGTATTTCACACCTAGCTAGAAGGTACAAGTTCCCAGTTCCAACATTGGCAATGCCACTGTGTGCCTACCATGTGCTCTGTCTCTGGTTCTGGTTTTGAGTTTTTGTGAGTGTTGACTAAATAAATGCTACGTCAAAACGAAGTATACAGTAGGTATAATGCACTGGTGAGCACTCACACAGACTCAAAACCAGAACCAGAGACAGAGCACATGGTAGGCACACAGTGGCATTGCCAATGTTGGAACTGGGAACTTGTACCTTCTAGCTAGGCAAAGGCGCCAGAAAACGAAATCTCATCAAGTCTGAGAATTCCATCGCCGAGTCGAGGGGAGGAGCTTTTTTTGAAAGTTCGTCCGGGGAAGTGTTACCACTGCAACTTTTGTTGCCAAGCAGTAATGTTCGCGTTGCTGTGTTTCAACTTATAAGGTATACCACTCATAGAAAAGTATAATCTGTGTTTCAATACGGCCGGTAGATCCGTAGATCTTAAGCCACTCTGAAGTTAGTCGTTTCGTGAATCTTCCATTAACGCTCAAATCAAATCTCTCACTTTCGCAAAAACGGCTCACTTCAGACTCGCTTAGATCTGCCTTTGCCTGTGACCTGGGTGTCGATTCTGAAAACACAAATCACTCAAGCGATCGCGTAAATCGATGTGAGTTGTCAATTTTTGTTTGAAAAATTTGAAAATGGAACGCGGATTCAGCTATCACTCGACGATCACTCAATCGAACCGTGTTGCTGGAATTGACGCCCAGGCCCGAGTAAATAAAATCACAAACAACTTTTCAAATAAGTAACTTTTCAAAAAAAGTTACTTAAATATCCATTTGATTTGGAAAGTTTATTTTTGGCCGTGGGTTCGATTCCCACCGAGAACAAATATTTGTGTGGTGAACACAGATGTTTGTGTTGTACCTGAAGATAATGTTTTTGTCTTAAGCTAAAGTAAGCTTTCTCCTAGTTTCGTAACTTTTCCTCATAAACAAAGAAAACATCGTAAGGAAACCGGCATGTCGTAGAACCTAAAACGTTCGAAAGTATGTGTCAAGTGCACGAAAGGAGCCTTGAAGCCTTTGAAGCGTATTAAATATCCTACAGCACACTTGGTTCAAAAGAACCAGTGACACGAGGGGGAGAAGAAGATAAAGAAAGAGTTTCGAGCGGTTGCAATGCATCAAAAACAGCATGATAAGAAGAATCTACAATCATCAAGTCAAGAAGAAGCCTAAAACACGACGACCTGCCGATTTATAAAGAAGAAAGCTTTCCAAAGACACCAGGGTGTGTTGAATCAAGAAGAGAAGTATCCTAGACTTGCAGCAAGATCTCCGATCGTACCTGGGCCTGGTAACTCCACCACCGTTGGCGTTACTATCCGCCAACGGGGGCTGAGTTCCCGCTCCTAGTTGCGACGCTCTACGGGACTGAACATATTATTATAAATATGAATATACTGGGTTATTCATTATTAGCTGCAAATACTCAGGAATTCGGTTCAAAAAATTAAATAAAAAATATTTATGAAATTAATTTTTAAAGTTTTGTTATGAAAATCCCGAGAAAATCGGTAAAGAATATCCTTTGGAACCATTGGCGCCTGACCTATTTGGACCTTTGATCCGCGCCCGCGCGCCGTGAGCGACACTACGTTCAGTTACCGCCTGGGTGGGACATCGTTATGTTCTCCGTGGCAATCATTATGCAATAGCCGTAAAGAAATTAGTAAAAATAAAATCAATTTTGATACAAAACTTAAATCAATTTAGGAATTAAATTGATTCGGCCAAACCATTATTCACGATCCAAAAATTAGGCCATGTCAGTTTGTGTAGCTAATAATGAATAACCCTGTATAAAGAGTTAGCCAGTTTTGGGAATAAGGACATCCCTAGTCGGACCGAGCGACGGGAGACATCACTAAGAAGAAGAAGAGGGAATAAGATAGCGTCGTAATGCGAGTTGTTTAGTTTGTTGTGTAGTAAAGTGAAACAGAGTTGTAGCTATAATTAATGAAGAGTTTTCGCCCTAACAAAAGATAATACATTATATAAACTTTCACTAAACAAAAAACTAATGCATAAATCTTACAATGATTACTAACCTTGATAATCCTCATGTTATTGAATCATGTACAAAATGTGTGTGAACATTGTAAAATTGTCTACGAAAAGTATTTTTAGTGTATCAAAGTACTTAAATTCAGACCCAAAATTTAAAACTTATTATGGTAAAAGGCCTGCGCACATCTAGGATCTAGGCGATGGCGATAGCGATCAGCTTAAAACGCTGTCAAATCGTCGTCGTCAAGCGTTTCAGCCATCGCCACCGCCAAGATTTGCGCAGGCCTCAAGGGTGCCCGTGTATTTTAACTTAGGTAATTTTTTGCTTATTTTGTATGATTTAATGATAAAATTCATGAACCGGTTAGGGATTCGAACCCACGACCACGAGATTCATGATGCATACCTACAACAATGTTATGTCTGTAACTTGGGCCGTAGTAAACTCATGTACAACAAATAAAATACGAATGAATTCATTAAAATATTTAATTCAATACTGAGAATAGAACTATCTAACTTATAATATTGCATTTTTACATCTATTTGTGCATTGTCCGTCTGTATACTCTAAGAAATGCTCATTGTAGGTACAGTACAATTTTATAGGAATACTATACAGACATATTTCAACATATTTATTTCTCTTTTCTTAATATTAGTACGAATATTAACAGAGTCGTGGCGCATCAAAAATGCAGCAACGTACGGCAGTGAATTGTAGGACACGTTCCTGACGTGCGTGACCTACGAGGCAATGCTTTGTTATAGGCGATGGTTACCACTTCACATCAGGTGGGCAATAAGGTTGTTCCAGCAGCTAGTTTTATAAAAAAAAATCCAGATATGGACGATGTAATAAAGTGGTTGAATCTAACAAAATTAAACGATTCTTGAATTTCTTGTATTTATGTTGAAATATCTCTGTACCTTATTGTATACATTTCAGATCATACAAATTCTTTTTGGAATGGATTTGATAAATAGGGGATATTTATATTATACGTAGATTTACATGAATGAATTATAATTAAAATACATTAATTTAATTGACACATAGATAATAAATAAAAATATTTTTTTACGAACAAAAGCACCAAAATAAACTAAACGAGAGATCACACTTCTACGAATATTATTCTACATTCCTGAAATATAGGGTGTCCAACAACAACTTCATTTTTATATGTATAGAGACATAAGCTTTCCAGTTCAACAAATAAAAAAATAAATGATGCTATTTTATTTTCCTTACTTCTTTTATTTTGTAAACTTTTAGTTGTCATAATTAAGTTGAGGTTCTTGTTGGACCACCTTTTACTATGATTTAATAAATCTTAAATAATACTCTTTCAACGACCACATACAATAACGAACCTATTTATTTTATAATCTTAGAATATTCAATTAATTCAAGACACCCATAACACCGTTTTACTTAAGTTTTAACTTTATTTGGCGGTCGTATTAAGCCGCAGAGTAATAACGGGTTAGCTATAGAGAGCAAACTAGTTTTACTAGGCCAAGCATAAGCAGTTTCTTTTAGCTTGAACGCTTTTTTAGTAAATACGTTCACAATCTTAATAGATGATACGCTAGTTTATTCAGGTTTGTGCTGCAAAAACATTGTCTATATCATCTGCTATTCTAACAGCATTAGTATATGAAATAAATATTATTATGGAATTCAATTGTTTGTTTTTTTATTTCAATGATGATTTATACATAGAGTGTGCATAACTTAAAACACATCTCACTACTTTTTAGTGAGCCAAAGTTATAATTTGACTAAATACAAAGCACAGGCACTTTCTATAGCTTCCCCAATACTACTCTGAGAAATAAAGTCCTTATAGCTACACACCGAAAATGCAAAATTGGAACCTTATACCAAGTGGTTAGTGTATTTTTGGTAAAACGCTGCAAATTTTGAGAAAACACGTACAAATGTTGGAATTATAATTTTTTTAAAGATATACCCAAATACAAAAGTACTTACAGAATGTCTCCAACAATATAAGGAAACAAAATCATAGGAAAACGGATATTTTAAATTAAATGTCCTAAACTTTTTCTTAACGAAACTTGAAATACAATACAATTATGAATTATTAAAAAAAAAAACTTTAATCATTCAAGCTGAGACACCCTGTATTTACAAACATAATAAATTATCAAAAATAACTGTGCCGAAGCATCGATCAAAAATTAAAATACAAAATGATAATGTACACCTATACTTAACTATTGAAAGTAAACCGCCGTAAGTACGCTCAGAACGTTTCTAAAGCCTTCTGTGATGTTTGTTTATAATTATTATTTACAACACTCCTTTAATTACATGGACATTTTACATGAAAACTCGTTATAGATCTTCAAGTTTTTTTACTCACATAACAAAAAATGGCAGCATTACACTTCACACTGTACGCAATAGAATCTTTTTAGTCATGTCATTTCGTTGACATGGCGTCTCTGAGAATGCAAAACAAAATGGCGGATTGACAGTTGTCGTTCAATTTGTAACAGCGCCATCTGTTTTTGAGTGCAGAGTAAATTATTAGTTTTCTTTGATAAATTCGAGTATCTACAAGTTAAAGAAGCAATAGATGTAGTAAAATCTAGGGTTTACGTGTAAGTTGTCCACATTATTAATAATCAGTTGGCAGTATCGAACTATGCCTTATTCCTATATCCTACGAACGTTTGTTAGTAAAGGACTACAAATCGATGTTCGTCGAATAATCTACACTTTTTGTCTGCCAAAATGACAGATGGACCACATAAATTAAAGAAGAAGCATTTATATCCAATTTACAAAGTTCCGTAGAGCTACGAACGAATACATGTAGAATGTAGAGGCGGCATTAATTAACTTATAACTGGGTTTAACGTATCCTTACGTTATTCGTTTACGTTCGCTAAAGGAATAATAAAATTATTTTGTTATTTTATCACAGTAGGATCTACGAGGTTTTCGTGTAAAGCCCTCTGCAGACGAAGCTAGTAGCTTGCACGACTTCCGTTCAAGGACTCATTATATCATAACACCAATACCAAAAAGGTGCTATCAATTTCTAACCATCAATATATTTTTTTAATTAACCGAACGCGAAATACGAAAGTAGAAATACCAAGTGTTTTATAATTTAGTTATTTAGTATGTAAATTAATTGCGTTAGTTAATAGTATCGTCTGAAACGAGCTTTACTGAGATAGGTAATGATTGATAGAATGTGAATTAAAAAATTACAATTACAGTTCAACATTAATTATTTATACAAATTATTAAATTGGTAACAATATTAGATAAGTATTAATTTCACAGGGTATTTAATTATTATTATAAATTATGCGGAATACATACATATAAATAGTTTTTTATTTACAATATAGCTTAGAGTATAATTCACAATTTTGGTTCAGTTTTTATAAACAATTCTCAAATGAAAACCTCTTAGACAACGCTTACAATAAATATCTTTTTTAATATCCGACTTACACCTTGCTCTAACCTACGAGCGTTCGTTAATAGCTACGGTTGTAGCTAATAAATATTGAACCTTGGCTTTTCGGCTTTATAGAGCGCTATCTCTTTCTGACGCACAGGACGCCCTATGAAGCCGAAATTAGCCGAACTGTCATTGGCTTAAATAAACTTTCAATCTTATATCAGCCAATGAGGTGCAAGAAAAACGTTCCACGACCCGTACTCCTACTAACGGACGCTCGTAGAATATAACACAATAATACTGCACTCGAATATAAAAAACAAAGGCAAACTGGGGCTTAATTCTAGACCAGTGACTTTTTTGTCACGGTAGATATATATCACAAGAACTGTCAAATTCACTAAAGAAATTGACAGTTCTTGTGACTTTTTTGTCACGGTAGATATATATCACAAGAACTGTCAAATTCACTAAAGAAATTGACAGTTCTTGTGATATATATCTACCGTGACAAAAAAGTCACTGTTCTAGAATTGAGCCCCTGATTCGTTACATAGTAGAGATTACTCCAAGCTATTAAACCGCGCAAAGCTTTGGACAAACCTATCGTCACTTTTTAAATACAAGTATTTTAAATACTATATTTGTATATTCAAGTGCAGTAATAATAAATTAACATGAATACCGGGTGATTCATTGACTGGGACTTGGAAAGGGTAGTCACAGGGAAAAAGTGCAACTCATAATTTTGTAACTAGCATACAGATTTAGATTTTGGTTTGGTCGTGTAGAACTGGCTTATTTTCTTTACTTTATATAACTATAAAGTTATTCTTGCTACTTTTAGCATGCACTAGATTGTGCTAGGACTTTGCTATATGAACCAACATCTACTGTTATATAATGGAAAGACATTACTTTCAGTATAAAGCAGCTTTTTTTAACCTTTATTCATATTTGATCGCGTTTTTTCCAGAAAAAAATCTTGACTACCCTCCGAATTTTATTTTTTTCACTTTTCACTCTGGGATGTTTACCACGAGAAATGTTCTACTTCTCAAACATCTACATAAAAACATACGACTAGCGTTTCCACTGGCACACGAAACATGTTAAGAAACATGCATATGGTATGGAGTTGACATTCAATCTTTCTTCAGTGGAAACGCGACCAATCCTTAAACAAGTAATAAGTTTTGATTCCTTGACATGTTGCAAAATACCTACAGTTTTTATGATTTTGGTGGAAACGTATGGTGCTTCTATCAGTTCAAGTACTTTCCAAGCCCTTTCCAATGGGACAGCCGGTACATTACCGTAGATTCAGAGTTCTTTGTGCCCTTCTGCTTCGCGCTGCGCCTTTTCCAGCGTCGGTTTGATGGTTTCTAGTAGTTTCGCCAACGCTTGTTCAGTCTGCAAAGAAAGCTTTATTCCATTATCTTTAGCTTTAGCTTTAAAAGTAGGTATGAGCATAACCTAGTGCTACCTACATCTAACTTAAGGATACACAGCTCGGGACCAAATGTTATGGCGGTTAAAATATACAACAAGATTCCGGAAAAAATCAAACATCTAGAAAAATACAACATTTTTGAAAAAAAAACTTGAAGAGATGCTTCTACAAAAAACTTACTACACACTAGACGAATTCTTTAACGACGAACGAAAAGAATAAACTATAACAATAAATAACCCTTATAACATTTTATACTAAACCTGCTTACAAATCTGCGTGATTATAATAATATCGGCCCGCTTCTCCAGTATTGCAACACCCTTACAGGGTAAATTATGTATTGATTCAAAAACTAGTTCTAAGATCTGACACTGTTATATTTACATACATAATAAGGCAATAAATATACTGAATACTAATACTGAATCTTTTTTTATACAACTAGCTGATGGAACAAGCATATGGCCCACCTGATGTTAAGTGGTAACCATCGCCTATATACTGTTTTTATATTCGTTAAGTTTTATCCTACACTGCTTATCTAGTTTTTAGTATTAGTTAGAATAAGTAATTTTTTTGTAGTGACTTACAACTAAGAACTATGTATGTATCTAAACTAAACCATTTGTATGCAAATAAATAAATAACAAAGCATTGCCTCGTAGGTCACGTTAGGAACGTGCCCTACGATGCACTGCCCTGCACCCATCAACTTGAGGCATACAGATGTTCAGCCTTACGTGCCAGTAATTTCACCGGCATCCACATCTTTCAAACCGAAACACAGTGATGCTGCTTCACGGCAGAAATAGGCATGGTGGTAGTACGCACCCGGACGAGCCACACACAAAGCGCTTACTACCACAGCATGTTCAGCGTGTTGTTATTGTTATACTACTATCTTAGAGCACTGAAGTACAGGGGGTAGTCTAGAAGTGACCCCATCTTCTGAGCCTAAGGTTGTGAGGTCAAATCGGTACATTCTGCAGCAATTTCGCTCGTCACCACCGAACGCCTACTTAATTTAATTTATTGCATCGCATACGTCTGACTAAGTGAAGTGGCACCACACTGGAACTTCACTGCTATTATTTTAGATTTGTAAAAGGATCATATAAAAAAACGGTAGGAACCTATCCGTAGTTTGTTGCCTGTCCTTCTAGGCTTGGTCGCGTGGAACTGGCACCTAGACTCACCTAGCTTTAAGACGTTTCAAAGTGATTCTTGCAATGGTACTGAATAATTTTTTATTGGGTTGAGTTAATAATAAACCTCTCTTCAGATCGTCTTATTGAACATAAGTATAGCAGTAACCTGTGCGAGATGCGTAGTGGCACTGTGCAGCGCGTGCCGCCACGCCTGTAGTTGTTGTCGCTGCGCCCGCCCGTGCTGTTCCAGCAGGCGCGACCATTCCGCGGACTGCGCCGAACTCGCACTACTCAACCTGATATCAAAGATGGGAGTCAAGACAAAGGCAAAAGGTTTTTTTTAAGAGCACTTGTGGTCTTAGTGGTATCTTCGGATCGGAAGGCCCCGCCTTCAAATCCAGTCGTTGGTTCTAATCCAGTCGTGTAACAATGAGTTTTTCTCACGAAAAACTGATGTGCACTATGCCAGTACTCTCAAAACGGTGAAGGAAAACATCGTGAGGAAGCCGGCATGTTGTAGAACCTAAAAAAAGTTCGAGCAACTCGTGTCAAGAGTCACGAAAAAAGGTCCGACTAGCGGCCTACTTGTGGAAAAAACAGCCCGCACATCAAGTGCAAATGATGATTTACCGACTTTTAAGGATTTTGTTTCTTTCACAATGCACAATGATAATGCGTAATATCTTTAACAAACAAAGATAGATATGCCAACATTGTGAAAGACTGGTGCCTGTGGTAAGTTCGTAAGAACTGACATGGCCTTTCTCGAAACCATCTGCTGTCTGATCGAGATACATGTGCCTAGGTCTTCCCCTTTTACCAGTTGCATTCACGTTCGTCGAATGCATTTGTTTTGTTAATCTCCTTTCATCCATTCTAATAAGGACAAAACGGTGAAAGAAAACATCTTGAGGAAACCGGCATATCGTAGAGCCTAAAAGGTTCGAAAATACGTGAAAAGTGCGAAAGGAGCCTCTCTGAGGCGCACTTAAAATCCTTTCACCACACTTGGTTCGAAAGAATCGGTGACACGATAAGAAGAAGGACAAAACAAAGACTAAATAGTATATTATAGAATGCTCCACATGTAATATCCCCCACCTGTCCTGTAAATGATGCATATGCGCGTGCGGCGGCGGTTGTGCGTGGTACAGCCGCCAGTACAGCAGCGCGTTGATCAGCAGCAGCACCAGCAGCGACGCCACCAGCCAGCGCGCCGTGCCCGCGCGTGCGCCGCCCCCGCCGCCCCGGGCACTAGCCGCCCCGCCGCGCGCGCCGCGAGACACCAGCGGCGCCAGAGACAGGGGGAGCGAACTCTGAGGGGCTGCGGCTGCCGCGTCACCTGAAGACGCTGCAAGGAACAATACGGTTGTTGAGTAAGACTCCTGTGTTCGCATTGCCTTGCGCACCATTTAAGTGTAGGGATCAATGAAACACTATCAAATATGTAAAAAAAAAAACATTGGGGGGTTCTTCATATTTACTATAATTTTTTTTCATCAAGCCCATACGTGTGGGGTATCTATGGATAGGTCTTCAAAACGATATTGAGGTTTCGATTTTTTTTTCTAAACTAATTAGTTTACGTTAGAGACACTTCCAAAGTAGTAAAATGTTTCCCCACCCACCACCCTGTAACTGTAACTAAAATCGAAATTTTTAGTTAAGTCAGTCAATAGACAAGTCGGCTGTCACTGGCGTTACAGAAAAAGATGGCAGTTTTCTTCAAAACCATCGGAAACAAATTCGTTCAAATCAGGATACCCACATATTACTTTCATTCCAACTGCTCACACTTTGTGCTAAGACCTCAAGTAATGTTGGATATAAATACCACCGAAATTACACAACACAAATCCAAATAGCACCAGGAAAAAATTTAAATGAAAAAGCTATGTGACTTCCCAAAATGACAGAAAACTAACTTCGGTTAGTATTAGTACACACGCGCGAGCGATATATCTCCCGGGGGATATCGGCGTGCGTGAAGTGAGTCGTTAGTGAGTGAATGGCTTTATTGCTATTCACGAATTTTCCATACGCGTACGGATAATTCGTTAAACGGTTAGGTTAGCAAATTGAAACTGAAACTTCACTTAATGTATAGCACTCTGCATTCAAATCCACCATGTTGTATTGTAGATGAACATGTGTATCCGATAACTAAGAGACTGAGTTGAATCTTCTAATCTCGTAGGACTGATAGTGTGAAGTGACAACAGTCGATAGATAATACATAATCTTTTCTGAACTATTGCAACCAAACCACATTAACTTTTTTTTACAGCGCGGTTTTGCTCGCGTGGTGCTCGGAAAAAATCTTATTTTAAATAAATAGATTCATACTTTTTTGAACACTGTGGCGATCCGATTTTGATGAAATTTCCAGAATCTTCCAGATAAAAAAAGATTTTTCGGCTCATAAATGGCGTAGTTATGCGATACTAAAATTTAAAAATATGTACTTACAACCGAATTGAAACCTTCTCCATTTTATCAAGGTCTTCAGGGGCTTATCACTAAAGGCGATCTCTTCCAGGCAACCATTTGAAATTAATATAAATTAATTAATTGGGGGAGGCCTGTACCCAGCAGTGTTCTAATTTACTTACATCGGTTAAGCAATTTAGGATTATAGATTTTCAGTTTCAGTTTCATTTATTTTATTCCAGTAAGATAACATGGTACACTTGGAAAAGTCAAGATAATCACAATTTTGATAATAAAAAATAAACTATTACAAAGAATACCAACAACAACAAAATAATAAAAACAGTACAAAATATTGTAAACCATACATTTATGGCGTGTTTAAATCATCAGCGAGTGCTTCGTCAAGAGTATAATAAGATTTGGTCACTAATAATTCCCTAACCTTAACACTAAAACAGTCATGACTTGAATTTCTCAGGTCATGTGACAATTTATTGTAAAGCATAACACATACACATAAGAAGCTTTTTCCAATTTTGCTTAGTCTGTGTTTTGGAAGACAAAGGTTATTTTTATTTCTAGTATTATAATGATGGATGTCAGTTTTAAAATTGAACTTATCAATATTTAATTTGACGTACATAAGATTCTGAAACACAAACTCTCCAACCATGGTCATAATTTGTAGTTGCCTAAATTTTTGTCGGCATGATTCCAGATTGCTCATTTGCAAAATCGAACGTATTGCTCTTTTTTGCAATATGAAAATTCTGTTCGACTGGGAGGCATTTCCCCAAGCCAGAATACCATATGTCATGATGGAATGAAAATATGCATGATAAACAGTTTTTGCAGTTTTTACATCGCTAAGCTGTCTAATTGTTTTTATTGCGTATACGGCTGATTTTAGTCTCCCGACGAGAGTGTCAATATGTTTATCCCATATTAATTTGCAGTCAATATCTATACCTAAAAACTTAATATTGTCAAGAGTAGTCAAAAAGTGTTTATCAATTGTATTTTGTATTATTTCATCATTATGTCCATTATGTCCTAAGAAAAATCTTACAATGTTGGTTTTCTCTACATTAAGTAACAGATTATTGGCACTGAACCAGTCCTTAAAATTACTAATAAGCTTGTCTAATTTTAAACATAAGTTGGTTTTATTTTTATCACTTATTATCACCGTCGTGTCATCGGCGAATAGGACTATATCCATCTCATTTTCAACACAAACTACAATATCATTTATGTACAGTATAAATAATAGGGGCCCTAAAATAGATCCTTGTGGAACTCCCATCGTTATATTATTTGCGTTTGACATTTGCCCATTACATTTCAAGACTTGCTTCCTATTTTCTAAATATGACATAAAAATTTGAAGTTCTTTATCCCTGACACCGTAATGTTCCAGCTTTAGCAAAAGAATTTTATGGCAGACACAATCAAAAGCTTTTGATAAGTCGCAAAAAAGACCGTATGTATTTTTACAGCTATCTAGATCCCATAAAACTTTGTCTATCAAAGAAGCTATCGCCTGGCTGGTATTTTTATTTTGACGGAATCCATACTGCCTATCATTTAAAATGGAGTTTTTCTCTATAAACTTGTAAAGTTCATTTGAAATATATTTTTCAAATATTTTACTAAAAATTGGCAAAACAGAAATCGGTCTATAATTATTTGCGTCAAAATGAGACGACTTTTTGTAGAGTGGAATCACCTTTGCCAATTTTAGCGCGTCTGGAAAATGGCCACTGTGAATACATTTATTTATAACAATGGCCAGAGGTAAAGCTATTTCATTTTTTACATTTTTTATTAGAGACGATGATACATCCCAAAGATCACATGAATTTTTACATTTTAATTGATTAATTATATTTATGACACCAGAAGGGGTGATATCATTTAGAACAAATGAATTTGAATTAGGTCGTGTAAATTCGTTGATAAATTTATAAGATTTACTTTCAGACTTCATCAAATCTTTGGTTAGTGTTGTTGCTATTTGAGCAAAAAATTCATTGAAATGATTGGCGATTTCAGAGGGTGTCTTTAGAATTTCATCATGAAAGCCTTTTATATGTTCTATTGTTGTCGTATGGTTTGTAGAGCCTTTCCCTGTTTCTGTCTTTATAATGTTCCAAGTAGATTTAATAATATTTTTGGAAGCCAGTACTTTGTTTCGGATGTGCATTTTTTTGGCCATTGTGCAACAATTTTTAAAAATTTTGCTACAATTACTCAAATAACTTCTAAGACTTTCATCGTTTGTAACTGACAGTAAATAATAAAGTTGTTTCATATTACCTTGAGAGACTCTAAGACCCACCGTCGCCCAATCGTTGAACGACTTTCTCACTTTCTTACAAATAGTTTTTATTGGCATAGCTCCATTTAGTACTCTTAGAAATGATACAAAAAAATCATCGAAATTAAACAGTTGACAGTTTAAGAATTCATTTTGTATACCTAACCTAAGTAGATTTAAGGAATTTTGATTAACTATTCTCTTGTTAACGTAATACATATCGCAAAGCTTATCAGATTGGTTACTTAAATCATTTATTACTATAAATTGTGCAAAGTGATCTGATTTTACACCAGCTATAACTTCCGCTTTCAGAACAGCTATATTTGTAAAAATATTGTCAATACAGGAGTATGTATCGTTTGTCTATCGTGAGTATATATCGTTTGTGTATGTTATCGACCCTGTGCTAAGGTATATAAGGTCTACAATCCCGTATCATACGTACTGGTACTTACATCGGTTAAGCAATTAAGATAATAGAATTATAGATGTTATGGACCCTGTGCTAGGGTATATAAGGTCTACAATCCCGTGTCATACGTACTGGTGAGCCGGCGATGCCGCCTCGACTTCCTGACGGTAGGCACGGTCGTCTCGGCTTCAGCGTTGAGTCGCGACTCCAACAGTCGACTGAACTCTTCTATGCCGTTCACTGCGTTTTTTTCTAGGAACGCTGTGGACAAAATACACGTTATTTATATACATCTAGAAACAGTTATAAATAAATAAATAAATATTGTGGACAAACCACAAAGCACTATCTAGCTCTAAATCAAGCAGAGCTTGTACTATGGGAACCAGATAGCTGATCCGGTGGGAATCGAGCCCACGACCTACGGCGCAGAAGGTAGAGCTACCAACTGAGTTGAGAGGCCAGTCAACATAATACAACGTGTATCAAAATATGTGTACTATCCTGAAGGGGGGTGAATTTCCACCCCCCGGGGAACAACTTTTGTTCAACGACTTTTCGAACTTCGATTGGTATCTCTGAAAAAAACTGCAACGAAGTTTCAACATGAACAGCTGACTTTATACAAAGTGACAACCCTAAACTCAGCTACAGAGGTAGTAGGTAGTAGAAGTAGACCTACAGAGGAAGTAGGTCAAGGGGTTACAAGGATAGGGTTGTCAATTTATTTAGGCATTATGAAATTAAATATTTTTGTATGGGAAACTGAAAATAGGAATTTTTAATTATCTCCCCCCCACAACTGATCACCATTGTGGTCTGAAACCCCCCACCTTCGCATAGTACACATATTTAGATACACCTTGTATAATGTGTATTTAGAAACTTAAATTGGACTACAAATGGACTAAACATTAATGGAGAAAACTTAAATCACCTGCGCTTTGCAGATGACCTTATCCTATTTTCTGAGAATCCATGTAGTCTAGAACAAATGCTACAAGAACTATCTGATGAAAGTGCCAAGGCCGGACTATCAATGAACACTACTAAAACCAAAATAATGACAAATGCAACACAACTAAATGATATAAAAGTGAATGGGGAATCGAATATGTAGATGATTATATATATTTAGGCCAACTAATATCAACTACAGAAGGCATGCAAAAAGAAATAGAAAGAAGGGTTGCTAATACTTGGAAGCGATTTTGGTCCCTCAGCGAAGTTATGAAGAACAATGAAATGCCTATAAGAGAAAAAAGGAAGGTGTACAATACATGCATTCTACCATGCCTAACATATGGCTATCAAACATGGGCACTAACAGAACAACAACTAAAAAAGATAAACGTATGTCAAAATGGAATGGAAAGAAGCGTCGTTGGCGTTAAAAGGAGAGACAGAGTAAGATTGGAAGATATAAGATGCATAACAAAATTTAAAAATGTACAAACTGTTTTTAGAGGACTTAAATGGCGATGGACAGGACATATGTTGAGAGAAAGAAGAGAAAAGTGGACTAAACAGATAAAGGAGTGGTACCCGAGGGACAGTAAACGAAACAGAGGTAGACAACACAAACGTTGGGAGGACGATATCAAAAAAGTGGCGGGCCCAGAATGGACTCGGACCGCAAAAGACAGAACACTGTGGAAATCCTTAGAGGAGGCCTTTGTCGAAAGACAAGCTGGAAACACAAACCCATTTGCCGATTAGAAATAAGAAAATAAAGATATAATTTAATTTTAGCTAGGCAATAAGTTAGCAAGTAGGAACATAATATTGTTAAACAGCAATAAAGGCTTATTTTATTTTTATTTTATTTATGTATAATGTGACAAGATAATGTAACTCATAGAATCACGATATCTCAGGCATGGTAGCTATTAGGAAAAAACTATGGAGATCATTTTTGAAAATAATTGTAAGATCTACCACTTTGGTTTGAGGTTTGTGTGTATTGACCGGATTATTACATTTATGTGAATGTTGTTTTATAACTTTTGAAACTACACATATCTCTCTATAAAGTAGTGTCGAAACCAATAAAAGAGTGCGAAAAAGGGTAGATCGATTTGTCTGCCAATAACATTTCATTTACTCGTGGACTTCAGTTCAACCGTGATCATGGTGCATGCAACTGTGCCGAAATATAGGAAAACTCACAATTTAATCATTGTAAATTATCCGTTGTTTCATAAAAATAGTTGCTTACTTTTGACCATAGGCCACATGGTCTTCTTGTACTTGACTTGTCCGTACAGCTCGAGCTGCGCGCTGGCGTCGCTGCGCCGGCGCAGGCAGTAGTGCGCGCCCACGCTGAAGTAGTCCGCGTAGGGGATGCCGGCGTTGTCGCTGTTGCACTCGATCGAGTAGTGCACGCCCGGCTTGGAGCACTTGTTCATCACCTGACACATTCAGTAAGGTTATTATATTATACACACTAGCAGTTGGTGCCCGGTATTTTTTTTTTGGTAAACTATTGTTGTGAATTATATTTAAATACGAATTACTTACATACTGATTAAATATTAATATTTTTCGATCTTACCGACATAATAATAAACTCCACTACTCGTCAATAGATGGCGTTCTCTGTCCCACTAACTCATGACTTAATCAACAGATGGCGCTAGGAGTTATGATTTTATGATAAAGTTGATTATTTACTTTACGATTAAGGGGACATTTTCTAAAAATGCATCCTAGCTAGATCGTTTTATCGTCCCCGAAAACCCCTGTATACTTAATTTTATGAAACTTATTTTAAACTGATTTTACTTTCAATATCACGCAAATTGATGGAAAACTAGGGAAAGCCGTAGGTGTACCTAATCTTAGGGAAAACCATAAAAAAATACAAAAACTTTTACCGCGTCGTGCTCTTTTTTTATTTGGCAACGAAGCTAACGTTATGCCTACCTATACAGCCAAATTATGATTGTAAACTTTTTTGAATTGTCTAATTTTGAAAAAAGAACTTCGAATTCTTAGTGAAACCTTTTTGCATCCGATTTTTTTCTGAGATCATAGGCGACTGTTATGATTTACAAAGGAATTTGCTGGTGGCATAATACGACAGTAATGAATCTTCATACAGTTTTGCTGGCGCCTTTTCAAGTAGCACCTGCAAGAGCGAATTTGCTCGAAGAAGGTTGTCAAAATAATGAGCACATTTCAGACTTTTTTTGAGTAAAGGTAATACCTGTGTTTCCGTGACGTGGACCTCCTTAGGGCCGATGGGTCCAGATGTGAGGCCTAACGTGTAGTTGATTTGCCGACACTTTAGTCCATTTTGTACTTGCCACGGCGACTACAAACAAAAACTACAATTACACTCTAAGTATTTATTTCCCAATAAAAAAGTATATTGAGTAATATATCAGCTATCTGGTTCCCATAGTACAAGCTCAGCTTAGTATGAGCATGGACAAATTATATAAAATAGACTTACAATCTCGAACAAAAATTAATTACCTGTGAAGGCGTGAGATGGCGTTACGTGTTTCGAATCGATGTTATTAAATGCTGCATAAATTTGTTTGAACCATTTCTTTACCACCACTTTTAGAAGTACGAATAAATACGCTAGATGGCGCTATTTCCAAATGTAGCAAAGCGTCAGCCTGTCATGAAGCGCGTGGCGTTGCCAGCTCATATTGTAACCTGCCCGCGCGATGTTGCCGCTCTGCCCGTGTTTAGAAATCTCAAGCCATGATTTTTTGAGTTTACATTCAATTCAACAAATTGCCAGAAATGCTAATGCACGCACGGTGCGGGTGGCGGGGTACAGGGGTGAAGACGCTTGAAGCAGACGGGACATTCGGTTGTGTGTGTGAATCGCTCGGACTTCGAACTAGTTAAATACCTACCTACCTAAAAACTGGCATAAAACATAATGCTTAGATATTTGATAGGTTAGTTTAAGAAGGGTATTAGGTGAAGATGGGAAGTACTAAGTATCTAGGTAGGTTGTATGTTGGGTTAACAAAATCAAGGTCTGAAAGGCTGCCAAAATTTCGAAAAAAAACTCAGCCAACATTTCGACATAAAAAAAACTTATGAACCATTAATTTCAACAAAATATTGTTTTTGTTAATTTATGTAAAGCTACCGCTCATCATCAGGTGGAAATATTGATAAAAAGACTTGAAAAATTTCAACAAAATATTTTTTTTCTTTATTTATCTGGAGCTCAAAAAACAGAGTACCACTCAACGTCCGGGGGAAATATTGATAAAAGGACTTAGGATTATTTCAACACAATATTTTTTTTCTTTATGTATCTGGGCTAAAAAAACTGCTACCACTCAACATCAGGTGGAAACATTGATAAAAAAACGTCACTAAATTTCAATGCGCGCTCACCTCACTTGGATATAATATGTAGCCGTGGTTACATGCGCACTCGAGTAGTTTTTGTTTAATTAATCGTAATAAATCGAAATCTTACCGATAAAATTATCGATAACGGATCAGTTCTCTCCATCCCTAGCTGTTTGTTTATGGTTTGCTCAGCAAACAAAGCATACCTACCTAGTCTGTGAACCAAAGCAAGCAAACCTTTCTTTCTTTCGCTGTCCATTTGTTACATTTATTACAAGTTTAGTTACATTTATTAGTAAACTATTGCTAGGGTACTATTTCATGCGATTTTTTTGCTCAGAGTAAATCGTCATTAGTTCGCAAATAATAATAACTACTGTTTAGCTCCATCTAGTAGTAAAATGATGAGTTAATTTACAAGCTTTCATTTTTGTCACAGCGCCATCTGTTTTTGCATTATATTATTTTGCATTATACATGAAAAACAGGTAAAATAGTCGATGGGAAATAAAACTAAGAAATTTATTATTATGATCATTATTACACATTCTAAAAATACTAGATAGTTTTTGATGGTTTTCAAAGAAGAAATTAGTTAAGTTTCTCGGTTTCACCGGCTGCTAGCAAGGTTTCCAGGCTATGAGTCAGCACCATCTAGGCATAATACGGGATTTTGAGCTTTTTAAGAGTTACGGTTTTTTGTTCAAGATTGTTAGTCTATTTATATAATTTGTCCATGGTATGAGGCTGGATATATTATTATTGTGTTGGTTGTCCGCAATATTAACTAATGTATATATTTTTTTCTTTGTTTTACTACAACATCATCATCATCATCTCAGCCCGGTATCACCCACTGCTGGGTATAGGCCTCCTTCATTTTCTGCCGGCCTCCTCTGTCCTACGTGTTTCTTGTTCAGGTGTTTCCTGCGACCTTTACGATGTCGTCGACCCAGATGTCTTCGGCGACCATTCGGTCAAGGCTTTGCTCCACCGGTACTACAACATACTCGTATTTAATGTAAAAAAAAAACAAATCAGTCTTTCTCTCGATCAGTGGTCATATCAGAAAAGAATTACATAGTCGCCACCAGCGTAAAGAAATGCACTGATGTCATACATTTTTAGACCTATTGCAACAGATTTTTTTTTTAACATATTCTCACAACGCTATCTAGCCCCAAACTACGCTCATCTTGTACTATGAGCGGTAATATCGATTTATGTTTACCTGTACGTAATCAGTGATAGTCCTTGCCGCTAACAGTTCTAAGTTAAACTTGGAGTTAGTGAAGATCATGGTGAACAGCTGATCGATGTTAAACGGGAACAGTTGCTTCAGGACCAGCTTGCCATCATGAGGGTTGGGGCATTTTTCCCCCTCGCCACCCCTGCAATAAAGGGGTGGATATTAAGTTTATTTAGTTTAAGTTTATTACAAACTATCCATTGTCGCCACTACTATTGAAACCAAAGTAAATTTTATGTACTTATTTCATAGTTGACCACAAGATTTGCTACAGTGCCAGTAATTTGAGCAGCATCCACACCCTTAGAACTGAAAAACAGCAATGCAGAAATAGGCATGGTGTTAGTACGTTTACCCGGACGAGCCACTCACAAAGAGCTCTACTACTGAAAGAGGAATAAGTATTAAGGTGCTGATAAACTTGAGCATTCACTCGTAATGAGCATTTGTGCGAAAGTTACATCACATAAAAATACGAGAGCATTTTAGCGAGCATTCTATCGTTCAATGATAATTTTCATAGCAATGTTTGGCTCTATGCTTGGCTCGGTTCATTGTTCAGTTCGACAATATAAACACGGCGAATGCTAGATGTTCTGTTGTAAGTGAATGTTCAAGTCTATCAGCACCTTTATGATAACATACGTGTGTTTGTCATCAGGTTCGCTATCGCTGGTGTCTGACATGTCAGTGGGCAGAGTGTCGGCGCCTTCTTCTTCCCTGAACCTGTCATCACTGTTGTTCACTGCGAACAAACATTAAGGAATTATGAAGGGAGTTCCGATTAGCAGTCAAAGACCACCTTGAAACGTCTTAGCTAATAACTCTTAGGGACTGTTCGGCACTAGCGCGACCGTGGTTCCATCTACAGGTTTGACGTTACAGTCAACTACTTACCTGCACGATAACCGAAGTTGTATTCAGTTGAATCGACGAGAGATGACACTTTGCATTATTCATATTTTTATTGATTTTATAGTGTTTACTACACTTAAGGAAATCACAAATATTTTTATGATGTCCCAAAAGTTAAGAGCCGAGCGGGATTTGAACCCGCGACCTTCCCTTTGGTACGGGGCTGCGCTGATATATAATAAGAATACAATATGACACCCAGACAGAAAACAAACATCTGCGTTCACCACACAAATATTCGTTCTCTGTGGGGATCGAACCCACGATCTACGACGCAGAATGCAGAGCTACTACCAACTGAGAGACCAGTCAATGGTCACATGTCAATGGCCATCTTGTTTCGTTATCTATTTATGTACTGTTCCAAATAAAGTTATTATTTATTCGTTTTCCATATTTTTGCACAACTTCTGTATGGAGATGCGATAAGCGCCTCTATCGGGCCCGCTGAGAACTCTCGCGTTTGCACACAAAACATTCAATACTGATACGCAAAACTAAAAACGAAAACAAACTTAGACTAAGGGTAAAAACCAGTCCAAAAAACTTACTTAGGTATTTCGTTTCTGCTGGTATTGCAATCTCACCGATCTCAAACCCCTCGATGACATCGTAAGGTGTTGCCAGCTCGCAACAATCTATCTGCCTTATAATCTCCTCCCACATTATAACTTTAAGTTATTTTTGTAGACTCCGCGACATCACCGTATTGACTGAGTGTTCAAGTATCGGCGTTTTTTTTTTTAGAATAATATAAGCCTTTTTTGTGGGTTTTTGGAGATGAAACAATTTACAGAGTAGTCATGTTTCGGCGTTTTTTTTATGCAATAAAATTAGCCTTTTTTATTGTTTTTGGAGATGAAACAAACCGCTTTTCACTAATCTATAGAATATTATACATATATTTATGTATGTAGCACGAACGTTATTTTTGATATTTAAACTATTACACGGGTATTTAACGCGTATTACGACCTTATTTTATTTATTTTCCCGACATTTAAATATGTTTTATGATCGCGAAAGTTTAAAAAGTGTTATTTTTTATGTTATTTTAAAAGTTTTTAATGGGTTTAAAATCACACACGACAGCACAACTGCCGGAGTAGAATTCTCAAACTAATTTATAAAGTTTCGTGAATGCGCTTATGCTTCACGAAAAGATAATTAAAACAAAGGACCTCTATTCCACAAATTCATGATAAAATATAACGTCAAAAACATCTATTTGTTGGCCTCTCAGCTCAGTTGGTGTAGTTTATGTTTGGTTTGTTTATTCTTCTCAATACATTTTAGCGGCTGTTTCGCGGTAATTCCCCGGATAACACTATAATAATACGGGGTTTTACGTAACTAGGTCATATTTAGAACCAGTGTTGCAATTTGCTAATATGTTGCTAGTTGGATAGATATTTATTTGCAATTGGGTTATTTTTTATTATTCAGTCTGGCACTGATTTGGATCATTTGAGCTATCTCTAGATCGTTTGTACCTAACGATCTGCAGATAGATGAACTGTTTCATGTGTATTTTATACATTTTAATAACAATTAGACTATTTTTGATTTGTAAAAGGATCATAATTATAAAAAAAACGGTAGGAACCGAGACGTAGTTTATTGCCTGTTCTTCTACGCTTGGTCGCGTGGAACTGGCACCTAGACTCACCTAGCTTTACGACGTTTCAAAGTGATTTTTGCATCGTACTGAATAAAAAATTATTGACTTTGACTTTGACAAAATATTAATAAACACCCTGCTAATCACTTTAAGAGCTTAGAAAATGATAAGTTCCTCACGATGTTTTCCTTGACCATTTAAGAGTTCTACTCAACTACAAACACTAGACTTACAAGGTAACGCACCTAGTGGCGGTGAGGAATCCCGATTTCGTGATGAAGACCTGGTCCTGTGCTCGTCTCCTCCGGCGTCCATGCACGAGGAGTCCGCCAGATCCTGATCCTGACGAAAAGAGAAAACAATAAAAACTTACCATGTTTTTTTTTTTTTTTCGAGTTCATTTGTGATCATGGTGCATGCAACTGTGCCGAAATATCGGAAGTCAACTCAAAAAAAAAAAAAAAATATCATGGTAAATATCCCGTTATTTCATATAAATAGCAATAAAAACACTCTAAAGACGAAACGTAGGGCGCCCACTCACCAGATGGACCGACGACATTTTTAAGACCGCTGGAAGTCAGTGGATGGGGGCTCAGAATCGTTCTTCCTGGAAATGTGTAGGGGAGGCCTATGTCCAGCAGTGGACTTCGTCAGGCTGATAATGATGATAAAAGTTCAGATACGCGGAGTGCACTGGTGGCCTAGTGGCCCGCCTTCCGATCTTAGAGTCGCGGGTTCGAATCCACTCGTGTACCTATGGATTTTTCTGTTCGGAAATTATACAATTATGTACACAATGCTAGTGCTCTCAAACGGCGAAAGAAAACACCATGGCTTAGTCAGCTCTTCACGTATTGACCATGTCTTTCCTGTGGATTAGGCCGACTAAGCTAAGCAATACATAATTTACCCTTTATGGGGTTTAAGGGTTCATTCGAACAAATAAAAGGAATAATTCTCTAATGTTTTCTACCTTCTTCCAGCGCCGTTTTTCTCTATCGCCAAACGAAATAAAAAATCTTGACTTTGACATATTATATTATCAGTCGCGTATAACATCGACCTCTGAATAGAACGTACAGTACAGTACAGTAAAATATTTATAGATAGTACACTGTACGTGTACTATCTATAAATATTGTTTTTGGTATTTGTTAAGTTTTAATTTAATGATTTCTTAATAAATCTTTATACATATTTAAGAAAAAGATTTCTTCTCTAATAAAGAAGTGAAGTTTCATGTTTATAATTTTCGAACTACTAAATTTATTCAAAAAAAAAATTTTTGAGACGAGAAGGTCTTATTGAATTCGGGGCAGATCACTAATATTTTCAAAACTCTTTTTTTGAAAATTAAAATATTACAAAAACAACGTTTAACCGTCACACTTCACAGTACAATGAACATTATCACTAAAATCATAATATTATTTTATCCTGTAACCCATTTCATATCTATAAGGAAAGTCCGAACAGTCTATACTCTAGATAGCTAATTAATTATAAAACTGCGCGGCCCGATGTCCCGGTCACTCTACCCATCGGAAGCTAACATGTCACTTTGCAATGTCTGTACCTACTATTTTCGTATCTTATTTTTATATGATGTGTAGAATACTTTATTATAACTTTGAAGCGTAGCGTGTGCTGTCTTTGAAAGTTTTGCTTTTGTATTATTGCATTGCATACGGTCTGACTAAGTGAAGTGGCACCACACAACTTCACTGCTATTATTTTAGATTATTTTTGATTTGTAAAAGGATCTTATAAAAAAACGGGAGGAACCGAGTCGTAGTTTGTAGCCTGTTCTTTTAGGCTTGGTCGCGTGGAACTGGCACTTAGCTCTAAGACGTTTCAAAGTGATTCTTGAATTTGAACTGAATAAAGACAATTTTGATTTGATTTTGATTTGGTCAGTCTAGGTTTCGAATCAATAATAACGTACTCACTTTTAGTTTATTCTTCTTTATAAGCTTTGCCATTGTATTGTCACTTGAAAACGTGTGTCGGTCCTCACCGCTCACTGAGTATTATCAGATATCTATAGATAATGTACCTAACCAGGCGTTATTGATAACGGGTATGCGGAATTAGTTATACATACAAAACTATAAAAAAATGACAAGATACTAGCAAACGCAATGGTAATGCTAATGATCTACGCAGACCGGGACAGCATGGCAAGGGATTTAAATTTTTACTAATGGACATTCAAACGTATCTATATAGAAATACGACTTAAATTGCTATGCTTTAAAATGATGCCGTTGGATCGAAAGTGATTTCGTTGCACGGCAAGACGCGCCACAGGCTCCCGCGGTGGGATGCCGTGGCGTACTACGGTAGACAACGGCATGCCAAGGACTCCAGCACTCGTTTTGACATACCGCGGAGTGAGGCGGCGGCGTGGCATGCCGTGGCAAGGCGCTAGAATGCTGCCGCGGTATCTAAGCGGCTAATAAATAAATAAATATTGTGGACAATTCACACAACACTATCTAGCCCCAAATTAAGCAGAGCTTGTAGTACAAGCTCTGCTTAATTTGGGAACCAGATAGATGATATGATACTTAAATACTTTTTTTTTGTAAATACATACATAGCATACAATAATAACACCCAGACAGAGAACAAACATCTATGTTCATCACACAAATACTTGTTCTCGGTGGGGATCGAACCCACGCCCCCCCAGCTCAGAAGGCAGAGCTACTACCAACTGAGCTGTGAAGGCAAATGTGCGCTGACGGCAAAATCTATTGCCATGCCGTCCCGGTCTGCGTAGGCCTTAAGGCAGCCGTTTATTTTTATATTCAGAAAGAAAGAAAATATATTTTCTTAAACATGCGCGGAAATATTGTCATTACTTTTGAATATAGAACACGCGAAGTATCATATTTACGTAGACTGAAAAACCAAAATCACTTCCCGGCGCGTTCTCGCTCCGGCAATGTTGTATGAAACGGTGTGCTGTTTGAAATTAGAACTCTTTCATCTATCGTACACATTGCGTTCTCGTGGCTGTATAGCCACAGATGCGTTTACCTTTCGGCAAAAAATGTAAAAAAAAAAAAAATTTGGTTGTAAAGCGGAGTTCGTTGATAATTGGTTAATAAAAAATAAATTTATTGTGTAATATTTTTTTTTATTTCCTTGCATTTTTTTAAGAAAAGCACTATATATGCCTCGGCCGAAATGGCAATTGCCTGTCTCGTATCATTGAAGTCCTCGCCTGCGGCTCGGCCTTCAAACTCATACTCGACCTGCAATTGCCTATTTCGCTGCCTTTGCAATAATGTACTATTATTTGTCATACATTCATAGATGTAGACGTTAACAACAGATAATGGTAGATAAAAAAACCAAATAGGCCTTGAATCAGCTTTTTGCTGCCTGACTAGCCTGACAAGGCATATCTACCATGTCAAGCAGCGCTGGTTTTTAGGCAGAGCCTTCAAAAAGACGACTAGACGATTTAGACGCCCCGGAAAGGTCGTCTGTATGTTGCTTTGAACCGGATTTCCAATATTGGTAACCCATGTGTTGTGATGCCGACCTATTCCGTCTTTACCATAAGGGCACACGGGGCCCGTGCCCAGGGCCCCCATTCTCAGGGGGCCCCGAAGGACCGACAATTTCTGCACATTCATTCTCAAAACATTTTTGTCGGGCACATTACATTTTTTCACAATACTACGCCATTATAGCCTAACTGTATTTGATTACCTATAATAAATGATGAGGTTAGTAAAAAAATGTTATTATAATTAGCTATTATTACTTTCAAAAAGGGCCCCAAATTCTTGTGTGCCCAAGGGCCCCAGCCTAGTTCAAGACGGCCTTGATGCCGACTGTCCCCCTCATTTAGTATGGGGGCAGATAGAGATGGCGATATCATGCGTAGACCCGCGCGGTTCGCATTTGTGTGTTCATTTTGTATATTTTGTACATACAAAATGTATGAGACCGATAGGCTGCAGACGCTACATAACACTCTAACGGGTATCATTGAAGCGGTTTGATGAATAGCACTGTTTTATAAAACTAGGCAGTTAATTGAATGCCAAATTAAACGAGTTGGGCGCGACACACAATCTCTAAATTGATGCTTTGCAAATCAAACGGCAATCTGATAATAATATCTCAGGCCTGATAAGAGCAAACGTAAGCGCTTTTTAAATAATGAAGATATTAACAATAACACGGCCAAGTGCGAGCCAGGCTCGAGCCTTGAGAGTTCCATGCACATGTTTACTCCTTGCTCAAATCTAAGAGTTACTACGTACACTTTTGCTTAGGAACTCTAATCCCAGTTTTGGGCTAGAGAGAGAACGCAATTTTAGACATTTTTTTTACTTTTGTCATCTGCATTTCAGGTACGAATTTTATTTTCACACCAGATTTCAATTAGAAAATCATTGCCATAGCTTTTGCTCGGTTAATTCAGTAAGGGGCATGTTTTTAGCGGTCCAATTAAAATCAAATCATGTATTTTATGCCAAACAAGGACAACACAAATAGTAGTTTCTGAGTAAAGATTCTTAACAAACACACCGTCTGTTAGATACAATAACATGATACTATAGTTCCGTGTTTTTTTTGTTATGTAAAAGATAGACAAATGAGCTTACGGCCCAGTTGATGGTAAACAGTCACCGTCGCCCATATACTCCAACAACACCAAGGGTGCTGTCGTTGCGTTGCCTACTCCAATTTTGAATAGAAAACTCCTCCAATTGCATACCCAATTGGAATTTTCAATGCACGGAACCCAAAAACAAATAAAAAAGAGGAAAAAGATAACAGTTACTGATGTAATAAGTATATAGCAAACGCAATCATCCGGTATTTAATAACATGCGAAAAAACCTGTTATATTAAAATGCGTCATTTTCATTTTGAAGTGAATTGATAGCATTCACTTGCACGCTTTTAAAAATGATGACTTACTATGATTTACAAATGACTCATTTACTATTTACTGGCACCATAGGCTCACCTAGATTTAAGTATTCAAAGTGAACATTGTGATACAATGATTTGTCTTTTGTTACGACATCCTAGATTCCAGGATGTCGCATGAGGCGACAAAGAGAATGAACCAGGCGATGGGCAACACTGTGGTGACCAATAGGCATGAAGACAGTAATCAAGTATCGCCAAAATATTTATCTGATCTAATGAAAAAGGATTCAAAGATTTTGAAAAATGTATTTATTCTCTTATTAATGTCGAGATTAATTATAAATCTACAAAATACAACAATCCGCCATGATAGCTTAAACACCGGTCAGAGCGAATTACGTCACGGCGTTGTATACGTCATTCTGATTTAGTACAAAAGCACCAATGTTTACTGTTGATTTACCCGTGACGTAATAACAGACGCCATGACACCAGCGAGCGTTTTGGCGTGAATTTGAAAATTAACATTTCAATGTACTTTTATTGCACAAAAACCTTAATTTTCTACAGAAATATGATA
The DNA here is from genome assembly GCA_947578465.1 of Thera obeliscata. NCBI lineage: Eukaryota > Metazoa > Arthropoda > Insecta > Lepidoptera > Geometridae > Thera > Thera obeliscata. The sequence goes on along the minus strand of OX387912.1, from coordinate 15,946,889 downwards.
TATTTTAGACATAATAGATACTTCTGAATATGATAGAAGAGATTTTGAAAATTAGTCGTCATGCCTATTCACCTGCCAAATGCGGTGACTACGGAAATCCCGCACAAGCATGAGAGAGACCAACTGTGAACTTATTGAGGATGTTAATGATTGCTTACCTCAGCGGTAACTTCAATGGGCAACGCAACAGTATCTTCTATGAAGTCCTTGGAATACTCATCGTCGTCTGAATTGAAGCCTAACTCTTCGCCGTAACAGCTGTGCACCTGGCGGACAAACAAAACAATAAATAATAATTAAATAAATATTGCGGACAATTCACACAACACGGTCTAAGAACTTGTAATATGGGAACCAGATAGCTGATATAATACTAACATACTTTATTTTGTAAATATGTTATTACACCCATCTGTGATTACTACACAAATATTTGTTCTCGGTGGGGATCGAACCCACGACCTACGGCGCAGAAGGCAGAGCTGAAGCTGAAACTGAGTCACAATAAACAAACACCAGCGATTAACTTATTTTTTTTATCTTTATTAAGCAAAGGAGTTTTGTCACACAGTGACTATATCCCCATAAAACTCCTGTTTCCTCAACTTCTGAACCAACACTTCCTTTTCTCTTATGGTGTTTTCGAAATTGATCCTACTCCCATTGTCAAACTGACAAATTTATATAATGTGTTTTCTCTTTATGTGTCGTGTCTATTGTGTATGTGTATTTAGCAATAAACTTTTTTGTATTTGAAATAAAGTTTTTTTTTTCGAATTACAACCAGTGTGGGTGAAAGCATTTTAAGTGCGGCTCAGAGAGGATTTTTTCATGCACTCGACACACATCTTTTTTTTTTTTTTTTAAATAACACCGTTCTAGTTTGTGCATTGTGCAGAGATGTTTAGGCAAAAATGCTTTCATACGTCCGAATGCTCTCTTCTGCAATAACTAACGGCCGTTTTCAATAACTTACTTGCTCTTAACTAGTAGTTGCTATCTCTACCTACCAGTAAAAGTATCACTGACTGTTACTGCTTTTTCAATAACAAAAACTTCAAATGCCTATCGGAGATAAACGATAGATAGCATTCCTATCTCTAGTAAGTTCGGCCCTCTTTAGCGTTTCGTGCATGCCGTTTATGAATAATACGGCCATATTTTAAAATTCTTATTTATGATAAAATAGTGACTATATTAACCACAGTCTTATTATATATATATACTATGTACAGGTCATTGATGAATTTATATTATTTATCGCCATAAATTGCAACATTAGCAATAAATGTCTAGTAAATTTTAGTTTCGTGCCACAGCAAGCGAAACGCACCAGTGACATTTGAAGTGATTGACATTGAGTGATGTCACATAAACATAGACAGATGTTACTCATCCTACTTTCGTTTCGCGTCGCTTCGATTTTTAGCTTCAAATAAATTGTACTTACTCTTAGATCTTGCTCGTGTAATATTAATTTAACATGAGCATGACGCAAGAAAAAGAAAACCTATCGGTAAGTACACATCTTGGAAAGTACACATTGCTCTTTGTGTTTTGCAAAAGTTTTAGAGATACATTTTGACGCCAACTTGTATTTACACCTTGTTTATTTTGTTTCCTATTCTTACTTTGCAGCTCAAAGCAAGGCCAATGAATAAAGACGAGCTTAGCTTGTTATTGGAACACATAAATAACAAAAAAATTCTCACTACGAAGGCCACGAATGCCTCGAATAATAGGCTGAAAGACGAGGCGTGGAAAACGATCGCCAATGATTTTAGCGCCCAAGTTGGTGAAAGGCGGCGTCCCGAGCAACTACGCCTCAAATGGGAGAACGTATAAAAAGCTGCCAGGAAACGATCTGCGGCCATAAGACAAAACAATTTGAAGGTACCGCTATTTTTTTATTATGTAAATGCATGAATAATTTGGGTAAGAAGTGTCAATAACCTATGTAGTTTTTTTTTGTAGACTGGAGGAGGCAAGAGTTACATACCGCCAGACGAAATCCTGGACCGTGTGGCGTCTATGCTGGGTGCTACATGCAGTGGGTACACAGTGGAGTTTGGTGGTGATGGTGTAGAGTCTATACCATCACCACCAAACTCCACTGTAGACGGTGCAGCCCAGGGAAATGTTATAGAAGATGATATTGTTGTGGTGTTGGGTGATGGTACTATTGATGGTGGTGGTGGTGATGGGCCTTATGTACCTAGAGCGGTATTGTTTAATACACCAAAAAATACACGTAAGTTTTTATTACATTGTCTGTTAGGTCTGAATTACTACTTCTAAGCATCGGTCTAGGCCAACATTTGATTGCCATTTTACCCGTTGGAAAGCAAAGATGGTTAATGGTGGTGTGTAATGTGTACTAACTACAGGCAAATTAACCAGAAACGTTTCAGTTACACTTTTATCCATTTTAACCTACTTATTGATATTTTATATTGGTGGTAGAAATAAACAAAGGTTTCTTTGACAGAAAACAAACGACGAAAACTTTCAGAAGAAGTCTTGAGGGCTCAGAAAGATAAGGAGTTGGCAATGGCTGCATATTTCCAAGCCAAAACTGAAAAATTGCAGCTAGAAAATGAAAAATTAAAAATAGAAGTTGAGCTATTAAAAAATACTTAATTGTGATTTGAATAAAAAATAATTTTGTTTTAAATACCATGTTTTTTTCTGTAATCGTGATTAATGTTACAAATAGGAGTGTTATTAAAAGATAGTGATTTGCTTATCAAACTTATATTTTCAAGAAAGATATCAATTACAGGTTAAAACTGTATGTGTCTATTAGACGTTGTCTTGCAGAATGGTGCTGACCTACATTTGCAATATGGTAAAATTCTTCCTCGATAATGTGAGGTTCAGGAGGGAGGTCAACTTCAGGTTCCACTTCACCAACTCCTTGCATTCTGCATATATTGTGTAGTACAGATGTTGCTATAATAACTGCTTGTACAGTGTCTAAGGCCAATCGAATTTTTAATGACAGTACTGGAAACCGTCTCTTCCATACTCCAAAACATCTGTAAATTATAAAAATATGTTTTCATACAAGTTCCTAAACAACACATTGATCATATTTAGACAAGTCATTCTTATTCCATAACCTTTCTATAGGATTTCTTGTTAGCACATGTGCATCATTATAACGGTGTTCATTGGGAGTAGATGGGTTAAGCACTGGTGTTAATAAATAAGAATTGCAAGGATATGCACTGTCACCAATAAGCCATCTATTACCAAAAAGCCCATCTTCACATTGCACTGGAAATGAATAAAATCATTCTTGTACAAATTTTACAATAAATGCAATAAGCTAACAATATTTTACAGTAAGTATCCATGTCACTTGTATAATTAGTTACTATATCATGTGATAATTAAAAAAGTACCTTTTAGCGCAGAGTTATTAAATATAGTGGCATCATGTGCAGACCCTGGCCAGCGAGCAACAACATTCATTAGTATCAAATCTGCATCACAGACTCCTTGGATGTTTAGTGAAAAAGTACCTTTCCTGTTCCTAAATTCTTCACCAATATTTGAGCCTGAAAAGTATTTTACAGTTAAAACACCAAAAATAATACATTCATTGTTAATGTAGGTTAGAAGGTATAGATTGTACAGGCTACTTACCGGGAAGAACGCACTTTTAATGCTGGAGTTATTTCTAATAGCAAGTCGTGTGCAGTAGTTTTATTTATACGAAATCTGTAGACGAACTCGGAATCCGTCAATTCTGAATAATAGTTAATACGAGTGTTGTATCGACGACTCACTTGCCCCATCTGATTAGGACTTCGTGAATCGAATTCACCGGCTTCATAAAGTTCATTGTCACTATCGTCACTGAATAACTCCATTTTCTTTTATTAAATCAAAAAAAGACTACTCTATTACAAAAATATCAGTTTACCAAACTATTATCCTCCGAAATTGAGGGCTAGGTGAAAACTCTAACCGCCGGTCATTCGAGTCACTGTCAGTAAGCGATAGCGCGGCTCAGAAACGCATTTTTTTTTTCGTCTATGAAACAATCTATCGATGGTTAGAGATTTTGCCTCCGAGCCCTCTGGCAGATAGATAGGCATTGCGGATAAGCTAGCCCTGCCTATCTTTGTTTATTGAAATGCAAGTAGCTACCACTGGTAGACATTTTAACTAGTAGTCAAAAGTTAGTAAGTTATTGAAAACGGCCGTAAGACAATAAAAAGTAACATTTGGATACAGTTATGCATAGTGAGTCCAAGCGCCATTTTCAGTTTTTTGGGAAATTACATAAACGCGTTTTTATTGGTAGAAGATTTGCATTTGCATCGTCAGAAAGTAAATCTATGTACATCGAAGCTTATATTTGTAATTTAACATGTTACAAAAAAAAAACACAAAAAAAGGTTTTATTTTGGAATATATCGTTAAAAATGCACTTGGACTCCTAATAAATATGATGTTATCATTTTGCAAAACGAGTCCAAGAGACAAAATATTTATTTATTCTGGAAGATTAGCTTTAAGTGCACGTGGAAACGAATTAATATGATGTACTCATTTTGCAAAATGAGTATAAGTATAACATAAAAATGTTTCCTGGACTATTTTCCTATCGTTTAATAAAAACCCCTTGAATTTCCGTATTTACTCAGCATCTTATATTAGATGTTACAGAGGATTGATAAAAATAAATAAATAGTACATTGTTACCTGAGTGTTGAAAGTTACGTTTTTTGAGTCCCGAGACGGGTTTGGCGCCAGAGCGTTAGCGAGGGCGCCAATGGAGCTTGAGGGACTTAAAAGACTTTCACCCGAGGTAAACACTGTGCTTTTCATTACGAATACAAGGAAAGTAAAAATAAAAACATGAAAGAAAATTTTGTGAAAATGAAGATTGAATTGCCGCCTTCCCGGTTTTTTTTTTCTTTTTCTCTGGCGGGCCTTCGGCTTCGGCTTGCCAGCATTATTCAGCCATTATTTTCATTCTCATAATTTAAAAAATGGTAAATTGTTTGCTCAAATCTATGGTATTTTAAATAAATAGTTGAAGCTATATATTAATCAAGTAATTTAGAAGATATATTATTTATTTAATACTATCTTTATGTTATTTAAATTTAAATTTTACATTGCGCTCTAATTAGACTTTTTAAACTTCTTACCGTTGTAATGGGTTTCCAACCTACTTGCTGAATAAAAAGTTGGAATTTGGTTCAACGACCTCCTTGCAGTTAGAAAGACTTTAGAAAGTTGGAACATGGTTGAATAAAATAGAACTTGTTTTTTTTTATAATTTGACAGCTGTCAGTAGAAAGCGATTCTCCCTAGGGCTGAAAGTTTTACTTTCAATTAGGCCCCTCAGGCAACTTCAGACCTACTTTCAGAGTATGAGTAATGAAAAAACTATTAAAATGGCACTGATAGTATGTCCAGAAAATAAAACAATATAATTATCATAATTTAATAAACAATAATAATTTAAAACAAGATAAGGACTACCTCAGATATTATCTTCAGCTTTCAGACAGACAGAATAATGATTGATGATATTATTGGTTAACACCAACCCCAAACCCAGAACATATCGGGTAGGATGTAGGATGGAGTAGGTAAATAATATATAAATCTACTCTTCTACAATATGTTCCGGATCAAAAACCTAAATGGCCATCAACACCTTCAACAACAATATCATCTTCAATCGTGTCATCAAAAATCAAATCTTTGTCAAATGCTATAGCGTCGTTTGGGATTTTTCTCTGAAACATTTTGTCCTTTCCTACCCTTTCTTTTCTTTACATCAATTTCTAAGCTTTCTTCCTCTTCTACTGCTCCTGCCTTGACATAATGAGGCAATGGATGATTTTAGGTTTCCTTTATCTGGTTTATTCTTAACCAATTATTATTGACCTTCTCGCCCACTGTTATCTTTTTTCTGTTGACAATAGCTTTTTCCTTTTCTTCAGTATTTGTGATTCTTTGTTCTGAAGCTTGCCATAACTTTCTTGTAGTCTTGTGGAGTATAAAGTATTAATTGCAGTTTCAGAAATATAGGGTGCTTTTCGAGGAGAGATCATCAGGTCTATTTTTATACTTTTTTATGGTTTAAGATATTTATTCTCAAAAAGACATACATGAGGTCACTTACATGAGAACATTAAGTATATTATAAGGTAATATTAAAGTATTTGTTAGTGTTTTTTTGCTATATTGTACGCCCGAAATAGATAAGCTGTTGGAACATAATTACTTTTAAGATGTTTTATACACAGTTTTACAATGTAATATATTTTTATCTTTACGTGTATTCTGGCCTTTATTTTTTTTATTCTGTTCTCCGCAACAATTAAGTTGACCAAAGAATTAAGTTTTTGACTTTGGTAAACTACCTAGTATAATATGTGCTTCCTTAAACATGACTTGGGTTCTTCTGCCAGCTTCTCCTTCCACCCAAACAAAGATTCTGTTCAGAAGTTACAAACAACTGTCGCGTAGACTACTGATGCGTAACACTACGTCGTTTGGACTAGTAATGTATAATGGAAATGTGCTTTTTCATCATAAAATTTGGTTGTTAGTTTTAAATTGGTTGTTGGACTTGTATTGCATTTCAAAATACTTAGTTTGCTATAGAAGGCGCTTGGACTGGGTATCAAAAAATACCACTTAGAGTGAAGCTGGCTGCAAGAGTGTTTTTTCTATGGCTTAATTATGCCCTAGTTATTACGAAAATGCGAAAAAATCAAAAAATGAAATTTGGCGCTTGGACTCCTTATGCATAACTGTATCCATTTGTAAGTTAGTCTATAAAATAATTACCAATAACAAGATGAAAATGATAAACAAAATCGAACGTTAAACCGTGTCGGCGCGTCGTAGAAACAGTAACTTACTACACAAGGTTAGTGGTTTCCCTAAAACAGAACTAGATGTCGCTGCTAAAAATGACCGATGCTAGAACGCGCTATCGTTGCGTTTTGAGAGAACGATGAGGTTGCTTAGTAAATCTTCATCGTTGATGAATACCCATAGGAGGGTATTCTATCCCACTTCTGATGTTAAGTTTTTTTGAAGATGACGCTGTTATGAGCGTCTTGATATAATAATGTGTAGATTTGACTTTCTTTTATAAAAAAAACGGGGAAGAGGAAAGTCAAGAGTATTTTACACGAGCCAGATAAAAAAAAATACAACTGAATTAAGATTATTAAGAATAAGAACCTCCTCGTTTTCGATTTGAAGTTGAAGTCATTTAAAAAAAGAATCGGTGTCATTTCGTTTATTGGAAGTCAAGAGGCCGCATTCGAAAGACTTAATTGGAATGGAGAAAACTGCATCAAAACACCGACAAGAGCTAAGCACTTACATTTAAGAAGAAGAAGATTTTCTTAGGAGTTAAATATCAAAACAAAACAGTGAGTAAGTTAAGTTTTTATTTTATTTTTAGAACCTGTTCCTTGAAAACAAAAAATGAACCAAATAAAATATGTACAGTGCCACAAACTTATCTGGACCGGTGGCCAAAAGAGGAACTAACGACGCCATTTTGAAATGTCAATTTGTCTGCCATTCGTTGACATGTCCGCCATTGCTTGTTTGCTGAGTGTGTTTATTGTTCGTTTAGTGTTTATTAACTCGTGAAAAATGCCGAAAGCTTTAAAAAGTGATGCGAGGAACGTCATATTACAAGTTTTAGCTTATAAGAAGGAAGAAAAGCGCCTTATGGCACCGATAGTACCGTTTGAAAAATTGTATGAACGCGTAGCTTCCGCCACAGGTTAGTGTTGTCAGCTTTTGAAAATAAACTCCACGAAAACATTATTTCGCTTGTTCTAGTAGATTTTTTTTAACTTTTTGTTACTTTTGTTGTAGGTGTTACGGAGCGATTTGTTAGAAAACTTGTAACGGAAAAAGAACAGGCAGATGAAGCTGGAACAAAAGTTTGCACACCGGGTAAAAAAAGGAATAGGACGAAAGGTAAAATTGAAGTGGATGATTTCGATCTGGGTGTCATAAGAAGAAAAATTAATGAATTTTACACTATGCGGAAAGAAATACCTACAATACCAAAGTTATTAGATGTGCTCCAAGAAGACATTGATTTTAAAGGGAGTCGAGAAACTCTTCGGAAAATACTCCATAAAATTGGATTTCGTTACAAGACATCAAAATCGAACAGAAAAGTTCTAATAGAACGAAATTATATTTCAGCATGGCGAGCAAATTATCTTCAAAAAATTCAAGATAATGACCGAAATGAACAAAAACAAGTTATATTTTTGGATGAGACCTATATTCACGCATCTCATACAGCTGGACGCTGTTGGCAAAGTGATGGTATTGACGGTGTGCTTAACCCAGTTTCTAAAGGAAACAGATGGATAATTGTTCATGCTGGAGGACAAGCAGGGTTTGTGGAGAATGCTTTATTAGTGTTCCAATCGAATACAAAAAGTGGCGACTATCACGATGAAATGAATAGTAAGAATTTCAAAAAATGGGTGACCAATAAACTTCTGCCTAATTTACATCAGCCAACAGTGATTATAATGGATAATGCTCCTTATCATAGCATTTGCATAAACAGAACTCCTAATGGAAAATAGACATGTAGATGATCATAATTATTGTGTTAAAATATAATAGTAGATTATGCACCAAGGGGATAAAGTAGTGTCTTATGTAGCGGGCGCCGTATTGAATCCTGAGCGAAACGAAGGATTCTAGCGTTAACTCCCGAGCAGAGCGAGGGAGTTTAGAGTTAACTCCCGAGCAAAGCGAGGGAGTTAAGACAGAATCCTGAGTGCAGCGAGGGATTCAAGGTCGCCCAAGACGAAGGCAACTTTATCCCCTAGGTGAATACTCTACTTTTCACACCACCTACGAGACAACAAAATGCAATAGTACTAGAATCAAAGAATTTATTAAAACTACATTAACAGTTATAAGACTTATTCAAAACCATTAAAAGTTAAAGATAATGTTTGATACATTAGACCGGTTGTGGAAAGACAAAGTTAAGTATGTTTTTAGTCGGTACATTTATTGAATTTATTTGAGTATTACTGTTGTGTAAAGCAACAAATTTGAATGTTTTTCAATATCTTGGATTTTAATGTTTATGAGTTCATTTCCACGACAAGCACCGTTCACTCCAAAAATCAGTGCTACCTGTAACAAAAATAGGTAGCTAGATAAGTATTTAAGTAGGAAGGTATCTTACGTAAAAAATAGTTTTTTATGTAGTTCCCATGGAACTAATAAGTATGTATGTATTACTTATTACATGTTATAAACTTTCTTAGATTTGACTGACACAGTCATGTGTGTGTCATTTAAAATATAAAAAAAAAGACGGGTTGCACTCCGGGAGTGCCGGCAGAAGTGAAAACTTGCCGCTCGTATTAAAACTTATTAAATTTTCATCTAGTATATTTATAAAGTACTCACTCATTTTCTTTCGCTATTTCTTCATCACTTTTATCATTAATAGATGCACGAACCGCACGCGCCGCCCCGCCCCCATCGTAGCAACAGTGCCGGCCGGCGAGCGAAGCGGCAACGTCGCACACCGGGTACGGCGCGGTCAGTCGAGCGGAACGGCAACGTCCTCTCCATCCGTCTTACGCTTTTTCGATCAGGTCACATGATCCTGACGCGAATCAGGTCACGTGATCCTGACGCGAGTTTAAGATTTTATACCCATTACAGAAAGTGCTCAACGCCGCTAAAGAAGTTTTCACTTCAAAAAGTTTATTATTTTTATTAACAAAGCAATCATGAACCTTACGTTTTAGGTTTACAATAATAACTATTACGAGTATTTAACATAAACTCAGAACATCACATCAGTATAATATCCTACCTACTTAATACCTACTACTTACTTACCTATTGTAAGCATGTAGCTATTTTAGTTACTAAATATTTAATCAATGAGTAGGTAGGTACTTACTTTTGTGGCAAGAAAGCTGTGGACAGGGGCTTCATTTAGAAACGTTTCCACATTTTGAGCTGTGAAAACTTTAGATTTCTTAGGAAGATGCCCTTCTGATTTCCTTTTTAAAAATGCCAATAATTTGGTGTATGTCTTAATTTGTATATTATTTTTAATGCTTATTATTGATCTGAGCATCGAATAGATGCACCATAGGCTTCTTGGCTTCTTTGTGCATGATAAATGCTGGAAGTAGACTAAAAGCACTGATTCAGATACAGACTTGACGCTCTTTGTAGTTAACCATTTAAAAAAGTCATGTACGATTCCTTGGACTTTTCTGGAAGTAGATTGTTGGTAATGCCAATGGCTTCCGATTTAATGTTCTCCGGAGTCAAATCACTATCGTCACTTGACATTTTTGTGAGAATTTGTAGTTTATTAGGAAAGTTATTTATAAAAAACCAAAAAATATCAGTATTCGATTCGCGCCTTTTTTTAAATTTGTGTTTTTTTTTATTTATATTGTACTCTCGTAGTGGCTCGTAGTTTGATTTTCAAACAATTAGTATGTTACTTAGAGCACAGATAAGATAATACTAGTCTAGTACCTATAGTAAATGTTCGTATATTCCAAATTCAAATCACATTATTGACTAGTGCGTGATGAACATAATGACATAATGAAATTCAGTACAATATTAAAGCCCTGCTAGACCTTGAGTCTCTAATGACTCACTTTAGGTTAGTTTTGCATGACATTTAATTTGACATTGTCGAGCAGGTGGTGTGAAAATATTTTTGTTCAATACGTTTGTTTTGTCTTTTTTAAGTAGATACCTAATTATCATTTTACCAACGTTCCTTTAAATCGTCAGGTAACAGGTAGTGTGCATAATCAAATTTTAAGTTTTGTTTAACTAATTTCATCCCTTGTTTACCCACTTTATTGTAAAATTTGTTTTTCTGGCAACACCAAATGCGACAGCAGCGACTCTCTCATTTTTACTCAAAAAAGTCTGTAATGTACTCATTATTTTGACAACCTTCTTCGAGCTAATTCGCTCTTGCAGGTGCTACTCGAAAAGGCGCCAGCAAAACTGTATGAATATTCATTACTGTCGTATTATGCCACCAGCAAATTCCTTTTCTTAAACATGCGCGGAAATATTGTCATTACTTTAGAATATAGAACACGCGAAGTATCATATTTACGTAGACTGAAAAACCAAAATCACTTCCCGACGCGTTGTCGCTCCGGCAATGTTGTTGTATGAAACGGTGTGCTGTTTGAATTTAGAACTCTTTCATCTATAGTACACATTGCGTTCTCGTGGCTGTATAGCCACAGAAACGTTTACCTTTCGGCACAAACTGTAAAATAAAATAAAAAATTGGCGGTAAAGCGGAGTTAGTTGTTATTTGGATACTAAAAATTAAATTTATTATGTAAAAGTCCCTTTTTTATTTCCTTGCATTTTTTAAAGAAAAGCACTATATATGCCTCGGCCGAAATGGCAATTGCCTGTCTCGTATCATTGAAGTCCTCGCGTGTGGCTCGGCCTTCAAACTCATACTCGACCTGCAATTGCCTATTTCGCTGCCTTTGCAATAATGTACTATTGTAAATCCATTACAGTCGCCTATGATCTCAGAAAAAATTCGGATGCAAAAAGGTTTCTCTAAGAATTCGATGTTCTTTTTCCAAAAATAGACAATTCTAAAATGTTTATAATCATAATTTGGCTGTATATGTAGGCATAACGTTAGCTTCGTTGCCAAATAAAAAAAAGAGCACAACACGGTAAAAGTTTTTGTATTTTTCATTGGTTTTTCTTAAGATTAGGTAAACCTACGGTTTTCCCTAGTTTTCCATCAATTTGCGTGATATTTAAAGTAAAATCAGTTTAAAATAAGTTTGACACACGGATACTCAAAATGAAGCAAAATTAGTTTACTGAAAATGAATTGCCACTGAAGTCAACGGAACCTTGTCCACGAAATGTAAGCTAATTTTATTGAAATTACTCTCATTTTTTGAGTAAAGCACTATACAAGCCTTGCTCTGCAATTGCGTGTGCTGCTGGCTACGCTATAGTGGCCTCGAGCTCAGCTTCACTAAGTTCTCGGCCTTCAAGCTTGCTCATCATGGAGCCTTTGCTGTACGCGCTTAAAGACCTCGACCTTCGGTCTCGGCGGTTTCAGCTTGTCCATCAAAGGCTGGGCATGATGACGCGATATGCCTACGAATCTTTCCTCATAATGATAATAATAACTATTACTTCACATTTGAATTTATCCCTAAAATTAGATGTTATTTCGTTCCCAGACCTGCACGATAATGATCCCACACGGACGGATTATGAACTATTTATATCAGAACTGCGTCCAGTTGTCAAACTTCTATGACGTTGGTGCAAACCTGGATATCTAGGAATTGACGCACACTACCAAAATACCTTGTTCTAAAAAAATCCTAGACTTATATAAATAGTTTACATAATTAGAATGATTATTATTTTAATGAAAATACTCAACAGAATACGAATACGTAGCGCGGCCAAGTTAAATGTCACTTTATGCAGTCGTCACAGCATACATTTTTGATTATCTCTTTTCGAATTGCTACTTGCTAATTGTAATATTTCAAAGTACCTCAGACTAGCAACCTTAGGGCTACCTAAGGTTGCTAGTCTGAGGTACTTTGAAATATTGCAATTTTCTATTGAAAAGTGCCAAAATCTATGCTTGAAGCTCGACTCAAGCATTGTTTCTACACATACCTCAGACTAGCTATAGTCAAATTGTCATAAAACTCAAGCACTGTTAATACTGCTTACGGCCCTAAGGCGTATACTCGCTTTAAAACACACGAATTTGAAATTTTTGCTTAGTTTATACTCCAGTCATTTGGTATTTTCACTTGGAAAGTTTTCCGGGAGTTTTGAAAATTGGTAATTTTATAGATTTTGATATGCTCTTTCCAAATTTCAACTTTGCCACCTTGTGGTGATATACTGCAAGAAAGTGAAGTTATTGAAGTGTAAGAAAAAGGATTGGAAACTTTTCGTCATTACACTTAACGGCGCTCCTACGCCGAAACTTCATTTTAGGGAAAAAAAGATTAAAACATAAATTTAAGGAAATTTTCTTTACTTTTATTTTGTATGTTTTTCCTGTAAAATGCGCCGGAAAGAAGTTATTATCAAAAAACTGATTTTGGGCGCCATTTTTTCAATATGGTGGCGCGAGCGATAAACATACGAGGTGGCAAAGTTGAAATTTGGAAAGAGCATATCAAAATCTTTAAAATTGCCAATTTTCAAAACTCCCGGAAAACTTTCCAGGTAACCTCTATTTTTTCGACCAAATGACTGGAGTATTAGGGCATATAGTGGTGTGAAATATTGAATGTCAAACTGATAACCAGCAAGTTTTATAATAAAAACAAAAAATATGATAACATTTGTAACTAAACTAACAAATTATGTTTATTCTATTCATATTTTAGATGCGGAAGTTTGTGAGTGTGTGAGTATGTACGAAACAAGATATTAAGATAGATGTAAGCTATTTTGATAAATAGTTATTAAATAAATTTATATAACAAGGCCTGCCGGATTTTTTATCATTTTCAACAGTAATTCGATCAATAAATAAAATAAAATTTAAATTAATTATTATCAATAAAAGCAAAGTATAATTTTGTGCAATTAATATTAGCATAACGGTCTGCTGATGTAGCTTAGCTGCTACTTGTGTATTTTGTTAATATGTACTTGTATTCATTCATAGTAAGTTTTTTTGTTTATAAAATAATAAAAATTGTGAATATCAATTTTATTTACGATCTTAATGAATATTGAATATATTATATTAATAGCGGTCGGCCGCCCGCGGCTTTGCTCGCCCCGTTCCCGTTACTTCAATTTTCTATATTTTTCTTTTTAAGGACCTTCTCCTGACCATAATAAACACAACAAAAAAAGAATTAGCGAAATCGGACCAGACGTTCACGCGTGATGGCGTAACCAAGGGAAACCGGGATTATTTTTTTTATATAAATAGATATAAATAGCGTACGAACATAGTGATACAAGAAGAAGCGTGTAAATACCTGCGTAAATACGTGTACCCTGTTCAACGGATGGAGCACAACTGAATGAATACTATTCCCGATCTGCGCTGGCCTTGACCAGGCGGGTATGTTTCCGATAATACGCTAATCGACTCAAATTGAACGATTCACATACAGGTAATACTTGGGTCTTTCCTTTGGGTTAGTACATCGTTATCGCATTGCTTGTAGTAAAAAATACATAATTTTAATTAAATTAATATTTGCGGATATTCCATACAGCACCATCCAGCCCCAAACTCATAAAGGCTTGTACTAAGTGAAGATTGCTACTGATTGCTCTCAAACCGGCGTCAACATTTCCGGAACGTTATAATTTAGGAATTTACAAGATTGAACAGGTGGATTATTGACAGGAGTCTTATTGAGGCGCACTTAAAATCCTTTCACCACACTTGGTTCGAAAGAATCAGTGACACGATAAGAAGAAAAAGGTTGATTATGGCTGCATCCTCACTTTCCATCAGGTGTTGTGGCAGCCAAATGCTTATCTATCTATTATAATAACGAGCCGGTATGACCGAGCTTCGCTCGGGTTTACAAAAAAATAGTATTATTATTTGCCAATAGATGTCAGGAAGAGTCGTATCATTATCGGCTTATTTTTAATTAACAACGCCATCTAGCTTGCAGTTAGTTGCTCACAATCGCCAATAGATGGCAGGAACAGTCGTATATTGAGTTTATGTTTGATTATTGCAAAACACTAACTTCTCGTCATTTTCTAAAAATGAATCCTAGCTAGATCGATTTATCGCCCCAGAAAACCCCTGTATACTAAATTTCATGAAAATCGTTGGTGCAGTTTCCGAGATCCTAAATATATATATATATACAAGATTTTCTCGTTTAAAGGTATAAGATAAGATAATAATAAAAACGGCGAAAACATATAGGGGAAACCCGCGGCAGTCAGCTCCACACGTATTTGAGTCTTTCTTATGGATTAGGCCGACTAAGCTGTCAGGATGGTAAAGGTGCTGCGCAAGCCTATTCCATCTAAAAAATCTTGTCTCAGGCACTATAGCGTCTTGTAAGTAAGGGCATGAGAAAAAACAGTTGTCCCTGACGCCGAAACTAAAATATCTACACTTTTGCATTTAAAAATTATCATAATAATCATTATCTAAATAATTATAATAACCATCTAGAAGAGATGCAAAGGCCTGTTTGCTTACTTAAAATTTTCAAGAAGTACATACTTGCGTGGAATATTTTTAAATGCAAAAGTTTCGATGTTTGAGTTTTATTTTTTGGCCTCTCAGCTCAGTTGGTAGTAGCTCTGCTCTGCCTTCTGCACCGTAGGTCGTGGGTTCGTTCTCCACCGAGAACAAATATTTGTGTGGTGAACACGGATGTTTGTTCTCTGTTTGGGTTTTCTAACTATGTATTTCCAAAAAAATAATGAATATAAGTATTAGATCAGCTGTCTGGTTCCCATAGTACACAAGGATACGCATCAGACTATACACTGCTAGCTCTTTATGTCGTTGCAGTAAGCGTCATTTTTCTTTGTTTTTAGGTTACTTGAGCTGTATCCCACTGTTACAAGCTCTGCTTAATTTGTGGCTAGATATTGTTGTGTGGGTCGTCCACAACTTTAAAAAAAAAACAATATTTATTTATTTTATTTATTTATTTATATTATTGGTTCAATCACGCTTAATGCAACTTACATCATGGTTCCTACCATTTTTTAGGGTTCCGTAGCCAAATGGCAAAAACGGAACCCTTATAGATTCGTCATGTCTGTTTGTCTGTCCGGCCGTGTCACAGCCATTTTTCTCCGAAACCATAAAAGCTAGACTGATGAAACTTGGTGAGTAGATGTAATCTGTGAACCGCATTAAGGTTTTTAGACAAAAATAGAAAAAAAACTATAAATTTTGGGGGTCCCCATACTTGAAACTGAAACTCAAATTTTTTTTTTTCATCGAACCCATACGTGTGGGGTATCTATGGATAGGTCTTCAAAAATGATGTTGAGGTTTCTAATATCGTTTTTTTCTAAACTGAATAGTTTGCGCGAGAGACACTTCCAAAGTGGAAAAAAGTTGGTCTAACTTCTAAAATAAGAGAATGATAAAACTAAAAAAAATATATGTTGTACATTACTATGCAAACTTCCAACGATATTTGGTTTGAACGAGATCTAGTCAGTAGTTTTTTTTTTATACGTCATAAATCGTAAACCGCAATTTACCTTTCGACGAACTTTAAAAACCTTTATATTATGTTATTTGATGCTACGGAACCCTTCATGGGCGAGTCCGACTCGCACTTGGCTGCTTTTTTTGTTTGATCATTTTAATCATTGATTTGAGCTTACGACAGTCTGGTTGAAAGTCTACCGAGGCACTACAAAATAACCGGTCTTTTTTAGGAGCTTATTGGCCACATCCTGTATTATTCCTGGGCAAGTAGATCAAATGTTTAGAATTTCAAATTTTTCGATTTCCACCGTTTTGTTTTCGACGCCATTGCATACATTGACATACAAGCTTTTGCACGTGGCTTGCTTCAATGCCTTGAGGTAAAACCTCCTTGCTTGCTGGATATAATTATGCCTCTGAAGTACTGAAGTATAAATTTACTTTGACATTCATTTTTATTAATTTTCCAATCTTTTATTTAACTACTAGTGGCCGCCCGCGGCTTCGCTCGCCCGTTCCCGTAACACCCCGTTCCCGTTGCTTTTTCGGGATAAAAAGTATCCTATGTCCTTCTCCCGGTTCTAAGCTACCTCCCCACTAATTTTCTGCCAAATCGGTTCCGCCGTTCTTGAGTTATAAATAGTGTAACTAACGCGACTTTATACTATATAAAGCTCGATTACCACTCACTGATTGACATGATTGTTCTCCCTGATGGTGGAGGGGAAGGTATGGTTTTTTTTACGGAAACGTGTAGAGGGGGTAAAAGTGACTTAGGGAAAATTCCGACTTTTTGAGATTTGCCCCCCCTTAACCCCCCCCCTCAGGGGGGCTCTGCAACCGAGAGGTCCTGCATAATTTTTTAATGGGGAACATAAAGAGGGTCACGAGTGATTTTGATTGCACAAAAAATTTTGCCCCCCTTGCCCCCCAGGACCCCCCTTTTTGAGAGTGTTACCGGATGCCGTCGAGATAGGGGGCTATCGATTGGGGTTTCGTATAGAGGGTTTCTTCCTGAATTGAAGGAACAAAAAAAACTTCCCCCCTCCTACCCCTTTTTTTTCCCCCCCTTTCGTATCTTCCAAGCGGAGTGACTTGCGAGATTTTTTTTTTTTGGGTCATGTAGGGAAGGTGAGATTGTTTTGAAAGCAAAATAAATTTTTCCCCCTTTTCCCCTCTAGACCCCTTTATTATTTAAAAAACCTAAAAATGGCCTATTTTTGAGCCTTTTTTTTCGAGTGGAGCATTGCGGCGAGCGTAGCGAGCCGCCATGCGACCATGGGGAACGGCGCGGCGAGCGAAGCGAGCCGTGCTGTGACCCCCCCCAAGCCCCCCAGAACGCCTTCCTCCTGAACCCAGGGGGAGCGTCGCGGCGAGCGAAGCGAGCCGCCACGCGACCACGGGGAACAGCACGGCGAGCGAAGCGAGCCATGCTGTTACCCCCCCCCAAGCCCCCCAGAACCCCCTCCTCCTGAACCCGGGGGGAACGTCGCGGCGAGCGAAGCGAGCCGCCACGCGACCACGGGGAACGGCGCGGCGAGCGAAGCGAGCCGTGCCGTGACCCTCTTCCAAGCCCCCCAGAACCCCCTCCTCCTGAACCCGGGGGGAGCGTCGCGGCGAGCGAAGCGAGCCGCCACGCGACCACGGGGAACAGCACGGCGAGCGAAGCGAGCCGTGCTTTTACCCCCCTAAGCCCCCCAGAACCCCTTCCTCCTGAACCCGGGGGGAGCGTCGCGGCGAGCGAAGCGAGCCGCCACGCGTCCACGGGGAACAGCGCGGCGAGCGAAGCGAGCCGTGCTGTGACGTCAACGTTAGTCAACGTTTGGGTTCTTTCTAGCGGTTTCGACCCGTTGAGGGTTTTGGCTGGACGTAAAATTTAGGGTTCCGTATAAGGTTTTGATTGGGGTTTTACTACATTGAGGAATTTGATTAAGTGGTCGACTTTTAGGGTTCCTTAGGACTTTGATTGGACTTTCAACTACATTTAGGAGCTTGATAATGTTAACATTTTTAGGGTTCCTTATGACTTTGATTGGAATTTAAACTTCACTTAGGAGCTTGATTTAATAATCAATTTTTAGGGTTCCTTAGGGCTTTAATTGGTATTTTACTTCTTTTAAGACCTTGATTATGTAAACAATTTTAGGGTTCCTTAGGACTTTGATTGGGGTTTTACTACATTGAGAAACTTGATAAAATAAACAATTTTTAGGGTTCCTTAGGCCTTTAATTGGACTTTCAACTACACTTAGGAGCTTGATAATGTTAACATTTCTAGGGTTCCTTAGGACTTTGATTGGGGTTTTACTACATTGAGGAACTTGATAAAATAAACAACTTTTAGGGTTCCTTAGGCCTTTAATTGGAGTTTCAACTACACTTAGGAGCTTGATAATGTTAAAAATTTTAGGGTTCCTTAGGACTTTGATTGGGGTTTTACTACATTGAGGAACTTGATTAAATAAACAACTTTTAGGGTTCCTTAGGACTTTGATTGGAGTTTCAACTACAGTTAGGAGCTTGATAATGTTAAAATTTTTAGGGTTCCTTAGGACTTTGATTGGGGTTTTACTACATTGAGGAACTTGATAAAATAAACATTTTTTAGGGTTCCTTAGGCCTTTAATTGGAATTTTACTTCACTTAGGACCTTGATTATGTAAACATTTTTAGGGTTCCTTAGGACTTTGATTGGGGTTTTACTACATTGAGGAACTTGATAAAATAAACATTTTTTAGGGTTCCTTAGGCCTTTAATTGGAATTTTACTTCACTTAGGACCTTGATTATGTAAACATTTTTAGGGTTCCTTAGGACTTTGATTGGGGTTTTACTACATTGAGGAACTTGATTAACTGATCGACTTTTAGGGTTCCTTAGGACTTTGATTGGGGTTTTACTTCACTGAGGAACTTGATTAACTGATCAACTTTTAGGGTTCCTTAGGACTTTGATTGGAGTTTCAACTACACTTAGGACCTTGATTATGTAAACATTTTTAGGGTTCCTTAGGACTTTGATTGGGGTTTTACTACACTGAGGAACTTGATAAAATAAACAGCTTTTAGGGTTCCTTAGGCCTTTAGTTGGAATTTTACTTCACTTAGGACCTTGATTATGTAAACAATTTTAGGGTTCCTTAGGACTTTGATTGGGGTTTTACTACATTGAGGAACTTTATAAAATAAACAACTTTTAGGGTTCCTTAGGGCTTTAATTGGAGTTTCAACTACACTTAGGAGCTTGATAATGTTAACATTTTTAGGGTTCCTTAAGACTTTGATTGGGGTTTTACTACACTGAGGAATTTGATTAAGTGGTCGACTTTTAGGGTTCCTTAGGACTTTGATTGGGGTTTTACTACACTGAGGAACTTGATAAAATAAACAGCTTTTAGGGTTCCTTAGGCCTTTAGTTGGAATTTTACTTCACTTAGGACCTTGATTATGTAAACAATTTTAGGGTTCCTTAGGACTTTGATTGGGGTTTTACTACACTGAGGAATTTGATTTAGTGGTCGACTTTTAGGGTTCCTTAGGACTTTGATTGGAGTTTCAACCACACTTAGGAGCTTGATTATGTAAAAAAATTTAGGGTTCCTTAGGACTTTGATTGGAGTTTCAACTACACTTAGGACCTTGATTATGTAAACAATTTTAGGGTTCCTTAGGACTTTGATTGGGGTTTTACTAAACTGAGGAACTTGATTAACTGATCGACTTTTAGGGTTCCTTAGGACTTTGATTGGGGTTTTACTACACTGAGGAACTTGATAAAATAAACAACTTTTAGGGTTCCTTAGGCCTTAAGTTGGAATTTTACTTCACTTAGGACCTTGATTATGTAAACAATTTTAGGGTTCCTTAGGACTTTGATTGGGGTTTTACTACACTGAGGAATTTGATTAAGTGGTCGACTTTTAGGGTTCCTTAGGACTTTGATTGGAGTTTCAACCACACTTAGGACCTTGATTATGTAAACAATTTTAGGGTTCCTTAGGACTTTGATTGGGGTTTTACTACATTGAGGAACTTGATGAAATAAATAACTTTTAGGGTTCCTTAGGCCTTTAATTGGAATTTTACTTCACTAAGGACCTTGATTTTGTAAACAATTTTAGGGTTCCTTAGGACTTTGATTGGAGTTTCAACTACACTTAGGAGCTTGATAATGTTAACATTTTTAGGGTTCCTTAGGACTTTGATTGGAATTTCAACTACATTGAGGAACTAGATTAACTGATCGACTTTTAGGGTTCCTTAGGACTTTCTTTACTACTTTTTGGGGTTTTTTAAGTGTAGGTTAATGTAATGTAAAAGTGGGAGTAGCACACCGACACGCGAGCTGCATGCAGCTCGCGCACACGAAAAAACTAGTTATACTATATAAAGCTAAATTACCACTCACTGACTCATTGACATGATTGTTCTCCTTGATGGTGGAGGGGAAGGTATGTTTTTTTTTATGGAAACGTGTAGAGGGGGTAAAAGTGACTTAGGGAAAATTCCGACTTTTTGAGATTTGCCCCCCCTTAACCCCCCCCTCAGGGGGGCTCTGCAACCGAGAGGTCCTGCATAATTTTTTAATGGGGAACGTATAGAGGGTCACGAGTGATTTTGATTGCCCAAAAAATTTTGCCCCCCTTGCCCCCCAGGACCCCCCCTTTTGAGAGTGCTACCGGATGCCGTCGAGATAGGAGGGTTTCGATTGGGGTTTCGTATAGAGGGTTTCTTCCTGAATTGAAGGAACAAAAAAAACTTCCCCCCTCCTACCCCTTTTTTTTCCCCCCCTTTCGTATCTTCCAAGCAGAGTGACTTGTGAGACTTTTTTTTTTTGGGTCATGTAGGGAAGGTGAGATTATGTTGAAAGCTAAATAATTTTTTCCCCCCTTTCCCCTCTAGACCCCTTTATTATTAAAAAAACCTAAAAATGGCCTATTTTTGACCTTTTATTTTCGAGTGGAGCATTGCGGCGAGCGTAGCGAGCCGCCATGCGACCATGGGGAACAGCGTGGCGAGCGAAGCGAGCCGTGCTGTGACCCCCCCCAAGCCCCCAGAACCCCCTCCTCCTGAACCCGGGGGAAGCGTCGCAGCGAGCGAAGCGAGCTGCCACGCGACCACGGGGAACAGCGCGGCGAGCGAAGCGAGCCGTGCTGTGACCCCCCCCAAGCCCCCCAGAACCCCCTCCTCCTGAACCCGGGGGGAGCGTCGCGGCGAGCGAAGCGAGCCGCCACGCGACCACGGGGAACAGCGCGGCGAGCGAAGCGAGCCGTGCTCTTACCCCCCCCAAGCCTCCCAGAACCCCCTCTTCCTGAACCCGGGGGGAGCGTCGCGGCGAGCGAAGCGAGCCGCCACGCGACCACGAGCAATAGCGCGGCGAGCGAAGCGAGCCGTGTTGTGACCCTTCCTAAGCCCCCCAGAATCCCCTCCTCCTGAACCCGGGGGGAGCGTCGCGGCGAGCGAAGCGAGCCACCACGCGACCACGGGGAACAGCGCGGCGAGCGAAGCGAGCCGTGCTGTGACGTCAACGTTAGTCAACGTTTGGGTTCTTTCTAGCGGTTTCGACCCGTTGAGGGTTTTGGCTGGACGTAAAATTTAGGGTTCCGTATAAGGTTTTGATTGGGGTTTTACTACATTGAGGAATTTGATTAAGTGGTCGACTTTTAGGGTTCCTTAGGACTTTGATTGGACTTTCAACTACATTTAGGAGCTTGATAATGTTAACATTTTTAGGGTTCCTTATGACTTTGATTGGAATTTAAACTTCACTTAGGAGCTTGATTTAATAATCAATTTTTAGGGTTCCTTAGGGCTTTAATTGGAATTTTACTTCACCTAGGACCTTGATTATGTAAACAATTTTAGGGTTCCTTAGGACTTTGATTGGAGTTTCAACTACAATTAGGAGCTTGATAATGTTAACATTTCTAGGGTTCCTTAGGACTTTGATTGGGGTTTTACTACATTGAGGAACATGATAAAATAAACAACTTTTAGGGTTCCTTAGGACTTTGATTGGGGTTTTACTACACTGAGGAATTTGATTAAGTGGTCAACTTTTAGGGTTCCTTAGGACTTTGATTGGCGTTTCAACTACACTTAGGAGCTTGATAATGTTAAAAATTTTAGGGTTCCTTAGGACTTTGATTGGGGTTTTACTACATTGAGGAACTTGATAAAATAAACAACTTTTAGGGTTCCTTAGGCCTTAAATTGGAATTTTTCTTCACTTAGGATTTTGATTATGTAAACAATTTTAGGGTTCCTTAGGACTTCGATTGGAGTTTCAACTACACTTAGGAGCTTGATAATGTTAATATTTTTAGGGTTCCTTAGGACTTTGATTGGGGTTTTACTATATTGAGGAACTTGATAAAATAAATAACTTTTAGGGTTCCTTAGGCCTTTAATTGGAATTTTACTTCACTTAGGACCTTGATTATGTAAACAATTTTAGGGTTCTTTAGGCCTTTAATTGGAATTTTACTTCACTCAGGACCTTGATTATGTTAACAATTTTAGGGTTCCTTAGGACTTCAATTGGAATTTTACTTCACTTAGGACCTTGATTATGTAAACAATTTTAGGGTTCCTTAGGACTTTGATTGGAGTTTCAACTACACTTAGGAGCTTGATAATGTTAACATTTTTAGGGTTCCTTAGGACTTTGATTGGGGTTTTACTACATTGAGGAACTTGATAAAATAAACAACTTTTAGGGTTCCTTAGGCCTTTAATTGGAGTTTCAACTACACTTAGGAGCTTGATAATGTTAACATTTTTAGGGTTCCTTAGGACTTTGTTAGAGGTTTTACTACACTGAGGTATTTGATTAAGTGGTCGACTTTTAGGGTTCCTTAGGACTTTGATTGGAGTTTCAACCACACTAAGGAGCTTGATTATGTTAACATTTTTAGGGTTCCTTAGGACTTTGATTGGGGTTTTACTACATTGAGGAACTTTATAAAATAAACATCTTTTAGGGTTCCTTAGGCCTTTTATTGGAGTTTCAACTACACTTAGGAGCTTGACAATGTTAACATTTTTAGGGTTCCTTAGGACTTTGATTGGTGTTTCAACTACACTTAGAAGCTTGATAATGTTAACATTTTTAGGGTTCCTTAGGACTTTGATTGGGGTTTTACTACATTGAGGAACTTGATAAAATAAACAACTTTTAGGGTTCCTTAGGGCTTTGATTGGAGTTTCAACTACACTTAGGAGCTTGATAACGTTAACATTTTTAGGGTTCCTTAGGACTTTGATTGGGGTTTTACTACATTGAGGAACTTGATAAAATAAACAACTTTTAGGGTTCCTTAAGACTTTGATTGGGGTTTTACTACATTGAGGAACTTGATAAAATAAACAACTTTTAGGGTTCCTTAGGACTTTGATTGGAATTTTACTTCACCTAAGACCTTGATTATGTAAACAATTTTAGGGTTCCTTAGGACTTTGATTGGGGTTTTACTACATTGAGGAACTTGATAAAATAAACAACTTTTAGGGTTCCTTAGGATTTTGATTGGAATTTCAACTACACTGAGGAGCTCGATAATGTAAACATTTTTAGGGTTCCTTAGGACTTTGATTGGGGTTTTACTACATTGAGGAACTTGATAAAATAAACAACTTTTAGGGTTCCTTAGGCCTTTAATTGGAATTTTACTTCACTTAGGACCTTGATTGTGTAAACAATTTTAGGGTTCCCTAGGACTTTGATTGGGGTTTTACTACACTGAGGAACTTGATTAACTGATCGACTTTTAGGGTTCCTTAGGACTTTCTTTACTACTTTTTGGGGTTTTACAAGTGTAGTGTAATGTAATGAAAAAGTGGGAGTAGCACACCGACACGCGAGCTGCATGCAGCTCGCGCACACGAAAAAACTAGTTATACTATATAAAGCTCGATTACCACTCACTGATTGACATGATTGTTCTCCTTGATGGTGGAGGGGAAGGTATGTTTTTTTTTATGGAAACGTGTAGAGGGGGTAAAAGTGACTTAGGGAAAATTCCGACTTTTTGAGATTTGCCCCCCCTTAACCCCCCCCTCAGGGGGGCTCTGCAACCGAGAGGTCCTGCATAATTTTTTAATGGGGAACGTATAGAGGGTCACGAGTGATTTTGATTGCCCAAAAAATTTTGCCCCCCTTGCCCCCCAGGACCCCCCCTTTTGAGAGTGCTACCGGATGCCGTCGAGATAGGAGGGTTTCGATTGGGGTTTCGTATAGAGGGTTTCTTCCTGAATTGAAACAACAAAAAAAACTTCCCCCCTCCTACCCCTTTTTTTTCCCCCCCTTTCGTATCTTCCAAGCAGAGTGACTTGCGAGACCTTTTTTTTTTGGGTCATGTAGGGAAGGTGAGATTATTTTGAAAGCAAAATAAATTTTTCCCCCCTTTCCCCTCTAGACCCCTTTGTTATTTAAAAAACCTAAAAATGGCCTATTTTTGAGCCTTTTTTTTCGAGTGGAGCATTGTGGCGAGCGTAGCGAGCCGCCATGCGACCATGGGGAACGGCGCGGCGAGCGAAGCGAGCCGTGCTGTGACCCCCTTCCAAGCCCCCCAGAACCCCCTCCTCCTGAACCCGGGGGGAGCGTCGCGGCGAGCGAAGCGAGCCGCCACGCGACCACGGGGAACAGCACGGCGAGCGAAGCGAGCCGTGCTGTTACCCCCCCCCAAGCCCCCCAGAACCCCCTCCTCCTGAACCCGGGGGGAACGTCGCGGCGAGCGAAGCGAGCCGCCACGCGACCACGGGGAACGGCGCGGCGAGCGAAGCGAGCCGTGCCGTGACCCTCTTCCAAGCCCCCCAGGACCCCCTCCTGCTGAACCCGGGGGGAGCGTCGCGGCGAGCGAAGCGAGCCACCACGCGACCACGGGGAACAGCACGGCGAGCGAAGCGAGCCGTGCTGTTACCCCCCTAAGCCCCCCAGAACCCCTTCCTCCTGAACCCGGGGGGAGCGTCGCGGCGAGCGAAGCGAGCCGCCACGCGACCACGGGGAACAGCGCGGCGAGCGAAGCGAGCCGTGCTGTGACCTTCCTTAGCCCCCCAGAACCCCCTCCGTGCTTGCAGGTCGCGCGACAAGGTCCCTTCTAGCGGTTCTGACCCGTTGAGGATTTGGCTTTACGTAAAATTTAGGGTTCCGTATAGGGTTTTGATTGGGGTTTTACTACATTGAGGAATTTGATTAAGTGGTCGACTTTTAGGGTTCCTTAGGACTTTGATTGGAGTTTCAACTACACTTAGGAGCTTGATAATGTTAACATTTTTAGGGTTCCTTAGGACTTTGATTGGGGTTTTACTACACTGAGGAATTTGATTAAGTGGTCGACTTTTAGGGTTCCTTAGGACTTTGATTGGAGTTTCAACCACACTTAGGACCTTGATTATGTTAAAAATTTTAGGGTTCCTTAGGACTATGATTGGGGTTGTACTACATTGAGGAACTTGGTAAAATAAACAACTTTTAGGGTTCCTTAGGCCTTTAATTGGAATTTTACTTCACTTAGGACCTTGATTATGTTAACAATTTTAGGGTTCCTTAGGACTTTGATTGGGGTTATACTACATTGAGGAACTTGATAAAATAAACAACTTTTAGGGTTCCTTAGGCCTTTAATTGGACTTTCAACTACACTTAGGAGCTTGATTATGTAAACAATTTTAGGGTTCCTTACGACTTTGATTGGGGTTTTACTACATTGAGGAACTTGATAAAATAAACAACTTTTAGGGTTCCTTAGGCCTTTAATTGGAATTTTACTTCACTTAGGACCTTGATTGTGAAAACAATTTTAGGGTTCCTTAGGACTTTGATTGGAGTTTCAACTACACTTAGGAGCTTGATAATGTTAAAAAATTTAGGGTTCTTTAGGACTTTGATTGGGGTTTTACTACATTGAGGAACTTGATAAAATAAACAACTTTTAGGGTTCCTTAGGCCTTTAATTGGAATGTTACTTCACTTGGGACCTTGATTGTGAAAACAATTTTAGGGTTCCTTAGGACTTTGATTGGAGTTTCAACTACACTTAGGAGCTTGATAATGTTAACAATTTTAGGGTTCCTTAGGGCTTTGATTGGGGTTTTACCACATTGAGGAACTTGATAAAATAAACAACTTTTAGGGTTCCTTAGGCCTTTGATTGGGGTTTTACTACATTGAGGAACTTGATAAAATAAACAACTTTTAGGGTTCCTTAGGACTTTGATTGGGGTTTTACTACATTGAGGAACTTGATAAAATAAACAACTTTTAGGGTTCCTTAGGCCTTTAATTGGAATTTTACTTCACTTAGGACCTTGATTATGTAAACAATTTTAGGGTTCCTTAGGACTTTGATTGAAGTTTCAACTACACTTAGGACTCTGATAATGTTAACATTTTTAGGGTTCCTTAGGACTTTGATTGGGGTTTCACTACATTGAGGAACTTGATAAAATAAACAACTTTTAGGGTTCCTTAGGGCTTTAATTGAATCTTTACTTCACTTAGGACCTTGATAATGTTAACATTTTTAGGGATCCTTAGGACTTTGATTGGAATTTCAACTACACTGAGGAACTAGATTAACTGATCGACTTTTAGGGTTCCTTAGGACTTTCTTTACTACTTTTTGGGGTTTTAAAAGTGTAGTGTAATGTAAAAGTGGGAGTAGCACACCGACACGCGAGCTGCATGCAGCTCGCGCACACGAAAAAACTAGTTATACTATATAAAGCTAAATTACCACTCACTGACTCATTGACATGATTGTTCTCCTTGATGGTGGAGGGGAAGGTATGTTTTTTTTTACGGAAACGTGTAGAGGGGGTAAAAGTGACTTAGGGAAAATTCCGACTTTTTGAGATTTGCCCCCCCTTAACCCCCCCCTCAGGGGGGCTCTGCAACCGAGAGGTCCTGCATAATTTTTTAATGGGGAACGTATAGAGGGTCACGAGTGATTATGATTGCACAAAAAATTTTGCCCCCCTTGCCCCCCAGGACCCCCCCTTTTGAGAGTGCTACCGGATGCCGTCGAGATAGGAGGGTTTCGATTGGGGTTTCGTATAGAGGGTTTCTTCCTGAATTGAAACAACAAAAAAAACTTCCCCCCTCCTACCCCTTTTTTTTCCCCCCCTTTCGTATCTTCCAAGCAGAGTGACATCTAAGAATTTTATTTTTTGGGTCATGTAGGGATGGTGAGATTATTTTGAAAGCAAAAGAAATTTTTCCCCCTTTTCCCCTCTAGACCCCTTTATTATTTCAAAAAATGGCCTATTTTTGACCTTTTATTTTCGTGTGGAGCATTGCGGCGAGCGAAGCGAGCGGCCATGCGACCATAGGGAACAGCGCGGCGAGCGAAGCGAGCCGTGCTGTGACCCCCCCCCCAAGCCCCCCAGAACCCCCTCCTCCTGAACCCGGGGGGAGCGTCGCGGCGAGCGAAGCGAGCCGCCACGTGACCACGGGGAACAGCGCGGCGAGCGAAGCGAGCCGTGCTGTGACCCCCCTTAGCCCCCCAGAACTCCCTCCTCCTGAAACCGGGGGGAGCGTCGCGGCGAGCGAAGCGAGCTGCCACGCGACCACGGGGAACAGCGCGGCGAGCGAAGCGAGCCGTGCTGTGACCTCCCTACGCCCCCTCCCCTACCTGAACCAGGGCGGAGCGTTGCGGCGAGCGAAGCGAGCCGCCACGCGACTACGGGGAAACAGCGCGGCGAGCGAAGCGAGCCGTGCTGTGACCCCCCCCAAGCTCCCCAGAACCCCCTCCTCCTATGTTTGCCGTTTTACTTCATTTAGGAGCTTAAAAACGATTTTTAGGGTGTTTTAGGAAATTTAATAAATTTTCACTAGACTGACAGTTCAAAATTCAAAATGGCGGCTGTGCCACTTCCGGTTTTGCAAAAATCGTCCGATTGAGGTCGTTCAAACGGTTCATTCGACTGAGGACTTTGATTGGAGATTGAATTTTAGGTTTTTTTTGGGGTTTGAATGGATCTTCACTTGGTTTAGGGTTCCGCCCGTGTGGGAACGCATTGAGGACGCGAGCTGCTTGCAGCTCGCGCTGCACGCGACCCGGTAGTCAACGTTTGGGTTCCTTCTAGCAGTTTGGACCCGTTGAGGGTTTTGGCTTTACCTAAAATTTAGGGTTCCGTATAGGGTTTTGATTGGGGTTTTACTACATTGAGGAATTTGATTAAGTGGTCGACTTTTAGGGTTCCTTAGGACTTTGATTGGAGTTTCAACTACACTTAGGAGCTTGATAATGTTAACATTTTTAGGGTTCCTTAGGACTTTAATTGGGGTTTTACTACACTGAGGAATTTGATTAAGTGGTCGACTTTTAGGGTTCCTTAGGACTTTGATTGGGGTTTTACTACACTGAGGAACTTGATAAAATAAACAGCTTTTAGGGTTCCTTAGGCCTTTAGTTGGAATTTTACTTCACTTAGGACCTTGATTATGTAAACAATTTTAGGGTTCCTTAGGACTTTGATTGGGGTTTTACTACACTGAGGAATTTGATTTAGTGGTCGACTTTTAGGGTTCCTTAGGACTTTGATTGGAGTTTCAACCACACTTAGGAGCTTGATTATGTAAAAAAATTTAGGGTTCCTTAGGACTTTGATTGGAGTTTCAACTACACTTAGGACCTTGATTATGTAAACAATTTTAGGGTTCCTTAGGACTTTGATTGGGGTTTTACTAAACTGAGGAACTTGATTAACTGATCGGCTTTTAGGGTTCCTTAGGACTTTGATTGGGGTTTACTACATTGAGGAACTTGATAAAATAAACAACTTTTAGGGTTCCTTAGGCCTTTAATTGGAGTTTCAACTACACTTAGGAGCTTGATAATGTTAAAATTTTTAGGGTTTCTTAGGACTTTGATTGGGGTTTTACTACATTGAGGAACTTGATAAAAAAAACAATTTTTAGGGTTCCTTAGGACTTTGATTGGAGTTTCAACTACACTTAGGAGCTTGATAATGTTAACATTTTTAGGGTTCCTTAGGACTTTGATTGGGGTTTTACTACATTGAGGAACTTGATAAAATAAACAACTTTTAGGGTTCCTTAGGATTTTGATTGGAATTTTACTTCACTTAAGACCTTGGTTATGTAAACATTTTTAGGGTTCCTTAGGACTTTGATTGGGGTTTTACTTCACTGAGGAACTTGATTAACTGATCAACTTTTAGGGTTCCTTAGGACTTTGATTGGAGTTTCAACTACACTTAGGACCTTGATTATGTAAACATTTTTAGGGTTCCTTAGGACTTTGATTGGAGTTTCAACTACACTTAGGAGCTTGATAATGTTAACATTTTTAGGGTTCCTTAGGACTTTGATTGGGGTTTTACTACATTGAGGAATTTGATTAAGTGGTCGACTTTTAGGGTTCCTTAGGCCTTTAATTGGAATTTTACTTCACTTAGGACCTTGATTATGTAGACAATTTTAGGGTTCCTTAGGACTTTGATTGGTTTTTTACTACACTGAGGAACTTGATAAAAAAAACAACTTTTAGGGTTCCTTAGGCCTTTAATTGGAATTTTACTTCACTTAGGACCTTGATTATGCAAACAATTTTAGGGATCCTTAGGACTTTGATTGGAGTTTCAACTACACTTAGGAGCTTGATAATGTTAAAATTTTTAGAGTTCCTTAGGACTTGATTGGGGTTTCAACTACACTTAGGACCTTGATTATGTAAACATTTTTAGGGTTCCTTAGGACTTTGATTGGAGTTTCAACTACACTTAGGAGCTTGATAATGTTAAAATTTTTAGAGTTCCTTAGGACTTGATTGGACTTTCAACTACACTTAGGAGCTTGATAATGTTAACATTTTTAGGGTTCCTTAGGACTTTGATTGGGGTTTTACTACATTGAGGAACTTGATAAAATAAACAACTTTTAGGGTTCCTTAGGCCTTTAATTGGAATTTTACTTCACTTAGGACCTTGATTATGTAAACAATTTTAGGGTTCCTTAGGACTTTGATTGAAGTTTCAACTACACTTAGGACTCTGATAATGTTAACATTTTTAGGGTTCCTTAGGACTTTGATTGGGGTTTTACTACATTGAAGAACTTGATATAATAAACAACTTTTAGGGTTCCTTCGGCTTTTAATTGGAATTTTACTTCACTTAGGACCTTGATAATGTTAACATTTTTAGGGATCCTTAGGACTTTGATTGGAATTTCAACTACACTGAGGAACTAGATTAACTGATCGACTTTTAGGGTTCCTTAGGACTTTCTTTACTACTTTTTGGGGTTTTACAAGTGTAGTGCAAGTGTAATGAAAAAGTGGGAGTAGCACACCGACACGCGAGCTGCATGCAGCTCGCGCACACGAAAAAACTAGTTATACTATATAAAGCTAAATTACCACTCACTGACTCATTGACATGATTGTTCTCCTTGATGGTGGAGGGGAAGGTATGTTTTTTTTTACGGAAACGTGTAGAGGGGGTAAAAGTGACTTAGGGAAAATTCCGACTTTTTGAGATTTGCCCCCCCTTAACCCCCCCCTCAGGGGGGCTCTGCAACCGAGAGGTCCTGCATAATTTTTTAATGGGGAACGTATAGAGGGTCACGAGTGATTATGATTGCACAAAAAATTTTGCCCCCCTTGCCCCCCAGGACCCCCCCTTTTGAGAGTGCTACCGGATGCCGTCGAGATAGGAGGGTTTCGATTGGGGTTTCGTATAGAGGGTTTCTTCCTGAATTGAAACAACAAAAAAAACTTCCCCCCTCCTACCCCTTTTTTTTCCCCCCCTTTCGTATCTTCCAAGCAGAGTGACATCTAAGAATTTTATTTTTTGGGTCATGTAGGGATGGTGAGATTATTTTGAAAGCAAAAGAAATTTTTCCCCCTTTTCCCCTCTAGACCCCTTTATTATTTCAAAAAATGGCCTATTTTTGACCTTTTATTTTCGTGTGGAGCATTGCGGCGAGCGAAGCGAGCGGCCATGCGACCATAGGGAACAGCGCGGCGAGCGAAGCGAGCCGTGCTGTGACCCCCCCCCAAGCCCCCCAGAACCCCCTCCTCCTGAACCCGGGGGGAGCGTCGCGGCGAGCGAAGCGAGCCGCCACGTGACCACGGGGAACAGCGCGGCGAGCGAAGCGAGCCGTGCTGTGACCCCCCTTAGCCCCCCAGAACTCCCTCCTCCTGAAACCGGGGGGAGCGTCGCGGCGAGCGAAGCGAGCTGCCACGCGACCACGGGGAACAGCGCGGCGAGCGAAGCGAGCCGTGCTGTGACCTCCCTACGCCCCCTCCCCTACCTGAACCAGGGCGGAGCGTTGCGGCGAGCGAAGCGAGCCGCCACGCGACTACGGGGAAACAGCGCGGCGAGCGAAGCGAGCCGTGCTGTGACCCCCCCCAAGCTCCCCAGAACCCCCTCCTCCTATGTTTGCCGTTTTACTTCATTTAGGAGCTTAAAAACGATTTTTAGGGTGTTTTAGGAAATTTAATAAATTTTCACTAGACTGACAGTTCAAAATTCAAAATGGCGGCTGTGCCACTTCCGGTTTTGCAAAAATCGTCCGATTGAGGTCGTTCAAACGGTTCATTCGACTGAGGACTTTGATTGGAGATTGAATTTTAGGTTTTTTTTGGGGTTTGAATGGATCTTCACTTGGTTTAGGGTTCCGCCCGTGTGGGAACGCATTGAGGACGCGAGCTGCTTGCAGCTCGCGCTGCACGCGACCCGGTAGTCAACGTTTGGGTTCCTTCTAGCAGTTTGGACCCGTTGAGGGTTTTGGCTTTACCTAAAATTTAGGGTTCCGTATAGGGTTTTGATTGGGGTTTTACTACATTGAGGAATTTGATTAAGTGGTCGACTTTTAGGGTTCCTTAGGACTTTGATTGGAGTTTCAACTACACTTAGGAGCTTGATAATGTTAACATTTTTAGGGTTCCTTAGGACTTTAATTGGGGTTTTACTACACTGAGGAATTTGATTAAGTGGTCGACTTTTAGGGTTCCTTAGGACTTTGATTGGGGTTTTACTACACTGAGGAACTTGATAAAATAAACAGCTTTTAGGGTTCCTTAGGCCTTTAGTTGGAATTTTACTTCACTTAGGACCTTGATTATGTAAACAATTTTAGGGTTCCTTAGGACTTTGATTGGGGTTTTACTACACTGAGGAATTTGATTTAGTGGTCGACTTTTAGGGTTCCTTAGGACTTTGATTGGAGTTTCAACCACACTTAGGAGCTTGATTATGTAAAAAAATTTAGGGTTCCTTAGGACTTTGATTGGAGTTTCAACTACACTTAGGACCTTGATTATGTAAACAATTTTAGGGTTCCTTAGGACTTTGATTGGGGTTTTACTAAACTGAGGAACTTGATTAACTGATCGGCTTTTAGGGTTCCTTAGGACTTTGATTGGGGTTTACTACATTGAGGAACTTGATAAAATAAACAACTTTTAGGGTTCCTTAGGCCTTTAATTGGAGTTTCAACTACACTTAGGAGCTTGATAATGTTAAAATTTTTAGGGTTTCTTAGGACTTTGATTGGGGTTTTACTACATTGAGGAACTTGATAAAAAAAACAATTTTTAGGGTTCCTTAGGACTTTGATTGGAGTTTCAACTACACTTAGGAGCTTGATAATGTTAACATTTTTAGGGTTCCTTAGGACTTTGATTGGGGTTTTACTACATTGAGGAACTTGATAAAATAAACAACTTTTAGGGTTCCTTAGGATTTTGATTGGAATTTTACTTCACTTAAGACCTTGGTTATGTAAACATTTTTAGGGTTCCTTAGGACTTTGATTGGGGTTTTACTTCACTGAGGAACTTGATTAACTGATCAACTTTTAGGGTTCCTTAGGACTTTGATTGGAGTTTCAACTACACTTAGGACCTTGATTATGTAAACATTTTTAGGGTTCCTTAGGACTTTGATTGGAGTTTCAACTACACTTAGGAGCTTGATAATGTTAACATTTTTAGGGTTCCTTAGGACTTTGATTGGGGTTTTACTACATTGAGGAATTTGATTAAGTGGTCGACTTTTAGGGTTCCTTAGGCCTTTAATTGGAATTTTACTTCACTTAGGACCTTGATTATGTAGACAATTTTAGGGTTCCTTAGGACTTTGATTGGTTTTTTACTACACTGAGGAACTTGATAAAAAAAACAACTTTTAGGGTTCCTTAGGCCTTTAATTGGAATTTTACTTCACTTAGGACCTTGATTATGCAAACAATTTTAGGGATCCTTAGGACTTTGATTGGAGTTTCAACTACACTTAGGAGCTTGATAATGTTAAAATTTTTAGAGTTCCTTAGGACTTGATTGGGGTTTCAACTACACTTAGGACCTTGATTATGTAAACATTTTTAGGGTTCCTTAGGACTTTGATTGGAGTTTCAACTACACTTAGGAGCTTGATAATGTTAAAATTTTTAGAGTTCCTTAGGACTTGATTGGACTTTCAACTACACTTAGGAGCTTG
This sequence comes from Thera obeliscata, assembly GCA_947578465.1. Classification (NCBI taxonomy): domain Eukaryota; kingdom Metazoa; phylum Arthropoda; class Insecta; order Lepidoptera; family Geometridae; genus Thera; species Thera obeliscata. The sequence continues at coordinate 15,913,187 of OX387912.1, read as the reverse complement.
ATAATGTTAACATTTTTAGGGTTCCTTAGGACTTTGATTGGGGTTTTACTACATTGAGGAACTTGATAAAATAAACAACTTTTAGGGTTCCTTAGGCCTTTAATTGGAATTTTACTTCACTTAGGACCTTGATTATGTAAACAATTTTAGGGTTCCTTAGGACTTTGATTGAAGTTTCAACTACACTTAGGACTCTGATAATGTTAACATTTTTAGGGTTCCTTAGGACTTTGATTGGGGTTTTACTACATTGAAGAACTTGATATAATAAACAACTTTTAGGGTTCCTTCGGCTTTTAATTGGAATTTTACTTCACTTAGGACCTTGATAATGTTAACATTTTTAGGGATCCTTAGGACTTTGATTGGAATTTCAACTACACTGAGGAACTAGATTAACTGATCGACTTTTAGGGTTCCTTAGGACTTTCTTTACTACTTTTTGGGGTTTTACAAGTGTAGTGCAAGTGTAATGAAAAAGTGGGAGTAGCACACCGACACGCGAGCTGCATGCAGCTCGCGCACACGAAAAAACTAGTTATACTATATAAAGCTCGATTACCACTGACTGACTCATTGACATGATTGTTCTCCTTGATGGTGGAGGGGAAGGTATGTTTTTTTTTATGGAAACGTGTAGAGGGGGTAAAAGTGACCTAGGGAAAATTCCGACTTTTTGAGATTTGCCCCCCCTTAACCCCCCCCCTCAGGGGGGCTCTGCAACCGAGAGGTCCTGCATAATTTTTTAATGGGGAACGTATAGAGGGTCACGAGTGATTATGATTGCACAAAAAATTTTGCCCCCCTTGCCCCCCAGGACCCCCCCTTTTGAGAGTGCTACCGGATGCCGTCGAGATAGGTGGGTTTCGATTGGGGTTTCGTATAGAGGGTTTCTTCCTGAATTGAAACAACAAAAAAAACTTCCCCCCTCCTACCCCTTTTTTTTCCCCCCCTTTCGTATCTTCCAAGCAGAGTGACATCTAAGAATTTTATTTTTTGGGTCATGTAGGGATGGTGAGATTATTTTGAAAGCAAAAGAAATTTTTCCCCCTTTTCCCCTCTAGACCCCTTTATTATTTCAAAAACCTAAAAATGGCCTATTTTTGACCTTTTATTTTCGTGTGGAGCATTGCGGCGAGCGAAGCGAGCGGCCATGCGACCATAGGGAACAGCGCGGCGAGCGAAGCGAGCCGTGCTGTGACCCCCCCCCAAGCCCCCCAGAACCCCCTCCTCCTGAACCCGGGGGGAGCGTCGCGGCGAGCGAAGCGAGCCGCCACGTGACCACGGGGAACAGCGCGGCGAGCGAAGCGAGCCGTGCTGTGACCCCCCTTAGCCCCCCAGAACTCCCTCCTCCTGAAACCGGGGGGAGCGTCGCGGCGAGCGAAGCGAGCTGCCACGCGACCACGGGGAACAGCGCGGCGAGCGAAGCGAGCCGTGCTGTGACCTCCCTACGCCCCCTCCCCTACCTGAACCAGGGCGGAGCGTTGCGGCGAGCGAAGCGAGCCGCCACGCGACTACGGGGAAACAGCGCGGCGAGCGAAGCGAGCCGTGCTGTGACCCCCCCCAAGCTCCCCAGAACCCCCTCCTCCTATGTTTGCCGTTTTACTTCATTTAGGAGCTTAAAAACGATTTTTAGGGTGTTTTAGGAAATTTAATAAATTTTCACTAGACTGACAGTTCAAAATTCAAAATGGCGGCTGTGCCACTTCCGGTTTTGCAAAAATCGTCCGATTGAGGTCGTTCAAACGGTTCATTCGACTGAGGACTTTGATTGGAGATTGAATTTTAGGTTTTTTTTGGGGTTTGAATGGATCTTCACTTGGTTTAGGGTTCCGCCCGTGTGGGAACGCATTGAGGACGCGAGCTGCTTGCAGCTCGCGCTGCACGCGACCCGGTAGTCAACGTTTGGGTTCCTTCTAGCAGTTTGGACCCGTTGAGGGTTTTGGCTTTACCTAAAATTTAGGGTTCCGTATAGGGTTTTGATTGGGGTTTTACTACATTGAGGAATTTGATTAAGTGGTCGACTTTTAGGGTTCCTTAGGACTTTGATTGGAGTTTCAACTACACTTAGGAGCTTGATAATGTTAACATTTTTAGGGTTCCTTAGGACTTTAATTGGGGTTTTACTACACTGAGGAATTTGATTAAGTGGTCGACTTTTAGGGTTCCTTAGGACTTTGATTGGGGTTTTACTACACTGAGGAATTTGATTTAGTGGTCGACTTTTAGGGTTCCTTAGGACTTTGATTGGAGTTTCAACCACACTTAGGAGCTTGATTATGTAAAAAAATTTAGGGTTCCTTAGGACTTTGATTGGAGTTTCAACTACACTTAGGACCTTGATTATGTAAACAATTTTAGGGTTCCTTAGGACTTTGATTGGGGTTTTACTAAACTGAGGAACTTGATTAACTGATCGACTTTTAGGGTTCCTTAGGACTTTGATTGGGGTTTACTACATTGAGGAACTTGATAAAATAAACAACTTTTAGGGTTCCTTAGGCCTTTAATTGGAGTTTCAACTACACTTAGGAGTTTGATAATGTTAAAATTTTTAGGGTTTCTTAGGACTTTGATTGGGGTTTTACTACATTGAGGAACTTGATAAAAAAAACAATTTTTAGGGTTCCTTAGGACTTTGATTGGGGTTTTACTACATTGAGGAACTTGATTAAATAAACAACTTTTAGGGTTCCTTAGGCCTTTAATTGGAGTTTCAACTACACTTAGGAGCTTGATAATGTTTAAATTTTTAGGGTTCCATAGGACTTTGATTGGGGTTTTACTACATTGAGGAACTTGATAAAATAAACAACTTTTAGGGTTCCTTAGGACTTTGATTGGGGTTTTACTACATTGAGGAACTTGATAAAATAAACAACTTTTAGGGTTCCTTAGGCCTTTAGTTGGAATTTTACTTCACTTAGGACCTTGATTATGTTAACAATTTTAGGGTTCCTTAGGACTTTGATTGGAGTTTTAACTACACTTAGGAGCTTGAAAATGTTAACATTTTTAGGGTTCCTTAGGACTTTGATTGGGGTTTTACTACATTGAGAAACTTGATAAAATAAACAATTTTTAGGGTTCCTTAGGCCTTTAATTGGACTTTCAACTACACTTAGGAGCTTGATAATGTTAACATTTTTAGGGTTCCTTAGGACTTTGATTGGGGTTTTACTACATTGAGGAACTTGATAAAATAAACAACTTTTAGGGTTCCTTAGGACTTTGATTGGACTTTCAACTACACTTAGGACCTTGATTATGTAAACAATTTTAGGGTTCCTTAGGACTTTGATTGGAATTTCAACTACACTTAGGAGCTTGATAATGTTAACATTTTTAGGGTTCCTTAGGACTTTGATTGGGGTTTTACTACATTGAGGAACTTGATAAAATAAACAATTTTTAGGGTTCCTTAGGCCTTTAATTGAACTTTCAACTACACTTAGGAGCTTGATAATGTTAACATTTTTAGGGTTCCTTAGGACTTTGATTGGGGTTTTACTACACTGAGGAATTTGATTAAGTGGTCGACTTTTAGGGTTCCTTAGGACTTTGATTGGAGTTTCAACTACACTTAGGAGCTTGATAATGTTAACATTTTTAGGGTTCCTTAGGACTTTGATTGGGGTTTTACTACATTGAGGAATTTGATTAAGTGGTCGACTTTTAGGGTTCCTTAGGCCTTTAATTGGAATTTTACTTCACTTAGGACCTTGATTATGTAGACAATTTTAGGGTTCCTTAGGACTTTGATTGGTTTTTTACTACACTGAGGAACTTGATAAAAAAAACAACTTTTAGGGTTCCTTAGGCCTTTAATTGGAATTTTACTTCACTTAGGACCTTGATTATGCAAACAATTTTAGGGATCCTTAGGACTATGATTGGAGTTTCAACTACACTTAGGAGCTTGATAATGTTAAAATTTTTAGAGTTCCTTAGGACTTGATTGGGGTTTCAACTACACTTAGGACCTTGATTATGTAAACATTTTTAGGGTTCCTTAGGACTTTGATTGGAGTTTCAACTACACTTAGGAGCTTGATAATGTTAAAATTTTTAGAGTTCCTTAGGACTTGATTGGACTTTCAACTACACTTAGGAGCTTGATAATGTTAACATTTTTAGGGTTCCTTAGGACTTTGATTGGGGTTTTACTACATTGAGGAACTTGATAAAATAAACAACTTTTAGGGTTCCTTAGGCCTTTAATTGGAATTTTACTTCACTTAGGACCTTGATTATGTAAACAATTTTAGGGTTCCTTAGGACTTTGATTGAAGTTTCAACTACACTTAGGACTCTGATAATGTTAACATTTTTAGGGTTCCTTAGGACTTTGATTGGGGTTTTACTACATTGAAGAACTTGATATAATAAACAACTTTTAGGGTTCCTTCGGCTTTTAATTGGAATTTTACTTCACTTAGGACCTTGATAATGTTAACATTTTTAGGGATCCTTAGGACTTTGATTGGAATTTCAACTACACTGAGGAACTAGATTAACTGATCGACTTTTAGGGTTCCTTAGGACTTTCTTTACTACTTTTTGGGGTTTTACAAGTGTAGTGCAAGTGTAATGAAAAAGTGGGAGTAGCACACCGACACGCGAGCTGCATGCAGCTCGCGCACACGAAAAAACTAGTTATTATACTATATAAAGCTCGATTACCACTCACTGACTCATTGACATGATTGTTCTCCTTGATGGTGGAGGGGAAGGTATGTTTTTTTTTACGAAAATGTGTAGAGGGGGTAAAAGTGACCTAGGGAAAATTCCGACTTTTTGAGATTTGCCCCCCCTTAACCCCCCCCCTCAGGGGGGCTCTGCAACCGAGAGGTCCTGCATAATTTTTTAATGGGGAACGTAAAGAGGGTTTAGAGTGATTTTGATTGTACAAAAAATTTTGCCCCCCTTGCCCCCCAGGACCCCCCCTTTTGAGAGTGCTACCGGATGCCGTCGAGATAGGAGGGTTTCGATTGGGGTTTCGTATAGAGGGTTTCTTCCTGAATTGAAGGAACAAAAAAAACTTCCCCCCTCCTACCCCTTTTTTTTCCCCCCCTTTCGTATCTTCCAAGCAGAGTGACTTGCGAGACTTTTTTTTTTTGGGTCATGTAGGGAAGGTGAGATTATGTTGAAAGCTAAATAATTTTTTCCCCCCTTTCCCCTCTAGACCCCTTTATTATTAAAAAAACCTAAAAATGGCCTATTTTTGACCTTTTATTTTCGAGTGGAGCATTGCGGCGAGCGTAGCGAGCCGCCATGCGACCATGGGGAACAGCGTGGCGAGCGAAGCGAGCCGTGCTGTGACCCCCCCCAAGCCCCCAGAACCCCCTCCTCCTGAACCCGGGGGAAGCGTCGCAGCGAGCGAAGCGAGCTGCCACGCGACCACGGGGAACAGCGCGGCGAGCGAAGCGAGCCGTGCTGTGACCCCCCCCAAGCCCCCCAGAACCCCCTCCTCCTGAACCCGGGGGGAGCGTCGCGGCGAGCGAAGCGAGCCGCCACGCGACCACGGGGAACAGCGCGGCGAGCGAAGCGAGCCGTGCTCTTACCCCCCCCAAGCCTCCCAGAACCCCCTCTTCCTGAACCCGGGGGGAGCGTCGCGGCGAGCGAAGCGAGCCGCCACGCGACCACGAGCAATAGCGCGGCGAGCGAAGCGAGCCGTGTTGTGACCCTTCCTAAGCCCCCCAGAATCCCCTCCTCCTGAACCCGGGGGGAGCGTCGCGGCGAGCGAAGCGAGCCACCACGCGACCACGGGGAACAGCGCGGCGAGCGAAGCGAGCCGTGCTGTGACGTCAACGTTAGTCAACGTTTGGGTTCTTTCTAGCGGTTTTGACCCGTTGAGGGTTTTGGCTGGACGTAAAATTTAGGGTTCCGTATAAGGTTTTGATTGGGGTTTTACTACATTGAGGAATTTGATTAAGTGGTCGACTTTTAGGGTTCCTTAGGACTTTGATTGGACTTTCAACTACATTTAGGAGCTTGATAATGTTAACATTTTTAGGGTTCCTTATGACTTTGATTGGAATTTAAACTTCACTTAGGAGCTTGATTTAATAATCAATTTTTAGGGTTCCTTAGGGCTTTAATTGGAATTTTACTTCACCTAGGACCTTGATTATGTAAACAATTTTAGGGTTCCTTAGGACTTTGATTGGAGTTTCAACTACAATTAGGAGCTTGATAATGTTAACATTTCTAGGGTTCCTTAGGACTTTGATTGGGGTTTTACTACATTGAGGAACATGATAAAATAAACAACTTTTAGGGTTCCTTAGGACTTTGATTGGGGTTTTACTACACTGAGGAATTTGATTAAGTGGTCAACTTTTAGGGTTCCTTAGGACTTTGATTGGCGTTTCAACTACACTTAGGAGCTTGATAATGTTAAAAATTTTAGGGTTCCTTAGGACTTTGATTGGGGTTTTACTACATTGAGGAACTTGATAAAATAAACAACTTTTAGGGTTCCTTAGGCCTTAAATTGGAATTTTTCTTCACTTAGGATTTTGATTATGTAAACAATTTTAGGGTTCCTTAGGACTTTGATTGGAGTTTCAACTACACTTAGGAGCTTGATAATGTTAATATTTTTAGGGTTCCTTAGGACTTTGATTGGGGTTTTACTATATTGAGGAACTTGATAAAATAAATAACTTTTAGGGTTCCTTAGGCCTTTAATTGGAATTTTACTTCACTTAGGACCTTGATTATGTAAACAATTTTAGGGTTCTTTAGGCCTTTAATTGGAATTTTACTTCACTCAGGACCTTGATTATGTTAACAATTTTAGGGTTCCTTAGGACTTCAATTGGAATTTTACTTCACTTAGGACCTTGATTATGTAAACAATTTTAGGGTTCCTTAGGACTTTGATTGGAGTTTCAACTACACTTAGGAGCTTGATAATGTTAACATTTTTAGGGTTCCTTAGGACTTTGATTGGGGTTTTACTACATTGAGGAACTTGATAAAATAAACAACTTTTAGGGTTCCTTAGGCCTTTAATTGGAGTTTCAACTACACTTAGGAGCTTGATAATGTTAACATTTTTAGGGGGTTCCTTAGGACTTTGTTAGAGGTTTTACTACACTGAGGTATTTGATTAAGTGGTCGACTTTTAGGGTTCCTTAGGACTTTGATTGGAGTTTCAACCACACTAAGGAGCTTGATTATGTAAACAATTTTAGGGTTCCTTACGACTTTGATTGGAATTTCAACTACACTTAGGAGCTTGATAATGTTAACATTTTTAGGGTTCCTTAGGACTTTGATTGGGGTTTTACTACATTGAGGAACTTTATAAAATAAACATCTTTTAGGGTTCCTTAGGCCTTTTATTGGAGTTTCAACTACACTTAGGAGCTTGACAATGTTAACATTTTTAGGGTTCCTTAGGACTTTGATTGGTGTTTCAACTACACTTAGAAGCTTGATAATGTTAACATTTTTAGGGTTCCTTAGGACTTTGATTGGGGTTTTACTACATTGAGGAACTTGATAAAATAAACAACTTTTAGGGTTCCTTAGGGCTTTGATTGGAGTTTCAACTACACTTAGGAGCTTGATAACGTTAACATTTTTAGGGTTCCTTAGGACTTTGATTGGGGTTTTACTACATTGAGGAACTTGATAAAATAAACAACTTTTAGGGTTCCTTAAGACTTTGATTGGGGTTTTACTACATTGAGGAACTTGATAAAATAAACAACTTTTAGGGTTCCTTAGGACTTTGATTGGAATTTTACTTCACCTAAGACCTTGATTATGTAAACAATTTTAGGGTTCCTTAGGACTTTGATTGGGGTTTTACTACATTGAGGAACTTGATAAAATAAACAACTTTTAGGGTTCCTTAGGATTTTGATTGGAATTTCAACTACACTGAGGAGCTCGATAATGTAAACATTTTTAGGGTTCCTTAGGACTTTGATTGGGGTTTTACTACATTGAGGAACTTGATAAAATAAACAACTTTTAGGGTTCCTTAGGCCTTTAATTGGAATTTTACTTCACTTAGGACCTTGATTGTGTAAACAATTTTAGGGTTCCCTAGGACTTTGATTGGGGTTTTACTACACTGAGGAACTTGATTAACTGATCGACTTTTAGGGTTCCTTAGGACTTTCTTTACTACTTTTTGGGGTTTTACAAGTGTAGTGTAATGTAATGAAAAAGTGGGAGTAGCACACCGACACGCGAGCTGCATGCAGCTCGCGCACACGAAAAAACTAGTTATACTATATTATACTATATAAAGCTAAATTACCACTCACTGACTCATTGACATGATTGTTCTCCTTGATGGTGGAGGGGAAGGTATGTTTTTTTTTACGGAAACGTGTAGAGGGGGTAAAAGTGACTTAGGGAAAATTCCGACTTTTTGAGATTTGCCCCCCCTTAACCCCCCCCTCAGGGGGGCTCTGCAACCGAGAGGTCCTGCATAATTTTTTAATGGGGAACGTATAGAGGGTCACGAGTGATTATGATTGCACAAAAAATTTTGCCCCCCTTGCCCCCCAGGACCCCCCCTTTTGAGAGTGCTACCGGATGCCGTCGAGATAGGAGGGTTTCGATTGGGGTTTCGTATAGAGGGTTTCTTCCTGAATTGAAACAACAAAAAAAACTTCCCCCCTCCTACCCCTTTTTTTTCCCCCCCTTTCGTATCTTCCAAGCAGAGTGACATCTAAGAATTTTATTTTTTGGGTCATGTAGGGATGGTGAGATTATTTTGAAAGCAAAAGAAATTTTTCCCCCTTTTCCCCTCTAGACCCCTTTATTATTTCAAAAAATGGCCTATTTTTGACCTTTTATTTTCGTGTGGAGCATTGCGGCGAGCGAAGCGAGCGGCCATGCGACCATAGGGAACAGCGCGGCGAGCGAAGCGAGCCGTGCTGTGACCCCCCCCCAAGCCCCCCAGAACCCCCTCCTCCTGAACCCGGGGGGAGCGTCGCGGCGAGCGAAGCGAGCCGCCACGTGACCACGGGGAACAGCGCGGCGAGCGAAGCGAGCCGTGCTGTGACCCCCCTTAGCCCCCCAGAACTCCCTCCTCCTGAAACCGGGGGGAGCGTCGCGGCGAGCGAAGCGAGCTGCCACGCGACCACGGGGAACAGCGCGGCGAGCGAAGCGAGCCGTGCTGTGACCTCCCTACGCCCCCTCCCCTACCTGAACCAGGGCGGAGCGTTGCGGCGAGCGAAGCGAGCCGCCACGCGACTACGGGGAAACAGCGCGGCGAGCGAAGCGAGCCGTGCTGTGACCCCCCCCAAGCTCCCCAGAACCCCCTCCTCCTATGTTTGCCGTTTTACTTCATTTAGGAGCTTAAAAACGATTTTTAGGGTGTTTTAGGAAATTTAATAAATTTTCACTAGACTGACAGTTCAAAATTCAAAATGGCGGCTGTGCCACTTCCGGTTTTGCAAAAATCGTCCGATTGAGGTCGTTCAAACGGTTCATTCGACTGAGGACTTTGATTGGAGATTGAATTTTAGGTTTTTTTTGGGGTTTGAATGGATCTTCACTTGGTTTAGGGTTCCGCCCGTGTGGGAACGCATTGAGGACGCGAGCTGCTTGCAGCTCGCGCTGCACGCGACCCGGTAGTCAACGTTTGGGTTCCTTCTAGCAGTTTGGACCCGTTGAGGGTTTTGGCTTTACCTAAAATTTAGGGTTCCGTATAGGGTTTTGATTGGGGTTTTACTACATTGAGGAATTTGATTAAGTGGTCGACTTTTAGGGTTCCTTAGGACTTTGATTGGAGTTTCAACTACACTTAGGAGCTTGATAATGTTAACATTTTTAGGGTTCCTTAGGACTTTAATTGGGGTTTTACTACACTGAGGAATTTGATTAAGTGGTCGACTTTTAGGGTTCCTTAGGACTTTGATTGGGGTTTTACTACACTGAGGAACTTGATAAAATAAACAGCTTTTAGGGTTCCTTAGGCCTTTAGTTGGAATTTTACTTCACTTAGGACCTTGATTATGTAAACAATTTTAGGGTTCCTTAGGACTTTGATTGGGGTTTTACTACACTGAGGAATTTGATTTAGTGGTCGACTTTTAGGGTTCCTTAGGACTTTGATTGGAGTTTCAACCACACTTAGGAGCTTGATTATGTAAAAAAATTTAGGGTTCCTTAGGACTTTGATTGGAGTTTCAACTACACTTAGGACCTTGATTATGTAAACAATTTTAGGGTTCCTTAGGACTTTGATTGGGGTTTTACTAAACTGAGGAACTTGATTAACTGATCGGCTTTTAGGGTTCCTTAGGACTTTGATTGGGGTTTACTACATTGAGGAACTTGATAAAATAAACAACTTTTAGGGTTCCTTAGGCCTTTAATTGGAGTTTCAACTACACTTAGGAGCTTGATAATGTTAAAATTTTTAGGGTTTCTTAGGACTTTGATTGGGGTTTTACTACATTGAGGAACTTGATAAAAAAAACAATTTTTAGGGTTCCTTAGGACTTTGATTGGAGTTTCAACTACACTTAGGAGCTTGATAATGTTAACATTTTTAGGGTTCCTTAGGACTTTGATTGGGGTTTTACTACATTGAGGAACTTGATAAAATAAACAACTTTTAGGGTTCCTTAGGATTTTGATTGGAATTTTACTTCACTTAAGACCTTGGTTATGTAAACATTTTTAGGGTTCCTTAGGACTTTGATTGGGGTTTTACTTCACTGAGGAACTTGATTAACTGATCAACTTTTAGGGTTCCTTAGGACTTTGATTGGAGTTTCAACTACACTTAGGACCTTGATTATGTAAACATTTTTAGGGTTCCTTAGGACTTTGATTGGAGTTTCAACTACACTTAGGAGCTTGATAATGTTAACATTTTTAGGGTTCCTTAGGACTTTGATTGGGGTTTTACTACATTGAGGAATTTGATTAAGTGGTCGACTTTTAGGGTTCCTTAGGCCTTTAATTGGAATTTTACTTCACTTAGGACCTTGATTATGTAGACAATTTTAGGGTTCCTTAGGACTTTGATTGGTTTTTTACTACACTGAGGAACTTGATAAAAAAAACAACTTTTAGGGTTCCTTAGGCCTTTAATTGGAATTTTACTTCACTTAGGACCTTGATTATGCAAACAATTTTAGGGATCCTTAGGACTTTGATTGGAGTTTCAACTACACTTAGGAGCTTGATAATGTTAAAATTTTTAGAGTTCCTTAGGACTTGATTGGGGTTTCAACTACACTTAGGACCTTGATTATGTAAACATTTTTAGGGTTCCTTAGGACTTTGATTGGAGTTTCAACTACACTTAGGAGCTTGATAATGTTAAAATTTTTAGAGTTCCTTAGGACTTGATTGGACTTTCAACTACACTTAGGAGCTTGATAATGTTAACATTTTTAGGGTTCCTTAGGACTTTGATTGGGGTTTTACTACATTGAGGAACTTGATAAAATAAACAACTTTTAGGGTTCCTTAGGCCTTTAATTGGAATTTTACTTCACTTAGGACCTTGATTATGTAAACAATTTTAGGGTTCCTTAGGACTTTGATTGAAGTTTCAACTACACTTAGGACTCTGATAATGTTAACATTTTTAGGGTTCCTTAGGACTTTGATTGGGGTTTTACTACATTGAAGAACTTGATATAATAAACAACTTTTAGGGTTCCTTCGGCTTTTAATTGGAATTTTACTTCACTTAGGACCTTGATAATGTTAACATTTTTAGGGATCCTTAGGACTTTGATTGGAATTTCAACTACACTGAGGAACTAGATTAACTGATCGACTTTTAGGGTTCCTTAGGACTTTCTTTACTACTTTTTGGGGTTTTACAAGTGTAGTGCAAGTGTAATGAAAAAGTGGGAGTAGCACACCGACACGCGAGCTGCATGCAGCTCGCGCACACGAAAAAACTAGTTATACTATATAAAGCTCGATTACCACTCACTGACTCATTGACATGATTGTTCTCCTTGATGGTGGAGGGGAAGGTATGTTTTTTTTTACGAAAATGTGTAGAGGGGGTAAAAGTGACCTAGGGAAAATTCCGACTTTTTGAGATTTGCCCCCCCTTAACCCCCCCCCTCAGGGGGGCTCTGCAACCGAGAGGTCCTGCATAATTTTTTAATGGGGAACGTAAAGAGGGTTTAGAGTGATTTTGATTGTACAAAAAATTTTGCCCCCCTTGCCCCCCAGGACCCCCCCTTTTGAGAGTGCTACCGGATGCCGTCGAGATAGGAGGGTTTCGATTGGGGTTTCGTATAGAGGGTTTCTTCCTGAATTGAAGGAACAAAAAAAACTTCCCCCCTCCTACCCCTTTTTTTTCCCCCCCTTTCGTATCTTCCAAGCAGAGTGACTTGCGAGACTTTTTTTTTTTGGGTCATGTAGGGAAGGTGAGATTATGTTGAAAGCTAAATAATTTTTTCCCCCCTTTCCCCTCTAGACCCCTTTATTATTAAAAAAACCTAAAAATGGCCTATTTTTGACCTTTTATTTTCGAGTGGAGCATTGCGGCGAGCGTAGCGAGCCGCCATGCGACCATGGGGAACAGCGTGGCGAGCGAAGCGAGCCGTGCTGTGACCCCCCCCAAGCCCCCAGAACCCCCTCCTCCTGAACCCGGGGGAAGCGTCGCAGCGAGCGAAGCGAGCTGCCACGCGACCACGGGGAACAGCGCGGCGAGCGAAGCGAGCCGTGCTGTGACCCCCCCCAAGCCCCCCAGAACCCCCTCCTCCTGAACCCGGGGGGAGCGTCGCGGCGAGCGAAGCGAGCCGCCACGCGACCACGGGGAACAGCGCGGCGAGCGAAGCGAGCCGTGCTCTTACCCCCCCCAAGCCTCCCAGAACCCCCTCTTCCTGAACCCGGGGGGAGCGTCGCGGCGAGCGAAGCGAGCCGCCACGCGACCACGAGCAATAGCGCGGCGAGCGAAGCGAGCCGTGTTGTGACCCTTCCTAAGCCCCCCAGAATCCCCTCCTCCTGAACCCGGGGGGAGCGTCGCGGCGAGCGAAGCGAGCCACCACGCGACCACGGGGAACAGCGCGGCGAGCGAAGCGAGCCGTGCTGTGACGTCAACGTTAGTCAACGTTTGGGTTCTTTCTAGCGGTTTTGACCCGTTGAGGGTTTTGGCTGGACGTAAAATTTAGGGTTCCGTATAAGGTTTTGATTGGGGTTTTACTACATTGAGGAATTTGATTAAGTGGTCGACTTTTAGGGTTCCTTAGGACTTTGATTGGACTTTCAACTACATTTAGGAGCTTGATAATGTTAACATTTTTAGGGTTCCTTATGACTTTGATTGGAATTTAAACTTCACTTAGGAGCTTGATTTAATAATCAATTTTTAGGGTTCCTTAGGGCTTTAATTGGAATTTTACTTCACCTAGGACCTTGATTATGTAAACAATTTTAGGGTTCCTTAGGACTTTGATTGGAGTTTCAACTACAATTAGGAGCTTGATAATGTTAACATTTCTAGGGTTCCTTAGGACTTTGATTGGGGTTTTACTACATTGAGGAACATGATAAAATAAACAACTTTTAGGGTTCCTTAGGACTTTGATTGGGGTTTTACTACACTGAGGAATTTGATTAAGTGGTCAACTTTTAGGGTTCCTTAGGACTTTGATTGGCGTTTCAACTACACTTAGGAGCTTGATAATGTTAAAAATTTTAGGGTTCCTTAGGACTTTGATTGGGGTTTTACTACATTGAGGAACTTGATAAAATAAACAACTTTTAGGGTTCCTTAGGCCTTAAATTGGAATTTTTCTTCACTTAGGATTTTGATTATGTAAACAATTTTAGGGTTCCTTAGGACTTTGATTGGAGTTTCAACTACACTTAGGAGCTTGATAATGTTAATATTTTTAGGGTTCCTTAGGACTTTGATTGGGGTTTTACTATATTGAGGAACTTGATAAAATAAATAACTTTTAGGGTTCCTTAGGCCTTTAATTGGAATTTTACTTCACTTAGGACCTTGATTATGTAAACAATTTTAGGGTTCTTTAGGCCTTTAATTGGAATTTTACTTCACTCAGGACCTTGATTATGTTAACAATTTTAGGGTTCCTTAGGACTTCAATTGGAATTTTACTTCACTTAGGACCTTGATTATGTAAACAATTTTAGGGTTCCTTAGGACTTTGATTGGAGTTTCAACTACACTTAGGAGCTTGATAATGTTAACATTTTTAGGGTTCCTTAGGACTTTGATTGGGGTTTTACTACATTGAGGAACTTGATAAAATAAACAACTTTTAGGGTTCCTTAGGCCTTTAATTGGAGTTTCAACTACACTTAGGAGCTTGATAATGTTAACATTTTTAGGGGGTTCCTTAGGACTTTGTTAGAGGTTTTACTACACTGAGGTATTTGATTAAGTGGTCGACTTTTAGGGTTCCTTAGGACTTTGATTGGAGTTTCAACCACACTAAGGAGCTTGATTATGTAAACAATTTTAGGGTTCCTTACGACTTTGATTGGAATTTCAACTACACTTAGGAGCTTGATAATGTTAACATTTTTAGGGTTCCTTAGGACTTTGATTGGGGTTTTACTACATTGAGGAACTTTATAAAATAAACATCTTTTAGGGTTCCTTAGGCCTTTTATTGGAGTTTCAACTACACTTAGGAGCTTGACAATGTTAACATTTTTAGGGTTCCTTAGGACTTTGATTGGTGTTTCAACTACACTTAGAAGCTTGATAATGTTAACATTTTTAGGGTTCCTTAGGACTTTGATTGGGGTTTTACTACATTGAGGAACTTGATAAAATAAACAACTTTTAGGGTTCCTTAGGGCTTTGATTGGAGTTTCAACTACACTTAGGAGCTTGATAACGTTAACATTTTTAGGGTTCCTTAGGACTTTGATTGGGGTTTTACTACATTGAGGAACTTGATAAAATAAACAACTTTTAGGGTTCCTTAAGACTTTGATTGGGGTTTTACTACATTGAGGAACTTGATAAAATAAACAACTTTTAGGGTTCCTTAGGACTTTGATTGGAATTTTACTTCACCTAAGACCTTGATTATGTAAACAATTTTAGGGTTCCTTAGGACTTTGATTGGGGTTTTACTACATTGAGGAACTTGATAAAATAAACAACTTTTAGGGTTCCTTAGGATTTTGATTGGAATTTCAACTACACTGAGGAGCTCGATAATGTAAACATTTTTAGGGTTCCTTAGGACTTTGATTGGGGTTTTACTACATTGAGGAACTTGATAAAATAAACAACTTTTAGGGTTCCTTAGGCCTTTAATTGGAATTTTACTTCACTTAGGACCTTGATTGTGTAAACAATTTTAGGGTTCCCTAGGACTTTGATTGGGGTTTTACTACACTGAGGAACTTGATTAACTGATCGACTTTTAGGGTTCCTTAGGACTTTCTTTACTACTTTTTGGGGTTTTACAAGTGTAGTGTAATGTAATGAAAAAGTGGGAGTAGCACACCGACACGCGAGCTGCATGCAGCTCGCGCACACGAAAAAACTAGTTATACTATATTATACTATATAAAGCTCGATTACCACTGACTGACTCATTGACACGATTGTTCTCCTTGATGGTGGAGGGGAAGGTATGTTTTTTTTTATGGAAATGTGTAGAGGGGGTAAAAGTGACTTGGGGAAAATTCCGACTTTTTGAGATTTACCCCCCCTTAACCCCCCCCCTCAGGGGGGCTCTGCAACCGAGAGGTCCTGCATAATTTTTTAATGGGGAACGTATAGAGGGTCACGAGTGATTTTGATTGCACAAAAAATTTTGCCCCCCTTGCCCCCCAGGACCCCCCCTTTTGAGAGTGCTACCGGATGCCGTCGAGATAGGAGGGTTTCGATTGGGGTTTCGTATAGAGGGTTTCTTCCTGAATTGAAGGAACAAAAAAAACTTCCCCCCTCCTACCCCTTTTTTTTCCCCCCCTTTCGTATCTTCCAAGCAGAGTGACATCTAAGAATTTTTTTTTTTGGGTCATGTAGGGATGGTGAGATTATTTTGAAAGCAAAAGAAATTTTTCCCCCTTTTCCCCTCTAGACCCCTTTATTATTTCAAAAACCTAAAAATGGCCTATTTTTGACCTTTTATTTTCGTGTGGAGCATTGCGGCGAGCGAAGCGAGCGGCCATGCGACCATAGGGAACAGCGCGGCGAGCGAAGCGAGCCGTGCTGTGACCCCCCCCCAAGCCCCCCAGAACCCCCTCCTCCTGAACCCGGGGGGAGCGTCGCGGCGAGCGAAGCGAGCCGCCACGTGACCACGGGGAACAGCGCGGCGAGCGAAGCGAGCCGTGCTGTGACCCCCCTTAGCCCCCCAGAACTCCCTCCTCCTGAAACCGGGGGGAGCGTCGCGGCGAGCGAAGCGAGCTGCCACGCGACCACGGGGAACAGCGCGGCGAGCGAAGCGAGCCGTGCTGTGACCTCCCTACGCCCCCTCCCCTACCTGAACCAGGGCGGAGCGTTGCGGCGAGCGAAGCGAGCCGCCACGCGACTACGGGGAAACAGCGCGGCGAGCGAAGCGAGCCGTGCTGTGACCCCCTTCCAAGCCCCCCAGAACCCCCTCCTCCTGAACTTGGGGGGAGCGTCGCGGCGAGCGAAGCGAGCCGCCACGCGACCACGGGGAACAGCGCGGCGAGCAAAGCGAGCCGTGCTGTGACCCCCTTCCAAGCCCCCCAGAACCCCCTCCTCCTGAACTTGGGGGGAGCGTCGCGGCGAGCGAAGCGAGCCGCCACGCGACCACGGGGAACAGCGCGCCGAGCGAAGCGAGCCGTGCTGTGACCCCCCTTAGCCCCCCAGAACCCCCTCCGTGCTTGCAGGTCGCGCGACAAGGTCCCTTCTAGCGGTTCTGACCCGTTGAGGATTTGGCTTTACGTAAAATTTAGGGTTCCGTATAGGG
Organism: Thera obeliscata; assembly: GCA_947578465.1. Lineage (NCBI taxonomy): Eukaryota > Metazoa > Arthropoda > Insecta > Lepidoptera > Geometridae > Thera > Thera obeliscata. Next base: position 15,896,304 of record OX387912.1, on the reverse strand, counting down.
TTTTGATTGGGGTTTTACTACATTGAGGAATTTGATTAAGTGGTCGACTTTTAGGGTTCCTTAGGACTTTGATTGGAGTTTCAACTACACTTAGGAGCTTGATAAAGTTAAAATTTTTAGGGCTCCTTAGGACTTTGATTGGGGTCTTACTACATTGAGGAACTTGATGAAATAAACAACTTTTAGGGTTCCTTAGGCCTTTGATTGGAGTTTCAACTACACTTAGGAGCTTGATAATGTTAAAATTTTTAGGGTTCCTTAGGACTTTGATTGGGGTTTTACTACATTGAGGAACTTGATAAAATAAACAACTTTTAGGGTTCCTTAGTTCTTTAATTGGAGTTTCAACTACACTTAGGAGCTTGATAAAGTTAAAATTTTTAGGGCTCCTTAGGACTTTGATTGGGGTCTTACTACATTGAGGAACTTGATGAAATAAACAACTTTTAGGGTTCCTTAGGCCTTTGATTGGAGTTTCAACTACACTTAGGAGCTTGATAATGTTAAAATTTTTAGGGTTCCTTAGGACTTTGATTGGGGTTTTACTACATTGAGGAACTTGATAAAATAAACAACTTTTAGGGTTCCTTAGGCCTTTAATTGGAATTTTACTTCACTTAGGACCTTGATTATGTAAACAATTTTAGGGTTCCTTAGTAATTTGATTGGAGTTTCAACTACACTTAGGACCTTGATTATGTAAACAATTTTAGGGTTCCTTAGGACTTTGATTGGGGTTTTACTACATTGAGGAACTTGATAAAATAAACAACTTTTAGGGTTCCTTAGGCCTTTGATTGGAGTTTCAACTACACTTAGGAGCTTGATAATGTTAAAATTTTTAGGGTTCCTTAGGACTTTGATTGGGGTTTTACTACATTGAGGAACTTGATAAAATAAACAACTTTTAGGGTTCCTTAGGCCTTTATTTGGAATTTTACTTCACTCAGGACCTTGATTATATAAACAATTTTAGGGTTCCTTAGGACTTTGATTGGGGTTTTACTACATTGAGGAACTTGATAAAATAAACAACTTTTAGGGTTCCTTAGGCCTTTAATTGGAGTTTCAACTTCACTTAAGAGCTTGATAATGTTAAAATTTTTAGGGTTCCTTAGGACTTTGAATGAGGTTTTACTACATTGAGGAACTTGATAAAATAAACAACTTTTAAGGTTCCTTAGGCCTTTAATTGGAATTTTACTACACTTAGGAGCTTGATAATGTTAACATTTTAGGGTTCCTTAGGACTTTGATTGGGGTTTTACTACACTGAGGAATTTTATTAAGTGGTCGACTTTTAGGGTTCCTTAGGACTTTGATTGGAGTTTCAACCACACTTAGGACCTTGATAATGTTAACATTTTTAGGGATCCTTAGGACTTTGATTGGAATTTCAACTTCACTTAGGAGCTTGATAATGTTAACAATTTTAGGGTTCCTTAGAACTTTGATTGGGGTTTTACTACACTGAAGAACTTGATAAAATAAACAACTTTTAGGGTTTCTTAGGCCTTTAATTGGAATTTTACTTCACTTAGGACCTTGATTATGTAAACAATTTTAGGGTTCCTTAGGGTTTTGATTGGGGTTTTACTACATTGAGGAATTTGATTAAGTGGTCTACTTTTAGGGTTCCTTAGGACTTTGATTGGAGTTTCAACTACACCTAGGAGCTTGACAATGTTAACATTTTTAGGGTTCTTTAGGACTTTGATTGGGGTTTTACTACACTGAGGAACTGGATTAACTGATCGACTTTTAGGGTTCCTTAGGACTTTGATTGGGGTTTTATTACATTGAGGAACTTGATAAAATAAACAACTTTTAGGGTTCCTTAGGCCTTTAATTGGAGTTTCAACTACACTTAGGAGCTTGATAATGTTAAAAATTTTAGGGTTCCTTAGGACTTTGATTGGGGTTTTACTACATTGAGGAACTTGATAAAATAAACAACTTTTAGGGTTCCTTAGGCCTTTAATTGGAGTTTTAACTACACTTAGGAGCTTGATAATGTTAAAATTTTTAGGGTTCCTTAGGACTTTGATTGGGGTTTTACTACATTGAGGAACTTGATAAAATAAACAACTTTTAGGGTTCCTTAGGCCTTTAATTGGAATTTTACTTCACTTAGGACCTTGATTATGTAAATAATTTTAGGGTTCCTTAGGACTTTGATTGGAGTTTCAACTACACTTAGGAGCTTGATAATGTCAATATTTTTAGGGTTCCTTAGGACTTTGATTGGGGTTTTACTACATTGAAGAACTTGATATAATAAACAACTTTTAGGGTTCCTTCGGCTTTTAATTGGAATTTTACTTCACTTAGGACCTTGATAATGTTTACATTTTTAGGGATCCTTAGGACTTTGATTTGAATTTCAACTACACTGAGGAACTAGATTAACTGATCGACTTTTAGGGTTCCTTAGGACTTTCTTTACTACTTTTTGGGGTTTTACAAGTGTAGTGTAATGTAATGAAAAAGTGGGAGTAGCACACCGACACGCGAGCTGCATGCAGCTCGCGCACACGAAAAAACTAGTTATACTATATTATACTATATAAAGCTAAATTACCACTCACTGACTCATTGACATGATTGTTCTCCTTGATGGTGGAGGGGAAGGTATGTTTTTTTTTACGAAAATGTGTAGAGGGGGTAAAAGTGACCTAGGGAAAATTCCGACTTTTTGAGATTTGCCCCCCCTTAACCCCCCCCCTCAGGGGGGCTCTGCAACCGAGAGGTCCTGCATAATTTTTTAATGGGGAACGTAAAGAGGGTTTAGAGTGATTTTGATTGTACAAAAAATTTTGCCCCCCTTGCCCCCCAGGACCCCCCCTTTTGAGAGTGCTACCGGATGCCGTCGAGATAGGAGGGTTTCGATTGGGGTTTCGTATAGAGGGTTTCTTCCTGAATTGAAGGAACAAAAAAAACTTCCCCCCTCCTACCCCTTTTTTTTCCCCCCCTTTCGTATCTTCCAAGCAGAGTGACTTGCGAGACTTTTTTTTTTTGGGTCATGTAGGGAAGGTGAGATTATGTTGAAAGCTAAATAATTTTTTCCCCCCTTTCCCCTCTAGACCCCTTTATTATTAAAAAAACCTAAAAATGGCCTATTTTTGACCTTTTATTTTCGAGTGGAGCATTGCGGCGAGCGTAGCGAGCCGCCATGCGACCATGGGGAACAGCGTGGCGAGCGAAGCGAGCCGTGCTGTGACCCCCCCCAAGCCCCCAGAACCCCCTCCTCCTGAACCCGGGGGAAGCGTCGCAGCGAGCGAAGCGAGCTGCCACGCGACCACGGGGAACAGCGCGGCGAGCGAAGCGAGCCGTGCTGTGACCCCCCCCAAGCCCCCCAGAACCCCCTCCTCCTGAACCCGGGGGGAGCGTCGCGGCGAGCGAAGCGAGCCGCCACGCGACCACGGGGAACAGCGCGGCGAGCGAAGCGAGCCGTGCTCTTACCCCCCCCAAGCCTCCCAGAACCCCCTCTTCCTGAACCCGGGGGGAGCGTCGCGGCGAGCGAAGCGAGCCGCCACGCGACCACGAGCAATAGCGCGGCGAGCGAAGCGAGCCGTGTTGTGACCCTTCCTAAGCCCCCCAGAATCCCCTCCTCCTGAACCCGGGGGGAGCGTCGCGGCGAGCGAAGCGAGCCACCACGCGACCACGGGGAACAGCGCGGCGAGCGAAGCGAGCCGTGCTGTGACGTCAACGTTAGTCAACGTTTGGGTTCTTTCTAGCGGTTTTGACCCGTTGAGGGTTTTGGCTGGACGTAAAATTTAGGGTTCCGTATAAGGTTTTGATTGGGGTTTTACTACATTGAGGAATTTGATTAAGTGGTCGACTTTTAGGGTTCCTTAGGACTTTGATTGGACTTTCAACTACATTTAGGAGCTTGATAATGTTAACATTTTTAGGGTTCCTTATGACTTTGATTGGAATTTAAACTTCACTTAGGAGCTTGATTTAATAATCAATTTTTAGGGTTCCTTAGGGCTTTAATTGGAATTTTACTTCACCTAGGACCTTGATTATGTAAACAATTTTAGGGTTCCTTAGGACTTTGATTGGAGTTTCAACTACAATTAGGAGCTTGATAATGTTAACATTTCTAGGGTTCCTTAGGACTTTGATTGGGGTTTTACTACATTGAGGAACATGATAAAATAAACAACTTTTAGGGTTCCTTAGGACTTTGATTGGGGTTTTACTACACTGAGGAATTTGATTAAGTGGTCAACTTTTAGGGTTCCTTAGGACTTTGATTGGCGTTTCAACTACACTTAGGAGCTTGATAATGTTAAAAATTTTAGGGTTCCTTAGGACTTTGATTGGGGTTTTACTACATTGAGGAACTTGATAAAATAAACAACTTTTAGGGTTCCTTAGGCCTTAAATTGGAATTTTTCTTCACTTAGGATTTTGATTATGTAAACAATTTTAGGGTTCCTTAGGACTTTGATTGGAGTTTCAACTACACTTAGGAGCTTGATAATGTTAATATTTTTAGGGTTCCTTAGGACTTTGATTGGGGTTTTACTATATTGAGGAACTTGATAAAATAAATAACTTTTAGGGTTCCTTAGGCCTTTAATTGGAATTTTACTTCACTTAGGACCTTGATTATGTAAACAATTTTAGGGTTCTTTAGGCCTTTAATTGGAATTTTACTTCACTCAGGACCTTGATTATGTTAACAATTTTAGGGTTCCTTAGGACTTCAATTGGAATTTTACTTCACTTAGGACCTTGATTATGTAAACAATTTTAGGGTTCCTTAGGACTTTGATTGGAGTTTCAACTACACTTAGGAGCTTGATAATGTTAACATTTTTAGGGTTCCTTAGGACTTTGATTGGGGTTTTACTACATTGAGGAACTTGATAAAATAAACAACTTTTAGGGTTCCTTAGGCCTTTAATTGGAGTTTCAACTACACTTAGGAGCTTGATAATGTTAACATTTTTAGGGGGTTCCTTAGGACTTTGTTAGAGGTTTTACTACACTGAGGTATTTGATTAAGTGGTCGACTTTTAGGGTTCCTTAGGACTTTGATTGGAGTTTCAACCACACTAAGGAGCTTGATTATGTAAACAATTTTAGGGTTCCTTACGACTTTGATTGGAATTTCAACTACACTTAGGAGCTTGATAATGTTAACATTTTTAGGGTTCCTTAGGACTTTGATTGGGGTTTTACTACATTGAGGAACTTTATAAAATAAACATCTTTTAGGGTTCCTTAGGCCTTTTATTGGAGTTTCAACTACACTTAGGAGCTTGACAATGTTAACATTTTTAGGGTTCCTTAGGACTTTGATTGGTGTTTCAACTACACTTAGAAGCTTGATAATGTTAACATTTTTAGGGTTCCTTAGGACTTTGATTGGGGTTTTACTACATTGAGGAACTTGATAAAATAAACAACTTTTAGGGTTCCTTAGGGCTTTGATTGGAGTTTCAACTACACTTAGGAGCTTGATAACGTTAACATTTTTAGGGTTCCTTAGGACTTTGATTGGGGTTTTACTACATTGAGGAACTTGATAAAATAAACAACTTTTAGGGTTCCTTAAGACTTTGATTGGGGTTTTACTACATTGAGGAACTTGATAAAATAAACAACTTTTAGGGTTCCTTAGGACTTTGATTGGAATTTTACTTCACCTAAGACCTTGATTATGTAAACAATTTTAGGGTTCCTTAGGACTTTGATTGGGGTTTTACTACATTGAGGAACTTGATAAAATAAACAACTTTTAGGGTTCCTTAGGATTTTGATTGGAATTTCAACTACACTGAGGAGCTCGATAATGTAAACATTTTTAGGGTTCCTTAGGACTTTGATTGGGGTTTTACTACATTGAGGAACTTGATAAAATAAACAACTTTTAGGGTTCCTTAGGCCTTTAATTGGAATTTTACTTCACTTAGGACCTTGATTGTGTAAACAATTTTAGGGTTCCCTAGGACTTTGATTGGGGTTTTACTACACTGAGGAACTTGATTAACTGATCGACTTTTAGGGTTCCTTAGGACTTTCTTTACTACTTTTTGGGGTTTTACAAGTGTAGTGTAATGTAATGAAAAAGTGGGAGTAGCACACCGACACGCGAGCTGCATGCAGCTCGCGCACACGAAAAAACTAGTTATACTATATTATACTATATAAAGCTAAATTACCACTCACTGACTCATTGACATGATTGTTCTCCTTGATGGTGGAGGGGAAGGTATGTTTTTTTTTACGGAAACGTGTAGAGGGGGTAAAAGTGACTTAGGGAAAATTCCGACTTTTTGAGATTTGCCCCCCCTTAACCCCCCCCTCAGGGGGGCTCTGCAACCGAGAGGTCCTGCATAATTTTTTAATGGGGAACGTATAGAGGGTCACGAGTGATTATGATTGCACAAAAAATTTTGCCCCCCTTGCCCCCCAGGACCCCCCCTTTTGAGAGTGCTACCGGATGCCGTCGAGATAGGAGGGTTTCGATTGGGGTTTCGTATAGAGGGTTTCTTCCTGAATTGAAACAACAAAAAAAACTTCCCCCCTCCTACCCCTTTTTTTTCCCCCCCTTTCGTATCTTCCAAGCAGAGTGACATCTAAGAATTTTATTTTTTGGGTCATGTAGGGATGGTGAGATTATTTTGAAAGCAAAAGAAATTTTTCCCCCTTTTCCCCTCTAGACCCCTTTATTATTTCAAAAAATGGCCTATTTTTGACCTTTTATTTTCGTGTGGAGCATTGCGGCGAGCGAAGCGAGCGGCCATGCGACCATAGGGAACAGCGCGGCGAGCGAAGCGAGCCGTGCTGTGACCCCCCCCCAAGCCCCCCAGAACCCCCTCCTCCTGAACCCGGGGGGAGCGTCGCGGCGAGCGAAGCGAGCCGCCACGTGACCACGGGGAACAGCGCGGCGAGCGAAGCGAGCCGTGCTGTGACCCCCCTTAGCCCCCCAGAACTCCCTCCTCCTGAAACCGGGGGGAGCGTCGCGGCGAGCGAAGCGAGCTGCCACGCGACCACGGGGAACAGCGCGGCGAGCGAAGCGAGCCGTGCTGTGACCTCCCTACGCCCCCTCCCCTACCTGAACCAGGGCGGAGCGTTGCGGCGAGCGAAGCGAGCCGCCACGCGACTACGGGGAAACAGCGCGGCGAGCGAAGCGAGCCGTGCTGTGACCCCCCCCAAGCTCCCCAGAACCCCCTCCTCCTATGTTTGCCGTTTTACTTCATTTAGGAGCTTAAAAACGATTTTTAGGGTGTTTTAGGAAATTTAATAAATTTTCACTAGACTGACAGTTCAAAATTCAAAATGGCGGCTGTGCCACTTCCGGTTTTGCAAAAATCGTCCGATTGAGGTCGTTCAAACGGTTCATTCGACTGAGGACTTTGATTGGAGATTGAATTTTAGGTTTTTTTTGGGGTTTGAATGGATCTTCACTTGGTTTAGGGTTCCGCCCGTGTGGGAACGCATTGAGGACGCGAGCTGCTTGCAGCTCGCGCTGCACGCGACCCGGTAGTCAACGTTTGGGTTCCTTCTAGCAGTTTGGACCCGTTGAGGGTTTTGGCTTTACCTAAAATTTAGGGTTCCGTATAGGGTTTTGATTGGGGTTTTACTACATTGAGGAATTTGATTAAGTGGTCGACTTTTAGGGTTCCTTAGGACTTTGATTGGAGTTTCAACTACACTTAGGAGCTTGATAATGTTAACATTTTTAGGGTTCCTTAGGACTTTAATTGGGGTTTTACTACACTGAGGAATTTGATTAAGTGGTCGACTTTTAGGGTTCCTTAGGACTTTGATTGGGGTTTTACTACACTGAGGAACTTGATAAAATAAACAGCTTTTAGGGTTCCTTAGGCCTTTAGTTGGAATTTTACTTCACTTAGGACCTTGATTATGTAAACAATTTTAGGGTTCCTTAGGACTTTGATTGGGGTTTTACTACACTGAGGAATTTGATTTAGTGGTCGACTTTTAGGGTTCCTTAGGACTTTGATTGGAGTTTCAACCACACTTAGGAGCTTGATTATGTAAAAAAATTTAGGGTTCCTTAGGACTTTGATTGGAGTTTCAACTACACTTAGGACCTTGATTATGTAAACAATTTTAGGGTTCCTTAGGACTTTGATTGGGGTTTTACTAAACTGAGGAACTTGATTAACTGATCGGCTTTTAGGGTTCCTTAGGACTTTGATTGGGGTTTACTACATTGAGGAACTTGATAAAATAAACAACTTTTAGGGTTCCTTAGGCCTTTAATTGGAGTTTCAACTACACTTAGGAGCTTGATAATGTTAAAATTTTTAGGGTTTCTTAGGACTTTGATTGGGGTTTTACTACATTGAGGAACTTGATAAAAAAAACAATTTTTAGGGTTCCTTAGGACTTTGATTGGAGTTTCAACTACACTTAGGAGCTTGATAATGTTAACATTTTTAGGGTTCCTTAGGACTTTGATTGGGGTTTTACTACATTGAGGAACTTGATAAAATAAACAACTTTTAGGGTTCCTTAGGATTTTGATTGGAATTTTACTTCACTTAAGACCTTGGTTATGTAAACATTTTTAGGGTTCCTTAGGACTTTGATTGGGGTTTTACTTCACTGAGGAACTTGATTAACTGATCAACTTTTAGGGTTCCTTAGGACTTTGATTGGAGTTTCAACTACACTTAGGACCTTGATTATGTAAACATTTTTAGGGTTCCTTAGGACTTTGATTGGAGTTTCAACTACACTTAGGAGCTTGATAATGTTAACATTTTTAGGGTTCCTTAGGACTTTGATTGGGGTTTTACTACATTGAGGAATTTGATTAAGTGGTCGACTTTTAGGGTTCCTTAGGCCTTTAATTGGAATTTTACTTCACTTAGGACCTTGATTATGTAGACAATTTTAGGGTTCCTTAGGACTTTGATTGGTTTTTTACTACACTGAGGAACTTGATAAAAAAAACAACTTTTAGGGTTCCTTAGGCCTTTAATTGGAATTTTACTTCACTTAGGACCTTGATTATGCAAACAATTTTAGGGATCCTTAGGACTTTGATTGGAGTTTCAACTACACTTAGGAGCTTGATAATGTTAAAATTTTTAGAGTTCCTTAGGACTTGATTGGGGTTTCAACTACACTTAGGACCTTGATTATGTAAACATTTTTAGGGTTCCTTAGGACTTTGATTGGAGTTTCAACTACACTTAGGAGCTTGATAATGTTAAAATTTTTAGAGTTCCTTAGGACTTGATTGGACTTTCAACTACACTTAGGAGCTTGATAATGTTAACATTTTTAGGGTTCCTTAGGACTTTGATTGGGGTTTTACTACATTGAGGAACTTGATAAAATAAACAACTTTTAGGGTTCCTTAGGCCTTTAATTGGAATTTTACTTCACTTAGGACCTTGATTATGTAAACAATTTTAGGGTTCCTTAGGACTTTGATTGAAGTTTCAACTACACTTAGGACTCTGATAATGTTAACATTTTTAGGGTTCCTTAGGACTTTGATTGGGGTTTTACTACATTGAAGAACTTGATATAATAAACAACTTTTAGGGTTCCTTCGGCTTTTAATTGGAATTTTACTTCACTTAGGACCTTGATAATGTTAACATTTTTAGGGATCCTTAGGACTTTGATTGGAATTTCAACTACACTGAGGAACTAGATTAACTGATCGACTTTTAGGGTTCCTTAGGACTTTCTTTACTACTTTTTGGGGTTTTACAAGTGTAGTGCAAGTGTAATGAAAAAGTGGGAGTAGCACACCGACACGCGAGCTGCATGCAGCTCGCGCACACGAAAAAACTAGTTATACTATATAAAGCTCGATTACCACTCACTGACTCATTGACATGATTGTTCTCCTTGATGGTGGAGGGGAAGGTATGTTTTTTTTTACGAAAATGTGTAGAGGGGGTAAAAGTGACCTAGGGAAAATTCCGACTTTTTGAGATTTGCCCCCCCTTAACCCCCCCCCTCAGGGGGGCTCTGCAACCGAGAGGTCCTGCATAATTTTTTAATGGGGAACGTAAAGAGGGTTTAGAGTGATTTTGATTGTACAAAAAATTTTGCCCCCCTTGCCCCCCAGGACCCCCCCTTTTGAGAGTGCTACCGGATGCCGTCGAGATAGGAGGGTTTCGATTGGGGTTTCGTATAGAGGGTTTCTTCCTGAATTGAAGGAACAAAAAAAACTTCCCCCCTCCTACCCCTTTTTTTTCCCCCCCTTTCGTATCTTCCAAGCAGAGTGACTTGCGAGACTTTTTTTTTTTGGGTCATGTAGGGAAGGTGAGATTATGTTGAAAGCTAAATAATTTTTTCCCCCCTTTCCCCTCTAGACCCCTTTATTATTAAAAAAACCTAAAAATGGCCTATTTTTGACCTTTTATTTTCGAGTGGAGCATTGCGGCGAGCGTAGCGAGCCGCCATGCGACCATGGGGAACAGCGTGGCGAGCGAAGCGAGCCGTGCTGTGACCCCCCCCAAGCCCCCAGAACCCCCTCCTCCTGAACCCGGGGGAAGCGTCGCAGCGAGCGAAGCGAGCTGCCACGCGACCACGGGGAACAGCGCGGCGAGCGAAGCGAGCCGTGCTGTGACCCCCCCCAAGCCCCCCAGAACCCCCTCCTCCTGAACCCGGGGGGAGCGTCGCGGCGAGCGAAGCGAGCCGCCACGCGACCACGGGGAACAGCGCGGCGAGCGAAGCGAGCCGTGCTCTTACCCCCCCCAAGCCTCCCAGAACCCCCTCTTCCTGAACCCGGGGGGAGCGTCGCGGCGAGCGAAGCGAGCCGCCACGCGACCACGAGCAATAGCGCGGCGAGCGAAGCGAGCCGTGTTGTGACCCTTCCTAAGCCCCCCAGAATCCCCTCCTCCTGAACCCGGGGGGAGCGTCGCGGCGAGCGAAGCGAGCCACCACGCGACCACGGGGAACAGCGCGGCGAGCGAAGCGAGCCGTGCTGTGACGTCAACGTTAGTCAACGTTTGGGTTCTTTCTAGCGGTTTTGACCCGTTGAGGGTTTTGGCTGGACGTAAAATTTAGGGTTCCGTATAAGGTTTTGATTGGGGTTTTACTACATTGAGGAATTTGATTAAGTGGTCGACTTTTAGGGTTCCTTAGGACTTTGATTGGACTTTCAACTACATTTAGGAGCTTGATAATGTTAACATTTTTAGGGTTCCTTATGACTTTGATTGGAATTTAAACTTCACTTAGGAGCTTGATTTAATAATCAATTTTTAGGGTTCCTTAGGGCTTTAATTGGAATTTTACTTCACCTAGGACCTTGATTATGTAAACAATTTTAGGGTTCCTTAGGACTTTGATTGGAGTTTCAACTACAATTAGGAGCTTGATAATGTTAACATTTCTAGGGTTCCTTAGGACTTTGATTGGGGTTTTACTACATTGAGGAACATGATAAAATAAACAACTTTTAGGGTTCCTTAGGACTTTGATTGGGGTTTTACTACACTGAGGAATTTGATTAAGTGGTCAACTTTTAGGGTTCCTTAGGACTTTGATTGGCGTTTCAACTACACTTAGGAGCTTGATAATGTTAAAAATTTTAGGGTTCCTTAGGACTTTGATTGGGGTTTTACTACATTGAGGAACTTGATAAAATAAACAACTTTTAGGGTTCCTTAGGCCTTAAATTGGAATTTTTCTTCACTTAGGATTTTGATTATGTAAACAATTTTAGGGTTCCTTAGGACTTTGATTGGAGTTTCAACTACACTTAGGAGCTTGATAATGTTAATATTTTTAGGGTTCCTTAGGACTTTGATTGGGGTTTTACTATATTGAGGAACTTGATAAAATAAATAACTTTTAGGGTTCCTTAGGCCTTTAATTGGAATTTTACTTCACTTAGGACCTTGATTATGTAAACAATTTTAGGGTTCTTTAGGCCTTTAATTGGAATTTTACTTCACTCAGGACCTTGATTATGTTAACAATTTTAGGGTTCCTTAGGACTTCAATTGGAATTTTACTTCACTTAGGACCTTGATTATGTAAACAATTTTAGGGTTCCTTAGGACTTTGATTGGAGTTTCAACTACACTTAGGAGCTTGATAATGTTAACATTTTTAGGGTTCCTTAGGACTTTGATTGGGGTTTTACTACATTGAGGAACTTGATAAAATAAACAACTTTTAGGGTTCCTTAGGCCTTTAATTGGAGTTTCAACTACACTTAGGAGCTTGATAATGTTAACATTTTTAGGGGGTTCCTTAGGACTTTGTTAGAGGTTTTACTACACTGAGGTATTTGATTAAGTGGTCGACTTTTAGGGTTCCTTAGGACTTTGATTGGAGTTTCAACCACACTAAGGAGCTTGATTATGTAAACAATTTTAGGGTTCCTTACGACTTTGATTGGAATTTCAACTACACTTAGGAGCTTGATAATGTTAACATTTTTAGGGTTCCTTAGGACTTTGATTGGGGTTTTACTACATTGAGGAACTTTATAAAATAAACATCTTTTAGGGTTCCTTAGGCCTTTTATTGGAGTTTCAACTACACTTAGGAGCTTGACAATGTTAACATTTTTAGGGTTCCTTAGGACTTTGATTGGTGTTTCAACTACACTTAGAAGCTTGATAATGTTAACATTTTTAGGGTTCCTTAGGACTTTGATTGGGGTTTTACTACATTGAGGAACTTGATAAAATAAACAACTTTTAGGGTTCCTTAGGGCTTTGATTGGAGTTTCAACTACACTTAGGAGCTTGATAACGTTAACATTTTTAGGGTTCCTTAGGACTTTGATTGGGGTTTTACTACATTGAGGAACTTGATAAAATAAACAACTTTTAGGGTTCCTTAAGACTTTGATTGGGGTTTTACTACATTGAGGAACTTGATAAAATAAACAACTTTTAGGGTTCCTTAGGACTTTGATTGGAATTTTACTTCACCTAAGACCTTGATTATGTAAACAATTTTAGGGTTCCTTAGGACTTTGATTGGGGTTTTACTACATTGAGGAACTTGATAAAATAAACAACTTTTAGGGTTCCTTAGGATTTTGATTGGAATTTCAACTACACTGAGGAGCTCGATAATGTAAACATTTTTAGGGTTCCTTAGGACTTTGATTGGGGTTTTACTACATTGAGGAACTTGATAAAATAAACAACTTTTAGGGTTCCTTAGGCCTTTAATTGGAATTTTACTTCACTTAGGACCTTGATTGTGTAAACAATTTTAGGGTTCCCTAGGACTTTGATTGGGGTTTTACTACACTGAGGAACTTGATTAACTGATCGACTTTTAGGGTTCCTTAGGACTTTCTTTACTACTTTTTGGGGTTTTACAAGTGTAGTGTAATGTAATGAAAAAGTGGGAGTAGCACACCGACACGCGAGCTGCATGCAGCTCGCGCACACGAAAAAACTAGTTATACTATATTATACTATATAAAGCTCGATTACCACTGACTGACTCATTGACATGATTGTTCTCCTTGATGGTGGAGGGGAAGGTATGTTTTTTTTTACGGAAATGTGTAGAGGGGGTAAAAGTGACCTAGGGAAAATTCCGACTTTTTGAGATTTGCCCCCCCTTAACCCCCCCCCTCTGGAGGGCTCTGCAACCGAGAGGTCCTGCATAATTTTTTTATGGGGAGTGTAAAAAGGGTCACGAGTGATTTTGATTGTACAAAAAAATTTGCCCCCCTTGCCCCCCAGGACCCCCCCTTTTGAGAGTGCTACCGGATGCCGTTGAGATAGGCGAATTTCGATTGGGGTTTCGTATAGAGGGTTTCTTCCTGAATTGAAGGAACAAAAAAAACTTCCCCCCTCCTACCCCTTTTTTTTCCCCCCCTTTCGTATCTTCCAAGCAGAGTGACATCTAAGAATTTTTTTTTTTGGGTCATGTAGGAAAGGTGAGATTATTTTGAAAGGAAAATAAACTTTTCCCCCCTTTCCCCTCTAGACCCCTTTATTATTTAAAAAACCTAAAAATGCCCTATTTTTGGCCTTTTATTTTCGAGTGGAGCATTGCGGCGAGCGTAGCGAGCCGCCATGCGACCATGGGGAACGGCGCGGCGAGCGAAGCGAGCCGTGCTGTGACCCCTTTCCAAGCCCCCCAGAACCCCCTCCTCCTGAACCTGGGGGGAGCGTCGCGGCGAGCGAAGCGAGCCGCCACGCGACCACGGGGAACAGCACGGCGAGCGAAGCGAGCCGTGCTGTTACCCCCCCCCAAGCCCCCCAGAACCCCCTCCTCCTGAACCCGGGGGGAACGTCGCGGCGAGCGAAGCGAGCCGCCACGCGACCACGGGGAACGGCGCGGCGAGCGAAGCGAGCCGTGCTGTGACCCTCTTCCAAGCCCCCCAGACTCCCCTCCTACTGAACCCGGGGGGAGCGTCGCGGCGAGCGAAGCGAGCCGCCACGCGACCACGGGGAACAGCACGGCGAGCGAAGCGAGCCGTGCTGTTACCCCCCTAAGCCCCCCAGAACCCCTTCCTCCTGAACCCGGGGGGAGCGTCACGGCGAGCGAAGCGAGCCGCCACGCGACCACGGGGAACAGCGCGGCGAGCGAAGCGAGCCGTGCTGTGACCCCCCTTAGCCCCCCAGAACCCCCTCCGTGCTTGCAGGTCGCGCGACAAGGTTCCTTTTAGCGGTTCTGACCCGTTGAGGATTTGGCTTTACGTAAAATTTAGGGTTCCGTATAGGGTTTTGATTGGGGTTTTACTACATTGAGAAACTTGATTAAATAAACAACTTTTAGGGTTCCTTAGGCCTTTAATTGGAATTTTACTTCACTTAGTACCTTGATTATGTAAACCATTTTAGGGTTCCTTAGGACTTTGATTGGAGTTTCAACTACACTCAGGACTTTGATAATGTTAACATTTTTAGGGTTCCTTAGGACTTTGATTGGGGTTTTACTACACTGAGGAATTTGATTAACTTATCGACTTTTAGGGTTCCTTAGGCCTTTAATTGGAATTTTATTTCACTTAGGACCTTGATTATGCACACAATTTTAGGGTTCCTTAGGACTTTGATTGGAGTTTCAACTACACTTAGGAGCTTGATAATGTTAACATTTTTAGGGTTCCTTAGGACTTTGATTGGGGTTTTACTACATTGAGGAAATTGATAAAATAAACAACTTTTAGGGTTCCATAGGCCTTTAATTGGAGTTTCAACTACACTTAGGAGCTTGATAATGTAAACATTTTTAGGGTTCCTTAGGACTTTGATTGGGGTTTTACTACATTGAGGAACTTCATTAAATAAACAACTTTTAGGGTTCCTTAAGACTTTGATTGGGGTTTTACTACATTGAGGAACTTGATAAAATAAACAACTTTTAGGGTTCCTTAAGACTTTGATTGGGGTTTTACTACATTGAGGAACTTGATTAAATAAACAACTTTTAGGGTTCCTTAGGACTTTGATTGGGGTTTTACTACATTGAGGAACATGAGAAAATAAACAACTTTTAGGGTTCCTTAGGCCTTTTATTGGAATTTTACTACACTGAGGAACTTGATAAAATAAACAACTTTTAGGGTTCCTTAGGCCTTTAATTGGAATTTTACTTCACTTAGGACCTAGATTATGTAAACAATTTTAGGGTTCCTTAGGACTTTGATTGGGGTTATACTACATTGAGGAACTTGATAAAATAAACAACTTTTAGGGTTCCTTAGGACTTTGATTGGAATTTTACTTCACTAAGGACCTTGATTATGTAAACAATTTTAGGGTTCCTTAGGACTTTGATTGGGGTTATACTACATTGAGGAACTTGATAAAATAAACAACTTTTAGGGTTCCTTAGGACTTTGATTGGAATTTTATTTCACCTAAGACCTTGATTATGTAAACAATTTTAGGGTTCCTTAGGCCTTTAATTGGAGTTTTAACTACACTTAGGAGCTTGATAATGTTAAAAATTTTAGGGTTCCTTAGGACTTTGATTGGGGTTTTACTACATTGAGGAACTTGATAAAATAAACAACTTTTAGGGTTCCTTAGGCCTTTAATTGGAGTTTCAACTACACTTAGGAGCTTGATTATGTAAACAATTTTAGGGTTCCTTAGGACTTTGATTGGAGTTTCAACTACACTTAGGAGCTTGATAATGTTAACATTTTTAGGGTTCCTTAGGACTTTGATTGGGGTTTTACTACATTGAGGAACTTGATAAAATAAACAACTTTTAGGGTTCCTTAGGCCTTTAATTTGAATTTTACTTCACTTAGGACCTTGATTATGTAAACAATTTTAGGGTTCTTTAGAGTTTTGATTGGGGTTTTACTATATTGAGGAATTTGATTAAGTGGTCGACTTTTAGGGTTCCTTAGGACTTTGATTGGAGTTTCAACTACACCTAGGAGCTTGACAATGTAAACATTTTTAGGGATCCTTAGGACTTTGATTGGAATTTCAACTACACTGAGGAACTTGATTAACTGATCGACTTTTAGGGTTCCTTAGGACTTTCTTTACTACTTTTTGGGGTTTTTTAAGTGTAAACAAATGCAAAAGTGGGAGTAGCACACCGACACGCGAGCTGCATGCAGCTCGCGCACACGAAAAAACTAGTTATACTATATAAAGCTCGATTACCACTGACTGACTCATTGACATGATTGTTCTCCTTGATGGTGGAGGGGAAGGTATGTTTTTTTTTACGGAAATGTGTAGAGGGGGTAAAAGTGACCTAGGGAAAATTCCGACTTTTTGAGATTTGCCCCCCCTTAACCCCCCCCCTCTGGAGGGCTCTGCAACCGAGAGGTCCTGCATAATTTTTTTATGGGGAGTGTAAAAAGGGTCACGAGTGATTTTGATTGTACAAAAAAATTTGCCCCCCTTGCCCCCCAGGACCCCCCCTTTTGAGAGTGCTACCGGATGCCGTTGAGATAGGCGAATTTCGATTGGGGTTTCGTATAGAGGGTTTCTTCCTGAATTGAAGGAACAAAAAAAACTTCCCCCCTCCTACCCCTTTTTTTTCCCCCCCTTTCGTATCTTCCAAGCAGAGTGACATCTAAGAATTTTTTTTTTTGGGTCATGTAGGGAAGGTGAGATTATTTTGAAAGCAAAATAAATTTTTCCCCCCTTTCCCCTCTAGACCCCTTTATTATTAAAAAAACCTAAAAATGGCCTATTTTTGACCCTTTATTTTCGAGCGGAGCATTGCGGCGAGCGTAGCGAGCCGCCATGCGACCATGGGGAACAGCGTGGCGAGCGAAGCGAGCCGTGCTGTGACCCCCCCCAAGCCCCCCAGAATCCCCTCCTCCTGAACCCGAGGGAAGAGTCGCAGCGAGCGAAGCGAGCTGCCACGCGACCACGGGGAACAGCGCGGCGAGCGAAGCGAGCCGTGCTGTGACCCCCCCTAAGCCCCCCAGAACCCCCTCCTCCGAAACCCGGGGGGAGCGTCGCGGCGAGCGAAGCGAGCCGCCACGCGATCACGGGGAACAGCGTGGCGAGTGAAGCGAGCCGTGCTGTTACCTTCCTAAGCCCCCCAGAACCCCCTCCTCCTGAACCCGGGGGGAGCGTCGCGGCGAGCGAAGCGAGCCGCCACGCGACCACGGGGAACAGCGCGGCGAGCAAAGCGAGCCGTGCTGTGACCCCCTTCCAAGCCCCCCAGAACCCCCTCCTCCTGAACTTGGGGGGAGCGTCGCGGCGAGCGAAGCGAGCCGCCACGCGACCACGGGGAACAGCGCGGCGAGCGAAGCGAGCCGTGCTGTGACCCCCCTTAGCCCCCCAGAACCCCCTCCGTGCTTGCAGGTCGCGCGACAAGGTCCCTTCTAGCGGTTCTGACCCGTTGAGGATTTGGCTTTACGTAAAATTTAGGGTTCCGTATAGGGTTTTGATTGGGGTTTTACTACATTGAGGAATTTGATTAAGTGGTCGACTTTTAGGGTTCCTTAGGACTTTGATTGGAGTTTCAACTACACTTAGGAGCTTGATAATGTTAACATTTTTAGGGTTCCTTAGGACTTTGATTGGGGTTTTACTACATTGAGGAACTTGATAAAATAAACAACTTTTAGGGTTCCTTAGGACTTTGATTGGAGTTTCAACTACACTTTGGAGCTTGATAATGTTAACATTTTTAGGGTTCCTTAGGACTTTGATTGGGGTTCTACTACATTGAGGAACTTGATAAAATAAACAACTTTTAGGGTTCCTTAGGCCTTTAATTGGAATTTTACTTCACTTGGGACCTTGATTATGCAAACAATTTTAGGGTTCCTTAGGAATTTGATTGGAGTTTCAACTACACTTAGGAGCTTGATAATGTTAACATTTTTAGGGTTCCTTAGGACTTTGATTGGGGTCTTACTACATTGAGGAACTTGATAAAATAAACAACTTTTAGGGTTCCTTAGGCCTTTTATTGGAATTTTACTTCACTTAGGACCTTGATTATGTAAACAATTTTAGGGTTCCTTAGGACTTTGATTGGGGTTTTACTACATTGAGGAAGGAATTTGATTAGATGGTCGACTTTTAGGGTTCCTTAGGACTTTGATTGGAGTTTCAACTACACTTAAGAGCTTGATAATGTTTACATTTTTAGGGTTCCTTAGGACTTTGATTGGGGTTTTACTACATTGAGGAACTTGATAAAATAAACAACTTTTAGGGTTCCTTAGAACTTTGATTGGAATTTTACTTCACGTAAGACCTTGATTATGTAAACAATTTTAGGGTTCCTTAGGACTTTGATTGGGGTTTTACTACACTGAGGAATTGGAATAAGTAGTCGACTTTTAGGGTTCCTTAGGACTTTGATTGGAGTTTCAACCACACTTCGGAGCTTGATTATGTAAACAATTTTAGGGTTCCTTAGGACTTTGATTGGGGTTTTACTACATTGAGGAAGGAATTTGATTAGATGGTCGACTTTTAGGGTTCCTTAGGACTTTGATTGGAGTTTCAACTACACTTAAGAGCTTGATAATGTTTACATTTTTAGGGTTCCTTAGGACTTTCATTGGGGTTTTACTACATTGAGGAACTTGATAAAATAAACAACTTTTAGGGTTCCTTAGGCCTTTAATTGGACTTTCAACTACACTTAGGAGCTTGATAATGTTAACATTTTTAGGGTTCCTTAGGACTTTGATTGGGGTTTTACTACATTGAGGAACTTGATAAAATAAACAACTTTTAGGGTTCCTTAGGCCTTTAATTGGAATTTTACTTCACTTAGGACCTTGATTATGTAAACAATTTTAGGGTTCCTTAGGACTTTGATTGAAGTTTCAACTACACTTAGGACTCTGATAATGTTAACATTTTTAGGGTTCCTTAGGACTTTGATTGGGGTTTTACTACATTGAAGAACTTGATATAATAAACAACTTTTAGGGTTCCTTCGGCTTTTAATTGGAATTTTACTTCACTTAGGACCTTGATAATGTTAACATTTTTAGGGATCCTTAGGACTTTGATTGGAATTTCAACTACACTGAGGAACTAGATTAACTGATCGACTTTTAGGGTTCCTTAGGACTTTCTTTACTACTTTTTGGGGTTTTACAAGTGTAGTGCAAGTGTAATGAAAAAGTGGGAGTAGCACACCGACACGCGAGCTGCATGCAGCTCGCGCACACGAAAAAACTAGTTATACTATATAAAGCTCGATTACCACTCACTCATTGACATGATTGTTCTCCTTGATGGTGGAGGGGAAGGTATGTTTTTTTTTATGGAAACGTGTAGAGGGGGTAAAAGTGACCTAGGGAAAATTCCGACTTTTTGAGATTTGCCCCCCCTTAACCCCCCCCCTCAGGGGGGCTCTGCAACCGAGAGGTCCTGCATAATTTTTTAATGGGGAACGTAAAGAGGGTCTAGAGTGATTTTGATTGTACAAAAAATTTTGCCCCCCTTGCCCCCCAGGACCCCCTCCTCCTGAACCCGGGGGGAACGTCGCGGCGAGCGAAGCGAGCCGCCACGCGACCACGGGGAACGGCGCGGCGAGCGAAGCGAGCCGTGCCGTGACCCTCTTCCAAGCCCCCCAGAACCCCCTCCTCCTGAACCCGGGGGGAGCGTCGCGGCGAGCGAAGCGAGCCGCCACGCGACCACGGGGAACAGCACGGCGAGCGAAGCGAGCCGTGCTGTTACCCCCCTAAGCCCCCCAGAACCCCTTCCTCCTGAACCCGGAGGGAGCGTCGCGGCGAGCGAAGCGAGCCGCCACGCGACCACGGGGAACAGCGCGGCGAGCGAAGCGAGCCGTGCTGTGACGTCAACGTTAGTCAACGTTTGGGTTCTTTCTAGCGGTTTCGACCCGTTGAGGGTTTTGGCTGGACGTAAAATTTAGGGTTCCGTATAAGGTTTTGATTGGGGTTTTACTACATTGAGGAATTTGATTAAGTGGTCGACTTTTAGGGTTCCTTAGGACTTTGATTGGACTTTCAACTACATTTAGGAGCTTGATAATGTTAACATTTTTAGGGTTCCTTATGACTTTGATTGGAATTTAAACTTCACTTAGGAGCTTGATTTAATAATCAATTTTTAGGGTTCCTTAGGGCTTTAATTGGTATTTTACTTCTTTTAAGACCTTGATTATGTAAACAATTTTAGGGTTCCTTAGGACTTTGATTGGGGTTTTACTACATTGAGAAACTTGATAAAATAAACAATTTTTAGGGTTCCTTAGGCCTTTAATTGGACTTTCAACTACACTTAGGAGCTTGATAATGTTAACATTTCTAGGGTTCCTTAGGACTTTGATTGGGGTTTTACTACATTGAGGAACTTGATAAAATAAACAACTTTTAGGGTTCCTTAGGCCTTTAATTGGAGTTTCAACTACACTTAGGAGCTTGATAATGTTAAAAATTTTAGGGTTCCTTAGGACTTTGATTGGGGTTTTACTACATTGAGGAACTTGATTAAATAAACAACTTTTAGGGTTCCTTAGGACTTTGATTGGAGTTTCAACTACAGTTAGGAGCTTGATAATGTTAAAATTTTTAGGGTTCCTTAGGACTTTGATTGGGGTTTTACTACATTGAGGAACTTGATTAAGTGGTCGACTTTTAGGGTTCCTTAGGACTTTGATTGGAGTTTCAACTACACATAGGAGCTTGATAATGTTAATATTTTTAGGGTTCCTTAGGACTTTGATTGGGGTTTTACTACATTGAGGAACTTGATATAATAAACATTTTTTAGGGTTCCTTAGGCCTTTAATTGGAATTTTACTTCACTTAGGACCTTGATTATGTAAACATTTTTAGGGTTCCTTAGGACTTTGATTGGGGTTTTACTACATTGAGGAACTTGATTAACTGATCGACTTTTAGGGTTCCTTAGGACTTTGATTGGGGTTTTACTACATTGAGGAATTTGATTAAGTGGTCTACTTTTAGGGTTCCTTAGGACTTTGATTGGAGTTTCAACTACACTTAGGAGCTTGATAATGTTAACATTTTTAGGGTTTCTTCGGACTTTGATTGGGGTTTTACTACATTGAGGAACTTGATAAAATAAACAACTTTTAGGGTTCCTTAGGCCTTTAATTGGAATTTTACTTCACTTAGGACCTTGATTTTGTAAACAATTTTAGGGTTCCTTAGGACTTTGATTGGGGTTTTACTACATTGAGGAACTTGATAAAATAAACATTTTTTAGGGTTCCTTAGGCCTTTAATTGGAATTTTACTTCACTTAGAACCTTGATTATGTAAACATTTTTAGGGTTCCTTAGGACTTTGATTGGGGTTTAACTACATTGAGGAACTTGATTAACTGATCGACTTTTAGGGTTCCTTAGGACTTTGATTGGGGTTTTACTACATTGAGGAATTTGATTAAGTGGTCGACTTTTAGGGTTCCTTAGGACTTTGATTGGAGTTTCAACTACACTTAGGAGCTTGATAATGTTAACATTTTTAGGGTTCCTTAGGACTTTGATTGGAGTTTCAACTACAGTTAGGAGCTTGATAATGTTAAAATTTTAGGGTTCCTTAGGACTTTGATTGGGGTTTTACTACATTGAGGAACTTGATAAAATAAACAACTTTTAGGGTTCCTTAGGACTTTGATTGGAGTTTTAACTACACTTAGGAGCTTGATAATGTTAACATTTTTAGGGTTCCTTAGGACTTTGATTGGAGTTTCAACTACAGTTAGGAGCTTGATAATGTTAAAATTTTAGGGTTCCTTAGGACTTTGATTGGGGTTTTACTACATTGAGGAACTTGATAAAATAAACAACTTTTAGGGTTCCTTAGGACTTTGATTGGAGTTTTAACTACACTTAGGAGCTTGATAATGTTAACATTTTTAGGGTTCCTTAGTACTTTGATTGGAGTTTCAACTACAGTTAGGAGCTTGATAATGTTAAAATTTTTAGGGTTCCTTAGGACTTTGATTGGGGTTTTACTACATTGAGGAACTTGATTAAGTGGTCGACTTTTAGGGTTCCTTGGGACTTTGATTGGAGTTTAAACTACACATAGGAGCTTGATAATGTTAATATTTTTAGGGTTCCTTAGGACTTTGATTGGGGTTTTACTACATTGAGGAACTTGATAAAATAAACATTTTTTAGGGTTCCTTAGGCCTTTAATTGGAATTTTACTTCACTTAGGACCTTGATTATGTAAACATTTTTAGGGTTCCTTAGGACTTTGATTGGGGTTTTACTACATTGAGGAATTTGATTAAGTGGTCAACTTTTAGGGTTCCTTAGGACTTTGATTGGAATTTCAACTACACTTAGGAGATTGATAATGTTAACATTTTTAGGGTTCCTTAGGACTTTGATTGGGGTTTTACTACATTGAGGAACTTGATAAAATAAACAACTTTTAGGGTTCCTTAGGCCTTTAATTGGAATTTTACTTCACTTAGGACCTTGATTATGTAAACAATTTTAGGGTTCCTTAGGACTTTGATTGAAGTTTCAACTACACTTAGGACTCTGATAATGTTAACATTTTTAGGGTTCCTTAGGACTTTGATTGGGGTTTCACTACATTGAGGAACTTGATAAAATAAACAATTTTTAGGGATCCTTAGGGCTTTAATTGAATCTTTACTTCACTTAGGACCTTGATAATGTTAACATTTTTAGGGATCCTTAGGACTTTGATTGAAGTTTCAACTACACCTAGGAGCTTGATTAACTGATCGACTTTTAGGGTTCCTTAGGACTTTCTTTACTACTTTTTGGGGTTTTAGAAGTGTAATGTAATGAAAAAGTGGGAGTAGCACACCGACACGCGAGCTGCATGCAGCTCGCGCACACGAAAAAACTAGTTCTTTTATAAATATAGATGACATGTGTGATTTATTATTGACGATGTATAATTACTAACTTAATCTATTGTTTGATATGATAAATAATGAAATTGTATTAGGTATGTATACATGACATTGCAGTGCCCAACAGGGTGGATGTACTTGACCTAAGCTACGTTAGAACTAATTTAGCTATATAAAGATGTACATGTTCGCAGTTAATAAATGAAATGAAAATTCAGATCAAAAAATTCAAATTCAGAGCCCAGCAGCGGACTCATAGTTAGTCAGGCTGATCATAAATACCTTCAGCTCCGGGTTAAGTTTTGTCAAAATCGACCCAACTTTTACGGCGTGATTGAATCACAATCACCAAATCTCTCCTATCTTTAGTATTAGAGTAAACTTTGTTATTGAATGCGCATATTTTGATAATATTCAGAAGAATGTGTGTCAAGAAACACTTTGTTAGAATATTTGAATGAGTGATTTGTTTTGGTGTAAAAGAATAATATTTTAGCGTGATTTAGCTTACACGTGCAAAGGACGACCTCTATGGTGTAGCGGCCGTTTAAAGGTGGGATCATACCATTCCCACCGACGAGATTTATGAGACGTGTCTCATAAATTTTATATGGGACAGACAGAGACAGCAGACCCGCACCGTCTGTTTTAGTGTACTATCTAGACGCGTGGAAACGTTTCAAAGTCTCTCGTAGCAACACACACACCATTTAGTTGTATTTTAGTTTTAATTATGGTTTTATAGTTTTTTTTTAATTCTCCTTTTTCTTTTTCGCTTTTTACTTGAAATTTGGCCAAAACTGTGCGTCAAGTGCACGGAACGAGTATCCATGAGGCATACTTACTTAAAACCCTTTCACCACACTGGTTCAAAACGACTAATGAACAAGATAAAAAGAAGGACAAAAATGTTGAACCTCAAAATTTCTGCTTTTCGGCTTCTGGCGCGCCACAACACTCTTTTCCATTTACTTGTGTAAACTACGAGTACACCGCCGTCAATTGATGTTTTCTTTTCTTTTCCATGCAAAGGTTGCCTGGAAGAAATCGCTCAAAGCGATAAGGTCGCCCATAGCTTTGCCAAAAAAATAGGTTGTCTGTAAAGTCTGTTTACTGTCGATTGCTGAACGGGACAACGTCATACAGCTGTCCACGCGGACGCATCGCTCACTCAAGTAGGAGAGAGACAGATGTCGAACGCTGCCGAACGCGGAGGCCGTGCGTGCCTCTTTGTCGCTCGTTCCACGCACTCACTTGCACTTCAAGCCTTAAATGGAACGCCTCAGAGGGAGGTGACGTCGCATGAGTTATGTTTTTTCGTGCGTGCAGCCGGCTCCATCGAATTAAAAGACATTGTCACGTCAAAAATCTTCATAAATCCTGTATTATGTTTCTGTGTGGTGAATAATAAAGAATTATCTATCTATCTAACACCCGGGATTGCAGTAATGAACTGGCTAAGTCTTACCCATTGCCAGACTTCCTGGCTGCTCATCTGCTGGTCCATGAGCGCGTTCTGCCAGATCCTGAACAGCATGAGGTATGCCTTGTCTCTGCCTGAGAACGATGTGAAGAAGTTCTTCTCGCTTTCCGTGCACACGAGGATTGCGTTTGGTATCACCTGATGAACATGCAAAGATTTAACCTTGTAATATCGGGCTTAAGGTCATAATAGCTCTAAGGCGTGGTCCTAATTGGCCATCGATCGCGCGATGGTGCGATGCGATTTCATCGTACGATGAAACTGCGTATGCGTTATCGTACGATGACTTCAACCTTCAATTAGGACACTAAAGAAATGTGTGTGTTTAATCTCGTCGTGCGACGAAAACGCATCGCACCATCGCGCGATCGATGGCCAATCAGGACGACGCCTAAGAATTGTCAAATTTTGGGGAATAGAGGTTCTCGAATGGCGACCACGAAACGGAAGACGAAACGTAGTAGCACACCCGATGGACCGATGACATTGTTAAGATCGCAACATTGTTGGACAGAAAACTCATGTTGCACGACCGGATTTAAACCCACGAACTTAGGATCAGAAGTGCACGACCACCTGCACCATGAAAGATCTAAACATGGCATCGAGTGGAGCTATTGAGGTGGCGACATATTGGTCGAGGAGGGTTTAGGGTTTAGGGTCTTGACTCGATAAGAAGAAGGATGAGAAGGACGGCTACCACTACTAGAAAGATGACGATGGGATACTCACCAGTGCAGTTTTCTCTTTAGTAATAGCAGTAACGTCTTTCCACCGATGCGTGAGATTCGTCTCCCAACCGAAGATATTTGCGTAAAAGCAGAGATAGTTCTGAGATGCATAGAGTCGCCCGTGAGCCAATATATCTTTCTGGAGTGCGCACGAGTAGTCTGGAATTCAAAATAAATATGAAACTATTGTTGATTTAATTTCATTTATTGGGTAAACAAAGAGGTCTTAGAGCGAGTAAAGGAGAAGAGAGTTATGCTTGAGACAATACAAAATCGAAGAGGAAAAATGTTTGGACATCTTCTACGACATGACAGCTACATAAAGAACATCATTGAAGGAAAGGTTGAAGGGAAACGGGGAAGAGGAAGGCCAAGAATTAGTTACATGAGCCAGATAAAAGAAAAAGTCGCTGTCATGTCGTATAAGGAAGTCAAGGAGGCCGCATTCGAAAGACTTAATTGGAGAAAACTGCATCAAAACCCAGACAAGAGCTAAGCTCTTAAATTTAAGAAGAAGAAGGGTAAACAAAAAAAACACAGCAAAGGACATGATAAAATAGAAGAATAGAATATTGTAGACAATCTACACAACACTATCTAGCCCCAAATTAAGAAGAGCTACTATGGGAGCCAAATTGATATAATACATTATTTTTTTGCTTAATTCTTACGTAGAATATGTATAATATAACTAGCCTTTCAGCTCAGTTGGTAGTAGCTCTGCCTTCTGCGCCGTAAGTCGTGGGTTCGATCCCCACCGAGAACAAATATTTGTGTGGTGAACGCAGATGTTTGTTCTCTGTCTGGGTGTTATACTGCAATCAAAGTATGTAGCGTGTGCTGTCTTTGAAACTTTTGCTTTTGTATTATTGCATTGCATACGTCTGACTAAGTGAAGTGGCACCACACTGGAACTTCACTGCTATTATTTTAGACTATTTTTGATTTGTAAAAGGATCATATAAAAAAACGGTAGGAACCGAGCCGTAGTTTGTTGCCTGTTCTTGCGTCGGCTTGGTCGCGTGGAACTGGCACCTAGACTCACCTAGCTTTGAGACGTTTCAAAGTGATTCTTGAAATTCAACTGAATAAAGACTATTTTGATTTAATTTGATATTATTTGACCACTAGAGTAACAAGTAATACCAATAATAAGCCGTTCGTCGTCCGGCAAGTCTCGGAACAAGCGCTTGAAGTCATCCGACTTGCTCTTGTAGGTGGGATACAGGGAGTTGTACCAGCTCTTCTTCTTA
This sequence comes from Thera obeliscata, assembly GCA_947578465.1. Lineage (NCBI taxonomy): Eukaryota > Metazoa > Arthropoda > Insecta > Lepidoptera > Geometridae > Thera > Thera obeliscata. The sequence goes on along the minus strand of OX387912.1, from coordinate 15,869,603 downwards.
GCGCGCACCGAGCCCGGGACGTCTGCATTCTTCAGGTTGCCTCCCTGGAAGCAAACACTCACTTTGTAATCTGTATTTATGCTACTCAGCTGAGTGGGGCAGTACTAATACCATCCTGAAGGTAAATATGAATTAAATATTGTTTTAGACGTTTTAGAGAAAAGTACAAGGTTCTTTGAAGGTGCCTAAGCAGGCAGGTTTTTCCGCAAGTAGGCCGCTGGTGGGCCCTATTTGCGTGACCCTTGACACGTGTTGCTCGAACTTTTTTAGGTTCTACAACACGCCGGTTTCCTCACGATGTTTTCCTTCACCGTTTTGAGAGTACTGGCATATTGCACATACATTTTTCGACAGAAAAACTCATTGGTACACGAGTGGATTTGAACCCACGACCTTCGGATCGGAAGGCGGGGCCACTACCACTAGACCAGCATTGATCTCGTGCTTAAGGGGGGTAGTCAGAGCTTCATAATGATAGGATTGCATAGATAGTACCTTATCAGGTTTGCAAGGCGTGGCGAGTTCACTGCTGGATATAGACGCCGTATCTGCAGCGATGTGGGACCCCAGCGCCAGGTTATATTCACTATTCTGAAAATAATACACTAAATGTAAAGAAAATAATATAATGTAAAGAAAAAGGGATTCGAGCGGTGGCTCCCTAATATATATTATTTATACGGACAATCCACATAACACTATCTAGACCCAAACTAAGCAGAGCTTCTACTAAGAGAACCAGATCGCTGATATAATACTTAAATACTTTTTTTTTGTAAATACATACATAGAATACGATATAAAACCCAGACAGTGAACAAACATCTGTGGTCACCACACAAATGTTTGTTCTCGGTGGGGATCGAACCCACGCCCTCCAGCGCAGAAGGCAGAGCTACTGCCAACTGAGCTGTGAAGGCAGTCAAATATCAGCGGCGCCAAAGAAAACCAGCGCCATAATAAACCCTTGCGCTTTTATGGCAAATGCTGAATGGAAGCCTTCTTTTCTTCACTTATTGCTTGTTATTATATTATTTGTGACTGTATCATATTTTGTGACTCATAATAAATATTTTGTATTATGAATTAAGCGAAACACAATAATAATTATACATCTCGGATTATTTTGAACACATCAAATAGGCATGCGCTTTTATTAGTCAGTTTATATACGCAGGCTACAGCGGGTATAGGCAGGATACATTCCAAGGGGGATGTCTAAGACGTTTCTACCTTGTCAGAGGTTTATTATCACGAAGCTAAACGGTAAATTTTAGTCTGTAGCACCACAACATCTCAAGGTCGCCTGGTAGAGATCACTGTTAGCGATAAGGCCGAAATATTTGTTCTCGAACCCACGGCCTACGGCGCAGAAGGCAGGGTTACTTCCAACTGAGCTGAAAGGCCAGTCAATGAGAGGTCAGTTTTGAATATATCGCGATTGGACCTCTGAACGCGTTCGTATAAAATTCATTGAATTATTTAATTGCTAGGCTCAATGTTAAAACTTCCGGAGCAAATTATACCAGTATCAAGGTTATCGTTTTACGCTATTTGCTCTTGTATATCGGCATGGATTAGTGTTATGACTGTTATAACATTGCACTTAAATGATAAAGGAATCTGGGAAATTTGCATTTTCTTATATGACTGGCTTCTCAGCTTAGTTAGTAGTAGCTCTGCCTTCTGCGCCGTAGGTCGTGGGTTCGATCCCCACTGAGAACAAATACTTGTGTGGTGAACTCAGATGTTTGTTCTCTGTCTGGGTGTCATATTGTATTTTCAGTATGTATTTACAAAAAAAATATTATATCAGCTATCTTGTTCCCATTGTATAAGCTCTGCTTTATTTGGGGCTAGATAGTTTTGTTAGATTGTTTATTTGTTTAGATTGTCCAAAATACATAGTTATTTATTTTATCACCCGGTGTTAATGGATATTTTTAAAGATACATTTTACGCATGCCTGGGGTCTCTCGTTTTTATTAGCAGTCAAACAGTATTTTGTACGTAATCTATGTTCATCGAACCTTCCAGATAAATTCGGGAACCACGGGTAGTCGTTAGATGGAGAGGGATCATAATCGTCCTTATAAATGTTGGGGAGGTCTATGCCCAGCAGAAGACTTCAGGATAATGAAGATTTATTTTGGTCGCTGAGGGCTCCATTGGCTAAAATGACCAATAAGACTATCATCTTTTTTCGTGTCATTAATTCTTTCGAAACCTTTTACCTTTTTTTTTGCCTGTATAACCAGTGTGTTTTGCCTACCATGACTTACGGTGCCGAGACGTGGACGCTCACACAGGAGGACTCGGCATCAAGCTTATAGACCGTGTTCCCAACATCGAGATTCCAAGTCGAACAAAGGTCAAAGATGTTGGGAATCGCATAACGGAACTAAAATGGAGCTGGCAGGACACCTGGCAAGGCGAGGTGATGACAGGTGGAGTAAGGCGATGACTGAATGGCGTCCAAGAACTGGCTATAGAAGCGTTGGTCGCCCTGCGGCAAGATGGGCAGACGATGTGGTTAACATCGCAGGCAAGACCTGGATGAGATTGGCACAAGACCGGCAACAGTGGCACATACAGAGAGAGGCCTATACCCAGCAGTGGGTGAAGTCAGGCTGTGGATGATGATGATGATGAATTCTTTCGAATGTGGTGAAAGGATTTTAAGAGCGCCTTAAGTAGGCTCCTTGCCTGATGATGACCAGCTAAAGACTGACTTACCTTGTCATTCTCTATGGCCTCGGAAGCGGAGTCTGTACTCTGTATTCGGAGCGAGGGTGATGGAGATCTGGAGACGCTTCTGGAATAACACGTTTATTTACATTTAATTAAATAATTACAAAGAAAACCTTTGTAAATGGCTTAATAAAGTAGTGCATCGTTAAAAAAAAAAACCTTTTTTAGGACTTTTATAGTGTCCCAATAGTTAAGAGCTGAGCGGGATTTGAACCCACGACCTTCTCCTTGGTACGGGGATGCGGTGGCCGCTGCGCCATTGGGTCCTAATCACAGTACGTCGAATACTCTAGTTTACAGTTTGTATCAAACTAGGCCTCATACAGTTCAGTATCAAAGTTAGCAGTATAATTTTTATTGCATACATTGGTCTTAATTATTATCGATAGCGACCATAGTTGAACGCTATTTTTTATTTTAATTAGCTCCTGATAATGTGAAAGATTATTATAATGAAACAAATTGTTATAGGCGATGGTTACCGCTTAACATCAGGTGGGCCATATGCTTGTTCTATCAGCTAGTTGGATAAAAAAAGTAACTTTTTTGTTAAATATTATGAAAAACTCATATTTATTTATGTATTATGTATAACTTAAACTAAATTACAATGCAATGTTGAGCCACAGAAAAGAGGGGATCTCTTCTAATACAGGTTTCCCAACTTTAAAGAAGAGATCCCAACCCTTTATTTGTCAAAACCTGTAATTTTTGAATAAATTACAGGTACATTTCGATTTTTATTTAAGATTTAATCTAAGCACTATGTTTAACTTAATTAAGTTTGATCTACGCACTATGCAAAGACTTGTTATTACGCAATTGTCCTGAAAGACTTTTACTAAGCGGTTTTCGATTATTTTTGATCATCATAACTACTAGCTACTGTAAAGTACTGTGTTTATAATGTAGATGGAATTATACCAGACTAGCGGGCGCCCGCGGCTTCGCTCGCCCCGTTCTCGTTATTACATCCGTTCTCCGTTACAATATATTTATAACTTGTAGCTAATGTATTACTCTGATGCATAAGCTATAATATTGTAAAGTTTTATTAAAATCCATTCAGTAGTTTTGACGTGAAAGAGTAGCAAACATTTTATAATGTCCCAAAAGTTAAGAGCCGAGCGGGATTTGAACCCGCGACCTTCCCCTTGGTACGGGGCTGCGCTGACCGCTGCGCCATCGGATCCTAATAACACTCTACGAATAACTCATAGGGACTGTTCGGCACTATAGTTCGGCCGTTCAGAGAATGCGTTCCTGACACATCGCGATTGAACTGACGACGTAACTTTGTAATGGCGTTGCAGTTACCATAAAAATATTTTTGCTGGTTTAACACCGTTTTAACAATTGATGAGCATTAAAACAACATTATTATTATATCAATAATCAATGAATTTTATAATTTTGTGCCAAACTGAGTGTCAAATAACTTGGTAAACAATATTTTTCTAAATCTATACTGCGCTATTACAAGGTTATGTCAGCTACTTACTTTACTAACTGATCAAACTGTCAAACGCATTCTCTGAACGGCCGAAGTATAACGCGACCGTGGTTCCATCTACAGGTCTGACGTTACAGTCAACTACTAACCTGCTCGATAACCGAAGTTGCATTCAGTTGAATCGACGAGAGATGTCACCTTGCTTTATTCATATTTTTTAAACATCCATCCATCCATCTATAGGTACTTACAAACTTTCGCGTTTATAATATTAGTAGGATTTACCAACACCGAAATAACAATACCAATTTCAATGACTCGAGTGATTCATAGTTTCGTCACGGCTCGTTGAAAAATCGCAAAAAACAGTAGCAATAACTTCTGGTGAAGGCATTCACTTGAAATATTGTTTGAGTGGTGTTCAAATTGTTTAAAACCTTGAATTTGAGGTGATCCCGTAACTCGATGTACATAGTTACATAAACCTATTTTTTTGTCAAACTAGTGTTGATGCGTTTATGAGCTCTAACTTTTGAGAGCACTGGTGGCCTAGTGGAAGCGGCCCCGCTTTCCAATCCGAAGGTCGTGGGTTCAAATTCAGTCGTAAACCAATGAGTTTTTCTGTCGAAAAATGTATGTGCACTATGCCAGTAATCTCAAAACGGTGAAGGAAAACATCGTGTCGTAGAAGCAAAGTTCAAGCAACACGTGTCAAGGGTTACGCAAAAAAGGCCCGCCAGCGGCCTACTTGCGGAAAAACCTGCCCGCACATCAAGTACGGACCATAAAAACTTGCCGAGCTCTTATGTTCATAGATTAGTATCTATGGATAGTGGTCACCCTTCAAACCGAAACACAGCGATGCTACTTCACGGCAGACTTACGGCAGTGGTAGGACTTCCGTGGACGAGCCCTTCACAAAGAACTCTTCTAAAACTAAACTTAACTATCTGCAGTGTTAACCAGTAGCATAAACTAACTAATAAAGGTTCTTATTAAAAGCGTAATTAAATAATCGCATGAGAAGATTACACAAAGAGATCTAATTCAAGACAAAAGAGACGTTAGACTGTGAAATGAAACAAAACAAAGTAATTTCAAAACTGCAATTGTTCTTCTCTATTTGTCTTTTTAAAGAAACTTTTTCTTGACGAATAACTTTCTTATAATCAAATAACCCAAATTACCTCACAAAAACCACTTCAGCGTCTAAATCCACTTTTTTGAATTGCACTTGAAACTCCGCAACACCCATATTTGCCGATTTTTAGACTGACTAGACAGAATCAGTAACATTATCTGCCAATCAGATAAATTATTAATCTTTGTTTAATCAGCATTGTACCTAGCGAGTACTTTTAGTTTGTATGAGATACGTTTTCATATACATGAAAACGTATCTCATTAGTAATAATAAAACCGCGCTATCCGCGTACGTGCAACCTATACAGGTTGCACGTACGCGGATAGCGCGGTTTTAAAAGATAATTACGATTGAACCTTAAATGTAACCTTAACATTAAAAGTACCCGATCTATATATAGGTTTTAATTTGAAACCTACTTGGGTACCAGCTCTCGGTTTAGGCTAAGTTATAAGATTTAATGTTCTATGTGTTAGAAATAAATAAATAAAAATATTGCTCACAGATTACAGAGTTAAGATTTGTTTTCATTGGCAAATTAGTTATTCAAGGTTAGTAAGAAATCTAGTATCTGCGATGTTTTTGATCGGTATTTCAAATATTCAGTTTTTGATAGAATGTATCCGAAACCTTGGCGGATTTTAATGCATCGCATTTACATACTTGTTTAAAGGAAATAAAGCTTCTCATAACAAATCGGAACCCAAAACCTAGGACGCCCCCTAGATGCAAGAATCACTTTGAAACGTCTTTAAGCTAGGTGAGTCTAGGTGCCAGTTCCACGCGACCAAGCGTAGAAGAACAGGCTACAAACTACGGCTAGGTTCCTACCGTTTTTTAATATGATCCTTTTACAAATCAAAAATAGTCTAAAATAATAGCAGTGAAGTTCCAGTGTGGTGCCACTTCACTTATTAGGCTATAGCATTAGGATAATAACAGTTGTAAGTGAAAAGAATACAGTAGTTATTGCTTAGCTATAATTATAACTCTACCAAGCTAAGTTTGCACCTCACTTTTTTAAGTATATTTTTATTTATAATATAATGTTACTACTACTACTACTAGCCTATAGTGTCCCACTGTTGGGCAAAGGCCTCCTCCCATTTAAGCCAGTCACTACGATCTTCTGCTTTAAGTTGCCAGTCCCGCTCAAAAGTTTCCAGTTCGTCCCTCCAATAATATAATGTTAAAAACAATAAATGCGAAGTAAAATCAAACAAACATTTGTTTAATTTTTTTAAGTCATCGCAAATTCATTTATTCCGACTATTTTATGACGGTTTTTTGTAATCAACGTGAGGTTCAAACTTAGCTTGGTCGAGCTATAGCTCAGCCAATCACCAACTACTGGTTAAGTACCGGAGTCTTCGGGCACTAATTTTGGCTAAGTATTAATGAACATACCTGTTCTCCTGTAAGATCTGGTTTGAGTGGTGTGTGATGACTCCGGAGAAGGTGAGGGCTTGGCTGATGCTCTGTCCGATTGCATCTTGAGAGGATATCACTAAGTTCTCAACGGATTTTCTCCTATAAATAATAAAACATTCATGTTTAAAGCAATACATGTGTGTATTATTTAGAGGTTTTATAACTTAATTATTCCATCAAAATCAAAAATTTATTCATTCAATTATATCAGCGAGAAGGCGACGCGGCAGACCAAAACGGAGATGGCGAGACAACCTTGTTGTTTTCCTGACGGACTGGACTAGCGTAGCCCAGGATCGCGATGTCTGGAAGAAATGGGGGGAGGCCTTTGCCCAGCAGTGGGACCCGGAGGGCACATAATAATAATAATATCACAAGGACCACTTTGACCAATCTTAGAGCTAGATGAGTCTAGGTGCCAGTTCTACGCAACTAAGCCTAGGAGAAGGCTACAAACTATGGCTTGGATCCTACCAATTCTTTGTATGATTCTTTTACAAAATAAAAATAGCAGTGAAGTTTCAGCGTGGTGCCACTTTAATTTAGTGAGACATCGGCAATACAACGCCAATGGTTGAAAGACTATTATATAATTATAATATTTATGATACATTAATTTAATAGAAAGATAATGAACACTAAATATTTTAATAAATAGTTATGAAAATTAACAATCATTGTTTATTATTTATAAAAAGAAAAAAATTTAAAGCTATTTTAAAAAACAGCATGTTAAGAGTAATTAACATGGATTAGCTAAAAATGCTGAAGTTGTAAGTTATAGATGTACTTTACGATGAAATGGCCTGTCAGCAATGACACGGTAAATAATGTACCTACATGTGTGAGTAGGTTACTGAGTTAGCAGTTATCTCGCTCGACTATTAATATTCTCATTAGTTATTTAAGAATCGGCATACTTAATAAGGGCATTAGATACACAATTTATATAAATGTGGAGCACTGATATAATAACAACTACCTACCTACGTCCTACATCTTATCAGTCCGGCAGAACTACATGCAATTACTAAAGAATAATGAAGTAGGGGCTTAATCAGTGAACCGGCACGTACAGTGCGATGACTACAATGAGAGCCTTCCCATCAGCCGACTGCAATACAGAATCGCAGACCAGGCACCCAGGAGCAATGACCTTTCACTAAAACTAGCTACACTTACTGTTTACACAAACTATGACAAAGTAGTGACCGCTACAAAAAACAAACAACAGCAGAGGCGCAGTATTCAAGTTATAAACAATATTATTTCTATAATTAGGAGAAATGCGTCAACTTTACTCACATAGAAATAGCAATGTTTCGACTATCTAGCTCCGAGGAAGTCATGGTTACAATCCTATTTAGTTTAGCTTTGATTCCTCAACTCGCAGATGTCATGGGCAGCTGTGTTTTTTGCTTTCATCATCCGAATTGGATTTTTTGTAAGAAAAACACAAAATTGATCCGCCTCCGTCTGTGATTGTGAATTTTAGAAATGAAAATTCAAAATTATGTCTATTCAATCAATGTCTGTTCATGACATTGAAATACTGATGGAATTGACATGACATTGACAGTAATTCATGACGGTTGGATGACGGACATGAGGCCCTCCATCAGAGGTGGGTAGATATCCACCCCCTAAGTTTACCATATAAACATAAACTTACCGAACGTTCACTGCAAGTGCTAGACAAGAAAACCCTATTCCAATGCAAATGCGAATGCAGTGCTATCAATCCACTGCTCGCTGCATTATCTATAAAAAAACAATCATTTTCGTTCTAGCATTCACTGTCATGTCAGCGGGACATCACTGTCAGTTTTATAATTCAATCAATCGAAATCAACAATTGCCATTTGCCACTCAAAATCAAAACTAAGAATGTGCGCTGCACGTGAGTTTTATTTTTGTGTGTAATTCTACAAAAACAGCTATGGCAGACGACTCAGCGTTTGATAAGAAAAAAGCTCATCGAGCGAAACAAGCTGGACGCAAGGCAGATAAGAAGAAAAAGAAAAATCAAATCGACCAGTCTAACCTAAGTGCTCGGCAGAGAAATCCAAAAGCATTTGCTATTCAGTCAGCTGTTCGTGCTGAACGGCAGTTCCGCAGACGCGAGGATGTGATATCGAAAAAACAGCACATCCCGAAAGTAGATAAAACGCCCCTCGAACCGCCGCCAATAGTGGTCGCTATCGTGGGCCCTCCTAGTGTCGGCAAGACGACACTGATCAACAATCTCATCAAAAGCTTCATTAAAACGAACGTGACGAACACTAACGGTCCGATAACCATAGTCACGTCCAAGAAGCGACGCATTACATTGATAGAATGCAACAACGACGTAAACTCTATGATCGATATTGCAAAATGTGCAGATCTTGTGCTACTGCTATGCGACGCGAGCTTCGGCTTCGAAATGGAAATATTCGAGTTCCTCAACATCTGCCAAGTACACGGAATGCCAAAAATCATGGGTGTGCTCACCCACCTTGACATGATCAAGAACGCAAAGACTCTTAAGACCACCAAAAAGACTTTGAAACACCGTTTCTGGACTGAAGTGTATTCGGGTGCAAAGTTATTTTACCTATCTGGTATTGTTCATGGTGAATATCTAAGAAATGAAATCAAGAACCTAGCTAGGTTTATATCTGTGATGAAGTTCAGGCCACTCAGTTGGAGGATGACCCACTCGTACATCTTAGCGGACAGATTAGAAGATATCACTAATCAGGAGAACATAAGAAAGGATGCAAAGGTGAACAGAGATGTGGTGCTTTATGGCTATGTCAGGGGAGTTCCCTTGATGAAGGATTCTACTGTACACATTGCAGGTAAAATATTGTTAGCATTTACAATATTTTTCAGTTATGTCCTATTCTGATTCCTGATACTAAATTATGTACTTGTTTGATTTCAGGTGTAGGTGACATGAAAATCGGTGAACTGTCTTATTTACCAGACCCGTGTCCTTTACCAAGTTTTGAAAAGAAACGCCATCTTATGGAAAGAGAGAGACAGATCTATGCTCCTTTCTCAGGAGTAGGAGGTATTGTGTATGATAAAGATGCTGTGTACATAGAGCTGCAGGGCTCTCATTCACACAAGAAAGAAGATGACGAAACAAATGAAAAGAAGGCTTTGCTCAAGAGTGTTGTTGAGACAACAGAGACTGTTGATGAGCAAATGCAGGAATCAGGATTTCAACTGTTCAGCAACGGAGCTGTGATCTATCCTGACATGATTAAAGATGATGAATATCTACAGCACAATAAAAAGAATGTGCATTCAGATGAGTCTGATGAAGGTAATGAGTCTGATGGTGAAGGTAGTGATTCTGACAATGACAGTGGTATTGATGAAAATAAACAAGACAAAAAGGATAAACTACCATGGGACAATGACAACACTGGGTCAGAAGATGAAGAAATGGACACAGGAAATTCAAGTGCAGTTGATAAATCTGAGGATAATTCAGAAGGTTCAGATGAATCTGATGATGAATCTGGCGAGGAAGATTTCAGTACAAAATGGAAGGAAAAGATGGGAGAAAAGGCAACTGAAGCCTACTTTGACAGACAGAAAACTTCTAAAAACATCATGAAGCTAGTGTATGGAGAGTTTGAAATCGGAAATAAGAAAAAAGACACCAAGGAGGACCAATCAGATGAAAGTGATGATGAAGAATTAGGTGGCTTATTTAAAAAGGTTACAACCACACAAAAAAAGAAACTTAAGGAAAAAGAAAGACTTGATTTAGATGAGTGTTCCTTCTTTTATTCCCTTGACAAACCTAGCATTAGAGATTGGTCAAGTGACAATAACAAACAGTTTCTGATGAACAAGTTCGTCACTGGAAAGAGATCAGCTGATGAAGATGCATCTGAGCTCCTGAAACTAGATGACGCCAGCGACGGCGATGACGAAGAAATGTTTGGAGATTTTGAAGATCTAGAAACTGGAGAAAAACATGCTGCTGCCACTGAAGAAACCAAAGAAGAACTGGGCACTAAAAGAAAAGCAGATATGACAAAGTCAGAAATCCTAGATAAAAAACTTAAGTTGAAAGCTAAGTTTGACTCAGAGTATGATAATCCTGATGACCACAGAATCAAGGGTGACCACTCCTACTATGAGAATTTAAAAGCAGAAGCTTTGAAACAGTCAGAACTGAACAAATCTGTATTTGAGAACTTAGATCAAGGTCTTAGGATAGAGGTAGAAGGTTTCAGACCAGGGCTGTATGTCAGAATGGTGTTCAAAAATATGCCATCAGAATTTGTTACAAACTTTGATTGTAGCTACCCTATACTAATAGGAGCATTGAACATGGCCGAGCAAAACATAGGGTTTGTGTCTTGTAAAGTAAAGAAGCATAGATGGTACAAGAAGATTTTAAAAACAAATGATCCACTGGTGATTTCGTTGGGATGGCGTAGATTCCAGACTCTACCCATTTACTCAAAGATAGAGGATGATTTGAAATGTCGGTATCTGAAATATACCCCCGAACACGTCACATGTAACATGCACTTCTATGGACCTGTGACTCCTCAAAATACCGGCTTCCTAGCGCTGCAGACCGTCAGCAACAACCCAAATGATATAAAGCGGCTAGGGTTCCGGATAGCCGCGACAGGCAGCGTCAACGAAATAAACAAATCAACCCAAATCATGAAGAAATTAAAACTAGTTGGCACTCCCTTGAAAATCTATAAAAAGACTGCTTTTATCAAAGACATGTTCACAAGTACTTTGGAAGTAGCCAAATTCGAGGGCGCTAGAGTGAAGACCGTCTCGGGAATCAGGGGCCAAATCAAGAAAACGTTGAATAAGCCAGAGGGAGCGTTTCGTGCCACTTTTGAGGACAAGATTTTGATGAGTGATATCATCTTCTGTCGTACATGGTTTAAGGTTGACGTGACCAAGTTCTACGCGCCAGTAGTTAACCTTCTCCTACCGATAGGATCGAAAAACGCCTGGCAGGGAATGAAGACCAAGGGCCAGTTGAAACGAGAGCTCAACATACAAAATGACGCTAATAAAGATTCTATGTACACAGATGTAAAACGAGACAAACGAGTATTCAAGCCACTGGTGATACCCAAAGAACTACAGAAGGGTCTGCCTTACAGGTTCAAGCTAAAACAAAAGAAGTCTACAACACTAGACGGTAAGATTACGAAAGATAAATTCAAGAACAGAGTAGCGGTGATTAAGAGCCCTCATGAGCAGAAGGTCAGTAATGTTATGAAGATGTTGAAGACCAATTACGACAAGAAGAAGGACACTCAGAAGGCAGCTACTGTTGAAAGATTGAAGAAGCATAAGCATCAGAAGGATGCAGAAGAATGGGCGAAGATGAAACGTCAGAAGGAAATCAAGAAAAAGATTTGTAGACAGCTTAGCAAAATGGGTAATAAAAAGAAGCCTCAGATGTAAGATTATTTTGTTGTTTGATTTTGCGAATAATCAACTGCGCATGCGGACAGCCCTTGCAGTAGTTAGGATCTTGGTTACAGAATATCATCAACTTTTGCACAGACAAAGCTCTTTTAGGTAATTCAAGTGTGTATTCATTTACCACACAAATACAGCGGCGAAAACAACGAAGTAGAATTCATTTTAAGGAGATTGTTTACCAGCCCATGGACCACGCATCTATTCCTCTTACATCGTTTCATAAGCATTTACTCTGTGTTGTGTATCCTTGGTTTCACCGATAAGACTCCGTCGTACTTGCGGTACTATGCCGGCGACTGGTTTTCACACTTGTATGCAAGCATTGCACGCCTAACTTAGCTGGGATAGGATGAAGGTTCTTCTTAAGGAATGGGAAAATAAAACAAATACTTGTATCGTGTAAATTGTATTTACCTCTTATCATTCGGTAAATATTTTTACAAAGGTTACACAGTAGGTAGTTCAGATTACATTGGTCAAAATAATCATTGTTTAGGATAACAATTTTGACTCGGACCGCCCCGGTGAGGGGCGAAGCATAACAAGGAAGCTTGGAATGTTAGCAGTGGTTATGTAGGTTACATGTCCAACCAACGCTAGCGGCGTTCACTATAAGAAGCTATGCGATACATAACGCCAAATTATATACATTCGAAATTTCTCTAATCTATTTTACATTAACTCCTTATCGTGAAGGTAACTTTACTCTTTGGTAGCGCGAGCCAGTAGGACTTACCACGGAAAAATATGTTTCGCTATCGTCTTGTTCGATATCTCGATGGTAATCGAAACTGTTGGAATGTGATACAAAATTATTCTATTTATTGTTCGATTCGCCCGATATCGAGATTGGCACTTGTGGAGGTTACTTACAAGACGGGCGGGTGGCCGCGCCGTTCAGGATACTGAATTTACTATGGAACAGATCTGTACAAGCTAACATTAGGGATCGGAATCGGCGCTTATCTACACTAAAGGATGAGACGTGAATGTGGAGATATCACTTCCTGCATCTTCCTGCCTCAGCAGAGGCCTTCATACGTACGTGCATTGTACACACGACACAACACCCCTCCCAAACCAACCTTTATACAAAACCGTAGCTACATCAAAAAGCTATACACTAACAAAGAACTAAATAACCATCTTCGTTATCATATTTGCACTTTATAAAAATTTTATGTATTCACTATTATGTATAGGTACAATATATATTTAAATAATGAAACGAATGATGTGTATGAATGATATAGGGGCGCCTAAGTAGACAGACGTTCCCGATTTTAACGCTTAACAACTATTTCATAAAGTCCAATTTCTTTCGAATTGGTTTAACGCATTCGCTGACTAGCCGGCGTAATAAAATCTATAGCACTGGTTATCATAACATAGCTACTGTAACGTACGCTCGCAACGTTCATCGAAACAATGGCTCATCCGAGGCATCGTCTCAACTAACTTAGCCGGTCCTACAAGATCACACTTGCCACTTTGAACAGGTGCCAAATTTCATACATTTTAGATTAGCTACAATCAATTTTGTTACGTCGCAAAACTTCTCTTACAAACGTTCCATCCAAACTCGCAATCTATGACAATCATAGGTTTTCTTATAAAATTTACACCAACTGGGTACACTCTCCTAACATTATAATACTGTTACATACCTATACCTAGGTACCATACATTACTTATTCCAACAGATGTATAAGTTAGCGGCCTTCACGCCTAAAGAAATTGTGATTTAAGACAACCCAACATGATTACTGAGGTATTATTTGTCTATACCAATTTACATTTTCGTCATAATATAATGTAATAACTTAGTAAATTAATTTCCTAGTTAATAAATAATTGTAAAATTATAGTGATATTCTATAAACACCTAATATTTTGAACACATCCTAGCTAAATATTGCTAAATTACATCTACGCTCGATAAAAACGCTATCATATAGAAAACACATATTTACAGTATTGACTAACGATATAGATTTCATAAACTAAAATGTTTAGCTATACAATCGTAATATTTATTTCATTAGCTATTGCATCAAACTATGCTATCATGAACCTTTGTTTTTCAACTCAAGTTTTAATTATTAACTATTTGCATTTAAAATAATATGTGATTAATTACAGCCAATTATCATTTAGTGGAACTTAATTACTTTACAGGCTGGTTCATACATCGCAAGATAATTACCTGATCGATTTCTTAATATTATTTATTTGAATGGTAGAGTCTAACTAAATCCTACTTGGATAAATGCCTAGCGATGTGAGAACACGAAGCATAAAAGCATTCCACTAACAGCCCGAAAGCTGTAAAATTTGTACATTTTTAGGACTCATACAACGCCAAAAAACCCAGCGGTCCGGCGTACCAAAAATGTATACAACGTATAACAAAAATATATCTAGCTAATCAGTTTTCGTAAAATACAAGATTACAAAACGATTCTGTAACAATGCTGTACACAAGACTAGTATGCTGCGCTCTCAAGCCTGTTAGTTTTAGTAATCGAGCGGAAAATAAAGCGTAATAGGTATATCAGTCAGTACCGGAGTAGCGACGAACAAAGGAGACGAAGAGGCACATTCAACTACGGACGAGCCAGACCCTGAACACTTGGATACAATGAATTGTACAAAATGTACGATGGTTACAGAAAGCACATCGTGAGTTCATTATGCTTTAGTAACCGAAAACGCTTAAACAGTCTATAAGAATGCTAAGATCGCCTCATTTCTAAGGTTTTCGGTAACGCCAGCGCGAACATAACCTCAGGGTCCGTTCAGTCCATACATTTAACTAAGTATAGGATCTATACATTACATACACCTCAATGAGGCACTTAGTAGTCATACAAATCCTTCAACTAGCGACAATCCGACTACAGATTACAAGCATCTGATTTAATTTGTTCCTAGTTGAAACACAGTTAAATATTCGTATTAACCTAATGATAATACATTCTCTGGAGGATATACAATACAATCTTAAACCAGTCTTGTGGTGCCACCTACAACGCTACGAATATTTGATTATAGGTGGCAGCAGAAGATATTAGCTATTTGTAACTAATATTTGGCATCAGAGTTTAACAATGCTTTTACAATAAGGGTACATACAAAGAGATATTTTGAATACTTGATACTTTTATTCTTTCTTTAATTAAAAGCAAAACCAATTAAAAAATATAGCAGATTATAATTTTTTAAGTACATAGACCTACTTCATCCAGAGTACTTGAACTTACATGAATGAATGATGAAGCATTTTATTGTATTGAAGGTATACTTTTTATAGGTAAGATAGATGAATTTCGTGATTTTGTAGAAAAATTACTTTCTCAACACTGAATTTTATTAGATAGAAAACATCAAAGTTCATCACACAAATATTTGTTGAATTGCCTATAAGGTTTTTACGTATAATTATGGCGTAAAAACTTTTATTAATTGTGACGGTAGTCACAATTTCTCCCAAAACTTATCACTTACTACTCTCGCAGAGTAGTGGGTAAGAAATAAAATATTTTACGCATATAATATTAAATTATTTGGGAATATAATTTTACAGACAGTAGGATAAATTTATGTATGCAGCAGCGGTTGAAATTCTATTTGTAGTATCACCGGTTACGCTTATTAGATCCTACCTACATTTTAGGAATCGTAAACAGACATTTAAGACTATTCTAGAGGATTTATGCCGCACTTTTTGACTTATAGGAGCTATTTACGGGAAGCTGTAGAGCCCGGGACATGATTTGATAAGACTTGCATTTTTCTCTTGTTTTCCTCCGCTGTTTGAGAGCACTGGCATTGTAATAATTCTATTCAGAAAACCCCATATTTTGGACGACCTTAGATCAGAAAGTAAGAACGCGACAACTAGTCCACCAGTGCTTGTGGTAGAAATAGGGCTCCATTTTAGTGAGATTTTTTAGTAACGGTGGGATTTTTTGTTCGTCACTTGTAGATAATATAAATTAGTAAGTGTGATAGTAATACCACAGATAGATTTGATTTAGCAACAATATTTAAAGTTTCATACATGGATCAACCTAGCCAGTTTTAGCATAATTATTTCTAGCTCAACTTATAGACACTTCCACTGATACTCTTGATAAGTTCAATGGTTTTAGTGAGTGTTCTACTATATATCACATCACAGAGCTATTTTAGAAGCAAGTTAGCAATAACGATTACAATGATTTTCGAATATCCCCATTCCCAAGTCCCGTTCCACTAACTTTTTGGATATCATAAAATCTTTGTAATTCTCTCTAAGTGTCTGGTTAACACTTAAAATTAATATATTATAAAGTTTCACTGAACAGTCCAGTGAGTCAGTGAGTGTTCGCCCTAATATCACATCACGTTATGATCACTAAGTCACATCACATCACCATTTGACTCGGTGAGTGGATCATTTCACTTGTGGCTTCAGGGAAGTAGTCACTCGCGACTCCAGTAAACCACCAAAATAACCACAGTCACCAAAACCTGCAGCACTGGCCAGTGAGTCACTCGCAGTTCTTGAGTCACTCGCGGCTATAGTGCGCGTGAGTCGCCGACACGGGGGGGAGAGTGAGTCAGGCACTGGATGGCAGTGCGCGGGCCACTGGCTGGCAGTGCGCGGGTCACTGGCGGCTGTAGTGCGCGGGCGAGTCCGAGGGCTAGTTGAGGGTGTGATGTCAGGAGGAGGCGGCGTGCTCGTGGCGAGCGTCCGCGCGCTCCGTGCCGAGCGCCACCAGGTTACTGAACTCTACTTCTAGAATTTGCCGCGCCTGCAACATAATACAATACTTATTAATGTAAGTACAGAAAAATAGTACAGTACCCCGAGTCCCAGTTTTGCTAACACATTTTGTCTACCAAATGTTATTTTCGTGAGAGCCTCTTTTGAAAAGAAAATTGATGAGCCAACGACTCGTTTCGATCGTTTTTACGCAACGTATTCTTGCTGTATCATCTTTTCTCCATACAATAGAGAGAGAAAAATAAGCGAAACGAAATTACGTAGACGAAATGAAATAGGACTTTTCCTTCATGACTGTTTTTCTGTAAAGGGATAAAATGTGATACTACGTTTATTTTTAACAACAGTTTTATTGAATAAATGTGTGAATTGAATACCTGTGTGTTTTGCGTGGGTATTTGCAGCGCTAACGCCATACTGTTTGCATCGAATGTGTCGTCCAATGCGACTAGACCGCCGTGCACGCCGCTTTCACTGAGGTTGTTGGAGTATTCCTGTAATTTATTATATTGCAAATGGTTATAAGTTGTAATTGACAAATTTATCATCCGCACTTGGTGTGCGGACTGGTTTCCGCAAGTAGGCCGCTGGCAGGCCTTTTTTGCGCGACGTGTTGTTCGTAGTTTTTAAGTTCTACCTAACACACTTTGGACTCCAAACGATGTTTTCCTTCACCTTTTGAGAGTACTGGCATAGTGCACATACATTTTTCGACGGAATAATTAATTGGTACACGACTGGATTTGAACCTTAGGATCGGAAAGCGGGTCCACTACCACTAGACCACCAGTTCTCTCCAGGTTAAAAGTTGTAAATATTGTTTAAAAACCCTCTACTGTTTCATTTAAGATTCCAAGAATGATGTAAGTGGTAGATCCCACAGGGTTTCGTTAATAAACAGTAGATCTTATGTGTAATCAAGTTGGCCACCCCTGGTTTAGTGTACCTTGAGGCCGATGTTAGCGAGCCAGCGCTGCAGCCGCTTAAAAAATTCTCACTTCGCTCTAGACGTGGAGCAGTTTAGTTGAGTGAGTGTACCTTGAGGCCGATGTTAGCGAGCCAGCGCTGCAGCCGCTCGTTGGTCCACAGCATGACGTCCCGGGGCGCGCTGGGCGGCGCCAGCTCGGCCGCGCGCCGCCGCTCCTCCAGCGCGCGCACCGAGTACCCCACGCGCTTCAGGCACGCCACGCCGAAGTGGAGAGATGTTCTGACAAACGAACATTACCAGTGTAAACGTGATATCAGACGGTTCACTCGAGTGAATGGTTCATTTCTCTTTCATTACATGTTCACTATTATTTCATTCGGTGTTTACACGTTTCATTTCAAGGTTTCAACCGTCTGATATCACCTTTCACTCGAAATGAAACATGTGAACATCGAATGAAATAATAATGAACATAGAATGAAAGACAAATGAACCATTCACTCGAGTTAACATTCATAAGTGAACCGTGGAACCGTCTTAATTGGACAACCAAACAATGCGTTTTTGTCGCACGACGAGATTAAACACACATTTCTTTAGGGTGTCCTAATCGAAGCTTGAAGTTATCGTACAATGACGCATACGATCTTGCATACGCAGTTTCATCGTGCGATGAAATCGCATCGAACCATCGCGCGATCGATTGCCAGTTAGGACAACCCTTGGAATCAGAACTATTCAGAACATCTAAAATAAAACATAAAAGTTCTAGCGATAGCAGTTGTGATACAGATTATCGAACCAACCGAAAGTTGGGATACAAAAAATACTGCATAATGATACTAAATTTAGTAGCTAATAAGTTCAGAATAGACTCATAAATAAGTATTTACCTATGAAAACTATCAACCATTTTGAGCTGCGTCCGTAGGTCTCGCTTCGTGAGATGCTCTAACATCCGCGCGTCCACTAGACATTCCATAAACGTTGTCCTATATTGCGGTAATCCTGGAATACACAGATTTTCATTAACATGTAAGAAAATACAGAGCATCCGTCATTGCCATTCGTGACGATTTTGTACGTAAATAACGTTATTTACGTACAAAATAGGCAATAAATATTGCACATCGGCTTTTCTGCTTTCGTAGAGCGCTATCTCTGACGCACACTGCGCTCTATGGAGCCGATGTTGCCTATACTACTATACGAGAGCAAGCCGACCTATCTCCTACAAATTATTGACAAATCATCCATAGCCCATGATGGATGCAGTGTCAACAAGCCGTAAGAGAAATGTTAATCCAGTAATCTATTCCGCCACTCAAAATCAAAAGGGTATTTATTCAGTAGGATCGCAAGGATCACTTTGAAACGTCTTAAAGCTAGGTGAGTCAATAGAAGCCAGTTCCACGCGACCAAGCCTAGAAGAACAAGCAGCAAACTACGGCTTGGTTCCTACCGTTTTTTTATATGATCCTTTTTTACAAATCAAAAATAATAGCAGTGAAGTTCCAGTGTGGTACTTTACTTAGTAAGACGTATACAAAAGCAAAAGTTTCAAAGACAGCACACGCTCCCTGTGAAAAACTGTTTTATAGTGCGAGCAGTAGTTGATTTGTAATGAGTACCTAATGAAGGTAGCCAGACATTCCCAATCCACTCGTGGTTCATATCTCCGAAGGCGAGCGCGGCGCAGGCCGTCCCGCGCGGCGCTGACGGTGACGTCAGAGATACCATCTCCTGGATCGCGAGACGCAGCTTCAACCGGTGGAGGGGGTTGCTGATACCTGCACAATAACATTTATGGTTAGTCAACTAAAATTAATTCATAAAAGTTGTAACACAGATCATAATTATACTACTACGCATAAAACTATCATATCTATGGTGGGGAGGGGCTAAAATGATAGTATATATACAGGGTGGAATTTTGTAATGCCACCTGGAGGGAAAGTACTCTTAATACTGCAGATAGAAAATTTAACTCAAAGGAAACATTCCTTTATTTTTGAATAGAAAGCAAACTGCATTCAAAGATTTTCGAAAATTCTCTTCTCCCACACCCGGGAATCGAACCGGCTAAAATCTGAAAAAATTATACCCTGTGCTTTTATTGAATCGATCGTTAGGTTATTATAAGGATGAAATCTCTCTAACACACATGATAGATTAAATGAAAAAAAAAAGCCAAGAAATCTTAAATTAATTTAATTATTTACAAAAAATGGTAAACTAACTAATTAGTTGCTCGAAATGGCTCCATTCTCCTAGAGAGATTTCATCCTTATAATTGACCCTAACGATCGATGCAATAAAAGTACAGGGTATAATTTTTTCAGATTTTAGTCGGTTCGATTCCCGGGTGTGGGAGAAGAAAATTATCGAAATTCTTTGAATGCAGTTTGCTTTCTATTCAAAAATAAAGGAATGTTTCCTTTGAGAATTTTTTTCTATCTGCAGTATTAAGAGTACTTTTCCTCCAGGTGGCATTACAAAATTCCACCCTGTATACAGGGTTATTCATAATTAGCTGCAAATACTCAGGAATTAGGTTCAACAAATAAAATAAAAAATATTTATGAAATGATTTTTTTTAAGTTTTGTTATGAAAATCCCGAGAAAATCGACATAGAATATCCTTTGGAATCATTGGCGCCTGACCTATTTTGACCTTTGATCCACGCCCGCGCGCCGTGAGCGACACTCTGCGTTCAGTCACCGCATGGGTGGGTCATCGTCCTGTTCTCCATGGCAATCATTATGCAATAGCCGTAAAAAAATTAATAAAAATAAAATTTTGATACAAAAACTTAAATCAAAATTTAAAAAAAATAATTACACATATATTTTTTATTTTATTTGTTGAACCTAATTCCTGAGTATTTGCAGCTAATTATGAATAACCCTGTATATACTATCATTTTAGCCCCTCCCCACCAATCGGGGCTTGCATCACCGCTTTATCGAATCACTCACGTTAATCTGATTTTAGTACGAAACACGCCACACACATACGCGCGTGTACAAAACGACATTTGTGTATGCCTGTTCTACAATCAAACATTTTTTTTCCTGTGACCACACCCCACACACTTTCAGTCAATTCACTGTAAGAAACAAAACAACTCTGTTTTTGTATGATGAATCTCTTCTTCCCATATCCCCAATACTATTAGAACGCGGTTTTTGTATTTCATTTGGTCGAGCGTCCGGGACGTGATTAAAGTCGACAGTCCATTCATACAAGAATAAAACACAAAATTGGTATAATCAATCTCTGCTTCCCATATGTAAGACCGCCTTTACGACCGCCTTATAGTTTGTCCCAAAGTTGTTTGTGAGCTTTAAAGTATTTTCTATCTATCTATGCTATGTAGTAGTATAGACTGACCGATCTCTCTCTGTATCTCCTGGTCGGACAGCGCCGACATGATGGCTCCGCTCTTGACGTTGGCGCGGCACGCGGCCACGTACCACGCGGGCATGCCGACCCACAGCTCCAGCCACGCCACCACCGTGGGCCCGTTCCACAGCGCGAACGGCGTGCCGGCGCGCATCGCCTCGCCTAGCAACTCGTGCCGGTAGTCGCGCTCCCTGGAAAACTATTCGTTACTGTGCCGTCCAACACTTCATCCCTGGTCGCGGGGAACTGGCACCTAGACCGACACCTAACTAAGAGTTTCACCTCCATGGGTTTAAGGGCTTAGTGAGTATGTCAATATTTCTGCTCCAATGAAAATGAGACTTTTTGAAGAAAGCTCGGAGCCATTTTTTGTAAAAATAAATGAAGCCGCTTTTTTAGTTTTTGTAAGGTTAACTTCTTTATTTTATAGTGTAGTTTAAATACAGATTAATCATCACCATCCTGCAGAAGTCCACTGCTAGAGATAAGCCTCCTCAATAAACTTCTAGAAAGAACGATTCCGAGCCCTCGCTAAGTGTATCATTATAATTAGTGATTAACGAATTCAGTGAAGTTCTATCTTAATTCTATGAGTACTTCGTCTTTCGATTAGTAACCTGAAAGAGAATTTATTAGCATGTACATTGTGTAGTGGTGACACATAGGCGTAACTACAATGTATAGTGGCGGAATTAAAATGTTCGTCGATTTTCAACTTGATTTGTTCAACGTATCACGATCACATACTACCTTTTGAAACTGAATAGACAGAACACACCGATGGGTTAACGTCACAAATTATGTCAAAATGTGTTCATGATCAAGACACTGGTGCAAGCGAAAGCCGACTCTAAGGTGACGAACATTTTCATACCGCGACTGTACATGCTAATAAATTCTCTTTCAGGTTACTAATCGAAATACGAAGTTCGAATATAACGTGTGTAAGTGTGTTATTATAATGTGTGTTACTTGGTCTTCCCCCGTCCGTAGTCCTGCAGCGGGTTGTCGTTGGCGGGTGCTTCGTCCGCCAGCGACACCAGCCCCAGCGACGACGTCGACGACAGCGAGCGCGGCGCTGGCCCGCCTCCTTGCTGCATCTGCACAACCATACAACAATCAATATTGTACATAACCTAATATAGGTAGCGGCACGTAACTTTAGCGCTGACCGTTATTGCGCAAGTCAAAAATAAGGTACCCGAGGGGGGCTAGCGGGATGAAGGACGGGCGTGCGTAGCGCGGATTAGCTCTCCCCGCCTCGATACCACACCCCGCAACATCCAGTGAACAGTTCGCGTTCTCAATTGATATTGTTATTGACAAATTATGTTTATCTTTTTCTACTCCCCATAAACTTGTTAAAAATTATACCTTAGGTACATACTACAATCTTTGGAAAATTCATCATCCGCACTTGATGTGCGGGCTGGTTTTTCCGCAAGTAGGCCGCTGGCGGGCTCTTTTTGCGTGACCCTTGACACGTGTTGCTCGAAATTTTTTAGGTTCTACGACACGTCGGTTTCCTCACCATGTTTTCCTTCACCGTTTGACAGTACTGGAATAGTGCACATACATTTTCGACAGAAAAACTCATTGGTACACGACTGGATTTGAACCCACGTCCTTCGGATCGGAAGGCGGGGCCGCTACCACTAGACCACCAGTGCTCTTCATCAAGCCTGGGATAGTAGTCATAAACTTTTTCGTATCCAAGAACCGGTTGTCCCACATTTCCTCACCGGCAGTCCAGCCTTCTCTTTTTTACTGAAGAACCGTCCGAGCGAGCTCTTGATGCCGCGCTTCTTCTGCTGATGCATGGAGGCTATGGAGACGTGCGAGGCGGCCGTGGTCACGCCGCGCGGCAGCCCCGGGGACGCACCGCCCCATGTGCTGGCTGACATTGACATCGACCCGCCCAGCCCGCCCAGAGACTCCTGGCTAGAACTGACACGGAAACCATCTTATAATGAATGTTTGAACGCAATGTGATGCAAGTTAGGAACTAGCATTTGAACTAAGATAGCCCAGCCAAGTCACACTTCTAAATGTATCATCAATACGCTGTTGAAAAAGCGGCCAAGTGCGAGTTGGACTCGCCCATGAAGGGTTCCGTAGCAACAAGTAACATAATATAAAAGTAAATTTAGGTTTACGATCTAAGACGTATAAAAAAAAACTACTCACTAGATCTCGTTCAAACCAAATATCGTTAGAAGGTTGCATAAAAAAAATATATGATGTACATTACTGTACATCATATATTTTTTTTAGTTTTATCATTCTCTTATTTTAGAAGTTAGAGGGGGGGACCAACATTTTACCACTTTGGAAGAGTCTCACGCGCAAACTATTCAGTTTAGAAAAAAATTAGAAACCTCATTATTATTTTTGAAGACCTATTCATAGATACCCCACACGTATGGGTTTGAAGAAAAAAAAATTGAGTTTCAGTTTCAAGTATGGGAACCCCCAAATTTTTTGATTTTTTTCTACTTTTGTGTAAATATATTAATGCGGTTCACAGAATACATCTACTCGCCAAGTTTCATCAGTCTAGCTCTTATAGTTTCGGAGAAAAATGGCTGTGACATACGGACAGACAGACAGACATGACGAATCTTTAAGTGTTCCGTTTTTGCCATTTGGCTACGGAACCCTAAAAATGATCTTTCAAAGAATATTTTCTAGCTAGAAAGTTCAGATAAAACGAAAGGGAGCCTAGCGTTTGTCTAAAATGGAATTACTCAATGAAAATCCTAGCTTTAATACAATCACACAATGGGATGAAAAATAATATCAAAATTAACATACCGTTTGAAACATATCACACATTAGAGACTAGGCCCAATGTCACATGAAACAAATTAGTAATTCCATTTTAAACTTTATTTAAATTCAAAAAAACATCATAAATACCAACCTATTTGAGTATGAACTCAGAAATAAGCACAAAAAGTCATGTAAAATGATAACTTGAAATATACCGGGTGTAATAAAACATTCTTGAAAAAGTATTGAAGTTTGGAACTGAACAGCTGCAATTTTACAGTGTTGGATCCATATAAAAGCTGTTCAAATTGATGGGTACTAAACCCCCAAAATTTTTGCCTTAGTACACCCTGTATTATTATTATCTATAGTAGCCCATTTATACATTCTGTGTATAAAAATAGAATTGAATCTGAGTATTGTTATCTCAGTTTATGGTCAAATATAACTAGCGCTCTTAACAAGACAGGGGTGGTGAAAGAGATAACTGTCCACAATCCTGTACAAATTCGACTTCATACAGAGCCTGTGAGGCGCATAGTTCATCTGTGTATCTGGACAGTCACACCAGATGTTGGCAAGGTTCACTTCGGAATAAGGCTTGTTTAACCTTCCAGTATTTATATCGTAGGGTCTATAGTTATTGGCTAAGTTACCGTAAGGTTGGTTTATCTTGGCTACGTTTATATTGCAAGACTCGTAAGGTCTGTGAATCTTGGCTACGTCAATATCGTAAGGTATTGGAAACTTGGCTACGTTTATATTATAGGGCTTGTTTATCCTGGCTACGTCTACGTTATAAGGCTTTTGAATCTCGGCTACGTTTATATTGTAAGTGGACGGTATAGTAAATGGTCGAGATGGACACCTGTGAATGGGGATCCTGGCGAGACTTCCTGACATGATCGAACTCCTGGCAGCGTGAAAAGAAAGTAACAATATAAAGATTACTATATCTGTAAAATAATGATTAGGCCAATTCTCTTTTTACGCTGATCAAAGCATATATTTTTATACAACTTGCTGTAACTAACCTAGCAGGTCACGCCCCTCATAAACGTGCCCTACTATGCCCTGTGTTTATCAACTAGAGGCAGACAGATGTTAAGCCTCAAGTACCTTTAATTCCACCGGCAACCACACAAACTGAAACACAGCAATGTTGCTGGACAGCTACAATTCTCATCTATAGATTATTGACCTATAATTTAAACTACCCTCATTTTATAGAATACGCGCTACCGCTAGTCATCTACTGAGGTATGCGAGCGGCGAGAAGAGGACGATTTTGTATACCTCAGGAGGTAATCCTTATT
The DNA here is from genome assembly GCA_947578465.1 of Thera obeliscata. Lineage (NCBI taxonomy): Eukaryota > Metazoa > Arthropoda > Insecta > Lepidoptera > Geometridae > Thera > Thera obeliscata. The sequence continues at coordinate 15,844,159 of OX387912.1, read as the reverse complement.
AATATTATAAATGCGTTTGTAACTCTGTCTGTCTGTCTGTCTGTCTTCCTGTCTGGCTTTCACGCCAAAACTACTGAACCGATTGAAATGAAATTTGGTACACAGATAGTTGAGGGCCTGAGGAAGGACATAGGCTACTTTTTATTGCGAAAAAGGGTTGTTAGGGGTTGAAAATAGGGGTTGAAAGTTGTATGGAAGTATAGTCATTTTTAGAGCTAGAAACTTAAAATTTATTTTTTAGTCTGTTGATTTGATATAAAAAAATATGTCATTCAAAGTTTGTGCTGGGGGGGGTAGAGGGAGGGGAGTACAGGGGGGAGTGTGGAGGGGAGTACAGGGGGAGTATGGAAAGGAGGTGCGGGGGGAGTGTGGAGGGGATTACAGGGGGGAGTTGGAGGGGAGGTGCGGGGAGATTGTGGAGGGGAGTACAGGGGGAGTGTGGAGGGGAGGTGCGGGGGGAGTGTTGAGGGGAGAACAGAGGGGAGTGTGGAGGGGAGGTGCGGGGGGAGTGTGGAGGGGAGTACCGGGGTGGAGTGTGAAGGGGAGTACAGGGGGAGTATGGAGGGGAGGTGCGGGGGGAGTGTGGAGGGGATTACAGGGGGGAGTTGGAGGAGAGGTGCGGGGAGAGTGTGGAGGGGAGTACAGGGGGGAGTGTGGAGAGAAGGTGTGGGGGGAGTGTGGAGGGGAGGTGCGGGGGGAGTGTGGAGGGGAGTACAGGGGGGAGTGTGGAGGGTTGCGGGGGGAGTACAGAGGGAGTGTGGAGGGGAGGTGCGGGGGGAGTACAGGGGAATGTGGAGGGGAGTCGGGGGAAGTGCGGGGGGAATGTGGGGGGGTGTTGAGGAGAGTGGGAGGAATGCGGGGGGGATGAAAGTGTGGCGTAGTACGACGCCATATGTCTAAGTTTAGTAAGAGGGCAGACGACTGTGTCACGTGCACGCGAATATGACGTTGTTATTTAATTACTGTTTTCTTCCGCTGCAAATTAAAAATGCTACCCATAGACACTATACCACGCGGACGAAGTCGCGGGCACAGCTAGTAAATAATAAATATTGTGGACGATCCACACAACACTATCTAGCCCCAAATTAAGCAGAGCATGTACTATGGGAACCAAACAGCTGGTATAATATATATATATTTTTTTGTATATACATACTTAGAATACAATATAACACCCAGGCAGAGAACAAACTTTTGTATTCACCAAACAAATATTTGTTCTCGGTGGGGATCGAACCCACGACCTATAGCGCAGAAGGCAGAGCTACTACCAACTGAGCAGATAGGCCGACTGGCCTATCAGCTCTACCGCGACTGCACGCCACACCAGTCGGTAACTAGCAGTTATGCGTTACTGGCCTTACTTATAAAAATATGTCAAAAGATAAGCTGTGCTTAAACTATTGCCATCTCTTACCACTGGGTAATGACAATAAGTGACAGGGCTAACTTTAAACAATGACTAAATTTAAATTGCGTTTATTAATATGGCTGTACAAGTTTACTCACGAGTCATAAGGCGTTTGATAGTGTGTTCGTAACCGGTCCCTCTCTGCATGGATGGCTCTGGCGGCTCGCTCGAGACGTAACGACCGCGCCGTGAGCGGAGACTCCGCCCCCTCCCCCTGCGGGATCGACACGCCCATCCCCACCCCCGCACCGCCACCGTCGTCGCATAACTGCATCTGTGGGGGAGGGAATAAGGTTTTATTTCGACTGGCAGAAGAATCAAAAGAATCGCCATCTTGAATTATGTAAGTGATTCTAGGTGGATAAATGTTGTGATGTAAAATGAAAATGAATACATTTAAGTGGTTTGATAAAAGTTAACTTAATTAAAGTTTTAGAGTACATTTGTCATTATTTCATAAATAATAATTAAAACACTTTAAAATTGCCTTTTCTGTGTAGAAAAAATATCAAGAGTTTTATCGTAAAAAGCTACATCCACAATTATTATCATAAACACACACACTGACATTTAATGATAAAGTTTACATTTTAAGTTCACATTTCACAAAAGCCTTGACAAACTACCTTAGTAGATTCAAGCAGTGCAGTGCTTAGCCAGGAGATCGAAAAACAATGACTGTAAACTTCTTACTTATCATAGGTATAAAGCAGTATTTTATTTACATACAAACTTATATAAAAAAAATGTATTTGCAAAATGTACAAAGCACATGAGAAACAGTTTTGCTATCTGCAGACTGTTACAAACGATCTAGAGATAGCTGAACTGATCCAAATCAGTGCCAAACGGGAGCGGCATTGCCACAATCAATATACATTGGTTTAAAGCTGAGAACTTTAAATTACATATTTTTCAAAAAGTTAATTCTTTGAAAATTTGACGTTCATATTTTTATTGATTTTATAGTGTGTCTACGCTTAGGGAAATTACAAAAAAAATTATAATGTCACAAAAGTAAACAGCCGAGCGGGATTTGAGCTCGCGACCTTCCCCTTAGTACGGGGTTGCGCTGACTGCGTACTAAGGGGTACAAATCTTTTAAATTCATTTTATCCACGAATATTAATAATACAGGTTTATAAGTTCTTTTTGTACATTTTGTTGTATTCTTGTTGATTTCTTAGTGGCGTGCGTCAGTATGCGTCTATAGGTGTGTTGTATAGTGGCATAGTGTTAGTATGACCGACCTGGCTGGCAGGCAGGCTCTCGGAGACGGGCGCGGAGCGGTGATGCGCCTGCGCCGGGGACATGCCCGCCGGCGCCTAGCCAATACAATACAATACAATACCCACTCACATAAGTTATATCAAAACAAACTTACAATCTAACTTTTGAAACTATCATGGTTTTTAACACAATTTTTATGAAACAACGGGATATTTACCATGATTAGTTGAGTTCAACCGTGATCATGGTGCATGCAACTGTGCCGAAATATCGGAAGTAAAACTCAAAATGGAATCATGGTAAATATCCCGTTTTTTCATAAAAATAAACTTACAATCATACAAATATAACAATATCTCAAAGTTAAAGCGTTGACAAACATACCTAATAATTAGTGATTAATGAAATATTACAATTGTTCATGACTTCCTAATTTTACTACATACCTACTGAAATGAGTTATAATAATATGTTTAATTTATTCAAATGTAAGACACACATTTATTACACTTTTCTAATGTTAGACTACCCCGCTTACCACGACTTACCCCGGGTTTGTACCATAGAAACCAGGCATCACAATAAAACAGCATGTGCCCCCTCAAAGATATTTTTCATTACTCATACTCTGAAAGTAGGTCTGAAGTTGTCTGAGGGGCCTAATTGAAAGTAAAACTTTCAGCCCTAGGGAGAATCGCTTTCTACTGACAGCTGTCAAATTATAAAAAAACCATGTTCCAACTTTCTAAAGTCTTTCTAACTGCAAGGAGGTCGTTGAACCAAATTCCAACTTTTTATTCAGCAAGTAGGTTGGAAACCCATTACAACGGTAAGAAGTTTAAAAAGTCTAATAAGATAGCGCAATGTAAAATTTAAATTTAAATAACATGAAGATAGTATTAAATAAATAATATATCTTCTAAATTACTTGATTAATATATTATTGTATAGCTTCAACTATTTATTTAAAATAACATAGATTTGACATTTACCATTTTTTAAATTATGAGAATGAAAATAATGGCTGAATAATGCTGGCGAGCCGAAGCCGAAGGCTCGCCAGAGAAAAAGAAAAAAAAAACCGGGAAGGCGGCAATTCAATCTTTATTTTCACAAATTTTTCTTTCATGATTTTATTTTTACTTTCCTTGTATTCGTAATGAAAAGCACAGTGTTTACCTCGGGTGAAAGTCTTTTAAGTCCCTCAAGCTCCATTGGCGCCCTCGCTAACGCTCTGGCGCCAAACCCGTCTCGGGACTCAAAAAACGTGACTTTCAACACTCAGGTAACAATGTACTAATAAATGATTGGACAAGTATTTTTGAATTAGTTTAGTTGGTCCATTCATTCATCTCTACAAAACTTAACGTTTACAAAAATCGAGGCTAAATCGAAAATGTTAGTAAATTTTTATTTACTGATCACCCATGGTCAAGACCTAGTTTAGATTTATGTACAGTCGCGGTATGAAAATGTTCGTCACCTTAGAGTCGGTTTTCGCTTGCACCAGTGCCTTAATCATGAACACATTTTGACATAAGTTGTGACGTTAACTTATCGGTGTATTCTGTCTATTCAGTTTCAAAAGGTAGTATGTGATCGTGATACGTTGAACAAATCAAGTTGAAAATCGACGAACATTTTCATTCCGCCACTATACCTAGATGTAGGTGACATAGATACTAACCGTGTGGTACTTATTGAATGCGGGCGCGAGATGTTGCCTTGAGGGGGAGGGCGCGCGCGGGGGGGACTCGCGGCGCGACACCACGTTCATGTGCTCGTAGCTGCCCACCTGCGGGAACAAGGGCGATGAGAAGGGTGCCTGGAGGACAAACAAATAGGTTACACAAACGTAACCCTCAAGCGTTAGTTCAACAAAAAAAAGTGTTACAATTTTGCGGCCGTGACCAGGATGTTTTTGGGTCATGGGTATTAAAGACCACGCGTATTGAAACACTTGCTTAGAACAAGTAAGCAGATCATAATAACATTTGCCACGTGTCTCCCGGCTCTACTAGTCATCAGGTCGGCAGTAGGTACGGTTGCAAATTAATATCCTAACTTTTTAAAGCCCTTGCTTTGTCTTGACGACTCTTTAAAATCCGAAATATTTAATTAATCTCTAGACAAAAATACCCCAGTCTCCAGTTTTTATTCTACATAGAACTAGAGAAAGCAAACTGACAAAAAAGGCTAGGCTCCCTAGGGTGTTATTTTTTACTTATAACGACTTGGAGCCGTCGTTTGGATAAAAAAACAGAATTTATATGAATATATAAACCATTTCATCTCATTTTGAGTCTGAATCGACCCTCACGCATAGATTTTGGACACATTTCAATAGGAACTTAAAAAATAAAATTGTTTAGTAGCAATTCGGTTCTCGAGATTTCGAAATGAAAGTTTCCTAAGTGAAAGAAGACAGTTGGTACTGACCCTGGACTCCAGCTCCTCGGCGCGTGCCTCGGTGCTCTGTTTCTCCTCCTGTATGAGTCGGATCTCCGTGTTGATGGCGTCCAGCTGTTCCTGCAGCATGAGGGCCAGGGCGGCCGCGTCCGTATGGCCACCCTCCACTCCGCCGTCAGACTCGTCGTTCTGGGGACATTATATTCAAATTAGTACCAGGTCTTTTTTTATACCTGGAATAGATTAGATTATATTAGAAAATACTTTATTGCACAAAATTAAGTACATAGGCGAACTTAATGCTAATTAGCATTTTCTACCAGTTAACCATTGTGTTATGTGGAGTGGGTGGTAGTGCTTTATGACAAGAGAAGAGAGAGACATTTACTTAAAACTAGAAACCTACTAATAGAATACCTACATATTACTACATATCTACAGTACCTACAATACATAAATAATAAATAAAAATAATAATAGCGTAGTTATCACGCGAATAAGGCATCTGCGCATATCTAGGCGATGGCGATGGCTATCAGCCAAAATGCTGTCATATTTGATACGTGATCACCATCGCCATCACCTAGATATGCGCAGGCCTTAAAGAACTTCTTGCGTGACCACCGAGAGCTTTATGAGATAAAACGCCCGTTAATCTGCTGTATTTTTTTTGTTGACATGAAAGTAGATCAACTATAAAATGAGGGAAAAAATAAATAAAGCCTTTATTACCTCATGAATGAAGAGGTACGCCTAGATCGTAGCAAGTGTAAATCCGTGATCTCTGCTTATCCCCTTAGGAATGAAGCTTGTTTTTATGTATGTATGTATTACCTCAGCATCGCTAGATACGTCGAACTGTTGTTGTACGTTGGCTAACACGTGCGCCTGCTGTAGCTTCTCCCACGAGCCGTCCAACTAGAAACGATTAATTCAGTTTATAAGAAAAAAATGAAATAGGCTTACGACTGTAATCCTCAAGTACCTCAAGATCGATGAGAATGTGCTTTGATCGCATTAGAAGTAATATAAAAAAACACCTAGAACCAGAAAATACATCTACGTTCATCACAAAAATGTGCGAAGTTGTGAATCAGATACATAACCTACACCTAGAAGGTAGAGGTTCTAAGAGTTTTTAACGTTTTGTAGTTTGAGGCCTAATTGTGGTGCAGTCAATAACAAAAGTAGATTGAAATTCCTGATTTTATAAGTTCGAATATTTCTTAATTAGCTCACTTTAGATTTATGTTTTGAACTTTATTTTAAGATCCGCTTTGAGCCACAACCATATTTAACACAAAGTTGCCATATTTCCAGAAATCCAGTGAAAAAGAGAATTTAATAACTGCAATTTCCAATCTTCTTTTGACTGACAACTTACAAGACGTTACATTTGGGATCAGTCCTGTATACCTTAGATTGGAACATCTGTGAGGGCGGCTGTTGCGGCGCGCCGGGCGACAGAGAGCGAGTCAGCGCGTCTGTCTGTTGGATGTTGAAGGCGATCTCTTGCTCCAGCATTTGTCGCTTCAACTGTTAAAAAACAATTATTTCTAGTTAGAATTTCATACTATCAAACAATGCCATAATCACGCTACAGAGGCCGGTGTTATTGAAATAGATAAAGCGCATGACAAAGCAATCCGACCAGATTTTATCTGCAGAGTATACCACGCCAGCGAAGCCACTGTTGTAAGCTTGTCTTGAGATGCTGTGAAGAGACTTCAGCAAACACATTTGAAAAAAAGAAAGAAGAGCTTTTTATTGACCCTAGCTTACATTTATGCCTAGTATGCATATGTACACGCATTCCTTAGGTATAGATTTTTACTTTGGGGAAACAAAAAGTTACAGAATCATAACATAGTGATAGCAAGGTGTACCTGTTCAGTCTCCATTCTCCACTTGGCTAGTTCCTTGAGGATCTCCTGTTTCTCCAGGAGAAGTTCATCGGCATACTTTCTCGTCTTCTCCAGTTCTTGTGTGAGGGCATTCTTCTCGTCTAAGGCGTGCATCCGTTCTTTTAGATGTACTTGTAACCTGAACAAATAATAGATTGTGGTAAGTAATGGTAAACGATTATTGGGTTTGCGAAGGAAGGCAAATTAGCCAGCACTCAAATAAATCTACAAAATAATCTACTAATATTGACGCTTGCAGAACCAGAGTTAAGGGATTTCCAGCATAAAGATAATCTATAGTTTGCTGCCTGTTCTTCTAGGCTTGGTCGCGTGGAACTGACACCTAGACTCACCTAGCTTTAAGACGCTTCAAAGTGATCCTTGCGATACCATTGAATAAATAAATATCTGACTGACTTTGAATATGTACTGTTAGGGCGAAAACTAAGTATTGATTGAATATACTTAACTAAAACTGTGTTTTACTTTATAACACAGCAAAAAATACATCTACGCAGTATGACGCCGTCTTTTTCAATCCCGAAAAGTGATGCGACTCGTCGCCCGGTCTCAGTAGGGATGCCTTATTCCCAAAACGGGAGGCGATAATGTACATCATGTTAGTGTATACACTGTTATTACGATGCCAGTTAAGCCACATGCACACTGGAGCAATTCAAACATGATCATTTCCTTTTTTGTTCTGGCACTGGATACTTATACCTTGTCCTTGATACTTTATAGGGAGGATCCGACTTGGATAGGTTTAATTATGTTAGAAAATAAAAATTACGCACAAGGCTAGCGAGCACAGCGAGCGTGCCGCGGCAGCGGCCGCCGCAGTGCCAGAAAATGTTTTTTTTTTTTCAATGAAATCGAAGGCGTTATCCTCTTTAGAGCAATTATTCATCGCAAGATGAACAAAATTAATAGACGAAATATTTATATGCTCCAGTGTACACGGGCCATAACAATTTCCCAGTGGAAAAAAGTGGCATCGTTTTAACAGTGTGTACATTAACCGGACCCACCAAAACCGGCTAACAGTACCTATCGTTGGACTCGGAGAGCAGCTTGTCGACGGTGGCGGAGAGGCGCGTGTTGTGCTCCTCGTTCATGCGCAGGCGCTGGTTCAGCCGCATCAACTCCGCGTTCTTCTCCTCCACGCTCGCCTCCAGCCGCTGGATGCGGTCTTCTGCCGACCCGTGCCGCTCTTGAGCCTGGGAATCACATCATCACATCATTAACCATTGTCGCTATTTTATTATCGTGGTGATGACAGGATCAGATGCTAACTGAATAGGGTCAAGGGTAAGACAACCCGCATGCAGCCGTATGATACGGATTTCTCATGTCGGAGAAGCTCAGGGATCCTCCACAAATTTTAGTAGTTAAATTCTATGACAAACAAAAACAAGACACATAACTTTGTGAGAAACTGGTTACTAGAGATTCACAAAGTGACACTTAAGAATACTTTTTTTCTGTTTGGCAACATAATAAAGCAACATAACAAAAACATCCCGGAGTACTTTGGTCTATAATAAAAGTAATTAAGTTTATTGAAGACAACAATATTTCGTCGTTGTGGTGCGAGAAGTATTAACTAAGTGCAAAAAGCTAGTCTCGAGATAATCGCGTTTTAAAGTTTTTTTGTTCTTAAAATGAGTGTAACTTATCAACACTTATAGTTACAAAAGAGGTTTCTTCATATAAAATATAGATAATTTTACCTTACACACTAACTTTCAACAAATTAATGTAAGTAATTATATGGTTACCGAGATATATAACAAAAAGTAAGTTAATTAATTCTGGCATACACATTAAGGGCCTACATCAGGTGAAACCGAAAATGTAAAGTAGCATTTTTTTTCGTTGTATGGACGAATCCATTAAATTTTTTTGTAAAATATAACAATTAAATGGTGTAAAAAAATTATGTTCCGGCTAGAAATTCTCTTAAACTCACTGGGTTCGATAAAATTGAACGCAAAGTTTGCCAAAAACTCTCAATTTTTTTTGGATTTGAAATGGTTTTTTTCCGTTGCTGTTAGAGCCATTGCAATGAAAGTTTTGTTCCCGTATACCTAAATAAATACGTAAAAACCTGATGTTATTGCACTTTTCTTAGTTGCGGTAGTTTTTATAAAAAAATAAAATTTTCAAAAATATATATAGGTAAGATTTCCTAGCTACTTCTCTCAGTACAGCCCGCGCGGCCGACGAGGTGAGGTCTATGTCAAATTTCGCGACATGACATTTCATCTCTGACTACGTAAAATATACCCTAGATTAAATCATAGCTACTACTGGTACTATAAATTTGCCACAGTGTAACATAAAACAAATTGTCACAGTATAACGAAATGACATAATACCATCTTCATCATACATTATGATCGATAACCTGTATTCACATCATCATCAGCCTGTAGAAGTATATATTTTATGTAGCATATAACTTATCTAGTACATTCTAGGGCACGTTCCTATCGTGCGTGACCAGCGAAGCGCAATGCTTTTGTTAAATACCTCCATTTTTGTAGTTGCATAAGTAGCTATCTTCCTATCTACCCAGTGCTTTCCGTCATCATCATCAGTAAGTAGAAGTCCACTGCTAGATATAGACCTCCTTTATACATTTCCATGAAAAAACAATTTGCCGATTTCCCACGATCTTTAGAATGTCATCGGTCCATTAGGTGGAGGGGCGCTCTGGTTGCTTAGCACCGGTTATATTGTCGTAGCGACCCGCTTGTGCACTATGTCAGTACACTCTAACGGTGAAGGAAAACAATAAATGAAACCAACGTGAAGTAGACTTTTGAGGCACATTCATAATCCACCACACCAGCTTTAATTTTCTATTGACATGACAAGAAGAAGACTCAAAAACTAGTAGCCGATTTTAGGCCTTTATAAAAATAGTGTCGATTTTGCAAAGAGTTTGGGAGCCCATTACAATGAAAAGGAAGTATATATATATATATTATGGACAATCTACACTACACTATCTAGCCCTAAACTAAGCAGAGTTAGTATTATGGGAACCAGATAGCTGATGTAATACTTAAATACATTTTGTTTGTAAATACATAGGTACTTGGAAAACAATATAACATCCAGATGGAGAACAAATATCTATGATCACCACACAAATATTTGTTCTCGGTGGGGATCGAACCCACGACCTATGGCGCAGAAGGCAGAGCTACTAATAAATGAGCTGAGAGCCCAGTCATAACAATAATATCATGGGTTTTGAGTATTTTTGATTGCCGTCTTTTAAATCTGGAGGTGTCTGTAATGTCCCGAATTCTGGAACTTTCTGTCAAAGGCTTCATGCACGGTGCGCTCAAATACCCAAATACCAAAATACATGTGCCTATTTCTATACACGCAGCAAGGAGTTTCTCAAGATTTTGCGTTTGACAGAACTTTGAAGAGTCAGTTGGGGTTGTCGAAACTCTTTGGTATACCTAATATTTTTAAATGCCGATAAAATACAATAATATAAGTCGAATAGACAGTGTTATTTCACAATGCTTCACTGATCTCCACCGCAATGAGCACCGAAGGCCTAAATGAGTGCAAAGCTTAAAGCCACCCATAAATAATTTCCATTTCAATTCATTTATGAATTGAAATGAAAATTATCTATGCATGTAATGTATTGTATTATGTATATCAGTTATCTAGCACCCATAACACAAGCTTTGCTTAGCTTGGGGCTAGATAATGTTGTGTGAATTGTCCAGCATTATTATTATTATTTATTTCCATAGGCATGAATTCTATGCACTAAGTTATACTTACTAGATTTACATACAGATCTGGAAGTATAACCTTTTAGATAAAAGAAAAATTTACTAAATTGGATCATAAAATTAAATGACGAAGGTATGCAGTAACAAACAATAAAACAAAACGGCTAAGCCGATTTTGATGAAATATTACTTTTCAGAAAAAAAAAAGATTAAAAGGGAGAAGACGAAAGAGAAGAAAAAAGATAAGAATGTTATTGTACAAAAAAAATTGCCCCCCTTGCCCCCCAGGACCCCCCCTTTTGTGAGTGCTACCGGATGCCGTCGAGATAGGGGGTTTTCGATTGGGGTTTCGTATAGAGGGTTTCTTCCTGAATTGAAAAAACAAAAAAAACACCCCCCTCTTGCCCCTTTTTCCCCCCCCCCCTTTCGTATCTTCCAAGCGGAGTGACTTGCAAGACTTTTTTTTTTTGGGTCATGTAGGAAAGGTGAGATTATTTTGAAAGCAAAATAAATTTTGCCCCCCTCCCCCCTCTAGACCCCTTTATTATTTTTGACCCTTTTTTTCGAGTGGAGCATTGCGGCGAGCGAAGCGAGCCGCCATGCAACCATGGGGAACAGTGCGGCGAGCAAAGCGAGCCTGCTGTGACCCCCCCCCCCCCTAAGCCCCCCAGAACCCCCTCCTCCTGAACCCGGGGGGAGGGTCGCGGCGAGCGAAGCGAGCCGTGCTGTGACCCCCCCCTCAAGCCCCCAGAACCCCCTCCTCCTGAACCCGGGGGGAACGTTGCAGCGAGCTGCAACGTTCCCCCCGTACTGAAATTTAGGGAAATTTAGAACCCCCTCCTACTGAAATTTAGGGTGTCTTAGGGGTGTGAAAAAATGTTCACTAGACTGACAGTTCAAAATTCAAAATGGCGGCTGTGCCACTTCCGGTTTTGCAAAAATCGTCCGATTAAGGTCGTTCAAACGGTTCATTCGACTGAGGACTATGATTGGAGATTGAATTTTAGGTTTTTTAAGGTGTTTGATTGGATCTTCACTTGGTTTAGGGTTCCGCCCCTGTGGGAACGCATTGAGGACGCGAGCTGCTTGCAGCTCGCGATGCACGCGACCCGGTAGTCAACGTTTGGGTTCCTTCCAGCGGTTTCGACCCGTTAAGGGTTTTGGCTTGACGTACAATTTAGGGTTCCGTATAAGGTTTTGATTGGGGTTTTACTACATTGAGCAATTTGATTAAGTGTTCGACTTTTAGGGTTCCTTAGGACTTTGATTGGAGTTTCAACTACACTTAGGAGCTTGATAATGTTAACATTTTTAGGGTTCCTTAGGACTTTGATTGGGGTTTTACTACATTGAGGAACTTGATAAAATAAACAACTTTTAGGGTTCCTTAGGCCTTTAATTGGAATTTTACTTCACTTAGGACCTTGATTATGTAAACAATTTTAGGGTTCTTTAGGACTTTGATTGGGGTTTTACTACACTGAGGAACTTGATTCACTGATCGACTTTTAGGGTTACTTAGGACTTTCTTTACTACTTTTTGGGGTTTTACAAGTGCAAGTGTAATGTAAAACTGGGAGTAGCACACCGACACGCGAGCTGCTTGCAGCTCGCGCACACGAAAAAACTAGTTAAGGGGCTGACGTATGGAAAATTTTCATACAAACGGAATACCAAAATGATTTCTAATTTAGACAGATTTACACTATATTATTGTAATAATTGTATTTGCATAGTATTTATCTAGGTTCCTCAACAGTTTTTATTTCAAATTACTTACCTAAAATGAAATAAACACCAATCGCATTTTGCACATTTTTATGCTAAACTTATCAAGTTTTCTACCTATTGGTTTCTTACTAAAAACAACAATATCTTACGTGTTTTTTGTTAAGGAACCTAGTTTATATTGTCTAGTTACAGAATAACAATACTATGTGAATAATACAAAAAGTTTTCAGTCATCATTTTTGGTATTACGGAACACGATCAAATTCATGGCATTTTCGAACGGCTACTATTGCTATCGCGCACGCACGGTGCGGGTGGCGGGGTGCAGGGGGAGGAAACGCTTGAAGCACACGGGACACTTCGGTTGTGTGTGTGAATCGCTCGGACTTCGGACTAGTTAAATACCTACACTGGCATAAAACATAATGCTTAGATATTTGATAATTGTTAGTTTAGGAAGGGTACTAAGTGAAGATGGGAAATACTAAGTACCTAGGTAGGTTGTAGGTTGGGTAAACGAAATCAAGGTGCAGCACTAGGTCAAAAAGTCTGCCGAAATTTCGAAAAAAGCCAACATTTCGACTAAAACAAATTATGAACCATTAATTTCTATACAGGGTGGAATTTTGTAATGCCACCTGGAGGGAAAGTACTCTTAATACTGCAGATAGAAAATTTTACTCAAAGGAAACATTCCTTTATTTTTGGATAGAAAGCAATTTCTAAAATTAAAAATAAAATAATTTTTAAATTAATTTTTTTTTTGAAAGGAATAAATTTATTCTTTTAAAGAAATGAATTCGTTAAAAGAATAAATTTGTGTATCCAAGAGAATGGAGCCCATTTCAAGCAACTAATTTCAAGTAACTAGTTAGTTAACCATTTTTTGTAAATAATTAAATTAATTTAAGATTTCCTGGTTTTTCTTTCATTTAATTTATCATGTTTGTTAGAGAGATTTCATCCTTATAATTGACTAACGATCGATGCAATAAAAGTACAAGGTATAATTTTTCTGATTTTAGCCGGTTCAATTCCCGGGTGTGAGAGAATTTTCGAAAAACTTTGAATGCAGTTTGCTTTCTATTCAAAAATAAAGGAATGTTTCCTGTGAGTAAAATTTTCTATCTGCAGTATTAAGAGTACTTTCCCTCCAGGTGGCATTACAAAATTCCACCCTGTATATGAAGTATTGATAAAAGGTCTAAGAAAAATTACAACAAATTATTTTTTTTCTTTATTTATTTGTAGTTCAAAAAACTGCTACCACTCAACGTCCGGTGGAAATATTGATAAAAGGACTGAGAAATACTTGAACAAAATAGTTTTTTTTTTATATAACTGGAGCTCAATAAACAGAGTACCGCTCAACGTCTGGTGGAAATATTGATAAAAAGACTTGGAAAAATTTCAGCAAAATATTTTTTTTCTTTATTTGTCTGGATCTCAAAAAACCGACTACCGCTCAACGTCAGGTGGAAAGATTGATGAAAGGACTAAGAAAAATTGCCACAAAATATTTTTAGTCTTTATTTATCTGGGGCTTAAAAAACTGCTACCACTCAACGTCAGGTGGAAATATTGATAAAAAGACTTGGAAAAATTTCAGCAAAATATTTTTTTTCTTTATTTATCTGAATCTCAAACAACCGACTACCGCTCAACGTCAGGTTATAATATTGAAAAAAGGACTAAGAAAAATGGCTACAAAATATTTTTATTCTTTATTTATCTGGGGCTTAAAAAAACTGATACCACTCAACGTCAGGTAGAAATATTGATAAAAAGACTTGTAAAAATTTGAACAACATATTTCTGTTTTATTTTTCTGGAGCTCAAGAAATAAACTACAGCTCAACGTCAGGTGGAAATATTGATAAAACGACTAAGAAATTAAAAAAAAAACTTTATTTATTTGGAGCTCAAAAAACTGCTACCACTCAACGTCCGGTGGAAATATTGATAAAAAGACTGAGAAATACTTTAACAAAATAGTTTTTCTTTATATGTTTATAGAGCTCAATAAACAGAGTACTGCTCAACGTCTGGTGGAAATATTGATAAAAAGACTTGGAAAAATTTCTGTAACTTTCACTAGAAGTTGCTTCATGCAATCAAAATTGAGTTCTATATAGTAATTGTGATAAGACATAAATAATTTTTTTTTCAGTTTGTTTATAATCATTGTATAAGTATCCACCTATAGTAGGTTAGCTTGGTACACTTTTTTCGCGAGTTTTGTGCGAAAGCCGAGCTCCATGTAATTGTAGGTCGATGTTCGCAATCGTTGGTTTTGCGAATGTAAATAAGCAGAATAAAAGCAACCTAATTGCTCAACGAATAAAGTATATTTTTAAATGCAGTCACATTATTAGACTTTCTGTACTTTGGTAAGTGAGCCGCTTTGCGTGTTTTTTATTGCTGTGTGTGTGTGATCGATGAGGTCTGGCGAACCACACCCCACCTGATGTTGAGCGGACCTCCACCCATGATCTTCAACTGTAACGTCATGACTGGTTTTGAACCCACGCCCCCCAACCGCTAGGCCGATGAGGTCTGGCGAACCACACCCCACCTGACGTAGAGCGGACCCCACCCATCATCTATTACTGTAACGTTATCACTGATTTTGAACCCGCACCCTCCAACCACTAGGCCAATGAGGTCAAGTAAACCACACCACACCTGATGTTGAGCGGACTCCCACCCATCATCCTCTACTGGAACGTCATCAACCACAACTCCATCGCTCCGCGCCGGGGTCAATGGCTCTCTCAACTCAACTCGGAGTCAATGGTTCTCTTTACTCTTCTTCAATTTGGTCCAGAACCCGCACAAACCCTACCTGATGAATAAACTCACTCGTATCATGTTAGAGAATTTCCTGAGGGGCTATTCTGACTTTTGCAACACCATTTTTGGTGTCGTGTAAGACATAAGGTGTCGTGTTAGCGTTTTGTAAAGAGGTTTTAACCTCTTTACAATCCCGATTTTGTATGAAAAACGATGAGCGCCTCTGACGGGCTTTGCGAGAAATAATATTGCTACGTATCTTCACTTACTATTGCTAACACCGGTGATAGTCTATCGTCAACACCAAAATCGTACTAAATCTTTTCGTTAGCTTCACGATTCTGACGGTTTTTGTGTAAAATGCTATTCTTAGTTTCGGAATGTATTTGACAGCTTCACGATCGATCAATCAAAATGAATTAGTAAACAAACATTTATTTGTGCATTTTTGAAGTCAATAATTGCTTTTGAGAATGTCTGCAAGATGTTATTTTGCAATGCGGATGGTCGAGAAAAACCGGGTTCGTAAATTACGGGAACTGCGGGCTGGTTTACGGAAAGCTTTCAATCCTATCGACGATCTTCCGGAGACCATATTTTGTCGTCGGTATCGTTTGTCCAAGGTTGCCTTCGCGTTCTTATGCGAAGAGTTGCGACAGCATAACGACCTAAAGTCTTCGCAGCGCGTGAGCTTTGAATTAAAGGTGAGTTATGTTATTTTCATTAATGTGTACCTACCACCTAAGATTACCAACCCGGTATTACTGCTTATGTAGGTACGTACAAAGGTGTCCCTCAGGAAAACATCCTAACTATATGGTAACTATTTAAGTACTTTAGATTTTTACATAGAAGATACCTATTTTTGTTTGAGCTTCGTAATAAAAATTATCAACATCATTTCAGGTGACTCTGGATACCCACAGTGGCCTTGGCTCATGACACCATTCTTAAATGTTACTGCAACTCCCCAGAAAGAATGTACAACCAGAAGCATATGAAAGCCTTGGTCACAATAGAAAACACTTTTGGCTGGTTAAAAACAGTTGGCGTTGGGCAAGGATAGGGTCTTGCACTACAAGCCAAACAAATGTGCACAGATCATACAGGCTTGTTGTGTACTTCTCAACTTAGGCCTTGATTTTGATTGTTCAGATCCCGAAGAAGATCTAGTTATCAAAAGCCAACATGTGAATTATTTGCAATGTCTGTACCTACCTACTATTTTCGTATCTTATTTTTATATGCTGTGTAGGTACTTTACTATTACTAAGCGTAGCGTGTGCGTGTTTTGTAAAAAGATCATACAAAAAAAGTAGGAACGAAGCCGTAGTTTGTTGCCTGTTCTTCTAGGCTTGGTCGCGTGGAACTGGCACCTAGACTCACTTAGCTTTAAGACGTTTCAAAGTGATCTTAGTAATACTGCAGAATAAATTCTTTTTTTTTATTTGAGTTTTAATTTAAATACGCCCTATACTCCAGATCGGTTTTAATAAATAAGTCTCCTGAGTTTGCTCGTGCGCGGCGTCGTGCTGGTGAGCGGTGGTGGCGCCGACCACGCCGTGGTGAAAAGCGCTGGCGAGGTGATGGTGCTGGATAGTGAAGTATTACATAACATCAGTGTAAATGTCTTTAGGGATCCGTAGTTCTGGATATCAGAACAGAACATATATATAGAGTATATAGCGTCTCAATTCATATTATGCTGAAAGCCCGCAGAATTCTAAGGATTTTTGGTAAACCAGATCTTAAAAAAGTCGAATACAACAAGAGTTACCTACGATTTGGCACGAAAAAAACTTCAAATGCTTCTCCTGTAGGCCTACCATGAGCTCTGTCAGGCTCTGTCTCTGGTTCTGGTTTTGAGTCTGTGTGAGTGTTGACTAAATAAATCCTAGCTCAAAACGTCATACACACAGTATAATGCACTGGTGAGCACTCACACAGACTCAAAACCAGAGCCAGACAGAGTTCATGGTAGGCATACTGAACAATCGTGAATTGTCAGTCAATTGAACCAGCAGTCATCTTTATGGTCTTTATTTTGAGGAATCTATGCCCGATCCATGTTGACAACTTGCTAAAAAAGAAGACTTCGTGTTAGATTCATTGCGGCCAACATCGAAATGTTTGCGTCTTATCACCATGTCAATTTGCCTAGGGTAGCACGAACACGAAGTAAAAAGTGAAGCTAACACCCAAAAGCTTGTCAATTCTTGGAATAAGCCCTCTGGTGTCTTTTCTAAGTGCGTAAATAGCTACTCTGAAGGTTCTTTATCGGTTCAGGAATGTTGTTTTTTGAAGTGAAAACTTCTTTAGCGGCGTTGAGCACTTTCTGAATGGGGATAAAATCTTAAACTCGCGTCAGGATCACGTGACCCTGATCGAAAAAGCGTAGGACGGATTTTTTGCAGAAATGTACCCTAAGACTACAACGTAGAGTTCATAATAAAAATCGAAAAAAAGCGTAAGACGCTACAGATACGCTAGTAGTTACTATGACACGGTAACGTCACAGAATAGATAATAGTTAGTAGCAAGCATACCAAGGCGTTTTTCGTGACTGTAGTAGGTATAGGTACATACCTATTATAGATTTTATGAACTAGCGGCCGCCCGCGGCAGGTAGTAGTGGTCATTGGTACATGATTTTATAGATCTACTGTATTTATTTTTCGAGTGGAGCATTGCGGCGAGCGAAGCGAGCCGCCATGCGACCATGGGAACAGCGCGGCGAGCGAAGCGAGCCGTGCTGTGACTCCCCCCAAGCCCCCCAGAACCCCCTCCTCCTGAACCCGGGGGGAGCGTCGCGGCGAGCGAAGCGAGCCGCCACGTGACCACGGGGAACAGCGCGGCGAGCGAAGCGAGCCGTGCTGTGACCCCCCCTAAGCCCCCCAGAACCCCCTCCTCCGAAACCCGGGGGGAGCGTCGCGGCGAGCGAAGCGAGCCGCCACGCGATCACGGGGAACAGCGTGGCGAGTGAAGCGAGCCGTGCTGTTACCCCCCTAAGCCCCCCAGAACCCCCTCTTCCTGAACCCGGGGGGGCGTCGCGGCGAGCGAAGCGAGCCGCCACGCGACCACGGGGAACAGCGCGGCGAGCGAAGCGAGCCTTTCTGTGACCCCCCTTAGCCCCCCAGAACCCCCTCCTCCTATGTCTGCCGTTTTACTTCATTTAGGACCTACTTGTAGGTCGCGCGACAAGGTCCCTTCTAGCGGTTCCGACCCGTTGAAGATTTGGCTTTACGTAAAATTTAGGGTTCCGTATAGGGTTTTGATTGGGGTTATACTATATTGAGGAATTTGATTAAATGGTCGACTTTTAGGGTTCCTTAGGACTTTGATTGGAGTTTCAACTACACTTAGAAGCTTGATAATGTTAAAATTTTTAGGGTTCCTTAGGACTTTGATTGGGGTTTTACTACATTGAGGAATTTGATTAAGTGGTCAACTTTTAGGGTTCCTTAGGACTTTGATTGGAGTTTCAACTACACTTAGGAGCTTGATAATGTTAACATTTTTAGGGTTCCTTAGGACTTTGATTGGAATTTCAACTACACTTAGGAGCTTGATAATGCTAAAATTTTTAGGGTTCCTTAGGACTTTGATTGGGGTTTTACTACATTGAGGAACTTGATAAAATAAACAACTTTTAGGGTTCCTTAGGCCTTTAATTGGACTTTCAACTACACTTAGGACCTTGATTATGTAAACAATTTTAGGGTTCCTTAGCACTTTGATTGGAATTTCAACTACACTTAGGAGCTTGATAATGCTAAAATTTTTAGGGTTCCTTAGGACTTTGATTGGGGTTTTACTACATTGAGGAACTTGATAAAATAAACAACTTTTAGGGTTCCTACGTTAATAATCAAGTTTTCACTTCTGCCGGCACTCCCGGAGTGCAACCCGTATTTTTTTTTTTTTTTCACTTTATTCTTGCATTCAGAGCATGACCAATCCTTGCTTATTGAATACTAGAAAAGCGAAACAAGCAAGCAATAAGCTTAGAGGGTTAGTCAGGTAATGCAGCCACAAAAAATAAAAACATAAAATTGTAGGGTGCAAAAAGTCAACTCTCTTTGACCAGATTTGAACTCCCGCCCACCTCGTCCTCTCAGTGTGAATCCGCACGCCCTAGCCACTAGCCTATCTGACGCTTAGTAACGTTGACGAAATTAGGCAATGCATAAAAATCGTTATCAGTGGCTGACGCACACGCACAAGCGCGGCACTATGGTTGGATTCACGTATAGAAGTAGCGCGTCACACGAGCGCCTGTGTGTGTATACTACTATTATATATTCCGTGGCGCCCGCATCAAATGAATAGAGATAGCTATATTCGGAGCAGTTTTTGCTCACGCCTCGAATTGAAGTTGCGAGCTGTGTACGTCGGCCCGTTAATATTTAGGCATCCGATTTAGGCGTCGCCTAGGTTTAGTGAAAACGGGTGTTAGTAACGTTGACGAAATTAGGCAATGCATAAAAATCGTTATCAGTGGCTGACGCACACGCACAAGCGCGGCACTATGGTTGGATTCACGTATAGAAGTAGCGCGTCACACGAGCGCCTGTGTGTGTATACTACTATTATATATTCCGTGGCGCCCGCATCAAATGAATAGAGATAGCTATATTCGGAGCAATTTTTGCCCGCGCCTCGAATTGAAGTTGCGAGCTGCGTCCGTCACCCTCTTAATATCTAAACTTAAACATAACGGTATTCTAAATCGCTCCATTGACTTATTACAATCGTACTTGACTGATAGAATCCTTAAAGTTGATGTGGGCGGTGAGAGATCTTTTGGGTCAGTTATTGACATAGGGGTGCCACAAGGTTCGATATTAGGTCCTTTCTTGTTTCTAGTGTACGTAAATGACCTTCCTTTTTTGGTTAAAAAACTATGTGAAACAGAACTATTTGCTGACGATACCTCGTTAATTTTTAAAGTCGATAGATAGAAGGCTAATTACGATGACGTTAACGCATCTCTGTCGTAAATACTTAACTGGTTTAATAATCTTTTACTTAATGTTAAGAAAAGTCATAAGTTTTATGAAAAAATATTTTTTGAGTGTCAGTTCTAAGTAAGTATAAAAATCTTAATGCGGTTTACAGAATACATCTATTTACCAAGTTTCATCAGTACATATAGCTTTTACAGTTTTGTAAGTACCATACTTCAAGCAAATAAATTATTTCTTTTCATTTCATTTCATTTTTTTGAAAAAAAGTGACTGTGACATACGGATGGACAGACAGACAGACATGACGAATTTATAAGGGTTCCGTTTTTTACCTTTAAAAAATACAAGTGTTCATTCACCGACTACCGACATTTATGAACTTGCAACTCACTCTGGTTTTGCATAATATGAGGAAAATCTCTTCTTGGTGGAAGGTTTCTTTTATTAAATCTGGGGCTATTTGCTTGTTATACTACTTATATAAATTAGACTACTACTACTACACTACTATATAAGTTAGATTTAAAATGTAGCGTTCGTGGTAGTTTAAAAAATACCGCACAGCTTGCCATTGTTATCACCAATCCTGGATGAAAAATATGCAATGGAAACTCTGCGACGGGAATCAGCTAACATAACAATTGGGTTATATTTATTTACTGAATATCTGTCTGTGTTTTTGTCTAACGAAGCGTATTCTAGTCAACACATTGTAATGTCGTGACAAATGTCAGACCCAAGCACAGAATAAGTAATAGTTGGTATCAAATACATGAACTCACAGCTCAGGTCAGGCAACGCCATCTTTATTTTAAATTTTTCCAACTTTCCGGTCGTGTTTTGTTTTTAGACCAGAGTATAGCGGAGGCTTAACGTAATAGGTACCTTGATTAATAAATATTACTTAATTATGATCTGTTGATGACTCTTACCGACAACAGAATTTCATTTCATTCAATAGCTTTTTATCTGCAAGAAATCACTAAGTGACTTTAGTGAGCAGTGCAACCCCAAGACTTGAAGAATATTGTGAGTAAAGTGATTGAATTAAACTACTTAAGATCCCTTAGATTATTTTTGTAGACAGATTTTTGCCTCTACGGGTAGTTATGCACTTCTGACATTCTTGTATTATCTATAATTTTAGTAAAATCTACTCTTTTACATTCTGAGAAGGTACATAATGGGTTGCAAAACACTTTGGCGTCAATAACTCATTTTGGCAAAAAATGTCACTTATTGACTTCTCGCACCACAACGACGATTTGGTGTTGTTCAACACAGCTAATGAGCTAAAGTTTACAAGCGAAGTGTTAGGAAACTGTTAGCACTGTTACATTGAACTTTTAACATGAAAGTGAAAGCATTAGGCATGAACGAACATGTTTACACAAATAGTTAAATAAAATCATGATTTGGTAGACGCTCTAAAAAAAAGACTGTCCTATGTATAAAAAGAACCAAAAACGCCGAATTTTGGTTAGAAGAATTAGTATTGGCTGATGGCTAACTTTAGTATTACGAGTTTTTGGTCTTAGCCATAGGTTAAGCTAGCTGAGTGCTAAAGCCAAGAGCTTTAAGTACCCTCCAGAGCACAGAAGCTCGCAAATGTAAATACCACTAACAGTCTATCCGAATGTAGACCGCGCAGAATGTTTCCTTTGTCGTTTGAATAGGCATTCCTATTATTACCAAGCACGAAGAGGCTGTAAGAAATTGTATAGATTTTTGTGATGATTTATTTTTTGTGTTGATTTTAGTCGAACGGTTGCCTCGTAGGTCACGCACGTCAGAAACGTGTCCTACGATGCAATGCCCTGCGTCCAGAGGCGTAGCTTGAGGCATACAGATATTTAGCATCACGTGCCAGTAATTTCCCCGGCACCCACACCCTTCAAACCGAAACACAGCAATGCTGCTTCACGGCAGAAATAGGCATGGTGGTAGTATGCACCCGGACGAGCTACTATACTACAAAAACCTTCCGTCTCAGTCGATAAATCGCAAATCGTCAAGGCTTCTGCCACTGACCTGACTGAGGGCCTCCATCCTCGCTTTGAGCTGTTCCTCCATTTCGGGGAGCGAAGACATCTGCGCTAACTTCTGTGAGGATAGCTCCAGCTTCTCCTCAATGGCCGACGTCTTCTCTTCTTGGAGCTGCGGAAAATGACTATGTACATGTGTTGCGAAGCATAGATGAGGCTAGGATCTAGTTTGGCTACAGTCATCACTATTATGGTTCATACAAAAACGTGCCGTAAGTTTCTCGCTTTCTTTTGGTTGCGTGGAACTAGCAGTTAGATTCACCTGGGTTTCAACGTTTCAAAGTGGTTTTGCGCTATAATAAAAAATAAAATTTAATGTAAGGGCTTCTGGCCCACCTGATGGTAAGCGGTCACTGTCACCTAAAGACGAAAAACATCGAGGGTGCTGTCTTTGCAAGTTTATTTAAAATGAATAAGTATAATAAATAATACCATTGAAGAAGTTAGGATTCAAAGTCTAGATTCTAGCCTTCATCAGTATTTATGTTAGGCATTAGTTACGTTTAGCTACAAATGTTAGGAATAAGTGTTAAATGCAGCGTGTGATTATGTTATTTACTTTTTGGTACCGTGTCCTGAAAAATTGTGTATTTCCTGAAAAATCGCAGAAGCACAGTAGATTTTCTATATCCACTGGGCTAGAGAGCTGAGAGGATATCGGTTCTTATACGGATTTCCACGTAGGATTAATAAGACTTACTTTTCGAAATCTGTCTAAACTTATATCAACAGTCTAAAATAAACATAAACAATGCCTATATTGCCATCTCTTATCAATTGAGATGACATACAGGGTTAATTTTTAACCGACTTCCAATCAAAAAGGAGGAGGTTCTCAATTCGGTTGTATTTTTTTTTTATAAATATTAAGAGTTTTAAACAATCCCAATAGGTATGCACCGAGAGGAATTTGTTGTAATCAAGTCAATAGTAGTTATTCTTCGAGTTGTCATTGATATTTTGTTCCTCACACGGTAAGATTTCTCCTATTCAATGAATAACTCTTGGAATCATTTAAAAATCTTTACAATAAATTGTGTGTATTTCTAGTGTATGCATAACGCAGTCACAATATCTGTGCACCCGGCTGTGTGACGTCACATTGGCAGCTCTCGCTCACACTTACGGCAAGCGTGGTGTGGTAGAGGGAGCAGGGAGCATCGTAACGAGGTGCACCGATATTGTGACCGCGTATAGTATAACTATAGACAAGTATAACTAGCGGCACATAAATTTAGCGCTGAGCGATACGCGGAGGGGATAGCTGCGCATGCGTCGTAGTGTGCGCATGTCGCGCACACTGGATGTGTGGATGTGTGCAGAATGTCCTATTGGTACAGAGAGCGGAGTGTGACTGGAGAGCCAATCAGCGCTACGCACGCCCGCCCTTCATTCCGCTAGCCCCCCTCAGGTACGTTATTTTTTATTTCTGCGCAATCTCGGTCAGCGCTAAAGTTATGTGCCGCTACCTATAGTTTACCTTGAGTTGCGCCTGCTTGTGCTGCAGCTCCTGGTCCAGCTTCTCATTGAGGTCGTGCAGCGACGTGGACTCGCGCTGTGCGTTCAGATACCGCTTCTCCAGCGTCGTGATGCGTTCCTCCTACAACCAACACAACATCTTATTAGATAGATAACTCTTTATTGTTCACCACACAGAAACGTAATACAAGATTTATGAAGATTTTTTGGCAAAACAATAGGGACCTTATCGGCGAGAGCGATACAAATACAAAATATTCATTTACTAAAGAACATACAAATTCAATAACAAGGGGTTCCCGCATTAGGACAAGCCTGTATCGCGGGAGGCCAAACCTCTCTTTTCCAGGCAACTTTTAATATTGGATGCTTGTACGGTTGTAGGCAATAAATATTGCACATCGGTTTTTCTGACCACACCACACTCAATTAAACCGAAATTAACTGATGTGCAATATTTATTGCCTACAACTATATGAAAGTGGATCAAAAGAGACGCAGTATATTTTCTATTGTGTGATTTCCGACATGCTACAGTCTTCTGGAAGCTTATATATATTTGACTCATAGGCCCGTATTCCGAAACAGCGCTTGAATCTGAGTCGAGTCTCAAGCACGGATTTTTGACACTGTTCAATGGAGAACTGTCATAAAATCTATGCTTGAGGCTCGACTCAGTCTCAAGTGCTGTTTCTGAAACGGCGCAGAGAATAATAGACTGACAGCGTCCCATAATATCTTCAGGCTGAAGACTACGATCGGGCGGGTGCAAGGGTTTAAGGTGTATTAGGGTGATTTTAATCTAGCCTGGTCTAACCTGGTCCTCCTTCTGCGCGAGGTTTTCCCTGAGGTCGCGCTGCAGCTTGGCGCACTCGTCCTGCTTCTTCGCCAGTTCCTTCTCCCCCCGCGCCAGCCGCTCTTCCAGCTCGGACATCTTGTTGTTGAGCTCCGCCACGCGCCGCTGCCATGAGCTTAGCTCTGCTGACTGGAACGTTCATGTTTTTGAGTTGGACACATCTAATAGGCATGAAGACAGTAATCAAGGACGTAATAACAGACGCCATGACACCAGCGAGCGTTTTGGCGTGAATTTGAAAATTTAAATTTAAATGTACTTTTATTGCACAAAAACCTTAATTTTCTACAGAAATATGATATATTTTAGACATAATAGATACTTCTGAATATGATAGAAGAGATTTTGAAAATTAGTCGTCATGCCTATTGTCATGAGGAATTTGTGCTGCGAATGCGCTTCGACCAAGCAAGTTTTATTTTATTGTGGTTAAATCATTTTCTGTGAGGTAGGTCTTCTTGTCAGAGGTAACTCACAACTCATCAGTACCACAAGCTCTGCCTGGCTCTGGTTTTGAGTCTATGAGCTCACCAGTGTATTATACTGTGTGTGTGACGTTTCGACCAAGGATTTATTTAGTCAACACTCACACAGACTTTAAACTAGAACGAGGGACAGAACCAGACAGAGCTTGTGGTAGGCCTACAGATCAGATGAACTATTGTTTAGGTCCGTATGCAGCAACAATGCTCGAGTCAGAATCGAGCCTCAAGCACTGACATTTTGACAGTTCTCCGTTGACATGTGTCAAAAATATATGCTAGAGGCTCGACTCAGACTCAAGCACCAGAGTATTCACTTTTGCTCATATAAAAAAGATTGCAGCAAAACGGTAAAGCATGTATTGCATCGTAGGTCATACGCATTAGGAACGTGCCCTAAATTTTAAATACATAAATACACCTTACCCGCACTATTATTTACTTACCCAAATAAATAATTATAATAGACAAAAATTAAAACTATGAATCTAAGAATAATAAACATACACATTAGGTAGGTAATATTGCTTATTTTAGTGTGCTAACTATCATGAACAAGAAATGTATAATGTTGAGTAGGTATGTGTAAGTATAGTGAGTAGGTTAGTCTATTAATATTGTGTTTCTAATGCTAGTTCTATTATGTACTGTAATATGCCTCTAAATTGATATTTTACATGCTTCTATGAATAATAAATGCAATTACATACTTATATTACTCTTTTGTAAAAGGTTTGCTTAGTTTTAAACTAAATCAACTAGATGGCGCTGTGTGTACTCAGTCAGAATTATACTTGTCGACTAAAAGCGAAATTGAAACATAGTCTGGGTATTGCCGTAATTACTAGCTTGCTAACGAACGCCATCCGATTTAGATCATTAGGTAAATAACTTGATCATTGGAGTAATTGCGTAACTTTTGTTGCTATCAAAACCCAGTCGCATCTGTCAGTTTTGATGTTTATTACACGATTTTGAGATTCAATTGCAATAAAAAACAAATAGAAACAAACTTATACTTAACAAGCAAGAAACTTCTAGGTTACGTATGCATATAAAATCCTTGTTGACAAGATATAGATAATAAATAAATAAAAACTATGAAGTCCGAACTGTTTCCATAATAAACATGAGATAGCGAATAGGAATTTCGCTTTGTAAAACTAGGATGGCAACAACGTGATCGCTGTTCCTTGTTAATTTCAAACTTTTGATAGCAACAGAATTATACAATCACCCGGTATTTCAGAGTACGTCACAAAATGTCCACATACTCATAATATACCATCATGGGTCTTCGTATTTATTTTCGGCCAATATTCGCTATTTTTTAACCTACTCTGAATATATATTTGATCGTGCATCCTATTTTGGACGAGGTCAAACTTGCAACTACATAATTAACTAAGTAGGTATATATAAGTCGTAGCTTAGTTACGGCTGAAGCAAGCTGTAATGTGTAGTTATTGGATGGCGACACGATGCAATTTGATGCAATGGCCACAGACCTTGTTTTTATGGTCTGTTCGAACTATTACGTATCATGATAGACCAATATCTATTGCTATGTAGAAAAGTAAAAGCTAAAATAAAAATACGTTAATAAAGATTTTGCTTGATTTTTAAAAACTTCCAAGAATTTCCATTTAAATAATGTAATTGTCTAAAAAAATGTTCTTTCTTCTCAAACAAAATGTAGGAAGCAGAAAAAAAATATTTGGTCATCAAATTCAAATAAAGAAGACGGACCAAACTGTAATATTTTTTTTTTCTATCACAATACGTAACCGCCCAAATTCTCGTATTCCAGCTAACCTGTTTGACGAGTGTGTTTTGCAGGTCTGAGATTTTCCGACTGCTTTCCACCTCAGTGTTCACATTATTTTGCTCCTGTGCCCACCATCAAACAAAATATTAAACGAACATAAAACACTAATCTATTGCTATGGCTTTACTCAATTTACTTACACCTTTTATTCACAAAAAAAAGTTTTTTTTTATTACATTTAGTAAAGCCACTTATTTGTTACATTCTCAAACCTATTTTAAGTAAATAATTGAACCAAGTTTTAAACCAGTAACAACAATGATTAAGCTAGAAAAATCTTTTATCTTGTTTTCAAAACGAAATCAAAATTGGTTCAGTTATTTTGGTGACCCTAGTAGCATTCACCATCTAAGTATCTAAGTACTATTTAGAACTTTTAGTTAGTGTTTCTGTTAAATTGTGTTTGTGTACGACTGTGCTCTCGAAAAGTAATATTTTTAGATACCAATAAAATCTAAAAGTTCAATAATAAAGCCTAACAATTCCCATAATGACACAAATCTTCAACTCAATAAGACGAGATAAGAATCAAGTCAAGATTTCATAAAATAAGAAAATGTCTGGGCACATACTTAGATACAGTCAACGACAAAAGAAAATGAAATTTCTGGTTGGTAAAGTTCAAATATTTCTTAAACCAGCTCACAACCAAAGTTAAATTTATATTTTTATAGATCCACCTTGAGGCTAACTATCTGCAAACTTAAGTTTCAATTTAATATCAAGACAAAATATACATTGAAAACTTAAACAATTAAAACATAATTTACTTTTGTCTATGACCGTTCCTCCTAAAGCCGGCAATTACACGTCCGATTTTTTCATTCGATTGTCTGATGGAAAAATCGGACGTGTATGCCGGCCTAAAGTTAAGGTACTGTGGTAGTTGAAACAGGATAAGGCGTTTAGATACCTTAACTACATGTTCGCCGTTCTGTTCTGGCGAGCCGGTCTGTACTTGACCATTTTCCTTTGGCTTGTCGCTGTCCTGTCCCGCTTTTACATTCTGTAACTGGAAATATAAGAATGTTATTACTAAGAAAAGTCTTTATGACCAAAAAGGCAGCAGGGCTACCACGAGCTCCATATGGTTATGGCTATGGCTGTCAAATTGTGTATAGATAGGCTGACCCACACATTCATTTGCTTCTTGGGTTTGAATATGTTGACACTGTTGACACAATTTTGACAGCCATAACCATATAAAGCTCAGGGTAGGCCAGGTCTGGTGGTAGCCCTAGAAAACTTTCTTCATACATAGTCTTCTTTATACATATCTGTGTGCGAAATAACCAAATCAGTTCGTTAACTAACCAAATTCAAAATTTTAGGCTATTTATTATAGCCTGAAAATGTGCGGTTTCGTTTTCGCAAGTAGGCCGCTGGCGAGCCTTTTTCCGTGACGCTACACACATGTTTTCGATTTTGTTTAGGTTTTACGACATGCCGGTTTCCTCACGATGTTTTCCTGCAACGTTTGAGAGTACCTACTGGCATAGGGCATCTACATTTTCAGACATAAAAACTAATAGGTGCACGACTAGATTTAAACCGACGACCTCAGGATCGTAAGTTCTCTACCACTAAATCACCAGTGCTTTTTCGAAGAATCACTTAAAAATTCCTGCTTTCCTCTGAAAGAAAGCGCTTATATTACGAGTTATCCAATATAAAGGTAGAAAGGTAAAGAATGCTCAACTTACTTCTTCTTTGGTTAAAGCTAATTCTTCTTCTAACGCTGTATTCCTTTCTAACGCTACTCGTAACCTCTCCCGGACCTGGAACAAACGACACATTATTTTATTTGCATATATCCAGGCTAAGATGATGAACTCCCATGAATACAATAGAAGAGCTTAGCAGTAGTAGGAGTGACTGCTGAAACGACGACTAATAGAAGAGAGTGGCGATCAAAAACCTGTTTTGCTGACCCCACATGAAGTGGGATAAGATCCAAGAAATTAATGATGCAGTAGTAGAGCTCTTGTGTGTGAGTCGTCCGGGAAACCACCATGAGAGAAACCACAGTAGAAATAAGCATGGCGGTACTACCACCTTGCTTATTTTTGCTGTGTTTCGGTTCGAAGGTGTGGCCTCTGGATGAAGAAGGCAATTGTATGCCTCAAGTTGATGGACGTATGTGTGTGCATCGTATGGCTTCATCTGCGTAACTAACGAGGCATTGGTTTGTTAGGCGATAGTTACCATTTAACATAAGGTGTTTGTTCCATCAACTCATCATCATCATTTCAGCCCGTTTGCACCTACTGCTGGGCCTCCTCTTTACTACGCCACTATTTTCAGTCCCTTGCGAGTTTCATCCACTGGTGCCCAGCAGTTTCAACAGTGTCGTTTGACCGACAGGCTGGTGCTCTGCCTCTAGGTCTTTGAGCATTCCTTGGCCACCATTCTGTAGACGCATTCGTCCATCTCTCGTCGCCCCTAGTTATCAAGCTAATTGTATAAAATATGAGTCATCATCATCATCCACAGCCGGCCTTCACCTACTGCTGGGCGTAGGCCTCTCTCTGTATGTACCACTGTTTACGGTTATGTCCTAATCTCATCCAGATTTTGCACGACCGACGCCTCTTTATCCAGTTGCTGGACGCCATTAAGAGCCTTACTCCACCTGTCATCAAAAACCAAATAGTTTGGTGATATTACCTTCTCGTCCAACGCCTTGTGATGCTCGAAGAGACTCTTGAGCGCCTTTAGCACCTCCACCTCGGAGGAGACTCCTGACTGCGCGGCCGCTTGCCGCTTCACCACCGTCATGCGCAGCGACCGCTCGTGCCGCGACACCAGGCATTCTAGGTGCTCGAGCAGTAGCTGTAATACAGAGGAACCTTTACTACTACCAGAAATACTACCACAAACATGTGTAATAATACTAGGTCTAGAACTAAATCTTAGTTGTAGAGTGGTGGAGTTGTGGAGCTGACTAAGCCGCGATGTTTCCTCACAGTGTTCACTTACGTCGTCTGACAACATGTGTATTTTGCACTAAGATTCTGTAGGCCGACCACAAGTTCTATCTGGCTCTGTCTTTGGCTATGGTTTAAGTCTGTGTGAGTGCTCACCAATGTATTAAACTGTGTGTGACGTTTTGACGTAGGATTTATTTAGTCATCACTCACACATACTCAAAACCAGAGCCAGAGACAGAGCCAGACAGAGCTTGTGGTAGGTAGGCTGTTTGAAATAATACTTTGGTGTATTACGTCTGGCTGAATCCTATAAATTATTCTATGAGCTTACAAAAAAATCTATTGCATAATATAATAAAGTAGATGATACCTTCCCCCAGAATACCGATAGCTTAAACCAATAAATCGCTTCGTTTACCAATTCAATGGAATCGAAGGAGCTAGGACAACAAATCGGAAGGCCGGGGTCTAGACGGACGCTGAATTATTCAGCGAACTTCAACGAATATGTCGACGGCTGGGTACATCTGTTACTATAATATCTTTCAACATTTAAACAGAGTATAACATATCCTATAGAAGTGTCCAAGGATAGAGGAATTACCCAAATGTTATACATTGCTCTTGTCTGAATTTCACTGGACCAGTTTGCAGGCATATCGCCATTGGCAGAATACTGATGTGACACACGGTTTTGTATTTTATCTTAGGCTCTGACTTTTGCTATCTAAAGGCCTGCGTACACCAAGGTCGCTGGCGCTGTCAAATTTGACAGCGTTTCACTGATTGCGATGTATCATGTAATGAGATAACAGTGTGTGTCAATTTTTAAAAGCTTCTTGATTGATGATTCCAAACACATCAATTTAAGTGGTCGTTTATCAGTTTGCGGAGGCACCCTCGCAAAAAGATTGTTATTTTGAGTTTGTCAACTATATTTCGAACTATACCATGCCAATAACCAATAAGAATCATCGTACACCGTTTTGCGGAAAAGTTCCCATAGGAAAGTGCTTTTTAGGGTTCCGTAGCCAAATGGCAAAAACGGAACCCTTATAGATTCGTCATGTCTGTCTGTCTGTCTGTCTGTCTGTCTGTCTGTCTGTCTGTCCGTCCGTATGTCACAGCCATTTTTCTCCGAAACCGTAAGAGCTAGACTGATGAAAGTTGGTGAGTAGATGTATTCTGTGAACCGCATTAAGTTTTTTACATAAAAATAAAAAAAAAACTATAAATTTCGGGGGTCCCCATAGTTGAAACTAAAACTCAAAAATTTTTTTTTCATCGAACCCATACGTGTGGGGTATCTATGAATAGGTCTTCAAAAATGATGTTGAGGTTTCTAATATCGTTTTTTTCTAAACTGAATAGTTTGCGCGAGAGACACTTCCAAAGTGGAAAAAAGTTGGTCCCCCCCCCTCTAACTTCTAAAGTAAGAGAATGATAAAACTAAAAAAAATATATGTTGTACATTACTATGCAAACTTCCAACGATTTTTGGTTTGAACGAAATCTGGTCAGTAGTTTTTTTTTATACGTCATAAACCGTAAACCGCAAT
This sequence comes from Thera obeliscata, assembly GCA_947578465.1. Lineage (NCBI taxonomy): Eukaryota > Metazoa > Arthropoda > Insecta > Lepidoptera > Geometridae > Thera > Thera obeliscata. The sequence continues at coordinate 15,812,762 of OX387912.1, read as the reverse complement.
TTACCTTTCGACGAACTACAAGAACCTTATTATGTTACATCAAGTAACATAATATAAAGGTTTTTGTAGTTCGTCGTGCTACGGAACCCTTCATGGGCGAGTTCGACTCGCACTTGGCTGCTTTTTATTCATTGTTCTATAGGTCTGTTCTCCAATTCTGACTTACCCTGGTGTTGTTTCTTTCTGCCTTGAGTTCTGAGATCTCTTCCTCTCGCTCTAACAGTTGTTCCCGCGCTTGGTTTAATTCTTTTGTAAGGGTGGAGAATTCCTGTTGACAAAGAAAAAGTTGCGTTAATTTAATATTCAAAACTTTATGTCACTTTCGCAAAATTATAATAGTATCTTATGAAATCATAACTGGAAATAAAACATAAAATTAAACAAGACGTTTCCTTCGTATGAAAATTTACTGCACAGTGAAAAATTTCGTGAAATTCCCGCCATTTCACTTTGAATACTCCGTAACTCAATTTAAAAGACCACTTAGCACTGCCACACTGCAATTTTGTGGGAAACTTTTAAAATGACGTTTCAATTTACAAGCGCATTAAATTCGGCGAGTGAAACATTTCACAAAAATACTGAGCGAAAAACTCATCACAAAACTATCGAACTTTGCCCCGGTGTCGGCTAACATTGTATTGGTTGGAATCCATCATGGTCAAATAAAATAAATCCATCAACCATCTATTCGTATTGTTTGTTTGTCTATAAAGCGGGACTCGATGTGTAGTATCCAATATTTTATTAAAATTGTCTGTGGCTGTTTTGCTGTTTCCATTTAGGGCGATTGCCCACGACAAACATAAACAACTTCAAAAATGGAATAGCGAGAGTATTTGAAACTAGTATTGAACTTTTATGTTAAGCCTTGCGCACATCTAGCGAGTTGGCGATGGCGATCAGTGAAACGCTATCAAATATGACAGCGACATTTGATAGTTTATATTCTATGACGTTTATATCATTTGACAGTTTTTCCCAGATCTTCATCGCCATCGCGCTAGGTGTGCCGCAAGCCTTTATGGATGAAAATATTGTCTAGGTGCACACAGGTGCTCAAAGGAACCTATGAGCAGGTAGGATTTTAAACCAGAACTGACATCGTGTATTCACGGTATTGTACACTACAAGGATTTATTCTAGGGATGTCAAAACAAATATTTCAAACTTTTGGCAGTTTTATTTTACCTTCTATGTATCATCTTGGTTTAACTCAAAGTCCACTCCTGAGCTACATAAGCTTATAGGAGGTACATTACGTACTCATCAATATTTACTGTAGTATTTTTTAAAGGTGACATACATGTATTGTATTCAGCGCACAACGTTCAAGAAACAAGCTTGCAACACTGGCATTGATTAAGCTTAGGCTACCCAGTGAAAATTTAGCAAATGAAACCGCGGCCTTGATCTAGTTCTAGGTAATCTAGGTCTAGAGGCACCTGAATTAGGCTGCCTACAACGCCCACTGCCAAGCTATGGACGCTAACAAACAATTTGCAAGCTGTAATTGCCTATCCACTGCTGCCTTGTTGCCATTCAACAGAGAGATTTGAAGTGTAAGTGAACGTGATATCCAAATAAAAAGTAACCTATATTAAACTTCTATTCCAGGACTTTTAACAATATAATTATTTGAATGTTTTCATTACAAACATTCGAAATTTCCTTTTAGGGCAGAATGTTATTTTCGTTGTTCAACCCTAGTACTCGTGTCTCGTGGAGAGTATTATATTCCTTGACTCGTGTAGATCTGCAGTTTTCCGTATCCCCTAGATTTAGCTATTATTCTCAGGTATTCCCACACTCTTTTGACAGATCCACAATACAGCCGAGGTTTGACTTTACCTTGCTTTGTGGTTCAAAACTCTTTGAGGAGGCAGGTTTTTCTAACAACAGATTTTTCGGTGCATGTTGAGCTCACTTTGAGTTAAAGTGAGCTCTTATTTTTATTTGTTAGTCGATAAAGAAGTACCTTCAAAACATAACATCGTTGATAAGGTTTTGCAACTCTCTTGTTTATAAGAGAAAACCCAATTCTTGCAAACATTTCTTAACACTTTGGTTCTCAAGCAAGGATTCCTCTAAGCCTAGATATCTATGTAATTTATAGCCTCCGCGAGAATGGACCTGTGATTTATTGAACGAATTCCTCATTCGACCTATTTTAGTGATACCTCTGGCAACAGTTGTCTGTGAGTTTTGGCTGAGTGTTATCCGCGTTTAGAAGTAGATCAACATGGATTCTTTTGGATTTTAAATCATTTGTATAGTATAGTTTGTAAGGTTTGAATATATTTAATGTCGCTTTTCTCGAAAGCGACTCGCTGTCATACAATGTTAGTTGAAGTATGTGTACGCCATAAGCATTAAAAACACCAGGATTTTTGCATAACTTTTGCTAAAGGTATTCGTAAAAGCTTGCTACTATTTTCCCACAAATTAAGCAAGTTGCCAGCTGTATAGTTATCACACGACACTGAGCGTGAGCTCCATTCGGGTCGCTTCGCTCTAATAAATCTTTTGAAGCACATTCGCAAAACTCAGCTCAAGCCCACAGATTGGAGGAACAGCTTGCTAACTCTTTATAGGTACTTAGCTGTATTTTAAGACCGGATTCGAACTATATCGGGGCTTAGCATAGATTATATTAACTAGAGTTCGAAACGAGTTCGATGTGATACTGGGTTAAATAAAGCCAGTGTGACAAGAGCTTTTTTTAGGTGCAGGCAGTTGATCCCTATTTTTGGACTTTGAAATTGTTTATCATGACTCAAAAAACAATCTACTTATTTTAAAAACTGCAAAAGAAAAACGACAGTTTAAATCATAGAATTGGTCCGTTGAATTGTCCGTTCTCTATCTTGATTTCAGTATTCAGTATATTTATTGCCATAACTATTATGCATGTAAATTTAACAGTAGAACTAGTTTTTGAATCAATACATAAATTTACCCTGTAAGGGTGTTGCAATACTTACAGTAGAAGCGGGCCGATATGATTATAATCACGCAGATTGTAAGCAGGTTAATTATGATTATGTTTTACAGATGCAATCATAGATCTTACTTACCATTGATCAAATACTTTAAGCTTGGAATTTGAAACGATTTATTGTGCAACCAATCGTTAAGCTAAAGGCTTTCTCTATTTTAAACACTATTAAAATATTCAGTCCGCTCAGCTGAGGGACTTCCAGTCAACGCTTACCAAATGATATTCCCTTTCCAGTTGTTGGATTATTTTGCAGGTTTCCATTGCCGCATTACCATAAGCAAATATGTCTTTCCGGGACTTCTGGGACAGTTCGGGACTCGGGTGCATTAATGCACCATTAGCGGAGATGTGTGATAGTGCTTCTGCACTTCCGAAGTGGCTTAGTAAGGTTGAAATATGAGCTCGTGGTAATTTAATTTAATTTTATGAGCATTAGTGACGGGAGTACTTAGTTGGTCAGTGTTCGTCTTACCATTGCTTATTTAATATTTTTTATATTGTGGTCAAACCACATTCACTATCTAACCCCAAATTATTTAAATACTTACTTATTTTTTTTTTTCTGGTTCGACTACCACCTACAACGTCGAGCATTGGGGTATGCTGAAAACCAGCCCTGTGCATCATCTATGTATGTTGCACAGAATTAGTGCTGAGCCTACTCCTATTGTCAAACTGTAAAATTTATATAATGTGTTTTATTTTTATGTGTTGTTTGTGTCTTATTTGGCAATAAACTTCTTTGTATTTGTAATTAAGCAGAACTTGTACTATGGGAACCAAATAACTGATATAATACTTATATACATATTTTTTTGTAAATACATACTTAGAATACAACATAGCATCTAGACAGAGAACAATCACTTACGTTCACCACATAAATATTTGTTATCGGTGGTAATCTCATCAAATTGAATTTGTGAACAAATACAATTACTTAGAAGCGAATAAACTTGGCTAGACCGTTTCTCCAGTGTCTGGATTCCATGATCGCTCAACCTCAAGACGGAAAACGGCGAAAAAACCTTTTATTAACGTCTTCGAAGGCCGAAGTCCATGTAATACTTATAAAGGGTACACAGAAGGCTGACAGTAAAGTGGAATATGATGATGGTATTACATAAATGTGTCGTAAATAATGTACGATCGGTCCGTATTAGTGTCGAGTGAGGCGTTTATTACGGCAGTAATCGATAGGCAATTCATCCCTGCTACCCTGTAGGGTAGTCATTCCGGGGTAGTACACGACCGAATAAGTCGCGTAAAGTCTCACTCAATTAGAACTCCCCTCATCAATTTCCTGGAAGAACGATTTTGAGTCTTCTCCATCCTTCGTCGCACAATGTCGTCCATCCATCGGGAAAAGACACGTCTTAAGCTTTTTCCTGTTTTTTTTTATAAATAACTAATGCTAATAACAAAGTTTAGGTAAAAACAAATAGATAAAAGTATAGGACGGCACGATGCTGTCAATAAAATATATTGAAGCGCGGCGGGAGACCGCATTCTGGGGTAGATAGGGCATGTTTAAACGGATATTGTTTTTGTCCTAGACTATCATAACATTTCCATTGTATTTCGGTATTCTAGATGACTAAGGCTTATACCATTACAACCCCGACTACAATGAGCGTGTTTTTATGTTTGGGGCCATAGAAGGTTCTTTCATGTTCCTTTATTGTGGTCGCGTATCTCCGAGATAGATGCCGTTAATGTGATTTTCTACTGAGTAATAAGATATTTTTCTTAGCCTTATCATCATCATCATCTGCCAGCGTACCTTGCACTAAGAGGCACAAGTTTTTTAAACTATCTTTTATCATTCTCGTTCGTCATCTCTCTTATAAAGCCATTGTTTGTGCAAATGAAGTAGAGTGATGAGATTACATCTCAAAGCCAAGGTCTAATAAGTTAAATGGAAAACATTTTTTTAATTATTTTATAGTACACACTTAAGGAAACCACAAAGACTTTATAAAGTCCCATAAGGTTAGAGCCCTCTTAATCTTTCAGCTTAATCGAATCTTAACTCTTGGGACATTACGAAAATCTTTACGAAAATAAAATTCAAAGCATTTCCACAAAACATGGCTAAAAGAGATGACGAATGATAAAATACCCTACATAAGAACCTCTTTGATCAGTTACAAGTTATCTAACCCATAATTCTTTCAAACAATTTGCCTTTGAAATTTCTCAAATCAGTTGATGGAATTAAGTCTTTGCCGCTGGAATTTCATTATACCACCGGTATGCGGTAACAAAGCTGTTCCTCGCCAGCCGTCTGTAACACGTAGTTTGTGTGGTGAGACCTGTGAGACTCATGTTTCCTTAGCGACCTGATCCTTGTTAGTAAAGTTCAAAAGCATGGTTCAACTCAGACAGACAGCAACAAAATGTACGCATAAATGTGTAAGTACGATCTTAGCAAGTCTGAAATCGAGGGAATCTTCCTGAAAATCTTTGGGACTTATTCGGATTGATGATTATGATAATTTAATGAGTAATTTTTTATCGACATCAAATAAAAAAGGAGGAGGTTCCCAATTCGGTATTTTTTTATTATTATTGGATAACTTCACCATCTATAAGCCGATTTTAAAAAATATTTTTTATCTTCTAAAAGGTTATACTTTCAGATTGGTCCCATAGAAATTTCATCAATATCGATTCGGCCATAAAGTCGGGTTTTCAAGTTTTTTAAAGCTCACTTTGTGTATTTGAATGTGACTCGAATTACCACAAATGCTCTTTTAGTCGAATACTGTGCGTGCGAAGCTGCGGGTGGCAGCTAGTTCTAAATAATTTAAATTACTCACAGTGAGTGCTCACTCCCGCAGCGAGAATCGTTGTTTTACTTCGCTACGCCTTCTTTTCCCGCTCCGCTGTCCACGCCACCAAATTGAATTTCTCTTACGTACGTACTGTCAGCCACATCGTTAAGGTAACTCTAATAAATTGAGGTTTATACCTAAAGTAAGATCTTATCACAAGTAACTGAAATACAACCATTGCGTTCTCTTAAAAGCTAAATAAATACGATCAATATAGAATTTTACACACAACACCATTTAATCCAAAACTTAGTTCAAGGAAACAAAGGTATTCTTAATGGTGTAATTAACCTAAGAGACAATATTTCACCTAAATTCTAGCACTGTGTGACACATTAGTGAAATCTGCTCGTCTATAAATAAGTATTACCAATAAAACTTTTTTTTTCTATTTATTGTGATATTATTGAAAACACAAAACTAGATATTAGAATTAAAACTGTTCATACCTACGTGTAAATCAAATATATTAAAATCAAATTTTAATATGCCAATTCGACCGCGCAGATTTAGATACCAAAAGCTTTTAACAGTATGGATATTCATTCTTCAATCAGTCTTATTGGATTTGTAATTTCCGTTCAGTTGGTAATAATTCCGCTCACTCGTCTGCCTAACTTTTGAGTGGTGAAAGTTACTGTAACATTACCACAGTTCCAGTTAGGTACTGTAAAATTACCAAAATTCCGGTGAAGCCAAGGGCGATTCTCTCATGTTTTATCATGGCTAAGTTGACTGCGAATTTAATTAAATTTTTATTTACATTGTCTATGGATATTTATTTATTTATTGTATCTACGTCACTAAGGTAAAGGCCCATAATAATATAAGCTCTGTCTGGCTCTGGTTTTGAGTATGTGGGAGTGTTGACTTAATAATTCCTACATCGAAACGTCACACGCACAGTAGCACTGGTGAGCACTCACACAGACTCAAAACTAGAGCCAGAGACATAGCCAGACTGAGCTCGTGGTAGGCCTACTAAATCAGAGACCATAGAAACAGGGAATCCAGAGGTTTAAACCCAATGAGTGGCTGAAATTACGAAGATTTCAGTGGTGCTTTAAAAGCATGCAACTGGAGGTGCAACATCTGACCGGCGCTGAAACCTTGCTGCAAACCACTAAGTAAAGCATACTGACCTGTAGTAGAGTGGTATGGACCCGGCACGTGCAAACGGCGCCATTTTTCCTTGCGCACGGCGTGCCTAGCCAAGCGCACGCGCCGCCGCGCATCGCGCGCGACCATGTCGCAGCCAGCGCGCATGCGTCACCGACACATCACCACAATCATCATCATCAATACTAAAAGCTTTATATGTTTATTTGCACTGCGCAGATTTCAAAACTCATTTTTCGCTTTCAATCATATGCGCACAATATTGTCCACTCATAAAATTCCACTGATAGGTTTGTTTTTTGTTTGTATTTTGTAGAGGTAGATTAATCTCAGGTTTTAAACTATGTTCAGATTACGCTGCCATGTTTTCCGGAATTTCATTTATTCTTGAAAGTAAAGTTTGGGAAAGTCGAAAGTTGATGTTCACATAAGCTTTATAAACTTTCGCGAGCTTAGCACGTAGTCAGTATCAGTTGTCTAAGTCTAAAGTTGCAGAAATTTTGCAGTTGGATTTGAGCACTTTTTACGTAACTTTGGCTGGTAACATTTACATGGACGAAGGTTTGCACGACAAATTGAGGAGAGTATTCACTGTTTCGTACCAATTAAAAACCGATGACCTTCCTGTAAAACCAAACCACTGTAATTTGCCGACAACTGTAATTGTGGTTGATTGCATATTTTTCAACGATATGCCGTGCCACATCACCATTATTGCCTTTTACCCTTCGGACCACTAAGAGAGTAGGTACAGGTAAAGTAACTTAACTACTTCAATTCACTTTTTTATTTCTTTAACCATGTTTTTTTCTTGTATTGTGAATGTTTTAAAAGTGTTTTCAATTTGTAAAGACAAGTCAAATCGTTGTTTTCTCAAGAGCTCGCGCCGAACTCCTAAGTTGCAATTTCATTTCGACTTTGGAAGCGAAATTAGGGAGGAGTTGCGTCGTTACCTCAAACTATTCTAGAATACAATTATTTATTTACGTGTTAAAATTATAAAGCTTTCACCTTTATTTTTATTCGCTAATACTAGAAGGTATATCACTCGTAGACACCTTTGTAAATATTTGTAAAGTTGTATTTGTGTTGTATTTGCTGACGTAACATAAAATGTAGCAAGCGAATAAGTTCTCAATTAAAGAAAGTGCCCATCTACTTTCTTACATCAAAGAAACGGCATCAAACAAGCCAAAATAAAATCCATCATAAAATACAGACCTCTGTTATAAGTGGAAAAAAATGTTTCAGGTACAAAGGGCGAGCTACAAAACAAGGACAATAAAATATGAGGGCTGCAAAAATCTGCCGAAATAACACCCTCACTTTACTGATTCATGGATAGCTTTAAAATGTCTTACGAGGGTTTGCCGATTTGAGGGCGAAAGGAGGGTTAGAGATTGGAATTGTAGGACTTGAGAAGCACCGAATTCTTTCCCCATCGGTAATTTCAAAAGCGCGAAATGTTTTGTATGTCGGGTATTTTTGATTTTGAATAAAATCAATACGCCTCTAGCTTTACGGCTGTGCATCGAAAGGCACACTTGCAGGATTTGTTCTGCGAAGCTATCGTTCGCTAAGCTAAGAACAGACTAAGTAATAAAAGGAATTCTTTACAAAACTGCCATACTTCGTTTAAAAACCAGTTCTCGATCCTCTACTAGAGCTTTTCAACTAAGAAACTAGAACACTAGCGTCTAAGTAAAGTTCAATGTTAATCTTCATAAGGCTCCTTCGAGGCCAACGTCCACTAAAGCGAAACTTGTTTGTGAGAAAATAGCCAGCCTTGCTAGACTATTAATCACACTGAATCATCCACAATCCATTCATAACTTGAAATAACCTCTGGGACTAACACTGGACCTCGTCTTCAAATATCAGTTTTCGTCATAATTTATCAAGAATAATCTCAACCGTGCTTAGTTAAGTAATGCAATTATTATAATTAGACATAATCGCTCAATATCTTCTTCTTCCTGCCCTTATCCCACTTTATTATGTGGGGTGGACTTGTGTCGGTTATAACCGTTCAAAATCAAGCCACTAAAAAAAACTAAACTCTGACTTGAGGTATTTTATTTTATTTATTCAGGGACAACAAACAGCTACAACATAAAAATAAACTAAATTAGCTTAAGAGTAGGTATTATTCTACCTACCTACTTGACTAATAATATTGCAGCCCACTGCGTTATCCTCAAGTTAAATTGATTGATCAGCTATCCGGTTCCCATATTACAAGCTCTGCTTAGTTTGGGGCTGGGTAGTGTTGTGTGAATTGTCCACAATATTTATTATTATTATTAATTAATTATAACTGCGCCACTTGAGGCATTAAAAATATAGAATACATTGAAATAAAGAATTGAAATTGGATTATTACATTATATAGGTACAGAGGTACTGGTGAACAGTGGCCTGAAGGTTCAGTTTCTTCGATTCGCAGATCCGTGGGCTGCAAGCCATCAAAGCGCGGTCCCATCGGAGCCGTATACAGTAATTGGCGAGGTTTACGAGTGACTGAAAGTGGGGCTGCCTATCTGTATCTATGCTTAGGGACGAATGTATGAGGAAAACGGTGCCAATGTTTTGACCAATCAAGAGGATTTCAACTTTGAAGTTGGCCTTTCTTGGACGACAAGCTCGATCATAGCTACTATAACATACGCTGAGTGACGACCAATTTTTATGTCATTATCTCTTTGTAAATGATCCTTGTGTAATATATGTGTAATTTTCTGGCATAAAATAAATAATTTGATTGATTGATTGATTGATTGATCACTTAACAGAAAGGTTTTGGTAGAGCCAATGATAGTAGTCAGTAGATGCTACATAGCAGACAGAATTAGCAAGTAGATGCAATTTGCAGACCATAATTAGTGATTAAACGAACTTACCCGTATCTATCATAATTATCGAAGGTTTCGTCCGAAGCTACGAGTATTAGCAAAACATAAACAGGGTCTTATTAATAATCCTGGCGTAGCGTTGGACTAGTTAATCCGTGTTTTGTCTCTTGCATTGACATGCAATTGTCAACTCGAGCAAATGTGACAAAACACGGATTAACTAGTCCAACGCTACGCCAGGATTATTAATAACACCCTTGTAGTACAGCTCGAGAACCGTCAAAAAACAAGTATGTACTTACATATTATGTAACGTAGATACATTTTAGACGTATCTAGTTTCTATTTTTAATCATAAAATCATTATTTTAAAGGTACTTTCCTACCTACATATCATTAGGTACCTATGGAAAGTAGCTTCAATTTGCATCAAAATTAAATAATACCAACGTCTGTGCCTCGCAGAATTTGCTTTGCCTGCAAATCCGAGCGCGTCGGCTCGGAGGCACTCGGGCGTGTTCGTATAGCGCGGTGCGCGAGCGCCCCGTCGCTGCCACAACCGCCATTCTCCGGTCGGTCGCGGTTGCTCGTACACGCTTCTGAGCGTGTCGTTTGCCGAGCGCCGCCCGACCGGGAATCACTTTGAGGAACCTAAATTCTATTCCTTTTAATCTACTTAATATTTTCTTACGTAGACATATCACTCTCGTAAGCCATAATGTAGTAAATTCAGTTTTAAACCCGTATATCGGTAAGTGTTGAACAACCGTCACAAAAATGTTGTAGGTAGGTTCGTGGCATTTTGCAACGAACTTTTATTTGATGTTTCTTTGTGTAATCTTTCTTCTTTTCAGCTTTAGCTTGCTTTTGTTTTAATTAGCTAGGTATCTAATCTTTTATTAGATATCCTATTTCACATTAACTTCACATTTTGTTCATTTCATGTCATTTTAATTTATGTAATTTTACATTCTTTCTTTCTCATTTCATTCATTTCTCTTTGTAAACTCCGCTCTGATTGTGACCTCACACACCACCGGTCGTACTCACCTCACCTCATCATTACGTTTGCTTCGCAACGGCGGTGGTCACAATCAGAGGGTAATGAACCTGGACCTGCTGGTGACACCTACTATGTTACTTTCCAGGGTTCAATGTTCGGACTTCAACGTTCGGATTCAATGTTCGGACTTCAACGTTCGGATTCAAAATTGGGACTTCAATGTACGGATTCAAAGCTTGGATTCAAAGTTGGGATTCAAAGTTTGGGATCTCAAGTTGATACTGCAGTATTGGGAGGACTTATTCGTGTTCCCCGAGTCACCCACCGACGTCAACTACGTGTGACCACGAACTCCTTCTGACTCCTTCTCGTACCTCGGCCGCCGAAGCAAGCCGGCCGACGTCTACAAACTTGAGGGGAGTACTTTTCCACCTCCTACTTGAAAGCAACCGTCAAATCAGTGACCGGGCAATTGTAAGAACCGTTAATAAATTTGTATACTGTTTTATTGTGTTTCTTTTACAACCAATAGACGTATCACTGGCGCCCATACGTGTTCTTGGTCACTGATTTTGCTTTCAGGTAGGTTGTGTTTTTTTTTGTGGTTGTGTGTGTTTTTTATTTTATTTTGTAAAACGTTCTTTCTTTTCAGCTTCTTTATTTTTGGTTGCCGGTAACTAAGGTGTACGTAACGTTTTTTAAGTATTTTGTTTGCAACTTAAAATACAGGGTGCAACAAAATTAGTTGATTTTTGTGTCTATTTTTTTTTTATTGATTTATATATTGTTTAATGACTGTTACCGTTACCAGCACCTTCTGTTTTGTAAAATACATATTTTTTTTTGGTACAGTCGGCACAAAAATTTTGTGTAATATTTTTTTCTTCTCCTTTCATTTTTTTATTGTATGTTTATTTCGTTCGTACACATTAGTTGCATTTAAACGCTTTTTTTATTTTTATTTTTGGTTACAATATTTTCATTTTTTCTAATTGAAAAGAAAAACAACCAAAACGTTACTCAATTTTCAAACCTTACTGTAACAGGCGGAGTATTTTGTTGTTTTTTTGTAGTGACTTACATACGTTGTTCAACTTTTACCGATACTTTTTGATATACCTATATTTTTTTATTACTAAACTTTTTTGTCCATTAAGACCTTTTGTCAAAACATTTTTTTTTACTTTCGTGCATCCTTCCACCATTTTGGATTATGTATTTGTTGGGTTTCAAGTTCATATCACAACTTGAACCCCTTTGATGTGTGAGTGCGTCAGTAATTTTAATACACAGTTACTGCCGCTATATTGAAAGCGTGAAGTATGAAATATGAAGCGTGAGGTATGCAAGATGATGAAAGGTATGAATGTGTAGGCAAATACTCGCTTATTTTCCTTTTAGAAGCTATTTTATTATTTCATTTATATAACATCTGCAACTTTCCTTCTTTTGGCGATCGACACTAACTCGCACACACTGGGACCTTTTTTTCCTTATAGTGTGCCATATGTGAGCAAGTGTAGATTTTGAAAGAATTGTGAGCTTTAGCTTTTGGACTTGCACATTATTTGTAAGATTTCAAACTTTACGTCTAGAGTTTACCATGCGGATTTTATCCTTTTAAGAAATAATAAAATCCGTCACTAAGCGCGGGGGTATTGTAACGTAGATACATTTTAGACGTATCTAGTTTCTATTTTTAATCATAAAATCATTATTTTAAAGGTACTTTCCTACCTACATATCATTAGGTACCTATGGAAAGTAGCTTCAATTTGCATCAAAATTAAATAATACCAACGTCTGTGCCTCGCAGAATTTGCTTTGCCTGCAAATCCGAGCGCGTCGGCTCGGAGGCACTCGGGCGTGTTCGTATAGCGCGGTGCGCGAGCGCCCCGTCGCTGCCACAACCGCCATTCTCCGGTCGGTCGCGGTTGCTCGTACACGCTTCTGAGCGTGTCGTTTGCCTAGCGCCGCCCGACCGGGAATCACTTTGAGGAACCTAAATTCTATTCCTTTTAATCTACTTAATATTTTCTTACGTAGACATATCACTCTCGTAAGCCATAATGTAGTAAATTCAGTTTTAAACCCGTATATCGGTAAGTGTTGAACAACCGTCACAAAAATGTTGTAGGTAGGTTCGTGGCATTTTGCAACGAACTTTTATTTGATGTTTCTTTGTGTAATCTTTCTTCTTTTCAGCTTTAGCTTGCTTTTGTTTTAATTAGCTATGTATCTAATCTTTTATTAGATATCCTATTTCACATTAACTTCACATTTTGTTCATTTCATGTCATTTTAATTTATGTAATTTTACATTCTTTCTTTCTCATTTCATTCATTTCTCTTTGTAAACTCCGCTCTGATTGTGACCTCACACACCACCGGTCGTACTCACCTCACCTCATCATTACGTTTGCTTCGCAACGGCGGTGGTCACAATCAGAGGGTAATGAACCTGGACCTGCTGGTGACACCTACTATGTTACTTTCCAGGGTTCAATGTTCGGACTTCAACGTTCGGATTCAATGTTCGGACTTCAACGTTCGGATTCAAAATTGGGACTTCAATGTACGGATTCAAAGCTTGGATTCAAAGTTGGGATTCAAAGTTGGACTGCAAAAGTTGAGTCTACAATATTGGGAGGACCTATTCGTGTTCCCCGAGTCACCCATCGACGTCAACTACGTGTGACCACGAACTCCTTCTGTCTCCTTCTGACTCCTTCTGGTACCTCGGCCGCCGAAGCAAGCCGGCCGACGTCTACAAACTTGAGGGGAGTACTTTTCCACCTCCTACTTGAAAGCAACCGTCAAATCAGTGACCGGGCAATTGAAGAACCGTTAATAAATTTGTATACTGTTTTATTGTGTTTCTTTTACAACCAATAGACGTATCAATTATGTGAAAAACTATTGGTAATTACCATTTTTATCAGTCACTTTTATGTATTTCATAGTCATCTGCGTTCTAACAAAACGGTTTAGGTTTCCATTAGTCGCTGGAGATATGCCGACCGCATCAAAGTCAAAGCAATCTAACTGAACATCCTTATCATTTCAACATGTCACAACCAGCCTCACTTAGCTCGAAATAGTCGTTAAACATAATCATACATCTGAACAAGTTTAAAATCAGTGCTGGATGTACTTCCAGCAAAAGCTGAATTTACACCCTTTGTACTCGTATCTTTAGTAAAAATTTAGTTCTAGGTTTATAATGAGGCAATAAACGTTTTTTTATTTTTTATTATTATTTATTTAAGTACATCTAATTTATTATACAGCACGTAAATGAAATATATTTATTATGTGTAAGTTTTATTAAAAATACCTAAAATTGTAAAAGAATATTTCTTTGTTATTTTTCTTTTGCATTATGTATGTAGTATAAGCTACGCATCAATATTTTGTGACTATCTTTTATTTTTGCAATCACCCCTCGTAATTAAGTTTTTTTTTATGTATCATTGTCTATTTATAAGTTTTGGTGATCAATAAAGTATTTTCTATCTTTTTAAATGACTCCAAACCCGGTATTACCGGAGAAGAGTAAGAATCTCCCAAAGAGCAGTAATAGTACCTATACTAGGTAGAAGTAATAGATAAGTCATAGGTTAGTACAAGTTAGCACTGAAGTTTTCCGTTTTTACACTCGTAAAATCATACATCGTACACACTCATCGTGAAAACTCCATGGCAAGTGCCTCATGGAAAGGGATGCTATGTCGCCGCTGTAAAGCCTGACAAAACGGCCAATTTGAGGAACCTGCTGGATTTCCTAACAGAAATTAGAATCCTTACTTATATTTAAACCTGATAAATAGTTTTTGATGGAATTGAAGAATTGTTCAAGTTAATACCTGAGTAAAACAGAAAAACTACGACTGAACATCTAAGGGTTGACTTCACGAATGACTAATTGACCAATTAAATATTTGATAGAACTGTCAAATATTTGAATTGTCAATTGACATTATTATCATTAAGTCATACGTGAAGCAGGGCCATAGTATTTCTTTAAAGATCAAACAAACAGACTGCACATCTACCAATATTTTAGTTTCATCACGAGGTTTCAAACGTTTATTTGTTCCAACAAAAGACATTCAGTAGAGTACCTATAAGATAATACTTTTCAGATCCCCTAAATGCTATAGCATAATGAAAGGATGGATGGATTGGATGGCTTCATAACTTAAAACATGCATGCATGCACATCAGCATAACTTTAACCATGCAATGATAGTCAAATTAATGGTGACTTGATGCGAAAATGTCAAAACAATTGACATTCGAGCTCTTCAGGACAACCCTACTAACAAAACTGCTAGTTTATAAATTTACAATTAATTCATAATACCGTCATGAGTTTTGGGTGAACATCCCGCAGAACATCCTCGTGACTGACAGACAATGCATAATAAAGCTATCCTATTCAGGATTGTTGGGAATAGTTCGCTTTGTAAACGAATTTCAAACGAATAAACAAACTTCATCAAAAGTTGTGGACGCGGAAATTGTGCTTGTTTCGGGTGTATCACGGGGTTAATAGTCTGTTTACACTCGTCATGGGTTTGTTCAATCAAATACGCCTTCTCTTGAGGTCAGTTTCACGAACTATTTCAATAAATCTACGACGACTTAGAAGAAGAAGCTTTTATACTACGTCCTACGTAGACAACCAAATGAAGGACAACAACAGAAACAGAAGTTTGTGACCCCTTCTTAACCGTGGCGCGGTTGCCCGGCCAGCCGGGCTATAGAAAAAAAAAAACGGTCGCACCAAGGAAAAAAACTGACGTCCAGCAGTAAGATTGAAGGACGGCATCGTCTAAGTCGCCACAAAAGGGTTAGTTTAGCACACGATCGTAGTAGATGAAGATGACACAAGCAAAGAGAGGCCTATCAAGCAGTGGGGTGGAAGATTCGAGATGCCGTGGTTTGTTGCTTATTCTTATAGGCTTGGTCGTGTGGAGCTGGCACGTAGACTCACCTAGCTTTGAGACGTTTCAAAGTGATCCTTGTGATACTATTTAATAAATATCTTTGACTTTGATTGAAAGGATGCTAAACCTGTATCAGATAAACATTCACAGATATTATGCATATCATTGGATTTGTAAAAGCCCACGGGCCGAAGCCGCCTGGCCAGGATATATAGCCAGCAATAACAGTAAATAGGGGAGATTGCGAGTGGAGGTAAAAACGCGTTGAGACGACGCCGATGTGAATAATTTACCTTTCATTAGGCACTCAGGCTAATTGCTATTTATTTAACTAAGCCTTCAAATGCAGCTGTTCAATAGTACATTGTTACCCGAGTGTTGAAAGTCACGTTTTTTGAGTCCCGAGACGGGTTTGGCGCCAGAGCGTAGCGAGGGCGCCAATGGAGCTTGAGGGACTTAAAAGACTTTCATCCGAGGTAAACACTGTGCTTTTCATTACGAATACAAGGAAAGTAAAAATAAAAACATGAAAGAAAAATTTGTGAAAATGAAGATTGAATTCCGCCTTCCCGGTTTTTTTTTTATTTTTCTCTGGCGGGCCTTCGGCTTCGGTTCGCCAGCATTATTCAGCCAAAATTTTCATTTTCATAATTTAAAAAATGGTAAATTGTTTGCTCAAATCTATGTTATTTTAAAGAAATAGTTGAACGTACGAGTACGAATATAATAATTAAGCCGTATAAGGGATCAACACACGAGGATAGTAGGCAGTGCTAATTTTTATCATATTTTTTATAAATATTGTTGCCATGGATGATAATATTAATAAAGTAATTTAGAAGATATATTATTTGTTTAATACTATCTTTATGTTATTTAAATTTTACATTGCGCTCTAATTAGACTTTTTAAACTTCATACCGTTGTAATGGGTTTCCAACCTACTTGCTGAATAAAAAGTTGGAATTTGGTTGAATAACCTCCTTGCAGTTAAAAAGACTTTAGAAAGTTGGAACATGGTTGAATAAAATAGAACTTGTTTTTTTTTATAATTTGACAGCTGTCAGTAGAAAGCGATTCTCCCTAGGGCTGAAAGTTTTACTTTCAATTAGGCCCCTAAGGCAACTTCAGACCTACTTTCAGAGTATGAGCAATGAAAAGGAACTATATTTTCTAGCCGATAGCTCCCTTGTGTTCGGAACTTCTCTTTTCAACATTATTCTTCTTCTTATCGTGTCACTGATTCTTTCGAACCACGTGTGGTGAAAGGATTTTAAGTGCGTCTCAACGAGGCTCCTTTCGTGCACTTGACACGTATTTTCGAACTTAATTTTTAGGGCCAGTGTACAGATCGTTAGCACTATTTTAAAGCGAATCTTGTAACAATTCCGTTGTAAAATTTAATATCTATTAGCTATCTTGTTTAAAAAAGAAAAACAAAGTTATAAAGCTGTCTAACTTATTAAACACCTGAAATAACGAAGAGTTTCTTATTACCGGCGGCGGTAGTAATTAGAAAAGTCCCTTTCAAAAGGAACTCGAGACAGGATAAACAGGTGTAATGGTGGATAATGATGGAGGGCTGAGGGGCTATTTAAGTCTGGACACAAGGGATACTACGAGTAAATACCTTTTAGTTTACTCGGCAACAAAGATTTTAAGATTTTTTTAAATATTCTCTAAATAAATACTAGTTTTTTGTATCGAAATTATTTCCTACTTATAAGAAATATTTCAAATAATAAGCTAGAATCAACTTCACTTCGATTCAAATCGATTCGCCGCGACTGAAACTCTGGCGAATCTACTAGAATCCTATGAACATTAGAACAAAAATAGTACCGTAATAGTATGGTGCTGGTATGGTGGTTTAACGAAAGTAATTCTTAGATATAGGTTTTACAAAAATGGAAAGATGATAAACTGAAATTTCCCAGACCAATCTCACAAAGAAAAATCGGGTTAAATGTGAATGTGTGTGTGTGTGCTTAGTTAGACCATGTATTGTTTTTAAATGAAAATTCAATACCTTCGTATATATTTTTCTTTAGATGGACCTAGATACTTGAGAGGCAATCGCAAGCTATCAAATGCAGCGAGCAGACAATAGCTCGTTAGTGGCCGTCTGGTCTGTAATGCCTTTCTTCCATGATCCATTCTAAACAGAACTCTACAGGAAACCTATGGGAAGAGTCTTGATGAGAGTGCATCTACAACATCCTCATCATTTAACAGGCGTCACAACTCAGTTGGCCGTCGGTTGGACCACCAACAAATGAAATAACATGTATTTTTTCTCTAAGAGGATTTTGAGAGCGTCAAAACCCCCTTTAACCCGAACTTGTTGCTCTAAAGGGGATCATGAGACTAAAAGTACCAATATCTCCTTTGAAGGGGATATCTAAAGGGGATTTTGACACTAATCCATAGTTGTGTGGTAAAACACGTTAGGCGTTTGTTCTCTGTCTGGGTGTTATGTTGTATTCTAAATACATAGATAATTACGATCCAGGTAGGTATATATATAGTATCAGCTATCTGGTTCCCATAGTACAAGCTCTGCTTAGTTTGGGACTAGATAGTGTTGTGTGGATTGTCCACAACATTCATATTTATTTATTTATCATCCACCCTCGTAAAAGCTTAGAGATAGATCTTATAGCTAAAACGACCAGACTTCGCCCGGTTTAGTAGACAGTTTAATTACCACTAAAACTTGACATCTGAGGCCTGGGAAGCTTAGACAGAGCCCTCTGATCAGGGCTTACGGAACTTGTCAAATTACATATACCTACCTACCAAGACTCAAATCCCTTAGTTTGACCAAAAAGTAACTATATAATATTGTACGTAATTTCATTCTGCTTTCCAGTTCGACGACTCGTTTCGTTTCATATCATTTTATATAAAAACAACTAGCGGCCGCCCGCGGTTTTGCTCGCCCCGTTCCAGTTACGCCCTGTTCCCGTTACTTACATCCGTTCTACGTTACAATATCTCTATAAATTGTAGCTTATGTGTTATTCTGATGTAAAAGCTATATTATTGAAAAGCTTCATTAAAATCAATTCTGTAGTTTTTACGTGAAAGAGCTACAAACATACATCCATACTTGCAAATTTTCGCGTTTATATAACTAATATTAGTAAGATTAACTTAGAATCGTATTTGAAATTTGAATATTATTAGCCACCGTTGATGGTGAAGCACGTGTAACATTGCACTTCACAGCAGATTTGATTGACCATCGGTATAATATACGACAGAATACTGCCTACAGTGTCAGTCGGTGTACCACAACCTTTACAGCTCTTACCGAGGTGATTAAGTGTGATGGATAGGTGTGATGAATGACACGGAGTCGGATTTCAGCCGCTGCTGAAATGCCAGGTCACGATCAAACAAATAAAATATGAGGAGAGGCAAGTCTGAGTTTAGTTTAAAACTCGGACTTAAGAGATGATTCCGATATCAGACTTCTATCAGAAAAAATACTGTTCATTGCACAGTAAAAAGGTCTTAACATCAAGTACTTTAAGTGTAGTTATAACGCCATGGACGCTGTATGTTGATTTTATGTGAAGTAATCTACTTCCTGCAATTTATTGGTAACTCCATATTGCTCAGCTTCAATGAATACGGAGCCTTATCTCATTTTATTGAGAGCCGCGATCGGTGCGTAATTTATCGAGATTTTCCTGTATATTTCCGTAAAGAAGCTTGATGGAAATAATCATGATAATGTTAGTAATTCCGATCAAAGAAAAGTGAAAATTTGATATGTCAGAAGAAATTTACGGAGCCTCCGTCATAAGGCAAATTGAAGTCTACAGTTAGTTGACTTGCAAAAAAAACGGATCAATGCTTTGTTGATCCTTTGTTGGGGCTTATGTCAAACACAGCCACTATGAGACGCAGTTAAAATCGGTTTGAAAGAACTACTGATACGACGAAAAGAAGAAGCATTAGGTTATGCATGTTTTTGTTTGAATTTTTTGTTAAAATGAACTCCACGAAAGAGTATCGGTCTACTGATATCCAATGAACCATCAATATCTCAGGGCTAAGTTAATTTAGTCTGAAACCTCCAAAGATTTGTAGTAACTTCGTAAAACAGCCAAATTAAATTCTGATTAGCTGCAATAAAGAAGACTTATAAAGTGTTAGCGGGCGCAATTGTGCGCTAAATTGCTTCGTGTGAAACCGGACAAGTAATTGATTTTCACGCTAATATATCGTCTAGACGTGACGACCAAGGGTTACTTATGGTTAAATAATAGTACCTACGTATTCGGATATTTATTTAGTTCCTCTCTATATTCTTGATAAGTTGGATTCGTCACAAATGTGACATTTTTGCATTGATACATCGATTTTTTTTTATCTTTTTTTGTATAAAAATAAGTCGGGTTTTCCTTCCTGACGCTATAACTCCAGAACGCACGAACCGGTTTCCACGGTTTTGCATTCGTTGGAAAGGCCTCGGGCTCCGTGAGGTTTAGAGCAAACAAAATTCAGGAAAAACCAACCTCTGGTGGCGAAACGGAGTTCGCCGGGTTTGCTAGTTTGTCTATAAAAATACTGACGCGCAACGGTTTATTAACCAAAGATAGAGCGAAAATAAAGAAATATTTTTTATAGTTTTTTTATCCTTCCTGCTTACGTTGAAAATGACTTGCAAGTGAACAAATTACTCCCCTTTTAAATGTATACTCGGGGTCAATGGCTGCTTTAGGTTTATTTGACAGGTATCACTTGTACAGGTAATTTGTTTACGAAAGTGTAGGGGTGATTTGTGAAGCGGCATTAATTGGTAGTTAGGGAGGTTTATTGACCTAGGCTCAATTTATTTGTATCTTAGTTGTTAGATGAATGGCAAAACCTACTCTTTACCTGGGGTAGTTTACTAAAGAGTTATTTAGATAAGTTTTTATACCGTTCGATAATTTTTAAATAAAGTCTAAATAGACATAAACAAAACTTATTCGACATAGCTTCGCTTACAATTAGCTTAGTATAGATTTTATAGAAATTACTGTCACCACCAGTTTGCACTAATGCACTACCCTATCAATGACACAATAAAAAGCTTTCCATTTGCAAGTACACATCCGCTGAAGTCCTCTTGAAGATCTGAAGTGTACTCCGGATAATATTACTCGGGGAACGAAACTCGGAGGTCTGTCTGTCAACCTTTGAAAGTGCATTTGACTTGACCTGTGCTAATGGCCCCCGATTGGCGGGTAAATATAAGGTGGGCGAAATATTAGAGCCCTTCCATTATTTCCTTCAAGTGTTGTACTAGAAAACAACTCAGTGGAGGAAGCATCAGAACCCCGACAAGAATTGAGCTCTTAAAAAACAGAAATAGGTACTTTAGTTTTTTCAAATACAACTCGTAGTTTTTTGACGCATTTCAGTGGAATTTAGGATTTTTTACATATTTTTTGTAAGTTCAGTTCAATTATTAAAATTATTATTATTAACAACATCCGGTCTACTTAACTACCCTCAAAGAGGTATTTCTGTCAAATAATAGCGTCACTAAATAGAAAAAATAAAGGCAACCGAACGCAACGATGCGACGATAAGGCAAACACAGTTTTACAACACAACACGGGGGCTTTTAGCGGCCAACATTTTCTAATGCTACTGGCTAAATACGAGTAGCATTCGGAGAACATACTTCCGCTCGGAAATTAGCGTCTCTTGACACGCGATTGAGAAGTTTGGCCCATCAAGAGCTCTGGTTTATGAATGCTCTTAGAGCCATTACTATGTAAACGCATTTCAACGATAGTAAGGTAAGTTTAATTAGATTATGTGATTCATTCATCGTCTAAAATTACGACAGTTCATGAAACGCTCTTACATTGGGTTTATTTCCGTTTTACACTTGGTAAAACTTATAAATGATAAACGGTTGTGCCACCCGGGTGCACCAGGACACGGCTCGAGCCCGGATATTCTTCCTAATTGCTCCCTTGTTACAGATTTATCGGACTTGCGAGTCTCACTGAATAAACATAATCTCTGGAAGTGAGGAATAACGAGATAATTTCGGCTTTAAAGGTAGGGCAGGTAAATAAAGGTAGGGCTGTTCAGAAGCACGCATCAGCAATGAACGAACCGTTATCACATACGAATGACAGTTGTTAGGAGTCTTGTGTAATGATAACGATGCAATCGCATGCGATCACTCCCGTAAAAGTAAATAGGCTTTTGCATCTATTTATTGTAGATGATTTATATAGCGTCAAGGGCCACTGGTGATTACTCATGCCCCTACTTACGGGACGCTACAGTGTCTAGGAGTGGATTTTTAGATGGAATAGGCTTGCCCAGCACCTATACCATCCTGACAGCTTAGTCGGCCTGATCCACAGGAAAGACATGGTCAATACGTGCGGCGCTGACTAAGCCGCGGGTTTCATAATACTTCTTCTGGCTGGTGATGACAAGTGCCAATATCAGTCAGTAAATAAAATAAATAAATATTGTGGACAATTCACACAACACTACCCAGCCCCAAACTAAGCAGAGCTTGTAATATGGGAACATATTTTTTTTTGTAAATACATACTTAGAGAATTCAGTGTCAGTAATAATTGAATTCAGCCTTCAAAGCCATTTTTTGATGAGATGAAAACTTTTAAATAACTCATATATGATGAGTACTGACATATTTCGGCAACCCCTTCAATTTTACCTACGACCCTTGTCAATTCGAAATACTTTTTATAAAAATGAGGGTATCAAATACTTACCCGATCGGACTGAGAATGCCGTTTTATCGAAAATGCGCTTACCTACCTAAATCCTTATTTCGCTTATCATTACATTTTATAAACGGCTTAAAATCTTAACGTTATTAACATAAACATTAGCGCGTCTTTTAATTCACAAACTAAATTAAAGAGTTATAAAATGTCAAAGGAACAGCGTGTTCAGCCACCATTTTGATGTGCATCATTTTCCACATCATTAGCGAACAGAAACTATTCAGAGAAAAATGAGGCTTCATAGCGCTGAAGCTGAAGTAGCAATTCTAGATTAAATTTAACATTAGCGAGCGGAAAAGCGAAAAATCTAGTAAAATAAATAGAGAAAATCAGGTTTGCCGAACTTTGTTGAGGTCTGGTGATCCGCACTTTTGTACACTAGCTCGGAGTTATTTTAAGTTTATTGGAGAGCTGTGACTTCTTAAACCTTTTAAAAGTTTCTGCTCTTGGGGCGGAGACATCGTTATAACTCCAAAATAAAGTTAAAATTGTTTGTTCACGGTGATCCTGAAAATAATTTGGTAAAACAAATACCAAAAAAAGCCTTAGAATGGCTAAAGTAGGTATCTAGCATTTAAATGATTAATTGATAAACATCGCATATTAAGTAACTACAAAACGCATTTGTCAAACAGCAGTAAAGTTGCAGTCAAAGGAACCACAGATCTCTGCAACTTGGTAATTACTCGCTAGAAGCATTCTCGGAGTAACAAGCGAAGTCGGGGGCCGCACTAGTCGCCGCAAATTAGTCCAACTGTCTAGGGATCTGTACCACCGCAGCTAGTTATTGTACGATTGAGTTGTGAACAAAGCTGCAATACAGCTGTTTGATGTAATATGCAAAATTACAGGCCTCAGGCGAAAAACGGTGGGCAAAAAAGAAACCGCCCCTAAGCGCATAATAATATACCACTCACGTTCCACCCAGGAACGTATGTAATGTAGATAAGACTTTAGTTATCAAGAAAATACGCACAATTTCAACGAACGGAAAACTGTTTAATTTCCTTTTACGTGTGCTACGAAAGTGCGTAGCTACTCCGTAGCAGTGGCGTAGCAGTCGACGCAGACTTCTTGCGTAATTGTGGTTTAGTGAAAAAAAAATTCAATCAAGGAATATCGACTTGGAGACGAGATAAAAAGGCACTTGCACCTCACAAACGTGACAGAGGTTATAAGAAAAGCTTTTTCAGTGTTTACCTGGCTTTACAGGGATGAACAAAAGTAAAAGAAACCAGTGAGACACAAGGAAAATGAAGGTCAAGGTCTTTGTCGCAGAGCAAATGTAATCCGAAAAGGTATGAATATGAAGCCGAGAAAATGAGGGAAAAGTAAAACGACTGAATGAAATTAAAGCATTTGTAAATTGAATTCCAGACGAGATAGCACTATCTTAATATGTTGAAGCACGTTATGTGTATGCAGATTTTATGCGCATTGAATCAGAATCCAGAAATAACTCAGCACAATCGACCTAGTGTGCCTACAAGGGTCACATATTTGCATGACCTGCAAATCTTAGTTCCAAGACCTAGTTTCTTCTTCTTCCCTCCATTCCCCTCTGTCAGCCGTCATCTCTGCATTCACCTCTTATCCATGTCATCTTTCACATAATTCATCCATGTTTTCTTTGGTCTACCTCTGCTCACATATCCGTCCACATCCATACTCCTCACACTCCTAGTCATAATATGACTTGCATGAGCCGCATGACATGCCCGTACCACGCCAGCTTCTAAGTCTCAGTTCCAAGACTGAGTTTATGACTGAAGGAAGACTATGTTTTGTGCTACTTAATAATTTACAATTTAGCCTAGGGTCCCAGGTTTGAGACGATGAGATGGATCTAGAGCGATTTGATGATAAAGTGCATAGAAAAATAATAGATATTCACAGGTATCATCAGATTTGGCAATAAGCTCAAACGAACTCACTTGTACGTGCGTTTAAATAATTCCACCTTCCATTCACATAAAAAATTAAGAGGGATTTAATTATGACTACGTAGGTAATTGACTTATAAATCAACTGGTAGGGCTCGTACCTGTTGTAGAGACAAAGATATGATAATTTGGGCCATTTATCAGGTAAATTGCTGCCAGTTTCCGGCCGTACTCCGCGGCTTGATTCTTGCTCGGGATTAGCTAAATTACTAATGAATTGTAGTAATAGGAACTATATTCAGTCTATGGTTTTGTGTGCGTGATACCAAATTACTAAAACTAAAAGTTGTAATCTCGCTCACGCTCGATACTTTGTTCGCAACAACGGTAATCTAATAACATTTGTTTTTTTCTAGATTCACCACTCCAAATGTTGTCAATATTGTTTTAGCTGTTAGAATAAGAACAAAGTTTATTTCCAAACAAAGATATAAGTACATTTATTTGAACCTACTACTAGTGTTACGGGGTGAGAACAAAGTTTCTCAATTTTAATTATAGTACAATGGGAGTCATCATACCACTAATATTATAAATTATGTGAAAGTTTGTATGGATGGATATTTGATACTCAATAATGCCAGATCGACAGAACGGATCTGGAAAAAAATTGGCAGAACAGAGATAGGGCGGCTAGTTAGTAGAATAAAACAAAGACCAGACGAATGCAAAATAATTAAAAAGTGTTAGCAATTACTTAGCTGTTTTGTTAATTCTGTTGTTTTAACGATAATTTAATTTTAAAACGGGTTATGAACTTTGTATTCTAATTTAATTCCACAACAGGTTACAAAGCGGGTACTGAAAGAGAATAACGTCAGTAGACTGGATTAACAACATTATATTTATTTCATACAGCACAAACAGTTTAATAATATCCAAATTATAATGGAGACCCTTCTTCATAAACAAATCACGTCCAACAACGTTACATTGATAGAATTAAAATATTTCACCAAACAACAAAAAGCGGTTCAATTGTGAAATTCTATACCATTACTCCACTTTGCCTGAAAGGTCCACTGACGATTAACATATGAAAGCTGCGGCCGGTCGTGACCTGAAAGTTAAGGTACACTTTGAAAAACACTCTGATCTTTTTCAATCAATAATACTACCGGAAGAACAAAAGAAAAACCTTTTTATAACGCTTTTATTAGCTTCACCTGTATGTATGTATGTATGTATGTATGTAACCGACCTCTTTGAGCTCGATTTTGTCCTACTTTGAATGATCAGATTTGATTCAAACTTTGCACACCTGTCAAAGGTCGATGACAATGCAATAATATGAAAAAAAAAAAAAAAAATGAAAAAAAAAAAAAACTAAAAAGTGAAAAATAAATTATAGTTTAAAAAACTAAAAAAAACGCTTTTATAACTAATTGAACTAAAAAGTTAAAAATAAAACTGAAATAATCAATTGAAAAATTTATATTATTGTACAAAAAAAGCGTGAGGTGCTTGATTTTGATTGTTGTAAATATTTTATCAATTTAGTTTATTATATCTGAAGTTATTATAAAAAGCACCCACACATATTTTTGTACAATAATATAAATTTTTCAATTGATTATTACAGTTTTATTTTTAACTTTTTAGTTCAATTAGTTATAAAAGCGTTTTTTTTTAGTTTTTTAAACTATAATTTATTTTTTTCGTTACATCCAGGATTTTCAGAGTAGAACCGAAAGTAGTATCACAATCGTTTCAAGGTGTATATGGAGCCACCTGGCAAGTTACTTCTGGTTTCCGGTACGTGACAGTACGTGGTACGGGCAGTAAACCCTCTGTTAAACATTAACCTTACATTTACGACACTCCGACCGTCGCAAAAACTATTACGCTGCCGATGCTGGCCTGCGAACCTATCGGGGCAAACGCACCGCATACAACATTTAGAAGGTATTCACTAAATTACGCACCTGTTATTGCTTTTATATGCGGTAGACAACAGTAAGTAAATGGGCTTTTGCATCTATTGTAGATGATTTATATGTATAACGTCAGAGGCAACTGGTGTTTACTTATGCCTCTTTTTATGGGACGCTATCATGCTTGGTACAGGATTTTAGATTGAATTGGCTTGCCCATCACCAATACCATCCTCACAGTTTAGTGCTCCTAATCCACAGGAAAGACATGGTCAATACGTGTGGACTGTACTGACTAAGCCACAGGTATCCTAACGATGTTATCCTTCACCGTTTGAGAGCACTGGCATTGTGTGCATACATTTTTCGAACAGAAGGTACACGACTGGATTCGAACCCGCGACCATAGGAGTAGAAGGCGGGGTTATTACATCTACTTAGTACTTTAGTTGTATAGAGCGGTGCTTCATGTATTCTACTTTTATTTATACTTGTTTCTATGCTCTACTAACGGCTACCTTTTCGTTCCCAATCAAGTGCGACTGGCAAACACTTGACTAATATCTGGCGATCAGAACTGAGCCTGATCACAGAACCAGTTTTATGAAAGTCAAATAAGAACCAGCGATGAATTTGCAATATACGAACGTTTCAAATATTGAAACAGTGCTTGAGAGCAAGTTTCAAACTTTAAAAAACTTGAGAAAGTTCAAGAAGAAACTACGGCAGTCATGTATCGAGTCTTGAGAATAAGGTGGGAAAGGTTCGTTGACCTAAACGAGTAACTTTAAATGATTTCATAAAATTTTGTCGCGTGACTCGGCATTCCACGAATCGCGCCTGCAGACTTAGGCAGTTTTGTAATGTTGTGTGCTTTTATTGACAATCCCAACAAGACCCTGGTACCGTTAGCGAAAAAGCAAAATGTTCAACCTATCCTAAGAGGAATGTAAACTTGCCTATAAAAATAAAATCGAAGTAGAAAATAGACACAACTATCAAAGAAACCAATATAAATTTGTATTATCACATTGATGTGTAGTATTTTTTTATCTTCGCATGAGAATATGAACGAGTTTTTTCACAAGCTAACACATGCCACAATGTCAAGGGAAAAACTTGGTAAACGGTACCTTTATCGACAGCAACAATAAGCCATTTCTATGCAATGTCTTCCTTTCAACCTCTAAACAAACCCCCTCATTCGTTCCGTCGGCTTTAACAAGAAAGAAATAGAACCCCTTCTCCCCAAGGTGTTATTAAATATCTATACAAACTCGGCAGTGAAACGGATCTATAGGGTTGGCTGTCAGTTATGACCTTGAAACGGGTACACAGGAGCTTTTCACATTTATTGCTTTGCTAGAATATGTGGTCGGATACATATCAAAATAGATTTAACTAATAACCTTTAGTGTACTTTCTTAGCACTGCATTGCACTGCAATACCGAATTGCAATGAAAGTGTGTATTGCATTGGTACATTTTAGTGCAGCCGACTTGTACGATGTAGTACATAGCAATGAGTTTTTTTTGTCCTGGTTATTGTGCGCGC
This sequence comes from Thera obeliscata, assembly GCA_947578465.1. Taxonomy (NCBI): domain Eukaryota; kingdom Metazoa; phylum Arthropoda; class Insecta; order Lepidoptera; family Geometridae; genus Thera; species Thera obeliscata. The sequence continues at coordinate 15,784,844 of OX387912.1, read as the reverse complement.
CATCTATGAAAACGTTACGCAACATATTTGCTAGGCAGGTAGCGTATAGCCAATTTAGATTTTTCTCCAAAACTAATTTTGTTGGCACCAGAAACACATTACAACAAATTTGTAACATCGTTTCGGGCCTTGTTTTAAGCTGAAATTACCTCAGGCGAGTACTTTATTCTGGAGATACATCCCTATTAAGATACCTACTCGGCATACTCTTGAGAAAACAAGCTTGACTTTGACTTTCAAAGAAGATTTTCATTCATAGTTGCTTGCAAGTATTCTGTGGTTACAGCAATAACAGCGTAAATCAGAGTTTATCAGTTTAGACTTTACGAGTAATCCCGTGGATTTATTGCAAGTTAAATATCCCATAAATCAATCAATCATTCCAGTTTCAGCACGAATCGAAAATCATAACTACAATTTCCTCCTATTTTAACCTCATTAACTAGAGTTTCCAACACTGTAAATCCAATTTCTTTAACTGAAATTAACTGTAAATAAAACTATCACTTCACTTGATCCTTCCCACAGCTAATAGTTTTAAACTGATTCTACCGTTGACCAACACACTTGTCCACACGAAACTTTTCACTTAAACACAGCCGAGAGTCCGTATAAACGTTCCTAGGTTCAAAACTATTTATATTTGGATATGTTCTTGTAATAAAATAGTGTAATATATTGGCAGGAGGCTTTCGCGCGAGACGGGCGGCCGGCACGCTTCTCCCGCCCATCTGACGCAGCCATAGTACAAATATTATCTACAAACCAACTTGCTGAACTTACCACGTAACCTATCTTGAGACTTATAACCAGCGCGTGAACGCTCATTATTCCATGCACAAAACTGGCGGCAAATAGGGGAAACAGGTGTTAATTTGTACCATGTTTATGTATGGTGTAATGGTTGCAATTACTAAAAATGTGTTGAACTATTAGGAAATTAATCTAAACTTAGGGAAATAAATAAACTTATTTTTCTAACACATACCTAGTATCAGTATTTAGAATTGCAAACTGGGAAGAGGGATAAAAGTTACAAAAGCTTTGGCGTATTGTTGTCTCTATATGGCTTGCTAGTTAATAAAATGCTTGCGGAGAAAAATGTATGGATGGAGTCTCTAGAAATAATGAGAAATAAATATTTGGGCACAAACAACGTATGTACGTACATAGGTACAGTCAGCATCAAAAGCAGGTTAACAATTTTAGTTAGTAAATTCTTTTTTTTCTGGGTTTGTCAAAGATATGGCAATTTCGGCTTACAATGAGTAGTGGCTCAAAGCGGATCTTCAAATAAAGTTAAAAACTTCAATCCAAAGTGAGCTGATTTTTGAAATATTTGAAGTTTAATCAAAGTGTATTTATTCAGTAGGATTACAAGAATCACTTTGAAAAATACTAAACTACTTTTGATGCTGACTGTACCTATCGATATCACTATAACTGCACCACATGTAAATTCTTAGGAAACCTGGATAACGTATCGTTCATCTAGAGAACCTTACACCCTTGAACGGTAAGCCATTGCATGGTGGTAGCCATAAAGCGGCGACTGCAATAATGATGGCTCAAATGTGTGGACTCCGTAACCATAGCGACAAAACAGACGACGTTTTTTGAAATACTGAAGTTTCGGTTAGTACATCTTTAATTGACTTCTACTTAACAGCTGAAAGGGGGAATTTTTTCATAAAATACAATCTGCGTGCGTTATGGTACACATGAAAAGAGTGTATTTTAGTGCTTCCTGCTCTACATTTTATTATTTTCGACCTGCATAGTACCACTGCAGGGCAAAGTCCTCCCCCCCTGTCCCTGTGTTTGGATGAATAGTTTAAGCTTTGCGCACATCTAAGCGTTCTGTGGTGCGATCAGTGAAACGCTATCAAATATGACAGCGATATTATATGTGCGCAAAATCAAGATCGACCCACCATCTCAGTCTGCCGTGAGGTACCTAAGTAAAAAGTCTGGTGGATACCGGAGCGTTCAACATTAGCGGTTGCCGCTTTTTTAAGTAAACCGATTCCGCTGACAAGGAGATGCGAAGTGTCGTGTAGGCGCCGAGCGTTAAGCAATCTCAACTTTTATATTTTATGAATAATCAGACAAGATGAACAACATATATGAATTGTGCATGGACTGATGAAAGGGATTCATCTTGAAGGGATTAAAAGATATCTGATGATAACGAGTCAAAACAAAATTACACCTACCTATTATATCTATTAAAATACTTCGACAATTAAAATGTAGTTTAGATCAAGGTTTAGAAATGCCATTACTAAACCTTTTTAACTCCTAAAATTATGATAATTATCAGATTTAACCATGAAAACTAACCATGTGAAACTAAGTCATAAATGTATTAAGTAACTATAGTATAGGAACCCATGGAATTTATTAGTTGTCGCCCGAGAAGCGACGTCAACTCTCCCAACCCAATGACACTTATTGCACGTTTTCTAGTAATGACCCCCTTCGTTATTCGATTACAACGCATTCAGTTACTGGACACCCCGGACACTAACCCGACACTTGATAGACGCATTTGCCGTGGGCATGGCATTCATAAAGTATTTGACACGACTTAATAAAATTTGCTTTCAAAATGAAAATTGTCATTTTCGTTAAACTTTTACGTTTAGATCGACTCACTCGTAGCTTGAAGTCTAAAATAGATAAATGTAAAGATATAGGTTTTCTACCACAACAAGGTTTATTCATTTTTATTAGAATAAAATTCGGCGACAGATCGATTCAAATAAAATTATTTTCATAACGGCTTCCAAAAGAAAAATCCACAATCAAAACCGCATTAACAAAAGTAGTTCGAGATAATATCTACCAGGATCGCAGAAGTTAGCGAGAGATTGATGACGTCTAACGGCCTATAAAAGAATGTGTCACTGTGCCTTTTCACATGCAACGCACTTCGAGTTCAATAAACATAACAGAGCTGACTGCAATCTCAATCGAGGATGGTTAGATGCGCACATAGACAACAGCCGTGTATATGTAGTATGGCACTATAGACGTGAGATATGGTGCAAATGCCTGATGGGTTGAAGCCTGTAGAGTGCATTCCACATTACTGAATTCTAAAGCCAGGGTTGCTTCACAGAAATTAAATGCACAAAACGAAGTTGCAAATTTTGTGAACATAGAGTAATAAACACTATTGCATTGTAGGTCTATGAACGAAATGTCACTGTCAACTGACAGTTAGCTTTCAGACATGATAGATTTACTGTCCTTCTTCTTCCTCTTGTGCTTCCTGAAAATACTGATTAATATCCCTGAAATCACTGTGGTTTTCCTGAATATCCTTCAGCAAACACAAACAACAGGAAGTGATCATTACCACAAATACTAAATCGAGTTAAATACTAGACTGAGTCTATTAATACAGGTACTGTACGAACAATTTATAATTATTAATACGGTTACCGTACGAACAATTTATAATTATTAATACGGGTACTGCGGGGGGAGGGGGGGGGGGCACCATTCTTGAAATTAAGTAGGTATTAAAAAAAAAAAAAAACCTAACAACCTAATGTTACTTTTGTGACTTAAGTCGGAGTGCCCCGAGTTTGAATCTGGATTTTTAGAACACTTTACAGTCGCTTATAAGGCGTAGTAAAGTTAAAATTTGGGTTGGCTTTAGTATTGTTAGGGAGGAGGAGGGACGGGGGAGGGGTCCTCTCTGCACTGACATGCACCACTCTTGAAATTAAGTAGGTATAAAAAAAAAAAAAATCTAACAACCTACTGTTACTTTTGTGACTTAAGTCGGGGTGCCCCGAGTTTGAATAATATCCGTATGAATACAACGTGTATCAAAATATGTGTACTATCCTGAAGGGGGGTGAATTTCCACCCCCCGGGGAACAACTTTTGTTCAACGACTTTTCGAACTTCGATTAGTATCTCTGAAAAAAACTGCAACGAAGTTTCAACATTAACAGCTGACTTTATACAAAGTGACAACCCTAAACTCAGCTACAGAGGTAGTAGGTAGTACTCGTAGTAGTAGACCTACAGAGGTAGTAGGTCAAGGGGTTACAAGGATAGGGTTGTCAATTTATTTAGGCATTATGAAGTTAAATATTTTTGTATGGGAAAATAGGAATTTTTAATTATCTCCCCTCCACAACTGATCACCATTGTGGTCTGAAACCCCCCACCTTCGCATAGTACACATATTTAGATACACCTTGTATACTCATTACAAAATTGAATAAATGTACGAATAAATATAATTTATTCATCCAGCACCCGTACAAATAGTCACTTCCTAAATACTAGTTCTGAAATCCAGTCATTAGTAACTTAACATAACTTACAAGCAAACAAATGTTTTGTTATCTACTGGATATTTGGATACGGGGAACTTGTACATGGATGTTTTGCATATTGAACCCTTCAGTAATACACTCTGATAATATACATATTATTATGTGAATTGGTGTTAGTACGATTTCTTCATGAACCGGACGGCAAGTGAACTGATTTGATAGAAGCAACCCTAATGGAATTGTGATGATATTGGTCAGGGTCGATCCAGAACTGCCGAGATGTGGCATATCATCTAGAGTTGGGCTCATTCTAGGTAAGTATTATGTAAATTACCTACCATGCCTATTTCTGCCGTGAAGCAGCAACATTGCTGTTTCAAATTAAAGGCTATGTGTCCCGGTGAAATTACTGGCACGTGAGGCTGAACATCTGTATGCCTCAAGTTGATGTACGCAAGGCAGTGCATACTAGGACATGTGTGACCTACGAGGTAATGCTTTGTTATAGGCGATGTTTACCACTTAACACAAAGTGCACTATGCTTGTCATATGCTGTCTGGGTGTTATATTGTATTCTAAATATGCATTTACAAAAAAAAACGTATTCAAGTATTACATCAGCTATCAGGTTCTCATAATACAAGCTCTGCTTAGTTTGGGGCTTGATAGTGCTGTGTGAATTGTCCACATTATTTATTTATTTATTTGTTCCTTCAGCTAGTTGTATAAAAAAAACTTATCCAATTTTAGTGACTTGCTAGCAAAAAAAAGGAACTGTCATTTTTGTTTTAGCGAAGTGACGGTTATTATAATATTTTTTTCCCTAAAATAAACCCTGATCCAGCTAATGCAAGGTTAGACTTGTAGGATAGTCCCAGAGCTAGTTCAGTCTATTTATTTAGCCGTTCAAGGCGCGTTGAGGTAGTTCCAACTTTACCCAGGAGTCAGCGAAGTGTATGAAGCTCGAAGTAGTTGAAGATTGTGACAAGAACTTTTTAAATTATCTAGGGATTTCAACATAAGAATAGCCAACTGATTGTGTAATTCTGTTGCTATCAAAAGTTTGAGACTAACAAATAAATGATACTAACAAGAAACAGCGTTACACATAATCTTGTTGCCATCAGTATTCGACCCCTAGCCATCTGCTGCTAAACTAGTTTTACAACATAAATTTCTTATTCGCTATTTCATACATAGATATTCTTATTCTTATTGCATTCGTTCTTTGACAGAGATGAATTTTGTTCCTATTTATTTTTTATTGCAATCAAAGTCAAAATCATATTTTTTTTAAGATGAGTTCGTGAATTTAGAACAGGTTCGCGTGTAAAATGTGGGACAACCAGATAACAGCAAATATTTGCTCCCAAACCCATAACTCAAAGTGTACTGTATGTTTTAATAAATCTTATACCTTTAAACGAGAAAATCTTGTATATATATATATATATATATATTTAGGATCTCGGAAACTGAGCCAACGATTTTCATGAAATTAAGTATACAGGGGTTTTCGGGGACGATAAAACGATCTAGCTAGGATTCATTTTTAGAAAATGTCCCCTTAATCGTAAAATAAATAATCAACTTTATCATAAAATCATGACTCCTAGCGCCATCTGTTGATTAAGTCATGAGTTAGTGGGACAGAGAACGCCATCTATTGACGAGTAGTGGAGTTTATTATTATGTCGGTACGATCGAAAAATATTATTAATATTTCATCAGTATGTAAGTAATGGTATTTAAATATAATTCACAACAACAGTTTACCAAAAAAAAAACCAACTGCTAGTTATTTTGATATGTTGGGTTCATGGTACAGATAAATGGGTCGATAAATCAATCAAGGTGATCCTGACGATTATTCAAAGATAAGTAATTAGGGCACCTACCTATTTTATTTTGTTTTTCCCGACGTTTCGACCGTGTTACAACAGCCGTGTTTGCGGGCAGTCTAATATAAAGTGCAATCGCGATAAATACCGGTTTCATCCATATGGTTATGCACTTTTTGAATCTTTCATTTGCTTTATTCTATGTTATATTCTTGGTTATATTCGTTCTAGTAGGTGTGTATTGTATTTATTTTTAAAATATTTTATTGTATGGTGCTGGTTTGAATAAACAATTTTTCTTTCTTGCTTTCTTTCATAACGATCGCGTTAATTTAATAAGTTCTAGGGTACCTAGAATGCTAATGGTACAGGTGGGAAATCGATAACATTACTTTCAGCGAGCGACGAGATCTTTGTAGACAGTTCTTTCAGCATCATAATAACTTTACCAGATCAAATTAAATAACTCCATAACGTTCCTACGGAATTGCACAGGAAATAAATCTGCGCTACTCTAGGTATTTTTGGGATCACTCGAATTTTTGATATATCTCGATGAAAATAAATGAAATACTCCCGTTCAATGGCATTTTCTTGTCCTTTCACATAAATCGAACTCAATATCCCAAATCGTCGTTCAGTACGTTCAAAGGTACAATTCGTACAGAATAGATAGAATGGTGAAGGTACGTCTATTCTATCGTATCGTATCCAATGATTGAAACGGTGTACGGGACCGTAAATGTAATATAGTCGATGAGATCGCAGTGGGGGCCTGCGCTGTTGCTATGGAGCATCACACCCAACACAGTTCTTAATGGTTCATCTTTGATGTTTCTACAGAACACACTATAATAGATAAATACTTTAGACAATCCACTCAACACTATCTAGCCCCAAACTAAGCAGAGCTTGTACTATGGGAACCAGATAGCTGATATACTACTTGTATACATTTTTTTGTAAATACCTACATACTTATAATACAATATAACAACCCAGACAGAGAACAAACATCTATGTTCACCACACAAATATTTGTTCTCGGTGGGGATCGAACCCACGACCTACGGCACAGAAGGCAGAGCTACTACCCACTGAGCTGAGAGGCCAGTCTAGATAGATTGTGATACTGGTGAAACAGATGATTAGATTATAATATGCCTTGTACCTAACTCGTAATCTTTTGCTAATTAAACCGTGTATCTGGAGTCAATATCAAACCACTTTTACTCGTTATAAACTTCCTGTACATTTTCCCTCTTGGCTTACAAAACATGAGTACTTTTCAAGAGATAATAGCCATTCCGTGTAGAATGTGGTAAAAATATAAAACTACGGTAAATCTTCTTTACCATCCACGGCCAGGTGCCGCCCACTCGGAATAACTAACTCAACAACACACGGGCACATTTCACCAACACTTATGGAATTTATCCCGCTGATTGATACTTCGTTTGGTTTATTTCAGCTTGTGTTACGTTGAAGGAGAACATCGTCAGGAAACTCGCGACCTAGTCGTCTCTGCACGTATAAAACTATTTAACGCGATGATTGCGACTTTGTTAGGAACACTTCAGCCAAGGCTCTTAAATAATGAAGTAAAACATCGTGAGGAAACTCGCAACCTAATAAACTCCGCACAAGTTGATCTTGTGATGCCGGTGGGTTAGATCGATCAGACTAAAAAGAAGATCCAAATCTATACTACTCGCTAGAATAGCAATTTGAAAATAGTCTATTCCCTCAGGCTTTGCTACAAGCCAGGTGAGCACTTCACTTAAAATAAACACTGAACGAGTAATAATTCCGAAAATAACAAGACTTTACTACTTTGAACTTTGAGCTTACTTTGTGAAAAATATAAAAGGTATTCCGATTGAAACAAGACATTCTGCAACAGGTTTAAACTGGTTCGTAGCAATTTCGTAGCCAAGATCTACGGAGGTGTAGACCCACTGTTGTATGAAACATGACTCGTAAGTTAAGGCGAGGTTATCCAAGAACTTTAGGCATTTAGCGCTACCTCAGCCCCCGCCATGATAAGCGCGCGACGTAATTATTAAGGGCGCTTGTACACGCTAAGAAAATTTGCCGTTCCTGCGGCAGACAAGACAAATTCTTCGTGTAGACGACAAGAATTTTGTCTTTTCCACACACGAAAACGCAACAACGTTCGCCGCGTCGTGTCTTGCCCAGATAAGATTTTTTTCGTGCACCGCTGCGAGCAGTGTACACAGTTATTTTCTAGTTACGACACGAATTCTTGGGTAGACCCGGCGTTTTTTCTTAGCGTGTACAAGCGCCCTTACGCGCCCGGCAGGCCGTGCGCCACTGACCGCGTACGATAACTTAGTGCCACAGTATAGAAAACCAAGCAGTAGTTAGGTATGATATTTACTTACTAACTTCAGTTAGGTAGTATTGTAGATAGTATTGATAACATATTACCAGTATTTTTGTTACATATTGTGTGTAGATATAGGTACAGTCACAAAGCTAAGTAATAAAAAAAATTAGAATTAGTCCAACTAAAAAGTACTTTGGTTTCGTGTGGCACATACAACTATTCGATCCAGCAACGAGAACATAGAGGTAAAATATACAACTAGTACAAGTAACAATTATATTTATTTTGTAAAACGACACATACTTCTGCCTACAATACGTAAATTTTGAAAATGTTATTTTTATACTATATTATATAAAAAATATTTTTATTTCGTATGGCACATATCACTTTTTCATTGCACATACTCGGAAAGTAGGTCTGAAGTTGCCTGAGGGGCCTAATTGAAAGTAATACTTTCAGCCCTAGAGAGAATCGCTTTCTACTGACAGCTGTCAAATTATAAAAAAACAAGTTCTATTTTATTCAACCATGTTCCAACTTTCTAAAGCTATTTCTAACTGCAAGGAGGTTATTGAACTAAATTCTAACGTTTTATTCAGCAACGAGGTTGGAAACCCATTACAACGATTAGAAGTTTAAAAAGTCTAATTAGTCCGCGATGTAAAATTTAAATTTAAATAACATAAAGATAGTGGGTATTAAATAAAGAATATATTTTCTAAATGACTTTATTATTATTTAGCTTCAACTATTTCTTTGAAATAACATAGATTTGCGAAAAAAAATATGGGGGCTTTGTGCATCTATGGGGGTACCCATAGATGCACAAAGTTTACGAAATTGTACATTTCTACATGTAAAAATCAATAACTTTTTTTTCTATTTCCACCTTCCAAAATTCGTCATCTCTAGGAATGTATTCGATTATGAGTGGATGATTTTCGCCGGACCAAATTCCAAAAATGCATTGGTTTCTCTCGGTAACATGGAGTTGACCCTGCACTTGGTAATACCAATTGCTCCTTTTATTAATGATTCGCGTACTGTTTTTTTTGTCATATTTATATATTTGTATTTTGTTTTCTTTTATAGCAGTTTCTATTCCGGTCTTAAATGCCGTTATTGGACAAGCATCGGTAAGCGTAGTGCGGAAGCGCTGCAACAGCCATGAAAGAAAAGGAGACAGTGTTAGTGACATTAAAAAAAATGCAGCCAAGTGCGAGTCGGACTCGCCCATGAAGGGTTCCGTAGCATCAAGTAACATAATATAAAGGTTCTTGTAGTTCGTCGAAAGCTCTGCAACGGAGAGGTCCTGCATAATTTTTTAATGGGCAACGTAAAGAGGGTCTAGAGTGATTTTGATTGTACAAAAAATTTTGCCCCCCTTGCCCCCCAGGACCCCCCCTTTTGAGAGTGCTACCGGATGCCGTCGAGATAGGAAGGTTTCGATTGGGGTTTCGTATAGAGGGTTTCTTCCTGAATTGAAGGAACAAAAAAAACTTCCCCCCTCCTACCCCTTTTTTTCCCCCCCCTTTCGTATCTTCCAAGCGGAGTGACTTGCGAGACTTTTTTTTTTGGGTCATGTAGGGAAGGTGAGATTGTTTTGAAAGCAAAATAAATTTTTCCCCCCTCCCCCCTTTAGACCCCTTTATTATTTAAAAAACCTAAAAATGGCCTATTTTTGACCTTTTATTTTCGTGCGGAGCATTGCGGCGAGCGAAGCGAGCCGCCATGCGACCACGGGGAACATCGCGGCGAGCGAAGCGAGCCGTGCTGTGACCCCCCCGGAACTCCCCCCTCAGCGGGGCTCTGCAACGGAGAGGTCCTGCATAATTTTTTAATGGGCAACGTAAAGAGGATCTAGAGTGATTTTGATTGTACAAAAAATTTTGCCCCCCTTGCCCCCCAGGACCCCCCCTTTTGAGAGTGCTACCGGATGCCGTCGAGATAGGAAGGTTTCGATTGGGGTTTCGTATAGAGGGTTTCTTCCTGAATTGAAGGAACAAAAAAAACTTCCCCCCTCCTGCCCCTTTTTTTCCCCCCCCTTTCGTATCTTCCAAGCGGAGTGACTTGCGAGACTTTTTTTTTTGGGTCATGTAGGGAAGGTGAGATTGTTTTGAAAGCAAAATAAATTTTGCCCCCCTCCCCTCTTTAGACCGCTTTATTATTTAAAAAACCTAAAAATGGCCTATTTTTGACCTTTTATTTTCGTGCGGAGCATTGCGGCGAGCGAAGCGAGCCGTGCTGTGACCTCCCTACGCCCCCCAGAACCCCCCTACCTGAATCAGGGGAGAGCGTTGCGGCGAGCGAAGCGAGCAGGTATACGGTATATGTTTTCTTGTCTCTCCATTTGTTGTAGCGCTTGCTTTTCATTTTCTACACCATGAGCTACTGACATTACGTGGCCTATATTTTTTTTTTAACAGTAAATTTTTTACTGTATTCGCTGTGCTTTTGGACAATTTCCTTTTATAGATTGCGCCAAAATTTGAGGCTGTTATAAGGCTTTTTCTAATTTCCATCCACTCCATGCAATCCCTTTGTAACACTAATTACCAGTCACCTTATATAAGTAATAATAAATAACTAGCCCCGCGACTTCGTACGCGTGGACTATTACCTAGTTATAAAACATAACCTATGTGATAGGTGAAAACTAAAGCTACAGAATACTGAAATTCTCATCCAAATCCCTCCAGTAGTTTTCTTATCAAACAAAAATTACAAAAACCGCATCGGTAAGCGTAGTGCGGAAGCGCTGCAACAGCCATGAAAGAAAAGGAGACAGTGTTAGTGACATTAAAAAAAATGCAGCCAAGTGCGAGTCGGACTCGCCCATGAAGGGTTCCGTAGCATCAAGTAACATAACATAAAGGTTCTTATAGTTCGTCGAAAGGTAAATTAAGGTTTACGATTTATAACGTTTAAAAAAAAACTACTGGCTAGATCTCGTTCAAACCAAATATCGTTGAAAGTTTGCATAGTAATGTACAACATATATTTTTTTTAGTTTTATCATTCTCTTATTTTAGAAGTTAGAGGGGGGGGGACCAACTTTTTTCCACTTTGGAAGCGCAAACTATTCAGTTTAGATAAAAACAATATTAGAAACCTCAACATCATTTTTGAAGACCTATTCATAGATACCCCACACGTATGGGTTCGATGAAAACATTTTTTTTTAGTTTCAGTTTCAAGTATGGGGACCCCCAAAATTTATAGTTTTTTTTCTACTTTTGTATAAAAATCTTAATGCGGTTCACAGAATACATCTACTCGCCAAGTTTCATCAGTCTAGCTCTTATGGTTTCGGAGAAAAATGGCTGTGACACGGTCGGACAGACAGACGGACAGACAGACAGACAGACATGACGAATCTATAAGGGTTCCGTTTTTGCCATTTGGCTACGGAACCCTAAAAACAATTGTAGGTAGGTAACTAGTTTTTTCGTGTGCGCGAGCTGCATGCAGCTCGCGTGTCGGTGTGCTACTCCCAGTTTTACATAACACTTGCACTTAAAAAACCCCAAAAAGTAGTAAAGAAAGTCCTAAGGAACCCTAAAAATGTCAACATTATCAAGCTCCTAGGTGTAGTTGAAACTCCAATCAAAGTACTAAGGAACCCTAAAAGTTGTTTATTTTATCAAGTTCCTCAATGTAGTAAAACCCCAATCAAAGTCCTAAGGAACCCTAAAAATGTTAACATTATCAAGCTCCTAAGTGTAGTTGAAACTCCAATTAAAGGCCTAAGGAACCCTAAAAGTTGTTTATTTTATCAAGTTCCTCAATGTAGTAAAACCCCAATAAAAGTCCTAAGGAACCCTAAAAATGTTATCATTATCAAGCTCCTAAGTGTAGTTGAAACTCCAATTAAAGGCCTAAGGAACCTTAAAAGTTGTTTATTTTATCAAGTTCCTCAATGTAGTAAAACCCCAATAAAAGTCCTAAGGAACCCTAAAAATGTTATCATTATCAAGCTCCTAAGTGTAGTTGAAACTCCAATCAAAGTCCTAAGGAACCCTAAAATTGTTTACATAATCAAGGTCCTAAGTGAAGTAAAATTTCAATTAAAGACCTAAGGAACTCTTTTAGGGTTAAGCTCGCCTATGTACATGTCCTTTGTTATAACTTTTTTTGTAAATATTTTTGTGTGCATTAAAGAATTAAAGAATAAAAGAAGGAACCCTAAAAGTTGTTTATTGTATCAAGTTCCTCAATGTAGTAAAACTCCAATCAAAGTCCTAAGGAACCCTAAAAATCTTAACATTATCAAGCTCCTAAGTGTAGTTGAAACTCCAATCAAAGTCCTAAGGAACCCTAAAAGTCGACCACTTGATCAAATTCCTCAATGTAGTAAACCCCAATCAAAACCCTATTCGGAACCCTAAATTTTACGTAAAGCCGAATCCTCAACGGGTCGGAACCGCTAGAAGGGACCTTGTCGCGCGACCTACAAGCAGGTCCAAAATGAAGTAAAACGGCAAACATAGGAGGAAAGGGTTCTGGGGGGCTAAGGTGGGTCACAGCACGGCTCGCTTTGCTCGCCGCGCTGATCTTCGTAGTCGCGTGGCGGCTCGCTTCGCTCGCCGCAACGCTCCCCCCTAGTTCAGGTAGGGGGGCTCTGGGGGGCTTGGAAGGGGGTCACAGCACAGCTCGCTTCGCTCGCCGCGCTGTTCCTCGTAGTCGCGTGGCGGCTCGCTTCGCTCGCCGCAACGCTCTCCCCTGATTCAGGTAGGGGGGTTCTGGGGGGCGTAGGGAGGTCACAGCACGGCTCGCTTCGCTAGCCGCGCTGTTCCCCATGGTCGCAATGCTCCACTCGAAAATAAATGGTCAAAAATAGGGCATTTTTAGGTTTTTTTAATAATAAAGGGGTCTGAAGGGGGGAGGGGGGCAAAATTTATTTTGCTTTCAAAATAATCTCACCTTCCCTACATGATCCAAAAAAAAAAAGTCTCGCAAGTCACTCCGCTTGGAAGATACGAAAGGGGGGGAAAAAAGGGGTAGGAGGGGGGAAGTTTTTTTGTTCCTTCAATTCAGGAAGAAACCCTCTATACGAAACCCCAATCGAAACCTTCCTATCTCGACGGCATCCGGTAGCACTCTCAAAAGGGGGAGTCCTGGGGGGCAAGGGGGGCAAAATTTTTTGTACAATCAAAATCACTCTAGACCCTCTTTACGTTGCCCATTAAAAAATTATGCAGGACCTCTCCGTTGCAGAGCCCCCCTGAGGGGGGAGTTCCGGGGGGGCAAATTCCGGGGGGTCACAGCACGGCTCGCTTCGCTCGCCGCGCTGTTCCCCGTGGTCGCATGGCGGCTCGCTTCGCTCGCCGCAATGCTCCGCACGAAAATAAAAGGTCAAAAATAGGCCATTTTTAGGTTTTTTAAATAATAAAGGGGTCTAAAGGGGGGAGGGGGGCAAAATTTATTTTGCTTTCAAAACAATCTCACCTTCCCTACATGACCCAAAAAAAAAAGTCTCGCAAGTCACTCCGCTTGGAAGATACGAAAGGGGGGGGGAAAAAAAGGGGTAGGAGGGGGGAAGTTTTTTTTGTTCCTTCAATTCAGGAAGAAACCCTCTATACGAAACCCCAATCGAAACCTTCCTATCTCGACGGCATCCGGTAGCACTCTCAAAAGGGGGGGTCCTGGGGGGCAAGTGGGGCAAAATTTTTTGTACAATCAAAATCACTCTAGACCCTCTTTACGTTGCCCATTAAAAAATTATGCAGGACCTCTCCGTTGCAGAGCCCCCCTGAGGGGGGAGTTCCGGGGGGGTCACAGCACAGCTCGCTTCGCTCGCCGCGCTGTTCCCCGTGGTCGCATGGCAACTCGCTTCGCTCGCCGCAATGCTCCGCACGAAAATAAAAGGTCAAAAATAGGCCATTTTTAGGTTTTTTAAATAATAAAGGGGTCTAAAGGGGGGAGGGGGGCAAAATTTATTTTGCTTTCAAAACAATCTCACCTTCCCTACATGACCCAAAAAAAAAAAGTCTCGCAAGTCACTCCGCTTGGAAGATACGAAAGGGGGGGAAAAAAAAGTGGTAGGAGGGGGGAAGTTTTTTTTGTTCTTTCAATTTAGGAAAAAACCCTCTATACGAAACCCCAATCAATAGCCCTCTATCTCGACGGCATCCGGTAGCACTCTCAAAAGGGGGGGTCCTGGGGGGCAAGGGGGGCAAAATTTTTTGTACAATCGAAATCACTCGGGACCCTTTTTACGTTCCCCATTAAAAAAATATGCAGGACCTCTCGGTTGCAGAGCCCCCCTGAGGGGGGGGGTTAAGGGGGGACAAATCTCAAAAAGTCGGAATTTTCCCCAAGTCACCTTTACCCCCTCTACACGTTTCCATAAAAAAAACCATACCTTCCCCTCCACCATCAAGGAGAACAATCATGTCAATGAGTGAGTGGTAAAATAAAATAAATTGTGTTGCTTACTTATATTTCCGTAAAACAAAGTTAATTGTACTTACTGTTACAATTTTATACTGTGACGGCAAACAACAATAATAATTTATCGTATATTTTGCGGGGAACGTAGCGAGCTAGCAACAGCGACACAGGTCCTACCTCAAAGACGCCTGGCCGGCTACTGAAACGAAGCGCGCGGGCCGCATTATTATATAATATCTTGTTAAAACAATAAAAAACTGTTTTGAGAAAAATGAACCGTAGAATATTCTTCGTAATTTCATTGCCTATTTTTTGACATGTTTTTCGGGAGTAAACGTTGGGTCTACTTCAAGTACGACTTAAAAAAACGATCAAAAATTCGCGAAATAGGGAGTTTTCGCGATTTTTTTTGATCGAGCAAAGTTGACAATATCGTGTTTTGAACCATAGAATAATCAAGAATATTTATTAAACTACAACATAAATTTTTATCAGATCAAAACAAATAATATTTGATTGTTTAATGTTGAATCTAAAATAGGTCGATTCTGAGAGTCCTGGTCTTAAGTCTGTATTATTTTAGAGCAGTATGAAATCTACCTCCGACTGCGACAGAATTCTCGATATAAAATGAGAAGCAATGAAGTACTAACTGGTCCAATAACACAATATTATATTAATCGAGAAATCAGTGCGCGATACAAGTTTTATTTCCCATTTTTGTTTGCAACTGCAGAGAATATTAAATCCAGACGACATTTGAACAGTCTGCGAAATTTAGTTCCATTTGTTTGTTACTACCGGTTAGGAATGTCGCAGCGACGACATCGAACTTGAGAAAACGGCAACACCGAGCGCGGCACAAAATCTTTCTTCTCATTCATAATGGCCGCGAGTGCGCATGTACTGTAAAATTCAACTTTTCTAATAAAACTACAAAAGTATTCAAGACAGTCTTATTATAACATCACCCGTAACATTGGTCCTATCGAGCCTTCAAGAACGAATCAGTTACGAGAGAAAATCATTTCAACAAGAAAAGGACGCCAAGTTGCCTATACGCACGGCAAACGAAATCGTCTCAAGAAAATTGAATTACTCTAACATCGCATCATCGTCAGAGCCGAGGAGCCATTTCAAAGCATTCACCAGGAGCAAACAGGGATCCCGAGCGAGGAGCATCGATTGGATAATAGCTGGACTCAGCACGGAACGAATTTGCGCAAAAGGAAACCCAAGCCGACCGCCATAATGGGAGCGCACGCGTCACCGCATGCACTGAAATTCAGCTAAGTTCCTATTCCTCTGCTTACCACCCACTCCTACACATAATACAACATTTTTTCAGCATTTACAATCTGCAAAGTGCAAGCGTTTCACACATACACTCACTTCAGGTTAAATGCACGCCAAGCCACGCTCAATTTTCAAGGTCACATTGGGTTTACGCTATTCTCTGCACGCTTAGCATGGGTTTTATTCAGCCATCAGGCATTTATTGCGCTCAGTGACGGGATTGCATAGTAAATATAGCTACAATCTTGCATCGCATCGCGTACATTTCATTTCCCACTAAGTTTGCAATCTTCAGTTCAAAATAAACCTATCATTTGGTTTAACATAATTTAAACAATTGAACATCATCGGTTCAATATTAAACCTATCATTGGTTTAGCAATAAGTCAAATAACATTTATGTAAAGGTTTATTTCAGCTTCAAGTAAGTAAAATATATTCCTAATAAAACTCTCTCAAGTCCAACTATTGGTAAACCATCCACTACAACATTTACATTAATCGAACAACATGTCAGATAAAGAATTCAAATTATTAGTCCGTCAACGAGGAACAATTAAAGCCCGTTTGACAAACTTCAAATCATTTCTCAACTGTATCTCAGATGAACAGGAACTCACTTCAGATCAAATCATTGAGGTTGAGATCCGTGCCTCAAAGCTGGAACCATTATTAACAGAGTTCAATGATGTGCAATTCCAGGTTGAAATGAGTTGTGAAGATCCGAATGATCAACTCATCGAGAGGGAAAGTTTTGAAAGCTCATACTACAGCAGCTTGGCCAGAGCAAAGTCCATCATCCAGCGGCATTCCTCTGCAAAGGTGACCAGTGTGAGCGACCCAACCGGTGAGACCAAGCCAATTAATTTTGATGAGGATCATGAGGTACAGCAAAGAAAGTTTGGTGTAAAATTGCCTGAAATTAAATTAAACAAGTTTGATGGTACATACAGCCAATGGTTGGAGTTTCGGGACATGTATGACTCAATGATACACAACAACAAAAACATATTGGACATCACAAAGTTCTATTACTTGAGGTCATACTTAGAGGGTAGTGCGGCACTTGTCATCAAATCAATTGAATTTTCAGCACAGAATTACAAAGTTGCATGGGACTTAGTATGTGATAGGTACAACAACAAGAGATTACTTATAACAAACCACATCAAGTCACTGTTCAATGTTTTCCCAGTACACAAGGAAGGTGCATTTCAATTGAGGCGCTTAGTCGACACATTCATAAAAAACTTAAAATCACTTGAAATACTTGAGGAACCCACACAACATTGGGACACATTACTCATACACATACTGTGCAACAAACTAGACACAGAATCCCTACAAGAATGGGAAAAATACAAAAGCATGAATCCTGATCATCAAACGGAAAAGTTTGATGACTTGATCAAATTCATTAGAACAAGAGCAGACATGTTAGAAATATTAGAACAGAGACACACAAAAGGAGAACGTACAGAACGTTCTAGAGCATTACTCACACAGAACACAAACAAAAAGAACTGCCCAGTTTGCAAGGGTGATTCTCATGCACTTTACAACTGCAAAGCATTCCTAAACTTGTCTCCTAAAGACAGAGAGATCAAAGTTAAGGCACTAGACATTTGTAGAAACTGCCTGTTTAAAGGACATTCAACAGACAAATGCAGGTATGGTTCATGCAAACATTGCAAGAAAAAACATAACACACTGTTACACATACAATCAAACCATGACTCAACAGATAATAAAGCACATGATGATGATGATGAGAAGGCTGGTGCTGTGCTCTTGTGCAAGTCGTTGCCGCAGGGTCTCTTATCGACAGTAGTAGCTCAGGTTCATAATACAGACAATCATAGGCCTGTCCCTGTGCGCGCTGTACTTGACTCCGGCAGCTCAGTCAACTTGATCACCGAACACTTTTGCAACACACACAACATACCAACTAGTGATGTAGTCAGCCCTCTCACCTGTCTCAATAGTGTTGAGACCACAGCAAGCAAAATGTGTAACATAAAATTAAAATCAAGTTACTCTGATTTCAGCATCGAGTTAACTTGTCTGGTCATCAAGGACATCACTGGTCCATGGCCTCAGAGCAACTTAGATAGGAAAGGTCTAGGCATACCAAAGGGTATCAAGCTAGCTGACCCACATTTCAATCGCTGCACCCACATCAACCTGTTGATAGGTAATGGCATTTTTTGGCACTTACTCCGGCCAAATAAAATTGAGTTGTCAGTAGGTAGCCTAACATTATTTGAGACAGTCTTTGGTTGGGTATTAGGAGGAACACAATCGAGCCATAACCTATTCTGTGGCATCACCCAGACCCAGAAAGGTACAGTAAATCAAAATGATTTAACAATTCAAGATCAATTAGAAAACTTTTGGAAAATAGAGACAATTGACAACAATTCATCTCAGTATTCAGCTGAAGAGTTAGCATGCGAACATGACTTTGTAAACAACACAAAGAGATTGGCTGATGGCAGATTTGTAGTTAACATCCCATTGAAGCTGTCTCCCAGTGTATTAGGTGACACATACATATTAGCTAAACAGAGGCTCTTATCATTAGAGCGAAAATTCAAGAGCAACTCCGAACTTAAAGAACAGTACTCAAAATTCATTCATGAGTACATTCAACTAGGACACATGAGTGAAACACAACATGACACTCCACATAACAAACAAGGTTCATACTATGCACCACATCATGCAGTAATGAAGCTAGATAGTACTACAACAAAACTCAGAGTAGTTTTTGATTGTTCAGCAAAGTCAACTACTGGTTACTCATGCAATGATATCCAACAAGTAGGTCCGACCATACAAGATGACATTTTGTCTATTTTACTCAGATTTAGGCAGCATAACATAGCAATGACCTCGGATATTGAAAAGATGTATAGACAGGTACTTGTTAACCCTGAACAGAGAAAACTGCAGCAGATCCTTTGGAGGGACCATCCACACCTCCCAATAAAGGCCTATGAATTAAACACAGTCACATATGGCTCTGCAGCCTCTGCATTCATATCCATACGCTGTCTAAAACAACTAGCAATTGAGTGTAGTGATCCTAAATTACAGGAAATAATAGAAAGGGATTTCTATGTAGATGATATGATCACAGGAACAGACACGGTTAGCCAGGCCATTGATCTGTACACAAATCTCACGAAGACACTGAACAAAGGTTGTTTCCCGCTTAGAAAGTGGAGATGCAACAACACAGAGGTTAGTGATGCTATTCAAGCAGACGCAGCTGACCATCAGAACAATCTAAACTTACCTCCTAGTCACACCGCCAAGGTACTAGGACTAACATGGGATAGTTATGCAGACACAATTTGTTTCACCACAAAGATAGACTCAGGTACACATGTAACCAAAAGAAGCATACTATCAGTAGTAGCACAGATCTTTGACCCATTGGGGTTAGTAGCACCGGCTGTGTTGGAAGCTAAAATCATGCTCCAACGACTCTGGCTACACAAACTTTCCTGGGACCAGCAAGTACCAGATGACATTAGGGACACATGGGAGGCCTTTGTCAGGACCTTAGCTAGCTTACACGAAGTACAGGTACCTAGGCAGGTACTCATTCATGAACCTAATAATGTACAACTGCATATCTTTACAGACGCATCAGAAAGTGCATACGGCGCTTGTGCATACATCAGAACACACAACGACAACGATACCGCTGTACACTTACTATGCGCCAAAGGTAGGGTAGCGCCCCTGAAGCCAATAACAATCCCACGCATGGAGCTCTGCGCGGCGCTACTAGGTACACAATTACTACTCAAAATCAAAGAGTCAATGAGAGTCAGTTTCGATCACTGCTTTCTCTGGACTGATTCATCCATCGTCTTGGGATGGTTAAGCATGCAACCAAACAAACTACACACATTCGTTAGGAACAGAGTAGCAGAAATACAGTCCACTTGTAGCAACCATGTTTGGCGGCATGTTCCCACCCAGGAAAACCCAGCTGATCTCATATCACGTGGTTCAATCGCATCGGCCCTGGTGCAGAGCAGCCTATGGTGGAACGGTCCACAATTTTTAAAGCAGCCAGAGGAACACTGGCCTAACTTAACAAACAAAGCACAAAACAATGAGAACACACTACCAGAAATGAAAACTGTCTGCCTGGTAGCAAGAACAACTAATACAAATGAAATATTTCCATTTCACAGATTCTCAAGCTTCATGAGAATGCAGAGAGTTTGTGCGTACATGCTCAGATTCATGCACAACATCAGACATTCATCGGCTAGGCACACTGGACCTCTCACATCACAAGAGTTGGTAGGATCTAGGAACATGTTAGCACTGCTCTCACAAAAGCAATCATTTGCCACAGATTACACAGACATACAGTTAGGCAAACCTATTTCAAAGAAGTCTAGGTTACTGGGTCTAAATCCATTCATTTCAAGTAAGGACAACTTGCTGAGAGTAGGGGGTCGTTTACCTCTCTCCAACTATAAATATGACAAGATTCATCCAGTGATAATAAGCAAAGAACACATTTTCACCAAGCTATTGTTTGAACATCAACACAAAATACTCATGCATGCAGGCCCACAACACTTACTGTACTCATTGAGAGACACATATTGGCCAATAGGGGGACGGGACTTGGCACGACAAGTAGGTCGTCAATGCTTTACTTGTTGTCGTTACAGGGGCAACACCGTTACTCCAATCATGGGCAACTTACCGAAAGAACGCATTCAGCCCGCCTTTCCATTCGAACTTGCCGGCGTCGACTATGCCGGGCCTATCATGATGGCAGACCGGAAGGGGCGTGGCTCGCGATTAATCAAGGCATACATTTGTATCTTTGTTTGCTTTACCACTAAAGCTATCCACGTCGAGCTAGTGGGCGACATGACCACTGCAAATTTCATTGCGGCGCTCAAACGGTTCATCTCACGCAGAGGGAAGCCTACGGATCTATTTTGCGATAATGGTTCCAACTTTGTAGGCGCGGATAACGAGATCAAAAAACTCATTCAGGTCAATTCAGGCACAATCACAGATGCTTTCACATCTGATTCGATAAGGTTTCATTTCATGCCTCCTCAGAGTCCTCACTTAGGCGGCTTACATGAGGCAGGCGTCAAGTCCGTAAAACACCATTTGCGTCGCGTTTTAGGCTTGGCACATTTAACATTTGAAGAATTACTCACCACACTTACACTTATCGAAGCAATCCTTAACTCCAGACCTTTAACACCCCTCAGCACAAACCCTCATGATTTCCTACCCCTCACTCCTGGACATTTCCTCATTGGCAGAAGCATGGTGGCGCTCCCAGAAGCAGATTACACTTCAGCAAACACAATGAGGTTGAATAGATTCCAGAGAGTCCAGCAGCTCCGGCAACACTTCTGGACCAGGTGGCAGCAGGAATATATCAGCGAGCTTCAAATCCGGACCAAATGGAAGCAGTCTCAAGGCCACATCACAACAGGGGCCCTTGTGGTGATCAAAGACAAGCAGTTGCCTCCAAACAAGTGGCTCCTTGGCAGAATTATAAAGGTGTTTCCTGGCAAAGACAAAGTAAACAGAGTGGCCGAGATTCAGACTGCTACTGGCTACATAAAACGAGATTTCACAAAAATTTGCATCCTGCCTTCGGACACAGTTGAAGATCGAACTTCAACGGCGGCAGCATGTCGCAGCGACGACATCGAACTTGAGAAAACGGCAACACCGAGCGCGGCACAAAATCTTTCTTCTCATTCATAATGGCCGCGAGTGCGCATGTACTGTAAAATTCAACTTTTCTAATAAAACTACAAAAGTATTCAAGACAGTCTTATTATAACATCACCCGTAACAGGAACAAATGGCAAATTTACATTTTGCTTCTATTTTTAGTAAACTTATATCGGATGTAGCGACAGCACTGTTTGTATCTCCATAAGAGTTATTTCTCGGGCGCTCACTAAAAGAAAAACAATGAAATACATACTCACGTCTTGTATCACTTTTGGATTTCTAGCCACGGTCATTATCCTTTTGAAACCCCCCCCAGCCTGTCGTTATACCAAGCCAAAATCACCGAACGAGTTCAAGGGGTTGGTCAGAAGCAATTATTAAGCATACTTAAATCATATCTTTCGCCTATGAGAAGTTTAAAAATTTTGAAATCGCAACTGCAGTGTTGAATCCTGGCAGAAACCTGGCATTGACTAGTAGTTGCATTAAAACGACTAATTAGAAATGCTACGTAAAAATGATCAGAAAAACCATCATAAAAATTTCAAATCCCATTCCTAAAATGGCAAAGCAATCATAAACTTCCATCATGTTTGGTGCAACGGTCAAAGTGAAATATAATTTGAATGCGAAATTCAGTAAAATTCAAAGCGTTCCGAAAGCTTCCAAATCCTGTGGAATTACGAATGGAATGAAATAAAAATATCTTTGTAATCGGTCTGCACCGCTACGAATTGTAATTACATGGAACACGCCAACTTCTGGAAAGGGGGAACAACTCTAATTCAAGGAGATTTATTATATCGTAAAACATATCGAAAACCTCTTTAGCGGCTGTCGGACTCTTGAATTATGTAGCGGCTGCTAAATACATGTTATATGGAACACTTTTTACCCTGTTAATCCTTTTTATTTGATAAAATAACTCTTAGATAGAGTTCTTCCTATTTCACCTTTTCATGCCACTTCTCTACCACGGATATTTCATATTCGAAAAGTACGAGTAAGTAGAAGTACTCTCAACGGTGAAAGAAAACATCATGAGGAAACTCTCGGCTTAGTCAGCTCTGCAAGACTCATCATGACTGATCATGTTTTTTTCTGTGGAATAAGGCTTAGGCTGAGAAGATGATATATAGGTGCTGGGTAAGCGTTTTAATAAACAGCTCGTTTTATAATCATCTATCTACGATAGTTGCACAGATCTGGTTTCATCAGAACTACCTTAACTACTCAGAACTTCAAAACATACCGCGTGTGTGAAATAATTCTGTTAAAATGGTTGTATAGGTAAAAAGCCCTCTTTCGATACGACCCTTAGTAACACTTACCTTTCAGACTTTTATTCAGGAAACCGGAAATACTCAAAATCAGGTCAACTCAGTTTGAACAGAACCATACCGGGATTTGTAAAGGAACAGGTGTACAAAGAAACCTGCTAATGACGTCACAGGATGAAATTGTCAGAACTTTCAATGGACTCCGCGATTCTATGAAACTTACAGATTTTTTCTTTCAATCTTTTTTGGCTAAAGAAGTTTTAAGGATTACAGTCATGATTTATTATCACGCTAACTGTACGATTCGTTTTTAACGGTGTTTTTACCGAAGAAAGATATGATTCTGGCATCAAATTAAAACAAAATTGTGAGATGATTTTTATGTAGGTAGTAGGTACTCTACAACGCGAAGAGGCTGCATAGAAATGCTCACTGGTTTGTTACAATGACGTAATTATTATCATTTTATTTACTTTAGCAAGAGTAGATAAAGCACGAAACTGTGGACCAAAGCCCTCATAGAGGTAACATTGAGTGATTACTTATAGTCCAGAGAGCCACATACCACTCCAACGTACCTTTTCAGAGTGTGCTTGTTCAGGGTTACAGTTACAAAGCGGGTAGTCGAACAAAGGAGCTGTTTTCCAGAGAGCTACACCTCAAAAGTGCACCTTTTATCGCGCACTGCTAGAGGTTCATGTAGGTTACATGATATTGGGTAGAATGTGTGTCAAATACACTAACATATTAAAAGCTTCTTCTTTAACAGAGTTCTACCTGTATTCAATAGATAGATCCAACTCTATCGCAAACAAACTTGTAAATTAAATATTGTCTGGAAATCTGTATGCTTATTTGGATAATTAGTACCAAAAATAGTTTCAAACATGTTCTAAATTATGTTACTAAAAGCAGCCAGATCTTGTGCCAAATACTTCAAACGAATGAAACAGCAGTTTCTTACACTTTTAGTAGTTTTTAAGCTTATTGCGAAATATTGGTCCCGTCGTCGCCTCGCTGTTTTCCGATTTGAAATGCATGGTCGGTGCACATGAGTGAGTTTTGAAATTAGGCAGAGGTAACTGCTCAACATTAAGTGGAAAACCAGCTTTCTCTGCACTTTTTACAAAAAAACCAGCACCGTTATGTACTTATGAACATTAATCGGGTTAGAAACATAAAAATATTGGAAGCGTATTCTGTCATCATCCCCTCCACCGAAGCGGTAACCCGCTCGGCGGATTATTAACCAATCTGTTTACAGCTTTATACCTTGTCCCTTTTATCTTGTCTGCTGACAAGTCGCTATTAACCGACCCATATCTAATCATCAATCTAATTGCATGTTGGTCTACTCCAAATAAAAAAACTAAAATAGTAGATAAAAGTAAAGGTAGGTTTAGTAATCAAATTGTCTAGCTCAGCATTTTTCAGTATTCAGTTAGGCGAAACAGCCTTGGAGATGCTTTTGGTTGGGATCATTTCAACGATCTTTAGATCTTCGATTAACCAATGGTTGTGGATGGCTGTAGTTAACTTTCCGTCATAATAAATGGCGAAGGTAATTCAATATTCAGATCATCATCATCAGCCTGAAGAAAAACACTGCTGGACATAGGCCTCCTTTACACATTATTACATTTACAGGAAGAAAGATTAAGCCCTTTCCACCCACCGACTTCCCGCGATCTTAACAATGTCGTCGGTCCATCTGGTGGATGAGCGCATTGAGCGCCCTACGTTTCGTCTTCCGGTACATATTCAGACACTTTTACTTTATTGCCACAAAACTATTGATACCAAACGTCAAGATTAAATGCACATGGTAACCTCGTTATCGTATGCATAACCAATCCAAGCCTTTGATAGAGTTAATAACGTGTTAGTTATAGTGGCAGTACGGATTTGTCGTAATAGCTAACATTTGAATGGTTCTTATATTAGGTATATATCAGTGGAACACAAACATATGGCCCACCTGGTGTTAAGTGGTAACCATCGCCTATAACAAGGCATTGCCTCGTAGGTCACGCACGTCAAGAACGTGTCCTACGATGCACTTCCCTGCGTCCATTAACTTGAAGCATTCAGATGTTCAGCCTCACGTGCCTGTAATTTCAACATAGCTATGTTTTATTATTCAGCATACCTACCAATAACCGCATTCATACGTTGTTATCCCACACAATAAGCATTTTAATCATGGTTACAAGCGCACACTGCCTAAATGCCAGCGCGTGTGATGTGTGATTGACCACAAAAAAGCTCATTAGTGACGAAAGGTTGGAGATTAGCTTGTCAAACCAAACGTTGCTATCTTTAATAAAAAATAACGTATCACGAGGATAATATACCAATGGAAGAAAAATTCGTGTCTCGAAAGAAAATCATCCACTTTTCCTCTACGCGATACTTCAAACTCGGAATTTTCCGGAAACATCCATATTGACCTGACTCAGTTCTAATTTGATCCATCCCAAACTCCCAAACCGATATATGAAGGAGCAATATCAGGAAACAATACGAAATGCCGGTTTTATTGAGGCACATCGCGCGCCATTGCTGGCTCTCTGCCTTTTCTATAAATTGAGACGTTACAGGGAACCTCATCACCCTTTCCGTACATTATTACTCTTGCTTTATATTAAAATGTTACTTAGTCCGTCTGATTCTGTCGTCAATTTTAGGCTCCTGAAGGATTCTGCCATGAGCTAACGACTGCTACAGTTGGGAATTATAATTGCGCTACGCATTGACGAGTTTTTTAATTATTTTGATTAATTTATGATACGCGGTGAGTATGGCTAACCCCCCAAATTATTAGAGAACGAACGAACTTCTGTGCAGGCAGAAGATGTGTGCTGGATTTTTTAGAATTATACAGGGTGGAATTTTGTAATGCCACCTGGAGGGAAAGTACTCTTAATACTGCAGATAGAAACTTTTACTCAAAGAAAACATTCCTTTATTTTTGAATAAAAAGCAAACTGCATTCAAAGATTTTCGAAAATTCTCTTCTCCCACACCCGGGAATCGAACCGGCTAAAATCTGAAAAAACTATACCCTGTACTTTTATTGTATCGATCGTTAGGGTCAATTATAAGGATGAATTCTCTCTAACAAACATGATAAATTAAATGAAAGGAAAACCAGGAAATCTGAAGTTACAAATTCAATGAGTCAAGTTAAAGCTATTTAACTAACATCCATCTTTTGTAATACAGACTCCTTTGCGACATACTCGTAGCTGCGTGTATCAGGTAATTTAAATATGGAATATTAGCTTAAAATTATTTTAGCCGGTTCGATTCCCGGGTGTGGGAGAAAATAATTTTCGAAAATCTTTGAATGCAGTTTGCTTTTTATTCAAAAATAAAGGAATGTTTCCTTTGAGTAAAATTTTCTATCTGCAGTATTAAGAGTACTTTCCTTCCAGGTGGCATTACAAAATTCCACCCTGTATAATCTATACATAGCTATCGATAGTGACTAGGGAGTGTTTTAGACAGTTTTTGGTGGAAATCCTTGTAGGATTTACATCACAAACAGAATTGAAATCACGCACTTCCTACCATGAATTCGGTGCCGATCGGTGGATATACTCGTAGTAAATGTCTGCCTCGACATGAATACAGGCTTTCCTCA
Source organism: Thera obeliscata (assembly GCA_947578465.1). Lineage (NCBI taxonomy): Eukaryota > Metazoa > Arthropoda > Insecta > Lepidoptera > Geometridae > Thera > Thera obeliscata. The sequence continues at coordinate 15,757,985 of OX387912.1, read as the reverse complement.
ATATTAGGCGTCACGTCACTCCCAGGGTCTGCTGAATGAGTCGATTTGCATGCGACGGTATCCAATGACTTTCGATAATCTTTTTCGGATCCAATTAGTTTATAATTTGGTTGTAAATTGGGCAGTTTATTGGCGACGGCTGCAGGGGCTGGCTGACGCGATAGTGGTATCAGCTCCATTTCCAAGGGAAGCATAGTATAGGTATAGATGAGAAGAAGAAGACCAAACAATTGAGAGATCACCTTTGCCTATAATAATTGCATTACGTCGCAGAGCACGTCCAACGAGGACGTGCCCTATGCGACAACGTGAGGTAAATCTCATATGTCTGATATTGATGTTTTCGATACCTACACAAGGAATTTAATTTGGATTAATGTTAACTACTGCCTGCTGTGTTTAAATGTACCGATTTGAACTATATTAAAATAAAGTAAATTTACATGTCCGCATACGATATCTGACATGCACATCGACAAATCGAAATGCATTTATGCATGAAAACATGATAAACTCACAACTAGTTCATGTAAAGGAACTTAATACCAACATTTGAAAGCGGAGACTTCTAAACTTAGATTGGATTTGTAGATTCGTAGATCAATAATTTATGAAAGCTCTAGTATTCGATTATCATTGCCTTTACGAAAATTTGTGTGCACTATGCCAGTACTCTCAAACAGTGAATGAAAACATCGTGAGGAAACCGGCATGTGCTAGTGAGTTCGAAATCATGTGGCAAGCGTCACGTAAAAAGAGCCCGCCAGCAGCCTACTTGCGGAAACCAATCCGCACACCAAATGCGGATCAAAGAATTTTCCTAGCAAAGACTAGATTTGTGTGATTCGCCCTTAGCCGCGAGATTTAGCAGCGTGATCGGTGTCGCGTGCCATATTTTATACGATTACGTGTACGCGGTATCCCTTGCGGCTGAGCGCAGAAGGAAATAAGATGAGACAATACATTCCTGTTATCTGTGGAGAGCCATCAGATAACAAATAGCAATTCCTATACGCTTACATAAAATTTCCAACAGTGTTAAATAATAAGGCAAATTAGCAGTGGTTAAGTTTTTTTAAGGAGTTGGGCTGGCGAGGGTGAGGTTTGGAAGGGGAACAATGCACAATACACCCCATCGCGGGACGTCAGTGCAGATCTTATTCCCCCAAATCAATTAGAATTAGAATTAGAGTGGTTAAGACTGCTATTTGCCCCAATCAATTGATTAGGATATCGACTTCAATCAACTTATCGTTTCAAAGTTAATAATGAAAATAGATAAACGGTATAGTTATAGCCACAGTAAGTTAATAAGAGTGGGTTTTATCGTCCCATAGTAACGTTATTTGACAGATTCTCCCCCGAATACTGAAACGCAACTCAGATTTAAGCACGTCTCAAGCGACGGATATTTGACAGATTTTCATTGAAAACTGTCAAATATTCGTCGCTTGAGACGTGCTTAAATCTGAGTTGCGTTTCAGTATTCGGGAGTAAATCCGTCGCCGTTTTAAGTCCAAACTCAATCGAGACAGAAGTAGTTATTCGAGGAACAGCGTTACTGTAAAATGGTAAAACCCGTCCTTAGAATATTAACATTTGCCAGAAATACACGTACTTCATTGCTTCAGGTATATATATTATTTATTTTGAGTTATCAAAGACATAATTTGATCAGCGCGCGAGGCAAATATACACAACAGCACTGAGCGAGGCTAGAACTGAAGTATTCCTATAGGTGGATATTTTCCCCGCGTACCGCTTAACACAACTCTGTTGAAAACGCAATCTAGGGAGTTCTTGCTAGGACAAGGCATAGGTGTATTGGATCTTCAGGGTAGTCTTGGATCAGGATCGGGATTCTGAAATAGGAAAAGGACGTGGATAAGTGATATGCGATGCCTGAACTCAGTTACCTGCTGCCTCTAAGTCCAGTTCAAACTATATTAGCGAGGAGTGTTAAGAAACGCTTTTGCAGCATATTTCTATTGCTGAGCGCTAAGCGTGTTGACCAGAGTTAACTTAAAAATGATGGGAAATATAGGACGTCCAGCAGCCCACCGGTTGACTTCTGCAGTGATGATGGAACCAGATGGCTGATATAATACTTGAATACATTTAATTATAGGTCTTATTATCATTATAGGTCTATATTTCTACGAAGTTGCGTTGAGTTCACAAACGACTCGGAATAATCCCGTCAGCATAAAAAGTATACTAAAAGCATACTTTTTGCAGCAGAATCTACGTAGACAAGTACAAAGGATTTACGCAAATAGAAATATCAAGTTTACTCTCCCTGAAATCCTCTCGAGCAATCCGAATAAAATGTTTCAATAAGATAATATTGATATAGTAAGAGATTACCGGAAACGAGTATCGAGATCCAATTTATTTTCCTACTCTATCTTGGGTGTGAGCTTCGGACGTACCTGAAACAAATAAACACATATTTAGTACAAGTTACGAGTAGTTTTAGCTTTGCGAGTTTATACCGTAAGCAGATAATCAAGAGAATATATAGACTTTATTAGTCCTGGTAAGTGAAGTGTAAGTGAGATCAGGTGGTTAAGGTGGTTCAGATAAAGAGCGAAGGCATGGTGCCTTCGCTCTTTATCGAGAAGTCCAAGTGCAATCTTTAGAAAGTAACTGACGAAACAAACATGCCAATCGTTAAACTGAACTTGTTTTACCCTGGACATGGTCCATATCCAAAGTGAAACCAGTTCAGATTAACATACCATGATTTGCAGCTTCGAATTCACATCAAAAATAAAAAGCTTTAGCTTCCTCTAAAACATTAATCAATCTCGATCCACTTCAGAAACAGTGGTCCTGATTCAACCTCAAGTTATGCGCATTCAATTTTTTCAATCAGAGATCGGTACGCGCTCAGTGCACGCCTTCTATCGGTAACCGATGGGTCGAGGACTATTCACCTGACGAGTGAGGCCGCAGTACACTCGAACAGCTTGTGCTTACAGAGCTAGAGCTAAACTAGGCGCGATTAAAAATTGGTTGGCATAAATATGTATTAAATAGCTGTCTCATAAGCTTTTTTTATCAGGACTACGTAACGTTGTTTGGAAGACACCAAATTTTATCTAGTTATTTTAGTGATGGAAACAGATTGAATGACTAAATTATTTTCTTTGAAAGCAGTACCTAGCCAGGCTGGTCCACGAGTATAAATAAAATAAATAAATATTGTAGACAATCCACACAACACCATCTAGTAGTAAGTATGCTTTCAATGTTAATCTTGTTGAAATATCGCATGAGCTGTTCAGCAAGTCTTCGGTTTACGACATGGTCTGACTGAACATACATGTCCCAGCAAACATGAATGTACAATTTTCGCAAATACGCTTCCACAACAACGTAAACAACAGGCTGGACTGGAAACTGACTAGAGCGCAACGCTGCGCTGTGTACAAAGCTCCTAGCTTCCTCAAGACGACTTTGATCAATCGACATCGTCAGAATCTTGCCAATATGTTCGCGTTACAGGCACAGTGTGTTTATCTATACTTAGCACTTTAATCGAACTTGCAGTTGTTTTTAGTTTCGTATAAACAAAACAGATTCTTAGCGCTATAATTTAACAATGCATCTCAGCTATAATTCAATGCGTAAAATTATCCTGAAATTTTCAGGATAAGGGAATGTCAACACATTTACTGTTCTTGGTAAAATAATGGATGAAAAACGACGTACATGGGCCGTGAGTATGTTAAATGTAGTAGCGACAAAAGCACATCTAAATGTTCTCTCTCTTCTTAGAGCAGAGACATTTCACAGTATCACAGGTACATGCAACTGCCAATATACTCGTGCATAACACAGTGCTGTTGCCTCCCCTTCAACAGAAAGGCAGAAACATGCAGTATTATCCCAACGGAGGCGATAAGACCACCGCGCCGTGAGTGACGTCCTAATTATCAACAGTCTACTTCTCTGGTTTCCGCGTATACCTGCGCCGGGTGAAAACATTACATAATGGTAAGTACATACACAACACACGGCAGCACTGAATTTTGACGACATGTCATGAATTAGGCTCATACTCATATTTGTGCTGAGTGATCCTTATGATTCCCCTCAATAAAGGTTAATTGCAAGTGACTGTTTTCACAGTTAAGTAATAACTCTGCTGGTGTGATGTGGGTTGGGGTTTTGATTCTATCTCCACCACTTTCTTCCAGCGATTACATTTCTACTGTACATTATATAAAGTTTCGGAAAGATAAAGTAGCTACAGGCGCTTCTGCAAATTCTATACCCATCAACCACCATCGAAAACTGTGCACCGTAAAATAGTAAAAGCAGCGAAGCGAAGCGAATGGCGTCATTCGATTTTCTTTGGTCAATTGAACAGAAGAACTGGTTGGCGGTAAGATGAAGATCTTGCCAAAAATTAGGTGTTTAAATCGGCACAGTCCCGCAAGCATGGAACAGCCTTTATGATAACTGTGCCAAGGGGCATGAGCTTGTGCCAAACATTATTGTTTCAAGATACCACTTTTCTTAGTCATAACTCAAGGATGGCACGAAACTATACGCAATAAATGTATCACTTTCACATTTCAATTTGTTTTAGCTATTAAACTTTAATCTTTGTGAAATCCATTTTTTTATTTATCGTATAGATAAATAAATATTTGTGGACATTCCACACTTAATAAATTTAGAGTTATTCACCGGCTAGGAATAAAAACTGATAGCGCATTTGATTAACGCATCCGACCGAAGTCATAGGGTTTTATAACCTTACTCGATTCATAAGTTTTGTAATATTCAAAAAATCTTTATCCTACTTTTATTCTAAAGGAGCTTCTTCGGCGCACCCAAAATCCTTTGACCAAACCCTGGTTTGTTAAAACAAATGACACGCCAAGAAGAATACTTTTTCTTAATGCTATCCTTCACCGGTTACCTAGCTTCCTGGCTTCACGTCATTCCATCGTGGTAATCCAGGCATTATCCCCATTGGATATCATTAGGCCGCCTTCAGTGGGACATTTTTCATTGATGTTCCATCGCGGCTTGCCTTAATCCCGGCCGCTTACATTTATCTTAGTCCTAGAAAAGCCGGGGATTTTATGATTCTACTTGAGGATACGATTTTGGGCTAGGTGCTTAATAGGGGCTAATTTATTGTTTTTTTATATTTATAGCTAAGCATTTGGCTGTCATCACACCTGTTGAGCCATCTACACACAAGCTTTGCTTAGTTTGGGGCTATGCTGTGTGGTATGGTATATCTGCAAATTCACCGTTATTTAGTGAAATATTTAACTCTACACAGAGAGGCATGTCGTTGAGGTCGTCAAGAGGTAGATCGATAATTATTTTATAATTTAATAAGACTCAAGAGACTCCTGTCTGATGAAAACTCAGCTTCCTGTCGCCACCTCAATTGAGAGGCGTAAAGATCGTTTTACATCTAACAAGGTTAAGTTAAGGTTACTTCGAGTCTCCTAAGAGGAACTTTATGTATTTATTATCGTCTATTTTCCGTTAAAAACTCCCAGAAAACACAACCCCTTTATGTGTTGCAGTCGGTTCACTATGTCAATACATCAGAAACACGATACCTTCGTGATCGATGGTAATAGAATATTGTTGTTTGCGAAGCATTGCTTTCACTGAAACATTGATCGCTACCCTTCACACCATTCACATTTAAACCGGTAGGTATATTGTACCAGTGTACCTTCTATTTATTTAATAATTCATTAGAAGGTTGTAATAGATAGATAGATAGATAACTCTTTATTGATTACTATGACACATATAGGAATACAGTATTTTGCTTAAAAATAAAAATTCACAGTAAAACAATGGGCATGATCGCTAACAGCGATCTCTACCAGGCAACCTTGGAATGACCATCGGAGTGCCTTGGAGGGCACGTGAAGCTGTCGGTCCTAGCTCAAGATGTCGTTAAGCCATGACGGAGGCCTAGAGGAGGCCTAAGAACTCCGTCACCAGTGTTGAACACTAGTAGAACATTACTAACTTACAACTTTAAAACTCCGCTGCAATTGAACTTGACCTAAAGTACCTAGCGAACTGATTAGAAGACGAAAAAGTCTATCTGTACAGAAATCTTCGCAATGACTTTTTGTTGTAGTTACAAATCTAAACTGTGCGTTGATTGTAAGTTAGTTACGTGATTTATAGTCAACGCACACATTAGTTAAACGATTCTAAGAATATGTCTACAACGAGTACTAAGGACTTATTTTTTATTTCATAGAAACATTAAATTTGAAGAGAATCTTCCTGTCGTAAAGGAGTGAAAAAAAAGGAAAAAGCATAAAATTCAATCTAGAGTTCTAGAGTTCGTGAGTAAATTAAGTTTTCTTTTATGAAATCGCGACCATTTAACTATTTAATTACATTTGGAAACTAAAATATTCAGCTAAGTGAACCCAGCCGGTAGAAGCATCAACTACCTGCATGAACTGCCTGACGCAGTCAGCTCCGTGGTCCCGGAGGAAGCTCCTCAGGGTGCGTACTCCTCGCACCGACAGCCGGTAGCCCGTGCCGTTGACGCCGGAGAAGAACACGCCAGGACTCTGGCCTTCCACCATCCTCACTCTCACATCACGATACAATATTTGGGAACTTACGAAGGTCCACTAATATATTGGTAATCAAGATGACAGAGGGTAGTCAGAGATACGTCTAAACATAACACACGTGAAGCATCACCTGGGACTCATGCGTTTGAATAGAACGTGTTTCATCGCTACCGTTCGATATATTTGTCATATGTGGTTTTATTTTTATGTTAAGTTAATTAAAAATTATCACGATTGTTCTTCAAATCTCTTGGTACTGAAGATGCTTGAGGATGCAGCGGGGTAGCCAGAGTCAAGTCCAAGCGTTGGAAAAATCCCCACTTTTTACTGAGCAATCAAATAAGGCTATGATAAAAGCACCGCGTTCAATAACATTTTGTCGCGTTATAAAAGTGTAGACACGTTACACCAAGCGAAGCCACCCGACAATACTGTTCACTAAACGGGAAAAAACTCCATGTTGTAAGCAGTGTTGGAAATACGAACGTACAGATTGAATTTTTTCAATTAAGCGCAATAGTTTCCCGAGAAAATGTAATTACAAACAAGTGAGAATAAAGAGAAACTGCCATTGCAGTCTTTAGTTCAAGTTTAATTAAAAACTTTTAACAGGCTACACAGTTTTACACTACCACGTTTATTCTAACATCTGTTCCCAATGCCACCTATTGCAATCGAAACACAATAATGTTTATTTATGTTTTTTTTCGATCAAAGTTCACAAACAATACCAAAGAAATCGTAGAGGTAGCGTAGCAGCGCGCTACGCGGACGAGTCGCGCGTAGTCACTGCTACGCCGGGAGCTACGTTCGTAGACCGGCCGTAGCATTGCGACGAGGAAGGTCGAATCGGATTTCACGGACGAAATTGAGAAACCATATTGCATTGAAAATAAAAATAATCATCGAATTAAAGTATCGATTACATTGGCAAGTATACTGTTTGAAGATAATTCAAGCTAGCGCGAGTGTTGTGACACACTTTTATTTTTATTACGCAATTTCATTTTATACACGCATTTTCGCTTATTTTGTGAGCTTAGGACACTTCGCTTTTTAAATTTAAATATGTATTGTATATACAAAATAGCTTACGGCTCCTGGTCGCTTTCGTTGCGATGCTTACCCGGAATGAATTTCGAAAGAGTTTTTTCAGCAAGTATGTATTCTTTCGCAAGCTGTACATTCTTTTAGTAAAATAATCAAATGGCCATGGTAAAAAAATTCAAAGCTAACATCATAAAAAGTTTAAAAACACAGAACAGTCGAACTTTTCTATCAGTGTAATTGTTCTGTGAGCGAAGCATATAAGAATAAAATATATAGGATTAAACTTTGCTGTAAGAAAGTTGCTCCTAATAAAGCTATGTACTGCACCGAACTTGCCCCGAGAGAACATTCCTAAACTGTTAGGAATGTATAAAGTTACACAAAATTGGCCAAACAGATGGGAGCTTGTAGTGCTACGTTCTACGCAATCAAAGTATACAATATTCACGTATTTAAGCGTATAATAATGCAACAACAGCGTTACCAATAGCTTCAAATACATTTTACTATAGTGCTTGCATGCCTAACCACTGGTTTTTAGTCACCAGTTCGAGCTACGGTGGCCCAGAAAAGTACAAATGACTGGCATGCGTGGTGACACAGCAATTTTTTTCCCAAAACATGCAAGCGTCATGTGCGCGAGAATTTAAATATAGAAGCAATCGCTAACAACTACTCTAATCATAATTAAACTCGACTAAGTAGATTGTACTAACTAATCCAACAAGTAAAATGAATATATCTTTTCACGTATATTTCGACTGCGTGAATATTATTAAACATTCATTTACGTAAATGACGCGAGTATCACGACTGAGCGCCTCCGCTGATAACGCGAGATATCCTCGAATCGGAAGGTCGATGACGTTTCACTACCGTATCTTACTGGTATGTATTATCATAAATCTAGATAAACGAGTTTAAATAACGGTTGCCGCTCTACAGCCGGATCGAATTACTTGAATCAATTTAATTTCGACACATGTAAAGATCATGGGCCGTCCTTCCTGGAACTGTAGTCTAACAATGGATTTTTTCAGGCAGATTATTTTTATTTAATTTATTCTCAATAGCAACCAAACTTATACTCTGCCTCAACCCACGCTTCAGCCTTTTTATTCACAAAAAATAAAGTATCCCTTGCTTTTAATCCGACCGATTCTTTGATCTGTAGTTAATTTGTTGACTGTGCTTCTAGACTTGGTGGCGTAGATCTAGACTCCCTTAGCACTAAGAGGTTTCAAAGTGATCTGTATTACTCAAGTTGTCAATTTATAAATAGCTTGACTAAGAGGGACGTTTTGAGGGACGAAATAGATGCCTACCTTAAGGATTGTCCACAGTAGCCCAAATCAGAAACGAATGAAGAAAAAAAATCTAATCAAAATCTTTATTCAGTTCGATTACAAGAATCACTTTGAAACGTCTTAAAGCTAGGTGAGTCTAGGTGCCAGTTCCACGCGACCAACCCTAGAAGAACAGGCAACAAACTACGGTTCGGTTCCTGCCGTTTTTTTTAAAGAGGCTTTTGCCCTGCAGTGGGACACAACGAGCTCTTAATAATAATAATAACATTAGACTTTGTGGTCCGTTTCGCATTTATAATAATATAAGTGGGACGGATTAATTATATCGAAGTCGGACAAATACATATTATTTCAGTGAAGAGCACAATAGCTGACCGTTAAGTTAGTCTACCCGTTAATATGAATTATGTTTAGCCATCGGCAGCTGGTAACTCATCGTGAAATATTAGTTAGTTCGGTTATTGGCTCAGTTTGAGTAACGGAGTTCCTGCAGCGGCAGTTCGTGAACGATTTCATCCAATTTGCAAGCCGACTCTGCCAAATTAACCAGCATGGAATTAGGGAGTGCCAGTTTGAACTATTTAGGGCTGTCTGGAAGACTGAATACGCGTTAAAACATCGCGAAATGTCTTGAGAATCTAGTCATTGAAAATTAAGCTACATGGGAATTACAATAATATAGCAAAACAAACTGTAGTACCTGAAAGACTGGTCGTCTGTGCAGTAATAGATAAAACATTTACTAACATTTGTAGCCCACGAGAAAGAGATTATCAATTCCACGAGAAAGAGATTATCAATTCCACGCGAATATTATACATACTCTATTGGCACTTAGATTCTCCTAGCTTTAAGACGTTTCAAAGTAATTTTTATTATGTTACAACAGAATTAATAAATTTTTGATTTTGATTTTAAAGCCCAAACCATGCATACAGACAAGTTTAAAAACTTGAATTTTACATCGTAGGTTCGCTATATCTCATAGCTCTCTCTTATAATATTACAATCTAGCCATAATGAAGGTACAAATTGAGTATAATTATTTTCTTTTTGCAAGGAAATCTTTAGGAGATTTCGTGCCAAAATAATGAGGTTTTTCAAACCAGGCAAGCTAAAAAAGGTCTAGTCAGCTCCTTTCACGAAAACCTTCAGTTGCAGCCTCCAATTAAAAACGTTATCTGAGAGCAGATAATGACCATCTTGTAATCATAATTACTAAGCACAAAAGCCGTTATCTCTCCGCGAGCTGAACGAAACGCGACAACGCGGAGGCGCAAATAATGGAATCAGCTTGTTTATGCTCAGACTAGTGACATTCAGGCATGAACCTTCAACCTGAAGAAGGCCACTGCTGGGCATGTGCCTCAACATCATCATCATCAACTTATAGCAGTCCACTGCTGGAAGTAGGTATCTCCCAAGACGGGCCACTGAGCCCGAGCATGGGCATGGGCCTGCTCCCATACATTTACCCACTGATGAATTGTGTTCCTGCTGGCTTGCCCAGATTGCCCTAACACCTGCACGCTGAAAGACCTGACTGACGCCACGGAAACTGCAATTAATGTGGCCCATTTCTGGGCAAAACACATATAGGAAAATCATGGGAACCATCGACACGACGAAGAAGAATTGTGTTCCTAACTAACCGATACCACAAAATATAGGTACCCCTAAAGATATAATTTCATTAATTTGGTTAGGACCATACCACACATATTTCGTTCGTTGAATTATGTTTGTAGAAGCCTGGAAGATAGGATCAATTTCCCATTACGAGATGAAATAAATTAATTTTCTTCATGGACTTCATCATTTCAAAGAAGGAACAGGTAGATATCGTGTACAAAGTAACGATTCCTCCATCTCTGAGCCCCAATTGCGAAGCCGAGGAGGGAAAGGGGGCCTTCGCGAATGGAGGGGGGCTACGCACGTCTTACTTTTGACTTTGTGTTGTAATCGCCTTATCGACTTTGAATACCGAGCATAAAAATTCATTACTCAGAATTTTTATAATAACTTTTAAACCAATAAGATAAGTGAACCAGATCCATTGAGAATGTCTAATGGGGTTCATTAACTTCTAAACATTACGTTTGGCACATAGCTACATTTCGCAGGCTGCTTGAATAATAATTAGTTTCCTGGCTACATTTATATACAAGCAAGCAATTCATCAATTTATTGTTTTTTTTTTTGAAAAAGATTGATCAATACCTAATTATCTGTAATTCTTCTCTGTAAATACATACGTCACCACTCTTTTTACCCTTGAGTTACCGGAATTGTGCTAAAACCAAGCATTTGATATTCAACGCGCACGATTCGCTCAAGGTTTTGACTTCGCAAACTGCAAACTCACTTAGGACTTGTTAAAAGGGTAAGTTCGTTTCTTGAATACCGTTTTTAGTCCATGGATCGGTTTTTCAGGTGCGAAATATAAGATCTTATTCATTTTCTCCTCTGTCCTTCTAATCTTGATTTTTGAGAATATGAAAAGGATTTTTATTCTACAGAATTATAATTTTAAACTTAGACGGTTGCAAAAGTTACAATCTTCACAGCCAATCTCATTTACCGTTTCCATGCAAAGTACCAAAAAAACCTTCGACGGCTGCAAATAAAACCCTCAAAAAATGGCAAGCACATACCTTTCAGATAAAGAAATCGTAAAGCGACACCGCACGCGTCGCGGGCACGCTCAAAACTGTTTTATTACGCCTCCGGCATAAATATATCTGAAGTCTTGAAGGCTTCGCGGAACAGAACTTATTCGAGAAGGCTTACCAGGGCAAGGGGCTTGTGAATAGAATCGGTCGACTTATGTCTTTGGGAGAGACGACACTACATCCCGGGTCAAAAAAAGAGACATAATTAAGGGAGGAAAATACCATAAACAGACGATCGTGTCAAGGCCTGCGCACACCTAGGTCGTTGGCGATCGCGATTAGTGAACGCTGTCAAATTTGATAACCGTATTTGACAGCGTTTCATTGATAGCGACCTAGGTGCGCGCTGACCTTCAGAGTTCTGACATATATTTTAAGAATGACTCTATGGCTAACATACAATCTTGCTACAGCTTCATTGGCTTGTCCTATCCCCTACACATATGGACCAACCGAACAGGATCAATATTATTTTTCAGAATATGGTAATACAAAATAGTATTAAAAGAATACATCAGATTAACTCGCACACACAACCCAATCAATCAACAATGCCGTGGGTCTCAATTTGCGAATTTAAATAACAAAAAGCTTTTCGAACTGGTCCGCTCGTCTCCCCACCGCATAGTAAAACTCATCGAGTGATCGCGGGCGTCATACACAAACAATTTGTTTTTATGTGTGGACCGGTATCAATAACCGATAAACTTGATGCCTCAATGGGGTCGCATGTTACAGAGAATAAAACAGAACGTGCCAACGCACATTTACGTATGAGTTGTTGTGCGAACATTATGCCAGCGCTTGGCTCTAAGCTATTTCAAATCAACGTGTACGTACGGAAGAAAATTCGACAGTCAAATATTTGAGACCTGCACTTCTTTACTTCCAATGTACCAGTACAAGATTGTGTGACTTGTCGGTTCAATAGTTTAACATTGAATATTGCACCATTAAATTCTAGTTGAATAAACATTACTTCTGTTATTTTTAAACATTCAAAAGCTCATGATAACAGCACATTTATTAAGAATCTGAAACAATCGAGGGAAATATTTTTATCAGAAGTGATCTTAATAGAATTTTCTTTTAAAACAAAGACAATCCAGGCTTCGTCTGAGGCAATAAAAGGAGCAAGCACTTGAAGAAATGAAAGGTCACAAGACGGATTATCTGAAGCGACCCAATTTACCTACCCGCTGCTAGTTCCCGCGCGACGAGCCTTGATAGAGCATTTTATACTGCGGCCGGCGCAAGTCAAAAGCGTTAGTGTATCTTTAGCCTGCTAAATTCATCAGTTTCTTCACATACTTGATCATGAGCAATATAGAAGTGTTTAACGATTCAAAAATTATGTTCACTGTTATGCACCAATTGTTCAGAAAGTGGATTGAGGCGAGGTTTATACCTGTTTTGCGAGAGACTGGAGCCTGAGAACTGAGACTATCCATCATTATTATTTTTATTTTATTTTTAGCCTGGGTCGTCCCACTGCAGGGCAAAGGCCTCCCTCCCCTTTTTCCACACCTCTCGATCTTTGGCTATAATGCGCCAGTCGTCCATATGAGAATCGAGATCGTCCCGCCATCTTCTCCGGGGTCTTCCTCTTCGACGCCGACCTTGTGGGACCCAATCAATGTCCGGCATACGAGCCACATACCCTGCCCAATCCCATTTAAGGTTCGCCGCTTTCTTGGTTACATCGACTATTTTTGTTTTGGAGCGCAGTATGGTGTTCTTTATGCGGTCTGTAAGTTTGACACCTAATATGCTGCGCTCCATGGCTCGCTGGCAAACCTCGAGTTGGTACCTCTCTTGAGCTGTCAGTGACCACTCAAGATCTACTGACAGCTGACAGCTCAAGATCCATCATTACCTATATAATTTTCTAAAATTGTCAGGTAAAAAAAATATGTTTGAATGAACAGCCGCTCATGAATTTGTATATTGTCAGTAGGCAAACTCGCTAAACTCGATTGAGAGTGCGCTTTTGTTTTCTAACACGCTTAAAAATATTTATGTGATAAAAACTTTTTTTTCCTTCTTAATAAAACGCTTATCTCTTGCCCCACAAGCAGCGCAAGAGTTTTTCTAATTGAATAGCCGCCCGGAGGCAGTTGCTTTGATTGGCCTCTGTACGGGGCGCCACCTATCGGCTCCCGGCCTCCAATCTCATTTTAAGGGGCGCTCTGTATGTTTATCTTTTACAAAAGCTCTAGCACCGATTGTGTAACAGCTAGAAACGGGGAGAGAAATTTCATAAGCATTTTGAAGAGACGTCTCAGTTGGAGCAGCCACTAATACCGTCAAATATGAGAATTGATGTTTCTGTCTTCGATTGACGAATGAGTAAGGTAGTTTTCCTATCAAATGGCTTTTGGAAAAATGTTTTTATGGCGTTAAAGAATTCGTTTGAATTATGTTATATTGTAATATGTTATATTATGTTGTTATGTTCTATGAATTAATATTTTAGACTATTATTATTATTCTGACATACCGTTTTATTTTAATTTAACATATATTTTCTATATTATGAATTTTGTATGTCGGTCTCCGACGAAGTATGTGAGCCACTTTTTTTACATAATGATCGAATTGTACCATACTTGCAAATAAATTTCATTATTTCATAAAAAAAAATTAAGTGAAAATGAAATTAATGAATGATTACTACTGCACATCTAGATAGTGAAGTCTACATAATATGAAGCAGCGAGGTAGAAGCCCTGCATATAAAACTGTCTGGAAAACGTTTGTATATCCTGCGGCGAACTAACCGGCAATAAATTAGAACGAGAGCCTTTCAGCGAATAAATGTACTGTGAAATAAAAGCACAAGCTGACCGGCCTGCACTGAAGCTGTACTTTAGTGGCTACCTAGGTACCTAGCTAATGTTTTAACAACGACGACGACGGTTCGGCTTCCCTAGTTTACGACTTGTTTACGTCTCCTGAGATGTAAGGCTGGTTTTAGTCTCACGCCAACGGCACGCGCACCATCAGCGCTGATGGCCGAGATTAATGAACTTCTAGGAAGCGTGCGCGCTGATAGCTACGCGTCATTCAAAAACGCTTCCTAGAAGTTCATTAATCTCGGCCATCAGCGCTGATGGTGCGCGTGCCGTCGGCGTGAGACTAAAACCAGCCTAACTAATTGATCTCATGTTCCTTATTTTAAACCAACTTTAAATAAAAAAGGAGAAGGTTCTCAACTCGGTTGTTTATTATCGCATAAGTTTGTCATTTATGAGCCGATTTGTTTTTTTTAACGGTAAGGTTATCATACTTCCAGATTGTTTCCATAGAAATTCTTTAGAAATCGGTTTAGCAGTTTGGCTATGAAGTCGATTTCTCAAGTTTATTAAACTTCACATGAAGTGCACTTATATGTTTACAGCAAAATCGTTTTCACTTTTTTTTTAACTCGCGTGAATGATGCATAGTAAGCTATTACGGTAAAAGTAAGTTCGTATCATGGTGAGCTTTTCCCTCCGAAGCACGAAAGATGTGAAGGTTCAACCACAGTCTTTTAAACTTTCGCATTTATAATATTGAGTAGGATAGGATAAAGTAAAGGGTTGTTCTCGATTCAGCTCCATATAAAAATCCCTACATAAAGTTCGCGCCGCCTGAGCTTTAGGACCAATTTCACTATCGTTTTTCACATGGAATACACCATTATATTATACTAACTATCGCTGGGTTTGAGAACAAGGAGCAATATTTGAGCTGTTTATGGTATAATGCGGCCTAGTAGGTTCTAAGTACCTAGCATCATTTGAATGCGCACAGTTAATAAATGTCATAGAAATAACAATGGTAGTGCCTTTTTTATGGAAACCAGATAACTGATATAATATTTATTTTTAAATACATTTATACTCAGACACCAATAAACATAATTATGTTCATCACATAAATGCGTTGGGAATCGCACGCACAACGCGCAGCACAGAAGGTTACTAGAGACTGTCTACAATAATTTCAGCCATACTACCCTGTGCTATGAGGCCTCGGCCTCGAAATTAGCGGGCAGCGGGGCGGCAGCGGCGGCGGCGCGGAAGCGGCAGGATTCTTATGCGTAAAATCAAATGGACCCCCCCGCCCCGCCCCGCTGGAGAGCCGCAGCCGCCGCCGCCCCGCTGCCCGCTAAATTCGAGGCCGAGGCCTTACAGGCCTCCTTCATCAATGTCTTCTGTGACCTGTGTCTCTTGTCCAGCAGGTGCCTTCCACGTCAGTTACGATGTCGTAAAAAGTATATGGCATAGCTTAATGTCACCGGTCGGCATTGTTACGTCTCGCCCATATCGCTCACGAGTATACCATCGTGTAGCCACAAATAGTAATCTAACGAAGTTATCGTCATTAGTATTCGCAGTTGGGTTCCGTGTCTAGTCAAGAATGTTTCAGTTGTTCAAGTTGGCATAACCGTCAACCAAAACTTTATTTATTACGAGTTGAAAACTGGCGAAAACGAGATTCAAGGGGAACTCTGTCGAAAGCCGGAACAATTAATTGATTTATTCCGCCGCACTCGACCGCTGGAACTGCCTAGTGATGGGAATACTGAAGGACCTTTATGTTCTTGATTTATATTCGATACTTAAACAAATACTATATTCATCGTCTTCACATTCAAGATGTAATTTCTTAGTTAATTTTGGACCCAAAAGATTTCAAAGAGTGCTTTCATGATTGTCTGATGACCTTCTAAATTCAATTTTGACAAAAGTCGGCTGACTAACTGACGGGAGTGTAGAATGTAGACTTTGTTGCTTGAGGATTACGGCATGAATCAGAAAATAACTTTATAACGCGGAGTAAAATAATTATTAGTTTAAAAAACTAGAGAAACCGACTTCATTGTCAAACGGCTAAACCGATTTTAATCAAATTTGTTTGGGACAATCTGGACGTAAGAATAACCTTCCAAATAAAAAAATAGTTTTCTAAATCGGTTCATAAATGACGGAGGCATGCAGTTACAAACATTAAAAAAAATATTAAAAAAAAAATGCCAACATCGATTTTAACAAAATTAAAATGGGACTAATCTGAAGCAATACCTTTCAGATATAAAAATAATCTTTCAAATCGGCTCACAAATGACGAAGTTATGCGGTAACAAACATTAAAAATAAAAATAAAAAAATATAAAAAATACAACCGAATTGGGAACCTCCTTCTTTTTGATTGGAAGTCGGTTAAAAAAGGATAACTCGTGTCTATCCAGAGCTTGTCATAGGTCCACCACTACTAATAGAGTAAGTCAGAGGTGAGTCGTGTCATATTGAAATGGGGGTTGGTTTATCGCATTGCGGGCCGCCGCCGCCGCCGCCGCCGCACGGCGTGCACTTTGTGCACTGTACAGTGTACACGACTGCGATGTAATGGACGGATTGGATTACGGAAACGTGGCATGACGTGTCGTGCACGGGAGCGGCTTAAAGTGACCAAACAAACCCATAAGACGTTCACAAATCTGATAACACAACGAAAACGGTTTCCAAATGGTCCGTTTCGTTCATTTGTAATTTTGTTCTGCCTAAGCTCTTTTGCATGGTCACAGTCTGTAGATTTTAATTGTTCGTGTCGCTGTTTTGGGTTAAAGAACTAAATAATACTGGAATACAGTAACTGATTGTTATACAGATTACAGACTTCGATATATGAAAAAAGGCACTCCAAAATGATAACTGTTTTGTACAGCAAATTACTCGGAAATAACTCAAAAGAAATGTTAGCGTCGACCTCCCAAGGACTCACACTTTTCAGCGAATTCATCTTTGTCACTTTCCGAGTCAAATTCTACGAAATGAAAACATTTTCAGAAATTCCAAGTTGTTTTGACATGTTGATTACTTTTTGGGTTTTACAACTTTGAAAGAAATTCATAATTTATGCTTAAGTCTTTGTTGTTCAGAGCTTAACAGGTGACAATGAGAGGGTAGATTGTTACGCACGCTGCGGAAGCTCTGCGTCAATCAACTTGAGGCATGCCGGTACCCATACCCTTGCCGAAACACAGCTGCTTGGCAGCAGAAATAGGCCAAGGCATGGTGGTAGTTGTACATCGGATGAGACATAGACAGACCTTATTAAAACTTAAGTTATATTTATTAAACTGGCAAAAAAAGCAAGAAACTCTTTTACACGATACAAGCGCTATATAATTACGTATTTTTTATATATATATTTTTTTTATTCTTACAGTTGGATAATTATGATGTTTTTGTTTTTAATGTTAACTTACTATTAGGTATTATGTGAGATATGTGGTGCATTTTGTTTTTAGTTGTAGAATGCCTTTTAAATTTTCCTTTTTTATTGTATTTACTTTTTGTTTATTATGTGTATTTTATAGTAAGTATTTAGTTTTCACGTCCGCTCATGGTAGGTTTTTTAAATAGGACCTAGCGGAAGACCAGCGTAGGTTGTTGCCAGCCTGCATCATGCTGAGCTATGGTCCCATTTGCAGCACTTTTTGTTAATAATATTTCTACCTACGACTTCCTTTTAATTTTGTTTGATTTATTTTGTTGTTATTATGTTAATTTTGTAGGTGTGTATTTCTTATGTTATGGCTTAGGTAGTTATTAATATGAATGTTTTCTTTTTGATGTGTTGCAAATAAATTCATTTTCATTTCATTTCATTTCATTTATTTGCTACACACTACAGCAAACACAAAAGTTTTTACATTAACTAAAATAGAAAGAAAGACGCCGTAAAATTAAAATAATAAAATAAACATAAAAAACATATAAACAACAATAAAATGAACAAAGAGAAGTATGTGTGCAACTGCAGCAAATCAGTATTGTGCTTGATTCCAAGCGGCAGCTCAGAGCTGTTATTCTGCCAGAACCGTTGATCAGAGATATTTGACTCTATGAGAACATTAAAAAAAGGAATATTAACAAAAACAAGAATGCTAGCTACGAACTAAAAGAAAAAACTACACAATATCGGCTTGTAAGTTGAGGTTCTTCTAAGTCTTTGAGCCTTTCACAAAGAGCCATTCCTACTACTGCCCATCTAAAGTTCGTTCACAGTTGCATCGACTGTCATTTAGTTTTATGATCAAAACAATGACCAACATCCAACTAGCCATTCCATTCATTTGTCGTCACTACTACGCGCGAGCCAAAAACATCGTAATTATTAGGCGGAGTATTTGATTAGTAAAAGCTGTAAATATATCTGTCTGCAGGCAATCAATCAAACAGGCGTGCTTGCGCCGACCGATCTGTGGGCGATTAAGATAACTTCAGCGCATCAAATGTTTTAGAACAGAGGGTGAGAACGGTCATTGATGCCTCGTCTATTTAGGGAAGACTGCAATGAAAGTAATAACTTAATAAGTATGATTGTTAGCTGATTCAAATAGAATAATGTCCTGCCAAATAAATTACGCTGCATGTTTTATTATAAAAAATCTTCCGCATATGCATACTTGTGGTATTGATGGAGTGATATTTATTTCTGAAGAAAGACATTATTTGCCATGTATGGGTTTCTGAGTAGGCACGATTGGGATTAAAGAATAAGTAATAAACATTGTCTAAATTCGATGGTGACCTCCACAATGATCTAATCGCGTCGTCATCATGGTACCGACGACATCCGCTCACACCCACGGCCCGCACCCAACTGATCGCTGCCACAATAAACCATAGCGTTCTAAATTTAAAAGTTTGTATGAATGAACTCTGCGTGCGTGTACTTATAAAAATAGACACGTGACCGTCAGGCATTCTGCCAAATGAGCACAAGTTTTTTTAACCAATGTTTTCTCTGATAGTCTATTTATTTACTTTTTCATGACACAAGTGGGTTAAAAGCCAGCGTGAGACAATTAAATGATGTATGGTAGACAGACGCCTATTAACTAATTGATGGTTTGGCCGAGTATTGGGCATTTATCGAATTGCGGCTAATAGTGATTTAATGGCTAGAACAACAGCTTCGTGTTTTTTGTAATTATAAAAATTTGCTGATTAATCAGTAATAACTAATAAGAATAATGAATGACTATCATGTTACTTAAAGCCATCATGTTTAGCTCTTTCATAGTAATCCAATTACTTACATATCAGAAAATGAAGTGAAGGTTCATCTTGAAAACATACCTGTAACAAAATAAAAATAATAAGCTTTAAACTTCTTCTTCTGTAATAGGTAGTTGTTAATTAATAGGAGGTGGGTTTTTTACAGTTCTACCTCTGGCCTAATAACACTACATTTACCTTACCTCACGTCTACCGAAGACATTTCCTTATTTGGCATTGCACTGCGTCATCACTCTGAGACATTAAATACTTAAGTAACATGTACCTGTTTACTTCCCCGCACTCTTTCTCAAAGAGCTCTACTACTACTTGTCTAATCCCAGTTATAGTTACGTCTAAACTTGGCGAAACACTAGTTCAATAATTAATTGCTAGAATTAATAAAGATTCCCGACTAAAATTGTATCTGGAAGAGTGGGACACCAGGAAATGAATGTTGACATTAGTTAACACCCCATTACGAGTTCCGGGAACAAGGAAACACTTACTAATCGAATACCGAGTCAAGTTCTGTGAAAAGTTTCAAGCGGTTGCAAGAAAATCACCAAAAACAGCTTGTTAAAATAGCGCCGCGTGTGTATGAGTAGTACGACAGCACACTCTAAGGAAAGAATACTGAAAGCGGAACTTCTAAGATATAATATCCAATCTACTCGCACATGGTTGATGGAAGAGGTGGGCAACGGAACTTCTTGGAGTGATGGATAGTGACCACAATCAGATATTTGTTGTGTTTATTTTTATTATAAAAGTTGAAAGTAAGAAAGCTAAAGTTTTTGTACAATCTCATTTCAAGAATTTTACATGGTTTTCGGCCGATTCTGTTTTTAATCATGTTTATTTTTTTCTGTTTAATTTCCAGGAACAAGATAACTTTATATCGAGTCAGGGACCGTATACTCATGTTAAAAATTCATCTTGTCATAGTTTGTCATTATCCACTGGTAACAGATGGAAACAGTTTATACATTGTTAACCCATTTATGAAATTATATATTTCAAAGTCATCCTTGTGATACAACTGAATAAATAAATTTTAATTAATAAATACCTAGCTGTCCAAGCAAAGCAATCGCTGTTGATGTTCTAATAAATCAAATCATCTACACAGAGTATAATCTACTCAGTATTTAACAGTTCATGAGCGTGTTTCAACCTTCAAGGACCCTCGGAGACGGTCCCTTGAGTTCTCGAGTGTTGCTTTGACCCAGACAAATTGAGTTCCGTTGCGAACATGACAAGTAGATAAGAGCGGCTCCTATATCGGTACATAACGCAGCTACTCATGGTTGTCTGGGAGACGTGTCAGAAATTGTTAAAAAAACATGTGATGTGTTTGAGTGTTAAATCAAAATAGCTTTTACTCTGATTAAGTTTTTTAGTTACTTTTACAATAAACAACACACGACAGACAACTTGGTTCATTTGTCTAATTTGGCAAAGGCCTCCTTAATTTTTTCCATTCTTCTCAATCCATTTTTAGGGTTCCGTAGCCAAATGCCAAAAACGGAACCCTTATAGATTCGTCATGTCTGTCTGTCTGTCTGTCCGGCCGTGTAACAGCCATTTTTCTCCGAAACCATAAAAGCTAGACTGATGAAACTTGGTGAGTAGATGTATTCTGTGAACCGCATTAAGGTTTTTACACAATAATAGAAAAAAAACTATAAATTTTGGGGGTCCCCATACTTGAAACTGAAACTCAAAAATTTTTTTTTCATCAAACCCATACGTGTGGCCGTGTGGGGTATCTATGGATAGGTCTTCAAAAATGATATTGAGGTTTCTAATATCGTTTTTTTCTAAACTGAATAGTTTGCGCGAGAGACACTTCCAAAGTGAATCCCCCCCCCCCCCTCTAACTTCTAAAATAAGAGAATGATAAAACTAAAAAAAATATATGTTGTACATTACTAAGTATGCAAACTTCCAACGATATTTGGTTTGAACGAGATCTAGTCAGTAGTTTTTTTTTATACGTCATAAATCGTAAACCGCAATTTACCTTTCGACGAACTACAAAAACCTTCATATTATGTTATTTGATGCTACGGAACCCTTCATGGGCGAGTCCGACTCGCACTTGGCTGCTTTTTTATAGATAATAGTGAGTTTGACAAAAAAACATAATTATTAAGTCAGCTGATCTTACCATGTTTTGAGAAGAAAAACTAGGTTAGATAAAGATGAAGAATTATGGATAGGTTATGATTATAATTAGATGAGCTATCGACTCGGCCTACCATTTATCCCGAAACTACGATGAGCGATGACGTGGGCCGTAAAGCTGTCGGCCGACGGCGATCTTTAGGGAAATCATGCAAGATACTCGATGCGATATCAAAACAAAGAGCTTTGATCTTTATATTGTATATATGTATATTGTTTAAAAGATTAATCTCATAAAGATCTTAGAGTTTTGTTTCTGTTAGTCTTGAGATCGAAATATTGTTTTTTTTTTTTTTTTTTTTCAATTTATAGGGTAGCGCTTGACCGCAATCTCACCTGATGTTAAGTGATGATGCGATCGACGGTGTAGCGCGCTCACCTAGAAGATTCACTCTTTTTTTGAAAACTCCCAAATTATAGGTATTCGGAAAAATAGACGCCGGCAACGAGTTCCACACTTTGGCTGTCCGCAATATAAAAGTGGAAGCAAAGCGCTTAGTGCGGGAAGAAGGTGTATCAACCATGAATGGATGCCTCGTCTCCGTACGTCTACTGGTCCGGTGATGGAATGGGGATGGGGGAACCAAGTTGAAAAGTTTTGATTTATCTTATTAGGCATTTTGTTTTGCATCAACATGTTTGCAAGTAGTTAATACGAGCCCGTGAGTGTATTTTGACGCACGGTGCTACTGCCAACGCCATCTATACAAGGGTAGCAGAACTATGTGAAACTCGTAAGGCGGATTCTTCGTGAACCCCTCGTAGCTTTTCACGAACCTCAACAAGGTTCTATGAAATAGGAACCTTTAAGAAGCTAGTTCCATTTACATCTAATAGGGGCGCTGATAGAACCAAACTTGGCAAAAGCACGGTTTTGTAGTAGAAAATAAAGGTTTACATAACAAAGTATAATATGATTTTGCATTGTATAATGTAAGCAGAACTCTGCTAAAATAATAAAGCTTTTTGCTAGAGCAGCATTTAATAATTGGGCACTTACGTGTTTTTTTTTTCAACTTACGTGAGCCCGTTTTTCGAATAAAAACCTCAGCCCCGAGTAAAGCACACTATAGTGGCGGTATGAAAATGTTCGTCGATTTTCAACTTGATTTTCAACGTATCACGATCACATACTACCTTTTTTTTTTTAGAATTACCTTTAAAAATAAAAAAATAAAGAAAGAAAGAAAGAAAAGAAAGAAAGAAAAGAAAGAACTACCTTTTGAAACTGAATAGACAGAATACACCGATAAGTTAACGTCACAAATGATGTCAAATGTGTTCATGATCAAGGCACTGACTGGTGCAAGCGAAAACCGACTCTAAGGTGACGAACATTTTCATACCGCGACTGTACATTTATTGCAGAGATTGTTAGAGAATTTTATAAAAAAATCTAGGCAAAAAAGAGTCGTAGTTTCAGATCAGCAGCCTGAAAACAAAGTTGATCTTGACTTAAAGAAGTCCATAGCTGTTAATAAGACTATTGGCTGATTAAGAGATGTTTTGGAGGAACCATATTGTTTCAGTAGAGCTAATCTTTTAACCAAACCTACCAACGTACATGTACAGAACTGATGGGACATAAACCTACCTAACTGCGGTTCACTTCAAATCAATTCAAATTAAAAATACATTTGAAAATGTTAGTTTTTGAGAGTTAAATAATTACAACAACAACAGATGCTTTACAACAAAACTTTTGGGTCGAAATTAGTCCCATTTGTTTAACTGATTAATTTGTTACTAGTTTACAGTACCGGCTTCAATTGCGTGGTACCCGATGAAAAAGATACCTTTTAGCATAAAAGTTCTGCTCACACCTAGGCGATGGCGATCAGCTGAGACTCTATCAAATATCGCTGTCATATTTGACAGCGTTTAATGTGATCGCCATAAGCTAGATGTGCGCAGGCCTTGACAGTGTTTCACTGATCGTCATCGCAGATCGCTTAGATGTGCGCAAAGTTTGAACAGAAACATTTTGGTCAAACTGTCATGTGATAAAAAATCAAATCAAATAACTCTCTAATCTCTCTAATACTTAGACAATTCATAACGTGTTCCCGTTCTACTTGTACTCGTAGTAGGTATGCGTCCGGATTTCATTCTCTTGTAGGATGAAAGGAAACGCTGTAATATGAAATTCCTCCGCGTTCACAGTTTAGTTTCCCGTTTATATCTTTAATTAGGTCAACGATTAATGGGCATGTAGGAAGGAAGTGTTACCATCACCACATTCAGTTTTCATAATGTCTGCCGGTTCCTGGCCTGAACTGGTTTAACAGCTCATTGGTAAACGGATATTTGGTCTTGTAGGTTCGATTTCCAGCAAATAACATAATGTGCGTTATGATTTTCTTTGTATTTGTTTAATAATAACGTATTATAATAATCGTTAACGATCAAATTCCCAGCTTTGCTTAGTTTGGGGCTGTGTGAAATATCTCCAATTTCATATCTTTTGTGGCTCTGTCAGACATCTAATATTGAAGTAGTCTCCGTAGGTGGAATGAGGATTCAATAGAGATAGGGGTTATATTTATAGGCATCAACCAAAATTATCTGAATAAAGTTAATCCAACCAGTCATTATTAGCCTCGAGAAGAGATCAAGCGACAACAAACGAAAAACAAAGTTCATTATGCATGAAAAAATTACCAGAGCATTCACAGTCAAACAAACGGCGGCGTAACAAGCTTAACTGTGCACACAAATTAGGAGCAAGTTGCGCCCCGGGAGGGCGACGCTGAGGAAACGGCGAGGACCAACTTTTGTGGAGCGCCCGTACTGCACTGTACACCGAGAATGGGTATACTACACGACATTACAATACTTTGAGATAATAGTACTTTTTAAACTTTCGCGATCATAAAACATATTTAGTCTGCCCGTGACCACGGTTATTGCAACATAGCCGAAACGTCGGGAAAATAAATAAAATAAGGTAATATACGCGATAAATACCCGTGTAATAGTATACTTTAAGATAAACTAAACAAAACAACAACACTAATGCGAGGTTTTGGTAAACTTTTTCATTTATAAGCAAGTTAATT
Source organism: Thera obeliscata (assembly GCA_947578465.1). NCBI lineage: Eukaryota > Metazoa > Arthropoda > Insecta > Lepidoptera > Geometridae > Thera > Thera obeliscata. Next base: position 15,733,063 of record OX387912.1, on the reverse strand, counting down.
TTATCGTGATCAACTACCTAGATAAAAGTAAATGGGATCGGCATATTGACACTTCGAAAATAAGTAAAGCTCTAATGAGGTAACAGTGATTTGACGGCAGGTAAGGCTTGGTCACCCACCAGATGGATAGGCGACATTGTTAAGACGCAGGACGCAGAAAGTCGGTGGATGGAATAGGGCTCAGAATCGTTCTTCCTGGAAATGTGTAGGGGAGGCCTATGTCCAGCAGTGGCCTTTTTCAGGCTGATGATAATGATGATGATGGAGGCTTGGTCTCCAAGAACTAGTCTGACTAATTTAGAGCACTGGTGGCCTAGTTTCAGTGGCCCTACCTTCTGATCCTAAGGCCGTCGGTTCAAATCCAGTCATTATAAATCGTCCCGTCATCTAAGGGAGTCTTTTTGAGACGGACTTAAAATTCATCACCATATTTGATTCGAAAAGAACCAGTGACACGATAAGAAGAAGCATAACTAATGTATTCAAAGTAATTAATCTATAAAAAGATCCTTAGTGAGCTCTGTTTCACCATTACGTTTACGACTATGATTTCAGTATATAAATAATATTATTAATAACACAGCGGTTGTGCTTGATCGAGTGTTGGGTTCCCAAACAAGAAGCTAACTGTAGCAATGAGAGAAGTTGGGCGTCAAGGGGGTCGTATCTTTAACGAAACTGGGCCAGACAAGTCTAAACGAGCCAAAGGCTTTGAACATAGGCCCAAAAGCCTTACAGCATAAAAATTAACGTTCCCAAATCGAGCATTGAACGTAACCGCTGTGAGAACAATAACATTTCTAGACAGATCCGCTCCAAGGGAAGAGAGATCTTGGAGTAATTCGATCAATTCGTACGTTTACGTACACTACGTGCCTAACTATGACACGCACATATCGTAACGTCGAAATACGCGCGAATTCGCTACGCCCAATCCGTAAATGCGTTATAGTTTTTTATTAAAATTTATTAGCTTAAATAATTATTCTAAATACTATAAATACCTACACTTTTTATCATAGCTTGTCAAAATAGTAAATATGAATCAATCCCTTACTAAATCCTCAGTACGGCCTAGCCCCTTACCGTGTTCAAGGGGAAGTGACAATTTACGAAAGGGTTGCAGATTCTGGCAAACACCCAATAAAATAACTTGGTCGGAAACGTTACCGCGACCAAAGAAAATCGAATATAGCCTTGGTCGGGCGGGACTGCAGATATCATTGAATCGGTGAGATATCGGGCCAATGCAATACTTGCTGCTTGCAACTTGCATTTAGCTTATTATTTTTATTGCTAAGCTAAATTAGGTTTATTGGTTTGCTTAAGTATGCATATTAGCAGGCATTGGTTTTGTGTATTGATATATCATGTAGTGAGACTTTTGATGGAGTCTTAAGGCCGTCTAAAGGCCTCATTTATCGGCAAGAGATGCAGCAGTGGGCTAGTGTTTGATAGAAATAGTACTTGGTTTTTTAGTCAAATGAAAATGCTGAGCGCAGACAAAATGATGGCCTACTTATTCCTAAAATGCGAAAGACAAAAGAATAAATAATAATAATAATTTCAAGGATGAAAATTCCAATACTATATTCACTAAAAAACTGATGCCTACAATATATTGCGAGACTGGCTGCAGTACTTGAATGGTAAAACTCTGTAATTTTCCAAACACTCAAGAGGAAAATGCGTTTTCATCGCGTTAATTAGATTCCTTGCGTTTGATAGCACAATTAATCAAGGCGCAAAATTCACCGCATAAAGTGCCTTATTATTACCAATAGCAAAATATCGCCTACAATCCTGACATTACCCAATTATATCACAAAAACAATTTACTTTGGGGAATTAAAGCTCACAGCCTCGCCGCGAGTGGGTGAGTTATTAGAAATCTTTTCGACCTACTTCCAGCGGACATTGACCTGGCCGGGTCAAAAGTTAGATTTATCTTGAAAGAAGCCCAGAACGCGCCTGATTTCGTCGGGATAGGTTAGTTTTACCTATGTAGAGCGAGTAGAAGGGCAATGCACGCTTTGAGTCATGGAGTTGGCGAACTCTCAATTCAGAACGATAAAGAGTTCAAAAAGCCAGTCGATACGATTAATCGATTCATTTGCATTAAGTGTAGGTGAGTTATTGCTTGTTCTGATTGCGCGACTTAAGATTAAATTCGTGTCTTGGTTAACGAAATTGCTAAACCAAGTTCAGTTACCTTAACTTTATCTTCGCCCACTTTAGGTCGGCGTGAACAAACTTCTATCGGAACTTCAGGAGAATAAATAATCCGGTCAAGATATAATACATATTGCTAAAATACTAATTGGAATAAAATAACTATGTTTTTGGTTGAATCGAAGATATAAAGGTCGTGTTAGGAACGGCTGAAGTGACTACACGCCATGAATGAGTATGGAATCTATTTTTACCAGTGATGGTATGGATAGACTTTTTTATCTTTGGAATATAGACCGTATTGGTTGAGAAAGATACCTGTTTTATAACTTTCTTGTCTATGTTGTTTAATGACCATGGCAGGGGCAAGAAGGTCTGAAAATATGCCACGAGTATTGGCCACTTAAGAAGCTGTGTTCAAAAAAATGTTTTATAAGAGAGTTATTTTACATGAGATGTCATTGCCTGCCAATACGCGGCTTTCATATCATTTAATCATCAACGATAATACAATTATGTCTGAAATGAGTACATACCTACATTTAAAAGAGAATGACAAGAATAGAAGAGAAATTAGAAGATAATTCTGACTTGGGCCCATATGTCCAACTGTGTGCTATGGATTTCATGTGGTCCGAAATAAACAATTTTTATTTTTATTTTATTTATATTTCGAAACACTGTTTCGAAATACGGGCCTCTCTGAGTCTGTGTCGAGGCTCAAGCATAAGTTTTTGTAATTTTTCAGAACTGTCAATAAATCTACGCTTGAGAGTGCTTGAGGTTCGACTCAAGCACTGCTTCGGAATACAGGCCTTGGACGTGATGCAGTTTGATCTCAAACTGGAACTACATACACTACCGTATCACCAAAATGGAATCACCGCCATTCCTTACACTGGCATGTTATTTGGAGCAAGCCTCTACTCGTAAAATGCGTTAAAAATTTAGACAGGCACGTACGGTACAGAGTGTGGTATAAGAGCTAATGGACTTTTAGGGACGCTCACAATCTGTCGAGGCAAGCGAGTGATGGAAAGTAGTTAAACGGAATGACACGTGAAATTAATTTACATTAAGGCGAAGACCACCGTAGACGTACATACTTCTCGGTCGCTCAATTTGAAACGGTAAAATTTTACCATTTGAAAGATATAAAATCACTGAACTTATAGTTTGCCTAACGGGTTTTCGTACATAAGTAAGCTTTTAAGTAGGAAAACGAGTAAGGATCCAAATATTTTTTTTGCTAATCCGACTATGATCGCTCGCGATTTTCGATAAATAAGTTCAGGGATTTTATATATCTCAAATGGTCAATGTGTGAGAGCGAGTAGTTGTTTCACGGAGTTCAGTCTTAATAGGGTACACGATTGATGATGGGTCCTGCCGGTACAAAATATCAATGAGTGTAAAGGTAACTAGTTACATTACCACGATCGCCATAGCTCTTCCAAAAATTCTTATATTTACAAGGTCGTCACCTAGAAAATCTGCCACAGAAAAATACGTCAGATTAGACCGTCAGATTCAGAATCAGATTGTAAATACGTTCCTACTTAGAATACCATATAAAGAACAAACACGCAGGCAAAGAACAAACATCTGCGTTTACCACACAAATATATGTTCTCGCTGGGGATCAAACTTACGATCTACGGCGCTACTACCAACTGAGCTGAGATACCAGTCATATTAAAGTTAGTACATAACTGTCTCGCACTTTAGATTATGCATGGAAAATGTACCTAAACACATGGAATTCCTATACCAATGCAGAGCCAATCTATAAAGAACCCATGACATAATTCCAAGTGAACTATCGCTAGCCCACAAGTCTGAGAGCCGTTAGCCTTGACAAGGTCGACTCGGGCGCAGACCGGTCGCGCTCGCAGGTGACAAATAATGTTCATTCATAGAACGTTTGATCGCGTCACGTTTTATTTTCACTTTTGTATCGTCCGATGACCATTTACCATTGATTTGACGTCAGTTGGGACTATTCTATTTTTGTTATGCGTCAATCTTTTTGCCCATTTGGGAACGAGTGTATCGCTATCGACATTCTAATACCTAGCATGGTTTGCCTGTTATTTTATCAGTTGCTTAGACAGGCCTTAGTTTATATTATAGTGTATTTCGGTAAAAACACGTTACACAAAAAGCTCTACCATCCCGTTAGTTGTGTTGATTGAACAAGTTCCAAAGTCAAATATAACGATATCTTTGACATCGGCTGCTAATGAAGCGGAATGATATAAGAGAATATCTTCAATCGGAATGGAACTGATGGAAATTTAATGAACGCAAGTCCCAAATGAAATTAAGATTCCAATGATTGTGGAAATAATATCATAGCTTATGAGTAAATATATAACTAAGAAACTACCTATTTGTGTCCAGGGTAGTACAATCAGAGATATTCTAAGTATTAATCGACATGAACACACACCTCATAAAAATATTTCCAAGAATGATGAATACTAACGCAAACGCAACCGCCCCGTCCGAGCGGCACATATTGAAAAGGTCAGGTGCAAATTCTAGGCAGCGGTGACGACGCATAAATTCCCGTTACCACGCATCCATCACCTTCGGGAGCTGGTGAAGACCAAAATAATAATATGCACGACATTGAAATATCGACATGAACGCGCGAAATTAAACTAGCAAGCAGCCAGCGATGGAATGCGAACACGGTTATGTCACACGTAGACCGTGAATGTGGGTGAAACACGTGATGACTTACAATCACGATAGGATTGTTCGGAAGGTCTTTGACTTTGCTTGGAAGTTGATGGGAATTCATGAGACCTCACAATGGCGCTAGTTATGATAACTTAGTCGGCCACACAGCCGGCATAATAATCCCCATCTCTAACCGCACTACCACTATTTATTTGGTTCAACTTTTGATGTTTTCCATTTACAACCTAAACATGCCTGCTGTTGTTTTTTATTTTCATATTTAGCAATGTAAATCTACGCTGTTTGCATAGCATTCTCAGGGATACGAAACTCGACCTTGACCTCTATGCTCTGTTACGTCAAGCCGTTGGCAATGACAAATACGTTTTAAAATTTTCGGATGGATCAGAATCTGTTGATACAGAGCGTTTTTGAGGCTTAGGTCCGAGTTTACTTCAAGTATTGCTCAAACATTCCATTGCAAGGTGTGGTTAAGCCGGCGATTCATTTGATTTCTCAGAAACTATTGTATTGACGCAATACTGAGCTAAGCCAGATGTACAGTTTGCAGATAGGGCTGAAGTTCAGGGTCGCAATCACAGAACGTTAACTATATCTGAAGTTTTTATCTTGAGCTGGGGCTGATTGTTGTCTAAGCTTATTGGATATAATCAAATTTACTTTATTTAGATATCATAAATCTTGACTTTATAAGTTACATAAGTGTTAGGTTTTAATAAATATTTGATGTTTGTGCAAGGCTAACCCCCGAATACTGAAACGCAACTCAGACGAATATAAGCGACGAATATTTGACAGATTTTCATGAAAATCTGTCAAATATTCGTCGCTTGAGACGTGCTTAAATCTGAGTTGCGTTTCAGTATTCGGGGGTAAGATTGTCAAAACGATTATTTTTTGCAAGCATCTATAGTATCTTGGGTGATGGTTCAGGAGAACAGTGTCGTAATTTGTATTAGTATGCAGGAATATGCTGAGACTGAGGCCAAATAACGTTCGACTAGCACACAATTTATTAGTCATTATACCCAAAAAAAATTATTCACAGTAAAAACACACTATCACCGATACGATACGTTGCTGAGGATATCATAACAAGCCAGACCTTTATTTTTTGGTTTCGGGTTAATATGAACATTCTAAAAGAAAAATATATTTGGGGCCTACGTAGGTAGATAGCTTTGCTGCAACGCTTCAAAGGTCTTAAAAGCCTGGAGGTGCTTGTGCATGCATCTTTAGTTATCAAAAGTGGTCTTTTACACCCTGTCCTAATAAAAATATCAGAGGATCATGGAAAACCGATCCAGGAGCGTCCAGGTTCGGATTTCAACAGCCGTCGAGTGAAGTGGCTATCGACCAGTCTATTAATACGTAGTGTGCTGCCGATGCCGGTTCATTCTGTTGTATTTAATCAAAATACGCAGTACAGTTGAATGAAATCCTATTAGATTTAATGAACCAGTAACAAGATAAATAGATTAAACCATAACTGTTTAGGATGTCTTTGATTTTTAACCCGAAATTACAAAAAGAACAAGACAGCTCGATGCATCTTCCCGGTACCAGAAGTAAAGGTAATGAAGATGATTAATACTTTACTGACTTACTTAATCGTTGTCTGAAACGAAATAGGCAAGTTTGCCTTTAAGTTTGAGGTGTTAGACAAAACACGACAGCAGCAAATTATGATGGATGGTATGTTTACATAAATCCTCGGCAAAACACCTGCAAAATACATCGGGGAGGTAGTGTTGAGTGTTCTCTTAAATATTTCAGTGGACCCGGTTTTGTGTAAAATTCCCTTTCCTCGTAAAACGAGCATTGCGATCTGAAAACTTGGTGTAAGTCATAGAAGAGAGCGCAGCTATCAAACTAAATACATTTCACTGACATATATTTTAGCGTAAACCTAAGTTATAGCTGGTTATTTTGCTATTTTGCTATTTTGCTTAGGCTAGGGCACTTCAGAATCTCCAGGTGCATTTATCAAAGCAGTTACTTAATGTTTACGTCGCTTCTCGGTAGAGACAAATGATGAAGAGCATTGCAGGATCCTCGCAACTGATAGATATGTCTAAAATCTTATGCACGAGTACATGTATTTTTATTTATTATTTATATATAAATGCATGTGCATGCATGCATAGTGTACTGTTTGCAAGGATGCATGGCGTTGTCTCACTAGCCGTGCTGATAGTTATCCAGGTCAATGTAATGCTAGCCATGATTGGGTGACTCTCGCAGTTTGTTGCTTATTTGCTAGGCTTAGTCGCATGGAACTGGCACTTAGACTCACCTATCTTTGAGGCGTTTCAAAGTGATCCTTGTGATAAAACTGAATTAAAGATTTTTTCACTTAGACTTTGACTTTCGTTTACTCCGTGTGGTTGTCATCTCATTTATTCAGGCTGGAGAGGAGACTAGTTATGCCGGAATGGCGACTAAATGCAACACTAGTCAGCACCACAGAAACAAAACAAATTGCAAAATATCGCCCATGTTTATAAATTGCACTGTAGTTCCAACCTTCTAGTTTTATTACGCCACAAAACATAAAATACAAGCGTTTTGTGGCAATAAACCAATTTACTTGTTTTTTTTTTCAACTTTGCGACTTGGTTGAAAATTATCGATTCGTTTCATTACATTTTTAGTCAGCCGAATGGAATAATGCTAGACTGACGTTTTGAGGTGAATAGTTTTTTTTAAATCAGATGAAATTTATTATTTTCAATGAGGATAAAATTTCACGCTATAAGTATATTGAAATGGAACTGGTAAAAAGATGTAGCGTACAAACAAAAGTACCAAATTAATAAGAAAATATTGCGGTAAAAATCCCCGTAATTCCTCTACTTAGAGTAAGCTGTTCGCCCTCGCCTCGGAGACAAAGATGTAATTACCGGGCGGGTTTTACAAAACGATTGATTGATGGTGGGCACCCTCTATCAATTACAATCAGCGATGTGAACTGGGCGGACACAGCACACCTAATAGTTAGCCTTCAACCCGGGTATTAATTGGTTAAGCGAGACATGGAGACTGATCGCTAGTATATCTTTAAGTGGCGCTTCAGTACCTATGTAAGTCTGTATCACTTCAAGAGTTTTAATCTTGATGACTCTTTTTCTGCCAAATTGACATCACAGTCAATGAATGATTACGCTCAGCAACTTATCTGTAGATTCCTTGCGTAAGCTTCAAACGTTCTGCGGATGGCCATGGTCACATTCTTGGGCTCCGAGTATGCAAATAGATAGCAATTGTATAAACGAGACACATTCCACTGGGCGGGTTTCGGGGGCACATTTTTTGACTTGAGATTGTAATAAGATGTTTTAGAAGCTTGTTTATCATTTATAGGCAAACAATATTGCACATCGGTTAATTTAAGCTTCATAGAGTGTGGTTTGCGTCAGAAAGAAATAGCGCTCTACTAAAACAGAAAAGCCGATGTGCAATATTTATTGCCTACAACCGCAACTCCATTGCTGGCCGTAGGTCCCCCCATATATTTCTTCTTCTTCTTATCGTGTCACTGATTCTTTCGAACCAAGTGTGGTGAAAGGATTTTAAGTGCGCCTCAAAGAGGCTCCTTTCGTGCACTAGACACATATTTTCGAACTGTTTAGGTTCTACGATATGCCGGTTTCCTCACGATGTTTTCCCTCACCGTTTGAGAGCACACATATATTTCTTAAAATCATGGTAGTAATCCTCACGGCCAAGACACAATAAAAGACCGCCTTCTTTAAACTGCAATTAACGTGCTAAGCTAAGCTTTAGTTGTTTAGTTGTTACATAAATACTCTACCTACCAGCTATTTTTAGGGTTCCGTAGCCAAATGGCAAAAACGGAACCCTTATAGATTCGTCATGTCTGTCTGTCTGTCTGTCTGTCTGTCTGTCTGTCTGTCCGTCCGTATGTCACAGCCATTTTTCTCCGAAACCGTAAAAGCTAGACTGATGAAACTTGGCAAGTAGATGTATTCTCTGAACCGCATTAAGATTTTTACATAAAAATAGAAAAAAAACTATAAATTTTGGGGGTCCCCATACTTGAAACTGAAACTCAAAAATTTTTTTTTCATCAAACCCATACGTGTGGGGTATCTATGAATAGGTCTTCAAAAATGATGTTGAGGTTTCTAATATTGTTTTTTTCTAAACTGAATAGTTTGCGCGAGAGACACTTCCAAAGTGGAAAAAAGTTGGTCCCCCCCCCTCTAACTTCTAAAATAAGTGACTGATAAAGCTAAAAAAATATATGTTGTACATTACTATGGAAACTTCCAACGATATTTGGTTTGAACGAAATCTAGTCAGTAGTTTTTTTTTTATACGTCATAAATCGTAAACCGCAATTTACCTTTCGACGAACTACTAGAACTTCTAGAACTCTATGTTATATTACTTACTGCTACGGAACCCTTCATGGGCGAGTCCGACTCGCACTTGGCTGCTTTTTTATACTTATTTTATGTGAATTTTATTTAAGTCGGTTCTTGTGTATGTACTACGCTAAGGTCAATAAAATGCTTTTCTACTTTCTTGCTTTCAATTAGGCTTATATGTTGGTACGAGCTAGCAGCCCGTTGTGCTTAAACTGAATCGAGTAGCTTTGGCACGATGCTGCAAAGCCGACGTGCTGTGAGAAGTAGAATTGCAAAAACATTTATTCTCTCCTAAAACAACATTCAGTCAAGCCTCTTTTAAGGGTCCATTCCACGAATCACGAAGCCTCATGAAATTGAATTAAAATCGGCAGGATCCGATTCAAAGGACTCTTATTTCGCGTGATGTCGTTCCGCCTAACAGCGAGTTAAGTTCAATCAAGATTTCCGAGGCGTGAACATAAATAATGCTGGTTACAAAGTGAATTCCATAGCTCATTGTTTTGAAACGTCTTTTGAACGAGAGCGTATACAAGATTTCAGCAGCCAACCACAATTAAAGTAGCAGTTATTGTAATGTAGTAATTATTGTGGTGTTCGGCAAGAAGACGTTTTTTTTATCAAGAAGGAATAGGATATGGGATCAGTAATACCAAATAGGCCACTAATCAAAGAAGCCAACAGAACGTACCCAGACAAAGTGTCCTTCGGCTTCACGGCGTCATTCCCTCGTACAACAGTGCCTCATAATCACTTTCATAAGCATCAGAGTCCCCGGAGATGGGAGAATGCGTCGCGACAGGAACAATCTTCAGACAATGGCGCTCGTAACACAATCACGAAAGCGAGGGAAGCGGAGATGTTGCGAGACACTTTATTGGTTGAATATTGTATTGGTATTGGCCTTGAACGGCCTTGGAGTTCAATGGCCGTGAGTTTCAATATAGGTTAGAGATTATAGGAGAAGTAAGCACTACATACACACGAGTTCACGCATTACCGATATCAATCTGGAGATGCTTTTATTATCCAATAATCTTTCGCTATTATCCAATATTGTATGATGTTGTGTATTATCTATTCTCTAGGTCTTTCTCTGTAAAAATAAAGATGATTTTAGAATGTGTTAAATAAAATATGATCACTAATATTTAAAAAATCTTCACGATTATAAAATTTACAAGTAAAGCCGCCTGATTACAACTAATGACCTTACTTATAAAAATATGTCAAAAGATAAACAGTGCTAAACTATTGCCATCTCTTACCACTGGGTAATGGCAAGCAGTGACAGGGCTAAAGTTAAGCATTGATTAAATTTAAATTGCGTTTATAAGTATGGCTGTAAGTCAATAGTCGCACCGAAATGTAAGGTGGTATGCTACTAACAAAATCAAGGAATTCAGGCACGCCACGTTATTTCGGAAGTAAACCGACAATTACCGTCGACCACGTCGATATATCGCGGTGGGCGAGCCCAGACCGATTTAGCTGTCAATGGGCTCGTGTAAAACCCTTCCTATTTATACGAGCAATGTTTAGCTTCAAAATCCAAGTCTCAAGGAGGACGCGTGCTAGCTTCAAGCGCCCTATTTAAGACTTTTCATGTCAGGTGCCCCACTTGCGAGCCAGCGAGAACATCGCAAGCCTAGTCTTTTTGAAAGACGATTAAATTTTAAACTAGTAGCGAAGCGAATTTGTGCCAAGAAAAGTAATTTGACAATGAATGAAAGCAATCAACACTATGCCCGTACAAAGTCATCGAAAGTGTCTCTAAGAGATATGTATCTCTTATAGACATATCAGACATACTTATCAAGAATTATTCATTATAAAAAAGAATTAACTCTGAAAAAAGCTTTAATGTAAGCACGGTGAAATTGCCTCTTCTCTCGGTGGGGTAAGGTGCAAATTAGAATACAGAGGGATACGCGGGTTTGATTGCCTTAAAGACCTTGCCCCGAGCACCGAACGGGCTTGAATCGATATTTGATGTCAATAGCTCACCAATATCTTCCCCACCCCGTGGTAACCTCTTAAGGCCAGGTCTAGGCCAGGTCTACGCCAGGTCGACAGTTTACCCGTCTAAGGTGGCGTAAGTGTTAGCTTTCTCGATCTATCGTATGCTATAACTTGCAATAACGACCATATCGTTTACAAACATTGAAAGCTGAAACTAAATATCATATTATTCGGCGTCCGTTTCAAATACTGATTGGTACATCCAGGTAAAATATGGATATTGGTCGTAGCGTAGCGCTCGAATTGAATTTAAACTGTTCATTTGAAGGGCTCACACGATGATGGTCTATTACCATGTTAATGAAAAATTTCAATGAATAAATTAGAGTAATGGATAGCCGCTTGAAATTGTAAAAGTAGTACTATTATGTAGTTATAATTATTTCAGAACGAAGAAAAACTACTGCTTTTATAATTAAATAGTAATTTCGACAAAGCAATCAGCCACCAGTGGTTTATTACCAACCAAATGTAAGATCAGATCTAATTCATATTTGATGGTAAATGGCTTAGCCTACACACGGCTAAATTATTAACAGCGCTACCGGCTATGGCTATGGGTTTCGGGGTAAAATATGGCTGAACTGGATAAGTGTTTCGAGGTGAAGCATTATGACCATCCCTTTTGGAATTTATGCCCGCGATTTTGGCAGGCCCAATGAGGAAGGGATGCTTCAGTTTTCCGGAATACATGCTTTCGGGTAACAAGAAATTGCTGTTGGAAAGTAAGCTGGTAAGAGATTAATAATGTTTGTAAGGTACCTAAAAGTCTAGGAATGAGCAAAGAAATCGGCATAAAACATTAGTGGAAATGATGTTTTTCACCATGCTATTTAGTTTTATTTCATGAAATCGAATTATGCGCTATCTAGGATATTTTGTTGGAATCTGGATTCGCATACTTAATTTTGTGATCGACATTCTTCTGAGCTGTAAGTCACACTAAGATCCAGCCAATTAAGATATTCTCTCAGCGATAGCTGCAGTCACCTCCAGCGAGCACACAGTCGCGAGGCAGATAATCAGCGCGCGACGGGCGTTCCCTTTCATGACGTTCACTCGGCTACTGTTACACGCTTCGCGCTTGGCGGCACACTTGCCGGCTAGCTGTTGGCTTAGGTAATGGTTACGCTTTCAGACTGTCCACCAATGATGATGGATGTATGCATCCGAATACATTTTACTGTTTTTGAGTGTACCTTAGCGGTCGTAGGCCGCCGGCAATCAAAACGCAGAACGTTATGAATGGGGTAATAAGAAACAACATACATATGCTTAAAACCAAATAAAATAACTTCACATTACGAAGTTCTAAAGTTCTAAAAACTTTCACTTTATTTGTAAAGGTTGCGTTAACCGTGACTGAAAGAAAACGGGGTATGTTAGGACCGAAGCAAGTGGAAATCCGTGCTTATCCCTATGAGAAATAGGCGTGATTTTAGTATAAGTTAACCGCAAGTATAAGTATTGGTACGCAGTTAGTTTCAATACAGACAATCGATATAACTATCTTATAGGATCGTGAGGTCAATAACCAGCTTGAAATACTGTAGCATCGAAAGGGCTTTATGGTCTTAGAAACGTAAAGCGGGGTCGTCTGAGGTCAGCCAGACATGAAAACTTAGAACGTCTTGCAGAAACAATTTTCAAATAGTAATAAGGTTCATTATCAGACTTTGTTCATGAATGGAGCGAAGCTGAATGGGGTAATCATTAGTAGGCAGAATAACAGGAGCTGTTCAGTCACGCCCTGATTGCTGCAGTCCTAGCCAACAATAAGGCGCCACGCTACGCCTGATCTGATCTGATTCAAAAATCATAGAGGCGTACGACACTACCTACCTGCCCAGGTTATTATTAAAAGGTGTAAACTGCCTAGTTTCATCCCAATCTTTTAATGCAATTGTATACTTAGTTGCGCCATTTACGAACCAATAGCATAAAAAGATATCCGTCACACAATCACAGTTAGAACTGCCGAATTTGGCTAGTTTATAAAAGCAATAAGAATTAAGAAAGTTAATTTGACGTAAGTACTTGAGGTACTTCTTGATAAGAATGAAACGAAAGAACCTTGTTCTTTAATGTATTGTAAATGGTTCACGACCGGTTTTGAAAGCCACTAGACCACCAGTTAGCCTATTCAATAAAACAGTGAAAGTAAATACCTCATTTCGCTTATGTAAATTGTTACACAAGTCTTCATCAGCTCCTCGTTGCATTGACCACTGAACAGAGCCTAGCCATGCGTGTCTTCTCACGACCACAATACTTAGCGAGTTATTGTGAATTTTTGAATAACATTACACTCATTGCATTTGTTGCTTTATGTTTTTTTTCACATGTTATTTTGAATCGACACAAGCCGAATGGCACCAAATCTCTGTGAATGGAATCGCATGAAGGCCTATGCTCATGCTTCGGGTGGCCAACAGTGTTAGCATTTCAATTTTTTATGTAATTTTGTTATGGTGGCTTCTAGTATCAGGCAACAAATATTACACATCGGCTAATTTCGGCTCCATAGAGCGTAGTGTTAGTCAGAAAGAGATAGCGCTCTACGAAATCAGAAAGCCGATGTGCAATATTTATTGCCTTTGATTTACAGTGTAAAATAATATCTTTGTCCTTCAAGACATTGGAGTTTAGAAAGTCTCTAATCTGTTCTATATTTAGAACAGAGCCGTGTTAAGTCAACAAGATTTATCAGGTGTAGTCATGGAGTTGGTTTAGCCATCGAGTTACTATGTACTGCGGGTTTAGCATGTTTGTTTTCGTCATAACTCTTAATATTTCCGCAGTTTCTATTAAGCAACACGTTTACATGTTTAGTGCGCGTGTGACAATTTAGAAACTGCCATCTGTTATGCTCAGCGTCGTCGGAATGTCGGCCCTTATTCAAAGTACCAACTCTTTCATGTAAATTACTTGCAGTGAAAATTTACTCAACTCTTCATTTTAAAACCGTGCAGGAGAAAATAAAGCTCAAATGGAAGGAATACTTTTTTTTTTTATGCCATAGCAGGCAGACGAGCAGACGGGCCACCTGATGGAAAGTAGTCACTGTCGCCCATAGACACCTGCAACACCAGAGGTGGTGCTAATGCGCTGCCGGCCTTTTAAGTAACGATAGACAGCTATGTGAACTTGGCACCCGACTTTAAAAAAAATGGGTTTTTTTGGGTTTATTTGGTAGATTTAGGTTAGTAGTGGATAGTAGTGAAGCTAATTTCGTTTGTAGTAAAACCAAAAAAAAAATAAAAAAAAATAAAAAAATCGCAGCCCCCGACTTTACATAAATCAACTTTTTCCATTTGATTCTTATAGATAATCGTTAGTAGTGGATTGTAGTGAAAAAATTTTTGTTTGTAGTAAGCCAGAAATTAAAAAAAATGAAAAAAACTGGTTTGTATCATTTGCGGCTTAATAACTTCAAGACGATGGATTATACTATTACTACAAACGCTGAAATCGACTAAGAGACCGTCGTAAAAGATTGTAGTGAAAAAAGTTTCATTTGTAGTAAGCCAGAAATTGAAAGAATTGAGAAATACTGGTTTATAGCATTTGCGGCTTAATAACTTCAAGTTTATGGATTTTACGACTACTACAAACGCTAAAATTGACTAAGAGACCGTCGTAGAGGTTAGTAGTGAAAAAAGTTTCGTTTGCAGTAAGCCAGAAATTGAAAGAATTGAGTTTAACTTTTTTTTTGATTACACGATTACTACAAAACACTCGGAATGTTAGTGAGAGGGCCGCAGAGGTTTGTAGTGAAAGAATTTTCGTTTGTAGTAAATCAGAAGTTGAAGAAATGAATAAAAACTGTATTTTAGCATAGGAGGCTAAATAACTTCAACTCTATGGATTATACGATTACTACAAACGCTGAAATCGACTAAGAGACCGTCGTAGAGGTTTGTAGTGAAAAAAGTTTCGTTTGTAGTAAGCCAGGAATTGAAAGAAATGAGAAAAACAGTTTTTTTCGCATAGGAGGCTTAATAACTTCATGTCTATGGATTATACGATTACTACAAACGCTGAAATCGACTAAGAGACTGTCGTAGAGGTTTGTAGTGAAAAAAGTTTCGTTTGTAGTAAGCCAGAAATTGAAAGAATTGAGTTTAACTTTTTTTTTTGATGATACGATTACAACAAACGCTCGGAATGTTAGTGAGAGGGCCGCAGAGGTTTGTAGTGAAAGAATTTTCGTTTGTAGTAAATCAGAAGTTGAAGAAATGAAGAAAAACTGTATTTTAGCATAGGAGGCTAAATAACTTCAACTCTATGGATTATACGATTACTACAAACGCTGAAATCGACTAAGAGACCGTCGTAGAGGTTTGTAGTGAAAAAAGTTTCGTTTGTAGTAAGCCAGAAATTGAAAGAATTGAGTTTAACTTTTTTTTTTGATGATACGATTACAACAAACGCTCGGAATGTTAGTGAGAGGGCCGCAGAGGTTTGTAGTGAAAGAATTTTCGTTTGTAGTAAATCAGAAGTTGAAGAAATGAAGAAAAACTGTATTTTAGCATAGGAGGCTAAATAACTTCAACTCTATGGATTATACGATTACTACAAACGCTGAAATCGACTAAGAGACCGTCGTAGAGGTTTGTAGTGAAAAAAGTTTCGTTTGTAGTAAGCCAGGAATTGAAAGAAATGAGAAAAACAGTTATTTTCGCATAGGAGGCTTAATAACTTCATGTCTATGGATTATACGATTACTACAAACGCTGAAATCGACTAAGAGACTGTCGTAGAGGTTTGTAGTGAAAAAAGTTTCGTTTGTAGTAAGCCAGAAATTGAAAGAATTGAGTTTAACTTTTTTTTTTGATGATACGATTACAACAAACGCTCGGAATGTTAGTGAGAGGGCCGCAGAGGTTTGTAGTGAAAGAATTTTCGTTTGTAGTAAATCAGAAGTTGAAGAAATGAAGAAAAACTGTATTTTAGCATAGGAGGCTAAATAACTTCAACTCTATGGATTATACGATTACTACAAACGCTGAAATCGACTAAGAGACCGTCGTAGAGGTTTGTAGTGAAAAAAGTTTCGTTTGTAGTAAGCCAGGAATTGAAAGAAATGAGAAAAACAGTTTTTTTCGCATAGGAGGCTTAATAACTTCATGTCTATGGATTAAACGATTACTACAAACGCTGAAATCGACTAAGAGACTGTCGTAGAGGTTTGTAGTGAAAAAAGTTTTGTTTGTAGTAAGCCAGAAATTGAAAGAATTGAGTTTAACTTTTTTTTTGATGATACGATTACTACAAACGCTCGGAATGTTAGTGAGAGGGCCGCAGAGGTTTGTAGTGAAAGAATTTTCGTTTGTAGTAAATCAGAAGTTGAAGAAATGAAGAAAAACTGTATTTTAGCATAGGAGGCTTAATAACTTCATGTCTATGGATTATACGATTACTACAAACGCTGAAATCGACTAAGAGACCGTCGTAGAGGTTTGTAGTGAAAAAAGTTTCGTTTGTAGTAAGCCAGGAATTGAAAGAAATGAGAAAAACAGTTTTTTTCGCATAGGAGGCTTAATAACTTCATGTCTATGGATTATACGATTACTACAAACGCTGAAATCGACTAAGAGACTGTCGTAGAGGTTTGTAGTGAAAAAAGTTTCGTTTGTAGTAAGCCAGAAATTGAAAGAATTGAGTTTAACTTTTTTTTTTGATGATACGATTACTACAAACGCTCGGAATGTTAGTGAGAGGGCCGCAGAGGTTTGTAGTGAAAGAATTTTCGTTTGTAGTAAATCAGAAGTTGAAAAAATGAAGAAAAACTGTATTTTAGCATAGGAGGCTAAATAATTTCAACTCTATGGATTATTCGATTACTACAAACGCTGAAATCGACTAAGAGACCGTCGTAGAGGTTTGTAGTGAAAAAAGTTTCGTTTGTAGTAAGCCAGGAATTGAAAGAAATGAGAAAAACAGTTTTTTTCGCATAGGAGGCTTAATAACTTCATGTCTATGGATTATACGATTACTACAAACGCTGAAATCGACTAAGAGGCTGTCGTAGAGGTTTGTAGTGAAAAAAGTTTCGTTTGTAGTAAGCCAGAAATTGAAAGATTTGAGTTTAACTTTTTTTTTTGATGATACGATTACTACAAACGTTCGGAATGTTAGTGAGAGGTGCCAGAGGTTTGTAGTGAAAGAATTTTCGTTTGTAGTAAATCAGAAGTTGAAGAAATGAATAAAAACTGTATTTTAGCATAGGAGGCTAAATAATTTCAACTCTATGGATTATTCGATTACTACAAACGCTGAAATCGACTAAGAGACCGTCGTAGAGGTTTGTAGTGAAAAAAGTTTCGTTTGTAGTAAGCCAGGAATTGAAAGAAATGAGAAAAACAGTTTTTTTCGCATAGGAGGCTTAATAACTTCATGTCTATGGATTAAACGATTACTACAAACGCTGAAATCGACTAAGAGACTGTCGTAGAGGTTTGTAGTGAAAAAAGTTTCGTTTGTAGTAAGCCAGAAATTGAAAGAATTGAGTTTAACTTTTTTTTTTGATGATACGATTACTACAAACGCTCGGAATGTTAGTGAGAGGGCCGCAGAGGTTTGTAGTGAAAGAATTTTCGTTTGTAGTAAATCAGAAGTTGAAAAAATGAAGAAAAACTGTATTTTAGCATAGGAGGCTAAATAATTTCAACTCTATGGATTATTCGATTACCACAAACGCTGAAATCGACTAAGAGACCGTCGTAGAGGTTTGTAGTGAAAAAAGTTTCGTTTGTAGTAAGCCAGGAATTGAAAGAAATGAGAAAAACAGTTTTTTTCGCATAGGAGGCTTAATAACTTCATGTCTATGGATTATACGATTACTACAAACGCTGAAATCGACTAAGAGGCTGTCGTAGAGGTTTGTAGTGAAAAAAGTTTCGTTTGTAGTAAGCCAGAAATTGAAAGATTTGAGTTTAACTTTTTTTTTTGATGATACGATTACTACAAACGTTCGGAATGTTAGTGAGAGGTGCCAGAGGTTTGTAGTGAAAGAATTTTCGTTTGTAGTAAATCAGAAGTTGAAGAAATGAATAAAAACTGTATTTTAGCATAGGAGGCTAAATAATTTCAACTCTATGGATTATTCGATTACTACAAACGCTGAAATCGACTAAGAGACCGTCGTAGAGGTTTGTAGTGAAAAAAGTTTCGTTTGTAGTAAGCCAGGAATTGAAAGAAATGAGAAAAACAGTTTTTTTCGCATAGGAGGCTTAATAACTTCATGTCTATGGATTAAACGATTACTACAAACGCTGAAATCGACTAAGAGACTGTCGTAGAGGTTTGTAGTGAAAAAAGTTTTGTTTGTAGTAAGCCAGAAATTGAAAGAATTGAGTTTAACTTTTTTTTTTGATGATACGATTACTACAAACGCTCGGAATGTTAGTGAGAGGGCCGCAGAGGTTTGTAGTGAAAGAATTTTCGTTTGTAGTAAATCAGAAGTTGAAGAAATGAAGAAAAACTGTATTTTAGCATAGGAGGCTTAATAACTTCATGTCTATGGATTATACGATTACTACAAACGCTGAAATCGACTAAGAGACCGTCGTAGAGGTTTGTAGTGAAAAAAGTTTCGTTTGTAGTAAGCCAGGAATTGAAAGAAATGAGAAAAACAGTTTTTTTCGCATAGGAGGCTTAATAACTTCATGTCTATGGATTATACGATTACTACAAACGCTGAAATCGACTAAGAGACTGTCGTAGAGGTTTGTAGTGAAAAAAGTTTCGTTTGTAGTAAGCCAGAAATTGAAAGAAATTTAACTTTTTTTTTTGATGATACGATTACAACAAACGCTCGGAATGTTAGTGAGAGGGCCGCAGAGGTTTGTAGTGAAAGAATTTTCGTTTGTAGTAAATCAGAAGTTGAAGAAATGAAGAAAAACTGTATTTTAGCATAGGAGGCTAAATAACTTCAACTCTATGGATTATACGATTACTACAAACGCTGAAATCGACTAAGAGACCGTCGTAGAGGTTTGTAGTGAAAAAAGTTTCGTTTGTAGTAAGCCAGGAATTGAAAGAAATGAGAAAAACAGTTTTTTTCGCATAGGAGGCTTAATAACTTCATGTCTATGGATTATACGATTACTACAAACGCTGAAATCGACTAAGAGACTGTCGTAGAGGTTTGTAGTGAAAAAAGTTTCGTTTGTAGTAAGCCAGAAATTGAAAGAATTGAGTTTAACTTTTTTTTTTGATGATACGATTACTACAAACGCTCGGAATGTTAGTGAGAGGGCCGCAGAGGTTTGTAGTGAAAGAATTTTCGTTTGTAGTAAATCAGAAGTTGAAGAAATGAAGAAAAACTGTATTTTAGCATAGGAGGCTAAATAACTTCAACTCTATGGATTATACGATTACTACAAACGCTGAAATCGACTAAGAGACTGTCGTAGAGGTTTGTAGTGAAAAAAGTTTCGTTTGTAGTAAGCCAGGAATTGAAAGAAATGAGAAAAACAGTTTTTTTCGCATAGGAGGCTTAATAACTTCATGTCTATGGATTATACGATTACTACAAACGCTGAAATCGACTAAGAGACTGTCGTAGAGGTTTGTAGTGAAAAAAGTTTCGTTTGTAGTAAGCCAGAAATTGAAAGAATTGAGTTTAACTTTTTTTTTTGATGATACGATTACTACAAACGCTCGGAATGTTAGTGAGAGGGCCGCAGAGGTTTGTAGTGAAAGAATTTTCGTTTGTAGTAAATCAGAAGTTGAAAAAATGAAGAAAAACTGTATTTTAGCATAGGAGGCTAAAAAATTTCAACTCTATGGATTATTCGATTACTACAAACGCTGAAATCGACTAAGAGACCGTCGTAGAGGTTTGTAGTGAAAAAAGTTTCGTTTGTAGTAAGCCAGGAATTGAAAGAAATGAGAAAAACAGTTTTTTTCGCATAGGAGGCTTAATAACTTCATGTCTATGGATTATACGATTACTACAAACGCTGAAATCGACTAAGAGGCTGTCGTAGAGGTTTGTAGTGAAAAAAGTTTCGTTTGTAGTAAGCCAGAAATTGAAAGAATTGAGTTTAACTTTTTTTTTTGATGATACGATTACTACAAACGTTCGGAATGTTAGTGAGAGGTGCCAGAGGTTTGTAGTGAAAGAATTTTCGTTTATAGTAAATCAGAAGTTGAAGAAATGAATAAAAACTGTATTTTAGCATAGGAGGCTAAATAATTTCAACTCTATGGATTATTCGATTACTACAAACGCTGAAATCGACTAAGAGACCGTCGTAGAGGTTTGTAGTGAAAAAAGTTTCGTTTGTAGTAAGCCAGGAATTGAAAGAAATGAGAAAAACAGTTTTTTTCGCATAGGAGGCTTAATAACTTCATGTCTATGGATTATACGATTACTACAAACGCTGAAATCGACTAAGAGACTGTCGTAGAGGTTTGTAGTGAAAAAAGTTTCGTTTGTAGTAAGCCAGAAATTGAAAGAATTGAGTTTAACTTTTTTTTTTGATGATACGATTACTACAAACGCTCGGAATGTTAGTGAGAGGGCCGCAGAGGTTTGTAGTGAAAGAATTTTCGTTTGTAGTAAATCAGAAGTTGAAGAAATGAAGAAAAACTGTATTTTAGCATAGGAGGCTTAATAACTTCATGTCTATGGATTATACGATTACTACAAACGCTGAAATCGACTAAGAGACCGTCGTAGAGGTTTGTAGTGAAAAAAGTTTCGTTTGTATTAAGCCAGAAAATGAAAGAATTGAGTTTAACTTTTTTTTTTGATGATACGATTACTACAAACGCTCGGAATGTTAGTGAGAGGGCCGCGGAGGTTTGTAGTGAAAGAAATTTCGTTTGTAGTAAATCAGAAATTGAACGAATGGAAAAAAACTGTATTTTAGCATTTGCGGCTAAATAACATCAACTCTATGGATTATACGATTACTACAAACGCTGAAATCGACTAAGAGACCGTCGTAGAAGTTTGTAGTGAAAAAATCCATAGACATGAAGTTATTAAGCCTCCTATGCGAAAAAAACTGTTTTTCTCATTTCTTTCAATTCCTGGCTTACTACAAACGAAACTTTTTTCACTACAAACCACTACGACGGTCTCTTAGTCGATTTCAGCGTTTGTAGTAATCGTATAATCCATAGAGTTGAAGTTATTTAGCCTCCTATGCTAGAATGAAGTTTTTCTTCATTTTTTCAACTTCTGATTTACTACAAACGAAAATTCTTTCACTACAAACCTCTGCGGCCCTCTCACTAACATTCCGAGCGTTTGTAGTAATCGTATCATCAAAAAAAAAAGTTAAACTCAATTCTTTCAATTTCTGGCTTACTACAAACGAAACTTTTTTCACTACAAACCTCTACGACAGTCTCTTAGTCGATTTCAGCGTTTGTAGTAATCGTATAATCCATAGACATGAAGTTATTAAGCCTCCTATGCGAAAAAAACTGTTTTTCTCATTTCTTTCAATTCCTGGCTTACTACAAACGAAACTTTTTTCACTACAAACCTCTACGACGGTCTCTTAGTCGATTTCAGCGTTTGTAGTAATCGTATAAACCATAGAGTTGAAGTTATTTAGCCTCCTATGCTAAAATGAAGTTTTTCTTCATTTTTTCAACTTCTGATTTACTACAAACGAAAATTCTTTCACTACAAACCTCTGCGGCCCTCTCACTAACATTCCGAGCGTTTGTAGTAATCGTATCATCAAAAAAAAAAGTTAAACTCAATTCTTTCAATTTCTGGCTTACTACAAACGAAACTTTTTTCACTACAAACCTCTACGACAGTCTCTTAGTCGATTTCAGCGTTTGTAGTAATCGTATAATCCATAGACATGAAGTTATTAAGCCTCCTATGCGAAAAAAACTGTTTTTCTCATTTCTTTCAATTCCTGGCTTACTACAAACGAAACTTTTTTCACTACAAACCTCTACGACGGTCTCTTAGTCGATTTCAGCGTTTGTAGTAATCGTATAATCCATAGAGTTGAAGTTATTTAGCCTCCTATGCTAAAATACAGTTTTTCTTCATTTCTTCAACTTCTGATTTACTACAAACGAAAATTCTTTCACTACAAACATCTGCGGCCCTCTCACTAACATTCCGAGCGTTTGTAGTAATCGTATCATCAAAAAAAAAAGTTAAACTCAATTCTTTCAATTTCTGGCTTACTACAAACTAAACTTTTTTCACTACAAACCTCTACGACAGTCTCTTAGTCGATTTCAGCGTTTGTAGTAATCGTATAATCCATAGACATGAAGTTATTAAGCCTCCTATGCGAAAAAAACTGTTTTTCTCATTTCTTTCAATTCCTGGCTTACTACAAACGAAACTTTTTTCACTACAAACCTCTACGACGGTCTCTTAGTCGATTTCAGCGTTTGTAGTAATCGTATAATCCATAGAGTTGAAGTTATTTAGCCTCCTATGCTAAAATGAAGTTTTTCTTAATTTTTTCAACTTCTGATTTACTACAAACGAAAATTCTTTCACTACAAACCTCTGCGGCCCTCTCACTAACATTCCGAGCGTTTGTAGTAATCGTATCATCAAAAAAAAAAAGTTAAACTCAATTCTTTCAATTTCTGGCTTACTACAAACGAAACTTTTTTCACTACAAACCTCTACGACAGTCTCTTAGTCGATTTCAGCGTTTGTAGTAATCGTATAATCCATAGACATGAAGTTATTAAGCCTCCTATGCGAAAAAAACTGTTTTTCCTCATTTCTTTCAATTCCTGGCTTACTACAAACGAAACTTTTATCACTACAAACCTCTACGACGGTCTCTTAGTCGATTTCAGCGTTTGTTGTAATCGTATAATCCATAGAGTTGAAGTTATTTAGCCTCCTATGCTAAAATACAGTTTTTCTTTATTTTTTCAACTTCTGATTTACTACAAACGAAAATTCTTTCACTACAAACCTCTGCGGCCCTCTCACTATCATTCCGAGCGTTTGTAGTAATCGTATCATCAAAAAAAAAAGTTAAACTCAAATCTTTCAATTTCTGGCTTACTACAAACGAAACTTTTTTCACTACAAACCTCTACGACGGTCTTTTAGTCGATTTCAGCGTTTGTAGTAATCGTATAATCCATAGAGTTGAAGTTATTTAGCCTCCTATGCTAAAATACAGTTTTTCTTCATTTTTTCAACTTCTGATTTACTACAAACGAAAATTCTTTCACTACAAACCTCTGCGGCCCTCTCACTAACATTCCGAGTGCTTGTAGTAATCGTATCATCAAAAAAAAAAGTTAAACTCAATTCTTTCATGTTCTGTCTTACTACAAACGAAACTTTTTTCACTACAAACCTCTACGACAGTCTCTTAGTCGATTTCAGCGTTTGTAGTAATCGTATAATCCATAGACATGAAGTTATTAGGCCTCCTATGCGAAAAAAACTGTTTTTCTCATTTCTTTCAATTCCTGGCTTACTACAAACGAAACTTTTTTCACTACAAACCTCTACGACGGTCTCTTAGTCGATTTCAGCGTTTGTAGTAATCGTATAATCCATAGAGTTGAAGTTATTTAGCCTCCTATGCTAAAATACAGTTTTTCTTCATTTCTTCAACTTCTGATTTACTACAAACGAAAATTCTTTCACCACAAACCTCTGCGGCCCTCTCACTAACATTCCGAGCGTTTGTAGTAATCGTATCATCAAAAAAAAAAGTTAAACTCAATTCTTTCAATTTCTGGCTTACTACAAACGAAACTTTTTTCACTACAAACCTCTACGACAGTCTCTTAGTCGATTTCAGCGTTTGTAGTAATCGTATAATCCATAGACATGAAGTTATTAAGCCTCCTATGCGAAAAAAACTGTTTTTCTCATTTCTTTCAATTCCTGGCTTACTACAAACGAAACTTTTTCACTACAAACCTCTACGACGGTCTCTTAGTCGATTTCAGCGTTTGTAGTAATCGTTTATTCCATAGAGTTGAAGTTATTTAGCCTCCTATGCTAAAATACAGTTTTTCTTCATTTCTTCAACTTCTGATTTACTAAGAACGAAAATTCTTTCACCACAAACCTCTGCGGCCCTCTCACTAACATTCCGAGCGTTTGTAGTAATCGTATCATCAAAAAAAAAAGTTAAACTCAATTCTTTCAATTTCTGGCTTACTACAAACGAAACTTTTTTCACTACAAACCTCTACGACAGTCTCTTAGTCGATTTCAGCGTTTGTAGTAATCGTATAATCCATAGACATGAAGTTATTAAGCCTCCTATGCGAAAAAAACTGTTTTTCTCATTTCTTTCAATTCCTGGCTTACTACAAACGAAACTTTTTCACTACAAACCTCTACGACGGTCTCTTAGTCGATTTCAGCGTTTGTAGTAATCGTTTATTCCATAGAGTTGAAGTTATTTAGCCTCCTATGCTAAAATACAGTTTTTCTTCATTTCTTCAACTTCTGATTTACTACAAACGAAAATTCTTTCACCACAAACCTCTGCGGCCCTCTCACTAACATTCCGAGCGTTTGTAGTAATCGTATCATCAAAAAAAAAAGTTAAACTCAATTCTTTCAATTTCTGGCTTACTACAAACGAAACTTTTTTCACTACAAACCTCTACGACAGTCTCTTAGTCGATTTCAGCGTTTGTAGTAATCGTATAATCCATAGACATGAAGTTATTAAGCCTCCTATGCGAAAAAAACTGTTTTTCTCATTTCTTTCAATTCCTGGCTTACTACAAACGAAACTTTTTTCACTACAAACCTCTACGACGGTCTCTTAGTCGATTTCAGCGTTTGTAGTAATCGTATAATCCATAGAGTTGAAGTTATTTAGCCTCCTATGCTAAAATACAGTTTTTCTTCATTTCTTCAACTTCTGATTTACTACAAACGAAAATTCTTTCACCACAAACCTCTGCGGCCCTCTCACTAACATTCCGAGCGTTTGTAGTAATCGTATCATCAAAAAAAAAAGTTAAACTCAATTCTTTCAATTTCTGGCTTACTACAAACGAAACTTTTTTCACTACAAACCTCTACGACAGTCTCTTAGTCGATTTCAGCGTTTGTAGTAATCGTATAATCCATAGACATGAAGTTATTAAGCCTCCTATGCGAAAAAAACTGTTTTTCTCATTTCTTTCAATTCCTGGCTTACTACAAACGAAACTTTTTCACTACAAACCTCTACGACGGTCTCTTAGTCGATTTCAGCGTTTGTAGTAATCGTTTATTCCATAGAGTTGAAGTTATTTAGCCTCCTATGCTAAAATACAGTTTTTCTTCATTTCTTCAACTTCTGATTTACTACAAACGAAAATTCTTTCACCACAAACCTCTGCGGCCCTCTCACTAACATTCCGAGCGTTTGTAGTAATCGTATCATCAAAAAAAAAAGTTAAACTCAATTCTTTCAATTTCTGGCTTACTACAAACGAAACTTTTTTCACTACAAACCTCTACGACAGTCTCTTAGTCGATTTCAGCGTTTGTAGTAATCGTATAATCCATAGACATGAAGTTATTAAGCCTCCTATGCGAAAAAAACTGTTTTTCTCATTTCTTTCAATTCCTGGCTTACTACAAACGAAACTTTTTCACTACAAACCTCTACGACGGTCTCTTAGTCGATTTCAGCGTTTGTAGTAATCGTTTATTCCATAGAGTTGAAGTTATTTAGCCTCCTATGCTAAAATACAGTTTTTCTTCATTTCTTCAACTTCTGATTTACTACAAACGAAAATTCTTTCACCACAAACCTCTGCGGCCCTCTCACTAACATTCCGAGCGTTTGTAGTAATCGTATCATCAAAAAAAAAAGTTAAACTCAATTCTTTCAATTTCTGGCTTACTACAAACGAAACTTTTTTCACTACAAACCTCTACGACAGTCTCTTAGTCGATTTCAGCGTTTGTAGTAATCGTATAATCCATAGACATGAAGTTATTAAGCCTCCTATGCGAAAAAAACTGTTTTTCTCATTTCTTTCAATTCCTGGCTTACTACAAACGAAACTTTTTTCACTACAAACCTCTACGACGGTCTCTTAGTCGATTTCAGCGTTTGTAGTAATCGTATAATCCATAGAGTTGAAGTTATTTAGCCTCCTATGCTAAAATACAGTTTTTCTTCATTTCTTCAACTTCTGATTTACTACAAACGAAAATTCTTTCACCACAAACCTCTGCGGCCCTCTCACTAACATTCCGAGCGTTTGTAGTAATCGTATCATCAAAAAAAAAAGTTAAACTCAATTCTTTCAATTTCTGGCTTACTACAAACGAAACTTTTTTCACTACAAACCTCTACGACAGTCTCTTAGTCGATTTCAGCGTTTGTAGTAATCGTATAATCCATAGACATGAAGTTATTAAGCCTCCTATGCGAAAAAAACTGTTTTTCTCATTTCTTTCAATTCCTGGCTTACTACAAACGAAACTTTTTTCACTACAAACCTCTACGACGGTCTCTTAGTCGATTTCAGCGTTTGTAGTAATCGTATAATCCATAGAGTTGAAGTTATTTAGCCTCCTATGCTAAAATACAGTTTTTCTTCATTTCTTCAACTTCTGATTTACTACAAACGAAAATTCTTTCACCACAAACCTCTGCGGCCCTCTCACTAACATTCCGAGCGTTTGTAGTAATCGTATCATCAAAAAAAAAAGTTAAACTCAATTCTTTCAATTTCTGGCTTACTACAAACTAAACTTTTTTCACTACAAACCTCTACGACAGTCTCTTAGTCGATTTCAGCGTTTGTAGTAATCGTATAATCCATAGACATGAAGTTATTAAGCCTCCTATGCGAAAAAAACTGTTTTTCTCATTTCTTTCAATTCCTGGCTTACTACAAACGAAACTTTTTTCACTACAAACCTCTACGACGGTCTCTTAGTCGATTTCAGCGTTTGTAGTAATCGTTTATTCCATAGAGTTGAAGTTATTTAGCCTCCTATGCTAAAATACAGTTTTTCTTCATTTCTTCAACTTCTGATTTACTACAAACGAAAATTCTTTCACTACAAACCTCTGCGGCCCTCTCACTAACATTCCGAGCGTTTGTAGTAATCGTATCATCAAAAAAAAAAGTTAAACTCAATTCTTTCAATTTCTGGCTTACTACAAACGAAACTTTTTTCACTACAAACCTCTACGACAGTCTCTTAGTCGATTTCAGCGTTTGTAGTAATCGTATAATCCATAGACATGAAGTTATTAAGCCTCCTATGCGAAAAAAACTGTTTTTCTCATTTCTTTCAATTCCTGGCTTACTACAAACGAAACTTTTTTCACTACAAACCTCTACGACGGTCTCTTAGTCGATTTCAGCGTTTGTGGTAATCGTATAAACCATAGAGTTGATGTTATTTAGCCTCCTATGCTAAAATGAAGTTTTTCTTCATTTTTTCAACTTCTGATTTACTACAAACGAAAATTCTTTCACTACAAACCTCTGCGGCCCTCTCACTAACATTCCGAGCGTTTGTAGTAATCGTATCATCAAAAAAAAAAGTTAAACTCAAATCTTTCAATTTCTGGCTTACTACAAACGAAACTTTTTTCACTACAAACCTCTACGACAGTCTCTTAGTCGATTTCAGCGTTTGTATAATCGTATAATCCATAGACATGAAGTTATTAAGCCTCCTATGCGAAAAAAACTGTTTTTCCTCATTTCTTTCAATTCCTGGCTTACTACAAACGAAACTTTTTTCACTACAAACCTCTACGACGGTCTCTTAGTCGATTTCAGCGTTTGTAGTAATCGTATAATCCATAGAGTTGAAGTTATTTAGCCTCCTATGCTAAAATACAGTTTTTCTTCATTTCTTCAACTTCTGATTTACTACAAACGAAAATTCTTTCACTACAAACCTCTGCGGCCCTCTCACTATCATTCCGAGCGTTTGTAGTAATCGTATCATCAAAAAAAAAAGTTAAACTCAAATCTTTCAATTTCTGGCTTACTACAAACGAAACTTTTTTCACTACAAACCTCTACGACGGTCTCTTAGTCGATTTCAGCGTTTGTAGTAATCGTATAATCCATAGACATGAAGTTATTAAGCCTCCTATGCTAAAATACAGTTTTTCTTCATTTTGTCAACTTCTGATTTACTACAATCGAAAATTCTTTCACTACAAACCTCTGCGGCCCTCTCACTAACATTCCGAGCGTTTGTAGTAATCGTATCATCAAAAAAAAAAGTTAAACTCAAATCTTTCAATTTCTGGCTTACTACAAACGAAACTTTTTTCACTACAAACCTCTACGACGGTCTTTTAGTCGATTTCAGCGTTTGTAGTAATCGTATAATCCATAGAGTTGAAGTTATTTAGCCTCCTATGCTAAAATACAGTTTTTCTTCATTTTTTCAACTTCTGATTTACTACAAACGAAAATTCTTTCACTACAAACCTCTGCGGCCCTCTCACTAACATTCCGAGCGTTTGTAGTAATCGTATCATCAAAAAAAAAAGTTAAACTCAATTCTTTCAATTTCTGGCTTACTACAAACGAAACTTTTTTCACTACAAACCTCTACGACAGTCTCTTAGTCGATTTCAGCGTTTGTAGTAATCGTATAATCCATAGACATGAAGTTATTAAGCCTCCTATGCGAAAAAAACTGTTTTTCTCATTTCTTTCAATTCCTGGCTTACTACAAACGAAACTTTTTTCACTACAAACCTCTACGACGGTCTCTTAGTCGATTTCAGCGTTTGTAGTAATCGAATAATCCATAGAGTTGAAGTTATTTAGCCTCCTATGCTAAAATACAGTTTTTCTTCATTTCTTCAACTTCTGATTTACTACAAACGAAAATTATTTCACTACAAACCTCTGCGGTCCTCTCACTAACATTCCGAGCGTTTGTAGTAATCGTATCATCAAAAAAAAAAGTTAAACTCAATTCTTTCAATTTCTGGCTTACTACAAACGAAATTTTTTTCACTACAAACCTCTACGACAGTCTCTTAGTCGATTTCAGCGTTTGTAGTAATCGTATAATCCATAGACATGAAGTTATTAAGCCTCCTATGCGAAAAAAAACTGTTTTTCTCATTTCTTTCAATTTCTGGCTTACTACAAACGAAACTTTTTTCACTACAAACCTCTACGACGGTCTCTTAGTCGATTTCAGCGTTTGTAGTAATCGTATAATCCATAGAGTTGAAGTTATTTAGCCGCAAATGCTAAAATACAGTTTTTCTTCATTTTTTCAACTTCTGATTTACTACAAACGAAAATTCTTTCACTACAAACCTCTGCGGCCCTCTCACTAACATTCCGAGTGTTTTGTAGTAATCGTGTAATCAAAAAAAAAGTTAAACTCAATTCTTTCAATTTCTGGCTTGCTGCAAACGAAACTTTTTTCACTACTAACCTCTACGACGGTCTCTTAGTCAATTTTAGCGTTTGTAGTAGTCGTAAAATCCATAAACTTGAAGTTATTAAGCCGCAAATGCTATAAACCAGTATTTCTCAATTCTTTCAATTTCTGGCTTACTACAAACGAAACTTTTTTCACTACAATCCTCTACGACAGTCTCTTAGTCGATTTCAGCGTTTGTAGTAATAGTATAATCCATCGTCTTGAAGTTATTAAGCCGCAAATGATACAAACCAGTTTTTTTCATTTTTTTTAATTTCTGGCTTACTACAAACAAAAATTTTTTCACTACAATCCACTACTAACGATTATCTATAAGAATCAAATGGAAAAAGTTGATTTTTGTAAAGTCGGGGGCTGCGATTTTTTTATTTTTTTTTATTTTTTTTTTGGTTTTACTACAAACGAAATTAGCTTCACTACTATCCACTACTAACCTAAATCTACCAAATAAACCCAAAAAAACCCATTTTTTTTAAAGTCGGGTGCCAAGTTCACATAGCTACGATAGACCCGCCTTTACTACTACTACCTTGCCTTTACTTTTGGGATACTGTCAGTATTCCTTCCATTTGAGCTTTATTTTCTCCTTCACCGCTCAGTTGGTAGTAGTTTTGCTTTCTGTGCCGTAGGTCGTGAGTTCGATCCCCAAAGACAACAAATACTTGTGTTTCTTCTATGTCTGGATGTTAGCTTGTATTCCAAGTATGTATTTACAAAAAAATATGCAATAACTATTATATTTAAAGCCATCTGGTTCTCATCGTAAAAGCTCTGCTTAGTTTGGGGCTAAATAGTGTTGTGTGGATTATCCAGAATATTTTTTATTTAGTTATTATTTACTTAATTTGACTGTATAAATGCCCTATTTAATTTACAAAACTGACTAGCAATTAATAAGTTTAGCACTAGAGGTGGACCTCTAGTGCGAACTATATGCTTTTGTGATCTTTTTTTATACAACTAGGTAGGTAAGATCGTAAGTTGTGAATTGTGAACAAGCATTGGTCGGGTTTCAAACTGGTCAGCCAGATCACCACGAGCGGATACCCTCGATATTAATAGTTTACGATAGTGTTCCGCTATGGTAACATGAATACCTATTTCTCACACAGAATCCTTACGGCCTTAAATCACAGCTTTATATTCAAGCTGGATATCGAGTCAATAGAAAGTAGGTACGATGCTGGACTTTAGCCAGCTCTTAGTACAAGAAGGCTATGGGCACATTTTCTCCAAAGAGTTTAAAACAGGTCAACGCAAGGCATTTTCTTTATCAGTAAGTAGAGACCAGTTCATTCAACTTTCGTAAGCGCAGTCTAATACCATTATTATGAGTCCTCCGGGGCCCACGCTGACTAATTCCTCCTAAACAAAACATAATTCATCCTAAATAAACGAGTGAATTAAATAAATAATAAAGTTTAATTTATATTTAATCCTGACTTCTTTCTTCACATTATGTACAACGCCTGTATTGTAAAGCTTTATTCAAAGTTTAGCGCTTAAATTAATAGTTTAAACATTTCATAATTATTTTCAGTCTATAATCATTGTATGGAACGTACTACGGTATGGAATGCAGTCTCTTAGGAGTTCGTTTATCTGACAGAGTCAGAAACTCCACACCGCGAGCACAGACCAAAGTTTGTGACGCTAGTAAGAAATCTGCACAGCTCAAATGGGATTGGGCTGGCCACGTCTGCCGGATGTCTGACGATCTTTGGGCTAAAAACACAACTGATTGGGTGCCCAATGCAAGACGTCCACGCGGCAGACCACCACGGAGTTGGCGCGACGAGCTAGATGTACATCTACCAGACTGGTCCAATCTAGCAATGGACCGAGAAAACTGGAGAAAAGGTAGGGGGGCTTTTGCCCTGCAGTGGGACAGGATAGGCTGAAAATAATATAAACATTGTCCCCATATACAAGCTAGTTTACGGTGATAAGCTGAGAAGGCCTGGGTTGCTATCAAGCCAAGGTCAGTCAAGTGACCTTAAAGTTAGTTACCTATCATTTTACATTACCTACTCATTCATTATCTGCTGGCTGCCTGCGGCTTTTCTATATTCGAAAAAATGGTTCTCGTAGATAAGAACCAAATATTTAACAAACTCTACCGTTTCATCTTCGCAGTAAAACCACATACCTACACCTTCAAAAACATTCGAACGAAGTTTTCGCAAATTATATTCCTAATGTTATACTAGGTAATTAATTAGGTCCTTTTATTTGATGTCATCATGATCTCGTAACGAGGCGAGGTTAAAAATGTTGAGCAAGAAAATAGTGTAGAAATTAGCGATTTGATGAAGAGATTGAAGTCGTCAATGGTAGGAAACAGTTTTATCACTGAGTATTGAATTTGTAGGTGGCTCTTTGCGCAGCCAACAACCAGTGACAGTTAGGATACAGACGCGGTTCATTATCCATCTAAAGTTTCCAACGTCTCAAAGAGTATACCATTTTATCATAGACAAGACCTACAATAAACTTAAAACGAACCCAAACTAAACAAAAACAAATCAAATGAAAAAGCTGCAATAGATGGGTGTCTTAGCCAGCGACATAATAAGTCGCCTTACTAAGTAAAAATCTCGTGAATAACGTCCCAGTGAGGCACATTCTCTGAGCATTTACAGCACATATTAGACACGTATCAAATAACTGCGTACGTGTTTAAAAATAGCGGGAACATTAAAAGGTTGGAGGAGGCGATTCGGTTCATTTGCGTCGAGAATAGACCCGGATATCTGATAGAAACTGTCCACCTTCATTTGTTGATTTAAATAATCCTCTTATTTAAATCAACAGTATTGGAAAGTATTGAAACAGATATATCGACTTAAATGTGGCTTGCTCTCAGCGGCGACATTTGATATTTAATAGTTGCGGTTTTTTCAATCGAAAAAGCTAGCGACATGGTAAAGGCAAAGGCCCGGAAAGCTGCATTTTGACGGCATTTTAGAGAATGATTTTATCTCTTGCGCAATTTTAAGGCAGGGCCATTCCAGGGTGGCGGTCGGGACAGTTTTACTCCATTTTTTGTCATATTTTTATGTGTAGCTTAGTAACTATATAAGTTTTGGGTAATATAAATATACAGCAATGTAGTTTAATAGTTGTGTAAGGATATCATCCAGTAAAATGCCCACATTTTATCATTTTACTATGTTAAATCCCACCTACAAAAAGCGCGGCGGTCGGGACAGGTACGCAACCTCCCTCTCCAGATTCCAGCATAAACTAGTAAAGTTCAGCCCCCCTAGACGTGCTACAGCTTAACCATTTTTTTTATAGGTACCTAGATAGTTGTTCTTAAGAACGTGATTATGAAATTAGCATTTTGCTATAAGAATAGATAGATATTTTTTTTGGAAAAGTGCGGCGGTCGGGACAAGGATTTGTTCCGGTCGGGACGAGTACCCAAAACCAGTTTTTTCATACAGTCAAATAGCTCAAGTAAGGATGCATTCAACAATAACAATTAAACTATAATAAGAGATAAAGTCTAAACACACATCATACATGGTTTATCTAAGTTACACATTATATTTTTTCAAAAACGTCGGATGTTCTCATCGAATTCGTAATATATACGATATCCGCATGCATTTAGGAGAGTTTCGTTTAAAATTTTCAATATTTGGTCAATGCTAACATACGAAATATCGCGTTCGTTCTTTCGTGAAAGTTTTAGCGTTTTCTCCAGAAGATCCTTTCATAAACATCACTTGTACCTACTTCACCATCTGCTTCTCCTTGGCAGATTGCCGCGTACCTAAATTCTCTTTTAGTTTTTTTATTGTTAGTATCTATTTATCTTTACTAAAACGTATGTTCCCAATGCCAATATTTTTGCGATAAAGCTAATTTTTAGCAAGCAATTTTATATGCAAACCCAGCACCAACTTAATTATATGCTTGCATAACCATAGCCGTTACAAAAAAACCCATTTTGTATGGAAGCACGTCAGTAATTTGTAAATATTTGAGTAAACGTGTCGTATTCATGGATATTATTCAATATGAAGATGAACGCGCATGCCACAACAATGACAAGATGTATTTATTCATCCCTAAAACCAAGCTCCGTAACACTTAAAAATAAATTTAAAAAAATTCTACAAAGCATTAATATTGCGGTTGGGGCAAAATTTTGGTGCCCAAAAAAAAAATTTTATTTATCGCTTATTAACGCTATGCCACACTAATACATGCCCAAAAACACTCTCTAAGCATTATTTTTTTTTTAACCTCGCCTTTTTAGCGCGGCGGTCGGGATCAAACTTTGATCACCCTTAAAATATTCTGGTTATCTCCTGGCTGCTCGCAAATATGCCTAAATAATAGCTACCTAGCTTCTTATTACTTCTGGAAGTTATTTTCAATGCAGGTTCAGAAGTTTTAGGCTAGAACTACTAAACGTCTATTTTTGCGTTCCGGTCGGGACTTGAGACATACCTATCTTCGAGGCGTCATAAATCGGTAATTGACTTATATATTTCTGTTTTATGTTCGCCAGGCAAAAGAATAGATCCTTCCGTAAACTTTTGCTTGCCAAAACTTTCTGTGGCACAAACAAAACGGACGTTATCAGTTATAACAATCTATTAACAAAAAACGTACCACGCAACAATAAGCGCACCTCAGTGTTTCAGTCCGAAAAAATCGTAGAAAATGGTTGTTTTTTCAAGCGGTTTTTGTCAATTCATTAAATATGGGGTTTTTACTATGCGTTCTGATTAAAATAAAGTCTATTTAGTGAAGTTTTTTTTTTTGGTTGTGGTTTCAGTTAGCCTGGAATGACCCGGCAACAAAAGAAGTGCGAATTAGAAAGAGTTCAACAACACTTCTTAACTGAGAGAAATATTACAACATGTGAGCTTAGCTTTCGACCTAAGTAATTTGCAAAAACTATAGTGTGAATAATTGAAGAGGTCAATTACTCTTGAAAGAAAGTAGAGTTACCATTGTGTAAAATAAAATTAAGATATAATTATGTCATCTTATACTAGACTTCTATTCATAAATTTATAGATAACAGAGTTATCATACATACCTAGGTAAGTTCATTAACTCCAACCACTCGGCTATGATAATGATGAGGTGACATAATAAATCTGTTAATTAATAAGTTGGAACTTGGACACACATTCGCAAAATAAACTGTGCATATTAAGTTATTGAAAACCGTTTAATATTTTTTGTACCTTAGTTATCGAAATTAAATAAAAGAGATAAATAAAGTTTTAGAAAATAGTTTAAATAATTAAACAGGAAAAAATAAATATATTAGGAACATCTTTTGTGTTATTGTTTAGTTTTATATAGTTTTTTAAATAAAAACTTCTAAGCAAAGATTAAAAATATAGTTCTTTTATAAGAACTTCTATTATTATATTAATTAATCACATCAAAGAAATTGATTCAGGATAACATCAAGTAAGGTAATAAAACAAATACTGCAAATAAAATTAGAGCAGTGATACTAATGAAATTCTAATTGGATGCTTCCCAGTGTACTGTTATGCTGTCTGCTCCAGATATAACAGACTGACTCCTCAAGACTGGAGGAGTGAACTCGATCGGGAATTGATCAAGTCTTGCACCTCTAGTACTACATTTTGTTTACCCATTTGGTTTACTAGACTATTGCTGCCATCAACTCAATGTCCTTCTCCACTATTTTAATGGCTTGTGTACATAGATGTTTACATAGGTAGATGTGTTACATAGATGTTTATTCTCTGTCTCTGTGTATTATATTCTAAATATGTATTTACAAAAAAAATGAATTTATGTACCAGCTATCCAGTTTCCATTGTACAAACTCTGCTTAGTTTGGGGCTAGAAAATGTTGAGTTGTTTGTCTACAATATTTATTAATTATTTATGCGGAACACCAGTGCAGATCATATTGCCCCCCAACTCAAATTAGACTTAGGGGACCTTCACCTGGCTACTAAGTGCCTGTTGCACCATATCTGATGAGCGCTGTTAGGTAATAACAAAGATAGAAGTTTTTTTTTCTTTTTTGAGCCATAATCAGATGTGTTCTGGGTTGATGCGGTGGGGGTGTGTTTCTAGCGAGATGACACCGTATGAGTAGATCAAATATATAAATGCAATAATATACGAATGTTTCAATATATAAATGAAATACCCTGGCCTGGATAGCGATCAGTGAAACACTGTCAAATATTGTTGTCAAATTTGACAGCGTTTCACTGATCGCCAACGCTAGCAACCTAGGTGTGTGCAGGCCTTAAAAGCGACTAGACTAGACTTGATTGTGTGCGCTAAGTCACACAATCTAGTCCGTATTTCACTCCACAGATACATTTCACACTGTTCCAATGACTGAACATCTTGCAATTCTTTCCTTGACCCACTCCCTGTAAAATATCTGAGTGATTGATGTAGGTAGAAAATGTAGACATTTTAATGGTTATGTATAAATATTTTATGGGCAGAATGCACACACACACACATTATGTGGGGTTGGCACAACATGTGCCACATAAAGTGGGATAAAGCAAGAAGAAGATAATGGGCAGAACGAACCCACAAGAAGCTGTTTTGATGCTCTTGGAAGAGCCACTGTCTATCGCAGGATAAAATGGAGAACTATAATACAATATAACTTTTGAAACTATCATGGTTTTTAACACTATTTTTATGAAACAACGGGATGAACGGGGGGGGGGGGGGGGGAAATCGACAAAATAGTGAGAATGGAACCAATAGTAGTCTCGAAACCAATAAAAGAGTGCGAAAGAGGGTAGATCGATTTATCTGCCAATAACATTTCTTTTACTCGTGGACTTCAGTTCAACCGTGATCATGGTGCATGCAACTGTGCCGAAATATCGGATCAACTCATCAAAATTTAATCATGGTAAATATCCCGTTGTTTCATAAAAATACTATATTACAATTTCCATTTTTAATAACCAATATAAGATACTACCTTTTCAAGTTTTGTTTAGTTAGAGAATAGCAGTCCAATGTCAGCAGCAAGAATTCAGTGTTGTACATTATCAATATATGATATGATTTTTATTGTAAGCCCAAATTAGCAAAATTAGAACCATGGTTGCGTTATGTACTTTCTTAACATCATTCTAGCTTGTTGTGTGCAAAAATTATTTCCTATCTTCTATCTGTTCATTTCCCTATTATCAGAATCTCATCAAAATCCTTGGACAGATACTTTTATATGCAGTGGTTTATTGCATGGAATTCAAGAATGTCCTACCTGCCATGGCCAACTACAGAAGACTAACTAACCTGAGGTAAATTGGCTGCGATCTGGCGCTGCAAGGAGTCCCGCTCCTTCTCCACCTCCTTGAGCCGCACGTCCGAGTCTCCAAGGCGCTCCTGTGTCTCCCGCAGACTTTCCACTAGCTTGTCTCGCTCATCCAACATAGACACCATCAACTGCTCGAAGTTAGCATCCTCCCCAGACAACTGCGAGCTCCTCTGGCTGATACTGTCCTCCGATATCGTGGGCATCACGTCGCACATCATATTCCACATTTTAATTTAACATCAAACCAGAATACTTATCGTACACGACACCGAAAAAAACACTTCGATCACCGACCGTTCTATTACAGGTTCCGGCACAAACGTTACCTAAATCTAGCGCACGTAACCCCAGTAATTAAATTCACATTGTCAAAATATTCGTCCAAGGGTTTAGTCAACAATTTAGGATACATTCTAGTTTGCTAATTGGATAGACACACCTAAAAATTTTACTCCTACGATTCCATACTATCATGGCTCAAGCGGCATGTCTGCCATCTTGGAATGAAACGTCAATCAGAGGCAAAGATAAAAAAGTTTGAACTATGCAAAAAACAGATAGGACAAATTCTTTCTGATTATTTTACAATAGCCTCATAAATGCTGAACATGCACATAGGCAAGGAATATAATACTCTCTACGAGAGTACATAGGCCAGCAACACTGGTTGGCACAGTGTGGCCAGATTATATTTTACGATAGTACAGGTATTATCGGATTGGTACAAATATAGGCTTTTAATCTGTGAGCAATATGCTTCTGCTCATGGATTAAAGTACAACGTAGCGAAAACTGAAATGATGGTATTCAGGTCAGGATGAGGTCCAGAGAAGGTGCCAGAAGTGCAGATGGGTGACTTGACCTTTAATGTGGTCAAGCAGTTCAAGTACTTGGGGCACATGCTGACGGAGTCATCAAAGGATGACAATGATATCGAGAGGGAGAGGAGAGCTCTTGCAGTCAGGGCAAACATGCTCGCACGTCGCTTCGCTAAATGCAGTGTTGATGTAAAGAACACCTTGTTTAAGGCTTACTGTCTGGGAATGTAGACTTGCCAACTATGGTCCAAATACACGCATAAATCCATGAGCACAATAAGGGTCCAGTACAATAATGCTTACCGGGCTCTTATGAGGTTGCCAAGATGCTGCAGCGCGTCGAGCATGTTTTCCGAGGCGGGGGTACCTGATTTCTTCGCAATAATAAGAACCCGTGTAGCGGCATTTTGGAATCGGTTAGGTCGCTCCAACAACACTATCCTGAGAGCTGTGTCTGACTATCTAGCCAACCCCATTTTTAAGAAATGGATTTCCATGCACATGGATCCTAATAAGAAGTGATAGGTTTAAGACAGAAGGTAGGTTTACCTACCAGTGTTATTTTGTGTGTGTATTGTTTTTTTTATTACTGTAATTTTTTTATGTGATATGGGTCTATCGTGCCTGAAATAAACAACTTTTATTTATTTATTATTTATAGGTACCAATAACAAGACTAGGAACCAAGACGTAGTTTGCTGCCTGATTTTCTAGACTTGGTCACATGAAACTGGCACCTACACTCACCTAGCTTTAAGACGTTTCAATGTGATCCTTCTGATACAACTGAATAAAAAAATTGAATTTGAACTAACTATCATGTTTTATTTAATAAATTATCGTCACATTATGCCATTTAGGCAGGTAGCTTGCTGGATTGTCGTTTCTTTCTAATAATATACAACAATCCATTCACATTGAACAGTTATTATTATTAGGCTACGAGAAAAAACCACCATGTTTATTACTTCATATTCATAATATTCATATTCATTTATTCATTGCTTCATGTGTTTTATAGGTCTTACTTCTTCCCAAATAAACCCATAAATACCAACATCCAGCAAAATACCTACAAGTCTGAGACTGATGCTCGAAAAAAAAACATAAAATGAAAGGTATGAAAATACTGAATCTGGTCACACTGCAGGTCTAAAACCGAATGTCCAATCTGTTTATCTAATGCGTTACTCTTTGGTCACTACTCACTACTACTTGCCACTTGAGATACTTCGTATAGTACCAATAGAGGTCGCTAGTAGCAGATGAATGACCTGTTGTCTTTTTTTTTAATGCGTGTGTATTACTGTGCTAAGGTTTCATGCAAAACATTGCACTGCACCTGATACAAACAGAATGACGACCGATATGACATGACAATGGACTGAAATGACACACACAATGACTTAAATTTCTCTTGACGCTGGCAAGATTGACTGTCAAACAAAATGACGAACAAGTCAGGTGCCAAAAAAAAGGAGCCAAGGGCAAGGAAAGGAAGGAGTTCGTTCGTCGTCAACTGGTTACTAGTCACAGAGTAATAATAATCTAGCTATTCTGTGGTCGTCGATCGTGCGTTTTGATTCGTTTTCCTAAGGTTTTCCTCCCTGATCGTGCGTGTGCGTGTGCGTGTTCTTCTAGAAAAAAACAAAAACACCACCAACTTACGTTACGATTGCCAAACAAAACAAACAAAGTAAAATTTGCATTGCACATGCATGACTCTTTTCAAGTTAATTGCAAAATACAGCCACAGTTTGAATGTGGATCCGCACTTTACGTTAGCTTTGTTAGTAACAAATGCCGAAGAAAAAA
Organism: Thera obeliscata; assembly: GCA_947578465.1. NCBI lineage: Eukaryota > Metazoa > Arthropoda > Insecta > Lepidoptera > Geometridae > Thera > Thera obeliscata. The sequence continues at coordinate 15,693,430 of OX387912.1, read as the reverse complement.
GGGCAAAAAAAAAGTTTTCCTAAAGGTTAGTTTGTAGTTTCCATATTCCCATTTGAGATTTGCATTTTGCCTATTTATTCCAATACTTTTAAATTGTAATCTTTGTTTAAAAATAATGTACCTGGCTAGGTACCGATACATAAACAATAAAAAAGTTATATTCTGATGATGCAAGGATGTGTAATTCATTATTGTTACAGATTTTACTTTAGACGACTGCGCTAACGCTCCAAAGCCGGTGGGTCGAGTGAAAAAGTCCACTGCCAACGAAACTGCTATTGCTGACATTCCCTGGGACCAAATCCCGGACGATGCATTTGATAACATTGACATTGTAGAAGAAATCAATGCTGATGGGACCAAGAACCTTGTCTATAATAATAAGAAGAAGTACAGCTCCAAACCTGAGATCGATGACATTACAGACCGCCCGGGTATTGTTTACCCAGAAATAGTCTGGTATCAAATTTCTAAATACATAAAACCTGAGGATATTGGAAATTTTGCTGGCATTAATAAAACAACGTATGCCATTACGAGGAATAAGTCATTCTGGCGTTCTATTTACCAGCGCCACTGTGAAAACAACCCAAAGTTACCGGACAGATTGAAGATAGAGAATAGTTATAGAAACTACGGACTGAGGCAGAGAGTGATAAGGGCCTTGTACCACACCTATGACTTGTTCATCCAGCAGGTATTCCAGCAGTCGTTCCACGACTCCAAGCCGCACCAGCTGGTTCGCCGGAGGTGTGTCAATGTGTGGTTCTGTAAAGGAGCTTCACACTGGTCTATATATTTCAAGTTCAAAAAACTGCAGCCAACAGTAAATAAAGTAGATATTGATATAATTGAAGAGCTTGGTCGGATCGATGCTAATCCTGAAGAAAGCGCTCAGGTTATGGAGGTATATTCATTATAAAATGTATACTAATGCTTGGCAAGTTCGGCAAGTTTATCATGTGCACTTGATGTGCGGGCAGGTTTTTCTGCAAGTATGCCGCTGGTGGGCCTCTTTTGCGTGACCCTTGACACGTGTTGCTCGAACTTTTTTAGGTTCTACGACACGCCGGTTTCCTCACGATGTTTTCCTTCACCGTTATGGAGGTATATACAAATTATTAAATGTATACTAATGCTCATTACACATTTTTTTTTTTCTATTTTTATCTGCGATCAGTCTTCCGACTATGAGCAGGTTTGTTGTAGGTAGGTTAATTACAGATTAAATTTGCGTAAATGTTTATCTTGGGCTCTGCATAAATGAACCCCTAGCCACAGCCACAGGACCCGAACCTGTGCCTCTGGCCCCATCTCAAAAGCCATCAGTGTGCAGAGATGAGTTCATTTGTGTCAAAGAAATAAAAAAAATATAATATAAATGCATGTAAAGCTTAACATCTGTATGCCTCAAGTTTTTGGGCGCATGGCCAGTGCATTGTAGGGCACGTTCCGGACGTGCGTGACCTGCGAGGCAATGCTTTGTTTTAGGTGTTGGCTACCACTTCAAATCAAGTTGGTCCATCAGCTAGTTCTATAAAAATAAATATACGGTCAGTAATATAAACAAATGTTCTCACCCTGCAGGTTACCTGTCAAAACTTCAATGCAGTGCCTCCGCTAATGGGCATGACACTGTCATCAGTAAGCATGCTGCTGTCTCAAGGGTTTCGGCACCACAGGATGCATTTAGGGTTCAACACAGGCCACTATGCTGTCTCCAAGGACATCCTCCCTGAATGCACTGTGGTCCTGGACACTGTTAAGAACATCATGGTCTTTGATTGGTGGCATCCGAAGTACCCTCATTTTGAGAACAGACTACCATGGAACATGGGTGACGAGGAGGCACTACCAGTGCTCAAAAAAGATTTTTTCTCAATACCGGTATAGTGTACTAGTAAGGTATGAGAAGGAGAAATAAATATTTTTGGATGTTTTCCTCTGTTTTAATTCCATGAATGATAACTATTATTGATGTTTGGCTCTTTTTGCAGAATTTAATATGCAAGAAGCATCAAAGATTTACACCATCTTCAAACTTTGTGCAAGCAAGCTTTAATTATTGTTTACCTAAGTTGCGTAAGTTGGTAATTTTTTTTATTTTGATAGGTGGGTCTGGGCCATCAGTTCGAAGATAACACTAAAGGATTTGGCAAATATTTATTTATTTTATTTTTGTAATTGTACGAACACTTACAGCTAGGTACATACATTAAATAAAAGAATAATAACTAAAGACCAATTATTGAATACAAAACTACATGAGTTATGTAAAATAATTAACAACATATTTTAGTTCATGCAATAATTGATGTACTAAGGCTAATTAACATGGCACCTAGCTTGTAACTCGATGCTTAATTCAACTGCTTTTATCTCAAACGTCATTCAACCCAGTAGGCCTACCATGAGCTCTGTCTGGCTCTGGTTTTGAACCTGTGTGAGTGCTCATCAGTGCAATAAACTGTGTGTGTGACATTTTGACGTAGGATTTATTTAGTCAACACTCACACAGATTTTTACAGATTTTTAGTTCAAGCTAGGTCTTTGAGTACAAACTTTGTTACTAGGTAGTGTACATTAGTAGTAGTAGTGGTAGTCAGAGGCAAGGCTAAACATGTACGTAAGTCTGGAAAGAAAATCACAAGATCTCAGTTCGGGGCGATAAAAAGCGAGATAAAGGACAGTAAATGGAACTATCTTAAAATAGGTAGTACCTAGTCAGTTTTTTTATTGTAGTCATTATTATTTGGCATAATGTCTTATTTTTATAAACAGAAACCGGCGGAATAATTGCTGGGTGATTTCATCCTCGAGATCTAATTTTTTAAATAGCTAGGTAGATGGTGAGACGAACTTAGTTTTCTATAGAGTACGGTATGTAATTAGGTAAGTATGCCAAAGTGTTCCTGTCTGTATGTCGCCATCAAGGAAAACCAAGTCGCGTTCGAAAGTTTGCTCACAATCTAAATAATATTTCTCTTTCGTAGCAATTTCCGTAGCCCTTCGTAGCGCTCGTAGATGGTTTCCGGGAAGGTATTACATTTCATATTACAGTTCAAAGCCTGGAAAGCGGCCTAGGTTCTATTTATAGCCTGACTTCCTTCATAGCTTTGTCGCGCAATAAATATCGAGCGAATTCCTGAGACTTTCCTCGGTGTACGCATGCGCGGGATCTACCCATGCGCGGTCTTCATACTTGACATCTGTCAAATCAAACCAGGCAAGGCAGTCCCGGTGTGGTCCTTTGACGTCATTGCATCAATCCAAGGAAATTTCGAGTGCATCCGGGGAAAATCATGTAATCTATTCGGTAAGTATTTTTATTCATCACACTTCCTACCATTTATTTGCCACACTTCAAGTCTCATATTATAGCCTTAAGATTTGTAGGTACCTACATACATAGTTTCTTATTTTAAGTACCAAATACCCTTGAAATCTGGTTTATTATTTTATATTATAAAATAGAATATAGTTTGTTTTTGATTAATCTCTATTTTACTAGGCACATTTTTACCATCAATAATATCATAGTATAATTTTACCTAAAATAGTTATTTTGTAAGATGAGAGCTATCGATAGATTGTGTGATGTTAGGGCAATTAGATATCTGCGTAGATGTCATACGACGCGTGCTTGACCTTTTCGTGATCGGTACCATTTAGGTACAGTCGATTGAATAAGGTCAAAGTTGGCTGAACATTATTACAATGTTCGCCATTAAAGTTTATGAACTGTGTCTGTAGATATCACGCTCTTCCGAAAGGCAGCTGATTTCAAAATGTAAACTCGCTAAAATGTCCAATATCTTTAGTTACTTGCAGTGTTCATTACTTTCAGTGCGTAGGTATTCCTGAAAATGTAATAGCACTAACATAATCAATTGGACTTTTCTAGAACATGGTACCACCTACTTCTATCAAGATATTCGTATTTATTTTAGGGTCTAGAGTTGTAACTATCCTATATATTCGGGCTTCAGATCAATAAAACAAAATAACATGGCTCTGTCATAATCGTAACCTCTATTATCTCGTGAGAGTTGCGTGTAACAGGTAGACGGAAACAAGGCTTTTATTTTGACCTCAAATTTTTAGTTTCTTATTCGTACCTGCTTGTTTTTAAAGCTATTTATTTTAAAGAGTATTGAAAGTTTAAAACAACAGAAGTATGTCGAGAATACTTGAGAACGAAAACCTCTCCTCTAAAGTAGGAAAAGTACCTACCTAATATTCATTATGCAGGCTTCCAGGCAACATTAGCATCTAAATGACTTGGTTGTTGATGCCGCAGGGCACGTTCCTTCATTACCTGATGTTTACCTCTGAAATAAGATAAACTTACGTCTTTGATGCGTAATTACAAAACATTTCGTAAATTTACCCCAGGCATTGAAAACGATATTGAGTAGATGTTTGATGTTATTCTAATTAAGTAGGTACCTAGATCGTTTGTGTTCGAATGTGTTTTTTTCTTACGAGAGAAAGAAATAATGAGAACTTAAGAGCTTATAGGCGAGGTTTATACTAATGCCTGTATCTATATTACTTTCCTTACCAACTCTCTACGAGACGTGCACTTGACATTCTCGTAGCGCTTCATACCTCAGCTTCATACCCTTTGAGAATGTCAAAATTACGCAAAGGTTAACTGAAAGAGAATGCACTCTAGAATTTAATTCGCCTATAGGTACGCGAGCTATGAGGCCATATATAGCTCTTAGAATAAGTACGTTTATATCGCGATTGGTTAGCCATATAACTCGTATTCACAGCCACTGGGGAATAAAGGTTCTACGAACGAAGACCATGATAGAAACTGACGTAGAACGGCTACTTGATGGACCGACGACGATAGATTAATCGTAGAATTCGGATAATAATAGGACTCAAAATCATCCGTCCTAGATATACATGAGGTTTATGTCCTGGATTCTAGCTCAGGCTGGTGATAAGATAACACCATGAACATTATTACATTAGGCTTGACTTGAGTCTAGCTAAAGTATGGTCTAACTAGGCACTTGTTTTAGCATACAGTGCCCAGTGCTAATGGCAATCAAGCTCTACAATCCCGCGCCTTCATCATCACGACATGCTATCAGGTTATCATCGAAATTACTTTCGTTTACGCTAGAATCTACCAGCTGATAGTATGTGCTCAAGTAGTTTATCTGATAGCGTGTGCCACCGATAACAAAATTACCACACGTTTAGTCGAGCGCAAATTGTTTTGTTTGTTGTATAAACAAGCGCACGATCTTTTGCTAAAACCTAAACAAATGAAGATGTAGGGTCTTCGTGGGATAGTTATACAAACTTGGGATTCACGTTTTGTTCGTTGTGTTTGCTCTTTCTCCTTCGCTATTCAAGTTATGTTGGTCCCGGAAAGTGCCTTATCTCTAGAATTGTCCTTATTAATTACAGTACAATGATGAACGTTTTCAGTGTCAACTAACAAATTACGGTGCAGTGAGTGTGAAAGTTAAAGCTATTAATGTTTTTCGATAATATAACTCCTAGTAGAGTAACTATCTAGTAAATCTTTTGTATTTAAGTTAATTTTCTCCATACCAAGAACATAGCTTGTTTGCCATATGTCACCACCAATTTATCAATGTAAGTATATAACGATTTAACTTTTAAAATCAGGCTATTATGACTATAAATACACATTTATACCTACTAACGTATGTGGGATACATAAATAAAACGTTGACCTAGTTGTGCGTAGTTTTCTATCTAATAAAACCTTGGATAGAAGTTGGAAATTTAATATCGCTCCTCAAGCACATTGCGTAGGACGGGCTCTGAAAGGAAATTGCATTTTCTCGAACACCTATAGGCATTTGTAGTAAATAGGTAAACAAGGCAGTTGTATGTGGGTCGGTCGGTAGTATCATCATCATCAATGTCGAAGGCAAAGGTATTTCTGAAATTAAACCACAACCATTTTGAAACGCCTTAAAACTATGTGAAACTCTCTGACTGAAAAGCCTTGGCAGCTGCAATCTAAGCCGATACCTTCACTACTCCAATAAACCGTGAATCGGTAGCTTAGTCGCGATAAACGGACACCTAGGCTCACCTTATTTTGACACGTTTGAAAAGTGATTCTACTGAATAAAACCCATTTGTTTTTTAACCGAAAGGAGGACCGAAAGGAGGAGGTTCTCAATTCGGTTGTATGTTTTTTTTTTTTTTTTTTTTTTTTTTTAATGTTTGTTACCGCATAACTTCGTCATTTGTGAGCCGATTTGAAAAATTATTTTTTTATCTGAAAGGTACTGCTTCCAGATTGGTCCCATTTTAATTTTATTAAAATCGGTGTTGCTATTTTTTTTTAAATAATTTTTTTAATGTTAGTAACTGCATGCCTCCGTCATTTATGAACCGATTTAGAAAATTATTTTTTTATTTGGAAGGTTATTCTTACGTCCAGATTGTCCCAAACAAATTTCATTAAAATCGGTTTAGCCGTTTGGCAATGAAGTCGGTTTCTCTAGTTTTTTAAACTTATAATTATTTCTCCTGTGCAGAAGCACGAAAATCAGGCAAAATGTTTGAGGGTGCGGTTGCGGGGATCCTGAACCGCCTACTCGGCAAGTATGTTCAGGATCTGGACACGGAGAACTTGAACGTGGGAATCTTCTCCGGGAATGTCAACCTTACGGACCTGAAGTTAAAGCCGGAGGCTTTGGTTAGTACCTACTAGCAATACTGCTCCTATAAAGGTTATCCTTTAGAAACATCCCCGTATTTTTAGCAAGTAGGTATTTGTGAGCTGAAAAGGTATTGTGAAATGTGAAATTATTAGAATTAGATCGAATGTTGATTGTTAAGGTACCAAAGTCTGAGTTTGTTATAGCATCGTTTTAATTACACTTTTACCGCTTCTATCTTGCCACTCTCTTTTTTTCTCAATGAGACAGTAAATATTGCATAGTAAGTGTACGGGGGCTAGCTACACACTTCAACTACTTGTTGCTCCCCGCAAGGGTCGGGAATTTATTTTAGCACTCACTACAAAAGGAAGCTATCCTTTGATAAAAGGAATTCCCGTTCTTCTTACAAGTATCAGGTTATCTGACAATAAACTGTTGCTTCCCTGAAAATAATGAAACGATTTTGTCTTGCTGAAAGAAACGCTGCTGAAATGCGAATGTTGCTATGGATGTGTGGAGTGACAAGGATAGATAAATTAAAGAATGAGTATAATCAAGATGAGGAGTAGGTTAGTATGGTATGTGACGAATGATAGAGGTGAGTGGAAGAAGAAAACCTGTTGTGCCGACCTCACTCAGCGTGGGATAAGGGCAGGGAGAGCACTGGGGGTCTAGTGGTAGCGGCTCCGCCTTCCGATCCTAAGGTCGTAGGTTCAAATCCAGCCGTGTACCAATGAGTTTTTCTGCCCAAAAAAAATTATGTACACTATGTCAGTGCTCTGCGATTTTGGTTTTGAAATTGTGGGTACTTAATATCAGAATAATGAAAAGAAATATGTCTACTTTAGTTGCTTTTATTTGAACTTAAAGAGCGTCTGTTATTCCAGTATGAGCTAGACCTCCCGATCGATGTAAAGATCGGTACGATCGGTCGCATCAGCTTCCAAATCCCCTGGTCCGGGATCTACACTCAACCTGTCATCGTCAACATCGAAGACGTTCTCCTCCTCGTCGGTCCAGCCATCTCTAACTCATACTTTGACCCGGAACGTGAGAAACGACTCATTAGAGCGGCTAAGAGGAACATTCTACAAGACTTGGAAGCGGAGAGCGAGATTTTGAAAGGACCGCAGAACTTCTTTGAGAGTTTGTTCACAGCGATCGTGAATAATATTCAGATCTATGTGAGGAATGTCCATGTGCGGTATGAGGATTCCATCAGCTCGAAGGAGGGCCCGCTGGCCTGTGGACTTTGCTTGCAGAGTCTGTCTATCGAGACTACTAACAGGTGAGTAAACCGATGCGTTTATTCTCCTTTATTTCAGATATCCTCAATTATCTTGGTTATCTTGGGTATGATTATCTTGGTTTGGATACAATGTGGCCTTACAGTGCTAACCTACTGTCACTTCTTACCACTGGGTAAGGAAAAACAGTCTAAAGGTCACATACAAATAGGTCTGTCCTCAAATTGCTTTAATTTTTCAGCCTATAAAGTCTTATATTTTTCTAGCAAATGGAAGCCATCAGTAACTCCAGCAAACGCGTCAACGGTCTACCAACTGATGCGAGTGGAGTCTCTCTCTCTGTACTGGAACCCAGTGTGCACAGCCCTTGATGACGCGGAGACAGCGCACATCACTCCCATGCAGTACTACAACTGGAAGCATTACATGCTGACCGGGCTCGACAAGTTCTCCATGCATCGCGAGGACTTTGAATTCTGTGAGTATTGTACTATGCCATAGTAACTATGGTTATATTTTGAGTGAAGTAATGTACATTCAGATTTCAACCTTACGAGTTGGTATGTAGGATCATTATTGCTAAAGCATCAACTGAAACCTAGCTTTTACTTAGTTTGTTGTTGCTACGTCGTAGAAAGCTTGTAGCATGTGCTACGGCCAATAGCTACGACAGCTACGACGTAGCAATCGTAGATCTTCGTAGATCTAATAAACCAACCATGTTTACTTTACTATTTTACGTATGATGCTGACTTAAAGGGCACGTCGTTGCGCGTGATTTGTGAGGTAACCGCTCTACATCAGGTGGGTCATTATACTTGTATCGTCACTTTTTCTTAGAATATTAAAATATGAAGTTAATTATGGTAAAAAAAGGCATTTTTAATTTAGGTAAAACAAAAAATATTTTTAATTATATTTTAAACGGTGTTGTCCCCAGTGCTAAAGCCAGTGTCGTGCAAAGTAAAGGTGCTTATCAACCGTTCGGGCGAGACGCGCGTGCCGCGGTTGTTGCTCGACGCTGTAATTCACGACAGCGCGCTGCAGCTGTCGCGCAGGCAATATCTGTCCATTGACAACCTGGTCGCCTCCTTCGCTAGGATCAAACTAAACAGGTAACTGAAGAATGGCGCGGGCGTTCATAGATTTAAATTTGAAAACACAAAGCAAAAAAATGTTTATTGACTTGAATCACAAGGATCATTTTGAACCGAGGTCCAGGCTCAGTGCCGCATCTTTGCAGTTTAATAGAGGTTGAAGTTGAAGAGTCTTTCTTTATAGCTGTTATTGTGATGAGTGGGAGCAGTGCAAGAAAGGAACCTCTTTGGGGCGCTTTAAAATCCTTTCACCACACCTGTTTTTTTCAGACGATACCGCCATCTCCACCCAGGCGTGCCCCTCATCAAGAACGAGAAGAAATGGTGGCTATACGCATACAACGTGGTCGTCGAACAACGCATCCGGCCGTACACCTGGCCAGCCATCAAGAAGCACAGAGAGAACTACAATGTATACAAGCGGACCTACAAGAGCACCTTGCGCAGTCCCAATGATACCGAGCTGAAGTTGGACTTGCAGAAGTGCGAGGATAGTCTGCCGATTATATCAGTGGTTATCGCCAGGGAGCAGGCTAAATTTGAGGTTAGTTAGGAGAGTTAGTAGGTTCTAAGCAAGCTTATTCTATCTTAAATCCTGTCCCAAGCACTAAAGCAATTCATAAAAAGGGCATGAGGGAACAGTTGCCTCTAACGTGTATAAATTATTTACATTATTCATTTTATTTATTGACCACCAACTTCTTCTTATCGTGTCACTGATTTTTTCGAACCAAGTGTGGTGAAAGGATTTTAAGTGTGCCCCAAAGAGGTTCCTTTCGTGCACTTGACACATATTTTCGAACTTTTAAGATTCTACGACATGCAGGTCTCTTCACGATATTTTCCTTCACCGTTTGAGCGAGCACTGGTATAGTGTACAATGTGTACATTCATTTTTAGGCAGAAAAGTCACTGGGTACAAGACTGGATTTGAACCCTCAACCTTAGAATCGGAAGGCGGGGCCGCTATCACTAGGCACACCTACTTACCCTAATACATTAGACGCACAGAGCCTGTTCTGCGTAAAACTTGTTCCTAAGCTGGCACAGCTTTAGTGAATAATTTTTCAATTAATATTGTTACAGCTGCTATCCCAAGAACCGGAGCGAATCGAGCTGGTTGAAACCGAGTTCGACTGGTGGAAGCCCCCCAGCCCCTCCGCCCCCGCGCCCGCGTCCCCTCCCCCTGCCCCCCGCGTCGAGCTCTGCGTGAAGACGGAACGCAGCCAGACGCTGTGGAGCCATCTCTCCAGTCCGGAGAGGAAGAGGGTCTGCGAGCTGATTGGCTACGTGGAAGGAGCTCCGAGGGTGGACAAGTCTAAGCAGCATATTGGTAGGTCCTGGTTGATAAATGCTGTAAGGACGTGCCTCTGACTATCTCCTTGAAGATCGAGGTTAGCAACTGTCAAGCAACCACTCTAATCGAACATCGTTTTGTTGCCTTTATCCCACTTCATGTGGAGTCGGTCTTACAGGATTTTTGCTCTCACCGTCTGCCCTGCTACGCTAGGGTGGAAAATTCAAAAGGTGAAACTTTATATTTTTCACTTTCTCTAAATTACTCCCGTGCGAAGCTAGGGTGCGGCGCTAACATTAAATATAATAATATAGATAGATAATCAATTAGTGAAGCATTATAACGGTGAAGTAATTTTTGAAATTAAATAAATAAATAATGCAGACAGAATGCTTAATTTGAGGCTAGATAAGTGTTGTGTGGATACAATACTTATCTAGCCCCAAACTAAGCAGAGCTTGTACTATGGAAACCAGGTGAAACCAATTGGTCTTTAGGTGGTTTTTAATTTTATTCTAATATTGTAATCTAGTATTTTATATCTAATATTTAGTGTAGATAAGCTCAAATTATTGTTCCAGAGCACAAACTAAACCTGACATTAGCGAACTGTTCATTATCGTTGATAAACCGAGGCAAAGAGATCATGGTGGTGACCGTCACACAGTTCCTGGCTTCCTTGGAGACTAGACCTTCTGCTAAGGCATACAAGGTATTTATTCCATTCCTGAAATGTACAGCTACATACCTAAATTGAGCAGAAAAGTATGTAATTCAAGAGCTTGTTTTTGAGGCTTCATGGAACATGTTCAGCTTATATTCTAATACTTATTTTTTTGTAAATATGTACTTAGAACACATAAAACACCGAAGCAGAGAACACACATCTTTGTTCACCACTCAAATATTTGTTATCGGTGGGTATCGAACCCACGCCCTCCAGCGCAAAAGGCAAAGCGACTACCATCTGAGCTGTGAGGGCAGTCAAATGAATGTTTAATATATTTCTGTCCTTCTGGTTTTAACATTGTTATTACTTATGTAGGTACAGTCGCGGTATGAAAATGTTCGTCACCTTAGAGTCGGTTTTCGCTTGCACCAGTGCCTTGATCATGAACACATTATGAACATAATTTGTGACGTTAACTTATCGGTGTATTCTGTCTATTCAGTTTCAAAAGGTAGTATGTGATCGTGATACGTTGAACGAATCAAGTTGAAAATCGACGAACATTTTCATTCCGCCACTATACTTAAACTAATTCATTGTTTTTTCATCCGTTTACGTCTTGTAAGTTGTGGGCAAATAAATGATTGTCTATGTCTATATTGTAGGTGTCAGCGCGAGCAGAGAACATAGTTATCGAAGGAAGCACCTCGAATGGCGAGCTGGTGACTCTGGTGAGCTCGGAGCGCGGCTCAGCGCTGACGGGCACCAATCTGCTGGCGGTAGACCTGGAGAAGAACCCGCACCACATCGAGGCGGACTACGCGCTCTGCTGCCTCATAGAGCCTCTCGAACTCTTCTATGTCGAGGTGAGGATATTAAATAAGAACACAAGAACAAAGTGTCTCCCCTTAAGTGAATAGAGACAATAAGAAACATGCTTATGGACACATTCTTAGAATAACAATGTAGAAATTTAAGTCGGCATAAAATTGCTCATTAGCCTACTTTATGGCTATATCGTAATACATTATTTATAATATTATAAGTGTGTAAACTAATAAAAATAAAAAAAATGCGAGCGAACGCTAGTCTTATTGTATCACTTGGTCTTTGGAACCAGTGTGATGAAAGGATTTAAGTGCGCCTCAAAGAAGCTTTTTTCGTTTTTTTATTATTATTTTAGATAGCATCATCTATTTGGCTGCCATCACACCTGATGGAAAGTGAGGATGCAGCCTATGATGGAGCATGCTTAGCCATAATCCTCTTGTTCACTCTTGTCAAGAAAATTCCTTAATTATAGCGTTCCGGAAATACGTGCACGTTGACACATGTTTTCAAACTTTTTTCTGTTACATGCCGGTTTCCTCACGACATTTTCTTTCACCGTTTGAGAGTACTGGCATAGTGTCATACATTTTGGACAAAATAACTCATGGTACACGACTGGATTTTAACCCACGACCTTAGGATTGGGAGGCGGGGCCGCTACCACCAAATCGCTGGTCCGCAATAGTTCTATTAAATTCCGTGTTTTGTACTCATTTTAAACCTCATTATTCCAGCACGCCTTCACAGAGTTGATAAACTTCGTCCAAACCCGCTCCATGTCGTCGTTGGAGCTGGCGGAGGAGGTATCCTCAGCGTTGGCGCACGCCCGCGTCGTCAGCAGGGCGGTGCTCACGTACGCCATCCATCGCCGGAAGGTGTTCCATGTCAATGTGGACGTGAAGGCGCCGTGTGTGCTTATACCTGACCATGGTTCTATGCAAAAGTACGTTAATTGGGTGTTTTATTACAAAATCTAAATAGCCGCCGCCAAAATAGCGCCGTAGGTCGTGGGTTCGATCCCCACCGAGAACAAATACTTGTGTGGTGAACACGAATGTTTGTTCTCTGTCTGGGTGTTATATATTATATTCTAAGTATGTATTTACAAAAAAAAATAGGTATATAAGTAGTACATCAGCTATCTGGTTCCCATAAAACAAGCTATGCTTAATTTGGGGCTAAATAGTGTTGTGTGGATTGTCCAAAATATTTATTTATTATTATTTATTAAAATCAATAGTGTGTTTATTCAGTAGGGTTGCAAAGATAACTTTGAAACGTCTCAAATCTAGGTGAGTCTAGGTGCCAGTTCCACGCGACCATGCCTAGAAGAACAAGCAACAAACTACGGCTCGGTTCCTACCGTTTATTTATTTACTGCGTGGAGGTTGGTGGCACAGCAATATTTTTCCACATTTATCACTCAAATGTTTGTCCAAGGTCGTAATTGAATCCACAGCTAGCACATAACTATTTATTTATTATGCTTTGGGAAGACTAACAGCACGTAAAAACAGATTAGTCAGAAGCCTAAAAATAAGTCTCCAAATAGAAACATACGGTTAAAAAAAAACTTTCGAGCGCCAAAAGTTGGTACAGATAGCGTCGAAATGGCATTAGCCGGCCGGGCCCCAGCCTACGCGGGCCCCCCACGGGCCTGGCTTGCGGCAACCGTAGGACAGGATGCCCACGCAGGCTAGGCCTCAGCTCTTGCGACCTAAATGTAGAACTAGATCAGATAGTTCGTTCATACTATACTATATAACTTAATTTGAAGCTTATCGTGTGCTGTCTTTGAAACTTTTGCTATTGTATTAATTGCATTGCATACGTCTGACTAAGTGAAGTGGCATCGCACTGGAACTTCACTGCTTTTATTTTTGAACATATTTAAAAAAAAATAAAAAATAAAAAAAGGATCATATAAAAAAACGGTAGGAACCGAGCCGTAGTTTGTTGCCTGTTCTTCTAAGGCTTGGGCGCGTGGAACTGGCATCTAGACTCACCTAGCTTTAAGATGTTTAAAGTGATTCTTGGAATTGAAATGATTAGAATTTTATTTAGTTGAGTTGAGTCCATAAGAGAGAAATAAAATAGAAAAATTCGAAAAATGGTTGTCTCGGACTCCGGGCCACCTCTGGTCAGCCACCCGGGCCTTTCCAGCCCAGTCCGACCCTGGGTACAGCAACTATACAAAACAATAGCACAGAAGACAGACTAACAACTGAGCTGCAAGTCTTAAGCTTTTTAACCTTCACTTGATGATTGTCAGGTCGGGCCGCCTGATGATAGTAGACATCAGCCGCATCATCATCAAGTCGGACCTGCAGCCGAACGACCTGGCCTTGGAGGACGCCACGTGTATGGAGTTGGAGGAGAAACTCTACGATAGACTGCATGCTGAAGTTTCTGCGCAGGTATGATCCCATCTTACACAAAATGAGGTTTTTCACCATCTTCTAGAAGCGGTTTTACACTTTTTCGCGCGTCTAGGGGCGACCAGACCATATTACCTCTATGCCTCGGAAAGGTTTGGGTGCAAAACTGCAAACCGTTTGTTAGTTGTTTATAACATTCCGTGGGACACGAAATGTTTTCAAAAATTATTTTATTTAAGTTATTATATAATTAAAAAAGCAAAAACATTACATAATGTACTAGTAATGGTTCCGTATTGGCCTAGTTGTTGTGTTGTACCATGGAGCTATATCCAAGTCCGTCCAAAACGCAACGCTAGCGCGATTCAGAGCTATGTGAACTTGGCACCCGACTTTAAAAAAAATGGGTTTTTTTGGGTTTATTTGGTAGATTTAGGTTAGTAGTGGATAGTAGTGAAGCTAATTTCGTTTGTAGTAAAACCAAAAAAAAAATAAAAAAAAATAAAAAAATCGCAGCCCCCGACTTTACAAAAATCAACTTTTTCCATTTGATTCTTATAGATAATCGTTAGTAGTGGATTGTAGTGAAAAAATTTTTGTTTGTAGTAAGCCAGAAATTAAAAAAAATGAAAAAAACTGGTTTGTATCATTTGCGGCTTAATAACTTCAAGACGATGGATTATACTATTACTACAAACGCTGAAATCGACTAAGAGACTGTCGTAGAGGATTGTAGTGAAAAAAGTTTCGTTTGTAGTAAGCCAGAAATTGAAAGAATTGAGAAATACTGGTTTATAGCATTTGCGGCTTAATAACTTCAAGTTTATGGATTTTACGACTACTACAAACGCTAAAATTGACTAAGAGACCGTCGTAGAGGTTAGTAGTGAAAAAAGTTTCGTTTGCAGCAAGCCAGAAATTGAAAGAATTGAGTTTAACTTTTTTTTTGATTACACGATTACTACAAAACACTCGGAATGTTAGTGAGAGGGCCGCAGAGGTTTGTAGTGAAAGAATTTTCGTTTTTAGTAAATCAGAAGTTGAAAAAATGAAGAAAAACTGTATTTTAGCATTTGCGGCTAAATAACTTCAACTCTATGGATTATACGATTACTACAAACGCTGAAATCGACTAAGAGACCGTCGTAGAGGTTTGTAGTGAAAAAAGTTTCGTTTGTAGTAAGCCAGAAATTGAAAGAAATGAGAAAAACAGTTTTTTTTCGCATAGGAGGCTTAATAACTTCATGTCTATGGATTATACGATTACTACAAACGCTGAAATCGACTAAGAGACTGTCGTAGAGGTTTGTAGTGAAAAAAATTTCGTTTGTAGTAAGCCAGAAATTGAAAGAATTGAGTTTAACTTTTTTTTTTGATGATACGATTACTACAAACGCTCGGAATGTTAGTGAGAGGACCGCAGAGGTTTGTAGTGAAATAATTTTCGTTTGTAGTAAATCAGAAGTTGAAGAAATGAAGAAAAACTGTATTTTAGCATAGGAGGCTAAATAACTTCAACTCTATGGATTATTCGATTACTACAAACGCTGAAATCGACTAAGAGACCGTCGTAGAGGTTTGTAGTGAAAAAAGTTTCGTTTGTAGTAAGCCAGGAATTGAAAGAAATGAGAAAAACAGTTTTTTTCGCATAGGAGGCTTAATAACTTCATGTCTATGGATTATACGATTACTACAAACGCTGAAATCGACTAAGAGACTGTCGTAGAGGTTTGTAGTGAAAAAAGTTTCGTTTGTAGTAAGCCAGAAATTGAAAGAATTGAGTTTAACTTTTTTTTTTGATGATACGATTACTACAAACGCTCGGAATGTTAGTGAGAGGGCCGCAGAGGTTTGTAGTGAAAGAATTTTCGTTTGTAGTAAATCAGAAGTTGAAAAAATGAAGAAAAACTGTATTTTAGCATAGGAGGCTAAATAACTTCAACTCTATGGATTATACGATTACTACAAACGCTGAAATCGACTAAAAGACCGTCGTAGAGGTTTGTAGTGAAAAAAGTTTCGTTTGTAGTAAGCCAGAAATTGAAAGATTTGAGTTTAACTTTTTTTTTTGATGATACGATTACTACAAACGCTCGGAATGTTAGTGAGAGGGCCGCAGAGGTTTGTAGTGAAAGAATTTTCGATTGTAGTAAATCAGAAGTTGACAAAATGAAGAAAAACTGTATTTTAGCATAGGAGGCTTAATAACTTCATGTCTATGGATTATACGATTACTACAAACGCTGAAATCGACTAAGAGACCGTCGTAGAGGTTTGTAGTGAAAAAAGTTTCGTTTGTAGTAAGCCAGAAATTGAAAGATTTGAGTTTAACTTTTTTTTTTGATGATACGATTACTACAAACGCTCGGAATGATAGTGAGAGGGCCGCAGAGGTTTGTAGTGAAAGAATTTTCGTTTGTAGTAAATCAGAAGTTGAAAAAATAAAGAAAAACTGTATTTTAGCATAGGAGGCTAAATAACTTCAACTCTATGGATTATACGATTACTACAAACGCTGAAATCGACTAAGAGACCGTCGTAGAGGTTTGTAGTGAAAAAAGTTTCGTTTGTAGTAAGCCAGGAATTGAAAGAAATGAGGAAAAACAGTTTTTTTCGCATAGGAGGCTTAATAACTTCATGTCTATGGATTATACGATTATACAAACGCTGAAATCGACTAAGAGACTGTCGTAGAGGTTTGTAGTGAAAAAAGTTTCGTTTGTAGTAAGCCAGAAATTGAAAGATTTGAGTTTAACTTTTTTTTTTGATGATACGATTACTACAAACGCTCGGAATGTTAGTGAGAGGGCCGCAGAGGTTTGTAGTGAAAGAATTTTCGTTTGTAGTAAATCAGAAGTTGAAAAAATGAAGAAAAACTTCATTTTAGCATAGGAGGCTAAATAACATCAACTCTATGGTTTATACGATTACCACAAACGCTGAAATCGACTAAGAGACCGTCGTAGAGGTTTGTAGTGAAAAAAGTTTCGTTTGTAGTAAGCCAGGAATTGAAAGAAATGAGAAAAACAGTTTTTTTCGCATAGGAGGCTTAATAACTTCATGTCTATGGATTATACGATTACTACAAACGCTGAAATCGACTAAGAGACTGTCGTAGAGGTTTGTAGTGAAAAAAGTTTCGTTTGTAGTAAGCCAGAAATTGAAAGAATTGAGTTTAACTTTTTTTTTTGATGATACGATTACTACAAACGCTCGGAATGTTAGTGAGAGGGCCGCAGAGGTTTGTAATGAAAGAATTTTCGTTTGTAGTAAATCAGAAGTTGAAGAAATGAAGAAAAACTGTATTTTAGCATAGGAGGCTAAATAACTTCAACTCTATGGAATAAACGAATACTACAAACGCTGAAATCGACTAAGAGACCGTCGTAGAGGTTTGTAGTGAAAAAAGTTTCGTTTGTAGTAAGCCAGGAATTGAAAGAAATGAGAAAAACAGTTTTTTTCGCATAGGAGGCTTAATAACTTCATGTCTATGGATTATACGATTACTACAAACGCTGAAATCGACTAAGAGACTGTCGTAGAGGTTTGTAGTGAAAAAAGTTTAGTTTGTAGTAAGCCAGAAATTGAAAGAATTGAGTTTAACTTTTTTTTTTGATGATACGATTACTACAAACGCTCGGAATGTTAGTGAGAGGGCCGCAGAGGTTTGTGGTGAAAGAATTTTCGTTTGTAGTAAATCAGAAGTTGAAGAAATGAAGAAAAACTGTATTTTAGCATAGGAGGCTAAATAACTTCAACTCTATGGATTATACGATTACTACAAACGCTGAAATCGACTAAGAGACCGTCGTAGAGGTTTGTAGTGAAAAAAGTTTCGTTTGTAGTAAGCCAGGAATTGAAAGAAATGAGAAAAACAGTTTTTTTCGCATAGGAGGCTTAATAACTTCATGTCTATGGATTATACGATTACTACAAACGCTGAAATCGACTAAGAGACTGTCGTAGAGGTTTGTAGTGAAAAAAGTTTCGTTTGTAGTAAGCCAGAAATTGAAAGAATTGAGTTTAACTTTTTTTTTTGATGATACGATTACTACAAACGCTCGGAATGTTAGTGAGAGGGCCGCAGAGGTTTGTGGTGAAAGAATTTTCGTTTGTAGTAAATCAGAAGTTGAAGAAATGAAGAAAAACTGTATTTTAGCATAGGAGGCTAAATAACTTCAACTCTATGGATTATACGATTACTACAAACGCTGAAATCGACTAAGAGACCGTCGTAGAGGTTTGTAGTGAAAAAAGTTTCGTTTGTAGTAAGCCAGGAATTGAAAGAAATGAGAAAAACAGTTTTTTTCGCATAGGAGGCTTAATAACTTCATGTCTATGGATTATACGATTACTACAAACGCTGAAATCGACTAAGAGACTGTCGTAGAGGTTTGTAGTGAAAAAAGTTTCGTTTGTAGTAAGCCAGAAATTGAAAGAATTGAGTTTAACTTTTTTTTTTGATGATACGATTACTACAAACGCTCGGAATGTTAGTGAGAGGGCCGCAGAGGTTTGTGGTGAAAGAATTTTCGTTTGTAGTAAATCAGAAGTTGAAGAAATGAAGAAAAACTGTATTTTAGCATAGGAGGCTAAATAACTTCAACTCTATGGAATAAACGATTACTACAAACGCTGAAATCGACTAAGAGACCGTCGTAGAGGTTTGTAATGAAAAAGTTTCGTTTGTAGTAAGCCAGGAATTGAAAGAAATGAGAAAAACAGTTTTTTTCGCATAGGAGGCTTAATAACTTCATGTCTATGGATTATACGATTACTACAAACGCTGAAATCGACTAAGAGACTGTCGTAGAGGTTTGTAGTGAAAAAAGTTTCGTTTGTAGTAAGCCAGAAATTGAAAGAATTGAGTTTAACTTTTTTTTTTGATGATACGATTACTACAAACGCTCGGAATGTTAGTGAGAGGGCCGCAGAGGTTTGTGGTGAAAGAATTTTCGTTTGTAGTAAATCAGAAGTTGAAGAAATGAAGAAAAACTGTATTTTAGCATAGGAGGCTAAATAACTTCAACTCTATGGAATAAACGATTACTACAAACGCTGAAATCGACTAAGAGACCGTCGTAGAGGTTTGTAGTGAAAAAGTTTCGTTTGTAGTAAGCCAGGAATTGAAAGAAATGAGAAAAACAGTTTTTTTCGCATAGGAGGCTTAATAACTTCATGTCTATGGATTATACGATTACTACAAACGCTGAAATCGACTAAGAGACTGTCGTAGAGGTTTGTAGTGAAAAAAGTTTCGTTTGTAGTAAGCCAGAAATTGAAAGAATTGAGTTTAACTTTTTTTTTTGATGATACGATTACTACAAACGCTCGGAATGTTAGTGAGAGGGCCGCAGAGGTTTGTGGTGAAAGAATTTTCGTTTGTAGTAAATCAGAAGTTGAAGAAATGAAGAAAAACTGTATTTTAGCATAGGAGGCTAAATAACTTCAACTCTATGGATTATACGATTACTACAAACGCTGAAATCGACTAAGAGACCGTCGTAGAGGTTTGTAGTGAAAAAAGTTTCGTTTGTAGTAAGCCAGGAATTGAAAGAAATGAGAAAAACAGTTTTTTTCGCATAGGAGGCCTAATAACTTCATGTCTATGGATTATACGATTACTACAAACGCTGAAATCGACTAAGAGACTGTCGTAGAGGTTTGTAGTGAAAAAAGTTTCGTTTGTAGTAAGACAGAACATGAAAGAATTGAGTTTAACTTTTTTTTTTGATGATACGATTACTACAAGCACTCGGAATGTTAGTGAGAGGGCCGCAGAGGTTTGTAGTGAAAGAATTTTCGTTTGTAGTAAATCAGAAGTTGAAAAAATGAAGAAAAACTGTATTTTAGCATAGGAGGCTAAATAATTTCAACTCTATGGATTATTCGATTACTACAAACGCTGAAATCGACTAAGAGACCGTCGTAGAGGTTTGTAGTGAAAAAAGTTTCGTTTGTAGTAAGCCAGGAATTGAAAGAAATGAGAAAAACAGTTTTTTTCGCATAGGAGGCTTAATAACTTCATGTCTATGGATTATACGATTACTACAAACGCTGAAATCGACTAAGAGACTGTCGTAGAGGTTTGTAGTGAAAAAAGTTTCGTTTGTAGTAAGCCAGAAATTGAAAGAATTGAGTTTAACTTTTTTTTTTGATGATACGATTACTACAAACGCTCGGAATGTTAGTGAGAGGGCCGCAGAGGTTTGTAGTGAAAGAATTTTCGTTTGTAGTAAATCAGAAGTTGAAAAAATGAAGAAAAACTTCATTTTAGCATAGGAGGCTAAATAACTTCAACTCTATGGTTTATACGATTACTACAAACGCTGAAATCGACTAAGAGACCGTCGTAGAGGTTTGTAGTGAAAAAAGTTTCGTTTGTAGTAAGCCAGGAATTGAAAGAAATGAGAAAAACAGTTTTTTTCGCATAGGAGGCTTAATAACTTCATGTCTATGGATTATACGATTACTACAAACGCTGAAATCGACTAAGAGACTGTCGTAGAGGTTTGTAGTGAAAAAAGTTTCGTTTGTAGTAAGCCAGAAATTGAAAGAATTGAGTTTAACTTTTTTTTTTGATGATACGATTACTACAAACGCTCGGAATGTTAGTGAGAGGGCCGCAGAGGTTTGTAGTGAAAGAATTTTCGTTTGTAGTAAATCAGAAGTTGAAAAAATGAAGAAAAACTTCATTCTAGCATAGGAGGCTAAATAACTTCAACTCTATGGATTATACGATTACTACAAACGCTGAAATCGACTAAGAGACCGTCGTAGTGGTTTGTAGTGAAAAAAGTTTCGTTTGTAGTAAGCCAGGAATTGAAAGAAATGAGAAAAACAGTTTTTTTCGCATAGGAGGCTTAATAACTTCATGTCTATGGATTTTTTCACTACAAACTTCTACGACGGTCTCTTAGTCGATTTCAGCGTTTGTAGTAATCGTATAATCCATAGAGTTGATGTTATTTAGCCGCAAATGCTAAAATACAGTTTTTTTCCATTCGTTCAATTTCTGATTTACTACAAACGAAATTTCTTTCACTACAAACCTCCGCGGCCCTCTCACTAACATTCCGAGCGTTTGTAGTAATCGTATCATCAAAAAAAAAAGTTAAACTCAATTCTTTCATTTTCTGGCTTAATACAAACGAAACTTTTTTCACTACAAACCTCTACGACGGTCTCTTAGTCGATTTCAGCGTTTGTAGTAATCGTATAATCCATGGACATGAAGTTATTAAGCCTCCTATGCTAAAATACAGTTTTTCTTCATTTCTTCAACTTCTGATTTACTACAAACGAAAATTCTTTCACTACAAACCTCTGCGGCCCTCTCACTAACATTCCGAGCGTTTGTAGTAATCGTATCATCAAAAAAAAAAGTTAAACTCAATTCTTTCAATTTCTGGCTTACTACAAACGAAACTTTTTTCACTACAAACCTCTACGACAGTCTCTTAGTCGATTTCAGCGTTTGTAGTAATCGTATAATCCATAGACATGAAGTTATTAAGCCTCCTATGCGAAAAAAACTGTTTTTCTCATTTCTTTCAATTCCTGGCTTACTACAAACGAAACTTTTTTCACTACAAACCTCTACGACGGTCTCTTAGTCGATTTCAGCGTTTGTAGTAATCGAATAATCCATAGAGTTGAAATTATTTAGCCTCCTATGCTAAAATACAGTTTTTATTCATTTCTTCAACTTCTGATTTACTATAAACGAAAATTCTTTCACTACAAACCTCTGGCACCTCTCACTAACATTCCGAACGTTTGTAGTAATCGTATCATCAAAAAAAAAAGTTAAACTCAATTCTTTCAATTTCTGGCTTACTACAAACGAAACTTTTTTCACTACAAACCTCTACGACAGCCTCTTAGTCGATTTCAGCGTTTGTAGTAATCGTATAATCCATAGACATGAAGTTATTAAGCCTCCTATGCGAAAAAAACTGTTTTTCTCATTTCTTTCAATTCCTGGCTTACTACAAACGAAACTTTTTTCACTACAAACCTCTACGACGGTCTCTTAGTCGATTTCAGCGTTTGTAGTAATCGAATAATCCATAGAGTTGAAATTTTTTAGCCTCCTATGCTAAAATACAGTTTTTCTTCATTTTTTCAACTTCTGATTTACTACAAACGAAAATTCTTTCACTACAAACCTCTGCGGCCCTCTCACTAACATTCCGAGCGTTTGTAGTAATCGTATCATCAAAAAAAAAAGTTAAACTCAATTCTTTCAATTTCTGGCTTACTACAAACGAAACTTTTTTCACCACAAACCTCTACGACAGTCTCTTAGTCGATTTCAGCGTTTGTAGTAATCGTATAATCCATAGACATGAAGTTATTAAGCCTCCTATGCGAAAAAAACTGTTTTTCTCATTTCTTTCAATTCCTGGCTTACTACAAACGAAACTTTTTTCACTACAAACCTCTACGACAGTCTCTTAGTCGATTTCAGCGTTTGTAGTAATCGTATAATCCATAGAGTTGAAGTTATTTAGCCTCCTATGCTAAAATACAGTTTTTCTTCATTTCTTCAACTTCTGATTTACTACAAACGAAAATTCTTTCACTACAAACCTCTGCGGCCCTCTCACTAACATTCCGAGCGTTTGTAGTAATCGTATCATCAAAAAAAAAAGTTAAACTCAATTCTTTCAATTTCTGGCTTACTACAAACGAAACTTTTTTCACTACAAACCTCTACGACAGTCTCTTAGTCGATTTCAGCGTTTGTAGTAATCGTATAATCCATAGACATGAAGTTATTAAGCCTCCTATGCGAAAAAAACTGTTTTTCTCATTTCTTTCAATTCCTGGCTTACTACAAACGAAACTTTTTTCACTACAAACCTCTACGACGGTCTCTTAGTCGATTTCAGCGTTTGTAGTAATCGTATAATCCATAGAGTTGAAGTTATTTAGCCTCCTATGCTAAAATACAGTTTTTCTTCATTTCTTCAACTTCTGATTTACTACAAACGAAAATTCTTTCACTACAAACCTCTGCGGCCCTCTCACTAACATTCCGAGCGTTTGTTGTAATCGTATCATCAAAAAAAAAAGTTAAATTTCTTTCAATTTCTGGCTTACTACAAACGAATCTTTTTTCACTACAAACCTCTACGACAGTCTCTTAGTCGATTTCAGCGTTTGTAGTAATCGTATAATCCATAGACATGAAGTTATTAAGCCTCCTATGCGAAAAAAACTGTTTTTCTCATTTCTTTCAATTCCTGGCTTACTACAAACGAAACTTTTTTCACTACAAACCTCTACGACGGTCTCTTAGTCGATTTCAGCGTTTGTAGTAATCGTATAATCCATAGACATGAAGTTATTAAGCCTCCTATGCTAAAATACAGTTTTTCTTCATTTCTTCAACTTCTGATTTACTACAAACGAAAATTCTTTCACTACAAACCTCTGCGGCCCTCTCACTAACATTCCGAGCGTTTGTAGTAATCGTATCATCAAAAAAAAAAGTTAAACTCAATTCTTTCAATTTCTGGCTTACTACAAACGAAACTTTTTTCACTACAAACCTCTACGACAGTCTCTTAGTCGATTTCAGCGTTTGTAGTAATCGTTTAATCCATAGACATGAAGTTATTAAGCCTCCTATGCGAAAAAAACTGTTTTTCTCATTTCTTTCAATTCCTGGCTTACTACAAACGAAACTTTTTTCACTACAAACCTCTACGACGGTCTCTTAGTCGATTTCAGCGTTTGTAGTAATCGAATAATCCATAGAGTTGAAATTATTTAGCCTCCTATGCTAAAATACAGTTTTTATTCATTTCTTCAACTTCTGATTTACTACAAACGAAAATTCTTTCACTACAAACCTCTGGCACCTCTCACTAACATTCCGAACGTTTGTAGTAATCGTATCATCAAAAAAAAAAGTTAAACTCAAATCTTTCAATTTCTGGCTTACTACAAACGAAACTTTTTTCACTACAAACCTCTACGACAGCCTCTTAGTCGATTTCAGCGTTTGTAGTAATCGTATAATCCATAGACATGAAGTTATTAAGCCTCCTATGCGAAAAAAACTGTTTTTCTCATTTCTTTCAATTCCTGGCTTACTACAAACGAAACTTTTTTCACTACAAACCTCTACGACGGTCTCTTAGTCGATTTCAGCGTTTGTAGTAATCGAATAATCCATAGAGTTGAAATTATTTAGCCTCCTATGCTAAAATACAGTTTTTCTTCATTTTTTCAACTTCTGATTTACTACAAACGAAAATTCTTTCACTACAAACCTCTGCGGCCCTCTCACTAACATTCCGAGCGTTTGTAGTAATCGTATCATCAAAAAAAAAAGTTAAACTCAATTCTTTCAATTTCTGGCTTACTACAAACGAAACTTTTTTCACTACAAACCTCTACGACAGTCTCTTAGTCGATTTCAGCGTTTGTAGTAATCGTATAATCCATAGACATGAAGTTATTAAGCCTCCTATGCGAAAAAAACTGTTTTTCTCATTTCTTTCAATTCCTGGCTTACTACAAACGAAACTTTTTTCACTACAAACCTCTACGACGGTCTCTTAGTCGATTTCAGCGTTTGTAGTAATCGTATAATCCATAGAGTTGAAGTTATTTAGCCTCCTATGCTAAAATACAGTTTTTCTTCATTTCTTCAACTTCTGATTTACTACAAACGAAAATTCTTTCACTACAAACCTCTGCGGCCCTCTCACTAACATTCCGAGCGTTTGTTGTAATCGTATCATCAAAAAAAAAAGTTAAACTCAATTCTTTCAATTTCTGGCTTACTACAAACGAAACTTTTTTCACTACAAACCTCTACGACAGTCTCTTAGTCGATTTCAGCGTTTGTAGTAATCGTATAATCCATAGACATGAAGTTATTAAGCCTCCTATGCGAAAATAACTGTTTTTCTCATTTCTTTCAATTCCTGGCTTACTACAAACGAAACTTTTTTCACTACAAACCTCTACGACGGTCTCTTAGTCGATTTCAGCGTTTGTAGTAATCGTATAATCCATAGAGTTGAAGTTATTTAGCCTCCTATGCTAAAATACAGTTTTTCTTCATTTCTTCAACTTCTGATTTACTACAAACGAAAATTCTTTCACTACAAACCTCTGCGGCCCTCTCACTAACATTCCGAGCGTTTGTTGTAATCGTATCATCAAAAAAAAAAGTTAAACTCAATTCTTTCAATTTCTGGCTTACTACAAACGAAACTTTTTTCACTACAAACCTCTACGACGGTCTCTTAGTCGATTTCAGCGTTTGTAGTAATCGTATAATCCATAGAGTTGAAGTTATTTAGCCTCCTATGCTAAAATACAGTTTTTCTTCATTTCTTCAACTTCTGATTTACTACAAACGAAAATTCTTTCACTACAAACCTCTGCGGCCCTCTCACTAACATTCCGAGCGTTTGTTGTAATCGTATCATCAAAAAAAAAAGTTAAACTCAATTCTTTCAATTTCTGGCTTACTACAAACGAAACTTTTTTCACTACAAACCTCTACGACAGTCTCTTAGTCGATTTCAGCGTTTGTAGTAATCGTATAATCCATAGACATGAAGTTATTAAGCCTCCTATGCGAAAAAAACTGTTTTTCTCATTTCTTTCAATTCCTGGCTTACTACAAACGAAACTTTTTTCACTACAAACCTCTACGACGGTCTCTTAGTCGATTTCAGCGTTTGTAGTAATCGTATAATCCATAGAGTTGAAGTTATTTAGCCTCCTATGCTAAAATACAGTTTTTATTCATTTCTTCAACTTCTGATTTACTACAAACGAAAATTCTTTCACTACAAACCTCTGCGGCCCTCTCACTAACATTCCGAGTGTTTTGTAGTAATCGTGTAATCAAAAAAAAAGTTAAACTCAATTCTTTCAATTTCTGGCTTACTGCAAACGAAACTTTTTTCACTACTAACCTCTACGACGGTCTCTTAGTCAATTTTAGCGTTTGTAGTAGTCGTAAAATCCATAAACTTGAAGTTATTAAGCCGCAAATGCTATAAACCAGTATTTCTCAATTCTTTCAATTTCTGGCTTACTACAAATGAAACTTTTTTCACTACAATCTTTTACGACGGTCTCTTAGTCGATTTCAGCGTTTGTAGTAATAGTATAATCCATCGTCTTGAAGTTATTAAGCCGCAAATGATACAAACCAGTTTTTTTCATTTTTTTTAATTTCTGGCTTACTACAAACAAAAATTTTTTCACTACAATCCACTACTAACGATTATCTATAAGAATCAAATGGAAAAAGTTGATTTATGTAAAGTCGGGGGCTGCGATTTTTTTATTTTTTTTTATTTTTTTTTTGGTTTTACTACAAACGAAATTAGCTTCACTACTATCCACTACTAACCTAAATCTACCAAATAAACCCAAAAAAACCCATTTTTTTTAAAGTCGGGTGCCAAGTTCACATAGCTGCGATTCAGAGTTGGTACATTTTTAGCAGCGCCCTCTAGTTGTAAACTTGGAACTAAATTCGTATGAGCTTTGAGCGTTCATAGAACCGCCCCGCTGGCTGAGACCAACTGAAAGAAAGGAAAACAATCATTTTTAATAAGGCGAACAGCTGCGAACTTCAGGCCAGGGCCGCTACCATTAAACTACCAGTGCTCCCTTGGTATCCGAGACCACAAGAAATCATATACATTTTTTTTCTAGAGGTATTTATTACATACCTTACACTAATTATTTTGCTTTGTCTAGTAGTATATTTTGCGCGCGCTGTGGCGTCCTGTAATTAGAGAGACAAAACGCACTGATTACTTACCATGTTTATGTATATGTGATTTCTCTGTTGGATGCCTTAAATAAATAAAATAAAAATTAAATTAAATTTTCTTTCCTTGAAAGTATAATTAGTTGTATTGGATTGTCCAGGTGTTGTTTTGCGAGTGGAACGATGCTTGGCGCGAGTCCCGCCGACATCCTGACTCGGAGTTCCATCTGGTTCCGAAGACTAAGATGACGGTCGTCTTCTCCAACAGCATCAAGAAGGAGTACAAGTTGCTGCCGAGGTCAGGATCCCTTTTTTGACGTGACAACGTCTTATAATTCGATGGAGCCGGATGCACGCATGAAAAAACATGACGTCATGAGGCGTTACCTTGCTCTGAGGCGTTCCATTTAAGGCTTGAAGTGCAAGCGAGAGCGCGGAACGAGCGATAAAGAGGCACAATCAGCCTCCGCGTTCGGCAGCGTTCGATATTTGTCTCTCTCCTACTTGAGTGAGCGATGCGTCCGCGTGGACAGCTGTATGACGTTGTCACGTTCAACTATCGTCAGTAAACAGACTTTACAGACAACCGATTTTTATACCTCTAAGGTCTTTGTGCCATCAAGGTCCCCGACATAGCTCTTAGAATTAGTAAGTTGTAGTGGAAATGGGCAGGTCATATAGCTCGAAGAACTCACAATCGTTGGGGAATAAAGGTTCTCGAATGGCGACCACGAACTGGAAGACGAAACGTAGGGCGCCCACCCACCAGATGGACCGACGACATTGTTAAGATTGCGGGAAGCCAGTGGATGGAAAGAACTCAGAATCATTCTTCCTGGAAATGTGTAGGGGAAGCCTATGTCCTCATCATCATCATCAGCCTGAAGAAGTCCACTGCTGGTTTTCTTCAGGCTGATGATGATGATGACGAGGAATTTATTTGTGCTGATGAACTAGTATTGGCCGACCTGATGTTATTATTTTATATTAACACCTCACATATCATGATTGTGTTTACAATAAATCTATTGAGTATAAAAAAAAAGTCACTTTGAGGGGAACTTAAAACCCATTCACCACACTGATTTGAAAGAAGAAAATCATCATATCCTAGAGACAACTTATTAAAATAAGCCTACTTTTGTCCCCAGATACAAACTAAACGTGTCTCTCACAAGCTTTAAGCTCAACCTATCAGACCGCATCATTTGCCTTCTTCTCGATTTCCTGGACAACCTCCCGATTCCTGTCCCAACCACGGTTCCTATCACGTTCATGGACTCCGGGGGGTATGAAGATGAATTAGAGGATCCAACGCTGATGGAACTGCTGGAATTGGATAAAGTGAATCCAGACCCTGGTTATGGAGACCTGGTGCAGTTGAGGCAGAAGATTGTGGCTGCTTATTTGAGCAGGAATAAGTAAGTTGTATTTTGGAGCGTCCTCATTGTCAAAATATAAATTAAATATGTATTTATTCAGTAGTATCACAAGGATCACTTTGAAACGTCTTAAAGCTAGGTGTAAGCAGTTCCACGCGACCAAGTTTAGAAAAACAGCAACAAACTACGGCTTGGTTCCTACCGTTTTTTTGTATGATCTTTTAACAAAACAAAAATAATAATAGCAGTGAAGTTCTAGTGTGGTGCCACTCCACTTTGATTGTTGAAGATGCAGTCGCTTTCCTAGAAGATACTTCATCTCTCAAAACCGAAACTTTCAAATTTTAAGTATTCGGGAAAACAAACGCTGCTATGGAACATAGAAGTCTACTCTACACTGAAATCCAAAGTTACGTGTTGTATTTTAAGTTCCATTGCTTGGCATTGGGTACTTACTCAACAGACAAGTTGTCTCTGTCAAGTGTGCCACGCAGTGTGACTGAAAACGTTAATAAGAAACTTCGGCTATTATTTTCTATAGTATCCCTGCATCTTTAGCCGTCTGCAATAGAAAACTTGAAGGAAAGATGATTAAAAACAAAGTCTTCTGCGTTCTGAATGAAATGTTGGTGTACTAGGGTTGCAGAAACCAGCAGCGACTCAGGCTCAGGGCCCCGGCACCCGCTGTCAGCGCCAGGGTTCGCGGGCTCCGAGCACAGCGACGAGGACTTGGAAGTGTTCGCGCGGACTGTAGACCTTCCCGGCTTCGAGGATAACGTGTCTCCCAGCAACACCATCAATACTCTGCTAAGGTTTATTATTGGTAAGCTATTACTCGCAGTCAAACTCAAAAACCGTTTATTCAGTTACTTTCGTCCCGTCCTTAAATCGTCCAACACTCGGATCCACCGTCGTCTTATGTCCGGAATATATGAGGCTAGTTTTTTGACGTGAAAACGTCTTATAATTCGGTGGAGCCGGCTGCACGCACGAAAAAACATGACTCATGTGGCGTCACCTCGCTCTGAGGCGTTCCATTTAAGGCTTGAAGTGCAAGCGAGAGCGCGGAACGAGCGACAAAGAGGCACAATCAGCCTCCGCGTTCGGCAGCGTTCGATATTTGTCTCTCTCCTACTTGAGTGAGCGATGCGTCCGCGTGGACAGCTGTATGACGTTGTCACGTTCAACTATCGTCAGTAAACCAACTTTACAGACAACCGATTTTTTTAAAGCCAGAAGAGCAGATAGTGTTATATTCATATTCATATTCAGTGTTATATCAGTAAACACAGCTTCGTGTAAACAGAACTAGCTTCATTTTTCATACAGCAGTTGTGTTTACACGAATCTAGAACTGCTAGCTTGCTAGCTTACCATCATCATCTTGCTTTCCTGGCTTGAAAAACTAGCCTCGTGCTCGTGTATCCTGGGCATCATAGATTTAACTCTTTAGCTTGGCATCTGTGGTTCACAAGCCAATACATACGGAACAAAATCATGCATGTATTAGCTCAATCCTTGACGTCATTAAGACCGAAATCAAATCATTTATCTCACAAGATAAATATCTTCTTCGGAAGACCAGCGTATATTATGGAAACATGGCGGCATTTATGCTGAGTTGTCGGCCCATTTGCCACCACTATTGAATTCAATAACACTTCTTGAATCTTTCATTTTCTAAAAGTAATCTATGTTATATTAGCTAAGTAGGTGTGTATTGTATTATTTTTCTATTCGGTATTGTATGGTGGTGGTTTGAATAAACAATTTTTCTTTCTTTCTTTGTTTCTTTCTTGTTCACCCAGGCGAGGTGGTAATAAACCTGTCCCGTACAACGGATAGCGTGGACAAGCCATACATAATGCTGTCGATCAGCAAGCTATGCCTGGACGTGGCCCTCATGGCGTATGGGCCGGCTATCCAGCTGTCCGTGTCAGGAGCCTTGCTGACGGATAAACAGCATCACAGCAGCAATGGACAGTATCTGGAACTGCTGGCTAGTCATGGGGAACTGCTTAACTTGCTGTACAGAAAGGTAGGTGAACAAAATTAAATCTCAAAGAACCTTACATTCACATTTTATTTACAGCAGAATTTATGAATGATGGTCTGTGGACGACGAAACATTAGTGAAGAGTATAATTTAGCAAAAGTTCAAAAAACTTTAACTGAGTTTATAAATGTCCCAAGCGATGTTGAGACTTGTAGCTCATGTTTTCTTAGGTGCGTGCGGATTGTCCGGAGTTCAAGTCGTACTTCCACGCGGTGGAACAGTCGCTGGTATGCGACACGGGCCATGTCTCGCTGCTGCTGCACGCGCGCTCGCTGCAGACCCTCGCCAAGTATCTGCAGGACATCGCACAGAAGTTAGTGCGTCTCTTCCATGCTGTTCATTAATGAATCTTCTTCTTTTTCCTGCCCTTATCCCGCTTCATGTGGGATCGGCACAACATCTTCCTCCTCCATTCTCCTCTGCCAGCCGTTATCCTCTACATGCAATCCTCTCTTCTCAAAAATAAAAAGCACCCCACAGTACAGTTGGCAACAAATATTGCAAATCGGCTAATTTCAGCTTCATAGAGCGTAGTGTATGTCAGAAAGAGAAAGCGCTCTACGAAGCTAATGTGCAATATTTATTGCCTACAACCGTACTTAATGTTCCTGCCTTTCAGAGTCCAGAACCGTCATGCAATAAACTTGAAGAGCGTAGTGGTGCCTCGGACGCGGCACCTTTGGGAGCACCTCATGCAGCCCGAGGCAGACCCGCCCGTGCCGTCGGGAGCCACGAAGTTCAGCTATTCTGTCAGGTAACCTATCTATAAACCTGAAAACGCTTGCTTGTTGTTCATCATCATCATCCGCACCCCGACTTAACCCACCGTTGGGCATAGGCCTCTCTTTGCTCCTGCCACTTACCACGATCTTGGGCTACCCTCATCCAACTGCGGCCCACGACGCTGGTAATGTCGTCAACCCATCGTGCTAATGGACGTCCAACGCCTGTCTTCCCAGTCCTCGGCTACCATTCCATCAATCTTTTGCACCACCTGTCGTCACCACGCCTTGCCAGGTGTCCTGCTTGTTGTTAGCTACATTGAAAGAAACTGTGGATCATGTTGTACTGCACTGCTCCGTAACAGAAGAAGCGAGGTCCAAGACAGGGCTCAGGGAACTGATTGAGCCTTGTCCCTCCACATCCACATCTGAGTCACCATTGGGTCAACTAGAACATTGCTGCCACCAACCCAAAGTCCTACTCCGCTATTTTAAGGAGTTGGGCTGGCTGGGGTAAGTTTTAGCAGAGGGACAATGCACAATACACCCCATCGCGGGACGTCAGTGCAGATCTTATTCCCCCAACACAATTATAATTTGAATTTGTTACATTTTTATAGCACAAACGCTGAACGGCAAGAGATGGCATCCAGGTTAGGCTGAAGATTTCCACTGTTCCTCCCAAAGCTACACCCTCCCAATAACTTTACCCACTGATTTCGCAATACTTTTGGTCCATTTGATGAAGAAGCGTCCTACGCTTAATAGTCTCCCGGTTCATGGCTCCCATCGGAGTACTTAATTAGGAGAAAAGCGCGCCGACCCACCAGATGGACTGACGACATTGTTAAGATCGCGGGAAGTCGATGGATGGAAAGGAGAATCGTTCATCCCGGAAATGTGTAGGGGAGGCCTAAGTCCAGCAGTAGGCTTCTTCAGGCTAATGATGATGATAATGATCGGAGAACCTTATGTTTCGGTTTAAAAGCTACAATTTTAGGCCTGTTCTTTGTCTCTGCACCTGCCTGGAGCCTAATTCTCGGGCCGTCCGAGATTTTCAATTGGCATTGCACAACCCCGAACTTTTTCTACGTTTTCCGTATATCGAAGCTGTCGAGGCTTCTACGATGAGGTCGTCGATGAATTACACAAGGAAATCATTTGGAAATCATTCTCTCTTCGAAAACAAGCAATAAAATAAAATTGCAAAATGATCCGAGATGAGCCGAGAATTAGGCTCATCTCTGATCTTTTCTAATGACGATGATATTTTATCGACAGCTTTTCAGACATTCATTTCGAATTATATTTCTGAACTGCCCAGCATTTTTAGAAATAATCTTTATACAGATCATCATCAATATCAATAAAGCTGTGCCACACGGAGTACTCAATGCTGGAGGTCCGTCTGGGCGCGCTCGAGAGCGACTGCGTGTTCCGAGCTAACGACCGGATGACTCTCAAGCTATTCCTCAGCTCACTGCATCTCGACGATCTGGGGGATGCTACTCTGTATCCTAAGGTAACAGCTGTACAGTTCACTGTACTTCTTGACATGTATACTAATGTGATAATAATTATGTGTACTAATATCAAATATAAAAAAAAAAATGCACTTATGTTGTTAGATACAGGTGATACAGTAGACTAGTTTCAAACATAAACTCTGATAGGGCACCGCAAAACATCTAAGCATTACGACGCCAACTTTCTCTCCCGACTAGTGATGTGTCTCGTCGCCGGGTCTCATTATCTAGGAAGACAGGTTCTAAGCCTTTACCATCTACCGACTTCCTCGCTATCTTTACGTCTCTGTCTACCCCGGTCTGATAAAACTGGAGCGAGAAAAATGAAGGAGCATGTTCCTTTGTTGCCTGTTCTTGCGTCGGCTAAAAGCTTTAAGACGTTTTAAAGTGATCCTTATGCGACACCAAAAAAAAGTGATCCTTGTGATACTACTGAATAAATATATATTTGACTTTGACTTTGTCAAAAAAATCTCACTGCAGATGGGGTTTCGGTTTCTGGCAAAATTGTGGCATCTAGTCGCAGTAGCCAAAAAAGAAGAAGTGAATATGAATGTGATATGCGTATTTGCAGTTGATCTGGCCGGATGAGGACAAGGTGATAGAGCTGAAGTACGTCCGCTGTGCGCCGCGCATGTACGGCAGCTCCGAGCTGCAGGCGCACGGTGAGCTGCGGCTCTATGTGGGCCGCCTGCACTGCGTCGCCAGCACTGAGCTGCTGCACACCACACAGGTCAGCACTGCGCACTATACTGCTTATTCGTACGCTCGACGGACCGACAGCGACCGACAGCTAACAGGAGGCTCTTAGTTCTGATATTTCGTTTTTTAATTGTGAAATGAGCTACCTCCAGAGGTTTACTTTCAGGGTATATATAGGTAACGTTTTCAGGGTAGGCAACGCAAGGAGAGCACTCTTGGAGTTGTTGGTGTCTATAGACGACAGTGACTTGATATGTGGCTTGATGTGGCTTGATTGTATGTAATTGTGTGTAATTATATGGGAAAAAAACGGGTGTTTATCGCGATTACCCTTATTATTTCCCGACTTCATCTTAACTTTAGTGGCTTATCCTTACTGAACAACGCCATCTGCTGGATATGCTCGCAGTTAGTTGCTTACAATCGTCAATAGATGGCAGGAGCAGTCACATATTCAGTTTATGTTTAATTATTGAACTCAGGGTTAAATAATCATTTTCTAAAAATGAATCCTAGCTAGATCGATTTATCGCCCCCGAAAACCCCAGTATAGTAAATTTCGTGAAAATTTTTGGTGCAGTTTTCGAGATCTCAAATATAGATTTTCTCGTAAATTGTAATTGTGTGTGCAGCAGTTCCTAGAGCCGTTAGTCCCGTGCTGCGTGTGGACGGCGGCGGCACGCGCGACCGAACAAGCCAAAGAGACGCACGCACGCCGATACCGCGCCTGGACCACAAGACTCAACCTGGTCATTGAGGTACGGCTGTAGACAATCAATATTGCACATCTGCTCTTCGCCTTGTAGAGCGCTATCTTATTCTGACGCACACTACGCCCCATAAACCTGAAATTAGCCGATGTGCATTATTTGTTGCATAGTACTACTACTATAAGCACCTATACATTACTGCTTTATGACCTACGCAGACCGGGACGGCATTAAATTTTTTACTAATGGTCATTCAAACGTATCGCTATAGAAATACGACATAAATTGCTATGCTTTAAAATGATGCCGTTGCGTTGAAAAGGATTTCATTGCACGACACGGCATTGCCGTGGGCGTGGGGTACTGCGGTAGGCAACAGCATGTCAAGGGGGAGGAGAATCGGGCAAGGCGCTGGAATGCCGCGATATCTAAGCGGCTAATGTGCGCTGACTGACGGCAAAATCCCTTTCCATGCCGTCCTGGTCTGCGTAGGCCTTTATGGATCCCACTAAAAACAAGACGGCGATGTGGAACACCCAGAATGAGATGGCAGAACGAAATTGATCTTCGATCGTGGCCTGTGACAGCGTTCTTCTTATCGTGTCACTGGTTCTTTTCTTTGTGAAAAGATTTCAAGTTTTTTTTATCAACAGATCCATGCACCAGTTTTGCTACTGCCACAGAAGCCATCCTCGCCGAATTTATTAGTTCTCAATATGGGTGAGTGAGTGTACAACTTCGACTCGAAGACTAATAAGATGATGTTTCTGATAAAATTCCAACCAAATTGAAAATTACCATTGAAATCAAATTTAAAAAAAGCGGCCAAGTGCGAGTTGGACTCGCCCATGAAGGGTTCTGTTTTTGCCATTTGGCTATGGAACCCTAATGTGTCTCCTTAGAGTCAAATACAATAGAAATTTTATGGGGGCTTGGATCCTGGTCTTCAAGATATGTATTAACTTCGATTTATTCAACCTCAGGTGATCTTCTGATAGAGAACTTCTTCAAGCAGCTAAGTTCAAGTCACGACGCGTCCAGTCCTCTGCAGAGTCCTATCATCGATAACATCCTGGTGAAGCTTCAGGACATCACCTTCGCTAGAGCGGTGATGACCTTGGCTGGGACACTGGAAGTGCAGGTTTGACTTTAACGTAATCTAATAAAGAAAAAGATTTTATAAAGATATCGTTCGTGGATATTCTGACTACCACACCATCAAAAGGGGGTAAAGAAGTCACGTAAACATTAATGTGAGGCGACATTATGAAAGGTCTTTGTAAGTGGAAACGATCGCCTATAGCAAAGCAATGCCTCTTAGATTACGTCAGGAACGTGCCCTACGATGCACTGACATGCGTCCATCAACTTGAGGTATACAGATGTTCAGCCTCACGTGCCAGTAATTTCACCGGTACCCACACCCTTCAAACTGAAACACAGCAATGCTGCTTCGCGGCAGGCAGAGATAGGGCATGGTGGTAGTACTTCTCCGGATGAGCCCTTCACAAAGAGCTCTCCTACTACTAAAATAGCGTTGATGAAGTAATTGGTCTCTTAAATCTAAAAAAGTCTTAAGTTTTCTTATTTATTTGAAAACTTTATCATAAATTGTAATTAATAATATTTGAATTTATTATAAGCAATTGAAAATTCATCAAATTTGAAAAATAACCACTTGAACACAAACGTACCACTGGTCATTGGTCACCATATTTACGACGTATTAATGGTACCATTATAAATATACCATTTTTATTTATTATGGTATAGGATTGGCTCTGTATCAGCATCAGTTAGCTGTATCCTACGGTGAGGTGAAATCAATCATTATCACGTCACACTCGGTCAGTTTCGTTCGAAAACTACCGGTAGTAACTTTTCATGAATCCAAAAAAAAAACGATTCAACAGACCGATTCTAAAGGTGCTTATAAACTTGAGCATTCACTTGTAATGAGCATTTGTGCGAATGTTACATCACAGAAAAATACGAGAGCATTTTAGCGAGTATTCTATCGTTCTATGAAAATGTTTATAGCAATGTTTGGCTATAAGCTTGGCTCGGCTCGTTGTTCAGTTCGTCAAATTATAAAAACGGCGAATGCTCGATGTTCTGTAACAAGTGAATGCTCAAGTCTATCAGCACCTTAACATTCTCAAAATGTAACATATAGAACATGACTTGTGATGACTTGTGATCCCAGGAGGCGATCCTGGAGCCGATCTGCATCCGCTGCGACGTGAAGCGCTGCGTGGGCTCCCCCCCGGCGCAGCTGGTGGCGCTGGCCGCTGACGTCGCGCTTGACACCGTGCTGCTCAACCTGGGGCAGAAGGACCTCGCCACCATACTCGCCGTCTGGAACGATAACTTGAGCATAGGACATTTTATAGGTCAGTGGGTAGGGCATTCAGCATTTTATAGGTCAGTGGGTAGAGTTTTTAGCATCTTATAGGTCAGTGGGTAGAGTTTTTAGCATCTTATAGGTCAATGGGTGGAGCATTTAGCGTTTTATAGGTCAGAAGGTAGAGCATTCACCGTTTTATTGATCAGTGGGTAGAGCATTTAGCATTTTATAGGTCAGTGGGTAAACATTGAGCATTTTTTAGGTCAGTGGGTAGAGCATTCAGCATTTTATAGGTCAGTGGGTAGAACATTCAGCATTTTATAGGTCAGTGGGTAGAACATTGAGCATTTTTTAGGTCAGTGGGTAGAGCATTCAGCATTTTATAGGTCAGTGGGTAGAACATTCAGCATTTTATAGTTCAGTGGGTAGAGCATTCAGCATTTTATAGGTCAGTGGGTAGAACATTCAGCATTTTATAGGTCAGTGGGTAGAACATTCAGCATTTTATAGGTCAGTGGGTAGAACATTCAGCATTTTATAGGTCAGTGGGTAGAACATTCAGCATTTTTGAGGTCAGTGGGTAGAGCATTCAGCATTTTATAGGTCAATGGGTGGATTATTCAGCAATTTATGGATGAGTTATTCTATTCTTCTTTTTGATGCGTCCATTCTTTCGAACCAATGCGGTGATAAGATTTTAAATTCGCTAATGAGGCTTTTTTCGTACACTTGACAATATTTTCTAAATTTCATTTTACATGTCGGCTTCGTCACGATGTTTTCCTTCTCCGCTTGATGAGAGCACTGTCAAGTGCATACATATTTTTGGAGAGGAATACTGAAGGTTTGAGTTTGATGCCACGATTGATGCCCGCAGTATTCATGTTTAATCTCTGAAGATGCTGTCCATTGTTTAGTCTGAACTGGGCTGTTCATACGACACAGCCTTAATATTTCATGAATATTTTTTAGGAAGCATAGTGCCGAACTCACCAGTAGAAGTGCCCCCAGCTGACGCATCAGTGAAGAAACTTCAAGCATTCTTCGCCCAAGGAGAGCCCATCAGAAAAGAAGCTGCTATCAGGTATAGTTTCATTAGAGAATTGGATTTGATCTTTGGAACAGATTTGAAATTGATCTGTCTCTCCTTCTCTATCTACAACTGTTACTACATCAGGCTCAAGGACTGCTGGACATTCAATTTCAGCTAGAATGAGTTTGGACCTTTTCGACCACTCCATTTTACAGTATCCTCGTCAGTAGAGAGTAGCGTTTTGCGCTTCGTTTTCCATTTTGCTGATGTACATTTGAGAAACTCATGGAGGCTGATCATAATCTTTCTTCCAGGTTCACCCTCGAAGGCCTAACCCTCCGCCTATTCTCGGATATAGACGAGGTCCTAAGCTCCCCCGTACGAGACATAAACAACGGCCTCGCAAGGCTTACCGCTGGAGAGGCTTCCTTCCACCTGGAGGTCTATTCCGATAACAGCCTGGAGCTGAAAGCCAGTCTCATGAGCCTGCTCGTTGATGACATCAGGACGGAACCCAATGTCTTCATCAAGAGGTAAGTCCTGGACCTTCCTGGGAAATTTCTTCTTGGGTTGTGCATTGATCTCCCAGATTGAGTGACTATTAAGCTTAGAAGAACTAAGCGTACTAACTTCTATACTTACGGCTTGGTTCCTCTCTATTTTGCAAAGTAAAATGTATGCATGTTTCTTTAACGAAATAAGAATAGTAGTGAAGTTCCAGTGTGTGGTGCCAATTGCGACAACTCAACTGCGAGATGATTTTGATTTGAAATTACTTCTTAAGAGAACACAGGTGGTCTTGTGGTAGTGGCCCTGCTTTCCGATCCTAAAATGGGGTTCAAATCCAGTCGACTAACCTGAGTTTTTCTGTCGGAAAAGGAATGTACACTATGCCAGTACTCTCAAACGGCGAAGGAAAACATTGTGAAGAAACCGGCGTGTCGTAGAACCTTAAAAATTTCGAACACGACGTGTTGTTCGAAATTTTTGACACGTCGTGTCAAGCCCGGCAGCGGCCTACCTGCGGAAACCAGTCCGCACATCAAGTGCGGATGATGAATATGCCAATTTTGAATTTTGGAGCATGGCGCTTGCAACGTTTTAGGTGTGAGAAAAATATACCACAGAATACTTTGAAGTAAAGCAGGACTCGTTAAGCAGGACGAGACCATCCCGCAAACTGCGAGACGATTTTGGTTTGAAATTGTTTCTTTATTAACATATATACGAAACCCAAGCTCAATGCTCGCACGGGCAGACTGCAAGAACATGAGGAGATTAAAATAAAAATCTCGATGCATCAGTGCTTGAGAAGTGTGTCGTGTTGTAGAATCTTCGAGTCGCAAGGCGGGTCATGCCGCGACACGGTCGGCATCTCGGTGCGTCGGCCGGCACTCATCGACGCCAGCGTGCGCGTGACGGGCGCGCGGGCCCGCCAGCTGGACGTGCGCGTCGACCGGACAAGGCTCAACCTGTCGCTGCCCTTCTTCCTCACGCTGGCGCGCACTCTGCTGGAGGCCATGCCAGGTGACTCTCGCTTTTGTTATAAAATGTCGGTTGCCAGTAAAGTCGGTTTACTGACGATAGTTGAACGTGACAACGTCATACAGCTGTCCACGCGGACGCATCGCTCATTCAAGTAGGAGAGAGACAGATGTCGAACGCTGCCGAACGTGGAGGTCGATTATGCCTCTTTACACGTATCTCAAGGATCATCTATAACATCAACTTATAGCAGTCCACTGCTGGACGTCGGTCTCTCTCAAGAGGCCTAGGTTCACCTTGAAACGTCTTGAAGCTAGGTGAGTCTAGGTGCCAGTTCCACGCGACCAATTCTAGAAGAACAGGCAACCAACTAAAATGATGTGCGTGACCTACGAGGCAATTTTTATGGGTCATGTGCTTGTTCCGTCAGTCAAAAAAAAAAGACGCTAGCGTCTGCCTATTGTAATCCCCAAGCTCGGTACATATATTCTTTAGAGGTCTATTGGTACAGTGACCTGTGCCTTCTCATGATAGTTATTGTTCTCCCAGGAGAGAAGACTCTGGAAGGCGGCGTGGTGAACCATGGGTACGTGGGCGACCCTCGCGCGCCCGCCGCCTCGCGTCTGCACAGCACCAGCGACTCCACCAGCGGATACTACTCCACAGGTAATAATGCACTTGCCCTATCTACGGTAGAGGACGTTGCAAACGCTGAACCATAGAAACGTGGGCTAAGAGCTGCAAGCACGAGGTGAAGTTTTCGTTACCATTACGTTACCAAATGTTGTTTTCGTTTCGCCTACGAGTCTCTGTCTTTTGTATGGAGAAAAGATGAGACAGCAAAAATACGTTACGTAGTTAGAGTTGTTGTCTTATCATTTTTCCATGCAAAAGAGAGAGACACGTAGGCGAAACAAAAACAACATTTGGTAACTAAATGTTGTAAATGCACTGGGACTACAGTACCTCTGAACGTGACGTTGGCTTCAATCTTGCGAAAACTGTTTCATCAATCGTTTCGTATTTTAAAAAGATCTTAGCTGGACTTACAGTTCGTAATATTTCAAGGAAATTCAATGTCCGAGGATGCTCCAAACCTGGCGATATCCATCCAGTTCCGGCAGCCAGAGATAATGTGCTTCGCGGCGAGCGGCAAGGCGGATGGGCACGCGCTGCTGATGCGAGCTGAACTGCTGCTGGACTACTCCTCGCATTGCGGCACCGAGACCTTCGTCATCTCGCTAGCTGGACTGCAGGTCAGTCTTCCATCTGTCAGCCAGAGATTATGTGGTTAGTGGCAAGTGACAAGGCGGATGGACACGCGCTGCTGATGCGAGCTGAACTGCTGCTGGACTACTGCGAATGGACACATGCTCTTTTGAACTGCTAGTTTCCAATACAGTAGGCCTACCATGAGCTCTGTCTGGCTCTGTCTCTTGTTCTGGTTTTGGTCGCGTGGAACTGGCACCTAGACTCACCTAGCTTTAAGACGTTTCAAAGTGATTCTTGCATCGTATTGAATAAAATTTTATTGAGTTTGAGTCTGTGTGAGTGTTGACTAAATAAATCCTACGTCAAAACGTCACAAAGACAGTATAATGCACTGATGAGCACTCATACAAACTCAAAACCAGAGTCAGACAGAGCTCATGGTACGCCTACAGGTCCACTATTCACAGGTGATGTCTAAGCTTCAATCGAAGCTGAAGAACCTCCCTCCCCAACTGGTTCTGAAGCCATGCGACCTGGAGTTCTCCAAGAGCTTCAAGAACGTCGAAGAGGGGGTCAGGGTTAAAGCATCCGTGTCCGAGATAGAAGTGCATATCGCCGCTACTACCGTGCATACTGTTACTGGTAAAGGACTCACAGAGACTATTATGATATACATTAGAGAAAGAGGAAAAATTATTGGACACCGTATTTACACGTACCTAAGAAACTAAGTAGGTAGTGGTAGGTACCTTAGATAGATAGATAGAAAATGCTTTAGTGCACACAACAAATTATATAAAAGTACAGGCACATAAAAATACTTAAAACTATTTGCCTCATACAATGGGCGGTCTTATCGCTAAACGAGCGATCTCTACTACCTTACCTAACCTACGGATAGTTACAGAAATAGAGTTGAACTAGATCTAATTGTAATCTAAGCGTTCCACATTTTAAGCACGAGTAATTTTGCGTTTGCATAATGGGCTTTGCGCTTGAGAGGTAAATAACATCACAAACAATCACGGAACACTGGTTATTTTTAGATCACTCGTATAGACGGCGCATAATGTGACCCAATAACATCTTGTGGTAACAAATTATGTGCTTGACCTAAATGAAAATTCCAGATATTCTGGATGAGATCCAATCCGAAATCATGATGATCCCCGAAGAGCGAGAACACTTCAACTTCCTCAACCCTCGCGCGGAGAAGCTCGAAGAAGACCTGTGGTCCCCGAAAAAGATCACCCCCATAGTGAGCATCAACCCTGAGGACAGCTACCAGCCGCGGTATCCCACGGTGAAGCCGACGGAGACGTTCATGATGATGGTGCCGTCGGTGAGGATCATATTCGAGATCGAGCAGACCGTCCGGATTCCGGTGCTGATGATGAAGGTATTTTCATACTAAGTCTTACTGTTAAAATGATTATAGCATTCTACCAGTAGTGTGATAAAGTCCTTTGTTCTGTACAATCCTTCTTACAAGGTGGAACTGGTACCTAGACTCACCTAGCTTTAAGACGTTTCAAAGTGATCCTTGTAATACTATTGAATAACTACATCTTTGACTTTGACAAGGCAAAAATGAGATAATTTTCAATTACATAATTTGACTGCGGAAAAAAATTGAAACTATCGCTGTGCTAGACATTTTGCTTCCATGCCCAAAACAAGCCCTAGACTATGTCTTTGAAGGGCAACGCGAGGCAGTATTTCAAACGTTCCTCAGTCATACTAACCATGCTGGTAGCTCGTATGCTTGTATTCTAGGTTGACTGTATAAACAATTACTTTCATCATTATCATCAGCCTACGTATATCCAGAAGTTAACTGCTGGACATAGGCCTCCCTTACACATTTCCAGGAAGAACGATTCTGAGCCTTTTCGACTTCCCGTGATCTTAACAATGTCGCCATTCGAGAACCTTTATTCCCCAACGGTCGTCGGCTCTTCCAGCTATATGACCTGCCTATTGCCACTTCACTACTGATTCTACGAGCTATGTCGGTGCGGTGACCTTGGTTTTCTATGAATATCCTAATTTCTGATTCTATCACATAGTGAAAGATTACTTGATTAAAGCTGACTTCGTCCCCAGTTCACAGGAGAAGTGACTCTCCACGACTGGTCTCAGAAGCTCCACGGCACGGCATTACTAACGGCGCAGGCGTCGGTGTACAACGAGCGAGTGGACGCGTGGGAGCCTCTCATAGAGCCGCTGGTCATCAACGAGAATATCTACCGGCCGTGGGAGATCAGCGCTACCATTTTTCAGGTTAGCATAGTTACTTACACGCTTTTCAAAAACTGATGCCGTTGTTTTATTCATATTCATTTATTCATTGCTTCATGTGTTTTATAGGTCTTAAGGGGGAATAACGTCCAGAACATGAACCCCGCTGGAGCATTACAATAGTTTTCACGGAATCGGCCTATTAAATATTTGACAGTTGTTTATCTCAAATATTTGAGAGCCAGGAAAAGTTTGAGTTACACAGCTATCAAATATTTATTAGGCCGATTAGCAAACCTTAGAAACCAGTCTTTATTCCTTTTAGGTGCTTGTTATAAGAGAGCTTACCCAGGTTCCTTTTTTGTGCCTGTAGTTCCAGCATAAATACCAACTTTCTATTGAAACTATCCCATAACATCACCCCGTAATGCAGACACGAGTGGAAAGTGACGACATAGGCTAATAACTTTTTTAATCATATTTTGAATACATAATAGTTAAAATGAAACGTTGTCCTCTACAGGATAAAGCCTACTCCATGTCAACCCGCTTAGAAACCACCACTCCATCAGAAACAGAAGCTGACTCCTCCGTCGCCTCAGAATCTAAGAAACGCAGAAAAAAGAACGAATTCGAATCAGAAACGTCTGCAGACGAATGTGACACTGACAACGAGATGACGTTTATAAAGAACCCCAACGGGAGGGAAAGCAGGAATTGTAACATGGAGTACGGGAATATGGCGTTTCTGGGAACTCTGGAGAATGATGAGTCTGATTCGGAGAATGAGAACGGACTCATGGATAAACTGGCGACGGCTATTGGACATCTGTTTACTGAGTAAGTTACTGTTTACAACACCAACAATAATATTGGATTGTTATTCCCTGGAACACATCCCAAGAGTTTATTGTTTTCAGGCTTTGTCATCAGTCACTTTTTTTGTATTTTCCTCAATGACAGTGAACTACTA
This sequence comes from Thera obeliscata, assembly GCA_947578465.1. Classification (NCBI taxonomy): domain Eukaryota; kingdom Metazoa; phylum Arthropoda; class Insecta; order Lepidoptera; family Geometridae; genus Thera; species Thera obeliscata. The sequence continues at coordinate 15,650,090 of OX387912.1, read as the reverse complement.
ATGGCATAGCTTGCTTGTTAATTCCTAGCCAATAAACGAAGTTAAGCCATGGGCACGGCACCGCTGTGTCACCACTGAAGAAGCATTTATATCTAAGCACCCGTGCTCTAGTGCACTAGCTGTAGTTAAGTCAGACAGACTGGCCTCTAGCTCAGTTGGTAGTAGTTCTGCCTTCTGCGCCTTAGGTCGTGGGTTCGATCCCCACCGAGAACAAATATTTGTGTGGTGAACATAAATGTTTGTTCTCTGTCTGGGTGTTATATTGTATTCTAAGTATGTAATTACAAAAAAAAAATGTATTCAAGTATTATAATCAGCTATCTGGTTCCCATATTATAAGCTCTGCTTAGTTTGGGGCTGGGTAGTGTTGTGTGAATTGTCCACAATATTTATTTATTTATTTATAGACAGAGGCCTTACATTTACAGCGGCCTTAAACCTCTGACAGCAGAGTTAGCCACTGGTTCATGAACTTCCTTTCAGTGAATCAAGCTGTGAAGAGTTAAGCAACGCGGAAGATTCCTCCGCGCCGCAGAGCGACGGCGACATTGACGCGGATGATGAGGACAATGACAAGGCGGTTACTTTCGTGGACGGTGTCAAGGGGAAAAAGGAGGACCAAAAGACTGTCACTTTACAGGTACCTATAGAGCAACTTTTCTGCCTGTAAACAGTGATTGCGTTGTTCTAATCATCGGTCATACAGTCTGGAACATCGCATTGCTGTGTTGCAGTTTGAATGTTTTTGGTGCCGATGGAATAACAGGCGCACTAGGCCTAACAAACACCACGTTACAGAGTGATGGACGCAGCACAATACAGAATCCACATGCGAAATCCTTGAAGAACTCAAAGAAGAAGAACTCTGAAGAACATTTTGAGAAGTTCACTACTAGACCTCGGCCTCCCCAAGCATTTCCAGAAAAAACAGAACAGCTCTGAGCATTCTCCCTGACTTCTCCTGATCATTACAATGCTTTTGGTCAATCGGGGCGTCTTAGTCATCATGCGTCATCAGTTGCAATACGCACTGAGTATAAACGTTTGTGTAAATGGACGTGTTCTGAGTGAATACCATTGTTATCGGCAAAGCTGATAGCACTAAAGAAAGACCTGTACACAATAGCCCTTACGTTTTAGGACCCCATCCACGGCGACAGTGTGGACTCTGGTCTCGAGACGGACGCCGCTCCGGAGCGACCCTGCACGTACATAATGGTGGAAGGCAGAGACACGCTCAACCTAACCCTGAGTCCGGCCGCCGCGAGGGTGCTGCTAGCGCTGAGTCGCGCCGTGGCCGACCGCGCCGCTGCCGTCAGCGGGATCGTCACTGCAGAGAGCGGACTGCTGCTCATCAACGATATAGGTATAGGAGCAGGCAACAATTATTGCACATCGCCTAATTTCGGCTTCATAGAGCGTAGTGTACGTCAGAAAGAGAAAGCGCTCTACGAAAGCAGAAAAACCGATTTGCAATATTTATTGCCTACATCCATATTGTCTTATCGTCTCTGCACGTGCATAATCCTAGAAGGCAGAGGTACATTGTACGCATGCTGCCTTCTGCGTTATAGGTCGTGGGTTCGATCCCCACGGAGAACAAATATTTATGTGGTGAACGTAGATGTTTGTTCTCAGTCTGGGTGTTATATTGTATTTAAAAAAAAAATGTATGCACGTATTATATCAGCTGTCTGGTTTCCATTATACAAGCTCTACTTCATTTAGTGCTACATAGTTTTGTGAGTTTTGTTTGTTGTAACCCTGACTCCTGAATTTTGAATCATTTCATCGTCCTTAAGTCCTAAGCAGTGAGTTCACGTTGATCTGACTTGACCCTGTTTTTAACATATTAAACTATCAGGGCCTGGTTCCACGGTGCAGTTGAGAACAAAAGCTGAGACCGACCTAGCCGGCAACGACAGGGTCATAGCTATAGCCGACTACGACGTGGACACTAGCAGGCCTAGCACTCCGGGTAAGGCGCTTTATATTTGCAGTATAATTTTTCAATTTCTTGATCATGGTCTTTCGAGCCGGATAGCACGTATGTATGCTATCCGGTTCGAAGGACCATCGCAAATGAAACGAAATGTGTGGGAAATGCTAAAATCTCTCGCTTTATTTAATCGCTGCACTCTTTATAAGTAGAATTTCTATGTTTTCTTGGTTAGTAAACTCTAACATCGCACAAGTAAACTACTTTTCCTAAAATAACATACACCTAGAACTAACCGAAGCGGCATAAAATATGATTCATGTATCTTAATCTTTTTAGCAGCTCGCTGTCTCTTGTCACAGTCACTTTCATGTCAGTAAATAGAGATGGCAACAGGCTTGGCGGCCTGCTAAAACTAAATGGGAGGACCATTATGAATTTATGCCGTAATTTGTGATTGTAATGTTGCAGGCTGTGATACATCCACAGGAGATGTTTTAGATGAGACTGAAGAGAAGCCGAGACATGAAATGACTGATATTAGCGACGAGTGGGATTGGTGAGTGTCATTCGGATAAATAGAATAGATGAAGGATGAAGGGTGTGATAACGGATAGTGTTAGCCCATGCTTTTAAAAATAGGGAGGGATTTGGCATTACGGATAGATATCGGGGGTAGAAGTGAATGATCCACGTATTTCCAGAAGTTCTACTGGATGCGCAAGTTAAGTATATTGCTGGCGATCGACTCGAAATGCTTTCGCGATCGACCGTTTGAGCATCCCTGGTGTACACAGTGTGTAACGGCTTGGTGTGCGTAGTTTCGAGGGCGGGTTCCCGGGCGGGCAGCTGGCGGGCCCGGCGCCGCGGGAGTGGTCCCCCCGCGCGCCGCCCGCGCCCCCCGCGCTGCGCACCAAGCTCACCGACATGACGCTCGCCGTCACGATGCACGACCTTGACCATCTCACTGTAAGTATATCATAAACATTTTGGAAAGTAGTAATAACTACTTTCCAAAATGTAGGTAAATGTAATTTCTAAATGCTTGGCATTTTTTTTTTCATTTATTCCACAAACTGACTGGAGTGTCTTGACATGACCAACAACAACATGATATAGGTCGGGCCACGGTTATGAATGCGCAGAAAAAAAAGGGAACCAAGCAGTTTGGAAACCCCAAAGACCCACAAATCCCAAAGAACTGGAAAGAGTGTCCCAAGTCTCCGCGCAGAAGTATTTTTTTGTGGCTGACTTGTAGATAAATGGATTTTTTATTTTGCTCACACCCTTCCCCATTTTGGGCTCAATAGGTACCTACTATTGACCCTATCTATTATATATTTTGCAATCACGTGCGCCGCCAAACGTAAAGCATCTATAAGCTAGTGTCAGTTTCATAGAGCTATATGTTTCATCTTGTCTATGTGACCACCAGTGTGACCTATTTCATGTTCTTTTTAGGGTTCCGTAGCCAAATGGCAAAAACGGAACCCTTATAGATTCGTCATGTCTGTCTGTCTGTCTGTCTGTCTGTCTGTCCGGCCGTGTCACAGCCATTTTTCTCCGAAACCATAAGAGCCAGACTGATGAAACTTGGTGAGTAGATGTATTCTGTGAACCGCATTAAGGTTTTTACTTAAAAATAGAAAAAAACCTATAAATTTTGGGGGTCCCCATACTTGAAACTGAAACTCAAAAATTTTTTTTTCATCGATCCCATACTTGTGGGGTATTAATGGATAGGTCTTCAAAAATTATGTTGAGGTTTCGAATATCGTTTTTTTCTAAAACTATAAATATTGGGGGTCCCCATACTTGAAACTGAAACTCAAAAAATTTTTTTTCATCGAACCCATACGTGTGGGTATGTATGGATAGGTCTTCAAAAATGATGTTAAGGTTTCTAATATCGTTTTTTTCTAAACTGAATAGTTTGTGCGAGAGACACTTCCAAAGTGAAAAAAAGTTGGTCCCCCCCCCTCTAACTTCTAAAATAAGAGAATGATAAATCCAAAAAAAATATATGTTGTATATTACTATGCAAACTTCCAACGATATTTGGTTTGAACGAGATCTAGTCAGTAGTTTTTTTTTTATACGTCATAAATCGTAAACCGCAATTTGCCTTTCGACGAACTACAAAAACCTTTATATTATGTTAATTGATGCTACGGAACCCTTCATGGGCGAGTCCGACTCGCACTTGGCTGCTTTTTTTTTTGTACCTAATGCATGGTCCATTTCCGAGTGGTTTTGTATGGAGTTACGTCAGATCTCAACAAAAAAAAACACAAAAAAAACTCTTTCAGATATTATGTCCTCAACGCACTGTGTCCAAGCTCCACGTGTTGCACCCTAGCAGGAACTCCACACGGTACTACATAGTGGTGGAAAGGCAATCTAACTACAATAGCAAGAAGATCGTGGTTCGATCACCGTTGCAAGTAAGTGTTATTTTATGTTTGCTATTTTTTAAAAAGGTACAGTGAGTATTGGATGATCCCAAAAGAGGTTCTGATAGTCCTCTATTATCCCCCTTAGCTGCCTTTTTTTTTTTTTTAACCTATACTGTCCCACTGCTGAGCAAAGGTCTCCCCCAAGCTTTTCCAGTCCCCTCGATCTTCGGTTCGCTCCGCCCACTCGGTGTTGAAGGAGTCTAGGTCGTCTCGCCAGCGCTTCTTCGGGCGGCCGCGACATCTTTTGCCCTTTGTAAGGGCAAGATTAGGTGGGCTAAAGAAGCCACGGAATGGGTACCCCATTCCGTGGCTTCTTTAGCCCACCTATCAGGTCTACATACGGATCACGTGACTTGCCCACTCCCATTTCAGCTTCGCTGCCTTACGACCTACGTCAGCGATACCAGTTTTTGAGCGCAGTGTGGTGTTTCGAACTCGATCTGTTCTCTTTACACCTAGAATACTGCGCTCCATCGTCCTTTGGCAGACTCCCGGCTTGGTCTTCTGAGACTCAGTCAGCGACCACGTCTGAGCACCGTAGGTTAGGACAGGCAGTATACACATGTCGATGAGTTGACGCTTCAGTGACAATGGAAGGTCGCCCTTCATCAGCTCTTTCATGGACCAGTAGCTCTTCCAGGCATTGTCGACACCTTGCCTTTTTTTAAGAGGGGAAAATGCCTTCGCATTTCCCTTCCGCCAAGCCTATAATCTTAAAAGAGGTTCTGAAAAACCTGCAATTTTTCAACCTAGCCTATTTCGTCCCACTGCTGGACAAAGATAAGATAGAAGAAGAATATGAGAATGTAGCGTTACCCATTGTTAATAACGCATACATGCATACATATTGTTTATGTTATAAAGCTTATAAAAGCATGAGCGAGTGACAAATCGTTACTCTACCGTAAGACAGTCTATCGGAACACTCGCTCCTAGCGCGGTCACGCTAACTAACTGTAATAATTATTCGTTTTATGTTTAATTAAAAGAACACATTCAAATATAAATCTTATTATTTAGCAAACATCTTCCACACAAAATATACGGAGATCAAAAAGCTAAATTGGTGACCCCGACGTGAACATTTTTTTTCTGGTTTATATTCACGTATTATGTGATAACCAGTAAAAGTGTACTAATTAAACGTGAAAGTGCAAGTGACTATTTTAACTTAAATTCAGTGGTTTGTGCCAAGTAGTAGTCTTACAATGACTACCACCTCCGATCACACCGAGCTTAACATGGAGCCTGGACCGGAGGGCGCGGCGTACGCAGCGCAGGCGCAGCCATCCACCGACAGCCTCATCACTGCTGTCACCATCAGCTCCAGGATATCCACCTTCTGGACCAACCAGCCGCGACTCTGGTTCCACCAATTCGATGCCATAGTCGCGCCACAGAAAGCAGGTGACTTGCACAAGTTTCAGTTAGTTATAGCTAAGCTGGGTAGGGACGAGTTAGCGCAAGTAAGCGACATTTTAGAGAACCCACCCACAGACCATAAGTATGACTGTATAAAGGCCCGCCTCATATCAGCTTACGAAGAGTCGGAGACCAAGCAGCTCCAAAATCTGCTCACGGAAATCGAACTCGGCGACCAAAAACCGTCGCAACTACTGCGGCGGATGCGCGAGTTAGGTCGCAATAAAGTACCAGAATCTACTCTCAAAATATTATGGGTGAACAGACTACCACAAAGTGTCCGACCCGTAATCACTGCATGCGACACAGTTGACCTTGAGCAGGCGGCCAATATTGCCGATAAAATTATAGAAACTATGAGACCTGCGGATGTGTTCCAACTCCAAACACCATCATCATCATCATCGACGTCTGTAACAGAGCAGCTAAAAAAATTAACGCTCGAATTAACCGCTTTGAAAAATAAATTCAACCAAATAGACAACGAGCGGCGAGAAGGCGGTCGATCAAAGGATCATCATCGTAGCACCAGCAGATCACATTCACGCGGTAGATGTAATTTCATCAAATATCAGAATCAAACTGCTGTTCCTGGTGACAGCGACTTCAAATGCTACTACCATTTCATATATGAAGATAAAGCCACCAAATGTGGTCACGACCAATGTTGCAAGAAAAGGTCGTTAAACTAGAACAGGCTACTAATGCGGCGAGTTTAGTTGCCGATCACACATATCGCCTTAGTGTTACGGATTATAAGTACGGCTACCGTTTTTTAATTGATACCGGTGCCGACGTATCCGTACTTGCGTGCAAAAAACGCCCAAACCAACAACCAGTCGACTATACACTATATGCTGCGAATGGAACGCCAATATCAACATATGGAGTGAAAACATTAACTCTAGATTTTGGACTCCGGCGCCCAATGCGTTGGACATTCATTTTAGCAGACGTACAACGGTCAATCATCGGAGCAGATTTCCTAGCCAAAAATCAACTATTAGTTGACCTACACGGCAGAAAACTAATAGATAAGCTGACCAACATTTCCAAGAATATACAAGCTATTTCGGATAATTTCCCTACCATAAAAGTCGTCAATACTACAGATAAATACCATACACTACTGTTGCGGTATCCCGATATAACTAAACTAGAATCATTCAAATCGATTCTCAAACACAATGTGCAACACTATATTTGCACAAAGGGCGCACCTGTATATGAGAAAGCGCGACCCTTAAATCCAGCCAAATACAAAGCAGTTAAGGAAGAATTTGAACGAATGATGGAGTTGGGTATATGTAGACCATCTACTAGCCCGTGGGCAAATGCACTACACGTCGTCAATAAAAAAAACGGCGAATTACGTCCGTGCGGCGATTATCGTCGATTAAATGCAATAACAGAACCCGATAGATATCCAATACCAAGATTAATGGATTTCACATACATTTTAAGGGATAAAACAATCATGTCTAAAATTGACATACGACGCGCATACCACCACATACCCATCGCACCGGAGGACATTCCTAAATCAGCAGTAATAACCCCCTTCGGATTATTTGAATTCTTAAAAATGAACTATGGTTTACGCAATGGGGCGCAAAGCTTTCAACGCTTCATAAACAACGTCATGAAAGACACAAGAAATACTTTCTGCTATTTAGACGATATATTAGTCGCTTCCGAAAACGAGGAAACGCATTTAAAAGATCTTGATGAAGTATTCAAACGGCTAAATAAATTCGGCATAACAATAAACAGCGGAAAATGTGAGTTTGGCAAAAAGGAACTACTATTCCTCGGCTACCACGTCAGCTGCAATGGCATCAAACCGAATCAAGAAAAGGTGAATGCCATAACAGACTATTCGCAACCCGAAACTATCCAGGAACTAAGACGATTTCTTGGACTCATCAACTTTTACAGAAGCAGTATTCCTAAAGCAGCCGAAGTACAATCTGTGTTAGAAAAATACTTACACAATTCTAAGAAGAACGATAAAACTAAAATCGTGTGGACACCAGAAGCCACAGACGCGTTTAACAAATGTAAACAATTAGTAAGCGAAGCGGTACTACTAGCCCATCCAGATTCAACAGCAAGTTTAGTGCTAATGACTGATGCTTCAGACAGCTGCATGGGAGCCGCACTACACCAATCAATCAACGGCGAACTTCAACCACTAAGTTTTTATTCAAAAAAACTCACTACAGCTCAAACTAAATACAGTACCTACGACAGAGAACTTTTAGCGATCTTCATGGGTATTAAACATTTTCGTTATATCATAGAAGGACGAAATGTTGCAGTAGTGACCGACCATAAACCTCTTACTTTCGCCTTAACAAAAAAAGAGTCGAAATCCGATTCACCAAGACGCTTACGTCAACTTGATTTTATCGCGCAATTTTGTAATGAAATAAAGTACATAAAAGGAGAAATGAATGCTGCTGCGGATTTCTTATCAAGAATAGAGGAAATCCATTTACCTGATATCTTCGATTATGAGCTGCTGTACCAGAGCCAGATCGAAGATGCAGAGTTACAGGAGTTAAGAAATAAAAATAATTTACAATTTAAATCGATTATCATGCCATACTCGGAACGCGAACTAATATTTGAAATATCAACATCGCAAGCTCGTTTATACCTACCTACAACATTCCGAGAACAAGCTCTCTTATGTACTCATGGACTAAGCCACGCAGGAGTAACTACAACAAGACGCCTTATTACACAACGTTATTTTTGGCCCGGCATGAACCACGATGTCGCTAAATTTGTACAAAAATGCATAAAGTGTCAAAAATGTAAAGTCCAAAGACACACAATTACACCACTTGGAGAGTTTGAAAATTCAAATCGATTTACCCATGTTCATATTGATATTATTGGACCATTGATACCCTCAGAAGACTTCACATATTGCCTCACTATCATAGATCGTTTCACTAAATGGCCTGAAGTCATACCCATTAAGGATATCACAGCCGAAACAATAGCAAATAAATTTGTAGAGCATTGGATTTCAAGATTTGGCTGTCCAGTAAAAATAACCACTGATCAAGGTAGACAGTTCGAATCTCAACTTTTTACACAATTATCTAAAAGACTAGGCATAGAAAAAATCCATACTACAGCATATAACCCTAAGGCAAACGGACAAGTAGAGCGCATGCATCGCACACTTAAAGCATCCATCATGTCACGCTGCGACAACTCTAATAAATGGGTGAGAGAGCTACCTATGGTACTTTTAGGTCTTAGATCAACTATAAAAGAGGACATAGGATTTAGCCCAGCGCAAATGACCTTTGGAATGCCTATCCGTCTACCAGGAGATTTTTTTGTACCATCAGAATCACATATTAATGATGCTGAGTATACACGTAATTTAATGGAAACATTGGCTACAATACAATCAAGTGCAAGAAAGCAATGGGATAATAGAAAAACTTTTATACATAAGGATCTCGCAACTACGGACTACGTCTTTGTTAGAAGAGAAGTGAAAAAATCACTAACTCCACCGTATGAGGGACCCTTTAAAGTAATAGAACGGAACCCTAAATTCTATACAGTTCAAATAGGTTCTCGAAAAGTCGTTATTTCGCTAGATAGGCTCAAACCAGCTTACGCTATTAACTACACACCTAGCAACGCGACCCCAGAAACAATAGTTTCTCAGAGTCCGACACTTGTTGAAACAACAATGCCATCACTAAGTAACCCAAATAAAACACCTCGGCAACCTGATGAAATGGGTCCGCCGAAATCTGATGTGAAAACAACAGCTCCAGTCATAACGAGATCCGGTCGCACAGTTAAAAAGACTGTACGGTTCGATATTTGACTCTAGCTTATCAAGTGCTCACTATTACCAACAGCGAACAATACCGCGGTTATAAACAAAGATCATGCAGGACTACTCATTCACGCACTTGGGAACAAAGGGACTGGCCTATTTACAGCTACTGTACACTTCAACTGTCAGCATCTTGCGCCAGCCGCGTAGCGCACTCAGCAGGGGTGCCATGTAACCACTTGACATCGGCGGCGGTCAACAAAAAGTGTTCCGATAGACTGTCTTACGGTAGAGTAACGATTTGTCACTCGCTCATGCTTTTATAAGCTTTATAACATAAACAATATGTATGCATGTATGCGTTATTAACAATGGGTAACGCTACATCTACATCCCACATAAAAAAAAAAAGTTCAAGTATAGTATAAACAGTGATTAACAATAACAAAAGTGCAGTGCGCGTTTAAGTATCTTTGTTCTAAAATGAGACCTTTTGATTTTCAGAACATTAGCCACAGTGTACGCTATAATTACCATGAACTCTATATCACTTTAAGTATTAATATTATTAGTAGGAATCTTTTTATGAGATATTTTTTTTAATGTTTAACTATAATCAAGTTAGTTTGTATTTGTAACAAGTTTATAAACTTTAAATTTTTATTTTATATACCTACTTTTAAAATTATGTTATAATTTTTTTTTTTTTATGTGGGATGTAGATGTAGCGTTACCCATTGTTAATAACGCATACATGCATACATATTGTTTATGTTATAAAGCTTATAAAAGCATGAGCGAGTGACAAATCGTTACTCTACCGTAAGACAGTCTATCGGAACACTCGCTCCTAGCGCGGTCACGCTAACTAACTGTAATAATTATTCGTTTTATGTTTAATTAAAAGAACACATTCAAATATAAATCTTATTATTTAGCAAACATCTTCCACACAAAATATACGGAGATCAAAAAGCTAAAAGAAGATTCAGACAGCGTTAGAATATGAAGCCTTTGGGGGATCCCAAAGGTTCACCATCTCCTTTCGAAGGCTCTAATAATCTCTACCTCTAATTTCACAAAGAAAACCCTTACTGGATAAGGATATCAATAATCCGTACCTAACGAACGCGCAGTTCTTCTTCTACTTCTTATCGTGTTACTGAAGCTTTCAAACCAGTGTGCTGAAAGGATCAATATCACTGGATCTATAAAATATACTCTACATTTTCCTAGTTTATTTATAGATATCACTTTGAACGTGTTTGTAGATTCGAAACGAGACCTCATACGCGCTAGAGTTGTTCTACAACAAGAAGGATTTGCAAGCGATAGGAGCGGACCTCATCGGCTCGTTGACGAATCCATTTGACGACAAGATGCGGCTAGCTGTGATCGCGCCCCAGCAGACGTACAACGTACCGCTGTACATCGCATATCATTGCAAGCTCTATCTACTGCCGAGTAACTTTGAGTGAGTATTACTATCCCGTCATACACGCCCTCTTATTGACAACATGAATAGCTTCAAGAAAAACGTCACGCGCCAGTAATTTCACCGGCACCCTGACACACTGCAATACTGCATCACGGCAGAAATAGGCATGGTAGTAGTACCTACTTCCCTACAGCTAAAGCGCTCTACTACTCTACAGCTAATGCTTCAAAACTCTGGAATCTGCGGAATCTGGGAATGCCATTACTGAAATAAACCTACCTATGCAAGTGAAAATGTTGATGTTTGCAAGTCTTTTCGACTCAATAACGCTTTAAGGCCTGCGCACATCTAGGCGATGGCGATCAGCTGAAACGCTGTCAAATATCACTGTCATATTTGACAGCGTTTCAGCTGATCGCCATCGCCACCTCCTATATGTGCGCAGGCCTTTAGCTACATGGAAGAATACTGATGGGCCCATGCCTTAAAAATTATATTAGCAAAGTTGAAACCGAGCGATGCCGCAGGCGACAGCTAGTTTTATAATTTTCTACCACGGCGTACCTCAAGGCTCGTATCACGGACCCTTACTATTATTATTGTACAGGAGTTATCAAACAGCCACTCAAGGCATTTGGTGGATGGAGCTGGCGAACGACCTAGGTACCCCTCGGGATATGATCTGCCCCGCCAAGGATGAACAGGATAAGAAGATCTTTGCTATGAGGATATTAGCTGTGGAAGGTACATACTTGATACACGTGGTTCTTGTCTTGCTTGGTAGCCCGGTTACGAAATAAGAACTGTACGACAGATGTTTTTATTAATACAGGATGTTGAACATACATGTTTTCATAACCCGGTTATGAACTAAGAACTGGATGGGAGAACATTATTCTACCCGAGTTGAGTATTTATGTAACCGAGTTACGAAAATCGTTCTACGTAGCTAGTTACGAAACCTGGTTACGTAAAAGCACTAAAGGGATTAGTGGACTGTTTTCTGCAAGACGCTGGTGCTGGTTGGATCTTTTTGCGTGACCACCCGAGATACATTACATTATACAAAAACCTATTGTTATTCCGTCATTCACAAATATGATCGAAACATTATTAACATTCTATTTTCTGCCATAAGTGGTTTAAGTGGTGCCACAAGTGGTGGACTCGCCTAGTTTTTAATAGAGGATTACTTACTCATGGCTTGTTATTTTTTTTTTGTAAAATATCATACAAAAAAAACGGTAGGAACCAAGCCGCAGTTTGTTGCTTGTTCTTCTAGGCTTGGTTGCATGGAACTGGCATCTGACTCACCCAACTTTAAAACGTTTCAAAGTGATCCTTGAGATACTACTGTATAAATATACATCTTTGACTTTGGTATTTTTATCACTCCCTCGTAAAGAAAGGACTGTTGGTAACTATTTCCCGTCTATTTCAGGGATTCAATCGCACAAAGTGAGCCGTACAATCCCTAACTACCTGGTGCGAGTGGTACCTCCCCTAGCGTTGTACAACCGACTGCCGTACGCTATCGAGGTAAGACTCATATTTCATCATTAACAGCATGAAGAAAGCCCACTGTTAAGACTCATATTCCATTATCAGGAGAGCCCTCGGACTTCTACATAAGAAATCGTGGCTCTCGGGTGAATTTTGTTTTGCCGAACTTTGTCGATCTTTGCCGAAGAGGTCGGTGACGGGAATTCATAGCATTTTTCCCACCTTAAAAATGCTCAAGCACGCCTAAAGAGGCCTTTCACTTCAAAAATAGACGCAATGTCTGTTGTTGGTAGAGGTTGATTTCATCTATGATCTAAATATGTACTCGTGGAGACAGTGGAAAGGCGACAGGTGTTTGGGCAGCAGATATCAAACAAGAAACTAGACGTTGTAGTTGTTTATTGCTCAGGATAGACAGGACCACAGCACCATTGTTATGGATTAGTTAGAATAGGAATCAATCACTCACATTAGGATTAATACATTATATTAGCAAAGGATTGCTTAGTCAGTCCGCCATTATGCAGTTGCAAGGGCTGAAGGGAAGACCGAGAAACCCATAGACAATAAAACACAATAATTATTTTGATATAGATTAAAGGCATATTCACACGATACTTCTAATAATGTCTTTCAGAGCCACAATTTAATTGATTCTTTGGTAACGTCATAGTACCTTGATAATCGCTATGTTTACTGTCCTATTCTTGTGGTGTACAATAAAGTGTTATCTATCTATATTACTTCCTTTGTGAATCCGTTGTCTGTAGATGTCATGTGCGGCCCTGCAATGGAAGGCGCGCATAGAGTCAGGCGAGCGGCTGCACACATACACGCTGCCACTCACACACGCACACCGGCTCGTCATCGCGCTCAACTACCAGGGAGCCGAGTGGACTGGCACCTTCACACTCTCTTCTGGTAACTCCTGTACCCCGAGTCCCAGTTTTGCTATCACATTTCGTCAACCAAATGTTGTTTTCGTGTGAGCACGTGTCTCTCTCTTTTGTATGAAAAATTGATGAGACAAAAACTCGTTTCGATCGTTTCTACGTAACGTATTTTTGCTGTCTCATCTTGTCTCCATACAATAGAGAGAGACAAATAGGCGAAACGAAAACAACATTTCATAGACGAAATGTGGTATATAGCAAGACTCCGACAAATAGATCCACTTTGCATTTGACGGCTCAAGTTCATGTCTTATTTGTTTTATTTTCAGCCGATCTCGTCTCACTGCAGGAAGAGGGCCGCCCTACCTTTTTTCCAGCTTTCTAGGAAACGCTCGTTCTGTACCGTATGTGAGAATGTCTTGGGACGGCCTAAAAATTTCGTCATCAAAGTTAGCTGGTGTTTGGCCTCCTAGTCTAAGATCCCGCTATAGAAGGACCTTCACCGAGCTGGTTATTTAATGAAACGTATTTTATATATAATTAAACATGCCAATAAAAATATTCTATAATTGGGTTGCCTATCAAATTTCAGTCCAGAATAATTATGATTAATTCATAATTAAAAAAAAAAAAGTAAACTTTCCACTGGTTTCTTTATTAAACAAATTCTATACCAATCGAAAGTATAGACCCCAGTATTTTTATTCAATAAACATACCGGTGCAAAATGCTAGTATCGATTTACCTGTTTATACCTGGCTACCCGAGAGTTGTGACCGGAAAAAAATAGGCAACCTAACGTTTGCATATTCTATGGGGTCTATACTTTCGATTGGTATAGAATTTGTCTAATAAACAAACCGGTGGAAAGTTAAAAAAACAATTTAGTTTTTTAATTATTAATTAAATCATATCCTGGACTGAAATTTGAAAGGCAACCCATATAGAATATATTTAATGGCATGTTTAATTAAATATAAAATACGTTTCATTAAATAACCAGCTCGGTGAAGGTACTTCTATAGCGGGATCCTATACTATCCTTCATTGTCTCCCAGCCTCCTCTGTCCTGTGCGATACCATTAGTAAGATATGTTGCGTGGAATTTCTTTTTAAATATCTTTGCTGGGGTTTATATCACTCGAAAGATTTGCCTGCCTGTGTCCAGGTCTGTTTCAGCCCTCTGAGTCACGTAATTTTAGAAATCTCGTAAGTTGACGTCGCTATAAGTATAAATGTTTGCTTGTAGATATAACGGAGAAATGCGTGAACCTGTCAGCGGACGAGGGTCGAGGCTTGCCCCCGAGTCAGGTCTGCGTGACCGTGGAGCGCGGGGACTGCTGGCAGCTGTACGTGCACGCGCATCACTGGTTCATCAACAAGACGGGACTGCCGCTCGAGATGAAGGCAAGGCACATCTATTCTACTGAGCCAACTTGGAATGCAATGTAATAGTCTGTTTATCACCCGCAAGGTGGTCTTCTTGGTCAGCTAGGGGGGAACTTGTGTGGCGGTTAGAAACAGGGAAAATAAGTAGGTACCATCATAGTGGACCATACGCAAAGGGCTCCTACTTACAGGAATTAGTCCGCTCATCAAGTATCTTATTGGATCGATGAGCGGTGAACACGCCACTCGTCACTCTTCGGTTCCGCTCGGGTGATCTCGTGATCTGCGCGAAGCATGAGTTCGGCCTTTACACCGTCACTCTATCGCACGCAAAAGCGTGCCTGCAAAGACGTTGAAAGAGGAAAGGAAAAGAGAACGCGAGCGCAATCGCGTGCTGTTTTTCTTTCCTCTGTATGAATTTTACACGTGCCAGTTTTGGGCGCTCTATATATCGCGCACGATTAGCCTTTACAAGTACTCTTACCGATTTGGCAAGAGCGGACGCTCAATTGCGCGCGAGAGTGCGAGTGGCTGTAAAAACATCAAACGCGTAATCGCTTGCGATTCCGCGGATCCTGTATGATTGTGTAAAGGTGGCTATTATGTGTTGTCAGGGTCGTCACTCGGCGGCGGTGGTGGCACTCGGCTCGGAGCCGGTGGTGTGGAGCGGGCGCTGGGGCCGCGGCGGCGCGCGCGTGCGCTTCCGCGCGCACCACTCCGCCTGGTCCCGCGCCGCGCGCCTGCCGCCCGCCGCGCCCGGCCTCGTCGTGTGCGCGCACACCGAGCGACAGACCAACTACCGCCTGCTGCTCAATGTGAGTGCACTCTCCCCACCCCTTCCCCTTCCCTCGCCCTTCCCCGCCTGCTGCATGCCCGTACAGCGCACCACTCCGCCTGGTCCCGCGCCGCGCGCCTGCCGCCCGCCGCGCCCGGCCTCGTCGTGTGCGCGCACACCGAGCGACAGACCAACTACCGCCTGCTGCTCAATGTGAGTGCACTCTCCCCACCCCTTCCCCTTCCCTCGCCCTTCCCCGCCTGCTGCATGCCCGTACAGCGCACCACTCCGCCTGGTCCCGCGCCGCGCGCCTGCCGCCCGCCGCGCCCGGCCTCGTCGTGTGCGCGCACACCGAGCGACAGACCAACTACCGCCTGCTGCTCAATGTGAGTGCACTCTCCCCACCCCTTCCCCTTCCCTCGCCCTTCCCCGCCTGCTGCATGCCCGTACAGCGCACCACTCCGCCTGGTCCCGCGCCGCGCGCCTGCCGCCCGCCGCGCCCGGCCTCGTCGTGTGCGCGCACACCGAGCGACAGACCAACTACCGCCTGCTGCTCAATGTGAGTGCACTCTCCCCACCCCTTCCCCTTCCCTCGCCCTTCCCCGCCTGCTGCATGCCCGTACAGCGCACCACTCCGCCTGGTCCCGCGCCGCGCGCCTGCCGCCCGCCGCGCCCGGCCTCGTCGTGTGCGCGCACACCGAGCGACAGACCAACTACCGCCTGCTGCTCAATGTGAGTGCACTCTCCCCACCCCTTCCCCTTCCCTCGCCCTTCCCCGCCTGCTGCATGCCCGTACAGCGCACCACTCCGCCTGGTCCCGCGCCGCGCGCCTGCCGCCCGCCGCGCCCGGCCTCGTCGTGTGCGCGCACACCGAGCGACAGACCAACTACCGCCTGCTGCTCAATGTGAGTGCACTCTCCCCACCCCTTTCCCTTCCCTCGCCCCTCCCCGCCTGCTGCATGCCCGTACAGCGCACCACTCCGCCTGGTCCCGCGCCGCGCGCCTGCCGCCCGCCGCGCCCGGCCTCGTCGTGTGCGCGCACACCGAGCGACAGACCAACTACCGCCTGCTGCTCAATGTGAGTGCACTCTCCCCACCCCTTCCCTCGCCCCTCCCCGCCTGCTGCATGCCCGTACAGCGCACCACTCCGCCTGGTCCCGCGCCGCGCGCCTGCCGCCCGCCGCGCCCGGCCTCGTCGTGTGCGCGCACACCGAGCGACAGACCAACTACCGCCTGCTGCTCAATGTGAGTGCACTCTCCCCACCCCTTCCCCTTCCCTCGCCCCTCCCCGCCTGCTGCATGCCCGTACAGCGCACCACTCCGCCTGGTCCCGCGCCGCGCGCCTGCCGCCCGCCGCGCCCGGCCTCGTCGTGTGCGCGCACACCGAGCGACAGACCAACTACCGCCTGCTGCTCAATGTGAGTGCACTCTCCCCACCCCTTCCCCTTCCCTCGCCCCTCCCCGCCTGCTGCATGCCCGTACAGCGCACCACTCCGCCTGGTCCCGCGCCGCGCGCCTGTTGCTCGCCCTTCCCTATTCATCCCTCCCCTCACTGCTGCATGCACCTAGATAGTGCCCGTATAATGATGACAACAATATTATATGTGATCCTTCTTAACACAATCACCGACATCATGCACATCGCAGAAAATACCTGTACCAGGGACGCACAGGACAGAGGAGGCTGGCAGAAGATGAAAGAGGCCTTTATCCAGCAGTAGGTGATACCGAGCTGAGATGAAGATGATCAAAGTCAAGTCAATGATTTCTTTATTCAGTAGTAACTCAAGGATCACTTTGAAACGCTCTTAAAGCACTCTTAAAGCTATGTGAATCTAGGTGCCAGTTCCTCGCGATCAAGCCTAGAAAAACAAGCAACAAACTATAGCTTGGTTCCTACCGTTTTTTCGTATGATTTTTACAAATCCCCTAACTAGCTAATTTCCGCCTCATACAGGTAACCCTCTCCGAGCTGAGTCCGCAGCTGACCAAGATCGTGACTCTCCTGCCGTACTTCATAGTGTCGAACGAGACGCGTCGTCCGCTCCGCTACATGGAGGAGAACGAGGCGGCAGACCTGTGGATGGACCTGCCAGCCGGGGCCTGCGCGCCCTTCCATCCCGCCACTACGTCGATGGCGATGCACTGCAAGTACCGCGACTCAGCGCTCGTCTCGCATCGGTTCCCCATCGCGAGGAACCATGTCACCGTACTCAGGATGGACAAGGGGGTAAGTTTACTACCTATCTGCGGTGTGTTAACCAGTTTTGGGAATAGGACATCCATAATCAAATCGGGCAGCGTGACACATCTCTAGTGGTGAAAAATGAAGAAGAGGAAGGGTGATGAGTCGCTATATGTAGTTGTATTGTAATAAAGTTAAACAGAATTGTAGCTATAATCAATGAAAGTTTTCGGCCTATTATGTGCCTACATAGAACATTATGATGTATTTATTTTACTAAAGAGGAGGCCTATTATACTCAGTGGGTGCAAACGGGCTGAGATGATGATGGTGTATTTATTTTTGTTTAGAGGTACGCATGACAACATAAAAACATTCATACCAGCTTCTCGATTGATTTCTTAAGAAAAAGAATAAATATTAAAAATCTCGCTTTCTGAAAGATGAAACGTACCTAAGCCAATAACAAATTAGCCTATAGTGGTAGGTCATTTAATTGCTTAGTTAAATTATACAACAAAATAACTTTGAAAAATAAATTAATTTAATAATAATTATAAGTTTAAAAAACTTGAGAAACCGACTTCATTGTCAAACGGCTAAACCGATTTTAATCAAATTTGTTTAGGACAATCTGGACGTAAGAATAACCTTCCAAATAAAAAAATAATTTTCTAAATCGGTTCATAAATGACGGAGGCATGCAGTTACAAACATTAAAAAAAATATTTAAAAAAAAATGGCAACACCGATTTTAATAAAATTAAAATGGGACCAATCTGGAAGCAGTACCTTTCAGATAAAAAAATAATTTTTCAAATCGGCTCACAAATGACGAAGTTATGCGGTTGAGAACGCGAATTGAGAACCTCCTCCTTTTTGATTGGAAGTCGGTTAAAAAACTAACACGACTTGCAATATAAATTCTACGTTAAACTAAAATCTAGGAATACCCATAGCCACCTTTAGGTTTCAACGGTTTCTCCAGCGACAAGGTTCCATCGTCATGCAGCGTGTAGGCAGTTCCCTTAGACCTATGGGACCATATCCTGACAGCTTTCAAATGGGCGTCGCTCTGTTGCTTGGCCGCTGACGCCGGCGGGGCCGACTCGTATGCCACGCTTGATGATGATGATGAGGAGTATGATGGAGCGGTGTAAGATGATGTCAGCTCTGCGTTTGGAGATAGTGATTTACTTGCTGTCACCTGGAAAGAAAAATGATCAATGGATGGGCGTTACAGCTCGTAGAACCGACAACCGCTGGGTAATAAAGATTGCCGAATCTAATAGTGAACGGAACATAGGACGGTTCCCTACCCGATAGACCGACGATATTGTGACGATTGCTAGACGTCGCTGTGTAGATAGGGCTCAAAATCTCCGTCAATACGACCTTTTTGGTCTAAATGCCTTAGGGGTGTTATTAATAATCCTGGCGCAACGCTGGAGTAGTTAAATCGTGTTTTGTCACATTTGTTCGAGTTGACAATTGCATGTCAATGCAAGAGACAAAACACGGATCAACTAGTCCAACGCTACGCTAGGATTATTAATAAGACCGTTGGAATCCAACAAGGTGTAAGGGCGCGATATAGGTCTTTCTGTCAATATTTTATGGGACTACCTATGTCCAGCAGTGGACTTCTTACGGTTGTGGTTGATTATTCTCTGTTTACTTACACTGATCGTAGTTTCTCTAATAGGTAACTTCGGAGCTACGTGCTAATTAGTTCCCTATTAGGTTGTCACAAAAGTAATATGGTACTGAATAATCGTTTGTTAGGAGTTTTCAATGATTATACTACGAAGTTTATGGGAAGGTACTTACTGTATAATGTGGTACGTGATACGAGCTAAGTGTATCCAACTTAGAATCATAATTCATCAGCGGCAAACTGCCGAAGTTTTCCAGCCTATAGGAACCTGCCTTGACAACTGTTGGCACATTGTTAGTGAATGCCACGTCATAGTCTGTATCGTCTCTTAGGTTCATGGGCTTGGGTAGAATCTCCTCTGACAAAACCTTACTGACACCGTTACTGGTGTCCGAATATGTGATATGGCTCAGCATACTTTCTTGCGTGTCCAAAACGGCGTTGTTGTACTGGCTTGGGCTGGTGTAGTAGGATAGTGGCGTTGGATCGGTCACGTATTTAGAAGGATTGTTATAGTCATTGCTAAACTTTTTCTTTTCGTAGTCATAAGGTTTAGCTTGGTAGTCGGTCTCATCGTTAGTTGGCCTGTTAAAACCAGGATTTTTTTCCTGATACGGATTGAATTTGGGATCCAAATCAATTTCGTGAACTATTGCACTAAACATGTTACTCTCGTCGTCCTTAGGTTTTAGAAATGATTCTGAATCTTGGATACTATTGTATATGTTCCTGTATTCGTCAGTCGTCGGTCGGCTGTCGATTTGTCTCTCATATGGGTCCCTGGTTCTTTCGCTGTCTCTATTGTAACCGGTGTACTCGATAATTTTTTCTAGGTCTTGCTTAGATAGGTATTTCACAAAGTTCTGTAGGTCTTCTTCTCGTAAGCCTTCGTTAGTTGGTCTTTTACTAACCTTTGGTCGTGAGTTCCTGGGGTAGGAGTTAGCATGGTAAGGTGGGTCGTCATTATCCATCATGTAGCTCGGCGGTGGGGTGTATGAGAAGGGTCCTTTGCTCGGGATGCTGGCTGGAGGTCTGCTGTACAGTCTTGAAGGCGGATTCGAGTATTTCACACGTTTGATTCTGGTATATCCCTGTTGCATGTATGGTCCGTATGGTCTACCGTATCCATTCTCACTTTGAGTCTTTGCTATCACTACACAAAACATTAAAAGCACTAACTTCATTTCGTCGGCGAAGTGTGTTGCAGATCGGAAGATGACTGAAAACTAAGAGAAAGCTTGTGGCAGAAGTCTTATATTAGTTGAGTTGAAAGTGATGTTAATTGAGTTAGTGTGGTGTCCGTAACAATGACACGCCTAGGCGTGTGTGCCTACTTATGCATCTTACATCACAAATACATCGTGTACTGATGAAGTTCTGTAAAAACTGTTGTGTTATCAGGCAGCAAGTCCGAAACTGTGTGACCTACTGAAATAGAAGCCTCATATGAGTTTAGGTTCGATAACATACATTTTACACCTTTTTTCACTTGAATTCTTACATAATTAATACTCTTGATTTTATGACTGCTCAAAACCTATCGTAGATATCTAAGTACAAAATGATAGCTATCGATCGATTTATTGGCCAAAACACTATCTGCCCTGCTTTCACCAATGATTGAAAGGTCTTCTTTGACTTTGTCTATCTTATTGGTAGTCAAAGGTGTCTCATTCCTTTTACGATCGGACCAATACTTTTGTACTAATAAGTGAACAAACAAGCGTACGGCCTACTTAATGGAAAGCGGCTACCGTAACTGATAACGTAACTGATGTATGCTGGCCTGGCATTAACACTGGAATCACCCTAAAAAAAAATAAACGTTCTTTTTGCAGGACTTTATCCCGGTTGTCTCTATAGGGAAAACTTATATCGAATAACTGCTTCTATTAATGAATTACCTTATTCTGTAGTCTGCGATCTGCGTGGAGGTGACAGGTGGCATGGAGCGACCGTTCCTGATCTCGTTCAAGCCGTACAGCGCGGGTGACGCGCCCGTACGTATCGACAACTTGTGCGAAGATCTGTTCCTGAAGCTACATCAGGAAGACTCGGGACAGGTGAGTCGATGACAGCCAGCATGCAGCGCTCGTTCTGTGATCTCGTTCGAGCCTTACTGTGCGGGCATGATCCACTAAGCTTGTCAGGGTCTGGGTGTTGCGTGTAGCATTTCCATAAAATGATGGGTATCCTTGAGTGTCGGTTTAGTTGGGTGGCTAGCCCGGCGGTCTCTAATAAAGTGGATGTTCCAGGTGGCTCTGCTGAGTCCATACCAGTCTATGCTGTACACATGGGACGATCCCGGAAAAGAGAGAAAACTCATGTGGAACATCTATAACAACAAGGGAAAAGGGTTTTTAGCCAACTTCGGACAAGATGGGTGAGTTGCATTCACAGATCAAATCTGAGCAAGGCTCAAATTGAAAAAAAATTAGCCTATATTTGACCATGTGCATTCATGGTGCTGCCCAAGATGGGAATTTTTGTGCTGATTGTAATGGCCACTAAAATATCTTTGTTTCAGTTACGGGGAAGAAAAAGTGAGTTTCCACTCCGTGAAGCATTCCACCCTGGTGGCGACCAGCAGTGTCACATCCAAGCTGTCGTCCACCCTCAAACGACTCACCCCCAAGTCCCCGGAGCCCCGGGACTCCAGCAGTGGTGACTCCGACAGCTCAGACCTGCCTGAAGCTCACGCAAAGACCAAGAAAATGAGGAAAGATAAGGTGGTGGTCTTCTGGGTATCTTACATGGACGGCTATCAACGCGTCTTTGCTCTGGCGCAGGATGAACGGATAGCACACCAGTACAGGCTGAAGATTAACTCGGAGAAAAGTAACTACGAGATCTACATGTCTTTATCAGAAGTCAGCTTATCCGTCTGCGTTCAGAACAACACAGCGGTGAAGGAACTCGCCTACGTCAGCCTCACAGATTCCCTGCCGCGGTGGGAAGTCAACGTCAACCACAAATGGAAGCAACTATCTCCAGATCTAACCACCTGGATCGAGGATAAGTACCAGACGGAGCAGAAGAAGTGCCAACTGAAGGAATACATCCACATCGACCTTGAAAAAATGCAAATGACGAAGCCATTCTTCTCCGAGCTCCGCAGAACGTATAACCCCGGTATTTGGATGCAGTACCGTAAGTCAGATACCCTGTCGTCGTTCCATCTGAAGCTGCAGAGACTGCAGATCGATAATCAGCTGAACGAGGCGGTTTTCCCCAGTGTCTTGTATCCAGCTCCGCTATCCCCCGATCTGCGATTAGCCGAACCGAAACCTAGCATCGAAATCGTCTGCTTAAAGCAGTACAGACCCTCGCTAAACCAGGAAGTGTACAAGTACTTGAAAGTGCTGGTTCAAGAGTACTGCGTGAACTTAGATAGGGGTTTTGTTAACTACGTTTTTGATATCTTGAACCATTGGAAGATAGAAGAGAAGCCGGCGGTGAGGCTTCGCGCAGACTTGGCTTTAGTTCACCAACCTCTGCCGGTCATAGCGTTCAAGTCTCAAAGCTACGGGCAGAAGAACGTGGTCTTCGAGTATGTTCACCTCTCGCCTGTGAAGCTAGTGCTGTCTCTCTCTTCCCGTGGCTACTTGGCGGACAACACGGCCAGTCCGAGCAAGACTCGCTTCGGCAATAAGAAGGAGAATAGACCTAAGTTGTTCAACAGTGATTTGTTGGAGTATCTGTTCAATTCATGGGGGTCTTCGCTCTGTGACATGAAGGATGTGGTTTTACGGTGAGTTAGTATATTTGTTTATCAGTTGAGTACCTACCGCATAAAAAACAAGATTTAGTATGTAGGTTCATAATCAGCTGAACTAACAGAAATGGAACAAGGCATTTCATCATCACTATCATCTCATCCCGGTATCACCCACTGCTGGGTATATGCCTCCTTCATATGCTGCCAGCCTCCTCTGTCCCAATAGAGTGGCAAAGTTTAAGAACATTTCGTGTCCATCTTCATGGAAAACGTCTAGACAATTCGGCAAGTTCGGCAAGTTTATCATGCGCACTTGATTTGCGGGCAGGTTTTTCCGCAAGTAGGCCGCTGGCGGGCCCTTTTTGCGTGACCCTGGACACGTGTTGCTCGAACTTTTTTAGGTTTTACAACACGCCGGTTTTCTCACGATGTTTTCCTTCACCGATTTTAGAGTTCAGGCATAGTGCACATACATTTTTCGACAGAAAAACTCATTGGTATACGAGTGGATTTGAACCCACGACCTTCGGATCGGAAGGCGGGGCCACTACCACTAGACCACCAGTGCTCTCATTACAATGCGCATTACAATGAGAAATGTGGTTTCCTCCCAGAATGTCGTACCTAGAGGTGACGAACGCGGCGTACCTCCCCTCCGAGCTGATGGCGCTGGCGTCGCGGCACTACTGGCCGCAGCTGGTGCAGCAGTTCCACGTGCTGGTGCTGGGCCTCAACATCCTCGGGAACCCCTACAGCTGCATCGGAGACTTCGCCACCGGACTCAAGCGCTACTACGAACCGAGCCAGGTCAGTGTTAGTGATTAAGCCACAAACCTATGGACTCTAGTATTTTAAGTGGGATTTTGGAATATCCATAAGTATTTAGAAACACTATTCCCCTCATTCATAATGCTTGACACTTTTTCGCGGCTCGCTCAATGTCTCTGGTCACTGTCACTTTCATGTCAAATAAAACTGTGATAATCAATTGAAAAATTTATATTATTGTACAAAAAAGCGTGGGGTGCTTTTTATAATAACTTCAGATATAATAAACTATTGATAAAATATTTACAACAATCAAAATCAAGCCCCCCCACGCTTTTTGTACAATAATATAAATTTTTCAATTGATTATTACAGTTTTATATTTAACTTTTTAGTTCAATTAGTTATAAAAGCGTTTTTTTTTAGTTTTTTAAACTATACTTTATTTTTTACTTTTTAGTTTTTATTTTGTTTTTTCATTTTTTTTATATTTTTTTTCATATTATTGCATTGTCATCGACCTTTGATAGATGTGCAAAGTTTGAATCAAATCTGATCGTTCAAAGTAGGACAAAATCGAGCTCAAAGAGGACGGTTACATACATACAGGTGAAGCTAATAAAAGCGTTATAAAAATTCAGCAGACTTAGCGGCCTCTAAGTTAAATAACTACTTTTGGGCCAGTGCACAGTGTCCCAATAGTTATAAGCCGAGGTGTGATTTTAACTCACGATCTTCCCCTTAATACGGGGATGCTCTATTATTCTATTTATCACAAATGTTTGTTTTCTGTCTGGGTGTTATATTGTATTCTAGATTATGTAAGTATTTAGAAAAAAAAGTATAAGTATTAAATATAAGCTATCTGGTTCCCATAGTAGGAGTTCTGTTTAGTTAATGGCTAGACAGTGTTGTATGGATTGTCTACAATATTTATTATTTATTTGGAAACACAATACGCCGCCGTAGCCGTAGTTTGTTGCCTGTTCTTCTAGGCTTGGTCACGTGGAACTGGCACCTAGACTCACCTAACTATAAAACGTTTCAAAGTGATTCTTGCAATTCAACTGAATAAATACACTTTTGATTTGATTTTAATCGTGAAGTTGAATCAACTGTACCCACCTTGCAGGGTTCATGCCTGGGTCGCAAAGCTCTAGAAGTGTCGGCTCGGCTGATGCGCGGCGCGGGCGCTATGCTCGGCCTGTCCTCGCAGGAGACATCCGTCTTCGAAGCCGTGCCCGCGGCCAGGAGCCCTAGGAGAAGACCTGGTACGTTACATTTACATTTCAGAACCCGAAGTCGGAGTTTTGCTACCACATTTCGTTACCAAATGTTAGCCTATTAGTCTCTGTCTATTGTATGGAGAAAAGATGAGACAACAATTCTAACTACGTAACGTATTTTTGCTGTCTCATATTTTCTCCATGCAATAGAGAGAGACAAAAAAGCGAAACGAAAACAACATTTGGTAACGAAATGTTGTAAATGCACTGGGACTTCGGGTACAGGACCAGCGTAGCACTTTATCACAACTCAAGTTGAATAAACTTGAGAAACTGACTTCATGGCCAAAGTACTGAACTAATTTTCATCTATGAAATTTAATTATTTGCCTATACATATTAGTACTAAAAAACATTTAAAAAAATGCAACTGAATTCAGAACAAGTTTTTATTTGATTTCGGTACACAAAATGTAAAAATAGTGAATTTTCTTTCTTATCGTGTCACTTAGTTTTCTCAAACTAGTGTGGTGAAAGGATTTTAGGTGCGCCTTAAAGAGGCTTCTTTTGTGCACTTGACATGATTTCATTTACGACATGCCGGTTTCCTCACGATATTTTCTTTCACCGTTTGAGAGTATTGACTTATTGCACATACATTTTTGGTCAGAAAATTTGTTTTTATACTTACGACTGGATTTGAACGTCGTCCTGCGTCTTCAAGGCCGTCTTAAACTAGGCTGGGGTAATAAAAATTTTTTACTTAGCATAACCATTTATTATAGGTAATCAAATACAGTAGGATATAATGGCGTAGTATATGCCTTGTATTGTGAAAAATATGTAATGTGCCCGACCAAAATGTTTTGAGAATAAATGTGTTAGAGAAATTGTCGGTCCTTCGGGGCCCCCTGAGAATGGGGGCCCTGGGCACGGGCCCCGTGTGCCCTTATGGTAAAGCCGGTATCGTGCGTCTTTAGGATCGGAAGGCCGCTACTACTACGCCATCAGTGCTCTCGTGAGTTATAACCCCCTGCGTGCAGACGTCTGTATTATGTTGATTTGCAGGTGGCGAAGTGATAGGCAACGACCTACCCTCGTGCGTGGTAGCGGGCGACGCGAGCACGGCCAGCCTCGCGCTCGCGCTCACTGCGCTCGTCGCCCGCCCTACCTTCGGTGAGCATACCATACACTCTGCACATAGCTACAGAGCACGCAGCTCGACACAGGGCACGAATAGATTGAACTACACTCAAAAATAAAAGCGTTTTTTCAGTAGGATCGCATATGGATCCCTTAAAACGTCTAGGCGAGGCGAGGAGCTAACCTAGGCGAGTCTAGGTGCCAGTTCCACTTGCAGCCGAGATCGATTTCCAAACGCTTTTTTTGACACACTTAAACTGCAACATAAACGTAAACTGAACTTTAACTTGACTAAACTGGGATCCCATGGTTTGCTTTGTCACAGGCCAGATTGCGCCAGGCCTTTTAAATAATTGATTTGAAATTAAATGTTAAACGTTTTAGATGAATAGTTTTAAATAGTAATAAATAGGTACTTAAAAAAAAAATTAACTAAAAAAATTTTTTTGGGGATCTCTCGCATCCAATGAGGCCTGCTGCGGTGCCTTAAATATGAATTAAACCGCTCAGACATCCACAGATTCCACAGGCGCGGCACGATCCGATCTAAACTGGTGGAACCCCAGTTTTACTTGAGAATAGATTCCAGAGACTTTTATTATTATTTAATGTTACAAAGTTGTTGGTCCCAATAAACTCTCAATCCTCATTTCTAATTTATTGGAGACACTCCAATAAGTGTCTCCAATAAATAAGAAATGCATCGAATGCCAAGTCCGTTGCGCATTATGTTACATGCAAATAATGTATTGGACAATATTCGTCTGGAAGACCTTCATTCTTGTTCGCGTCCTGTCTTCTCTGTGTGCATTGCATTGTGCTTTATTAAGTGTATTCAGTGTGTGACTTTGACTTTAAATTCATAAATAGTTTAAACTATTTATGAATTCTCTAATTTGGTGTTAATTTTGAATTTAATCATTCAAAGGTTTTCCATTTCGCATGTTAGCATGTTTTTGTCATCATAATTGTTTCATGTCCATGGTGGAGCATTTTTTTATATCACTAAAGTGGTAGGTTACGTAAAAGTCGAAAGTGTGTAGTGTATTTAGATTGTTTTTATCTCCATAACCAGTTGTTCCTCGTTTTTGTCTGTCTGTGCGTGGATAGACGACGACTTTGTCTATGTTCGCAGTAAGTACTTTAGAGCATGACTATTAGCTTTTTTTAGCATGTATTTTTATTTTATTTGCATGTTTAATTTTTAACCTAGGTACTAAATGAATTTGAGAAAATGCAAAGCATCATTTAAATAACAGATTATTAATATACGTCTGACTGCCCCTTAATTGAGTTTAAACTCAGTTCTGAGAGATGTGAGGGGATATCCACCGTGCCTGGGGAACAGGGACGTAGCTACCGCGGGTCGTATCTGCCGTATCAAAATAAATAAAAACTCAATATAATATTATTATTTTTTATTCCGTAAACATTTTGGAAAAAGTGACAGATATTTTTTTTTTTGTTAGAAATCTTTACCATTCTTATCTTATTCCAAACACATTTTTATACGGGGCCCCGGCAAGTCACGCTACGCCACCGCTGGGGAACAAAGTCATGATGCTGTTTGTTTACTGCTCTGAACTGTAGCTCATGCATATAAACTGCCTGTCCCCTTCAGCATAGACCTTTGGATAAAGAGATGATAATGTCATTTATGCAGATTTTTGCAGGCGTTTATTAGTTTTTAATATCGCTGAGCACTATCGTTCTGCTTCTGCTAAGGTCTAACTAACGTGACATTGGCGATATCGAATAAGAATGGAATTAGATTTTATTACTTACCTATTTGTTTGTTTGTGTTAGACATGTGCCGCGCGGCGATGGGCGCGGACCTGGGCGCTCCGCTGAGCAGCGCCGAGCGAGCCCTGCGCGCCTGCGCCAACGGACGCCTCGTCGCCAGGCGCAGGGTGCCAAGGCATTGTCCTCTGGCCGAGGTGAGCTGATGCCGATGCCACGGATATCCGGTTTCAAATCAAATCAAATCGAAATTTTCTTTATTTAGTTAAATTACAAGAATCACTTTGAAACGTCTTAAAGCTAGGTTAGTCTAGGTCCAGTTCCACGCGACTTTCTGACTTCGACGTTAAGTTTCTGAACGGTATCCGTGTCTTTTTTTGCTATCCGGTATTCGGCCGAATATTTTTAGACCCGGCCGGATACCGGTTCAATAGAATGAAATCTATAAGCTGAAAAAACTTTTCGCTATAAAATTTTTATTTATTTTTATGATCTATGGTGGTGTTTCTTCATCTAGGTCCATACCTATATTATTACTAAGTTAAGTTTTTTTAAGACGCAGCTTTAATAATTACGTGGCCGAGAAAAAACAAGGTTGCTTATCGTAGCGGGGATCCTCGTTCTTTTCGCGATAACAGGACCCACCCGTTTTGCACGTGAAATGAGTCACACGGGAAAATGAAATTTTTGCACCGGATATCCGGTGCTGAAAGCAACGTCTTATATCCGAAGTCCGGTCTCCGGCCAAATCACTATTCTTTGCATCTCCGGTCATTATACAGCGTGTATCTTAGGCTCTAAAGCTGTTTAGTAGGTGAGTAAATACCGTGTTGGTTTCAGGCGGTGCGTCCATACTCGCTGCACTGTGCGCTGGGCGCGGCGCTGGGCGGCGCGGCGTGGCGCGGCGCGGCGTGCCACTACGTGGCGCACGCACTGCTGCCGCCCGCGCACACCTGCGCACTGCTGCTCTCCACCGAGTGAGTGCGCCAAGCATCTGTACCGGGAGGTACCCTTGTTGTGACGTTAGGGATACCGATTTTCATAAGTCATTTATTGATAATAATTATTATAAGTCAACATGGGAAATAGAAAAAAATAAAAACTTAAATACAGTAATAGAAAAATATAAATTTAGCTACACTCTAGTGTAGATTTCATTTTTTCAAACGAATAGCGTCAGCCAATGATAGTAAATACTGGCAATTTTTGTTTTTAAACTATGTTTCACACATCAAATCACGCCTGTTTCCTGTAGGAGTAGTAAAATCCTACGGACTTTTCTACGTTCCTCACATAGGTACGTCTTTCCTTTTACATTTTTATTTTTATAGAACTAAGTTGACAAACAAGCATATGGCCCACCTGATGGGAAGTGGTTACCGTAGCCTATGGACGTCTGCAATACCAGAGGCATCACAAGCGCGTTGCCGATCCTTTAAAACTTTCAATACGCCCTTTTTGAAGAACCCCATGCTATAGTCCGTAGGGAAAACCTCAGCAGCCTTACATGCTCGTCGGTTGACATGTACCTATGCTGCCTGAAATAAAGCCTGAGAATATCTTAGTATAATGTACGCATTTGTCCCGCAGACACTTGTACATGGTCCGCGGCGGCGGCGGCGGCTGCTGGCACGTGGAATGGGCGGTCAAAGTCGACGACCTCATCGACACGCCTGCCATCGACAACGACAAACTCGTGCTCAACATCAAGCAGGTAAGCCCTTTCTTGTCTTGCTAGAATCTAGTATCCCTACTGGGTCTACGGAGTTCATCGGCGATACGTTTACAACCTGTGACGTATTAAATGATATGTTCCAAATGTGAGGTGAGACGTGCCTCTAAATACCACCCTTACCACATAAGCTAATAAACTTAAGCGAGTTTCATTTATAGCTATGGTTTCTGTTCCAGGACGAGCAAGTAAATTACTTCGCAACGGACGAAAAGATCATCGAAGTTCCCGATCCTGAGCTGTTGAAATGGTTGCAGGCCAAGATACAGTGCGCTCTTATACTAGCGCTGGAGGACAAACGGTGCCCTGCGCAGGAGTAACCATTGACGCCAGACCTTTGGGCCACATGGCTCGACTTTCATTATTTTATACCACCTAGATGGAAGCAGATGAGCCACCTGACGATAAGTGGTAACCTTTTTTGATAAAGCAATATCATAAAAAATACGATGGTTAAATGTTTGTTATACAAATCACACTGCAACGATGAACAATGCTAACTATTGCCATATCTTACTAATTAATGACGGACAGGGAATTTTTAAGCCACGTTTAAATTTAAGTAACGTTCATAAGTGTAGGGTATATTGCTTAGCCTGGATTACAAAGCTAGGGCTAGGTTAGCTCTCATACATTACGATAGCAAAGCCGCGGGCGGACCGCTTATGGCATTTCCACCTTAGGGCGTCCAAGCTTCTGGCTGATAACGATGGTCTGCCTGCCTCTTAAGTCATGTCAAAGGTAGGCCAAAATATTCTCCACCAGCAGAGTTTGCAAGCTCATGCAAATCATCGATTAATCCAAGCCTCGTATCGTTCGCTACAATTGCCAAAATTACATAAACTATGTTGTGACAAAACTACATTATAATAAAATCATCAACAGATCAACATGAGCAGATTCATTGGCTATAGGTATTTGGTGTTATTTTAATTATTGCGATTTCGACAGAAATTATGGTTTTTTTATGTATGTATTTTATACGTAGGTATGCGACAATCTTTATAACGAACATTTTTCCAAACAAATCTTTTGTCATTCTTATTTGAACTCATGAATTTATCAATGTATGAGTAGTGTCGATGTCGTTAAAAAAGTGTTACTCAATGATCTCTCTGTATCTAGTCTTTTTATTATTTAAATGTTGCATTTAGGAAATACCAAAGTATCTAATAAATATTATTTAATTTATTATCAAGTGAATATTGTGCAATTGTATTGTATATTAGCGAATAAATAAAATTATTGTATTAAACTTGGATTAAAACAAACGAATTTTACAATATAATAACCAAAATGATTCTAACGAAACATGTGAATATACAAGGTGTATGTAAATATGTGTACTATGCGAAGGTGGGGGGTTTCAGACCACAATGGTGATCAGTTGTGGAGGGGAGATAATTAAAAATTCCTATTTTCAGTTTCCCATACAAAAATATTTAATTTCATAATGCCTAAATAAATTGACAACCCTATCCTTGTAACCCCTTGACCCCTTGACCTACTACCTCTGTAGGTCTACTACTACTACCTACTACCTCTGTAGCTGAGTTTAGGGTTGTCACTTTGTATAAAGTCAGCTGTTAATGTTGAAACTTCGTTGCAGTTTTTTTCAGAGATACCAATCGAAGTTCGAAAAGTCGTTGAACAAAAGTTGTTCCCCGGGGGGTGGAAATTCACCCCCCTTCAGGATAGTACACATATTTTGATACACGTTGTATTTGCATACTTTTAATCCAAGGCCTCGTTGTTTATTAAATGTTAAATATTTTCATATTAAATGTATTTATGTATGTAAAAGAAAAGATGTAATTTGATGTCTAATATTAATATTAGTTTAGAAGTATTATCTTGTTGAAAGTAAATGTTTTTATGTTTACAATTAAATGTGTCTGTCTGTTAGTTGTTGTAACAAAAATGGCAAACCTTCATGTGATTTTTTAACTATTTGCGTCATACTTATGTAAGGATACAATAATTAATTTAGAGGTATAACTTTTGAAACTATCAAGGTTTTTAACACTATTTTTATGAAACAACGGGATATTTACCATGATTAAATTTCAGTTCATCCGTGATCATGGTGCAACTGTGCCGAAATATCGGAAGTCAACTCAGAAAAATGTAATCATGGTAAATATCCCATTGTTTCATAAAAATAGTAATTTAGAAGGCCTAATTTCGCCTACAAGTTCGCTTTTCATATAATTTAAATACAGAGGACACCTCTGGCATGCTGGCTGGTCTTTGCTCTTTTACTTCACTGTATCATTGTATAATTAATTTAAATTATTTGATTTGATGTTCAATGCTGGGTTTAGCACAAACTGTAATTTCACTGTGACATTTTAGTAAACTAGTATGTTAATTTTTGTTGTCATAAATCATTTATCTGTTGATAACATAAAAGTATATTTGTATACTTACATCGAAATGTTATTAAATCAAATGAAAAATAAATGTTTTCTAAATGATTAAATAAAAAATGTAATTCAGTTTTGGATTTTATTTTTTCCTCATTCAAAATCATTCTGAGCCCTTTACCCACGCACCCACTGCTGGCTATCGTATTAGATTGCTCTTTTTAAGTTTTGTCTAATTTCAACCTGGATTTGGCTTTTTTTAGAATGTGTATACTAAAAGCAGGTATCTTCAATGTATAAATAAAAAAGAATACTCAATCTGTACTTTCACCACTGGAACTATAGTCTCCAACTAGGGACATCTTACTTGGTACTGACTGTACTCCTTTTACACTTATTGATACATTATCACTTATTATTTTATTATTATTAGGAGGACCTAGATCAGTTGAATCTTTGCAATCAGAAGATTTGATTTCCTGAATATTTCCAGAGGAATGGTTATTGGAACTCTCTAAGTGACCATCTATGTTGATTTTATTTTTATCACTGTCTTGGGTTTCACAGTGATCGACTTTACTCTTCTTGATAGCAATACCTAAAGAATTTCTGGTCAACTGAACACTTTTGCTCAAAGACTCTTCCTTTTTAAGTCCTCCAAAACTAGTAAGCAGGCCACTTGAGCTAGGTAAAGCTGGGCTATTCAGAATTATATTTCTGGTGAGTTCTTTATTTTCTTCTATGCTTCTTGAGGGCCTGAGAGAGAGAAGAGAAGCCAGGTTTCGGTCATCTTCTGTCTCAGGGAGCAGGTTCAGTTCTAAAGATGACTTTGCTAGCAGGAAACTGTCATTTACTGAAGCCTCCTCCAACTCTTTTCTTCTCTTCTGCAAATGAAGACAAGATAAATATCTAAACTTTATAAACATGGTAAAACTACATTTCTGTTAAATAAAGGTCTTGGCAATTCATATTAAGAAATAAAATACAACTTACCCTAAAGTTCCTTCTTAGTGAACAGTTGGCTTCATAGTCATCCTTCCACACTGACTCATTCCTTCCCACTAGTCTCCCGAGCCTCGGCTTCTCCAGCTTAGCAATATCCACATCCCCAGTCTTGTGCTCCAGTTTGAACATGGCATCATCAAACATTCGCTTCTGTGTTTCCTTGGTCTCGGGTACAATTTGTCCATTTTCCGTGGGGTCCCAGCGGTTTTCTTGGCGTCTTGCACCTGAGACTATGACATAGTCTAAGTTCTGGAAAAAAGAACCAAAATATTATTCAGGGTAGGTGTCACTGCACAAGGAAAAAAATTACATTCTAGTTTTGATAGATGTACTAAACCTAATATTATAAAAAACTTACTCCAGGATCAGTTTTAATCTCAATATGGTTATCACACAAATGGCACTTCATCCTAAACTGGTAAACTGGGGTGGTGTAGTACATGCCAATCTTTGTTTTTTCGGCATTGTACCGGACTCCCATCCCTATGTGGTTCTTACAGCCTTCACACCAGATGTTGTAGGGCATCTCAAATCGAATGATCAGGATGCCCAAATGCAGTTTCCGAGCTCTTTCACGCAAGGCATGAGTGCCGAGGAACTTGTTCAGCCCCCCGACCTTAGGGTCGTAGTCGGGCGGGTAGTAATGGTTCTGCCCCTTGCGCTCACCCATCTTGATAGATCTGGAAAACAGACAATTGCGAGGTTACAATGATTAATTTACCTACTAAAAATGACTGTGGTAGGCCAAGGACCTTACGACAAACTTACCAAGGAGACTTCTGTTCGGAGTACCTAACTTGGAGATTTTCCAGCACCAATTTAGTAAAACTAATCGTCTGTAACAATCAAACACAGCGCAGAGCACAAGGAGCTCTTAGAATGATTTATTTAAGGGTCAAATAAAATTATTAAAATCACATCCAAGGCCCACCAAAGCACCAGCCAGACCAAACAAAAACAACATTAAATAATTGGGCCGTTCGAGTCAACGAAAATAACGAAATTTTCGTTTTCAACCCATGTTCGGTTCGAAATAAAAGTGATCACTGTGATCGTTTTGAACAGTTTTCACCCCGGTTCGAGTTGGCTATAAACGCTAAAAACGCTACCGATTTTTGCCACTTTTTACCCAGCTAGGTCGATGGGTAAAAATTATTGTTTTTTGACATTTGTGTCAGTGACTTGAGATTGATTAGTTGTTGTGTTGCAAAATAATAAAAGTTAAAGATTTATAGCAAATTAATTATTTTTACGACTGAGATGGAGAACACGGGGACTCTGTAACCCTACCTATATCCATAAATGGCTCAAACCGGGCTATCTACTACCGTACGAATGTCGTTTTCATACTAAGCAACTGGACTAGATCTTCGGCGTCTGAAAAATCTAAGGAAGACTCTGTCAAGAAGCCTCACTGGTTCCAAATGAAAATCAGCGTCGCTACACTTCAAGGAGCGGCTTTAAGCTGAGTTGGGAACAGATTATGTCTCACGCGTACATGGACCACGGCATGAACTGATTTGCGGCCCGTAAATGTTTGTGCCTACGTATAGTACCTAACGTACCTACGTGTAGTAACGTATCATGGGGACCTACCTACACACCTACCTAGAATTCATTCCTTTGTTTTCCTAGGTCTCAATCTACCATTACTGTGGGTAAGCCTACTTGTTTGCCTATCTTCTACCTACCTGCTAGCTATCTTGTAAATTGTACATACACTGATTTATTTGTCCTTTGGTGTGTGTGTGTTTGCAAAATAAATTCTTATCGTTCTTCTATTTATTTCTTTCAATGTTGTTAGTACTAGTGCTAAATTGGTATTCATGCTCAAACTCTTCCAAAATTGGAATGATGCGAAGACGCAAATGTGTCGACACAGGCACACGCAGCTTCACAAGTGGCCTCCCCAACTCCCATAATATATTTAGATGCGAAACTTACGATGTTTGGATGTAAGTGAGTGTTTGTGGCTCAATTATACTCTACCCTACCGACACCAACGCTGCATCACTATCAAAAACCCGCTGCCCGTGCCGCTCAACTCAAAATCAATCAAAACAAGATTGGCGCGCAAACACACCTGTCTCAAATATTTTGATAGTCATGAGTGAAATGTCATCCCGTTCGAGACACTGGGGCAAAAGTTTTGAAATTTTCGTTTCGTGCCAAAACGAACAACAATCATAGTGGATGTAATCGTTTTGTGCGTTCTTGGCAAAATGTGCAAAATATACGTCGACTCGAACGGTCTAAATGTAATGAATGTCATTGTCGAGTAAATTAAAATTGTCAAAGTCAAACACTATTAAACATTCGTGACGTTATACGTCACACGCAGGCATAGGGATGTATTAACTGCTTTTTCTATCAAATACTTACGCTTATTAACAGACGTTATTTTTTAACAAATTAAAAACTTTTAAAGCAATTAACAAAATTTCCGTGCTGTACATACACACAGACGGGCTACGGCAGCGTTGCCAGAATGTTACTTTTGTAACATTATACGTTACTTTTGACCCTCTCATGTTAGCTCCAGTTAAAAACCAGCGCAGCGCAGCGCTTGGAACTCGTTTTCAGCCCATGCTGAGCTCAGGTCTTTTTATGCAGACCGTACAGGCAGCCTTCCACACACACACCAGAAATCTGCGTATTGTGTTTAACGTTGTCATTTTTACTTTTATTATGACGCTTTTATTAGCTTCACCTATAGGTAAGTTTGCTTGTATGTATGTATGTAACCAACCCCTTTGAGCTAGATTTTGTCCTACTTTGAACGATCAGATTTGATTCAAACTTTGCACACCTGTCAAAGGTCGATGACAATGCAAAAACATGAACAAAAATATATTATAGTACCTACAAAAAGCTAAAAAATCACGCTTCTAAAACGAATTGAATTAGAAAGTTAAAAATAAAACAGTTATAATCAATTGAAAATTTTATATTATTGTACAAAAAGCGCGGGGGCTTGATTTTGATTTTCGTAACATTAGTTTATTCTATCTGAAGTTATTATGTATAAAAAAAATTCTATCGATTATTAGAATATATTTTAGTTCAATCAGTTATAAAAGCGTGATTTTTTAGTTTTATAAACTATAATTTATTACTGTTTTATTTCTTGTCGTGTATGTACAGTTTGTTTAGATACGTAGATGTTTTTTTTTTACATATTATAGGCTTGAGTTTGACCGCAATCTCATTTCTTTCTTTCATTCTCCATGTTATTATGGGAGACAGGAATGTACAACCACGGATTGTACGGCTTGGAAAGCACAGCCCGGAATTGATGTACATTTTGGCAGCCAATTCCATGGTTGTGCATTCCGTGGTTGGATATTCCAGGCTGTACAATCTCGGCTCGGGCCGGGAATGTACGACCATGGAAAAGGCTGCCAAATGGTTTCAAATTCTCAGGTTGTGTTTTCCTGGCTGCGTATTCCTGGCTGTACATTCTCGGCACGCAACGGGATTGTACGACCCTGGAAAACACGACCTGAGAATTTGTGACCATTTCTGATTGGTCGCCTGACAATGAATCAGAGTTCATCGAAATTTTGTGCTTCGTTTACAAGGTTACATTTACTAAACCATTTTCAATAAGACGAGTACCACAGATTAAGCGAACTATAAAACCCAGAAACACACTTGTTCAGGCCTTAGATTTTGAGTGCGTGGACTCTATTCTTGCGAATATATTATCTGTCCAAGCTTGCGAATGTCTTGCTTGACTTGCGTTTCCACACCACAGTGAGTGAACATCGATTTACATACGTAGAGTTTTGGTCAGGGAAGAGGGATCCAATCCATGAGCTAATGCTATTCAACGTGGGAATGCAACCAGCGTTCTTGGCACCATGCCTCATGGACACCCACTTTTGCTAGATTTTTAAGGTTTAGTTTTAGTTTTTTTTAATATCATGAATTTTTTGTTGTCTATGGTACCTAATAAAAGTTTTTTTTGTTAATAATGTTTTACTTAACACTAGCTGCCTGTCCCGGCTTCGCACGGGTGGACATTTATTTTTTAAACACATAAATATAGCCTATGTTACTCAAGGTGAACCTACGTCCAGCAGTGGACTGATATCAATTGTTGATCATGATGATGAAAGAACATTCTATAACGTTTGAGCACTACTTTCTAGAACATTTTGACAAATTATTGACAACATTTAAGAATTCACAAAGATTTTAAAAATGTCCCAAAAGTTAAGACGGGATAGGAACCCGCGACCTTCCTGTCAGTGCCGAATAGTCCCTTGGAGTTATTCGTCGAGTATGATTAGGCCGATAACGGCAGCCCTGCGCGTCGCCGTCACAAACCATTAAAATAATACGGTTATATCGTGCACATATATAAATATTACGTGAAATAAAGTAATAGAATTTATATTCTAAGAAACAGAACACAGCGCCATCTATTGGTGTATTTGCAACCTAGATGTCAATCAATATTGAAGAATTTTATCGATGAATCAGGAGGCAATAATGTACGACCCGTTAATGCACAGCATGATAATAATGTACAGCAGGTTAATGTACACACCGTTATTACGATGCCAGGGTTTGGATTAACGACGGGAGTATCCATTGCCTACAAAAAATAAGAAATAATTGAATTGCCTCAGTGTGCATCCAATTAACATGCTGTACAATACATCACGTGACAATTTTGTGCACCCAGTTAATTCGCAGACAATTATTTTACGGCATGATAAAACGAATCCGAAAAATCAAAAAAGCAGCCAAGTGCGAGTCGGACTCGCCCATGTAGGGTTCCGTAGCAACAAGTAACATAATAAAAAGGTTTTTGTAGTTCATCGAAAGGTAAATTGCGGATTGCGGTTTATGACGCATAAAAAAAAACTATTCACTAGATCTCGTTCAAACCAAATATCGTTGAAAGTTTGCATCGTAATGTACAACATAATATATTTTTTTTAATTTTATCATTCTTTTATTTTAGAAGTTAGAGGGGGGGACCAACTTTTTACCACTTTGGAAGTGTCTCTCGCGCAAACTATTCGGTTTAGAAAAAAACGATATTAGAAACCTCAACATCATTTTTAAAGACCTATTCATAGATACCCCACACGTATTTCGTAGAATTTTTTTTTTTGTGTTTCAGTTTCAAGTATGGGGACGCCCCAAATATAATTATAGTTTCTTTTTCTATTTTTGAGTAAAAACCTTAATGCGGTTCACAGAATACATATATATTCGCCAAGTTTCATCAGTCTAGCTCTTACGGTTTTTGAGAAAAATGGCCGTGACATACGGACGGACAGACAGACAGACAGACAGACAGATAGGCATGATTAATCTGTAAGGGTTCCGTTTTTGCCATTTGGCTACGGAACCCTAAAAAGGTTTCGTTTTAACTGGGTGTACAATAGTATGCTGTACTGGACGTACATCATCCGGACCCGATGATTCAACGTACACTGCCATCTATGAGAACTTCCTAAAACTAAACAGTAAACCAACACGAAACAATTAATTGACATTTTATTCGTTTACATTCATGAATGACATATGCGAATAATTGAAAAGTAGGTAGGTATATTTGAGCATTCTAATTAGTCTTCAGAATTAAATTTGATTCCAGAACCTGCCAGGGAATTATTCAATTTAGTCCTTAGAAATTAAGGTTCTTAATTAGAAATTTGCGATCCGGATATATTCTTCTTCTTCTTAGCGTGTTACTGATTCTTTTCGAACCAAGTGTGGTGAAAGGATTTTAAGTGCGCCTCAAAGAGGCTCCTTTCGTGCACTTGACACATATTTTCGAATTTTTTAGGTTCTACGATATGCCGGATATATTAATATGCTATGTAAATTTTAACTTTACCCTTTATAAAATAGGGTCTATTCTGTATTTTTTCTATTCAATTTCTCTCAAAACGCATCCCATACCTATTTGTGTATTATTTATTACTTCACGCATTTAATTGTGAATATTTGAGAGTTTATTGCGCACGGACGCACATGAACCGGTATACCCTTTTGAAGTACATACACAACATAATACCTACTGCGTTTACGTAGCGAGCATGGAAAGCGAGTGACGTTCTTCAAGCTTCGAATGGCGGTGTATAGCTAATTAGCTACCTACCTATACCTACGTTTAGTTTTTAGATTCGTTCATCTAATCTACCTACCTACTACATGTCTCTTTGAAATGGACAGTATGTACCACTGACCAATAGCTTACTGCTTACTAGACACCTACCTATGTACCTTTTTATAACAAAAGTTTGCTTTTATGTAAGAACCTCTTTTAGTTTATCTGGATTTATAAGCATTTCAATTATTTGTGATATTTATTATTATTCTCCGTGCATAATATCCTACCTACACTACCTACCATGATTTTGATTGTTTGATTTTGTGCCTGCCTACACGGCTTATAATAATGTTTATTTCCGACCTTTGTTGAAATTTTTAACATCACTGCAGTAGGTAACATGCACTGAGTGCATGTTACCTAACATATACACTGAGTGCATGTTACCTAACACATACACCTACCTACTTGGGTTGGCTGTCACCTATTCTAGCTAATACCTCTCTAGCATAGTGCCTACCAATTAAGGACATACTACTTAGGTACCTACTACTGGGGTGCGAGGTCGGGTAACCTCCACGTGGTGCACCCTGGTAACACCATGAAACACTGCCGCAGAGTAACTGGGGTAGTGTTTCATGGTGGCTAATAACCCGACACGGGGCGGCTTCCCCGCGCGTCCCTTTGATTAGCAAAGGGCGCAGTGGGGGGCGAGTGGTCTGATGGAGAGCGAAGGGTTGGTTCGTCCCACTCCCGAAACTCTCCATCTATCCATCAAGGGCTGGGTGGCCTGGTTGGCCAATCATAGTAACTCCCTGTACATGATTGGCAAGCTCGGCCACTTACGTGTTTGGAGGCCACAGAGCGATACCAGTGGGACTGGTCGCTAGGGATGGAGGTGGTAAAAGGTTGCGGGTTTACCTGTAATCTGGAGCCACCGGCCCCAGACGGGGGCGAGTGGTCTGATGGAGAGCATCCAACTCTCTATCCATCCATTAAGGGCTGGGTGGCTTGATCAGCCAATCATCGTAATACCCGTACATGATTGACTGGCTTTGCCACTTACGTGTTTGGAGGCCATGGAGCGATACCAGTGGGACTGGTCGCTAGGGATGGGGGCGGCAAGAGGTTGCGGGATTTCCTGTAGCTTTGCGCCGCCTGCCCCAAGAGGGGGCGAGTGGTAGCCGCTGCCAAACAGGGGCCTTTTTGGGATCAGCAGCTGGTCGGGGCGAGGGCCCTGGCTGGCGGTCATGCGGTCCTGGGAAGGCGGCGACACTCTTGGCAAGTGTCACCGTGAGCTTCGGGGGTGGCTATGGGTGTCATTCCCGGGATGTGCTCTTGGCAAAATGCGAGAGGGGTACCGGTGCGTTCCGTTGGAGATCCCGGAACCCCTTGATATGCATCGAGGCCGGCCACGGGGTGGTTTTAGTGAGTCGACGAAGCGAGGTCGTCAACCTCACACTACCTTAGCGCATCCCTCGGTGCGTTAAGGTGTCTGTGTGCAGATTTCCACCCAACACAAAAAAAAAAAAAAGACGGGTTGCACTCCGGGAGTGCCGGCAGAAGTGAAAACTTGCCGCTCGTATTAAAACTTATAAAGTACTCACTCATTTTCTTTCGCTATTCATAATACCTAAATAAATACAGTAGATCTATAAAATCATGTACCAATGACCACTACTACCTGCCGCGGGCGGCCGCTAGTTCATAAAATCTATAATAGGTATGTACCTATACCTACTACAGTCACGAAAAACGCCTTGGTATGCTTGCTACTAACTATTATCTATTCTGTGACGTTACCGTGTCATAGTAACTACTAGCGTATCTGTAGCGTCTTACGCTTTTTCGATCAAGTCACGTGATCCTGACGCCCTGACGCCCTGACGCGAGTTTAAGATTTTATACCCATTACAGAAAAAGTGCTCAACGCCGCTAAAGAAGTTTTCACTTCAAAAAAAAGGTACCTACTACTAGTTCAAACAGTTACCTAAAAGACTTTTCACTCATACCTATTCTTATTATTCTTTAAGGCATTTGCCATATTTCAGCTTAGAAAAATACACATTAGCGGGGTAGTGACTACGTAAGGCCTGCGCACATCTAGGCGACAGCGATGGTGATCACGTGAAACGCTGTAAAAATGACAGCGTTTTAGCTGATCGTCATCACCATTACCTAGATGTGCGCAGGCCTTTAGATACCTACGTAACTATAACTGGTACGGATTCCAAATTTAATCTTTATACATCGCTTGCCGTGTTTGGTGCTCTGTGATCGCATGTATTGTACCTACCTATATTAAGTAACATAGGAATACATAGGATATTAATAATAATAATAATAATAATAATATCGTTTATTTCAGACCAACATAAAATGCACACATTACAAAAATGAAACATTGGGTCCATAGTAATAAATACCTTAGAGACTAACATACATAAAATAGAATAAAATTACTAATCAAATCTTAGGGGATTTTTTCGTTATATTGATATGAACTCCTTCATTCGTAAGAGCTACGAAGTTTCTGTTTAGTTTGTTTGACAAGAGACGTTGTCATATTTTAAATCATATCATTTTATTGCAAATGTTTACGTTAATTCTTTAGTTGAATAAAGCATAATATTTCTCCAGTTTTAGTATCTTTGTATGTATCAGATATCTATCTAGTGGATTCACCTACCTATCTACCTGTTACCGTTCTATGGTTTATTTGCGCCATCTAGCGGGTTTAGCGATGGGCGAATCCGAGAGATATTATTACTAATGTTTCGAAAACTCATATCTCTCGAACTATTCGAAAAACGCTGATACTAATATACTAATCTAGCTAAAAGTAGCCTATGGGTAAAAGTGGTCTGTGAGCAAGCCTGACTGTATGAAACGAAAGAATGAGTATGTATACTAACGAACGACTAACGAACGACTAACGAAACGAATCAAGAAAGATACTATTACCTGTTATTGAATGATATTATCATTCAATAACAGGTAATGATATCAATCAAGCGTTCGAGTGGTGAATGAAATGAATAAACAGAATAACAACATCATCGAACGAATGAATGCCTGCCGCTTACGAAACAATCGATAGAATTATGATAGGGACGGGAAGCATCATAATAAAACCTCAGTAATCTTGGATCAAAACGAGTATTAGTTACCCACCAAAGGATTAACAATGATACACTTAGGCAAAAAAAAAAAAAAAAAAAAAATGCCTAAGAATTAGTAAGTTGAAGTGGCAAAGTGCAGGTCATATAGCTCGAAAAATCAATAACTGTTGGGAAATAAAAGTTCTCGAAAAGCCGCTACGAACCGGATGATGAAACATAGGACGCCTACTCACTCGATAGACCGATGACATTATTAAGATTGCGGGAAGTCAGTGGATGGAAAAAGCTCAGAATCGTTCTTCATCGAAATATAGAGGGAAGGCTTATGTCCAGCAGTAGACTTCTTCAGGCTTATGATCATAATGATGATGACCTACTTATAATTCCTTCCATGGCACATGAACAATCAGTTCCAAAAAACTGAAAGATAGAGAGATAGAGCCATAGACAGACGACCGCCACAGCCAGCGTTTTCAACATAGACATTTTATCAAATGAAATTTTAGTCGTTGCCTATATATTTATTATTATTATTATGTAATTAAAAACAAAAAAAGGATTATTATCAAAATAACTTTTTGCAATGAAAGTCACATGTCACATCCCTAGCCCTTGAACGATAGGCGAACGAACATTGCGTGAGCGAAAATGAATCAGCCAAACTAAGCCCCGCCCCATTCGTCTCTCGAAAAATCTCTCGAATCATTCGAAAGCGGAAGTCATTCATGGACTAATTTCATATTCGAACAGAAAAATTAGTACCGAAAGAACTTTCGAACGCAGTTTTCATTCGAAAATGCGCATCGCTAAGCGGGTTGTATGTGCGTCAAGTGCGCAAGACTCGATCAACCGAGATTCATATTTTATTGAGATCGTGATTTTAGATAATTTATGTAACAACCTGAAGACTTCACGTAGTTCGCTTTAGTTCCGCGAGATGGAACCTATCATAATCATAGCATGTGATGATATTATTGCTTCTACATTTTTTCTTGCTCGTTCACTGATTATAAATATTGCTAATTTTACAATAGCTTTTTTAAACTACATGGAACAAGCAGATGGCCCACTTGATACTGAGCAAGCCTTTTGAAATATAGGAAGTCTTTGAATAACAAATAACAATGCACTTTGCTAAGCTGATAGCTACTCATGATTTACATGGAACGTAATTACAATACTTAGTCAAGAAATAGGTTTACTTACACGTAAAAAATGCGAAATGAAATGTAATGCCTTAAATATAAC
Source organism: Thera obeliscata (assembly GCA_947578465.1). NCBI lineage: Eukaryota > Metazoa > Arthropoda > Insecta > Lepidoptera > Geometridae > Thera > Thera obeliscata. Next base: position 15,606,472 of record OX387912.1, on the reverse strand, counting down.
ATACTAGCAGCCCGTCCCGGCTTCGCACGGGGTAGACAATATTGTTGTACATTATTTTGTTCTATCGCTAATAGTTTCGGCAGCGCATTCGACGAAAGACATTTTAAGACTCATTTTTCTACACCTTCGGTTACCTACATTGTTCAAATTTTACCAAGGATCCCTAATTTTTTTCAAAATGAAATGTAGCCTATTGCGACAAAGCCATGTAAATAAATTAAAAAAAAAAAAATGTAGCCTATGTCAAATTGGAAGAATGTGAAAGATTTTTTTAAATCGGCCCAGTACCCCCACTACATACTATACTCTTTGTCCAGTACTTTTTGAGCCTATTCATTACAAACATACAAACATACAAAAATAGGTACAAATCTTTCCTCGTTATAATATTAGTGTAGACAACGAAAATGATATAAAAAATACTGTTTACGCATGAAAATCAATAAATTATATCGATTATCGATTGTTCGTTCGGCCAATTTTACTTGGTGGAGTTAGCAGGTCTGAACTAAGCAGTAAGCCGGCGGAAATATCCAATCAAAATAGCAAATCGAAGTATAGGTCAAACGGCTAACTTCAGTCTCGCCAACCAAGTTACGCCCGGCCGTTCGTAGTGTACCTTGGAGGAAAGATTTGATATTTACTCAAAGTAGTTGTTGCCGAAAGGGTGTTTCTAATAATGGGTGACGATGATTATCGAATTTGTCACCTGTATTATATTATGTATCTACTTGCATTACAATACAAATACATGTACATAAAATTAGTGCCTGGTCAAGTGTGTGAAATAATTCTATTCAGAATTTAATTTTTTCATCTGTGCTATTTGTCTAATCGAAATTGGGATAGTACAATTTTTACTCTGTAGTTTTAGATAAATGAGGCATAGGATTCCGATCAATCAGACAGTCTCTGTGATTGGTTGACTGTCAATAGCCACTCAACCAATCACAGAGATATGGCAGCCAATTCCATGGTTGTGTAATCCAGGGTGTGCACACGTTTGTACGGCTAGGAAAGCACAGCCAGGATTTTGGAGCCAAAATGTACATCAATTCCGGGCCGTGTATTCCAGGGTTGTGTTTTCCTTGGTTGCACAATCTCGGAACGTTCTGAGAATGTACAGCCATGGAATTGATGTACATTGGTTGCCAAATCCTGGCTGTGTTTTCCTGCCTGTGCTTTCCTGGCCGTGCTTTCTCGGGTTGTGTAATCCATGGTTGTACCAAAGACTATGGAAAACAAGTAGACTGACAATCTCATCCAAGAAAACGTGCATCGATAAATGATTGCCTACAATGACGCTAGATGTCGCTGATCGTTTTGAATCTGATAAAAACGAGTGAAATGGTTTTTACAGTATTCGCAACAATAGGTTAGCTAACTAATTGATATTGTAGTACGACAAAAAATAGAGAGATGGCGTTAATCTGAGTGGCGTTACTTAAACTTGCGGCGTTGCCAGCTTTCGATGGAGCAAAAACAGGGTAGAGTGTGACGCGACGTTGTCAGCTAGTGTACGGAGATTTTATTTTGATGTTTTTAGTTTGTTCCAAGGATTATGGTCATTGCTTAATTGCTAACAAGTTGCGCTGAAGCGTCAAAGTGACACTCAGGCAGGACAGGCAGGACCAACCTGGATTTTTAAAAACATTGGGTTATGTAATAACTTGTTACCTATTTGTAAAATCTTATGCGTAAGTTGTTAGGCAAAGTAAAAAGGCACACCACAATAACGTGTTAGGTATTTATTTTGTTGTGTATGCAAATAAGTTTAAAGATTTAGCATGGAGTTTTAGTTGAGTGATGACTATGACATTTAGTAACAACCTACCGTCTACATACATTGTAGATTGTAGGTATGTACACAATACAAACTGAATGATTTACACACCCATTTTTAGGGTTCCGTAGCCAAATGGCAAAAGCAGAACCCTTATAGATTCGTCATGTTTGTCTGTCTGTCTGTCTGTCCGTCCGTATGTCACAGTCATTTTTCTCCAAAACCGTAAGTGATGAAACTTGGCGAGTAGATGTATTTTGTTAACCGCATTAAGATTTTGACACAAAAATAGAAAAAAAAACTATAAATTTTGGGGGTCCTCATACTTGAAACTGAAACTATAAAAATGTTTTTCATCGGTCCCATACGTGTGGGGTATTTATGAATAGGTCTTCAAAAATGATGTTGAGGTTTGTAATATAGTTTTTTTCTAAACTGAATAGTTTGCGCGAGAGACACTTCCAATGTGGAAAAAAGTTGGTCCCCCCCTCTTAACTTCTAAAATAAGAAAATGATAAAACTAAAAAAATATATGGTATACATTACTATGCAAACTTTCAACGATATTTGGTTTGAACGAGATCTAGTCAGTAGTTTTTTTTTATACGTCATAAATCGTAAACCGCAATTTACCTTTTTCGACGAACTACAAAAACCTTTATATTATGTTACTTGATGCTACGGAACCCTTCATGGGCGAGTCCGACTTGCACTTGGCTGCTTTTTAAATTGCCCGAAAATTGAGTTTCGTTGTTAGCGTGTTTTCCTCGTGTTTATTGTTTAAAGTTTTTTCCGTTTTTCTTAAGAGGGTACCGAGCAAAATAGTGACACAAGCCGAGCAGCAAACGCGATCTTTTGTGTATGCGCATTGAGCTGCGAACAGGTGAAATATGATAACTCAATTTTATTATTATTTGTGCTTTTTACCGTCAAAACAAAGTTTTTTTTTTTGGAACAAATTTTTCAGAGAAAAATGGGATATGAGATGTGGGATGATTATAATATGAAGAAAAGTGGGGCTCTATTCCGGATAAGGTTTAATTTTTTTTTCTTAAATTGTTGTTAACGTAGATATTTTTTATAGGTTTTTGGGGGCTCTGATTGTAAATTCGACACAATTTTTTTTAATCCAAGATGGCAGCTTTATTTTTTTTCTTGAAAAATAGATATGGGTATCGTTTAATAGGTTTTTGGGGACTCTGATTATGAATTCGACATTATTTTTAAATAAATATGGTGACTTCATTTTTTTTCTTAAAAAATGGATATGGGTATCGTTTAATAGGTTTTCGGGGGCTCTGATTGTGAATTTGACATTATTTTTTTAATCCAAGATGGTGACATAATTTTTTTTCTTAAAAAATGGATATTGGTATCGTTTTTTAGGTTTTTTGGGGCTCTGATTGTGAATTCGACACAATTTTTTTTAATCCAAGATGGCGCCTTTATTTTTTCTTGTAAAATGGATATGGGTATCGTTTAATAGGTTTTTGGGGACTCTGATTATGAATTCGACATTATTTTTAAATCAATATGTTGACTTCATTTTTTTTCTTAAAAAATGGATATGGGTATCGTTTAATAGGTTTTCGGGGGCTCTGATTGTGAATTTGACATTATTTTTTTAATCCAAAATGATGGCTTCATTTTTTTTCTTAAAAAATGGATATGGGTGTCGTTTAATAGGTTTTTGGGGGCTCTGATTGTGAATTTGACATTATTTTTTGAACACAAGTTGACGGCTGCATTTTTTTTCTGAAAAAATGAATATGAGTATCGTTTACACATATCGTAACAATGTCAAACGAGCGACAAAGAGGAACAATCGGCCTCCACGTTCGGCAGCGTTCGACATCTGTCTCTCTCCTATTTGAGTGAGCGATGCGTCCGCGTGGACAGCTGTATGACGTTGTCACGTTCAACTGTCGTCAGTTAACTGACTTTACAGACAGCTGATTTTTTTAAGGAAATGTAGAACTTGCATTACTGCTGAAGGCCAACAGTTTGAACATTTGCTGTAAATCCTTGGTGTAGTTAAATTAAAATCACGATTGAAGAAATCCTAGGATTTTATTTTATTTCAAACTTTCACTTAAAACTAACAAATTACTTGAACACCCATGTTTATTACTCTTTCGACAAGATGGTGGCTCTATCTGTTTACTTGCAATGTCGAAATGGTATTTACTTTTACCTGTAAATTGTGAGCGGCTTAAAAACACAGCGTAGGCATTTTAAGTTCATAATTTAAATTAATGGGTACAAACATTTTATCTCATGAAATAAAATTGATTGGAAATCCGGTTTATTTGAAAAAACATTTTTTATTTCGAAAACTAAAAAGTACTCTAGCAAGTATTATACCATTTTGGAATCCTGAATAAATGTGCCATTTTTTAAAGTTACTTGCCATAATAATGTAGTACATTTTTTTAGCAGTACAGACGGTTAAAGTTGGGTGATGTAATTATCTGAAATGAAATGTTGGCCAAAACTCCACGATTTCATTGAAAACTGAGGCAGTTATGGCTTAATTTTGAATTGTAATTTACAGAAGGGTTATTCGTGCTTACGTTGCAGAAAAAAGTTAATATTTGTAGTCACAGGACTTAAGAGATCATCACAGGGTGTCAGTTTTTCCTGTTTTTTTTAAATACTCATAACTCCAAAGTTACATAACAAATATTTTTATTTATATTTTTCTGATAACTGTCATGACTTGGCGCATCACCCGTTTTCGGCTGGACGTTGACTTAAGGGACACCCTGTATATTAAAAAAAATCCTCAATCTTGGATTCAAAAATGAATAGCAAATGCGAGGCGGAATATAGTTTAAAACTAGTTTTTTCGTGTGCGCGAGCTGCATGCAGCTCGCGTGTCGGTGTGCTACTCCCAGTTTTACATTTGTTTACACTTTAAAAACCCCAAAAAGTAGTAAAGAAAGTCCTAAGGAACCCTAAAAATGTTTACATAATCAACGTCCTAGGTGAAGTAAAATTCCAATCAAAGTCTTAAGGAACCCTAAAAGTCGACCACATAATCAAATTCCTCAATGTAGTAGAACCCCAATCAAAACCCTAAAGAACCCTAGAACGCACTAAGCGTTTTGGCTCCACCTTCATTATGCTAACCTCCAGGGAATGGAACTCATTGCCGGCGGCTGTTTTTCCTGACCACTACAATCTGGGCCTCTTCAAGGCAAGAGTGAATAGGTGTCTTCTAGACCATCCTGCTCCATCGTCGGCTACATCGTCGCTTACCACCAGGTGAGATTGTATCCAAAGGCTGGTCTATATCTTGTAAAAAAAAAAAAAAAAAAAAAAAAATTGTTTACATAATCAAGGTCTTAAGTGAAGTAAAATTCCAATTAAAGGCCTAAGGAACCCTAAAAAATGTTTATTTTATCAAGTTCCTCAATGTAGTAAAACCCCAATCAAAATCCTAAGGAACTCTAAAAATGTTACCATTATCAAGCTCCTAAGTGTAGTTGAAACTCCGATCAAAGTCCTAAGGAACCCTAAAATTGTTTACATAATCAAAGTCCTGAGTGAAGTAAAATTCCAATTAAAGGCCTAAGGAACCCTAAAATTGTTTACATAATCAAGGTCCTAAGTGTAGTTGAAACTCCAATCAAAGTCCTAAGGAATCCTAAAAGTTGATCAGTTAATCAAGTTCCTCAGTGAAGTAAAACCCCAATCAAAGTCCTAAGGAACCCTACAATTGTTTACATAATCAAGGTCCTAAGTGAAGTAAAATTCCAATTAAAGGCTAAAGGAACCCTAAAAATGTTAACATTATCAAGCTCCTAAGTGTAGTTGAAAGTCCAATTAAAGGCCTAAGGAACCCTAAAAGTTGTTTATTTTATCAAGTTCCTCAATGTAGTAAAACCCCAATCAAAGTCCTAAGGAACCCTATAAGTTGTTTATTTAATCAAGTTCCTCAATGTAGTAAAACCCCAATCAAAGTCCTAAGGAACCCTAAAAATGTTAACATTATCAAGCTCCTAAGTGTAGTTGAAACTCCAATCAAAGTCCTAAGGAACCCTAAAAGTCGACCACTTAATCAAATTCTTCAATGTAGTAAAACCCCAATCAAAACCCTATACGGAACCCTAAATTTTACGTAAAGCCAAATCCTCAACGGGTCGGAACCGCTAGAAGGGACCTTGTCGCGCGACCTACAAGCAGGTCCAAAATGAAGTAAAACGGCAAACATAGGAGGAAAGGGTTCTGGGGGGCCGAGGGGGGGTCCAGCACGGCTCGCTTCGCTCGCCGCGCTGTTCTTCGTAGTCGCGTGGCGGCTCGCTTCGCTCGTCGCAACGCTCCCCCCTAGTTCAGGTAGGGGGGTTCTGGGGGGCGTAGGAAGGTCACAGCACGGATCGCTTCGCTCGCCGCAATGCTCCACACGAAAATAAAAGGTCAAAAATAGGGCATTTTTAGGTTTTTTAAATAATAAAGGGGTCTAGACGGAAAAGGGGGGAAAAATTTATTTTGCTTTCAAAATAATCACACCTTCCCTACATGACCCAAAAAAAAAAAGTCTCGCAAGTCACTCCGCTTGGAAGATACGAAAGGGGGGGAAAAAAAGGGGTAGGAGGGGGAAGTTTTTTTGTTCTTTCAATTCAGGAAGAAACCCTCTATACGAAACCCCAATCGAAACCCCTCTATCTCGATGGCATCTGGTAGCACTCTAAAAAGGGGGGGTCCTGGGGGGCAAGGGGGGCAAAATTTTTTGTGCAATCGAAATCACTCGTGATCGTCTTTAGGTTCCCCATAAAAAAATTATGCAGGACCTCTCGGTTGCAGAGCCCCTCACCAAAAAGTCCATTAAAAACATAATTATGAAACACATCACGATCATCATGGGTTACCTACTTTTACCATTCTAGGTGTAAACGGAGTCGAGCGAACCTATCATTGTGTGCGTGAGTACGCACACAACTAGCGAGCCGCAGTAAATACCTATTTTCCGTCCGCCTTGTTTGCTCGATACCCTCTTAAATAACTTACCTTTGCTTGCCTACCGGACTTGATTGACTACGCCTACCTGTAACCTGTGCTTATTAAACGGACTTCGATTGCCCAAAGAACACTGTCTGACTGTCACAAAAATGTATCTTTGAAGGAAAAGTTCATGATAGTCCTAAAACCAAAGTTTTGAAAAAGACTGCATTAACATTACTGTTACGGATAGGTGGAATTTAAAACACTTATTTGAGGAAGTTAAAAGAAAACCGGCCGGGTACGCGCGGACAAGCTAGTGCTCAGTACCGAGGTTCAAATCCAACTATTTTTGTAGCTGTCCGCGCGCAAGCGGGGGTAGTCTCCAGTTTTATTCAACGAACAAGGTAAGTACATTTTATATTTTTTTAAATCTACCTACACTTTATAATTTAAAAATTGTTTTTTAATATTATTACAGGTTCGTGAGGTGCGTCTGTCTACATTCTCCGCCCAGTGTCACGTCAGGGACACTGATTAGCAACAGGAAGCAGCACCAAGCGAGTAACAGGTCGGAACTCCAGTCTCGGCGTTTATTTCCACAGTGCGTCATACACTTGTCGGGTCCGGACAATAGTAAATCCGCGGTACCTCTCGGCCAAGTGGTTTTGGTAGGTGCTACTCGGCCAATGCGAAGAATGCCCCACTCGCCTATTTGAACAGCAGAAGTACAGCAGTGCAGCAGCGACGACAACTTCTCTAAATGCAGAACAGCTAAGTCGACGCTCTCAGTTGCGTGTACCATTTCTAACGTTTCTTTATTTATTTTTATTTTTTCTTTTTCAGGTGCGGCTGTCATCCAGGGCCATCCGGGATCATCTTTTTCGCACAGGAAACCAGCATCTCGGGACCATTGACAATCTTTGTGTAATTTCAAATTCATATATTTTCTTTCTGAATGTGTGTAACACAACTTGTCTAAATAATTTGTAGTCCAGTACATACCACTCTTATGATTCATTGAAAAATAAATTATATTTATTTGTAATCTGTGTTTCTTTTGTATGACACCATCGCTGAGGCAGTATGCGCGTACTGCACCCTGTAGATGTACTCGTAGCTCAGGAATCGAATCAGGATTTGTAGGTATGTATACGCGCCAGTAGACGACACAGGCGGCGCCGGGCGGCGTAAGCGGCGGGCGATGTGTTACATTACATAACAACAAATAATGCAGCTCATTTTTCTCGCTTGAACTTGAAGTGATTTGTATTTTATAACTTTTGCATCCTAAAACTTGCTTTTGTAAACAAGGGAACCATCTTGGTATGCTAGTCCGATATTTCATCTGTTGAAGTTGTAGAATCCAATCAGTAAAAATCTTGCCATATTTCGTAGGTATTTGTTCGTATGCTGATATCTTCTTATGAATGTTTATGAGTGTGCGTGAGGGCGACGCATCAGCTGTGGTCTCGCAGGCACCTGTGCGCGCGGCCACCAGTGGGGAGGTGGTAGTGACGGCGCGGGAGCAGGCAGCGTGGCGGGGCAGGTAGCTGGAGGCGGGGGCGGGGGAGCAGCTAAGCTGTTCCAGTGCACACTCAGAACATTGATGCTTCGAAAGACAGAATCCGTGAACACACGAACCTAGCGGTGTTACGGTGGCACAAGGTTCATTTTTGCAGAGCATTATTGTCTTGGCGCGATGCAATGGTAATTGTCCTCACCAATTAATAACTTTGTTTTTACATTATCACTACACGAAATGAGACAGTTCATATGTAAATTTAGTTCATCACTTTTTCTCGCACTTAGTTCTCGCAGAATTATTGTTTATGTTTGTAACTTTGCACTTTTTATCAGCTACAGATTTTTGTCGATTCTTCGTTACATTTTTACGATTGATCTCGTTATTGTAGGCTGGTATAAATAACTGCGTTGGTCTATGTCTTTTGCGTGCGCTTTTTTCTAAGGCTGCTAGGTATGTCCGCGGCTAACTTTTGCCCGAGTAAAAACTTTTCAAATTGAAAGTAATTTTTGTTGTATCTTTTTTGAAGTGATTTTGGTTTTTCAGTCTACGTAAATATGATCCTTCGCGTATTCTATATTCAAAAGTAAGGACAATATTTCCGCGCATGTTTAAGAAAAATATAGTTATAGATGTCTTCTAAAGTGCTTTAAGGTTTAATCCTACTAGAATAAAGAAACTAACCAAAGTCGAGGGCGGCAGTTAGTCTACTTGCAATAAAAAAATAATTTTTCATTAGCGCCATCTATTTTAAAAAAGCATCACTTAGTATGTACCTTACAAAATACCACTACGCCACGCCATCTATCAATAGGTATATGAACATTGAAAATATTGCTCTTTCCAGGCTATTTGCCAGCGCCATCTAGAAATAGCCCGGAATTTTACCATTTTTTGAGTCACAAAATTTTGTTCTCTATTAGCAGTCTACTTGTTTTCCTTAGTCTATGGTTGTACATTGTTATTATTACACACTTCAATACAAAATTAACTTCAAAAATATTTTACTGTGAAACGGAAGGCATCCAAAAATGTTTCTGTTTCTAGGTAATAAGATGCCTCAAAATAGTGTATCGTTTTCCACAAAATTTATAGTAATGTTACTTTTCTTGTGAAAATGTTACTTTTTGAGGTGTCTCATATTATATTTGACTATCTGCCACTTGCAACACTAGACTGCGGGCTATTACCTACTTTTCGTTCGTGAAAAAATTAATCAAATCGAAAATCTTTCACTGACTGAATACGTGCGTGAAAAAAGCAATATTTTCATAATTTTGTGATTGCTCAGTGTTAACGCTACATTAGTGATTAGTATTCTAGTTAATTATTTGGTAATATACCACTGTTTAGTGACAATGACGAACTCTTTCGAGAACAAGTCGTATTGTTTCCATTATTGATAAGCTTGAGAGATTCCTTTGGGTAATTAACAGCCGCAATGTATAGAAGAGAAGAGCCGGCATGGATGAAGGGCACCGTGGGGCTGACGGCGGCCCGGGAGCGCGGAGACCTGCACAGGGAGTTCGAAAGTCGGCTGAGGGTCACTCAAAGTATGATCGGCAGAATAGGCCTGGAACAAGAGCTCCGTGGGCACGGAGGCTGTGTCAACTGCTTGGAGTGGAACAAGGATGGATCGTAAGTTCCATAATCTACATTTTACCTTTTGAAGTTAAACATAGATGATGATTACGTTGCGTGATGTCGTAGAGTCTTGGCGTCGGCCTCTGACGATCTCCACGTCATCCTGTGGGACCCCTACCGCTACAAGCAGCTGCACAACCTAGCCACTGGTCACTCCGGCAACATATTCTCTGTAAAGGTAATATTACTCTTACTGCTTGCATTTTTTAAATTTATTTTTCTTGCCTATGGTTGTGGCATAAATTCCTAACATCCATGTTGCTTATTTAATAGGTACAAATCAACTATGAAAACCCTGTTTTGCGAGCGACTGGTGAACTTGAAATAGGTTTTATAGAAAAACCTGTGATCTCTGTGATGAACCAGCTTCACTGAACACTTATTAGCAGAGTCCTAAACATTGATATGAATTTGTAAAAGACATCTGTTATATTGGATGCATTTACTGCTTACTGTTATTAAAGTTTATTGTGAACCGCAATCATACATTTTCCTTGGTACCTCGTTACTACAAAGATAAGTTTATAATTAAATAGATTAAACCGGAATTTATCCCAATTATCTTTTTTATAATTTCCACAAAACTATGTATAACCAATTGTGTTAGTTTAAAAAGTGCTAAGGTAAATTCATATTTTTACTTTATAGGTAACTTGAGCAGCAAAGCTTGCCTACTTCATTATGATGATCTTTGTGACCTCAATGACTCAGTAGAGTAGCAATAATAATCACTATACTTATTGCATAAATACAATTCATAATAATCAACACTCCTAGGAACGATTTGAACTAACGTTTTAGCATTGTTGGTTCAATACCAACCCCCCTACCTACCTAAACCCCTAGTTCAAAATGTACCGCATGATAAACTTGCTGAACTTAGCAAATGTTTGTGCAGTTCATAAGTCCGCAAGTGCTGGCGACGTGCGCTGCCGACAGCTCGGTCCGCACGAGCGACATCGACGCGGGCGCCACGCTGCGGGACTGTACGTGCCACTGCGGCCGCGTCAAGCGCCTCGCCACCACGCCCGACAACCCTAACCTCATGTACTCTGCGGGCGAGGATGGCTTTGTCCTGTGAGTGCATCCCTCACACCATCCACTCATCATCGTCATCATCAGCCAGAAGATGTCCAAGAAGAAGAAGCAGGAAGAACGATTCTGAGCCCTTTCCATCCATCGACTTCCCACGATCTTTACAATGGCGCCCTACGAGAACGTTTATTCCCCAATGGTTGTTGGTCCAACATCAACCAACCATCCACTACTCTCATATAATTACAACCTGCAAATCGCATTGTCCACAATCGCACTGCTGGACGTCCTACTGTTTTCAATCATCAAAGTAGGAAATATTTTAGCAGTGAACATGTCGCCTACTTGACTTTAGGTCTAATTTTAAGTAGCTTTTTGTGTAGCATAAGTTTAGTCCTATAAGAAAATGTACAATTTCGTTTGGCTTACTTAAATGATATAGTTGTTGTTGTGTTCCAGTCAGCACGACCTGCGTGCATGGCACCGCTGCGGGGGCGCGGCGTCCAACGTGTGCGTGAGCCTCCTCAACCACCTGGGGCTGTACGCGGAGGCCAAGTGCGTGGCGGTCAACCCGTGCCGCCCGCACCTGCTCGCCGTCGGCGCTAACGACTTCTTCGTACGGATATATGATACCAGGATGATCAAGCTCTCCAATAATGTAAGTTATGCTATTGTACCATCACCTAAAGTTCTGCCTTACCACCTTAGGGGACGTTCAAGTATTACGTAAGTGCTAAAGGGGGGCGGAGGGTCTTTGCTTTGCTTATTTTTGATGACATGGTGGGTGGAGGGGGTCGATATCGTGATTAATTCATCAGTTATTATTAAGTTTTTCACACCAATGGCAACCAATGATTACGTAAGCATGGAAGGGGGGGGGGTTGAGGTTTGATAATTTTGCTGACAAGGGGGGGATAAATAATTCTGAAAAATCTGCTTACGTAATACTTGAATGGCCCCTTAGGGGTGCATTTTCTGTGACGCTAGTTACCAATATCCCGCTTTGATTTGATTGTGACCAGATTTTAACCTGTGTTTGGAAATGTAAATGTCATAAAACAGATGGCTTTTGCTAAGTGCAACAGATGTTTACGTCTCCCATTGGTCAAAATTAGTGAACAATGAAACGGGCAGAGTCAGCTAGCTAAACGCTTGCAAGCAAATCTGTTTCTGTAAGGCAGAAATTTTGCCGATAGTGCATGCGGAACGCGTTAGAACGTAACTCAATCATGCCTTTACGGTGAGATCGATTTATAGGGGTACATTTTGTATTACTTGAGTACCACACGACACATGAACATAGATTTTTTGACAGATATCCGTTGAAAAATTACAAAAATTTATGCTTTAGGCTTGACTCAGACTCAAGCACCGTTTTGGAATACGGGATTAAGATCGCGGGAAGTAGATGGATGGAAAGGGCTCAGAATCGTTCTTCCTGGAAATGTGTAGGGGAGGCTATGTCCAGCAGTGGACTTCTTCAGGCTGATAATGATGATAATGATGACATGTGGCTTAACTGGCATCGCAATAATAGGGTGTACAATAACATAATGCACATTACGCCTCTCAAAGTGATCGGCATCACAGATCGCAGCTGATCTGATGAATGGATGAGTGTCAGGTGTGACGTGGTGTGGTCTAGTGGTCCAGAGCACTGGTGGTCTAGTGGGAGCGGCCCCGCCTTCCGATCCGAAGGTCGTAGGTTCAAACCAATGAGTTTTTCTGTCGAAAAATGTATGTGCACTATGCCAGTACTCTCAAACGGTGAAGGAAAACATCGTGAGGAAACCGACGTGTCGTAGAACCTAAAAAAGTTCGAACAACACGTGTCAAGGGTCACGCAAAAAGGGCTTGTCAGCGGCCTACTTGCGGAAAAAACATCAAGTGCGGATGATAAAATTTTCTGGATTTTCCGACGTGGTGTGGTGTAACAGGGCCCGGGCGCGCTGGGCGCGGAGGTGCGCGCGCTGTGGGAGCGCCAGAGCACGCTGGGCCAGCGCGCCGGCCGCGGGGACCCCGACGACAACATCCCGCGCCAAGCCGCGCAGTACTACGCACCCGGTCAGTACTCATACTCACTACTCCAACAACACTAAACTGATTAGATATACATCTAAAGTGTTGTTGCATTATAATAGCAACAGGTTATTTTAAGTTAGTGCCATTTCGAGATGGGTATGGGTTTGATGAAAAAAAAAAATTGAATTTCAGTTCTAAGTATGGGGACCCCCAAAATGTCTTGTTTTTTTTCTATGTTTGTGAGAAATCTTAATGCGGTTCACAGAATACATCTACTTACCAAATTTCATCAGTGTAGCTCTTATAGTTCCGGAGAAAAGTGGCTGCGACATACGGACGGACAGACAGACATGACGATCTATAAGGGTTCCATTTTTGCCATTTGGCTAAACCCTAAAAACACCGCGTTTACAATGTACTGTGTATTTTTGATTATTATTTATTCAACGAAAATAACAGTTAGGTACTTGTAATTCCTCCACAGGTCACCTGTCCATAGAAGCGTCATTATATACAGCATACCACAAAAAAGCTGTCACATACCTGAACTTCAGCCATGATGGCAACGAGCTGCTTGTGAACCTGGGCTCAGAACAGGTAATTAAATAATCTTCTTCTTCCTGCCCTTATTCCACTTTATGTGAGGTCGGCACAACATGTCTTCTTCCTCCATTCCCCTCTGTCAGCCGTCATCTCTGCATTCACTCCTCTCCTATCCATGTCATCTTTCAATCACGTTTTCCTTGGTCTACCTCTGCTCACATATCCATCCACATCCATACTCATTACTCTCCTAGGGCTACCGTGCCCTTCTAGCAAATGCTGAGTGGCTAACCTTTTTTGCCGTAATTTAATCTTAGTTGAACTGTACTTTTAAATTTTAAGTTGACGCAAAATAAATTATTTCTATTTCTATAAGGTGTTTTTAAATATGTGTACTATGCGAAGGTGGGGGGTTTCAGACCACAATGGTGATCAGTTGTGGGGGGGAGATAATTAAAAATTCCTATTTTCAGTTTCCCATACAAAAATATTTAATTTCATAATGCCTAAATAAATTGACAACCCTATCCTTGTAACCCCTTGACCCCTTGACCTACTACCTCTGTAGCTGAGTTTAGGGTTGTCACTTTGTATAAAGTCAGCTGTTCATGTTGAAACTTCGTTGCAGTTTTTTTCAGAGATACCAATCGAAGTTCGAAAAGTCGTTGAAGAAAAGTTGTTCCCTGGGGGGTGGAAATTCACCCCCCTTCAGGATAGTACACATATTTTGATACACGTTGTATAGATAATGTTTACTTTTAGATATACCTATTCGACGTGAACGGTGGGCAGCGGCCCGCGCTAGTGGAGTCCTTCATAATCCAACACAACCACGGCTGCAAGGAGGAGAGTCCTCGCGCCGCCAACGGAACCAACGGAACCAACGCCAACGCGGCCCAGCCGCCGCTATCCGCCGCCGTCAGACAACTCAAGGAGATGGTAATCTATATACTTATTGTACAGAGTGTGCACCATAAAGCTAAAAAGAGGTGGAATGGTGCCTTATGACGAGTCCGTTCACAATATTTAAGAACCGTAGTAACGCTATATAACATACCCCAAAAAAACTAATATTATCTTCTTCTTCCTGCCCTTATCCCACTTTATGTGAGGTCAGCACAACATTTCTTCTTCCTCCATTCCCCTCTGTCAGCAGTCACCACAAAAAAGCCGTAAAAAAAGGTACGTAGGCCTTTCTGTTAAAATAATCTGGTTCCTTGACATGACAGCTTACTAGGGTTGACAAAATTTTTGGCTCTGATAATTTATTACGGGGTATTGTGGACGTTAATTCGAATCCGTTAAAGTTCAGTTTTTCCGTTACTTACGTTTTGAGTTGTGCTATGTCCAGGGCAACGAGCTGGTGAGCCAGGGGAAGTACCAGAGTGCAGTGGACTACTACAACGCGGCCATCGCGCGGTGCCCGGACTGCGCTATCCTATACTCCAACCGAGCCGCCGCGCTTATGAGGCGATCCTGGTAACTATTCAACAAACAAAGTCTTATCACCGGCCTAACAATCTCACCGGATCTCACACTCTCAAACTGACGTTCATAATGTCGTATTATTTGTTTTGCTTGCCTATATTTAAATTGTTTTTTGGATTTTAGTCCTATTAGTTTTCTTTCTCTCGTGTCTTGCCTTGTGTCTGTGTTATCTGCTTTTGGTTTCTGATAGCAATAGAAATCAAACTTTAGCCGAGATACAGGCTGGTCCTATTGCGGGGATCGCCAGTAATTTGTATTTATCTAGGCAAATGTTTTGGCTGTTAATAATGGGGTTTTTTGAATAGAAATGCAATGCTCTCAAAGAGTAAATAAAAACATTGTGCGGTCACCTATTCGCCTAACAAGCTTAGTAACTGCGGCAAAACCACCAAAAGGTATGAGGAAGTCTTACGTCCAGCAGTGGACTTGCATACGCACAATAAATAAATAATTGACCGATAGCGAGCGAAGTGTTTTTGCCCCATGACTGGTGAAGTTAGCTTTCCTCAGTCAGTTTGTTGTACTTCTTATCTAAGCATATTTTGCAGAGGAAACTTGATCTTTTAGTGCGCCACAAAAAGGCTCCTTTCGTGCAAAACAAACGAAACTTGGTGTACAGGTTAGGCGACTTTTTGTTAGTTTTTAGGGTTCCGTAGCCAAATGGCAAAAACGGAACCCTTATAGATTCGTCATTTCTGTCTGTCTGTCCGTCCATCCGTATGTCACAGCCATTTTTCTTTGAAACTATAAGAGCTAGACTGATGAAAGTTGGCGAGTAGATGTATTCTGTGAACCGCATTAAGATTTTTACACAAAAGTAAAAAAAACCCAAAAAATTTGGGGGGTATATATACTTGAAACTGAAACTAAAAAAAAAATTTTACTATGCAAACTTCCACCGAAATTTGGTTTGAACGAGATTTATTGAGTAGTTTTTTTTTATACGTCATAAATAGTAAACCGCAATTTACCTTGCGACGAACTACAAGAACTTTTATATTATGTTACTTGTTGCTACGGAACCCTTCATGGGCGAGTCTGACTTGCACTTGGCCGCTTTTTTTTGTAGTAACTTTAAGTAGGTCTCGCGAAGTCTAAGTGACGTAATGTGTTGCGTGTCGCAGGTCGGGCGACACATACGCGGCGGTGCGCGACTGCTACCGCGCTATCCGACTGGACTCCACGCACGTCAAGTCCCACTTCCGCCTCGCCAAGGGCCTCATGGAGCTCAAGCGGCCGCGCGAGGCGCACGAGTGCTTGCTCTACTTCAAGGTACCTAGCGCCGCCGCCGCCGTCCGGGCTACCTTTTACCTTCGAGCACACCTCGGTCGGACATTCTACTCAATCACATACAAAAGCCGCGGTCTACCTAATTACTCAGGCATACGTAAATGTATGATGATTTGTACACGTGCGACTGTGTGCGTTTCGTACACAGACACCACACTAATGCGTGTGTCAAATCAGATTAGCGTGAAAATATGAAACGGCGGTGAGGTGCGGAAGCCACGATTGATGGGGGGGAGACCAGTGTCCGTTCTACATACTTCCTAGGAAGGAGTGAGTACTGAGATGGCGAGTGATAGGGGGAATGGAAGAAAAATACATGTTGTGCCGACCCCACTTAGTGAGATAAGGGCAGGAAGAAAAAGTTCTGTGCCCCAAGCCTGCATTCCTATCGCAAACTTTTGGTGAATTTCGCCGAGCATAACCTCGTGATTCCAACCAATCGACTGCAAGCCTCGCAGCCATTATAAAATGCTGCAGTTCACCAAAAGTTTTAGTGAACTTCAACGAGCATAGACAAATCCTATGACTTTTGGTGAATTGCAGCATTTTTTATTGGTAAATATGTGATATTGTATTGACAGCGAGTAAACATCTGTGTTCACCACATAAATATGTGTTCTCGGTGGGGATCGAACCCGCGCCCTCCAGCCAACTGAGTTTTGAAGACTGGCCGTAGGTAATGTATAGTTTGTTTCAGGACAAATTCCCCCGGCACGCGTCCAGTCACGCCGTGTTCCTGCTGCAAAAGGATATTGACTCGACGCTCGTCAAAACAGAGACGCACGCTGATGAAGGTACACAACACATTTAATTTTATAACCTAGTGTTAGCCGGTTTTGGAAATAGAACATCCCTACTGTGACCGAACGATGAGAGACATCACTAAATGAAATTACTGGCACGTGAGGCTGAACATATGTATGCTTCAAGATGATGGACGCAGGGCAGTGCATCGTAGGGCACGTTCCTGACGTGAGTGACCTACGAGGCAAAACTTTGTTATAGGCGATGGTAACCACTTAAAATCTGGTGGGCTATATGTTTGTTCCAGCAGCTAGAAAAACTAGTCGAAAGGGAAGAAGATGCGTCGTGATGCGTAAAAAAATATAATAGTAGTGGAAAAAAAGAGGCATCGTTTTAACAGTGTGTACATTACATTAACAGTGTGTACATTAACCGGAGCCATTGTGTTGCAGTGAGCAGCAGTAACAGCGGCGAGGGAGACCAGGGCCCGCCCACCAGCACGCTGGAGAAGCAGCTGCGCTCCACGGCGCTCGACTACGGACAACGCTTCCTCGGACACTGCAACACCACCACCGACATTAAGGAGGCCAACTTCCTCGGACCCAATGGGGAATATATCGCCGCTGGGTTAGTGGAATGACTCATAATATTATACAGGGTTATTCATTATTAGCTACTCAAACTGACAGGACCATTTTTTTGGGTCATGAATATTTGTTTGGCCGAATCAATTTAATTCCTAAACTGATTTAAGGCTTGAAGTGCGAGCGAGAGCGCGGAACGACCTACAAAGAGGCACAATCGGCCTCCGCGTTCGGCAGCGTTCGACATCTGTCTCTCTCCTACTTGAGTGATCGATGCGTCCGCGTGGACAGCTGTATGACGTTGTCACGTTCAACTATCGTCAGTAAACCGACTTTACAGGCATCCGATTTTTTATTTTATTTGTTGAACCTAATTCCTGAGTATTTGTAGCTAATAATGAATAACCCTGTATAAGAGGTTAACGTGGTACTGGTATGTCATGCGAAGGGAGGAATGTCATGTAACAAGAAGAGTGCTTGATATGAATGTGGATGGGTATAGAAGTAGAGGTAGGCAAAAGATGGATGGATTGTATGAAGGATGACATTGGTTAGAAAGGAGTGACTGCTGAAATGATTCTCTTCTCCTTGCCCCACTTTATGTGGGGTCGGCACAACAGGTTTTCGTTGTCCACTCTCCTCTATTAGCCGTCATTTCAACAGTCACTCCTTTATTACCCATGTCATCCTGAACAACATGTCAATATTATGATTGACTTTTTAAAAGTAAAACATCAAAACATGTTTTCATTATAATCTGCCGTCATTTTTACCAGACTAGCGATGTATTCCGATCTCGGCAGCACGCAGCAGTGCAGCATCACTGCTGCCTGCTGCTGAGATCGGAATAGAATCATAATAGAGAGCATTATGTCCTCAATAAGTAAGTGTGTAGTTCAGATGACGGTAGCCTGTTCATCTGGTGCCGCCAGTCCGGCAACATAGTGCAGTGTCTGCGCGGCGACGACTCCATCGTGAACTGCGTGCAAGCGCATCCCTCCACCTTCCTGCTGGCCACCAGCGGCATCGAGGCCGTCGTAAGGCTCTGGACTCCGCAACCAGAGGTACTGGCGTTACATACACGGGCAACATTAGACGCTCACTAAGCACTATTTTAATCGAAGTGGAAAAGCATAGAAGCCAATTTACACCGCCCCAGAATGGAACGGAATAGAAGTGTCAATTTCGCCTCATGACGCAGAAATTCACCGCACAAGGCACCAGAGAATCCTCGAGAATGCGTGATGATTCCGCAGAAGACGTGTAACCTATTAAAGTGTGTTATACAATTGATATAAAGTTCATTATGCTATATACCATTCCTCGCTTCCGTTCCATTCCACGGCGGTGTATATTGACCCTAAGAGATATTGCTCATAGCGTAATCTGTTGTCCAGGAGGGCGGCGACGAGAGCCGCGTGATAGCGGACGCGGGCCAGGCCGCCACCGCCAACCAGCAGCGCATGCGCAGCGACCCCTTCGAGGCCATGCTCCTCAACATCAGCCTCGCGGGCGTGCCCGACGTGGACCTGCAGCCGCCGCCGTGCCGCCCCTCCTAGCTGTGAGTATAGCGGCCGAGGCATGTGCTCCTCAACATACCAACGACTCAACTGCCGCCCTTATACATTTCCAGGAAGCGCCGTCAATTTAGCCCTGCAAAGCCAACGTTATGATGCCACTCACTTATCAAAGAGAGCCTCGGAAGTAATGATATCTTTTCTCTTTGCAGGTAACTCACATAGATGATGATCACCAATTATATTTAATAATATATAACGTCGGGTAGATAAAAGGTGCGATTAAATTAAGTTTTGTAAATATTAAAATTGTAAACAGTCACTATTTTAATTTTCTATTTATCGCCAAGGTTAAGACGCGAATGGACATACTCAGTTCAATAAAATTATGACAATGTAAATGAATAGGCATCATGTACGGTACGCTAAACCCTAATACATTAACATAATACATTACTCCCTTATTACTCCAGTATCTCAGATATTAGGTTACTACTCTGGTAAATAAAAATATATAAAAAAATGCGGACTAAATTACAAAATATATATCAAGAGATGATCTCGATAAAAAGTGTATCTATGTTACAGATGTTGAACGGAGAAAGACTGATTAAAGATTATAGTAGATTGGTTCTGGATTTTACCTATATTATATTTATGCTTACCTGGCTGTAAATAATAGCTTCCCGGTTACAATTTGGATTGGGTTGTCGTCACATATAAGCTACACAGGTGGCATCCTCAACAAATGATTTCGTTTCTTTTCATAAATGGTGCCAATCTATTGTTCTTATTACTCTTGGTAATATCTTGTTTATATATTATGATGTTGATTTCATGTCATGTTAATAAATGCTAAAATTGTAAGCAAAGTGTTTTTTTTTTCAATAAAAACTATAAAATCCTGTCCTAGATTATTATTCCTAATAAAAATTACGGACCATCTAAAAAATGAAACAATATAAATATTTTTAATCATTTATTCTGCAAACTGATGCAGTGGAGTATCAATGAAAGTTGGTGATGATTACTTACCCAGAAGGATATTTCCGTGATCACTATACTCTGAACTGGTCACCCATCCATGGTCCACCTGTGGCTGGAGTAGCTAGCTAGATGCTAGAGATATGAATACAGGGAGTTCGAGCAATTATATTACCAAGAAGTAACATAATTTTTTCAAAGCAAGTAATACTTAGATTGGAAAAGCAATCGTTCAAAACTGGAACTGAGAGCGATATTCGGAACATACGATGATTTAACTAATGCCGGTATGTTGGTACAACATAACATATAATAAAAGAAAATGCACATTAGTCTATTGTCTGACCTAAAAGACTGAAATCAATGAAAGCCTTACCTTTAGACTCTCTTTCTCGAGAAAAAAACTGATATGCATATTAAAGTAACTAAAATACCTGAAAAACACTTACCAAACACTTATCTGAAAGGATACTGGGAGTCTGAAACCAGGGTGGAAACTTATAGACACTAGACATAGCGAGCGTACGTTAACGCACGCTACGTCGAGCCTACCAGGGTAGGAATGAAACTATCAAAATACTCGGACACTGTGTCAAGATTTATTAAATCCGTCATACACAGCAGTCGCGAGCGGTCGCTTAGCCTAACTTATAGTGTTGGATCTATTTGTCGTCGTCCTTGAAGACCATGGTACTGTGGCACTTGCCGCAGTAGTGGCGGTCCTCCATGACGGCCATGAAGACACCCGCGCCGCAGTTCTCGCCGGTGCACTCGCGACGCAGCCGGTGGATCTTGCCGTTCTCATCAACCTGCACACAACAACAACATATTACACGAAAAGTAGAAACAGTACCCAACTCGTCGTAGCTATTTTCGTTTTTCTTTTTCGGTATTCCCCGTATTGTTAATTTTGTAAGCAGATGCGAGTTTTCAGCGCGTCCGATAGGGGCGTTTATTCTATACAAAAGCCGCCCAATAAACGGAGAACGAAAACAAGATAATGGTAACCAACCACACTGGGACTTGGGGAGAAAACCTATAGGTTTTGTAAGAATGGTTTTGTAGATGATAAAAAGTAAAATATGGCCAATAGAATTAAACAGCACAAATTATGGTGGGAAACTCAAAATCGTTCATTCATAATCTTTACGGAGACTTTATTCAGCAGTGGACTTCTTCAGGATGATAATCCCGCTTTATCGAATCGACTACAACTGCACCATCAAAATAAATGGCACAAAACGAACAAATTATTGAGCAACAAACCCCTGGTGGGTTATCTCAACATCTGTGTGAGTCAGCATATTCAAGTCCATACAGGCCCCTCACATACAATAAAATACTGAGTCATACCTTGTGTTCCTTTTTTAAATGAGTTCACATAAAATTGCTAATGTTTTCTACACGAAGCATGCATGGACATGTTGGCTGGAGTATTGGATTCTTCCGTTTATTTTCGAAATACTTTCGCTAAGATATAAATAAACAGATGAAAATCAATGAGGAATTAATTATGGAAAGTGGACACTCACCTTGTAGTACCTAAGTACGGCTAGTTTGACCTTCTTCTTCTTGTGCTTGATCTTCTTGGGAGTGGAGTAATTCTTCTTCTTGCGTTTCTTGGCTCCTCCCCTCAGGCGGAGCACCAGGTGCAGGGTGGATTCCTTCTGGATGTTGTAGTCTGAAAGCGTCCGTCCATCTTCCAGCTGCTTACCGGCAAAGATCAATCTGGAAATTGGAAGTAAGAGAAGTGTCACACAGAAAATCTACCATGTTAAGTTGGGGTATGCATTGCAGAAAATATTGGAATCATTTTATGGCTGAACACCTAGAAGTGTGATTGAGAGCAATGGTGGTCTAGTGGTAGTGGATGTTGTGGGTTCAAATCCTGTCATGCACCACTGATTTTTTTTGCCGAAAGATCCATGTAGGTACATTGTGAGGAAACCGGCATGTCGTAGAACCTAGAAAGTTCGAAAAAGATGCGTCAAGCGTCAGGTCAAGAGCCTGCGACCTACTTGGGGAAACCACTCCGCTCACCAAGAACGGAATTTAGAGGTTTATTGAAAATAAATTATAGTTTAAAAAACTAAAAAAAAACGCTTTTATAACTAATTGAACTAAAAAGTTAAAAATAAAACTGTAATAATCAATTGAAAAAATTATATTATTGTACAAAAAAGCGTGGGGTGCTTTTTATAATAACTTCAGATATAATAAACTATTGATAAAATATTTACAACAATCAAAATCAAGCCCCCCCCACGCTTTTTGTACAATAATATAAATTTTTCAATTGATTATTACAGTTTTATTTTTAACTTTTTAGTTCAATTAGTTATAAAAGCGTTTTTTTTTAGTTTTTTAAACTATAATTTATTTTTTACTTTTTAGTTTTTTTTTTTCATATTATTGCATTGTCATCGACCTTTGACAGATGTGCAAAGTTTGAATCAAATCTGATCGTTCAAAGTAGGACAAAATCGAGCTCAAAGAGGACAGTTACATACATACAGGTGAAGCTAATCAAAGCGTTATAAAAACAAACATAAACGTAAGAAATTAACCCAATATGGCTAAATCTTACACTGTCCTCTTCGTATGTTACGGTAATCTACCAAAATTACTTTTTAAATATACTATATTTACCTCTGCTGATCTGGGGGGATTCCTTCCTTATCCTGGATCTTAGCTTTCACATTTTCGATAGTATCCTGGGGTTCAACCTCAAGGGTGATGGTTTTACCCGTGAGGGTCTTCACAAAAATCTGCATATTGATGACCTGAAGGACAGAATTGGTTGGTTATCGTCTTGAAACATTGTCCATATTTTTTTCCTCTGTACCTGCCTACGACCATAAACAGATTCTTTATTCTAACAAACTGACAATAGACATAGCAGCCTATTGTGATATTGGTGAAACTGCAGGCAACACTGTAAAGGCATACCTACAAATAAGAATTAAACAGCTGGTTATAGACTTATGAATTGTCAGGGTATTATTTGTCTTGGTGCCTATGGGTGTACCAAGAAATTATTATAATTAAATCAAAGAGCGCAGCCTACTACTAAATATAATCATAATAATATGTAATAAATAAAACCCTTGGAATAAAGATTCATTTGATTTAAATGTGTTGTCAGGTTTCTAACAGAGCTTATTTATACTATTACACAGGTATTTATCGCATATATTACCTTATTTTATTTATTTCCCCGACGTTTCGGCTATGTTTCAATAACCGTGGTCACGGGCAGACTGGAGTATTGACATGAGTGCTACCGTCAATGAGTAATACCCGTGTAATAGTATTAATATGTTTTATGATCGCGAAAGTTTAAAAAGTTCTAACAGAGCTGATAAATACCACCTGGGTTACCCCTACCTGTTGTATTCTATCTCCTAATAATTATGGGTTATAAGATTCATTAGTTAGTGGAAATGTTATTTCAATAAAAGAGGTTTATTAATTTTACAGTTTATTTGCCAATCAAATCCATAGGTACATAAATCAAACCAAAAGTACAGCATTAATACAACCATCATTCTCAGGGTTATTAGTGACCTGGGCATATTTACCCCAAACCACTTTACCAGCCTGTGTGACCAGACCCAACTCTGAGATGTTCACTTCAAGAACAGTACCCTTAGTGATAACTCCTAAACTGGTGTACATTTGAGAACTGGGGTTCTTCTTCACTCCAATGATGGGCAAGCAGAATGTTGCTTTCAGTTCTGGATGAGTAACATGTGCCTTCTTGAAACGCAAGGCCATAGGCCTGATGAACCTCTCAAACTTTGGCGGTTTACGTGTGAAGTTTTCACCAACATAAGTGACTTTGGTGACCATTCGCTTCCAAGCTTTCCTTTTAGTTTTACCAGATTTGAGCACTTTAAAAACTTCCGCATCAGCCTGTGCTCTCACTTTTGGTATAGGAACATCCCATTTACCAGCCTTCTCCTTACGTTTCTGTTTGATCATGTTGGACAAAACTTTAGCCCGGGATTGGACATCTCTGTCAAGAAGGTAGACGGGCAGGGCCCCTTCAGCAACCTTTTCTGTGTTCTGTTTGACATTTTTCTCCTCGTGAGCTTTGATCTTCTTTTTCATCTGAATCTTCTCATTGCGACGCTCTTTGTTGTAGATCTTGGCTTTGATACCGCGCAGCTTGTGCGCTTTGTCGGCGCGTCTGTGCGGCTCACGCGCTTCACGTTTGCGCTTTCTTTCTTCATAGTCGAGCCTCCTACCGTAAAGCTTACGATGACGCTCAATGTATTCGTTCTGCGGCATTGTGGTTGCTTATTTCGGCAACTACAACAAAAGTTTTAAAAAAATTGATGTGATGTTTGACACCTAACCTCAATGCGCTAAACAGCTAGTTTCTTCGTAATTTTTACAGGAAAATTTATACAGGTTACGGAAAAGCAGCTGTCTTACTGTAGAAAGTGCGTAGCATTGCTCTTTTCAAGATTCTTCAATACACTATCGATAATAATCAGACATCCACGTGTTCAGCGTTTGGTTTGGCACTAATATCATCACTCCATCGATTGAAAGAATTCAATTGATCAACAAAACGTAAGAATACGAACCGCAACTATTTAAAGGCATTATAATCACAAATTGTAACGTAAAACGAATATAATTTCACGAAAATTAAACTCACCTTACGCCGTCACCATGCCACTTTGGTAAAGAAAGAAAAAAAGAAATAAGATAGGAATAGGGATGTTAAGTCACGTCAATGGCTGAAAGTGAATCGATTATATGCATGCATCGATTATGTGTAGGTTCTGTATTATTTATTGTGGGATAAGTAGATTGTGTAAGCATAAAATGGAACTACGACCGAAATAAATCTTATTGCATAGCCACGACGACGATTTTTATAAAAATCGGACGTAAATATCGATCGAAAATATCCCATATTTTCAAGTTATTTGGCATATGAAATTTTATTTGGTTTTAAGCATACTTTTTAGCATTTTTCCTGGCCAAGCACTTTGTCAAAATCCCAGTAATTATCTTTAAAAACATTATTGGAATAAAAGATACAAATATATGGCACGAAATCACACATGTCGTGCAGTGCTGGCCCTAGTGCCTGAGTGTGACTGACCATGTTGATGATGAGAGAGTAAGTAGGTACTCTGAGGGAGGCCCATACTAAGCCCACGTAGACGCGTATTGACTGTCCCATACATTTACCTCACTCAGCTTCCACGGCAATATGCAAGGACATGAGGAACGCATCACATTAACGTTCGCGTTGCCTGTGAAGGACTGGCAGGTTTTGACGTGGGCTGGGGATAATTCTTAATAGTTCGTCCAAGCTAAGCATTTAAGTTTGTCAAAAAACAGTGGAATTCAAAAAATTACATTTGGAAACACCACATTTGATTCCAGCTTCAAAAGCGTTTTCACCGAAGTATCAAACCCTACTTTGATTGATACTTTGGGTTTAGAAAGTTATTGTGCCTAAAATCTGATGCTTTCTTGAGAAATAATGGTTACATTTTCATGATGCAGTGAGGACTTGGTACAGAACTACCAGATGTCCCACCAGTAAAATAAATAAAATAAGTATTGTAGCGTGTGAAATGGCCCTTAGTCCACAGCTTCCACATGGTGTAGGTTCCCTGTACGGTTTCTGAACGAATCATAGTACAACATAGGTTTGCCACCTTTCCTCAGCAGAGGGCGCTAGTTGCTTTTTCAAATAGTTCAAAGAGAGTTGAGTTTCCGTGCCGGGGTTCCCAGATTGTTATCTGCCGCTATTAATAGATTCTACAGTAAATATAAAAATATGATTGTATTTTTAACTTGGAGTTAAAGATTTCATAGAGTACAAAAAAAATAATCTTTTCGTAATAGCCCAACTGAGCTGCCAGCCGCGAAAGTATTTATTTCACTGACCTTAAAAAAACAGTATTGCTTTACTAATATACTAATCTTGCTTACTAAATATTAATAAGCAAAACTTTGTTCTAATATGACTCCAGTGGGCGTGGCGGTACATAAGTTGGGTTGTCTTTGAACAAAAGCCTCCTCCAGGATTTGCCATTTGGTGTGGTCCAGACATGGTCTGCGCCACTTCTGCTGCCACTCTTTTTGCGTTTTTCTTCTTGTGGGTACCAAACTGTACAGTCATAAGCCCATTTACTTCTTCAGGATATCATCAAGTGACCTGTTCAGCGCCACTTCAGCCTTCGGATTTTGGTATCGCCAATAAAAACCACTAAATAACTTAATGGGCAAAAATCAACAAAATCACATGACTAATATAAATATCAGCATCATTTAATTTTAATCTACTCACTCGTGAACTCGATTCAACTCCTCGATTTCTTGTAAACACTGTCGGTTTTGTTTCAGTACATCCTTGTTATGTTCCTTGATATCCTTATATAAAGCATATTATATAATAGAACCCACATTCACCTTTTATTGGTTTATCCATCTTCTATTTGAATATTTTTAGAAAAATATCTACGGCGCAATTAATCTGACAGCTTATAATTATAACCATCTTAACGACTGATCAAAAATAATACCATGTACAAAATAAATGTTTTTGGTATTCCCAGTAAATTAATTTGTAGAGTTAGCTTGGACGAACTATATGAACACACACTGCCAGTGCCAGCAACGCTCGTGTTTAAATAATCCCGGAGACGTTTCCATCCATGCGAGTAGCAGCTGCAACGATAGACGAGGGAAATCCAAACCGTGTCATCTGCTGTAGTGTAATCGCTTGTATACAATCGACACGAAATCGATAACACACATGATGAACATCCCTAGTAAAATATTA
The DNA here is from genome assembly GCA_947578465.1 of Thera obeliscata. Taxonomy (NCBI): domain Eukaryota; kingdom Metazoa; phylum Arthropoda; class Insecta; order Lepidoptera; family Geometridae; genus Thera; species Thera obeliscata. The sequence goes on along the minus strand of OX387912.1, from coordinate 15,579,555 downwards.
AAATTACCAGTGCTGCATTCCATTCTTGAGTTTATTATTATGGCAACATTTAAGTCCACGCACGCTGGAATTTTAACCCAGCCCGTCTTGTTGTGTTGGTTTTCGGTGACGCCTTGACGCTTTAAGATTCGAGCGCATTGTGATTGGCTTAAAAAAATCATTGAGTAACAAAATTTGAAATGCTCTCATATCAGTGGACGATATAATTTAATTCAATCTCTATCATTGGTGGTCAATTTTATTTCTGAAATTTGAAGTTTAAATCAATCCATGTCGTCATTTTGAATTATTTTCCTTCCTTGCTTTCCACAAAATACGAGTTTGGACTTGAATTTTGTTTTAGTTACAGTAAAACTTAGGTTAGCGAGTCTAGTCATTAAGTTCGACTCGACGAAGTAATAACATGAATACAACGGCAACCTACTCCTCAGCAGGTGAGCTGTTGTGGTGAATTTTGTGTCTCCTCTATTGTGTTGTGAAAAGTGCAGCTGGTTTCAAGAAATTGATAGCTTTGATTTATAGTTTCTTGACATTTGTTGCGCTTTAGATTATCGCGTAATGGAAGCGTTTATAGACCAGCTAGCGTTTAATTCGAAGGTTCTAAGGTAGGTTATCGACAAACTTAGTGAAGTGATTATAAACAACCTTGAAAAGATACCACCAATATCATACAGTGTTGATATTTTGTTGCTATCTAATCTATCTGAAAGTCTGTTCTAGGAATGGAAGTCTGGAACTGATAGTGATGCCCGACACTGGTCAATGGAATCTTACATTGCTACTTTTTTTTGCACCGAAAAGTTTGTTTACAATATTATGCGCGGGAACTTTCGAATTTTGCGTGCTATAATTACATGTTGTACTTGTACAGATTTATTTAGAAGAGAATTATGCACAAACCGCCTAATCTATAAAAGTGACAAATAATTTCCTGTTTTGACTTTATAAGAGTGTTATTTACAGAACATTCATGGAGCAGGCGCTGTTCAACTGAGACCATATTCAGCATACAAGGGAAAGAAACTGGTAAGTCGTTATAAAATAAGACTTGCATATTCTATTTACATGTTTTTATGGTGCTATATGTAGAAAAAGTTTGCCTGGAAGAGATCGCTCTCAGCGATAAGGTTTCCCATTGATTAGCCTAATTGTTGACTGTTATGCAGTATCTATAAAATATAATAAGCTGCCTCCGTAGCTTATTTGTTGACCTGATGCATAAGTGGCATGACAAATTTTTACAATTACCTATAACAATAAAATAAAAAAATAAAACTCATGCCACTGCAACATGCATTTAGAATAATATTTTTTATTTATGTACAATATACATACAATATACAATGTACATTGTCTTATCAGGATCTGAAATGTCGCAGTAAAAATATTTTTCAATAATCACCGAATTAAATATGATAAAGACATGAATAATTAAACTAATAACCAACCAAGTTTTTGGGTTACACTCCAAAATATATGCAGGTCTATACTAATTTACTTTTAGAACTTGGTCTCAAATCAAATTCATGCTATTCAATATTTCTAATATTTAGACCATTTTAAATAGGTTCGGTCTGCATTATTAATATTATTATGGATATTGAATTCAAAATTTGCCTATAAGAGGAATGGTTTGCTTAAAACAGGAATTTAAATTTTGTGTTATGTTTTCTTGGGTGCATGAATAAAACTTTATTTCTTGCTTTTTATTGCCTGTGCATGTTTGTTGTTGTATTATCCAATATCTATTTATAATTCTAACGTAAAAACAAATCTGTCTCATGTTTCTCTTTAGTCAAATTATTTTAGGTATTTAATCAGGTACTTACAGTCACATGTAAATTTACCAGCAATTAATACATTTTAGTAATGATATATTAATGAATATTAAACTAAAAGCATAATTTTGAAAATTATAAAATGCAACCATAATATTATTGACTAGCGGCCTGTCCCGGCTTTGCACGGGTGGACATCTATTTTTTAAACACATAAATAATATAGCCTATGTTACTCAAGGTGAATGTAGCTTTCCAATGGTGAAAGAATTTTTGAAATTGGCACAGTTGTTTTTGAGTTTATTCATTACAAACATACACACTAAAATATTAATCTTTCGTTTATAATTTTAGTATAGACTGGTACAACTCAACATTTTACCTACCCATTCCATACATATATTTATGATAATCTGGTTGTGTATCTTGTATGTATGGTCTGACTAAGCAGAATTTACTAGAATTCCTGCGTGACATAATAATTTGCATACCACATTCAGTGTCATTCACTCTGACTCACAACTACTTGAAGTCACAAAGTGCATTGGTCAGGACTTGTTTGGACTTGTCTTCAGTATTTAACAAAGTACCTACTTGTAATGTTTCGTTTTTTTTAAGCTGTTATCAAATAAGATTACACTGAAGTGTTTTATTAATGGACAGGCTAATGTCTTATTATACCTATTAAAAAAAACTTGGTATCAAACTGTTCCACAATAAATAATATTTTTAGTACTAAGTATATATTGTATGTACGCATTTTGGTATGTATTGCTTCATTTTATTATGTTCAAATATTTTATCATCAGAAGTCCACTGCTGGATATAGACCTTCACTATACATTTCCAGGAAGAATGATTCTGATCTCTGTCTATCCACCAACTTAAATATTTAAGACTGTTATGCCATGTATAAAACTAATATCTGTTATTTATGTGTATATTTTATAACGTAAAGAAGGTATGTTGTATCTTTGCTTTGTCACATATTATATGCTGGTATACATATTATGCTAGTTTCTGTTTATATTTTGACACAATAGGTATTGTTGTGGTAATACTTGTTAATTTTGGTGTGGCTATGCAGTGGAAACTTGATCCGGGTATTCCCCTGTTTAAATCGATGGAAGAAGTCTTAGGTAGGTATGTATAACATTGAGGATGTTGATAAGATTATTTATTGTCAAAACTTATTGTCGGAAATAAGGTTAGTAGTAACTTCCTTCTAGCTAACTGATAATGTGAATTGATTGGACCTCAATAAAAGAAAACCAATTTATTTATCTACATAATTATACCTCAGTTTTTTATAGGGCCATAATTAAAAGTTGTATTTTGTTATATTGCAAATATGGGTGGTAAATACAGTAACTATACATAGTAACATAGCTTGCAAGTTAACTATCAATCTTGCGTGTTTATGAATCATTCTGTGAGGCATCCGATGACGTTACAACTTCCGAAAATGAAATTAGAATCGACTTGTTGGAACATGCCTGTTTATTCTTGGTTAAATGGTTGTTTAAACTTGTTTTACCTAAAAGCAAGCTGCAAACGCTGCGTGGGGTTCAAGCCATAACGTGTGCCGTTCACAATAACTTTGTACACAATGTGCACACCACACTTATAATTACCTTGTTTAATAATTAATTACTATACTTAATAGTATAATAAATAAATATTGTTAACAATCCACACAACACTATCTAGCCCCAAATTAAGCAGAGCTTGTACTATGGGAACTAGGTAGCTGATATGATAACTTATATTTTTTTACATTATTAGTTTTTTTTTTCGTTTGCATACGAAGCAGTTGGAAAATAGGTACTGAGATAAAAATAATTATTAAAATACTAGCCTTAATGATAATCTTTGAGAAAAGATCACAATAAGATGTTTCTCTATGAACTCAATCAGCCGTCACTGCTGATCGGATAGGGATGAAATGCAATGTTATAAGTACATAATATAATTATGTAGGCATTCATTTGAAAAACATATCAAAAGTTTTTCAAATTCAAAAAATGTCTTTATTCTGTTGTATCTCAAGGATTACTGTGAAACATCTTAAAGCTGGATGAGTCTAGATAGCACAGGTTTACAGAAAACAGTTGAACGAGAGGTATCAAATACTGGAATACTACAAAATATTATGTTTTGATAAAGTATTCGAAGCTGCCTATAAAAATTGTTATTATTACAACTTACTATTCTACTTACCTATTTGTTTCTATTTCTTCTGGTGGTAAACTATGTCAGGCACTAGCTCTTAGTAAATACAATTTTCACGAAAATATTAATATTTTCTTGATGGTATTGTCAGATGCCACGGTGCCCTGATGGTCCGCCGGCCAGGTCACTGCCAAAGCACAGGACTCGAGGACATGAAGATATTGCTCGCTCATACAACATTACCATAGATAGCTAGATGTAGTTTAGCGTTTTATATTTTTGGTGCTGACATCCTGACTGGAAACAAAATGGAATGGATTTTGTCTGTCTCATTTATTTGTCAAATTATTTTCGTGTTCCAGAGTAACTAAAACTGAACAAGTAACACTAAAACTCTAAATGGATCTCGACGGTAGGATATTGGCACCAAAAATATTAGTGTATGTATTTTTAGTTGTGAAGTGTTTTTACTTAAAATTTTTATTTGATTAGGGCTGCAATTAGTTTGATATTCAACAGGCTAGATGATATTCGACCTTCACTTCATTTCTTAATATTTGGAGTTGGTTAAATTACATCATCTTCTTGACCTCAAGATTCAAGTAGTAGAAGAGTCAAATTGAGTCAATATTTGCTCAATTGAAATCCTGTTTCGATGACTGAATAACATACGAACGTTTTTGGTGATGTGCATTTATTTACTCACAGTGCTTTTTGATGATTTCATTTACAAAGCGATTAACATCAGACTTAATAGACTTACTATTATTTCGGTCGGGGGGTTTTCAAAGGTTATGAGATATCATGTTTGTACATTTCGTCTCAAAACAAACCTTGTGTTGGCGGCCATTTTGCTTGTAATTAAGCTTTCTTAACACATGCTCTTTATTGCAGCCCTAATCAAAGGTTATGTTGTTGTCCTTGTTAAATTAATTTTGCCTTGTTATATCTTTGATAAATTGTTGTGAATTTAATATAATTCTAATCTTCTAACGAATTTTATTCATACAACTTATCACAGATTATAAACGCATGATTTTGTGTATTAATTTATGGATTTTGATGATTATTTGAAAAAAAAAAGAATGATAAATGATGTGATAAAACAGGAATTTACTGACAAAAAGACTTTAAAAAGCAAATCGAAAACACAAAACGAAAAGAATGCAAATCACAAAGCTAAAAATAATACAAGAATAAAAAAAACTTTTATACCATGGCAAAAAAAAGCTAGATACTGCTGTGAAAAAATACTAAAAAATTATGAAAGCGAATAAAAAAAATACTCGTCAGCAATTTCAGCTGAATGCTGCTCAAGGCAACGCATCACATCAGGGGTTGGCCAGGGTAGCGCACTCGGACCGTTGTTGTTACTTGTCGTGTGTTGTAGATATTGCGCGGGACACCAGCGACACAGAAGCGCTCGACTCGGATACTTTGGAATTCGAGCCTGTCACGGAATCCGAGGAGGACGGACCGGTGGACGCCGGCAGCTCAGGGTGCAGCGATGTAAGTAAAGTATTCATTCTCTACTGCCCCGCCATTATACTGGCAAGTCTTGATTTCTTGATCCATTTAATATTTTTACACAAACTTGATTGGAATTCTCCCAAGCCATTTGTCGTGAGATTCAACTTATTATTTACTGTATGTATAGAATTTAATATTAGTGTAGATATAAATTCCTTTTGGTCACAATAAATTGATACCGCAACGCGCCCGCCGGCTCTTTTTTAACCGGCTTCAAATAAAAAAGGAAGAAGTTCTTAATTCAATTTTTGTTCGCATCTATGTATATGAGTCGATTTGAAAAAATTGGCTCCATAGAAATTCCGTCCAAAACCGGGTCAGACGTTTGGTCATGAAGTCGGTTTCTCAAGTTTTTTAAACTTATTTCCGTCAACTTTTCTATGGGCTATGAATGAGAGAGTAAAGTGTCACACAATTAATTCCAGAACGACATAATAGAAACGAAAGTGATCGAGGTGTGCGTCCGCCAAGGCGACGTGGACGTGGTGTCCGCGGACTCGGAGCCCACGGACTCGCAGGGCTCCGACAGCGAGATGGACTTCCACGACTACTGGCACTGTGCGCAGTGCCGCGCCGCCAACAACAACCCGCTCTACCGATACTGCCAGAAGTGCTACACGGTACATATCTAACGTTCCTTTATTTATTGGTTTGCATCTTACGTTTTTATTCAAAACTAGCTGACACCCGCGACTTCGTCCGCGTGGTTAGTTTAAAGTCATAGTTTGAGTTCGTTTAAAAGAAACTATTTTATGGTGGAAAGCGGACAACTATTGATATGTTTTCACTGTTTTTTGCTTATATTTTGAGAGTTATTTTTCGTGAATTTGCCTTAGTGGCTAAGTTGGGTTATGTATGCGTTGGTTTTACATGACCAAGTTCTGGTTACCTTAGTTTTGAGTTTGCATTCAAAACTATATAAAGTGTGTTTGAAAGATGGTAACTGCTGTTGTAGCCGATTTTTTTCAGCTGTGTTTAGTTTTGGTATGATAGGTGCTTCCCGCGATTTTGTCTTGGTGGTTATCATCGGTTTTTTTGTAAACATTTGTGTGTATTAAAACCTGGTGACAAATGCTGCGGTAGCTGAATTTTTTTAAATGTTTTTTTGCGTATTTTGTAAAGCTCTTTTTCGTGATTTTGTTTAAGTGGCTAATTTGGGCTATCGTATTCGTTGGTGTATAATTGAATCTTGTTTTTTTAGTTTGATATGATCAAATGCAAGTTACCATCGTTTTGAGCTTGTACTTTAGAGTGTATTTGAATTTGAAGGTGAGTGCTGTTGCAGCCGTTTTTTTTCAGCGGTGTTTAGTTTAAGTATTATAGATGATTCCCGCGATTTTGTCTTGGTGGTTATCATCGGTTTTTTAGTAAACATTTGTGTGTATTAAAACCTGGTGACAAATGCTGCGGCAGCTGAAAATTTTTTAATGTTTTTTTTTTGCGTATTTTGTAAAGCTATTTTTTGTGATTTTATGTTATATTAGTGGCTTATTTGGTGTTTCGTATGCATGTTGGTGTATAATCGAATCTGAATTTTTAATTTGACATGACCAACTGCTGGTTACCATAGTTTTGAGCATGTACTTTAGAGTGTATTTGAATTTGAAGGCGAGTTCTGTTGTAGCTGTTTTTTTTCAGCGGTGTTTAGTTTAAGTATGATAGATGATTCCCGCAATTTTGTCTTGGTGGTTATCATCGGTTTTTTTGTAAACATTTGTGTGTATTAAAACCTGGTGACAAATGCTGCGGTAGCTGAAAATTTTTTAATGTTTTTTTTTGCGTATTTTGTAAAGCTATTTTTTGTGATTTTATGTTTTATTAGTGGCTAATTTGGGATTTCGTATGTGTATAATCGAATCAGATTTTTAATTTGACATGACCAACTGCTGGTTACCATAGTTTTGAGCATGTACTTTAGAGTGTATTTGAATTTGAAGACAGGTGCTGTTGTACCCGATTTTTTTCAGCGGTGTTTAGTTTAAGTATGATAGATGATTCCCGCAATTTTGTCTAAGTGGTTATCATTGGTTTTTTTGTAAACCTTTGTGTGTATTCAAACCTGGTGACAGAGGCTGCGGTAGCTGAAAATTTTTTAATGGTTTTTTTTGCGTATTTTGTAAAGCAATTTCTTGTGATTTTATGTTATATTAGTGGCTAATTTAGGGTTTCGTTTGCGTGTTGGTGTATAATCGAATCAGATTTTTTTAATTTGACATGACCAGCTGGTTACCATAGTTTTGAGCATGTACTTTAGCCGTTTTTTGAAGCGGTGCGGTGTTTAGTTTCGGTACGATAGGTGTTTTCCGCGATTTTGTCTTAGTGGTTACGGTGGGGTTAATGTAAACTTTTGTGTGTATTCAAATTTGGTGACAAATGCTGCGGTAGCAGATTTTTTTTTACTGTATTTTTTGCGTATTTTGTAAAGCTATTTTTTGTGAATTTTCATGAAACTTTTTTCCTTTTTTTTCTTCTTTTAGGTAAATAATTTTCCAATTTTCTTTCTTAATGCACCTTTGCTCTATAAGAGCAACACATCTTCCAAGTTTCATGCTTCTAGGACTAACGGTTTAGGCTGTGCGTTGATTGTCAGTCAGTCAGTCAGTCAGTCAGTCAGTCAGTAACGAAAGAGTTTTATATATTTAGATTAGTGGCTAATTTGGGGTTTCGTATGCGTGTTGGTGTATAATCGAATCAATTTTTTTAATTTGACGTGACCAACTGTTGGTTACCATAGTTTTGAGCATGTACTTTAGAGTTTATTTGAATTTGAAGGCGAGTGCTGTTGTAGCCGATTTTTTTCAGCGGTGTTTAGCTTAAGTATGATAGATGATTCCCGCAATTTTGTCTAAGTGATTATCATTGTTTTTTTTGTAAACCTTTGTGTGTATTCAAACCTGGTGACAGATGCTGCGGTAGCTGAAAATTTTTTAATGGTTTTTTTTTGCGTATTTTGTAAAGCAATTTTTTGTGATTTCATGTTGTATTAGTGGCTAATTTAGGGTTTCGTATACGTGTTGGTGTATAATCGAAACAGATTTTTTAATTTGACATGACCAGCTGGTTACCATAGTTTTGAGCATGTTCTTTAGCCATTTTTTGAAGCGGTGCGGTGTTTAGTTTCGGTATGATAGGTGTTTTCCGCGATTTTGTCTTAGTGGTTACGGTGGGGTTTATGTAAACTTTTGTATGTATTCAAATTTGGTGACAGAAGCTGCGGTAGCAGATTTTTTTTTAACTGTTTTTTTGCGTATTTTGTAAAGCAATTTTTTGTGATTTTTCTTTAAACCAGTTTTCCTTTTTTTCTCCTCTTCGGGAAAAAAAAATCCAATTTCCTTTCTTACTGCACCTCTACACTATAAGAGGAACATGCCCTCCAAGTTTCATGCTTCTAGGACTAACAGTTTAGGCTGGGCGTTGATTTTTCTTTAAACCATTTTTCCCTTTTTTCTCCTCTTTGGGAAAGAATTTTCCAATTTCCTTTCTTAGTACACCTCTACGCTATAAGAGGAACATACCCTCCAAGTTTCATGCTTCTAGGACTAACGGTTTAGGCTGTGCGTTGATTGTCAGTCAGTCAGTCAGTCAGTCAGTCAGTAACGAAAGAGTTTTATATATTTAGATTATTATATTTTGAAAAATAAAGACACGTAGAACCAAGTGTAAAACATTCGCTATCACGACAATATTACTTCCTAATTATTAGATTAGCCCGAATCATACTTCTGGTTTAAACAACCAGAATGATGATTCGGGCTAATCTAATAGTTTAATTCAATATTTCATTCAATTCTATTCAATATTTATTTTCAGAAAAAAAAAAATTGTTAGTAGCCCACAGAAATATAATCTTACAAACGAATGTTAGTAAATGGCAATGAAAAATATTACATACATAATATAAATATTGATATGTTGGATTCACAACTAAGCAACCGGTAAAAGTTTTGAAATGGAAGGCATTTTTCTCATACATTTAGACATAAAACAAAGTCTTCATCCACAACATTTTCTTATTCCAGGTTCGCAAAAACTTCTTCCCACCGCGACCTAGACGCAAGCCAAAGCAAGACCACATAGGCGGCAGCATCTCAGGATCCCAGCCGCAGTCCCAGGACTCCGGCGTCGACTTCTCCCACAGCCAGGAGATCCCCCAGGATACTCTGGACCCCCCAGGCACCTCACACAGTAAGACACAAACAGTTATAAAAAAGACTAAAAAACGCAGGTCGTCTTCGGCTGATAGGGTCTCAAAACGCGCTAAATACTCGGAGTCAAGCGATTCAGAATCGGAAAACACGAAGGTACTACCGTTAGCGAAAACTGTCAGTGACCCCGCGATCACCATAGAAGAAACCGCGCTCACCAAAAAGGTTTTAGCTAATAGTCTGAAAGGAATCCGAGAGGATGTGAAGGAGTTGTGTGTGATTTGTATAACTGAGCCTAAGTCGGGTGTGTTCGTCCACGGTAGGATAGCACATATTTGCTGCTGTTATGCGTGTGCGAAGAAAGTGTGGGCCAAGGCTAAGAGGTGTCCTGTTTGCAACTGTAAAATCAGTAACGTTCTCAAAGCTGTGGTTATGTGAACAAAAGGGATAAAAATGGCTACTAATGTCTACCGTGGGTGTATTCAATGTCTAAAGGGTTTTAAATTCAGTAAAATCACTTTGAAACTTTTCAGGGTTACAGTCCCATTGATGGTAGACATTCTCAAACGAGACATGCCAATGCTGCAGTTAGTATTCGATACGTTCCAACGCCATTGCGGCTTAGTCAACTCCGCATTATATTGATAATGTCATTCTTGTGGATTAGGCTATGACGATGGTATAATACTTGGGATAACTAGCTCCATTTAACATTCTGCCACAGGTACAAAAGCGTCACATAAAAAAGGGCGTAAATAAGTAGATGAGTACTCTAAAACATCTACATTAGATGCAAAAGCCAGATTGCTGAGCTTATAATTTGTCAAGAATCCGTATAAACAATAGAAAATCTATTGACTGGAAACTCGACATTGTAAATAAAGTTTGAAAGCGCGTTTTCTATGAGACATGATACCTTACGGAATGAATGTATGTGTGTGTGTTACAGTGACGAGCTTTAGGCTAAGATTCGGAGACGAAACTTAGCCACCTTAGGGCCGTATGCAGAAACAGTGAGTCTGAGTCGAGGCTCAAGCATAGACTTTCTTCATTGAAAATTGACAAAAATCTATGCTTGAGACTCGACTCAAACTCAAGCATTGTTTCTACATACGGGCCTAAGACTCCGTTTAGTGCAGGTTTTATCATCTTTGTGTGACGCCATCTGTCAGATAAAACGTATAGCGTTGTATACATATAGCAAGATGGTCAAATCTGCCCTTCTGTAACAAAGTATACGTAGCGGCACATAACTTTAGCGCTGTCCGTTATTGCGCAGAAGTCAAAAATAAGATACCTGAGGGGGGCTTGCGGTATGAAGGGCGGGCGTGCGTAGCGCTGATTGGCTCTCCAGTCGTACTCCGTTCTCTGTACTATTAGGACCAGGAGTGCTGCACACATCCACACATCCAGTGTGCGCGACATGCGCACACTACGACGCATGCGCAGCTATCCCCTCCGCGTATCGCTCAGCGCTAAAGTTATGTGCCGCTAGTTATACTTGTGTGTTATTAAGAAGTCTGTTCGTAACATGAGTGGTTTTGCGTGAATAAATGATAGGGTTTAGATATAGTTCACCTAATTCGCGGCCGGGAAATGAGTTTAATTTCTTATTTATTTGTAATGTAGCATTATGTTCGAACATGTGATAGTCGTTTAGTCTTGCAAGGTTAGAGTAAGCCTGCCAGCAGTGGATGTTAAACGATGAATATAAAAGAAAAAATATCGTAAAAATTGTAAATAAAGCTGTGAAAATGACGTTTTCCACCGAACAGAGCTTAAATAATATATATTTTATACAAATTAGATTAGTTTAGTTTCGAAAAACGCTACTCCAATCTTTCTTTTAAGTTAGTTTGGTTCATCAATGCCAAAATCATTAAAAGTAGAATAGGTATAAGTAAGGTAGTCGCGGTTGTATGCCCCTTGCAACAAATATGCCATATTGGCAGTTCTTGACGAGTAGGAATGAGAAGGGTGCAAAGAAATAATGATGTTATGTCCTTCTTTAGTACTGTCGATTGCTACCTCAAGGGGCATTGACGCGGTGAGTTATATCGGACTAGGTTTAGGTGTTCTAGGTTATTTTGAAATCAGAACATTAAATAGCTTACACTAATACCCAGCTTTCACACCTGTAATGTTTAAGAGTCATCCTGAATACTATCACAATAAGTAGTCAAATAATACCCTTTAAAATAAAATCATTGATTAAAAAACATAAAAGTTCTCTGTAAAATAGTATTTGTTTAAGTCATTTCTTATGTACTGTAGTTATTTAATATATTAATACTTCAAGTAATTGATACGAACCCACCACTCTGCCTACCGCTAGAGATCTATCTTTGTTTCTTGTTATATTAGAGTTTTTTATCGGAAAAATATTTTTATTAACTATAATTTAGTAGATATTTGCGTAAAAACCACTAAGATCTCTGTATTGTATCTTCTAACTTCGATTATACAAAAAACTTGTTTTCCCATTGTAATACATTTAAAAAAAACATATGAACAAGAGAAAAAGAATCGAAAAAGAATACTCGATAAAAAAATATTAATAATAAACTTTTTCTTTTCAGCATACTCGTTCTTTTATTTTACATTATAACTCCATTAATTTTAAAAACAGATGTAAGATAGGTCCGAATTATCAGATCAGATAATCAAATCATTTTGTTTTTAAAATCTTGAATTTAAAGTATTTGCGTCAATATGTTTGTGCAACAGATACGCAGAATCGCACTTAAAACGCTCTTGGGGCTTATATTTATTGGTTCTCTAGCACTCTGATAGCTTAGCAGGTTGCAAAGTCTGTTGCCATCTCTACTTCTTAACATAAAATCATGACAAATACTTGGCATACAGTGACAATACAGTGGCAAATACTTTGCGAGTGCTACTACTCTCGCTAAAAAGTGACAAGGAATATCTTTAAAAGGTCCCAAAAGGGGGATAACATTAAGTCTCAACATTATCGCCGTTGGGGGCAGGGCGGTTTAGGAGCCTTCTGCTGTTAAGTAAATTGGTGTGTAAATTGCTGTAGAGTATTGTTGGTGCATTTATGGTGACATCGGACAACGTCTCAATCTTCAACAAAAAAAGAGAAGTACCTAGTATTTTTAAGTTTGTTTAGCTGCTAAGCTAAGCTTCATCCATCATCTCAGCCTGGTATCACACCACTGCTGGATATAGGCCTTCATCTTCTGCGAGCCTCCTCTGTCCTGCGCGTCTCTTGTCCAGGTGGTTCCTGTGACCTTACGATGACGTCGACCCATCGCGCTTTGGGGCCACCATTCTGTCAAGGCTTTATTCCACAACGTCTGGCAAGGTGTCATGTCCAACTCCACTTGAGATTTACCGCCCTGTTTCCGACGTCGTAAACTTTGGTACGATGACGGATATACTTATGTTGCGTACTTTAGAAGTGTTATGCCGATCATGACTCGCTCCATGGCCCGTTGTGCAATTCGTACTCGGTGTACAATTTCCATATTGAATAATGAGCGTTTATAATGCCTCGACACCGTAAGTCATAGTTGGCAGTAGAGGTACACATTAAGTAGACCGAAAGATATCCTCTTCTAAGGTAAGCTTAGCATAACTAAAAGTCTGTTTCATAAAATGCTTGTCGTTGAAACGCCCACCTTTAGAAATGCGTCGTCGTCAAGTCTTCTTCAAAATGTTAAAGAATCGTGCATGACGCGTGAACGAGTCCTAAGATGCGATCCATCCTGAATTCCTCAGCAGATAATGGTAATCTTCGAATGCGATAGATAATATCTCAATTTATTTTTCTTGTAATCTTGCAAGGTTGTGAAAGGTAGGTATAGTCGGTCCAAGGATTTTTTAACCAAGTCGGTCACCTGCATTAAGATAAGATGTCACTTCTTTAGGTATTTCATCCGGCAGCTATCTTGTTTGTCCACCAAATAAATAAATACTAGCAGTTTGGTATTTTTTAATAACGTATGAATGATGAAATCATATTTTTCGATCTTACTAACATACCTACTACATAATAATTAAAAATAAGAAATGGTTATTTAAAAAAAAATCACGAGTGCAATGAAATGGAAACTTCCGGAGCTTGTCTAAAGAGTGTTTATGTAGTCATTTAGTTCCAAAACTCGTCAAAAGATGGCGTTCTCTGTCTCCGAGTTCTCAGGTTCTCATAGAGCTTAGTTTTTGCTTCTGAGCAATAGATGGCGCTAGGAGTAATGATATTACGATAAAGTTGTTTGTTCTTAACTCCGAACGCCGATATTTTCTAAAAATGAATCCTAGCTAGATCGATTTATCGTCCCCGAAAACCCCTGTATACTAAATTTCATGAAAATCGTTGGTGCCTTTTCCGAGATCCTAAATATATATATATATACATATATACAAGATTTTCTCGTTTAAAGGTATAAGATTTATAAACATTCTACACTCCACTATCTAGCCCCAATCCTCCCCAACTGTTTGGAACGTACACAACACAATATTTATTTATTAATATCTTTGGTCACCAGTCACCACACAAATAAGCTAACTCTGGAGACGAGAAAATAAAGATTCTCGAAGGTCTATTCAGCTGTCGGAATCATCTATCGTTCATGGAGAGTTCCACTGTTATTATTGTATTGGTATTATAAAGTAGTATTGTATTGGTATTATAATGACAAATGATTTTAAGAGCTTCGACATGGTCCTTCAAAAGGCAGGTCTAACAATCCTAAAAGGCCGGTAGCGCTTTAGCACCACCTCTGGTGTTGCAGGTGTCTATGGGCGACGGTGACTACTTTCCATCAGGTGGCTCGTCTGCCAGCTATGGCATTAAAAAAAAGTCCCATCACCTCCCCCGGATTTCATAGGATGCCTGCAACGCAACTACAGGAGTATACGCAGCCAGTGATGACAACGACAAATCCTCCAAAAACGAGAAAGGCCTATGTCCAATCATACCTAATCTTATCCAGGCTAATGAACCTCCGACTTGTCGTGATCCTAACAATGTCATCATAGGTGGTTTGAAATCAGGGGGCTAATTCTCGGGCCGATCTCGATCATTTTGCAATTTTATTTTATTACTTCTTTTCGAAGAGAGAATGCCAGATTTCCTTGAGTAATTCATCAACAACCTCATCATAAAAGCCTCAACAGCTACGATATACGGAAAACGTAGAAAAAGTGCGCGGTTGTGAAAAGAAGCAATAAAATAAATTTGCAAAATGATCGAGATCGGCCCGAGAATTAGCCCCCAGCTGTTAGGCAGTCGGACAAACCAGTCTGCATCCGAAGGATGAAAAGTGGGTAAAGCGTAAAATAATAACTGCGTAAGTTAAACAATAAGCAAATATCTATAATCAATGTAAAATCGCACTTGTACCGGTCCCCTCGCTTGCCGCCGTGATGGATGATTGATGATTCATGGGCTCGCGGTGTGGTACTGCAGCACATAGCAATTTTGAGAATCAGATGTTTTTTGTGGGGATTATCTTTATCAAATCCCCACTTAGATAGCCAGATAAACAATATTTGTGTGAATGTTAGGTACTTACCTACATTCATTACATTTTTACCAAAACCTACTGAAGGTCAATTCGGACTTTTATGTTTACGGTGACTGGGTGACTAAAATTTTGGATGAGAGCCCTTAAACATTTGTTTTATTTTATAATTTTAAGTTAATATATTATATTAACCTAATTAATATACCTACTGTGAATATTTCAAGCGTCTACCTGTTTGCCGTTATCAATATCGAACAAAACCGAGCAAAAAATCACTTCTGTTGCATTACTTCTCTTACATATTTATTTGATTCTGTTTTTAGGGTTCCGTAGCCAAATGGCAAAAACGGAACCCTTATAGATTCGTCATGTCTGTCTGTCTGTCTGTCCGAACGTGTCACAGCCATTTTTCTCCGAAACCATAAGAGCTAGGCTGATGAAACTTGGTGAGTAGATGTATTCTGTGAACCGCATTAAGGTTTTTACACAAAAATAGAAAAAAAACTACAAATTTTTGGGGTCCCCATACTTGAAACTGAGACTCAAAAAATTTTTTTTCATTGAACCCATTCGTGTGGGTTATCTATGGATAGGTCTTCAAAAATGATGTTGAGGTTTCTAATATCGTTTTTTTCTAAACTGAATAGTTTGCGCGAGAGACACTTCCAAAGTGGAAAAAAGTTGGTCCCCCCCCTCTAACTTCTAAAATAAGAGAATGATAAAACTAAAAAAATATATGTTGTACATTACTATGCAAACTTCCAACGATATTTGGTTTGAACGAGATCTAGTCAGTAGGTTTTTTTTTATACGTCATAAATAGTAAACCGCAATGTACCTTTCGACGAACTACAAAAACCTTTACATTATGTTAATTGATGCTACGGAACCCTTCATGGGCGAGTCCGACTCGCACTTGGCTGCTTTTTTAGTATTTGCTATAGTGGCAACAGAAATACATACTACCCTTTGGATACGAAACTAATAAAGGACGATGAACTCCTACTAGGCCCTTTTATATTACCGGCGATATTCACACAAAGCCTCTGAGTAAGTAGTTTTTAGTTGATGAAATAGTCATAAGTGACATCAGCAATGCGCAGTTTTCTTTTCTTTTGTTTTGAATCCGCCGATAGCGTATGAATCATCTGAAGCAAGTCTCGGTTGATTAATATTCCGCTGCCGTGCCTCACGGGGAGTATCCACCCCTGCTCGCCCGCACCTCCTACCACGGACAGTCGACTCGACTCGGCTGTCGACCGCCAGCTCAACTCAGTCGCATCTGGACTACGCCGCCGAGTGCACGACAGAACCTTTCCTCTTACCTCAAAAAACACTTTGGTAAGTCTTTTTAATATTTTTCTTTTCGGTTTTCACTCGTTAGACAAGTTCACCATTGAACAAAAGTGGTGAGAAAATTTTACTTTTTGGGATAATTGAACACCCACACGTGTTAAATTAACAGGCGACTCTCGGGAATCGGCATCGTTCGTATGCAATGCCTGCCTGCATTGTGGATTCATTGATCGGGAATGCATGTGGGGATAACGTTAAATTTTCGTGGGTACGATTTAAGTTTCAAGTTGTGTTTATTTAGGGCGCGGCTGTCGCTATCAATTGAGCATTCTGACTCATCTCTTTGGTTTTGTTCTTCGCAGACAAAAACATTTGGATGAATGGTGTTTGTCGCTTTGTGTACTTACACGTTACATTACCGGTGGGTCGGATGTTGATGTCCATCCGCTATGGTAAACCAATCGTGCATTCGGAATACATATGACTGCAGCCATATTGTGATACTTTAACAGACGTGATTGAAATATATTTTTTGCTATATCCTCTATACCGGTCAATAACTGTTTAGAATTAGGGAAATATGAATAGGGATTAATTTATAATTGTCCTTGTAGCGGCTATTATAATGTTTCTGAATTAATCAGGACAAGACTTTTAAAAGGAATAAGCATTTACTAATCATACAGAGTACCGTACGTTAAAAACCAATAAAATTACGCGTGGCTCAGTGGTAACTTCTTCAACGGCGGCACAACCACGGTCGTTCGTCTTCAGGAAGTGGATTCAGTCACGTTTTCATTCGGGCGTGTTCAGCAATTTCTAAAACTTACCAATCTAGGCAAAAAGCGAAATAACCGTTCTTCCATGGTTCGTTAATCGCCGTGCGATATTATTATGTTAATAAATACAATTACTTGATTCCTAACGACGCGGTTCGTTAAACTTAAAGCTTTTGACTAGACGAAAATCTACATTCCGAATAACTTACTTAACTGTATCTTCGGTACAGTAGATATAACGAAGATAGACTTTGATATCGCTTACTACCCTATCCTTTCTTTTTTAGTATAGATCATTTATAACTATTATCTGATTAAATACCTAGTCTACCTATTAGTATTTTAGCTACAGTAATAAAAGTTTAAGATGCATGAAGCATGCAAGCATAACGGGGCGCGGCGTGGTTAGCCATTTATATTTTTCCAATACAACATTTTAATGCTGTTTTCTCTCCGAGGTAGATTAACGGTTTGTGCATTTTTGCCAGTCTGTAGTCTGCCAGTATCGGTATACATAGGTGCCACCTCTTTGGCAACTTCGGCAATTCTAGTGCTCTGTTTATACGATGTATTACAAATTCAAGAATCAAGCATTTCTTTTGCGTACAGCTTAGTTAAATGGGCCTACTGGATTTTAACAAAAACACCTTCCTATACCTATTACCTCCTCACTCAGTACATTTTATTGTCATCACATTGGTAAACATACCTAGAGGTGCCAATACTAGTAGATACATAGATGGCAAAATATATAAATTTAGGTAAGACAGAAAAATAAATTGAGGAAATAGATTTAAATCTGAAAAGTTCCTATATCCAACTAATGAGGTTCTCAGTTGATGAGTTTTTAATAAGCCCTTGAAAGGCAGTCGGGGGCGCCGATGTGGTTAACGAACCCAAAGCACAAAGTTTTGTATCAGTTGCGACTATAAATAGAAATGTGACTAACACATGTCGCGGCCATAAACACTCGTTGTTTGGAATAATAAAGTCTTGTGACTGTTGAGAGCTTATGAAGAGTCATAAAGACATTAGTCTGTATGTCTTTTACTACATTGAAAATGCATATCAATGTTATGCTACTCCTAATTTGAATCAGTTTAGTTTAGACTTGAGTGTCAATTTTTCTTCAGGGCGTAGGTAAATCGCTAAATGAATATTTCGGATGGTTTTGTTCTTGGTTTATCATCATCTTCTTGTCTATTCAGGTCAGGTTCAAGAGTGTTCATTTGTTCTCTTCTTCCATTCTCCCTTACCTATAATCCATCATCTCAAACTCACTCTTTCATCTTTGATTATCCAACTTTCACTGTTCTTACCATCGATCGACTTATCTCGACGGTTCTTTAGACTTATTTTGTGAAAACTGCGTAGTCTACTTAGAAACATCGTAAACTTGTGGTTTGTAATGAAATTATTGGTATAGAGCACAACAAAAGAGTTGTAAGTTAACCGGTTCAGATTGTCACGGATAACTTTCGCCGCTTTCACGCATCATAGCGTCCGCAGCAATCATTCACCAAATCTATAATTAGCAGCACTCATCAATTAGCCGTGTACCCACTTATACATGGTAACATTGCATTGTCTAGATAGAAACAAGATAATTTTATTGCTTTCAATCTCGTTTTTATTTCTAAATGTCGAAAGCTATCGGTTCCACATGATTCTTTTTTATTTAGTTACGTGGCTTTCTTCCGTCAATGTGTGTGGGTATCTATTTTCCTGTTGACGTGGTTTGCACTAATGGGTCATTAATACTGTTAGCAGCCATTTAATTTTCCTTACTTTGTTTTGACACTATTATTATTAAAAACTTTGCAAGCAGACATGTTAAATTAGTATTGTTGATTCGCAAGCAAAGGCACGGTACACCATAATTATTTTGTTTTAAAATCTCTTTGTAAATATAATCTCTTTCTAAACTTATCTACCAGACAAAACCTAAACACTTCTCTTGTTTCTATAGCGGTAAATATACGTATGTTGTAAAATCTGTTCAGACAGACCATTTCAGTTCCTGTAGGTACCTATCAGAGAGAGATAGATAGTGCTAGACTGTGGCGCGGGAAAGGGAGGATACAACATCCCCAATCCCTGAATCGATTGCCTTCGACCAGCCGACGGACGCACCCCTTAATACCTAACTACGGTAGGGCTGTCTGCGAGGGAATTAATGGAATTAATACCCCATTGCGAGGGTGACCCTGTGGGGTGTCCGGTTCTAATAAGAGGAACAGATTGATACTGCAACATCAAATAACATTCAAACTAATCCGCAAAAAGATCAAAGACTGATTCAAAGTAATGGCTGTCTCAATGTTTACTCAAAGGAATAGGAAGACGAAACGGCTAAATATTAGGTAGATAGGTAGGTACTTATTAGTTTTTTAAATATATAAAACTTGCAAGATTTTCTATAGTGTAGAATGAATATTTTTTCATTCGTGGGATCATTAAAACCATGGCAATTTGTTAAAAATTTAACAAAAGCATTTCAAGTTTGTGAGAGCATAAAACTGATACTTAGTTTGGGAGAATTGTTCTAGAAAAGTACCTTTGTTTTTATTAAAACTAAAGTGGTGAACCATTACGCACGTTTATGCGGCTACAAAATGGCATTTGCGAAACCCTAGGAACCCTATGTAGCAGAAGCAGATCGATAGGGCGGCGAGGGGAGCCACCCAACATTTGGGGCTGCAGTAATAATAAAATAAAAAGTTGTAGACGACCCAGACGCGGGGGCTGAATATTCACATGCTAATGTTTTATTATGTCGTTATTCGTATTTTCTTATGAACAATAAACATCAGAATGTAATAGGTACCTACTTAAATTATAGAAAAGCGTTGCCAAGATTGCTTTAAATACCATTTCGGATTGATTATTTTCTAGATTTATTATGATGAATAGCGATAAATTTTGAAATAAAATTGTATTGCATTATGAAAATGCTTACTGTTGGCGGTAGGTAAGCTGATCTCATTCATCCATGAGACGCTTCACCTTAAAATGTCTTAATTGCACCAACTTGCTGCTCCAAATGTAAGACTTGTCTTTTTCATGTTACATTCCATGTTCTATCGTCGGCTGCTTAGAGTTCGTTGACTTTACAAACTCTAGCTTTGTTCAGAATGGTATAAATTTTGTATTTTTTTCTGCCAGCTAATTAAACAACGCCTCTATTATGGATGACTCTATTTTTCACACAGACAGACGCATTCATTTCATTCCAAGAAATTAAATAATTCTTCATTATATTATACCTAATCCATTTTCCTGCCTAAACCAGCCACTGATGATGTTGTATTGAAATAGGCCAATTATATCAAGTACTACCTACTGATGGACCTCCCTTAAACTATTCAGTGCCTGCCTACCATTTATGCTGATCGCTTTTAGTTACTTTACCATTGAATATAATGTGATAGGTAAGAATACTATCAAACCTAGACATAGATTTCAAAGACGAAATCTAACCATAACTATCGTTCATCCTGCCATCTTGAATTTAAAATATAAGTCTTCTAATATCTCTCGTCACGTATTTTGCATTTTCATCACGGTAGATTATTCCGTTTTCGAACAAGAGATCTTCATCTAAATGTAACTTAATACTTACAAAGTTGTACCTAACGTACAAATCCAAAGTGGTAATGCGAGGGTGGCACTGGCACTCCACCCCTGTGCCCTTGCGGCAAAGGAAATGGGGTGCGAGGAAAAGGGATGAATGAGGGCTTGTTTGTAGATACAGAGCACGAGTTGAGGGTAGTCGTAAAATTACTTTTATGAAGTGCCATATTTGCAGTTAATTAGTTATTAGCAATGTGTATCTCAGTTTACTAATACGAATGATGAGAATATTTCAAGTTAAACTGTATCTTATTCTTACCAAGTAGAGAAAGATCACCATTACTTTGCAGGCTACGAGGTACCCTAGCTAAATTCTTATCATTTTATAGGCCTCTATTCACGGTTACGATGTTATTGATTTGACCTTGGCATTCACAAGCATTCGGTACCAAGTCCATAGGCCCATTACCTACGTTTTATTGGTGGTACCTAGGTACCCTGTGTAGTTGAATAACTTAAACGTCGTCAAGTGCAGCTTTCGCAATAACACCGCGTCGAAAACTGGAAAGTCGGTATCATAAAATATAGAAACTGTGGTTGCGGTTCATTAGAACCAAACAGAGATTATTTCACTTTATTCACTTTAACTTTTATAACTCAACCTACTAGTAGCCTCTGTAGCTTCTATTACTACACATAATATACTACAATCTCGTTGGCCACCCGTTGTCGCCAATAACCTACCTATTTTCTATGCATTTCATCAATTTCATCAATATTGTTTTTTTTTATTTCAATCGTTCACAGAAATTCGATACATTGACATAGGGTACCTAGTACCTAACCTACCATGTACCTACAGCAATTAATAATTTCATAAACTATGAACCTAAATCTTCGAGCTAGATATTAATGCTCGAAGACCAAAATAGATGAGTTAGGAAGTCAGAGAAATAAGCTGAACTTAAAAGCAAGTAATGACAAAACTGGCGAAGGGCACATGCAAAGAAACAGGTCTTACAAAGAACCCGTTGCACTCACTATGGCTATTCTCTGACCACGTAGTGCACCTTGAGTCGCAGGTACTAAAGAGGACAGGTTGAGTCACTGGTAAGTAGGTAGCATTACTGCTAACAATGGCCTTACGTAGATGTTATGAAAACGGTTTGCAGCCGGTATTCCATTCAAAGTTAGTTTACTTACTCCACGTCCTTTCGCTTAGGTTTATCGTGCAATTCAATAGAACAATAATATATCATCAATATACGGACTTGTTCCTGATTTATGCTTGACGTAAGCAGGTGGACAAACATTCGCAATAGTCTCACTTGTATGGAACCCAACATTCATAAGTGCTCTTGAAAACAGTGTAGCCCAAGCGTATTTACAATAGGATCAAACGGTAGACCATTTAGTAGTTGACTGTCACCTATTAGTGGTAGGCAAGCTTTTTTCCTACACTGTAAAATGTTAACATTTCAAGGCCAACGAAGGTCAACGTACGGCTTACCGTTATCAAGTAGGTGTTGTTAGATATACAACATTCAGTTTTCTGCGGAATGAAAATCAGCTAAAATGTTATGCTCTGAATACCAACCAACTCTCTGACGGCATATATAGATAAATATATCTTAATTAAAGTACCATCTCGGCAAGATTACCTAGGTACTTCCATTTTTGCAATCAAGCCGAAAGTCATTTTTCTTCATTTATTACTCGTAGTAATCTATACTACCGTTCCACAGTCCAGCTTCTAATGACTGTCAGGTAATTTGCGTCGTATGTACTAGGTGCTGGTCTTTTAGTTCTAAATTAACGTCCTGGAACTGCTCCGTCGTCTGGATGAAGGCCAAATAGTGCAAATGGCAGCCAAATCTAATTCCACTGAAGACCTCAGCTTCGGAGCCAAATCAATTTGGAGCGCTTTTAGTTCCTGGAGTAATATTTCCTGACTGATCATGATTTATGCACTAACGCGTTTAATTTTATTTTTGGAGAACACAAATAATGTGATTTTGTGCTCACTGAGAATATTATTTATGTCTTTACCAATCCTTTTAAAATAAAATAAACAAATAAAAATGCCTTGAATGAGTCAATGTTCAGCCTTGCACAAATCTAGAGCTTCTGCGACGACGATCATTGTATCGCTGCTGTCATTGTTCGCAGCAGTGTGTGCGGGCGGATGTATGCCCTAGGCTGAAACTGATCGCCATCGCAGGTCTCAGCTGATCACCAAGATGTGAGCAAGGCTTAATACATACCCTGGTTCTGTAGATTTTAATAGTCGATGAAACTGGGTAAATAATTTGAATGTCAAAGCGTCATTGACTTTCAATGCAGTAGGTCAAATTCGTGCTTTAGATTTGCCTCTCAAATCTATTCCAGTTGTTTCGCATGTCTAACAATATTTCTAGCAGTGCTAACGAACTCAGTCGGCGTTCATTTGATGATGCATAGCGGAAAATAGAATCGTATGCAGTCTTCCAGTTTGATTCCAGGAATTCTTTGCTACCAAATTAGATTTGCGAGCGAATCCCAGAAGTCGACCTTTCACAAGTTCAATTACATTTTAAAGAATCTTTCATTCGTTGGAATTTTGTTGCCGTTGCGTCTGGGCAATTTGTTCGGTATAAGCATCTTTTTGCGAGACGTTTAGTTAAATTGACAGATTTAAGGCTTGAAGGGGCAAACTGAACATAAACAGGACGATGAGTAAGGTTCTTGAACTTCTGATTACTAATCGTCGGCCACACAAGGAAACAAGCCAAACTGGACTGTTATTATTGTATTGTATGGCGTCATTAAATGTGATTATTTCGCGATAAACTTCTTTGTTTCATACATTATCGGACATGTCCGGAGTGCATTAATTGATAACAATGTTTTCTTACAAAACACACCTACTCATGCGATTGATTTTATGCGATCGCATATTCATAGGTAGATTTATGATAATATGTTCTACAACTCCAGCACTTCCGAGATAATTAGCGATAGTAGTTTTGTAGTGAGTGTGTAACAAGCTATCGGAATTAGTGCGTCTAAATTTTATCGGTAGGTAGGTATAGGTACATGGCATGGCACCCTTATATTGATGACTTTGTAAAGCTTATAGCACTTTTACTATCTTAAAATATTCAATGAATTTGTGCTCTCATCATTCGCGAGAGAAACATCAGGTAAGTTATTCTTCTTCTTATCGTGTCACTGATTCTTTCGAACCCAGTGTGGTGAAAAGATTTTAAGGGCTCAAAGAGGCTCCTTTCGTGCACTTGACACATATTTTCGAACTTTTTAGGTTCTACGATATGCCGGTTTCCTCACGATGTTTTCCTTCACCGTTTAAGAGCACTGGCATAGTGTACATAAATTTTTGGGCAGGAAATTCATTGGTACTCTACTGGATTTGAGAAATATGTTCACTAAACTTGGAGTCACTAATAAGGAGGCGAATCTGCGGCACCGAATGCCTAAACTCAAAAGCATTAATTTTTATCTATTGTTTATTACTCTAAATAGCTTTGCTTGGGAATCAAGCAATTTATTCGATCCAATTCTTCAGTACCTTAAAAGGTTCAAACCCTGATCCACATGCCGTGCCTTGTATGGACGTCCTAGCAGCAAGGTCATCGTTAGAGTATAGTACAGATGACATGATCCTGTACAATGGAATGCATAGTGCATATAAATAGATGCAAGGCCATGGCCTTACCTACTTCTTGTGGCTACGTTGTCGTGCTTTATCTAAACATACATATTTTATGTTGTCCTTGTTTGACGGGGTGTGCTTTTATTTTGATATATGGCCTTACTTATAAAAATATGTCAAAAGATAAACAGTGATTAAACTATTGCCATCTCTTACCACTGGGTAATGACAAACAGTGACAGGGCTAACTTTAAGCAATGATTAAATTTAAATTGCGTTTATAAGAAGGGCTGTTAGAGGGGAGTACCTAGCAGTTTTTTTTTTGCAGAATTGGGAAAAGGATTTGCCAAACATGTTTTAAATTACGTAACCTTTTTTCATTGCATAGAAAGACTAGGTACTTTACTTACCTGCTAATAATAAATGTTGAATTTATTATTAGACGTGCTTTTGTTATGGAAATACGCATTTCTTCACAGAAATTCAATACATTGACCGTCGGAAATAACTTTCCTGTGGTCCTTAACTTTTCTTTGTAAGGTTTCTGTTCTTGGAAAGATTTTAAATGAAATCTTACACAATCATGTCATACTCTAATAGCGTTTCTGTTGCAATTTCAAAAAAATTGGTTGGTACAATCATTCTTCTATGTAGGTACCACGCGAAGCTGTATTTCTATAATTTTGTAGCAGCCAGCATTTAGGTAGGAAGTTCGTTGTATGTATCTACCGTGTTTGTTTACCCTCCCTCCGCGTCTGCCTGCTCCATATCGATCCTGTCTGATGTGATTGTGTTAATTGAACTTGTTTCGTCTGGGCTATCCTCATCTTGAAGATGGTGCACTAGTCACGCTCATCTCTTTCTTTAGCATCTCTTTGTACTGCCTCATAGCATTAAAAAACGACCTCCGAAAAGGTTACATTTGCCTCTGCGATTTTATGAACATCGGTTGTAAATCAGCGAAGGATGTCGAGGCCAGACATCTTACGGTGAAATTTTAATAAGTTAAAAAACTTTCTACAGTTTGGTGTTGGATTGCCGTTGGAGTGCCGCGCATCGCATGACTCACTCGGTTCACTGTACGCTCCCCTCCAAATTGACAGCCTTTTCGAGTACCTACTACTACCTACATATGGTATCGATTGCCGAATATATTTTTGCGAAATTTTATATCTTAATCATGTTTGCACAATGCTACTCAAGTTTATTATCTCCCGGTATAAAAGTAATGTTGTATATCAATAATACGTAATTTTACGTACCTACCTACCTACTACCTAGGTACAAAATGTCGCTTCTTCTACGCGTATGAGTGTTGGTTGTTGCACATAAACGTAAGAGTTTAAATTGACATACAATTAATAACAGTGCATTCCTCAATAAATTAAGCTACCGTTTAAGTTGCATTTCGGTAACTAGAATAATTTGGGCGCCTTGTCTGTAATGCGCACCATATGGTGCCCATGCGTCAATGCGTCACACTTTTTATGGAGCTGAGAGCAAGAGTTATTAAGAGTTGGTTCAAACTCGTTCGGCAGTCTTGCTGGTTCTATACCGTATATGGATTTGGAAAGGCGCCATATCACGCCGTACGTGCACCGTTAAATGCTGGCTTAATTTACAATAGGTCGTTGATTTAATTTAGACTCCACCAGATGGTCATCTACAAGACGTTATAATAAAACGATGCTTGGTTTTTAGTTGCTGCTACAGCTACATGTGAATTTGCTTTATTATTTTCATGTGACATCTTCTTCAAAGCCCATTGTTTTCTTGTTGAACGTGTTATGTTCATTGATATCAAACTCGCCCATTCTTCGATGTGTTATTATGACTTTCCGACTAGGTATTAATAAAACTTGTCATGCAGATAATTATAAGTAGGGCATCGTCATGACTAACACACGCTTGGCATAATTTTGTATTTCTGTTAGGTACCGAACTACCGAATACCTACAATTTCTGTGTACCTATACGTACCTATTAATACCTACTGACTGTTTGTAGGAAGGTAGGCAAGTACCTGTACGTACCTAGGTACTTTGTTACTGAACATTATTCAGTTAGCAGTTTCCTTCCTGTAAGCTGTTGTTACTAAATAACTCTATTCGCTTTACTGACGATGGTAGGTAGGAGGTAGGTGACTTGACTACACCTACTAGGAGAACCAGGCTCAATGTGCTCATTCGGTTCGGCAGACCACGACGACGGTATCCAATCCAGTTCTGTAACTGGATATTTTATATCAACTCGCTCCTAACCGCGAAATAATAATCTACCTAGGTAGGTAAGTAGGTACCTATCCAAGTACTTAGTAGGTCGGTTTGAAATTTCAAGCATCGCGGGTAATTGAATTTGGGCCATTGTATAATTATTAGACTTATTTAAAGTAGGTAAGATACAAATAGTGTACTTCACCTCTCAACAATTAATTCTCACTCACTCGACTCACTAACCCCCCACCCACCGGCTACGCCATTATGACGAGTTCTTTGGTGGGGCAGACTTACACAGAATACAGAAGTGGTAGAATCTACCTTAAGGTTAGGTACCGTCTCTTTAAAGTATACTGATTGATGAGAACCTAGGTACTTCCACAGACATAAGATTATTCTGATGCTAGGTAACTTAACTTTACATTCTTCATGTGGGGGTGGTTTGTATGTGTAGTGCCACTTCACTCGAACAGGTAGATAGGTTCAGGTATAAAAAAATAATATTGAAAAAAATAAAAAAAATATTATTACCATATTGTACAAATCGAGTCGTATAAAACAATGACAAGTTTCTATTAGTATTCTACTCCACGTCTGCCTGCGGGCGGCGCCGGCCGGCGGGCGCGGGGCGGCGAAGCATGCTGGCTGGCTGGCCATTAAAATAGCCAATTGGGCTGTATTCTGTGGCTAGAATCGTGTCCCTTGGTTGTTTTTATAGGAAGGGTAGACCGGCACTTGTCTATGGCGACAGGCTTCAGGCTTTGAATTGAATGGGCTTTGACCAGCGAATGTTGCCAAGTACAACATATTTACCCAGACCTAGGGTAAAATAATTTGGTAGTAAACGTGATAAAATTACAAGCTGCGTTTACATTATATTAAACATAGTTTAAATACATTTCAATAAGTACATGTAAGGTTACATGCATGTTATTATCATAGAACCAAACTAAGCTGACTGCTAAAACATTGACATACTTTTAAACAAAGCAGATAGCTACTGCGCCTCTGTTAAAGGTGAAGTGGATGCATAATGAAGAACAGTTACAGTACGTCTCCCACAATATTGCTATGTTCTCGAATACACACAACACATTCTGCTATATCAACAACAGTTACTTAAGTAGTTCTTTGTTTGTATGATATCGTCACTGGGGAGTGGCTTATACGATGTTCACGCTCAATTTACTAGAATCGGTACTAAGTGCCGACGGACGATTACCGACTAGACAATCAATAAAAGTGACTACTTACTACTATTAAAGTTTAGATTGTCATAGGCTCGTGTGGGTGGAGTAAGAGTACCTATTTAATTTCTACTAGGTTTCTTGCAAGTGGGAGGAATGTTTGAAATGACTCGTAGCAAAAACTGTTCACATAATAAAACTATTTTACTTTGACGCTTTACTATGTAAGCCCTTGCTAGTTCGGAGTCTCACGAATGCCACCCACGTCCATACAAATGAGAAATCAAAATTTTCATAGATTTAGTCCCAGCCAATGCCATGACGTTCTAATATCTAACTTGACTGCCTCATGATTATTACGCATTTACCCCAAATTCTACAATTTCCACAGAAAGTTATTGAGTATTCTTACTAAATCACATGTTCATTGATGAAACAATTATTTAATATTTTCAGATCTTTAAACAATGGCCTGCTCAGTAGACGCCCCATCTCTAAAGGACCTGCCCAAGGTGGCTGTGGATCTGAAAAGCCAACTGGAAGGCTTTAACACGAGCTGCCTTCGTGACGTCGACACAAACGAAAAGATCGTGCTGCCCTCAGCTGCAGGTAAACTATTTGTAGTCCCATTGCCATCTAGCCCCGGACTAAGCAAGGGTTATCAATAAATTAAATAAAATCATTTTTTAATTATTACAAAAAGTACAAGAACAAATAAAAAAACAAAGATGAATAGATTTGACAGAATTGACCTATTGAATTTGGTATTTGGTACATTCATATTTCAAGTTTAACTTGCATCTTAACCAATTTAATTATTAGAAGTTTTGTTGAAAATGTTTTTTATAAGATTTATCTTTCATAGCTTCCCCTTTGTTTCTGAAATATTGTAGAACACATAGTAGTAAGGTAGGTACTTAGGGCATCTCCTATTCAGATATTATACAGATATTTTTAATTTAATGACAGATGTAGCGCAAGAAAAACAACACAACGCCATACTACAAGGAGTAGAACAATTTCAGCCTTCCTCTTTAAGGAAAACGGAGACAGTAGAAAAAAATTTACTTCCGAATGCTATAGGTATTGTGTGGGTGAAAATAACACGATCGGACTCTATTTTAGTATCGCCTTTCACCGAACCATTGTAAATCGCCTGAAAGGTGTGACTGCTTAGTTCTTCGCAATACACTTCCCAAGACGAGAGAATCAACGGCTCTGTTTCGTCTCCTCATTAAGTTTTCACCAGCGAACTAATAAAATTTTGTCATTTTGATAGCACTAAAATAATAACGAGCATGTTTGTGAAGCCGTCGTCGTTGTTTTAAAAGCGTGTGCCTAGTTTCTAGCCCTCTTTTCTAACTTTACTGTTTATCATTTACAGATGTAGCCACTGAAAAAACACAGAAGTCGCTGTTCGACGGCATTGAAAAATTTGATGCTACTCAGCTCAAGCACACGGAAACACAAGAGAAGAACCCGCTTCCTGACAAAGATGGTAACAATGCTGAACATTATCTCTTCTATTATAACTAGCACGTGCTTGACAATAATCACACTATACTACCTCGCCGACAACCACAGTGCAGTGCAGTAACTTTACCTGTAGTAGGTGGTACTGGGAATAATTTGTGACATATGTAACTTAACTTGTAATGATAAAATCTTCTATCACATGTTACATTTGATAATATATCGATTTACATCGATTTTAACTGCCCGCCTAACCTAGGAAGATAAATGTGAGATCGTCTTTAGAAATTTTTCGAAACAGCCATACTGGTATACATACGCAGACAATTTTACTGTATAATACCAAAAAAAAATTAGAAACATATCTAACGTATGTATTGATGCGTAGATATTGATGCCAGATATTGATATCCTTGAGTCGTATGCTACAGACTAATCAGTACACCTACATAATGTGAGATTTATCAACCACATAAAATACTTTTTAAAAGCCATGCCCAACAACGCCGCATGTAGTTTTGCCTGAGAATATTAAGTAATGTTTAAGTTTATGCGTAAAGCAGCTAAGCTTTTATTTTTGTTTTGCCATGCACGATTTTGCTTTGCACCAGTTGTCGCAGCGGAGAAAGCGCACCAGAACCTGTTGGAAGGAGTGGAGCACTTTGACAAGACACAGATGAAACACGCTACAACAGAAGAAAAGAACTCCTTGCCACCAAAAGAAGGTTTTTAATGCTGCTTTTTATGCCTCAAAACTATTTATGCATGTTTTCGTTAAAATAGCATTTATTTTTTGAGTTGTTTGAAACTCATTAGCATCCACTTAACAAGAACATAGATATAGATAAGAGTGATTGACAGGTCAAATTTTATTTTGAGACAGTTTAAAAAAGTAAACAGGCCTTTGCATCTAATGAAGATGATTTATACAGCGTCAGGGGCAACTGCTCCTATTTACTGGACGCTATAGTGCCGGGGCGGGATTTCAGATGAAGTAGGCTTGTCCAGCTTAGCACCTATACCATCATCTCAGGCTCTCAGCTAGTCAGCCTAATCCACAGGAAAGACATGGCCAGACTAAGCTGTGGGTTTCCTCACGATGTTTTCCTTCACCGTTTGAGAGCATAGAGTACCTACACCTACCCATTATTTAATAGAAAAATTAAAACATACACGTCTGGATTCGAACCCGCGACCTTAGGATCGGAAGTTACTACCACTAGTGTTCTCGACACAGTAATTGAGATATTATGTAGATAAGGTAAACCTACGTCGAGATAATGTAGATTTGCAAACTTTATTAGACACGAGCTATAATGTAACTTTTAACTTCCGAGTTAGTTTTAATGGTTTATTATTACTTACCCAAGTCTTATCGTATGAAGTTGCTGCATACTGCATGTAAAAGGCTAATACGACGGCTAGACCTATTTAAAATATGTGATTAATAATATGTTTATTATCCTTAGCTATTGAAGCTGAGAAAGAGAAGAATAACTTCCTCAACGGCATTGAGAACTTCGACTCCACCAAACTGAAGCACACAGAAACTTGCGAGAAGAATCCTCTGCCCACTAAAGATGTCATCGAAGCGGAGAAAACTGCATAAACCCTTTCCTATCTATACCCCGCAACTATATTATTATCTCGCTAAGTATCGTCGTATTTTAATCTCGATGTAAGTTACTTATAGGCCGATCGATACACGCTGTCCGTTTGAAAAATTATTTTATTATTCTTACGATTAGAAGGCTAGAATGGACATAAACTTGTCTTTATCATTAGTATTTTAGAAACGAATTTTGCTATGTCACTTTTAAACCGTATGATGTATAAGTATTAAGAATATATTATGAGCATTTTTAATTTAATTTATATTGAGGTAAATAATTAGGTATTTAAGTTCGTACTGATTTTAATTTATTTCGGGAACACAATGCAACAACACCATATTGCCTGTGTTCTCCTTTTGGAAAAATAGGTACATGATAGAGATAGCTTCAATGTCTAATCTGGTCAATACTGTAGATATAAGAGTGTAGATGTTGAGTCTACTTGCAGTTATTCTTATTCAAATATTGTTTTGTTCTGTTCACTTATTATAACTGACCAACACTACCAACAATATAAAAAAATACTGTAACTATAAGTTTTTGAAATTGCTCAGCCAAAAATGGTTTAGGTCTAATATTTAAAGCAATACCTAATTGTATTATTTTTATAACTTGGTTAACGTTATCTATACCGTTTAAACAATTGGTAGGACTATGCTCTACTACCTACAAAATTAATTACAATAATATTAATCTTACATTTTCCACTTTTATAATAACGCTGTTGATGCGATGCCAATAAACCATTTTCGAAATTTTTGTAAGTTTTACAGACGGTGCTTTTTATAAATACATATAAAAGTAAAAAAATGTTTAATTTATTGTAATCACCTATGTAGTACTTAAGAATCTAATTTAACTAAGTTAGTCAAGGAGTTTATAACTTTACAGGTTAGGTATTTAAAGAGAACTGTTTATCATCAAGTGGGTCGTCTGATGGTTACGTAATTCGATGGATAGTACTATTGAAAAATATGGAATCAAAATACTGACTTAGCCGTAAATAAACCAGACTCGAACACCTTGATTGATAGATTTTGGAGTCAGTTGAGCAAAATTAGGAATTGTACGAATTATAGTAGGATCTACAAAACCTACAAGTTGTGTGGAAAATTCGCAATCAGTTGTTGGCAACACAAAATAAAGTTCCTGGTACAGTCCGGCAAGTATAACTTGGCGGGTCTGAAGTGAGCTGTTCGATCGTTAATGGCCAATGACTGATGGAAGATTGGCCAAACGGCTAGCTTCAGACCCGCCAAGTTATACTTGCCGGACTGTAGGTTTACGCAGGTTTACGCAGATAAAATAGGATGAGAGAGAACGTAAATATTGTCTATGATCATCTATATAATTATGCTCTGAGGTACCTTTTTTTAAGGCCGATCTTATTTTCACGAAAAAAGAAGAAGCAGATTTCTATGGTGTATGTGTGCGTATACGTATGTATATCTACATTTGTGTGCGTAAATCTTATATTTAAACTGTCAAAACTGACATCTCAAACTGTCAAATATCAAGAGGTCAATGTCATGCTTGCTTCTGCTTGCTACTGTTCTATATTTCTTGCTAGGCTATTTCGAGATACGAGCTAATAATTTACGAAATAAAATCCACCGGAATATTATATAAGACAGAAATGCGATGGCTGCAACAGCATCGGTAATTAATCATCTGTCTTATTATTATCATCTGAAGAGTATTTACCATTTCCTACAGCACAGACGACTCCAATACCTCCAGCAGCGTTGGGAACCAACCGCTCATAGTCAACTCCTACGCATAGTTACAACTGGGCAGTCATCAATAATGAGAAGAACATTTAATTCTTCAGGGCTGGACACCTCTGCCGCATGCCAGACCACCTCGTGGGCTTTCATCTTCAGTGGGCTGAAGATGTGTGTCAAACTTAGCGCTAGAAGGTGGTAGACCCGACTTTAGTGGGTGTGTGATGTGTGTTTATAACCCTGCCAAAAGTGTGATAGGTCAGATTGTGAATGAAGAAACTTGCTATATGTGTGTGATGGAGTAACTACCTACTAAAGATAATCTACAATGTTGTATAAATGTTTTTATAGCGTTAAAGATTTCATTTTAATTATTTTATATTTTCTTTAAGAATTATTATTCTGAATTGATTATTGTTATTATTCTCACACTGATTTATTTTAATTTAACTTATATTTTCTACTTTTTGTTTGAATTTTGTATATTGGTCGCCGATGAAGTATGTGAGCCACTTTTTTACATACCCTATGATCTTATAATTGTACCATACTTCTTGCAAATAAATATATTTCATTTCATTTTATTTGTACCAACTGTCGAACTACTCAGTAGTTACTAAACTACCGATGCAGAGTTATTGGTGAAAGAGACTCATTTCCTGTAGGTTTCATTTGCTCAAACTAGATATAATGTAACTATGCTACTCGGGGATAATTCAGCATTAATGAGGCGAAAGAAATTTATCAGTCCAGTAGTTTTTGAGTTTATTTGTTACAAAATACAAATCTGTATAATAATGATGATGACAATGTTACCTACCTAAGTACCTATAAGTACATACCTACCTATTTGCTGAGAAGTCCCATTATCACACAGAACGCCTACCTATACATACATATGATTAAGTATTATGATTACACGCTCCTCTGAATCCACCATCAGGTAAGCTCGTTGGCAGAGAGCACTGGTGGTCTAGTGGTAGCGGACCCGCCTTCCGATCCTTAGTCGTGGGTTCAAATCCAGTCGTGTACCAATGAGTTTTTCTGTAGAAAAATGTATGTGCACTATGCCAGTAAAACATCGTGAGGAAACCGGGGTGTTGTAGAACCTACAAAAGTTCGAGCAACTCGTTCGTGTCAAGCGCCACGCAATAAGGGCCCACTAGAGGCCTTGCGGAAACCAGCCCGCACATTAAGTGTGGATGATGAATTTGCCGCAGCTCGTTGGCATCAGTGCCTTGTCTACCTTATTCATAATAGGTAGGTACCTAAATAAGGTAGGCCTAATGATGATGATGATGATGAAAAGGTACCTCTATGTAGGTAGACAAGTCTATCTACCTATTTGCTGAGAAGTCCCATTTTACACACAGAACTCCTACCTACCTAAGAGCTGGTAATCATTTTAAACATAGGTATTCAGCTTCTGAATCCACCATCAGGTAAGCTCGTTTGCATCAGTGCCCACCTTACTCATAATACCTAACTAAATGCAGTAGATCTACAAAATCATGTAGGTAAATAAAACAAACATTCCACAGGATGGATGTTAGCAATGGCCTACTACGCGGGCAAAGCCTGCCGCGGGCGACCGCTAGTTCATAAAATCTACAGTCACGAAAAACGCCTTGGGATGCTTGCTACTAACTATTATCTATTCTGTGAACCGTCACAGAATAGATAATAGTTAGTAGCAAGCACCCCGTGTCATAGTAACTACTAGCGTATCTGTAATATCTATTCTGTGAACCGTCACAGAATAGATAATAGTTAGTAGCAAGCACCCCGTGTCATAGTAACTACTAGCGTATCTGTAATTCGGAAATATCTTAGATTCACGAAATCTAACATCATCATCACCCTATCCCGAACCTTATCCCATACTAACTATCCTTTATTCCATGTCGTGAGAAACACCGCTTTTTTTTTTACATGCTAGTTGCATTCGGTAAAAGCCAAGGCAGGAGAAGATTTGACTTCCTTAAAAAAAATGTTTGCTAAATGTTTGCTAGTGTGTATCATCAACTTATTATTAAAAAATGATGAAAGCTTTAATTAAAAATCGGTGTTATTATGAATGCAGTAAGATTTAACTTAAATAAGCTTACAGATTAAGAATAAAGAAAGAAGATGAAGAAAGATAGTGGAATATTACAGAAAACTTTAACCCAGAAAGCTCAAATTAAAATTAAAAAAAAGTTTTGATAAACATGCCGTGGTGAATATTGCGTAAATATAAGAGCGCCGTTTTTTTAAACAACATCATTGGTTTGATTATTGGCGAACCGTGTGTGTTTTCGGCGCGTTTTAAGTCTATCGGTCCCATGATTAGTGGCGAACCGTGTGTGTTTTCGGCGCGTTAGAAGTCTATCGGTCCCATACATTTTGTATTCAATAATCAATACTCAATACATTTAGGGTGTTATTAATAATCCTAGCGTAGCGTTGGACTAGTTGATCCGTGTTTTGTCTCTTGCATTGACATGCAATTGTCAACTCGAACAAATAAGACAAAACACGATTTAACTACTCCAGCGTTGCGCCAGGATTACTAATAACACCCTTATTGCATAAGCATAATTTAGTTTAGTTTAGTTAGGTACATACATAGTTCTTAGGTGTAAGTCAGTATCACATAATACTGACTATGATAGTAGTAATAGAGAGGTGATCAGTCAGCTGATCAGTGATCAGATCACCATGTGATCACACTTTGCAGATCCAGACCATAATTATACTCTTTGATCCAGACCGCGTTGGTCTACGCATTATGTTCCCATCTCTGTGTGCCCTATACTAAATGAGAGGGACAGTCGATGTCACAAGCACGGTTCTGCTGTAATTTTTTGACCTCATAACCCTGTGGCCAGGAAAGCTGGAGACTGGCTGCCAATATTTAGTGATGAATTAAGCTGGGAACATACTAGGCGGACGCGTCCGACGGACGCGGCTGACAGCCGCGACTGATAGTATCTAGATAATGAATGTACACTGAAGTGTGCAAACTATCGGATGTACAGTCCGGCAAGTATAACTTGGCGGGTCTGAAGTGAGCTGTTCGATCGTTAATGGCCAATGACTGATGGAAGATTGGCCAAACGGCTAGCTTCAGACCCGCCAAGTTATACTTGCCGGACTGTAAGCCGCGGACGTAACCTTGTGCTGACCTTGAGCGTTCGGACGTCCGTTAGATATCTGGCTCGCCGGATGTTTTTGTCAGCCGAAAACGTCCGCGGACGGTATGCACGGGGTACGGGACGCGTCAGTGCGTCAGAAGGACGCGGAATATGGGAGAGCTTGCACGTGTGTATCGTAAAAATGGATGAACGAATTATCGAGTGTGTTCGCATCAAGGAATTACTGTATAATCATAAACTAAAGCTAGGAACATAAAGGCGAAAACATATTAGGCGGACGCGTCCGACGGACGCGGCTGACAGCCGTGTGCACACTATCGTCGCGGCTGTCAGCCGCGTCCGTCGGACGCGTCCGCCTAATATGTTCCTAGCTTAAGTAACGCAGATTGTTGGTAAAGGTTTCAGAATTTGTGACAGTCTATTTTTTGAGAAATCCAAGAACATAATTATTTTGAGGATACCAGATCTGAACGATGTTTGGCCATAATGAGACATTCTGTGAATACAAATTTGTATTTGTATTTGTAAAGAAGAACCATCTATATTCTAGAAATAAGTAGGTAGGTATATACCTAGGTAAGTATAAGTAGAGACCTTTGTGACAGTTAGATCTTTTATCCTCAGGACCTTAGACCTTAGCCTTTTTTTTTTTTTTTTTTTTTTTTTTTTTTTTTTTTTGCCCAGGGGAAATCCTTTATGGATACCCACTAGCCGGGGGAACTAGTGGGTTATGTCAGACTCTTGCTACTGACTAAAACCCCTGGGGTGTTCCTCTACATTTGCGCTGGGTGGACGAGATCATGGCATCGGTTCGTTCCACAACCCCGTCAGCACTTATCCTTGCGGACCCATCTTAAGGAAGGACTGAGGCCCTTTCCTCGTCATGTGAAGGCACCCTGAACACTAGGGTACCTTCCCTCTCTAGACCCTCACAGTGCAGGTAACAGATCCCCCAATCTGTTACCTGCGGGTCCCTCTATGGCGGTATCCGTGCCAGATAGGCACGACGCCGCTGGCCGGGCCTCTTGCGGCGGATCGGGAGTGAGCTTGGATCCTGCTCACGCTCCCGCTCTGCTGCTTCTTTTAGCAGCATGATCGTTGTGCAGAAAGTCTCCACTGCACTCCAACTGTCTTCGCTTACGACCATGGCATTCACCAAGGCTGGCAAAGACAGGTCCTGCCCAATAACCGCAGACAAGGCAGCGCGAGGCTCCGCCCACGAAGGACACTCCTCGCGCGTGTGCTGTGCCGTGTCTGCGATTCCTCCTCTGCAGTGATGGCACTCTGTAGTTGGCTCTCGTCCAACCACCCGACACAGGTACTCACCAAAGCACCCATGCCCAGTCAACACCTGTGTCAGGTGGTACGAAAGTACGCCATGTTTGCGTTCGACCCATTCCCTGAGAATAGGCCGAACTGCCTCCACCAGGTCCCGGCTAGCTCCGGGGATCTCTAGACGCTCTTTCCACCTCCGAAAAAGTTTATTACGCGCCTCGTCTCTCCACTGAGCAACTTCACGTGGGTGAGGATGCAGGCCGTCTTCAAGCGCTGCTACACCTTGCCAGTAGCGTTCCGCAAGAACTTCCGCATCTAGGTCCCATGGTGGGCTGCCCGCAAGTAGACATGCCCCCGAGTGGGACACCGTGCGGTAGGCTCGAGCAGCCCTGAGTGCCATTACTCGCTGCGGGGCCCGCAGCAGGGGCACGTTTCGGGCGCTCAAAGCGTCTACCCATATTGGCGCTCCATATAGCGCTATCGAACGCACCACACCAGTATACAGACGTCGACACGCTGCTCCTGGGCCTCCCAGATTTGGAAGGATCCTCGCTAGTGCTCCAGCGGCAGCCACAAGCTTTGGAGCTAGTCGCTTGAAGTGCTCATTAAAATTCCATCTACCGTCGAGAACGATTCCAAGATACTTCATCGTCAACCCGACAGTGATGGAAGTTCCGCCCACCATTATCGATGCTCCGGGTGTTGGCTTATTCCTAGGCCCATGAAATACAAGGGCCTCAGACTTATTCAGAGCCACTTCCAACCCCAGTGCCCTAATCCTTCCAACCATTTGAGCAACACCCGCTGTAGCAAGTTGAGCTGCCTCTCTATGACTGTTTCCGCATGCCGACACAAGTGTGTCATCGGCGTAGCACGTCACATCTATCCCTGGCAGAGTGGAACCACGCAACACCCAGTCGTACCCGATGTTCCACAGGAGTGGTCCAAGAACGGACCCCTGTGGAACACCGCACGACATGGTTTTCCTCCCCCAACCATCCCTGGTTGGATATGTGACTGCTCTACCACTGAAATAGTCAGCCACGACTGCCTGTAAGTAACGTGGCACCCCATGGTACTTTAGTGCTGCCTTCACAGATTCCCAGGGCAGACTATTGAAAGCGTTAGAAATGTCCAAAGACACTGCCCACATTACTCCGCCCCGGGACACCGCTTCTTCGGCAAGGTCTCTTACACGAGCAATGGCACCAAGGGTCGACCGACCCCGTCGAAAGCCAAATTGCGCCTCATGTAGCCCCGGCTCCATGCACTCAACGAGACGAGCAGCGAGCACTCGCTCAAAAAGCTTGCTCACCTCGCCGAGCAGCACAATCGGGCGGTAGGCCGACGGCATATCGGCTGGGCGTCCGTCTTTTCGAAGAAGGACGAGTTTTCCAGTCTTCCACTCATTTGGAAACTGGCCTCGCTCCAGGCACGCTGTGAATAGGGCCTTCACACACTCTCCCATTTCCCCCATCGCGACTGTCAAAGCACGTCCTGGAAGACCGTCTGGTCCAGGAGCCGTGTTTTTCGACCGAAGTTTAAGCAGAGCTACTCCAAATTCCACCTCAGTCACCGGGGGGACCACCTCCTCCTCATTCTCTCTCACTCCGCCAGATGGAACCATTGTTGGTGGTGCCCACTCACCCCGTTGGGGAAAGAGCGTATCCACAACTCGCTCTAGTAGCTGTGGCTGAAGACTACTCGTTAAAGGGGGGGCCCAGGGTCGAAGCTTTTGCCGTACGGTGCGATACGGCCTTCCCCATGGATCTCTGTTCAGCGTCTCCAACCACTCTTCCCAAGCTTTTTCTTTGGCCTGTGCTATGGCCACCTGTAAAGCTGTGCAGGCAGATCTATATGTCTCGTATAGGCTGTCCTCTACGCTCTGGTCGCGAACTCTTCTCCTTCTGTGTCGAGCATAATGACGGCGCGTGATAACGCAGTTTCTGCGTAGGTCACGGAGCTCTGAGTGCCACCAATACACCTGACGTCGTGGCGGGAACGACTTGGCTCTTGGCATTGACGCATCGCACACGCGAGTTAAGGCAGTTTTAAGCCATTCTGCCTTCTCGTCTACGTCATCAACCAAGTTAGAGCCAGATACCCAGGCCTCTACTATGGCCGCCTCCTTGGCGATCTCCCGCTCAAACCGTCCTAGTACCCATCGTGGGCCACCCTCAATAGGTGAACGGGGTTCTCTTCCAGAGACATTAGGTGCCGAGACACTGAAGCGGATGTATCTATGGTCCGACAGAGTCTCCACGTTCACCTCTACTCGCCAGTCTTGGACCCGATTGGCTAAGCGCGGGGATGAAAGTGTGATGTCAACGATTGACTCCCCCTGCCAACGCACACACGTTTGTTCGGATCCCTGATTTAGTATCACTAGACCCAAGGACGACGCCCACTCTACAAGAGCTTCTCCCCGCCCGTCTGTTGCTGGGGATCCCCACGCCGTTGATTTGGCGTTGAAATCTCCAGCAACTAGTACAGGGTAGGAAGACGCCTGCCTTACTAGACCCCCAACATCCACGAGCATTTGCTCGAATTCAGGGAGACTCCGATTAGGTGAGAAGTAAACACCTATAACCGCAATTCCACCCACGACGGCCAGCACGCATCCTCTACCTTTTGCTACCTTATCAAAGGGAGGGGAGCCAGCTGCAGACGGGGCTATGATTGCCACCAAGTCGTCATGGTCACCCACCCAGTCATCCCGGGCAGGAATCACGTATGGCTCGGCGACTACTGCTACTTTAATCATGCACTGTGCCATGCTCTGGACCAACAGGTCCTGAGCCCTGGCACAGTGCATGATGTTCGCTTGCATAAACGGAATAGCCATCTAAATTTGGGTGTCCATCGTATCCTCTTCCGCAGTTGTGCGCTGGGACGGCTGTGAAGCTTTGGGGCCCTCCTTAGCCATCCCCCTCTTTCCACGGCCTCTACGGCTCTTTTTAGATCCCTTTGCATCGGGACATCCTCTTCCACCAACCTGATGTGATGCAGGCTTGCCAGCCGCCGCACATACAGCACAATGTGGTTCAGCATCACATCCTTTAGCTTTGTGACCAGGTTTGCCGCATCGGAAACAAAGGCCTTCTCGGCAACTCTCAGACGTGCATTTGTTTCCAACGTGGCCAGTCTCCAGGCATCGGAAGCATCTCAACGGCTTAGTGTCAAGCAACGACACCCTCGCTGAAACCCAGCCCACTCGGAGCCGGCCAGCTTTAACCACACTATTCGCAACCTCCACAGGGCAGCTCAACAAAATCGAGCCACGGGCGGAAATCCCACCAGCTTTAATGGCCTCAATGGCGCAGCCACCCAGCTGAGCCACAGCAGCCGTCACCTCATCCGCAGTGACGGAGTCATCAATCTGCGTGATTCTTATATCGACGCGCTTTACAGGCCGCTGGACTCGTACTGCGTCAGGGCTCCAGACCTCTTTAAGTTTTGCTGCCAAAGAGTCAGCCTTTTCAGCACCTGTTTCACCGGAGACCTCGAGCAGACGAGCACCAGTAACCGTCGTTCTAATGCGTAGATCATCGATCCCCAGGCTTTTAATGTCGATTCGATTTCTAGCCTCTTTGAGTAGGGCGGCATATGAAGCGCCTCCTTCTACCGCACCAGCCTGCAGGGTGACAGTGATAGCCGCCGAGTGAGGGGAGCGAATTTTAACGGAACGCTGCGTCGCTTTCTTCTGCACAGGGACACTGGGTGCAGGAACGCTGTTTGCCGGTTTGGTCGCCCGCTTTGTTGTTTGCTTAGAGCCTTTTCCGCCCACTGTAGTCCATGCCTCACCTTTTTCAGGGGTTGCAGATGACATTGAAGGTGCTTCCCGCGCCAAGCCTGCCTCTTTAGCTGCCAAGCTTCCCTTTCCTTGTCTACTCTTGCGGGGTTTGGGTATGCGGCTCTCAGATGATGTAGACGCTTCCGGAACCGGGTCACCCGTAGGTGCTGCCATATTTCTCTGTTCGCGGTTTTTGTCCGCAGCCAGTGGAGGCCGCAGACGGACTTCTGGAAGTAGCCTTTCCTCAATTGCTCCCAAGCGAGCACTCATCATAGTCCCGACCTGGACCATTATGGTGCGTGACAGCTCTTGTATATCGAGCGGTTGCAGTTGCGGTCTATCCTGTGGCTCAGTCACCGGTTGGGACTGCCGCAGCTCGGCTTTTAAATCAGCAAACTCCTTGCGGAGAACAGACAACTCTGTCTGCAGGCGCACATTGTCCGCCTGCAGTTTGGCCGTCTCCTCGCTGACAGACCGCTTGCGGAGCACGTCCACGGCCTCCACTATATATTGTGTCGCTTCGTTGAGGGACCTCTGAAACGGGCCGCTCAGGTGGCTGGATTTACGTGACACAGTTTTGATGACATCCACGCAATCGAGCACTTGCTTGTTGAGAGACGACGCTAGCTGGTCATCAACCTCACCCGCCAGAAGTCCAGCCATGCACGTTGGGCGCGTCACTCTCGTGCGCCGCGTCTTGTCAATAGCTTCCGTTACTTCTTCGGCCGCGTCAAGCAAAAACTCCTCACGCCTATTAGCAGCGTCCTTTGCTTTTGACCGCCAGCCGCTCTTCCCAGTGTTGGTTACGCGTCTCGTCACCTTAGGAGACGGGATGCCTCCCGTCACCGTGACGTCCGAGTCCGACTCGGACTCTCCTGGACCAGACTGAACCGGTCTTTTCCTCCAAAATCGAGGAGGCGCACCATCGGGCGCCACCATCTCCATGCTCCTATCAGTTTCTGACCCTGACCGGGGCTCCATACCAACTTCTTTAAGATCTCTAGGGTCTATGGTGTTGGCGCACGCCTTCGGGGCGAGCGCTTCCACCTCCAATTCGTCGTCAACCATATCGCTTGCAATTTCATATTCCGTTTCGTTAAATTTAGGGTTGTGTTTACGAAGGCGGGCAGAACGCCGGCCTACGAAGCAGTTGTTGCCCCCCCCAGAGTACGAGGGGCAGCCCTCCACCGAGGTGGAGGGGTGGGACTCCCCCTTTCGGGGACCCACCTGGGGACTATTTTCGCAACTACTTGGATCCATTTTTCCTTACTCCGATGCTCCACATCGTCGTCTCTTTTTTCAGGGGTGAGCTCCCCTGTCAGCGCGCCCTGAAAAGGGCACGCCCATCCCGCCTGACAGGCCCAAACAGAGCCCCGCCAAGATGTGCTGCACTAGTCCCTCCCCCCAAGCCTATCCGTATGGGTGACCCTGCGGCATAGCCTTAGAGGATCATTGGGAACTGCACCGCCCGCTCTCCGTATGGAGATTGGGCTCCTCAACCTTTCCCCCCCATCCCCGGTGTTTTGTCCGCGTCGGTGGGCCAGCAACTTCACTGATGGAAGCTGTCGGCACACCGAGAACCCC
Organism: Thera obeliscata; assembly: GCA_947578465.1. NCBI lineage: Eukaryota > Metazoa > Arthropoda > Insecta > Lepidoptera > Geometridae > Thera > Thera obeliscata. The sequence goes on along the minus strand of OX387912.1, from coordinate 15,537,133 downwards.
CCTATCCGCAACCCGGGGGACGCGCCACGTCGGTGTTCACCTCACCGCCCACTGGGACAACCCAGCAGGTCCGTGGCTTAGACCTTAGCCTATGCTTAGCAAATAGATATCTAGATAATGAATGTACAGTGTACACTGAAGTGTGCAAACTATCGGATGTAAGCCGCGGACGTAACCTTGAGCGTTCGGACGTCCGACAGAAATCTGGCAAGCCAAGCTAGGTCCCGTTCGACTGTGCACACTATCAGTCGCGGCGGTTGTAAGCCGCGTCCGTCAGCCGCGTCCACTAATTTGTTCCCAGCTTTAAGATTATATTCTTCGGCAGTGCATTATAATCTGGGAGTCAAATACACTCCAAGCCAAGACGCGAAGCGAACACACTTATAAACGAGAATCGACCTCGAATAATAATTTATTTACATAGATTTAGCATGCAATATTTTTTTGGAGGTGGCAGCACTGCACTGGTGTTCCCGCCGCGTCCGCCCCGCTGCCGCTGGTTCTTGTGTTTTGCATAGAAGTTCTTGTATTTTAGTATCACTGTGACTGTTTCCGTTTAAAAAAAAAACTAAGTGACAATCACTGTGACTTTGTCACATCGATCTCAAGATGCCACGAGAAACGAGATGTGCATAGTACCTCTGCTATTGGTTTACATAATCTCAATAAAAACCTGTTATTTCAGATCATCTAAAAACATGCTCAGGACCAGTTTGCACAAAACATATGCTACTGTTTCCCTAGCATGAAGATTATTACGCTGTCTAACAACACATTATAACTACTTATTGTTTTTTTAAACTTAGTTTTAGTAAGTATTAATTAGTGTAAGTGGTCCAAATGTAGACCGTATTAATTAATTAATTAAATAATAATAATAAATTATGGTAACATTTATACATAATGCTGAGAGTTTAAGCAAATGGCCCACCTGATGTTAAGTGATAATCATCACACTTATTAACAAAGCATTGCCTCGTAAGTCACGCACAATAGGAACTTGCCTTAAGACGCACTACCCTGTGTCCATCAACTTGCGGCATACAGAATAATACAGATGTTAAACCTCAAAACCTCATGCATGGTGACGAAGACGAACACACGCCCGAGGACGTGCGAAGCAAACTCAAGTTACGACGAACGCTTGCTTCACTGCTGCTTTTCACGTGTATTTAGAGCAGGAACAGTATTATTATCTTGGAACTCCGCGTGATTTGAGCAGAAGAAGGAGTGACCTAAGTAACATTGTTTCTTTGCAACAAGTCACAGTGATAAAAAATGACTTCATACTGTTACTTTTTCACCGTGACGCTATTTATCAAACAACCACCTCTAATCTTGCTTCTTGACTGACGTGACGGTTTGGTTTGCTTTTCGCACGCGCCGGCACGTGCAATTTTCATTAATTTTCTGAAAAACTACTTTGAATCTCTGCACTACACACTACAGTTCAAATACTGATGCTGGCTGATAAAAGGATTCATTTCGGTAAGTTTTGAATGTGATCGTGTTATCTAAACATTTGCACGTGTTGTATGTAATCGTAGTCAGCAAAACAACCATTTGCATTTAACTCATTTTAGCTACGATATGGTTTTTTATAATTTGTCGTCGCTATTTATTACACAGCATCCTCTTTTCCGTGCGAATGTTCCGTGTGAGTGCAAGCGCTTGGGGCCTTCCCTATTGGAGCGTCATTTGTTTTTGTTTACCTGCAGATTGTAAGCTGCATAGCTATGTCATCTTCACCGATTCGCTGTCGCGGGCCCTGGAAAATACACAAGCGTACTTCGGAACCCGACCGATGGCTCGATGAAATGGGTTTTTTCCGAAAACATACCGCTAGGGATGCGAGCTGCCTCTTCAGGGCTGTGTCTGAAAACATTTTTAATACTCAAAGATACTACCTTAAAGTGCGCTATGATTGCATTCACTTTATGGCTTCAAATAGGCATCTATTCGAAGGGGTAGGATAATATATTTCCTCATTTGTTAATATTGTCTAACTTGTTCAAATATTAACCAAATGTTTTATGTTTATAGTCCATGAGTTGTGCATTGGACAATCATATAAAAGAGATGTCTAATTCATCTGAATGGGGTGGTCTAGTAGAAATATCTGCTTTGAGCCACATGTATCGGTGAGACACTTTATAGCATTAGAATCTATTTATTTTAATTTCTCTTGAAACATACAGTGACTATTGTGATATAGTGACTTAGTGTACTTCAAGAATATTCAAGAATATTTTAATACATTACAGACGTGATTTCATAATATTTGAAGCTAACAAAGGCCCGCAGACAAAGATATGCAATGGTTATGGGAATCCAATTTATTTGTTTTATTCGTCTGACACAAAGCATTTTGATGTAGTGTACACCAAAGATTTCATAAATGCATCATCCTATTGCCAGTGTAAGTTACCTAACTCATTATCAACCTTTTACATAATATATGCAGCACCTCTATTCATTTCAAATTTTTTGTTTTCATGTTTGAAATATTTAAAAGACAGAAGCTTATATACGTTTTGCAGGATTTATGAGGATTAGGTTAGCGGAATAAAGCTGGCCGCACTTTGGATGCGTTTTTGTATTGTATGTTATTGGACCTCTTCTATAAAAAGCTGAACAAGTTGTAATTGAATTTGTATGTTTGAATTATACGCACAAGACTAGCAAAGATAGGTAGAGTGTGCTTGGCACTGTTAGTTCTCGTGAGAGTCAGGATTGTTCTTGGGTATTTGTACGAGTAGAATTCGAAAAACGCATTTAAAGTGCAGCTGGCCTAATACTATTGCAGGTTTGTCTTATATATTTCATATTTAACATCAGGTGGGCCAAGGGTGGGCCATAAGCTTGTTCCATCAGCTAGTTACATAAAAAAAAATTACAATGAACTTCTGCAAACTCATGCCTTAATAAATGAACTTGTTATTAAATGATTATGAACTTATTGTAGCACTTGTCTACGAAATACTGTATGATGGTGTCTACCAACTGAAAGAATTGCCTTATGCAATTGATAAAATGCTCCATGACAAACTACCATCCAACCACATTGAATATTTCATGACTGAGAATGTAGAACGCCGCAAGAAACAAAAGGAGAGGGCTAAGATCTTCATTGAGACTATTGACGATGACAAGGACAAGAACAACAATGCTGTGGCACTGAAATGCAAGCATCATACTGAAGATGTAGAACGAGCGAGCTTGCTTAAAGAGTCCTTGAGCATATTTGTATTCAATCGCAGTCTCATTCAGCTAGAAAACGTTTGCATGAACTGTCTGAATGTAAACAGTGCTAAAGATCTGCTCGATAATGGAATAACTCCATTCCCATACAAGGTAGCCAAGGCTCTGGACCCTGATATTTACAGAAATATAGAATTTGACGTTTGGAGCGAAATGAGGAAAGGTAACAGCGTTTTCATTTGTTTTCTCAGTCCAAATTGGTTTTTATTAACAGTTGTATGGTATTGCAGAATTACGATATGGGGCTAGGTATTCGGATGGGACGACATTGCAAGTGGGTGTGAAGTGCTTGTGCAATTTGGGATCGGAGCAGGGTGGTCCGTACCACTGCCACATCCAGGAGATGCGCCCGGACGGTGGGCCGTGCCTGGTGTTTGTGGAGGAGCTGGGAGAGAAGCGCGTGGTGGAATACTCTCAGCTGGAGCCGCTGCCGTCCAGCGAGGCGCGACCCTGGGCGCCGCCATACAGATACTCCCGCACGCACTCGCAGATACTCACTCTCAGCCAAATGTTGCAGCAAATAGGTGCTTCCCATTCGCATTTAGTAGGGCGTAGTAGGGTAGCCAGCCAGTTTATTACATTAATTGATGGTTTCACATAATGCAATGCTGGCTTAGCGAAATATCTATATTACCCAAATTTGCGTTTACATAAACTTTATCCTTGTCTGCATCTAACCACTTCCGTCGACGTCCAGGCAACATCACTAAGAAGCAGTCTCTGAAATCGCGCAAGGGGAAAGGCGGGATCGAGTCGTCCGAAAAAATTCAAAAACAAGCCGCGAAGATCGCCTGGAACGACTTGATCGAGAGTGATGCCAAGGAGCTGGCGTATCCGAACTTGGATTATGTTGAATTTGACCCGGTGCCTGTCAGTAGTTCTGTAGTTGGAGTTTGCGGGTTCTCTTTATAAGCATTACAATTGTGGTTTTTTTTAACTAAAATAAAGATCACAGAACGTACCTGATTATCATTGATAGCTATTTTCCTGTAAGTCATCTCTTAACTTATTAACATTCCTATTTATTCAACTCCCATAGTCATGAAAAAGTTCGCGCGTACCTGACCCTTCAAAAAGCTTCTTTCAATATATTGCGCTGCATTTGTTGCCTGACCTTTATCCCACAATTGACATGGTTATAAATGAAAAGGACCCTTTTTACCATATCGTAGCTACTGTAGAGTTAGGACCAGTACATTTGTAGTTCAGTACCCGAAGTCCCAGTGCATTTACAACATTTCGTTACCAAATGTTGTTTTCGTTTCGCCTATTTGTCTCTGTCTATTGTATGGAGAAAAGATGAGACACCAACTCTAACTACGTAACGTATTTTTGCCGTCTCATATTTTCTCCATGCAATAGAGAGAGACAAAAAGGCGAAACGAAAACAACATTTGGTAACGAAATGTGGGAGCAAAACTCTGACTTCGGGTTCTGTTGTCTTGTAGATAAGTGCGTTCGTTGTCTTGGTATTTTAACGTGGTTAGTAATTTGAATTTGTACCGAATAGTTTTGAATTTGCGATAAGTAAAAGTGTCTGACAGGATAAGCACTGAGCATAGCATGTCTAATGCGCTCCAGGTAAATGCGTTTATTTTAAGTCAATTTATCAGTTGATTGGCCTCTCTAAGTAGTAGTAGCTCTGCTTCTGCATCGTAGCTCGTGGGTTCGATCCGCACTGAGAACAAATATTTGTGTAGTGAACATGATGTTTGTTCTCTGTCTGGGTGTAATATTGTATTTACTTATTCCAAGTATTTATTCAAAAAATATCTATACCAGCTATCTGGTTCCCATAGTACAAGCTCTGCTGAATTTGGGGCTATATGGGGAAAGTGGATAGTTCAAAATATTTATTTTTATTTTATCAGTAAGCAAAGTTGCGGTCTCCCTACGATCTTTTCTGTATTTAAGTATAGCTGCAAAGACCAATATCTAATATCGAAGTGTCTATTTTCAATTACTTGAACAAACGTAAATTAATTTATTATTTAGTCCATCTTTAAATCATAAATGGTTTACTTATTCTCTATCCCAATGAAAAAAAACTGTCGTTTCCAAGGGTGCATAAATAAATGGAGACTAGACAGCTGATACCAAAGACCTTGTGAACCCGTTAACGAGGTCCTTTGCAAAGGACTCAAACGTTGGTCGCTGCTAGTTGAGATTTTCAAAACATTATTCGCTCACCTTGCAGAGTTTTATATGAAATCGTATTTTAAAGTGAAGACCACTGTCACATTTTGACCCTTTGAAAGATATAACTGAACTTATTATTGAAAATCACGAGCAATTCATGTGCAATCGGATATCACACAACGTGCCTAGCTGTTCACTATTGTCGAGGTCAAAGTGTGCGAGCCAGAAGTTGTTGCACGGAGTTCAACGTCCTAACCCGAAAACTAATTTATTGCAAGAAACTTGCTTTTGCTAAGTGTGTAGGCTAGTTAAGTTTAGCGCCCCCAAAACGCTGTAAGGGGTTTACTCGTCCAGTAAATAAATAAATGTCTATGTCCATCCAAAGTACTGCCATTAGTCTGGACTGGACTAGCTCTCTTATTTCTAGGTCAAAGGTTCCACCCACTTTACATGGTTTGAACTAGCTGTATCGCTTGCCTTTACTGAATAGCCTATCAATTTGTCAGTCTCAAAAGCCCTGCCGGTCCGGTCGGTAAAATGCGGATATTATCGGTTATAGAACTGAAAAAATCAAATTATCTTATTTATTGGGTACCTATCTATCTTACTTAAAATTGATTACATACATTTTGTCGAAATAGTGATGCGGTTTCGCGGTAAAATTCAGTAGGAGAGTGAATAACAGTGAATCACTTTAATACAGCCTAATCAAATCTTAAATACAAGTTATCGACTTATTAAATATTTTATATTATATAGGCTATAAATTTTATGCAGATCGTAACGAGATTCGAAAGTTATGGCCCGGCAAACATACTGACATACCCACTGGTAACGCCATCTATAATTAGTATAGTGAAGTTGCGCATCACCTGTCCCATCCGTCCATCCATAATCGCACGCACGTCAAAACCCTTGGCTTACGTCAAGACAAACAGTCAAAATCTAACTGTCGCCGAGTGCACATACCGCCGCTATTATAACCGCCACCGCGTCCTGTGAAAGTGATTTTTCTTGGGATTTTTATAACCGCAGTTAAAGGAAGAACCGTGCTACGTGCAGTGTCCAGGACATTACAAGGTCAGTGCGTGCTCCATCTTCCTATCTATCCATTTTATTCCATTGTGCAACTCGCTATCGAAGTTATATTAATTAATTATTATTTAATTATCATAAAAAAGCGACCCCATTAAGTTCGAGCCGGATGAACATACATCCTTTTAAAATCTGCCCTTATTAGAATATCTAATTTACTGATCTAATAAGTGTTTTACCGCTGTTCCCCGCTGTTTATAATACATTGCGTATTTCAAGGTGATTTTGTCATTTTTTTCCGTCATTGTGACGTCCCGCCCGCGACATTGCGTTGCGTAAATCCGACAAAATCATCTCAATCCCGCTGCATAATACTGTTTTATAGTGTTTTCCCTATTTTATACGGTGTTTACTTGCATATTATTGATAAATTATTTACATTTATTTCGCTAAAAAATTATCTTAAATACGTTTTACATGTACGAGTAATTCATATCTACCCGCAAGTGACCGGTCGGATAATAAGTAGCGATTACGGTTCTTGGTTCATTGTACGATCAGCTGAGGCCCAGCTAAACTTGTTCAACGCTATAACCCGATCGAGTTAACAAGGTTACTTTTCGTATTCTGTAGGTTGTTATCTATTGTAGTCAGCCGCGTAATATTATCTGATTGTAGAAAGTTACGTAGGTAATTAAAATGTCTACTAGTAAGGATACCGTTACCCCAGAAGACTCCAAGCTGTTAATATTACAAGCTAAAAGAGAAGCTATTTTTGAATTAATTCAGAATATTTATGATTCTTCATCGAAACTTACTTCTAGATCGAGAAACGATTTTCTTGAGCAAAGTGCTAATGTAGATACGCTGCGCACCGATTTCATAAAGGTGCTGGATGATTACAACTCGCGTCTTTTAGTTGTAACTCCAACTGCAAAACCTGATTATAATAGTTTGGTTGCATTTGAGCAATTATATAGTCGTGTTAAACGCTTGCAATTACAATACTCCCCGCCATCATCATCATCATGTGGTAATGTTGCTTCCGATTCTCTTAGTAAAGCTAAGCCTAGATTACCTCCAATCGAGTTGGTTGGGTTCTCAGGAGACATTAGGAAATGGCCAGTGTTTTATGCCTGTTTTAAGTCTACCATCCATGATAATCCAACGCTCACCGATGCCGAAAAGCTATATTATTTAGTAGGTAAATTGTCTGGTAAGGCTGAGATGCTATGTGCAGGTATTACGCCCTGTGCAGAGAATTATGAACTAATATTGCAAACGCTAGTTGATAAATACGAAGATAAACGCATGGTAGCATCTGCTTACTTAAATCAGATGTTCGACTTCAAACCGTTAGGTACTGCATCAGCTGCTAACTTTGATTTGTTTAGTGAGCAATTTATTAGCTCAGTCCGCGCTCTGAATAATTTAAATATAGAAAAATTAGGTGATTTGATTCTAGTTTACATCGCTTTAAAGAAATTAGATTCAAGTACTGTCCGCGCTTTCGAGTTGAGTGTCGGCTCGTCAATACCTACATTTGATGACCTTGAAGTATTTGTAAAAAATCGTGCTAAGGTTTTTGAACGCACGACGTCGGCTGCAACCGCTGTTCTTACTGCCGCCGCCACTAAAAAGGTTTATCCAACGAATAAAGTTGACCACGGCCGCTCGAAAGATTACAATAATACTAAATCAACGCCGCCAAAATATCACGCTTATATAAACACCGTTGATTCCGCTTCTAAATGTTTATGTACAAACATAACGCATCAGCATTTATTTAAATGTCCTGAGTTTCATAAATTAACCCCCGAAGAACGATTTAAAGCCGTCAAGGAGGGAAACGCATGTGTAAATTGTCTTAGCATAAAACATCGAGTTTCGTACTGTAAATCAGATACGAGCTGCCGCTCTTGTAAATCTCGCCATCACAGTTTATTGCATTTTATGTCGGGAATCGAACCCGCACCTCAAGCCGTAGCTGCACCGCTGTCCAACGCAGTCACCGCGCGCTTAGCGGACGAACCCGGCCCAGCGCGCTCCGAGCGCGCAGACGTTGCGTTATGTGCGACGTCCATTGCTGCATCAGTGCAGGCCCCGCAATCTAAGCCGCTTCAAAACGAGCAATGTACCGTTTTACTCGCAACCGCTCAAGTCGCAGTGTACGATAGTGCAGGTAATTTGCATTTATTGCGAGCTTTGGTCGACTCAGGTTCACAAAGTCATTTTATAACAAGAGAGGCATGTATGTTGCTAGGTATTCAGGTTCATAACATCGGACGTACTATTGTCAAGGGGTTCGGTGGGTCTGAAAAAATGATAAACTCAAGTTCTGTAAGCTTAGAATTTTATTCGCGCTTTGATAAAAATATTAAATTAAATATTTCGCCGTTGGTAGTGGATCAAATTACTGACTTGCTACCTAGTGCTGTGGTAGATACGACTGTCCTATCACACTTGCACGCATTACCGCTCGCAGATGAATCATTTGGAACGCCGAACAAAATTGATTTGTTGATAGGCGCGCCATTGTTCGTCCACCTTTTATTGCCTGACGCGACTCAAGCACCTGATGTTGCGCAGGCCCCGCAGGCCTTACGTACGGTACTGGGATACATAATAATGGGTTCCGTACCTACAATATTTCCCCGCCAGGCTTTAACATGCTGCCTAGTGCAGGAGCATGGTATAGATAATCTTATTAATAGATTTTGGGAGCTCGAAGAGCTTCCCTCCGCGCCGCCCTCTCTGCGTCCCGCTGACGTAGAGTGTGAAAACTTTTACAAACATACTACAACCCGCGATCCCATTAGTGGTAGGTATACTGTTGGCTTACCGTTTAGTGAGGATGTATACTCGTTAGGTAGATCCTACGAAATCGCACGCAGGCGTTTCTTGTGTCTTGAGAAAAAGCTAGAAGCTTCGCTTAGCTTAAGAACCGCTTACGATGGCGTGATTAAGGAATATTTGGAGAAAGATTATATTTCACCCGCACCTCCAAATATGTCTGATGACTCATCACCCATCTATGTAATCCCGCACCACGGAGTCATCCGTGAGGATAAGACGTCGACGCGTCTTCGCATAGTTTTAGACGCTAGCTGTAAAACTAGTTCTGGAATTTCGCTTAATAACATATTGCATCACGGACCTAACCTACAGGGTGATCTTTTCCAAATAATTTTGAACTTCCGTCTTTTTGCCGTTGCTATGACTGCAGATTGCCGGCAACAATTTTTACAGGTCGTTGTTCGAGAATGCGACCGCCGCTATCAATGTATATTGTATAGGTTCAAACCGCAAGATCCATTGACGCTTTATCAATTCAAACGTGTTTGTTTCGGTCTAGCTTCGTCTGTGTACCATGCAATGCGCACGGTCAGACAGCTGATCGAGGATGACGGCGCTAAGTACCCGCTCGCTGCAGAAGTAGCTGCTTCGTCGTTATATATGGATGATGTAGTTTTTTCAGTGAAGGATGAGGAGGAGGGGGTCGCCGCATCGAAGCAGCTGATCGAATTGTTTAAAGGCGCTCAGTGGGAATTAGTTAAATGGAATAGTAGCTCTCGTGTTGTCTTAGATAGCATTCCCGCATCGCACAAACTTCCAACTGAGGTTGAGTTTGATAAATCTATGCAGCATAAAATATTAGGTTTGCATTGGTCGACGGATTCTGACGTCTTCTATTATAAAATTACGCCCCCCGCAGATGAGAAGTGTACTAAACGCTCCATCTTATCTACTATTGCCCGCTTGTGGGATGTTATGGGCTTTGTAGCTCCCACAATTCTCTTCGCCAAGTTGTTAATAAAACAGCTATGGAGTTTAAGTTTAGATTGGGACGATACGCCCCCGCCCCACATTATTAATTTGTGGAGACAGTTCTGTATTGAGCTGCCAGCCCTCAATGAGCTGCGCATACCGCGTCATCTTGGTGTGTCCGCGAACTGCGTTGTCACCCTAGTGGGTTTTTCCGATGCTAGCGAACATGCTTATGGTGGTGTAGTGTACCTACACGTCAGTTCAGACGGTGTTAACGCTATTCGCTTAGTCTGCGCCAAGTCTAAAGTCGCACCGACTAAACCGCTCACAATCGCTCGTTTGGAACTTTGTGGTATAGTTTTACTTACAAAATTGTTGCGTTCTGTGTTGAATAATTATGCTAATCGCTTCCCAATCAAAACGTACGCTTTCACCGACTCTAAAGTCGCCCTTTACTGGGTAAAAAGTTCGCCTCACAGGTGGCAATCCTTTGTTGCTAACCGCGTGGTTCAGGCTACGGAGAATATACCGGCCGACCACTTCTACCATGTCTCGGGTACCGAGAACCCAGCTGACTGTTTGTCGCGTGGAGTCACGCCACAGAAGTTAGTTTCGCACCCTCTGTGGTTGCATGGGCCTTCTTGGGCCATACTGGATCCTTCCCAGTGGCCTCTTCGAGACCTCGATGGCCAGCCTATCGATGACATTCCAGAACAAAGGTTATTGTCTCATGCTGTATGTACGCCTGTGTCGGAGTGTGCAATCTACGATCTTGCATTGCGCTTGTCGTCGTGGTCTAAATTACTGCGCATTCTTGTATACGTTTTAACGTTCGCTAAATTGATACCCCGCCGCGTTACTATTGCAGTAACAGCTGATCAGCTTCAGCTCGCCGAAAATAAAATATTACTCGCCCTGCAGATGAAATATTTTGCAGAAGAAATTGATAACCTCCGCAAAAATAAAGTAGGTTCTCGTACCTTTAATAGGTTAAGGCCTTTCCTAGACGAAAACGGACTGATCCGTGTAGGCGGTCGTCTCGTTAATTCCGGTTTGGATTACGCTCAGATTCACCCGGTCGTTTTACCGCGCAGTGACCATATTGTCAACTTGTTGATAGACTATTATCATTTAAAATACCTACACGCTGGACCTGAACTACTAATGTCGCTTCTTCGACAAAAGTTCTGGATCCTATCCGCGCGCCACATTGTGAGACAACGAGTCCACATGTGTAATACTTGTTTTCGACTTAACCCTCGTCCGACATATCCGCTCATGGCTGACTTGCCTAAATGTCGCACACGACAAACAGTCAAGGCTTTCACGCATACGGGATGCGATTACGCCGGTCCCATCGCATACACTCCGATTCGTCGCCGTGGAGTGCGCAGCGAGAAGGCCTACCTGTGCTTGTTTACATGCCTAACGACGAGAGCTGTGCACATTGAAGTCGCCACTGATCTCAGCACCCCCAGCTTCTTAGCCGCGCTGAAACGTTTTCTCGCGCGTCGCGGTCCTGTACAAATAATGTACTCTGATAATGCGACTAATTTTAAAGGTGCCGCCGCGTATTTACGCGATTTGTATAAATTCTTAAACGATGAATATCATCCTAAGCTGGAAAATGAGGTAGCTGAGAGTCGTTTTAGTTGGTCGTTCATCAGCCCAAGGTCTCCCCACAAGGGTGGAGCCTGGGAAAGTATGGTTAAGGTAGTTAAGACGCATCTGTACCGTGTAATCGGTCAGCAGCTGCTTTCGTATGAAGAACTTTGTACTGTTCTTACTCAAGTAGAGTGTTTACTTAACTCGCGACCGCTGACAGTACTGAGTTCCGACCCCGCAGAGCCTGCAGCTCTTACGCCAAGTCATTTTTTGCATACTGCGCCTTTATGCTCTATACCCGCGCCTGAGGTAGGGCCTGAAAATCTCAGCCTCCTACAAAGACACTCGCTACTGGATAAATTAGTTCAGTCTTTTTGGCAGCGATGGAGGATGGAATATCTGCATGGATTACAGGTTAGACAGAAGTGGAATACGCATTCCACACCTATCACTCCAGGAGTGGTAGTAGTCGTGATAGAAGATAATGTACCGAGTTTAGCCTGGCCTCTAGCTATTGTAGAAAAGATACATCCTTCAAAGGATGGAGTAGTTCGTACTTGTACAGTTAAGCTCGCGAGTGGAACAAGTCTACTTCGTCCGACCGTTCGCTTATGCCCAATCCCGCGTCAGTAATTTGTTATTATAACCATAATTATTTAGTTTGTAAGTATTTAATCTATCAATATATTCTTTAACACCGCTTCTTATTTTTAAACATAAATTTCCCGCATTTGTGAGTCTACTGATTCTACTCTATTACAGAGCCTTAGAGTCATGAGATTTTAATTTTTACTCGTTTATGAGTTTTCTTTATGAGATGTTGGGTTTCATCCTAGTCTCCCCTTACGCTATGAGATATTAGGTAATCTAGTCTCAATTTATGGTTGCCTTTAAATGGTGACCCATCAAGGCCGGGCGGAAATGGTAACGCCATCTATAATTAGTATAGTGAAGTTGCGCATCACCTGTCCCATCCGTCCATCCATAATCGCACGCACGTCAAAACCCTTGGCTTACGTCAAGACAAACAGTCAAAATCTAACTGTCGCCGAGTGCACATACCGCCGCTATTATAACCGCCACCGCGTCCTGTGAAAGTGATTTTTCTTGGGATTTTTATAACCGCAGTTAAAGGAAGAACCGTGCTACGTGCAGTGTCCAGGACATTACAAGGTCAGTGCGTGCTCCATCTTCCTATCTATCCATTTTATTCCATTGTGCAACTCGCTATCGAAGTTATATTAATTAATTATTATTTAATTATCATAAAAAAGCGACCCCACCCACAAAAATCGCAAAAAATTTGAGATCTTAATCTTCAATTAATTAAATACTAAATTTTAATTTCATATGAAACTACTTTGTGAAAGAAAAATTAATGCTTTTTTTATTATTATTATAACAAAAATATAAAAAATAAATAAAATAAAAAACATATATTTAACAATTTTATGCATTTAGGCATTTTACGTATGTGCAATTTACTGTAAACTTTGAGCCACTGTTACTCATTTTGCCCTAATTATAACCCTTGCTTTGCTTGCTTAATTATAACCCTTGTACAATTTTCTTAAATTCAATAGCTAACTTGGCCCCGGGTGCCCTAGAAAGCAGGTCCAAATTGTATGTAACAAAGAGGTCAGTTACGTAATAGTGTGGATCAATACTGCAATGAGGTCGGATGGGGTTGGGGCCTGTTGCACGGATCACGGCGCATGTACTAAATACATCTCTCCGATCTAGGTCATCGAGGTGCTGAAACATATCAGTTGGGATGGGTCATTCACCTGTAATAACTAATAACTTACACCGTGTCCCGATCGGAACCGAACGTATTGGAATAGTTCAACTTGTAGAAATACGTCATTATTAGGTTGCGGGTAGTTGGTTTATATTCGTAGAACAAAAGTAATTATTATTGTAGTTTTGTGAGTAATAGGGGAAATTGTTTTTTTTTTTAATCGAAGTCCTAATTTCCGCGTAGGACACGGGGCGGCAGCAAAATAGTCAGGTAGGATCAGACTAATCTTACGTTCAGTTGCAATTCGGGAGCATTTTGGTACCATTCGCTTCTATTGCTCATTAACGCATGGTAGAAAATTGCCTAGGAATAGTGTAGATCAGGGATGCTCAACGGTCGATCGCGATCGACCAGTCGATCGCGAAAGCTTTGCGAGTCGATCGCCAGCAATATGCTTAATATAGGCACCCAGTAGAATTTCTGGAAATACGCGGATAATAATGTGGTGGCATGCATGATCAGATCATCTAGAGATAGCTTATCTGATCCAAATCAGTGCCAGACGGAAGCGCCCCCAAGACGCTGGTGGCATTGCCACGCAAAATAGCATTGCTGATGATCTACCTACATTATTAGTTAAGTCGATGCCTTGCTTTCAAAATACTATCTGGTCGATCGTCGACACTATAAGGCCTCTTCCTCTAATTTAGCGGGCAGCGGGGCCGCGGCTCGGCAGCGGGGCGGGGCGCGGGGGTTCCATTTGATTTTACGCATAAGAATCCTAACGCTCCCGCGCCGCCGCCGCCGCTGCCGCCCCGCTGCCCGCTAAATTCGAGGCAGAGGCCTAAGTGTGAGCACCCCTGGTGTAGATGAATAGTTAGACAGTAGTGGCGACATCGATTGTTCTCTTGATTGAGCGTGATGCGTTCGGTTCCAGATTGAAGTAGACCCGCTGCTAGTGATGGTGGACTGTCGGCCCGCGTCGGCCGCCGCGCCGCATGACGCGTCCAACGGCGCCTCGCCTCCCGACCCTCACCCGCACCAGCACAACCAGGTGACTCCACCCACTGAATACAGAATAGAGTATAGCAGTAAGCAACAAATATTGTACATCGGCTAATTTCGGCTTCATAAAGCGTGGTGTACGACAAAAAGAGATATAGCTCTACGAAGCCGAAAAGCCTGCATTATTATTTATTCTGGCGATAGATTTCTGACCATCTGTGACTCCACCATTCTACTCGCCAGACAGATTCACTTGTTCAAAACCGACCAGCTCGATACGGATTCGGGAACTGTCACCATGTTGTAGTTATCCTGGTGTTTCGAGAATCATTTTAATTAGGAGTATTTTTTTTTGGTTTAATTACTTTTTCTCGCTGCGCGCGTGAGCGACACAGACCGATAGTATAGAGGTCTGGCGACAGTTGTACTGCGGCCTAGCCTGTTCGCCAGTTGCTTTTATACAACTAGCCTTTTATATGGCTCACCTGATTTTAAGTGGTAACCATTGCCTATAACAAGGCATTGCCTCGTAGGTCAAGCCCTACGATGCACTGCCCTGCGTCCATCAACTTGAGGAATTCAGGTGTTCAGCCTCACATGCCAGTAATGTCATCCTTTAGTATAACTAGCGGCACATAACTTTAGCGCTGAGCGATACGCGGAGGGGATAGCTGCGCATCCGTCGTAGTGTGCGCATGTCGCGCACACTGGATGTGTGGATGTGTGCAGAGTGTGCTATTGGTACAGAGAGCGGAGTGCGACTGGAGAGCCAATCGGCGCTACGCACACCCGCCCTTCATTGCGCTAGCCCCCCCTTATTTTTGACTTCTGCGCAATAACGGTCAGCGCTAAAGTTATGTGCCGCTACCTATATTTAGTATTGAGTTACGATGTTTATCAATGTGATTGTAATAATTCCAGCAGCAGGGTAGCGGCGAGGGTGTGCGTGCGGTGACGTCACCGGGCGCGCGGGCCTCCACCCCCGCGAGCGCGCCCCCGCCCGCGCCGCCCCCGCCCGCCATGCATCACTACGCGCCCCCCTACCAGAGTGCGTTACACATACTCTATTATAACTTGCAGTTGCGAGGATCTTTGGGATCATCGTGCATCGAGCAATCTTGTAGTCAAAAAATCGGTTGTCTGTAAAGTCGGCTGTCTGTAAAGTCGGTTTACTGACGATATTTGAACGTGACAACGTCATACAGTTGTCCACGCGGACGCATCGCTCACTCAAGTAGGAGAGAGACAGATGTCGAACGCTGCCGAACGTGGAGGCCGTGCGTGCCTCTTTGTCGCTCGTTCCGCGCTCTCGCTTGCGCTTCAAGCCTTAAATGGAACGGCTCAGAGCGAGGTAACGCCGCATGACGCCATGTTTTTTCGTGCGTGCAGCCGGCTCCATCGAATTATAAGACGATGTCACGTCAAAATATTCACTAAGGGCGTTGTGAGCTGTATGAGCACACTCAAAGTGAGCTATCGGCTTTACAACGTGTTACAAAATACCCTGTAAAAAATATAATTAATTATCAAAGCCAAAACCCTAGTAAGCTGTCATGTCAGGAAACCAGTTGATTTAACAGAAAAGCCTTCGTTCCTATTTTACCTTATAATTGTCTACTTTAATATTATCTACTTATAGTTTTTCTATTTTTCATTCATAAATGTGAATAAAAAAGAATAATGCTCGCCTTGAGAATGTGCTAATTCGATCGACTAAGTTAGCAACGTTTTTGAAGTCACTATTTGAATGGGCGATTGCCCTAATGTTATTTAAATCAACATCACATCTGTGCTTCGGAGGGCACTTTAAGCGGTCGGCAACTCGTCACCAAAGTGGCCTTCAACCGGACAAATAGCAAATTCATCATCCGTACTTGGTGTACGGACTGGTTTCCGCAAGTAGGCCGCCGGCGGCGGGCCCTTTTTGCGTGACACGTGTTGTTTGAACTTTTTTTTAGATACTTTCCTCACATGTCTTCCTTCACCGTTTGAGAGTACTGGCATAATGCACATACATTTTTTGACAGAAAAACTCACTACACAACTGGATTTGAATCCACCATCACTATACCACTAGACCACCAGTGCTGTTACTTTAACCGGACTTCCGATGTTGTGTTTCCAGGTCCCGGCTTGCCCCCGGTCCCGCTGGGCATGCCCGTGGCCCCGTACGTGAGCTACGTGTGCGGCGCGGGGGGCGCCCCCGGGGGCAAGGGGCTCGTGTGGGTGCCCCCGCCGCCGCCCCCGCCGCCGCATCATGTCAACCCACATGCGCTTAAAAGCATGCAGGCGAACGGCTCGGATCTGCCGTTAAACGGTGAGATATCGCATTTTCAGGGGCCCATTCTATAGTTTTTATAATATAGTTTTTATTTAGAAAATTTCCGTGAATAATTATCTAACTAATATGTTGTGCGGCGTAGGTGTAGCAAAATATCATAAAATCTAGTTTTAGCGTTCGTTTTCTCCGAGCAAAGGTTCAGTGGCGCAGATAGATAATTATGTAGATAGATAGAAAATAAATATGTACTTTATTGCACACTACATAAAAATAACAAAGGAAAACAGAAAAAACATTAAAGTTTAATACAATGGGAGGTCTTATCACTAAACAACGCGTTAACACTAAGGCGTAGCTAGGTAACCAAGGTCTTGGGGGCGAAAAATAAACTAGGTCTGCCCTGCGTCAAGCGCGTGCGTGCGTTTCTCGACGGCGCGACTGTGAAAACAGCCTTAGAATACAGGGGAATTCTTCGCTAGTTTCCAACAAAGATGTTCGAGACATGTTGGGAAACCCCGGTATTTTTTCAAATAAGTTGCCATTATTAAAGTCGCGTTTATTTATATTCCGAAAAAACCATTTTCACAAGTTCAATTTATAGTTTGTAAGTCGAGGGGCCCCCCTGAGCTTGGGGCCCCTTGGGCACTGCCCCGTCTAGCCCTCCGGTAATACGCCACTGCAAAGACGAACGCTGCACTGTTGCCTAATAATAGGTACCCTTTGTCTCACTCCCTCTTGCAAGTGCTGGTATATTCCAAACTAGAGCGACAAGCAGCCAGTAACAACAATTATGTAGTACTAGCCGTGGTAGGTATTCCAGAATCATTCTGGAATACCTACCACGGCTAGTAGAACATTCTATTCTGGAACACTTTGGCAAAATAGTAATGAAAAGGATGGACATAGAAAAGTCCCTACCTGTTAGAAAAGGATAGATTTTAACATCATTTTGAATTGATGCTGTTCCTTTTAGTCGTAGCGTGATATATAGCCTTCCTCGTTAATTGGACTATCCAACACAAAAATAATTTTTCAATTCGGACCAGCTTTTCTCGAGATTGAAGCGTTCAACCAAACAAACTCTTCAGCGTTATATTATTAGAATAGATTTATGTAACTATATTAGTCTGACTTTTTTCGCTTCCGCTAGTAAATAATTACTGCTGACTTACTGCGCTCCAAAACGCAAATTGTCGATGAGAAAGAAGAAGAGGCTAGCTGAAAGTGCAAGCAAGTGGATTTGGCTAGGCATGTCCAACGATCTTTATGCTAAAATAACAACAGAATGGTGCCCCAACAACGGTAGAAGCGCAGACTAAGACTCAGATGGCGGTACGATCTTCAATCGTCTATGGAAGACTGGGCATCCACAACACAGGACTGGGAAGAATGGAAAGGGGTTAGGGAGGTCTTTGTCCTGCAGTGGGATGATGCAGGCTAAAAATAAATACTTTTACGTAGTTATAATTAATTAATCAATTATTTTAAGTAGGCCTAAGAAAAGATGGATGGATTGTGTGAGAGATGATAATTATGTCCAAGAAAGGAATGAGTACTGAGATGGCGAGTGATAGGGGAGAATGGAAGTAAAAGACATGTCGTGCCGACCCCACCTGGGATAAGGGCAGGAAGAAAAAGAAAGAGAATCAATCAATTAATTATTTAAGTTTTATAATTATAAGCCGTGCGAAAGCAGAGTCAGGTCGCTAGTAAAAGATGCCTAACACTATGTTGGTCAGGGCAGCTTTCTAATGGTTTTGAAATCGGATTTGAGTTTATTCGTTTCATACAAAACTTCAAATCTTTCCTGCCCGAGCGCATTCAAATTAAAATAGTAGTGGCACGTTTACCAAGTTTAAGCCTGACATAATACCCTTTTTTATTTTTGACTGGCCTCTCAGCTCAGTTGGTAGTACCTCTGCCTTCTGTGCCGTAGGTCGTGGGTTCGATCCCCACCGAGAACAAACATTTGTGTAATGAACATTGATGTTTGTTCTCTGTCTGGGTGTTATATTGTATTCTATGTATGTATTTACAAAAAAAAAAAAAAAAGTATTCAAGTATTATATCAGCTATCTGGTTCCCATAGTACAAGCTCTGCTTAGTTTGGGATTAGATAGTGTTGTGTGGATTGTCCAAAATATTTATTTATTTATTTTTTATAAGACCCTATAGTGTAGATAAAAACATACCTGCTGATATATTGAAAGAAAAAAAAATTATAACAATTCAACAACATAACACTAAACTACAGAGGTGAGCTTTGTGCGTCGCAAAACGAACTCTGGCTCAGCATGATATGGTGTTTGGCTAGCAACCAACGCTGGTCTTCCGACAGAGCCGGCGCAGCGATGTCACGGACTATGTATCTATGTTGTGTAATAGTGTTGGTATGTTGTTGTAGACATGGCGACCCTGCGGCACTACTACAACCTGGGCGTGGAGTGCATGTGGGCGGCGTACGGCGCGCCCCCCCCGCTCGCCCCCGCGCCCCCCGCCCCCGCCGCCGCGCCCCCGCACACCGCGCCCCCGCCGCACCACCACCCGCACCATCCGCCCCGCCACTACTCGCCCCGCGACATCGCACAGGTACCCAGTTTTGCTACCACATTTCGTCTACCAAATGTTGTTTTCGTGTGAGCACGTGTCTCTCTCTTTTGTATGCATAATTAGTGAGACAACAACACATTGATACCCACTGCAGAAACGATTCTTTAGTCCATTGATTCCCAACGTGGTCCAGGTGGACCCCCCGGGGTCTACGGGAGGCTCGACGGGGGTCTACGATGGTGTGACAAAAAAATGGGGGTTCACAATTCGTAAGGGGGGACTACGAAAATTTATCTGGTTTCGATAGTGAAGAACTAAAATGTTGGCTTCACCTATCAATTAATTCATTCTCACTTTTTTCGTGGTTTAATTAATTAAATAAAAAGCGAAGTTTCAACAACAAAGCTCGTCTGGACCTTATTTGCTTGGATGAGTTTTAACTGACACAAATTTGAAATGTACCCATGTGTAAGAAATAAAAAGCAGATGGTCTTTAATTAAAAGCCTAGAAATATATGAATTATTGATCCTAGCTACAAGATAATTCCAAATCGATCAAAGCCGAGCAATAGACGAAAAAATTTAAAGACTTGCCCAGCAGCGGGACAATCAGGTTAAAAAAAACAAATAAAGTTATTCAAGTAAAACTTTGACAATTAATTCAAATGTAATGATCTATTTTGCAGGATATGCAGCAGATGTCGATTCAAGAGCGCGGCAACAACCACGCGCAAGACATACCGCACAAGCACAAGGGTGCGCCCAACGACAAGCCCATGCAGACCAACGGGAAGGGCAACGGACAACGCGCCCTAGTCGGACCACGGTCACTATCTATTCAACACTAAGCCCCCCCTACCCTCTTCGTAGGCAACGCTACGCAAAATATTCGATAGCCGGTAGACGAAATGTGCCTACCAAATGTTGTTTTCGCGTACGAGTCTCTCTTTTGTATGGATAATTATTGATAATTAACTCATTGGCAACACTAATGTCTATAGTTAGATCTAATCTCCATATTTTTTGCCAACTGGGAGTATAGTAAGAATGTTGCTGTAAGGCAGGGGGTCCTCCCGAACCAGTAAAATTTTGAAAGTGGTCTATGAGATAAAAAAGGTTGGGAACCTCTGGTCTATACTATACGTTTAATTATTCAATTTCAATTTCAAGAGCCTTTATTAACAATCTTAAAATTCGTTTAATTATTCATTACATATTAAATAAATTGATGTTTTAATATTTTTTTGTTGAACAGATTCAAGAGAAATAATGGCCAAGATAACAAGAACCATAACAATAACAACCACATGAACAACAAGGGCCCCAACAATCGGTGAGTCAACACTCTAATTCATCTACGAACTATTCTTATTGATAACAAAAAATACGCTATAGGTAGCGGCACATAACTTTAGCGCTGACCGTTATTGCGCAGAAGTAAAAAATAAGGTACCTGAGAAGGGCTAGCGGTATGAAGAGCGGGCGTGCGTAGCGCTGATTGGCTCTCCAGTCGCACTCCGCTCTCTGTACCAATAGGGCACTCTGCACACATCCACACATCCAGTGTGCGCTATATGCGTACACTACGACGGATGTGCTGCTATCCCCTCCGCGTCCGCGTATCGCTCAGCGCTAAAGTTATGTGCCGCTTATTATACGTATTGACAACCTCTACCAGCCTCTTGAACAAGTTTGCGAATATCTTACAGTAGTAATCAATGCAATGTTTTTTTGTTAGGAAACTGACATTTGTTTGTTTGTTTGCTGCGCATCGACGGGCTCATTATTTAAAAATAAGCAGTAGCGATAGCAGTAAGGCAGTTGTAGTAGGATATGCGATGGTAGACGCAGAGCGATCGGTGGCCTGACGATGAAATAAAATTTTAATTTGAAGTTCTGTCTACAGCGATAGCATCGAGATTTGTTGACAACAAGCAACAAGTCATTATTTATCTCAAACAAATATTTGCGGACATTCCAAACAACACTATCTAGCCCCAAACTAAATAGAGCTTATACGATGGGAACCAGGTAGTTTATGTAATACTCATATACTTTTTTTACGTACATAAAATACATACAGACACCCAAACAGAGAAAAACATTTGTGTTCACCTCGCAGATATTGTTTTATGCAAATGATAGTCAAATGGGCTTACGGCCCACCTGATGGTTAGTGGTCACCGTCGCCCATAGACACCAACAACACCAGGGGTACTGTCGTTGCGTTGTGTTGGTTGTATACTTAATTAAATCATGTTTAATTTTTAGTGACATTTTTTTTAACTTAGCTCTACTTTGACATACCAACATAATCTATATCTATAAAAAATTCCTGTCCTAATTTGGAACGCGATAAACTCCGAAACTACTGAACGGATTTTGATAAAATTTTGTAACCTTCTATAATATGGTCCAACTTAAAAGATAGGATAGTTTATATTCAATATTTAAGTGTTATTAATTTTTAGGGGGCAAAAGTTTCGAAATCTATGTCTATCCCTTTTTATCACGTTGGGACTTATATTATGTCTATCCCTTTCTATCGCTTAGGGATTTTTCAGAAAATTCTTGACTTTGACGAGGAAAGAACGCTCTAGAATGTCTTTGAGGTTCTGGAATGATCAAATTTAATTCGAAGACTGAAATTATTCGGCTAGCATCCGGAATGCATCCAAACGTTAGTAATCCAGAATTATCTAGAATACTCAAATATACCAAGGTACCCATGCAAACGGTTCGATTTTCGTTTCTTGGTTTTCCCGAACTTATTACTTCTTCTAGAAAATCACTCCGCGGTTCGGGAACATTCGGACGGCGCGCTCTTATTATTATGTAGGAAACGCACAGGGCTGTCACAACACGTCTCGCCGGTTAGCCGCGCCGGATCGCGCGAAATAATAAATAATTTTCAACGATCAATGACTTCTAAACAACCTGATTCATCACTGACTTACTCGCTAAAGGAAAATGTGGAACACACTTAAGAAATTGGGTGATGACTCCCGGACTAATTAGTTGATTTACAACCATTTCTAAAAATAACATTAGCATGGTTGATACCTACAATGCTTACCTACCCTACCTGGTAAGTGAGTATTACATCACATACTCACGTCAAGTAGTTCGTAAACACGTGTTGACAACCCTACCGTTCAAGTGCAACAGAGTTGCGTGTTAGAAAGAGAAGCGCGATGTAGTTTTATTACAGGTAGGTGCGAGCGGAATTGTGCTTTATTTTGTTGTGGCAACGGTTGCTTTTGATTTCAACACTTCCGCAGAATTTGGTAGGTATACATTATATTCAAGAATTTTCGATTGCCGGCAGTAAGTACCTACTGGAAAGTTCGATTGTTGTAGGTATAAAAGCAGGAACTCTGTGAATAGCGTCATTTCCATTCTGGTATCCATAGAACAAAGATCGGAGAGAGAATCAAAGTGAACAAAGTGAAGTGTTTTCCGACCGATGCGATGGTGGGACGACATAATGGGAATAACGGGTGCAACTTGGACGGCTAGCTCAAAATAGGAGAAATTGGAGAGGGATAGCCTTTGCCCTCAAGTGGGCGTCCCAAGACATTATACCAATAGAATAATAATAATAGTAATAGGTATGTGTACAAAAACTATGAATGAATATAACTATGTAACGAAAATTGTCTTTGGAAAAAAAATGGCTTAGTACATGTACTATTGAAAAGCTATATTCACCTTGAGTAACATAGGCTATAAGTATTCAAAAAAAAGTGTTTAAAAATAAAAGTCCACCCGTGCGAAGCCGGGACAGGCAGCTAGTAGGTACTTAATTATTTATTGACATACCTACCATCCAATTTTTGAAGTGTGTGAACTCAATTAGTTATAAGATCTGTACTCAACCATACTTCAAGCAAACAATAAATCATTTCATTTCATTTCATTACCTTGAAGGAACTTTTTTTCGGTTTTCTTGAATCTATTCCACAATTTAAGGGTTTTGGGGGAGAAACGATCTCGAGAGCTAGCCGTGCGTTAAACCCAGAGATCGATGATGTATGGATTTGTTCTCTTGATTCTTTCTCTCTTCTGGATTGAACTCACGTCCCCCAGCGCAGAAGGCAGAACTACTACCAACTTAGTTGTGAGGGTATTACGAATGCATCCTAAGAAGTGTCCTACTAAGAGTCCAGTGAGAGTGTATGAGCAGTACGTATTACAGCCGCAACAGCGAGCCGCGCCACAACCCCGGCTACCCCGAGGGCGAGCCACTCCCCGAGGCGCCCATGCTGACGCTACCCTACATCCCCTACCCGCCGCCCGTCTACCCCGTGCAGTACTACCCCGTCGACGCCAACGACCCAGGTAAACTACCCTCCGAACACAGCACACTCATCTATTTTGTTATTAAAGAAAACTTACACGCAATCCGATTAATCCTTTCTATACATCAATATTATGATTTGTATTTCTTTAGGCCTTTGCAAACGACCTAAAGATAGGTGGAGTGTTCCAAGTGGTTGATGAAGGTGATGAGAGGCGATAATGTACATCATGTTATTGTACACACTGTTATTACGATGCCAGTTAAACCACATGCACACTGGACCAATTCAAACATGATCATTTGCTTTTTTGTTCTGGCACTGGATACTTATACCTTGTCCTTGATACTTTATAGGGCGGATCCGACTTGGATAGGTAAGGTTATGTTAGAACATAAAAATCACAAGGCTAGCGAGCATAGCGAGCGTGCCGCGGTAGCGGCCGCCGCAGTGCCAGAAAATGATTTTTGCCAATACCCTCAAAGGGGCTGTCCCGTGTAGTATAATTATCCATCAATAGATAAAAAAAATAATCGAAATATTCATCTGCGACAGTGTACAGTCGCGGTATGAAAATGTTCGTCACCTTAGAGTCTGTTTTCGCTTGCACCAGTGCCTAGATCATGAACACATTTTGACATAATTTGTGACGTTAACTTATCGGTGTATTCTGTCTATTCAGTTTCAAAAGGTAGTATGTGATCATGATACGTTGAACAAATCAAGTTGAAAATCGACGAACATTTTCATTCCGCCACTATAAATTAACCAGACCCAAGGTGATGCGAGGTGATGTGATGTGATGTTCCAGCGATGATGGGCATGATGTCGGGCATGCAGTACTGCGGCGTGGGCTACGAGGAGGCGCTGGACTACCCGCACTACTACCCGCCGCCCTTCCCCGCGCCGCCCGCCCTCCATCTGCCGCCGCAGCACGAACACAAGTAGACTACCTCTACTACCCTCCCTCCTAATACCCAACTGCATACTCTACTACTGATTTCTCTAATAAGATCCTCCTCAAAGTGACTGTTCTAAACTGATATAAGAACCTACAACTATTTTTTTTTCTATAAAATCATAAGGATTAATGGCCTTACTTATAAAAATATGTCAAAAGAATAGTCGTGAAACGTATTTCTATAACCAAAAGCTATATAATAGGAAAAATGCATTGAATTTCGAAAAGTGGATTTACCATTGTTTTTTCTATAACAATAATTTCATGGATTTATTTTAGCAACAAAAGTTTATTCTCACTATTTTTTATTCATATTTTATTTGAACAGTTATGAACAGTCACTTCTATGTCAATAAAGGCCCAACTGAGCGTGGCTTGCGTTGCGTAATATGAAATGATTTCTTCTAAGCGGTTGCATTACGTAAAATCAAAATGCCTTGGCGTATGCCGCGTAAGACACGCTCAGTGTGTGAGGTCTTGATAACCATCTTGAACTGCTGTTCTTAGTATAGATAAACCAGTCTAAAAATGCACGCCCCTCCACCACGTTTTCTTGACGTTGGCTCACAGCAAAGTAGTTAAAAATGATCCTTGTAATATAAGTGATAAAGAACAATTTACTTTGACTGACTGGAGTAGCGGGACGTGCATTATAGAGCTTGGACGATCTCTACCAACGTATGTAAAAGTAGTATTACTTACCGAACAGTCAAAAGTTTAGCATTAGAGTCTCGGAGCAGGAATAGAGGGTTATGAGGCCATCAACGGCAATAAGACAATGTAGCGAGTCAAAAAAAAACATTAAATATTTGGAATGTCAATTTTTTCGGAAAAGTCATAATAATTAAACCTAATTTTTAATGTGAGTTGAACATGCACATATCTTCTACATTTTTTCAAAATAGAAATGGAATTTGGATGAGTTTTTTAACCAGAATAAACTATAGAAATGACTCGTTACATGAGACGGTATTGGCATTAAAACGGACACCGATTACAGCTACATATCCACCTAGCGTGAGTACCGCTAGTCTGCATTACGTTAAACGAAGGTTGTTATTTAGTTTATGGTTTAGTATTTACACATATCGGTCCAAATGCTAGGTGGTATGTAACTTCAACTTTGAATTGGAACAACTTGAGTCTGATTAACGAAAACAACGGGTTACAAGTCTCATTAAACTTACATATTTTAAGCGCTTAGACACTGCGTTTTTAAGCAATGATGCACAAACAAGCAGTGTGTTACTGCTCGTAACGGCAGGGATTCGCGACTTTTAGGTTTAAACTTAGATTCTCAACTGTCTCTTATTATAAGGGAAGGGGTTAGGGAGGAGGAGGGACGGGGGAGGGGTCCTCTCTGCACTGACATGAAATAAAGTAGGTATAAAAAATAAAAAAACCTACCAACCTACTGTTACTTTTGTGACTTAAGTCGGGGTGCCCCGAGTTTGAATAATATCCGTATGAATATACTCATTATAAAAGTGAATAAATGTACGAATAAATATAATTTATTCATCCAGCACCCGTACAAATAGTCACTTCCAAAATTTAATATGAAAATAAATGTGTAAAGTCTTCATAACCGAGAATAGTTGAAAAATAATTGCTGGATAGAGTCGCAGAACAGCTCATATCAAATACACTCCAAGCATTGAGAATAAAGGTAATACTCCTGATATTCCGCAGTTACTTAGTAACATATCTATCCATTTCTGGTTATTTCGACTGGATCTTGTTCCATATAATATAATCAGTTATTAACAAAAGACTTGTAACCGTGACAATGACTATGCATATCCAAAATGGTATACGATACAATCTTTTGATGCGGTACTGGTGTCCCACATTTGATTTAGTTATGTAACCCCGCATTGTATAAAAGTGTGCTTTGATTCTGTCAGATAGTACAATTCATTTGGTACACAAATGTGTTCGGGGTTTCAGAAGTCAGGTAGTGTTTATTAACCGTGCTGCGTGTGGGCTAACACTCAAGTCTATTATATTAACGATTATTTACAATATATTATAATATATGTAACATTTTAAATGATTAGTTTAAGCATATTTGTGATTAGTTCACTGCAGTTCCTGTGAGGATTCTTATGTAGTATTGTTTGGGACCAGGCGATTCAACATATCTCATTTATTTAATATAATGCTCCCACACTCAGCATGGTGCGTCGTTATTTATTTAAGCATATTGATAATACGTAATTAAGCGACAATATTATTGTTGCCTTTGTAAATTTTACTTCGTGCGTACATGTACTTAAAACCTAACTAATAAGATTTTAGGAAGAATGACATTGTTGATTGGTATGTGTGGAAGTGTTAGCCATTTTTCGAACGTTTTTGGACATAACAATTCGAATTTGTATTGCTCAACATAGTACTTTCGACTGATATAAAAAAATAAAACAAGATTTTTTCGAAATTTTTAACTACTGTAAGTGTTCACTAAAGCTAACAATGTGTGGAGCGAATGGAACGGCATTAGTAGGCGGAGGTGCGAAGCATTCCTTATGTGTAAGGCGAACATGTCAATTGTAAGAAAATGTAAGAAATTAGCTATTACGACAAAACTTAATTGCATTTAGGTACCTTGACGGCCGTTGGTTACAACATTCGAGAAGACGGAAGATGCTCGATCAAACAGTTCTTTACAGTACCTACTTCGAAGTCAAACGGTCTTTCTAAAAGCAATGTTGCAACCATTCGGCGGTCGGCTTAATTTTAGTTTAGCTTTAAGTTATGGTTCCACTCGAATAAACTCGCTATAAATAGATTAACTCGCTATCTGCAGATCTCAGGTTTCGGTGCGAATCTCTTTTTACAACGGCGAGCATTTACCGCTAAAGTATTCAAGCAACACAAGTTTCCAACTTTGATCTCATCTGTGAAATATTCATTTAGATTTAATCCGGTGCTTGGGTAATCTCATAATTTGTACTTTAAGCTGAAAGAATGATTTATAGCTAACGCTTTGTTTAGTTGTGTAGAGTAGAAGACTAGCCTGCATTTAATACAGTAAGATGCATTTACCCGCATTCAGATCAGACGCTGGAAACTAATAATAGACGAACTAGACTTCATTTTTCTCATTCTAAAAAACTTTACTTAATTTTAAACTAATGCCACGCACACACGTGGCTCAAAATTGAAATATGAAACGTATTTTTGGGATGTGTACAAAAGGATTTGGCTGTGATTCGGGTGTAGTGTCGGAATAGGAAGTAGGTAAGGGGTTGCTGGCACGATGTCACGTGTTGATGCAGAAGATAGAGGATAAGGGCCGTGTTGGAACCACACATTAGCAAGCAGATTTAAACATTACTCTCTATTAGATTTTTTTCATAAATGTCTATCTATGTCTAATTCCGCCCACGATATTTTGATCCTCATTTACATTTCCTAATATTACATACTATATGTATAATTATATGTATATTCAAAAATAAAAAGCCTGTTGTTCAGTAAAAAACAGTAAAATAAACAATAAAAATAAGTTTTTTATAGTAGTAAGTATTCGGCGTTTCAGTATTAGTTCTAAATCACTAGGAGTTCGATTTTATGTTATGTAGTATCTAATTTTTTTACGTAAATTTAGGTTATTTTTAAGAAAACCCGGTTACTGTATCTCGTCAGAAGAACGCAAAATGCGTAATTTTATATTTTTGTTTTCTTATATAAAAATGTAGTCTTGTAGTAAATTAATGTGCCAATGTGTAATTTAAATGTTGAATTTGTGAATAGTGACGATTAGCGTCACTACCAAAGAACAAAATTGGTTGTATTATGTAGTGGCTAGAACCAGAATACCGATAGCTTGACTATTCAAAATATAAAGAAATCGTGTTCAATAAAATGTCTGCTTAGGCGCTCTTTGACTAGACAACGTGTGAGGTTCGCGCCATTACATATCTACATAATAAAACAATAAGATTTAAAAGTGTTGTGACTTGTGATATTTTTTTTGTCTGTAAATGTACGTGCAAGTAGCAAGTTAGAATACAGTTTGAGATGTCAGTGTATTTTTTTCCAAATTCAACAAATAAAAGTAAACTGATTTTGTCTAAGAGAGTTTTAATTCATTTTATTCTGATTAGAACAAACAATAATCAATCATGTGTATACAGGGTGTTCGGCACATGGACCGACATGATTTTTTGGGGGGTGGGGGTGGTCATGCGCTAGTTTTTCCCCGTAGACCCTATGTACTAAATGTCACGGTTGTCTAGATATGTTAGTTTTTTTGAATTATTATTTATTTAAATATTATTTATTATTTTGTAATATTTATTTTGTGGTATTACAACAACAAACTAAAAAGTTACGACGGTTTAAAGGTAAGATTTCGGGTATTTTTCAAAAAAACTAAAAAATAACATATGTATCTAGACAACCGTGACATTTAGGACATATCGGGAAAAACTAGCGCATGACCACCCCCACCCCCAAAAAATCATGTCGGACAATGTGCCGAACACCCTGTATATTCTCAGTTACATAGGGACAACAATTTTAGGTTAGATAAATATCAAACACATTTTTCTAACCTGATTCACAATTTAAAGTTTACATTGGGGTGCCCTTTTACCCCCAACCCGGTGACCATATAAGTAGACCCACACGGGGGCGGTTGTTCCCCATCGATGTTCATGCAAGCTGTGGTCACGAAGAGGATATCGTAGTTTGGTCCTCCGAAGGTCACCGAAGTGACTTGGGAGGCTGGGATGGGTATTTTCTCAAGAAGTTTCCCGGTGCGAGGGTCAAGTTTTATGACGCAGGAGCCGGAGAAGATGGCCACCCAGAGATTGCCGTCGGTGTCAATAGTCGAGCCGTCAGGGAAGCCTTCGATATTGTTCGAGCGAAGGTCGAAGATGTAAGTTTGGTTGGCTGAAAACATGAGTTGCGTAGGTAAACAATATTTCACTAGAAAATACCAGATGCTCTACTGCAGTATTATTTTTATCATGCTTACTACATTAGGCTCCAATTTTTCTGGCCACATGGTAAGAGGTTAATACGGTGTCCTTTTTGGAAGACTGTCGAGGTACAATTAATGGTTAGCGACCTCTTAAACATTTTTTCTATAAAAAATACAGGGTTATTCATTATTAGCTGCAAATACTTAGGAATTAGGTTCAACAAAGAAAATAAAAAATATTTATGAAATGATTTTTTAACGTTTTGTTATGAAAATCCCGAGAAAATCGATAAAGAATATCCTTTGGAATCATTGGCGCCTGACCTATTTTGACCTTTGATCCGTGCCCGCGCGCCGTGAGCGACACTACGTTCAGTCACCGCCTGGGTGGGTCATCGTCCTGTTCTCCGTGGCAATCATTATGTATAGCCGTACATAAAGAAATTAATAAAAATAAACTTTTGATACAAAAACTTCAATCAGTTAGGGAATTAAATTGATTCGGCCAAACCAAACCAATATTCACGACCCAAAAATTAGGCCCTGTCAGTTTGTGCAGCTAATAATGAATAACCCTGTATAGAGGAAACTTACAAATCTCCCCAGTATCCACCTCATAGTCGTATCTCCTGATCTTAGCCTCGGGGGAGTCCGTGTAGTAGAAGGCCTTCTGCTTGAGATCCCAAGCGAGGCCGTTGGAAATGCCAACATGTTCCACGATGCGCTCCGGCTTGCCTCCCCTAGCAGAGTCCACGCGGTACAGGGAACCTTTCTCAGGATCTATCACGCCTGGTGGATTTTCGAAGCCCATGGTCCCTGGCAAATTGAAAAAGATTGTAAAATTACATTATGAAGCTCTTAGAATTAGCAAGTTGGAGTGGCAATGGGCAGGTTATTTAACTCGAAGAACCGACAACCGTTGGGGAATAAAGGTTCTCGAATGGCGACCACGAACCGGAAGACGTTACGTAGGGCGCCCACTCACCAGATGGACCGACGACATTGTTAAGATCGCGGGAAGTCGGTGGATGGAAAGAGCTCAGAATCGTTCTTCCTGGAAATGTGTAGAGGAGGCCTATGTCAGCAGTGGACTTCTTCAGGCTGATGATGATGATGAATTTAAGGTTACATTATTTTCTAGCCACTTACCAGCGAATAGCCTTCCCCTAGGATCGCACTTGCCATCATTGAGTCTGTTCTTCTTCTCATGCTGATCTACTTCGCCTAGCATTTTGATGAGCTTTGCTGCGCTGCCGTCCTGGCCGTCCCACTGGATGACCTGGAACTTGAGCTCGACCCCGACTACGAAGCGGTCGGTGGTGCCTTCTACCGGGATTATGAAACCAGGTCGGCCATCTTGGAAACAAAAATGGAGCGTGCTGTAGGTATATCACAGGGAATAATTCAATTCTTTTCTAGTGAGTTAGTGGTAGCTAGTAGGTATAGATAGATAGTTGGTAATATGTGTACCACTTCACATTTTATAGCTAGCTCCATCAATAGTTTTCACACCAAAAGGAAAAAAATCGTAGCGCTGGGAGAATGCCGACAGAAGTGAAAACTCAGCAACATCAACAGCGTGACGACGAAGAGATTATTGTTTTTTTTCCTTCTCAAAAATGCCCAAGAAGAAATGCTATAGATTCTATAGCATTTCTTCTTGGGCATTTTTGAGAACTATATAGTATAGTATAGAATATGAACTTCTATAGTAGGTATAGAAGTTTTCAAAAAAACATGTTTTTGCTCCATTTGCAAAGTCACGTTGTATTTATTTAGATTAGAAAGTTCATTATGTACCTTTGTTCTCAAATGTAACGACCCCGCCTTCCGATCCGAAGGTCGTTGGTTCAAATCCACTCGTGTATACCAATGAGTTTTTCTGTCGAAAAATGTATGTGCACTATGCCAGTACTCTCAAAACGGTGAAGGAAAACATCGTAAGGAAACCGGCGTGTTGTAAAAAAGTTCGAGCAACACGTGTCAAGGGTCAACGCAAAAAGGGCCCACCAGCGGCCTACTTGCGGAAAAACCTGCCCGCACTTCAAGTGCGCATGATTTTGCCGAAATTTTTATTTATGTTCTCACCCAGCGTAGTTTTGGTATGGTCACCCGTAGCCGGCACGTACTTGTGGATGGTCTTCTCGTGGATGCTGACGAAGAAGAGAGCTTGCTGCGCCTCGTCCCAGTGCGGACCCTCGCCCAGCACCAGCTCGCTGGTGATCTTCTGCACTTTGTACGACATCTGACGATACCTATTGCTTAGTTAAAAGGCTCTGTCTTTAAAACTAACAGCTTTTATATAGTTTCTGTATTATCGTTCCTGCATAAATAAGCAATTTATTTTCGCAAGAAACTGTAGGTAGGTTACGCTACATGTAAGTAAGTCTAAGTGCCTACTCAAAATGTAAAGGAGTGTATAACCAGGGGCTTAATTCTCGGGCTGACTGAGTTTTTCTACGCGATTATTTTATTTTTGGCATTGCACAACCCCGCACTTTTTCTACTTTTCCGTATACCGTAGCTGTCGAGGCTTCTACGATGAGGTCGTCGATGAATTAGGTACTCAAGGAAATCACCATTCTCTCTTCGAAAACAAGCAATAAAATAAAATTGCAAAATGATCGAGATCGGCCCGAGAATTAGGCCCCAGCAAAAGATAACAATATGCCTACTGTTTTACACACGAATAAAAGCAGCATATTACTTAATTTAAAATCAGGCATTTACAATTAAAAATGCCTGATAGGAAGGTAGGTGTTCATTCAAGCGTTAAATGATTGTTGAAGACGTTTTGTGTGTCGACACTAATACATTTTAAGCTATTATCTTCGACAATGGGAAGCCAGCCCAGCACCCTCTTCTTTTCTGGAAGCTTTGTTTTGAGTTACCGGTAGGTACATTAGATGTGAGCGTTTACCGTACCCCAGATGTGGATTTCACCTTGTTTGAATCTATTATGGTGGAACATAATTATGTAGGTATTACTGCGTAAAACTTTAATTGCAAATAAACCGTAATAATCTGTAGAGATATTAAATATAGATGTCCCGGTTCACCCTCTTTTGTTTTATAAACAATCATGCACAATTACAATTTACACAGATAACGTTTATTATTATTCATAAAAATAAAAAGTTCAATTACCACGAATGATGTGTCCCGCAAATAACTTCACAATGGAAGCAATACTGTGACACAGCACTCCAAAGTCTCCAAGTGACTCCGCTCCGCTCCTTGTTTTATAGACTTGCCGGCACAAAGATGTATAATTAGTTGTGGTTCAACGTTGGCCGGCGACAAACACAGCATTGATGGCTCGATAACTTTACTTGTTGTATCAAGGTCGATTAACCTAACCTCGTCCGAATGCGATTATTGTACGAGCCTGACGAACAAAACAATTCAGATTGAAGGGCCTCTTGCATTTGAGAATGAATGAACTTGTCTCCGCAGATGTACTTCATAGATGCATGTCATAGGATAAGCTACTTACCTAACGTTGGCTAGTACTTACCTACGGTCACGCTGCAACATACCTACCACGAATGCATTGGGTACTTTTGCCTCGACTCCTAAATTTTTTTCCAAGCAATGCACACCACAGTGTTTGCTATTAAATTAAATGTTGTAATTTCAGACGACTTCGCACATGTGGAGTAATAACTTACTTGCTTACAATGATACATATGTGCAGTATTAATTGTGTACGGTCACCAGTGTCTATACCAAAATTAAAATAGCTAGACTAGACTCCGCAAACTCCAAGTGACAAGCGAATATGTGACGGACCAAGCAGATGTGGGCTCAGAAAAGGGTGATGATTGACTTCTTAACCATGTGGCAAGACGATTTAGAGCCTGGCTGCTATGCCAATATCTTGAGAGATGAATTTGACAAGCAGATTGGTGTAGGTTTTAGATTTTTTTACGATCTGGGTATGTCTCGAGTTTTTGGGCAAAACATCTGTACCACCACCGTTCAGTAATCAGGACTTTTGTTGGATTACTTTGTATCTAATACATCATAAGGAATGTAGAATGGTTAATGCTGTCTATTTGCATCACAGCGCACGTCCATCAAGGGCTTATCCTATGTGGCATTGCGCTGTGTCGTACTTTGACGTAAAGGTAAACGTCACATTAAAACACCATTTTATTTCAATAATTTAATCAAGCTTAACACTAACATTCTTCCGTCCTTTCACGCCTAGTCCGGTGACTTTAAAGACGGCTCCACACGGCGGCTTCTGCTCCTCCCCACGGTTCATACAGGCAGAGGTCACGTAGAGGGTATCTAACGCTAGATCGCCGAACGTGACAGAGGTCACTTGCAGGGCGGGGATGGGAACCTTTTGAAGCAACTTGCCGGAACGGGGATCGATTTTCAAGACCTGAAAGGAAGATATTTATTTCAAATTCTTGTATAATATTGGGAAGTAAGTTAGTATGAGCTATGCGTCACAGTCAAAATTCGTTTTTCAGTGGTTCACATTTCGTCTACGAAATTTTGTTTTCGTTTCGCCTATTTGTATCTCTCTATTGTATGGAGAAAAGATGAGACAGCAATACGTGATGTAAAAACGATCGAAACGAGGTTTTGTCTCATAAATTTTCCATACAAAAGAGAGAGACACGTGCTCACACGAAAACAACATTTGGTAGACGAAATGTGGTAGCAAAACTGGGACTCGGGGTACTGTTGTGTGTAATTAGATTGCTATTACGTTGAAGTACTCACATGGTTGCCGTCAAAGTTGGCGACCCACAGGTTACCGTCCGTGTCGATAGTCATGCCGTCCACTATGCCGGGGATGTCGTGATCTGCGTACTTGAACACCAGCCGAGGATTCGCTGCAAATATTACACGGTGTAAATAGAGGAAACACTGAAAGCATCACAATCCCAACATGTCAAGAAAAGGTGTTTCTAGTATCGTATAGAGGTAAAAAGGGGTATAAATGTTGACCCTAGATCAGTACAGGTTCAACTGAAAAGTCGATATTTTCCTTAAGAAACTAGGATTCTCTTTTTTTTATTAAACCTATATTGTCCCTCGGCTGGGCAAGGATTCTCTTAAATGTCAATTTATTTTATAGAAATCTAAGCTATTAGCTTTTCATATTCCGTCGTAAGCTAGAAGCAGGTCTGAAGGTGGCCTGCTGTCAGGCAGGTCTCTAGGCTAAGATATCGGAAGTCATTTTTGTACACTGTGTCAAAAATATTACCTGCAGATGGTAATATTTTGGTAATTCAAATATATATTTTATAATCATTTTCGACTTTTCTAAGTGCATTGTATTCATGCGTATGAAAAGAAAAAAAAAGAATTGAAATTGATAGTTCCGGGAGTAATTCTCACCATACCATTGTTATAGTAGTTTTACAATAAAAAATGTTTATTATTATTATTTATTAAATTATAATAAACATTTTTTAATTTATTTTACTAAATTGCAAGCTCTGCTTAGTTTGGGGCTATACAGTGTTGTGTGAATTGTTTACAATATTTATGACTCTGAAACTCAATACGCTCAAATTCCGATGTGCCGTTAGCCTCTTCCATATAAAATGAGCATTTGACTTACAAATATCACCGGTACTGACATCATAGTCGTATCTCCGAATGGCGTACTCAAAGGAGTCTGCGTAGTAGAACGCCTTCTCCGCGACATCCCAGCACAGGCCGTTGGAGATATCGATATCCTGAGCCAATCTCGCGGCCTCACCGGACGGCGAGATGCGGTACAGAGACCCCTTCTTCATCGCGAACTTGCCAGGCTCGTATTCGTTGCCCATTGTACCTGGAATAAGGAATGGTACATATATCGTGGACAATTCATACAACACTAATGATGAATCAGAAAGATAATAAATAAATAAATAAATATTGTAGACAATCCACACAACACTATCTAGCCCCAAATTAAGCCGAGCTTGTACTATGGGAACCAGGTAGCTGATATAATACTTGAATATTTTTTTTTTTGTAAATCATCAGAGAACAAACATCTGTGTTCACCACACAAACATTTATTCTCGGTGGGGATCGAACCCACGACCTACGGCGCAGAAGGCAGAGCTACTACCAACTGAGCTAGAGGCCAGTCAAATGATATTATAGTAACTACATCATATACTTCATTCACTTGCATAACATACTTCATACATGCTCGTATACAGTTTAGGGTACTCCAACCTGTCATTTTTCTAAAACGTCAGCTATCTGATCGAGATACATGCGCCGAGGTCTTCCCCTTCCAGCAGTTCCATTCACACTCGCCTGCTCATGTTTTTTTGAACAAAACGGGTGTTTTGTTAATCTCCTTTCGATTCTCTCTCATGTCCAAATCTTCTTAGCACACCTTTCTCTACTCTCATTATGAATGAAGCGAAAGTGGAAATCCGTGATCTCTGCCTACCCCCATGGGAAAGAGGCGTGATTTTATGTATGTATTATTATATACTTTGTTTTTGTAAATACAGACACAAAATATTACACCCAGATAAAGAATAAACGTTACGTTCACCACACAAATATTTGTTCTCGGGGTACGAACCCACGCCCTCCTGCGCAGAAGGCCGAACTACTACCACCTGAGCTGCGAGGGCTGTCGCTAATTACAGCGTGTGATTACCGTAGCGGCGATAAATTTAACCTTGGAAAAGAACGGCGACAAAAGCAGATTAAGGGGCAGATTACCGTCGATTTACCTACCTACTCAATTCTAGCTCAAATAATCAAAATAAGCAAACCGAAAATGTTAATTACATTTGTCACATGACCATGATTGTCCTTATAATAAAGAACGGCACTATAAACCTTTTATCGTGGTCTAAATCGCGTTAGTTTTAAAATATCAGAAATCTTTTTTTTACGTATTCACAAAAATGATAAGATCAGATAAGTAAACTGCTTCGTAGTTTTTTTATGATTTCGCTATCTCAAAAGCAAAACATATTGTAGTAGTTTATCGTTAGCGCTAAGATAAATTTATCTATTGGAAATGTTGACAGTCAGTGATTATTTAACCCCTGTGTGGAGATTATTAAACATTTTGACAGTTGATAAGAAATTCTGTGGTTGATTTTATATTTTTATTCCTCGGGAGATAATATTGAACCAAACAAGAAATGTACTAAGATAGTGTCTTATGTAAATCTCTCAAACAATATTATACTTATTGTATTTGTAAGATTCAGATATAATATGTATAAAAAAAATATATATTCAGTCTTATCCGTCCCAAGGTTGCCTGATAGAGAACGCTGTTAGAAAGAAGACCGGTACTTTTTTGTCGTGGTATAAAGAGTTACCTATCGATTTAATAATATGAGCGGGCCCTTTACACAGTGGCATCTAGCCCCCAATATCTGGTTTGGTTCCCATATAAGCTTTGCTTAGCTTGGGGCTAGATGACGCTGCGTGAAATATTCACCAAAATGTATTTATTTATTTATTGAAGTCAATAGCCGCGTACTTACCAAGCGAAGCAGCCTCGCGAGGCAAATCCTCGGTCTGTCAAGACGTGCCTCGCCCGAGGCAAAATCACGCGCTGCCTCGCCCGAGCGTGCCTCGGCCCGAGCCGATCGTTGTCGGGTTTTTGTCGATGCTCAAAGGCGCCTCAGCACGTTTGCCGCGCTCACCTACGACGGTAGTGTTTTGCCTCACTTATTCGTTGCGTGTTAGTTGTGAACTGAGCGTCGATGCTCACGGTGGCTCGGCCTTGCCGCGCGAGGCAGCCTCGGATTAGAAAACTCACAGACCGAGGCCGCCTCGTGCGGCATACGTACCGCGGCAAATGTCCGAGGCTGATCGCTTGGTCAGTACGCGGCTAATACCTATATTTTTTGTCTATTCTATTTTATTCAATAGCAAAAATATTATGTTGCCATGATTCTTGCGTAGATTCGCCCTAAAATAAACGTCCAATACTCGACGTCGATAAAGATAAACGATATTATAGGCGATAGATTCTGGTTTGAGAGAACCACGACAAATACATTTTCCGGTACATACTAAAAAACGATCTTGATATCTTTTAGTTCCAAGTTCACAACTAGGTGGCGTTGCTAAAATTGTCCCATTTCTAGATCGCGCTATCGTTGCGTATTGGGTGGACAGATAAATTTACCTGTATATCACTGTGTCATGTAACTTATCAATGCACAACACTTGTGTTGTATAAAACCTTATAAAACACTAATTAAGTTTTTAGAGGCATTTCGATCGCGACGGAATGTTGAATAATTAAAAGATATTATTATATTTATGTAAGAAAGTAGGTATGCATAATTGCATAGACAAATAAAATATTTATTTTTAAATGAATTCTAAAATAAACAAAGAATAGATTATACATAATTAATAATAATATATTGTACTTATATAAATCACAAGGCTAAGTGTAAGATAGTGTACGTACTTAGTGACTCTTTTAAAAATATTCCAATAATAACAGTTGCCTGTTGTGAGACTCACCAGCAAACAGTCTGCCCCTAGGATCGGCCTTGGCGTCATTGAACCTGTTATCAGGGTTCTCATGGTCCACCTCAGCCACCGTCCGGATCACTTTCACGGAGTCCGGAGTGCCGTCCCACTCTATCTCGACCACAGCGCGGTTCAAGCCGATCACGAAGCGGTTCTTCTTACCTTCTACTGGGATTATGAAGGTGGGCATACCATCTGGAAATACAAGAGACATTAAAGTTATCCATAAACAAGGTTATTTTACAGTTAAAAGCGTTTAAATACGCAAGAGGACTCTTACTCTCTTTAATACACGTTTTTACAGCTTAGCAGAATAGATCGAGATTCTTACTGTAAAAACTATAAATTACTTTCTCAAGCATAACGTATTGATCTACCAGATAAAATGCAGATCGAATTAACGGTGGGCCTAGCAGGAGTTGATTGTATATCTTTTTGACAGCGTCTGATTTTTAAATAGAAACAATAAAGTGTCGGATTTTTTTTTTGTCGGGGCGCTTTTAGTTTTTCCAAAAAAAGAGGTGCAAGACGTGGCAACCGACAGGCGTTAGACAAAACTCTAGTTAGCTAGGCCTATTACGGTCGCGGTAACTCACCCACTTTAGCGCTGGTGACGCCAGAGCTTGGATTGTACTTGTATATGCTCTTGTCGAAGATGCTGACGTAATACAGCACCTGCTCGCGAGAGTCCCAATGTGGGCCTTCGCCGAGCCACACCGGTGACGTCACAGCTTCTACCACTGGCGCCATCTACGAACATACAACATAACTATAGAAAGTGAAATAAAATGGGTTATATTTTAGTCTTGTCCCTCCACATCTGTGTCACCCTCCGGTTCACTAGAATATTGCTGCCACCAACCCAAAGTCCTACTCCGTTATTTTAAGGAGTTGGGCTGGCTGGGGTGAGTTTTGGCAGGGGGACAATGCACAATACTCTCGCTGTAAAATGATATGCGGCTAGCAGCGTTTTTTGTAAAAAGTTCAATACCTACATAGGTGCATTAAGTTGATCAACTAAGGCTCTAAAATACCTATTTCGGCCATGTATTGGTTTAATTGCGCGCAGAACTATGTGATCTGAATTTTAATTAGGTTAGGGAGACTAGATATTATTATGGTTTAATACGGCTGGGTTTCAATAGCAAACGGCTTTTGCAAGCTCATCTGTTATATCCTAGATAGCAATAGACTAGACGTCCTTCAATTTAATCGTTTTATGGGCCGGTTGGGTCACTCACACACACCGATCTCTCGATCAAATGATGAATGAACTCAAAAAACTACGATTGCAACGTCCCACATGTGCGTAAGTTAGAGACATGATCAATATTTTTTTATATACCAAGGTGAACATTGATCAAATCAAAAGTTGTTTATTTTACGTCACACAAGAATAGTATAAACACATAAATGTTAACAATAAAAAGGAAGAATAGGCTGCCTCAGCATACATTCTATAATAGTAGCATGTGTTACTATAGTGTTGGCCTTCCGTGACACCATTCGACTTGATCATGTTAAAATTAAAATAATGCAATAGTTTTGTTGCACATATGCCCATGCATACGTCTAACTCGGCCAGTTAATATCTCTCCAGGCAGGCAGGGCCAAGAAGTCACAAGACGCACTGATGAGAATGCCTGGAGAAGCTATTGGTCGTTGAAAGAGCTTATGAATGCTGCTGCTGCTTCCAATGGTACTTAAACGCAATCTAATGTGCATCGCTGCACACTTGGTCTTCGACAAATGTCCGGAAGTTTAAACTCAAAGTTTGTCAGCGGGCGATGGAGCGCAGTTTTTTGGAGTAAAGTAAACTGACCGCATTCGTAATACCCCACGGCGCTCCAAGAACAACCGCTGACGTGGGGGAAAAAGCCGCTAGGCTGAAGTGGTACAGGGCCGGCCGGCCACGTTTGTTGCATGCCTGACGCGATGTGGACCAAAATTTCCACATTGGAAATTTTGGAGCCCTGAGACAGCGAGGCGGCATCGCGGTTAGCACGCAGGCAATGGCGGGACGAGCTAGACGCTTTTGGGAGGGCTGGCGACTGGTGGCACAAGATCGTGAAGAGTGGCGGGTTTTGGGGGGGCCTTTGCCCAACAATGGGATGATTGGGGCTAATAGAAATAGTTTTATCTATTAACTACAAAAAAACTTCAGAGTTAAGCCTTAAATACGCGTAAAACTTTGCATTATTTTGTAATTATTCACTTTTCGGTTTACAAATAAATTTACCTTTCTCGCAAACCTCTTTATGTTGAGAAATGGGAAATACTCCAATAAGAACCAAAAACACATGTTTAAAACGTAAAAAAACTATGATTTACAAAGTTAAACGGTGTTTATTCTCGTGTGATCGAACAGAAACTGACATAACCAAAAGCACCAAGGTCGAACCTATTATGATGACATACATATGTTCGGACACTTGCCAGTTATTATGTTCTCCGTTTTGGCGATTATAAATGCTAAATAAAATCTGTGAGTCCTCATATTAATAGTATTTTAATCTTGCGGAAAATATATGTTTTGTTAGAATATTCTGGTTCTTAGTAATTTTACAGGGATTTTCCCTAAGCTTCGTCTCATTGGAACAACAAAGGTATCAGCGTTCTGAATAATGTTCTTTTTTCATTATTCTCAACTCAACTTAGAATATAATTATTAGTCCTACCCAAACTAGCAATATAAGGCTTAATTATTATTATTATTATTATGAGCCTACTATGTCCCACTGCTGGGCAAAGGCCTCCCCTAATCCCCTCCACTCTGTGCGGTCCTGTGCTGAGATGTTCCACTGTGGTCTGTGCTTATCGAGCTCGTCTCGCCATCTTGTTCTTGGTCTGCCGCGACGCCTTGGCTCTTGTGGGCACCACTCTGTTGTAATTTTGGCCCAGAGCTCGTTATGCATGCGGCAGACATGGCCAGCCCACTCCCACTTGAGCTTGGCAGCTTTGGTCGCCACATCCACGATTTGCGTTTGTGAACGCAGTACCGTGTTGCGGACTCGGTCGATTCGACGGACGCCCAGAATGCTACGTTCCATCGCACGTTGGAAGGCTTAATTAATAAATAATAATAAATAAATATTGTGGACAATTCACACAACACTACCCAGCCCCAAACTAAGCAGAGCTTGTAATATGGGAACCAGATAGCTGATATAATACTTGAATACATTTTTTTTTTGTAAATACATACTTAGAATACAATATAACACCCAGACAGAGAACAAACATTTAAGTTCACCACACAAATATTTGTTCTCGGTGGGGATCGAACCCACGACCTATGGCGCAGAAGGCAGAGCTACTACCAACTGAGCTAGAGGCCAGTCAATTTGAATTGGAAATGAAATAGTTTTTTTTTCATTTCATTTAATGTTTGTGAAATGTATATAGCACAGCTTATTATTACTTCTGTAAACCTCTCGTTAGAGTCTAGCTGCTAGAGTGGCGACCTGTGATAGCGTATAGATAGATAAATAGGGCAAGAGTTATATTTTTTTCAAAATACTCACTTTAACAAACAAAAGGAAGAAATAATAGTTACACAATTCAGAATTAGCACTGACTAGCAACTTCTGTATTAGCTCAAATTGTTATATAGTTTCGCTGGCAGTGGCAGGTATCTAATCTAATCGCAGCATGACGTACCTATATCTCGATTCTGATGGATACGTTATGAGATATTGAGATTTGAGTTCCAACCAACGTGGTTATGTGGTAGATGTATGAATTATTAGAGAAGATTGTTTATTTATGTAACTTACATATAATTTAACAGGTGACATATAATTTAACTTTTGACATGCTCGTATATTTTACTTTTGACATTATAACTTCATCTATATGTAAACCTTAATATTGCACGCATAGTTTTAAGTAGAATACATTGGACATTTATAAATTTACCACCTTTTACAACATGTATTTTATGCAATAACCACTTTGACTTTTAACGGCACCCATCACCACCTATTAGGTATTCGTCCATTGTTGCGCTCAAAATTAAATAGCCTCCATATAATATCCCAATATTTTAATCTTGCCTTTTCTTTTCTACAGTTAATATGGTTTAGTTTGGTGAAAGATTCCATGGCATTTGTAATGCCTAACAACGTTATACAGAGATATAAGCGGCTTCATTCCGTTATTTGACGGTTTCAAGGCTTCTTTACAAAACTATACTAAAGCCAAACAGAACATCATGCATTTAGAGACATAAGTGTTGTGTGAGATTGTGGGTTCGACAACAAACAAGAGACGATAAAAATGATGACACTTTAAAGCTGGAGATAAAATAAATACCTATGCTTGTAAAGTTATGACTTTATGAGTTTTGGCTGCCAGTTTTGACATCATCATGCCTACTATCATAAAAGTTTCAAAACATGTTGACTTTGCATATTATAGAGCACCACAGTATGTATGATGGTGATGAATGATTATTAAGTCAAAAAGAATATTTTTTTAAAATAATTACCAAATAAATTTTCAGGCCCTTCATCCATGGTTCGTTGTAGGAAATGCCCTTCTTCATTCGTCTTGTATTACGTCAGAGAAGTCGGTATATTGAACACTTCAATCCCCTTTCCGAAAACGCATACTGACACAGACGAGCTGAAATAAGTTTACCATTAATATTTCGTCAGGGTCTGATGCAAACAAAAATCTGATCAAATCTGTAAAAAAAACTGGAAGAAAATATATTTTTAAAGTTGGTTGGTTTTGGAAAAAATAACGACCGATTGCATTATGTTCATTACCTATTTTGAAGACCAAACGAGACAGATTCGTTTTTCCAAGGTTTAGAATATTTTTTCTATTAGAATCTAAGACGTTTTATGATGGCTGGCAGAGAGGAACGGAGGAGGAATACATGTTGTGTGCGACCCCACATCTAGTGGGATGAGGACAGGAAGAAGAAGAGGAATCTGAGACGTTTTAGGCTAGCTGATAGTAGCATGAATCTACATACTTCGATAGTATATAAAATCC
Source organism: Thera obeliscata (assembly GCA_947578465.1). Lineage (NCBI taxonomy): Eukaryota > Metazoa > Arthropoda > Insecta > Lepidoptera > Geometridae > Thera > Thera obeliscata. The sequence goes on along the minus strand of OX387912.1, from coordinate 15,494,059 downwards.
TTGGATAGTAGTGAACTGTGAGGTTACTGTCATACAAATGTCAGCACATACTTGAGGTAAATCTCTCACTCTTGCAATAGAGCACCAGTCTTTTTGAAATATTTTAAAAGCACTAGTTTAGTAGTTTATAAAATCCTTGGATAGTAGTGAACTGTGAGGTTACTGTCATACAAATGTCAGCACATACTTGAGGTAAATCTCTCACTCTTGCAATAGAGCACCAGTCTTTTTGAAATATTTTAAAAGCACTAGTTTAGTAGTTTATAAAATCCTTGGATAGTAGTGAACTGTGAGGTTACTGTCATACAAATGTCAGCACATACATGAGGTAAATCTCTCACTCTTGCAATAGAGGACCAGTCTTTTTGAAATATTTTAAAAGCAATAGTTTAGTAGTTGTGAGAACGACGACCCCAACTTCCGATTTCAAGGTTACGGGTTCAAACGCAACCAGTGATTTTCTATTATGGAGATTACATGCCGAATGCGGACTAATGACCTCAGTATTTTATTAGTTGTATAACCTACAATCATGAAAAACACAAGTAGGTATTTTATAACTTACGTATTTTGAGTGATAACATCCATTCCTTTGATATCAGCGACATCGCTGAACGTCTGATAAACGAAATCACACTCGATTCTTTCCGTCACTTTCAAACGATACAACGTTATTCTCTGATCAATAGAGGTAGATAACACGAAGTCACCGACCAAGCACAGACCAGTGATCGCAGAGCTGTGGTGTTTATCTAAAACTAGAGAGTATAGGACTTGCATAGAGGTCAAGTCAAGGCAGTCAGGGACGGTCAGAACGTTTATGTGGAGGGCATTATCGTCGCCTCCACTGGCTATGAGTATCTTATTGTCCGGTAAATTCGTAGAGACGAAACTGTTGATTCCAGATTTATTGGTTCTTGTCACGAAAAACGGCTCAAAAATGCCTCCCTTATCTACATCTGAAGCATCCCAAAATGCCACATCGCCTCTTGTAGAACATGTTATCAATATATCGCGCTGCATAAAGTTTATGCAAGTGGTTTTCAGTATGCAAGTTTCGAGATGTTTAGATTCGTTTATCAATGTGAATGTTCTGTCCGCTTTGTACACAAACACCCTGACGCGAGCGTCGGAGCAGCCGGCGAATATTGACAAACTGTCCCCATTCTTAATGTAATCAACGTCCATTATCCGTGTTTCTGGCTCCAAGTCTTTGGATAGGCTCTTCCAGTTATAGTCCTTCTTTCTTTCCTTATCAGTCCCTTTCAACATGTAATCTACTAACTCACAGGTGTCCACTTCAACCTTACCATTTACTTTGATGAATTTGAACAACTTGATGCAAATCTGAGCTCTGCCGCCCGCTGTTATCACGAGATTTTCGTCCCCTTGAGTACATATTTTCAATGTTCTAACACTGGAAAGGTGTTTAAAGATAACTAAATCTTCAAAACGCATTTCCTCGTCTAAAGATGAGATTCGTACTGTTGTGTCCTCTCCTCCAGAAAGGAACATAGTCCTTCCATCAATGAGAAGTGTCTTCAAACAATTGATTTCTTTAGAATGAGATCCTTTTCCTACAGAAACAGGTGGGTTAAATATAATTGGTTCTAAATGAATTCTAGAATTTTTTAAGTAAACAAATTTGAGTTCCATTTGTGGTATAGCCTCATCATGGCAGTAGAGTACATCCCACGAACGATGTCCACCTCCACATGCTACTTCTAACACTTTTTCATTTGCGCTCAAGTCGAACACCATCCACTTTTTATCGTTAAAACCGCAAACGATTTTATCATCCACATCCAAAAATCTCTCCACCCAGTGGAAGGACAGTTCCTTAGTTCTAGTGTGCGTTAGTTCGTCACCATTTAAACTGAAATATTTGATAGTTCGGTCTCTCCCTGTGGTGATCACTATATTACTCTTGATTGTTATCGAAGTCGGCCCGTATCTCCCGTGAAGTTTACTAAAGGACTTGAGAGGATGTTTCCGTCCCGTTTTATACAGATGTAAGGCACCACATCTATCTCCAAAGATGAATACTTGTCCGTTCTCTTCCATAGCAGCACATGTTAGCCATCTTTCTTTGCAATTCGGTAACTCAAAGTTGGCGTATAGATTGGCGTATTTCAAATAAACATTGAATACTGTTATAGAACCACCATCAGTGCACGCAACAATATGGTCATTCCCAGCCCAGTTTATGGAAAGTATTGTTTGTTTCTCTGACAGATTTACTGTAAAGAACTCTACAGTAAATTGGTTACTATAACTACTCTTAACTTCGAGAGCAAATTGTATGCCAGTTTTCATTCCCGCCACCGCGCATATCTTTCTGTTAGGAGACACACTTAGAGCATGGTATGTTTTATTGGAATCAAAACTCGTTGTATCATCAGACTCAGCCCTTTCTTTGGTATGGTAATAAATAAATCTGTTGTCCTCAGTAAGGATAAACAGGTTATGTGCTGCAGAGAATGAAATGTGCTTTGGTCTACAAGTACTAATGTTCAAAACTTCACTTCGACAATCATTATTTGGTGCAGAATAGGATTGTACAGTGACTCCCCCGTCTCCTCCACCCGTTACAAGGTAAGGAGCCCGGGTGTCTATTGACCAGATACCAGAGTTCTGATGTCTGTTTACTTTCTTATCTAAAACTCCATCATGAGACCAAAAGCATAACCTGGAGTCTTCCCCTGCAGATATGATATACATATTTGTGATGCTGCTCCTCATGACCCTGGCGTGGTGGCCATACAGCTCGTGTTTGCAAACAATCTCAGCCTTCCAGTATTCTATAGAGTTCCATGGAGCTACCGGTGTGCAGTTAGGTCCCCAAATTCTGAGAGATCTGTCATCTGATGTAGTTACTATTATATTTTTTTTTGGGTTGCACGATATTGAAAAGATAACTCCCTGAAAAAAATTGATTAAGATTCTCATTAAAAAAAGCGTTATTTGGAGCTTGAGTCTCTAGCTCAATGCTTGTACGGGAAGATTGCAAGATAGAGATTTAAATAAAAAAAATTGCTAGCAAACCAGGTAAGCTGTAAATTAAAGGTTGAAAAGGAATATGTGTCAAACTAACCTTGTGCCCTTTCAAGCGATGTAGAGGCTCGTCTTGTCCACAAACATGCAGGATTATCTCCGAGTAGACCGTGCCAGCCATCACCAGCAGACCCCTCTCTATCCCCAAGAGGAGACCGCTGTATAGAATGGAGTTGTCTTTACTGCTGTACTGGGATACTAATGCTAGAGTGGTGGTGTTATATGTCTGTAATATATTATGTTGATTAGGCTGTATCCTTCTGTACTTGGTGTATTAATTTCATTGAATAAATAAAGACTGGCTAATTCTTTTTAAATTTTTGCTCTCAGTAATCTATTTTAGAATCTCCCTAGCAAAAAGCTATGATCTGAACATGACAGTATTATTTAGCAATATTGATAATAACATAAAATAATTTTACCTGAACAACATTATGAGCCGTCAACACGGACATTGTGTTCTTATCTCCAGGAGTCCACAAAACTGAGTGCAGCCAGTCATCACACACCACAGGCTCAAATAGTCTTGTAAATACATTGGGGCAATCAAGCCTGAGGTCTGGACCAAGAATTATGGTGAACTGCTTACCACCAAACACAATCAAATAGCGTTCGTCGATGTGCTGGCGCTTGAAACCGTAAATTTTCTGCCCGTTGAGGCATACTAATCTTTGTAAAGATTTCATGCTATTTGGCATGTATACATACACAGAGCTTCCAATACCTGAAATTCAGCATGAATCAGTACCTACAGTAGCAAATGAAATTCACAAGCACAAAAGCACTTAACCTAAAATCTACCTGCTAACACCAAATTGTCGTACACCGTAACTGCAGTCACGTCCGTACGGATGTAAGTTGAGTCGAGAGACATTTTCTTAGTTAATTCGTAGATTTAGCAACGACTGAAATTGCAGGGAATTACTAACCAAACAATTCGCAAATCAAAGCACAAAGTTTTGTTTTGATTTTTTAGGTACCTACGAAGTCAAGTCAAGTTAGTTGGTTGTCAGCTGTCAGTGTCAATGTCATCACGACGTCGATTCTCGTGCTTGAAATTTATGGGCCAAGGCCAATCCCTATCCATGAGATGAGTGAGGCCAATACGTGGCTAGGAACTAGAACTAGACCTACCGGGAACTACCGTTAGCATCCTAAAGATCCTAGTAGCTAGTGTTAGTGGGAAGGGAACTACATTAGAGGACCAATCATCAATGAGTAACAGAAGATTGTAGTAAAATAAAAACATTTTATTCAAAATAAATTAACAATAACTCATAAGATCTAGTCACTTTGGTATTTATTCAATGGATAGTGCTCTGGATATTTCTTCAGGTGCTCCTCCATTTGTTGCATTTGTTTTCTGCAATTCAAAAATTAACATAAGTACCTACTATAGCTACTTACCTAAAAACTATAGAACTAATTATACAACGGGTACCTATGTAACAGACAGGTCCTACCTACTAGATATTAGGGCATCATGGGTATGAGACTTCCTTACCCACTATTTACCTAGGTAGGACGGTTGATAGGGCAATTAGGAACGTAGTGCTTACTGAATTCTTGGAGGCATGTCGTAATACACGTCTTCCAACATCTCTTTCCAATGCGGCATCTTCTTCTTCTCTGCTTCTTGCATCGTCTTCACGACGGTATAACGCGCCTCTTTCTGCCAAGCCTTGTCAGAATCAGCGTCCCAAAAGCCTATGAAACAGAAAAATAAGTTTCGGTATACATTTATATAGAAGGTTAGGTACCTAAGGAATTAGCAAAATACATATTTGCACCCTGTACCTACCACGTAGTTGCTCGAGTCCAGCCAACTTCTTTCGTTTATTGCCTTGTAGAGAATTCACAGACATAACAAAAGGTAACAAAAGGTAAGGTAACAAAGGTATATGAGAGAGATTGATTTTTGTTTATCAGAACCAAGCCTCCTACATAATAGGAACAAGTACCTACCTTTATTTTCTAAATATAGCTTGAATTTTTGAAGGGGACTCTCATCATTGGTCCATTTCTGAATTTCTTCCAGCGACCTGTAAGCTGTGCTGTCATCTGATGTGGAGTGATGACCTACCCTGCAATTATTCATAAAATGTCAAACGTAGGGCCAAATAATAATGGTCAAGTTTTGGTATTTTCCAAAGATTTTTTAGGGTTCCGTAGCCAAATGGCAAAAACGGAACCCTTATGGATTCGTCATGTCTGTCTGTCTGTCTGTCCGTCCGTATGTCACAGCCGTTTTTCTCCGGAACCGTAAGAGCTAGACTGATGAAACTTGGTGAGTAGATGAATTCTGTGAACTGCATTAAGATTTTAACACAAAAATAGAAAAAAAACTATAAATTTTGGGGGTCCCCATACTTAAAACTGAAACTCAAATTTATTTTTTTCATTGAACCCATACGTGTGGTGTGGTGTGGTCTTTATAAATGATGTTGAGGTTTCTAATATAGTTTTTTTCTAAACTTAATAGTTTGCGCGAGAGACACTTCCAAAGTGGAAAAAAGTTGGTCCCCCCCCCTCTAACTTCTAAAATAAGAGAAAGATAAAACTAAAAAAAATATATGTTGTACATTACTATGCAAACTTTCAACGATGTTTGGTTTGAACGAGATCTAGTCAGTAGTTTTTTTTTTATACGTCATAAATCGTAAACCACAATTTACCTTTCGACGAACTACAAGAACCTTTAGAATCTAAAGTTTAGATTATGTTACTTGATGCTATGGAACCCTTCATGGGCGAGTCCGACTCGCACTTGGCTGTTTTTTTTGGGTAGGGTATTGCCCAAGCAAGAGTTTTTTATTTGGTAAACAAACTAATAAGTAGGAAGGTACATTATTATTTGTGAAATGTTAAAGGACTGTCCTACCGCTGTAGGTTGAATTAATCATTATTTTTTCGCACCTTTTTTCATAGGTATATTCACAAGGATACGCATCAGACTATACACTGCTAGCTCTTATTTGCAGTAAGCGTAATTTTTCTTTGTTTTTAGGTAACTTGAGCTGTATCCTTCTGTACAGTGCCCAGGTATAGATCACCTGTAAGACATAGCCTCGATGAGCACCGGCTTATTGCCCTCCACCGCGAGTTCCCTCGCCCGTGCGACTGCGTTGTACACGGCCAGGGTGTCAGTGCCGTCAACCCGCAGCGTGTGAAGGCCGAGTGCCGGCCCGCGCGCCGCTATGCCGTCACCGCGGTACTGCTCGTGCGTCGGCGTGGAGATCGCGTACCCATTGTTTCTGCTGTTGGTTTAAAATATGCTTTGATTCCTGCTCAGAGTCGTTCTTCCTAGAAATGTGTAAGAAAACGATAGGAGCCGAGCAGTAGTTTGTTGCCTGTTCTTCTAGGCTTGGTCGCGTGGAACTGGCGCGCGCCTAGACGCACCTAGCAGACGTTTATAAGTGGTTTTGCAATCCAACTGAATAAATACACTTTTGATTTGATTTGATGTAAGTATATGTAGGGGGAGGACAGCATGATGATTCCTGCTGTCCTGAATACGTAAGCGGGATCTATATTCTACCAAAAACAGAGCAGCGTCTCAGAGTGCTGGAGAACCTGCCTCCCGAAGTGTTTGAGAAGTAGGACCTTCTTTAAGTACCAGAACATGATGACCGGGCAGTCAAGAGTAGCAGCGAAATTGAAAGCGGCATGGGCATCGCCTTCCGAAGCAGCCCCGTCACCAAAGTAGCAGATCACGCAGCGGTCGTTATTCGGGAGCCGTTTATAAGCATACGCGGCGCCCACAGCTTGCGGCATTTGAGTCGCTGGAACAAATAAAATAGGCTCACCATTACCAGGACTGATCTCAGGCCTCTAGGGCGCAGGGTATCGAAGAGGTGATCAAGAAAACGTGAGATTATTCGTGATGCGGTCATAGGATCTCTTGGGTGACCAATCACCAATTTTGTACCCTCCTCATCATCATCATCATCAGCCTGGGTAGTCCACTGCTGGACATAGGCCTCCTTCTACACATTTCCAGGAAGAACGATTCTGAGCCCTTTCGATCCATCATTTTGTACCAGTAGGTATCAAGTGCAACCGGTTTATGTGATGCTTTGAGAGTTGGGCGTGAGATGAAAATACTTCTCCTTGATAGAACTCACACAATGGACTGGAGATCGTAACCAAATTGTGCTGCTTGCTCCCATAGTGCACCGGCATCTGGCGTCCCTTGCCTGGATCCTCGTGGTTGCCGTAGCACTGGTTCAGCAGCTCTGTGACCGTCACGCCGCGGTAGAGGAAGATGCCCACCTCCCGGTACTGCGCGAACACCAGGTCGGATGGAGACAGAGCAGCAGCGCTGCCGATGTGCATGCCTTCTTCACCGTAGTTGGTCATGTAGAAGGAAATACGACCTTGTCTGAAATCATTACAAAATTCAAACACATCAATCATCATCATCAGCCTGAAGAAGGAACAGAAACATTTCCAGGAAGAACCACCAGAGGTACCTACTAATAGTAAAAAAATACGATTCGGTCTGGCTGCTGCGCTTTTAGGTTAGATTAGAACCTACCTACTTGGTAACCTCCCGAAAGTCACTGGATGGAGAGAGCTCACAAGAATTCTGCCGGGAAAATGTTTAGGGGAGGACATAGAGTCTAGCAGTGGACTTCTAGCTGATGATAATGACGGCCTTCGCATTACAGACGTTATTTTTAGATGGTTAGCCACTTGTAAGATACCGAACGTGCCTGTTGACCGCAGACGCTGTTTAAATCATCTTCTCATAGATGCCTATGCCCAATCAAAATAAATTAGCACTGGACTCAAAAAAAGCGTTTGATTTTATACCTACCAATATCATTATTAGTTTCGGCACTTGCCTTTGGGACTCGTACAGAACTTTGTCCATTTGGCTGAGCTGGACCATAGTTTTGTACATGTAAACCAGCTTCTCTCTAGCGATGGAGGGCTCCTCCCTAGTGTTGATAACCTCCCCATTGCTGTCCAACACTCGGTAGATAGGGATGGGATCGTAGCTGTTCTCGTTCAAAAAATTAATTTCGTTGGTGTAGGGTGCCTTTGCACCGGGGAACTCTGCAATTTTACTCCCATCCTGTGTCACTTCCGGTTTCTTATGGGTAGATAAGAGCTAAAAAGTAAAATAAACAATAAGTTTCTATATTAGATAGACACTACTATCTGAATAAAACAGCACGAGTCCATGGTAACAAAATATGGAAGTAAATCAAAGTTTATCTTGATTTCAAAAATCACAATAGAGTTATTTCTATACTTTTATATTAGTTCCTAGCTGATAAAGATTAAAGTCTAATTTGCTTTGCTACGCAACGAAAACATGTCGACTTACCTTATCATTTTCAAAACAACAAGCACTGAGTCGTTTTTCTAATTTATTTGTATATCGACGGTGAAGTATCAATATCTAATAAGTAACATTTTAACGATTTTCACTTTATTGCATATTCGTATGTAAAAATAAAAGAGCTTCTATTTGCAAAGACGTAGGGTCTTGAATTGTACTTATTTATGAGATATTTGCTTGTTGAAATACCAAATAAGTCATCGTGCGTGATTTTTGCTTGCAATACCGAATATCTACGCTTAAAAAAGTGTTGACTGCGGCGCTGTTCCTCGCTGAGTAGACTAGCTAGTAGCAGTGTGCCACAATTTTACAGTGTACAATTTGATAAATAAACATTGCGCTTGCTATTGGTTTGATGAGACTTCTGCGGACCTAACCTCAAGTACTTTTGCGTTGGTCGTTTCATTACTGGTCGATTACTTGGAGAAAAATTGCATTCCGAAAAAATTGCCTATAGTAATTTTCCCAGATGGTTGTACTTACCAAAACCGCAACGTTGTTATGGCGAACGCTTTGTTGAATTTAAGCAAGAAGAATAATGTCTTGATCACTCAAAAATTTTTAGAACCTGGTCATACTCAAATGGAATGTGATTCAGTTCACAGTGTCATTGAGCGGAAACTGAAGAATAGGGAAATACACCTGCCAAGTGACTACGTAACTATTACAAGAGAGGCACGAAGCTCAAATCCTTATGAATCAATCTACATTAATCATGAATTTATAAAAGATTATGCCAGTCAAGAAAATTGTATGTACAAAAGCATTAGACCTGGACGCAAGGCTGGTGATCCCCAAGTTGTGGACATTAGAGTCATCCATTATAACACAATGACCATCGAAGTAAAACTAAACTTTGATGCAGAATGGATGCCGCTACCTCAGAGACCTACTACCCTCCGCCCCCTTTGTAGCTGAAATTGGGACCCTGCATTCCAACAGGATCCCAATTTCAGCTACAAAGTATAGCCATCTACAGCAGCTGAAACAAGGTTTTCCCAGAGATTGTCACGCGTTTTACGATGCACTTTTTTTGCTAATTAAATGTAATGCAAGTGTGTTACTTTATGATTAATAAGTTGATTGATTATTCTGAACTTTGTCCTTTGATCAAAAGTAGAATTTACTACTAAGTTCTTGTTTTAAATATTAGTTCGTTAGGTTTATACTAAAAGAGAGAAAGATTTAGTTTTATTGCCGTACAAATGATTTATTAATGATTTGTTAAAAATACTGTGATTACGATATTAGTTAAGATTGACTAAATAGTGTGATGACGATGTTTGTTAGTTATTAAAATAGTTTTTTTTGCACCAAAAAGTTGATACTCAACTAAAATTAAACTGTCTTAATTTTGTTTTTGTGTTTTTGTCAAACTTGTTAATAAAACAATATTAAAGTATGCCTTTCAAGTAATCCAAACTGTTTTATTGCATTTGTTTTATAATGCAATACATTGCATCTACGAGATAAATATCAGGTTCTTAGTTAAATTTGAAACAATAACTTCTATCTACATTTATATCCCTAACCTGAAATATTAGATTTGAATCATTATCACCATCAGAAGCGGTTCGTACTATTTTTAAAATAAAAGTAACTTTTTCATTAAAATGTTAAAAACTATAGAAATTAAAAGTTTTTTTTGCCTCCTGTAAAATCATGTTTTTGTAGATATTATATATTGATACTACACCGTCGATATGTGCTATTTTAATGCACTTACTAACTTGAATAGTTGGAAAAAATTGTGATTTTAGCAAAGCAATAGCTGATAAAATCTTATGATATTTTTTTAACTTACTCGTACCGCCCGTCTTATGCTATGAAGTCGCACAGAACTAGCTCCAGTCTTGAGCGCCATTTTGTTACTGAATAAACTATCAGTGAACTGATATGACTGACTGAGTGGCGACACGCGACGAGACGTGACGTAGATAATTATTCTAAACATTAATTAAATCATCGACTCAACTTACTATCATAGTAGGTAGGTGCCTATTGTAAAAGGTGTTTAGCTTTTTGATCTCCGTATATTTTGTGTGGAAGATGTTTGCTAAATAATAAGATTTATATTTGAATGTGTTCTTTTAATTAAACATAAAACGAATAATTATTACAGTTAGTTAGCGTGACCGCGCTAGGAGCGAGTGTTCCGATAGACTGTCTTACGGTAGAGTCTCAAATTTGTCGCGCGGTCACGTATTTATAAGCTTTAAAACATATACAATATGCATGTAGCTAGCTATGTGTACAATGGTAACGCTACATCTACATCCCACATAAAAAAAAAAATTATAACATAATTTTAAAAGTAGGTATATAAAATAAAAATTTAAAGTTTATAAACTTGTTACAAATACAAACTAACTTGATTATAGTTAAACATTGAAAAAAAAATATCTCATAAAAAAATTCCTACTAATAATATTAATACTTAAAGTGATATAGAGTTCATGGTAATTATAGCGTACACTGTGGCTAATGTTCTGAAAAACAAAAGGTCTCTTTTTAGAACAAAGATACTTAAACGCGCACTGCACTTTTGTTATTGTTAATCACTGTTTATACTATACTTGAACACTGCCGTTTTGTTGACCGCCGCCGATGTCAAGTGGTTACATGGCACCCCTGCTGAGTGCGTTACGCTGCTGGCGCAAGATGCTGACAGTTGAAGTGTACAGTAGCTGTAAATAGGCCAGTCCCTTTGTTCCCAAGTGCGTGAATGAGTAGTCCTGAATGATCTTTGTTTATAACCTCGGTATTGTTCGCTGTTGGTAATAATGAGCACTTGCGCTAGAGTCAAATATCAAATCGTACTGTCTTCTTAACCGTGCGACCGGATCTCGTTATGACTGGAGCTGTTGTTGTCACATCAGATTTCGGCGGACCCATTTCATCAGGTTGCCGAGGTGTTTTATTTGGGTTACTTTGTAACGGTGGAAAACTGGGTGCAGACAGGCAGACCGACTATTTCGGCTGCGTTGGCCCTGACTAGCTCAGTTGGGGTTCGATGTTCCTACCGCACAAAAGATTTTTATTCTAAAATAAAATAAATGTTAGAAATCAGTTACAGCGTTTTATTTAAAGAACACATACCTCTTACATGACATGTACATTAGCTTAGGAATGAAAAATTGAAACTGCACAGCTATGCTATCTTATATACTATATAATCCTAAAGTGATCCTTCATTTACATGACCTTAAAGTGAGCTCAAATAGCTACTTAACTACAAATTTATATGCTCAGCTATTAACCAGAATAGAGGTTATCCACATGCCAGACTATCTTTCTTACAAATGAACCTACTACTAATCAACAAGTTACAAATACATTGAACGCTACGTTCTCTGACATGGGATTGAACAAAGAAATTTAAAGGGACACCTTATACATATGAGAGGTTTAATGACCTCACGGGACAACAATATATTCCTTTACATAAAATGTAAGCAATGGCTATCATGGATACATGAGAGGTTCAATGACCTCGTGGAATACATAAAAATCAATAATGCTTATATTATTTACACGGGATGTTTAGTGACCATATGTTCAAACTTTATCCAAACCATAGCTCTCAAGCGAGCACAAATTTATTCAGGGAGAGGTTACTGCTTAGTGTGTCGGAGATGTGGATATTTGAATTTACCAATCCCAAGGCCCCGGATGACCCAATTAAATGAAACCCACAGAAAACTAACTTGTGAGTCACCCCTGGCGTCCGCCTCTAAAATAACCCAAGCGACCGTATTCTGACCGACAGGATGGTAAGATAGTAAAACGCACGACAAAGACGATGGCAATTCCCACGTCAACGAAACCCTACCTATTGACAACAAAAATAGCACTCTCTACGGCAGCAAACAATCTCTTGGCAACAAACAATTACTGACAATTATTGACAACAAAAATAGCACTCTCTACGGCAGCAAACAATCTCTTGGCAACAAATAATTATTGGCAACAAACAATTATTGGCAATTATTGACAACAAACAACCTTTTGGCAACGGCAGCAAACAATCTCTTGGCAACAAACAATTACTGACAATTATTGACAACAAAAATAGCACTCTCTACGGCAGCAAACAATCTCTTGGCAACAAACAATTACTGACAATTATTTGACAACAAACAACAGACCAGGACTCCACGGAGAACTGTCCTGACGCGCCTACTCCTTCCGCATAAAAATAAATTGGCACTGGCCCACCTCAGAATCGCCGACGGGCGCTTATCGTTCACGTGCGACGTCACCCACGTGCCCTGCCGCCACGTGCCCTGCCGTGCAGTCGCCGACTGCCCCCGCCACGTGTCTCGCGCCCCCGCACAGGCGAAAGAAAAGGGAGGCGCCACGCAGACGGTGTCAGCAAACTGAAAAATACAAGACAACAGGTTAATCTTGGCAACGTGCGGACACAGCCCGCAGGATGCTGCGTCCCTAAAAATACAACTGATTCTCCCCTGTATGCCCCATGCTGTGTGATGCTTCTCAGATCCCCTACGTACCAGAAATGGGCGCTCGCCCAGCTTGCAGTCGGCTCGTATCGGCAGCGAGAATGCTGGCTTCGTGTGCTGGGGCTCGTCTCTGGGCACGCGGGGATGGTATTGGCTGGCGCAGCTTCGTCTGTAATACCCAAATCTGGTTAGCGAGGACTCCTCCACAAACCCAACGGTGCCAGGGTGCAGCTTTCGTACGTACCGGCGATTCTTCTAGGCTCGGCGTCTTTTCCGTGGAATGCCCCCGGCGGCTCCGCACGCGCCTTTTATCACCTTTGCTACCACATACCCCGCACCTCGAACCACAAACTTCCGCCCAGAATATTCCAGAACACTTGCTCCAATAATCCACGGCATTTACGTCTCTCCGACAAGCATTTTTAATGTCTGTAATTGCGAGCTCGCTTCACACATCGACCCAACCAAATTATTTCTATTCACCCGCCAATATCGTCTATTTCTTAGTTAGTTACACTACTCGCCAATGGAGGCACTCGCGTCTTGCTGATGGTGAAAACGTTGTCCTTTTCCAACACAAGCTAAACCCTATTTCTCTCCTTCTCCGACCCTATCGACATGCGACTACTTCGTAACAGATGTCACTAGTAGACACCGTTCGATACGAACATCGCTACCCACAAAAGTGTTGACATCTGTCAAATCCTGTATTTTGCGGCTACTACTTAACAGATGGCGCTCTTCGCCAGCCATCTGCCTAGCCATTTATAGTGTTTCTATTCGTTACCAGAGGTCGCCCTTACAACGTTTCAACAACTCACTCACCAACTTGCGTCTTGGCGCGTAAATTTAAATAGCTCTCCATTAGCTTTCGACTGATACGAAAAACTATTCTGCCAAAATAAATGAAATGCTACAATACCCCCCCGGCCGTTAAAAGTTTCACTACACTTAGTGAAACTGCGCTGCCCTCAGCGCTGGTACTGAAATGAAAAGCTTTATATCTAACTATAACCATATGCACATATTACAACTCAAAATAAACTTGACGAACAAAAAAAATATAAGAACAAACCAAACTCCTTATCACTGTAAAAAAAAACGTACAATTCCTTATCTACTAAACTAGCCTAAAACAAATTCTCCTGTAAAAAAAACTTTATACAATCCTTGTACATTCCCTCCACGCCCGGAGATCCCTTCTACCATGGCGTGGCCTCATAAAACTAGCGGTCTTCTCAAGTCGTCACTTGTGCAGCTGAAACAATCGGTTCGTCCTTGAACCGTAAAATACAAACAAAACTGGCACGTCTTGTCGCGGGAGACCGGCTATCGGAGTGGACCCATCTGCGGCGACGTCGTTATACCTGTTCCTCTTGCCTCCCCTTTCTTATCGCCATACATCCATCAATCTTGCATGCTTCATCTCTCATCGTGCACATCTTTATTCTACATACCTCTCGTTGCCACCATTCACACTATTGACCATTTACGCCTAGCGATACCCTACGTGGAACCGTGGGTACGCGTCCTCTCGCCCGTACGTACCCTACCCTTTGTGGTGGATACGCTGCTGCTCATCCATTCTGCTCCTCCCTGCAAGAAAGCTAACTCCGTCTCACGCCTGGTCCTATATGGTCCTTTCACCCGTCTGCCCTTTAGACATACAACGAAACATTTTCCAAAAAAAACAAACCAAAATCTACAAGAAAAATGAGTTATCATTTATTCCTGCTGCCTTACAAAACAAAACCAAACCAAATATTTACCTACAGTTCACAACACCTACTGTGGTGTTGTGAAACCCTAAACCTTTAGGTCTTTCATGTGCCAAGACCCTAAAATCTTCCCGTCCATGTCCTCTAACTCGAAGACCAGTGGTGACAGTACTACTTTCACCCTGCATTTCTCGTACTTAGGACATAACTTCGCCATCTTGAACTTTGCCGCGTCGCTGAGCGGATGAGTTCTTTTCCAGACGATGTCCCCTACTTTCACTGTCGCTTCTCTTCTCCTGAGATTGTACGTTCTCGTGTTCGCCTGGTGTGCCTTGAGTATTATCTGCCAGGAGACCTAATTCTCCTGCAAACTTTTCCCTTGGTATTCCAGGCTGACATTTTGCGAAACAACAGGCGACTTCAAAAATATCCACAAAATATATACAAAATCTATACAAAAAAAATATACCAAATCTACCGACAACACCAAAAACGGACGGTTCTACCTACTTAATTGTTAGAATCTTCCAGTTGCTGCCGAGGCCTGGTCTCCGTCCTTCCCCTACACTTAGGGCAACTCCTGACTGTGTAGCCTAATTCACCACAGTTATAGCACTTGACCTGCTGATTAAATCTTCCCTTCCTGCAATCCTTAGACCAATGTCCCCTGCCGCCACACCTAAAACAACCAGATTGTGGTGTTCTATCTGAATCCTGCTGAGTGGACACCGCCGCCAGCTGTGATCGCGGCTTGGAGCCCTTGTACGCCAGCGTTGGGTTCAACGTCCTACTCGACACTTCAGGTGGTTCTACGAAAAAATCTGATCGCTGCTTTGCTGCCTCTAGCCTCCTACACTTATCCTTTAGCGACGCAATTGATGTGATGTCTACTAAAGCTAGTTGTTCTGTAAAAGATGGCCTAATATTGTGGAGCAGAATCTCCAATAACTCCTGTTCTGGCAGTGGATTCTTCAGCCGAGCGACCAAGCAGTTCATAATCGAGAAGTAAATATGAATGGGCTCCTCCACCCCTTGTGTCCTCGCCCTTATTTCTCCTAATAACCTGTAATCGTAGTCTATCGGGCTAAACTCCTCTATCAACAATGACGACAGCTCGCTCCACGAAGAAACTTGGTCTTTGATGCCTCTAAACCAAAGCAAACCCTGGTCAGTAAAAAGCTCAGAAGCTGACTCAAATAGTTTTCCCTCTCTGGTACCGTTCGCTGCACTAAGTTCCTGCAACCTCTCCAAAAATGACCTGACATCTCCTACTCCATCAAACTTGACACCCCACTTCGCAATCGGAACCTTAGAACCCGCGCATTCTACGACAACCCGTTGATGGGTGCTATCCCTCACTGCTGGCAACACCTCGTTGGGACCTGCCGCTTGTACTGGGTCTTGAACTGGGTCCTTCGACAAACTGTGCACGTGGATCGCCGGATCTGTCATCTTGTCTACCTATAATAAAACCACGGTACCCAAAGACAAATGGAAAAACTACCAGAAGCAAACGATGTAAAAAAAAACTTTTGAAACGAGCCTCCTTAAATAAAAAACGTGCTATAACCATCAAACGTGAAAGCAATTCCTCCAAAATAAACACAATAACGCTAAAAAAAAATTTTTACTCTATACTCAAGGTAAACAGTAGAATGTAGGTCAAGGCAAAAAAAAATTTTAAGTTCCAAACGCCTAACCATACCTCCCCAAAAAATAATCTAATGTTTACCCCTCAAAAGTTTCGAAAATCCCAGGTTTGTGTGTGTGTGTGAGGGTGTGTGTGTGCGTGTACGAGAGGACTCGTAAATAAAATTAAACTGTTATAAGTTTCAACAGCTGGTCGCTAACCACAGAAGTGTATTATGGTTCCTAATCCGTTGCAAAACTTTAACAAATATTAGTCTTGCAATATACATACAAAAAACTCTATGCTGATCGCAGCATACAAAAAAATATAACCACAGTAGCACTTTGCAAGACTATCTCCCTAACATGAAAGGAAGGAAGTGCCCAAAAAAAATTTTACATCAGGACAGGAATACACTCTTACAAAAATACACTAGCAGAAAAATACACAGGTGAAAGAATACATCGGTAGAAAAGCATACACAATAAAATTATACACCCTAAGAAAATACACACATGATACACAAAGAACCTACAAATAACTTAAAATTAGCTGGACTGTTGTCTGTTGCCTTGTCAGTTGCTCTAAAATTATTTCAATAACGCCTACCTACAGTGGTCACTAAACGCAAAAAAAAATTTCTAAAAAAAAAATTCAAAAAAAATTTTCAAAAAAAAAAATTTTTCAATAAAAATATTTCAAAAAATTTTCAAAAAAAACAAAATTAGAAGTTGGGCGCCATTTTGTAACGGTGGAAAACTGGGTGCAGACAGGCAGACCGACTATTTCGGCTGCGTTGGCCCTGACTAGCTCAGTTGGGGTTCGATGTTCCTACCGCACAAAAGATTTTTATTCTAAAATAAAATAAATGTTAGAAATCAGTTACAGCGTTTTATTTAAAGAACACATACCTCTTACATGACATGTACATTAGCTTAGGAATGAAAAATTGAAACTGCACAGCTATGCTATCTTATATACTATATAATCCTAAAGTGATCCTTCATTTACATGACCTTAAAGTGAGCTCAAATAGCTACTTAACTACAAATTTATATGCTCAGCTATTAACCAGAATAGAGGTTATCCACATGCCAGACTATCTTTCTTACAAATGAACCTACTACTAATCAACAAGTTACAAATACATTGAACGCTACGTTCTCTGACATGGGATTGAACAAAGAAATTTAAAGGGACACCTTATACATATGAGAGGTTTAATGACCTCACGGGACAACAATATATTCCTTTACATAAAATGTAAGCAATGGCTATCATGGATACATGAGAGGTTCAATGACCTCGTGGAATACATAAAAATCAATAATGCTTATATTATTTACACGGGATGTTTAGTGACCATATGTTCAAACTTTATCCAAACCATAGCTCTCAAGCGAGCACAAATTTATTCAGGGAGAGGTTACTGCTTAGTGTGTCGGAGATGTGGATATTTGAATTTACCAATCCCAAGGCCCCGGATGACCCAATTAAATGAAACCCACAGAAAACTAACTTGTGAGTCACCCCTGGCGTCCGCCTCTAAAATAACCCAAGCGACCGTATTCTGACCGACAGGATGGTAAGATAGTAAAACGCACGACAAAGACGATGGCAATTCCCACGTCAACGAAACCCTACCTATTGACAACAAAAATAGCACTCTCTACGGCAGCAAACAATCTCTTGGCAACAAACAATTACTGACAATTATTGACAACAAAAATAGCACTCTCTACGGCAGCAAACAATCTCTTGGCAACAAATAATTATTGGCAACAAACAATTATTGGCAATTATTGACAACAAACAACCTTTTGGCAACGGCAGCAAACAATCTCTTGGCAACAAACAATTACTGACAATTATTGACAACAAAAATAGCACTCTCTACGGCAGCAAACAATCTCTTGGCAACAAACAATTACTGACAATTATTTGACAACAAACAACAGACCAGGACTCCACGGAGAACTGTCCTGACGCGCCTACTCCTTCCGCATAAAAATAAATTGGCACTGGCCCACCTCAGAATCGCCGACGGGCGCTTATCGTTCACGTGCGACGTCACCCACGTGCCCTGCCGCCACGTGCCCTGCCGTGCAGTCGCCGACTGCCCCCGCCACGTGTCTCGCGCCCCCGCACAGGCGAAAGAAAAGGGAGGCGCCACGCAGACGGTGTCAGCAAACTGAAAAATACAAGACAACAGGTTAATCTTGGCAACGTGCGGACACAGCCCGCAGGATGCTGCGTCCCTAAAAATACAACTGATTCTCCCCTGTATGCCCCATGCTGTGTGATGCTTCTCAGATCCCCTACGTACCAGAAATGGGCGCTCGCCCAGCTTGCAGTCGGCTCGTATCGGCAGCGAGAATGCTGGCTTCGTGTGCTGGGGCTCGTCTCTGGGCACGCGGGGATGGTATTGGCTGGCGCAGCTTCGTCTGTAATACCCAAATCTGGTTAGCGAGGACTCCTCCACAAACCCAACGGTGCCAGGGTGCAGCTTTCGTACGTACCGGCGATTCTTCTAGGCTCGGCGTCTTTTCCGTGGAATGCCCCCGGCGGCTCCGCACGCGCCTTTTATCACCTTTGCTACCACATACCCCGCACCTCGAACCACAAACTTCCGCCCAGAATATTCCAGAACACTTGCTCCAATAATCCACGGCATTTACGTCTCTCCGACAAGCATTTTTAATGTCTGTAATTGCGAGCTCGCTTCACACATCGACCCAACCAAATTATTTCTATTCACCCGCCAATATCGTCTATTTCTTAGTTAGTTACACTACTCGCCAATGGAGGCACTCGCGTCTTGCTGATGGTGAAAACGTTGTCCTTTTCCAACACAAGCTAAACCCTATTTCTCTCCTTCTCCGACCCTATCGACATGCGACTACTTCGTAACAGATGTCACTAGTAGACACCGTTCGATACGAACATCGCTACCCACAAAAGTGTTGACATCTGTCAAATCCTGTATTTTGCGGCTACTACTTAACAGATGGCGCTCTTCGCCAGCCATCTGCCTAGCCATTTATAGTGTTTCTATTCGTTACCAGAGGTCGCCCTTACAACGTTTCAACAACTCACTCACCAACTTGCGTCTTGGCGCGTAAATTTAAATAGCTCTCCATTAGCTTTCGACTGATACGAAAAACTATTCTGCCAAAATAAATGAAATGCTACAACTTAGTGATGGCATTGTTGTTTCAACAAGTGTCGGACTCTGAGAAACTATTGTTTCTGGGGTCGCGTTGCTAGGTGTGTAGTTAATAGCATAAGCTGGTTTGAGCCTATCTAGCGAAATAACGACATTTCGAGAACCTATTTGAACTGTATAGAATTTAGGGTTCCGTTCTATTACTTTAAAGGGTCCCTCATACGGTGGAGTTAGTGATTTTTTCACTTCTCTTCTAACAAAGACGTAGTCCGTAGTTGCGAGATCCTTATGTATAAAAGTTTTTCTATGATCCGATTGCTTTCTTGCACTTGATTGTATTGTAGCCAATGTTTCCATTAAATTACGTGTATACTCAGCATCATTAATATGTGCTTCTGATGGTACGAAAAAATCTCCTGGTAGACGGATAGGCATTCCAAAGGTCATTTGCGCTGGGCTAAATCCTATGTCCTCTTTTATAGTTGATCTAAGACCTAAAAGTACCATAGGTAGCTCTCTCACCCATTGATTAGAGTTGTCGCAGCGTGACATGACGGATGCTTTAAGTGTGCGATGCATGCGCTCTACTTGTCCGTTTGCTTTAGGATTGTATGCTGTAGTGTGGATTTTTTCTATGCCTAGTCTTTTTGTTAATTGTGTAAAAAGTTGAGATTCGAACTGTCTACCTTGATCAGTTGTTATTTTTACTGGGCAGCCAAATCTTGAAATCCAATGCTCTACAAATTTATTTGCTATTGTTTCGGCTGTGATATCCTTAATGGGTATGACTTCAGGCCATTTAGTGAAACGATCTATGATGGTGAGGCAATATGTGAAGTCTTCGGAGGGTATCAATGGTCCGATAATATCAATATGAACATGAGTAAATCGATTTGAATTTTCAAACTCTCCAAGTGGTGTAATTGTGTGTCTTTGGACTTTACATTTTTGACACTTTATGCATTTTTGTACAAATTTAGCGACATCGTGGTTCATGCCGGGCCAAAAATAACGTTGTGTAATAAGGCGTCTTGTTGCAGTTACTCCTGCGTGACTGAGTCCATGAGTACATAAGAGAGCTTGTTCTCGGAATGTTGTAGGTAGGTATAAACGAGCTTGCGATGTTGATATTTCAAATATTAGTTCTCGTTCCGAGTATGGCATGATAATCGATTTAAATTGTAAATTATTTTTATTTTTTAACTCCTGTAACTCTGCATCTTCGATCTGGCTCTGGTACAGCAGCTCATAATCGAAGATATCAGGTAAATGGATTTCTTCTATTCTTGATAAGAAATCCGCAGCAGCATTCATTTCTCCTTTTATGTACTTTATTTCATTACAAAATTGCGCGATAAAATCAAGTTGACGTAAGCGTCTTGGTGAATCGGATTTCGTCTCTTTTTTTGTTAGGGCGAAAGTAAGAGGTTTATGGTCGGTCACTACTGTAACATTTCGTCCTTCTATGATATAACGAAAATGCTTAATACCCATGAAGATCGCTAAAAGTTCTCTGTCGTAGGTACTGTATTTAGTTTGAGCTGTAGTGAGTTTTTTTGAATAAAAACCTAGTGGTTGAAGTGCGCCGTTGATTGATTGGTGTAGTGCGGCTCCCATGCAGCTGTCTGAAGCATCAGTCATTAGCACTAAACTTGCTGATGAGTCTGGATGGGCTAGTAGTACCGCTTCGCTTACTAATTGTTTACATTTGTTGAACGCGTCTGTGGCTTCTGGTGTCCACACGATTTTAGTTTTATCGTTCTTCTTAGAATTGTGTAAGTATTTTTCTAACACAGATTGTACTTCGGCTGCTTTAGGAATACTGCTTCTGTAAAAGTTGATGAGTCCAAGAAATCGTCTTAGTTCCTGGATAGTTTCGGGTTGCGAATAGTCTGTTATGGCATTCACCTTTTCTTGATTCGGTTTGATGCCATTGCAGCTGACGTGGTAGCCGAGGAATAGTAGTTCCTTTTTGCCAAACTCACATTTTCCGCTGTTTATTGTTATGCCAAATTTATTTAGTCGTTTGAATATTTCATCAAGATCTTTTAAATGCGTTTCCTCGTTTTCGGAAGCGATTAATATATCGTCTAAATAGCAGAAAGTATTTCTTGTGTCTTTCATGACGTTGTTTATGAAGCGTTGAAAGCTTTGCGCCCCATTGCGTAAACCATAGTTCATTTTTAAGAATTCAAATAATCCGAAGGGGGTTATTACTGCTGATTTAGGAATGTCCTCCGGTGCGATTGGTATGTGGTGGTATGCGCGTCGTATGTCAATTTTAGACATGATTGTTTTATCCCTTAAAATGTATGTGAAATCCATTAATCTTGGTATTGGATATCTATCGGGTTCAGTTATTGCATTTAATCGACGATAATCGCCGCACGGACGTAATTCTCCGTTTTTTTTATTGACGACGTGTAGTGCATTTGCCCACGGGCTAGTAGATGGTCTACATATACCCAACTCCATCATTCGTTCAAATTCTGCTTTTACTGCTTTGTATTTGGCTGGATTTAAGGGTCGCGCTTTCTCATATACGGGTGCGCCCTTTGTGCAAATATAGTGTTGCACATTGTGTTTGGGAATCGATTTGAATGATTCTAGTTTAGTTATATCGGGATACCGCAACAGTAGTGTATGGTATTTATCTGTGGTGTTGACGACTTTTATGGTAGGGAAATTATCCGAAATAGCTTGTATATTCTTGGAAATGTTGGTCAGCTTATCTATTAGTTTTCTGCCGTGTAGGTCAACTAATAGTTGATTTTTGGCTAGGAAATCTGCTCCGATGATTGACCGTTGTACGTCTGCTAGTATGAATGTCCAACGCATTGGGCGCCGTAGGCCAAGATCTAGAGTTAATGTTTTCACTCCATATGTTGATATTGGCGTTCCATTCGCAGCATATAGTGTATAGTCGTCTGGTTGTTGTTTTGGGCGTTTTTTGCACGCAAGTACGGATACGTCGGCACCGGTATCAATTAAAAAACGGTAGCCGTACTTATAATCCGTAACACTGAGGCGATATGTGTGATCGGCAACTAAACTCGCCGCATTAGTAGCCTGTTCTAGTTTAACGACCTTTTCTTGCAACATTGGTCGTGACCACATTTGGTGGCTTTATCTTCATGTATAAAATGGTAGTAGCATTTGAAGTCACTGTCACCAGGAACAGCAGTTTGATTCTGATATTTGATGAAATTACCTCTACCACGTGAATGTGATCTGCTGGTGCTACAATGATGCTCCTTTGATCGACCGCCTTCTCGCCGCTCATTTTCTATTTGGTTGAATTTATTTTTCAAAGCGGTTAATTCGAGCGTTAATTTTTTTAGCTGCTCTGTTACAGACGTCGATGATGATGATGATGGTGTTTGGAGTTGGAACACATCCGCTGGTCTCATAGTTTCTATAATTTTATCGGCAATATTGGCCACCTGCTCAAGGTCAACCGTGTCGCATGCAGTGATTACGGGCCGGACACTTTGTGGTAGTCTGTTTACCCATAATATTTTGAGAGTAGATTCTGGTACTTTATTGTGACCTAACTCGCGCATCCGCCGCAGTAGTTGCGACGGTTTTTGGTTGCCGAGTTCGATTTCCGTGAGCAGATTTTGGAGCTGCTTGGTCTCCGACTCTTCGTAAGCTGATATGAGGCGGGCCTTTATACAGTCATACTTATGGTCTGTGGGTGGGTTCTCTAAAATGTCGCTTACTTGCGCTAACTCGTCCCTACCCAGCTTAGCTATAACTAACTGAAACTTGTGCAAGTCACCTGCTTTCTGTGGCGCGACTATGGCATCTAATTGGTGGAACCAGAGTCGCGGCTGGTTGGTCCAGAAGGTGGATATCCTGGAGCTGATGGTGACAGCAGTGATGAGGCTGTCGGTGGATGGCTGCGCCTGCGCTGCATACGCCGCGCCCTCCGGTCCAGGCTCCATGTTAAGCTCGGTGTGATCGGAGGTGGTAGTCATTGTAAAACTACTACTTGGCACAAACCACTGAATTTAATTTAAAATAGTCACTTGCACTTTCACGTTTAATTAGTACACTTTTACTGGTTATCACATAATACGTGAATTTAAACCAGAAAAAATGATCACGTCGGGGTCACCAATTTAGCTTTTTGATCTCCGTATATTTTGTGTGGAAGATGTTTGCTAAATAATAAGATTTATATTTGAATGTGTTCTTTTAATTAAACATAAAACGAATAATTATTACAGTTAGTTAGCGTGACCGCGCTAGGAGCGAGTGTTCCGATAGACTGTCTTACGGTAGAGTCTCAAATTTGTCGCGCGGTCACGTATTTATAAGCTTTAAAACATAAACAATATGCATGTAGCTAGCTATGTGTACAATGGTAACGCTACAGGTGTAAAAAGTCTACTCATGAAAACTGGAGGTTCAGTGACCAACATGGGCACTATGCCGGCGGGACCGCTCAGGTTCGGGATTTATTATTGAACACCCTGTTTTGTAATACATACCTAGCAGGAGGTGGATAAGTGCTGACTTGTTATGACAACGAAGACACGAAAATTGCCTGCAACCTGCAACCAAATGTTAAGTTTAAAAACGACCATTGGCTTTCGTTTTTAAACTTAACCGTGAAAAGTTTTGTCCTTAGGTAGGCACCTACGCTATATATTTATAATTCGGTTCTGTGGTATAGGTAGCGGCACATAATTTGAGTGGTGTGGTGACCGTTATTGCGCAGAAGTCAAAAATAAGGTACCTGAGGGGGGCTCGTGGTATGAAGTGAAGGGCGGGCGTGCGTAGGGCTGATTGGCTTTCTAGTCGCACTCCGCTGTCTGTACCAATAGCACACAACACATCCACACAACCAGTGTGCGCGACATGGCACACTACGACACTACGACGCATGCGCAGCGCGTATCGCTCACCGCTCAAGTTATGTGCCGCTAGATATACCTACCCTACACAATAGTCAATACGGACATCCTCATGGACGTCTACCGTTAAGTGGGTGATCCATTGGCGAGCTGCGAGCTAAGATCGCTGGGACACGCCACAAGCCTGTGAAATAAAGGAATAAACCGCCAAAGGAACACCTACAAAAGTGCACTTTTGTAGATGGCGCATGGTTGTCGACGGAATGTAGATTAGAGAGAAGAACGAAAAAAAAACTCTTCTCTCTCTACGCAACGGAAGTTTAAAAACGTTTAGTCTCTGATTGTCTGAATAAAAACGTCTGTAAAATATTCAATTTACTTGGCAAAAAGACTGCGTTCTATTAAAATACAATATTTTAGTTGTCATGTCAATGTCAAGTAAAGTTGTGTGTCACCTGTGTCGAAGCGAAGCTTTAGGGATGTCTATCATAATGTTATCTATCTTTTGATTTTACTCGATCTTTGGTATCGGCTGACCCATCGATAGTAGCCAATTAGTTACCTTTATTTTATTTATTTAGGGGATCCAACAGAGAAATCAATCATCAAAATATACCGAACATATTTTTCATAGATAATAATGACGATCTTATAGACAAGATTGATGAATTGAACGTAACGCATTGAAAAGAATCGATAAAATAATCGTAGAAGGGTCTATTTGTATCGGGCATCCACCTCCCTAGTGTAGAGTGTTTGTACTTTTGTTGCCTTCTCTTTTGCTTGACATTTGTGAAGAAGGCCGAATGAAGGCCTGTTGACAACATATTTCTAATTATTTGATTCCAAGATGCCTTACTGGTACTACGACAAAAAAGACTTGCAGAATACGCCTTCATTCCGCGATGCGATACCAACGGACACTGAGAACCGCTACCGAAAGGAAGGAGCCAGGTTCATCATTGACACTGGCTCAAAGATGGATTTAGGTTATAACACTGTTGCCACAGGAGTTGTTTATTTTCATCGCTTCTACATGTTCCACTCGTTCAGGACTTTCCCGAGGTACATCACAGCTTGTTGCTGCCTGTTTCTAGCGGGAAAAGTGGAGGAAACACCAAAGAAATGCAAAGATATCATCAAAGTGGCAAAGTCTTTGCTAACAGAGCAAAAGTTTGGAACTTTTGGTGAGGATCCCAAAGAGGAAGTGATGACTCTCGAGAGGATCTTGCTGCAGACCATTAAGTTTGACCTGCAGGTGGAGCATCCATACGGATACTTATTGAAGTATGCCAAATGTCTAAAGGGGGACAAAGCCAAGCTCCAGAAGATGGTGCAAATGGCTTGGACCTTTGTAAATGACAGGTACGTGGGAACAACCGTTACGCTTACATTGTTCAAACAGAGCTAAATGTCAATATACAGGAGACATTATTCATTGTACACTAAAACATGTTTTCTGTAAATGAAACTTAAAAATGAATATGTTTCCTATACTATGACTTTATCCTTGACTAATACCAAAATAAAATATTAACATGTCCAACAGTTTATGCACAACACTATGTTTGCAATGGGAGCCGGAAGTGATAGCAGTAGCCCTGATGTTCCTCGCGGGGAAACTCAGCAAATTTGAAGTGGTGGACTGGAATGGACGAGCGGCCAAGCATACGGCATGGTGGGATATGTTTGTTGAGGATATAACTATGGAGCTGCTTGAAGATATTTGCCATCAGGTAAGTTTAGTTTAATAAAGATAAAGATAAATTTTATTTAGCACTAAGTACACATAAATATTACAATTTGATACATACAATATTACTTAGGTAATCATAAATTAATATGGCTTGTAAGTAACAGATTAAGATTATTCAAGACCCTACACTAAGTCTATGCAGACTTGTGCTGTACTTTAGTACTTTAGTTTAATAATGCTGTTTTACACAGATCAATAAATATTGGTAACAATTTCACGCAGCACTATTCATTGCTGAAATGACAAAAGCATGTAGTTTGGGAATTAGCAAGCTGATAGATTAGATTACCAGATTATTAATAATATACAAATTCAAACAGATTTTTTTTTAATTAATACTGGGTCTGTGTATTGAAAATAACTGTTAATGTTTATTACATGTTTGTTCTTGGTAAAAAGAAATAAATCCAACCCGCAGCCCAGAAGCTAGAGCTACACTACTACCTGATACCAGTCAAACTTATATTTTCTATCCACAGGTGTTAGACCTCTACTCGCCTCAACCACAGAGCTCCGGAGGGGACTCGCCTCCACCCAACTCAGCTGCTAAGCTTCCAAAAAACGACAAGAAACCCCTCCTCTCGAATACTCCGCCTGCTTCCGTATCACCTGTCGCCCCCACCGCTAAACCCATCATCACACCCGTCAAGAACGGATCTGATAAACTGGATACTCCTAAATTAGATCCCCCCATAAGGTACAATTACCCCCCATACCCACAGATGCCATATCCTGTGTACTCTGGGCCACCGCCGAACCACACCAGCATTCCTCCTCCCCCGAGGTTACCAATGACCGGCCCGCCCCCTCCTCTAGGGGGTGGGATGTACTCCGAGCCCCCGCCCGGCCCGCCCTCTAGGTTCCCCCCTGTTAATGTTCCTCCCCCAAACTACTATCCCCCACCCCCCGGTCCACCGCCCCGACCATATTATCCGCCCCCCTAGCGGTATATTAAATTTATTAGATAGGCTAATGTGTAATTTTTTACGGAAATATAATTTGATAGACTTTATTTTCCTCGTTTTATTTGATGATGATGTATCACTGTTCCTATTCTTAAGGATGTATAAAAAGAGTAAATAAGTTGAATTAGAATTTATTGTCAGTACCTTACATCACAAATTCAAAAGACACTCAAAAACAAATGGCAAAAATAGTAATACTTCACACAAAATCCAAACAATATCAAAATAAAGTACTTGAAAATACTGATTTTTTAACTGAAATGACTGACTTTATAAATGTTAAAAATGTAAAAAATATACTTGAAAATGCGTGTTTGTGCATAATATTAATAAATCATCATAAAAGTTCATAGCTGCTGCTCGACTAGATAGGTACAAAATACGTAACACATGAACACAATGCACCTCAGTCTACTATTTGAAAGTTTCACATGACGTTGTCACTGACAATATCTTAACTTTTTAAGTTACAATATGAGCTTTAGAATTGTATAAAATAATACTTAACTAAGAAGGCACACGATAGGTATATCAGATCGCGAGTAATCTCCGATTTAAGGCACATTATTATCACTTAAACCTATAAAAGTTAAACATACCTTATAACATACAAAACTACATTCAAGGCACATTTCAAAAGTAGATCTTTAAAAAACTGCTTATATAAAATAATACTCATTTCATGCATTTTTTATAATAAATTCATTCAAAATATTCAGACAAATTATAATACAATTGGAAATAATATAGAATAAATACATAGTTTACAAAATCACTAGACAAGGGTGGAACATCCATTCAGTCAAATAAATCTCAATTTAATTTCATAGATCTATGATACATATTTTTTTTTATAATACGAGTTAAAGTATTTAATTCATTAGTGTGGTTATGTACGGGCAATTACGAATAAACACGACTTTACCCATTCTAAAACTAGAAACTGCTCTCTGGCTGGGCATGTCTAACTGCCTTATTTAAGATTGGTATAAAATGTTACAGATATAAAACTAGGAGAAGAACGCAATTACAATCAGATAACTATAAAGACGTCTATTTTAAGGCCCGTATTCTGGAACAAGCTAAAGCCAATTGAAGTGTTAAATAATCGATTCAAACTTTGCCATTGCTGTGGAATACGACCCTAAACTGGTTCAGACTGTTATCACACGTACTATGCACGTGTTATAGTGAAGCTTGCATCAGCTGTCAAACTAAGATAAGCAACTTCCTGCGTGATCATAATTTCGATAGAAGAATGCTAGTGTAATTTTTATAACACTTCTGTGCTTTGAAAGCAAGTGATGCTGTCGGTATTAACAAACTGTTAAATAGCCTCGTATGAAGCTATAATGGTATATTAAATAAAATAATCAAATAAATATTCTGGACAATCCACACAACACTATCTAGGCCCAAATTAAGCAGAGCTTGTACTATGGGAACCAGATAGCTGTAATAATACTTATTATACTTTTTGTGTAAAAACATACTTAGAATATAAAACCCAGACATAGAACAAATATCTGCGTAAACCACACAAATATTTGTTCTCGGTGGGGATCGAACCCACGTCCTCCGGCGCAGAAGGCAGGGTTACTACCAACTGAGCTGAGAGGCCAGTCAAAGTAATGATTGTATGAAGACTAGCTCTTGCAAGCTCAGTTCTAAATGAGTCGCGACTGTTTCAAGTACTGTAGCAACAGTTGATGCAGGAACTTGTATTGGTGAACGTTCTGGATGAGATTCGCGCGCTGCTGGTGGAGGAGGCTGATGGTGCGAGGGATGTCCAGCTCCTGGAACATGAGTGGAAGCATTGTCAAATGTACAAGTCATTATTATAAGTTTCTTATAGTCTTCATAGCGTAGTGAAAGGATTTTATGTGCGCCTCAAAGAGGCTCCTTTCATGCACACGTCAAACGTTTTTTGAACTTTTTATGGTTCTACGACATACCGGATCAAATGTTTAAACGTGTCGAAGAATCTACGACATGCCGGTCGGAGTACGAATTCTAGGAAACTCTGCACACATCCACACATCCAGTGTGCGCGACATGCGCACACTACGACGCATGCGCAGCTATCCCCTCCGCGTATCGCTCAGCGCTTAAGTAATGTGCCGCTAGTGCACAGTAGACAGGGCATGTAGTAAGTTACCTGGTTGTTGTCGAGTATGTCGTGCAAGAGATGCGCCGCCAGCGCCGTGCCGCTGCGCCCCGCGGCGCGCGCGCAGCACAGCGCCACCACGCCGCCCCCCCACCCCGCACCCATCCCCGCCACACCCTCCGCGCCCTCCGCCGAGCACGACGACCGGAGGCTGTTCAACTCGCACAGGAAACCTGACATCAAACATTCATGTTAATCCACAAAATAATATATAATGCCGACAATCCACACAACATTAACAAGCTCAAAACTAAGCAGAGCTTGTAATACGTGAACCAGATAGCCGATATAATACTTATATACAATTATTG
Source organism: Thera obeliscata (assembly GCA_947578465.1). Lineage (NCBI taxonomy): Eukaryota > Metazoa > Arthropoda > Insecta > Lepidoptera > Geometridae > Thera > Thera obeliscata. The sequence goes on along the minus strand of OX387912.1, from coordinate 15,464,617 downwards.
ACGTGACCACGTCTTATAATTCGATGGAGCCGGCTGTACGCACAAAAAACATGACTCATGACTCATACTACTACGTTCTAAGGCGTTCCATTTTAAGGCTTGATATGCAAGCGAGAGCGCGGAACGAGTGACAAAGAGGCACAATCGGCCTCCGCGTTCGGCAGCGTTTGGCATCTGTGTATTTTCTTATGACGTTGTCACGTTCAATTATCGTCAGTAAACCGACTTTACAGACAACCGATTTTTTTGTAAACACTAGAATACAATATAACACCCAGACAGAGAACAAACATTTGCATTCACCACACAAATATTTGTTCTCGGTGGGGGTCGAACCCACGACCTACGGCTCAGACGGCAGAGCTACTACCAACTGAGCTGAAAGGCCAGTCTAAATCTGTTTGGAAGAGTGCTTACTAAGGAAGGTATCGACGTCGTCCGGCAGCGTCTGGTTGTTGGGCCACCGCGCGTAGTGCAGGTGCCACAGCGTGCGTCCCCCTCCTCCACCACCCCCCACCCCCACCCCCGCGCCCGCGCCCGCGCGCCGCACCACCACGCGCGAGCAGCCGCCCCACGCCGCGCGCACGCTGTGAGACGTCGTCACTTGAAACTGTTCACACAATTATTATTATTATTATAAACCTTCTATGTTCCACTGTTAGGCAAAGGCCTCCCCCAATCCCGGAGAGCACTGGTGGTCTAGTGGTAGTGGCTCCGCCTTCCGATCCGAAAGTCGTGGGTTCAAATTCAGTCGTGTACCAATGAGTTTTTCTGTCGAAAAATGTATGAGCACTATGCCAGTACTCTCAAAACGGTGAAGGAAAACATCGTGAGAAAACCAGCGTGTCGTAGAACCTAAAAAAGTTCGAGCAACACGTGTCAAGGGTCACGCAAAAAGGGCCCGCCAGCGGCCCACTTGCGGAAAAATCAGTACAATAATTTATCTCTTTCTTCCACTTCATGTAGTCTCCGCACAACATGTCTTCCTCCTTCATTCCCTTCGGTCAGCCATCACCTCTGCATTAATTCCTCTCATAACCATGTTATCTTTCATTTCATTGTACTAAATAAAATAAAATAAAATACCCTGCCAAAGTCCCGCGTACAACTATCGGGGGGTAGATAGTGTGGTCTGTCGGCTCCCCCCACGGCCGCGAGGAGGCGCGCCCCCACTTGCCACACGCACTCCCACACCCCCGCCCCCGCGCTCAGCCCCGCCCCCACCCCCACCGCCGGCCCCGGGGGCGCCACGTTGGAGGGGGGAGGCTTGGCCGGGTTGGGAGACCCCATTTTGATGACGACGTAGAAGCGTTGCGTGCTGCCTACTGTCATCTAGAAAATACACATTTGATTACAAATAAACAGTTTTAGTAGTAGAAGAGCTCTTTGTGATAGGCTCGTCCAGGGAAGTACTACCACCATGCCTATTTCTACCGTAAAGCAGCATTGCTGTGTTTCGGTTTGAAGGTGTGGGTTTCGGTGATTACTGACACGTGAGGCTGAACATCTGTATGCCTCAAGATGATGGACGCAGGGCAGTGCATCGTAGGGCACATTCACCTACGAAGCAATGCTTTGTTATTATGCGATGGTTACCACTTAACATCAGGTGGGCCATACGCTTGTTCCATCAACTAGTTGTATACTTGTATAGCCTCAAAGAGGCTCCTTTCGTGCACTTGTCTCATATTTTCGAACTGTTTAGGTTCTATGATATGCCGGTTTCCTCACGATGTTTTCCATCACCGTTTGAGAGCACTGGCATAGTGTACATACATTTGTGCCCAGAAAAACTCGCTGGTACACGACTGGATTTGAACCCACGACCTTAGAATCGGAAGGTGGGGCCGCTACCACTAAGCCACCAGCGAGACAGTAGACATACCGTGATATGGGAGGCGTTGATATATCCATGCGGGTTGGAGGGTGTGGGGGTGAGTTTGACTCGGTTGTCCTCATAGGGCAGATGGTCGCTGGAGTAGTCGTTGAGAGCTGCATACTGCGGCATCAGCGCCGTACGGAGCTCTGCGCCACTCTCTCGACCCTTGGGGATCTGCTCGAACGCGAACGCTAGGGCTTCGTCGGACATCTTGCGTTCTAGGATTTGGCACTGGGGGGAAATTAGATTAGGGTTACAAATAAAATAGACGTAATAGTAGTCCGTTCACACAGTCCGGCTCGGAGAGGAGAGCAGATTCTTATCACGTTGAAAACAGACTTTTTAGTATTTGTAGTAAGGTTTATTATTGCATCTGCATTGCTTTTGTCATTCAGAATGCTTGAACGCGCTTGGTGTGAAATAATAAGAGTAGCGGACCGGCTCCGATCGCGTACTTTACTCGTTCGCGCAGCCGTTCGGCTCTGATTGCATGCTCTTTCTTGCTCGCGCAGCTGATCGGCACCGGAACCGAGGGCTGAAGCTAGTCGTAGGCCTACATTGGTTTGAATCAAAACATGAGTCAAAGGCGAAGCATATCAATTACTTCGATAAAGGTATACACATTGCTCTGTCGATTTATTCTTTGTTATTATAAAATAACGCAAACTATAGATAATGTGATTGAAATATGTTTCGCAATTTATATGGTTTGTTTATCTTTTAAAAGTATCTCAATTGATGTTTCCAAATAAAAGTATAATAAAAGGATCAAACGACATTCTAATTATCGAGTGGACAACAATAATAATTACATAAAAAAAATGGATTTTATTGCGATTAAATATAAAGCAAATTGTTAGCTCACCATGGTTTCTTTGGTAATACTCGGCGGCAGCGGCTGAGACTTAGGCAGGCCGGTGGACCACCTATGCTTATTGACAGTATTCGCGTTCTGCGTGCCTTTCGCGCGATCGCGTCCCAACGTCGCACTCTTCACGTCGCTAGTCTTAGCCCTCCCCATGAACACGCCCCATCGCCGTCTCTTTTTCTCCTTGCTGCTAATATTCTTCGTTTCATCCGCACTAGTGCTGTAAGTCGAGTTGATCACGCAACTGGATTTAGCACTGTCGATGGTACTCTGCGAGTTGTTGGATACGTTCGAGTTGTCGAGGACGTTATGCCGGATGTCCGGGACGCTTATTGAAGTGATGTTGTCGCTTTTTATAGTGTTGTTGTTGCAAACTTTGTGTGTCGAAAGACTCTGGTATGGCGTTTCATCGCAGTCCTCGTGGACGGATAGCCTCTCGACGGACAAGGCTACGTTTTCGAATTCGTCTTTATTTATCGACCGAGTAGAGATGTTCAGGTCTTTAGGTACGCTAGATTCCCGCACTCCTTTTATAATCTGCGCGTTGACGTAATGGTTGTCGGAGTCAGGTCGGTGGTAACTAGGGACCGCTAAATTCGGCTTGGATAGATTACTGTAGTTGTTGTTTATGGTGGGATGACTGCCGTTCCGTTCGTTGAGTCTCGCCATTTCGTCTGTGGTGGTGAGACTCTGCGTTCTGTTCCTCATGGTGATCTTGCCGTCGTTCTGCCACGGGAGTGGAACGTTCTCGTAGATAGGTTCCTGCGCATCGTTGATTGTTATCTGAGTCTGCGGCAGCACCAGGTGCCTCTGGTAAGGTATCCTGTGCATCGGCATGGAGTACATGATGTTCCCTCTCTCGTCGTAAACCTTCTGAATGTTGTCCGATATGTGGTGAGGATCTATTAGGATGTGCGGCTTAGGATCTAACACCGAGTTGAGGTTGTTGTAAGTGCCGTGGGTTCCGGGCATGACGTTTCTGCCGTAATGGTTCAGGTAGCCTAGATATTGTCTGTTTAGGGCTGTTCTGGTGGACACTAGGTCTGGACTGGACCCTGAAACGTGTGAGTTGATGTACCCTCGGTGGTAGTTCAGCGCTTGGCTCGCCACGGCTAGGTCCGGGGTAGAGTTAGACGCGAGGCCGTTAGAGGGGTAAGGCGGCGGCGGCTTGTATACATTGACGTAGTGTAGTTGGTTCAAGTCCTGCACGTTATGGTTGACCGGGAAGGGGTAGTTAGACATGTAAGTCCGGCCATACGCGTAGTCGTCGGTAGCGGCTTGTACTGTATGCCTGTAAAAAACTCTTTGTTAGTTTCGAAAAAAAAACATATTTAAACATGTTGACAAACAAATTTAATTTGTCAGATAAAAATATCTCTTTTTAAGGCTTGTCAAAAACCAAAACTGATATTTTTTATTCAAGGAATAGCGTTATGGCGGGTATAGATTTGCGAAATGTAGCATGCAAATGTAATACGCAATGACAAAATTTGCCGTCCACATTGTCGCAATGTATCATGCACTGAAACAGAATTTCCATAATGTGGACGCCATACGCGCACAAACCGTGCACACTACGCGCACGAACATACTCGTAGCATTTCAACTCGTGCGCGCCACGATCCGCCATTTGTCGGTTTTTTCGCCGAACACAAAAGGGCGCGCACGCAGTAAGCACGAAGCGCCAGAGTGGACGGGTTGTGTGTCTGTACTGCGGAACGCGCCCGAACAATGGAATCCATGGAACTATCTATTCTCTTCGCGTGTTCTCGACAGACTAAGCTATGTTCGTCGCATGCCGGAAACAGATGCGAGTACGTACATGCTCGGTTCGTGCGCGCTTTGCGTTCACACTTATGAAATGCTCCTTACATGTTACATTGCATGCTACATTTCGCAAATCTGTACTCTCCGCAGATGCGTAAATCTGCTTTTCATTACTCATACTCTGAAAGTAGGTCTGAAGTTGCCTGAGGGGCCTAATTGAAAGTAAAACTTTCAGCCCTAGGGAGAATCGCTTTCTACTGACAGCTGTCAAATTATAAAAAAAAACAAGTTCTATTTTATTCAACCATGTTCCAACTTTCTAAAGTCTTTCTAACTGCAAGAAGGTTGTTAAACCAAATTCCAAATTTTTATTCAGCAAGTAGGTTGGAAACCCATTACAACGGTAAGAAGTTTAAAAAGTCTAATTATATTAGAGTGCAATGTAAAATTTAAATTTTAATAACATAAAGATAGTATTAAATAAATAATATATCTTCTAAATTACTTGATTAATATATAGCTTCAACTATTTATTAAAAATAACATAGATTTGAGCAAACAATTTACCATTTTTTAAATTATGAAAATGAAAATAATGGCTGAATAATTCTGGCGAGCCGTAGCCGAAGGCCCGCCAGAGAAAAAGAAAAAAAAAACCGGGAAGGCGGCAATTCAATCTTCATTTTCACTAATTTTTCTTTCATGTTTTTATTTTTACTATCTTTGTATTCGTAATGAAAAGCACAGTGTTTACCTCGGGTGAAAGTCTTTTAAGTCCCTCAAGTTCCATTGGCGCCCTCGCTACGCTCTGGCGCCAAACCCGTCTCGGGACTCAAAAAACGTGACTTTCAACACTCAGGTAACAATGTACTATTAAATAAGACAGTGTTCACCGGGTCCGGTTAAAGTACGGCCAGTTAATGTACGCATTGTTAAACGATACGTACATTAACTGGCGATGCCATTTTTTTCGACTGGGAAATTGTAAAGGCCATGTACACTGTCGCAGATTAATATTTCGATTATTATAATTTTTATCTAGCGAACGATAATTGTACTAAACGGGACAGCCCCTTTGAGGGTATTGGGAAAAAACATTTTCTGGCACTCGCCTTGTGCGTAATTTTTATGTTTTAACATAACCTAACCTATCCAAGTCGGATCTGCCCTATAAAGTATCAAAGACAAGGCATAAGTATCCAGTGCCAGAACAAAAAAGCAAATGATCATGTTTGAATTGCTCCAGTGTGCATGTGGCTTAACTGGCATCATAATAACAGTGTGTACAATAACATGATGTACATTATTGCCTCCCTGTTCACCTGGTGACGTCGGGGTAATGCACGCGATGTATATCGGGATGCGAGCTGTGCAGCGCGAGGGGCGCGCGGGGCGCTAGAGACGCGCGGGGGGCGAGGGGCGCGGGCGCGGGCGCGGCGTGCGGGGGGAAGCGCGGCGCCGCCTCCGCTCGCTGCTGGTACTGCTGCGCGATGGCGGTCTCGTAGTCCGGCGCCGGACGGTACATGGGCGGCAGGCCTCTAAACACAACATACAATAGTATATATTATGCAACTAGTGAATAAAAGACGGATTTAAATCGAGGACCAAAGATGAATCACGAGCAAGTGCAGGAATCTAACGACTGAATCACGACCGTAGGGAGTGATTCATGATGATTGAATCACGAGCGTAGCGAGTGATTCAAGTGTTAGAATCCTTAACAACGCGAGTGATTCATGGCCCTCGATATAAATCCGTTTTATTCAAGAGTCGCATACTATACTTTATACCATGACTTCGAGAAAAAGAAAGATTTAAGCGAAAAAGGATTAAAAACTATGAACTTTGTTTATACTATTCTTATATGACATAAAACAAATCATTTTAGATTTTGATTTGATTTGTAAATAAAGAAGGATAAACTATACCTACTTCTCTTTCATGAACTCAACAACCCAATTGAACAACAAACAACTCAGCACATCTTTTTCATTCCTAGAATGCATTTTCAATCGATTTACTATTATCGAACTTTTTGCTGCATAACTTACTAAGAACAGTATTCAAAATAGCGCCAATTTACTTATGTATGACAATGACAACAAAGAACACAAAACAGTTTTTAATCCAATGCTAAACTTTTTGTCAAAAATTTCGACCAATCAAATCGAGAGTATTTATGACGTAAGGAGGTTGTAAGGTATTGAGATGGACGTTGACCTTATTCGTGTGTTCCAAATTCAAACACCAAAACAGTGATTAAAATAGCTTTTTATTCACTGTTTCCAGTGAATAAAATAAGCTTTTTAGAGGGGGTATGGTATAAATACACATATTATATTATTAGACCCGTAATACACATATTAGAGGCCTCTCAACTCAGTTGGTAGTTCTTTTGCGCCATAGGTCGTGGGTTCGATCACCACCGAGAACCAAAATTTGTGTGATGAACACAGATGTTTGTTTTCTGCCTTGGTGTATATTGCATTAAAAGTTGGTATTTTCAAAATAAAATTAAACTATGTAAAATATCAGCTATGCATGCTATGTGCACTATGCCAGTACTCTCAAAACAGTGAAGGAAAAAGTTCGAGCAACGTGTCAAGCGTCACGTAAAAAGGGCCCGCCAGCGGCCTACTTGCGGAAACCAGTCCGGACACATAATTGAGCATAATTTACATGGTCAGCAAATCTTGATAGATTTTGGCGACCATAAGTAGGCCTAAAAACTAACCTGTTACTGGGCACCGGCTGATGCTGCGGTGATTGCAACTCTTCCCTGCAGATGGAGTGAGCGGAGAGAGGTTCACGAGAGATGGTCGACCGCACTTCTAACTCTTCACGACTGTCCGATAGACCAATTTCCTGGGACCAACAAAGGCTTGTTTTATCGTAGCTATCGTCAGTCAGAAAATGAATATACACGAACGAATGCAAGCGAAGACATAAAATATAAATATTATAGACAATCCACACAACACTGTCTAGCCCCAAACTAAGCAGAGCTTGTACTATGGGAACCAGATAGCTGATAATACTTATATTCATTTTTTATTGTAAATACATAGGTACTTAGAATACAAAATTACACCCAGAAGAGAACAAACATGTGTCTTCATCACACTAATATTTGTTCTAGGTGGGGATCGAACCCACGATACCTACGGCTCAAAGGCAGAGCTACTACCAACTGAGCTGAGAGGCCAGTCCACAAAAACACTAGAGACATGCACTGTTTCTGATTTTTTTATCGTACAGTCAACTACATGTGTACAATTCGTTCAATATGTCTATTGCAATACAATACTTCAATGAAAGTTACCAATGGTATACATAACAGTGCAGCCGACTGTACGCGTAACGATTTCGTTTCCTTGTTAGCCTTCGCTCGGTCTATACTAGCATAATTACAGGTGTAGTTATTTTAACGACCAATAATAATTAAATCTTACTTCCGCATTCAATTGAGTTCACCGATACATAAAACAACGTTTACTGTAATAACACATTTAAACCAATCACACTTTATTATCACTCGGTAAAAGTAACACACCTTCCTCGATAGATATCGTATTAGAATGTTTTTAAACAATTGGAAATCCGCCGCCCCGTTGTTTGGCGGAACGACTTCCTAACAAGCGATGTGCGTGCGCCGGCGACTGGGGAATGTACATTTGTGCATCGGTCGAGATAACACTGATTAATACTTGCAATACACGCAATTGGACAGTATTTGCAGTGAGAAGAAAACGTTACCCATCTGGCCCCTGTTTAATAAAGCTGACAATTCGACATATACACCACTATTTTGTAATTACCAAAAAAAAAAATTTCGATTATGTCTGCTGATATTGAACACATTCACGAAAAAAAAAATTAACTCATAAAAAAAAATCTTTAAATAACCACAATTTTTTGTCAAATATTGAGAAATGATTCAACAAGCAAAAATCATTTCTTTCATAAACGCTAAATACCAAGCGGAACCGAACAGCGTATTTTTTTTTCTCTTAGTACTACCTAACTAGTAATATGTCCATTATTTTATGCAGGATTTCTAAAAATGTTAACATTTAATAACTTTGTCATTTTATCGAAACTAACAATTCTGATTGCACATTCATAATGTTCTACCCCTACTACATTACCCAATTTTTTTTTGCTTTTGTGACATATTTGTCACTTTTATTAATAGCCTAAGCGTGACAATTCCACAATTTGGTCGATTTGTGACATATATGTCTAATTGTCAGCTTTATTAAAAAGAGCCCTGATGGAACAAATGAGTACCGCTGCGGTTACCACTTCGGATGTAGGTATATGCCGCACGTTACCCCAAAAACCCAACAGCACAGATGCACATAGCGAAACTTTACAGGTCCGCTATGTGCATCTGTGTCAGACTTGAAACCCTAAAAGCATCCGCGTAAGACACCGCCTTCTGATTAAATTATTATAATCATCGATTAACTTGCATACCTATCAACTCGGATTAGAACCTACAATCTTCGAATGACACATCGGGAAGGATTCTAATAGTCCGCTACTCATCGCAATATCACTAAATTGGTAAGTAATCCTAACAGATACGCACAACGCATGATACTTTTACAGTAGATTGGTTACAGACTACATGATTATTCTCCGTCATCATCATCATCAGCCTGAAGAAGTCCACTGCTGGACATAGGCCTCACCCACACATTTCCAGGAAGAACGATTCTGAGCCCTTTCCATCCACCGACTTCCTGCAACCTCACAATGTCATCAGTCCATCTGGTGGGTGGGCGCCCTACTTTTCGTTTTCCCAACGGTTGTCAGTTCTACGAGCTATATGGTCTGCTTATTGCCATTTCAACTTACTAATTCTAAGAGCTATGTCGGTGACCTTGGTTCTTCTACGGATATCCTCATTTCTGATTCTTTCACCCTATAGACTCTACTCTTTATTGTCTGTAGGCGAGTACATATTAGTTTAATGACATTATGACCCAGCAATTCCTGCAACCTTTGATTACGTTCTTGTAGCTCAACAATCTTCGTAACAAGAAAGTACATCACATGCCATATACAAAGTACTTCGTAACATTACCAAACGAATAAGCACTGTAGTAATAGCAGGAGAGAGTGCAATCAATGGAGCTTGACTAACCGCACAGCACAAATGATTGGGTTGGCGAATCGTGCCATGCGCTTTCAACATTGTTGTCTAATTGATTTTATCTACGGTGCTATTAACACGTGCCCACTATTCATTCAATACAAACTTGGATAGTAGCTAATCGAATTTAATGCAGATACGCAGAAAGATATTTGAGTCTACAGCACTTGCCACACGGTTTCAAACCATAGTTTAAAACAGAGGTTTTAAACCGTGTAGACTGTTAGACGGTCGGTGGTTTCAAACCAAATTTCGCATGACCTATAAACGGTAGAAAGGCGCGCCTGGCAAAGCTTTTTTTAAATCAAAATCAGTTTCGTTATAAAGAGTTTACACTGTATCAAATACCAACTAGCTTCACTATGCATAGAGGCTTACCTGGAAATTAGGTGCAGGCTGTGTGTGCAGCGCGTTCTGATGCTTCATATAAAAGGTGTGCTGCAGTACGCATTGCCTCCACACATACTTGCCGTCCTCAGGACTCGCCAGGGTGAACTGGCAGGACTCCTGGGGAGAGTGGCACTCGATGCTGAACGTACGCTTGTGGTTTATCACGTTCGTTATGTCCATCCACCTGGAAATAAAAAATATAGTGAAAATATGCTATTTCATATTTTATTATATCATTTATCTGCAAAAATTGATCAGCAACAGAATCCATTGGTTCAATGATACAGGGTGTATTTTTTTGCAAAATATCGAATGATTAAAAAAATCCATTTCAATTCAATTGATTGATTTTGCGTCCATTTCCGTAAGAACTAGGTATAACATTTTAGAAAAAAATAAATATGCAGATAATGTTTTCTAATAAATTGAGGGCTTGGCTCTTTTTACGATTAACTCTACGAACTCTCGTGGTTTCGGATTTGGCCGTCAACGCTCTTCTCAAAAAACTAACCTGTATATAAAAGTCCCACGAACCCACGAACTTAGAATCGGAAGGCGGGGCCGCTACCACTATAGAGCACCAGTGCTCTCCGGCTTTGTTTATACCTATAGAAATGTGGCGTATCACTGGTCTCGGTGAGGAGCCGGATCCCTGTGAGCGAGATGGCGATAGTGACCTCGCTCTGGTTGGCCTGCTCGCGCGCGGAGTACATCTCCTGGCCGTACCCTCGCAGCTGCTGGCATGTTGTGATGAAGCCTTCTTCTGCTTGGGCCTGGAAATTTACTATCTTGTCACACCACAATCACATGGAGCATCCTAAAGTGGGTGATCCATTGGCGAGCTAAAACCGTCAAGCCTGCGAGCCAATGCTATAAAACGCCAATGGAGCACCTACATGACCGCGGTTATGTAGGTGCTATCAACGCCACGGGCAATGCAGTAGAGGTGGCAAAATGAATTGTCTAGTGTTCCATTGACACGATGGAAGAAGTAGCTGATAAAATAATTATAAGCCAATTTTAAAGACCAGAAAGAAAATAGTTACTCATGCTATCATGTAGGTATTCCATAAACTGCTTAGTTGGCGAGAGGTTTAACTTAAGCTTACCAATGGTAGGTTAATAAAGGTTACTATAGCTAGATCTCAGGTCAAGGTGGGGATTACTTTTCATAGGTAGCTTAAGACTTTTTAAATGTAGATGTTGAACTTGAATCTATATTTTTTCTATGGTTTCCTGTTTTACTATTGGTTAGTCTTGACCATCGAGATATAAGTACGTAACACTTATATATCGATGGTCTTGACAGGATTTGTTTAAATATTTTTGTCTGTTGTACCAGTAGTTTTGCTGCCATTTTATGTCAATGTGTATTGTGTAGCTATGGAATGCATTTCTTTTATTTATTTTAAGGTATTAGGGTGTGCCAAATAAGTGTTGATTATAATAAGTACCTACATGAGACTTTAAGCCTATATTTGTCAAAGATAATGAGACAGTATTTTAAAGGTGTGCTTACTGCTGGTTTACATAGCTTATCAGCTGATTGTGTTGAAACAGGTAAATAATGTGCTGTTTTACACATTTTACAGTTTCAGAAAAAAATATTCCATTATAATGATGTTAAATTCTGACATCATACTGTTGTGACAAGAATTCTAATAAGGATTTTATTAGTTTCTGTGAATTGATGACTCCTTCACTTTTAAACATGTCCTAAACTTAAATAATAAGTTATGAAAATTGAATAATTTGAACACAATTATTTAGCTCTCTTAATTATGTCCTAAATAGGTCAGCTTAAAGAATTAAGAGGATAGTTTTGTTAGCAATAATATAATCCATTAAATACTACTAATTATGTTATATTACTGACTGATTTATTCAAAGCCAATAAACTTTTACTTCTTGAATGGCTAATAGAAGCACAGTAAGCAAATCAGTTATGTCATTTGTATGCATACTTCATATGTAGGTATATGCAAATATATGTGACTCAGTCTATCAATATGGATATATTTCAATATCAATGTACCTACTTACTAGCAACCACTAATTTGCCCCTCATTGGAATGTCTAATATTGCATGTTCCATGCAATTATGTATGAAACATAATGAAGAACAAAAGCTGTTTGGAAGGAAAATTAAAACACTGTTATGTTCATGTTTTTGTATGCTGTAGTGAGTTCATGCACTGTAATATATTGAACATAACAACATAATTAGATCTGTCTATTTAGCCGGTATGCACCCACTGCTGGGTATAGGCCTCCTCCCTAATACGCCATCGATTTAGTCCTGCGCCCGAGACCATGCACAGAGACCATGGGGCAGACCACCTGCACCTTGGTTGGATGATATTGTCAGAGTAGTAGGACAGTAGTAGTGGAGACCATTAAAGCATTCACTTATTATCTGACTTCACCTATTAAATTGTCTGATAAGAGTTTTTTAATGAGATCTCTAAGTAATAATTCAGGATGTTTAAGTGTACTAACTTGAGACATGTTGTGAAGGGCCATATGGTGCTGAATCACATTTTCTGTCAGCCATTCCAGCCTCCCCGTCTCTGCCAGGGTACTGGCATCAATAATCTGTCCACCATCCAACATCTGCTTGGGGAATGTCAACAAGTTCTTCAGATACTCCACCGTATGCCTTTCCCTGTCATGATTTCCGTATTCAGCTTGGCGACTGTAGGACGCCAACACTACAGCTTGTTGGAAATCACAGATAATGCGACCTTCGATTAGATCATTCTTCAGCTGTAGGAAATAGTGGTAGCGGGTGACTTCATCAGTGATTAGATTCGTCCCCGATATAATATAGTACATCACACGTAAGTACAGTTGGTGGGAGGATGCATGTTTGTCCAATTGTCGCTTCAGGGGGCGGTCGAGCTGCACCCATCGCAGCTGCTGGCTTCTGTTGATGTATCGGAGTCCGAAGAACTCCGGCTGGTTGATTGCCTGCCTCTGGCAGACGTTGTCAAGGCATTCCTGGCCGGAGCTGTCCACGGAGAGCGTGCAGTCCGCGCCGCCGCCGTCCAGCAGCTCTACGCTGATCACGAACAAACTCTTCGATGCGACGTTATACTGCCGCGTCTTCTTTAGCTTCAACTTGAAAGGCATCGCACTAGCATCGCCAGTGGATAGGCGCTACGTTACATTTATGGCGAAGGAATGTAGGAAATGAAGCCTCCGTTACGCGCGCCACATATTTATTGCACTTCGGTACACAAATCCACATTTAAAACGCTCCCGTTGCCAAATGTAATATTAGCAACGCGATGACGAACAAGTTTCTGTGCAAAGCAATAAATATTGTCATGTAAACAGACGTGTTTTACAAAATAATATAAAAATTCACGTTCACAACATTGCGTGCGGCCATGGCGAAAGTGAAGTGAGTGACATTCATGACAGACAATGGAAATAGATGACATTGACAGTTTCAAGTTCATTCAGTGTTGCAATTTTCTCCCAAGGATCCGACTTACAGCAGAGTCAGGAAAAAGCAGGTCTTCAGAAGTGGTAGAATAGCCCTATAATAATATGAACTCTCGTTTTTAAAGTTCCTCGGTCAACTAGCAAACCATAGCTAACCTTAGTTTTAGGCGAGAAACCCTTTGGCTAAAGCAATTAAATATGTGTGGAATCTAGGTAGTTTAAAATAAACACAAAATAAAACATGTAAAAATAAATTTAATACATGAAAAATTTAACAAAAATTATAGTATGTATACGATCTCTACACTTATAACGCCACCTTTACTAAAACTCAAAATATTCAACGCTTATGCTGTAGCGCGCTGTGTTTTTGCATTTTCTATATTTAACCAGTCTTGAGGTTCTCGGAGTACTTTCATCAGCTTTGCTTCTTCAGAATCATCCTTGGGCACGTTCATGTACTCCCATTTCTGAACAAAGAAAAACATGTACCAGAAATGACTAGGCCACATACGTCCGAACTTAGTTTCTCTGTTGTACAACTGGTTGTCAAACAGCAGGAATATTCCAACCAGCAAGCCATGCCTTTAATAGTCAATTTACCTTACTCCACTGGGGAGTAAGGGTTGTCGAATAGCAACCACGAATCGGAAAACGACATGTAGGTGCACCCACCCGATGGACATTAATGGATAACCTACATTATTAAGATCGCGGAAAGTTGGTGTCAGACGGCTCAGAATCGTCTTGAGAATACGACAAACTTCCTTAGATATGCGGGAAGCCTAGCTGCTTGTACCATCGTAGCCAATGAGAAGCACGCCTAAGTGCCGCAGTGATCTTCTTCAGGCGGCAAGTTCGGCAAGTTTTATCATGCGCACTTGAAGTGCGGGCAGGTTTTTCCACAAGTAGGCCACTGGTGGGCCCTTTTTGCGTGACCCTTGACACGTGTTGCTCGAACTTTATTAGGTTCTACAACACGCCGGTTTCCTCACGATGTTTTCCTTCACCGTTTTGAGAGTACTGGCATAGTGCACATAATTTTTTTGTCAGAAAAACTCATTGGTACATGAGTGGATTGGAACCCACGACCTTCGGATCGGAAGGCGGGGCCACTACCACTAGACCACCACTAGACCTTCTTTAGGCGGATAATGATGATGAATGTAACTTACAGCGTTCAAAGGCAGTGACATGAGGATAGACTCGAAGCGCGCTTCAGGCGTGCTGAGCCCGAACTTGGTTCCCCGGTCGTACATCAGGTTGAACTCCACGTAGCGGCCGCGCCGGACCAGCTGCCATTGTCTCTCGTGGTAGCCGTATGCTGAGTCTTTGTGCTTTTGAACTGGAACATAACGGACAATAAGAATTACTTGTAAAAATAGCACAAATTTGTATTCCTAAACAGCAAGATCTCTTGCGTGGTGATTACTAAAATTAATTTATAAGGCGTTCTTTTGTATTTAAAAACAAATACAACAAACTTTTGCATTTTTAATGTTAGTAAAATTTTAAAACTTAACATATTAGGTAAGCCTATATCATTAGCCTGAATAATTAAGCTTATGGAACCACTGGAAAGAGGCCGCCTCAATTTTAAATCATGACCCTGCCAACACCACAATAAGTGTAAACTGACCAAGTGGAATGTAGCTGGGTATGACGGCCTCTGCGCAAGAGGTGACGAAGTTGAAAGCAGACCGTTGGTCGGGCGAGTCGACGTCGTCAAAAAATATCCCGCCGATGCCTCGCCGCTCGCCGCGGTGCGGGATCGAAAAGTAGTCGTCGCACCATTTCTTAAACCTGATGACCAGAATGGGTTAGAATAGCACAGAATCGTGGTACATAGCATACACTAAGGCCGAGATTCATAGACCGAACTTTAACTTTACTTTGATGGAAAGTTCAACTTTCAACCAAAATTATATTTCATAGTTCTGTCAAGCTCTTCTTTATTCAAAATATTGATAGGAAACTTCGATAAACAAAGCTTACTTTGCGAAGACTGCTTTGCTGTAAAGCAAAGTGCGGTCTATGAATCTCAGCCTAAGGGAGATCTATCATAACATACACAGCAGTAGCTGAAGCCGGGCCGTGACGATCATGAATTTGAAATTACAATTATTATACATTACGTTGAAGAAACCCTTCTAATTGGACACAGAAGCAACACTTCCCAAAACTACTCATATTTGTTCTTGTCTATGATTTGAGAAGCAGTTTTCACAAATGAAGTGGTAAACATCACAAATATCGCAGGTCACGCCTGTTAGGAACGTGTCCTACGATGCATAATCTATATCTATAATTATTTATATATTGTGTATAATATTTTATAGTTTATTTATCTAACCAGCTAGGTTCGGCTGGGCACAAACAAAACAAAGCTAGTATCATACTTAGCATAATAAGATGTGTCATGTGAGTCGCAGGCATGCTTCAGCGTCAGGTGGAAATGAACTGCATCCGCCTCATTTAGGTAGTACGGCGTCAGGTCAGTGCCGCCGCCAAACCACCACTTTACACCTAGAAATATAACATTCCTTAACATTCAGCTCCTAGTAAATGAAATGAAATGAAATGAAAAAAGTTTATTGAATGAACACAGATACAAAGAACAAACTAGAACTTAAATACAAACAAGGTATAGGTACAAGGTGAGTACTTATGAAAAATTGGCTATCTACTAGGTAAAAGTCCCGCGCACCCACCCATCCACCTAAAGAGCTATATTATGTTGTGTTCACTCAACAGGTTTCAGCTCAGCATATGCTGAATAGGTCGGCAGGTACCTATCCAACGCTGATATATATAACTGCTGATATAACGCTGATATAGTAGAACTCAGTATTCAGAATGTTTATTGCCTTATTATGCATGTAAATTTAACAGAGTCAGATCTTAGAACTAGTTTTGAGTCAATACATAATTTAACCTGCAAGGGTGTTGCAATATACAGGGTTATTCATTATTAGCTACACAAACTGACAGGGCCTAATTTTTGGGTGGTGAATATTTGTTTTTGATCAGTAACGTGCAGACTGAAATAAAGGATAAGCTCACACAGGGCAGTATTTAGAATTGATGGGGACCAATACGCACGCTACTAGGTACGCGGTTTTTAGGTATCCGTAGCCAAATGGCAAAAACGGAACCCTTATAGCTTCGTCATGTCAGTCTGTCCGTCCGTCCGTATGTCACAGCCATTTTTCTCAGAAACTATAAGAGCTAGACTGATGAAACTTGGCGAGTAGATGTATTCTGTGAACCGGAATACACAAAAGTAGAAAAAAAAACAATAAACTTGGTGGGTCCCCATACTTGAAATTGAATTTTTTTTTCATCAAACTCATACGTGTGCACAGACCTCAATACGATCCCTATGCGTAGACAATGGGCGAGCGTCCACGATATACACTCACCGTCTTTATCCGTGACTTCGAAGTACCGGTAGTTGAAGTGTATGGTGGGCACCATGGGATTCCTCGGGTGGATGACAGCAGACACTCCCGCCGCGAAGAACGGCAGCGTAGAGTTCTCCAACACCTTCCCTCTGAAAACTATACCTATTGAGATAGCGCAACAACAACAACAAATACCACCCATTCGTACCAAACGATTTGGCTCAACTTTTATCAAGCGAACATACAAAGAGTGGAACTCACTGCCGTCGTCTGTTTTTCCTGACAAATACAACCTGGGCCTCTTAAAGGCTAGAGTGAATTGGTGTCTTCTAGACTGTCCTGCTACATCGTCGCTTACCATCAGGTGAGATCGTGGCCAAAGGATAGTCTATTAATTATAAAAAATAATTCGTGCAAGACGACACAAATGTGACAATTCAAACATGATTCGCTCTTGGCTTAGGCCCGTGAGCTTCATTATCACCAAAATATTTATATTTTGAGAAAAAGAAAAACTATAAAAATAATAATAATGCAGGGACGTGAACGTGGAAAAAAAATCAAATTTAGTTGCATCACAAGGATAATTTTGAGAAGTTTAGTATTAAAGCTAGGTGAGTCTAGGTGCTAGTTCCACGAGACCAAGCCCCACAATAACAAGTTATAATTAGCGGAACATGAGAGTTTGACTATTTATTAACTCGGCTCGTTTAAAATAGGTTTATTATAACATATTGTATATTTATTTATAACAATTACAATATGTATACTTACAGGAAGGAAGGAATACCAAATACTCACGGTATGTGGTAACTAATTATCGAATTATGTACATAACCAAAATAACAACACAGATAAAGTTAAATTATGACTACCAACAACAAACCTGCTGAAGACTATTAACGCAGATAAGCTCCGTCTGGCTCTGTCTCTGGGTCTGTGTGTTGACTAAATAAATCCTACGTCAAAACGTCACACACACAGTATACTGCACTGGTGAGCACTCACACAGACTCAAAACCAGAGCTCATGGTAGGCCTACAGATGAGAAAAAAAAAAGTTTACTGGATATGCTAGAGCTACAAATAAACAATAAATATTGCACGAGCGCTATTTCTTTCTGACGCACACTACGCTATAAGAAGCAGAAATTTGTCAATGTGCAATACTTGTTGCCTACTGGTAGTTACCTAGCTGTAGCTAGGTAGCTACCCACCAATGACTAGATAGGAAGACATACCTAGTCCTCATCTGCTGCACGGCCGCCGGCGGTAGCTTCCCGGACACCACCGAGATGTTGACGCCCGCCTTCTCGAAGACGCGGCCGTCTTGCAGCACGCACGTGATGCCGCCGCCGCCTTCCTTGCGGAGCCACCGGTCCACCTTGAACTTTGCGTCCTGGAACATTCGAGAACAAGTTCAGCTTGGGAACCTATGTATATGCTACACCAGCCTACTACTATTGCTATATAGCGTCACGGTAAGTCGCAAGGAAACGCCGAGCTAGAAATAGTGGGTACACAACAAAAAATATCCCTCCTAAATTTAGGTTTGGGCATTCAAGGTCACATAATAGGTAAGCCTAAAGCCTAAAAGCTTTTTGGGATAATGAATGATAATTCAAAGTTAATAAAGCTTTCCATTCTATCAAAAGGATATGGATTATCTTATAAAGTACCTAGGAGAATCAAATTTCAATAGAACATTTTTAAATGTAAAAAAATTGAGTTAGCGAGATTAAAAAAAAAAATTAAGAAGACCTCTAGATTAGATAATGTGACTTTGTAACCTATACTTTTTTATTTCAATACTTTCTGATGAAATGTTTAGGCACATACAATTTATGATAGTAATGTAATGACTGATAATTACGAAAATGCTATTCACAGCCAAATAAGTTGTGTTTTAAAAGGCTAGGTTGAAAACACTTTGGTTAAGAGGTGCGGGCACAAAATGATTGATGAAAGTTCAATACAAAAGTCTTCATACCGGCCATTTTATAAAAATATCATTGTCAAAGTCGAAATCCTCCACAGTTTTCTCATCCTCCCAGGCCTACAACAAAATATTTATATAAAACACTGTCTACAGAATGTGGTGTGTATCTATCACCTTCATAACAAGTTCTAGATACTAAATATTTAATTAGGATTTAATTATTTGTCCCCATAACAATCCTTTTCATCAAAATTAATGTATTTAAGAGTTGTTTAACTTCATTAACCTGTATAGCAAATTAGTTTTGATCTGGATCACCCTGTTCTCCAGTTTGGAACAACCAGGGTCTACTCTTGAACGCGATTCCGATCCCAATTTTAAGTTTTGATGGAATTCTGACAGAAAACCCATAGGGTTTCTGTCAAGATTCCTTCAAAACTTAAGATTGGGGGTGGTATCGAGTTCAAGAGTACACCGGCAGGTCGGAATTCAAAATGTAATAAGATTGGGGGTGGTATCGAGTTCAAGAGTACACCGGCAGGTCGGAATTAAAATGTAAGAGTTTACCTCATCTTCCTCTTGCTCCAGTGCCCGGCAGAACTCGGCCTGTATCCTCATGATCATCATCTCCATCTGCACCTTCATATCGTCTTGGTTCTGTTGCAGTTCTGACAACGGTGTGATAGGCTCCGCCATGTAGTTCTTCAGCTGGAGTATCTCATTCATCTCCGCTTTGTTCTGTTTGAGCTGGCTGTAAGCTGTGTAGCCGGCACCGAGGATTGCTGCCGCATATAGTCTGGGAGACGGAGATATTATAGGTTACTATTATTATTTTATTTCAAATCTTTATTTTAGACACAGCATTGGTTGAAAATTCATATACCTACTGTTTGTTAAGATATTCCAAATTCCAAGTGCCAGAGTTATTTGTCTCTAATGTAGGCAAATTACCTACTATAAAATCTAACCACTCATTTTATTACGTTAGATATTATAATTAGCAGTGGGTATTAAGCATACCATTCGCAACAAAAAACGATCTACAAGTTTTTGATAGTTAAGTGTGTGTGTTAAAGTAGGGCAAGTTTTTGATAGGTACTTTAGTGTGTGTTCAAGTAGGGAATGTGTATAATATATTTTGATCATAAACATGTTATTTTGGTTACACAATAATAATTGTAAGACACGGTTATCTGACTGTTGGATGTTCCTGGCAGCTATATCTTTATCTGTTGAGTTTAAAGTTATCAGTTATTTTTTTTTAGCTAGGTACGTGGAACACGATAGCCCTTGAGTTAGGTAGGTAGGTACCTACGGAAATCCAGTCAGTAAATAATCGTAAATTATTTAGAAAAGAGCTACAAACACGTCTGGTGGTGGTCAGGTGTACATGTACATGTCGTAGGTACCTAAATGGCTCATAATAATTCAATGATCGGTATTTGTTATTATGTTAACTTTTCCAGACATGAAAAACCGAGATAATTACTTACTTGATAGGTCTGTCTCTCATTTTTTTATAGCTTCCAACATAACTAAGTGTCTTGAAACTTCGTATGATTATTTTAAATGACATTTTAGTGTTTATTTCTGTAAATAAATTACACACTGCCTCTTCTCAAGACGAAACGTGATGCGTACGTGATTCGCGAACGCCGAACTCGCGAACATGACAGAAAATACAGAAATCGTAAAAATCAGCTGATTGACATTGACAATACTGACAGCTGTTAAATGTCAAATTGACACGAAATTGCGCTACCTCCCGGCAGAATGCGAAACTAATCAGTTATCAGCTGTGAAATTTTCTTCCGCAAGAACATGCCATCATGCGCAATAAGCGTTCGTCTCTTTCCTGAACATGGTTTGGCTCATTGATCGGCTGCGTCGCACTCTTTCCGGCCAGTGTGCGGCAGGCCCGCTGACAGCCCGACGCTTTACGCGACGCCAGTGCGCCTGTGCTTCACGCGGCATCAGCTATTGATCCCCGTTGGAGCCGCATTGCCGTACATTCCGGAGGCGGTGCCT
The DNA here is from genome assembly GCA_947578465.1 of Thera obeliscata. Taxonomy (NCBI): domain Eukaryota; kingdom Metazoa; phylum Arthropoda; class Insecta; order Lepidoptera; family Geometridae; genus Thera; species Thera obeliscata. The sequence goes on along the minus strand of OX387912.1, from coordinate 15,443,732 downwards.
CGCCTTGTTTTCGTCGATCGTCAGCGTGGCGGGCGCGTGTCGGCGTCGGCGGCGTGACCCGGGCGGCCCTGCGCAGTAGCGACTCTCGTAGCGCGGGAGAGACCGACCTTCCTTCCGCCAAAACCGGCTCGCTGTCCGCCGCGGACGGCTGTAATGTAGCCGCGGCCGGCGCGAGCGGCCCTCGGACAAAGGACCCGCGACTTGCTCTATCGCGATCACTATGAAGAAGTTCACTTTCAAGGGGGTGCTGGACGGGTTCCGCAGCTCGGTGCAGGCGGCGCCGCGAGGGACCGAGCAGGAGATCCAAGAGACGCTGCGCTCCGATCACTTCCAGATTAAAAAGGTAAGTTTGGAACTGTTGTAGAGTGCGGCGCGGCGCGGCCAAGGTCCCGCTGATAATGGCAAGCTGCGCTACGACCGAGGTGGCTCACGCAAGCAGCATGCTACCGACGAGGAGTGGGGCACCGTTACTGTCGTATTTAAAAAGTCACCACACTTGATTTGCTCGCTAGCAGCCTGTGTTGTGTAAACTAACGGTGACACGGCCTTCGAGCGCATACCAAAACAACGTCATCAAAACATTGGAGACCTACTTAGAAGGCAGAAGGCTGCCAAATTTCTAGCATTATGCACAATTTAATGTTTAGCAAGTTATGGGGTTGGAACGGGATTTCTTTGCTGTAGCGGGTTTTTCGTGTTTGCCGTTGCTGGCATATCAGTAATGCAACCTTGACCGTCTAATCTGTTTGTACCATTACATGGAGTGTAATCTGCTTCGTGTGCTGCCCACGTCGGCGTCGCATCGGCCTCGCCGCAGTCGGACGACTATTCGCCTATTTGGTGCATTATCTGCATGTTGTTTGGCGTAATATTACATTACTAACGCGCAGTACTTTAGCGTTTTGTATACGTGGAAGAACCACATAATAACTCGGCACCTGGCTGTAGCCTGTTTCGATCATAATATTGAACTGATAACAGATAAGATAAAAGCTGCACTCAACTAACTCACTAACTCACTAAATTTAACGGACAGTCGTACGAATATTGTTTTGTGGTCTTCCATGCCGCCTGGTTCTGTTGATTCACGTTGAAGTCTGGATGTCAGCTTGTATTATGTAATGAACACATGAACTACCTACACCTGTTTTAAAGTAGCATGGTATGGAGTAGCTGGTGGAGGTTATGAGCGCCCTAAAATTTTAACCATTGCTAGACCACACAGATCATACTAGGTCTTTTTCGGCTTTTTCTGCCTTTAATTTGCGAGGCAGGCAGGAAGCATAAGTAGTTAAGTTTGTCGTAAGAAAAGTAAAAGCAAACATTCGTTAGCTTTCATGTCAAGGCCCTAACTTAGCTGTAACAATCGATGGAGGAACTCGAACTTTTAATGATTGCAGCAAAACTTTCCAAAGACACGCGTAAACATTTCTACAGAGCTCCCAAAAGAATTCTCCGAATTGAACCCTGCTGGTCGTAATCGTTCTCTCATTTTCTTCGTTTTTCCAGTTTGAGTCGTCGGAAAATTCTGTAACTGAAGATATCATAACGCTAATATATTCTGCTGCGTGTCTTATTATGCTCTTTTTGCGTCGTAATGAAATTCAGAACGGAGTACTGTTATGGAGATTCCACTGAATTATGATCTTCATTATGCTGAGCGTCAGCTGCGTAATTTCTCAACTTACTTTACTCTTTCGTTCTTGGTCACTTCCAGTTAAGTTCTTACTTTGTTCAGGAAATATATTCTCATAAGTCTAGAATAAAGATAAACATCGACCCATTTTTTCATAGGATCTGTATTCTGGATGTCAAATTGTTCAAACCAGTCACCAGCCAAAAAATGGAGCATAAAATAAAAACTAAAGTACAAAATTATATAAGAAAACTTTTGGTTTCTAACAAGGGAAAGCTTTTAGAACTTTTCTGATTCAATCTTCATTTTATAAATTAGGTGAAGGAACTAATTGCGACACAGAGGAAACAATTTATTGTTACTTCGGTTGGCTTAACAAAATGTGCGACCCCTTTTTGCGTTATAGGTTCAATTGAAATCGGCGGTGCCGAGGCTTATTCGTATAACCACAGAACGTTTCTATTTTTACGACTCATTCCTGTCTAATGAAAAACAAACTGTTTCTACGCCGAAACGAAGGCCATGACCTGACGCATTCCGAAAAACTGATCTGGTCTAGGTCGATACTCAAGCTAATTATTTTAAGCATTTCTATCACTTTATAACACTGCTAATTATAACAGAACTCAACTCTTTCATTATCTATTATATTTTGTCTGTTGATGACTAGGTAAATTATAAGGAGTATTCATTCAGTCGATTTACTTTGAAAGCTGAGCAATTTAGTGGAAGATCGACGATGCGGCGAATCCTAGAGTGCTTAGAAGCATTAGCAGTAAAAACACGAGGCATTTCAGAGAAAAAGAACATCTGAAAAATTCTTACATCACATAACTTGGTTTACACGCTCGTGTTTTCATGTTTAGCACCATCGATAAAAGGAAAACAATGTTCAGCGCCGGGACACAATATTTATTTTAATGCGCCGTGATGTCATGCCTGTTTTTATATCCATAAAAGTAGAATCCTGATTTACCTTCCTATCCGCTAATTCTGTAGCAAAGCAGAATTATAATTAAGTTTATACAATCTCACGTCTATTCCTGGAGGAAGGGGTCTGTAGGTATAGATACCCTCGGGCTTATACATTCTTCCAGAAGTCCTCTTTCTTGTAGTTTTGTCAAACCTCATCCAAAGCTATATACATTTTGCTAGAAATATCATAAATAAATATATTTTGCTTCACCCCCGTTTCATTCGTACTTTCCTATCCATAAATTATGACGGCATAGACATGTTTTAATAAGAACAGTGACGAAACCAGCAAATGGCCATTTGACGTCAGCTTGAGCGGTTACCTCTGCTTTTAACAATAGAATTATCTCACTGAGCTCATCCACCGAGAACATTATCATTGCAGTGCGTCCATCACCTTGAGATGTAAAGGTGAATGCCTTTAATTACCCCGAAACAGCCATGTGAGCATCACTACTTTGTGGTAGAAAAAGAACGGCTGTGGTAGGTACTTCTCCGGATTAGCAAATGCACTATTTACTTTAACATCAGTCAACCTTTTTCCTTAAGTTGCTAAATAACAAATAGGCAAATTATCTAAAAAAAGCATAACCTTCCTATTTATCGTGGAACCTTCATGTTTAGCTGCACTAATTCTATTTCCTTTATGCTAAGCTATTAGCTTGCTACATTCCCAAAATGCGCAAATTTAATCTGTACCGCAAATAGCCCTAAACTGTGTGACTATAAAGCTGTTTCTATTTATGTACTTAATATTGGTTGAAAATGTTCAGTCCACAGTTGGTAAAACCACCGTCATTTCATATCTAATTCTGCGTAGTTAGGTAACTTATATTTTCTTCCTATTCGTAATTAATTATCATTCTTTAATCATAGGATACCCCGTTACAACATATTACGTGAGTAGGGTAGACATTATCCAATTCTCTATCTTCCGTTTTCATAAAAACGCTAATAGTTTATGTGCTTACCTACCTACATCTTCCCGAACTATCGTCTCTTATTTTGTTTCACTGTTTTCATTAGGTACCATTGGAAAGATTCCATGCTTTCTGCTGACCGCTGTATCAAAATTAAATGATCTCTGTTTCTTTTCATGCACTATCAGTTACATTAATTCACACTTTCTTCTTATAATTTCTATAGCAAGCATGCCAGATCTTTCTCTTTCTATAAAACTATGCCTACAATGGTCGACATTTGCCGTACATAGTATAGTTAGATAAAGCAATAAAGATCTTACGTTTATTCATTTAATAATGTAATTAAAAGACAAAACTGTAAAGTATAATCGTATCTCGTCAACGTGGCGTGGTATGTGGCACGCGCACATGAATGAACTCCATTATCTTACACATGGAATATATAATAGGTACTCCGTCTCAGACCACAGATTAGGCAACGGTTATTAAGCGAAACCCACAGAATAAGCAGTAGCTGGTATACGTGTCGCCGAGATAGTAATTACTCAGGGAATTGGATTTGTCCATTGTTATCTCGCACGCCGCTGATTCACTTAATTAAACAAAGAGATGTTCCTGATTATTGTTATTATGTTGTATTCTGGTATTTCATACTTTATCTACCGTCTTTCCTATATATTTTCCCTTTTTACTGTTTTCATTTCCAATTTTAGAAATACATGTATCAAATCCCATCTTCTTCTCCCATGTTCTCTAAATATACGACAAATTTTTGGGCAGAGTTTTTTTTACCTATCAACGTATTGTTTTTCTGCATGATTATGAGTCGAAACAATATTTTTAGCAAAATAATCATAAAATGCAGCTCAGCTAGGAGCTTAGACAATTTAGACAAAAGCTGTACGAGCTGTAGAATACCTAAGCGTGGCTAAGATCTTTGAACTCAACATTATCTTGTAAGACTTCAAACGGAATTTATTCTGATGCTTGGATTCCCAAGAGATACAAGAAAGTTGTGTAAAAAAATGGCTGATGAAGAAAGCAGTCAAGTGCATGCAAGAGCAAAATACTTTACTAACTTTGAAGATTATTATGAAACTATAACTTTTACCCGCACCTGCTCTTGTATGGTAGTTAGTCCATACTGTTTACCATTATTCTCATGAACAACAATACCCATAGCTTTTATAAAAATACCTATTTGAAAAGTACGCAGACTGGATTAGAGGTGCATAACCTCTAAGCCCGTCTGCAAAATGATGGAATAAATTAGAGTAGGTACATTAGTACATACATTGTACTTATAGGTAAATCTCGGTGTATAATTATAGGAAAAAGTCAAAGCAGAAGAGTCCATCTAATATATGTACTAATTTGTTGTTCGGGCGCTGGACCCTGGGACGCCTTTGTCTGTTGGTATCCGAGTACCTTGTATTTTAACAGTGTTTGTGTTCAACATTTACACCGTTCTAATTATTTAAATAAATAGCTCTTTTACTGCAAGTCTTGCGCAAAATACATATTTTTTCGCCAGAGTTATTATATCAGTTGTTCGCTATGAAACTTAGGTATATATATATGCAGTGATAAGGCTATCTTGGATATTGATTAGCCATTTAATACTCTTTCTCTTCCGTGAAAACCAGTAGGGTCTCCCAGATTAGAACGATAAAGTACCTATACTTTTTTTTTCAGATTTAGGCTTTGAAGGAATCAAATTCTTTCATCATCGATTAGAACATTCTGGACTTGGCTCGATGAAAGATGCAACGCCAATTTGCCTAATTTTAGTGACGCAGAGTAAAACAAGAATAAAAAACAATAAAAGATTGTCTATGAAACTAGGTAAAAGTGTTGTTGTAAATTGGTTGTAGTAACTAGGTAATGTTGGTCGCACTAGTTTAAAGACTACACACCAAAAGACTAAGTAAACATTTGGACAGGAAAACAAAACATTGAATTAAAATAACTTATGACAAACCAGATAAAAATAAAAATAAACAACAAGATCATAAATTATTACAATACCGCCTACAATAGGCCGTACCTTAACGACTGGAATGATTTGGATATAACTTCGAATACCTACATATCGTATCGCTTACAATCTGGAAAAGCATAAAAAAGAACCACCTATAGGTACCACGTAAGCAAAGCCGTGGGCGGATAATATCATCTCTCCCATGGGCAGTAGGTATAGTTATATCCAGGTGAGTTACCACAATATCAGCCTCATTTGCGATTCTGTCAGACGTGTGCAACCACGCTCCACTTCCACGTAGCAATCTAGCAAAGTTTACTCTGAAATTAAAGTAGTCCAGTGTAGTAATCCATTAACACGATTGTACGAGCCAAGGTGGTGTCAAGGCTGTTCGCTGATTTCATCCTGATTTATTTACACTTCCTATAAATACAAAAGAAACATCAAAGAGACATTGCTATGCTTAGCTTACCCTACTTGCAAGTGCCTAGTAAATTTTTATGTTTACTGGCTTAGCCTAATCCATAAAATATAACCTAAACCGTTGTATGAATATTGTAAGCATGAATTTTTATCTTATTCTGGGCATTCACCGAGGCATCTATCCAAGTTAAGTTTTTAGGTTAACTTTTTTTTTTTTTTTTCACACAACACTACCTAGCCCCAAACTAAGCAGACTTACTTACTAATGTTAATAGTATCAGCAACCCAGATAGTCTTTTCCTACTTTTTAAACTCTGAAAATGTAAATCAAAATTGGTTGACGGCAATATTGTAAACTCAATTAACGCTAATGAAACATGATTTGTACTGGTGGTATTAAGTTTCAAATCGCGGCCATGTCACGAATTATGGCACATGACGTCACATCTGACTCATGTGTTTGGTTCAGTCTGGCTCGGCGTGTGCCTGTGCTGTTTAGTATTCTGTCTATTTTTCATGCTACACAGCGATAAGACCGTTATCATAGTATAGTTCAGAGTTTTTACTATACTTCTGTGCTGACTTGTTTATGGTTTAAGCCTTGTATATTACAGTAACCTAAAGCAGATATCTTTTTGCTGTAATATTTATTCCGTTATTGGAGTGCTACAATCGGAGCAAAGGCATGTATCGATCGAGGTGACCACGATCATTCTGTCGATAGTGAAGAAGATTATTCTTCAATGTATAGCTGGTGGAAGGCGAAAATTTCATTTGAAAAATGTTTTAGATGCTTTGAATCTACGTATGTCGTACAGGCATAAAAACCTTACCACAGTTTTGGTAATATAACTTTTTTAAATACGATTATTATAGGTATACAGAAGATTTACAACTTTTTTCAGGACGAATTCTATATATTAAGATTCAAAATGTTATCTTGAAACTGTGAAGCTCATCAGCTCTTGTTGTCTTCAATCCATTAATATTGATGTCGAAAAACATCTGTTTTGGCAAAGTTAACAAAAGTTGTGATTGATGTGCGCAATATTGATAAATCATTACAATTTTGTGCCAATTTGTAGCAAAACTGTCTAATCAGGGTGTTTTGTTAAAGCAATTTTCCCTGTAATTTAAAGCTTTCAGTTTGATGTTGGTGAAACACAAACCTGCCTTGCAGGAGCGAAGAAGAATCTCAGTCACGGCCTACGCCTTTTAATTTGGTGATAAAGTACTATTCGTATTATGCAATTTGTAGTTTTGTACTAGGTAGTACAACAGTAAAAAAAAAATCTAGCATCTTAAACTAAGTACATGAAAGGAATCAAAACCGAAGAACATAGTCCGGAGATAAGTACCTACCTGATCGGTAACTTACCTTGTTTATAGAAGGAGATACAAAAGTTACCTAGTAGGTAGCTAGTTTATCCTAGTGGAAAATGTTGACCAGCGTAGACGTAAGCTAAAAACTTGGGAACTCAGCTGCGGTACTTTGCTTCTCTACTTTTTGCTTCTGCTTGGAGCGGCACATAGTTGTGAGCGTTTACCGTCCCCCGGACGCGGATTTCACCTTGTATGAATTCACTATGGAAGATGTACTGCGTAAAATCTTTAACTGTAATAAAACCGTAATAATCTGTGGAGATTTGAATGTAGATATCCCGGTTCACCCTCTTTCTGAGAGGCTGTTAAATTTGTTTAAATGTTTTGATCTACACTGCTTGTTTCAAGATCCAACAAGGGTGACACTAACAACAGCCACCTGTCTTGACAATATTTTTAGCAGTCATGAGCCAGTTAGTAAATCGGTAGTTAGGCATTTTAGTTCAGATCACTACGGTCATAGCGCTAGATTTGCTTATAAAATTATAGATAAACACGAGATTTTCACCCACCGGCCTATCACAGAGAGCCGTATTAAAAAGTTTCAAACCAATATTGAACTGAAAGTGTCCCTCATGCCTGGTCTGACTGACCCGAATGACCTTTTCACCAACTTGTCAAATTTAATCAATGAAGAACATAAGGATACCTTTAAACTGAAAACATGTAAAGCTAGTATTAGTGTCGCGTTCGCTGACTGGGCCACCCCAGGTATTTACAAAAGTAGGAATACATTATATGAGCTATATGCTGCTAGGGAATCAATGCTCAATGACCCAGCATTTATTTTACATATTAAAAACTACTCTAAAGCATTTAAAAGAGCTTGTCACGCAGCAAAATCATTGCATATCAAAAGAAAAATTGATAAATCCACAAATAAAATTAAAGCTACCTGGAAGATAGTCAATAATGAGACTGGCAAATCAAAACTCCGTAATAAAAAAAATCATTTGAAAGTAAACAATAATCTTTTGACAATTAATGCTGACAAAATTGTGAAGACATTTAAATCATTAAACATTAAAAATACTGAAGATTTATGGGGAATGTCTACCATCTTGATTACGTCATCATCTTAACTACTGATGTATATTTGTTAATTCATTGAATTTTGCCATTCGACACGTTTGACTTAGCTAAGGACCGATCCAAATATGATTTAGGCTTTACTAGACCGACTACCTAGTGCCTAAATCCTTGGGATTGGGCATAATACCTGCTATTTAGCTAGATTACCTTTTAGTAGCTTTTTTTTAGCTAGGTGTTTTGAGGGGACAAAAAATATGTATATTTTATATTGGGATTGCCACAATATTATCTTCTTGTATAATAATTTGTGATGTAGTTAAACTTCATCTCTTCAATGTTCTCTTTCTCAGTATAAAAATTAAATCGATTTTGAAAAACGCTTAGTCGCCGACCTTACCTTTGAGAATCGCAATAACCTTGTGTTGTCGTTCAGAAACCAGACATTTCCAATACCTGATGTCTGTGCCCACAGAGAGTGCTTAAGTATACAATATAGTGGCACTAGTTACCTAATCGAGCCAAAGCCAATTTATACATTGAGATCGAAATGTCTACTTTGTAGTCAACATTATGAAAGTACTATCAAAAGTCGTGCTTGACGGTTATCAGCTAATACTAATCCCTAGTTATAACTTTTGAAACTATCATGGTTTTTAGCTTGGTTTTTATTTTTATGAAACGACGGGATATTTAATAATAAAAAAAAAAGTGATTTCAATAAAAGAGTGCGAAAGAGGGTAGATCGATTTATCTGCTAATAACATTTCTTTTACTCGTGGACTTCAGTTCATCCGTGATCATGGTGCATGCAACTGTGCCGAAATATCGGAAGTAAACTCAGAAAAATTTAATCATGGTAAATATCCCGTCGTTTCATAAAAATCTCTAGTTGTTTTTTAGCCAGTCTAAAATCATTCTTATATTCTTTTGTTGAAACGTTTGCATTCACATCTTATTCACAGTAAGTTACTAAAGCCATATCTTCGTTCCGACTGGCAAAGCGGAAACTGGAATATTTGGGAGAAGTATCTAAGATTGTTATTCTAACTGAATAAAGAAGGTTCTCGTTCTGAGTTATGTGGTTATTCCGAAGTACCCCTCAAGCACCGGATACATCCTCATTGTCTGAATCGGTCTTTATCTCCACATTCATCGCCGCAGGATCAGCAAACGTCTGAAAAGAATTCCGCAAATACAATCGACTTGTGTGCGGAATCGCGACCTATATTATTGCCATGAAATGAGCTGGAATGAGACGAGGGGCCAAAGCCGACTCTTTTACCTACTCTTAGTTTGGCTAAATACGGCTCGGCTTTTTACTTAGGACCTATTTTCCTACTATTTATCATGAATGCCGAAATTAACAAACGACGGTGAGCATAATACACTTTCCTAATCTTGAAAAGTACTTTTTTTAAATCTGTAAGCTGTGGTTGCCCACATACCCATTAGGTTGCTAATGTATTATTTTACTTCATTTTTTGGGCGCGGAGGATTAAACATTTTGTGGAGAAATGAGGTCTGTTATAAAAGAGGCACTTAGAGTGTTCCCGGTTTAAATAAGCGAGTCTTTTTGATAAAAATTATGAGCTCCAGACATTTTTACTTTTTGTCGAAATTGGCGTGGATCGAGGCTTCCGTCGACTCGGACCGTTAGGTACTCGGACCGCAGTCCCACTCGCCGGAGTAATTTTATTTTATTATTTTTCTTCCGGCGACTTGGACCACAAACCACGTGACGTAAATTGTACAGTCGTCGTCAGAAACAGATCTGACATGAATACGAAATGTTAAGTAGTAGTGTGAAAAATTGACATTAATTTTTTTATAAATGTTACTAGTGGCCGCCCGCGGCTTCGCTCGCCCCATTACCGTTCCCGTTGAAAAAAACAATTTAAAAAAAAATCTGCCAAGTGCGAGTTGGACTCGCCCATGAAGGGTTCCGTAGCAACAAATAACATAATAAAAAGGTTCTTGTAGTTCATCGAAAGGTAAATTATGGTTTACGATTTATGACGTATAAAAAAAACTACTGACTAGATCTCGTTCAAACCAAATATCGTTGGAAGTTTGCATAGTAATGTACACATATATTTTTTTTAGTTTTATCATTTTCTTATTTTGAAGTTAGAGGGGGGGGGGGGGGGGGCAACTATTTACGACTTTGGAAGTGTCTTTCGCGCAAACTATTCGGTTTAGAAAAAAACGATATTAGAAACCTCAACATCATTTTTGAAGACCTATTCATAGATACCCCTAGATACACGTATGGGTTCAATGAAAAAAAAAATTTTGAGTTATGTATATTTTAATAACTTTTAATAATTAGATTTTTTTAAATAAATTGTGTCTTCAGTCAAAGAGTTTTATTCTTTATGTTTACTTTCTACACCTACTTTTTCCTTTGACTGTACTTCATTGTCTTCAACAATAGATTTTTTCGATCATTTCAAAAGCGGTCCGAGTCGCCGGAAGAAAAATAATTAAATAAAATTACTCCGGCGAGTGGGACTGCGGTCCGAGTACCTAACGGTCCGAGTCGACGGAAGCCTCGTGGATCGCTCAAACTCCATTGAAGATTTTTTTTGCGACCATCTGTGTTTTATTTCTAAAACTTAGTTAGTAGAGTAAGGTTGTTAATACATGTTTTTAAAAATGCTTTTAATATCTATCTACCATTTTATAATGCCACATTTATTCGGAAAACGGCTCAATAAATGTTATTTATACATGAAATTGTTTCATTGGCTAACCTTATATACCTACTAGCGGCCTGTCCCGGCTTTGCACGGGTGGACATTTATTTTTAACCGACTTCCAATCAAAAAGGAGGAGGTTCTCAATTCGGTTGTATTATTTTTTTTATTTTTATTTTTTTTAAACACAAATATTTAGTCATAATTTTTTTTCATCATCAAACTATGATGAAACCTGAAGTTAGGCATCGGAACTCCGTGATAGAACAATGTAACTAAGATACGAAAAGTTACTTAGATACGAAAAATATTTTTACATCAAAATTGGCATCAGCAGTTGGGCCATGAAGTTGGTTTCTCAAGTTTTTTTATATTATTATTTAAACCCTCTGCTTATAAAAATAAAGATCGTATAATGTTTTTAACCGAATTCCAATCAAAAAAAGGAGGTTCTCAATTCGATTGTATTTTTGTTTATTTTTATTTTTAATGTTTGTTACCGCATAACTTCGTCATTTGTGAGCCGATTTGAAAATTTTTTTTTATCTGCAAGGTACTGCTTCCAGTACCTTGGTCTTGGTCCCATTTTAATTTTATTAAAATCGGTGTTGCCATTTTTTTTTTTAAATATTTTTTTTAATGTTTGTAACTGCATGCCTCCGTCATTTATGAACCGATTTAGAAAATTGTTTTTTTATTTGGAAGGTTATTCTTACGTCCAGATTGTCCCAAACAAATTTGATTAAAATCGGTTTAGCCGTTTGACAATGAAGTCGGTTTCTCAAGTTTTTTAAACTTATAATTATGTTGTATCATTATCTAAATAAATTAATTATTTGACGAACGCAACCTTCAGTAATGCGATCTTCGTAACTTTTCTGTAAGAACCTAATATGCAGCTTTATATTGTACACATGTGTAACTATAACTTGGTAGTCTAGGTACACACATGTACATGCAATATTTTTTTCCTAACTGCTCGTCCTAACAGTTTTTAGACTAGCTTGCAAATTGCATGACCAAATTGCAATTTTAATCCAAACCTGAAAACGTTCACTGCGCTGGCTTTGGTTAAACACGCGTTGAAACTCAATTTAGCTCACATTTTAGGCGATTTTACATAGAATACAGTTTAATTTAGAAGAGGAGAGCTGGTTTAGGGGTTGTGAAACAATTTATCTAACGCTAGGTACATAGCTGGCACAGCCTTTACTACACATATAACAAAACAATTGTTCAGCCAAGACTACATGTGCTAATAATATCATAAAGAGGGTGTTTCTGGTGACTCGTAGGCTTCATAAGATCAAAACTACTAGACTTTAGCTAGCACACACAAATTTACGCTATCTTTGAAGCGGCTTGATTTTGACCAGGGGTTACCAAATTGTGGGGTGCGCCTCCTTGGGGGGCGTAAAGACTCGTCAAAATGTAGTAGCGGGCGCAGATTTTAATTTTACTCAAACATTAATTTTAGGCCCCCCTTATGTGCAACAGAAATAAAATTGGTAGCCCCGGATTTAGGCGCTTAGGCCTTGTATTCAGTCAGTGTTGCCAGCTTTAGAGGCGTTTGACCGTTTAGGCTTGGCTCGCGTGCCTGAACGCATTGCCCTACTTTATGTAGATTTGCTAGCTGGAACATAGATAAAATGGCGTTGCATCGGCTATTTAATGTTAAAGTTTAGTGCTAAAGCTTCTGAAAATATGTTCGTTCCGCTAAAGTATGTTTTAGTTGTGAGCTCATAGTGGCTAAATTCATATGTTTTGTGATATAAACAGTCAGATTTTTTCCTCGTTGCAAATAATGTTGGCATCTCATTCGAGCATGAGTTGGTTCTTCTAAGCATGATTGGGTTGGAACTGGTGCTTATAAGATTCATCGAGCTTATAAAACTCCTTGTGATTGAATACAATGATGCTTTGACTAGCTAGACAGAAATGGTTGAATATCTTTATTCAATTGTAGACCACTTTTCTATTTAACCCGATTTCAACCTTACCGAATATCCTTGTTTATGAAATAAGACGTAATAAACTAATAAATCGAGTCGGGTGGGTAATAAATAACAAATAAGTTAGTTACGCCCTGTAATCACCGAAGAAATGCTAGGTAATAACAGGGGGTTGTCACCACGCGGCCTGATTACGGAGCAGGGAGCAGGGGTCGGCACCTACTTCTTACTTTACGAACGTTTTACACCAGACCTGGCCGCCATTCCACTCGGTCCACAATACAATCACAATGTATAGTGGCGGAATGAAAATGTTCGTCGATTTTCAACTTGATTTGTTCAACGTATCACGATTACATTCTACCTTTTGAAACTGAATAACAGAATACACCGATAATTTAACGTCACAAATTATGTCAAAATGTGTTCATGATCAAGGCTCTGGTGCAGGCGAAAACCGACTCTAAGGTGACGAACATTTTCATACCGCGACTGTACATAATATGCTCTTTCTTGCGAGGAACTTGGACCTAGATTCGCGCAGTTTATAAGACTGCAAGTTTAACTGTAGGTTTACTGAATATATAGGACTAGCGGCCGCCCGCGGCTTCGCTCGCTGCGTTCTCGTTACGCCCTGTTCCCATTACAATATCTTTACAAATTGTAGCCTATGTGTTATTTTGATGTATAAGCTATATTATTGTTAAGTGTCATTAAAAGCCGTTCAGTGGGTTTTACGTGAAAGGGTAACAAACATCAATCCATCCATCCATATTTACAAACTTTCGCGTTTATAATATAAGTAGGATATAGGGTACGGTTCTGTCTGAAATTCTTAGATTAACTTTGATAAATGTGCTGTGCTGGCTTTCTCGTCAATTTAGGATAATAGTTCATATCTACCGTACGGAGACCAAAGTATTTTCTGCTTTTTTTCCAAATTGTTTATTCCGAAGCAATTTGGTCCAGCTTAGAAGCAAATTGGTTCGAATATCCGATTCCCTTTGCGCACACACGAGCAGAGAGCAGAACTGATGGTCCGTACCGTGGCCGCCGGCCAAAATGAATTTTACAGCTAAAATTAAAGCAGTAGGGAAATTGAATAAAGTTTTTTGACGAATTGCTTAATTCAGTTTTTTTTAAATAAGAGTTTTAGGATCGAATATAGTTTAAGAGTTTTAGGTTAAGTGAACTGGTGGGACACGGTAGTTGGTTTCCATTTCTCCCAAGTTTAGTCGTGTGGAACGTCTTAGGAGTATTTAATTTGTAATTAATTGTGTTTTAAATAATCCTAAAACTACCTTAAAAACAGTGTTAACTAAAGATCAGCAAAAGTACGAAAAAAAACAATGATGATAATGACATTAACCCTTACTTACAAGCGTTTTTCAGTGTTTAAGCAACTGCCATCCGGTAGGTAATGTCTAACAGTGACAGGGCGAACTTTAAGCAGTGCGTCACAACTAAGTAACGCCTGTAAGTAATAAATAATTAATTAGTAAATATTAATTAAGAGATGATTAACTATCAGTAACAAAGATAGCAGGTCCTAAGTTGTAGACACACTGTAATGGAATGCACCGAGCGATGCGTATGAGCACTTATCTGACTGCATTCTACGCACTGTGTTGTCACTCGCCGACCCGCCCTTGACCCGCACAGCTTTGGGCATAACTCCATTACACGGACGTTTACAACTCGCTATGGATAACTGCATTTTGCGTATTACCTTGCTTACCATTTGTAACGGATTTTACTATCGAACTACAAAATTATAATTTACGAGCGTGCTCAACTTTGCCTTTGTTACGTGCAGTTTTATCAAAGCGTTTCTAAGCTATTTTTAACGCTCGATTAAAACGTGCATGGAGAAACAAGTTTTCTTTACCATTTTTGCCTTCCGCTTTCTAGATATCCGAACTTGATTTGTGGTCGCGTATATCCAAAGCGGAAGCATGAATTTCATGCTAATTTTGACACCAAATTGATAATTTGAAATTAACAATTATAAACGATATCAATTTTGGTGGTTGATATAATCTCTAAGTCTACATTTTAATTTGCATATAGCTATACGTTTGTGTCTTACATAATAATACGTATGGTTCGAAGCCTTATTACGCTGAAACCAGGGGACTATACACTATAGCTTATGACAAATTTTGCTTTGATTTGCGAGGTTTGGGTAGGTAAAAGAGTAGTCAATGTCAGTGTCCATTACATATGTACAATTGGGGGTCACCAAAGAACTTAATTGTAATATTTAGCCTTATTCTGCAATCTGGCCGAGTTTGGGTCAAGAATAAGATGAGTGGAAGGAACGGGGGAGGCCTTTGCCCAGCAGTCGGGAAGACCGGGCTGAAGAAATACAAAATGGTTGTTTTTTGTTGTTGGTTGTTGCTTTGATTCATTCATAAGAGTTGTTGTTGGTTTTTTTAACCACTGATACTTATCTGTGTTTTAGCAGACTTCGGAGCCAGGTGGGCCGCTGCAGGCATAATTTAGTAAAATGGGGGTGCTCCAACCACGCGGACTGCAACTGCGGAGCCCCACAGTCTATGCCTCATTTGCTGTCTTGCCCAGAGTGCCCTAACACCTGAACGCTGAAAGACTTGACAGACGCCACGGAAAGCGCAATTAATGTGGCCCACTTCTGGGCAAAACACATATAGGGACAAAATATCACGGGAACCTTCGACACGACGAAGAAGAAGCAGACAACTTAGGAGGATAATTTGATAGGAGTACTGTAGTCATCAGTATTCAGTGATGGTAGATGGTCACGGCAGGAGCGCGGAGGTGGCGCATCGTCGATCGATACCACCGCAGTACCACCTCGCTGTTCCTTTAGAGTAGTTGGTTCTGCTTCTCATAATTCTTTATTGCGATTACAGAGACATTTACAAATAAGTGATAACACAGGACATAGGCGAGCTTAACCCGAAAAATAATTTTCTTCCAGCAAACCTTTGGGGCTAAGAGAGAGCTATAATTAAAATGGTAGTAATGTTTACTAACTTGCTTCTTAATTTACCTTAAATTTACTCTGACAGTGCAATTATGAGTAAAAACTGATTTTTTGTATCTAATGTAAGTTGTTTATGCAGCGTCACAGGTATTATCATCTCCATAAATAAAAAAATGTCTTATGTAGGTATGTATTTTAAATCACTATCAAATTTATGTCACTAAAGGTTGAATTTATTTAAAAAAAAATTTACAGGTGTGTAACTCAAATTTTTGCTGACTGTTAGACATTGATTTTGTATTGTTTATCTTTTGACCACAACTTTGACAGTATTTTATTATGGCATCGACCCTTCTGCTGTAGGTACCATTAAGTTTGTCGAATTTCCGTACACTGTTGGTTAGTCCATCCAAGATGCCGAAGTATTTATTTACACTCGAACCTTTAATAGCCGTCTCGCGTTCTCCATCGCCTGAAGGAGTCTACTTAATGACGTCACCATAGTGCTTTACCTACTTGAGCAGCCATCGCTGGCGACAGTGACATCAGCGTTCTAATAATGACGTCACGATGGCAAATGTTCCCTCTTGGATTGGATCCACAAGCCCATTATTTATCCGCGTGGATCTCGCAGTAAATATTAATGTTGGTTAATTGAATTTGTACAATCATCGCAACCACAGATAGATACAAACCCTATCTTAATTTTGAAAATGTTGATCTTTGAAATCTGCTTAGCTTAACATCAATGTGAAATTAAATTCTAAAATATAGAAACGTGATGATATCCCCTCTAACTTAGGGTTAACCCATATTGTTGTTGTATGGGTTGATCCATCAACCCATACAACAATAATAGGGGTACATACAACATATCCCATACAAACTAACAAATTCAATATATTAGATTATTGTGACCTGATGCTTATAAGCTTATGACAGACCGTACATTCGTTGAAAATAAATATGTTTTCTTCTTTTTAAATAAATTTTATGGCTAAATCAAAACGAAGGAGCCTAATTCTCGGGCCGACCGAGATCATTTAGCAATTTTATTTTATTGCTTCTTTTCGAATAAGATAAAATTGCAAAATTATCGAGATCGGCCCGAGAATTAGGCCCGAAATATGTAGTTTAAAAAAATAGTAGGTACCTAACTATTAAGCTTTGATTAAATTAGAGTAGGTATGTATGTACTTCATAACAAATCCGATAAGACTATTATCACAATGTTGTTTTTATGTCACGAAATCAGTTAGTTACTGAAATACGATTTAACTAATGAGTGTTTTCATTACTGCGTCGTTATTTGATAGTAAAATTAATGAAGTAGGTACTTAAAATTAATGATATGATTGAATTTAATATTGATTGACTCTGGGTGAGAGAGACAAAGGCCTTAAATTATAAATATGTATCATTTAATCGAGGACTGTCCTAAATAGGTACACAAGGATACGCATCAGACTATACACTGCTAGCTCTTATGTCCTTGCAGTAAGCGTCATTTTTCTTTGTGTTTGGGTAACTTGAGGTGTATCCCACTGTACTACTGCGTCCCGTAATTAGGGGCAAACAGACCCTGACGCTGTAAATCCTCAACACTAGATGCATCGGCTAACTTGCGTAAAGAAAAAGATTCAGAAAGAGAGATTAGTTCAGATTTTAAAGTTATTTTAGCAACTATTGATATTACTTAACTATTACTTCACACTAAGTACTAAAAATAAAGCAATAAAAAAAAACAAAATGTATTTATAAGTACTACCCTATTTATAATTGCTAAAATAACTTTGAAATCTGAACTAATCTCTCTTTCTCCCAAATTCCCCCAATTCAAGTTACGAGTAACATTTGTATTCCAAATATTTCTTGAATAAATCGCTTCCGATAATGTTTTAATATCATGCTGAAATTCCTGCCGCATGATATTAAAGAAACTTCTAGACCGAAGAAACATGCCTTGTAAAGTTCACTGACCTCAGGCCTTGGGTTTGGCAATTCATGACGCTTACGCAGCAGCGATGAAGATAGTTTGGAGGAGTGCCAGTTTGGTCAAGGACATGTCATGTTATTGGTGTAATAGTCAACCCATACTATAGAATTTGGCATAAATTTTGAACTGGGTAAGGAGTTGGAAAAGCTGATTAGTTTCCTATGAATATGTGGTAGAAAAACCATGATTTTGAGCCTGTGTTCAGTCTGAGTTCTGTCCTGGAATACGAGCCCTAGTTACTAAGTCGTTAATATTTTACGTTGTTGATAAAAATAACTGCTCCCGATAATTTTCACAGATATGCACTAACATTAAACTAATTCAAACTTTGCGCGTGGTTTAGCGTTGAGTCCTAAATAAATGACTTTCTAAGCCAAACAATGAAATTGCAGAAGAATTTAGGTTCAAAGAATCATGAGTAGAAAAACATACTCGTGGCATTCGATATAATCACGCTAGAGCTAGCACAAAAACAAAGCTGTGGACTATAGGCCACAGACACAACACACATAAGAATAGGGATGATCCATTTCGTAGGTCACGGCATCGATAAGAGGTGATATATTGCAGATAAGCTCAACAAGGTTGGAGATATCCAACACCATAACTTATATTTATTGACCTTCATTGTTCCATAAAGTGTCTCCAGATGCGACACCATTGAACTGGAGATGTGCCAATGGAGTCAGGGAGTTGGGGTCAGGGTCATGGTTCAATGGTGTTGCGTGTTAAGCTCGTCGCAAGCTTAAGCATTGATTTGTCAATGTTGGACACGCACAAATACTTTAACCAGCTGGATGTTAGTACCTACTTCGCGCAAGTCATAGGTCTTAGAAGCAATGTGGCATAGCCTGCTTGATTCTATAACTAGAAACAAGGTTTTTTTTATACCACTAACGGATGGAACAAGCGTATGGCCCACCAGATGTTAAGTGGTAACCATCGCCTATAACAAAGCATTGCCTCGTAGGTCACACATGTCAGGAACGTGCTCTACGATGAACTGCCCTGCGTCCATCAACTTTCGGCATACAGATGTTGAGCCTCACGTGCCAGTTATTTCACCGGTACCCATACCCTTCAAACCGAAACATAGCAATGCTGCAGAAATAGGCATGGTGGTACTACGCATCCGGACGAGCCCTTCACAGAGAGCTCTACTACTAACTAGGTTCTGTATGGTCACTGTTAGATAGGTATTCAAGCAATTTTGAGCTGAGTGCTTTCATGCTTCAGATGGACTTACAGCCCCGAATGAAGGCTTTAAGGCAGTCGTTAAGTTTGGCCATGACGGAAACCTTACTGTAATTAAAAACCTTCGTTGTTCAATTTGCTCATCGACATGACTTGGCTAGTGCACCAGATTATAGATTCCCTGCCAGCTTTTGCTTAAATTTGCTTTGTGAAAACGTTACTCAAAAATGTGCCGCACAGGACTCTCCACCTTCTGTTTGAGTGGGTAATTTGTAGCACTTCACGCTCGTGTGAAGAGAGGTAGGTAATGATGATTTTATGGGCTGAATATCTCATGTGCACGGCATCACTGCAGACTTGTGACTTAAATATACCCACACTAGCGGCCGCCCGCGGCTTCGCTCGCCCCGTTCTCCATTACAATATCTTTGTAAATTGTAGCCTATGTGTTATTCTGATGCATAAGCTATACTATTGTAAAGTTTCATTAAATTCCATTGAGTAGTTTTTACGTGAAAGAGAATCAAACATCCATCCATTCTTACAAACTTTCGCGTTTATAGTATTAGTAGGATATATCTAGATATAATTGACAGTTATGGCCTTTATTCCTTAGCCATCCTGCTTTTAAGGGTTCGAGCTAGTTTTTGGGCCGCAATTATTCTCTTTGGAGTTTTACCTAGAACTTATAAAGTTTCTTTTCATCTATTTGATGAAATCACAACGATCGCTTTTGTGCTATTCAAGGGCTAATCCTCAAATATAGGGTACGATATAACTTGTGCCGTAATTTACGAGAATTTGATATTAACGAGCAAATCAAAGGAATTACTCGCATTAGTCTCGAAAGTTTGGATTTAAATCCGATGTCGAATCCCGAGTCCTTTGCCGAATTAATCATAACGACTCAGGATCGGAATAATTTCTGTAGTTACTAAGCTAGTTATTTAATTCGAGTTAAATTATTTTAAGCAAACGATCAATCGACTCCGAAGTTATTTGCTGACGCTGCGGGATTTCAGTCAAAATGTGTCCGATATTGGATTTAAATTATTGTACACAGCTGTGGAGAAACCAGTAGGCCTACCACAAGCACTGTCTGGCTCTGTCTCTGGGTTTGAGTCTTGTGAGTGCACCAGTGTATTATACTGTGTTTGTGACATTGCGACGTAGGATTGAATTTAGTCTGCACTCACACAGACTCAAAACTAGAGCCAGAGACAGAGTCAGATAGAGCAATTGTAGCAATCCTATAGCTGTTTGGATACAAGTATAACGTCAACTATAATCGTGTTATTTTTGATCCATAGTGCCGAAACGAAATCTATGGTCGATATCTCTATGGCGATATCATAAAACGCATGAAGAGATGGGCAGCAGGATCTCCTAAGTATTGAACTTGCGGTCACAAATCTGCATGCCAAGCATGGTGACTACGACAAACCATCCCATTGCAAGTAGTTGTTCAAGCTGATAAATGTTTTGAAAGGTAGCAACCATAGCTGGCGACTCGACTGTGACTCAATTAAGTTGTCTGTTTGTATATTCTGTGTCCGGGGTAACGAATTTATCCGGGATTAATCAGGAAGGTTTAGCTAACTGTCTGTAATTTGTTCCAGGTAAGGATCCGCTGTAATTCCTGGATGATTTATGGTGAGCTTTCGGTTATCGTTAAGCTTCAACGTTCCCAAATGGATATTTAAAAGCTTTGAAGTTTCATGATTGAAAATGTTTTGCAAATGTGTTGTTGGAAATTGAGTTCCTACACATTAAGTAATCCGGCTTTTATATTGAAAGTTGGGTGGGAGCTTAAGTTGGTACTCTCTAACCGTGAAGGAAAACACTGAACGGACTAAGAGATGTATATACATCTCTTAGTCCGTTCAGTGTTTAGTGTGTTGTGTGTAGAACCGTATCAAACATTGAAGCAAGGTCAATGTTTGGGAACTATAGTCACACTTGGGAACCAGGAATTCATATGCTGATGATAATGATGAATCTCTTGATGAAAACCTTGGGACGTATTGAATAAATATTTTTTTAAAAAGGTAGATCAGAGCGACATGGACTGGTGTATTGTCGTAGTTATTTATTTTATTTTATTCAAACAAAATGCTATTTGGGCTCACAGCTCATGCCAAAGCGTCCAAATACTAGAAACATTTCTTTCATAATATAACTTACATTCATTATAAATAAATAAATATATTGGACAATCCACGCAATACTATCTAGTCCCAAACTAAGCAGAGCTTGTAATATGGGAACCATATAGCTGATATAATACTTAAATTACTTTTTTTTGTAAATACATACTCAGAATACAATATAACACCCAGACAGAGAACCAATTATTTGTTCTCGGTGGGGATCGAACCCACGACCTACGGCGCAGAAGGCAGAGGTACTAGCAACTGAGCTGAGAGGCCAGTCCAAGAGTCATTATAGCTGTGAATATTCCAAATTACAGTCAAATTAAAAAATACAATTAAATAAATAATTTATAATTCTGTTTGAAGTCACCATTCGAGGTTCATTTTCCAGTCAGTAGTTTAGTTAGCATAGCACGTATTTTAAGTTTAGGTACCACATTCGGTTTATCACGTTCACTACCACACGTTTATTACCACCAACCTAATCTACTATTCATAACGTCTAACTAACAATTACCTGTATGCAAATTATTATTGGGCACTTTACTTCTCTACCAAATTATTATTGTACAAATATTCAAATGCCTCGACGCACTACGTAATAATAACTATTACAAGTATGTGTTATTAATAGTGAGTGAAATTATAATAAGCGACTACCCAATCTTGCTAGAACTGATGACCTACCAAATTCTATGCATATCGGGTCAACGGCTCGACTAGATACATAGATAACGTTTTATTGTACACCACAAAAAACTATAGCGAAGTACAATGGGCGGTCTTATCGCTATGAGCTATTGGATGAACAGGATTTTTTTGAATTACGAAAAGGCGATACCATAAGGGCGTCTACACTATATCTATTAGCCTGGAAGAAATCGCTTTCAGCGATAAGGCCGCCCATTGTACTTTATTTTATTACGCTGTTACTTGTGATGTATCCTTGTGTACAATAAAGTGTTATCTATCTATCTATCTATCTATTATGAGAATTTTGACTATTTATTTAAACTAAATTAGCATGTAATTTATTTATATCGGAACTATAGAAACATAAAACATGTACCTATACATAATTACATAGACATACACATTACTATACCTATAGTTTATAAACATGAACACATATATAGCAATAATTATACGTAGGTACATAATTAAACTGATAACAGACAGTTAAATATGCTTAGACAATGTTGATTCGTTTAATTTGTTAGAAATATTCGCTCCCCTGATCAATGAAGTACAGTGTCGTTTGAAAGGGCTTTGTCTAGGCTCGTACAGATTGGAATCTCCAAAAATATACGTTGATAAAATCGATTTAAAAAGATGCTAAATTTTTATTTAGGCGATAGATCCCTTACCATTTTAAGATGGTCATTTCATTAACAAAGTCGTAAAATGAGAAACCTAGCGGCTTCGTTTAAATGTAAGTAATTGGTTAATATTCTTGCGGAGCTAGTTAAAAGTTGAACGCTTTAATTTGGTTAACAGCATCCCGGGCCTAAGTAATTGAATGATTGATCTCATTACACTGAGGATGCTCGGGGGCTTACGGTCGCTAGCACTTTTATGTAAAACAAAAGAAATATTAGCTATATTGTAACTGTAATATAAAGACTGGCTTAGCTCGTGAGATAGGAGACACTTTGAACCACCCCTTCATAACGTAATACACACACAAACAATCGCGTTAACTATTATTAACATTACACTTTATTTATAAAAAAACGTTTAAATTTATAAAAATTACACAAGTAACAGTTTAGCTATCTGCAGATCGGCACACGATCTAGTTAGTACGTTACTACGTACTTGACTTAACCAAATCAGTTCTAAACTGAAGCTTCTCTAAAAATATTACATACAGCATACAGAGTATAAAAATATATGAAATGCCTGATGTAATTAAGTCTTTTTGTGTATAAGAAACTACGATTTTTAATCTAGGTAGTTGGACTAGCTCTAAAATATTGACGAAGGGACCTCTGGCAGATACGTATTTTCCAACTAAAGGGGTACCGTAAAACGATTTCATTATTCTTACGTATAGTTACTGTCATGTAATATTGTCTGAAATAAAGATTTTGTATTTGTATTTTGTATTTCACAAACAATAACAATTTACTCGGATGAGATGCAGCGAGAAACTCGATTAAGTTTATACATTGTCGATGCACTCAGGATATCAAGTCTAGTGCTTCTTGCTATCCTAGGGCTGCTTTTGGAATAACAATGTTTTTATATTCGGTCTTCAAAAAAGTATAAAATATTCTTGTTTTATTTTTTGTAATCTTTCACTCTGCTGTACAAAAAAGTTATATTTTATTCTTCTTTGTTTGCGTCCAAAAGTTTGTTTTGTTTTGTTTATCTAGAAAGTTGCGTTTCGTGCACGTCAAGTAATATATTTATTTAGCGTGCTATTCATTCACTAGGTTTGAATTTCGGTGGTGGTAGTGTTGCATATGTCAGATTACAATACGAGTTTTGTTATGGTACAATACGAAAGTGACAGAAAGTCTAGGCTAGGTTCCAAATGTCAAAAATGAAGCCGATGTCGATTACGAGTTGACTGAAGGCCTGCGCACACCTAGATCGCTGGCGATGGCGGCCAATGAAACGCTGTCAAATATCGCTGTCAAATTTGACAGCGTTTCACTGATCGCCGACGCCAGCGACCTAGGTGTGCGCAGGCCTTTAACCCGGGAACGGTGACCTATATGTCTGTGAGACCGGGTGACTTGAAAAATTCGAATAACTTTTTCCCTCGCCGGCGATTTTCGTTGCGATTTCGAGTAGCTGCCTGATTTCCCTTCCCCTACCGTGATTTTAACTCGCGACGACGGAGTAGGCGCAAGTTTTTGAGATTTGGTGCAAACCCGGTGCGGTAGACCGGGGTCACCGAATATGTAAGTAAAATAGGCAGAGTTGAATTATTGATTATTCGTTTTTTAACAGGTTTATGCATATTTTTTACTTATTTTTGCTAGTGTGCTACTGCATTATTTTATAATCAGTAAGTTTATTGCACGATTTTATCAATTTTATCGTAATTACACAAAATTATTCTTCATCTTGATTCAAATATAAACTTTGTTACAGCATGTCGTACAAAAGCGAATATCATCGTATATAACCCCTTCTCCATGAACTGCTTGATGCCGACAGACGATCATCAGAAAGACCAAAGTATAAACTTGCCACAACTGCGAGAAACATTTGTGTTTTTAGCATGTAGAGCCTTATTGCAGTATTGCAGTGTTGACTGAAGAAACGTGATTTTCAAAGTTTTTTTTTTGTTGGTAGGATGTCAATTTTTGTTTATTTTAAGTAAGTTCGGAGAGTCTAGAAACTGAAAGAACTGAAAAAAAATCATAAATATGTTGTTTGCTGTATTTTAAACGTTCAAAAAGCTATAATGTGTAAAAACGAACTAATTTTACAGGTTCTATGTGAAGTTGTCTAATCATAAGAAAAAGTAAATAAACGAGGCTGTGATTCATGAAGTATCATTGTTTTATTGTCATATTATTTATAATTCATAAAAACAATGGCAAAAAAATAAAAGATTCATAAATATCTTTCATTGAAAAACCCGGTGCGTGGGACCGGGGTCACCGAAAATGTAAGTCAAATCGACGTCACCGTTGGCGGGTTAAGGCCCCTGGCCAAAATAACGCCTTCTACAAACTGAGAGGATGTCTCTGTGTACGTACTCAGTCGTGAGGCTATTTCATTTATTTTGGCTGTTTCTTAGATCGTTTTCCAATTCGGTCGTTATTTTTAGTTTCGTCGCATAAGACCGCTTCTTCATAGTTGGTTCGCAATTAAATCGTTTTGCGCCAGCCTTGCCAGCGGGAAAGTAATTGTTTTGCACGCGTCTTCGTCTGAATACAAAGTGGATATTGATCCAATAACGTTGTGTTGTCTTGTAGACATGGAGGTTTGACTCTGCTTGGATATTGCTTCAAATCAAAGCTTATATATAGATATTGCTTTAAATCATAGGATATATGAATGAAGACTGTCTTCAAGTTCAAGAGTTCAATAAATTTAAACTTGTTTTAAACCAATCGCACTTATTTCTGTGATTGAAAATTATCGTTATTAATTAACTTTATTATAAGAAAAGGTCACTTGGTGATAAGAAAGCTAGATCAATGACCAGGACTGGGTAGATCGTTTTTTTACAATAAGAAAAAACAGGGTTGAAATACAGTGGGCAGACTTATTACTTTGAGCGATTTTTGTCAGACAACCGTTAACGACTGGAGAAATAGCTATTCTAAAAAGGTCTGCGTGCCCAAAGTCAAAAACACCCGGAAAAATAATGTTTCACGCAAAAAACTTATTCGTTGGTAACAAAACTGCATTAAATGTAATCAAAGTCGTTTCGTAGAAGCTTAAATATAGAAAGCAATAAAGGGTCATAAAAACCAGGGTCACGGAAACTCATGGAAACCAATCATACCCCGTTATTATTACAGAAGGTAGGCGTACCTCAAACACAAGCAAAAGGTCACATTATAGCAGAGGTTTTGACGTGACAACGTCTTTTAATTTGATGGAGCCGGCTGCACGTACGAAAAACCATGACTCATGCGGCGTTACCTCGCTCTGAGGCGTTCCATTTAAGGCTTGAAGTGCAAGCGAGAGCGCGGAACGAGCGACAATGGCACAACCGGCCTCCGCTTTCGGCAGCGTTCGACATCTGTCTCTCTCCTACTTGAGTGAGCGATGTGTCCGCGTGGACAGCTATATGACGTCACGTTCAACTATCGTCAGTAAACCGACTTTACAGACAACAGATTTTTTTTTATAGATATTATAACTTTTGACTGTTCCGTAGGAAGTGATGTTCCACCTTCCAAGTCTCTGTAAACCTTCGAAGCTGTAAGCAAACATTTACTTTACGACCTATCTGCTTGTGTCTATAAGCGTAGGAATCCATTGACACCCACACATTGTCATCCACAGGGTAAGCGAAGTACCCACACATGCTGATGCGAGGTTAGTAGGCCATGGAGACAGATTTATGTCCGGGGGGAATTTCATATCATGGGGTGCATGGGAATGGCAGATGAGATGAGTTCAATGAATTTTTATCATGGAATTAAGATGGAAACCATTTGAGGCTTCAGTGAAGTATGAAGATTGCACGATGGAATGCATAATTTAGTGTTTTCTTTTGGCTTTTATTCTTATTATTCCGGGAATCCGAAATCTTTGCCTCAGACATTGTTTTGTGTAGTGTTTCAAAGCGCTCGTGGCATAGATAGCTTGGACATTCCTAATCGATCAACAAGTTGCTCTGTGCGGTCACCGTTGCCTGCTTAGTGGTATTCACATCTGTAACCCAGATGGAGGATTTTGAGCATCCTACAAAAAAATCGATTGTCTGTAAAGTCGGTTTACTGACGATAGTAGTAGAAACGTTATACAGCTGTCCACGCGGACGCATCGCTCACTCAAGTAGGAGAGAGCCAAATGTCGAACGCTGCCGAACGCGGATGCCGATTGTGCCTCTTTGTCGCTCGTTTCGCGCTCTCGCTTGCACTTCAAGCCTTAAATGGAACGCCTCAGAGCGAGGTAACGCCGCATGAGTCATGTTTTTTCGTGCGTGCAGCCGGCTCCATCGAATTATAAGACGTTGTCACGTCAAAACGCCATAGAATGATCGGACCACTAGCCGGTTATAAATCAAAAGTTGAATCCATTAATAATAATTAATTAGTTCAGCCAATAGTTTCATTGGCAGTGAAATTTCCAAACGAGTGAGTACATAAAGCATGAATGTGGATGATCTCAAGCGGAAATAATTCTATCTGAAGCTCTAGTTCACGAGAGTATGCACTGAAAAACCATTTCAAATGGGTTTATATTCGTTCGGATGCTTGTGGCGAAACTCCACTGCTACTGGAGTGGAGTTTCGCTACTGCTATGAAATACAATTAAAAATATTTTTTATTAATAATTATATTTCGTGAGCTGATAATATGTACGGAACAGATCAACTACGAGTAGTTTTATCAAATTTGATTGAAGCCTATATCTAAATGCCTGTCCCAGGCACTACTGCGTCCTGCAAGTACGGCTTGAGTATAGTTTATTAAAAGAAAGCGGTTTCTCATTTGACTTTGCAGCTGTTGTGCCTTTCCTATAGATTATTGTAGTTACTTCAAATTTTTTAAACTGAATATTTGATCTAATCGCTGCTAATATAATATCCGCTATAATATAAACTTTCTCAATAGCTTGTGCGGTTCCGTAAACATTGGAAAACTTTTCGTACGGAAAGTAATTCCGTAGCACGAATATTAGTTATCTAAAGTTTTGTTTCATATTTGCCTATACTTATTAGTTTAAAAGTTTCTTGAAGCAGATAATTAAAGTTTTTTCAGAGAAGTGAGGTAGGGTAGATCATTTATTACATGGCTTATCTTACCGTTAAACCTATAACAAGTTTCATGAGACCGGATCACTAGTACCCTTACCAATGCCTGATTCACTTCGTCATCTTTCTAAAGGTACGGCCACATCTAGGCGATAAGTAGTAAGTCAAGGAGTCAAAAACAAAAGTGTATTTATTCAGTAGGATTACAAGAATCACTTTGAAACGTCTTAAATCTAGATGAGTCTAGGTGCCAGTTCCACGCGACCAACAGCAATGAGTGTTGCTTTTGTCGCATATAAAATATTTATTTATTGACTCAAAAATTGTTATAATGTCCCAAAGTTAAGGGCCGAGCGGGATTTGAACCCGCGACCTCTTATTTTACACAGGCCTCATCTCTACTATAAAATAGTCTTGTTTGAATACAAGCTAAAATGTAAATCTCTTGGGGTTTAGTCTCGTATAGTCCCAAAGAAAGATTTATAAAATTTTATTTTAAAGTACACTAAGTCGTGCTCTTGCACTTGTCTTCTATAAAAGATTTGAGAAAGCAGACAAGCTCTTAGTTCCTCTCTACTTAATACTTTACTATTCAGTAGTAGAGTGGTGTACTTAACCTCTCCGCATCGCTGGTATAAGTATCTACCAAGATATCAGATTACATCATGGATTGGTACACTGTAAAGGTTTTTGACTCGTGTGAGAAAAGAAATTGGAACCATATTCCATATACAGGGTGTTACAAAACTACCCGTAAAGCTATAATGAGGTTAAATGGGGCTTTAAAACAATTTCTTTACCGTAGTAACACTGTTTAGCATACCCCAAAAAAAATAAAAAATATTATTTTTTTAACATTTATGACTGAAAAATAGAAAAACTACTAAAATAGACAATTATTAGGTAAAATAGGTGAGTAGGTCTTTCTGTTAAATAATCTGGTTAAATAGTAGGATTGATAATTTGACAATTTAATTAATTTTTAATTTAATTATTTAATTTATTATGTATTTAATTTTTTACGGGATATTTTATAACACGTATAACCAAGAATTTAAATCCTCGGCTTTTCATCATGCTCGCTGTGATGCCTGCGACAGGATTTAAGATAAGTATAGGCATAGCAGATACCATTTACCAGATTACACACTCAGCGTACTCCGCGTAATCCACAAGAAAAACTGGTTAACATGTGCGAAGCTGACTAAGCCGCGAGTTTCGGCACGATGTTTTATGCCTTTTCTAAGGCATACATTTTCTCATAAGTTGATTCTTATTGACAAATTTTGGTTTCAACTGTATTTCCACAGCTCATATTGTGAGATCCGGTTTCTCTATAAAAGTCTTACGAGTGTCGCCTAGTTATTTCCTCAGACTGTTTACAGCGGCACTGTAATTCCCCAGCCCCCAGCCCCCAGCCCCCAGCCCCCAGCCCCCAGCCCCCAGTCCCCCAGGCTCCCCAGCCCCCCAGCCGGCACACAGAACAATGCCGGAGGTTACAGCGATGCGATAAGCGAATAACCAACTATAATGGAAAGAAAAACGCAACGAATAGCAGCTATTGTGTTTTATATTCTATGGAAATGATTGCATTATTGCTTAAGAGCGCTGTCCTAAATGCTTTTCTATGTGCTAATAGTATTTATAGTGAGTTGAAGCACAAGAGATACCTAAAGCTTAAATCCTGCCGCAATGCTGTTTCTTCTAGACGAGGTCACGAGACATGTTTTGTGAAAAAAGCAGGTAGCACACCGCATAATCTAAATGGTGTTAGTTGTTCCTTTCTTGTTTACAAATTTTGTCACATATTTCTCGAATATTCTCTTTGTGAATCTCTTTCTTTACGCAATCAACGTAAGAAGTTTGTTTATTGTGCTACTTTAAGCCTCACGTAAAAATATGCGAGTACGTTCTCATTCCTTTCATCGCGAAATAGAAACTTCCAGCCTATAAATATGCTGTTACTGCTAAACTTGTATTTATTTGCGAAACCTGATGCTTAGGACCCTAAAATATCTAGACTGTCTTTAGTATCATGAGTTTGTGAGCTGTTATTTCAGCTATGTTTTGAGGGGTAAGTTCATAACTTGATGTAGGTACTCACGTTACTCTTGTCGTAAGCCTTATTTAAGTACTCATTTATGAATGCGTTGATATGTTGTGCTGGATTTGTTAACTGTGATTTTAGAAGTACTCGTAAGAAGGAAAGGCACTGTAACACTGATTGCACACTGAAAATTTGGTAGAGCGTGAACATAAAAATGGTGCTACTAGTACGTTGCTTGTGGTTTAATTTGGGCATGGTTATAGGTAAGTATATTGTATTGCACTGGTTATCTAACAGGGCCTAGTATGAGAACATACCTGGGTGGGTTTATACATAGTACACAAAGAAAACTTTTATCTTCGGAACACGTTTCTAGAACAGCTGTAGTCAGACTTTTTATGTTCTGAAATAAAACCCAAATTTGTAGATAAGTACTCCTAGGGGAGTGGTTGGTCTACCTCCAGTTGGTAAGTTGTGACTAAGATAAGGTCTTTAGTTGTTGGAATTGGTCCCGATAGGATCTTTAAACACGATTTGTGCGTTGATGATATCTCTTTGTATTCAACTTATGTCATTGAATTCTACAGTACCCTCTATGGTATTGTTTGTAATAAGATACTATACAGGGTGTACTGTAAGTGGTATCTCTTCTGTAAATTTGTGTGAAGTACTATACAGGGGTTTCTATTATATCTTATTTGACTTTGGATGTAAATTACAATGTGATATAAAAACATCATCAAAAAAATCAAAAAAGTTGGCTACAGAACGATCAAGATACGCGAAATAATTTTTGACAGACGTTATTCATTATTATAATATTTATAGTATAGTATCAGCAGTAGACTATACTGCTAACCATGGGTACTTTAAAATGTGTAATACTGAAAAGATTGTATTCATACAACACGCTGTTGAAGGAACCACGATATATCGGGTAAGATTGCGGTCAAACGCAAGCTTATAAATTGTAAAAAAAGCCCACACGCATTGCCTCGCATGTCCTTTAGAAACGTGTCCAAATTACTATTAGAACAGACTATTAGAAGTCTCAGATTAGATTAATTTGTAGTTTCTAAATTTGAATATTCAAACGACGATTAATTGTCTCCCAAACAAATAATGAACCATCATAATAAAATTAACTTGAACAGTCAATTTTCGTTCATTAAATGGCTGAATATTATCACCCCTTATGTCTTCCTTCATATAATTTGACCTAGTTTCGTGGGTTCACCCCATAGGTATAATTAGGTAGTGTAGTTAGGAGGGACGTTGTGGCGACTGGGGATTTCTTCGTGGACTACATACGAGGCATAGATGTGGTAACCATAGGGTAACAAACTCTATGCTTCTGACACTCAACCGAGCACGCCAGTTAAAGGGACCTTTTATACGAAACAAGACGTGGCATGACATTTCTGGTTTCAAATCTTTTATAATTCTTGGTTTTTGTAATAAGTGCCCTAAAAGCTAAATAAATTATAGTTTAAAAAACTAAAAAAAAAACGCTTTTATAACTAATACTAATAATAAGTTTTATTTTAAACTTTTTAGTTCAATTAGTTATAAAAGCGTTTTTTTTTAGTTTTTTAAACTATATAATTTTTTTGAAAGTATTTTTTTTTTACAAGTATTTTTTTTTTCATATTATTTTTTTTTCATATTGTCATCGACCTTTGACAGGTGTGCAAAGTTTGAATCAAATCGGATCGTTCAAAGTAGGTTTTTTTATTTTCATATTTTTTTTCATATTATTGCATTGTCATCGACCTTTGACAGGTGTGCAAAGTTTGAATCAAATCTGATCGTTCAAAGTAGGACAAAATCGACCTCAAAGAGGTCGGTTACATACATACATACATACAGGTGAAGCTAATAAAAGCGTTATAATAAAAAAATAGGGACTAAAGAACCATGAGGATTGAAATCTATTTCAGTTTGGTTTTTGAACTAAACATTCGTATATAGTAGTTGCGATTATACGCAAAATTTAGGAACACGCACTGCGCTCATTTAGCACTTCCTTTACAACAGAATTCGTTTCAAGTTCCGGGTCCGAACTAGCTTCATGACCCGAGTCCGCTCGTTTATGACCCCCAACAACATGACATCGTAATTTTAGCCAAAAGTAATATAAAAGGATAAGTGCGCGTATAACGCCCTCTGGCGGACGATTAGCGATGTTTGTAGATATTTGACCGTAACGTTTTGGCATAAAAAACAATTACCACTGTTCGTAAGGGATATTAGGTGTTATGACAAAGGTTTGATAATGGTTATGAGGTCAATAGTGACCAACTAGTTTGGATTACGGTTTCGAATTTAGATGTTTACTTTGGGCACGCAACCCAAACCATATAGGACCCTCCATAGGTTTTTCTATTGTGTGAAATGTTCACAAATGTTTATTACTATTATAAATGTAACGTAAAACATTATCCATTCAGCTCAATCTTTATTTGAGCTTTGGCGGATTCATGATTTCAGTCAGACCTTTATAGGAGTTGCTAAAAAACATGATACCATTTTAATATTCGTAGAAATTAACATATTTTATATTACATTTGCAGTGGCGTATTGTCGGTGCAAAATATTGTTTCCCTTTGTCGTTTGCAAGTATAATAATAAAAAAGCAGTCTTTTATAAAAAAAAAACAAGGATTCATTCATATTTAAAGTTGGACAATAAGGAAATTGGAATGTTCATAACACAAAGAAGAATATCGTAATAAAGAGAGCGACGGGCGAACGCTGCGGGCGCGGCCAGACATGTAGCGAATTATATCAAACTCAAGAAAATAACTTGAAGTAAAGTTGTAAAATAAAATAATTGAAAAGCAATGTTAATTTCATCAAATGTTTACTTCACTTATGGTCATCTTCACTGCCCAGTGGTGAGCTCGTCACCAAACCATGGTTTAGTCAAGTTAATAGGCTAAACAATTTTCAAATTCTAAAAAAATCTTCAATATCACGTACTTTTACGTCGTAAAATATAGAGCTAAGGGGACATAAAGGCTTGCGGACATCGAAGCGTCCCACGGTGGCGATCAGTGAAACGCTGTCTAATATGTAGAACGCTTAGATGTGCGGACTATTTCTTTTTTTTTATTTACAAGAAAGCTCACCGGAACTTGACCGGAAACGTGCAGAGAAACGCTTCAAGTCCGACCACACGGACGCATACGGCCAATTAGATTCGGCTCTGAACGGAACTTCAGATGATACAGCCGGAAGTAGGGGGCAATTACTGCTAACCACTGCTACCTACCCTTAGCTTGGAGGCATGTTTTGTTTATGGTTACCCTTATTCTTCTATTTATCAGTATTGTTTTGCATTGGGGAATTCAGATTTCGGTTTTCTGCATTGTTCTGGTATTTACTGTGTTGTTTATGGTTTGTATTGAGAAAAATGCTCGAGGCTTTTTTTGCGTTTGCGTTCCGCATTGGAATACCATACAAGATCGGAGAAAACAAAAAGACACTCAACGTTTCAAGAGAAATTCAAAGTCCTTGAAGTTGTTAGACATGGTGTGCCTTATTCAGAGTATTTCCAACATGTTGCTGTTGAAACAAAATGACCTGACCTGCATTAAGAAGATCGCAAGGAACTTGGTGGATGGAGAACACTCAAAACTTATGGAAAATTATCAGCAGATTTGTGTCTGCTAATGATGATTATTAATGAGTATCTAGGCAGTAGGAAGTACACAAGTGCTCGGTCCGAAGGTCTCGGTGCGTCGCGTAAGGCTTCGCGAAGGCCGGGGCCGCTCGTGTAATCCCACTCAATGTAAGCAGTTTAAGATAAATGCTCAGTCTGTCTGTTACTTGATATTTATGCTGAAGTCCTACACTACCACCGTTTATTCTTTATTCCAGTATTTATTTCTTTGTTTTATAGGTACAAAATACAAATAGTTATTTTCAGTAAACTTAATCTAAGGTACATTTCATGGGTTTGAGACTCTCTTTTATACCTGTGCTAGAGAGTCTCGCTCTTCCGTAGTACATTTATGACTATGTATACTAAGTTTGAAACGAATCTTAAAAATTAAAAGCTATATCTTATACCTTTAAACGAGAAAATCTTGTATATATATATATATTTAGGATCTCGGAAACTGAGCCAACGATTTTCATGAAATTAAGTATACAGAGGGTTTCGGGGGCGATAAATCGATCTAGCTAGGATTCATTTTCAGAAAATGAGTCTGATTGTTAAAAAAAAACAAAAAACATAAACTGAATATGTGACTGCTCCTGCCATCTATTGACGATTGTGAGCAACTAACTGCAAGCATGTCCAGTAGATGGCGTTGTTCAGTAAGAATAAACCAGTAAAGATAATAATATCTATGCTTCTTATGATTTCTTAAAAATACAAATTAACGAAAAAAATTCCGAGCGAAGCTCGGTTACCAACTAGTAAAAGTTAAGTTAGAGACGTAAGTATGATTAAATTATGATAAGTGTGAGTTAAAAAGCAAAGATGTGGGTGAGGGTGTGTGCGGAAGTGTGTGTGTGTGTGAGCGTGTCGTGGGTAGACCTCCATGATTCCCCCAGTCTCTTGAGAGTCTGGTTAGCACAGAGGGAACCATGTAGGAGAACAAAAGAATAGGAGATTCACGATATAAAAACTTTCCTAGTCTCAAAGATAAAAATACGGTGTTTAGTGTTTCATAAAAGTATCGAAATAATAACACTAAAGATGCTACGGAATCAATGCAATATCGCAAGAAGGCACTATAGCCTAAATCTCCCCTAAAACCTTGAACTACCCGCAACAAAAAACTTTAGCACATCTCGTTTTGATGTCCCAACAAAAAATTCTTATCACCTCCATTAAATGAGGAGGCTTTCATAAAACTTTTATTCTTATCTCGAAAAGAGGTTAGCATCCGCTGAGACTAAGGTAAACATGGCCGAGGCTTATCTGATGTGTTTCTCGTTGTTCCAGGTACCTAGTCCTCCCTGTTTGAAATGTTATCAGCTAAGGCTTAGGATGCGGGTAAGTGTAACCTAGCAATGTCTGTTTTGCGAAACGGATTTTGAAACGTGTGCGAGACATTCAATGACTTTTGTCGGAAGAATCTGTTTCGAATGTGCACCAAACGGGTATCATTGTAAATGACTTCAAAGATTTTATTTTATGACAAGTCTGAAAGGAAATAATGTTTAACAACCCGCTAATAGCTTTCGAAAACCTTTTGGTACCCAGGCAATTTTGTGTTTGCTACTTTAATTACGTCTGAATTAGTTATCACTCGAATAATAATATCACGTATCAAATTTTATATCGATACAACAAAATTAGAGCGTGTAAAGATGACGTAGACCCTCTACGGCGTAGCTATAGGCGTAGCAAAGAGGCTTGTATGCTTGCACTCCGTTGGTGCTAATCAGTTCGGATGCAGCTACTCTTATAATTACGGGCAAACTTCACTTTAGGTAAGTTTGTTTAACCTTAAATTATTATTCCATTCGTGATTTTATTACAAAATATATAATTGCGATGACATAATGGAATCGAAAATAAGGGTACAAGGTTTACAAGTCCATATTTTCTAATTAAGGATTTACTACTGAATCGAGAAATAATATTAAATCTTTAATTCATCCTGCCCTGGAAGATAATAAGAAAAATGTTCCTTATTATCCTGTCGAGTGAACGACGGCAAATTGAACATGGGGCCCAATTTGTAACTACTAGTAATACGTCCCAGGGGACCGAGTATTGTCGTTTTGAAATGAATCATTAGGGCATTGTATATACTAGCTGCGTGGAAATATAATATGTCGTAACTAGTGAGTTAGTTTTAAGGAAATTCACGAGGAAATTAAGGTTTAAAAGTTATCCTTGTGATTATATTAAATAACCTTTGATACGGAAAACCCGCTTTATTTTAGCGTTATTATAACACTAAACGTCCCAACTTTTAACAATCTAACGTCCAACAAAACGACCCAAATTTTTATCTATCAATGTTACAAAAACATCCCATAAATTGACTGTTCAGTTTTACTGGATCTAAATTGCAGTCCATTTGTTCAATGGACAGCGATAAATATAAAATTCGGTTCGATGATCATTCACATTTGCTCTAGGATATACGGACAGTCAGCGACAAAAATCCTGAGCACTGACTAGAATGGCCGCTGCTAGTTTACGAAAATTGAGATTTTATAAAATACAGATCCTGCCTTTTGCTTTTTTCAATCATTGCCTGAGTGAACTAGTTGAACCCCTCTTTCCAAAAGATCTATGTCCATGTGACCATACAAAAACACTAAAAAGTAAGCAAAGTCACAAAAAAGCTTTTGAAAGCTTTTGATTTTCAATGTGCATAAGTTGACATTATTCAGAAGTTTGGCTATAAGCTGAAAAGCACTTAAAATTCCACCTGTTAGCGGATTTGTTTTCGCGAAAACTTGTGAAATATAAATGAACGTCATTAGGCATGCCCCATTTACTCTCCCCCATTTTATGTTTCGCGTTGGCTTATTGATGTGGTATTGTTTAATCGGTGATGTTCATCATCAATCGCGTGATGCGCCTCGGCCGTGATTGAGCAGTCATGTGGAAGACGAATAACCAGGTTCGGCTATTCATTTATCATTTATGGAATTTGAGGATATACAAATAATAATATTTTGTCGATCGGTAGAAGTCACGAGCCGATTTGAAAAGCTAACTGTCAAAACAATTTAAAACTTCCTACTAATCAAATGTTTACTAGATTGTAAGTTTGCTAGATGTTTGGATGATTGTGATACAATCTCGTTGAAATGTCTGAATCTAAATCAGACTTAAGTATGGAATGTTTTCTCTTCTCTGTCGCATGGAATAGTTGAGGACAAAGCGTCAGTTGTACGCAAAAAAAAGCAGTTATAAATTTTATTACTTTATAAAGCAGTGCTTATCAATAGACAAGCGAAGGCAAGATTTTTGTCTTCTTCCTCTACATTCACATCTGTGTCACCATCCGGTCCAAAGGACCCAAGGCCCTGCTGCGCTATTTGATAGATTTAGGCTGGCTGGGGTGAGTTTAGCAGGGGGACAATGCACAATATATCTCGGGACGTCAGTACAGACCTTATTCCCCAAATTTAAAACAGACAAAAGCTTGAACTGAATTACTACGATGTAAACAAACTGTTGCTTTCAAAAGCATTCATTTGAATTTATTTACAAATGCCACAAATGGCTCGACACAGCGCCGCGACGCCCGACTGTCAGCACCACTTGACACTTGACTGACAAGTGACAGAGCGGGGAATGATAGCGCTTTTCTGCTTGTAAATTCATCTATTAGTGGGCTTTTACAGTCGTGTTACTTTGTCATTTCGACAACACCTTTGGTGTATCTAACGACAATTCTTCTTTGAAACTTGATACTTATACAAGCTTATTTTTACCAACGTATTTTCTTATCACCCACGCTTAAACGTTGGTTTATAAATAAAAATGGCATTTTTCCCTGTCCTTTAACCCAAAATATTAAGTATAACGTGTTCTTTGTACGAATGTGCGAATTCATCGCATATATCGACGTCGTCACAAATCAACGAAAAATGATAATTATACCCTATTTCTTGCCAAGACGCTATGTCTAGCATTATATCGACCAAATCAGCAATCCTTTTGCTGTACGAATGTACATCTTATTCCATTAATACAGTGTGTTCTTATCACTGTAGCCAAGGCGACGAGTTTACTAGTCGAAAAATCTTTATCGGTTGTCAATCGCTCAATGACAATACCATTTGTCAAGAATTTCTTTTTGTGTATTTTTTATGAAGGGAATGTAAATGGTGTCACTGACAGTATTTACTCAGTCTGTTTACATTGGAAGCTAAGTATTTCGGTATTTATATTACTGTCTCTGTTTGCAGTCATGATATTGGTTTATTCTTTCATTATATTGAATATCCAAGGACGAGCTTTGTCATTCTTATTTTTTTTTGTTAGTTTCGAACCAATTACACATAAATATAGTATTTTGGATTAAAAACTATAGGTAAAAAAAGTTATATTCATGTGAATTGGTCACTTACTTTAGTACAAAGTATGTTGCACATAGAAATTGTTATGAAAATTGTGAAGATGATTATTTCCAGTATGAAGTTAAGAGAGCTTTATATCAGTGTAAACTCAACTTTACATCCCTAACTTTCAGTAAAGTGATTATTTACAAAACATTGATTTTATCGTCAGCAGTTTTAAACTTCACCTGTTTGTAAAGTCGCGGCAATTGTAACAATAAACAAACTAACTCTAAAAGCGCAACTTGCCGTCCTCACAAAAGCACAGAATAACTTATTAGTACTACGGCAAAGTTCAATATGAACGAGCTGCTGGTTTTCCAATAACCAATACTTCGGCGTTATGAGAAAAAGTTTACGGTTATTGCATTATCAAATACTGCAGAACATTTCACACAAAACCATCTAGCCCCAAACTTAGCAAGACCCAGCTTATGTTGATTGATTCGATTCTCTTACAAGGAGTGTTCGTTCCGCATAAAAATATGAATTACTTCTTAAAACGTTTGCCAATATCATTCTGTTTCTGACAAATTTTAATCTTCCCTCTCTTAGTCATTCGTCATTTCGATGCTTATCTCTTACTCATCATCATCTTTTACGCCACTCTCTCTATCTCATCTTCTATATCTTTTCTTTGGTCTATATCTTTTCTTAAACAATATTTATCTAACGTCTTGTAATATGACTAGAAGTAGGTATATAAAATAATCGATTATAACCCTTGTTATTTAATTAAGTCATTACAGTAAGATGCCTGCGGACTGTCTTTGGGCTGTATCTAAAAAGTGGACAAAGTGATTAACATTTTTGTCATCAGTTAGGGGGAGAATTTAATTATCTTTTACTAAGAAAAGAGTAGTTTCAGTCGCAATAAGGCTTTTTGCTAGAAACCAATTACCTCGGTCACAAAGGAAGATAAATAAGAACGCGGCTCTGGAGATTGTACTGCCTTCCTTGTATAACTTACGGACTATTGGGAATTACAACTACAGATATTATTTACTATGGTTTTCTTGAAATGAAATGAAATTGTACGGGGATGTGCCCTCGCACATGATGATGATATGATTGTACCGGGTACAGGTAAGGTAAACGTAACGACTGCTCGCCACTGATGAGTCTTTGTAACTGTTTATTCATATTAAAGTGCTAAGTTTATAAAATGATAAATGTGCGGTTTTGGACCTTACAGTATTTATTGAAATATTTACGATATAACGTAAATATTTCATTTAAATATATGAAGTTATACCTAAATACTATTTACCTAATAGAATAAAATAAAAATAAAAAAGCCTTTATTATTCCCTAGTTTACATACTTTTAAATAACATAAACCTATATTTTTATAAACAAACTAGCTAACACCCGCGACTTCGTCCGCGTGGTTAGTTTAAAGTCATAGTTTGAGTTCGTTTAAAAGAAACTATTTTATGGTGGAAAGCGGACAACTATTGATATGTTTTCACTGTTTTTTGCTTATATTTTGAGAGTTATTTTTCGTGAATTTGCCTTAGTGGCTAAGTTGGGTTATGTATGCGTTGGTTTTACATGACCAAGTTCTGGTTACCTTAGTTTTGAGTTTGCATTCAAAACTATATAAAGTGTGTTCGAAAGATGGTAACTGCTGTTGTAGCCGATTTTTTTCAGCTGTGTTTAGTTTTGGTATGATAGGTCTTCCCGCGATTTTGTCTTGGTGGTTATCATCGGTTTTTTTGTAAACCTTTGTGTGTATTCGAACCTGGTGACAGATGCTGCGGCAGCTGAATTTTTTTAAATGTTTTTTTGCGTATTTTGTAAAGCTCTTTTTCGTGATTTTGTTTAAGTGGCTAATTTGGGCTATCGTATTTGTTGGTGTATAATCGAAACTGGTTTTTTTAAATGACATGACCAACTGCTATTTACCATAGTTTTGAGCTTGTACTTTAGAGTGTATTTGAATTTAAAGGCATGTGCTATTATATTAGTTAGTTATATTGTAGCTGAATTTTTTCAGCGGTGCTTAGCTTCGCTATGATAGGTGTTTTCTGCGATTTTGTCTTAGTGATAATCTTGGGTTTTTTTGTTAACCTTTGTGTGTATTCAAACCTGGTGACAGATGCTGCGGTAGCAGATTTTTTTTTACTGTTTTTTTGCGTATTTTGTAAAGCAATTTTTTGTGAATTTTCATGAAACGTTTTTCCTTTTTTTTTCTTCTTTTAGGGAAATAATTTTCCGATTTTCTTTCTTAATGCACCTTTGCTCTATAAGAGCAACACATCTTCCAAGTTTCATGCTTCTAGGACTAATGGTTTAGGCTGTGCGTTGATTTTTCTTTAAACCATTTTTCCTCTTTTTCTCCTCTTCGGGAAATAATTTTCCAATTTCCTTTCTTAGTACACCTCTACGTTATAAGAGGAACATACCCTCCAAGTTTCATGCTTCTAGGACTAACGGTTTAGGCTGTGCGTTGATTGTCAGTCAGTCAGTCAGTCAGTCAGTCAGTCAGTCAGTAACGAAAGTGTTTTATATATTTAGACTAATTAAGGACCCCTCGACGGGTAGGCCTCCTCCAGAAGTCTCCAGTCTTTCCTCTCTTTCACTTTCTTTGTCTAATTTCTCCCTACCAATTCGACGATACTATTTACCTAATTAACTACAAATAACGTAATCTGCTTCATTATTGCTTTCATAATTCCCGGTTAAATACTTTTTCTACTATGATTTAATCCTAGTGCGAATTTAATAAAAGTTGTCTATTAAATTCTATTAGTTTGTCTATTAGTTGTCTATTTAATGTAATCGGTGTAATTACACGTTATAACAGAAATAGTAAATCAAGTAGACGCTGCCGTCAGTACCCGCCGTACTCACGGCTAAGAGCCGGCACAAAGCAAGGGCTTGTTCCTGAACGCTTCAACGACCACCTTTTCATCAGGGGCGAGATTAGGACCGTATATTAGAGGCTTTGACGAGCGGAGATATTCACTCAAGATTCCTCCGCCGTAATAAACCTATATTAAAACCATTTCAAAGTAAGATGAGGATTTTCAACGTTATTGCAAAACTCTGTACAGCATACTTTATTTTTTACCAACTAAGATTTTGTAGAGGTACCGAGACCTATACATATGCCGAAGGGCACAGATGAACCTAGAGGTGGTGCGTGCGGTTGTAATGCAATTCAGCGGTCGCTATGGACTGCCCTACGCTGCCTACCTACTACTGATTCCTACCACTTTTCCTAGCTGAGGGTTCCTATTGGGATTCTAAGTAAAAGGCCAAGTTGCTAACTGAACATAATTTATTAAGAAAATTATCCTTATAATATTTACAACATTTTCACTAAGATTAACACCCATTCACGGAGCATCTGATTTTACTAGCTCCAATAAGAATCCGTTTGGGACGTCTCGCTCTAGTTAGAGCAGGACGGCGCATCTATAAATATTCCGCGGCGGGTGCCGCTCGTCAGTCCGCTCCGTCACGTTAGCGTTTTTCAACGCTGACGATCTCAAAAAGCAACGTGCTTTAGTCCAGGACTTTTTAATTAAACACCAAATCGATATATTGCTTGTGCAAGAGACCTTCCTGAAACCGCACCATCGCAATCCCAGGATTGCTAACTACCAGATGGTACGAGATGACAGAACCGATCGAACTAAAGGTGGCACTGTCATCTATTACAGGAGGTCCTTGCACTGCATTCCGATCGACTGTCCTCCGTTGCAAAACATAGAAGCCTCCGTTTGTAGACTAGCGATGACCGGTCATCAATCTATCACCATTGCTTCTTGCTATCTTCCTCCGACTAAGTTACCACTCAAAAAAGATCTAGAG
This sequence comes from Thera obeliscata, assembly GCA_947578465.1. Classification (NCBI taxonomy): domain Eukaryota; kingdom Metazoa; phylum Arthropoda; class Insecta; order Lepidoptera; family Geometridae; genus Thera; species Thera obeliscata. Next base: position 15,402,109 of record OX387912.1, on the reverse strand, counting down.
TCCCTCTTTAACCTAGGAAGCTCCGTCATTCTGGCGGGTGACTTCAATTGCTCTAACCAACTTTGGAATTGCGTTAAAACTACCCAAAACGGCAAACATCTCGAGGCCCTTGCCGACGATCTTAACTTTGACGTCATCCCTCCCTTGACCCCGACCCATTATCCTTATGTAGTCCAACAAAGACCCGACATACTTGATATGGCGTTGCTAAAGAACGTAACCCTGCGGTTGCGCTCAATAGAAACGCTCGACGAACTCGACTCTGACCACCGCCCCGTGCTCATGCACTTAGGCCCCCCGACTGACCCGACTCCCCTCACCAAGACCGTGGTACAATGGTTTAAGCTCGGGAAAGCCCTCGAGTCTATCCATTCACCCGACTTGGACAGGATCCCTGACGACATTAAGTCCCCCGACGACATTACCATTGCGATCGACTCCCTGACCAACCATGTCACCTCAGCCGTCAAAGGCGCATCGAAACAGGTGCCAGCGTCGTCATACCGTCGCTCGGCCCTGCCAGATGATGTGAGACGGTTGATCACGGAGAAGAACGCTGCGACCCGACATTACAGCTCCTGGCCCTCTGTAGACAACCGTGACCGACTACGCTCTCTGCGCTCCGAAGTTCAGAGACGCATCCGCGAACATGCTAACGACGAATGGGACAATCTGCTCTCAGGGATCGAGCCAACGCACCAGGCATACTGGACTTTGGCCCGATCAATGAAAGCAGATACCATCTCAGTCATGCCTCCCCTCTCCCGACCTGACAAATCACTGGCGTTTGACGACGATGAAAAGGCCGACTGCCTAGCGGAAAGCCTTGAATCGCAATGCTCCCCGAGTCTCGAACCCGTCGATCCAATCCACCTCGCTATGGTGAACGACGAAGTCGAACGCCTCTCCTCTCTGCCGCCCCCCGACCCTCCCTTACCTCTCATTAGGGCTTCTGAAGTTCAGGCGATAATCAAGAACCTCCATCCTCGCAAAGCTCCTGGAGCTGACGGTATCAGCAACAAGGTGCTAAAGCGCTTCCCCCTTGCCCTCGTTTATCTCCTAGTAAGCATCTTCAATGCAGCTATGGCGACTTGCACCTTCCCCGATCCCTGGAAGGAAGCCACCGTCATCGGCATTCCTAAACCAGGCAAAAAGGCATCCGAGCCTTCTAGCTACCGTCCTATCAGTCTTCTCAGTTCCATTGGGAAAATTTATGAATGACTTCTCCTGAATCGTCTCTGGTCCTATGTAAACGAGCTCCAACTCCTCCCTGACGAGCAGTTTGGTTTTCGTGCGAGACACTCTTGTCCCCAGCAAGTGCTCCGCATCACGGAACACGTGCTCTCTCGACGGCACCATACCTGGCCTGCAGACACTGGTGCCGTCTTCCTCGATGTAGCGAAGGCTTTCGATAAGGTCTGGCACAACGGCTTGTTATACAAGCTTTACCAATTTGGTTTGCCAGTCAGGCTCGTGCTCATCTTACGAGACTTTCTCCTTAATCGGAGCTTCCGCTACCGCATAGAGGGCACTCTTTCTGCCCCCAGACCCGTCCGAGCTGGAGTTCCTCAAGGCTCCACTCTCTCCCCCCTCCTGTTCACGCTGTATACCAGCGACATTCCTCGCACCCATCAGGTGGAAATTGCCCTATTTGCGGACGACACAGCCTTGTACACATCGGATCGGAATCCCAATCGGATCTGTATAAGGTTGCAAGCCGCGCTCAACGCCCTAGGCACTTGGTTCCGGAAGTGGCGCATTGAGGTTAACCCTTCCAAGAGTACAGCAGTGCTCTTTTCGAATGGGTTCCCCAAGCCCCGCCCCATAATCCTCTTCGACAAACCCATCCCCTGGGCTAGTTCAGCTCGCTATCTCGGAGTGCATCTTGATCGTCGCCTGAGCTTCTGCCAACATACCAGAATAGTCAGTAACCGCGCCAAGTTCATGCTTGGTAGACTCCATAGCCTTATCTGCGCAAAGAGTAAAATGTCCCTTAGAAATAAGGTGACACTTTACAAAACTTGTATCCGCCCCGTCCTGACTTACTCCTCAGTAGTATTCGCCCACCGCCCTCAGACCCTTAAGGCCTTTCAGACTGTTCAAAACAAATTCTTGCGCAGAGCCACAGGTGCGCCTTGGTATGTGCGCACCATCGATCTCCATCGCGACATAGGCCTCCAGTCGATTACCGAATTCATAAAGCGCGCCTCTCGACGCTACTACGATTCAGCCCCCCACCATCCGAACCCCCTTGTCTCTACCATCCCCGATTATCCAAGCGAACCACCCGTCGACCAATCCCTCCGTAGACCGAGGCATATCCTCGGTGATCCCGATGACGTTATCACCGCCGCTAACGCGGAGGCGATCGAGTCATCCAGTTCGGACAGAAACACTGCACAGATTCACCGACACCGCCGGCGGGGTCGAAGACGTCCCTTAGTGCCCGCCCTCTACGGGCCTAATCTAGATTTAAACCCCCCCCCTGGCAACAGCCCAAGCCGAGGTCGTACCATAGCGGTGCCCTTGAGTTTGTTGCCCCAACCTAATTTTACCGGTTGAGCGCCCTCTGCGCTCACCATTGTCCGGTAGCGCTGTAAGAATCGTCAGACGATCACCAGCATTTTGTCCATTCGAAAAAAATAAAAATAAAAAACCGCTCGTCAGTGGAGCTGCGCGCGCGCACGACGCAGACGTCGGTGGCGGCGCGTACTATGTTCCCACAGTACCCCCATCAAGCGAAGCGTACGGATCTCTTAACGGTCCGGCCGTATCTGGTCACGTACGGAGGTGCTGCAGGCCGTGCCGTTGTAGCCGGAGCTTCGCTGACTGGTGTCGAACTTGCTTCTTCGTTACAGATGTATGCTGGTTTGAGTCTGTCCAACGATACCACTGTAACTCGCCTTGGTAACTGGATCTTGAAGTACTTGCTGTGCTTCTGTAGTACGGGAAATGGTCCGTCGTATGGTGGTGTGAGTGGCGCTCGCACTGTGTCGTTCCTGATGAACACATGCGTACATGTCGCCAAATCTTTGTGCACGAACGGTCTTGCAGTCGTTGTCGCAGGGCGTTGTACTGGCGCTAGTGTCGCCATGGCTTCTCTGAGGCGTCGTACAAACTCTGCATCTTCAATCTTCGAGCTTGATGGGGCAATGAAGTCTGAAGGAATGCGTAGAGTCGATCCATATGTAAGTAGCGCTGGACTGAAGTTGTTGTCTTCACGTAGCGCTGTCCGTAGTCCGAGTAAAACAGTAGGTAGCTCTTCACTCCATTGCGTAGTTACTCCTCTTGCCATAAGTGCTGCTTTTAGCGTGCGGTGGAGTCGCTCTATCTGGCCATTTGACTGCGGATGGAATGGTGTGGTCCGTATTCTAGTGATGCCAAATTTCTTCATCAGTGCGTTGAATAGTGACGACTCGAACTGTCTTCCTTGGTCCGTAGATATCCGGAGAGGGCAACCAAATCTTGCGATCCAATTTTCGTAGAGTGCTCGGGCGACGACTTCTGCTGTTATCTCGCGTACTGGTACAGCTTCCGGCCACTTGGTGAAACGGTCGATCATCGTCACGCAGTATCTGTAGTCTTGAGATAGCCGGAGTGGTCCCACGATGTCGATGTGAACGTGCTCAAAACGTTCAGAGGCGGGAAACGTTCCCAGTGGCGTGACGCTGTGTCGATTGATCTTCGCTCTCTGACAGCCAAGGCAGTTCCGGGTCCACGAAGTCACGTCCTTGTTCATTGAAGGCCAAAAGAATTTTGATGTGACTTGCTTCCTTGTAGTCCGTATGCCTGGATGACACAGCTCGTGTTGCGCTTTGAAAGCTGCTTGACGATGTGCCGTAGGTAGGTACGGTCGTAGTGTTGATGTTGACTGCTCGCACGTGATTGGCTGGCCTATTCCGGGGAGAGTGACGTCAACGAACTTCAAATTCGGTTGTAGCTTGAGTTGCTTCAATTCTTGGTCGCTTCTTTGATCTCTAGATAGAGCGTCGTAGTCCATGTTGGAAGGACATCGAATCTCTTCAATCCGTGATAATGCGTCTGCGACAGTGTTCTTCTCTCCTTCTACGTACACAATCTTCGAGCAGAACTGGCTGATGAATTGTAGCTGTCTCTCTCGTCGCGGTGTGTCACTGCTGCTTGGCGGTCGTGACAGAGCAAAAGACAGCGGCTTGTGATCCGTGAGTATTGTGGCTTCACATCCTTCGATGAGACGACGAAAATGTTTGATAGCAGCGTACATAGCTAATAACTCGCGATCGTACGTGCTGTATCTTCGCTGCGTGTTGCTCATCGCTTTTGAAAAATATGCTAGTGGCTTCCACGTCTTCCCTACTTGCTGTTGTAGCACTGCGCCAATGCTGTGATCCGATGCGTCTGACATGATGTTGAGTGGAGCGTTCAATACTGGATGCGTTAAAGTTGTAGCTTCCACGATGCTTTGGCGGCATTTCTGAAAGGCTACTTCGGCTTCCGGCGTCCAATCAATTGGCGTCTTGTCGTTCTTCTTCCTGTCATGTAGGTACTTGTTTAGCTCGCACTGATACTGGGCTTGACGCGGCAAACAGTCTCTGTAAAAATTCACCATTCCTAGGAAACGACGTAGCTCTAAGACGGTTTTCGGCTGGGGAAAGCTTGAGATGACTTCAGTGCGCTCTCTCGTTGGTTTGATGCCTTCATCAGTTACTTCGTAACCCAGGAAGTTGATCCTGGACTTGGCAAACTCGCATTTATCCACGTTGAGTGTAACTCCATACTGGTCCAGGCGACTCAAAACTTCATGCAGTAGAGTCTTGTGCTTATCTTCAGTGTCGCTGCATAACAATGTGTCGTCCACGAATGCAAAACAGTCCGTGATGCCTCGGAGTACCTCGTGCATGAAGCGTTGGAATGTCTGGCTGGCGTTCCGAAGCCCGAAGGTCATACAGCGAAACTCGAAAAGGCCAAATGGCGTTATAATCGCACTCTTCTGAGCGTCCTCGGCCGCAATAGGTATCCAATAATACGCCATTTTCAAATCTAACTTTGAAAATATCTTCTTGCCATGGAGATGATACGTAAAATCTTGAATTCGCGGTATCGGGTACCGATCTGGTTGCGTAACAGCATTCAGTCTTCTATAATCTCCACAGCAACGTAGACTTCCATCTTTTTTTCTCAATCCAAGCTAAATTAATCCAATAGACACACATATAACTCCATAGAGTCGGGTAAATGAAGTGCACACACAGGGATAGGCACCCTATGTAGGGATTAGTGTAAGCCCTCAGCCGCGCTCAAACCACTCCCTGATTACGTATCTCGCGACACATCTCAGACAAGCGTTAATTGTGCCAGCTTTGCCATCAAATGCCTTCTTCTTCTTATCGTGTCACTGGTTATTTCGTACCAAGTGAGGTGGAAGGATTTTAAGTGCGCATCAAAGAGGATTTCAAATGATTTAAAAAATCATACGGTTTAGACTGATTGGGCCAGATGAAGCTCTTTTATTTTGTAGTCAGATCTCAGTTGTCAGTTATTATTGCCAATACACGAACTTAAAAAATAACTCATTAAAAAACCATGTGCAAAACGAGCTTAATCCAGAAAACCTTTGAGGCTAGGAGTAAGTAATCTTGAGAGCAGTCCTGTTTCACCACCGGGGCTGCCTTCAAAAGCTTGCCAGAAATGAATACAAAATTTCCACTATTCACAAGCCTATCGCGCAATACGTAATCAGGGAGACCAAGTAGGTCAAACTGTCTGTCTGTCATAACAGATTTATGTCGCAGTCACACCGCAGCTGACGGCGTCCCTCGTAAATTTGTTTACAATGTCGCCCACACCCGGGGGAGAGCGGTGTACTTGAAGCCTGTTTCATGCTATACCTAATACCCCCAGGGTTGGGGGCTGACGAAGCGTGAAAGATTTTAATTTTCATTAACTATATTTATGGTTACCTGCAAACGTGTTAAAGGTACCTTCGCTTGACTGACGGATGGTATGCGCTAGACTAGATCATTAATTCTGTACCTATTTGTTTAGTTTAAAACGAGGCTTACATTTATAATCTTCTAAATATATAAAACTCTTACGTTACTGACTGACTTACTGACAATCAACGTTCAGCCTTAACCGTAAATCCTAGAGGCATGAAACTTGGAGGGTATGTTCCTTTTATAGCATAGAGGTGCACTAAGAAAGGAAATCTCCTCCTCTTTTCCTCTTTTTCTCCGCCTAGGAAAATCATTTTCCAATTTCCTTTCTTAGTGCACCCCTATGCTATAAAAGGAACATACCCTCCAAGTTTCATGCCTCTAGGATTTACGGTTAAGGCTGAACGTTGATTGTCAGTCAGTCAGTCAGTAACGTAAGAGCTTTATATATTTAGAAGATGATTTTCCTAGGCGGAGAAAAAGAGGAAAAACTTTTAAAATAAAAATCTACGGGGCGCAACGGCAACTGGGCGAACGAAGCCGCGGGCGGCCGCTAGTATTTTATATAGTAAATCACAACGATCACTGATGTGTACTTAGGTTGACCAGGTCCACGCGATCCAAGCTTAGAAGACCGTAAATTAAAGGTTGGTCCTGCGGGGTCTCTGACTAAACCATAATATTATTGGCCTCCTAAAAACGGTCAAATAGTAATAGTGAATGTTATAAGAGACTATAGTCTCTTATACATATATGGGTAATACAACCAGTCAAGTCTACATTAAAATGTGTGTGTACAGAGGATATACACATACCATATGAATATATAGGCTACCAGTGTTCACAAGATAACATTGCTAATATAGTCCCGGAGGGATGGACGATGTATGAGGGTACTAGCATTGACTGATCGGTTTCATCCCCTCTGCTGTACACACATGCTAAGTGATTGTGACATTGTGCTGAGGGTAAGGGATTGAATTTAATAAACAAGCAAAATCATCTCCAAGGATAATAAATCTATAATTATTATAAAGTTATATCTTCGAGTAAACTAGCAATAAATAAAATAACATCATGCGTCACAGTTATTTGGTTTTGATCTTGCCATCAAACATTATACCCTAAAGATGAACTAATAATAATAATGTTTATTTCGAACAAACAAAAAAAGACATGAAGTACAGCTATTTGTTATAAGAACTAAGACATTTTTAGTGCCTTTTATTTCCAGAGAACTGTTCCTTTTAACTGCTTCATCTACACCACCTATTCCCATTTCAATTTCAAATTTATAGATCATCAAGTATATAACATGTGGAGGAAATCCATCCATGCAAAGGGTCAGAAAGATGATTTTATCGCTCGTAAAGTTCTGTATTGATCGCGCCATAAACGAGCCTTTATGTCCTTCACAAAGTATCTTTAATTTACCACCGGAGAAAATTATTACCAGAAAATAAGTCTGGCAGCCCCGGAAAGTCCCGACAAGCCCGACGTTTGGACACGGCAAAAAACGTTGAGCTAGCGCAAATTGGGCGAAAAAGTGCAAGTTTCGAAATGTCCATCGTAAATCCACTGGACTGGATTTAGTGTTAATCCACCTACACAGAGACAACTATACGCACGCGATCTTTGGCAGTGTTAGTGTTTATTCCCTATGTATGCTACTCGGGAGATAATCCCGGCTGCCTGTAGTTTTTTCATACCTTTTAGTTAAAACCTCACGGATGGAGGGAAATACGTTTTCACTCACTAAACGGAAGTGACTGGCAAAAGTTGAAAATGTACCTCCATTTTTAAATATTGCAAAGTTTACTAGAACTTATTTATTTTTGAATATTTACAGTACAAATTATTATAGTCCAACATTTTGTCCAATCTTTTCGGCATGAAAATATTGGAAGTACTTTGCTTCTATATATATCTATTTATTCAGCCCTTATGCACCCACTGCTGGGTATAAGCTTTTTCCCTAATACCCCACTCTCTTCGGTCCTGTGCCAGTCTTCGCCATTGCTGGCCAACTACTCCGAAAATGTCATCTGACTTTTGCTTATCACCAGTGGGACAGTATTAGGTTAAGAAAAAACAGATGGTGAGTAAACCAGTGTGGTTCAGAGTACAAAGAGAAGGCATTTCACAGTTTACCTTTTCGTCAAAATAGATTTTTCATCAACTAGAAGCTTAAATTGCTTTGACATCAAACGCTATTCATTATTAAATAGTTTTCACCTTGACCTTAATGTGAAAAAAAATGGTAGACAAATGAAATGACTCTTTAAATAAAGTAGTATTTATATGAGCGCAGCGGATTGCAATCTCTTGCAAAATAATGAAGTCGACGTCTCAGGCCAAACAAAGCAAAACACAAACTACAGTAAAACGTTCGCGTGTCGACCCGAATCTAGTTACTGCATAGTTATCTAGACAGTAGGAATGCTGGCGTATTATTTTCTCGTTCTTCACATAATAACTAATCCTTCCGATCCGAGGCACGAATTCCGTACTTATATACGTTTAAAAATATAAGCATGGGTACTGTTAAGAAGAAGGGTTGAAGAAGAAGAGACCGGTGAAGGAAAAGAGCGTGAGAAAATGTGTAAAAATGTGAAAAGAACAATATAAACTCAAATAATCTTCTCATCAAATAAATCTTGGCTCCATTTTAGGGTTCCGTAGCCAAATGGCAAAAACGGAACCCTTATAGATTCGTCATGTCTGTCTGTCTGTCCGTCCATATGTCACAGCCATTTTTCTCAGAAACTGTAAGAGTTAGACTGATGAAACTTGGCGAATAGATGTATTCTGTGAACCGCATTAAGATTTTTACACGAAAAGAGAAAAAAACAATAAATTTTGGGGGTCCCCATACTTGAAAGTGAACTGAACAATAACTTTTATATTATGTTACGGAACCCTTCATGGGCGATTCCGACTCGCACTTGGCCGCTTTTTTGTTTTCATTTCATAGCCTAATAAAATACAAAAAGCACTATTTAATGATGGATGATACCATGCATCATCGGGGTAAACTTTCGTATAACATATTATTAAGTATTATATTATTAAGTATTATATATAAAAAAGACACTTTTTCTAATCAAGAACCAAATTTCATAAGTTGTTGTTAATAGTAATCACTTCTACTATGTGCCCAAAATAGATTTTTGTTGTTGGAAAATGTTTAAAAAAAAGTAGAGGTATTTTTTTTTTCTTTTTTTTCTCGAATAGTCATTCGTAGGTTCATCCTCTGGTGCCGGCTTATCGTTGAATTTTGGGACACGTTGTATACTGATGTTTTTAGGTAGAACAAAATTTTTAATTGCCACTTCAATGAAAAATGCCGTTGTAACTCGTAACGTAACATCTTTTGCGATTCTATGGCATTATTTCCTACTGACTGCAATGAAATAGAAGACATTGTCATTAAACTCAAAGATAAATGTGCTGTCGGTTGGGACGGTATACCGACGTCAGTTATTAAAACAGCCAGACATACTCTTATTCCTTTATTTACGTACTTATTTAATCTATGCATGTCTGAAGGAATATTTCCCTCTGTGTTTAAAAAAGCCCTGATTCATCCGATTCACAAAGGAGGTGACAGAGACAGTGTTAACAATTATCGTCCTATTTCGGTGCTTAGCGTGTTATCAAAGGTATTTGAAAAAATCTTGAATAAACGTCTCACTAAATTTCTTCTAGACAAAAAAATTCTATCCGAACACCAATATGGATTTAGAAGATCCAGATCCACTGAGGATGCCGTTATTGAGCTTACGACAACAATAGCCAAAAACTTTGATAAAAAACTGAAGACCATTGGTATATTTCTTGATTTATCTAAGGCATTTGACACTGTTTCTGTCCCTATTTTGTTGGACAAGCTCACTAATATTGGTATCAGAGGCCACGTTAATAACCTATTTAATAGCTACCTTAGCGATCGTCGACAGATCGTTATTATTGACAGTGAGTCTAGCGAAGAAGAAATGATCAGCTTTGGCGTTCCGCAAGGTAGTGTCCTTGGACCTACACTCTTTCTCGTATATATTAACGACCTATGTAATTTATCTCTCCCCAACTGCAGTGTATTCACCTATGCAGACGACACAGCTCTTCTTGTTAGTGGTCGAAGCTGGACAGAGGCAAGTCTGCATGCAGAAACTGCACTAAACTCTACTCGTATATGGCTCTCTCAGAATCTCCTCACCCTAAATGCAACAAAAACCAAGTTTATCACCTTTTCCCCTTCAATTCCTCCTTTGCCCACTCATGTAATTCCAACCTGACTCCTTGTCATTGCCCCAAGCTGGAATGTACAGATAAGTTAAAATATTTAGGTATCTGGCTAGACAGATACATGTCATGGACGCCGCACATTGAGTGCACAGTTTCTAGGGTAAGAAAATTAATGTTTATATTTAAAACGCTAAGGAATAGTGCTGATCTTAACTGCCTTAAAATGGTTTACTATGCCCTTTCTCAATCAGTACTCACATATTGTATAACTGCATGGGGCGCGTCTACAAAAACGCATATGATGAGACTGGAAAGAGCGCAGAGAGCTGTCCTAAAGGTGATGACATCCAACCCAAGACGTTTTCCGACAGCTACGCTCTATTCGCTTTGTGACGTTTTAACGGTACGGCAGCTATTTATCCAGGCTGCACTCTTGCGGAAACACTCACAACTCACGTATGATCCCAACATGGCCATGGAAAAACGCCGCTCTGATAAAGTCTGTAAAATAGAGCCCTGCAGAACTGCTGTGGCCACTAGACACTTCTTCTACCTAAGCCCTTTTCTGTACAATAAAGTAAACAAAGAAATCAACATCTACCCTTTACCCCTTCACAAATGTAAACTTACTTGCTTAAGATGGCTCCGAACGCTTTCTTACGAGGAAACTGAAAAACTATTAGTTTCTCTAAAATAACAGACACAAGTTGGCAATTTAAAAATTTTCATCCCTACATTATCTATATGTAGGGATGACTCGTATATGATTTGGCACTCTTTCCTACTAACTCTCTCTCATACGTACACAATTACACATACACATACATACATTCTACACAACACAACAACACACAACTATATTGGTTGGTTCTCCCGCTCTCCTTGACTCTTAAGAGACTCGTGTTATCGGGGAACCTTCACATATACACACACATCCACCCATTCACACACCCTTATACATGAACATACATACAGATACACACACTTACATAGACACTCCCTTTCAAAATTATAAACGTTCAATTACGTATTGTTACCTATCATAAGTACTATGTATACTTTTTATTTTGTTTCTTTGTATTTCATTTAACTATTTAGATTGTATTTAGATTGTGGAACATTTATGCTTGTTTTGTTACGGAGGAGGGCGCTGGCACTGCTACTCAGTTTTTAACTTTTGCAGTGTCAACGTTTTCATTTATTTTAGAACCCTTGTTTTTCTGTTCCAAATAAACACATTTGAAAAAAAAAAAAAAAAAAAAAAAAAAAGTAGATACGTAGACTGGACTCTACAAGTACAGACAGACCAAGATGCAACTGCCACAGAATCAGACATGAATGCTTCATAGTAAGTTGAAGGTCCTTTCAAGGAGATAGTTTGAATTCGGAGACCACACACAAAACTTTCCAACTGCAACTTGTAAGATCTCGGGGTACATGCAATGTGGGGCTTGGTCACACTGAGAGCGGGGCGTGGGACCGATAATAGGCAAACGTTGTGATATTTAAATAGTAAATCGAATCGAATAAACAAAATACTCTACACAGCACTATATTAATGTCCAAGTTTTAACATCGGGACACTCGATTATATCGAGTGTTATAATGTCAAAAATGTTAATAAGCATTCTGGCAGTTATTGGTTCTTGATCTAGATAGTGCTGTGTGGTGTATTTTGTCCTCCTTTATTCAAATATTTTTGTTACGAATTTTAGCAGATCCTTTAATTCCGAAGTAAGAAAACAATCGTTTAAAAATGTTTGAGAGGTGATCAATTAGCTTGATAAATTGACCCCTTAGACATCTTTAGTATAACTCTGATTAAGTCACGTTCAACCTAGATTTATGATTCAACTGGCGAGTCATCGTTTGTCATAAATCAAACTGATTTATACGATTTTAATCCAGTGAAGGAAAACATACGACTAACGAGAAATCCAGGTTGTATTATAGACAATATTTTTTTAAATACTTCTACGGGAAAATGTGGGCACGTTTCTCTGATTACCCCGTCAGGCATCTGCCGTAATCTTGGGTAAAAAAAGATTTAAGAGAATGCCATCATAATCATATTTGTTTTCCCTGACAAACGCTTCCGCTACATGGCCTGCTTCTCGCTGACAGTAGCACGCTACCTCAAAAAGAGCCAAGCCAGGACTTGAGGAAAAGTTGTCAAATAGCACAGTGTACCGCGCTCAGTTAATGTTAGTAAAGTGATACTCAAACTGTTCTACTGAGCGTCTTTTTACGACAAGTCCGTTTTAATTGATTAACGGTGGTTCTGTTTATGGACATTTTATTTGTTGTTTTTATTGGGGCTTCTAATAATAAATGAATTGCTTGAGTTATTGGGGTATTCCTAAAATGTTTTGTGTTTAAGTATCATTTCCAAATCATTGCCAAATAGTTAGTAACGTCTGAAAGTACTCAATACTGAGTTTATTCAGAGACTAACTAAAACAAAAAATATTAAAAGTGCCTAAAATAATTGTGTTAGCAATAACCACGACTACGCAAGTGAAGTTGCCAGCTTATAATGAAAATTAAAAAAACAAGTAATTCAAGTAATCTTAGAAGATCTTTTAAACCTACGTTCCAACTTATTTGTATTTTTTTTTAAAAGCACGCTCAAATGACTGCAAAACTTACAGTATCGAGCACTAGACCGAACTAATAAAAAAGACATGTCGTAAAGTCGTTGAAGACGCGAGGTCGCTGCGGAACTGATTATAAAATCTATTGCAAGTATTTACGACTTTGTTCAACTTTAGTAGCATAAAACTGTTTTAAAATGAACATATCTTGTCTATTAATATTAAATTATAAATACAGAAATACATAAAATGCCTGCAGATATAGCGCTACTGTTTCATATTATTTTATAACTTGTTCTGTCTTCCTGCTGGGCAAAGGTCTCCCTCTTTTCTTTCCAACTTTTATAGAAAATTACATTGTATTTTCTTTCTACAGAAATGTATTATGTATTTCTTAAAAAAAAACATAAAAACCGTCAGTACACCCTGTATAAAAAGATTCGTCGCCGGCCCAATTGGGGTCAAATGGAGTTGACCTCATAAACTCATTCAATCAGTCTTGAAGAAAGTTCTAGATAAAAATGTTGTCTTAGTCTGGTGAGTAAAGCAATGTTGTTTTAGGAACGACAATAGAGGTCAATATTGTTTGCGATTTTATTAATAAAAAAATGTAGAAAACACAAAATTTTGTGTCTATTCTTCTCGGTAAATCTCTGCAGAAGCAAAACGGGAATTGAACCCGCAGTCCTGCAGAGGCCATCACAATGACCGCATTATTTAGCACTTCTATAAATGCCATCCACAAAATGCGGCGGCACTTAACTGTAAATCCGGAATAGCGTATAACTCTACCAAATCACCTACTTTACGTTCTAATTAAAGTAAACCAACAAATTAAGAGCATCCCCCGGTCCACAAAAACGGCTCATTCAACCAGCTTAGGGGTAGTTCCGCCCTAGGCTCGCTTAAGTTCTAACTTAACGACCACTTGGGCGGAGCCGAGAGGTCACATCTTCATTGCGAAGTGAGGGTAGTAATCACCATATTTTCGGGTTTAAGTTCCAGTTTAGAGGGATATAGGATTCTAAGGTTAGAAGTTTGCCGTGTTTGTACTTAATGGCTTTACGCAGTTTGCTAAACTCACATTCACTGTTTCCCGAATTCCTCATCTAACATTTACCCGAAGAATATTTGGGTTACCCAATGCCATGCAAATTCAGCAGTTAAACTATTTAAAAAAAATAAAAATATTTGCTCAACCTAAAAATAAAATTGAGGCTCAAATTGGTTTCATAAAACACTTTCAGCACTAATATTTGAGTAAAACCATCGCAATCAAACAGCTCTGTTTCAGCAAAGGCTGCATTTCAATACCTCGTTATGGTCCATTCACGGCTTCTATCGAGATTCATTACCGAAGCCTCCGTTTTCCCGCCAAAAAACATTGAACGATACTTTTAAAATCGTCGGCAAAGCGGGATCAGCTCGAAAGCCTCGACGGACTAAAAGTTGAATCTGCATACCACATATAGATCCACATCTATTATATCTACGAGTATTAAGCTTTTCTATAGCCAGATGATCTTACTTTTAACCGGCGTATTTTCACTCTCATGAATAAAAAAACACGCTGGGTCAAGTACAGAAATTCATTATACTGTAGGTCTCAGACCCGATTAAATCGAGATTGATGTCTTAACCCTTTCTTGAGTATTTCAGGAAACGGAGATCGTAATATGACAGCCGTAAACAAGTATGCCTATTCTATTCACACACCGTTAAGTTCTCACTCGAATTATTCATAGTTTTTCATATTATTATTATTAAAATATTATTACTACAAAATACTATTATTATTGTTAGATTGTCAAACTACCAGAAGACGAATTCACGAGTCCTCCTTACTCGATTTTTTGATAGTTGGCATACTCCGTGTACCAGAAGACGAATTCTCGCAATGAAATAGTCAAATTCAACTATAGATTTGCATATATTTTTGTCATAATAGTTCCATGGTGTTCTCTTATCATTTTTACTATCATAACATGGTTGAAATTGGCATGACTATAACTGACTATAACTTCAAATAAACTGTGTGATAAATACTTGAATAATAATAATAGTCCTCTCTCCTAGGTTTTTTTTAAATGTAAAAGTTACTTCACTTTAAATCTTCACTTTAACACAATGACATGTTTATGCAAATAAATAATCTTTATCTTTTATCTTTAGACAAATTACCTTACGGCCCACCTGAGGGTAAGCGGTCACTGTCGCCCATAGACACCAACAACACCAAGGGTGCTGTCGTTGGTGAAAACTCACATCACTTTAAAATTACAGTCATTGACGTTCGCCGTTTTATTGGAAACATAGCCTTGATGGATTGAGATAATTTAGGTGCTAGCTTTTAATCGAATCTAGTTCATCAACGTCTGTGCTGTGATAGAGCCGGATGCTCCACTTCCACTTCCAAGAATCATTGCTATTATCTGCTCCATCGCTTTCAAAACGATTGAATACAAGCTTCTGCACCATAAATAGATAGATTGATACTTTATTGTACACTGAATAAATACATTCATAAGTCTGTATTGAATGTGGTCCTTGTGACGTTTATTAAATTAAACTCCTATCGAATTTAGTTTTATCTAAACTTACCTAAACTTTTTACCAGCTTAAATTTTGACCACTTACAAACCATACCGAATAGTGGTATTTTAGTCATATCGTGTAAAAAACATTCGGATGGGCCATGTTTCTTTTACTGTGAAAAGTGTCACGTGTATAATCTGTGTACAAAATCCGGAATCCAGCCGATAATCCTGTGATGGATGAGAGGCTGCGTCAGGTGACGTCATTCTACCAATACTCCACACTACACACATTTATGGTTTCCGAATGAATGGTTCGGTTTAGCGTTACGGTCGCGAAGCTCGTGGCTAAGCCCTTATGGCCCGAACACACCTAGTTCGCTGGCGGTAGCGATCAGTGAAAGCTGTCAAATATCGCTGTCAGATTTGAGATTAGACAGCGAATATTTGACAGCGTTTCACTGATCGCTACCGCCAGCGAACTAGGTGTGCGCAGGCCTTTACTTCAAAAGGCGCTTAGGCTTCACAGATAGACAAAATTATTGATTATTTATATAGTTGATACCTAGTAACGTTTTATCTGAGCGATTCTTTGTTTTGAAGGGCGCCTGCAGATGTTTCATATTTTTTGGTCTTTTCAGAGACAATATTCATGAAACATACTTTAAGCCAAAAAGTAGAACTTTTGCACAACGCGACACTAACCATAATGATAAAAAATCCTCTTTCCATATTAAAATAAAACTAAGCCCGCGACATGCAAACAACAAGTTAGCAAAACATTATGAAACTGCGAGCATTTAATGCAGAACCCATTCACGAGCAACTGTAAAAACATTACCCTCTCTAGGCAGTCGGGGAATAGTGTGATGGCCGCAGCTGCCTCGTGTTTGCGGCTACACCTAGCAATTACGCGGTTATTCCAACACTAGGTATCTTTAAATAGGCTTTCACATCTATTCTAGATTTATACAGGGGCACTACTCGTGCCTTGCCTGAGCAATCTATCTAAACTAATGTACCTATGATAATATTATAAAGAGGAAAGATTTGTATGTTTGAAAACTACTGTGCCGATTTCTAAAATTATTTCACCATTAGAAATCTACATTTACCCTGAGTAACAGACTATATTTATGTGTTCAAAATATAAATGTCCACCCGTGCGAAGCAGGGACAGGCCGCTAGTATGTAATAATTATAATAAAGAGTTTGATATCAATTCAGAAAAAGCCTTTGGTAGAGTCTTCTAAGAGTTGGAATGGCAGGTTTACACAGACTAGTCTTAGGCCCGTATTCCGAAACAGCGCTTGAGTCTGAGTCGAGCCTCAAGCACAGATTTTTGACACTTTTCAATGAAGAACTGTCATAAAATCTATGCTTGAGGCTCGACTCAGACTCAAGTACTGTTTCGGAATACGGGCCTTAGAAAATGTTTTGTATTTATAAGCTTACACTGTTTAATCTTAGTGCAGCTGTCTAAAAAACTAAGAATAGTCGTCCATTGTCTCTGTATAACAATTCTGTTGAAACACTAGTTGCGGTACACCAAAGGATAATGACAAAAACTTTAAAAACACAAAAGAAAAATGTTGGGAATGCTCCTCCGTGAACAAAACAAATTAGTAAGCATTTGTTTTGTTTTAGTTCAGTTTTTACATAAGTTTGTTCCAGACAAGAAAATAAAACAGTAATAAGTTTATTAAAGAGACATGAAAAAAGATAAAGCTGCGGCCAAAGCCGGGCGCCAACTTCATTATAATGTACCTATTTAAGTATGCTCTCTCATTGTCTACCCATACGTTTGGTTTTACCTAACATTAATACGCGATGGGGAAAATAGTAGACGGGTCGGGTGGCACGAAATGAGCTTCTTAAATCCTTTTACCACACTCGTTTGAAAGAACCAGTGTCATTAATGACTAGTAGATCATAATGAAATCCATTACAATATGAATGCCCTGCTACACTTTTTATTGACCCTAGCTTACAAAAGTTTATTACATGTAGGCCTACTTAAAAATTAACATAAAATAAAAATGAAGTAAAGAAGACGATTTAAAATGTATATGTTTAAATTCAATAAAAAAGACTGATGGAATTGTAGCTGGAAGTTGCAATAACGGGCACGTGCGACGTAACACTTTAGCGTCTTGAGTGAAAGACTCAGGGCAATGTCTGGACATGAGGGCACGTTTTCAATTCTCGTGCTCTGTAAGGTGATGCAATTGTTTAAGGTCGAGCTTTCACAAAACTTGTCTCGTTTTTCAAAGCGGTATAGGTAAAACAATGTAAATGGCGATGAGTGAAACGCTGTCAAGTATGACAGCGATATTTGACAGCGTTTCTTTGATGCTACCGCAGAACGCTTAAATGTGTGCAAGGCTACCGTGGTCCGTGTGTTTCATAAAAATATTGCTCCTATATATATACATATATATATATATTTTATGAAAGAAGTTTTATAGGGCATAAGCTACGAGCCGACCGCGCAATTACGCGTTAATTCGCTGAGTGCGCTCTTAATGGACCGCCGGCCGCCACCGCCGGGTGTGTAACTAGTCTGTTTTGTTTCCATTACCTTGCTTTAATAGCTGCTAGGTATAGCCTAATAACCTGAAAAAAAGAAGATTTTTTTCTGGCGTTATTGTCGTACTACGAATTTTTTCATAGATTCCAGGACGATTAAATTTCATCAATAATGTCATCAATTTATCCAATGACGATACCGAACCGGGAGAATAAGGAAAGACAGAAATAAACTTATTTATTTATGACGGCATGGTATATATATAACAAAGACACAATATATACAATTTAATATATAAATTATTATTTATTTAATTTAATGTATTTAATATAAACAATAATGGCCTTATAAAAATATGTCAAAAGATAAACAGTGCATAAACTATTGCCATGTCTTACCGTTGGGTTAATGACAAACAGTGCTGACAGCTTTTAGCAACGATTAAATTTAAAACACGTTTGTAAGTATGGCTATAAAATGAAATGAAATTTTACTTCGTCTTCGGGTTCGTGGTCTTCATTCAAGAACCTAGCGATTTTCGGTTCTCCGGTCTTTTCGTTCCCATTTCTACTAGCAAATTCTTTGAGGTTCAAACAACTTAGTCAAACTTGCATTTAATCTTAGCCAGTGTACCCAGCATCAACATTTAACATTCCACCCCTAGAGATTAGCTTTATTATTCTTGTTCGAAAGAGCAAAGTCTTTCAGTTCAAAAGTAATCCGTCTGAAGCTGTTAATATTATAGTGCGGTTTATTACATACCCACCGTTGCAAGACAGAAGTTCATATTTACATTTTGAGTTAGACTGCGCGTCAACTTTGTAACCGTACTGCAGTGGAGTTTCGCTACGATGCATGCCGCGCAGTGTAACGCAAAATATCAATACGAACTCGTCCTTTTGCGAAGAAGATCCCTTGAATAATTTGTAACAGGGATCATAATACTGGGTTAGTGGACGAAGGTTGTGAATATTTTTCTCGGTTTATGAATATTTTGTGCTCTTCCAGAAACCAGGAAAACTGACATTATTATTCATTATGTACAAAGCTCATAGAAGCGAGTAACTTTCTATTTTACAGATGAATTAACACAGAGACACTCAGCTTCAAAATTTATAGGTACCGTTTTTAACAAATCAATAAGTAAATGTCAGTGTTTTGGAGTGCAAGCTAGTCTCATAGCAAAATGTTATAAATAAACAGAAGGCAGAATCGAGTATTTTTTATTGTAACTACTAAAAAGTTACCGGTGTGTATGTATGCAAAGACTTTGATAAATATATTTTAGCTATGAATATTTTCAAGCCAAAGTTTGCTTAGCCTGACGAATCTCCACATTTAAGAAAACTAATGTTGTACTAAAAACCTGGCAGGTGCTGGCAAAGCGTTCGCAAACATCTCCAGCGTCGCATCTGTCAAGCAAAGTGTTCTAATTTGTTACACGACATATCTAGAATGTTACTGACATATCTCGTATACTCTCGTAATTTGTCACTGCACGTTGCAGAACTAAGAAAAACTCCCGGGGAATAGGGAGATGATGGATTTTCCCGCCTGGAGTTGCCAACTCTCGTCCATCTGCTTGCATCTTTTTACATGCAGTTTCTTGCAGTTTGTTAGATTTCCTCCTCTGATGCGGGAATTTATGACGGAAGTTTTTAGTTTGACGTTTGAAGGCTACTTTTTGAATAATTTCAGTAATGGTTGCATGTTGCTGCATTTGTTTATGGATATTTATGTTTATGATTTCAATTCTATTTCAATTTATTCACTTAAAAATAATATTACAGATATTTAATCTAATGCATTTGTATTATTTAATAAAAAAATATGGTTTTAAATACACTTGTTCATAGAACAATCAGGTGGTCCACCGGATGCTAAGCGGTATCCATCAACACGCACTCATTAAGTTATAACATAAAACCTCAAGTTTTTTTAGTGCCGTGCATTCGTACTAAAAATCACTGGTCTGGAATTGGTGTGTCCCACAGAGCCACACAGCGGCTATCTATTTTTGTGTCGTGAATAATGATTTTCCATTTCAAGATAGATAGAAGAGATTCAAAACAAAATGAGTAATGGACACTCAGCCTCGGTCGGAGTTCACTCTCGATAAATCCGCAAAATCTTTAGATGGAAAGATTTTTACTGTGAATTTGACTTTCATGAGCTGCTAAGGAATCTATTCTTCAATGCCATTTATATATTATACTAAATATTATTAAATGTAGATCTTTGAATGAATGCATACTTTTAAAACATTTAGCTGGTTACCTACTCTCCCACCTCTGAATAACATCTAAGTAGGTATATAATTTGACTTTGAAGTTAGAGTTCTTAGTTCTTAATTGTATCTTTAAAAACAATTTTTTAGATAACGATTTTTTAGACTTTGTCCCATCACCATTTATTTTGATATTGACTATTATACCAGGCAAAGTCACAGGAAAATGCGACCGTTCATGAAACTGTATCCAAACACACTAGGTTTGTAACTAACCCTCAATTGAAGCGCTGCAGATCAAACTAAGCTCAAACTATCATATCTCTGTTAGTTTACGCTTCAAACTAACCAAACTGTAGTTTGTACTAGCATGTTCAGGAACTACACCGCGGTAACTAAACACATATTACGCAAGAGTACTTCATCTCAACTCAACACACCTAAACTAATGTTGCAAATTGTTTTTGATTTTAATTTCTCTTTTTTATGTAACTTATGATACGTCTGCGAAAAGTGTAGAAGTAATTGTTGATGACAAAGGTTACTTTTTTGGTTGAAAATTAGTTAAAATAAATATTTTGAACAACTTTCCTGTAATAGTACACACACACCAAACTGAACAAAATGACAGGTATCTACACTTCAAAAATATTAACTGCACAATAAACGGTCTTATTGCTTAGACTTTAAAGCTATCTTTCCAATATAGAAGAAGAATTGAAATGAAATAATTTATTTGCTTGAAGCATGGTTACTCTATTAGGTCTTAGAGCGAGTAAAGGAGAAGAGAGTTATACTTGAGACGACACAAAATTGAAGAGGAAAAATGTTTGGACATCTCCTACGACATGACATCTACTTAAAGAACATCATTGAAGGAAAGGTTGAAGGGAAACGGGGAAGAGGAAGGCCAAGAATAAGTTCCATGAGCCAGATACAAGAAAAAGTATGTCATTTCGTATAAGGAAGTCAAGGAGGCCGCATTCGAAAGACTTAATAGGAGAAAACTGCATCAAAACTCCGACAAGAGCTAAGCTCTTAAATTTAAGAAGAAGCATGGTACAGTTTAGAACTTAAGATTTACACACTTGCCAGACAACCCAGCATGCAAACACGATAAAGAAAACAGGACTTATGGTAACTAAGCTAAAGCTACATAATTAGTCGAGCAGGCAAACCTACCAGGCAGCGCTTCCAAATTAATTAGTTTGTTTCCTTATTTCTTCATTAGTTTCAATATAAACCCACTCATAGCTTCAAGAAGTTTGAAAGCTTTTCGCTCAGTTTACGAACTCTCCACTTATTTCTGAACAATTTCATTTATCTCCGATATTTCTCTTTCTGGTGCCGTTGAAATCTTTATCCGAGCAGCGGAACAGTCAGATTAAAACCCCGAGTGCTTACTTATCTGTTTTGTAAAGTTAGGGACAGTCATTAAACGTCCGTAATTCCACAGTCTCCCATTAAAATACCCACCACCACGCCACGTAGCATGTCATTCGGACACCGCTTATTCGGAAACCTTACACCTACATAGTAAAAATGTTGTTACGACTCGTCTCCTAATGAAACCGTTTTATCTGGATAGTTTTGTGATGTGTTTTCCTCGTTCTTTATATCCGGAAACAGCAGGATCACCGGAGGATAAGAAACTTAGAAATTGCTTCGCTTTTTACGTTAGTTTCAGATGTTTTCTCGAAATGTTAGAATGAGTGGAGTTGAAAATTCCGTCTTCAGTTTTGCTCTTGTATAAAAAGCAGACTGTATGTTAACAAACAAGAATTTTGTCCGAACATTTCAACTCATCTTCTGTACATCTGACGGTATTTATCTGAGTGAATAATAGTGTCCAGTGTCGTTGGCAATGCTAGTGCCGTTCTGATTTATAGCTCAACTTGGTCAAGGCACTGCACTGAGCTGGTACTGGTGAGTTCTGCTGGATCCATTTGTTATACGTGTTCCTCTAGAGTTTTGTGAAATATCTAAAAATAAAATAAACCGTTACGGTTCTGACTCCGGATTCATAGTCAGCGGTTTAACAGACCCTCGAAATTCATAATTCATTTTATTGGCTACGAATTTACTCAGTTTGTGTTACTCGAGCGTTGCCCCATCTTAAAATTAATGCATACCCTATGGAAGAAGTAAAGGTGTATTAAATTATCTGTATATCCAACCTCAAAGCAGTGCCTTACTTTGTAAGAAAATCACAGCACCAAATGTTGTCTTCAGCATTCCTCTAGCACAGAATATTGCTGCTTTTGCAATTTAACTTTGATGCACATTTCAGTACGTTCTTCAAGGTTCCATTCTGGAAGTACTCCATTCTGGAGCTCGTTTATGAGATGAATGTTGGCGCTCGCGTACTGTTCTTGCACTCGTGTGTGTTGTGTTTCTTCTACGTTGTGAAGGTTATTTTGTAGTTTCTTTAAATTTTAAATTTACCGATGTTTTGTCTTTTATCCCGTTGCTATAGTCAAAGTATAAATATTTTCAGAATCACAAGTACAACGGTTGGTAAGGGTAAACATTTCGATATCCACTGTAATTCTGCCCTATAAGAGCATGCACAATTTTGATTTACAAATTCACTAAGTTAATCACATTTATTGTTTAGTACATAAAAACTACTAGTTTTGTGGCAGTTTACGTATTATTTCCATAAGTGAGACAGCCACACGATCTCAACTATAGATTTTTTAAATAATTAATTCATAAGCTTCATTGTAGAGAGATGAAATGAAAAATACTTCTTCATAAAGAAAGCTGAATTATTTTTTTAATAAACCCGTTGGTTCTTCCAATATTTATTCGCCCATTCAAATGAAAATGAGTAGCTATTTGAAACAATATATTTCAAAGCTAGTTCGTGATAAAATTGACAGCATCTGTTGCAAACTTGGCACTGAATTTCTTTGCTTCGAAATTCATGTCCAAATGGAATTTACATTTTCTCACTCAAATATTTCTACTTATCTCATTTGAGTAACGACATTTTTCATTTACTGAGCAATATTATGCATGAATTCAAGACAAGTAACGTTTGAAAAACTTGAGAAACTGACATCGTGGCTAATCTGCTGAAATAATTTTAATAAAAGAAATTAACAAAAAAAAAAGCAGCCAAGTGCGAGTCGGACTCGCCCATGAAGGGTTCCGTAGCATCAAGTAACATAATATAAAGGTTCTTGTAGTTCGTCGAAAGGTAAATTGCGGTTTACGATTTAAGACGTATAAAAAAACTACTGACTAGATCTCGTTCAAACCAAATATCGTTGAAAGTTTGCATAGTAATGTACAACATATATTTTTTTTAGTTTTATCATTCTCTTATTTTAGAAGTTAGAGGGGGGGGGGACCAACTTTTTTCCACTTTGGAAGTGTCTCTCGCGCAAACTATTCAGTTTAGAAAAAAACAATACGAGAAACCTCAACATCATTTTTGAAGACCTGTGGGGTATCTATGAATAATAGATACCCCACAAGTATGGGTTCGATGAAAAAAATTTTTTTGAGTTTCAGTTTCAAGTATGGGGACCCCCAAAATTCATAGTTTTTTTTCTATTTTTGTGTTAAAATCTTAATGCAGTTCACAGAATACATCTACTCGCCAAGTTTCAACAGTCTAGCTCTTACGGTTTCGGAGAAAAATGTGACATACGGACGGACAGACAGACAGACATGACGAATCTATAAGGGTTCCGTTTTTGCCATTTGGCTACGGAACCCTAAAAATAAGTTTTTAAATTGGGTCAATACAGACGCTCTTTGATTTGAGCTGTATTGTATTTATTTAGGCACCAGGGGCAGTAGCAATCTATTGAAATCGCTGATACAAAACTCATTTAACTAGAAGTGGCGCAATTTTACCTCTCCAGCTTCTCAAGCGCTTGACAACTTCCGCTGAAAAGTCGGGCGCTCTGTATTGTCCTGGCTCTCCAACTTTACTATGACGATCTAAAGTTGCATTCATTTCTATCGCGTTTAAAACAAACTTGCCAAAACACTGAAACGGTTAAATACCGTCACTGTCAGAGTAAAAATCAATGATGTTTCTAGTTCCTAGGTGGTTATAAAAATTTTGGTACGACGTTGTAGTTTTTGGTTGCTTATGAACAAACGATTAAACTGATACTCACAGTTTAAAATGTAACTACGAGTATGTCAGTTTCCGGAATATAATTGGCCTTTGATCCAATTTTATATCAATCGGTTGAGTAGATGACCTTGAAAACGTTATTTGTAAATTGCCACGCATTATGCCCTATTTACTGGTTCCAAATATTTTAAATAATTTAAGTTTTTCTCTAGTTGTTCGAAACCAGTGCTAAGGGTACTCGTAGAAGTAGTAAGTAAGTTAATATAGTCTTTGCACGTTTGCAAGTTCGTTAACAAGAACTAAGTAGCTGTTCTCATCGTGCTTCCCTTTGCATCATTCGAGATCTGATTGTACCGTCTTTTACAGAGTGAATATTGCTTTCTTGCTCAGATATTGCTTTTAAAATTGCGAATCTTAAACTTAATTTACTAAGAACTTCTTTAGTAGCTGCCTACTTGTGAAGAGTTACATGCAAGATATTCAAGCCTGTCATGTTTGGCCCATTGATGGGCCATTAGTGATGGGAAACTCCGGCTGAGACTCAAGTGGTGGAGGATTTCTACAGCAATACAATGTCTATAATGATCTGCATTTTTTGTGATATCTCAAAGGATAAATAATAATGTTACACTGGCATATACAGTTATTTTTATGACAACGCAAACTGTAAATTGGATGTCGTTTCGCTCGCACTGCAGTTTGGATCGCACCCTATTACCAAGAATATGGTGAAGGTCTGCGAAAAAGCGGTGACCGCTGTATGATGAACATGAAACATAAAAAACGACATAACCGGGTTGTAAATTGATGATTTGTGAGTTTGATTCTTATCTCAATGACATTTCGGCAGAGTTGCAGGTGGCATCATCGGTCGATTAACAGTTGCACTGACGTCTAAG
This sequence comes from Thera obeliscata, assembly GCA_947578465.1. Lineage (NCBI taxonomy): Eukaryota > Metazoa > Arthropoda > Insecta > Lepidoptera > Geometridae > Thera > Thera obeliscata. Next base: position 15,377,066 of record OX387912.1, on the reverse strand, counting down.
AGAGTTGGTATGATTAGAAATCAAAGGCACTGATAACGGCCTAAATGTTATTTTATTTAAATGGGATAACTTTGAAAGCAGGAAAGCTTCTTTGAAAGCACAGTTTTACCGAACAACATTCAGGCAAATCGACACGAACTCGATCAGGATAATGCAAATTCGGCCGCCGAACGGCAGGCGACCTGATAGAGTCATAAGTTTCGAATTGGCATCTCTTAAGAGCTTTACACGAAACCTATACTGGAATTGCTCTGAATCGGTTCCGGTGCCATGTCTGTCTCTAGAGATCTGCGTTTGTAGAGCGGTTAGTTTGGAGCGAGCTTCTTTGTTCGCGCTGGTAGCGTGCCCCACAAAACAAAGAAACGTGCTAGAACCTTATGCTGCCTTCCTACGGTGCGTGGTTCTGCAGATCATCACCAACAGCCGACGACGACGCTGCCTTCTTACGGTGCGTGGTTCTGCAGATCATCACGCACAGCCGACGACGACGCACGGCAACGTATAACGGCAGGGCTCCTGTGCTACCGCGCACCTCAGCGCACAGGACCGTTCCCATGGTGTCGTGCGAGCTGATCCGCCCCTCCGTGCGCGATATCACAGACCGTGGGAAGGCGCTATTACTAACTATAGGCCATCAAAGTCACTCATCAAGCTGTTTTTGTAAGTTTTTAAAAGACTTAACTTTAGGCTACATATTATGTGTATGAAGGTGTCAGGTAGTGAAATTTTAAATGATTAAATCAGGTTCAAAGTGAACGCCCCTTGTACGTGCGCGTGGTCAATGCTCTTGTATTTAATTTAGGGGATTCCTCGGGGAACGGGTTCGAGGTACCGTCGCTGTTTAACTTGGAAAGTTTAATTAACTTGATGCACTTAAACCGTTCTACTTTTACTTTCATAATGGTTTGTGAGCACATTATACTTAATAGTGGATCTATTACTTAATCGGTTTAAAATGAAAGTAAAATCTAGTGTCTCAAGTGAATTGACCTATTTATATAGGATAGCCTAATTTTAATATTTGTTTTATCGTAATGTAATGTATGTTAGTCTCCAAGTTGTTTCATGTTTTTAACGTGCATTTTTCTGATTTCTAGTCTGAAATAAATGATTTTTACTAGAAATAGATATTTAACACAAAGCATACTAATTACGAGGAAAGTTATTTGGAGAGGCAGCTCTATGCGACTGGTTTCGTTTTAGCAAACACATTACATAACTTATGGTGAGAAAATAAGTACTTATGACAGAGTCAGATCGATCCCTTTATGTTTGTTTTCATTTTATTTAGGTCTCTGTATTGTAGATTACCTAAACAAACAATGCGGCAGGCTATAAAAACATCGCGTTTCCTCAGAAGAGTGCGGCAACTTCAGGAAGCATATTAAAAACTTTTTTACATAATTATGTGGCTCATTCATCGTTAAACAAACAAAAATGACTGGTAGTTTTTATTTCATTATTTTATGGCAGCATAAAATAAATAATCTTTTGCAAGAACTTTCTTTTAGAGTCAAAAAAATGGTAAATGAATGAAACATACCTACTTCATTGTACCTACATATACCAGACAGAAAATCGTAGAATATAATTTTCCAGGTTGCGTGGCGTGGAACTGGCTTAGATCAACCTAATATTTAAGAGAATGCAGAACCACAAGGATTAGTTTTTATTTTTGATTTTGTTATAGTTATGATTAAAATAACATCTCAAGTAAATTTATCGTGACCAAAAAAAAATAAGACAAAAGCTAAATATGCTATTGTTATTTTACGAAAATGTCCAGAATAAGCGAAATTCCGTACTCATTTGGAAAAAAATATGTCTATTTTCGAACAAGCGGAAAAGGGCAACGTTGATGATCTCTTGTTCTAGAAAATATAAAACGAAGCAAAAATATAAAACGTTTCGAGTTACTTCGGACAATTGAAATGACAACAAAAAAGCGTTTGTTCACAACCTTTTTTGCTAGCTTTATTTGACGTTCTTCGTATTTTTTGTCTGATAGTTAATTATGAGGAATGAAATATACAATAATGGATACCTCCCGTGCCCTGGGGATTATCGTCAAAAGCCTATTTCATTTTTATGATAAAATATTGCTGGAAACGTGAAGCTTAGAGTTCACAACACATTAACGGATGTTTAAACTAACCTAAAACCTAAAGCAATCTTTTTAACGGATATTTTGTGTAAAATTAATGTATAGTGAAATCATAATCATTCTTAACTGAAGTGCTAAGTGGAAGCTTCCGTGATTCAGATGGTACCTTGACGGATGCCATACATAAGGTGGCCTTAAAAAACTTCAACACTGAAGCTAGTTTTTATAACATAACGTCTTCAAACCCGATGATGTCGTTACCTACTGTTTAAAACACAATATCTTTAAAGTTTTTTTAAGATCTCTGGAGACAAGAGCTAGCTTTTCCCAGGGAACAGAAACTGTCTCCCGCTTAATCTGTTCCCGTACCTGGCGATACGGCAAGTACTCTCGATCACTGTCACCCTCCCGCTATTTGTTTTTATTTTTTGCGCTGCCGGCATTATTCTCCGTTTCGCATTGCGGTCTTTCGGCAACGGACAAGTGACTGTTTAAACTTAGCGTTTGTGAGAAAGATTTAAGGAAATTCTTCGTGGCTTAGACGAAGATACTTGTTCGTCTTTATAGTAGGAGTGAATATGGAAAACTGTGGTACAAAAGATAGCAACTCACGGCCAAGCTAAATGAAATGGTAACATTATCCTCATTCGTCAAATAAACATACTCGTAGGTATATGAGATACATACGAGTAAGTTGAGTAGCGCCGAAGTAGCTTTCGGTATGTTGCCTTTTGCTATGAAGAGCTCAACTAACCTTCCGTAGGGCTCAAGCTTTTACGAGCATTCATAGTAGTAAATGCTAAGAGGGAAAGGGTTGCAGAGATGCGTGTAATTTCATAAGTTGGGTAATTTTTAAACAAAACTTTGAATTTCTAAAGCGTGTGCTATTATCACACCTGCATGCTTATTATTCCATTCAAAATCTGATTTTGAATAAATACATTTCATCCTCAGACAATTAATTCAATGATATTGGCAGACATTGTTCCAAAAATATTTCGTCTTTTTGAAATTCAATATCTTGATTCCGTTCGTCAGTAACACCGCTGCTGCAGTAAATATATGAAACTAATTATAAGTAAGCAATTTTTTATGTACTCGTAGTAAGCTTTTAATTTTTAAAAAGATTAGAGTTTGGAAGTCAACTGAAAGTTCTGTGCGATCTGTAGGTTAACAATAAAGAAGGGACATTATCAGTGGTGGTCGTGCGCAGCGGCCAAATGAGATTAGTTCGCAATGACTTCCGAGCTTTTAGCTTTTATTGCACTTTTAAGTGGCGTACTTTCGCGATGGACTTGTAACTTAAAGGAGATTCGATTATCTCATTAATTGCTGTGGATTTCACAAAGCTTTACAAAATACAACAACTTACATTGAACTAAATGGAAACGTCGAAAGCTTTGTGCCTTGGAAACAAACGTGGGGCAATGATGCAAAAGTTGGAGAAAGCCTTAGCAAACCTTTAGTTTGTAATATTATGATATCTTTCGCTGCCTTTTTTTTCTAATCCTTAATTTAATAGTGTGTATTATGTGTGCTGAGGCAGCAATAAACGCATGTCTGTGTATACTTTTGTTCTCAAAAAGATTTTGTTTTATCCCTTTTTCTATAGTTTGGGAAATACCCGTAGTTACGCTTTGAAAAAAAAGACGTAACATATCAAAGCCTACTTGAGCATGCCATTGCTTTACACGGGGGCGCGCTGGTATGATCTGAAATATTCCCTAGAATATACCCGATGGTGCAGGGGGCAGGCACTAACCACAACAAACTCCAATTAGCTCGAGACAGCAAGAGCTAACGAGGGCAACTATTCAAATGTAGACAAGGCGATGTTTAACGAGCAGTAACCGGTTACCAAGGTACTAAATTGCATCAGAGTGCACCACGTCCCGCGATTAATTACTTATCTTGGGCCGGCCACAGAGTCTTGCTTAACAAGATAGAATTTCCTTTGAGAGGATTTCACTTCACTATATTATAATATTATCGAAATCATGTGTCGAGTTCTCTTTGAATCACACCTAAAACGATTTCACCAAACTCTTTCGAAAGAACTATTGACACGAAGAAAAGACTATGATAAAGTTATTCATTTAGTTAATTCATTAGTCAGATTCAGATAAATATGACTGATACTACAAATAATAATATGAAACAAAAAGCAATATCACAAATTTTGTATTTTTAGTTATATTTTACCCAACACTTGATGGAAAAACGGTTAACTTATAAAAAATAATATTCGCACTATAAGAACGCTCGCTTTTTTCCAATAAACAATTCTCCTGATGTTCCGACCAACAAAGAGTATCTATAAAATATTTATAAAGGCGCTATTATATACCATCTGTATTCATTTTCACTTGTTTGAATACATGGTTTATGGCCTTTTGTAATGGTGAGCAGTAGTTTAGTAGCCGTGGGCGGCTCGCTCCGCTTGATGGTTAATTCGGCTCACTGGGCTCACAGGGATGGTACGCACAGTTAGTTATTTAATGGGCTTTGGCGTAAGGAATTATGGAGAGATTTTACATTTCACTACGGTTCATTTGCAGTAGAGAGCACTTTTAAAATGTATAAAAGAATTATTTGCTCTAGCTCAAATAACTGAACGAATATAAAACTGTCGCGGGCTTTACTGGTGTTCTTGTCTAGATTCATCTAGCTTTGAAATGTTCCAAACTGACTGATCTTCAGACACAGAATTGAAATTTATGTTTTAATGATTGTACTGACTGATGGGAATTGAACCTACAAGCACAAAAGGCAGATCCAATACCAACTGTCCTCCGAAATCTGTATAGTATCGCGTAGAAAGTTTTATTATGCCACCAATGGAGACAACGCCATACTAAAACGTTTGAAAGCTCAGCATTTCAGCTAAATTGCTAGGTATTTAGCAAGAACTCTGTTGATGGCACACTCCAGCAGGTGCAACCCGTGAGAGTTAGCACAAAGCGAACAGGTGCTGTGCAGTGCCACAGTGATATAGTACACAACTTGTATATTTATGTTCCTACCTACGAATACAAGCTTTAAGAGGATAGGTGTGCAATTTCAAATTACACGTGTAATTTCGCTGAATTAATGTCTCCGTCATGTTGCTTACGACCGTGTGCTAAAGGTAAAGAGGGAAGAGCAAATCGTTTTGGTGATTTCACCCCAGTTATTTCGTTGTAGATAAATAATTTCCACGCAGGGAAATGTTTTTGTTTACAAGAAGTTAAAACTCAATCTGGCAATAATTTATCATAAATAATTGTTAAGTGAAAGCATTGGCATTGGTCTGAACTAGTCCGTTACCAAAGCCTCAAAATATTTTAAGTAGAATATCTAAGAGAGGTAGACAGCAGCACGTCTAAACTACATTGACAAAAGTCCAGATTTTGCAGTGGTTACCACGTTACAAATATTTTTACTGTCTCTCGAAGGGTGCAGGCGTTTGAGCCTTTCATCATAGAAAAGTAAAGTGGGTAAATACAGTTTCTTATTCCTTGTACCACACTCGACTAGTTTTGTTTTATTTAGTGCAGGTTCCAAGTTTTTGTTTGTATACGCGGCGCGGCGTGGGCGGCCAACGGGACGTAATATTGCGAGCCCGTTCACACCTGCGCACACCTAGGTCTCTGGCGATGGCGATCAATGAAACGCTGTCAAATATCGCTGTCAAATTTGACAGTGTTTCACTGATCGCTATCACCAGCGACCTAGGTGTGTGCAGGCCTTTCGGAAAACAACGCTTGATATGTCCTACTTCATGATATACTTTGTATGGCACACAAGTTACTAAATCGCTTTTTGTTTCTTCTTTAGATAGAGTCGCGTAGTTTATTGATTAGACAGAGGCTTCTGTCTCAACGTATGGTGTGTGATGGGGCTCTGTTATTCTGACAAAACTTTCAGAATATAGACCCTGACCCTATTTAATATTTAAATCTTCTAGTTAACAGAACAGAAAAAGTAAATTTATTTATTGTGACAGAAGCGACTCCCTTGTTGGATAAACTGTGACCACGGACAGTGGTCACAGTTGCCTGATTTTGTTTGTTTTTCTTTTGTTTGAGGTGACCGTATTAGTTACCCCGCCGCGCACAGAATTTGTTCATAAAAGTCTGTGGCAACAGTGTCGCACGGCAGCGGAGATCGAAATACAACCTTTAAAAAACCCAGACCTCTCGTTATCTGAAAAAAGCCTAAAAACTGCTATAGCTAAAAACTAATAAGATAACTCTCATACGAGAACTCTTTTAAGGGTTAAGCTCGCCTTTGTACAAGTCTTAATTTTAAGTTTTCTACATTTATGTTTCTCTGTGTACAATAATGAATAAAAGAAAGAATAAAGAAAGAAAAAGCTATAAATTAACGTAATGTAACGACTATGCAAAAACCTCTTCTGGCTTGTTATCCTAATACATTGATTAAAAAAGTCTGTATGAACTACGGTCCTTATGCCTCGTGGTCCCATCTCCTGGCTCCTCGTTGCTAATCGGATTACGCTAGGTTGGCTCGAGACAAGCAGCTTACTTCCACCTGCCACTCTATTAATATTGCACTGAAGCCCGCACACAGTGACGTCACATCACGTGTTACTTAAGTACCTTATTTTGTATGAGCATCTGGCTAAGTGCAGGTACTAGTGCTTGGTGGGTTTTTGTCCCGAAGGCGTTTGATAGAATAATTAGACAACTTTCAAGCGATCAAAAAAGAAACACCCCTTCTCTTGATGTTTTTGGTGTTTATGGGCAACGATGACCGCTTAGCATACGGTGGGCCGTAAGCCCGTTTGTCTAAAATCAAATCAAAAGTGTATTTATTCAGTTCAATTCCAAGAATCATCTATCATTTGCATAAAAAATAGAAATTATTGTATTGGGATCTGATCTTGAGCTCAAATGCCAGAAACCCGCTTATGCAATCAATTTTTAAAAAGGATAATAATTTAACGTCTTTGTTTCCTTTTGGTAAATGAACATTTAACTGTCAACAGTAGATTTAAATGTAATCAAGCACTCCTAGTGCGGCTGTAAGCGGATTAGTGGAATATTAATGAACACTGGTTTAATTGGGTTGCAAGATAATTAATTTTGCACACTTACTCAGTTAGAGAGTTCAGAGAAACCAATTATACAGCATGAGTTTGAATTCGTATGTTATCCCGAAAGGGGGTTTTGCTACTCCTGAATGTCAACAGCATTAGTTCTATGACTTTTCTGAATCAGGACTTTTTCATTCAACAAATGGTGTGTAAAGTTTACGCCATGATTTTGCTTAAAAGCTTGTTAGGCAACCCTATAACCAGCTGATTACTTGACCTCTGTTGAAGTATGTCTTATTTGACTCCCAAAATCTGCCATTGGCAAGTCAAAAAGCAATAAAAATTTATTACCGCCTCCTTTGAATCGTCACCCTAATTTTATAAAAATGGGGTCTGTTGGGTTCCGTATAATATTTTTCATGAAATTTATGTTCAAGTATTTATTTTGTTTATTTGTTGTATGATTCAGAACGAAGAGGATGTGATGCAATGCCTACACTCATTAAAAATTATTTTATTTACACATTGTAAAAAAACTAGTGGTAGGAACTTTCGTACCAAAACATATGTAAGACAAGTTTTATTTGTGTGATTGAGTGACAAACAACAAGTGCATTTTGCGACTACCTACTTTATGAAAATCTCCGACTTTGGCATTGCTTTAAGATATGGTACGAGAAACTTAAAATAAAGTACGTACAGAGTACCTATTTACTTTAATTGAATTCTAATCGAGAGCTTACGAAGTCATACACTATAAAACCATACACACGACTTACTTAACCCAATATTGGGTTAAGTATTTCATAATGTTTGTTTCGCCGTTTTTTATTTCAATGAAAACGGGACGGAACCCTAAAATTATTCGCTGTCAAGCTTAGACAATTAGGTTAAATTGTCTAAGCTGTCAAAGGAAACCGAACTCGAAAATCTAAAAATAAACTTAGGCATTTCAGTCATTTTCAGTATTTCGTGGACTATTTCGTTGCGAGCATGTTGAAAAGTTAAACTCAGTGTACAAAAATCATTTAATTGCCGTAGGTATGGCCTACTTAAGTGCTTGTGAATAATGTGTGCAAAACCTACCTGTACCTAGTACTCGTAGTAGTACCTACCTATGTAGCTACCCGTCTTCAGAACAGAGTGCTTATACCATGGAAAGCCAGTAAATTGGTATTTACCTAGTTTGTAAGTTTTATTACTACTTACCTATTTACCAAATTAGCGCCGGCCCCGCCCAAGATGTAGGGTTTTCACACAAAATATTTTGTCAATTGATTATTTTTTTTGTATGGAAGATTTAGATTTCGTATTTTACAGAAAGGTTTTTATAGCTTGTGCAAAACCATGGTCCCTATCACCACCTTTCGGGATAACATACGAATTCAAACTCAGGCTGTATTGGTAAACATTTTGTACAATCTCTCATCCCCAAACTAAGCAAAACTTGTACTATAGAAACACTATAGTTTTTTTATAAAACTCAGACAAACTACACATTTATAAGTTAATAAACAGCGCAAAAGAGTTTTTACCGAAAGAGCTGTGATTGTGATGTTAAGACGCTTTCTTACCCACCTATACCACATACATATAATCCCATTTTGAGGTACATTATTATTTGGATCCAAATGATATTTTTTCCGAACCTTTGTAATGCTGTTCTCAGCAATTTACCGATTGCGATTTTTCTGTATTCAGCTATTTTATATTTCAATTTTTTTTCAATCTCCGAACGATAAAGCCTCGGTCTGATGTCACCCCTAAAACGTACAGACACTTCATTTTCCCGCTGGCATTAATAAAATGAAGGCTTAGTTCCATCGTGACCGAAAAACATCTCAAGATTACGTTTCTTAGATTGTTTGAGCTCAGACAAGCTCGACTTTTCTCCTTATAATATGAGATCATTAGGCTCCCATAGAACTATCTAACATAAAACATTGCGATCATAAAAGCACTTATCTTAATCCCTCCATACTCCACACTAAGGCCTAAAGAACTCTGGTTCGTTTTAATCATTCGTGAGCTGAAAATCACTACAAAGTAACTAAATAAGGTGAAAGGCCTTTGTCCGTAGTTCGCCCGAGGACTGCTATCTCATTAAAATAGCCATTGTAGTTTTAAATACCTGTCTAAACTAATTCTCGGTTCCACCTTTGTTCTTTGAGAACGTAAGTACTTTACGTTTATGTTTTAGTTCAGTTGTCTGAAACAAATAAATTACCAGAGTAAATAAATTGCTTATAATTTGTGTGACGACCACGACGTTTTCTAAATTAAATTAAAATTCAGATTTCATTATACAAATTACCTGTAAGTATGCTAATCACCATTTACTTTATCATGTTAATTACACATAATTACACCCGCCTTGACAGAGAACTGACATTTGACAAAATAATGACACAGCGTTTTATCATTTATACGAGTAATTTGTAATTTTTGGAAGCAAAATATTACTTTCGTTGGTATTGTAATCAATATTACTTGTGGTTTAGGAACTAGAGAAATGGAAGTGGAATAAACGTGATACTTATCCTTATTAGTAGGAAAGGCTTTCAACTGGCTGTGGTTTGTTTTTATTTTTCGTTAATTTCTAATAAATATATCGTCATCGCAGATCGTCTAGATTTGCGCGAGGCGTAATTTCATATTGACATTGAATATTCGACAGAAAAAAATAATGATAACATTGTGGACAATCCACACAACACTATCTAGCCCCAAATTAAGCAGAGCCATTATAGTTAGTTAGTATATAATAAGTATATAGTTTGTTTTGCTGCATATGAAGTTATATGCATAAATAAATAAGTTCCTCTGCACTGTAATTAGAAAAGTTTCCATCAAAGATGCTCTTGTATAATAAAGCACACGAAAGTCGAAAGTTTTAATAAACTTTAGCTTGGAATACCAAACAAGTAGATTAAATTGAATACTCAAATGGGTGTGTCAGTTATGGAAACTGTTGGAAGAGGCGTATCGCGCGCGAGCTCATAAGTAGTTCATTTTATTTTATTTTAACTATTTACTTTTAAAACATCTAACAACGCTATTGTGCTATCTGTTTACCTACCTACTACTGTCTATAAACCTCGGCCGACCTCCATATATTCTATACAGGGTCCATGTGATATTGACTTACACCTAACAACTATAGTTGTTAGGTGTTAGTCAGTATATAAGGTATATACATATATGTATATACCTTAACTAAACCAAGTGTATACAATGAATATATTGAGTATTGAGCATTATAACTAACAAATGTATAGCATAGACATTCATTCCTTTCCTCTCTTTACCTACCTTCTTGATGATATTGTCCTGCCATCTTTCCTGTGGTCTCTGTCGTCTCTTCGTGTAGGTATATGTGTTCTACATGTACACACTACACGTTTATATAGAACCGGTTTTTATTCCAACAGCCGTGTTTGTATAACGAAGTGTTGGAACCAATACCGAGCATGTACTATTGAAATGGCAGTCACGTTGGGCGAGTCATTCCCATGGCTGACAGCAGCGTTCCCTGAATTGTAATTTCCGTGACCGCTGGCTACGGAATACCATTTATCTAGAGCGCCTCAAGTCACAGATTGTTATTCATATTTGGGTTATTTCATTCTGTTTTCCATTGGTTTTTGAATAGGGTGCTAAGAACTCTCGTGACTCCGTTCAAAAACAGGACTATCATAGTTGTTTGATGAACGTGGATGTAGGATGTCTGGACGGTCAATAATCTGAGTGAAAAAAAAGTATGTCAGTAATCTATCATCTGGCCTTGTGTGTTCTGTGTACATGATTCATTTAAAGATTCCTCAGATTATATCAATAAGTAAATAAACAATTAACGCAACACTATCTAGCCCCAAAAAAAGTAGAGCTTACGTACGATAGGAACCATGCAGACAGCTGGTATAATACTTCTATAATTTGTTTTGTAAATACATACGTAGAATGCATTATAACACCCAGACAAAGAACAAACACCTGAGTTCACCACACAAACATTGTTCTCGGTGGGGATCGAACCCACGACCTACAACGCAAATGGCAGAGCTACTACCAATTGAGCTGAGAGGCCAGTCATCTTTGATACATAATAAATAAATAAATAATAATAAATATTGTGGACAATTCACACAACACTACCCAGCCAAACTAAGCAGAGCTTGTAATATGGGAACCAGATAGCTGATATAATACTTGAATACATTTATTTTTTTTTTTTTAAATACATACTTAGAATACAATATAACACCCAGACAGAGAACAAACATTTATAATAAAAAAATAACATTAAAATAGTTATTTATGAGTTGAAATTAAGTTGTGTGTAGTTAAGCGGCGAAATAAACTATTTATTAACTTTTTATTTTCCCTTTGCAGGTAATTAATGAGCCACAAGGCAGCTTCATCACGTCTTCACAACTATAACGACCTAAGTTGCCGCTGGTAATCAAAGTGATTTCAACTTTACCACGTGAGTGTAAAGTTTATTTCTGCACAAGGCTATGCCTGTCAGTCTGTCAGTTTATTAGTAGTGATTATAGTGAACTTTTTAAGAGGTTGTTACTAGTTGGGAGAGTCTGTTTAAAAGCTTGCTGGATAGTAATTAACTTAAAAGTTTGAGGCTTTTAGACAAGTTTAGATGAGGAGCTTAGTTAGTTCGAAACTTGTTATAACAATGGCTTATGAGTTTGTTTTGAAGCACTTTATTACACTTCGAGGTATCGGGGCCAGTTTATTAAAGATAGATTTAAATGACTACGTCCATCTTTCCGAGGCCACGGTATGATGTCAGTCCTACGAGCCATGGTGAAAGCCTTTAAGTGGTCTCTTAACACCATGTCGTTACCAGAGTAGGGGTGTTAGTTCAGACGAACATTAGCCAATGTCAATTTACTAGAATGCCAGCTTTATTCCATTATAGAAAACGAAAACAAAGTGAGTAGAATAAATATCTCTCGCCAGTAAACCTCATATCTCAAATACTTCAAACATAAGTTTGAAAATCTGAAAGTGCTGTTGAAAAATCCCGCATATTTTTCATTTCCATTTCCCGACAGGAAAGTAATAGGTTCCGTTATCAAACACTGCTGGGAAACTAATGTATTTGAACTTGCAACTAAGCTGAGCAATGAAGCCGCGCTCTTGCTGAATCGGTTCACCCTTTTTTAATCCTTACTTGTAGCACTAGGGGCTCCGCGCGTTCAAGCTTTTATTAGTAGTTACGAATATAAATTTTTCAGCCGAAATAATTGTGTTTGCGATTTTATCCGCATTTATTACAAAACGGAAGAAGCGCTACGGTAGAAGGAGCGCTCTATGGACCGACTACATTATAAAGATCTCGAGTCAGTGTCAGATCTTTTTCAGATTTCTGCTGGAAATATATAAGGGAAGCCTATGTATGTAATTGGATTTCTTCAGGTTGGCAATGATGGTGGGTGGAGCGAATGACTACCAATGTTTCATTTGTGTAGATAAAAAAAACAAAACCACCTCAAGACTTTATCTCCTCCCAGGCACAGTATAAGTTACCTTTCCTAAAACTAAACTCTCCAAAGCCCTATATCGAAGAGGGTTGCCCCTTCCACCCTGAAGATATAAAGCCCGAGCTATAAATCTGTGGATTTTGGCGTCGACTTTTATTTCGGTCAGTATTGAGTGTGCGTCAGTGGACACTGAGATAAGGGTGCGCTTATTGCCATTACCGGCCTTTCATGACATCGGTCTTTGTTCCAAATCACGAACATTGAACGTGATTTATCTTCTTTTGTTCGCCAGATTTTATTTATTTTGTTTTGAGCCGTGAAAACTGTTTTCATTTTTTGTTTTCATGTGTACCTTTGGTCTAAATAAAAGAAAATTAAAATAAAAACAATTTTGTTAGGTTTCAATAATAAAGGATTTCATTTAAATCAACACCAAGGTGTAGTAGCACTAACAGCTAATAGTACATTATGATATAAGTGCGGTAAGTTGAAAATTACAGCCGAAGCGTTATTGCAAGCCCGAGCCGTAGGCGAGGGCTACAAGAAAGCAGAGGCTGTAATTATCAAAGCGCACGTATGTCATACGACGTTTTATAACACATTTGCGAGGAAACAAATAATACTCGGACTTTCGGACGAACTTTCTTACTTGTAGAAATTACTTGCTTGTTAAAACAGTTGGAAAAATTTTAACAATTTGTAAAGTTGATTATTACGTTGCCACCACAATGAGCTTGACTTATATTTTTAAGAAAGTTCCATGAAATAGGCTAAAAACACACTTTCTGTGAAAATGAATTGGCATCTTTGCTTGTTTTCCACTAAGATGAAGTTTTGATACGCTTGTAAGTATCTATCGTTCGATTTTTCAGGCAAGAGGCTTAAAGTAGCCTTTTTCACTGCCTCTGAGAATTTTGGCGGTTCGAATTAATAAATTCATCATTACTTGACGACATTTTCAAACAAAAATAATACAGCGAAAAGAAAAAGCGCGCGGAATAACTTTTTACTTTTCACAAATTAGCTAATTATTTTTTTTAAGGCAAAGGCACAAAAACAGCCAGTATTACTAATAGAGTAAATTAATATTTTTTTGTTTTTGTTACAAATAAATGGTATTAATTTATTGTTAAAATTAATTAAATTAAAGAATAAATGTGTATTTTCTATATTTTATCTCCCAGAGTTAATTTTATTCATAAAATGTTTACCACAAAAAAATCTTAGCAAAGAGTTTTTATGTCAGTTTTCTGACATAAAAACTCTTTGCTAAGATTTAAAAAGGTACCGTGCGTGGATTGATAACCGTGCGTTTTACATTACGATAACGCACTAGTACGTAAAAACATACATAACGATATTGAAATCGGTGAAGTAGTAGACCCTTTATGAGCAAATGTGTTATAAAAGCTTTTAACGGTGGTTTTAAAAGCATAAAAGATTATTTTTGACCAAAAAAAGCCTGTTTTTTTAATAATGTCAATATTACAATCAAATATTGTATTTGATTCCAATATTGATAACTGGTGATATGTTGAAAATCGATAGTTTTAAACATAATGGTGTCATTTCATTATAAACGTGCTTTATAATGTTTTGCAATTGGCTCGCATCCAACTCAGTGAGCGAGCGATGCAAAACATAAAATAAACAGGGTTTTTATAGAGAAACAAGATTAAGGTTTTTTGATATGAGCTGAGTTTCTTGTAAAGGCATGTGTCAAAACTATGTTAATAATCGCAATTACATAGCTACTTCAACTAATATTTTTTTTTTAGAAAAAAATATTCATTTTTCATAACCCGCTCGGTTTTTCACTTTCATCGCTATAAAATCAATAAAAAAAATATTTTTGTTGTAACATCAGGTCAATAAGTAATGGGGTTGCCCTGAATAGCAATTTCAATTTCCAACAATTTCCAAAACAACGTTTTACTGCTACTTTACCTTTACCTACATATCTAACAAGAGTACCCCAATCACTTACACGGCGAAATGAAATTTTCGATACCCACTTAGAGCAATTTCCCCATTATCCCATCGACAAGTCCAGATAAACATCGTAGATAGGACCATTATTTGCGAGCATGAAGGTCTTGCACGTTTTTGTTGGAAACCCTGGCTTACATTGGGGTCGAAGGTGTGTTTATTGCTTTGTAAAACAAAACTTATGTGGACGCAGCTGCAGATATTTTCTCTTAGAGACATATTATTTCATCAAACTTAATTATAGAATATTCAACGTTATCCAATATTTTTTTAAAGTTTCTTAAATTTTTCACAGTTTAGGCTTTAGCAAGAGCTTTGAATTTACCTCTCGCTAGACTGTGTTGTTCTTTTACGCAAAACCACAAATATTTACTGAAGAAATATAATGCTGACGGTACAACAGACGACTAACTCCAGTCGTACAAGTTACCAGCTCAGATTGTCTGGTGCCGCCGCCGTGCCAGTTAAATTACAATGTCACATGAAGATGGGCGATAGCTCCCGAATGGGGAAATTACCCGATGCCTTGCGGCCGGAGACGTGTATACGAGCTTTATCTTAGCTTACCGAGATATTGTGAACCAAGCCGTAAGTTACTTGTCTGCTCCTCTAGGTTGTGTGGTACTGGTGCCTAAATTAACCTAGATTTAAGACATAGCAATGTGATCCGTGTTATCTGAATAAATGCATTTTACCTAAACTAAGCATGAAAAACATTTTGTTCTAGAAAAACAGTAATTTAACACAGTGTATAAAAGTAATTTTTACAGTAAACAATGGTGTATTAATATTAGTATTGTATGCACATTTAAATTGGCTTTCGCCTTGTTCCAATTTTGCTCAGAGTTAATTAGCAAAATAATTCAACGCTCACCTTTTGTTCCTCATAGGATGGGGAACGCAGCATCTCTTTGCTCCGGAATACTAATTAAACGAATATTCAGACGGCAAGGTTTCTGTGCCTTCAAATATCGTATGTTGAATCTCTGCCATTATTTATTTATTATTCATTCAATAATACGCACAAACCGAGAGTTCGTAGCGTAAATTGCTACGTTCCGTCACAGAACAACTTATCGAATCGGCAAATAACGTATTCATTTGGATGTGCCTTCGGCTATCCTTTAAAATATTCAAAGCGGTATCTCCTGTTGCCCAGACTCTTAAGAGACTGGTGCCTCAGGAGAACCTTAACTTGCTAGCCTATAATATATTATTTGTCCTCACAGGGTCAAATGGCTCTGACCACCGGTTCTGGCAGAATAACAGCGCTGAGCTGCCGCTGGTGGTGAAGCATTACGCTGAGCTAGAGCCGATTTGCTGCAGTGGCACACATACACTAACCTCTTTTTGTTGTTTCTATTATGTTTTAGTATGTATTTTTTTTTTCAATGTAATTTTTCTTTATTTGTAATTTTCAATGTCAAAAATGTAATTTCTCTTTAGTACTTTAGTTTGTAATATCGTGTATCTTTTTGTTTTCATTTCTTATTTTAATAGTGTGTATATGTGCTGAAGCAGTAAATAAATTAATGTCTATGTCTATGTCTAAAGCCTCTTGAGTTGTTTGGTTAGTACTAAGAAATATACTGTCTGGTCGTAAGCTTTTTTTTCCTATTTTAACAGACTTCAAAAAAAAATTCTATCCTATTATATTTTTTGAATTTTCAAAAGCATCTGTCTCCCCTCATCTTTACTTCTATATTCATTCAACTGAACTCATTAAACTTTATCGCGTAAAAAATATTAGGGAATTATTCAAACCTTATTTTGGAATGGGCGTTCTCCTTTGAATATTCATTAGGTAGTCCGCTGCGTACATTGCTTAGTCCGCGTGTAATATGCGCCGCTAATGTTTGGCCGGCGCCTGCTAATTCGGCCGTTTCCACAGGTTTGCGCTGCTTGATCACTTTCCAAACAAAAGCGAGCTTGTTTTTAAATGGTGCCAGCGAGCTTGTTTTCGAGACAACAGACGGGTTTTTACGGCTGTTTTTCTTGTTATAAGTTTTAGAAACGTTCATGAGGAGTTTTTATATGCATTATAAGTTAAAGGCTTATAAAAAACTCTAATTTAGAAAATCTGAAGATAGCCTAACGTTTAACGTTGTGTTTGATCAATGAAGAGTATTAGGAGGTGTTTTTTTTGTAATTTAACCAACTTTAAATTATTTATGCTATCTTCAGTAAAGATCAAAAATGATGCACGTGCGTAAGATAACGCAATTGTTATGTTGTCGCACAACATCAAGTGCTACTTATTCTTACTTGACATTGAAAACTGTATTTTTCGGTGTCAACCTCTAAAAAAAATTTTTATTCTATCAAATCACAATGATGGATTTGTAATGTCTTATAAATCTAAAAAAGATCTAGAAAAATCTAAGACAATTTCAATAGCTACATTTTGTCAAGAATGCAAGAAACAGCGGTTTATTCAGATCGTGGTTATGCCTTGCAATATCGAAATTGCAATCTGGGCATGTGCCGAACATTTGCATACAGCAAATCAAGCTACTGATCCAATAGAGCGGTAACTTCGTAGCTCGTGTCTACGAACGTCTACGCCGTAGGTGATCGCTACGGGCGTAGCACCTGCTAGAATTTGCTTAGTTCTGTGTTTGCGTGCTAACATAGCAATATTATTTACATATAGTTTTGAAGGCTCTTTTTCGAAACCTAAATTTTGCCATTGCTAGAAAAATAACAGCTAAAGTTTATGTTTAAAAACACTGAAATAAAAATAATAATTTGATTATCGATCGACACAATTAAATAATTCCTATAAAAATGTGATAAAATTTCAACATAAAACCCGTGTTTCTAATTATTGTAACAAAACAATGTTTATCGTCATCACAATGCCATCGATTTTTTCCTTATAATTAATATTATAGATTGTCCTTATCAATAGTTATTATTAGTACTATCCTTATCTGGCGTTCATGAGTACTATACTTTAGTACAGTCAGCATCAAACGTAGTCGCACATATTAAAAAAAATTTTTTTTTTCACTGTTATAGGCTAACGCTTGACAGCAATCTCACCTGATGCTAAGTGATCATGCCATCGACAGTGTAGCGCGCTCACCTAGAAGATCCCTATCCACTCTTTGTTTGAAAATGTCCAAATTATAAGTATATTACTTTTATTTTAATAGTTCATTCCGGTTGTATGACAGTGTTTGATGATATATTTTTACTGTTATAATAATACAAGTATTATTATATAGCCTCTATCTATATTGAATAACTCGACTCTTTATTGATTAACAAAAGAGTGCAATGCATCTCTTTTTTCGTGCGCTATAATTTCCTTCACTGCAGGCCAAAGGCCTTAACTCTTTCATTTCACTCACAATGCTTTTTTACATAAATAAAAACAAATAAATATGAATAAAAATTAATTCATCATTTGCAAATGATCATTTTGATGCTGATTGTACTAGTTACTATAAATAAAACTACACACCACATTTTTATAACCATTAACTCTTCGGCACACGCTATTACATGACATTTGATAAAACTTCGTCTCAGATCAATATATAAAATATTTCATAAATATTTTTAATAACCTAACATGCCTGCTAAGTCTAGAAGACCTAAACGGTGTCCAGAAGAATCAAGAAGACCCAGAAGGTACTTAGAAGCGGTTAACAAGTTCTTATCAAACGTGTCCATGCCTCGTTGGACGAAGAAACCTAACCTCTTCAAAGTTCAATTGATGAAGCACGTTTTTACAATCTTTTGGTAAGTGCTTTCAAACTTTGACTTCATGGATTTTGGCTTAAAAAATAGTTTCTTTTTCTTTTCTTTATATATACTTATGCACATATACTTTTCGTTTTAAAATTCTCATATATTTGTTAGGACGAAATATATCCATTGAATACATTCAGAACCCAATTTACAATTTGTACGGCAACAATATTACTAGTATAGACGCCATCTTGGAAATTATGACGCATCTTAGGCTAGTTTTGTCGCCTCGTTCGGGTTTGAGTATCACCAGGGTCTTTCTAGACTCCTTGTCCTTGTATGCCATGACTGTGTCTGCTTGAGCATGTGTTATGGGATTCAACGGTGTCTGCTCAAACTGAGCCCCCTTTTCTTAAAGTGAAGTTGTTACTCAACTTTTTTGTCGTAGATAAGTTAACTAAGCAACTAGGTTTAGTCTGTGCCTTGATACAAGTTTCTCCCGCAGCTTTTTCTAAAATAGGTTTCTTGAAAAGTTATTTAATATTAATTAAAGCAATTAGCGTCAGCTCGTCTGATTCATTTATGTAGTTTGTGTGCCTGATGAGTTTGATTGTTTCCGTTCCCAGATTGTTAACTGAGCTAATTAATGTTTGATTTTGTAACACAATTGTGTACGCTTTACTATAGTATAGATGTATAGCATGTGTGCTAAGATCGTGACACTTCATAGTTTTCTAAATAGTATTGTATGTTACTCTATGATTCTAAAAAAACGCGTCTTGTACATTCAATTAATTATTTTGCAAACCTTTCATAAAATATCGAGTTAAATATTCAGATCGTTTTGTATTTCCCAGCCGGGACGTTACCAAAATTATTCCCCCATCGGATTATCTTACAAAAGCTGAGTCTGGATTTAATCAGATTTTCCAAGATAAAAATCCTTTAATTAAGTTACAGGCTGACGTCTACAAGTTACAAAAGTAAACATCAGTGTCCTTAAAAAAACTCATTTAAGGTAATAGGATGGAAATTGAAATTATTTACAACAAAAACATTTCTCCGGGACACGAAAGGTCTTAGTTGTAACTGTAAGTCTTACAACTAGCCGTCATTTATCTGACTTTTCTTGCACGAATTTTGGGTCAAAGAGCTATTACTTTTCTTGAGGATGGTGATGTATCGACGCTATGTATAATATAAACTAGCAGCAGAGACGTCTGGTGTCGCGACTTACAAAACATACTAGTCAGCCAGCCAGCCGTCACATGTACGATAAAGTCAGCAACTTAGCTACCCACGATGTCCCTTTGTATAAATTTAGGCCATCGGGTGAACTAATGAATGTATCGGGTTGCCTGTCAGTCAGGTCAGGCTGCGAATAGATAGAATAGACGGAAAGTGATGGGTGTCGTTGCTACGGGATGCAAGCGTTGGCACCCTAATTCAATAATGTCAAGCCGAGTTTACTTGGTTTTGCTATCGTTGACTAAATTTAAACTAAACGTTTGAAACATGAGCACCTACCATGGGATAAGAGCACGTTAACGCAAAAAAGAATAATGGTCTTTCTTGCAAAAATCTTCGCTTATCGTTAGCATTGTTTACATATGACTCTCCCTATTATTCAAATAAATTTAAAACGACAACGAAACGAAATACGAACTTGAATCCGAACCAAAAACATATTAATTTCAATAAACTGTATTTGAAATACAAATTCAACCTGAACGAGAGGCATTTCAATTAAATATTGCATAATATGAGTGTGGAGTACTATCATCCAGCATTTTGCGGTGGACGATTGCACTTCTTCATAGTTGATTCCAATTAAACTGAACAGACAGTTAAACTGATTTTTAAATAAAACGATTGGGAAGTATATCGATGTCAGTTGTGGAATTAAATTGAAATAATAAAACCATGCTGAAAGTGTAACCAACAACTTTCTCTGAACACCTTTTGTACCGTTGCGTTATTGTAACTATGAACCGTTGTACTTCTTTTCCGGCAGTTTAGCGGCTTTATTTCAATATTTTATAAAGCATAACAACACAGTCAGCAGGGTTACCACGAGCTCCAAATGATTATGGCTATGGCTTTCAAATTGTGTAAAGATAGGCTGACCCACACATTCATTTTCTTCTTGGGTTTGAATGTGTTGACACTGTTGACACAATTTTGACAGCCATAACCATAACCATATTAAGCTCATGGTAGGCCAGCAGGTGAAAATTAATTTAATCAGAATTTTTATAATTTGTTATTCCGGAATAAATAAGTTGAAACGAACTGTGCGTCCTTAAAATTAATTAATACACTTTTTGAGTACGTGATTAGCAAGTTTTTCGTTCTGTTTTTTTGTGAAGCCTTTATTCATAATTAAACGTTTTCCTATGCTATAATTATTATTACTATTACTACTAGCCCGTAGTGTCCCACTGTTGGGCAAAGGCCTCCCCCCTTTTATATTTCCTCTTGTATTAGCTGATATTAAAATTGGATTATTGATGTGTTGGGGCTATTGGGCTATTCTACTTATATAATAGATACAAAAGTTTTAATATTTGTATTTATGTGGGTCAATTTTTGGCACAGATTTTGAAAAAAACTTGGGATACCTATACATTATGATCTGGAGTAGTATACAGGCGAATTTATAATTGTTTATCCCAAAGTTGCATATATGCAAAGAAGACTATTGCTCGCGGAGGGCTCCATTAGCGAAAATAACCGATAAGTATGGTGCCATCTCTTTTCTTTGTCATCAAAGTGACAGTGACAGGTACATTCCATAGAACCGCTATACAATGACAGGGAGTATATATAAGGGCCTTTGTCTTTAACATTTCAAAATACACTAAATCCCAAGATATCCTGTATCACAGAAGTAAGTACGTTACCCTGAGTTTACACAATAATGTGTCTCACGAGGACAATGGAACCCTTCCACCAATCACGTAATCCCGATCGCGATATTGGTTAGCACATAAATTACAAGGGATTTATATGGTTTCTATAATCTAGGTAAGGGTATGTACTTAAGACGCTGAACTTCGTGAAACAATTTAGACATAGACATTCATTTATTTACTGCTTCAGCACATATATAGATAGTTAGTGTGTACCGATAACACTCAAACATTGACGGAAGCTTGCACACATATACTATAAGGTTAGGAGGAATAGTGGGGTGCGTCTTCGTGAATTGCACTATCTATACACACTATTAAAATAAGAAATAAAAACAAAAAAAGATAAGACGATATTACAAAAGCATAAGTACTAAAGAAAAATGACATAGAAAAAAATCATACTAAAAACAACAAAAAGAGATTTACCGCTCGCAAACAGAAAATTTAAATTACTGAACTTATTTATCGAAGATCGCGAGTAAATATTCGATAAATACGTTCAGCGAAAGGTGTGCGAGTCAGAAGTTATTTCACGGAGTTCAGCGTCTTAACCGAAATCGACATCATATCTCATGAATATTTCTGCTTTGTTTGTGATTTCCATAATTTTATTTTTTTAAGGACAGTCAACTAAGTGATAACTGTTACTGAGTGTTCTCTATTACTTAATTTATAACGACCCCTTAAATCTTGGGTTCAGTCTGTTGTTTCCTTGTGATAAGGGTTGTGTAAGGAATGAGCCATATAGTCAGCAAATTGTTGAAATCCAGCATGTTTGTGTGTTTTTACACATCTGTATCTGTGAAGTGATATAAGCATTTCTTGAGTATTTGTACTTGCTAATGGAGGACTCATTTGTTTTTTAAAATCCGTGGCTTTGAGTGGAAAAAGCATGGCATAAGTGGGAGTAACCCTTCTTTTTGACGTTTAAATAATATGAATAAATAAAAATCTTATATTTTATTATCTTCTTCTTATAGTGTTACTGTTTCTTTCGAACCAAGTGTGGTGAAAGGATTTAATTGCGCCTCGACGAGGCTCCTTTCATGCACTTGACACATATTTTCGAACTTTTGTTAGGTTCTACCTTATGCCAGTTTCACGATGTTTTCTTGATATTTTATCGAAACCTGATTTTTGTTCCGCAAAACAAATTATATTTTTAAACACCTACAGAAAAACTTCGAAACTAATTCTCAGCAATGAAACCGCATACGATCCATTTTATAGCTTGTTGTATACCTCAGCAATAGCAACAGGAATGGCTGGAACGATACAGCATGGCAGCAATTGGCGCGCTGCCAGCCAACAAGTGCTGCAATAAAACCATACATAAAAAAATGCTGTACGATTTAACATGCTACTTGTCGGAAGCCTTTGACACTAAAACATCTTTAGAGTGCTGTACCTCAAACAAGAAGCGGAACCCGTATTGTATGGTTAGATAGATAGAAAATACTTTATTGTACACCACATAAAATTAAGAGCTGTTTTTCAGAATCAACTCTTACCTATTACCACGGTAAATAAATTAGCTTGCTTCTATAACTGCTTAGAAGTTTTAGCAGTCACAACATTTTTCCGATTTATTTTATAAAATTCAACGGTCACCTAGTGGTTCATGTTTCATGGAATTACACAATGATATCCTAATGCCTTTATATGCAATGATGATGATGTGTATGAGGTATACAATGATGATGATGATGAAGTAGACAAGAATATTTATATTTGATTTGCAAATAAATATCCTGATTTCAAAATAAAAAATAAGGGTAATATCTCTTTTAGTAATATAACTAGGAAAAACGGGCCTGAGGGATATGTAACAATTTGTATCTGCTAATAAAAATAACAAAGAAAAAGTTTTAGATTATTTCTCGGTCTGGTTTGTTGCCTTGTGATTATTGAATAATTTAGATCCTAGTTGTAACGTGTTGTGTAGGTTGTAGCTCAAAAACCGTAATTTAAATTTAGTTAGTAATTATAACCTTTGACAGTACGTAACGTTGAATATAGCTACTTAACTGGCATTTACTAGAAACTAATAATGACCCGCCACCATGATACTTAATTTGTTATTCATGTTATGTTTCTATCAAAATTGTATTTTGACACATCATGTTCATTGTATACAGGGTGGTTTTATGAGAAGGGCGGTGATGGCCAAGTCCGAAACCACGAGAAATAGGGAAAAGTTGTGAAAGGAGCCATGCCCCCGATATATAAGAAAACAATAACTGCATAGTATTTTTTTCAAAATCTTTTACTTAAGACGGAATTAAACTACCTACCTACTACTAGATTTAAAAAATAACCTTAATTATCGAACTAATGGATTTTTCATCTCTGTAAACAAATGTTTTATTTACTGAAAATAATGCAAATAGCAAATTTTCACTACGATATTTTAAAAATGCTCTAAGGCCGAGATTCATAGACGTGACTTTGCTTTACAGCAAAGGAGTCTTCGCAAAGAAAGCTTTGTTTATCGAAGTTTATCTTCAACATTTTGAATAAAGAAGAGCTTGACAGAACTATGAAATATATTTTTGGTTGAAAGTTGAACTTTCCATCAAAGTAAAGTCAAAGTTCGGTCTATGAATCTCAGCCTAAGAAACAGCTGTTATTTTCAGAGAAACGGCTGTGTTCGATTGCCGGACCGAAAACTGTTAAATCGACATTATTAATTTCTTTGTTTACTCATTCCTGGCTTCACCATAAAGGCCGGTTTCGATGTAATAGTCTAGTGTGCGCCGCAACAGTAAGCTTACAGTGAGCTCACCGCACACGGTACTATGGTTGTGATCTCTATTCGACACGATACACCAACAAAGGCTCACACGGCTGCAATCGATCACTATGATACATGTCAGCCAATAATCGCGCAGCGTTACATTCTCCAGTGCGAATACTACTGTACACGCTAATTTACATTCCAATATGTTTCGGATTATCGTTTGATGTCGGGCTTTGGTGGTTAATCCATTTGAGTAGTATTGCCAATTAGTGGTTTAGCTAGTGGTACTATGTTCAATAGCAGTACATAAACATTATTAATATTTTTGAATTAATTATACAAGGGAAACACAATCCCACTTTACATGCAAGGGAAAAAATGCCATAAAAATATATGTATTAGCCAATTTTTGCAATTGAGTGGGGTGCCCCATTAAAGCTATAAATCTGGATTAAGCAACTCCGTGTTTCATAATCTCCTAAGGTATAGGTACTCTAAAAGCTGGTAAAAATAATACTTTTTCAACAGTATACAGGGTATAGGTTTGCTTTGTATCGTTTCTCACAGTGCTGGTGCCCGGGGGGTGGAAACCAGGTGATGGATACCTCTCGTTATACTCGTACGGTACAAGCCACGCTGCTTGATGGATCGAGTTGGCTTTTTGAAGTTCTTGATACAGGGAATTAAATTATTTCTAAATAAGTAGCATGTACGAATAAAGATTCTAACACATGAAGAGACAAGTATATTCCTACATTAATGCTTGTTCTCAACCTTTGAATAAACTACGACAAAAATAACTTTTTGTGACAAAACTATTATTCGCCGGCTATTAAAACGACATGCAAGTCCACGTCGTTGTTCCAGTCCGTGTAACAAGGGTGATACAACATTCATGAGACGGAGAGTTAGGAACTTGTTGACGTAACAAATTGGACCCTTCGCAGTTAAGTCGCGTTTAGCCCTTGGAGTTGTTTGGCTGGAGCGCCTGTGTACGTCAGTAAACACTCTTTTATGGACTTCAACTGTAAGCACTTATTTAAATCCTGAAGCAGCTGAGAAGACCTTATCCTTTTTGTGTAGCTCCGTGATTGTGGAAAAATTGTGGGAGAAATATAAAATTTCATATTACTTTAATCGGTTCAATTTTAGTCTCTTTTTTTCTTATTAAAAAAAATATAAAATTGAAAAGGACACCTGAAAAGCGTCGTAATACTTATTGGTTTTAAGCCTAAAAGTAAATAAGCAGGCCTTTGCATCTATTGTAGATGATTTACATAGCGTCTCGTCATTGCTGTTTTTCTCAAGCCCCTGGCATTTTTACCGGGACGCTGGGATTTTTAGATGGAGTAGGCTTGTCCAGCACCTAATCTGACAGCTAAGTCGGCCTAATCCACAGGAAAGACACTCATGTTAAATACCTGCAGAGCTGACTAAGCCGCAGGTTTTTCTTCGCCATTTAAGAGCACTTGTATACTACTACTATTGTGTGGTTTGCTTTCTGTTAATGCTGGCTTAATAACGTTTAGAAGACCTTTAAAAGACCCGAAGCTACTCAGTCACATAACAATTTCATTATATTCAGTTTAGCCTAGTCAGCTTTCCACAAGAATTCAAGAGAACAGTGCAAGATATTTCTCAAAGACAAGCTGCGACACCGAAACATGTGACGTGAAAGGAAAACCTAACCACGACACGCTTCTCGGCACATTCCGAGCGAGTCTAGCGTTGCTTCGGACATTCCCCCCCTTTCTCCCCCTTTTAAGGGGCTGTGGGAGTCACTTCCGGTCGGAAACGGACGTGAGTGTTTCCTCCAGGCCCGCCGACTTGCTTAAAGGCTTATTATGTATGCTTTTAATTTTATATCGTGCAGATGTTTTATTTTTAGTTTGGGTAATGGAGCGGGGAACCCAAGAGACTTGCCTAAAACTCGTATGGAACGTTACATACTCAAGTAGACTCAAGTATGCGTCACAATCTTTTTTTACCGGTGTCTTCTTGGCTAACGGATAAAGCACTAAAAGTGGGCGTAGACATTTTACTGATTTATTTAGATTTTTTTACCGTATAACTGTTTTATAGTTAGCAATGTAGGACAACGTCGTAGTACTATAGAGTATGTATGTATGTACAGTACAGTTAGCACGTCGCAGGCCACCGGGCGGATTATCGGCCATTCGGTCAAAAGCCGCAACACATAAATCATACGGAAAATTATACAGCGCAAAAGAGTAGGGTTGCCAGTGTCAGAACTAACTGAAAACTTGTGTAGTTTCTTGAAACAGATGTTCATCTTTTGAAACGTATGGACATGGTTTAGGCTAACTTTGAACTTAAAAAGTTATTTCCTCAACTCAAAATATATTTGATATAATTTTTTTTTAATATTTGATTATGTTTGCTTCGAGGCATGTTAAACTGTAATGTGTATAATAAGTGTATATTAAGTTTAAAGCACATCCATAACCCACGCTTCCAATCAAAACATAATACTTGTGGGTATTTTGTTAGATTTAGTGTCTGTTCACATTTATTCCAACAAAATATTGAAGAGTGTCAACCCTACGGTAGTCTCGCGCTCAATAAACCCGTAATGGCAATAATACTCCATATTTTGATGCAGCTCAAATAGTTTAACCTGCAGTTAGGAGTTAATGGCCGATCAAGAATAAAGTAATATCTACATTCCCGAATTTTCATTTAGTTTAAAATAATATGAACTATTTTTGACAACTTTGCAGAGCAAAATAACTACTTGTAGAAACGTTACAGTCAGGTATAGTAGATATTTAAAGTACGGTGCACCAAGCCACCACCAAAATTAAAAAAATAAATACAAAGTTCTCTAACTTGAAAGAAAAAAAAAATTTAAAGGAACACATTATTTTGGGCTTTTAGAGATCTTAGGGGATATCGACCGTGTAGTCATAGTCACAGTCATATTATTTATTCACCATTTGGAACACAAGGAACACTTGGTTTTGTAATTACATTGTACTTTAGCGGCTGTACATAGGCCTTGTCAGAATAGTAGGCAAGTTAAGTGAAAAGTAAATAATCAGAGATTTATAAAAAAATTAGCGGCTGTAAAGAGGCCTTGAGGCGTGCCCTGGTCATTGAAGCCACGAGGCTATATTTTTTTCTGAAGCTAAAGCGCACAAATTCTTATGATTAAGCCTTCAAATATCGTATAGTATAATTAGACTCAATTTATTAAATTTATTGGGGACGCTTCCGTCTGGCACTGATTTGGATCAGTTGAGCTATCTCTAGATCGTTTGTAACGATCTGCAGATAGCTCAACTGTTTCTTGTGTATTTTGTACATTTTGTAAATATTTGTTTAATTGTAAGTTTCTTTGTGTAAATAAAACTTTATTTATTAAATAATTATGTCAAACATGTATACCAACGTTATGAAGTGTACTGCCTGAAAAAATATTGTTGTCAGTTCCAGTGTTGACCCAACCCGCGGTGTTTTAAAAATAACATCCCATATTTCTTTTTTGAATTAACTGTTGTTGTATTTGGAGAGGTTTCATCGCCAGCGGCTCTCGAGCCAAGGGCACTTGATGTTGATAGGTGCCTTTAGAGGTTCACAAGCGTTGGCTCATGGTTATCGAAACTTTGTTTGCAGTTCACCTATTGAGTTGGGTTAAAGGGAAGGTATGTTTTAGATGTAAAGGATTACATGGCTATAATCTTCAAGCACGGTAAATATCCTTTTAAGGCTTTGTACTATAATTTATAACAAAGCCTTTTGTTTGTAAAATATAAAACAGATAAAACATGTGATTTGAAATAGAATTTATTAGATATCATGTATCACTCTCCATTTTTAAAACAAAAACCAACAACAACTTCAAACAATAAGCAATGACAATAAAATTCAGTTTGTTGCTTTACAACCCCACAGATAGCCGTGCGAGCCGAGCTTGCGTCATAAAGCACAATGTACCGATAAGGCCAGATGTACGCAGGTTTGGTTCCTGGCCGCGTGCCAGGACACATCACTATTTACTGTGCATTATGTGGCTGAGCTGCGGTTGGTACGCACTCGCACTCGCGGTCCAACACTTCCTAGAATCCTTCCGAATAGTTGTAATCAAACGATTTCACATGATGAGAACATGGTTTTTTTTTATGCAAATGATAGACAAACGGGCTTATGGCCTACCTGATGGTAAGTGGTCATCGTCGCCCATAGACACCAACAACACCAGGGGTGCTATCGTTGCGTTGCCTACCCTGAAGGAACTTGTTAACATTTTTCTTGAACCTATTCATGTTATAGCTGTGGGGAAAGACTTGTGGAGGTAGCTCATTCCACAATATATGTTGTGCCGACCTCACATAAAGTGTGATAAGGCCAGGAAAAAGAAGAAGATGTCGTTCCATGATGTCATACCACGCTATTTATCTGTTAACTTTTTACTTAATAAAATAAATATAGCCATTTATTAAATCTAATAAAACACTTGAGGAAACATCTAAAGCCTCGTAAAACGCAATATGCTGATTGATAAATAGGATTGATTACTTCCGCTGAAATGCAATCCCTTTGACGGCGGCGAACCTCGAGTAAGCAGATTCTATGCATCACTTGTTTCTGAAACGGACCCCGGGGAAATTAAAATCAGAGTTACCGCTTTGCAATAAAGAACAATTTGCCTTGAAAACCCCACTCACATGGATCACATGTTCCGAAATCTGTATAAGACGAATGTTTTACGTCTGAGATGAAAAATGTTTTGAAAAAAATCTAACGCTTGTTCCAATCCGAATTAAATCATTCGTCTGGTTCTTTAAGGTCCAAATTTGTTTAAACATGTAACACGTATCTAAGGCTTAGTTCCTGAAGCATTTGCCTTAAGCTGGTAAATAGGATTATACGGTGGAAGCTAAAGTCGTGAATTTACTGTGAACTGAAATCTTTTGAAGTTGCTCTGTAATCTGAAAATGTTTATGTTTATGGCCAAAGCTATGTAGGTTTGACGTTCTCAGTATCAACCCTTATTCTGAGTTTTTCTCGATCAGTTGAACAATTCATTTCGCCTACGTGTCTCGCTTTTTTAAACCGACCTCAAATAAAAAAAGCAGCCAAGTGCGAGTCGGACTCGCCCATGAAGGGTTCCGTAGCATCAAGTAACATAATATAAAGGTTCTTGTAGTTCGTCGAAAGGTAAATTGTGGTTTACGATTTATGACGTATAAAAAAAAAACTACTGGCTAGATCTCGTTCAAACCAAATATCGTTGAAAGTTTGCATAGTAATGTACAACATATATTTTTTTTAGTTTTATCATTCCCTTATTTTAGAAGTTAGAGGGGGGGGGACCAACTTTTTTCAACTTTGGAAGTGTCTCTCGCGCAAACTATTCAGTTTAGAAAAAAACTATATTAGAAACCTCAACATCATTTTCAAAGACCTATTCATAGATACCCCACACGTATGGGTTCGATGAAAAATTTTTTTTTGAGTTTCAGTTTGAAGTATGGGGACCCCCAGAATTTATAGTTTTTTTTCTATTTTTGTGTAAAAATCTTAATGCGGTTTACAGAATACATCTACTCGCCAAGTTTCATCAGTGTAGCTCTTATGGTTTCGGAGAAAAACGGCTGTGACACGGTCGGACAGACAGACAGACAGACAGACAGACAGACAGACAGACATGACGAATCTATAAGGGTTCCGTTTTTGCCATTTGGCTACGGAACCCTAAAAAGCAGCCAAGTGCGAGTCGGCCTCGCCCATGAAGGGTTCCGTAGCATCAAGTAACATAATATAAAGGTTCTTGTAGTTCGTCGAAAGGTAAATTGCGGTTTACGATTTATGACCTATAAGAAAAAAACTACTGGCTAGATCTCGTTCAAACCAAATATCGTTGAAAGTTTGCATAGTAATGTACAACATATATTTTTTTTAGTTTTATCATTCTCTTATTTTAGAAGTTAGAGGGGGTGGGGGGCAACTTTTTACAACTTTGGAAGCGTCTCTCGCGCAAACTATTCAGTTTAGAAAAAAACGATTTCAGTAACCTCAACATTATTTTTAAAGACCTAACCATAGATACCCCACACGTATGGGTTTGATGAAAAAAATTTTCAAGTATGGGGACCCCCAAAATTTATAGTTTTATTTCCATTTTTGTGTCAAAATCTTAATGCGGTTCACAGTATACATCTACTCGCCAAGTTTCATCAGTCTAGCTCTTACGGTTTCGGAGAAAAATGGCTGTGACATACGGACGGACATACAGACAGACAGACAGACAGACATGACGAATCTATAAGGGTTCCGTTTTTGCCATTTGGCTACGGAACCCTAAAAAGAGGAGGTTCTCAAATCGGTTGTACTTTTGTATGTTTGTCGCATAATTTCGTCATTTGTGAATCGATTTGTAAAATTATTTTTGTATCCGAAAGGTAAATACCTACTTCGAGATTGGTCCCTTAGATTTAGATAAATTTATCAAAATCTAATGTTTTAAATTTCACTTGTGTTTAGAAAAACGATGAGACAACAGCAATACGTTTCATAGAAATTATCGAAACGCGTTGATGTCACATAATTTTTCTATACAAAAGAGAGATATATAAAGGCGAAACGATTCTTTCAGACAGATCGTCTAAAATTCAGAACAAGGGTACAGGTGCTACAGACCTGGACATTCTAGTATTTTTCGTATCGTGTCAATGGAAAGGATTTCTACTATTTGCTAGTATTTCACAAGGCACCGTTCTTCTTCTTCTTATTGTGTCACTGATTCTTTCGAACCAAGTGTGGTTAAAGGATTTTAAAGAGGCGAGATTCACCGTTAAGATGCCGACATTATACCTGCACTATCTCTATAAAATAATGCTTTATTATGAACAAAAATTCAAGAGCTCTTAAATTCAGAAGCTCTTAAATTCAAGAAGAAGAAGATCTCTGTATGTTCCAATCAAGACAACACAGCGCTGTACGTACCTACAGCCTTAATTAAGGCCCACACGTGTGATAACAGGGCCAGTTTGTGTTTCATTAGGTCTGGACAATGGCCGGCTGGTATTGTTTGAGGCTACTGTTTGCCGAATAGTGAGCGGTTACCGTAACTATCGGAGATGGAAGGGGTGAGCTCAATGTTCACCAAATGACGAGCGGTTATCCTAACCGTAGGTTATGATTTGACAGCTTGTGGCATTTGAGTAGTTTGTATCTAATTTTATGAAGAATAAAAATATTAGCCTAACCAAAAGTCAAGATCAAATACAAATTATGTCTAAAATCATGCGTTCTCCCATCTCTTAAACATATATTTGCAATTAAAAAATTAAACAATTTTGCAATTATACCCACTTTGGGAATCAAACCAGCACGCGCACAAGCAGCCTGACATATTTGATTAAAACTCAGCCAACAGCAGTAAATAAGATTTAAGACCCCTTGCACAAAACGTTACTCACAACCTCCCAAACAAACAAAAAACATCAAAGGGTAATTAAATCTGGTCAGGATTACGTACAAAGAAACCTACGTACGTACTTACAAATGCGTACTAACATACATAATTAGGGATTTGACCTGCAAGGCAGCCCACATACCGACGGGGAATTTTTTATTTGTCCCAGACAAACAGGGTAATTCTCCCGGCTTTTCGTCCCCTGTAATCCTACAGGGTGGGAATTATTTATTAATATGAGACAAGGGTAATTATGCTGAGGGTAAAAACTTTGGAGCTTTAACGTACTACGTATACCAATGTTTAGGTTGTATTTTTGAACTTTTGCAAAGTGCTAACAATTACGACTATCTTAAATTAATCGGCTGAAAAGTGGCAAAAACTTTACTTCAGACAAACTATATTCATTTCGTACAGCATGTTTGAACTAAATTTGACTAACTGTTGCCTTAACTTACCTATTTCTGCATTGCCTAGCCTCACTTGAGAAATGTCTTGGATCTTTATTAAAATATAGATCGAGAAAATAAGGAGAATCACGACATTGCGCGATCTATATTCTTATTCTATCCTAATGTAGTAACCAAGCAACCGAGCAATAATAATTCCATTCATAATATCTTGCTTGATGCGACAAAGGAAGTTAAGAAACAGACAAAAATAAAGGAAGCACCCAAATAATTGTTTACTTAAAGGAACAGTCACAAAATGTGAAAATCAACAAAAAATTTAACTTACAAACCTCAAAGACACTTATGGATTTCATAATATCGGACACTCTTTAGCGGCTCGCTAAAAGTCTTTTGCCTCTGTCACTCTCATGTCAACAAATAGAGATGGCAACAAACTTATCGGTCTGCTAAGCTAAATGATGTACGAACCTCTTATGAAGATATTTTCGGACAATAAATGAAGGTAGAGAAGAAATAAAGCTATATTAAAACGACATTTAATTCTTAAGCTTCCAATAAACGTGCAATGATAACGGTCGGATCGCCTTCAAAGCAATGTTATTGTTAACTCATCTAAACTTACATTAAACAGCGATTACGACTGAACCTTAATATCAGCTCTTTAAGGTTGAAACTCCTTCGAACGTAATATGAAATATCTCGCTTAGATATTGCGTAGGTAAGATTGTAATTTGTGTTAAGGGATTATGGCGATTAATTACTGTTATTGGTAAACTTGACTCCGATTTCTAAGAAAGTTGATATTTACCTACTCACAAGGCAGGAGTTTATTAGAAAGATCCTTACGCTAAATATTATATTGATCCATAGAAGTTTAGCTGTTTGAGGTTCAGTCATGCCGCAGCGACTAGAAGGTACATTGATTTAAATTAAACTTGGAAAAAGCATAGTTCATGATCTAGAATATAAAATTAGTTAATTTGCAATACGAGCAAAGATATACGTGTAACCTAGTTTTAATAAGAACCGTGGAAGTTTTCCGCACCCAAGTCTGGTAAAGCACAAGTTTGTTAGTTTCTTATTTATATTTATTTTAATATTTTAAGGCACATTAGAATCAAACATACATACATTAAACTCTACAAAACATTAATAAAAGTCACGTTTTCAAATGTTCGCGTCATAACCTAGCTGCACACTAACACCCTCAAACCTTTGACAGAGATTCTTCTTTATAAAAATAGAGGTAGTTAGAGGCACATCCATTTGGCGCATGTCCACTTGAAGCAGTATCGGCAATGTTATTTTAAAAAAAAGTCCAGTCGTGTAAGTACCAATGAGTTTTTCTATCGAAAAATTTATGTACACAATGCTAGTGCTCTCAAACGGTGAAGGAAAACATCGTGAGGAAACCCGCGGCTTAGTCAGCTCCGCACGTATTGACCATGTCCTTCCTGTGCAACGTAATTATCTATGATCATTCCAAATGTCCAATTAGTGTCGCTAATCCGTGGTCAAACATATACCTGCCTATAGATGAGATAATCTAATCACTGATTATTATCTTTGGTTAATGTGTCATTGGATTGGTATTATTCACATTTAACTACTACACCTTCGAGCCGGAACTGGCGCCCAAATTCATCTGGATATTAAGACATTTTTCTATACTAATATATATACTTATCTATATCTATACTAAAATTATAAAGAGGAAAGATTTGTATGTTTGTATTTAACTCAAAAACGACTTTGCCGATTTCAAAAGTTCTTTCACCATTGGAAAGCTATATTTACCCTGAATAACAGAGTCTTTATTTATGTTTTTAAAAAATAAATTTACACCCGTGCGAAGCCGGGACAGGCCGCTAGTAGTTGAATAAAACAAAGGTATTTTTGACTTATGGAAAAAAGTCAAAATTGTAAACATGTTTTAAGTTATTAAACTTGACGATAAACTCCTAGCAGTCTTCTCAGACTTGAAAGTTTTAAAGTGACGAACAAAGATCTTTCAAAAAGGACCAGACCATTTTTACAACCGCTTGAGTTAAAAGTTGCGCTGCAGCATGCATTTCGCCTCGCAGACTGCACTCGACAATTCCATTACAAGTTTTGTGTATTATAAAAAAAACTACGACTATAATATCTACTTCTTCTCGGAAAAATAACAAAACGTCGGGCTCCAAGAAGGAATTACGAGGGTTGAATATTTATAAGTATTCTTGTTGTTTTAACTTAACTTAACTTAACCGGGACTTCTAAATACTGAAAGCTTGATGTTAAGTGATTATGTAAATATACGGTGTTGGTGCCATTTGGCGTAATGCTAAGCGCTTTCAGTGCTTGCTCAGCCTTTTAGCTTATAACGAGTTTAACTAAAATGTATATTTTCGTAGCTCTTAGAAAAAATATTGTTTTGATACGTTTTTGAGGTGGGTAAAAGGGTCTATGCAGGTACACAGACGTACCTACGACCAAAATTAAATGTAAATGTTAATAGAACTTGTTTTTTTTTATAATTTGACAGCTGTCAGTAGAAAGCGATTCTCCTTAGGGCTGAAAGTATTTCTTTCAATTAGGCCCCTCAGGCAACTTCAGACCTACTTTCCGAGTATGAGCAATGAAAATGTTTTTTACTAATATTGGAGAACCAAACCATGTACTTGCTTCTTTTTCTTGTTGTGTCACTGGTTTTTTCGAACCAAATGTGGTGAAAGGAAAAAAAATACTTGCTAAAATAATCAACATCAAGAATTGGTTTCCATCCGTACAAAACTAACCTAACTCACACAGGGATCCTTTGTAAATCAAGAAACCACCACCGGCTGTGCGAGTTCCTTCACGAGGCAGAAAGGCTCACTTCCGGTGTGTACCCGGCCCACGGCCTTCCCCGGATGTTGAACCACCATGCCGGGCTACACCACAACGAGGACCGGTTATTGGGCCAGTCAGACCAGATATTTTTATGTTAAATTTTCACACGAAAGCATCTCGGATTCAAGAGATTGTAAATGCACAGTGAACATTTTTTCAGATGTTTTGGTAGAGATTCAAGGTTCTTGCATAACTAAATATGGTGGACGAACTACCCTCCGCACTTTAGCTAAATGCGGAGGCATTTTGTGCTACAAAATTCATTTTTTTATATTACCGCGTCGTGTACCATTTGCACATTGCAAATTAAGACGCCTGAAGTTCTTCAGACGCATTCGGATGGGTGACCGCTAGTGGTATTTATACCACTAGTGGTGTGGTGGTTGGTCTCGGTCCCGGTTCTATTAGTCGGGGGTTGGACACCACCCCTCTCCCTATCGTATCACTGCCCTATCGTGTAAGTGCACTTCAAACGAGGCTCCTTTCGTGCACGTGATACATGGTTCCTCACGATGTTTTCCTTCATCATTTGAGAGTATTGGCTTTCATTTGCGGCATCATTTGAGAGTTTTTGGACAGAAAACTCATTGGTACACGACTGGATTTGAACCCACAATCTTAGGATCGGGCCGCTACCACGAACGAACTTACTATAGATTGATTTATTAATGTACCAGCGTATTATCTCACTGTGACCACCTAACTTCCTACGTTTTCTTCGTCTCGTGTCGTGTTGTTCTTTCGAACCAAGTGTGGTGAAAGGATTTTGAGTGCGCCTCAAAGGGGCTCCTTGCGTGCACTTAGTACATGTTTTCTAACTTTTTGAAGGTTCTATTTTAACCTAGCTTCATGTGGCTCACGTAATGCTGGTCACGCAAAGAATATCACAAACGAGTAGTGCCATTTACCAGACCCTTAAAGTCGAAACTTTAGTGTAGGGGCGCTGTGCGTGATCGGCTCCTGTATGTGAACTCTCCACTTTTATTTATATATAGGCCCTGCCGTATATTTTTAATATCGGGGACCGAGTGAGACCGTGACCAGAATGTGAAGGTTGTGCCCAAAAGGGGTGTTAGTGCGAAAGGTACCTAGGATTTTCTTACAAAATGGTACTGATATACTTATCATCATCATCATTCGCAGCCCGACTTAACCCACTGTTGGGCGTAGGCTTCTCTTTGCTCTTTCCAGTCACCACGATCTTGGGTTACCCTCATCCAATTGCGGGTCACGACGCTGACAATGTCGTTCACCCACACAAAAATAATACATAAAAAGTAAAAGATAGATATTTCATAAGGTATTATGTATTCATAAGATTATTACACAAATATTATAAACCCATTTAACCTTAGCATAAGACTCCATTCAAATTACGCAGGCCTCAGTGGAAGACCAGCGCTACTGTATGTTTTCATATAATTGGTAGCATAATATATGCTGAAATGTAGGCCTTTATATACCACCACTTTTAGCGTGCGATTTTTATTTTTATTGTTTTTATCTACGGTGTATGTTAAGTTTTCTGTTTTATTTTTATGTTTATTTTTTAAGGGATGTAATTGTGGTGGTTGAATAAATATTTTTTCTTTCTTTCAAACTACACCATTTTTCAAGTCTCTTGCGAGTCTCAGAATAATTCACAAAACTCCAACTAGCACCAAACCAGAAAAAACTACTTGAATCAAAAACTCTTTGTTCAATCAGCCTTCTAGCATCGCAATGAGATGCTAAAGTTAGAGTTGTCTCCGTCTCTATTCGTCGTGAATTGGAACAGAAACGTGTCAAGCCACAGTCCAACTACTCCCAACTTATTCAAGCCCCATGATCCCTTCCGGGCGGGACGTAGATTAGAGTAGATACAGTTAAACCACGTCTCTATTACATTATAAGTTGACTTTACATGCAATAGATAAGCAAATATCTTATACCTTTAAACGAGAAAATCTTGTATTATATATACAGGGTTATTCATAATTAGCTGCAAATACTCAGGAATTAGGTTCAACAAATAAAATAAAAAATATTTATATAATATTTTTTTTTTAATTTTGATTTAAGTTTTTGTATCAAAATTTTATTTTTATTAATTTTTTTACGGCTATTGCATAATGATTGCCATGGAGAACAGGACGATGACCCACCCAGGCGGTAACTGAACGCAGAGTGTCGATCACGGCGCGCGGGCGCGGATCAAAGGTCAAAATAGGTCAGGCGCCAATGATTCCAAAGGATATTCTTTGTCGATTTTCTCGGGATTTTCATAACAAAACTTAAAAAAAATCATTTCATAAATATTTTTTATTTTATTTGTTGAACCTAATTCCTGAGTATTTGCAGCTAATTATGAATAACCCTGTATATATTTAGGATCTTGGAAACTGAGCCAACGATTTTCATGAAATTAAGTATACAGGGGGTTTCGGGGACGATAAAACGATCTAGCTAGGATTCATTTTTAGAAAATGTCCCCTTAATCGTAAAGTAAATAATCAACTTTATCATAAAATCATAACTCCTAGCGCCATCTGTTGATTAAGTCTTGAGTTAGTGGGACAGAGAACGCCATCTATTGACGAGTAGTGGAGTTTATTATTATGTCGGTAAGATCGAAAAATATTAATATTTAATCAGTATTTAGTCATTATCAGTTTAAATGTGATTAAAATACCGGGGATACATGGGATTTTATGAACTGGGTTTTCTGCTTTCTTTAAAAAATGTTACGACAAGAGGGTAGAACGGTCATTTAGTTACTTGAAAAAAAATGCATGTTTTATAAAATAATTGGCTTTAAATCTTCATTGTTTAATTTTGCTGAAAAAATCATTTTCAGTTTCAATTACTTAAATAAGTGCTAAAAAGTGATGAGTCTATCTCTAGAGCATAAACTTCAGTGAAGTAATCCTTGTTTTGAGAAAATTACTTCTCTCAATAAATAATTCAGTCTTGGGATTTTACACGTATAAGATATCAAAATAGAATAATAATAGAGTTTTAAACAAGCCACTGAAGATTATTCAGTTGGAACCAATACCGGGCAGCAGTTCAATTTACCATTCGAATGATTCGACTGTTCGTATTGCATTCGCAAGTGGGTCAGCGGCGCTGGCCACTCGCTGCTCAGCGGACCGGCCATTGATGTTCAATGGTGCTTCATCAGCTAGCTTCATTGCAGTTTACTATTAACTTGGGACTTGTTGTGACTTCTCTTTGATCTTTAACAATATCGATGACAACTATACACAATGAAGTTGTAGTTTGAAGCAGCTCGTTCAACGGTCTACCGCTTGACAATAAGGGTTGATAGCAATCACGAACCTGAAACTAAGCATAAAACCCTCTCCCTTGATGGGCTGTCGTCGATCTGAAGATTTCGTGATATCGGTATAGATAAATAAAATAATAATTCTTGATAGAAATATAAAGGGCAGACCAGTGGTCTTCTTCAGTTAATTTTAAGAAGTTATTTTGCACACTTGCTTATGAAAGAAGCAGATGGTTCTTCCATATATACAATATAATATTTTTTTTTAAATCACTAGGATTAATTTAAGCAACGACAATCTATCAGCAAAATATTTCATCACAAAGTCTCATCGATAAAAGCTATTTCACGTCCTAAACGTGTTTATCTGTATAGTATTATGTATGTATTCATCAAACACCTAAATCTTTTTCACTTCACTGACCATTGGCCATCTTTCAGGGTCTGTCCCTTTATCCCTAACAATATGCGGTGTCCAGAAATCGCGCTACATCACAAAATAAGGTAATAACTCACAGCCCCTCCGGGATGTGCTTGCCTCAATATAAATACAGATAAGTTTAAGTAAGGGCTCCAAAGTTCTGTTTCTTAACCTTTTCTATTGTTAGATAAGCTAAGCCATGACTAGTTACATTTTAAAGAAAGCGGGAAGTCGGTGGCTAAGATGGCTTAAAACTGTTCTTCCCAAATTTGGGGTCAAACATAAATTGCGGTTGCTTCCAAAAATCCTTTCAAGGATCAGGGGGCTAATTCTCAGGCCGATCTCGATCATTTTGCAATTTTATTTTATTGCTTCTTTTCACAACCCCGCACTTTTTGTAGGCTTTCCGTGTATCGTAGCTGTCGAGGCTTTTACGATGAGGTCGTTAATGAATTACTCAAGGAAATCTGGCATTCTCTCTTCGAAAAGAAGCAATTAAATAAAATTGCAAAATGATCGAGATCGGCCCGGGAATAAGGCCCCTGTCATCGTCATTTCAATCTAAAGATTATTTTTTGATTACGTTGCGTATAAGTTTGATATACGGAATATTTATTTTTACTTGACGGAACCCTAAAACACGGTCAATTTCATAGAAACCGTTTTTCTGAATCGAGTCTCATTTACCGTTATGAATATTTAGGGCTGATTCGATTTGGAGCGAATAAAGTATGAGATAAACCTGGGAGACATTTACGTGATACATTGAGATTACGGAGAAGGCTCGACGTTACGGGAATTAGAATTTCGGATCGGAAATATGTAATTTTATTAAACATTGCTGTATTTTTGTTCAAATTTTCAACAAGTTCAGTACTTTTAAATCAGCTGAATTAAATTATAATACTAATTGGATAATTTGGCTAACAGATTGGTTTCCTGACCCAAATTCGTAGTTGTAAATTTTATCAATAATGAATTAAAAAAATTTCAGCTTGGTTCTCAGCGTTTTTGTATGAAAAAAGAATATATTTTACTTGAAGATCCAGTGTGGTGCTGTATGGTTTTTGTCAATATTTTGTGACATGCCCAGAATATGCAAATTCAGAAGGCACTAAACTGTCAAGTTATTCCGCGCAGCACCGAGGCTACTGCCAAAGTGGTTTGGCTCTTCAATCTCCTCAATTCCCCATTCTCATGCTAATACCAAAGCCTCCATACTGACGTACCTCCTCTTTGTTGCAGGTAAGCGCCCGGCTTTGCTCGCCCTACACGTCAGCTACTGGCAGTTGAAGACTGGATATGTGCCTGTCAAATTACATAGTGAGAGGATATCACAATTCGAGCAAAAGATATGAAAACTACGTCATCATGTATCACCCTCTCAATATGATGAGATTTGTAGAAAGCTAAAAACAGACGTGTGACGAGTGACGCCATAAACATACATAAAAGTAAGTATTCTATAGTCTAAGAGACTTTCTTGTTTTGAAAG
This sequence comes from Thera obeliscata, assembly GCA_947578465.1. Taxonomy (NCBI): domain Eukaryota; kingdom Metazoa; phylum Arthropoda; class Insecta; order Lepidoptera; family Geometridae; genus Thera; species Thera obeliscata. The sequence continues at coordinate 15,337,168 of OX387912.1, read as the reverse complement.
GAAGAAACACAAAGACAAAGTGTCTTCGTGTAAGAAAAAAAAAATATGACGACCGTCGGCGTGACGTAACGTGATTTTATGAGACATAATTATCTTCGACAGGAATATTTATAGCTAAAAATGACAATCATCGTTTTAAAAATGTATAAAAATGGGCGCAATCTAGTCCAAAACAACGAATTGCTTTTACAAACTAATGACAAAACTCGTCAATTATACTGAATTAGTAGAAGTCATATTCTTATAAAGGTATACATATATACATATACTAGTTAAGGTGCACTCACAACATTTTAGATGTCACGGTTTTATTTTAAAGCCAGCGATGATTTATATAGCTCTGAGTTAGAGCTCCGTTCTGACTACAAAGCCAGCTCGTACGCTTATTGAAATATGGAAAGTATGCAATTTCGTCCACGTTGTATTATTTAACTAATAGAATTTTATATGTAGGTACTTCGTAGCAGTTTATAGCTTTGTAGCACGTATTGCCATAGAAGCGTAGCACGTCACGTAGCACTTCGTAGCAACGGCTACGAGAAAATCTAATAGTGGAAAATAAACGAATCATGCTCAAGACTTGTTCGGGATTCGTGATGTAAACAGCATATTACAGATGTTTACTTATTATAGACTGTAAGGGTTATTCAAATTAAGTTGAACCCGCGGTGCTGAGCCCTGGTAGTAGGTGGTCTTTACCTACTTTGTGATGAGAAAATAAACAGTTACTTATTATAAATTAATTACCTATAACTTTTACAGTTATTGTCCTTATTCACGAGAAATTAAAACTCTAGACTGGATTTTTACATATTGAAAATACCGTAATAAATTACCAAAACTAATAGAAATTCGTAAAAAAATAACAAATTCATAGATAACTAGACAAACGAGAATTGTTTATCAATTCAATAAGTTGTATTCCATTTTAATGCGTATAAGTACGGAAAAGTCACATTTAGCAAATCAGCCCAATATGAAAACAAAAATACAAAAATCATTACAAATAAGGTAAGTACATAATGTAAGAGACAGAAAGTTATTTTATATACTAAGTAACATACATGTTACGTATGTACATAATGTACTCAGTTGGGTAAAACACGTGACAACCCCAGTAAAGCCTGCCATACATCATACTTACAGCTTCATCATAAGTATTATCCAGCCGCAGGTGCCTTCTATCCAAGTTTGGTACGTGATCGTCATTCAAGCTGACATTTTGTCGTTAAACACACCTCATTTGAAACCGTTAGGTTAAGTTGAACCGCCTATTTTAAAATTAAAAGCCCCATTAAAATTTTACCTCTGAGTAAAATTTTCTGCCAGAGAAATTATTTACATCTATGTTCAAGACTAAAGTATAGGGACGAGAATATTTTTATCTCACGGAGGTAATTAAAATAACCCGGTTTTAAGTGTCTTCGGGCAGGTCGCACAGCTTGAATGATTGTAAGTATGCGGTTGTGACTTAAATTCTCATCAAAATCCAAGTCAAAGTTAAAAGACTTGTGGGTAGGATACTACTAGTAATATAATTAATAAATTTCCACCGAAATGTAAATCCAATTCAGGCATAGGCTGGATAAGTATGTGATAAGGACAAACATTTGTGAGCATAGTACACAAACTTACCGAAAGTAGCATCGTTCAACAAATTGGTCTCAATAACCGCGCCAAGGACGTCCCATTCATAAAAAGGTAGCATTATTCGCAATCACGTCCGTTCGTCGGCGACGTCGCCGTTCTGCAAATCGCTGCGATCACGAGGTAGATAAAACAATTTGCGCGCCGCCGCCGCAGGAATCCAATAATGTGATGTTATTAGGTCGCTTCCTGAAATGTGCCGGCTGACTTTACATTTTCATATCGCGCATGAAGTGCTGCCGAGGAACAGTTAAAGGCGGTGGAATCGCTTCCCATTTATCTACATCTATTTATTCAGAAAACAGATTAAAGTAATATAAAATAATATCTTGACCTTATCCTGACGCATTTATTAAGGAACACCGAGTGGTGCCGAATGGTACACTTATAGTAATCATCATCATTATCAGCCTGAAGAAATTCACTGCTGGACACAGGCCATATGAAATATGTGAATCTTTCTTCCTGGAAATGTGTCCCTATTTCCCTCCAGATTCTGAACCCTTTTCCATCCAACGACTTCCCGCGATGTTAACAATGTCGTCGGTCCGTCTGGTGGGTGGGCGCCCTACGTTTCGTCTTCCCGTTCGTGGTCGCCATTCCAGAACCTTTATTCCCCAACGGTTGTCGGTAACGGTTAACGGTTGTACTTATAGTAATGTAATGGTCAAATCTGATTGATTACACATCAATACATCTGAAGTTTCTTAGGCCGACGCTTGGCCATAGCCAGGAATTATCTTCTGGAGCAAAGCAGCGCTCAAATGAACATTATACACAGCTAGCGGTCACCCATCCAAATAGTTATTGGTCGGGAATGAGGCTCTACAATCTCATTATCTTGACGAGTAGTATTAAGGTTGATAGGGAACTTTATAGGAGAACGCGCTCGGAAACAAAACCACTTTTGGAGTTTTGGGTTTATAGCTGAAGTTGGCACATAAAATGCACTTTAAAGACGGATAAAGTTTAATCATAGTCCTAAGGTAGGACGCCATTAATTTAGATATTCATTTAATGAATTGTGTAATATTATGAGTCAAATGCCGCCGTCCTACGGTGCGTGATATCAGGCACCAGCCCGCACCGCGCACGACGACGCACGGCAACGCACACAGAAAATGCTCCTGTGCTACCGCGCACCTCGGCGCACGAGACCGTTCCCATGGTGTGTCGAGCGTGCTGGTGCGCGATATCACGCACCAGTGGGAAGGGGCTATAACGTGAAAAATATAAGCATAATACATTCAGTATGAGTGGCAAATCGTTATTTGAAATAAAAGTAAGAGAAAGACGGCATTTAGTTATTTAAAGTTTATCAGCGAAATGGATCGGAAAGGCTCATAAATAATAAATGTACTTAAACAATGATCCACCGTATCCGGAACCCTTGGGTAATCCTTTTGTAAAGTACACTCTCGGTGTTGATAACGGTCGGGATGATGCAATCAATTATTTATATAGTTTAAATAATTGAAATTGAATGCCAAACAGAGGCAGATCTATATTATTTCTACCTTCCTAGAGAGCCTTGATGCCGTTTCATATTATAGTAAACACTTTTCATCCCATTTATTTTTAATGTAATTAATCAACAAGTTTTAAGTCATTCGAGTGTTTCGGAACGCGAGTCCGACTCTTAATCATGAGCTACGAAAAAATATGGAAACTACTAAAGATTCTTATTAACAATAAAAGTAGGGTTTTCTCAATTTTAGATTTTGCAATAACTTTTTTATACATTCATTACTTGTAGACACGTCATGCTAAGGCTGCCTTATCCTGCAGAAAATTATTTAGCCAGCAAAACAGTCAATCGGAATGCGAAGTTGATTAAATTAGCTTCCCGTAGATTCCACAAGCGAGTCCTTCAAAGATTTCGTTCGGACGCGACTTTGAATGCTAATCTCGGATAACGTCTTTTTATAGTTTTTCTTGCGAGTAGTTTTTGCGAACCCAGTTTTTGTTGGAAAGGGTTGACCTTTTATAGGCTTCCTTTTTGTTACAATTCTTTCAGTCGATTGTTTATTGTATCCGAGGGAGTCTTTATTTAGTTGTAAGGTCGGAAAATTATAAACTTGGCTTTGGGTCAAGCAATATTTCGGTTATTTTGGCCCCTGAATTATTTTACGATGGAAGGTTGTGTTTATTTTTCGGACTAGATTAAGAAAAGGAAAGTCTTCGATAAAACCTAAATGCCCACTTTCACCTTCAATTCTCTACACGTTGGGTTTTGAAGGACTCTAGTTTCTTGGTAGATTTAATTTTGTATAAAATTTCATTTAATTCTTTTAGAGGCGAACCTATTTCTAAATAAAATGGTAAACCATTATATCGGGGAAAACCTGAGTGTGGTACATCGCAGGCTAAAGGTCTAATATGCAATAAATAAGTGTGGTTCGACGTGTGAGGTCGGCGAGACCGGGTCACCCATCTATCGCTGTTAATATCCAACTGACTTCATTTTACGTAAATTGTGAACGAGTTTCACAAAAAGCTCGTCATGAACTTTCTCTTAATAGAAATATCTGTTTGATGTGTTTGCCAGCCTAGTCCATGTGTTGCGCCAATAGCCAGAAGACTGCTTGCTTATTTTAAAATTATTAGGTAATGTAGTAGGTTAGGTAAGGTAATGTAAAAGTGACAGGATACTATTTATTATTTAATTATGCATTTATTTGATCTTTTTAAATAATTTCCTGATAGCGTGCCTGCTTGGTAGATTATCTTTTAACACTGTCTAAATCTAAAGTATGCGCACGATTGATGAGATCTTGACCTTTCAAGTAAAAAGGTTCATGCCTTTATTTTAAATGATTTTACCTCTCAAAACTGTTCTCCGCTCTCCATGGCAACCAGCATTACTAATGCCTACAAGTAATGACAGCATTCCTCGTTGTGAAAAAATAAGAACTTGAAATAAAGTCCCGGCAAGTAGTAGGGGTTGAAGAGGCCTATCGGAGTACTCCAATGTACAATTTATGAGAAGTACACTCCACGCCACGCGAGCCGCCTCGAGTGCCCAAAACTGAACGACTTTTGTAAAATTACCTATAGTGTAACTTGCGCTGAGAGCTTACTTGTATTATAACTGTTGTATTTAGTGGCCTCTCAGCTCAGTTGGTAGTAGCTCTGCCTTCTGCGCCGTAGGTCGTGGGTTCGATCCCGACCGAGAACAAAAATTTGTGTGGTGAACACAGATGTTGGTTGTCTGGCTGGGCAATTTGTATTTAAAGGTGTAATCTTTACTTGTGTGTTAATAAGGATTTGTGTTCCTTGTATTTACACAACAGGCTTTTATATTATTACAAAGTTGTGTACGATAAGTTGTATCCAAATTCTAACTAAGTACGTTTTACTCTAATACACGAAAAATACCAAGATCTGTGTATTTTCTCAAAACATAAAGTAAGTATGTAACCTTAAAGCACACAAATAAATGCCCCCACCTGAAGTGACCATACGTCTTCATAAAATAAAATGTACCTAACTGATAATATATTAGTGGAGTGAACGTCAATAAATCACAAGGTTGATGCGTGGCCGGCCGGAAAACAAGAGCAAATAGATAACCAGGGGGAATTCCCACGCCAATATTAGCCGGGAAATATCAACCAGGGCTACCACCACCATAAAAAAATAATCAAAACACGATGTGGATAAATGTTTGAGGCGAGATTCCTACTTTCTGAACGAAACCTTCATTTTAATAATCAAATGTATTTTTAATAATTATTTAGTAGTGAATAATATGTTAAGTAATCTAGTTTCCAAATACGAAAAACGCGGTCTATCTATTATATTGCAAGACTTGCATCTTAAAATATTTTTTCGTTCATGTTCTTTCACCGTTGTTATATTCCGCAATGAAAACATTTTGTGAAATGTTGTTAGCCCTGGAATAAGGGAAGAATGGACTCCCAATCAGATCAGAGTGCACCAGCGGAATGCCAGTAATCAGATCAGCTGGAACAGGTTTAAGATATCTGCCATCGTCGACCGCGGTATAACTTCATTGGAGGGCAATTTAGAGCCACTGCGGTCTCAAATAGTGCTGAAATTCAGAACTAACTGGAATAAGACTAAAATACTGGAAATGCAGTATTTTATTTTGTACCATTTGACCATCAGAACACAGGAGATCTAGTGATACGTTTTAAGACAATTCAAATAGATAAATAAATAAATAAATAAATATTGTAGACAATCCAAACAACACTATCTAGCCCCAAACTAAGCAGAGCTTGTACTATGGGAACCAGATAGCTGTTATAATACCTATATAGTTTTTTTTGTAAATCGGTTATTAGTTGTTGTAATCCTAGCCGACTTATCGGATTTTACAAGTGATAATGATGTTTGTTTCTCATAAAACCGTTGAGCAAGCTCGCCCGCCAGTTCCATTTATACATTGGTTGCAATTATTTATAAACGGTATATTATATGATTAAATTCTACAATTTACTAATCGTATTTAATCAGCGTTTGTATTCGTTCCGAAACGGGTTTGAAATGTAAAGTCACGTTTTAGAAAATATAAAGCCAAAATCTAAAATTCAATGTGGCGAACTAAACTTTGGCATGCAGGTTTCGATATCGGTTGGGTAGTTACAAAGTTATTTGAGATATTCTCGATATGCAGCCACTTGGGACTCTTCACTTGGAAAACTTTGTACTAAGCCGCGAGCTATATCTGCAGTCTCCTAAGATATTATTGAGGGAAGATGTTTTAATTTATTACTTTCGGCTTAGAAAATTAATCTCGTTATTACCGAATAAGTCAATTGCCAGTTTTTTTCTAGTTTTGTTTTTAGCTGTTTTCGTTTAAAAATAACGGGAGAGTTAAAATTCAAAATTGTTAGTCTTTAGTCAGAAAATCATTCGAGAAGCACAATAAATCGTCATAACACGGTAACAAGACAAGAACTAACAGTATCTTTCTTACTTAAATGTCTCATAAAGTAAGGGGCTTAAATTCTAGAAAATTCTAGTCATTTTTCATCATTGACATGTTATGTATGTTAAAGTTAATCGACGTTTAGCTCGACATTGATGATGCGCGAACGATTCAACTTGAGTGAAGTGGAACCCTCTAGACCTCCTTATGCTCGAGTTGGTGCCTCGCGCGGCCTCGTGCTCGGCTTCAATAACTATTTCAAAAGGGTTGAAACTTGAATCCACCCCTCATTTCTGTTGACGTGAACTTTTAGTTACAAATACTGTTATTTATTTTTTTTTGCTTTACTCTTTTAATTTATGACTGCACTCTTCGTTTTTTATGTAGAGTGTAAAAATACTATACTCTTGAAAATGTTTATATTTGAATAATATAAATAGCGAAAAAAGGTATGTTATTAAAAACATTATTTGTATTAAATACTTCATAGGTCTATCTGAAGTTGCCGTTTTTTTTCTCTTAAAGTATAATATTTACTGCGATTTCATACAAAATATTTTTCGTTTATTCGTGTGATTTACTGCCTATGGTTTAATTTTGATTACTAGTTTATACGTATTACCAAATAAATGTTTATTTTTACGAAATCCCAATCGTGAAGAAGACCAGAACAGAAGATGGAGGACGAAGAACAGAAGAGTAGGGCGTTGGGAGAGCCTTGCGTGTGCTCTTATTGGTAGTGTGGCTGATAATCTATCATAAGACACACGCGGCTCTTCCAGCCCCGCTGGCGACGGTGCAAGCAAGAACACGCAGAACACTCTGAGGCCTCTGAACTGTGCCGGCTGTCAAACTCAATACAATTTTATTCATTTCAATCCCAAGAATCACTTTGAAACGTCTTAAAGCTAGGTGAGTCTAGGTGCCAGTTCCACGCGACCAAGCCTAGAAGAACAGGCAACAAACTACGGCTCGGTTCCTACCGTTTTTTATATGATCCTTTTACAAATCAAAAATAATCTAAAATAATAGCAGTGAAGTTCCAGTGTGGGGCCACTTCACTTAGTCAGACGTATGCAATGCAATAATACATATGAAAGCAAAGGTTTTAAAGACAGCACACGCCATGCTTCAAAGTTATAATAAAGTATCTAAACAGCATATAAAAATAAGATACGAAAATAGTAGGTACAGACATTGCAAATTGACATGTTAGCTTCCTATGGGTAGAGTGAACGCAGTTTTATCATTCATATAACTATCTAGAGTATGGTACGCTTTCTTTATTAGATTATTCTTAACATATAGGCTTTAAACTTCCGAATAGGAAGCTTGAAGAGCTGTGTAGATGATGATTGCTTACTAAATTTAACGAGTGCGGATTAAATCAAGAGAGAAACTCTTTCATTCTTAAATAATACCCATTACGTGGAACATGGCCTAACAAAGCGAATATACAAAATACAGGCAGCAAAAATTCGGTAAACTACGTTGAATATTCGCAACAAACCTGATTATATCATATTTTATAGGTAGGAGTAGTCCTGTACGCTTAGCACTCGTTTTTGCAACAAAGGTAGAGAAGGTACTATGTCATTGTTAATGAAATTTGACTGTCTTACATTCCTGTTTCTTGTCTGCTCTTCTAAGCTTAGTCACGTAGACCTACCGCCAAGATTCGCTGACTTTAAAAGTCATTTTAAAATTTATTTTATTTTATTTTAAAATTTATTTTATTTTATAGTGGAATCCCGCGCGAGTTCGTGCGCGTAAATTTTGTCCAACCGCTAAAGGGGTGGAATTTTCAAAAATCCTTTCCTAATGTAACTTCATTTTTCATAAAGAAACCCCTTTCCAAATTCTAGTCTTCGTGACTAACGGTGTAATAACAGTGTATAAATATAAAGGAGACTAACAAAACAATTGCATCAGGCGAGCGTGAATGGAACTGCTGGAAGGGGAAGACCTAGGCGCATGTATCTCGATCAGATCGCAGACGTTTTAGAGAAAGGCCAGGTTAGGAGTACCTACCCTAAACCGACGAGCATGTATAAAGAATGTTATGAGAGTGAACGAAGCGAAAGAGGTGTGTCAGGATCGTAGCAAGTGGAAATCCGTGATCTCTGCCTACCCCCATGGGAATAAGGCGTGATTTTATGTATGTATGTATGTATATAAAGGTTGTGTGTTAATTTTGGATTTTTCTAACTTATTTACAGACAGATGATTATTATAACGTTACGGCTTTCTCTGTAGCGCGAAAATATTATAAAATGGTGCTAAAGACACTGTTATGTTATTAATTAAATTCCCGGGTTCTCGTATTAACGATATTCAATACTGATTGGGTTGAAGGGTAGAGAGGGCGGAGGGATGAATATTTTGAATATGTTGTTTCAAATTATTGCTCTAATTGTACTTTACATAATATTTCAGGTATGTGGCTCTCAACATAAACCCTCATATGTATATGAAAGGTCAAATTGTTAACGTTCATAAATCTTTTACTTAAGCTTGTTTAGGTCGTAACTGCTTTTTAATCAAACAAAAACATGACTTGCCATGGTTTAACTCGCAGGCAAACACCTTTTGGAACATAATATTAATCATTTAAATAAATTCATCAACGTTTCATGTTTATTTACGGAAACTGTGATGAAAGTTTACATTTAGGCATGATTGCTTTCCATTTTGTATCCCCAATTCGAGCACTTAAACAAGCTTCATCCGTAAACCACAACCACATTTTGACCCAAAATTGGTTGCAAATAGAGCACGACCGCAGCCAGTTCTTCAGCGGCGGGTTCCTCACCGATTAGCAGATTTATTAATTGCCCATTTCGAGCTTGTTAGCCCGAAGAATCATCCATTGGTCTCAAACTAAAGAAAACCCAATTTTGAAGCTTAGTTCGAAGGAATAAGAACGAAAATCCTGCAAGTCCAGAATATCGTCTGCCTCGAAATTAAAGGTGTCGTCTCCAAGTAATTGAAGAAGCATGGTTTGATTAATCTGATTTAGAAAGTGTTGATTAAAATATTTCAATTTTGATTGAATTTTGTGCTTAGTGATGGCTGAAGAAGCGTATTAGAATAATGAATTACCCAATACGATGAATTTATTTCTATTGGGTAAAACTATGCTTACCTATTATTTTTTCCATTTATCCCCCGAATAAAAAAATCAATTTCGTACCTAATAAGGTACGAAATTGATTTTTTTAACCTTTATATATAAGCAAAGGTTTTAAGTCTTGTAATATAAGCTCACTGTTTCAAATCTGCACTGCTATTTGCAACTTTAAAAGCGCTAAATGCTAAATATCACCGTTTAAAGCAAGGTAGCTCTGCAGTCTGGGAATTTGAATGCCTGAAATGTCAGTGTCATTTTGTTATATTCCCAGCGAGCGCGGATTCAAGCACAAAGTCAATACTCCACAAACAGGCGTTTTGTACGTAAACGATGCTATTTGTATGCAGAGTACTGTAGATTCGCGTCACTGCTCGGTTTGTTAGAATCAACGAATGTGCATTAATTCCTCTTCATAATAGGCCAGGGTACTGAAAATAGGACAAGCTTTTAATGCAAGTTTTTTTTTTAGATTAGTGTTTAGTATTATCGCTGTTCCAGCATTGTTTTATATTATTAACTAGTGAATCCTGCTTGACTTCCTTCGCTTTTCTTTCTTCTCTCCTTTCTCACTCCTCTTTTCTTTTCTTAACTTTGTCCATAGAAACCTCAACCTCCACTGCACCCCTTCAAATGTTGAATTTCCAAAAATCATTGTTAGTGTATTTACACTTGTCATAAAGAACACACCCTCCAAATTTCAAGTCGCTACGAAAAACTTAAAATGAATATACTGAACAAAATAACGGGAACAGGGCGGGCAAAGCCGCGAGTTGCATCTAGCAAACTATAAGCAAACGGGTGATGCTTAATAAAGTAATGAATAAAGACCGATTTTATTTAAGTGTAGTAGAGTCTGTCATGTAATGGCGATGGCGCATCAGGCAATAAACTAGTTTCCTAATGAACGTTAACTACCTCGCTTTAAAAATGTATGTACTTTACTAAGAAAAGATAAACTGTTTGTTTAGTTTTAAGAGTATATTCATAATAATTATACTGTTTCAGTTTCGATAATATTATCAAGATTTATTCTTTAACGCACGAGTATTTGTTAATTCTTCATAGCAGTAGAACTCCATAGTACAAGCATTACCTGATTGTGGTTTAGGAACGAACAAAAATATTAAAGCAATTGAAGTTGCCGGTTGGAAGCTCAAAACTCATTTCGCGTTTCCGATTGACTTGGACCTTCGTATATTTTTGTTATTCAAAATATAAATTCCTGTTATGGAAAATATCCTTAAGAACTGCACGGTGCAGTGTCAAAGGTTGCTTTTGCTCCAGTATTTTAAATTTCCGCCATTTTATGACGAAGGAAATCCAAGTTTCCGTCTTTGATGTAGAAGCTATTTACTTTTGGTGTTTATTTTTGTTTCCCAATTCATATCAATCAATTTACTTGTTTAATAAACTCCGGTAAACTTGATATTGGTATCGCAAAAGTTGGCAAGTCAATTTGACGACCTTTTTCCATACATTAAAGCAATTAACTTATTCTATTTAGTCAGGAAGTAGAACCCGCGTCCTGCTGATGAAAGATCCGAGCTGATTTCCTTGAAAATAGCAAATTGCATTAATTCTTAATTTGCGTAGTCAGCTTTTAAGATCCACCCCTAACAGTAGGGGTGGGTTTTTTCTAGTGAATCGATTCGATGTCGTCGCCTAATTGTAATTGGAGATTGTTTTATCCAAATTCAGCGGGATTGAATTTAATTGAACGAGCTATTTTAATTAAAGTTTTGGAAACTGCATTTCACACTTATTCATTCTATTAAATTTTATTTAAGTATTCATGTATTTCCTGACGTTTCGATTTTTTTTCTTCTGTGAAATGTAAAAAAAAAAACTTTTTATTGTTCTTACAATTAACATAATAAATCGGGTTACGATTTCTTCAGTTAAGTTATAATATAACCTGTGTTTGAAGAGTCCCCTCAATTCTGTGGTGAAATGTATTTTTACAGCACTGTCGGAAAATGTATTTCTATAGCAGATCCCATTCGCAAATAAATTTAACAGGAAGAAAATATGTTTGGTTTGGCTTGAGGGTGTTTCATTATCGGGCGCGTTGTTCCACGAATCGGGCGGTTTTACAAAACTGTGCGGTTCTTGATGCTGGGTGGTGGAGTTTCGCAGAATTGGTAAATTGCATTCGATATCCGAACATCGTGATTTCCGCTTGAATAAACATATTTACTTAATGTTTGTGTACATTTCTGTTTGTGCAGAGAAGGTAAATAAGCAGAGAGCTGGTTGATTGGAAAAGCTTTAAGGTTTTGCGCTTAAATAATTGCAGATTTAAACAGAACAAAGTTAATATTATACTCTAGTCGAATGTATAATAAAATACCTCATTGCGTAAAAATTATTGTTTAAAAAATTACAAAACCAATGACTTACCTGATCTCGTCTTTCTGCAGCCACCTACCGTAAGCTGTTGTATAAAAGTACTAGCAACAAATAGTCGTTTCGCGTGCAGTGATAAGAGTATGTCGCGAGGACCGCCCGCTGTGTGTGTTAATTACAAATTACACGCTGGATGTACCGTGGTTTAAATGGTAAAAAACACGAGTGTAATCTTATGGAATTTTCAAGTAAATTTCTCTTCCATCTTTATTCAAATCAGCATCAACTCTTTGAACTGGGTGGATTTAAGTAAGTTCCACCTAAACAGACAGATTTTTATTACTATAAAAATACGCAGTTTTGTTGAATATTAATTCAGCTTTATTAAGCTTCGCATTGAGTGACAAGGGCTGGCTATTGGTCATGACGTCACATAATTACTTTGTATTGTTGCTCAGTGACGTCACTTTATATAACGTGATTTATTCCAATAAATGCTGGTCATTGTTTCAGTAATGACAGGGAGAAAGCTGGCGCCACTGGAAAGCCTCTAGCAAATGCTGACTTAAAATAAGTAATTTCTATTGTACTCGTAGGTTGTACTTTATGACCTCACCATGTAACATAATAATTGCAATCAATAATATGAGTGTGAGTAGTTTAAATTAAACAAATGCCGTAGATAAATGAAAAAAAAACATGTTTGATTACAATGAAGACATCAAGTCCAGGGTCACGATGGCAACGATCAATTCAGTTCACACACGCGATGTATCTTCATTAAACTAGACCCCGGAAGCTAAAACTAATTAGTTCCGCACAAACTAAATTAAGTTTCCGAGAGTGGGTAACAAAAATAACATCATATTCAACAGCTTTAGCTTAACATAAAACGTCAAACAATTAATGTCATGGTTCTCGAGCCCTTCCAATTATGGCGGAGGGTCGAACCCGCGCCATTGTGGCGCTTCTCCTTTGTCGCGCGAATTAGGCGGCAGAGCGGGTTGTAACTCGATTTATCTCGCTTTGTTTCGAGGCTCATCCTTTTCGGCTCAGCCGGCTTATCTGCTGTGAGAGGAGAGATGTATACAGCTAGCTAGTTTACACAGAATATTCTTGAGTGTGATTACAAGAACATTGTGTTTATACCTGCTTTGAGAGAGGCGCAGCATCTCAAAACGATTATTGTGATTTAAGAGACTGAATGCCGTTGATGACCTTATACCTCGCACACTTTGACCTTTTGAAAGATACAAAATCACTAAACTTATAAACATTTTGCATAGAAAAGCTAAATATGTTTTATGCTTTGTTCTGGCATTCTGTAATTTGTGTTATTATTTGTTAAACTCTTAAGGCCTGCGCACATCTAGGCGATGGCGATGCTGATCAGTGAAACGCTGTCAAATATCGCTGACATATTATCTAACAGCGTTTCACTGATCGCCATCGCAGATCGCTTAGATGTGCGCAAAGCTTTAACAAAATATGAAAGTAAAAAACGACTGGACTGTAATATTCGTCGACACCTCTCAGATCCTTTGACGCTTAATTAGTAGTGATTACCTAGGTCCTAGACGATATCAAAGGGGTACAAGGGTATTTCCTTAGGCAGGACAATAAACACGTGGGCGTGTGTTAAAAAAAAATTGGCTGTCTGTAAAGCCGGTTTACTGACGATAGTTGAACGTGACAACGTCATAAGAAAACTCTCTCGGCTCGGACTCCCTTACCCGGGCTCGGGCTCGGGCTCGACGGAACGACGAAACGGCGGAACGGCGGAACGACGGTTACGACGCATGAGTCATGTTTTTTCGTTCGTGCAGCCGGTTCCATCGATTTAAATAATATCTTGGATAAAATAAGTTTCAAAACGGAATAGTAAATATCGCTATCTGTATTTGTTTGTATGTGTCGCACAAAAAGTATTCAAAACTGACAGCGAGCATGCATTTAGCGTCACGAATGGAGGCTCCACTATCAGTTGCACTGTGGCACCATGTCGACACAAAAACATAAAAAATATTATACAACACACATCTGAAACAGAACTCTAGATATATTGAAATAGAATATGAAATTGCACAAGCGATGCGCTTTGAATTGAAAACGGAATATTTTGTACAATTGCATTTTGTACGAGCATGGAATTTCATAAATGTGTTGACGTATTCTTTCAGTAGCTGGCTATATTTAAATTCAGTTGTTCAAATCAAAATGAAAAAATATAACTGTTTCTCTTTTCGGGTCGACATTTCATGATATTTTCAGACTTTCTTTATAATGAGGGCTTGTGTGTATAGAGGTGGCACTTACTACCCCAACAAGACATTCTTTAAGATCATGAATAGGGCGCCGAGTAAGCTACCTAGAGAATTAGGAGGGTGTGTACCGCTATTCACGGTTGTCATATATTTTTACTCTTTTTTTAATATAGATAGTTTAGCATTTGGCTGGAGCGCTGGTGGCCTAGTGGTAGCGGCCCCGCCTTCCGATCCTAAGGTCGTGGGTTCGAATCCAGTCGTGTACCAATGAGTTTTTCTGCCCAAAAATTTATGTACACTATGCCAGTGCTCTCAAACGGTGAAGGAAAACATCGTGAGGAAACCGGCATATCGTAGAACCTAAAAAGTTTGAAAATATGTGTCCAGTGCACGAAAGGAGCCTCTTCGAGGCGCACTTAAAATCCTTTCACCACACTTGGTTCGAAAGAATCAGTGACACGATAAGAAGAAGAAGCATTTGGCTGCCATCACACCTAATGGAAAGTGAGGATGAAGCCTAAGATGGAATCCGCTTAGCCATAATCCACCTTTTCACTCATGTCTTAAAAATTCGTAAATTATAAAGTTCCTTTTTGGTAAATTTCTAGAGGGTATTTGCCGGAAGCGAAAATATAATCGTTTACGGAGCATCAGAAGGCCACAATAGTGATATTTCTTGCAGCAAATTGTCGCTCGAGAGTATTAAGTTGTGAGTTTAGTGCAAAAGCCTCGTCGCCCAACTTACTCGTGTACTTTATGCCCGCGGAGAAGTTTTCTTTGACAAGAATGTATGCGGCGTGCTTTTGGAAATGTAATCTGTTAAAACAATAAGAGCCTACAGTGCTTCTTAGTCTTAATAAAAAAAAAATTATTGAAAATTTTAACTGTAAAGTTCAGACAAGTTCGATGGATCGAACTCAAAAGTCGATAAGCTTTAGTCAAAATCCTTTTACAAAACATGAATAATGCCTAATGAAGCAGCAGTGGACTTCTTTTAAATAATATTTAAAAGAAATTTACGAACTGCCAAAGAGTGGAACTCTCTACCGGCGTCAGTATTTCCGGAACTCTATAATTTGGGAATTTTGAAGACAAGAGTGAACAGGTGGATTATGTCTAAGCATGCTCCATCTTAGGCTGCATCCTCACTTTCCATCAGGTGTGATGGCAGCCAAATGCTTAGCTATCTATTATAAAAAAATGATGTGATGATGATGCACTTATTCGTATGTTGAATGTAAAAAATTGGCATTTAAGGTTATTGCAAATTGCGTTTCTAAAATGCTATAATGTAAGCTCATGAATAGATAATGAAAATAATTTCAACTCCGTTGCAATAAAGTAACATGTAGCTAAATATTAATGAAAGAGATAGCGCCGAGTGCTTTATTAAATTTAAATATCATCTCATTTAGTGTGAGTGATTACAGCGGCATTCATTACTGCATGAGGGCAACCCCCACCGCACACATTTGGGATAGATCTAGGGCTGCCACTACACTCTGTACTGTTAATTTATTTCTCTTATGACAACACTTACTTGGAACGTTTTTTTTCTAAAAAATAATAATAAAGATAAAAATAAGAGAATCAATGGATGGAAGCAGAAAAGTACAATAAAGGGCACATGTAGGTGATGATTACTTAAAATGAAGGGGTCCATATACTTTTATAAGCATATTAAAAAAAAAAAATACGGGTTGCACTCCGGGAGTGCCGGCAGAAGTGAAAACTTGATTATTAACGTAGGAACCCTAAAAGTTGTTTATTTTATCAAGTTCCTCAATGTAGTAAAACCCCAATCAAAGTCCTAAGGAACCCTAAAAATTTTAGCATTATCAAGCTCCTAAGTGTAGTTGAAATTCCAATCAAAGTGCTAAGGAACCCTAAAATTGTTTACATAATCAAGGTCCTAAGTGTAGTTGAAAGTCCAATTAAAGGCCTAAGGAACCCTAAAAGTTGTTTATTTTATCAAGTTCCTCAATGTAGTAAAACCCCAATCAAAGTCCTAAGGAACCCTAAAAATTTTAGCATTATCAAGCTCCTAAGTGTAGTTGAAATTCCAATCAAAGTCCTAAGGAACCCTAAAAATGTTAACATTATCAAGCTCCTAAGTGTAGTTGAAACTCCAATCAAAGTCCTAAGGAACCCTAAAAGTTGACCACTTAATCAAATTCCTCAATGTAGTAAAACCCCAATCAAAGTCCTAAGGAACCCTAAAAATTTTAACATTATCAAGCTTCTAAGTGTAGTTGAAACTCCAATCAAAGTCCTAAGGAACCCTAAAAGTCGACCATTTAATCAAATTCCTCAATATAGTATAACCCCAATCAAAACCCTATACGGAACCCTAAATTTTACGTAAAGCCAAATCCTCAACGGGTCGGAACCGCTAGAAGGGACCTTGTCGCGCGACCTACAAGTAGGTCCTAAATGAAGTAAAACGGCAGACATAGGAGGAGGGGGTTCTGGGGGGCTAAGGGGGGTCACAGCACGGCTCGCTTCGCTCGCCGCGCTGTTCCCCGTGGTCGCGTGGCGGCTCGCTTCGCTCGCCGCGACGCTCCCCCCGGGTTCAGGAAGAGGGGGTTCTGGGGGGCTTAGGGGGGTAACAGCACGGCTCGCTTCACTCGCCACGCTGTTCCCCGTGATCGCGTGGCGGCTCGCTTCGCTCGCCGCGACGCTTCCCCCGGGTTTCGGAGGAGGGGGTTCTGGGGGGCTTAGGGGGGGTCACAGCACGGCTCGCTTCGCTCGCCGCGCTGTTCCCCGTGGTCACGTGGCGGCTCGCTTCGCTCGCCGCGACGCTCCCCCCGGGTTCAGGAGGAGGGGGTTCTGGGGGGCTTGGGGGAGTCACAGCACGGCTCGCTTCGCTCGCCGCGCTGTTCCCATGGTCGCATGGCGGCTCGCTTCGCTCGCCGCAATGCTCCACTCGAAAAATAAATACAGTAGATCTATAAAATCATGTACCAATGACCACTACTACCTGCCGCGGGCGGCCGCTAGTTCATAAAATCTATAATAGGTATGTACCTATACCTACTACAGTCACGAAAAACGCCTTGGTATGCTTGCTACTAACTATTATCTATTCTGTGACGTTACCGTGTCATAGTAACTACTAGCGTATCTGTAGCGTCGCTTTTTCGATTTTTATTATGAACTCTACGTTGTAGTCTTAGGGTACATTTCTGCAAAAAATCCGTCCTACGCTTTTTCGATCAGGGTCACGTGATCCTGACGCGAGTTTAAGATTTTATCCCCATTCAGAAAGTGCTCAACGCCGCTAAAGAAGTTTTCACTTCAAAAACGTCCAAAACCAAGTTACTAAGATTATAATTATCCTCACAGAGGTTTACGGGGGGGGGCAAAGTATTAATCAGATTTGAGAGAATGGCTGAGTATAACAGACTCAGAGTAAGAAATTCTTTCATTTAACATTTGGACGGGATATCGGATTTTATTTTTACTTTGCTGAATTATTGTCCAGAGTTTTTATGTAGCAGCCCTAAAATGACCCGAGGCGCCACTGCACAGTTACATGTTTCTGTGTGTGCAGCTCAAAGCTCTGTAACAGAACAAGCCTTTGTGTGTGTTCCCCTTATCTCGAATTATGTTTTTGGTGAGCTTCATTTATGTTCTTGCGTTTATTTGGTAATGCCTTTGTTGTTTGAGCCGACGACCGCGACATGGAAACTGCAATCTTTTATGAAAAGTGTCTTTGTTTGTGTCGACTCGAGCACATATTTGTATCTCTTAAAATAGTACTCTCTTTGAGTCTATGATGTTAAATTGTATTTCATATCTGAAACACTGCAAAGGTAAATGTAAATAGTATTGGGATCTTAATACAGTAGAGTCCGGATATAACGACCTTCAAGGGACCGGCGTGATTTGGTCGTTATAACCGGACGTCGCACAAAACGACCGGAATGTATAAGCATTCACCTCCTTCAACTATAAAAAATACTTTACCTTATAGTTTAACCTTTCTTGATTATTTCTAAAAGCGTACAAACTCTAGTGCTTCTTCGAATATATCTCGCGCAAGATTGCAAATCTTTCGCCAGATGGAATTATGTACTTAGACCGACATTTAGGAATATTATATCGAAATAATACTAAGTTTTGTTTCAGCTGCTACGCCGTTATTTTGTATTAAACTTTAATCGTTCAAACAAAAGTATTCAATACCTAGCACGTGTTCTTAGTATAAGACTTTATTATTTTATCACACAAAATAAGTGAAAATAATCTGCGAGAGAGTGATTAATTTTAATTGGTTTCTTAATATTAATTTAAATTTTCACCCCGAAAACACCTTTTGCTTATTTTTGAAATTAATTAACGAGCAAGGGTGGAATCATCTCGTTACTGATACCCGAGCCACGTTTAATTGTATCGAGGTGGTGGTGTCGAGTGCGCCGACCACTACTTACTTATGATGACGACCTCTAGTGAAGCTACCTCATTTACCTATCGTATCTGTTTCTCTAATTACGTAGGTAGTTCGTGGGTTCGATCCCCACCGGGAACAAATATTTTTGTGGTGAATGTAGATGTTTGTTCTCTGTCTGGGTGTATTCTATGTATGTTTTTACAAAAAAAAAGTACTGAAGTCACCACATCAGCTATCTGGTTCCCATAGTTCAAGCTCGGCTTAGTTTGGGGCTAGATAGTGTTGTGTGGATTGTCCGCATTATTTATTTATAATTACGCTTATCATTTTATGGAGTAATAGAATACCTTCGATTTCTTTTTAGTGTGATATTTTCAACATTTAACTGTGTTTGTTGAATTTTGTTCTAATATATTTTTTATTTAACATACTCTACAAAATAATACCTTCCTTGCTACTAGGATCTTTGATTTTTATGTGCTCATCAGGTGCTGGACATTGACACACATGTATCATATATCTAAGAACAATGGTTATGAGCGATACCTATGTACTGTCCGCCCGATATCAATCCCACGCTTCGCTTTTATAATAGGTACAGATAAAAATTCGTAACATTTAATTTACAACCAAAAATGTGAACAAATTTCAGTTAAATTCGGTACACCAGATTCGTGTTAATCAGTGATCGAATATCGCGGTCCAGCGGAGCGCGGCGTTGTCATGGCAACGGACAGCTCACAGAATACACTGCAGTGTGTACCGAGAGGTCCCAATTAGTAGAGGCACCGGCGCGTGAATGGTACCCTCACTGTAGAGATTCCAATCGCATACAGTGACTTCATTCTAAACTTGAGAAGAGATTAAGGCCCGGATGTCTTTCGGATATTGTTACAACAACAATCAGCAAATTTTTTATCGAGAATAAATATTGCTGTGGTGAAAACAGATTTTTGTTCTCTGTATTTATATGTGTGTTTTAATAGACGAAATTTAAATTTCCTTGCCTTAAAATTTCCATAAGCTATTGCAAAAGAATGCATTTTCTAATGCATTTCATAATTTTAATTAACACAAGCAAATTAATGACAACTTATATAACTTATCGAGTCGTTCTCGCGCCCAAACGCCGGACGAACTGCCATATCCGGCTTCCGGATACAAACCGGATGCAATGCGAGTAACATTCATTTGTTCCACAAATTAAGCTCCAAGCTCTGTTGATATTTTAATTGAGTTTTAACAACTGTTCGTGACAGAGATGGTCTGTTTATGAATAATGAATCGTGAGAATATTCAAATATGTGGAATATATAATATATAAAAGCTGCATATTTAACGAATATAAATTACCAATTCGTATTCGTTTAATATTTTATTCACGTAGTCTACAAAAATATATATTTATCATGGGTGACAGAATTTAAATGAAATCGTGTATTTTGTTATTATTTCATAGAATGCTCTAACCATAGGTTACAAAGTAATATTCAGCATAGCTTCAAGGAATTTCAGCTTGGATTACAATATCATTACATTACCATAATACAGGGAGTGCTTTGTGTTAGCCTTTGTGTTAACTTACAAACATACCTCATTTACCTACAACGAAAACTTTAAATTTGAATACAAGTTTTGCATAGTTTGGGGCTAGGCCAATATTTAATTTAGTTAAACTAACACACAGAGACAGTTTTACCCTAGGTAACTGTGCTGTCCAATTTATATGAAGATATTTCAGTAAAATAACGATATCAGTAGGCCTACCATGAGCTCTGTCTGGCTATGTCTCTGGTTCTTGTTTTGAGTCTGTGTGAGTGCTCACCTGTGCATTATACTGTGTGTGTGACGTTTTGACGTAGGATTTATTTAGTCAACACTCATACAGACTCAATACCATAACCAGAGACAGAGCCAGACAGAGATCATGGTAGGCCTTCAGATCGCAAATAATTAAAAGCCGAAGCGAAATATTCGCAATATTCGATATTTTTCGAACACCGATACAAATAGAAGTACTACCTGTCTGTTTGTGGAAATCCTTTGACAAGTTCCAGCTGCAGCTGAAATGGATATTTTTTGCCTTTGAATGTTCAACTTTATTAATAACGATATACGAGCTTATGTGCTACCGGACAAAAAGTATTTATACACATCTCGTTTTGGATCAGCTTAAAACCGGTACCTACGTGATTTGTTAGTAAAAATCGTCGGTTTGGTTATGAAAAGTATTTTGTACAAAATCGTTCACATTAAAATGATGAAAAGTTAGTACAAACATTTGATATAGTCCGCTCCAGTCTACCAAAAGACCCAGGACGGCAAGTCGTAAAAAGTGTGGTCACTGAATCCGCATCGGTGAGCTACGTCTATTTTGTAGAACATTTTGTAGTACAATATCATTATGTTGCACATTCCACGCAAGCCTCTACATAGCTGTAGATCTTCGTAGGTGTCTCTACAAACTGGCTTCTCGTAGCCACGTAGCTCTGCTCGTAGCATTTCTGCGTAAGATTTCGTAGTCGTGAATCGTAGAGGCCACTACGAGACTGCTACGAGATAGACGGTTGCTAGTTTTCTATCACAACGATAAATCAACCTTTATCAAACTATATAAAAAAAAGCAGCCAAGTGCGAGTCGGACTCGCCCATGAAGGGTTCCGTAGCATCAATTAACATAATTTAAAGGTTTTTGTAGTTCGTCGAAAGGTAAATTGCGGTTTACGATTTATGACGTATAAAAAAAAAACTACTGACTAGATCTCGTTCAAACCAAATATCGTTGAAAGTTTGCATAGTAATGTACAACTTGTATTTTTTTTGGATTTATCATTCTCTTATTTTAGAAGTTAGAGGGGGGGGGACCAACTTTTTTCCACTTTGGAAGTGTCTCTCGCGCAAACTATTCAGTTTAGAAAAAAACGATATTAGAAACCTCAACATCATTTTTAAATACCTATCCATAGATACCCCACACGTATGGGATCGATGAAAAAAAAATTTGCGGTTTACGATTTATGACGTATAAAAAAAAAACTACTGACTAAATCTCGTTCAAACCAAATATCGTTGAAAGTTTGCATAGTAATGTACAACATGTATTTTTTTTGGATTTATCATTCTCTTATTTTAGAAGTTAGAGGGGGGGGGACCAACTTTTTTCCACTTTGGAAGTGTCTCTCGCGCAAACTGTTCAGTTTAGAAAAAAACGATATTAGAAACCTCAACATCATTTTTAAAGACCTATCCATAGATACCCCACACGTATGGGTTTGATGAAAAAAAAATTTTTGAGTTTCAGTTTCAAGTACGGGGACCCCCAAAATTTATAGTTTTTTTTCTATTTTTATGTAAAAACCTTAATGCGGTTCACAGAATACATCTACTCACCAAGTTTCATCAGTCTAGCTTTTATGGTTTCGGAGAAAAATGGCTGTGACACGGTCGGACAGACAGACAGACAGACAGACAGACAGACATGACGAATCTATAAGGGTTCCGTTTTTGCCATTTGGCTACGGAACCCTAAAAAGTGCTATTAAAGTGCTTTTTCAGCATAAGTGCCTATGTGATACCTGAATAACAAGTAGCCTAGATGTAGTTCCAGATGCCGAATATTAAAATAAAATTTAGGTATTCTAATTATAATGCAAATCGGTCGTTGTGATTGAAACATTCATTTGGACATTAGACCATTATAAACTATTATTAATAATAGATTTTCATAACGCAGAAAGTAGGTAAGTTAGGATTTTGAAACTGAGTACTAAGGGAACATGGTGATACCTTATTTACTATATCTTTGTTCTTCCTCCATACAGTATGAAGCTCATTTCAGGGGCGTAATGTCGAAAGCCTTCCTTCGTTTCGGCGAGTCCTTCGGGAAATCACTTGCCGACATTCACTTATTTCACGATATCTATACTGAGTGATTTATATCCATGACTACTAAACATTTGATTAGATTGTTAATTGACAGAAATCTTCCAATCTCTAAACTCTCTCAATTTCTCATATCTCACCAAGCTTCAAAATAAAATAAATATAGAACAAAAATCAAGAAATAATTTACTCAGTTGTATCACAAGGATCACTTTGAAGCGTCTTAAAGCTAGGGGAGTCTAGGTTCCAGTTCCTTACCAAGCCTAGAGGAACAGGAAACAAACTACAGATTGGTTCCTACAGTTTTTTTGCATGATCTTTTTACTAAACAGAAATACAAATAGCTGTGAAGTTTCAGTTCCAACAACATAAAAGTAGCTATAACCAAATGAGGCAAGCGGCTGTGGGTGCAAAGCCTAAGTGGCGTTTTCATATTTGGCACTCGCTATATAACCTGAAACTGAAACTAACTGCCCTTAAATAACATTATTCAACTTTTTCCGTATATTCTTTTGGCAATACCCCGTGCAATACAGTCGACTGATCTTGGTGGTGAGCCAAGTGTGTGCATTCGTTTCCTCTTGTGTGCAGCCATGAATGGTGCTGTTGCCAGGGTCGGGAGTACCTATGAAGGACATGTGAATGGAACTGTGATAGAGGAATCTAATCTTGTTTTTAGGGTTCCGTAGCCAAATGGCAAAAACGGAAAAAAATATAATGGAGGTTTTTAATATCGTTTTTTTTCTAAACTGAATAGTTTGCGCGAGAGACACTTCCACAGTGTTAAAATGTGTGTGTAAATTATAAAATAAGAGAATGATAAAACAAAAAAAAATATATGATAATAATACATTACTATGCAAACTTCCACCGAAATTTTGGTTTGAACGAGATCTACCTTTCGACGAACAACAAGAACTTTTATATTATGTTACTTGTTGCTACGGAACATTTCATAGGCGAGTCCGACTCGCACTTGGCTGCTTTTTTTACTGGTGGCACAAGGTCGTGGATAGTGTCAGGACTGGAGGAAGCCTTTGTTCAACAATGGGAAGATGTGGGCTGATAGTAAAAGTAATAATGTGCCAAAGATAAGAGGGCGCTCTGCCATAACTTTGTATTGTGTGGCAAATTAAGCGCTATGCACACGGGATGATGACGGGACTTGGATAATGAACAAGACAGAGGCACAGACCATGACCCTTTAAAAGCGCATCGTGCGAAAATTTGAGATTTAAAAAAAAAAAATTCATAACTAAATAACTAAGTGACATTTTAAAAATCGCAAAAGGACTAATTGTAGACTATACATTTGAGATTAATTCGAATTTAAGTGTGTTCAAAAAATATACTATCTAACATGACATTCTATCATACGATTTTCATTAGCGTTAAATAGAATGTCATGTTAAATAGTATATTTTTTGAACACACTTAAATTCGAATTAATCTCAAATGTATAGTCTACAATTAGTGCTTTTACGATTTTTAAAATGTCACTTAGTTATAGTACTTTTTAAATTTTCGCGATCATAACACATACTGAAACTATTACACGGGTATTTATCGCGTTAATTACCTTATTTTTAACGTCGGGAAAATAAATAAAATAAGGTAATTAACGCGATAAATACCCGTGTAATAGTTTCAGTATATGTCACTTAGTTATTTAGTTATGATTTTTTTTTTAAATCTCAAATTTTCGCACGATGCGCTCTTAAGTGCTTGCAGCTTGTATGTTAGAACTTAGGTCTACACGATATTTTTTTTATTTTACTCAAAAACACACAAAGGTACAGTACAACTTATTAAGAAAACAAAGGAACAGAAAAAATAGAACAACGAATACAAGTACGGCTGCACAAAAAATCAAAAAACACATGAAGAAACACAGAAACGAGAACCACATAATCTTGTGTTCTAAAAGGGTGCCGACAGTAACCAATTATGCTTTTTATGTACCTATCTTTGAGCCAAAATGGTCTTCACTCAGCTTAATGCTGCTAAGCCTTCATCAAAGGGGACGAGGCAGCGCTGGTTTTTAGTGAGGACTAATAAAGGGTACAATACATTTTCTGTTATGTCTAGAGTGGGCTAGAACACGTTTTACTGACCTTTGTAATTTAATCGAAATAAATACCTTTTGAGTTTGACCGTCAGCGCCTTATCCTTGTCCGTCACCGTGACCGTCGCCTCTGTGTGCAGCGCGCCTTACGGAGTAAGTGCGGGCTCCGTCTATTTGTGTGGTGACGAGGGTGCTGATGGGAATCGGAGACGTGTGCCGACGGCTCAGAAATTAGTTCACGACCGACGGAGCTCAACTGGAATTAAGTGGTTTATTTTTAGACATGCTTTTTTAGAAGGGATAGGCGTATGATTAATTATTTATTACTCAATACTCAATACTCAATACTCAATATATTTATTGCTTTACACATGGTTAAGTTTGTACATACATAGTTTTTAGGTGTAAGTAGGTATCACATGGACCCTGCATAGGGTATAGCAAACATGGAGGCAGGCCGAGGTTTCAAGGTAAGTAGGTACTTTCGATTAAACTATATATATGTAGTTATCTTGATATTTAGGATTGTGATGTACCTTATCTTGGTAGGTAGTTATTGTGCCGGTTATTGTCTAGTTTTTGATGTCAAAATTTTATGCAGGTATCATGTCAAAGTTGGATTATATAATTAGAGGAAATGTCAAGTTTTTATTTAATTACGTACTTACACAAAAAAGTCAGATTCAAGAGTTATCAATGTGGTTCTTGTCATATCATTGAATAAAGACATTTACTGATGTTTTTTTTGCTAAACTGGAACAGATCTTTGGCAAACTTCTTTGGTTTCAAAGCATCACCATCATCAATCTATATCACCTCTTTGCGGCGCACTTAAAATCCTTTCACCACACGGGTTCGAAAGAGCCAGTAACACTATAAGAAGAAGAAAAAGTCCACTGCTGGTCGTAGGACTCTCCCAAGATGCGTCACTGAGCCCGGCCTGCAGCTCTTCTCCAGTGCTTCAAAGAATCTTCCTCTGAGTCGCTACAATCTTGACAGATTGGTCGTGGTCGTCATGACGGGACAATGGCTCGCCTCACAATGTTCCGGCTCTCATCCCGCACCGCTGCTCTTCTGGTGCATTCGTTGAGAGAGGCGTCTATAGCTGATTTGATTTGGTCCGTCCATCTCATGGGTGACCTGCCGCGAGCTCTTTTGCCCTCAAACTTCCCCTGCACCAAAGCTGCCCCTCAAAGCCTGCTGCTTCAAAGTATAATTAATGCATATCATGATATGTTGAAGGGCGCGCGTCTGTCGCCAATGAGTTGGCGTCGTTGATCGCCGTCCGAATGTGCCGCCATTACGCCATTATCGCCACCCAATAAATCTCTTTTATTCGCTTTTAACATTAACAAGGCCGAGGACGAGGATCCATGGCGACGATCTTGTAAAGTAGCGATTACTGTAATGACGTGGCTTTTCCACACAGAAAACATGTTATTACCAATTAATTACACGTTAATGGATCAGTTGAGTTATCTTCAGATCGTTTGTAAAAGTCGCATATAGCTAAACTGTTTCTTATATATTTTGTATTAAAAGTGTAGTGAAAGACGGGTCACATGCCTTTTAACTTGTGCCCACTATTTTACATTGGTTGGTATTTACTAAAAACGTAGATACATACATACATCAAAAGTGTATAAGGTTTGAAAGTGGATGGTAATTAAAAGGGTGAGAATTCATCTCAAACAAATCACATCCAATAATAAGGGTTGACCACTAAGGGTGATTGAATACAAGCGTGTGCAGAGTAGTGTAAGGCTAACGCATTGTGCACGCCTCGCATTGTGTCCGCTACCGCCTACGTCCCGCTTCCAATGTATTGTACAACTTGTTGACTTGTCTAACTTTGTACGCTCTGTTACACTGACAATGTATCCATTGTTGTTACTCCATGACGGCTTTATCGTCTTCGGTGCCGCATACAAGACAGGGCTGCCAGAAAGTTATGCTTATCCTGAGCTATTTGTGTTGTCAAACTTCAATGAATAGAATTATTCTTGTAGTTGCGCTAAGTAAGGCAGTCTTGGCAAAGTCACATTAAATTATTTCAAAAAGCAACTCACTTACCACTTTCCATCGCATATTTATTCATATTTATCGCCGCCCCGTATCTCTGAAGAGCGCAACTTGCAAAGTTTCATCAAAAAGCTTCGCAATCTTGGGAAGGGGAGGAGCCGAGAATCAACAAAAGCACGTTTGTGCGATTGAAAGTATTTACGTCCTTAATCCTTTTGTAACTTTAACTTGAACAACTCAAAGTCCCAACTCCGAAGTTGTACAAAGTCAGGCAACTGTTTGAATAGAAGGTGGTTCGTTTTGTGGTCAATGAATGGCTTCATTTAACTTTTCGATGTAAGCCGCGCTGATATTTTGTGCGGTTACTTTGCAACTTCCCGCGCCTGTGACGCCAAACGTAACGCTTCTTCGCATTATATTATTTGGCGTCTCGTCTTTTGCTACTTCGTAACTATAATTTATTTTGTTGTAACAATGTTCCTTTTCTTGTTTCAGGTAATTTTGCTGATCCTGTGTTAACTTCTTACTTAGAACTATTCAGTGATGCGTAAGTTTTTTTTCTACAAAAAAATAGTTAAAATGTATTTTAAGAGTTCTTAGAAATAAAATACTTTAAAATATTATTATTTTACTGACTTATTAAGATATTAATTAAATGGATCACAATGTAAAGTTGGTTTTTAATCTTCTGTACCATGGTTTTAATAAGTTTTTTATAAAGTTGCAATAAAGTTACAAAGCACTCCTGAGAGAAAATTATCATAAGATACGAGCTTAATTTATAATAGAGCCATACATCAAGAAAATTAGCAATAATGGAGGCTTCTCGTTACTGAAAACATAATATTTCATCTCTCTGAGACTACATTTTACACCCTGCGTACATCCCCTATGTAAATTAATCTCGACAGGGTAATGATTACTTTATCTCTTTCGTATAAAATATAAATATCCTACAAAGAATATTCATGTTTACCTAAACACGAACTCATTTAAGGACGAATAAAGTTTTAAATAACTACAGAGTTTATTTCATATTTTTCCTCTACAAATGTATTTTTATTTCAAACTTAATAATTCACAACGTAAATATTTTTTCACTCTTTTGTGACAGTTTATATCGAGTGATTGTTCTATGTAGAATAACTATGAAACCTACAACCTGCAGCACAAAAGGAAAATAAACAATGAAGTAGACTTACCTACTACTACGTGTCTGTCAATAGGTTCCAAGATCTTTAGAATATTTAAGTAGTCAGAGGGTATGTTCAGCATTACTGACATTTCAAAACACATAGTTTGCAAACGGTTGCAAGCTTCCAGTGCCTACATGCATATGTATTGTAGGTAACTGTGTGTGATTACCATAATGTATGCAGTCGAAGCTAGTGAGAGTCCGGTGGCAGCCACCGCCACCGCCACCGAAGCCAGGATCAAACACTCTGCGCCTCTGAATAATGGACCACGCCACAAATACGTGCCCGCTTTTTGAACTGTGTTTTGAAAGGAGAAGGGATTGAAGGAGAATCATTATGTAGTCAAGATATATGAAACTAAATTATATAACATATATTAGGTAATACATAAAAAAAACCAACGAGTCACAGACATCCCTTTAGAGATCTTAAGGGATGTCTGTGACTAGTTAGTGCTAAGTAGCCACAGATTTTGACTAGAGTCTCAGGGGTGAGATAGTTAGCGGTAGGTAATTATTTAAACATAATTATTCTAACCTGTCACATTGCTATGTCAGTACGAACGTATTCTGTTTTGACTTTACAAAAGCGGTTGCCATAATTCAATAATTCCTTAAACATGCCTGAATAACCCATCAAAGCATAAAGTTATTAGGTGTGCGTGATTGGAGTCTCTCAGACCTTCTGGAGATTATACACGCAACCTCATTTACTGCGAATGCTTCAGTATTTCTGTCTTAATCTGTGCTTTGAATATTCTGAAAGGATTTAATTAAATACTCACTTAGTTATATAGTAAAGTAAGTCAGACTACTTATTTAGTCTATTGACTCGGTATTCTGGGCGTTCCTAATTACCTAATTAAAATAATTAATAAACTCTTATACGAGCAAGTTAGTGATTTTTTGTGTCGTTATCCTTTATTGGTCTACTGAGAGCGCTGGTGGCCTAGTGGTAGCGGCCCCGCCTTCCGATTCTAAGGTCGTGGGTTCAAATCCAATCGTGTATCCATGAGTTTTTTTACCTAAAAATTTATGAACAATAAGCCAGTGCTCTCAAACGGTGAAGGAAAACATCGTGAGGAAACCGGCATATCGTAGAACCTAAAAAGTTCGAAAATATGAGTCAAGTGTACGAAAGGAGCCTCTTTGAGGCGCACTTAAAATCGTTTCACCACACTTGGTTGGAAAGAATCAGTGACACCATAAGAAGAAGACTGGTCCACTGCTGGGCAAAGGTCCAATATTTGTTGACTTTCCTCGATCCTCCGTCACAGCGGACTTCTTCTTTCTTTGCTGAAGTTGATGATTGTGTATGCACCAACTCAACTATACGTTAATCTATTGAAGTGTAAACGTGGGCGGATGTTTCAAAGTACATTTAAATACTGAAGCATTTTCCATTCCCGTGACGCGTGTAAAGGGTGATTTAAATAAAATCCAGCTCAGAATATAAATACCGCAAGCTAGCGTCAATGCGAACGGAAATGAGACGCTCAACATGTCGACAACTCACAGTCACAGCGACGACGTTCATTTAAAATGTAGGATTCCACCCCAGCTCCAGCTCTTGGATATTATAATTCAGCGTAGGATGTGTGGGTTAACCCACGCCACCTGGATCACTACTAGCTTTTAATTAAAATGAAGTTGTGCGCAATTTATCACAGAGCACACTGGTTCTTAAATATTTATGGCTGTATTTGTATCACCGGGATTCTAGACAGAATAGATTTTCTTTTGTGCCTGATTCACTAATCTCAAAAATCTTCAGCAGCAGAGATGGTTCATAGGTCATACGAACTTTAGTCATTAATCTAATTAATTGCGAAACACTGAAGTGATTTGTTCATTTCAGTGTTTCTGCGAGTCTCGAATAAAATTCCGAATTACCAGTACTAATATTACAAGCTGCCTACTTGTAGGCACCTGCTGGTCGAAGTGGCTTTAATGAATGTAATATCAACACGAAAGGAGAAGAAAGTTTCTACATAACTTTTGCAAATATTTCAAGATTTTTAGAACATACAAACCCGGCCGGGAACCAAATCTGAGTCGCACAATCTCCTCTCAGAGGTCACATTTTTCATCAAAAATCTTATTCCACCTTGAAACTTGCTTTGAAAGCATTAAAATTCTCCAATAGGCAGGTATTCTCTGCGGAAAGATTTGCATAAAAATAAGCACTTGAATTTTTCGCCTGCTGTATAATAAGTTATTGCCTGAAGATAAGGGACCCTAGGCCCCTAGGGCTCCAAGGAGGCGTGCGGAGGCATTTCAATGATAACATGTAATGTATTCCGGTGGATAAGACATGTGTCATCTAAATATGAAGATGCAAGATTGCAGCGTTCGTCTTTCTGTAGGCCTACCATGAGCTCTGTCTCTGGTTCTGGTTTTGAGTCTGTGTGAGTGTTGACTGTGCCGGTGTATTGGCAGTGCCAGTTCCATGAGACCAAGCATAAAAAGAACAGGCAAACAGTGTATTCACTTTTTAAGATACCAGAAGCTATAAAACCAAAAGGATAACACCGCTATATTCAGACGTTGGTGGTTTATTAGTAACCATGCCTGTAATACCCAAGCTCATGTACTTTGTAACTTTTCTCGTTACTTACCCGATGAATTTTAATGTAAAAACGCCGAGTTTCAATAAATTATGCGATCATGAATGAGTAGATTCATTTTGCGCTGAATCTTGTTATTTAGTGGCCATTTATTATATATTGCTAACCTTTTTATTATTAGGGTTAACAGACAACTTAATCCCGTGACTACTGGCTATAACTCATCCAGTTTTTATAAAGTATAATTAAAGAATTGTTGTTTGATTAGTAAGAGTCCAGCCCATCCGAAGCGTATATCATCATCATCATCAACAGGCCTGAAGAAGTCCACTGCTGGACATAAGCCTCCCCTATACATTTCCAGGAAGAACGATTCTGAGCTCTTTCCATCCACCTGCTTCCCGCGATCTCAACAATGTCGTCGGTCCACCTGGTGGGTGGGCGCCCTACTTTTGGTCGTCTGGTTTGTGGTCGCCATTCGAGAACCTTTATTCCCCAACGGTCGTTGGTTCTTCGAGCCTTTGACCTGCCTATTGCCACTTCAACTCACTAATTCTAAGAGCTATGTCGGTGACCTTGGTTCTTCTACGGATATCCACATTTCTGATTCTATCACGTAGTAAGTGTATATGATAGTATTTATACCTCTATACATTTGTAAGTCGATTTCTCTCGGTCACTTATTTGTACTCGTAGCGTCAGAGGCCACCGCAGCCACCGCTGATAAATGCCTCGTAAGCGGCGCCCTTTGTCCCCCGGCGTAGTTAACCGACTGTGGAATAAGCGGGGAAAGCTATAGGTCACGGTGACAAGGCGAGGGGTACTTGATGACATGTTAATGTTTCAAAGTTAATGAATGGACAAAATAATATGTTCGCAGTGTGAATTGTGTCAAAGTAAAATGGTGGTTTTTCAATAAAATCAGTGGCATCGCTTTGAAAAGTCATAAAAACAATCATGGTTTTTATGACTTTAGGTAAATAAATAAATAATGTGGACAATCCACACAACATTCCCAAGTCCCAAACTAAGCAGAGCTTGTACTATGGGAACCAGATAGCTAATACTAATAATAACTAGTTGGTAACCGAGCTTCGCTCGGAATTTTTTTCGTTAAATTGTATTTTTAAGAAATCATAAGAGCCATATTATTATCTTTACTGGTTTATTCTTACTGAACAACGCCATCTGTTGGACATGCTTGCAGTTAGTTGCTCACAATCGTCAATAGATGGCAGTAGCAGTCACATATTCAGTTTATGTTTTAGTTTTTTTTAACGAACAGACTCATTTTCTGAAAATGAATCCTAGCTAGATCGATTTATCGCCCCCGAAACCCTCTGTATATATAATTTCATGAAAATCGTTGCCGCAGTTTCCGAGATCCTAAATATATATATATATATACAAGATTTTCTCGTTTAAAGGTATAAGATATAATACTTAAATACTGTTTTTTTTTTTGTAAATACATACATAGAATACAATATAACACCCAGACAGAGAACAAACACCTGTGTTCACTACACAAATATTTGTTCTCGGTGGGGATCAAACCCACGACCTACGGTGCAGAAGGCAGAGCTACTGCCAACTGAGCTGAGAGGCCAGATGGTAGGTGACCAAATCAAGAAGAACAAGCAAGAGACTTGTATGTTTGATATATTTTTTATTTTGCATATAAAAGAGATTATCTTTATCACTCTCTTAATCTGTGACTTTGTTGTTGAACAAGTCCCATTAATATTACAAATTACGAACAAAACCGATAATCTACTATTCAAAAGGAATAAAAACCCTTTTATTGTAACAAACGGTCCGTTCGTAGATAAAGCTATTTTACGGCTCGAAGATAGAAGAAGATGAGAGTATAATTGTACACTGAAATAGCTGGTGGTTAGCTTTTATATTATTCTTAGTTATGGAAAACTAACTGTCCAAGTTCTGAGTGACGTCATAATGTGCATCACTTATGCCATCATCACTTGCACACAGTGTTTAATCACATTTGACAGTATACCACTTCATAACCTTTGTTTTGACTGTTTACACTTTGGTATTTGATCTCAACCCGACATGCGTAAGAATGACCTCAAATAAAGATAATACAGTTTTCAAGACTCACCTTTTCTTTACCTTAATTTTAGACAATAGAAGCCCAAAATTAATTACGAAACTCAGAAAGTAACTTTGCATTAATAATCCCATTCGTAATATCTATCTGCAGACTTCAGAAGGCATTAAATTAACCGTTAACTTCCCACTTTGTTAGAACAACAATAATTTCTCTCACAATCGTTTGCTAAGCTTCCCAAACTTCCACAATTGTTTGTTCGACGATTCTGCCACACTCACTTCACACCTGAACTGAACCTTATCTTCATAGTATTAGGCATAGTTTTAGATTGTGTCAGTGTTGCGAATGAATGGGTATGTTTGCTCAATGGCGCTTGCTATACGACGGATTTGGACTTACCCTTGTGAGAAACGTTCAATGGTATTTATAAGTTTGCGGAGTCGTCTTTCAGCTTTGAAATATCACGGTAAAGCCGTGACTTACTCTGATAATGGCTACAGCTTTTTCAGTTTCAGCAGGATAGGCCAGAGTATAAAAACATGTTTTTGTAAGAGCTATTTAGATATTTGGTGAGTCTTTAACTCATAAGTACGCTGGTCAGCGTGGTTAGCAGCAATGTATAAAATAATAATAAATAAATATCATGGACAATACACACAACACTATCAAGCTCCAAATTAAGCAGAGCTTGTACTATGGGAATCAGATAGCTGATAAAATACTTATATATTTTTTTTTGTAAATAGTATAGAATAAAATAGAATACAGTTTATGGCCCAGACAGAGAATAAAAAATATGTTCATTACTCATACTCTGAAAGTAGGTCTGAAGTTGCCTGAGGGGCCTAATTGAAAGTAAAACTTTCAGCCCTAGGGAGAATCGCTTTCTACTGACAGCTGTCAAATTATTATAAAAAACAAGTTCTTTTTATTCAACCATGTTCCAACTTTCTAAAGTCTTTCTAACTGCAAGGAGGTCGTTGAACCAAATTCCAACTTTTTATTCAGCAAGTAGGTTGGAAACCCATTACAACGGTAAGAAGTTTAAAAAGTCTAATTAGAGCGCAATGTAAAATTTAAATTTAAATAACATAAAGATAGTATTAAATAAATAATATATGTTCTAAATTACTTGATTAATATATAGCTTCAACTATTTATTTAAAATAACATAGATTTGAGCAAACAATTTACCATTTTTTAAATTATGAGAATGAAAATAATGGCTGAATAATGCTGGCGAGCCGTAGCCGAAGGCCCGCCAGAGAAAAAGAAAAAAAAAACCGGGAAGGCGGCAATTCAATCTTCATTTTCACAAATTTTTCTTTCATGTTTTTATTTTTACTTTCCTTGTATTCGTAATGAAAAGCACAGTGTTTACCTCGGGTGAAAGTCTTTTAAGTCCCTCAAGCTCCATTGGCGCCCTCGCTAACGCTCTGGCGCCAAACCCGTCTCGGGACTCAAAAAACGTGACTTTCAACACTCAGGTAACAATGTACTATTGTTCTCGGTTGGGATCAAACCCATGAGCTACGGCGCAAAAGGCAGAGCTACTATCCAACTGAGCTGAAAGGCGAATCAAAATGTATAGTAGTAATGAATAGCAAATATTCAATAATGACATTTTTATTTACCTGGAGTGAAAACATTCATCTAACAAACAAAAGAAAATATAAAAATAGTTCAACAAAGCAAAACAAGCGCGGACCCATTATTGTAGCAACAAATGAAACGAGAGAATTGAAACTGATGGTGTCCATTCATAACAAGTGGAGCAGATGAATGCACCGTCCGTCGGCCGGACTGTCCGGACTATCCGGACTGTCCGGACCGTCCAGTCTGCAGAAATAGGCCAGTGTATTATTCTCACGGCTTGATAGTGAGCTCGTTCTTTATTGTGCTGAGAATACCGCTTATCGGATGACTAGACCGCTCATTTACAAATGGAGATGAAATAAACTAGGAACAGTTTTTTAGGGTTCCGTAGCCAAACGGCAAAAACGGAACCCTTATAGATTCGTCATGTCTGTCTGTCTGTCTGTCGGTCCGGCCGTGTCACAGCCATTTTTCTCCGAAACCATAAGAGCTAGACTGATGAAACTTGGTGAGTAGATGTATTCTGTGAACCGCATTAAGGTTTTTACACAAAAATAAAAAAAAAACTATAAATTTTGGGGGTTCCCATACTTGAAACTGAAACTCAAAAATGTATTTTTCATTGAACCCATACGTGTGGGATATCTATGGATAGGTCTTCAAAAATGATGTTGAGGTTTCTAACATCGTTTTTTTCTTAACTGAAGAGTTTGCGCGAGAGACACTTCCAAAGTGGAAAAAAGTTGGTCCCCCCCCCTCTAACTTCTAAAATAAGAGAATGATAAAACTAAAAAAAAATATATGTTGTACATTACTATGCAAACTTCCAACGATATTTGGTTTGAACGAGATCTAGTCAGTAGTTTTTTTTTTATACGTCATAAATCGAAAACCGCAATTTACCTTTCGACGAACTACAAAAACCTTTATATTATGTTATTTGATGCTACGGAACCCTTCATGGGCGAGTCCGACTCGCACTTGGCTGCTTTTTATTAAATTATAATCAAAAATGTCGTCTTAGTACACGGAAGTCATTTTGGAGGTTGACGGAGAACGTTATTGTCTTTCAAGAAACAGTTCGAAAAACTGGAACAAATTCCCTAACAAATAGTGGCACCTGAGTGATCATATGGATGCAACAGTTGTTCGCGCGCCTTTCGGCAAACACTGGATCGTTTCAATCCATTCACAGTCCCAAGTTAAACAGTCGATAGATAGCTTAGTATGTCAGGTAAAGCACTATCATCTAAGCGTGTCACAAACTAATATAATAATCCAATTTTGATCGTCCAAGGCGAGCAGTACAAGGCCATCAATCAGGTATGTGCATGGAGGTTAGTTTGTCTCCATTAGACTACGACGTGCACTGTGCATACCATCCAGGATTCAGAGTCTTACGCCAAAATCGGGTTCTAGCGTTGAGTGAGAAAAATGAACCTTTTCCTGGTGCTAATGTCGTTGTGTCCCGCTGTTCTCGCGCTGTGACAAAAATGATGGATGAACCCGTGGAGAAGCTGCCTCACTTGCTACAAACGTCGCTACTTTTCTTTTATGGTGATAATACGTTTTTAGCGTGGCTACGTGCTTATAATGTGTTGTTATTATTTAAAACCGAACCTCTGACAAACCACTCCGCACACTACCGGCGACCTAAAACTGGCATCTAGGTTAAGAAATCCAGAGTGATCCTTGTAGTTTTAGATTAGATAAAAGATAAGCTAAAGTTTTATTGAATAATATCTAATAATAAATATTCTTCTCCTAGCTAGTTTCTTCTATCTAACTCCAAACGTTATATTTAAATAAATAAACATTGACTTTGAGAGTCTTCTCAGTGTTATCTATTTCCTCAAATTCAGCGAGCCAGTTTATGGCAGTATCTAACATCGCCGGCTGGTCTGTCGCTGTCTGCCGGCAGACATCGCCAATCAATTCCTTATCCGGCAGACGAGCACTGCGATAAGCATCCCGACAAATTACATGGCAGCACAGCGCGGGGGTATCGTCGGTGGAACTAACTAAATTGCACAATATTATGTTAGCCAAGACCTTGAAATTATCTATTGTGAAGTGTAGGATGAAAACATATTAAAAATATGGTTGTTATGTACCATATTTTAGCTAGCTAGATAAGGCCATTTGTTTTTCTTTTGTCAAAAACCACACCCATTTAAATCGATGGGCACGACAAATTCAGAAAATTCGGAAAACCCTTCAGGCTATTGTTATTTTGTTTTGTAAATTTTCCTAAATTTAACATTTGATTTGTTTTTGTGATTTATGATTCGGTATTGCGGAAATTACCGCAAGCGTTATTTGTGTGTGTATTTAATAGCCAGTTCATCCTTTTGACTACCCAGTTTTGGGGTGCCACCCTAAAACTGTTGTCAGAAGGATGACCGGATATTGAATTAGACTGATATTAGTGGCCTTACTCCCTCTCTATTTGCCTTGCGTTTGATTGAATATTTGCGCAAGACTAATGGGTCAGTCGAAGCGGGAAAGCTTCGACTGATTTCCCAACGTTTCTCCCCCGGAATCAGCCCTCGCTTGTGCACATATCTCCTTGTTGGCTCCAATATCTGGTTTGATCCAATATTAGCTTCAGATTGGTGTTATACCTACATCGGCTATAAATTTTGACAAAATCTTACTAATCAAAAAATGTGAAAGTTTATAATAATGTTTTGATGCATATGGCTTAAACCTCTGGATCGATTTAAATGAAACTTGGAATAAATGACCTGACCTGAAGTATAGGTCATGTGTATTTTCAATGGGTATTTTCCACAAAAATCTAGCAGACTCTACAATGTAGAAAATAGTACTAATGAAAGAGAGCATAATAAATAGCACAAAACTATGCACAAAGCTTTGTAACAAAATATCAGCGCTAGTTCAAAGTAAAAAGCACTTAGTTAATTGAAAGCCACATCTCTGGCATCTGTGTTAATTACATTTCCATTTAGCTTCGTTCGTAATACTCGTGCTAACACAACAGCACAGTTACACAAAGGGTGGTTTCATTATCATTTATCATTTTAACAGTTTACATCACCAACAGTATCCGACCTTATGAAACGTGTCCAACGCTCATATTTCTACACTGTCCTGGATAGAGTAACCTACCTTACTACTTTATGGAGCATAAACTCTAATTACTTACTTTAGGAAGAAAATAATTTAATGTTGTTTCATTTTACCTCTAGAACCGACAACTAAGATTTAAAATGATCCTCTACTTATCCTATACTTATCTTACTTACTTAATATTACTAAGCAAAAGTTTGTTCTAATATGACATCGGCGTAGGTCGGGTTTTCTTTGGACAAAGGCCTCCTCCAGGGTTTGCCATTTGGTGCGTTCCAGACATGATCTGCGCCACTCCTTAGGGAGCTAATCTTCCCATCGCTTTAGCTGCCGCCTTCTGTTGCGTTTTCCTTCTCGTGGGTACCAAACTGTACAGTCATAATTCCATTTACTTCTTTGTGAGAGATCCCCGTGGTATTGTTAAATAATAATTACCGACGTTGAACTTTTTAAATTTTGTTTTCTTAAACCAGTTTTCATTGTTTCTGCGAGTGTTATTAAAGTAAAAGGTTAAAATTCCATTACCGCTCTGAAAGGAGCCTCTTTGAGGTGCAATTGAAATCCTTTCACCACACTTGGTTTGAAAGAACCAGTGACATGATATTAAGAAGAAGACCGCTTTCGAAATGATGCTGTGTTCGTTTCATAAATGAACAGCTCGAGCGGCCAGATAGCTTATAAAGTAGTAATACCTGACAAGGGGTGGTGACCACCCTTATCTACAGGTCTCTTAAGCACAATGCCAAGGGGCGGCTCTCTTGAAGTTATTGCGACAGTATCACAGAGGGTTGTAATTGTGTTTCGCGTGAAGACATCGTGTCTGGGGAACAATACTTGGGAGGTACTTGTTTGTAGTGTATAAGTTTTGTAATAATCGTAGTC
This sequence comes from Thera obeliscata, assembly GCA_947578465.1. Classification (NCBI taxonomy): domain Eukaryota; kingdom Metazoa; phylum Arthropoda; class Insecta; order Lepidoptera; family Geometridae; genus Thera; species Thera obeliscata. The sequence continues at coordinate 15,299,112 of OX387912.1, read as the reverse complement.
ATATTATGTATATTTGTGCTTGAGGATTCTTCCAAGAGTTTGGTAATTACTACTAAGAAACTAGGTTTAGTTCTTCTGTAAATACCATAAAAAGTAATTAGAAAACCTTATACTGTTTCTTTTTGCTTTTTAGTGAGTCCAACTAGGGTTGTCACCCGTACTTTATAACAAAGTATTGTACTCTGTTTTGGCCAATCGTATTTAATATTTTATGGGGGCAGTAAAGCACATGAAAATACATAATTTTTTAATTGAAGATTTTTTTTAATATGGAACGGATGAACAAGGAATATACAGTGGACCCCCGGTAATCCGGCAAACATTATGCAGGGCAGTGTCGGACTATCGAATTTGTCGGATTATAGAGCACTGCCTAAGACCCCTATAGTCCGGATTTTTTTACGAAAGAGTACCTTGTAATCCGACAAATTACGATCTAAAATATCACATTTTTCTTTAATTGTCAACGTTTTGTGCTTTCGCTTCTGGGTTTGTGACGACATTACTAGGTACTACATATACCTAATACACAATGAATAAATATGTAGTAAACAATGAACGTACGCTAGGCCGTACCGCTATCACTAGTAGTCAAATTCAAACTAAGTAAAACAATGCATACGCGTCGAGCACAATAGCGGTGGCGCGTACGAGTTGTGACCTGTTCAAACTTGCGTGATCTATACATGCATACATATTAGCAAAGATTGTCAAACATAATTCTGTCATGTCGGATTACAGGGGGCGCCGGATTAGACAGGGGCCGGATTACCGGGGGTCCACTGTAGTACTCTCTACGAGAGGGAACGGACTGCTTTTTAACGTAACCTAAGACGTCAATATCGTGTCATGTCAACTTGTCATTTTTGCCGCTGTTGTTCACTGTGGACAAATTAATATTTGTTGAATGTTGCTAGAAGCAACAAAAAATACCTATGGAAGAGAAATAGTCTGGTAAATAAATAGTCTGGTAAATAAATAGTACTTTATTTTCAGATGTTGTACTCTTTTTGTAGCCTAAAAAATTAAATATACTCAATTGCTTAAAAAAAGGTGGCAACCCTAAGTCCAACCTACTTCAAATTAATTAGTTAATAACACTCTATATTTACTTATTTATCTAATTACTTAAGATAAATAAGTAAATCTAGACTTTTTATAATAAAAATTAAAATTAGTTTATTGCAGTTACAATAATTAAAACACAAAAACACGCAAATCACACAAAAAAAATCCTACACTACCTAGATCTACCTAGTTTAAACTAGGTAGTCTAGGAATTTTTTTTGTATTTTATAATTTATTAATAAATGTATTAATAAGCGTCGTAAAAAAATACCAGAGCTTTTGCCAATTTATTAAAAAAAATAAGGAGCTAGACCGTTGCCGAGAAAAACTATTTACGAAGCGCCTTACAAACTTGTCTCTGAATTGATTTCGCTAAAGAAGCCCCTAAAGACTTGGAGTAAGTACCTTCTTAAGTAGTGTATTCTATGATGCTTCACGGAAGAGGAATGGAGCTCAGCTCTCAAAGGGATCGGTATTTCGGTATCAATTTACAAAGAACCTTGTCACTTTATTTAGACGTTATTTTTCGCTTGGACGCGGACGCGCGTTACAATTTACAAGTTAGAGAGTCGTTTTTTCTGAGAAACTTCATTCAAGGGAACAACTAATCGGTTTTTCTACAGGAAAATATTATCTCTGCGAAATTCGGTAAAAGATTTTCTTTCCTAAACGAATTGATCATGACAAGGCTGCTCACACGGAGCGGCACTATAAATTGCATTGCAAATGTAACTAGAATGTTCTGAAATGGGTTTAATTAACACAAACGATTAAGCTACGTCCAGATTGTCCCAAACAAATTTTATTAAAATCGGTTTAGCCGTTTGGCAATGAAGTCGGTTTCTCAAGTTTTTTAAACTTATAATTATTTTAGGACTGTAAGTCAAAAGGCCTGATCCTTGTCGTACCACCTTACCTTCTTTTAACTTGGACTTCGTTTAATCCAGGTTAAACGTAGCTTCGTTTAACGTAAACATTTGAGTGCCCCTGTGTGTATTTTAATTAATACGAAAAGGTTTTTAAAAAGCGTTAAGTTTCTATCATTCTATTTTTTTTCAGGTTGAGTGAATGGAACGTGCTCAAATAAAAACTAGACAATTCAATTAGCAATTGCTGGTATTCAGCAGATAGGATTGGCATTTTGATCAAGTTTCAGCATCGTATATGAGCGGATTATTTCGAACATTGTTTCATCCGGGGCGCGCCTCGCATTGATAATACCGGGTGTAGATCAATGCCGGGGAAGGTATTTTCGTACTTTTTTACTTTGTTGCAATCGCAATACGACTGTAAATGAATTCCTACAAAAGATATGCAGTTCATTTTACCAATGTTATTCGTTCTTGATTACAGTTTAGTTATTGTCCTACTAGTAAATGTTTTTAAAGTGTCAATCACGCCGTAGCAACTTATTAAGATGAAACTTCAAAGAGATTTGATTAGACCTAAAATAACACAATAATACTTAGCACGTGAGCGAATCCGAGGGCGGACTGATCGATGGACCAGGAGAAAAAAACATGAACGCAGGCACATTTAGCGTCTTAGTAGACCGATAAAAAACAACTATTTGTAATACTACAATAAAATATACTAAACCTTGGCATAAAAGTTAGTATTTGTCCATTCATTTTAATAATGGACAAGCAGAAATATGAGAGAACATTTGAAAAGGGACCGGGCTCACCGGCGCGGCAGCTTCGGTCACTTTGTTTGTTTAGGGCTCAAACTTCTAGCTGTTAGAGTCGCTTTAGGCAGATTTCTAAAAAACGACGGTGATTCAACTTTTATACTATTTCATGACTCTTCGTATTTACTAAAATTTACGAAGGATGTTTCTATAATTTTATAAAACATTTATTTTGTAAACTTTTGTTTTGTCTTACCTACATACCTGCTGATAATCATGTTTGCCTGTTTTGGGGTGCGGTAATAAAAGAAGTAGTTTAATTCTTGCTTGTATTGTTTCAATGTCTCAACTTAAATAAATATGTAGAACATTATTAATTTACGAACGCATCATGTTGTCGACGCTCATCAGCATGACATCCCGGTAGGACCTCTTCCTGAGCAGGTCGGTGTCGAGGCACGTCAGGTCATCAACCTTCATCACCATGTCGGAGGTGTCGATGTCCTTGATGCTGTTGCTCTGCATAGACATGTCCTTCCTGTACACAAACACATCGGCGAACTTCATGTTGCTGGTGAAGAAGTTGGTCAACTTGATCTTGCGATCGAAGGGGAAGCCCAGAGGCATGGTGTCGATACAAGACGTCCAGCGACAAGCGTGGCGCTGCTTCATGGTGTCCAAGTTGATGTACGGGAGAAGGAGGCCGGTGCGCACCGGAGTCACCATCACGAACATCTGCAGAGGGAGACCGCCACGAGTACCCAGAGGCAGAAGCAGTCTGTGGGGGAATCCGAGGCGAGTCTTGTACCACCAATTCTCAATGGTCTTCATTCCGGAGCCGGTCGTGTCCATATCGCGGTTCAAGATGCTGCGAGTCCAAGGCCTCTGTTCAATGACACCGTGCATCTCCAAGGAATTGCGGACGATAGTGTTCTTTCCGGTCTCGAGTTTATAGAGGAAGCTGTCGATTTCTACCATGTCCATGCGCATGTCGTTGACGGTGATCAGACGGCCGAGGCAGTCGTATTTAGGACCGAGGAAGATGCGAACGACTGCATCGACTGCCTTGTCAGAGACGACATCAACGTTCACCTTGAAATTGTGATGGTTCAGACGACGCATGCGAGCAACCATGATGCTGTCTGAGCGCTTCTTTTGTAACTCAGCCTTGTCGAGGTAAACTGCGTTGGTTATGTCAATATCATATTCATCCATGAAGGTAACCAGCTTATCAGTGGTAAGGTGCTCGATCTTGACGCCTTGGAAGCCAAACTCTTCACGAGTGTAGTAGGGCAGGGTCTTCTTGAAAAGGTTGCCGGTGTCGACGATGCGCTTCATGATCATCCAGAAGACTGGGTCACGGAGACAGGTGGAGTACATATCCAGAGCGGTGGGCACGTAGGTGTACCTAAAAAAGAACAATTTCATCAGTGACAGATCTCATAGTTTCAATAAAACAGAAGAATTTACAATAAATCTTCAAGAAATGGTTTTGCATGAAGAAATCCGTGTCTCATACTTACTTTTCCCTGTTGTAAACTCCATAGCCGAGGATTTTCCTGAGCAGGTTGGTGACGAGCATGACCTTAGCGTCGTCTCTGATGAGGCTGATACCGCCCAAAAGCAGACGTGCCAAGCTCTCAATGTCTTCAGGTTTCTTCAGGTTGATGATGGTTCCATCACGCTGTAAATTAAAAAGTAATGTGTGTTATTATTTAATAGGCAATTAAGTTATCAAACTTAAAGATTTGAGAAAGGGGAGAACTTACGAGCTCAACTTTGCCGGTCAGGATACCATCACGAATGAATCGCTCGACGTCTTCCAATTGGCGTTTGTACTTGATGTTGTCGTGGGTAACGATGATCTTGTTGTTCTGACGTACGGGCATCTCGTCTCCGGTGTGCAGGCGGATCTTGGGCCAGTAGCCAACCTTCAGGGGCTCGTTCAGCATCAATGGCTTGATGTCGCACATGCCATGAGCCAAACGCTCTAGCCTGTATCTAGCCAGCAGCTGCATGTTTGCGTACATGAGAATCTCTCCGCGACGTTCCTTGTTTAGATTGTACACGTCGTCTGTCATCCAGAATGGGTAGTTCATGTGCAAGTAGTACATGTACGTGTTAAGGTCTACATCTTCGGTGAAGTAGTTTATCTTGTCGAACTCGGTCAAGGAGTGACGGACTCCTTTGCGCCAGTCGATGACGACAAGGTTCTTGTCGGTAACCCTGATGCCGTAGTAGTCAAACAGGACGGGGTCTGTGACGGCCTTAGTCATCTTCATCATGAAAGCCTTGTTGATTACGTGGCTGTCGACGAAGAAGTATGGATAGATTTCGTAGGGGGCCGGGATAGTGATGCCAACACAGTCAGGTCTGTGGAAGCAGGCGCAAGTCAGGGCATAGACAAACATGCCTCCGTTGATGCGTTCACGCAACCAGCATGCAGTCCTGATGAAGGTGTCGAAGTCCTTGGCAAAGTACAGGATCTTGAAGACCTTGATGGCCTGGTCGAGGTGCAGTTCGTTGGTGTGGACAAAGACTTCACCGCGGGGAAGCATACCGTATTTGAAGGTATCGATGAAGTCCTTGACGACGTCGACTTTCTGTAACGAGTCAAAACACATTTTGATTAGTTGAAAAAAAATTTGGGATTGCACAAATCTAACAGTTGGATAGTATCTAAGTATCTAATGTAAAGTAAGACTAGCTGAGAGTATTTACTGAGACAGATGAAATAGAAGAAGACTCAGCAGAAAGACGAGAGTCAATAGTTTACCAGGTATTTGTCGACGTTGTCCTCGAGCGCGTACTCGCGCGCCACCTCGCGGATGTCGTCGTACATGGTTGGCTGGAGGATGTGGTTTAGCAGCTTCATGATGCACAGCTCCTTCATTTTCACGTCCACGTTCACTGTTGAAACGTACTTTGTTAGATTCAATAAGAAGCTTTTTCAGAGATCTCAGAAATTTAACGCAATGATTTTTTTTGAGATTGTGTATAAGACGATATTGCTGCTCTTCAAATTGCGATTAGAATTCGGTTATATGTATACGTATTATTCAAAATGTTCCTATAGCAGTCATTTAGCTTAGCAGACCTATAAGTTGGTTGCCATCTCTATTTGTTGACATGAAAGTGACAGTGTCCGGCATTATGAATGAAGAGGTTCGAAATTTTTAATTGCAAAACGCTATTGTTTAAGCGTATAAAGAATATGAGTAAAAAAATTGGATTATTAGAAGTCAGTGGATGCAAAAGGATCTAAAAGAATCTAAATCGCTCTTCATGGGAATTAATGGAGTCGGATGTCCAGCACTAGGCTTTTTCGGCCAAGTTAAAATTGTGATCTAGTTTAGATAAAGTTAATAGGCATGAAGACAGTAATCAAGTATCGCCAAAATATTTATCTGATCTAATGAAAAAGATTCAAAGATTTTGAAATATGTATTTATTCTCTTATTAATGTCGAGATTAATAATTTATTTGTTAAAATAAATCTACAAAATACAACAATCCGCCATGATGGCTCAAACACCGGTCAGAACGAATTACGTCACGTTTAGGTAAACGTCATTCCGATTTAGTACAAAAGCACCAATGTTTACTGTTGATATACCTAACCGTGACGTAATAACAGACGCCATGACACCAGCGAGCGTTTTGGCGTGAATTTGAAAATTTAAATTTAAATGTACTTTTATTGCACAAAAACCTTAATTTTCTACAGAAATATGATATATTTTAGACATAATAGATACTTCTGAATATGATAGAAGAGATTTTGAAAATTAGTCGTCATGCCTATTAAAATTATGAAAACAGAAGAAAATGTTATGACTTGTATGACTTTAAATGCTTACCCAAACTCTCCTTGCCGATGACAACGTTCATGAAGTCGGTATCCTTGAGGACGGTGGCCGAAGCCGCAGCCAGGAAGGCCGCTACCAATAGCAACTTCATGATGACCAGTTCACCGGTGACGCTGGACTGTGCCTTCCACTGCTCTCGCTTGGGCTTTTATACGCCCCTGGACCACAGATAGTAACATACTTCTCTTGACGACAATACAATTATCGCCTCCGTAGGACCACAGCTGAGGTCAATAATTTGTGAAGAAAACAACAGATTAATCGGATCCCTAGACCACAGGTTATTGAATAGTCGCTAAGAGGACGGTGGCTATCAGGTGAGCGGTCAGAGAAGATAACCTGCGGCATAATACTTCGAACCACGTCCTTCTGGAAAGATTTGAACTTAGTGCATAGTAATGTCTCTATAAACGGAAACTTAGTGCAGCCATTATCGGAACTTAAAAGCTCCTACAGTTGGCTACTCTTTCGAACTGGTTCTTATTACACCCCTACTAAGGTTGAGTTTTTATTTCTCACTCTACTTTAGACTTGTTAAAAATAAGGATGGGACTATTTTAATCTGACGGATAGCCTGGTAAACCAGCCCTAAAAAGCCTTAAGCGGACTGAGAGCTGTAAGCATGATGCATATTTGCAAATTGATGTTACTTTTTAGGGTTCCGTAGCCAAATGGCAAAAACGGAACCCTTATAGATTCGTCATGTCTGTCTGTCTGTCTGTCCGGCCGTGTCACAGCCATTTTTCTCCAAAACCATAAGAGCTAGACTGATGAAACTTGGTGAGCCGATGTATTCTGTAAACCGCATTAAGGTTTTAACACAAAAATAGAAAAAAAACTATAAATTTTGGGGGTCCCCATACTTGAATCTGAAACTCAAAAATTTTTTTTTCATCGAACCCATATGTGTGTAACCCATCTATCGATAGGTCTTCAAAAATTATATTGAGGTTTCTAATATCGTTTTTTTCTAAACTGAATAGTTTACGCGAGAGACACTTCCAAAGTGGAAAAAAGTTGGTCCCCCCCCTCTAACTTCTAAAATAATAGAAAGATAAATCCGAAAAAAACATATGTTGTACATTACTATGCAAACTTTCAACGATATTTGGTTTGAACGAGATCTAGTCAGTAGTTTTTTTTTATACGTCATAAATCGTAAACCGCAATTTACCATTCGACGAACTACATACAAAAACCTTTATATTATGTTAATTGATGCTACGGAACCCTTCATGGGCGAGTCCGACTCGCACTTGGCTGCTTTTTTTTTTAAATGTATTCAGAAAAAAGAGGAACTTAGATATCAAATGCTGTAGGTATTCAGGCGATATCAGCATGCAACAATGTCGGCTGTTTTGGGTTTTATCTGCAGTTTTATTAACTTTCTTGCAAAATATCAATAATATTTTAATTGACCTTTGATTAATAACAAACGTTACGTTACCTAAAGGTGTTTCTATGTAACATTATTTACAGTTAGTGTATTTTGTTATAGACCAAGTGATAAATTGGGCATTATACATAATGACCGGACATTATGTATAATGTCCAATAGGAGAGGGCATGCCAATTTGATAATAACTATTCAAATAATCAAATTGGCCGGGCATCTATCTAAATATATAAAACTCTTACGTTACTGACTGACTGACTGACAATCAACGCTCAGCCTAAACCGTAAGTCCTAGAAGCATGAAACTTGGAGGGTATGTTTATTTTATAGCATAGGGGTGCACTAAGAAAGGAAATTAGAAAATTATTTCCCTAAGAGGAGAAAAAGAGGAAAAACTTTTAAAATAAAAATCAACGGGGCGTAACAGCAACGGGGCAGGCGAAGCCGCGGGCGCCCGCTAGTTATACATATTGTCCATCACCTTTTGGGCAGAGTAATACAAACATATTTAATTACTATTTTTTTATTGTTATTGGCTAGCTCCGCTCATGGACGACCTCGCGAGCTTCTGGCTGGGCTATTCCAGAGCCAAACACGGGGCACCCCGACTTGAGTAGGGTAGGTTGTTAGGTTTTTTTTTATATCCTTGGGAGACAAACACGGGGCACCCCGACTTGAGTAGGTAAGGTTGTTAGGTTTTTTTTTATGCCCTTGGGAAATGGAGTTTATGGGATGCTTCCCTACTGTTGCTATCAAAAGGAGGGGCTTTCTACGTCTTTTAAGCGACTTTAAAGTGTTTATTATCAAATTGCCCAATTGTCATGTAGCAATATAATAATGACCGGGCAATGTGATAAATAATGAAGAATTTATCACTTAGCCCAATAGAGCTAGACCAGCGGTACTCAAAGTGTGTTCCGCGGAACCCTAGGGTTCCGCGCTACCCCTGTAGGGGTTCCACAAGAATTTAGAAAAAAAAAACAAAATACCTTTCTCTGGTCACTGGTCGAACGTTTTGACTCCGCCCGCCGCGCGTATACTTGTGAGCGCGCAGTCCCTTTGATAAAAGCTGCCTCTGAATTAGACGCTATAGTTGTGAACAAGCGACTTTCGGCTCTATCTTCAAAAAAATAAAGTCGAGATTGTTTACAACGCATTTTTTTGTATTTCAATTTTTATTTCCGCTTTTTGTTTATCAAAGGTGCCGACTCAAGTATTTTTGAGAAAGTTCGAGTTCCGTCAAGTATTTTGCTTGTCAAAAGGGTTCCGTGACCAAAAAAGTTTGAGAACCGCTGAGCTAGACTATTGGGCTAATAACACCCTATGGGTCTTATTAATAATCCTGGCGGAGCGTTGGACTATTTAATCCGTGTTTTGTCACATTTGCTCGAGTTGACAATTGCATGTCAATGCAAGAGACAAAACACGGATTAACTAGTCCAACGCTACGCCAGGATTATTAATAGCACCCATAATGTCTAGCTCTATTGGGCTAAGTGATAAATTCTTCATTATTTATCACATTGCCTGGTCATTATTATATTGCTACATGACAATTGGGCAATTTGACAATAAACACTTTTAAATTGCTTAAAAGACGTAGAAAGCCCCTCCTTACCTAGAGACCCTATGGGTCTTATTAATAATCCTGGCGTAGCGTTGGACTAGTTAATCCGTGTTTTGTCTCTTGCATTGACATGCAATTGTCAACTCGAGCAAATGTGACAAAACACGGATTAAATAGTCCAACGCTACGCCAGGATTATTAATAACACCCTAAATGCATAATGCTCGGGCATTATTCATAATGCCCGCATTAATCACTTGGTCCATAACATACACAATGTAACATTATTTTTGTTTAAGTTACCACGGCCACGGCTAGATTCCCTAATCAAGTCGATGATCATCCATCATGTGATGGATGTGTGTGTGTGTGTGTGTGTGTGTGTGGTGATGTCATGTCTCTCCATCACTTGGTCAGGAGAAACTAGCGTGCCTAAAGCCGTTTATTCTGAGTAGAATAACAAGTTTGATTACCAGTTATCAATAGATATGTGATCAGTAGGCCTACCTCAAGCTCTGTCTGGCTCTGTCTCTGGCTCTAGTTTTGAGTCTGTGTGAGTGCTCACCAGTGTAGTATACTGTGTGTGTGACGTTTCGACGTAGGATTTAGTCAACACTGACACATACTCAAAACCAGAGCCAGACAGAGCTTGTGGTATTAGGCCTACAGGTCACGGCTTCAATTTTGTCATAATAATGCTAATCAAGTGAATTTAAGGTGGCATTTTTTGTTGTTTACGTGAGAAGTTCGATATACTTTTTACATGTTATTACAAAAGTAGTTACGACTGAGCTGGCTCATACGAATTTGTGTTAGTGAGAAAAAACGGTAGAAACCGAGCCGTAGTTTGTTGCCTGTTCTTCTAGGCTTGGTCGCGTGGAACTGGCACCTAGACTCACATAGCTTTAAGACGTTTCAAAGTGATTCTTGCACTTGAAATGAATACAATTTTATTGAGTTTGAATGACATAAAATTGTTGTACGATTACAAGGTGCTGTTGTATTGTCCGCAGACATTTCGGCACGGCTTCCCATCGTGTCCGACGGCGCTGGCATGGGACCCCATACAGAAGCTGCTGGCTGTGGGTGACAAGGGCGGCAATATCAGAATGTATCCTTTGACAAACCATCATCATCACAAACAAAACAAACCAGAAGGACAAGTCCCACTTTATTTTTACGAAATGTTGTTTTCGTTTCGCCTATTTGTCTCTCTCTATTGTATGGAGAAAAGATGGGACAGCAAAAATACGTTACGTAGAAACGATTGGAAGAGTTGCTGTCTCATAAATTTTCCATACAACAGAGAGAGACATGCACGTGCTCACACGAAAAAAACATTTGGTAGACTAAAATATGTTTTAGTAGCAAAACTCCGACTTCGGGTACAGAACCCTTGTTATGTGGCTCAACTATAGTTGACACGTTTAAAGCTCTTTCTCAGCTTTATCAGCGCTGTCATGGTAAGTGCTAATTTAAGTACATTATAAAACACACTTTTTACCCGTCTGCCAAAGGATGGTAATGTTTTTAACCGACTTCAATAAAAAAAAGAGGTTCTCAATTCGGTTTTTTTTTTTTAGTTTTTATCGAACAACTTCGTCATCTATGAACCGATTTGTAATATTTTTTTTTATCTGGAAGGTAATACTTCCAGGTGGGTCCCATAGATTTTTTTCCAAATCGTTCACCAATAGCCATGAAGTCGGTTTATGAAGTTTTTTAAACTTTACTTGTTAATTCATGAAAGTCTTGAAGGTTCTCAACAACCAATTATAGGGAACATAACGTTAGCTTGGTCTTCAATAAATATAGGCTTCTTCAACGGTTTGTACGCTCACATACGGAAACAATTCAAAATTCAAAAAGCCCTATAATTTACCTTACATTTTATAATAATGATATATCGGTAAATTAATTACTCAGAACTAACGAATTGAGTTCATCGAATATTCTGATCTAAATATAAACGCAGAAACCTGAGTACCTTCTTGATTAGTTGAGAGAAACTTTGATTAGGAGATCAGGCGAGTTAATTCGAAACGTGATTGGACGGACAACATCCAATGGTATTGAGTTGTTTAGTAGCAGAGCTCAAAATTTTAGTGGGTCATAATAATGTACCGAACACCACGAGAAAACTTGGTTAGTCTACAAAAAAAAACAACAAATTACCCCCTCTATCTAGGCAATGGCGGTCAGCTGGAACGCTGTCAAATATCGCTGTAATATTTGACAGCGTTTCAGTTGATTGCCATCGCCATCGCTTAGATGTGCGCAGGTTTTTACTTACAAGCGTTAAGGATAATCAGAGCATAAGCTATTGCCATCTTTTATAGCTAGGTATTGACAAACAGTGTCGGGGCTAATTTTCAACAATGTCTCAGCCCTAAGGACCCCTAGTTTTTTTTTTAACTGTACTGTTATTTGACGTCTACCTTCCTCATATTTTTACAGCAATACAGTCCAACATCATCCATCTTCCGTTTCTTTACGTCCAGTCCTACTCGGGGTTCCATACTACAATTAGGCTGAGCCCATCTCACTTGTCACGTTGTCACTCAGAGCTTAGTCACAGGGCTATATAGAACAGCCACCATACTAACAAAACAAGTTATTTTTCTAAAATTGCCGCTGAAGCTGATCAATATATATTAAAAAAAGAAAGAAATCATATTTTTCAGATTTATTTAATCAGACGCTTAGCAATTTAAGGTACACGCTATACATGCATACAAGAGACCTATAGAGCAAAGGGGACACGGTTTCTATCAGCCGGTGATCACGTGAGAGTCTTAGATCATCTTTTCTTATAAGAATGTTTTTAAAATGTGGCAGGTTGTAATGATGGGTCATAAAACATCATTTCTTCTTCTTATCGTGTCACTGATTCTTTTCGAACCAAGTGTGGTGAAAGGATTTTAAGTGCGCCTCGAAGAGGCTCATTGAATTCATTGAATTCCCATGTTAAAAAGAAGTTCGTGGGTTGAATCAACTTTGGCCCAAGTGACTTGGGTCATAACGTTTTTTTTTTGTAACGATAAATGTAATACCCGTTGCAAAATAGTGTTAAAAACTATGATACTTTCAAAAGTTATAAAACCTGTTGTTATTCTATAAAATACTGAAAATAATGAAAGAAGCTGTTTTTGGTGGTACTGTGCTTCAGTTGAGTTATCTTCTTCTCCAGCCTCTCGTAACAGATAGTATTTTTTTATGGGCAATCAAAAATAATTTTAGATATTCGTTTAATCCTAAAGACAAATAAAGCGTTTATTATTTATTAAAAAGAAACCCTTAGATGGATATTATTATTATTATTCAGATATTTAATTTATTTTCTTAATTTTTAAGTTTTATTATTATTATTATTATAGCCTTTTATTTATCCAATGAACGAAGTAAGTACATTTTCACAAAATTTTTAAGTAGGTTTACACTGTTAATACATTTCTATTTATACATCAATATTATTACAATTTTATCATTCTATTCTTATTTTAACTTTTAGTGCTTTTAGTGTATTTATTTTTATTATTTCATTTTTTCATTCACGGATCTCTGTCCGAGTAAAGGCCTCCTTAAGATCTTGCCATGTCTCTCTGTCCCTGAGATGGATATATGCTACTTTAATAGCGTATACCTAAGTTAAACTACACTTGGTGAGTTCTTCTCATGTATAAACGAGTGCATCCTAGACGGAGTATTCCCAGATGTTCTCAAAGCAGGTAGGGTAATACCATTATTTAAAAAAGGTAATTGTCAGGAACTCAATAATTACAGACCGATTTGCATACTGCCTACTATTTCAAAGATCTTTGAAATGATTATTAAAAAGAAAATTGTTGAGTATTTTGAGAGTCATAACTTATTCACTACAGCACAATATGGATTTCGTAAAACCAAATCCACTGAAATGGCAATCAGGAATGTAACCTACTACGTCCTCAGAGCTTTGGACGAGTCGCAAAAATGCGCGAGTATTTTTTGTGACTTGTCAAAGGCCTTTGACTGCTTGAGGCATGACATATTACTGGAAAAATTAAAATACTATGGCTTTGATGGTAGCGCAATGAATTTAATGACTTCGTATCTTACAAACAGGTCACAAATAGTAACAATACAAAATCATAAATCTAAGTACGGCCTAGTTGACATAGGTGTACCGCAAGGATCCATTCTGGGCCCAGTACTTTTTCTCATTTATGTAAATGATCTAGTGAGCTGCGTCCCGGATTGGGCTTTCATAAATTTATTTGCAGATGACACACATATTGGTATCAAAGATAAAACAAATGAACAGCTAGATAAAAAAATTGAAAATTCGATAGAAATAATACGTAATTGGTTTAATGCAAATGGAATTATCTTAAATGCTAATAAGAGTGTAGTTTTAAAGTATCAAACCAGAGAAACAAAGGAAGTGGTAGGCATTACCGAGCACGTTTTTCTAGGGTTCATGATTGATCGAACTATTAGTCATGTACCCCACATTGAAAAATTATGTAAGAAATTAGCGAGTGCTAACTATGCATTGTTAAAACTAAAATCCTTAATTGACACTAAATCGCTCATGTCAGTGTATTATGCTTATGTTCATTCTAGTATTAGCTACGCAATAACTGTTTGGGGTAACAGCGCTATTGTTAGGAAGGTTTTGTTATGTCAAAAGCGAGCATTAAGGATAATTTTTGGACTTAGAAATAGAGTGTCCGTTAGGAAATATTTTAAGCGTAATAAAATAATGACTGTGATATCACTTTTTATCTATAAGAGTTTGTTAGAAATATATGAAAATAAAGATCAATATTTAAGAAAAGGGGACATACATAATTATAATTTAAGAAATAAAGATAAGCTGTACCAACCTAGAATTAGACTAGCTAAAGTTCAAAAACAAGGTGACTACACTAAGATTATAATGTTTAACAAATTGCCTAATATAGTAACTAATCTAGAAAGTGTTACAGAGTTCAAAAGGAAAATCAAACCTTTTTTTGAACTGAATGCTTTTTATTGTTTAAATGAATTTATGAATAAGACATTGTTGGAATCCTCTTTTGACACGGACTGCTCCTGATACATCTAATCTAATATTATATACAATTTTATTTGACGCTATTGCTCCTAGAATATTTATTTTAATTTTGTAATTTATTTTAACAATTTATATTTTAAGACATCGATTTTAGTAACTAATAATATTGTATAAAACTGACATGCCTAGTATTACAGTCAATTGTGATAATGTGGTAAATAAATGAACTGAACTGAACTATAGTTTTTCGAAATATGCGTTTTTCGTGGCTTAAACGGCCGTAACTTAATTACAACCCGATTTCTCCACGCGTTCCCGAGATATAGGGTCTTGACAAACCGACAGACGGACAGCAAACTGATCCTATACGGAATCCGTTTTTTTCATTATGAGTTATGGAACCCAACAAAACATGTTTACATATAGTTTAAATTACGTGTATCTCTTTAATCAAACGAATAAATTGTAATAAATATTAAATTATCTTATTATTGTAGAGCTCGTATTGTTTACCAACACGGGCAGTGTTGATAGCATTATAATCATAAATCAAAATAATACCTATTAATATTCCACTACAAATAAAGAAATCGAATATAATTTAATATACGTAATTCTGAAATATTATCAAAATAGAAAATTATTTTAAAATATTGTAGCCAGTCATCTAAGTTCATTAAATCATTAGAATTGCATAAAATATTCTTATCTGTTATGCAATGTAGAAAACACAAATAAATTATTGATATAAATTATTATCCTGTTCTTATGTTCGTATGTTATCGAACAAAGCATGCGATGCGTTCAAAGCAATCGTGGAGGAAAAAAGCGTTTATTGCACTTTCGATATTCCCTCTGTTCCGAGCTCTTGTCTCTGCCTACACCTAGAAACTTATGCTTCCATAACTCATTCTACCATAACTAGTAATAATGCAGCTTCTCACAAAAGCTCAAAATAAACCATTTTATTTAATGTTGTTCTGAGTCGTCAAATTCTTTCAATTGTTTTGTCTAAATTCAAAGCTCAGTTTACTTTGCAACGTTGCACTAAGACGGTTGTAAACAGATTGTTAATGACGTGGCATGCTTCAGGAGCTGTCTCTTCAGCTATTTCAATGTATCTTGGCAATCCCCTTTGGTGTACCACGATTATCTCTAAAAGGTTCACCTTCTGCGTCTCTAAAAGCATGGACGAATTTATATAATTCGTCCATGCTAAAAGGTTACTCCGCTGGAACTGCTTTGAAAGGTTTGCCTTGAGGGTTCAGTGTTAGTGTGATTGCAATTCATTTGGGAGTGCTCTATCTCGTTACAAACAGAACTGTATAGTGACTTGCTTCATTTAAAATGCATCAGTGTATTCATGTATTCTGTTTGAACTTAATTTTACATTTTACATGGGAATTTTATTTTTATCTCGATTTTGCATTTCGTGTTTTTCATAATGTTTAAATTGTTTTATTTGAATGAATCCTAGGTCTGCCCCAGACATTTTTAAGAAGTACAATGTTGAGCTTTCTCCACGTGTAATACAATATCTGTAAAATGTTGTTTCATCGTATAACCAACGCACCTTTGATGAAAGTATTGATTAATTAAATTTAATATTGTTGTCTACCCTCATCGTTAGATCCAAAGTATCTCTCACAGCTCGTGTTCGGGTGGAGATGCCACCGAGTCTCCCAAGGGCCCACCTTTTTAGGACATTAGTATTAGGATCCGGGCCGTGGATAAGCCAACGATATTGTATTGCTTTTCAATAACAATCTGATTGTATGGGCTGCCTAAATTGCGGTCGTCATCGGGTTTCAATATCTCCTTTGTAAACAGTCGATACACAAAAGGGCACACACCGTTATGTTCATTAAAAACGGGCCTGGAACGTTATTATTTTCAATAGCTAGGCTTTTAGAGCAATGAATAACAATAACGTTTGAGCTATATTGTCAACTAGCTGTGCCCCGCGGTGTTACCCGCGATTTAAAAGTATTAACTACATTTTACCGGGACAAAAAGACCCTATGTGTATTCCAGACTATAATCTATTTCTGACCCAAATTTCATCTAGATCTCAGGCGTTCTAGCATGATAGAGTAACAAACATCCATCCATCCATACAAACTTTCACATTTATATTAAAACATTTTGCTTATGTACGCTTAGTTATAACCCGAGTCATCATCATGAATCTGAGAAATCCCCCATATTTCCAAGAAGAATCTTCACCTTCCAGCGTATAATGTGCGAGTTTTGAACAGGATACCTACCTACTCCTCCTCCAAAGGTCCATCCAAAGGTTGTCTGGAAGAGATCGCTCATAGCGATAAGACCGCCCATTGGGCTTCGCTATAGTTTTAGTTTTTCGCTATGTGTAATGTCCTATTCTTGTGGTGTACAATAAAGTGTTATCTATCTACTCTATGTAATTTTTTGTGTGAACTGTTCAAAAAAAACTCAATATTGAACCAAGCTATATAAATCACTATTGACTAGTTCAACTATCCGTATTTGTAAGGCCCGAGCCGGATATTGAAAAGCTCGTGCTATGTTGTCCGTCCGCGATTCAATTGAGCGCTAAGCGGATTCGCGTTGGTATTTAATTGTAACCCGGGGCTTTGCAATCTGTGTACGCACTCGTGTACATAATGGCGGGGTGTACCTACACGACGGTACCGTGCTCATGTATGCCGCTTGTTACTTTTATGAGGATTATTTTGGTTACTTTTAAAGCTCAAATTTATTTACCTTGGTTGTTTTAGCTAAACCGATTCAAAATCGAGGTAAATAGTAAAAGGGTTCCAGAGAATACGATGTATTTATGTTCCGAGATCATTTTATTTGCTTATGAAAACCGGTAAAAACTGACTCTCGGGGAAAAACGAAAAACAATAGAAATGTATCCCTGAGGGTCGAGCTTAAGCGCATTAGGTTTTAGGAGATACCTACTGTTTCTACAGTAGTAACAGGAATTTCTGAAAATAAATTTCGAAAATCCTACAGCTTTCAACAGAATGCGGCAATACCATACTTTTCAACTTACTTTGTCGCTCGGTATTCGTATAAGTATTGCAAATACCTAAGTAGACTGTCTCTGTAAATGAAATAAACAAACCCATTATGATCCTCGAAACCATATCGAACGCAAGATCTCAATAACTAACTTATTTGAATGGCATGCCATTCCGCGTTACATCCAATACCGTCCTCATAGTTCGACAGATGAGAGAGCTTCAAAGCCAATTTGTAAGCAACATCACGAACGTGGCACATTGAGAGGTACTCTCGAGCTGAGCATTAGGTAGCTACAAAGCGCAGGTAATGTCAAAGGGACCTGCTACTCGAGCTAATAACGAACTAGACTAATCAATAGCAGAGTATTTTGAAATTTTCGGAATCGGAAATAGATGGATATAGTCATGAACATTACTTTTTTTCTAACCTAAATCGACCCACAGCTGGGCAAAGGTCTCCCCCAAATCCTTCTAACCGTCTCTATCCATCGCTTCATCCCACCATCCTCGCTCGAAAGCGTCGAGATCGTCCCTCGAACGGTTTCTTGGCCGACCCCGACCTCGCCGTCCCTCTGGTTACCACGGTGTTGTCTGGTTCGTCCACTCATCGGAATGCGTTCTACTGACATGAACATTAAATTCACAAAAATCTCGAGCTTGATAATTTCATGATCATTCGATCAGATCCACCTGTGGTGTGTGGCGCATGCTTTTTATCTCTGTTTGTTGGATCAGTTTGGAGTTCTGAAGAAAACTTAACGACACCTAGACTCACCTAGCTTTAAGACGTTTCAAAGTGATTCTTGCATCGTACTGAATAAAAAACTATTGACTTTGACTTTGACGAACTTAAATTTCGATGATATTAGCACCACCAGAAATTTGGCTGGACTGATTGAGGTTTGATTAAATAAAAAAAAAGATTTCAATGTTTTTCAGCTGCAATTATGAAACAATAAACAATATTTTAAATTTATACATTCATTTTTGCGTAGCAATGCTTAGAAGGCTTCACCGTGCTCATTAATTAGTCTCGTGCTCACGTGGGTGTAAGCCTCACAGTCCGGATACAAACGTAATAACCGGATGTGACTGTTATTCACCAAAGGCTGCCTTCAAAGGAACTACCTTCGAGAGGATTGTGAGCTCGACTATGTACCGAGGTGCCGGGATAATTATTAACTGTCAAGCTTGTTGAGAATTTGCTTGAACTCCGCCAATTTATGTTCGAGTTTAATATGTACATGATAATTACTCGTATATTGAAAACGCCTCGTGCGAAAATTTCAGAATATTACCAAATTGGTTCGTATTATGACTAAAGGCTCAAGCAAAATTAATTTGACAACTCAGAAGCTGATTGGTATGAATGTTTTGAGTTTACTCGGTAAATGTAACATTTCAGTTCATGTAGTACGAGTACAACGATATAATATAATCGTTATTTTTCCTTTTGAAAAAAGAAACAGAAAAGTCGTGAAACATGGCTCAGTTGCCATGTTTCACGACTTTTCTGTTTCTTTTTTCAACCGACCAGTTTTCAAGTAGTTTTGGCATTCTAAGTACGTAATAAAAGTTGTGATCACAAGCATTTTTTGTAATAATATAAACATCTGCTTTTACTCAACGTGGTTAGAACATGTGCTTTCTTGTTTTTATGAGTCCGACACAGTCCATTTGTGGATAAGAGTAAAGTTCCTCTGAGTGCCGAGGGAGCGGGGAGCGGGGAGCGGGGGCCGGATATCCGGGTTCAACATTACCCGGGCTTATTAGCCACTCTGTGCCTTTATGCCTTTGGAGCTTTGACTTCAAAACAAATACAAAGCTACATTGTAGGGGTTTCTGCGTGAGGTTTTTGCCAATAGCACTGAACATGGAAAAATTAAACCATATACTTATTTACATGTAAACGTTTCAGAAATAAAACAATACATAAAACCTTGCTACTGTTTGTTTTTGCCCATTGGGTGATCAATATTTTTTAAATTCTATTATACCTACGAGTATGTCTTAGTAACCAAATATTATGTTATCTTATCACTGGGTGCAATGTCCCACTGAGGTGAAAAAAAAAATACACGAAATAGTTTAATTATGCTACATTGTTGCGTATGGTGATAGCAACAATGTAGCTTAAATTCATCTTTTTATTTAATTTGAATAATTAAATTCACTCGCTAACGCTCGACAGTAGCGCACGCTTACTTGTTATTTTAAAAAATCCAGCGTATCTCAAAGTTTTTCTACCGCGATGTTCACCTGTACAAGTTGCGATTCTCAACATACGGACGGCACGGTATGTAGTGTTTGCAAGCGCCACTACGACTTCCCGTGCTCGGGGATCACCGAAACCGGATATCGCAGGCTGGGTGATAGGAAGAATACCTGGCGCTGTCCTCAATGCAAGTCCAGTGCATCACCCTCTAGGCCGACCTCCTCTCCACTGCCCAGCCAACTTGATAAAATGCAGGAGCAACTTAACAATATTGTCTTCCAGCTAGCACCATTGGCGACGCTAGTAAATGATGTCAAATCCATTAAACCAGAGCTTGGCACCCTGCGGGACTCATTGGATATGGCGCATGAGCTAATCGGGAACTTCTCAGGCTCAGTGAAGCTCCTTGAAAGTCGGGTCTCCAAAGTCGAGAAGGTGATCGATGACATTCCCACTCTAAAAGCTGAAGTAATGAGATTGAATCAGGAACTTCAAGATCGCGATCAGTGGGCTCGCGCGAACAATGTTGAGATACGTGGGATACCTCTTAAGAATAATGAGAATCTATATGAAATTGCAGAGAAGATTGGTAGCATTAGTGCTATGACCATCAAGAAGGAAGAAATCAACTACATAGCGCGCATTCCTACTAGAGTGCCTAATGCTGAAAAACCAATTGTCATATCATTTAACAACAGGTATACCAAAGAAGACTTCGTGTCGTCAGCTCGCCAGAGCAAGCAGCTTAATTTGGATAAGCTTGGATTTACTACAGGAGGAGTATTCTATGTGAATGACCATCTCACGCAGCACAACATGAACCTGCTGAGTAAGGCGCGTGCCTTGGCCAAGGAAAACAATTTTCAATACATTTGGGTCAAGCATTGCAAGATCATGGCAAGGAAGTCTGATACTTCTCCAATATTTTTTATCAAGAACGAGAAGGACCTGGCAAGGATCATATAAATACTCCAGTGAAGTGTCTAAGTTCCTCCTTATTTTATTTAGTTAACTTTATTTGCCTTGATAGTTTGAGAACCGCATGCAAAACCAGTGTCTTTTGTTCTCCGGACTATTCTATTGTTCTCGTAGCTCATTACGCGCTGTGCGCGGACGCTGCCAGCCAGTTGAACGTAAGTACTGCTTTGCGTACGCGGCTTGCGCACGCTAGCGCTCATTGCATAGTGCTCATATTCGCTTGCGCGCTTTATTGCACTTATTTCTTATTTTGTTTGATTGCTCACATTACTGATTTTACTGCGAACTTTTTTGTTAATACCTTATTTTGTCTAATACATTGCATCTGTTTGGATATTGATTTGGTATTCACTTTGCTATTGCTCAATACATTTTACGTTTTTAATATAATTAATCTATCTTCTATACTCTCAATCTTTGAATCATCATTAGCTAGATATAATGATAATTACCATTATTACCATCACTTTTCTATATTTTTGACTCTCATTGCTATTTTATTGCAACACAGCTACGCAAAAGTTTTTTACCTGCTCAGGCTTAATGATGGCTACTAAACTGAATATTTATTACCAAAATACTCGAGGACTGCGTACGAAAACACATTTGATGAAGCGTAATATAAGTTTGAACTCATATGACATAATTGTGGTCACAGAGAGCTGGCTGCTAGATGGTATATTTAACAGTGAGTTTATCGATGATAGGTACCTACGTCGTATGGAGGCGGGACAGAAATTACGAGGCAACTCAGGAAAGATTTGGCGGAGGGGTTTTTATAGCCGTACGTCGGGATTTAGTTGCAGTCGATCGGCCCGATTGGTTCTCGTCAGCCGAAGACATTTGGGTAACCGTGACCACAAGAAATAAAGACCGGACTTTAAACAAAATCCACATCTGTTCCCTGTACCTTTTTAGCGAAAATCTAGGTAACTCATTTAATACACAGTTAACTAATTATTCAGATAAATTAAGTTATATTATGAATTCTTGTCCCAATGACACTTTTATATTATTAGGCGATTTCAATATGAGTAATGTAGACTGGTTAATTAATCAAGGTACTCTCCAAGCTTCAGGCATAGCGGGGGATAGTCAGATTTATTTTTTTGATACATTGTCAGTATATAATCTACATCAATTCAATATTTATCGTAATACAAATGACACTATTCTTGATTATGTATTGAGCAATGTTGAAGTCTCTGTTTCTGAATGTAGTTTTCCTTTAGTCCCGGAAGATTTTCATCATAGGCCCCTAGTAGTTACTCTTAATTGTGAAGGTAGTGAGCCTCTCAATCAAAACCCTAGAACGAAATATGTTTACCACTCTGGAGATTATGAAGGCATAAACTCCTACCTAAACGATGTTGACTGGAATGTGGCACTTAATGATAAGTCACTAGAAGACGCTCTTGATTTTTTTTATGCTTCTATTTATGAAATGCGTGATAAGTTCATTCCTCAAAAAATTATTAAATCATCATCTTTCCCTCCATGGTACAATGCCCCTCTTAAAAAAATACTTAAAGAAAAATTCAAATATCTTAGAAAATATTATACATATGGCAATACTTCTGACTACGAGTCGTTTTCTTTGCTCAGAAAAAGAGCTAAAGCCCTCGAAGAAACTAGTTATAAAACTTTCATAGAAAATACAGAGGAATCGATTATTAAAGCACCCAAATTATTTTGGTCTTATGTAAAATCTCTAAAAAAAGGTAATAACTGTCTCCCATCTACTTTAGTTTATGAAGGGCGGTCGGCCGACTCTGGGAAAGATATATGCAACCTTTTTTCAGAATATTTTCAATCGACATTCTTAACATGCACACAATCTACCCAGAGTGGCTCTAATCTACCGAACGATGTAGGTCATACGTCCTATGACTACCCATGCGCAATCGGAGATATCGAAATAGATTCGTCCTCTGTTTTTATGTTACTTAAATCTCTCGATGTGTCTAAGGGAGGTGGACCTGATAACGTTCCCCCTTTATTCATAATGAAATGTGCGGATAGCTTAACCAAGCCATTAACAATCTTATTTAAACGATCTATCAGGGAGGGCATTGTACCAAAAATTTGGAAATCTGCATTTATTTGCCCTATTCATAAAAATGGAAATAGGAACGAAGTAAAAAACTACCGACCGATTTCTAAATTGTGTATTTTTGCTAAAATCTTTGAGAAGCTAGTATATGCTCAAGTATACTCTACCCTATCAGCTTTCTTTATCCCGGAACAACACGGATTCATAAAAAACCGCTCTACTACGTCTAACTTACTGTCATTTACTGATGATGTTTCGAAAGGTATGGACTCCGGAGGACAGGTGGATGCTATATACAGTGATTATAGTAAAGCTTTCGATCGTATAGATCACCAAATGCTCTTGCAAAAGCTTTTGAGTGCTGGAATACATGGCAATTTGTTTAGATGGTTTTCTTCGTACATAAGGAACAGGTCACAGGCTGTGGTAGTCAATGGTTTTTCTTCTTCTTCTGCTTGGGTTAATGTTCCATCTGGCGTGCCTCAAGGATCTTTGCTTGGGCCACTACTTTTTGTAATTTTTCTAAACGATATCAGTTCTTGTTTTTTATACTCTAAATTTCTCCTTTACGCAGATGATATGAAAGTTTTTAAACAGATAAAAAGTATTGATGATTGCTATCTGTTACAGGATGATCTAAATAGATTTGAGCTTTATTGCATGCGGAACAAGCTGGATCTCAATGTATCAAAATGTTTTTCTATCACATTTACCAGAAAATCAAAACCCGCCAAATACAAGTACATGCTCAAGGGTAGTCCGCTTAAGGCAGTCAACGAGATACGAGATCTTGGTGTTTTGCAGGACTCTATGTTGGCTTATGACAAACACATCGATAGCATTGCTAATAGAGCTAACAAGGCTTTGGGATTTATCATGAGAGTTAGTTCTCAGTTCTCCAGTATCAAGGTTATCAAAATATTATACTGCACCTATGTTCGTAGCATCCTCGAGTATTGTTCGCAGGTATGGAGTCCGCAATACGATGTTCATATTAAACGAATTGAGTCAATCCAACGTAGGTTCTTAAGATTTTTGCAGTTTAAGTGTAAATGTTATGATGATGATTATGATAAAAGATGTAGAAGACAGCATATTTTGCCATTGCATGATAGACGTAAAATATCTGATATTGTTTTACTGAGCAAAATAGCGCAGAGTAAGATAGATTCTCCTCAACTCTTAGAAAATATTAAATTGAAAATTCCAAACAGATCAGTTAGACTTCCAACTCACCTTGAAATACCCTTCTGTTCAACAAAGTATAGGCAAAACACTTTCTTTAGTCGTGCAGTGATTGCGTTCAATGGCTTGGTTGACGTCCCCGAACTAGATCTGTTTGTCTCAAAACCAACAAGTATTAATAACATTTTGTCAAAACGCTGGTTCGGGGAGACTCCCCAGGTTCCCTAGGCTTGTTTTATTATTGTACTTTTTGTTATTCTGTTTTAATTGTAATTTCTTCAAAATTTTTTATGTATCTTTCATTTTATAGTCTGTCTACTTTAGTCTCTCTTCACATAATATCTATTTTTGTTATCTCTTTCATATAAATTAATGAGTAAGCTTCAAATAGTCTCACTATGCGAAAACTATTTAATGGTCCATAGTTGTTTTTTAAATTATTAATTAGATTTTAAGTACTGTTTGTTTTCCTAAGAAATAAAAATAAAAAAATAAATAAATAATAAGTTGTTTAGCTCCTATGCTAATTCTCTTAAGGTTCTAGATACGTCTAGGATTTTATTTTGTGCATAATGATTTAATTAACGGTAATAGTAATCATGTCTCATTATTTATTAAACATCCTGAGGTCCATGAAAATATTCCACGCAGTAACATTACATCAAATATCATTACAATAATATCGCCGCCATCTATTTAATGTGGCTCGGGGTCCCGGGACGTTATGGCCCATTTGTACACGTCACTAGATTGGGCCGCTCGCCGGCAAGGTGGCAGGCTGGCAGGCTGGCAGGCTGGCAGGCTGGCACGGGCCCAAGGCTCCTTGGCTGGGCTCGACGCGATTGTGGAGACAAGAGGCAATGCTGACTTATAGGAGCTGTTGGAACCAAATTGGATAGGTAAACTTGGTTACTTCGTAGATTTGAGAAAGGCTTGCTTACCTAGCGTTCATTTTCTCGATCTCGATCTGAATGGTTTGGAAAAGAATGCGAACAAAAAACAGAAAAAGTGGCGATACGTGCAGTTTTTGGATTTTCATCTCATTGTTTCGTAAAAAACCAAGCATTTCAAATATGTCTAGGGTTTTAGTTAAGCTTGCGTACATCTAGATCGCTTACGATAGCGATCAGTGTATGGCTATCAGATATCGCGGCAGCGTGTACGGATGTATGCAAAACCCTATGCTGAAACTTATCGCAGATCGCAGCGGATCGCCTTGTTTTTAGTCTGTACTTTTAAGTTTTGTAGGTAGGTAGCGGCATTAGAAATAATAGAAAAATGTTTGTAATGCTTCTTTATGCATTTACCTTTGATAAAGTTTTTATCTTTCCATCTATTTTTAACCGACGTCACTGTGAAAACTTGTGACATGTTTTGTTTCGCAAATATTTAAAGGCCAAGCGCGAGAGGGACTAAAGAACGTTGAAATATTTAGCAGGCACCAGCTGCTGAGACTGTAGAGCATGAATGTCGGACGCTTTTATACACCTGAAGATATCTAAAGTTGGTATTAGTATTTGTGGACTTAGTTAGAGAACCGCTGTGCCAGAGGCAAAAGATGCAACGTTTTTATTTTTAACTTTTTTCTTCTCATTTTGTATACGCTAGTTCATCATAATCATCATTATCAGCCTGAAGAAGTCTGATGGACATAGGCCTCCCTTTCACATTTCCAGGAAGAACGATTCTGAGTCCTTTCCATCGACTTCCCGCGATTATAACAATGTCGTCGGTTTGTCGTTAAAAATTGTGTCATCATAGGGTATAGTGATGCACTAAATACCCATAACCAAAAGGGTAAAAAAAATCATTCGCGACTGTATAATCTCCAGGCGATGCCATTAGATACGTGTTAGAACGTGTTCAAACATAACATTTGAGTCACGCTCACATTGAAATAGACCACGTGAATGTAGTCGCAGACACTTCACTAGAAGTACACAATTGTACACTCGTTTTAAACAAATGCAAACAGTCACCAAGCAATTACATGGAGTCTCAGCATGATTGCCGTGGACCACGACGGCGACGCTGGCAACACGCCAGTCGGTGGCATTGCAGGCTGAGGTACAACTTACAAGTTGAGCCTGAATAAATACACAATTTAGGGGTTCACGCCGTGCACTACCTGCTTTTACAACTATGTTAGTAGGTACTGCAGGACTGGCGAAAGGGACTTTATGTTCAACGAAAAAAATATTTTTCTGCCTCGTAAATTTAGGCAACATGCCTACCTGCCATCATTATTTCTCATAATAATCTGACCCACATAAATTGGAGCAGACTTAAAAGTAATTGGTTTCTCGTCGAACTTTGTAAGCATGCCCAAACCTTATCCATTGATAAACAATCAATTATATTTGCTTATCAGAGCAAAAACACTGTTAAAAGTTTGCCTTTTCAAAAAGTTAGAATTGGCGAACCAATCACGCGCCTCGGAGCGTCCGAACGAACTTTTACAATATTTCTCATTCAATTTTCAAAAATGCCCTTCTGCCTCTTTTTTACAAGACTTTAAGAATTTGTAAGTTAGAAAGTTTGTACTTTTGTTCAGAGAGTAAAATTTGTTGCTCCATCAACACTGGTGCTGCCTCACTATTGAATATTATTATGAGCAATACCTATATAACATTATACTATAATTCAAAGCTCAAACTTTTTTTTCCTAAATGAAATCCTTTATTTCGCCGCGTGTTTATAACTATATTTCATTATTGAATTTTTTAGAGATACGTTATCAGAGGCTCATATATCTTTGTGTAATAGTAATTATGCATATTATGTAACTTCTTGTTATATTATCTAAGAATCAAAGATGGGTTACTTCTTCGTTATTTAACCTTTTGAATGCAGCTCTTTTCCTTCGATGAATATTCTGAATAGCGAACCGGCAAGTGATCCCGCCGGCAGACGTTGTCGGTTACAGAATGAACGAATCACTAACCCATTTGCATATTTTGATTGGCGCTACAGTCTGCTGAATATGCTTTCAATTTTTTCTTAGTTACATTGCATACTTATTGAACGTCTTCATGGTATCCGAGTAACAAGGTGCTGATACTATTTTGACAAAACCGTAAAATAAAGAAAAAACAACCATATTGCACGTATATTATGTATTCGTCATATTATGGCTTTATTGAAGTGCCATCTCCGTATTTGTGCACCGAAATCGATAAAGCATGTTTGTCACATCTTATTTGTTCACCATCTTAATTTTTACTCATGTTTATGCAAATAAATAACCTTTATCTTCATTTTACAAATGAACGCTCATTGCTTTACGGCACAGTGGATGTTCCAACCATTTAGTGAGGAACACGAAATCATCAAACATCAAGTTTTTCAATTTCACCATTTGATTTGTCGAAGGTTCGGGAATCGAAGAACGCTTAGTGAGTTATTAGTCTGACGGCCTATTGCCTATTTGGCCTATTGCCCCCGTCCACAGAGTGAGCAGCAGTTACTGGTGCGCTCCTCGCGCGAGTCACGGCTCAACTTCTTGATTTATGGACACAAGCAAATTGCTCGTTTCATAGAGTTTGTTCACGAAATTGTTATTAGAGCCTTCCGTATTCGCCTTAATTTGATTGAAAACTTTCACTCGATGAGAGCGAGGGACGCAATCATTTATTTTCTTCCCTGGAGATCACGGGTCGGTAAACATCGAAGATGGCGCTCTATTCCGTGCTCAAGCTCTGGTGTATATTTTACTAATACTCAAGCTAAAGAACTGCCGATGCCGTTCTTTTAGTTAAATATAACTTTGTTTAGATACTTTCTTTCTGTGCTAGAATTTAATATAAACAATATATTAATACTAATGGAAAATAATATCATATACTGTACACAAGGATACGCATCAGACTCTAGCTAGCTCTTATATCCTTGCAGTAAGCGTCATTTTTCTTTGTTTTTAGGTAACTTGAGCTGTATCCCACTGTACCAATTTAATCAGGCAATTAAGGCGGCGGTGGTCCCAGTTGTCTTTGTTCTCGATTTTATTGAATAATACCTTTCATTTGAACTTTGATTGAATTAAATTCTGATGTTATTTTATTTATCCAGGAGCACTTAAATCATCTCTCCTCGGTCGCAATAATTAAGAACTAGATAGGTAGCTAGCTGCTAATTTGTTTTGCGCAAGAAATAATTTCATAATTAGGAGTAGTTTCCATTTTAATTGGTACAGTTGGAAGTTTCCTGAATTACTTCTACTAGAATCTAGTTTCTTCTTCATCTAATAGATAAAGTTGGTTAGTTGGGGAAGTTCGAAACTGTAGTCACTTTAGGTCACTTTCAGAGAACTTCCTTTGTACCTACTGTACTTATATAAACTACTACTTGTTATTACTATCACTGACACCTACCTTTAGCTATTTCACTAGGTAAGTAGGTAGGTATATAAACTTTGAGTTACATCTAAAATGTTGATCAGAAAGTATTCATTTACCGTTCCAATGATCCCTTCCTTCGACGACACACCCTAGATTTGGGATATTTACATAAGAAAATGAAGGTCTCTATTCAATTTTATTAAATTACCCACCCTCGTAGACCTTTTCTCATTAGTGTAGGATAGGAAAGCCCGTTTAGTTAAGGGTCTATAACGACTATTCACAATTTGAGAGTAACCTGAATTTGATGACTTAGCATCATCATCCACAGCCCAACTTCACCCACTGCTGGGTATAGGCCTCCCTTAGTTTTTGCCATCTACCTAGATCCTGTGCCAGTCTAAGCCATTACCGTCCCGCGACCCTGACTATGTCGTCCATCCATCTTGCTGCAGGGCGTCCTACGCTTCTGTAGCCGGTTCTTGGCCACTATTTGGTTGTTGTTCTACTCCACCTGTCATCAGCACGCCTAGCAATGTGTCCTGCCCAACTCCATTTGAGCTCCGTAATCCGATCTCCGACGTCTTGGACCTTTGTTCGTCCTCGTGTTTCGGAGTTCGGAACTCGATCTATAAGTTGATGCCGAGCATGGCACGCTCCATGGCTCTCTGTGCAACTCTCATTCTGTTACACAGCCTCCCGTGTGAGCGTCCATGTCTCGGCACTATAAGTCATGGTGGGAACGACACATTGATGACTTAGCAAGTAAAAATATTTTGTTTCATCGTTTGGTAATCACTAAAGTGTTAAACATGACAGGTCGTATACTATACTTAACGATAAATTCAACAGTTATTATGGTCACAGTAGGTAACGATGAAAATAATAATTTAATGTTAGTTGATGAATTTTTCTATCGTCAAATTATCTACTTAATCCTTATTATAAATGCGTTTGTAACTCTGTCTGTCTGTCCGGCTTTCACGCTAAAACTACTGAACCGATTGAAATGAAATTTGGTACACAGATAGTTGACGGCCTGAGGAAGAACATAGGCTACTTTTGGTGCTGGGGTGGTGCGAGGGGGCATGCGGGGGGAGTGTGGAGGGAAGTACAGGGGGGAGTGTGGAGGGGAGGTGCGGGGTGAGGTGAGAGGGGGAGTGTGGAGAGAAGGTGCGGGGGAGTGTGGAGGGGAGGTGTGGGGGAGGTGCGAGGGGGAGTGTGCAGGGGAGTGTGGAGAGTAGTGCGGGAGGAGTTTGGTGGGGAGTGCAAAGGGGGAGTACAGGGGGATTGTGGAGGGGAGTCTGGGGTGAGTGCGGGGGGAATTTGGGGGGTGTTGAGGAGAGTGGGGGGAGTGTGGGGGGAGTTCGGAGAGGAATGCGGGGGGGAAGAAAGTGTGGCGTAGTACGACGCCATATGTTTAAGTTTAGTAAGAGGGCAGACGACTGTGTCACGTGCACAGAATATGACGTTGTTATTTAATTACTGTTTTCTTCCGCTGCAAATTAAAAATGCTACCCATAGACACTATTCCATGCGGATGAAGTCGCGGGCACAGCTAGTAGCTTAGTTTTTTTTTTTTTCTCTGGCGGGTAGTTGCGCCGTAAACATATAAACAAAGATCTCCATAAAATATTTTCCTTAAATTATTATTTTAAATCAAATTTTGCAAGTAATTTATGGTTTATATAAAAGCCTAAGTTGCAATACCTGTCTGGAAGTGTTTTTTCCTTTTTCTAAGCATATTTCAGGAAGTTATTCAGTGACAAGTATGTCTCACCAAGCTTTAGAGGTTATGGCAAATTCAATGGAGCAGTTGAGGGGTATGTTCCGGCAAGAGATGGATCACTTAAAAGACCGGCTTGAAAGTACATCTACTCCTCCTGGAGCTACCACGTCCAGCCTGGCTACGGAGCTTGCCACTTTCAGGACATTTGTTATGGGAGCGCTACAGTTACTCCAGGATCAACTTCAAGTACTTTGCAATGAAGTTGATAACATGGAAATGCGAAACAGACGCAAAATATTACTGCTTCATGGTGTACCTGAGGATGCTAACGAGGATACCACTGATGTCATTGTGAAGACCGTAGTCAAGAAACTAAAAGTCACTGAATTCACAAAGTCTGCAATCATCCGCTGCCATCGAATGGGTCGTGCTACCACAGGTGATAGGTCAAGGCCAATACTATTTGAGCTTCTAGACATTTCTATGCGTAGTACGATTTGGTTTGCTAAAACGAGCCTCAAGGACACAGGCATCACTTTGTCGGAGTTTTTGACCAAATCACGTCACGACACTTTCATGGCTGCTAGGCAGCTATTTGGCTTGTCCAAATGCTGGACACAAGACGGCTCCGTGTTTGTGATCGGTTTGGATGGAACTCGCCGCCGCATCAATAGCCAGCAGGAGCTGGAGAAAATTCGGCCGCAGGATGCGCCAAAACCAAAAGCGGTCATTAAGGAGACGGCCGTCGCAACTGCAGTAGTGGCGGCGGCAGCCATAGCAGCCCCTACAAGGAGCAGAAGAGTCGTCTCGGCTTCCAGAAAGTAATCTCTCATAGCAGTCATTACGTTTACTTTATGAATCTGTACAATAACGCCGCTGTTATTAGTAAAATGAGGTAGGCAACAAGTACAAGTTTTTCAGCAACAATAACCACAAATGTCAATTTGACAGCTGACTGGACTGACACAGATTAGACATATAAGCGACATGACGTCTTTTTGTCACAAGAGTGACATACACAACTATGATTTTACGTTCCGTTATGCTCGAAACGTTTTCGTTTACATAACTTTCATTTTCTTTCTTTTACGATCTGTTTAATCGATGCCTACCTATCTATGATTGTAATAGTGGCACTTGTTGACTGCTTGGGTAGATTGAGTTAAAATCTTCTAGGTCTAAGCTTGCCCACTACCCTGACCACGTAGGTATCACATTATGTGATTAAGTTTTTTTTTTTTTTTCTCTCTCTATGTAGTAAATGTTTAATTTATGTTCTGTTTTTACTTTCATTGTTGTATTTAATGTACCTATATGGTTAGCACATAATTTTAGAGGCTTAATATCTTATTATGTTTGATTGAGTGGGTTATTGGGTAGGTTTAAATATGTAACTATTTTCTATTTGTTGTTTTTTTTCTTACAGCACAACCAGCAGGTGTTGAAATAAGGTTTTGTGCTTAATTTTGTAAGGCACACAGGCCATTTATCAAGTAGTTGTTTTCGTTGGATTACTTGTAATAGTAGGTATAATATAAGTACTTTACTACCATAATAATACTTACTTGCGCTTTTTGTAGGTTGTAGAATAAGTGCATTAGTGGCTTTTAAAGTATATTATATCTGATTAGGTAGCAAAGTAGGTGTTTTATTAGCATTGTTCTTCACATATTATACTTCTAAATAGGTATATTATATATATTTATAAATATATAATATAATATATTATTCTTATTTTTTTTGAACTTTTTGGTATTTTATATTATGCTTAACAAAGTTTTTAGCGATGACAGTGACGATTATCAATCGTTATGTTCTTCAACTGATTCTCTTAGTGGTACTAGTAATGATAGTTTCGTTAGTTTACCGTCCCTTTCCGACAATCTTAGATCAGAGTTTTCCGATGTGCCCAGGAACTTTAATGTAGTCCATATTAATGCCCAAAGCGTTCCAGCTCATTTTCCAGAAATGTTAGCGTCCTTTAGTGACAGTAACATTCATGCTATTCTTATATCTGAATCGTGGCTCAAACCTTGTCTTCCATCTAATGCTTTCTCCTTAGCAGGATTTCGCCTTATTCGCAATGACCGGACTGGTAGCCGTGGGGGTGGTGTTGCTATTTATCTCCGTGCTCATCTCCCTTTTACTATTATAAATACTTCAGCACAGCCACCACCAACCCAGGCCGGCGAGCATCTATTTCTTGAAGTGACGCTTTCTCATGCTAAAATCTTGCTCGGAGTGTACTATTCTCATTCATACCGTGTTAACTTCTTCTCTTCTTTTGAAAATATCCTAGAAAAACTTGTACCCTCCTATAGTCATTCCATAATTATGGGTGATTTCAACACTTGTCTCCTCAAAAAAGATAGTCGCTCCGCTTCTATGGAAGCCATTATTAAATCGTGTAACTTACATATACTTCCGCTGAACGCTACTCACCATGTCCCAAATAGGGAGCCGTCGCTTCTTGATCTCATCATCGTATCCTCTCTTGATCACACTATTAAGCACGGCCAGTGTGCAGCGGATTTATTCTCCTACCATGACTTGATATTCCTTTCATACAAAATTCGTCCCCCCAAGATTAAACCTAAAGTCATCTTGCAGCGCAGTTTTGGTGGCATGAACAACGAGAAATTCCTAGAAGATGCAAGGAATCAGGATTGGTCATCGGTTTTAGATGCTGGCTGTATGGATGATAAAATTAATTGTTTCAACTCTATTATCACTCATTTATTTGATGTCCATGCGCCATTTCGTGCGATTAAACTCAAGCATCTTCCAGCTCCATGGCTCACTGACGATATTAGAGCTCTTATTCACAAAAAATCTGTAGCCAAAACGAAGTACAAAATTGTTGCTAGTGAATATAATAAGACGAAGTATTTTACGTATCGAAATCGCTGTAATAAGCTATGTAGAGACGCTCAACGCCACCATATTCACGAATCTGTGTCCAATGAAGATCCAGCTAAGGTCTGGAAGTTTCTGAGAACTTTAGGAGTTGGCAAATCCCGCCAGGACACAATTCCTGGCGATTTGAACATAGACGCTCTTAATCAACATTTTTCTTCTTCTTCTTGTATTAGTGATTTGGTTAAGACCAACACACTGAATCATCTCTCTTCACTGCCAACGCTTGATCACCCTTTTTTTAATTTCAGTCAGTCCACCGCTGTGGATGTTAAGAAGAGCTTATTATCTATCACATCCAATGCTGTAGGACTCGACGGTATCAGTCGCAATATGCTCATTCCTATCCTAGATATAATCCTTCCTATTCTTTGCCATCTCTTCAATCATTCCCTAGAAACCGGTGCTTTTCCCTCAATCTGGAAGGAAGCACAAATTATTCCCTTGCCTAAGAAATCCAACCCCAAATTCCTTACCGAGTATCGTCCTATTTCTATTCTTCCTTTCCTATCCAAAGTTTTGGAACGCCTTGTCCATAACCAATTAAATTCTTATCTATCCTCTCATAATCTCCTCAATCCCATGCAATCCGGCTTTCGCAAGGGCCACAGTACTGTCACTGCTCTCGTTAAAATCACAGACGACATTCGTCTGGGAATGGACCGTGGGCAGCTTACCGTACTGACGTTGCTCGATTTTAGTAACGCTTTTAACACCATTGACTTCGATATTCTCCTTGCACTTCTTCGCTATCTTAACGTTTCACCAGCGGTTGTGGACTGGTTTTCCAATTATTTACATGGTCGCCGTCAGCGAGTCCGTCTTGAGGAATCCTTTTCCTCTTGGTGTGACTTGTCCGCTGGTGTACCTCAAGGTGGCGTTTTATCTCCCCTTCTCTTTGCTATTTTCATCAATTCTATTTCTTTAAATCTTTCATCATCCTACCACCTCTACGCTGATGATCTTCAGATATATACGCAAGCTCCTCTCAGTAACATTGCCGACGCTGTCCAGAGAACCAACTCTGATTTATATATTATCAACGAATGGAGCCGGCAACATGGACTAAAAATAAATCCCACGAAAACGCAGACTATCATCATAGGCAGCTCTAGAACGCTCTGTAAGGTAGACTGGTCTGCGATCCCGCCAGTTGTTTTTGATGGTGTGACTATTCCATACAGTGAGACTGTCAAAAATCTAGGAATAACGCTAGATAGCACCCTATCGTGGAAGGATCAGTTAAATATAACTAGTTGCAAACTATTTGCTTCAGCTGGGTCCTTGAGGAGACTACGTAACTTTTTACCGATTTCCACTAAAACTGCGCTCGCGCAATCACTGTTACTACCCATATTGGATTATGCTGACGCTTGTTATCTGGACCTCACTGAGGCTCAACTTGACAAACTCGAAAGGCTCCAAAACTTTTGCATTCGATTCATTTTTGGTCTTCGCAAATATGACCATGTGTCTCCTTTTCGTTCTTTACTCAAGTGGCTTCCTATTCGTCTTCGCCGTAACACGCATATTCTCTCTCTTCTGTATTCTATACTCTTCAATCCATTTTCTCCTCGCTATCTCAAAGACAGATTTGAATACCTGCATTCTCTTAGTAACCGTACGTTGAGGTCATCGGAAAACTTAATGCTAAAAATCCCAGGTCATAGCAGCTCTTTTTGCAGCGATTCTTTTACTGTCCATGCTGTTCGGCTGTGGAATGCCCTGCCGCTTGAGCTAAAACAGTCAGCGTCGCATAACACATTTAAGTTGAAGTTGAAGCAGCACTACATGTCATCAATTTCCGC
The DNA here is from genome assembly GCA_947578465.1 of Thera obeliscata. Classification (NCBI taxonomy): domain Eukaryota; kingdom Metazoa; phylum Arthropoda; class Insecta; order Lepidoptera; family Geometridae; genus Thera; species Thera obeliscata. The sequence continues at coordinate 15,264,312 of OX387912.1, read as the reverse complement.
CTAGCGATTCATGTCCTACGTACCTATCGTTAATAAGTAGTTGTTGTTGAGCATAGTTAATATTTATTTATATTCATAATTATAATATTCATATGTATTAGTTTATTATTTTAGAAATATTATAGTAAGTATTAGAATTGCTTAGATTGTTGTGTTAGGTAGGTTTCATAGCACAGTATCTTACCAGTTAAATAATTAGTAAGTAGGTATGTTATGTATGTAATGTACAACCTAGTTAGTTATAGGTCTTTAACTGTTATTTTCTTTTCCATTTACTTGTGTAACTACACTGCCGTCAATTGATGTTTTGTTTTCTTTTCCATGCAAAGGTTGCCTGGAAGAGATCGCTCAAAGCGATAAGGTCGCCCATTGTTTTGCCAAAAATCTTCATGAATCCTGTATTATGTTTCTGTGTGGTGAACAATAAAGAGTTATCTATCTATCTATCTTATATTTTCATATACGATCATTATCGTCCTTTTTATTGAACCTCGAATAATGGGTCTGTCGGTTTTGTTATTGATGATTTTCACCCGAACTTTCAATTTATACTTTAATAAACTATCTAACCTTTTTTCCCCAAAACCCTTAAAGTTAAGCAGGTTATTTTCACACCTTCTGACTGAAAAGAGTCATAAAAATGGGTTGGGTGTTTACTGAGACTCGGCCGGTGCTCGCTCACACTTCACTAGGAGCTATAGGCTAATTATTAAAATTAGCTCTCACATTTAGTATTATTTGTTTATTTTTATTCATTTATTGGAGAATCAACAGCTTTTTCTAGCTTAATAATGATAATATTTATGATCTAGAAACTAGTAAGCAAACTATAGGATTTCACGGATACAAAAATATCCAGATTAAGTTACTGTAAACGATTATATTTATAGTATGTTATTAAACTACAAATGACTTACTACAAAAAGCTTTTCCAGTTTAAAATGTGTCGTATTTTGTCCAAATGCTGACAATTCTAAAATGAAAAGCTCTTCTTGCAAATTCCTCAAATATAATGATCTGTCAAAATGTACCTTCTTAAACATCACCAAGACCGTATCCTCTGAAAGTTTCAAACAAAATTACTTGGTAGACTGAAATGACTGAAATAACATCGTTTTAATAAATTACATTAAAATTTCCATGTGTTTAGTTAGCGAGCACCTTTTTAGTAGATCTCCGTCCTCTCGAGGGATTTATCTTTCACATAATAACATTTATTTTGTTCATTAAACCTCGACGTTTCTAGATTAAACCCCGACAGTTGAGAGCATCTCAGAAAACTTCATTGCTGTAAATTCACCTTTGTTTTACTTTTGTCATGTGTGCGAAGCGGTGGAAACAAGCAAACAGACATGCAAGCAAACACGTCGGTTGCCCGAGACATGTGTGTCTTTTGATTCTAATTACATCTGAATTCAGAACGTAGCGCTTTGAAATGTATATTTGTTGAATCTCTCGTTAGAAACTCAAACACGGCTTTCATCTGTATCAAACATAATAAAGGTCGCAACTGTGCCTCAGTACATTGAGATTCTTTGTCGAGCTTTACAACGAAAAACAAATAGAAGAAAAGTGGCAAGTGCGTGTCAGTGCTCATTTGCGATTCACCAAGGTTTTATAAAATATCTAGGACATTTAAATTCCAGCCTCGCTCTGTCTCTATATAACTGAAGAATAATATTTTCCATCGCATGTCTCTTGGTTGAAAAAATCTAAACCGAGCAACAGTTTGAACGCTATAAAATCGCAATCAAACCAAATAAATTTGCCCATTACATTTGCATCGATTTTACTTTATAATGTATTTAAATTAATATACTCATAATTCTATGAATTTTATAAATACATTTTTAGTTCAGGATAGGTTGGGAAGTACCTTGTTTATACCAATATCATCCTGGATAAATTGATTACGTAGAAAGCATGTCGAAATTGACATTAGCGATGAGTATGCTCGAGATTCAAATGTTCGTCCGATGCTAAAAGCTAACGCCTCTGTTCTCTCCGAGTTCTCTTTCAATACGGGCGCGGCCGCGCTGTCTATTCTTCCCGCGGCTCGATGACAGACGGCTCTGGCGGCGTGATAACGATGTAATTTATGCGCTTCTCAAGGAAATATAATTCAATGTCTTTTTCACAGTGGTTTACTTAAAATGCGAAGGTTGGACGATCACAAATATGACTTCAATGTTTTTTTACTTTGATAAATGTGACTTTTGTGACTTTGACTGGCGGAAATGGTGAAGTACTACTTCAACAATGGGGCTGATATTATCTAACTAACCTAAATTATCTATTTAAAACCTTTATTCATTTATTAACAGCTTTGGCAGCTTTTCATTTTTCAAACTCGGATATTAAAATGGTGGTTAACTATTTACCTTTACAATATAATAACCCGTTTAAAGCCATTATCATATCATTTGAAAGACTCCTTACGCATGTTAGCTCAGCTAGTATTTCCCTAATAAAAGCTAATTCGACATCAACACACCTAAAATAATTCATCAGCTACTAAAATCCAGATAATTAAATGAAATGGCTATCATAAAACTTACCGCTAGCTCAGCGGCACGTCTGAGTCTCTCCATTTAGATTATTTAAGCTTGCGGGTGTAATACCATTACTATCTGGGAACGTGTGGAATACCTCATTATTCACGAGTATACCTTATACTTGGTGGTACAGTCAAAGGCAGAAGGAGGCAGTCCACTAGTATGCTAAGAGGCTTTGATATCTTATACCTTTAAACGTATTTAGGATCTAGGAAACTGAGCTAACGATTTTCATGAAATTAAGTATACAGAGGGTTTCAGGGGCGATAAATCGATCTAGCTAGGATTCATTTTCAGAAAATACCGATTATAATTAAATATTATATAGATAAATCAATTTATATAGCTGGCATATTTTTTTAGAAAATCTATTTTATTGTTTTTAATAATCAACTTTATCTATTAATAAACTTAAACATAAACTTATTTTAACTATTCCGAAAGATGGCGCTGTTAAGATCGAAAAATATTATTCATATTTCACCATTTTCATCAGTATGTAATTCGTATTTAAATATAATTCCTAAAAACACAATTTACAAAAAAAAAATACCGAGCAAAGCACGGACATACCAGCTCGTGTTTAGCATAATATGTATACGCTCTAATTAAGTTTATGAAAATATTTTTTTGACATCATGTGGCATTTTGACATCGATATGTCACACTTCTCGATCGATTGTTACGAGTATATCGTCGCCGACTGTATCACCTTTGTGTACTCAAATATTTGTGGGTACTTTTGTGTGCTTTGCGGCGTTAGTACTTTATGTGCTCTGAAAAGGGAGGTTGAGGGGAGGGCGGACTAAATACAAGTTGAATAAGTTTAGGGAGTATACAAGTTAAATAAGTTTAGTGTGACAAGTTGATTTCACGCCCCGATAATAATAGTTTGAATGTGTTTGCGGCAAGGCAAACTTTGTATGGGCTTTTTGGTCACCTTAACTGTTTTAGTTGGTGTTTATTTCCGCCGTTTAGTTAGGATAATATTGGCATCGTCATTAGCAATGCAGACGCCCTGAGCCTGAGTGTTAAAATTCAAATTTAAAACTTCTTAATTCAGTAGTATCACAAGGATCATTTTAAAACGTCTTAAAGCTAGGTGAGTCTAGGTGCCAGTTCCACACTACCAAGCCTAGAAGAACAGGCAACAAACTAATGTTTTATTAGCTTCACCTGTATGTAAGTTTGCTTATGTATGTAACCGACCCCTTTGAGCTCGATTTTGTCCTACTTTGAACGATCAGATTTGATTCAAACTTTGCACACCTGTCAAAGGCTGATGACAATACAATAATATGAAAAAAAAAAGGTGATTAATTTAATATATGAATTTGTGTAACTGCCGTGTAAGTAGCGGTCGCGGCTTCCGATCCTGTCGTGCACAGTGGTTTAAATAACTGCGTGACACGACCAATAGAAAGACATTTGAAGTATGAAAGACTACGATGGCATTGCAGTGCCCAACAAGATATACTTGACATTAGCTACATACTAGAACTAAGTCTTCTTACTTATAAATTAAGAAGAATATGAGTGTGATGAAAATCGGGAGGGAGGCCTTCGCCATGCAGTGGAACGACCAAGGCTAAAATAAAATAAATTATAAATAATATGAGTGTGTGTCTGTATGTATGTTCCTTGACTCGTGCTCAGTCTCGGCGGGCCCGGCGTGGACGCGCACGTGCGGCACGAGGCGTGCGAGGCTGTGCTGCACGTCAAGTTCCGCGTCAACGAGGGCGCGCTCGTCAGCGCCACGGCCGACGACCAGCTGCATCTGTGGATCTTCCGCGGGGTCAAGAACCCGCAGCGCCTGCACAGCCTCAAGTTCCAGAGAGAGAGGTTACTTACTGCTTCTTTGTATGTGGTGGACGCTTCTGACGGGACTTTCAGCCAAAACTTTTAGAACGCCGCCAGCCACTAATTAGAAGCTTATATTATGTTTTGGTCGCGAATCATGTACATATTTTTTATTATCTTTTAGAGAATAAGGTGGTAGGTAGATAAGATTTCCTACAAATTTCCGACGACACTTATTTATAGGTACCAACCTTCTCCACGACAACTTTCAAGCTTTTCTTCTGTATATTTATTGTAATGGCATTGGGTTTGGAAGACAGTCACGTCTTCTCTCCCACCCGCGGAGTTTATTCTAATGCGATGCCGTTAAGCGTTAGAACCTCAGTTAGACAGTTAGATCATCAGCCTCATGGTAATTTTTGTGATTTTAATCGTCGTTGAATCAATTTGCCATGATTCATTTAATTCTTTTTTTTATGCTGGCTTGGATTCAAAGTCCTTCCGCCAAGTCCTCTAAGTTTATCAGTTTTTTTTGTCACTTCATTCACTTTCACTCATGTTTGTTTTTGATTGACACGCACTTAAAATTTTCATTGGTCAGTTTTTGCATGGTTTTTGCAATCACAATTTTGTGTGCAAAGTTGCCAATCTAAGTTTATTTGATTAAATTTGACTAAAGCGTCAAAAATAATTAGGAAAGCTTATGTCAAGCAGTTCCGTCAGCCAATCAACGTGGCGCACGTTAGATCTGATGCCAATAACATTCAAACAAATTAAATGGCAATTCCGATTCGTCCGTTGAAGTATCCGTCCTCGCTACCCCGGGGAGATCCCCGGCCACCCACGGACGATCCACGGAACGGTTGGAGATCCAACCGTTCGTAATCAGCTATTTGTATACAAACACCGGCTCGCGGACTTGCTATGCTAATGATACAACCGACTTGGCTTGCCTGAAGTTTGCAAAGAATTAGAGTTGATAGAAAACATTAGGAGAACTTAAGAAAACAAGATCTTAGAAGTGCTGTTTTGTAGATTGATACAGTCTCTGAAGTTTTACGACGGCTGTTAGTCTTTTTTACAAATGAGAATGCTGCGGCGTTTACGATGCTTACAAGTCTAACAAATTTTATAACAAATCCGAGCAAACTTTGTTATTTTTCTCATCCTGCTATATTTTTACTAAATTTATTTTTCAACAACACTTCGACCGTAAATAATTATACCAATTTTTATACGCAGGGAGATAAAATCCTACCTTTTTGCATAATTATTGACAGCACCCCAGTCGCGTGACGTAAACACAGGTACTCCACGCACAATACCGCTCCTAAATCAAAAAACAATTTAAATTTATCTCGTCATCACGCTAGCTGGGGTGAAGTTCTTTCTAAAAGAAAAGTTGTAGCAGAAGTTCATAATTTTGGTATTTTAGTAAACTTCCTGACCGAAACAATTTGGGGGCTCTTATTCAGTGCGATTTTTTATCATTCCGAGCACAATGGTTCAAAAATCAAGGAGCAATTGTCGCTCCTTATTGCGAGCTCCATTCAGCACGCCTCGCCCGGCGCGCCGGGGCGGGGCGGGGCGGGGTAGGCAGGCCATTTCCATAATTAATGGCCAGGGCCTTCTTATTCATAATCATTTGCATAATTTTCGCGTTGAATTTTGATATTGCAAATGGTATTATGCAATCAAGTTGATGTACCCACTCATAATTATTATTAAACGTACCTAATTTAAAAGTTCCAGAAGATGGCATCCAACATGTCTCGTATTTAATAGCTACTAATATGACACACAGCTCAGCTGGAACTACTGCTGATATAGTGGTGTGGAGAGCCATCGGCTCAAACCAGCTCATCATTTATAAATTTTCACCAGAAAAGGAAAAAAAAAAACAAAAATGAAAGATTTTTATACCAGACGAAGGAGATGTATCTGCTTAAACGAATTTAAATAATGCTTTTGTTTAATTTTTTATTTTAAAATCTTAATAGATAGATAGATAAACCATTTATTTGCCTAGAAAGTAAACACACACAAAACAAATAACAAGGAAAATAGATCAAAAGCATAATTAAAACTAAAAATACAACTAAGTACAATATAAACTAAAAAATAAATGAAATGGTGTGCGTGTAAAAACTAATCAATTACCAACTCTCCTCTCTCTATGTGCTTCAACCTCCGTAAAATTAGAACTCTACATTATTTTACGTAAGGGCAATGACATCACAATAAAAATTGTATTGATCTTGTTGATCATTCTAACGCGTTCCTGATTCTTTGTATTACCTATAGGTTATTTCCTTTGAAACAGTCGCTCCAAACTTCCACTAAACTTGTATGGGAATTCGTAGAACTTGCTTTCAACTTACAAAGGCAAAGGTTGATAGCGGTTACTATGGCGACGCCTCACATGGCATTCCTCTACAGGAACATGCTCCTTTGTCCGTCCCACGTAGCTACGATTTATTCGTACGACATTGTGATGGTCGAACGCGAGGTTTTTGGACATTACCGCACAGTTTATTAGTGAAAACGTATCCAATATACCTTAATACATACTATATGGTGCGCAGTATCCCATTTTGGCAACGCTTTGGCATTATCGTACTAAAAAAAATTCGATTGGCCTCTGTATCGGTAAAATCAGTCTGTAACCTTCCGCACCCGTGAGCAACAAGGGGGCTTTCGAATACCGAAGCAGATTGCTTTGATACGCAACACGGAGCTCAAACAACGGCGCTCCAGCACTTCAGATACACTCTCTATGAGTGTACAAGGAGTAAGTGCGTTCCTTTGTATACCTGCGCGCTTGTTGTGAGCAACTGAAACGTAATGATAAATCAATTTGTAAGGAAGATGTGTAGCGTGTTCCGAAAATTGATTGTATCAGAGTGAATTGATTAGCAATACTTAAATATTTCTACGTAGTTATACGTTTTAGATACGATTATCAAAAAAACTGGCATTAGTGACTAGTTTTTATACGAGCATACTATAATTTGATGGAAAAATAACTTCAAAGATATTAAAATCCGTGCTTGGAGAGAATAATTACTATTTAATCCGAGCCCAAGAAATTATTTCTCTTGCCATAAAAGAGCAATTCATTGTCATGATTAATAACGCCTCCGCGATTTACGAGCGCAGGCTAAGTGTAGCTCAGAGCACGAGCTAGGCTCGGGCTCAGCTGCTGTTTTATCTGGCTTCTTGTAAAGGCAGAGCTTCGAACATATGTACCCGCATCCAATCATAAATAATAATAATAAAGTATATAAGTAAATAAAGCTATAAGCTTTAGGGTAGGACGGCCGTTTGTGATCTTAGTCGTTTGAAAAACAATAATAAATCAGGCAACTGGGACTGTATTAGAAGTAATAGATATATCTGTATTTCGAAGAGGCCCAAGACGCCTGCTTCCTCATCTCATTTTCTGTGAATACCATGTAAGGATTCTACTTAGAGTCGTTGCTACGTATATCAACTAATAATTTAATACTTAGTAACTGTCTTCAATGAACATTTTTTTTGTACCTTTAGAGGTTTAACTCCCGCTTATGCCGTTAGACTTTAGTGCTATCTTGGTGTCCTAAAGTAAAATGTTTATAATTAAATCAATAAAAAATCTAATGTTAATAACTCCGTAAAGTGGAAGGATTAGGTGCTAGGACATGTGCGTGCACAGAATTATGTGTTATATTTAAAGACTCGAGAGTGAGCAGAGTGCTTTTATTTTCGAGATGGGATTCCTTGGAATGTGGTTTAGATATAGTAGATTGTGTCCTATGAGACCAAAATAATGTATTTAGGGCGAGAGCAATTTTTGAATCCAAAGTGAAGTGATATTTGCACAGTATACCATACACTTGTAGGTATTCAAATATTGGGAAATATACAAACTCGCAAATAATGAGGAAAATAATGATCAAACCCATGACAGTTTCCAGTGATAAGTACTAATTGATATTCCAGAGGGTGTTGTTCGTGGAACCTGAAACCTGGTAATTGCTTTAGTAGAGGCACTGGCAATGTAATTATTACTCATCACAATATGTACTTAGGTACTTCATAGAACGCAATCACAGATGGAGTAAACACCTAGAATAAACACTAGGCCTACCACATGCTCTGTTTGGCTCTGTGGTTTTGAGTCTATGTGAGACCTGACTAAGTAAATCCTAACGTCGAAACGTCTCACACACAGTATAATACACTGGTGAGCACTCACACAGACTCAAAACCAGAGCCAGAGACAGAGCCAGACAGAGCTTTTGTATAGGCCTACTGTTTGTATAGCGTCTCGACGATTCCTACCTCCTTTGATAGATAATAGTAAGATAATTTTAAGTTTCAGTGAAAAGTTTCTATAAAATTCGAAATAACATTTTAGTTTTATTAATTGGTTTAATTTCTGTACACGGTGACACCGAGATAGGGTTGAAGTGAATGAATATGTAGCATTCTAATAAGAATATATCTAGTTCTCTTGTCTAGTGGTATCTAGTAAAATACATACGATTGTAGGCAATAAATATTGCACATCGTCTTTTCTGCTTTCGTAGAGCGCTAATCTCTTTCTGACGCACACTACGCTCTATGAAGCGGAAATTAGCCGATGTACTCAATACTCAATACATTTATTGCTTTACACATGGTTTAATTTGTACATTACATAGTTTTTAAGTGTAAGTTGGTATCACATGGACCCTGCATAGGGTATAGCAAACATGGAGGCAGGCCGAGGTTTCAGGTATGAGGGAGGTTGGAGGTATGTGCAATATTTGTTGCCTATACTATACAACTACGTATCTATGGCCAAATGAAACACGAGATGATGTCAATGATAATGACCTGTAACTATTCCGCACGAGTGGACTGCCGCACGTAGTTAATTAGTCTGTTAGCTCGGTCGATGATTATATGCACGGATGAGCCGATAATCATTGGGAGATTGCATTGTAATTGAGTTCGCATTCATTGAATAAATATTATTATTATCTACGCTTTTACATAACTAAAATACACGGACGAGTCATTAGAAATTTACTAATAACTCATTTCTAACGCGCACAAATCCTTGAAGAAAATTTCAGAGCGTTCGATTTTTTTTATAATCAATAATTATTTATTTGGTAAGCATTATTACAAGTCATAAGGATATTTATAGGTTTTGCCTAACATAAATTACAATCAAAGTTCAAAAATAATAATAATAATATATAATACAAATGTCAAACACTAATAAAAAAATAACAAACTAATACATCATTGGAAGGAGTAGGTACATTATGTACAAAATAAAAATACTTTCTGAGTCAAGTTTTCTCAGTGATTTCCTCGTAACCGCAGAAGGCGTTACTATTGTCCTAGACTGTCATATTTCGCCGCAGTAGTAGTAACTAACCAACTCAGGACCACTTGACAAAATGTAAAGTAGTTAGATTTGTTAGGATAGCGAGTGGAACAAACGACGCATCGTAAAACTACTTAGTACAATTGGCAAAGTGAGAAGCCAGCTGGAGCGGACTGGTGCCAAGAAACAGCAATCAGCTGTTGGCAGCGGATGTGGTCGTAGCCAGTGACGCCACGTCCGAACCCGCGCCCGCGCCCGCCTGTGGCTTACAGCTTGGCAATGAAGCGAATCTGCGAATTGCCCATCTGATTCCCATATTTTGCCGTCGCTTCTGGACACAGATCTCTATAGATTTCAACGAACAATTTTGAATTCATGATATAAAAATGTAGTGAAATATAATCATGAGAAGCACGAGTTCAATCTTCAATCCGCAACCATAAAGGTTTAGGGTTCATGTTGAAAACACCAATTTAATATCATCACGTTTAATATCGGCGTTACATTAGATTATATAATTATTGGCACGGGTAAGTATAGATTAATTACAGAGCGATTGCACGTCACGTGGTGCTTGTCGCGCGGTCCGGGGGCAAGAGAGGTTGTCCATGCAGACGAGCTATCGCCGTGTCTCATTACGTTGCCAGCTTGTGTGTGGGCGGATCCTAAGCGGGCGGCAAGCACTACGATTGGTGTTATCTACCATATGGCCAACATAACGGCACTCCTAAATTATAACTAAATACTAGATGGATGCGTTCATAATGGTAGTTAATATTAAGGATGCGTTCGCCACAACCACCCACCCACGGAGAAACGAACTATAGGTCGAAAATAGGTCGAAACCTAACCCTACGACCGGAACGAGTAGTTGTTAGTTTTGACGGGTTGACAGGCTCCGGCGCTGGAGGCGAAGGCGCTGGAGGTGCAGGCTGCGGCGTGTTATCTGTAACGTGAGATGCTGCTTTATTGTTTGGTATAACTGAACTTGGAGGGACAGTTGGCAAGGAAGCAACGTCTAAATGTGCAGGTTTGACCCGGTCGATGCTCACTGCGACTTCCTTGCCACCTATCTCCAAGGTAATAATTTTGAGGCCCCTATCTTTAACTCTATAAGGCCCTGTGTAGGGAGGCTGTAGGGACCGCCGTGCTGAGTCGTCTCTCAGCATGACGTGTGTGGTCGTCGCGAGGTCTTTGTGTATGAAAGATGTTGTTTTGGCATGTCGAGATGCAGGCACTGCCCTCATTATCGACATTTTCGCCCTTAGCTGTGCGACAAATTCGCTGGCCTCAGCGATGTTTGATTGAGTTGGGATTACTAACTCTCCCGGTAGGCGGAGAGGTTCGCCATATACTAATTCAGCTGCTGAGCATCCAAGATCTGCCTTTAATGAAGATCGGAGGCCGAGGAGAACGACGGGTAGGGCACTGAACCATGTGTCAGTGTGACACATGATAGCCGCCTTTAACTGACGGTGTAATCGTTCTACCATGCCGTTGGCTTGTGGATGATACGCTGTAGTCCTTACCCTTTGTGAGCCACATAGGTTGGTCAGCCGCTGGAATAAATTTGACTCAAATTGGCGGCCTTGGTCGGTGGTTATTGTAGACGGCACACCGTAGCGAGCAATCCACCCACTGACAAACGTTTCAGCAACCTCCTCCGCTGTGATTGACGTCATAGGCCACACCTCTGGCCAGCGTGTATAACGGTCGACGGCCGTGAGGCAGTAAGTGTGACCATGGGAGTATGGCAGTGGGCCTATGATATCAATATGCACGTGTTTGAAACGCCCAGATGGTGTGTTAAAATTGCCCAGCGGAGCGGTGTTATGCCGCGATACCTTTGACCTTTGGCACGCCATGCACGTTCGAGCCCAGGCTAGACAATCCTTCTGCATGTTGGGCCACACATGTCGCTCAGCCACCATGCGTGCGGATGCCCGCGCGCCAGGGTGACTCAAGTTGTGCAGCCGGTCAAACACTGCGCGACGCAGCGGACCAGGCAGGTACGGACGGGATCTTCCAGTGGATCTGTCACAGAAAATAGAAATTTTAGTACCGGGTATTTCAACTTTTTCCAGTTTTAATGATGTTTTAGACGGAAGATGTTTTAACTCGTCATCATCGTCTTGAGCTTTAGACAGGGCTGCAAAATCAAATTCCAGTGAGATAGATTCAATGCGTGACATTGCATCTGCTACTACATTATCGGTCCCCTTAATGTGTTGAATGTCGGTTGTAAATTGACTGATGAATGAAAGTTGGTTTAGCTGTTGCGGTGGCAACTTTTCTCGACGCTGTATGAAAGCATATAATAATGGCTTGTGGTCAGTAAAAATCGTTGCGTGTCGGCACTCTAAAATGTGTCGAAAGTGTTGCACACTTTCATACACACCTAGGAGTTCTCTGTAGTACGCTGGTTGTTGAGCCTGTTTTTCATCTAATTTCTTGCTGAAAAATGCAAGGGGTTGCCATTCGTCATCAACCTTCTGCTGTAAGCAGGACCCAACGTGCGTGCTGGACGCATCGGTAAAAAGTCCTAAAGGGGCAGACATATCGGGATGGGCGAGCAGTGTTGCAGATGATAAGCTCTTTTTGCATGCTTCAAATTGTTGCTCAAGCTCAGGCGTCCATGGAAATGGCTTTGCGCCTTTGCCGTTGATGGCAGTGACTGCATCAATGAGCGGGGCTTGGTGTTGGGCAGCCTGGGGTAAAAACTTGCGATAGTAATTCATCATACCTAAGAAACGTCTCATGCCTTGAACTGTCTTAGGCAGAGGAAACTCTAACAGGGATGCAATGCGTTCCTCAGGCGGCTGTGTTCCAGCTGCGCTGATGTGGTAACCTAGGAATGTAACCTCAGCTAGCCCTAAACGACATTTCGAAGCATTGACAACCACGCCATAATCCTGCAGTCTTTGAAAGAGTTTACGAAGATGGTTGGCATGGTCAGTGGCATTTTCAGAAAATACAAGGATGTCATCCACGTAGCTGTAGCAAAAATCGAACCCTCGAACAACCTCGTCAATGAATCGTTGAAATGTTTGTCCGGCATTGCGCAACCCAAATCCCATATATGGATGTTCGAATAATCCGAACGGAGTAATTATGGCGGTTTTGCAAATGTGGGGTTCATAGACAGGTATTTGTTGGTATGCCTTAGCCAGATCTATAGTACTAAAAACGGTAGCACCTGATAGTCCTTGGTTAAAATCCCCGATGTGTCGCACAGGGTACCGGTCGGGTATGGTTCGTGCGTTGAGCGCGCGGTAGTCACCGCAGGGACGCCAGGATGTATCGCGCTTTTGGGCTAGATGCAGCGGCGAGGACCAAGGGCTCTTGGAGGGCCTCGCAGTGCCGCAGTTCAACATATCGTTAAACTCCTTTTTAGCAGCTGCCAGCTTATCAGGTCCCAGGCGGCGCGGTCGACAGCTGATCGGCGGGCCGTCGGTGGTGTGGATGTAGTGGACCGTTTCATGCTTCATTTGCCTTAGGATGCCAGGCGGCCGCAGTATCTCTGGAAATTCAGACAAGATTCTATTAAATTCTGACCCTTCTGCGGATATAACTTTGATGCTATTATGGTCAGCGTTAGACATTTCCACACTAGTGACTAGGCTGGTCATACCATCCACGAGTCTCTTTTTAGTGCAGTCTGGCAGAAGGTTGTAGTGTGCTAAGAAGTCTGATCCAATGATGGCTATATTAACATCGGCCACAACAAAGTTCCAACAAAAATCGCGGCGCAGCCCAAGGTTTAAATTTAATTGTATGGTACCATATGTATTTATGACAGTGCCATTGGCAGCGCTGAGTTGGTATGATGTTTGTAGGCGTCGCCCAGATGTTAATTGTTTTGGGAAACAACAAATGTCTGATCCTGTATCAATGAGAAAGCGGTATTTCGTCACTTTGTCTGTTACAAAAAGGCGACGGCTAGTTGGGTGGCAGTCAGCTGTCGCACTTACTGACTGCCCGATGAGTTTTCCGAGTTTTTGTTACTGTGCCAGTTGCAAGGTGACTTGCACTTGGTGGCCTTAGTGTCGTAAGTAGAGTGATACCAACACATACCTTCTGTTTGTGGGCTCGAGCGCGAACGTGAGCGCGAGCGTGAGCGGTTGCGGTGTTGTGCTCCCCTGTTGCTGGCTGCAGCAAGGCTGGCTACCTGCTTTGTCAGGTCACCCACCAACCTACTCAAACGCTGCAAGTCATCCTGCGGACATACATTGTTAGTACTTGCTACCTGCACTTGGGGTGCGGGGTTGACCTCGTGAAGCTTGTCCGCCAGGTCACCGAGCTCCTCCAGGCTCGCATTTGGCTGTGTGAGCAGGATCAACTGCATCTGCCGTGGTAGCCGGTTCGTCCACATGGATTGCAACAGCCGCTCCGGTATGCCTCCACCAGACAACGTCCGCAGGTGGCGAAGGAAGGAGGACGGCTTCCTATCCCCCATCTCCTCCTTCTCCAAGAGCCTGCGAATCTTTTCTTCATAGGACTCAGAAAATCTGTGGATCAAAGCGGATTTAAGTTTTGTGTAGGGCTCATCTTCCGGTGGTTTTATGATGAGTTCCTCTACTTCTCCGGCGGTAGCAGTGTCTAAACGTGAGATTGCATGGTAAAACTTAGTTAACTCCCTCGTTATTTGGTTTAAATGAAATTGGGCCTCTAAGCTTGCGAACCACAAAGCAGGGCGGTCCGGCCAGAATGGGGGCACTTTTATGCTTACTCTATTTATGTTACCTTTTGTCGCGTCCTCCACATCCAACGCCGTAGCTCCCAGCGTCGGAGCCATCCCTTTCTCTTCCATTGTTAAGTTATTCTAATATTATGCGAATACCTATTTGATGATGTGGTGGTGGTTGTGGTAACTAACGAAACTAAAACACTTATAGCATAGAGTCTCTAATAAATGTTCTTGAAGAATGCTGTCCTGTAATTCACTGCACTGGTTTGTATTTGTAATTGTTATTTGATAAACTGTTGTGATTGCTTGCTCGTCGTAAGTTTACGCGACGCCTCCGCTCCGCACGGGTGGCGCTGGTGATGCCGCCGCGGGCGCGTCGTTTGAGAAAGTTTACGTGACGCCACCGCTAAGGGGGCGCTGCCGATGCCGCCGCGGGCGCGTCGCTGGTCCAACAAGGTTGACACGCGTGCGCGTAGGTATGCTTGTAGCTGTACCTGGCACTGCGTGACGCCACACCTGAAGAATTGCGCCGTCGTCGCCAATGCTGGCCTACGTGACGCCTCGTAGTATTTCTCTATGGTGACGCCTCGTAGTCACGTAGTAGTTGTGCTGGCCCTTCGTGGCGTCGTAATTGTGCTGGCCCCTCGTGCCGTCGTAGCTAGGGCTCCGCTGCTGTCCAATTCGTGCGCCGATATCATGCGCGTCGTGTCGTCGTATTAGAACGTCGTATCAGAACGTCGTATCAGAACGTCGTAGTCACCAATTTAGGGTTCATGTTGAAAACACCAATTTAATATCATCACGTTTAATATCGGCGTTACATTAGATTATATAATTATTGGCACGGGTAAGTATAGATTAATTACAGAGCGATTGCACGTCACGTGGTGCTTGTCGCGCGGTCCGGGGGCAAGAGAGGTTGTCCATGCAGACGAGCTATCGCCGTGTCTCATTACGTTGCCAGCTTGTGTGTGGGCGGATCCTAAGCGGGCGGCAAGCACTACGATTGGTGTTATCTACCATATGGCCAACATAACGGCACTCCTAAATTATAACTAAATACTAGATGGATGCGTTCATAATGGTAGTTAATATTAAGGATGCGTTCGCCACAAAGGTATTGAGTCAGCAAAATGTGTGCGGCGTGGATAGAAATGGGTAACATCGCGAGGTATATCAGTATTGGAATCGTGGATGTGTCCATTGTGATGGTTTGTGAGGCAACTCCATTGTCGCGGCGCGGCGCCCTTTTGCATTGTCAACTAACAGGGACGACGGCGGCGGCGGCGGGACAAGTGTGCTTATACCCTTATGCCTTCCTAAGTTACTTATATTTGAGCAGCGTTTTTGTACATTGATTTTTATGAAATCGAAACGTTTATTGTTATTTGTCATTTGTTTTGTCAGCCAACCTAACATAATTTTAAATTTGTACCTACTAACAACTATGGATCTAGTAATCTGAAATAAAATATTATTTATTTTTAATTTGTATGACTTTTGCACTCGTTTCATCTTATTCTAACCAAAGCTATTTGGTAAAGAGTCTATTTACTTAAAAGATAGGCCAAACGGCTTACATTACAGTCCACCTAGTGGTGAGTGGCCACCAACACCCACAGACACTAACAACACCGGGTGTGCCTACAACTGCTTAAGTCGCTACCACCTAAAATAGAAAAGGGTGTAGTAGTAGGCACATCAGCTAATTTTGGCTTCATAGAGCGTAGTGTGCGTCAGAAAAAGACACATAGCTCTCTACGAAAGCAGAAAAGCCGATGTGCAATATTGATTGCCTACAACCGTAGTTACCGTGAAGGATTTAGTTAGCATGGTTGTATAAGTGTCGGTTGGTCCCCACAGGATCACGTGCCTGCACCTGCCGCTGCAGTCCAAGTGGATCCACGTGGGCACGGAGCGCGGCAACGTGCACGTCGTCAACATAGACACGTTCACGCTCAGCGGGTACGTCATCAACTGGAACAAGGCCATCGAAGTGTGAGTACCACCATATCTATATATAATAATAATAAATATTGTGGACAATTCACACAACGCTATCTAGCCCCAAATTAAACAGACTATAGTTCTCATAGCTTGTACTATGAGAACTATAGAATTATATACTTTACTTTAATAGGGAAATCCCGCGCGACTTCGTTCGCGTTAAGCTTTTTCCGAACAAACTTCAACCCCCGCTGCACTCAAATTTCATATTCCTAGGATTTTTAGTTTAGGCTGTGCGTTGATTGTCAGTCAGTCAGTAACGTAAGAGTTTTATATAATATATTTAGATAAAATAAAGTGTAAGTTAGACTATTATATATTGTTAACTCAAGAACGGCTGAACCGATTTGGCTGAAAATTGTTGGGGACTGTTGAGGTAACTACAAACCAGGAGACGGACAAAGGATACTTTTTATCCCGAAAAAGTAACGGGAACGGGGCGAGTGAAGCCGCGGGCGGCCGCTAGTAGTCAATAAGAACCTCGCTAGGGTTGCTAGAGTGACATTCAGCTATCTACTAACAGAGCTGTAGACTTGCGAAGACTCAATTTAATTTTCAAAGTTTTGGGAAAACTTAAAGCTAGGAATACCTACAATTGTAACAAAATTAAACTTGTAGCGTTGCTACATGTACGCTGATAGCCAATTAAAAGTTTCCACTGAGAAATAAAGATATTTAAATATGAAACAGTAACAGTAGACGACAGAAAATTGTTTAATACGTTGGATCTGGCATTATAGTCCTGACTGAAAAAAAGCAAACCTTAATCATGAAAAAGTAAAAGTTACATCAACAACGTAATAATATGGATCTCTTATAGCTGGAATTTAAAATCCACGCAGTATTTACTGAAATTAAACAGGCTTAAAAAGTGAGTGACGAATGAAAAGACCACATCAATCAATCCGTTTGATGTAGGTACAGCTCCAGCCCGACGGATATCAATTATCCCCGCCCATTGAAATGCTGTAAGAAACACCCACCAATGACCACATTCATCACCTCCCAAGATTGATTACTCTAAACATATTCAATTCCGAATAGTTCCACTTAATAGGAACCAATTCATTGCGTACACATTCAATTATAAGGACACAGGCAAGCTCGCCCGACGGACCCCAGGGTAGTTTACTACCCACAATAATTACCGCCACCCCCGGCCTATTAACCACTTACCTACCCCACCAGGTGCGTGACCATTTAACTGTTAAGTTGTTGAAGAAATAGGGTGACTGGGTTAAGGGTGAATGTCTTGTGCCCCACGATGTCAACGAATAGGGGGACTAGGTTAGGGGTGCAATATCATTATAATATATCGATTGGCTAACTGATTTTAGTAACCATTGCAATATTTTTTGTAAATTGTAACCTCAATCCAAAAAAAACAAAAGGTACCTACTTAATTTTTGTGGTGTTTTTATGCGAATATTAGAAACCCACTTGGTTGTTTTTAATAGCCAAATGAGTTTTCAATTAAAACGTAAATAGGGCAGTATCAACTAACATCCCGCCCTTATTCTGATTACGTGCGAAAACATTTAATATTGTTATGCATAAAAATTTGTATGCAAACACCCCATGTATGAATTTGGCGTCATAAGGAAAACGAGATTTATTTGTAATAAAATAAAATACAATTCAAGCTGATGATGATAGCGGATTTCTCATTTAATATTTTGAATGGTGGCTCTCAAATCATTTCAAATTAATTCCTTCCTTTGATTCCTGAAATGATGCTCGACAATGTCCCACCATCATTCCAAGTTGTTTCTTATTGTGGACCATTCCACGTTCCCTTCGTCAATGGCTCTCATTACCAGCGGTGAAAGCACAATGCTTTCCTTTTATTAAACAATATTAAAGAAGCTCAACGTTATGAGACAGCTGCCAAGCGACGTTCGTTGAATATTCCGATCATAACAGACATTACAAGCTACGTATACATAATATGTATAGGAAAATGTGTGAGTAGTTATTACCTGTTTATAAATAATGTAAAATGAAATAGGTCGCTTTACCGCGGCATCGCCGTGCAAAGCCTTTGCCAGAAAACTCATAAGGCTTTACGTTCCTAACAGATCCGCTTCGCTCAAAGTTTATCTTTATCTCCTTCTGTATACATAATTATAACATTCAAATCTTATTCCGACATAAATTCTTTTCATTTATTAATGTACATTGTTTTACTAGTCAAGAACTTTCAACGTTTCACTTATAATTAAACATAGCTAAGAAAACCAAGAGTTCAAGAGTCTAAATAAGTATTTGACCCGAGGCAAACACTTTGCTTTTCTTTAAAAAAAATATTCTTTAATTAAACTTAACTTAATGTTATTTAAATTTAACATCGCACTGTAATTGAGTGGTTGTTAAGATAATTAAAATATGATGGTTCAACAGAAATGTAGAAAAAGAACTTGTTTTTTTATACCCAGGGCGGAAAAGTATTACTTTCAACCCACTCCTCAGGCAACTTCGGACATATTTTCCGAGCATGAAAAATAATTAGAACTTTGGTTGACAGCTTGTCATCCAACCGACATCCTTTCAATTCGTTCTGTCGATGTCATCATATTAATCAACTGTCATAACAATCAACCCCATTAATGTTATAGCTCGTAATGACAGTATTATGATCGAGCGCCTTTACAACGCAGTCGGGGAAATTACCGGCAATGATACTTTGCATACGAATCCGTAAGGGCGAGGGCACATCGCTATGGCTATTGAGCCCGGACTGGCTAATCTAAAATTAGTCGGTGCTTACCAAGACTTTGCAAGTCCCACTTTCCACACGAGAGCCATAACCTCTTTTAGAATGTAATTTTCTGAATATGTTATCTGATAGTTGATAAGACTCGGGTCGGACTCGCTCCATCGCGGAGGACGGTGCCGCACTCACGGGATTATTTTGGGCTTAATAAGGCGATTAAGCCGGTAAGCTCCCAGACTAGTTAGGTCATAAACGGACCGTTTGTATAGATCCTAAATAGAAACTGTTTTTATCTACTTTTCAAATGTTAGTTGGGTTGATAAATAAGCCAAGCCAGCAAAAAAATATATTTAGGAATACGAGGTATTGATCATAGAGAGGGTATTCATTTAATGTAGCTGACTGTACTTGGGTAGGGTGCGCGGTGTCTGAATATAATGACGGGCATCGATTGCCGGGTTACATCGGTTAGCGTGATTGGATTCCAATTAAGTTGGCAACAAACACGCGACTCAGCTATACATGGGCTCGTTACGTGGAACCCTATATTTAGTTACGTACATACTTTTAAAAGTAATTGAGCTTTTACAAACAAGAAACTCGATAGATATATTCGATTTTTGCCGATTCATTCACAACAAATATCTATCTTTGCTTACTTTTTAACACTTTTTGGACAGCTTTAAAATTAACTAATATTACGTAGTCAACGTTCTGTGCTTTATGGCAAAAGATAGTCAAATTGATTGATTGCATAATATCACATAGTATTCCTACTGATTATAATCTACATTTTTATGATCTTTAATTATATCAAATGGTTCTTAAAACCGTTGTTATTAAAGTAAATAATTAATTATGTATGCTCACTTCATAGCTAATGATCACGGTGACAGCCGTTTACAGCCGACACTGCGATCGGACTATAGAACCACTGCAAACCGCTCGTGTAAGCTCATACACAGATCTAATAACGCTTCGCTTGCATGCTTCTACAAAACGCTTTTTATTATTTTCCACTGACAGTTGGATTAGCTGCATTAAAACATTGAACATGGTAGAGCTGTGGAGCTGGCAGTGGAGTCCCGTAGAGGTGCTTAGTGGACGTTACACTGGAAGTTGGAACTAATTGTATGCAATCTCGCCGCGCGGCTAACGGCACATCCACGCCGAGCCAAGCCGAGTGCTCTCACTGTACTTATAGCACCAGTTTCTGGCGTGTATTCATCAAACACTATTCCATAAAAAAAAGTATTTATTTGTATAAGTTGAATGGTTCCCATAGTTCAAGTATTGCTCGTTTTAGCGGAAGGCCCGTTGACTGACCTGAAAATACTTTTGCCATAATTTGTCCACAATGTATCACTAAAAGCGTCTGTTTTTTTATATTTTTGTCTGTATTTTTAATACTATAGTTATATGATTAGAAACAATTGTGCACATAAATAATATTTATGAGAAATTGAGCACTAGAAACGTCAAGTAAAGACTGGTGCTAAGGGGACCGTGTGCCTACGGAGTGCATTAGTTTCTCTACTTGAAACTTGACTCAGTAGAGAATGTGGGGAACAATTTTAGTGAGAAGTTTCTAGTTCGAGGCTATTTCAAATGCTTGTGGTACGAACATAAATGAGGTTATACCTATCTAACTACCTGATTTTTTAAATTAACTGACTTGTTATAGTCAAAAGTTCACTTTCACGCTCCACTTTACGCAAAGTGAGGAGTTTCACCTCATTATGTGTCGACTTTGTAACGTCTCAAACACGTAATTACAGGATCCGAGTAGATATTTACGCCTTACGTCACATCCTATAAAGCTAAACTTTACTTATTATTTGTTCACGCCGAATAAACTTAATCGCCCACTCGGTGGGTGTTCCCAACTTCCAAAAAGACGTAAACGCGGTAATTTTGATAGACATTTTATGCTATTCGGTTACGCGCCGACATTACGGAAAATATTGAATTTGACATCGGCAGCACTTAAACACGTTACTCGTAAAACTTTATACGGCGCCGTTACAAAAGGCTATTTTGGTCGTTATACCTTGTGTCTGTGCGGACTCTAAATAACATTCGACGTTTTGATGTGCCCAACTTGGAAATGCTAGGGACGTACTTATTGTAAGTCTTCGTTGTATAAATTGTAGAGGTTCGTAGCATGTGTCGTAGCATGTGTCGTAGCAGTGTCTACGGCTGACGTAGCAATGTGCTACACACTTGTGGCTGATGCAGATTTTTAGAAAATGGATATCTTGTTCCTTTTTAATAATTGTAGGCCATAATAATTAAGTGCTAAAGTATTTTTTAATACCATGGGAATCTTAGTAGATCAAAGGTAACGGTTTTATTTTAGGGCAAGTCAAGAGTCACAGGACAGAAAGAACGTTGTTGGGTAGAGACAAAGAAAATAAAACGTTTTATGAGAATGGTGCATTAGCCTGGCCTGGCTCAGCACTATCCTTATAATGTACGGGTACAGTGTAAGGTGGCACTTACACTTGATCACGTGGTCCGTGGCTCGTCGCGCCACTGTCCCGCTTACGACCTGCAAGCGGGTCACTGCGAAATATTATTGCAATATGTATAAGCACTGATATACAAATCATTCTTAACAAATACTTTGTTGACTGGTTCAGTCAATTCTATTAGTATTTGTATCCGTTATTCTTCCATTGAGCTGAACAGCTCACGCTGTAACAATGGCATTTGGAGCATTTTGTACAGTAATCTGTTATCGTGGATTAATTAACCTATCGTGAAAAGTCCTTTGTTAGGCCGCAGCCGGCCACTGGCGTGGCGGGGTGGAGAGAGGGGAGGGGGTGGACTGTATCGAGATAGGATCTATTGTTTGGGTGTGGGTGCGGGTAGGCCTTTGTTAATGCTATTTTTGCTGGTTCTCTCTCCAGCGTTTTCAATTTGTATTTTATTTGTGGGCGACAGCCGTTTTGCGTAACTGATTTAGTTAATTCTTTTGGGAAAACTAAGGAATAGCCTATTTTTTATTTTTCGTAACATAATAGACGAAATTCCGTTGAAAATATTCAATTTATAATTGACACAGAGCAACTGTCGAAAGCAGAACTCTCCTTTGTGTAGCAACTCTCGATAATAATTAGATTGCCAACTCTGTTCATAAACGCTGGCCGGTCACAGACTACCACACAGTGTTGCCCACTCGTCCTGCTAATGACGTCTCACCTACTGTGTACACAATTATAAACTTTGAAACGAGGTGGTGAAGAGCTATGTTCGATCGTGGAATTTGCAAAATGTTCTAGCTATTTCTTGTAATGAGGTCGGTATCGGCGTTCAAATTGTTTAGAGGTGAACGAGTGTTTTTGATGTTAGGTAGTAATTAAAACATGCTGAAGTTACAATATAAATTAAACTGGGAAAATTGAAAGCTCTGTTGTAGTGTTGAGATGTTTATATTGTATTTTGTGTATACAGTACAAGTACAAGAAAGTTTTAAATGGTTGTCATCAAACCTTACCTATAAATTACATTTTGCCCTCGCATATTTTTGCAATACTCGTGAAGCGTAAATAAATCAACATAATTTGCAATAGTGGTGACGTCACTGGCAGCTGCCATCTTGATTAAACGTTTTGTTAAACGTGATGACGTCAGATTGTATTTCCATTGTGCCGCGCCGTCCGCCTCCGCGACGCCGCGGATATCAATACACTTTGAATTTATGTTGCAAATTCGTCAATTGTCAAGTATTGTTGCACTCCAACCGTTCGAAAACCCAGTTAACAATCACAAAGGTTTGGTGAAAACCCTATTGCGTTTTTAAATGAACCAAATACAAAATAAAAATATTTCCATACAATTTAAATGTGATTTAGGCCGTCAAAGAGCTTACAAAATGAGGCCTGTGCTAGTGAATACATCCAATCGGTTCCATTTAGTTAGACTATTGGACGAGACGTGTTGATTACACGTTCGATCGAACTCAATTCGAATAAAATTATTTAAAAACAAAGAACAAAATTGAAAACGTAGAACGCTCATTTGGCTGATCTTTGTGCGTTTTCATATTATACATTCGATTCTAACAATTTTTTTGATGCAACGAGCTGGACAGCAGTCTAAAGTTTTTGCTTTGTTTTCGTAAATGTGTTGATTAGAGTTTTGTTTGTGCTTTCATCCACTAGTAGCAAGTCCGAGAAAAGGTTGCACCTATTCTTTGATGTGCTGAATTAACGAACAAAACGATTTCAGATTATGAAATCATTTTGTTCGTTTCGTTTCGTATCCATCAATTTAGAGGTGATTTTTGTTGAATGGAATTTCGTACATTCGTTATTAATTCACGCCAGAGACTTAATTAAACTAGATACTTTTTAATTTTGTAAACTCAAGCCATTTTTTAAGAGTTTTGTACACGGCTGTACGTACTTATCATAAATTTCAACACAATACAAGTCTCTAAATGTAAACGAGGCATTTCATATTGAATTGCTTCGCATAAATTATACCGTAGGTACCCGTAGGTACCTACTTAAATAATATTTTCTCAAATTACATGATCAAACAAAAATGTAAGCCCCTTCTTTTTCCGATTCGTTAGATCCCGCAATTCAAGGAATATATTAAATAAGCGAACATCTTGTTGAAAACGTCAAGAATACTTATAAAATATTGTGCTCGCCTCAAAGTTTCGCTGCTGAATTATTTCTGAATAAATATTTCTCCCAAGTTTATGCTAAAATGTTTATTTTTCAAGCTTAGCAGGTCTCGGCATGATCCTAGGGGATACACTTCTAGAATGTATAGGAAACGAGATAAAAGTAGTCGTTACAGGAACGACACGACATGTA
Source organism: Thera obeliscata (assembly GCA_947578465.1). Lineage (NCBI taxonomy): Eukaryota > Metazoa > Arthropoda > Insecta > Lepidoptera > Geometridae > Thera > Thera obeliscata. The sequence continues at coordinate 15,240,356 of OX387912.1, read as the reverse complement.
TTATTGTTTTGAAAAAAAAAACTGGAGATAAAAATGACTTCTCTGATTTTTGATGGATAAGACAGATACGGCCGATAGATACGACTCATGGTCACTGGTTATGTTTTAATTGACTTTTCCTGTTTTTCCAAAACATAGAAAATTAATATCGTGAACATTTCACACAGCACTATTTAGCCCCAAACTAAGAAGATCTTTTACTATGTGAAAAAGATGGCTGATACAATACTTAGGTATATTTTTTGTAGTTACATATTTAGAATAAAATATTACACCCAGGCAGAACAAAAACCTGTTTTCACTACACAAATATTTTTTTCTCGGTGGGGACCACGCCCACGCCTTCCAGCGCAGAAGGTACCACCAACTGAGCTGAGAGGGCTGTCAAATAGCTTCGCAACTTTTCACCATCTTCAATTTCAAGCAGTTCACTGCTGGAGATGTCCTGAGTGGATATTTTCATATGCAGAGGTAGCAGTTTAATATCAGGTGTATAATCTGCTCATAACTTTTTCTAGTAAAACAACTAGAACGTTAAAAAAATGTGTGGTATCAAATCAGACTTATACGCTCGTGTTAGATAGTTCGGCGCTCGTCCCGGCATCATACGAAGCCCTCTGAGATGAAAGCCGCCTAATAACTTAGTTCCCCTGCCAGGGTCGGTCGGACTCCTCGCTAAATATTGACACGCGTGATTGAGCTCACTCGCTTTTATACGTTTCGTGATATTGTCTGCGAGCAGCGTATTATCGACTGATAGTCTGCGGTAGTCTTTACCAAGGGTCATTTACTATGTATACATCAATAGTACATTGTTACCTGAGTGTTGAAAGTCACGTTTTTTGAGTCCCGAGACGGGTTTGGCGCCAGAGCGTAGCGAGGGTGCCAATGGAGCTTGAGGGACTTAAAAGACTTTCACCCGAGGTAAACACTGTGCTTTTCATTACGAATACAAGGATAGTAAAAATAAAAAAATGAAAGAAAAATTAGTGAAAATGAAGATTGAATTGCCGCCTTCCCGGTTTTTTTTTTCTTTTTCTCTGGCGGGCCTTCTGCTACGGCTCGCCAGAATTATTCAGCCATTATTTTCATAATTTAAAAAATGGTAAATTGTTTTCTCAAATCTATGTTATTTTTAATAATTAGTTGAAGCTATTATATTAATCAAGTAATTTAGAAGATATATTATTTATTTAATACTATCTTTATGTTATTAAAATTTAAATTTTACATTGCTCTCTAATATAATTAGACTTTTTAAACTTCTTACCGTTGTAATGGGTTTCCAACCTACTTGCTGAATAAAAAGTTGGAATTTGGTTTAACAACCTTCTTGCAGTGAGAAAGACTTTAGAAAATTGGAACATGGTTGAATAAAATAGAACTTGTTTTTTTTTATAATTTGACAGCTGTCAGTAGAAAGCGATTCTCCCTAGGGCTGAAAGTTTTACTTTCAATTAGGCCCCTCAGGCAACTTCAGACCTACTTTCAGAGTATGAGTAATGAAAACATACATTGTGTGCCTTTTGCGAGATGTATTGATTGCTTATGTTTTTTACAAAAGATCTGTAATAAAAGCAACTGTACGTTTTCGAATAAACAATTTTTGTAAGAAAACAGAGTCAATTTCTAAGTTTTGTGCTCACTCCATTAGTTCTATTCTCTTTGAGCCCTAACTTTGTGAACCAATATTTAATATTCCAAGAACTCGCTTCAAAGATCAAATTAATAAAGTTTGAATATAGTAACGATACTTTGTAAATGACTATACATTGGCGCGTTCACATCTTCGTCGACGTCTGCTTTCAATAATAGCTTTATACGTTGTACGGTGCTTATTCTTCATTACAATGGGTGCCGGGAGATGAGAATTCATAAAATGTAATTAATAAAATCCACGGCACTACCACTAGTACACAGTCAGTGTAATAGCGCTCTGTAATTGTAGCGCCATTTCGTTTATTGTTTGAATCGCTACACCGCAGGTTACGGCTAGGCTAATGCTCCTTCAGTACTATAAACAGTAAGTTTAATTGCCGAAGTTTCCTCCCTCACCCCCCCCCCCCCCCCCCCCCCACGTGGACGTTTAGCACCGGCGCTGGCGGCGGCGACGGCGCCGGTCTAACATTACCCACTGCAAACGTTAAGTTCGAAGACAATAAAGTTCGTTATAACACGCCCTCGGGCGGTGTCAGCCCTGCCGCCTCCCGTCACGTTCTTAATTTCAATAACGCGCTCTCACTGGTGCTTGGTAACGAACTTCCGCCAATGGCGTTATCGCAACAATTAAAGAGCCTAGGGATGTCACGCGCCCATTGTTAATCCTGGATTTATTTGAACGACTAAAGTGACGTCAAAGCGTCCGTAGCAGACGTTAAAGATTTGTAAAAAAATTATACAGAAAATCTCGCAGGCACCTCAATGAATGGGCTCGTTTGTTCGTTTAGGTACTTTTATAATGATATAAATTATGGCAAAGGGCTCCGGTGAAGTAGGCTCGGGGGAATATAAAGGATCTCGTAATGCCTCTCGAACCGGAAAATTGCGTAACTGTCTTGTATCTGAATACACTCGCTATCATATTCGCTTTAATACTGAGATTTTAGCTTTTGTGTTACGTTTTTATGTCGTACCTATTGTGGAATATTGCCTGCAATTTCTACTCTCTACCTCATATCAAATTGCTTCAACCTGTGTACGAGTAATATTTTTTAATGTACCTGCGTGCGTAATGCCTATACTAACATGTACCTTGGCTTTTATGCTTTGCAATCTTTTTTGTATTCTACCTTTCATTATGTGTAATGGCTGCAACGCTCGCAAGGCTAGCTCGCGAATCACTTACTAACGGAACATAATGCTGTCTTTAATACTCCACTATTGAATTGATTCCATCGTTCAAACAGTATCAGCATGCATAAGCAAACATTTCCACGGATCGGAAGCTCCCCGAGGGTGAGTGTCGAACAATTGTCGGTGATAGTGACGTCACCGATACCGATGCCGATACCGGTACCGATGCCGATGCCGATGGGACAAGGCGGGGGCCGGAATCGGGCGTCGCGTCGCCGGAGCTCGGCCGCGTGCCGGATGCTTATTGTCCGGTTATCGGCAATGGGGTCTCAGCAACAGGCAGCCGTTTGGTGCATAAGTTTAATATTAAACACTGATATAGCTTTATTGTGGAACAGTTTTGATTAACCCCACAGCTCAACACTAACTCTCACTTCTGTAGTTTATGAGTTCGGTTTCCACGTATTGTATGTGACATTTAATCAGTGTATATTTAAATAGAGTCATAAAATTGCCCCTGATGCTGTATGAATAATCAATATCAATATATCAATAATGCAAATGCCTGTAAAAAAATCGAATACTGGCCAAAGATATCGAAAAATACTCAATAATGGCTTCAAATCTGAATGCAAGCAGGTGCAAGCTACTGAAAAAATATTCTAAAATGTATGCTCCTGCAATGTGGTATTTTAAAAAAGACTCAAAAGCATAAAGGAAAAATTGTATTAACCGGATTTATCCTCAAACCCAGAAGCCTTTTCCAAAGCCTTTGAAATACCAACACTAACCAGATGCGAGTTCAGCACTGAAAACAAAGCTGCTCCGGACTTTCCGGTGAAATTAATGTAATATCCGGGCAGACGGCGAGCGCCGCGTCCGGTTGCTGAATCTTATATTTTTACTTTGCAAGAAGCTTTGAGATTGAATAATACTACTGTCTACGAAAAGAAAAAAAATCGGTTGTCTGTAAAGTCGGTTTACTGACGATAGTTGAACGTGACAACGTCATACAGCTGTCCACGCGGACGCATCGCTCACTCAAGTAGGTGAGAGACAGATGTCGAACGCTGCCGAACGCGGAGGCCGTGCGTGCCTCTTTGTCGCTCGTTCCGCACACTCGCTTGCACTTCAAGCTCTAAATGGAACGCCTCAGAGCGAGGTAACGCCGCATGACGTCGTGTTTTTTCGTGCGTGCAGCCAGCTCCATCGAATTATAAGACGTTGTCACGTCAAAAACTGCTACAACTGCTGCTACTATATGCTACGCGCGTAGCAACTTGCTACGTCACAGAGGACGGTAAAGACCACCGTCGATGTAATTCTCACTCGCACATTTTGACCCTTTGAAAGATATCAAATCACTGAACTTATTATCAAAAATCGCAAGCAACTATCTTGTGAGCAATCTGATTGCACACAATTTAGCAAGTGCGTCTTCAAAAACCATATTGAAGTCCTTCGAATAATAGTAGTTTGAAAAATGATTTGAAAGTCTGTTGGAGATCAAACAGTATCAGCATGCATAAGCAAACATTTCCACGGATCGGAAGCACCCCGAGGGCGAGTGTCGAACAAACTTTACTACTTTACTTTGGGGATTTCAATTTTCAAAACATTTTATTATGAGCATGGAATGAGCTTACCTTATAGCAAACAGTAGTTGTATTATTAGTTACAAATACATTTTACACTGTTCTAATCCCACCTTGGACTACCGATATACCTGATAAAGGGGGGCTAATTACTTACCCTGTAAAAGTTATCAAACTAGATCAATAGATGTGGGACCTAATGAAGGCGTTCCAAGTTGTTATTTGATAGAGTGCACTAGTTGAGAAAGTAGCCAGTAAGTGTTGAGTTAACACTGGCCGTGTGGAGGGAACAGGTTCCCAACACGACCGACTAACTGGCGCAATCCAATCAGCCAGGCGGGTACAGTCGCCGACATCAACTGAGGCTGTCATGCCTGCTTTTGTCTGATTTATACAATCAACATAAGAAAGACAAATTTTAGCAACGATAATTGTAAAGACAAGCTCTAATCAATAATATTTAGACTACATCCTATCAATTATAAATTAAGCCAAGTATTGCAAAATTCATCTCATTCAACAGAATACATACATACTTCAATGCTATACTTCATGTGCGATTTCTTCTCTAACGCAATGTAATTGAATCTTTTCATATGTGGTGCCAGAGTGAGTGTACCCATTCATGGTGGTGGCCACAAGACAAGCGGGCCCCCCATCTGGCGGGCGCCGCGAAACCACTCTAATCTCCCCCTCGCATTTAGCGCGGGCGAGGGGGTGGTGGCCTGAGACGGGGTGGGGGGGAGGGGTCGCAACAAGTGGCGCCGTGGCTCCGACTGCTTGATTGATACCTACCGGGACGGATTGTAATTACGTATGCGTCGCCTAACACCCGCGTGTTTGAAGATGGCTTGCTTTGTTTTTAATAGGAGCACTGAGATTTCTTTGATAAACGGTTTGGATTGAAGATATTATTTTATTACAACAAACCAAGTGAAGCTAAGTTATTAGTAGGTACATATTTTCATAAAGAGTTCTCAAAAGACAAGAGACTTTAATTAGGTGTGGATTTTAAATAATTAAGACAATACGTGATCTGAACACATATCGAAGTGATCCTTGATCCTTGTAAGGCATGGCTTTGCGTGCCTATTTGCAACTACGTTTGTTGCCACGTATAGTCTAAACGTTGATAAAATAACAAAGGTGATAATGGCATGTAATATAATAGTGCTCAATTGTATTCCTACGATAAGACAAGCAGCATCTAGAATCTAGATTCTAGATCAAATAGAGTCTACGGTTGGTGAAATTCTTATTCCATTTGAAGCTTCTCAGCCGTGTACCCGTTAATCTTAGCATCAAAGGCGTATTTTCATCGTGAAATGTGTTTCCCCCTTCTCCCTGGCCTCGATATATCGACGTCACGCGTGACGTGACACCCTGACACCTTACAAGTTGTACGTGCCTTCGGCGAAGGAATAAATCGCGAATTGATGGAAATGGATCATTTTACTGGTTGATGTAGACTGACATTATTCCCCGCTACGAGTTACAAGTGCTACGCTGTCGTAGCAGGCACGTAGCGGCGTAGGTTATCCGCTACGAAACTGTAGATGTCTACGAGGAATTATTTTTGACTGTGATGTAATGATCTAATCATAATGTTGGTAATACTTTTTCCAGTGGATCGCTCTAAGTTACTGTGTTATCCTGCCATTTTGCCTGCCCACATAAATCAGTTCGATAGCAAGTGTTATACATTTGAAAATATTAAACGAAATAAATTGTTATTCTCTTTTTGTTATAGAACGAGACAAAGTCATCCTGGTTCAGTGGTTGAAATTAGTGATAATCCCTTGGACGCTAGCAAGGTGAGCTATGCTATTTAAATTAAATGAGTCCTGTGATAGAAAGGCTCATAAGCGGGTGTGCAGTACGTAAGCAAGGAACCTAAAGCGATGTTTTATGTTAAATGAAAGATCTTATAATTCAATTTTCATTCAACACGCTTTTTTGGAATTTCTAACGGTGTTCGTGCTTTGCGCTATACACTCTACGTGGAGTATCAGTTGCCCCTGGAACTGTTCACGATGGATGTTGGTTGTTATTGTTTGTATTACAATGGAGATACATGTGCGGTGCGTTCCAGTTGCTGATAGCGTTCGAGAGCGGGCTGGTGACGGTGTGGGACCTGCGCGTGAAGGCGGCGGAGTGGCGCGGCTGGCTGGGCTCGGGCGGGCCCGCGGACGGCGTGCGCGCGGCCGCCTGGCAGCACGACGGCAAGCTCATGACGGCGCACGTGGACGGCGCGCTCGCCACCTGGAGCACGCGCGCGCCGCGCCCCGCCTCGCTCTCCTACCCGCACGGTCTGTACTCACTACATACACATAGGCTCGGGCGGGCCCGCGGACGGCGTGCGCGCGGCCGCCTGGCAGCACGACGGCAAGCTCATGACGGCGCACGTGGACGGCGCGCTCGCCACCTGGAGCACGCGCGCGCCGCGCCCCGCCTCGCTCTCCTACCCGCACGGTCTGTACTCACTACATACACATAGGCTCGGGCGGGCCCGCGGACGGCGTGCGCGCGGCCGCCTGGCAGCACGACGGCAAGCTCATGACGGCGCACGTGGACGGCGCGCTCGCCACCTGGAGCACGCGCGCGCCGCGCCCCGCCTCGCTCTCCTACCCGCACGGTCTGTACTCACTACATACACATAGGCTCGGGCGGGCCCGCGGACGGCGTGCGCGCGGCCGCCTGGCAGCACGACGGCAAGCTCCTGACGGCGCACGTGGACGGCGCGCTCGCCACCTGGAGCACGCGCGCGCCGCGCCCCGCCTCGCTCTCCTACCCGCACGGTCTGTACTCACTACATACACATAGGCTCGGGCGGGCCCGCGGACGGCGTGCGCGCGGCCACCTGGCAGCACGACGGCAAGCTCATGACGGCGCACGTGGACGGCGCGCTCGCCACCTGGAGCACGCGCGCGCCGCGCCCCGCCTCGCTCTCCTACCCGCACGGTCTGTACTCACTACATACACATAGGCTCGGGCGGGCCCGCGGATGGCGTGCGCGCGGCCGCCTGGCAGCACGACGGCAAGCTCATGACGGCGCACGTGGACGGCGCGCTCGCCACCTGGAGCACGCGCGCGCCGCGCCCCGCCTCGCTCTCCTACCCGCACGGTCTGTACTCACTACATACACATAGGCTCGGGCGGGCCCGCGGACGGCGTGCGCGCGGCCACCTGGCAGCACGACGGCAAGCTCATGACGGCGCACGTGGACGGCGCGCTCGCCACCTGGAGCACGCGCGCGCCGCGCCCCGCCTCGCTCTCCTACCCGCACGGTCTGTACTCACTACATACACATACACATACACATACACGTAGACGCAGACGCAGACGCAGACACAGACACAGACACAGACAGACATTTATTTATTAACTACATAAGCACACAAAAACCAGTAAAAAACAAGGGCACTAAATGAAGAAAGATACAAACAATACATCGATAATACTGGAGAAGTGCGTCGTGTTTCTGTGTGCTACAGCAGCAAAAGGACCTTGACTCAGCATATTGCCTAGCTTCTGTGAGGAAGCTATGCGCTGGTATTCTGTCATGACCGTAAGCCAATAGACCTTGTGAGACACGCACGCACTATACCGGTTACAGCGCACTGCCTCTACGGACGGCGACCTCGTGGTTGACTAAGGAAGCGTTGGCGGAACGATCTGGACGCCTTCGAAAGGAAATGGAGGAGGCTAAGAATAGAGGGAACTGGAAGTCTTTAGGGGAGGCCTTTGCCCAGCAGTGGGACAAAGTAGGCTAATAAAAAAAACTGTAATTTAACATGGAGGTAACATGCGAGGGTCAGTAGTAACGTAAAATGTTACAAAAGTAACATTCTGGCAACGTTGAGTCTACGCTCCGAGCGTCGAGTCCCGCCACGCTGTGGCTCTCACGACGAACTTGATACGTAAATGAACGACAGCAGAGCGCTGGACCACTAGAGCGCCACGCTGATGGCACTGCACTTCGCAATCGCACGTGCTGTGAACACTTAATATCAAACTCTACAAAATACACGTGCGGAAGGAATATTAACATCGATAGGAAATAAATTATGTAACACAAAAATAACAAGTAGGTTATAAGTATAACGAATCTTATAACCGATCTGTTTCTTCTTCCAGCAAAAGCAAACAAAGATGGAAAACTGGAACCTTGCAAAGCTATACTCAGATTGGAATGGAAAACATCAAGAACGGGGTGAGTTTGCATTCGTAGCAATAAAATAAGAACGCTGTGGACATTACCATCTAAACATACAGTAGGACGAACGCCATTATACAGTCTGAAAGAAAATCGCAATAGTTTATTGAATCGTTCAGTTATAAAAATGTTTGTGTGGCGGCTGGCGCGGTGATTGCAGCCGCTCGTTACGCGTTATCGAATCAACGCGATGGATTGGAACACCGCTCACAATGAACCTTTTATCCCTTAACTACCTATTCTTCTTTGGAATCGTTTTAATTTTTAAAGGTGGTTTCTCATGAGATTCTTGTCGTTTGTTGAAAATAGCATGCACTATGCACTCATTATCTCGTTGATAAGATCATGAAAAGGTTGACCTTATCGCCGATCAGGAGCCTAATTCTCGGCTCATTTTGCAATTTTATTTTATTGCTTCTTTTCGAAGAGAGAATGGATGATTTCCTTGATTAATTCATCGACGACCTCCTCGTAGAAGCCTCGACAGCTACGATATAAGGAAAACGTGGAGAAAGTGCGGGGTTGTGCAATGCTAATGTATATTTAAGGGACATTGAAAATCTCGGTCGGCCCGAGAATTAGGCTCCAGCATAGATGATTACTTAGTGTATTTGTAATAATCCGTGTGTTACTGTTGTTTCCAGCGAAAGCCTGGTGATATTCTCGGGGGGTCTGCCCACAGACAAGGCGGGGCGCACGCACAGCATCACGGTCCTCAGCGGCAAGAGTACCACCGTGCTGGAGATGGAACACAGCGTGGTAGACTTCGTCACGCTCTGTGAATCGCCGCACACCGCAGGTTCTATACATTTCACATTTTATTCGCCTTCAACAGGTGGCTGAAGTTTATCTTTGTCGAACATTTCATATTCCGTTGGGACAGTTGACGTTCTATTTGGGATGCACGTTCCGAAACTAGCATGGGTGTGAATATAGGCATTCATCACACATTATGGTAAATCGCAATTTGTGGCCAAATTTTTAATGTTTCGCCCCATTGTTGTTTATATCGGTCATATTTGTTGTAAACATTGTTTGCTCTACAGTGTATTTGTGTACGACTAACACAAAGGACCAGGGAATCTTTAAAGAAAGTGTCAATGTGTTTTCCAGACTACCAGGAGCCTTACGCGATAGTGGTGCTCCTGCAGAACGACCTGGTGGTGATAGACCTGCAGACGCCCGGCTACCCTTGCTTCGAGAACCCCTACCCCATGGACATACACGAGTCTCCCGTCACATGCTGCTCCTACTTCGCTGACTGCCCTTCTGACTTGGTGAGGGTCCCCTCACTGTTCTTCTCTCGATTTACTCCTCTTAGACGACCGTCTTTCGTTGTGATCTTTATTGTTTTAGCCACAAGAATCACTTTGAAATATTTTAAACTTACGCGAACAAGCCTAGAAACACTGGCAATAAAAGTATGGCTTGTGATTTTTTTAAAGATATAGTAGCGCCAGCGAAAAGTCCATCAATAGGCACCTCGCTAGGGCAGCCCACAATGAGATTTATGCGGTTAATATAACCAGCATGGTAAAAAGTATCCTTTCACCACACTTGGTTTGAAAGAATCAGTGACACGATAAGAATAAGAAGAAGTCAAAATGTATAAGAAATTTATCTACGTCAAGGTTTAAGCCCGAAGATCGCATGCGTGGTTTCCAGATCCCAGCGTTCTACTCAGTGGGGCGGCAAGGCAACAAGAAGACGAGCGGCTTCAGCGAGAAGCTGTGGCCCATCGACGGCGGCGAGTGGGCGCCCGCCTCCTGCTCCTACAGCGAGATTATACTCACAGGGTCAGTCACTTCTATAATATTACTACATTTTTAACGGCTCCAAATATATGCCACCATTTTTTCACGCACGTTTGTCGTGATGTAGGCACGATGCTGTAGCGATATTGTTGAAAGGAAATTAAGAAAGTGCCCTGAATAAGTATCTCGTTTGTGTTCCAGGCATGCAGATGGCAGTGTAAAATTTTGGGATGCAAGTGCAGGGACCTTACAAATTTTATATAAATTAAAATGTTCAAAAGGTAAGCTTCTGTTATAAATCCTTTGTAGATTGTAAGGTTCTGAGTTTAAGTATACTATGTATCTTTATGACTGAAGAATTCGGAGGAAAGAAGCAGAAATAATCAGGATAGCCGCTGCTGATATTCTGCAAAGCATCAGTAATAATATCTCACGTACATATGTATGTGTTGCAGTGTTCGAGCGGCGGCAAGGCAGCAGTGCCGGCGGCGGCAGCGGCTCCTACGAGGAGGACAGTCCGCTGGCCATCCAGCAGCTGGCGCTGTGCGCTGAGTCCCGGCGGCTGGCCGTCGCGCTGCCGCACGGACACGTCGTGCTATTCAAGTTCCGGAAAGCGGAGACACACACGGAAACACAGGTATATCAGCTTAGCGGATACAGATAAAAAACAGATACATAATATAAAGCAGATAAACACACACTCACAAGCACAGTTATTGTAAAGCATATGCACGCACAGACAGGTATGTTACAAATGCAAAATCAGATGACTGTGCCAATCACACCGCAATGTCACTAGACTGGCTGGGCTCATGTTAAGATAGTTCCTGATATATATATATATATTTTTTTTTTTTTTTAAATTAAGAATGAAGATTAATTCTAGAAACCGTTTTAATAATTATCTCCAGAGGACAATACGAATTCACACGAATGCCGTTTGGATTACAATATTTATCTAAAAAAAATACGTTGGCGGTTTATATTACGTTCTTTTCTATGTTTTATATTCTGTTAAAAATAAATTCGTTTCAGGTTTTAGAAATTCCGATGATATCGGATACGTTAGAAGAAGAACCATCGCCCGAAGCGGAAGGAGGGCGGTCCATGTCGTTCAGCAGAGGAGGAGAATCTGTCGAGGGAGAGAGTAGAAAAGTAAGATGTTTTAATATGTGAATTGACTCTTATCATTATTGGTCTGAAACTCATGTGATTGGTAATTGGGACGCTTTCATTCATAATCTAGCTGGATTAGAAAAAATCAAAAAAAGGGGTTTTATTAATTTATTTTTTGATTTGAATTTAAAGTTTCTGTTGCCAGCAGATATTTGCTTAAATAACTACAACTAGACCATGTCATTATGACGTATTAAAGTTATTCGACTTTTTGACTTTGGCTTACCTGTTTGTGCACTACGTGTTCCAGTCGGGCGTGTGGATGGGCGGCGCGGGCGCGGAGGGCATGCGGGTGCGAGGCGCGGGGGGCACGGGCGGCGTGCGGCGCGCGCCCGGCTTCCAGCCCACGCTGGTCGCGCTGCAGCAGGGCCTGCCGCATGCCATCACCGCGCTCACCATCAACTCCTCCTACGGCCTGTGAGTACCTACCGTACATTGTACATGCGGGTGCAGGGCGTGGAGGGCTCTTACCCGTAGTCTGAAAATGTCGATCAAACGACGTATTTGTAAATATACTGAGTGTATAAAATAGGGCCCACGTAGAACCATGTAGCACTCTATATGAATTTAGATATGTATTGTGATTAATGTTTTCAGTAATTGCCATTTTGTTTTTCAATACACAACGCAAACAACATGATTCATGTGATGACGAGATTAAAAATAAGTTATTAAATAAGGGTCAATTCACACCGAGACGCGACGCGACGCGACGATACTCAAAAACCTCGAGGGGCAGTGCTGCGTAGTGCAACGTAATCTGAATTCTCACAATGTAATGTGTATCTTTTCGTGTAGTGAATAATAGTATATTTCATTACAAGTGCGGGAAGGCTGTCATTGCAAAGAGTTCCGACAAATGTCTACCCGAGCCGAAGGCGAGGGTTGACAGTCGGAACAAGTTTGAGAGATTTTTTTTTTTCTTCACCCATTCTGGAAGGCAAAGGGAGCTATACCCATACAGCCAAGTCTTCAGTAGATTTTTTTTATTGATATGAATTGAAAATGAAATTTAATGAGATGAAATGAACATAACTCATTAAATCTGTTAATGAAACAAATTAGTAGCTTCTTTTTAGAAATAATACGTATTTGCATGAATCATAAAAACTTCGATGAATTTTTTTAGTAAAAACTTCATGGTTGGTTTTTCTTTTTAGACATTATTTTGACAGTTGGGAAAGAAAAAGCACTAGTGCGGGAATGGTAAAAAAAAAGCACGCGTGTGTAATAGCCCACATCCCGAACGCTATACGTCCCTGCAATACGCCACTTTTTGAGCAACTGTATTAAAAAGTATATTCTGAGTCGCTCTCTGAAAAATGTGCGCGCAGCGTCGCGCCGCGTCGCGTCTCGGTGTGAACTGACCCTAAGTTAAATAAGCAATTTATTGTTAAACTTCTGTCTCAAAGGCCTCTTTCAGATCCAAATAAATGAACTCAGAGGAAAAAATTATATATAAATTATCTGAGTATTGAAAATGAATTCGGAGGAGCTAGTTAGTTGCGCCTCATGCGCGTGTGGTGCGCGTGCTATGTACGGGGGAGCGAGTGATGTGGGTAGTAGAGTGAGAGCGGGGGCACACGATGCGTTGCGGCGCCGCACCGCAAAGATTTCACCGTGTCAGTGGGCACACGAGCGGTGCGGCGCCGTAACGTTGTTATGTCGCAGCGGCGCCGTAGCACCGTTGGACAGTCTGTTAATGAAAATGGATCGTAAAAGACGTCTATTGTTGGAAACAACTGAGCGGTGCCGCTCCGACGTCGCAACGCATTCACCCCTCCCCGCCTCGTCTTGGTGGTTGCAAGTCCGGTGCGGCGCCGGAGCGCATCGTGTGACATGCCACAGATATTTCTATGTAAGACGACGCAGCGGCACCGCTCCGGCGCCGCACCGCCGCCGCAACGCATCGTGTGCCCCCGCTCTGATGGTGATGTGATGTGATGTGGTTGCGCAGCATGGCGTGGGGCGGGGAGCGCGGCGTGGTGGTGGTGGACATGTCGGTGCGCGGCGCCGTGTGCGCGCTGCCCGCCGCCGCGCTCTACCACGCCGAGCGCGCCGCGCCGCGCCACGCCGACCGCCAGCGCTCGCCCAGCCTCGATCAGGTGAATATACGCACGCTCACTGACTACCACTACTATATGCACCATGCATAACGACATTGTCATTGTGACAACGGTCCTTCTGTTGACCGACTTTGAAATACACACACATCATAGGTACTTGACATACATTTCTTGGTCCTAGTATGTAAGCGTTATAAGGTTAAGAATTGTGACACGATGTACCCTGATGGTTAGATTACGACGGAATATTATGTTAGTAGATTACCTTCTAAAGCCTCTTGTGCGTGTGCTGTTGAAACGTCAGCAAAGTTGCTCTCTAGATTCACACATCCTCGTACCGTCAACACTACATCAGCTACCTAGATATTTTTCATCGGTTTAGAACTTTAAAGAGTCAGAAAAACTAATATAATGTAAAGAACGTTAAAGAATTCTTATTTGAATAAAAATTTGATTCTGCAGATCGTATCACGATCTAAGTATCTGCAATGCTATATATAGTAAAGAAGGTAAGATGAGGAACGAGCTCGTAGAAAACAACCGTCTACTTCACATTACGTTTTGTTGCATTATTATTTATTTTTACTAATGAGTTGCTTCGGCCGGGAGTCTCGTTCGACCCAAAACAATACGACCGGACTTCCGCTTGACCGTATCCTGTCCTGTTACTTTGGTTTTTCTTATTTGAAGTATTTATTAGTTCAATTTAAGTAACTTAGCAGTAGCGCCGACCCCAGCTTCTCCCGTAGCGAACATGGCATGGCATCGTTAGATATTCTTTACTCTAAGCCTGTCTTCCACTCTTGCATAAATGTTGAAGGTTTGCAGAACTGCGACACTGTCCGACGTGCGACCTCACCGTAGTAGGCTAGATGAACGCTCCGATCACAGTCGGTATAGATGTTGTCTCTCACCCCGGTATGCGTAGCGAGTCCATGTCGACGTCACGCACCTCGCCCCAGTCGCACGGTCGCTCGCCCGCGCCGCGTCACAGCGTGCGCCCTTCCCTCACCTATTTATTTTTTCCCCTCCCGTGTCCCCGAAGCTGGACGAGCCGCCGCGGGCCTCCCCCGGTGCCGCCAGCCCCGACCCCCCCGCGCCCGCGCCCTGCCCCCTCGCCGACGAGCCGGCGCCGCCGCCCGTGGCCGAAGACAAGCCCAAGGTGGACGCGAGACGCAAGTCCACCCCCTGGAAGACCTTCAATCTGAAGCGACAGCTCTCCAAAGTCGACCTCAAGTTCAAAGCCGCGTTCACCGTGCCTCCCGACAACCTGGAGGAGGCGACCGAAAAAAGAAACTCCCAGTTCTACTGCGAAACGGGGGAGGAACCCGAGCTGAGCCCGGTGGTGGGCGCGCCCGCGACCGGCTCGCCGGACGGCGCTGGCTCGGAGTGCTCGCCGGCGGAGGCGATCGAGGAGGCGGTCGAGCCCGCGGAGGCGCTCGAGCCGCCGTCGCCGCTGCGGGTGTGCTCGGACGTGTTCGAGCGGATGCACAAGGAGCTGCAGGAGAAGCGCTCCCCGGACGTGTACGAGCGCATGCACCGCGAGCTGCAGGAGCGCTGGCAGGACAAGGAGCGCGGGGAGGGAGAGGAGCGAGCCCCGCGCCCCGACAACCTGCCGCTGTTCGAGGAGGAGGGCCGGCCCGCGCGCCCGCCGCGCCAGAAGGGCAACACTAAGAAGGAGGAGGGCGGGGAGCGGCGCGAGTCGCGGCTGCTGTCGGTGCCCAACATCAAGTACAGCAAGCAGGAGAGCGTGCGCGACCTGCGCCGGCGCGGGACGGGCGCTGGGGGCGCGGGGGGCGCGGCGGGCGTGGGGGGCGCGGCGGGGTCCGCGACCGGCGCCACACCCTCCTTCGCCGGGACGCTCATGCGCCGCTTCAGTAAGTATCCAGCCATCCCGCGACGCATCGCTCACCTCACCCACACATCTGACATCACTAATGCCGGGTCTCACGAGTCTCCGACGCGTAGCACTTAGAACGTTTACTGTTCGCTGACGTAGAGTAGACCTTCGATCGTCTCGGATTGGAATGGTAATGGTTTGGCGATTTTTTATGTCGTTCACTAATAAAGTAGGTAAATTAGCCCTTTTTTATTAACCGGGACTTAGATTTGACGCTCGGTAGAGGTGATGGTAGTTAGTTATCTTACCTGATTCGTGTACAATAAAGCAAACTTTAACATTAACAATAATACATACCTAATGATAATAACGATCCTAACGATTTGTATTTAGTAGATTTAGGTTCGATCGAAGAGATCGCGAGTCGGCGACGACTCTTCGATGTGCTTCATGCTTTTTGTGATATTTGGCTTTTTATTTATTTTCATTTATTTTTATGAGTATCAATGGAAGTATTAAAATGCGTATATTATGTAAGTAATGATATGCACGTTCACTTGTATAAACGCACAGTGTGTACACATGTATAAGTAATGTATAAATAGGTTAGGTAGCTGAGGGTCACTGATGTGTGTATTTTTTTATTCCAAAGGACAAGGACTCGTCCGATGAAGACTCTAACTGCCTTAAATATCTATTCGCTGAGTTTTTCGGTAATTGAACATTGAATGATGATTTGCATCAGACGTAGGTGATCTCTGTGTTGTCGATGTCCTTTTGAGATGATATAGCTATTGAGCCGTAGTGGTAGCTCGCTTGTAGCGTCACCGCGCGAGCGTAGCCAGGTAGCGAGCGCGTCACCGCATCCCGACAACATTCACCCATCCGAGTGTCGCCTGTCCCCAGGGGAGTTAGTAGCGACTGTAGCCAGCCTGTGCAACAGGAGCGATGAACCCGCGCCCCTCGACCAGGCGCTGCCGGCCCCGCGCGCTCTAGGTATGCAACCGAAGCCGCTCGGCACTCACCGACTAACGGGACACGACGCGACTCCATCGCGGAACACGACTAACCGATAACTACCACTATCAACTATGGCACAGAGATCACTGTCCTCTAACTTCGTGTCGCGTCGATGTAGTAACAATCGTAACAGAGAGGGTCTTCCATGTGTCGCGGATCGGTGGTGGTGGTGGGAGCCTCGCCGGCGATACCGACTCCTCGCCAGCTCTCGGCGAACTCGCTAGTCTCGGCTCGAACCGTAACCGTACCGCAAGAGCTTCCATCAGCCGGTTCTGTAGTCGCTTGCGAAGGGGAGGTACTGCCGGCGCGGCGTGGCAAGTGGGAAGGAGGAGGAAGGCAGACGGCGCGGTGGTGGCGGTGGCGGTGGAGGTGCAGCGCGGGCTATGTGTTGTAGATGAACGGGCCGGGCGGCGGCGGCGGCGCGCCCGTACCGGGGGCCAGCACTGGCGGCAGCGCGGCGGCCGGCGCGGGCCCCTCGGGCGGCGGCGCGGCGGGCCCGGGCGGGGCGGCGGGCGGCGCGCGGGTGCGGCGCTCGCGCTCGCAAGGTACCCGCAAGCTGCACAAGTGCCTGTCGACCGCGTCGGACGTGTACGCCGCGCCCCCCGCCCCGCAGCCCTCGCTGCTGACGACGCGACAGTATTGCAGTTTTGGTAGTACAGTCACCTTGTACCGACTCGATCTCCTTCCGATCTGAAGCAGTCGCAATTTCTCTTCTTTTTAGTTTGTTGTCACCGTTTCGTTTGTCCGTTCTGTTGTCTGCCGGCTGCGGCCGGTCGCTTGGCGCCCCGGTCTGTCCCGGGTGCGGTCCGCATCTCACCTATCTTGTTGATGTGATTGGCATCTTGTTCGCCATTTTTGAGCTTAAAAAAAATATGCTTGGCATCATTGAGCGCTGCCATCATCTTATCTGCCGAAACTATGGAACGCCTCAGGCTGCAAAACTATAAATGGCATATGATCTACATATATTATTAATATTGATTGATTATTGTCGAATGTTCTGTTACTAGAAGTACTTCAGTGCCACCAAGCGAGCTCTGAGGTCTGTACTGCTGGTCTTAGCTATTTATTTTGTTTTATGTTATCGTTTCGTTCGTTAATTTCTTTCACACTTACTAAACTATACTTCCTTCCATTACTTACAACATCTAACTTCCTACATTAAGATGCATTTGTGAAATCGGAGATCCAATAACTAATTCATTAGCCTCGCACGCATTCACTGGATGTGGTTTTATGCATTATCAGAATTCTATAGGATCTTCTATTTCTTAAGTGAATGTTTAGATTTGTTTTTATTCTGATGGTCAACAATGACTCGCCCAATACATCGGTTACAGTAAATAAATTATTATGGACATTATAAATTACATTTAAGTAAAGAATTTGCATTACATTAATTAGCCCCTCTCTTGTTTACTCGAAAGCATGTCATGTGTCTTGAGTTGTAATTCGTCATTTATTCATTTGATAAATTTCCAATTTCAGATCGGCCTCATTTGAATGGTAATCATTGAATAATAACTAACACGCCTACTTCTTCATTTTAATTTACATTTCTAGTTGTGTTATCCAAGTAGATTTATGTTTCGTTGTCATCTTAAATTAAAACATAGAATGATAAATGATATCCTACTCTTTTAAATGGTGTAACATGAATGTCCACTTTGTCTATGTCGCCTGCGAGTCGGCCTTGTGTTACCTAATCCGAGAATATTCCCCGTAAACGGAGGCGCCATTCGGATTTCCAAAGTACATTTAACTTGTTCACGAACTTCATGACTTGGAAGGCACAGGACGTTATATCCGATACATATCATAATTTACATTTGAACAATGTTGTGGTCACACCACACCATAGCAGAGTACAATGTCGAACACTGATATCCGAATGGCGGCATTCCATCCACTGAAGACTGTTCACTTGTTCCGAAGATAATGCTTGTAACAATGATCGTTTTATTTGTCGGTACAGAACCACCTATTCCGCAGACTATCGCATCTATGGAGTACTTACACATAATGCAACCCAATGGTACCCAAAACATTTGCATTGTAATTTTCTTATGTTTTTTCTTTATTTTGATTGTGTGTTTATTTATTTGGCTTAGGCACGGGTTCCGCGCCCTCACTTTCCTGACACTGTAGTTTATATCTAGATTTGAAATTGTGGCTGTGACTGTCTATCTTGTTCTTACACACGACACTTCGATCGCACTGAACTTCAAGTGGCATGACTCTTATAGACGTTATTGAAAAGGTGACTTACTACTCAAAACTATCTCCTCTATATCTATTACATGTTTATTATTTCGATCGAAATCTATTGTATGTTATGTGTGCATAATAAGAGCGGAGCTTTCCATATTGTATCAGACATTATGTGATGTAGGTTTAAATATGTTATATATTAGTTTGTATACTCATGTTTTGTTAAAATGGTCGTTATTACTTAGTTAGTAGGTCCGACACGATCGTCATCACGTTCTTGTTTATTTGCCTCTGCGCGCAACATCGCCGACGCCGCAGATCACTCGCCTCTCGCGCGGCCTTACCTCTCTCTCCATGCAGGCGACGACCTCGTCGCTCTTCGACACATTCTTTTTTAATAATCTCTACACTGTTGAGTACATGATTATTATTTCTTTTCTAGCCCGTCCACAAAGCAAAAAGTTTATATGGCTCGTTTTTGGCTGCCTCTATATTCGGCTGTCATATTGTCTATGTATGCTTACGGTATTTTCCTAACTATGAGCACTAGTTGCATGCGCCTAACGATCGTCGGTTGTTGTGCACCGTTCCTTGTACACTAATCCTTATGTTTACTTGCATCTGACTTGTCTGTCCGTCCACGCGGCCGCTTTGTATTAGACGCGGACATCTAACTGCAGGCTCTGTGCTAGATATGGGGGCCTTTTACATATTGGTAGTTGTTAGTATTAGAGTAAATACTAACGGGTTTGCGCTTCCTAGAGTGGGGGCACCTAGTGGGGCTAAGGCTGCAGACGGGACCTTCAAGCTTCTGGCTACTGACCTGGTCATCAACCCATGACTCATTCCATCGCGTTATGTTGCTGTTTACATTTAATTTTAAACTTTGGCTCGACGCTTCTCACTCGCTCTATCATCGATTAGAGCTGTCTATTTGATGTGCTAGAAACTATGATTAAATGTTGTTTGTAGATTAAAATGGGGTGATCGGTGTTTTGACTTGTACCATGTCGGGTATTCGGACTAACTTCTGTATCATCAACCAAACATTATAACAACTAACAAACATGGCTCAACCAAAACACTAACCATCAAGACAATAACAAATTAAACAAAAATGATAACATCCAAATAAAAGTATAGTTCCCACTGATGACATTAAAATAATATAGATGACGTTGTGCAAATAAGCTGAGATTGGACGGGCATGCAACGCCACGCCTGCGGGCTCTCTCTAAGCATGATTCTTCTCCTGACTATCTCGATAAGGCACTATTGGAACGATTGCACCGGAATTGTGAATTTCAGCATATTTCACAACAGCACCAAGAACTTAGATTCCGTGGGCTACAGCTAGCTTTAGCTCTGCAACTATACCTATACCTTGTAGATTAGATTCTCCTGTTGGTGATTCAAGTTCGGTTACATTTTGTATCGTACGATTTTTTATGAAATATTATTGGTAATCAGATACTAACCTTCATATTATTTTTAAACTTTCAACAAAATCAATACGCGTATAGGTAATTAAGCCTACTAACTTAATTCTGAACTGGAATCACCAACGGTGTGCTAAGAATTGTTTACCACGTGAGGAGAGTGGCGCTGGAGCTGGCGGTGGTAAATGGTTCCTAGCGGTGCTGGCGGCGGGGGAATAATCTGTGCTTTTGTTGTGAACGGGCCGCGTAGACAAGCTGGACAGCTCCTTCTCGCGGTCGCGCTCCAGCAGCATGTCCAGCCTCGAGAACATCTCGCAGGAGGGCATCCAGTGCCTCGCCTTCGCCGATAGCTACATCAAGAAGTCTGGTAAGTACATATACCTACTTCGACTGTCTGCGCCTTTTTTGTTTAGCTTGATGTTGTAATTGTGTCCTAACTCGTAGATCCGACGACGCTGCTGCCGACGCTGTGGATCGGCACGACGCTGGGCTCGGTGCTCACCATGATGATCAGCCTCCCGGAGCCCGAGCTCAGGCACACGCAGCCCGTCGTCGTCTCCACCAGCGGTAACACCATCATCCAAAGAAAGCAGGTTATCTTTCCATTTTTGAGGGATGTCTACTAATTTCATTTCTTTTTGGAATGGTTGCAGGTGGTCCAATATTTAGGTTAAAAGGTTCGATCCTTACGATGTCATTTCTCGACTGCAATGGTGCTTTAATACCTTACTCATATGAAAGTTGGAGGGACGACAGTAAAGATGTGAGTACTCGTGCTTCATTTGTTTTAACCGCATCGAAACCATCGATCGTAAAATAGCTGACTCGAAAAGAAAGAGCTGTAATGCTACGGCTACATTATCGGCGACGACGCAAATGTTCTCGTTATCGCGATAGTGTAGCCGTAGTTCATTCTTAAATGAATATTGTGGTGCAGGTAAGAGAAAGGAGGGAGCGCACGCCGACGAAGCAGGGCTCCTCTAGCAGCAGCAGCCGCATGAGCCCGACGCCGGCGGCCGAGGGGGGGGGCGGGGGCGGCGCCCGGCGGGGGGGACCGCCAGTTCGTGGTGATCGCCTCCGAGAAGCAGGCGCGCGTGGTGGCGCTGCCGAGCCAGAACTGCGTCTATAGACAGCAGATTGTTGATACAGACTTTGTTGTTAAAGCTGAAATTGTTAGCCTGAAAGGTAAATATACTTTCAAGAAGTATCAAGTCAAGTCAGACAAAAGTCTTTGCTCGGTCAAATATGGCTCGGGTAACCAGGTGCGAGCGCATAGTTCGATCCGTCAGATTATGTAGTGTTTTTCCCAGTTGGTTCAAATAATCGAAGCTGATCCGGACATTTTCAGATAGTGTATGCTTAGTGAATTACTTATCGACGGGTCACCTAGTGGCGTACAGCCTGCCGTCGCTGCGGCCACTGGTGGACGTCGACTTCCTCCCTCTCTCCGAGCTCAGGTGAGTCCACTGGCCCCGCACTATCGGTTGGACCCTACTTTTTCTAAGATTCCATTCAGACTTGATGTGAACACGCTAGCTTTTAAAATAATAAGCCATTTCACAGCCTGACATTTTGGTGCTGTTCAACTAAATTTTATATGACATCATGAGTAATCGATTGAAAATCTATCAGTACTTTACGTTGGATCGATTGTTGAAACACTTGAAGTTGATAAGTGATAACTGATAAGATATTTAGCAAGTGTTTGCATTAAGAATGGATGTAAAGTGAGAGCGCAGGCACACGCTCTCTCAGTAATACGCGTGAGTGAGGCTCACGTCACGATAGACTGTCCACTGTCCACTGTCCACTGTCCAGTGACACACAGATCACTAATTAGACAACTTCTGTGCACCAAACGAAGGCACTAAATGATAAACGGCTTTTTTTTATTAGATATTACATTAGCTATAAATAGCTTACGCAATTTTATATCAGTATGAGGATGCAGTTTACGACTTGTCATTATACTTACATCCATTTGATATCATCCACAGGATTTTTACAATCATTCGCTATTTTATCATTTGGGAGCCTATCGACTAAGTTCATAATCGATGTTAGATAATATGTTGACTTGTTTGGTGCAAGACGACAACTCGATAGAATCGCTCGCCGCGTCTCATCTCGACTCTACTCGAACTATCCCTCGATACTCGATGGGGTTACTATGAGATCAGTTTTGTACCAAACAAGCGACGGTGTTATACTTATGTACCTATTCTAAATTAATTGCCGGCACACGCTACTAAGTACTTAGAGACAATATCTGTGCTATTTCCGAACACAAGTAGTCAAAATTTTGCAAATCTGTCGAGCACCACTGTGCTTACAATATTTGGCACTTTCTATTTGAGTTGAAATTGGAACAATCGGACATTCGCTACTATAATTATAACACACATCGATACAAAATGTCTACTTTTATTGAACCTACAGCTACACCGTTACCGATACTTTCTAACAAGAGCCTGATAACATCATCGTGCTTACCGATGTATAGACTAGGAGCTGTAAATATAGACACAGTCCTTAACACTTCATCAAGTCGAACTAGCATCTATGACGAGCTGCCACTCCCCTGAACTGTGCTAACGCTAACCTTGTTATACTCATGTACCTCCCTGCCGATAACATCTGTACCTAACGACTAATACACTTTTAATTTTAACAGTTCTGGTTTTATTTTACATCGACACGTGCTTTCAATTTGAGACATGTTCATAATAACATGCATGCGAGGTTTCATCAAATCCACGGCAACTGAATAACACATCCATTCAATACCTACCTATTGATCATTATAAAGAAATAACTGAACTATTCTTTGCTTTAACTTATTTATATATATAATAATTGAAAGCTTTCAAGACTTATATAAAATGTGACAACCTACATTCAGAAATGTGATGTGATGAAACTTTGTGATAAAATGAGAGCACGTGTCACGACTAGCAGCGAGCTGACTAGTGCCTGTGTTCCTGGTAGTTTCCAGACACAGTCCAAACAGAGGGGTATCATAGACCCAATGCTCTCCATATGGGGCCAACAGCTAATTGTTAACGAGGACACGGACCAGTAAGTCCCTCCGCCTTGTTCCCTCAGTTCGTGGAGCTCACTCCGGCCTCTGTTGCGTTAGACATGTTACTGTTCGTGTACTCAGCTTCGATACCCATGCCCTGCCCTGCCCATACCCTGTTGTGTTACTAATGATTTCAACGGTTACGGGCAAATCATTCACCATTACCTGTATTACATTAATATTGACCTTAGAAATGATGTGGCCCAATTAACAAAACATGATAAAACATACAGTTTGCAATGAATATTGACTGGCCTCTAGCTCAGTTGGTAATTGCTCTGCCTTCTGCGCCGTAGGTTCGATCCCCACCGAGATCAGATATTTGTGTGGTGAACATAAATGTTTGTTCTCTGTCTGGGTGTTATATTGTATTCTAAGTATGTATTTACAAAAAAAATGTATTTAAGTATTATATCAGCTATCTGGTTCCCATATTACAAGCTCTGCTTAGTTTGGGGCTGGGTAGTGTTGTGTGAATTGTCCACAATATTTATTTATTTATTTATTTATAGATCTTTATTAAAGGTGATATTAAAAGCCAAATATGTAGTTAAAGCAGCCATCTAAGCTAGAATTCATGTTGTGTCATTGAATAGCATAATATAATAAAATCAAAATGATTTGCCCAGCGCCGCCAGCTGCTTGTGAAACCGCTTGACTGTATGTACACTATGTACAAGTTGTCGAACAGCACACACACGGCCACACTACATCCCGTACCTACTACCGTCGACATGTACCGAACACGCCGCCGCCACCGCGATACATTCCATGTCTATATTCAGTTGCTTTCTCTTTGACGCTGTTTCTTCTTTCCATTCGCTGGGCTGACACTTGATCTTTACAGTACAATGCATCTTCTAGCGAGGCAAAACAGTTTCTTACAATTTACTTGTAATCGTCGGCGTTGGCGTCCAAAGTTACATGAATTTAGCATGTAAGCCGGCGACCGTAGGTTTTATTTGGTCGACCATCAATATTGGAAATACTTTTTTGCCTCACGAAATCGCTTACTCTCTGGACAATACTTCGCAGCATGAGAGCTTTTGGTGAGCTTTCTCGAATACTTTCTGCTTTTCTTTAACACTGCTGTCTCTCTGTGTTCTCGTATGTAGGTAGACGCATTAGATACGTGTTAGCGACGCTTTATGTTAGAAACTAATCAACCCTCTAGACACCGACAATATGGATGTGGATGAATAAGGTGAGATTATCAATTATAAAAAGATACAATATAGTTTCCGAACTGTCCCTTCGTCTTCAATCTTCACTTTTTCAATATGAATTCTCTGCTATCTTCCTTGAATTATCTGCTGCATAACAATTGAATTCTACTTTTTCTCTTTAAAAAGAAAACATCGCGGTTATCTCCCTAAAGTGAAATTATGTTTTCGTTATTCAGTCATATCAAAAACAATCAAATTGAATAAAAAAAAACTATCCGTTTATCTATGTTTAACGAAATAGTGAGTCTGATTCGAAGCGTAGCATAGAGCGCGGATGTTCACCGATCATGTAATGGTGTTCCAGGATAGCGAAGACATTCTGCTTCAGCAATAGAGGACATGGCTTGTATCTAGCATCAGCCTCAGAAATACAAAAGTTCACAATAGACGCAGAGTTCTGGTGAGTTCTAAATCAATTATACTTAGTTAGGTACGTATCAAATCGACGAACTATGGAGATCAGAAAATATAATGAGCATCATTTACATATCAGATTGGACCTTAACTTTCGAGTAGCTTTAAGAAGAGGAGTGTCAATATTTATTGTCACATTAAATTACACTTGGGATATAATGAAGGGATAAGAGAACCTTGATTTAAAAGAAGTATTGTGTGTTCCAGCCACAGTTTGTACGAGATGCTGGGCGAGCTGTTCCTGCCGCGAGACATGCCGGAGCCACCCAAGGAGAGCTTCTTCCGAGGCCTGTTCGGCGGCGGCTCGCGCGCGCTCGACAGGGAAGAACTTTGTAAGCACCACCTACTCACTTTTGATTACACGCTTTTCATGGAAAGTGAGCCACTCTTCCAATGCACGAAGGTGTCTAGAAGCAACAGTAATCGGTAATAATCTTTACAGATGGTAGAGTTTGACGGCCTGACTTCGACAGGAGAGAGTGAAAGCATTTTTTTGTTAATGTTGTGATCGTCTGCGTTTTCTTGCGAGATGTGTCATTCATACAGATTTATCGTTGATATAGCTCGACTATGATAGTTTTGTTGTGAAGCATGCAACCTGGCTAATGATGTAAGCCTCTAAAGATGTCTCATTTCAACTCCTGATCCTGATCAAGATCCTGTAGGTCATTTAGCTTGTCTATGAAATGCCACTCATTGAATATCAGTAGCATTATGTACTGAATAGCTAGAATAAACACGTCATATCACTAGGATCGGATCACCTCCAGGGGTCCAACGATTTAACCACGTCAATGTTTAAGTATAGTAATATGGCGAAAACTGTTCGTTGAATATAGCTACAATTCTGGTTTTACTTTATTACGCGGCAAAAAATTACAACTACGCATGGTGACTACGCATCACGACGCCATCTTCTTTTCTTCTTTTTTTCTACCCTAGGGATGTGTCTTTGCTTGATCCGATTAGAGATGTTCTATTCCCAAAACCGGTTAACAATAGACAGAACGGTAATCGTATGCCACGTTTTCTAAGTATAAGCATAACTCTGGTTCCGTCGTTGGCAATCCGCCGATGTAATGTTATGTGATGTAATGTGTAGGTAAAACCATCCTCGACGGGTTGTAGCACAATTAAAACTCTTCGGATAAGTATAAACATCTTACAATCTTTATAACTTTCACAATAAGCATAGCACGTTATAACACCCAACAACTGTCTGTTTCCCCCCAAAACCGGCCTCACAACTGTCAACTCGTTGACATTATACTGTTCATGACAGATGACATAACGGTAGTAAGGTAATTAAGTAACATGCTATTGAGCTCTCTATATAAAGCCACGTTACAAAATGTGATGTTGTGTTGCAGTCGGAGAGAGCAGCGGCCTGAAGCCGAACCGGACGGTGGCGAAGCACATCCCGGGCGGCAGCGCGGCGCTGGAGGCGGCGGGCGCGCGCGCGGGCTCGGCCGCCGCGGACGTGTCGCGCGCGCACATGCTGGTGCTGGAGCGCGGGGACAAGCTGTCGCAGCTCGAGGACCGCGCCGAGCGGATGAGCAACCAGGTCACTACACCCACTCACTCACTCACTCTATTACATCGCTATACCATCACACTAATATTATTAGCTGTAATAATATTAGTGCTAATAATAAACATTAGAAATGGAATCGATCTTACAAAATAAAGTTTCCTACTTGTAAAGTGTGAATTGTGCGTTTCAGGCGGGTGAGTTTTCATCGTCCGCGCACCAACTGATGCTCAAGTACAAGGACAAGAAGTGGTACCAGCTGTGAACGCACCACGCCACGCCACGCCACGCCACGCCCGGCCTCTCTACTCCGGCGCTTCCTACCTGATGCGGCGCCGTCTGCTGCCTTGCCGTGCACTGTACGACATTTACTACGAGCGGATATCGAACGGAAGTGTATACCGAATAAATAGTTTTGAACGTTGAAGTGCATTCTATTGTCGTTGCAATATTCGCGTTACTCACTGACAGGTAGTGCCATCTATTGGCTTTCATCTTTCACCCCAGTGCATGCTAGTTATAATAATGTATGTAAGCGAGTGTCGTTAAGAGATCGATGCATCTATAAGAGGGGTTAACGATAACTTGATATATTGTCGAATTTTCAGACTACTTAGAAATAGGGCGTTTCGATTGGAAGTTGGCGGTCGGTAGCACCATCAGTTCTAGGTGCTACTATTCGTGTGATTTTTTACCGTAGACCGTCGCCGCCAGAGCTTAGCTACCCACGTAGTGATCTTATGAACTTTATATTTAGACTCTTACTTAGGCGTGACTCGAAAACGAACGCACAAACTTCTCTCATGGATATTCGGTCAGTAGTGTCTCGCTTCCAGCCACACGCTGAATCGTTCAATTATTTCTGTGCCTGGTAGAGCGGTCAGTCAGTCTGTCGCGCGCCGCCATCCGGGGTGGTCGTGCGGCGCCGGCGGAAGTCGGCTAGTGGCGCCCTCGCTCCGCATTCCTTCACGCGTTGTCATTATGTAAATAGACGATAGCATATTAATATAAACTTATTCTTAAATCTTTTTATACAAAGTATTTTCAAGTAGTGATCGTCGGTCGTCGACTCTTTGCGATTCTCTCGTCTCTCTTCTGTTTGTTACAATATATTTTCAGCATTAGTAGGCTGCATGTATGTTACTTGTACTTATAAATAATTATAGCGATACTATTATTGTGTTAGTTTGTTTGGTAAGTTGAGATTATATTTTGATCTTTGCTGATTATATAACTATTACTTACATTTACCTACGATACAGGTAGTTGTAAATTAAATAGTTACGATAACGTTACAGAATAAACTCTAACGTAAACGATAGTTTTAGTAGAACTGGGTTGATCTGTAAAATATAAAAAATAAAGTACTTGTTAAGTAAATAAAATAATATTTTAAAGATTGGACAATAATTTTGTTACCTTTCTCACTGGCGATTACTTTGACACTCAGGTGTAAGTAGTTCCGTTCCTCCTATTTTATTGATATTTAACGTTATTTACTTCTTTCATTGGTGTGGTTAAAATTTGCTTTGAAACGTCCTTACATTATCATTTTAAATTCGTCTACAGTGTAGCAGGCAAACCTCGTTTTATATTGTCAAATGAAAATGTGAGATGTCGCTTCATTCTCCAAAGAGATCGGTGATGCATCGCCTTCGAACAAATAGCAATACATTTGCGGGTTGCAAGCCTAAACCAGACCAATCGGTGTCGTGTTGGTGTTGCTAGATATAAAAACTAAATTTTAGTAAAGCGATAACTAATATTAAATAAGGGTTAACGCTATTGTGTATATTATCGCTGGTTAATTAAGTGTGCAGAGAGACCTGTCGGCATGCCGTTATGTAGGTACTTGTGTTGTGAGGGAGAGCTTTAGCGGTTCCTTAAAGTAGAATACTTTCTGTTCTGTTCATTTCCGTTAATTGGGTGTGTGTTGCGACAGGTTTCGTCTGTTCTGTAAATGTAATAATTGATAACCAGTAGTGGATATCGGTGTATCGCATGGCAATAATTATTTTGTACGTGATTCCCCGCGGCCTACTCGGCTCGACACTCCTGTGCCGTGATCACGAACACATTTTGACATTTGTTGCCGTTAATGATACGGTACGTTAACTTTACCAGTCGAATCATTTCGTGATCTGGCCCCCTATACAGTTCGCTGTTTGCCGACTGGCTTTAGTTATTACTATACTGTGATGTCTTTATCTAACTTTCAGTACTCTTCCTTTTTTATATGTAACGTCCGATGGTACCTATATAGATTCGCCTTACTTAGCTTGCAATATACCTACCTACATGACTCTATAATAGTGCTAAGCTAGTTCAGTTATACTAATACGCAGTCTATACGTTACATGTATAGAATATATTAGTTAGCCGTATGTTATTGGATGCCAAACGTTTGTACTGTTTTGATGCTGTGTTTTATTATAGTTAACGTCTGTTAGTTGAATTGCAACGTTTGCAATGAGTTTATATCGTAGTTTCGTTCGTCTAGTGGGTGTTGGTAGCACCGTGTAGTTGTGTTGTAGTCACCGCAGTACCTATGTACCTTGAAACGGATGCTGTTCACAGATATCAGTACCTGGGAAGCATCTTTTAACCAGATTCATTTTGTTGGAGTTTAATCCGAGAAGACCTATTTTCATATCACAATTTACCATTTTAATGCGAGTTAAGAGTCAAACAGATTTAATCGGATGCCGAATAAAGGGATGTGCACACCGTGTACCTACCTACTATATCTGAGTGGCATATCATGAGGTATGTACCTACCAGACTGTACCAATACTTATCGCAAAGTACGCTATATCCTAAGAAACAACGTATAGTTTTGAGACGCGGCTTACCACCATTTTCTACCTAATTCTATAATAGGACAGAAAAAGTTTCATTTTCATTTTAACATCACTTAGTAATAAGTCTGAGTAATACCGAAAACCTTCACAATATAATAATGTTAAGAGTTTCATCTGTAGACAAGATGAAGATCGTTACAGTACCTACTACATATTTTATAAATAAAGTATTATTTGAAGAAAATAGGATATGTGTAATAACAAATATATTTTGTATGTTCATAGTTTAGTAGCAGATTATCAGATGTTTATACTTAGTTGAGAGGAATTTATTTGTGTGTAGTTATGTCTGTAAAAGATTCCTAGTCGTGGCGTAGCGCGGCGTAGCGTTGCGCAGCGTGGCGTAGCGTGGCGTGGCGTGGCGCGGCCTCCTCAGTCAGGGTCGCGGCACACGGCACACACGCTGGCGCGCTCGTTACCTCGTGTCGTATATTATACAGTCAGTCACTCATCTCGATCTACGTCTATACTTATTATACTATATTATAATAACAAGTTAAGTTTTGTGAATTCTATTCATTGTTAGTAGGAGTGGAACGCCATCGCGTTTTGTTCTATTATATTGCAATACTTAAGTATCTTGTAACGCAAGTTCCATCTCAAACGCTACAGATTCATTTGGAAATTATGGGACTAAATTATAAATATAAGATTTGTAAATAAATAATAAAACAAAAAAACTTGTGGCAAATTATTACCTGTTAATCTGTAATAATTGTAGGATTCCTTTCAACATTATTTTTTTAGGATTAGACGACTGTCTCTTTTTCTAAAACGTTGGAAAAAAACGAGGAAATTATAAAGAAATTATAAACTATACATATTGTATATAATAGATGCTGTTGAATTATACTGATTATTTAGTTTGGTAGATGATTATTATAGTCATTATACATAAATAAATTATGAAAACATTAAAATAAAAATATATCAAAGAATACCTACTGTCTTTTTATTTACCCATCAGTGAAACGCTGTCATATTATCTGACAGCATGCGATGGGGACGGCTTCACTGATCGCCATCGCCATCGTAATAGATGTGCGCAAGGCTTTACCCAAAAATGGTAATTAGATCAATGTTTAATTCTATAGAGATTATTTATCCACATAGATTTGGTATGTAGGTAGGTGTACCTCAAATGTATAATGAACTTATAAAAACATCGTAAGTTGTTTAGACGATTCAAATGTATTGGGAACTTGAATTGAAACGCGAACTGATTGAGCACCTTTTAATAAAACTTGAACTAAGATATTAATAATAACAAATACAATCGAATACTCTTACTAGTAGGTATTTTGCCTCGGCCCGTGTAGGCGGGACCTTCAAACCCCTCCCAACCCCCCCCCCTGAAGGTGTTATGGAGGAGAGATAGTTATATTAGAGTTTGGAATCGCGCCTTAACACTCACACAGAAGGTACAATAATTCTCATTTAGGCAGCCACATCCTATTTCTGCCGCTTGCTATACGGAGAGACCAGACCAGTGATAGCTAAGTTCAAGCTATATTCTCGCCGCTACAGCGAGCGTCTCAAGGTAGGTATACTATTGGGGAAAATCACACTCTTTGTGTATTACTGAACGCGCATATATTAAAACCTTTACAATATCCATGCTTATATAAAAGAGGTGCGGTTATTAAGGTCCCATATAGAAAAACATTAATAAAATTTGTTATACAGTGCTATATACTCGTATACCGAGAGGCTCGTACCACAGGAAGCTGTGTAAAGTGGGTGATCTAGTGGCGAGCTAAAACCGACAAGCCTGCGAGCTAAAGGCCTATTTCATAGCCACCATAATGGATCACCCACTTAACGTTTCAGCCATTATGGTGGCTATGACTAAAACTACATTGTATCGAGGGAGAAGCATACATACTAACAAGGACGGTCGCACGAAGCTGAACGTACAAATGTAATATATCACAAAATTTCAATTTATTAATCATTGAAGAGAGAAGCTGCAGCGTAACATGATCACAAAATTTCTATCACATTTTTTATAATCAACAGATTTTATACAAATTGCTTCTAATAGGCATGAAGACAGTAATCAAGTATCGCCAAAATATTTATCTGATCTAATGAAAAAGGATTCAAAGATTTTGATATATGTACTTAATCTCTTATTAATGTCGAGATTAATAAGTTATTTGTTAAAATAAATCTACAAAATACAACAATCCGCCACGATGGCTCAAACACCGGTCAGAGCGAATTACGTCACGTTCTCGTAAACGTCATTCCGATTTAGTACAAAAGCACCAATGTTTACTGTTGATATACTATAACTGTGACGTAATAACAGACGCCATGACACCAGCGAGCGTTTTGGCGTGAATTAGAAAATTTAAATTTAAATGTACTTTTATTGCACAAAAACCTTAATTTTCTACAGAAATATGATATATTTTAGACATAGTAGATACTTCTGAATATGATAGAAGAGATTTTGAAAATTAGTCGTCAGGCCTATTTGGTATTCGCTTAACATCCTAACAGCCGGTGCGTCCCAATTTGAGGCAATGTACTTGCATGTCGGTAACGTTAATGCACCCATTTTAAACCTGGTTAAATAACTTCATACCGGACATTAAAATACAAGTATTTTCATTAAAGATATATTTTACATAATAAACAGAAACTAGATACAATCGTAATCAACAATTCTAAATGCTTACGATTAGGTTTATATAAAATTTGACAACAACACTCAAAGGCAACTAATTGCACTAATACGTCTCACAGCTTCATAGTACCCTTAAATTACAATACTAGCTCCCAGGAAGACGATCCCACGACCCTTCTCCATGTCCGTGAAGCCGAGCGCTCACTAGGCTCGTCTAGAACCGAATCTCCTGCTGATGGAACTACAGGAGCCGTATCATCACGTGCTATTACCAATCAATCAGTTCAACACTTACTATTGTTTCAGTTTGATAGATGAGATGACTTTCATTCCGCCTTGAATGAGCTAGGCGGCGCGGAGTTCAAGGCACGGAACGGATCATCGATACAGAAAGCCTAATGGACGCTAAGCTTCATAATCTCTATTAATTTCTCCCCAATTTTTATTTAAACGATATTATATTCGTAAATCACAGTATTTAAGTAATAGGTTTTTGGATTTATATTTACAAAAACATTCGTCGTCTCCCTAAAATTCGGTGAAAAGTCGGTGATTTGATGCCACACAGTGAAACTAACATTTATTTGAACAAACATCGTCATTTAATTAATTTATCTAGTTGCATAATAAGATGAAGTTCAAAGGTTCTGAATCAGCCCTGAGATCAATTATGAAGATTAAATGAGCAAAAATATACGTCATGCAGATGGCCTTGGAAAAACTATTCAACTGAGATCTGATTCATAAAATAATTATTCAGAATACGTGCGAATACAACGCCTACCAAAAGATCGATTTAATAAATCAGAATCCATTGCTTATTCAAAGAATTCATTAAAAGTTGAGTTGGTTCTCTGTACTAATGCTGATTGCTAATGAATAAAACGTTATTTACAAAGAATAAGATCTGCTGATCAATCTGGCGTCATGAAAGTTAGCGAATTACCAATACAACAAAAATATTATTAGGTATATCAAATTTACATTTAGCACCTGTCAGCAAAGCCCGACGCTATAATAACATTCAAACAAATCTATACAGGGTGTTGCAGAATACTTCCAAAAACAGAATCAGGTAATACTTTTATTTTTGAAATGTATTATGGCATCAATGTATTTGGTTAACGCAAATACATTTTATTTAAAGCATGGTGCTAATTATGTGTTTGAAAGATATGATAGTGTTTTGCTAAATGGAACATAGCTAGCTGCCGACCAATATCAAACGCCTCAGATCGGCGTGTTATCTCCCGGAATCACTTATAGCTATAATTTGATACGGAAACACATTCATCAACATAAACCTCCCTCTTTGGGGAGGCATGCTACATTTTATACTCGGTTCAAGGTACAGTAATATCAAGACGGTCACTGTTCCCAACACAAATAGTTGGCGACACAAAGATAGCGTGAAACAACATCTGACAACGTCGTCGTTGTGTTTCGTCATTGGGTAGTTGTAATTAGACATTCATTTTTCAGAAGTGTACTTTTCTCACCCTGTATGTTTTAAGTTAATTAAGAACAAAAAGTTATGCCTAGCCATTTTGTTCAAATGAATGATGTTTATCACGAAATTTGTACAATCTCAAAACTAAATATACGATATGAATTCAATATGTTTGTAAAATGTGGAGATGTACTAAATGATATTAATAGGTTTCTAATATTCAACAATACAAAATACAAAGGCTAACTTTGTGTAATAATGCAAAAGTAATAAAGATAAATACGAAAACATAATAAAAAGGAATTTCATATGCGGAATTCTAAGAGATCTTTTACAATATTCATCCCTACCTCATTATATTATGACGAATTTTATAAAAAAAACTACGACTAAGAAACATAATAAACTACGAATAAACCAAATGAAACAAGTGAAGACACGCTCATTAATACAAAATCAAAAGTCTAGAATAGAATCGCCAACAAATATTTAAAGTCACTTCATTCGAATCATAAAAAAATACCTTCACGAATACCAGCTGAATAGTGACGTTCCGATAAGTCGATATGTCGCTACTGATATTGATTATCGATATGGATACAAAAGTGCGCATGTCTCGACAGTCATGCTCTATGGATTTTCTAGACTACTCTATTAAAATGCGACAATGTTTGAGACATAATGAATAACGCCTTATATTTTACACAAGCTATTTTACGTGATAAGGCTACACATTTCGATTATTATGTACAACGCAACGATTATGTACAGAGTAGACAACCATACAAATAGATGTCTGAACTCAACGAATTTATAATTGGACATTTTAACATCACATCGCTAAAGAGCGTTAGTTTAAATCACTGCTTTATTATTTAATAAGACTTTAGAAACTTTATACAGCTATTTATAATTAATTTAGTGGTGTTGCTTCCGTGGAGTTATCTATGGTTCAATAGTAACCTTTGACAAACGCGTGCAAAACAGAGCATTGACATCGATAGTTTTCCCCCTTCTCTAACTGTAGGAGCATTACCGATCGGCATCCATGCCTGCTCCAATATGCTCGCAAGTGCTCCAAACTAAGCTTTCGACCATTTCAATGTATACTTTAGTTCAATAAATACAAATGACAAATCGCACGTGTTTATAAACACCACTACGAATGATGTACAGTTTGGCATCAACTAGGTCGTCACTCGTATAGTGCGGGCCGAATGTTATGTATGCATGTGAGTATACATAACCTACTTGCATTAGGAAGCTCGACGGTCGCCTGACGGTGACGCTTAATTGATTAATTTATAATTCATCGTTGTACAATTATTGCGTAGGGTTACTAATAACAATTATAAATAACGTATTTAAATAAACATTCCAAACGGTTTGATACCCTGCGGCCTAGTTAGTGGAGTGATTCAGCTATTGTGGTTCATCATTAGACTATTCCTTATTTATTTATTATTGCTTGTGTATTGTTAACTTTTAAAGAGGATTAGGTCCGGTTAAATTAGTAGTTATTGGAGACATTAAAATGAATTTAACCATGCGATTGGTTTAGCGTTTTATTTACCTAAAAATGTAAAAAAGGGACATTGCATTTCATTTGGACCCCAATGTTCGCGTGCACTCAACTCAAACAGTGTCGTTTGTGCATGACAGATATTATAACTTTAGTATTAGTATATTACAATATTTCTAAGAACATAAGTGAAATAAAGCTAAAATAGTATTGCAAATTATTTAGACTTTATCTAAGTTGTATTAACATGTCCTAATTTTATGAACAGACTGTTAGTTACTGTGAAATGGGAATAATATATATTATGTACAGACAGGTTTGATATAGATATAATGCTCGAGGCCGATGCGCCGCACGGATGATGGACGAGGACCCTATCACTAATCGTAACATATAAAAATATAAAACATTACATTTAACGATTATATCAACTTTCAAATAAAATTTAAATCAATTTTAGAATAACCGTCGTTGAAATTTTAAATCAGGTCGATCAGGAGTAACATACGTTATAAATGCCGTTCTCTTACTAAATAACGTTTGATCACATTGAAACGAAGCGCATTCTATACACCGCTTCAATATATACACTCTACTCTAAATAAACGGAGGTCACGCACCACTTTTGGGCCGGTCTGATTCTTAACCTTTCTCGCTATACGGTCGCCGAAGAAATGTTGGCGCAGAGATCCGAACGATCAGCTAAAACAATATGGCGCTTCGATTAGCCAATCAGAAACGAGATCTTTGCTGGCAGCATCTACTAAATGTATGGCATGTTTTAGCCTTTAATCAGATCGGCCTTAAAGTTCGTCGTGACGTAGATGAACTAGCTACAGGGCAGTAGACAGGGCTTGGCGCATCATCTTTCGCTCGCGTCCGTGTCCTGTGCAGGGGAAGCGACCACCTCTATAGCGTTAGTATCTATCGCGGCTATCACTGTATCCTGAGGCGACACCTCATTGACCTTACACTCCGTATCACTGTCATCGAAAACCGGAGAGCTTTTCGATTCCGAGGGAATATCTTCGCTAGGTGACACACAATTTACCTTCACTGCGCTATCAGGTGTTCTTTGTACGGGACTGCTATCCGAAGTCTCATTTGCAACTTCAGCTGGTACTGTTACTTCGGTGGGTGAAGTTACTTCAGTGGATAAAGTGACTTTATCAGGTGAGCTGCCTTTAGTGGGTGAACAGACTTCAACAGGTGAACAGACTTCATCGAGGGAAGTGAGTTCAGTAGTAGACGCGCTATCAGCAGTGAAAGGTGCGAGGGCTAAAGGAATGGAAGTGTCAGAGGGGAAGGCAGCCTGCGCGGGGTTGCAGAACTCAGCGGGCGGAGTCACCGGGTTGGGGGTGTTCACCTCAGCCGTGGCTTCGGGCGGGAGGTTCACCTGCAAATCAAATGGTTTCGTTTCATCAATCTTTCATTAAAATTAAGTTTTTAAGTCATAGATAAAGCACAATAAACATTAAACAAGAGCTGAGTATAGAGTGAGTGGTGAATACCTGCGCGGGCTGCAGCGGCAGCGGCTGCAGGTTGGCGTTGACGATGTTGGCGATGGCGTCGGGGGACATGCCGCTCATGGCCGTCAGCAGGTTGTTGGCCAGCTCCGCCGTGCCCGCGCCCAGCCGCAGCGCCGCCAGCCCCGCCTCCAGCTCCAGCGGCCCCGCCCCCGCCTCCCCCCCCGCCCCCGCCTCGCCCTGCCGTCCCCGCGCGCCGCTCTCTCCCTCTGCAGGACAACACAACACACTCTACTATGGAGTACTGCCGTCACCAGCTCGCTGCCGTAGACTCGATCGGACGTAGAGCTTTCCGGCTAATAGGCGAGCAACACATGGCGGAGTCTAAAATCTAAGATCTGTCTATGACACTGCCGTAAAGTTGCTTGCCTATCAATATTTTACAGGCTGCATTTTTTGAGAATGTGCTCGGGAACTTCATGATCTCATATCTCCATCTCCTTTCTATCATAGGTCTAGAAGACGCACGGCTCATTACCACCCATACCAGGTGAATCTACCACCCATTTGCACCGAGCGTTTTGACTCCACTTTTATCATTCCATCATTCAAGGAATTGAATTCACTATCATCGTCTGTTTTTCCTGACCAATACAATCTGGGCCTCTTATAAGGCTAGCATGAATAGGAGTCTTCTAGACTGTCCTGCTACATCGTCGACTACATCGTCGCTTACCATCAGGTGAGATCGTGACCAAAGCATAATTTATTAAATTAAAAATGTCGTAGAAACTTAAACGTTCCAAAACATGGGTCAAGTGCACGAAAGGAGGCGCTCTTGAAATGCTTTCACTACCCTGATACGAAAGGCGCCGTGAGCCGAGGAAGAGGGATGAGGGGTACCTGCGTGGCGCGGGTGCGGCGCGCGCGGCCAGTAGGGCTGGAAGGGCTCCCCGGGCCGCGCGGGCTCGGCGAAGGCGTGCGGCGGCGCGGCGAAGGCGTCGAAGTGCGCCCAGCCCTCGCCGCCGGACCCGCTCTCCCACGCTGACAACACACAACAGGCATGAAGACAGTCATCATATCGCCTAAATATTTATCTGATCTAATACAAAAGGATTCAAAGATTTTGAAAAATGTATTTTATTCTCTAGTGGTAAAATAAATCTACAAAATACAACAATCCGCCATGATAGCTTAAACACCGGTCAGAGCGAATTACGTCACGGTGTTGTAAACGTCATTCAGATTTAGTACAAAAGCGCCAATGTTTACTGTTGATATACTGCACCGTGACGTAATAACAGACGCCATGACACCAGCGAGCGTTTTGGCGTGAATTTGAAAATTTAAATTTAAACGTACTTTTATTGCACAAAAACCTTAATTTTGCACAGAAATATGATAATAATATATTTTAGACATAATAAATATTTCTGAATATAATAGAAGAGATTTTGAAAATTAGTCGTCATGCCTATTCATACTACTGTAATCTTATAATGTCCCAAATGTACGCCCCTTTTTGGTACGGGGCTGCGCTGACCACTGCGCCATCGGATCCTAATCACACTCGACGAATAACTCTTTCGGAGTGTTCAGCACTAATGCGACCGTGGCTCCATCGATGAAGTAAGTAGTTGACTGTAACGTCAAACCTGTACTTGAAGCCACGGTAGCGTTAGTGCCACACATTGGGTACATAGTGCTGGCTGGGTACGTACCGGGCGCGGCCCACACCTCGCCGGAGTCGGCGTCGTGTCCGGCGGACGGCGCCGCTGTGGTGAAAGGCTCTCCGTCCGGCGCCTCATCCCACATGCTGGAAACATTATATATATACAGGGTTATTCATTACTAGCTACACAAACTGACAAGGCCTAATTTTTGGGTCGTGAATATTTGTTTGGACGAATCAATTAAATTCCTAAACTGATTTAAGTTTTTGCAACAAAATTTTATTTTTATTAATTTCTTTACGACATATTGCATAATGATTGCCATGGAGAACAAGAAGATGAACCCAGGCGGTGACAGAATCGCTCGCGGCGCGCGGGCGCGGATCAAATGTCAAAACAGGTCAGGCGGCTCGCCTTTGATTAAAAATGGATTGTTAGATGTAACAACGCGCAATGATTCGAAAAGATAATCTTTATCGATTTTCTCGGGATTTTCGTTACAAAACTTTGAAAAATCGTTTCATAAATATTTGTTATTTTATTTGCTGAACCTAGAGTATTTGTAGCTAATAATGAATAACCTTGTATACCTCTGTAAGAACATGTAAGTATGTATCCAGTGAGAGTTTATAAACGGGCCTGGTAATGAAGAATCTGAACGAATTGTGAGATTAACCTGCGGAGTCATCAGCAAATAAATATAAAATTTTACCAAAATACTCACTCATCGTCGAACCTCTGATTCGCTAATTCTAGGAAACTATTCTGTGCTGCTACTCTCTGCAAACAAACAATTATTGATATTAGTATTTATCTCTTCCGAGTGATAAAAATTTGTTGTGATGAATTAATATGAACTGTTAGCAATAATATTACCTTATCCTCGGATTCGAGTCCCAACCCCTCGGCAATGAACTGTGCCGAGTCGACGTGTTCCTCCGCGTTCCTCATCTGCAAGTAAGCACGAGTGTTAGCGAGCTGAAGACCCTCCACGAAGGCGAGGCTGCTGCAGCTGCCACATTACCCACCTCGTGGTCGCTGGCCAAGTCATCAGCCAAGTCGTCCATGCTTGCGGTAGCTTCCATGTTGCCAAACTGGGAACAAACGTACAATACCAAATTAAATGGACTCACGAATCTTTGTATCCTACACTAGCCCGCCTACGCCTGTGTATTCCAGAATGTTAAAGAACATCCATTTATGAATGTTTAGGAGCATTCTATTCTAATCAAAATTAAGAATTTTTAGATAGAAATAGAATTTCTTTACGTGATAGAAAAGGATTAATA
The DNA here is from genome assembly GCA_947578465.1 of Thera obeliscata. Lineage (NCBI taxonomy): Eukaryota > Metazoa > Arthropoda > Insecta > Lepidoptera > Geometridae > Thera > Thera obeliscata. Next base: position 15,201,097 of record OX387912.1, on the reverse strand, counting down.
ATCAAATAATTTTTATTTCACAAAAAATAGAGATTAATCTCTATTTTTTGTGAAATAAAAATTAACAAAATTAACAAAAATTAAATTAAAAAAAAATTCACAAAATTAAGTACAAACGAGCTACAAAAACAATATCATACTAAGTATATCTATCCTATTCTAGGGAAATTTTGAACTCGTACGTACTCAAACATAAAGTAGGTAGGGTGTGTTGGGGGTCGGACGAGAAATTCTGACATTTTCTGATTGACATAGAAAAGTCACTACATGTTAGAAAAGGATAGTCGTAGATTTTTGCAACATTTGCATTGATACTGTTTCTATTAGTCTAGCGTGATGTTATATAGCCTATAGCCTTCCTCGATAACTTTTCAACACAATAATTTTTTTTCAATTCGGACCAGTTGTTCTTGATTTCGATTCCTAGACGACTGACCAGATATTTATTTTCAGATTCTTTAATATGAAAAGTAGTAGAATGACTCACATCATAGTTTTCTCCAATCACGTCTGAGATGTTGTCCAGCTGTAAAATCAATTCGATATTAATAAGTAGTGCTTTGATAACAATTAGAATTAAGTATTTCAATTTAATCAAAAAACATAAGTTACCTCTTCAGTCGCCTCGTACAGATTGTCTGAAGGATATGTGCCGCCCTGAAAAAAACATAAAGTGTTATTATATTGCAATTTATTCTGAATCCCCTACTAACTTTTTTAAGTTAGTATAATGACAGGCTTGGACTTTGAATATGTGTGTGTGATCATAATATGTGTGCGCCCCCCTTCTCCGCCTACCCCCCCCCCCCCCACAGCAGCGCGCGCTCCCCCCCCGCTCCCGCCCCCCTGTGTGTGCGTGCGTACCAGCGGCGTGTCGTGCAGCAGAAGCACGGGGCGCAGCGTGTCGTCGCGGAAGGCGTGCCAGCGCCGCAGCACGCGCGCGTCCGCCTCCCCCTCCACGGGCCCCGCCCCCTGCCCCTGCCCCGTCCCCTGCCCCTCCCCCGCCCCCTCGGCCTGCGCGCACAGCCAGCCCAGCAGCTGCACCACGTGTCCCATGTAGCCGGCGCGCGCCGACCCGCCTCTGCGACACACAACACCGACACTCATCATTCCCTACTCATTCTACGTGCACGGAACTTCAATGAAATGATGAATGAAATAAAATGGAAATCCAACTTATCCCCTGCACGTCACTGAACTTGGTCGGCTCTTAACTTTTGGGACATTATAAACATCTTTGTGTGGTAAACCCTATAAAATCAATAAAAAGGCATTTACGCTAGCTTTTTTCAACTGACTCCATTATGAACTTTTGGTCCATGGGGTCCCAGTACAAAAATTTTTTTTAAGCAATTGTTTCCTCGGCTGGTCGACGCCACTGGTGACAAGAGGGCTGGCTCTTTTTTCGCACAGAGAATAGCTATTGCTGTTCAACGTGGGAATGCAGCCAGCGTTCTTGGCACCATGCCTCATGGACACACACTTTAGATTTTTAAGGTTTAGTTTTAATTAGTTTTAGTTTTTTTTGTTAATATTATGAATTTTCTAAAAAAAAAAAAAAAAACTGACTCCATTATGATTGATGTGTCGAATCATGTTGTGATGGCTCACAATCATTCTTTCTGGAAATGAATATGGTGTTGGTGGACTTCTGCCAACTGATGATGATGTACTGTTACTCACAGTTTGTGTTCGTTGTCTTCGAAGGCGTCCATTAGTCTAGTGAGCAGGTCGCACTCCACGAATAACTGGAATTGAACAACAACTATCCATTTACTCAGTTCCACTTCAACATACTAACATAACAGAACTGACACTAATTAGTGAACAGTCTACGTAAATGTAAGTAGGTAAATTCGGTGTTTAAAAATCTAGGTATTTAAAATGTATTTAAAACAGAGAGGAGAAAAAGAGAAGAGGCAGGTAAGAAGTACTGCTGATAACTTCTTTGATTTTTCTTAGTTTAAACAGTTTCTGGCTATAAGAAGGGCCTCTTCCGGTGTGGTTTCGGGTATGAATAATGCTAGAAGTGGCAGGTATAGTTACGTGTCGTGCGTAGTGCTTGCGGTAGAGCGTGTTGGCGAGCGCGTTCCGGCACAGCGCCACCGCCTGCGCGTGCAGGAAGTTGTTCTCCGGGAACGCGAACAGCAGCTCCACCAGCACGCCCGGCGTGCCTGCAACCAACGCGAGCGCAGCGTCACGCGCCGTCCCCTGCCGTCCCCCTGTCACACCCCGCGGCACTCACCCAGAGCCAGCAGCGTGGTGGCCACCTCCTCCACCTCGGAGAGCGCCAGCTGCGCGCACAGCGCTGCCGTGGCCACGCGCGCCGCGCCCACGCGCCGCCCCAGCGCGCCGCCCTCCCCCCGCGGCACCCCCGCCCCCGCCTCCTCCTCGCGCGCGTACTGGCTCGGCTCCAGCAGCAGCGCCTGGTGCAGCAACGGCAGGTGCGGCGCCACCGCCAGCTCCACGCTGCAGCGCTCCTCCTCGCTCTCGCTCCTGCGGAACGCGATAATGTACATCATGTTATTACGATGCCAGTTAAGCCACGTGCACACTGGACCAATTCAAACATGATCATTTACTTTTTTGTTCTGGCATATGATACTTATACCATGTCCTTGATACTTTATGGGGCGGATCCGACTTGGTTAGGTTAGATTATGTTAGAACATAAAAATTACGCACAAGGCGAGCGAGCAGAGCGAGCGTGCCGCGGTAACGGCCGCCGCAGTGCCAGAGAATGTTTTTTTCCAATAACCTCAAAAGAGCTGCCTGTTTAGTACAATTATTCATCGCTAGATAAAAATAATAATAATCGAAATATTAATCTGCAACAGTGTACATGGGCTTTTACAATTTTCCCGTGGAAAAAAAAGTGGCATCGTCTTAACAGTGCGTACATTAACTGGCCGTACATTAACCGGAGTCGCTCCTGCAATGAGTACACCATCACAATGAGCGGATGGTGTTAGGGGGCGTCCATAAATTACGTGAGGTGTTTTTTCAAAATTTCTGTCCCTCCCAGCCCCTGGTGAGAATGTCGTGAGATTTTGTTCAACTCCCTTCCCCAACTCCTAATCTCACGTGAGATTTTAAAAAAATGTGGGTTTCTTAGGAAAACGCGTTGGATTGTTATTGTAAAAAAAAAAAATGCTTCGTGCTTTTATTTACGACTAGTTAAGACTAGTAATCAATATGGTCGAGTGTAATAAAAAATAAACAATAGAATACTTAAATCGTGACTACTGTGATTAAAAAAAATGCTTAAAACGGGACCAAAATATTAATATTTTTTTTTATTGTGTGATATTTGTCGAGACCCTCCCTCTCTCCAACGTAAGATTTGATGAGATTTGACTCGACCCTCTCCCCCCTTAAACCTCTCACGTAATTTATGGGCGCCCCCCTATGGCCTGCGCAAGTGCGCACACCTAGTTCGCTGGCGGTAGCGAACAGTGAAACGCTGTCAAATATCGCTGTCAAATCTCAAATCTGACAGCGATATTTGACAGCGTTTCACTGATCGCTACCGCCAGTGAACTAGGTGTGTTCGAACCTTTAGTACTACCCCCACAAGTTCATATTGCGATTGGCGGCCATCTTGATGACGTAGTCGACGTCGCACCGTCACGATTTGTGTTTTCAGAATCGACACCCTGAGGACATTTAAATGTCGAAGCAACTAGTAATTTTAATTTCAATTTTTTTTGCTATTTGTCCTTTTTTGCGACGGCTGACGTCACGCAGCTGTTATTGTGACAAGGTTCCATCGCAATATCAAGTTGCGGGGCTTGTAGTGCGCGCGATGAGGGCTGTACTCACGTGTGCGCGTGCAGCAGCGTGTGCAGCAGGGTCGCGGCGTGGTGCAGCGCCTGCGCGCGGTGCCGCGGCGCGCTCGTGAACACGTGGCACAGCACGGAGCGCACGCACGCGCAGCTGGAGGCAGAGGCCCTAGGGTGAGGGTTGTACTCACGTGTGCGCGTGCAGCAGCGTGTGCAGCAGGGTCGCGGCGTGGTGCAGCGCCTGCGCGCGGTGCCGCGGCGCGCTCGTGAACACGTGGCACAGCACGGAGCGCACGCACGCGCAGCTGGAGGCAGAGGCCCTAGGGTGAGGGTTGTACTCACGTGTGCGCGTGCAGCAGCGTGTGCAGCAGGGTCGCGGCGTGGTGCAGCGCCTGCGCGCGGTGCCGCGGCGCGCTCGTGAACACGTGGCACAGCACGGAGCGCACGCACGCGCAGCTGGAGGCAGAGGCCCTAGGGTGAGGGTTGTACTCACGTGTGCGCGTGCAGCAGCGTGTGCAGCAGGGTCGCGGCGTGGTGCAGCGCCTGCGCGCGGTGCCGCGGCGCGCTCGTGAACACGTGGCACAGCACGGAGCGCACGCACGCGCAGCTGGAGGCAGAGGCCCTAGGGTGAGGGTTGTACTCACGTGTGCGCGTGCAGCAGCGTGTGCAGCAGGGTCGCGGCGTGGTGCAGCGCCTGCGCGCGGTGCCGCGGCGCGCTCGTGAACACGTGGCACAGCACGGAGCGCACGCACGCGCAGCTGGAGGCAGAGGCCCTAGGGTGAGGGTTGTACTCACGTGTGCGCGTGCAGCAGCGTGTGCAGCAGGGTCGCGGCGTGGTGCAGCGCCTGCGCGCGGTGCCGCGGCGCGCTCGTGAACACGTGGCACAGCACGGAGCGCACGCACGCGCAGCTGGAGGCAGAGGCCCTAGGGTGAGGGTTGTACTCACGTGTGCGCGTGCAGCAGCGTGTGCAGCAGGGTCGCGGCGTGGTGCAGCGCCTGCGCGCGGTGCCGCGGCGCGCTCGTGAACACGTGGCACAGCACGGAGCGCACGCACGCGCAGCTGGAGGCAGAGGCCCTAGGGTGAGGGTTGTACTCACGTGTGCGCGTGCAGCAGCGTGTGCAGCAGGGTCGCGGCGTGGTGCAGCGCCTGCGCGCGGTGCCGCGGCGCGCTCGTGAACACGTGGCACAGCACGGAGCGCACGCACGCGCAGCTGGAGGCAGAGGCCCTAGGGTGAGGGTTGTACTCACGTGTGCGCGTGCAGCAGCGTGTGCAGCAGGGTCGCGGCGTGATGCAGCGCCTGCGCGCGGTGCCGCGGCGCGCTCGTGAACACGTGGCACAGCACGGAGCGCACGCACGCGCAGCTGGAGGCAGAGGCCCTAGGGTGAGGGTTGTACTCACGTGTGCGCGTGCAGCAGCGTGTGCAGCAGGGTCGCGGCGTGGTGCAGCGCCTGCGCGCGGTGCCGCGGCGCGCTCGTGAACACGTGGCACAGCACGGAGCGCACGCACGCGCAGCTGGAGGCAGAGGCCCTAGGGTGAGGGTTGTACTCACGTGTGCGCGTGCAGCAGCGTGTGCAGCAGGGTCGCGGCGTGGTGCAGCGCCTGCGCGCGGTGCCGCGGCGCGCTCGTGAACACGTGGCACAGCACGGAGCGCACGCACGCGCAGCTGGAGGCAGAGGCCCTAGGGTGAGGGTTGTACTCACGTGTGCGCGTGCAGCAGCGTGTGCAGCAGGGTCGCGGCGTGGTGCAGCGCCTGCGCGCGGTGCCGCGGCGCGCTCGTGAACACGTGGCACAGCACGGAGCGCACGCACGCGCAGCTGGAGGCAGAGGCCCTAGGGTGAGGGTTGTACTCACGTGTGCGCGTGCAGCAGCGTGTGCAGCAGGGTCGCGGCGTGGTGCAGCGCCTGCGCGCGGTGCCGCGGCGCGCTCGTGAACACGTGGCACAGCACGGAGCGCACGCACGCGCAGCTGGAGGCAGAGGCCCTAGGGTGAGGGTTGTACTCACGTGTGCGCGTGCAGCAGCGTGTGCAGCAAGGTCGCGGCGTGGTGCAGCGCCTGCGCGCGGTGCCGCGGCGCGCTCGTGAACACGTGGCACAGCACGGAGCGCACGCACGCGCAGCTGGAGGCAGAGGCCCTAGGGTGAGGGTTGTACTCACGTGTGCGCGTGCAGCAGCGTGTGCAGCAGGGTCGCGGCGTGGTGCAGCGCCTGCGCGCGGTGCCGCGGCGCGCTCGTGAACACGTGGCACAGCACGGAGCGCACGCACGCGCAGCTGGAGGCAGAGGCCCTAGGGTGAGGGTTGTACTCACGTGTGCGCGTGCAGCAGCGTGTGCAGCAGGGTCGCGGCGTGGTGCAGCGCCTGCGCGCGGTGCCGCGGCGCGCTCGTGAACACGTGGCACAGCACGGAGCGCACGCACGCGCAGCTGCCCAGCGCGCGCGCCAGCTGCCACGCCGTGCGGGACCTGCGCACCACCCACCACATCTTAACGTCACCCACTCCACCCACTCACTCACTCACTCACGCCGCCGAGCGACGTTATAGCGAGCGTCATGTAGCGAATACACATTTAATAATGTAGATGTAGAGAGTATGAATGAACGGCTGAATGGCAGAGGATGTATTGTACGGCACCTGGTGGTGCAGGCCTCGCCGGCGCAGCCCGTGGTGACGAGGTCGCAGAGCAGCGCGGCCGCGTTGGCCGCCGCCACGGCCGCCACCCGCTCGGCGCGCGCGGCGACCTCGGCGCGCGAGGCTACCGAGCCCGGGGACTCCCCGCCGCCCCGCCCCGCAGCCGGCTCCATCGTGCCTGGACACGAACAACACTTTTCACTATTACACCTAGCTGCCGCCTGCGGCTCAGCTCATGTAGTAAGTAGTGATTGCAAACATTAACATGTAAACACTATCTCTTCAGGACCTGTTCGTTTTTCTACCTTGTAAGTGCTGCCTCAAATAAAAGTATAAATAATAATTTTGCATCAAATAATCGCTAGTATTCTATTAGTAGAAGTGTGTGAAATGTGTAACCGTCGTGATTGGTCCGATCGTCTGCGGGCGATAATTCCTTCTCGCTCCGCTCGCGCTGCCCCTTTTCGGGCAGGTCTGCGGGGGCGGACGCGGGGGCGGGGGCGGGGGGGAGGGCCGCGTGCTCCGGCGCGTACGAGCCGCAGATTATCTGCACCAAGCTGTCTATGAACTGGTGCTCTTCTAGCCACTGAAACAACACACCCTCTTTATTTTCATGCGCAGATTCTAAGCAGATAAATAATAATAATCTTTATTAGGCTTCACAAAAATGTAACCTTAAAAACAATAACATGTTATTAGGTTACATTCTTGTGAAGCCCAATGAAAACATACAATTTTAAAAGTAGCACTCTGATTAGACATCCACTGAATAACACAAAACAGATTATCAAAAGTGTGGAATACATTCCAAACCAGACAGAACAGATTAGACGCAACAAACAGATAACCTATGATAAAACACCCAAACCCCCAACTTTGTTAAATTTTTAACTAGCCAGCTTAAATTATATAATTTAAGCGGACTAGCTAAAAAAATAAATCAATCAATCAAGCACCAATATAATGACTTTAACACAAGCTTTTGAATCTAAAACTAGAATAATAAGTCTAATAATAAAAAAAGGAGCGGTTATTTTCAAAGAATATAAGTATTTGCATATGCATGAATCATTATTGAACGGTAAAGTAAGCTTAGTTAGTACCTACAGGTAGAGGAGGAGAAGAGAGAGAGATGTATGTGTACCTCCATAATAGGTTTGTTGAAGAGGTCGTCGAGGCGGATGAGGTACTTGAAGGTGTCTGCGATGGCGGACGTGGATATGTGCCGCAGCAGGTTGGGCAGGAAGTCGCGCCGGGACTTGAAGAAGTCCAGCACTCGCAGGCACACTATGTGGTACAGATACCAATCCTGCAAGTATATGTATAGCTGTGAGCTATTACAACTATGCTAATTAACTAATGTACACCAGCTCATTAAAACACCAAGATTCCAATGTTGAGACTGATCACTATGATAAATAAATAAATAAATAAATATTGTGAACAATTCATACAACACAATCTAGCTCCAAATTAAGCAGAGCTTGTGTTATGGGAACCAGATAGCTGATATAATAATTATACATATATTATACATTCTTTTTTTATATAAATACATACATATTAGAATACAATACAACACCCATATGATGAGTCAGATATGACAATCGCACGACTTCTTATTTCGGTCGCAATTTGCATATTTTATTAGTTGGTTGATTTTAAAATCTGCATTATGAATAACAGTTATCCATTTAGGAAACAATACCTGTTTAGGACTTCGCTCGAGCAGCATTTCAATAGTTTTACTGAAGTAAGAAGCCAACAAGGGATTCAGTGGTGGATCTTTATTGATAAAGTCACAGAGCCTGTTCATCTGAGTGGTGTCGAGTGTGAGCCGGTCGCTGAGAGTGGACAGGTGGCTGGTGAGCACCTCGCAGGCAATGCTGGCTTGCCGGTACTGCTGGGATAGCTCGACACTCTTTGAAGGCTCTTCTGTGATGAGGGTTATCAGCTCGCCGAGGATATCGGGCCGTGTGAGGCTGGAATGTTAGAACAATATTTAATAACAGGATAAGAGTTCTAGTTATACAACTGCTGGATGCAGTTAAACAACTACTGCAGGGAGGTGGAGAAACCAAGGAGATACACATAAACATTTTTTGTTTATATTGCATGTTTTTTTTTATTATATTGTCAAGTAGCTGTGGCTTGTGTGGCTGTCTCAGTGTTCAAATTGTCTGTTATTACGAGGCAATTCCAAAACATAAAGTACATTATAATCACACCTGTGGGACCATGGTAGCCATATCTGATTTTCACATAAAAGATCCTGGCATACTTCTTTCCCTTTACTTTCATAACATTGTTCAAACATTTTACACCATGCTACTGTACTACAAGGATTCAATTGGAATCTATCAATTTGTTTGATCTAATAGTAATACCTGCACAGAATTGTGCGTACATTAAGCCACAACTTAGTGCACTTACTTAAACTAAAATCTTAAATAAAGTTAATTAAAGCTATGTAGTATGTATGCATACTACGCAGGTTTAATCAAGTTTATTTAAGATATATCTACAAATTTTCCGAATTATTTTATTTACACTCGGTGTGCGCGCTGATCTCAGCAAGTAGGCCACAGGTCTTTTTGGGTGACGCTTGACATGTCTTTGAACTTTTTAGGTTTTCCAACATGCCGGTTTCCTCACAATGTTTTCTTTCCTGGTGACTTAAATTTTGGGAAAGAAAATCTCATTGGATTGCATGACCAGAATCAAAACCTCGACCTTGGGATTGAAAGACGGGGCCGCGACCACTAGACCACCAGTGCTTTCTACTACCGGGAATCTTAAACATACTAATTTTGAAATATTACACAACTAACACTGGGTACATACTTACATAGCATACTACGTAATAGCCAACAAATTGCTTTAGGCATAAGTATTATTCCTTTAAGTTATGTTGAACATGTTTGAAATAAAAGTTTGTATATATAGATATGAAATGTTGCTACAAGTTTTGATCAAATCCTTTGTTTTGGTATGTTAAATGACCTTTAATAATTCAATTTAGTTTTAGTGGCCCTATAGAGTAGGTATAAAAACCTTATTGTTGTACTTACAACTGTATGAGAGCTTTATTATCCGCCTTGCACTCTTGGAGAATGTCATCAGCCTCCAGCACAGTGGCCAGAGTTACATTCTGAAACCAAGTCATCAGCTTAAAACCACTTACAACATTGAATCTAATACACTTGTTATGGCGCCTACACAATACCATACTGATCTAATAACTTCAAACAAGTAAATTAAAACAAATAACAGCCTGAAACCACCAAGTCAGCCCCTCATAACCATGAATATTTGAACTGATACGCACCTCTTCCTTGAGAAGGAAATTGAGCTCCCTCATGACCATAAAATTTCCACTCCAAAACATAATTAAAATTAATAAGTACAACTGGTGTACATAGATAATTATTATAAATTCATAGAAAACTACACTGTATTCTTTTCCAACAGAGTTTTTCGTTTACAATGGTCGAGTGCAACGAACGATCCGTCCGTTTTCTTTTTGACATTTCTATTCTGTTTGACGGCATCGTAACGCGATGTTCAATCAATCAAACTTCAAGTCTGTGTTTGTCATGCATGTCAGTGTTTTTTTTTTTTTTGTTTCGTTGGAATAAAAGATCATCAACCATAGAACACATACATCTTAATCATAAGTCGACGTGCTGTACAGCGCTACTGGACAAAATGTGCCGCTTCTTTCCATAGGCCTTCTAGCGCGACGGCGCGATGACGATCAGTGAAACGCCGTCGCAGGCCTATAGAAGCCCGCTCTTTCTAATCTATCTATAGCGCCTTGAACAGCCGCGAATGTGGATGGATTTCGCACCAACTATTCGTGCATCGTGCAGTGAATGACGCTATGACGTTTACCTTTCTTGCGATAAGCATGGCCGCATGGGCCAACCAAGCAGAGCCGGAGCCATGGCCCATGGCTGTGGGGTCTGGTATTGCAGGTAGCCTGCACAGCGGTCCACCCGTCCAATACGGCCCACCTGATGGTAACCGCTTCCCATCAGGTGGTCCGTATGCTATATGAAATTGCCTATCCATGAACGACAGACTGCCGATAGGTTGGCAAGTTGGCAAGTTTTATCATCCGCACTTGGTGTGCGGTCAGGTATTTTCCGCTAGTGGGCCCTTTTTGCGTGACCCTTGACACGTGTTGCTTGAACTTTTTGAGGTTCTACAACACGCCGGTTTCCTCACGATGTTTTCCTTCACCGTTTTGAGAGTACTGGCATAGTGCACATAAATTTTCTACAGAAAAACTCATTGGTACACGAGTGGATTTGAACCCACGACCTTCGGATCGGAAGGCGGGGCCACTACCACTAGACCACTGCCGATACGGTTTCCTACAAGGTAGGGTAAGTAATAATTCACTGCCACTGCTAGACAGAGAGAGAAAGGTTTAAAATAACTATGAAAAGGTACGTAGTATATTATTATAAAATAGCGCACAAAATATTATCGCTTCCCTAAAAGCTGCATAGCGAGCGCCTCTGCTTCTCGAACCGACAATGAAGCCGAGATGTCCTGGACCTTCTTCATCTTACGCGGGGCTATACTTTCCTGCGGGATCCCTTTGCTTTCAACCAGTTTCCTTTTGCTGGGCCTGTGAACACAATATAATCATAAAATTATTCATCTTTTCCTGTTGATTTTAGAGGTGAGGTACGTACCTACTACCTGAGCTGCGCATTTACAAGCAATGGATGGAAAGATTTTTTAGCCTGTGTGAAAGCACTAGTTGTAGGTACCTCATAGTGGTCCCACCTTTTAATGTAGGCGGCTGTGACCTCACCCCTGGAAGCCTATATTTTGCTGAAAGTTTTCTCAACATACCTATGGAATACCTTCTCTGCTTCTGATTCATTGTCATCATCGTCAGAGTTTCCTGATGCAACCCCAGTACTCTGCTGATCAGAATCACCATCAACACTGGAAACTTTTCCACCATACACTTTGTCAGGATCTGGCAGCCAAGATAGGTCAGGTCCATCTGACTCAGACTGGGAACCAAAGTCATCCTGTTCCTGTTCATTCTCCTTCTTCTTATTTTTGAGTTTGCGTTTCTGTTCTTTATGCTTAGCTTTGACTTTCTCCCTAAATCTGATCTTGTCAAACTTATCTTCTTCCTGCAATACCTCCTTAGCTCTTTCAATATTGATACCACCAACATCTTCATTGATGAACTGCTTGGCTAACTCTGATTTCACATCTTTTTTTTCATCATCAATAGCTTTACCATCTTCAGAAAATTTAACTTTGGTGTTCACTTGAATTTTTTTCTTTAGTATTTTTTTAGCTACTGCTGCTTTAGTTATAGGTTTTGCTTTCTTTTTAGACATAGGCATTTCATCTTCTGGAGTAATATCATCTATTTCAACATCACCTTTCTTTACTTGGAGGAAATCATCATCACTGCCATCATCTTTGTGGAAATCAAATGATTCATGTTTTTTACTTTTTGGCTTTTTTATTGCCTTTTCCACAGCTGGTTCAAAGTTCTCTACTTCAGCATCAGAGGCATTCTCAGTTTTTGATAATAATTTATCAATAAAAGTATGATTTTCAGATTCATCAGCATTTTCCACTTTTTGTGTATTTTTCTTTTGGAATTTATACATAAATTTAATTGTGGGAGGAATCAGCAACCCTAAAGAGCGAGCAAATGCGTCTGTGTCTAATTCTTGTACATTGAATATGTGTTTGTTCTTCATCATAGACACAGACTTCACATAGCTGACGAATGCCCGCTGCGCTGACTGCTTCAGGTCTGTGTTGTCAGACAATAAGCTCTCAATTTTTCTTTGAGGTGCCTGGACTTTAGCAGGATCAACTGATATTTTATTTATAGGGATCTTTGTTTTTTGCAAATCTTCTACAATTTTTTCTTCACTGGGAACTAGCATGAGCAAACCTTCTCCTTTGCCAAACACTCCTCGGGCAGTTCGACCAGCTCTATGGATGTAGGTCTCCACATCCTCAGGACAATCCATTTGAATCACCCAATTGACTTTAGGAAAGTCAAGACCTCGGGAAGCCAAGTCTGTAGCAAATAACACAACATTTGACTTCCTACAAAACTCATTGTAGATCTTCTCTCTTTTTTCCTGGTGCAGTGTTCCATACAGAGCCAACAAGCTCACTCCTGGCCTCAGTTTACAAAACAACTCATAGATGTATTTGACTTGCTTGCAGGTAGCCATGAACACCAGGACCTTTTGTTTCAAATGGTTTTTGATGAATGACCATAATATGCCAAGTTTCTCATCAATCTCACAAACTATGTAGCTCTGCTGGAGGAATTCTGGGGTAACAGTAGCTGCTTGCTCATGAGGAGCTATGTATGTAGGGAACTTTAAGCTGAGCCGAGCAAGGTCCTTCACAGACTTTGTCTGAGTAGCTGAGAAAAGAAGAGTTTGTCTTTCAGGAGGCAAGTTTTCTATAATAGCATTCATAGTGGTCTCAAAGCCCATATCCAAACATCTGTCCGCTTCATCCAGCACTAACATCAGGAGCTGGCTGCAGTCAAACAAAGGATTCTCATCCATGTGTTGAAGCAAACGGCCTGGAGTACTTATCAAGATGTTCATTTGATCCATCCTTTTTCGCTCAAATTTAAGATTCTGTCCTCCAATGATGAGCCCAGCTGAGAAGTCATGTAGACTACCCACCTTACGCAGCGTCTCGTATATCTGATAGGCAAGTTCACGAGTTGGGGAAATTACAAGTGCTCCTAGGCCATCTAACCTAGTCCATTTCTTACAAAATAAAATCTCCAATATTGGAATTAAAAATGCCAGAGTTTTCCCTGAGCCAGTTTGTGCTGCTCCCAGTATATCTTTGCCTTGTAAGGCGTAACCAATAGATTGTTTTTGAATCTCTGTTGGGCTAGTGTAGTTATTATTCTTTAGCCCTTTTAAAGTTTTTTGGGACAGTGGAAAATCACTAAATGTCTTTATTGCATCAGGCACAATCTGAAAAACATAAAGAAGATTGATTGATAATGTGACTTGGGTACATAATAATAATAACTTATGTACTAAGTATAAATGGGCAGTATTGGTAGGTTAGGGTTTTATTTACCTTTTCGTACTGAGCTCCTAAATATTGTATAGCAGCATCTTCCTCAACACTCTTTTTCTTTCTGGGTCTGTACAGCTGGACTTTCTTTCGTCCTCCCTGCTTTTTCTGTCCTTTATCATTTTGTTTCATCGTGGTAAATATAGTTCTAAAGTTTCAGATTGGCTAATAAGATTGGCCGATCTTATTTTCACAAAAAAGAAGAAGCAGATTTCTATGGTTTATGTGTGCGTATACGTACGTATGTATATCTACATTTGTGTGCGTAAATCTTCTATTTCAACTGTCAAAACTGACATCTCAACTGTCAAATGTCAAGAGGTCAATGTCATGCTTGCTTCTGCTTGCTACTGTTCTATAATTCTTGCTAGGCTATTTCGGGATGCGAGCTACTATTTACGAAATAAAATCGGGTGCGGTTAATGTACAACCATGGATTACACAACCCGAGAAAGCACGGCCAGGAAAGCACAGGCAGGAAAACACAGCCAGGATTTGGCAACCAATGTACATCAATTCCATGGCTGTACATTCTCAGAACGTTCCGAGATTGTGCAACCAAGGAAAACACAACCCTGGAATACACGGCCCGGAATTGATGTACATTTTGGCTTCAAAATCCTGGCTGTGCTTTCCTAGCTGTACAAACGTGTGCACACCCTGGAATAAACAACCATGGAATTGGCTGCCATATCTCTGTGATTGGTGGATTGGCTATTGTCAGTCAACCAATCACAGAGACTGTCTGATTGATCGGAATCCTATGCCTCATTTATCTTTAGCTACAGAGTAAAAATTGTACTATCCTACTATCCCAATTTCGATTAGACAAATAGCATAGATGAAAAAATTAAATTCTGAATTGAATTATTTCACACACTTGACCAGGCACTAATTTGCACTTGTATTGTAATGCAAGTAGATACATAATATAATACAGGTGACAAATTCGTTATTCATCGTCACGCATTAATAGAAACACCCTTTCGACAACAACTACTTTGAGTAAATATCAAATCTTTCCTCCAAGGTACATACACTACGTACGGCCGGGCGTAACTTGGTTGGCGAGCCTGAAGTTAGCCGTTTGACCTATACTTCGATTTGCTATTGGATATTTTCGCATAAACGGCTTAGTTCAGACCTGCTAACTCCACCAAGTAAAATTGGCCGAACGAACAATCGATAATCGATATTTAGAAAACATTTGCATGAATAATTGTGATTCTCATGTGATGAGAATGTATACTACACTATACGCATGAGATCTCATGTGATGTATCTCATGCATATAGTGTGGTGTTTTACTGCCCACAGGTTGCAAGCCACCTAGGTGGGCGGCACAAGTAATCTCATACGCCCCTCTTATAAAAAATACTCGGCGACATCAAAATAACCTTGCGACCCCCCCACCCACCCGATGGACCGATGACATTGTTAAGATCGCAGGAAGTCAATAGATGGAAAGGGCTCAGAATCATTCTTCCTGGAAATGTATAGGGGAGGCTTATGGCCAGCAGTAGACTTTTCAGGATGATGATGATGATTACCCTCAATTTTAAAGCATCAGCTTAGCAAAGTGCATTGTTATTTGTTATTCAAAGACTTCCCATATTTTAAAAAGCTTGCTCAGTATCAAATGGGCCATCTGCGTGTTCCATGTAGTTTAAAAAAGCTATTGTAAAATTAGCAATATTTATAATCAGTGAACGAACAAGAAAAATTGTAGAAGCAATAATATCATCACATGCTATGATTATGATAGGTTCCATCTAGCGGAACTAAAGCGAACTACGTGAAGTCTTCAGGTTGTTACTTAAATTATCTAAAATCACGATCTCAAATGATGTTCTCGGTTGATCGAGTCTTGCGCACTTGACGTACATACGACCCGCTAGATGGCGCAAATAAACCATACGGTAACAAGTAGATAGGTAGGTGAATCCACTAGATAGATATCTGATACATACAAAGATACCTAGGTACTAATACTGGAGAAATATTATGTTTTATTAAACTAATATTTGCAATAAAAAGATATGATTTAAAATTGACAACGTCTCTTGTCAAACAAACTAAATAGAAACTTCGTAGTTCTTACGAATGAAGGAGTTCATATCAATATCCTATATATTCATATGTTACTTATTATAGGTACATAAAATACATGCGATGTTTAAAGATTTAAATTTGGAATCATGAATCATGATTAATGAATAATGAATCATGCGATGTTTAAAATTTGGAATCCGTACTAGTTATAGTTACGTAGGTATCTAAAGGGCTGCGCACATCTAGGTGATGGTGATGGCGATCAGCTAAAACGCTGTCATTTTTGACAGCGTTTCACGTGATCACCATCGCCGTCGCCTAGATGTGCGCAGGCCTTACGTAGTCACTACCCCGTTACTGTGTATTTTTCTAAGCTGAAATATGGCAAATGCCTTAAAGATTAATACTAGCAAGCACCGCTACCACGCAAATGATAAAGAATAGGTATGAGTGAAAAGTCTTCTAAGTAACTGTTTGAACTAGTACCTAGGTAGTATTTCCTTAATTGGTAGGCACTATGCTAGATAGGTACATAGCTAGAAAAGGCGACAGCCAACCCAAGTAAGTAGATGTATGTAGTAGGTAACATGCACTTGATTTGATGAAATCAAAAAACCACGCTAGGTTGAAAAACCTGTGTTGTAGATTTTGATAATTCCTTCGGTTTCTAAAAGTAAGTGCAGTGATGTTAAAAATTTCAACAAAGGTAGGAAATAAACATATTATAAGCCGTGTAGGCAGGCACAAAATCAAACAATCAAAATCATGGTAGGTAGTGTAGGTAGATATTATGCACGGAGAATAATAATAAATATCACAAATAATTGAAATACTTATAAATCCAGGTAAACTAAAAGAGGTTCTTACACATAATAAAAGCAAACTTATTGTAACAGAAGGTGGGTCAGGGTGGCAGAAATAAACTTGTTTCCGTAATTCACCAATACTTATTTAAATTCACGTTAATACAATTCGTGACTGTCTCTCGTGAATGTTATAAATGTTCTAACCATCTTGGCAGCCGCACTACGTCCCAAACCGGATACCTACATTAATTAAATAGTCTAAACAAAATGAACAATTAGAGCTTTGTCATACATCGTGCATGCCGCTAGGATTAGGTCTAGGAAATACTTTGCAACGTAAACAGTTCTTATCGCTGGCCACCCGGAGCATTACCACAGATTAATAAAGTTACTACGTAACAGATAAATCACTCCAAGGAAAAATGACAATACCTACTGCTATAATAACCTACTCCCTCTAGTAGCTAGACGTTGCAAGCCAAAATGAACCAAAGCTTACGAACATAAAGTTGACTTTGCTCTGTAGGTGCGCGCCGCCACGTGCTCAGCGTAGATTGTCAGGGCTGCCTCTTTCGATATATATGTCAGTAGGTATTTGCAGTAAACTTTATAATTGAAAGAAAAATAATTTCTTCTGTTTTAACATGTTTTGTTTTTTAATTATCAAGAAATTATACATAACTTACAAATGTTTTATTTTGATGTAATGTTTAATAATTTTTTTGCCTTGGCGAAATTCTCGGTTATTTAACTTAATTGTGGAAAATATTCTGAATCGTATAAATAATTTAAGTAGGTATTCTTGTGGGAAACAAGGGCAAGGGGAGTTAAGGTTGTTCGATTCCGATACAAACTGAATTTACACAACTATGGGCAAAGAAAGTATAAATGTACCCTGAAATAGCTGTAATAGAATTTTACAGTGGTCTTTATTGCCGGCCAGTTATATAAAGTTGGAGAAAACTGTAGGATAACAGAAATATTAATAAAAAACCAAAAAAGTAATTTTTTCATCATTCTTTTTCTGAAGCCCCGACTGCCACTACCAACGGCTGACACTCCAACTTTATATAACTGGCCGGTAATAAGGATCACTTAAAAGCCTATTACAGCTATTTCAGTGTACATTAATACTTTATTCGCCCATAGTTGTGTAAATTAAGTTTGTATGGATATCGTACCCCCTTAAAAGGAATATTTTTTAAAAGATCAAGGAGCTTGCGACCGGGTTTTTGTCTCATGTTAATTTCAAATTTTTTTACAAATGTGATTTCTATATTTTTTACATAATCGTAAAAGGAATCTGAAGGTACTTTTAAACTTCCATAAAAATACGATGTTTTGTTGAAAGCTTTAAAATGAATGAACAACGAACGTCGGGCTACAAGTCCGGTAACACAAAATATTTCCTCGCGTACGAACGCTCCGCGCGGCTGTCGGCAACCCACTGAGAAATAGGCAGTCGACTGCCCGGCGGCCGGTAGGTACTTATCGCGCGCAAGTACATGGAGTGAAAGAGGCCTGGCATTACTGAGGCCCGCGAAGGGTTTGGTATACGTAGGTAGGTACATCTATTCATAACACTTCGTAACATTATGTTATAAAAAGGTACAAAGGTGTCTAGTAAGCTATTGGTCAGTGGTACTGTCCATTTCAAAGAGACATGTAGTAGGTAGATGAACGAATCTATGAACTAAACGTAGGTATAGGTAGCTTTTTTTTTTTTTTTTTTTTTTTTTTACAATTTATAGGTTTGCGTTTGACCGCTATCTCACCTGCTGTTAAGTGATGATGCGGTCGACGATGTAGCACGCTTACCTAGAAGATACCTATTCACTCTTGTCTTGAAAACATCCAATTTGTAGGTGCTCGGAAAGACAGACGCCGGCAAGGAATTCCATTCCTTGGCTGTCCGCAACATAAAAGTTGAGGCAAAGCGCTTGGTGCGGACAGTTGGAACATCAACCAAGTATGGATGCCGCATTTCCGTGCGTCTAGTGGTCCGATGGTAGAATGGGGATGGGGGAACCAAATTGTGAAGTTCCGTAGCACACTCTCCGAAATGTATCCTGTAAAATACCGATAGACTGGCAACTTTACGGCGATGTTCGAGACTAAGGAGTTACTAAGACTAAGACTAAGACGACTAACTAAGATGACTAAGATGAGAGGAGGAGGGACTAAGGTGTTGTAGCTATTATATACACCGCCATTCGAAGCTTGAAGAACGTCACTCGCTTTCCATGCTCGCTACGTAAACGCAGTATATGAGTATACCGGTTCATGTACGCCCGTGCGCAATAAACTCTCAACTATTCACAATGCGCTAAGAGGGAACAACACAGGCGATTCTCCATACAAACGTAGTCCCCTATTTCCTCGCTGGATAATGCCACTAGTCTAGAGTAACCATTTTGTCTCATAAAATCCAGATCTGCTATATACGTGATAAGACCGCCCATTGTACATTTATTGTATGTATTAAATTATTGTTACTTGTAAGAATTTTCTATTCTATTCTATTCTGCGTGCTCGTATGTTTTTCTTTTTTTCAGAAACTTATTGATAAAGAAAATACGAGCACGTATACAGGGTTATTCATAATTAGCTGCAAATACTCAGGAATTAGGTTCAACAAATAAAATAAAAAATATATATGTAATTATTTTTTTTTAATTTTGATTTAAGTTTTTGTATCAAAATTTTATTTTTATTAATTTTTTTACGGCTATTGCATAATGATTGCCATGGAGAACAGGACGATGACCCACCCAGGCGGTGACTGAACGCAGAGTGTCGCTCACGGCGCGCGGGCGCGGATCAAAGGTCAAAATAGGTCAGGTGCCAATGATTCCAAAGGATATTCTTTGTCGATTTTCTCGGGATTTTCATAACAAAACTTTAAAAAAATCATTTCATAAATATTTTTATTTTATTTGTTGAACCTAATTCCTGAGTATTTGCAGCTAATTATGAATAACCCTGTATAGCAGATCTGGATTTTATGAGACAAAATGGTTACTCTAGAGCAGCGGTTCTCAAACTTTTTTGGTCACGGAACCCTTTTGACAAGCAAAATACTTGACGGAACTCGAACATTCTCAAAAATACTTGAGTCGGCAACTTTGATAAACAAAAAGCGGAAATTAAAATGGAAATACAAAAAAATGCGTTGTAAACAATCTCGACTTTATGTTTTTGAAGATAGAGCCGAAAGTCGCTTGTTCACAACTATAGCGTCTAATTCAGAGGCAGCTTTTATCAAAGGGACTGCGCGCTTACAAGTATATACGCGCGGCGGGCGGAGTCAAAACGTTCGACCAGTGACCAGAGAGAGGTAGTTAGTTTTTTTTTCTAAATTCTTGCGGAACCCCTACAGGGGTAGCGCAGAACCCTAGGGTTCCGCGGAACACACTTTGAGTACCGCTGCTCTAGAGGCATTATCCAGGGAAGCTTTGTGAAATAGTACTGTTTGTATTTGCTGACGATACCTCATTAATGTTTAAAGTCGATAGATCGAAGGCTAATAATAATTACGATGACGTTAACGCATCTCTGTCGCAAATACTTAACTGGTTTAACGTTAATAATATTTTACTTAATGCTAAGAAAATAAATAAAAATGCACCCACTAAAAACGAACTTAGTTGGTACCTATCTTAGTTTATTTTCAATAATAAGGTGTTATTATAAAATTTAGGGGCAAAAGTTTCGAAATCTATGTCTATCCTTTTCTAACACGTAGGGACTTCTCTATGTCTATCCTTTTCTATTACTTATGTATTTTTCCGATAATTGTTGGCTTTGACAAGAACAGAATGCTCATAGACGCTCTACAATGTTCTATAAGGTTCTGGAATCAAATTTAATTCGAAGACTAATTAGAATACTCAAATATACTTATTTCAATTATTCGCTGGTCGTGAATGTAAACGAATAAAATGTATCAATTAATGGTTTCGTGTTTATTTAAATACTGTTTAGTTTTATGAATTAAATACTATTTAGTTTCATAGCCAAGGGGCTCAATTAGAACAACTACAGACTGGATTTGTGGATCTGAGTAACAAATATGACACCCTGAGAAGCGATGTGGACAGCATTATGACAACATTTGAAGTTCTTGCAGATGATAATAGCTTACTGAAAACCACAATAAATGAGAACTGTGTACAAATTAGAGAAATTGAATTGAAAAAGGTGTTTTTAACACAAGAATTAATGGAAATGAACAGCAGGCTTGGGTTGCTTGAAAAAAAAATAAATGCAAAAACCTTTGATATCTATGAGGCCAGCACCATAAGTTGCCAACGGGACAATATGCAAGTAAACAAGGCAGAATGTACTTTTAGAACCATACAACATCCCCTACTAGTACCTCCCTATAGTACCCCTCCATCTCAAGAGCAACTAAAAAGCTATGCTACCGCAATGAGCCCAACATCCATAGATGTCCATCGAAACAACACCATAAACAGTGAACTGAACGATATACAAGTAATTGAGGCTGACCACTATACTACTGGACCCCTAACAACTCCCATACCAAGTCCCCTACCACAACCCCCACCACAACCCCTACTACGACCACTACCACTACAACGACACACTACCACTGAGAAATATGATCTTAAAACGATCCCACGAAACACCTCAGAGGGATCCCACACAGGTTTTGAGGATTTAAGGCCTAGGAATACTCGAACATACTATAGGACAAGTACAAAAAAGTGTGAAAAGGAACCGATTATGGGCAGCGGACACCAAAACCAGCTGCAGACAGTCGAGAGAGCCAGAAAAATACATGCATGCTTTTTTGCACCCGAGACCTCGACTAACTGCATCAGAGAACACCTGGAAAAAGTTATTGGAAGTAATATAGACATTGCCATAATAAAATTAAATTTAAAGCACGAATATTATGCTTCATTTATAGTGACCGCTCCAACCAGCGTTTTTGAGTTCCTCATGAAACCTGAATCGTGGCCGTCAGGCACAGCCCTGCGTGAATGGTTTAGAAGGGAAGTCGGATGCGCGCCAGAACACCGTCAACCCCGCGCGTCTGGCCGAAACCCATACAAGGATGACAAATGGCAGTCATCTAACCAACAACAATAAGTTCCAGCTCCACACAGTCTACCAAAATGTTGATGGTTTCAAAACCAAAGTTGTATATTTTAACCAAAATTTAATATTACTACATGTGGATATTGTAGTTTTCAGTAGGGTAAATTATGAAGGTACCAACCTGACATGTACCAGACTGTCTTGTAGTGTTTATTTATATTAAGTAATAGTATTGTTAGTGTAGTATGTCTTGTAATGTGTATATGATAAGTAAGTAATAGTATTATTGTTAGTAGCAGAGTGAAATATTGATTTTTTAAAATTTGTGATAGTGTTATCGTTTTGGCTAGCTGTTAAGATAACATCTATAGTAAGTAAGTAAATAAATAAATAAATAAATAAATAAATAAAATAAATGAAGTTCTCATAGATGGCGGTGAACGTGGCGGTGCTAAATCTACGTGGTTTACTGCCACAATATTTCTGTGATGGGTCAGAATCAGAATGTAATGATTCGTCGTAATTTATGAAGAAGATGCATTTGGAACCCTGGCTCAAAATACGCCTGGAAAAACGTAATAAGCCCACGCACGTAAAAATAAAATCAAAGGCGTTTTAGGAGCAAAGACTGATGAAAGCCAATGTGAAGGTCAAGTTGATGGTCCAGGTGAAGGTCAGTCATCATCTAGCAATTACCTACAAGTCAAGGGCTCATATGTAAGGAAAAAAAAGTTGGTGGTCTCTGTTCCTATAAAAAAACGCGCATGACAAACTCATATTGCTCAAATTGTAACACTGCAATTTGTGGTGAACGCAAAGTTGGTTTTTGCATAAAATGCGTTTCAAAATTATAGTTTTTATTGAATAATAAGACTTTCATAATACTTATAACATAACAATACAGGAATACAGGAAAAAAGGCTATTTTGTGTAGTTTTTTATTAATTGTCATTGCGCCTAAGTATATGTGTCACTTGATCTCAAAAAACTAGTGCCGTACATTATAAGGTATGAAATAAATATGTCTATAGTTAAAAGATAATTGATTATTGTATTTAATAATATAATACATGGTTTGTGTAGAATAGAATAGAATAGAAAATTCTTTATTGCACACCTTAAAACTATCAATGATAAAACAAGTAACAATAATTTAAAACATACAAATGTACAATGGGCGGTCTTATCGCTGAAGAGCGATCTCTTCCAGACAACCTTTGGATGGAGAGAATAGAACAATAAGATGGTTGGCTAAGGTGCACTAAAAATAACAGTAAAGAACAATAAAAAATGATATTTACATACATATATTTATGTGTGTGTGTGTATAGGATATTTATGTGTATTTACGTAATAAAAATAACGGCAAAATTAAATCTTAGATAAAAAAATTCGTTCTGAAAATTGCTCGTCGAATCAGCGTATGGTTAAGTTTAAAGGGGTATATGCGAAGGTTAGGTGTCTAGGGTTAAAATGTTCTAGAAAATACCTACTACTCCTAAACGTTCTAGAATGTTATTTCATTATCATCATCAATTTATATGAGTCCACTGCCGGACGTAGGTCTCTTGCAAGACTTGCCACTGAGCCCGGTCTGCGGCTCATGAACGGCAATGTTCTTTATCTTTCTGGAATGCATTTCAAACCATGCATTGTGCTGATTTCAAAAATTCTTTCATTATTGAAAGCTACATTCACCTTGAGTAACATAGGCTATAAGTATTTAAAAAATGTCCACCCGTGCGAAGCCGGGACAGGCAGCTAGTATATTTTAAAAAATATACCACAACTCTACGTATCTATGTTCACTCACTGTGGAAACGCAAGTCAAGCAAGACATTCGCAAGCTTGGACAGATATTACCGCAAGAATAGAGTCCACACACCCACACACTCAAAATCTAAAGGCCCGAACAAGTGTGTTTCTGGGTTTTCTAACTCGCCTAATCTGTGGTACTCGTCATAATGAAAATGGTTTATTAAATGTAACCCTCTAAACGAGGCTCAACATTTCGATGAACTCTGATTCGTTGTCAGGCGACCAATCAGAAATGGTCACAAATTCTCAGGTCGTGTTTTCCAGGGTCGTACAATCCCGTTACGTGCCGAGAATGTACAGCCAGGAATACGCAGCCAGGAAAACACAACCTGAGAATTTGAAACCATTTGGCAGCCTTTTCCATGGTCGTACATTCCCGGCCCGAGCCGAGATTGTACAGCCTGGAAAATCCAACCACGGAATGCACAACCATGGAATTGGCTGCCAAAATGTACATCAATTCCGGGCTGTGCTTTCCAAGCCGTACAATCCATGGTTGTACATTCCTGTCTCCCATAAAATCCACCGGAATAATAACGGCGCTCTTATATTTACGCAATATTCACCACGGCATGTTTATCAAAACTTTTTTTTAATTTTAATTTGAGCTTTCTGGGTTAAAGTTTTCTGTAATATTCCACTATCTTTCTTCATCTTCTTTCTTTATTCTTAATCTGTAAGCTTATTTAAGTTAAATCTTACTGCATTCATATAACATCGATTTTTAATTAAAGCTTTCATCATTTTTTAATACTAAGTTGATGATACACACTAGCAAACATTTAGCAAACATTTTTTTTAAGGAAGTCAAATCTTCTCCTGCCTTGGCTTTTACCGAATGCAACTAGAATGTAAAAAAAAAAGCGGTGTTTCTCACGACATGGAATAAAGGATAGTTAGTATGGGATAAGGTTCGGGATAGGGTGATGATGATGTTAGATTTCGTGAATCTAAGATATTTCCGAATTACAGATACGCTAGTAGTTACTATGACACGGGGTGCTTGCTACTAACTATTATCTATTCTGTGACGGTTCACAGAATAGATAATAGTTAGTAGCAAGCATCCCAAGGCGTTTTTCGTGACTGTAGATTTTATGAACTAGCGGTCGCCCGCGGCAGGCTTTGCCCGCGTAGTAGGCCATTGCAACATCCATCCTGTGGAATGTTTGTTTTATTTACCTACATGATTTTGTAGATCTACTGCATTTAGTTAGGTATTATGAGTAAGGTGGGCACTGATGCAAATGAGCTTACCTGATGGTGGATTCAGAAGCTGAATACCTATGTTTAAAATGATTACCAGCTCTTAGGTAGGTAGGAGTTCTGTGTGTAAAATGGGACTTCTCAGCAAATAGGTAGATAGACTTGTCTACCTACATAGAGGTACCTTTTCAATATCATCATCATCATTAGGCCTACCTTATTTAGGTACCTACCTATTATGAATAAGGTAGACAAGGCACTGATGCCAACGAGCTGCGGCAAATTCATCATCCACACTTGATGTGCGGGCTGGTTTCCGCAAGGCCTCTAGTGGGCCCTTATTGCGTGGCGCTTGACACGAACGAGTTGCTCGAACTTTTGTAGGTTCTACAACACCCCGGTTTCCTCACGATGTTTTACTGGCATAGTGCACATACATTTTTCTACAGAAAAACTCATTGGTACACGACTGGATTTGAACCCACGACTAAGGATCGGAAGGCGGGTCCGCTACCACTAGACCACCAGTGCTCTCTGCCAACGAGCTTACCTGATGGTGGATTCAGAGGAGCGTGTAATCATAATACTTAATCATATGTATGTATAGGTAGGCGTTCTGTGTGATAATGGGATTTCTCAGCAAATAGGTAGGTATGTACTTATAGGTACTTAGGTAGGTAACATTGTCATCATCATTATTATACAGATTTGTATTTTGTAACAAATAAACTCAAAAACTACTGGACTGATAAATTTCTTTCGCCTCTTTAATGCTGAATTATCCCCGAGTAGCATAGTTACATTATATCTAGTTTGAGCAAATGAAACCTACAGGAAATGAGTCTCTTTCACCAATAACTCTGCATCTGTAGTTTAGTAACTACTGAGTAGTTCGACAGTTGGTACAAATAAAATGAAATGAAATATATTTATTTGCAAGAAGTATGGTACAATTATAAGATCATAGGGTATGTAAAAAAGTGGCTCACATACTTCATCGGCGACCAATATACAAAATTCAAACAAAAAGTAGAAAATATAAGTTAAATTAAAATAAATCAGTGTGAGAATAATAACAATAATCAATTCAGAATAATAATTCTTAAAGAAAATATAAAATAATTTAAATGAAATCTTTAACGCTATAAAAACATTTATACAACATTGTAGATTATCTTTAGTAGGTAGTTACTCCATCACACACATATAGCAAGTTTCTTCATTCACAATCTGACTTATCACACTTTTGGCAGGGTTATAAACACACATCACACACCCACTAAAGTCGGGTCTACCACCTTCTAGCGCTAAGTTTGACACACATCTTCAGCCCACTGAAGATGAAAGCCCACGAGGTGGTCTGGCATGCGGCAGAGGTGTCCAGCCCTGAAGAATTAAATGTTCTTCTCATTATTGATGACTGCCCAGTTGTAACTATGCGTAGGAGTTGACTATGAGCGGTTGGTTCCCAACGCTGCTGGAGGTATTGGAGTCGTCTGTGCTGTAGGAAATGGTAAATACTCTTCAGATGATAATAATAACACAGATGATTAATTACCGATGCTGTTGCAGCCATCGCATTTCTGTCTTATTTAATATTCCGGTGGATTTTATTTCGTAAATATTAGCTCGTATCTCGAAATAGCATAACAAGAAATATAGAACAGTAGCAAGCAGAAGCAAGCATGACATTGACCTCTTGATATTTGACAGTTTGAGATGTCAGTTTTGACAGTTTAAATATAAGATTTACGCACACAAATGTAGATATACATACGTATACGCACACATACACCATAGAAATCTGCTTCTTCTTTTTTCGTGAAAATAAGATCGGCCGAATAATAAATAGGACAGAAATGTGATGGCTGCAACAGCATCGGTAATTAATGATCGGTCTTATTATTATCATCTGAAGAGTATTTACCATTTCCTACAGCACAGACGACTCCAATGCCTCCAGCAGCGTTGGGAACCAACCGCTCCTATGCAACTCCTACGCAATAGAACTGGGCAGTCATCAATAATGAGAAGAACTTTTAATTCTTCAGGGCTGGACACTTATGCCACATGCCAGACACCTCGTGGGCTTTAATCTTCAGTGGGCTGAAGATGTGTGAAACTTAGCGCTAGAAAGTGGTAGACCAGACTTTAGTGGGTTTGTGATGTGTGTTTAAAACCCTGCCAAAAGTGTGTGAAGTCAGATTGTGAATGAAGTATAATTAGGTAGATGTGTGTGATGAAGTAACTACCTACTAAAGATATCTTCAATGTTGTATCAATGTTTTCATAGCGTTAAAGATTTCATATAAATTATTTTCTTTAAAAATTATTATTCTAAATTGATTATTGTTATTATTCTGACACACTGATTCATTTTAATTTAACTTATATTTTCTACTTTTTGTTTGAATTTTGTATATTGTTCTCCGACAAAGTATGTGAGCCGCTTTTTTACATACCCTATGATCTAATAGTTGTACCATACTTCTTGCAAATAAATATATTTCATTTCCATTGTTTTGTACCACCTGTCGAACTACTCAGTAGTTACTGAACTGCAAATGCAGAGTTATTGGTGAAAGAGACTCATTTCCTGTAGGTTTAATTTGCTCGAACTAGGTATAATGTAACTATGTTATTTGGGGATAATTCAGCATTACAGTGGCAAAAGAAGTTTATCAGTCCAGTACCTAGTTTTTGAGTTTATTCGTTACAAAAATACAAATCTGTACTATTTATAATAATGATGATGATCCACAGTATCCCAGACCAGAGATGAATGGAGAGAAGGAAGGGAGGCCTTTGCCCTGCAGTGGGACACAACAGGCTTTTAATAATAATATAATGATGATAAGTTACCTACCTAAGTACCTTTAAGTACATATTACCTACCTATTTGCTGAGAAGTTCCATTTTCCCACAGAACGCCTACCTACATAAATGATTATAATGATTACCAGCTCCTCTGAATCCACCATCAGGTAAGCTCGTTGGCAGAGAGCACTGGTGGTCTAGACGTAGCGGACCCGCCGTCCGATCCGCCTAAGGTCGTGGGTTCAAATCCAGTCGTGTACCAAGTAGTTTTTCTGTAGAAAAATGTGTGTGCACTATGCCAGTAAAATATCGTGAGGAAACCGGCGTGACAGTTCGAGCAACACGTTGGTGTCAAGCGCCACGCAAAAAGGGCCAACTAGAAGCCTTGCGGAAACCAGCCCTCAGTGCCTTGCCTACCTTATTCATATTACCTAACTAAATGCAGTACCTAGATCAATCATGTAGGTAAATAAAACAAACATTCCACAGGATGGATGTTAGCAATGACCACTACTAAGCGGGCAAAGCCTGCCGCGGGCGGCCGCTAGTTCATAAAATCTATAGTAAGTATGTATAGTACAGTCACGAAAAACGCCCTAAGATGCTTGATACTAACTATTGTCTATTCTGTGACGTTACCGTGTCATCATAGTAACTACTAGCGTATCTGTAATTCGAAAATATCTTAGAGTCACGAAATCTAACATCATCATCACCCTATCCCTGTCCTAGGATCTACCCATTTTTTATTTTTTTACCTAATTGCATCCGGTAGACGCCAAGGTAGGAGAAGATTTGACTTCCGTAAAAAAAAATGTTTGCTAAATGTTTGCTAGTGTGTATCATCAACTCATTATTATAAAATGATGAAAGCTTTAAAATTCGATGATAGATAAATGCAGTGAGATTAAACGTAATTAAGCTTACAAAGAAAGAATAAAGAAAGATAGTGGAATATTACAGAAAACTTTAACCCAGAAAGTACAATCAAAAATTAAAAAAAAGTTTTGATAAACACGCCCAAACGCCGCGCCGTGGTGAATAAGGTCGATTTATATCTACAGACATTGAGTGCGGCAGACACGTGCCGTGACAGACACCGACAGACACTATTTATTTATATGTAACTGTTAGATATTGAGTCTGTACTCGTATATAGTCTATGCATTGCATGTTATCTGTGGACCCATTATGTTCGTTCTCTTCTTGATTCGCCCGTTCACGAATCTCCCATGTATTGTGTTGTGCTGTCTTATTAAATTAATTAATCGCTCATAATCAATCTAATTCATTGACATTGTATAATATACTGTATCAAGAAATATTTCGCTATTTAAATATAAAGCAGTTAAGAAGTGATTTGGCGTTTTGAATTGGTTCTCGGCATCCGACACGCTATGCGAGGCAGGTCACTTAAGGTCCTATCCTTCTAACAGGTTATGGGCCCAGTTTGCGGGTTCATTGGAATATAAACCCAGAAAGGGTGTTTTACTTTGAGCTCCAGGATGTCGCTGGCTAACGAAAATCGTCGGAGCGATTTATTGGATGGCAGCACAAGTTCCAACAACATAACCTACAACAATATTGAGAAATTGCAAGGGATATCAAACTATCTGAACTGGAAGTTTTCTATACGTATGTTACTTACGCTGGATGGTGTATGGAAGTGTGTTGATGGCACTGACAGTGATGCTGCGCGCGATGGTCGTGCGTTGGCGCGTATCTGTTTATCCATACAGCCTAACCTCTATCAGTTTGTCCGTGACGCCAAAACTTCAAAAGAAGCCTGGAAGAAATTGTCTGATACATTCGAGGACAAAGGGCTTTATAGAAAAGTATTGCTCCTCAGACAGCTTCATAAGACCGAGTACAATAAATACCCTAACATGTCAGATTACATTGAGGGCGTCATGAGCCTTGTCGCACAACTATCTGACATAGGAAAAGTCATAGAAGACGGTGAGATAGCGGAGATTTTACTTTCAGGCCTACCAGAACAATTTGATGTGCTCGTGTCAAGTTTGGAAACTGCGAGTTTGACAAATAATCTTACCAGTGAAGTGGTACGCACTCGACTGCTACAAGAGGATCATCGTCGTAACAATAACAACATAGACGGTTCGGCTCACCTAGCCAACAAGAAGAAACCGGATAAGATTACCTGCTCGTACTGTAAGAAGAGTGGTCACATTGCCAAGCGGTGCTTCAAGAAGAAACGGGACGAGAAAGGAGAAAAAGAAGAAGAACACTCATTGTTCGCTTCAGCCTACTCAGCCTGTAGTTCTGATGAGTTCATCGTGGACAGCGGTGCTACGGCTCATATGTGTGTGGACTCTAGGCTTGTTCAGAACGCTAAACAGAAGAAGTGCACTATTTCTGTTGCTAATGGAGAGCATTTAATGAGTGAAAGTCTTGGTAAGGTTCTTCTTAAGTCTAATGTTAGTTTGGAAAATGTTTTGTTTGTTCCCTCACTCTCTAATAATTTAATGTCAGTAAGTGCAATGACTGCTAAAGGTTATGTTGTTACCTTTCATGATAATGTTTGTAAGATTTACAGTGATTGTAAAATCACAGGCAACCAGGTTGTAACCGCTAGGAAAAGTAATGGGCTATTTAAATTTAAAGTGCAAGGTCGGCCCGCCTCCGGAGTAGGTAATTCTCCTTCCCTTCGATCTATGCAGGGAACAGAGAGTGCCAATGCTGCGTCGTGCGTACCTATGAGTGTATGGCACAAGCGTCTCGGTCATCTTAGTCAGAAAGGTATGTCTGTACTTGGTGGTGGGAATCAGTGTGTTGGTGTCGTTTTTCAGCATGAAGACGGCGTGCCAAGCAGCTGTGTCTCGTGTCTGACGGGGAAGATGCATGAGTCGTCGTTTCCCCGGGCAGCTACGAGGCGTGCTGCTAATCCACTGGAACTGATCCACTCTGATGTCTGTGGCCCGATGCAAGTGAGCAGCTGGGGCGGAGCGCGCTACTTGTTGACTTTCACCGATGATAAAACGAGGAAGACGTTTGGCTTCCTCATGAAGAATAAGTCGGAGGTTAGTTCCCATTTTGTTACCTTTAAAAATACGGTAGAAAAACAGACTGGTTTGCAAATTAAAATCTTACGTACTGATAATGGTACTGAATATTGTAATAACAATTTAACCCACTTCTTGAAAAAGGAAGGCATTATTCACGAGGTATCTGTACCTTATTGCCCTCAGCAAAATGGCGTATCAGAGCGCGTCAATCGTACGGTTTTTGAAAAAGCCAGAGCCATGCTGCAGGAATCGTGTCTGGGTAATCGCTTTTGGGGTGAAGCTGTGATGACGGCTATTTACTTAAAAAATAGGTCCCCCACGTCTGCGTTATCTGATAGAATACCTGAATGTGAGTGGACAGGGTCAAATATTGACCTCAGTCATCTGCGCGTTTTTGGATGTGTTGCTTATTCTTTTATACCTTCTCAACGAAGACGTAAGCTTGATGCCAAGGCACAAAAGCTTATTTTTGTAGGCTATAGTGAAACATGCAAGGGGTACCGATTTATCGATCCACTTGATCCTCGGAAGGCTGTCTATTCTAGGACTGTTACCTTCCTTGAGGATAAGTTTATTGGAAAGGAGACCGTGAATGAACGGGGCAAAGAGCATTTTATTTTTCATGACCAGATAAATTTTATTAATAATGATAATAATCAGAATGGTTCTATTGAAAATTTAATTAATAATAATAATGAAAATTTGATGATTGCTAATGATGACAATGTAGACTGTGATATTAATTTTAATAATAGTAATACTGTGAAGTCCATAGATATTTCAAATGGGAATCTCTCAGTTTCAGATGTGGGTAATACACCACCAACGGGTTCACCACTGTCTGATCTGTACCGCACTACTGAAGATGTTTCTGAGGATGTTGACGGTGATGAAGATGATGACCCTTGTGGCGCTGTGTCTTCTCTGCCGGCCTCTTCATCTCGAGGAGGAGAGCCGATCACGTTGGATAGGTCTGACGCGTCTAACTCTCGTCCTGTGCGTAGTACTCGAGGTATTGTACCCATGAAATTAAGGGACTATGATTTGTCATCGTTATTAGCAGCTGCAAGTTCATTAGATGAACCACAAACGCTTTGTGATGCTATAAATTCACCTGAAAAGGATGAATGGTATGAAGCTATGAAGGGTGAGTACAACTCCATGATCAAAAATAATGTATGGGAGTTGGTAGAGCGACCTGAGGGTTTAAATGTAGTCAAAAATAAATGGGTCTTTAAGAAAAAGTTTGATGCCATGGGTCAATTTATTAAATATAAAGCTAGACTAGTTGCCTGTGGTTATAGTCAGAAACAAGGCATTGATTATGCCGATACTTTTTCGCCTGTTGTTAGACATTCGACTCTTAGAATATTATTCAGCATTTCAAATCAGTTGGATCTGAATATGGATCACATAGATGTCACCACAGCTTTTTTAAATGGTGAGTTAGATGAAGTAATCCATATGGAGCAGCCGGCTGGTTTTAAATCTGACGATGCTAATAATAATAAAGTTTGTTTACTGAAAAAGAGCATTTACGGGCTAAAACAAGCAAGTCGCATGTGGAATATTAAAATTCATGATGTTTTATCCAAAAATGGGTTCATGCAGAGTAAATGTGAACCTTGTGTATATTGTAAAAAGACCAAGAATGAATATATAATATTAGCCTTGTATGTTGACGATATTTATGTTTTTCATAATGGGTGTATAGATAATATTCTGTTACTATTAAAAGAACATTTTGAAATTCGTCACTTAGGAATATTGAAAAATTGTTTAGGCATGAATGTTTCAATTAGCAAAGGTGTAACTATTCTTGATCAATCTGATTACATAAGGCGATTATTGTGTAAGTACAATATGACTGAATGTAAACCTGTATCCACCCCGCTACCAGTAAACTGCAAGCTGGATAAGTCAGACAAAGATTGTTTAGATGATAATGTTTATCAGTATAGGCAATTGTTAGGATCACTTATGTACCTATGTGTCTGTACACGTCCAGATATCTCATATGCATGTAGTCAATTAAGTCAATACAGTACATGTTTTGATATGAGTCATTGGCACGCTGCTAAGCGAGTATTACGCTATCTTGCAGGAACCATAACTTATGGTCTTCATTTTGTCAAAAGCAATGATTATAATATTGTTGCGTATGCTGATGCAGATTGGGCCAATGATTTGTCAGACCGCAAATCATATACTGGATTTGTTGTGAAAATTGGTGAAAATGTCATCAATTGGGAGGCTAGAAAGCAACGTTGTACGGCTTTATCTAGCACAGAGGCAGAGTATCTTGCTATTAGTGATGTATGCAAGGACATCTCTTTTGTTAGAAATTTCTTGTCAGAAATTGTTGACAAAAACTTTGATGTAACTGTGTTTAACGACAACCAAAGTGCTCAAAAGCTTTTGCTTGTTAAAGAATACTCCCATAAACGAACTAAGCACATAGATTTGCGGTACCATTATGTAAAAGACTTAATACAGGAAAAACAAATTAATGTTAAATACCTGCCTACAGATCAAATGGTTGCTGATGTGTTAACCAAACCACTATGTGGTCAAAAGCATGGTAATTTTGTCAGTAATCTAGAGCTAAGGTCTATTGTTTCAATTTAGTAACCTTATAAGCTTAGTAATTGTAGAGTAGGATTTATTCTTAGGTAGAGTCCCTTTTCTAAATGTTATAGAGTCCTACTAAATAAGAATGTAGAGTTGTTTTTCAATGTATAGTCAGAGCATGTAGAGCCAATATAGTAATTAGTTACTCGTTAACTCATGTAATGCATAAGGAGGAGTGTTAGATATTGAGTCTGTACTCGTATATAGTCTATGCATTGCATGTTATCTGTGGACCCATTATGTTCGTTCTCTTCTTGATTCGCCCGTTCACGAATCTCCCATGTATTGTGTTGTGCTGTCTTATTAAATTAATTAATCGCTCATAATCAATCTAATTCATTGACATTGTATAATATACTGTATCAAGAAATATTTCGCTATTTAAATATAAAGCAGTTAAGAAGTGATTTGGCGTTTTGAATTGGTTCTCGGCATCCGACACGCTATGCGAGGCAGGTCACTTAAGGTCCTATCCTTCTAACAGTAACGTATAGAAACGTGCCGTGACAGACACCCCGGCTGCCGACAGACACCGTCATCGGCGTCCACTCTCACTGGCAGTTCCGATACTCTATTTACACTGCCCGGCAAGGAGCCACAGACACGTACAGACATGAACCGCGCAGACAAAATATTCTTTCCGAGAATACTGGCCGGGCACGACACGTGTCTGTAAGTGTCTGTACGGCCGTGTTACGATAGATATAAATACGTTAATAGTTACTGTATGGAAGAATATCATTTTGTCTGCCACGGCACGTCTCTGCCACGCTCAATGTCTGTAGATATAAATCAACCTTAAATTTACGAGCGCCGATTAGGATTAGTCTTTCTTTTTCTTCTTCTTTAAAATTCGCTTGAATGGCATCTGTCCATTTAGAACAGTTTTGCCAGTGTCAAGTAAGGTTATGATGGTTTTTTTTAGCGTCGCATGTTGATATGCATTTGCCATATACATTTTTTATACTAGTACTTGGAGGAATTAGAAATGGAGGCGTCAACCAGTGCTGCCAGATGAAAAAATCTAATCAGCGCTGACAGCGGTGCACTAAGCGCTAGATTCGAATATATTCACGAGCCATTAAAGCGCTAAATCGGCTCAAACGGGTCAATAAAGCGCTAAATTCGAACTTTTAACTAAAGCGCTTTTTTTTAGACGATCAGTGTGATTAAATAAATCTCCCATACTAAACAAAACATGGGCTATAACCATGAGCTCATATAACAATTCTGATAAAGTTTTGGAAGCGAGACGCAGATTGCGACTTGTATAAACGCATCTCATTTACGGCTCCGTTGTTTTGCTCTATGTGTTTAGTATGGTAGATTGTGTAATCACATTGATCTTCTTGTGATGAACTGAATCACAATGTCTCTGGATATCACATAACTTGGCAAGAAAATCCTTCCTACAATACAAACACATTGCCCTTGTATCATCTCCAGACACAGGTTTCAACCATTGTTTAAAGTTGGGCAATTTCTCGCATTCGACTGTATATCTTTGTTTGTAAACAGTTTTTTTTGATAATGGTAGGTACATCCATTTCAAAAGCGTTATCCAACACAACACGATTGAACACTTACAAAAGTAAGTAATAAAAACAGTGCATAAAACGTTATTTCTAAACTTGAACTTCAGTGCGTTCACGTAGACAGAATGATAATGAAAGAAGCATAGCCAATCAAACATGAAACAAACCGTAATTAATATTCATGGGATTTCCCGTGCTCTATTGCCATATTAAAACCCAGCTGGCATAGAGCACAAAATTGAAAAAAGCGCTAAATTATCCGCTAGGCGCTAAAATTATCAAGTGCCCGCTGAACATAGCAAAAAAGCGCTAGATCTAGCGCCGAAAGCGCTAAAATGGCAGCACTGGCGTCAACGTTTAAATCCACGAACAAAATCTGCCGAAATTGACGGGGGACGAGGTAAACACGCATGGCACACGCGCATAGCAAAATCCTGTTCATGTAAACACACACATTGACAATCTCGCACACGATCTAAAATTTGCACACAGATAAAAAATATAACGTAGTTACGCAGTGTCAAGACTCACATTAAGATAATCTCTAGTGATGGGCATTCAGTAAGACCGGTAAATTGAACGATGAATAAAATAATGAATGAAATGGCTTTTTAGGTACAGGGTACAGGTAATTTAAATAAGTTATGCACAACAGGTTTCACATTTTGTAACAGTTAGAAAATAAAAGAACTGAATTTAGTTGTTATGTTTTATTAATGGTTATAAGTTTGAATCAATAGTTCTTAACATGTTATAGCATAGTACACATAAGTTTAGTCTTTTACTGAATAATTGAAAAAAATATATAAAGTGAAATCACATTATATCGCCAGCCTTCACATCACAGCGAAGTTTGTAGTTCTGCCTTCTGCGCTGGAGGCGTTGGTTCGATTCCCACCGAGAACAAATATTTGTGTGGTGAACGCAGATGTTTTTTCTCTGACTGGGTGTTATATTGAATACCAAGTATTTATAAAAAAAATATTATGAGCTATCTGGTTCCCACCCATCTTACAAGGTCTGCTCAGCTTGGGTAAAAAATAAATGTACACAGAAATAGACACGGCCTTTAAATCGTACGTGCTCCAGGTGCCTCCGAAGCATGGAGACATGTTTCTCAATTCGGATTTCTGGCCGCCAGGAGTCGTCTATCGTCGCTTTAGGGGTGCGCTCACGAAAAAAGCCCCTAAGATTTAAGATTTAAATTTTTTTTTAAATTTTTCTAATTCCTCCAAGTACTAGTATGGTAAACAAAACATTAGGGAAACAGTAATGGCGGTATTCTTCAAAACCATCGGAAACATTTCGTTCAAATAAGGAAATCAGTACTTGCCCTTCAGGACAATCTGTTTTAGCAGTCTCACGCTTATTTTTTTATTTGGAAGGTTATTCTTACGTCCAGATTGTCCCAAACAAATTTCATTAAAATCGGTTTAGCCGTTTGGCAATGAAGTCGGTTTCTCTAGTTTTTTAAACTTATAATTATTATCTCTAAGCATGCAAACATTATCAAAAACATGAATGAAAAATATGACGTAGCCAAATTAAAACTTCAATTTAAATGCATCATGTTTTTACATTTAGGTATAATGTTTCTGTTCTGTAAATAGTATATAATATATGTAGGTATTATAATATTTTGGATATGTTCCGGTTATAATCTGCATTTTGCGTTTGAAAAGTAAGAAAATATAATTTAAAACAAGATTTAAAAAAAATTAAACTTTATATTTATTTTTTTCATTTTAGTTAAATTTTCTACAAAAACTATATTATTTTAATCGAATTATTGCGTTGTCATCGGGGAGTCTCGGTTCGGTTACATACAAACATACCAGTGAAGCTAATTTAAAGCGTGTAATGTAATGAATGAGGTTCAATTTCATCAGCTAATTGAAAAGCACTAAACGAAAAGTGGTTGTCATTACGGCCTTATTATAAAACAAGGACTAAAGATAAACCAAAGATGATACCTTAGTTAGACCATGGTTTAGACAAAACCTTATTACAAATCATAGCCTATGTCCAAAACCAGGTTTAATCTACGACTAAAAGATAAACCCGAGAGACCCCTAGTTTAACTATGGTC
The DNA here is from genome assembly GCA_947578465.1 of Thera obeliscata. NCBI lineage: Eukaryota > Metazoa > Arthropoda > Insecta > Lepidoptera > Geometridae > Thera > Thera obeliscata. The sequence goes on along the minus strand of OX387912.1, from coordinate 15,164,530 downwards.
TAACGTCAAACCGTCAAATGACATGTCATCAGTAGTGGATTGTTTAGAGGTCAGGTATCATTGAAAATGAATAATATTAATATTATCGTGATGAGTTTCGAAGATTTAGATGTGCTGAAGATGTACCGGCCAGCGCCCTAGTAGACAGCGTGAACGAATCGATCCATTTGATCTATGTGACGAAGATTTTATAAGCAATATCGATTTACAAAACGTTTCGGCGTCAAAAGTGTAGATTTATTGCGTGAAGAGTTGTCTCACGATTCTCGAGGAAGCCCCTTGAGCCCTGAAATGCAAGTGGTTTCGACATGAAGTAGGTAAGTTACCATGCATAACTTTTGTAGGCAGAAGAGTTCGCGCTAATTCATTCGCATGGTCATTTTGAAGTACTTCAAGCATGGTGTTGTTTCAATATATCTCCTGCTACAGTCCTGGCACCCTTTAGTTTAGTACCTAGGTAGTTGATTTGCCGGAATTTGGTCGCAATCCATGTTACAAAATGTTTTGTTCTTGTAAAACAGAATTCCTGATTACTGCTGAAAGGGTGCAGCAAATGTTAAGTTTGTAAGATATAAAAACAAGCAAAGTCATGCTCTCATAATATTTTTCCAACCTTGAATTAGGTTACTAAATAATTATTATAAAATTTTTAGATTCAAGATGATACTGCTGGTTTGCACGGTGTCTCACAGCCACTCATCAGTTTAACTTGAAAAAAGGGACTGAAGTTTTGGCTAGGATGCCCCGGACCCGGACATAAATCAAAGTGCCTACCACAATAAACAAGCAGGAGGAGACCTAAGGAAGTTCCAGGGCATTGCTAATTTTCCTACGAAACATTTTTATGGATTTTCGCGCCCTTATTGTTGTTTGTAAAATAAGCTACTACAGTGTATCGCACTTTTTTAGTAGAATAAAACGTTAGTAAAAACTACAGATGTATTTTAAATAATGTTTAAACGCCATCGTCGCATTAGGAGAATAACAAAAACACCTAGACAGACGTTGGATCGGGAAGGTGCCAAAATTACAAAAAAAAATATGTCGAAAAACGAGGTAGTATGATCATAGGACTTTAGCTTTGTGTGAGAGGAGCGTAAAAGAAAGGTGTGGCACCAGAAGGAATGAACGATTTATACCCATTTAGCTATATAATCTGTGGATATTATTTAGACCATGGTTTATGAAGTCCTTCACTAAACATTGTTTTGTAATACAAACCTAGTTTAAACCAGGAACCAACTTTGATACCGTAACAAACAAAGACTACTTAGTTCCGGTTTAAACCTAGCCTAAGTCATGTTTTTGTAATAAGACCGTAAGTTTGTTTATTTATGTGCTTAACTAGAAAAGTATGTTTAGTTAAATGCTTATCGCTTAAACGCCCATCTCTTTATGATGAATAGACAAAAACAAAACCGCGACTACCGCGAGCGAGACGACGACACAGAGTACTAGAGTACGTACTTTTTATATACACGACGCACGACCGACGAACGCGACGGACGCCCGTGCCCAGCGGAGCCAAACCCAAACCAAACTAGACAAAAGAATTTTAATCATACGCCAGAAACAATCGAATTGCGACTGTTACTGTACAGTTGTGGTTTTCCTTCCTTGCAAAAAAAAAAATACGAAACAAATAAACTAAGACGCTACGTTAGAAGTGTTTCTAGCAAGGTAAGTTTAGTTTTTGTTATATTTCTTCGATTGCAAAATAATATTTATTGTAATATTTATTTGTATGTAATATACTGATTACTTACGCTGTTATGATTGAAAATTATAGGGCTAAGTGGGAATTTAGGAAACAGTATTTTACCCTAATTTCTTCTGTGGTTTACCCTTTCCTCAGCATCTCGCCTTTGTGTTTTTGTAGCTCATAGTATAACTAGTTACAAAACAATACCTACGCTTCACTGCGCAGTACCTTGTAGGTTGGTGTTATGCTAGGTACAAGTAGTAAACGAAAACAAAGACAAAGAACAAGATTATGTACCTACATAAAAAGGTAGATTAAAAGGGCAACCTTGCCTACGTAATCTGCCAAAATGATGATTCAATTGTTTTATCCAGATATCTGGTTGTGGACCATGAAGAGTTTAGCAGCCCTTCTGTGCGTGGTGGCGGCGGCTTCGGCCGTGTCTTTCATGGACTTGGTCAAGGAAGAGTGGACTGCTTTTAAGGTCAGTATTTTTAGAGGCTCTGAAGTCTGACATGAAGCATTTTTGTAACAATCTAACTCAAAAACCAAACTGATTTTAATAGTAGACTGTCATGCATAACCAAGGGACCAAAATAATATATTTAGGGCGAGAGCGTTTTTGTCTCCTTTCTTTCTCGCTTGCATCTAGGATTCTACTCTAGAATCCTTCATTTTGCTCTGAATTCAAAGTCTGTTGCTAAAGTTTAAACAATACAGATACTGTGTGGCACACTCTGCTTTTCATACCTCTATAAGAGAAAATTAATTATGAGATGAAGATGTAGATAATGACTTTGCTTCTTTTTAATTTTTCCATGTACATAATACTTTTTTCATTATGCTTTTTTCTAGATATTTTTCTCTGGATTTGTTTGGTAGTAATTACTATTAATTTTACACTTTTGGTGTTCATATATCTCTTTTACTGCTAAAATACTAACTACTTAAATAAAGTTTTCTTAGTTATATTAAAATAGTCTGGAGTACCTACCTATTTTGATAAAAAGTAATATTATTATATTTATACAGGGTTATTCATTATTAGCTGCAAATACTCAGGAATTAGGTTCAACAAATAAAATAAAAAATATTTATGAAATGATTTTTTTAAGTTTTGTTATGAAAATCCCGAGAAAATCGATAAAGGAATCATTGGCGCTTGACCTATTTTGACCTTTGATCCGCGCCCGCGCGCCGTAAGCGACACTCTGCGTTCAGTTACCGCCTGGGTGGGTCATCGTCCTGTTCTCCATGGCAATCATTATGCAATAGCCGTAAAGAAATTAATAAAATTAAAATTTTGATACAAAAACTTAAATCAAAATATAAATAAAATCATTTTATAAATATTTTTTATTTTATTTGTTGTACCTAATTCCTGAGTATTTGCAGCTAATAATGAATAACCCTGTATATTTACTTATTAAGTGCGCCGGAATGAGTTATTTTGCGCGCACTTATCGAGGAACAAAGGGCCTCTTTTCGAATAGATGGGATGAAAAAAATCTTTCATCATTAGCCCTGAGTAACACTATATTTATTACTAGCGACTCGCCAGAATGAAGTATGTGTACTTACCTTACATATAGGTAGGTCATAAAGGGGGTTCCTCAAATATTGAGAACATGGTTTTTCTTTGTAGTTGGAACACAAAAAGAACTATGATAGTGAAGTGGAAGACAGATTTCGCATGAAGATCTACGCGGAGAACAAGCACAAGATCGCGAAGCACAACCAGCGCTTCGAACGAGGGCTGGAGTCCTTCCGCCTGAAGCAGAACAAGTACGGAGATATGCTGCCCCATGAGTTCGTGCACACCATGAACGGATTCAACAGGACGTCCAAGTAAGATTTATAGCAGTTCAAGTCCACTTGTGTACCAATGAGTTTTTCTGTCGAAAAATGTATGTGCACTATGCCTGTACTCTCAAAACGGTGAAGGAAAACATCGTGAGGAAACCGGCGTGTTGTAGAATCTAAAAAAGTTCGAGCAACATGTGTCAAGGGTCACGCATAAAGGGCCCGCCAGCGGCCTACTTGCGGAAAAACCAGTCCGCACATCAAGTGCGCATGATAATCTTGCCAACTAGCAGTTCAAGTAATGCATTTGCATCAAAAGTAGGTCAATTATTTATACAGCGTCAGGGGTACCTAACTGTTATCTGACATGAACCTATTAAAGGCCTGCGCACATCTACCGCGATGGCGATGGCGATGGCGATCAGTGAAACGCTGTCAAATATCGCTGTCATATTTGACAGGACTTCACTGCGCAAGGCTACGGGACGCTATAATGCCGACAGAAGTTTAACAATTTGTAAATTCAAATACAAATTGATAATTTAGCATAGATGCATCTTAACAGACACTCCAAAACGATACATCTATTACACATATAAGTAAACGAGAATAGTACATTATTGCAAAGGCAGCGAAATAGGCAATTGCAGGTCGAGTATGAGTTTGAAGGCCGAGCCGCAGGCGAGGACTTCAATGATACGAGACAGGCAATTGCCATTTCGGCCGAAGCATATATAGTGCTTTTCTTAAAAAAATGCAAGGAAATAAAAAAGGGTCTTTTACATAATCAATTTATTTTTTATTAACCAAAAACCAAATAACAACGAACTCCGCTATACCGCCAATTTTTATTTTATTTTACAGTTTGTGCCGAAAGGTAAACGCATCTGTGGCTATACAGCCACGAGAACGCAATGTGTACGATAGATGAAAGAGTTCTAAATTCAAACAGCACACCGTTTCATACAACATTGCCGGAGCGAGAACGCGCCGGGAAGTGATTTTGGTTTTTCAGTCTATGTAAATATGATACTTCGCGTGTTCTATATTCAAAACTAATGACAGTATTTCCGCGCATGTTTAAGAAAAATCTTGTATTGTACAGGGTGGTTTTTTGAGAATGGCGGTGATGGCCAAGTCCGAAACCACGAGAGTTAGGGAAATGTCGTGAAAGGAGTCATGCTCTCGATTTATAAGAAAACAATAACTGCATACTTTTTTTTTTAATGTTATTCTTTAAGACGGAAATGAACCTGAATGATTTTTCAAAACATTGATTTTCAAAGATTGATCCTTATCAGCAACAGTATCCATGGGTTCAATAATATAGGATGTAATTTTTTCAGCATTCTGATGTTAATTTCTTGGTGTGGTAATGAAACTAGTGCCAGGTCGAATAAAATGCCATCTTTTCATTGATGGCGTATCTTTTACCTTAAGGTACCTGGTAATAGTATGTTTCTTTAGATTCAAGATTCAATAAGCGTTTATTCAATACGATACAAGAATCACTTTGAAACGTCCTAAAGCTAGGTGAGTCTAAATGAATATTGCTTGAATATTCAATTTTTAAAACACGTGAAGCTCAAAACTGATAGAATAGGCTTGCTCGGCATCAAAACTAACCTCTCAGCTTAGTCGGCCTTATCCACAGGAAATACATATAATTATCAATACGTGCGAAGCTGACCAAGCCGCGGGTTTCCTAACGATGTTTTCCTACACTGTTCATAACAATAAGTAATAATATTGGCACACCAAGTAGTACTTGTTACGCGATCTTATCGCTAAGCAGCGATCCCTACGAGACAACCGTTGGATGGATAGGACTGATGTTACTTACGAAGAGTGATTGTGTGCATGGAAAAATTTAAATAATCACAAAATGTGTTATTCCCAATTCGTATACACTCTATTGTTATGCACGTTTTAAGGATTTTGAGAGTACAGTCGAAGTAAAAAGTCCCTAAGTTCATACTGCCCTATTATGATAAAATATCATTTTTTTTTTCTCACTCCACTCAGGATTACTCAAGTCAAAAACTAAAACAAAGTACAAAAAGTCATTGGCAATGATAAAAATATGCTTATTAGAGTATCATTCATAATCACAGTGTTTATAAAATAAGTTATTTGTGTAATTAAAAATTACCTAATGTACGTTTTTGACAAATAGTATTTCAAAAAAATCAAGTAAGTAGGGTAAACCATACTATTCTTGGCACCCCCCCAATGATTGGCACTCTAGCTTAGAAACCAATGAAATAAGAGTTTCGAGTTCGAGCAATTTTTTTTAAGTGATAATAATTTATTTTGGTAGTATATTTAATTTTCTTAATAATAACGGCGGGTAAGCATTCATTTTATGCTTAGAATGTCCGCAATCCAAACTATTCACCCAATCCTAATTTTTTTTATAACTTTTTACTCGGTTGTCTCATCCTTGCTATAAACATGTTTGGAAACAGCTGTGAAAGGAATATGGCGGACATTCTAAGCATAAAATGAATGTTACTTAAATGAAAATTAAATATACTACAAAAATAAATTATTGTCACTTAAAAAAAATTGCTTGAAACTCTTATTTCATGGGTTTTTATGCTAGAGTGCCAAGAATAGTATGGTTTACCCTATTTGCATACGAGAGCAAGTATTTAGTTACCGGATGCATGCAAAATCAACTCTGTATGAATCAACAACAAAAAAAGCTTATACATTTTTTTTCGTAGCCTATGTCTTCCCACTGCTGAGCAAAGACCTCCCCCAATACATACCACAATTTTTATATCAATTACGAACGGTATCTGTTTTAATAATAAATGTATGAAGATATTTAACTAATTTTCACAACAATGGAGTGTATTAATTGGGAATAATCCCTTCGTTGATAACAGTTAATGCAATGAAGCATGGGCATATTGGACATGATTGAATTACATTACTCTTGGATAGCTGATTGAATGTGACACCGTTTGGTTCCGCTGATTGTTAAGCAAAAAGGGGCGTCTGTAACATTTGTAATAGTAGGTACGTCATTATAATTATTACCTATTCCGATAAAACTATAATCTAGACTGCAATTTAATGAAATTAAACCTAATAAACACATAGCTATAGGTACCTATTGACCATGTCTTTCCTGTGGATTAGGCCGACTAAGCTGTCAGGATGGTATAGGTGCTGGGCAAGCCTATTTCATCTAAAATCCTGTCTCAGGCACTATAACGTCCTGCAAGTAGAGCTTGTGTAAGCACCAGTTGCCTCTTACGCTATATAATTCATCTACAATGCATGCAAAGGCCAGTACCCGAAGTCGGAGTTTTGCTACCACATTTCGTCTACCAAAATGTTGTTTTCGTGTGAGCACGTGTCTCTCTTTTGTATTAAAAATTGATGAGACAAAAACTCGTTCGATCGCTTCTACGTCACATATTTTTGCTGTCTTTTTTTTTTTTTTTTTTTATACAACAAAGTTAGCAAACAAGCACACGGCCCACCTGATGGAAAGTGGTTACCGTAGCCTATGGACGCTTGCAACACCAGAGGCATCACTCGCGCGTTGCTGACCCTTTAAATATTTTAAAACGCCCTTCTTGAAAAGCCCCATGCTGTAATTTATAGGGAAAGCCTCGGCAGGAAGAGTATTCCACAACCTTAGAGTGCGCGGAAGGAAGTTCCTCTGGAACCGGACGGTACGCGACCATGCCGGCTCCAAGGTATGTGGATGAGCCCTCTCCCTATGGCGAGCCGTCCGATGATAAAATGAAGATGTGGGCATCATTTCGAACAGTTCTTCAGAACACAACCCGTTGTACAAGCGGTAGAACACACACAGGGAGGAAAAGTCTCTCCTCAGACTTAAGGGTTCAATACCGCTTGTGAGCATGGGATCATCAACTATTCTCACAGCACGTCTTTGCACCGAATCAAAAGGACCAAGCTGGTATCCAGGTGCTCCTGCCCAGAGGTGACAACAGTACTCCATGTGCGGTCGGACTTGCGACTTATAAAGAAGCAGTCGGTGACCTGCACTGAAGTACGACTTCGCTCTGTTAAGCACCCCGAGCTTTTTGGACGCCAGCTTTACCTTGTCTAATAGATGATTGCGGAACTGAACGTCACTGGAGATGTCCATACCCAGGATCCCAATGCTCGTAGAGATGGTAAGGGTCATGTTCTGGAATTGAGGGGCCACAGTGAATGGGGTTTTTTTCGCAGTGAACGCGCAAACTTGTGTCTTAGTAGGGTTGAACTGAACCAGGTTTTGATCTCCCCAATTGGAAACTCTGGTTAATGAACCCTCTATTTCAGACACAAGTTTTCTTCGGCTTTCCTCCACCATGGAACGAGGGATGCTAGCACGGCCCGTGTAAAATGTGTCCCCAGTACTGTCGTCCGCATAGCAATGAATGTTATCATCTGTCTCATCTTTTCTTCATACAATAGAGAGAGACAAATAGGCGAAACGAAAACAACATTTCGTAGACGAAATGTGGTATCAAAACTGGGACTCGGGGTACTGTTTGCTAACTTTTATAGGTACCTTCTAGATTGAACAGAATTGCAGCTATGTGGGATAGAAATCAATTTCACTATGCGTTCTTACTATGCGCACTTAATCGATGCTTCGATAAGCGTCCAGCAATTGGATTAATGATAATAGTGAAGACCACTTCAATGTCAATTTACGTAAACAATGCTATGCTGTACTTGCTTGTTCATTGTTCCGCGTTCTCTAGTGACGTGCAAACTAGCGAACTAAACTAAGTAGTGCGCATCTATTAATTGTCGAGCAGTGAAATGATGATCGGACTGCAAACTAGAATATGAAGGTCACTCAATAGGTGTAACATTCGCAGACACAACAAAGGGCTGTACAGCAGCAAGAGTAAGGCGATGCGAGGCGCCACGTTCATCCCGGCCGCGCACGTGACGCTGCCGGAGCAGGTGGACTGGCGCAAGCAGGGCGCCGTCACCGAGGTCAAGGACCAGGGCAAGTGCGGCTCCTGCTGGTCCTTCAGTACTGTAAGTCAACTAGAGTGAACCATACTATTCTAGCATAAAAACCCATGAAATAAGAGTTTCGAGCAATTTTTTTTAAGTGACAATAATTTATTTTGGTAGTATATTTAATTTTCTTAAAGGTAACATTCATATACATATATTCCTTCGCCAACGCTTAGGATTCTAACTTTTAAACCACTCGCTACGCTCGTGATTAAACTTTAGAATCCTGCGCTTGCTCAGACATCAAAATTGAGCACGCGGTTAAAAAGCAGCTTTGCACTCTTGTATAACAAATAACTATTTTTATTTGGAAGGTTATTCTTACGTCCAGATTGTCCCAAACAAATTTCATTAAAATCGTTTTAGCCGTTTGGCAATGAAGTCGGTTTCTCTAGTATTTTAAACGTATAATTTATTGTATGTTTATTTCCATAATCTACCGTATGCTGACATGCTGTCTACCGTTTCTTATCTTGTAGTTCTTTTCGTTTTATGAATTAAATAAAACCCACTAAGTGATCGATACTAAAGTTGTATACCTACCACATTTCCGTATCTTTAACATACTTGCTACTTATATTATAAAGCCAGCGTCTGTTGACACACTTAATTAATTTATTGCGTCTATTATTGCGAAGCGCGTGACTCAACTTTCACCCCGAGGTCCTAAGTAGGTCCATTGACGTACAGTAAATACATCACATCATGACTATCATAATAATAATAGGCTAAAATTACTGACTGTTTTTGAGAGATAAATAATGTTTTAAGTTTGTGTTGTGCCATGTTAAACCAAATAGCAACAAACAACACTCAAAACGGATGAGAATTGCGTCATTAGAACAAACCGGTGTCGAGAAACTACTGCAAACGAACTCTCAAAACTTTAGGTCGCGTCGATGAGATACTTTGTTTTCCTTGTTCTTTATTCTTTAATTTCTTAGAATCCTTGTTTCTAAAACTTGTACTCGTACCTAGCTAGACCCGTATGAACTTTGAGCATCATTATAATCAAACAATGCCCGTATTATCACTTAGCTGAGTATAACCCAATTTACCATTTGTACAACTGCTTACGAAATACTTTGTTCTTAATATCCTTTGTCATGCATAACTTTGCCATTGGTTTGGTGTCGAGTCCGTTGGCGTCACATCGGGTCATTATTCACGGATGACTCACCTCGCTTACAGACGCTGGGTTCTGGGTTACGGGTTACTCACTCACCTTCGTGTTTACGTTACGAACAATACCTACCTACGTAACCTACTCAATCTTGCGATTAGATCTTTTATGTTTTGTTTGGCATGCATTATACATAGTAGGTACCTTCATAGTCATCACATCTAACTATATATAAACCTACCAGCCTATTTACAACATGCATTGAATGTATTGTGTTGAATGGCTCCGAGACGGGCGATATCTGTTGATGATTGTGTTTCCTTAGACCGGAGCCCTGGAAGCGCAACACTTCCGCAAGACTGGTTACCTGGTGTCCCTGTCGGAGCAGAACCTGATCGACTGCTCCAAGTCGTACGGCAACAACGGCTGCAACGGAGGTCTCATGGACAACGCCTTCAAGTACATCAAGGACAACGGCGGCATCGACATGGAGCGGGCATACCCCTATGAGGGCATCGATGACAAGTGCCGGTTCGTTTTACTATAGTATACTATCGTATACGATACTAGTTCTGAAATTAACATATATTTAAAGAAAATTAATGCCTTAACCGATCTTGCATCAAAACAAGCCGTAAGCATTTTTGGTTATTTTAAAAGGACCAATAACATCCTAACCTAAAAGGTTATTCCAAAACTCAGCCAAGCATCTTGTATTACCACCATTACCTACATGTTGCTTTACCCTATACACAGGGTCCATGTGATACTGACTTAAACCTAAGAACTATGTATGTACCTAAACTAAACCATGTATATGCAATAAATGTATTGAGTATTGTTGAAACAAGCACGCCACAGCTCAGCTTATACAAGTAAAGAGATTGCTTCCAGATACAACCCGAAACAGTCTGGCGCGGAAGACACGGGCTTCGTGGACGTGCCTCAGGGCGACGAGGACAAGCTGCTGGCGGCCGTGGCCACCGCGGGGCCCGTGTCCGTGGCCATCGACGCCTCGCAGGAGAGCTTCCAGTTCTACTCCACCGGCGTCTACTACGACGAGAACTGCTCCTCCACCGAGCTCGACCATGGCGTTAGTATCTTCATTCTAACTACTCATTTTACCTACTAATGAAAAATAAATTCAAAAAACCCATAAGTTACAAGGAAAATGCAATAAAATACCTACTCATTTATTTTCTGTTTCTGTCCTGAATAACCTTTTTTGTAAATGATCAGAAATATTTTGAGAAAGATTAGACTTTAAAAAACCCTGATTCAATCTATTCGTGCAAAGAAACGTAAACAGCAGCTTATCAGTTCATCGTATTAGAAGTTGAACCATTACACACTATTTACAACTTAATAGATAAGTTGGCGGAATTTTAGAGATAACGGTGTCAAATGTTAGTAGGCCACAAGTTGCGACCTACTAACGACCCTAAGTCGAACGTTTACCTCGGTTGTAAGTAGCTATTGCACCCTCTAACTATATTCGCAGTTAGTGTAAATATCTAGGGTGCACTCCGATTACCGAGCGCCAAATAGGATCTTCCTCGCAATAGCTCACTGCATGTGTAACAATCTACTATTGTAACACTTACAGGAGACCAACAATGTAGTCTGCCTATTGTCGACTATTATTTCCTGTAAATAAGCTACGTTAGTAATGTAGTTATTGTGTGTGTGTGTAGGTGCTAGTGGTGGGATACGGCTCAGACGAGGACGGCGGCGACTACTGGCTGGTGAAGAACTCGTGGGGGCGCTCGTGGGGAGACCTCGGCTACATCAAGATGGCGCGCAACAAGAACAACCACTGCGGCATCGCCTCTTCCGCATCCTACCCGCTCGTCTAGAGCGGGAGCGCTCATGGACGAACTTGGCGGCTCCGGTTAATGTACGCCCAATTAATGTACACCCTGTTAAAACGATGCCACTTTTTTCCACTGGGAAATTGTAAAAGCCCATGTACACTGTTGCAGATGAATATTTCGGTTATTATTATTTTTATTTAGCGATGGATAACTGTCTATACGGGACAGCCCCTTTTGAGAAAAAACATTTTCTGGCACTGCGGCGGCGGCACGCTCGCTCTGCTCGCTCACCTTGTGCGTAATTTTTATGTTCTAACATAACCTAACCTATCCAAGTCGGAACCGCCATATAAAGTATCAAGGACAAGGTATAAGTAATTAAGTATCCAGTGCTAGAACCAAAAATCAAATGCTTCATGTTCGAATTGCTCCAGTGTACAATGTGCATGTGGCTTGACTAGCATCGTAATAACAGTGTGTACAATAACATGTACATTATCGCCTCCCAACATGTTTAACCGGGTTCAAGTCACGAACCCGCTATGCTATAAAACTATCAATATTGACACAACCTGCGCCTGTTGTTCTATTGATAGTCTCTAAGTGATAACTATTAAAAACATTTGTAGATAAAGCCTAAAATATTGCCGAGCATTTCATTGCATTGTATGTCACACATTCCATCGTTGATTAAATTAGAATTGAAAGCATTACTAATTTAATTTTGAATTCTATTTAAATGTCTCAGTTAGTAGGTAATAAGAACTTACTTATTCTAGAGATTATTATGGTTATTTCTAAGTGAAAATAGAGAATTTACAACGTGTTCGTGTGGATTATGAATAAACATGTGATATTATAATTTTACGTGTGTATTGGCTGTAAGTAGGAGATGTTATGATATTAAAAACAATGCATTTTATAATTTCTGTAATTTTATTTTCGTGACGATACCTACATAACATAGTACTTATTTATTATTCTATGCTGGGAGTATAGTATAGTGTTACCTATAATCCTATCCTACTCGGCGGTTTAGAGGTCAATAGTGTCTCTCATGTCATAACAATACAGGAACCTACACTACAGGAGTAACATAGGTAATAGGTAACTAATCTAATAATTTAAAAAGAGGAAAGATTTGTATGTTTGTAACGTAGGTATAAACTCAAAAACTACTCGACCGATTTCGAAAATTCTTTCAATATTACATTATCCCATAGATCCATAACATTAACATAGGCTATATTTTATTGCTAGTATCCTGCCCGGCTTCGCACGGGTTTAATTAGGAAAGAAGGAAGTCGCTCCATTGTATTATTCCACCCGTGTGATGTCGCTGGCGATGGCGATCAATGAAACGCTGTCAAACTTGACAGTAACTCGTAAGAGAATGACAGTGACTGCGCTAAATTCTACTACCGATGGAATTCGCGAATTCGCCCTAAACCTTACTTGATAACATCCATTTCTGCTTTACCGAATCTACCTCAGCCTTGCGCACAGCTAACCGTTCTGCGGTGGCGATCAGTGAAACGCTGTCAAACATAGTGTCATAATATTTAGCAAGGATGGTTATGGTAAATAAGTAAGGCTACATACGCACTATGCGGTTACCCGCAATGCGGCTAGCCGTCCGGCTGACCGCAAGCACAATTATGTACCTACGTAATATTCATTTCTATGCGCACTGCGATGGGCTACCCGCAGACCGCTCCGGTCGCTCGGGCTGCGGCTGCGGCCCGAGTGACGGCTCAGTCTGCGGCTGCCGCATTGCGGGTAACCGCATAGTGCGTATGTACCCATAGGAATCTTTATTGAATGGTATTACAAGAATCACTTTGAAAATCCTAGAGGAGAGTCTATTAGGTGCCATGCCGACGCAAGAACAGGCAACAAACTACGACCCTACTCTTATAATAGATTTATTTTATGCAGAATGAAACTTGGATAATGAATACGAATTTGTGAATGACCATACGTAATCACTGGGTACGCTAAAGCTCTAATCTGCGTTATATCCTAGATGCCACAAGATTAGATAGTTTACTACCCCACGACAGTTTATGTAACATATAGCAGATAGATAGTCTCAATAATGTGCAGAATCACATAATATGTAGATAGGAAAGTATATACAAAATACGTGCGGTTACGAGAATTGTATACGATACGGCTATCAGCACAGCACGTGATGAGAGTTCACATTCGCAGGGTCGCTGCGCTGACTGGACACAGTAGGTACGTAGGTGGTTGGCCTAGTGGGCGGGTAGGTACCTAGGTTAATTACTTTGTTTTCCTGAAGAATCCATAATACCTACTGCAACGAGTAACAAATGAGTACAACGGAAATTGTTATTAGTAGGTATAGCAAGTCTAAATCTGTCGATTTTAATTCAACAACGAAGTGGAAGTGGAATTACGGCAGAGATACTAGTGTTGGACGACTAACCAGTTAAAGATAAATATTACTTTACCTTACAAATTTGCATATTGCATACTAACTTATTAAAATAAATTCGAAATCTTTCATATTGGTATTGTACATTTACTGCAACTCTGAATAGGCTTAACTATCATAGCTATAATTATCTATCCACTGTAAGCCAATTATCCATGTCTATCCTGACTTATGTAAAATTATTAAGGAAACATAATTAAATAATTATCTATACTAATATTACAAAGAGGAAAAATTTGTATTTTTGTATGTTTGTAATGAATAAACTCAAAAAACTACTGTGCTGATTTTAAAAACAGTGTTGCCGTTTTTTATTTTGAGAAAATGCTAGAACTTGCTCCAAATAATGCTAAAAAATGCTATTTTTGTATTAAAAAATGCTAAAAAACATGCTAAAATCCTAATTTTGTTATTAACCTGTCTGTGTACAATTTTTTGGTAGAACAGTAGCCTAACATGTTATTCTAGGCTATAAAGTATCGTTACGCACCAAATGTTAGCAAAATCCATCCAAAAGCCAATCCTTAAACTCGCTTATCTTCTCCCATTCTTCGCGATAATGTTGCTCATATTTAGGAGGCATACCTATACTTTCACTTCACATTCACAAATCACATTGAATGAATTTATTCAAGACAAGAGTCAAGAAGTGGGGTTCGGACGCGAAACGTTCGACGTAAAATCAATCAGAAACTAATTTCAGGGAAGTCCCTGATCCAGAGAGTTGCCATACCTCAATGAAAACCATAGATAAAAAATAATGTCTCTGGTCGGTCTCTATTAAATAATCTGCAAAATCTAAACGCATTGACTTTTGATTTGAAATGCCAAAATATGCTAAATGCAAAATTTACATGCTAAAGAGTCATGAAATATGCTAAATTTAGCACTAAAAATGCTAAAACGGCAACAGTGTTTAAAAATTCTTTCACCATTGGAAAGCTACATTCACCCTGAGCACAGATAAGATAATACTATACTAGTCTTGGAGGAATTAGAAATGGAGATGTCAAGGTAGGGCTTTCCCCTCTGCCGATCATATAACGATCTCGATCATATCCTTTAAGAGCGAGTCGAGTAAACCAGGCGGACGGAAAATAGGTATTTACTGCGGCTCGCTAGTTGTGTGCGTACTCACGCACACAATGATAGGTTCGCTCGACGCCGTTTACACCTAGTGTGGCAAAAGTAGGTAACCCATGATTTGAAAAAAATGTTGTTTGGTTGAGTGACTTATAGAGACGAAATTTTGTTTACGTTATGCCAGAAAGTAAAATTCATCTCTCTAAAAAAAACAATCTGAGGTCAGTTTACAAAATAATTACATTTTCATTTCACTTTTCTTTTAGGTTTTTTAATAATAGTAATAAATAATAAATATTGTGCACAATCCACTCCACACTATCTAGCCTCAAACCAAGCAGAGTTTATACTATAGGAACCAGACAGCTGATATAATACTTAGCATATAATTTTTTTTTTTTAATACATACTTAAAATACAATATAACACCCAGACAGAGAACAAACATTTGTATTCACCAAACAAATGTTTCTTCTCCGTGGGGATCGAACCCACGACCTACAGCGTAGAAGGCAGAGCTACTACTAACTAAGCTGAGAGGCCAGGTTTTCGTTTCATTTTCAACTATATTTGCATATTTGTGAATAATATTTTTGGTGGTAAGTTCATACCCCGCTAAGCAGCAAAAGCTGAGCCAGGGCCTATTTGGCATAACATGTACCTAGCGCGGGACGTAGTTGTTTTTTTTTTATTATGTGCTAAGATAGCAAGTAATTACTCAATTATTTGTGTTAGAATTTTTTGTTCATATTTTAGTTTTGATTTTGTCAATGTTCCGTTCTGTGTACCTATGTTATGTTGAATAAATTTTCTTTCTTTCATACTTTCATTCATTTTGGATCCAAGATGGCAGCTTCATTTTTATCCTAAATAAATGATAATTATGGGTATCGATTTAGAGGTTGTTGGGGGCTCTGATTGTGGATTTGACATTCATTTTTGAATCCAAGATGGCGGATTCTTTTTTTTTATAAATATTTGATATGGGTATCGTTTAATGGGTTTTTGGGGGTGCTGATTCCGAATCTGCCATTCATTTTTGAATCCAAGATGGCGGATTCTTTTTTTTTCTTAAATATTTGATATGGGTATCGTTTTATGGGTTTTTGGGGGTGCTGATTTTGAATCTGGCATTTATTTTTGATTCCAAGATGGCGGATTCTTTTTTTTCTTAAATATTTGATATGGGTATCGTTTTATGGGTTTTTGGGGGCGTTGGTTCCGAATATGCCATTCATTTTTGATACCAAGATGGCGGATGTTTTTTTTCTTAAATATTTGATATAGGTATCGTTTTATGGGTTTTTGGGGGTGCTGATTTTGAATCTGCCATTCATTTTTGATTCCGAGATGGCGAATGTTTTTTTTTCTTAAATTTTGATATGGGTATCGTTTTATGGGTTTTTGGGGGCGCTGGTTCCGAATATGCCATTCATTTTTGATTGAAAATGAATGCCAGATTCAAAATCAGCACCCCCAAAAACCCATAAAACGATACCCATATCAAATATTTATGAAAAAAAAACATCCGCCATCTTGGAATCAAAAATGAATGGCATATTCGGAACCAGCGCCCCCAAAAACGATACCCATATCAAATATTTAAGAAAAAAAAGAATCCGCCATCTTGGATTCAAAAATGAATGGCAGATTCAAAATCAGTGCCCCCAAAAACCCATAAAACGATACTCATATCAAATATTTAAGAAAAAAAAAACATCCGCCATCTTGGAATCAAAAATGAATGGCATATTCGGAACCAGCACTCCCAAAAACCTATAAATCGATACCCATATCAAATATTTAAGAAAAAAAATAATCCGCCATCTTGGATTCAAAAATGAATGGCAGATTCAAAATCAGCGCCCCCAAAAACCCATAAAACGATACCCATATCAAATATTTAAGAAAAAAAAGAATCCGCCATCTTGGATTCAAAAATGAATGGCATATTCGGAACCAGCGCCCCCAAAAACCCATAAAACGATACCCATATCAAATATTTAAGAAAAAAAAAACATCCGCCATCTTGGAATCAAAAATGAATGGCATATTCGGAACCAGCGCCCCCAAAAACCCATAAAACGATACCCATATCAAATATTTAAGAAAAAAAAACATCCGCCATCTTGTAATCAAAAATGAATGGCATATTCGGAACCAGCGCCCCCAAAAACCTATAAAACGATACCCATATCAAATATTTAAGAAAATAAAGAATCCGCCATCTTGGATTCAAAAATGAATGCCAGATTCAAAATCAACACCCCCAAAAACCCATAAAACGATACCCATATCAAAAAATTAATGGCATATTCGGAGCCAGCGCCCCCAAAACCCCATATCAAAAGTTTATGACAAAAAAAATCCACCATCTTGGATTAAAAAATTAATGGCAGATTCGGAACCAGCGCCCTCAAAAACCTATAAAACGATACCAATATCAAATATAAAAAAAATGAATCCGCCATCTTGGATTAAAAAATGAATGGCATATTCGGAGTCAGCGCCCCCAAAACCCCATATCAAAAATTTATGACAAAAAAAGAAACCGCCATCTTGGATTAAAAAATGAATGGCAGATTCGGAACCAGCGCCCTCGAAAACTTATTAAACGATACCAATATCAAATATAAAAAAAAAATGAATCCGCCATCTTGGGTTTTCGATTCGCAATCAGCCTGACCAAAAAAACTTGGAACAATACCAACATCAAATTTGAAATACGAAAATAATCTATACCTACATACGTACATATTTTTATCGATTTTTTATTTCCGGATAAGAGCGCCACTTTTCTTCTTAGAATATCTTTCTTTTCGCTTTCCCATTGTTCCCTAAACAGAGTAAATATTTATAGGTACATCACATTTTTTTGAGCAATAAAAAGCATAGATAATAAAAAATGGCTTACCTCACTTTACCTGTTTGCAGCTGTGTACATACACATAAGATCGCGTTTGCTAGTTGGCTCGCGTCGCCTCGCAAAGAGACGTGCTCCCACTCTGAGCTCTCTTGGTGGACTGAATTTCCGCGAGCGTTCGTCGCGTATATATTCAATTTCGCGCGTCCATAGTAAATTTGTATGGCGGATTTGAGATGCTTTTTTAAAAAATTCATAACTAAATAACTAAGTGATTTATTAAAAATCGAAAAAGGACTAATTGTAGACTAAACATTTGAGATTAATTCGAATTAAAGTTTGTTCATAAAATCAACAGTGTAACATGACATTTTTTAATAACGCCGACATACGATTTGTCAAATTTTACCTATCTGTGTTTATTTAATTATAGATAAATATTTTTTTTTGTTACGGAATAATTGTCAATACGTTCAGTCTGGTACTTTATACAAAGTTTTAGATTCATTATTGCAAGTATATTCATAATATCGATTTAACCGTGACTATCGTTTTCAACTATTTTGCACGACTCGCTCTTAAATAAAACTGTTTTACTCGCAACCGCAGCCATTGTGTGTCGTTTCATGTCGCGAAGTGGAGCTCCGTGAAAATGGTGAATTGCATGGTAGTTTCTTGTAAAAGACGATCAGAGACATCAAACTTCCGGGAACATGGTATTTCTTACCACAAGGGAGTATTATTTTGTCAATTGTGTTTGTAATTTTGTAGAATTTAAGTTCAAAATAAATACCGGTTGCGACAGATTAGCGACAGTATTACGACACCATTGTCAAAGAATAAACCTTGGTAGAAGGCATAGTGTTGGGAAAAGTTGAATGAAATTGATGAATGAATGAATGATAAAATAAACGTTAAATTATTATCACATAATGTGTTGTCTAATTACGTATTTGGTGTTTATTAAACCCCCGACGTAAAAACGACGGGATGTTTGTTATGAGTTTGCGGTGTCTGTGTGTCCCATCGTAGTTCCCGAACGAATCAACCGATTTTAATTTGGTTTTTTGTTTGTTTGAAAGGTGAATAGTCGGGAGTGTTCTTAGCTGTTTTTGATGAAAATCGGTACAAGATGGCTGCCGCCACGATATATCGGATTACATTTATTCACAAATCCCACAATATGGGTATCCTAGGTACCAGTCATCAAACCCTCTACTCATCAATGTATAAAATAGGACATGACATCATACTCAAAAATAAAGTCGTGGGCGTAGTGAAAACATTTTTTTGCCTATTTTATATTTATTTTATGTCCTGTGCAGGTTTCCAAAAAACCCTGTTGCTTGAAGAGTGGACAAAATTTTTGGCCAAAAAACAACTTGGCATGCAACAAGAACGAGTGTGATTTACTCGGAACATTTTGCAGAAAGTTCTCAAACTCGGGCAAACAAACATCTGCGTTCACCACACAAATATTTGTTCTCGGTGGGAATCGAACCAACGCCTCCGGCGCAGAAGGCAGACGATGTAATGTGATTTCACTTTATATTTTTTTTTCAATTATTCAGTAAAAGACTATACTTATGTGTACTATGCTATAACATGTTAAGAACTATTGATTCAAACTTATAACCATTAATAAAACATAACAACTAAATTCCGTTCTTTTATTTTCTGACTGTTACAAAATGTGAAACAAAATGTTGTGCATAACTTATTTAAATTACCTTTACCTAAAAACCCATTTCATTCATTATTTTATTCATCGTTCAATTTACCGGTCTTACTGAATGCCCATCACTAGAGATTATCCTAATGTGAGTCTTGACACTGCGTAACTACGTTATATTTTTTATCTGTGTGCAAATTTTAAGATCGTGTGCGGGATTGTCAATGTCTGTGTTTACATGAATAGGAATTTGCTATGCGCGTGTGCCATGCGTGTTTACCTCGTCCCCCGTCAATTTTGGCAGAAAATATTGTTCGTGGATTTAAACGTTGACGCCTCCATTTCTAATTCCTCCAAGATACTAGTACCCTGAGTAACAAAGGCTATATACAGGGTGGAATTTTGTAATGCCACCTGGAGGGAAAGTACTCTTAATACTGCAGATAGAAAATTTTACTCAAACTAAAAAAAAAAAAAACATTCTTTTATTTTTGAATAGAAAGCAAACTGCATTCAAAGATTTTCGAAAATTCTCTTCTCCCACACTCGGGAATCGAACCGGCTAAAATCTGAAAAAAATATACCCTGTACTTTTATTGCATCGATCGTTAGGGTCAATTAGGATGAAATCTCTCTAACAAACATGATAAATTAAATGAAAGGAAAACCAGGATTTTTTCATTTTTTGTAAATAATTAAATTAATTTAAGATTTCCTGGTTTTTCTTTCATTTAATTTATCATGTTTGTTAGAGAGATTTCATCCTTATAATTGAACCTAATTAACGATCGATACAATAAAAGTACAGGGTATAATTTTTTCAGATTTTAGCCGGTTCGATTCCCGGGTGTGGGAGAAGAGAATTTTCGAAAATCTTTGAATGCAGTTAGCTTTCTATTCAAAAATAAAGGAATGTTTCCTTTGAGAAAAATTTTCTATCTGCAGTATTAAGAGTACTTTCCCTCCAGGTGGCTTTACAAAATTCCACCCTGTATATTTCTAAGCTTAAAAAGTAAATGTTTACCAGATTATAGTCAGAAATAGCACATAGGCTACTTTTCATCCCGGTAAAATGTATGGTTCCCGATCCCGTGGGATGATTTGTTATTAATCATAATTATTATGTATACTTAAGAGAAAGTCGTATATACAGGGTTATTCATTATTAGCTGCAAATACTCAGGAATTAGGTTCAACAAATAAAATATAAAATATTTATGTAATGATTTTTTTTTAATTTTGATTTAAGTTTTTGTATCAAAAATTTTTTTTTATTAATTTCTTTACGCCTATTGCATAATGATTGCCACGGAGAACAGGACGATGACCCACCCAGGCGGTGACTGAACGCAGAGTGTCGCTCACGGCGCGCGGGCGCGGATCAAAGGTCAAAATAGGTCAGGCGCCAATGATTCCTTTATCGATTTTCTCGGGATTTTCATAACAAAACTTAAAAAAAACATTTCATAAATATTTTTTATTTTATTTGTTGAACCTAATTCCTGAGTATTTGCAGCTAATAATGAATAACCCTGTATATTATAACTTAAGAACGGCTGAAAAGATTTGGCTGAAAATTGGTGGAGAGGTAGCTTAAAACCAGGAGACGGACATTGGATACCTACTTTTTATCCCGAAACATTAGCGGGAATGGGGCGAGCAAAGCCGCGGGCGGCCTTTTGTATATACATAAAACGTTAGTAGGTTGGCGGCTTACTCATGTGACTGTACGTACATAATTTGATCATCAACCTACATACTGCCATTTAAATAATATGTACTAATGTCCTACAGTAGTTTTTTTATGGGTAGGTAGGTGAATAATGGTACCTACCTGGTAATGGTATTATTCCAATTGCTTTGAATGTATGTGGCAGAGGCGGGTCATACGAGTACCTATGTATATTTGCCTACGGCATTATAACAAATGCAGACAGTGAAGTACCTACCTACCTTCAGAATAATTCTTTGTCCTCTTAACCATGTGGCCAGACGATTTCAAGCCTAGCTGGTATGCCAATATTTAGTGACTATTCAGACCTATTCGATCTGATTTGATTAGATATGATAGTAGGCCTATTCAGAGTTGCAATGATTGCGGCGACTTGCAGGCTCTAGACATAAAGTTTATTATGCTTGACTTGCATTACCAATAATGTGTGAATAATGCAATAAATGCAGTGATCAATCATCACTCGACGGGTTCAATCGCTTAAAACTCTTCGAAGTTTCCACCCCTGAGCTACCTATAGCAACCCCTAACAGTTAACTCTCAGCTGAGCTTACTGTTTGGGTTCATTCCCAAACAATAATAAGTATAGGTTGGTAGGTAAGAGGTCGGTACTCTTTGCAAGGTCAATGACATATTTTAAGAATTAAAACTCATTTTTCACATTCTAAGTTTTCACAACACATTTATTGGATTGGCAGAGAAAAAAAAAATATTTACAAAATTCTTATTTGGCAAAAGACACTTAAAACACCTAATGACTTACCTACTCACAAGGATTACAAATACTACAGTTGAGTCCACAATCTATGCTATTTATCTATATCTATAACTTACCTATGTATGTACAATAAAGAGACCGTTTAAGTAAATTTATACAGGGTGTATCTGAAGGGGGGCTTCAACGGTGGTAGGGCGATGGGTTACCTTAATGTCTTCCATTAAACCTCCCTGCATGTTCCCCGATATTCCTTCCTTCAAGTTATTCAAGATCTTATAAAATGTTAGTAGTAAGCCTGAAATCGGAGGCTTCATGCACAAAGAGTAGCTGCACTTACAAAATTGCAATCGTTAGTGTTTTTGATTCATAGCTCAGTAGCATACCTTTCGTCCTACAATACCATTTTGAACCGTTAATTGATCAAGTTCCAAATAAACAATTATCTTTATATAATGAAACTTGCAAATATTAAAACCTCGATACACCCTGTGTATGTATAATACATATTATTATATAATAATTATAAAGCCTATTTATATTATTTTATTCTGATAAAATTATGATCAAATATGAATAAATGCGAAATCAATTGAACATAGAAATGGGAGTGGTAGTGCTTGCTAGTAACCCTAAAACTATTGAATGCCCTGAAATAAATATGTAGGTATACTTATTTTATGTAAGTGCGTTTGTCCATTAGATTCTGATACATTTACAAGTTACAAAAAAGACAGCACAAACCGAGAAAATATGGAGTTGGTAACCTGCCCAACATAGTCTGTCCAAATGAATATTTTGGCTAAATTATCATCATCAAACTGAGAGGTCCACTGCTTGACATAGGCCTTTTTCCAGGAACAACGATTTCTGAGCTCTTTCCATCCACCGACTTCCTGCGATTATCGGTCCATTATAACCATGATAAACATAACAATGGTTTATGCAAAAGATTCGGAATACCATCTCTACAGTGTAGCCTGAAATTATGTTAAAACATTGACAGCTCGCGTCCATAGACCCAGGGCCAGGCATGGTAGACGGCACGAGACCTAAGCTCCATTGAGGATGTCTACAGGGGATGTCAGAGGCACGTCCAAACATTACATTTGCCGCATGCCCAAATATTGTACATCTTAGTACTTTAATTAAAAGTCACAAAAATTACTAATTATCAATACTGAGTTACGCTTTTTGGGACACAAATACCGGTACGTACATATTTGAATGAAGTGTTTAAAAAATCCTATGCCCCTTATTATGTATCTTACTAAAACAATGCAATCAACAATGAAGCAAGAATGTAATAATTTTTTTTAACATACATTATTAGTATGTACCTATGCATACTTTACCTAGCTTTGCCTTGCTTCAGTATGATTTGACATTATCTATAGTTGTGAGATGCATACATGCAGGGCGCAGAAAGTAGCGACATCCTATTTCTTCTTGGGTTTCTTGGGATTCCGACTGCGCGACTTGGCCTTGCAGAGCGGACAGATGGGCGCGTTGCGGTGGATCTGCTGGTGGCACGACAGGCACGACTTCATCGGCGGCGGCTGCTGTCTGCACAACAAACAACAACACTCACAACATCGATAATGTACTGTCTCATGTTATCCAGGCAACTGGTAGCCTAAGGCCTTTTATGGCAATTTGTAACTTGATGATAGAAACGTAAAACGTGGTAGTATAATGGCTTGAAATAATAAAAATGGGCAAAATTATATTAAATGGAGGAGTGAGAAGGAGAAGGGTAAGGAAGAGCCTCGACACCCATTTGTACTGCTTTACATGTGGTTATTATCGTAAGCTAGCTGCATCATCTCACTGATTCACCATCTCTCGGTAACGGTTTCCTTGTAATATGAAATGGGGAACATGCCCGAACCGCAGCACAGTCGGGGTCTCAGCTCAAGGATCAAATAAAAATAACAGGATCGAACCTCAGCGAGACCGTAATGAAATCTTGGTCGAGAGCAGACCTGAACGCGGGCGGCGGCGGCTTGCGCGGCGCCGCCAGGAACGGCAGCGCGCGCGGCGCCGCGGCGGCGCTCGGCAGCGACGGGAACCGACTGCAACACACATACATACACACTCTCTGTTATTGCAAAGTGCCACGGCATCAGTAACTGCCCATGTGAACAGCATTCGGTACTCCATTCTTAATGTGGCTTCCTCTATCAATGGTTTTTTCTTAAATCGTCAAAGTAGACCTTTACAAATACAAATAAAAAATGAATAAGCATATGGTTTTTTTATACAACTAGCTGATGGCAAAAGCATAAAGCCCACCTGATGTTAAGAGGTAACCATCGCCTATAACAAAGCATTGCATCGTAGGTCGTCCATCAACAAAAGTTCAAAAATGTACCATGATCCAAGCAAATTAACATTTGTGAAGGGGTCGTTCGGGGAAGTACTACCACCATGACTATTTCTGCCGTGAAGCAGCATTGCTGTGTTTCGGTTTGAAGGGTGAGGGTGCTGGTGAATTCGAGGCACGTGAGGCTGAATATCTCCAGTTGATGGACGCACGGCAGTTCATCGTAGGGCACGTTCCTGACGTGCGTAACCTGCGAGGCATTGCTTTGTTATAGGCGTTGGTTACCACTAACAGATGGGTCATATGCTTGTTCCATCAGCTAGCTACATATAATAAAAAAAATAATAATAATATGGTTATGGAATGGATTAATAATGGTGACATGACAGTATTTAGTTGAACTTGCGTGTGTTTGTTATGCTGCCTTCCTACGGTGCGTGGTTCTGCAGATCATCACGCACAGCGCACGACGACGCACGGCAACGCACACAGAAAGGGCTCCTGTGCTACCGCGCACCTCGGCGCACGAGACCGTTCCCATGGTGTCGTGCGAGCTGAGCTGATCCGCCTCCGTGCGCGATATCACACACCGGTGGCGGTGTGGGGCGGTGTGGGGTAGTTACTCGGGCGTGATGGGGCTGCCCTCCTCGTGCCGGCGCGACGCGTTCGACAGCTTGCGAGACATGCTGTTAGTGTGGTGTGGGGTAGTTACTCGGGCGTGATGGGGCTGCCCTCCTCGTGCCGGCGCGACGCGTTCGACAGCTTGCGAGACATGCTGTTAGTGTGGTGTGGGGTAGTTACTCGGGCGTGATGGGGCTGCCCTCCTCGTGCCGGCGCGACGCGTTCGACAGCTTGCGAGACATGCTGTTAGTGTGGTGTGGGGTAGTTACTCGGGCGTGATGGGGCTGCTCTCCTCGTGCAGGCGCGACGCGTTCGACAGCTTGCGAGACATGCTGTTAGTGTGGTGTGGGGTAGTTACTCGGGCGTGATGGGGCTGCCCTCCTCGTGCCGGCGCGACGCGTTCGACAGCTTGCGAGACATGCTGTTAGTGTGGTGTGGGGTAGTTACTCGGGCGTGATGGGGCTGCCCTCCTCGTGCCGGCGCGACGCGTTCGACAGCTTGCGAGACATGCTGTTAGTGTGGTGTGGGGTAGTTACTCGGGCGTGATGGGGCTGCCCTCCTCGTGCCGGCGCGACGCGTTCGACAGCTTGCGAGACATGCTGTTAGTGTGGTGTGGGGTAGTTACTCGGGCGTGATGGGGCTGCCCTCCTCGTGCCGGCGCGACGCGTTCGACAGCTTGCGAGACATGCTGTTAGTGTGGTGTGGGGTAGTTACTCGGGCGTGATGGGGCTGCTCTCCTCGTGCAGGCGCGACGCGTTCGACAGCTTGCGAGACATGCTGTTAGTGTGGTGTGGGGTAGTTACTCGGGCGTGATGGGGCTGCCCTCCTCGTGCAGGCGCGACGCGTTCGACAGCTTGCGAGACATGCTGTTAGTGTGGTGTGGGGTAGTTACTCGGGCGTGATGGGGCTGTTCTCCTCGTGCAGGCGCGACGCGTTCGACAGCTTGCGAGACATGCTGTTAGTGTGGTGTGGGGTAGTTACTCGGGCGTGATGGGGCTGCTCTCCTCGTGCAGGCGCGACGCGTTCGACAGCTTGCGAGACATGCTGTTAGTGTGGTGTGGGGTAGTTACTCGGGCGTGATGGGGCTGCCCTCCTCGTGCAGGCGCGACGCGTTCGACAGCTTGCGAGACATGCTGTTAGTGTGGTGTGGGGTAGTTACTCGGGCGTGATGGGGCTGCCCTCCTCGTGCAGGCGCGACGCGTTCGACAGCTTGCGAGACATGCTGTTAGTGTGGTGTGGGGTAGTTACTCGGGCGTGATGGGGCTGCCCTCCTCCTCGTGCAGGTCGGGCAGGCGCTCGAGGCCGAGGCACTGCCGCCGCAGCAGGTCCACCTCCGCCTTCAGCGGGCGGTAGTCCTCGTGCAGGCGCGACGCGTTCGACAGCTTGCGAGACATGCTGTCTTCAGTCTGCTTTATCACCGTCTCCATCTGGAATATTTTGGGAGTTCCATTCTAATATCGATCACAATATATTTCTGACATTATGCTGCTGCCCATATTACAATGGTGCGTTGCATTAGTTACCATCTACCGCTGCTTGTCTATGATCAATCAATTAATAAAATCAAACAGTGGATAAAACACCTCAAGCAAACTTGTATGTTGTAGAATCTATAAAGTTTAGATAAGATAAGTGCACAAAACAGCAATTTTGATCTTTGATTTAAAATCCTTTTACCCCACTGGTTTGAATGAACTAGTAAAATAAATAAACACAGGCCAGAGCTATCTCCGTCCTATTCATTAGTCATTTGAACAATATGGTTTAACAGTAAGCTTGGCATTCCAAACAAGCAACTGGAAATGTTCCAATTGTTCTCGCAATGCCCCTCCACTCTACACAAACAAACACATCCCCAGTAATGTTTGTTATCATGTTTATTGATAACTATTGAAAAATCTATGAATAGATTCCTGACCTATTTTATGCATGTTTATAGCTTTTAATTTAATCTGTAGAAACTATGATCAAAGCAGCCATAACACTTAGCAGCAGGTACTAAGAGGTATGCGAGATGGCTTTGCCTGACTTGGGAGCCTGGTGGTGGGCCGTGGGCCGTGGGCAGTGGGACGCACTCACGGCGTTGATGTCGGCGTGGATCTGGCGCAGCTCCTCGACGTGGCTCATCTTCTCTTGCTGCAGGAGTTCCATCTCGCGCTTGTACTGCGACAGGCAGCGCCCCTCCTGGTCCCCGCTGCGAACCTCGTTCACTATGCTGCGCTTCATGCGCTCCAGTGTAATGGTCTTATTCCTGAACAAAAAACATCCCAAAAATAGATTTTATGAAAAATAGATTTTAATGAGAAATTATTTTTTCAGCTAAATTATAATCGTTTAAGATTTTGCGTCAAAGGTTATTTTTACGCATTTAATAACACGCTGAAATGTACAGAAAACAAAGCTGATTTACGTAAAACCACTCTATATATATACTAATCTATTCAGATTTCGTCTGAAGTGTCTATTGATCCAGTCTACAGGTGCCAAAGCTTGGAGTTATTAGAAAAACAATGCCTCTTTACCTGATTTCTTTCATGGCTTCTAATTTGTGATATATTTCGCGCTCGTTCTCAGCGGTCATAGTTTAATTACAGTGAACAAAACAAAAATTAAGACAATTTTCAAATAAATGCAACAAAATCTCTCCCTCCGTGCGACATGAGAATTGAACCACAGATATTAGGGATGCCCGTTACGATACGATATATTGGAATATCGATACAGCACTATACGATATAGCGATATTTGATGCGATATTTTGACCATACGATACGCTTCGATATATCGCATTCTTATAAAAATATCGCATTACCGTATCGTTCCTTCTGAACGCCTTTTTCTTTAGCTGGACACACACATTCCAAAAGCCGTAATAGGTTAAATCCACAGCGCTTATCAAAATTATTATTTTGCGTTGTTTAAGTGCTGATCAAAGGCAACTGTGATTTTTTTTATTACATTAGACTATTTTAAATACATATAATTATTTGGTTCTTTTTAAAAAATAAAAGAATATAGTAAAACTACTAAAAAGATAATCCTTTGCACGATATAATTATACTCATTATATCGCATATTAATTGAAAGGCATGCGATACGGTTACGATACGATATATCGATACAAAGGAAATCGATAATATCGTGTATCGATACAACCAAGTTCGATACAGTTACGATGCGATATATCGATACAATACACTTTTTTGGGCATCCCTAACAGATATTAAATTAATAAAAAAGGAAAAAAGGATAACTCAAACAAACCACAGAGAGCAGAGAACAGAAGACCAATGGGCAGTGTTGCCAGCCAGTGGCAGATAGTCAAATATAAAGCCCCCAGTACACAAGAGCCTGTGATGGGCCACGCTTTGCAATGCACAATTGTAGGCCAAGATCACTTGGTGTTCACACAATAGCGCATGGCTCATTGCTGCCTGGAAAACCAATTGCGATGGACGTCGAAGTAATTACGGCTGCGGCTATTTATTTGTAGTTATACTGTTTACAAGTATTACAGAAGTGTGCACCGTCACAAAGCTATTTTAGATGGCCGAACGAATGTCTGTTTGAAATTGGCGGTGTCGTTTCGTTTGCTAAAATTTTAAAACATTTGACTGGCCTCTAGCTCAGTTGGTAGTAGCTCTGCCTACTGCGCCGTAGGTCGTGGGTTCGATCCCCACCGAGAACAAATATTTGTGTGGTTAACATAAATGTTTGTTCTCTGTCTGGGTGTTATATTGTATTCTAAGTATATATTTACAAAAAAAAAAAAAATGTATTCAAGTATTATATCAGCTATCTGGTTCCCATATTACAAGCTCTGCTTAGTTTGGGGCTGGGTAGTGTTGTGTGAATTATCCAGAATATTTATTATTTATTATTTATTTGTAATTAAATATATCATGTTTCTATTAATTGGAAAATAAAGTAAACTATCTAGTTCTAGCACGCAACACAAAAGTGTATACTATCCCGGTCAGCGGCTGGTGACGAACTAAACAATGGCCGATTGTGTAAACACTACAGGCCACGCTACGCCACGATTCCTTTGAAGTGTGCCCAAAAAACCGACAACTCCCCGATTGCGCACCACGATTGACAATTGTCCGCCATCATATTATACTTCTTGCGAGCAGCCCACTTGAAGTATTTATTAAAACTATCTTTTTGTTTTGACTCTTGTCTTGTCTTGTCTTGAAAAGAGTGCAATTATTGCACTCTTTTCCAGAGAGACAAGACAATTATTGAAACAAAAAGGTCTACTCGAATTTTTAATTAGACGAAGCTAGCTGACGTTTACTGTGTTGTCAGTTTTTGATGAAATAAAAATAGTGTTGTAAAATAGTGAATGATTGAAAAAACTCCTGAATGAATGAAATTGCCTCGTTTTTCTAGTGAATAGTTAGTGTGCCGAACTTGACTTGAAGTGCTTGGTTGAGGATCGATATCGTTTGCGCGAAACAATATAGCAACAAAATACACAACAATTACCTACCACAAACACAACGTAATGAAAAACTTTACAAAAACAATAATTAGACAGCGTGAGCGCAGAAAAACATTCGTGCTATCAGACCAGAGGTTAGAAGCCGAATTACAAACAAAATGGTGACCGACGCGCATGGCACTAGTCGCTACGTCGCGCTTAGTAATAAACCTTAAAATACATTATTGTAGTTACTTATTACAAGTAACTTATATCAGAGTGCTTTTATAATTTTTTTATACAAATTTCAATATTATTTTATAGTTTGAAATGATTAACTATTCACTCATTGTTCATTCATTTGATTGAACGAGAACTGAACGCAGCACTATTACTTTAAATATGGCAACATTATTTTACAAAGTGACATTAGCTACTGTCAGTCGGTATCGTCTAATAAAAAATCCGACGTAGAGTATACTGGGCTTATGGGCTTAAAGACTAGTATCTAGCGCCACAACAAAATAAATAAAGAAAGGTAGGAATAGGAAAGAAAGAAAAGAAAATGGCCGACTGATTGGCCATTGAATGAATAGCGGCTTGCTGTCAAACAAAATACCCAATATAAAATAATTACGCGTATGCAAAGTAAAATTGTAATTTACTCTAGCTCAATGCGACGCCAACGCTTCTAATTCTAAATTGGATGAATATATGGAATCATACATGTTGTAAATAAGCAAACACGAAGGTCATTTGCACCTTTGTAGCTTCGTGTCGTGCCCACTGATCTACGAAGGGAATCTTCAGATGCGAGAATGAGCGACGAAGGCGAAGATCCGTCGCCGCGGCCCAAGCGCAAAATCAAGAAAGTGATGGTTCTGTCGTCGGAGTCCAGTTCGGACTCTGATGACAGCGGCCCGACAACTTCGACGCGCAGGAAAAGACTCAGGGTGATCATCAGAGCGTATTATAATCATGTTGATAATGTAGAAATTTAAAACTTAGTGATCGTGTTCGGTGTTCGTATGTCGTAGGTGGTGAGCGAGGATGGCGCCTCAGCTAGCGACAGCAGCAGCGGCAGCTGGGCCGCGGGGGCGCTGCGGCGACGGCGCGTGCTGCCGGGCCTGCGCGACTCTGACGGATGCAGCGACTCGTCGGGCTGGGCTACCGAGCTCGAGGACGCGCGCCCCGCCTCTAGCGCCCCGTCTACTTCTGCCGCCTCCAGATCACCTTACAATAATGCTGCAAAGCCTGCATCTGGATTTTGTTCAGATAGTTCAGAGGGCAACTCTGAGAAATGCTCCATTTGTCTTATGAAATTCTTGAACCAGGAAGTTGGGATCCCTCAGAACTGTGAGCACATATTCTGCTTGGATTGCATCACAGAATGGTCCAAGAACATGAACACATGCCCTGTGGATCGCCTCTCGTTTGATTCAATAATAGTGCGCGCTCGCGCGGGGGGACGAGTGTTGCGCACCGAGGTGGTGAAGGTGGCAGAACGAAGGCCATCCTTAGAAATGATGATCATCGAGGATCCTACTGTGTGTGAGGTATTATTATTGTTATTTAATCCAACAAGACAGTTCATAATAATTAGACCATATTTATTTATTTAGGCAAGGATACTAATTATATTTAGAATCTCAATTATGGAAATAAAAATGTGTTTATTTTTCATTTTGATTGGGTATACAAACAGGATCACGCTAAAGTAAATGTATAAATCACTTTCAACTCCTCAATTTAAAATGAGTGTTTCTAACTAAAATGTATCATTCTCTTTTTGTGCAGGTCTGTCATAATGCTGACCGTGAGGAGTCCATGCTGCTGTGCGATGGTTGCGACCATGGCTTCCACATGCAATGTCTCACCCCTCCACTCACTCGGGTAACACATCCTCTGCTATTTACATCAAAACGTGCATGGTGGAGGAGGTTGGTCGTTACATTTCATCATAACCACTATTTCAGATTCCTGAAGATCAATGGCTATGCTCGTACTGCGCCGGCGTGTGGAGGGTGGCGGCGCTCGACGACCACGAGGGATCGCACCGGGCGGGCCGCGGGGAAGCGGAGGGGCCCGCCACGTCGTCGGGCCGCAGCCGCGCCGCCCCGGCCGCCCCGCGCGCTGCCCCGCGCGCCGCCCGCCCCGCGCCTTCCTTGTCCCGCGCCGCGCGCCCGCTCGCCACCACCACCCCGCGCACCAGGAAACGGAAATATAAAAGAAGGACCAGAACCTTCGTCATCGAGTACGAGGTGGAGCGCGATGGAAAGTTCCCCATCACCAAGACCAGGAGGGTCAAGACGAGACTCAAAAAGAGAAAGGTGGGGGCGAGTCGCGAAGGTTCTAACTTCTGCATCCTCGGATATCGGAGAAGATGCTTCGCTCGATGCTTGTAGGGTACCTGAGGGTGAGTATGAGTGTGAGTGTTATGTGTCGATTGTCGTGTTGCAGATGAAGAGGCGTGCGCCCCGCACGGCGGCGCGGCGCACGCACGTGCTGGCCAGCGTGCGCGCCAAGCTGGCGGCCGCGCGGCACGACGCGCCCGCCTCCGCCGCCGCCGCCTGCGCCTCCGCCTCGCTGGCGGCGCGCCGCGGGGGCGCCGGCATCCCCGCGCTGAGCCTGTTCGGCGGCGACCACCAGCTCGACTACTTCTCGGAGGAGGAGCAGCCGGCGCTGGGCTCGGCGCGCGCCAGCACGGCCGTCGCCACGCGCCCCACGCCCACTATGTTCAGCGCATACAGACAGGTGCGAAGCCTATTATAAAAGTCTCTGTTGCTAAACCCCATCCAGAAAAATAAGAAGTAAAAAAAATATTTTCTGTGACATTGTATAAAGGTAAACATTTCATTAAATTAAATTTTAACCCTTAATTCAGGTTTGGTAAAAGTTAAGAAACACTGCGAAAGTTTAAGAAGTTTTTGGCTGAAAAGAGACTACTATTATTCATCTTGTCACACAAGAGTCTGGTTGGTAAGGAAAGGTAACATGCTGTCGAAAAAAGTGGCCACTTGTTGACTGCATGTTAGACAGAAGAAATCCCAACACAGTAGGCTTAAAAATTCTTGTCCGATCCATTCACCAGCTATATCATGTTCTCATTCAACACTAGTTACAAACAAGGAAACTTAATTTCTGAAAAAAATTACAGCAAACGTCAAATTGACAGGACTGAGCCTTCACTGAGAAATTATACAAAAATTGCGCTATGTATTTAAAATCAAATTTTGAATAAAAACAATCTAATTGTAATAATCGGTTCAATCGGCCACGGTACCGCAGGCTCGAAGAAAGATGATAACGATTCCGTCTCCTAACGAGGCGAGCTCCGCGGCCGACCTGCTGTCCGACATCCTGGAGAGCCAGGCGCGCCTGCACTCCAAGCACTCCGTGGTGTCCGTCAGCGGGGACGGCGCCGTCGCCATCGAGCTGCCGGCGCAAGGGCCCCGCCGGGGGGAGCCGGCGCAAGGGCCCCGCCCGGGGGCCCCGGAGCGCCGGGAGGAGCCGCCGCTGGCGCCCCGGCAGGAGGTGGACCTGCGGCAGACGGCACGCGCGCGGCAGACGCCCGCGTACCCGGGACAAGGCCGCGGCTGGGGCGGCGGCTACCGGTACCCGCGCGAACAGAACCACCATCAGAACCAGCCTGCAAACCAAGGTATATTATACTAAATCTTATCCATTCTACTTCTCATTTTTCACCTCTTTTTACTAAATTACACCTCTGCGAAGCCAGGCCTAGAATACAGTTACTCAGGAATAATTCAGATTTTTTTTTTCGTGTTTTTAGGGTTCCGTAGCCAAATGGCAAAAACGGAACCCTTATAGATTCGTCATGTCTGTCTGTCTGTCTGTCTGTCTGTCCGTCCGTATGTCACAGCCATTTTTCTCCGAAACCGTAAAAGCTAGACTGATGAAACTTGGCGAGTAGATGTATTCCGTGAACCGCATTAAGATTTTTACACAAAAATAGAAAAAAAACTATAAATTTTGGGGGTCCCCATACTTGAAACTGAAACTCAAAAAAAATTTTTTCATCAAACCCATACGTGTGGGGTATCTATGAATAGGTCTTCAAAAATGATGTTGAGGTTTCTAATATTGTTTTTTTCTAAACTGAATAGTTTGCGCGAGAGACACTTCCAAAGTGGAAAAAAGTTGGTCCCCCCCCTCTAACTTCTAAAATAAGTGACTGATAAAGCTAAAAAAAATATATGTTGTACATTACTATGGAAACTTCCAACGATATTTGGTTTGAACGAGATCTAGTCAGTAGTTTTTTTTTATACCTCATAAATCGTAAACCGCAATTTACCTTTCGACGAACTACTAGAACTTCTAGAACTCTATGTTATATTGCTTACTGCTACGGAACCCTTCATGGGCGAGTCCGACTCGCACTTGGCCGCTTTTTTTTCATTACAAACATACTTATGAAATACCCAAAAATACAAATATTGCCTCCTTATAATGTATAGAATAGATAGCATGATAAGCTCACGTCGGGCCCACAAATCTGTTGCATTAGTAAAATGCGCTTTTATGGTGGGTTGTCGTCCCTACCGAGAATTTGTGTGGTGTTTGTTCATGCAGATGTTTGTTCTCCGTCTGGGTGTTATATTGTATTCTAAGTATGTATTTACAAAGAATGTATTCACAAAGAATGTATCTAAGTACTATAATCAGCTATCTGATTCCCATAGTACAAGCTCTGCTTAGTTAGGGCTAGATAGTGTTGTGTGGATTGACCATATTATTTATATTTATATTTGAATTAGCGTACGGGCGCGGCGGTGACAGGGGCGGCGGCGGAGGGTACGACAACGGGTTCGGCGGGCCCCCCCGCGGGGCCCCGGGGCCCTTCCACCGCGGGGAGGACAACAACGGACAGTTCAACGACTACGACAACCGCAGACCGCACCACTATGCCAATGATGACGAGCCCTGGCATGATAGAAATAGGTAACATTTACTTTTCAGACAAAATTATTATGCTTGACCTACTGTGTACTGTTTCCATACCTTTTTACTCTTTGGTTATGGAAAAAATACTCTGCCTGTCTCGGTTTTTTTTCTTCATTGTGTGGATTTGGATGCTGTTACGTACAGCGCATATAATTTTACTTAATTTAATTATTAAACCGCCCTTGCTTATTTCAAAGGAGGCAACCTGACCAGAACCGAGGTCCGAACAACCAGCGGAACGAGGAACGGCGCTTCAGCGGCGGCGGACCAGCGTGGCGCCCCAACCAGCCCCCTGGGCCCCCCGGGCCGCCGGGGCCCCCGCACCGGCACTCTTTCGGGGGCTTCGAGAACCCCCTGGACATGCGCGTGGCACACGAGTCCGCCCCCCCCGGCGCCGGCTTCTCGCGCGCGCCCGCCTTCCTCCCGGAGCCGCCGGCGGACAAGCCACAGCCCTACCGGCCGCTGCCTCTCCCGCCGAGCTTCGAGTTGCTAGGCGCACCGCCCCTCGCGCCGGAACCCGATGAGGACGAGAGGAGCGACGAGGGATTGATCATCGACACTGAGAAGTACGACCCGACCGAGCCGACCCACGACGACGACAGCGCCGAGGAGGACGCGGCCGCCGCCCCCTCGCCCCCCGTGGAGGAGGAGGAGGAGGAGCGCGCGCCCTCCCCGCCGCGAGTGGCGCCGCTGCCGCCGCCGCCGCTGCCGCTGGACGCGTCCTCGGTGGAGAGCATCCTGGCGGGCTTCAGCTCGAGCGGGCTGCACGTGCCGGCCGACGTGCTGGACTCGGCGGTGCGGCAGGCGCTGGAGGAGCACCGCGCGCTGCTGGCCCCCGCGGCGCGCCGCCTCGCCGAGGAAGGGGACTGCCCCAACTTCTCCATCTACTCGGCGACCAGCGTGCACATCGCGTCCGACGCCGGCCGCAGCCCGCGCGCGCCCCTGCAAGAGCGCCGGAACAGCCTGGAGGACCTCGTGCAGGAGGACGGCGACCTCACCCCGCCCCCGGCCTCGCGCGCAGCGCCCCTGCCCGACGACACTCCCTCCCCCTCGCCCTCGCCCTCGCCCTCGCCCGCGGCCGCCGCCGATAGGACACTGCAGGAGTACAAGGCAAAGGTGTCGAAGCGCTGTCCCATCACGATAAACACGCGCAACCCCATCAAGATCCGCCTGCACCCGCCCGCGCTCATCAAGCGACACCTGCCGCTGTACGACGACGAGGACCTAGAGCCCCCGCTGGAGCCTGAGCTCGAGTCGTCGGAGCTGCCGCGGGACCGCCCCGAGCCCGAGCCCGTGCCTGGCCGAACCGAGCCGGAACCCGAGCTCGCTGCGGACGACCTGATGGACGAGGAAAAGGTTTCGAGCGATCCGGAGCCGGAGCTCGAAGGCTTGCGGACGCCGGACGGCAGAAGCGAGGGCGCCGCTGAACGGCAGGACGCCAAGCCGGAGAGAAGGGCGAGCACCCCGCGCGGGACGGACGAGGAGGCCACGCCCGAGAAGACGCGCCCGCCCCAACACCGGGAAGGGGACGACGAAGACGACGATCGGACCGACGCCGAGCTGGAGGCCGACGACGACGACAAGGACAAGAGCAAGTCCGACTCGGAGGAGTCTTCTTCGAGCGCGAGGTCGGAGCGCGTGCCCTCCCCCTCCCGCGGCCACGCCGCCGGCGCCGGCGCCAAGATGACCGAGTCCATCAGCGAGACGGAGGACGAGCGCTCGTACACGCCGTGCCTCGACGAGCACAAGCCGGCGCCCGCGCCCGCGCCCGCGCCCGCGGACATCGCGGAGCTCGGCACCGAGCTCATCTCCGACGAGGAGGCGCAGGACATGTTCTCGGAGGGCTCCCCCGCGCCCGCACCGCTCGCGCCGGCTCCCGAGGACGGGGAGATCCTCGAGCGACGGCCCAAGGACGATTCCAAGAAGAAGCGTCGCAAGGACGCCAAGAAGGAAGCGCGCGCCAAGGGTCGCAAGCGCACCGAGCTCGCCTTCAAGAAGATCGGCAAGGGCAAGGAGCGCAACTACCGCGAGCGCGACAAGGACAAGGAGAAGGCGAAGCGGCGCTCGGCCAGCTCGTCCGGGTCGCGCGACCGGCGGCGCCGCAAGGACAAGCGCAAGGACCTGGCGCGCTACGACGTGCGCGTGCTGGTGTCGGAGCGCCGGCGCCGCGCCAAGGACGCCTTCGGGCGCGACGTGTCGCCCGGCCACAGCGAGCCCGAGCGCCGCTCCGCCGAGCCGCCGCTAGCGTCCCCCCGCCGCGCCCGGCTGGCGTCCAGCTCACCCCGCCGCGCCCGACTGACATCCCTGTCTCCCCGTCGCGCCCGCCTGACATCAGTATCCCCCCGCCGCGCCCGGCTAACATCGATATCCCCCCGCCGCGCCAGACTAACTTCCGGGTCCCCACGCCGCGTGCGGCTAGCTTCCGGATCTCCCCACCGAGCCCGGCTCACCTCTGGATCCCCCCGCCGCGCCCGGCTCACCTCTGGGTCCCCCCGCCGCGCCCGGCTCAACTCTGGATCCCCCCGTCGCGCCCGGCTAACATCTGGGTCCCCCCGTCGCGCCCGGCTAACCTCCGGGTCCCCGCGTCGCGGCCGCTTAGCTTCGGCATCTCCCCGTCGAGCGCCGTCGACTGCGTCGGTGCGCCGGTCGCCGTCACCGGCCAAGCGGCGCCGCAAACGGTCCGGCTCGCGAGTCAAGGCGTCGCGGCGCCGACGGTCCACGTCCAAGGTCCGCAAGCGACGGCGTCCCTCCGCATCGCCCGCGACCAGTCCGAAGCCGACTAAGAAAAAGAAGAAGCGTGGTCGCTCGTCCCGCGCGGGATCGCCGGTGGCGGCGGCGCGACGCCGCTCCCCGCGACGCAAGCGCGCGCGGCGCCGCGCCTCGCCCCCCGCGCCCGCGCCCGCCCCCGCGCCCGCCTGGTCCCCGCCGCGCGCGCTGTCCCCGCGCACGCCGCCCCCCGCCGCGCCCCTCTCGCAGGAGGAGCGCCGCCGCCGCCGCGACATGGAGCGCGCGCACCGACGCCTCAGGGACGCAACCGGACCATCCAAAGAGGTCGGTCCACTGACTCACTTCAACGACTACCAACATCGAACCGAAAGCTTTCATTTAAAATACATCGATTTTCCGAAAAGCGGTCGGAAGGACGACTTATTTTACTAGGACCGTTGCAGCTATCGGTGGCGCTCGTTTCTATTTATTTTATTTATTAAGTTTTAGGAAGACAAACGGAAGGTTAATCGTAGACTGTTTTACTGGTTACTGGTAGAAATATACGTAAACACTCTGTCCGCGATACGGATGAAAAATTTAAGTCCACTCAATACTTTCTCAGAGAACATCAAGGGATAGTAAAACGTGTCTGCGAGCAAGGTTTGATAGGGTATGTATGGTCCGCAGGTGTTCACGTCCGGAGACAACATCCTGGTGAGCGTGAGCTTCAAGGATCAGGAGCGCGCGGAGGGCGGCGCGGGCGCGGGTGGGGGCGGCGGCGGGGGCGCGGGGCTCGGGGGGCGGCGCGCGCGGCGCATGTCGCGGCGGCGCGCGCGGGCCGCGGCGCCGGACGCGGGCGCCAAGCCCGTCGCCATCATCGACCTGGAGCGCTCGCCCTTCCGCGAGCTCACGCCCTCGCCCAAGCACGTGATCGTGCTCTCCGACGACGAGGCGGAGGGCGCGCCGCCCCCCGCGCCCGCCGCCGCCGCGCCCCCCGCCGCCGCCGCGCCCGCGCCCCCGCCCGCCGCCGCCGCCGCCCCGGGCGGGCCCAAGACGCCGCCGGACCCCGCCGAACCGGCGCCCACCACCCAGCCCTCGCCGCCGAACCCAACGCCCGACGGTATGTTCCGCATTTATATTGTTTACGATTAAGAACGTTCATCCGTAAATTGATGATTTCACACGGCCAATAACACAATATGTGTAATTTGCACAGAAGATAATTTGACCTCATATTATTGGGAATGACCAAAACTTAATCATATGGCAAAAACATTTTCAAATGGTTGTATAGTTTTTACATAAGATTCAACTGTTTTTCCTAAACTTCCGGTTGATGGTCTACGCAGATGCGATACAATGGTAAAACTATAAACGACAAACTTATAAAATTTTACTTTATAAAAGCTAATAACATGTATTAGTGCTTAATGGCAGAATAAACACGATTACTGTAAGTTTTCATTCATGAAAAAAATAATCAAAGGAGTAATTTTTAGCCACTTTTGGAGATATCAGACGTGTTAGTTTATGATGAAATCCGAGGTATTTTTGTTATTTTTTTAGCCTAGTAAATGAAGATTTTGTATAACATGAATACCTATTTATTTTACTATGAATTATTTCGTATTACTATATAATCGGCGCGGAATCAGGTCAACGCTCAGTGCCGGCCGAGGCCTTTCAGAGGTAGGACGTGCGTCGCTCCCGGTTGCTGCAAGCATGCTGCAAGCCGCAAAAAATGTTATTGTAGTATCGCGAATTTATAGCGCTACTGGGACGTTTTGATACTTTTTATTGTTTAACAAAACTTTGGTGAGTTTTTTTTAGTATTTTAAAGTAATGGTGTTGCATTAACTTATTAACTTTAATTACCCCTGGTTTTTGGTACGCAAAAAATAGTTAATTATTTTAAATTTGTATTTCTGCTTAATGCATTCATTTTCATTCTTTACTTTTATTTCAGATATGGCTAACAAAACGCGCTATACAGGCTGCACATCACGAAAAAAAAGTAACAAGTATGTCACCAATTGCGGAAATTTTGTCAAGGCTAATTAAGCTAAAAGGTATGTTACCCAGGGGTTTCTTTTTACAAGGTAACATGTTATAGTCAATTCCCATTTTTAACTGACTTCCAATCAAAAAGGAGGAGGTTCTCAATTCGGTTGTATTTTTTTTTTTTTTTTTTTTATGTTTGTTACCGCATAACTTCGTCATTTGTGAGCTGATTTGTACTATCTTTATCTGAAAGGTACTGCTTCCAGATTGGTACCATTTTTTTTTTTTTTTTTATATTTTTTTAATATTTGTAACTGCATGCCTCCGTCATTTATGAACCGATTTAGAAAATTATTTTTTTATTTGGAAGGTTATTCTTACGTCCAGATTGTCCCAAACAAATTTGATTAAAATTGGTTTAGCCGTTTGACAATGAAGTCGGTTTCTCAAGTTTTTTAAACTTATTACACGGAGATAGAAGTAGTAATAATTTGCATTATGAAAATCATTATTGCTAACTTATCATAAAAAGTAACAAGCCGAAAAAAAGGTTGAAATTAGCGGGTACTTTCAAAAAGTCATCCAGTCCGCAAGTCCGCACGATACCAAAGCTAGTGTTCGAAGCACGGAGCCACTTGCACCGAGTTGATGAGCTATTAAGATTGTAAAGTAATCAATTAATTTTGTTCGAAATACGTACATCAGTAATCAGTACCTACCTACTGCATATTTTATTGGGACTTATTGCATGCATTACTATATCATTTTTTAAATGATTTAATGTAGTTTCTTCTGAGTTCGCATTATGGTTTCGGTTTCTGACATATGCATTCTTTATCATTGTTTTCTTTCAATTTATTATGGTTACAGGTGCTTCGCCGGGTGGACTAATTGAAAATGATGGTATCACCGAAATAAAATGTCCTAGTTCGGCATTCGGATTAGAGGCAGATATCGCTATTAGCAAAAAAAAAATTTAATTCTGGAAAATAGATGGATCCGTGAATCGACGCCATGACTGGTTTTATCAAATACAAGGGCAGCTGCACGTAACGAATTTAAATTACTGTCTATTTGCTTGTGTGGACAGGCAAAAATTTTAAATTAAAGACAGAAAAAATAATTACTGACGATACATTTTGGAGCGAGAACATGGAGCATCATCGGCTAGTCAGTTTTTATAATAAATGTCTATTACCCGAAATTGTTGATCCCCGAAAAGCTAGTTCCATGAAACTTAGAGACGATAAATATTAAAATTGTATTTTACACGAATTACATTATTTTGATTTATTTTAACCTAACCTACCTGCCCGTTTTTGCGTAAGTAGGTACTCATTCTACAAAATCTTGTACCTACTTACGAAAAATGAATACATACCCTACTAAGAGCTGGTAAAGTATCAAGGTGATTTATTCAATGCGGCGCATGATACGCGCTCCAACACAGACGGCTGTGTGCGTGCTAGGTGTAACTGTATAGCTAGGTGAGTAAATTTACCCAAACTTGAGTCACGCGGCTGGGGATAAACGCTCTTAACGACAGAATTTCTTTATGCATGCATTATGTGTTCACTCGCCTTAGAAGACCGTCCAGCCAATTAAGTTTTCGATGTTTGGATGCGATGAAATCCTGTGGTAGGAGCTGGTTTACGATCCTTTCAATAAAGTTTATTCTCCTTGAGTTACGAACTTACCTGACAAAAGTTCTTAACCCTACAAGGCTCAATTTTTTTTTTTCTTGCTAATTAATTTATATGTGATGTAGTTAGTGGTAAATACTTAGGGAAAATTAGTAAAAAAAATCAAAAGCAAATAGTTTTTTGAAAATTCATTTTTTTATTTCTGTTCCATATGTGGTACACTGAGCCTCAACTATCCCTTGTTGGTCATAAACTAGAACAATATCATATAAGAATCGGAGCAATATAATTCTAATAATAGTCAAAAAATTGTGAAAATTTTGAAGATAAATTATGATTTTCTTGTCCTTATCCCACTTCATGGTGGTGGGGTCGGCACAACAGGTTTTCCTTCTCCAGTCTCCTCTATAAAACTTCATTGCAGCTGTCACTCTTTTCTTACTCATGTCATTCTTCACACAATCCATCCATCTTTTTTTTTGGCCTACCTCTACTTCTATCCGACCCATCCACATTCATATCGAGCACTCTTCGCGTTACATGACATTCTTCCCTTCATATGACATGCTCGTACCACGCTAACCTATTGCTCCTCATCTTTCCAGTCACTGGTTTCACTTTCTAACAGCCCTTGATATACTCATTCTTTATCTTATCTATTCTTGTCACTCCACACATCCATCTCAACATTCGTATCTCCACTGCATGCGCTCTTTTTTCAACAAAACAATTATTATTTTTATTGAGATAGAGTGCAACTTGACATTTTTCAAACGAAATAAGTTTTTTCTTGGCAATTAGTACTTATAGCGTTGTCTTTTTTTGCCCTAAATAGGAAAATGGTCATCCAGTCACGTCTGATTACACGAGGAGGTATTACTGCAGTATCAGGCTTATGTTTCTTCATTTCTATTTTCATCTGGCAAACTAGACGGTCGGCCTCTGTTTGTGTTGACCGATTTTGTTTTCTGTGGTGCGATGCGATAAGTTTGTGTTCCCAGTAAACTGAGAATTTGAAGATAGAAAACCTTTTTTCAAAATGAACTTCCTTTTCTTCTTTTTGATGACAGAGGTAGTACT
The DNA here is from genome assembly GCA_947578465.1 of Thera obeliscata. Lineage (NCBI taxonomy): Eukaryota > Metazoa > Arthropoda > Insecta > Lepidoptera > Geometridae > Thera > Thera obeliscata. Next base: position 15,122,781 of record OX387912.1, on the reverse strand, counting down.
TCTAGGTCTGGTTGCAAATCATCGGCATTCACAGGAGTCGATGTTTGCCTCGATATACGTGTATCTATTGGTACCTGAATATCTCACCAAATTCAGTCCTGAAGTACTGGGCTGAAGGTTGGATGATTGCTCATCGCTCTCTAAAGGAGGATTTTCAGGAAATTAAGAAAGACGTATCTGCTACTCTAAAGAGGAACAATTGAGAGCAGACTGAATTCTTTCCATGTCTTCATCACTTTTAGCTTCAGAGAAATCTTCGCCATTTTCATTCCCTAAGGTATCACTAACAAACCTTCAATATATCTTCAACACGCAATTGTCTTGCCGTCATAATCTACAAATAAAAGTATACAAAGGAAGTATAATTATCGTTAGTACTTATTCATAAAAAGGAAGGCAAAGGCTCAATGTACCACATGTGGAACAAGGGTAAAAATATGATTTATCGATAAATAAGCTGAAATGATAGAAAAATGAACTCACCTCTACAAAAAATACACTTTTTTACAATACAAAAAATATTTCTTCGGGTCAAAATCGTAAATAAACTGTTTTTATAAATGTTTCAATTCACTCAAAAAGCAAACTTGCAACTTTGGTTCAAATTTCAGCATTGACTGGCCACGACTGGCTCAGTAGTTACATCTATACGTAATCAATTGTACTACATGATTGATATATTCATCCAGTATACCTTGAAAGCCATAAGATGTCGCTGCTAGTATTTCAGAAAGCTGTGGGAACAAAAGAAGTGGCTGTCCCAGATATGGCACTGAGGGCCTTGTAGGGTTAAATCCGAACTATGAATGAATGACAATGTGTGTGTCCGCAGGGGCGGAAGGGCGCGGTCCGCTGACGCCGCCGGAGCCGCCGGACTCTCCGGACGCGTACGACCCGTACGAGCCGACCCGGTCCGCGTCCGGCTCGCCCGCCCCCGCCGCCCCCGCAGCCCCCGCCCCCGCCGCCGCCCCCGCCGTGCCCCCGGACCGAGTCTCCATGACGCTGGAGGCCGCGCAGAAGACAAACCTCTCCGCCGATGAAGTATTAGACCGGAGACCGCTCTCGCCCATCGAAAAGGTACATTAGGATTCAGTATATTTATTACTAGCAGCCCGTCCCGGCTTCGCACGGGGTAGACAATATTGTTGTACATTATTTTGTTTTATCGCTAATAGTTTCGGCAGCGCATTCGACGAAAGACATTTTAAGACTCATTTTTCTACACCTTCGGTTACATTCGGAGACATTGTATGATGTGAGCTTTAATAAAGAAAAACATTACAGTAACAGTATGGGAGCCATTTCGTTTTGTGGCGTTAAGTAAACACCTGGCCTGGACTTGAAAATCGAAACCTACTTGGGCATGTTGATAAGTTGTTTTTAATACAGTTGCTCAAAAAGTGGCGTATTGCAGGGACGTATAGCGTTCGGGATGTGGGCTATTACACACGCGTGCTTTCAAGTCAAAAAAGTCAAAAAGTCGCTACATGCATACATACGTGGTAACTTATTGCGTGGAGAGAAGAGAAAAAAGCAAATGGTATTTTATTAAAATTGCTTCATTTTTTCGCAACTGTATTAAAAATAGTCGTTCAGTACACGTGCGGAACCGTCATTGCAACTTGTTCCGACTGTCAACCCTCGCCTTCGGCTCGGGTAGACATTTGTCGGAACTCTTTGCAATGACAGCCTTCCCGCACTTGTAATGAAATATACTATTCCCCAACTCTTTCCCTGGAATAGCAATACATTATCATCAGCAAAAGCTAAAGGTTTGCAGATAAAGATTCTAAGTTCACAATTCATGTACGTTAAGAAACGTTTTGGACCGAGGATAGAGCCCTGAGGGATGCCACATGGGACGGCTAGTTCTCAACCTAAGCGTTTTCTTATTCTAACAGCCTGTTCTCTCACTAAAGCTTTGGTCTCACGATCGTAACGCACAACGCTGCGGTATACGGCTTGACGCAGCGTCACACGATTGCACTTCGCCGCTGACGCTAACTGCGACGGAACAAGAGACCATTCTAGACGTTTTTCATAAGATTATGTGTGCCGGGAGCCTGTCAATTTAACTGTGCCAGATTTTAGGACTATTTTTTGAATCAATGCCTAATTTATTCTTTATGACACACCCCAGAATGAGCATTTAGCAAGTAGTATAGCTGCAATGTTACGTGTGTTGTGCAGGTGCTGGCGCTGCTGCAGTCGACGCGCGACGAGTCCCCCGAGGCGGTGGTGGCGCGCGCCCCCGGGCCCCCCGGCGCGCCCCCCTCGCCCCCCGCGCCCCCCGCCGCGCTGGCGGCCGCGCCCCCAGCCGCGCCCGCGCCGCCGCCGCGCCCGCTGCTGCCGAGCGACCGCCTGCCGCCCAAGCTATTCCTCGCCAAGCCGTCGCCGATCAAGTCGGATCCCATCAAGCCGATGCCGGTAAGCAGCCTTACGAACCATTACATTGCCTTACACACATTTTTTTTTGTACTACAAGCTGATGAAACAAGCATAAATCTGGCTCACCCGATGTTAAGTGGTAACCATCGCCTATAATAAAGCATTGCCTCGTAGGTCACGCACGTTAGGAACGTGCCCTACGATACACTGCCCTGCGTCCCTTACAGATGTTTCGCCTCACGTGTCTCTAATTTCACCGGCACCCACACCCTTCAACCCGAAACACAGCGATGCTGCTTCACGGCAGAAATAGGCATGGTGGTAGGACGCACCCGGACGAGCCCTTCACAAGGAGCTCTACTCCTACTTCACACCACATATACTTCGATAGCTAACATTATGTGTTTATACAGCAAGCGACGAAGTTGTCCCGGCTGCCCCTGCCGATGGTGGTGACGGGGGTGCGGCGGCGCTCCGTGTCTCCGGGGGGCGGGGGCGGGGGCGCGGGGGGGGCGTCCCCCTACTCGCCGGGCTCCAGCGACTTCGGGGACCTGTTCGAGCCGCCCGCGCCGCTGCACGCCTACAAGCGGCACCGCCGGAACGGGAAACCCAAGCGGGGGTACAAAGGTCACTATCGCATGCCGCCTTTTATTTTTGATCAATAATCATCGTTGCGTATAATCATCGTATGATGATAATGCAGCAGGCGCCCGTCAATGGCAAAATGAAACTACAATTTGTAGTTCCTGTTGTAAAAGCACGCGTAGCCCCGAACAACTACGATTGAGACTGCCCCGGTTGAATAATACCTCGTTAAAACGAAGCATGGATAAAGGAATTGGTACTTGTAACATTTGCAGGCAAGACGACAGTGGACGTGAAGCTGGATGACGACAACCTGAAGATCCTGGACGAGCTGCCGAGCTCCGCCGTCGAGATGCAGGTCAAGAGCAAGGTGAGCCCCACGCCCAGTGCCCCGTGCCCCACGCCCCGTGCCCCACGCCCCGTGCCCCACGCCCCACGCCCCGTGCCCCACGCCCCGTGCCCCACGCCTCGTGCCCCACGCCCCGTGCCTCATGCCCCACGCCCCGTGCCCCATGCCCCGTGCCCCACGCCCCGTGCCCCACGCCCCGTGCCCCATGCCCCGTGCCCCACGCCCCATGCCCCGTGCCCCACGCCCCGTGCCCCACGCCCTGTGCCCCACGCCCCGTGCCCCATGCCCCGTGCCCCACGCCCCTTGCCCCACGCCCCGTGCCTTGCAGCGCAACCCTCCCGGGCCAGCACGCAGCCAGCTCGCCCATACATCTTTCCTAAAGATCTTTTGTGCTAAGAATGTCCAGCGTGCATGGCCAATGCAGTCGGAGCTTATTTTCAACTAGGGCTAGTCTAAATGCACTAGGTGAAAGATTCACAAAATAAGGGATGAAGATAAAAAGCTAGTCCATCCAAATAGTTGTTAAGTGTTCATTTAGGGTCAATTCACACCGAGACGCGACGCGACGCGACGATACTCAAAAGCCTCGAGGCGCAGTGCTGCGTGGTGCAACGTAATCTGAATTCTCACAATGTAATGTGTATCTTTTCGTGTAGTGAATAAAGTATATTCTGAGTCGCTCTATGAAAAATGTGCGCGCAGCGTCGCGCCGCGTCGCGTCTCGGTGTGAACTGACCCTTAGACTTGCTTTTTACATATTAGATGTCAATAAAATAACTAGCCCAACCTACAACCATGATCGGCGTGATTGCGTCGCTCCTTTAGTAAATGAAGTGATCGGATGTACAATGCATGTGTGGTGTGTCGGCAGTTCCTGAAGAAGCTGAACCGTCAGGAGCGCGTGGTGGAGGAGGTGAAGCTGGTGCTGAAGCCGCACTACAACAAGAAGCACGTCTCCAAGGACGAGTACAAGCACATCCTGCGCCGCGCCGTGCCCAAGGTACACTCACACTTACACCTCACTACACTACACTACACTACAACAAGAAGCACGTCTCCAAGGACGAGTACAAGCACATCCTGCGCCGCGCCGTGCCCAAGGTACACTCACACTTACACCTCACTACACTACACTACACTACAACAAGAAGCACGTCTCCAAGGACGAGTACAAGCACATCCTGCGCCGCGCCGTGCCCAAGGTACACTCACACTTACACCTCACTACACTACACTACACTACAACAAGAAGCACGTCTCCAAGGACGAGTACAAGCACATCCTGCGCCGCGCCGTGCCCAAGGTACACTCACACTTACACCTCACTACACTACACTTACACCTCACTACACTACACTACTCCTCTCTACACTCCAGTCTTGTTTACAAGAGCATTATGACAGTGGGTTTCGCAAGATGCGATGTGCCCTGTGCGTCGATTCCAGCAACACATCTCGATTGAGTGATCGCTGAATCCGCGTGTGCGATGTGAGGTGTCAATTTTTGTTTGAAAAATTGGAAAATGGAACGCGGATTCAGCGATCACTCAATAGAGCCGCGTTGCTGGTATCGACGCCCTGTATGAGATTTATGCGTTTTAGCTGATGTAAGAATTGGAATTATTGTTTCAGATCTGCCATAATAAAACCGGGGAGATAAATCCTATGAAAATACAATCATTAGTAGAGGCGTACGTCAAAAAGTTCAGAAAAAAACGCAAGCTCGGACAATAGTGAATGTAGATTAGCAAATTTAGGTATACAGTGTAGCATTATAGCAATGAGATGACGACGGGCGCCGACCGACTATCAGATGTTCTATCAGATTATGTAATTATAATTTATGATCTTAAATGTATTTTACTTGAACACTTTATTATTTAAATAAAATAGTATTTAATTTTTAAGCCAATTGTTTTATTTCGTTGGCAGCAGGCGTCTTTTTTAGGGTTCCGTAGCCAAATGGCAAAAACGGAACCCTTATAGATTCGTCATGTCTGTCTGTCTGTCTGTCTGTCCGGCCGTGTCACAGCCATTTTTCTCCGAAACTATAAGAGCTAGACTGATGAAACTTGGTGAGTAGATGTATTCTGTGAACCGCATTAAGGTTTTTACACAAAAATAGAAAAAAAACTATAAATTTTGGGGGTCCCCATACTTGAAACTGAAACTCAAAAATGTTTTTTTTCATCGAACCCATACGTATGGGGTATCTATGGATAGGTCTTCAAAAATTATGTTGAGGTTTCTAATATCGTTTTTTTCTAAAACTATAAATTTTGGGGGTCCCCATACTTGAACTGAAACTCAAAAATTTTTTTTTCATCGAACCCATACGTGTGGGGTATCTATGGATAGGTCTTCAAAAATGATGTTGAGGTTTCTAATATAGTTTTTTTCTAAACTGAATAGTTTGCGCGAGAGACACTTCCAAAGTGGAAAAAGTTGGTCCCCCCCCCTCTAACTTCTAAAATAAGAGAATGATAAATCCAAAAAAAATATATGTTGTACATTACTATGCAAACTTCCAACGATATTTGGTTTGAACGAGATCTAGTCAGTAGTTTTTTTTTTATACGTCATAAATCGTAAACCGCAATTTACCTTTCGACGAACTACAAAAACCTTTATATTATGTTAATTGATGCTGCTACGGAACCCTTCATGGGCGAGTCCGACTCGCACTTGGCTGCTTTTTTTTTAATTACACATTTTATTATTTAGCAATAAGCACACATAAATTATAACGATTAAATACATTTTTCAAAATAGTGTATTTTTTTCAGTATTCAGTATATTTATTGCCTTATTATGTACCTATGTAAATTTACCAGTGTCAGGTCTTAAAACTAGTTTTTGAATCAATACATAATTTACCTAGTAAGGGTGTTGCAATACTGTAGAAGCGGGCAGCGTTGCCAACTCAACAACAGTAAATGTCGCTCTCACGCTGGTGAAAAGTCGCTAGAACTCGCTAGATTTTTTATCAATTAATTACTTTACTTTACTTTCTTGGGTTTAAAAGGCGAATCTACCAACATTCGGTAGATTCACCTTTTTAACCTTCATTCACCACCACCAATTAATGAAGGGCAAAATAACGGATGAATAATAACAAAACCAAACATGAGAAAGGGATTCCCCTACTAGCACGATGGCACGATGATTGACGGTAGGTACTATAATACCTACTTATGCCTTTTAGTAATTCTTGAGTTGGCAACAAATTAAGCTAAATAAACAAAACCGGATCTTATTTCAATGGAATAGAGTACATATTAGTATGTACAGAAGAAAACGATGGATATTCGTTTATTATGTCAGTAATTATTTGATAAATACCACTATAAAAAGTCGCTAAGAAAGTCGTTAAATTATTTTTGTCGCTAAAAGCCATCGAAATGTCGCTTTTCATGCGAAAATGTCGCTGAATCTAGTGACAAAGTCGCTAAATTGGCAACGCTGGAAGCGGGCCGTTTTGATTATAATCACGCAATGTCTTTACACAAATCACACAACATGTTAGGGTGAAGGTAGCGTTTCCAGTTCAAACCCAGTGTCAAACCCTTCACAGCATCATGAAAATGTAACCATTCTATTGATTTTGATGCTTTCTTGAGAAAGTGTCATAATTTTGGTACAACAACTTTTTAAAACAACAGTGTGACAAGTAATCTTTTGAAGCTGGAAACACACATGCGGTGTTTCCAAATACAAATTTTCGAATTCCACAAATTTTCAAAATATGCAAACTTAGTTTGGACGAACTTTAGGACCAGATCCAGACCACTTTAGGTAATCATAATTTCATATGGCTTGTAAGTAAATACGTACCTACTACTGATGATTATTCAAGACCCTACACTAAGTCCATGCAGACTTGTGCTGTTTAAGTCTCTTGCAGATGATGAGAGACCAAGAAATACAGCTATCATGCATTCGCTTGGCTCACAAATGGCATTATCCTTTGGGGTAATAGTGTTGATATCCATGATCTCTTTGTTCTACAAAAGTCATGCATCCGTACCCTTGCCAATGTATAGCTTCCGGAAAGCTGCCAAGAACATTTTCGTAGCCTAAAAATTTTTACATTAACAAGCATCTACATATTCGAAGCTTGTAAGTTTGTAAGGAAATATCCACAGTTTTTCGTGAAAAAAACTGACTTGCCACGGCGTTACCCATGCAGGTACAAGCACAAACTAGTACTGCCTTGTTCTAAGTTAAAAATACACAGTTCCGGACACAACAATGGCATCAAAAATTTATAATAAAATCCCCGAACAAATAAAAAATCTAGAAAAGGATAGGACATTTGAATGTAAATTAAAGGACTTATTGATAAAAAAATGCTTTTATAATTTAAATTACTTTTTCAATGATACATTGCCTGCGTTATATTAAATAATAATAGTACATTATTGCAAAGGCAGCGAAATAGGCAATTGCCATTTCGGCCGAGGCATATACAGGGTTATTGGTAATTATATAAGAAACCAGTTAAGGGCTCCTTCTTCAAATCTTAACAAACAATATTTGTTCTACGACTTTTGCCAAAAAACAATACACTTCTCAAAAAAAATATTTAATGTTTTTGTAACACTTAATATGACTATGAATATAAAGATTGCCGCGCGCCGCGCCACGGGGCATAGAGATAGAATTATTTAGAGTGACAAGTTTGTTATTTTTAGTTTTGTATGGAAAAAAAATAACGAATTATGGAAAGTCGTAGAACAAAAGTTGTTTGTTATAATGTACAGAAGGAGCTCTTAACTGGTTTCTTATATAATTACCAATAACCCTGTATAGTGCTTTTCTTAAAAAAATGCAAGGAAATAAAAAAAAAATAGTACACAATTTTATTTTTTATTATCCAATTATCAACGAACTCCGCTTTGCCGCCAATTTTTTTTTTTTTTTTACAGTTTGTGCCGAAAGGTAAACGCATCTGTGGCTATACAGCCACGAGAACGCAATGTGTACGATAGATGAAAGAGTTCTAAATTCAAACAGCACACCGTTTCATACAACATTGCCGGAGCGAGAACGCGCCGGGAAGTGATTTTGGTTTTTCAGTCTACGTAAATATGATACTTCGCAATTGTCTAAGTTCGCGTGCTATATATTCAAAAGAAATGACAATATTTCCGCGCATGTTTAAGAAATAATAATTTAATTGACTTCAATAGAACACTAACAACTAGCTTTTAATTTATCTACTTTTTCAGACTTCGGCCCGCTTCCAACCAATTTTTAGATTCGTCATGTCTGTCTGTCTGTCTGTCCGGCCGTGTCACAGCCATTATTCTCCGAAACCATAAGAGCTAGACTGATGAAACTTGGTGAGTAGATGTATTCTGTGAACCGCATTAAGGTTTTTACACAAAAATAGAAAAAAAACTATAAGTTTTGGGGGTCCCCATACTTGAAACTGAAACTCAAAAAAAATTTTTTCATCGAACTCATACGTGTATGGGTATCTATGGATAGGTCTTCAAAAATGATGTTGAGTTGAGTTGAGTTTCTAATATCGTTTTTTTCTAAACTGAATAGTTTGCGCGAGAGACACTTCCAAAGTGGAAAAAAGTTGGTCCCCCCCCTCTAACTTCTAAAATAAGAGAATGATAAAACTAAAAAAAATGAATGTTGTACATTACTATGCAAACTTCCAACGATATTTGGTTTGAACGAGATCTAGCTAGTAGTTTTTTTTTTATACGTCATAAATCGTAAACCGCAATTTACCTTTCGACGAACTACAAAAACCTTTATATTATGTTAATTGATGCTACGGAACCCTTCATGGGCGAGTCTGACTCGCACTTGGCTGCTTTTTTACTTTAAGACCTCACCATGTAACATAATAATTGCAATAAATAATATGAGTATGAGTATCACTTCAATAACGAAGAAAATATGGCAGCTGGTAAACGAGTTGAATAGTATTTTTTCTTTTTCATTTTTTTTTTCAAATATAGCGCTACACTTGAGTTGGTAAAACCGCCCTAAATACTATAAATAAAACAACGTCATTTTACAAAATGCATTTATTTTATCAAGAAGTAACTATTTTACAATAAAAGATACATAAGTTTATATTTTGTCATGGTGCTTGAGACTATACATTTTGACTAAAAATATTAGAAAGGCACAAAAAACGTCGAGCTAGTCTTATAAAGTGAGTATCGAAATATGACACTGGAAAATTCTACTCTAAACGATTTGGATATAATTTGGTATGAGAACGTTCTAACATAAAAGAGGAACAAACAAACTAAATTAAAATCCTTTAAAAAACAAACGGCCTCGGACCGTCACTAACACTAGGTATAATGATATCAAATTATCGGATTGCATCAACATCGCATCCGTGTTTACTTCTAGAAATTACCAATCCTGATAACGGTATCCGTGCCGGTATCAAGTAGAGATTGCGAGGAGAGGAGAGGGTACTACTTGGCGGGCGCGAAGCCGATGCGCTTGTTGGCGACGTCGAACTCGGTGTAGTAGCGGCCGATGAACACGTCTCCCAGGATCCACAGCGGCCCCATGGGCGCCGGCACGTCCAGCCCCATGAAGCCCGACAGGCACACCGTCTTGCCGAACTGAGATATCTGCACACAACATAACAACTTTGTAAGACGGGATTTAGGTTGTAGTTATCGGGACAAACAAACGAAAACTGTATTGGTGAGTCGCGGGGTCTCAGAGTCAAAGCAGGCTGCAGGCCAGCATGTACTCACCCGGAGCACGTAGTCAGCGGGCTGCAGCGTGAAGGTGGTGCCGCCGAGGGAGAAGGCGACGGCCGGCAGGCGCGCCAGCAGGCTGCAGTCCAGCATGTACTGCCCGCCGACGAGCGGCGTGGCGCCGAGCGCCTGGTTGAGCGCCGTGACCTCGGCCGTGGGCCCGCCGATCAGCGACGTGCCCGTGTCCGCGATAGCCTTGCAGCCCTGCAAGTGCACAACAACCCCGTTATAGCTCCTTCATGTTATCTCTACGCTTTTAAGTAATCTCCCTGTCTGCAGACTCTGCAGAGTGTGGCCAATGCGAAGGTAACATTTTTTTCTTAAACATGCGCGGAAATATTGTCTTTACTTTTGAATATAGAACACGTTTACGTAGACTGAAAAACCAAAATCACTTCCCGGCGCGTTCTTTGAATTTGGAACGAAAAGAGCTCCGGCAATGTTGTATGAAACGGTGTGCTGTTTGAATTCAGAACTCTTTCATCTATCGTACACATTGCGTTCTCGTGGCTGTATAGCCACGAATGCGTTTACCTTTCGGCACAAATTAAATTTATTATGTAAAAGACCCTTTTTTATTTCCTTGCATTTTTTTCAAGAAAAGCACTATATATGCCTCGGCCTAAATGGCAATTGCAGGTCGAGTATGAGTTTGAAGGCCGAGCCGCAGGCGAGGACTTCAATGATACGAGACAGACTATTTCGCTGCCTTTGCAATAATGTACTATTACTCAAAAAAGTCTGTAATTTGCTCATTATTTTGACAACCTTCTTCGAGAAAATTCGCTCTTGCAGGTGCTACTCGAAAAGGCGCCAGCAAAACTGTATGAAGATTCATTACTGTCGTGTTATGCCACCAGCAAATTCCTTTATACCATACCCCCTCTAAAAAGCTTATTTTATTCACGGGAAATCGTGAATAAAAAGCTCTTTTAATCACGATTTTGGTGTTTGAATTTGGAACACACCAATAGGGTCGACCTACATATTAATACTATACAACCATGATACAAACTCCTTGCGCCAAAAATACTCTAACTTGATTGGTCGAAATGTTTAACAAGGAGTTTAAGCAATGCTAACCTCCTTGGTTAAATACTGTTTTGTGTTCTTTGTTGTCATTGTCATAAATATCAATAAATTGCAGCTATTTTGAATACAGTGCACGTAAGTTATACAACACAAAGTTTGGTAATAATAAATCGATTGAAAATCCATTCTAGAGATGAAAAAGTTGTGAGTTTTGTTGTTCAATTGAGTTGTTTAGTTTATGAAAGAAAAGTCGGCCAATATAATAGAAAACTTGCATTAATTTAACCTTAAGTTAGTTTCCTTGTTTTCAAATAAAACCAAAATCAAAAGTTATTGGTTTTATGTCACATTAGAATAGAACAAACAAAGTTTTTAATTCTTTTTCGCTTCATCATCATCATCAGCCTGAAGAAGTCCCCTGCTGGACATAGGCCTCCCCTACACGTTTCCAGGAAGAACGATCCCTTTCCATCCACCGACTTCCCTCGTTCTTAACAATGTCGTCGGTTCATCTGGTGGATGGGCAGGACGCACGTTTTTCGCTTAAATCTTTCTTTTTCTCGAAGTCATGGATAGTATGCAACTCTTGAATAAAACGGATTTGTATCGAGGGCCATGAATTACTCGCGTCGTTTAGGGTTCTAACACTTGAATCACTCGCTACGCTCGTGATTCAATCATTATGAATCACTCCCTACGGTCGTGATTCATTCGTTAGAACCCTTCACTTGCTCGTGATTCATCTATGACCCTCGATTTAAATCCGTCTTTTATTCACTAGTTACATAATATACTATTGTAAATCCATTACAGTCGCCTATGATCTCAGAAAAAAAGTCGGATGCAAAAAGGTTTCACTAAGAATTCGAAATTCTTTTTTCAAAAATAGACAATTCAAAAAAGTTTATAATCATAATTTAGCTGTATACCTAGATTTAGATTGTCTAAGACCTAGATAGGCATAACGTTAGCTTCGTTGCCAAATAAAAATAAAAAAAAGCAGCCAAGTGCGAGTCGGACTCGGCCATGAAGGGTTCCGTAGCATCAATTAACATAATATAAAGGTTTTTGTAGTTCGTCGAAAGGTAAATTGCGGTTTACGATTAATGACGTATAAAAAAAAAACTACTGACTAGATCTCGTTCAAACCAAATATCGTTGGAAGTTTGCATAGTAATGTACAACATATATATTTTTTTGGATTTATCATTCTCTTATTTTAGAAGTTAGAGGGGGGGGACCAACTTTTTTCCACTTTGGAAGTGTTTCTCGCGCAAACTATTCAGTTTAGAAAAAAACTATATTAGAAACCTCAACATAATTTTTGAAGACCTATCCATAGATACCCCTCACGTATGGGTTCGATGAAAAAAAAAAATGTTGTGTTTCAGTTTCAAGTATGGGGACCCCCAAAATTTATAGTTTTTTTTTATATTTTTGTGTAAAAACCTTAATGCAGTTCACAGAATACATCTACTCGCCAAGTTTCATCAGTCTAGCTTTTATGGTTTCGGAGAAAAATGGCTGTGACACGGCCGGACAGACAGACAGACATGACGAATCTATAAGGGTTCCGTTTTTGCCATTTGGCTACGGAACCCTAAAAAAGAGCACGACGCGGTAAAAGCTAGTATTTGTATTTTTTTATGGTTTTCCCTATTAGTTTTCCATAAATTTGCGTGATATTGAAAGTAAAATCAGTTTAAAATAAGTTTGACACACGAATACTCAAAATGAAGCAAAATTAGTTTATTGAAAATAAATTGCCACTGAAGTCAACGGAACCTTGTCTACGAAATGTTAGTTAATTTTATTGAAATTACTCTCATTTTTTGAGTAAAGCACTATACAAGCCTTGCTCTGCAATTGCGTGTGCTGCTGGCTACGCTACAGTGGCCTCGAGCTCAGCTTCACTAAGTTCTCGGCCTTCCAGCTTGCTCATCATGGAGCCTTTGCTGTACGCGCTTTATTTCAGCTTGTCCATGCATGGCTGCGCATGATGCCCGCGCTGTGCCGGCTGGAGCTGCGTTGCTCTGCGCTCGACCCCACCACCAGGCAGCAGGCAGCAGGCAGCAGCCAGCAACACACTCATTACAGTGCGCGGCTGTAATGTACTAATGCATGTTATGAGAGTGAAGTGAGCGTGAGCGTGAGGGGGTACCTTAGCGCAGAACGTTTTCCCGGCGACCTGTACGCCGTCCATGTGGAACTGCCAGTAGGTGGGCGTGGTGACGGGCACGTACGTGAAGGGCGGCGTGTAGTGCGCGGGGTCGGACCCGCCGAGGATTATTTCTCCGCCGCTAGACGCCGCCGGGTCTCTGCGCACACACACACACACACACGTCACTATACTATACTTACGACATCAAGCCACGCTCATCCTTCTATACAGGGTTATTGGTAATTAACCAAAAAATGAAACCAGTTAGGGCGCTTGTACACGCTAAGAAAATTTGCCGTTCCTGCGGCCGACAAGACAAATTCTTCGTGTAGACGACAAGAATTTTGTCTTTTCCACAAACGAAAACGCAACAACGTTCGCCGCGTCGTGTCTTGCGCAGATAAGATTTTTTTCGTGCACCGCTGCGAGCAGTGTACACAGTTATTTTCTAGTTACGACACGAATTCTTGGATAGACCCGGCGTTTTTTCTTAGCGTGTACAAGCGCCCTAAAGGGCTCCTTTTTCATTGAGATTGCCACCGCGCCGCCGCGCCACGGGGCATGGAGTTATATTTATTTAGAGTAACGAGTTTGTTATTTTTAGTTTTGCATGAAAAAAAAATAATCTCGTAAAATGTACAGGAGGAGCTCTGAACTGGTTTCCTATATAATTACCGACGGATATGCCACATGGAGGGAAAGTACCTTGAATATTGTAGATGGAATATTTTAATAAAAAAAAACATTATTTGAATTTGACAACGTCACCCTCTCGAGAGAGCATCCCGTCTCTGGGACACCTGTGTAAGCATCTAAGCATGTACAGAGTCCACGTAATGCGTATCCATAGTCTGCGGGTGGGGGTGGGTGTTGGTACCTTCACACGCAGGCAGTATGTATGTAATAGAGCGGGTGGTGTGTGTGTGTGTGGGTTACCTGTTGAGATAGAAGGAGAAGACGGGCGGCAAGCCTTGTGCCACCATGTTGTCGAACACCGGCGTCACGCCGTCCACGGAGATACTGCCGACACCACACACATTAGTGGATCAATGCCATTAACACTCTGAGCTCCGTGAAACGACTTCTCGCTCGCACACTTTGACCTCTACAGTTCGGCCAGCGTAACTTGGCGGGTCTGAAGCTAGCCGTTTAATCTTCCATCAGTCATTGGCCATTTACGATCAAACAGCTTTGTAGAGGATATCAAAACACTGAACTCTGATGGTATTGACAATCGCGAGCAACTATCTTGTGTTGCTAAACTGTGTGCAAATATCTTTCAAAGGGTCAAAAAGTGCGAGCCAGAAGTACATCGACGGTGTTTTTGCAATTACTTTCGGTTATTCATAACTTTAGTGGCATGTTTCAGCCACAGATATTCGAATACGATTTTGAATAATTGTTGTAATTAATAAATAAACTGAAACAGAATATGCGCATGGCATGGCATAACAGGGCAAACACTGCGAGATCATGACAGTTCATAAAAAAATCACTGGCACTATAGTTTGGTGACTATAGTTTGCGGTCGCTAACTACTCTTTGAAGATGATTCAAGATTCGTTATAACGGTTGATAGCAGCATCGCGTCTTACACGAAATGAATGGTGTGTTACCTCTTGAAGGCCATGCCGAGGATGCCGTCGAACTTGGCGGCCACGAAGGCGAGCCCGGGCTCCGCCAGCGCCTCCGCGAACGATGTGGGTGGGAGGGGTGTGTGTTACCTCTTGAAGGCCATGCCGAGGATGCCGTCAAACTTGGCGGCCACGAAGGCGAGTCCGGGCTCCGCCAGCGCCTCCGCGAACGATGTGGGTGGGAGGGGTGTGTGTTACCTCTTGAAGGCCATGCCGAGGATGCCGTCGAACTTGGCGGCCACGAAGGCGAGCCCGGGCTCCGCCAGCGCCTCCGCGAACGATGTGGGTGGGAGGGGTGTGTGTTACCTCTTGAAGGCCATGCCGAGGATGCCGTCGAACTTGGCGGCCACGAAGGCGAGTCCGGGCTCCGCCAGCGCCTCCGCGAACGATGTGGGTGGGAGGGGTGTGTGTTACCTCTTGAAGGCCATGCCGAGGATGCCGTCGAACTTGGCGGCCACGAAGGCGAGTCCGGGCTCCGCCAGCGCCTCCGCGAACGATGTGGGTGGGAGGGGTGTGTGTTACCTCTTGAAGGCCATGCCGAGGATGCCGTCGAACTTGGCGGCCACGAAGGCGAGTCCGGGCTCCGCCAGCGCCTCCGCGAACGTCTGACCACGCACGCTGACGCCGCCCACCTGCACACGCATGCAATCACTGTACAACACAACTACACTACCCATAGATAGATAACTTTTTATTGATTACTATGACACATAATATAGGAATACGGTATTTAGCTTAAAAATAAAATTATCAGTAAAACAATGGGCGGCCTTATCGCTTACAGCGATCTCTATCAAGCAACCTTGGGATGGACAGAATCGAACAATAACATGAGAGTTTGATTCGATGTAATGTAATAAATATTACTCAGATACTCTATTTTCAATACCCCAGGATAACCATACCCCAAGACTACATGCATTAATATTGCTAAGATAGCCTGTAAGTTTTACTAACACAAATGGACCACAAAGTTGTCTGATAAATAAATAACGTGATAGTAAGTGAGCAATATTCATATTTGATTGTCCATAGTTGAGTGATGGTCGGCGGGGGCGGGGCTTGGGGCGCGGGGCACGCGCTAGGTACGTACGGTGACGTCGTCCGTGGAGAGGAAGCCCGACAGACTGCCGGAGCCGTACTGGATGGCGAAGGCGGTCCCGTTGGCGCGGTACGACGACGACTTGCTGCTGTCGTACTTGTTGTGCAACACTGCGCAACACAACACAACATAACGCAACACAACACAACATACCCTATAGTCGTAGGCAACAAATATTGCACATCGGTTCATTTCGGCTTCATATAGAGCGTATATAGTGTGCGTCAGAAAGAGATAGCGCTCTACGAAAGCAGAAAAGCCGATGTGCAATATTTATTGCCTACAACCGTACATGCATCCTGTTGTAGTAAATCATATACATAGATAGGTAAATAACAACTATTCCATTCAAAGAGTGGCATTTCAGTGGCCAGCAGCAAAAATACACGGTGAGGCAAGTAACAGCGGCGCGCGGCGCACTGAGCGACTCTAAGTCATCAGTTATTCAGTTCAGTTGCATCACATGGACCATTTTGAAAGTCTAGGTGAGTCTAGGAGCGACTCCACGCGGCCGAGCCTAGGCACTAGGCACTCGTCGGTCGGTAGTACTAATAGGAAGCTGTTTTTCTCTTTTCTGAAAAAGTTTAATACAATATTGGCTGTAAGTTAAAAGAGATTCATATTGTGCACCTTAAGAGTTGTATATTTTGTAAATAAACAAAATTAGACCAGAGACGCGGCTCGATTCCTAGCGTTTGTATAATCCTTTCACAAAATAAAAATGTCTGTTCAGAAAGAGAGCCGTCGTGGCCAAATTGTGAACTAGCGTTTTGATTTTTATATGGCAGCTCATCCCTTTCTTTCTGTCAGCATTTTGAATCATAAAAATTAAATAAAGGAATAGTACACTAGTTGTGATAGGATCAAAACGCAACAGACGCGCTATTGTATTGCCCACTAAACAAAAAAGGTAATTAAGCACAGCAGCGCCCTCATATCCCACAACGGCTCTCTTTCTGAACAGACTCTAGTGAAATGACAGTGTGTTGACCCCTGTCTCTGTGAGATGTAGGCAAGACATAAGGCAAGCTGAAGAGGAGAGCGGAGGGGAGAGGAGGGTAGCGAGGTAGAAGGCAGCACTCACGGCAAGCGATGTTGGTGTAGTGGCACTTCTTGGAGGGCACCCACAGGTTGGAGGAGCCCGTGTCGAACACCACCTTGAACGACTGCGGCGGGCGGCCGATGGAGATGGCGCCGTAGTACTGCGCCTACATAACTCATTGACATTAAGCCAAGCCCCTATCTGTATATCTGTACCCCAACAACTATTATGCCACTCATAGCTGCATGCGAGGACAGACCATATTAGATGGTTCCCCATAACAACTATGTGTTACCTGTGTTCTATTTTCTCATTGCAAATTTTGTACCTTCCTACCTACATAGTTTTATCTAGCCAGTACCCACTTATACTGAGTACATAGGTCGCTTACAAAATCAATTACCTATTGATTCTGATTAGAACTGTGAATTGAAGAATAAATAAATACTTAATCTTAAACAAGATTGCATTTTTAAATAGCACATCAAATCAATGTACGCTATTTTGCTGTTACTAAAGTAGGTACCTACATAATCGAATGAATATTTGTTATTAAAGGAACAGTTGAATAACCATAGGTTTCTGTGATATTCAATGTTGGAACCAGATAAGGGACATAATATTTTCTAGATGAATGTAAACAAAATAGCTCTTGTAGATAACATGAATGCAGGGGAAAAGGTTATCTGCTCTGGTCTGGCAGTTTGTCTTGCAAACAATTTATCTTACCCGTGCAAAAGCTAACATAAAAATCACGCCTCATTCCCATGGGGGTAGGCAGAGATCACAGATTTCCACTTGCTACGATCCTGACACACCTCTTTCGCTTCATTCACTCGCATAACATTCTTCATACATGCTCGTCAATTTAGGGTACTCCTAACTTTTCCTTTCTCTAAAATGTCTGCGATCCAGTCAGTCCATTCACACTTGTTTTGTTAATATCCTTTCATTCATTCTCTCTACATGCACGAACCATCTTAGCATACCCTTCTCTACTCTCACCGCTAAGACTTCTTTCCCACCCCATTTCTCTCATATTTTTGCACAACAGATGAAAATAGGAACTATGGCTTATGTTAATATAAATGTACTGGGTATTTACTACATTAAGTACATTAACATAATCATAAAACATAACTAAATATGGATATTTGATGTGTTTTAAAAACCAACTTACAACATAATTTTCCAGCAATTATGTATCTCAGGCCCGTATTGAGAAAATGCTTGAGTCTGAGTCGAGCCACAACCACAGACTTTTGTCCTTTTTGCAATGGAGAACGGTAGAAAAATCATCAACACAGACTCAAGCAGTTTCTGCATACAGGTCTTGAGCACTTAAGCCCCAATTTAATCAAGTTCAGATGTTCATGCTCACATTATTTTGTTGGAATGATTGTGTTGTGTGAATATATAATTATAATAAAACAAGTGAGTGAGGAGGCTTCACTACATACATCGAGGTAGTTGGAGAGGGGCTCGGGTGAAGGCCCCCGGACCGCATACTTCACTCGCAGGATGTTCAGCTCCGTGTCCACTTCATGGAAGTGCTGGCGCACACTCTTCATACGGTACAAAGGCACCCTGTAGAAAATACAAACATAATTAAATAACATAAGATAAAAATAAAATAACAATGATGTTGGTTACAAGTAGGTACTAATAAGTAGTACTTAAGTACTTGAAAACAGGATAAATTTGTATAAGCCTAGGAATGGTTTAGCATGTGCTTTTGGTATTGATAGTGTTAAGGAATGACACAAGTACATTACCTATATGATATTGAAACGTTAAATTGTTGAAATTCTTACCTTTCTATGCCAGTCACGCAGGAGGCGGCTAGTGCCAGAAAAAGCAGAAGCAATCTTTCCATCATTACCAACTGCAAGTCACGCTCTCGCACCGACTCTGACGAGTGAAATAAACATAAATATCATAGGTGAGAGAGAGAGCAACCTACACAATTTAATTACAATAATTTATTCACCTAAAAAATAACATTTACAGATATTTAATCCAAAGACTTTTATAGGTAACGCATTAGATTAGACCTAAGTCTTTGGAAATTAAAAACGAATAAATATCTTACAAGCTGTATTATCTAATTAGACAATGCAATTACGGATTGAATAAGTGGCCGCTGACAAAAAGGCTTTTTCAAGTTTTCGCTAGCGCTCAAAAATACTTACGTTACACAGCAATGAGTATTTAGCGCTGACTGTTTGATGCACAGAACACATAAACGTTTGATGTTTGTAGTTTGGACTGACTGACACAGAGTCGAATGACACCGGGTCCGGTTAATGTACGGCCAGTTAATGTACACCCAGATAAAACCTCCAAGAGATAAAACTAATCCACCTTTTTTCAACTGTGAAATGAAAAAGGCCCATGATTCTAACTTTTAAACCACTCGCTACGCTCGTGGTTAAATATTAGAATCCTTCGCTTGCTTGGTCATCAAAATTGAGCACGCGGTTAAAAAGTAGCTTTGCACTCTTGTTAACAAATAACTATATCTGGCACTGCGGCGGCGCGCGGCGGCTGCTACCGCGTCACGCTCGCTTGCCTTATGTGTAATTTTTATGTTCTAACATAACCTAACCTATCCAAGTCCAGATCCGCCCTTAGTATGTGTGATATATACCTAGCTACTCTCATTTCATTTTCTACAGCCTATGAGTATGTACGTACGCTACGCATCTTACTACAAGGACACTGAATGAACCTGATGGCTGAACCTCCCGAGCGTAGAACACATTGCTTTAGGCTGGAAGGCTTGTGCAGCTGATATTACGAATGAGCCCGAGAGAAGGCAGGAAAACAAACAGGGCAAATCATACTAACTCGTCAATTTATTTCAAAAAATATTGTGTAAATTTTCATTTTCAAGTTTAATAATTATTTGATGACAACTCATTCTTCATTGTTATAAAAATTGTGTTTCCAAATTCTAACAAACTTTGCCAATCACTGTTGTAACCACGTTCATGCATGAGTGAGAGAAGAAGAGATCATCCGTCTTATTCATAATGGTCGCTGAGCGCTCCGATAGCTTGTAATGGCCGCTAGGTCTGTTGCCAATGTTGCCATCTCTTTTAGTTCACATGAAAGTCATCAGGAATATTTTATAGAGCCGTTACAGTGTCAGGGAATATATGAATAAGAGGGTTCATCTTTACAATGTCCATATTAACCATGTATGTCATTATCGAACTTTGCATTTTGAAACCCCTGCAAACATGTACGTGTATAGATAGTGCAATTCACGAAGACGCGCCCCTCGCGGGGTGCGGGGAGTTTGCTCCGAGCGGCAGTCGCGAACCGTAGTCTATTCATTGTAGTGTGCGTGTGCACTCATAGGTAATTAGTGTGTACCGATAACACTCAAACATTGACGGAAGCTTGCACACATACTATAAACGGTTAGGAGGAATAGTGGGGCGCGCCTTCGTGGATTGCACTATCTATAATATTTGATACATGCATCAATCTTAAAGTTGACTTAGGTCACGCTTGTGCATGTTTGTGTAGCGAACCGGAACCTCACCAACAAAACAAGTTGTGTCATTTGTTACATGGATAAGTTGGAAACAGTGCAGTGAGACTACAATATTGTTTTATGGTGGACATAATATGAGGTCATCTGCACAGACTTCTTACTGTTACCACAGAATAAATGCATTTACTCCCTCAGACAATGCACGGAAAGAAAATAGTTGAAATTCTATTGAAATGCAGGAATGTATAAGGTACCTACCTACCTATATATTAGTGCAACATGACGCGAACAAGAGGCCGACGCACAGTGGATCGTCCCCATACAAGAGGTAGGACATAGAACCAAAAATTTAAAAAGTATTTAATTTAAATAAAAAATATATGCAGTTGCGTTCCTCTATTGAAGGGCAACAAAAAATGTTACGCCGCTTTTTTTATTTGACCAGCACTATACGAGAAAATCGATGAAAACTGTTATTTTTGTATGGAAACGAACACAAAAATGTCTGTATCTCATGATTCCCTCCTTGTTTCGATTTGCGGTTTTCATTACTGTTATTGACCTATTTTATGCCACATTTTCTTCAAGGACACATGGTGCCCCCAGAGGGCCCCTTCCGAAATATTTTGCCTATAGCAACTATCTTTGTTATTGTATTACTGGTGGAATAGAGGTACATTTAGTGTACTTATTACCGAGAATTAGTTATCACTAAGCAGTTCCTTAAATAACAGGTGCATTAGTGAGTACTTTAATGACTTATTAAGGCTTTTGTTGAAATATAACAAACGCGTTAATAAGTCATTAAGTAACGACTACCAGTACTAGCTTAATCTAATTAGTTATTGTTATTACTATGTAAACAGCCCTTAAGCTCTGCATTGTGATTGGCTCATGTCATCATTAGCTTATTGCTCACTGTTAGTTGCAAACTTGTTGCCCTTTATATATTTGTGTGTTTTGCAAATATGCTTCAGTTATAATTACAACCTCTACTAAGTGTTGTCATTATGGCTTTCCGTGGCTTTTCTACTTATCTAGATCTTTATGTTGCTCTTAGTAATCATAAAGATCTTCGTGACTATGATAATTTATTTAACACATTGAAGTCGAATAGTAACGTCCAGCTAAGTGAAAGTGATGAGTCGGATCTAAAGAACTGGTGTCGACGATTTTGTTATCGGATTTACTCTAAATGGGTGCAATCAAGAAGGACAGTCGACAAGTTTATGAACAAGAACAGAGAGTGGTTAAGTTCCGATATCATTTGGCCAAATTGCTTTAAGGAAAATATTGTTCACACTGAAGAAGCTGAAAATGAGGCAGAAGAGGTAATCAGTCCATCAAAATTGGATGCATCAACTTCAACATGTAAGACTCCTCGCAAACACTTTGAAGATCTATCGAGTAGGCAGAAAAGAAGACGTGTCGATGAAAATATTGCCAGTTGCAGTCGTCCAAATGAGCTTTTATATACTGTTGAAAGTGCACTTAAGTCTGCCGGAAAAAATGATGTAGCCAGAATAATGAAACATTTGCTGGGAAATCCTGAACACGTCTCAAAAGTTTTGAATGTCCTGGAAACTAAACAGAATACTTTGTTTCGTGAAGTTTCTACTCACAAAGCACTTGCTCTTTATGTTAACATGCAGTTATCCAAATGGCGTTACATCACACTTAGGGACTTTAGTTTTAAAGAAGGTCATGCGAAATACCCAAGCTATTACATGTTAGTGAAAGAAAAACTTAAGTGTTATCCGGCAAAAGAAGACGTAACTGTGACTGATATTTCCGCAAGAATACGGCTCCAAGCCCTCCTTGATCTCACAGTTAGAAGGCTGATCGATTCACTTGAATCGAATTTTGATGCTGGTGAACAACTTGTGCTTCATAGTAAATGGGGTTTTGATGGAGCTTCGAGTCAAAGCATTTATCATCAAAGGACAACAACAAGTGAACAAGATTTATCCAGTGTATTTATGGCAAGTCTTGTACCTCTTAAGTTAGTGACTTCTAGTGGAAACACAGTGTGGCAGAATGATCGGCCATCATCAACCACATATTGTCGTCCGATTTCATTTACGTTTATGAAAGAAACGGAAGCAAACGTGAACGCTGAAATTGATAAATTTGAGACCGAGATTCGTGGACTGGTCCCAACTGATTGCGGCAATGCTACTGTTACGCACAATCTGTGGTTAACCATGATTGATGGTAAGGTACATTCAATAATGTCTGGAACTTCGGCAGCAGTGTGTGATTTGTGCAAAGCTCGCCCAAGCGAGATGAATAATTTGGAAGAAGTGAGATCTAAACCTGTGAATGAAGATTTATACAAGCATGGATTTAGTTCGTTGCATGCTTGTATTCGTTCTATGGAATGTTTATTACATATTGCCTACAGAATGGACATAAAATCATGGCAAGCAAAAGGTGACGACAACAAAAAAATTGTTAAAGATAAGAAAGAAGCTATTCAAGCAGCTTTCCGAAGAAACACAGGCTTACTTCTAGATGTTGTAAAGCAGGGTAGTGGCAATACAAACACTGGAAATGCTGCTAGAAGGTTTTTTGCAAACCCTGAAATGACTGCGGATATAACAAAATTAGACGTCAATTTAATTAGAAGACTTGCCGTAATTTTGCAATGCATTTCTTCAGGCGAAAAAATTGAAATACGAAAATTCAAATTATATTGTGATGAAACAGCAAATTTATTCGTGCAGTTATATCCGTGGTATAACATGCCATCAAGTTTGCATAAATTGCTGATTCATGGATCGCAGATAGTGGAGCACCTGTCAGTAGTGCCTATAGGTTTTTTGTCTGAAGAAGCATCTGAAGCAAGAAACAAGGATTTTCGTAAATTTCGAGAAAATCATACACGAAAGCACAGTAGCATCGCCACTAATGAAGACATTCTTCATAATCTTCTGTTATCTTCCGATCCTCTTCTTACGAGCCTACGACCGAAGATGAACAATAAAGTAAAAAAATCTTCATTTAGAGAATTGGACGATTTACTCATACATGATCATAGTGAATTGGAGCTCATTGACACTTCAACTGATACAATAGTTGGAGCAGTTTCAGAATATAGTGACATTGAAGAAGATGACGACAATGATGATCATGATGATGAAGATGAAGAAAATACAGTTTAAGTCTTGTAGTTATATAGTTAGTAACTAAACAGTAGTATACATTTATTTACTTTTAATTATATTTAATATTTGTATTTAGTTATTAGTTGTAAATCTTTAAATGTTTATAGGTTTCATTGTAATTTACTATAAGGTTTAATAATATTTTATAGTGTCATATTGCATTAAAAAGATTTTAATACATAATAATATACAAAAATATTTTCTTATTCATCATAAAACTTTTCTTTTCGACTTGTTATTAGCTAAATAATACGATGTCACAACTCATTAGCGATATTTTTTTTTCAATATATAATTCACTAATGTGCCTTTTCTTCATTTAACTTCTTAATTATGTATAATTCTCAGTAATTACAATAACTAATTAGATTAACTAGTACTGGTAGTCGTTACTTAAAGACTTATTAACACTTTTGTTATATTACAACAAAAGCCTCAATAAGTCATTAAAGTACTCACTAATGCACCTGTTATTTAAGGAACTGCTTAGTGATAACTAATTCTCGGTAATAAGTACACTAAATGTACCTCTATTCCACCAGTAATACAATAACAAAGATAGTTGCTATAGGCAAAATATTTCGGAAGGGGCCCTCTGGGGGCACCATGTGTCCTTGAAGAAAATGTGGCATAAAATAGGTCAATAACAGTAATGAAAACCGCAAATCGAAACAAGGAGGGAATCATGAGATACAGACATTTTTGTGTTCGTTTCCATACAAAAATAACAGTTTTCATCGATTTGCTCGTAAAGTGCTGGTCAAATAAAAAAAGCGTAGTAACATTTTTTGTTGCCCTTCAATAGAGGAATGCAACTGCATATATTTTTTATTTAAATTAAATACTTTTTAAATTTTTGGTTCTATGTCCTACCTCTTGTATGGGGACGATCCACTGTGCGACGCCAACACATTTTAACAATCATCGACAACATGTTTAGTAGCTAATTATAAAAATTTATTATGTAGATACAATTATTATACCTACTTACTCTAGTCAAATTCGATGAAAAATAAATAAAAAGTACATTTTTGACGTGGTTTGTTGACAAATATTTCGCATCTAATTTGGATAGATATCGTTTTATGTCTTACTCTGAAATGTGTTATCAAATTATCAGTTTTTCTAAGTAGGTATAGTAGTAGGAAACAAATATTGCACATCGGCTAATTACCGCTTCATAGAGCGTAGTGTGCGTCAGAAAGAGATAGCACTCTACGAAAGCAGAAATGTATACTAAATTATTAAATTTTCGAAATAAATTAAAAAGGACGGTAATTTTATATTGTATGCATACATACTTAAAGACATAAGTCTATTTGGCCAATCTTTTTGGAAATAAAAATGTAACAGAGCGAAGTTCAACTGTGCTCTATATAAATATTAACCTTCCTTAGCTTAAACCCCACCCCTAGCTCTACACATGTCATAGACATTCATTCGTCTGCTTACTTATATATTCTACAAATTGTAAATAAATACTTAAAGTATTCTTGATTGTCGGCCACGCCAGTGCAGCGGATGCCAGCTCCACTACACTGAGTGCGGGGGGGGGGCGTCCTGATGACGTCACAACATGAGCTGCAGCGGAGGGACTACCCTACCCTCTAAAAATGTCTGTGAATGTGATAACTCTTTACCTGATCGGTCAACAAAATCAAGCTAAAGTATCGGAGGTCAAAACTAAATCGTAATTAGACAGAAGGGTTATGATTCGGGTTACCCGTTGTGTTGAGTATTTAGTTATATTGAATTCTGTAAGATTTTAAACATTCGGCAATATAGACAGTATTCCCTCATTATAAAAAAATATCCTTATTACATTAATAAAATCTATGAAAAAACAATTTTGTACACTATTTACAAATAAGTTTTCGATAAACTTAATTTTTATATTTACAAATACATAATGCAATATATTTGTCATTCAACATAATCCTATACTGATTCAAAATTGTACAAATATTGTACATAATTATATAATTATTGACAATAAAACAATAACAATTTCGAGTGACTGATATATCCTCGCCTGACTGATGCTGCATCGACTCGAACCCAATGAAGCTGCGCGTTTGTTGTACAATTCTTAATTTTATCAGTGTTTAACACATCATTTCGTATTTCTTAATGTTTTAAGAAATAAAAATCCGTTTAAAAAAAAAAAAAACGGTAAATTTTTACAAACAAATAGTTTGATACTTACATCAAACCTGCCTCTAACAGAGCGTGCAAGGGGATGCCTTAGTTTACGACTAAAACCATCCAATTAATGTTATCGCTTACATTACGAAACTTCATTTGCATTGTAATTAATGAGAAGGTCGGATTTTCAGAGACGAGGAAACATAATGTAACTTAAAACCAGCAGGAACTTGCATAACTTATAATGTCTTTTAGGTTAGACCTCATCTTATATAGATGACGTCAGTCGGCGCGCGTCGTGCAGTCCGCGCCAGCCTCGTCCGGCACATTACGTTAGCATAGCCGCCTCGTGTCCCGTGTCACGTGTCGTATGTATTCCCAGCGCGAGCGAGGCGGGGCGCTCAGGGCTCGTGCGAGGAGGGCGGCGAGGGCGGCGGGTCAGCGGGGGAGGGGGCGCGCGGCGGGCGCGGGGGGCGCGGGGGGCGCGGGGGGCGCGGCGAGCGGCGCTTCTCGCCCGTCATCAGCAGGTAGTCCTCGTCGTCGTCCCGCACGGCGCGCGCCTCCGTCAGCACGCGCACGCTGAACTCGCCCAGCGCCAGCGCCTCGCCCCCCACTATCTCCACCTCACCTTCGCATGCCTGCAACAACATAGGACAACATCATGTACCGTGTACACTTCATCGAGACACACGCTCGCCGTCACGTCGCGCGCCAGCTCCGCCGGGTGCAGCCGGTACTCGTGGTGGAGTGGAGTGGAGTGGTGGTCGGTTACCTTCTTGAGTATGTCGTAGAGGATGAGCGAGGTGGAGCGCATGCGGCCGGCGGCGGCGGCGAGCGGGCGCCATGACACGCTGTCCGCCACGGCCGGCAGCACGCTGCGCACGTCGCGCGCCAGCTCCGCCGGGTTCAGCCGCCGCTCCGCCGGAGCCGCGCTCGGCTGCGCCATCTGCATTCATACACAATACTATATAACACCTATGTTACAATTGCAAATGTTCCCCCCTATTTACTGAATGCTAAACAATAGCGCTATCGTTAAGGACACGACTCGTCTTTTAAGTTAGGGCCACTAGCATCGACCGGCGCGACAGTCTCTGTGAAATCTTAACTTTATCACACACAAAAACAATAAAACCAGCAATTTTACTCTACCTATGCTCTGTTTTATTAAAATTTAGCGAGCAGCTCAATTGTATCCTGGGTGAGGACCCCGTTCTCTTCGGTCAAAGAAGGGGTGAAAGTTTGAATGAGTTATCCTTTATTTATCAAGTTCGGGGGTTAATAATGATTTGTTATACTTCTGACTTGTGTTATAAAATAGTTGAGTGTGTTGGATGAAGTGAGTGATACCTGTTCCGGCGGCGGGGTGCCGGGGGGCGGCGGGGTGCCGGGGGGCGGGGGCGTGCCGGGCGGGGGCACGGTGCGCTGCAGTGCGGCGAGGGAGTGCGCCCCCCGCTGCGCCGCGCGCGCCGCCTCCCGCGCTTCGCTCGCCTCCCAGCCGGCCCAGCCTGCAACACATATTACACATTGGACCCTTATGCATATCACCCTTTTCTATTCAAATACTTCTATCTCAGTTTTCACACTCCGAATACTTCGCCATAACATTAAGGTATTCGATAGATCCGATTTCGATGATTCTTTTTTTATTTGGAAGGTAGTAAACAAGTGATCCATAAATTCTGCGCTTTTAAAGCTGCGGGTCAGCTCTGGCTCGAAGCTGAAATTGCGCCAATGTATTATAATCAAGTTTTTTGATTGAGTTACCCACGGCTATAATATACACCACTATTTTGTATCTACCAAAAACAATAATAATAGGGTAATGTAGTTGGGGTAGAACATAATGAATGTGCAATCAGAATGGCGTCGCGGCGGTGGCGCACCACGCGCCGGATCCAGCGCTCGTCCACTGAGAACTCCGACTGGCGACACAGCAAGCCGAGTATAGTAGTGGATAGTGTAGTTGTGTGGTTACCTAGCGGGTTGTGTGTGGGCGGGGCTTGGCGGCGCGCGCGGAGGATGGCGTCGCGGCGGTGGCGCACCACGCGCCGGATCCAGCGCTCGTCCACTGAGAACTCCGACTGGCGACACAGCAAGCCGAGTATAGTAGTGGATAGTGTAGTTGTGTGGTTACCTAGCGGGTTGTGTGTGGGCGGGGCTTGGCGGCGCGCGCGGAGGATGGCGTCGCGGCGGTGGCGCACCACGCGCCGGATCCAGCGCTCGTCCACTGAGAACTCCGACTGGCGACACAGCAAGCCGAGTATAGTAGTGGATAGTGTAGTTGTGTGGTTACCTAGCGGGTTGTGTGTGGGCGGGGCTTGGCGGCGCGCGCGGAGGATGGCGTCGCGGCGGTGGCGCACCACGCGCCGGATCCAGCGCTCGTCCACTGAGAACTCCGACTGGCGACACAGCAAGCCGAGTATAGTAGTGGATAGTGTAGTTGTGTGGTTACCTAGCGGGTTGTGTGTGGGCGGGGCTTGGCGGCGCGCGCGGAGGATGGCGTCGCGGCGGTGGCGCACCACGCGCCGGATCCAGCGCTCGTCCACTGAGAACTCCGACTGGCGACACAGCAAGCCGAGTATAGTAGTGGATAGTGTAGTTGTGTGGTTACCTAGCGGGTTGTGTGTGGGCGGGGCTTGGCGGCGCGCGCGGAGGATGGCGTCGCGGCGGTGGCGCACCACGCGCCGGATCCAGCGCTCGTCCACTGAGAACTCCGACTGGCGACACAGCAAGCCGAGTATAGTAGTGGATAGTGTAGTTGTGTGGTTACCTAGCGGGTTGTGTGTGGGCGGGGCTTGGCGGCGCGCGCGGAGGATGGCGTCGCGGCGGTGGCGCACCACGCGCCGGATCCAGCGCTCGTCCACTGAGAACTCCGACTGGCGACACAGCAACCCCCGTATGCCTGCGCACAAATTAATACTTATCACATCTTTAACATACCCACATTGTTTGCACTATTATATGGAACAAAAACGGATAATTATCGCGACTATTTTTATTATTTCTCGACATTTCGACGAATCTGCCCGTAACCACGGCTGTTGTAACACGGTCGAAACATCGGGAAATAATAATTTTTTCACATAATTATCCATTGTTTGATTCACCCCTCGAATTGAGATCTCGAGATGTCAAAAAAAAATTGCCTTCAACTGAACTCTCAGAATACTTTCAGCTGATTCGTCGAAACATCCTTGCGTTCGAGGTGATGTGGAGGGTGAGTAACATTTTTTTTTTCAACCTTATTGAGTGTTAACCTGTGGATGTGATCGTTTTGTGCGTTCTTGGCAAAAAGTACAGCAACTCGAGCGCACCGAAGGTATTGCTGACGTTAACAAGAGAGCATCAACCTGTTCCATCGTTCCCACGTCCATAGCATGTACCTGGTGCTGCTGTACTCACTGTCGTCGATGTGCAAGCTGAGCGAGCCGGGCAGCATGTCCTCGAGGCGGCCCGCGCTGCGGCGCTTGCGGCTCAACGCGGCCGGCGCCGGCATGGGGGGCGTGGGGGGCGTCGCGGCCGGCGTGGCGGGGGGCGGCGAGGGGGGCGAGGGGGCAGGCGGCGGCGAGGGGGGCGGCGCGCGCGGGGGGGACGCGGCGCCGCGCGCGCACGCCGCCTGCAGCTCCAGCAGGGACATGCCGCGCGCCGCCCCGCCCCCATCCCCCTCCACACACCCGCCCGCGTCCGCGCCGCTATCCAACTCCTCCATCAGGAAGCCATTCTGCAGAAGGGAGGACACTTTACTAGCGAACACCAGCATTTAAACTTATGCTCTCTTACAAGCGGCACTCCTGTACGGGAATGTACACGGGTGCAGAGTGTGGGGATGCTGAGATATACGCTGATTGAAGATAAAAGAGTTTATTCTGGAACTACGCTAAAATGAAAATAATTATACGCTAATGAGTGCGGACCGATCGCCGTCCAAAGATGCACTGATTTAGGTAAACCGCCCGGGCACTACCTCGTGCGACCTACTTAGGCCAAAACTGCTTAGCTATAGTGTTCAATATGTATTGAACAACTCCATTCAGTAGCACAGGTGGATTAAAAGTAGGACATTCTGCATCAGCCCAAAAAACCATGACTTCCGAATTTATCTCATCATAACTGAGCCCGTGAGCGGTCACAAGCGACTCACACCCAGCGATGAGCTTTCGAAGCGCACCGATCGATGGAGGTTACGTGCAAAAAGTATATCGGAGGATCGAGTTCAGATCCAGGTTTTGGGCAAGTTGTGTTAAACATGGGAATGACTTACGTGGAGCCGCCTCGCGAGCAGGAAGTCGTCGACGGCGCCGATGTTGTCGAGCTCGTCGGCGTCGTACTCGTAGAGGGCGCGGCCAGGGCGCGTCCTCTGCGGCCGCAGCTCGGCGTACCCGCGCGGCAGCGTCGGCGGCGGCAGCCCGGGCGGCCCGTCGCGCCGCGCGCCCGTGCTCGCCGACAGCGCGATGCACGCGAACGGCAGCGCCTCCCCCGCGCCCCCTCCCGCGCCCTGCGACGCGGTGCGCGCGCGCCCCGCCGCCGCCGGCGCGCCGCGTGCGCTCGCCTCGCACGCGTCGTCCAGCGTTGTGGACCTGCAGACCGCAATGATAAGCAACACGCCCTATGACGTGGAGTGGAGTGGAGTGGTTAGGGTGTAGGGTATGGTTCTCGCTCACATGTCGTGCGTGAGCTGGTGGTTGAAGTCGATGACGAGGCGGCTGAGCGCGTCCACCTTGCGTCCGTAGTTGCGGCTGCAGCTCTGGATGACGAGCGCCAGCTCCTGGTAGTTGGGCGCGCGCGGCTCGCCCGCCTCCGCCGCCGCCAGCGCGCGCAGCCCCGCCGCCGTCAGGTACTCCTCCAGCAGCTACACACACACACACACACACATACATCATGCTGTCTAATCTTATATAAATCTTTCGTGTCACAATTTGGAACGCGATAAACTCCGAAACTACTGACGGATTTTGATAAAATTTTGCAACTGCCTATAATATGGTCGAACTTAAAAGATAGGATAGTTTATATTCAATATTTAGGTGTTATTAATTTATAAGACAAAAGTTTCAAAATCTATGTCTATCCCTTTCTATCACGGGACTTATATAATATGTCTATCCCTTTCTATCGCTTAGGGATTTTTCAGAAAATTCTCGACGATAGAATGCTCTAGAATGTCTTTAGAGGTTCTGGAATTATCAAATTTAATTTGAAGACTGAAATTATTTGGTTAGCATCCGGAATGCATCCAAACGTACATAATCCAGAGTTATCTAGAATACTCAAATATACCCATGCAAACGGTTCTGAATTCTAGATTTGGACAAAATGTTCTAGAAAATAGTGCTCCTAAACGTTATAGAATGTTCTTTCATCATCATCATCAATTGATATCAGTCCACTGCTGGACGTAGGTTCACCTTGAGTAACATAAAAAATAAATGTCCACCAGTGCAAAGCCGGGACAGGCAGCCAGTACTATTATGAAATGCTGCTCCTAAAATTAAAGTAAATTAGCGGCCGCCCTCGGCTTGATTCGCCCAATTCCCGTTACACCCTGTTTCCGTTACTTAAATCCGTTTGCGATTACAATATCTTTATAAATCGAAGCCTATGTGTTATTCTGATGTATAATCTATATTATTGTAAAATTTCATTAAAATCCATTCAGTAGCTTTTAGAAAGAAAGAAAGATTTTTTGTATCCTACTTTTAGTTGTAAGTTTTCCTAAAAAAATAAACATAAAATAAAATCTTTGATAAGTTACCTTCTTGGTTGCCATGTTTAGAAGTAAAAGATCATTCCATCTTGAAATTACATGACAGATTGAGTTTAAATCCCTCTTCCTAGGAGTTAACTAATGTAATTTATTTGGCAGCTAAACAAGATATTATGGATTTTCATATAACTTTTGCCAACCGAAAATATCTTTTGAGTTTTTGAGAAGATCCATTCAAGGTTTTTTTAGTAGCAAATTAGAAGCTCATCATTTGTTGAGGATGTCCAACCAACCAAATATTATTGGCACCCATATTTGCAGTACTTTGGATAACAATTAAAGCCGATGAACTCACTGATACTATATTAACTGTTTAGTAAACTAGAATCGGGTACAAAAAGGTAGTTTCCACATATACAATGTAAGAAATCAAATATACTAAAAATGCCTATTGTAAGTATAAACAATATTAAAATCAAAAGAGAAAGATTATTTGATAAACCATATAAATCAATAAACTAACCAAATATACTTTATCCTGAATAATTAGTTCATAATCTAGGATGAGAACTAGCCTGAAACTGACTTCTACTAGTACTACTCAAATAATGGTTGGTCATTACATTATTTGTACCTGTGCCTTTGCACAGAAAATTCCTGCATTTTCGCTAAAAATATATGTAAATTTGCTAAGAACTTCAGAATTGCTTTCATGGGTAAAAAATCTATTTATTGGAATTGTAAAAAAAAGGCGGGAGGGGATTTCGGGAGAGGTAAGGCCGCGCTTTCCAGTTGAACTCACCCCCGAGTCATCGCGGTCGAAGCTTTGGCGGCAGTTGCTGAGGGGCTTCATCAACTCCGCCACTATCCGCTCCAACGTCTGCGAACACATACTCCACCGATGTTCTCGTGGGGATAGAGTAGATTCCCTGAAAACAGCGTTCTCCCATTGATAACATAACTGCAAGTCTGCAAGCGGCGGCACACGGGCACGGCAGCGCAGCGCAGGCAGACCGTACACAGTTCATTAAAGCAGTGGCGCGAAACTTTCTGTCAAAGCCGCTGTTTTGATTTGGAACAAGCGGGAAAAGTTGTTTTGTAATATACTTTGGAGAACTAGTAAATTATTCAACAAGGAATACCTCCGTCTTCTAGATTTAGCGTCCATTTTATAAACATCTGTATGGTGCGTGTTTTACGGAAGAACGTCGTAACAACGGTGTCCATTTATTTATGTTTTTGTGGGAGACATTTTCTGCCGCTTGTTTCGCTGTCAAATTATCGGTTCAATGTTTGCTTGTTTTGTTCTCATTCTCGTCAGTGTAAATGGTCTAATGATAATGACGTTTGACATTTCACAAATAAGTTCTTGGTGAAAACGCAAAGAGCCACAGGCGGAGACGACGCGCCCCCGTCACCGAACCTCTGTTTGTTTTGTTCTTTGTTTGAGCTTTTTAATTTTATTTGGTTTTCTGGTTTTATTTTGAGTTTTGTTGTGTAATTTCAGTGGTATTTTAACCAATATTACTTGAGGTCGTAGCTCAAAGTATTAGCAGTTGGAATGAAAGTGTAAGTGATATTCTGATTGGATCGAAAATATTTCTGATGGTTTTGAAAACAAACGACCACCATTTTGTTTTCAAAGCCAAGTAGGGCCGACTTTTATATGACTGACTGACTTGACGAAAAAGTATTAACGTTTATCCTACCCAACTCAATGGAAAAAACAAAACGTAAGACTAAGCGGTATGGTCTTGGTACTACAGCCTGCTCTGAAAGAAGCGCAAAAAAAAAAAAAAACGTATGAGCTGTGGTTGTCTCTTGAGTTTATGTGTTCTGTGGGTTGTGTTCAGTTGTGTTTGTTTGTGTTGGTTGTAGTGAGTGAGCGAGTGCAGTTGTATGTTGTATTGTAATTGTATTATAAATAGTGTGTAATCTAAATTACTCTACGCCAGCTAATTAGTATATCTTTAATGTTATATTATGTTGTGCATAAAACATAGTTTGATTAGTGATCTTGCTTGCGAAATTTGACTTGACTTGAAGCGTAGAGAGTAATAATATTTCTTGACTTGAAGTCGCGAATGGTGACTGGTGATACGGTACTCGTTTTCAATTTCATTGATAAATAACCACCCCAGCGCCGTTATGGGAATGTCGCGATGTTACTCGCTCATGAAATCTTTGCTGATAATTTTCAACATAATATTTTTGGTAAGGATTACGGTTGTTTTGGCTACAATAAAACACAGCAAACACATTTGAAATGCATGTATCGCGTACCTTCAGCATCAGAATGAAGCGGCGACAGCTTTAGCGGTAGCTAGGACCAAGTCCTAATTAAAGCCAGAGGCTCGCTTTTTACGGAGCTGAGGATGGAGCAATGGTCCGGTCCATAAAGGAAAGTCTATGGTACTTGGCCTAATAATATTTGGCCAAGTATATCACTCAGGTACCTGAATAAACATATTATAGGCTAGTGTACCAATACGAACACTAACTTAGCGCAACTCACAAAGGCAGTACTCATTCACTCACATGGCTTTGTACAATATACACATCTTCATCATGACAGTTTACGCAACGCACCCTCTGAATACCACCCCAAGAGTCCACTTAACATGGCAACCCTCCCACATTTCCTTGTGTCAAATTTTAAATAATTCTACCTACTATGTTTTAAATTGGATGTCACCTGCCCAGAAGAGGGTGTTACTGGCTGCGACACAGTTTTATACTTCTGTAATCAGTATCAGTCCTAGACTAGAGACTAGACTACGTGCAGTACAGGATGGAATTGTTTGTTGTCAGGGAGCGGCTTGCGGCGCGGGGGGGTTCGCGGCCTGGGCGCTGTACGAGGGGCGCGCGGGGGAGAGTGCGGCCGCGCGGGCGGGGCTGTGCGCGCTGGCGGGCTGGGCCGCCGTGCTGGCCGGCGCCGCGCTGGCCGCGCTGGCGGGCGCCGTGCGCCACTCCGCCGCGCTCCTGGCCGCCGCCTTCGCGCTGCTAGCGCTCAGGTATCTCTGTCCTGCTTGTAATAGTGTAGTGTAGAGAGAGAGAGAGGTAGTTGGGGCGCGCTGCTGTAGTATAGCTGGCGCGCGCGCGTGTTGTTGCAGCGGCGTGGCGGAGGGCGCGGCGGCGTGGTGGGGCGCGGCGCATGTCCCGCAGCTGCGCGCGGCGCTCCGGGACTCGCTGACGCACACGGTGCGCCTTGACTACGGACAGCTGCCCTCGCGCACGCAGCTCATCGACTCCATCCAGCACGGGGTGAGTGTCCACCATCTTTACTCGGAATTTTATGAGTCACTTGGGGCCGGACACTTTTGTTTTGTGATAACACAAGTATTCTGTCAGTGGATAAATATCGAGTCACGAAGCTACACGAGCCTGTTCAGTATTTAGGGCTGCCAGGTGCCAGGTTGATTGTTTAGTTATCGAGAGAAAGGGAGAGTGTGTAGTGATGGTTGTCGGGTTGTTTCCAGTTGCAGTGCTGCGGGTCGGAGGGGGCGCGCGACTGGCAGCAGTCGGCGTGGGCGCGCGGCGGGGGCGCGGCGAGGGGCGTGGGGGGCGCGGGGGGCGCGCTCGACCTCTCCGTGTCGGCGCCGCCCGCCTACTACGAGGTGCCCGCCTCCTGCTGCGAGGTGAGCGCCACTCCTCATCTTACCCTATCCCACTCCCACTGCACTCTCATCTAACAGAAGAAGAGCACTCACAATTAATTGTTCTTCCTGTAAATGTATATAAGGGAGGCCCATGTCCAGAGAGGACTTCTCAGACTTTTCATGTAGTATAATGTTATGAACCAAGTGATTAATGCGGGCATTATAACTAGCAGTTGGTGATCGAGCTTCGCTCGGTATTTTTTATTGTTAATTTGTATTTTTAAGAAATCTTAAGGGTCATAGTATTATCTTTATTGTCTTATTCTAACTGAACAACGCCATCTGCTTGATATGCTTGCAGTTAGTTGCTCACAATCGTCAATAGATGGCAGGAGCAGTTACATATTCTGTTTATGTTTAATTATTGAATTCGGTATGAAATAATCATTTTCTTAAAATGAATCCTAGCTAGATCTAGCTAGATCAATTTATCTCCCCCGAAAACCCCTGTATACTAAATTTCGTGAAAATCGTTGGCGCAGTTTCCGAGATCTTAAATATATATTATACAAGATTTTCTCGTTTAAAGGAATAAGATACATGAGCATTATACACAATGCATAATGTCTAGCCCATTCTTCACTATTTATCACATTGCACGGTCTTTATTATATTGCTACATGACAATTAGGCAACTTGAAAATAAACACTTTAAAGTCGCTTAAAAGACGTAGAAAGCCTCTCCTTTTGACAGCAACAGTAGGGAAGCTTCTCCATTTCCCAAGGGCAGAAATGATTGGACATTATGTATATGTACGCCATGCGTGTTGCAGAGCGCCGACAGCGCGGAGTGCGGCGCGGCGCGGCGCGTGGTGGCGGGCACGGGTGCGGGGGGTGCGACGGGCGGGGTGTGGGGGGAGGGGTGCGCGGGCGCGGTGACGCGCGCGCTGGGCGCGGCGGTGCGCGGGCCGCTGGCGGCGGGCGCGGCGCTGCTGGCCGCGCAGGCGCTGGCGCTGCTGCTGACGCTGGCGCTGTGCCTACGCGCGCCGCCGCCGCCGCGCTACAAGGCCTAGGCCGCCGCGCCCGCGCCGCCGCCCAACACGCAAGAGTACCGGATATAGCACCGGCGCGGGGCGGCAGGGGGGGGGGGCACCCTATTATACTATCTGTGCAGTTATAGGATTACTAAAGAAATGTCAGGCACAAACTTATTCACATCTTACATGATACAGGCATTTATTTGCTGTTTCTGCACACTCGATCCAAGTTATTAGGTACTTAAAAAAGCAAAGACCTCTAAAAAAAACTAAATAGATATACAGGGTAATTCATTATTAGCTGCAAATACTCAGGAATTAGGTTCAACAAATAAAATAAAAAATATTTATGAAATGATTTTTTTTAAGTTTTGATTTAAGTTTTTGTAAATATTTTTTTTTAATTTCTTTTCGGCTATTGCATAATTATTGCCACGGAGAACTGATAGAGAACTGAGAGACTGAACGCAGAGTGTCGCTCACGGCGCGCGGGCGCGGATCAAAGGTCAAAATAAGTCAGGCGCCAATGACTCCAAAGAATATTATTTATCGATTTTCTCGGGATTTTCATAACAAAACTTAAAAAAAATCATTTCATAAATATTTTTTATTTTATTTGTTGAACCTAATTCTTGAGTATTTGCAGCTAATTATAAATAACCCTGTATTATTGAAAAAAATAAATTTAAAAGGTAGTTCCTTGGTGTTCTCGACCCCTAAAAAGTTGTAGCGGGGGTTGGAGTTTGCAGGATCGTGGCGCAGGATTGCCACTAGTCGGTTAAAATATAATCAAATCAATTAGAATTTACATAGCAGATCCACTCCTATTGTCGTCTAAGTAATTTAGATTCGTACAATTACATTCGAGAGTATAATATAAATGATATTATAACATTCCCGCCTCCACTGTGGAGGCTAAACACTATATTGAGACTGACATTCGCCCAAACTCATTCATTTCACCTTCATCATGACAGAATTGCTTTAAAAACCTCTTATTAAATGATTGTTGGTTGCGTGTCTACAGCTAAATGTAAGTTAGTCATTGTTAGTATGAACGGTAGCGATCGATGGAGGGAAATGTCGAATTATATTAACTAATCTGATACTAACAGAGTAGCAAGTAAGTAAGATAATACCAAATGTGTACTTATGTTAGTTCTATATGTAGTTCATTGTAAGCTGGAACTGTTGTATGTACCTACCTACCTACCTACCGCGTGCTCTTCCAACTAGCATATATATTTACAGATATGATTATTAGTAAGGTATATGCGGACTTGGAACGTCAATTATGAACGTTAAGGGCGCTTGTACACGCTAAGAAAAAATG
Source organism: Thera obeliscata (assembly GCA_947578465.1). Classification (NCBI taxonomy): domain Eukaryota; kingdom Metazoa; phylum Arthropoda; class Insecta; order Lepidoptera; family Geometridae; genus Thera; species Thera obeliscata. The sequence goes on along the minus strand of OX387912.1, from coordinate 15,085,247 downwards.
CCGGGTCTACCCAAGAATTCTTGTCGTAACTAGAAAATAACTGTGTACACTGCTCGCAGCGGTGCACGAAAAAAATCTTATCTGCGCAAGACACGACGCGGCGAACGTTGTTGCGTTTTCGTGTGTGGAAAAGACAAAATTCTTGTCTTGCGCAGATAAGATTTTTTTCGTGCACCGCTGCGAGCCGTGTACACAGTAATTTTCTTGTTACGACACGAATTCTTGGGTAGGCCCGGCGTTTTTTCTTAGCGTGTACAAGCGCCCTAAGGGTCCATTGTGCGTTTTGATAAATATACCTACAGGGCGTCCCACGGTATCCACTTGGAGGGAAACTACCTTGGATATTCATGGTCTTTTTTTTATTCTGACACTATGTTATTTAGCAAAAATAATCCTTATGATTAAGCCTTTCGATAGATATGATAAAGCTACAGGTGATTATTTTTCTCCTGTAACGGGGTTCGATTCCCGGTTCAATCATGTAATTATTTAAATATCTATGAATGCAGTTTAAATTGTTTTTTTTATTTAAATAATGTCTTAATTCAGTAAAATGTTCCATCTACAATATTCAAGGTACCTTCCTTCCATGTGGCATATCCGTGGCTCTCCCTGTATGTGCTAGTCAAAAGAACATCATTACAATATAATATGTTTTAGAGAAAATTGTCTCTGTATGTACTCTCCCCAATTGTTCTAATAAGTTTTTATTGATTTTATAGTGTTTACTACACTCAGAGTTAAGAGCCGAGCGCCTCAGAGTTATTCGTCGAGTGTGGTTAGGATCCGATGGCGCAGCGGTCAGCGCAGCTTCGTATTAAGGGGAAGGTCGCAGGTTCAAGTCCCGCTCGGCTCTTAACTTTTGGGACATTATAAAAATGTTTGTTCTAATAAGTTTGTATTGTATGTAGTGCTATACCAAAAAGTTAATTGGTACGTACCTGCTTGCCATGGGGCCCATGCCTACATTATACCTGTGACGCTAGCCTATAAACCTTTGGCATATCTAGGTACATAATTATACCGTAACACAGACTAACTACGCACCTATAAAACCTGTACCAATCTGTGTGACCAAGCTATCATTACGATTATATTGTCATACCAGCCGGCCTGGCTCCTAGACGTTAAGACTGATTTTATTTACTTTACACAATTTAAGTTGTAACAAAATTTAAGAGTACAAATTTTTAAACATAAGTTATTCTTCTTGATATTTTTATTGTTGCTGTTTTCTAGACTGACTTTAGTTTAATTTAGTTACCTATGTTTATTTATAAATAGGGACGGCGCACATGATATTCGCGTTGGATCCGAATCGCTCTCTTTATTCATAACATGTTTGTGACAGTTTTCTACCACGACACATATTGATATGAGTAGGTACTAATGAGTTTTGGAAACCACAAGGGTACAAATTATAAAACGATTGTGAATGTGTCGTGAAAGTACTATTACGTAGGTAGGTACCTACCTACCTGTTGTAATTAGGTGAATAGTTGTAATATGTGTTGTCGAGTAGTACTTAGTTTTGATTAGATTAGGCAGTCGGCGCGGAGCACAGCGCCGGCGCCGGTACTCTACTGCACCTCTACTCTACTGTATGCAGTGCAGAGGTACTATGCGTGTGTGTGTGCTGTGATGTGTGCTACTGTACTGTACTGTACTATGCTAGTGGTGCATTCTATCTGTGTGCTTGTGTGTTACTGATTTCTTATTAGTTATGTAAGGCAAGCCGCGGGGCAGACCAACATTATTGAAGTTAAAACTTCCATAGGCGACCTTGAGCACTTTCGATGTGGGGAAACGATTTTTTGTCAATGAATTTATAATTATAGTCGAAGTGTAGTGCACAGTACAAAGAACCCTGCGCTAGATGGTTCGCTTCATTCCAAATTAATTTGTTTTTACTTTTTTTATTGATTTCTATTATATTTACATAACTAATAATAATGTAACCTACGACAGTGTAGCTACCGGACCAAAACCTATTCTAGTAACTAATATATCTATACTGCTGATAGGTACCTTCCTATTGTACTATTCCATTACTTTTACATTATTGTAAAATGTCAACGAATGGATAGTTTGAACACATCTGTTTATGTATGATAGATATGTAATCATTGTGTTATTGAACATTCAATTAAAAAAAACCCCCGTATAAAGGGGAGAGATAGTGTTTGATTCGAATCCCACTCGGTCGATAGTGGCGCCGCCCCGCGCTGCCGTGAGGTGCCATCTAGTGTTAATAAGTGTTCTCTCACCTTTTACAATATCATATTATATTATAAAACACTAATAAATGCGTTCGTAACATTGCTTGAGTTGTTATTGTGACGGTTCCTTCGGAGATCGTCTGCACCCTTCCCTTGTAATTGTTAGTGCGAGCCACCTACCGGCCGGCCTATTTAATTATATAGGCCATCCGAATCGAGCTCGTTACTGACTATTATAGCTAAATGGGTTACACTCGTACGACTGAGATTGCTTTATCTGTTGTCCTCTCTCCTCTCTCCTTCCTCGTCGCTTCAGCTCGCGGAGTTATGACGTCACACGACACGAGGAAACGACGCTCACAGATACAAGTTAAGTAAGAACGTATGTTGAAGGAATACCTACATTAAGTTCGCATTAGCATCGACATTGCATTACTTATAGTTTAGTTGCACACAAGGCGGACGGATAAACATAGTAACACCTGTTGCCTAAGCAAATATACCGTTGGTTAGTTTTCTGAAATTGTTGTTGGTCAATTGTCATTATGCGTGGCTGTCTTTGACATCTTTGCATTTGCTTTTGTATTATTGCCTACGTCTCACTAAGTGGGGTGGCACCACACTGAAACTTTACTGCTATTTTTATTTTTGTTTTGTAAAACTATCATACAAAAAAACGTAAGTAGGAACCAAGCCGTAGTTTTTGCCTGTCCCTTTATCAAGCCCTATAAGCTTGGTCGCGTGGAACCGGCACCTAGCTCTGAGACGTTTCAAAGTGATTCTTGTGATACTCAGGTGATTCTACTGAACAAATTATATGTAAGTAGGTACTTGGTGTAGCAATTCGACTTTGACGTTAACTACAAAATTATGTTAAAGTCAAAATGAGCCTACTTGCACAGTGGTCGCGAAATCTCATTGTCCGCTTGACTCCACTCCTTGCTCCACTCGCATAATAATATGCGGCGTGAAATTTTGTCAAACAGTGTGATTGGCCAATTCATTAAACCCAGCTCCGCGACAGGCGACAGCACGGAACATTATTATGGGCGACAGTGGAAACCACCCTATCTACCAACCAATAAGACTGCAGCCCCTTCGGTGTAGTAGGTACCTACCTAACTTGGCGGGTCTAAGTTAAGCCGTTTGACCAATTTCGCACAAAACCGTGTTATTTTTGTGCGAAAGTGTGTAACTTGGCGCTGACACGCTGACCCGTCAAGTTACATCGCCGAACTGTTTATTAATGATGTAAGAGATTGAATTACATTCTGGCCCTATGCTCCTCCCCCTCCCCCTATGCCCTTATGCTATGTTTACACTTTTACTTTAAACATCGGCTTTGAAGTTTGGTTCAGTCAATAAATAACAGTTCCCTGAGTTAGTAGTCAAGTTAGAGTCTGCGCGTGTCAGATGGCGGAAAACATGATTAAATGGTCTGAAATTACAGTAGGTAACTGCAATGCGTTTTATAGCAAAGTTACCTTGCGTGGACTCAGTTTAGTGAAGTCAGTTCGTCACTAGCTTATTGGCAGTGAGTGGCAGCTGGCAGAGGCGCAAGTTCAGTTCGTTCATTCAGTCAGGTCAGTGCCTTACGAGGCGTGACTCGCAGCGGTCGTCCGTGCCCCTCTGTGCGCCGCCTCGCCCGCGCTGTGTGCGCCGCGCGTGCCATGTGCTGAGCGCGCCGTGCCCTGTTCCCTGTGCCCGTGCCCTGTGCCCCGTACCCGTGCCCTAGCTCTGCCGCGAGCGCCGCCGCCATGGGCTGCACCGCCCGCCTCTGCACCGCAGAGAAGATCTTCCTCTTCATCAACATTGCATTCGCGGTGCGTACCTACCAGCCTACCACTACTTTACTTACCCCTCTAATGTAGCTTCTAGTGAACATCGATCCTTCATTCTTCATTTAGGAAGCATCCGAAACTACCGACACAAAACCTGTAACCTGTAATATCGATATCGCACTCTCAGGGCAAAATCTAAACGGCATTACATTAGGTAAGGTATTATAGGTACATAATATTTTAAAAATATTGATAGGTATGTACCTACACGGGCTCAATTTTAAAATTAATGTTAAAATAAAATAGGTAGGTAGGTAATAATAAAATCAAATAAAATCTGTGAAAAAAAATGTCATTGTAAAAAAACTTATTTTTTTCGAGGGATTAGAATTTAATGAAAAGATTTTTTTTGTATTTTGTTTCTAGATCTAATATCAACTACAACAAACAACTAATTGTAAAGTAATTCATCATCAACCTAGATCAGTCCACTGCTGGACGTAGCGTCGGTCTCTCTCTCAAGATGCGCCACTGATTAGGTCCTATTTGTCTAATTTTGTTAGAACGCTTTCAATTTTTTTAATAAATAATGTAAAGATTCAGAAAGCAGTAGGTAGGTAGGTACTATGACATTCCTTAGAGTTCATATATCCAACAAAAGTAGGTAGGTATGTTTCCATGAGATAGACTCAACTACCTAACCGAGCACTGGTGGTTTTGTGGTAGTGGCCCCGCCTTCCGATCCTAGTGGGTTCAAATCCAGTCGAGTACCTACCAATGAGTTTTTACAACAGAAACAACAACAATAGACCCAAACTTACTTAGTTACTTCACAGAACTTGTTTGTTAACAGTACAAGTAGGTACATACAGTAACGAAAGAAAAATACTTATTTTATTAAATTGTATTTGGAAAATAAATGATTTTTCAGAGTTTTTTAAATGCAGTTGTTATTTTTACTAGACTTCAGCGAAGCTAAAAACGAGATTGACCGTAGGTAATGTAGGTATGTAAAGATGTAGGTACTTATTTATGTTAATTTGTTCCCTCTTTAATTAACTGACTTTCAATCAAAAAGGAGGAGGTTCTCAATTCGGTTGTATTTTTTTTTTTTTTTTAATGTTTGTTACCACATAACTTCGTAATTTGTGAGCCGATTTGAAAAAATATTTTTTTATCTGAAAGGTACTGCTTTCAGATTGGTCCCATTTTAATTTTATTAAAATCGGTGTTGCCATTTTTTTTTAAATAATTTTTTTAATGTTTGTATAGATAGTGCAATCTACGAAGGCGCGCCCCACTATTCCTCCTAACCGTTTATAGTATATCGTCGTTGTGGTGCGAGAAGTCACTAAGTGTCATTTTTTGCCAAAATGAGTTATTGACGCCAAAGTGTTTTGAAACCCATTATGTACCTTCTCAGAATGTAAAAGAGTAGATTTTACTAAAATTATAGATAATACAAGAATGTCAGAAATGCATAACTACCCGTAGAGGCAAAAATCTGTCTACAAAAATCATCTAAGGGATCTTAAGTAGTTTAATTCAATCACTTTACTTACAATATTCTTCAAGTCTTGGGGTTGCACTGCTCACTAAAGTCACTTAGTGATTTCTTGCAGATAAAAAGCTATAGAATGTAATGAAATTCTGTTGTCGGTAAGAGTCATCAACAGATCATAATTAAGTAATAGTTAATCAAGGTATTACGTTAATGTGTATGCCAGAATTAATTAACTTACTTTTTGTTATGTATCTCAGTAACCATATAATTACTTACATTAATTTGTTGAAAGTTAGTGTGTAAGGTAAAATTATCTATATTTTATATGAAGAAACCTCTTTTGTAACTATAAGTGTTGATAAGTTACACTCATTTTAAGAACAAAAAAACTTTAAAACGCGATTATCTCGAGACTAGCTTTTTGCACTTAGTTACTTCTCGCACCACAACGACGATATGTGTGCAAGCTTCCGTCAATTTTTGAGTGTTATCGGTACACACTAACTACCTATGAGTGCACACGCACACTACAATGAAAAGACTACGGTTCGCGACTGCCGCTCGGAGCAAACTCCCCGCACCCCGCGAGGGGCGCGTCTTCGTGAATTGCACTGTCTATAACTGCATGCCTCCGTCATTTATGAACCGATTTAGAAAATTATTTTTTTATTTGGAAGGTTATTCTTATGTCTAGATTGTCCCATACGAATTTCATTAAAATCGGTTTAGCCGTTTGGCAATGAAGTCGGTTTCTCAAGTTTTTAAACTTATAATTATTGTGAACTACTGTTAGAAGAATTTTTTAATTTGAGGAAACAACCACGTAGCAGTGTCCGTTGTGAGTAATACTGTAGGCACCTAGGTACCTACGAAGTCAAAGGACAAAGGATCGCGTTATTGCACTGCGTCATGTCGTGCAGGCGTGACGTCACGCGGTGCCTCACTCTTACTGGACTGGTTTGGTTGAGTTGTGTTGGTGGTAGTCGAGCCGGTCCCGATCCCGAGCCAGTGCCGCCTGCAGCTGCACATATTGTTATTGCATCACATAGTAGGTTAGGTACTGTAGTGCCGGTCGTGTCGGTGGCATCGTCTCGTACCCTAAGTCCCAGTACATTTACAACATTTCGTTACCAAATGTTATTTTCGTTTCGCCTACGTATCTCTTTCTTTTGCCTGGAAAAATGATGAAACAGCTACTCTAACTACGTAACGTATTTTTTCTGTCTCCCTACAAAAGATAGGTGAAACGAAAACAACATTTGGTAACGAAATGTGGTAGCAAAACTCGGACTTCGGGTACAGCAGAGCTTTCCGACAAAAGCTCTACCTGCGCTCCCCACACTACAGTACACCGCGCCGCCTTCCATTACCAACGACATTCCTTACCTATACCGGCGCGGCACCGTGCACCGGGGGGATAGGAATAAGGAATGTGTGTGTAGATGGATACTCACGTACACGTGGCTGCTATACGATACGACACATCCATCCGACTCCATCGTGACGACGTACCTTCTGAGAAGGCATGCTATTCAATTTCCGCCGCGTTTACAACTACTAAGCTATCGGACCAATAAGTACTTCATATCTACTTATTATATGTGCCTATACTTAATGCTTGGTGACCGCCGCCGCCGCCGCCGCAGTCCTCGTTGTCGCGTCGGTCTCCGGTCTGTAGGCCTACCATGTGCTCTGTCTGGCTCTGTCTCTGGTTCCGGTTTTGAGTCTGTGTGAGTGTGGACTGAATAAATCTTACGTCAAAACGTTATAATGCACTGGTGAGCACTCACACAGACTCAAAACCAGAGCCAGAGACAGAGCTCATGGTAGGTGTACTGGCATGCCATCATTGTTACCATCTCGACGGAGACCGAGGTAAACAAATAAAGTATTTTTCATTACTCATACTCTGAAAGTAGGTCTGAAGTTGCCTGAGGGGCCTAATTGAAAGTAAAACTTTCAGCCCTAGGGAGAATCGCTTTCTACTGACAGCTGTCAAATTATTAAAAAAAAACAAGTTCTTTTTATTCAACCATGTTCCAACTTTCTAAAGTCTTTCTAACTGCAAGGAGGTCGTTGAACCAAATTCCAACTTTTTATTCAGCAAGTAGGTTGGAAACCCATTACAACGGTAAGAAGTTTAAAAAGTCTAATTAGAGCGCAATGTAAAATTTAAATTTAAATAACATAAAGATAGTATTAAATAAATAATATATGTTCTAAATTACTTGATTAATATATAGCTTCAACTATTTATTTAAAATAACATAGATTTGAGCAAACAATTTACCATTTTTTAAATTATGAGAATGAAAATAATGGCTGAATAATGTTGGCGAGCCGTAGCCGAAGGCCCGCCAGAGAAAAAGAAAAAAAAAACCGGGAAGGCGGCAATTCAATCTTCATTTTCACAAATTTTTCTTTCATGTTTTTATTTTTACTTTCCTTGTATTCGTAATGAAAAGCACAGTGTTTACCTCGGGTGAAAGTCTTTTAAGTCCCTCAAGCTCCATTGGCGCCCTCGCTAACGCTCTGGCGCCAAACCCGTCTCGGGACTTAAAAAAACGTGACTTTCAACACTCAGGTAACAATGTACTATTTAATACAGTTGCTCAAAAAGTGGCGTATTGCAGGGACGTATAGCGTTCGGGATGTGGGCTATTACACACGCGTGCTTTTTTTTTACCATTCCCGCACTAGTGCTTTTTCTTTCCCAACTGTCAAAATAATGTCTAAAAAGAAAAACCAACCATGAAGTTTTTACTAAAAAAAATTCATCGAAGTTTTTATGATTCATGCAAATACGTATTATTTCTAAAAAGAAGCTACTAATTTGTTTCATTAACAGATTTAATGATTTGATTGAATGAGTTATGTTAGGTTTAATTTCATTTCATCTCATTAAATTTCATTTTCAATTCATATCAATAAAAAAAATCTACTGAAGACTTGGCTGTATGGGTATAGTTCCCTTTGCCTTCCAGAATGGGTGAAGAAAAAAAAAATCTCTGCTTATATTTTACGGTTGGCGCTTGGCGCCATTTTTCAGAAATTTTCTTTGCGAGTTTATTTGTTTGTTGCACAAAATGAGTAATTTCGACCCTAGTTTTTTTGAATTAACACCACCGGAACTCAGTATAATTGCACAAAATGCTTCGGAGAACATTTTACCGGAAAAGTCAAAAAGTCGCTGCATGCATAGGTACATACGACGAACTTATTGCGTGGAGAGAAGAGAAAAAAGCAAATGGTATTTTTATTATTTTATTAAATTGCTTAATTTTTTCGCAACTGTATTAAAAATAGTCGTTCAGTACACGTGCGGAACCGTCATTGCAACTTGTTCCGACTGTCAACCCTCGCCTTCGGCTCGGGTAGACATTTGTCGGAACTCTTTGCAATGACAGCCTTCCCGCACTTGTAATGAAATATACTATTGTTGACATTCCACACAACACTATGTAGCGTCGACTCGAACTAAGCAAAGCGGATTTATTATATTGTGGGAACCAGATAGCTTTAATAGGTACTTATAACTTAGGTTTGAATAATCACACTAATATCATAAATGCGAAAGTTTGTAAGTATGAATGGATGTTACTTTACTCAATAACTCTAACGACTGAACGGATTTGGATGAAGTTTGGCACAGATATAGATTTTGGTCTGGAATAGCACATTGGCTACCTTTTATTCCGGTAAAATGTATGGTTCCCGTGGGATGGATTTGTTTTGAACGATATGTATATGTATGAAAGTCGTGTTTATATTATAACTAAAGAACGGTTGAACATAATTAGACTGAAAATAAGTGGAGAGGTAGCTTAAAAAACCCGGAGACGGACATTGGATACTTTTTATCCCGAAACATTAACGGGAACGGGGCGAGCGATGCCGCGGGCGGCCGCTTGTATTTTATATTTCTGACTTCGAAACACCTATCAGTCAGAGAACAAACATAAACATGTTTATTATTATTATTTATTTATTATTACTTACTACCAGATGTTATCTTGTTCCGGATGGGGATCGAACCCACGGCCTACAGCGCAAAATACCAAACTGAGCTATGGGGGGTTTTTCCGATTCAACTCTAATATACCTATTGTAGGTACCAGTTTAGAAATTCCTTGACTTTACGAGTCAATTTGTCATCGACCATTCAACCACCAAATGTAATAATAATGAACGGTTGGAACTTGGACCCGGGCTCGGCAAAGCTACTAACAATGCCGAATCTCTCAAGGCCGACTAACTACCTAGTGGACCCGAAACAAATAAATGCAGAAAGCAAATCTCCAGCGAGTCATCTCAACAAAAAAGCGGCCAAGTGCGAGTCAGACTCGCCCATGAAGGGTTCCGTAGCATCAAGTAACATACCTAATATAAAGGTTCTTGTAGTTCGTCGAAAGGTTAATTGCAGTTTACGATTTATGACGTATAAAAAAAACTACTGACTATATCTCGTTCAAACCAAATATCGTTGAAAGTTTGCATAGTAATGTACAACATATATTTTTTTTAGTTTTATCATTCTCTTATTTTAGAAGTTAGAGCGGGGGACCAACTTTTTTCCACTTTGGAAGTGTCTCTCGCGCAAACTTTTCAGTTTAGAAAAAAACGATATTAGAAACCTCAACATCATTTTTGAAGACCTATTCATAGATACCCCACACGTATGGGTTCGATGAAAAAAAATTTTTAGAGTTTCAGTTTCAAGCATATATTTTTGTGTAAAAATCTTAATGCGGTTCACAGAATACATCTACTCGCCAAGTTTCATCAGTCTAGCTCTTACGGTTTCGGAGAAAAATGGCTGTGACATACGGACGGACAGACAGACAGACAGACAGACAGACATGACGAATCTATAAGGGTTCCGTTTTTGCCATTTGGCTACGGAACCCTAAAAATGTCCCAAGTGTACTGTCGAGGGGAACCAATGCAATGCTTCAAGCTGTAGGTACATAATAGAGACGGTGTCATTAGGCTTGATAATATCGACATCGATGACGATAATAACAAATATAAAAATAAGTAACAATTCCGTAAAGTTCCATCGTAAGTAATCGATGACGGCATGCGTAATCACTAATCAGACACAATCACCCGCCACGGTCAGGGTCGCTCACTAGGTAAGCCTACCACAAGCTCTATCTGGCTCTGGCTCTGGTTTTGAGTCTGTGTGAGTGCACACCAGTGTTTGACGTTTCGACGTAGGATTTATCAAAATAAATCCTCACACAGACTCAAAACCAGAGCCAGAGCCAGAGCCAGACAGAGCTTATGGTAGAGCTACAGGTCGATGCCGGCGACGTCTGACGTGCTCACCTCTCGGGCTCTCGGTAATATCTAATCTACCTATTGATACATCTACCTACATCTACCTACATCTACAACACAACCTACATCATAATACCTACTACATGGTAGAAACTTGGGTAGGCGACTTTTAGTGAAAGAGTGACCACACATGCGCACTTGCAAGAAAAATACAGGTCAATTTCAAAATAATCTTCATTCAATTGTACTTGGATCACAAGGATCACTTTGAAACGTAGGCGAGTGTAAGTGCCAGTCCCACGCGACCAATCCTTTCTAGGATACTTCTTCCTTTTTTTTTCTACTTCTTTTTCTTTCTAGCTTGCTGCCTATTCTTCTGAACAGGCAGCAAGCTAGGGCTTGGTTCCTACCGTTGGCGTTGTACTGTTGGAGTAATAGTGCTGAGCTGCTGGGCTTGTTGTTATTCCTCGTGTGGTGAGTGCCTCACCGAGGGAGGTGGTCGCGTCAGTCTGTGCTCGTGCTGTGTGTGTGTGTGTGTGTGTATCCTCACCGAGGGAGGTGGTCGCGTCAGTCTGTGTGTGTGAGTGTCCTCACCGAGGGAGGTGGTCGCGTCAGTCTGTGTGTGTGAGTGTCCTCACCGAGGGAGGTGGTCGCGTCAGTCTGTGCTCGTGCTGTGTGTGTGTGTGTGTGTCCTCACCGAGGGAGGTGGTCGCGTCAGTGTGTGTGAGTGTCCTCACCGAGGGAGGTGGTCGCGTCAGTCTGTGCTCGTGCTGTGTGTGTGTGTGTGTGTATCCTCACCGAGGGAGGTGGTCGCGTCAGTCTGTGTGTGTGAGTGTCCTCACCGAGGGAGGTGGTCGCGTCAGTCTGTGTGTGTGAGTGTCCTCACCGAGGGAGGTGGTCGCGTCAGTCTGTGCTCGTGCTGTGTGTGTGTGTGTGTGTGTCCTCACCGAGGGAGGTGGTCGCGTCAGTGTGTGTGAGTGTCCTCACCGAGGGAGGTGGTCGCGTCAGTCTGTGTGTGTGAGTGTCCTCACCGAGGGAGGTGGTCGCGTCAGTCTGTGTGTGTGAGTGTCCTCACCGAGGGAGGTGGTCGCGTCAGTCTGTGTGTGTGAGTGTCCTCACCGAGGGAGGTGGTCGCGTCAGTCTGTGTGTGTGAGTGTCCTCACCGAGGGAGGTGGTCGCGTCAGTCTGTGTGTGTGAGTGTCCTCACCGAGGGAGGTGGTCGCGTCAGTCTGTGTTCGTGCTGTGTGTGTGTGAGTGTCCTCACCGAGGGAGGTGGTCGCGTCAGTCTGTGCTCGTGCTGTGTGTGTGTGAGTGTCCTCACCGAGGGAGGTGGTCGCGTCAGTCTGTGCTCGTGCTGTGTGTGTGTGAGTGTCCTCACCGAGGGAGGTGGTCGCGTCAGTCTGTGTTCGTCCTGTGTGTGTGTGAGTGTCCTCACCGAGGGAGGTGGTCGCGTCAGTCTGTGTGTGTGTCCTCACCGAGGGAGGTGGTCGCGTCAGTCTGTGTTCGTGCTGTGTGTGTGTGAGTGTCCTCACCGAGGGAGGTGGTCGCGTCAGTCTGTGATCGTGCTGTGTGTGTGTGTGCCGAACTAAATTATATTTTCATTGCTCATTTATATACTCTGAAAGTAGGTCTGAAGTTGCCTGAGGGGCCTAATTAAAAGTAATACTTTCAGCCCTAGGGAGAATCGCTTTCTACTGACAGCTGTCAAATTATTAAAAAAAAAACAAGTTCTATTTTATTCAACCATGTTCCAACTTTATAAAGTCTTTCTAACTGCAAGGAGGTTGTTGAACCAAATTCCAACTTTTTATTCAGCAAGTAGGTTGGAAACCCATAATGGCCCGAACACACCTAGTTCGCTGGCGGTAGCGATCAGTGAAACGGTGTCAAATATCGCTGTCAGATTTGAGATTTGACAGCGAATATTTGACAGCGTTTCACTGTTCGCTACCGCCAGCGAACTAGGTGTGCGCAGGCCTTTACAACGGTAAGAAGTTTAAAAAGTCTAATTAGAGCGCAATGTAAAATTTAAATTTAAATAACATAAAGATAGTACCTATTAAATAAATAATATATCTTCTAAATTACGTGATTAATATTATAGCTTCAACTATTTGTTTAAAATAACATAGATTTGAGCAAACAATTTACCATTTTTTAAATTATGAAAATGAAAATAATGGCTGAATAATGCTGGCGAGCCGAAGCCGAAGGCCCGCCAGAGAAAAAGAAAAAAAAAACCGGGAAGGCGGCAATTCAATCTTCATTTTCACTAATTTTTCTTTCATGTTTTTATTTTTACTTTCCTTGTATTCGTAATGAAAAGCACAGTGTTTACCTCGGGTGTCCCTCAAGCTCCATTGGTGCCCTCGCTACGCTCTGGCGCCAAACCCGTCTCGGGACTCAAAAAACGTGACTTTCAACACTCAGGTAACATTGTACTATTAAAACAATTGCGCTTTTATTAAGCTTTCAGTAATATTATTTATAAGCTATTATAGGTGCTACCTAGTACTACTAGATAATTGACTCTGTGTTCTACGTTGTAATGTTATCAAGTTAACAAAGCGAACAGCAGACGGATGGATGATCGTTGTCGGAATAGCAAAGGCCACGGGGCGGCGCCGGTTTTTGCCTATTATCGGCGAACGAGACGCGGCGGACGGAAAACCAAATGAAGGAGAAATCATTTCGTACCTACTTTAATAATTGAACCTTGGGACTCAAGCCACACACATGACTAATTTCAGTTGTTTTTGCAAGCAAACAATATTTTCCATGCCTAAGTAGCTATATCGATCATAATAATTGAGTCATATGCAACGAGCGCTGGACGAATGAAGAAGCGATAACACTCCTACTTCATGAACATGTACCTACTCATGTTTTCAAGTAGTGAAGTGATGACGTAAAGCGGCGATGGCGATGGAACGATGGTATCGTCACGCGGCCGACATCGATCCAACGAGTAGCGGCTAGCGGCCCGTCACCTGTCGACTGTACAGACATGCGACACGCCGCGCGCCGAGAGCCCAGAGCCGACCAACAAGTCTGCTCTACATAACCCGTGCATCTACATATTATCGACCCGTTTCAAATATAATTGAGAGTTATTCGAGGCGCGTGCCGATCTAGTGAGGCGCATCGCATCTTCACTATATTTATATTATTACAAGCTGTGCCCGCGACTTCGTCCGCATGGAATAGTGTCTATGGGTAGCATTTTTAATTTGCAGCGGAAGTGAACAGTAAATAAATAACAACGTCATATTCGCGTGCACGTGACACAGTCGTCTGCCCTCTTGCTAAACTTAGACATATTTCCCCACCTACACAGCGTCGTACTACGCCACACTTTCTTCCCCCCGCATTCCTCTCCGAACTCCCCCCACACTCCCCCCACTCTCCTCAACACCCCCCACATTCCCCCCATACTCCCCTCCCCAATCCCCTTGTACTCCCCTTTGCCCTCCCCGACTCCTCCCGCATTCCTCTCCACACTCCCCCATCGCACTCCCCCCACATCCCCCCTCGCACCTCCCCTCCACACTCCCTCCGCACCTCCCCTCCACACTCCCCCCTGTACTCCCCTCCCCAGACTCCCCTCCACAATCCCCCTGTACTCCCCAACTCCTCCCGCACTCCTCTCCACACTCCCCCATCGCATGCCCCTGCACACTCCCCCATCGCACTCCCCCCCGCACCTCCCCTCCACACTCCCCCCGCATCACCTCGCGCACCTCCCCTCCACTATCCCCCTGTACTCCCCTCCACACTTCCGCCCCACACTCTCGCACCCCCCCACTCCACACTCCCTGTGTACCCTCCTCCCTCTACCCCCCCAGCAAAAACTTTGAATGTCAGTAGTTTTGGCGTGAAAGCTGGACAGACAGACAGACAGACAGACAGAGTTACAAACGCATTTATAATATTAATAAGGATTATCGCAGCGCAACCGACGACACAAAGCGATCAGACACGAGGCGGAGAGAAGGAGATTCCCTCACTGCACTGCATTGGAGTGGAGTGGAGTGGAGTGGAGTGGAGGTATGAATGGACCGGCATCGGCATCGGCAGCACCGGACGACGCCGACGCCGACGGCCCTCTTGATTGATCTCTATTGTCCATTACAACGAGTGGTCCAAGTCAAGTGACGCACGCACGAGGCTGGTAGCAGTGAACTTTAATTCCAGCTTGGTTTGCGTTATGTTCCTCCCTAGACTTACCCTGACGTTTACTTACAAGCTTCAAAGGAATTCTGACTGAAAAAGAAGGGAGACGATAATGTACCTACATCACGTTCTTGTACACCGTTATTACGATACTATTGAGCCTGATGTACACTGTAGTCATTCATTCAAAACATTGGGATCAGAGGTGTACCCTTAAAACTCTTCGCTAGTTACCTTTCAGACAGACATCAAAGGACGAAAATTTCGGACACTATGTCTGATGAATTGTCCCTCAACTGCGGCGTCCCCCAGGGAAGCATTCTTGGTCCTAGTTTTTTCTTAATATACCTAAATGAGCTTTGTTTGCATAAACCTGACCAAGGTGAAGTTTTTAGTTTTGCTGATGACACTGCTTTAGTGTTCTGGGGAGAGTCATGGGATGATGTTGAGAAGAGTGCTGAGATGGGACTACACAGAGTAATTATGTGGCTACGAACAAACAAACTCTCGCTCAATATAGGTAAAACAAAACTTATGAAATTCTCTATAAAAAAATCAAGGACCCCAAAAAATATAAAAATTCATGCACACACATGCAATGACCTTTCGCAACCTATCTGCTCATGTACTGTACTTGAGACTGTGGAATCACTTAAATATCTCGGCGTCACTTTAGATAGCCAACTTAACTGGGGTCCCCATATAAACTCACTATCTGCCAGAACTAGACAGCTGATTTTCACTTTTAAAAAATTGCGCTGGGTGGCTTCTCCTCAGCTCATGAAAACGATATACTTTGCCCTAGCTCAATCGATTATAAGCTACTGTATTCTGGTTTGGGGAAGCGCATGCAAATCTAAATTAATCAGACTAGAACGTGCACAAAGATCACTTTTAAAGGTCATGACATCAAAGCCTTTCCGCCACCCAACGAACCTTTTATACGAAGAATGCAAAGTTTTATCCATACGCAAACTATTTATGCTTAAACTCATTTCCAAACAACATACTCTCACGTCTCTTAATTTTAAATCACCACAATACAAAAGGAAAAAAGCTAAAGCATGTCAAACATTTAAGTTCAAAACAACATTTGCCAAAAGACATGCATACAATTTAGGTCCATTCGTGTATAACAAACTGAATAAAATTTTAGAAATATACAACTTAAATCAGCACAATTTGAAAAGAAAAACATATGACTGGCTACTAAAACAATCATATGATGACACGGAAGCTTTTATACAAACCCTTAAATAAACCTCATTGCGCAATCTCATCCTAAATTATAATAATTTAAGCCATAAACATAGATTGTGCCAACCTACGTACACCCACACCATTTGGTCTTACATACCTACTATAAAAAGGCGAATTTTTGCTCTTACCTACACCTTTTACCAAAGTCAAAAACCAATAATTTTTTTATTCAATAGTATCACAAGGTTCACATTGAAACGTCTTAAAGCTAGGTGAGTCTAAAATGTCTCCATAATGTACTTGGGTAGGCCAATTTATTACTACTTTTATAACTAATTGTATTTTTTGTTTTCCTGAAATTATTTTCTAATAACCTAAAATGAACCGTTTTTATGTTTTTGTAAACGTGACGGTCAAAGGGAGGCATCAAAAACCATAACACAGGTTTTTACAACCTAGCTTGGTTTTTTTGATCCCTACCTCGGAAAGTTACCTAAACTACTGTTAAGTAAGTAGCCACCTAAAACTATACACTTAACTGGTTCAACTGTTATTATTATTCTATAATATCTTAGGTTAGGCATTAAATATAGATACTTATATTCTAGAAATGTTCGTATTTTAGGTAGCAACTAATTTTTGGTGAAATAAATTTATGTTTATGTTTATGTTTATTCAATTTATTGCTATATATCTGCTTTTTAGGGTTCCGTAGCCAAATGGCAAAAACGGAACCCTTATAGATTCGTCATGTCTGTCTGTCTGTCTGTCCGACCGTGTCACAGCCATTTTTCTCCGAAACCATAAAAGCTAGACTGATGAAACTTGGTGAGTAGATGTATTCTGTGAACCGCATTAAGGTTTTTACATAAAAATAGAAAAAAAAACTATAAATTTTGGGGGTCCCCGTACTTGAAACTGAAACTCAAAAATTTTTTTTTCATCGAACCCATACGTGTGGGGTATCTATGGATAGGTCTTTAAAAATGATGTTGAGGTTTCTAATATCGTTTTTTTCTAAACTGAATAGTTTGCGCGAGAGACAATTCCAAAGTGGAAAAAAGTTGGTCCCCCCCCTCTAACTTCTAAAATAAGAGAATGATAAATCCAAAAAATATATATGTTGTACATTACTATACAAACTTTCAACGATATTTGGTTTGAACGAGATCTAGTCAGTAGTTTTTAGGGTTCCGTAGCCAAATGGCAAAAACGGAACCCTTATAGATTCGTCATGTCTGTCTGTCTGTCTGTCTGTCTGTCTGTCTGTCTGTCTGTCTGTCTGTCTGTCTGTCTGTCCGACCGTGTCACAGCCATTTTTCTCCGAAACCATAAGAGCTACACTGATGAAACTTGGCGAGTAGATGTATTCTGTAAACCGCATTAAGATTTTTACACAAAAATAGAAAAAAAACTATAAATTTTGGGGATCCCCATACTTCAAACTGCAACTCAAAAAACATTTTTTCATCGAACCCATACGTGTGGGGTATCTATGAATAGGTCTTCAAAAATGATATTGAGGTTTCTTATATCGTTTTTTTCTAAACTTAATAGTTTGCGCGAGAGACACTTCCAAAGTGGAAAAAAGTTGGTCCCCCCCCCTCTAACTTCTAAAGTAAGAGAATGATAATACTAAAAAAAATATATGTTGTACATTACTATGCAAACTTCCAACGATATTTGGTTTGAACAAGATCTAGTGAGTAGTTTTTTTTTATACGTCATAAACCGTAAACCGCAATTTACCTTTAGACGAACTACAAGAACCTTATTATGTTACATCAAGTAACATAATATAAAGGTTCTTGTAGTTCGTCGTGCTACGGAACCCTTCATGGGCGAGTCCGACTCGCACTTGGCTGCTTTTTTCTAAACTGAATAGTTTGCGCGAGAGACACTTCCAAAGTTGAAAAAAGTTGGTCCCCCCCCCTCTAACTTCTAAAATAAGGGAATGATAAAACTAAAAAAAATATATGTTGTACATTACTATGCAAACTTCCAACGATATTTGTTTTGAACGAGATCTAGTCAGTAGTTTTTTTTTATACGTCATAAATCGTAAACCACAATTTACCTTTTGACGAACTACAAAAACCTCTATATTATGTTATTTGATGCTACGGAACCCTTCATAGGCGAGTCCGACTCGCACTTGGCTGCTTTTTTTTTTTTATACGTCATAAATCGTAAACCGCTATATTTTTTTTATCGAACCCATACGTGTGGGGTATCTATGGATTGGTCTTTAAAAATGATGTTGAGGTTTCTAATATCGTTTTTTTCTAAACTGAATAGTTTGCGCGAGAGACACTTCCAAAGTGGAAAAAAGTTGGTCCCCCCCCCCTCTAACTTCTAAAATAAGAGAATGATAAATCCAAAAAAAATATATGTTGTACATTACTATGGAAACTTTCAACGATATTTGGTTTGAACGAGATCTAGTCAGTAGTTTTTTTTTTATACGTCATAAATCGTAAACCGCAATTTACCTTTCGACGAACTACAAAAACCTTTATATTATGTTAATTGATGCTACGGAACCCTTCATGGGCGAGTCCGACTCGCACTTGGCTGCTTTTATTTGTTCTGGCACAGGACTTGCACGTGCAGTAGGCCTACCATTAGCTCTGTCTGGCTCTGTCTCTGGCTCATGTTTATGTTTATGTTTATCTCAACAATTTGACAGTGGAGAAAAGTGGATTCGTTTTAACGGGGTGTAATGTACACCCCGTTACATTGACCGGACCCCAATAGTTTATTGATTCAGTTGTATCTTTAGGATCACTTTGAAACGTCTCATTGGGTTTATTATCCACTATTAGATAACTTTTGTGAACCTTTAAGTAGGTGCATAATATCTTATCAAGATATTGTCAGCTCTTTTGGGGAAGATACATTTATGAATTAAATATCGAGGTGACTGCACTCTGCGTCACTCGAGGGCATCATGGGTCAAATCAATTGAAATAGCCATCAATTGAACAAATTACTACTTTCAGTAAGTACCCATTGAATAAATTACGATCAAGTAGCTAAGTAAAGTACCTACTGGCGGCTACCTTACCTTATTATATTAGGCACCTCCTACTCTTATTTATATTTTGAGAATATAGGTAAAGCTACGTAGGTACTAGTTAGTACCTAACGTGCGAGGGCGACTCATTGCTTTTGTAATTTGTAGATACTTTAAAGGTAGATAAGTTTTAAAAAGGTAAAATATTTTACTAAGAATGACTTACCCCTGTCATCAATAAGCATATAAGTACATACGGACGTATCTATCAGTTCAATGGCAAGTCAATAAGATGACTGTGTATGTGTACCTACTTGTGTAGTGAAGGTGTAGTGTATTGTATGTACATGTACAGTACACGTAAGCTTACTCACCTTGCCGAGGTGAAGTACTAAACTCCCATTTATGTACCTACATAACAATGGTAACCAATTAAATAAATATTAATTTTTATTTACAACAGAATATACATTATTTACAAAAACTATTATTATACAACATGAAATAATTAAAAAGAAAATATAAAAATTACATTTTATATTTTCCGCCGCTGTCCCAGTTGGACTGCGTTCAAAGGACGATTTCGTAAAGACGTCGTCATTAGAAAGCGGTTATCACGCTCTGTTGTAGCAGTAGGACCGCCAGATCCTTGTCGTCGTTGGAAGCCACCAGTTGCTTGCTATCTCTGGTACACACGACGAACGGAGTATCGGCTCATATTCAACTGTCGAGCCACTTGACTTTGGTTTAGGCCCGATTCAATAAGGGCAACCACTTGAGCGGCTACTTCTGGTGTGGTATCCATTTCCTTGTTCCGTTTGAAGTCTAAATCGATAGAAGAGCTTTCACACTGTAAGTCGGTAAGCGAATGATGACTTTTGTCTTTTAATTTCTTATTTTTTTCACCGATTCTGGAGCAACAAAATTCTGCGTTAAAGAAACGTAACTTAACTTGACATATTTGTTTTTTTTTCATTTTGTGTTAAAAAATGATACATGTGCGATTTTATTGCTCTCAAGTGTACTACAATCCTATACACCTTTTTTTTTTTTTTTTTTTTTTTGGTATCGGGGGGAAATCTGCACACAGACACCTTAACGCACCGAGGGATGCGCTAAGGTAGTGTGAGGATGACGACCTCGCTTCGTCGACTCACTAAAACCACCCCGTGGCCGGCCTCGATGCATATCAAGGGGTTCCGGGATCTCCAACGGAACGCACCGGTACCCCTCTCGCATTTTGCCTTGAGCACATCCCGGGAATGACAACCACAGCCACCCCCGAAGCTCACGGTGACACTTGCCAAGAGTGTCGCCGCCTTCCCAGGACCGCATGACCGCCAGCCAGGGCCCTCGCCCCGACCAGCTGCTGATCCCAAAAAGGCCCCTGTTTGGCAGGGGCTACCACTCGCCCCCTCTCGGGGCAGGCGGCGCAAAGCTACAGGAAATCCCGCAACCTCTTGCCGCCCCCATCCCTAGCGACCAGTCCCACTGGTATCGCTCAGTGGCCTCCAAACACGTAAGTGGCCAAGCTTGTCAATCATGTATGGGTCCATGATTGGCTAACCAGGCCACCCAGCCCTTGATGGATGGATGGAGAGTTGGATGCTCTCCATCAGACCACTCGCCCCCATCTGGGGCCGGTGGCTCCAGATTACAGGTAAACCCGCAATCTTTTACCACCTCCGTCCCGAGCGACCAGTCCCACTGGTCTCGCTCTACAGCCCGTGAAGAATGCTGAAGTGGAACCACCCCAGCACTCTCCCGTGTCAGCCCCAGGGTTGCGGAGGGGTAGTTAAGTAGTCCCACCACAAAACGACCCCCCAGCAACCCTCGGTCTCCACGACGGCGGGTAATTTTTTAGAGAGGTTTTCTTCCTCGCAGCCCGGGCGGCTAAGCCAAGACCCTCAGTTCCACATTAAGTCACGAATGACCATGTGGAGTTCCGAGCTCTGGACGCTGGCAAAAGAGGACCCTCCTCCAATGCCTACTCGGTGGCAGTGTAAGTGCACGCCGAGCACGTCCCGCCTCACACACTGCGCCCTTAGCTAATCAAAGGGACGCGCGGGGAGGCCCTATCCCGACAGGCTATTAGTTATCCGAGATTGATTATAAGACTGAAGGAGGGATGTCCGTGTGGCCGGACCAACAGTCAAAGTAATTAATCTCGGACCTAACAGGGTACACCGTCCCGTTACGCTACCGTTCTCACCGGAGCACAGTTGCCCGAAGGCACTAGATCTGAGACCGCCCGTGCTATATCCAGCTGAGACAAGCAGCATAACAGGCGCTCGAGAAGGTTGCCTGCCATCGTACCCCACAATCCTATACACCTGGGCCAGCCTTGCCTTGCCGTTGTTTAAACTTTGAAGCACCTTCGATTCCATAAAAATGTAAACAAGAAGGTGTCAAAATGTTGCTTCAGGTACTAATAAAACTCACGTTCACTGATTTTGCAAGTTTTACAAAGTGTGAAAAAGTGAACTAAACCCTGAAAGATTTAGGTAGGTAGTTATATTATGAAGGTGAGATGTAGATTGGGTGCGATGCAGTACTTGCAGTAGGTACTAGCTACCTACCTCGGCCTCTCGAGCGCAGCTATAGAGAGAGCCTCCACGGGCGAGGCCGCGGCATCGGCACCGCGACTCCTTACGCCGCGCCGGCCGGACCAGACTAATGTTTAGTAAACTGACGACAAGGAGGTTGGTAACTCGACAACGTCCGTGCGGTGCGTGCGGCCTGCATGCCGCTCGGACCGGCATGCGGCAGGCTGGCTGGCTGGCTGGCTGGCTGGCTGGCTGGCTAGGGTATCTAACCGGTCTAGGTAGGTCATACGAGCGATAGAGATTTATCTCTGGCGATTTGAAATCTTTAGCCGGATGCCTAGGTCGTTGGTTTACGTCTCGTCGGTTTACAATTTATGACGTATTAAATACTATTAACTAGATCTTGTTCAAACCAATTTTCGTTGGGAGTTTGCATGGTAATGAGCATTATATATTTTTTTTGTTTTATTAATCTGTTATTTTGTTGTTGCCCAACTTTACTAGTTCTAATAATAAAATCATAAGAAGCGGAGGTTCACCGGCACCGGTGCCAAATAACGTCGTTACATAATTGATTGACAACGCAAATGATTATGATTGCTAGTCGTTATTTGTTCCATGCAGTGGGCATGGGCAGTGCAGTGCGACAGGCGATCAGCTCGCTCGCTCTCTCTTGGAATTTGGATGAAGAAGGCTGTGAGTCGTGAAACGGGAGCTATGCGAGTGTTGTTTACTAAGTAAAGGAGTCAAGTGCGAGCTGTGCCTCGCATATGAATGTTCTTGTAACCGTTCTTATTGAAAGCGCTAAAGGTGGAAGGAAGCTTGTTGAACTGTTTCTCAGTTCAACGAGCTCCCATTTGTAGGAATTTCAATCTCGGTAAGGTTCATGTTAGGTACAGGTATCTCGAATTTAGATATTTATTGTAGGAGTTGCATTACTTACTAGTTTGCATTATTATGGTCTTCCGTTCGTGTAATCCAACAAGCGCTACGTCTAAGCCGTTCCAAAATATAACGAACCAGCCGTTCCAAAATAGTATATTATGCAACTAGTGAATAAAAGACGGATTTAAATCGAGGACCAAAGATGAATCACGAGCAAGTGCAGGAATCTAACGACTGAATCACGACCGTAGGGAGTGATTCATGATGATTGAATCACGAGCGTAGCGAGTGATTCAAGTGTTAGAATCCTAAACGACGCGAGTGATTCATGGCCCTCGATATAAATCCTTTTTATTCAAGAGTTGCATACTATACTTTATACCATGACTTCGAGAAAAAGAAAGATTTAAGCGAAAAAGGATTAAAAACTATGAACTTTGTTTATACTATTCTTGTATGACATAAAACAAATAATTTTAGATTTTGATTTGATTTGTAAATAAAGAAGGATAAATTAATGCAAGTTTTCTACTATACCTACTTCTCTTTCATGAACTCAACAACTCAATTGAACAACAAACAACTCAGTACATCTTTTTCATTCCTAGAATGCATTTTCAATCGATTTACTATTATCGAACTTTTTGCTGCATAACTTACTAAGAACAGTATTCAAAATAGCGCCAATTTTCTTATGTATGACAATGACAACAAAGAACACAAAACAGTTTTAAATCCAATGCTAAACTCCTTGTCAAAAATTTCAACCAATCAAATCGAGAGTATTTATGACGCAAGGAGGTTGTAAGGTATTGAGATGGACGTTGACCTTATTCGTGTGTTCCAAATTCAAACACCAAAACAGTGATTAAAAGAGCTTTTTATTCACTGTTTCCAGTGAATAAAATAAGCTTTTTAGAGGGGGTATGGTATAAAATAATGTATATACCTTCCTACCTACTGTAATGTGTTCGTGACCTAGTTCCGCGATTGTCGAATTGTCGTGTCGTGACGCGAGTATCGAAAGCATCACTATACATGTACGTACATCTACCTAACTATACCTACAACTCAGTGTCCCGATCATTTACAAGTGACATGCGGCTATTCCAGCGAAATATGATTCAGGGCATTAGTTGAACCACTGCTGGCTGCGGAGATACAGTTACAGTTGTAATCTAAACTAAACTAATATTATAAGGAGGAAAGATTTAATTATTTGTATGTTTGCATTGAATAGGCGCCGAAACTACTAGACTGATTTAAAATAGTTATTTTCATCCCCCCATCTCGGAAAGTGTATTCATGCACTTCGATAAAAAAACCGTTGCAAAAGCCAGTTTTATCCGCTAGCTAGAGAATAAAGTAAAATTGAATTTAAATTATCGTGTGCAATAAATAAGATTGTGAATTCAATCAAAACATCAAACCTACCTTCATGGTGTCGAATTTATCACACAACCTTTTTTAAAAGCTTTTGTTGAACCACTTACTGAACTCGTGATTCAATTTTAGAATCCTTCGCTTGCTCGGTCATCAAAATTGAGCACGCGGTTAAAAAGTGGTACTTATTATGTAGCTTTGTCGTTGACAATATAATGTGCGTTAGTTGTGAAGAGAGGTAGAGAGGGTCTTTGTGTGTTGTGAACAATGGCTCCTTGTCGAGGGACGCGGCGCCACAGTATCCACAAGTACAGAGTACGAGTACTGAGCCCGCTCTGTGTCAGCCGCTCTGTTCACTGTCCTTTCTTAGTCGTTACCTTACATACCATGTGGTTGTCTCTATAGATGGGCTTGTTCAAAACCGATCGGTAGGTAGGTACCTTAAGTACAGTGCTTCAATGTATTACCATCTCCCCGATAAGACGCCTATGGATGGGAACGGTCGATAAAACGGTGTAATTATATATTGCGGTCATAGAATAAGGCACGTATTATTCGGTGATCTAATCATCGAATTCATTCATTCATGACTGGCCTCTAGCTCAGTTGGTAGTAGCTCTGCCTTCTGCGCCGTAGGTCGTGGGTTCGATCCCCACCGAGAACAAATATTTGTGTCGTTAACATAAATGTTTGTTCTCTGTCTGGGTGTTATATTGTATTCTAAGTATGTAATTAAAAAAAAAAAAATGTATTCAAGTATTATATCAGCTATCCGGTTCCCATATTACAAGCTCTGCTTAGTTTGGGGCTGGGTAGTGTTGTGTGAATTGTCCACAATATTTATTTATTTTATATTTATTTATCTCGCGATTCAGGTTATTTTGTTTCTTGTATTTTAGTAGATGTCGCCTGCGCCTTCGCTCGCATGTCGTGCTAATGTGGATTGCTAACATAAATATTTAAGTGGGTATTTACTCATTTATTTAGACGGCATCCGACTATTATTGAGGATTCGTTGTACCGAGTAAAGAGAAGCGAGATGGTGATCAGTGTATCGCTGGCAAATATCGCTCTGCTGGTGTATGCCGAAACTGATCGCCATCGTAGATCACAGCTATACATATACGAGAACCAGCATGTCCTTTCGGAATGGCGCATGGCGCATGGCGGCCCGTGTAGAGTGGGCCAGTACTTGGAGTGGAGGTCGGTTGTTGTGATCGAGGAGGTAGTGAGGTGGAGGTTGTGATGTGGAGTGGAGGAGTGACGTTGTGCTTGTGTGGTGCGCAGATGTACAGCGGCGCGCTGCTGGCGACGGCGGCGCGGCTGGCGTGGGACCCCTCCACGTACACGTGGTTCCGGTTCCTGTGCGCGGCGCAGTACCGCGCCTCCGCCGCCTACGTGGCCGCCGCGGGCCTGGCGCTGGCCGCGCTCGTCTACCTGGCCGCCGCGGCCGCCACCGCCGCCACCGCCGCCTGTCTGCACATCGTCAGTATACACTACACTATCTATATCATTCACTGTGTTTGGATCGGATGTTTGTGGTTCGACCGCGCTGGATCGATTTGGATGTAGCTTTTAGAACATTTTGGATTTCTATCCCGGAGAATTGACAGGAAGGAGTGGAGTGGAGTGGTGATGGAGTGGTGATTTTATATCCCGGAGAATTGACAGGAAGGGGGTAAAACAGCTATCGCGCGGGCTAAGTCGTGAGCATCCACTAGTAAATATTTAAAAGCGAGCCGAAGGCGAATGGCTCACGCACGGAATAACGACGTGGTTGTTCGAGCGAGGTTTCGTGAGGCATTCATAATAACTGCTGAGGTCGTCGGCGGTCGAACCTTTATTGACAGTTGATTAAAATTGATGAGTGTCTCGTGGATCAATTGATGGTGCCGAGCGAGTGGTGATGCGTGACTGTTGATGCGTGGCTAGTCAAAAATGAAATCAAAATCAAAATATATTTATTTGGAATCAAAGTACAAGGTTATACAAAAACGATACTGACTGCAGAAGTATAAACTGTGTTGCAGCCAGTAACGGCCTCCTCTGGGCAGGTGACATCCAATTTACAACAAAGTAGGTAGAAATATTTAAAATGAACACAAGGAAAATTAAATAAGAATATACGTATAATACAATAGATATAGAATATGCAAACATTTTTGCAAAAGGGAAGGAGGTGTGTTTAGGTGTGTATTGTGTAGTGGTGTGTAAATGTGGTGTATGAATGAGGAGTGTGGTGAGGTTGTGAGTGTGGTTGTAGGTAAACCAAGCGTGTGTGTAGTTGTGGTTTGGGGTGTGTGAGCGAGAGAGTGTGAGGGGTGAGTGTGTATGAGTGAATGTACAGATCTCCTGAGGTGGTGAGGTAGTATGTGTTGTGTTGTGTGTGCAGTACTGCTTGGGCGTGGCGCTGCTGGCGCTGAGCGAGCTGGGGTACGCGGCGTGGATGGGCTGGTCGCTGGCGGCGTGGTGGCGCGCGGCGCCCGAGGCGGCGCTGGCGCGGCGCGCCATGGACCTGCTGCACGACCTCAAGCCCGCGCTGCTCGCCATGCACAACTACCGGGACGTGGTGCGCCCCATCTACGACATGATCGAGGTACCCATCCACCAGCCACCATCCACCATCCACCAGCCACCATCCACCATCCACCAGCCACCATCCACCATCCACCAGCCACCATCCACCATCCACCACTACTACTATACTCTACATTACACTCACACTATTTTCTTTAGAATCTGAATCGAATTGATCGTCTGGTTGGTAGCTAACCATCCCAATCATAAATTGATGCACGATTATTTAAATTCCAGGAAGTTGAGCACGAGGCACCCAACAACGTGTTCGTTATCATCGTTTTTGGAATATTGGGGATGATCCTGCAGGTGAGTGCCCGTTACCTTTTAGTTCAATTTGCTGTGTTTAGGGTGTTGGTGTTTTTCTTTCTTATCTTAATTTCAATTTAGCAGAAGAGATGAAGTGCCGTTATCAGATCGGAACAACATACACAACACTATATTACTATTGTTTGACATCCAGATAGCCGCATTCGTGATGGCGCGTCGTCTGGCTCGTCGCGTCGCCACCCAGCAGCTGCAGCCGCTGCCGGACAAGGAGTCCCCGCGCGGAGGCAAGGGGGGTGCGGGCGGGGGCGGGGGCTACGGGGGCTCAGGGGACGACGACAGCGACGCCGCCGAGGGCGACGCCTGCGCGCACCCCCCCGGCTGGCGCAAGAAGGCCAACCTGCGCATGTACACCATCCTCGACAAGATTTTCTAGCAGGTGAGAGCCCGCGGTCCACGTGCTTATCCCGCGAGGGGAGATCCATGTAACCGACGGCACCTCTACCTGTTCCAGGACGAGAGAGGCGGGGCGAGCGCGCCGCCGCCGCCGCCGCCGCCGCCAGCGCTGCGGCGCAAGGCCAGCGCGGGTGCGGGCGCGGGGGCCCCGCCGCGCCTGCTGACGGCTCCCCGGCGCCGCGGGCGAGGGGCCCCGCGGCGCGCGCTGGGGGCGCCGCGCTCGGCCGCCTGGGACGCGGTGCAGACGCAGCTCCGCGCGCGCGCCCCCTCGGCGCCCCCCGCGCCCCCTGCGCCCGCCGCCGCCACGCACGCGCTGCTCATCCTGCACGCCGACCTCTAGCCCGCGCCCCGCGCCCCGCGCCCCTCGCCCGCGCCCCTCGCCCGCCGTGGACGGCGCGGTGGCGCAGTTGGTTGAGTTCCGGCGGCCTGCAGTGCTAGTAGTCGGCCCGTAGGGAGGGATGCTGATTTGGGAACTTGTTTTCGGGTTTCCGACGCGGACGACGCTGCCTCTGAATGCCCCAGCTCTGTATTACCTATCTATATAGTACTTGTATGCACGCTCGTTAAGGTGGAGTATTTTCGGACGCACTCTGAGGGCGAGCTCATAGCGGCTATCTGACTGCAGCCGCTGCCCTCACAATGCGATGGATTAGACTCACCCTGTATATTTCTGCGTTGAGGACAGTTGAGCTCTTATACTATAAACTGTACGGTTTGGAGGGGTCATTGTGCGGGGTCCGGTTAATATCCACATTTGTCAACAGTCAAATCGTTGAGCCTCATTTAGATTAGTTTTATGAAATTCTGATAATTCAAATAGCTTTTATTTTAATTGATTTTCGGTTTTCGGTGGTATTGAAACCTAAATTACTTGAGGTCTTAGCTCAAAGTATGAGCAGTTAAAATGAAAGTGTATTATTTGATATCCTGATTTCAACGAAAATGTTCCCCATGGTTTCGGAGAAAAACCACCATTTTCTTCAAAGCCAACGACGGACTTGTCTATTGACTGGCTTTACTAAAAACTATTTTATTTTTAGAGGGCGAGTGACGACGCTATAGCGATAGCATTCCAAATCAGTTAGGCCCGTCGACATGAGAGAGATACATTACATACGGTCAAACACTACAAACACTACTTATTCTATTCCTACTTATAACAAAAGCAGAGCAAGAACTAAGTATCGGTTATTCCATAATGTTCAGAAGCGAAGATAGCTGTTATTTATGAAACATTATTTGATGTCAAGAAATATAGAACATGGGGTCTCCTTCATTACGGGAAGGCGGAATTTTTTACCTTCGATTTAAAAAAAAATATGTTATGTTAACTAATACTCAAAAATAACATCATCACCTACTAAAAGATACATTTATTAGTAAGTAAGTAAGTAAATAGAGGTTCGTTGGATGCGGACACGAAAGCAGACTGCCATATTGTTTAGCGGATCATAGTATAACTATACTATGTAGGTACCTACGTTTGTAAGAATTTAGTAAGTGATATCTTTAGCATTTAAGTTAACATAATACTACTTTATAATGTTGGAAGCAAGTCCATATCAGCGTTATAATATGTATACTTTATCATTATTATTCCTACATTACCCTAGTGTACTGTAGAGAGAGCGAGTGATAGAAAGTATAATATACTTGAGTGTGTGTCATACACACGTGGATGCACATTTTTACAGTGCCCATTCACTTTGATATTGTTTTTGAGTAAAAAGTTTTAATGGAAGTTATATTATTGTTGTAGGTATGTATGTTACTATTGCCTGATCGAACATCTTGCCTTTACCGAAGTAGTGGGGGAGGGGGGCATAGCATAGCGCAACCAAACAAACAGAAATGCCATCATAATTCTTCCATAGATATCGACAAGAGACGTTCAGTGGGGCGGGGGTTCGACTATCGAGTGCCAAATAGAGAATAATGAATTAGCCTGTAATGTATCATGTTTGTCGCCGTAGGTATCTGTTCCGAGGTAGCAAGTTCTAAAGTGACCTCTTTTTATGCGACTATTTAATAATTATAAAGTTATTTTTGCCTAGTGTATTTTATTATTGTCGCTGAAAGATGGATTTTACTTTTATAAGTGATAGGAATTGTTCACTCGTTAATATTAGACAATAAAATTAAATATAATGCAGCGATACGCACAGACGCTAGGCGGCCGTTGCACGGACGCACAGTGAGCCGCCGGTACGCCGTGCTACGCCACGCTACGCCGCGCTACGCCGCGCTACGGGGCGCACTGTTGCGTAACCGCTAGTACCGCTACGTTGCGCTTCGTAGCACACTGTAGAGTAGTCGCCACGTAGCTACAGTGGCGTAGTTCGTGGCAACACCGCGCGCGCGCACTATAAAATTATCTAGTTAGATTATAAGTAACTGATTTAGCACTTAAAAAATTAAAGAAATAAAGTGATATTTTTCTAGAAATATTTTGTTTACGTTTTTGTAACCCCCGACGCAAAAACGGGTTAGTCCCATGAACACCACGTCCATACATATGAAAAATTAAAATGTTCATGCATTGATTCCCAGCCATTGTCCGACAGCTGCTATAAGTTTGACGTGCCTGAGGGTGAGTGTGGGTGTGTGTGAGGGTGTGTGTGGGTGTGTGTGTGCTGAGGCGTCGTAGCTCCGAAACGGATGAACTGATTTAGAATTTGTTCTTTGTTTGAAAGAGATTGTGTTCTTCGAGACCGCGCAAGAGAATTCTGCGTGGCTGATTGCGTAAAACGTAAAAAAACCTGGCTGGATCTCATAAAGGCGGAAAACATATTTTTCATTACTACTCCGTAATAAAATACTGTGAATAAAGTAAGTAAATAAATTATAGACTAAAAAAAAACGCTCTAACTAATTGAACTAAAAATTTAAAAATAAAACTAATAATCAATTGAAAAAATTATATTATTGTACAAAAAAGCGTGGGATGCTTTTTATAATAACTTCAGATATAATAGACTATTGATAAAATATTTACAACAATAAAAATCAAGCCCCCCACGCTTTTTGTACAATAATATAAATTTTTCAATTGATTATTACAGTTTTATTTTTAACTTTTTAGGTCAATTAGTTATAAATGCGTTTTTTTTAGTTTTTTAAACTATAATTTATTTTTCACTTTTTAGTTTTTTTTTTTTTTAATTTTTTTTATAATATGGCATTGTCATCGACCTTTGACAGGTGTGCAAAGTTTGAATCAAATCTGATCGTTCAAAGTAGGTTTTTTTTTTTTTTTTTTCATTTTTTTTCATATTATTGCATTGTCATCGACCTTTGACAGGTGTGCAAAGTTTGAATCAAATCTGATCGTTCAAAGTAGGACAAAATCGAGCTCAAATCGGTTACATACAAACTTACATACAAGCTTACAAACATAATAAAAGCAAATAAGCGTTACGTAAAATGTTTTGTATCCGTGAAAGAAAACCTATAGGTATAATTAATTCACACTTTTATGGCCCTAAAATATTAAGTTATTTATTATAAACGCAAGCCTATAAATTGAAATAAGATTTAAAAACAATTGTCATCAATAAAAGGGCTTAGCTAGTAGAATAATGTACAGTAGAACAATGGCTGTTCTTGCGTCGGTTTGGCACCTCAACTCACCTAGCTTTTAGACGTTTCACTACTCAGCTCTGCTCTGCATGGCGCCGCCGCCGTGGTACGCGGCCGACGCCATGCAAGCTGTGAGAGTACTGCTGCCTTGTCTGTTGTAAATGTACCTACTTTCAACAGATATCTATTGATGTAGGTACGTGCATCGTGTTACGAACACAAGGACAAGGTACAGCGTTAGGTAGTTAACTAGAGTCAGGTCAGGAGGTACAACGCGGTCACATTGACTAGAGTCAGGTCAGGAGGTAGGTACAATGCGGTCACATTGACTAGAGTCAGGTCAGGAGGTAGGTACAACGCGGTCACATTGACTAGAGTCAGGTCAGGAGGTAGGTACAACGCGGTCACATTGACTAGAGTCAGGTCAGGAGGTAGGTACAACGCGGTCACATTGACTAGACGCTTGGCCATGTGACGTTATTTTGGCGTTCAAGTACGGTGTGCAAAAAAAACCTGCGTGATAAGTTTCACGAGATTTCTCCCTTCACTGTGTTTATCTTTCCCCATGTTAGGTATTCTGGTTTGAACACAGTTCACCAGTTAATATTCAACAATTATCATTCCAGCGATGCGTCGAGTTAATGTGACCGCGCTGTAAGTATAATGCACTATCTAAGCGAAATGAGTGAGTAGGACGTACCTACCTATCTACATTCAGGTAGGTACGCTGCCTATCTAGATAGATAAGTAGTTCCTCATGTTGTGAGTGCATTGCAAACTCATAGCATCGACTATATATTATGTAGGTAGGTGCTCACTCGTATGGTACCTACTTACTTATACTGTGAGTGGGTAACATTTGAACAGTAAGTAGCTTCAAGATTATTTACAACTTGATTCTTATTAACCTGCTTCAAATAAAAAATTAATTATTTTTTTTATCATTTTATTCATTTATTTTAATTTTCTTAATTAATTAGAACGGTCTTGGAACCTTACACGAATTAAAAGGTGAATTACCTACATCATACGACCTTTCTTAATTTGTTAAAAACTCACACTCGGAACCTTCTTCTTGGTGTGTTAATTTTATTTTCGCGCGCCATTTTCTTTTTTTGCATTTAGTCATTTCCTCGCTGAGGTGAGGTGGGATGAGAAGTTACGTGTTGCACTCGACTGCAAAGATCCACCTTCTGCTCTTTTAATTCTTTTTGCTAACGCTCAGGATTCTAATTTTTTGATGTTTAGTGGTAACCATCGCCTATAAAAAAGCCTCCTAGGTCACGCACGTTAGGAACGTGCCCTACGATGCACTGCCCTTTCTAACAAACAACTACCTATTGTTACCTACAAGAGTGCAAAGTTGCTTTTGCTCAATTTTGATAACAAAACAAGCGAAGGATTATAAAATTAGGGGGAGATGGGGAGATGAAAATAGACATCGATTTATGTAATGATCTAGATAACATAAATCGAAGACATTTGAATGAATGTTATATAGTATAAATATTCATTGAGGACTATCTATCGGAGTGTGAAATACCTAGTTGGCGATCGTGACGTTCCACTGAGCGTCGAATCAAGCCGAGATATAAGTAGTATAGTGATCGCTGGAGTCATGTCGTTATCACGTTATCAGTGATAATGATAAGATAGCGCGGTAAGCGTCCCGCCCGCCGCCCGCGTCACTCGCTCGAGCGCGCTGGAGCCGTGCGCGTGTCTCTCCCCCCCTCCCCCCCCCTCCCCCTCCCCCGTGCCACATGGCGTGCTGGCCGCGGCTGGCGCCCGCGCTGCTGATCCACGTGAACCTGCTGCTGTGCGTGAGTGCCTCCACTCTCCTCCATTCTTTATGAATTACCTACTTATTTCTATATGGTGCATGCGTATCGTAAGTATATCGTGTACCTTAAATTGCTAAGCTTCTGCAAATAAACATGCCATGTTTTCTATTATATTTTCAAAGAATAAGCTGTAGTGACACCATTAACTTGGTAAGTATTTTCATATCCAGCACTAAAATGTATACTTAGTTGATTGTTTTTTGTTATCGTCGCCAACATCATTAACTTCCAACCGAGGACTCACCGATCGACGCAAGCGATTTATTTTAGACATCAGCAAAGCAATGGCTCCAGACAGCGGTCAAATAGATCTATTTATTGAACAAGAGACGAGTCGTTTCCGGCAGGTGTATTGTAGATCCCATAACCGCTACCGAGGCGGCTAGAGTAGCCCCTCGGGTGCGGTCCAGCGATGTAACGATGAGGGGTCTGCAGATGCTGGTCGGCGCGGGGCTGAGCACGGCGGCGCGGCTCGCGTGGGACCCCTCCACGTACGTGGCGGCGCGCGCGCTGCTGCCGGACGAGTACCGCGTCGCCGCCGTCGCGCTGCCCGCCGCCAGCGCGGTGCTGCTGGCGCTGGCCCACCTCGCCGCCGCGGCGCTGGCCGTGCGCGCCGCCTACCCCGCGCTCGCGAGGGGCCTGCTCATCGCGGTGCGTACCCACCACCCGCTCGCTCATCCCATCCCACAGTAGTAGGGTCAGTACCAGCAGAGGTTGTGTGCGTGTGGTTCCAGTACGCGGCGTGCATGGCGGGGCTGGCGGGCGGCGCGGGCGGCTGGGCGGCGTGGACGGGCTGGCGGCTGGCGCGCTGGCTGCGCTCGGAGCGCGCGGCGCGGCTGCTGCCGCTGCTGGAGCTGCGCGCCTCGCTGCAGCCGCTGCTCGCCCTCCTCGCGCGGTACCACCCGCTGCCGGACCATCTCAACGAGCTCATCGAGGTACTCGCGCATGGCGGCCCGTGTCCCCCTGTGTCCTCCTGTACTGTGCCGGCCGACCGGCTGTGCTGTAGCGTGCGCGTGTGTGTGTGCAGGAGACGAGTGCGGACGCGCCGCGCAACCTGTACGTGTGCTGGGCGGCGCTGCTGCTGGCGGCGCTGCTGCTGCCGGCCGCGGCGCTGCTGGCGCTGCTGTGCGCGTGCTCCACCCCCCGCGACCCCCGCGACCCCCACCGTGCCTCGCGACACTCCGCAGACCATCACTCTATCAGGTATTATGATAAGCCAAAAGAATTCATGATTTAATTCTGCGAATCTGTTGTAATCTCATAATTATCTGGATGATTTAGCTCGCTCATTGAAAATGAATAAATTCCAGTTTAATCTCACTAGCAGTTAGTGACCGAGCTTTGCTCGGTAATTTTTAAATTACGTACTGATGAATGATGAAATAATAATGTTCGCTCTTACTACATAATAATAAAAAAATAAGAACTGGTTATTTAAAACAAAGATCACGACTTTGTGTATCGAGTGTTTACGTAGTAGTTAAGTTCAAAAGCTCGTCAATAGATGGCGTTCAAACATACCCTTGAGTTCTCACAGAGCTTAGTTTTTGCTTCTGAGCAACAGATGGCGCTAGTTATGATATTATGATAAAGTTGTTTGTTCAAAGCTGAGCTATGCCGATATTTTCTAGAAATTAATCCTAGCTAGATCGATTTATCGTCCCCGAAAACCCCTGTATACTAAATTTCATGAAAATCGTTGGCGCACTTTCCGAGATCCTAAATATATATATATATATATGTACGTATATACAGGGTGGAATTTTGTAATGCCACCTGGAGGGAAAGTACTCTTAATACTGCAAATAGAAAATTTTACTCAAAGGAAACCTTCCTTTATTTTTGAATAGAAAGCAAACTGCATTCAAAGATTTTCGAAAATTCTCTTCTCCCACACCCGGGAATTGAACCGGCTAAAATCTGAAAAAAATATACCCTGCACTTTTATTGCATCGATCGTTAGGTTCAATTATAATGATAAAATCTCTCTAACAAACATGATAAATTAAATAAAAGAAAAACCAGGAAATCTGTAGTTACAAATTCAATGAGTCAAGTTAAAGCTCTTTAATCTCTCTTTCGTTTTTCTTTAATTTCTTGTATATATATACAAGATTTTCTCGTTTAAAGGTATAAGATACAAGATTTTCTCGTGATAGGTTCTGACTCAAGCAGTATTCTACGGTAGCAATGCAAATAATTATGACAGCGATATTTGAGTGCTTAAGTGTAGGTAAGGCTTTATAATGTCATGTCAAAGTTCAAATGTGTAAAGAGGTGTGGTGCAGTTCCAGCATCGCCAGCACGGAGAACGAGAAGGCGCCTCTACGGACCGCCTACAGGCGCGGCCGCCTCGTCATCGTGTGAGGGGGCCGCCTCGTCATCGTGTGAGGGGGCTGCCTACAGGCGCGGCCGCCTCGTCATCGTGTGAGGGGACCGCCTCGTCATCGTGTGAGGGGGCCGCCTCGTCATCGTGTGAGGGGACTGCAAGCAGCTCTTAATCAATGAACCAGGTGCATGATTCCGAAAACGGGGGATCGAGGGGAACAAGAAACAACCGGAACAAGAGCGCGGGTGCGGGTGCGGGTGCGGTACATGCGCACTCATAAAACATTGTGCGGATATTCAATGACATTATTATCATATACACACATACGACATAAATAGAAACTGGTAGTAGGTACGTAAGTAGCATTCAAGTATAAAAAATGTAAAATAATGTATTAATATGTATTAATTATTCCTAGACATGATTTTATTAGATGTAAGTTCAATGGGTGTTTTTTTAATTTCAGTAGACATGTACCTAGTTACCTAGTGTACGGGGAGGCAATAATGTACGACCCGTTATTGCACAGCAGGATAATGTACACACCGTTATTACGATGCCAGGGTTCGGATTAACGGGGCGTACAATAAAAGGTCGCGAAATAACATGCTGTACAATGTCGTCACGTGTTGTTATTGTACGCCCCGTTATTACGATGCCAGTTAAGCCTCGTGCACACTGTAGCAATTCAATATTGATTTTTGCTGTTTTGTTCTGGCAGCGGATACTTGTACTTGTTCTTGAGACTTTATAGGGCGGATCCGACTCGGATAGGTTAGGTTATGTGACAATTTTGTGCACCCAGTTAATTCGCAGCCAGTTATTGTACGGCAGGTTAAAACGAATCCAAAAAACGAAAAAAGGTTTCGTTTTAACATGGTGTTCAATAACATGCTGTACAATAACTGGACGTACATTAACCGGACCCAGTGTACGTAGTCAAGGCGATGCACTAGTGAGTGTACGGCCCGGATTAATTCCCAGAGTTATTTCCTTTTTATTAATTGCACAGAAATATACACAAATAATCAGCAAAAAAGGAGGGCTTAATGTTTTTCTACCAGCCAACCTAAGCGGTTGCATAAAAAAGAATAGGTAGGTATAGTCACTGAAGAGATAGGTAATATAGTTCGGCCGTTCAGAGAATGCGTTTGACAGTTTGATCAGTTATTCACAGTTAGTCACATAGTTAGTACAGCACTACAAATATAAAGCGCTGACATAACCTTGTAATAGCGCAGTATAGATTTAGAAAAATATTGTATAACAAGTTATTTGACACTCAGTTTGGCACAAAATTATAAAATTCATTGTTTATTGATATAATAATGTTGTTTTAATGCTCATCAATTGTTAAAACGGTAAAAAAACCAGCAAAAATATTTTTATCGTAACGCAACGCCATTACAAAGTTACGTCGTCAGTTCAATCGCGACGTGTCAGGAACGCATTCTCTGAACGGCCGAACTATAGTAGTACCTAGCCAACAAACAAAAACGTCATATAAGTCTTGACTTATACGACATAAAGTTGGATAGAAGTCTTATAATGATAGTGAGATGACTACTAGGTCCTTTAGACGTCTTTAATTTAACTTATTAGTCGTGCGACGAATATGTCATAATAAGCTGGTCTTTGCAACGTTGGTAAGACTAAACTAAACGACGTTATATTACAGTCTTAGCTAAAACGTTTGTACGACAACGCAATAGTCATAATAACGTTAGAGTCCATTAAACGTTTTGAACTGACCAAATTAGGTCTTTGAAAAACCTTTATATGACATTTATATAACGTAGCAGTTGTATAGACGTTTTCACGGTGACGATTATATAACGATCACTATCCTGCTTTACAGCGGTCAATTGGAGACTCTTAAATGACTTGGTTGTTTATTTAATACTCAAATATAACCTATATATTACATGAGTCCGTTTAATGTCATGCCCTGACTTTAATCAAACTTTTAGGCCCATTTAAGTCAGGTTTTGACTTTAAAACGTCTAGGCCGCTATATTTACGAAACGTTTGGTTAAATTTACTACGAAGAATGGAAGCAAAAAATGTGTGAAGAAGGCTTAAACGTAGTGGACTTTCCAAACGAAAGTAAATCGAGATTTCCTTTTATTAAAAAGTACAACGCCAACAACCGTGGCATTAATAACAAATGTTGAAGAAGAAAAGTGTACAACACACGAACAACAAAAAGGTTCAGTATCAATATTTATAATATTTCTATAAAAATATTGTGTGTGATTTCTTATTTCATTCTTATTTCTTCATATTTTCAGATAAAATTTACTGGAATGTTAAAATGTTTTGAAATCTGCACTGCACTTTTACTGTGACCTGCAATATGAAAAGA
This sequence comes from Thera obeliscata, assembly GCA_947578465.1. NCBI lineage: Eukaryota > Metazoa > Arthropoda > Insecta > Lepidoptera > Geometridae > Thera > Thera obeliscata. Next base: position 15,047,843 of record OX387912.1, on the reverse strand, counting down.
GTTTTAAATTTATGAGGAACCCTTATAGCTAGCTGATGTCATGGCGTATTGCATGGTCTTGAAATAACCTTAATACGACTTAATGTCTTTACAACGTCGTAAAGAGATAAGTGTGTGACAAAAGCAACATGTCCTACATTTTTAGAAATAAACATATTTTTATTAATAAAAATATAATCATTTAAACACAAAATTGCAAGGGGGCATGAAAATCTGAAATAAATACACATAGGTATATTATCATAAAACTTTAATACCCAGCCGAACTAAACGACATGAGAGACAAATACAGTTATTAGCGAGATTAATAAATATAAGTTAAATAACACTCACCTTTTAGTTCCTTGTAATTATTTATTTTGCACTCAAATCTCGAAACAAAACCAGCACAAACGCTGTCAACAAGAAAAATGTAAGTCTTACAGGTGTTGTTCCTTAACTCAAATAAAACGTTTTAGTCATTCAAAAACACCTGCATGACGACAATACAACAAGCGAGTCGTTGTAAAGATATGATGCGACTTCTGCGCGACGAAATTAGTAATTCCATAACGTTCATACTACTTTTGAATGACGTTAACGAAGTCAGCTTGTGACTTTTGTATGTCCACTATACGACAATGTTGGTTGTATAACTGGGGCCATTTTCGCGTTTAGTAAACGTTATTATAACGTTAGTGCGACTTAGGACGTTAATGCAATCATGATAACGTTTACAAAACTTTTGAACGACGTTAAATTGTTAGTTGCAGTACCTATGTATAGTTAAATGTGCGCTCCCTTCGCAGACTACCTCCGACCTCAAGCATGGGAGGCCTATCGGACACTTTACAAAATATTATGAAGATAATCTAATTACTTACACACACACACACACAATACAACATAATGCCCAGGATTAGGAAATGCTTGATTGGGATCCAGGAGAGCAGCGAAGCTAGCTTAATAAATAAAGAAAAAAATTAAAAACCCAGATTGAATACAGTTCAACATTTATTAATTATACATTCGAAATTGTAATATATATAGAGATATAGTAAGTATAGGTCGAGGGTGACGGCCTCTCGAGAGAGGACACCGCCCTCGATAACAGTTAGGTACCTGTGACGTCATCGACAGCGCCCCGAGACACACACTCTCTCTCTCTCTCTCTCCCTCCTCGTGTGCCCGGTGCCTCTCGCTCACTCTCGCCGACAATATCTTTACATTACAACAATTACATGTAGATTGTAGACTTACTAACTATACAACACATACTTACAGCTATGACGATGGAACATATACTTGTGTTAACAGGTCCTATTGTATTGGTGTGTGTGTAGTATGTATGTACGAGTGCGCTGCAGGAGGACTCGACGAGATGGCAGCTCACACACACACTCGCACACACACACACACAGTAAGCTACGTTCCTTAGCGCGGACTGGAGCATTCACTTATAAATTATTCTGCTAATATCGCCTATATTTGCCTACCTAACTGACCCCCGAATACTGAAACGCAACTCAGATTTAAGCACGTCTCAAGCGACGAATATTTGACAGATTTTCATTAAAAACTGTCAAATATTCGTCGCTTGAGACGTGCTTAAATCTGAGTTGCGTTTCAGTATTCGGGGGTGAATATGTCATTGTGTTTACTGAACTGAATATAATGTGCCTACCTAATTGAATATTTTATATTACCATCTAACGTTTACAATAATATAACATGGAACGAAGGAAGAGACACGAGTGGCCGTGGCCTCTACAGTTAGGTAAAAGTACCCATCATAAATAGTTTACCTACTCATCACACCATGATATGACAACGCGCTTGTACATTCATACATAAATAATATACTCTCATTATTACATACATTTATAGCAGGACATATACATACAACTATTTTATATAAACTCACAAAGTGCCGTGATAAAGTTCAGTTCACCGGCACGAATGAATGAATGAATGATCTTCACGCCGCGAGCGACGGCCGGGAGCCCCCGGGAGGGAGCCCCCGGGAGCCTTGGGCGAGGTCGCGGGGCGCGCACTCGGCGTGCTAGGAGCCAGCCTGGCTTGTGGCAGCTCGCCCGCGGCCGCGCCCGTTAGCTTCTTACCTATGCTTTACTTGACCTAAAGCTAAAGCATTCTTGTAGCAGGTGATGCTGGAAATACATATAGGTATAGCTTTTAGCTTAAATTATGTTTATACTATAGCTTAGTCTCGAAAATAAATTGTCACGAAAAAGTGGGATCTCCTTATACAGGTATTTACACAATAACATCTGTCAAGAACTGGACATTTTTTCAACATCAGTCTCGTCGATAAAGAGAATGCCCGCAGGCAACACCTAAATTTTTCATCCGTTTTTTTTTTTTTTAGTAACTTTATGTTTTAGTATCCTTTTCTCTTTTGATTTTGTATGTATTTATTTAACAAATCTATTGTTTTTTTTTATTTAATTTAGTTTTTACTCAACTTATATAATTATTTACTAGACTAAATTATGTAATTTCAATTGTACGAGTATAAATAGTTCTAGTGTAGCAGGTATATAATTCATTTTATACATGTTATTAAAAAAAAAAATTGTTAGCTTGAAAGGAGATCTCACAGAATGTTATGTTAGAAAGTTACTACAGACTAAGTTACTGAATAAACATTTGATTTGTTTGACTGTTTGTTTGTTGTTTGATAATTGGCTGGTACCTGTTGATGCGGTGTCCAACAGGAAGTCATTAACGAACGAGCTCAAAATATCAAATGATCTTGCCAAGTTCGCATTATTGTTCTAAAATGAATGAATGTGAATACTTAGCAGTTCCTTAGCTTGGCTACGTCACTGCCCTTTGAACACCCTGCATATTAATATATTTATTTGCGCTCCAAGTAGGTGTACATGTACACCCATTATATATGTATATTACACCCATCCTAACAACGTATCAGTTATGCACGCGTACCTACCCGCTAATAATGATGTAGGTACTCGCATACCTATAGGGGCAGGGGATAAATCGAAAAATACTAATTACGAGGTACGAGTAGGTACGTATTATGCTCATATTTTAACATCGAAAAAAATCTGCTAGTTGTATAAAAAAAAAAGTGATGAGTTGTGAAAACGAAAACAATTTTTAAATTAACGAGATCCTTATGCATAATTATATGGAAAAAACGGGTGTTTATCGCGATTACCTTTATTATTTCCCGACGTTTCAACCGTGTTACAACAGCCGTGGTCGCGGGGAGACTGGAGTTCATTGGAGTTACTGTCGAGAAGCGGAGGCAGTCGCAGTTGCAACTACCCTCACTTGGACTTCAGAATTAGAATTAAAAAGAATAAAGGTAATCGCGATAAACACCCGTTTTTATAACGCTTTTATTAGCTTCACCTGTATGTAAGTTTGTAATGTAACCGACCCCTTTGAGCTCGATTTTGTCCTACTTTGAACGATCCGATTTGATTCAAACTTTACATGCACCTGTCAAAGGTCGATGACAATGCAATAATATAAAAAAAAATGAAAAAAAAAAACTAAAAAGTAAAAAATAAATTATAGTTTAAAAAACCTAAAAAAAAACGCTTTTATAACTAATTGAACTAAAAAGTTAAAAATTAAATTGTAATAATCAATTGAAAAATTTATATTATTGCACAAAAAGCGTAGGGGGCTTGATTTTGATTGTTGTGAATATTTTATCAATAGTTTATTATATCTGAAGTTATTATAAAAAGCACCTCACGCTTTTTTGTACAATAATATAAATTTTTCAATTGATTATTACAATTTTTTTTTTTAGTTTTTTAAACTATACTAATTTATTTCCATATAATTGTGTAACAAGTCGACCAGCGTTGTAGTATCTAAGTAGGTACAGGACGCGCATGAGATGTCAGACTTGAGGCATCATGCGGCAGACGTAGCAATACATGCCATTGAACCACACCCATTATGAAATAATATTACTGGAGATGAACGTATGCCAGGGTCTCAGAGTCGAGTCGTGCTGGAGAAGGAGGGGCTTGCTGCGTCGGGCGCAGTGGAGGGGGGGGGGGGGGGGGGCGGCATCTACCTATAGCTGGTACCGCCGCCGCCGCCGCCGCCGCCGCCAGCCTGCTCCGAGAGGAAGGGGTTCGCGGGGCGCGGGGCTGCCCCCGGCCCCTGCCCCGGCACCCCCAGGCTCTCTGCGCCGGAGTAGCTCTGCAACCGCATAAACATTACATGAAGAGCCGTGCTCGACCAGCTCTACAAGCAAGGCAAGCATGGAGGTCGGGAGGTGTGGGTGTGGGTGTGGGTGTGGGGTGGGTAGGGTACCTGCGTGGCGCCGTACTGGTCGTGGTGGTGCGGGTCGTGCAGGCGCGTGGAGGAGAGCGCGCGCGGCAGGGGGTTGGAGGGCACGCCGTGCGGCGCCAGCACGCCCGCCTCGGCCACGGCGCGCGCCTCCGCGTCGGCCGCGCCCCCGCCCGAGCCCGCGCTCGCGCCGCCGTCGCGGAAGTTGATGAACGCGAAGGCGACGAGCACCACGCCGCACAGCAGGCCGTAGCCGGCGAAGGTGCGCGTGGTGCCCCAGCGCGCCACCGCCAGCCCGCCCAGCACGGCGCCGCAGCCGCGCCCCAGCCCGTGGTGCAGCCCCTGCAGCACGCCCTGCGCCGACGAGCGCAGCCCCGGCGGCGCGCCGTGCGCTATGTACGAGCAGCACGCGGCCCACACGGCGGCGTGCGTCACGCCCTGCACGAACTCGAACGGCAGCACCCACCACGGCGTCGACAGCCACGAGATGTACAGGAAGCGCAGCACGTTGCCGGCCAGGCCCAGGCACAGCACCTGCGCACACGAAGACCCTCCGTCAACTCCGACCCGACTCGAGCCGACCGCTGACCGCTCCGCCTGACAGGGATGCCGGTCGTCATTCATACCTTCACGTGTCCCATCTGCGTGATGAGCTTGAAGCTGAAGAAGTAAGCGAAGATCTCGGAGATGTGGTTGATGACGGACGCCACGCCGAACAGCGTCGGGGAACCCCCGATGTCCTGCAACCGAGCGCCGTCGCTTTACGTTCGCGCATTACAAAGAGCCGCATGCACCTAAACATGGCTCTAGCGGGGAACCGAACCTGCAGATGCCAGAAGAGAAAGGTGAAGATGAGTCCGATGCCGAAGCCCATGAACCACGCCACGAAGAGGAAGGAGGCCGCCTTCACGTTCTGGAACTGTCGCAGCACGGTCACCCACTCCGGCATCTCCCGCGTCGTCTGCGCGAACACCTGCGACCGACGGAGCCGGCGTTAGCAGCCATCGCGAGCCAGAGGGAGGGGGGAGGGGGCTCGTGGGGCACCTTGGCGTGCTCGAGCGGCGGCTGCGCGGCCGGCAGCGGCGCGCTGGTGTCGAGGCCGGGCAGCTGCAGCTGCTCCGCCAGCTGCTGCTGCATGCGCTCCTCGTGCGTCGGCTCCGCGGCCGGGCCCGCCGCGCCCGCGCCCTCGCCCTCCACCGGCATGAACTCGTATTTGAACCGGATCTGCACAACAACAACAACTCCCGGTTAGGAAACCCGTGTGGTGTCGTGGACGCACGCCTCAGGCGCCGGGCGCCGGGCGCCGGGACGGACCTGCGTGGCGGTGAGCAGCGCGGCGCCCATCAGCACGGAGAAGGTAGCGAAGCAGATGGTGTAGTTCTTCTCGTACCGCTGCGGGCCGCCACACGGGTGCGTGCTGAACGCCGTGCTGTGATCCAGTGCTATGCCCACGAAGAACATGGCGAGTCCCCAGCCCAGCGAGCCGAACATGCGCTGGTGACCGTACCTGCGGGCGGAGGCGGGCGTCAGTGCGCGGCCAAGCGGGCCGGAGCGGGTGGGAGCGGGCGCTCACCTGTCGGCATCCTCGCCCAGCAGCGTGATGACGGCGGAGTCGGCAAGCGTGATGGCGGGCGCGCTGAAGAACTCGCCGATGACGACCAGCAGCAGCAGCAGGAAGAAGGTCTTCTGGATGTCGGGCGTGCGGTAGACGATGGAGGAGTGCAGCGGCGACACCCAGTCCGCGTTGGCGACCGGCTCGTAGTTGAGCGCATCCTCCACCGACAGCGGCGAGCCGGCGCCGGCGCGCGCGCGGGGCCCCCCCACGCCCCCCTCGCCGCCCCCGCCGCGCCCCGTGCTCTGCCACTCGTCGTCGTAGCGCGGCTCCGTGAGCGCGTAGGCGGTGCCGTTCCTCGGCGACACGCACGCCACGGCGCCCGGCTGCACCCAGCTCAGCGGCAGCGTGAACACGATCCACGCGCCCAGCGACGCCAGCAGCAGCGTGCGCCCCTGCAACAGAGCTCACGTTCACCTCTACCCTGGAGCTCCCGCGCCGTCCCGCGCCGTCCGTTGCCGGGCCACGTACCTTCTGCCAGCGGTCGGCGAGCCCGCCCCAGAAGGGCGCCGACAGGAACTCGACGAAGGGCCTCGTGCCGATGAGCAGGCCGCACTGGCCCGCGTTCATGCCCATCTGCTTGAAGTAGACGCCCATCAGCGGGAACAGCGAGCCGAACGCCGAGTAGAAGAAGAAGTAGAACGTCTTCACGGTGAGCAGCTCGGGGTCCACGGCGCCCGCGCCCCCCGCCGCGCCGCACACCAGCTCCAGCACGTCGCTGCGGCCGCGCACCTTGTGCGTCGCCTCCTTGGGCGCCGGGTACCTACAACCAACTCGCTTTATTAATTTTATTAAAAACAATGTTTCGAACACTCTGCCGTTTACATCATCGGTTACTTACATACGTCGATTGAGTGAGGAGCATAGAAAATAAACTTGCCAAAGTGTTGCTCGAAACTAAATAGAATATCAACTAAAAAAGTTTCCGTTTTTCTGAAACAGTGTGTATATTTTTTTTATGGCGTCGCATGTTGTGTCTAACAATTTGTTATCGTTTCCGGCATTCCCGGCTGAGTCTACGAAACCTAGTAGCGGGCTTGCTCCTACGAGCTACGACCAGTGCTACGTGCTTTGTTGATGTAGCATACCGTAGCACCTCACGTAGCACCTCGCGTAGCGCCGCGCCCGCCCGCTCGCGCTGTAGCTTGCACATTCGTAGCTGCACGTAGCAGCGCCTACACTCTGTAGCGTAGCGTCGTAGCTACATCGTATCGTAGTATCAAAACATCACGGCGCGGCGCGGCGGGGCGGGCGGCACTCTGTTCGTATTTCTTAGGGCTTTTTAACTTGTTAGTTGTTTGAGAGGCATGCACAGCAGTTTACGGTGCAATCAAGTTCACAAATTGTAATATTTTTGTTTTTAGTTCGTTTGTAAATGTATTGTGAATTTTAAATACAATAAAATAAAAATAACCGGGCAGAGACGGATGGATATTCCCAGCTTCATTAGTTATCGGTCGAGTGGGTGAAGCGAACGAAGATCTTACAATCAACTTGGGCGATTTAGCATTGTACGTGGTGTAGGTAGTAATGTATTATATCGCTATCGCTACACTGGAATGCCAATAATGTGATTGACAAACAATTCTTAGAATTTGTCGTCATAATCGAAGGAGAGCTGGTACCGGACATGCGCGCTCCCCGGTGCGGCCCCGGTGCGGGGAGCGCGCGGGTCCGGCGCGGCGCGACCAGCCGCCGCCGTCGCCGCGACACATCGATCAGATGAGTCGGTATACGTCGCGTCGGTTAGGCAATCGATCTCTCTGAGAAACCATATCTAGGTCACGGCATTACACCCGCAGAACCTGGCTCAAGCCCCGACCATCCTATCTGAACGCGAGGCATGCAAATGGGGTATTTGTGATGAATGGCACTCGATCCCTCGAGCCCCCCGATGCTGCCAGGATACGTAAGATTGATTCCTCAACGTGCGATGAGAAGGGATCGATAGCGGCGTGACGCGTGACGCGGGGGTGGATGCGGGCGGGGGGGGGGGGGAGGGTGGGGGGTGGGATGGCGCGAGCACGCACCTGGACGTGTCCACCTCGCCGTGCTCGTCGGGGCGCACGAGGGGGCGCGCGGCGGGCGCAGCGGGCGCGGCGGGCGCGGCGCCGCCGGACGCGTGCTCTCGCTCCGGCTGCATGCTGGCGACTGGCGGCGCGCGCTGGCCGCCGGGGAGGTGCGCGCGCACCCCCCGGCACCCCCCTCCCCCGCCCGCGACCGTCTTTAATATCAAGTGCCGAGTTCCCTACGAGCAAGTCAGACCAAACACGAACCGGGGCGGCTCAAGTGGCTCGGACGGCGAGGAGTGAGGAAACATGGATTTGTTTCCGACTTTACGGAAACAAATCCATGGAACTCCTTTCCTTTGGTGCTGTTGTGCGTTACTTCTACTCGTAGTCCGGATCATTCCCTCAACCCACCACGGATAGCTGGTGGTGGTCCCGCCCTCCAATCTTAAAGTCATGGGTTCAAGTTATGAGTTTTTCTGTCCAAAAAATTATGCCAGTACCTACTCTTAACGGCGAAGGAAAACGTCGGTAGGTGATACCGGCATGATCAATGTGTCAAGTCCACGTTGCAAGCTAGCTCTTAACATTTTGAAGTGAAAACTTTTTCAGTATTCAGCATATTTATTGCCTGTTCTTCTAGGCTTGGTCGCGTGGATCTGGCACCTAGCTACCTAGCTTTAAGACGTTTCAAAGTGATTCTTGTAATTGAACTGAATAATGACTATTTTGATTTGATTTGATTTATAGCCTTATTTGCCACTTGAGCCACTGACCCGAGCAAAGTCCTTGAAGTACCTTGGTGTTCATATTGACGAGAATCTATCATTTGTCGCTCATATTGATACTCTATCGGCCCGAATTAGAAAGGTAATTAGTATAATGCGCAACCTGAGGTATATTGCAAGCACAGACACACTAAAATCAGTGTATTATGCACTGTGTCAATCTCTCATTGGATACTGTATAACATGCTGGGGCAGTGCTGCTAAAACTCTTATTATACAGGCTGAAAGAGCACAACGCTCAGTGTTAAGGGTAATGCTTTGTAAGCCCTACAGGTACCCGACGACAACTCTCTATGAAGACGCTGGTGTACTCAGTGTCCGCCAACTATTTGTACTAAATACATCACTTTTCGGTCCACTAATCGGTTATTTCCTCCCCTGATTATGATATAATGCTAAAGCGCAGATTATTCAAATTAACCACCCCCTCTGTTAATACCAGGTTTGCTCAGCGTGTTGGTACCAACACGCTGAGCTGAACTTTATTATAAATATGGGCTCTCATGAAGGTACCTTCATGAGAGCCCATATTTATAATAAAGTTGTTTCTGGTTGTGACATTATGTTGTGTCAATAAGTAGGTTAAAATGTTTTTTGTAGCTATTATAAACAGGTGACCGAAGGTAGGTAGGCCAGTCGCAAATAAACTTCACAAAGTGTGCACGTAACAGTGGTTTTCTTCACCACTCCCATCGCGGGACGTCAGTGCAGATTTTATTCCTTCAACACAATTAGAATTAGAATTAGTGGTTTTCTTCAAAATAATATCCCGCAAGCTAAACTGAACCTTAGGCACATCAACATATGGTCGCAATCGAGCCGGATTACTATCGAGCTACGGAGGTTCGGCCGGCCTACGAGAACAATAGACGCCGCATTCCTGAGCAGCGATAAGGATTTTGCATTTACATATATTCGCACTAAAATGACTTCTACGCAAGAATTGATCAATCTATTGGAAGATACGGCGGCACTTTTACAAAAAACACAAGTTAATCTGAAGAAATGTCCTAAATCAAGATTGACAAAAGGTTATGTAGAAACAAGAATCAAATGCAAGAGAATTGCGGAGGCTAAGCATTAATTGATAAAACGGCTGGCAAGTCTAACCTATGTAGAGACAGAAAACATTATTAATGTTGCATGCTAGTGTTTATTTTTTATAAATCAATTTATTTTTATTATCAGTTTTAAGAATTTAAGTTCTAAGATTTTAAGAAATAGTATACCTACTTCTGTATTTTAATATTTTATATCTTTATTTCTTTTACTATTGTATTTAGTTGTTATAAATTTTACACAATTTCACACAAAGAAGCTAGTTCGATTCCGATACAAACTGAATTTACACAACTATGGGCAAACAAAGTATAAATGTACACTGAATAGCTGTAATAGAATTTTACAGTGGTCTTTATTGCCGGCCAGTTATATAAAGTTGGAGAAAACTGTAGGATAACAGAAATATTAATAAAAAACCAAAAAAGTAATTTGTTCGTCATTCTTTATTAGAGTAAGACTCTATGCTTTTAGCATAGAGTCAATTTTGTACATCGCTGTTTCAAAATAGACGTAAAAGTCTGTTAGTTCTTTTTCTGAAGCCCCGACTGCCACGACCAATGGCTGACACTCCAACTTTATATAACTGGCCGGTAATAAGGACCACTGTAAAAGCCTATTACAGCTATTTCAGTGTACATTAATTTTTTTTTTTTTTTTTACTTTATTCGCCCATAGTTGTTTAAATTAAGATTGTATGGAAATCGTACCCCCTGCTAAATCATTTAAAATATATGTATTGTAAAGACCTGAGCAATCAATTTTAAAACATGTCGAAACAATAGTCTCCTCGATACAGGCTTAGCCTAGTGAGGGAACTAAGAGATATTCTGTGGATTATTTTAAATTTGTCTGAGAAAATTATATGATTATGTCTACATATTTTATATTTCTAGTTGTTACTATTACTGTTTTTGATATTACCTTGTGTAGATGTAGTTTGTGTTTTCTCTGAAATAAACATTTTTATATTTTTTTTTTATATTTGCTCCTCTCGGGGCTGAGACTCTGTGACTGCGGGGATCCGAGGCAAGGCAGGTCTCAACATGTTGTCTATGTGACTGATCATTGCGACGCGTGACCCGCGGGCTGGTGGGTATCCGGTGCGTTCAGCGTGGCAATGCCGCCAGCGTCTTGGGGATCCTTCCGCCTGGCACTGATTTAGATCAGTTGACTTATCTATAGATGGTTTGTAACATACTGCAGATAGCTCACCTATTTTTTGCGTATTCTGTACATTTTTTAAACACTTACTTGTATTATTTGTAAGTTTCTGTAGTTACCTACTATACTGTGCGAATGATTGGCCATTTTGAGTGACTGATGGCCACAAAGGATAGAGCAGGGAGATTTTCGCTAAATAGTTGTTTTGGTTTCGCTTTGAAGGTGGAACAGTTTGTTAGTGGACCGTCCACTAACAAACTGTTCCACTAACGAACCGCATTGACAGTAAAAGACTTCACTTACAGTAGAAGGAACTGCTAAGGAACTATTAAAACTATATTATTTATTATTTTGTTTTATTTGGGAAACAAACAATACAATAATGAATAAAGCTATTAAATTAAAACTAATACACTAACCAGTAAAGTTTCCTTAACTAAATAATTCTTAAAAAGCTTGTAAACAAACAGACAACTCGATGAAAGACTAAACAACTCTAAATAAATGAAATTCTAAATAAGCAAAAAACACGAAGCCATTGAAAAAATAAGAAACAAATTAATACGCATGAAAAATCTAAATGAATGAATGGTTAAGTATACCTTCTATTCACAACTCTTCTATTTCTAGGATTGATCTTTAATGTTATACCTCGCAAACTAAGTATTCTTGTTGTATCTCGTGCTAGAAGTAGGCGTCCAAAATTATTATCCTAATAATAATACTCTCCTAAATAATCATCATCATCAAGCACTTTAAGTGGCATTCTATCAAACTGTTTATCAATTAATTTATATTTCTTAAATATACGAAACTAAATGCGTAGACTAAGCAAGCTTGCACATGATTAAACATGCGTCAAGTGCACGAAAGAAGCCATGAGAGAAATCATGAATACATTTACTAATACTATGTGAAGCTTGTGTATCACAAAAATGAACTCTGACATAAGTATAAGTATACCCATGTGGTCATGTGTGAGTCTCATATGTGTAAAAGTAAAAGTGCATCGCGTGTTCGCGTGCGACTCAACGAAAACGCTGCGAGCGCAATGGAAATGTAGCGGCATCGGCGGCATTAAGGTTATAGCACATTATACCGGCACCGCAACAGCACCGCTCCAAACCAGCAATTAACTTGTCATTCAATTTAGAGCATTAAATCGTGTGTAGTATAATATATTTCATAATGTCAATATGAAAAAGCCAACGGCGGGCAGTCAGCGCGCTTGCCGCTACCACACAACTCGACTCGCAGCCCGCGTGCTGCAAGCGAGCGGACCTTGTGCGCACAGCGCGCCGACGGCATGCTTATTACGCACCGACTCCGAGTCGGCAGCGAAAGCGAGGCGAGTGTTTAATCATAAATGCCATATAACAATATTGAGTTCGCGGTGACAGCAAGCTTGCACCTCGCCGCCACCGCGCGGACTGTGAGCTTACACGTCGCGGCCGGCGCGCGGACTGCGAGCTTGCACCTTGCGGACAACGCGTAGTTAGCGCGCTGGCAGCTAGCCGTAGTCTAAATTCGAGGCGACGCCGTGCTGCAGCTGCGCAGTTGCGGTGCCGGTATAATGTGCTATAACCTTTAGTGTCCTGTCGGTGCGGGCGCGGAGCGAGTCAGCGGCGCAGCGAGCGCTGGCGCGGCGTGCCTGAGGGCGGGGGCGGGTGAGGGTGAGGGCGAGGTGTGCCGGACTCTCTCCTGGCGTCCGCCGCCTGCGTGTGTCGCGCGAGGCGCAGGCTGGCGCGGTGCATGGAGGAGCGGCGCCGCGCGTGCGGGGGGGGCGTCGACCGCAACCGCACCGCCTCCTCACCCTCACCCTCACCCTCCACCTCCTCCTCCACGTGCTCGCCCCTCGTCTCGGCTGCGGGCGACGAGCTGCTCGACGACGAGCTCAGCGAGCCCTGACAAATAAACGGACGCATCAGTTGCGCATATACCTAGGTACAAGTAGGTACCTCACGTACATTAGATAGGCGTGGATGGGGAGGGAGGTGATGGGGTCTGTCTACTCTATGAGGTGAAGTAAGGGTGCGCGTGAGGAGTAGCATCGGCTCACATGCAGCGGCTTGATGGACTGCTCGAAGCGGAAAGCGAAGCGCAGCTCGGCGGCGAAGCGTCGCCAGAAGGGCTCGCGCTGGGCGCGCGCGCGGCGCAGCGTGCTGGCGGCCAGGTCCAGCACGGACAGCAGCACGCCCAGCGCGCACCCCACCGCCAGCACCAGGAACAAGCCGCGGAAGTTTGGCATCTCCAGCTCGCTGCTGGCGAACTCGTCGGTTGCCTGAAAATAAAGTAGGTGTGCGTCTTAGTGGAAATGCCGTGCACTCATTATCTTCCTGGGTGTAGACTGCATGTGGTGGATGGTGGTACCTTGCATGCGCCGCCGCCGTGCTTCTCCTTCCACCAGGTGTTCTTCATCTCGCGCAGCACGCCCGCCTCCTGCAGGTTCAGCAGCGCCAGGTTCAGCGCCTGACGGAACTCCGAGTCTGCGGACAGAGCGGCGCGTCAGCACTCACTCGCACCTCTCACCTCTCGCTCACTCCGCGGCACTCTCGCTCACCCTTCCGCATGGCGATCCCGTATCCCTTGCTGTCGAGCAGCGGCCCCACCTGCGGACAAGGCGCCGTCTCATCACTCGCGCGTGCACCCCGCCCTACAGGCGCGCGGCACTGGCACGCGGCACTGGCACGCGGCACGGGCACGCGGCACTGGCACTCACCTTGGTGAGCTGACAGTTCCGCTCCACCTCGTACTCGATGGTGGTGGACTCGCTCAGGAACGCGTACAGAGTGTCGTTCGACAGCACTCTGCAACAAGCAGCGCTGCCTTACTGACGTCGTCGCGTCCTGCTAACTACCACTATACGAGTACCTCTCACCTGTATATCTATACTGATTTGAGGGATACGACTCGCGAATATAAAACTCAAGAATTTAACTTCAAAGATTCTTTTTAAATTAACTTGATGAATAGCTATCTTATGCCATTGAGTTAAAACACTGAAAACCGTGAAGAGCTCCTCACTCGCACACTCGCGCACCTACAAGTAAGTAGCGGATTGCACACAGGACAGTTGCTCACGGTTTTCGCTATATAACTTCAGTGATGATATGATTATATTATATTATATTATATGATTGTATTCTTATAGCTTTAAACGAGAAAATCTTGTATATATATATATATATTTAGGATCTCGGAAACTGAGCCAACGATTTTCATGAAATTAAGTATGCGGGGGTTTTCGGGGACGATAAAACGATTTAGCTAGGATTCATTTTTAGAAAATGTCCCCTTAATTGTAAAGTAAATAATCAACTTTATCATAAAATCATAACTCTTAGCGCCATCTGTTGATTAAGTCATGAGTTAGTGGAACAGAGAACGCCATCTATTGACGAGTAGTGGAGTTTATTATTATGTCGGTAAGATCGAAAAATATTAATATTTAATCAGTATGTAAGTATTTCGTATTTAAATATAATTCACAACAACAGTTTAGCAAAAAAAAATACCGAGCGAAGCTCGGGCACCAACTGCTAGTTAATCATAATGTGAGAGAGTAACACAGAAGTAAGTACATCGACGGTTGTCTTCGCCTTAAGTAAAAACATGCCTTTGCATCTATTATAGATGCTTTATATAAATGTCAGGGGCAGCTGATGTTTACTTCTGCCCCTACTTACGGGACGCTATATTCTGCAAACTAATCGGGGCTAACGACTACGCTTACAACGATAAATCATTTTGCGTTAAGCTAACCACAAAAAGATATTAAAACTCAGAACGAGCCTTGTGATCTTGTGATCATTCATTCATTCACTGAGAGAGGCTAGCACGACATGCATTAACGATGTGTATTGAGACGCAGTACATAGGTGTATATACCTACAGGTACAAATGAAGTAGGTATATACTCACTTCTGAATGCCGTCGTCGTTCTCCTTGGGCATTTGCCTGTTCTTCATGTGCTCAAACATTTTCTTGTAGAGAGGATTCTGTGAAGACTGAAGGGAAAGGCATTAGTACTCGTAACTCGTGCAGTGGACTAGGTAGTAGTGGCTCGGCGAGCTGGATGCTGCAGGGGACGCGCTCGTCTTATTGATCTCCACATGCTATGCTTCTCCACGAGCTGTTCCTTAATTGTATGTCGTACTAAGTATTTGGATCGGAAGGCGGGGCCGCTACCACTAGACCACCAGTGCTCGTGGGTTCAAACCCAGTCGTGTACCAATGAGTTTTTCTGTCGAAAAATTTAAGTACACAATGCTAGTGCTCTCAAACGGTGAAGGAAAACATCGTGAGGAAACCCGTGGCTTAGTCAGCTCCGCACGTATTGACCATGTCTTTCCTGTGGATGAGGCCGACTAAGCTGTCAGGATGGTATAGGTGCTGGGCAAGCCTATCCCATCTAAAATCCTGTCCCAGGCACTATAGCGTCCCGTAAGTAGGGGCATGAGTAATCACCAGTTGCCCCTGACGCTATATAAATCATCTACAATAGATGCAAAGGCCTGTTTACTTTTAAGTATTTGACAAAATGGGTTCAAATAACACTACTGTATAATCTCCTCAAATGAATTGAGGCGAGTACTATCCAAGCCTTGCCACAACTAAAAAAAAAAAAAAAAAAACTGGACGGCATCGCATCGATGGACTTACCGCAAACCATTGAAAAATATAACGAATACAGGATGCCATATTACCTTGCGTTCATAGATTACAACAAGGCCTTTGACTCTCTGAAACATGCAGAGATATGGAAAGCGTTACAAAACCAAGGAGTACACAAGAAGTACATACATTCGTATATTAGAAAATATATACCATGGTATGACAGCAAAAATAAAAACAGAGCGTCTAGGAGAAAAAATTTACATAAGAAAAGGAGTGAGACAGGGAGATCCTATGTCTCCGAAGCTTTTTTCTGCTACTTTGGAAGGTATTTTTAGAAAACTGAGTTAGGACAAATTTGGTCTACAAATAAGTGGAGTACCGTTAAATCACCTACACTTCGCCGATGATCTCATACTCATATCTGACAATTCAAACCATCTAAGAGTTATGTTGGAACAACTTGTTGAAGAAAGCTCAAAAGTAGGTCTGCAAATGAATGCACTTAAAACAAAATTGATGACCAATCATACAAAAATACCCATTGAAATTAACAACAACAGTATAGAATACGTAGAAGAATATATTTACCTCGGCCAAGTTATTTCCCCCTCACAACTGAACAGAAAAGAAATAGATAACAGAGTCAACTCAGCATGGAAAAGATATTGGTCTTTAAAAGAAATTACTAAAAACCCGGCAGTGTCACTCAAACTTAAGAAAATTATCTTTAACTCCTGCATTTTTCCATGTATGACCTATGGCTGTCAGACTTGGTCCCTAACAAAAGATAATGTCGAATGTAGAAACTTGCCAACATAATATACAAAGAAGTATGTTAAATTTAAGGAGGAGAGACAAGATAAATCTGAAAACTATTAGAAGAAAAACAAACATTGCTGACGTAACATACACAATTAAATCACTGAAATTGAAATGGGAAGGTCATACTCTCAGAAGCAAAACGGACAAGTGGGCCAAAGATATTATAGAGTGGTACCCGAGAGCTGGAAAGAGAACCAGAGGCAGACCCTTTCGAAGATGGGAGGACGATCTACGAGGTAAAGCAGGTGCATTGTGGTTGAGGAAAGCCCGTGACCGTGAACTTTGGAAGAGCCTGGGGGAGGCCTATGCTGAAAAGCAAAACGACCCTTAAAAATAATTACTGATGCCCAAGCTATACTTCAAATAATAATTATTAATTTTATAAAATTAAAACCAGTTTAGTTAAGTAAATTGTAAGATTTTTTTATTAGTTACACTTTAATGTTTAAATTAAGTATAGTCTAAAATGTCATAGTTAATAAGGTTGTTAATAAAGGCTAATTGAAATTGAAATTGAAGCTAAGTAGAGCGTAAGTAGTGTAATACCTCGAAGAAGGTGTAAGTGGAGCCGTGTTCCTTGCAGCCGTAGTCGATGTTGAGCGGGCTGTTGACGAGGCCATCCACGTCGCGGAAGAGGTCCGCCGTGCCCTTCTTGGCGAGCAGCGTGGCCAGGTTGGCGGTGTACGAGCTGGAGATCACGAGCGCGAACACCCACCACGCGCTCGCCACCGCGCGCGTGCCGTACGCCCTGCAACAGCCACGCGCCACGCGTGAGCAACGTCACACTCCCACCTCCCACCTGTACCTTACCACCCACAGCACCACTCACGCGGGTGCTATCTCCGAGCCCTGCATCAGCACGGCGCCCAGGTTGAACCACAGCGCGTTGCCGAGCGTGAACTGGTTCTCCAGCGCGGCCGGCTCCTCGATGCACGGGTACGGGTTCTGCCACTCCTCGTGGCACAGCCGGCCCACCACGTACAGCAGCAGCGACGAGCCCAGGTACGCCAGCCCCAGGCACAGCCACACCTGCGGGCGAGCGAACAGCGGTCAGCCAGCGCTCGCACTGCGCCCGTCGCAAGCCGGAGCGCACCGCACCTACCCCGTTCGAGAAGGGCAGCAGGAACGCGAACAGCTGCGGCGGCGGCGTCTCCGGCTTGCGGAACAGGATGCTGATGCCGAGGTTCATGAAGGGCGTCGTGAAGTCCACCGCCTGCTCGCGGTCCGCCGTGATCGTCAGGTCGGTGATCGCAAACTCCACATTCTGCAACGACACCGCACCATTAGCATGTAAGAGTTGTATTGACCTACCGCGTTGCACGTCCGTCCGTGCGACAGCTTACCTTATCGCTGCGGAGGCGGCCGATCAGACCGTCCCATTCGCCGTTCTTCTGCTTGTTGCCGTAGCTGCCGCTCTGCTCGATGAACGTGTAGTTGAAGTGCAGGATTTTGGCCAGTCGCTCGATCAGCTCGATGCAGAACCCTGGAAACGGAAGGCTCGGTTCGTGAGACGCTGGCCCGCCAGCCGGCTCGGTCGCGTGGCTCGCCGCTCGCTCACCCTCGTATCGCTGGTTGCCCGAGAGGCGCACGGGCGACTCGCTCCGCATCACGTACGGCTTGTTCTGAAACATATGTTTGTGTAAGGGTGGTCCACAGAGGGCATGCTGGTGGAGATGTACATGGAGGCAGTAGGGGGTACGTACGCGCGCGATGAGGATGTTGAAGGTGCGGTTGGCCATGGAGTCACGCGGCAACAGCGGCTGCGGCGCGGCGCGGCGCTCCCACCGCACGCCGGCGCGCGCGCCCCACACGCCCGCGTGCTGCAGCCGCCCGCCGCGCGCCAGCTCCACCACCTGCACGCACACACACACACACACACCATCACCGCGCCCATGCAGCGCTAGTTAGAGCGTTCCGAATGAGAATGTATTCAATAGATCGATGTAATAACCTCGAGACGCACGTCCCGCCGGCTGCCGTCCGCCTCCCACGACATGGGGCCGCTCGTCTCGTCTTCGTTCCAATCCTCCTGCAAAACCACAATGCTGTCCATCATATATTTATTTTATAACTTTAGGTACTTATATTAAAAATATGACTTACCATAGAAGTACTAATCCTGTGAAAAAAACATCTATGTAATACACCCCCTAACGACTTTTCAAATCGATCGACACTTTGATCCGGACCTACCAAAAGTTTTGCTACCACATTTCATCTACCAAAATGTTGTTTTCGTGTGAGCACGTGTCTCTCTCTTTCGTATGAAAAACTTATGAGACAACAACTCGTACGTAACGTAATTTTGCTGCATCTTTTCTTCATACAATAGAGAAAGGACATTTGGTACACAAAATGTTGTAAATGAAGTGGGAGTGAACTCTGGTTTCCGTCCGTTCGGCTGGAGGGAGAACAGGACTCACGGATCGCAGGTAGTTGAGCAGCGTGTCGGCGTGGAAGGCCGCCTGTCCCTTGGCGCAGTCGGCGTTCGGCATCGCGGGCAGCGCCAGGCGCGCGCTGGCCCTCGCCGCCAGCACGGTGACGTCACGCGCCAGCAGCACCGCGGTGGGCGGCTCCAGCTCCGCGGCCTGCAGCTCCTCGTCGGAGGCGGCGGCGCGGCGCGCGGCGGCGGCCCGCCAGGCGCGCATGTAGCGCGGCAGGCCGGCGGCGCGCGGGTCGAACAGGCGCACGGCGGTCACGTTGGCGCCGCCGTGGCTGTAGCGCTGCAGGTCGGCGGCGCGCAGCCCCTCGCCCGCCACCAGGAACGAGTGCCGCGCGCTCGCCAGCCCCGCGCGCTGCGCCGCCTCCAGCACGCGCACCACGCACGCCGCACCGCACCACACTATGAACTTGTCCGCCGACGCCTTCTTCAGCACGAGCATGAGGTTCCTGCGGGCGGGATGCGACCGACTCACTCTCGGCGGCATCGCCATCGGCATGCCACCCTCGTGCAGGAGCACCGCGCTCGACTCACCTGAGCACGGAGGGGTCGGCGCCGGGCGGCGGCAGCTGGCGCGCCAGCAGCGCGAGTGGGCGCGCGTCGGGCGCCAGGCGCGCGGCGTGCGCGGAGCTGCCCTCGTGCAGGAGCACCGCGCTGGACCAGCCCTTCTCGCGACACAGCGCCTCGCTCGCCTGACGACACGCGACCGGTACATTACTCATTCTACGTAAAATCATAGCAAAGATCGAGCGGGGATGGGTGGCCCACCTGCGCGATGACGTCAGGATGCGGGTAGAGCTGCAGCGCCTCCCACGCGGCGGAGGCGCCGGGCGGCGCCGGGTCCACCAGCAGCAGCGGCAGGCCAGCGCGCGCCGCCGCCTCGTGCGCCAGCGCCAACGCGCGCGCGCCGCCGCCCGCCAGCGCGGCCGCCAGCCCTCGCTCCGCCTGCGCGCACACGTGGCGCGCGCCCCCCGCGCCCCCGCCGCCCGCCGGCAGCGGCGCCACGGCCGCGCCCCCCGCGCGCTGCAGCGCCGCCTCCACGGCCGCCGCCAGCGCCTGCGCGCGCCCCGTGTCCTCCACCACGCCTGAGTGCACCGCATACTTTATACTACACTAGTTGGTAACCGAGCTTCGCTCGGAATTTTTTTCGTTAATTTGTATTTGTATGAAATCATAAGAGTCATACTATTATCTTTAGTGGTTTATTCTTACTGAACGACGCCATCTGCTGGACTTGCTTGCAGTTAGTTGCTCACAATCGTCAATAGATGGCAGGAGCAGTCACATATTCAGTTTATGTTTTTAGTTTCTTTTTAACGAACAGACTCATTTTCTGAAAATGAATTCTAGCTAGATCGATTTATCGCCCCCGAAACCCTCTGTATACATAATTTCATGAAAATCGTTGGCGCAGTTTCCGAGATCCTAAATATATATATATACTAGCTGCCTGTCCCGGCTTCGCACGGGTGGACTTTTTTCTTTAAACACTTTTTTTTTAATACTTATAGCCTATGTTACTCAAGGTGAATATAGCTTTTCAATAGTACATGTCATGTACTAAGCCATTTTTTTCCAAAGACAATTTTCGTTACATAGTTAAATTTATTCATAGTTTTTGTACACATACCTATTACTATTATTATTATTTTATTGGTATAATGTCTTGGGACGCCCACTTGAGGGCAAAGGCTATCCCTCTCCAATTTTTCCTATTTTGAGCTAGCCGTCCAAGTTGCACCCGTTATTCCCATTATGTCGTCCCGCCATCGCATCGGTCGGAAAACACTTCACTTTGTTCACTTTGATTCTCTCTCCGATCTTTGTTCTATGGATACCAGAATGGAAATGACGCTATTCACCGAGTTCCTGCTTTTATACCTACAACAATCGAACTTTCCAGTACTTACTGCCGGCAATCGAAAATTCTTGAATATAATGTATACCTACCAAATTCTGCGGAAGTGTTGAAATCAAAAGCAACCGTTGCTGCAACAAAATAAAGCACAATTCCGCTCGCACCTACCTGTAATAAAACTACATCGCGCTTCTCTTTCTAACACGCAACTCTGTTGCACTTGTAACGCTAGGGTTGTCAACACGTGTTTTCGAACTACTTATTCATGACGTGAGTATGTGATGTAATACTCACTTACCAGGTAGGGTAGGTAAGCATTGTAGGTATCAACCATGCTAATGTTATTTTTAGAAATGGTTGTAAATCAACTAATTAGTCCGGGAGTCATCACCCGATTTCTTAAGTGTGTTCCACATTTTCCTTTAGCGAGTAAGTCAGTGATGAATCAGGTTGTTTAGAAGTCATTGATCGTTGAAAAAATATATTAATTATTTCGCGCGACCCGGCGCGGCTAACCGGCGAGACGTGTTGTGACAGCCCTGGGCGTCGATTCCAGCAACACAAATCACTCAAGCGATGGCGTAAATCGATGTGAGTTGTCAATTTTTGTTTGAAAAATTTGAAAATGGACCGCGGTTTCAGCAATCACTCGACAATCACTCAATCGAGCCGTGTTGCTGGAATCGACGCCCTGTGCGTTTCCTACATAATAATAAGAGCGCGCCGTCCGAATGTTCCCGAACCGCGGAGTGATTTTCTAGAAAGAAGTAATAAGTTCGGGAAAACCAAGAAACGAAAATCGAACCGTTTGCATGGGTACCTTGGTATATTTGAGTATTCTAGATGATTCTGGATTACTAACTTTTGGATGCATTCCGGATGCTAGCCGAATAATTTCAGTCTTCGAATTAAATTTGACCAGAACCTCAAAGACATTCTAGAGCAGGGATTCCCAAAGTGGTCGATATCGACCCCTTGGGGTCGATATTGGTTTCCAAGGGGTCGATATAAACGAAAACTAATTTTGGGGGTCGACGAGGTCTAAAAGTCGACCCCTATTAAATTAACACAAGTTCTTTTTTTCAACTTATTTCAAACTTTCAAGTTAGGTAGGTAGGTACTGTATTGTTTATGTTGTGTTGTGTAAATAATTAACATTTTTGTAGGAAATAGCATTGTTGTAGTAATGTAAAGTCTCAAGTGCGTACAACATACGTTTATAAGTCAACTTTAATCACCTAACCAAGTGCAAAGTTTTCCAATTGGTACCTTAGTACCTAGGTATTTTGTATCAATAGTAAAAAACTAAAGATAAGCCCCCTTATTCATAATAGTCTGCTAACTTAAAGCATTGCTAATTCTCACTCTGTCTTCTTCTATTGACCCTAATCGAGAGAGACCTATGAAAAATAACACTTTGTAGCAGCTGTTTTAAGTTAGCGGACCATTGCGAATAAGAGGGTTGATCTTAAAAGTAGGTAATTTGGCCATGGGGGTCGGAGGAAACTGTTCATTTTGGAAAAGGGGTCACTTGTCCAAAATAGTTTGGGAATCTCTGTTCTAGAGCGTTCTTTCCTCGTCAAAGTCGAGAATTTTCTGAAAAATCCCTAAGCGATAGAAAGGGATAGACATATATAAGTCCCTACGTGATAGAAAGGGATAGACATAGATTTCGAAACTTTTGCCCCTTAATAAATTAATAACACCTAAATATTGAATATAAACTATCCTATATTTTAAGTCCGACCATATTTTAGGCAGTTGCAAAATTTTATCGAAATCCGTTCAGTAGTTTCGGAGTTTATCGCGTTCCAAATTGTGACACGAAAGATTTATATATATAGATAGATATATACAGTGGTGGTCATATAATTAAGAACGCTGATATAAAGGGAAGATTTTTTCCAACTAAGATGCAAAACTAATTGTATGCATTTGCTTTTATTTCTCTCGGTATCGTAAAACATTTCCATATTACCACTGTATTCATTGATACACCTGATTGGCTAAAAATCAATATGCTAACATTTTACACTACTTTTAAACAAAGTATTCCATATTACTGGCTGGTCACATAATTAAGAACGCTAAGTAGTTTATACCTTTATTCAAATTTAAATAAACACTCAGTCGATTTGTTACTGTTTGTATAATTTTGGCACCATTACGTGCTGTAAAAGATTAAAGATTAAAGGCTTCTTTAGAAAAAACAATGGGAAAAAATAAAAGTTGTGATAAATCTACAAGGGAAGTAATGATAAAACTTCGCCGGAAGAATTGGTCTTATAAAAAGATAGCCGACCATCTGCAATGTTCAAAAACGATGGTTTTCCACGCTGTAAAGCATTTTGCTACGTATCAAACTACTTCGAATGTTCCACGTGTACCTAAACAGAGAAAAACAACTCCTCGAGATGACCGAAACATCGTTCGTATGGCAAAACAAAATCCTTTTAAAGGGTCCAATGAGCTTAGAAAAGAATATTTTGGTGAAAACAACCCGCAGCAATCTCAGCATGCACTATTCGAAGACGTTTGGTGGAGAAAAATTGCACGGTAGGATAGCAAGAAAGGTACCCATGTTGAAACTTTGCCACAGGCAAGCCCGGCTTGAATTTGCGAGAAAGTATGAAAACTGGACTGTGCAACAGTGGAAAAATGTACTTTTTTCTGACGAGACGAAAATAAACAGAGTATGTTCTGATGGAAAACGATATGTACGACGTCCCCCGAATACAGCATTCGACCCAAAGTACACGAAAGTTACATTAAAGCACGGTGGTGGAAATGTGAAAATTTGGGGTTGCTTTTCTGAACATGGTGTAAGACCTGTAAAGTTGATAGAAGGTAACATGGATCATTTCCAATACAAAAATATACTGGAAGAAACAATGTTACCATACGCTGAAGACGTTCTACCGGTCATTTGGACATTCCAGCATGACAATGATCCAAAGCACACTGCACGCACCGTAAAGGAATTTCTTACAGCGCAATTAGTTTATGTCTTAGACTGGCCTGCTAACAGTCCAGATCTAAACCCAATAGAGAATCTGTGGTTTGAAGTAAAGAAAAAGGTTTCAAATACAAAGTGTGTAAATTTAAGAGAGCTGTATGACGTTTTTTTAGAAGAATGGAACTCTATTTCTCTTGCGAAATGTCAAAAATTATAGAGTCAATGCCTCGCCGGTGTAAAGCTGTAATTAAAAGCCGTGGATATGCTATTAACTATTAATTTTAGTTAAATATTTATTAAATTTCTTTTTATGTTTCCTGTGCTACATAATATTGTGATTTTTGAAATCTAAGTGTCATAAAAAACAATTCCCGAGCAGTTAAATGAATCGTTCTTAATTATTTGTCCAGTTTCAGTACCTACTATTTGAATGTGTTACTTTGATAAAATCAATAAAATGTACAAAAAATAGTTAGCGATTTCATACTTTATTCTTAAGTCAGGTTGCTCTATTAATGTGACTATTATATAACATAACTAGTTGCTTCTCAGAAGGTACACATCTCTATGTATGATACGATTTAAATGAAAAACTTCTAGAACTTCAAATCGTTCTTAATTATATGACCACAACTGTATAAGATTTTCTCGTTTAAAGGTATAAGATAGCTGCAGCGCCCAGCAAGAGGCATTGATGGACGAACGTGTAAATGTGACACATACGTAAGTCCATCGATACCTATAGTTATGCCTAGTGTAGATAGTAGGTAAGTATAGGTACATGTTTGCATGCTGTGTCCTCGTCTCACACACCGTACACTCACCTATGTATTTTCTAGCCACGTATCATCCCACTGACACTGATAATTTTCGCGTTGAAGTATTCACTTGTTGTTTTTTCAAGCATTTACAATTGCAAGCTTGGAGGAATTAGAAGTTCTAAATTTAAGTAAAACCTGTGATAAGTTACCTCCTTTGTTGTCATGTTTTGGAGTATAAGATCGTTCCATTTTTAAATAACATGGCAATGGCACAAACTTAATAAAGGATAAGACAATAGATAAGTAAAGTATACCTTCTTCTTCTTCTTCTTCTTCTTATCGTGTCACTGGTTCTTTCGAACTAAGTGTGGTGAAAGGATTTTAAGTGCGCCTCAAAGAGGCTCCTTTTAGGTGTTATGTACTTATGAGATAAGCTAGTGAATTGGTACTTAGACGTCTGGGCTAGACTCCCTTAGCTTTAAGACGTTTGAAAGTGATCCTTGTGGTACATACATACAAGTATACAACTGCATAAATACATTTGGAACGTGAATTGGATCCCCCTGTCCCATCTCTAGTCTAGATAAAACTATTCAATGGTACAGCAATGATTCTTTTGACAATCGTTTTAATTTTTAAATTGAAACCTACCCAAACTTTTTTTTGATGGTAGGTTCACAAGCCATGAACAGGATTTCATTGTGTACCTATTATCTAAAACGTAATTGGCTGTAGGTACGGCCTTTTAGATACGAACACAGCATGCTTAGAGAACGTTCACATTGTACAAGTATTACTATCCTATGGAATAACAACAACAAAGAAAATTGTGGGTGATTATTTACAGTTAGAAAATTATAGTTTTTCTCACTTTTTATAGGCAAAAAGCAAATTATAACGCAAACTTTATGTCACTTGTGTCATTACTATGGTGTATCTAAATTGTCATCGTTTCATTTGGATTGTTCATAGTATTTTCAAACTTTCAGATTGTGCAACCAGGGGCCGTATTCTCGGGCCGATCTCGATCATTTTGCAATTTTATTTTATTGCTTCTTTTCGAAGAGAGAATGACAGATTTCCTTGAGTAATTCATCAACGACCTCATCGTAAAAGCCTCGACAGCTACGATATACGGAAAACGTAGAAAAAGTGCGGGGTTGAGAAAAAAAGCAATAAAATAAAATTGCAAAATGATCGAGATCGGCCCGAGAATTAGGCCCCTGGGGCCTAATTCTCAGGATGGTGCTTATTCTGATGAAATAGGGTTCAACTTCATCTGATAGAGAAAAGCTCTAAATGAAAAGTGCTTCATTAAATGCTTGTTGTTAAACGCACATCTTTACTCATGGACTTGTATTTCATGAATGTTGTCAACTAGTGCCTGGGGCCTCATTCTCGGGCCGATCTCGATCATTTTGCAATTTTATCTTATTGCTTCTTTTCGAAGAGAGAATGGATGATTTCCTTGAGTAATAGGTACATCAACGACCTCATCGTAGAAGCCTCGACAGCTATGATATACGGAAAAAGTAGAAAAAGTGCGGGGTTGTCAAAAGAAGCAATAAAATAAATGATCGAGATCGGCCCGAGAATCAGGCCCCTGTACACTGGCAAGATGAGACTCTCTACCGGGCTCCAGCTGAGTAGGGAGGTAGTTGGCTTACCTATCTGTAAGTGTTGACAATGTACAAGTGCCCCGAGTGCCAGCAGCAGTGCCAGTGCCAGTGCCAGCGGCGGTAGCGGCGCCGGCGGTAGCGTCCCCATCACGGCGCCGGCGCCGCACTCACTGCGCGCCGCCGCGCCGCCCGGCGCCGCGTGCGTGCGCGACGCGCGGCGACCTCCTTCCAGAGTTATTTCCGTAGACCGGCATGCGTCACGCGCGGGGCGCGGGCGACGCGACGCGACGCGACCACTAACGGAATGTGCACTACATATTTTTGTGAAAACTAAAATTTTAGACTAGCGACTCGCCTCGGCTTCGCACGGGTGGAAAAATTCAAATGCAGTGACTTCACATTTTTCACCTCCTTTTTTAGGGTTCTGTAGCCAAATGGCAAAAACGGAACCCTTTTATATATTCGTCATGTCTGTCTGTCCGTCCGTATATCTTATAAGATTTTTTTACAAATATAGAAAAAAAACAATAAATCTTGGGGGTCCCCATACTTAGAACTGAAATTCAAAAAACTTTTTTTCATCAAACCCATACGTGTGGGGTATCTATGAATAGGTCTTCAAAATGATGTTGAGGTTTCTAATATAGTTTTTTTCTAAACTGAATAGTTTGCGCGAGAGACACTTCCAAAGTGGAAAAAAGTTGGCCCCCCCCTCTAACTTCTAAAATAAGATAATTATAAAACTAAAAAAAATATTATGTTGCACATTACTATGCAAACTTTCAACGATATTTGGTTTAAACGAGATCTAGTCAGTAGTTTTTTTTTAACGTCAAAAATCGTAAGCCGCAATTTACCTTTTGACGAACTACAAGAACCTTTATATTATGTTACTTGATGCTACGGAACCCTTCATGGGCGAGTCCGACTCGCACTTGGCTGCTTTTTTTAAACTATATTTTTTTTCATATTATTGCATTGTCATCGACCTTTGACAGGTGTGCAAAGTTTGAATCAAATCTGATCGTTCAAAGTATAGTAGGACAAAATCGAGCTCAAAGGGGTCGGTAAGACAAGCAAACAAACTTACATACAGGTGAAGGTAATTGTACGGGACATCAAGAATAGAAGTAGTTTAATTTGACACACGTTTATTTATTGCTTTACAAAAGGTGTTGATGAGTCGCGGGTTGTTCAAAGACTGACCGCGCCCGCTTGGTTTCCACGCATTTGCATGAAAAATGCAGTGTAAGCAAAACTGTACGGTATGTGGACCGTACATGTTCCGGGGGGCGCGAGAGAATGAGTATGAAGTGAGATGGTTTGGTTAGTATGCGATTATGGTATCATGATACAATTGGATGAAACAATATTATGTTAGTAAACGCAGCATGATACCGACATTAATCGCGATCACTTATAAACCTTATTTTACTGAAAGTCGGCGATCTAGCCGAGTCCTTGGTGGACCTTTCGCACTTCACACTGTAAAGCAGCCTCTACACATTTGTCCATGCTGGCCCACTACAGGCCAACGCCAATGTGTACAGGGGGTATTGGTGTATGTTGGCGGACATTGGCGGGTATTGGTGTATGTTGGCGGCAAGCATGGCGCGCAATCGGGGAGTTGTCGGTTTTTGGGCACACTTCAAAGGAATCGTGGCGTAGCCTGGCCTGTGGTGTTTACACAATCGGCCAATGTTCAGTTCGTCACCGGCCGCTGACCGGGATAGAACACTTTTGTGTTGCGTTCTGTAATACTTGTAAACAGTATACAATAAATTATAGTTTAAAAACTAAAAAAAAACGCTTTTATAACTAATTGAACTTAAAAGTTAAAAATAAAACTGTAATAATCAATTGAAAAATTTATATTATTGTACAAAAAAGCGTAGGGTGCTTTTATAATAACTTCAGATATAATAAACTATTGATAAAATATTTACAACAATCAAAATATATTTTTTTTTTTCATATATTTTTATTTTCATATTATTGCATTGTCATCGACCTTTGACAGGTGTGCAAAGTTTGAATCAAATCTGATCGTTCAAAGTAAATAGCCGCAGCCGTAATTACTACGACGTCCGTCGCAATTGGTTTGCCAGGCAGCAATGAGCCATGCGCCAGTGTGTGAACACCAAGTGATCGTGGTCTACAATTGTGCATTGGCGGAGCCTGGCCCAGCATGGGCAAATGTGTAGAGGCTGCTTAAGATTGTACATTGCACGCACTTTCACTTTCATCACACACAACACTATTGCCGACTACCGATGAGACCGCCGCACGATGCGAGGGTATGGGCTGCGTGGCCACGGGGCGCGGCGGCACGGGCGGAGCGCACGCCCGCACCGTGCTGCTGCACGTCCGCGGGCCCGCGGACGTGGCCCGCACCGTGCTGCTGGCCGGAGTGGCGGGGCCGGGGGCACCGCGCGCTCGCCACCAGACGATCGCGGCGCACACCAGCGCTGCTGCTGCCACTGCGTAGATAGCGACGTATTGATGAACGTCGTGAGGGGACATCTCGTCGTTTTGTTCAAAGTGATCTGCTGCTTCTTTGATCTCGGCGATTTGTTTGTTGATACTCTCGATCGAGCCTTTAATGTCACTGTTGCTCTCATTAAAGTGGGTGATCGGTATCGTAATATTTATGATGTTGTTGACGGGTGCAATCTCTATAGAAAGAATGTCTGGCTGGCTCTGTCCTCAAAGTGCTAGCGTGTTGCTTATGTGGCGTTATAGTGAATGACTCGCCCTTGATGACGCAGTCATTTCCTAGTGCGATAATGTTGACACCTGTTAGTTGTTCCTGTGTAACATGATATCCACAGATAAATCTTGCAGTGCATTGACCGCAACAGGTGATCATGAAATTGTTAACGTTTATAAGCTCTGTCCAGGTAGGTTGACACGTGCTTACGGTAGTTATAAATTGAGTGTTGTTATAATCTCTGACGCAAACATTTTCTCCAGATGCTTTCTGGTACGCCAGCTTCTGTAACTCGCATATGTGTAAAGTTTTCTCCAGCTTACAACATCTCTGCAATAATTCGATATCTGAAATCGGTATGTAGGTATCCTTTTCAATGTTGATTGCTAAAAACGTTGCAATCGGTGTTATGCTTACGATGGCGTTTTGTGTTCGCTGAGGGACTGGATACGTTTTATACAATTCGTAATTATCCCTATTGACTAAAGGAATCTGTATTTCAAAGGTAAAGTATTGCGAAGACATTCTGGCTCTAACCTTCTGAACTTTGTAGATCTTTGCTAGATCTGTCTGGATGTTAGTTATAGGCAACGATAAGTCCTTAGATAATTGTCCAGAAATGTTGTTGAGTTCGACACGAAGCTGCATTGGTGTAAGTAGATGGACGTTGAACTCTTTATAGTTCGTGATGGTCTCTAACAAAGTGTTTTGAATGTTTTTGAGGCTGTTTAGTATGTTATTGGCGATTATACTAGACATTATGAACTCGTTGATGTTGTCTATCTTGACAATGGCATCGTTCAGCTTGACTGTTGTCTGCTCCAATTCATTCAAGTGCTTGCTAAATACCTTATGCTGTTCTTCCATTGATGCTTCAACTCTTTTAAGTAGATTATTCTCCGCTTCAATTACCGAGGTCTGATTTTTCCACAACGTTACTAGATGTTTCTGGTCTTGCCTAACTTTGGTAATATCGGCCTCGTATTGCTCCGCAAAGCGGCTGTCTAAAACACCGAACAGACTGTTTGCAATATTTCCCACGCCGTCTATAATTCCTCGTCTCTTTCGCGCGTGCTTATTGCTTTGCTGTAGTATATCGTTATAGTACTGTAGTTCTGAGAATCCGTGACGTAATTGCAGTAGCATGATGTCGCAGTGGGATTCCCTTCCTTCGAACTTTGAGCACAATCCTTCTAAGTGCTTTTTGTATGCAGTTAGTAAATTAGTGCCTTTCCAGTATGGTTTCATGTTACAGTAGACGACGAGTTTCCAGTTGTCTTGAATTATTCGCATGTCTTAAACCTTGTCAAAGTAAATGCTGTTGTTACTTTGCATTGCTGTGATGTTGTATGTGCTTTGGACTGCAGTAGTAGAACATAACATTATCAACATGAAGATCATAGTCATTAAATTGACGCATGACGAAGTGACTGTATTCTTCTTACGTGTTTGCTCTGCTGAGCTGCTCACTTCCTTTGGATGCGTTATTGCTCGCATAATCCAGGCAAGGACGCGCGTCACTCGTATCAAACTGCTGTGCTTGCTTAGCAAACATTCAACTATACTTAGATTACAAATTACAAATTATTTATTCACAAAGAAATAACATGACAGATACAGAGTCCAATGCGTTAAATCTAGAAATTAAGATAAACTTATAATATTACACATGAAAAACAAGGCCATAGATCCAAAAATATAAACATTCAGAAGTTACTTACAAGAAATAAAAAATAAGGGCAAAGCCTATAAAACAAAAATAAAAACATACTTAACTCTTAATTTAACGAGAGAATTCTAAATAATTTACTTATATTATATAAAAATCATTACTTGAGTACCTAGCACATTAAGTTACTATATAGTTATCTATGACTTCTGACTAGAGAGTGGCTGAATCGGTGTAACAGGTGTCACTACTTGACGCTATTTACCACGGTAGCAAGGAACTAGGTTCCTCACAGTAACCTAGACATGCCTTTTCCAGCGTTCGCCATCTATCATAAAAAATATCGCAATCTGCGTTCCTTGTGACTAGAGCATTTAGGTGTCGCTGTGCGCGGCAGACTGCGGATTGCTGGCGCGCGACTGTACGCGCGTTTCTTGGAGCCAGCAGTGGTACTCGACCCGGGCGGGTGTGTACTTTCAACTTGTGCTGTGTTGACTGATTGTTTTGATGTCTTTATTTCTAAGTCAGTATCGATTTTTACGCTTTCATCATCTTTTTTGAATGACTTTAACCAGGTAGGTCGATGCATTTTGCATTTGTATGAGACAACATCTTCCTTAGCTTTCCAGAGGAGTCCCAATGTTGTAGTAGACTCTCGATGACGAAAATCGAAGGTGTCGTGAGGTTTTGAGACTGCGTTATCATTGCTTATCAAAGATAGCTCGTTGGAGCACCATTTGCGTAAATTGAATCCACCTAGCTTTAAAAGTGCAGTAAGTTGAAACTTCAGTTCCTGTGCTGATTGAATTTGGTGGCTTTCACTGATCAGGTCGCCCATGTAGAACTGCTCCTCCAGGACTCTTGCTGCTGCAGGGAATTTATGACCCTCGTCGCTTGCTAGCTGCTTAAGAGTCATCATGGCTAGAAAAGGAGCTGCCTTTGTACCATATGTTACGGTTTGAAGACAAAAATCCTGAACTGCTTGGCTTTCAGAGTCACGCCAAACCACCTTCTGGTATCGCTGGTGGTCCTTGTGAACCTGAATTTGGCGAAACATTTTTTCAATGTCTGCAACGTATGCATATTGTACTGTCTCCATTTGATTACCAAAGAAAGTAGGTCCTTCTGCAAGTTCGGGCCCCTGTACATAACATCATTCAAACTGTACCCACGTGACGTCATTCCTGATGCATTAAATACAACTCTCAACGCAGTTGTAGTCGAGTCAGCGCGGTGCACACTATGATGCGGCATATTGTTACCGGGTGTTTTGTTACCGTCACCTGTTGATGTGTGCATGTGACCTAATTCTTGGTATTCATGCATGAATGATTTATATGCATTTGAAACGATTTCGCAATTTTTAATTTTTTGTTCTATTTGATAGAACTGTGCCAATGCTTTTGGCCTTGATTTTTCTAACTTGTCATCTGCGTCGGAATGTAATGGTAGTTGAACGATGTATCTACCATCTGCTTCTCGCTCTGTTGTCTGTTTGTATAGCTGTAAGCATTCCAAGTCTTCTGTAGACATTTTGGTTTGATCGGCAATATCTTCGATTGACCAAAATCTGTGTAGGTCATTTTCCTCGGTCAAAACCACGTTGCAGTGATACGATTTTGTGACGTTAGCACTGCCGCATAAGATCCAGCCAAAACGCGTCTGTTGAGCTATTGGCATGGATGGATTTTGTCTGATGACGCCACCTAAAATTATTTCCGCGTAGACGTCTGCACCTAGTAGAAGGTCTACGGATCGACTTCTGAAGAACTCCGGATCTGCTAACTGAATATTCTCCAAATGAGGCCATGTTGGTTGTGCGAATGAAATGAAATGAAATGAAATTTATTTTGCCACACGTCAGTTACATAGTATTTATGAGTGAATTTAATCTATGCTTTTGGTAACTATAATAATACCTAGTAGATATACTTAATTGGTAGTGTAATGTATTAAAGAATACCGCACCGACTGGTGTAGCTGACTAGACACTCTAGGCAGTTGACGTACGAAACATGCGTTCGTTGGGCACTGGTTGTCAGACTGCCGCACCAGGCGGATGTGTGGTTTGTTACTCAAGAAAGTGTTTAATTTGGTACCCAAGCTACCTGTACAGTGGCGACCTTGCCAGGATCGTGGTTACATCCATTGAAGTGAATACTGAATAAACCATATAATGGAAAGAGAGAAAGAGACAAATCACAAAAAAAAAAAAAAATAATAATAATAATAAAAAACCGCTGACAGCAGTCACTTTTTTAGCCGTATTTTACAAAAATTAGTTTTTCTATAATTATCCATATTTTATCTCATCAACGTGGATATAAATGATCACGAACCCCCAATATACCACACCACCTATATAAATTGGCTGTTTAAAATTCCCTCGCCCAAGGTTTGCATCATGACTACGATGACTGCCTACTCACTATGGAAACAAATGTCAACAACAACATGTCAATGTGGAGAAAGTGATAAAAGTGATGAAAATCTAGGAAAACTGATATTGTTATGATAACACGGCTACAAAAAAAACAAGCGGAACTACACGCACGCCCACCACCACCGCCCGCCTCGTCATCATCATCGTGCTCTTCGTCGGAGGATGAGTTTGTTACTCCCCCCGATACAAGTGATGAGAGCGGGCCGCCGACGCCGCCGCCGCCGCCACCACCTGCACGACGGGGACGTCCACCGCTGCCGGCACGCTTGGGGCCTGTGGGGCATCCTGCTCCGCGCCCGGCCCCCGCTACCGGTGGTGTAGTGCGTCGCATTCGATGGTCTCAATCCATGAATGAGAACTGCATGCGCGCCTACTATGAGGCTACAGAGGGGGGAACCTTCTTGACTGCGTATCGTGATCGGATTCTGCCTCTATTTCAGATCCTTGAACCAACCATTGTCGTATCCGCCCAACGACTGTCGGATCAGGTACGGGCTATCCAACGATGCAAGTTGCTGGAACAGTCCGTGATTGATCGGCTCCGCCTGGAGACGCTGCCTACTCACGTGACTTCTCCCTTGACGCGGGACCTACCTGTGGTGGCGATAGCCCCGAGTCTGGCTATGGTACCGTCATCAGTGACGACACAAGAGACCCAGGTAGATCCTGAAGTTGACGAGGAAGATTCAACGAGTATGGGCGTAAGTAGCCAGGTGAGTGAGCAATTGAGGAGGGCTTTGGAGGACGCCGTTGAACGGTATCGCTTTGCATTTGACTGTAGACCACGATTACCACGTTTGCCTACCCACAGACGCAATCTAGTGTTAATGGGAGCCCTGAATACTTTGCTAATCCCGTACATACAAGATAGCGAAAATTTAATTGATACCCACTCGATTATGTATTGCGGCGCTATCGCGGCGTGCCGCGTTGCTCATGTCAAGTTTCCGGATACTGACCGATCAACGCGTCCCGTCGGGGTTGCGCCTGCATGGCAAGTGCGGATTGAGCGGCGTATCAACTCATTCAGGACTCTCATTGCTAAGCTTATCTGCTTTAGCCGGGGCAATAGTCGCCCCCGAGTCATGCGTTTTGTGACACAAGCTTTTGCCGGGACCGATATCCGGCCCCAGGATTATATGGCTTGTGTCACAGATCGCATTGACTATCTGAAGCAGAAAGTCTGTGCTTGGGCAAGCCGTATTCGTCGCTATAGGAAACGTGTAGATCGATATTGGCAAAACCGCGTTTTCCAGAGTGATCAAAGGAAGGTGTACCGGAGATGGGAGGGCTCTGACCAACGTGTTAGTGACGGGCAGGTACCAGATGCCAATGTGATGACTGATTTTTGGCGGCGTATCTGGTCGGTACCTATCGAACACACCGAGGGTGACTGGATGAATGTTGTCGAGCGGGAATGCGAGAACATCGAATGCATGGAGTCTATTAGCATAGAACCCGAAGACGTTAGTTGTGCAATCCGTAAGGCTCAAAACTGGAAAAGTCCTGGGCCAGACGGATTGCATAACTTCTGGATAAAATGGATTCGGTGTTCACATTACCGCTTGGCGACACAATTCCAAGAAGCTCTCGAGCTTGGATCCCTTCCTTCTTTTATGACCACAGGTGTCACCTTTCTGCTCCACAAGTCCGGTAGTGCCACGGACCCAAAGAATTACAGACCTATTACGTGCTTGCCTACCATCTACAAGCTCCTTACATCCATTCTAACTACAAAA
The DNA here is from genome assembly GCA_947578465.1 of Thera obeliscata. Lineage (NCBI taxonomy): Eukaryota > Metazoa > Arthropoda > Insecta > Lepidoptera > Geometridae > Thera > Thera obeliscata. The sequence goes on along the minus strand of OX387912.1, from coordinate 15,013,299 downwards.
ATTAATACGCACATTGTCTTGAACAATATTTTAGCCCCTACTCAAAATGGATGTAGGGTTGGGTCCCGTGGCACTAAGGAGCTCCTCCTCATAGACATGACCATTAGCCAACAAGTTCGACGGAGTAGGAGGGCTCTTTCTGTTGCCTGGATTGACTATAAGAAGGCCTATGATTCGGTGCCTCATTCATGGCTGGAGAGGATCTTAGAGCTGTATAAAATTGATGCAGCTCTGAAATCATTTTTAAGCTCATGCATGAGGCAGTGGACCACAGTTCTTCGTCAACCAGGTGATGGCAACAGCTCTCCTGATCCGATGAACTTTATAAGGATTGAGCGAGGCATTTTCCAGGGTGACAGTCTGAGTCCACTGTGGTTCTGCCTAGCACTGAATCCTCTCAGCACATTGCTGAAGGATTCAGGGTTAGGCTACAGACTTCGGAGGGGAGGTGAGCTTATAAGTCATCTGTTGTACATGGATGATCTCAAGTTATTTGCACCGAAGCGCCAAGACTTGATGGAGCTACTAAAAACCACTCAGATGTTTAGTAGTGCCATCAGGATGGAGTTTGGTGTAGATAAGTGTGCGGTCTTACATGTAGAGCGGGGGAGAGTTGTAAATTCTCCGAATTTGCAGCTCTCTGAAACAGTAATGCTCAAATCTCTTTCCGAGACCGAAACCTATAAGTACCTTGGTATGTCAGAGTCGTTGGGTATTTCAGTAGATGACATCAAGAAATCGGTGAAAGAGCGTTTCTTTGGTCGGCTGACAAAAGTACTTAACAGTCTTTTGTCTGGCGGCAATAAGGCGCGCGCTTTCAACGGTTGGGTGATGCCTCTATTGATATACTCCTTTGGCATACTAAGATGGAGTCAGACAGAGCTAGACGCCCTGGATAGGAGGGTGCGTCAACAGCTCACGTTGAATCGCGTGTTGCACCCACGCTCATCTGTTATGAGACTGTACATTCCACGGAAAGAGGGGGGTCGTGGCTTTTTAAATGTCAAGAACCTCCACAACCGTGAAATGTGCAATCTTAGGGATTATTTCCTCAACAATGGGAGTGGGATGCATCGCGATGTGGTGGCAGTTGACAAAGGCCTCACACCGCTCTCCTTGGCGAACGAGAACTGGCGTAAACCCGTAGTACTGAGCGCTGAGAACCGTAAGGACGTATGGAAGAGCAAGGAGCTACATGGGAGGTTCTATCGCGCCTTAACAGGGCCTGATGTGAACCTCCTAGCTTCTGTAAACTGGCTACGTTTTGGGGACCTCTTTGGGGAAACCGAAGGTTTTGCCTGTGCAATTGCAGACGAAGTAATGATGACGAACAACTATCGAAAGTATATCCTGAAGGACGGTACGGTCGACATTTGTCGGGCATGCCGCCGTCCTGGAGAGTCGCTCAGGCATATAATTTCGGGTTGTTCGCATCTTGCTAACGGCGAGTATTTGCACAGGCACAATCTAGTGGCCAGAATCATCCATCAACAACTTGCTCTTCAGTACGATCTTGTTGAGTCTGAGGTGCCGTACTATCAGTACGCCCCGGTGCCAGTTCTTGAAAATGGTCGTGCATTGCTCTACTGGGATCGCTCTATCATCACGGATAGGACTATTGTTTGCAATAAGCCTGATATCGTGTTGGTCGACCGATCTCAGCGGCGGGCAATGCTCGTGGACATCACCATTCCGCATGACGAAAACCTCGTGAAGGCCGAGAAGGAAAAGCTCAGCAAGTACCTAGACTTAGCCCACGAGGTAACTACCATGTGGAATGTTGATTCCACGATCATTGTCCCGATAGTCGTTTCGGCGAACGGCCTAATAGCGAAGAGCCTCGACCAACATCTCAAGAGGCTCTCGCTGGATGGTTGGCTCAAGGGTCAGATGCAGAAGGCGGTGATCCTGGACACGGCACGCATTGTCCGGAGGTTCCTCTCTCTGCAGCCTTGACCACCGGTAGCTTGGGCCTAGCCCCGTTGTCGGTGGCGCACTAGTTTTTAAGTTTTTTATAATTATGTTTTTTATTTAAATAATTATACCTATATTGTAAAAAACTTAAAAATTAAGAAAATAAATTAAATATCATAATAATAATAATAATAATAATAAAGAGGTAAATCATGGGGGAAACATGGCATTGTTCTTCAAATAAACGGTAATCAGCATCAGGTAAATTGCTTAACAAATTTATATTTCTTTAACTTGTGTTCTTAATTCTTAATTCTTTATTGTACACAATATAAAACACAGGAAAAAAAACAGAAATAGAGGACATGTACAAAGGCGAGCTTAACCCTGAATAGAGTTTTCTTACAGCAAACCTTTGAGGCTATACCCCTCATTATAAAATTCATCACCCTTCTAAACATTTTAATTGGCAAAATAAGTTTATGCTAACCATAACATAAACTGCCAGCTTGGTATAAACACCGACTTGTTTATGGTCGTACACTGGGACGTATTTGGAGTAAGCTGATACCGACGGACGGGACGGTCCGATTTGTTTATATTCTTTGCTAGTAGGACAATGCCGGTTTTCTTGCTGATTGGTACCTACAAGCAGGCCTGCCGTGGTCTGTATATAATAAAGTTTGGTACTTTTGTACAAACAACAGTGTTACCTACACAAAGTTGGTAATCGACCAATAGGTAGACCTAACAAGCATACTGGGCTTAATTGAATAATGGCCTGACTGGCAATAGTTTTCAAAAGAAAAAAAGCAGCCAAGTGCGAGTCGGACTCGCCCATGAAGGGTTCCGTAGCACGACGAACTACAAGAACCTGTATATTATGTTACTTGATGTAACATAATAAGGTTCTTGTAGTTCGTCGAAAGGTATATTGCGGTTTACGGTTTATGACGTAGGTATAAAAAAAAAACTACTGACTAGATCTCGTTCAAACCAAAAATCGTTGGAAGTTTACATAGTAATGTACAACATATATTTTTTTTAGTATTATCATTCTCTTACTTTAGAAGTTAGAGGGGGGGGGACCAACTTTTTTCCACTTTGGAAGTGTCTCTCGCGCAAACTATTCAGTTTAGAAAAAAACGATATTAGAAACCTCAACATCATTTTTGAAGACCTATTCATAGATACCCCACACGTATGGGTTCGATGAAAAAAAAATTTTAGAGTTTCAGTTTCAAGTATGGGGACTAGGGCATGCAGTATCGGAACCATTCTCAGAACCGGGAATTTTCGCCCGATACTGGGCTCGGAACCGGGAATTCCTGGGAATTGCGATACTTTCGATACTGACTTAATTTTTTTAATAAAACTGGCTGTATAATTATACAATGAAAGAAAAACTACTGAAAAAAACACTTTGTATTATTGAGATATATTTTTTTTATTCAGAACCGTAAATTAACCCACACACAACCACAAAATACACGATATTTTTTGTTTTTTTATAATTTATAGTTTTGCGTTTGACCGCTATCTCACCTGCTGTTAAGTGACGATGCGGTCGACGATGTAGCACGCTTACCTAGAAGATACCTATTCACTCTTGTCTTGAAAACGTTTAATTTGTTGGATTTGTTGTACTCGGAAAGACAGACGCCGGCAAGGAATTCCATTCCGCAACATAAAAGTTGAAGCAAAGCGCTTGGACAGTTGCAACATCAACCAGGTATGGATGCCGCATTTCCGTGCGTCTAGTGGTGCGATGGTAGAATGGGGATGGGGGAACTAAATTGTGAAGTTCCGTAGCACACTCTCCGAAATGTAAACTGTAGAATACCGATAGACTGGCAACTTTACGGCGATGTTCGAGACTTAGGAGCTTGGACGAGCTTGGACTCGACTAGAGTGTCGCTACCAATGAGCCTTTTGGCTGGTCTCTCAATAGCTTCCAATGCCTCAAGCTGGTATTTGGCAGAGCCATCCCAGAGATGAGAACAGTACTCCATACACGACCGGACTTGTGCTTGGTACAAGTTAAGAAGCTGTCCCAGTGTGAAGTACTGTCTCACCTTCGATAAAATGCCTAGCTTCTTCGCAGCTGTCTTGACTTTAGATCCTATGAACGAGCCAAAATTAAATTTACTGGTTAGCGTAAACCCTAGAAGCTCTAGTTGGTCTGAAATCGGAAGGGATACATCTCGGAAAGTAGAAGTCAGGTGAAATTGACTCCTCTTAGCGGAAAATAGACACGCCTGTGTTTTTGAAGCATTGAACTTCACCAAATTGGCATCGCCCCACTCTGCGACTACCTTCAGCGTTAAGTTCATGCGTTCAATCATTGCCTCTCTATGAGACTGGATCTGAGATCCACTGGAACGTGCTTCAGGTATGTATCTCTCTACAACGGTGCTGTCGTCTGCATACCCAATGATACCGGGCCTAAGCAGATCGTTGATGTACAGCAGGAAAAGTGTTGCAGAGAGAACTGACCCCTGAGGAACTCCGGCATTAACGACTACTCGAATTGATCGGTCCATCAGAAAGTCTGATACACACATAAGCCAGTGGGTAATCCATACGTAGGAAGCTTGCTTAATAGGCTGTCATGCAAAACCCGGTCAAAGATATCCAGAGAAACTGCTAAAGCTTCTCCGTTTCTGTCGATGGCTTCACTCCATAAGTGAGTGACATACGCTAGAAGGTATACGGACGGCTGTTGGATTTCGGCGAAATCCGTATAGGTCACTCAGGAGGACGGTCACTCAGGATATTCTCATTTATTTCGCGTATATCTTCATTATTATAATACTAAAACTCTCTGTGCGTGCATCGTTTTGACTTGTCTGAAATTGTTGAGATATTATCTGAATGATGTAAATTATAGGTTTGTAATTTGTCAAAATATCTAGCAATGTATACAGAAAAGTGAAACTGAACGCATAGCTAGTGTTTTTTATCGACATTTATTTATATCGTACAAGAAAACACCAATAATTGATCATTGTCATCAGTATCGAAAGTATCGAGAATTCCTTCGTGGAGAACCGGTACTAGAAAAGTTCAAAATCAGCGATATTTCCCGGTACTTTCGATACTGATACTTCCCGGGAGCATGCCCTAATGGGGACCCCATAGTTAGTTTATAGTTTTTTTTTTATTTTTATGTTAAAATCTTAATGCACTGATGAAACTTGGCGAGTAGATGTATTCTGTGAACCACAGAATACATCTACTCGCCAAGTTTCATCAGTCTAGCTCTTACGGTTTCGGAGAAAAATGGCTGTGACATACGGACGGACAGACAGACAGACAGACAGACAGACAGACAGACAGACAGACATGACGAATCTATAAGGGTTCCGTTTTTGCCATTTGGCTACGGAACCCTAAAAATGATTTAACAATTGTGTTTTACATCACTTCCTCACAAACAATGTCGAGCAATATCTCAAACTTAAGTAATAGCTTGTCAGTAAAGAGGATATAGAATAGTAAACATTAATGTTTTTACTTTCGATCGATCGGCGAATCTATGTTTAAGCATAGAAGATTGCGGTTGCCTGTTGTTATGTCGATTCCCAACAACTAATGAGGTTTCACTGGAGAGGTAGTTTGGTTTACCAAACGGTACCTGTAAAACGGCTGTTACAAATGATAGTTCGACGGAATGTTGGACGGTATCAAAAGAGGTAGTTTGGAGAAATCCGAACGGTACCTAAAAGACCAAATTATGGTTTCAAAGAGGTAGTTTGGAGAAATCTGAACGGTACCTAAAAGACCAAATTATGGTTTCAAGAGGTAGTTTGAAGAAATCCAAACAGTACTTGGGGAAAATTAAATTAAGTTTTCAAGAGGTAGTTTGGATAAATCTGAACGGTAACCTAGAAAAAAATATACTATCTTTATAGATAGGTCCAACACAGAAATGTCACAAATACTTCCGCTAGAGCCATAAAAGAGCCACCCACGCTATTGATATGAGTGGACTCACATTGTTTACTATAATATACCGGGTGCTCATTAACTGATGAGTCGGGTGATGTTTGGTTAGTTGCAGTAACCAAGCTAGACGAGAATTGTTCTCCAAATCAAAGTCATATAGACGAACGGCATTTATCGGCTAAAAAGCAAGATGTGGGAGAAAATTTTAAAAAGTTCATGGTCAGACTGTGGCATCAAAGTTTAAAGTGCAAATTTACTTCTGTGGATGAACATTGATTGAATAAATCACAGGAAAAAGTGAGTCTGTAGAAGTAGTCTGTGGAAAATTCTTTGGCTAGGTGATGAAGTTACATTGGGTACAATTCTGTGCCTCCTGTGATGAGTGATGTATCTCGAGTTGTACCCTTTTTGAGATTTTTACATAGAAATGATCAGAAAAAATTGTAGAATTTTTGGGTCTAACTCACGTTCTTCTATCTGCTATAGGTTCGGAGATAATTTGGTGCAAAGTGATATAACTGACAGGATTTTGGCAAATAAATTGTGAATATAGATATATGTCAAGTTGTAACCCCGTTGAGTAATGGCTCCACGCATTGTTTTTCGTGCTTTGTGGTATAAGAGCGATTATATTCATTTGCACAATTATTTTTTCAGGATATGTATCGTGAATTTCGATATAGGTAGAGTCATATCATTTTGAACCGATTTTTTTCAATACTGATTAGGGTACAATTCAACATGTACCTACAAATCCAAATCTAAATGTGTGTCTAACTAATGTGATAAGTGATATATCTCGACTTACATCATTCTACACAAATAAATTTTTAACTGTGAGTTATTATAATATGAATAGTATCTAAACCTCAAACCAAATCATCATATTTTTATATATAAAAAGATGTGCTAAATGATACAAGTGCTCAATGACAAAGTGATGCGGGGTTGGAGATATAGATGGGTGTTTAAACGAATAGCAGTTAATTAAACAGACTGTTTAAGTTAAGCTGATAAACAAACTTACAAAGACAACCACTTTTCGTTTAGTGATTTTCACGAAATTTAACCTTATTTTTATCACAGTAAGTATGCATACTGGTTGCACAATCAAAAAGTTGATGACCAAACCAAATTACTGCTGATAAAAAGTTAAAAGTTTTGTTAGTTAAAAAAGCAGATAAGTTTAGAAGCAATTTACAAAAGTCGCTTATAAAAATAAGCTTAAGCATAAAGTTAGCAAAAAAGTTAAGCCGTTATTCATATATCTTTAGCGAAGATGCACGGGCGTTAGTGTCGCAGCAGCCTTGAGGGAATTTATTCACGTCTGAACTTGCCATAGATCGACGCATACAAGTGACAACTTTTGGACCTTCAATTTGACCATACATTACTACAATTACAATCTATTTAACATAAATTTCTAGTGGGTACGACAAATTTACGATTAAGTATGACCGTCATACTCACATGGAGGCTGACAAACACCAAGAGTTAGTTGAAAGAAAAATTGAGGGTAAGAAGAAGTACACAAGTATTATATTCACTTGCCAAGAGATTGGTACCAGCCAGTGCGGACAGCTACAAAAATTACTGTTATCGAGATTACTCATGATGTGTTTTTATGTTTCATTTTTTTTAAACAATGCTATATTGTTACAAAAGCTAATACAGACAATGAAAAGTTTCTGTGGTGCAATGTTTGATCTGTTTTGTATGTCAAAGAAAACATATCCCGTCTATCTTTTAAAAAATAATTCAAGAATGTTGAGTAGGTACGTGAAAATAGATTGTTCTAAGCGGGATAAAGCTTGCGATATGATTATAATAAATAAGTAAGTACTCAAAGCCTACCACTTCAAGATTATAATTTCAATCCAAAAGTAGAAGGATCTATTAGATTTACTGTGCTTTATTTATGAGTATTATGAGCGCTCTCATAAATAAAGCACAGAAGTCTGTGCCACAAGAATGATGTCAAAGACTCTGCTCCGGACAATGATGATGATTCTGAGTATGAGTAATTTTAAGATCTACTATAAGGATTTTGCTATTTAATCTCATTGTTAAAACTATGTTATAATATAGCTTTAGTCCATCTACTGATCAGTATATTTTTCAGCACATACGTACTTTTTTATTCTCTTGAATTTTTTCGACGATTTGCCCATCTCATAGATTAGAATTACTGCCTTTAATGTGTTTAAAGTGTAAGTGTGTGTTGTATAATTTTGTTAAGATTGATTCTTTTTGATTTTTTAGGATTCACTCAGTGGTTGTGATCTCATGTTTTGTACTGAGTAGGTTTACATTGCTTATTGTGATACCTGAGTAAAATTGATCTCTGCCATTTTTTAGTAGTCAAGTTCACAGCTTCTTGCATTCAAAAAGATCTCAATTTACTTCTGTTCATAATTTTGATAAATCTGTGCCTTATTTACAAGTAAATTCATAATTTTGAAAAAGTTTTATAAACCTTAATTATTTTTCTAATACTTGTATTCATTTACACAATGAATTGGTATTTTAATGAAGGGTTTAACTTGACTTGTATCATTTAACACATCTATAAAAAGGCTAGAATTTTAGCTAACTGATACAGTTCAAGTAAATTATCAAAATAAGGCACTGAGAAGTAAATCAATCTAATCTTTGGGCTAGTATTTTTATCATTTGTTTGAGCAACATTGTGTTTGAAACATATTCTGACGAGTTATTCAATTGTTTCACTTCTTGTATATCTGTTTACACAAAGACCACATTTTATTAATATTATAGGTGTAACATGATTTAACTGAACTTGTATCATTTAACACGTTATTTTCACATATTTATAAATGATTAAAGGTACATCTCACAGGTTTTTAATAAATTACTTCAAAACTATAATATTTACCCCGAAAATTAAAATGCACAATGAAAGTGAATATATTTATCTACAAAAGAAAGTACTTAAGTGCAGAGGCGTATTTAAAGATTTGGCGCCCCGGGCCAAAAAGATATGCCGCCCCATAAATTTTTCGGAAAAAAAGTTTTTTTTTTACGTACCTACCTACTACCTAAATAGGTTTGCGTTTGAGCACACCCTGCCAATATTTTATATTTTATTTATAAAATATATAAGAAATGGTGGGAGGAGGCCCAGAATAGGGGGAACTGGAAGTCTTTGGGGGAGGCCTTTGCCCAGTAGTGGGACAATGTAGGCTGAAGAAAAAAAAAAAAAAAGCAGCCAAGTGCGAGTCGGACTCGCCCATGAAGGGTTCCGTAGCATCAAGTAACATAATAAAGGTTCTTGTAGTTCGTCGAAAGGTAAATTGCGGTTTACGTTTTTTTTTTTTTTTACATAACATAGAACATCCTTTGGCTACAATCTCACCTGATGGTAAGCGACGATGTAGCCGACGATGAAGCAGGATGGTCTAGAAGACACCTATTCACTCTTGCCTTGAAGAGGCCCAGATTGTAGTTATCAGGAAAAACAGCCGTCGGCAATGAGTTCCATTCCCTGGAGGTTCACATAATGAAGGTGGAGCTAAAACGCTTAGTGCGAATGGGTGGTATGTTAACCAGGTATGGATGGTACTGAGCCGTGCGTCTGCTAGTCCTATAGTGGAAGGGAGATGGTGGTATGAGATCATGCAGTTCCTGACTACATTCCCCAGAATGTAACCTATAGAAGATCGATAGGCAAGCAACTTTGCGACGGTGCGCCAGACTCTGGATCTTAGCCTGCGCCATGTGCTGCTCGCCTATCAGCCTAAAAGCTCTTCGTTCAATTGAGTCTAGGGCAGCGAGTTGGTGTTTGGCAGAGCCGTCCCACAGGTGACAGCAGTACTCCATACCAGACCGGACTTGTGCTTTGTAAAGGCTAAGAAGCTGTCCCGGTGTAAAGTACCGCCTTACCCTGTTTAGGATGCCAAGCTTCATGGAGGCTGTTTTAGCCCTAGACTCAATGTACGAGCCAAAGTTGAGAGCAGGCGTAAGTGAGGCACCAAGGAGGTCTAGGTGATCCCTTATCTCTATAGGTACATCTCGGAAAACAGGAGCTTGGAGAAACTGACTCTTCTTCGCTGAGAATAGACAAGCCTGCGTTTTCGATGCGTTGAATTTGACCAAATTGGCGTCACCCCAGTTAGACACCAATTTGAGTTTCAAATTCAAGCGCTGCAGCATTGCCTCTCTCTCTAAATAAATTTTTGAGTTTCAGTTTCAAGTATGGGGACCCCCAAAATTTATAGTTTTTTTTCTATTTTTGTGTAAAAACCTTAATGCGGTTCACAGAATACATCTACTCGCCAAGTTTTATTAGTCTAGCTCTTACGGTTTCGGAGAAAAATGGCTGTGACATACGGACGGACAGACAGACAGACAGACATGACGAATCTATAAGGGTTCCGTTTTTGCCATTTGGCTATGGAACCCTAAAAAGTATGAGTAGCGGCACGTAACTTTAGCGCTGACCGTTATTACGCAGAAGTCAAAATTAAGGTACCTGAGGGGGGCTAGCGAGATGAAGGGCAGGCGTGCGTAGAGCCGATTGGCTCTCCGCTCGAGTTCCCCTCCCCACACCCATACCACACCCCGTGCACATACAGTGTACAGTCGCGTTCTCAATAATTGTGTTGTTATTGACTGCTAAGAAGTTTTTCTTTTTCTACTCCCCATAAACTTGTCAAAAGTTTATGTCTTAGGTACCTACTATAAATGTTTGGACATCTTACTATTTAACATTACATTAAAATCATGTCATTATAATTATTTAGCTAATAAGTCCATTGAAATGTAACAATTTAAGGACCGAATATTGCATTTTTGATAAAGGACGCAATTTTATTTTTGGGATATGTGTCAATAATAGCTTAACTCCAAGTTTATGGGGTTGCCGCCCTTGTTTCCCGGCCGCCATCTTCGATAAAGGCGTGCAAACACTTTTTTCGCGATATCTCGGAAACTATGCGTCCTACAAAAAATTCATCAAGGAATAATTTATAGGAAATCGCTTTGCTAAAAATATGTATATAACTTTTTGCCTTAAATTTAAAATTAAAGAAGTAATAAGCAAAAAGGGGAGAAATTTTGTCTAGAAATTTTCTCACTTTTTTGCTTATTCACTTTATTACTTCTTTAATAATAATAATAGTCGTAGCAGGTAGATGTTAATTTGTCCCCAAACGGTAACCCGCACCTTTTCTACCTGCCTAACATTATCGAAAATGTACACTCCTCTTAGAAATTACTACAAGAAACAATAATTTGAAAAGTTCTATAAGTAAGGAAAGTAAGGAAAAGAGTTAGCAATGAAAAAATGTAAAGCTTATGTAACATTTCAATTGACTAAATAATTATTTAAAGTTATAATTGTATTGCGTGCGCGACAGTACACATGCGCAGCTATCCCCTCCGCGTATCGCTCAGCGCTAGACTTACGTGCCGCTAGCCACTAGTCCACCCGCGACCGCGCCGCCGCCCCGGCTGCTTTACAACACGAGAAACGAAAGTCGAAGCGTCCCGACTAGTCCCGAGTCACTCACGAGCGACGGAGTTCGCCTCGCCCCGCTCTCGCCCGTTCCCGTTGACCGGCCGCCGGCCAACCGCCCCGTTAAAATTAACGTTATTTTTATGAATTTCATCTTTTGTTCGTTCGTTCGACGAACGAGGTTAGTTTTGGTTAGTAGGCTTTCTAAAATTGCTTCAGGGATGTAAAGTCAGATATATTTAGGGTCGTGGGGCGGCAATGGCTTAGACTGGCACAGGATCGAGGTAGATGGCACAAACTAAGGGAGGCCTATACCCAGCAGTGGGTGAAGTCGGGCTGTGGATGATGATGATGATGATGTAAAGTAAAAAAGGCGCACGAATCTGAACGAGGGGCGGCTCGCGCCGCCCCTCGCAGCCTGCCGCCCCGGGCCATGGCCCTCTTGGCCTAAGGGTAAATACGCCCCTGCTTAAGTGTAACCTAGCCTACTTAGTCAATGAACTAGAATTTTTCAAACCTTGTTTTTGCTCTCCTGTAAAATGACAATTTTTGACCTTTATCACCTATCACAGGAGGCACAGAATTATTTCCGTAACAAATTCTTGGGTGACGGTAGATAGACAACTGGAAAATTTCGATGCATTTGGGTCGAGTAAAGAGTAATATAGCAAAAATATATCAATAAATAAATCGAAACATATAAAGGAAAACCCCGTACCAAATAAATTCTTACCTGTCTACGGTGTGGTGAGAATCGTACGGCAGAAAGGAAAACTTGCCAGCGTGTAACAAAAAATTATGGATGCTATAAAGGCCATTCCGTCGGTATTGTCCAACGCGAGTGATAAAACGACAAGCTACCGTCTCATTCAAGATAGCGGAAAAAGTAAAAAAAAAATTGTAGAAATGCTTCTATATTCTTAAAGTAAATGGCATGTTATAGGCGATGATACATGGAATAGACTCAAAAGTTGTGATGTCCAGGTGAAAAATCAGACAAATAATCCTTCCAAAGAATCCAAGTTTTAAGGTAGCAAATAGGTATAACCTTATAGTTCTAGGATTATTTGACACTGTGATTAAGGTGAAAAATCAAGAGAAAATGGTGACATTCTGTGTTGAAGATGGCACAAGAAATTTGTTAAGGAAAAATACTGCAATTGAGCTTGGTGTTCTTAGGGCAGGATTGGATAATAAACACAGTTCAAGAGGGTAAATTTCCTAAAATTAAAAATATTCATATTCCGATCGATGAATCTTCAAGCCAGTCTTTCAAGTGCCGTAGAGTTCCAATCCTGTGGGAACCGAAAATAAATCTAAAAATATAAAAGCAGTAGACATTACCACCTTCATGTAGCAAAAGGGTGCTTAACGAGCGTCTCATGTTGGGAATATCTGTTGTGTGCTCCGAAATATTTTAAAATAAACACTTAGTGAATTTTATGGATGATTATCGTTGTTTTCGGGAGCGATGAGAACCAACATGACGCGGCTAAATAAAGTTTTGCAAGCATTAAATTACACCAATGTACTACTTCATGTGAGTAAATACATGTATAAGGTTAATCAATAAATTACTGCGGTCACAAACTTACATGTAATGGCGTCCAACCTCATGCTAAATGAATTGAGTCTTTTAGATAATCTAGAACCGTAGAGGTGCAGAGCTTACTAGGATTTGTGGATTATTTAGGTAAATATATCCCTAATTTAACCACACTCACTGATCCGTAACGTAAATGGCTTAGACTGAAAAAGGTGTCATCATTGCCCCGTATTGGAAGGGTATACAATCAAAAGCATTTGTTGCACTGAAGTATGCAATTACTAAAATTGAAACTTTGGGTTACTATTATGCAATGTGGCCGCAGGTTTTGCTGATGCTAGTCCTGTTGAGTTAGAAACTGTCCTTCTTCAGAATGAGGCCAGTGGGATGAGAATCATTGCATATGGTGAGCTTTAAATGATCGTGGAAAACGTTATTGCCAAACAGAAAAATAAATTCTCGTTTAGGTTGGGCGGTAGGAAAATTTAATATGTATCTGTTTGGAAAGAATAACTTTGGATTAGTGAGCGATCATGAACCGCTAGAAGTAATAAAAACCGTGCACAAGAGTGAACATTGGGTGTTACGATTGCAATCATTATCTAAATATATAAAACTCTTACGTTACTGACTGACTGACTGACTGACTGACTGACAATCAACGCACAGCCTAAACCGTTAGTTCTAGAAGCATGAAACTTGGAGGGTATGTTGCTCTTTTATAGCAAAAGTGCATTAAGAAAGAAAATCGGAAAATTATTTCCCTAAAAGAAAAAAAAAAAGGAAAAAGTTTCATTAAAATTCACAAAAAATTGCTTTACAAAATACGCAAAAAAACAGTAAAAAAAAATCTGTCACCAAATTTGAATACACACAAAAGTTTACATAAACCCCACCGCAACCACTAAGACAAAATCGCGGAAAACACCTATCATACCGAAACAAAACACCGCAACGCTTCAAAAAACGGCAAAAGTACCTGCTCAAAACTATGGTAACCAGCTGGTCATGTCAAATAAAAAAAGTCTGATTCGATTATACACCAACACGCATACGAAACCCTAAATTAGCCACTAACATAAAATCACAAAAAATGGCTTTACAAAATACGCAAAAAAAACCATTAAAACGCTTCAAAAAACGGCAAAAGTACCTGCTCAAAACTATGGTAACCAGCTGGTCATGTCAAATAAAAAAAGTCTGATTCGATTATACACCAACACGCATACGAAACCCTAAATTAGCCACTAACATAAAATCACAAAAAATGGCTTTACAAAATACGCAAAAAAAACCATTAAAAAATTTTCAGCTACCGCAGCATCTGTCACCAGGTTTGAATACACACAAAGGTTTACATAAACCTCACCGTAACCACTAAGAAAAAATCGCGGAAAACACCTATCATACCGAAACTAAACACCGCAACGCTTCAAAAAACGACTAAAGTATATGCTCAAAACTATGGTAACCAGCTGGTAATGTCAAATTAAAAAAATCAGATTTGATTATACACCAACACGCATACGAAACCCTAAATTAGCCACTAATATAACATAAAATCACAAAAAATGGCTTTACAAAATACGCAAAAAAAACCATTTAAAAAATTTCAGCTACCGCAGCATCTATCACCAGGTTTGAATACACACAAAGGTTAACAAAAAAACCAATGATAACCACTTAGACAAAATTGAGGGAATCATCTATCATACTTAAACTAAACACCGCTGAAAAAAATCGGGTACAACAGCACCTGTCTTCAAATTCAAATACATTCTAAAGTACATGCTCAAAACTATGGTAACCAGCAGTTGATCATGTCAAATTAAAAATCTGATTCGATTATACACCAACACGCATACGAAACCCCAAATAAGCCACTAATATAACATAAAATCACAAAAAATAGCTTTACAAAAAACGCAAAAAAAAACATTAAAAAAAATTCAGCTACCGCAGCATTTGTCACCAGGTTTTAATACACACAAATGTTTACAAAAAACCGATGATAACCACCAAGACAAAATCGCGGGAATCATCTATCATACTTAAACTAAACACCGCTGAAAAAAAACGGCTGCAACAGCACTCACCTTCAAATTCAAATACACTCTAAAGTACAAGCTCAAAACGATGGTAACTTGCATTTGATCATATCAAACTAAAAAAACAAGATTCAATTATACACCAACGAATACGATAGCCCAAATTAGCCACTTAAACAAAATCACGAAAAAGAGCTTTACAAAATACGCAAAAAAACATTTAAAAAAATTCAGCTACCGCAGCATTTGTCACCAGGTTTTAATACACACAAATGTTTACAAAAAAACCGATGATAACCACCAAGACAAAATCGCGGGAAGCACCTATCATACCAAAACTAAACACAGCTGAAAAAAATCGGCTACAACAGCAGTTACCATCTTTCGAACACACTTTATATAGTTTTGATTGCAAACTCAAAACTAAGGTAACCAGAACTTGGTCATGTAAAACCAACGCATACATAACCCAACTTAGCCACTAAGGCAAATTCACGAAAAATAACTCTCAAAATATAAGCAAAAAACAGTGAAAACATATCAATAGTTGTCCGCTTTCCACCATAAAATATTTTCTTTTAAACGAACTCAAACTATGAATTTATACTAACCACGCGGACGAAGTCGCGGGTGTCAGCTAGTTACAATTAAAATCATAATAATGTAGTCCGGGAAACACAATATGGCTTTGTCACTGTCGCGGTTGTGTCAAAATATTACAGCACCCAAGCCGTTTGGTGATGACAACTATGTATTTTTAGTGGGTGGTCCATCTCGTCCAATTGTAATAAGCTGAAGCAAGCTTGCCACTATAAGCGAGTCACTATAACTACTCGGTGTCTTTAATGATAGTTGGGATCCGAGCGTGAATATTTAAAAAGATTTGGCTCCAGAACTTTGGTTCCAAGACAGCTTACTTGTACGAGCGAATATGCTGATGTTTCAATCAAGATGACGGTCTTAAGTACTGGTCGCTGCTCATGAGGGCCATTCTGAAATGGTCGCTATGAAAACTCGATTGAGAACCAAATTATGATGGCCCAAGATTGACTAAGATGCCGAGCACTATGCGAGGCCTTGTAAAGGCTGTACTCTTGATTCTACTTCAAACACTCCCAATTCTATGCGAAGGCGAGATCTACGAGTACCTGTGTAACCCTAGATAGGTGTAGCTTTAGATTTTCTTAGTCCATTGCCTAGTGAGCATCACCTACTTGTCACTGTCGATTATTTCAGTCGCTACAAAGAAATAAAAATAACGTGCTTGTGTCAAGTGCACGGAAAAAGCTTCTCTGAGTCACACTTAAAATCCTTCATTTGTGGCACGATAAAAATAATAAAATAACTAAGGTCACTGACACTACATACGCGGCCTACAGACTGAAGGAATGGTTTTTCTTAGATTATATACCGGTAAACCATCAGCAGAGCTCTATTACAGACGCCAATTTAGAGAGAAACTACCCTCAATCATAGATATCGAGTATGCACACTCTGATTTTTAAACAAAAGACAAGGATGCAGACATGAAAGCAAAAGGAACAGATTGTGCAGATACAAGAAAGGCTAGCACAGAAAATACAATTGAAAGTGGGGAAAAGTATGCATATAAAAAATATGGTAAAGGAAAACGAGTTATCAAGCACATTTAATGATGCACCACATTGGGGAAAAAGTAATTTAATAGTAGAAAATGAAAGAAACTGACAGATCATCATCATCAACTCGATACAGTCCACTGCTGGACATAGGCCTCTCCCATGGGGCACCACTGAGCCCGGTCTTTGGCTCTTCTCATCCAGTTGCTGCCGGCCCTGCGCAAGTCGTCGCTCCATCTAGTCTGAAGGCGTCCTACACTACGTTTGCCTAAACGCGGTCTCCACTCCAGAACTCGTTTATCCCAGCGGTTATCGGTTCTTCGGCAAACATGACCGGCCCACTGCCACTTCAGCTTGCTAGTTCTTTGGGCTATGTCGGCAACATTGACGTTATACTTCAGAATCAGAATCAGTTATTGTTTAACTGTGTACCTACATGAAGGCATTTTAGGAAAAACTAAATTTTTCATTTAAAACGGGTAGAAGAAGAATGGAAGGTTAGTTCGGATATAAGCGATTTAAGCACTAACAATAACAGTGATCGCGAAGTGAATTGTATTGAAATTTATGTGATGAATATCGTTTATTATGCCTAAAATTGATCAATATGGTTTACTATGATTTTGGGAATTGAATTGTATTGAGATGTGTTTAAGGTAACTGATTATAACTGATGAATATTGTTTATTATCATTTTTGCTAAACAATTTAAGATCGAGCGTGTGTAAGATAATATTAATTTATTTTCTTTTTTGTAAAAGGTAGATGTAATGTATTAAAGAATACCGCACCGACTGGTGTAGCTGACTAGACACTCTAGGCAGTTGACGTACGAAACATGCGTTCGTTGGGCACTGGTTGTCAGACTGCCGCACCAGGCGGATGTGTGGTTTGTTACTCAAGAAAGTGTTTAATTTGGTACCCAAGCAACCTGTACAGGTAGCATTATACTAGATAGGTAGCTAAAATAGGTGTAGGTAAGAGTTGACATGTACTTGATTTGGTGGCATCAAAAACCACGCTAGGTTGAAAAACCTGTGTTGTGGTTTTCGATTCTTCCTTCGGTTAATAAAATATGTAAACATGTACTGTGACGTAATTGTCATTGGACGGGTAGGAGTCGGGTAGGCTAGTATTAGGTAGGAGTTTATATTGATTTTGATTTTGATTTCGATTTAATCTAAGATAGGTAGAAAACCCAGGTAGGCTACGCAGGTTCTTACATAGGTAATCAAAAGAAAAACTTATACTATAAAGGTACTTATACTATATTATACTATAAAGGTACATAACTATATCGAGAGGACATCCAGTAGGTAAGTAGGTAAGCGAAACCAATAATTAAGTCCTGGCTAGAATGTTTGATTAGGTAAATTGTTGACTACATGTTTCATGACAAATACCTCGGTGTTGATTTGGTAATCATTGTATAGCGATGATAGAGAAATCCCAATGATCCCTTTGCAGATCATTTCTTTGGCTCCTACTCCAAATATTATTCCTTGGCATCTTTTGCGTTTCATTCCTAAAATTTGTGCTGCATTTTCGGTGATCAAGGATGTTTGTGATCCTTGATCGATCAACGCTCGTAACGTAAGATGGGTGCTGTCAGCCTTGGTCACGTTCACCAACGCTGTTGCTAGAAGGATTTCCCCTGCCTCTCCCTGTAAAACATGGGCATTACCCCTCTGCTGACTTTGCTGGGAATTGTCGGCTTCATATTGTGTTCGCGATGAAATTTGAACTCTGTTTGTTGATGCGTTGTGCAATAGAGTATTGTGTTCTCCTTCGCACTCTTGGCATCTTTTTTTAGAGAAACATTTCTTATTGCTATGTGACATAAGGCAGTTTTTGCAATGGGATAATTTTTCGACAGTCTTCTGTCTCATGTAGGGCGGCATTTCAAGGAATGTTTCGCAATGATATAGCCTGTTATGATCGTTCAAGTTACAAACTGCGCATTTCGTAACTTTATTCTGGAATTTATCGTTTGAGTTTTGATAACCTTGATCTTGATTGAATTTATGACTGGTAAAAGATTTGAAAAAATGAGTTTTCTTGTTTTTTGACAGCTCTTGCTGCTGAGTTTTTGCTTCGGGCTTGCGCCTAGAAGTTTCTAGAGAAGAAAATTTAAGTTCAAGAAAATCTAGTAGATCTGAAAGAGTAGGAAGCTCTTTTGGATTTTTTAATGACTCGACGTAATCTATATGCGTGTCCGCATCCAATTTGTTGGAAATGATGTATACGACGATTGGGTCCCAGGTACTTGTGTCGATTCCTAGGGCCTTTATTGCGTTAAGGCACTCGTTAGTGGTATCATAAACATTCTTAATGGCTTCTGCCGATTGCTGCTGCAATGTAGGTAAGTTAGTTAAGGTATTCATATGGCTGTTGAATATTAACTTTAAATTATTGTAGCGACGTATGAGTATATTCCAACTCACTTCATAGTTATCAGAGGTAATTAGTAAATGCTGTACCAATTTTTCTGCTTCGCCCTTGAGCTTGCTCTTGAGGAACTGCATTTTTTGGGCGTTCGATAGAGACATATTATTGTGCACCGCCTCTACGAATAAATCCTTGAAGGACACCCACTGTTGATAGTTTCCGCTGAAGGTAGGTATATCCATCTGTGGCGTTGATGTTTCTCTATGATGCTGAGACCACATTTTTTCATTGAGCGACTTTTTGATGTTATTAAACTGTCGTTCATACCTATTATAGGTTTGCTCATACTCGAAATTATCCTCGTAGAGCTCTCCATCAATTTCCCAATGCAGGGAGTCAATAACTGACCAACGGTTCTGTACTGACTGTAATGTATCCTCGAACTCCCATTTGCTAGAGAGGTTTTCGATGTTTACTGAATGTAACGTCCTGATGAATGCCTTGAAGTTACTTTGCTGCTTCCTTAGCATTTCATCTAGCTTGCTGCTAGTTCCTTGCCCACTGCTGCTGCGTGGAACTTGGAAACCGGACTCTTGTTGATGCGGTTGCTGCCTTGCATCTTGCGTCTCGGCTCTCGTTT
Organism: Thera obeliscata; assembly: GCA_947578465.1. Classification (NCBI taxonomy): domain Eukaryota; kingdom Metazoa; phylum Arthropoda; class Insecta; order Lepidoptera; family Geometridae; genus Thera; species Thera obeliscata. Next base: position 14,993,741 of record OX387912.1, on the reverse strand, counting down.
GCCCTCCTGTTGCTAGAGGTGTAGCCGGACGCCGGAATGTTCCTTACCCGCTGCTGCTGCGTGGCATTTGGAAGCTGGACTCCGGAAGCTGTTGCCTTGCTTCTGGTGTCTCAGCCCTGGTTTGCCCTCCTGTTGCTAGAGGTGTGGCCGGACGCTGGGACGTTCCTTGCCCGCTGCTGCTGCGTGGCATTTGGAAGCTGGACTCCGGAGGCTGTTGCCTTGCTTCTGGTGTCTCGGCCCTGGATTGCCCTCCTGTTGCTAGAGGGGTAGCCGGACGCTGAAGCGTTCCCTGCCCGCTGCTGCTGCGTGGCATTTGGAAACTGGACTCCAGAGGCTGCTGCCTTGCTTCTGGTGTCTCGGCCCTGGATTGCCCTCCTGTTGCTAGAGGTGTAGCCGGACGCAGAAGGTGTTTATCGTCTGCTTTTGCGTCAGATGACAAATACTTTTGTAAATATGAACGTGTATCAACGTAAAAATCTGAAGTACGCTTATATGCGTCAGTTACAAAGTAATCTCCAGTTTTATCATCAAATTCGCACAATTTGCTGTGATTGCACTGAAATTCTTGCCAATAAGTTTCTAAAGAGCTCAGCTTTCTATTTATGTTCGCTGAGGTCCTGCGCTCAGGACCGTCCTTTTTAAAGTTGGTCAGGACCTGTTCCATTCCTGCCATGACTTGCTGTTGATTTGCTATGAGATCATCCATCTTGTAGCGATGGTATTGATAGCTTGTAGAGAGTAGCGAAATACTAACTCACCGAAGACTGCTTTCTCACCTACAGAGCAATGCTATGTCCTGTGGTAATCCAGACTGGGCACATAAAACACAAAATGCTTTTCACGTTTTTTGGACCCGCCTTCGGAGGCTCGAAGGACCATTGATGTACGGGACATCAAGAATAGAAGTAGTTTAATTTGACACACGTTTATTTATTGCTTTACAAAAGGTGTTGATGAGTCGCGGGTTGTTGAAAGACTGAACGCGCCCGCTCGGTTTCCACGCGTTTGCATGAAAATACAGTGTTAGCAAAACTGTACGGTATGTGGACCGTACAACAATACTGTCCAGACAGAATAGGTACTAAGATAACAGGAATTGTGTATGTTTAAATCTATTTCAGCAGATTTTTTTGCGAATTAATAAAAAAATAAAAAAGTAGAACAGTATGCAAATACAGGGTGTACCTTCATTATTTAGGAAGAAATAAAACCATCGAGTGACACTTCAATATCGGGTTTATTGCAATTAATAGGTGTTCCTTGTTACGTCACAGCGCGAGTGTGGAGGGCCCTTGCTCTAGCTCGTCGAGGTCGATCACCGCGTGACGTCACAGCGCGAGTGTAGGGGGCGGGGGCCCTTGCTCCGGCTCGTCGAGGTCGAGCGCGGCGTGACGTCACAGCGCGAGTGTGGGGGGCGGGGGCCCCTGCTCCGGCTCGTCGAGGTCGAGCGCGGCGTGACGTCACAGCGCGAGTGTGGGGGGCGGGGGCCCCTGCTCCGGCTCGTCGAGGTCGAGCGCGGCGTGACGTCACAGCGCGAGTGTGGGGGGCGGGGGCCCCCACACGCGCGGCGTGACGTCACAGCGCGAGTGTGGGGGGCGGGGGCCCCTGCTCCGGCTCGTCGAGGTCGAGCGCAGCGTGACGTCACAGCGCGAGTGTGGGGGGCGGGGGCCCCTGCTCCGGCACGTCGAGGTCGAGCGCGGCGTGACGTCACAGCGCGAGTGTGGGGGGCGGGGGCCCCTGCTCCGGCTCGTCGAGGTCGAGCGCGGCGTGACGTCACAGCGCGAGTGTGGGGGGCGGGGGCCCCTGCTCCGGCTCGTCGAGGTCGAGCGCGGCGTCGATCATGGTGGTGTCGTGCAGCAGGCGCAGGCGCGACGCACTCAGCGCGCCCGCACTCACGCCGCGTGACGTCACACCACCCACCACCACCTCTGCAATACCACAAAATAAACAAATAATACAGACAATCCACACAACACTATCTAGCCCTAAACTAAGCAGATATTGTACTATGGGAACCAAATAGCACATATTATAATACTTGTATACATTTTTTTTGTAAATCTTTCCTTTAAACAGATATAATATCTATATATTCTGAATCTCGGAAACGGCTCTAACGATTTTCATGAAATTTAGTGTACAGTGGTTTTTGGGGACGATAAATCGATCTAGGTAGGATTCATTTTAAGAAAGTGAAAATTGATCAGTTATTCCTCTTTCGCTAAAAAGTTATTTAAGATAATATGATTAAACTTTAGTTTTCACCTTGCAGCGGCACCGGATCTAGATCTAACGAACGATTCATGTACGCGTGCCGCGTCTCACTCTCGAACAGATTGCTGTAGCTACCGGCGAGCGGCGGGGGGGGCACCAGCACCGGCGGGGGCGGGGGCACCGGGGGCGGGGGGAGCGGCGCCTCCTCGGGGGGCAGCGCGCCGCGCCGGTCGATGAGGCTGGGCGCGAGCGGGCCGCACAGCACGTGCCAGCAGTTGGCGCACGCGTTGCCGCGCGAGTACGGGTTGGGGTGGGCGAGGCCGCCGCGCCGCATGGAGAAGGCGCCCTTGATGTCCTCGTTGGTGGTCTGGTCGGTGGAGGCGAGGTACGTGTGGAAGCCGGCCAGCCCCAGCACCGACCACACGGACAGGAAGCACACGGCGGCCGTGAGCGCGGACGCGGGCGTGGCGCGCAGGGCCGCCGCCAGCCCCGCGCCGCCTGCAGCCCCGCCCGCCGCCAGCGCCAGGTGCGCCACCGCGCACGCGAACACCCACACCGCCAGGAACGACAGCGACACCACGAACGCGTAGAAGTAGCGGTAGTTGCGCCGCCCCACGCAGTTGCCCACCCACGGGCAGTGGTGGTCGAACCGGTCCACGCAGTTGTCGCACAGCGAGCAGTGCGAGGCGCGCGGCGGCCGGAACATGCGGCACGTGAAGCAGTACTTGAGCTTGACGGCGCGGCCACGCACCAGGACCTCGCGCGCACGCGGCGGCGGCCGGGCCGTGGGGGCGCACGCGGGGGACGCCGGCTCGGCCGCGTCCGCCGCCTCGGGCGCGGACGCGCGCGGGATGATGCCGGGGTCGGAGAGCGCCGTGCGCAGCAGGGCCGCCAGCGTGAAGGCGCAGAGCGCGGCGCCCACGCACGGCACGGCGGGCGACACGCGCGCCGCCAGGAAGGGGCAGTCGAAGGCGAAGTGCAGCGCGCACGTGCCCGCGATGAGCGCCAGCGTGAGCGCGAACACGCCGGGGTGCGGCGCCGTCATCAGCCGCCCGTCGCACCAGAACCGGTTCCGGCCCGCGAACACCTCCCACTTGCGCGTCACGCGCCGCCCGGCCATCGCACCATCCCCTCCCCCGCCTCCCTCCGCACCCACGCCCTGCAACCACCCTTATTGTTTACTACAAAACCAAATACCTAGCCTACAGTCTCCTGAAACGCCATGGAGATTAGGGCTTTCATGCACAAAAGTCACAACCCTGAGCAGTAAAGATTACCATGACACACGTGGAACTGGCACCTAGACTCACCTAACATTAAGACATTTCAAAATGATCTGAATAAATAGGTAATGCAACTGAATAAATAAATTTGAATTTATTTATAATTTAGACCAGTAGGTATACAAATTTGATTACTAACAATCTTTTTCAATTATTATCTTATCAATTTTTTTCCAATTTCAAATAAAAAGTTGAATTATGTTGATAGCCTACATTAACTATGTAAGTACCTGCTTAATATATTTCATCATCATCATCATTATCATCAAACTCTTTGAAAAAACCTGACTATTACTGAATGGTAGGTAATGTTTTTCACATAATTTATTGTGTATGACCCTACAGATACCTGTTTTTATGCACAGATACTTGCAGATAATAGTTATTTGTTATACAAGAGTGCAAAGCTGCTTTTTAACCGCATGCTCAATTTTAATGACCGAGCAAGCGAAGGATTCAAATATTTAACCACGAGCGTAGAGAGTGGTTTAAAAGTTAGAATTCTAATCGTTGGCGAAGGAATCAAAAGAGCACAAGGTGAAAAATCTTTGCACTCGAGTGCAACACGTAACTAACTTTTCATAATGCAAAAAAAAAACATGGCGCGACTAAAAGTAACACACCAAGAAGGTTCCGAGTATGAGTTTTTAACAAATTTAAAAAGGTTGCATGATAAATTCGGCACCATGCAGGTTGAAGTAAATAAGCTTTCATCCCACCAGCTCTGAAAGTGTAAAAACGGCTTTTGCAGTCAGCAATATCTGACAGCAAAAACACACTTTTCGAGCTGGTGGGATGAAAAATATTATATCGACGGGTTCCGGGCCGATTGTATTTAGCGACACTCTGGGCGATATAGACTTTTATACATATTTGGAATCAGCAAATTTTTCTGCGTCGTTTGAGCTGGGTTTGGTGACGATCGGAGCACTTTTGTGTCGCTTAATACAACCGCATTTTTGGGGCCCATTTTGGACTGCAATGTATGAAGCAACACAAAATATTGACAAATTTAGGAATTGTGTACTTAAGCTCACTACCAAATACCAGACAGTCGTTTAAACTTTTTTCCTGGAGCAACAGTTCACAGGTAACGTAGGTTAAAGCATTTAGCCTGACCTTATAAATATATAGAAATGTTGCTTCATATAATTAGCCTCTTTGTTAAATTCTTATCCAGTGTCGCTCGCTTAATACAATTAGCTTTGTCTTATAAATATACAAGAATGTTGTTTAATACAGTTAGCCTCTTTGTCAGATTCATACTCAGTGTCGGTCCATACATTTAGCTCTGAAGTCTCTTTAGCAAATGAAGGAGCATTTGGTAGAGAAAGATGCCTCAAAGAAAAGGTTCGAATGTCAAGGAGAACTTCCAAAAAAGAATAGATCCATTATTTGTACCTCGTTCAACCTTCAAAAGGTATTGAATACCCCGTAAGGAAGCGGCACAACACTCTTTTGGAACAAGAAATCATAAACCTAGGCGGTTAAATCATTTAGCCAGGAATAAGAAACAATAATCATAAGCGGTTAATTCATTTAGCCTGGAACAAAAAAAAGTAAAATATGGGTCATTTTGTATTAAGCGACATAAAACTTTGTTAAAAATAGGAATATAAGAAAAAAACATGAATCCGATTATGGGGAATATGTTATAAAAACAATAAAATTCTTCTTTTTTTAAAAATAATGACGATTTGCTTAAGTTATATTTTTTTTTCTAAAAATCGACACTTTAAACTGACTGCTCTCCTGTAAAGTTCAAAAACTGTCACTTAATACAAATAGCCCGGAACCCATCGATATTATGTGCCCTGTGCGGGCTTAATAAGCTTTGCTGACGGATATTCTAACTGTAGCTGAATACCACACCTTGTGCGTTGATTATGCCACTGGCGCATGGAGTGGCCCCAAGAGTGGAGTTAGACACTAACTCTTTATGCCCTAAGGCATGTATATTTAACAATGTAGAGGTTAGATCGAAAAGTTAAACAAAACTTATTATATAGATACCAAGCACTTGCTTGGGTATCCCTTGGGTATTTATGTGGTAACCTACATAAATAACTAGTTTTAAGAGAATATTCCTATTTTAGTGTGTACAAGTGTTACAAGAAGCTTCCAGGAATGAAACCTAAAACAGAGCCTTAGCTAGCACAATAAGTATAAGTATTATAATATGTATGTATGTATGTAACACAAGAGGATGCAGCAGCACTTGTTAGAGGAGCCTCCTCACAGGGCACACTCAACTTAACATTATGTAAATAGTGTAAAGCTTACCCAAATAAACTTCGTATGGCAATAACTAATTTGGTTTCTGAGGAACACCAAGTAAATTAAAGGAAAAAACTCAAAAAAAGTTATCTTAAAACTTTGTCCAACTTTGATTGGTCCAGGATTTGAGTTATTGAGTTCCGTCGGAGAATTCAGTTCAATCTATCTAAAATATATTTCCTTGATTTTCGATAAGCAACGCTTTATCTTCAATAGCACAAACAATAGGTATTGTAAATTTAGATATTTGAAAAAATATTTTTCGCATAAAATGTAGATAAATACTGACACTGACTGTGTGTTGATCAGATCAGGCAGGCAGTGTTGCCATGCCAGTGCCAGATTGCCAGCCAGTGGCAGGATATGATAGTCAAATCAAATTTAACATGAAACAAACGGAAACGTAATGGGGTCTCTACACATTTGCCCATGCTGGCCCACTACAGGCCAACGCCAATGTGTACAGGGGGTATTGGTGTATGTTGGCGGACATTGGCGGGTATTGGTGTATGTTGGCGGCAAGCATGGCGCGCAATCGGGGAGTTGTCGGTTTTTTGGGCACACTTCAAAGGAATCGTGGCGTAGCCTGGCCTGTGGTGTTTACACAATCGGCCAATGTTCAGTTCGTCACCGGCCGCTGACCGGGATGGAACACTTTTGTGTTGCGTTCTGTAATACTTGTAAACAGTATACAATAAATTATAGTTTAAAAACTAAAAAAAAACGCTTTTATAACTAATTGAACTTAAAAGTTAAAAATAAAACTGTAATAATCAATTGAAAAATTTATATTATTGTACAAAAAAGCGTAGGGTGCTTTTATAATAACTTCAGATATAATAAACTATTGATAAAATATTTACAACAATCAAAATATTTTTTTTTTTTTTCATATATTTTTTTTTTCATATTATTGCATTGTCATCGACCTTTGACAGGTGTGCAAAGTTTGAATCAAATCTGATCGAAGACAGCGGCGATACTCGTCACACGTCGGCGTACTGTGCTACCATCGCTCACTCTTAAAGGCCAAGATATCGAGTGGCAAACAGCAATCCGATATCTTGGAGTGACCATCGACCGATCACTACGCATGGCACCTCAGGTAGAGCACGTGATCCAACAGACACGGGCTGCCAGAGCAATGCTCCGTCCAGTTCTCCAATCCAAACTACCACTGCGGACGAAAATAGGAGTATATAAGACCTATATACGCACGCGGCTTACATACGCTGCCCCTGCTTGGTATTCCCTCTGTTCAGCTACAAACAAGCGAAGAATGCAAGCACAACAACACATCGTGCTTCGGATGTGCACGGGAGCCGGGCGCTACGTTCGAAACGACGTTATTGCTTGAGACGTGCAGGTCCAGGAAATCGAACAATTTGTTAGCATGCTAGCACGTCGAATGTACGACCGCGCTGATAACGGTCGGCATGAACATCTTCGTGGACTTGCTCCACTCCACACTCGTCCTCCGGAACACGCAGGACCATGGCGACCACTACCTCGTGAGCTAACACTTGACGCCCCGACCTTACAGATCGCCGATGGCGAAGAAGAGTGAGGAAAGAGGTAAAAAAAAAAAAAAAAAAATAAGAATACCCACGTACAGCCAAGACGAGGTAGATCAGCACACACCACTGTCTTGGCCAACGAAAAGCCTAGGGAGCCGCCTGCAAAGGAAGGCACAAATGGCTGAGCCCCGCGACCCAGGGATCGTTGTCCCTGCGAGTAGCAGCCAGGGCGATGGGTCACACACCCGAGGCCCTTACCTGCAACTCCCATGAAGCGAAGAGCGAGTTGTAGAAGACCGGATGATGATGATGAAATCTGATCGTTCAAAGTAAATAGCCGCAGCCGTAATTACTTCGACGTCCGTCGCAATTGGTTTGCCAGGCAGCAATGAGCCATGCGCCAGTGTGTGAACACCAAGTGATCGTGGTCTACAATTGTGCATTGGCGGAGCCTGGCCCAGCATGGGCAAATGTGTAGAGACCCCTTAACATTTTCACGAGAAAAGTAACATTACCATATTAAGTAGAAAAACAAAAACAAAGCTTCCTGTTCCATTTATTAAACATTTACAGCCATACTTATAAACGCAATTTAAATTTAATCATTGCTTAAAGTTAGTCCTGTCACTGTTTGTCAATACCCAGTGGTAAGAGATGGCAATAGTTTAAGCACTGTTTATCTTTTGACATATTTTTATAAGTATGGCCATTAATCTTGCTGGAAAATATTTTTAGGGTTTATTTTTATTGAGTCGTGTATTAGGGAGGTAACATGAGAAGGTCAAAAGTAACGTAAAATGTTACAAAAGTAACATTCTGTTCTGGCAACGCTGTGATCAGGAAAGAAGAAGGAACGTGGAAGGAAAGCGGTGCTGTGGTGTTGATTGACTTGTGACAATTTGTGACTTGATAAGACTGAGCTGGACTGTTTTTTTTTATTTTGGTTTGGCACTGGAGACAACGTTTTATGCCAATGGGGGTGTTTTTCTTTAAAACCATCGAATATAATTTTCATCCAAATCAGGCTATCACATAATACACTTTCATTCCAACTGCTCGCACTTTGTGCTAATAATGTTGTATAAAAAGCCAATTAGGGCTGACTTGTCTATTGACTGACTTGACTTGACTAACAATTATTTTATCCATTTTAATCTAACCTCACTCACTCGACACTGGCATTATTTATCCAAAATATACAGATGTCATTAGTTAAGAGCGGGTCGTGCAAAAATTTGAGATTTAAAAAAAAAAAAATCATATCTAAATAACTATGTGACATTTTAAAAATCGCAAAATATGGACTAATTTTAGACTATACATTTGAGATTAATTCGAATTAAAGTGTGTTATAAAAATATACTATTTAACATGACATTCTATTTAACGCTGACATACGATTTTCATAAGCGATTTTTAAAATGTCACTTATTTATTTAGTTATGATTTTTTTTTTTAATCTCAAATTTTCACATGACCCGCTCTTATGAAAAAGAAGGGATTTGTTTTCTGTCATTTTGGGAAGTCACATAGCATTTTTATTTTAACTATTTTTCTGGTGTTATTCTGAGTTTTGTTGTGTAATTTCGGTGGTATTTTAACCATGGCCCTGAAATGGAATGAAATGAAATGAAATGAAATGTATTTATTCGCTTGAAGTATGGTCAATTTTGAAAAACTTCTTATTATTAACAGTGTAGTACCACATACTTCGTCGGAGACCGACATGCAAAGTTTAATGCTAGATTGCTAGCCTATAGCAAAACTGAATTTAAAAACAATAAACTACAAAGACTGTTAAAAAAACACTAGAAATTTAAAGACAATTTAGATATTTAGGTATAGAACATACTTAGAACAAAAATAAATAATTTACAGAATGCCGATAAATATAAAATTAAGTAATTAAGTACCAATGTCAGATTTAATTCAATTCAATTCATAGTCATACCTACTTTTAAGTCTACAATACTATAAAAACATTTATTTACTAGCCACAAATAAAGTTTTGTCTTAAACTGCTCTAATGTCCCTAGGAATTTTATTAAATATCTTAATTGTCATCATGTAGCTATTCCTTGCTGTAGCTGTTTAATAAAGCTGACAATTCGACATTTAGGTATGTCAAAAAGCGACAAAATTGTGGAATTGTCGCACCTAGGCTGTTTATTAAAAGTGACAAATATGTTACAAATCGACAAGTGATATTACGACATATTTGTCAAAGCTCGACAATTATGTCATGAAACAAGTCAAATTATTTTTGACATTTGTCGGGTTGTCGCGACAATTTTGTCGACTTCTGACATAATTTTGTTTTACGGAGCTAAATGAGGGTAGATAGAAAACAAATATTATCACAGTAAAAAAGAGTCGGTGCATCAGGGTCATATAACTTTGTTTGAAGCTGTGAAGACTACAAAATATGGAATCATAGTGAGTGAGGCAAAAGATATTGAATATGCAAGAGGAAACGAGACAGAACAAGGAAAAGTTACCATTATACAAAAGTCTTGTGATGAATATCAACAATCGATGAAAACGATTATTAATATCGATACTAACTTTATTTTCTATAGTTTATTTTACTTGTTAATGATATGTTTACACTTATTTAATTAATAAATTACTAAATGGAAAGTTGATTTATTATTTTATTAAAAACCTACACATTAATACGCTCAATATTAAAAATAATCGATTATTTTCACCAAAGTGAGATGTCAAGAATCGAGATCATGATTTGTTGGATGGCAACCTTAATTTTAACAAAATGTCAACTTCAACTGAAATTCTCACAAAGTTTTTGTTTTGTTGTTCGAGTTTTTCTAGTTTGTGATGAAAGGTTCTACAAATACATGTTTACAATCTTCTCCCCCTGTTTGCTTGAGGCAACTCGCAACACTGTGGTTGAGACTAGTTAGTAAAAAAGTGAGAAATAATATAGTGACTTATAGAAACCTTGTGTAAGAACAGTGCTGAAGAGAAAACAAATAAAAAATCTGTTCTTGTCCAAAAATATTTATTATGGTTGATGTGAGATCTTGCCTACAATGTTCAATCCTGATAGTAAAAACCAAAAAGTGAATTTTCGATTATATTGTTGCGGTTATTGACAAATACCTCACGTTGAATTTGGATGTGTTAATAATTTATATAGTAATTGTACTTCTGTTTGTTATACAACAATAAATTTATGTATTTAGATTTTAGACCAATAAACGAAGCATCATCATCATGATTTCTTTTTATTTTATACCTATCTAAAGTATTGCAATAACAGTAGGGCGTAGGTAGGTACTAATGTCAAACTACCCGCCAACTCGCCAGCACTCGCAGTTAGTGTGGGATCCCTAATAGATGGCGTTAGCGTCTATGCGACATTTCGTCTACACTTTTTATGTATGGAGTTGTGGTTCTTCTCTCGTAGAGAGTATTATATTCCTTGCGGTGCATCTCCGATTACTCGTTTCGATCGCATTGAAAATGGATATGCACAAAAAGATAACCGTTTTGGGCCTTATTTATGAAAATAAGGCCATACTTTTTGGGAAATTCAGCGACAAGTTGACCAATGATATTTGATAATTTGATAAGTTGTAAAATCCTGTATGAGACTGGTTTACAAGTATATTAATTCTGTTGTACCAGGCTTAGGTGCTATTTTTTAAGTAGGTGCTTGGAAAATTTTATTTCAATGTTTATTTTATGTCAATGGTTGTTAAAATGAAAAGTGAAGTATTATGAAAAATATTGTTATGGGATAAATATATTATGTATAGTATAGTTTATAGCATGTAATGTTATGAGTCATAATCGTTATTAATTTAATTGTTAGTGTTTAAGTCCGTTCATTATAAAAATATCATAGCAATTGTTGGTGATGGGCGTTAGTATATGGTGATAGGCAGTAGGTTTTCGAAAGTCAAAACACAAAGTAAACTTGAAATACTTATATTCGCGGGAAGTTAGGGCAAAAAAACCAAAGGTGCGTGTGACGTACGCGGGCCCGTATTCGCGACGACTGACCATCTTGTTAATTTTAAAATCTATGCTAACGAGCTTTCCCCGCGCCCCTTGCGTACCCCGCACGCGCCCTGGGTTGCACTCATAGAATGCATCAGTACATTTTTGTAATAGAAAACATTATATTTTTAAGTAAGTATGCACTGATTTTATTGCGTCGCTTACACGCCCCACCCCAGTGCTGCTAGCAGCACTCATCAACTAACGGGATTCGAGCGACGCGTGCAGCTGATCGGGTGAGTACTCCATTCATGGTCTTTACTCTTATCATTCTGACACGTTTATCTTTTCCAGGGCATACTTCTTGTATTAAACCTTTCGGCCACTTATTCCTGGGCCCATTTGGGTCGACTAAATATACCAGATCACCCACTTGCAGGGGTCTTTGTTCCTGATTCCACTTTTTTCGAGGTATCAGATCAGGTAGCACTTCCTTCACCCATCTATTCCAGAACATGTCCGTCAGTCGCTGAGAAATTCGCCATTGTTTTCTTAGGTACAAGTCAGAATCATCGAATTTACCTATCTGCGGTGAATCTAAAGATGTTCCCAGTAAAAAATGTTTCGGTGTGAGTGTTTCAGCGCTTCCAGGTTCTACAGACACATGGGTGAGCGGTCGGCTGTTCACTATGTTCTCTATCTCAGCTAGCAGCGTGATCAGAACCTCATCGCGTGGAGATCTCTCTTTGAGTACAACTCGTAGTGACGTCTTGACGCTGCGGATGAGGCGCTCCCAAGCCCCACCCCAGTGTGGGCTTGCAGGCGGTATAAATGTCCATTTAGTGCCATGATTCAAAGCCTCATTCGTCAGATCGTTTTCGTTCAATTCTTGTATTGACTTTTTCAGCTCGGCGTGCGCACCTCGCAGATTGGTGCCGTTATCGGAGAACAGCTGTTGCGGCCAACCTCGCCGTGCGGCCATGCGGCGCAGCGCCATGATGAAGGAATCGGTAGTTAGTGTGGCTACTACCTCTATATGAATGGCCCTCACAGTGAGACACGTGAAAAGTACTCCATATCTTTGTTCATGTCGTCTCCCAACAGTGACCCCCAACGGGCCGAACAGATCAACTCCACAAAAAGTGAATGGACGTTGATGATGAGCCATTCTAGCATGAGGTAAGTCACCAATTCTTGGTATTTCCGGTTTACATTTTCTCAATCTGCATAACATACATTTTGTTACCACATTTTTTACAGTTGGTCGTAATCTGATTATCCAATATTTTTGTTTTATTTCGTTTACCACCATTTCTTGGTTTCCATGGGCAGCGTTGACATGATAATGTCTCACTATCAGACGAGTAATATAATTTTTTCCATCTAAAATTGCAGGTCTCTTCACCTCGGGCAGCACGTCGGCGGCAGCATCGATCCGGCCACCAGCGCGCAGGACTCCGTGACCATCAAGGTAAGGTGACAAGGTAAGTAGTTTACTCGTAGTAGGTATGTCCATAGAATTTCTTAGTAGCGTAATTTCTTCTCCAAATGATTGAGCTTGCGAGTACTGTAGCAGTAGACGCTCGGTCTTGTCCATGACGTCATCGTTCAAGTTGTAAGTAAGTTGCCTCGGTCCAAACTTACGATGTATGGCCTCAAGTCCTTTATCAACAAAGGTAAGCACTCGCGACGTTGCTCGAAGTAAACGTAGCCACGAAGAAAATTTGGTAGGTTCAGGTACAGGTAAGTCATCATTTTGCATGTTTATAATATTTACAACTTCTAATTGCGATTCTTTGTTCACAGGTTCGAGCACATCGAGCGGCCATTTATCACAGTCATTTTGTAGAAAATTTGGGCCATTTAACCATTCGTTTTGTAAAACTAAGCAGTCATAACTTTCTCTCGTTGCAATGTCGGCGACGTTTTCTTTAGTTGGCACATATCGCCATTCATTTATTTTTGTTAAGTCGTCTATTTCACCCAAACGGTTCGCAACATAAGTTTTGTAACTGCGAGAATCATTTCGTATCCATTGTAGTACAGTCGTTGAGTCGCTCCAAAATATTCGTTGTTCTGCGACCATTGTGTGCTCCTTAGCTATCGTGTCTGCCAGTCTAGCGGCTAACACAGCGGCCTGTAATTCCAAACGCGGCACTGTGATTGGTTTGGTACCCGCTACACGGCATTTGCTCGCAATGAACGCTACGCGCGGAAACTGGTTATCTATCCACCGCCAGTAAGCGACAGCGCAGAATGCTTTTGTAGAAGCATCGCAAAATATATGCATTTGTAGGTTCATATAACCAGTTCTAGTAGTGAGCGGTTGCTTGTTAGGTATAGAAGGCGGCGGCAGCGGCGTAGCACGCGTAGAACTCGTAGCACCGTCAGGGTCCGCTACGAGCGTAGCACTATCTATAGGTGAGTGCATCAAGTGCGGCTGCGACGGCAGGTATGTTCCTTTCTCCGTCTCACTCACAGGTATCGTAGCTGCCGGATAGTACCTAGGCAATCGTACTTCATTTATTGTTTTTAGTAAACAAATCCATTTAAGCCACTTCGTATAAATTTCATTGTTAACGGGATCATCCCAGCTGATATCAAGGCGCCATGTCTCTTGTAAAATAATTTTTCCATTGATGGTGAATGGCGATAAAAATCCATAAACGTCGAAAATCGACATGACTACTCGTAGCATCTCTCTTTTCGAAGGTATCTTCTGTCCATTAATTATCTTTTCGGGAACCTTTTTAAATGATACATCGAACCTCAAAGTATCGTCATTAGTAAGCCATAAAAGGCCGAGTGTTCGTTCTCCGTCGTATTGCTGTCCCATTTTGAACCTTACAGCTGACGCACCGAGAGTCTCTTTAGGTACGCTGTCCAGCACCGCTTCGCTATTACTTATCCAATTGCGTATTTGAAAACCTCCTTGTGAATGAATATGAGTTATTTCTTTTATCAATTGGATTGCGGTCTGCTCGTCCGGTAAACTATTTATATAGTCATCCATATAGTGCTGTGTATATATAGCCGCAGCAGCTGTAGGCATAGTAGACTCGAAGCGTTGAGCGTTCTTGTTTTTTACAAATTGAGCGATAAACGGGGAACAATTGGCGCCAAATATTAATGACGTCATCACATAGGTTTTTATCGGTTCTTGTAACATTTCAGGGCTGTAATTTGTCATAGGGTCGCCTCTGTAGAGGAATCGTAAGGCGTTTTGATCTTGAGGACAAATTTTGACAATTAAAAACATATCTTTTATATCTCCCATGACCGCTATTCTATTCTCTCTGAAGCGTAACATTATTCCGAATAGCGACATAAGTAGGTCCGGCCCTTTGAGTAGATAGTCATTTAGTGATAACCCTGAAGCTGACGCCGCAGCGTCGAATACCAATCGTAGCTTCTTTTTATTTGGATTATCGACCCCGAAGTGCGGTAAGTACCATGTTTTTTGTGTAGATTCGGTATTTACTAATTCTTTTGCATAACCATTTTGTAGTAAATGTTGTACACGTTCGTGGTACCTATTTGCGTATTCTGGGTTTTTTCTCATTTTATGTTCTACTCCTCTGAGACGGGTCATAGCCATAGGTAGTGAGTCAGGCATTACGCAATTGTTGTCCTTCCAAGGTAAGCCCACTTGCCACCGGCTGTCTGTGAGCGTGGCGGTTTGTTCCAGGTACTGCCGGGCACGCTCGTCTTCTGAGTTCTGTCTAGGTTTAGAGGCAGAAACTCCCATAGATTCCATAGAAAAATAACGTCGTACATCATCATGAAGATCACGGAGGCTACAGACATCATCATCATTAACATAGTTGGATGGACTGACCTTGTCGTTGCTCAAGAGGAGGGAAGAATGGTTCTCTTGTACCATGGTACCTGGGTGCGGCACCTTGCCGTGCAGGCACCAGCCCAACGGCGTGCGGGTGGCACAAGGCTCGCTTGGCCCGCCCACTATCACTTCCAAAGGTATGAGTAACTGATAATTGTCCTGTCCGATTAGCACTTCCGGTTTGGTGAGACCGACACTCAGTTCACCACTTAGTCTGTGTAAATATTTATAGTTTTCACATTTCACTGAAGTCAAGTCTTGTTTAGGTAAACTTAGTTCGTTAACACTACGTACACTGATGCTATATTTATCACCTTGTTTATTTGATAAGTTCAAGTCCAACAGTTCCGTGTCACACAACATTTCCGTATTGTCCCAAGCACCGCGCACTCGCATCGACAACTTGCGGCCGCGCAAACCCGCGCGCGTCGCTAGTTTCGCACTAATCATTGACACAGTGGAGCCGTCATCTAGTAACGCACAGCTGTTGAATGTTCCGTTAGGTCCGTCAATCACTATTGGTACCACTTTCAATAACACTGAACAGTTCCGGGTAATGTTTACATGATTAATGTTTTCCACTGTGTTTTCAGATTCTGTAGTTGCAGGTGGTGGCTGCACTGCAGCGGGTGCACTGCTGTTTTGTCGCGCGCGCGACGGGTAATGCAGGAGGCGGTGGTGAGGTTCACCGCACCCGTCGACGTCACAGGCAGCAGCTGGGCACGTCTCTCGATCGTGCTGCGATTGTAGACACTTGAAGCATATACCTACGCGCTTCACAAAGGACCAGCGGTCCTTACGCAATGACTTTTTAAACTTTTTACAGCCAGTTAGTTTATGTGAAGATGTATCGCGACAAAAACGGCACTTTTGATCGCTTTGTTTACATTGTTCAGCTTGCACTAAAACAGTTTGATTTTGAGAAAAGTTATTTTCACTATATTTACGTTTATTGTCCCATCGTACTTGTATTAGGCTAGCGCTGCATGCAGATATCTTTATAGCTTCTTCGCTTAAAAAATCCGATAGGATATCTAGTCTAGCCTTCTTCCGTTCCATTATGTGCGGGTAACTATAGTCCGCCCACTTAGACAATAGCACTGTAGGTAACTTAGCGAGCACTATGTCCACGACACCTACACCGTGTAGGTACTCTTCACGTTTTAGTTCACGTACCGATGCCACATAGTTTTTAATTTTCACTGAAAATGACACTATGTCCTTATGATATTCCAGTGGCAAAGGATTAAGTTTTTTAACATCATTTAAAATTCTTGATATTATAACATCCGGGTTTCCATACTGTAGCTCCAGAGTAGACATCACGATGTCTGGCGATGTAGTGCTTATCAGCAGCGCTGACACTGCCTCCTTAGCGGAGCCTCGTAGGCACTTACGTAGCCTCCATAAATTTTCATTTCCACTAAAGTTGCATATTTTAGTGGATTCCTCATATGCGTTCTTAAACGACAGCCATTCCATAGGGTCACCAAAAAATAAAGGAAGTTCTTTTGGTGTGCTGATGCGGCTAAGTAGGTTGGCGTTGTGGCTGGTGGATGCAGTTGATGCAACCAGGTCCCTCAGTGCGCTGGCCAATTGCTGAACTGGACCATTAGTGCCGTCGACATCCGGCTCGAAGGACCAATGTTGGTGATGGGCGTTAGTATATGGTGATAGGCAGTAGGTTTTCGAAAGTCAAAACACAAAGTAAACTTGAAATACTTATATTCGCGGGAAGTTAGGGCAAAAAAACCAAAGGTGCGTGTGACGTACGCGGGCCCGTATTCGCGACGACTGACCATCTTGTTAATTTTAAAATCTATGCTAACGAGCTTTCCCCGCGCCCCTTGCGTACCCCGCACGCGCCCTGGGTTGCACTCATAGAATGCATCAGTACATTTTTGTAATAGAAAACATTATATTTTTAAGTAAGTATGCACTGATTTTATTGCGTCGCTTACAGCAATAGTTTTCAATGTAAATCGTAATTAGTACCGGCTTCAGAACTAGATGTCGCTGCTAAATTTGTAACAGTCCTAGAACACGCTATCGTTGCGTTCTGGGCATTAAGGTATGAGGTAGCTATTACATTGTGACAGGATCTCTTGTTTACTATCAATAAAGCACCTTTGAAGTTTACTCGATTTGTCATTTCTCATTTGAGACCTACTTGGGAACGCGACCCCTTTGGACATGGTCCTTACGAGCGGATTTCACTAGCCCCACTGGAGTTTTGGAGTGCTAGCGAGTCCCAACGTTTTTGTACGAGCCGGGCATAGGAAGCAGTGGTGGATCGCCACTGACGTGCCCCCCACACTAGAGGTGGGAGAAGCAATCACCGCGGGCCGCGGATGTCAGCCTGCCGGTACTGCGGGGAAGTAGCTGAGGTGCACTTTGGATGCGCTAGAGGGCGCCACCTGCAGTTGACGGAGCGTTGGAGACAAGGCAATACTGGATTGGAGCAAGTTGTTGTGGTTTGTGCAGTGCAACTGTGAGTACAATTTGATTACTTTGAAGTGTAGAGCGATATCTACTTTGATAGAGCAGTTTGTGGTGAAAACGAAGATAGAGTTCTTCGGTAGAGATTTGGGACTTAAACATTTTACTGAATATTGGACTTTGAAAAATTTGTGTTATTTAGGACTTGTAATTGTCGTGTGCATGCTAGTTGTAAGAAATTCAAACTCTGTTGAGGCGGGGAATCCATGCCCGATTTTTGAAAATTTATTTATATCTCAAACACTTGTAAAATTTTAACAAATATTTTGGACTTAGAAAAATTTTAGTTTTTAAAAATAGAATCTTTGTACAAATTGCAAGCCGATACAAAGCTGCGTATAGAGAAGGCGATAAGTAACTTTACAAAATCGCCTAAGGAACGAATCACTCGTTCATACGCAGAAGTTAGATTAGAGTCTTTAGAAAAGGCTTGGGACAGTTTTGTAAAGGTTCATGAAAGTATTGTACAAAAAGTAACTGTTTTAAATAATGGTGATAAATATTTTGTAGATGAGTTGTATGAAAATTCTGAGGAGTTGTACACTAATTATAAAAGTGATTTGAGAGAAGTTGTATCCAAGTTTGAAAGAGGAGTTGCGACTCCTGCAAGTTCTGATAAACCAGTAAAATGTAAAAATGATAGCATCAAGTTACCAAAAATATCAATTCCCACATTTTCGGGTAATTATACCCAATGGCCTACTTTCAAAGATTTGTTCGTGTCATTAATACATCAAAATGAAAGTTTAGCTAAGGTAGAAAAGTTGCACTACCTGAAAGGATTGTTGTCGGGTGAAGCTGAACAGCTAGTTCAGAATATTCCGATTACGTCAGCTAACTATGATGAATGTTGGTCAATTCTTAGTAATAGATTCGACAATAAGCGATTCATCTCTAATTGCTTATTGAAAAGGTTGATGAGCCAACCTGTTGTGGTAGAAAATTCAATTTCGATCAAGGGTCTTTTAGACACTACCATGGAGTGTTTGAACGGTCTTAAGAATATAGGTGTAGAGATTAAGTCGTGGGATATCATTGTTATACACATTGTCAGCTTAAAACTAGATATCGAGTCCCGGAAGCAGTGGGAAACTAAAATAAGCTCCCATGATAATTTGCCCACACTAGTAGAGTTTAGGGAGTTTTTTGAAGCCAGATTTCGGGCACTAGAATTCTTAGATTCTAAAGATAACAGACCTAGACCGTCCTTGAATAAGCCAAAAGTACATCACGTTGTTAGCACCGACAACAATGCCAATGTAAATGTAACATGTCCGTACTGTAATGAAAGTCACAAAATTGCAAATTGTAAGCTATTTGCAAATCAGAGTTATGAGTCTCGTCATGATTTTGTTCAAACCAATAGGTTATGTTTTAACTGTTTGGGTTTAGGACACTCCATTAAGTTTTGCCGTCAAAGTTCTTGTTGTCGCGTATGCAAGCGAAGACACCATTCGCTGTTGCATCCCAAATCAGTTTCAAATTCAGCCGTATCTAATGCGGAATCAACTTCAACGGCTGAAGATGTCAAATCAACGGTGTCTGCCGTTCAGACAGCGTTATCAGAGGACGAACCATATTCGTCAAGTGTAGTTTCACATTTTTCTCAGAGGTCAGTACCCACACAAGTTTTGTTGGCCACAGCTCTTGTCGAAGCACAGACAGGATCTGGGTCTACACAACTGTTGAGGGTGTTATTGGATCAGGGATCCCAGGCATCATTCATAACCGAATCAACAGTACAGCTACTTGGATTAAAGAAAACAGCGGCCAGAACGGTCGTTTCAGGGATAGGTGGTGAGGAGAGCAGTTTTTCTTCTAGGTCTACAGTCACAGTGACTATTCACTCACGCTTCGATCCCAATTTTAGTGTCCAAGTAGAAGCATTCGTGTTAGGTACCATTACGTCGCTCTTACCTTCAGAGAAACTTGCTGAATTCAACTGGCCTGTGATACAGCTCACTTTAGCTGACCCAGAATACCAAACAAGATTGATGTCTTGCTTGGCGCTGAAGTGTATGGCCAGGTTTTAAGAGAAGGACTGAACAAAGGTCCCCTAGGCTTTCCTGTAGCACAGAACACAGCCTTAGGATGGATTCTGTTCGGCAAAGTTCCATCGAGTTCAGACTCGAACATTCATTGTCATCACAGCATTATTAAAATGCCAAATCAGGTTGATGACAACGCACTCCTGAAGCAGTGCTGGAAGATTGAATCCACTATCCGCGGATCACGAGAGATCCTTTCCGAAGACGAGCAGCAATGCGAAGACATCCACTCTCAAACCACTTCCAGGGATGGAAATGGTAGTGAAAACACAGATATCCAGAGAGGGGTGTGGCGCGATGATCCCATGCACGAAACCTTTGGAACACTGGCAGCTGTTGATGAGTCTTCACATTGTCCTGAAAGATCTGAAAAAACAAAAGAAGGATTAATGTTGAAGTAACAGAAGTACTTACCAAAGGTAGCTGTGTGTTGCAAAAGTGGGTGAGAAGCTGCAAGAAATTGATTGAACTAATGAAGGATGAAAGGGATGACAAAAAGGAAATGGATAAGGATCAAGGAATGTTGGAAAAGGATATTAAGATGGATGAGATTATGAATATTTTGGGGAGTACATGGGATCGTGATTGTAATGAGTACTCGGTAAAGCGTTCAAGTCAGCCAACTCCTCTCACAAAGCAAAGAGCCATCACGGACATCGCCCGCCTATTAGACCCGTTGGGATGGGTAGCACCTTGTGTTGTGACATCTAAGATGTTTATTCAAAAGCTTTGGCTTTCGGGAATAGGACGGGACGAGGAGTTGCCGTTGGAACTAACGGCAGAGTCGCAAACTTACCGACATCATTTGGAAGAAAAATGTAACTTCAGCATTCCAGGATGGGTTCCCACCTCAGCTAATAGCTTTTGCGTAGAATTGTACGGGTTTTTGGATGTATCCATTGCTATGTACGCTGCGGTCGTGTATGTCAGGGTAATAAAAGTAGACAAGTCCATTACCATTAGCTTGATCACTGCACGTACCAGAGTTTTACCAGTAAAGCAGCACCCGATCCCGAGGCTAGAGTTGAAGAAAGCAGTATTGCTAGCAGATTTAATATCTGAAGTGTTGGAAGTCATGAAGATCCCACATATTTATGTACACGCTTGGACTGATTCATCCGTGGTTTTGGCGTGGATTAGCAGTCATCCCAGCCACTGGACCACTTTTGTTGCGAACAGAGTTTCTGCTATTCTCTCGCAGATTGACATTTTGCACTGGACTCACGTCCAGTCCTCTCAAAACCAAGCATATTTCCGTAAGGTTTCGAGATGGAGGAATCTGGGAGATAGTAGTAGAAGGCACGAAACTTATTTAACAAGATTAGAGACAGAAGAAGCAACAAAGGTGCGCATAAGACAGGTTCAAGAGCAAGAGTTAAAGGAAGAAATTGAGGATTTGAGAATTAGAAGTAAGATGAAGAACAAATTAAAATCTCTCTGCCCGCTGACAGACAGTAATGAGATTTTGCGCGCAAATAATTTGTCAGATCAAAGCTTCATCGCAGGGTTTAGGAGATTCGTGGGGCGCAGAGGTCTAGTTAGCAATATTGGAAGCGACAACAGCACCAACTTTGATGGTGCCTCCAAAGAGCTAGGTCACCTTGTCGTCGCAAAAAAGTCATCTGCGACTGTAGATATTAGAGAATGGTGAGGCAACAACGGTACGACGCGGCACTTTATTCCACCTCACGCGCCCAACTTTGGCGGGCTATGGGAGGCTGGCGTAAAGTCCACCAAGTTTCATTTAAAACGCGTGATAGGGAACTCGACACTTACCTATGAAGAGATGTCGACTGTACTGATCCAAGTAGAAGCATGTTTAAATTCACGTCCGTTGTCAATGATGCCTGACAATCCCGACGACTCTACTTCTTTAACACTAGGTCATTTTCTTATTGTTGAGCCTCTAATAACGTTTCCTGATCGAAATTACGAAGATAGTAGTTTGAGTTCGTTGAAACGTTGGCAGTTATGTCAGCGCGTATTGCAGGAATTTTGGCGGCGTTGGTCTTTGGTTGTATTTGGTTCACTTGGAGCAAAGATACAAATGGAACAAGCTTGTTCCAGAGCCAAATATTGTGAGATATTGTGTCAGTCAAAGAGGACAATGTGCCTCCAGCTCGTTGGATGATGGGTAAAATCATCCAAAAACACTCTGGTTTGGACAAAGTCACACGAGTCGCGACTCTGAAGTGCAATGGCACTCTAGGCAAACGACCTGTGTCAAGGTTGTGAGTTTTGCCTGTCAGTGATTAGTTTTAAGTTGTGTTTTGTATCACTCATAGAAATGGTTATGTTTAGTTATTTATACAGGGTTATTCATTATTAGCTGCAAATACTCAGGAATTAGGTTCAACAAATAAAATAAAAAATATTTATGAAATGATTTTTTTATAGTTTTGTTATGAAAATCCCGAGAAAATCGATAAAGGAATCATTGGCGCCTGACCTATTTTGACCTTTGATCCGCACCCGCGCGCCGTGAGTGACACTCTGCGTTCAGTCACCGCCTGGGTGGGTCATCGTCCTGTTCTCCATGGCAATCATTATGCAATAGCCGTAAAGAAATTAATAAAAATAAAATTTTGATACAAAAACTTGAAAAAATTTTTGATCAAATTTAAAAAAAATAATTTCATAAATATTTTTTATTCTATTTGTTGAACCTAATTCCTGAGTATTTGCAGTTAATAATGAATAACCCTGTATGAAGTTGAGTTTTTGTTTTTATTGAAGTTTGTTGTATACAGTCCACTTAGTTTTGTAGTTTGTTATCGCTATTGAAGCAATGTTATAATAATGTCAATGTAAAGTTAGCTGCATAGTTGTGTTTCTCTAGTTAAGAACAAAACAGTTGTTCTTGGTGGGCGGCATGTTTAAGTCTGTTCATTATAAAAATATCATAGCAATAGTTTTCAATGTAAATCGTAATTAGTACCGGCTTCAGAACTAGATGTCGCTGCTAAATTTGTAACAGTCCTAGAACGCGCTATCGTTGCGTTCTGGGCAATATGGTATGAGGCAGCTATTACATTGCAACAGGCTCTCTTTTTTACTATCACTAAAGCATCTTTGAAGTTTACTCGATTTGTCATTTCTCATTTGAGACCTACTTGGGAACGCGACCCCTTTGGACAGTTAGTCTTAACTATTTTATGGATATAAATATTATAACACATGATTATTATGCCAATCGATGATTAATTGATTGTTGTTATGAATTTTTATATTATAAAAAAAAATATACTACCTAATAGAGAACCATTGTTATTATTTATTATTTATTATTTATGATGTTGCTACTATAATAAAACTCACTTCTTTTCGTAAAATAGGCTGTAATAATTACTCCACGTTACACTTTAATATTTAACAAACTGATATACATAAAGACTACACTTTAAGTTGTATTCCGAACTCATGCCAACGACCGACTGCCTCCAATCCTTTGCTCCCTGCCATCGCCAACCGTCTATCCCCACTACTTTACCAACCAACGTCAAGGAGGGAGGGAGTTAGTCAGTGTTGCCAACGGCATTTCTATGAAGTTGACAGACAATTTCACAAACAAATATGACAAGTGTCATCAAATATCATAATAGTAATTTCTATTAAACCATTAAAATTAGAACTATTATTGAAATTCATCACATTCGGCCATCCGACACTGTGCTTACTCTGGAAGCACATGCTAAGTGCACAATATAATAATATGATAACTTAATAAACAAAGCCTGAATTCAAAACAAATAATGAGAAAAGATGACCATTCAAACACAATCCAAAAAAAAATTGAATGTCTAAAAAACAAAACTTGAATTTAAAACAAATACTTAATAAGAAAAGATGACCAATCAAATACAATCTAAAAAAAAAAAATTAAATGTCTAACACACAAAACTTGAATTAAAACACAAATACTTAATGAGAAAGGATGACCATACAATAACGATCTAAAAAAATCTAACGTCTATCAAATTCGGCCATCCGACAGTGTGCTTACTCTGGAAGCACATGCTAAGAGCATAATGATAACATGATAACTATGTATATGTATGACTAAACAAAACTTGAAACTTGAATGAATACCAAAATTCAGACAACTAATAAGAACAAATTAAGACAAATCCAAAATTACAATATAAAACTTGTAAACAAAATGAAATTATTAAGTAGAAGATACGAAGACACCCAAATAAATCTTAGTCATTTCTTAGAATAAACAGATATTAAAAATATAATTCTATCTAAAAATAATTACAGTAAGATATCCCGTTTACCATATTCAAAACCTGTATGCAAAAAAAATTTAACTAAATGAAATTTCTAAGATAATATAACAGTTTTGTATCAGTCTTCGCATCCCAGCCATAAACAATGCATTCGGGTAAAATATTATTTAAATTAAATATTCCTATAGCATAAATTATACTCCGATTGTGATAGGAAGACATCTCCATGGTTAAAAATACAGTCAGGTAATTGTTTTTAAAAGACAAATAGTAATTTGGTCTCCCTACTACAATATTCACGTTGACCGGATTGAGAGGGTCCAGAAAAAGTTTCTGAATATTTTAAGTTACAGATGTGGTCTTAATAGGAAATTGCCTAAATATACTGCAAAGCTCCATCATTTTCATTTAATGTTATTAGAAAATCGTCGCAAATATCATGATCTACTGTATCATTTCAAAATTACCCACTCGCATATCGACTCTCCTTGCTTACTTTATCTTATTAATCTAAATATAAAGCCTAGACCTCGGCAACCCTTTCAGAACACTTTCGCCTTACAAGTCCATTCAAACAACGCCTCTTATTATAACCCCGTTGTCAGAATGTGTCGCCTATTTAACGATTTATTGATTAAATACAGTGATAAAATTCATATCTTTAACAATAATCTAAATAAATTCAAGAATGCATCTTTGGCCACTCTTTCATTAGAGTGTGCCGAAAACTCAAATTAGTTATTTAATTAATTCTGCAATCTCTTCGAGTCTTAACTCGAAGTGTGTGCACTTACTGTAATAAAATAATTGTATGAGTACACCTAAGTTCCAAGTAAATGTTAACTTTAATCACCTACTACTAGTTAAGCCTGGTTACACGCTATTTACTAACTTTCCTGTTCTATGCATTCTGTGTACGCATGTTTTGGGGTACTGTCTAGCTCATAACTTAATAGTATTTATGCCTGTAAATTATCGATTGTACTCTGTTTTGTGTACCTAATAAACAAATAAAATAAAATATAAAACAAAATAAAATTGTGGTAATAAACTACATAATTCTTCTCCTTGCTACGTAACTCGCGGCTCAGCCTGTTACTACGGCACCTTCAGAGGCGCATCATGGCTCAAGCTGCTGATGTGGTGCCTTCCGTGGCGCATCACGGCTCAGACCACTGATGCAGCGCCTTCCATGGCGCATCACGGCTCAGGTCGCTGGTGCGGCGCCTTCCGTGGCGCATCACGGTTCAGACCACTGATGCGGCGCCTTCCGTGGTGCATCACTGCTCATGCTGCTCATACGGTGCGTCACGGCTGTGTCCTGTGGCACCTTCTGCGGTGCATCGCTACTAACTTTGCCTGGAGTATTAAGGATCTGAAACTCATCATAAAATTTACAGATCTGCAAGCACACTGTGAATAAATATATTATCATTCATCTGCTTTATATCTAGTTGAAATGAATAGGTTTTCCAATTGTGAAATTATTAAAAAGTAACAATATATTCCAAAAATATAAAACACTAAATGTACACTATCCACGGCATTTAGACGAGTTCTCTGTACTTAGTCTTGCACTTGAAATACTACGAACTTAGCTCAGTAAATGCATAAAAACGCCATCATTAATTCTGACAGCGAAGAATTTATCAACTTGAATTTCTCCATGCCATACCCTGCCATGGCACTGCAGG
Organism: Thera obeliscata; assembly: GCA_947578465.1. NCBI lineage: Eukaryota > Metazoa > Arthropoda > Insecta > Lepidoptera > Geometridae > Thera > Thera obeliscata. Next base: position 14,968,170 of record OX387912.1, on the reverse strand, counting down.
CATGTACTAGTAACGTCATCTCCTCATTGTCCTTGCTGAAATGCAAACATCTTCTCGACAGTGACGGTTTCGGTACGTAAACAGTCTAGTGGTTCAGGTTTACGACGCACTAACTTTAATTAGAATCTTAGTCCAATTTTTATTTAAAACTGTGATTCAGTTGTAAAACTAAACTGTTAAGCTGTAATTGAACACCTAAAACTGTAATTCATCTTTAGTTAATCTTAAGTTGATATTTTAGTAAGTAGTAGGTCTTTTATAAATCGCTTATCTTTAATTTATAAAAAAATCATTTTTATTTTCTCTTACATTCATTTTTAATTCATATTTAATTCATCATAAATTCATCATAAATTCATCTTAAATTCATCTTAAATTCATCTTAAATTCATCTTAAATTCATCTTAAATTCATCTTAAATTTATCTTAAATTCATCTTGAACTCATCTTAAATTCATCTTAAATTCATCTTTAACTTATCTGTAATTCATCTTTTATTCATCTTTAATTCATCTTTTATTCATCTTTAATTCATCATTAATTCATCATCAATTCATTTTTAATTCATCATTAATTCATTTTTAATTCATAATTAAATCATCGTCTTTTCATCTTTTATTCATCTCCAAAAACTTATATAATCTTAACCCAAAATCTTTACTTATAAACCAAATCCAAAATCCGATCTTTAACTTTTAACAACTCTACACGACTTTAAATTACTAAACTTAGAATTTTTGAAACATTTGCGCCTTTTGAAACTTTTGAGACCTTGTTAACATTTTGAACATTTTGAACCTTTTGAACCTTTTGAACTTTTTGAACTTTTTGAACTTTTTGAACTTTTTGAACTTTTTGAACTTTTTGAACTTTATGAACTTTTTGAACTTTTTGAACTTTTTGAACTTTTTGAACTTTTTGAACTTTTTGAACTTTTTGAACTTTTTGAACTTTTTGAACTTTTTGAACTTTTTGAACTTTTTGAATTTTTTGTACTTTTTGAACTTTGACCAAACAGATCTCGCATGGTTAATTAATTTCAACTTCTAGGCGTACATAGTCAAACTGAACTCACTTGTCAAACTGAACTCACTTGGTTTCAAAATCAATTTCATCTTCTAAGGTCCAATTTCACCGTTGAAATTGAACGCGTTCTACTGACGTTTAAACTCGCTTAAGCATTCAGTTGGTACATTTTTCTCTAAACGCGCTTAAAGACCTGTCAATGTCGTTGCATTTCTTTTGTGTACGTACATATAAACGAGTTTAGTTAAACGCGTTTAACGGTGAAATTGGACCTAAGGCGTACATAGTCAAACTGAACTCACTTGGTTTCAAAATCAATTTCAACTTTTATGGCGTACATAGTCAAACTGAACTCACTTGGTTTCAAAATCAATTTCATCTTCTAAGGCGTACATAGTCAAACTGAACTCACTTGGTTTCAAAATCAATTTCAACTTTTATGGCGTACACAGTCAAACTGAACTCACTTGTCAAACTGAACTCACTTGGTTTCAAAATCAATTTCATCTTCTAAGGCGTACATTGCCAAACTGAACTCACTTGGTTCCAAAATCAATTTCATCTTCTAAGGCGAAAATAGCCAAACTATACTCACTTTGTTCCAAAATTTTATTAATCTTTACTTCTATGGCGTACTTAGCCAAACACAGATCCCAAAACACTTTCTTTAGACGAGCAGTAATTACGTTCAATGGCCTGGTTAAGTCCCCAAACTAGATCTGTTTGCTCAAAATCACCAAGAATTGCTACTTACATTTTTTCAACTCCCCAGGTTCCCTAGGTTTTTTTTTTATTGTACTTTTTGTTTTTCTGTTTTAATTGTAATTTCATAAAAAAAAAATTATCTTCATTTTATAGTTTGTCCACCTTAGTCTCTCGTTACTTAATATCATTTATTTTTTTTTGCTTCAATAGTCTTACTATGTGAAACCTGTTTAATGGACCCTAGTAACAGTTGTCGTTTTAAATTATCAATTAGAATATAAGTATCTACTGATTGTTTACCTAAGAAATAATAATAAATAAATAGTCTACAATGTTGATAAGTTTAGCTCACTTTGCTTCAAAAACTCGCTTTAGAGGGTAGGCTTGATCATGATCATTAACTTACTTATTTTAAATCCAGCATGGTTAGACATTTGCGGTTAGAGGCTACTCAAACTTTACTGAGCTGCTATGGTATTAGCAGTACATGAACAGTTTTAGCACTATCGGATAGCCCCTGTATCAAATTTATGGTTAGGCCCGGTCCACGACAAAGACCGTACCGGCTTTTATGAAATTCAAGATTGTGCTCGGTCTTTGCTATTTACGGCCACTTTATTATGAAACTTTATTCGATCACTCATTTTTGATGTTAAGTAAATTATAAGAAATAAATATTTCCAGAAACTTTACAAATAATAATTTCAACATAACCCAGCCAATAACACTCTGCTTATGCCAACAGATATTCTAATTTATTTAAGGGTATTTATTTAATTTTGTACATTATGCTACATCGGCACAATGGCGACTAATAGCATGGACATAAAATGTTTGTTTATGGGTCTAGACAGGAAAGTAGGCCTTGCCTAAGTACCCTACAGTTCTGCATATCAAAAAATAAAAAGAATGCTACAGAGGACTGACTTGCTTTTAACACTCAAGCTCAAGCTCAAACTCAAGCCTGTTTTTTACACTCAAGTACCTTCACTTAATTTCATACACGGTAACACGAGTCATGTGTTTTCAGAGGGTAACCAATAAAATGATCATCGTAATGCATAATAATGTAAAACTATTTGCTGTTATTAAGTTCGTTAATATTTTTAAAATATCTTTCGGTAAACTTAGCGTATATTCCAAAAATTAAGGGAATGTCAATTGTTTGAAATGGAACAGCTTAACTAAGCAGTCAAAGTCGTTAAATATTAGGTGCAGGCCATTTCATGTTCGGATGAGCGGCTAATATCAAATTTCATATGATACCACACACATTTTAGGGTAGGCATAATATCAGGCATTTCAGACAATCAAAATTAAAACTTGTTGAAAGGTGTCAGCATTACCGGATAGTCTCTGTGCAATACAGACCAGTGCGCATGAACAACGAATCAACATACTAATTCAAACTTGGTTTCTATACCTACCCTACAACGTTAGGATGCGAACGATCAGATTAAAACTCGAATGATTTCACCCACTTAAGTAAAAATAAAATCATTAAATTATAACATTTAGGTAAGTACCCGTTATTGTTAGTAGGGTAATATTGGGAGATTTGAATCAACCTTCGGTTGATACAAATCTCCCAATATTTTAAATCGATTCAGAATTTACATCCCAGTTTTACCCTACTGACCGAGGTAGGTTTGCAAACGCTGCAGTTTGTAATACCTTCTAGTCTGAGCGAGCTATTTGTTTACGCAACATTTTGTTATCAGCACACCTGCTCGATCGAATTACATCATTGTAGTCTAACATTGAGTCAGTTCTCCCAATATCCTAGAACTGATACAGTACTCTCATATTTTTAAATCGCTCTAGTATCTACTGCCTGATCTAGAATTCTCAATTTATTATATCGTTCTAACACTGATGAAAAAGTTTTTTCAAATGATTTTACTCTCATTAAAAATCGATCATTATTTATTTTCCAAGTACCTCCTCGATCTTCTTCATGACCAGGAACATTGAAATATGTTATAATGTTGCTGAATGTTACTTTCTTTCTAAACGATGACATTGTTTTAGAGGCAGACAACTTTAATCAAGCCCTAAGTACTTATGACATTTATATCTTAGGGTTATATCTTATATCGAGTGATTTAGTATTCTCATATAATCTACTCGCCTCGACAAACCTTTGTTTATGTTAAGAGTGGTCTAACCATGTCGGATGGAATGATAACTTATTCTTATCGAATATTTATAGTGCGCGGTAGAAATTAAAGTACTAACATCGGCGGGCTGAACACTTTGCATTGGATGGCATCATAACAAGCCAGTTAAAGTATGAGTAAAAAATAATTATAAAAAGTTTAGAAAAATATTTTTATTGACTTAATATAAACCTTCCAACAAATAGGACATATATTATTATTTAAAGATAGAGCACATTTAGTACAAGCGATAGCATGACCACAGGGTATTAAAACATAGTTCAACTTATTTTCGAAACATATTTTACAGATTAAATTTGGATAATTTATTGTTTCTTCTGGCTCTTCAATATGTGTATTTTTAGCAGATCTCGACGTTTCACAGCATTCTGTTGATTTTGTTTCCCCGTTAACTATTTTGCTGACATATTCTTCGCCCATCATTGATAGCACATAAGGACAAGTTTGAAAAAAGCGAGCGTGTTCTTCCCAGGGGATGTCGCCGGGAGACCAGTCTTTCATCCCGCCCCCACAAAAATAACAATGAACTCTATCGCTTTGTTTCGTATAAAAAAAACCTGCTTCAGCCATATCTGCAGGTTTTTGAGTCATAGATTTAGGCCAAGACTCAAAGCTTTTTAAACGATTTATTTCAATTGAGTAATGACTGTAATATGGTTTAACACATTGTTCTATCATTTTATTTTATTGTACTGGCCCCTACTTTAAAGAGACATTCGTTTATAAAGGCGAGTAGAACAAGTATGATAAAAATTAATAGCAATGACCCACTCAGACCCCGTTTACAGAGAAAGGCTGTTTTTTTAATTTATCGAGAATATATTTTGGCGTTTTAGCATTTACGGCCAACTCACGCCATCTATCAGTTTTCTACAGAAGTTTCAGACAAGTCAATAGAGTTAGCAATAATTAAAATGGTTGCATATTTAAGGTTCGCACTTTGCATCACATTTAAGTTTGAAATAAAATTCATAGATGGCGCTCCGCAAATATCTTTCTCAAGTTATTTGTCTTATGCATAATAATATGGCAATCGATTAATTCAACGTGTAATTTGTAAGCGTTGCTGGCCTGTTGAATTAAGTCGCACCTTGTAAGCTGCGAGGCGCGGGTTCAAATCTTCAGGGATTAGCAAAACTTATTGTATTTTTTTATATTTTTTGTAATGTTTAGAATATTTTTATTTTAATATTTTCTATTGCTTGTTGCAGTGGCTTTTAATATGATTGAATTTTTAGATCAGCTGTCTATTCAAATGTTAAATTTTGTTAATAATACTACCTAATGGTTTTCTAATATTCAATGCGAATAAAGTATTTTTTTTTTTAAGTAGAACAATTTATTTACACAAAGAAACTTGCAATTAAACAAAATATTTACAAAATGTACCTAATACATAAGAAACAGTTGAGCTATCTGCAGATCGTTACAAACGATCTAGAGATAGCTCAACTAATCCAAATCAGGGCCAGAAGGAAGCATGAGTAATAAGTTTTTATTTTAACGATTGAACTGCACAAGTACCAAGCATTACCTTATTAAAATTTCGTATCCGATATCTGCGACATGCTGGCGCCAACACTCAGAGCAATCCTATATGGACAGTTATAAAGGTGTTATCATAACGGAGTAGGAAAAATTGATAAATCGCGAGCGATAATGAACTCTTTGATTAGGCATTATTCGTACTAAAATCGTCTGCGGTTAACAAATGAATATTTTCTAGTTTATGATGCTGGATCGAAAATACTTACATATGAATCCGGCTTTAGTTAAAGAGGCGCTGTGAAAAAATTCACATTGCTTGCAGTCTTATTTTATTGCTGAATTTCGATTGAAGTAGTCCTGTGTGTTTTTGCGGGTGCGAGATAAGGATTTTATCAACAAGTATGTAAGTACCTCATTATTTTAATATCTAGGACTAAGCTTTTGCGGGCGATTAATTTAAGGCGAGTCATGAGAATGGAGGACATTTTTTATGAATTTTAACAAAAAGTGATTAATCATTAGACGCGGTGGTAGAAAATACTCTCCCTAAGTACCTGGTTATTTCTATTATCTAGCAGGTACAAAGCTTTTTTTTTATTGTAAACTTTAATAATTTTAACAAAAAAAAGTGATTAATTGCGTAGACATAGCGATAGTAATACTCTTCTAATCAGCCTTATGAAGAGTTTTAGAGAGGTTTGCCTTCTTATGAAATTAAAGCTTATTTTTTTGTTCTAGGCCAGGCGGGTCGCAAAATCCATTTTGGGCAGAAGATGTCGAGGAGTTAGAGAAAGCGGGACTTTCATCAGTTCCGGCCAAAAGAGCGGCTGCACCGAAAAACAAAAAGCGAGCGACAGCGAGCAGTAGTACATCCGCTCCAAAGGGAAAGAAAAATAAAAAAATCCCTCCATTGCTCTTTTTATCAGACAGCGAAGATGAAGTTGTTCCCCTAACACAGCCTTTTCTGGTGAGTTTATTTTAATTTCTTTGATATTCACAAGTGTAGGGGGCCAGGTATTATTTTAGGTAATAAAATACAATAATTTCGACAGACACGTTTACTCCAAACTTGACAGGAGGATGCAAGAGGGACGAACACATAAAAATAACATAGGGTAGGCACGATATAAAAATGATAAAGCGCGCGAAGGTTTAAACTTGAACATGCCCCCGCGCGTTGAAAGCTCGTCTTTCAACGGGAGACATCATCTTCTGGCAGGAGAGGTACAATCTTGCTGAAGCTTCGCCGCACGACGCCGTTTGAGACTCGTATGTCAGCAACACGACATATGCCATCAGTAGGACCAGGATGCACAGCTACGACACGTCCAAGCTTCCATTTTAAAGGAGGAATGCCATCTTCCTTGAGTAGGACCAAAGTTCCATTCTGGAGGGAGTACTTGTTACTTCGCCATTTAGTTCGCTGTTGGAGTTCAGCTATGTACTCCTTACTCCACCTTGTCCAAAAATGCTGGCGTAACTGCGCAATGCGCTGGAAGCGTGTCAATCTATTGACTGGATCGTCGTGGTAGTTCCTTTCTGGCAGGGCAGTGAGAGGGCGGCCGATGAGAAAATGGCCCGGCGTGAGCGGCGTCAAGTCTTCTGGATCCGACGACAACGGAGAGAGTGGCCGAGAGTTAAGTATCGCCTCGATTTGCACCAACGTAGTAGTAAGCTCCTCGAACGTTAAATTACAATTGCCCAGCACTCTATTTAAATGATATTTTGTCGACTTGACACCAGCCTCCCAGAGTCCTCCGAAATTAGGGCTGTACGCGGGAATGAAATGAAAATTGATGCTGTCTCGAGCGGTCTCAGCAGCCAGAGTGTCACAATTACCTTTTAAAAACTTTGAAATGTCATTATACGCGCCAACAAATGAGGTACCGTTATCTGAAAAAATATGAGTGGGTTTTCCCCTGCGTGACATAAATCTGCGTAATGCTAGTAAGTAGTAATTGCTTGTTAAATTACCCACTAACTCCAGGTGTACAGCCTTAGTTGTAAAGCATACGAAAATAGCTATGTAAGACTTGCTGAGCCTACAACCTCGACCTATGCGACTAGCGACAGCCACTGGGCCCGCGTAGTCCACGCCTACACTCTCGAATGGGTATCCACCTGGTTCAAGTCGCTGCTGTGGTAAATTACCCATCAGCGGGTTATACGTTTTACCCTTCATGCGATTGCAGCGCACACATTGACGGAAACATTTCTTAGCTAAATTGCGACCACCTATCGGCCAATAAGTTTCTCTTATTGTAGCCAGTAAAAGTTGAGGGCCGGCATGCATTAACCTTTTGTGTTCAAATTCAAATAATAACTTTGTAACTTGATGTGTGGACTGTAATAAAATAGGGTGCTTCTTCTCAAATTTAAAATTAGAATTATCTAACCGACCTCCTACGCGAATTAAACTATTTTTATCTAAATAAACATTAAATTTATTCAGTGGGCTTTTATAAGGCAAATCTTGCTTTTTTACTAACAATTTATATTCAGGGAACGATTGAATTTGAGACTGCTTAATTATTAAACATAACGCATTATCTAACTCGTCACTATTTAAATATGTATGTTCATGTTTAATCCCTTTCTTTAAAATGTTAATGAACCTTAGCACATAAGCTACGGTCCGTTGAAGCCTAGAAAAATTAGAGAAGCGACTGAAATCAATAAGTTCGCAGGAGGTTGAATTATTAACAATTAATGAAACTTCAGTTCGAGTTTCAGGCAACTTGTCACCAGTACTTGGAGTTGCAGGCCAGTGCGAGGGATCGCGTTTTAAATAATCTGGTCCATACCACCATAACGTGAGAGACTGGAGAGAACTAACACTGGTTCCGCGCGATATCACATCCGCGGGGTTCTCATCAGTCGGAACGTGTCTCCAAGTACAGCTGGCAGTTGTTTCTAAAATTTCAGCTATACGATTACGCACAAACGGTTGTAACTGAGAAGGCAACATTTTAAGCCAACCTAGGACAATCATGGAGTCCGTCCAGAACACAACATGATTGATTTGAGCTCGCAATGCAGTACTGGCTTTTTCATACAAACGAGCGCCAATCAAAGCACCGCAGAGCTCGAGTCTTGGTATCGTTGTGGGCTTGATGGGAGCAACTCGGCTTTTAGAGATAAGTAAGTTAACTGAGACCTCACCTTTATCGTTAGCACTCCGAACATAAATACAAGCGCCATACGCACGCTCGGACGCATCTGTGAAAATGTGCAATTCCAAAGAGGAATATGAGTCACAGATGACGCGTCGCGGTATGCGTAAGCTGTTCAGACCTGGCAGGCTGTCGACCACTTCGACCCACGCCTGGTTGATCTCTGGTGGCAACTCATCATCCCAAGACAGTCGTTGTAGCCACAGTTTCTGTAATAGAATTTCATGAGGATAACACAAGGTGAGATGAGCCCTAAGGGGTCGAATATCTGAGCGATGACTGACAGAATATCACGCTTTGTGTTCCCTTTTACTATGGTTGGACTGATGGAAAAGTAGAACTGATCTTGCACTGAGTGCCACCCGAGGCCTAACGTTTTACTGCAGTCGGTATCTCCGATGTTAAATTCCGATGATAACAAATCAGTTTCTGGCAACAATTGAGGCTCACTGGACTTCCATTTCCTAAGAGGCATGCACGCTGAGGCTAGCTCGGCGGTAACCTGGTTGCGTATATGTAAAACTTCACTTAACTCATCACCTCCACTCAAAAAATCATCAACATAAAAATCGTGAAGAATAATTTCAGATATTTTAGGGTCCTTACAATCTAAACCTATTTGTTTCAGGCAGCGAGTAGCTAGATACGGCGCACTAGCCGTTCCGTAACTCACCCGGTTCAAAACATAACTTTTGATAAAAGAATCGGGTTGAGTTTGATCACGCCAAATTATTTGTTGCAGCGGTCTGGAATCGGGATGTACTACGATACATCTATACATCTTTTCAACGTCCGCAACTATAACATATTTATGCTGTCTAAATCTTAAAAGTATCGACAATAGGTCATCTTGTACTGTAGGCCCAATCATTTGAATCTGATTGAACGAGACTCCCGAGGTAGTAGGACTACTTGCATTAAAGACGACCCGTAGTTTGGTCGTCGTACTACTCTCACGAAGCACGCCATGATGAGGGATGAAATAATGAGGGACCGATGTAATCGGTTCGCACTCTGTCATGTGATCTAACGATTCATATTCAGACATAAAGTCTACATACATTTTACTAAATGAATCATTACCTTTAAGTCTGCGCTCTAAAGAAAGCAAACAATGTTTAGCTCGCTGAAAAGAATCACCTAACACGCTCGGTGTTTGTTTTAATGGGATCCTGACGCAAAACCGACCGTCTGCGAGGCGAGTAGTATTTTTTACAAAATGTTCTTCACATTGCTTCTCCTCTGGAAAATAATGAGATGACTGAGGGCTAACTTCTTCAAGCTGCCAAAAACGCATTAATTGGTTTTGGATGTCATCATCAGAACAGTGGGAAGTCAAAGAATCAACTTTGGTAAAATTACATTTAACTTGTGAAAGCGTAGGTACGCGGCCGCAGTTAACAGGACCGGAAACTATCCAACCTAGTCTAGTTTCATAAAGTACCGGCTTACCATCTCCTAATTTAATATTTTGCGAACCTAAAATGTCCCAAAAAACATCAGCGCCAATGATTAAATCAATGGCGGAGGGCGAATAAAACTGAGGGTCCGCTAAACAAATATCTGATGGAATGTCTAAATTCCTAACATCAATATGACACCCGGGAACGTTATCAGTAATCGACGGCAGAATAAAACAACTTAGGTAAGTTGAAAAACTATCACATAATGACTTTATAGGCAAGCGACACATTTGACTGATCTTCGATGTTTTATTATTTATACCTACGACGGTCCTATCAGTGCGATCAGCTGGTAAGTTCAATTGTTTATGTAAACGCTCGGTCATTAGACACGAAGTGCTACCGCTATCTAAAATCGCACGGGCGATGACCTCACGATTGTCGCAATCATATAATTTCACTAATGCAGTGGATAATAAAACATCACACTGACCTGACTTCTCACATGCAGTAGCAATACTTCCTGTAAGTGTGACATTCGCGCTCTGAGAACTCGTCACAGTAGGCAGCGAGTTGCTCGTACGGCTGCTGCTATCGCAATCAGCTGTTGTAGCTGTAGGCATAGAATTAGACGGCTGTTTTGATACACTAAACTCGTTCATGTGGATGAGTGAGTGATGTTTACGCTTGCACAATTTACAACCTGGCCGTTTACACGAATTAGCGTAGTGTCCACTACGGAAGCAATTAAAACATATTTTATAATTAGGCAATAACTTGTATCGCGCATCACTGCTTAGAGCGAGAAACTTCGGACAGTTATTTAAATAATGTTCTTCATTACAATTAGGGCATGGTTTCATTGACGACGAAGACGTATCATTTTTAATGTCATTACTCTGATAAGAAACCATAGCTTTTATTTTTGACGCCTGTTTACTACTTGTCGCATTATTTTGTGACAACTCAATTGTCTCAATTAAATCTGCGCGATTACGCATAAATTCCAGAAAGGCTACCAAACTAATCGGCTTATCTTTAGATAAAGTACCTTTGCATTCTTCCCACTCACGAAATGTCTTCGCATCTAACTTCTGAGTGACAAGGTAGATCAAAAGAGTGTCCCAGTGTTCAATGGGTTGACCTAATGATTCTAATGCACGTAAATTCTTATTTAACTGATCTATTACGCGCTTCAAAGTAGTGGATGATTCTTTTGTGACCGGTTCGATGTTGAATAAAGCTGAAACATGATTTTGTATTAACAAACGTTTGTTATCGAACCGTTCACATAAGAGCTTCCAAGCCACTGCATAGTTATTAGCAGAAAACTCAATAGATTGAATAACTACAGAAGCCGAACCTTCTAATGACGCCCTCAAGTAGTGAAATTTATTTATTTCGTCTATCTGATCATTGTTATCGATTAAACTTGAGAAGGTGTCGTGGAACTCTAACCATTTTTCGTATGAACCTCCAAACTTCGGCAACTGAATAGTGGGCAACTTAACAAGCTTATTATTGGAACGAGAACTTAACGCACTTTCTGTTTTTTCTTGATCCTTTTGATAGGTATCTAACATTCCCTGAGCATCGGCAATTATCCGATAATAATGATTTTCAAAATCAGTTCTTTCCAACAGCTGGGCATCACTGTTATCAGAACTACACTCAATTTTTAACTGTACCTCATCGTATTGTTCGTATAAAGATTCCATCTTACCGATACGTAATTGTAACTCCCTGGCTTCCGAGGCACTCAGCGACTTCAACGTCATCAGCCAATTCGCGAACGCAGTAACACGACCTTTGATACTGCCGCGTTTTTTAATGAGCTCCTTATCCTCGGACATTCTGGGAGACCAGCACGGTCCACCTGGAACTGATACAGGCAACAGGTTTACTAAAGTACTTAGACTATTACACAAAGTACCTAGAAACTACAATGACAAGATAAATAACATCAAGATACCTATTTATACGATGTTTGATTACAATACAATGTAAGTATATATATATCTGAGTGTGAATGTTAAACTGAAAACTGACAAACAAAACTTTATGATTTTACACAACTGAATGAATTACTAATATGAAAGAACTGTTACTAACCTGTTTTAACGTCGAATTATACCTAATTATACCTGATTAGAGTGTTGGGTTCTAAATAAATCACTTTTATCCTGCACGTTGCACTTTTTAGACTTTGAACTCTCGACCACTCAGGTGACGCGCAATCCCCGTAGCATTGATTTGCGCTCCACTGCTTCAAATGTGATGGAAACTTCTTCCTCAATATTGTTATGAACTGGTATGAATATCCGGCGTAGATCCAGGACCATGTAGGGGGCCAGGTATTATTTTAGGTAATAAAATACAATAATTTCGACAGACACGTTTACTCCAAACTTGACAGGAGGATGCAAGAGGGACGAACACATAAAAATAACATAGGGTAGGCACGATATAAAAATGATAAAGCGCGCGAAGGTTTAAACTTGAACAACAAGAGAGTCATTGAAGCAGGCTTTCCTATACAAAAAGTTTTGACGGTTTTCTACCTCATAATATAGCCCCCCACATGACACATGATTTACTAGACTTAGTCTTCTTTTTTTTTCCGTTTCCTATTTTTAAAACGATAAAAAATATACATGGTATAATAGTGTTTGGTGTAGAAATTTATGGTACATACTATATCCATAATACATGAATAACAATTGTAATTGTCTAAAGTTAGCAGACTAGACTTTTTTTTTATAAAATCATGTTTAGGATGCTTAAGATAATGGTCTCGAGCAATAAGATCGTCTATTGCAAGACACTGTCATTTTTAGCAAGCTTGAGAAAAAATATTATTTATTGTTATGATTTTTTCAGGACGATGGAGAAGAAAGCATTGAGCCGGGAGAACCACTGCAGCCGCTGCCGGCCTCATTGCTGAGAAGTTTCTTCTCCCAGAGGGGGTCTAATGCATACACAACGCAACGCGACCCCACTCGCAAGGGGGAGTATTATATTGAATTGAGGGTGTATAATTCAAAGGAAGCCGAAGCCGTTGCAAACGACGAGCGTTGGAAGTTGGCGCTCATTACTCTAAAAACAAGCTTCGATAATGACACCGCTATCTGGCGCTCTCTAGCCAATCTCGTGAAAGTAGCGCGTGAAGATTTTAAGAAGATCCAGCCGATCACGTACCCTATAAACTTTCAATAAACTGATTGAAACTTTATTGGGTATATTTCCTGCCTTATCCAAACCTTAACCTATCCTTGCCCAACTCCTGTCCTAAATTGGAAAATTGGAAATTGGAAATTGGAAATTGGAAATTGGAATCAGATATCAGAAATATTAAAAAATAGGAATTTGGCTAATGGCATAAATAATAAACTTGAATTATGAAAACTTTGCATCAACAAACAAATAATACAATGAGGTTAGTAATTGGTTAAATAGCTGTGCTGATGTTTTGGTATAATGACATAAATACAAAACTTGAATTTTGAAAAAAATAATGACAGTAAACAAATAATACAAACGAGGTCAGAAATTAGTTAAATAGTTTTAATGATGTTTTGTCAAGAATGCTGTATTTTTGTTTCAAATTTTTCCGCTCATAAAAAGACAAACACTCATAAATCAAATTGCTTAATTCAGTCTACATTTCAGAATGTGCAGATTATAGCAAGCGCATTTAAGAGTAGAATTATTAGTTATAGAATAAACTCTAGTAAAACGGTATTAGTTCCTGAACAGTTTTTGAATATTGTTTCCTCAATAGTGATTCAACTTATAAAAAAGTCACTTGCTCAACACGCCGTGTTAAAAGTCAATGTGGAAGTTTTTGTTTTATATTATTTGCCTAAAGATGAGCAAAAATCTTTAAAATCATTTAAAACTCGATTTGAAGCAATTTTTCATAATACTGATTTAGCAAAGTTTTACCAAGACTGTGTCGAGAAACTCGCTCAAAAATGTTCAGAATTTGAGTTGTCTGAATCTGGCTGGTCTATTGATTCTGTAAGTCATTTAGAGTTGAATATTAACAAATATAATCCACTGCGAGCTGGCTCGTATGTCAAACTACCGCTAGAAATTCGAAACACAAAATCTTGTCTTAATATCCAGAATAGAGACGATCGATGTTTTTTGCATTGTATTATTGCTCATATGTACCCTGCGAAAAGTAACCCCGGCAGAGTAACATCATATCCATGCTATAAAAATATTCTCAATATTGCTGGTATGACATTTCCACCGAGTTTACATGACATAAAAAAATTTGAAATGAATAATCCTCTTATTTCTGTTAATGTGTATGGCTTAGAAAAAAATAGCACGGTAATGGGCCCTCTTTATAAAACTATTCGCCGTAAATTGACGCATGTGAATTTGCTCTTAATTGAAAATAATGATAAAAATCATTTCTGTTTGATTAAAAACTTTGAAAGACTTGTTCGCAAACAGTTAACAAAACATAATGGCAGAATATTTCTTTGCGAAGAATGTTTCATTTATTTTGAATCAGAAGATAAACTAAATGCTCATAATTGCGCAAGAGTCAAAACAATTTTACCTCAGCCAGATAGTAAGCTAACATTTTCTCATGTCGAAAGAACGCAAAAAGTTCCAATTGTTATCTATGGTGATTTTGAAAGTTTGCTTAAAGAATATTCTGATAAAGGCAAGTCAAAACATATTGAAAATGTTCAAATACATGAAGCAACCTGTTTTGCTTATTATATATGCTGTCAAGCCGAGCCGCGGTTTAATAAATTTGTATCCTATCGAGGCGCTCATTGTGCGAAGAAGTTCATCGAAACTATTTGCAATGATGTGACAAAGTTATACCATTTGTTATCAGTAAGTCATGCTATGTTACCTCTCACTGATGCTGAACAAGATTCTTTTAATAACGCAACTGTTTGTCATATGTGTAGAACAGAGTTTGCTAAAGATGAGCAAATTGTTGTTGATCATGATCACTTTACAGGAAAATATAGAGGCCCTGCACATAATATATGTAATTTAAATGCAAAGCCTTGTAAGTTCATTCCAATAATATTTCACAATCTCTCCGGCTATGACTGTCATTTATTCATCAACGAACTATCTAATGTAGCGGGACGCATTCGCCTAATTCCAAAAACAAAGGAAAAGTATATATCTATCACAAAGTTCTTACCAATAGACTCTAAAAACATAAGTCAGTTAAAATTTATCGACTCTTTTAATTTTCTAAGTTGCGGGTTAGATAAGCTTGCCAAAACATTACATCCTGATGATTTTATGAACCTTAAAAAATACTATCCTGAAAAAAAATTATTTGAATTATTACGCACAAAAGGAATTTACTGCTATGATTATATAGATTCAGTTGAGCGATATCAAGAAATCAGTTTACCTGAAAAAAGCGCTTTCTTCAATAAATTAACTTCTGAAGAAATAACAGAAAATGATTACAAACATGCTCAAACTATTTGGAATGAGTTCCAAATTAAAAATTTAGGAGAGTATACCGATTTATACTTAACGAGCGATGTGTTGCTGCTGGCAGATGTTTTTGAAAAATTCAGGAACATGAGTCTAATCTATTACAATTTAGATCCTTGTCATTACGTATCTTCGCCTTCTTTAAGTTGGGATGCTATGTTATTGTATACAAAAATTGAATTAGATTTAATATCTGATGTGGAAATGTATCAAATGCTGGAAAAAGGCATTAGAGGCGGGCTTGCTCAATGCTCTCTTAGAAATGCAAAAGCAAATAATAAATATTTAGAAAGTCATAAAACCGATGAACCAAATTCATATCTAATCTATCTAGATTGTGTGAACTTATATGGGTTTGCCATGATGAAGCCTCTTCCAGCCAAAAACTTTTGTTTCTTGAATGACGATGAAATAATGGATATAAAAAACATCGCAGCAATATCAGATAACAATGATCGCGGTTATATACTTGAGGTTGATTTAGAATATCCGATAGATATCCACAATGAACATTCTGATTTACCATTTGCGCCTGAAAAATATGTTACGCCTACTGGTAAAAACAAAAAACTTGTTGCGAATTTGCACAATAAATATAAATATGTAATTCATTACGTTCATTTAAAAGAATGTTTATTAAACGGGCTTCGCCTTTTAAAAATACATAGAGTTTTAGCTTTTGATCAAAAACCATTCCTTAAACCTTACATCATGCTGAATACAATGCTTAGACAAAAAGCAAAATCAGATTTTGAGAGAGATTTTTTCAAAAAACAAAACAATTGTATTTTTGGCAAAACTATTGAAAACAAAAGAAATCAGATTGATGTCAAGCTAGTCAGTGTTTGGAAAGATGTTTTCAACAAAACCAATAAGTTTTGTGGCGCTGAAAAATATATAAGTGCTCCAAATTTTAAAAACTTAGCAATTTTTTCTGAAAACTTGGTCGCTATTCAGTTACAACAAACTAAAATCATCTTAGATAGACCAATATACATAGGATTTTCAGTACTAGAACTATCTAAAACCCATTTATACAAATTTCATTACTCTGTTATGAAAAACATGTACAAAAAAAATATTCAACTTTGCTATACCGATACAGACAGCCTTTTGTATTTAATAAAAACTGATGACTTCTATGAGGACATGAAAAATAATCTCCAATACTTTGACACAAGTAACTTTGGAGATAATAACGTTTATAAAATACCTCATGCCAATATGAAATTACCTGGCTATTTTAAGGATGAGATGGGCGGTCAAATAATATCTGAATTTACAGGGCTGCGAGCCAAATTATATTGCATCAATGCAGAATCAATTTCGATAAAAAAAGCAAAAGGCTCGAAAAAAAATGTGACCAAAAAGCTTGATATGGAAAAATATAAACAATGTCTCTTTCATAATAAAGAACTGAGAGATGACATGTTTATAATAAAATCTAAAAATCATAAACTTTATACGCAGAGACTAAATAAATTAGTTTTAAGTAAATCGGATGATAAAAGACAACTCTTCAAAAATACTGTGATGACTTTGCCATGGGGTCACTATGCTAATATGTTATGAAAAAATACTTGGAATCTTTATTTACTTATGAATTATAAAAAACTTAAGTTTTCTTTATTAGCCATAAGCCCAATATATAAGGGTTTATTTTGATTGTAGTATGCTTATAAATAAAATTACATTGATTGCTTATTTACTTAGTAGACTGTTATTTGTATTATGACAAATATATTTCTTTAAGGCAACTGGTTTAACTATAAGGTTTTTAGCATGCTTATGAATAAAAATGTTTTAATCTTTGTAAATATACTGTTTTATTTAAAAGTCCTGAGTCCTATAACAACAGAGGAGTAGGTAGATAGACAAGTAGGTAGGTAAGTAGCGCCTCCATTAGAGATATTTCGTTATCCTATACATTATAAAGTAATCCTAGAAAACAGTTTTTTAATCTATGCAGGCAGCCAAACCTTGCATTGTCATGCTCAGATTGAAGGCCGGTATGTGCCTTTTTTTTTGTCATTGCTCGCAAACAAAGCTGGTTATGATAAATTCTAAGATTTAGTAACAGAGATGCGTCGCAGTGACGTTGCTCCCTAGTAAAAGATAGGCGTTATTGTTATGAGTAAAATAATAACATAATGACAATAGCGCTTGCTAGAGCGCAAATACAGGGCTATTCATAATTAGCTGCAAATACTCAGGAATTAGGTTCTAAGCATTAGCAGCTAATTATGAATAACCCTGTATAGAGCACCTAGCTATAAAATTAAGGAGAGGAATGAAACAACTGAAAATTATTAGGTGCAAACTATTTATTTATTAAATTATAACTAATCTATAAAGTTTTCAGCTGCCAAAATATGCCGGCGATGATGATGCTAGTCCTCTCATCACTTATTCAATTTACTTTATATTTTTTTCATTTAATGCAATACAATCTGCTACAATTTAAGTTACTCTAAGTCATGCAACTTTTCCCCTATTTTTTTCACTAGCTTATATGTAGTGTCCATTATATCATCATAATTATTGTTGTGTTCAACTATATATTGTAGACTTAAATTAGCACTTTCACTATCACTATAGTCATTTTCGTCTTCAAGTTCCTTTACTTCATAAATATTAATTTTTATAACACTGCGTCCTTTTTTGCTGAAATTGCGTCGAATAATGTATTCAGATGATGGTGTGTAAGCCGGCTTTCTTTTTCTTGATACAATCTTCTTTTGTTTCATTGTTTGCTGTCCTTTACTTAAATTTGACGGCATATCTTTCATAGGCGGCTGAGCATGCTGCTCTGTTTTTTCAAAATACTCCTCTGTATCTTGACCGAAGTAGATCGAGGGGATGAAGGGGCTAGTATCCTCATCGCGGGCATAGTTTGACATCTGAAAAAAGAAGAACGCAATGTAAAATAACACACTAAAACTAAAAACTGCTAAAATTAAGAGATTGTTTCTAGTTTAATTTAAAATACTTACCATTAAGCAGATAAATTACGCGCGATGCTATTCAGGTCTCAGCGAGTTATGGCGTGAAAAATCATTTAGATTTGAAATGGAATAAATACTGAGAAATTGACTCAGCAGATCATGCGACGATACGTGTAAAATTACGCCCCAGGAGCGGACTGAGGTAAGTTAGTCTCGGAAATTAAAATAAGGAATACAATAAAAATACTTGTTAAATTTAACAACTTGACTAAAAACGAGTATTCATAAAGCAGTTTCATGTACAGCAATTTTTTTTACAATTTTTCCAATCAAGTTTTCAGTCAAATCTTTAATATCATCAAACTCATCCTCAACAACATATTGGCAACTTATTATATTATGAGACTCATCAATTGGGCTATTTTTCAAATTACTTGCAAAGTTTAAATCATATACATCAATATTTATTAAACGATGTCCTCTTATAACTTTTTTCTTCACGTAAGATGAAAGTCCTGACTCTTGTAAAACAATTGATTTTGTAGCATTTGTCAGCTTTTTAGAGGAACTTGATTTTGCAGCAAGTTTTTTTTCAATCTTTGAAGGTCTAATCTCATTTTCACTTTCACGAGTCATATGGCTTTGGTCTTTAAATTCTGCTTCCAAAGTTTTATCAAAATCTCGAGTATAATAAAATGGGTTAGTAATTTCTTTGAGCCCATTCGGGGTGATGAAAGTAGATTGAGTCGTCATTTTTTTCTGAAACAAAAACAAAGGAATGGATGATTAAGGTATTGAGATAAATTTAAAACAAAATTATTGATCGATCCGATTATTATCATCTTACATCATAAAATCAAAAACTTTTTAGGATTAAATATTTGCCCTACACATTCGGTCTCTTAGAAGAAATTAAAATAAAAATTATTTATCTCTGAAACAAGATACAAATCCTCATTGAATGCCAGGTTAAAGAAATAGGGGTTTTATACTATTTAAGCGCATGAAGTTAGGAGCAGCTGTCAGATTTTAAAATGAAATTAACTAAACAAGCCGTGCGTTTGGAGGTTAGTAATATAAAAATAGAGCGACGTACGTCAGCACTTAGACATAGCAGGCTGTTACCTAATACTATACGGGCAATAATATGTGGACCATCGAACTGCGGTAAAACGAATGTGATGATTAGTTTATTACTTCACAAAAATGGTCTCAAGTTTAGAAATGTTTATCTTTATTCTAAAACAACGTTTCAGCCAAAGTATTGTTTCTTGAATGAAATTTTTAAGAGAGTATGTGGAGTTAATTTTCACATGTTCCGTGATAATAGAGATGTAATTTCTCCTGATAAAGTATTACCAAATTCAATTTTTATTTTCGATGACGTTGCGTGCGAAAAACAAGAACATATTCGAAATTATTACTGCATGGGCAGGCATAAGCAAGTTGATTGCTTTTACTTATCACAAACATATTCAAAAATCCCTAAACAGCTAATACGCGATAACACAAATTTTTTATTAGTCTTTAAACAAGATGATATTAATTTGAAACATATTTATGATGAACATGTAAACTCAGATATGGGATGGATCGATTTCAAGAAACTTTGTTGCAACATTTGGAAAGAACCTTACTCGTTTTTGCTGATAAATAAGGACTGCGAAATTGATAACGGAAGATACAGAAAAGGGTTTGATGTATATATTACTTTCTAATAGTTATAAGGGTCTATATTATATAAAAGCGCTTATTTCCCTATTGTTTGTTAATACAGATGAGTATTTTTTAAATAGCGGTTGTGTGCATCATGGAACAGCAAGTAAAAGAGCAGATAATTAAGTCAGTTAATTCAATCAAACAAAAACTAAGAGGAATGCGGGATGAGGCAGATGAAACTGATTTGAAATATCAGAAAGTTTTTAAGCCCGTTGCAGGACCTTTAAAAATTATCACTGATGTCTTAAATCCTACAAACAGTAGTATTTATGAAAAAAACGATGAGAAAACTTCTAATACTTCGGGTAATGAATATTTCCAAGACAGTATAGATAATACTGCTTCTGATCAAACCATAGGGCAAACTCTTAAAGAAGTTTGCTACGAATATAAAACGCCTGTAAAACAAGAAAACATAAATATTCAAACTGATGAAATAATTCCGTTATGGATGTTTAATGAAAAAATAGTGGACGAGAGTAACGTTTTGAATGTTCCTTTTGGCATACGATCGGCATCTAAAAAACTGATGATGGGAAATGAGCCTGTCACATTTACTGATATTGGGACTGGAAATAACAAAATTAATATAGCAATTATTGGTGATAAAAAATATGAAATCACTGAGGGAATCAAAGAACTATTGCTGAAAAAGAACCCCAATTGTAATATCATAGCAGAAACAGATATGTTGGTTTATAAAGATATTTTAAATAATACTCATGCTCACAGAAGACACTTTAATCCAGCAGGGCAGATAAAAGGAGATAGAAGCAAAAAATATAATATAGTAAAACGATTATTTTCCGAGCCTGATAAGAAAGATACCATTGATAATTCAATAAAGTATGGAGGTAAATTGCCATCTTTGAAAAAATACAGACAAAATACAGATCTAGTGTACTGGGATGATCCTAATGAATTGATCGAAAGATTAAAATTGCTAATTGCATCACGCGATGCCGGAAATAATAATCATGACAATGAAATAATTTCAATAATAGAAGAGTTAAGAGAAGCTAAAATAATAAAAGAATAAACTTCATAAAAAAAGCGCAGTATTCTTCGATCATTCAATATGAATGTTGATAAATTTGGCAGCTATGTTTTATTTAAAAAAAATATATATGAACAGAAAATGCATGAATGCAGATGCATGTTGAAATATACAGATGATGGAAATATTGACTTGCAAAATAAATCAATTAAAAATGTTGGAGCACCAACAACAATTAATGACTGTGTTACAAAAAAATATGTGGATGATGCTGTAAGCACTTGTCGATTAGTTTTAAAAAACCTTGATAAAATCATAGCAGACGTCATAGACAAAATAAATAAGTTGGAGAAACATATTACCACCACGAGTAAACCAATGAAGCAAAAATGAGCAAAGCTGATGTGGTGAATGAAATACATAAAACCGCTAGAGTTAATTTTCGCCGACGGCGTGTTGTTATGAAAGATATAGATGATTTATGGCAAGCTGATTTGATGGATATGCAAAATATATCTAAACATAACTCTGATTATAAATATGTTTTTGTAATAATCGATACATTTTCAAAATATGCTTGGGCTTATCCACTCAAACGTAAAACTAAACTTCTCGTGTTTGGTATCTTAGAAAAACTGTTGAAGACGGGGCGGGTTCCGAAAAATTTTCAAACCGACAATGGTACAGAATTTTTTAATGAAAAAATAAAAAGACTAACTAATGATTTTAATATAAATCATTATGCTACGTTTACAACCAAAAAAGCTTCTATTGCTGAGAGATTAATTAGAACGTTAAAATCCAAAATGTATAAAGAATTTAGTTACAACGGAAACTATAAATGGATTGATGGCACATTAGACAAAGTTGTCCTTACATATAACCATACGCGTCATAGAACTATAGGATTATGTCCTGCGCAAGTTAATCAAGATACTAAGCCATTTGTTTTGAATAGATATTCGAAATTAGCAACATCTGACATCCAAAGCAAAAGTAAAAAATTTAAAGTGGGCGACTTTGTTAGGATCAGTAAATATAAAAGTACATTCGAAAAAGGGTTTACGCCTAATTGGTCGACAGAAATATTTCAGATAGTAAAGGTTCAAGATACCATTCCAATTACTTACTTAATAAAAGATAATAATCAACAGCCTATACTAGGAGCATTCTATAGGGAAGAACTACAAAAAACCAAACATCCTCATATTTACCTTATCGAAAAGATATTGAAACGAAGAGGGCGTAAAATGTATGTAAAGTGGCTAGGCTTGCCCTTAACAGAAAATAGTTGGATTAATAAAACTGACATAGTATAAGTAATTATCGCTGAGAAATGTTACATATAAATCCAACTTTTCCGATAGTCAGCCATTGGCGAGTTAGGCATGAAAGAAGAAAGTCTTCTCAATTGTTTCATTAACTGCTTACCATTTGAGTTACATTTGCCAGGATATAACTACTGCGGTCCCGGAACAAAATTAAAGTCCAGATTATCTCGAAAAGATAAACCAATAAATCGTTTGGATGAATATTGTAAACACCACGACATTGCATACAATTCATCCACTTCTCTAAGCGATCGCCATAAAGCAGACATCATTCTAATGAAAATGGCAAAAAAACGATCATCTGCCTCAAACGCTAAACTTGGAGAAAAGCTTGCAGCAAATTTTGTAAATAAGGCA
Organism: Thera obeliscata; assembly: GCA_947578465.1. Classification (NCBI taxonomy): domain Eukaryota; kingdom Metazoa; phylum Arthropoda; class Insecta; order Lepidoptera; family Geometridae; genus Thera; species Thera obeliscata. Next base: position 14,945,353 of record OX387912.1, on the reverse strand, counting down.
ATGCTAGCAAAAATCAGCTCGGGTTCTGGATTAATTACAGAGCCCAAACAAATCAAATCTGGCTTAAAGAAACAATTTAAGAAAATGTTATATAAAACCAAAAAATGTATGCGTAAGGCTAAACCTAAATGCAAAAGAATGGCTATTGAAATTGCAGCAGCCGCGGCGAAAGAATTTGCTACAAACCTAAATATTAAACCTCCTCGAATGATACCTATTCCGAAAACAGGCGGAATTTTGCCATTAATACCTATATTCGCAGGATTATCTGCCGCTGGAAGTTTGGCTGGAGGCGCCGCTGGAATAGCTAAGGCGATAAGTGATTATAAAGAGGCTAAAAAGAAATTTGCAGAGCTAAAGAGACACAATGAAAAAATGGAAGCATTATGTATTGGGAGAGGGTTACGCCTTAAGCCCTATAGAGATGGTTTAGGCATTTATGTTTCTCAAGATAAAAAAAAAAACTAAAAATTAGGCTACCTGATAGAGCTTTGACAAATATTGATATTATGAGACACGCTGATAATATACCATTCTTTAGAGGGGTTTTTATGAGAGACGAGCTGCCTAAACGTCCTAAAAAAAAAGAATGCGGTATTATAAATTTAGATAGTTCGCAAAGTCTCGGGTCTCATTGGGTAGCCTATGCTAAATATAATAATTACATTGAATATTTTGATAGTTATGGAAACTTAAAGCCTCCGCAGGAGTTTGTAAAATATGTTGGAACTGGTTTTAATTATAACTATGTCAACATTCAGCGCGATCATCCTTACAACTGCGGGCACCTTTGTATCAAATTTCTACTATCTTTCTGGCAAAAACATGAATTTAAATAAAATGACTAAGCTATAAAATAGAAATACGCTAATATCATCCCAGCAGTTCTTAACAATGTCTTCAACTGTAACAATCACAGGCAATCGTTCGATATTAGAATCTCAATTTTATCCTCCTCTGAATTTAAATGATGAATGGGAATGCGGTTTGATGTATTTTTCAGCCTTTAACTCCATCCCTAATATAACGGCTAAAAACAATATATTTTCATACGGAACTAAAAATCATCAACTTATATTACCAGATGGTACATATGATTTTTACGATATAAGCAACTACTTACAAACGAAATTAAGCGGGTGTGAATTAATTCTAAAACCAAACTACAATACCTCAACATGTTCACTATTTTGCACAGAAGTAATAAATTTTGATCTCGATAATAGTATAGGATGCTTATTAGGTTTTCGAAAAGTGAAACTAGAGCCAAATGAATGGCATGAATCTGATACGCCAGTAAACATTCATGCAGTATCTTTTATTCGAATCGAATGTAACCTCATACAAGAATCATATATTAATGGAGTATCATCGCACATTATTCACGAGTTCGCCCCGAACGTTCCTCCTGGTCACCGGTTTATAGAAGTACCCGGAAATATTATTTATCTTCCTATTAACACAAAAAATATTTCCACAATTACAATTAAAATTCTTGATGAAAGTGGGAACTATATCGACTTCAGAGAAGAAAACATTCAGCTGCGTCTTCATTTGCGTCGATCAAAATGTTAGTCTTTAATAAAAATAGTAGCCGGATTAGAAAACCTGCTAATACTCTCCGCGCTTCAAGCGGATACAGACGTATTAAATCAGCGAAAAAAATTTCAAAAATAAACAAAGAATTCCTAAGGAATTTGGGGTTTAAAACATGACCCTTCTTGCCATAACAGATTTACCGCAATTCGATAGCTCTATAGAAAGTTATGAAATTCATAATTATAGCCCCTTTACAAACTCTTTTAAGGAAAACGATGAAATAAGAATACCTATTCATCAGCAGGATATATACATTTTACCATCTGCCAGTTTTATTTACATCGAAGGACATGCATCAGTTTTTTCAAAAGACGACTCTGGTAAAATTAGTAAAAAGAATGTGCAATTTACAAATAATTCGATTTTGTTTCTGTTTCAAGATATTAGATATGAAATTAATGGCGTTGAAATAGATCGTGTAAAAAATGTAGGAATCACTTCAACAATGAAATTTTATATTTCAATGAATGCTGGAGAAAGTAAATATGCTGCTCTGTGGGATTGGAATATTGATGGTAAAATAAGTGGCGATGGATGTTTTAACGCTGTTATACCTTTAAATAAGATATTAGGGTTTGCCGATGACTACAATCAAATTATTTTGAATTGTAAACATGAGCTGGTATTAACTAGAAGTAGCACAAACGTAAATAGTGTTTCGATGACTAATCAAGACAACATTGATGTACATATAAATAAAATACAGTGGCGCATGCCGCATATTAAAGTTTCAGACCAAGTGAGAATATCTTTACTTAAATGCTTAGAAAAAGACAAGACGCTGCAAATAGCTTTTCGTAACTGGGATTTATATGAGTATCCTCTACTGCCTAAAACCACCAAACATACGTGGGCAGTCAAAACTTCTTCCCAGTTAGAAAAACCGAGATATGTTATTTTCGGCTTGCAAACTAATAGAAAAAATAGCAAGATATACGATTGCTCAATATTCGACCATTGTAATCTTACTAATGTGACATTGTTCTTGAATTCACAATATTATCCATACGACTCTTTAAATTTGAAGTTCAATGAAAACAAATACGCTATATTATACGAAACTTATGCTAAATTTCGCCAGTCTTATTACAATCTTCCCGTGGACCCCTTGCTTGACCAGCAAAGTTTTAAAAACAAAGCACCTTTTTTCATTATTGATTGCTCTAAACAAAATGACAATCTAAAAACTGGGCCAGTAGACGTTCGCTTGGAAATCGAAAGTCTTACAGATTTTCCTGATAACACGACTGCATACTGTCTCATTATCAACGATCGCCTTGTGGAGTATAAGCCGCTGAGTAATATAATAAGAAAACTATCATGAGCGCCATCGTCGATGTTCAAGGATTCAAATCTGAAGATAACATATTTATTGTGAAAGAAGTAGCTATCTTTAGCAACAATCAGCATCATGTTTTTTTAATCAAGGCACCGTTTCCATTTAATCATCTGACTGCGTCAGAAAAAAGACAAGTACGTTGGATAGAAAGAAATCGGAAAATATACTGGAATAGTGGCGATATACCCTATAAAAGTCTAAGAATGCTTGTAGCAGGGTATCTTGCAGATAAAACGGTATTTTGCAAGGGTCTTGAAAAAGCGTCGTGGATAAGAGATATAGTAGTTAGGTCAAAAGTTTATAATTTGGAAGATAAAGGCTGTCCTAATTTGTTTAATTTATATTATAAGTATAACTCATTTGAAAATGTGTTTTCTTGTATACACCATCCCACAGTGTGTGCTTTAAAAAATGTTTTATGTTTAAGAAATTGGTGTTTAGATAATAAGTTACATATAACAGAATAAAATATTTTTTGAGAGTTTTTTAGTTTTCTTTATTTAGTATATTACCCGCTTCTTTGAATTAGTAAGTTAAAATTATAAACAGGTAGGGGATGGCTGATACCATGAAGAACGATTTAATAATATGAGAATACTAGAGCAGTTTCATACAGTAGAATTGAGCATTCTGAATCGATTTAAAAATATAAGAAAACTGGATCAGCCCTAGGATATTGAGAAGACTACTTCAGCCTGAAAGGCCTGAAAGGCCTGAAAGGCTGAAGTAGTCTTCTCAATATCACACTACTATTGTTCATAAGTTCGATCGAAAAAGCTAGCACAAACGGATAATCTCGAGGCAATCTCGACCGATTCATGCTCGCAAAATCTTTCGTACCCTTGAACTTTTAGTCAAATTAAATAATTTTCTACTCAACCCAAGAAAAAAATCGGTTGTCTGTAAAGTCGGTTTACTGACGATAGTTGAACGTGATAACGTCATAAGAAAATACTGATGGAATGGTTGCATTTTTCAAAAGAAAATTTTAGTTTTACTGAATTGAATTGAATGTGAATGAAACTGAATAATACTGAATAAAACTGAATGAAACTGAATGAAACTGAATGGAACTGAATGAAACTGAATGAAAATCCGGACCCGGACCCAAACTGAACCCTTACCCTTACCCTCATTTACCCTTACCCTCATTTACCCTTACCCTCATTTACCCTTACCCATTACCCGACCCGGGCTCGGGCTCAGGTAAATGGAACGACGAAACGACGTAACGACGCATGAGTCATGTTTTTTCGTGCGTGCAGCCGGCTCCATCGATTTATAAGACGTTATCACGTCAATAATTACTTGGCGGGTGGAATCATATTAAAATCCGTAAGAAATATTTTACATACCGTAAGTTCTTGTCACTTCTGAGATATAATAAAACTCACTTCTTTTCGTAAAATAGGCTGTAATAATTACTCCACGTTACACTTTAATATTTAACAAACTGATATACTTAAAGACTACACTTTAAGTTGTATTCCGAACTCATGCCAACGACCGACTGCCTCCAATCCTTTGCTCCCTGCCATCGCCAACCGTCTATCCCCACTACTTTACCAACCAACGTCAAGGAGGGAGGGAGTTAGTCAGTGTTGCCAACGGCATTTTTATGAAGTTGACAGACAATTTCACAAACAAATATGACAAGTGTCATCAAATATCATAATAGTAATTTCTATTAAACCATTAAAATTAGAACTATTATTGAAATTCATCACACTACGGAACCCTTCATGGGCGAGTCCAACTCGCCGCTTTTTATAACTTTGTTTGATTATTATGGTTTTTAGTAATAAATACTTTCTTACACCTTCAAAATATGATTTCGTGACAGAGGGTAAAGCTCCTGTCAGAATCGTCAGACAATTCTACAGGGAGGCAATAATGTACGACCCGTTATTGCACAGCATGATAATGTACAGCAGGTTAATGTACACACCGTTATTACGATGCCAGGGTTTGGATTAACGGGGCGTACAATAAAAGGTCGCGAAATAACATGCTGTACAATATCGTCACGTGTTGTTATTGTCCGCACCGTTATTACGATGCCAGTTAAGCCTCGTGCACACTGTAGCAGTTCAATATTCATTTTTGCTGTTTTGTTCTGGCAGCGGATACTTGTACTTGTCCTTGAGACTTTATTTTATTTTATTTTATTTTATTTTATTTTATTTTATTTTATTTTATTTTATTTTATTTTATTTTATTTTATTTTATTTTATTTTATTTTATTTTATTTTCAAGGAAAACAAACAGCTTTACAAAGAAACATAATGGTAGGCAACATAGTACAATAAAAGCCAAACAGTTTTCGCTAATAGAACACTTTAGATAATACAATGTAAAAAGTAGGTAGGTATAGTATTATCTTATCTGCGGTAAAAGTAAAAGTAAAATTCACTTATATAAGGAGTTTATACCAATAGAGAAAAATAAGTAGGTAAGCCATATAAATCTATAAACTAAAGAAAGTAGTGCTATGGTGTCCGGTAGGCAAATAAATTCTATAATTAAATACAATTATTAATTAAGAGTTCAAGTATGTACCTAAATAATATGACCACACATAATTATACGAACTAATGGAAAATTGTAAAAATAATATACATATAATATACATATACATACCCACACTATTTTTACGTTAATGACGAGAAGAAGAAGTCCCTACTGATCATGATTTTAAATATATTTTGTGAGCTGTTGAAGAGGTCTACATTTGTCGAATAGTCGGTATTAAAGATATGTGCAGTGCGCAATAGGTAGGAATTCTTCCGGTAATTCGTAGAACACGAAGGAACATGAAGTTTTAGGTGGTTTCTGCGGGAAGTGCGTCGTGATGGAATTGCAAGTTTGATTTCAAATAGGAGTTGCGGAGAGTCAATTATATTGAGTGTAATGCTATGTAAGAGTGTGAGATCAGCAGCTTCTCTTCTCTTCTCTAGAGGTAACAGGTGATGGTGTCTACAACTGTCGATGTAGTCAGGAATAAAGTTTTTGTGCTTGAAGTTAATAAATTTAAGAAATTTCTTTTGGGGCTTTTCCAACATTAAAACATATTTATCGTAACGAGGGTTCCAAACTTGGGAAGCATACTCCAGGTGACTTCTTACTAGTGAACAAAATAATATTTTAAGGGTTTTAAGTGTTTTAAAATCTTTAGTGACCCTGAAAAGAAACTCAAGAATCCTCAATGCTTTAGAAGTGATATTTTCGATATGCTGGTCGAACAAAAGTTTAGAGTCGAGAGTAACTCCCAAATCGAGCACGGAGTTAGTTCTAGTAAGAGACTGACCATTTATATTGTAGTTGAATGTGATAGAATTAGGCGACCTGCTAAAAGTTATGCAAAAGCATTTCTGGACATTAAGGTCAAGTTTATTGAGCAAGCAGTAAGAATGAAGATTGTTTAAGTCCATTTGCAGAAGCTGTTGGTCGATCTGAGAAGTAATCCTTCTGTATATCTTCATATCGTCAGCGAATAAGAGGAATTGGGAATGATTGAAGCAAGATACAATATCATTAATAAAGAGGATGAAAAGGAATGGGCCCAGTATGGAACCCTGGGGAACCCCTGAAGAAATTAAAGAAGAGTAGGACTTGAATCCATTCAGTACCACAGTTTGGCAGCGACCATTTACGTACGAAGTAAACCACCGGAGCAGATCTCCTCGTATGCCAGCTGCATAAAGTTTGGCCAAAAGAATGGAATGGTCGATACGATCAAATGCCTTACTATAGTCCGTATATATTGCATCCATCTGACTCCCCGACTCCATCCCAGCCGTAACAGCATCAACAAAAGTTACGAGGTTAGTTGTAGTAGATCGACCCCTCAAAAAGCCGTGTTGCTGGGGGATGAAGGAGTGCTTAAAGACTGGGTAGAGTTGTTCATGGATAGCCTTCTCGAAGAGCTTAGCTAACACACACAATTTAGAAATGGGTCTGTAGTTACAAATATCGCGCTTTGAACCCTTTTTATGTATAGGTGTAATCGTGGCTGTTTTCCAAACTGTAGGCATAACTCCCTCGGTCATAGATCTGTTAAATAGTAAGCTAACAGGATAAACTAAAGAACTAGCACAGTTTTTAAAAATCATCGGATGTAAGCCATCGGGACCGGCAGACTTTTTGCAGTCGAGCGTTTTAAAAAAACAGAGTATTCGCGAGGGAATAACTTCAATAGTAGATAGATCGTTTGAACATAAAGGGAAATCCGCGGGCATCAGTGACGGCGACGACCTGGGCAAAGGTGGTGAGGCCGAAGGTGGTAAGTAGTTTTTTTTTTTTTTTTTTTTTTTTTTTTGTTTTAGAGTGTCTCTGATTTTCATCTTCAGAGGCTTTGTTTGCATATTATCTTATTTTTCTATTTCAATCTTAAAGTCTTAAAGTTAGGGTGGGGGGTTGTACAATGTAATTTATACAGTACTTTTAATCTTATCTTATATCTTATTTCTATTTCTACCTTCTAATAACACTATTCATTCTTTTTATGGGGTTTTTGTTTTTTATCTTATTCATTCTACTATCTTAAGTCTAACACGATATATTAAATGTAAATGTACGTATGCTTATTTTCCTGATTTAAAGGCTAGTTTATTTTATTATGCTTATATATATAATTTATTATATATATTCATCATATTTTGCTTATGCTATTTGTTTCTTAATATTACTTTGTTTGTTAAATTTGTACAGTATTTTAGAAATTTTGGACGGTTGTGTTTGTCCTTCATTATGTGTTGTATATTATCCTGAGTCAGTTGTTCATTCATCTCCTGTTCTATTGCATGCCTCTCAGGTCCGTACGCGGGGCACTCCAGCAGAATGTGGGCCACTGTCTCGTCTTTCCCAGGTTCGCATACGCACGATGGACTCTCTTTACGCTTGAACCGATTCAGGTATTCGGAGAATCCACCGTGCCCCGTCATTATTTGTGTTACAACACCAGTAGGCTCCAGTTTCCTTACTAGTTTGTAGGCTTCGATGGCGTTTGGGAAAAACATTTTTGTGACTGCTGCTGTTTGCCCTGACATGTACCTTGTGTTCCATTCGTCAAGCGACTCCATTCGGATTTGTCGCTTGACGAATGAGACCGGGCACATGTCATAATCCGGCTTTCTTTTAATAGAGTGCGCCGCCTCCTTGGCCAGCTGGTCAGCACGCTCGTTCCCCTCCAGCCCCGCATGTGCTCTGATCCAGAATAGGGTAACCACCTTATTCTGGAGTTTGGCCTCTTTGATGTTCTTCCTGGCTTCTACTGCCAAGGGGTGGGGAGAACTTGGGTTAACGATGGTCTCTAGGGACGACCTCGAGTCACTGTACAGACCAAAGGTGCTTTCTGTGCGCTTGAGGATCATCCTTGTGGCCTTGCATATGGCCAAGAGTTCCGCCTGATAGACCGTGCAGTATGATGGTAGCTTCAGTTTGATGGCTTTGGTTTCAGCTGCGTCATCCCAAAAGGATAGCGCTGCTCCAACCTCACCATCAATTTTGCTACCATCAGTGAATATGCGGACTGCTTGCGTATTGTGGTCATCCACTTGTTGTTGGTCTATCAGGCTCATGAACTCGAGGCACATATGTTCTGCCGGATGCTCCATCTTGGCATACGGCACTACGCGCTCGACCTCTCTGTCCACTAGTGCTGGTCGGGGTACCCCTCGTTTAGCTTCGTAAAGGGCGGCTGCCTCCTTTATTCTAAGGTCGAGTGGTAGTATTCCGGCCAGCACCAGTGCCGAGTTCAGGGAGACTGTGCGGTATGCCTTACACAGTTTTTGAGCGAAACCTCTCTGCACTGCGTTTAGTTTTCGCTGCACCCCTAGTTTGTCGGCAGCCTGTGCCCATGCACTCGCCGCGTAAGTCACTACGGGCTCCACCGCGGCCGTGTAGATAGTACGAATGATTTCCGGGTGGAGTCCCCAACTGACCTTCGCCGCCCTGGACAGCTTCTTATAGATGTTTAAGGCTTTCCTGGAGACTTCTGCGACGTGAGTGTTGAATGTGAGCTTTTGGTCAATTGTCAAGCCTAGGAGCTTTATTTCAGGAGACATGCTTATGTCTACCCCGCCCATCCGCAGCAGTGGTGTGTCATATTTTAGCTTCCTAGTGATAAGCATAGCTTTTGTTTTGTGTGGAGCAAATTTAAGTTTGTTATTGACACCCCACTCCTGCACATGGGCGGTGGTAAGTAGTTAGAGTTGAAGAAGTCTGCGAAAGCATTGCAAATGCCAGTGCCTGAGTTAATAGTAACATTCCGGTAAGACATAGAAGAAGGGTAAGCGTTGTGTTGTTTATTTGATTGAATATACGACCAAAATGCCCTCGGATTATTTCTAATAGAAGATTCCACTCTCGCAATATATTTCAAATAACATTCGTGTTCCACCCTCTTTGCTCGGTCGCGCAAGATTTTAAAGGAATTTATGTCTGCTTTATTTTGATAAATTTTAATTTTCTTATGATATTTGTTTTTTTCCTTTAAGATCTGAATTAGTGCTAGGGAGTACCAATTAGGGAAGATGTTTGGTCGAACCTTCATCAGTGGGATGTATCTATCCCTAAGCTCACACACAGTTTTATTAAAAAGCTCGACCGCTTCATCCACCGTGCCATCAAGGAGTAGTGTATCCCAATCGTAGGTATCAAGGTCATTACAGAGAGCTGCATAATCGCCCCTGCCATAGCTATATACAGGTCTAGGACGGGGAGCAAGATCACTCACTTCTACAAATAGAGGCCTGCATAGAAGCGCCTGGTGGTGAGTTTTGTCTTCAGTTACTAAAGGGTCAAGACAGTGGGCAACCGTCATCTCATCATTGCACAAAACGAGGTCAAGAATACGGCCTAAATCATTTAATATATGGTTAAATTGGCCTAGATTGTTTAAGTTCAACAGGTCTATTAGCTCAGACTGATTAGAGTCGCTAGTGTTATACACAGGCTTTAAGTAGGGATAGTCGGTATTAGAAGACCATTTTATATCACTAAGGTTAAAATCACCCAGTATTAGAAGTTTATCAAGCGGGTTCTGAGTCGAAACTGACAGCACCTTGTCACAAAAGTTCGATAACTGCGATGAGAAAGACAAGCCACGATTTTGTTCACAAAGGTAAATACAGCATAAATTTAAAGTTAGCGGTTGAATAATGCTGTTGCCAGCAAAATGAATAGTAACCCAAACATCTTCCGCTGTGGAATGCCACTCGGGGCGAGCGAGCGTTGCCAGCTCGCGCCGCACAGCGATAAGGACTCCGCCGCCGCGCGACTGGCCCGTCGATACGTAGTCGCGGTCCCGCCGCCACACACTAAACATGTCACTAAACAATTCTTCAGTTCGTATACCGTCATGTAACCAAGTCTCAGTTAATACCACAATATCATAGCCACAAAGCTGCATATTTCTCTTGAACTCAAGTGTTTTCGTTCGCAATCCCCTAACGTTTTGATAATAGATATTAAAAACCATATTCACAATCCAGCCAAACCTTAGTTTGACCGGAAAGTGATCCGATTTGTAATATCTTTCTAGTAAATGAATGTGAGATGCTAGGGGGTTGCGAACAGAAAACATGAGTAGGTATGAATACAGCAGTGAAGTACTTGTGTCGTGGCACCATGAGTGAATCACTAGATAGAAGGCTAGAAAAATAACAAATGGTATTATGATTAATGTGAATGTTTAGTGAACTTGGTGGTGAATACGATGACGGCGACTTATTATAGCATAAAGACTTCAATTTGCAGCTGTGCGATAACAAAATTAGTATGTCGGTTATGATGCGCATTACATGAATGAAATAGATTGTACAAGTAGGTATGTAAGTGTAATACATAAGTAAATAATATAGTGTGTAAAAAGTAAAAATAAGTTTGGTATAAAGTTTTGGCACTGAGCATGTATGAGTAACTTTAGCGAGCAAATAATATAGAATGTGTAATGAATTATAAAAATAAACCGGTTTTATGCAATACATTGCTTTAACTGATTTATATGGCTTTGACACGTTAATAGAACATAATGATAGGTATAAGACTAACACAAATAAGTATACGGTGCACACACAATGAAGGCATGTAAACAACATAGTCCAAATAAGTAGTCACTTGATTTTGACGAGGTCCTCCTCACTGACTATGTGAATGATAGGTGACGTATCATTTTTTCTCACAAGGATCCTACAATTCTGGACCCAGGTATGCTGGTAATTTCGATCAAGCGCCACTTTCTTAGTTTTGGTTAGAAGTTGCTTATTGTCCCGGGTGAGATGATCGTTTACATAGATTCTGGTTGGCACTCCTGTGAAGCCTAGCTTCTCAGCGGCCAGAGTCTTCATGGCACGGCCCGATGCAACAAAGTTTTCTTTAGTGTATCTACACAGGAATCCTACAATTATGGGCTTGATCTCGGCTGTCGAGCGCGCTCTCGTGATGAAATTTATTTGGGAGGGTAGAATAGGATAGCCTACCACTTCACCAATTTTACCGACAAGTTGAAAAAGGTTTTCAGCTTTCTTCAAGGGAACTCCTCTTATTTCGACGTTGTTGATACGATCCATCTGGTCCCTGGCAGCTAGTTCAGCCGTGAGCTGGGCTAGTTTCGCTTGAAGTTCCTGGCATGCATCAGAGCTGTTAGGTTTATCTTCCAGAGCCAAAACTCTTTTCTCCACATCTACTACCTTAGTTGTGATGTCTTTAACTTCTTGTACCAGGGTAGGGAGCTGCTCCAGGCGACTATTGATACCTTGAATTCCTTCACGCATCTGACGAATTTCTAAAAGTACGAGCTCGAGGGTGGGGCTCGGCACCGGCGGTTCTTGGTGTCCCGCTGGAGGAGCTGGAGAGGCAGGGCCCGCAGACAAGGGTTGATTTGGTTTGCAGGTTGCACAAAGCAGATTAGCTTGACGGGCGGCGCCCATTTTCCTATAGTTTTTTTCGGTTATGTGCGCACAAGCAAAGCAGTAAATATCCGCACAATTTGAGCATTTAACACCATCGGAAGAATCTTCATTACAGGCACGACAATTAAACATTGTAAATATCTAATATGACAATAGTAATAGTGTCACAAATCCGCGTAGTAAGCACAAGTCACACACAAATGGGTAACGTAGCGGCTAGAGAGGTTATAGGCGCGTGCTTACGGCGAGCGGGTGCGGAGCGGACTGAGGGCGGATCCGACTTGGTTAGGTTAGGTTATGTTAGAACATATAAATAACGCACAAGGCGAGCGAGCAAAGCGAGCGTGCCGCGGCAGCGGCCGCCGCAGTGCCAGAAAATGTTTTTTTACATTTACCCCAAAGGAGCTATTCTCATATGGAGCAGTATCAATTGCCTACAAAAAATAAGAAATAATTGAATTGCCTCAGTGTGCACGGGCCCTAATGGCATCCAATTAACATGCTGTACAATAACATCACGTGACAATTTTGTGCACCCAGTTAATTCGCAGCCAGTTATTGTAAGGCAGGTTAAAACGAATCCAAAAAACGAAAAAAGGTTTCGTTTTAACATGGTGTACAATAACTGGACGTACATTAACCGGACCCATTCTACAAATATGATAATATTTCGCGACAATTTTATGTTTATTTGACATGTATTCAACGACAAATTGTCACCAGTCACCTGTCGTTTAAAAAAAAAAATTAAACAGAAAAAGGCCGAATTGTCGTGACAATCTGACATATTAGTAAATTTACTACCAGCAAAATGTTGTCGCCTGTCTTACACAATGTCGGTTTTAGTGAACAGAATAATTGGATACAGTTATGCATAGTGAGTCCAAGCGCCATTTTCAGTTTTTTGGGAAATTACATAAACGCGTTTATATTGGTAGAAGATTTGCATTTGCATCGTCAGAAAGTAAATCTATGTACATCGAAGCTTATATTTGTAATTTAACATGTTACAAGAAAAAAACACAAAAAAAGTTTTTATTTTGGAATATATCGTTAAAAATGCACTTGGACTCCTAATAAATATGATGTTCTCATTTTGCAAAACGAGTCCAAGAGACAAAATAATTATTTATTCTGGAAGATTAGCTTTAAGTGCACGTGGAAACGAATAAATATGATGTACTCATTTTGCAAAATGAGTATAAGTATAACATAAAAATGTTTCCTGGACTATTTTCCTATCGTTTAATAAAAAACCCTTGAATTTCCGTATTTACTCAGCATCTTATATTAGATGTTACAGAGGATTGATAAAAATAAATAAAAAGCTATTAAAATGGCACTGATAGTATGTCCAGAAAATAAAACATCTAAAAAATATATTAAAAATATATTTAATAAACAATAATAATTTAAAACAAGATAAGGACTATCTCAGATATATCTTCAGCTTTCAGACAGACAGAAAAATGATTGATGATATTATTGGTCACAAACCCAGAACATAATATCGGGTAGGATGTAGGATGGAGTAGGTAAATAATATATAAATCTACTCTTCTTCAATAAGTTCCGGATCAAAAACCTAAATGGCCATCAACACCTTCAACAACAATATCATCTTCAATCGTGTCATCAGAAATCAAATCTTTGTCAAATGCTATAGCGTCGTTTGGGATATTATGAAACAGTGATTTTAAATCTTTTAGTTTTTTATCTGAAACATTTTATCCTTTCCTACCCTTTCTTTTCTTTACATCAATTTCTAAGCTTTCTTCCTCTTCTACTGCTCCTGCCTTGACATAATGAGGCAATGGATGATTTTAGGTTTCCTTTATCTGGTTTATTCTTAACCAATTATTATTGACCTTCTCGCCCACTGTTATCTTTTTTCTGTTGACAATAGCTTTTTCCTTTTCTTCAGTATTTGTGATTCTTTGTTCTGCAGCTTGCTATAACTTTCTTGTAGTCTTGTGGAGTATAAAGTATTAATTGCAGTTTCAGAAATATAGGGTGCTTTTCGAGGAGAGATCATCAGGTCTATTTTTATACTTTTTTGCTATATTGTACGCCCGAAATAGGTAAGCTGTTGGAACATAATTACTTTTAAGATCTTTTATACACAGTTTTACAATAAAATATTTTAATCTTTATCTTTATACGTGTATTCTGGCCTTTATTTTTTTTATTCTGTTCTCCGCAACAATTAAGTTGACCAAAGAATTAAGTTTTTGACTTTGGTAAACTAGTATTATATGTGCTTCCTTAAACATGACTTGGGTTCTTCTGCCAGCCTCTCCTTCCACCCAAACAAAGATTACGTTCAGAAGTTGCAAACAACTGTCGCGTAGACTACTGATGCGTAACACTACGTCGTTTGGACTAGTAATGTTTAATGGAAATGTGCTTTTTCATCATAAAATTTGGTTGTTAGTCTTAAATTGGTTGTTGGACTTGTATTGCATTTCAAAATACTTAGTTTGCTATAGAAGGCGCTTGGACTGGGTATCAAAAAATACCACTTAGAGTGAAGTTGGCTGCAAGAGTGTTTTTTCTATGGCTTAATTATGCCCTAGTGATTACGAAAATGCGAAAAAATCAAAAAATGAAATTTGGCGCTTGGACTCCTTATGCATAACTGTATCCAATTGTCGAATGGTCACATTTTGACATAATATGTCGGACTTGTCGAATTGTCAGCTTTATTAAACAGGGCCCCTTGAGGTCTTAGCTCAAAGTGTTAGCAGTTGGAATAAAAGTGTATTACGTGATATTCTAATTTGATCGAAAAGGTTTCTGATGGTTTTGAAAACAAAAGACCATCATTTTGTTTTCAAAGCCAAATAAGGCCGACTCGACTTTGACTGACTCGACTTGACGGAAAAGTATTCTGACTATGTAATGCTTGGAGGAATTAGAAATTCCTCCAAGATCAATAAACTACTCGACACTGGCAAAATTGATCCAAAATGGACAGATGCCATTCATCATTATGAAGAGAAAAAAGAAAAAGAGTACAATCCTAGTATTCTCAAAAGAATAAAAAAGAAGTTCTCTGTATTTATTTCACAGACAGGACAGCACAGCAGACCGACTACATACAGCTAGACTCAGCTTGCTTGCTCGTATTGCAATTACTTACAAGGTCAAGGCGAAAAAGTGACGCTGATGCATGTGACGAAACATTGTTACGAAGTCGTCTATCGAGGTCGTCGCCGGAAGACATGCCGCCTCAGGGAGCGTCGCTGCCGTGACGTCAGCGCCACGCCGCCGCCGCCATGGAGGAGTCCCGGCGCGAGACGCTGGTGGTGGGCGCGCTGTGCGCCGCCTGGTACTGCACCAGCTCGGCCTCCAACGTGGTGGGCAAGCTGGTGCTGACGCAGTTCCCGTTCCCCATGAGCGTGGCGATGGTGCAGCTGGCGGGCACGGTGCTGCTGTCCCCGCTGGCGCTGCGCGCGGGCGCGGTGCGGCGCGCGCCCGCCCTGCCGCGCCGCTACTGGGCGCGCGCGCTGCTGCCGCTCGCCTTCGCCAAGTTCCTCACGAGCGTGTGCTCGCAGGTCTCCATCTGGCGCGTGCCCGTCTCCTACGCACACACGGGTACCTATCACCTACCACCTACCACCGCCCTACGCTCATTATTTATCAAACTTTGCTTCACATGAACCTGATACCTTGAATCTTAATAAAACTCTAGCAGTTCTGGAACTGGAACCCATGTGATGATCCCATGTAAGACTGAGAAGTTGACCGTCTAGTTTACAATATTTTATGAACAAAATAGGAATATTGTTTCTTCTCGGCGTGTCACTAGTTCTTTCAACCAAGGATTTGAAGTGGATTTCAAATAGGCTTTTTTTGTGAACTTGATGAATATTTTTAGGAACAACATGGGATCTTCGCAATGTTTTCCTTAAGTTTTTAAAAGTATTGGCATATGGTACATTAATATTATTATTTGGGCTGAAAAACTCATCGGGGCACGTCTGGATTTGAACTCTCGACCTTAGCGGTTACAAGTACATGCAAGTACATCGCCGTTGGTGGAATACTAATGGGTCACCTGTCGTCCTACAGTTTCTCCTTGGTTTTGTTTAGGAGGATCATAAGTTTGGGACGGATGATTAGTAAGGTGTGGTGGTAACAGTATAACAGAATGTGATGGGTAACTGTCGGCAGTGAAGGCGAGCACGCCGCTGTGGACGGCCTTGCTGGCGTACGTGCTGTTCGGCGAGCGCGTGGGCGCGCGCGTGCGGGCGGCGCTGGTGCTGATCGCGGCGGGCGTGGGCGTGGCCTCGCTCACGGAGCAGGGCTTCGACCCGGCCGGGCTGGGCGCCGCGCTGGCGGCCGCCGCGCTGCTGTCGCTGCAGCACCTGTACAGCAAGCGCGCGCTGCAGCACTCGGGCCTGCACCCCCTGCGCCTGCTGCTGGTGCTGTCGCAGCTGGCGCTCGCCATGTTCCTGCCGGCGTGGGCGTGGGCGGACCTGCCGGCGCTGCTGGCGGCGCGTGGGGAGGCGTGGCCGCGCGGCGTGCTGCCGCTGCTGGCGGCGGACGGCGCGCTGGCCTGGCTGCAGGCGGTGCTGGCCTTCAGCGTGCTGTCGCGCGTGTCGCCGCTGGGGTACGCGGTGGCGTCGGCCGCCAAGCGCGTGGCGGTGGTGGCCGCGTCGCTGCTGGTGCTGCGCAACCCCGCCTCGCCGCTCAACCTGGCGGGCATGGCGCTGGCGGCGGCCGGCGTGCTGGCCTACAACCGCGCCAAGCTGAGGGACAAGGCCGCGCCCGCGCCCGCGCCGCTGCTGCCCGTCTGACCATCGCCGTCGCCACGCACCGAACCCGCGCCCTGCCCGCCCTGGCTGCCCTGATCGGGACCAGTCAACATCGCGTGTTTGCTTTTATAGAAATATATTTTATACGCCCGTTTGTGTTCGTTTTGTTTATGCTATAATCATCTTTCGCACTTGCCCACCTCCTCACGCCGACGTAAGGAATGACGTAAGACGAGCTTCGAGATGTTACTTGCAGCTGAGCGAAAAATATTATAAGGATTGATATGGGATTGACCAAATAATGGTCAAAATTAGTTGCGATAACGTAAAGCGCTAGCCGTTTTGTTCGCCACCTCCGTGACGCTCCGTGACGAATCTACATCCACAGAGCTGAGAACGAGAATATTGACGCGCTCATTTGGCATAGGTACTAGCCAGGCCTAGCCAGGGTCAAATTCTAAAAGCCTTGCTATAAGGTTTAAATAAAGCAACAGTTTCATTGTCCTCTTGACTGTGGACCTTCTGTGGACAAGCGATATGGCCTTTGAATTTACTAACAAAAAAAATAAGTATATTTATCTGATCTATTACTATCTGGTTCCCATAATATAAGTTCTGCTCAGTTTGGGGCTACATAATGCGGGTGGATCGTCTACAATATTTATTTAAGCATTCTCAAGAAGACAGAGAAGGTAATAATGTCGTTGAAATCCAGTAAGTACATTTATTAAATTTATATGACTTTCGAACGAGTCGCTCCATCCACCACCGCTTCCATCCATATTCTTTAACTTCTTCAAATGCACACAACAAAAAGTGCATTACAAACTCCAAAGTTTTGAAATTTTCATAATGGGAGGTATCTGGTATAGCGATAGCGTCTTGGTAATAGTGGTTTAGACTGTGCACTGTGCGTGCGTACTTGCGTAGTGTGCGTTAATTGTCAGTCAGTCAGTAAGTAACGTAATAGTACGTTTACACGCGCGCGTTCAACTCGACATTCAACGTGCACATTCACATTCACGCGCGTGTAAACGGTACGCCCAAGCCTGTAAACGCGCCTGTGAACGTGAATGCCGCGAACCGGGCGAGTGTCAGCGTGCGTGGGAAGTGAACAGCTTGAATTTTCGCGACAGTGCCGCGCAGCCCGCCGGGCTGCACGGCGTGCATGTAAACACAGCAGAGTTTTATTTGCCTGACAACTGACTGACAATTAACGAACCTACCTCCGGCACCAGTCTCTCACGAAGTAATCCTACTGTATCGGTATTTGTTTGCTATAATTACTGTACCTACCTATATTATGTGCTTTGTGAGAGAAAATAAATAAACTTTATTATTATTATTATTTATTTAGATACTAATTGCTATGTTCACATGCACGCCGTGCAGCCCGTCCCAGGCCGGCGAAAATTCAAGTTGTTGCAATTCGACCATGTTGTAGTCCCCGATCGCAGCGACGTTTTTTAGCAACGTTGAAGATCCACTCGTCACGAAAGCGCGAGAGAGACTGACTGCCCGCGCGCGTGCGCGTGTAGGCGCCCGCACATACATCCTTTGAACTTTGCCAAAAAACCGACACTCGCCCGGTTCGCGGCATTCACGTTCACTGGCGCGTTTACGGGCTCGGGCGTACCGTTTATACGCGCGTGAATGTGCACGTTGAATGTCGAGTTGAACTCGCGCGTGTGAACGTAGCATCAGCCTGAAGGCCTGCGCACACCTACTTCTTCTTAATGAATGGCATCTGTCCATTTCAGATCAAATTTGCCAGTGTCGAGTAGTTTAGTAAGGAGTTAAAGCCTAATAGTTCGGACTAAAGTTTTCTTGGTGTGTTACTTTTAGTCGCCATGTTTTTTTTTGTATTTAGTTTAGTCATTTCCTCGCTGAGGTGGGATGAAAAGTTACGTGTTGCACTCGAGTACAAAGATTTTTCACCTTGTGCTCTTTTGATTCCTTCGCAACTTTTAAACCACTCGCCTCGCTCGTGGTTAAACTTTAGAATCCTTCGCTTGCTCGGTCATCAAAATTGAGCACGCGGTTAAAAAGCAGCTTTGCGCTCTTATATAACAAGTATAACTATTTAATTTGTACTATCTTTGTCAATAAATTATCGATTCTACGGGGCATTGCCTTCTTCACGGTCCGCAGCTAGATCGATCGGACAACTCTAGTAGATGTACATCTAACACGTCGCGCCATCTTAGAGAGTTAAAAATAATGCAAAACTAATTATTTATAATAATTTATTTACAGCGTAAGGTACACCACTATTCAAAACTGAAATATAAAACATCCATCATCACGCACTCTCAGGGGGATCTTTGTTTCCACGCTCGTGTTAGGCGCGTGGCGTGGGGTGGTGGAGGGAGGGGATGCCTACAGCTCGTCGCGCTCGGCGCTCGGCTCGGCCAGCACGTCCCCCTCCTCCTCCCCCTCCCCCTCCGCCTGCTCCTCCTCCGCGTCCGCCTCGTCCTCGTCGTTCTCGTCCAGGTCCTCGGGCACTGCGTCGGGCGACAGGCCCATGGACACCTGCAGCATGCGCTCCACCGCCTCCGCGAACTCCACCGCCTGCCCTTCCTGCAGCATGTAGCCCGACCTGCGACACACACGCACACATACATGCATACACCACCCGCTGTCCATCACTCCAGCACTAGTATTGTAGTGTAGCGTACCTGAGGGCGGCGGTGCGGTAGAGCGTGAGCGCGGCCTGGAGCGTGTCCGGCGCGTCCGGCGCGTCCTGCACGCGCTGCAGCAGCGCCGCCACGATGGGGTGCCGCGGGTTGATCTCCAGCATCTTCTTCTGCGTCAGCTGGTGCCGGCGCTGCGCGTCGTCAGCCTGCCGACAGACGGATGGCGCACGTGAGTGTACCGGAGAGAGGGGATAGGGAACAGGGGGACAGGAGGCACGGCTCACTCACCTTCTGGTGTGCGTTGGACATGGCGAGGCGCTCCATGTTGCCGGTCCAGCCAAAGGCGGTGGCGGCGAGCGCGGCGGGCGAGCGCGCGAGGCGGCGCGACACGGCGGCGCGCGTGATCCAGGCGCCCAGCTTGTCCCCCAGCCAGCGCGTCAGCGGCTCGTACGCGCGCCGGTGCGCCTCCAGCCGCTCCGTGGCGGCCGCGCCTGCACACACACCCGCACACATCAGCACCCGCGCCGCGCCACACACACCCCCACCCACGCCACACGCGGACACTCACTCTCGTCCAGGTCGAAGATCTCCTTGGCGATGTTCTGGAACTTGTGTCCGTCGTACTCCGGCAGCGAGGACAGGCAGTACTCGTCCACGGCCTCCGTCAGATACAGCACCTCGTAGCCGCGACTCACGAGCCGCTCCGCGAACGGAGACTTCTCCACCTTATCATTGCAACATAATAACTCGCATTCACATTCATTATATATTATATTAGCGAAAAACTCACATTCATATTAGAAAA
The DNA here is from genome assembly GCA_947578465.1 of Thera obeliscata. NCBI lineage: Eukaryota > Metazoa > Arthropoda > Insecta > Lepidoptera > Geometridae > Thera > Thera obeliscata. The sequence continues at coordinate 14,925,302 of OX387912.1, read as the reverse complement.
AGGAATATTAGCTCAAGTTGAACTGCAACCTAGCGCTACCGGGCGTAGGTATATCGAAATATTCCTGCTTCCTTACCGAGTCTCGACCCTCACCCTTTGAATCTGTTCATAAATTGTAACCAATCTTCACTCACGCATTCAAATTCACTCACGCAGAAGCCTTGATGAATGTACAGTCCGCACACCCTGGCTAGTTAAATCTTAACTGATATATTAAGAAACTTTAAGAAAGCAAATTAAGGAGTTCACTGTATCATGCTCGTACGATTAAAGAAAAAAATGTCTGACCATATTCATCGACTAAACGAAGGCATTTGGTAGTCTTAAGCCTTCTATTTACTTTTAAACTTGAAAGGACTAGTCTGATTATTTTGAAACTATATGCGTGAGGGAATCCGTTACGGTTAAAATCAATGAATAGCTCAGAGTCGAACTTTGCGTAACGTAAACCGCGGAGTCGTACAGGGAAGCATCCTCCGGCCAACGCTGTTCCTCGTCTACATCAATGATCCCTGTAGGGTGTGTGTGTGGGTGCGGGTGTGTGGGTGTGTGTGGTGGTGTTACCTCGGCGCGGCTGGAGCCGGCGATGTAGTAGATGTGCTTCTGGTTGGGCTTCATGCGCGCCACGTAGTCGTCGAGCGCGACCATGGCGTTGGCGTTGTCGTGCGGCGCGTGCGAGGACTGGAAGCGCAGCAGCTTGGCGAGGCGCGCGCGGTTGCTGGGGTCCTCCATCACGCCGAGCTTCACGTTGGTGCTGTACTCCGCCCAGAAGCGCGCGTACTCGTCCGCCGGGATGCGGCGCAGCATGTCCAGCACCTGCCGACACCGCATCACATCACTTCTGCACTCGCATCCCCATCTCCATCCCCAGCACCACCCTCCTTACCTTGCGCACGAGCTTCTTCTTGATGATCTTGATGAGTTTGTGCTGCTGCAGCGTCTCGCGCGACACGTTGAGCGGCAGGTCGTCGCTGTCGACGATGCCCTGCACGAAGGCGAGGTAGTTGGGCATGAGGTCGTTGAACTCGTCCGTGATGAAGACGCGCCGCACGTACAGCTTGATGTGGTCCGTCTTGGTGCCGTAGCGGTTGAAGGAGTCGGCGGGCTGCACGCGCGGCACGAACAGCAGCGCGCGGAACGTCACCTCGCCCTCCGCCACGAAGTGCGCCCTGCAACCGAACAGTAGCGCCTCTGTCACTCCCTGTGCCGCGTGCCCTGTGCAGTGCCGCGTGCCCGCAGCAGTAGGACAGCACTCACCTGGCGAGCGGCGGCTCCTTGTCCTTGGTGAGCGTCTTGTAGAAGTGCGTGTAGTCGGCGTCGGGCACGTCGGCCGGCTTGCGCGTCCAGATGGGCTTGTTGTCGTTCATCAGCTCCCAGTCCCACACCGTCTTCTCGGTGCGCTTGCTCTCCTTGGCCTCATCACCCGCCTCGGAGACCTGCGCGTCGTCGTCGTCGTCGGCGGGCGCGTCCTCCGGCTCGTCCACGGTCTCGGTGCGCGACGCCCACAGGTAGATGGGGAAGTTGATGAACTGCGAGTACTTCTTGACGAGCGCGCGGATGGTGTCCGGCTGCAGGTAGTCGGACGCCTCCTCCTTCATGTGCAGCCTGCCGGATAACGGACCACAGCGTCAGCACCGACACATCTACCCGACCGGCACTCACCGAGCCGGAGCGAGGCGTCCCTCCTCGCGACGGTCATTTTAAACAACTAACTGATCTTGATGAAACTCGGGACATGGATTCTATTCTTTTGGTGGTGTTCCATCAAGAGAACGAAAGTTCGCTGCGGCGTCACTCACCGGCCGATTTTGCTAATAATAGGTAGAACACATCGGTCGTTCAATTAGAGACAAGAATGGGTTGGGTGTTGTTGTAGTTAGAGTGAGTACATACGTGATGTGCGTGCCGCGCTTGAGCGTGTCCCCGCGCGGGTCCTGCGCCACGGTGAAGGCGCTGGCGTCGCTGTCCCACACGTGCTGTTAGAGTACATACGTGATGTGCGTGCCGCGCTTGAGCGTGTCCCCGCGCGGGTCCTGCGCCACGGTGAAGGCGCTGGCGTCGCTGTCCCACACGTGCTGTTAGAGTACATACGTGATGTGCGTGCCGCGCTTGAGCGTGTCCCCGCGCGGGTCCTGCGCCACGGTGAAGGCGCTGGCGTCGCTGTCCCACACGTGCTGTTAGAGTACATACGTGATGTGCGTGCCGCGCTTGAGCGTGTCCCCGCGCGGGTCCTGCGCCACGGTGAAGGCGCTGGCGTCGCTGTCCCACACGTGCTGTTAGAGTACATACGTGATGTGCGTGCCGCGCTTGAGCGTGTCCCCGCGCGGGTCCTGCGCCACGGTGAAGGCGCTGGCGTCGCTGTCCCACACGTGCTGTTAGAGTACATACGTGATGTGCGTGCCGCGCTTGAGCGTGTCCCCGCGCGGGTCCTGCGCCACGGTGAAGGCGCTGGCGTCGCTGTCCCACACGTGCTGTTAGAGTACATACGTGATGTGCGTGCCGCGCTTGAGCGTGTCCCCGCGCGGGTCCTGCGCCACGGTGAAGGCGCTGGCGTCGCTGTCCCACACGTGCTGTTAGAGTACATACGTGATGTGCGTGCCGCGCTTGAGCGTGTCCCCGCGCGGGTCCTGCGCCACGGTGAAGGCGCTGGCGTCGCTGTCCCACACGTGCTGTTAGAGTACATACGTGATGTGCGTGCCGCGCTTGAGCGTGTCCCCGCGCGGGTCCTGCGCCACGGTGAAGGCGCTGGCGTCGCTGTCCCACACGTGCTGTTAGAGTACATACGTGATGTGCGTGCCGCGCTTGAGCGTGTCCCCGCGCGGGTCCTGCGCCACGGTGAAGGCGCTGGCGTCGCTGTCCCACACGTGCTGTTAGAGTACATACGTGATGTGCGTGCCGCGCTTGAGCGTGTCCCCGCGCGGGTCCTGCGCCACGGTGAAGGCGCTGGCGTCGCTGTCCCACACGTGCTGTTAGAGTACATACGTGATGTGCGTGCCGCGCTTGAGCGTGTCCCCGCGCGGGTCCTGCGCCACGGTGAAGGCGCTGGCGTCGCTGTCCCACACGTGCTGTTAGAGTACATACGTGATGTGCGTGCCGCGCTTGAGCGTGTCCCCGCGCGGGTCCTGCGCCACGGTGAAGGCGCTGGCGTCGCTGTCCCACACGTGCTGCGCGTCCGCGTTGTGCTTGGAAACGACGGTGACGCGGTCCGCCACCAGGAACGCCGAGTAGAAGCCCACGCCGAACTGGCCGATCATGTCGTTCATCTCCTGCGCCTCGCTCTGCAACAAGGACGAGGGGTGGGGGGTGGAGTGGAGTGCACACGCACACACGCACACACGTGCACAGGCGCGGGCACACACTCACCTGGTCCGGGTCCTGCATCTTGGAGAGGAAGTCGGCGGTGCCGGACTTGGCGATGGTGCCGAGGTTGTTGACGAGGTCGTGGCGCGTCATGCCGAGCCCGGAGTCGGAGATGTGCAGGAGCCTGGCGGCCGGGTCTGCCTTGATGCGGATGGAGAGGTCGGGGTTCGCGTCCAGCACGCCGCGCTCCGTCAGCGACAGCAGACGGATCTTGTCGAGCGCGTCCGACCCGTTCGAGATCAACTCGCGCAGGAATATCTGACAACATCAATCCATCCCTCTCATCACACCCGATCGCTGTCCAACTGTGACTAAGTGGCTCTTTAAGGGCGCAGGGCCCGCTCGACCGATAGACTTGATGAGCCTATGGGGCTAGCAGCCAGAGAAATAGTGCTTCATTTAGGGGTCGTAAAATTAAATTACCTCTAAGTATTGCTTTTTCACTTTTTTATTTATTGATATCTTTTTGTAAAATGATTTTGGATCCGCTCTGTACTTAGACCACACTTTACTCAAATCAAGAGCTAAATAGAGAATATATTGTTAGAAGATACTAATTTGATAAAAACAAGAGCTGTATTCTACTAAAGAACTAGTATGGGCTTAACACTGTTAAATAATTTTTAATACAGTTGCTCAAAAAGTGGCGTATTGCAGGGACGTATAGCGTTCGGGATGTGGGCTATTACACACGCGTGCTTTTTTTTACCATTCCCGCACTAGTGCTTTTTCTTTCCCAACTGTCAAAATAATGTCTAAAAAGAAAAACCAACCATGAAGTTTTTACTAAAAAAATTCATCGAAGTTTTTATGATTCATGCAAATACGTATTATTTCTAAAAAGAAGCTACTAATTTGTTTCATTAACAGATTTAATGATTTGATTGAATGAGTTATGTTAGGTTTCATTTCATTTCATCTCATTAAATTTCATTTTCAATTCATATCAATAAAAAAAATCTACTGAAGACTTGGCTGTATGGGTATAGTTCCCTTTGCCTTCCAGAATGGGTGAAGAAAAAAAAAAAATCTCTGCTTATATTTTACGGTTGGCGCTTGGCGCCATTTTTCAGAAGTTTTCTTTGCGAGTTTATTTGTTTGTTGCACAAAATGAGTAATTTCGACCCTAGTTTTTTTGAATTAACACCACCGGAACTCAGTATAATTGACAAAATGCTTCGGAGAACATTTTACCGGAAAAGTCAAAAAGTCGCTACATGCATACATACGACGAACTTATTGCGTGGAGAGAAGAGAAAAAAGCAAATGGTATTTATTTTTATTATTTGATTAAATTGCTTAATTTTTTCGCAACTGTATTAAAAATAGTCGTTCAGTACACGTGCGGAACCGTCATTGCAACTTGTTTGTCGGAACTCGCCCGTCACCGCGACATTTGTCGGAACTCTTTGCAATGACAGCCTTCCCGCACTTGTAATGAAATATACTATTAAAAGATCCGAGAAATCCGACAGAAATTAAGTAATGAACGAAGATACAACCATCGCCAAATTGGGCAAGTTGCCACCCAGATGTTAGTTATCTCGTTCAGCCCCGCAAAGAGGCAGATGGGATAGGTTCAAGGTGAGTCACCTCCTTGTTCCGGTAGAGCGAGTTGATAATGAGCTTCATCATCCGGTTGACCTCCGTCTGGAAGGTGTAGTTGTGCGCGTGGTCCCGCATCTCCCGCAGCTGCGCCACGCTCAGCGCGTCCGGGTCGATGGCCTCGTCCTCGCGCAGCCGCGCCTCCGCGTCTGCAACCGACATAACACGTTGCCTAGCGCCCGCACTACGCACGCCCCACACCCGCACTACGCACTAGCGCCATGGCGGAGGCAGGCGGGTCGGCGGCGGCGGGCGCGGCGGCCGAGGGCGCGGTGCTGCACGCGCGCTCCTTCAAGCTGCGCTTCGCGGCGCAGCGCGAGCTCGGCCGCTCCTACGTGTCGCTCGTCAAGCCGAGAGCTCTACGTGGGTACCGCCCCCTCCGCATCCTGTGGACGACCCTAATCCCGATGATCGCAGAGGACGGGATCACTACGCCCGGCGAGTGAGAACCTGACGTAAGATGCATGTGTTCGCAGCGGCGACGGTGACGGGCAAGTTCTACACGCGTCTCGGCGAGCGCGGCGGCTCGGCCGAGCGGCGCGCCGAGGCCCGCGTCCGCGACATGTTCGCACTCGGGCCGCGCGACACGCTGCCCGCTCCACTCACGGAGTCCCACAGGTACTACTAGTGCGGCTCCACGGAATCGACTACACATTACCTATCATTATAGAAATACAGATATCAGATATAGATATAGAGTTCATGACTTTGGCAGCTGTGGTCCATGTGGCACAACCAAAGTAGCGGCAGAGTAACAATGTTCGCCCAGAATGAAGTAGCACATGCTTGTGTATTGTGTTGACCTGTATATGCTCGCCAGGTACGGGTGGTGGGGGGCGGGGGCGCGCGGGCCCGCCCCCGCCTGCCTGCAGCACCACCTGCGCGACTCGGCGTGGCTGAAGGGCCGCCTGCTCGTGCTGGCCGCCGACGACCGACTCAAGCGGAACTAGTTCTCACTCTAACCATCCCCCCCCACTCCACCCACTCTGACGAACCCCTCGTTTGAGGATCCTTCCACATTCTGCCTCACAATTATATAAACATGCACTAATAAAGAAGCTGATCAAAAACAACGCCGCTAATCATTGTCCGTCTGAAGGTAGGTATGTATATAAACTGAGACTACAGTAGTTCAACACAAGCACACCGTCGTACGAGACGGTAGAAGAAGCACACCTATCTACGCCTTCTTTGTCGATTTATCATTTTTCGAACTAGTGGCGTATGACAGGGTGTGCCAGAACATGCACACTGTACAGTGTACAGTGATACCGATCGTCCCCGTGAAATCGTATTTACTCCTCGAGTATCGGCATGGCAACCACAATAGAAAGAAGGGTGATGATGGCCAAGTCCAAAACCACGACAGTTAGGGAAAAGTCGAAAAAGGAGTCATGCCTTCGATTGTATAAGAAAACAATAACTGCATATTTATCTTTTTCAAAATTTTCACAATATCAACCAAAAAGTTAAAATAGGAGGCGATTTTTTTTACATTTAAATATAAATGATGATCAGACATTACTTAGAGTTGTGAAAATATTAAAAATAAGCGTTGTACATACTGTTTTTAGGGTTCCGTAGCCAGATGGCAAAAAAAAACAGAACCCTTATACATATATTCGTCATGATTGTGTGTCTGTCTGTCCGTCTGTATATCACAGCCACTTTTTTCCGAAACTATAAGAGCTAGACTGATGATACTTGGCGAGTAAATGTATTCTGAGAACCGCATTAAGATTTTTACAAAACAAAAAAAAAATACGGGTTGCACTCCGGGAGTGCCGGCAGAAGTGAAAACTTGATTATTAACGTTGAGCATGTTTGATATTTGGGAATGGTTAGGGGGGGCTTGTTTGTTATTTGGCACGCTGTAACATACACGAACATTCGCGCAAGCGCCCTGCGCTGCCTAAACGAAACAGTAGGCCCAGGCATACATTTTCGCCGCGCCGTAGAGAGGGGATAGCTGTCTACTCTCCATCCGTCTTACGCTTTTTCGATCAGGTCACGTGTCCTGACGCGCTGACGCGAGTTTAAGATTTTATACCCATTACAGAAAAAGTGCTCAACGCCGCTAAAGAAGTTTTCACTTCAATAACACTTCCAAAGTGGTAAAATGTTGATCCGCCCCCTCTAACTTCTAAAATAAGAGAATGATAAAAAGTTTTTTTTATGCGTCATAAATCGTAAACCGCAATTTACCTTTCGACGAACAACAAGAACTTTTATATTATGTTATGGCGGCTCCACATTAGTGCCGTGAATTCACGACACAAGTCGTGCCCTCCACATTCACGGGATGCTCTCAATCGTTCCTGAAACCTGCCGCGAAATGGACGTAGAAGCTGCTGCTGCAATAACTTTGTTTGCTGTGGCAATATTAACTATTTATATCATTTATTTCTTTGATATCAATATTATCCATTTGACTACTAATCCGCTTTTAGGCATCATGATTTTTGTTTTTATCCTTATAATGCAGGTTTTTTGCATCCCACAGTATATTTTCCGAATGGTAATGCTCTAAAAAGAGCATTTCCGTATCACTGTTCCAAAAGTTTGCGCACCACTCAATTTCGCGCAGCAACTGCATACGTCCGTTCGCCTTTGTAGACCGGAGTAAAGTGGCACGGGGCCGTGAATGTGGATGTGTACGCGTGAGCGCCGCGCCAAGGGGGCGCGAACCCTTTGTCGCGGGACAAAATACCGACACTGATCGGGGAACAGAACAGCGTGAATGCGCGTGAACCCCGCGAAAACCGTCCACATTCACGTTCACGCCTGTTCACGGGGCTTCACGGCACTAATGTGGAGCCGCCATTACTTGTTGCTGCGGAACCCTTCATGGGCGAGTCCGACTCGCACTTGGCCGCTTTTTTCTAAACTGAATAGTTTGCGCGTGAGACACTTAAGTATAAGAAATACTTAAGTATAAGTAAAATGTGTCCCCCCCTATAACTTCTAAAATATGAGAATGATAAAACTAAAAAAAATATATGATGTACATTATGCAAACTTCCACCGAAAATTGGTTTGAACGAGATCTAGTGAGTAGTTTTTATTTTATACGTCATAAATCGTAAACCGCAAGTTGGGGATCGCCACATTTTTTTTTTTTTTTTTAATACTTTTGTGTAAAACTCTATAATGTGGTTCACAGAATACATCTACTTGCCAAGTTTCATCAGTCTAGCTCTTATAGTTTCGGAGACAAATGGCTGTGACATACGGACGGACCAACAGACAGACATGATGAATCTATAAGGGTTCCGTTTTAGCCATTTGGCCATGGAACCCTAAAAACCACCCTGTATAGTAGCTTATGGCTCACTCGCCTCAGATGGGAGCTTTACCACTAGATCACCAGTGTAGTTAGGTCTCTGCAAGCCCCCATCGGCAGAAATAAGGAATAGACTGAAGATGTACTCCCACAAGGAGCATCAAAAGCAATGGGAGCGCAGATCAGACTGCAAACACCCAAAAACGATGCTGCCAGTGATGGATAAGCACATCACAACAAGCCTACTCAAGATGAAAAGAGAAGACTTAAAACTGATGTTAGGAATCATCACGGGCCATTGCGACCTCAACTACCACCTCATGAAGACTGGAGCTACAGACAGCGACCTGTGTCGGGGCTGCCTACAGGACAAGGAAACAGTGGAGCATGTGGTACTGCACTGCTCCGCAACAGAAGAGGCGAGGTCCAAGACAGGGCTCAGGGAACTTATTGAGTCTTGTCCCTCCACATCCACATCCGTGGCACCATCAGGTTCACTGGAGCACTGTTGCCACCAACCTAAAGTCCTTCTCCGTTATTTTAAGGAGTTGGGCTGGCTGGGGTGAGTTTTGGCAGGAGGACAATGCACAATACACCCCATTGCGGGACGTCAGTGCAGATCGTATTCCCCCGAATCAATTAGAATTAGACCACCAGTGCTCTCAATGAATGGGAGGAAAGCTGTATAATAGTGATATCATTGAAATAGAGAAACTGAACATAATGTGACATAACCGAGCCAGGTCCACCCCAAGTGGTAATAGTACTCACCTGTGCGGGATCCCTCGCGGGAAGCTCCGAGGTCGGCATCGACAGTGACTGTCTCCACAGAACCCGCCACATCATCTTGTGCCAACGAACATCCTGCAAACATGACAATACATACATTAATTATACAACTACTTGATGAAACAAGAATAGATAAAGCCCACATGATGTGAAGTGGTAACCATCGCCTTATTGGCCTTATTTAATCATTAATAATAATCTTTGTTAGCAAGTAACTAACAAACACATAAATCATTAAATAAGCCCATGCAGACCACCCACTACTACTATAGAGTAGCTCTCTATTTCCATACATACCTACCTAACTACATCTTAGTTTTTAAAGCTAAGTAAATCAGCGTGTTTAGGGGCGTAGCAACCACTGATCTGCCGTATCAATTATACAGGGCCCCGACGTGCATGACCAAAAATAAAAAAACTTCCCAATTTTTTTCAGACTTAAAAAAGGATGTCAAAACTTCGATGGGGCATGAACGTCTATCAGACCTGGCGCTATTGTCCATAGCGGCAGAAACTTTAGAAAAACTTAAAGTCACCCTCAGCTATAAATTGTTTAATAAATCAGTTTGCCGAAAAAAAGGCTTATAAATATTTCTTAACATTTTTTGCAAACGTTTTTTTATCTTTAGTGACAAATGCTTACCCTGCCTAAGGGCCCCTAATTGGTTTTACGGGGCCCCGCCAAGGCGCGCTACGCCACTGACGTGTTTAGTACATTTGAGTTAGATTGCCTGGACATGGACAGACCGGCCGGCCGAAAGAACTGAAGCCAAGGCGCAGCCCTAACAAGAAACAACAGTCATAAAAATGTATGAATTTTGATCTAAGATATCTAGGTGAGTACTCACGATAACCAAACTATAGAGGCTGAAGTTTCTCTCAAAATCTGTATCTAGGAAGATCTGATGAACTAAAGTAATTTGCAACGTCGGCAAAAGGTAACAATCATGCGTTAACTTACCTGCAAGAAACAGTGCGCCGATCCCTATCAAAACGTATCTCATGACTAGACAATAGAGTTATCAAATAGCCAAACTCTTAAAATGACTTGGTAGTACTGCGTGGTGGTGTACGAATACGAAGTGCACTGCGCTGGTACGCTATATTTTAACCATCACGCTTCCAATACAAGAAAGAACGGATTACTGGCTCTAGCTAAATGCCGAACGCTAAGTGAATTTTTCAGCTTGACATAACATCACTGACAGCCTGCATTGAAGTGCATTGATCTGATCCTGATTGGTGAAATGCCATATATATTACGTCGACGAATCACACGAAACCACGACAAATATTTTAGCAAATTGCAGAAAACTTAGTACAAATGTCCGTTTTTGATTGGGCGCTGGGCAGCATCTTTTTTCCAACCCTAATGACAGTTGAAATTATGAGTGTTGAGTTATCAGTTTTGACAGATGACAGGATTCGCTTTCTGTCATTTTGGGAAGTCACTTATCTTTTCCATTTGAATTGTTCTTATGGCAGAATTGTGGCATATTAGTCGCAGTAGCCAAAAAAGAAGAAGTGAATTGTATTTATGTTATTTTGAGTTTGAGTGTGTAATTTCCTTAGACAATTTAGATCAGGACCTGCCTTGCATGGATCTTCCCCTCTGCCAAAAGGTACAAGACTAATGAATCTGACATATCTAGCACGTTTATAAAAACCACTTCGTAATCGATCTTTATCAGTGTCAGTATCGGTATCGCGGTGAACGGACCTCTTCTAAAAATGCCAACATGTGCAGTTGCAGTGTGTAATAGGAAGTCCAACACATCAAGCTTGTAAAAGGATGGTGTAACATTTCATATGTAATTATTTTTTTGCATAATTAATGTTTTTTTCTATTAAAATAATGTGAAATTGTTGTGCGGCGTTTAGCTCTAGAACATCGATTCAGTATACGATTATACGAAAAAGATCGAATCGCCTCGAGTTTCCTGCCGTCAATTATCCGCATTTAATTTTCAACCTTATCACAAAATGAAATAGACTATAATTGCGAAATAATCTCTAATTGCCAAGCAATTTTAGTCACTAGCAAAAATTTAAAATTGTAACGAGACTACCTATGACGTACCTATGAACTCCCTACGAGACTAGTTGGCATTTCAAAAATGAATTTTTGACCTTACAGATTTAGATATAAAGTCGATTTGGCTTTGAATTTTTCCAGACCTGACAGGCCCGAGACATCAAAACCCCGCCCTCCGGTAGCGAGACTAGTGATAGAGGTGGATAAATGTTTACACACAGTTTTTTATCGATATCGATAAAAGCACGGGTGATGTTCTAGCGAGTAGATTTGTCTTAGCTTTCTGATTGGTTGTGGGTTCAAATCCAGTCGTGCACCAACGGATTGTGTTGAAGTTGTAACGTGTTATTTTATACATAACATTACGTAGCCTACATGTTTAATTTAACAATGTAGCTGTTGAACAATTTAGGAACTTAAAAAACTTTTAACTTTATACCTTGTGGAAAAACCAGCCCGCACATTGGAGTGCGGAAACCGCACACCAAGTGCGGATGATAAAATTTGCCAATTTGCGTATTCGGACATCCAAAAGCATAGCATTTGACACAAATTTAGTTCCAAACATTTATTCATCCCACCTTTTATAAGATGGATAGTTTTTGTGATCTTTTACCTTGAAAAACTAACGTAGTCATCATAGAATTTCATGCTATTTTTTAAAGAACTTTTAGAACGCCTTTATGACGGTGTATACGAGTTTCCAGCTTATTCGCTCTTATTCTGAGGTTGACCCCATATTGGTCCTAAAATGATAAGTTTATTTAGGCCAAATAAAAACATCGATATCTTTGATTTTAAGCTCAGAAAATTTATCAATCTCTATGAAAGTGTCAGTTTTGAGTAGTAATGCTGCCAACTTAATCAAGATGTAGTTTGTTGAGATTTGGGGTAAAAATAGGTTCTTAGTGCAAGTAATGAGTAACATACAATAAAGGATTTGTCCCTCATGGCATCCTAGAGAGCTGGCTGTAGTTTTAGTGTTGTCCAGTCCAGATCAATTGAACGAAATGAACTAGTCTGCCTGTGATATTCATTCATTAACAATTATACATTTGTGTCTGAAAAATAGTACATAATAAGCAAAAATAATATGAGTCATATCTTAAATTAAATAATTATCAAAGAAATTGTTATCAAATAATACCAGCAATGTCACTTCATATTTATAAAATCATCAGTAGAATAAAAACACCCTTTCAACAAAAGCTGCTTTAGTCTAGTTTTGAATAAATGTAGACTGTCTATTATTTTAATGTCAATACGTAAATTATAATATAATTAAAAGGCCTGATATCTATAAGATCATTAAGGAACATGCCAAAAAATATTGGTAACTGCCCCGGATTCTGTAACAACTTCTTGTTTACCAAAAATGCTTCTTATCTCTACGAATTGTTTTATATTCGTAAGGTATATACATAAACAGATTAAGTACGTCACCTCTGATACCGTAGTGTTCTAGCTTAGCAATCAGTAATTTATGATTTTATAGTATCGAAAGCAGAAAAAAGATCACACACAACAACACTTTCATTTTATTAGTAAGATTTGTAACAACATCGTTCACCAAATAGTCTATAGCATCTACCGTACCTACATTCACCTGGTAGCCAAACTGTCGTTCATATAGAGTTAATTTTTAAATGTGATACTAACCTATCTCTGATAAGTTTTCCAAAAACTTTAGAAACAATAGGTAGCAACGAGATAGGCCTATAATTTTTATATTGTTTGTCTTGAACATAAATAATACCCGACGACCATTACTGCCATGAAATCTAAAATAATATTCAGAATGAATATTTAATAAATAAATCTTACTGACTTCGGAAGCCTTACATTCTTTCATACTTAACATAGGGTAAAATAAAATGATGATACGGCATCACTGTTGTGGTTCTCTGTATTTTGAATGTGTGTCACCTGTTCATACAGTAAACTTGAACTAGTGTTAAAGATTTGTATTTGTGTGCGTTCATAACAACACAAATAATTGTTGTGTGTGTTACGATCGTTTGAATGTGTGTCGCTTTCGTTTCAGTTTGTGCTTTCCTCGTCCCCCTCAAAATATGGCAGAAAAATTTGTTAGGCTGAATAGATGCAAGGCAAGTCCTTAGGTTAAATTGTCTAAGGTAATTTCGGTGGTATTTTAAACAACATTATTTGAGGTCCTAGCTCTTAGTTGCAATTAAAGTGTATTATATGATATTCTGATATGATCGAAAATTATTTTGATGGTTTTGAAAACAAACACAGCCCTAATTGGCTTTGAAAACAATTAGTGCTGACTTGTGTATTGACTGAAAACTATTTTATTATTCTAACTATGTAAAATGTCATCACTAACCTAATAAAAAAAATAAAAAAAATCACTCGACACTGGCAAATTGATTCGCAATGAACAGATGCCATAACTAAGAAGAAGAAGACTGTGTATGTGAATGCTGCCAGAATGTTACTTTTGTTTGTAACATTTTACGTTACTTTTGACCCTGCCATGTTACCTCCATGCTACACCTTTATTAGAAATTAACTTAAAAAAAAACCAACAAACAACAACAAAATATCGTGAATCCAAGAATGTTTTTGTTTTTCGGTAATATACGAATGTATCGTTTGCCACATAATTTATGGTAAGGAAGTGACTATTTGTACGGGTGCTGGATGAATAAATTATATTTATTCATACATTTATTCAATTTTCTATTGAGTATATTCATACGGATATTATTCAAACTCGGGGCACCCCCGACTTAAGTCACAAAAGTAACAGTAGGTTGTTTGTTTTTTTTTTTATATATACCTACGAATGGCCTTACTTATAAAAATATGTCAAAAGATAAACATTGCTTAAACTATTGCCTTCTCTTACCACTGGGTAATGGCAAACAGTGACAGGGCTAAAGTTAAACATTGATTAAATTTAAATTGCGTTTCTAAGTATGGCTGTTAATTTCTAGAATGGTGCATGTCAGTGCAGAGAGGACCCCTCCCCCGTCCCTCCTCCTCCCTAACAATACTAAAGCCAACCCTTTTAACTTTACTTTGAGCTCTCCCATTACATGTCATATTTGACTATCTGCCACTGGCAACACTTGGCTTGTCACAACACAACAGCAACAGCTGTGACACTTGTGACAGCTGCATGTTTAGAGAATTATATTGCAGATTTGCAGCAAGCAGAAATAACAGATTATCAACCAAATGGTACACTGTATTATGTCATAGGATAACGTGTGGAACTTCATCTGACCGTACTTCTCAAATCTTCCTTCCTCACTAACACGGCGACGAGCCCGAGCCACCTCAGACACAGAATGGATCTCGTGGCGAAGAGAGACCGACCTCGGACGGTGACTTCTCGAAAGAGCATAAAATACCGGAGGAGCGAATGGCGCGTGGAAGAGCTGGAGCTGTGCAGCGGCGAGGTGGTGTGTCGCGCGAGCGCGCTGCACATGCCGGGCGCGCTGCTGCTGTGGGTGGGCGGCGGGGCGGCGCCGCGCCTGGCGGGGCTGGCGCTCGGCGTGCCGGCGCCCGCGCGCGAGGGCGGCGCGCGCGCGGCGGCGCTGCTGGGCGCGGACGCGGCGGGGGAGCCGGCGGGGCTGGCGCGGCGGCTGGCGCGCGCGCTGGCGCGGCCCGTGCACGCGGCCGCGGGCGCTGGCTGGGACCCCGCGCTCGAGCGCGCGCTGCTGCGCCACCTGCTCCCCCCCTCCCCCTCCTCCCGGCCCGCGCCCCCCTCCCGGCCCGCGCCTGGCATCACACATGAAGGAGACCCATCCCCTATTGATGGTTGTGTTCAATGACTGAGGTCCATGTTGCCCTTGGAAACTTTGCCCTAGTGATGTAAGCTGATAGTGATGCCTGATTGAAATACCTTTCGGGGGAGCAACTATTATGCCATGATTTTTGTTTATCGTTTGGTATTTTGGTGGTGTAAACAAAAGAATAATAAAGTGGCTTCTCACGCTGAAGACTCACCTAGCTTTAAGACGTTTCAAATGTGTTCCTTGTGATACCATGGATTAAACAACTATGCATTTGATTTTGATTTTATTTGTGCTATATTAGAACAGAACTCCAAAGATGATGTTGAGGTTTCTTATATCGTTTTTTTCTAAACTTAACAGCTTTTGCAAGAGACACTTCCAAAGTGGTAAAATGTTGGTCCCCCCCTCTAACTTCGAGAATCATCATCATCATCAGCCTGAAGAAGTACACTGCTGGACATAGGCCTCCCCTACACATTTCCAGGAAGAACGATTCTGAGCCCTTTCCATCCATCGACTTCCCGCGATCTTAACAATGTCGTCGGTCCATCTGGTGGGTGGGCGCCCTACGCTTCGTCTTCTGGTTCGTGGTCGCCATTCGAGAACCTTTATTCCCCAACGGTTGTCGGTCCTTCGAGCTATATGGCCTGCCCATTGCCACTTCAACTTACTAACTCTACGAGCTATGTCGGTGACCTTGGTTCTTCTACGGATATCCTCATTCCTGATTCTATCACTTCGAGAATGATAAAACTAAATAAATTATAGTTTAAAAAACTAAAAAAAAACGCTTTTCTAACTAATTGAACTAAAAAGTTAAAAATAATCAATTGAAATTTTTTTATTATTATATACAAAAAAGCTTGTGTTGGGTGCTTTTTATAACGCTTTTATTAGCTTCACCTGTATGTATGTATGTATGTATGTAACCGACCCCTTTGAGCTCGATTTTGTCCTACTTTGAACGATCAGATTTGATTCAAACTTTGCACACCTGTCAAAGGTCGATGACAATGCAAAAATATGAAAAAAAAAATAAAAAAAAATTAAAAGAAATAAAGAAAATAAAAAAAAAACCTACTTTGAACGATCAGATTTTATTCAAACTTTGCACACCTGTCAAATGTAGATGACAATGCAATAATATGAAAAAAAAATAAAAAAAAATGAAAAGAAATAAAAAAATAAAAAAAAAACCTACTTTGAACGATCAGATTTGATTCAAACTTTGCACACCTGTCAAAGGTCGATGACAATGCAATAATATGAAAAAAAAAAAACTAAAAAGTAAAAAATAAATTATAGTTTAAAAAACTAAAAAAAAACGCTTTTATAAGTAATTGAACTAAAAAGTTAAAAATAAAACTGTAATAATCAATTGAAAATTTATATTATTGTACAAAAAGCGTGGGGGGCTTGATTTTGATTGTTGTAAATATTTTATCAATAGTTTATTATATCTGAAGTTATTATTAAAAGCACCCTACGCTTTTTGTACAATAATTTAAATTTTCAATTGATTATTACAGTTTTATTTTTAACTTTTTAGTTCAATTACTTATAAAAGCGTTTTTTTTTAGTTTTTTAAACTATAATTTATTATAATAACTTCAGATACTTATAATAAACTATTGATAAAATATTTAAAATAATCGTTTTTTTTTAGTTTTTTAAACTATAATTTATTTTTTACTTTTTAATTATTATTTTTTTTAATTTTATTTTTTTCATATTATTGCATTGTCATCGACCTTTGACAGGTGCGTGCAAAGTTTGAATCAAATCGGATTGTTCAAAGTAGGTTTTTTTTTTTTCATATTATTGCATTGTCATCGACCTTTGACAGGTGTGCAAAGTTTGAATCAAATCTGATCGTTCAAAGTTAAGTTCAAAGTAGGACAAAATCGAGCTCAAAGGGGTCGGTTACCTACATACAAACTTACAAACTTACATAGGTAGGTAGGTACAGGTGAAGCTAATAAAAGCGTTATAAAAATATATACCTATGATGTACCTACATTACTATGTAAACTTTCAACCATTGGTTTGAACAAGATCTACTTAGTTACTAGTAGTTTTTTTTTAATACGTCATTAATCGTAAACCTCAATGTACCTTTCGACGAACTACTAAGTAGAACTTCTAAGTACCTATATTATAATTATTACTTATGCTACGGAACCCTTCATGGGCGAGTCCGACTCGCACTTGGCCGCTTTTTTTTATTGTGATCAACTAACTGCTATAGCGACACAACAACACTAAAGCTATTCCAGCAGATGGCGTTTTAACATTAAGCCAGTAAAAATATGACTCTTCCTGACATAATTTACTTACAAAAAAAACGTCGGTAGGTAGGTAGGTTAGGAAGGTATACGTCCACACCGATTTGAGGTGATTTTAATAATGAATTAAAACAGACACGGCGGGTGCAGCCATGCAGAGGATTTCAGACGGTTGCATCGCCAAAATATAGGTAGGTACCTACTAAGTAAGTACTTAGGTAATTGTGTAAGTAAGTTAAGTATACTTAGTAAGAAATGAATTGGATTGCTTATCTAGGTCCTAAGCTAAGGCCTAAGGCAGAGCGTCTTCCTTAGCTTAGGGCCTAGATTAGTCACCCCTCTGCGGAAAATGAGTATTCGCATGCGTGTCGTGTGGCTGATAGAAAATAGATGTGACTAATCTGTACGACATAAATGTATTATGCATTAAATAAATCAACTTTTAAATTGAAAAAAATTGCAGCAATCACATTATTCGCATTCAAAAAAAAAATTCGAATTCGAGTTTTTTTTTAGATTTTTTGCATTTTCTGAGAAGATTTACTATGGAAACACGTATTTTTTTTTTCACAATCGGAAAGTAGAGATTTCAACGACCAGAAAACATACCAACTTTTTTTAAAAAAGCTGATATTTTGACGGGTGTGTTTTCGATTGAAAATTTGGGTGTTTTTTCGATATTAATTCAAAATAAGGTGAAAAAAGAAATATTTTTAATTAAATAAATTACAGCGTATTTGGGACATAAAAAGGTAAGTTTTCACCAAATTTCGTTTACTTAGAAAAAACAATTTTTTTAAAAGATGCAAATAAAAAACTAAAAACTTGATTTTTTGAATTTTTCACATAAATTTTGAGGTTACGTGAAAAAAGTGTCTACACAAAAGTTTTAGATCTTTTTATTACTTACAACTTTGCGATTTGACTTTTTTCGATAGGACTTTTAGTTTTGCCGGAAATCGAGAAAAACCGTTTTTTACCCTTAAAAACTCACCCCCACCCATCCCTTTCCCGACCTCAGATCGCCCGTAAATTATTTTTCCTCTCATTTTTATAATATTCCTCTCTTTTTCTAATGGACATAGACATAGACATAGACATTTATTTATTTACTACATAAGCACACAAAAACTAGTAAAATACAAGGACACTAACAGAAGAAAGATACAAACAATACATTGATACTGGAGAAGTGCGTCGTGTTTCTGTGTGCTACAGCAGCAAAAGGGCCTTGACTCAGCATAATGCCTAGCTTCTGTAAGGAAGCTATGCGCTGGTATTCTGTCAAAACCGTAATGGGTTTCATCCTACTATTATTTTTTTTCACTTTGTATTATTTTTAAAGGCTTCTACTATAATACCGCGCCACAAGACTATAAGTGGCGCTGGTTGTCAGCCAGAGAAGGGGACGTCAAAATTCATCTTTATAGATGTAAGTAATTACGGAATTACGACTCGAGCTTGTCATTTTTCTCTAGGTTGCCAGTACCTAGGTAGCTTTTAAATGCAAGATGCCGTAAAGATCACTTACCAGCATCTGTAGGTATATAGGTAGTAGGTAGGTAACCCCTTAACATCAGGTGGGTCAACAGACTTAACGGCAGATCTCATCGGACCTTAACTAATAAGTAACCTAAGTGTTATTGTAAGTAGGTATATATTAGGTACCATGTTGTTAATATTAATATCTTAGCTTTCCTTTTTATAACGCTTTTATTAGTTTCACCTGTATGTATGTATGTATGTAACCGACCCCTTTGAGCTCGATTTTGTCCTACTTTGAACGATCAGATTTGATTCAAACTTTGCACACCTGTCAAAGGTCGATGACAATGCAATAATATGAAAAAAAAATAAAAAAAAATGAAAAGAAATGAAAAAAATTAAAAAAAAAACCTACTTTGAACGATCAGATTTGATTCAAACTTTGCACACCTGTCAAAGGTCGATGACAATGTAATAATATGAAAAAAAAAAAAAAAAAATGAACAGAAATTAAAAAAAAAAAAAAACCTACTTTGAACGATCAGATTTGATTCAAACTTTGCACACCTGTCAAAGGTCGATGACAATGCAATAATATAAAAAAAATATATATATGAAAAAAAAAAAACTAAAAAGTAAAAAATAAATTATAGTTTAAAAAACTAAAAAAAAACGCTTTTATAACTAATTGAACTAAAAAGTTAAAAATAAAACTGTAATAATCAATTGAAAATTTATATTATTGTACAAAAAGCGTGGGGGGCTTGATTTTGATTGTTGTAAATATTTTATCAATAGTTTATTATATCTGAAGTTATTATAAAAAGCACCTCACGCTTTTTGTACAATAATATAAATTTTCAATTGATTATTACAGTTTTATTTTTAACTTTTTAGTTCAATTAGTTATAAAAGCGTTTTTTTTTAGTTTTTTAAACTACAATTTATTTATGTAAGCACGCCAACGCAATTCCTATATACCTACCTATAAGGTTGGCAGGTAGAAAATGCTTAAAACATTAAGCCCACCTTTTGTACATAAATTTCAGTTTTTTGTGCAATGAAGACTTAAATAAATAAATAAATCCCAAGGTTGCCTGGTAGAGATCGCTGTTAGCGATAAGGCCGCCCATTGTTTTACTGTTAATTTTTATTTTTAAGTAAAATACTGTACCTATTCCTTTATATATGTGTCATAGGCCTAAGATGACCGACGTGACATATGTCTTCGCGAGAAGACAAAATTTTGTCGACATCGATTCGTTTGTCGATTACGGTAAGATGAGCATCACGAGAGAGACAACTGTCGTCGACGACTCGGCTATGTCGTGAAGACAAACCAGTGATCATTTCTTCCATATTCTACCATAATCTACCATTGTATTTTTATTTTTTAATGGTTTCGTTCATTCAATTTGGTACCTGTGACTGAAAAAAAAAACCCCGCCAAAACTAAAATAAAATAATGAGGAAGCAAACGGAATGAAAATGTAAGTAAATACCATGGTACCTCTGTTTATTGTTAAAAACCGATAGGACTAGCAAAATAGATTCATTGTATTCTCAAAATCGGTCAAACCTATGCTGCTAGCTATACTTGTTTGTCTTATTATTTCAGGGTAAGAAGTAACAGAATCCAAATAGAGTTTCTTTGCCGGTATAATATGTCCGAGCACTATGAATTTGCGGCAGGTGAATATAGCTCACTGCAAAGTGTCCAACAAATAACAGCGGGGTGGAACCGCCTCAAGACCGACGAGTTGAGCCTAGGTAGGACGGTGACCAGTGGAAAATTGTACGTTTTGATAGCAACCATACCTTTTTTGACCTTTTGCTATTTATCGATGAGGATTTTTAAAGTAGGTAAAAAAAAAAAAAATATCGAGGGTGCAGTGTTAATTAAAACCCTCGATATGTAAGTATTAGTTACTTTAATATACTCCGTAGTACATAACTACCAAGTTTTGCTTTCAGTGTCCATTGAGCCGTACCTACCTAACTAAACTAACTCATAGAACTACCTACGTATGTATTTATGTGCATAGACTAAGCAGTTTGCACTAAAAGAATGATTGCAGGATGCAGGATAGAGAATACAGAAATATCTTTAGGAGCATGTCCGTATATTAATGTATTTGTTTCTTTTCAGATTCCACGGGCCATCCACAAATCAAACATTCCACCTTACATAGGTATTTGCATAACTTGTAAATAATATACCTATTTTCATTTATGACAAATAAATGTATTTACACACAGAAAATTGTCTTTTTAAATAAATAATGTTGAACTAATGAAGAGGGCTTTCTTTGTAGGTGCTTATGGTTGATAAGGTTATAAAAAAATCAAGCTACCAATAGAGATATATATTTTTAAGGCTTTTGTAATATTCTATTCATTAACATAACGGAGAAGTTCTGCGCGTCTTTGGCCTTGCCGAAGCAGACCCGCAGGTGATGGGTCCTCTGCAGCCAAATCTCCGTTGATAACTTCTTCGTTTTCGACTCGTACATCTTCGTCCAATGTCACCCTGTTATTAAAATATTTTTACTAAAGTATTAGATAGGTTGTTGTTTTTCTGCAACACAGTGTAAACTAATGTAGGAAACAGTGGTAGGTACTACACTAAGTTACTGTCATGTAATATTGTTTGAAATAAAGATTTTGTATTTTGTATTGTATTTAGGTAGGTAACTATACTCAGTTTTTACTTTGCATAAATTCGTAGTGTAGTAGGTAGTTCGTAGTTGGTAAACTGAGATGCAATGACACGTCTTCACTATTGAAACATTGAGTGAATTGGGTAGGTAAATGTATGAGAAGTGTTGACTCACACTAACCTAATTTGTTATTATTAATTTTAGACCTTTACAATAACATTATAAGCAGGATAACACATAGAAATCTATGGGTAGTTAACCTCAAATGAACTAGGTAGGTACTCACCTTCGAATGCACCGCCCGCAGCAAGGTATATAGGCCCGTACTAGTTTTAGGCTCTAAATCGGGTTTTAGACGTTTGATGAGGTAGAATTCCCAGGGTTTTGATAATCTCCAGAGGCACTGAAACTCTACCTGAACAACGTCAAAAAGATCACATACCACATACGTCTCTGATTATTTTCCGTTGAATCTTTCTGTTTTGCTTATCGGCGTACATCGCAATAAGATGATTATAGTAAGGTATCGCCATCCTTTGAAAAGTTAGCAAAACAAAATCTAAAAGACAAGCGGAAGACTTATCTCGTTTTCAAAAACTGTCGACGAGTAAATTTCCCGCGCAGAAACGTCAAAAGACGAGAAAATATGGCGGTCATCTTACCATTTGACGACAAAATTCAAAAATCAAAATTCGAATTCCGAGTAAGTCTTCATTTGACAGATGATGACGACATATTTAGGCGGTCATCTTAGCTCGTGTAGAGATATAGACATATCTCTACTTTTGACGAGATAAATCGACTCTCGTGGCGGTCATCTTAGGCCTAATGATCTAAGGTTCTATACATGGGCGGCAGGAGGCAGGAGGCAGGAGGTTCAGCAAACGAGCGCACGGCGCGCGGTGTGGGTCGGTGCCGGTCTGCCGGTGCATCGCGCGCTAGCTATCTCTGTTGGCAATGGGAGTAGTAGGAAGGAGGCCGCCCTCGCGCCTCGGCGGCTCACTGGCTGCAGCTGCGTGGAGGGCGTGTCGCGGGGCGCGGTGCGGGGGACGGGGGGCGGGGAGCGGGCGCGGCCCTCCCGCCGCGCGCCGGCCGCCGTCGCAGTGTCGCACGGCGCGCCGCCTCACATGTACCTGCAGCGCCCGCTGTCTCACCCTCAGCTCGCACTCGCTCCCGACCGCGGAGAGCCATCCATTACTGATCCCTCGCTATTACAATAATATATTATGTGCTGTGTATGTGTATCTAATACCTATCCTGTGAAGTGAATTACTTGCTGTCAGCATACCTAGGTGCCTAGTGTGATTGTGTCGGTTCATACCTAACCGAGAAGGTATCCTACTCAAGGATTTAAGTTCAATACTATATCGGATTGTTTGGATACCTACCCCAACGCCTGACAGGTGATGGTGACTTTTTAATACAAGTAAGTACCTACCTACCTACTTAGGTACTAAGTACACTTATTTTACTACGTTACCTTACTATCTACCTAATTAATAATTATTAAAGTGCACGAGAAATGTTACTTACCTACCCAGGTAAATAGATGTGGTATGATGGTAGGTAACAAGTGTAAGTAGGTATAGGTGGTATGTACCTACCTACCTACTGAGTGGCTTACCCTAGATAAATAACCTACGTTGAATCGACGTAAACGTCGGCCCACAGATCCACAGAGTTTGCTTGCAGGATGGCCTGTAGGTAGGTAGATACACATTCAACACGTTCGTCCATCAATGCCTCTTGCTGGGCGCTGCAGTAGGTAATGTACTAAGTACGAGTAGGTATAAGTAAGTACTAAAGTGGGTATTTTATGAAGTAATAGTTTTTCCTCAAATCCTTTAAGTCATGAGGTTGCTAATAGCTAATAAGTAATAGTTATTTTAATCCCCCCACCTCGCAAAGTTTATTTTTGCTCTTCGATAGGTATCTGAATGCAAAAGCCGTTAATCCGCTAGAGGATAAAGTAAAATTTGTAAGTAGATTGATGAGCTTTATTATGTTTGAGCTTTTCCCAATAAATAAATAAAATAAAATAAAAATAAAAAAGCCTTTATTCTACTGCTGATACACTTAAACATATGAAAAACTTACTTAGGTACTTTAAATCCAAAAACTATTTATATATACCTACTAAATTGCTCAGTTGATTATATCTAGCAACTCCGCAGCAGTCGCCTCTACGGCGTAGGCCTCCCCTAAATCTCTCCATTCGTCCCTCTCTCTTGCTTTTCTCATCCATTGTCGCTGAGTGAAGATATCCTTCGGCCTCCCCTGTTTTCCAGTGGGATACATTCCGTCACCCGTTTTGTCCATTTATTGTTTTTTAATCTGCAGATATGACCTGCCCACTTCCATTTAAGCTGTCTTACTCTTTCCTTTAAATCTATTACTTTTGTTTTTTTCCTTATATCTATATTCCTAATTTGGTCGGATATTCTGAGTCCTAACATGCTTCTCTCTATTTTCCTTTGACACATGGCTAGTTTTTCTTCATCTTCTTTCTTTAGAGCCCAGCTTTGGCACCCGTACCTACCTACGTCAAACATGGAAGTATTGCAATATCAAACACCTTTTTCTTTACTTTTATTTGAATATCTTTACTCTTCATTATTTCCTTCAGACTCCAGTACTTCTTCCACGCCAGGGCAATTCGTCGTTGTATGTCTTTTTCTGTAGAGCTTTTGAAAGACACTAGTTGTCCGAGGTATACATACTCCTCAGCATACTCTATTTTTCACCCTCCACAATTACATCTTCGATATCTCCGTTTGTTATTATTTTTGTCTTAGATCCATTCAATGCCAACCTAACTTTTTTACTCTCTTCCGCAAGTTCGTTGACCATCTTTTCTAGATCTGGAGCGCTCTCGGCAAAGACCACAATGTCGTCTGCGAAACGGAGGTGGCTTAGCATCTCGCCATCTATTCTTATTCCCTTCCTCTCCCATTTAAGTTCCCTAAAGACAGATTCGAGTACTGCTGAGAATATTTTCGGAGACAGCGGGTCCCCTTGCCGAACGCCTCTTTGCACTGGGAACTCGATGCCCTCGCGTTCTAGTCGCACTTTAGCCTGGCATCTCGAATAAATGCTTTTAAGGTTGTTCGATTCCGATACAAACTGAATTTACACAACTATGGGCAAACAAAGTATAAATGTACACTGAAATAGCTGTAATAGAATTTTACAGTGGTCTTTATTCCGGCCAGTTATATAAAGTTGAAGAAAACTGTAGCATAACAGAAACATTAATAAAAAACCAAAAAAGCATTTTTTTCGTCATTCTTTCTAACGGGTACTCGGCATTGAATACGTGAATGAGCTTAAAACATATGTCTCAAAATAGTCGTAAAAAAAGTAAAAGTAAGTCTGTTAGTTCTTTTACATCATACATGCTCAGTAAGTAGGATTTTCTTTAGCGCAAAGAGGCTGTGTAAGTAGGCGTGTGCCGCCCAGTGCATTGTAAATGCGTTCCATTTTCAAATCTTTCTAACGTCACCCTATGCTTGATACGTATGGGTTCATTACAGTTCAAGAGCTATGCAAACCTCCTTGGTGATGGTGCATTACAGTTCAAGAGCTATGCAATCCTCCTTGGTGAAACAAATTATTTTCTTACAAAATGATATGGAACCTTTTTACTGAAAAAAAAAAACAATAAAATTGGCGGCATTTCATTGCATTTAATCTGAATGTTTGTTCAACTGCTAATTAAGCGAATCTAAGTAATTACAAGTTTTTACTAGTGTAAAAGTGTTAGTTCAGCATGTCAAGTACTTCATCCGACGAAGAATTGGCCTGCACGCCTGATTTCTGTCATATCGAAGCAGAAGAAGTCATAAAAAATCTATTACCGAATAAATCGAGGGACCGATACTTAAAAGCCTACGATGATTTCAATAAATGGCGTTCAGAAAAAGGAATAAAATCGTTGTCAGAAAATGTATTGCTCGTGTATTTTAGCCAGCTCTCGAAAACGTACAAACCAACATCACTGTGGAGTACCTACTCTATGCTTAAAGCAACATTTAACACTAAGCATGATGTTAACTTATATAAGTATGCAAAACTAACTGCATTCCTCAAAAAAGAGTCCGCTGGCTATAAAAGCAAAAAAGCTAAAGTATTCAGTTCACAAGAAATACAAACCTTCCTCAAAAATGCTCCCGATGAAAAGTTTTTAGCAACAAAGGTATGTACGAGCCATTTCAAATGAATTCAGTACATGGGTTTTTCTTGTGCAATAATGGTAATTTATTATATTTTATTCTGTTTGTGTTACATCTGTCTCATTTTTTGTTTCAGGTTGCCTTGATACTGGGAGTCTGTGGGGCGTGCAGAAGCCAAGAACTAAAACATCTTACACAAGAAGATATCACAATGGCCGATAATATGATTGTAGTTAGACTGAAGAACACTAAAACGAAACTGGATCGATCATTCGTCATCAACGATAATGATTTCGTCGAAATTGTCAAAAAATATAAAGAAAAGCGACCCACAGGATATGCCAAAAACGATTTTTTTTTAGGATTTAGAAATGGTGAATGCATTCGCCAGGCAATGGGCAAAAACAAACTAAGATCAGTTCCTAAAGAAGTGGCGACTTACTTAAAAGTACCTGATCCTGAGCTATACACCGGGCACAGTCTCCGCAGGACTTCTGCAACTATTTTAGCGGATACCGGTGCAAATATTACCACTATCAAAAGACTAGGCGGGTGGAAGTCCACCACAGTTGCAGAAGGATACATCGAAGAGTCTATTGAGAATAAAACAAAAATCTGTGAGAAAATAACCGAGTCTATAATGAATGTAGAGCCCCAACCAGGGCCTTCCAAATTACACGAGGCTACACGTCACGATGATAGTATGGTACTATCTCAAAACTTAGTTCAAACAGTGCACATGCCTGGCCAACCAGTATCACTGCATTTTAATAATTGCAGCAATTTCACTATTAATTTTAATAAATAATTTGTTATACCTATTTTTATGTTTTTTTTGCCTCGCATGAATGATGTAAAGTAGAATGCTTACCTCGGTTGTAAGTAGCTATTGCACCCTCGAACTATATTCGCCCTCGCTCGCTTTGCTCGCTCGGGCGTCTAAATATCTCGGGTGCACTCGATCCATTAGCACCCTTTGCGAGCTGCGCTCGCACGGGCGCCAAAAAGGATCTTGTTCTGCAAAAGCTCACTTACAGCCCTTGTATAACAATCTACTATTTCTGAAGCCCCGACTGCCACGACCAACGGCTACCACTCCAACTTTATATAACTGGCCGGTAATAAGGACCACTGTAAAAGCCTATTACAAGTATTTCAGTGTACATTAATACTTTATTCGCCCATAGTTGTGTAAATTAAGTTTGTATGGAAATCGTACCCCCTTAACCAGTCTGATGTACTTTTGATTGATACCTTGGTCGCACTTCGTTTGCGATGTTATCGTTTCCTGGGGTCTTATCATTCTTTTGTGTCCTTATAGCAAATTCGATTTGTGAAGTTAGTATTCCTTGTGGCTCTATTTCCGTGGTAGAGTCCGATATGTTCGTATAAAGTTTAGCCAAATCTTGTTGCCTTACGTCTACGTTTGCAGAGTAGAGATCCTTGTAGAAATGTGTTGCCCCTCTTATTATATCTGGGCGTTTAAATAGTACTCTACCTCGTTTGTTTTTCGGATTCGCTGCCCATTCAGACTTATCGTTAAGGATTTTGTAAGCTTTTTGTAGAGCTCCTGTCTTATTTATAAATTTTTCGAACGTTTCTTGTCTTTTCCTTTTTTTTCCATATTTTAATTTCCTATTTATCTGTTTACTCATTTCTTTTATTTGTATATCTTTTGTTCTTTTTTTCTGTGTACAATATTTTTCTTTTTTGTAAAAGCTCTCTCCCAATAAATAAATAAAACCGTTTAAATAAAATGTTTTTTTAGCTATTTGCTTATTAGATGTGTTGACGAGGCTGTTTTTCATGATTTCATGAAACCCATTAAACTCATTCCTTCGTTCAAATCTGGAAATGCAAGTAACCTTGCTAATTAGACATAGGTACATATGTATTGCAGTTATTGCCTACGCCTAGCAAAATGCTTGAGAAAGTTGTTTTTGGATACTTACCTATACCTTCTACTTCATAGCCATCAGTTTGTATTTACGAAAGGTCGATCAACGACTGAGGCGGTATACCTACTCAGCACATGATAAGACGCCTGGGAATAGCTACCTACTCACAAGACGCGATCGCGGTAGGTATTCTGCGATCTGTCTAAAGCATTGTATCTAAACTCATACATAACGGCGTTCTAAATCGCTCTGTAATTGACCTTATACAATGACACTTCACTGATAGAGTCCATGAAGTTGATGTGGGCGGTGAGAGATCTTATAGTGTAGTGGTCAGGTGGCAGTCATTGAGATAATGGTGCTACAAGGTTCGTTATTAGCATCCTTCTTGTTTCTAGTGTACGTAATAAAAAATATATCTATGCTAATAATAGGTCTTTACCTATGAAATTGCCGTTCTTCAGTACTGGTCATTTCAAATAGAAAAAAAGTTTGGAATGGCTTTGTATTTTAAATTCAAATTAATTTTGTTTTAAAAACATGACACTCCTTTTACAAAATCAGTCTTTTGTTTATTGATTAGCGTTGTATTTTCATTACTTTTGAACATTTTTCGGCATAATGGATACTTTAAAAATTCGTGTAATTATGGAATATGAGTTCCGTCGTGGCACCAATGCGACACAAACGGCACGTAACATCAAAAACGTTTACAGAGAGAACTGTACAAACGAACGCACAACCCGTTATTGGTTTTCTCGGTTCCGTTATGGAAATTTTGACTTGAAAAATGAAGCTCGTGGTCGTCCGGAGACTTTGGTCAACAATGAGGAATTAAAGGCGATTGTGACTCACCACAGCTTTTTACAAAACAGCATGAGCATTACTGCAGATGTGTACTGTGAAGAACTGGAGGCAATGATGGAGAAGCTTGCACATCGGCAACCAGCTTTGGTCAATCGATCGTCGTCGTTGGGGGCGCGCGTTGTCGTGCTCCTTCACGACAACGCGCGCCCCCATACTGCACATCAGACAGTCTCCAAGCTGCAAGAGCTGGGATTGGAAGCTCTCCCTCATCCGCCATACTCACCAGACCTTGCACCTACCGACTATTACCTTTTCCAAAATTTAGAGAACTTTGTAGTGGGTAAACAATTCAATTCCCGAGAGGCAGTACAAAGTGCCTTTGAAGAGTTTGTTGCCTCCCGTCCAGCTGAATTTTACAAGAAGGGCATTAATAAACTGCCAATGCGTTGGCAAAAATGCGTCGATTGCATGGGTGATAACTTTGAATAAAAGAAATAAAAAAAGTTAAAAAAAAAAAGTACTTTTACTTATTCCATACAAAACGGCAATTTCATAGGTAAAGACCTAATATTATAAAGCAAGTGTGAAATAGTAGATACTATTTGCTGATTGGTACCTAGGTAGGTAATTAATTATAAAAGTTGATGGATTGACCGTACCTAAGCGATTTATGAACTACCGTGACGCTAACGCATCTCTGCTGGTTTAACGTCAATAATATAATCTCACTTGATGCAAAAACAAAAGTAAGCGTATTATGTAAATTTACCTACTTTACTAAATGTGACTAAGCGGTCAACTAATATTATACCTCTACTTATTCAATGGAGAACCTTGTAGAATCTACTATCTTCTTAGGTAATATTGACACAAAAATGCAGTGGGGACCGCAAATTAAAACACTTGCTGCTAGGCTGAGTTCAGCTGCATATAATTATGCAGTTTGGACTTTAAGATTGCTTACTGATTACCTCAGCTACAGCTAGGCTAGTTTACTTCAGCTACTTCTATGACTATAATAATGGGTCAAAGTCTAATCTGTTTGTTTTGCAAAAAAGAGCCGCAGGTAGGTACTTGTCGTCTAAAAATGAAATAGAAGTGCGATTTATGGAAATTAATATCCCACCAAAAACATTACATGTAAAATTGGCAGCCAATGAACTCACTCCACAAGCTTGTAACGCTTTTGCTGTGAACAGGTTATCAGATCCCAGGAAAAGCCAAGCCCTTAGCCCCTGGCTTTACTTACCTTGTACCTTGGTTCTTGGTAAGAAAAGTATGAAATCAGAAATATTTATTGCATAACTGTTATGGCTCGGTGTTTTATTTTATATGCTGTGTAGGTACTTTATTATTACTGCTATTGTTATTTATGTTTTTATAAATGATCATACAAAATAAATTATATAGTTTAAAAAACTAAAAAAAAAACGCTTTTATAACTAATTGAACTAAAAAGTTAAAAATAAAACTGTAATAATCAATTGAAAATGTATATTATTGTACAAAAAGCGTGGGGTGCCTTTTATAATAACTTCAGATATAATAAACTATTGATAAAATATTTACAACAATCAAAATCAAGCCCCCCACGCTTTTTGTACAATAATATAAATTTTCAATTGATTATTACAGTTTTATTTTTAACTTTTTAGTTCAATTAGTTATAAAAGCGTTTTTTTTTAGTTTTTTAAACCATAATTTATTTTTTACGTTTTAGTTTTTTTTTTTTTCATATTTTTTTGATATTATTGCATTGTCATCGACCTTTGACAGGTGTGCAAAGTTTGAATCAAATCTGATCGTTCAAAGTAGGTTTTTTTTAAAAAAATTTTATTTCTTTTCATTTTTTTTTATTTTTTTTTCATATTATTGCATTGTCATCGACCTTTGACAGGTGTGCAAAGTTTGAATCAAATCTGATCGTTCAAAGTAGGTTTTTTTAATATTCTTTATTTCTTTTCATTTTTTTTTTTGACGTGATAACGTCTTATAAATCGATGGAGCCGGCTGCACGCACGAAAAAACATGACTCATGCGTCGTTACGTCGTTTCGTCGTTCCATTTACCTGAGCCCGAGCCCGGGTTGGGTAATGGGTAAGGGTAAATGAGGGTAAGGGTAAATGAGGGTAAGGGTAAGGGTTCGGTCGGGTTCCGGGTCCGGGTCCGAGAGTTCGAGTCCGAGTCCGAGTCCGAGTCCGAGTCCGCGAGTCCGCGAGTATTTTCTTATGACGTTATCACGTTCAACTATCGTCAGTAAACCGACTTTACAGACAACCGATTTTTTTTTTCATATTATTGCATTGTCATCGACCTTTGACAGGTGTGCAAAGTTTGAATCAAATCTGATCGTTCAAAGTAGGACAAAATCGAGCTCAAAGGGGTCGGTTACATACATACATACCTACATACAGGTGAAGCTAATAAAAGCGTTTTAAAAACTAAAAAAAAACGCTTTTATAACTAATTGAACTAAAAAGTTAAAAATAAAACTGTAATAATCAATTGAAAATGTATATTATTGTACAAAAAGCGTGGGGTGCTTTTTATAATAACTTCAGATATAATAAACTATTGATAAAATATTTACAACAATCAAAATCAAGCCCCCCACGCTTTTTGTACAATAATATAAATTTTCAATTGATTATTGCAGTTTTATTTTTAACTTTTTAGTTCAATTAGTTATAAAAGCGTTTTTAGGTTTTTAAACTATAATTTTTTTTTTTCTTTTTTCTTTTTTTTTTTTTTTTTTCTTTATTTTTTTTTTTTCATATTATTGCATTGTCATCGACCTTTGACAGGTGTGCAAAGTTTGAATCAAATCTGATCGTTCAAAGTAGGACAAAATCGAGCTCAAAGGGGTCGGTTACATACATACATACATACATACATACAGGTGAAGCTAATAAAAGCGTTATAAAAAACGGTGGAACCAAGCCGTAGTTTATTCCCTGTTCTTCTAAATTTGTTTGTACGCCGCTTGGAACTGGCACGTTCGA
Organism: Thera obeliscata; assembly: GCA_947578465.1. Lineage (NCBI taxonomy): Eukaryota > Metazoa > Arthropoda > Insecta > Lepidoptera > Geometridae > Thera > Thera obeliscata. The sequence continues at coordinate 14,894,151 of OX387912.1, read as the reverse complement.
CGTTTCAAAGTGATCCTTGTGATACAATTGAATAAATGTGTGTTTTGAATGTGAAATTTGGATTGGAATCACAATAGACACAATAGACTAGCCTAGCTTTAAGACGTTTCAAAGTGATTCTTGTATCGTATTGAATAAACGCTTATTGAATCTTGAATCTTGAATCTTGACAAATAACAAATGGGTTGCCCTGAACTGATATCTCGTGATTTTTGATCTGGACTCAAGCTCATTATTTTATTTATTTTTATTTTCTTAGCAAAACTTACATGAAAAGAGGATGAATACTAATTAAAAGTTTTCAATTATAGTTACTTGATTGACTGAAACAATGAAGTAGACGGAAAACGTTACACAACGGTTAGAAATATTGAATTTGAAAATTAGAAAACAACATGCAACTTTCACAGGAAAAAATCATTAAGTATGTTATTGTATAGATAGGTAAACCTATGAAATTAACCAACTAAAGTATTGTTGAAAAAAAAGAGTCGCAAACGAAGCGCTTCATACGCTTAGCAGCGGTATTGAAGATGTCAATCTCCATTTCGATACTGCACTACTGTGGCAGCATTCAAACATCTGCTTGCTCTGTTGACAAAGAAGTTTTTAATACAGTTGCTCAAAAAGTGGCGTATTGCAGGGACGTATAGCGTTCGGGATGTGGGCTATTACACACGCGTGCTTTTTTTTTACCATTCCCGCACTAGTGCTTTTTCTTTCCCAACTGTCAAAATAATGTCTAAAAAGAAAAACCAACCATGAAGTTTTTACTAAGTAAAAAAATTCATCGAAGTTTTTATGATTCATGCAAATACGTATTATTTCTAAAAAGAAGCTACTAATTTGTTTCATTAACAGATTTAATGATTTGATTGAATGAGTTATGTTAGGTTTCATTTCATTTCATCTCATTAAATTTCATTTTCAATTCATATCAATAAAAAAAATCTACTGAAGACTTGGCTGTATGGGTATAGTTCCCTTTGCCTTCCAGAATGGGTGAAGAAAAAAAAAAAATCTCTGCTTATATTTTACGGTTGGCGCCATTTTTCAGAAATTTTCTTTGCGAGTTTATTTGTTTGTTGCACAAGATGAGTAATTTCGACCCTAGTTTTTTTGAATTAACACCACCGGAACTCAGTATCATTGCACAAAATGCTTCGGAGAACATTTTACCGGAAAAGTCAAAAAGTCGCTACATGCATACATACGACGAACTTATTGCGTGGAGAGAAGAGAAAAAAGCAAATGGTATTTTTATTATTTTATTAAATTGCTTATTTTTTTCGCAACTGTATTAAAAATAGTCGTTCAGTACACGTGCGGAACCGTCATTGCAACTTGTTCCGACTGTCAACCCTCGCCTTCGGCTCGGGTAGACATTTGTCAGAACTCTTTGCAATGACAGCCTTCCCGCACTTGTAATGAAATATACTATTTTTCTATAATTAGTGTTAGCCAATCAATGGTTCCTGTTCCTGTAACAGTTTAGGCCTACGTAGGTAATGCCGCATTGTTCGTGCGCAAACCAATCTGTTCCAGAATTAATGGCTGGGCTTTCCTTTGACTACCCCTAACAGCTTAGTAATGGCTTATTTTATTGAACTAGCTTAGACTTTTTTGTTACAACCTACTGTGATTTTTTAACAACCTTATGACTTGGTGGGCATCATAGTAAAAACAATTCCTAAAATCCCCATTGCTAGGTACAACGTTTATAAGGCATGTTGGAGAGTGTGGGAAGATGTTCAGAGTTCAGTGTGTGTCAGGGCGTAGCGCGATGGCGGCGGCGGTGGCGGCGGCGGCGGCGGCGCTGGCGGCGGCGGTATGGCGGCGCTGAGCTCGCCCGAGGTGATGTACGGCGCCTACTACCCCTACCTGTACGGGCGCGGCGCCGCACGATCCTTCCACCACGCACCACACTTCCAGTACGACCGGGTGAGTACCTACCTACCGCACCTATGCCTCGCTATACGCTCATATATCTAACTAGGTACCTGATGCTGTTACTGGTTAGGTAGTGTAGGTTGGTATATACCTACTACTGGCTCTGTGAGCTGTAGACCTCGCGAGTACACTAAGAGTAAGCGCTATACTGCTAGTCAGCTCATCAAAGACTCTCATCACAACTTCACCAAACTTTTAAGAGACCAATTATAAATAGGTAATCCCTTCGAGCACTGGTGATTTAGTGGTGGCGGCCCCGCCTTCCGATCCGGTCGTGGGTTCAAATCCAGTCGTGCGACCAATGAGATTTTATGTCTAAAAATTAATGTGCACTATGCCAGTACTCTCAAACGGTAAAGGAAAACATCGTGAGGAAACCGTGACGCTTAGTAGAACCTAAAAAAGTTCTAGCAACACGTGTCAAAAAGGGCTTGCTAGTGGCCTACTTGCGGAAAAACCAGCCCGCACAACAAGGGCGGATAACCCCTTTTTACCCCATTTTGGAGGAAGTGTCCCTCTGATTTAATATCCCCGTCAACAAAAAAATCTTCAAAGCTTTGTAACTATCTTGTGTTCCTAGTTTCGTCCAGGTCGTTGGAGAAATACGACGCGACGTAGGTACCTATAATGAACCGAGAACGTCAATAATTTACAATAATTGACGTGCTCGGTTCATTATTGATTGTTGTTTAAATGGTTATTGTTGCAATACTGTGACACTGTGACTGTTACAAATTGTGTATTCAAATATCTAAACTTAAACATTACGGCATTCATACTTACTTGACTGATAGAGTCCATCTAAATATATATAACTCAAAGGTGACTGACTAACATAGTGATCTATCAACGCACAGCCCAAACCACTGGACAAATCGGGCTAAAATATGGCATGCAGGTAGATGTTATGACGTAGGCATCCGCTAAGAAAGGAAAATGGAAAATTATTTTCCGAAGAGGAGAAAAAGGGGAAAAATGGTTTAAAGAAAAATCAACGCACAGCCTAAACCGTTAGCCCTAGAAGCATGAAACTTAGAAGATGTGTTCCTCTAATAAAGCAGAGGTGAACTAAGAAAGAAAATAGGAAATTTTTTCCCTAAAAGAAGAAAAAACGGAAAAAGATTATAAGAAATATCACAAAAAATAGCTTAACAAAATAAGCAAAAAAAACATTTAAAAAAATTCAGCTACCGCAGCATCTGGCACCAGGTTCGATTACACACAAAGGTTCGCAAACAAACCGATGATAACCACTACGACAAAATCGCGGGAAACATCTTTCATACTTAAACTAAACACTGTTAAAAAAAATCGGCTCCAACCGCACTAATCTAAAAATTCAAATACACTCTAAAGAACAAGCTCAAAACTAAAGTAACCAGCAGTTGGTCATGTCAAATTAAAAAAATCTGATTCAATTATACACCAACACGCATACGAAACCCCAAATTAGCCACTAATATAACATAAAATCACAAAATATGGCTTTACAAACTACGAAAAAAAAAACATTTAAAAATTTTCTGCTACCGCAGCATTTGTCACCAGGTTTTAATACACCCAAATGTTTACAAAAAAACCGATGATAACCACTAAGACAAAATCGCGGGTAACATCTATCATACTTAAACTAAACACAGCTGAAAAAAGTCGGCTCCAACAGCACTCGCCTTCAAATTCAAATACACTCTAAAGTACAAGCTCAAAACTATAGTAACCAGCAGTTGGTCATGTCAAATTAAAAAAATCTGATTCGATTATACACCAACACGCATACGAAACCCCAAATTAGCCACTAATATAACATAAAATCACAAAAAATAGTTTTACAAAATACGAAAAAAAAACATTAAAAAAAATCCAGCTTCCGCAGCATTTGTAACCAGGTTTTAATACACACAAATGTATTCAAAAAAACCGATGATAACAACTAAGACAAAATCGCGGTAAACATCTATCATACTTAAACTAAACACTGCTGAAAAAAATCGGCTCCAACAGCACTCACCTTAAAAGTCAAATACACTCTAACAATGTACAGTGGGATACAGCTCAATTTACCGAAAAACAAAGAAAAATGACGCTTACCGCAAGGACGTAATGGCGCCAAGCGCCAACCGTAAAATATAAGCAGAGATTTTTTTTTTTCTTCTGGAAGGTAAAGGTAAGATTCTGGAAGGCAAAGGGAACTATACCCATACAGCCAAGTCTTCAGTAGATTTTTTTTATTGATATGAATTGAAAATGAAATTTAATGAGATGAAATGAAATAACCTAACATAACTCATTCAATCAAATCATTAAATCTGTTAATGAAACAAATTAGTAGAAATAATGTAAAATCTTTTTAGAAATAATACGTATTTGCATGAATCATAAAAACTTCGATGAATTTTTTTAGTAAAAACTTCATGGTTGGTTTTTCTTTTTAGACATTATTTTGACAGTTGGGAAAGAAAAAGCACCAGTGCGGGAATGGTAAAAAAAAAGCACGCGTGTGTAATAGCCCACATCCCGAACGCTATACGTCCCTGCTATCCTTAATCTATGAATATGAACGCAATGGACCCGGACTAGCTTGAAGTCGTTGCAGATGTACCTCAAGACAAGAGATGAGCCTGCTAAATACTCTTTTAACGCCCGCATTCATAACGATATTGCTGTGAGAAATATTATTGAATGGATTGAAGGATGATACCAGTAAGGATATTCTAAAATCATACTTACGTACCAGAAAAATTAAAGCTAGCACTGCCTCCGCGAGATGGCATCTTTAATGACATGCATAAGCATTTAGCCTGTGGCATATCTTGCTTAGCCACACTTTTGTCAAATATGATAAATGATAAAGCCTTGATTAACAACAATCAGGCTAGTGCGGCATTAAAATTAACAAGTGACGCAAACAGTTTCTAATGTCGGCTTAAGCAGGAACTACTTCTACTTAAATACCTAAAAAAGAGACCAATTGCTCTTTGGTGCAGAGCTCTCCAAAAAACTATGATCGTTGAAGGCCATTTCCAAGTCTGGTGCTGAAATGAAAGCAACGCCACCTATCGGTAAAGCAAAGGCCTCATTAAGAACAGACAACCAGAGGCGTCTACGCCCTGGGCTTTAAACTGGAGGGCCCCGCCACCGCCGCCGCAGCCTCGCCACGCGTCAACGAGGCCGAGCTCGACGACTGGTGGGTGCCGGCAGCCGCCGCGCCGGTGACGTCATACCGCGCCGTGCCACATCGCCGGCCAGCCCGCTCGCTGCTGCAGCAGACCAGGCGCCGCTAACCGATGACGCTCAGGCTGGTACACTTAAGTTTTCTATAAAAGTTGGCTATGTGTTACATCTGACCCTGAAGTATTTCTTTGGTATCCGGATTAAGTATTCCAGTTTTCAGATAATGTATGGCAGTACAGAGTTCCTCTCAACAAGCCGCAATCAGAGAAAGGAAATAACTCACCTAGGTGCATCAAACAATATTTGCCATGCGACGATCATTTTTGCTCTGACTTTTTCCTTACCGGAAAAAGTATCAGAAAAAAGAGGTTTATTTTAAATCTTAATGAATTAAATAAGTTCAATTATCTGCGCCTCACTTCAAACTTGAAGATTATAGAACAGTTATATGGCTCATATCTAAGGATGCTTACATGTGTTCAATTGACCTTAAAGACGCTTATTTCATAATGATGATCTGTACCTATTCGTAATGATTACAAAAGAACTTTTTGTATGACAAGGTAAACTATGGAAATATCAAGCCGTTGCCGTCGGGCAAGGGCTTGACATATTATTATAACATCATAAAGGGTATAAAAAAAAAAAAAAAAAAAATGCGTCATGTAATGCAGTGCCTACGCAGTGAGCCTATTACCTATTTGTTTTCCCACATTTTGGCAGATTACAAATCAGATTTTTCGTTTACAAGAATTGTGCGGGAATCTTTAGGATTTACAATCAATCCATAGAGAAGCGTAAGCACTCTTAGTAAGCAAAGTGCATTTTTAGGCTTTGGTTTTCAACTCTGACGATCTAACAATGAGCATAACAAGTAATAAAAAATGCTAAATTAAAGAGGAATTTCAGCGTTTTTCTACATTGAAAAGATGAAGATTACGTAAATTTGCTCATCTAATTGGTTTGCTTATTTCCATTTGCCCAGCAATTAAATACGGGTGGTTGCATACAAAATATTTTGAGCGAACCAAATTTTTGTATCTTAAGCAACGGGAAGATTATGCTCAATACAAATCATTACCGGACCCCATAAGCGAGTATTTTAAAATTGGTGGCTATAGATAATAGCGATACGTCTAGCGCTCCACTACGTTCCAGCCAATACTGCCTAGAGATCTCTATTTCTGATCGATTTGTACGGGTTGAGGTGTCAGCTGTTCTTGCCAAACATAATTATTAATTATTTGGAGCTACCAACGGCATATTTTACTTCAAAAATGTTTGCAAAGGATTTGAGTAATTGTGAGATACTGCTCCGCATCGGCAATACTACTGCCATTTCTTACATAAATAGAATGGGCGGAATTCAATTCCCACATTTAAATTTCTTAAGTCGACTTAAACTCTTACTTACTTGACTTAGGATCAGGCAGTGGTGTGAACACCACGGTGTTTCGATTTTTGCGTCTTGTATCTGTTAAGTATAAATCTGATATAATATCTTCAGTTCTACTGACGATTACGTTGCTGATCAAGAGTCAAGCCGTATTATCGTCGACGTAGAATAAGAGCTCAATGACAAAGCGTTTTTAAAAAATATTCAGATTTTTGGACTACCTGTAGTACCTAGATTTATTGGTAAGCCGTTTAAACACAGAAGCATTTACTAATGATGCATTCAATCTATCATGGTTAAACTGTGTTTTATTTATTATTATTTTTTTTTTACATTTTTTCTCCGTTTTGTTTAATTCTGAGAGTAATACAAAAATATTTGTTTGTTTGTTTTTTGGATAACAAAGGTGCCGCTATGGCCTTCCCAGCCATATCCACTTTACAAAAAATTATTAATATCCGATACTATCATTTTCTCTCCCGACCAAAAATGGTTGTCTTCCCAACCTTACAAGCTCGGATTCAACAGAAGCTTAGCCTGGTTGCCAGGATTCTCTTAGGGCAGCGTTTGTCAATCAAAGCAGTTCTTTTGAGGCCACAAACGTGATCCCAATCCCTGTTTAAAACAATGGCATTTGTATTGCACTATCAATCGAAATGATTTCTATAGAGCTGCAGTTAAGTCTGCACTAAGTTTAATCTTAGGCTCAGGAATTATGAACAGCTCCGTTACAAAACGCCTCATTAAAGGCGTTCATAAACTAAGAACTTCTCTGCCCAGACACAATATTGTCACCTGGGCACCTGCGATTGTACTCAATTTCCTAGGTAACTGGTTTTCTAACGAAAATCTTTCTTTCAAAACTCTTTTAGCATTGGTGACAGCACACCGAATCCATGCGTTATAATTAATACGAACTTCCTATATTCATAAAATTAATAATGAGAAGATATTAATATGATTATTATTAAAATATCAGATCAGGTGAAAACCTCTGCAGTTAATAGATTTTAGCCATATTTTGCTAAGAGACCAGCCATTTTGTCGTGCAAGGACACTGGAATATTATTTACGCAAGACGGCTGAAAAATGAAATTCTGACTGTAATTTCTTGTTTATAAGTATTAAAAAGCCTTATAAGGGTGTATGCCCACAGTCTCTAAGTCGCTGGATAAAGGAAACCTTGAAAGAGAGCGGAATAGACACTGCAATGTTTAGCGCCCATAACACGGGACATGCATCTTACGTCTGCAGCTCGCAGATTCAGCGTAAGCATTGATCTCATCAAAAGGACAGCCAGTTGGACAGGCAACTCGGAAGCTTTTGCTAGATTTTACATACAGAGAGGTGTCAGGTAGTTCCACTAAATCTTTTGCGCGCTCTCTTTGCTTTTGTCCGAATAGAGAAAAATTGTTTTCTAAAAATGAATGTTGGATTGTATTTTAACTGATGATACTGAACTTTTTGTTCACAAATACTTCATTTAAAAGTCTTTTGATTTTCAATAGACCTATTTCGTGCATCTTTAAACATCTACAAGTTAATAATGTGTAATCTCGAAAGGCGAATCACAAAGTTTAATATAGAATCAAACGAACTTACCCTGTAAGTGACGTTCGATGATTATTAAACGTTGTGATTCGCCTGAGAGATTACACCCCACCCTGACCCTAGACGTGAAAAACGATTACTCACCGTTTTTTCAACTATGCCCTTTTTGGCACGAAATAGCTGACGATAGCCGCTAGGGTCAAACGTGTATGAGTACCCACATCAAAATATTATTTCATTTTATTTTATTTTAGTGCTTTAAAATTGTGTATGGTGGCAGCACATATGCGTGCTACTACAAGTTAATAATGTGTAATCTCTCAGGCGAATCACAACGTTTAATAATCATCGAACGTCACTTACAGGGTAAGTTCGTTTGATTCTATATTTCATTACAAGTGCGGAAAGGCTGTCATTGCAAAGAGTTCCGACAAATGTCTACCCGAGCCGAAGGCGAGGGTCGACAGTCGGAACAAGTTGCAATTACGGTTCCGCACGTGTACTGAACGACTATTTTTAATACAGTTGCGAAAAAATGAAGCAATTTAATAAAATAAAAAAACCATTTGCTTTTATCTCTACTCTCCACGCAATAAGTTCATCGTATGTATGCATGTAGCGACTTTTTGACTTTTCCGGTAAAATGTTCTCCGAAGCATTCTGTGCAATTATACTGAGTTCCGGTGGTGTTAATTCAAAAAAACTAGGGTCGAAATTAATCATTATGTGCAACAAACAAATAAACTCGCAAAGAAAATTTCTGAAAAATGGCGCCAACCGTAGAATATAAGCAGAGATTTTTTTTTCTTCACCCATTCTGGAAGGCAAAGGGAACTATACCCATACAGCCAAGTCTTCAGTAGATATTTTTTATTGATATGAATTGAAAATGAAATTTAATGAGATGAAATGAAATGAAACCTAACATAACTCATTCAATCAAATCATTAAATCTGTTAATGAAACAAATTAGTAGCTTATTTTTAGAAATAATACGTTTTTGCATGAATCATAAAAACTTCGATGAATTTTTTTAGTAAAAACTTCATGGTTGGTTTTTCTTTTTAGACATTATTTTGACAGTTGGGAAAGAAAAAGCACTAGTGCGGGAAAGGTAAAAAAAAAGCATGCGTGTGTAATAGCCCTCATCCCGAACGCTATACGTCCATGCAATACGCCACTTTTTGAGCAACTGTATTAAAAAAGTTTTATCTGTCGTTGTTTGTACAATTAGGTATGTCAGCGAGTACTGAGACAGTGTTTCTCGGCCACCCTGCACCGGCATAGTAGGTTCGGTACTAGAGATCGGGACAGGTACTTGCAACAAGCGAGCAGTATGTAATGTATGTATGTATGTATGTATGCTCTGACCTTCCTCTCGTCGGCTCATTAGCGGCTCGTCGGAGAATTCATTACAGTGTTTACGGCAAAAAACTCAATCACATATCTACCTACTACCTACGTCTGTACTGTACTGACTGCATGAAGTAGATACTAAGTAGGTTCTGTACCTTGATCCGTCCTGTTAGTGGTTCTTGACGACAACATTTCAATAAAACATAATATTGATATGAGCTGAGCACAGCGCAGGCGCAGGCGCAGTCAGCGCTCGCTGGTTAGTTCACATGACAGTATGACGCACTTATTAGATCAGGGTAACTTTATATTAAAAAGGAAATATAGAATAGTAAGTAATACTATGGAGAATAGTATGGTTTAATTACATCAATGTCTTTACAATTTACACTTTATTTAACTAAATTATAGCTTTAGACACGTTATTCAACACAAAACTACCTTACAGTAAAAATATATCAACTACAAAGAGAACTAGGTACTTATCTTAACAATCAAGGGGTGTACTCAGAGCCGAATCACATCGACAGTACACAGAACGAAACGATAACCTTCTCCTTCGAGTCCCAAGCCAAGCCCAGAATAATGCACCGCCTCGCCTAGCCTCAGTCAGGCGACCCACATGACAGTTGATAGACCGCGCCCCCTATCGGCAATATCGTTATCCGTTCTGCGTAGCTTCTGACTACCAATAACAATTTATTGATATAATAAATTGTTATTAATTTCGAACAAATAATAATAAAATATAATATTATTTATCAAATGGTTTTAAACCAACTATACAATGTTCTTAAAATAAATAAAGTAAAATAGCTTTTTATTTAAAACATTAAAGACTATCCTTCTTTCATACTTCAATAATCATTATTATTTTAAGATTTCTATATCAAATTGAATAAATTTTAGCCCCTATTATCTACTAGATACGACACACTCATTTTATCGACATACAAAAGCGAATAAATTTCGAAATATTACAATATTATAATGTAAAAATTACTATGAATTGTACACAAGTCTAGATTACTAGTTTTGCCCGTGACTTCTTCCGCGTAAAATAGTGTCTTTCGGTAAAATTTTTAATTAAATGAATATCGCTCTGTACCACGCCGCGCTCTATCTAATACAACATCCACATGAACCTTAAATATTTCTAAACGAATTATCATTCCCATAAAACTTTTAAAATCTTTGAATGTCATATTTATCGTATCAACAGCCTTAAAAAAGAGTTTCAAGTTTCTTGCTCTAAAAAGAGACGGTACTTGCATACAAACTTTCATCCCTCCGTTTCAATCTATAACAAAAAAAAATCAAAATCAAAATCAAAATGTGTTTATTCGGAACAAAAAACAAGGGTTCTTAAATAAATGAAAACGTTGACACTGCTAAAGTTAAAAACTGAGTAGCAGTGCCAGCGCCCTCCTCCGTAACAAAACAAGCATAAATGTTCCACAATCTAAATACAATATAAATACTTAGTTAAATGAAATACAAAGAAACAAAATAAAAAATAATAACCTTGAAGTAATAAAAAATATACATAGTACTTATGATAGGTAACAATACGTAATTGAACATTTATAATTTTGAAAGGGAGAGTGTGTAGACAACACGCGATAGTTATGCATAATGATATGGAACAAACGGGTATTTTTAATACAGTTGCTCAAAAAGTGGCGTATTGCAGGGACGTATAGCGTTCGGGACGTTAGCACGCGTGTGTGCGGAACGTATACCGCACACACGCGTGCTTTTTTTTACCTTTCCCGCACTAGTGCTTTTTTTTCCCAACTGTCAAAATAATGTCTAAAAAGAAAAACCAACCATGAAGTTATTACTAAAAAAAATCATCGAAGATTTTATGATTCATGCATATACGTATTATTTCTAAAAAGAAGCTACTCAGATTTAATCATTTGATTGAATGAATTATGTTAGGTTTCATTTCATTTCATCTCATTAAATTTCATTTTCAATTCATATCAATAAAAAAATCTACTGAAGACTTGGCTGTATGGGTATAGTTCCCTTTGCCTTCCAGAATGGGTGAAGAAAAAAAATATCTCTGCTTATATTCTACGGTTGGCTCAATTATTGATATAAATTTCACCTATAGAAAAATTACGGAAGACGTAAATTTTAAAAAACCCAACTCAAGGGAAAAAACAAAACGTAAGACTAGGCGGTATGGTCTTGGTACTATAGCCTGCTTCGAAAGGAGCGAAAAGAAAAAAAAAAATTCTACGGTTGGCGTGGCGCCATTTTTCAGAAATTTTCTTTGCGAGTTTATTTATTTATTGCACAAAATGAGTAATTTCGACCCTAGTTTTTTTGAATGAACACCACCGGAACTCAGTATAATTGCACAAAATGCTTCGGAGAACATTTTACCGGAAAAGTCAAAAAGTCGCTACATGCATAATTGCATACATACGACGAACTTATTGCGTGGAGAGAAGAGAAAAAAGCAAATGGTATTTTATTATTTTATTAAATTGCTTCATTTTTTCGCAACTGTATTAAAAATAGTCGTTCAGTACACGTGCGGAACCGTCATTGCAACTTGTTCCGACTGTCAACCCTCGCCTTCGGCACGGGTAGACATTTGTCGGAACTCTTTGCTCTTTGCTCTTTGCTCTTTGTTTTCCGCACTTGTAATTAAATATACTATTATCGCATTCCCGACGTTTCAACCGTATTAGCCAGTTAGCCACACACACACACACAGGCTGAAATGGACCAGTGCACTCTAAACTCTGTTCACTTTAAAGGAGGAAGCTTGTATATTACTCGTACACGAGTCACGAGTATTCTATTGTATATTAATTGTATGAGCTATGACCATCGATGAGTGTTTATACTTCTCGATGGAGGAAGCTTACAGACACTATAATATATACATAGGAATAGGTTTGTAAGTAGTGTATATCTATAGGTAAGGTATCTGTGAAGTAAGAGGTCAGAGTCGTTCCGCATTCCACTCCACGCACTCCACGCACTTGCACATCCTCATTGAAACACTACTCACCACTTGTATTACTTAGACATCAATAAGTATTCTTTTTTTAAGGTCAATAAAATGTTTTTCTTTCTTTCTTTCTTTCTTTCTTTCTTTAAGTATACTTAAAGTCAATCAATAAGTAAGTATAGCTTAGTAGGTAGGTATATAGGTACTTGGATTTTGTGTAGAGATTGGTTTGAATAAGATGGCGTTGAAAATGAGTTCTGATTTTGCGTATTAGGTACTTAACTTACTGTTTGGGAAATATTTGCGGTGCCCAACAGGGTGCATGTGTTGACCTAAGCTACATATGTACCTTCTACAACTAAGCTATTTATGGATATACATATGTTAGTTATGAATAAATGAATGATTAAAATGAGTGTGGGTAAGGTCAGGCTGCAGGCTGTTCACTTGTAGCTCCATAGTTGATCCTGGTGGCCTGGCCTGGTGATGTTATGGAGTCCTGCATTGCGGAGCAGCAAGGTGATGCATGTCGAGCCCGCGCCCGCGCCCGCGCCTGCTCCTCCTGCCCATGCCTACCACCTTGTTATTGATTCGAGAGCTGAATCGCGACTTGATCGAGCGCTCGGTCAACGTGATGTCTGTGTTGCAGTTGAACGTCCAGAGCGGCGCGGGTGCGGCCAATGCGGGGGGCGAGCCCTATGGCGGCGGCGGCGGAGGGGGGGCAGGGGGGGGCGCCGGCGCCGCGCTCAGCTCGGGCTCCGCGTCGTCGGGCGCGCACTCCCCGGGCGGGGGCTCGCCGCCGCACGCGCGCCTCTTCCACCACGCACGCCTGCGCGCCAAGGAGGAGGACCTCTCCGCGCACTCCAGGCACAGCGCCGACGGTAACCTCTCCCTCCACCCGCCCTATCCACCTCACCTCCAGGGTCGAACATGTAGGATTGAATGGTGTCCCACAGGTGGCGGCTCGTCGGAGTCGGAAGGCGAGTGTGGCGGTGGCGGCGGCGGCGGCGGGGGCGCGGCGTGCGGGGGCGCGGGGCGCGCGCGTGCGCAGTACGTCAGCGCCAACTGCGTCGTGTTCACGCACTACTCGGGCGACGTGGCCGCCGTCGTCGACGAACACTTCGCGCGGGCGCTCTCCATCGACAAACCCAAAGGTGAGCCCTCGAGCGCGGCTCCAGGTTACAGAACCGAAAGCGTCGAAATTTTGCATGCAACGGATGATACCCGCCGGCAGCTAACATTCTTAGAGCAGCCCGAGCATGGGTAATAAAGCGCGGTCTTCAGTTCCTCCGCATAAATGAATAAGATTAGTGAGCGCGCTCCCCGGTGCGGGCGCGGGCCGGATGGACGATGCTGCGCCGCTTAAGGCATGGTAAGGTAAGGTTCGCTGCTACTCCATTAAAATGCATGAACCGGTCAGGTGCAGTGTCGCGTCGTGAGCAAAAAGTGTGCATTCGTTGTGAGCGCGGACAACGCACCGCGCTCGCTTCCTCTACTAGCGCAGGCTGCTGACGTCACTCAGCGGAGAGCCACGGAGCCTTCATCAAGCCCCGCGTCACAGTACAAACTGGAGGTCCCCACCACCCTGCGGGCGTCCTGCCATCATTCCCATCGAGTTCCCTCAGTCCGCCTCGCCTCCGTCTCACTCCTAGACGGACTTCATTAGTTATAGCGGAGGAGCCGGTCATATGCAGGGTTGGGTTACTAGTTTAACTAGTACTTAACCCTACATGCAATGAAGTGTTCCTGCGCGCTCTAAATTATCCTTCTTTTAATGCATTCTTGCGTCGTTCGTTTATATTTGTTGAAGCGCTCGTGGCTTGTTTATCTCGCTCCGTAATTCGCCAACAGAGTTTGACTCGGATCGAGTAGCGGTCGAGAGTCGCGTAGTGACGTCATGGCTCTGACGCAGCGCGACCGGTTTCTGCTTTGGCCCAGAACTAGTTTTGACTAAAAAGTGTGTCGCTGCGAGACGAGACCGGCCTCGCCTCGAGACTGAGGTACGCGGTTGCGATTAGATCACAAAAACGAGGGCCATTACTTAAAGGATTCTCGAAAAGAGCCGCTCCACAAAAACAATGCCATATTCGCGGTGGAGCTTAGTGCTTCGTCTGGCGCACATTCCACACGCCGCGTCCTCGCATGTGCCCTTGCCTTGCCTTGCTGTGCCTTGCCGTCCCTTGCATCCAACCAGCTAGGCGCTCGCAAATACAATACACTACACTACACACACTAGCACAATCTGCATCCAGTACCTATAGCTCACTGAATCTATTACTCGGGTATTTGCTTATTTAGTTTTACTCCATCCCATTCGTGTCAATTTACCGGGATAAAATGAAGCCTAAGTAGATACTTATTGTGTTAATCCAGGTTCAAACTATTTGTATTCTGTAGGCAAATATTCCATTCAAATCCTTCTCGTGTTTGAGCTACAACTATCTAAACGTATTGCATACTTACTAACATTCGTAACTTACCTATTACTACTCTAATTTGTGGTTTTGAAATCGCTTTCTTAGTTTTTTTTTTTTTTTTTTTATAACTGATAGCTAATCCACCTGTTCACTGACGCCGGAAATACTGACGCCGGTAGAGAGTTCATCTTTGGTAGTTTCTATGTCATAAATGGAATCGGACGCCTC
Organism: Thera obeliscata; assembly: GCA_947578465.1. NCBI lineage: Eukaryota > Metazoa > Arthropoda > Insecta > Lepidoptera > Geometridae > Thera > Thera obeliscata. The sequence goes on along the minus strand of OX387912.1, from coordinate 14,879,108 downwards.
GCTCGCGGTAATGTCGCGTGTCGTGCCGGACGATAGTCTCCAGCTGCTGGACGTAACAGTGGATAGACTATAGGTAATGGCTATCCAGCGGAGAGCTAAAATATCTCAATTAACCTGAAATTGAGGTTGGAATTTGAAAACCCTTCATTCCACAAGTTATTGATTGAAAACCTTAATCATGGTAAGAAAAGAAAATACATGGTTCAACATTTTGCAAAATCATCCTTGCGGGAGCAGGAAACCAAAGAGACTGGTCATTTTGCTGTATTAGTATATCCGTAACTTCCGTAAGTAAGCGTGTGTTGCCGGTGCCGATGGACGCGGCTGAAGGGGCGCGGAAGGGGGTGACGGGGGAGGGGACGCGGCTCAGAGGAAAAAGCGTCGTCGTTCAACTGGATTCCGAGGATAGTTCGCGTCGTCAACTGCACTGGAATCAGTGCTGCAGATACATACAGATACTAACATGCTGCTTCATAACTTGTTTATTCATGCATTACTTTAACTTAAATTCATCAACCAGCTAAATTGGGCAATGGCATATGAAACTAGTTATTTCGAGCTGTTTTGCGCGAAGACTTGATGAGTTTCAAACACTGGAACATGCTGTGTTTCTATGAGGACTGACACAATAGACCACATTCACACAGTGCGGCAGATCATGCAAAAATCTGAAGAATATAATTAACGTTTGCGCTTAGCGTTTGTGGGCTATGACAAAGCCTTTGCTTCTGTTGAAACCTGGGCTCAGCAATGTCAGGTTGACGGGCGATTTAAAGAAGTGTTGAGATCTCTAGACGAGTTCAATGAGACCACCATGTCTGTTCAAGTCCAGAACCAGAAACGAATCCTGTTGCGCCGCGGCGTGGGACAAGGGGATGTTTTATTAAACAAACTGTTCACAAGCGCGCTGGAGTAGGTATTTGCTTAGGACGCTGAGAGTTGGACCGAAATGTGCATCAATATCAACGGCAAAAACATCTCACACTTGATTTGCTGATGTCATCGTCATATTAGCAGAATCGTTGCAAGACCTACAACAGATGCTGACTGCTGCTTATACCAATGATCGCATTACCCAGCCAGCCAGAGAAACACCGTCAGTTCTTCTCGTCGCCCATCCCTCAACGTCTATAAGCGAAAGTTTGCAACCAGTGCGTTGAGCCGAAGTCTGGGCTCAGTTAACGTATCTTAATGAGAGATCTACGTCCAGCAGTGGACTGATAGGTACAGGTTGTGGAATGATGATTATATGACTCTCCCGAGCTGAGATTTCGATGAAAGATGGGAGCCAATTTCTCTGTTATCATTGTATGTATATCAAAAATCATAGGATTAAACTAATAACCGGTATTCAGTATATTTATTGCCTTATAATGTATGTTATTTTAAAATTGGTTTGGAATACATGAAGACCATGTACATGACATCTCACTTGATATGGTCATAGGCTCAATTACGATTCCCAGGATCGCTGGATGTGGTGGATGCCATGCAGTGGGTGAGCGAGTAGCGGATGGTAATAGTATGTTCCGTTGTGCAGAGAGTGTGCCGATGGGGTCTCGCAACCTGCCCGCGTCGTTCTTCAACGCGACGGCGCCGGCGGGCGTGGCGGGCGGGGTGGGGGGCGCGTGCGGCGGCGGCGTCGACATCTACGAGTACGACCCGTGGCACGGCGGGTACGGCGGCTACGGGCACGCGGCGCACCGGCACGCCGCCGAGTACCACGCCGCCGCGGCCGCCGCCACGCACCACAACATGGCGGCGGCGGGCTACGGCGGCCTGCTGCTGCCGCGCGCCATGCACCACCAGTACAAGCCGGTGGAGTGGACGCCGCACCACGCGCACGCGCCCCTCGACCCCGCCGCCTGCGCCTCCTACTCCTACCCACCCGTGCACGGTATGTACAAACACACACCACACACACCCCACCTCATCCGAACACACTAACCCGAACTGAAACGGCTATAACGAGCTTGATGAATGTTATTTAATCTCTATAAATTCATTCCCTTATCCTATTTTTTTACTGGCTAGGTATTCCTTGGATGTGTGTAAAAAGAATTAATATCTAACCTACATAATTGGAGTTGAGAGAGCACAATAAATAACCCCGGACCCGCGATGTTAGAAGCGTGCGCGAGCGAGGCGGGCCGACGACGTGTATAACTATTCATCTACTTATATTTTCAAAGAAATTCCCGTTCGTTTCTGGCGCAGATATTTTAATTGTGATGATTTAAACGTTTTATCCTAGTGACAAAACAAAGCATTCCCGCTTTGAGGGCATTTCCGCAGCTCCCCCCCCTTCCGCTATAAGTCAGCTGCAGCCGCCCACTATAAGTCGACTGCATGCGTCTAAAACATAAATAGGTTCTTCAGAAAGTTAACGCGTTCTGAATTGAATAGCCTCTAGTCTCGCCGGTTGACTATTTATTATGAAATCCAAACCTATCCTTTGAACTTGCCTACTTGATTGAGCTACGCAGAATTTACTTCTTCTTCTTGTGTCAAAGTTATGTAGTTCTTTCGAACCAGTATGATGAAAAGGTTATTGGTGCGTCTCAAAAGGCTTCTCTATCTAAATTGAGTGACGCGGGTGGCTTGACAACCTTGGTCGAGTGGAACTGGCACCAGACTCACCTAGCTTTAAGTCGTTTCAAAGTGATCCTTGTGATGCAACCTAACTAATTTATGTTATTTTGACCGCGTGATGTGCTGTACCGGACAGTAGGCACTCGGCGCGACGCGCGGGGCGGAAGGGGGGTGCGGCGGCGCGCGGGGCTCTAATGACGGCGATTAAAATTAATTTGCGCGCCCCCTCCCTCCCCTCTTGTCCCTCGCAAATTAAATTCTTGCAGGCCGCCCCCCCCCCCCCCGCCCCGCCGCCCCTCAGCCGTGCATCGCGCTCCCTTTGTCTCTGTGTGATCGCTGCCATCCACTTGATTGATAACATTTTCCGGGAACTTAATGTTGGGGGAACCCTCGGCTTCATCCGAGCGTGCACAGCACAGACAATTATAATAAAAAAATAACTTGTAAAAAAGTCTTGCAAGTCAGTTCTACCGTAAAAATTTGTGAGATCCGCATGTAATACCGAGTCGTCATCGCATGAATACACAATGTATCTCACAAGTAATACCGTGAAATCACAAGAAAAAATAGTGTTGTTCGTTATTTGTGTCGTAATAAATAAAAGGGGCTTAAGCCTTGTGCTTATCTAAGCGATCTGCGATGGCGATCAGTGAAAAATTGTCAAATATGATCAGCGATATTTGACAGCGTTTTAGTGATCGCCATCGCCTTAGTGTGCGCAGGCCTTAGGCGGATATTCCAACATTTAATTAATAAGATCACTGAACTTATTCATTAAAATCGCAGCAACAAAGTGATGTGCAATCTATTGTTTCTACATAATGAACAAGCGAGTCGAACGTCTCCGTTTCGACAGTGGCCTAAAATGCTTTTGTCTCGTCGCATATAATTATTATCACCTATACATTATAATGTACATGGTCGCATTTGCAACCGATCTGTAGGCTTACCATGAGCTCTGTCTGGCTCTGTCTCTGGCTCTGTAAGTAGTGTACCTATGTATACATAATGACGTGTAAAATAAGCTTTTTACAAATAAATCTTGTATCTTGTATCCGGTTTGAGTCTGTATGAGTGTTGACTAAATAAATCCTACGTCAAAACGTCATATTTCAAAAGACGTCAATAATTATAATGCACTGGTGAGCACTCACACAGACTCAAAACCAGAGCCAGAGACAGAGCTCATCAGGTGTGTTGCTAATTTTCGTCAGGTAGGCCTACAGGACGAAATTTAGTAACACAGGATTAGTATAATATTTCATTACAAGTGCGGAAAGGCTGTCATTGCAAAGAGTTCCGACAAATGTCTACCCGAGCCGAAGGCAAGGGTTGACAGTCGGAACAAGTTGCAATGACGCCATTTTTCAGAAATTTTCTTTGCGAGTTTATTTGTTTGTTGCACAAAATGAGTAATTTCGACCCTAGTTTTTTTGAATGAACACCACCGGAACTCAGTATAATTGCACAAAATGCTTGGTGAACATTTTACCGGAAAAGTCAAAAAGTCGCTACATGCATACATACGACGAACTTATTGCGTGGAGAGAAGAGAAAAAAGCAAATGGTATTTTTATTATTTTATTAAATTGCTTAATTTTTTCGCAACTGTATTAAAAATAGTCGTTCAGTACACGTGCGGAACCGTCATTGCAACTTGTTCCGACTGTCAACCCTCGCCTTCGGCTCGGGTAGACATTTGTCGGAACTCTTTGCAATGACAGCCTTCCCGCACTTGTAATGAAATATACTATATTTTGACAGTTGGGAAAGAAAAAGCACTAGTGCGGGAAAGGTAAAAAAAAGCACGCGTGTGTAATAGCCCACATCCCGAACGCTATACGTCCCTGCAATACGCCACTTTTTGAGCAACTGTATTAAAAAGACAGTTTTTGTTTTGCCGGGAGTTTTGATAGGAGAGTTACTTCCTCCGTATATTATTGTGTATGTTATTGGATACGATTTGGATTTAGTAGTAGTAGAGCTCTTTGTGTGTGTCTCGTGTGGGTGCGTACAGTGCGTAGGTACTACCACCATGCCTATTGCTGGCGTGCAACATTACTGTGTGTCGGTCTGAGGGGTGTGGATGCCGATGCCGGTGTAGTTACTGGCACGTGAGGCTGAACATCTGTGCGCCTCAAGTTGATGGATGCAGGGCACGTTCAATCAATTAACCTCATATTACTTGATTTTATAAGAGCATAGGGTGTTTTTGAAGATACGAGTATGAAAGCGTTTAAGAACCAACCCACTTTTTTTAAAAATGAATGACATTATTCTTAATTTAATAAAATGTATCTGTTTTTTTAGTTTAGTTTTTGTAAAAGCGTGTTTATAATTTTTTAATACAGTTGCTCAAAAAGTGGCGTATTGCAGGGACGTATAGCGTTCAGGATGTGGGCTATTACGCAATACAAATACGTATTATTTCTAAAAACAAGCTACTAAGTAATTTGTTTCATTGACAGATTTAATGATTTGATTGAATGAGTTATGTAAGGTTTCATTTCATTTCATCTCATTAAATTTCATTTTCAATTCATATCAATAAAAAAAATCTACTGAAGACTTGGCTGTATGGGTATAGTTCCCTTTGCCTTCCAGAATGGGTGAAGAAAAAAAAAATCTCTGCTTATATTCTACGGTTGGCGCCATTTTTCAGAAATTTTCTTTGCGAGTTTATTTGTTTGTTGCACAAAATGAGTAATTTCGACCCTAGTTTTTTGAATTAACACCACCGGAACTCAGTATAATTGCACAAAATGCTTCAGAGAACATTTTACGGAAAAGTCAAAAAGTCGCTACATGCATACATACTACGAACTTATTGCGTGGAGAGAAGAGAAAAAAGCAAATCGTTTTTTTATTATTTTATTAAATTGCTTCATTTTTTCGCAACTGTATTAAAAATAGTCGTTCAGTACACGTGCGGAACCGTCACGTCATTGCTACTTGTTCCGACTGTCAACCCTCGCCTTCGGCTCGGGTAGACATTTGTCGGAACTCTTTGCAATGACAGCCTTTCCGCACTAGTAATGAAATATACTATTTTTTTAACTATTAGATTTCACACTCACACACCACTACACAATCCACACCGAAATACACCGTTCCCTTTTGCAAAAAATGTTTGCATTTTAAATATTTCAACGTACTATGTTTTAAATTGGATGAAACCCGCCAAGAGGAGGGCGTTACTGGCTGCGGTACAGTTTAATACTTCTGCAGTCAGTATCGTTCACACTTGTTTTTGTATAAATATAAATAAATATATTCTGGACAATTCACACAACACTACCCAGCCCCAAACTAAGCAGAGCTTGTAATATGGGAACCGGATAGCTGATATAATTTGTGTAAAATATATTTTGAAGTATCTAGTACCTAACTCATGAACATTTGACGAAGCTCTGATGAGGATCTTCGGCGTGATGAGATGAATAGCTTCTCAGAATGCCAATAGGTAGTAAATATAGTACAATATAATAAAGTAAATAGAAGTTGACTTGTAGTGTGCTCGTGAGGTGTACGTAATATGTGCATCTGAGCGAGTAACAGCTCAGCCGCAGTCCACTAGGGATCCAATGCGTACATAAGTATACATATATCTACCCATGGGCTTACCCTATCTATTGGGGTGTACGCGATAGTTGCTGTTGGTTGTCGTTGCGATCACGAGTGTACGTCCCCGTCCGCATTCCTGCGGGGTGCGGGGCGCGGGGCGCGGGGCTACCGGCAAGGGTCGCGCGATATTGACAAATAGTATAATATCACGCATCACGTGACGCACCCCATTGTGGTCGACCGACACACACACACACACGCGCGCGCTGAGCCGCCGCGGCCGCGGCCGCTGCTGTGCTCTAAACTACAAAAAAAATACAATACAAAAATAATTCGAGAAAATAGTTTTACAAAAATCCAGATATACAATAGACCCCGCGCTAGGACTAGCCTACTGTATGTATCGCGGGAGACCTAAAAGAGTTTATAAAATGGGTTAAGTTATTCATGTCTAAAAGTCTTATATTTCTCGTCGTAGCTCAGTACTCATAGCTCAAGCTCTGTCTAGTTGTAAGAGTTTCGTATTATTTATTTATTTTAAAATTTGTTTATTCAGTTATATCACAAGCATCACATTAAAATATTTTACAGCTAGGTGAGTGTAGGAGCCTACTACCACGACGCATCTCACATTTCCTCAATTTTTTAGGGTTCCGTAGCCAAATGGCAAAAACGGAACCCTTATAGATTCGTCATGTCTGTCTGTCTGTCTGTCTGTCTGTCTGTCCGACCGTGTCACAGCCATTTTTCTCCGAAACCATAAGAGCTACACTGATGAAACTTGGCGAGTAGATGTATTCTGTAAACCGCATTAAGATTTTTACACAAAAATAGAAAAAAAACTATAAATTTTGGGGGTCACCATACTTCAAACCGAAACTCAAAAAAATTTTTTCATCGAACCCATACGTGTGGGGTATCTATGAATAGGTCTTCAAAAATGATGTTGAAGTTTCTAATATAGTTTCTTTCTAAACTGAATAGTTTGCGCGAGAGACACTTCCAAAGTTGAAAAAAGTTGGTCCCCCCCCCTCTAATTTCTAAAATAAGGGAATGATAAAACTAAAAAAAATATATGTTGTACATTACTATGCAAACTTTCAACGATATTTGGTTTGAACGAGATCTAGTCAGTAGTTTTTTTTTTATACGTCATAAATCGTTAACCGCAATTTACCTTTCGGTGAACTACAAGAACCTTTATATTATGTTACTTGATGCTATGGAACCCTTCATGGGCGAGTCCGACTCGCACTTGGCTGCTTTTTTATTTTTGTTTGGTGTCGCATGGTTTTATGCATTCGCCTTTTCCTCAATAGTATGTATGTATTAGTATAGCTAACACTTTCGTAAGTTGACAATTGGCCTTGGCCACTATACGCATGTCACATCATATTAAAGTAAAGAGCCTGCGCACATCTAGGCGATGGCGATGGCGATCACCCGGAACGCTGTCACATATGACAGCGATATTTGGTTGCGTTTCAGCTGATAGCCATCGCATCACATAGATGTGCGCAAGCCTTAAAGGTTTTACTCAATGAATTTCAGTTACCTAAAGAGGTACCTGACTTTTTGACGTAAGTTGCTTGTCTAGTTCTAGCTAGAGAGGTAAGAAGTTATCGAGCAGAACAACGGTTGGCATACCGTAGAGTAGAGTAGAGTAGAAGAGTAGAGGTCAGGGCACGGATACGATAGCATCGATGGTAGAGCGTGCGCGAGTGAGGAATGTCGGCGCGGAACAATAGGTGATTAGGAGACATATTGTCGGAGGACTGTCTTTGTTTGGATCCAATCGAGCGCGAATTCATTTATTTAGGAACATTTATCGCAGCGATCGCGATCTGCTCATTCTGTAAGGCGGGCCGCGTCGCATCGCCCTCGGTCGGCCCGATTCGCTCTTGGGAACTTAGCCTTGCGCACATCTTGATCGCCTGCGATCACGATCTCGCAACTTTGACATTACGATATTTGACAGCGATTGTCAAATATTGCACTGCCATAGCGGTAGGTGTGCGGATGTATGCAAAGCCCTAAGCTGAAAGTGATCGCCATCACAGATTCGCCTCGATATGCGCAAGGTTATGTATGTACTAGCACTAGCACCAGTTACTAGGCTAGGCAGGTACTCGTGTGTTATTAATCTATTTAGTAAGTATACACACATTATGGTGTGTATGTGTTTACCTACAGTACTGTACCTGCAATAAACCAATTTTATTTTATTTATTATTATTATTTTTATTACAAGTTTACCAAGCATGATTTATTTAATCTCCTTTATTCTCTCTGAAATAAATCAGCGGACAGGGTAGGGTCCAGTCCGAGTGGGGGGAGGGGGCAGGCAGGGAGGGAGGGAGGGGTCACTGGGCGTTAGTTGTGGGGCTCGGCGGTCGCCAATGGCAGCGCGGCGCGGCGGCGGCGGCGGGCGCTGGCCGAGCGATCGATCCCGCCGCCGCTACGTGAGGCTCCGGCCCTCGCCCGCGCGGCGTGACACTCTATTACCCACCGCGAACCCTTCGAGACTCTCCACCCCCCCCTACCCGCCCCCTCCGGCTGATGATGCGACGCGATTAACTAACAATGATAATGTAGGTCGGCTCTGTTGATCAACCAATTATCTTGGAACTGGGGAAGGTAGACTTGGCTACCCTCCCCAGTTCCCCTCCTTGAAAGAGTGATGAGTGCTGAGAGTGGCCGCATTAAATTCGGCGATTTTAATAGTTTTCAAGAAACCGGATATATTGACTTGTATTGTACTCCCTATGCAATACAGTAAACTTGCTGTTGTGTTTGCAGTCTAGAGACAACGATGCAACTAGAGAATAGGTTTTCAATTGTAAACGTCTAAGCTCGATGAAAGCTTGCGGAGTGGCTCGTCTCATCGCACGCGCCGCCGCCGGGGAATCATTCTGTAGGCTCATGCACCCTCTACTTGTACCATAAAGTTTAGTTAATTTGGGGGTTAATTGAGGTGCAGTTGTCGATATAGGCTAGTAGTGGTGGGGTAGTGGTGAGGGGGGGGAGGCACGGACTATCTGAACCGGTACAATACACGTACAATGGAACTGTTACGCACAATAGGACAATGGTACTCTCGGCACAATAGATATCGCTCCCTGAACTCATTTCATTGTTCGAATACAACCCATCTAATAGGTGTCATTAACTTAAAATTATGAGAGATTTAGTAGCAGTCGCGAGGCGGATGTCGCCCGTGCCTGCTGCACTGTCAGCATTCATCCACACGCCGACGCAACGCTGACTCTCTGTAACACACCTCAACTCTACCACTTGAATTTATTATAATTATTATACTAAGAACTCTGTTTGCAATATAAACCTCATAACTTTTGAAACTATATCGGTATAGTCAACTCAAAAAATATCCCGTTGTTTCATAAAAATAGAGTATAAATCTTATTAAGAAATAAACTGAAGTGGTAGAGTTGAGGTGTGGTAGATAGAGTCGGCGTTGGTTAGCCCATAAGCCGCTGTTGATGTAACGACACTGACAGTCAACTCTGATGAAGAGTGGGATTTGCTTCAGGGAGCAAACCTACGAGCAATCATAATAATATGCCCCTATGCCTATGCTAGTGCTCCACGGTGTGTGCCATGTGCCATGTGCCATGTGGCATGTGCCATGTGCGTGGTATGTATATGCAGGAGCGGTCCGCAGTTGATGAGTGTTGTTCCCGGCAGGTCTGGAGGCGCAGGTGCAGGACACGTCCAAGGACCTGTACTGGTTCTGAGCGCGGCCCCGTCTCGGTGTCGGTGTCGGTGTCGGCCCCGTGTCGGTGTCGGTGTCGGCAGGCAGTGGGAGTGCAGTGAGTGAAGTGACGCAGTGAGCACCGCGCCAAGTGGAACTAAGTGTTGTACATCTTCATAGTTACGTATTAGTTCAATAATGTAGCCGTTATTAGATTGTATCGAATGGAGTAGGGCAGCGTGCCCTACGGCGGGGGGGCACGTGACGTCACCGCGCGCACGCCTGCTCCTTTCACCTTGGTTTTTGATGAATATCCGTCTGTTGGTTGAACTGATGTCTCCGAATGTACCGACTACTGAGTGAATACCTTCATGAATTGCCAGCTGATTGTAGATAGCTATAGTAAGCTTAGGGCACGTTGGGTCTGCGCCTCTGTCGGCCAGCAGGCGTGATGTCAGTGGAACGCGAATTGTGATGAATATTCACAAACTATAGGATTCTTCGAATACAGCTGGACCGGTTCGCGATTTATGTTCGTTTGTTTTGACTTGAAGAGCTAATGTATTGCAAAAAAGTAGTCGACTAAACAAGTCGGTTTATCGATGGGTGTCGATCGGCCGCGTCAGATAAACTTGTAATGCTAATGTGCGCTGCACGCCGCGCCCCACGGACGCGACCAGCGCGACCGAACGAATAAAAAAAATTATGGTTGGATAAAATAGTCTACATTTTTAAGAGCTTATGCTGGTCACGCTCTACATAGTGTACCTATGTAATAATGTACTACTGATAGCAAGACAATTCGTTTGAACTTTTGACGTTCTTACGCGGTATCGATTAATGAGACGGTTTTCCTATTTAACCCTACTTGCCTACTAATTATACCTATCTTTCACTACAAAAGAAGAGGAAAACATTTTATTTGTCATACAAGAACACAGAACGGATACACAAAGACAGTAAATAGATAGAGCTGATAAAAACTTATAATATGTACTCAATAAAGTAATGTTGACTTTAAAGTATTTTTTGTAGTTGTCGCGGTGAGTTGGTAGGTACCTTGCCGGCTCTTCTTGTACAATCGGTTCATTAATGATCCATGTTAGATCTCATGAAACGCTTCATTAGTACGTACCTCATGGTATCGTGCGGGTGCGCTCGCTACGCGTACTGTCGCGGCAGTAAGTAGTGCTAGCTTGTAAATACACTCGCCCATTAACTATACATAGATTATATTGTATTGTATTTTATTGTATGTATAGCATAGCCGTAGTGTAAGTGTACATAATGATGTAGTTAGATTAATACAATGCGACGCGACACGCATTGTAGACGAGGCGGCGAGTCGCGGTCGCGGTCGCGTCGCGTCCGCCGCCAGCACCGCGCCCTCCACCGACCGCTGAGTTACACCATCGTTCAGCATCTGTCTGAGAGTATTGCTATTCACGATGGGTACAGCAGCACTGCGCAGCACCCGCGGAATGTGAACCATCAAGCGAGGGCGGCGCCGCACCACTGTACTGTACTACCGGTGCTGTGCTGTGCTGTGCTGTGCTGTGCAGGAGGCGATAAGACGATGTTTAAAGCGCTTCCCGCAGACGATTGCATTCCGCGACAGGAATAGTCACGCGCTCGCCGACTCACGGCGGATACAGTCCGCGCGACGAACACCGCACATTCGCGTTCACTGTGACACTTATTTTTACATTCTATTGTGAAATCAGTACATTGTTGCGGTAAAATAGCTAATTTATCAAGCGAGCGCGCCGTTACACGCTTCGTAAATGATGATATGAGACAAATATTTGAGATATTCCGACTTTAGCATAACGACATGAGCGCATCTGGCGAGGAATGTGGTCGGTGGAGCGACGAGTGCGCGTCACGTCACGCGGGTCGGTGACGCGGCGGTGTCGCGGCGCGTGTTAATGTAATATAGTTGTGAGGAGGTTGGAGCCGAGCCGCGCCTGCGAGCCATGGCTCGGCTCGCGCTGGATCGAATATTAAATATAAATTCCACTATCTACTGTGATTGTTTCAAACTTGTCGTTTTATTTACTTCCTCCTCCTTCACTAGTTATAGAAACCGGCTCTCCTTCAAGTATCAGCACCCTACACCTGATGCAGTGAAGGACCCTACTCGTAGGAACAGTGCGTTAGTTCTCATCTCAATAGAACAAGCCCCAGTATACGAGTGAGACACGCGCCCATCAGAGGGTTCCGAATTTAGTTAAATTTTGTATCATGCAAATAATATTGAACTAATTCCTCTGCACTAGGGACGCTCGACTTCGAAAGGAGATGATGGAACTGGAAGGAGGCTCAGAGTAGACAGAACTGCAATGTTGTATTAGCACAATGTATTATAGTACAGTCGCGGTATGAAAATGTTCGTCACCTTAGAGTCGGTTTTCGCTTGCACCAGTGCTTTGATCATGAACACATTTTGACAAAATTTGAGACGTTAACTTATCGGTGTATTCTGTCTATTCAGTTTCAAAAGGTAATAATGTGCTCGCGATACGTTGAACGAATCAAGTTGAAAACTGACGAACATTTTCATACCGCCACTGTACATACCTACTGTGCAATAGTACAATCTAATAAACCGAGTGGAGTAGTGCTGGTAGAAAGCATATGAAATAAATAAGTGCGATACGAGTAGGTACGAGATAGTTTGAACATTAGGTAAATTGCAATTTGCATAATAACAATGGAACAATAATTATGTACTTATAAAAAATAAGTCAACATAGTTGCTACTTTCCTGTAGTCATAGTGTTTTTTTCATTTATTTATATATGATCAAATGAACTTCCAAGTGAAGTTCTATCATTATTATATGAATTGCTTCATTGGAATATATGATTAACACCGTAGTTTCCCTAATATACTGGGTAACAACCGCACCTTTTTTAGAGATTTCAAAACAAACATTAAAACCTATTTTCCATCTGCTCAGCCCCGTCGTAGGTACGTCAATTGCTCATTTCTTTAGAGATAGTACATAATGTAATAATTACAAAACTTTTTATGTAATGGGAGGCGCCTTGCGCCAGGGAGGGGAGGGTATCATATATTCTAATGAAGCAATTCATATAATAATGATAGAACTTCACTTGGAAGTTCATTTGATCATATATTATATTTCATTGCTTCATTATTCATATATGATTAACACCGTAGATGTTAAGAGCAGAAAGTTTTGGAATGAAATACATAGTTATTGCAATAACTATGGATTATTTATTGGTAAGTAATCACAAACAATAATCAGTTAAAGATACAGATAACAACACTGTAATTAGAATGTGATAGCTTCTTATTCAATTTAACCCGTCACAAATAATCACCAACAAACATATTGATTGATATTAGGAATAATTCAAAGTCAAAGTGTATATACATATTTGTACAATCACATAGTACTGGGTTGGCAATAGTTAGTAAATTTTAATGCATTACAATAAACTTCCTGTACATAGGAAAACAGACGGACCGCGTGAATTCACCTTGGTCCAGGATGGTTCTCTTGTAGAAACTGAGTTACACCTGTTGTATCAGCCTGCGGTCATGCGAATAGTTTCTACACTGACGCTTGCGTAGCCCGCAATCAAAGTAAACGCATGTCGTTTACCCACTGTGAGCGCCTAAAAACGCTGACATTCACAATACTACTCTCTGACAGTATTTGTTTAATCCATCACTGATATTCTGTGATGTAGAAGCTGTGAGTGGACGTATCGGCGTCAACTCACTCCTTGCTATTCATAAAGTTCTAAAATTTTAGTAAAATAAATTTAATCTGAAATAACTGTACCCGGACAGATACCCATATCAGCTTTATCAAAATATAGCAGAAATAAAACCGCTTGGTTTTCCACCAGGGGAGGATGCTTCAATAATATCGGCTATGACTATACTAATACTATCAGGTATTAGAAGATAACAGGTTGAGGTTGTCAACATAAATCAGGAATAGACGTCTGGACTCAGTGGCTAGTACAAACCGCTAACAATTATTATGATTAATATTACTTTAATCAATCTTTCTGTTTTAGGAAAGCATTTTGAAATAAGATTCAAAAACACCAAGCACTAGAGTACCTGGGACTTGTAGTAGCTCTTAATTTATAAACTTAACGCATTCGTTTGACCCGGTGCTATTTACCCGTACGGGCTGACAAGGCGTAACGGTGGGAAATAAGTGCCTTACACAATGTGTCGTCTGAAATGTTAATATAAGAAATGTGGTATCTTTCCGTAGGTTAGAGTATTATCAATGTTGTTGACAACGCAACACTGCTACCAAAGCATAAGCGAAGTGTTATATATTATTACATATTATATATAGTATATATTATAATCTTTCCCGTGTATGAGATTATAGCCTTTGAAAAAAGATTGGCAAAAAGTTTTTATTGGGGCTTAAATACTAAACATCTGTAACTAAGAAGTCTTGCAATAACGGAAACCATGGTTGCGATGGCCAATAGGAAAGAATACACCAGTATAACCATTTGCCATTATAATGACTTTTTTAGAGTATTAAAAACCAGAAAAAATTAAAAACAGTGGGAAGACGTAAAAACAGTCTGCGTGCAAGATCATTGTAAAAATGCGTCCACGGCTACCACGTCGGAGTTCTGTGTCCATGAAACATGTCTCTGGTGTACTTTGCGCTATCATGAGATGCGAGCAAGCCAATTTTTGGTTGACCGAAATATTGTACAACGTCACGAAATACCCTATGAGAAAGTGATCGTTCCGTAACTGGTGTGAATAATCTAAAGGCGGCGTTCACGGAGTCCACGTTATAATTTATACGAATGAGGCGAAAAACCAAAGACCACTTGATCGCACCACCTTCGTGTTATCCATGCGTAGTAATATTGCGCAGTTATACCTATTTCAGGCCCAGAAAAAACTGCCATTAACCCATAAGTTATTTAAATGGCATGCATTTTTATCTTTTGCAGCTTTCTATTTGCCATGGATTAAAACTAACAGACAGCGCCCCAGCCTGCGTTGAAAGCGTCAGCATAATAAACTCAAGTTCAAAAATGTTCTTACTCATATCCAATGGCCATAAAGTTGCCATCAATATTTGAGGATCACCAGAAAAAAAACATCATCTAATATAATACTAGGTAGTGTAATTCTGTTTCATAATTATCATGCCTTATTCAGTAAAGCAACGAAGTTATGTCGCTCTAAAATCTTGGTATTTATGAACTTAGCTGAGGGGGACGTGGCGACATAAAACTCTGATAGCTCCGAGCGCACACGCAAATAGAACATGAAGGTCATTTAGAAAACTTTGCAACCAACTTTGCATTTAAAGCCTCATCTGATTTTATCAAGGAGAAGAAATTAGTATCGTTTTAATCTTCGAATTCAGCGTACAGGTTCTTGAGGCGTTTATTTGATCATAACGCAATTGAAGACGAAACCGCAACAACATAGTATAATTTTCAATATGTATTTCGTTGAATAGTTCATACATTTATCGTACGCATCGCTTACGCGAAATGGCATCTAATGTTGATGGAAAACCGTGATAACTCGGATAAGTAAAGACTTCCCGCATGATTTAAGTGAACATAAGTGCAACTGAAATCCTAAATGATAATACATAAGGAGTAAGTAGGTACGTATTATTTTAGCCGAGTTATAGGGCTGATCCATCAGAAAACTGCATAGTAGTAGGATGCACCCTTTAAGCCAAAGGTGGCTAGGTATTACCTTGTACTACCTTGCCTGCTGTACGGCAGTAAGCTTCCATTTTAAAATGCTCGATCTAGATGTATTTGTTCATGGGTGGTAAATTTAGTTTAAAACCCTTGTCACCGTATAGGCTTTGAATGGAATGAGGAATATCTCTGATTATGAATTTGTCACGTGACACAGATAAAAGTCACCAGTGTCATGTCTATGCTTTCCTCAAGAAAACTTGTTCTGAGGAATTGATGATTGACAAACAACGGTTCGGAATGGAATATAGCAACCATTTTGATCAAATCAAGTACAAACTATTGTTTGCTACTTAAAACCAACAATCATAAAAGTGTGGAGATAAGTCTACTTGCATGTACCTGCGTCCATGATGACCTTGTGCCTGGGCACGGGTCTTGACACACCACACTGTTGTGTAGAGGCAGGAAGCTCCTGATGTCATCAGTGGTCATCTGCTGTAACCTCCTCGCCCCCTCCCTTTTTTGCTGGATGTCAAGGAGGCGCATTCCAGTTTCACTGGTAGGAAGTTGATCAAGGTAATGGTCAATGGAGCAGTGGGCTCTTGTGGCTTAGTAGGTTTCTTTGGATAGCGTTGAACCAAACAATAAACCATCTCGTTCGGGCGTCACTGATCATAAATATTATTATCATTTAATTTAAAATTTATTTATCAAAGTATGGAGTGACGAGCCATATTCAACTTTACGTGGTTTAGTAATGCGAATGACACAACAAACGGCATCCATTGCCGAGATATTTCATGGAACATGTTATCGCCCTTAAGCAGCAAGTCTCTTGTTGACGGCAGTGACCCGAACCAAGTTATTGCTGGAAAAGAACCAGCGTTAAGCATTTTATCACGACTCGAACCATCAGTACTGCGGCTGAAAATTCCCGCATTTAACTTTGATGATTGTAACAACCAACAACAAATTATCCAGTACTAAGCAGTCTTTTAGTAACTTGTCCTTATTTTCTCTAGGATTCCTAGTGTAAAAAGTGCCACAAATATGGACTGCGGACTCGTGGACTTACACCTGATTGTCACATGTCTCGTGGTCACGCAACATTGCAAAGGATCATACTTGACAACTTGTCAAGTATGTTTATGCCTAAGTCAGGTGATTCGGACGTAGATTCACTACAAGCGAAGAGTAGTTCGGGGTCCAGACCAGATTATGTGCTGGCAATTTGATCTACATAACAGAACAGCACCATTCAGGGTAAAGTATTCGGTTGACTCCGGCCGAAATGGTTTCAGATGCAGTCGGTGCTGGCTTTGATTTAGTTATAGTCACTGTCCTTAGTTATTTCATGATCCTCGTTCCCAAATATACATTTTGCAAATTGAGGTTGTGAGGAATAGAAAAAGTAGGTAAGTACTTACTACTACCTGGGTACCCGAGTACCTTAAGTTCGCAGAGGAACATTACAACTATTTTAGATTGTATGTATTTTCTGCTTAGGTCATCGTTGGAGACTCGCAGTCAACCCCGATGCCATGGTTGGTCATATATTTATTTTTTATTCTTATTTGGCAAATGTCAACGTTAGAGACCCGCAGTCAATCCCAGAGCATTCCAAATCAGTTTTACCAACCTTCATCATTTTGATGATGAATCAATCCAAGAAATAATTCTTCGTTTTCTTGCATAATTTTTCTATTTGACACTGCACACCTTTTTTGGCATATTGCTCAGAAGGTGCGTGCGATAGTTACCGCGCACAAAAAAGGAATGAGCAATTGACGTACCTACGACGGGGCTGAGCAGATGGAAAATAGGTTTTAATGTTTGTTTTTTAAATCTCTAAAAAAGGTGCGGTTGTTACCCAGTATATTAGGGAAACTACGGTGTTAATCATATATGAATAATGAAGCAATGAAATATAATTATAATTAAAACTAAAAATGATCAATTGCACCGACCACAAAACTGGCCCTGTTATTCCGAACTTAGAAGTTTATCTTTATTTCCGTTTGTATGAAGTCTGCATAATTTTACGTTCAAAGGGTTTTGTATGTGACAGAATCGATCTCGTCTAACTAACCATCAGTCTGTCCACGGTGTCCACGGTGTCCACGGTGTCCACGGTGTCCAGCCCTGTTGGACGATTAATAGATTATATTTTTGGAAAATTTAGGTGTCAAATTGTATGTCGTAGCACCGCCGTAGCTCTACGGCGTAGAGGCTGCGCGTAGACCTAGCGTGGTAATGCGTGTGTAGATATAATACTAGGCGTAGTCCTTGTACGCATCACTTGAACTTGAGTTTAGACTTCGAGTGATCTATTGAATGGTGGCATCGAGCCCGCACGAGAGCCGCGGGGGGATCTACTGCGCTGCGGCCCATTGGAGCAGTAACCGCACATTATAGGGCGGCATGGACCATGAGCCAAATGAAGTGCGTCGCCGACATGCCGTCAGTCATACACAGATACCGCTACACCTTTTTTCTTATACTACTAGCTGATGGAACAAGCATGTGGCCCACCTGATGTTAAGCAGTAACCATCGCCTATAGCAAAGCATTGCCTCGTAGGTCACGCACATCAGGAACGTGCCCTACGATGCCCTGTATCCATCAACTTGAGGCTTACGGATGTTTCGCCTCACGTGCCTGTAATTTCACCGGCACCCACACCCTTCAAACCGAAACACAGCGATGCTGCTGCACGTCAGAACTAGGCATGGTGGTAGTAGGTACTTCCCCGGACGAGCCCTTCACAAGGGGCTCTACTACTACTGTATCGCTATTGCATCGATTATAATAACAAAAATGTGGCCTGACGGGATCTTGATCATAATGCTGATCATAGTACCGACCTACAACCTTCTGCTGCAAGATTTGCATAACGCATCGTCATAGGTGAGCGTAGGTAAGTACCGTGCGAGAGATTGGGATGAGGCACATTTCTTACAACGTCCTGCTATTGTTAAAAAATTCCGAAAACATTTTAGTATGTTGTCTAGTAAGTACCTACAGTTAGGTACTGTTAGTCTGTTGTAAAGAATGCTATAAAGCAATCAATCGGTAAGTGGTCTCGGCCGCGGTCGCCGCTTCCCTCAAATAATACAAATGCTGAACAATAGAAACCACGTGTCGAGACACAAGCTATTATATATTCACGAGGAATACGTAAATAAATCGTCCTTCGTAATAGCTGTGAGGCTGTGAGGCGTTTAACGCAGTATCTTTTATTACTACTTTACAAATAATTTACTAATTTTATAGTGACGCGGGAATGCAGCATTCCGCTCGGAGTGTTATGTACAGTCGGCGCTCCGTACCGTACTATTGCAGGACAGTCGGCGGCACTCATGGTACGTATATTTATTAACGTGCGCAAGATTTGGTGCGAATAGGGTCACATAGAACGAAAGAATATTAATTAAATACAATACAATACATTTATTGGCCATACATACATACTCGTATATATATAGGTACAGAGCTCGGCTACTATAGATAGATAGATAGATTACATAGTAGGTATAGGTATATAAGGAGTGCTTTGTTTTATCGGGGATTTTATTCTTATTTAAATTGTTTTATGTAAGACATCAATTTATCTGGTAATATTTGTATTTTTTTTCAAGATATTCGAAGTCTTTTTAAAAATGATGGTACATAATTTACAGAATTCTGAATCTCATGGTTAATTAGTTTAGCAGCTGCGCTATGGTATGGAACCAACTGAAAGCTGTGCTGGTAAGTACCTCTATACCTACTTACTTACCTATACTTTGTATTATGGTAGGGAAAGTGTGCTTTAAACAGATTACAAAACAAAGCTTTTATTAACGAAGCTATAAATCACCGTGCGCTGTGGGAAGGTACCTACTTAATAGGCAAGAAAAGCTCTAAGACAAAAATAAGTGTCCGCTGCAAGAATGGGGAGAGAGTGCTATTATCTGGAGAAGAATGGAGCGGTGTTCTCGCGCCGAGAATAGCTCCATTAGCCGGCGGTGTTTGTAAACATCGCCGCCTCGGCCGCTGTCTCTTCGGCCAGGATCAGCCGGAAATAGACGCATTGTCTCCGTCGCCACCGTCCGCGGTAATAGAGCCACTCTTTAGGACACATTCCTCGGTATCCACGCGCCGCCGCCGCCGCCGCCGCTTCTATAAACAAACCGAAATGCGACGCCGATCACATTTGTCGTGACGCTTAATTTATGCTAATGGAGCGTTAACAGCTTCGACATTATAATTAGTATCGGTTACGGTGTCCTCTGTCGCGTCGCCCCGTTACTCGCACTCGGTAGGAGCTGTTTATCTGTTCATGGAGGAGACGACAGGACTCCGTGCGAACTGTCCCGCCGCGCGCCGGAAGCAGGAAGCGGCGCTCCCGCGGGACGGATCGAGTCCTCTCCCCCGCGGGCACTAAGTGCGGCTACCTCGGCGACAGCTCATCCCCGGGGAGGCATTAGGTATGCACAGCGGAGCTCGCGGCTCCGGATCGACCTATTGAGCGATAAACAACCGATCGGGACGCAAACGAGCACCGGATCGAACGCCTCACTATTCAGCTTGCGACGCGTCGCTCGCTCGCTGGAAGGGAGCCGAGTGGATTCAACGCGATTAACGAAGAGAATTGCTGATGAGCCGGTCGATAATACCTCATAAATATCAGCTATGAGAATGTATCGCTAAATAATGAGCTCGGCGTGAAACAAAGCCGCGCGTAAAAACAACAGAACACAGGTAGGGCTGCCTACACATTTTCGAAATAACATAATATTTTTCAAAATAAGCTGTGTGCAAAATAACACTTTAAAAAAATATAGCATATAATTGTATGGAAAATGCAAGAGATCATATTTTTACGTAAGTATATAGGTACGAAGTGCGAAGTGCGAAGCTGGGGCGGATCGATAAGTACTTAGCGATCCGCCCCAGCTTCGCGCCGGTAACTTAAATAACTAATAATTTTTATAAATATTAATATATTTTTTTCTAAATGACACTCGTGTGAAACCGGGGCGGGTGCTATAAAAAAGCCGTTATACTTAGGGATAATGTAGCTTTCTATAAGGTTGTGTCCCGATCTCGGCAACACGGAGCGTCGCGTTGAGTTTTGTTTATGTTATTTTAATTTATTTATATTATTGTAGATCCTTATCTACGCTACATTGGGAGATCTTGGAAAGTCGTAATCACGACGCCCTGTCAGTGCTGGGGATAAAGGCCCCGACCTAACGTTTCTGGTTGAGCACACTGAGAAAAATGTAAGGCTGAAAAGTTCGTAATTAAGATGGATTTATTCGTAATGAAGGCGAAAAAACGACCAAGCGTACTTGGACGAAAAACGCCTTCCTAGGTTGGAGGCGTTTTACGCCTTAAGCGTGAGGCGCAACAAATAAGCAGCATTATACTCTCTAATGTGTGTTTTAGACGTATTTTTTTACAGATTAGCCTTAAATAAAAAGCTATTAACGTGGTAAGTGAGATAGGATCGACGAACTGACGATGGGATTTAACTTCCGGTAAGGCGATATAAAAGGTAAAGAAGGTGCTCGGGTCACACACGTAAATCTTTCCTAGAGTAATATCCGACGTATCATTACGCCCCAATTAACTTCTAGTAAGGCGTTTTACGCCTTTTCCTACTGAGGTTTAATTTGTTCACAAAGTGTTTTGAATATTTATTGACTGCTTCCTAAGTCATAATAGACTTTTAGTAAGGTGTTTTATACCTTTATTCGCTGCGATTTAACCGATCCGCTAAAAGTTTTGAACGTTTCATAAATCGTAATTCGCTTCGAGAAAGGCGTTTTAAGTCTTTACTTACTGTGGGTTTAACCTGTCCACTAAGCGTTGTCAACGTTTACTAAGTCGTAATCGACTTCTAGCAAGGCGTTGTACGTCTTATCTTACTGTAGTTTAATCTGTTCATTAAGCGATTTCAAAGGTTACTAAGTCGTAATCGACTTTTTGTAAGGCGTCGTACGTCTTACCTTACTGTAGTTCAAGCTGTTTACTAAGGCATAATAGACTTCTAGTAAGACGTCGTACGTCTTACCTTACTGTAGTTTAACCTGTTCATTAACCGATATTGATGTTTTTTTAAGTCGTAATTTTCGTCTAGTAAGGTGTTTTACGTCTTTACTTACTATGGGTTTAACCTAAGCATAAAGCGTTTTCAACATTTACTTAGTCGTATTTGCCTTCAAAAAGTTATTTTTGAATGTTTCATACGATTAGGCTAGCCGTATCGTATGGTAATTTTTGCTTTCTTTACGAGCAGAAACGTTTTATGAAGACCGGAAAAAAGCCTTTTAACGGCTAGTAACGCTGTTCCCTATGGGCATGATTGACTTGCTTTACTATCATTTAGTTCATATTAAGGGCATTGGGCCGCTCAAAGTTCACTCTTAGGTAACGCGGGCCAATATCCTTCACATGAACTTTATGATAATAGATCAGCCAAACATGCCTTCAGTGAACAGCGTAGCCTGCTGCCTCAGAAAGCTGTTCTCCCAGTCTTTGTAAGCTTCTGAAATTAATAGAACAAAAATTTATAAAGCACTTCAATAATAACTGATTATCTTTGGTTACCAAAGATATGTACTAGATAGACTAGTATTTTCTCAACCCAACAGTTTAACCTCAACCTAGCCTAATAAATAAGCCGATAGCTTTTGCATCTTATATAAATAATAGTGGTATTGCAATAAAACCATTCAATAAAAATCTATAAATCTGTATTAAAAAATCAATTTAGATAAGTAATTAACTTTTTAAATACTTAAAACAAGATAAAATCGTCTTGGAGAATGCCCTTTTCGTTGTAAAGCTTTTGTAGGCACGCATTTGCTGTTATTGCCCACAGGCTAGCTCCTCTCATGGCGTAGCTCCTTCCTCGGCAACCGTTATTGCAAGTGAAGCCTCCTCGACTGGATTACAATACCTGAAATAAAATAATGTATTTTTTAGGAAATAGTTATCGCAAACAAAGTAGAGCATTCTATGATGGTAATTAGTACAAGTAGGTATTATGTTTATCTAACCAAACTATGACCACAGGTTTATTAGAGGACAGGTCGGCCTGGCATTGCAGGTTCTAAGTCAGAGAGATCGTTTGAATCACTGATAGCAAATGACAAGTACTTACAGCTATAATCCTTTTTAAATGGTTCTCCAATACCGCGTGGCCATGTTGAAATCACTCCAATGATGTTTGGTGTTTGGATTTACTTCTAGCCCAGAGTCCAATAACAAATGCGCCAATTATTTTCTTTGTTTGGAATCCAGGAAGCCAAAGCCAGCCAGCCTGTTAAGTAGCCCGTCCTCTTTGCGTATTATGTCAAGTACACCTTATCTGAAAAAAATAAACAATTAATTTTCCTAAGTTTAAAAATTCCTTTGTACCAATATACAAAATTAAATGCAAAAGTTCAAAACTGAAAACATGAATATGTACTTAGACATATTTTTATAAATCATATTTCGTTCATGTTTCCAACACAACCAGAATCTAGGGAGTAGGTACCTAAACTTATCAAATACAAAACATGATTAGGTTCAAAAACATTATGGAATAACTGAGTTTGATACAGGTACTCTACTTACATTGAAATGACGTATCAATCAGGTGTGTGCCCCATTTTGTTAATAAATCTGTGGGATTC
Source organism: Thera obeliscata (assembly GCA_947578465.1). NCBI lineage: Eukaryota > Metazoa > Arthropoda > Insecta > Lepidoptera > Geometridae > Thera > Thera obeliscata. Next base: position 14,855,874 of record OX387912.1, on the reverse strand, counting down.
AGATTCAGAGTCTGCCACGTTCAAAGCACGAAGATTTTTGACTGGTTGGTTGCTGCTTATAGGTCTGTCTTGGACCTCTCTACATCTGTTTGTCTGTGCTTCCATACACTGACACAGCCAGCAGCGTTCAGAAAATGAGGGATAATAAAAAAAACCTGCAAAATAAACTTTGAATGACTTAGAATTAAACCAAACACTCCGTCCAAAGTCAAACCAAACTGACGAATGAAACAAGTCGTTACGTACGTGCTCGTGGCCTCGTGGGCAGTGCTGCCAACTCGACTACTGCAGATTATGCTAGTGGTGGGTGTTAAAAATAACAAAATAAAAATAAATAGATATTCAAGACAATCTACTCAACACTATCTAGTCCCAAACTAAGCAGAGCTTGTACTATGGGAACCAGATGGCTGATATAATACTTACACACATATTTTTTATGTAAATACATTGAATACAATATAATGCCCCAACAGAGAAAAAACAACTGTGTTCACCACAAATATTTGTTCTCGGTGGGGATCGAACCCACGACCTACAGCGCAGAAGACAGAGATCCTACCAACTGAGCTGAGAGGCCAATAAAAAATATGCTATACGTAGTCTTTAAGTCAAAACTGTACTGCATTACTAACTGCCTGTGTCATGTGTGTGTCGATTGGCCTATGCTCCAAGCATAGTTCGTGTAGTTAGCACACAGCACAAAGCAAAAGTAGGTAGGTATTGAATCTCGTTCGTCAGGGTTCCAACCAAAAAGTGAGTAAACTCAGGGAAAGATTCTAAATGGGTGTTTTCACGGATATTTGATTTGTTTGTTTTTTTTTTGTTACCACATAACTCGTAAACTAATTTGAAAAATTATATCTTAACTTTACTTTCAGATTAGTCCCATAGAAATTTCATCATAATCGGTTCAGCAGTTTTGACGTTGGGTTTTCAAGTTTATATACTCTCTCTCATACAGTTATACGAACCAAGGTTATTTGCCTTGTAGCTGGCAGCATTATTGAGATTTTCGTTGTACCTACGACAAGTGCCTTACAAAGGTGTATCTCGCAGTAACTAGAGAGTTTTTTTTAAACTTAACCCACCAATTGACTGAAAGTCGTTAAAATAATAAAACTGAGTAAAATAGACTTTTCTTCCACCAAATTATCTACAAATATTTGCGGACATTCCACGCAACACAATCTAGCCGTAAACTAAGCAAAGCTTGGTAATATGGGAAACAGGTAGCTGAGACCTATATTACCTAAATAGGTATCAAATTTTTGTAGACACTGGTTTGGGTTCTTCGCTTGATCTAAGTAGATACCTACCTACAGGAGAACAGGGCTTATGTGTAGAAGCAAGGGTTCTGCCTTTGAATAGCAACAAGGAGTCATAGAGCGTAGCAAATTTTTTTCAATGGAACAGCTATTAATAGGAATGGTTTATTAAACAGCGCTATGATTCAATAGAAACCTCCCTAGTAAAACACAATGAAACACATAAGTGGGTAGAGTACCTACTTAAGTATTTAGGTTGGTAATGTACAAATCTGCCTACCTACCTTCTTAACTAAAATGTGCCCCCATTTGAGATCCATTTGACCCACGGCCAGGGTTGCTCAGAGAAATAAATCGGCAGCACTAACTATCCTGCCACTTCTATGTACCTACCTATATGCTTGCTTATGCTTATTAGGTACCTTGTATGGGTTGGGTAGATATTTAGCTAGGCAGGTTTAGGGTTAGATTTGTAAATGCTTTGTTTATTTACTGTGTGCTGTACAGATACGTCGTCTGTTTGTGCGTCAATAAAAATATACTCATTCTATTTTACCTACCGATACAATACCTAATATTATTATGGTAGGATAACTAAGAAGTTGAACCTCGCCAAATTACCTAGGATCGTACTTATGTAGGTTTTAAACGTTTGTATAAATATTTACGAAAGTATTATCCGTCGAACATTGCCATATCTACGGTTTCGTTCACAGAATAAGTAAGTCGCTAGATGACGTTATTTCACCATTTGATCAGTCATAACTTGAGCATTATTGAGCGTTTATGTTAAGGCAAATATTGCTAAATTTACGGTTATATTAGCCAAATATGTATGCCGTTATTAGGCTTTTTAAAGTTTGACTATATAATATGTCAAGTATCATCCACCCCATCTTAAGGTGAATATTGTTATATCTACGGTTTCATTTACTGAATATGAAAGTCGTTAAATGAAGTTATTTCACCGTTTGGTTAGTCTTAACTCGATCGTATTTCGCCTTATGATACGGTAAATATTGCCAAATTTACGGTTAAATTGGCCAAATATGTATGGCGTTATTAGACTTTTTAAACGTTTGATTAAATAGTAACTAAAGTATCATCCGCCCTACCATAAGGTGATTGTTGTCTTATCTACGATTTAATTAACCGAATAAGTAAATAGTTTTATGACGTTATTCACCGTTTGATTAGTCGTAACTTGATCGTATTTCGCCTGATGATAAGACTAATATCACCAAATTTACGGTTATATTGACCAAGTATGCACGTCGTTCTATGACGTAATGTTACCGTTCAATCAGTTGATACTTGAGCATTATATCGCCTTATGATAAGGTAAATATTGCTAAATTTACGGTTAAATTGGTCAAATATGTATGCCGTTATATGACCTTATGTTACCATTTAATTCGTCGTACCCTGAGAATATTTCGCCTTATAAAAGGGCAAATGTGGCCACATTATACCTTCATGTTGCCGAATTCATACGCCGCTGAAAGACTTTGAGTTTACGTTCAATTTTTTCTGACTAAAGTATATTCTGCCTTATTGTAAGGTGAATATTGTCATGCTTAAGATTATTTATGCCACTTTCGAAAGTTTGTTTTATGACTTAGGTTTAAGTTTGTTTTGTTTTTATTAAAGCATATATCACCTTAACTTAAGTCAAATTTTGCCTTAATTACGGTGATATTCACCACATATTCAACGTCGTAAATTTAAAACGCTTTCAATAGTCCATTACTGCTGTATTAGCAGTGTTAAGTTGAATTCCAAGACTACCTTACGGTAAGTCATTTGCGACGGTTCGTGTTTATCATATGAGACGTACCAGTTTATCGCAAACGAATAGTAAAGTCAAATTAACCGTAAGCGTTTCAAAATCGCCTCGCGTCATTACAATTCAGCCGTCAAAGGTGGAATTCATCTTAGGCCAGAAATCCATTTTTCTCAGTGCATGACTGCATGAGCACCTTCTGCGCTCGCCATTGTCCGGTAGCGCTGTAAGAATCATCAGACAATCACCAGCATTTAGATAAACCGACAAAAAAAGTTAGTGTTTTGCGTACTATGTATATATTTCTTCAACAGTACGCATACTCGAAGTATAGTACAATATCTACTATTATATTATAGTACGGTTGGCAGCCCTAAACACAGGTGAGGGGTGCGGGGCGCGGGTGGGGAGGGGTGGGGAGGGGAGGGGGGGGACTGACGGCTAATTGAGCACTAGAATGCGAGCATGTGGTACATTTACATTATATGCATTGTATGTATCCGAGGTAATTCCTGAGGCGTTCACAAAAAGCTGAGAGATTTCCTTTGATGGCGGCAGAAAACGACCGTATTGAAATAGTTGGCCGGTTTCATTGCACAAAGACGCGCCGACAATTTCGTAGTAAAACTTCAAACTAATGGGATGAGTTCTTGAAGTGCAACAATTATGTAATAGCGTTTACACACGCGATACCTATGTAACGAGCTCCATTCATCGGGAGCAGCGGGGGGGGAGGGGGAGAGGAGGGGGGGGGGAGCGCGGGGGGAGCGCGGGGCTGCTCTTGCACTGTGCAACGTATCTCTATCGGCGTTGCCAGAATATTACTTTTGTAACATTTTACGATACTTTTGACTCTATCATTTCACATTCCATGTTACCTCCTCAAATTCAAATTCATAATTTAAATTCAGTTTATTGTAATCATTACAGAATAATATCCAATGCGCTATACTACTTTCTATAAATTCAATAAACATCTACTTCTGTTTTTTTGACTGATCCCTAAATGAAAAGAAGAGATAACTTAGTTTAGAAGTGACTTGTTTTCGCCTGCAGTAATTAGTTCTGACAGCTGAATAATGGCAATAATGTGGTTCCGAGTGTCGGCCTCCATGCCCCATGCATCTCCACGCAGCTGATCATGCTAATGAGTCCTTCGATAATGAGCCGAGTCCCACGAGGACGCACAGTGCGGGACGGGACAGGACGGGACGGGACGGGACGGCGCGCGGCGGCAACATGTGCGCTAGCGGTGGGTAACGGTGGGTTGGTCTGCTTCCGCGCCGCCGAAACGCATTACGCACTTTTTGTGCAGCGTCAATGTAGCGCGCTCACGTTACAGACGCGCCGCTGATGGTAATTGGCTGTTCTCCTCTGCACCGGCTCCACCCGGCTCCACCCGGCGCGGCGCCCGCACGAGGTAATCACCCGCGGCTCGTTAGGGACGCTGATCGCTGATGGTGTCGAACGGTGTCCGGTGTCCTGAAGACGTGCCGCTAAATGATAATGCAGAGCCGCTTACTCTAATTAATGGTTTTATGTTCCACGCAAATTCATATTTTAAATTATTATGTTACAAACTGTTAACATTGATGCAACTTTGATGCAACCCGCAATATTTACTATCGGGTATCGTCGTCGTGTCGTTTCTACGAGGAATATGGCCCGCCCATGCCACTTCAAATAGATAATAATATCTGCAGACTGTGATAGATGGATGGATGGATGCTATTCATCTAGCCATCTTTCACAGATAAGAAAATATGTACCAAGCTGCACCTAAAGACTTGCACAGATCTAAGTATTCTGTGAATGGCGATCAGTGAAAGTGTCATATTTGACAGTGTTTCAGTGATCACCACAGCAAGACGCTTATATAATATGTGCGCAAGGTTGAAGGGTGTCACGCTGGAGTTGCGGCCCCTACGAAGGTCCAAGCAGGATCGCATCAAACTCGGCACTCGGCACTCGGCACTCTGGCTCATTTATATTGTGTGTCGGAGATGTTATCTAGGTCCGCCGACACCGAGACCCGTACCAACTGTAATGTAATCTGCGTGTCGCGGAATTAACACGTCGCGAGCTCTTTTGTTCCGTATCGGGCGCTATCGCCGATCGCGCGCATCCACTCGCTTTGTCTGCCTGCCTCGCCCTTACTTATACCTACAGCTATGCACATTCGGGTAATTGGTCACCACGGCCAGACACTCTGCAGCATGCCGCATGCCGCATGCCGCACGACACCCGTCACATTCACACGTCACCGATATTATCTATAGTGAAGCGAGAACTATGAAAATTACCTGCATTGTCGCGTCGCCGCCGTGTCGCCCAGCTGGCAGCTAGTGGTGGGCGACATACGTCACATGAGGCCTCGTACCTATAAACACGATCGATACATAATTTAGTTATTTATGCTGATAGCTATTGCCTATAATTACCTGAGCCATAAACCATTAATGCACATTCCTACTGCTCTAGCGCAGGTCCCTTGCATAATGAATTGGATTCAACCTGTCACATTCTTGCTAACCAGTGATTACTCACAACACAACCTGCACTGGGCATGATAAATACCTAGATAGCTATATGGCATGCAACCAACTAAGTACAACAAAAACAGAAGCTGACCTTTGTTAGCGACTGCATTAGCCTTCCGCTATAACAAGATAATTATATGTAAGCGAGTCGGTTGAGTACCAACAGTGTGCCTAATATAGTGTGTGCTGTGCTGGCGCTGGCGTACCTAGCTATAGCAGCAGGTATAGGTACAGTGCAGTGCAGTGCAGTGTGCTAGCGCGGCGCGGTGAGTATGTGGAGGCAGCCGGTACCCGCAGTAGAGTACATGCGCGGGGGAAGGGGGGGGGGCGGCCACTAGAGGTGGAGGCTGCGTCTCGGAGTTGTAGGTAGGTAGGTACCTCAATTAAAATGTAGTTTAAAAGTTTGATTGTAACTGCGACGGGAAATCGAGTAGCGTTATCCTTAAAAATAAATTATAGTTTAAAAAAAAAGACGGGTTGCACTCCGGGAGTGCCGGCAGAAGTGAAAACTTGATTATTAACGTTGAGCATGTTTGATATTTTTGCCGAAGCTCGTCGTTGGCATCAGTGCCTTGCCTACCTTATTCATAATACCTAAATAAATACAGTAGATCTATAAAATCATGTACCAATGACCACTACTACCTGCCGCGGGCGGCCGCTAGTTCATAAAATCTATAATAGGTATGTACCTATACCTACTACAGTCACGAAAAACGCCTTGGTATGCTTGCTACTAACTATTATCTATTCTGTGACGTTACCGTGTCATAGTAACTACTAGCGTATCTGTAGCGTCTTACGCTTTTTCGATCAAGTCACGTGATCCTGACGCCCTGACGCCCTGACGCGAGTTTAAGATTTTATACCCATTACAGAAAGTGCTCAACGCCGCTAAAGAAGTTTTCACTTCAAAAACTAAAAAAACACGCTTTTATAACTAATTTAACTAAAAAGTTAAATAAAACTGTAATAATCAATTGAAAAATTTATATTACCTATTGTACAAAAAAGCGTGGGGTGCTTTTTATAATAACTTCAAACATAATAAACTATTGATAAAATATTTACAAATATCAAAATCAAGCCCCCCACGCTTTTAGATTTAATTGATAACAAGCATCAATGATACAGAAATGTAACAACATTAAACTAGCAGGTACATACTAAACATAATGGGTAGTACAGTATTAAGGAATAAGTAGTTAGTGGTCCATCGCTCGCTAAGTTGCCGTGTTCCCTCGTCTGTCCGTGGTAGCGACTAGCGAGTCGCGATACAAAACGAGGAGCATGCCGCAGCGTGTCCCTCCTTGTCTACATACAGTAGGTACATACAAACATTCAAGGCACGCCACGCCGCCTGCGGAACGGAACAAGTCCTCCGTAAGAACGAATACTTACATTAAATAATGCGATATTGATATTCTACAAAAACTCCACTAACAATGATGTCTGAGCGTTGCTATCGCTAGCGACAAATGGCGCACCACGTATGGCGGCACTTTAAAGCCTTGTACATATCTAAGCGTTCTGCGGTGGTGATCAGGGAAATGCATTTGACAGCATTTATCTGATCGCCACCGCTTAGAGGTGCGCAAGGCTTCGATGTATCTTTAGCGATCATAAAACCATGCAGCTATCAGTGTCAATGTCGTTCTCAGGATGCTGTGCTTATATAATTTATGATCAGATTTCGGTGATCCATTCCACGAGAAGCGTAAGTACATCTGTACATGGATAGTCACATCATCGAGGAATGGTCGCGGCTACGGCTGGACAGGTCGATTATGAGACGCTCGAGTGGATGCGGTCGCGGTATGCGCTGCCGAGAACATCAGCGGCGGCGGCGGCGCGGGCGCGGCACTACGAGCGCGATCAATGCCATGCGCCGGCCTGCGCCGTGTTGGCAGCGGCTCGGCCGCGCGCCTGCCATGCCGCCAAATAAAGCGCACGCGTGGAGTGACATCCGCGCGCTTATCACTCACAGAAGTCTCTGGCTGACAGACAGACTGGCTGCTCCATGTGTTACTTCATATCAAGCTTGAAAAACGACCCAAGTTCTTTTCATGATGATTATAGGAGATGGGGTATATTAAGTAATTACAATTAGTTCTAGTACTACGTTCAAAGGTCGCAGGGTGTGAAGCTGTCCTCTTATAAAACACGGAATCTTTCATCTCACATAAAAACACTTGATTTAATAAAATTTTCATCAAATAAATCAAACACTAGACGTAACAATTACTTCACGGATCAAATTGACACGGCAATTTGGCTATGAAGCAAGATCGGCGCGCGGATGGAATTGCAATTTTCATGGTTAATGAAACTGAACCCTCCGGAGCACATACCTCCCTTCCGCCGGGGTGACATCTGCCTCCCTCGGAACGAGAAGTGATGCCTCCCTTCCTACCCTCCCCCCCTTGCCCGGCGCTGGGGTCCTTCCTCGCGCTCTCTTCATTTCGCGAATAAATTCATCACACCGCGCCTCCACCATCCACCATGTACAACTGAAGTGTGCTCAGCACACCGGCATGCGCCACAGGCACCGAGCTACCACCGAGCCACGCACACCGACTCCTCTCGTCTCGCGGAAGTAGATATTTTCGACATGCTGATTGTTTGGCGAACGAGTGCAAACAATGGGTAATAGCTAATATAATGTCATCCCAAATCGATACATTGTCATAAATTGTAATGTGTCTGTTACAACAACAGATAGAGTAGGTAGAGAAGTAGTCCCCCCCCCTTCCTTGCAATCGTATCCACATGTTTGTAGTTAATTGTTAAGAGAGCTTAGTGCGGGCGATTGTAAACAGCTTGGGCCGAATGTTTGTAATTCGTCATTGACTCGGGCGAACTCCGGCACCCTTGTTGACTTCCGATCGTAGCGTGAACTGCACTAATAGTGCGTAATCCCCTGTCTTCACCCCCGCCCCGGCACAGCTCGGCTAGCAGTCGGCGCGGCAGAGGCTGATGGGATTAACCCTGGCTTAGCGGCCGCTACCGGAGTCAGGAGCTTTCGAGATTAACACGCGCTAAGCCGACGCTGCTGTTCGTGCCCTTTTGCTTGTCTTCGCTATCACACGCTATTTATTTAAGAAAGCATCTGCAGAGGTAGGTACGTTTACCTACATTGTCGGATTAGGAAGCATGCGCACACAGTGGATACTTGAGGGGGTTATTCCCGTCATATGAAATGCCCACATTAATCTCGTACATTTGACACAACTGCAAGGGCCTCTTCTAATTGATCATACGTGAGTTATATCATCTCATAATGTTCTGTTTAACCTGTTTTTAGGTGCTGTTAGTCTGCCTAAAACTTAATAAATCATGAAATAGGCAAATGAAGTGGATTACCACTTCATAGCGCTAATACCACATTCTGCATGAACACGGTTTCACATGTGTTGGACCGTCGGGAAAACATCCCCCACGAGCGCTATTCAGTCGTGAGCTAATAAGCTAATATTATTTTATTCTTGACTATAGTGTGTTACACTGAAATATTTATTCATAATAGCTATGCTATTTATAGATGTTTGAGTGAACGTGGAAGATCTGTGGTTAATAATGGGCCCACTTTCGATCAGTCAGGCCGTTAATCCAAACGTGCTACTATTTCTGGGACAATTATATAAAAGTAATTTGTTACAAAGTAAAACATTGACAGACGCGACAATCGGCCGTGATTTACAGCGGGCGGTGCCAGGGCGACGCATTAGTCGTTCGACGTAGATGCGCGGCTAAGAATACTCTGCAACACATTTACCTTTGTCTTTTAATTCCGGAGTAAATCGGTCCTCATCCCCCCCCCCTCCCTCCCTCCTCCGTCCATTCTCGCCGCGCAACAAATACCGCGTGATAAATCCTGCCGAAGAATGCACTTTTGTGATCGTTCGGTCGCGGCAGACGGAACCGGGCGCGCGGCGCGAGTCGCGCTGATCCGCGGCTGCCGGATTGTCATTTATCGCATCGGCTTCTAATTGTGGCCACAAATAGAGGTCAATAGCTTGTTCGCAGCGATTCAATAAGAATTTCCTCGTAGCTGAGTCCACGACGCGCCACGCGACATCGTCGATGGAGCGCGTGACTCGCGCTCTCACCGACCGACAGATAGTCCTCCGGATTCCTCTCATTACTCTATTTTATAATGGTCGTACGTCATGCAGCTCCGAGCAACAATGCACAAGGTATGTTCCGAGACGAAATGTGTTATGCCATTGCGTCAGTATTATTATGATGTGTGGCAAGCAAGATAAGTAAATATGATCCGAGTGTACATTAATGGCGAGCAACCTGTTCATTTGTTTGAGCGTGCGGTGTTGTTGCTGCGCAGACGCAGAGGGATGATCGATGGAACAGCTCATCCCTCTGTGTCCATCGATGCTGAGTACATGGATGTAAGTTCCTCCGCTGAAGGCAGCGTGGCGGCGGCCGCAACGGGCGGCGACGCGGGCGGACCGACGCCGATACATCTCCGCTGACATGTTTACGAGCCGCCCGCCCTCTGCGCCGCCGCCCGCCTTCGCTTGCGTCTTGTTGCATTGCGCTCGCGCACACCAAATAAATTAATTTAAATGGAGGAAACGTCGCGCGAACACCACTGTGCGTCTTGTGTTGTGTTGCGCCGCTGATATGTTTATTGTATTATAACGGGCGCGCGGGCACTTCTAACCGAACTATGGATTTATGGACGCCGCGGGCAATCGCGCCGCTAATCCCCGCGAGCGACCTGTCGCGTCGCGTCGCGTCGCGTCGCCAAGTCGCGCGACACGAGCCACTCGCGCGCATCCATGCTGCATGTTATGTTGGCATCTATTAGGCCATTACACATGTAATTACAGAGCTTAGCGCTGTTGCTTTGACGTTATGAAATATTATGAACGGTATTTTGATCCTTACAGGCATGTGCGAGTAGTAGGTAGGTGCGGCGCGGGTGCATTCCCAACATCCTTCGTTTATTTTGTTTAGGTGATGGTGGTATTCTATTCAAAAAAAAATATAAGTTCTGTCGCACATACCTACTGACCTATCGTCTATAAAATATACTATTCACTAAGTGGTTCGCGCCGAACTAAAATCTCGTGATGTTCCTTTACCTCTAAGCCAAACACTAAGTTTGAACTTACCTCTGACTATCCCTGACTAACATGATAAGTTAATCAAGTTTCAACTTATGTTAAAGAGTTCAAATTATTAAATATAGGATCACACTGAAGCGTTTTAGAGCAGATGATGATGTGATGGTTGGTTCCGTTGAACAATTAAGTCTTCCATCATCAACTAGTTCGCTGTCACCATTTTTAAACGGTTTTATTTAGCTTCCATATATTTTTTTATTTGTTTTGGTCAAATCTTGCAAGCAGAATTACTTAGATCCACTTCCTCCTACCTTACGGAGATGTATTTTTGCTTTTGATTCAGTTTCAATGACAATGCATTTTTATGGTAAACATGACCTGAATGAACATCCAATATTGGCTCCAGATAAAGGAACTCTTCAACGGCCCACAGCACACGCATGAAGCTTGGTGTACTCATATTATTAGGAAAGCCGGTCTAAGAACTTGGTAAAGACAAATACAATAAAACACACAGAACGGATAACTGAAGGTAGGCAGTCTACCTAAGAAGGTAATAATACAAACAGAACTGGGCACAGAACACATTATACTCAAGAAAACTGGGTCCCAACCAGTCCCGTCCTGTGCTGAATGGCTAAAAAGATTATTATGCCAAATAGGCCCTGACTCAGCTTTTTGCAGCTTGATATGGTAGTAGCTATAGCTACCATGTCAAGCAACGTTGGTTTTTCAGGCAGGGCCACATGGTGTGTTACATGACAGAACCTTCATTTTAACGATCATGTTGAAACCATCGTTTCAAAAGCATCCAAAGCCCTGGGCTTTTTCATGAGGAGTGCACTAGTGCACCTAACTTGTAATTAATTGTTAACTGACCTTCGTAAGAAGCATCTATGAATAGGTATGCGTTGCAAATCTGGAATCCTTGGTATGACAAATACCTACATAGATAGAATCGAGCGCATCCAAATTAGATTGATTAAATATCTTTGTTTTTGCTTCAGCATTCCGGTAGTTCTGATTATCTTAACTTGTGAAGATCATTTCATTTACTGCCTTTAGTTTAGCGACGTTTTCATCTTCTTCAATATTATAGGTACCGACTTACGCAGCGTAGAGTATGTACTTCTTGAATGTTTTGAATCCGTGGAACCCTATATTTGGCTCTCTCGCTTTTAGACCATAAATGTTACTAAGTTATTATAAGCTGTTGGTTTTCCAATAAATAATGTAATATTTGTATAATAAAAAGTAAGCATGATATTTATAATGGTTTCTAATCTTTACCATGACATGGCCCCAAACTAAAACTTGAAAAACTATGTTTTTATGAGTGAGGTGTTGGGAATGCATTGAGTGAGTTAGTTGTATTTTCGTTTAGTGTTTGAGTAGGCGCGGTACACACGTGTACTTGGAGCGATATATCACTTGCAGTCGCGCCGCTCTTACATAGTGCAGGAGTAGAGCGCAGGAGCCGGCGGCAGGCATGCTACTATACTACCTGAGGCGTTGTGACCGCACTCTTCATAAGCTCACTATTCGTGAATGATATTTCTTTATGTAACAAATAAATCTATTCAACAAAAAATATTTTACCTATTTTAATGATAAATCATATCCCTGGCTATTATAAAAAATCATTTGTGTGTGCTGTTTTCTGGAGGAGTTTCTTTACCTGGAGCCAATCCTGGATGACCATTCAGGTTATGCTTTGCTATAAAATGCATCGACACAGAACTGAACCACCAATGTGTGTACGTATATACAACTCCATAGGAAAAATTAAGGGAAGTGGTTTTAATCCAGCGCGCAAGATTTGACCCAAACAGACAGTAACTTATCTGTCTGGGTCAAATCTTGCGAGCATCAACAACAACATCAACGAACAGAGCAAACGTTTTATATCGATGATGAAAATGAAATGTTTGATCTGTAGCGACTTGCCTGTACTCTGTTCGGACGACAACGACGCGCGATGCCGTGCGGCGTGCAGCGTGCGGCGTGCGGCGTGCGGCGCGCGTGATGTCTCGTTAGCGCATCGCATCGGACACGTCAGCCGGCCGCCCCCCGCGCCCCGCGCCCCGCACCCTGCGCCCCGCGCCCCGCACCGCTCGATCACTCGGCCTCGTCATAGCCCCTAACACTGATTGCTGACTCACGGTCTCCTCTGCTCTACCAAAACCTCGATACTCAACTATAAGCTATTTCAAAGTTCTAAATATTAATTTACATAATAACTTACTAAACTATGATTTTCAATATATTTATTTAGTTTCCCACAAAACTTGGATCTCAAATATCGTTTTGTTTATTTTACGTAGGTATGGCATCCATCAAAAGAATAATACGTTTCACGTAGAGAATGTAAGGCAACACGACAGTCCGTCCGCCTGCCTACCCCCTCGCGGCGGCTGCCGGCGCCACTTTATTTGACATCTTTTTAAGTTGTCTCATTATTCAGTGTCATAACTCTTCCCGACGGAACAGCGAGCGATCAATAAATAACAGTTGCGTTCGCCTCCAGCGCGGTGCGGTGCGGTGCGGTGCGGTGCTGTTTGACGGAGAGCACCATATTAATTTTCAGGGGAAGATTTAGATGTTCGTTCAAGTTTGTTTGAAACTTTAATTTAATAAAGCAATAAACGCAGGAATTTGATGGTTTTCCTTCATATAGTTCTCCCCGAACAGTATATTTGATAGTTCTGTCAAGGATACAAAAAATAGTATGATTAAAATGTAACGAGTGCAGGCTCAGTTCGTATAAGGTTTTTTTCCACGCTTCAGGATTAACAGTCATACTTATAAACGTTACTTAAATTTAATGATTGCTTTATATTAGCCGTGTCACTGTTTGTCATTCATAAGCCATGGTTATAGATAGGAGATGGCATTAGTTTAAGCAGTGTTTATGTTTTGACAGATTTTTAAAACTACCTACTAATTATGAGTATAACTTTATAGATCGTAGATGTTTTCCGATAGTTATAAAAAAAAGTAATGTCTCTGGTTCTGACAAATGTCTTGTATATTCTTAGACGGCGCAGTATGGCGTTCCTTGTAACGGTTCTCACTGTAAATCCTATTTAACCAGTGATTAATTCCTACAACTTCTAATATTTATTTTAATCCTACTATTTACATACTTCATTTTATTATTTTAATAGTAAACTAACTTCGTAAATGCGCGCACGCACGTTCAATTCTGTCAGTGTCAAGTGCCAACTCAGCGTTTTCGGTTGGTGGCATTGTGCTTGCCTGACGTGGGTACGGGGTAGCGGGGCAAGGGAGACGACTGCGCGTCCTCTAACCGTCATCGAGTCAGGTGACGCGACATGAACGAGCGCACGTACCTATCTAAATCTTTGCGCCGAAAGTCTTTGTCCCATTTTTATTTAAAATCTGTGCCGTAAAACCCCAAATATTGGGTGAGTATTGCATTGTGTGTATTTAGTTAGCGGTAAGATTAGTGGGTGTCTGGTATGTAGTCCCTTAGTGTATTTTGCAACTGTAAATTACTCCAACTTTTGTAGTACTGCATTGCTTTGTTGTACGCTATAACACGAATCATTAATCAGCCATTTTCAATCACCAGCACTGCATTACATAAAACTGTAAAGGTCTCGAACCTACCTATCTACTCATAATTCCTTACATTTGTATAATATCTAGCTTATCCATTACTGTTTGACTGCCTCATCATCGATCACTACTTTATGCTCGTAGCCACTGCGCTTTTGCTTCGAAATGAGATGTCGCAGTCAAACAAGAAAAGTGGACCTTTCTTAAAATGCCCGGATGTGGGTTCCAGGGTTTCTTTCTCCGGCCACACTGATCTGCTGTCGTCGTTGGCTGCGCCTTCACCGCTCCAACGTACCTACTGCTATCTGGATGCTGAGTCAGCGTAGTCTTCTTCTGCTTGAACTGGACCTCAACGGCTGCGGTCCATCTCTACTCTTTGCTAAGGCCAGTGGCATATTACCGTTTGTTGGGTTTTGCAACGTGTTCGGAAGCGAATAGGACCCCCCCCCCCCTAAATTCTGCTCTCGCTTCTTTCACTAAATAAATTGTATCTTGCTCCTCCTTTAATAATTATATTTTGTTTACTTTATCTCTCTTCTTTTATTTACTAGCCTACCCTCTCAACTAAAGTAGGTTAGGCAATTCAGAGAATAAGTTACATTGGCGCCCAATTATATAGGTTAAATTCGTTCCGAACATCGTTGCTTAACTTTTTCGCATCTAGTAGTTCTTCCTTGGTGTTGGCTTTAAAAAAATTAGTTTTAAGTCTGATTCTGTGCTAGATTCGACTTGTATGTGGTAAGTTGTATTTTTACTATATTGTGTTCATACAAGGCACGTAAATTCCAGACTGCAAATTGAACAACTATCACATATTTGTCCATCTCTCCTTTTAGTTGTTAGTAGTGTTAGTTAAGCTTTTTGATTATTCTTATTTGTACGATTTATTTAGTATAACCTTGCAATACACACTCAATATGGCGTATGATATAAAATATTTGTCACTACAAAAAACTGAATTAGAGTATGAGGTCGAGCTTTGAGGGGGTACAGGAGGATCGGTTGCTGAACTGCGCAAGCAGATTGTTAAATTAGCACAACAATTACCATCTGAAGATATCTTAGAATCCCATCTCGATCCTTGCTTAGATTTGAAAGGTCTTCAAGAATCTTTGACTAAATCTAAAAGCTGCCTGACGGTTTTGAAGCAAAAATTCGATAAAAACTTATTTTCTCGAACAGAAACCTTGCTGCATCATATATATCACCGAACGAATAGAATAAGTAACTTATCAGAGGTGGCCGGGGAATACAAAACTTGTATGGCGAACTTTGAATCTCAATATAAGGAATTGTCAAATTTACGACCATTGACCCCTCAAGTCAAGCCAATGCCACCTCCTTCCATCGCTGAAAACCTCACTGAGCCTTCTACTGCGGCTGTGTCGGTTTCTTGTGAACGCAATTTAACTTCAGAAATTGGCAAACTGAAGTTCTCTGGCAAAACGTGCGTGCGTTCATTTATTTTGAAAATTGAAGAATTTGTTTTTTCAAGGGGAATATCATATGATAAAATATTATCTTTAGCTTTTGAAATTTTCACTGATGACGCTTTACATTGGTATCGCTGCAATAAGGATATGGTTAACTCTTGGAGTGAATTATGTGAGCTGCTTAAAGAGGATTTTAGTAGTAGCGATTATGACTACCGGCTCTCTGCGGAAATTCGGAACCGCACACAGGGTGAGAACGAGAATATTACCATTTATCTGGCTATCATGCATGGTATGTTTTCACGTCTAAATAAAACTCTCCCAGAAGATGAGAAACTTGAAATCCTGTTGCATAATATCCGTCCCTGCTATGCTAGTACACTTTCTTCTTCTCCTGAGATTAAAACTGTTGAGGCATTAAAATCTCTTTGTCGTAATTATGAGAATATTCAAGCGCGGTTTTCTCAGTTCCGTGAACCTCCAAAAGTATCAAACAGCACAATCGCCCCTGAGTTTGCATACAAACCTAACCCTAGCACGTCTAATGTATCAAACAGCAAATATTACGGCTATAAAAAAAACTCTTACTACGGCTATAACCTTGCTTCCACTAGTAATAATAATACCCCAAGTACTAGTGAGCAAAAACATGCTTACGGTACTCAGTGTAAAAATATTCCTGTTGCGGCAGTGAGTGCTGATCCTTCTAGACCAGCTCGGTTTTGTCCCAGATGTAGAACGGATGACCATTCTTTGAGAAACTGTAAACAGGAGCGATTTCCTATTTGTTTTAAATGTGGAAAAAAAGACGTTACTATCTTGGATTGTCCTGATTGTGCCACTAACTCTGACACTAACGATCAAAAAAACTAGGTAAGACGGATTGGAATGATAGTGTTGGGAAATCGGTATTTCACAACAAAAACTTTAGTCAAAAGGAGTGGAACAATTGGTTAAGTTTCATCTCTTCATTCTTCACTTACAACGCTGTCTCTTCAATCCGGGGCGATAAATCAACCGTTGATAAATCTCGACCCTATGTCCAGGTTAATATTAATGATAAACCAATTATTGGTCTACTTGACTCGGGTTCTTCTACAACCATTCTGGGTAGCGGAAGCCATGAGCACCTACTAAGGGCTGGTTTTGAACTAGAAACTTGTGATAAGATTCAGTTTGTGGCTGCGGGCGGTGATAAACTCAATTCTATAGGAGTTTTACATCTGCCGATTAATTTCCAAAATCAGAACCATGTACTTAGAGTTTACGTAGTTCCAAATGTGAAACACTCTCTTATATTAGGGATGGACTTTTGGAGGCTTTTCGGCTTATTCCCAAAATACCTAGATCGCATCGCTTATTATAAAGACTCAGATGAAATCTTTACAGCTGATATTGAGAATAAGCAACCAAGTCAAAACTTACTTTCATATAAACATTTGTCATGCGAACAAAAATCTATAGCCGATCGCATAATCGCCCAATTTCACGCTATTTCTTACGAGGAACGTGGGTTAGGGCGCACTCATTTGATCACGCATGCGATTGATACTGGGGATGCTGCCCCCATACGTCAACGTTACTACAGAATGTCTCCTGAAAAACAACGCATATTAGCAGAACAATTAGATGACATGTTAAAAGAGGACGTCGTTGAGCCATGTGAGAGCCCTTGGTCTTCGCCGGTTCTCCTGACGCCGAAAAAGAACGGGGAATTACGTTTTTGTCTTGATAGTAGAAAACTTAACGCCGTAACTAAAAAAGACGCATACAGTTTACCCTACATATCTGAGATTCTGGATAACTTACGTGACGCGAGATATCTTTCTAGTTTAGATCTCTCCAAAAGTTTTTGGCAAATATTGATTCAAGAAGAGGACAGACAAAAAACGGCCTTCTACATTCCCTCACGTGGTACGTACCAGTTTAAATCAATGGCTTTTGGCCTTACCAACGCTCCCGCTACCCAGCAAAGGCTGGTGGATGCGTTGTTTTATGGTCCCGAGTTTGAGCATAGAGTTTTTGCGTTTGTAGATGACGTTATTATAGTTTCGAATAGTTTTGAGCAACACCTGTCTCTACTCACACGTGTGCTCGAAAAGCTAACGATACCCAACCCCATCTAATCGCAAAGAGGTAAGGCGATTCCTTGGAACTGCCTCCTGGTATCGCAGGTTTATTCCAAACTTCAGTGCCTTAGCTACTCCTCTAAATAAGCTGACATCTCAAAAGAAAGGTGCTGCTCCATTTAAGTGGTCGCCTGAAGCTGATGCCGCCTTTCATAAGCTCAAGTCTTGTTTATTGTCAGCTCCTATCCTCTCATGTCCAGATTACTCAAAGCCCTTCGAAGTCCACACAGATGCGAGTGACTACGGTATTGGTGCAGTACTTACTCAAAACCTTCATGGAGATGAAAGAGTGATTGCTTACATGAGCAAATCATTGTCGCAACAGGAGCGAAATTACAGTGCTACGGAACGTGAAGCACTAGCTGTTCTATCTGCTATTGAACATTGGCGTTGCTATTTAGAAAATGGCCTCACGCTTACTGTATATACTGACCATTCTTCGCTAAAATGGTTCCTCAACATTAATAATCCGACGGGCAGACTAGCTCGATGGGGTGTGCGTCTGTCTGCCTACAACTTTGAAATAAAGCATAGAAAAGGTTCCGAAAACGTGGTCCCAGACAGTTTGTCACGTTCGGTCCCGGTTACTGCCATTAACTCTACATCTAACACACCATCCTTACAAACTAATGACCCCTGGTTTCTAAATGTATTCAATGGATGTCAGGACTCTCCAACGTCATTTCTTAACTACCGTGTTGAAAATGGCCAATTGTTCCGATTTATGAAATCCCTAAATCCGCTTACAAGAGAGTTTGAGTGGAAAGAGGTTATACCAATAGAGCATCGCCAAAATATTATAACACAAAATCACTCTGTACCCACTTCTGGTCATCTCGGTGTTTTTAAAACTCACAAGCGTCTTAGCTTAAAATACTTCTGGCCTAACATGCACCAAGATGTAACTAATTTTGTAACAGGTTGTGATACTTGCATCTCCCATAAACATCCAAACCACTCAACTCTTGGTACAATGGGGCGTCCGAAACAATGTAGTCGTCCATTTCAAATGATAAGTATTGACCTAGTCGGACCCTTACCCATTACTAGAAAGCAAAACACCTTCCTATTTGTTGTAACTTGCTGTTTTTCTAAGTATTGCTTAATTTATCCCATTCGGCGAGCTACAGCAGATATAATTTGTCGCATCCTTGAAGAAAATGTTTTTCTTGTCCATGGTATTCCAAGTACTGTTCTAATGGATAACGGAAGGCAATTTACTAGTACTTTAATGCGCAACTTATTATCAAAATATAATATTCTTAACATTTACTATACACCTTTTTATACTCCTCAAGTAAATATGGTAGAAAGGTATAACAAAACTATAATGATAGCGGTGTCTACTTTCATTGACAATGATCATCGAACATGGGATACTAATATCCCGAAAATTCAGTTTGCCCTAAATAGTGCGGTCAATGAAGTAACGGGCTTCACACCATCGTTTTTAGTTTTCGGTCGCGAATTGGTTAGCTGCGGGTCACACTACATTGATCCTGACTTGGAGGGTGATATCGTTTTTACACCTCGTGACACTTATGCTGAAAATGTAGGTGCGCTCAAAAAAATCTTTGATAAAGTTCAACTTGCTCTAATTAAGGCTCATTCCAGGAACAGCACTAACTACAACTTACGTCGTAAAAACGTAGAGTTCAATATAGGCGATGTGATATGGAAGCGTACCTTCTACCAAAGCGACAAAGATAGCAGGTTTTGCAAAAAGCTGGCACCAAAATTTATTAAATGTCGTATTATTGAAAAAAAATCTAGACTTGTATATGAGCTTGAAGACATGGCAGGTCACAACCTAGGCACGTGGCATGTAAAAGATTTCAAGTTAACTTAGTTTTCTAGTGGATTTTTCATAGGAAAAACCCCGATCTTAAAAGGGGGGTATGTAACGGTTCTCACTGTAAATCCTATTTAACCAGTGATTAATTCCTACAACTTCTAATATTTATTTTAATCCTACTATTTACATACTTCATTTTATTATTTTAATACTAAACTAACTTCGTAAATGCGCGCACACACGTTCAATTCTGTCAGTGTCAAGTGCCAACTCAGCGTTTTCGGTTGGTGGCATTGTGCTTGCCTGACGTGGGTACGGGGTAGCGGGGCAAGGGAGGCGACTGCGCGTCCTCTAACCGTCATCGAGTCAGGTGACGCGACATGAACGAGCGCACGTACCTATCTAAATCTTTGCGCCAAAAGTCTTTGTCCCATTTTTATTTAAAATCTGTGCCGTAAAACCCCAAATATTGGGTGAGTATTGCATTGTGTGTATTTAGTTAGCGGTAAGATTAGTGGGTGTCTGGTATGTAGTCCCTTAGTGTATTTTGCAACTGTAAATTACTCCAACTTTTGTAGTACTGCATTGCTTTGTTGTACGCTATAACACGAATCATTAATCAGCCATTTTCAATCACCAGCACTGCATTACATAAAACTGTAAAGGTCTCGAACCTACCTATCTACTCATAATTCCTTACATTTGTATAATATCTAGCTTATCCATTACTGTTTGACTGCCTCATCATCGATCACTACTTTATGCTCGTAGCCACTGCGCTTTTGCTTCGAAATGAGATGTCGCAGTCAAACAAGAAAAGTGGACCTTTCTTAAAATGCCCGGATGTGGGTTCCAGGGTTTCTTTCTCCGGCCACACTGATCTGCTGTCGTCGTTGGCTGCGCCTTCACCGCTCCAACGTACCTACTGCTATCTGGATGCTGAGTCAGCGTAGTCTTCTTCTGCTTGAACTGGACCTCAACGGCTGCGGTCCATCTCTACTCTTTGCTAAGGCCAGTGGCATATTACCGTTTGTTGGGTTTTGCAACGTGTTCGGAAGCGAATAGGACCCCCCCCCCCCCCTAAATTCTGCTCTCTCTTCTTTCACTAAATAAATTGTATCTTGCTCCTCCTTTAATAATTATATTTTGTTTACTTTATCTCTCTTCTTTTATTTACTAGCCTACCCTCTCAACTAAAGTAGGTTAGGCAATTCAGAGAATAAGTTACATCCTTCAGCTGTAAGCCGATCTATTTACACTCGTGAAAAGATAATTAATATTGGTAACTGCCGGCTTATTACTACGGAAGTACAAATACAAATCATACAGTTGTCTGAAAATATTCACCAACTGCAGCCTCCAGTGACCAACTATTGTTACTGTCAGGAATACTTAAGGCCTGCGCGCATCTAGCGCGAAGGCGATGGCGATCAGAGAAACGTTGTCAAATATCACTGTTATATTTTACAGCGTTTCACTGATGGCCATCGCTTTGGAAGCACGGACCTTGTGTCAGCAACAGAAACAACTCCATGCGTTAGCACGGCGCCTAAAGCTCCTCTTGCAGCGCCCTTTCGAGTTTCAATCACTTTTTCTACAAACTTTTAAGGATAATTAAGACGAAATTCCTATTTTGTTCTCCTTCCTGTAGGTTTGCTTCTCGGAACTTACAGAGGTTTCCATTTGTGTACTAGTAGGTATTGAATATGCTAACAAAAATATAACCAATGCCCCAAAAACATTTAATTTTTTATGAATGCTGAAATCTTAAGATTGAGAGCCTACAAAACGAGTTTGTTATGGTATTTATAAAGAGAATAATAATGAAAAAAAAAAAATGAAATCCGTTTATTTCAGCAGTTGCCAAGGAAGTTAGCAGCAAATAACTCGATAGATACGCTTAGGTATCGCTGCACAAGCTGCTCTCTGTTATCAACTCTTCTGAACTGTCGTTATGTTATGCTTATTATATAATTTGTGAGGACTTTATTTCATTTTATTTGTTTACGTTTTATTTATTTACTCGTAGATCCACCAACCCGCAGGCCTACCGGGAGTTCCTTAAGGCTATGGCCATGGCTGTCATAACTGACACCATGGACATTCAAACTAAAAGGAAATGAATGCGTGGGTTAACTCTGTACAAAATTTGACTGAATATAATTACTTATGGGAGCTGCATATGATTATACTTGATTTGGCATATCGGCAATGAGCAAGGCAATAGCAATAAGGCAAGGTACAGGGTGTACTCGTACCTGCCGCCCAGCAACATTGCTGTGTGTGTGCGTGTCGGTGAAACTACACGCACATGAGGCTTATCTTCTGAATGCATACACACAGACAATCATTTATGTTGATGGCCTCAAAGGCAGTATACTGAGGCGGCAGTACAAGAGGTACTGGTGGCGTCACCGCGGTGCTGTGCTGCGGAGTGGAGTGGACTCAGGCGCCGTGAACGAACAACTTATAATAACCGAGCCAATTAGAGACTATCGCTCGGTGTGGAAAAACACCGCATGTATTTGCATCGCTAATCCTCGCTCAATTAGCAACGACTGGTTCTGAAACGAGCCTCTGCTCGTTCGGCTTGCTTATGTCCTGTTTTTCACTGTATTTTTATTATAAATTTTAAATTTGCATTCTTAGTAAGAATATCTTTACTAACACACTTTATTATTACACATAAATTAAAAAAACTTAAAAAAACCGAATTTAAAGTATGAGGTTGGTCAAATGTTATTTGTTCTATGTCTTGCATTAATGATGAACATCTCTAATAATTTTAAATTAATTTATGGAACTATAAGTACTTACTTAAATAAATAATTATCTAGAAACTAACACGTTACGGAAGCATCACGTTTCTATTCAAACATACAAATAGCCATAAAAAACTACGAGCACCCATTAAATATTTAATGTTTATTAAAGTAGCCCTAATGCGCCTCGTAAAAACAAATAGAGTCTGTAACTATGTACGTTCATAGCTAAGAAATCTACTTTTAAATTAATCGGGTTAATGTTCTTCTGTTAAATAATTATTGTTGTAGTGAGTGCTATCTGTTCGCTCATATTTTTTATTTAATTTTAGTCAAATTCGTTCTGCACATAAATCAGGACACCAAAGATTTGAATAATTATGATTCGGTGAGTCGGTGTCGAAGTCGAAGTCAAATATTTCTTTAATCAGTGTTATTAATCAGAGGTAGGCTAGGTGAGTCTATATAGGTGCCAGTTCCCGTAAGAACTATACTGTTCAAACTTGGTAAGTAGAAATATTATGTTTTGTTACTTACTGCTACGGAACCCTTCATGGGTGAGTCTGACTCGCGCTTGGCCGCTTTTTATTTTGTATGATTGATGGAGAGAGCTCAAAATCATTCCTCCTGGAAATGTATCGGGGTGGCAATTTCCAACTGTGGAATTCTTCATGTTGATGATCATATTTGTCAGTCGTCGCGCCACCTATACACGCTACCCGCTACCGGCCAGTTGAGGCTGGGCTCAAATACTTAGAGGCTGTAGGAACCTCCAAATTACTGTAATACCTACTGTTGACACAATATTATAATGGGTTATTTTTTCTGAGCTCACTAATTGATGTACTGGTCGTTGCGTGTAGTAAGTAGCGCTCCACTTAGCATGAAGAGGGCCATATCTCTGGATTGTCAATCTGCTCGAATATGAATTAGCTGATTTTGCATATCTCGAGCGCATTTAGCAATCTACCCGCATCATTTCAAGTACTGTAGTAAGTAATGGCGCAGCAACACAAATGAAATTCGACTCTCAAAGAGGGAAATACAGAATAAATGGAAATAGTATGCAGTGGAGTCCACGGAATTATACTAATGAGGGTGATTTAGTTAAGTAGATATACTTACATACAGTGTTATGTGTACATGTACAGTTTCATTTGTACGTACCGACATAGGTGCAGTCAGCATCAAATGAACTTTATTTGAAATTCTGCTTGGAGCCACAATTATTTGTAAGCCGAAGTTGCCACAGTTTTGTCAAATCCAGAGAATTTACTAAATTAAATTGCCAATCTACTTTTGATGCTGACTATACCAGCAAGTAACATGTACTTTTCTATACTATAATAAAAGCTACACTAATAATTATGTACATACACCTGGTGACATAGGCTCTATTTTGTTTTCAAAAATTTAAAGGTTCTTTAATAAAACTTCCTCTGAATTGCTCCCTTGAATTTTTTACTAAAAATTCAAAAATGTAAGTCAAAGTTTAAAAAAAGTAATGAGAAGGTACGGAAAAAATCATTGTTCTACAATATTCAAGAACATAATAAATACTTAACTAAAAAAATCTACGCGAAACCATTATAATGTCCAACTTTTGTAGTTATGACACTACGTATAACTTCTTGTTTTACTTTTTTACATTTTAAAAAATAGTAGGAATGCTGACCGAATTCAGACAAATTCTGATGATAATAAAAATGATATTAAATTTTTGAATGATTGATCCTATTCAAAAGTTATACGTAATAAAAAAACACTAATTGTAAAGTAAATGACGCAGTGTCGGGCACCGGCCACGGTGAGTGAACATCTATTAAACTAGTGACTCGCCCCGGCTTCGCATGGGTGGAACAATCCAAGGGCAGTGCTTTTACATATTTCACCTTTTTTTTCTAAATGACACCCGTGCGAAACCGGGGCGATTTGTTAGTACTACATAACGAGATAGATCGCCTGTAATTGCTTACCTTCAATAATTGAAGGTAAGGAATTACAAGCGATCAACATCGAACATTGTAATTATTACAATGTTCTCTACGAATTTCGTAGAGGCTCTACGATGTGCTACGGACGTAGCACCAAAAAACTGTCGTGTGTTATGCATTTATGATAAGTGGCGTCGCGTCTCTCCTCGAGTGAACGGAAGGCTTATTCTGTGTTTTCAACATCATTTGTCGTTAGCTTAACGCAAAATGACTTATCGTTAGCGGAGTCGTTAGCACCGATTTTTTACGGAGAAACGATTAGCACCCCTCTGGCGGGATAGCGAGAATTAATGTTATACTGGCGAACGCTACGAATAAATATTGGTTCTTGCAATCCCTGATGTTGAAGACTCAGAATGAGCCCTCTGCTTATTTGCATACGCTCAGTGACACACACATGCGTGCGGCGTGTGTGTGTGTAGTGGGCGGCGCCAGGCGTGGCCACGCCCACCGAGTACTGTCGGTGCCGGTACTCGGGTACTCGTGTAAAGCCACCGCCCGCGCCGCTGGGAACACATCGCCGAAGCACAATGGAACATTTTCTTGAATCTCGTTGAAACTATTTACCTGTACGCCTATTGTTTATACAATGTATAATGATGGTTTATGTGAAATGCAAAAGAATAGTCTTCTCATTCGTTCTCTAATTAGGAGCAGCAATTTGATGATTTCACTTTCCAGGAGATTATTTAAAGTATGTTATAGTTATGATCCGGGGAATAGATAATGAGGAGGCGAGCTCGCGCCGCACAAGGACCTCTCGATGGAGTTTCGGAATGCACTCGTTTAGTCTGTGTAGCGCTGCAATCAGGCGCGCTAATCACTGCAACTTTGTTGGCAAATTACCTACTTATTTGATAAAAAGCAACGGTTCCAATTCGGAAAATAAATTCTGAGATCTAATCAAAATCTGTTTCAAGTGTTCTGGAATTAAAAGTCCATCTATAGGAGATCACTTACAACATTCATCGCACGATTACTTACATGTTCGGTGAATGTAGCTGTGGTCGAACGGCTGCGGGTTGTGTCCCGTGTCCTAGGGCACGCTTGGCCAGGGGCGAGGGTCGCGGGGCGGGGGGAGGGAGGTGCCGGGGGGGAGTGCGCCGCCTGCCGGGGCCGGGTTCCAGGAACGCGCGCCGCCGGCGCCGCCGCCGCCGCCGGTTCCACGAACCCATCGACAATTAACTTCATCGTCGTCATCGATGCCATCCGATTTACAAGCTCGCCCCATTACAGCACTAATACCTACCTCCTGTCTTGCACAACACAGGCGAGAGCTGTCAGTGCGCTGAGACGCGACGTCCAGCGCTTCTACGAATCTCATCCGGACAATTTTATTAAATGTTGTGTGTGATTATAGCTAAATCAAAACTGTAAAATGAACCTCTCAAATTGAAAATGTTTGATATGCAAAATGGTGATTCGAGCGCGTGAGCATCCGTGCGGGTATGGCGAGGCTGCTATGAAGGTAGCCGTCCGTCATTCCGATGAGCCGGCAGCGCACTACTTGCAAATATCTGAATAGTCTTCCCCGCGGGCTCCCATTGTAGAGTCGCCTTTGGCAGGGTTGCAATAGGGAGGAGATTCCCGTGCAGCAGGCATCGGGCGGCATTCCTGAGCGGACACCTCGCGACAGCACCGTCGCCATCACTCGGGTCGGGACTGCCCTGCACTGCATACTGCGCATATCTACATCTATCGTCAAGCCAATTCTGCAAAATATGATTGATGTTTAGAGCACAGATCAATTTCGTTTACTGAATGTGCAGTCATTATTTTATCACTACAAAAAGAAAAACAATATAAAACAAAGTCGTTTCCCGCTGTCTGTCTGTCCCTGAATATGTTTTGATTTAGATCTCTAATACTTCGCAACGGATGTTGATGCGTTTTTTTACTAGATTATTATTATTTTTTACTTTATTTTTATGACTAGATTGCAATAAATAAGTAGGTAAATACATGTATAAAAAAATATTATAGATAGATATAAAATTCTTTAGTGCACTAAAACAATAATTGCATCATACATAGGCGAACTTATTGCTAGAGAGCATTCTCTTCCAGTTTACTCTACGATAAAATATTTTTTTTCTTTTATAAAAATATAAAAATATTTTTCTTTCATACATATAGATATAGAATACCTATAGTTTTTTAGTTTGGCATCTTTTAATGCTTAACCATTACATGGGACTAAAAATCATGAATCCTGAGGATCCTGGTAGAGATAATGGGACAAACTAAAGAAATTGTTTCATTATCATCGGTCCTTGATAAGTGTGCAAAGTTTTCAATCAATCCGTGGTTCATTCAAAGATTCCGTTACAAAGATACATCCCAAGTTAGGTAATAGAAGCGTGTTAAAAGCCTCTTTTGAGGGTTCCGTACCCAACAGGAACCCAATACTAAGACTCCGCTGTCCGTCTGTTGGCCTGTTTGTTTGTCTGTCTGTCTGTACGTCAGTCACCAGGACCATGATAGACAGTGGAAATTTTTAAAGAAAGAAAGAAAGAAAGAAACTTATTTATTTATGACACATGATATTTAACAAAGCGACACACATAATTGGACGTTGGTTGGTGGATTTTCACAGATTGTTGTTGCCGCTATAACAACAAATACCTACTAAAATACAGAATAAAATAAATAAAATAATAAAGGCAACTAACGGCAACGGTTGACGCTGTTATACTTACAGAATGTTTAGTTTTAGTTGCACTTTAAAAATAAATAACAGAAACAGACATTTAAGGGGAGCTCACATACAACAAACGTGTTTTTTTGCCGTTTTTGTGATATAGAGGTTGGTTTTTTGAGAAGGGCGGTAATTGCCAAGTCCGAAACCACGAGAGTTAGGGAAAAGTTGTGAAAGAAGTCATGCCGTCGATTCATAAGAAAACAATGGTGACTGCATATTTAATTTTTCAAAAATCTTATACTTTTGTCGAAAATGAACCCGAATGATTTTTCAAAAGAAATTATGCCCTGTAATTATTGAACCAATTGATTCAGTTGCTGATAAGGATCAATCTTTGTAAATAAATATTGTACTAAAAATGAGTGGAAATAGCCAATTTTCACTATTTACTTTTAATATCTCAATTTTACCAAGGTAACTAATAAGCTGCTCAAAATGGTTCCCATTGACTTCAATGCATTAGATTATACATCTCTCTAGAGACTGCATTTGATACCATTTGACCTTTTTAATGTCATAAACCAACACAAACAGGTCAATTTGAAACAAAACAATTATTCGAAAAAAACATGAACTTTTTTTTTAAATCAACATTATTATCCCTCTGATAAGGCAAATGAGTTTCACACATAATGACCAAAAGGTTTGAACAGGAGATGAGTTTTCTTCCGTGTAAAAATATTAAATATGTAGTCAAAATTTGCTATTTCCATTCATTTTTAGTAAAACCTTTATTTTCAAACATTAATCCATAATTATTAGCAACATCAATCCATATCCAATCATTGGTTCTATATTACAGGATGTAATTTTTTTTTATAATCATAAAAATTACATCCTGTATTACATCATGATGTATATACCTACAACCAGTAATAGTATATTTCATTACAAGTGCGGGAAGGCTGTCATTGCAAAGAGTTCCGACAAATGTCTACCCGAGCCGAAGGCGAGGGTTGACAGTCGGAACAAGTTGCAATGACGGTTCCGCACGTGTACTGAACGACTATTTTTAATACAGTTGCGAAAAAATTAAGCAATTTAATAAAATAATAAAAATACCATTTGCTTTTTTCTCTTCTCTCCACGCAATAAGTTCGTCGTATGTATGCATGTAGCGACTTTTTGACTTTTCCGGTAAAATGTTCTCCGAAGCATTTTGTGCAATTATACTGAGTTCCGGTGGTGTTAATTCAAAAAAACTAGGGTCGAAATTACTCATTTTGTGCAACAAACAAATAAACTCCTCACTTACCATGTGCTTACAATAAATCTATTGAGTATTGAGTATTGAAACGCGCAAAGAAAATTTCTGAAAAATGGCGCCAACGCCAACCGTAAATTATAAGCAGAGATTTTTTTTTTTCTTCACCTATTCTGGAAGGCAAAGGGAACTATACCCATACAGCCAAGTCTTAAGTAGTTTTTTTTTATTGATATGAATTGAAAATGAAATTTAATGAGATGAAATGAAATGAAACCTAACATAACTCATTCAATCAAATCATTAAATCTGTTAATGAAACAAATTAGTAGCTTCTTTTTAGAAATAATACGTATTTGCATGAATCATAAAAACTTCGATGAATTTTTTTAGTAAAAACTTCATGGTTGGTTTTTATTTTTAGACATTATTTTGACAGTTGGGAAAGAAAAAGCACTAGTGCGGGAATGGTAAAAAAAAAGCACGCGTGTGTAATAGCCCACATCCCGAACGCTATACGTCCCTGCAATACGCCACTTTTTGAGCAACTGTATTAAAAAATAATTATTGTGATATGAGCTAGTAGCTCACTCTGGCACTGACAAAAGTTTTTAGGGCTCCCTCATGCTTTTGTATCGTTTTCAATACAAATAAAAATTGATTTTAAACATTCATGGGCGATGAGAGTGTAAGCTTACTCTGAACTGAAATAAGTGTGGTTGGCTTTTATATCGGTCTTTATTACACTAAACTATAGAAAAAAACTTAATTCTTTTAGTTTTGATTTAGTTTTATTTTTAATTTTATGAACTATGTAAAAAGGCCGGTTTTTATTTCAAAAGGAACATCCTCATTTGAACTAGGAGCGATGTAAGTACGCGCTGTACTTATAGACGTGGTAGGTTCACTTTCCGAATGAGTATTGAGTGCGAGTGTGAAGATAGGTACTTATTGCAAGTTATTCTCGATGCTCGTGAGGAGGCATGGGTCGGCGACGTGACTCGGCACGTGGCGTCACGTCGGATATGCAGGCTCATTATTGTCGGCGCTATAATCATCATGAACCTGAGCGTTATTGAACCATCATCCAATCATCATCCAGCTCTACACTTCCATACGCTTGATGCTTGACATTGTAACACTCCGGAGCGTTCATTTCTCGTAAATAGTGAGCGATCCCTCGCTTGACATAATCATTGCCTTAAAAGGTTAAATTGGAAACGTGTGACATTGGTCGGACTGTTTGTATTAAGGAAGTATTGCTCAGAAAATGTCGCATGTGTCGCATGCTATCATTGTTCAATGCGTAGGACAAGGTAACATGGATCGATCTTAGATGTGGTACCTTCAGGGTGTATCCGACCTGCTTTAAGTTCGGTCAAATGGTCAGAAGGAGGCGTAGGGCGGCGCGGGCTATGCTATACTGCGGTAGGGGCTGTGGGGAGAGGGGAGGGGCAAGGGGAGGGGAGGTATCTAATTGCGGCGGCTGTTTTTGCGGGTCGCGCTGCAATCTGTATGCGGGCCGCGGCCCGCGGCGGTGCGGCGGCTTCCACGAAAGCAATTACGGCATCCGCAGCGGCCATCTTGCCGTCCGAGGGCGCGGTGACTTATGCGCCGGCGACTAGCAATTAACATAAATCGCAGCAACGACGGATGGCCGCCGAGGACTGACACGGCACCCGACGGCAATGCACGCTCACACAGCCCTCTCCAACTACGCCAACGGACACGCTACACACACATTGCACTTAAAAGAGCACTTCAAATCCTTTCATTACACTGGTTCAAAAGACCCGGTGACACGATAAGAAGAAGTAGAATGAGTTGCTTGTACCTATTATCTCCGAATTCTCCCTCCTTAGTCATTAGCAAGCAACAGCACAAGCCGAGGTTCGCAGCTAAGTGGTGCCCCTTTGATCGTAGGCTTAAAACCCTTTTGTATGGCAGAGAGTCCTCTGCGCGTCAGTAGCCCGGACACCAGCACCGGTCCGCCATCGCCATACTATTGTTATTCTATCATTTTAGTTCAGCGTCAGCAAAGCTTGCATTTTAAGAATCATCAGTTCGTCGTACCCCGATAGGGGGTACATTTGGAATCGTCTAACGCGCGAGATAATTCTACCGTGTTTTTTATGTTCGAGATGTAGATCTATGGTAGGCATGTCAGGCAGACCTGGAGTAATTTCGCAGTAAACGTTCTCATGGTGTGGGAGAGATTAAATTGGTTGAATGCAACGTGGGAACAAAGCCTTAGGCTGAGGAGGCGTCGGCGGCATCTCAACGAGCCGCCTAATTAGTTTCCCTCGTCACTACACCGTCACCACCGCGCTACTCGCTAATAGCCGAGCTGGCTCCCGAACACACGCCATTGTTTACATGAAGTGCTCACTCACTTATCTGAAGCGTAGATAATCACCGCATCCCACTTTGAACCTTAGGGGATAATCCATAGAGGTGGGAGAGAGAGTTAGAAGTGGAGCAGGTATCGGTCGATGGTCGTGTAGGAGTGGGTTTTAATGTCGCTGATAAGATAAGGGCTGAGGTGGCACTCATACTCATTATACACGCTGTGTCCGGTAGCCGCGCCCCCCCGCGCCCCGCCCGCGCCCCGCCCGCGTCCAGACACTCGGGGGACCAACACATCACCGCCGCCGCCGCCGCACAGTGGATCGTCCCCATACAAGAGGTAGGACATAGAACCAAAAATTTAAAAAGTATTTAATTTAAATAAAAAATATATGCAGTTGCATTCCTCTATTGAAGGGCAACAAAAAATGTTACTACGCTTTTTTTATTTGACCAGCACTTTACGAGCAAATCGATGAAAACTGTTATTTTTGTATGGAAACGAACACAAAAATGTCTGTATCTCATGATTCCCTCCTTGTTTCGATTTGCGGTTTTCATTACTGTTATTGACCTATTTTATGCCACATTTTCTTCAAGGACACATGGTGCCCCCAGAGGGCCCCTTCCGAAATATTTTGCCTATAGCAACTATCTTTGTTATTGTATTACTGGTGGAATAGAGGTACATTTAGTGTACTCATTACCGAGAATTAGTTATCACTAAGCAGTTCCTTAAATAACAGGTGCATTAGTGAGTACTTTAATGACTTATTGAGGCTTTTGTTGTAATATAACAAAAGTGTTAATAAGTCTTTAAGTAACGACTACCAGTACTAGTTAATCTAATTAGTTATTGTAATTACTGAGAATTATACATAATTAAGAAGTTAAATGAAGAAAAGGCGCATTAGTGAATTATATATTGAAAAAAAAATATCGCTAATGAGTTGTGACATCGTATTATTTAGCTAATAACAAGTCGAAAAGAAAAGTTTTATGATGAATAAGAAAATATTTTTGTATTAAAATCTTTTTAATGCAATATGACACTATAAAATATTATTAAACCTTATAGTAAATTACAATGAAACCTATAAACATTTAAAGATTTACAACTAATAACTAAATATAAATATTAAATATAATTAAAAATAAATAAATGTATACTACTGTTTAGTTACTAACTATATAACTACAAGACTTAAACTGTATTTTCTTCATCTTCATCATCATGATCATCATTGTCGTCATCTTCTTCAATGTCACTATATTCTGAAACTGCTCCAACTATTGTATCAGTTGAAGTGTCAATGAGCTCCAATTCACTATGATCATGTATGAGTAAATCGTCCAATTCTCTAAATGAAGATTTTTTTACTTTATTGTTCATCTTCGGTCGTAGGCTCGTAAGAAGAGGATCGGAAGATAACAGAAGATTATGAAGAATGTCTTCATTAGTGGCGATGCTACTGTGCTTTCGTGTATGATTTTCTCGAAATTTACGAAAATCCTTGTTTCTTGCTTCAGATGCTTCTTCAGACAAAAAACCTGTAGGCACTACTGATAGGTGCTCCACTATCTGCGATCCATGAATCAGCAATTTATGCAAACTTGATGGCATGTTATACCACGGATATAACTGCACGAATAAATTTGCTGTTTCATCACAATATAATTTGAATTTTCGTATTTCAATTTTTTCGCCTGAAGAAATGCATTGCAAAATTACGGCAAGTCTTCTAATTAAATTGACGTCTAATTTTGTTATATCCGCAGTCATTTCAGGGTTTGCAAAAAACCTTCTAGCAGCATTTCCAGTGTTTGTATTGCCACTACCCTGCTTTACAACATCTAGAAGTAAGCCTGTGTTTCTTCGGAAAGCTGCTTGAATAGCTTCTTTCTTATCTTTAACAATTTTTTTGTTGTCGTCACCTTTTGCTTGCCATGATTTTATGTCCATTCTGTAGGCAATATGTAATAAACATTCCATAGAACGAATCCAAGCATGCAACGAACTAAATCCATGCTTGTATAAATCTTCATTCACAGGTTTAGATCTCACTTCTTCCAAATTATTCATCTCGCTTGGGTGAGCTTTGCACAAATCACACACTGCTGCCGAAGTTCCAGACATTATTGAATGTACCTTACCATCAATCATGGTTAACCACAGATTGTGCGTAACAGTAGCATTGCCGCAATCAGTTGGGACCAGTCCACGAATCTCGGTCTCAAATTTATCAATTTCAGCGTTCACGTTTGCTTCCGTTTCTTTCATAAACGTAAATGAAATCGGACGACAATATGTGGTTGATGATGGCCGATCATTCTGCCACACTGTGTTTCCACTAGAAGTCACTAACTTAAGAGGTACAAGACTTGCCATAAATACACTGGATAAATCTTGTTCACTTGTTGTTGTCCTTTGATGATAAATGCTTTGACTCGAAGCTCCATCAAAACCCCATTTACTATGAAGCACAAGTTGTTCACCAGCATCAAAATTCGATTCAAGTGAATCGATCAGCCTTCTAACTGTGAGATCAAGGAGGGCTTGGAGCCGTATTCTTGCGGAAATATCAGTCACAGTTACGTCTTCTTTTGCCGGATAACACTTAAGTTTTTCTTTCACTAACATGTAATAGCTTGGGTATTTCGCATGACCTTCTTTAAAACTAAAGTCCCTAAGTGTGATGTAACGCCATTTGGATAACTGCATGTTAACATAAAGAGCAAGTGCTTTGTGAGTAGAAACTTCACGAAACAAAGTATTCTGTTTAGTTTCCAGGACATTCAAAACTTTTGAGACGTGTTCAGGATTTCCCAGCAAATGTTTCATTATTCTGGCTACATCATTTTTTCCGGCAGACTTAAGTGCACTTTTAACAGTATATAAAAGCTCATTTGGACGACTGCAACTGGCAATATTTTCATCGACACGTCTTCTTTTCTGCCTACTCGATAGATCTTCAAAGTGTTTGCGAGGAGTCTTACATGTTGAAGTTGATGCATCCAATTTTGATGGACTGATTACCTCTTCTGCCTCATTTTCAGCTTCTTCAGTGTGAACAATATTTTCCTTAAAGCAATTTGGCCAAATGATATCGGAACTTAACCACTCTCTGTTCTTGTTCATAAACTTGTCGACTGTCCTTCTTGATTGCACCCATTTAGAGTAAATCCGATAACAAAATCGTCGACACCAGTTCTTTAGATCCGACTCATCACTTTCACTTAGCTGGACGTTACTATTCGACTTCAATGTGTTAAATAAATTATCATAGTCACGAAGATCTTTATGATTACTAAGAGCAACATAAAGATCTAGATAAGTAGAAAAGCCACGGAAAGCCATAATGACAACACTTAGTAGAGGTTGTAATTATAACTGAAGCATATTTGCAAAACACACAAATATATAAAGGGCAACAAGTTTGCAACTAACAGTGAGCAATAAGCTAATGATGACATGAGCCAATCACAATGTAGAGCTTAAGGGCTGTTTACATAGTAATAACAATAACTAATTAGATTAAGCTAGTACTGGTAGTCGTTACTTAATGACTTATTAACGCGTTTGTTATATTTCAACAAAAGCCTTAATAAGTCATTAAAGTACTCACTAATGCACCTGTTATTTAAGGAACTGCTTAGTGATAACTAATTCTCGGTAATAAGTACACTAAATGTACCTCTATTCCACCAGTAATACAATAACAAAGATAGTTGCTATAGGCAAAATATTTCGGAAGGGGCCCTCTGGGGGCACCATGTGTCCTTGAAGAAAATGTGGCATAAAATAGGTCAATAACAGTAATGAAAACCGCAAATCGAAACAAGGAGGGAATCATGAGATACAGACATTTTTGTGTTCGTTTCCATACAAAAATAACAGTTTTCATCGATTTGCTCGTATAGTGCTGGTCAAATAAAAAAAGCGGCGTAACATTTTTTGTTGCCCTTCAATAGAGGAACGCAACTGCATATATTTTTTATTTAAATTAAATACTTTTTAAATTTTTGTTTCTATGTCCTACCTCTTGTATGGGGACGATCCACTGTGCGCCGCCGCGCCGATGGGACTACTCCTCGCCTCTAGCAGCGGCGCAACACACCGACAAACGAACGCAGCTAATCGTGAATGAATATGCATGTACCGAACACAAAGCGAGCCGCCGATGCCGATACCTTCGATCAGATAGTGGTGAGTTTATGTAATTGAGAGCGTCGGTCGTGGGATCGGTTCCCGGAACAGACAGCGCGGCTGCGGCGCATGCGCGGGACGCACCGGTAACCGATCCCGCACCCTCGCGCGCCGAGCCCGAGACTCGTTCCAACGAACGCATTACACTCAAATGACTCCTAACGACTTTTCACTTCATTAAAGTCCGGAGATGGAGCGCACTGATATCGAACTATGACGGTAGCTAGATACTTATGTATAGTATAATGTTCACAGGATGAATGGAATGAATAGAGTAGATCTACTTACTTCATCGGGTACCCAATCTAGATGCAGAGATTCGGTGGCACAGTACCTTCTGCATGCATGATCCGGCCTCTCGACTTTACGGAATGTTTTTGATTTAGTAAAGTGAATACAGAACATGGATTCAAGATTAGTGAGCAAGATGAGCGAGCAGCGCTCGGTAAATACCTGAGTGGGCATCCGGTCGGTTCCCACGGTCCCAATGCGCGGGGCTGGACTCCCGCGCCGCCGCCGCCGCCGCGCTGCGCTCGGCTCTCAGGCACCGCCGCGCGCCGCGTCACTCTCTGCGCCCGCCATTTGTTTGGGACCTAATTCACTTTATAATGAGTCACATAAATTAGCGTTAATTAAAGCCGTGAGTTATGGCCTCTTCACGAGAGGGTCACTCTACCCTCTGGCCTGTGCAAGTGTGCAGTGCATGTCGCGGACAAACGAAGGAAAACACAAACAAGAATAATGTTAACGAATTGGTAAATTGCCAGATGCCTCCCATAGTACAAGCTTTGGTTTGTTCAAGATATATGATATGCAATATAGCACAAAATGCACTTTTTGTATTTCCGCGCGTATAGAACACGGTCTGCATGGAGTGTGTTGCTTTCTTTGCGGGCCAAAACGCAGTAATGCAACTGGAACCTAACTTTAAAACTTGAAAAACATGATAGATTTAATTGACTTTTTGTTTCTTTTTTATTGATCTGATGCAATTAATGCTGAGATTCCAAAAATGAAATAAAAATAAAGCGCTGCAGTGGCAAATGTGTCCATGAATTAATAAAACATCTAAACCCCGTATAAAAAGCAAGAAGCTAATCTAAACAGAAACAGTTAACATAATTATGTAAGGTACGATTAAGTTAGGGCGACACTACGAGTACAATCTAGATAACAAGAATGACCTTGAAATGAAGCATATTCCTAAGGAGTCCCCGTCGTCGGAGCTGGCTGATAAGATACGCCGGGTTAACTGCCGCCTTTATAGCCAGCCGGTAGATAACGATTGCAGTTATAGCGCAAAAAATATCCAACCACTTACCGCCAAGCAGTTAAAGCTTATCGATACATTGGAATCTACATCATAAAAATACAAAGAAACATGAAAAATTATATACGATAAGTAAGTCTTTCCTTTCTGTCTGAGGCTTTCACTAATTATCTACTTTACAAGATAGAGCTTTTATATTTTTCGTCTTCGTACGCAGTACATGCGATTACAAGCGGTAACAGTTACCAACATTCAGTAAGGTCACAAGGATCATTAAAACGTTTCATAAGAGTTCCGCTTCCGCGTGACCCTAGATTCTAAAATAACAGACAAGAAAACAAAAGGTTCACATTTGGTAAACAAAAGAATCGCCAGAGTAGGTTTGTAAGTATCGTTCAAGTAGACAATAATTTTCCAAAATGAAATGAGGAGCCGTAACTCATGTTTATCTGATGTAAAGAGACACATAATTCCATCGTTCCAATGTTATAATTCAAACCCTTTGATGACACAAATAGCATTTATCCCCTTATTAGATGACTATTAGTAATTGATTCCTGCCTACCGAGCGGGCGAGGTCTCTCGGAGGCTCTATCAGAGCCGCATCGACAGTTGTAAATCAATAGAAGGGACCCAATATACAATAGCTGAATCTACTCTAAAGAAACCACTGTATATGCATACCTGCAATACATTGCTCCTGACCTCTTGATACTTATCTTAAAAGTTTTTTTACGATTTCTTATTTTGTTAACCATTTTTAAATTTAATTCGGTTTTTTTATCTTTCTTTTGAGAATTCATGGTGTTAGTTATTACATAATGTAGTTTAGGTATTCGTATTTACCATGAACTCATAGATTTGTTCCTATAGGGCTATGGATGAGCTTCCACACCAGAGGACATTACAGTTTTTTTTACTGAATAATAGAGCATTTTCATAATATAATTATTATGCAGAATAGTAATTAGGATTAAAAACCAACAGAGATTTTCAGATTAGTGAATTTGAATCTTGAACTCGGGATATGGATTATGGATGGGTTTACATAATTGCAGGCAAAATTTTGTCCATGATTTAAAATTGTTTTTTCCTAATATCTAGTGCGTTTATTAAGGTATGGTCATAATAAAAAAAAACGCAGCACTGTGGGAATGCCAATTGAGCGAGAATATTCAAAAACAAGCATCAAATTAGTAGGTCAGCGTACAGCGGGCGGCGGCGGCCGGCGGCGGCGGCGCGCGGACAGATCAGTGCGCGCTGATACCATCGGCATCGCGTCCACATCGGTATCATTCGACGATGCCGAGATGTCTCGATACTGTCCGCCCCCTCTACACACAGCACTGACTCCTCGCCCAGCCTTTTATTCCTAAGTCTTTCTTAGCCTACTTTTACATATACCTAGATTATAGGTAGAACGAATGCACTTGGTTTGATTTCTAGCAGGTATATTTTTATTGAACGCCTATAGGCTCGCTCTTTATTAACTTACCAAGTCATGAACTTTCGCAAGTCCCGGCAGGAATCATTGCGATCCCGTGGCGCGCCGGCCGACAGTGGCCGCTGCATAAAGGTGCTCGGTGACCCGAATTTTTTGCGTCCTGCAGGAGGTCCCGAGTCATTTAAATTAATTAGCGCGTCATGTGCAAGGCTTGTCCTGTCGGCCGCCGGAGGAATGCCGATAGCATCACGGGCCGGGCTGGGCCCCGGGTCGGGAGTTCGGTTCCTTCGTTATTAATCAATTATTAAACGTCATTATTTATCAAGAGGCTCCCGGGTCCCGCGGTGCCAGGCGCCACCCCGGGAACATACACCTTTACATTTGGTAATAGATGACAAAACGATCGGGTACGTTTGTTTGTCCTCACGCTCCTGCGCTTTTTATTCTGCTCTCCAAGTCAAATAAAAATTAGTCCAAATTCACCAAAATTTGCATAATTTATCTTCTAAATATTTTTGTGTCTGATTTAGATAGGGCCTCGAACACTGAACGAATATGGTACTAGACCCGAAGCTCAAGTAAAGCCAAGTGCATTGCTCAGTGCGTCGGCGAGGGTCACAGCACAGCACAGCACAGAACAACGCCTATAAATCATCCCTCTGTCCGCGCACACCGCCGCCGCCGCCGCCGCCCGCCGCCGCTACTGATCTCGATAAACTATAATTTACTTCCGATGCAAGGAATGCGTCTGTCCGTCTGTCTGTCCTAACCCTAACTACCTACATATTGTCATGTGAACAGTTTTTATTAATTAAAAGGTAATCGATGCCTTTCATGTCTCTCGATGGAATACAAAAACAGATGCCGAACATTCCTCGGACATTCTCTTACTCTCGGCTTGTTCAATCATTTAGAGAAGCGTCACGAACAAACTGTAGAGTAGGCAGAGAACGTGCGGGATGGAACAGGAGTCATTATCACTTGAAACTCTACCACATGAAAAGCTACTCTACTAATTTATTGAGTGAAATCTCAGCAAATGCAGTTAGTTCTTCAACTCGCCTTAACATCCTTCCTTTGTTGTTGCACCACACGACTAAAAATTTACCCGGATCCGGTGGAACCTAACGAATTGATAGCGAAGAATCGATAGTACCCATTGCCTTGCCATGACCCATGGCTTCATAGGATCTATGGGTTCGGAATAAGTCCCAATATGTTGAGAAAAAATATCAGCTTATCGATGAAGAACCATTTTCTCTGACGGCTGAGACATGCTGCCAAATGTTCAATAGCCTAAAGCCGATACCAAAATAAATTGGCCATGATCTGCTACACTTTTTGGTGATTGAGCGTCGTCCGATGCTCAGCTCGCGGCTCACGATCGACCTGAATAACATTCCCGAGTCAAAGCCGCCGCCGCCGCTTCGTAGAAACAAAACGAACGGACAAATAAAATGAAAGTTATAGCGATGAATGCGAGAAATGGGGAAGCGCTGCCGTCTGCGAGCCGCGGGTCGCGGGTTCGAGGCGCATCTGCCAGCACCCGCGGCGCGTCATCAACATATCTCTCACGTAACGAGCCGTGACACATTACAAAGGTGACGCTTTATGAAGTGGACACTTCATGGGACATGTCACACAAAGTGAATAAGAAGCATTGTCCTGACAGACAACAGAAAACACAATTTACCATCGAGTGGATAACAAAATTATGCCACAAGGTAAAGTAAGGAATTGTGCTTACGACTGAATCTAGACCGAAATGAGCTACGATTACGGTCGATAGCGCTTGCGCGATGACATTCTTGACTTAAGAATTGCGCACGTACCTAAGTATCTACTTTGCTGTGCTGTGACTGAGGACATTTTTCGCGGAACGCCAGTCATCGAATAAAAAATGTCAGTCCTTGTGTTTGACAAGCCCAAAAAAAGAGATAAATATAATTTTACTTAACGGATAATTTGGATGTAGGATGATAAATTAGCCCCTAAATGTTCTAGAAGGCTGCGGAATAGAACGCATGCCGGCTTCGACAGGTGATTGTTACTGATGGTAGTATAATAACGCAGTTGTCTCCTAGCAGTCTGGAGACGGTAGATAGATGATCGTGACCTGTGTCGCCCGGGAGGGGGCAGGGGTAGGAGCTCCCGCGGAGCCCCCGTGGAGCCCCCGGGGGGGCGATGCACCGATACCACTTCTAATGGATGATGACGTCCCGGCGGATACTGGGTCAACTCACTTACACAAAAACATGGTTAATGATTATGAGCACCGCACGGTGTTGTCGCAGGCTTAGGGGACTGTCTGCTAACTCCGTAGATTTTATAAATGTTTTGCCTCTTAATTTAAAAATAGGATAAATGACTTAGGAGATAATTACCATCGGCATTAAATCGGTGACAAAGAACCGCCCGCTCTAAACGTAGGAAACATTAAAGCACTTAACTCGGCCGACTGGCATGCAGTCGAGCTAAACTGAGCTCG
The DNA here is from genome assembly GCA_947578465.1 of Thera obeliscata. Classification (NCBI taxonomy): domain Eukaryota; kingdom Metazoa; phylum Arthropoda; class Insecta; order Lepidoptera; family Geometridae; genus Thera; species Thera obeliscata. The sequence continues at coordinate 14,815,841 of OX387912.1, read as the reverse complement.
CAAAAAGTTCTTTGTCGATAGAACAAGGCACGCCGCGCGCCGCGCTCGCTGCAGAGAGGAGGGCGCAGTGGAGCGGCCGAGGACTCCGGTCAGGTCGGAGCGGTCACCCAGCGCGGCGGCGGAGGGACCGCGCTTTATGTTGCACTTTTTGCTTTAGCCTCGTCTTTGATGCGGCGGCGACGTCTTTGTGCCGATTGAACCCACCGACTCCCACTTAATTAATACGAGTAGGTAAAACTCTCAGGGGTTAACAAATTTGCGTGTCCCCCCGGGCCCTTCTCGCCGACGACGACCGCGTGAGATGAGACCGAACGAGACATTTAATTAAATTTATTGAGCTCAGTTTATCGGTCGCCATCTCGCGGCCGATGCGATGGGAATCGAATGCGAAGCGCAGGGAGATGCCTCGCATATCGCGCTCGGCACTGGCACGCCGCCGCCCCGCGCTGCGATCGCTACGATTAAATAACGCGGAAAGCAAGCTCCAAATGAAGCGGTCGCGAGAGGGGAGACAGGTGAACAATTGCCCAAATTGCAACAAAAACGAGACGAGTTCAAAGCTGTTTCAATTTGGCGTTGGAACGAACTCGCCGTCGATTGTTCCTTTCTCCTCGATTTATGCACCGCGGAGTGCAGTGCCGCGCCGCAGACACGATGTAAGCGGCCGATACACATCGCAACACAATGCCTCACTCCACTCCCCTACACTCCACTCTCGGACTCCTTCCACGTCCAACGAGTTAGCTAGCTAGTTCTGCTGAATGGTACAAGCCAAGCCATAGTATTTTTTAGCTTTGGGACGATGCAACATAATAATATAACTCTACAACGTCGCCATAACTATAGGATGAAACATTGAACACCTGAGTGATGGTGTGTCTCGACTCTCGAGCGGCTTGCGATGATGAAGCAAAATCATGTATCTGACGTTTCGTGTTGTTGTTATTCAAATCATTATTTAAAGTCCACGTGACAAATGATCAGGCTCTCGTCCACAGTAGATGTAGCAGTGCGTGTGCGCCGCGAGTGGTAGATTGATGTCGCTAAGATACTGATCTTGTATCGGCGGAGTCGGAGTGGTACATACTACTCGTAGTTCCCAGCGCTGCGCCCGCGCCCGCGCCCGCGCCGCCAGCCAGCGCCAGCGCCAGGACGCCCCGTCGCGCGACATCCGTCTTGTGACTGTCACCACGTCCACAGCACGTCACTCGATCCGATATAAAACCACAAAAACCCTCTTTTTATATTAAAACAATCCGACAAAAAGCGATGAAGTTACCTTTAAAATGTAATAAGGCTTCGATCGACGCTACTTGATTTATGTGGCGAAGGTGATTCTCGTAACTTCAACTTGTAGATTTAATCTGAGGTCTGTAAGGACCCTGATGGAGCTTGGTTCAGACCACCTCAGTAGTAAACCTTTACCCTATCGATAAATAAATGAGTTTAGTTTTAGTTGAATACCTACCTACTTATTGAGTTTAATGCAGTAGTCTTTATAAGGGCTAGTTTTACGAATCGCTAATCGGTCAATAAAATTTTGACAGAAGTTAAACTAAAATTTTTGTTTGAAAATTTTGTCAATCATCATCACTCGATGATCACTGCAGCTGTCCTCTCCCATTGATGCCACCCACCATCCTCTCTGTACTCTACGATGTACCACACCTAGCTGGACAGTTTCAAAGTAGGTACATTCAAGTCAACTGTCTTGTAACGGCTGTTTAGGGTGCTCAAGACGATTGCCAGCTTTTGATCAACTTACCCTGTGAGCCGCGTGACCCCAGCTTACATGAAGCAAAAGGTTAATTGTAGTAAGCGAGGCTCAAAGTTACCATGACTCCGGCGGCGCGCGGCGGCGGCCCCTTGGAGCGTGGCTCTTGTTTCATTACATATCTAATCTAACCCTTCTAAAGTATTATTACCTACCAGTGCTGCGGATCGCGAGATGGTGATCGTACTTGACGTGAGCAGAGTTACTCATTATCTACAGATCGGTACATTCTCTTCATATCGCAGACCTACCTACATATTAGGAAGGTACAGTCTTGATTTAAATTATTACTGATTAATCTTGCTTTAAACCACCAAGATCTTCCAAAAAAAGCAATCCTCTAACCATCACTTCACTGAAGTTATAAGTTTGAAGGTATATGTAATGTACAAAATGATTCTCAACGACCTAGTATATTGCGCTCGCCAAAATGTAAAAATAAAATTACATTTTGGTAAATACTTAGGTAAGGTACCTAACACCGAAAAAACTTAAAACTGTTGAAACAAAACAACAAATCAACAAGGAAATGAAGTTCTCACCTTAGATCGGTCCATAATGAATTAGTAAGGATAATGTAAATGAAGTGAAGGTTCCTCGTGAAGCTGAGAGCAGCGAGCAGTGAGCAGCGAGGTGGAAGCCGCGATGTCACGCAGCGCGCGTCCTGAGACGCTTTTCATTAGGCAATCCGCGCGCCACTTCGCGCCTCTCCAGCCTCCAGTCTACCGCCGCCGCCGCCGTCACGGAGCTGAGAGCATTCGTCTGACTCGAACAGTACTTAGATTAGATATAATTCACGTGACCTCCTTGAAAAGTAACGAACTGTGTTTTTGCTGTTATTTTTTATTCCATGAAAGACTCCATACCGCTTCTTAATTGTTAGGAAAGGAAAATAAAGCTCACATTTCAGTTAACTTTGAAGGGTTACATAATGTCTACAAAGGATTTGTAGGCAATTTATTCCAAACTATCTACATGCCGATTAGAGCTGATATCGCCCTTTCGTTTGCCTCATCCATCCGATGCAATGAAAGCTAATAAAAGCCCATGGTCTCGAAGCACGTGTGGCAGCATCCCGAATCAATTGCACGTCCCCCCCCCCCCCCCCCTCCACCCTCCCGCCGTCAGCGCGAACACAATGGCACCAGCAGACAAGTGTTCTAATAAAAAGATTAATAGGTCGTCCGTGCCATTTGACAAATAGTCCGCGCGAGGCGAGGGATCCGGCGACCCAGGGACAATATTAATTCGGTTTTATGACATGCGAAATTGCTCTCAATAAATTGTGCATTGAGAGAGATAGCAGGTCGAGCGGCCCCGCAGCCACACGTGCGCGCGTTATTAAACTTTTCATTACTCGTCCGGACAATGCCTGACCCTACACCGTACGAGTACCTACTCCCTCGACTGCGACTGCGAGGGGGAGAGGTTTTCATTAAATAAAGGTCTGCGCTCGCTCGGCGGGGCCTTTGGGCCTCCGTCCGCTTCACTCTCAGGTGGACGGCTTTCAATTACCTTACACACTTACCTGCTGGTTGGTACTTATGTGAACCCTTTAATTGCAAGACCGTTACGGAGACAGACAACGTTATTTTATTACAATGTTGGGCTGCACAAGCTTTGTGAAGCTTCGGATCCACATCCATCCAGTACGTTCAATAACGTTAACGTTTAATCAAAATGTTTTTTTAGGTTCCAATGATGAAATAAATAAATCTGTGTACATAATTATAATCTACATTATTATACAACGGGATTGATCTAGTTTTTAAAACGTTTAAAGTGATTTATTTTATTTTTGAGATTGATTTTAATTTTACCATGAAAATGATTTTTCTTTTCCTAAAAATGAAAGCAAAAACTCCAAGCTCCCCACTTCATAACAAGTGGTGCAAGTGCATAACAAATGATTAGCAACACAATGATCCTTATTGCAGCTGTCCGGATCAATTACTCGCCACTGCGATGAACACAAAGCGCGACCCTCTGCCGCGCGCCACGCCACGCCACGCCACGCCACGCCGCCGCGTCGGCGCTCAGTAATTTGCTATACCTACACACAACACAGCATTATTTGATTTAGAATTGGGCGCGGAATGCGCTTATTGACTCGATCCGACCCTCATCCCCTTCGACCCGAGTGCGCATCAAATTATTTGTGCTATTAATTTTGAGGCTATTAAAATGAATAGAAGATTTATTTTTCTCGTATTCGAACTACAGCATGCAGTTATTCATAACGCATCCAGATGAAAATAAGTTATTATATTAGTTATGGACTGCCACTTTCCGAAGGTGGCACTGGTGGACTGGTTATACTTATAATAGGCTCCTACTTATATAATATGTTTTAGAGCAGCTCCTCTTTTTTATAGTATTTTGTTAGAAAAGTACTAACCTAATCCAAGTAAAGTACCTACTACCTAACTTGGATTTAATAAAAATTGAAAAGAATGTATTCCTGGAGAGAGCAGTGATCTGAATAACGTCTTGAGTAGAGGAACAGCGGAGACAGATGGCAGCCTTGCGTCCGGGCCTCGCCTCGCCTTGTGCAAGGGTCGCTCGTGGGGCCTGAGAGCGATATATTCGCGCGTGTAATATCGCCTTTTATTAGTTTTTCCGCGGCGACGGCGACAGCGCGACGCGCCGCATATTTGCTTTGATGATGCGCCCTCTGCCCTCCCGCCCTTCACGTTCTTTACGACAATCACGCACGCACCGCCGCCCCACTGCCTTCGTTTCCGCTTCACTACACTACTTTTCTTTACAGATTATAATATAAATGTGCTGATATATATAAAGCTAAATATCGGCCCGCGAGTGTACCACGCGAAGTGGAACGCATATCGTAGAACCTAAAAAGTTCGAAAATATGTGTCAAGTGCACGAAAGGAGCCTCTTTGAGGCGCATTTAAAATCCTTTCACCACACTTGGTTCGAAAGAATCTGACACGATAATAAGAAGAAGTGGAACGCACCAACAACTCTCTCAATTATCGTCGTTATGCTCATGTTTGGCATTGTTTTTAGGTTTCAGAATTCCAAGCGGGTCACAGCTGGCAGGTATCCAACCCTGAACATCCACCACCTACGCAAAGGAGCCGCCACGATTGTTGCGTCCGTTAATGACGAGCTGGGAACTCATGGGAACCTTCTCATATTTACTCGGCTGCGGGTCGTTGGCTTGGCTTGCCTGATGCGAGTCAAACGACACGAAGCTGCTTCTGAGAAGCGCTCCGCGGCACACTATCTCAGCGATCACCCTCCATTACAAAACTCCAAATCTCCTAGAACTCTAAAACCGCAAGTCGTCGTCGGTCAGATGCTCCTGCCTAAACTAAGCGCTTCGCTTCCGCGAACGAGATAAAGACTATCGCGTGTATTATATTATGTATAGCTAGCAGTTAATATCAGTTAGCCGTCTATAAATCTGTCACGAGTTCTGTCCGTCGAGTTGAACCGAGGTTCGATATCCCGACACAAAGCGAGCTAGATGCGGTCGGCTCGTCGACCGTTAGCTACGAGTAGGTATTCAATCTTATTTCAAAGGTCATTCTGGGAAAAGTTGCCAAATGAATCAGGAGAGTACGCGACGCGATTCGCAACGGCTCTATCCTATAAATAATAGCCATTCGTTAATGTAATGAAGTGCGCGATTCATCAATATGTCAGCCGCAGCGGAGTGCTTGTCGTTCACACGTGATGCTTGCCAACGAGCTTGCCTTGCATGTTCCACTCCACAACATTATCTGCCTATAGGCACCTCTACTTGCATCAGGCGGCGCGGCGGCGCGGCGGCGGCGCGGCGTGGAACCGGCGCGGGCGGCGTCAGTCGCGGAGATGCACAGCTCACTCGGTTGCACTCCAGTGAATCGGCCTCCCTACATAACCGATGCAGCTAATTTTAACTGTTTTGCGCCGACCAGATAAAGTGTATTTATTGCTACAAGCGGAACACGACAGTACATTATCTTGAACGCACGCGCATTAACAAGTGCCGGTCTTATCGCTTTGCTGTTAATGATTGTAAGTAGCATGTTACATGATGCATGTACTTACTTACCTACCTTAGACAATTTAACCTATTACCTACCCATTATGCACTGAGTGCCAAGTTAATATACCTATTAATAATCGATAATTTTAGTTATCAAATTGTTCAGTTTCAGAAGAGGTCTAACATGTACGAGATTACACTTTTAACCATTCAATAAGAAATCATAGGTATTTACTGCATATTATAAACTTGGGATACTGACTTTTGAATGGTAGGTAGGTATAAGTAAATGTAAACACATTGCCGCAGGTGTGGCACACGCTTCTTTCTAGGGTTGGCTGCCAAAATGGAAATTGTATAAGAGGTCAATAAATACGAAGACCGTGACATTAACGGCCGGAGCATCAACAGGGAAGTCCGTGTCTGTGGCTGGTGCTGGTGCTGGTGCTGGTGGATGTGAGCATCCATCAGGGTGTTGTATGGGCGGTATGCAGCTGCTTGCGCCGCGCAGAGGATGCACGACATGGCATCGGCAGAATGCACTAGAATCCCAGTGCCGTCGCCGCTGTGCGTTTGATGTCCTCTGCCGTCCATTGAGGAGCGCGCAGGTAATAATAGAGCGGTTGTCACGTGACGCGGGACGCGGGACACGGGACCGCCCTAACGATTGATTTACGACACGCGCGAGTAATTTATGCGTGTTTAATTAAAGTACCAGAAGCCGGAAGAACACCGCAGCGTTAGAACAAACAACTGTTTGATGATTCACTCTGACAGACAACACGGCCTGGAGGTGGATGGCATGCCACTAAAACGACCAAATTTTATGCAGGAGCTATCGATAAGATGAACGGCTAGTGTGGATATCTAATTATAGCATAAGAAGATAGCTAACGCTATCCAGCAGAGTAGAACCAGTAACACCTATTGGGTAAGTAAGTTAGTACTGGTTCTTCTCTATAGAGAAGCTGCTCTGCTAGGTGTATTACCTATTACCTAACTTATAGAGTCATAGCACCTCATGTCTCAAGCCCAAGCTATGTCGAGTCGAATATTGCATGCACCTTACAAAGCTTTGCGCACATCTAAGCATTCTGTGGTGACTATCAGTGAAACGCTGTCAAATATGACAGCTATATTTGACAGCGTTTCACTGATCGCCATTACTTTGCGCCATTACTTAGGCCTCAGGGTACCTAACGAACAGCGACGCCGACGCCGACGCTGCGATATCTAATTGACATTATGCGGATGCTGATAGCTCTCGACTCTCGAGCAATTAACATTCAATAAAATGAACGACCCTCTCGACTAATTTGCAAAAATAAGAGTTTTAACGAAGCGGATAATGGAAACATTGAGCGAACTCTTATTTAACATCATTCCGCGTATCCTGGAAAATTGTTCGATAACTGTGAAAAATTGAGGCGGCTTTGCTTCGATAACGGCGCAAATTGAGTGAAGTTACCGCGAACCTGCCTGTGGGGGGTGGATACCGCCGAGGGGTTGTGGGGGCGAGCGGCGGGTGGGGGGTGGGGGGGGGGAATGCCACGGGGCCCACTGCTGCTGATCGTTATGCGTATTATATTCTGGCTTAGATTCTAAACCCGGCCTACTGCCGATTAATGAGGTGTACGTTAATGAGGAAGTTAAATTGATAGAATACAGAAAAAATAGGAGAGGAATATGCGACGTTTGTATGGAACCACTGCAGTCGCTAGTTTTACATTGTACTGAAGCGGAGATAATGCTTTTAGCGCGATTAATCAATAGTTTCACAATCATGAAAATGATGTTATGTAATTTTGTTATTCAGCGTGGCATTGCCCCCAGCGTCTTGGGGATGCTTCCGCCTGGTACCGATTTGGAACAGATGAGCTATCTCTGGATCGTTTGTAACGGCCTGCAGATAGCTCACCTGGTTCTTGTGTATTTTGTATATATTTGATTAATTGTAAGTTTGTTGTGCAAATAAATGTAAAAAAGTAACATTATAATAAAGTCAAGTTCAATTAATTAATAAAAAACAAACGTTTTATTTTTCTTCAAAAGGCTTCTAAGTTCAAACTGGCCTTTAAATCCTCCAAAACCTTTCCTACTGCAAGAAGGTAAATAACATTATTTATTTCTTTCTTTCTTTATTAATTATTAATGATTATAATTCATAATATGTTTGGGTAGGTAGGTAGGCCGGCTTGTGCACTACATAGTGACATTGTTTAGTACGGGGTACGGGCGAGGCGAGTCACGGTAAATTCATTAGTTTGATTTGTGTGCGTCGAGCTCGGTGATTAGGTTTATTTATTACATGCTTACCTAATAAATAACATTAGTTTGAGAGGTGAACAATGTCGTAGGAATGCTCGCGTCGGCGTCGGCTCGATGGCTACCTACTCGTGATTACTCTGTTAATAAATACCTACTCGGTAGTGCTGTCAATATCAGTTTGTGTTGTAGGGAAGGCCACGCTGGCTTCTCATGACGGTGGGCAGTTCGAGCTATGCATCACAGTACAACCTATTCCTTTCTTCACCTTTATTCATAGTACCAGGCTTCCGCTAAGCAGTGATAATAATGACACATGACGTAGACACGCCTATACATGTATGCAAAAATTCAAGTAAGTGTTTTTTTTATTCAACTATATGGCCCACCTGATCATAAGTGGTAACTATCGCCTTTATCAAAGGATTGCCTCGTAGGTCACGCACGCCAGGAACGCACCCTGCGTCCATCATTTTGAGGCATACAAATGTTCAGCCTCACGTACCAGTAACTTCACCGGTACTCACACCCTTCAAACCGAAACACAGCGTCCCGGAAGAGAAGTATTCTGAAAAGAACGCAACTTTTTGATTGACTCTACAAATACTCTACGTTCAAGAAACTGAATACAAGAACGAATCCGTCTCTATCTGGTGGTATTTCCGTTTATAACAGTAACGGCATGAGAGTGGGACAATGGTCTTCTTCTTATCGTGTCACTAGCTCTTTCTAACCAGAGCGTGGCGAAACGATTTTAAGTGCGCCTCAAAGAGGCTTTTATCATGCACTTGCCACTCACGTTTTAGAACTTTTTAGGTTCTTAGGAAAAGTCCGGTTTCCTCACGAATGTTTTCCTTCCCCGTTTGAGAGGCTGGCTTAGTGCAGTAAGTGTACATACATTTTTGGTTAGAAAAACTCAACGGTACACGACTGGATTCGAATTAGGATCGGTTGGCACTAGGCCGCCAGAGGCATGACACAGCGGTGGTGAGTGGCGAGGCGATGGTATCGGCCGCGCTGGCCAGCTGTCCGCCATTGTATGCTAATGCAGCCGGACCTCACTCCACATTCGACACCAGCAAAAACTGCGCACCATATCCGCAATAATAATACTGACAGATATTACTTATACGCTGATTAATACGCAGGTGATACTTTTACCTTATACAATGCTATTACGTATATGTGTGTAAAAGTGATTTAGGCAAGTACGAAAGAAAAGTTTGCTCTACCACTTCGGTCAAACGATATTGTTTTAGGAATTCTCTTTAATATTAATTGGGTAAAGTTTGCATATCAAGACTAAGTAATGGTGTGCTTGTTGTCCCGCCTGCGCCTCCACTCAGCTGGTCTGCATTGCCGGACGCCGGACGGCAATGCAGGCGGCGCGGGCGCAGACCACGCGGCGCCGGAACCGGAACTCTATTGTTTTTAAATGTCGGGACCCTCGTGCGCACAAACAGGGAGCCGAGCTGCTACACATCGATCAATTACAATATTCATAATAGATATATATGGTAAACAAGTATATTCGAGTACCACCCTAGCCATACGAGTATGGCTTTAATTTTTTTATTGAAAGGTTCACAAACCAGCCATTACAACAGGATTTCATTCTATTCTAAAATCTAAAACTTAATTGGCTGTACGGCCTTCTAGATGCGAACACAGCAAATTTCATATATTTATACAAAAACCGCGATATCATGCAATAACTTCTAGAAAATAAGTAAAATCACCAACCAATAAATGAACTCAAGAGTTGATACTTTCCTACCTCTACCTGTCAGCCATAGATAGGTCACCTAGCTATAGGTACGAGTACATGAATGGTGCGGGTGCTAAATTATAAAAGGAAAAGATAAAACAGCTTTTTCCGTGTTCATAATCTAGAACATGTAGGACCTAGTGCTGTGGGTACTCATTTATTCCCTCCTAAGTGTTGATATGCGCATTCAATTTAAATGACAAAAATACTTGGCAAAACTCACGGTTCACCTACTCAGCTAAATAAAATGATGATAAATAAATACACTTGGTTTTACCGTGTCGGAGTTACGTTATTGCGTCTTAATTTTTTTAACGAAGATTAGTTAGTATTTTGAAGTTTGAAGTGGAACTGGGAACTGGTTTTTTTCTGACGGATGGTGTTATTTTGAGATGTTGGTCAAATCCACACTATTCATACAAAGAACTATGGTTCTTAAAGGCCTGCGCACACCTAGGTCGCTGGCGTCGGCGATCAGTGAAACGCTGTCAAAGACAGCGATATTTGACAGGGTTTCACTGATCGCTATCGCCAGCGACCTAGGTGTGCGCAGGCCTTGAAATAAATAAATAAAAAGTACTTAGTCATTATTTTTATCGATATGGTAGTTAGTAATTACTTACAGCATTTGTTTGTCAGCAACGTCCTTGATTAGCAATGTCACCACTAGACAGGAGACAGTAGGCACCGTGCTCTATCTGAACACAATGAGCTGTATGCAAATATTAGCACAAGCCGGTGTCCGGCCGGCCACCTGCCGATACCGCTCAGCACATCGGACGCGCATCATGCACATGCGACCGGTGACCGGTGCTCGGTGCCCGGTGCTCGGTGCTGGCAGGACGTTCGTCAAAATGTATCAATATTTAGGGCCCGACGACGTTTTTGCGCCACTCTTTGTGTCAAATCACCTGGAGAAATGTCCGTGAAAGTTAATTCCGTGCCATTATTGTGCGCGCCTCCTGCTTCAGATTGTGACATGAAGCATTGCATTACGATTTGGGAACTTTTTTGCTGCCGTGTCCTTGTTTTATGTTGATTGAATATTGTCAAAATTGAGGAATCCAACAGTCATTTTAGGGTTTCGTACGCAAAAGGCAAAACGGGGTCCTAATACTAATAGTCTCCGCTGCCCGTCCGTCTGTCTCTGTCTGTCTGTCTGTCACCAGGCTGAATTTCATGGACCGTGATAGTCAGACAGTTGAAGTTTTCACAGATGATGTATTTCTGCTGCAGCTATAACAGCAAATACTAAAAAAAAAAAATATCCATTATTCTAATGGCTCCCATGCAACAAAAGTGCTTACTCGATATTGATAACTACAACACGCTTGAAATATTCATAGAACATTTAATTACATAAATTTATATTCACTGTAAAAATTAATAATTAAATAAAACTAAACAATTATTTAAGGGGGGGTTCCCTTAAGGGACGACAAAATATCATGTCTACAGATCTATCATGTCTACGTGTTAACAGACATGATATTTTATCATTTTTATAGATATTCGTACAAACTTTTCGCGCGCGAGCCTTACTCGCACTTGGCCGGTATTTGAAAAGCACTATCTTTTTTATTAGTCCTTCAGTCTGTATTATATTATTTAATCAATTAGTGCCAGACTTTTATAGTCCTTCCTATAGCATACCATTCATATTGGCAACAATGTGAATTGAAATTCATCCGTTATACTACACAATCCAAGACAGTAGGCCTAGCACAAGCTCTGTCTGGCTCTGTCTCTGGTTCTGATTTTGAGTCTGTTTGAGTGCTCACCAGTGTATTATAATGATTGTGTGTGTGATGTTTCGACGTAGGATTTATTTAGTCAACATTTACATATGCAGACTTAAAACCAGAGCTAGTGAGCGGAACAGTTGTTGCTCTAAGCACTAGGTACACGAGCTAATACAGAACTTGATTCTCAGCGTCAGAGTTTCTTGAACTTGATCTACAGAATTTGATTCTCAGCGTCTTTGGCATAAGCAATATTCATTTATGTACACGTACCTACATACTAGGTATGTTAGATACTTACCGAGGTAACAAAATAAAAAAGTTATGACTGGCTCAAATACTTATGTTCCTCGTGTTGAGTTTCATTACCCCTCCCCCTCCCCCCACCCCTCCGCGTGCGTTCATTTCCTCTCGCGTCATCAACTCTCGAGATTGTCTAATGGAGCGTGGCGCCATCTCTTCAACCTATATCCCTATTGAGAAAATACCACTGTTGGGAATTTCATCTTTTTTTATTAGGGTTCCGTAGCCAAATGGCAAAAACGGAACCCTTATAGATTCGTCATGTCTGTCTGTCTGTCTGTCTGTCTGTCCGACCGTGTCACAGCCATTTTTCTCCGAAACCATAAGAGCTACACTGATGAAACTTGGCGAGTAGATGTATTCTGTAAACCGCATTAAGATTTTTACACAAAAATAGAAAAAAAACTATAAATTTTGGGGGTCCCCATACTTCAAACTGAAACTCAAAAAAAAATTTTTCATCAAACCCATACGTGTGGGGTATCTATGAATAGGTCTTCAAAAATGATGTTGAGGTTTCTAATATCGTTTTTTACTAAACTGAATAGTTTGCGCGAGAGACACTTCCAAAGTTGAAAAAAGTTGGTCCCCCCCCCTCTAACTTCTAAAATAAAGGAATGATAAAACTAAAAAAAATATATGTTGTACATTATTATGCAAACTTTCAACGATATTTGGTTTGAACGAGATCTAGTCAGTAGTTTTTTTTTATACGTCATAAATCGTAAACCGCAATTTACCTTTCGACGAACTACAAGAACCTTTATATTATGTTACTTGATGCTACGGAACCCTTCATGGGCGAGTCCGACTCGCACTTGGCTGTTTTTTTATAAAATCCCACGTAGCATGCTACGACGTAGCCAGCGGGAATTTCGTAATTCCTGAAATCCCCACCAATCCTCAGCAAGCCAAAAGGTTGCTAATAAATCACTTTTTAGCTATTTTATTAACCTAAAGTTTAAGCTAAATTAAGTGATTCTGTACACAAACACTCTCTTATCTAGTCAGTAGGTTTTTTTTTATACGTCATAAATCGTAAACCGCAATTTACCTTTCGACGAACTACAAGAACCTTTATATTATGTTACTTGATGCTACGGAACCCTTCATGGGCGAGTCCGACTCGCACTTGGCTGCTTTTTTATAAAATCCCACGTAGCATGCTACGACGTAGCCAGCGGGAATTTCGTAATTCCTGAAATCCCCACCAATCCTCAGCAAGCCAAAAGGTTGCTAATAAATCACTTTTTAGCTATTTTATTAACCTAAAGTTTAAGCTAAATTAAGTGATTCTGTACACAAACACTCTCTTATAATGCTTTTGCCTGCCCATAAGGAGATTTTAGGAATATACCCCGCGGCAGTCTGCTCGGCTCCGTTTCCAGGCAGTAGGCGAGAGTACCTGCGCTGTGGCAGTACCTCGCGAGAGGCAACTCAAGTACTCACAGATCATGTTTCCAGTAACTCCTACTGCTCGCTAATTACACGTTCAGCCGAAGCTTGCTTTAAACAGAACTTAAGGTGGAGTCGCAACAAAAATGTATAGTATTTTAAATCAACTGTTAGACTGCTTGACTCCACTATGAGCACTAAACATAGTTCACAACGTTTTACTGATCGCCATCGCAGATCACTTGGATGTGCGCAAGGCTTAAAAGCGTAATTATGGGATATACTTTTATTGTTAAGAATTTGAACCATTGCGTTATATGATCAATATCCTAGACCTAGACTGATGAGGAGAGAGTTGATGAATGGTATCTAAGAACTACCTAGTTATTAAGATTTTTATAATGTCCCAAAAGTTAAGAGCCGAGCGGGATTTGAACCCGCGACCTTCCCCTCGGTATGGTCGGTAGTGGTCAGCGCAGCCCCGTACCGAGGGGAAGGTCGCGGGTTCAAATCCCGCTCGGCTCTTAACTTTTGGGACATTATAAAAATCTTTGTGATTTCCTCAAGTGTACTAAACACTATAAAATCAATAAACAATTACCTAGTTATTGTTGAGCTTTTAGTCCACTAAATACTTTTTTACCGATATTATTTTCAAGTTTTTAATTTTGAGCCATGTTATGGAAATCTTATCACTGGCTAGCATTATAATAAAGCACACGCACAACATTTCGTGCCCGATGCTGCTGACCGTTGAAGAGTACCTTTATCTGGAGCCGATCCATGCAAAAAAAACTTAAATTAACATATTACACGACTAAAACATCATTTTCTTTCTTGTCCTTATCCCTTATAACTAAGCTGAAACACCATCCGTTAAAATACAACTCCGTATACATAGGATTGGGGTATTAAGTGATTCTAATTCAGTTCGCAAGATTTCTAATTAGAAAGCCTAACGTCCGGTTTGCACTCTGCACTTAGACAAGGTCATCGGCGATAACCAATACGTTCATAATGAGTCAATTTATTATTATTCAGTCGCGAGTCTTACTCAACAGAGAAAGATTAAGATTTCTTTAAGATTGTTGTTTTTCAATAGGTAATCATGCGCTGTGCTCGCCGCCAAACTTGCCGCACCTTAAATAAGCATTCTCATGCAGGGTGTGCTATAGGTAGGTACCTCACCTACCTACATGAAGTAGTCCGTACTGAGATATAAGACGGAGTGAGGGGGAAGTTTGCAAATTAAGAGCGATGATTATGAGGAAATGAAGGTAATCGATGACTCCAACTTTTGGAGTTGGGAAGTTGCTTCTGTCTACTAAGTTTGTGTTCACGATGCAGTGAGTAGTATCAGATCAATGAACAGTAGTGCTTGCTTCATCTAGTTTAATTAAGCGGAGTAGATTTTGGGCGCCGAGCGGCTAGGCGGCTAGGCGGCTAGGGCGGGCGGCGACGGCGGCCGCGGCCCGTGAGAGGCCTCGCATTGGGCGCATGCCTCCCTGCCGGGAACTATGCGCTAATAAACGTAAACTGCCACTTAACATACCAAAACTATATTCATTACAATATGTTGATGTGTCCGTGAGTAATGACCACTTTATCATGGACTTATTAACATTTTTGTAAGTTTTATCTCAATCTCGTTCTACTAGTGCGATTATAAATTGTATTTTGATTAGGTAGACCATTATTAAATAAACATAAAGGAACAATTAAATACATTGCCATTGTTAACGTTTTAAAATCGTTCCAGTGAATAAATTACTAGGATTTTTATATAATTGGGCGCAATCGTCGACGCGCCGGTACACTACACTACACATATTATATACACATGCATAGATTGCATAGGCCTACACCTAAACTGTAAATAAGTAAAATAAATACCTACCCATTTCTATAAATTTCAATTTCTACAGAGCTCTAATAAAGATTTTATATAACTTTCTCTGTTAGGTATTTGAAACAACGAAATAATCATGTCTAATCGCAAATCATAGCCGCAGAATGTGCCCCCCCTCCGTGTCTCTCCGCGGGGAATGACTCCACACAAAGCTTACATTGTTATTGCTCCACAAACAACTTATTGTGCGAGGGGCTCCCTCCTCCTCCCCATCCCTCCCCCCTCCCCCTCGACACACCCTCTCGATAGTCCTCGTCCTCAGAGGCTGGTTTAACTGAATCTTTCGTCTATTTAAATTGTTTGAACAATAACAAACTTCGGTGAACAGTTGCTACACAACTATTAACCTCGTTTCATGCAGATCATGCGAACCAATAATTAAATATGAATGTTGAAATGATGAAAGTTTCTGCTTATTTGTATTGTTTTCAGATAAATCATTCTACTCAGGTACATTATGGATCGATTAGTTAGTACAGTCTAAGCGTTTTGCGATGGCAATCAGTTTGACTGATTTCCACCACATAACGCTTATTTTGTGCTTTATGTTACTTATGTACTTTCTTTGACTGAGATAACTTGCATTCTGAAGATAGACATTAGTTTTTATCTTCGAATAAGGATGGCTTTGACTAACACTACTTATACGAGGTCACAAAAGGTGTTACATGAATATTTAGTATTGATAAGTATTTATTAAATGTTTGTTCTCTGTCTGGGTGTTATATTGTATTCTAAGTATTATATCACCTATCTGGTTCCCATATTACAAGCTCTGCTTAGTTTGGGGCTGGGTAGTGTTGTGAATTGTCCACAATATTTATTTATTATTATTTATTATTATTATTATTTATTATTATATTTGGCAATCTCAAGACACTAAGAAATATTTTTAACTACCGGATATTATATAGATGAACGAGGAACGAAACCAGGTTGAATATAGGTACCTCTTAGAAAACGTAAAACCACCATAATGCACCTTCATTATTATAATTCTCCAATTTGAATGCGTTTTTTGTAGAAAGCTGATAGTTCAGAGAATGGTTCCTAACATTTTTGGTAGAAATCCATGTCGCCTTTTCTATGTTCAAAGCCATGCAACCCCGACTGAGGTAATTAATTACCGCTGTCGGGGGTTCTTACATTTTCGAGAAAATGAACTTGTTCAATGCGCATCAGTCGCGGAGTGGAGACGCAACAACTGCTAGACTGAAGAATAATGGGCAGCAGGCCGTGATCAGCTACTCAGACATTCAGGACTCTGGCTGCTGTGCCTCGGTTTGCATACAAAACCAATTAATACAATTCTCTGTTCCGGTATGTTCACGCTTTGTCACTTCAACGAGATCTAGAGCAACAACTGCTCATTAAAACGCTAATTGAATTAATTAATTACAAAAATAACTTTTTGGTACTTAGCAGCACCAGTAAGTCGTCGAAACTGGTCTGCATGTGTTGCTGTAGCGAGAGTCACGGAAGGCATCGAATATTAGTTTTAGTTGGTAGGATGCTGAATAGGACTGGTCCGAAGTTCGTTCCAATTTTTACTTTTCCATCCCATATTTCAGTTGGGGCGGTTGAAAACCCCACCGAAAGATGTTGAGACATAGTTTTTACCCACCGTGGCTAGCATAATTATCTATGTTCATTGTTATCGAGACTAAAACATTAAAGAGCTCATATAAAAGGAAGGTAGAGTACTCAACTGAAACATTTCAATAAAAATAAATTGCTATAATTATTATACGCTCTTTATACGCTTTTAATACGCCCCATAAAAGTGATGTAGAGCTCCTCGAAACGGCTGCCAAATTGCTGGATGAGGCAAAAAGTAAATGTTTATCTGTTGTTGGACAATGGCGACCATATTGTCCGTTGGGCGTGTCCGCCAGGCCGCCAGTCCACCAGTCCGCCGGCGGCGAGATGAAAGCCGTCGGCCGCGGCCGCCCCGCGTCCCTGCGCGTGCACAGCAATGCGAGCCGACAAAGCAGCTCCATGCATTATCATCAGCCCTCAGCTGAGATCCATGGACCATGGCCTGCCGCCGCTCGTCGCCGATTCATAACATAACCTTTATAATATTGGGAATGATTGGAATCAAACGAACGTTTGACGAAGTACCTAATAAATGTTCGACCAATTCTCAAATTAAATGGAAATGGAAGCATAAATTAATGATATTATACAGGGTGGAATTTTGTAATGCCACCTGGAGGGAAAGTACTCTTAATACTGCAGATAGAAGTTTTACTCAAAGGAAACATTCCTTTATTTTTGAATACATAGCAAACTGCATTCAAAGATTTTCGAAAATTCTCTTCTCCCACACCCGGGAATCGAACCGGCTATAATCTGAAAAAATTATACCCTGTACTTTTATTGGATCGATCATTAGTGTCAATTATAAGGATGAAATCTCTCTAACAAACATGGTAAATTAAATAAAAGAAAAAGCAGCCAAGTGCGAGTCGGACTCGCCCATGAAGGGTTCCGTAGCACGACGAACTACAAGAACCTTTATATAAATGTTACTTGATGTAACATAATAAGGTTCCTGTAGTTCGTTGAAAGGTAAATTGCGGTTTACGGTTTATGACGTATAAAAAAAAAATTACTGACTAGATCTCGTTCAAACCAAATATCGTTGAAAGATTACATAGTAATGTACAACATATATTTTTTTTAGTATTATCATTCTCTTACTTTAGAAGTTAGAGGGGGGGGGACCAACTTTTTTCCACTTTGGAAGTGTCTCTCGCGCAAACTATTCAGTTTAGAAAAAAACTATATTAGAAACCTCAACATCATTTTTAAAGACCTATTCATAGATACCCCACACGTATGGGTTCGATGAAAAAAAATTTGTTGAGTTTCCGTTTATGACGTATAAAAAAAAACTACAGACTAGATCTCGTTCAAACTAAATATCGTTGAAAGTTTACATAGTAATGTACAACATATATTTTTTTTAGTATTATCATTCTCTTACTTTAGAAGTTAGAGGGGGGGGACCAACTTTTTTCCACTTTGGAAGTGTCTCTCGCGCAAACTATTCAGTTTAGAAAAAAACTATATTAGAAACCTCAACATCATTTTTGAAGACCTATTCATAGATACCCCACACGTATGGGTTCGATGAAAAAAAATTTTTTGAGTTTCAGTTTTAAGTATGGGGACCCCCAAAATTTATAGTTTTTTTTCTATTTTTGTGTAAAAACCTTAATGCGGTTCACAGATTACATCTACTCACCAACTTTCATCAGTCTAGCTTTTATGGTTTCGGAGAAAAATGGCTGTGACACGGCCGGACAGACAGACAGACAGACAGACAGACAGACATGACGAATCTATAAGGGTTCCGTTTTTGCCATTTGGCTACGGAACCCTAAAAACCAGGAAATCTTAAATTAATTTAAAAAATTATTTACAAAAAATGGTAAACTAACTAATTAGTTGCTAGAAATAGACTCCATTCTCTTGGATACACAAATTTATTCTTTTAACGAATTCATTAAATGACTCATTGAATTTGTAACTTCAGATTTCCTGGTTTTCTTTTCATTTAATTCTTCCACATTTTGACTACCAAGAATAAAATAAGGGCTGTTTCAGCAATGTTTTTTATCCACAAAGTTTTCGAGGTTTGTTTTTAGCCAAACTTTTTTTTATGCAACTAATTGATGGT
Organism: Thera obeliscata; assembly: GCA_947578465.1. Classification (NCBI taxonomy): domain Eukaryota; kingdom Metazoa; phylum Arthropoda; class Insecta; order Lepidoptera; family Geometridae; genus Thera; species Thera obeliscata. The sequence continues at coordinate 14,797,000 of OX387912.1, read as the reverse complement.
GGTAACAAGCTTATGGCCCACCTGATGTTAAGTGGTAACCATCGCCTATAGCAAAGCATTGCCTCGTAGATCATGCACGCCAAGAACGTATCCACTGCCCTGCGTCCATCATTTTGAGGCATACAGATGTTCACAAAGAGCTCTACTACTAACTTGGGACCAATTTCATAGTCGCAGTAGATGTGTAGTTACGTACTATTAAATATAAGCCTACTCGATAACTGTGTGGTACTTTAGTTAAATAATATAAAGGTCTGACTGCTCTCGTATCATTATCTTCGGCTAAAACAGTCCATATATGTTTTAGTTAGTAACAAAATAATATGCATTTAGGTAGAGCCGATAAAAATATAAAAGTAAAATATCTTAGCATTAAAATACAATGTAACAAAAAATGTGACATCTTATTATTGGGGTTGCTTTCCTACAGAAATATAATAATAACTTAAACACTTCCCACTCAGAAGACGTAGGGGATGAAAAGCATATGTTGAGGACAGGTGGTGGAATGGAGACATTAGGCACATTCCTACACCGCCAGGGAGCTTCATTCTCTAGATGTTGGTGACGATAAAAAATGCAATAAAAATAATTGTATGCACCCCATTGTCTCATACAATTAGAAATGAATAAATAGCTGGTACCTACTTATCCATATACATACTAATCTATTGAAAACCATTACAACGATCATCATAATGATCATTATCATTTATTCATCACGTCATAGCTGTAGGTCTACCACAAGCTCTGTCTAACTCTGTTTTTGGATCTGATTTTGAATCTGTGTGATACTCGCACCAGTGTATTATACTCGTACTGTGTGACGTTTTGAAATAGGATTTATTTAGTCAAACCTCACACACACTCAAAACCAGAGCCAGAGACAGAGCCAGACAGAGCTTGCTTGGCCCACTGTTTGTTAAGTCTTAGGCCTCCTAGGGATAGTGATACTCTTCTTCAGAAGTCTTCATAATGGTGAGGAGCAATGAGGCCCTTTGCTTTGCCCTGCAGTGAGACTATGCACGTTGAACCTTAATAGTAAGTAAGTAGAGTAGGTGATACGTAGATGATAGCTTTGATGCAATATTGTGTAATAGTATTGTTTCGATTATTCTGAGCTTATTATTATAGTATAGGAACTAATCTACGTATCTGACTGAAAATTACTGTGACTTTGTAATTTTTTTGTGTAGGTCTTGTTTGTGTCCAAACCTATGTCCCCCTATTTTTTAATCTACCTAATTACACAATGTTTTTCTTTCAGTAAAGTGTGTAAGTAAACTGCCTATTTTTTCATTTACCTTACCTATTATTACAACTGGTCGCTATTTTATTTTTATAAAAAATAAGCTAAGTGTTATAATTTACAGATCAAACATATTTTTTCACATCAGATCATAAATGCCCAAAGTATGCAATAACAAACATTAAAAACTAAACGCTAAGCTAACGGACTCCTATATGACCAGTAGGTATACCTATTGATATTGGTCATATTAGCAGCCAATCCGAAATCCGTAGAAGAACCATGGTCCTCGACATAGCTCGTAGAATGAGTAACTTGAAGTGGCCATAGGCAGGTCACGGTCATATAGCTCAAAGAACCGACAACCGTTGGTTATTTAATAAGGCTTGCGAATGGTGTCCACGAACGGAAGACGAAACTTAGGACGTCCACTCAACTGATGGAACGACGACACTGTTAAGTCTGCGGGAAGACGGTGGTATCATTCGTCAGTAAAGTAGAGTAGACGGAGGTAGGATTTTATTTTATACTAGCGGACGCCCGCGGCTTCGCTCGCCCCTTTGCCATTACGCTCCGTTGATTTTTCTTTTAAAAGTTTTCCTCTTTTTCTCCGCTTAGGGAAATCATTTCCCAATTTCCTTTCTTAGTGCACCCCTATGCTATAAAATAAACATACCCTCCAAGTTTCATCCTTCTAGGACTTACGGTTTAGGCTGAGCGTTGATTGTCAGTCAGTCAGTCAGTAACGTCAGCGTTTTATATATTTAGATGTTAGAGTAGGTAAGTAAAATGCATCGCATGAAACTAGGGCGAGGGCATGCAATGCGAGCTCGGCACTGCCACATTATCGGGTGCAATTTGAGTGTCCGTAATGACTGCATGCGTAGATAGCGGAGTGCGATCAATCACGTGGACGCGACGTGAACGCTCCGTAAATACCGTTCCGACAGCCAGCGCTCTGTCTGTAAGTGGAGGAGTGGTAGCGCTGCTCTTATCTATAGATAAGGTGATATAGTCACCGTCGCATCGTGTCGGCGGCGCATCGTTAGCGCCTCTACACTCATTTGCTCATAATTTATGGTCAAACACATGATAAAACTTATTTCTGTTATTCAGTAAAGAACCTCGAACTATTTTCGCCGTACTCAAAAGCTTAGCTTAAAAAACTCAATTTTTTTTTTACCATGGATACAGTTACTTACTGTCCCTGTGCTGGGCAAACGTCTCGTCATTTGTTTCACTCTATTAAGTACATAAGTAACTACTTAATTATTTAATTTGATAGCTGTAGGTATTACATTCACCGAAATCGTATTACACCATTATTTTGAATTTGAGAGTAAATAAAATTGAAAGTAGTAATTAGGTATAGTTATAAACCAATTGGGGAAACGGACCCTTGCGGTGCTACTTGTAGGTACATAATCCGCTTTAGGAATTATAAATGTAGGTACCTTACCTACCTACTCGTAGGTACTTACTGAAACAAGTCTACTTAAAATTTCAAACAGATCTAAATCTTACCTCTAAATCCATATCTAAAAGTACCATAAGTATGATTATAATATTATAATCTCTGGATCCTTTTTAGCAATTCTCTTATAATTGCCAAAGAAGATGCTAAAATTAGTTGATTCAAAAATATTAGCTGCATGTATGGTAGTGATTATTAATTTAGTTCTAATAAGGTCAATAATTAGGTGGTCGACATGGCATATGGCAGGTGCAGGTGCGAGCGACCACCCACCGAGCCGCACTAGATTCCTCGCCCGCCGCATTTTTTACACCCTAATTAAGCTAATTTATCGAGACATTAGAGAAATTATCGGTAGCGGTCGGGCACCGGCCGCTTTACGAGAGGTATTAAACTGTCGACTTTAAGAGCGCTACCGAGCTACACCGGTCCGTTTTGATGCCCCAATAAATATCCTGAGATCCTATCAGATAGTGGGTGAGCCGGTGCCGGTGTCCGATCACTCCGATCGGCTCTCATACCTAATGGACTCCGCGGCGACCAATTCCCGCTACAAACCTCTAAAATGCTAGTAACAAGCGCATTCACACAAACACCGCCGCCCGCTATAGAATGCGTCACCGCAGATAAAAGAGGTGACGATCTCGAGAGTGGACTGATAAGTAATTAGACGGAGTTTAATAGTGTTTTTAAGTAAACCCTTTATTTGAAATGCGTGTTTTATTGAAATAGCTGCGGACCGTGAGCTTTACTGTTCGGACCGCGCCGCTCGTCGCATCGCTGGGATGCTTACAAACGTTCGAGAATGTTTAGGCTCAGCTCAAACACAGATAAGATAATACTATACTAGTAGCTCAAATGAGCCATGAGCACCCGCGGCTGCCGCCAGCAGTGGCCAGCTGCACACATCTTGTAAGAAACTGCGAGTGCGTCCACGTCTAGCTTGAGCCACATGAAAATTACATTGCTAAGCCAATTACTCAAAATAAAATCTAAAAAAATATTCTTTACAATCCACACAACACTATCTAGCCCCGAAATAGGCAGAACTTGTACTATGGCAATCAGATAGCTGATATTATACCTACATAGGTAGGTATACCTATATTTTTTTTTAAATACACACTTATCATAGAATACAATATAGCACCCAGATAGAGATCAATAATCTGCGTTCACAATACAAATATTTGTTTCCATTGAGGATTGAACCCACGGCCTATGCGGCGCAGAAGGCCCAACAATCTACGAACTGAGCTGAGAGTCCAGTCAAACAGAGCTGCTCTAAGAGCCTGTCCAGATGGGGCGTTTTACGCGCGTTTTACGCGCGATTCCTCAATCGCGCGTAAAACGCGAGCAACTATTTGGTAGGAGCGCGCGTAAAACGCGGCATCTGGACGCAATATAAATTGAAACGCGCGAGGGCACTCGCGCGTAAAACGCTCCATCTGGACAGGCTCTAAGTAGTCTAGTATTGTAGACTAGTAACCCGCACATTTTTAGGGTTCCGTATAGCCAAATGGCATAAAACGGAACCCTTATATGGATTCGTCATGTCTGTCTGTCTGTCCGTCAGTATGTCACAGCCACTTTTTTCCGAAACTGTAAGAATTAAACTGTTGAAACTGTGAACCGCATTAAGATTTTCCCACAAAAATAGAAAAAAAGAAACATTTAGTAGGTATAGGGGGTTTCCCATACTTAGAACTGAAACTCAAAAATGTTTTTTCATCAAACCCATCCGTGTGGAATTGTGGATCCCCCCCCCCATCTATGGATAGGTCTTCAAAAATTATATTGAGGTTTCCTATAATTATACCTATATTTTTTTTTACTGAATTTTACGTCATAAATCGTAAACCGTAAACCACAGTTTACCTTTCGTTCAATTAACTCAAATATTAAGTTATGGTTACTTGCTTTTACGGAACCCTTCATGGGTGAATCCGGCTCGCACTTGGCCACTTTATTACTTTAATCTACTGATGATGTAGGTATTATTAAATTACACCAGGGGGGCAATTCTAGACCAGTGACTTTTTTGTCACGGTAGATATATATCACAAGAACTGTCAAATTTAAATAGACATGACATTTTCAATAGATATCGTATTCCAGCAATATCACTATAGACATTTATCGAACGAAGGCCGTTAGATATGTGTCGAGTGGTGAGTAGTAGTCGACATTGACATCTCTAATCACAAACTATATAGGGATACTACGTCTCTAATATACTTTGGGTGACTTTGGGCTTTTTAGCAGGCTAGAGTACCAAGACCATACCACCTAGTCTTACTTTTTGATAAAGAGTCAATAATGTTTACTTGTTTGTAGGGGATACAAGTTGGGAGCGAGAACGCGAATAATGCTTTCTCATAAACCTACAATAAGTGAGGAGTGATTGAATTTAGCTCGTACTTAGTAATTATTCAATGGCGCAGTTAGAAGAGCAGTCAATCAGACAGTCAACGTCTATACTTGTATCCGGGGTTCAAGCTTCGAGAGAAATATTCTTTTTGCATTGAATGGCCATCTAGTTGATAACCTTTGAATTAAAAATTCAAGTCATCGGAGTCCTTCTCTTGAGTGTAATGATCCTGACAATGACATATCTACAACACTTCATAGACAACTGACCATAGATCACAAACAACAAAGTTTACAGTTTTATGGTACATAACGTTCCGTGTGTTTCCGGAATTAATTATTGTAACTAACATTTTGTGCGAAAAGTCCATTGATTACTATCTAATGAAAATGAATCTATTATAAACAACAACAAGAACGCATTATAAACGCCGTTTAATAGGAAATATGTTTATTTGAAGACAATAATAAAGTTAGTGCTATCGAACTATTCTATCGATAGAAACGGAACGTAGATAAACATGAACAACAACGGGATAGTCTGTGGAAGTTCTAAGAATGAACCTTCTTTCTGACATCTCTATAGTAAAAGTCTAACGTAAAAGTCTAACGGTGGCTAGAATACGCATTTTAGCGCGGTTCGATATTATCTTCGACAAATTTGGTGATATGACACTGCTTTCACGAAAATTCAAATCTCTATTTCGGGCGTTAATCTCTAAAAGTCTAGAATTGGCCCCCTGGAGCCTAATTCTCGGCTCATCTCGGATCATTTTGCAATTTTATTTTATTGCTTCTTTTCGAAAAGAGAATGGCAGATTTCCTTGAGTAATTCATCAACGATCGTATATATCGTAGAAGCCTCGACACCTACGATATACGGAAAACGTAGAAAAATTGCGGGGTTGTACAATGCCCATGTGTTTAAAGGCGACATTGAAAATCTCGGTCGGCCCGAGAATTAGGCTCCAGTAGTGTAGTGGTTCGTTCTGAACTTCAACCCGAGTCCGAACATGGCTCGGACTGAAATCTCGCGACGTCTGGTCCCGACCTGACAGAGGCGACAAATACAATATTTGGACGTGCCTCTAACTAGACTACCCTTTATGCCATGCCAGTGCCTAGTTTCAGCTTAATCAGCCTAGGTCAGTAGGTCAGGCGTAATGAACGTACCTACTTATTAAAAAAAAAGGAATAAAATGTGGAAAACCCTGATCATGGAACTCATCGCCCGCCGACACCATTGATATTTATTTATTTATTTATTTATTTAATTAGAACGGTCTTGAGACCAATAACACTAATTAATTTACATTTCCATAATTTAACAATAGGTAATATACAATCATAATGCATAATTAATTAAACATTAAAGAAAATTATTACAAGAAAAAAACGTTTAGCATGTCAAATTAGGTACATTAGGTCAAAATCTATCTTTCGTTGAATAAAATAATAATAACAAAAACAAAAAAACAAAAATTTAGTAGTCATAAAACAGTCACAAATAACATGGATAACAACAAGATAATATTAAGGATAATGTCAAGTTATAATAACAAAAAATTAAATTCTGTCTGTCTCACAGTACTTGAGGCATTCAGCCAAGATTTCCCTCCTGGGGGCCAATTCTAGACTTTTAGAGATTTACGCTCGAAATAGAGATTTGAAATGTCGCGAAAGCAGTGTCATATCACCAAATTTATCGAAGATAATATCGAACCGCGCTAAAATGCGTATTCTAGCCACCGTTAGACTTTTACGTTAGACTTTTACTTTAGAGATGTCAGAAAGAAGGTTCATTCTTAGAACTTCCACAGACTATCCCGTTGTTGTTCATGTTTATCTACGTTCCATTTCTATCGATAGAATAGTTCGATAGCACTAACTTTATTATTGTCTTCAAATAAACACATTTCCTATTAAACGGCGTTTATAATGCGTTCTTGTTGTTGTTTATAATAGATTCATTTTCATTAGAGAGTAATCAATGGACTTTTCGCACAAAATGTTAGTTACAATAATTAATTCCGGAAACACACGGAACGTTATGTACCATAAAACTGTAAACTTTGTTGTTTGTAATCTATGGTCAGTTGTCTATGAAGTGTTGTATATTGTCAGGATCATTATTAGGATATGTTATTGTCAGGATCATTACACTCAAGAGAAGCACTCCGATGTCTTGAATTTTTAATTCAAAGGTTAACAACTAGATGGATATTCAATGCAAAAAGAATATTTCTCTCGAAGCTTGAACCCCGGATACAAGTATAGACGTTGACTGTCTGATTGACTGCTCTTCTAACTGTGCCATTGAATAATTACTAAGTACGAGCTAAATTCAATCACTCCTCTCTTATTGTAGGTTTATGAGAAAGCATTATTCGCGTTCTCGCTCCCAACTTGTATCCCCTACAAACAAGTAAACATCATTGACTTTTTATCAAAGAGTAAGACTAGGTGGTATGGTCTTGGTACTCTAGCCTGCTCCAAGGACCGAAAGAAAAAAAAAGCCCAAAGTCACCCAAAGTATATTAGAGATGTCAATGTCGACTACTACTCACCACTCGACACATATCTAACGGCCTTCGCTCGATAAATGTCTATAATGATATTGCTGGAATACGATATCCTATTGAAAATGTCATGTCTATTTAAATTTGACAGTTCTTGTGATATATATCTACCGTGACAAAAAAGTCACTGGTCTAGAATTGCCCCCCAGCTGTCTATAAATAAGTCACAGTTTGGGTTGGCTTTTAGGAGTTTGTTGAGAGCGGCGATGGTTCGAGGTATCGGAGAGTTTGCGCGCGCGACAGTACGACACGAGGGTGGAGCAAAAAGTTTGTGCTTCCTAGCCCGAAGATAATTGTTTGGGACAAAGAGTAGAAGTGACTCACTAAGTAGATCAGGCGCGTCTATTGTGCCACGAAAAACTTTACAGATAGTTGCGATCTGATCTTGCGCTCGCCTAGTTTCCAGGGAATTAAAGCCCAAGCACCCCTGTAAGAACCCCGTCGGATACATGAAGGGATAATATCCAAACCTGTACCTATACAGGAATCGGAGAAAGGCCTTCTGCACCTTCTCTAGCAAAAGTGCGTAAGTAACCTCATGTGGATTCCAAATGCAAGAACTTGATTCCAGTTTGCTCCTAACTAGAGCACTGAAGAGGAGCCTGACAACGTGCTCACTCCGAAAGTCACGAGCATTTCTCAGGACAAAACCAAGTCTCTGTTAGGATTGCTTAGCAACAGCTTTAATGTGGTCATGAAAGGTGAGTTTTCGGTCAAATGTGACTCCCAAGTCCTTTATAACCGTTGATCTGGGGATTACATCTCCGTGGATTTTATAATCAAAGGACATGGGATGCCACAAACGGCCGAAAGTCATTATAGAGCATTTAGCAGTGTTAAACTCCATTTTATTGTTGACACTCCACTGGAAAACTGCATCGACATCGCGCTGAAGGGATAAGCAATCCTCCAGAGAGTCAACAGTAGCGTACAACTTCAGATCGTCTGGCTAAAGAAGCGAGTATGCAAATGTGAGGTGATTAGGTAGATCGTTTACCATTAATAAAAATAGCAACGGCCCCAGCACTGAGCCTTGACTCACCCCAGAACGCGTGTGATAGGGCCTGGACTCGTAAATTCCAAGCCTGACATACTGTTGGCGATCGCGCAGATAGTCTGCGACGAGTCTAAGAAGTCCTGGCGCGAAACCTATGGCGCTAAGTTTTGCCAGCAGTATATCATTGTTGACCCTATCAAACGCCTTCCGGAAGTCAAAGTAGAGCACATCCACTTGCCGCCCTCGCTCAAGTTGCGCTGAAACGTACTCCACGAGCACAAGTAAATTGGTATTTACGGACCTCTTACCAGAGGCGGCTCGTGACAAAATTGTATGGGTGTTCACTTGAAAAGTCAAAGTCAAAGTTTCCTTTGCCTTCAATTCAAGCCGAATTTGTAACGTTTTTTCACAGTTTTTAATGAACTCCACATTATAATTGTCCATTTTAACACTCACTAGTAATAACTGATAAGTATAGTCTATTGCAACACGTTTTAAGCGATTATTAGTTAAAAAAACTTCCGAATTACATTCGCGCGCACGCATCTAAGTTGACTAGTGTTTGTTTATATCAGAGTGGCAACGTCGCGCGCAATCGCTGTCGTGCCACGCGGGTCGTGCCGGCGGGCGCGCACGAGCGATAAAATAACCGGCAACGTCGCGTGAGCGGCGCTCCAAAGTTGGCTATTTTTTCATAGAAAATCTTTTGTTTCACGCGCAGGACTAAGGCGAAATTTCTCTTTCACTCCTGTTGGATTTCGTATTAGGCAATGTACTGAATCTTGTTTCATTGGAGCGCAATCGTGAGCGCTCCGCTTCGCGCGTTACCTATGACATGATGGTGTATGGGATGACGGGTATTTACAGTAGTTCTTTACGATAGGTTTTAATTATTAATATTATTAATGAAATTATGGAGTATAATTTTATTATAATTATTTATGGGAGGGAGTTCACTGCACCAGCGCTCCTTAGGGCGAGCCGCCTCTGCCTCTTACGTCTAAAGCCGTGCTGAGCATTGCTTAAATATTTCTCAACCTGTAAGAATATTAATTTATGGAGAATATTTTCGAATATTTTTGCAGGTGATGACATGATTGCTATGGGACGATATTCTTCTACTGGTAATTTATTTGAGGTTTTCGGAATTGGGGTTACTCTCGAGACCTTCCACTGAGCAGGATAAACGCCTGTGCTTAAGGCTAGGTTAAAAATGTGGTAGAGTGGAAGTACAAAAGCACTCTTTGCCTGTTTTAAAATGGTAGGGGGTATACCATCTGGGCCCACCGAACTGCTGGACTTTAACTTTCGAATACCGCTATCAACATCTGTGGCTGAGAAATGGAAGATATTAATATAATTACTATTGGAGCTACTGCCACAGTTGTTGACGCTCTCAGAACTAAGCAGGGGCATGTCTGGGAGAAACACACTCGCGAAAAAAGTTGCAAAAGCCTCGGCCGCTCCAACTCCTGTACAAGTTTCACCTTTGTAAGTGACACTAGGTTCGTACCCACCCTTCACCCGGAGACTTGAAACATGACGCCAGAATTCACGTGGATTTAATGCAATATTTGCCTCTATACGTAGCATATGCGAGCTGTAAGCAGATGCAACACGTACCTTTAGAGACGACCTAAGTTCTGAGAATGATTTATAAGAGACCACTGATTTATTGCGCTTCCATTCAGCGTGAAGTTTGGTCTTGCGCCGAATGTCACTAATAATATCAGGGGTAAACCAGACCGGATATCGCTTAGTTAAGGATTTTTTACGTGACTTTTTAGGCACGCAACTGTCAAAAATACTGTAGATAGTGTTGTAAAAGTTATTAGTTGCATTAATTACATCATCACACCGCAATACATCATCCCAAGAAACATTTCTCAATAGGTGATGCAGCTGTTCAAGATCACATTTATTAAAGTTCCAATCCTTGGTGGGAGCAATGTTACTAGCCTCGATCAAATCTGAATAGTGAGCCAAATCTACTCTTACTTCGATATCCAATGCTGGATGGTAGGCATCCATCGGAACTACTGCCTCTATGCCCGTGACCGACACCTCTCGCACCTCAACGCTCTCCCGTACCAATACCACATCTAACATACCACCATGCATATTCAACACGACATTATATTCCTTTAAATTTGAAAAAGCCAAGAAGTAACAATAATAATTAAGAATGTTTTGTGAGGCACTATGCAAGTTTAAATCTCCAAGTACAATAATATTACCTTTCAAATTGTTAACGTAACTTTCAACTTTACTAAACCACGCCATATAATCACGATCCATAGCACTAGGTTTGATGTAGACCACACAAATGTAGAAAGAACGACCTCGCCATAAGAAACTTGCCCATAGGTCCTCACCGCAGTCGGTCTCGAGCTCCTTCCGACGACGAAGCACAATGGGCGTGCGAGCGGCGAGTAGTACACCTCCGCACGGCGTGCCTCTGTCACGACGAAGAATACTCAAGCCATCATAGCCTAATTCAGAGTCATTCACCGAAGCGTCCAGAAATGTTTCAGTTGCAGCTATAATTTGGTGCTCAAGTAGCGCAAGATTATTACGCCACATAGAGAGTTTGGTCTTTAGTCCTCTTACGTTCTGATAAAAAAACTGGATGGAAGTGGTCTTACTGCGCACTGCTTACGCCACGAAAGGGCTGCCGAAAAGGGGAAGATGGTCCTGCGGCAACGCTATCCCTTGCTGGACCAGCAGCGGGTTGTCTGTAGTTAATCCACGCTTTTATCCTAGCATTTGTCGGCCAGACATCAATCGAGTAGCATTTTTCATAGAGAGCAGCCGGGACACCTATCTTATAGGATTTGTAGTTGCCCCTCGCAGTTAGCTCCATCACCGTGCAGGAATCAGAGGAGCATATTTCCTTCAAGTACGAGAGGACTTCTTCTGCATTGGAGGCCATGTTCCAGAGGTGCAGGAATTTGATCGGCTCAGCTGCTTTTAAAGTCGTTACAGCGGGACCAGCATTACCATACAGCGACACTGGTCCTCGGCTTTTCCGTCTCGTGACCTCAGTCCATTGCTGATCGTCGGTAGATGTTTCCTTGTAGCAGACACCTGTGTCACTCTTGAGTGGGCGGCCATCAGGGATATTGTCGATGACGATGGTGATGCATTATTTATTATGGCGGCTGTACACATGGGGCCAAGGTGTTGGGCCAACGTGTTGGGCAAAAATGATGGATAACCAAGATTTCTGTTCACACATTGGCTTACTGATCATTCTGCATTGGCGCTTCAAAGATGATGGACGTAGAAGTTCTTGCAGCCGCGGCAATTTATTTATACAATGCGTTTAGTTATTACGTACATGTGCACCAAAATAGAATGACTAAAAAGAAATGGCGCAAAAGAAGGTGGTGGATGGTTTTTTTGGATTCCAAATTATTCCTTCATGTCGATACAATTCTATGAATTGTAAAACCTCATTGCTTATCCACACCGGCGCCGCCATCGCTATCGGAACATGGGATCGTAAATTTCACTCACGTACGAACTACGTACGAACTGAACAAGACACCAACGTGTGAACGCTGTTTGCGGAGCGCGCCAAGATCCTTTGATGCTGGCTGTACACATGGGGCCAAGGTGTTGGGCCAACGTGTTGGGCAAAAATGATGGATAACCAAGATTTCTGTTCACACATTGGCTTACTGATCATTCTGCATTGGCGCTTCAAAGATGATGGACGTAGAAGTTCTTGCAGCCGCGGCAATTTATTTATACAATGCGTTTAGTTATTACGTACATGTGCACCAAAATAGAATGACTAAAAAGAAATGGCGCAAAAGAAGGTGGTGGATGGTTTTTTTGGATTCCAAATTATTCCTTCATGTCGATACAATTCTATGAATTGTAAAACCTCATTGCTTATCCACACCGGCGCCGCAATCGGTATCGGAACATGGGATCGTAAATTTCACTCACGCACGAACTACGTACGAACTGAACAAGACACCAACGTGTGAACGCTGTTTGCGGAGCGCGCCAAGATCCTTTGATGTGTGCACAAAAAACCGACACTATTCGGATGGCCTGCCAATGTTGGCGCCAACTAGACCAATTAAGCCAACATACCGCCAGGTAGCTCTCTACACGTTGGCCCAACACGTTGGCCCAACACCTTGGCCCCATGTGTACAGCCGCCATGATGATGTGTGCACAAAAAACCGACACTATTCGGATGGCCTGCCAATGTTGGCGCCAACTAGACCAATTAAGCCAACATACCGCCAGGTAGCTCTCTACACGTTGGCCCAACACGTTGGCCCAACACCTTGGCCCCATGTGTACAGCCGCCATTAGACCAATTACGGGCAGCCCTGCGGTAGCATGCGGGTTTTTCTTGCATAGCAACGCCATCTTGCGACATCTTGTGTTAACTTGCTAAAAATGTCGTCTTGTCTGATAACTAAAGAGTTACGTCATAATGTCAACTTCAACTTCTAAAATAAATTTAATTCAAGTCAGTCAATACCAAGTATGTAGATTCATGGTCAATACACAACTTGGTCATCAAACTATCTGTAACCAGAAAATAATTAAAACTAAAAACATAGGTGACTTCCCAAAATGACAGAAAAACACTTTGTTCAAATCGGGATAACACTTATCATACTTCATGTGTCATTTTAGACCATTATGCCAATGTCATACGCCATCATGACATTAAATATTATGTCTAAAAAACCGTCAAGGTCAACGTCAAACAAATAAACCAAACAAATTCTCAATCGCGTTCATCGTTTTGCGGCTACGCTTTCCTTTCTCGGCCAACAAAATAATAAACATTCGCGTCTCACGAAAGATGCTTGGAGCTGGTCGCCATGGCTGGCCTGAACGTTGCTGAATGGACGGCCGACCAGGTGGCGGATTGGTTGGAAGGTGCGTCAGGGTGGATGGTGGGATGAGTCACGGAGGGTGCTGGTAGGGTTGATCGGTAGTAAGGAGTTGTGTGTGCCTCAGGGCTGGGGCCGACGGTCGCGCAGTACGTGGAAGGGCTGCGCGCGCGCGGGCTGGACGGCCGCAAGCTGCTGATGCTGCGCTGCGACGACCTGGAGTACCTCGACGTGCGCGTCATCGGACACCAGGAGCTGCTGCTGGAAGCCGTCGAGCATCTCAGGAACTTTGTAAGTGCACGTCTGCTGTATGTATCCTGCTGTACCGGTCATATTGTACACACAGATTGTACCATTACGTTACCGGCTTGGCTTTACATGACATAACATTAATGGCATAATAGTTAGTGTTTACGCTTCATAGTTATTAGGAACTGAGTGCAATCAAGAATGAATGTTTTTGTTTTAAGAAAGTTAATAGTCGTCATCATTAGAAGGTGAATGCATAAGTTTGTAAGTGTACACCTACCAGTTGCATAGTCTTACATCTAGGATGTCTTCTTAATTGTTAGAAAATGCAAGAAGTTACATAGTATAGTCGGTTTCGTAATAAATAAATAGATAAACAAATATTTGTGCCACAATATATTGTGGATTCAATATCTGCGCCATATATTGAATCCACAAGATATGGCGCAGAAGGCAGAGCTACCAACTGAGCTGAGAGGCCAGTCCATAAATAGTTAATAATCACAAATAAAGCTTAAAAAAAATGACATTGGTATGACTATTATGGTACATAAACACGACACCTAAACACCAAACCTGAGATTATTTACAAAGCGGACTGATACTTTGAGCACTTTTTGTGACTCAGCATATCGTAAATAGCATGCTTCAGTTATATTGAACTTAGCTCTGTTATTCAATAATGTTCAGATACAAGTACCTACACAATGGTCAGACAAAAATAGACCAGGAATACAATAAATAGATAACTGCTACTTATTAGCTTTGTAAATTACGACTCAATTTGTATTAGTGAAGCCATGACTCATTGTAAACTCATAATTTAACTTATCATGACATGTCTTATCTGAGATGTGAGGGTTGAGGCTGTTTATTGTAACTCTATTTTAATAATGGAACTCATCAAGTAGGTTTGTTATAATTTTTTCGTTCTCACTTTACCATTGGCTCCTATTACAATCCAAGTAATATTACAATATAACTATTAACCACTACTGAACTATTTAAATGTTCAACTAATAAAGACACTTCTATCATTCAAAGAGCACTTCTGGGTTTAACATAAAGACACCAGATTTAAATGATAAACCTAACTAAGCATAAAAAAATGCCAGAAGGAACAAACAGCCGTACAAAATGTAATGTTTATAAATGTTGTTTCTAGCAATATGAGTTGTCCCGCGAGTGCATCCAGCAGCTGGCGCTGAAGGTGTCGGTGGAAGCCACCTCGCTGGCGCGCGCGCTGCGCCACCACACCGACAAGCGCCTCGACACGCAGATCCTGGCCGACGTGGCACGGACCGTGCACGCCGTCAAACCGCTCGTCTGCTGGCTCGATCGGTCAGTTCACATCTAATCTAATCATTTATTGCACTTATGTTGTTGGATACAGGTGAGGTAGACTAGTTTTAATCATAAACCCTGTCAAGGCACCTCAACTAATTTTTCATCCCAGCTTTGATGGTTAATATGTATCATTACACTTCTTAAATGATCACGTGTGTATGCGTGCATGGATTCTGCAGCATAGCAAGTAGTTTTCTAACTATAGGACGTTATAAAAGATATTCTTGTGATTGTTATGAATGAATGATCATTGAGTTTGAGTTTGGCTGCGAGGAGCTGGATGTGACGTGTTGTGTTGCACGCAGGTGGCCGGCGTGCGGCGCAGGTACGGGCGCAGGCGCGGGGCTGGCGGAGCGCAAGGCGGCGCTGCTGAAGCTGTCGCTGGAGGCCGCCACGTGCGCGCAGCGGGACCGGTTCGCGGAGCAGCCCGCGCGCGCCGTGGCCGCCGCCGCCGCCGCCATCGCGCGCCTCGCCGACTACATCGTGCAGGTATCCTATCGTACCCACGTGCGGGTGCCAGACCGTAGCCAGAGCCTGTAGCCATGTGGTGTCGCTCCGCAGGAGGTGGCGGACCCTATGGTGGTGACGCCGGCGGCCCTGGCCGGCGTGTGCGTGCGCCAGCGCGGGCGGCCGCTCGGCTTCGACGTGGTGCCCTCGTACTGCGGACACCACCAGCTCGCCGACATCCGCTTCGGCTCGCCCGCGCACGCCTCGGGCGCCGTGCATCCCGGAGACGAAATCGTTCAGGTGACCACCATCGAAGGAACCGCTCCACCCGTTGAGGTGGAGCGGTTTTGAGCCAAAGTACTATTTCAATAAAGAAAGGGAGTGGTTCGGCTAATTTATCATCCGCACTTGATGTGCAGGTTGGTTATTCCGCAAGAAGACCACTGGCGGGCCTATTTGCATGAACCTTGACACGTGTTGCTCGAACTTTTTAAGTTTTACGACCTGCCGGTTTCCTCACGATGTTTCCCTTTACCGTTTTGAGAGTACTAGCATAGTGAACATATATTTTTAGGTCGCTAGCACTAGACCACTAGTGCTCTCCGGGGGAGTGGTTCACTTTCGTGTTCGGATGGAAACACTCTTAGCGATCGTTTTATGAAGTGAAGCGCTCTGCGAGCTGCATGAATAATGGTTATAATAATGTTTGTGTGGGTGTGGTGTGCAGGTGTGCGGGCAGTGCGTGGTGGGGTGGAGCGGCGCGGCGGTGGTGGCGCGGTGCGGCGCGGGGGGCGCGGCGGGCGCGGCGGGGGAGCTGGCGCTGCGGCTGCGGCGTCGCGGCGCGCCCCCCCCGCGCCTGGCGCCGCCGCCGCACACGCCCTCGCGCGCGCTCTACGTGCCCGTCACCATCGCACGATACAGGACCAGGTGACCCCACACACAGGAGTGCTTGTGACTCAACCATTTGTAATGATCCCGCTTTGCCGAACGTTATATCGAATGAATTGTATTGCAGGAGCATCCTTCACGCGGAGGTGAAGGAGATAGCCAAGGAGAGGGAGAGGGTGGAGTCGGAGGCGGCCTCCTCCTCGGACGACAGCGAGCCCCTCTCGCCCCCCGCCTCGCCCTCGCACCTGCCACAAGACCACACCAGGTACCGACCACGGTACTTCTACTCAAAGCGTACACCAAGGGGGTAGGCCCACTGTTTAGCCGTTCCGGGCGGTAACTTCGCAACACTGAGATCCGTCGTCGTACAAAGATCTAAGACGTCGGTGACAGGGCGGTAAATCTCAAGTGGAGTTGGGCAGGACACCTGGCTAGACGTGGTGATGGCCGGTGGAGTAAAGCCTTGACCGAATGGTGGCCGAAGAAATTTGGGGCGTCCGAAAGCGCAATGGGTCGACGTCATCGTAGGCAGAAAATGAAGGAGGCCTTACCCGGCAATGGGTGATACCGGGCTGAAATGATGAGGCAGTAACTTGTTACAACACTAAAAAAGATAGTTATACGCATATGAAGTCGATGTCGAATGAAAGACCCCTCACAGGGTGCCTCTATCCTGTAGTCGATTTATTAAACAAGTGCCTTACTTTGCTGCGTACTTTACTTAACGTTAGTTCGCCTCCCCTCAGGATATACCCTCCGAAGCCGCGGCCGCTGGTGCAGCGTCGGTACACGATCAGCTGCGGCAGCCCCGTCACCAAGCGACCCAACCATACCATTGAACAGGTACCATTCCTTGAAAACATTCCACATTATTATCACAGTTATTGATCCAAAATACCACGTCCATCTTCTCGGATTTCAAAATTTGCGATAGGTGTTATGGAAGAGGGGTTATTTATTTTCCAAGGTATTTAACTTTCCTCAGAAAAGAACTAAATAGAGCTTCATTTGAAGATCATTGAATGGGGTGACTCAGGGAAAGGTCCTCGAGCCACTGTTATTTATTTTATACATCAATGATCTTCCTAATTTTGAAAAGGCGTACTTGTTGAGTTTGAGAGCATATTATGCCGTGGTTAATGCATATGCATCGGTGCATGTTGCAGTTCTGGCAGCAGCTGAAGCAGCAGCGCCGCGCCGTGTGCGGCAGCGCCGGCGTCAGCCCCGAGCCCGCGCGCGACCATCAGCTCTACGCACGGGATAAGGTACTGCTGCATTGCACGAACCTCTGGTGGACATCTTCGAGCGGGATAGTTCCTCCGTATGCAGTAAATGACTCACTTTAAGTGTGCTCGCGAAGGCTACAGCTCACAGAGCAACTAGCACAGCACTAAAAAAACTAATACAAGTGCAATATGATATGATCACTCGGCGCCATCATAAACGTCTGTGTATTGTCGTTTTCAGGCGGTGTCGTACAGCACGGGCCTGGAGACGAGCCGGCCCCGCACGTGCCTGGGCCTGTCCCCCGCGCCCCCCGCCCCCGCCCCCGCGCCCGCTCCCCCCGAGCCGGCGGACGAGGAGCGGGGCCGCGGCAAGCTGGACAAGAGCCACTCCACGCCGGCGTACGACTTCGCGCCGCCCGAGCCCAGCACGCACCCCCCCATCCCCGAGTCTCCCCCCGCGCCCGAGCCCGCGCCCGCGCCCGCCCCGCCGCCACCTCCAGCGTCCACAGGCGGCCCCTCGCCCGTGAGTTACTGTACTACTACTGAACTGGATTCCTTCTCTATAAGATGAGCGAGTCTGGGTGCAAGAACGCCTGGAACCCTCGCGGCTACATTAATAACATTGTATAATTCGGTTCTCATGTGGGTGTGGTTGTTCCAGGTGGTGGTGAATTCAGCGGAGAAGGCGGACCAGATCCTGCAGTTCCGCAAGTGCAGCTCGCAGATAGAGGAGGCCATGCTGCAGCGGCGCGCGCACGAGGAGCCCGCGCTCCACGCTGCAGGTACATGCCGGCAGCTCCTGCAGCTCGCAGGTAGAGGAGGCCATGCTGCAGCGGCGCGCGCACGAGGAGCCCGCGCTCCACGCTGCAGGTACATGCCGGCAGCTCCTGCAGCTCGCAGGTAGAGGAGGCCATGCTGCAGCGGCGCGTGCACGAGGAGCCCGCGCTCCACGCTGCAGGTACATGCCGGCAGCTCCTGCAGCTCGCAGGTAGAGGAGGCCATGCTGCAGCGGCGCGCGCACGAGGAGCCCGCGCTCCACGCTGCAGGTACATGCCGGCAGCTCCTGCAGCTCGCAGGTAGAGGAGGCCATGCTGCAGCGGCGCGCGCACGAGGAGCCCGCGCTCCACGCTGCAGGTACATGCCGGCAGCTCCTGCAGCTCGCAGGTAGAGGAGGCCATGCTGCAGCGGCGCGCGCACGAGGAGCCCGCGCTCCACGCTGCAGGTACATGCCGGCAGCTCCTGCAGCTCGCAGGTAGAGGAGGCCATGCTGCAGCGGCGCGCGCACGAGGAGCCCGCGCTCCACGCTGCAGGTACATGCCGGCAGCTCCTGCAGCTCGCAGGTAGAGGAGGCCATGCTGCAGCGGCGCGCGCACGAGGAGCCCGCGCTCCACGCTGCAGGTACATGCCGGCAGCTCCTGCAGCTCGCAGGTAGAGGAGGCCATGCTGCAGCGGCGCGTGCACGAGGAGCCCGCGCTCCACGCTGCAGGTACATGCCGGCAGCTCCTGCAGCTCGCAGGTAGAGGAGGCCATGCTGCAGCGGCGCGTGCACGAGGAGCCCGCGCTCCACGCTGCAGGTACATGCCGGCAGCTCCTGCAGCTCGCAGGTAGAGGAGGCCATGCTGCAGCGGCGCGTGCACGAGGAGCCCGCGCTCCACGCTGCAGGTACATGCCGGCAGCTCCTGCAGCTCGCAGGTAGAGGAGGCCATGCTGCAGCGGCGCGCGCACGAGGAGCCCGCGCTCCACGCTGCAGGTACATGCCGGCAGCTCCTGCAGCTCCTGCAGCTCGCAGGTAGAGGAGGCCATGCTGCAGCGCCAGAGGAGAACAGAGAGGAATGGAAGAGTGGGCAAGAACGGGAAGATGACCTGACTTAAATAACCAATTTAGATTTTAACATCTTTTACATCATACATGCTCAGTAAATAGGATTTTCTTTAGCGCAAAGAGGCTGTGTAAGTAGGCGTGTGCAGCCCAGTGCATTGTAAATGCGTTCCATTTTTAAATCACTTATACCGTCACACTATGCTTGATACGTAATGGTTCATTACAGTTCAAGAGCTATGCAAACCTCCTTGGTGATGGTTCATTACAGTTCAAGAGCTATGCAAACCTCCTTGGTGAAACAATCTCTTTTCTTACAAAATGATATGAAAACTTTTTACTGAAAAGATATAGTAGCTCACACTTAGACAATTTAACCTAAGGACCTGCCTTGCATGGATCTTCCCCTCTGCCAAAAGGTACAAGACTAATGAATCTGACATATCTAGCACGTTTATAAAAACCACTTCGTAATCGATCTTTATCAGTGTCAGTATCGGTATCGCGGTGAAAGGACCTCTTCTAAAAATGCCAACATGTGCAGTTGCAGTGTGTAATAGGAAGTCATACACATCAAGCTTGTAAAAGGATGGTGTAACATTTCATATGTAATTATTTTTTTGCATAGTTAATGCTTTTTTCTATTAAAATAATGTAAAATTGTTGTGCGGCGTTTAGCTCTAGAACATCGATTCAGTATACGATTATACGAAAAAGATCGAATCGCCTCGAGTTTCCTGCCGTCAATTATCCGCATTTAATTTTCAACCTTATCACAAAATGAAATAGACTATAATTGCGAAATAATCTCTAATTGCCAAGCAATTTTGGTCACTAGCAAAAATTTAAAATTGTAACGAGACTACCTATGACGTACCTATGAACTCCCCACGAGACTAGTTGGCATTTCAAAAATGAATTTTTGACCTTACTGATTTAGATATTAAGTCGATTTGGCTTTGAATTTTTCCAGACCTGACAGGCCCGAGACATCAAAACCCCGCCCTCCGGTAGCGAGACTAGTGTTAGAAGTGGATAAATGTTTACACACAGTTTTTATCGATATCGATAAAAGCACGGGTGTTCTAGCGAGTAGATTTGTCTTAGCTTTCTGATTGGTTGTGGGTTCAAATCCAGTCGTGCACCAACGGATTGTGTTGAAGTTGTAACGTGTTATTTTATACATAACATTACGTAGCCTACTTGTTTAATTTAACAATGTAGCTGTTGAACAATTTAGGAACTTAAAAAACTTTTAACTTTATACCTTGTGGAAAAACCAGCCCGCACATCAAGTGCGGATGATAAAATTTGCCAATTTGCGTATTCGGAAATCCAAAAGCATAGCATTTGACACAAATTTAGTTCCAAACATTTATTTATCCCACCTTTTATAAGATGGATAGTTTTTGTGACCTTTTACCTTGAAAAACTAACGTAGTCATCATAGAATTTCATGTTATTTTTGAAATAACTTTTAGAACACCTTTATGACGGTGTATACGAGTTTCCAGCTTATTCGCTCTTATTCTAAGGTTGACCCCATATTGGTTCTAAAATGATAAGTTTATTTAGGCCAAATAAAAACATCGATATCTTTGATTTTAAGCTCAGAAAATTTATCAATCTCTATGAAAGTGTCAGTTTTGAGTAGTAATGCTGCCAACTTAATCAAGATGTAGTTTGTCGAGATTTGGGGTAAAAATAGGTTCTTAGTGCAAGTAATGAGAAACAAACAATAAAGGATTTGTCCCTCATGGCATCCTAGAGAGCTGGCTGTAGTTTTACTGTTGTCCAGTCCAGATCAATTGAACGAAATGAACTAGTCTGCCTGTGATATTCATTCATTAACAATTATACATTTGTGTCTGAAAAATAGTACATAATAAGCAAAAATAATATGAGTCATATCATAAATTAAATAATTATCAAAGAAATTGTTATCAAATAATACTAGCAATGTCACACCATATTTATAAAATCATCAGTAGAATAAAAACACCCTTTCAACAAAAGCTGCTTTAGTTTAGTTTTGAATAAATATAGTTAGAATGAAATTAAGTATACAGGGGTTTTCGGGGACGATAAAACGATCTAGCTAGGATTCATTTTTAGAAAATGTCTCCATAATCGTAAAGTAAATAATCAACTTTATCATAAAATCATAACTCCTAGCGCCATCTGTTGATTAAGTCATGAGTTAATGGGACAGAGAACGCCATCTACTGACGAGTAGTGGAGTTTATTATTATGTCGGTAAGATCTAAAAATATTAATATTTAATCAGTATGTAAGTAATTCGTATTTAAATATAATTCACAACAACAGTTTACCAATCAAAAAATACCGAGCGAAGCTCGGGCACCAACTGCTAGTAATTTTTATATTGTTTGTCTTGAACATAAATACCCGACGACCATTAGTGCCATGAAATCTAAAATAATATTCAGAATGAATATTTTAATAAATAAATCTTACTGACTTCGGAAGCCTTACATTCTTTCATACTTAACATAGGGTAAAATAAAATGATGATACGGCATCACTGTTGTGGTTCTCTGTATTTTGAATGTGTGTCACCTGTATATACAGTAAACTTGAACTAGTGTTAAAGATTTGTATTTGTGTGCGTTCATAACAACACAAATAATTGTTGTGTGTGTTACGATCGTTTGAATGTGTGTCGCTTTCGTTTCAGTGTGTGCTTTCCTCGTCCCCCTCAAAATATGGCAGAAAAATTTGTTAGGCTGAATAGATGCAAGGCAAGTCCTTAGGTTAAATTGTCTAAGAGCTCACAGATAGGTATGTGCATAAGTCTACGACTGTTTTAGCAGATACCTACCGGTACAAATATTTTACTAGGTATTAATTTTAATAAAATTAATAGTATAATTATAATAATACTTACATTATTATTGTAATTTTATTATTCTCAAATTTAAATTACATTTTGTCATACCCATATAAATGTTGTGCTATTGTTGTATTGTAAGCCTATTTCTGCCGAAAAGCAGTATTGCTGTGTTTCGAGTTGAAGGGTATAGGTGCCGGTGAAATCACAGACACGTGAGGCTGAACATCCGTATGCCTCAAGTTGATGGTCGTAGGGCAGTGCATTGTAGGGCACGTTCCTGACGTGCTTGACCTACGAGGAAATGCTTTGCTATAGGCAATGGTTACCACTTAACATCAGGTGGGCCATATGTTTGTTCCATCAGCTAGTTAAAAATTTACCTCGCATGAATGATGTAAAGTAGAATGCTTACCTCGGGCATAAGTAGCTATTGCACCCTCGAACTATATTTGCCCTCGCTCGCTTTGCTCGCTCGGGCATCTAAATATCTCGGGTACACTCGATCCATTAGCGCCCTTTGCGAGCTGCGCTCGCACGGGCGCCAAAAAGGATCTTGTTCTGCAAAAGCTCACTTACTGCCCTTGTATAACAATCTACTATTAAATGCGAATAGTTAATAGATCTGTGATTCATAATGGTTCAGTAGCAGTCATTTAGCTTAGCAGGCCGCTAGGTCTGTTGTCGTCTCTATTAGTTGCACGCAAAAAAGAGTCAGGTGAAGTGATCAAGAACTTAGATGGCTTCAAAGTCAAATTCGATGATAAGCCTTGATGAGTTAACATTACATTCATCAAAAAAAAAAAAAAGCTTCAAACCATCGGCAATAAAGCATTGTGTGCAGGTTGCGAAAGCGTGGGGAGTGCGGACGGTGCGGAGGGTGCGGAGGGTGCTGGTTGCCTCGCGCCGTCGTCGGCGGCGGTGCTGGAGACCATCAACATCGCCATGCGCCAGCACCGGCGCCGCTCGCTGCTGCCGCGCCACGACGCGCCCAAGGCACACAGCCCGCCGGCGCCGCCCAGGTACCAACCAATATATTACTTACATACATTTAAAGCTAACTATAAACACACACAACACAACCACTAACTTCATCTGTTAGCATCTGCTAAGAATAAAAGCAGAGTTTTATTGTACACATGCGTCGTGACGCCTAGGATGCTTATCGGTCCCATTCATTTTGTGTAAATGATAATCCTACAGCAGACTGTGCGAGGGAACCCCTATGTCGGTCGGTCCCATACAAAATGTCTGAGGCAGGCGCCGGCAAAACCCACCAAACTACAATGAAGCTTTAGCTTTAGCCGTTCGGATGAATACTAAACTTCGTTGTTCATAATTGCAGGTACAGTGAAGCGCGTCGCTCGCAGGTGTCTCCCCCCTCCCCCCCCGCGCCGCCGTCCCCTCCCCCGCGGCCCTGCATCCCGGGGGTGGAAGCCCTGGGGGTGCTGCGCGCCGTCCCGCGCGCGGCGGGCCCCCACCCCACCTCGCCTCTCAAGCCGCACCGCCCCCTCGACGCCGGCCAGGTTAATACCGCTCATCAGTATAGCTCCAATTAGAAATACATCATTGTAGCCTTCTCTTACATACCTTTTACCTGGATTATTTGGATTGAAAACAGTTTATTTGTCCACTATCGGTTGTAGATCTCGGTCCCCCTCCGCCACATAACGAAGCACGACATCCGCATGATCCCCTCGGAGTCGCGGCGTGACCTGCCCGCCATCAACGCGGAGGTGTCTGCGCCCCCCACGCCCCCCACCCCCGTGGGGGACATCGTGGTGGGCGCGCAGGCCGACAGCAGGGGGGCGCTGTCCCCTACCAGCGCCGTCAGGGGCATATTCCCCACATCCAAATCGAGGAGTTTGAAAAAAAAAAGTTCCATCCTGGCCAGTGAGTTTTTTCTTTTTACATAATTTGATCCCTTTTCCTATTTGCACTTTGTAGATCACACTCCATTCAGAACTCGTGTGGACATTTTACTATCGACTGCTAGCTCTGTGAAGAGATATACAAGGTGTATCTAAATATGTGTACTATGCGAAGGTGGGGGGTTTCAGACCACAATGGTGATCAGTTGTGAAGGGGAGATAATTAAAAATTCCTATTTTCAGTTTCCCATACAAAAATATTTAATTTCATAATGCCTAAATAAATTGACAACCATATCCTTGTAACCCCTTGACCTACTACCTCTGTAGGTCTACTACTACCTACTACCTCTGTAGCTGAGTTTAGGGTTGTCACTTTGTATAAAGTCAGCTGTTAATGTTCAAACTTCGTTGCAGTTTTTTTCAGAGATACCAATCGAAGTTCGAAAAGTCGTTGAACAAAAGTTGTTCCCCGGGGGTGGAAATTCACCCCCCTTCAGGATAGTACACATATTTTGATACACGTTGTAGACCGTCTGGGTTAATCCTTCGCAAGGGTCATGGAAGCCTACTCACGAAATGCACAACACTACACACTCAACCATTCGCACACACCCACATGCACCCATACACACATATACACATACATACACAATCTTTTAAGTTCTCCGTCATTCACAAACACTGGTTCCGTCGTTTGGCATCACAACTTGTCGCCTAAAAAGGTAATAGCTGAAAATCAGTGTTTGCACTTGTGCAATATATGCGCTGAGCTATTACCTTTTTGTCTGGAATGCAACACACACGCCATCTTAATTTTCGTAGCTAGTTTTTGTTTTCTTGTTAAGTTTTTGTTTTGTATGTATCTCCGTATTTTATTTTATTTTTTTATTTTGTGTGTGTTAAATCTAGACAAATAAAGTTTTTATCTATCTATCTATCTAAAGTCATTAGTCAAGCAAAAACAGTAGAGGTCCTAGTATCGTCCTTGACTCACTCCAGAACACATGGGCCGAGATTCCTAGGAGCCGAGTTTGTCTGACGGCGATTGCGGAGGTAGTTCGTAGATATGTGATTTATGATGAAACCGGAGAAGACCCGAGATCGTACAACGATGCCTGAAAATTTTCCCACCCGGATGTCACCATTGACTGTATCGAAAGCTTTGTCGAAGTCAAAGTATAGCACATTAACTTGGCTCCCTTTTGTTGTCCAAATCATGTATAAGGATGTTCAGGTTATGTTATCGCACGCTTTCATCAATGGGTCTTATACTTACCCTGTTAAGGCTTAATTGACAGGGTCGCATGTTTATGTCCAGAGCGCCGCTGCGTGCCGGCGCGAGCGCTGGCTCCGCGCGCCGCGGCGGGGGGCGTGTGGCAGCGCGTGCGGGCGCGGCACCACGCCGCGCAGCCGCGCTGGGCGCGCCGCCATCTGCTGCTGGCGCACAGCCTGCTGTACGCCTATCGCACGCCGGACGTATGTATCCTAGGCATGGCGCGCGGGTAGTGCGGGTAGTGCGGGTAGTGCGGGATGGGGATGGGGACGGGCGGGTACAGGGCGTGCGGTTGGTTGCAGTGTGCGAAGGCGGACTGCATGATCTACCTGGAGGGGTTCACGGCGAGCGCGGCGGGGGAGGTGAAGTCGCGCGCGCACGCCTTCAAGGTGTACCACACGGGCACGGCGTTCTACTTCGCGTGCGACTCGCACGACGCCATGCTGGCCTGGATCCAGCTCATCCACCGCGCCACCATGCTGCCCTCGCTGCTCTCGCAGGTACCTACCACTACATACCACACACTACACACCACACACACACACGTCACGTGTGCAGTGCGCTATTCGGGTGC
Organism: Thera obeliscata; assembly: GCA_947578465.1. NCBI lineage: Eukaryota > Metazoa > Arthropoda > Insecta > Lepidoptera > Geometridae > Thera > Thera obeliscata. The sequence continues at coordinate 14,770,915 of OX387912.1, read as the reverse complement.
GACACCGAGTTGTGCAGTCGAGGACTTGCTTGTGTGGGATATTAAGGCTGTGGTTTAGTGACTGATCACGTAATCTATTAGAAATTGCGATGCCTTTCTAAGCACAAACGACGCACAAATAACTAAAAGTGCCCCCTCTAATGTATCAATCGTAATTATAACTATTTGTAAAAAGCTCGTCCGGGGAAGTACCTACTACCACTTTGTCTATTTCTGCCGTTAAGCAGCGATGCTGTATTGCAATTTGAAGGGTGTGGGTGCTGGTGAAATTACTGGCACATGAGGCTTAACATCCATTGGCCTTAAGTTGGTGGACGCAGGTCAGAGCATCATGGGGCACGTTTCATAATGCTTGTACCATCAGCAAGTTGTTATAAATTTGTTAAATAAAAAATAACTACATCGCTACCACATTTATTTTATTTGGTAGGTAGACTCATCGAACCACTTCTCCGAGACCGACTACTCGGACACGGAGTCCGACAACGAGAGCCCCGAGAAGCGGAGCGAGCGAGACAGAGACAGGGATAGAGACAAGGATAAGGACAAGGACAAGTCCAAGTTCGGATCCCTGAAGAAGCTGACGGGGCGCATGCAGCGCAGCGAGTCCTCGGAGCACGTGGCGCACGCCGGCGCCGGCCACGCCGCCACCAGCCTCGACAGGAAGTATCTGCGGTTCTTCTCACGGAACAAGACCAAAGATGATTCTAAACCCAAGGTAACGCATCGACTGATAGCCAACATCATTATTATTGTTCAAACGTATTCATTTGGGTTCGCAACATTGTATGTGTCACAGAGCAAGCAGTCCGGCGTGCCGGTCCCCACGGAGCAGTACCGCAGCTACCGACGCGCGCCGCCCGACCCCCCCTCCCCCGGGCCCTCCCCCTCGCCCTCCCCCTCGCCCTCGCCCGCCCCCGCCCCCGCGCCCGCGCCGGCCGAGGGGGGGGAGCGGCGAGCGTCGCGCAAGCTGCCGAAGCCGATCAACTACATCCACGCCTCCAACCCCAACCTGCTCGACTTCGAGAAGAGCGACTTCGTGAGCAAGCCCGCGATGCAGCCGCCCAAGCCGAAAGTCACCAAGGTACCCCCGATTGTGCGATCCTTTAGGCTCAATGTGTAAGCCATCACTGAGAGCTTGCGGAAGTGAAGCGTCCTGAAAGTCAAGATGATCTTGTATAGCTGAATGTACATCTTCGAAAACAAGAACCTTGAGAAATTGACTTTTCTTAGCAAATAGAGTTTTAGAGGTTATTGGTTTTAAATATACCAAACATTAGTATACATTAAAAACAGCGTGGCAGATAGCATCGACCCCTGAGATATACATACAGGCATTTATGGCAAATTGATCGGACGCTCATTCATCAATAACTACTCAAATTGATCGTTTTCCCTAGAAAGTGAATGCTGTGAATGCCAAAAGCAGAATGGTACTAGGAGTCCGAAAATAGGAAGCTTGCCCGACCCTATGAAAAGCTTTCGAGATGTCAAGTAAAACCGATAGTGCTTCACCATATTCCTCGATGGCTGTACTCGGTCTTTACGGGTTTTCTGTCAATTAAAAGGGGTGAGTGGCAGCATGGTGAAGAAGGATGTGGTTGCAGGTGCAAGAGGTGGCCGTGGGGCTGGTGACGCTGGAGCAGTTCATGCTGCAGAAGCAGGCGGAGGAGCGGCGCCAGGCGGCCGCCTACTGCGACCGCGTGCTGCTCGGCGTGCAGGCCCATCCGCACCCGCACCCGCGCCGCGCGCTCGACACCATCGGTCCGTATCGAATGCTTATCTCTATGGCGGGTACAGATTTGCGAAATGTAACATGAAAAGAGCATTTCATAAGTGTGGACGCAGGGTGCGCATCTGTTTCCGGCATGCGCGGCGAACATATAATAATCTCAGTCTGTCGAGAACACGCGAAGAGAATGGATAGTTTCCATGGTTCGCGCGCATTCCGCAGTACAGACACTCCCAACCCTTTCACCCTGGGGCGCACCTTTTGTGTTCGGTGAAAAAACCGCGGCGCGCGGCGCGCACGTATTGAAATACAGAGCATTCGCGTAAAGAAGCTCTAAAATAGGACTAAGTACGACGATTGGCTACCCTCATTGCTGCCCGACTCATTTTCTATACAGATAGGGTTCAGACGCACGACACGGTCCCCGCGTAGCCATCTCGATAGCTAGACCTAATTTGACAGTAGATGCTAGAGATCCTTCGGTTTCGCTCGTTCCTAAGTTTCATGAAAAATGTCTGTATCTACAGTTGCTGACGTCATCTACGGGGAAGTTGGCGCTCCGCACAACTCAGGGAAGCCAATCTCTGTGAAAGGAACAGACGGGTAAGTTATACTCTTTTATATTTCATTGCAACCAGTGTCCTTTGATTGCAACGCTGCGGAGACGATGTCTTTCTACGTCTACGAATTATTGTAACAGATCACGTGATCTAATAGGAACCACGGTGCTTTCGCGAGTCCAAAGGGCATTCGAGTAACTAAAAGCGGCCCCATAGTTGGTGTCGCAAACGCTGTACTACATTGCACCCACTTATTACCACATTTATTTTTGCAGTTTTATTTTAATCACTGTTCTTTATAATTATGCTGGAGGTAAGTTCTGGCCTAGATTTTTGTAAATGTTTTCTGAAGCTTGATTTGAAGTGTGTGTGTTGTAGGTACGAAAAGATAGTATACCCGGATGAGTCCCCGACCCAAGCAGCTTGCGGGGCCGACAGCGCGCCCCCCTCCCCCTCCCCCCGCCCCGGCGCCGTGCCCCCCGCGCCCCCCGCGCTGCAGGGCGAGCGCTGGCGGGACTCGCTCAGAAGAAACGATAAGGTTACTGTTGTTCTAGCTGGGTTAACAGTGGGGTGATCACGTAACTTTGTTGCAATCAAATGCTCGTTGCAATCCTCAGTTTTTACATGATTGTGAGCTTCGATTGCAATAAAAACGAATACAAACAAAGCCTTGTGTCTGACAAGCAAGGATTGCAATTCACATTCGTTTTCTAATGCAATCGAAGCTCAAAAACATGTAAAAACTGACGATTGAAACAAGGATTTCATTGCAACAGAAGATACGTGAAAAAGAAGACAGTGAAGTGGCACCACACTGGAACTTCACTGCTATTTTAGATTACTTTGGATTTTTAAAAGGATCATAATAATATTATAAAAAAACGGTAGGAACCAAGCTGTAGTTTGTTGCCTGTTCTTGCGTCGGCTTGGTCACGTGGAACTGGCACCTAGACTCACCTAGCTTTGTGTGATCCTTGAGTTACTATTGAATAAAGACATCTTTGACTTTGAATGAAAGAACATAATTAAGGATTGCTGGAAGTTTGGTGAGCTAGACTTAGAAATCATTATGGAAGTCCCCACAGCTCAGCTGGTAGTCCTGCTTTCTGCGCTGCAGGGCGTGGGTTCGAACCCCACCGAACTGAAAACAAATATTTGCACGTCATAGATGTTAGTTTTTTGTTTGGGTGATTATGTATTATTGTATATTATATAATGTTTTAACAAAAAAAGACATACATTTCAGTAAGTATTAAGTACACCATAAAGTGCTATGGGCTTTGTTAATATATAAAATAAAATAAATTATCAGGTTTCCATTGGCCAAGCTGTGCTTAGTTTGGGGATGAATAAACGTAAACATAGTAGTTTAATCAAAAAGCACAAAATTCTAAACGTTCATTTAATGTTTAATTTTCCATTGTCAGGGTGCTCGATTTTTTATTAATGTGGAATGTTATTAAAGTTGAGTGATATTAATCTATTGAATGTTCGAACAGGTTCACACTCGATTAGATTCGAGTCCCGCGAGCAAATCTACTTCGCAGATCTCACAAAACTCTACCACATCGAGCGATAAGTATGTTCTATTTTAATCAACTCAATGTCCATAATACAATATGTTCAAACTCGTCAAAAACTAAGATGAAAATATTTTGATCTATCAGATAACGTGGTTCAATGATGAAACAGACACGTGGCAATGCTGACTGGCCTCTCAGCTCAGTTGGTAGTAGCTCTGCCTTCTGCACCGTAGGCCGTGGGTTCAATCCCCACCGACACCAAATATTTGTGTGGTGAAACATAGATGTTTGTTCCCTGTCTGGGTGTCATATTGTTTTCTAAGTAGAATGTATTTACAAAAAAATGTATGTAAGTATTATATCAGTTATCTGGTTCCCAACAAGCTATACCTAGTTTGGGGCTAGATGGTGTTGATTGGTGTCTACAATATTATTTATTTACGTATACGTAAAATATTGTGATTTGAATGAAATAAATGAATGTATGTGTGTTGTTGTTAAGTTGGAACAACAACGGCGCGGAGAGTACGTGCGGGGCGGGGGTGGGGGTGGGGGCAGGGGTGGGAGTGGGGGTGCCGGGGGGAGGGGGCGTGTCGCGGCTGCGGCTCATGTTCGGCGGCGGACGGACGCACGCGCAGGTAACACACACCGCGCTATACTATACTACTGCTCGGCCAAGCTAAGCTTTCACTTCTCGTCCATTACGTCACATCGACGCTTAGGTACGGGGTGCAAAAAAGGATTCGTTATGACTTTAAAAACTAAACAAATGATTATTAGATTTTAATTTGTATTTATTGTTTTTAACATTATATATATTATACATGCAAGCAAATAAATTATATCACATTTCGCTTTTGATTTCACTGATATAAATGTCGGAATCATCCCTTGTAGTCAAATTATTGTACATCAGCGATAATAACAAAACTTCAAAAACGCAACTTAAAATTCAACGGACGACAAACATGCTAACCGTACTGACGCGACAGGGTGCTCGCGGGGAGGGGAGCGGGGAAGCGGGCGGGGCGCCGCGTTCCAGCGAAGGGCAAACTTAGCTTGGTGGAGTTATATAGTGCATATTCATTACATGCACATGATTTAGTTTAGGTACATGCATAGTTTGTGTGATGTTATAGATTAATCTTACGATCATCAGACGATTATACCAACTTTTTTTACTATCCTATATCGTCCCACTGCTGGGCAAAGGTCTCCAACATTTTTAACAAACCTAAAACCAAAGCGCTAAAAAAGTTTATAAGTTAGGTGGAATACCTTTCGACATTCATTTATTGTTTATCTTGCTTATGAAGCAGGCCATCTTGCTAATTTATAATCATTGCAAATATCACTTTGAAGGTTCACGTTTACGTTCACGTTCACGTTTACAGATTTTGAAAGGAGTAGATTTACCGTTCGCACGTTTCTCCATAGTTTGCTTTCCATTTCGTAATAATGATAGTCTTAATACATCTTACTATAAGTCATGTGTTGTCTTGCAGACTTCCCCGGTGTCCCCGAGCGGCGGCGGGGGGGGTGGTGCGGGTGTGACGCGGGCGCACTACCCGCACCTGCAGTGTCCGCCCGTCTTCCACCCCGAGACGTACTCCCTCTCCGCCGCACGCGCGCGCCCCCGCCCCTCCTGACCCACCCCCACCACCACCCCCACCCCCAGCACCGACACCGACACCGACCCCGAACCTGATGATCACACGGACCAAGGAGGTACACAAGGAGCTTACAAACTTGGAAGTACATTCTAATAGAGAGCAAATGTCATTGATTTGACTAATAATAAAGTGTGTTGGTGAACATGTTGTGACTTTGTTTATTAATTTTATAGTGTTTACTACACTTAAGGAAATCACAAAGATTTTTATAATGTCCCAAAAGTTAAGAGCCGAGCGGGATTTGAACCCGCGACCTTCCCCTCGGTACGGGGCTGCGTCTAGTCTAGTTGACTATAACGTCAAAACTGTAGATGGAGCCACGGTCGCGTTAGTGCCGAACAGTCCCTAAGAGTTATTCGTCGAGTGTGATTAGGATCCGATGGCGCAGTGGTCAGCGCAGCCCCGTACCGAGGGGAAGGTCGCGGGTTCAAATCCCGCTCGGCTCTTAACTTTTGGGACATTATAAAAATCTTTGTGATTTCCTTAAGTGTAGTAAACACTATAAAATTAATAAACAATTATGAAAAACGCAAGGTGACATCTCTCGTCGATTCAACTGAATGCAACTTCAGTTATCGAGCAGGTTAGTTGACTATAACGTCAAAACTGTAGATGGAGCCACGGTCGCGTTAGTGCCGAACAGTCCCTAAGAGTTATTCGTCGAGTGTGATTAGGATCCGATGGCGCAGTGGTCAGCGCAGCCCCGTACCGAGGGGAAGGTCGCGGGTTCAAATCCCGCTCGGCTCTTAACTTTTGGGACATTATAAAAATCTATGTTGTGACTTATTGGAACTTTCTGGGGGTTTTAGGCAGTGAGTTTCTGCATGCGCGGCTCCATGACTTGTTCCTGCGTGTGTATCCTGTGCGAGACGTATATGGAGCAGGAAGTTAGCAGGCGAGAGCCTCAGGCTAGCGCGCCTTACCTTGACTCTGCGACCAGATCCCGTTTTATAAAATTATATTAAATAAAAAAATACTAAATACTGCTAAATGTAATGAGTTGTGTATAGAGATGGGCAGAGGGTTTAAACCCAGTTGGGCGAAAAGGCCATAAACTGGACAAATAGGGCAAAAACGAATAAACGTCCTTTTAAATGTCCAAAATCAGGGCGGAAACTATAATTAGTCAAAATCAGACTTTTTCATTGAGTATTCGTAAGAAGTACCTGTATAAACCATTTAAATATTAGAACAAATGGCAATTGACCAAACAAGAGGATCTCACTGAAAATAAAAAATGTGTTTGTTGCCAAATTACAGAATTATCAACAAAATCACAGTCGGATGGTATTATTTAAACCAACATTTTACCGCACATGGTATTTGAGATTTGTGCCTGCTAATCGCTGTCACTATCGTAATCATCATCAACCTTTTGAAGTCCACTGCTGGACATAGGTCACTCCCATGGCGCTCCACTGAGCCCAGGGTTCGGTTTGGCTCTTTCTATCAAGTTGCTGCCCGCCACTCTGCGCAAATCGTCGCTCTATGTAATCTGAGGCATCCTACACTACGTTTGCCTAAACGTGGTCTTCACATTATCGGTTCTTCGAATCAAGACCGGCCCACTGCCACTTGAGCTTGCTGGTTCTTTGGGCTACGTAGAGAACTTTGGTCCTCTATCGAATGACCTCGTTCCGAATCCTGTCTTTGAGAGAGACTCCAAGCATAGCTTTTACTACAGCTTGTTGAGCGACTTTTAATTTATGGACCTCTCCTACGTCACTGACTACTAGGACGGACGTAGGTAGGACGCACAGGCTTTCGTTTTTGAGCACTGTGGGATGGGTTACTAGAAGACCTGACGAAGTTTCCCAAATACCGCCCAACCTAGCTGAATTCTCATATCCCCATACTGTACTATAATAATAAAGTAGGGACCAATTCAAATATTCTAGATGTAGAAGTTGATGCTTGACCATTGCTTCTCCATTAGGTTCATATTTGGTTTACGCAAATATGACAATGTTTCCGATTTTTTTAATAAGCTTAGGTGGTTGCCTATTGGGTTTTGCCGGAATACTCATCTCCCTTCCCTCTTGTACAGTGTCATGTGTAACCCCCCTTATCTAAAAGCTAAACTAATCTAAACGCTTTGAATACCTAAATCTTTCTAACTCCACCCTCCACCTTACGGTCTTCTGAAAATCTACAACTTCCTGTCCACTCTTATTCTCTCTCTTCTTTTGTCTCTTAAAGAACTACAAGCCCATCTCTCTGTTTAGCCACGTCTTTAAGCTGTTTTCGAGAGTAGTTACCAATCGTCTCGCTCGTAGGTTCGACGAATTTCAGCCTCCCGAACAAGCCAGGTTCCGGAAAGGCTTTAGCACTATATACTACATCCACACGCTACGGCGGATTATACAGAAGACTGAGGAGTATAATTGACCGCTATGCTTAGCGTTTGTGGACTATGAGAAAGCCTTCGATTCAGTCGAAACTTGGGCAGTGCTACAGTCGCTCCAGCGATGTCAAATTGACTATCGGTATATCGAAGTGTTGTAATGTATCTACTGGAATGCCACAATGTCTATCCGACTTCAGGACCAGAATACAAATCCAATCCACATGCAAAAAGAGGTGAGACAGGGAGATGTCATATCTCCAAAACTGTTCACTTTGGCACTGGAGGATATTTTCAAGATCGTGTCCTGGACAAGGTATGGCATTCAAAGGTTGATGTTCAACGGCGAATTCATCACTCACCTTTTATTTGGAAGACTTAAGGTTATAGCACATTATACCGGCACCGCAACAGCACCGCTCCAAACCAGCAATTAACTTGTCATTCAATTTAGAGCATTAAATCGTGTGTAGTATAATATATTTCATAATGTCAATATGAAAAAGCCAACGGCGGGCAGTCAGAGCTCTTGCCGCTACCACACAACTCGACTCGCAGCCCGCGTGCTGCAAGCGAGCGGACCTTGTGCGCACAGCGCGCCGACAGCATACTCCGAGTCGGCAGCGAAAGCGAGGCGAGTGTTCAATCATAAATGCCATATAACAATATTGAGTTCGCGGTGACAGCAAGCTTGCACCTCGCGGCCACCGCGCGGACTGTGAGCTTACACGTCGCGGCCAGTGCGCGGACTGCGAGCTTGCACCTTGCGGACAACGCGTAGTTAGCGCGCTGGCAGCTAGCCGTATAGTCTAAATTCGAGGCGACGCCGTGCTGCAGCTGCGCAGTTGCGGTGCCGGTATAATGTGCTATGACCTTTAGGCACAATGCTCAGAGACCTCAATATTGTCTCCCAACAGGTGGGTCTAAAAATGAACAAGAGCAAGACAAAAATCATATCTCATGTCACACCCGTGCTGGTACATGTTGGGAGCGATATCATCGAAGTTGTGGACCACTATGTTTATTTGGGTCAGACGATCCAATTAGGTAGAGCCAACTTCGACAAAGAGGTCAGCTGACGAATCCAACTCGGATGGGAAACGTTCGGGAAATTGCGCCACATCTTAGTGATGTAGTGATGTTTAGTAGTAGTAGAGCTCTTTGTGAAGGGCTCGTCCGGGGAAGTACTACCACCATGCCTATTTCTGCCGTGAAGCAGCATTGCTGTGTTTCAGTTTGAAGGGTGTGGGTGCCGGTGAAATTACTGGCACGTGAGGCTGAATATCTGTATGCCTCCAGTTGATGGACGCAGGGCAGTGCATCGTAGGGCGCGTTCCTGACGTGCGTGACCTGCGAGGCATTGCTTTGTTATAGGCGATGGTTACCACTTTACATCAGGTGGGCCATATGCTTGTTCCATCAACTAGTTGCATAAAAAAAAAAAAAAAAAAAAAACATCTTCTCGTCGCAGATACCGCAAAGTTCCAAGACATGCCCCCCACCACCTCCAAGAGCATTGGGATCCTGGGTATCGACATCTCTAGTGACGTCCAGTTCCGTCGTCATCTGGAAGATAAGGCCAAGCTGGCATCCTAAAAGCTCGGTGTGCTGAACAGAGCGAAGTCATACTTCGTGCAGGCCAGCGACTACTTCTTTATAAGTCGCAAGTCCGGCCTCACATGGAGTATTGCTGTCACCTCTGGGCAAGAGCACCTGGATACCAGCTTGGACCCCTTGATTCGATCCAAAGACGTGCTGTGAGAATTGTTGACGATCCCTAGCTCACATGCGGTATTGAGCCCTTAAGTCTGAGGAGAGACTTCTCCTCATTGTGCGTGTTCTACCTTGTATAATTGGGTATCCTCTGAAGAACTGTTTGACATCATGCCAACAGCTACATTCTACCATCGCACTGCTCGCCATAGGCTGAGAGTTCATCCTCACACCTTAGAGCCTGGGTGGTCGCGCACCGTTCGGTTTCAGAGGAACTTTCTGCTGTGGAATGATCTCCCTGCTGAGGTTTTCCCTAAGGACTATAGCATGGGGTTCTTCAAAAAGAGCGTTTTAAAAGTTTTAAAGGGTCGGCAACGCGCTTGTGGTGCCTCTGGTATTGCAGGTGTCCATAGGCTACGGTAACCGCTTCCCATCATGTTGGCCGTATACTTGTTTGTCAACTTAGTTGTGTCATAAAAAAAAAAAAAGAGCAGTGGACTTCTTCAGTCAGATGATGATTATAGATTTACTTGAAAAAAAACTTTTTTAGTAATTTGAACATAGCATTGTGTAATAATTTGTGAATTTTGCGATATTTTACAATAAAAATATATCCGCCCTGTTTTGGGACGTTTACTGGGCGTAAATGGACGTTTATTCGGCTTTTACTCAATACGTCCATAAATGTCCAGGCAAAAACCCATCTCTAGTTGTGTACCAAATGTACGCACAAGATACTTATAGCTTATTATAACTAACCGAAGCGAATTCAACGAAACGCACAACTTTACATTGTAACATGTACTTGTTGACAATACGGTAAGTCGATTTGTATTGTATAGAATTAAAAAAATCTTATCAAATTCAGTAGCCAATCTACATTGTAATCAAATCATTGACTAATTAAGTTATTGTTAAATGAACGCTTAGTATTTTGTGCTTTTTGATTAAACTTAATCGAATGTAACTCTAAAATTATTTAAAAATTAATAAATGTCTTACGATAAACGAATGTAATACTTATCAAATGTTAAAATAATTTCATGAATTTGTATGTACATGTAAGGAAATACTAATATTTAAGATAGTTGCAACTATAAAATGCAAATTGTCCTATTTTCATCCACCATTATAAATATCATCAATCGCATATAAAGTTGTTATAAATCAAACAATATTTCTCGATAATAAATAATATAGTTAGATTAATATATTTTGTATTTGAAACAATATACGTAACGGTATTCTAAAACGGCGTGCTGATTCGACAATGAATAGACTGATTGATGGTAACAAGTTGACAAGCTTTATTGATATTGTTGGTACTTTTGTAACGTGTAGTACCTAGCCTAGCCTAGCCTAGCCTACTGCTGTCTCCCTCGGCGGTGATCACATATCGATTTGTTGCATCTAATCGAATATAAGAGTTCTGATAAATAGTTAAATGTATCTAATGTTGTTATATGAAATTAGCTCAATTATTATATTTAATCTGTAACAAATGTTATCCAAGTTATGGGTTAAATAAAACAGGAAATAATATACCACTATTCTATAAAAAAAAAGGTTGTTAAATTATAATCCTAACTAGTGTACAAAATGTACCTACTCATGTTAAAATAAACTAATGTACGGATGTATGTATGGACGTACTGTAATAAGCTTACAGTTATCCCTCATATCAATTGAAACTGTATTCAAAAGATGGGAAGTTGAAATTGCTATATAATTACACTCACTCCACTCTCAAAACAAGGTGCCTAATTTTAATAAACTAATTCTGGACTTGGAAAAAAACAATCTTGTTGAGAATTCATGAACACTTCTTTTTAAGCTCAATCGTTAGCAAATACACACATCAACTTTTCCTAGGGATATTCCGTTTCAAAATTGATGTTCTGATATTTCGAGATTTTGTTTCTATTTTGATTTTTATTAATAAGCAGTTGTATTTTATTCTTATTAATAAACAACACAAAATAAAGATTGCCATATTGCCTGCTTGCCATAATTCGTCTCTGAAGAAATTATTTTCAGTTTTTGTAAAAATCAACAAAATGTTGAATATCCCTAATGTTGATGAGCGTAGATACATTTTTGCTATATTTCGCTGTATTGTTCAGGCCGGCTGCACAGTATCAGAAATTGGCAATGCTTTTGATGCGTGCTAAAAGGCGGATTGTAGCCGGATGCAAGTTTCGGAGTCAGAATGTTTCTGTTGTGTGATAATGTGCGGTTGAGTGGACAGTGGACAGTGCGGCGTTGGTTCGTGTCGTCCATGCTAGGTGTAAGAGGTCTCTATTGGACTGAGGATGGCGCGAGCGGTACTGCTACCCGTCCAGCGTTACGCATTAGTCGTTATCTAATATTATGCAAACTTAATACTACATCCTAGAGTTCGCGCTAGATAACTTTGCGAGTGACTGATGGCGGAACATTTAAAAAACCTGACTGGAAATAATCTCCGCGTTATCTTGCGCGCACTCTACTTAGCTTATTGTTCGAAACAATTTAGTGACATCAAATAATTTTTAATTTTATAAAACGTACATTATGTTACATAAATAAAAACATTTAAGCTAAACGTTAGGTTGCCATGCGAGTACATTGTTTGGGATCGATTTGTAATAGATAGCTCGTTCTCATTTGGAATAGTATACAACGCTTATGAATAGAGCAATGACCCTGTCACGATGTCTATGTACGAGTATGTACATTATTGATTACTATTTAGTTAAGAGTCGCTCAATTTTAATAATGCGTGCATGTGTTGCTTATAAGTATCGTTATTAATACCATTGATGATTTAAAGTCAGGCAATTCTTATATAGGATATTGCAAACTATAATGTCTTGACTTTTTCCAAATACCGATTAGGTACCTGTGACCTTCACTTTGTCGTCGTTCTATCGATCTATTCTAATGCTTTTCTTTCCGGTTCTTTAACTCTTATCTATTCAAAAGATATATTTTCAGTGTCACAGGTTTTAGGGATTTCCTTTTCTGAATTTTATAACGTAGTAAGGATTTTATAGCTCTCTCTATTGCTTTGATAAGCGTCCTTAAGCTTGTGTATGAGAGCAATAGTTATCGAGCACGTCTCAGTTCCGTAAGTCATCGCTGGCAACACGCACTGATTGTAAGGCTCTCTGTGAGAGATGTCATGTTCCATCCAACGTGAAAATTGTACACATTGATATTAGTCACATTTAATGCTCAAACTATTACCTAGTTTTTAAGCATTATAGGCTGTTACTAACGTACAATTGTACACGCTGTGAACTAATGCACTTGTTCTTTGTTCATTTTTAATACAATTTTAAATAGTTACGCAATAAAATAAAGCAGAATAAATGGTGTGAAAAATATCAGTAACTACCTAATTTAACGAACAGACGTTTTTACCAATATAAATTAAGGATTTTTGCTTCCGTAAGTAGCACTAATTATTTCCTATTCTATAATAATTAATATCCAATAAAATATTGTAATTTTATATATAATTTATGTAGTTCAAAAGCTCGATCAACGATCGCAGGGTAACCTGTAAGATATTAAAATATATATTTTTGTCTTAGAATTAAATTGATTTCGAGAAATATTTTATTAAGAGTGCTATTGTATTACCTACTAAGAAACATTGTATTCCTATTATTATTTTAAGTTACTTATTTTGGCATAAAGTAGATAGGTAAACGCAACAATGCTGTACACAATCTTTCTGGATGTCTTAATAAATTTTACCAAGAATTGTGATTTTTATTTTATTAATTCAAAATCTAAAATTATTGTATTACAAATACTAGTTGGTAACCGAGCTTCGCTCGGAATTTTTTTCGTTAATTTGTATTTTAAAGAAATCATAAGAGTCATAATTATTATCATCTTTACCGGTTTATTCTTACTGAACAACGCCATCTGGTGGACATGCTTGCAGTTAGTTGCTCACAATCGTCAATAGATGGCAGGAGCAGTCACATATTCAGTTTATGTTTAATTATTGAACTCGGAAAGAAATAATCATTTTCTTAAAATGAATCCTAGCTAGATCAATTTATCGCCCCCGAAAACCCCTGTATACTAAATTTCGTGAAAATCGTTGGTGCAGTTTCCGAGATCCTAAATATATATATATACAGGGTTATTCATAATTAGCTGCAAATACTCAGGAATTAGGTTCAACAAATAAAATAAAAAATATTTATGAAATGTTTTTTTTTAAGTTTTGTTATGAAAATCCCGAGAAAATCGATAAAGAATATCCTTTGGAATCACTGGCACCTGACCTATTTTGACCTTTGATCCGCGCCCGCGCGCCGTGAGCGACACTCTGCGTTCAGTCACCACCTGGGTGGGTCATCGTCCTGCTCTCCATGGCAATCATTATGCAATAGCCGTAAAAAATAATAAAAATAAAATTTTGATACAAAAACTTAAATCGAAACTTAAAAAAAATCATTTCATAAATATGTTTTATTTTATTTGTTGAACCTAATTCCTGAGTATTTGCAGCTAATTATGAATAACCCTGTATATACAAGATTTTCTCGTTTAAAGGTATAAGATTAAGAGCTAGGTGAGTCAAGGTGCAGGGGCCTAATTCTCGGGCCGATCTCGATCATTTTGCAATTTTATCTTATTGCTTCTTTTCGAACAGAGAATGACAGATTTCCTTGAGTAATTCATCAACGACCTCATCGTAAAAGCCTCGACAGCTACGATATACAGAAAACGTAGAAAAAGTGCGGGGTTGTGCAATGCCAAAAATAAAATAATCTCTTAGAAAATCTCGGTCGGCCCGAGAATTAGGCCCCTGGTTCTATGCGATTAACCTTTAGAAAAACAGTACCCCTTTCGCGAGTTGATTATACTCTTTTTTTGACTAAGTGTGGTGTACACAATTTTAATAAAGAAACTAGAAGTTCTTTAGGTGTCGGCTAGGGATGCTTTTTGTTTTTCTACTCAAAAAGGCGCAGCAGACGTGGGGACAAGCTTCAGACAAAAGTCTCGGTAGGGAACACGCCACTAAGTAGGTAGGTACGGCTTGGTTCCTACTGTTTTTTTGTATGATCCTTTAATAATTTAACCATAAAAATCGATTGTAAACTATTCAAAAAAAAAATATTATGATAGCGTTGCTTTATTTATTTAATCAGATGTTTTAGCGACACCTCTCATTTGTTTTTTTATACCATACCCCCTCTAAAAAGCTTATTTTATTCACTGAAAACAGTGAATAAAAAGCCCTTTTATTCACTGTTTTGGTGTTTGAATTTGGAACACACAAATAAGGTCGACCTTCATATCAATACTACACAACCTCCTTGCGCCAAAAATACTCTGACTTGATTGGTCGAAATTCTTAACAAGGAGTTCAGACAATGCTAAACTCCTTGGTTAAATACTGTTTTGTGTTCATATTCATATTCATTTATTCATTGTTTCATGTGTATTATAGGTCTTAGGGGGTAATAACGTCCAGAACATGAGCCCCGCTGGGGCATTACGATAAGAGAATCTAGCTTAACAATAAAATCTTAAATCTATGTATGACTATTTGACTTGGACGGCTTAGTAATATTTAGAGGTAGGTAAGGTGTAGTTTTAAAATCTCTGTTCTTTGTGGTCATTGTCATATATTAGTAAAATGGCGCTATTTTGAATACTGTACCTATGTAAGTTAAACAACACAAAGTTCGGTAATAATAAATCGATTGAAAATGCATTCTAGGGATGTAAAAGTTGCGAGTTTTGTTATTCAATTGAATTGTTTAGTTTATGAAAGAGAGGTCGGCCAATCTGTTTGCATTAATTTAACCTTGCTTGTTTTCAAATAAAATCAATATCAAAAGTTGTTGATTTTATGTCACAATAGTACAAAGTTCATAGTTTTTAATCCTTTTTCACTTCATCACCATCATAGGCTTAAGAAGTCCACTGCTGGACATAGGCCTACACGTTTCCAGGAAGAACGATTCTGAGCCCTTTCCATCCAGCGACTTCCCACGATCTTAACAATGTCGTCAGTCCATTTGGTGGGTAGGCGCCATACGTACATTTTTCGCTTAAACCTTTCTTTTTCTCGAAGTCATGGTATAAAGTATAGTATGCAACTCTTGAATAAACCGGATTTGTATCGAGGGCGTATCAACTCGCGAGGGGGAATCACTCGCGTCGTTTAGGATTCTAACACTTGAATCACTCGCTACGCTCGTGATTCAATAATTATGAATCACTCCCTACGGTCGTGATTCATGCGTTAGAATCCTTCACTTGCTCGTGGATCATCTATGACCCTCGATTTAAATCCGTCTTTTATTCACTAGTTGCATAATATACTATTAAACGGTAGAAGAAATAAAGTGCGCTTTATTTGTCTGTCAGCGTTGTCCTAGATACCTAGCTAGCTACAATACTTGCCGCCCGTGGGGTGCTGAGTCGACATCCAACAGCCAATTGCCGGAACAAAAAACGATAAACCTCTGTCCCCCGAGCTTATAATTAACATAATAAATTAACTAAGACGAGAATGAACTGGAGCTGAGTGCGATTTAATAACCGAGACGGCTAATCTAATGAACTACTTACCTACTAAGATGTAAAAAAATGTAGCGCGACCTACTTAGTGATCACATTTACCAGTTACAGTTATTTTTCAGACCATTATTTTAGGAATTATGTAGACTAAGCTTGAGATCCGACTGCCTCATTTACTAATGGAAGTGTAGAGGCTAGGTACTTAGCCACAGGAATCGGGCTGACGCGTATGATTTTGATATCGCGTCGCCAGTCGTCTCCCCGCTCACACTGTGCGAACATGTAGCCTTAGTGCAAATAAACAAGTATTTGGCATATGATTTTGTTGCTGCATCATCCTCCAGAAAAGAAGATAATGAATTTAGGGGTAGCATCTCTTCTACAACGCCTAAAGACGTATTCGTGACAAAATAACGTTACTTAGCAATCTGTACCGGACGCGTTTCACTTACCTCGTACCTGCAGCTGGAATTATGCGCATTACGCAAAATGGCCACTTTGGACGCGGTTGGTTTGTTGTTATCCAGTTAATTTGGAATGAATCCTAATGCCCACTATTAGAATATATAATTGAAAGGCTACCTCCCTGGCTACCTCTACAATGAAGTAGGGATAGCGGCGAGGCTGCGGCCGATGGCTGAGGCGTTAATGCCGTGTCACAAAATACCCTCATTTGAATACCGTACGTTGTTTTATGGTAATGCCGGCCGCCGGACAACGGTCCGCACGCTGCGTAGCACGGCTTCTACGGCGTAGCGTGGTGCTACGAACCGCTACCACTTTGATCATTGCTACATTATAATGTCAAACGAGGTTGGTAATGCCCCGAATTCCTAGAAATCTTTTTCGAAAACAGACATTATCAGTAGGTCGGTTTGGTAACTAAGGTAGAGGTATGATAACACCCACTTATGTAATCATCGCTCCAGGATAACGTTCGTATCATCTCGTCCATACGTATAGCTGCAGGAGGCAGGTAGGTAGGTAGGTACGCTACCTGCTTCAATAAATATTCGTGGAGGACTAATACATCAAATAATAAATATTAAAGCGCTAGCTCGGAAGCACTCTCGCAGATTACATCTCATATCTATTTCTCATCGTTTTGTAAAGTACCCTACCTGACTATTTATTTGTTTTGCTCTTTGGTTTTTTACAGGTTACTTTATTTTATACGAGCCTAGTTAGATATAGCATAGGTTGATGTGCGCCTACGACTACAAAAATGAACCTAAAATCAGTTACAAACTCAACTCAAAGTTTCTGATATTTTTGGTCTGGAAAAGTTGCCTTGATGCCTTGGAATTTATAAGATAGGTAATAAGAACATCTTAATACAAACATTAGAATCGGAAGTGGAATGCCATAAAACTGATTAATTCCTAAATATTTAGTAGACAGGACCAAAAGTAGGTCATTTTACCTATTACCTACCTACCTAATTTTATACCTGCAACGTAGGTACTGCAAAATACCAACAGATTTCCATATTCGCTAGATACCGATATCATCTTCCATGACTCTAACGTAACTTTCGGAAACGGAATTCAGATGACCGACGCCGGCACCAATTAGAGTCTGCTTTTGTCTGGAATCTTGTCAGCATTGCATTTGTCGGCCGCCCGATAGCCAGTAACAAATATGCGGCGCTGCACTATACTACGTAGGTACTAGGTATAGATTATATACCTATCTAAGTAGACTAGGTAGGTAGGTCTAGGTTCCAGTGCCAGTGGTGCGGGCGTATCGTGTTGACTCAGCGCAGCCACGGCCGGGAAATCACAGATCACTTTATCTGTACTAGTGATGTGCCGTTCATTTGTTGATTTACGGAAATATAACTTTATACAGGGGGTTAAAGTGTGAATTAATATTTGTTTTGCACTTTTAATAATACTGGATTCGCTAATACCTATTATTAAAAGTGGGAGGCGTAGAACTCAAAGTCAAGTATAGTAAGTAGAATAAAAAATAAACCATTTTTGTCAGATTTGAAGCAGGGAACCGTTTAAAAAATGTTAATTAAAATAGGAATGGGCCAGATTCAACCAATATTTATTATTAAGGAATAGATAAATAAGAAATGAATTGGTGCATTTTATTTTATTTTTTAACAAAATCCACAGTTCATACAAAATGTATCTTATAATATAGCTTAAGCTAATAACGGATTTACATTTTTAGCCTATAGATATGAGTGTATCGTCATTATTTGGAAGTGAATGGAGAATGGTATGGAATATGCTACTTTTTTACTCGTAGGTAGTTCCAGCTTCTATTCATTTATGCAATGTTAAATACACGGATGGTTAATAGGTTCCGTATCGGATGAGTAGGTTGTTGAATGGCTGTGTTACATCCCTCGCTGTATAAACCGTATTATATTTATCGAGGCGAGGTGATGCGCGGTGCACTGCTCTCGCTGTTTACTCGGATCTACCCTCTAGTCTAGTCTAGTCTAGGCGTAAGCACAGACTATAGGTAACCTAGTGTGTACTGTACTTCAACACAGGAATTTGTATAATATAGCTTGCAATAGAAACGCCTCTATTGTTCATATAAAAAAAATGTTCCTCTTTACCGAGCCTCCTGGCTACGACCTTTTTTAGAGCTCAATGTCTCAAAGCCACTCGAAATATGATTAAAAACTATGCTCGTATTTACGAAACGGCGTACAGTAAACTTTAGAATAACAAACAAAGTCGTTCCAGCC
Source organism: Thera obeliscata (assembly GCA_947578465.1). Classification (NCBI taxonomy): domain Eukaryota; kingdom Metazoa; phylum Arthropoda; class Insecta; order Lepidoptera; family Geometridae; genus Thera; species Thera obeliscata. The sequence continues at coordinate 14,752,120 of OX387912.1, read as the reverse complement.
GCTACGAGCTCGTAAAAATAATACCTCTGCGACTCTCATTGTAAACGAGCGAAGTTTTTCTATTTCCTGCGCCCCCCCTCCCCCCTCTTCCTGAAGGGTCCCCTCCCCGCTGAAAGGCGATGATGAATAGTAACATCACCTGTCTTCGAAGTTGAGCCCAAAAGGCCAAACTTTTGGTCCGTCAAGTTCCGGGAAGCGATTACGAATGGATGTGAATAAAAAGTTGGACCCTTTCTAAAGAGGTGGGTATACTTTGCTCTTTTGATAGCGCGGCTATTTAGGCTATTCAAATAACATGTTATATCCTTACCGTGTTATTCTGGTGCGGCTCTATTGGCGCTGATGCTTAGATCGTTTCTAGTCATTCAAAGGTTGATGGTTCGAAGGATGGTTTAATATTTTTACCAAAACGTCTATCTACGAGTAGGTACTTGAAAACAGTTGCTGTTTTTATGAGCTAATAGCAAATGTCACAGTAGCAGCGGTCACCCATTGCAATGGTAACTATAGAAAGTAGCAAAACGTTTCAAGTCATGACCTAGGAAGTTAATCATAATAGCGTGTGACGGGTGGCAAACGCATCAACGGGTTTCGACTTAGCTTATCTGTGTCAGTAGGTCCTCGGCCTCTTCCCGAGCTAAGCTGCAGCTTAGTACCTAGCGACCTAATCTTATGTCATTGTCACTGGGCTAAGTGATATTAGCATTAGAAGAGCTACCTAACTATCTCTAACTACGAATACGTATCTGTATTTAGAATGTGAATAATAAGCCATGTTTTGAGAATAAATGGCTTATTATTATTATACGAGCTGGTATGCCCGAGCTTTGCTCGGTTTTTATAACGCTTTTATTAGCTTCACCTGTATGTATGTATGTAACCGACCTCTTTGAGCTCGATTTGTCCTACTTTGAACGATCAGATTTGATTCAAACTTTGCACACCTGTCAAAGATCGATGACAATGCAATAATATGAAAAAAAAAAGAAAAAAAAAAAAAGTAAAAAGTAAAAAATAAATTATAGTTTAAAAAACTAAAAAAAACGCTTTTATAACTAATTGAACTAAAAAGTTAAAAATAATACTGTAATAATCAATTGAAAAAATTATATTATTGTACAAAAAGCGGGGGTTGCTTGATTTTGATTGTTGTAAATATTTTATCAATAGTTTATTATATCTGAAGTTATTATAAAAAGCACCCCACGCTTTTTTGTACAATAATATACATTTTTCAATTGATTATTACAGTATTATTTTTAACTTTTTAGTTCAATTAGTTATAAAAGCGTTTTTTTTTAGTTTTTTAAACTATAATTTTTTAATAATGTTTTTCGATCTTACTAACAGCGCCACCTGCTGGAATAGCTAAAATAAGCTTATGTATAAGTTGATTAATAGATAAAGTTGATTATTGAAAACAATAAAAAAAGATTTTCTAAAAGAATATCCCAGCTATACCAATCGATTAATCGCCCTCCAAACCTTCTATACTTACTAATTTTCATGAAAATCTCCGGTACTTTTGTGTCGAGTGTTTACGTAGAAATTCAATAGATGGCGTTCTCCGTGACACTAATTCGTGAATTTCACTACTCGGCAAGAGATGGCGCTATTTTTTTTTATTATTAAAATAACTTTTAACCCGAGTCTTTTCTGAAAATGAAACCTAGCTAGATCGATTTATCGCCCCCGAAACCCTCTGCATACTTAATTTCATGAAAATCGTTGGCGCAGTTTCCGAGATCCTAAATATATATATATACAAGATTTTCTCGTAAAGGTATAAGATAAGCTACGATACTTGTAATGTAGGTACTTACATTGTATCGAAGATATCGTTATGGCCTTATTAATTCTAATATTAGTTATTTTTATTTAGTCTAGCTCTCTAGACAATGGGGCTGACAGTGATCTTAAAATTATTCCTCCGTTAATTTTGAAGGGTTTCAATATTCTATTGTAAGAATAGATGAATATCTCGATGCTTTATTATCAGTTCAAGTAAGTAATAAGCATATTGCGAACATCGAGATGTAAGCCCGCGGCGTACACCTTCCCTTTCCAAGTTATTTAGCTAAGCTATAACTTTTGTTACAAGTAATATAACTTTAGGATTCCACATTTTAGGTCTTGGCTAAACATACATAATTATTTCCATCAAGAACGAGCCTTCTCCAACCACCGTAAAATGCTTCTTGATACAATAAATTGGTCTGGTATTGCATAAGAGAAGAGAGAGACCTACTACATTTATTGTCGTGGTCTCGGTTTTTACTTTCTACGTGAGAGGTAGCTATGTCAGAAGCTCTTTGACTGAATAGGTTCAAACTCTACTAGGTTATAACTCAAGTGACTATCTCTCCCCCCCCTACCACGCCCCCTCACCTCCCCGCGCCCGCCGTCAAAAGGCCCGGTGACGGCCTCGCTGAGTCCTGACGGGTGACGGGCCGACGCGCGCTCCGTAAACAGTTTATGCAAAACGACGAATTGAATAAAGGGAAGGATCTATCGTGGGTCGCTGCCGATGCCACTAGGCTCGCGCTCACACAGAAACTATACCGAATCTTCAGTTAATACTGCTACGTTTTTAACTTTCTTTAAAACATTTGACGATGTAGGTATAAAATTAAAAACTAAAATAATACTCATAATGAAATAAAAAATAAATGCACTAAACACTGATGATCTTTTGAAAGACTGGTGTGTAGTATATTATAATGAATCAATGTTTACGAGATAATTTAGAGATATAGATAATTTAGAGAAATAGATAAAAAAATCCTAAAATTAAGTTACAGTTCGGTGCAAGTGCGAGTCGCTGTTGGCTCAAAGGCAAATGAGATGCGATAGTGTCGCGATATCGTTATACACACGTACCGTTATTCAACGAGTTCGATACGTTTAGCGAGTAACGCCGTTATTGAACAAGCGAGTCGCGGGTATAGTACGGGACCCGCCTTATCGGATGAGCAAGGGACGAATATCAATCATATTTAGTGTTATGTTCACCGTTTACTTTGCTACAAATTCTTGCTAAAAGGAGTCGCTTACTACATATTTTATATCATACAGTGTGATCATTTTATGAAGCGCTGGGCGCAGTTTGCTAAGTGTTCAGCTTTATCTTCATATGGATGGGGGACCGCTAGTATCACCTTACAGGCTCGATACACACATAACTGAACATATCGATGTTTTGTGTGGTTATAAGTAGTTAAACATGACATTTTGTACTTTCGAATAAGCAATTAACATTAATTCGTGTAGATACCCTTTCTTAATCTCAACACTCCATCGAGCGTAATTAACCACAGTTTTAGTTTTTATCTCTGGTTTGTATCACCTCCGCCCCTAATTGAATTTAATTGAAATTGAATTGAAAATAAAGTTACTCGAACCAGTTCCGCGTGTGCGAGACTGTTGAATTCGTCGAGTAATCGTCTTAATTGGGAGTCACCGTCATTCACTCGTTTTTGCGACACCCCTGAATCGTCCGGTCATGAACAAGCAACTGAAACTAGAGAGCTCGATAAATAAAATCAAAAGTTTGCACAAATCTGCTGTAGGTTCAACAAGCAGCTAGATTAGCTAGCTAGCCCAGCGTGCGCGTAGTTAATTCGTAGCACGACGTAACCCGTACGTAGCATGTACGTAGCTGTTTCGTTACGCTAGTACATTATTTAGTTCCGTAGCAACATAAACGTGCGTAGGTTCATGAAGTTTACTTATTTTTTTCATGATGCTTTTCATGATGAAATAAATAAATTCTGTGGATAATCCACACAACACTATGATAGTCTCAAATTAAGCATCGCTTGTACTATGGGAACCAGATAGCTGGTATAATACTTTTGTCCTTTTTTTCTGAATATATTTTAGAATACAATATGAAACCAGACAGAAAACACAAATGTGTGTTGAGCACACAAATATATGTTCTCGGTGGGAATCGAACTCATGAACCTCTTGCTCAGTAGAAAGTTCACATTCTCAGTGGTAGAACTTCAATTGAAGTTGGTGTGAATGAGACGAATCGCGTTTTCATTCGGATTGTTACAGCGCTAGCACTGTACAGCACAACACGCACCACACTTTGGCTTTTCTAAATGGTTTTATTATTGAGAATAGCTTTTTGTTAAAACAAAAACATTACAAACACGTTTTCGGACCTAAACAAATTACAAAGGTTGCTTTAGTTTTAAAGTTATTAATTCAAGAATTTAATTACTTAATTATGTAGCTTTATTTACAAGCACACAGCTAGCGTGAGGCCAACGCCTGCGAGCCTCCGTTCCTGCGTTACCGTGTCCCTTGCGGAGCGCTGTCCCCGGCGTCATGTCCCGCCGCTAGCAATTAGCATTTAGATTAAACAAATAAACGGCATCGCGGCGTGACCTGCAAGCAGGATCCGCTTTATTTATTATCTAATTATTTTATTTATTGCATTCCTCCGGCGCCGGCGCTGCGGACACGCCAATGATTTATTACACGAGTTACAGCTTTGTTTGCTATTCATTTTGGATTTTTAAATTTAGCAAAATGTCCTTTACATCCTGGTCAGAGATCGGGACGATAATACAGTGACCATCGTTTATTTACCTTCCTATACAGAGAGGGAACCAACTCACAGATCAGACTTACAACCGTTCTTCCTGGATATGTAATCTTATTTCCAGCACTAGACATGATGATGCACTGGTCTGTGTAATACAAAGTTTATTTTTGACTAAGTACAGCAAAGCAAAGAGGGTTATTATTTCGACCTCTATGTATTAGTATGTATGTATGTTAATCTGTTCCCTCATAACTTGTAAACTGTTTATCAGAATTTGACAAGGAAGTATCGATGGAAGCGTCTGAACTGTCTACTATGTGCTATGTGTATCGTTACATTAAATTGAATGTGGGTAGACATAATAGTAATGAACTAAAAAAATATTGTGATGTCGTATTGGGCTTACTTAGCACATTTCAAAAAACAAATTGTATTTCAATAACCAACTACAACAAAAGTATTTGTGACTTTGATTGAAGTTCTCAGAATCTGCTAATTCTATTATCATTGACCATATTAAGTTATTTAGAGAGCTAAAGTTACCTAATCTATTAGTTAGATTTAATCATGTTGTCAGCATGTCAAGCCTTACGCACATCTAAGCTTTCTGCGGTGACGATCTGTGAAACGCTGGCAAATATCGCTGTCGTATCTGAAAGCGTTTCACTGATCGTCACCGCAGAACGCGTAGATGTGCGCTTAAATGTTGTGCATATGGTATTGTATAAACAGCGTGATATTTGAAGCGGCATCAGTGCTCGGTCATGTGCTCGGGATCACTAAACCCGCCGGCGCCGGTGTACTGACGGCTCACTAATACTGTAATTAATGCTATCACAACATTTAACGCATTTACGCTACGGCTGCAACATGCCTTACAACTATTCAAATACCTATTACGTTTTGTAAAATGTGCCCAAGAACTACACACCCTGATACTTTCATCTATTTTCCACCAAGACGTGAGGCTCATTTTTGCATAAAACTTTCAAGTTCCACTATAATAACATTTGCGGTTATTTTTTCCTGAACACTTCAAACTTAGCTCTTATAAGCGGGTTAGTGTTAAAATCCCCTAGCAACCTTAATGCCCGTAGCACACCTCCACTGCGGAACTGTTACAGCAGTACCGCAGTAATTTCGTCATGTCTTGTCCCGTGTAGGAGTTTCGTTAACGGTTCCGCAGCAGAGGTGTGCTACAGGCGTTAGTTATGTTCAAAATCCAGGATAATGAATTCTCTTAGTACAGGAACAGTTACGCGTGTTGTCGACTCAGCTCGGGAGACGCTGTCTGCGCCTGAATAATGAATAGAGAAGTAACGCACTATCAAAGGCGAGGCTGTCATGCCGCGTCTGAAGGACGAACAACGTCACATCCACCATATTTTATTTAAATATTTAATTAAAATTTACAATAACCTATAATTTAAAATATCATAAACTTTTCTATAAAACTTTTCATTGCAGCGAGCCATCGAACAACATACGCGTGTACAACACTATTCGGCTAACAATGAGACCGACTACTCTAACTACCATAAATCAATTTAGCCTGTATGTTGTTAGCACAGAGCCCAGTTTGGAAGAGCAACAACATCCTACCGTCATACAGTGCAAACTAGTACGGAGGGTGACACTTGACTGGACAGTGACTTTGTTTACCGACTTACCTTATTTTTTTCTGCAAAGCAATAGTTTAGTGTATTTATGCCTCACACTTGTAAATACCTGCTCAAAGTTTAAGCTTAAGATTATGTGTACTATCAATTAAGTTAAGTGGGTATTTACTTTTCTATACTTCCAATTATTTAAGTTTTATGCATAGTATAATTAATTGTAAGTTTGTAAACCTCCGTTTTTAAATAAATAAATAAATAATAATATGCACACCCTGATGTAATGGGGGACTGACCTTACCTACTTGCTATCATTTAATGCTGTAGGTAAGGAAATGCAATTATCGAAACTTTTCGATAATCGATAATACGATATTTATCGCTCTATTTCTCGATAATTATCGGTTTTTTGTAAAGGGAAACCTTCATGTTTTGGTTTGTTATTTAATTGTTCTATTTGTCCTATTAACCCAGCAAGATTTACATATCTACTATTATTTATCCATTTTAACTTATTTGTATATATTAGATTACTACATAATATATATTATATAATGTAATAGATTTTTTTTTCTTTTAGCTTCCGGTCTTTCAAGGATTTAATAAAGAAAACAGCTTAGACTAATTGAAATATAGTAATATATATTTATAACTGTTACTAATCGAATCAATTTTAATTAGCTAACACTTTCCCTTTTAATATGAACTATTTTAACAACTGGGTTCTTAAGTAAATCAGTAAGTACAATGCTTGGACTAGTAATCATTATCTATAAATGTTTCTTATTAATCAAATATATCATTTACACTTTTTTAACATTTTTGTATCATTAGAAATAAGAATGAACTATTGGTATTAATTGTTCATTCATACATTTTAGACAGCACTAGTTTAATGAATTTTAGCAGCCTTCTCCTGTTGGAAATGTGTGCGAAGAAATGACAAACAATCAATTGTTTTGTCATTAAGGTTCGTGCGCAGTTTATTGCACAGTATTCCAGCCGCAAAAAAGGCACGCTCACTTTCGACACTTGTTGGCTTAATTGAACGAAGCCATCCATAAGCTTTAGACAATAACTGTCCTCGGTCACCTCCATTTTCAAATAATGACATTTCAACCTTAAGCAGAGTCAAAATGTCTTCTTTAGCCGTTGAAACATTTCCAACTCTGCTTTTGCCCGTTTCATCATAGCTAATTTTGCTGATTCTTTGTCTAATCATTTCTTTATTTGATAATGGGGTGCTGTTGACTTGACTCGGCGAATCTTCACTAGGAGATTCATTGGCATCGTTGCTGGAAAGAATTGTTGTAGCTGAATCGTATTTCAGAAGCTCTAATATCATTTCTTGCAGACAATCCTTAGGCAAGCGGGGATAAACATCAGAGTAGTTTTCATTTTTATCAAAATATTCAGCGGGGCTGTGAAGGTATTGCATTAGACTTGCAACTGGTAGTCGCCTTTGCTTTATCCTTTTCCTGAGATTTGCATGAAGCTCCTCACTAAGTAATGTGTTGCGTGCTTTCAGTTTTTCAAGCGCAAAACTTGTAGCAACATCAGCACTGAGTAGAGTAGCATCTTCTCGACATACAGCTTCAACAGTAACCTTCATTACATCGAGATTTTCATAAATGTCTTCGAGAACAGACCACTCCTCTTCATTAATCTGGATATCACAGTTAACGTCAATGAGTGCTTTTAAGACTGCACTTTTCACTTTAATGAACCTTCCTATCATATCGCAAAGCGTAGTCCAGCGCGTTTTGCAGTCTAACAACAAGGAATTTTCCTTGCCAAGCTCCATTTTCATATATTTTTGTAATATATCGGATTTCGTTGGTGACTTTCTGAACATTCGCACAATATTCCTCACCTTTTCTACAACAAGTCCAAACTTTATATTTGTTTGTACGTCTGTTGAAGTTGGAGGTTGTTCTATTTGAAGTCCGTCAGTATCATCTTCAGGGCCAATGCCAACTGCGTTCAGAGCGTTTTCGTTTTCAGCCGATTCATCGTGAGCTTCAAGCACGAGTTCTTGTTTTTTTGTGTAGAATGTATCCACGATGGCCAATTTCAAGCCATGAGCCAAGCATAGCTGATGAATGCACTTTAAATTTTCTCCTAATCTAGTCATAACTGATGCTCCATCAGATATGATCCCGATCACATCTGTGTCAAAATTTATTTTAAAATCATCTAGCCTTTCTCGCAGGTATTCTTCACACTTTATAGCTGTAACTGAGCCATACGTCCTACATAAACCAAGGTTTCTCGTCGTGTGGTCGTTGGTACCTTTGAAAAATGCACAATGAAGGTTCACGTTCATGTATCTTCTATTTCGTGAAGATGTCCATTCGTTTATCGAAACTGTAAACTTATGTCCTTCATTTTTTAGTTCCTGTATTTCTTCTATAAGATTTTTTTTGGTCTTTTCATAAAACTTTACTGTGACATCTTTGATGGTGTTTGCGCTTGTGGGTAATTTATAGCCAGCTTCATTAAAAAGATGCTTCAGGTCGTCAGATTCTGTAAAAGCCCTAAAAGGCAAGCCATCGAGTGCTGTCATTCTTGATATTATAACATCCAGCGATCTTTTTGATGGCGTGAAAAAGTCAGGCATCTTACTTCTTTTCGCTGCAACAGGCGAATCCAATGAAGTCCCAGCAGTTACAGTATCTCTACGTTCTTCTGTAGTGCGTTTTTGGCTGTCAAGTGAAATATCATGTAATCTTAAGTGGCTGCGAAGTCCCGTTGTAGTTCCACCCGCACACTTAATGGTTTTTTGCACAGGTCTTACATTTTGCAGAATCACCAGAATCTGCTTTGAGATAATGATACCAAACTGATGTTGGATCCGAACTTTTTTTGTATACGGGCATGTAGTTTATTTTATCTGACATTTTGACATCGTATGATTTCAATGATTTCAGGTATAGCAATAAATGTATCTGAAACAAAGTATTTTTATAAGGTAAAATTAGAAGTAGGTACCTACTAATTACCTACACGATTAGAAACTAAGCGTACCACTAGTGGACTTTGACTTTACTAACAGTCGCATGATTATTGTAAAATCTCCCGCCTTGGTCACATAAGCCGTGGCTGCAACAGTCCCGTTGAAAGAAATTGTGTTGTATTGATTATTCTACAAAATTATATTTGAATGCAGTGTAAATAAACTTTATTAATATTGTTTCTGATAATTTACTCTTCATTTTATACCTACCTCAATGCAGCAACGTACTTACTTAACAAAAACATAGGCTTTTTGTTTCACAAAAAATATTATTTGATCTGTATCATCTTACTAACATAAATTTACTTACTTATTGTATCTTTCAATCGCCGACTTTGTCACCAATAACGCAGAGCAAAACTACCAAATTCACACCGACACTGATCACAAATAATTATAACTACCGCCACAGATCGAATGAATGCAAAGGAACTGTCGCGTTCCCCGGCGTGCAGCGGTGAGGCGAACTCATACACGAAAAAACTGAGCTTGCTTGCACGGCATTTGCGCGGGTAATTCGAAAGACGCGCGAATAACGCTGAGTGTTTGAAATAACTTCGTAATTTATTTATGAATTTATCATTTATCGATAATTTTATCGACTTTTTTCGATGATTATCGCTGGAGAAATTGGGCCGATTACCGATAATTTATCGATTATCGGGTTTGCATAAGGTACCTACCTAAATAGTTAATCGAACATTGATAAAGAAATATACCAAATATTAGGGTTTCGATGCTAGCCGTTTTCCTTCTTTATTTTTGTACTTTTGCCTCATGCAAAAGTGTACATAATATTGGTCCTGAGATATTGGGAGTGAGAGATTATTTCTTATGCTGGTATGTTTTTTTTATTACGGTATTCTATATTTTCTTATATCCATGGTGTTACAAGCGATCACTATTATGTTTAGATTCATCTTTGAAAATACTGTGAAATTGGTAGTACGCAGTAGGTTGGCAGCTTATTACCACCATACTGCTACCGCCAAGCTGTTTTAAGGGAGGGTAGAGTTGTTCTCACACGCATACCTAATCTTTCATACCTTATTCAAATTACCTTGAATATTCACCTCTAAAAGTATAGTACCTTTTGGTACAATGTTCAGGCGTGAGGGCGAGTACGAGAAGCGCGCGATAACTCAAGTGCCGCGTACGAAGCGTTACGTTACGTTTACGGTAGACATTAGTCAGTGGACACAACGAGCGTGCTCCCACCGCACTTATAACTTACTGCATTTCAGATGGCACTGGTTCAAATGTGGATCCTAATTTTTTTCATTTTCATTTCATTTATTCATAAACAATTTGCAAAAATCTTGTTTGAAATTACTTATATTATTGGACAACACAAAACATGGTAAACAAAAAGGTTAAACTGATCAAATAATAAAAACAATAATAATGTCAACAAATAAAATGTCAACAAGTAAAATACAATTCTTAGTCTAAATTACACATGTCATAAGCAATAAATTCATTAATTGTGTAGAAACACCCTTTCAACAATAGCCTTGTAAGCCTAGATTTAAATAATTAACCTTATAGATCACGATTTTATTTTGCTAGATCAAAGAAATCCTATCATATTTTATAGACTGGTCCTTTTAAGAAGCTACAGCTCAGTAGGCCTACCTTGAGCTCTGCCTGGCTCTGTCTCTGTCTCTGGTTTTGAGTCTGTGTGAGTGTTGACTAAATAAATCCTATACGTCAAAACGGGTCGCGACTCGTGGTCCCACTAATTTGACCCACTGGTGGGACAGTGTGTCGATTTAATGGGCTCGTGGTCCCACTGTTTGGTGGGACCATCAGTCAACGTAATGCAGTCGCTCGTGGTCCCACTGATTTGGTCATAAGGGCTATAAAACAAATATATTTGGTGTAGGCTGAGTAGTCCGGTTACAGTTAAGTCAACCGGACTTCTGAGTCGTCGAGCGACTCAGAATCAGGAATCGATGGTCGATCGAGGATCGACTCAGGAATTTATTATTAATTTATTTTAAAGATAAAGATAAAGATAAAATGTTTTTATTGTAAAACTGTGTATAAAAGATCTTAAAAGTAATTATGTTCCAACAGCTTACCCATTTCGGGCGTACAATATAGCTATACTTACAAAGTAGCTAACTCAAAATTTACTAACTAACCTAACTTAAACATTAGCAGGTACTTGCACATTTTAGAGCGTTCTAAACACAATATTATCTAAGCTAAGTAGGTACAACATTATTGCATTTATAATAGATACTTAGGTATCATAGTACTCTCCTAAACTATAGTGAACTTTGGTTATAAGCCATTTTTTAAGTTTATGTTTAAACAGGTTTCCATTTACTTCTTTCAATTCTGTTGGCAAGTGATTATAAATTTTAATGGCAGTGTAATAAGTACTATTGTAAAACATGGTATTATTGACTTGAGGAATACAGATATTATATTTGTGCTTACTACGTAAATTATTCGAGCGACTAGATTTTATTTTACTACTTTTATTTTATTATTAAAGTTTTTCCGCCTAAGGGGGATTCAAAACCGGAATAAGCCGAAAATATAAAAGGCCAGCATAAAAACGTGAAGCAAAATAACTATTTTTATTTCTCACAATGAACTTAATGGAACAAAACTTAGAGTTTGTTCACTTTAAACTAATTTTTATATTTATCTTAACTTTTCTAAAAAATAACCAACTGTGATCTCCTGGTTTATCAGCTGCATTTGTGACTGTATTATTAAGTCGTCTTTTAACAGTTGCAACCGATCTCTTTTCTTTTCGAAAGTATTTTTTGCAGTAAAATCTTCTTTAAGTGTATGCAGTAGTTTCAAAACAGTAACATAATTTTTATTTATACTTTTATTGAGTTTTGAATTCCAACTTTCGCATACGTTATTAGTGCGATGTCTTTCGCTAGATACACACCATTCCCTTACAAATTTTTCAGATTTGACATAATATTTATCAAAGTATGCTAAAAACACGTTCATTTTCTCCATGTTCATACTTTCAGTTTTGATGTATTCCAAACCTTCTTGAATGAACTCTTGCGGCAAAAGGGGAAGAGCAGAACATAATCCAACTATTATTTTATAGATTTTTGCTTTCAGACCTAACGTTTTAGCTTTCTTGTAAAGGCTCCGCACGAAATGGGCGTAACATCTTTTAATAATTACGGTAGGACATTCAGGAAATATTACATCCAAAGCATTGGTAGGAGCAATTTCGAAATCAGCGTGAATTTTTATAGGATTCCATTCTGGAAATCTTGTCTTAATGATGTCAAATAATGCGAAGTATGAGTTTTCTTTTTTGTCACTCATGAGAGCAAAAAATAATGGAGCAACTTTTGTTTTGTCAGTAGTACTCCCCGTGTCTCCATGTATCACCATTAGCTGATAAAAAGGCTTGGGAGTGCTTTTAAAGGTTGCATCAAAAAAAAATTCATCGGTAATTGGTAATAATTGCTCAGTTCTTTCTGATGCAAATACAATGATTCTAGCATCGCCGCCAATACAAGTATAATCTGCTACAAGAAATGATTTGAAATTTGCGGGAATTTCAACCTCATGTAATGTCTTGTAAACCAATTTCTTTAATTGTAGCTGTTTTTTTCTTTCGCTATACAAAGCACATTTCATGTTGTCGAATGACGACACGTTTGTAACAAGGTTAATGCCTTCGTCTAATAGGGGGTCAAAGTGTTTTTTGTAAATTTTAGGCATTGGCTCGTCCGAACTCGCAGCTTCTTTTTTCACTTCTATGACTTTTAGTGCCACCCTGTTTTTTGCCATATCTGGTAAACACTCGGATTTGTGAACCTTGCTCTTAAACACTGTGTTTCATTATTGTCGAGTAAATTTCGAAAACATCGATTCGACAAGATGAATGGCCAAGTCCAACTGTACTCCGTCCAAACTCATGTTCATTCATTCTCGTTCACCGCCGCACATCTAAAAGTTTTTGTATCTGTGGGATGCGAATGAACTCGGCTTTTTTTCGCCATCGGACCGGTGACTCGTGTTTTTTGAGAGAAAAATACATTTTCGCTTCGCTGGAATAAGGAATTTAAGTGGAATCAGGAAGACAAGGAACAAGGAATTACTAGGAATCGGAGACAAGCTTGCCCGGGTAAAGCGCAGATCTGGAGTTCCGTGATTGTACAGGTACGTGGGTTTGGAAATTGTTGGTTCGTGTGCTTTCATCCTCGAGTCCTATCATCGAAATCACTCGGCAATATTCTCCTCTTACCTCTTCTATAACGTAAATTATTGACCCCTGTTGCATGAAGTGCGATTTTATAATCCGAGATTGCAACATTTTTGGAGGCCCCGACGAGATCACGTCTTGTAAACGTGTAATCGTCTCATTTCGATACTTAGCGATCGTTTCGATCCAACAACCACGTATCACGTACATTCTATTGCTTAGGTACCCCAACTACTTTTATCGTAATTTGCTAATTCTTAATCGAATCGTTTCATTGTCAATCCAAAATTAGCATTGCACCTGGATTGGGTATCTACCTACTCCATAAACAGCACGTAAGTAAATAATTTATTTACACATCTTCCTTTCTGAATTTTATGTTATCATTCTGTTTTCTACTCGAGGGTATTCATGTAACGTGTACGGCATCGCATAAAACGGCTAGCATTCCTTGGTTAATTTCTCTCTGAGTTAGTTGTTTATTCATTCTTAACCGTTCATTCACTCATTCAACCGCTCACCAACTAGTGTTGGGAACGATATTTAAATAACCTTTTTCGTTCAATTTAAATTTCGGATATTAAAATAACGACCTATTTATTCTTATAATCACGAAATGTCGTTTAAACTGAATCAAAGGCGTAGTTCTTCCAAAAAAGGTAAATCAGGTTCAATTGATGTCGTGACTCTGGGCGTTGCAGATTTGCCAGTTCTAAGACGTAAACGCACTTTGGCTTTGAATCGATTGAAGCGAACTTGGGAAGTAGCTAAGGAAGCGCAGACAAACACGTCGCTGTTGAATAATTTCCTGGCGCATTTCACGGAAATACAGAAATTGCATGCCAAATTTGAAGAGGCTCATGAGGATATTTTATCTATTATAGAAGATAGTTCCTCTGAAGAAAGCGAGGATGCTCTTAGAGTTACCTTTGATGAGCTCTACTTTGAGACCATTGCCATCAATCGTGAGCTTACTTCACAGGAGGTTGACCGCCACAATGACTCGTTCCAATCGACTTCGAACGACTCGTCGCTGAAGGTGAAACTTCCAAAGATTAAGATTCCTTCTTTCTCCGGAAATATCAAAGCATGGCCCGAGTTTCATGACATATTCAGTTCACTCATTCACGACAATCACAGCTTGACGGATACAGAACGAATGCATTATTTGATATCAAGCTTGTCTGGGGATGCGTTGGGACTAGTTAAAACCTTTCCTGTGCAAGGGTCATTTTATCAGGAAGCATTCAAAACCCTTGTCGCCCGTTATCGAGATAAGCGTGAGTTGGCGTTTACGTGTTGGAAAGAAATGTTAACTGTTACTCTCAAACCGAATTCACCTCATGATTTTCGTCGGGTTTTAGATATGTTTCATGAAAACCTAACCGTTCTGAAAGGACTTCTGCTTCCTGTTGAGCATTGGGACTTCGTCTTATGCTATCTTCTTCTTTCAAAATTAGACTCGAAGACAAGATACGAGTACGAACAGTCGCATCCATCTGTCGAGCTACCTCGTTATCTCGATCTTAAAGAATTCTTGCATTCTAAATGCGAAGCTCTCGTAAGAGACATTCATTTCTCTTCTCACGACCGTGCTCTTTCGTCTCGAGATTCAGCCCACACATCTGTACCTAGTGTCCACTCAAAAAAGGCATCAGCTTTCGTTGTTACCAAGAACGATACAGGGAAGCGTACCGCTGTGCCTACTGCTCATGTTCCCGTCACGCTGCCCTCTGCTATTGCAACTCCGAAATGTTCTTTCTGTGACCAATCTCATACAGTTACCCAATGCGAAGAGTTTTTGAAAAAATCGACTGACGAAAGGGTAGAGTATGCTATGTCTCATCGTTGGTGTTTCAATTGCCTACGTCCTTCACACAACCTTCGAGATTGCAAATCGATTTTCCGGTGTCGAGAGTGCAGTCAACGGCATCATACACTTCTCCACCGATCATCAACAGTTGATGAAGATTCCACGAAACCTGCAGCATCTAGCCCTAATACACTCCCTCAGGTGGATAGCGTGCTCGCTAATCTAGGAGAAAGTGGCACTGTGCTTCTTTCAACGGCTCAAATTGACATTCGAGACTCCTCGGGTCAGTTCCAATCGTTCCGAGCGTTGATCGATTCCGGGAGTCAAGCTCATTTTATCACTGACCGAGCCGTTGAACGTTTGGGACTTCATCGCTCACAAACAACGCGTAAAATTCGTGGCCTTGGTCAGTCTAAGGCTTCAGTTTCAGGTTCTGTGCGACTAGAAGTTGGGTTCAACGGCAAAACATTTGTCCATATCGATGCCTTGTCTTTGCCGAACATATGTGGAGACATGCCGTGTGCCCGCTTGAACCCAGTGTCCTGGCGCCATCTGCAACATTTGACACTTGCTGACCCTAACTGTTATGAACCCGGTCCAATAGACATACTTTTGGGCGCTGAAGTATTTTCATCGCTTCTTCTACCTGGGAACGTAAGTGGTGGCACCAACGAGCCCTCGGCGATGAATTCAGTGTTCGGTTGGTTGCTTCTGGGGAATGTGGGTTGTGATGGTGCCGATGCCCTTAGTTCTTTCGTGTCTCTCGAAGAGGATATCCTTCATCAGGAGGTGAAAAGGTTTTGGGAGATAGAACACATTCCAGAATTGACTCATCCATCTCCCGAGGAAATCATTTGCGAACGGTTTTATACTGAGACCACGACGCGTGACCCTACGGGTCGGTATATTGTCGCTCTGCCATTCAAGGATGGAAAGGAGTATGGCTTTGTTGGTTCAAGAGATATTGCTTTACGTCGATTTCATTCCCTAGAACGCACTCTCACCAGGAAACCACTTTTACGTGAGCAGTATGTTGCCTTTATGGAAGATTATTTGCAACGAGGACATATGAGTCGTATTCCTACAAATGAGCTTGGTTCGGGAAAATATTATATTCCACACCATTGCGTTCTTCGCCCAGAAAGTGCCACTACAAAACTTCGAGTGGTGTTCGATGCTTCTGCGCGAGATGCTACCAATACTTCGTTGAACGAGAGAATGTTGACTGGACCTAAGCTTCAAGCTAATATTCTAGCGCTGCTCTTGCGATTTAGAGTGCATTTCGTTGTGTTCACTGCTGATATGCGCCAGATGTATAGACAAATATTAGTGCGAGAGCAGGATCGCGACTTTCAACGAATCTTCTGGCGGTCAAATATGATGTGTCCAATTCAGGAATACCGATTAAATACCGTCACGTATGGGGTATCGTCGGCCCCATTCTTAGCATGCCGAACTATTAATCAGTTGGTGGCCGACGAAGGTAAAGATTTCCCTCAAGCGCGCCAAGTTCTGTCATCCGATATATACATCGACGATATTGTGAGTGGAAGTAGCACTTTGTCCGAGGTCCAACAGATAAAAACCGAAACTATACAATTACTTGAGCGTGGTCATTTGGAGCTTCGCAAATGGGCCAGTAACAAACCGGAATTGCTAGCTGACCTACCATCAGAGCATTGCCTTACCGATCTTCTTTCCATGGACATCGGAAAAACCATGGATGTCAAAATTTTGGGCCTACGGTGGGATCCCGTTCAGGATGTTTTTGCCTTCGAAGTTGCACCAATGCAGGTGAACTGCACGAAACGTACCATTCTGAGTGAATTGGCTCGGATCTTCGATCCTTTGGGCTTTCTCGCTCCCTTGACGTTTGTTGCAAAGGTACTTGTTCAAAAGCTGTGGCTTCAAGGTATTGATTGGGATGCACCGCCGCCAAAAGTTATCGTATCACTCTGGGAAGATTATCTGAGTCAGTTACCATGTCTCACACAGTTAAAAATACCACGTTGCATCTCAGTCGCACATACTGTCAAGGCTCAGCTTCATGGATTTGCAGATGCTTCTGAAGCCGGTTACGGCGCTGTCGTTTACCTTCGCGCTGAAGATGATCAGGGTATCGTACACATAACTATGCTCTGCGCTAAGTCCCGTGTTGCCCCGGTAAAGTGCATTTCACTTCCGCGGCTTGAGTTGTGCGCAGCGGTCTTACTGTCGGATCTCATGCAGTTCATTATTCAGACGTACCATTCATTACCCGTATTCACCGATGTATTCGCTTGGTCCGATTCAATGGTGGTTCTGGCATGGCTCCAGTCGCATTCTTCTCGTTGGAAGACATTTGTATCGAATCGAGTGAGTCATATTCAGACGACCATCCCAGAGGCGCGCTGGAACCATGTGGGGTCGGCTGACAACCCAGCGGACATCCCATCACGCGGCATGAACGCTGCTGATCTTGTCAGGAGTTCGTTATGGTGGTCGGGTCCATCTTGGCTCGCTCTCCCATCAGACTCTTGGCCTTCTGTTCCGACCATTAGCAACCCGACCGAATATCAATGCGAAGAACGCGTCCAATCTTTGCTAATTCAAGATAAAAGCCACATGCTTGACGCCTTGCTTGAGAGGTTTTCCTCAATTCGGAAGATTCAGCGAATCCTAGGCTACTGCTTCCGATTCATTGAGAACTCCCGCAGCAAAGCAAGGCAATCTCGGAAAACTGGTACTTTTTTAAACAGGACTGAGCTTGATTCATCTCTAACCTGCATCGTGAAACATGTTCAAGCTCAACATTTCCCATGTGAAATCGGACGTCTCGGGGAAGGTCTGCCTCTTCCACGACAATTCCGGAAACTAGACCCGTTTATCGATGAGCAAGGTGTTCTTAGGGTTGGTGGACGCTTGGCTCGCTCCGGGCTTGAGTTTGAGCACAAGCATCCCGCCCTTCTCCCACGTCATTCACGGTTGACCTACTTGATAATCGAAGCAGTGCATCTAGAGAATTGTCACGCTGGCGTCAATACTATGCATTGCCTTATAACACAGCAGTTTTGGGTTCTCTCTGTCAAGCGCGCCATTCGACAGTGTTTGTCAAAATGTATTCCGTGTTATCGGACAAAGCCTTCTCCTCTTGAACCTTTCATGAGTGACCTGCCAAGAGTTCGAGTCAACCAAGCCAAGCCGTTCTCGATTGTTGGTGTCGACTACGGTGGACCTTTTTCAATTAAGTCCGGACGACATCGGGGTGCTAAGATCTCGAAAGCCTATCTTTGTCTCTTCGTGTGCTTCACCACCAAAGCACTTCACCTTGAGTTAGCTTCCGACTTGTCAACTGAGGCTTTCATAGCAGCGCTCCGTCGTTTTGTCGGACGACGTGGGCGTGTCAACATTATACATTCCGATCGAGGTACAAATTTTGTTGGTGCCAAGTCAGTTTTTGACACTCATATGAGCGACGCTTCCCAGGCCGAGCAAATCGAATTTCGTTTTAACCCTCCGTCAAGCCCACACTGGGGAGGCGTATGGGAAATACAAATAAAGGTGGTCAAATCCCATTTGTATCGAATCATTGGCAGTCAATGCCTTACCTTCGAAGAGTTGGCTACTTTATTTGTACAAATCGAAGCAATGCTGAATTCACGACCGCTGTGTCCCATGAGTTCTGATCCAAACGACATCAGTGCTCTAACACCTGGCCATTTTCTGACTTTGGAGCCTCTTACCGCGCTGCCGGATACCGATCTAACAACAGTCAACATGAACAGATTAAACCGATGGCAGCTAATCCAGCGGTTCCAGCAAGACTTTTGGAAACGGTGGAAGACAGAGTACCTGCAAACACTAACGCAACGTGCGAAGTGGACACAACATTGTAAGCCGCTAAAAGAGGGCTCAATCGTTATTCTCAAGACCGAAACCTTCAACCCACTGTCATGGCCTTTGGCGCGCGTGCTCACATTGCATCCTGGCGCAGACGGCGTCGTCCGTTGTGCCACAGTCCGTACGCCTCAGAGTACCTTGGTGAGGCCACTGATAAAATTGTGTCCATTGCCTAACCAAGGTGACATCAACAATTAACCTCGCACTCTATCAAGCTTTTAGAACCTAACATAACGCTCTATCTATTCTGTACTGTTTTCGTTTCGTTATGTTAGGTATCGTAGAATATTATCTAGTAGGTAAGATCATTTTTCTTTTTATCGTCACGTTTCAAATTGTTTTGATTCAAATCATACTTTAAATAAGGATCACAGTTAATGTCAACGTTATCCGTTATGTGCGCAGACCGTTACATGAATTATCAACGATGTACAACACTATTAATTGACCATTTCATGTTCATTCATTCATTCCATTCGTGCATATCATTCTTTCATTCGCCTCATTCAGTTTTATTCACTACCTCATAAACATTAAACATTTTCATTCGATTTCACCCATCTATTCATAACGTGTATGTGAAAATACAATCAAGTGTATTTTGGTGGCCGGTGTTTCATTATTGTCGAGTAAATTTCGAAAACATCGATTCGACAAGATGAATGGCCAAGTCCAACTGTACTCCGTCCAAACTCATGTTCATTCATTCTCGTTCACCGCCGCACATCTAAAAGTTTTTGTATCTGTGGGATGCGAATGAACTCGGCTTTTTTTCGCCATCGGACCGGTGACTCGTGTTTTTTGAGAGAAAAATACATTTTCGCTTCGCTGGAATAAGGAATTTAAGTGGAATCAGGAAGACAAGGAACAAGGAATTACTAGGAATCGGAGACAAGCTTGCCCGGGTAAAGCGCAGATCTGGAGTTCCGTTATTGTACAGGTACGTGGGTTTGGAAATTGTTGGTTCGTGTGCTTTCATCCTCGAGTCCTATCATCGAAATCACTCGGCAATATTCTCCTCTTACCTCTTCTATAACGTAAATTATTGACCCCTGTTGCATGAAGTGCGATTTTATAATCCGAGATTGCAACACACTGTGTCATCCTAAAATAATAAAATTTGGTCAATATAATGCGAATCCGAACACACCTAGTTCGCTGGCGGTAGCGATCAGTGAAACGCTGTCAAATATCGCTGTCAGATTTAAGATTTGACAGCGATATTTGACAGCGTTTCACTGTTCGCTACCGCCAGCGAACTAGGTGTGCGCAGGCCATAAGTAACGCTTGTAAGTAAGGCTTGTAAGTAAGGCCATAAGTGAATTATTCAACTTACATCACACACTGTAATAGAACCGGGACATTTCAATTTTCGTTTTTGGCTGCAATGCCAAATCGTCCTTGATACAGAAATATAACGTTTATGCTGATAGTATTGGTATCCGTTGCTAAGTAAGATTTTGCCTCGTTTTCTATTTATTATTTGAAACATAATTAATGAAAAAAACAGAAAACTGTGTAAATAATTGCTGCTAACTTGAAGGACGCGCGGCACTGACAGGTACAACGTACAATTATAATATATTGTGACTTGTGACTAAAAAGGCCAGTATCTCAAGTGGCCAGTACCTGAAGAACTCACTTTAATTCAAGTATTTACTCTACGTATAAACTTGATGCAGTGGGGCCACGAACCTATGATTTTAACAATGACTGGTAGTCCCACTAAGCAGTGGGACCACGAACCCATGATTTCAGGGATAGTGGGACCACGAGTAATAGTGGTACAATCCCAGTGGGACCACGAGTCACAACCCGTCAAAACGTCACACACACAGTATAATGCACCGGTGAGCACTCACACAGAATCAAAACCAGAGCCAGAGACAGAGCCAGACAGAGCTCATGCTAAGCCTATAGGATCATACGGTAAAGTACGAAGCAAGCAGGCTGTGAACTATTTGGTTGTTCTTTTGGACTTGATTGCGTGATACTGACGATTCATTGTATCAGGTAAGTACCTAGCCGGTTTTTGAAGTCTAGGGCTAGCTGAAGATCTGTGAAATATGTAGCAATACTTATTTATTTGTCGGTAGGATGGTTTTGTAGCCTTAATGTCAGAGGTTCTCATAAAACTTTAAGTTCCATCTAAAATTCTAAGCTACAAAACGTATGTGGACCTCTCTCGCTATTTATTTACTCTCGATCTGTGGGTACTATCGCAGTTCTTCCGATAGAATTCTGTAGAAGCCACTACATTATGTATTTGCATCTTGGAAATGTCCTGTAACTTTTACTGCATTCAGCGTCGCCGGGGGCGTGACGGAAGCCGCAAGAGGGGAGGGGGGGAGGCTGTTATAAAGTGAAGCGGGTTACGTCGCATGTGCAGATAAATTCAGCTCAATTTATCCCCATAATAATGTGGTGCTTCGTCAGTATGTCACAATGTTTGTATGAACCTAAATTTTAGTGGTGCTCTTTTCAATATCAATAAGTACGAGCTAAGTTTAGGGCATGGAAGCTAAATGTAAACAGTGACCGGTAGTCACTCCAGTAAGGCTCGCCAGTAGCGCTGCAAGTAAGTAATGCAAGGCGTGTGAGTGAAGCCGGGTCGAGTCCATGCGCCTCGTTAATGATGCACGCGAGCGGAGGATCAGAGGGCTGCAGCTAAGTGATTGATACCGACCGTGATACGTGATGCCGTGATACCGTGATCCGCCGGCACAGCGCCGCGCTCGGGGTCATGTGTCTGCTGATCGGGCTGTTTTGTCTCAAAGTAAATAACGAAAGGTATTCGTTTCAGTATAAGTTAATATTCAGGTCTACTAAAATGCTTTCAGAAAAAGGGCATAGGTATTTTATGGAGTTGGGCTGGCTGGGGTGAGGTTTGGCAAGGGACAATGGACAATACACCCCATCGCGGGACGTCAGTGCAGATGTTATTCCCCCAAATCAATTAGAATTAGGATAAGAAGGGCAAAGGTACTTATAAAGTTTTAAAAAAATGTAATATTTTTTGGTGATTTTTAGAAGCATATCTATAATTTTCGTTTATGTGTTTGTGTGCTGCCCACCAAACACAAGTTGAGGATTCTTTGTTCGGCAAACTGTACTCGTACATTCTTTTACAGTAAAAAGCCTGAAGCTAATTACAACAGTACTTACGTATAACTAAAATACGCCATTAAACTTCTTGAGAGTATAATGTGAAACGTTGAAATGCTGTGGTACGAACACATAAGAAAAGTCGTTAGTAAGTCACTCCTGTGTTAGTCTCGGGATATCTATCTTAGTAAAGTCATCGACAGCAAGCATGTTTATTAAATTTTGATCTCTTCTAACAGCTTGATAGGTGATAGCGAAACCCTTGACTTGCTACAAGTATTAGTTGTTCGCAAACAAGGCAGGGCGTCTCGCAACTGATACTCACTGACATATTAATTATCCAAAGCAAACAAAGTAGCTCGTGTTTGGTTTCTCTGCCGCGCTATTACCTCGCTCCTCTCGCTCCCTTTACTCTCTTGAAGGAAACCAACTCCTTTTAATACATGTTATCATTGACTTAGAATTGTTTTTTGATTTCAAGCACCATTTAAATTTGAACAGTCCAAGTCAGCTAAGGTTAAAGACTTTATTCAAAGTCAAATTCAGTTGCATCACAAGGATCACTTTGAAACGTTTTAAAGCTAGATAGGTCTGGGTGCCAGTTCCACTATTGATTCAATGATACATACACAATTAAATAAACTACAAAAGTAACAGCAGACTAACTGAGTCTTGCAGTACAGCCGTGATAAATTAGTCATTTTTCCGCGTCGTTTTCGATGTTGGCTCTCGTATTTCACCAGTCAACATTCTTCAGTCTTCAAATTTTGACAAAAAATAAACAATACCATGATATTATCGCAATGATTTATGCAAAACTTTATAAGAGTACTTATAAGTACTTAACTAACTTTTGCGAAGAGTGAAAAGAAAAGTCGCGAACAGTGGAAAGAGAGAAGGGAGGCTGAATAATTAATAATAATAAACTAATTTTGTGATATTAGCATCTAGAATTCTAGAACATGAGCTTATTTCACGAGTCTAATAAACCACTTGCAAATTACGCGAGGTAATGTAGTTAAGAAGTCGGAAAATTCCGTGAGAGTTTCAGAAGTGTTTGCCAAACTCTGCGCCGTTACTTTATATGAATATCACATTTTTAAGGCAAAAATAAAAAGTAAGATGGTTGTATCAACAGGTGTATTATGTAGACAGTTTGCTTTTCGGTTGTTAAAATATTGCAGCGTACATTTTTGCGTACATGTGTATGTATAGCGCATGTAATGTAATAATTTCAATAAATCTGGTAGTTTATTATAGTAACTCAGGTCCAAAATTCGTTGAGTATTAATAACAGGAGTAAAAACTCTCTTTTACTTATTGAAATTACAATGAATCGAGCAAACAATAACGGCCACCTTGTTAGCGATATCTCTATGATTGTGTTGATCGGCAATATCGCTCGGTACGTAGCACGGCATACGGCATACGGCACACCGCGGCCGTACGTACCCACGTATGGGAACCAAATCATCTGGCGAAACTCATTGTAACTTTGCAACATTAGATACGCACCCCAAAGCAATCGACAAATTAAATTAGCTCTTATTACGTACAGATAAAGGAGATGCCAGAAAATTTAGATATTACGCGACTACATTGAAATTTCTTAAGTAAAGTTTCTCAGCTAATATTTGTGGTACATTTTCAGGGAATACGTTTAATACAATCATAACATTAAATGTTGTTACGAAGTTTGTTCTGGAGAATTCGAGCGCGGGGTCTAGCGGGGGGTGCGCGGGCGGCGGGGTGCATACCCCGCATTGTCACCACATTGCGTACATACACAATTAAGCGTACTTGCTGCGAGAAGGGCTTTACGAGTTTTGTTTGCGCGGAGTTTTCGCAGTTTTCGGGAAATCTCGGAGCTTCTTATCCGTGTTCGCGAACTGGCATTACTGCGGCATTACTGTGGCATTACTGTGGCACACTGTGGCATTAGGCGGGTTCACGGCGCTCCAGCGTGTAGCCATCGCATTACACGCCGTTATCCGGCGAGCTACTTTACAAATATACAAATCGACGCTTTCAAACATCTTTTCTAGTATTATTTTGTTTTAAGTTCTTCCAGTGGGAATTTATGACTAGCTTAGTATACCATGCCTTTTATATACGTGAAGCAATACCTATATAATAATAGGTCTTTACCTATGAAATTGCCGTTCTTCAGTACTGGTCATTTCAAATAGAAAAAAAGTTTGGAATGGCTTTGTATTTTAAATTCAAATTAATTTTGTTTTAAAAGCATGACATTCCTTTTACAAAATCGGTCTTTTGTTTATTGATTAGCGTTGTATTTTCATTACTTTTGAACTTTTTTCGTCATAATGGATACTTTAAAAATTCGTGTAATTATGGAATATGAGTTCCGTCGTGGCACCAATGCGACACAAATGGCACGTAACATCAAAAACGTTTACAGAGAGAACTGTACAAACGAACGCACAACCCGTTATTGGTTTTCTCGGTTCCGTTATGGAAATTTTGACTTGAAAAATGAAGCTCGTGGTCGTCCGGAGACTTTGGTCAACAATGAGGAATTAAAGGCGATTGTGACTCACCACAGCTTTTTACAAAACGGCATGAGCATTACTGCAGATGTGTACTGTGAAGAATTGGAGGCAATGATGGAGAAGCTTGCACATCGGCAATCGGTCGTCCCCACTGCTCCTTCACGACAACGCGCGCCCCCATACTGCACATCAGACAGTCTCCAAGCTGCAAGAGCTGGGATTGGAAGCTCTCCCTCACCCGCCATACTCACCAGACCTTGCACCTACCGACTATTACCTTTTCCAAAATTTAGAGAACTTTGTAGTGGGTAAACAATTCAATTCCCGAGAGGCAGTACAAAGTGCCTTTGAAGAGTTTGTTACCTCCCGTCCAGCTGAATTTTACAAGAAGGGCATTAATAAACTGCCAATGCGTTGGCAAAAATGCGTCGATTGCATGGGTGATAACTTTGAATAAAAGAAATAAAAAAAGTTAAAAAAAAAAGTACTTTTACTTATTCCATACAAAACGGCAATTTCATAGGTAAAGACCTAATATCAGTGAGATATTAAAATATCCGCCAAATATTCCATGGCGGCAAACAAGCATGGATAACCCTCGTTCCTTTCTAGGTGAAAATTTGTATTCCCTCGACGCGTAGCTATAAAATATGGGGTCAATATGTGTCCCTTTTATAAAAAATAAATAAATATGATGGAGCCACAATGTCCCGCGCGGGCCAATAATAATAAAATGTGTCAGTGTCAATAAGCACACGCGGCCGTGGCGGGACCGGCGCGGGGCGCGGGGCGCGGGCGAGACAGGGGCGGGACAGAGCCAGCGAGCGCGCCAACCTTATTGTGTTGAACTGGAGAACATCTGAGTTCTACTCAAATATTAAAATATACGCAAGAATTACAACGAGAGTTATCTTTACTATGACTCAACTGAAAAGCTACCGCTGCCACGGTGAAAGTAAATGGTGGGACAGTTACTTTGATTGTTTGGACATTTGAATTGTGATTTTGAAGACTTGCGTGTACCGCTGAACTCATTGTAAAACACTTGCTTCAGGAACATTGCCATTAGTAAGTTGTATATAAAAATAACAATAAAGCAATGTAACCGCTGGGATACGAATTGGTTAAACAACCACTTCCAATACTACTGCTGATAATAACATTATAAGCTTAGAGAATTCAATAAAATTGATAACCCTGTCCTGTGTGTTTAACTTGTAGTCCGCAGTCAATATTATAGGTTGCGATAGAGGTGCGTGTCGGCTGCGTGACGCGTGCGTGACGCGTGCGTAATTGTCGCACCGCTCGGAGTGGACACTGCCCAATCTGAGTTATTTACGGCGACGCGCCAAAATATCTTTTACGAGCTGCGAAAATAATGTCTAGGGGCCATAAATAAACTACATTATAGGTTTTATTTCAGTTCAATTTTCTCCACCACTTTGTTCGGCGAATGTGTTTCATTACTTTTTATAGCTAGAATATTTTTGCATAAAAAACACCTTTGCCTAGTTTATACGAGTACCTTTACCTTTGTGAGCGGAATTGAAGCGTAGTAGTATGTTTAAAAATTGAAACTCATATGCGTTTGCCACAGTTCTGTATAACTGATAAAAATATAGAAGCATTTTCATTAATGCTGTGCTTCCAAATAAAACCCTGCTTAATTCTTGTACTTAAAAAGACTTAAGTATTTTGTGGTGGACACGTAATTCACTTAAACTTTTATGCAAAAACCATCGATTGTAATCTTCTTTTTATCGTGTACTTTCGAACCAAATATCGGGAAAGGATTTAAGTGAGTCTTAAAGAGGCTCCTTTCGTGCACTCGACACATGTTTGATCACATCAAAATGCCAGCTTCCTCACGATGTTTTCCTTCACCGTTTGAAAGTATTGGGCATAGTGCACTACATTTCTGGGCAGAAAACGCCTTGGTAAAGACTGGATTTAAACCCACGACCTCAAGACCGGAAGTCGGGGCCGCTACCACTAGGCCATTTGAGCTCAGTTTTTTTTTATTTGCACTGTCCCACTGCTGGGCAAAGGTCTCGAAATGTATAATTGAATGAAATTTAATAAAACAAGGAGTAGGTATGGACGTATGTCGGATTGTCCGGTCGTTCTAAGTTTCACTAAGTCCGACATTAAACATTAGTTAGTTAAGCGGCTTACGTCACGACGCGCGGCTTTGTCCTAATCCGCGTGTTCACATCACACCGGCGTGGGAAACGCCGCGTTTGCCCGAGCAAGTCAACTCTATGCTGGAGCGTTGCAACCGAGGGACTCATAGCTACGCGTGAGGACTCGATTCTGATAGAAAGGAAACAAGTTGAGAAATACTTGGATGGTTCACATCTACATGATAAAATAAACAACTGAATTTGACAAAATACATTAGACTGTCCATAGAGTGCTTGGTGTACTAATAAGCCTCACGGCTTATTAGTACACCAAGCAGTTTTGTCAGGTTTATAAAAGTTATTTACTTCGTAAGTCAATAAAGTTATTGAGATATTGATTTTTTCAGTTTATCACGCTTGCTTATTGATAAAGTTAGAGAGATCACTTTTAAAAGTCTTATCATAGGTTGGAAGTAGAAGCCAAGTGCTTGGCGTTTTTATTGTTAAGCGAAGCGCAGCTATTATGTCGCCGGTGTGTTCCCCATAGCACGTCGCCGCCGCCGGTCTGTCGGGCCCCGCATATGGCGAGATAATGTGTGTAATGCTCGCGCCGCAGTTTACATTAGCTATTGTTCATTTAAAGGATTAACTACATCCCCCTCCTCCCCTCATCTCCACACCCCTCTCATCCCCCGCGAGGATATGATGATTAAATTATACGATTGTGTAGCTGTTTGTGTTAATATGGAGAATATACAGGTCGTGGTAATTGGTTCGAGGTGGATGAAAATGTGCCAAATTAAAGTTCATTCGCTGTTTTCTAAAAGTAAAAGTAAAAAAAAGTAAAAAGGTGGGTAAAAAAAGTCGATATTATTAGTCTATGTGAAGATAGACTGACAGAATGCAGTCTGGGTGACTCAATATTCAACGATCACCCGTAGTATTTTGATAAAGTTCGAAAATATGTGTCAAGTGCACGAAAGGAGCCTCTTCGAGGCGCACTTAAAATCCTTTCACCACACTTGGTTCGAAAAGAATCAGTGACACGATAAGAAGAAGAAGAAGTATTTTGATATCAAAATAAAGGGAGCAATAATTGCTTTAATTATATTTTTTTCTGCCGTGAGAATGTAAAAGAGTAGATTATACTATAATTATAGATAATACAAGAATGTCAGAAGTGCATAACTACCCGTAGAGGCAAAAATCTGTCTACAAAAATCATCTAAGGGATCTTAAGTAGTTTAATTCAATCACTTTACTTACAATATTCTTCAAGTCTTGGGGTTGCACTGCTCACTAAAGTCACTTGGTGATTTCTTGCAGATAAAAAGCTGTTGAATGAAATGAAATTCTGTTGTCGGTAAGAGTCATCAACAGATCATAATTAAGTAATATTTAATCAAGGTTAATGCGTATGCCAGAATTAATTAACTTACTTTTTGTTATGTATCTTAGTAACCATATAATAACTTACATTAATTTGTTGAAAGTTAGTGTGTAAGGTAAAATTATCTATATTTTATATAAAGAAACCTCTTTTGTAACTATAAGTGTTGATAAGATACACTCATTTTAAGAACAAAAAAACTTTAAAACGCGATTATCTCGAGACTAGCTTTTTGCACTTAGTTACTTCTCGCACCACAACGACGATTTTTGTATCAGGGACTGTGAGTAGTATGAGTACCGTGACACGAGAGTAATCATAAAAACCGCGAGATCGCGAGACTAATTATAATAACCCAGGCATCAATCATGCACAATTTTTTCTGATGCAGAGATACTTTTGTTTTGTGTTTCTGTAAAATAAACTGTTGATTTTACATATCAACCGTTGATCTCTTTATAGAATCGTACAATAAGTTATAGATACTTAAATATCATAAAATCGGCGCCATAATATAGTGTAACGTGTATATCAGTGAACACGACACTAAATATGTAATGGAGGCGTTATGTTCCTTTTTACTCGGCGTTACTCCGCCGAATGTAACCTGTCACGTTACTTTACTTATTTATAAACTTGTCTATAACAACACATTTTTTCTCTTAACAATATGAACTACTAGTTCTGCGCTATAGCTTCGCTGTCGTGTACGTACGTACGTGTCGTATACGTACTTATTAAGTAGGTAATAATTTGTTAATACACATAAAATTATTAGCAAGATATTCTACAGTCAGATAGAGAATAATTATAACTTGTGATAAAATGAACCAAGATAATTTTGTATTACCTAATATTTTTAAGTT
This sequence comes from Thera obeliscata, assembly GCA_947578465.1. Taxonomy (NCBI): domain Eukaryota; kingdom Metazoa; phylum Arthropoda; class Insecta; order Lepidoptera; family Geometridae; genus Thera; species Thera obeliscata. The sequence goes on along the minus strand of OX387912.1, from coordinate 14,723,040 downwards.
GGGCATTCTATTTCAGTTGGCTAATTTAAATAGAATGCTTTTAAGCTAAAAAACAGCACAAATTCTGAATTGAATGATTAGGTAGCTACAATTGTATAGTTGACTGCAAGAGCTCACAAACCGGTACACTCCGCGCCAGTAATTGGTAACGGACACCGCGCGCCGGTGTCGCTGTCGACACTCAACCACATTTAATCATTGTTTATTTGAAAACTACATTTATAATAGCATGGTAGCAAAGAATACGGTCCGTATGCTTGTATGAAGTTATAGTTACCGAATCACATTATTTCGGGCGCTGGCAATTCCCGAAGCTACGCATTTTTTTCAAATTCTTTATTGCCCTTTATCATTTTTATTTATTGTTATTCAACCAGGTTTACAAAGATTATACATTACGTACTTAAGGACTCCCGTTGAAGTCTTTTGTACGGACGCTGATCCATTGAGCATTGACAAGTAAAAACTTCGCTACTGCTACGCTATTGCTACGATCGCTACGGAAGTGCTACGTAAGCTACGCTACTGCTACGGACTTGCAAAGACAGCTACGGTTAGCTACGAGTCCATTGTCCAATGTCCATTTTCATTGCTACAAAATGCATCGTATTTAAACACACCCTCACGAAGGTATTTTTTATAACAGCTAGTTTAAGAACTATTTTAAGGTTGGTGTTAAACTCAAAACGGCCTCGTAACTACTACTAAAAGTCATTCACTATTTAATTGCGCGCCATCTATTAGCCAAGAGTTGAAGTTATTTCAGTTGCTTTTACTTTTTCGTTGCTACTGCTATAAGTTGCATTTAATTTGAGATCGAAATCGAATAATAAAACAACGATAAAAATAAAACTACAAACCAGTGGGCAACACAAAATGGGGATCCATTTTGTGTTGCCCACTGGTTTGACCCATAAACAAGTTGGATACTATAAGCCTCAGATAATGTGTATGTCGTGCAAAGCTCTCGTCTCACAACATCTCATCTGGAGCCATCTCTCCGTTCTCGACATTCGATTTAAGAACGCGCTCTTATACCACTTGAATGTCACAAAGCGGCTCTATATATCACAAAGTAATATTTCTGCGGGGAAGGGATGACGGCGAGGGGCGAGGGGCGAGGGGTGAGGGGCTGACACCGCTAGTATATTACCCGCATTCCCACGTATATGAGACGTTTAATTCAGCTAATGGAGCTATGAGCGGGACGCTTCGAGATGTTCATTTATTGTTGTCGACGGACGTATTCGGATGTCACTCGATACTGTCGAAATGAGACTACTTTTCACAGCAGTATACAATTACAGAGCGTAATGGATTATTCAGTATTTAATAACAAAATTAGCTTAATTAAAATCTAAAATTAGTAATCAATAGAGTTTAATCTCGCTATTCTTCTTGTCATGTCACTAGTTCTTGGGAACTGTGTGGTGAAAGGATTTTGACACTTCTAGGTTCAACGACATGCCGATTTCCTCACGAAGTTTTCCTTCACCGTTTGAGAGTACTGGCATAGTAAACATACATTTTTGGACAGAAAAACCCAGTGGCACACGACTGGATTTGACCCCACGACCTTTTAAATCGGAAGGCAGAGCCGCTACCACCAGTGCTTCTTTATGTAAAATTTTCAATCGTTATTTTTCTGATGCTACTTCATGTTTTTGTTACTTCTTACGTCGTTGTCCTATTACACTGAGGTCCTTTTCAATGACTAGACCGAAATATTAACCAGTTTCACTGGTTTACGCGATAAACAAAACTGTTAAATACAAATAACTCTAGTAGATACGTTACAGTAAATATTTTATCGAATGCTTTGCAGATAGTTCAGAACAGTAACAAGACGTGAGAGTGATGTGTATGGATGAGGCGGCGCGTGACTGGAGTCCCGTCCTGCCACCACACCACCACTCCACCACTCTGCCGCCGTCGATTGCCTCGCTTTCATCACATGTCGCGTGGAACTGGCACCTAGACTCACCTAGCTTTAAGACGTTTCAAAGTGATTCTTGCATCGTACTGAATAAAAAACTATTGACTTTGACTTTGACACACTGGTGAGGATTGCCCAATAATGGCCAAATTTCACCTTTGGTTCTCAATTCCCTTTCAAGCACTTCTACCAATTTTTTTATTAAAGAAAAGAAAGAAAATATATTTATTTAACATAACATACACAGAACGGAACACTGACAAACATAATACTAAAACATAATATAAAATAATGAAAAGACACAAAAAAAAAAAAAAAAATACTATCCAACACAAATAATAAAGTAGGTAGGTTAGTTACATACCCACTCCACTATCTGCGCTGTAGCTACGTTCCGTGCTTACATGTCATGCCAAATAGGCCTTGACTCAGCTTTTGCTGCTTAGCGGCATAGGTATGAACCTACCACGCACTTAAAACTTGATTAAAGGCACGGTTACATCTAGGCCATAAGTGACACTGATATCTGTATTATATTTGATAGCAGCTAGCTGATTGCCTATAGATGTGGCTGTATCATATCATACCCACCTAGTTATAACTACTTAATACAGGTAGAATTTTATCTACAACAAACTTCGATTATTCACCTTTATTTCGTACTTTTAGATATGAAACATGATTAAAAAACACAAAGTGCTAAGCATCCGAACAGAATGATTTCAATGTCAAAAACGAAGCGCCGCGTAATTCCCAGTGCAGGTAAACACGAAGGTGATATCCTAAAAGGGGCATAAAGAGGTCGCGTCGGCCTCGGAGGCCAAGTAGCGAGGCATGCCGCCACAGAGTGCACACCCACCCGCACAGACACTCACTTATTCACTAAGGTTTGCCTACAGCCTACATACCAGGCACATTGACTACCTTGACAGATCACTCTATGAACAAATACAGTGCATTTTTTTACTGTCACCATACAGAACCATATAGAAGATACAGGTGAACTGTCTTAGGAACAATTGGGTCTTTTTTAGTAATATAAATTTTGACGCAGTAAATTATTATATCAAGCGCAATTTACAAATACAATTTCTTTATTTACCAAAAGAAGGTTTACACAAATAAAGCCAGGAAGCAAGCAATGTTGTCCATACGCATGAGTGATTTTGGTAAAACAATTATTTGAATGCAGATCAAATCAGTTTAATGTAACGACTGTTTCATCATAGCAGAAGTTAATATTAAATTCATTGATTAGTGTGTATATGAGGGTCTGTACAGTCGGTGGTCTGTGCAACGAGCGGGGGCAAATGTGCATCTCGCGAGATGAGTCGTCTGTATACGGCTCAGTTATGCAAGCACTCGCTCGGAATCCAGTCGAGCTGAAAGAAAGTGCTCTCTGTCGTGGATCTACGGATTTTTATTTGGAAACAGTAATGTTTGGAACTTTACAGACAAATTTTACTTTACATATCCCTTTACTTTATGTTGTTTTGGTTAGTACCGAGTCGTATAATAAAACTCTGAAATTACAGCAAAAACGAGTTGTATATTTTATTTATCTATAATTCTAAGAACATTATTTCTAACTTCTCTTGTATATTTTTTCTTTCCTGTTCTCATGTTATATTTTTCAATAATATCAGTAAAATAATAGTTAAATATAGCATGATACTCGCAAATATGTTTATTAGAACATCCCTTGCAAGACTATTGAATAGATCTCCGTCGGCGGCAGTGAGTGGCGCGGTGCCGTCTTGGATATGCAGCGCTGCCTCCGGGGAGGCTTTAGCTCGGTTGTTTATTAATATGCGCTTTGCTCACAGAGGAATTATGTGACTCCGACGTGACGTGCTGTTATTAGGTGCATTAAGCTTTGCAGCGTCAGGGCCCTTGAATATAGCTTATATTGGTGGACATTATTTCATAAAGCATTATTTTGAAACAAACAAACAAATATTTGTGTGGTAAACAAATATATTTGTTCGCTGTCTGGGTGTTATATTGTATTCTATGAATGTATTTACAAACAAAAGTATTTAAGTATTATATCAGCTATCTGGTTCCCATAGTACAAGCTCTGCTTAGTTTGGAGCTAGATAGTGGTGTGCGGATTGTCCGCATTATTTATTTATTCTGCTTCAAACTAAGCATAGTTTGTTTTTGTCGGTACTCGTAATATGTAAAAAAATCCGTTACGCTGAAGACAAATTCAGATCTTGTAAAACCGCATTTTGCGAATTTTAGAAAAGTTTAGCAGCTATTTATAAAATAACTCGTTACTCTTTAAGTATTGCCTTAGTTCTATTCTTAAATAAAAAGTTTACAAGTAAAACTCAGAGCAGCAACATAACCTAGCCTCAGCAGAAACAAACAACAACAGTAAACGAACGCAAGTAACATACTTTTTAGCGTCGCGTCGCGTTGTGCAGGAAATCTTATAATAGCTTCTTTGTCCAGCAAAATGCAAATACTATCTCTTCGCAACGCTATATTCTATGAAATTCATAGGCCATGGATAGCACCACTAGTTCCACATGAACTACTGGGAATGTACACACACTACAAGGACGGGAACATAACAACACTATAGTCATTCTCTCTATTTATTTTCACACTTTTAATTTGCTACGTGATTTTTCTACCAAATATTTTTACCAAAGTCATTGTTCTCCCTTCCTGTTTTACCTATCTTCTCTAATTTTGTTGCACACAAATAACCTTTATCTATAGCAATGATAGAATGAGAGAGCAGCTCTAATGACGGGTTTGAAAACTAACATCGTACTTCCTTATTCCATTCTCATCTCATAAACTGAATGAGACGATGTGTATACCCAAGAGAGCGATATGATGATACAATATTGTCCACACATGAATAGGTACTATACGAACCAATAATAATAAACAAGATAGCACCGATACCGGCATAATGCCGCCGTTATTTATTAGCCAACTATCCGCCCAATTAGAGGGAAGTCCTCATTTTTGCGTGGTTAGGCGGAGCCCACACTGACGATAAATGTTTATTGAGCCATTACCTTCCTATTTCCACGTAAACTGACCTGAAAAATAAATGGAAACGGACTTTTATATTAGAAAAACTTTCTTACCGATACATAGTTAATGCCGGACAAGGAATAAATAAACGTTGTTTATAGTGCCTACATTCTGATAGTGGAACACAAAGCAAAAAAATATGTTCAAACTATATTGACTTCTTGTAAGCAAGGCTTGTTATCAGCCTATCCGCATTGTGTCATCGGTCCATCACTCGAATCGATGAAGATCGATCGATGACAATGTACGCGTGCCCTAGGGCCGGTGCACACAATACGTTCATTATCCACCGGCCGCCCGTTGCTGACATTCAACAAATAACAGTGCCGAACTATACAAATTTCACTCGGACAGCGATCAAACAGAAACAATTGATTTTTTTAAAATTAAACGCAAGGGTATTTTTTTAGAATTTAAAATGGATTGAACTTGGCGAAGACGATAGAAAGTACGTTTATTTTACAGATTTTAAATGCCATTTTGAATCTAAGCCCTTCACGATAGAGTTCATACTGCATGTAGAGCGCGCGAGTAGTGCTGCGGCGCCGGGCGGTATCGCCGGTAATTTCCCGCGTGGCACATAAATTACCGCGCAGTTTGTCCTCGCCTCGCGGCCGGAGCCTCCAGTTGCACCAACGAAGCAGTAGGTGAATTCTCGCTCTAAATTAATATCAACTATACACCTATTTAATTAAACATGATTATCTATTACTCAAAACCAAAGCGAAAGATGCAGTAAAAAAGTACTGCACTTAAAATGGAAATGGGCAGGACACATACAAAGAGTTAAGGCAGACAGATGGTCCCAAACAGTAACTAACTGGTACCCCATCAACAAAAAGCACAGACCAGGTAGACCTAACAAAAGATGGAGCGATGAAATCATTAAAATCGCCGGCAAGACATGGAGTAGAGTAGCTAGAAATAGGGAGAAATGGAAGATACTGGAGGAGGCTTTCACCGCTGATAGCGGACCTCACACAGACAAGAAACAAGAAAAACAAATGTGTATAATAAGTTAATAGTAGGTATTTAATTTAGTTTAAAGATAAGTAAATTTAGTAAACTATGAAATGTGGAAGGTAAATAAAGCTTATATTATATTATATTATCTATTACTCAATATGAATGTGTTTTTGAAGTTCCTAAACATATTCTCGGGAGAGGGTTCAATCCGGCTATGTTCACACGATTTTGGCGATTGATTATGAAGTTCTTTATTATTTCAAGAGAACATCAGCTCTAAATATTTGCAGTAAATTCACCTAAAAAAATAATCTCAAGTTCAAATCAGGACTTGATTTGAACATGGTATCGGCCAATATAAACAGTGTAGCAATCTTACTGAGCAGTGTGCGCTGCACTGTGGCACGCTCGGCACTCAACTAAATACGGAAATATGCGCCGGCTCTCGACATTACTGTAACAATGTAACGGCGGAAATTCGGCTTTAGCGCACCGCATCGGCACCCGGCAAACATTGCGCCGCGCCGCGTTGTGACACCGCGCGGCGTGATACCGCGCGGCGTGGTGACACGCGGCGTGATGTCGCGTGGCGTGGCGGCGCGGACAGAAACCACTTTAGCTCGCTCGAATAAAATACACGTGTTTTAATGCAGCACCTTTGTTTTAACGTCGCTTGGGTGCGCTCGGATTGTTATGGTTAATTTCATTGCGACATTTTGAAAATGACATTATTTTCCGAATAAAATTGCGGTCATGATAAACTTGAACACAATAGGTGTAATTAAGTTTTGCTATGCTCGTAAGTAAAAAAATTCGGCTGTCTGTAAAGTCAGTTTACTGACGTTAGTTGAACGTGACAACGTCATACAGCTGTCCACGCGGACGCATCGTTCAAGTAGAAGAGATGCAGGTGTCGAACGCTGCCGAACGCGGAGGACTATTGTGCCTCTTTGTCGCTCGTTCCGCGCTCTCGCTTGCACTTCAAGCCTTAAATGGAACGTCTCAGAGCGAGGTAACGCCACATGAGTCATGTTTTTGCGTGCGTGCAGCCGGCTCCATCGAATTATAAGGCGTTTTCACGTCAAAAATGACTATACTCTAGGAAAAAAAAATATAGTCTCCTTGTCGTGTTAGTAGTGTGGTGAAAGGATTTTAAGTACGCCTCAAAGAGAAGAGAGTGAGAGAGTAAAGGAATATCGAGTGACACAGATAGAATGGATCATGAACAATTACCTTGCACTTGGAATTCTCCCCTGAATTTAGCAGAGAGAGCTCTTGATTTAGGTAGATGGAGGGATAAAGCGCGGCGCCCGCCTTGTAGCGGCTTCTCCGTAAACATGCGCTCGACCAGCTCTTGTACTATAAGTAGCAAGTGCTACAATTTAGAGAGCGCTGACTATATTTTTCAGTGATGATAGAGACTGATAAAATTGCTCATTTCTGGTACCTACGGACTTTTATGCAAATAGCTACAAGAAAAAAACACTTTATATTTATGAAGCGGTTGATGGTTCTACTTAAAAAAATATTTCTGCTAAACTTCTTCTTCTTCTTATCGTGTAACTAGTACCAGTGTGGTGAAAGGATTTTAAGTGCGCTTTAAATAAACTTCGGACAAAGCGCGGGATACAACTTGATAGACATGGCATTGTAAAGATAGCGGGAAGTCTGTGGATGGAAAAGCGGACCCTTCAAAATCAGAGGAACAAGAAATTTCACAACATCGAATCTTTAACTGTTTTGAAAAGCTGTCTTGTTCTACGGGAGCGCATGCTTTCCTAACTCTGTGCAATAGTGGTAGCATTCGTCTCTGTCGGCCGCGGCCGCACTGCTGCTCCGGATAAGACAACTCGCAGCACAAATGGACTCCCCCCTCGCCCCTCGCCCCTCCTCACCACTACATTCAACATCCGTTTGATACTTATTCAACATCTTGACGAGAACTATTCAAGTTAGTAATGCCTTCTAAGTTAGAGAGTTCATTGTACTATTGAATGAAAAAAAGTTTCGTTGTGAATTAAAAAGTAAAACGAGCTCAACGAAAATATTGAAGATGAATTTTGATATAATTAAATATCTAGAAGATTCCCATTCGTGGTAATTCATAATTGTTAGTTAGCGTGAGGGCCGGCATTGGACACGCGATCACGTCTACAAGAGTATTAAAATAAAGGTTAATCTTATTGTTTTGTCCTATTTTGAATAACCTATTTTGTAATATAAAAAAATGTTGGTGGACTTCAAAATATTCTTTATCAATTCAGTTATTTACAATGCTTTTTCTCTCAGCTTTATACGTAACACTTTGTTTTCATTGTTTTGCCGAAACGTAGTCAATGCAAACATAGTGTAACTTTGTACATCGCCCTGTACATTCCCGGCATACCTGCCGGCTGCCGTGCCGCCTGCCGGACGGGGCCGGACGGGGCCGGACAGTGCAATCCGGGCACCGACCCGGCATTCCAGCGAGCTATGCAACTATGTGCGATTGCGCTTCGCTTTTACAGCGCACTCCATAATGTGCTTAATGAACTACAATTCCATCATAATTGAACCTGAAAGTTCAATAATTTTATCTCTTATTGTTTATATCACCCAAGATCTAATTTTCTTACAAGCTTAACAATTATTTAAGCCTTGTGCATTTAGGCAATTAGCTGTGACCTACGATGGCGACGGCAATGGTGACCAATTTCAGAATAGGGTTTTGCATACATACACTTCACTTCATTTTTTTTGGCTACTGCGACTATATGCCACAATTCCGCCAGTGTCCGTTTCATGCTAGTGTCATAAACTTAAGGTGGGGTAGAGTACTACGAACATGGCCGGTATTCATAATAATGAACGATGGATGATACAGAAAATCGAACATATTAGAAAATAAAAACCAAAATGATTTCACCAAACAAAAACTTACTAAGCCACAAATAATGACTTAGAACATTTAACTGGCAAAAAAACTACATTGACATACATACATAAATATTTGCAGTTTAATTTTAATTACAGCAATAAATTTACATAAAATAAAGTTAATACGAGGGGAAAAGATGAAAGATTAATAGTACATTGTTACCCGAGTGTTGAAAGTCACGTTTTTTGAGTCCCGAGACGGGTTTGGCGCCAGAGCGTTAGCGAGGGCGCCAATGGAGCTTGAGGGACTTAAAAGACTTTCACCCGAGGTAAACACTGTGCTTTTCATTACGAATACAAGGAAAGTAAAAATAAAAACATGAATGAAAAATTTGTGAAAATGAAGATCGAATTGCCGCCTTCCCGGTTTTTTTTTTCTTTTTCTCTGGCGGGCCTTCGGCTACGGCTCGCCAGCATTATTCAGCCATTATTTTCATTTTCATAATTTAAAAAATGGTAAATTGTTTGCTCAAATCTATGTTATTTCAAATAAATAGTTAAAGTTATATATTAATCAAGTAATTTAGAAGATATATTATTTATTTAATACTATCTTTATGTTATTTAAATTTTACATTGCGCTCTAATTAGAGTTTTTAAACTTCTTACCGTTGTAATGGGTTTCCAACCTACTTGCTGGATAAAAAGTTGGAATTTGGTTCAACCTCCTTGCAGTTTAGAAAGTTGGAACATGGTTGAATAAAATAGAACTTGTTTTTTTTTATAATTTGACAGCTGTCAGTAGAAAGCGATTCTCCCTAGGGCTGAAAGTTTTACTTTCAATTAGGCCCCTCAGGCAACTTCAGACCTACTTTCAGAGTATGAGTAATGAAAAATACATTTAAAGGAAGTAGGACGGGGAATCAGCATACATACCCTGCCGTGATTCTTGACAGTGCGATATTTGACAGCAATACACTGATTGCCATCGCAATCTTCTTCTAGAAGAAGAAAGACTTTATAAGGCGTTAGAGACTTTTAAATCTTAGCTGTTCCACACTAATAAGTTAAAAAGATTAAATGAGTTTCATAGAAGTTTCTGAGCTTAGGAAATATTGGAGTCCATGACATGCCGTTTTTATGGTTCCTAAATGGCAAAATCGGAAACCTTATTGATTCGTCATGTCTGTCTGTCTGTCCGTCCGTATGTCACTGCCATTTTTCTCTGAAACTATAAGAGTTAGAGTGATGAAACTTGGCAAATAGATGTATTCTGTAAAACCGCATTAAGATTTTTACACAAAAATAGAAAAAAAAACAAGAAATTTTGGGGGTACTACTTAGAACTTTTTTTCATCAAACCCATACGTGTGGGGTATTTATGAATAGGTCTTCAAAAATGATGTTGAGGTTTCTTATATCGTTTTTTTCTAAACTTAATAGCTTTTGCGAGAGACACTTCCAAAGTGGTAAAATGTTGGTCCCCTCCCTCTAACTTCTAAAATAAGAGAATAATAAAACTAAAAAAATATATGATATACATTACTATGCAAACTTCCAACGATGTTTAGTTTGAACGAGATCTAGTGAGTAGTTTTTTTTATACGTCATAAATCGTAAACCGCAATTTACCTTTCGACGAACTACAAGAACTTTTATATTATGTTACTTGTTGCTACGGAACCCTTCATGGGCGAGTCCGACTCGCACTTGGCCGCTTTTATTTATCCAATATCCTTAAAAGATGGTACACCTGTGTCCTGGTGGTGGCACGACGTGCGCCGCAGATATAGCCAGCACGCGGGCTCCACAGCCGCGGCTCGTCCCGGTGTCACTTAGCTGATGCCGCACTATGCTGACCGATATTGCTTTCACAACATAAGCTGACTGTATAAATTGTACCCGCGCAATACGTAAGGTAAGTCAGGTTTCTCGATACCTCAATTTCGCAAAATTTTTCTTTGGAAGAAAAAGCCAAAGCTATTAAAATGTTATTGGTAGTTTTTCTACAGATGCAATTTATTTTTGTAAGCAATTTTCACCTGCTCAATAAATCGTGATAAATTTAAACATGTCTATAGTAACATGATCGGTTACGTCATGCGATATCGTGGAGTAATATGTCTCGGTGTCCATGACATATTTACAACATGTCCACCGTCTAGACAAAACTCCAAAAAATAAGGCGCATGAAGATGCATACATCTCCGAACTTATTCCAGCGATGTTTTAGCATTCCGCTGTAGTAACACGACTCTAACTTTACAACTCCGAGGCGAATGTGTAATGCACTCCTATTTCACCATCTTCGAACACTTTAACCACGGGAATGTAATCTTTATTCTCTGCTGGTTACGATAGTTTAGAGCTGAACGTGTAAGTTGGTAGACGATATTCATCTGCGAGTCAGTTTTTCTCTGGCTACGTGAAGGTGTTTTCAGGTATTTAGGTACGTATTCGTTTTATATTGTTAACTTATCTAAGTCAAATGGCTTTGTGAACACTCGAGCAAGATAAAGTAAGTTTGTGGTGAGACGAGAATTCCTTTGTTTTATTGTGAGAGCGCAACATCAATACAAAGTGAAGAAATAGTAGGTACATTAAAACTGAGAAAGGTTGGATGGTTTAGAACCGAATCACACACACGTACAGACACGTACGCATAAATGAACGTTTATATAATAGGTATACCTATAAGAAATAATGGCTGAAGATGCGCCTAGATCAATTTGAATAAAACTTCAAATAGGCACCTATAACTTCCAGGCCTTGCCTAAATAGGCTTTTCTTTATTCGAGTATTACGTCGCCTAAAACGTAGCACTCTTTTTTATTCTTCCTCTTTATTTAAATTCTGTTAAAAATAGTTCAGCTGATACAGTATTGTTATTGACACTAAGCCTAAGCATAATTAAATGCTTAGGTATTATTATAGCAGATGCTCTAAAACTAATAAGTCATTTGATAATGCAGCGCAACAAAATTTGAAAAGAAGACACAAATAGGCCACAGAAATGGAATACAATTATGAGACGCGAGCACAAGCACAAGGTAAAAGTAATGAACTCAAAGTTCAGAGAAAAATAGCAGCGAGCTAATAGTCGGCCTGACATGTACGTCATTACATAGTTCATGCGCCGGGAGTAGCGCACACGATGCAGTACCACTATCAACTGATTTATTCCATGCCTGTTTTGCAAGAACTAGAATATGAAAGTTTTTTGTTGTATCTTTGTTTGGTCGGTAGGCAATTCAAATTTAAATTCAAGAAAATTATTTAATCAGATGTATACAAGGATTACTTGAAACAAATAAAGATTGATAGATAGTCAACTTGTAATCGACATCGGCTTCATTTTTGACGTTTGAAACCTAGACTTGACCATAATTGTCACAGTGACAATCGGCTTAAAGTTCACTGATAATGGATTTCAAGTTAGGCAATAACGCTACTGAACTAAAATGGTTGAAGGTCATAATTTTTTAAATAATATAGAGTTATCATAATTCACACACCGAATAATAATTAAATTGCTAATGACCTGTTCATAACTAAAAATGTCGCGCTATCTAGTCTTGTAACTTGCTTTCGCGTTATTTGTCCGTGTCCATCACATAATTGTTGGGCCTCATCGGCATAAGTATATTATTATAATTCATCTTCCATCACTACATTTCTTATATTATGTTAATTACATATTTTTTGGTCGTTAGGTATCTAAAATGTTCGTGTTATTTAACATGTGCCATCATAAATAAAAAGGTTGTCTTTCTTTCTTTTTCTTTATAACTTTATTCTGAATAAACAAGAACTTTATATGGTTGTAAATAGTTGTGTTACTTTGTGCATGTGTACTGCGTCGAAGAAGCTCCACCGCTATGTTTCGCGTCGGTTGATGGCTGCACATTTCTCTCGCGACGCCCCTAGCTTTCACTACATACGGCTAGCTGTTTTGAAAATTACCATATGAAGTTATTTTAATATTTTAGTTTGTGTTCTTTAATAATTACTTTTCAATTAAGTATATTGTTATTTTGACATACCTACCTTTCGTTGCAATTATGAAATGAGATGATAATGTTGAGGAAATTTGCAAATCACTACCTATTTTCTAGAATAATTCCATCATCATTTAAGGAAAGTCTTTCAGACGCACTTAACATCCTTTCACCACACTGGTTGTAAAAACTTGTGACACAAAAAGAAGAAAAATAATAATTCAATAATAGAAGGTATTAAAATAGAAAAAAAAAATATCTTTGAGCTTTATTTCTTCTTAGTCTAGAAAACTAAATATTATAGAACTAGACTTTGGTTAAAAACGCCGATAGACTGCGTTTTTTGAACGTCCGTAAGTTGTCCCCGTGAGTACACGCTTAGGTGCCGTTAAATTATGATATTTGTCTGCGAGTGAAGAGGTGCGCCTACCGCGCAACAGTACATACATCGGGGCCTTATATTTTTAATGCATAAGAACGACTCTCATTTATCACTGCCGTACCACTGTTTGTAGAAATAATATTTTAGCTAATATGATAGAAAAAAGAATATGATAGATTTATACGTTCGTCCATTCCTCTTTTTCTGGCCGCGGTAGTAATGCACAAATACGTAGACCCCTTGACTCACCAAGCTGCAAAACTTCTACAGTGATGATAGAGTGCACTCAAATAGGCCTACTGACACTTACTACTCATTGTCAACTGTTTTCGTAGGTTTTGTAAAAACACTGCAGCAAATCAGTATCAATTAAACAGTATCAGTATAAATTCTCGATTTGTTTTTAAAAACAACCAGTGAATTAAGGTTAGGAACCGATTGAAACTGCTACTACTTCACTGCTATTTTTTTAGATTATTTTTGATTTGTAAAAGTATCATACAAAAAAACGGTAGTAACCGAGCCGTAGTTTGTTGCCTGTTCTTCTAGGCTTGGTTGCGTGGAACTGGCACCTAGACTCACCTAGCTTTAAGACGTTTCAAAGTGATTCTTGGAATTGAAATGAATAAATTTTGATTGAGTTTGAGATTAGAATAAGCGATCTTCTTATTCTTCTTGTCATGTCACTAGTTCTATAAAGCAGGTGTGGTGAAAGGATTTTAAATGCATTCATTAATAAGCAATCAGCAATAACCAAATAAGTAATGACAAGATGGTTTGCTCCTGAGCCGAGTTAGCAAGCGTACCGGCCGCGTTGGCACCAGCTTATCCTGAAAAATATGGACATTCAGTGCACAGACGCCGGCGGACACTGATCGAGATTCAGAATTAATGCTCAGAGAACCACTGTGTAGGTCAATAAGCTTCTGGAAGTCGGGATAGAAGAAACATAAGTCATCATAAATGAATAATATATTAAAAAAATTGACAGTAGACGTAAGAATTCATAATAAAACAACGCCAATAAACTTCAATAAGTTTGCACTTCTAATCAATTTTTCATGCGTAAGTACCTACCATTTTAAATTTTGGCCTTTGAGATGTGTAAGATAATAAAGTACTCGTAGTTACTACTAATTTTACCTAATGATTCTTAAAACCTTACCTACCAACAACTATGGATCAAGTTATCTGAAATAAAATAATATTTAATTTAATTTAAAAAAGAATCAGTAAGTAAAATTGGTAGTAGGAAAGATGACATGGATAAGAAAGAAGTGAATACAGAGTTGACGGCTGATAGACGAGAATGCTGATGCGCTGATGCGTAGTCTATTGTAATCTTAATAATATACAAACTTTTAAATGAATACCATGGCGATGTTTTAAGTAAGTAATTCTAGGTTCAAATAAATACCGGTGGAAATACGGGTGTTTCCACAATGTTCTTAGTTTATCGAACAAAATAAAGCATTTCTTTGAATAGATAGTTCTAAGTTGTGGCAAGTCCCCTTTACCTATTTCGCAGACATTCTAGTCCAGTGTACCGTGAACACAATGCAGCTGGCAGTCGCTCGTATTGTCTGAAGCCGGCACCGACCTAAACTCTCTGTTACTACTTCAAATATTGTTCATTTCATTATTGTTATCCTTAGGCATTTACCTTGTTGTTCTTGCATTTTGTATTGGTAGGACAACTTAGAAGGTATAAGGTTGAAGGAAAGAGAGGAAGAGGAAGATCAAGGATAAGCTACGTGAGCCAAATAACAGCAAAGGAGGTTGCCCTCAAAAGAAATACCTGGAGAAAAATGCATACATTACGCCGACAAGAGCGTTGCTCTTAAATAAGAGGACAACTTGTTCCACGTAGTTGTGCTTGTTGTGTGCACAGTACATACGTTTGACAGCAAAATAAATAGTTATCTGTTGAAATTCAAGAGTTTGCCATCCAATAATGTTAAAATGCTGGTTGACAGAATTTAATGAGTGTGCGTGCGACAAAACTAGATCGTGTTAGAACAACGGCGATGAGCTGGCAACGTAGTCACGTACAGAATACTAACTAGTTATTACCAATGTTGGATAACTATTTTAAAATGTTTCTCAAAATAAATTGAAAGTTTGTCTTCAATAGTTTCCTAAGCAGTTTTAGACAATAACTGTATATTATCGCAAAGGCTCTGCCGCTGCTGGCAGACAACGGTTTAATGCAATTCAAAATTTACTGTTGTCCATTTATCTAAGGCCAGAGGGTATCCAAACTGCAGTCGGAGGTCCCTCCTCCTCCCCCCTCCCCCCCTTCACCCCCTGACCCCCTCCTACCCTCAGTCAGGGAGAAACGTCTAAGACCTTAATCTATGATGGCCGGCAGACTTTAGATTCTGTGTCTGTTGTGTTTGCTTTCAGAGTTCTCGTTATTTATTTAACTTGTAGCTGTGTTAGTGTTAACCTAGTTCACATTACAACAGTTAACCTAGTTTTTATCCAGATACTTAGCGAGTTGTCTTGTAAAAAATGGAGCTCGAGTTTTTAAGGAAATTTCAACTCAAAGTACGATGTGTAGCTGTCACTTATCGCAAGTACGCTGAAGGCAATGGTTGTATGCAATCATAAAACATGGTGTCAATGACCGCCGCGTGGTTATTTCCATAAATTGATAGTCAATTACCGAGTCAACGTGTAAATTGCGCTCCCTACGGAGCACCAGAACCTGTAGGCTTTAGGGGTCCGTAGGCAGCAATTACAGCCCTTTGTGAGTCCGCAGCGGTAAAAACTTCCCCGATGTCGAAACAAACAACTTATTTTGGGGCTACACAAAGAAGTCCATGAATTTATAATGGGGGAGGAAATTAGCTTTTTCTCCCTCCAGTTGGGCGCCCTGGCGGCGGCGCGGCGCGGCGCTGGCCTGCTCGGGAACATTGCTGTTTTAAATTGGTTTAAAGTTTGAATGTCCAAGCTAAGTGGCAGTTTTTTCTTTAATTTCAGTTCTTTTGTCTTTGTTTTACCTCTGTCTGCCATGTATCCACATGTCGCCTTAGAAAAACGTGGTAAAAGATATTAGTAATTAGTGAGGAAATGAGGGCTTATAGAATAACATAAAGCAACAAGAAATAATTAACGTTTGAATTGAAAAAAAATATGAATATTCAGCAACGCCAACCCGCCACACTGAGCTCACTGACAGAGACGTAAATACTCTGTAAGGGCTAGCGCATATATACAACTTTTAAATCGACTAAACTGTTTCGTCGAGTTGTGTACTTGTCGTGATTTCTACACAACTAAACTGTTGAGTCGACGGAGGTGCGCATAACACAACTAAACTGTTGAGTCGACGGAGGTTCCCGCCATTGTGAGAACAAAACAAACGTTGTGCCGCTTCCAATGCAAATGCGAGACTGAACAGTCGCGGATCGACTGTTTAGTCGATGGTATGCGCACTTCAATACATTGCAATACAAAATGAGCGTGAGATCGATAGTTGTACAACTTTTTAATCAAAAGCAGATCGATGTGGCTTTTTGATTTTTTTGTCGATCAACTATCGAGTTGATAATATGCGCACGTTCATATATTGCTGTGTACATAGGAAACACAACTAAATAGTTGTTCAACTAAAAATTGTATATATGCGCTAGCCCTAACTGTAATCGCTGCAGCAGCGCCCCGCTGCTAACTAAACATTACTCATTGATTTGCACACAAATTGGTTTCATTCAACGTTTGCTGTAGCTTTTGCGTTTAAGAAATCTTGTTAAATAGGTTTGTGACCTATTGAATTCAATAAACATTTTGTGCACGGACATCTGTTAGATGAGTGTTGTAAAGAGTTGCACAACCACAAAAATCTGCTTGCGGTATGTGGTTGTCGATAATAATATTAAAAAATAACCGGCCAAGGCACGTGAAGAGTTCCTTACCATTATCTATGTATAATATACAGGGCGTCTCACGGGTATGCCTCATGGAGGGAAAGTACCGTGAATATTGTAGATGGAACATTTAGTATTGACACTAAAAGAAGACATTATTTGAATTTAAAAAACAATTTGAACTACATTCATAGATATGCAAATAATAACATGGAAATCGAACCCGTTACCCGAGAAAAATAATAAATTAGCAAAAAAAAACCCAGTTAATTTTTCTAACGGAATTTTTTTTTTGCTAAATAACATAGTGTCGGAAATAAAATAAAGACTGAATTTTAACATTTGATGTGAAGTTTTGTTCAGAATTATGACGGCAAGCCGTGTGTTTGTTGGTAATGAATCAGTTTATACTTACTGATTGCCCACACATTCTACTCGTGTTGGTTTGTTACTTATTACACAGTTATAAAAGAAAATAAAATTTATTGCAAGTTAGAGCATAAACAGAGTGTTTATAAAGCAGCCAGTGTTTAATGTAGAAGTTTGATCCTGCTATTTAATTTCCGCTATTATTGCAATATAGACACGTTATTCTCACCTGGGAATTATAAAGCAGAGCAAAGACGCGGCATTTATTAAAGCTTGGTAAGCGCCGCTGTGAGGTGAGGCCGCACTAACAGCGGTTCACAAAACATTCCAAATATTCACAGTGAAATACATAAAAAACTGTTTGAATACTAATAAGGACCCAAGTTAAGATTTAAATAATAAAAAGAGACTCAAATCAGCAACTTCCCTCTGGACTTGATGTTCATGTTGCAGTGTATGTAGGTAAATAATAGTTAAAATTACATCATGTTTTATTGACACCTTGTGAATTTCGTTTTGCCAACTTGCATGTAAAATTTTAGTAACCATAGAATATAAAAAATTGTAATAATAGTGTTTTGGATAAGTTTTCAACTATAATTATTATTTATTCCTGTAGATTGGAATAATGTGTGCCATAATATCTCGATGACCTGCTATGACCTTTAAGGGGCGGCCATGAATTGCAGTGTGCTTTGAGTTGCAGAGGCTACCGCTCCGCTCGTGTGCTCGCTCCGCTCGTGAGCCCGCTCCGCTCGTGAGCCCGCTCCGCTCGTGTGGCCGCTCCGCTCGTGAGCCCGCTCCGCTCGTGTGCCCGCTCCGCTCGTGTGCCCGCTCCGCTCGTGAGCCCGCTCGTGCACGCCCCGCGCTGTGTGCGGCGTGCCAGGAGCGTCGCGTTAGTAGTGATAGATGGCCCGCCACGGCCACCCGGCGTGGAATCTGCATCTACTTACAGCGTAGGATTTGCACTACACTTTATTTACTCTTTATAAATCGCCATCATCATTTCTCGCTCATTTCAATTATATGAAGTGGCAGCTTTCTTATCCGACGATTTTTAATGCAAACAAAAGCTTGGACGGGTTTTTAATGCGCTTTTTTCTTGTTTTATTAAATGGCTTTGTATTCTATTTTCTCCAACTGAGGCCAAATTATAATGAAATATTTAATTGAAATACCTCTGAGTACAAGGATACGTTTGAGTTGGCTCCTTAACATTTGAGACTTTATAAAATCCTTAAAAAATATTCTCTAAGAAGGTTAAATCTACATACGGTAAAAATCTATTTAAATTGACTCGTTCACTCAAGTGAGTTTCAATGCCCGACTGTAAATTCAATCGGCTAAGCCATCTGTCAGTCAGTAAGCCACTCAAAGCAAGCCGTGAGCTAGTGAGGATGCCTGCAGGGCTGTACTGAACGCGCACTAAGCGGTGCTTCTGCAAGGTGTGCTGCACTGCGAGCACTCTTCATTAATCATTGAGGAGTCGTTCCATCTGTTCCCTCATTAGTGGCGCTTGAATCATGCATCCTCTAGGCCCTCTCAGTGGAGATTTTCGAATACTTTTAGTCTTTTTCCCCCTTTCACATTCTTTTGTACGATTCATGAGCTTGAAAATTACCTATCTTTTACCGAAACTATATAGGTAGGCAGATATATTTAGATTTAAATACATGTATTCACAAAAACAGGTGTATATTCATAGGTATTCATCAGATATTATACGCGTTTTCCTTGTAGAGCCACCAGAGTGATAGCATGGCATGACAGCTAAGTGATATCATTGTTTGCATCGCTCTTCACTGAATTCACGATCAAAAAGAACACTCCAGAACAAACATTTGGTATTTGGTCCTTAGACTGAGTTTGTACTGTCACGAGTTTGACTACACAGTTCATCAAAATAACATTCTTAGATTGTAATTTTTCTTTGAATACTTACTTGAGCTTATTGCAATTGAAGAAGCGTCTATAATAACAGAACAATGTGACGGCAGACTAATTGCAGAACGCTTTTCACTATAAATGCTTTGCAATGGAGTTTTTAGAAAAATTAAGCTCAATTTTCCTAGAAAATGGTTAATCGGTTCCACAATCAATCAATAATCCGCTGCAATATCCACAGCATTATACTCTTTGATCCACAGTGTAACAAGCTACAGGCGAGCGATCTGTGTCGGCGGCGGGGGTAGCGGCGGGGCGGGGGGGGGGGGGGGGGGGGCGGCGTGCGGTCGACGCGACAACACAACGCTTTTAGCGCCGTCGCCTCCGCATTCTACCACGACTCCGGACATAGCGCAAATACACTGCTATTTATACAACCTTTTACCACTTTTAAGCATAACATTTTTGATGTTGAGGTGACTGAATGAGAGATTAATGATTTCATTTCAATTAATAGATCACAACTTTATTTTATTTTGAACATAAATTGAAGACAAATCACAACTGAAAATGAAGCTGTATGCAGAACATGTTTAATTCATGCCACCCTTGTGTCTTTTTGCAGTGGTTTCCGGTTTCTATTCGATTTGTTTACTTTTCGTCCAACGTATCTTAGTTTTAAACTTAAAGATTCCTTTGCCTAAAGATGTAAATCTAATGGCCCCTTCCCACCAGTGTGTGATATCGCGCACGGAGGCGGACGCACGACACACCATGGGAACGGTCTCGTGCGCCGAGGTGCGCGGTAGCACAGGAGCCCTTTCTGTGTGCGTTGCCGTGCGTTGTCGTTGGCTGTGCGTGATGATCTGCAGAACCACGCACCGTAGGAAGGCAGCATAAGATCGAGTGATCGTGCTGCCTTGTGTGAGCTGTGCGAAGTCGTTGCCACTTGTTACCGATTTGTCGCGGTTGGAGTGTAAGTGGAAAAGTGCTTCGAGTCGACACTTTCTGTCGAAGAACGGAACCAACTGACACGCGCTGATTTCTTTATAACTAAATGAGGGTACTGTTTCAATCGCGTTTTATGATTCATGTCAAATTTTATAGCGAATTTTTTTATTATCTTGATATAGACGGCAATTTATAAATATAAAACTGAAGTAGGTAATCGTCAAGGCCATTTTCCTGTTGAGAATAGGCACGAAAAAGATTTGCATCTACTCATACCTACCTCATATCTTAGTACAAAACAAAGCTTGCGTGTTTAGCACCTACCCGGTTGGTGCGTCAGTCAAGAATCAATTTATTCAATTGAATCTCAAAAAGCACTTTGAAACATCTAGGTGACTCTAGGTGCTAGTTTTCCATGCAAGCCTTAAAAACATACGTATCAGGTAAAAAGTAAGGCTTACAGGACGCTGGTAGAATGCTAGCTATGCTCTTCTTTCTTATGAGATCAAACTCACAATCTACATCGCAAACGACGCTTACTGCCAAGTTTGTACCAAAAAGCCATCAAATTATCTTAGTGACTGTCGATATATTATAAAAACGTCGCATGTACATACTTGCTCCAGGTAATAGTTATAATGGAGCGGCGGGAGCTCAACAAGGCGCGCAGTAACGAGCGAGCTACGAGCTAAGGGCGGCTGCAAACGGCGCATGAAATGCGTGCTCGAATCATTGCGCGTGTGTACTGCGCCTTCGTGAAACGCTGGTACTCGTGCTATAAGTGGTAGGGGTGGATTTGAAAAATGAACGAAGAAATTACATGAATGTGATTTTAGAACTTGCGTTTTTGAGTTTTTTTTTTACTCGAGGGTCGCTACTTTATTTGATTCAAGTGCATCCTGTTTTGCCTGTTTCGGTTAAATATTATATTATGAGCAACGCATTCCCTATGGATATTATGAAATACATTTCACACAGATAAACCAACTTAGATGTCATAAAATGATAATAGCAGCTACCAACAACTCCCCCATAGGTAATTCCCCCGGTCACCGTCTATGGTGATTTTGGAATCGGTAATCATACAGACGCTAAGTTGTAAGCCTCACTTGATAATGTTGTACTATTTGCAACAGATGTGTTGGTGCTGTGAGACTACGAGACTGCTACGAGACTGCTACGCCGTAGAGCTTTCCTAGAAATATTATAATATAAATCGTAACACTGTATTTTAAATAGTTTCTAGGTAATGAAATAAACCAGCATCACAATACATATTTTTTTAATTCTCTGTTTTTTCTGCAATTATTTGTTTTATTATAAAAGTTATATAACAGCGAGAACCTTATTTGTGAAGAATGTCGTGAAGTTGTAAGGGATACGGGCTAGAGACTGCGGTTACAGCATAAAGCAAACAACAGTCATTATTGAAAGTGACCATCTTAACTGCGGCCCCGCGGCGTTGTAACCCGCAGTTGTGGTCTCCACGCAAGTCCTGTGATAGTTTCACTTTGATATAGGTTCTGGATATACCATTCATATGGAAAGTTACTCACACGCTTCTCAGCCTGGCTGTACAATTTTTTGATGACAGAATTCAGTTAAAACATTTGTAACAGCCAGCAGTGTGGCAGAGCCGGACTTCCTGAGGCCAATGATCTTCTGCTATTGAAATCTGAAAATTAGGAGGCCATAACACAAAAGGTGCACATTTTTGTAGAATTAGGAGTAAACTAGGAGATCAAATAAATTACATACATAAGCCAAGCTTAAACTAAACCTTAAACAAAAGTTATAAAGCTGTTATTCCGGCGTTCTCCGATTAAAGTGACGCTGGTGGTTCTGCGGTGACGTAGTAAATCAACCGACTGCGAGAGGATAGGAGGTGTAATGCTCCCGCCACGTGCCCCACGTGTGAATAATTTACATTTTATACTCCGACACTAGGGGATGACCCGGATACACCCTCTTCAGCTTCTGAAGATCATGCTATGTGAGACTCCAATTTAGTTGATATTGTTCTATTACGACGTTACGGCTCGTCCGATCAAAATGTTACTTATTTAATTTAAATTTCATCTAAATCAGTCCAGCCTAGTTAGTCCCCTCGAAGTATTATTTCTTATTTTATTTTTATTAATTCAACATTTTTTGGATACCACGCAAGCGAAGCCACGGTTAGTAGCTAGTCAAAATGCAAAATAGTGGAACAGATGAAAACAACTTACCAAACTAGGTAGGTATGTACATTGTGCAGTTCAGGAACCACACTGAGTGCATTTCACTTAAGTCGGAAACTTGTAAAAATAAGCGACGGTCAAACTAACAAGGGGTAATCGCAAACAAAGTCGTTAAAAAAGCTCGTTACTGGGGCCTAGGATTAGCATTTATACAAAGCTTACGCGAGCGCACCGCATCTAGCCGCGGGACATCGGACCCGCTCACACGGACACGAGCTGATGTTGATACCTCGTATGTTATAAGCCATCCGACCCACACGATGGACCGACGATGTTGTTAGGATCGCGGAAAGTCGGTGGATGGAGAGGGTTTACAATCATTCTTCCCAGAAATGTGAAGGAGAGGTCTATGTTCGGCAGAGTACTTTTTCTGGCTGCTGATGATGTTGTTTTAGGCAAGTAAACAAAGGGTCTTGATTGAAAAAAAAAAGCTATCGATGAAGGTTCGTATTGACACTTTACGGCGATGTGGTGACGGCAGTAGAATTGTGACTTCGACTTAGTGTGACTTAAAATGTGAAGAAATACCTTCATAAATGGGATTGAAAAAGTATTGCAGGAATAAAGTTCTTTTCAAATGATGGCTTTAGACATTTTTGTATTGCTACTAAAGCTGGGGTAGAATGACTCAAAGCACGGGACACTCAAATGAAGCAAGGCTAGACAAAAGTAAACACGAAAAACCTTGCTTACTTTGTTGATCGTTACAGTTCGGTGTGAGTGCATCCAAGCTGCAACAATTATCCTCTCGGCGTGCAAGTAGCTCGCGCTAATCAAGTTTGAATAGTTATTTATACTTCTAAACTGTGCTCAGGTAATGGAACGCTTGCTGAGAGTGGAGACTAACTTTGTCCATGACGCAACTATGTTTTGGAAAGTTTGCATGTGCTGATAATAATATAGTGAAATGCCAATTTACTAATTATTTTCTAGAAAAAGTAGAATTACATATTGATTGTTTTTTTTTATCTGAAAAAACCAAGGGAACACGTTTATAAATTAATAATAAGGTGGTCTACCAGTAGTTGTATAGTAACTAAAACTCGTTTTAAGGAAATAGCCGCATCAAACTGCCAACAAAATTATGAAGT
Organism: Thera obeliscata; assembly: GCA_947578465.1. Lineage (NCBI taxonomy): Eukaryota > Metazoa > Arthropoda > Insecta > Lepidoptera > Geometridae > Thera > Thera obeliscata. Next base: position 14,699,435 of record OX387912.1, on the reverse strand, counting down.
AACAGTAAAATAACAGTGTTGTAAAACTTAACTGCATTAATGAAAGCATAGATACTTCCCCCCTGAGTCTCACAACGAATAATTTCATTTTGTTTTAGTTTTGAAAACGGGTTTCATACGCAGTGCTAGGGATGGGACACCCCGTGACTCAGGATAAATAAATTGCAATAAAAGGTTTGGAGCCTACGAGTATATCAGCAGTTATGTTTACTGCGACAATGGGCTCTGTCGGAAGCCCTAAAATTCCGTCACCTCATACAAAACTAACACAGTTTTTACAATGACATATATTTATTAGATTCAGTGATTATAGATAGCAGTAGTTTTACAAACGTATTCAAATATAAAAAAATAAGTATACCTGCAGTCTTTCCCTGCTTAGTTTTTAATGAATTAAAGCCACCATCCTACTCTGCCATCGTTGTGTCCTGAGAAATTACTGTGAACATCTTAAATGAAGTATGAATAGCCGGACAGTGCGCAGCCGTGCGAGGCTGTGGCGCACGCAGCCTCCCTCTTCAATTAGCATTCATTACAAGCTCGCTCTTATAACTTTGAATTATGAAAACCGAATATGAAGCGGACGAGTCAAAGGTGGGCCCTAATTAGTAGCCAATGGAGAGACTAGCGCGCTACATTATTAAAAAGAAACCATAAAAAAGTACACTATTTTAGTCAAATTAAAAATTTACACAGAAAAATAACCTGTAAGCTCGATGTACAATGGAACGAGAACACTTTCAAGGTTGTCTGAGGAAGAAACACTTTCTTTCAATAATTAGTGAATGGCCTAAGTAAGCCAGTTTGCAAGACTTGGAGGCTCTCACAAAATATTGTTTTAAGTTTAATAGAATTATCCAAGAATGGTAAATGATGCGAGATCGTGGTTGCTCCTACGCTTTAGGCTAAAAATCCATCTAATAATATGTTTACCTAAAACGTAATTCAAGTATATTAATTTCGGTCACGTTCAAATGCCCAATTTCGGTTTCAAATTCACACAAAACAAACCTAGCAGATTTGTTTAGATTCAATTATTTCGAGTTAATCAAGTTTGAATTTGTTTTTATTGTAAAAATTGAATAAAAAGTGTAGTTTTTGTGGTATGAAACTAAAACTTACGTAAGTGTGAATAGAAAAGGCATTCTCTATTCTATAGGATAGTAGAAGAGGTAGAGTGGAGGGCAAGGGGTAATATTCATGGGAGGGTAATCGTTGCAATTTGTATAATCGCGATGTTTCAGACCCCGCTCAAGCTCGAGTACTACTTACTGTACGTACACACTACGAGTACAGAGCACTGGTATAACATTCTGCACAACTGTGTCCTATTGCCTCACTATTATAAATATTCTAGCTATCTACCCAGCTGTGTTTTGGATTGTTTGAATCTGTTTTGAATGTATTTGGGTTACGAAGAAATAATTCTAATATCGCATACGTTACGTGCCAAAAAGGATCTCACAAGACTCACTCAGGACTTATGAAGATTTTTTTAATGATATTCGTTAGCTAACCTCTTATCGACTCTCACAAGGCGATGGTGAGGTACATTAGGTAAATCAAAAGGCATTGATTGACTTGAATCACAAGAATAATTTGAAACAAGATGAATCTCACTGACAAAAATAGCATAACAGTACGTTTAAGTTTAATTAATAAACAATCGTGGTTTATGTGGACGAAGCTAAAATTCTAGATAAATTGCATGAAATGGGTTTTAATAAACTACAATACAAATAAAATGTAGTTAAATTCAGCAATGGAACGGTGTCAGAACTTTTTGTTTAAAATTGTATACTCAATGTGAAGTTTTTATCTCTTGCAATAAAATATTGGATAGCACGCCCCCGGTAGGAGTGTTCGATGGGTTTTAGTTATTACTGTTCGCTATTTTTTAACGCAAACACATGCATAATATATTTTGCATAAATAAATAATAATGTTTTTAAAGGTATCATGGACATTGGAGGACCTGTTTAATGTATCTTCATGTTTTGGTGGAGAGTTCTAAACTCATCTTTCGACGGACACGTTTTGATAGTGTTAATATTTTAATTATTTTACTAAGATTTTTTTTCTTTTGGATGAGTAGCTTTTTGGAAAAAGTGCCATTAAAAAATCTCCGATGATAAATAATCCATACAGTCACTTGTAACGTGTGTACCAAGTTTCGTCTAAATCAGTTTGAAAACGCAACCTGTAGGCGAGAAAAGACTGGCAAAATCAGCCGCAGCAGCCGGACAAAATCATTAAATGATTAATCTCGAAACTCTTAGTTTCGTTTTGCTCGCTCAGTCAATTATTTACAATTACTCGTACAATGCTAATGTCTGAGTACTTTAGTAACTTTTTGTGTATATCAAAGAGATTTACAATCAAATTGTCTGTTAGTGTACCCACACGGTGCCTTTGTAATTCGTACCGCCGCGCATATTTGCGGTCTAATTGCGGATAATGCGATTTTGGGATTTCAATTATGTCGGTGCCTCATAATGTAATAAGCATAATTCGAAATTTATTACTGTAACTATACCAATGTGTGGATAAAGTTTTAATTTATTTATAGCCTTTGTTTAATTTAAATATTTAGCTCATGGCTATTATGTTAACTGGCCTAACTTTTATTTGAAACCTACTGCTGAAAATAAACAAATTTTTATTTTCATTATTATACTATGAAAAACTGTTTTTATTTAATTATTTTAGTTTTAAATTGGAACATTATATTATCTTAAATGCTTGTGCATATGCAAGCTCACAAGGTTGTTGATGCAACAACAAGGAGTTTAAAAAGTCTATGATGCAAGCAAGCCTATACTCATGCATCATACATAGCGTCGCATCGATTTAGAAAAAATGCTAGTCGGCCCGGGGTCCGCAACTAAAAATCAACTCTCTATTATCTAGTTTTAATCCATTTTAAGCCAACAACAAACATGTGATATTTAACGACCATTACCGATATCAGCATAGGTCAAAATAATTTAAAGTCAGTGTCAACTAACCTCAGTACTATTATTTTTCAGTTTCCCTCGCGTGCAAACTTGACGAGCTATTTTTAATTCATCGTGATTGACAGCGAGGTCGCTGCCTGACAGCGCAGTGATCGCGAAACAAGCGATAATATCGCAAAAACGATTCAGTTGGATCGTCGCCATCATTATTGTTAGTTCAAATCACCAATGAACTAACTACACGTGTAGTTGGGAAATAATCATGAAACTATTGGTTGGGTTTTCGTTAATTTATCAAGTTTTGAGTTTAAATATAAATGAAATTCGGTTATCAGTTGATTATTTTCTGGAGAGGAATGTTAGATACGTCTGTTATTTTTCCTGTGAAAATCAATACCGTAAGAAATCTGAACCGAATCTTTCCACTGATTATTTCTAGAGCCGACAAAATGTTGCTAAATAGAAGAGTTTTTTTCCAGAAAATATACAAGTTGGTAAAAACTTTATGGTGAATAACATAAGGGTTTCATTAGAAGCAATAGAGCAGAATCCTCGTGTGGATCTAACACGAGCCCTGGAACAATGGAATGTGGACGTCGGTGTTCTACTGGACGGCTCCTGTGATGCTGCAGATGGTATTTTAAATCAGGTACAAATAAAATACACGGTGAACTTTGCTTTAACTCTTTCAAGATATTAACTCAGATTTTAGTCAGATAAGTTTGTTTTCAGGCTTCTATATTAAAGCTCTTCGATGCTGAGCACATTTGGCTAGTTCTATCACAAACGCACAGCGACACTCAACGATACATCGAGGAACGTTATCGACAGCTGAACCTCAGCCTCAACACTGATGTCGCGGTACTCACTAGTAACGGTAAACCTATTCAAATAAGATCAAAACTTTGTAGGTCTTATTAATAATCCTGGCATAGCGTTGGACTAGTTGATCCGTGTTTTGTCTCTTGCATTGACATGCAATTGTCAACTCGAGCAAATGTGACAAAACACGGATTAACTAGTCCAACGCTACGCCAGGATTATTAATAACACCCTTTAAGTTTACCCTTTTCCAAACGTTTGGCGGCGTTTGATACAATAAAGTCGTTTAAAAGGGTGTTTTAAAGGTGTGGTGACTCTGGCATAGAACCTACGAATCCACCTACAAAGCTTGGTGGCTACGGAAATCCGGGGGGTGCTTATGATATGAAGAGGAAGTAATCCAGGCTGCTGATGATAGTGTGGATATAATTGTCTGATTTTTTAAATAGCTATCTTTATATCTTTCAGTCATTAAACCTTGGTAATTTCAAAGTTTTCCATCTATTTGTATTAAAAGAGGTTGAATCATGAGCCTTTTGATGGCCTTTTCACTATGAGATAACAATTTCAATAAATTTTAGTCAACAACCTTGTCAGAATGTCTTAAGAAATTTGTTTTAAGAAAAAGATAAGCATCTTTATTTATTACTTAGGCAATGAAGTATTTCATTAGCAATAAGTAACCGTAGAATTGCCATAGCTCTTAGAATAAGTAAGTTGAAATGGCAATGGGCAGGTCATATAGCTCGAAGATTTGACAACCGTTGGAGAATGAAGGTTCTCGAATGGCGACCACGAACCGAAAAGTAGGGCGCCCACCCACCAGATGGACTGACGACATTGTTAAGATCGCAGGAAGTCGGTGGATGGAAAGGGCTCAGAATCGTTCTTCCTGGAAATGTGTAGGGGAGGTGTAATGATAATGGTTGAAAAATGATGATGATGATGATGATGAAGTAACCTTGCTGTTCCAGTTTAATACAAACCAGCATTATTGTATTGCAGGTAGTGAGTACACCCTCACTGACGTCTTCAACTTCGGGAGGATCCAAGGCAATGACTTGGAGCTCTCATCACTCGGCTCCTGGAGCACAGACACCGGTGAGGACACACGACATCGACGATCATATTAGGCATTGTACACATATTAGCTTACTCTATATAAATTATTGCAAAAAGTTATGCATACAACAGCATTTTATATAGCATCAACTATCAAATATATATTTTTTCATCCCATCTATTCAAAAAGAGGCGATTGGTTCCCTAAATAGTGCGCCTAAAGTAACTACTTTAGGCGCACTATTGGTAAAGTGACACAATGACTTTTAAATTTGGAATGCTATTAAATTGAAAAGTTGGATCGCAATTCACTACGATAAAATACTGGCTAGTAGTAGTGGTAGTATAAAAAATAGAGCCACGGTATTGGTTAATAAAATAAAAAACAATACTTCCCGCGTATTGCATTGACCCTTCATCTTCTATGTCTATGTTTATTATTGTCTATTCTTGTTTATTATTGTCTATTCTTGTTTATTATTGTCTAAATTGTCTATTATTGTCTATTTGTGTCTTTTATTGTCTTTTATTGTATATTCTTGTATATTATTGTATATTCTTGTATGTTCTTGTATAATCTTGTATATTCTTGTATATTCTTGTATATTCTTGTATATTCCTGTATATTCTTGTATATTCTTGTCTATTCTGGTATATTCTTGTATAATCTTGTCTATTCTTGTATATTCTTGTATATTCGTGTATATTCTTGTATTTTCTTGTATAACCTTGTATATTCTTGTATAATCTTGTATATTCGTGTATATTTTTGTATAATCTTGTATATCTGTGTATATTCTTGTATTTTCTTGTATATTCCTGTATATTCTTGTATATTCGTGTATATTCTTGTCTATTATTGTTGTGTGTGTCTTATTTAATTTTCTCATAGAGGGGGATGAAAAGCAGAGTGTGCCACACGGTACCAAAATTATTTAACCTCGAGCGACGTACTTTGAATCCTTCGCTACGTTCAGGATTCTACTCTAGGACCCCTCGCTACGCTCGGGATCCTACTTTAGAATCCTTCACTTCGCTCTGGATTCAAAAAACCGCTCTCGCCCTAAATATATTACTTTGGTCCCTTATGACACAATCTACTATTTCAGGACTAAGCCTCGTACGGAATGGTTTCAAGTATTATCAAAGATGGGACTTCCACAATCTTACTTTACGTGCCATTTCTGTGGTGAGATTCTTTGAATACTTGTTATTTATCTGAATCATCATCACCAGCAGCCTGTCTTCACACACTGCTGGGTATAGGCCCCTTTTTGTATGTGCCACTGTTGCTGGTCCCGTGCTTATATCATCCAGGTGTTGCCCGCGATGTTCGCCACATCATCATTTTCCTGCCCTCATCCCACGCTGCATGTGGTCGGCACAACAGGTTTTCTTCTCCCACTCACCTCTATCATTCGTCATCTCAGTGCTCGCTCCTTTCCTGCTTGTGTCATCCCTGACGCATTCCATCCATCTTTTCTTTGGATGTTCGCCACATCATCTGCCTTATATCCAGTTCTTGGACGCTATTCAGTTAGGCCTTACTCTACATCCTCAACCTATCCTCATCCATCAACTCTTGCTTAATATTGAATCCAGATGGCACACCCGCCTGACGATCTAAACACAGACCTGCTCTCCAGCATCGGTTACACTCCGGGCATTGCGGCCATGACAAAGATCAGCAGCCAACTGCTCAACCTACTCAAGGAAATGCATCACTTCAGGTAGATCCTAAGCACCAATGATATTTAGGATAGATGAAACTTTTCGGTGAAAAAGCGAATAACGATAGCGTGTACTTTATTTGCCATACAGATTCAACTACACAATAGCTGACCGATGGATTGGTTCACCCAATAGAAACTCTACTTTGGTAAAAATCTACATACTTTTAAAACATCCTTCTAAAAGTATTTTTCATTGCTAAGCTGTATCCTTACACTCTTACACTCGTCAGGGGGTGACTAACTCGTTGGTGTGGGGGCAGCAGGACGTGTCCAGCACGTGCGCCAGGATCTTCCCGCAGTGGCTGAACTGGGTGGACATCTGCTTCCCGCCGACCACTAATCTTCAGTAAACCTAATTGTTTTATCTACCTTTGCATATATTTTCTCCTGCTATCAAGTACAAGCAATAACACAGATTTAAGAAATTCGTTCATAAAACCGCTTTACTTGTAAAATCTGTTTTGTGCTTTGATCTTTCAAAATAATTCAGGACCAAGTTCTACTACCTGATCCCTAACAAGGGCGTGGGCGACTACGAGAACCGGTTCCTGACGCCCATGTCTGCTGGCGTGTGGTGGAGCACGCTGGCCGCGTGTGTGCTGTGCGCCGCCGTGCTGGCCGCAGCCGCCATGCTGGAGACGAGGCCCAAGCCAGCCATCTATGCCTTCTTCAGCGTGTACGCTGTTATCTGCCAACAAGGTTATTTTATTTAATGATATTATTTTCAGCATAAGCTCGGTAGGTAAACCTGAGTATCACATTGTCATTGTACCTTTGCTTTAAATCCTCAAAATGCCATAGTATTTTTTATTTTTCAGATTTTGAAGATGGCGAACAAGAGAATGAAAAAGGTTTACAAAGCCAAGGTACTCATACTTTACTTTGCTCAAAAGCATCATCGTGTTTTTTTCTTCTCTACTGATCTAATACTTTCCATCAGGCCGTAAGCTGACTCTCCTGGTTGTGGGTCTTACGAGCATGCTGTTGTACAACTACTATACCAGCAGCGTCGTGTCTTGGCTCCTAAACGCCGCCACGCCATCTATCGATGGTCTAGATGGACTCATCAACAGTGATCTGGAGCTTATCTTAGAAGACGTTGGCTATTCTAGGCAATGGTTGGATGTAAGAACTAGCGAGTGACAATGGCTGGTGATTGAAAAATACTTATAATGGTTTCTTTATATTGTATTTTCGACAGGTCACTAAATCGGGATTCGCATTCTACTACAGCGGGTTCGTGAATGTGAAAGAAGATAAGTTGAGAGAAAAGAAGGTGACGAGAGCAAAAAGGACCGTCAGCATTTTGCAACCAATTGCCTCAGGAGTAGAGCTTATTAAATCTAGAGGTACGCTTTTTGCTGCTAAAGAGCTCTTAGCTGATTGCACCAACCGAACGTTATAAAGAACGTTATAAAGGGTGAGACTTTTCAGAGTATGTGTTCCACGCGGAGCCATACACTGCAAGCCGGGTGATCTCGCGCACCTTCAGCGAGGACGAGCTGTGTGAGCTGGGCTCGCTGCAGATGATGAAGCCCTCCAGCGTCTACATTATGCTGCAGAAGCGAAGCCCTTACAAGGAGTTCTTTACTTGGAGGTAAGACTGGTCTGCAATAAAAACAAACTAGCAAAAGTTATTGTGTATTGGTAAGAAATTCATTGATTCTTTCTCCATATTATCTTTCTTTACTATTGGAGTGCTCTGGTATTTTTTATTATTATCATCAGCCTAAGAATTACTTTTGCAGGGCTTTTCCATATCACAACGCTTGTCACCGGGTAAAATAAGTTATCCCTGACTTATACAAGCTTGCTGCAAATCTTTGCAGTAGTTAACAAAAACAACTAGCCATTATTCTTCCATGTTCTTTTCAAACCACGACCACGTTAATCAACAAACATGTTATTGTGTTGATTCGTCGCTGTGAAACCTGCAGCGTAGGTTTTTACTTTTTGGCTGCGCGGTCTACTTGTTGCTGCCTGTGCTCGGTGCAATACATATTGTGCATTGCCACGATAAAATAAATCATTTGGATATCGATGTGGTTCATTTTGAATTATTATACATGATGAGCAATATTGAGCAACTGGTGTTGGTTGATTTAGGCTTACGAAATTTCATCGATCATTCTGGAAAACTTTCAAGCAAGTCAAAGTCACACAACCTACCACAAGCTTCGTCTGGCTCTGTCTCTGGCTCCGGTCTTGAGTCTGTGTGAGTGCTGTCAAAATAAAGTCCTGCGCACACTTAGGTCGCTGACAAATATCACTGTAAAATTTGACAGCGTTTCACTGATCGCTATCGCCAGCAACCTAGGTGTGCGCAGGCCTTAAATCCTAAGTCGAAACGTCACACACACAGTACATTGGTGAGCACGCACAGACTCAAAACCGTAACCAGAGACACTAAGAGCACTGGTGGTCTAGTGGTAGCGGCCCCGCCTTCCGATCCTAAGGTCGTGGGTTCAAATCCAGTCGTGTACCAATGAGTTTTTCTGTCGAAAATTTATGTACACAATGCTAGTGCTCTCAAACGGTGAAGGAAAACATCGTGAGGAAACCGGCATATTGTAGAACCTAAAAAATTCGAAAATATGTGTCAAGTGCACGAACAGAGCCTCTTTGAGGCGCACTTATCATCCTTTCACCACACTTGGTTTGAAAGAATCAGTGACACGATAAGAAGAAGAAGAGCCAGAGATAGAGGCGGGTCTTTCAGTTCCATAAAGGCTGGCAGCGCATCAGCACCAACTCTGGTGTTGCAGGTGTCTATGGGCAACGGTGACTACTTTCCATCAGGTGGCCCGTCTGTTCATCAGCCAGCTATGGCATAAAAAAAAAATAGAGCCAGACAGAGCTCATGGTAGGCGTACAGTGTGTTGTATCTTGCAGCTTGTTGCGCCTGCTGGAGCGCGGGCACATGGGCGCGAGTCGCCTCCGCTTCGCCGGCGCCGCGCCCGCCTGCTCGGGGCGGCGACCCCGCGCGCTCGCGCTCGGCCAGGCCGCGCCCGCGTTCCTGCTGCTGCTGCAGGCCACTCTACTCTCGCTGCTCATGCTGCTCGTTGAACGGGCTTGGGACAAGTTAGTACATCATTAATGGGATGTACGGAGTATCTAATAAACAACCAGCTACTCCACTTAACATATTAATTATAAGTTTAAAAAACTTGAGAAACCGACTTCATTGCCAAACGGCTAAACCGATTTTAATGAAATTTGTTTGGGTTAATCTGGACATAAGAATAACCTTCCAAATAAAAAATAATTTTCTAAATCGGTTCATAAATGACGGAGGCATGCAGTTACAAACATTAAAAAAAATATTTAAAAAAAAATGGCAACACCGATTTTAATAAAATTAAAATGGGACCAATCTGGAAGCAGTACCTTTCAGATAAAAAAATATTTTTTCAAATCGGCTCACAAATGACGAAGTTTTGCGGTAACAAACAATAAAAAAAAAAAAAACAACCGAATTGAGAACCTCCTCCTTTTTGATTGGAAGTCGGTTAAAAACTGCTTATATATCAGTTATCTGGTTCCCATAATACAAGCTCTGCTTAGTTTGGGGCTAGTGTTGTGTGGATTGTCCGCATTATTTATTTAATTATTTATAAAAATAATCATTATTATCTTTATTTTTATCTTTCTGGCACTGATTTGGATCAGTTGAGCTATCTTTAGATCGTTTTTAACGATCTGCAGATAGCTCAACTGTTTCTTGTGTATTTTGTAAATATTTGTATATAACTGTAAGTTTATTATCTATTTATTACATGAACTAGTAGTAAGAGTTTCTCCAGAATTTAATTTCTAATGACAATATCACTCAGTTCTTTATTGTTTTCCGTTTTCCAGGTTCCAGAGATGAAGACGCGAGTAGGTACCTACAGTCACGCAAAAAAGGCAATTCGTTCGATAATCGCGCACATAACGCACAGCATCGCTTCGGGCTCCGTATAATCTGAGGAACATAAAAAAACAATAAAGGGAAGAGGACTGACGGCGTCTGATCTTGGCCATAGTAACTTGCAGTACAGCAATTTTGCTTTATCAAAGTACTAAGCTAGAGTTAATAATGCCGGTTCAGTTATACAGTTGCTGGATTCGAAACCATCCAGGACACCTCACCAATGTTTTAAGTTTTGGCGTGCGGTTTAAGTGCAGCAAAGTAGAAAAATCATTTATTTATATCCAGCTTTTTTCACGCAAATCTTAAAACTGAATGAAGAAATAGTTGAAATTGATGTTTTTTTCTGTTAACTCTGATCATGGAAAACCCTCTCAATTTAAAATGTAAGACCATAGCTGCAGTGTCACCTGCAGTTGCGGTCAGTCTGGGACATTTACCTTCAACCTGCTATATAAGCGCTAGTGGTATATATATTGGTCACCACATGGATTTACTTAGTGGGATCATAGCTTAGTGCTTCCATTCTTCCGAGTGCACGAGCTGCCAGGCCGGCTCTAATGCTGCCTTCCTACGGTGCGTGGTTCTGCAGATCATCACGCACAGCCGACGACGACGCACGGCAACGCACACAGACAGGGCTCCTGTGCTACCACGTACCTCGGCGCACGAGACCGTTCCCATGGTGTTTCGTGCGAGCTGATCCGCCTCCGTGCGCGATATCACAGACCGTGGGAAGGGGCTATAAGAAGTGTTACAATATGCTGTACTGTTCTGTGCGTGCACTATGGCATGAGTGATGGGCGCGCGGCGCTGGGCTATCTAAATCGCGCAGTTATAAATGATGCGATCAATTCTTGTTTACTCGCGATCCTATTCAATCCACAGTTTGATGCAGTTACCGGATATTTTATTAACATCCTCTTTCGAACCTTTGCCTTTGCTCTATCAATATTAAAACGAGTAGTCCTGCAAGCTATGAGGGTTCCTATAATAATTGACGAGGTCAATCCAGGCAAGTACAGTGTGTCGACCGGGATCCAATCGTACACCAGCCTGTCGATTCCAGCAACACGGCTCAATTGAGTGATCGCTGAATCCACGTTCCATTTTCAAATTTTTTAAACAAAAATTTACAACTCGTATCGATTTACGCGATCGCTTGACTGATTTGTGTTGCTAGAATCGACGCCCAGCTGACGTGGACACGTCACCGTCTCGCAATCGCTATTCATGCTTTTTGAAGAATCCGCTAGGGGCGCTTTTGGTTTCTCCATACAAAATGGTGGCAGAGGTGGGCGATACGATCGGCGATAGGCGTCAGGCACCGCACACGGCGTCAGGCACCACACACCGATTTCATACGATTGGTTCCCGGTCGACACACAGGGTACCAAAATGAGTTTGTGCACAGAACTATGAAATGAAATGAAATGTATTTATTGATGTCTAAACACATAAACACAAATATAAATATTTGTGTTTGTGTTTAAATCATATTACGGAGCGGCTTTAGTACCCCGTGTTTTCTTACAAAATACAAGGTATAATAATAAAAAATGTAGCTGTAAAAAAACTGCAAACATCTGCAGGTGCATGACAAACCAATGATACTGATCAAGAAAAAAAATCTGTCAAAACTTATTCAAAACCAAAACCATCTCTTATCAAACTTGTTATTTCCCACAAGCAGAGACAACACACTATTTTAAGCAGTGTTTATGTAAAAAAATAAGTCAAGCATACATTTTGAACCAAATATATTTTTAATAAAGACATTACCTAAGACAGCAGTACCGGCGGCGGCGGCACTCGCATTTACATACAGATGGAAACGTCATGCGGGTACCATCCTACAAAAAATATAGCCACCACACGTGACTTCTCCACCTTATTACTATTAGCACAAGATGCAATATTCAATGCTACTGTTACAGGCTGTTAAACCATTTATTTTGAAAGGGTAGGTCTATTAACGTTTCAGTAATTTAGCTATTTTTTAAATGTCTATAAATGAGATGTGTTTCCAATTATCAACTATCGGTGTATGAGAGATCTAATCAAAATAGAAACCCATAATTTAAATTTGAAACTAAGTACGCCTCGAGTGCCTTACGACAATCTACCAATTACAATCTAATCTCACATTCCCAAGACTATGAAACATATTTCAATTAACATTCAATTTGAGTATATCAATATTTCCATTAGGAGTTCAATATAGCACAAACATGGCGGCTCTATCCAACTTAGGTGATGCCGCGCTAATAGAAACCTTAGATGATAATTTTATTAGAACCAAAGATCATGGAAAACTTTGTTTGCTGTGGAATTATCGTTCAGAATAAACGCGAGTTTTGTAGGGATGATGATTTGAATGAATGAATGAAAATACTTTTGCAACACAAACAAAAATAGTGACGACAATACTTAATATAAGTACCTATCAAAACCATAAAACAAAATACATACCTACAAACTAAACATAAGACTAACAAAAAACAATATCAAAAGGGAGTCGTAGGGATGGAGTTTCTAAGATTTCTATTTGAGAAAGAATCCTCCTTATTCCGAGAGTATGCTATTCCACTGCACTATCATCAGTTTGTTACCCCGATGGTGCAGTCTAACATTACTACGATGCACTCGGTCTTTTTAGACGAAGATATTATTATCTCCATCTCCATCTCTCCATCCAAAAGCCGCAGGTACAAATGTTTCCATAGTCTGTGGTTAGAACAATGTGCTCAAATTCACACGAATCAGACTCGCAATTTTAACTTCGATTAAAATCTGATTGGATTGGTACCTAGGTACATACTGTTAGATTAAATTGGAAATTTTGAAGTTCAAATACCAAGGAAATACCACCTTTATTTTACTGTTTTGCATATAAGAATATAGACACAGATATTTTTTAATTCATAAATATACGAGTCAATGAAAAAAAAATTAACAGCTGGATTCATTCATTCAATAAAAATGACTAGGTTTTATTAAATTATGCGCCTGATAGGAACATTTATTGTCTGGTTCCTACGAAAGTTTCTCTATATTTTTTATCGTTTCTGATTTTCCCATAATATTGCAGTTAAAATGAATACAATGTACAGGAGGCCTATGTCTAGCATAAGACTTCTAAGGCTTTTAATGATAAGAGGGTCGCGTGGAACTGACACCTAGACTCACTTAGCTTTAATAATACGTTTCAAAGTGATTCTTGTGATTCTACTGAATAAATACATATTTGATTTTATTTATTTTATTTTGATGATACAAAAGACTGCATTTTTATGGCAATGATTTTAAATTGTGAATGCAATATCAGATAGGGATTACCAGCCTGAATGGCGGAGTCTGCGTATACTACGAGCATGTTCAGATTGTTCAGGAGTTCAGTATATATATCGTTTTACGACACATAACATTTTTACGCCAGTTATAAAATGCATGGCCCGTGAGTAATGGATATTTAAAAACGATTTCAAGAAGAGATTTTTGTTTTTTTGCTGTAGGTTTTAATAAAAATTGCTACGTTTAAAGTATGGGTTAAAATCAGTAAAAACTGAAAAAAAAGTCAAAGTGCGTGCTTGTCTATCTATCAGTAGGCCTACCATGAGCTCTGTCTGGTTCTGTCTCTGGTTCTGGTTTTGAGTCTGTGTGAGTGTTGACTAAATAAATCCTACGTCAAAACGTCACACACACAGTATAATGCACTGGTAAGTACTCACACAGACTCAAAATCAGAACCAGAGACAGAGCCAGACAGAGCTCATGGTAGGTCTACTGGATAAATAACCTATGACTGTAAATTATTATTTCGATGAACCTTTGATTGAAAATTCTGAAAAAAATAGTCCATACAATGACCATTTTTCAAGCCCATTGCGCTGCTAGAATACTGTAGATTCTTCTCGAACTCTAATAACAGTAGAAGTAATGACGACTCTAAAATCACTTCACAAGATGAATGCAATAAATGAAACGTGTGTAACTCGGTGACGTTATGATAAGATCTACTCTCGCTACATTAGGGTAGGGTACACTTGCGGCATTAGGGCAGGATACACTCAGCACCGACTTTTCACTTTGTTGGGATTTCATTCGCGACGGGAGCATATCTGATGTGTCAAGCGTGCAAGTTATAAACTCATAGCGAAGAGCGATGAAGGCGATGTCCACCATATCACAGATAAGATAATACTATACTAGACCATATTGAGATTGAGAAAAAAATCGCCCGTGCAGTTTTTATAAAGCGTTTGTAACTGACTGCGTGATAATATATATGATTACACCAAATTAAATAAGGGTTCCGTTTTTGCCATTTGATAACGGAACCCTAATAAAAATCCGTACATGCATAGTTATTACCTGCTTGCGTCAACTCGCTTATGCTGTAAAATTTAATGTCACCAAAAGCTATGCCAAAAGCGAAAAAAACACTGATAGATTTCTCGACTTGGACATCCGCAAGTTTTTTATTGATTTTATTCTACTTAAAAAACACAAAGATTTTTATAATGTCCAAAAAATTAAAAGCCGAGAGGGATTTGAACCCGCGATCTTCCTTTTGGAGTTCTGTTTGGTTGGCCAAGTTCACGTTAGTGCCGTATTACGATCTATAATGCGGCCTCCAGACTCCCGCGAGATTCACGGCGTGAAGTCGCGCCGTGAATCGTGCGCGAAATCTCGCGCGTACGACGTCGGCTACACATTCACGCTAGGTTCACAGTATAGTTCGCGCACTCGACCACGATGGACCCCGAAATTGCTGCTGCGGGACTTCTTTGCGCATTAGCGATTTAGAACTTTGACTGGCCTGTAGCTCAGTTGGTAGTAGCTCTGCCTTCTGCGTCGTAGGTCGTGAATTGTCCACAATATTTATTTATTATATTTAACTACACTTCTGTCAAGCACAAGCTAGTTAAAAAGAAGCGCAGAATTGGATGATGACGATGTCCCTGGTCTTGGTTCCGTAATTGTAGACGAAGGTTCTGATTGAATGTATGGATTGAAATCATGTTTACGCTTCGATCGTAATAATGGATATCTTACACTACCGCTCTCGACACTCGACGACGCACGACTGAGCGGCCTGCGAATATGTAGCCAAGACAAGTTCGCGGCCCGCGAGCCCTTTGTCGCGGGACAAAATACCGACAGTTTTCGGGGAACGAGCCGCGAAGCCGCGAAGAATATGCGAATCGGATCCACACTCATGCTTCGCGGAAGTTTCACGCCTTCGCGCGCGATCCGCGCGCGAGTGTGGAAGGGCTATAAGAGTTATTCGTCGAGTGTGATTAGGATGCGAAGGCGCAGCGGTCAGCGCAGCCCCGAACCAAAGGGAAGGTCGTAGGCTCAAGTTCCGCTCGGCTCTTAGCTTTTGGGACATTATAAAAATGTTTGTGATCCGCAGGTTTGTATATACATAGCGAGCAACTTGCTCTGCTACATTGATCTCTACCATAAAGGGTTTGATCTAAGCTATCTCTAGAACCTCTCCAATAGTTCATTGATCTTCCTCACAAGCCTTGTCAATTCAATCAGATGCTTCCATAACATTTTCTATACATTTTCACCATTTAAAGAACCAGAAAAAACCAGATGGTTGATAAGAATTAATAACATTAAGTACCCATACAGAAAGCGATCCGACCAAATAAAATTGAGGTCTCATTCAGTTCGAATCCATTCAATTATAAAAGCTTTTCGTGAAAAATATCATTGAAGCCTGAAGATTGCTGAAATTTCCGCAATCGTGATTTTAAACGAAGGACAACAAAAAATCGAGCCCCACAAATTAATTTATTTTCATATTTTGAGTTTGAGTGTTTCAAACTAAAGTTTTAATTAATTTTACAAGCGTGACCACAAAAATATGGGTACAGGGGGATATCCTCGAACTGGGTCGGAACCCTAAAAAGTAGCAAGTGGCGGCGCCGCGGCCTCCATTCGTCACCGCACATTTGAGCAAGACGCGTGATAAAGCCACCGCGGTTTCTCTTGCTATATATCACTTACCCTCGACCTACTCCACCGGGATACTTTCAACTCTAACTCCACCGCAATAAGGTTGAAGTTCCGCCCGTCTCACCGGCGAGGGTTAACACATAAGGCTGGATTAAAAAGTGCGGTTCCGCTGTCATGCGAGGAAGTTATGACTGGGAGAAAGCAACTTATGAACGCTTATATTTGAATTTGTGTCTCACACTACAACGGAAAAAGAAGACTTATTACACTTTGAGCCTTCTCTACCTGCGTTGAGCGTAAGGTATTGTAGGCATTACTCGTAAGGATGTAGGGCAGCATATTGTGTGAATTGTGAATACTACAGTTGGCATACAATACCTTAGTACAATAAATACTTTACTTTTCTACTGTATGTGCTTGATACTGGAATGATATCCATTTTCAGTAAACAAAAAACACAGCAGTTTTTATTTGTAGGACGTCGGCTGTTCCTGTTTCCTGAGCTAATAATTTTGTGAGGAAAGGAACCCAGCATATTTTTTTGTTTTCTTTCCGGTGGGTTCTGTAGTTTTGATGGGCCGACCTATTCTGCACTTGCCAGTGCGTGGTCTCACTCTAGAACATTCCACCTCTTCTGGTTCTATCTTCCTAAGATCATCATTATAATAATACCACAAGCTGCGGAATAGTGATCGGTGTTCAATCTCTGAGGCCGCCATGAACTCCAGTACCAGCTGCTCATTGTATATTCCAGACCAAGTTCGAGGTAAGTTGAGAGGCCTAACATTGAAGTTATAATTAGCAGGATTCGTTAAATTGCATAAATTGCACATTTATGTATGTGTTGTTTGTGTACGTAATCAGCTTATAGCTTCTTAACCAGTGAGTGGGTGTGTGAGTGAGTTACTGATGACAAACAGTGACTCGACAAAAGATAGTTACTAAATGCAAACTAAGCAAACTAAGTAGTGCGTTCTTGTCAGCACATTAATTAGTTCTTAATTACGAAAGTAAAGTATGGTATCTAATTGAATAAAACAAAAAATGATAAAATTAAGAACGTTTTCAGCAAAGCTTATAATATTCACAAGAAACCGCAACAAAGAGATATCCTAATCAAAAGATTTCATTGCCATCAATTTCTAAGCAAACTGCGACAATATTTTGAAAAGAAAATATAGTCGCGTCTCATTAAAATACAAAAGAAACGCCTGAATGAGCGAAGTCGAAAAAGTGCGCATGTATTATGCATCAGGTGAGCTTATACAGGGTGTTGCAGAACAGTTGCTGATGATTACACGTTAAACATGTTAATATTTCCTGTTTCTATAAAACGATGGCTTTAAATCGAAGGATGGGATTTATAGGTTGCTATTAATTTATACGACTATTGGTTGAAAAGGAATTCCGTTTTGCAATTGCCCTGTCCGTCATTCTAGGTATTGCCTTCAAGTAGGAAGGTGAGGGTAGGTAATTTCTTCAGATCCGTGGTAGTGGAACCGTTTCCGACTTCGGTGGCCGTGGTCGTGGAAGGAGTCCAAGGTCGTGGAAGGAGTTAAAGGTCGTTTGGACCTGGAGGTTTAGTCCGAATTATCAAGTCGGAAGTTATTTCGGACTGTTCAATCTGATTATTGAAGTCGTAAAATTTAAGTCATAATATTAAAGTCCCAATATTGAAGTCGTAATGTTGAAGTTATAATAATAAACCCTGGAAAGTAAACATAGGAGATACCTCTACAAGTCTATCTATAACTTATTGCATGTTATTATTAGTTGAATATGGTAGATCTTACACACAACCCTGACATCTGTATCCCCACCTATGCTCGCAATAAAATTATTCTGATTATGAGGTGTCACCAAGTAATTCAGGTTCATCGCCCTCTGATAGTGACCACCGTTGCTAAGTGAGACTGACGTAATGGTGAGGTGAGGTGAGAACGTGGTGTGTGATAAAAGCGTGGTTTGAATTTAAGTGAGTAGTTATTGTACACCCTGTATACCAGGCTCAGTTGGCTCAGGTGTCTAAATTAAATTCGGGGAGCCGATGCCAGTCAAAAGTCGTGCGCTTGAATTACGTCACTTACTCAAACGGAGGTCTTTGCGGGCGTCGGGGACCATCATTCTACTCTTACAAATAAATTTTACTGACAGTTTATTTGTTTTGTATTGATTGAGTTTTTAATTATACTACTGATACCTACTATTCTGTGCCTACGCGCTCAACAATTAGATTTACTTTTAGTTTTTAATTTCTCATATAAGTGAAAATGTATTTTCTTCTGAGAAATAAATGTCTTTAACCTGAATTCATAAATTAAAATTATGCCCAAATACTTAATTTGATAGCTTATAAACAGTCAAGAAGCTAGTAGTGTTTGAATATTAAATGTATCAAGTCTGATCCTGGTTTCCTTATAATAATCATGAAACACAAATAAATTAATATTGTTAACAATTCACACAGCACTGTCTAGAGCCCCAAAGATAAATACATGTTTTGTATTCCTCTAACAAATTCTGAGAACTGCTATTGTGACGTATCGTATTTACCGTGTAGAGATATTGTCACTAATTTATGCGTGTGAACTTAGCAGATCATTGTCCAGCAGATCAAAAAAAAAAGTGAGTTCTATTCGCATGCAGCATAGTTCTACAGTTCCTGATACTTTTCAGGAATAGTTCTGGCCTGAAAACCTGAAAAAAACCAATTGAAAAAATGCTCTGCCAACTTCCCGTAGCAGATCATTTTTCACCAATAAAATAAAAAAAAATATTTTCATGTGCCTAAAGCTCTGCTCTACAGTTCCTGATACTTTTCAGAAATAGTTCTGGCCTGAAAACCTGAAAAAAGTGATTTGAACAAAAAATATTAATATTTTTTTTATGGTTTTAAACAGTTTGCAAGAGCTAGAACTCTTACGTCTCTCATAGATCCATACTAGAGCTACTACCTAGAACTTGAATCAAGTCTGGAACTCACGCAAAAAAACCAGCAGAGCAGGGTTGAAAGTTTAAAATATTTTTTTTATAGTGTTAAGGGGTTCGTAGAAAAAAGCACTCTCGCGTTTATCATAGGTCCTTATAAGCCCTATAACCTACAAATTGAATCACGTCTGGAACTCACGCAAAACGTTCAGCAGAGCAGGATTGAAAGTTTAAAATATTTTTTTTATAGTGTTAAGGGGTTCGTAGAAACTAGCACTCTCGCGTTTATCATAGGTCCTTATAAGCCCTATAACCTACAAATTGAATTAAGTCTGGAACTCACGCAAAAAAACCAGCAGTGCAGGGTTGAAAGTTTAAAATATTTTTTTTATAGTGTTAAGGGGTTCGTAAAAACTAGCACTCTCGCGTTTATCATAGCTCCTTATAAGCCCTATAACCTACAAATTGAATCAAGTCTGGAACTCACGCAAAACGTTCAGCAGAGCAGGGTTGAAAGTTTAAAATATTTTTTTTATAGTGTTAAGGGGTTCGTAAAAACTAGCACTCTCGCGTTTATCATAGGTCCTTAAAAGCCCTATAACCCACAAATTGAATCAAATCTGGAACTAACGCAAAAAAACCAGCAGAGCAGGGTTGAAAGTTTAAAATATTTTTTTTATAGTGTTAAGGGGTTCGTAAAAACTAGCACTCTCGCGTTTATCATAGGTCCTTATAAGCCCTAAAACCTACAAATTGAATTACGTCTGGAACTCACGCAAACCGTTCAGCAGAGCAGGGTTGAAAGTTTAAAATATTTTTTTTATAGTGTTAAGGGGTTCGTAAAAACTAGCACTCTCGCGTTTATCATAGGTCCTTATAAGCCCTATAACCTACAAATTGAATAAAGTCTGGAACTCACGCAAAAAAACCAGCAGAGCAGGGTTGAAAGTTTAAAATATTTTTTTTTTAGTGTTAAGGGGTTCGTAGAAAATAGCACTCTCGCGTTTATCATAGGTCCTTATAAGCCCTATAACCTACAAATTGAATCAAGTCTGGAACTCACGCAAAACGTTCAGCAGAGCAGGGTTGAAAGTTTAAAATATTTTTTTTATAGTGTTAAGGGGTTCGTAAAAACTAGCACTCTCGCGTTTATCATAGATCCTTATAAGCCCTATAACCTACAAATTGAATTAAGTCTGGAACTCACGCAAAACGTTCAGCAGAGCAGGGTTGAAAGTTAAAAATATTTTTTTTATAGTGTTAAGGGGTTCGTAGAAACTAGCACTCTCGCGTTTATCATAGGTCCTTAAAAGCCCTATAACCCACAAATTGAATCAAATCTGGAACTCACGCAAAACGACCAGCAGAGCAGGGTTAAAAGTTTAAAATATTTTTTTTATAGTGTTAAGGGGTTTGTAGAAACTAGCACTCTCGCGTTTATCATAGGTCCTTATAAGCCCTATAACTTACAAATTGAAACACGTCTGGAACTCACGCAAAACGTTCAGCAGAGCAGGGTTGAAAGTTTAAAATATTTTTTTTATATTGTTAAGGGGTTCGTAGAAACTAGCACTCTCGCGTTTATCATAGGTCCTTATAAGCCCTATAACTTACAAATTGAATTACGTCTGGAACTCACGCAAAACGTTCAGCAGAGCAGGGTTGAAAGTTTAAAATATTTTTTTTATAGTGTTAAGGGGTTCGTACAAACTAGCACTCTCGCGTTTATCATAAATCCTTATAAGCCCTATAACCTACAAATTGAATCAAGTCTGGAACTCACGCAAAAAAACCAGCAGAGCAGGGTTGAAAGTTTAAAATATTTTTTTTATAGTGTTAAGGGGTTCGTAGAAACTAGCACTCTCGCGTTTATCATAGGTCCTTATAAGCCCTATAACCTACAAATTGAATCACGTCTGGAACTCACGCAAAACGTTCAGCAGAGCAGGGTTGAAAGTTTAAAATAATTTTTTTATATTGTTAAGGGGTTCGTAGAAACTAGCACTCTCAAGTTTATCATAGGTCCTTATAAGCCCTATAACTTACAAATTGAATTACGTCTGGAACTCACGCAAACCGTTCAGCAGAGCAGGGTTGAAAGTTTAAAATATTTTTTTTATAGTGTTAAGGGGTTCGTACAAACTAGCACTCTCGCGTTTATCATAAATCCTTATAAGCCCTATAACCTACAAATTGAATCAAGTCTGGAACTCACGCAAAAAAACCAGCAGAGCAGGGTTGAAAGTTTAAAATATTTTTTTTATAGTGTTAAGGGGTTCGTAGAAACTAGCACTCTCGCGTTTATCATAGGTCCTTATAAGCCCTATAACCTACAAATTGAATCACGTCTGGAACTCACGCAAAACGTTCAGCAGAGCAGGGTTGAAAGTTTAAAATAATTTTTTTATATTGTTAAGGGGTTCGTAGAAACTAGCACTCTCAAGTTTATCATAGGTCCTTATAAGCCCTATAACTTACAAATTGAATTACGTCTGGAACTCACGCAAACCGTTCAGCAGAGCAGGGTTGAAAGTTTAAAATATTTTTTTTATAGTGTTAAGGGGTTCGTAAAAACTAGCACTCTCGCGTTTATCATAGGTCCTTAAAAGCCCTATAACCCACAAATTGAATCAAATCTGGAACTAACGCAAAAAAACCAGCAGAGCAGGGTTGAAAGTTTAAAATATTTTTTTTATAGTGTTAAGGGGTTCGTAAAAACTAGCACTCTCGCGTTTATCATAGGTCCTTATAAGCCCTATAACCTACAAATTGAATTACGTCTGGAACTCACGCAAACCGTTCAGCAGAGCAGGGTTGAAAGTTTAAAATATTTTTTTTTATAGTGTTAAGGAGTTCGTAGAAACTAGCACTCTCGCGTTTATCATAGGTCCTTATAAGCCCTATAACCTACAAATTGAATCACGTCTGGAACTCACGCAAAACGTTCAGCAGAGCAGGGTTGAAAGTTTAAAATAATTTTTTTATATTGTTAAGGGGTTCGTAGAAACTAGCACTCTCAAATTTATCATAGGTCCTTATAAGCCCTATAACTTACAAATTGAATTACGTCTGGAACTCACGCAAACCGTTCAGCAGAGCAGGGTTGAAAGTTTAAAATATTTTTTTTATAGTGTTAAGGGGTTCGTAAAAACTAGCACTCTCGCGTTTATCATAGGTCCTTAAAAGCCCTATAACCCACAAATTGAATCAAATCTGGAACTAACGCAAAAAAACCAGCAGAGCAGGGTTGAAAGTTTAAAATATTTTTTTTATAGTGTTAAGGGGTTCGTAAAAACTAGCACTCTCGCGTTTATCATAGGTCCTTATAAGACCTATAACCTAATATTTGAATCAAGTCTGGAACTCACGCAAAACGTTCAGCAGAGCAGGGTTGAAAGTTTAAAATATTTTTTTTTATAGTGTTAAGGGGTTCGTAGAAACTAGCACTCTCGCGTTTATCATAGGTCCTTATAAGCCCTATAACCTACAAATTGAATCACGTCTGGAACTCACGCAAACCGTTCAGCAGAGCAGGGTTGAAAGTTTAAAATATTTTTTTTTATAGTGTTAAGGAGTTCGTAGAAACTAGCACTCTCGCGTTTATCATAGGTCCTTATAAGCCCTATAACCTACAAATTGAATCACGTCTGGAACTCACGCAAAACGTTCAGCAGAGCAGGGTTGAAAGTTTAAAATAATTTTTTTATATTGGTAAGGGGTTCGTAGAAACTAGCACTCTCAAATTTATCATAGGTCCTTATAAGCCCTATAACTTACAAATTGAATTACGTCTGGAACTCACGCAAAACGTTCAGCAGAGCAGGGTTGAAAGTTTAAAATATTTTTTTTATAGTGTTAAGGGGTTCGTAAAAACTAGCACTCTCGCGTTTATCATAGGTCCTTAAAAGCCCTATAACCCACAAATTGAATCAAATCTGGAACTAACGCAAAAAAACCAGCAGAGCAGGGTTGAAAGTTTAAAATATTTTTTTTATAGTGTTAAGGGGTTCGTAAAAACTAGCACTCTCGCGTTTATCATAGGTCCTTATAAGCCCTATAACCTACAAATTGAATTACGTCTGGAACTCACGCAAACCGTTCAGCAGAGCAGGGTTGAAAGTTTAAAATATTTTTTTTTATAGTGTTAAGGAGTTCGTAGAAACTAGCACTCTCGCGTTTATCATAGGTCCTTATAAGCCCTATAACCTACAAATTGAATCACGTCTGGAACTCACGCAAAACGTTCAGCAGAGCAGGGTTGAAAGTTTAAAATAATTTTTTTATATCGTTAAGGGGTTCGTAGAAACTAGCACTCTCAAATTTATCATAGGTCCTTATAAGCCCTATAACTTACAAATTGAATTACGTCTGGAACTCACGCAAACCGTTCAGCAGAGCAGGGTTGAAAGTTTAAAATATTTTTTTTATAGTGTTAAGGGGTTCGTAAAAACTAGCACTCTCGCGTTTATCATAGGTCCTTAAAAGCCCTATAACCCACAAATTGAATCAAATCTGGAACTAACGCAAAAAAACCAGCAGAGCAGGGTTGAAAGTTTAAAATATTTTTTTTATAGTGTTAAGGGGTTCGTAAAAACTAGCACTCTCGCGTTTATCATAGGTCCTTATAAGACCTATAACCTAATATTTGAATCAAGTCTGGAACTCACGCAAAACGTTCAGCAGAGCAGGGTTGAAAGTTTAAAATATTTTTTTTTATAGTGTTAAGGGGTTCGTAGAAACTAGCACTCTCGCGTTTATCATAGGTCCTTATAAGCCCTATAACCTACAAATTGAATCACGTCTGGAACTCACGCAAAACTTTCAGCAGAGCAGGGTTGAAAGTTTAAAATATTTTTTTTATAGTGTTAAGGGATTCGTAGAAACTAGCACTCTCGCGTTTATCATAGGTCCTTATAAGCCCTATAACTTACAAATTGAATTACGTCTGGAACTCACGCAAAACGTTCAGCAGAGCAGGGTTGAAAGTTTAAAATATTTTTTTTATAGTGTTAAGGGGTTCGTAGACACTAGCACTCTCGAGTTTAACATAGGTCCTTATAAGCCCTATAACCTACAAATTGAATTTAGTCTGGAACTCACGCAAAAAAACCAGCAGAGCAGGGTTGAAAGTTTAAAATATTTTTTTTATAGTGTTAAGGGGTTCGTAAAAACTAGCACTCTCGCGTTTATCATAGGTCCTTATAAGACCTATAACCTAATATTTGAATCAAGTCTGGAACTCACGCAAAAAAACCAGCAGAGCAGGGTTGAAAGTTTAAAATATTTTTTTTTATAGTGTTAAGGGGTTCGTAAAAACTAGCACTCTCGCGTTTATCATAGGTCCTTAAAAGCCCTATAACCTACAAATTGAATCAAATCTGGAACTCACGCAAGAAAACCAGCAGAGCAGGGTTGAAAGTTTAAAATATTTTTTTTATAGTGTTTAGGGGTTCGTAAAAACTAGCACTCTCGCGTTTATCATAGGTCCTTATAAGACCTATTACCTTATTTTTGAATCAAGTCTGGAACTCACGCAAAACGTTCAGCAGAGCAGGGTTGAAAGTTTTAAAATTTTTTTTTATAGTGTTTAGGGGTTCGTAGAAACTAGCACTCTCGCGTTTATCATAAGTCCTTATAAGCCCTATAACCTACAAATTGAATCACGTCTGGAACTCACGCAAAACGTTCAGCAGAGCAGGGTTGAAAGTTTAAAATATTTTTTTTATAGTGTTAAGGGGTTCGTAAAAACTAGCACTCTCGCGTTTATCATAGGTCCTTAAAAGCCCTATAACCCACAAATTGAATCAAATCTGGAACTAACGCAAAAAAACCAGCAGAGCAGGGTTGAAAGTTTAAAATATTTTTTTTATAGTGTTAAGGGGTTCGTAAAAACTAGCACTCTCGCGTTTATCATAGGTCCTTATAAGCCCTATAACCTACAAATTGAATTACGTCTGGAACTCACGCAAACCGTTCAGCAGAGCAGGGTTGAAAGTTTAAAATATTTTTTTTTATAGTGTTAAGGGGTTCGTAAAAACTAGCACTCTCGCGTTTATCATAGGTCCTTATAAGACCTATAACCTAATATTTGAATCAAGTCTGGAACTCACGCAAAACGTTCAGCAGAGCAGGGTTGAAAGTTTAAAATATTTTTTTTTATAGTGTTAAGGGGTTCGTAGAAACTAGCACTCTCGCGTTTATCATAGGTCCTTATAAGCCCTATAACCTACAAATTGAATCACGTCTGGAACTCACGCAAAACTTTCAGCAGAGCAGGGTTGAAAGTTTAAAATATTTTTTTTATAGTGTTAAGGGATTCGTAGAAACTAGCACTCTCGCGTTTATCATAGGTCCTTATAAGCCCTATAACTTACAAATTGAATTACGTCTGGAACTCACGCAAAACGTTCAGCAGAGCAGGGTTGAAAGTTTAAAATATTTTTTTTATAGTGTTAAGGGGTTCGTAGACACTAGCACTCTCGAGTTTAACATAGGTCCTTATAAGCCCTATAACCTACAAATTGAATTAAGTCTGGAACTCACGCAAAAAAACCAGCAGAGCAGGGTTGAAAGTTTAAAATATTTTTTTTATATTGTTAAGGGGTTCGTAGACACTAGCACTCTCGAGTTTAACATAGGTCCTTATAAGCCCTATAACCTACAAATTGAATTTAGTCTGGAACTCACGCAAAAAAACCAGCAGAGCAGGGTTGAAAGTTTAAAATATTTTTTTTATAGTGTTAAGGGGTTCGTAAAAACTAGCACTCTCGCGTTTATCATAGGTCCTTATAAGACCTATAACCTAATATTTGAATCAAGTCTGGAACTCACGCAAAAAAACCAGCAGAGCAGGGTTGAAAGTTTAAAATATTTTTTTTTATAGTGTTAAGGGGTTCGTAAAAACTAGCACTCTCGCGTTTATCATAGGTCCTTAAAAGCCCTATAACCTACAAATTGAATCAAATCTGGAACTCACGCAAGAAAACCAGCAGAGCAGGGTTGAAAGTTTAAAATATTTTTTTTATAGTGTTTAGGGGTTCGTAAAAACTAGCACTCTCGCGTTTATCATAGGTCCTTATAAGACCTATTACCTTATTTTTGAATCAAGTCTGGAACTCACGCAAAACGTTCAGCAGAGCAGGGTTGAAAGTTTTAAAATTTTTTTTTATAGTGTTTAGGGGTTCGTAGAAACTAGCACTCTCGCGTTTATCATAAGTCCTTATAAGCCCTATAACCTACAAATTGAATCACGTCTGGAACTCACGCAAAACGTTCAGCAGAGCAGGGTTGAAAGTTTAAAATATTTTTTTTATAGTGTTAAGGGGTTCGTAAAAACTAGCACTCTCGCGTTTATCATAGGTCCTTAAAAGCCCTATAACCCACAAATTGAATCAAATCTGGAACTAACGCAAAAAAACCAGCAGAGCAGGGTTGAAAGTTTAAAATATTTTTTTTATAGTGTTAAGGGGTTCGTAAAAACTAGCACTCTCGCGTTTATCATAGGTCCTTATAAGCCCTATAACCTACAAATTGAATTACGTCTGGAACTCACGCAAACCGTTCAGCAGAGCAGGGTTGAAAGTTTAAAATATTTTTTTTTATAGTGTTAAGGGGTTCGTAAAAACTAGCACTCTCGCGTTTATCATAGGTCCTTATAAGACCTATAACCTAATATTTGAATCAAGTCTGGAACTCACGCAAAACGTTCAGCAGAGCAGGGTTGAAAGTTTAAAATATTTTTTTTTATAGTGTTAAGGGGTTCGTAGAAACTAGCACTCTCGCGTTTATCATAGGTCCTTATAAGCCCTATAACCTACAAATTGAATCACGTCTGGAACTCACGCAAAACTTTCAGCAGAGCAGGGTTGAAAGTTTAAAATATTTTTTTTATAGTGTTAAGGGATTCGTAGAAACTAGCACTCTCGCGTTTATCATAGGTCCTTATAAGCCCTATAACTTACAAATTGAATTACGTCTGGAACTCACGCAAAACGTTCAGCAGAGCAGGGTTGAAAGTTTAAAATATTTTTTTTATAGTGTTAAGGGGTTCGTAGACACTAGCACTCTCGAGTTTAACATAGGTCCTTATAAGCCCTATAACCTACAAATTGAATTAAGTCTGGAACTCACGCAAAAAAACCAGCAGAGCAGGGTTGAAAGTTTAAAATATTTTTTTTATATTGTTAAGGGGTTCGTAGACACTAGCACTCTCGAGTTTAACATAGGTCCTTATAAGCCCTATAACCTACAAATTGAATTTAGTCTGGAACTCACGCAAAAAAACCAGCAGAGCAGGGTTGAAAGTTTAAAATATTTTTTTTATAGTGTTAAGGGGTTCGTAAAAACTAGCACTCTCGCGTTTATCATAGGTCCTTATAAGACCTATAACCTAATATTTGAATCAAGTCTGGAACTCACGCAAAAAAACCAGCAGAGCAGGGTTGAAAGTTTAAAATATTTTTTTTTATAGTGTTAAGGGGTTCGTAAAAACTAGCACTCTCGCGTTTATCATAGGTCCTTAAAAGCCCTATAACCTACAAATTGAATCAAATCTGGAACTCACGCAAGAAAACCAGCAGAGCAGGGTTGAAAGTTTAAAATATTTTTTTTATAGTGTTTAGGGGTTCGTAAAAACTAGCACTCTCGCGTTTATCATAGGTCCTTATAAGACCTATTACCTTATTTTTGAATCAAGTCTGGAACTCACGCAAAACGTTCAGCAGAGCAGGGTTGAAAGTTTTAAAATTTTTTTTTATAGTGTTTAGGGGTTCGTAGAAACTAGCACTCTCGCGTTTATCATAAGTCCTTATAAGCCCTATAACCTACAAATTGAATCACGTCTGGAACTCACGCAAAACGTTCAGCAGAGCAGGGTTGAAAGTTTAAAATATTTTTTTTATAGTGTTAAGGGGTTCGTAAAAACTAGCACTCTCGCGTTTATCATAGGTCCTTAAAAGCCCTATAACCCACAAATTGAATCAAATCTGGAACTAACGCAAAAAAACCAGCAGAGCAGGGTTGAAAGTTTAAAATATTTTTTTTATAGTGTTAAGGGGTTCGTAAAAACTAGCACTCTCGCGTTTATCATAGGTCCTTATAAGCCCTATAACCTACAAATTGAATTACGTCTGGAACTCACGCAAACCGTTCAGCAGAGCAGGGTTGAAAGTTTAAAATATTTTTTTTTATAGTGTTAAGGGGTTCGTAAAAACTAGCACTCTCGCGTTTATCATAGGTCCTTATAAGACCTATAACCTAATATTTGAATCAAGTCTGGAACTCACGCAAAACGTTCAGCAGAGCAGGGTTGAAAGTTTAAAATATTTTTTTTTATAGTGTTAAGGGGTTCGTAGAAACTAGCACTCTCGCGTTTATCATAGGTCCTTATAAGCCCTATAACCTACAAATTGAATCACGTCTGGAACTCACGCAAAACTTTCAGCAGAGCAGGGTTGAAAGTTTAAAATATTTTTTTTATAGTGTTAAGGGGTTCGCAGAAACTAGCACTCTCGCGTTTATCATAGGTCCTTATAAGCCCTTATAAAAATATTTTAAACTTTCAACCCTGCTCTGCTGAACGTTTTGCGTGAGTCCCAGACTTGATTCAATTTGTAGGTTATAGGGCTTATAAGGACCTATGATAAACGCGAGAGTGCTAGTTTCTACGAACCCCTTAACAATATAAAAAAAATATTTTAAACTTTCAACCCTGCTCTGCTGAACGTTTTGCGTGAGTTCCAGACGTTATTCAATTTGTAAGTTATAGGGCTTATAAGGACCTATGATAAACGCGAGAGTGCTAGTTTCTACGAACCCCTTTACATTATAAAAAAAATATTTTAAACTTTCAACCCTGCTCTGCTGGTTTTTTTGCGTGAGTTCCAGACTTGATTCAATTTGTAAGTAATAGGTCTTATAAGGACTTATGATAAACGCGAGAGTGCTAGTTTTTACGAACCCCTTAACACTATAAAAAAAATATTTTAAACTTTCAACCCTGCTCTGCTGGTTTTTTTGCCTGAGTTCCAGACTTGATTCAATTTGTAAAAAATAGGTCTTATAAAGACCTATGATAAACGCGAGAGTGCTAGTTTTTACGAACCCCTTAACACTATAAAAAAAATATTTTAAACTTTCAACCCTGCTCTGCTGGTTTTTTTGCGTGAGTTCCAGACTTGATTCAATTTGTAAGTAATAGGTCTTATAAGGACTTATGATAAACGCGAGAGTGCTAGTTTTTACGAACCCCTTAACACTATAAAAAAAATATTTTAAAATTTCAACCCTGCTCTGCTGGTTTTTTTGCGTGAGTTCCAGACTTGATTCAATCGGTAGGTTATAGGGCTTATAAGGACCTATGATAAACGTGAGAGTGCTAGTTTTTACGAACCCCTTAACACTATAAAAAAAATATTTTTTAATTTCAACCCTGCTCTGCTGGTTTTTTTGCGTGAGTTCCAGACTTGATTCAATTTGTAGGTTATAGGGCTTATAAGGACCTATGATAAACGCGAGAGTGCTAGTTTTTACGAACCCCTTAACACTATAAAAAAAATATTTTAAACTTTCAACCCTGCTCTGCTGGTTTTTTTGCGTGAGTTCCAGACTTGATTCAATTTGTAGGTTATAGGGCTTATAAGGACCTATGATAAACGCGAGAGTGCTAGTTTTTACGAACCCCTTAACACTATAAAAAAAATATTTTAAACTTTCAACCCTGCTCTGCTGGTTTTTTTGCGTGAGTTCCAGACTTGATTCAATTTGAAGGTTATAGGGCTTATAAGGAACTATGATAAACGCGAGAGTGCTAGTTTTTACGAACCCCTAAACACTATAAAAAAAAATATTTAAACTTTCAACCCTGCTCTGCTGGTTTTTTTGCGTGAGTTCCAGACTTGATTCAATTTGTAAGTAATAGGTCTTATAAGGACTTATGATAAACGCGAGAGTGCTAGTTTTTACGAACCCCTTAACACTATAAAAAAAATATTTTAAAATTTCAACCCTGCTCTGCTGGTTTTTTTGCGTGAGTTCCAGACTTTGTTCAATTGGTAGGTTATAGGGCTTATAAGGACCTATGATAAACGTGAGAGTGCTAGTTTTTACGAACCCCTTAACACTATAAAAAAAATATTTTTAAATTTCAACCCTGCTCTGCTGGTTTTTTTGCGTGAGTTCCAGACTTGATTCAATTTGTAGGTTATAGGGCTTATAAGGACCTATGATAAACGCGAGAGTGCTAGTTTTTACGAACCCCTTAACACTATAAAAAAAATATTTTAAACTTTCAACCCTGCTCTGCTGGTTTTTTTGCGTGAGTTCCAGACTTGATTCAATTTGTCAGTTATAGGGCTTATAAGGACCTATGATAAACGCGAGAGTGCTAGTTTTTACGAACCCCTTAACACTATAAAAAAATATTTTAAACTTTCAACCCTTTTCTGCTGGTTTTTTTGCGTGAGTTCCAGACTTGATTCAATTTGAAGGTTATAGGGCTTATAAGGAACTATGATAAACGCGAGAGTGCTAGTTTTTACGAACCCCTAAACACTATAAAAAAAATATTTTAAACTTTCAACCCTGCTCTGCTGGTTTTTTTGCGTGAGTTCCAGACTTGATTCAATTTGTAAGTAATAGGTCATATAAGGACTTATGATAAACGCGAGAGTGCTAGTTTTTACGAACCCCTTAACACTATAAAAAAAATATTTTAAACTTTCAACCCTGCTCTGCTGGTTTTTTTGCCTGAGTTCCAGACTTGATTCAATTTGTAAAAAATAGGTCTTATAAAGACCTATGATAAACGCGAGAGTGCTAGTTTTTACGAAGCCCTTAACACTATAAAAAAAATATTTTAAACTTTCAACCCTGCTCTGCTGGTTTTTTTGCGTGAGTTCCAGACTTGATTCAATTTGTAAGTAATAGGTCTTATAAGGACTTATGATAAACGCGAGAGTGCTAGTTTTTACGAACCCCTTAACACTATAAAAAAAATATTTTAAAATTTCAACCCTGCTCTGCTGGTTTTTTTGCGTGAGTTCCAGACTTGATTCAATTGGTAGGTTATAGGGCTTATAAGGACCTATGATAAACGTGAGAGTGCTAGTTTTTACGAACCCCTTAACACTATAAAAAAAATATTTTTAAATTTCAACCCTGCTCTGCTGGTTTTTTTGCGTGAGTTCCAGACTTGATTCAATTTGTAGGTTATAGGGCTTATAAGGACCTATGATAAACGCGAGAGTGCTAGTTTTTACGAACCCCTTAACACTATAAAAAAAATATTTTAAACTTTCAACCCTGCTCTGCTGGTTTTTTTGCGTGAGTTCCAGACTTGATTCAATTTGTAGGTTATAGGGCTTATAAGGACCTATGATAAACGCGAGAGTGCTAGTTTTTACGAACCCCTTAACACTATAAAAAAAATATTTTAAACTTTCAACCCTGCTCTGCTGGTTTTTTTGCGTGAGTTCCAGACTTGATTCAATTTGAAGGTTATAGGGCTTATAAGGAACTATGATAAACGCGAGAGTGCTAGTTTTTACGAACCCCTAAACACTATAAAAAAAAATATTTAAACTTTCAACCCTGCTCTGCTGGTTTTTTTGCGTGAGTTCCAGACTTGATTCAATTTGTAAGTAATAGGTCTTATAAGGACTTATGATAAACGCGAGAGTGCTAGTTTTTACGAACCCCTTAACACTATAAAAAAAATATTTTAAAATTTCAACCCTGCTCTGCTGGTTTTTTTGCGTGAGTTCCAGACTTTATTCAATTTGTAGGTTATAGGGCTTATAAGGACCTATGATAAACGTGAGAGTGCTAGTTTTTACGAACCCCTTAACACTATAAAAAAAATATTTTTAAATTTCAACCCTGCTCTGCTGGTTTTTTTGCGTGAGTTCCAGACTTGATTCAATTTGTAGGTTATAGGGCTTATAAGGACCTATGATAAACGCGAGAGTGCTAGTTTTTACGAACCCCTTAACACTATAAAAAATATATTTTAAACTTTCAACCCTGCTCTGCTGGTTTTTTTGCGTGAGTTCCAGACTTGATTCAATTTGTCAGTTATAGGGCTTATAAGGACCTATGATAAACGCGAGAGTGCTAGTTTTTACGAACCCCTTAACACTATAAAAAAAATATTTTAAACTTTCAACCCTTTTCTGCTGGTTTTTTTGCGTGAGTTCCAGACTTGATTCAATTTGAAGGTTATAGGGCTTATAAGGAACTATGATAAACGCGAGAGTGCTAGTTTTTACGAACCCCTAAACACTATAAAAAAAATATTTTAAACTTTCAACCCTGCTCTGCTGGTTTTTTTGCGTGAGTTCCAGACTTGATTCAATTTGTAAGTAATAGGTCATATAAGGACTTATGATAAACGCGAGAGTGCTAGTTTTTACGAACCCCTTAACACTATAAAAAAAATATTTTAAACTTTCAACCCTGCTCTGCTGGTTTTTTTGCCTGAGTTCCAGACTTGATTCAATTTGTAAAAAATAGGTCTTATAAAGACCTATGATAAACGCGAGAGTGCTAGTTTTTACGAAGCCCTTAACACTATAAAAAAAATATTTTAAACTTTCAACCCTGCTCTGCTGGTTTTTTTGCGTGAGTTCCAGACTTGATTCAATTTGTAAGTAATAGGTCTTATAAGGACTTATGATAAACGCGAGAGTGCTAGTTTTTACGAACCCCTTAACACTATAAAAAAAATATTTTAAAATTTCAACCCTGCTCTGCTGGTTTTTTTGCGTGAGTTCCAGACTTGATTCAATTGGTAGGTTATAGGGCTTATAAGGACCTATGATAAACGTGAGAGTGCTAGTTTTTACGAACCCCTTAACACTATAAAAAAAATATTTTTAAATTTCAACCCTGCTCTGCTGGTTTTTTTGCGTGAGTTCCAGACTTGATTCAATTTGTAGGTTATAGGGCTTATAAGGACCTATGATAAACGCGAGAGTGCTAGTTTTTACGAACCCCTTAACACTATAAAAAAAATATTTTAAACTTTCAACCCTGCTCTGCTGGTTTTTTTGCGTGAGTTCCAGACTTGATTCAATTTGTAGGTTATAGGGCTTATAAGGACCTATGATAAACGCGAGAGTGCTAGTTTTTACGAACCCCTTAACACTATAAAAAAAATATTTTAAACTTTCAACCCTGCTCTGCTGGTTTTTTTGCGTGAGTTCCAGACTTGATTCAATTTGAAGGTTATAGGGCTTATAAGGAACTATGATAAACGCGAGAGTGCTAGTTTTTACGAACCCCTAAACACTATAAAAAAAAATATTTAAACTTTCAACCCTGCTCTGCTGGTTTTTTTGCGTGAGTTCCAGACTTGATTCAATTTGTAAGTAACAGGTCTTATAAGGACTTATGATAAACGCGAGAGTGCTAGTTTTTACGAACCCCTTAACACTATAAAAAAAATATTTTAAAATTTCAACCCTGCTCTGCTGGTTTTTTTGCGTGAGTTCCAGACTTTATTCAATTTGTAGGTTATAGGGCTTATAAGGACCTATGATAAACGTGAGAGTGCTAGTTTTTACGAACCCCTTAACACTATAAAAAAAATATTTTTAAATTTCAACCCTGCTCTGCTGGTTTTTTTGCGTGAGTTCCAGACTTGATTCAATTTGTAGGTTATAGGGCTTATAAGGACCTATGATAAACGCGAGAGTGCTAGTTTTTACGAACCCCTTAACACTATAAAAAATATATTTTAAACTTTCAACCCTGCTCTGCTGGTTTTTTTGCGTGAGTTCCAGACTTGATTCAATTTGTCAGTTATAGGGCTTATAAGGACCTATGATAAACGCGAGAGTGCTAGTTTTTACGAACCCCTTAACACTATAAAAAAAATATTTTAAACTTTCAACCCTTTTCTGCTGGTTTTTTTGCGTGAGTTCCAGACTTGATTCAATTTGAAGGTTATAGGGCTTATAAGGAACTATGATAAACGCGAGAGTGCTAGTTTTTACGAACCCCTAAACACTATAAAAAAAATATTTTAAACTTTCAACCCTGCTCTGCTGGTTTTTTTGCGTGAGTTCCAGACTTGATTCAATTTGTAAGTAATAGGTCTTATAAAGACTTATGATAAACGCGAGAGTGCTAGTTTTTACGAACCCCTTAACACTATAAAAAAAATATTTTAAACTTTCAACCCTGCTCTGCTGGTTTTTTTGCCTGAGTTCCAGACTTGATTCAATTTGTAAGTAATAGGTCTTATAAGGACTTATGATAAACGCGAGAGTGCTAGTTTTTACGAACCCCTTAACACTATAAAAAAAATATTTTAAAATTTCAACCCTGCTCTGCTGGTTTTTTTGCGTGAGTTCCAGACTTTATTCAATTGGAAGGTTATAGGGCTTATAAGGACCTATGATAAACGTGAGAGTGCTAGTTTTTACGAACCCCTTAACACTATAAAAAAAATATTTTTAAATTTCAACCCTGCTCTGCTGGTTTTTTTGCGTGAGTTCCAGACTTGATTCAATTTGTAGGTTATAGGGCTTATAAGGACCTATGATAAACGCGAGAGTGCTAGTTTTTACGAACCCATTAACACTATAAAAAAAATATTTTAAACTTTCAACCCTGCTCTGCTGGTTTTTTTGCGTGAGTTCCAGACTTGATTCAATTTGTCAGTTATAGGGCTTATAAGGACCTATGATAAACGCGAGAGTGCTAGTTTTTACGAACCCCTTAACACTATAAAAAAAATATTTTAAACTTTCAACCCTTTTCTGCTGGTTTTTTTGCGTGAGTTCCAGACTTGATTCAATTTGAAGGTTATAGGGCTTATAAGGAACTATGATAAACGCGAGAGTGCTAGTTTTTACGAACCCCTAAACACTATAAAAAAAATATTTTAAACTTTCAACCCTGCTCTGCTGGTTTTTTTGCGTGAGTTCCAGACTTGATTCAATTTGTAAGTAATAGGTCTTATAAGGACTTATGATAAACGCGAGAGTGCTAGTTTTTACGAACCCCTTAACACTATAAAAAAAATATTTTAAACTTTCAACCCTGCTCTGCTGGTTTTTTTGCGTGAGTTCCAGACTTGATTCAATTTGTAGGTTATAGGGCTTATAAGGACCTATGATAAACGCGAGAGTGCTAGTTTTTACGAACCCCTTAACACTATAAAAAAAATATTTTAAACTTTCAACCCTGCTCTGCTGGTTTTTTTGCGTGAGTTCCAGACTTGATTCAATTTGTAGGTTATAGGGCTTATAAGGACCTATGATAAACGCGAGAGTGCTAGTTTTTACGAACCCCTTAACACTATAAAAAAAATATTTTAAACTTTCAACCCTGCTCTGCTGGTTTTTTTGCGTGAGTTCCAGACTTGATTCAATTTGAAGGTTATAGGGCTTATAAGGAACTATGATAAACGCGAGAGTGCTAGTTTTTACGAACCCCTTAACACTATAAAAAAAATATTTTAAACTTTCAACCCTGCTCTGCTGGATTTTTTGCGTGAGTTCCAGACTTGATTCAATTTGTCAGTTATAGGGCTTATAAGGACCTATGATAAACGCGAGAGTGCTAGTTTTTACGAACCCCTTAACACTATAAAAAAAATATTTTAAACTTTCAACCCTTTTCTGCTGGTTTTTTTGCGTGAGTTCCAGACTTGATTCAATTTGAAGGTTATAGGGCTTATAAGGAACTATGATAAACGCGAGAGTGCTAGTTTTTACGAACCCCTAAACACTATAAAAAAAATATTTTAAACTTTCAACCCTGCTCTGCTGGTTTTTTTGCGTGAGTTCCAGACTTGATTCAATTTGTAAGTAATAGGTCATATAAGGACTTATGATAAACGCGAGAGTGCTAGTTTTTACGAACCCCTTAACACTATAAAAAAAATATTTTAAACTTTCAACCCTGCTCTGCTGGTTTTTTTGCCTGAGTTCCAGACTTGATTCAATTTGTAAAAAATAGGTCTTATAAAGACCTATGATAAACGCGAGAGTGCTAGTTTTTACGAAGCCCTTAACACTATAAAAAAAATATTTTAAACTTTCAACCCTGCTCTGCTGGTTTTTTTGCGTGAGTTCCAGACTTGATTCAATTTGTAAGTAATAGGTCTTATAAGGACTTATGATAAACGCGAGAGTGCTAGTTTTTACGAACCCCTAAACACTATAAAAAAAATATTTTAAACTTTCAACCCTGCTCTGCTGGTTTTTTTGCGTGAGTTCCAGACTTGATTCAATTTGTAAGTAATAGGTCTTATAAGGACTTATGATAAACGCGAGAGTGCTAGTTTTTACGAACCCCTTAACACTATAAAAAAATATTTTTAACTTTCAACCCTGCTCTGCTGGTTTTTTTGCCTGAGTTCCAGACTTG
This sequence comes from Thera obeliscata, assembly GCA_947578465.1. NCBI lineage: Eukaryota > Metazoa > Arthropoda > Insecta > Lepidoptera > Geometridae > Thera > Thera obeliscata. Next base: position 14,662,674 of record OX387912.1, on the reverse strand, counting down.
ATTCAATTTGTAAAAAATAGGTCTTATAAGGAACTTTGATAAACGCGAGAGTGCTAGTTTTTACAAACCCCTAAACACTATAAAAAAAATATTTTAAACTTTCAACCCTGCTCTGCTGGTTTTTTTGCGTGAGTTCCAGACTTGATTCAATTTGTAAGTAATAGGTCTTATAAGGACTTATGATAAACGCGAGAGTGCTAGTTTTTACGAACCCCTTAACACTATAAAAAAAATATTTTAAAATTTCAACCCTGCTCTGCTGGTTTTTTTGCGTGAGTTCCAGACTTGATTCAATTTGTAGGTTATAGGGCTTATAAGGACCTATGATAAACGTGAGAGTGCTAGTTTTTACGAACCCCTTAACACTATAAAAAAAATATTTTTAAATTTCAACCCTGCTCTGCTGGTTTTTTTGCGTGAGTTCCAGACTTTATTCAATTTGTAGGTTATAGGGCTTATAAGGACCTATGATAAACGCGAGAGTGCTAGTTTTTACGAACCCCTTGACACTATAAAAAAAATATTTTAAACTTTCAACCCTGCTCTGCTGGTTTTTTTGCGTGAGTTCCAGACTTGATTCAATTTGTAGGTTATAGGGCTTATAAGGACCTATGATAAACGCGAGAGTGCTAGTTTTTACGAACCCCTTAACACTATAAAAAAAATATTTTAGAATATCAACCCTGCTCTGCTGGTTTTTTTGCGTGAGTTCCAGACTTGATTCAATTTGTAGGTTATAGGGCTTATAAGGACCTATGATAAACGCGAGAGTGCTAGTTTTTACGAACCCCTTAACACTATAAAAAAAATATTTTAAACTTTCAACCCTGCTCTGCTGGTTTTTTAGCGTGACTTTCAGACTTGATTCAAGTTCTAGGTAGTAGCTCTAGTATGGATCTATGAGAGACGAAAGAGTTCTAGCTCTTGCAAACTGTTTAAAACCATAAGAAAAATATTAGTATTTTTTGTTCAAATCACTTTTTTCAGGTTTTCAGGCCAGAACTATTTCTGAAAAGTATCAGGAACTGTAGAGCAGAGCTTTAGGCACATGAAAATATTTTTTTTTATTTTATTGGTGAAAAATGATCTGCTACGGGAAGTTGGCAGAGCATTTTTTCAATTGGTTTTTTTCAGGTTTTCAGCCCAGAACTATTCCTGAAAAGTATCAGGAACTGTAGAACTATGCTGCATGCGAATAGAACTCACTTTTTTTTTTGATCTGCTGGACAATGATCTGCTAAGTTCACACGCATCACTAATTTGTACAAGTGAATGTTCGTAGAAGCATCGTCACACATTTTATAGCACTATGCTTTGTTACTTGACTAACTAAGAACCATATTTATTTTATATTAAAGGTACTTACATCCAGTTATTTTGGCGTAACCAGCAGTTTTTGACGTGACAACGTCTTATAATTCGATGGAGCCAGCTGCACGCATGAAAAAACATGACTTATGCGGCGTTACCTCGCTCTGAGGCGTTCCATTTAAGGCTTGAAGTGCAAGCGAGAGCGCGGAACGAGCGACAAAGAGGCACGCACGGCCTCCGCGTTCGGCAGCGTTCGACATCTGTCTCTCTCCTAATTGAGTGAGCGATGCGTCCGCGTGGACAGCTGTATGACGTTGTCACGTTCAACTATCGGCAGTAAACCGACTTTACAGACAACCGATTTTTCAATTACGAGTAAGTCGTTCCAGGAACTTAGCATGTTAATACGAGTACTACGCGTGTCAGACGTATTTTATTTCTATAGATCACTTTCCCGTATTTATTTACCAATTGATTGTCACCCTATCCATGATTTCCCTCTTCACATCTCGCTTCATTTTATTTCACCATGAATTCTTTGCTAAATAAAATTATGCGTGTTGTCTTACTTGTAGTATTTCCAGTAGATTTTTTTTTATACAACTAGCTGATGAAACAAACATATGGCCCACTTGATGTTAAGTGGTAACCATCACCTATAACAAAGCATTGCACCGTAGCTCACGCACGTCAGAAACGTACCCTACGATGCATTACCCTGCCTCCATCTACTTGAGGCATACCGATGTTTAGCCCCACGTGCCTGTAATTACACCGGCACCCTCACCCTTCAAACCAAAACACAGCGATGCTGCTTTACGGCAGAAATAGGCATGGTGGTAGTACTTCCCCGGGCGAGCCCTTCACAAAGAGCTCTACTACTTCTAAGATTATGGTTATTTAAATTAAAAATTGATAAAAAATTACAATAACACACAACTCCTTGTAGCATCCTTGTTCGTGTAGGTATACAGATAGCTTCACAATTTGTTTTATTATTTTCCCCGTAAATGTCTATTGCAATGCTGCGACACTAATTTGATATGTACGAGGTGTACATCTTCTAGTGCAGCTGACTGTACTTACCTAAAGTTTGCTGTGATGAGGTATAAAATGTAGAGCACACCTGCCTCGTGTATTAGGGGCCTGCATTGAAATACAAGCAACGTTCCCGGCGTGCGCTGCCGACCCCACCTCAATAAAATATTTAGCCAATTTATCGCACTACCCTCCTTTTTACTGCTCGCCTTTCCAGATGGAATAAAAATATATTCCCTCACGAATCACCCCAATGTTGAATTGAAGCCGACTTAAGACTAGAGCAGTGTTTACGTGCTTTGAGAATTATGACTAATCAATCTACCGTTTGGTTAAATATATTCTTTAATTTTGGCTTACTTACCAAATCCTGGAATGAACAGAAATAACTTCCCTAGGCTAGTTCAAAATAAAATTTCTAAAAGATACTCCCCTAGTGGCTGAAAAAAGGTTATCGACAGAAATAGAAAAAAACCTTGTCAGTGCCATCTCAGCTAGGCTTTTAACGACGCTGGCTGTCCGGTGGAAATAGCGTCCGTCCGGTGTCCGGCAACCGGCGTCCGGCGTCCGGCGCTCCACGGGACCTAGCGCTCGATAACGAATTAGAAACTTTCGGAAAGTGCTAAGCAAAACGAACACGAAATCTAGTTAACTAAATAGTTCGATTAAGTACATCTTAGAAACTCTGACAGGTTAAAAGTAATTAAAAAATCTAAGTTAAAACAAATTAGCAACCTTTTAACTTCAAGTTCCTACTATTGACATATTGAGGATGTCAGAAGGTAGTGTGAGGTACATCTTAATGTACTAGGCCTGTATTTTGTAATTCTAACATAATTATAAGGAAACATTTCAAGGAATCGTAGCGCAATAACACTTCATATTACCCTTTCTCCGGTCTATTTCTTAAATGTGCCAAGTGCTGTCCCTCTGTACAGCCTCCTTCAGAGTGCACGTGACAAGTGCCTTACGAGTAGGCAACATGCGACGTTTCTATAGAACCTCTTTCTCAAGCATTAGCTGCAATCCTGTCCGCGAGAGCCATTCAATTGAAGCAACCGAAGAGTTAAATTTAAAATATTTTCCGAAGGGTTTGTGACTCAAATCCAAATTAAAACGGTTTTTGTTCAGTAAAATTATAAGAATCACTTTGAAACGATGAACAGACTCAGTGAACCTAGGCATAGAAAGCAACTGATGAAACTCAGTAATAACAGGTATTCAATTTCAGAGATACTTATCTATTTATCACAAAATAATCATGTTTTGAGTTCGTTACAAATACTCTTAGTTCAAGTTGCGCTAGTTCCAATTAGTAATATATACCTACTACTAATTAATACTCAATTAGTACGTAGTAATTAGTATCAAAACAATATCGTGTAATTAAATTATAAGCTAACTAAATCAAAATATCGTAGTAAATGATTCAAATATTCATCGCGACCATAAACCAAATACTCGCAATAATTCAATTGGCTTTAGGTTCCTCTATATTGAATAGTACCGTTTAAATTGTACAAATTCTATGAATTTCATTTAGGTAAAAAAGCTTTAGGAAAAATGAAAATTCTGATGAGGCTGTGGGACGACGATTACCTCCGAAACCTATGACATTGCTCGAAGCCAAAACTGCTGTAGCTATATGTTGACAAACCAGAACCTTCTTAAATAAAAAAAACAAATAATCACTTAAAAATAAGCTGAAAACTGCAGGAAAATAATATAAAACGGGATCAGCACGCGCTAATAAGCATACAGTAACGCAATCCGTGGTGTTTGGTCACGACCCGCCGATAATTGGAACTCAAATAACGCGATCCAGCGCCGTCTTCGTAGGCACGTTTCAATTCAAAAGTAATCCTTCTCCAAACATTTGTACGTCTAGGTACGTCTCAATCGCTCCGGACTACCAATTACACTTTCAACAATTAACTGGAGCAAGCACATCATTTACCTAGCAACCATTGCGCGTTTGTTACCAAACTTCATGGCACAGTCTCATCTAAAAGCCGCAATAGGTATTGAAGCTTGGGAGTTGCCGTTGTACGGAAGTGCGGTTAGATGGTGTTTTAGCGGTTATGAAAGGCGGCACATGCTGGTCCCGCGTCGTTTGTTCGCTGGCTAATATTTACCGTGAGCTGTTAAACGAGAATTAAAGTTTTTTAAACTGGTTTTCTGTTAACAGAAAACTGTCTTTTCTATCCCAACAAAAAAAAAAAACCTGATGTTATTGGTGAGCCTCTTTGAGGCGCACTTAAAATCTTTTCACCACACTTGGTTTGAAAGAATCAGTGAGGCGATAAGAATAAGAACATAATGCAGCATGTTGCGTAAACATAAACGTGTTCGTTCGAACGTATAGTTTCTTAATTTTAATATGCCTGAAAAAATCTCATTACACCTCGCTTTGACATACCTACTCCCACTTCTAAATTCATGGTCATAGAAGACCTTTGTCCTAACCACCTGTTCCCGACCACTTCAGACTATAACACGAAAGGACGTCAGTAAAATATTAAATGCGAAGCATCACGCCTATAGTAATAAAGTGAGATTGACGTCCGTCTGAGCCCGGGAGAGGCACTTCGGCCGGTGCGGAGACATGCGGAGGAACTGACGCGTGCCACTAGTTAAAGGTAACTGCTTTTTGTGTTTAGACAGTTAGGATTTTTTTTCTCATCGTTTTTGGCTACTGTCAATGTACAATTGTATATGAAATTATTCATTAGTACATATTTTATATGATTGCAATCATACACAACAAGCACAGTTCAAGCATGATTGATTATGTAGTTTGAAAAAAAGTCACAGGTCTTAAGGAGCGTGTAGCTGCGTTGCTACACAGCGTGGTTGAAACAACATATATTTTTGAAAGATTGTTTTTCATGGAGAAAAAAAAAATTGGTGTATCCTCCATTTATTCCCTCCATTTGTGATGCATTAAGTATTTTTGTAAGGTCAAAAAACATACAGTAAAACGTTTTAAAATCACAAGTCGGCACAAACGTGCCTTTTCTTAGTTAAAAGACGCGAGCCGCTTATCCTCACGAACTAAAATAAAAAGCAAAAGAGGCAAGCAGAGGCTAATAGGCGTTGATCAGGACTGACGGGTTGCCTTTTAGAAGCAAATACGAAACCCTAATACAATGTGTAGCGCAGATTGCGCAGTAGTTTGTGGGCAAGGAACCGTTTAAGCTGCATTGACTTTTGCTGAGCGCTGTATTCGCTCGGGAATTTTGTTGGCAGAGACTCGAGTTCAGACTGTGCAACAATTTATGGCAAAATAATGTTGAGAGAAGATTGTCGTGTTCCTTTAGAGCAACTTACTATGAATAAATCGATCAATCACGTCATGGATGGATCACATGCGTCACCAAACTGCATGGAGAAAAGCATAGAGTTACAACTTTTTAAATCATAATCATAATTTATATTTATCTTTTGACATGTCACATGTGCTTACGTCACACAATTTTGTTTTGACAAGCTTAAAAGAGATGGATATATTTTTATCTGATGAATAAATAATAATATATAGATTCAAAAAAAAAACAAAATACAAAACTTTGACAAAACGAGTTCCGTAGTACTCTAAAATAATCTCATACATTGCGGGTTTCTTATAGGGAAGGATAAAATTACAAGAATATCGACGCGTTATCATATAAGCAAAAACTAGGGCGTGACCTGCTGCAGCATGCATAGGTGCCACCTGAGCCCGATAGCCTCGAAATAAGGCTAATAATAATAAGTTTGTGCAGGATATCGGACCTTAAATTAACGAGGTGTCCCACTTCTGCTAACGAGGGCTCCACGCTCTAAACATATTTAAACATATTTTCGACGGTATGCGCCCTAAACTACCCCACAGAGTATACCACTACTGGTTTAGGCCCGTGGCTTGGTTCGCGTGTAAATTAGAGTTCTGTTTAAATGATCTAGAGATAGCCTAACTGTGTTTCTTGTGTATTTTTTTATGCTTGTATTAATTGTATGTTTTTTTGTCTCAACAAAGTGCTAAAGTTTGAATGATACTCTGAAAATTCAGGAACATTTTATAGAAGCTTGGCAGTCACAGTTCAACAAAAATGAAAATATTGACAAAAACCAAAATTGCAATATATTTCAGGATGACTTTCTGCAAAAAGTTAGTTACACTGTGACTTTCCTTTAAAGTGAGCAGAGTTTAAACTACACAGATAATTAGCGGGTCGTGTAACAGTGCCGTGATGAACGACCGGGGAGGGGGGAGGGGTTGATGAAGAGGAGGGGAGGGGGCTTTTATAAAACATTGGAGTTTAAACGTAGTCGTCTACTACAATACTTAATATTGTTGTGGGCCAATAACCTTTGTTCCTGTAAGTTACTATAGCATCCATGTCTTCATCACATTTCTAATCAGAATATGAATTGTCAAATTGATTACGAAATTCATTGATTAGCAGAGGTAAAATCAGCTAGTATCTCGATGTGCCTCATAAATCGTCAAGCAAAAGATATCGATTCGAGTTTTGATCATAGTTTAAAGTTATTAAAAAAAAAAAAATCGGTTGTCTGTAAAGTCGGTTTACTGACGATAGTTGAGCGTGATAACGTCATAAGAAAATACTGATGGAATGGTTGCATTTTTCAAAAGAAAATTTTAGTTTTACTGAATTGAATTGAATGTGAATGAAACTGAATGATACTGAATGAAACTGAATGAAACTGAATGAAACTGAATGAAACTGAATGAAACTGAATGAAACTGAATGAAACTGAATGAAACTGAATGAAACTGAATGAAACTGAATGAAACTGAATGAAACTGAATGAAACTGAATGAAACTGAATAAAACTGAATGGAACTGAATGAAACTGAATGAAAATCCGGACCCGGACCCGGACCCAGACTGAACCCTTACCCTTACCCTCATTTACCCTTACCCTCATATACCCTTACCCATTACTCGACCCGGGCTCGGGCTCAGGTAAATGGAACGACGAAACGACGTAACGACGCATGAGTCATGTTTTTTCGTGCGTGCAGCCGGCTCCATCGATTTATAAGACGTTATCACGTCAAAAAATCAGAAACAAAATGGTTACTTGGTAAAATAACTAGGATTTCCTACTAACATCAAAATTACGTGATTAAAGAAAGAAAGAAGAAAAAAATAGTTATTTATATAAGTACATCTTGCCTGATCTTCATAATCGAAGCCTTTAAAAAGGGTAAGTTTGTCGTACTGCATATTAGCTACGCTGTGACTAACTAAATGCTAAAGAGTGCGGAGTTGCTCTGCACTGGTTCAGTCCACTGCGATTAGCCTAATGACTTGTTGAGACCTAACTCTTTTCGGCGACAAATTGCCACTAAAAGTAGGTTAAAGTTGAACTAATCGCTTGTAGCTCCCGTGGGCCGTTCGGGAATACGTAACTTGCGACAGGTTTGCGACAAGCTTTTAAATAATAATACGTTCACATTCGTTTCATAAAAGATTTTCACAAACATTGGATTTAATTTCAATATGATAAAATATGATTTTCACGGTAAAAAAGATCGGCGTCATAATTCATGGCGAGTTCCTCCATTACAATATCGCATAGCTCAATAATACATCTCTGCTGATCACCGATGGGGGCGATGACTTTTTAATGGCTTATAAAACATCCAGGTATTGTCCCCGCGCTTAGAGTAACAAGTATCGAGACTAATAACAGGTACGAACAAGAACATTTCGTTTTCTGTATTTGCTTACCATCAGAAATTTTTTAAACTTGTTATTTATGTCGGTTTTTGGGGCATCGTTCTGAGACAAAGTTTTTTTGTTAAGTTGAAAAGATTAGTTACTAATAGTTAGGTTCCGTCATATTTCTAATAAATAAATAAATATTGGTAGGCATTATATAGAATACCGTTTTGCCCCCCTCCGTGGCGCCCAGCGAGTTAAAATTCCAAATTTAAAACCAACAGAAATGAAAAATAAATATTGATAGACAGAAATTTCAACAAAACTAGTTGATGATATCTCTCAGAGAGGGTCAGCCCGAGGGGTGCGGGCGCGGGGCGCGGCGGACCGGGGGGGGGGACGCTTCAATTGATTGCTCCTGATTGGCGATCGGCGAGATTGCCGCGTTATTGAGTTGGGATGCACCGTCAAGGGTTCCGGCTGCAATTGTCTTCAATTTATATTAATCTGGATTGATATTATCCGAGCGTTGCTTGTTTTTATGCTGTACGTATGATTTTATCCGATTTAATATTTTTATAGAAAATGGTTTGCTTTATCGGCTTAATCATAACACTTTTACATTTTAAATTGTATTCTTGTTCACTTTTGTATTTGTTTAGTTATTTTGTGTTACCTTGTAATTATCAATATTTCAAGTGTTTTTGTGCCGCTAATAATAATTTGAAATTATGTATTATTTTTTATGTTGATTGATTTTCTTATTCAATCAGCTTTTCATTTTATTCTAAATATATTTCAAAGAGGCCTATGCTCAGCAGTGGGCTAAGTCAGACTGCGGATGATGATGACGATTTTTATATAATTAGGTTCTAGAAACAATTATATAATAACAATAATACATTTTATTTTGGAATAAGCACACATAAATTATAAACAGTTAGATACATTGTGAAAGATAACAGAATATAAACATACTTAAAAAAATATTCAGACCTTATAAAATATGTAATAAAATATCAAAAACCCGTTCTGCAACCGTTGACCCAAAAAAGCCCATTTTTCAAAACTATTTGAAACTTTTTTCGTAACTATTAACATTGTTCTTGTTAATTTGTCAGTCTTCCGGGTCCGGTCGGGAATTCCCAGCTCCAGAGCGCCACCCGGGAAATTAATACCTGGCAACTTTACGTACGTACGTACCTTATGTGCGGTACTTGGCTCCACTCCAGTCATACTCGAACAAACGGGCAAGATACTGATTTTTTGCGCTGTGGCTTTTTCTATTTAACCAAACTTGTGAGAAATGTGGAAATAGGAATCCTTTCAGAAATACTGTGATAGGTATTATTTGATGGATGAATGACTATTGAGTTGCTTATGAGTTTTGTTTGTATTACTATAGCAGGGCAAAAAACTATTGTCGTTTTAGAATTTAAAGAAAATATTACGTATATTCACATGAAAGTCTCCTACGCTACACCACAACCCACAAATAATGTCTCGTAGCTGCGTAGCTCCGTGCTACAAACGCTACGCCGCGTTACTACTACGATGCTGCGACGATCACGTCATTGTTTACACGTTCTGCTGCCACTGTTTAGCGCTATCGAAGCTCACTTCAGTAGGCCTACCATGAGCTCTGTCTGGCTCTGTCTCTGGCTATGGTTGAGTCTGTGTGAGTGCTCACCAGTGCATTACGAGTATACTGTGTGTGTGTGTGACGTTTTGACGTAGGATTTATTTAGTCAACACTCACACAGATTCAAAACCAGAACCAGAGACAGAGCCAGACAGAGCTCATGGTAGGCCTACAGACACCATTACAAATTGCTCTTCAATGTCAATTCAGTAAAAATACCTGAGTAAATAATCTGTGTACCTTTAAGCGTTTCTATAAAAATAATAGTTGTTTCTATTAAAACAATAGATCCAAAAAGTATTAGCCGTTTATTTTCTCTCTTAAAGGATAATAATAAGAGAGTGAATAAAATACCGCATCGAATAAGTTGTAAGGATTTCTCATCGTGGAACTTTTATAATTTATTATTTTATTTTACGTGGATCGGATGAAAATTCCCTACATTCTCCGGCTTCATCCTTTTAATATCAGCTACTCTTAATTGGTGTACATAACATAACCTGTTTACCGTCACCGATAGCGAAGCCTCTTTAACGCAATTACCTCGTGCTCAGGGTTGCTACACGAAAGGTCGGAAACTTTTTTATAGTATACTTATTTGTGTTTTTGATAAAACCAATGCTGTAACTACTGTTGGTTAGTATTGTGCTCGTTGGTAAATGGTTTCCGTTGCTAATGGACGCTAGAAGTACTAAAGGAAACACTCGTGTGTTACCGAATGAAAACATAGTTATTTAGTATCATTCACTTAGTCACTTGCAACTATAACACTGTAGTATTTGGGGCTAAATAGTGTTTTTGTGGATAGTCCTCAAAATAATTTTATTTGTTTGTACCTATTAATCAATTTGAGGGACTCTATTTATCTATATATAAAGAAAGTCGTGTTAGTTACACTATTTATACTCAAGAACAGCTGAACCGATTTGGTTGAAAGTTTGTGGCGAGGTAGCTTAGAACCGGGAGAAGGACATGAATTACTTTTTAACCCAAATACGTAGCGAGAACGGGAACGGGGTGAGCGAAGCCGCGGGCGGCTGTTAGTATCTTATTTAAACCATAAATTAAGGCGTGAGTGCCACGTGGCTGAGTGTAGAATGACCGGTAAAAAACTTAAAACTTGGTGTCAATTTTTGTATGGTCCTTCTATAAAAATAATCTTCTTTCTTCATAATATATAAAATGAATTGCTGTTCGTTAGTCTCGGTAAAACTCAAGAACGGCTGGACCGATTTGGCTGATTTTGGTCTTGAATGATTTGTGGAGGTCCAGAGAAGGTTAAAAAGGTGAATAAATATGTTTTTTTTTCAACGGGAACGGTAACGGGGCGAGTGAAGCCGCGGGCGGCCACTAGTTTCCATATAAAATGTAGTTGTAATAAAAACTCCGGTTGCAATACGTCCCGTGGAACAGCTCTAGCGCAGCGGATACCTTTAAGGTGTTATGTTGTGGAGTTTTGTTCTAAAGTTGCAAAACTTCCGTCCGTACGTGCCAGCGAAGTGGGGGCAGTAACGGGATACTATGATGGAGAATATGGATCAGAAGATGAGTGTAAAATAAACAAAGTAGCTCAGTAGTAGAGCTCTTTGTGAAAGAGCTTTCCAGGGGATGTATTGCACTGTTCCAATTTTTACACCAAGCAATTTTGGATCAATATGAAGGGTGATCAATGTGATCAGAAGCAAAATAAATCAATGTTTCTTTTCTAAATAAAATAAAATAAAGTAAAACCTCATGCCAAAGAATTAACCACAACGGAACTATAAAAATCATTTTCTCAAAACTTTGACACACCCCATCGTATTTATGGAACTTTTGCATGAAAATATCTGAATATTGCTTTTTATTTAAGCAGCCTGGGAAACCTATCAACTTTGACACGAAAAAAATATGCGCAGCCAATATCCATAGTCTGGCCTTTTCATCAATATTATTGAAGTGATGTTACAATAAAGATGATGATTTATGATAACCCTCGCCAGCGCCGTAAAAGAACAGACGGTCGGACCGACCGTTTCGATATATTGAGAATGGCTGTACCCTTATAAAACTATAAATAAAAATTATTTTATTTGTCGCGAGGTATTGGTTCGAAGGGAGTTCGCTAGCTAACGTGGAAATTGAATAAAGGCGACGAAAATAAGTGTTATAGAAATAGCACAGGGTTTCTTCTATTTGTATTTCACAACTTTGGCTTTTATTACTCAATAGTAAGAAATAAATATTATTTTGTACCCTTTATCCAGGTGTAAAAAAAAAATTGTACTTATCTACATTTTTTCAGCTGAAATCAATCTTTTTTTCTATTACACATTCAATACTAAATATCTAATTTTAATCTCCCGGATTCTCTAACATACTAAAGACTCTCATATTTTTTTCACCGGACACGCATATCACTTAGATATTATATGAGTGTGGTTTTAGTAAAATCCCAACTTAATTTGCTTAGAAAATCTCAATAGAATCTCAGAGTTGAAGGCAACTAATGAATGGCGAGTTCGATTGAGTTCAGCAAACGACTCCAACTCGGTCCCGCGGGAATTAAATGATTAAAACAAGTAGTATAAACACCTCGCTGTAACCACCCGCCGCGTACCGAGTATGGGTTTAGTGGTGGGGCCAGGAGCTTGGCAGGAACAAAATATCCATAACCATCATTACGTCAGGCTGGCGAATGAAGTAGGCCAAGCAATAGGTAAACTGGCTGAGATGATGATCACTACAATAATTTTTCTTCCTGTTTGGTCCAGAAAAAAATCCGAAGCTGATAATAATCTCAGAATCGTTCTCCCAATAAAAATGTAGGTGTATAGCGGAGGCTTATGTCCAGCAGTGGACTTCGAGCAGGCTGATGATGTTGATACAAATATTAACTTACTAAAAAAAAAAAAAAAATTGTTTATACAATTGCCACTCGTAGCTTTGCTCGCGTGATATTACCATATTTAATAACCTTATCGAAAAAAACGCATGATAGTCCATGCGTTTTTTTTCTATAAGGTTTTCGTGACCACAACAAGCTCGTGATTAGCTCGCTGGTCTAATGGCCTCGTCTCCAGCAATATGCTGCAAACTCAGTATCAAGCATACTTAACGTTATTATCTCACTTCGGCCTACTTTGAATTAGGCATTGTCTTCGAAGTTGCTTTGCAGACGAGCGCGCTCTTTAACTTGCCAACCATAACGGTATACGGCATAGATGCCGCCTCGGCATTTCATTTTACTGGGCTCAATTGGGGCATACATTGATAATGTAGGTATTTTAGTGCTAATTTGGTAGCATTGGAGAAAAAATTAGCAAGTTCTAGACTTAACTTGTCTGAAAATGGTTGATAACATAAACTTAGACTGAAATGCCTTCAGATACGCTATATACGAAAATGTATTGAAGTCATCACAAGCCTTCTGTGCCTTCTACTTCCTGGTCTCCAACTAATTACTTACAATATTATGCATTGTGTCGTACGGTACACTAGGAAACCTCATTGTCCCATCTGCCATCCCTCTCTCGCTCTCAGGGCTAGAGCGGGTGGGGTGTTGTTTAGAAGAAGTTTTCCTCTAATAACTGGCTGGATTGAGTTGCAAATGTAGCGTAGTTCTTGGGAAAACCCTCATTTCCGAAAATGGGTTTCTAAGAAAATGCTTCGTGAAAAGATTAAGAGTTCATTATTTATGATGAATAGTACGAGGATAAATCATGGTTTTTTTATAAACTAAGTGGAACTAATAATGGAATTAAATGAAGCTATTGTACAAATTTCCATTTAATAACCAATTTTAGTGTACGATAAAGTTGCAAAACCAGTTGCCTTCAGCATAGGGTTTTGTATTGAGGGTTTTGTACATACTTCCGCGAACTTTGATAGCTACACTGATCGCCATCGCAGGCGATCTAGACGTGCGCAAGTCTCAACAGTATCCTGCGTCCATGTATCTATTCAACCAGCACACTTTTACCCACGGCTGGGAATCGGCTTAATTTTTGAGCACGCCATTTTTGACGTGACAACCTTTTATAATTCGATAGAGCCGGCTGCACGCACGAAAAAATATGACTCATGCGGCGTTACTTCGCTCTGAGGCGTTCCATTTAAGGCTTGAAGTGCAAGCGAGAGCGCGGAACGAGCGACAAAGAGGCACAATCGGCCTCCGCGTTTGGCAGCGTTCGACATCTGTCTCTCTCCTACTTGAGTGAGCGATGCGTCCGCGTGGACAGCTGTATGACGTTGTCACGTTTAACTATCGTCAGTAAACCGCCTTTACAGACAACCGATTTATTTTTCTGTCAATTTATACCAGCTAGCTCCCACCATCTTAAAAAATCATCCGTGTCACAAAAGTCAACATTGATCAGAGATTTAGAAACAATATTAAATCACAACGTTATCGACATAAGCTCAGTAGCGACAATATTGAGCTTGGTGTACACAATATCTATTTAGAGAGGCGGATTTCATTGTTTGCGTTAGACTTGGACAAACTATGCTGGGGTGCAATGCTGGCACAGGCATAGCGTTTTACTATCTGTTTAGAAATTTTTGATTGGAAGATCTACTAAGCACTTACACCCTTACTTACATATCAACTTCTATCTCTTACTACTAGGCAATGACAGGGCTAAATTTATTTAGTAAGGCTATTAGGGGAGGTTTTTTTATTATTTATTTTTGTCCCTACTGAGTAGTTCGCCCTCTTTAAATTAACGCTGCACAATAGCTAGTGGATAGTATGAGCCTTTTCAAGGCACATTTAAAATTATTTCACCACACTACTGTAGGCCTACCATGAGCTCTGTCTGGCTCTGTCTCTGGTTCTAGGTTTGAGTCTGTGTGAGTGTTGACTAAATAAATCCTACGTCGAAACTCACACACAGTGTAATGCACTTGAGCACTCGGACACACACACAAAACCAGAGCCAGAGACAGAGCCAGACCGAGCTCATGGTAGGTCTACTGGTTAGAAAAATCTAGTGACACATTTAGAAGAGGAGTGAATAATATTAAAAAGAACATGAGTCGCGTCGCCCGTGGGCCGTGGCACACGCGGTGACGTCGGCTGTCCGTGCAGGGTTGGCAATCGTCACAATTCCACCGGCCATCAGTCGAATGTTTTCTCTTACAACACGCCGCGTCACATGAATCATTTATAAATGCAAATCGCCATTGTTTCCAACTACCCCCGATTATTCACGTTCGGTTATCTTTGCCGGATTTGTACCAGCCCTGATTTATTTATTCCCAGAGTTATTGATGCGTCCGCAATTTGCAAAGTTTCCGGTTAAAAATATGGCATTTGTTAACGATTGAACAGATGCTTTTCGAGTCGGATCATTTGCACGCTCTTCCGAATAATTCTAGCGATCGACGATTGAATTGACTGTTGCGCTACCAACTAAATAATAATCAAAGAACGTTTCACTCAATTCTGAAAATACCTACTAATAAAATATAAAAAAGTTATCCACAAAAGGGAATGGTTTTCAATTATGAACAATACAGTTTTTATCGCTGACTTTGTTTTCTTACAATCACAACGTAGTCGAACCCTTTTTTGTGTCCTCTAAGCATAAAAATGTCTTGTTTCCCACCGGACTACAATATCTTAGCTTGGTAGGTATCATAGCGCAAGACAAAGAAAGCTTTAGTATAAGATAAATAAAGCCATACGCATACATAATTTATTTAATATAATATAACTTTACACTTTCAAGTCATAGTTGTACAGCTCTACCACATTGTACACACGAACCGGAAGATGAAGCGTAGGGCGCCCACCCACCAGATGGACCGACGACATTGTTAAGATCGCGGGAAGTCGATGGATGGAAAGGGCTAAGAATCGTTCTTCCTGGAAATGTGTAGGGGAGGATGTCCAGCAGTGGACTTCTTCAGGCTGATGATGATGATATCACATTGTGTATTTAATGAATGTAACCTAACTGTTATATAACTCAAAACTTAAATTAAAAAAACAAAAGTTACCTATCTCCTTGTTCTGTTAGTTTGTGTCAAAAAAAAACTGTACTTTACAGAGGTATGTGAGTTCAAGCTCAAGGAAAGAGACTTCTCAAAGGTCTGAGTACAGCTTCATAAACAAATGCATACCAAATGCGCTATAGTCATTTGGGCGGCTCGCGAGATGTTAGCATGCCAAATTTAATTTGGAATACTTCTGGCCGATGTTTAGACGAACAGCGACGTAATGAATAAAACATCTTACTCATACGTACGGTGCTTCTAGTCTTTTTAAGGCCACTGATACAGCGGAGATTGCTTACCCGGCTAGCGGTGAGACCTTTCCGAGCGAATCACATAAGTCCAGCCCAATGTAGATATAATGGCGATCATCTTCAACCTGATGAAGGTCACTGCTGCCTACCACCCTTGCAAACCTTTGTCTGTAACGAAGCATTGACTCGTAGGTCACACAAATCAGAAACGTGGCGTACGATGCACTGCCTTGCGTCCATCAGCTTGAGGCATACAGATATTCAGCCTCACGTGCCAGTAGTTTCACCGGCACCCACACACTTCAAAACCAAAACACAGCAATGCTGCTTCACGGTAGGAATATGCATGTGGTAGTGCGTAACCGGACGAGCCACATACAAAGATCTTCTACTACTACTAAAAACTACTATCCAGGCTGATGGCGACGTTATATATCCAGAAAACTCGTTTGGAGCATCTAGAATCCTAGAAGATTTGTCTAGAAGTAATTGTTATACTTTGTCCGATTAGCTTGATGGAATCAAAGATAAAAACCCCGCTGGTTGCATAGCCACGAATTGAACGAGGCAATATAGAGCTTTGACGATTTTCTTTTCAGAATTTCAAGTGATTCTAAAGTCCTCGAGAGTTATACGCCATTTTGCATACGCCGCCATATTCCGATACATTATACGCACGGCATCAGAAGTGGGATAACTCTCCTCAAATAGGATAACCGACACTAAAGAGTTTCTAAGCGTCGTTTAGTTGTTTGTTTTGGACGAGATTCTGGAAGCATGTGATGGATTTTAGTAGTCCTTTAGTAAACAAGAACTGGGTAAATGTAGTTGTTTACTCTTTGAGCTCTATGGCACGGTTGATGAGATACTATACTAGAATTCAGATACGCAGATGGTGATAATGTTATTTAAAAAATATTATATAAAGTCTGACTTTACAGTCAAGTCTGTAATTTAATCCCGATAATGCTGAAATCAAAAGCAAAAGCACAATAACTCTGCATCTCACATGCAAATTTCTTTAATAGGTCAACGGATGTATTACCCCTGAGTTTTCATAATTCTTAAAAAATAAAATATTTAAAGCCACTACTGGGCCCGGCTTATGATGGTTACCGTGGTTTTAAAGGTTTTGCAATTGGAGTTTTTATAGCTTGCATAGCAGATTTGCTAACTTACACCTTAGGTACCTTAAGAAGTAGGGCCTGAAATGTGAAGCGTGGCCTAGTATTGCCTCTTTGGGATTTTTAATTTTTCTACCCAATTGTAACATGGCAGAAAATATGACGCGTATAAAGGCGGCTTTTCTTCTGATTTCATTGTGAAGGTTTTGAAATTTCGGTTAATAAAACCAGCTCAATATAGTACCTACCTAAGTCTATGATAAAAAAATATGTTCCATTGTAATTTTAAAAGCCTTTATATCAAATTTGGTACCACGCTTCAAGCTTTTTAACGTAAAACACACGCACTTTTTTCATAGATTGACGACTAGAAACATCGAACTTAATTTTCACAAATTTATTCAAAAACTCCGTTGCGTCAAAAATCCAGAATGGCGTTGCAAAAAGCAGATTTTATTTTGCAAATACAATACAATAGTTGCACAGAAAAGTGAAGAAACGTACAGAATTGAAAACAGTTCCGGCGTTGCTCCGGGCCCCGTCAAAGTGAAATAAATTGCATCGGACACCGCTCCTACGCATTGTAAGCGGGTCGGCTGAATGGCTGCTAGCGAGGCTGGGCCGGTGCCTCCTCGGCAAATAGAGCTCTTTGATAAAAAGCCCACTTGAGCGGCTCCGGCTACTTGCGGAGCAGTTATTTGCCAAACAATATTACGGCGAGGACTCGCGAGGAACGTACAACGTTTTACATTGGACGTGAGTGGTATTCGCTCGGTTTTCATATTTTCTAGACTTTCTGGATTCTCTTCATGAAGCGCCGAGGCTTTTGTTCTTAAAAGGTTTCCGTTTGTGATTGCTATTATTAAAGGACTTTATCTTTTGTGAAGATGTAAGAAAACTTGCAATTTTATAAGCAAAATTTATCTGCAACTATTTTCAGATGGCGACAACTTCCATAATTTCAAGTTAGTTTTATCACTCTTTGGTAACTAATATAATTCCTTTTAAAAGTATGAGTCTACACAACTATACCCACTATCCTCCTTACAGTTTCCCGTATTGAAGGTATCAGAAACGAACGGTATCGTGTTGGACAATATTCGGAAAATTTCCAGTTTGGTTGGTTTATAACAAAATGTGTAAAGTTAAGGATTATCGAAGAATAAACAAATACATATAAGCTCCAAATATGAAAGTAGCAAATACAGCAACCGCTTATCATAAATATTGCTCAACGATAAAAACCGAAGGCGAAGAAATTCAAACTTCATCAATCTTTCACGATCGCAAACAAATGTAACGACATAGAATCGAATAATCTCACGAAAGCGGCACTCATACGGAATTCCGAGATAATACGCGCAACCGTAGGGAAAATATTATTCGATAATTCGGAGAAAGCGAACGAAAAAACTGTGGCACAATAAACAGGGTGTATTCAAATGAAGGCCTCGGAGGACGCGCGAGAACAATCATAATATTACAAACTTATTTAGGCACGGGCTACGGAGGAGGCGAGTTACACACGGCGCCTTCGGCTGCAGATGCGATTACGTTTATTTTGAACGATATAACCAACAAAAAACTGCCACAACAACAATGATTTGTCTAAGAAAAGGTTACCAACTAACAACATAATGTTAATGGAATATTATGTACCGATTTAAAAAAGAAAAATGACTGCAATGTGCATTGATACGTCTTAATTTGTTTTTTTTTTTCCAATAGTGAAATGGCTTTACTATAAAAAAATATCAGTGGTCCATGTGTTCAGAATACTAAGAGATAGTAGAAATTGTATTGTAAATAGAATTGACTTGTTGACAGGTGATACTCTGTCTCTTGCAGTACAGATGAAGTCCGCTGACTCCGCAGCCTCAGCACTTCAGGCCGCGAGTAAATTCAGGAAAAATTGTGAGCTCGAATGTAACCTTGAATATTTACGAGCATCCCGGAAGGGTTGCCGGATAGGTGACGCCTTATGAAATTTTGTCTTTGCATCGAAATGTGCGGAGACGAAGGTGCCGCCAAATTGCGGAGTTCTTTTGTTTTTATTTTAGAAGTGAGTGACGCGTGTATCTGGCGGCTTGAGTTTTTTTTTAAATAAAAACATTGCTGTCTGTAAACAAAGTCTTGTGTTAAAATGTCTTTTTTTCACTAAATTGTGGTTACTTCGTTTATTTTGCTCATATTAGAATTAAATAAAATTGTATTTTTATTTATTTTATTATTAGAAGTAAACCAAGCCATTATGATATAAATACGCAAGTAAAATAACTTTAGGTAAATACACTTAAAGCTTTATCAAGCAACGGCTACCGTTTTTCAAAACGTTACGGTGCTCATATTCAAATGTGTTTCAGACAAATGAAGATACAAAAGCTGAAAACAAAAAACCCCAACGACCCAACCGAGACCGTTCAAATTAGAAACGACAAAAGTTTTACATTCCAAGTGTCTGGGCTCAATTCCCGCCCAAGACAATCAACACTCGGATTACCATGAGATTACACACGTTAGGAGAAAAAAATATGTAATACAATATAAGGCGGGTCGTTGATGTGCCGGGCACGTCCGCGCTGGATGGAGACCGCGGGATAAGTGGCGCGCTACACACGTTGCTTCCATTCATTGTGTGGGTAGACAACTTCACCCTTCTGGTAGTCGTTAATAAGGACTTCACTCGGACAGTTATAAGAACACTTTTTAAATGAACGCGATCGTTATGCATCATTATATGGAACAAACGGGTATTTATCGCGATTACCTTTATTAATTCCCGACGTTTCAACCGTGTTCGACAGCCGTGGTCGCGGGCAGAAGCGTCGGGAATTAATAAAGGATATCGTGATAAATACCCGTTTGTTACATATAATTATAGTTAAGAGAATTCGTAGAATAGTTGATAAGATTGTTTTGATACTAAAAGAAAAGGTTCCAAAGCTGTTAGATGATGTAGATAACAAAATTAAGACTCGACCTACGTAAATAAACGTAGCAACAACATTTACAAAAAATATTTAGAAAAATTATAGAATTTCATTAATATTACTTTCATTAGTCCTGTGGTAATCCACCATCATGCATGCAGCAGCATGTGGGTACACCATCCTGACAGCTTAGTTGTCCTAATCGACGACTAAGCTGTCAGGATGGTATAGGTGCTGGGCAAGCTTTTTTCAACTAAATTCCTGTCCCAGGCACTATAGCGTCCCGCAAGAAGAGGCATGAGTAAAGACCCTTGACGCTATATAAATCATCTACAATAGATGCAAATTCCTGTTTAATTTTTAATTACATTATAACGGCTACCGTTTTCCAGAAAACAAAGAGCCTTAAACAAGCTTTCAACTCTTAAGAGCCTACCTAATTATTAAATCACACCCTCTTCTGACCAACTAGTAAAAAGACACCGGTGCCGTTGCGGGGACGATTTATACGTCTACTGGGAAATTAACATCAGGTGGAACTACAAGGCGTAGTGCGCCCTTGGTGGAGAATAGGGGAATTTGAAGGACACTTCATTCAAAGATAATTTTAGGTCGAAAGAAGTTTATTTTTAACTGAAACAAGCTAAAAGTTTAAGATGGTTACTAATTATTTGACCGAAATAAAGCTTATTGTTATAACCAAAGAAAAAAAAGGCGGGTTTTGAATTCAACGTGTATATTTTTATTTGTAAAAACTTTTGTATTTGATAAGCAAAAAAAGAAATACTGATGCAGTGTGAGCTAAAAGATACCGAAGGTAAAGGGAGTGGTACCGAAGGTAAAGGGATAAAAATGGATACGAAAGTAAGAAGGATTGTATTATTCGTATGTAATAGACTCACTGTTAAACAATCAAATGAGGCAGAAACACGCATGAAACGGAAAACCACAATTATTCATTGTTCGCGGTAGGTATGACAATGTGAGCGACAAATAACATTACAAATTATATATTTCAAACCGCCTGAGGGGATTACCTGGCCTACCGAGTGACAGGTGTGTCTCCGCCTTTACGCACAGAATTATTCCGTTTTGAATTTCGTTTCGTTTTTGTTATTGTTGGAAATAATTTGCTGAGACAGGTTGAGAAGCCAGCGGATTCGGGAAAGTAATTTGTAGCTACTTTAGACATTGTCACGTGATTCAAATTGAGCTGAAGCGGAAAAATAAGATGTTTTGTATTTCAACCATCTCTATGGTGTGACTTATAATTTCGTAGCATAAATGTTCTGTAATTCGGCATTCTTTGGTATCTTTGGCATAGAAAAAATACAAAGCATTTTATTCGTATAAACAAGTGTGGCACAAGTTATCACTACATAAAGGAGACACTACACATAGGACTCATCATTATTTTTAGGTCCAACACGATTTTAATAGACTTTAGCCCATATGTATTTGAGTCCATTTTTGATGCACAATGCAGGTTCTAACTAGAGCCGTCTAAAGTGAGCCGCGATCATTATTTAATCTCGTTTCCTGTGTGCCGTGTCATCCCATTCAATGGAGAATAAGATAACGCTAACTAACTGAGCAGGTGTTCTCGAATTGAATGAGCTCAGTATTGTGCCTTTTGTTGGTATTTTCTCTTATAATATACATCCAACACATCTAGTTCAATATCTTATAAAACAAAAATAGGCGCAAATATACTACGCACACATTATAACCACGACTGAGATTTTATTTACTGAAACAGTAGGCCTACCATGACCTCTGTTTGGCTCTGTCTTTGGTTCTGGTTTTGAGTCTGTGCGAGTGCTCGCCAGTGCATTATACAGTGTGTGTGACGTTTTGACGTAGGATTTATTTAGTCAACACTCACACAGACTCAAAACCAGAACCAGAGACAGAGCCGGACAGAGCTCATGGTAGTCTTACAGGACTGAAAGTCAAATTCAAGGTAACAATAAAAGCATAAGAATTTCAATCTAAAATCAATCAATACGGTAGGTCAATCAAAAGTTAACAGATTTTTGCTGGTAGACATTAGGTTATTCGAAATTTGTGGCTTCGAGTTGCATGTTTCTCAAGGAGCCAATAATTACAGCTCAGTCGTTTTACGTAGAAATTTAATTACGTAAATGAGTTCATACCCGAACCTCACGAGTTCAAGTGATTTATAATCAAGTGGCTTTTCTAAGACTTCTTTCTGAAAACTTTTATATTCAAAGCCAATAATACCTACACAAGCCAAATTCACAATTCGTAGGCCGAATTTTGTAGTTATTTTGTGGGCTCACATCCAGTTGAGGATAAATTAATTATTTAGGCAGCTAAGTCAAACAATTAGTAATCAGAACGAGGCGTTTTGCAACACGCTTGGCACAGAAGACGCAGCGTGATTGACAAACCGCGCGCCGACGTAATTAGTTCACTGAATAAACTTGATGAAAACGCGACGTAGCTCACACCTAACGACATCCGGTTATAACATCAAACCTACGTATCACTCAGTGTCTGTCTCACTGAACCTGCTAAAGGAATTAAATGAAAAAAAGCTTGGTTTTAGTACGCGAATAGAAACATCTAACAGAGTTTATAGGAGTGCATGAGTCAACACAATGTAGGTGAAAATAACTTTATTTACTCATTTATTTATTTATTTATTGAATTAATTAGAACGGATATGTTATCCAATTACACTAATTAACAAATAATTATTACTTAACAAATTATCATGCACAAGTTATGTATATAATATGCGGCAAAATAATTATTTGTTGTCAATGTATGGTATTTCGATCCAAATGGTCTCTCGATCATCTCAATGATACTGCAACATTACTAGTCGTGGAGTCCACCTTGAAAGTCGGTTAATTTATTCAGTCCCTACTTAAAGTTCTTATGCCTTAAGTTATTGCATAATTAGCTAACCTGGCAACATTTTAAAGTTAAAAGTATTTTATACTTGAGATAATTCAGACTTCTAGTTTTATCCACAACGAATGGGGGGTCGAATATAGCCAGAATTGCTTCGAGAAAAGGTTGGTATACGGCCTTGCTGTAGGCCTTCCATGACCTCTGTCTGGCTCTGTCTCTGACTCTGGTTTTGAGTCTGTGTGAGTGCTCACCAGCATTATACTGTGTGTGTGACATTTTGACGTAAGATTTATTTAGTCAACAGTCACACAGACTCAAAACCAGAGCCAGAGACAGAGCCAGATAGAGAGAGTACTGCTTTTTCTTGCTCGACTTGGCGGGGCACTGCCATACCTCCAGATAAAATAAAATGGTGTATGATCCCGGTGTGAAGGCATCCCGCACAGCAGAGTTCGTATTCAAGTGGCGCATTACATATACATCGGCGACGGCATAAATCGCGCGCTTTGCATACATCGCGCGGTTAGTGCGCCGCCTCACTGCACGCCGCGCTCTATGTGAGCAATCGTACTTGCTCTCATTCATAATACTCGTTTAGCAAGTCTTTCATTCTAATCCGGCGTTAAAATAGCGTCACATAATAAGAAGCATTCTGAATGCTTCTTATTATGTGACGCTATTTTAACTTTATGCAGAAATAGACGATTTGACTCGGTGATTTAGCTTTGTCTGCTGACATTTCTCTCTAAATTATCGTTATTCCTGGTTTTGAGCCTACACAGTTTAATCCTCACTTGAGACATTTGATGACAAGAATAAGATCTCTCCATCTCCTCCCGTGGATGTCGTAAAAGGCGAAAAAGGAAACAAAACCAGGAAATGGGCATTCCCTAAAAAGGTATCCAATCCGCCTGCCAAGCGTGGTGACTATGGAAACCCAACCCATGATGTGTAAGGGAGGCCTATGTCCAGCAATTTTTTTGGGCTTCTTCAGCTTCTTCAGGACTTCTTTAGGCTTATGATGATGATGATGAATTACACCATGACCTACACAAACACATCAATCTAGAAACCAACACAGAAAATCCAAGCTGAGCCGAAGAGTTACTAAAGTAAACTATTTGCGGAACATAACTCTCCACGGAACTATTCTGAATTCAAAGCCAATAGCACGGTAGTTACGCACGAGTGTCGACTGGCCGATGTTCGGGCTTGTTGAACAAACCACGCGTGATGATAGCCCAAAGTTTTCCGTTCCTACGGGCGGAGACATCTTAGCAGAGGGAAATAATGTTAACTTTTTCGATCACCTTTGTTTTTCTTAATAATAAAAACAACTAATGAAGGTTGATGTTGTGTGTGCCCAGACTGTTGAAAGTTAGAGTCAACTCAGCTTTTTATAAAAGGCATGGATAAATAATTTATTAAACTTTGTGATTCGCCTGAGAGATTACATATTATTCACTTGTAGTAGCACGCATATGTGCTGCCACCATACACAATTTTAAAGCACTAAAATAAAATAAAATGAAATAATATTTTGATGTGGGTATCCATACACGTTTTGTGTCGCGGCCATCGTACACGTATATTTTTCGTTCTGTGAGAGTTTTTCTTGTTTTTAGTGTTTTTTTTCAGCAAATAACAAATGGGAAACGTAAACATAAGGACGAAGAAGAGTATTTACAAAAGAAAATGCGGAAGTTAGAACAGAAGATGGCAAAAATTCACCTTAAACAAGTTTTGTCGTCGTCAGTTGAGGAACAAAACCTTGCCACGGAAGAAATAGCACATAGTGTTTTAATTGTGTTCGAAGGTTGAACAAATACAAGGTAAACAAACCTTAGAGGTATCTAGACTGTTGTTGACCTGAATTATTTTACCGTAAACTAAGGAAATATTTTATAAGCAAGGAAGCGAGTATGGTCTGCAAGGCCATACCAACCTTTAAATACCTCAGTTCACCCTGTAAGGCTGATCGTTGTATTTTGGTTATGCCTATTATTTTACCGTAAACTAAGGAAATATTATATAAGCATGGAAGCGAGTATGGTCTGCAAGGCCATACCAACCTTTAAATACCTCAGTTCACCCTGTAAGGCTGATCGTTGTATTTTGGTTATTCCTACATTATTCTAGAATATGGTCTGGAAGGCTATATCACGAATATTTTTCACAAAGCGCAACCTAAGTATATCCACCTTGTTTATAAAAACGGTTTCTGCTCTTCAGATTAATCTGTAAGGTTAATTGCTGAGCGTAATAAACCAACATAGCCCTACACACTACACATGTGTGTGAGTGCGTGCACCTACGCAGTTTTTACTACAGCGGTTTGTATTTTTTATAAATACTACCTACAAAGATGCTATCCTTAATCTATGAATATGAACGCAGTGGACCCAGACTAGCTTGAAGTCGTTGCAGATGTACCTCAAGACAAGTATATCTTGAATATTTTAGGAGATGAGCCTGCTAAATACTCTTTTAACGCTAGCATTCATAACGATATTGCTGTGAGAAATATTATTAAATGGATTGAAGGATGATACCAGTAAGGATATTCTAATACTTATGTACCAGAAAAATTAAAGCTAGCACTGCCTCCGCGAGATGGCATCTTTAATGACAAGCATAAGCATTTAGCCTGTGACATATCTTGCTTAGCCACACTTTTGTCAAATAATGATAAATGATAAAGCCTTGATTAACAACAATCAGGCTAGTGCGGCATTAAAATTACTAAGTGACGCAAACAGTTTCTAATGTCGGCTTAAGCAAGAACTACTTCTACTTAAATACCTAAAAAAGAGACCAATTGCTCTTTGGTGCAGAGCTCTCCAAGAAACTATGATCGTTGAAGGCCATTTCCAAGTCTGGTGCTGAAATGAAAGCAACGCCACCTATCGGTAAAGCAAAGGCCTCATTAAGAACAGACAACCATAGGCGTCTTCGTCCTGGGCTTTAAACTGGAGGGACCTGTCACCGCCGCCGCAGCCTCGCCACGCGTCAACGAGGCCGAGCTCGACGACTGGTGGGTGCCGGCAGCCGCCGCGCCGGTGACGTCATACCGCGCCGTGCCACATCGCCGGCCAGCCCGCTCGCCGCTGCAGCAGACCAGGGGGGCAATTCTAGACCAGTGACTTTTTTGTCACGGTAGATATACCTAGTCAGGTCATAAATTCTGTCACATGTTTTATATAAAATAATTGAAACAAGTTTATTCATTATGTAACCATTTATATACCAAAATGAACTTAACAAAACATAGATTCTTATGACACTAAAGTTTATTCAAAATGACCTCCGTGATTTTGAATACAGGCCTTCAATCTGCGCGGCCAGTCGTCTATCGCAGCACGAACTAGGTCCATGTCAATATCGGCGGCTGCCTTAATCAAGGATGTCTTGAGTGACTCCAAATTGGGATGAGGCTTTGAGCACGCCTTTTCCTCCAAGTGTTGCCATATCTTGTAATCTAGCGGATTCAAATCTGGACTGGAGGAGGGCCATTCTTCGTGCCGGATGAAGTCGATTTCACGCGCCGCCAGCCAGTCTTGTGTGCTCTTCGCTCTATGAGCTGGCGCCGAATCTTGTTGGGATACCCAGTGCCTGTTATTAAACATGGTATGAGAAACAGGTTCCACAAGGTTCGTCAGGACTGTATTTTGATACACAACTGCATTCGTTTTTACACCTTTCTCACAAAAATGTACCTCTGTTAAGCCCCAATAAGACACTCCCAACCATACCATGAGCGAGGATGGAAAATGACCTCGTTGGACACGTGGAATACGGTTGCTCGCTTCTTCACTACTGTGTGCGTACACCTTATCATTTTGTTTGTTGTAGCTCTCTTCTACGGTAAAAAATTTTTCATCCGAAAAAAGAATTTCCCGATATTTTTTTCCCGCGTACCGCTTCAACAAAGCGCGGCATCTCTTCAGTCTCTGGTCCATTAGACGAGCATTCAAATGATGTCCTGTTTTTCTTCGATATGCCCGAAGCCCTAAGTCTTCATTTAACACCCTTTTCACCGTGGTTCTGCTTAATCCCATCTGAAGGGCCAACAGTTTCTGCTTACGTTTGGGATTTCTTTGAATTCGTGCCTTCACAGCTTTTATCACTGCTGGAGTCCTAACAGACCGAGGGCGACCACTTCTTGACCTGTCATCTACACTAGAGTCTTCATTGTATCGTTTGATGGTACGATAAACGAATCTCTTGGTTATATTCAAATTTTTCAATATGTCAAAAATTTGAATTGGCGCGTAACCGCAACGATGCAACGCAATAACTGCAACACGGTCTTATTTAAGCGTCCACTTCATATCTAAAAATGAGTAAAATTCTAAAAAGTATACATTTTTATTTTCATGAACAATTCGAAATTCGAATTCAATAAACTTTTTTGTGGCCAGCATTCTAAAAGAAAAGTTTTGACTGTGTGACAATACTTATGACCTGACTAAGTATATCACAAGAACTGTCAAATTTAAATAGACATGACATTTTCAAAAGATATTGTATTCCAGCAATATCACTATAGACATTTATCGAGCGAAGGCCGTTAGATATGTGTCGAGTGGTGAGTAGTAGTCGACATTGACATCTCTAATATAATATGTACTTTGGGTGACTTTGGGCTTTTTTTTTCTTTCGGTCCTTGGAGCAGGCTAGAGTACCAAGACCATACCACCTAGTCTTACTTTTTGATAAAAAGTCAATGATGTTTACTTGTTTGTAGGGGATACAAGTTGGGAGCGATAACGCGAATAATGCTTTCTCATAAACCTACAATAAGTGAGGAGTGATTGAATTTAGCTCGTGCTTAGTAATTATTCAATGGCGCAGTTAGAAGAGCAGTCAACCAGACAGTCAACGTCTATACTTGTGTCCGGGGTTCAAGCTTCGAGAGAAATATTCTTTTTGCATTGAATGGCCATCTAGTTGTTAACCTTTGAATTGAAAATTCAAGTCATCGGAGTCCTTCTCTTGAGTGTAATTAACATATCTACAACACTTCATAGACAACTGACCATAGATTACAAACAACAAAGTTTACAGTTTTATGGAACATAACGTTCCGTGTGTTTCCGGAATTAATTATTGTAACTAACATTTTGTGCGAAAAGTCCATTGATTACTATCTAATGAAAATGAATCTATTATAAACAACAACAAGAACGCATTATAAACGCCGTTTAATAGGAAATGTGTTTATTTGAAGACAATAATAAAGTTAGTGCTATCGAACTATTCTATCGATAGAAACGGAACGTAGATAAACATGAACAACAACGGGATAGTCTGTGGAAGTTCTAAGAATGAACCTTCTTTCTGACATCTTTAGAGTAAAAGTCTAACGTAAAAGTCTAACGGTGACTAGAATACGCATTTTAGCGCGGTTCGATATTATCTTCGACAAATTTGGTGATATGACACTGCTTTCGCGACATTTCAAATCTCTATTTCGAGCGTAAATCTCTAAAAGTCTAGAATTGGCCCCCAGGCGCCGCTAACCGATGACACTCAGGCTGGTACACTTAAGTTTTCTATAAAAGTTGGCTATGTGTTACATCTGACCCTGAAGTATTTCTTTGGTATCCGGATTAAGTATTCCAGTCTTCAGATAATGTATGGCAGTACAGAGTTCCTCTCAACAAGCCGCAATCAGAGAAAGGAAATAACTCACCTATATAGGTGCATCAAACAATATTTGCCTTGCGATGATCATTTTTGCTCTGTCATATTCCTTACCGGAAAAAGTATCAGAAAAAAGAGGTTTATTTTAAATCTTAATGTATTAAATAAGTTCAATTATCTGCGCCTCACTTCAAACTTGAAGATTATAGAACAGTTATGTGGCTCATATCTAAGGATGCTCACATGTGTTCAATTGACCTTAAAGACGCTTATTTCATAATGATGATCTGTACCTATTCGTAATGATTACAAAAGAACTTTTTGTATGGCAGGATTGGCAGGGTAAACTCTGGAAATATCAAGCCGTTGCCGTCGGGCAAGGGCTTGACATAATATTATTATAATATCATGAAGGAGTATACAAAAAAAAAAAAATGCGTCCTGTAATGCAGTGCCTACGCAGTGAGCCTATTACCTATTGTTTTCCCACATTTTGGCAGATTACAAATCAGATTTTTCGTTTACAAGAAATGTGCGGGAATCTTTAGGATTTACAATCAATCCATAGAGAAGCGTAAGCACTCTTAGTAAGCAAAGTGCATTTTTAGGCTTTGGTTTTCAACTCTGATGATCTAACAATAAGCATAACAAGTAATCAAAAATGCTAAATTAAAGAGGAATTTCAGCGATTTTATACATTGAAAAGATGAAGATTACGTAACTTTGCTCATCTAATTGGTTTGCTTATTTCCATTTGCCCAGCAATTAAATACGGGTGGTTGCATACAAAATATTTTGAGCGAACCAAATTTTTGTGTCTTAGGCAACGGGAAGATTATGCTCAATACATATCATTACCGGACCCCATAAGCGAGTATTTTAATTAGTGGCTATAGATAATAGCGATACGTCTATCGCTCCAATACGTTCCAGCCAATACTCCCTAGAGATTTCTATTTCTGATCGATTCGTACGGGTTGAGGTGTCAGCTGTTCTTGCCAAACATAATTATTAATTATTTGGAGTTACCAACGGCATATTTTACTTTAAAAATGTTTGCAAAGGATTTGAGTAATTGTGAGATACTGCTCCGCATCGGCAATAACTGCCATTTCTTACACAAATAGAATGGGCGGAATTCAATTCCCACATTTAAATTTCTTAAGTCGACTTATACTCTTACTTACTTGACTTAGGATCAGGCAGTGGTGTGAACACCACGGTGTTTCGATTTTTGCATCTTGTATCTGTTAAGTATTAATATATTACAGTAATAAATCTGATATAATATCTTCAGTTCTACTGACGATTACGTTGCTGATCAAGAATCAAGCCGTATTAACGTCGACGTAGAATAAGAGCTCAATGACAAAGCGTTTTTAAAAAATATTCAGATTTTTGGACTACCTGTAGCACCTAGATTTATTGGTAAGCCGTTTAAACACAGAAGCATTTGCTAATTATGCATTCAATCTATCATGGTTAAACTGTGTTTTATTTTATTTTTTACATTTTTTCTCCGTTTTGTTTAATTCTGAGAGTATTACAAAAATATTTGTTTGTTTGTTTTTTGAATAACAAAGGTGCCGCTATGGCCTTCCCAGCCATATCCACTAAAAAAAAAAAAAATTAATATCCGATACTATCATTTTCTCTCCCGACCAAAAATGGTTGTCTTCCCAACCTTACAGCTCGGATTCAACAGAAGCGTAGCCTAGTTGCCAGGATTCTCTTAGGGCAGCGTTTGTCAATCAAAGCAGTTCCTTTGAGGTCACAAACGTGATCCCGAACCCTGTTTAAAACAATGGCATTCGTATTGCACTATCAATCGAAATGATTTCTATAGAGCTGCAGTTAAGTCTGCACTAAGTTTAATCTTAGGCTCAGGAATTATGAACAGCTCCGTTACAAAACGCCTCATTAAAGGCGTTCATAAACTAAGAACTTCTCTGCCCAGACCCAATATTGTCACCTGGGCACCTGCGATTGTACTCAATTTCCTAGGTAACTGGTTTTCTAACGAAGATCTTTCTTTCAAAACTCTTTTAACATTGGTGACAGGACACCGAATCCATGCGTTATAATTAATACGAACTTCTTATATTCATAAAATTAATAATGAGAAGATATTATGATTATTATTAAAATATCAGATCAGGTGAAAACCTCTGCAGTTAATAGATTATAGCCATATTTTGCTAAAAGACCAGCCATTTTGTCGTGCAAGGACAATGGAATATTATTTACGCAAGACGGCTGAAAAATAAAATTCTGACTGTAATTTCTTGTTTATAAGTATTAAAAAGCCTTATAAGGGTGTATGCCCACAGTCTCTAAGTCGCTGGATAAAGGAAACCTTGAAAGAGAGCGGAATAGATACTGCAATGTTTAGCGCCCATAACACGGGACATGCATCTACGTCTGCAGCTCGCAGATTCGGCGTAAGCATTGATCTCATCAAAAGGACAGCCGGTTGGACAGGCAACTCGGAAGCTTTTGCTAGATTTTACATACAGAGAGGTGTCAGGTAGTTCCACTAAATCTATTGCGCGCTCTCTTTGCTTTTATCCGAATAGAGAAAATTTGTTTTCTAAAAATGAATGTTGGATTGTATTTTAACTGATGATACTGAACTTTTTGTTCACAAATACTTCATTTAAAAGTCTTTTGATTTTCAATAGACCTATTTCGTGCATCTTTAAACATCTACAAGTGAATAATGTGTAATCTCGAAAGGCGAATCACAAAGTTTAATATAGAATCAAACGAACTTACCCTGTAAGTGACGTTCGATGATTATTAAACGTTGTGATTCGCCTGAGAGATTACACCCCACCCTGACCCTAGACGTGAAAAACGATTACTCACCGTTTTTTCAACTATGCCCTTTTTGCCACGAAATAGCTGACGATAGCCGCTAGGGTCAAACGTGTATGAATACCCACATCAAAATATTATTTCATTTTATTTTATTTTAGTGCTTTAAAATTGTGCATGGTGGCAG
The DNA here is from genome assembly GCA_947578465.1 of Thera obeliscata. NCBI lineage: Eukaryota > Metazoa > Arthropoda > Insecta > Lepidoptera > Geometridae > Thera > Thera obeliscata. The sequence goes on along the minus strand of OX387912.1, from coordinate 14,631,188 downwards.
CACATATGCGTGCTACTACAAGTGAATAATGTGTAATCTCTCAGGCGAATCACAACGTTTAATAATCATCGAACGTCACTTACAGGGTAAGTTCGTTTGATTCTATATTATATTTGTGTGGGGAATGCCAATAAATCGGTCTGGCAGAGAACCAACGTTAAAATATTTTTGAACCAATAGAAAGGTCATGCAAAAGCAAATACGCCACGTCGGCAACATCACCATTTCGAACGCTGCAAACTTCCATCAAATAGGATAGTTTAACCCATCGAAACTGCGATACGCAGTTCCCACGAGATATACCGATCTGGGGTCGACGCGCAGTGATATATCGGAAGCGATTAAAAATGCTTATAGCTTTGCTTGTGCGTATTTAGTTGTGTTCGATTCCCACCAAGAACAATCATTTATCTGATGTGCATAATGGAGATTTGTGTCTTATGCCTGGCTAGAATATGTTCAACACGTTAGTGTATATTAACTTCTAACCCCAACTACGTAATCCTAATCGGAACAGTGACCTATAGGCCTACCATGAGCTCTGCCTGGCTCTGTCTCTGGTTCTGGTTTTGAGTCTGTGTGAGTGTTCACTAAATAAATCCTACGTCAAAACGTCACACACACAGTATAATGCACTGGTGAGCACTCACACAGACTCAAAACCAAGGCCAGAGACAGAGCCAGACAGAGCTCACGGTAGGCCTACTGATAGATGATGTAAAAAAAAAACTTAACTTACTGTCTCATTTTTATTTCTGTAAGGTTTCAATGAGGCAACTTTTATCCTTAATGATACACAGCTCACAACGCTACGCTAACAAAATCTCAACACTCATAAAATAATAAAATCGCTACGTTACCCACCAAGCCCCCTGCCCTCCACACAACAAATGAATAGCAATTGCGTAGAGATTACAGCAATCCGAAAGGGCCCGAACTTTGCCGATCACAAGTTGAGTACCGTTCCAGTGAATTAGTGAAGTGGCTGCGAGGTGGCGCCGCTTAATCAACAATTGATAACATAAGTTTTCGTGCGGGGTATTTGTTACCCACCTTTCGGAATGAAGGGTTGGCGGTGACAGAAGTGAGCTAACGCGTGGATAGGTTTAAGTGTTTCTAATGGCGTATTTTAACTCTAATTAATTTATAAACTAGGTATGTATGACAAATGTAATATAATGTTTATTGGTTTTGTTCACGAGGGCTAGGGCATATACCATATCAAAGGAGCCACGAAGCTATTTCTTTTTTTTTTCTTTGATTTTAAATAACGGTAACGGTAAACAATATATTAAATATAATTCTCTTGAAAACATTTGAATATGGCTGATTTAGTATAAAAGAAAAACCTATACACTATTACCCTAGATGTGATTTTCGTTATTCACAATACATCTTCTAGAATAGCTTAAATCAAAATGAATTTAGCTACAAATTTAGAATTCGCAATGAAATTGGACCAATAAACGCCATCTTACATAAATACTTGCATTCTCGTCTATTTCTTCACATTCTTATGAATGTTTCGATGAAAATGTGATTTTGTTTCATAAAGCGTCGTAATAAAATCTAGAACACAGATGTTTTCTGAGTCTAGAGAAATCTAAAAGCAAATAAAATGGATGAGCGTATTCCGACATAATATGAAAATACGGTGAGCGAAACTTATTTTTATATTCATATAGATACAAACGGAATACGGTGATGTAGGTAGGGTCGTGGCTTTTTTAAGAAAAGATTTTGTTTTGTATCTAGCAGCAGAAATTCTGAAAACAACATTATCATGTAGATCTGGCTATGGGTATTGAACCTGCATCTACTCAATTTTAGACAGTTATTTGCCAATACTCTACAAAGTATGCTGTTTTGTTTGTGAGCAGGAAAGACAGAAATATGGCAGACAAAAACTAAAACGACACGCAGAGAGAAGAAAAACGTACATTTCCAGTGGATTGCGAAGGGTTAGTAGACCCGCGTCAGACGGACAGATTAACGCCGTAAGCCGACTGACAATGACGGCCGGACGACGACCGGACGGGGCTGAAACGGACGGGGGTTTTTTCTTCATATTTTAGACATTTTGGACCACTATTGCATAGAAACAATTATTGATTGATAGCGCGGATAATAGGTTTGCTTTTACTCACCTCCCTTTGAAATAAAAGCGTTCCTTACCTAGTCAAAACCAAAAATCCGTAATACCAATTTTTTACAGAGAAGAAAAGTGAGCACTGAAACGAAACCCCCCTCTATCAAATAATTAAACTACATCTACCTGTCTTGCGTGAAGCCGCTAAACCTGAAAAACCCTATTGTACTCATGTGGCCAACTACGTGATCATCTAGTTTAGATTCATCTGTTTTATACGTGTTAGAAGTCAGAGAGTAAAATAAATAGTTTAAGAATTAAAGAACATTTAATATTCATAAAATAAAATAATTCAACATTTGAGTGACATGATTTTGAGTTACTGTAAATTAATACAAAAGAATAGGCTGCAATTTAATATTCTAAAACCTAAATTACAACTTAAATGAACTAATATTAATTCTACAACTATTGTCTTAATAATAAAGTGATTGTCCGGATGCGCGATGTTGTACTGAAAGGGAAACAAATTGATTGCATTAGTTAATTATCTCATAGCATTTTTTGTTGTTTTGGGAAGGTGCCACAACCCAGACGTTTGACCACAAGCGCGCAATGATCTAAACGCAAAAGGTTTCTTGTCCTAAGACTTAGGGATGAGGAATACCTTTTCTATCTAAAAGCATTCAAGCCAAGCCGTGAAATTGATAAATAGATAATTGGTAACCGCAAAACCCATAATTCTACCGAATTAGAATACGGGCGAGTATATTTTGTGTAAGCGGTCTTTTCAGACCGGTCCGTAAGGAGCGAACTCTATCTAGATGAACACAAACGCATGGATCCTGCGGAGCGCACTCATTGTGAACAACTAGACATACGGACGTGTCGTGATTAAGGCAGCTTATTTCTGGAGCGAACTCTTCTGCAGACTTCATAGCAATGCAGATCACCGATCACACTCATTGTATGACGAATGCACTGAAATAACCAAATCCCTAAGATGTACCTAGTGTGTAGGCAGTCAGACCATCGTAGATGCATGATACTAGCATGTTCATCCATCTGACTGTATGTAAAGCATACAACCAGACGCACAGTCTGCTAACCTGCTAATGTGAAGAAGAGTGTATGTATACCTAGTGCAGATGAGATAGATTGGTTAATTAGGAATGTATGCGCAAGCATTGTATATAAATCAGTTAGAGTGTAAGTCTGCCAGCTGCTTCGGCCGAACCTAGATAAGGGAGAAATAAAATCATGCAGTACATTAAGGTATTTCAGCGCACGAACTCTGCTAATCTAAATAAGAATTAAAATAACACCATGCTACACGTAATTACAAATTGATCTGCAAAATCAGGTACCCACTGACTCTAGAATGCTGAGGAATTATTAACATGCACATTATATACAAATATAGTATCTCGAACATCAGGAACAAAAGCACCTAGAACTAGGACTATGGAGAAACATTTCTAAATCAAAGAACATCTTGCAAGTGCAATAATAATAACATAACAGGTCGTCGAATCTGCTACCCGCCGTCCTAACTGCTGAAAATTATTTACCATGCACATCAGATTTAAATTAGAGTATTATAAATAACAGGACGAGAGATCAATTATCTAGAAAGTTGACTACAGCGAAATATTTCTTAATTAACCTGCATTAACTTATACATCTAAATATACGTTACCAAAGATGATCACTGACTTTATAGTACTACAATTAAACTTGGTTATTAATTAATTCCTCAATCTACTGCACTATCTAGCATTATTCTCAACCAAACTCGATTCACTATATTCCCATACTGTAACTAACTAATTACGCCATTTATCATCTCTGATTAATTACCACGACCTCAAAATAACACACTGATTTTAGCCTGCCTCACTCACTGCCTACTCACTGCCCAAAAATCCGCTAAAAAGCCCCGAATGTTGCGTGTCTCTCCGTTTTACGTTCAACATCCCCACTATGTTCTAAAGCGGGGTTTAACCTCCCTGGAATTATTACTTCGCAAGTTAAACCAATCAAATTCCTTGATCTATTACCAAAAATGAAAAGGCGTGGTTTTCTCACGGAATGCGCAACGCTTAAAAAAAAACTGATGTCTAAATGCAAAACTACACTACAAAAACATGTCGCCATACACTCTTGAAAGCCAATTCTTTTGACAGGTTTATTGGCACTTGTGCCATACAGACATGTCAAACCAAATTTTATTTATTATTTCAGAGATTAACCCAGAGCCACATTTACGATAAAAAATAATGATATTTTGTTTAAGTGAGCTCTAAGAACTGTGAGAAAAATAAATTATAATGAAGTAGGTACTTTTATTTGTGTAAAATAAGAGTTCGTTACAGCACCTACAAGCAAGATATCACAACGTTATTCTAAGTGTTCCTGAATGTTAGCTGGTAAATAATTAATTCTAGCACTAAGTGTGCATTTTAGCTGGAGCCAGCAGATAATTAACCAGAATATGTTTAGTGAAAATATGAACAGCAGGCTTATAATAGCCCCATAGCATGACGTAATGGCGGCTAACTAGCTGGAGCATGAAGCAATAAGTGTACGCTTAGCACATCTGTAGCACACACATAGCTAACGCGCAGCCAACGCATAGCACAATCGTCGCCCACACGTAGCAAATGCGTAGCACAAACGTAGCTTACGCGTAGCCCACGCATAGTACATGCACCTACACGTGGCACATTTGTAGCACATTCGTAGCACATGCGTAGCATGCCTAAACCTAATTCAAACAAAAGCGCTTTCGTTAGAGTTCTCGTTTACTAAGTACACTATAAGCAAGTCTCTTGTACTTCAACCAGCAAAACATTGTCATTACAATTGCGGCTACACAAAGCAAATTGTGTAATCTTACTTTGTGTTCATTTGCTACTGCAAATCCCGTCTGTGTGATGCTCCTCTTAAATACTTTTAAGAGGAGCATCACACAGACGGGATGACGTCACACGTACACGCTCACTCGTGTGCGTTACACTGTAGGAGTTGACTTGCTTGCAATAAAACTTGCCTCGGGGAGATGGAAACTGTTTGTTAGGGGTTCAAGTTGTGAGAGACCAACGTTGAATTTGCATTTTTTATCGCACTATCATTTTTGGTTTTGGTTAACCGGGAGCTCCATATGGTTTTAGATGATAAAATAATATTATCTTATTCCAGGCAACCATAGTAAGTAATTTAAGTAGAAACAGAGCCCATAATTACCTTAAAACTTAAATATATTTTTTAAATACTTTTATTTACTTATTCAGTGAAATAAAAATAACAAATACAAATAATTAGTAATTATTATGACAAATACTACGGGGCATTCAGAATGTTTTTATACAGACTGGAAAACTGTGTTCAAACGTTTTTAAATAAATAATAAGGCATACAATATTTAAAATATAGTATAGGGGAAACGTTTCCCTCCTCTGCTTGTCTGCTTGACGGCGCTCAGCGTGTCGAGTTGAAGGCGGCGGCGGGCGGCACTCGCGCTGAGCAGAAAGTTCCCAACTTCCAGTCGCACCTCTCTAATTGGGTAAATACACGAGCTTGATTCTACAGTAGGTACACCAATCTTGATAGCGACTCTTTTGAATATGCATAAAACATAAAATTCAAGCATTGGACCAAAAAACATTTTAGGCATTTTGAAAATGTTATTTTTAGATATTTTGCAAAGTTAAAGGCAAAGATATGCCTCCTTTTTTTCTGCTTTAATAGTGTATTTTGATGTGTGTTGGAAATAAATCGAATTTATGTTGAAAAGATATAATATACAAACAAAATTACTTACACATATTGGTGGATTACTCGGAAATAATTAATTACAAAAGTAATGCATTGTTAACATTATACACAACAACTAAATTACAGCCATTTGTATTTAGTTCAGGTTTCACAATAAATATTTCGATCAAAAATTGAGAATTTAATGTTTGAACATTTGTACTGCATTTCGTTCAGAAGTTTAACGACCTCGTAAACTGAAAACAAAAAGCTACCGATTGAAAAGCAAAATGAAATTTTAAACTAACTACGTAAATTCAGAACCTGAGGAGTAATACGTTTTTATACGTTTATCACAGAGAATCACAATTTTTACGAGAAAAAAGATTGTTTCATCTAGGAGTTTTGCATAGCTTGATTATGTAATGAACTTATAACATATCATAATAAATGAAAGTATTTCAATTCAGGCACGGTTCGCAGAAAATAAGACATGGACTATTTCACGATGTATTTCACTGTTTGAGAGCATTGCACACTCATGACGTTCAAACAGAATAACCCATGGTTTCACTATCGCCAACTGACAAAACCCCTGCCGTTAAGAAATCAGTGCCTTAAGCAAAATCCACCTGGTGTCGACTGTGTCAAAGTTTCCCAATGACTCGTCTAGAAACCACATTATTCAACAAACATTTTATTAGGATGCCGCGATGTCAACCTCGGTGACGTTCGGTTCAAGTGAGCACTTAAAATTCAAACACTTGACGAAGTTCCGTGGCTTTGTTTTTGTAAATTGGCCTTTAGCACATTAGCTTTAAGGTCGAAGTTATGGGAGTTTTAGTCACGTTTTTAATAATGTGCGGGACATGTAAATTCGGGCGAAGTTTTGCAATAAAAGTTGCAGCGCCGCCGGCGATGCATTCACCTATAAACTGTATAGTTTTAGCTTTTTGAAATGCAACTCCTGTTTTATGACGACTATTTACAAATGAAATTAAATAAATTAATAATATAAATAAATTGTAGACAATCCATATAGTTCTATCTAGCTCCAAACTAAGCAGAGCTTGTACTATGGGAACCAGATCGCTGATATATTACTTATTTTCATTTTTAAATACATACCTACTAAGAATGCAAACATAGAACAAACATCTGCATTTACCACATAAATATTTGTTCTCGGTGGGGATCGAACCCACGACCTACGGCACGGAAGGCAGAGCTACTATCTACTATTAAAGTTAATTATTAAATTAGAACTTGTGTAATTGGAAGACAAAACGTAGGCCGTAAAGATTGCGGGAAGGCGGTGGACAAAGAAGGCTCAGAATCGGAAATCTTGCCGGAATTGTAAAGGAGGCCTGTGTGCAGCATCAGGCTCGGAATTCTTCCTGGAAACGGTCTGTGTGCAGCAGTGGACTTTTTAGGCTCATAACGTTGATACAACGAACGACGTCACCTTCATAGAACGTCCACCGCTTTTCAGAGAAGTGAAACATTAGTGAGGTCGTTGCAAAAATGCTCGTGTTCTGACGAATTTATTATTTTGACACTTCCATTTCGTTTGCAAACACTGCAGACATGCTTAATGACTACTGCGATGTTCCATGTAGATAATAGAGGAATCAGTATAAAATTCCTGAAAAAATGGCTAAAACATAACATTATTTGTACTCATAATCTATATAAAACAAAATCATGGGATTTGTTTCACAGAAAGACACACACAAAGTTTTAGATAGAGTTAGCTTGTCCAGCACTTGTTTATATTATCCATACAGCTTAGTCAGTGTGGTTCTCAAGAAATGCATGGCCAATACGTGCAGAGCAGCCGAAGCACCTTGCAAAGGTACAAGAAGAGTACTTAGCAATAAAATGTTGTAGTACGGATACGTCTGAAGAACAGTTGAATCATTTAGAGGTAATTATAATTAAAGAAACTTTGTTACCAATTTAATTACCTATGTAATAGCAATGAAAAAGCTACATAGCAGTCCATGAAAATAACAAACAAAAGCAAAGCGAAGCGGACAATTTGTGTTTATAAACATAGTTGCAAGTATAATTTAAACTGCACCTCATAATTATGTATAAAGTATTTAGCAAGCTCGCGACGCTCAAAGGAAGCGAACACGGATGCGAGAGCTTGTACAAACATTTTAGGGATGAAAATAAACTTCATTTCGTGTAAGAGACATTGCAGTCGGTGAAGTTCCCGTTGCACCGCACGTGCCTAGAAACCGTGCTGCGTTTAACGTGGGCTAGTTACTGGATCCAGTTGTATTTTTTATACCCAAACTTACCTTCCTTTCTTGTGAATATAATTATAATTTGACTTCAATGGTTCAAACTCCCCGTTTATTATGCTTAGTTTTGAAGTAATTGAGAAGTAGCCCACAATCACTTTATTTTCATTAGTCGTCAGTTAGAATTCAATACATGGGTTGTCCTATTTCATCAGCTAGAATAACAAAAGTTTCTCCCATACGAATGCAGAAAAAACTAGTGTGAGCCATTTCCAACGATTTTTTTTCAGTTCTTTATCTTTATTGTAAGTACTTAACTTCTTCTTGTCGTGATACCAATGTCGTGGAAAGATTTGAGTGCGCCTCAGAGTCCTCTCTGCATTTGACAGTTACTCCTTTCATGCATTTGACAGTTACTTTCAAAAGGTTAATGTTCTACGACATGCCGGTTACCTAGCGATGTTTTCCTTCAACGTTTGAGTACTGGTAGAGTGCACACATAAATTTTTGAGCAGAATTTTTTTTAAGTTTTAGTAACTTGCATCTTAGGATTGAGCCTTTTTGCCTGAGCTTAGATTGGCCAATATACCACTAGTGCTCTCACAGTGCATTACATCACGAGCACGACTAGTGATGTAATGTATGTGTGAAGGAAGCACAGTGGAGCGACGTTGGGGGCGCGTCGTAGTGCGTGACCGGCGCTCGTAAGTATTGCTTTGACATACCGACGGAGACAAACTGCAGAGAATGTACGCCGCCGGTAAATATCGGCAATTGTCTCTCTAAAGCCACGCGCACATCTAGAACCATTACGATGGCGATCAAATATCGCACTGTCAAAATTCACGGCAGTGAGTGTGGATGTCTATGCAAAACCTAAAACTGATCGCCATTGCAGATCGCCTAGATTTGCGTAGGGCTTAACTCTTCAAATGAGTTTTCTAGGCCATTAGTTACTACCTGACCTGCATACAATTGTGGTGCCCACCTGCATTCTTAAGGACTTGACTAAGGAAACAAATAGGGCTATCGAAGTAGCGTCATATTGGTTTTAAAAAGTTTGACTGTATCTTGACTGGAACAGAAGAAGAAGAAGCACATTTGAAATGTAAATGAACACCGACAGATGCAGTCAAAATGTGGTAAATTCAGTGTATTAGAAGACGTCTTTGCTTAAGCATTCCCTATACATTTCCAGAATAATAAGATGATTGTTGATAATACAGCCTCCACCGCCATTCCATTATTGGAGAAAATAAAATGTTAGTAAGTACAACAGCAAGATTAGCATAATATTCTATTTCAACAAACACTGCGTGTACAGTGCCTTAAGTAGTAAAATGAAACTCACTTCTTTTCGTAAAATAGGCTGTAATAATTACTCCACGTTACACTTTAATATTTAACAAACTGATATACATAAAGACTACACTTTAAGTTGTATTCCGAACTCGTGCCAACGACCGACTGACTCCAATCCTTCGCTCCCTGCCATCGCCAACCGTCTATCCCCACTACTTTACCAACTAACGTCAAGGAGGGAGGGAGTCAGTCAGTGTTGCCAACGGCATTTCTATGAAGTTGACAGACAATTTCACAAACAAATATGACAAGTGTCATCAAATATCATAATAGTAATTTCTATTAAACCATTAAAATTAGAACTATTATTGAAATTCATCACAGTAGTATTACGTAATTTCGAGACGGATTGTCTCTCAGCAAATAACGCAATTTCCCGCCATCTCGCTATGCTCACAAATAATTCAAATGCAAGCTTGCTACGAGTTGTTATACCATGAAACTTTACAATAAAATCTATTTTTGTATGTACATGTAATGTACAACATCTACATTTAAAAAAATAAGTAGGTAATAGTACATTATGATATTAGTGCGGTAGGTTGAAAATTACAGCCGAGGCGAAATTTCATTCCAATTCATCCCGTTTTATTCAGTTTCATTTCATAAATTTAGCATCTTGATAAACCGTACGTTTTACCTTATTATAAAGAAACTCGTGCGTTTTACATTACATTACCGCACTAGTACGTAATTACATACATTACGATATTGAATTTGGTGAAATAAGAGACCCTTTACGAGCAAATGTGTTATAAATAAATAAATAAATAAATATTTTTGGACAATCCACACAACACTATCTAGTCCCAAACTAAGCAGAGCTTAGTTTGGGACTAGATAGTGTTATAAAGTAATTTTACGGGTTTCATAGGTATTATTAACAAATTTAAATAAATCTAAATCTTAAAATCGATTTATATTTTGTTTTCTAAGAAATTAATATAATTTTACGTACAGTTTACGGTACAAAATATAATATTGTAGATCATGCTAGTTTTTTTGTTTATGATGCGTTTATCGTTACGTTCCGATAAAAAAAACTAACGGTTAGTCGGCGGCCACTACAATTGAGATCTTTTCGACAATTACAATTGAGAAGAAGGTGGGCGGCTCGTCAATGCAAAGCGTTCACTCACTAAAGGTCGGACTGTTAGTAATCAATAAAGAATTCAGGTGGAGGATTTGGGGGCTAATTCTCGGGCCAATCTCGATCTCGATCATTTTGCAATTTTATTTTATTGCTTCTTTTCACAACCCCGCACTTTTTCTACGTTTTCCGTATATCGTAGCTGTCGAGGCTTCTACGATGAGGTCGTTGATGAATTATCCCTTCACTCTTCGAAAAGAAGCAATAAAATAAAATTGCAAAATGATCGAGATCGGCCCGACAATTAGCCCTCTGAATTGGAACTATTTTGGTCTACAGATAATAATATACAGACCAAAATAGTTCCAATTCAGATTCTAAAAATATCTTCCGAAGTTAGCAGAAAAAACCTCCTGTCTCACTTCTTTTCTTATGTTATGAATCTGAAGATCAGGAGCCTAATTCTCGGTTCATTTTGAATCATTTTGCGATTTTATTTTATTTCTTCTTTTCAAAGAGAGAATGGATTATTTCCTTGAGTAATTCATCGACGATCTCATCTTAGAAGCCTCGACAGCTACGATATACGGAAAACGTAGAAAAAGTGCGGGGTTGTGCAATGCCAATGTGTATTTAGGGGGCATTGAAAATCTCGGTCGGCCCGAGAATTAGGCTCCGGTATTTTGAAACGGGTTGGTACTTTGAAACCGCTTAAAGGAACCAAAAGGCCTAGTACTTACATCGCATTATTTCCAATGTGATGATTATTATTATTTATTATTTCCGTTAATAAGGGGTACCATAAAATGCAATTTTGCTAAGCAGTACCTAGAGGTTTTCAGGGTAGCTCAGTACTACCTTATATTTCGGCTAAGCCAATAAGTAAATTTTACAATAAAGAATCGCATATCGTAGAGCCTAAAAAAGTTCGAAATTATGTGTCAAGTGGACGAAAGGAGCCTCTTTGAAGCGCACTTAAGGGGCCGGCGGAGGCCGAATTTTCATACAAACGTAATACCAAAATGATTACTAATTTAAGCAGATGTTTACTATATTATTGTAATTATTGTATGTGTATACTATTTATGTAGGTTCCTGAACAGTTTTTATTTTAAATTACTTACCTCAAATGAAATTAACGCCAATCACATCTTGCAATGAAAAAAATGTGTAAAATGCGATTGGTGTTTATTTCATTTGAGGTAAGAAATTTAAAATAAAAACTGTTCAGGAACCTAGATAAATACTATAAGAATACAGTTATTACAATAATATAGTGAAAATCTGCCTAAACTAGTAATAATTTTGGTATTACGTTTGTATGAAAATTCGCCCTCCGCTGGCCCCTTAAAATCCTTTCACCACACTTGGTTCGAAAGAATCAGTGACACGATAAGAAGAAAATCAATAAGGGTAATGTTTTGTAGAAGCTGACGTCCTATAATATGTGCTGGTACTGTGCAGATACTCAATTAGGAATATTGTGGAGCGTCGCAAGTTGAGTGGAAGTTAGCCCTCCGCTTTGCAGTTTGCAAGTGCTTCACTTTGAGAACTAACTTGCAATAACTATTAGGAACGATTTCTGGCCAATAACGTACATCAATACTGACGCGTGTATCTTAGTCTCAAAGAAATAGTTGGAAATAAACGGTCGTAGAATTATTGAATTTCTTAAATAATATTTCGTGTCAGTTTTGTCTGAGCGAAAATAAAACACAGTTTTTCTGAAAATAGCACTAGTAGGATATGCATTAAAATGTATTTAAAAAATACTTCTGCAGACCTAAAAAGTCGTGATAGATGTAAATATACATACCTAATTGAGGATAAGATATTCCTGAATTTTTTTTTAAAATGATGATAAGGTTTTTTAACTAAAGTAGATTATAAATATTGCATACTTATTGTACTATGTATTTACCCTCCAAATATACAGACACGTGTACATACACGAGTCGGGTTTCAGTAAAAAAATATTATGATATCAGACAAGAAAACCCATTTCAATCTTACTTATACCGCTCCAATTTGAAGGTTCATCAAATAACAGAACGAGTATATTTACAACAATGGCAGTGAGAAGGGCGTGCTATAATCCGTCCGTCCGTCTGTCTCTCTGACGCGGGTGGAGCCGCAGCTGACGCGAGATATTAATATTTTACTTTATTTTATTTATATATGATTCTCTATCCCAGAAAAATATTGTCAGCTAAGCTTCTTAGCCTAAAAATAAAAGGGACTGTTACGCGTTACCAAATAAATGAAATGATTGTTGTTACGTTTAGTAGTAGTAGAGCTCTTTGTGTAGGCTCGTCCGGGGAATTACTACCACCATGCCTATTTCTGACGTGAAGCAGCATTGGTGCGTTTCGGTTTGAAGGGTGTGGGTGCCGATGAAATTAATAGCACGTGAGGCTGAACATCTGAATGCCTCAAGTTGATGGACGCAGGAAAGTACATCGTAGGACATGTTCCTGACATGCGTGATCTACGAGGCAATGCTTTGTTATAGGCGATGGTTACCACTTAACATCAAGTGGGTGCTTGATCCAGCAGCAAGTTGTAAAAAAAAACATAGTTGATCAATATAGTTGATTTATGGTAGAAATGTATGCATGTACTGTAGAGGTAAATACGAGAGTTAAAGGTACTGCGGAAAATGATAATAATGAAGGTATGTCGGTAGGTAAACAAGTAAATCAAGAACAAAATTAAATGTTTCAGATGAATGGCATCGATTTCAAAGCATGACGACAACTTAAGGAGCCAACGGTTGATTGAAAACAGAACTCTAAGTAAAAACCTTTAATCGGATTGTATACTATTACTAGCTGACACCCGCGACTTCGTCCGCGTGGTTAGTTTAAAGTCATAGTTTGAGTTCGTTTAAAAGAAACTATTTTATGGTGGAAAGCGGACAACTATTGATATGTTTTCACTGTTTTTTGCTTATATTTTGAGAGTTATTTTTCGTGAATTTGCCTTAGTGGCTAAGTTGGGTTATGTATGCGTTGGTTTTACATGACCAAGTTCTGGTTACCTTAGTTTTGAGTTTGCATTCTAAACTATATAAAGTATGTTTGAAAGATGGTAACTGCTGTTGTAGCCGATTTTTTTCAGCTGTGTTTAGTTTTGGTATGATAGGTGCTTCCCGCGATTTTGTCTTGGTGGTTATCATCGGTTTTTTTGTAAACATTTGTGTGTATTAAAACCTGGTGACAAATGCTGCGGTAGCTGAATTTTTTTAAATGTTTTTTTGCGTATTTTGTAAAGCTCTTTTTCGTGATTTTGTTTAAGTGGCTAATTTGGGCTATCGTATTCGTTGGTGTATAATTGAATCTTGTTTTTTTAGTTTGACATGATCAAATGCAAGTTACCATCGTTTTGAGCTTGTGCTTTAGAGTGTATTTGAATTTGAAGGTGAGTGCTGTTGCAGCCGTTTTTTTTCAGCGGTGTTTAGTTTAAGTATTATAGATGATTCCCGCGATTTTGTCTTGGTGGTTATCATCGGTTTTTTAGTAAACATTTGTGTGTATTAAAACCTGGTCACAAATGCTGCGGTAGCTGAAAATTTTTTAATGTTTTTTTTTTTGAGTATTTTGTAAAGCTATTTTTTGTGATTTCATGTTATATTAGTGGCTTATTTGGGGTTTCGTATGCATGTTGGTGTATAATCGAATCTGAATTTTTAATTTGACATGACCAACTGCTGGTTACCATAGTTTTGAGCATGTACTTTAGAGTGTCTTTGAATTTGAAGGCGAGTGCTGTTGTAGCCGATTTCTTTCAGAGGTGTTTAGTTTAAGTTTGATAGATAATTCCCGCAATTTTGTCTAAGTGGTTATCTTTGGTTTTATTGTAAACCTTTGTGTGTATTCAAACCTGGTCACAGATGCTGCGGTAGCTGAAAATTTTTTAATGTTTTTTTTTTGCGTATTTTGTAAAGCTATTTTATGTGATTTTTTGTTATATTAGTGGCTTATTTGGGGTTTCGTATGTGTATAATCGAATCAGATTTTTAATTTGACATGACCAACTGCTGGTTACCATAGTTTTGAGCATGTACTTTAGAGTGTATTTGAATTTGAAGACAGGTGCTGTTGTACCCGATTTTTTTCAGCGGTGTTTAGTTTAAGTATGATAGATGATTCCCGCAATTTTGTCTAAGTGGTTATCATTGGTTTTTTTGTAAACCTTTGTGTGTATTCAAACCTGGTGACAGATGCTGCGGTAGCTGAAAATTTTTTAATGGTTTTTTTTGCGTATTTTGTAAAGCAATTGATTTTATGTAATATTAGTGGCTAATTTAGGGTTTCGTCTGCGTGTTGGTGTATAATCGAATCAGATTTTTTTAATTTGACATGACCAGCTGGTTACCATAGTTTTGAGCATGTACTTTAGCCGTTTTTTGAAGCGGTGCGGTGTTTAGTTTCGGTACGATAGGTGTTTTCCGCGATTTTGTCTTAGTGGTTACGGTGGGGTTAATGTAAACTTTTGTGTGTATTCAAATTTGGTGACAAATGCTACGGTAGCAGATTTTTTTTTACTGTATTTTTTGCGTATTTTGTAAAGCAATTTTTTGTGAATTTTCATGAAACTTTTTTCCTTTTTTTTCTTCTTTTAGGTAAATAATTTTCCAATTTTCTTTCTTAATGCACCTTTGCTCTATAAGAGCAACACAACTTCCAAGTTTCATGCTTCTAGGACTAATGGTTTAGGCTGTGCGTTGATTTTTCTTTAAACCATTTTTCCCCTTTTTCTCCTCTTCGGGAAATAATTTTCCGATTTCCCTTCTTAGTACACCTCTACGTTATAAGAGGAACATACCCTCCAAGTTTCATGCTTCTAGGACTAACGGTTTAGGCTGTGCGTTGATTGTCAGTCAGTCAGTCAGTCAGTCAGTCAGTCAGTCAGTCAGTAACGAAAGAGTTTTATATATTTAGATGATTGTAAGACAGAGTATGTACTTCCAGATAATATATGTTTTTTTATAAAATAATGACTATAGCTATGTGGCTTGTAATTTCACTCATTTATGCAATGTGTTTGCAAAATACAGGCAATCTTCCTGTTTCATCAAAGCACAAAAACACAACGGTGAAGAATAAAACGCAATCATTGAAGCAAAAAGATCTAAGAACAGAAGCAACAGTAGAGTCAAAAAGCATAGACAGAAGACAAGAAAAAAACAAAGCAACAACAGAGACAAAATCAACAAACGATGAAAGCTCAAATAATGAGACAGCAACCGAAAAAAGCAAAACAGTTATTCGAGTAAAACTAGAGTCCAAAAGTAGAAAACAGTTAGGAACGGAATCGCAACCAAAGCCGCGTACCGAAAAAAAAGGTTATATGCCAATTTGTGGAATAGACTCGTACGAAGATGAAATATTCGGTTGCATAGTACTTGAGGCTACCAAAGATACAATCACACCAGCTGCAACAACAACACAAGAAGTTAAATATGATAAAATAGCATACAGACAGGGAGGAGCAGATGGTTCTAGCACTGATATAATTTGGGTAGACGGTGCACCAGATGTGCAGAGACTACCTGAAGAAATGGATTTATGCAAAGGTTTAGCTAAATGCAGGTTGCCTTTTGGATCTAGTAATTCAAGTACGGTATGAAATTATATGATTCGATAAATTGAAGTGAAACTTGGTACATGTAGCATAAAAAAATGCTGTAACCGTATATATTTTTCATTCTGAGTGTTTGTAAATTTTTGCAGAAATTAAAAAATATCCATTTTATTTCAGGTAAACTATTTCATTTGATAAAATGCTTTTAAAACAAAGTATTGTGTCTCATTTTATTTTTATTATTATTACGAGCCTGTTGTGCTTCACTGCAGGGCATAGGCCTCCCTTCTCTCATTTTATCGATCATACAATTTTGCATATAATTATTTACCACAATACTATCGACTGGCCTACGTTGATGTAGCTCTGACTTTTGCGCCGTAGATCATGGGTGTAGTGCCCACCGCAAAATTATATTTGTGTGGTGAACATAATAAATGTTTGTTCTCTGTCTAAGTGTGAAATTGTATTATAAAGTATGTATTTACAAAAAAAATAGGAATTAATTACAGCTGTCTGGTACCCATAGTGCAAGCTCTTTTTTAATTTGGGCCTAGAATGTCACTCAATGTTGTGTGGATTGTCTAAAATATTTATTTATTTAGGCTTCTGGGACTGAACTGGGAGTCTGAAATATCTAATTCTAGAAGATGTGAAAATATTGAAGTTTGGACATGTATTTGCGGGTAAAAATAGAGGCAATGTTACTCGGTACGGGTAAGTATATGAAGGAAGGGGATTTACCCATGTCAAGACGCGGACGGGAGATGTAATAACCGTAACGGAGATAAAAGCGAATCTACACTGATGATGTCGTAACACTACCTAATGAATTAAGAGACAAAAATGCTGGGATACCTACAAAAATACATTCCAACTTTCTTTATCTATCAGATTTGCATTTGCTTATGTTAATTGCCCATTTTTTAAGTGTTTAATTATATTGGCTTCGCTCTATCCTGACCAACTTTCTTTAATTTTTTTTTTACTACGCACTTATTTCTATTGCCTGCACCTACTATGTTCTGAAGCTTGTATAAATATTATAGAACAAGCTGACCCACCAATCTGTATTTCTTACATTTCGTTTTACAAAAAATATTGAAAATAGGCGAGGCAAGAACAAAATTGATTTTTTATTCTGTAAATTTAAAGAAAACCTACGAGAACTATTTATCCCACACTGGCACTTCACATTTGGCTGTATCTTCGCAAACTTTCAAATCTATTGGATCTTCAGTTTCTAGCATAGATTCAACCCATCCAAACGGAATTGTGCTCATTGTTGACACCTTGCTGTTCTGTCGATACTCGCTTACCTTTAATTGCAATATACGATTAGAAACAGTTGTAGCCATAGTTTTCCTTGTTCTGATCACTTTAGTAGGGACGTTTACTGTTGTTTTTGAAATAGACGTAATGGGACTAGTGGTAGTAGTTGGTGGCAGTGTATCACAAACGGTCTCGGCCTTCAAACGTAGAGCTACAATCTTTGGCTTTTCTGAACTTTCCATCGATTTGGAAGTGATGACCTCACAACTAAAGTCGGGAAAGGGAACGGGTCCACATTGAGGCTTCTTGTCTCTGAACTCAACTTGGATGGGTATCCTTTCTATGGAGTTCTCTTCTTTGGTCTCATGATGTGGCTGGATGGTTTGGCTCATTTGCCGGTCAGCTATTTCTTTCATAGGTCGAAGTCGTAGAACGAAAGGTGAGCATATTCTGACACATGCTAGCAGCAGTATTGGTATTGGAAAATGCATTGCTTCCTACAATCACACTTGTGTTTGGCAAATCAAAAGCAATTTAAATGTTTTGTCATGGTAGTTATTTTATGGTCGGTACAAAACAGGTGTGTTTTCTTAGAGAAACTGGTTTATTAAATAAAACAATGAATGTTACATCAGTATGTAGCACTCTATGCAAAACCTTTCACTACGCCATTAACTGCTTCCCACGCCGTAACGCAAGTAGCGATGTTAGTTTTACAAACATATTCAGGTATCCCTGTACTTGGTTGTGTGATTTTATGATTCGACAGCCAAGGATTAGTACTGGATGTTGGCTTTGATATATAACGATCTATTCGCAGATGTTTTTTTTTCTGTTTTATCTTTTTTTTGTTTCGTATGTTTTTTTTCTGTACTTTATTTTCCCGTAACTTTCTCTCCTGTATTTCTTTCTCTTGTATTTCCTTCTCCTGCAACTCTTTCCGCTGTAACCTTTTCTGTAGTAAATTTCCACTTGACTGTGACTTCTTCTTCTTTCTTGCCTGTAGTTGGTTCTGTATTGACTTCAGCGGCAATTTTGAAGTATTGCGGGTTGGTGTTGGCAATGTGTCACAGATTGTCGGGACTCCATGTAATCGAGCCAATTTTTTTTGTTCTTTCTTTTTCGGTCTGCAAGTAGTTTCTACACAGTTGATATCCGGGAATGATTCTGGTGCACATGGAGGCTTCTTGTCTTGTATTTTTACTGCAATGGGTGTATTTCTTTGAAATGTTACATCAGTTTGTTCAGAGTCAATTTTGATAACGCGACTCTGTTGATAAATCGATAGGTTTTTTACCGGGCGAAGGCGTAACACTAGGGGTGATATTTTTGGAATGCATGCTAAGGTCAACATTAATGTAAAAAAATACATAGTTTCATCTACATAAGTCTTCTTCTTTGGATTGTTATGGAATGAAATAATATGAAATGTTTTGTCACGGTTGTGAAATACTGCGTATTGATTAAATATTTACACAAAGCACTAGACGTCCAATGCCTATATAGCTTACATACAGAGATATTTTTCTACATAATTTTACTGAATACTCATGAAAAATCCTGAAGTTAATTATGATTTTGTGAAATTCTAGTTTAGATACCAATTTTCCATCTATGTTTTAAATCAGTCTTACACGATTGGCATTGGTTTTGATATCGTACGTCCGTATTATAGCCCCTTCCCACCGGTTTGTGATATCGCGCACGGAGGCGGATCAGCTCGCACGACACACCATGGGAACGGTCTCGTGCGCCGAGGTGCGCGGTAGCACAGGAGCCCTTTCTGTGTGCGTTGCCGTGCGTCGTC
Organism: Thera obeliscata; assembly: GCA_947578465.1. Classification (NCBI taxonomy): domain Eukaryota; kingdom Metazoa; phylum Arthropoda; class Insecta; order Lepidoptera; family Geometridae; genus Thera; species Thera obeliscata. The sequence continues at coordinate 14,611,974 of OX387912.1, read as the reverse complement.
GTCGGCTGTGCGTGATGATCTGCAGAACCACGTACCGTAGGAAGGCAGCATTAGAACTTAACTAGGTGAATCGAAGTCTGTTTTACGATCGTCATGTATAATGTGGACATGAACCCTACGAGCGTTCACATCCCTTTGATTAATATTCAAAAAGCATTGTGCACAGCAAACATATTACTTTCAGTGATATTTACCTCCCTCGGCGCTGGCGCTCGCTGTGTCAATGCGGATGTTAGTTTTGTTTCTAATTAGCGAAATGCATTCAGGTATTACTGCTAATTTATTACTCGAGCGTAATCGTGTAGGTACCAGTAGGCCTACTACAAGCTCTATCTGGCTCTGTCTGGCTCTGTCTCTGGCTCTGGTTTTGAGTCTGTGTGAGTGCTCACCAGTGTATTATACTGTGTGTGTCACGTTTCGACGTAGGATTTATTCAGACAGCACTCACACAAACTCAAAACCAGACCCAGAGACAGAACCAGACAGAGCTTGTGGTAGGCCTACCCGCTTGTTTGATTGTCCTGTACATGCTGCTTTATTAATGTGTCCGGAGGTTGTTAGCCATTTACCACACTGGTTCTTTCAATTGCTAGTACTTAAAGGCTTTCGTTCCATCTCTAAATTATTTGTACTTTTCATGATGAAATTGTATTAAACACAAAATAAAATAAAATAAATAAATAATACGGACAATCCACACAAGACTTTCTAGCCCCAAACTAAGCAGAGCTTGTACAATGGGAACTAGATAACTGATATAATACTTATACATACATTTTTTTTTGTTAATATGTATTACGTTATATTGTATTCTATGTATGTACATAGAATACAATATAACACCCAGACAGAGAACAAACATCTGTGTTCACCACACAAATATTGCTCCTCAACAGAAACTCACTCCAGCACAGAAGGCAGAGCTACTACCAACTGAGCTGTGAAGGCAGTCAAATAAGGCAGTAAAATGTCTGAAATAAGCTTTCAAGAATCAAGTCCACCACATTACATCTAAAGAAATATCACTATTGCATGAATATTGAAGGTATTTCACAGTAAAAGTGTTCACTTATGAAGAAAAAGGGCTACCCGTGTCAGTTTTATGTATTCTTGGGGGTTAGCACTCGTTCAAACTTGTATATTTATCCTACTAATATTATAAACGTAAAAGTTTAAAAGTATGGATGGATGGATGTTTGTTACTCTTTCACGAAAAACTACTGAATGGATTCTAATGAAAGAGAAAGAAATTCACGGGGACGCTTAACTACTAAAAATTTAGAAATGTTCAACATAAAACAATCAAGAAAAAAAATTGTAAACCTATATTTCAGTCATTTCTTTGTAAAACAGAAGAGCTGGATCAGCTGTACGCAGGGCAGTGCATCGTAGGGCACGTTCCTGACGTGCAAGACCTACGAGGCAATGCTTTGTTATAGGCGATGGTTACTGCTTCACATCAGGTGGACCATATTATACTTGTTCCATCAGCTAGTAGTATAAATAAAAAAAATCGGTTGCCTGTAAAGTCGGTTTACTGACGATAGTTGAACGTAACAACGTCATAAGCCGCAATTATCGTTGCTATAAACAATTGACACCACATTCACTTGTCACTGCACTTCATACTTGACGAAAACATGTAAATGTATTATTGTATAGCAGCTGTCCACGCGGACGCATCGCTCTCTCAAGTAGGAGAGAGACAGATGTCGAACGCTGCCGAACGCGGAGGCCGATTGTGCTTCCGCTCGTTCCGCGCTCTCGCTTGCACTTCAAGCCTTAAATGGAACGCCTCAGAGCGAGGTAACGCCGCAAGAGTCATGTTTTTTCGTGCGTGCAGCCTAGCCGGCTCCATCGAACTATAAGACGTTGTCACGTCAAACAAAATGATGAACTATTTGTGTTAAGGGTGTGACTCGTGCTAAGGGTACTGCTTGGCATCTCTATTGTGGCCTATGAATTGATATTAAGACTATTTATTACTAGTTCTTCGGCGCTTTATAGTCTCTTGGAGATGGAAACCTTTTTGGGAGTTATTGGAGTGAAATGTGGCGATAATTTATTTTGTTAGTATTGTTGTTTGGGGAATAATGATAGGGTTTCACACTCTGTCATGTAAGTAGAGCTTACGTTTTAATATGTTTTTTCTAACAACCTAAGCACAGTAGATTCTTATTCTTATTTAAAAATGTCTTCAAATCTGTTAAGTAAAAAAGCAGCCAAGTGCGAGTCGGACTCGCCCATGAAGGGTTCCGTAGCACCAAGTAACATAATATAAAGGTTCTTGTAGTTCGTCTAAAGTTAAATTGCGGTTTACGATTTATGACGTATAAAAAAAAACTACTGACTAGATCTCGTTCAAACCAAATATCGTTGAAAGTTTACATAGTAATGTACAAAATATATTTTTTTTAGTTTTATTATTCTCTTATTTTAGAAGTTAGAGGGGGGGGACCAACTTTTTTCCACTTTGGAAGTTTCTCTCGCGCAAACTATTCAGTTTAGAAAAAAAATATCTAAGAAACCTCAACATCATTTTTAAAGACCTATTCATAGACACCCCACACGTATGGGTTCGATGAAAAAATTTTTTTTGAGTTTCAGTTTCAAGTATGTGGACCCCCATAATTTATAGTTTTTTTTCTATTTTTGTAAAAAATCTTAATGCGGTTTACAGAATACATCTACTGGCCAAGTTTCATCAATCTAGCTCTTACGGTTTCGGAGAAAAATGACTGTGACATACGGACGGACAGACAGACAGACAGACAGACATGACGAATCTATAAGGGTTCCGTTTTTGCCATTTGGTTACGGAACCCTAAAAATGAACAATCAAGTTGATAGGGAAGGTGCAATTAGAACTAGTTACTATGGAAAATTTAAGTGCATTGACAAAAAAATAAACAAATAATGCGGGCAATCAAAAACTAGATTTTTTTAAAAGCTTCTTCATGCAATGTTTTAAGTCTATTTTTGTAAAAAGTTTTACCCGCTTCTTCTTCATTACATTGAAAATACAGATAAGATGAGTCGGACTTCGGTTACCGCTGTATTAAGAATGTCGTATCCAGAAACAAAAGCTACAGATATTCAAGGCTAATAAGGTTTCTAAGAACAATAGGTACACAAGTAATATCGTAAAAATATATATTTTAGGCGCTATCCCCTATCCTGTCACGGAGATAAGGCGTGCTACGGACCGTGAAATTTTACAAGTGTCGCTTGGACCCTCGTGTGCATAACCCCTTAGGGTCATTCTATATACAATCTTAAGACTTTCCGCTCAGTAGGCTTTGCTTCTTGTACTGTAGGTTTTGGTTCGATTCTCACAAAAGTATAATTTGTGTGATGGCTATAGAACAGTTCTGAGTCAAGATAAATATCTAATTTCTAACTGGCTTATTTTCATGCTTGTATTAGGTCTCGTATTGAGTAAATGCTATCTCTTATGGTTTCATCAAAATCGGTCAAGCCTTAGTGGGATGATTGAGTCATTATCAATCAATCCTTTCATTCAATATTTCGCATTAAACTTAGGGACTATTTGCAAATATCGTCATCTTTCTATCAGCACTGAAGAGTATTGTTGTATGTAGTGTCCCCGTATCCCCCTATATAATAACCAGTCGTGCATAATATCGGGCGGACATGTTCAGATAAATTCAACATTCTTCGGACGATCGAATTGGAAATTATAGTTTGATGTATGAGGACGAATTGAGAGTGACATTTTTTTGTTACTTCGATGCGAGTGACTGCAGTTCCGGTTGTACTACAGAATTAAGTATCTACGTTAATTCTTTATAGAGCGTCATTGTGGACACATTTCATCATCAGTCTGTCCATGAGCCCTATCTGGCACTGTCTCTGGTTCTAGTTTTGAGTCTGTGTGAGTGTTCACTAAATAAATCCTACGGCAAAACGTCACACACACAGTATAATGCACTGGTGAGCACTCACACAGACTCAAAACCAGAGCCAAAGACAGACAGACAGAGCCAGACAGAGCTCATGGTAGGCCTACTGAAGAAGTACATTTCTCTTCCATGCATCCCCGGAATTAACGATTTTTAGCCTTTTTAACCGGTTTCCATATTACATGCGTTATTACCAACGGCCAACAATGACCGATTTCAAAAAAGTATCTTGTTTTATCAAAATACCTCTTGACGACTGAATATAGGTAAATTTATCACTAGCCGTCCCATGAGTGTTATGATACGCCTTCCCAGGATTAAGAGTTCTTTGAAATGCTGTATAAGATCTTTGTTTATACAAAACTGAACAGTATAAACAGCACAACAAAAACAGCCAAGCGAAATTAACTCCAGCAACAATGTACCGATCGAAGTCTAGACTAGTCCTCGCCTGCGGTTTCTGACGTCAATTAAAGTTGGTCGTTGAGTTGCGGTCGCTGCCTGTCGCGCTAAAGGAGAATATACAGAAGTGGCCTTTTGCACAACTATAACTTTGATCAACTAATCGAATGTAACAGAATAAGCGAGTCTACTCTGCCGTGTGGTATCAACCATAGTATAATAAAAACAGTTTTACAATTTTAATAAAATTTGAAAAGACTCCTTCCAATATTATTGTTGTGTTATAGTGTGTGTCTGATTTCTGTGTAACTTTAATATGGATTAATATCTGATTACTTCAAATCCTACTTCTAAATAAAAAAAACTAAAATTGTCCGTTCTGATAAATACACTACAAAAACCCTTAAGTATTGGAACTTTTTCAATAGTTCTTCACTACGGTATTTTGAACAGAAGAACCCGTTTTAAAACTGTTTTCTAAACATACTTTTATCACCATTTATCTTGGTGAAATGCCAATCTGCCTATATCTAAAACTTGTATATTCTCATCTAAATTGTGGCATTTTATCCTCTACCTAATATTTAATAGAAGGTAAACCCTGTATAAATAGTTAGGAGTACACTTGACTGAGTCTTAATGAGAAGACTCAGCTCAAGTTTCAGCAACAATGTGCTCCATCCAAGTCTAAACTAGTCACCTTGCGGTTTCTAGAGTAGTTTTAGCTAGCCACGGCTCACAATAGACCGAACTGTAGGCCTGCCAAAAGCTCTGTCTGGCTCTGTCTCTGGCTCTGGTTTTTAATCATAGTGTAGGGTTCGAGTGTGCTTATCTTGCAGTTTTATTATTTGCCGCCGGCGCGCACTCAGTAGCTAAGACAGTCACCTCCCGGCACTCGCGTAACTTACTTGTGTATTTCATGTATCGAACGTAAGAATAGAAACATTTGGTTTAAAAAAAAAAAAAAAAAAAAAAATGTTGAGAGTCTTCACTACACTACGTATGCAATTTGAGGTTCTACGTCCTATCAGAGGGTTTGGGGCACTTCAATGGAAAAACGGATATAAAAACCAAATGTTTCTATTCTTACGTTCGATACATGAAATACACAAGTAAGTTACGCGAGTGCCGGGAGGTGACTGTCTTAGCTACTGAGTGCGCGCCGGCGGCAAATAATAAAACTGCAAGATAAGCACACTCGAACCCTACACATAGTCAAAGTAAAAAAAAATCGGTTGTCTGTAAAGTCGGTTTACTGACGATAGTTGAACGTGACAACGTCATAAGAAAATACACAGATGTCGAGCTCTGCCGAACGCGAAGGCCAATTATTGTGCCTTTTTGTCGCTCATTCCGCACTCTCGCTTGCACTTCAAGCCTTAAATGAAACACCTCAGAGTGAGGTAACGCCGCATGAGTCATGTTTTTTCGTGCGTGCAGCTGGCTTCATCGAATTATAAGACGTTGTCACGTCAAAAAATATTTATTCAGTAGTAACTCAAGGATGTACCTACCTATAATGTGAATAAGATTCAATATTGGAAATCGTTGACTCACAAGTGTGCTGTGTGTGTGAGCCCCGCCCTCGGTACAACAAGACGGGTTTGATGAGGGAGACGCACAGTATGGCTCATGGAGAGTTGGAGAGAGATGCGGCGAAGAATGCACACGGCCAACTCGAGCAGGTAGAAAAAGGTGGACTCTCGAGCGTATCGACGCAAGCGGCGCAGGAGCAAGGGGGAAGGGATAGTCGGCCCGGAATCACGAAACTGTGTAGTCGCGCGATCGGGAGTGTTGTTTTTTAAAAGTTAGTGGGTTGACAGGGGAACTTGGGTTTAGCAGTTATCGCGAAAGTGTTAAAAATTAGGGTTTCGAGTTAGGAATCGTATAGCATCTTATAATATCGTTGAGACGTCACGGCAGTGTTTTAAAATAACTCATTAGCTTGATTGTTATTGTCCGTTTAAAAAAATAGTCTTTCGTTTCTTAAATTTGAATAGTTATTTAGGCTATCAATTATATTTTGGGGAAATAAATAAATCGAAAAGTAAATAAATAAATAAATAAGTGGTTCGGTTTGATTATAGAGTCAGTGAAGTGAAGTGAAAGTTTTCTTCAGGCTGAGTCTGTGAGTTTCTAATTTATAATCACTTTGTAATGTGTGCTTTATCTAGGGATTCTTGATTGCCTAGATTGTTCCATGCAGGGGATCGAGACTTTTCCAGCCGACATTTAGCTATTATCGTTTACTGGAATGTTCACAAAAGAGACAATTTGCATATTTTTTAAATAAATGTGAATATTTCATTATTCGAGTCTCTTTGATTTTCATTTTTGTTTTTGTGTTTTCTGTGTTTTTTGTTGCCTCACTCAGTAAATAGTACAACATCATCCGGGAATTGATCCATTGACAGAGGCTGAATCGTCAGTTAAATTAATGGATCTTAGAGAAATGCTTTACATGTAATCCAGTACTGAATTATTATCCGTAAGGGAAAATAATAATTCACGAAATCGAAGTTAGATACAGCTTTAGATTTTAATTTAGATTTTAAGTATTCATTAGATTTAAGAAATATAGAACAACAAATTACACACCAAGCAGTAATCGAACCTGGAGAAAGAACATCCATCTTATTTTTATTTAGATGATTATTTATTTATATATTAATATACACTATTTACATAACACATTTGTAAAAGCACTGGTTCAATTCGTTAGTTTTGAGACTAACAGTAGAAGTCTCCCGTCCTAGTTTTAAGTGATAGCACGAATGGAACCAAGGCTGGAAATCTATTTCCGTAAATATTTTAAATAACAAAAGTTTTAAATTGAGTGAAGCAACAAACTTTTCAGCTAGTTTTAAGTAGGGAGTAGGGACTTTTGATACTGTGCTACATATTAGTAAACTATTTGCTATTTGCATTCTTTATAATGCAATTTGTTGTGAGCCAACAATGATATAGTACTGCCGAACGGACTCCGTAGTCTAGAATATACTTCTAGGCTGTCTTGGCTGTCGGCAGGACAATCTCATTGCAAAGGAGGTGTAGCAATTCCGTTGGATGCCTCGTGTGTTGGCGGCTCTTTTAACTTGGTAAATACTATTCTTGGAAAATGGGCACAGTCGCGGACATCATATTAATTGGTAACTTATTAAAATCACTTGTTCGAAACATTGTCTCGGAGGGCCTCAAAGCCCAAAAGTGGATTGGGAACTCTCTGAGATAGTGTATTTATAGAAACAAGGCGACAAAACACAATCAAAATTGCGAATTCTCATTATCGTGCACCGGAAAGTCACATATTAGTTAGTCTAATAAATTTATTCCAGCCTCTACGTGTAGTATTAAGGAAATTCTATCTTAGTTATAAACTATGTGACAACAGTGATGGGCAAATGAATTTCGCTTCCTTGTTTCTCGCGATTAAAATCCTTCCAAAGTTTTACATGACCTGTCTAGAAATAGATGTTAGGTCTTAAAAATTCAAACCTCGTAATAAAATCCGTAGAGTACTAATCAAGTTCCTTATAGATCCAGGGACTTCTGAGGTGCCGGAGGAGACCTTATGAACCACCATGTACTCCGATTAATTATACAATTTCTTCCAGATACTAAACTAAATTGTACATACAGTCTACTGAAATGAAGTTTTCGATCGACTTCTATGTTTTACGAGAGTTATCTGAAATGTACATACAAGCTAGCAAAAGAGGGCCTTCAATTAGCTCTGCATTATTATGTGGTTAAATTAAGTTGTACTTACTGGCGAGCGACAGAGGACAGAGGAGGACACGGGACAGAGGAGGAACAAGAGGTGAAGGAGGTGTATATCCAGCAGTGGATGATACCGGGCTGAAATGATGATGATGATGATGACTGGTTAGCGAAGCAAAGTCTTCTATCAACTTCTGTATATTATGTGAAATCTTCGAGTGATTTCTGAATTTATAAATGGACAATTAACCTACCACTTACCTAGCACTTTATGTAGGCTAATTTTATTTCAGTTTTGCATGGTGGTTCTAAGGTAAAAGAAGACTACTGGAGGTTGGTTTTATTATTTTATAATAGGCCATTTTGGATCAGTTCATGCAGTAATAGAAAACCGGTTTGTTGTTTTCCTTAGAATTGAATTTCCTTGACATAATAATAACTTAGGTAAAACCTAACTTATCTTATTCAAATATTCGCAAAGAACAGATTAATATCGAGAATCCTTAAGTTTATCTGTGTGTGATGATCCAATTTGGCAATACCAGTTGTTATAATGAGTGATAAGTTTTCACAGTTTTGAGTAAATTAATACATAAATCACTTATTGTACTTCTGAAGAACTAGTATCAAATACTGTGTGCCTTCCAGCTTTTATTTTGTTGTGTTCATTATTTAATATGTTATCTACGAGTCATTTGGGAAATGTAATTTATATATTCTATAATTTTCAGCAGTTGTTTCAGCTTTTGAATTTACTTGCCTTTTCCATTTTACCCTTTATGTACAGCTTAAAAGAAATCTAATACTTCCATTGTTTACTATACAACTAAATTACTATGTGTATATTTTCAGCCTTGAACTTTCGGGTGTTTGTAATTTACTTGTTTTAAGTAAATTATTACATAATTCATTTATAGAATCTCTGACGTACCTAATATTAAATACCGAGTGCCTTTCAGACTTTATTTTGCTATGCTATCATTCAGCATTTTATTTTCAAGCCTTTTGGAAATTGAAAATTATATTAATATTTCTACAATCTTCAACATTTGTTTCAGCTTTTGAATTTACTTGCTATTTTCATCTTACTCTTTATGTACAGCTTACAAGAAATCTAGCACTTCCATTGTTTATGATACAACTAAATCAATACGTGTTTATTTCCAGTCTTGAACTTATGATTGTTTGTTATTTGCTTTTATAAACAATCTATTACCATGATACTCTTTCATCAATAGGATCACATTGAACTTGCAATTGTGTCTTCCAACTTGAATCTTTGAAATTTATTATTTAATCCTATCGAGTCTAAGGTGTAAATTATTTCTTACAGAATCTGCATTATAGTCATTAAGCCAGTAGGTGGAAGTATGATATAACCTTATCAAAATATGGCGTAGTTATTAAGTTCTTACCTAAATGAATAAGTAATCATAATAATAATTTTAAATTACTAGATTTACTTGCTGTGCGAGGTACAGGCAGTCCCATCTCGCTAATTACATAATTAGAGACAATGGTGGGATTGTCTAAATTCAATTGTATTCAATAAACTGTGGTAAAAGGTAAACGGAGGTAAAGGTATCAGGTAAAGGTTTTGACCAGGTAAAATTCCTCTAGGTTAGACTAATAATAATTAACCATTCAAGGTTATTAATTGCTGGGTTGCAATGGTCTACTACATTTTACTCACTATGGGTGTTTTCATAACTAGTATGAGACTGTGTGGAATTGTTGTGCCGTCAAGACCTCACAAACCTTGACGAGCGGGATTATTCTATTGAGTTTGATATTAGTGATTACAGCTCATTGCACGCACAAATACTATACATGCAGCTGATAAATATTCCCCACACTTTACATAGAGTTAATGAGTGTATGTTCTGTTAGGCCGACAGATCATCGCTTATTAATTCAACCTTCGACACTATAACCAACCAAAACATAGGTACAGTAGACTATTGTCAAACCAGTAAGTTTGGTTAGATGTTGGAGTCCGGACTTCAACTAGTGTTCCTCCTATCAATCATTTATTATCCCTCCCACTCGTTCCTATATCCTTATAAAGGATTAAAGTAATTGAATTGAAATTAACTAAGACTATTCAGCTTCGATGTGATTGGTGTGATAATAAAGTAATAACTATTACAATCAAAGTTAGTATTTATTCATAACATGAATAATGTTGTAAATACTGATATACAATAAATTCTACTTGACAATCTGGTTTCTAAAGGTGAAACATATGGGGCTTCAGTCTAATCTGTAGCTGGGCATCCAGCACTCCTGGATAATCACGAATGTGCTGGGATTACATTCGTGGGACCCCTGGGTGTACCTTCTGGCGCTGTCTAGTATTATGGATGGATCGGGGTCTTGACCATTGATCGCTTGATGGAATCATATAGTTGGGAAAATCCAATATTACAAAGAACCTTATATGGTCAACTTATGGTGATCAACACGATTACTAAATACGGCATAGCCGATAATTACAAACAATGAAAGAACCTTGTATGGTCAAACTTATGATGAATAACATTTAAAAATAAAAAAAAGAAGTAAGAAGTAAACGGGGAAGGGGTAAAGGGGAGAATATCAATCACACGGGACTGAGTGGTTATTTGTTTTGATACATATAAAACATAACTCATCTGTCCTTCCCTTACCTAATCCCCGGGGGGTGCATACTGTGGATGGCACTCACAGGAGTGGGCGAGGTTGGAGCCTGCTCTTCTCTTCTCAAACAAAAAAAAAAATATCTTAGTTTGTGTTCCTTAACATTCTCTGACTCTAAAAGTTCCAGGGTTACTTATCTCACAACGAGGGTGTAGACGATCATCTGGCCTTTTCTTCGTGGATTTCCTTATGCATGCGGGTGGATTAGTTACAAGGATCACTTTGAAACGTCTTAAAGTTAAGTGAGTCTAGGTGCCAGTTCCGCGAGTCCGTTCTAGTCTGTGTCAGTGTTGACTAAATAAATCCTACGTCGAAACGTCACACACACAGGATAAATACACTAGTGAGGACTTACACGGACTCAAAATCAGAGCCAGAGACAGAGCCAGACAGAGCTTGTGGTAGGCCTACTGTATTGCTGTAGGATCTAGGCAGGGAGTATTCGCCTATTGGAAGTCTCCAAGATCCAAGATCTTTCTATAGTAGAGAAAGGCAGCAAACAGCTTGTACTAAATATACCGTCGCATAATAAAAGTCCCTATTACGTGCCCATAATTTAATTTAATTGTAAGATTCTTTGTGTAACTAAATTGTTATAACTACCATAATGTTGTAGTATATGTTTTTTTTTTTTTTTTTACAATATCTACCTACTAATGTGATAACAATAAAATATAGAGTACTTCAGCCTAGTAGACCATAGAAGATGCACACTCACCTTTACTGCTATCCAGTGCTGCTAACTGCGGAACCCAGCAAGTTTCAGAGATACCATTCGTGAATTTGCAAACTGCAAACGGTGCGCGAAAAGTATGTTATGGTGTTGGAAACGCGCTGGAGGTTGAAGTTACGGCATTATTTACGGTCTAATAAATTTACGAATGTGAGCTTTTGCCATTTCGGTACTTTTTTATTTACTAACAGATCTAATCTCTAAAAGACTAAATAATACCTAAGTCGAAGTCAAACACTATTTACATGGTGACTTGAATTTGATTAGAGAACTTTTTTTCTCAACAAGTGTAGGCTCGAGCTTATAACCTGCCCTGGCGATTGACACTTCAAAAATAGTGGAGTTTTACCAAACACAAACTATTAAAACTTTTTACCAATATCCTAAGCCCATTTGGCACATGTCCATAGTTGTAAGTGTTTCAAGTGTAACAAGTGGCAAGCCCAGCGCCACTGCTTTAACTCACGATGATTTTCTGATTAACACATAATCATATTTTATTATGGAATAATCATTAAATTATATTGGTTTAAAAACAAGTTTTTCGATACATTTGAAATTTATATAATTTGTTTGTTTTTTATTAATAACTAGCGGCCGCCCGCGGCTTCGCTCGCCCCGTTGCCGTTACGCCCCTATGATTTTTCTTTTAAAAGTTTTTCCGTCTTTTCTCCGTTTAGGAAAACCATTTTCCAATTTCCTTTCTTAGTGCACCCCTATGCTATAAAAGAAACATACCCTCCAAGTTTCATGCTTCTCGGATTTACGGTTTAGGCTGTGCGTTGATTGTCAGTCAGTCAGTCAGTAACGTAAGAGTTTTATATATTTAGAAGAAGAAGAAGAAGATTTATATTAGTAGAAGTTGTACAGAAACATGTTATCTAGGTAGGTAAGTAGTTATACGCTTACTATTCAAAACATGCATTGCTTTCAATAAATTTATTTTCATAGTAACATAATCGAGTGTCACAACAAAGCGCTACTTCCACTTCATCAGTTTCCAAGTGATTCCGCCGCCCAAGTGTTCCGCCGACACTCGACTGCAACAAACCGTTCCGCTGCAAACCGTCTCTCCAAACCCATTAAAGGATCTCTTAACGGCCATTGTTTTTCCGAATGCCAAGAGCCACTTTAAGAAACAGTATTTATTTTCTCTGCTATCGGACCGTATTCTTTTTAGAGAAATTCGTTAGCGCCTTCTAACGCCCGCGCTGAATGCCGATTGGGCAAGACAAAGAGTGGATGTAGCGAGCGAGGGAATCAATTAAGAAGGCCATCGATTCTGGCGCGATAACGCCTGTCAGTGGAAGGTGATAAGGCTGCTGACTTGGATTTTAATTATACCTTATCACCGATCTGGGGGCCATTTTAGCGTTTTTGAATCGCTCGCGGTTCGATTGCTAACCATTTAGGGCTACCGCAGCCCAAGTATCTAATTTTTCTATTATTAGTAGACAACATGCCTACCACAAGCTCTGTCTGGCTCTGTCTTTGGCTCTGGTTTTGAGTCTGTGTGAGTGTTGACTAACTAAATCCTACGTCGAAATGTCACACACACAGTATAATACACTGGTGAGCACTCACACAGACTCAAAACCAGCGCCAGACAGAGCTTGTGATAGGCCTACTGCTAGGTATTATCGTACAAAGTGAAAAAAATCGACCCAAGGGCATTACAAAACGTTTACGCTTTGAACTTGTCTCATGCCTTCATGCTACCTGAGGGAACCAAAAGACCATTCCATTTTATACTAATTTATTATTTACACACAATTTGTACAGTTCAGAGTACCTAGTGATATACCTCTTATTCTCAATAAAAGATACAATTATACAATGTTAGATTACGAAGGTTAAAATTTATTTGTTGTGCATTAATTTTGTTTATTTACATTCGACAAGCGTGAGGGACAAGCTTGGTTAATTACTAATGCCGTTTTAAATAAATTACGTCTAACTATTTTAAATAACTTTGACTAAAATTATGGATCGAGTAACAAAATATGGACTAGATTTTAATCACACGTAGGGATAATGTTTGGCACATCTTATCGGAAGTGTTCCTTTAAAAGCTGCTGTTTTCTAAGAAGCAGTGGCCGCTATATGACGACCACCAAAATGTCGCAAAAATACACAAATCTTTGTTGTAATTTGAAAGTTGGTATCTTAATACAGTTGTCATCTTCAAGTCATTGCTTCTTACAATACTGGAGCTTAAGCAAAGCTCTGTATCACACTAAAATATAGTATTCTCTACACTAGATTGTGTCAAATGAGCTTCTTGAAAAACTGAACTCTTACCACCTTACCAATCACTATGCTATTTTCAAACTCAGATCCTACTTTAATGCAAAATCAATTCTTTGGTTCTTCTAATTGTATCTCAAGTAGAATATTCTGGTTCTGAAAATAGCGACACTGATCCAAACATTTATTTAAAAAAGCAATGATATGGAATATTACGCTAGACTAAGTTATTTGGAAGAACAATATGATGAATGTGGGACTGTATAATGTTTTGTAATCGGCAAAAAGCAGTTTTATTCAATTAAAGATGGTTTTCAGTTTAAAAATTTTGACAAGTACATATTTTTTTTAAAATTTTCACATAATATATTAAGCTTTCATTAATGACAATAAATTTTTCTGATTTTGTACAATATATTCTTAATTTCTTGAAATAATTTTTCTTTTGTCTTTCTTATCATCATCGAGATTTTAGAGACAAAGAAAAGTTTAAAACAGTCTGGTGTAAAACGAGCACTAAACAAAACTGTTTTAAGTTTTGCTGCAATAACATTGCTGACCTTTGCCGAGCAACTATCGCAAGTAAAGGCTCAACATTTTAAATCCGTTTTATGACGGTCATCATATTTTGGTAAATCAAGCTATCCGGCCATCGTGTTGAGTTGAAAAATATTATTATACAAATATAAAATCTCGATTTTCCAACGCAGGATATGACAAAATTCAGGATGATATGTTTCTTTTAACCATTCACCACCGAGGAGACCGTGGTCGTGGCGAGGCTGGCTTAACTCACACACACTACGATATTTTGCTCCAAGACATCACATCAATGCACAAAACATATTATTTATGGTATTTTCACAAATAAAATTATTCAACTAAATTTAAACATCACAATATTAATGATTTTTTTACAAATAATATTCCTAAATATAAAAATATTTAGACAAAAAAGAATGATAATTTTGACTAAAATTTAATGACAAAGTTCAAACTAGTATATCCACGTGTACTAGAAGAATGATGGCCAGGAACGGTTGTCTCCAACAATATAAACCTCTCGATCCTGAAATAAAATCCCAAATAAATAAAAGTCTTAATAAAAATAAAATCAACAAGAAAATACAGTACAAAATATGTTTAATAAGGAATTTTTAAGACGAGGAAAACGTTAGGCGAAGTAATAAAAGTCTTTCCAAATATATTCTGAGCTTTTCAAACAAAATATTAGATATTTTCCTTTCTTCCATTAAAGCCTCCGCAAAATGTTGAAGTACGCATACACTTGAAGAGTACCTGGCATGACGTCATGCCTAGATTGAAAATGGCGCCTATATAAATCAACTTCCACCGCGCCGAAACGAGCCTATAGAACATTTTGTAAGACATCAAATAAAACTTATCAGGCACCAGTATCTTGGTACCGACATCGATTTAACACCTATATGTTTAAGAAATCTTAAGTTTGCTATTGTAATGAAAGGGTTAATTTTCATCGCGATTCACTCGTATTAAAAAAAAACTTTTTTACATAAGATGTTGCTCTCGATTTAATAATAATAATCCTCTTTCTTTATTCTACATTATTCCAGCGCGTACTTGTTAAAAACATCTTGAGTAAGTACTTGAGTTGTGATCGGCGACACGATACGAGTGTTTCAGCGGCTCAGCCTCTCCCTGAAGCTTTGTGAACAAGAGGATTGCTCTTGTTTGTATTGATGATGTGTTTGCGCTGCGGAACACTCCTAAGGAGCCTAATAACACAGATAAGGATATTCAACGGAGCCCCTATTTATTCAAATATCCCGCGTCTATTTGATGTTATCCTACTTACTCCGACGCTCAGTTTTTCCTCTGTACTCGGAGCTGCAAGAATTGATTGTACGCGGTCTGCGTTGAATATTTATGAGGGTTAAGTGTGTATGCGAACTCGTTGAATGTTTAATCTGTATTCGGCTGTGAGACGACCCGCCCACCATAGGCCGCGGTCGGAGACGGAGCTCACAACTTATCTAAATATACCGAAACCGCTTTTGTTCCGCAAAAATGCTAATGTAGAAGGACACTCCGGATATTCCTTAGGACATGAAAGCGTGACAGCAGAGCGCTTCGGGGCGAAGTCATCGTGCGATTGCCATATCCGCCTCGTCATATATTCTCAACCCATTTCACGGCGACTTCTCCGCAACATTTATTTTTTACCGTGAGAGGGAAAAGAAACGTTTTTAATAATGCAGTATATTGTTACAAAGAATACAAAGCGTCAGGTAAACCCTCCCGCTGCTTGCTTTGAGATGCTATTATATTAAGGCTTTACGTATTAAGTTCGGCTGTTTGACGCTCGGTACGCTCAGTAACTCTGTTAGGAACATCGGTAAACACCCGCCTAGAAGCTTAAATTACAGAAAAAAGCAATTCCATCCAAGTACATCCTGGGTATCTAAATTTAAGTTAGCATGTTGAAGTAGGCCCGCGCGATCGACGCCTCGCAGACTTTTTGAAAGTTTAATAGGTAACATAGTTTCAAGTGTTTTGCCGTCGCAACAAAATACTTTGGAACTTTGTAGACTAAATGGAGTGTTTGAACATTTGAGTTTAATCAAAGCTTATAATAACTTTGGTTGGTTATAGTCACAAGGTACTCAGATACAATATTTCAGCTCAGCTAAAGCATTGTGCTCACTTGCTCAGCCTAGCTATATCATTTGTATACTAAAAGTAGATTTGTGTGATTATGTTGATATAAGTTATCCATTTCGAAGCTGCTTGGATGAAACAGCGTGAAACGACGAGACGGTACAGTTGTGTGCACAATAAGTATGATGTTCCAAAACTGCCTTCAGGCTTCTGGTAGTCCTGGTTTCCGCTGAAGCCAGTTCTATCCAGTAACCACCAGTTTATTGAACACACCAAGCATATTATTATATAATTTGGAAGTTATTAAAAAAAGAGTGAGAGGGGATGTATCTTCTAGGAAAGCGCGCTACACCGACGACAATTGCGGTTAAATAAAAGCCTATCTAACTTGTAAAAAATAAAAATGGCCCAAAATTGTGTTCCTCGCATAACTATTTCTATTTTATTAGCCTTCCCTGCGTAAAGGCCCGGCCACATAAGGCGATAGCACTTGTCGCTTCCAAAGTCAATACGTCTTAGAACTTATTATTCGATGTTAGTGTTTGTGTCTAGACAATGGATGAAAGAAGATTAACAAAACAATTGCATCAGGCGAGTGAGAATGGAAATGCTGGAAGGGGAAGACCTAGGCGCATGTATCTCGATCAGATCGCAGACGTTTTAGAGGAAGGCCAGGTTAGGAGTATCCTAAACCGACGAGCACGTATGAAGAATGTTATGAGAGTGAATGAAGCGAAAGAGGTGTGTCAGGATCGTAGCAAGTGGGAATCCGTGATCTCTGCCTACCCCCATGGGAATGAGGCGTGATTTTATGTATGTTTGTATGTATGTATTATGTCTATGAGAGATGTATGTCAGTGAGGTGCGATAGAAAGATGTGACAGTGACCTGCAGAGAGCTGCGTGGGCTGGCGGTAGACGCGCGCGGCGTCGGAGTCGGGCGCGCGATCGAGCTGCGCGCGCAGCACGCTGGGCCGCTCCGTGCCCGCCGCACCCTCCGCACCCCCCGCACGCGCCACTGACCGGCTCACGTTGCTGCGCCGAGGACCTGACACAAAAGCAACCTTATTATCGAGACGCTAAGGGCGTGATCTACGCGCGCAACCACGACGCCGGCGCTGACATTTTACTATGGAGTTCGTTTTTTGAAAAATACAGACACGTTGCCGCTTTGGGACCTGTCATAAAAACAACCTTATATTCGAGCTGCTAAGGGCCATGACCTACGCGCTCAACCACGACGCCGGCGCTGACATTTGGCTATCGAGCTCGTTTTTTGAAAAATACAGACACGTTGCCACGCTCGTACCTGCGCTAAAAGCAACCTTATTATTTAAGCATTTTGACCTACGCGCTCGACCACGAAGCCGACGGCTGACTATTAGAGCTCAGTTTCGACGACAGATCCAAAACAAAAATATAGGCACGTTGCCGCGGCGAGAACCTAGTGTAAGTACTTGTAAAAGCCCTTTTATCTGTCCGATAAGTGCGTTTCGACTAACGCGCTTGATTACAACGCCGAGACGGTTGGCTATCGAGCTAATGTTAGTGTGTTAACAAAAGCACAACTATAGCAACTGCTTCCTTATCTGTCGGAGATGAGGGTATTCTCGCAGAGTGTATCCTCGTATGACGCTAAGATACCGGGCGCAAGTACCGCTACAGGCCGCAGCGTTTTGAGGCCAAGTGTGGATGTGCCATTAGACACAATTAGTGAGCGGCAGTAGCCAAAATTGTTGGTAAAAGATTGAAGAATGTTAAATTTGTTGCAGGATAAACAAGATTAAAGATTTTATTCGAATTAAACTGGAGTATTAAGGAAATACTAAGGGTTGTTTGAAAATTCGGTTTTGTGTCAAAGATTGTAAAATGTAAAGCCAAAAGTATTTATAATGAAAACAAAGTGTCACACGCACGAACATACCGGAAATTGGATACAGACTAAAATTGTTTTCCATATTTTTCATAAAGTTCACCGTCCACTAGAGCGTGGCTATTGTCTGTCAGATTGCCTTGTCTACTGCGCTTTTTCTATTTACAACCTTAGCTTTGGAATAGCGGGTGTGTGAAAATCCAATGCTTTTATATTTTTTGGTTGACATACACGTACCCAGTGATATATTCTAGCAAAAACAATGAATGAAGCTTTATGGTATTAATTTAGTGGTTTGGTGGACGGGATACCTTTACCCCTGAGTACTTCCTGTAAAAGTAATTAACTTCGTGTCGTAAAACAAGTGGGTAATTAAATTGTTAATTATAAAGATAGTTACAAAACAGAACCAACGGATGTCCAAATTGCGCAATCTCATATTTTTTATAACTCTTTTGAACAACGGTTTTTACTGGACTGGAAATATAAGCATAACCGATTTAAATAAATATAGGGTGGTTTGAAACAACGCTATTTACAGTAATTTTGACGCCACGTTCTCATTTTTTTTTGCTTTATGCATATAAAAAATTGTGAGGAGATTGTGCGCAAAATATTGATACTTGTAAGGTTTTTCCTGGTATTTTTTTCTTAAAATAAAAGCTGAATGCTTCTGAAATGATAATGAATCGTTTGAAGAATGAGCGTTGTGTACTTACTCTCCTTATTGGCGTTACTTTTCATCTCGGTTACTTTCGGCGAAGTCGACGGCATTGGGATTTCTGAGAAAAAATTACTAACATTATAAATCGGAACTTTTGTGACTGAGTTTTGCTACCACTCATTCCTTAATATATTTTATTCTATGTACATAATATTATATTCCTAAACAATTATTTCTTACGAGTATATTAAACTTTTTTTTTTAAACTTGAGTTATTTATAATTTTAAACACTTGTGAAACACCAAGTTGCAAAAAAGTGAAAAACATAATTTGGTTTACAGTTGAGCTTTTCTAGAGTCTGGCAATTTTTCTAATTGGATCCACCTGCCGTAACTATTTATTTGTGTGTAATTTGTCAGTGTTTCTACATATTAATTTGTTTTAATTTTATACAAATATTTTAATAGCGAATTTAAAATAAGGAACTAACTAGGTTTACAGCCATGTTCTGCATAAAGTCATGCAAAATATATTTGTGTTTTTAGAACTATCAATTCAATTTCGCCGTGGTGTTGCATTCTCTATTGGCATTAGCTCCGAGCGCGGAGATGATGACAATAAACACCAAAGTAACTTAACCGTTCCTTCGCTTTGAATGCACAAAGTTTTCCGCTCGAGTGAGGCGCCTCGTCTCCGTTCGATTAACTTTTCCTTCACTTCTTAATGTACTTTTATACACTTACAAGACTATTATGCTGATTTATACAAAAAAAAAAAATTCAAGCTTAGGCCCGGCCACATTAAGGCGAAAACACAGCGGACACCTCAGCGATCAGATCGCTGTCATGTCATCGTGGTGTAATTGCAACTCATTGTGTTATAGCCTTGATGTGGCCATGCCCGCCTCCCTACTAATCTATATCTTTTACTACTAGAGGGGAAACGTGGATGTTTTTTTTCAGACATTTTCTTCGCAATTTCAAATGTGTCGGGTATAGCAAATACAGGGTGTTTGGTAGCTCGATGCAAAGCCGAAAGGGGAAGATAGGCCAGACACTTTAGAACCATTTAGGCCATACTTATGTTAGGCGAAGTCCAACGGTTTTTTTTTATCGAATTATTTGTGTTTTGTTTGATAAAACCCAAAATTTTACATTTAATGGCTAATAATTGCCAGTTTTATTGATAAATGTTTTTTTATTTATTTATTTTGATAAAAGTAATGTGTAAGCAATCTAACGAATTATGGTTTAAGCCTCTGAGTCATCAGACATTTTTTATACAGACACTTTAATTTACGAAAATTTTCTGAAAATTAATGAAACAGATTTTTGACGCTAAGTTAAAAAAAAACGGTGCGTGCGTTTTTTGTTCAAACCTTTTTGAAAACATGCTTGGTTGATCTTTCATTTGAAGTATCATTTATGCGGTTAAGTTACAAATTAATGAAATAAGGACCTAAGGAATATCTAGAAATTTAAATTTTTAGATATTGTAATAAAACAAAATTTTAGTTCTTATTATTTATTTATTCATGCTCATAATGATTGCCGCGATTCCTAACACAAGCACGGGCCCGTCTTCTCACTGCCGTTGTAGTTATTTTCAACCTCATCTCCAGCTTCATCGTTTCGAACGCTGAAATAATTCTTTCTTTTAATTCTTCTTTTGTGTTAATTTCCACATATTGTGCTCCGATATTTAATGCGGAACGAGAAGTCATTTCCAGCAAGACGGCTGTCCAGCGCATTGGACATTAATTGTGAGGGAACACCTGAATAATTGCTTCCCACACAGTTGGATCGGTAGAGATGGGCCCATCCCCTGGCCCGCTCGGTCTCCAGACCTAACCCCGCTGGACTTTTTCGTGTGGGGTCGAGCCAAGGAACTAGTTTACACTAATGTGGAAATTAACACAAAAGAAGAATTAAAAGAAAGAATTATTTCAGCGTTTTCAAAAAGGTTTGAACAAAAAACGCACGCACCTTTTTTTTTTAACTTAGCGTCAAAAATCTGTTTCATTAATTTTCAGAAAATTTTCGTAACTTAAAGTGTCTGTATAAAAAATGTCTGATGACGCAGAGGCTTAGACCATGATTCGTTAGATTGCTTACACATTACTTTTATCAAAATAAATAAATAAAAAAACATTTATCAATAAAACTGGCAATTATTAGCCATTAAATGTAAAATTTTGGGTTTTATCAAACAAAACACAAAAAATTCGTTAAAAAAAAACCGTTGGACTTCGCCTAACATAAGTATGGCCTAAATGGTTCTAAAGTGTCTGGCCTATCTTCCCCTTTCGGCTTTGCATCGAGCTACCAAACACCCTGTAGTATTCAAAGAATTGTATTTTGTACTACTTACCGTACAGCCTGATAGAGCCTTCCGTTTCCCCGAGCGAGTTCTTGGAGATGCACCGGTAGTTCCCAAAGTCCCCAGTCTGCAGGTTCCGAACCGTGAGCTTCATGTGTGCCCTGCGGACATACAGCCTCCTTTACTACCTAGTTTTGTGGAAGGAAAACACGCACAGTTTTCGCAAGTTGTGCCATCATTATAACAACCTTCTTGGAGGAGTGGGTGTTTGGAACAGGTGCTGGTGCGATAACCAGCAGTGGCCACCCTTAGTGAAAAGGGTTTTGAGACTACCTTAGAGCATTGTCATGCCATACCCATCTTTAATAATCATCAGCTAAAAAAGCCTTCTGATGGAAATACTTTTGAATTTCCCAAGCCGACGATTTTAGTGTTTTTTCACCGATTTCAAAACCATCATCACAGAAAAAACTTAGTACAACTTTCTGCTTTTATTCGGGATAGTGCGCTGTGCATTTTCAGTTGCCTAAAAAGTAAGTTACATTTATCATGTCCCTTGATGAACTCTGAACAGAACGGGCGTAGAAATAACATTATTAGTGGGTAGAAAACCGTAGTTAAAGGTATTATTAGCTTATTAAGATTCCTCCATGGGTATTCAGAGAGAGCCTGTTTAATATTTAGAGCCTGATAATCCCACTTGCGCTGAATGTTTTGATACGGGGCTCGGCCGGTAATGCCGCATTGCCCTGCTTAGTTATCGAGAGTCAGACTTACCGTGGTGTTTATATTATATTTATTGTAATTTTGTTGTGTACCTATTTCATGCTTCTGTTTTTTGGTTAACTCTGCCTATGCCATCTGTTGTGTGGTTTTCTGTCTATGAAAGTTTGTAATTGGTTTTGGTCTGACAATGTATTATTGTGGCGACATTTATATGCAAAAGAACTGTGTTTAAAAAAAATCGGTTGTCTGTAAAGTCGGTTTACTGACGATAGTTGAACGTGACAACGTTACAACTCAAGTAGGAGAGAGACAGATGTCGAACGCTGCCGAACGCGGAGGCCGATTGTGCCTCTTTGTGGCTCGTCCCGCTCTCTCGTTTGCACTTCAAGCCTTAAATGGACGCCTCAGAGCGAGGTAACGCCACATTACGTCATGTTTTTTCAAGCGTGCAGCCGGCTCCATCGAATTACAAGACGTTGTCATGTCAAAAATTCATTTTAATCTTTTTAACACGTAAAAAAAGAAAGGAAAATTGGAACGTATAATTTTTTTCAGTCTACTGACAGACTGAACGAAATTGAAATAGTTGAGAGTCACGGTTACCGTTACGACCTACGTTATTCGAGTAGTATGGCAGCCAGCTCATCCCGCTAATAACAAGCAAACAGCGCGAGTCAATACCGCCTCATCAATTACACCGCAGCACAGAATAACTATGAGTACTACCACTGTGATGCGGATCACGGATGCCCGCAAACCGTGTGATTGCGGCGAGCTTGTTGGCTTTCAGTTATGCTAGACAAATTCTTGCGGGTTTCATCATCATCAGCCTTATGCTCGATTTGAAAGAGAAAATCTCAAGATGGAGGCGACGCCAATCTCGGCCAAGAACTAAGTAGTTATCAAGAGTTTTTGGTGACATCTCTATTATGAGATTTTCTCGGACAAACTGGGGGCTAATTCTCGGGCCGATCTCGATCATTTTGAAATTTTATTTTATTGCTTCTTTTCACAACCCCGCACTTTTTGTACGTTTTCCGTATATCGTAGCTGTCGAGGCTTTTACGAAGAGAGGAAATTATCCATTCCCCCTTCGAAAAGAAGCAATAAAGCAAAATTTCAAAATGATCGAGATCGGCCCGAGAATTAGCCCCCTGAACATAAGGCCCAGGAGACTAACAATTGTTAGTGCGGGGACCACCAGTAAATAAGACTGTAATATTATGTTCTTTGGTAAATAAATGATTTTGTATTTTTTTTTTTAATTGAAAAAAGTATAATTTGGACTAGGGTTGGTGTTTTCAAGGATTTGGCAGATCCGAGGGGATTCCTATCACGCCGAGAGATTACGGCCACGATATTTTTAAATTTACAGTCTATGGGTATATTGGTACCTGTATGAGTTTTCCTCAGTATTGATAGCGTATTTCTTGGTTGGAAGCACCATCACGTTGTCGTACACCCAATAGGAGATGGCACGCGGGTGCGCCTCGGTGTGGCAGTCGACTGTGACGTCAGTTCCGGCGGGGGCACCCACCAGCTGGTTTGGCACCCAGATCATTGGTGAAACTAGAAGAAAAAAAAATTTTACAAATAGAAAAATCTACATGTAATACAATTCGTATTATAAAATTAAGTAGGCCATCATAATTCTGTTTCAGAGCTATAGGGTTCAATGTATATCTTTGCTTGTTAAATTTAATAAAATAGCTCAAGAAGGTAGGTATTTAATTTAATAAACAAGGCGAATTTAGGTCGGTTCTATACAAAACTCTTTTCAATCTAACCTAAAATATTTCAAATCATGACAGTAACTCAATATTTAACGAGCTTTTCCACATTATCAGCCCCGTAATGAACCGTAAAAAACTTTATAAATATTTTAAAATGTCGTAGAATATTAAATGTTATCACCGCCACAAGTAATATCTCCCAGAATTGCCGCCATAACTCGACTGATGTGAATAACGTTCTAAAAGTGTGGATTTTATCATCTCAAGTGTTATGTGAAAAATCGCGACTGGTCTCCGAGTAGACTGGGATCCAACCGCGGGGAGCACTAGGCTATTTATCAAAGTAAAATGGAAGATTACACTCCTATTGAGAATTGAATCGCTTCAATAAATCCAAAAAGGGTATAATGTTTTATTTTTTAGCAAAATATTTTCTCCTAAATAAGCCTTGAGCAGAATTAGGTTACCTATTACATAATAAACGTAAAGAAGTGGTAATCAGATGTAATATCTTTGAATAAGGAGCGCGGATACATCTCAGTTCTCGAGTACCTAGAGGTCTAAGGCTAAGCCTCAATTACAATTTATAAGGATAAGCTACGTACAGCTGTAAGCTTTTATTTTTTCTAGAAATGGTTGTTACACTATCTCATTGAGGTTCCTTCGGTAAACTCCAGCACTATCCATCATTATTGAAACTTTATAAATTGCTTCCTTTGCGTCTGTATAACTGGCCGTTGTTTTGATCGATAGCACTGGGGAAATGAAGGAGTTCAATGTACACTTACTTTTACTGGAAGATAAATCGAGCTGTGAAAGAAAAGTCTTTGGAGTCTGCACTGAAAATAAACACCAGTTCACTGGTATCTGGTTATTATTTATTTATTAGGTATTATTTTTATGTTCCTTTCAAAATATTCTTTATACTTTTGCCCATCTATTTGTAACCAGGTGTAATAGGTACGTACGGAATAAGTTTTGTTATTATATTGGTTAAGAAGTAAAAGTAAGTAGCTAGACAGCACCAGAAACAGAAAAATGGAAATTACTTTTTTCAAGTGAAAGTGTTTGTCACGCATTTATTTCTCCTGTGCTTAAAATCGAGTTTTTTGTGATACATTTGGTAGCAAACTATTTTTTACAAATCCTAATACCCATTGCATCGCATAAGGGATTTAGTGTATTTTTTCCGAAATAACTCGCTGATCATTTTCAGCTAGCTATAAAAAGTTTTAATTTGGGCTTAATAATATAAAATGTCTCGTGAAACACATACAGTCGAATGGTAAGAGAGCTCCATGGACAGTTGGAATGAGTCCTGAAACAAATGGTCTGCATAAACCGTAATTCTTGGAACCTGCATTACTAAAATTCCTTTGCAAAAATTCACAGTATTTTTCACACGTTTCCTCTCAGTTTTAAATGTTAAATTTAAATTCATGGATCTCGTAAAGTTAAATTTACTTTTTTTATATAACCATCTGATGGAACAAGCATTTGGGCCGCTTGATTTTAAGTAGTAAACATCGCCTATAGGGTTCTTGAAATAGCAATAACATAAGATTCAATAATTGCTACTGCGGATTCTAAAATTAGTAATAAAATAATTAAGAAAATAATTAAATAAGATTGCAACAAACAAACAAACACAACACAAACAAAACGCAAACAAACATTGTCTCGTAGGTCACGCACGTCTTTCACCGGCACCCACACCCTTCAATCAGTTTTTTTTTTTTTTCGAATGGACTAAAATTTAGTCCATTCGAAATTCGAAATTTAGTCACTAAATGATCGTCTGACGATTTTTACAGCGCTATACCGGACAATCCTTTAATCTGAAACACAGCGATGTTGCTTCACGTCAGAAATAGGCATGGTGGTAGTACTATCCTGGACGAGCCACACACAGCTCTACTACAATTACTGCGCAGATATCAATATCGTTGGTATTATAATAGTATATTATGTAACTAGTGAATAAAAGACGGATTTAAATCGAGGGTCATAGATGAATCACGAGCAAGTGAAGGGTTCTAACGAATGAATCACGACCGTAGGGAGTGATTCATAATGATTGAATCACGAGCGTAGCGAGTGATTCAAGTGTTAGAATCCTAAACGACGCGAGTAATTCATGGCCCTCGATACAAATCCGTTTTATTCAAGAGTTGCATACTATACTTTATACCATGACTTCGAGAAAAAGAAAGATTTAAGCGAAAAACGTGCGTAGGGTGCCCATCCACCAGATAGACCGACGACATTGTTAAGATCGCGGGAAGTCGGTGGATGGAAAGGGATCGTTCTTCCTGGAAACGTGTAGGGGAGAACCTATGTCCAGCAGTGGACTTTTGGAAGTGAAAAAGGATTAAAAACTAAGAACTTTGTTTGTATTATTCTAATGTGACATAAAATCAATAACTTTTTATATTGATTTTATTTGAAAACAAGCAAGGTTAAATTAATGCAACCAGATTGGCCGACCTCTCTTTCATAAACTAAACAACTCAATTGAACAACAAAACTCACAACTTTTTCATTCCTAGAATGCATTTTCAATCGATTTATTATTACCGAACTTAACTTACATAAGTACCTACAGTACTCAAAATAGCGCCAACTTACTAATATAAACAATGACAATGACAACAAAGAACACAAAACAGTATTTAACCAAGGAGTTTAGCATTGTCTAAACTCCTTGTTAAAAATTTCGACCAATCAAATCAGAGATTTTTTGGCGCAAGGAGGTTGTATAGTATTGATATGGAGGTCGACCTTATTCGTGTGTTCCAAATTCAAACACCAAAACAGTGATTAAAAGGGCTTTTTATTCACTGTTTGCAGTGAATAAAAAAAGCTTTTTAGAGGGGGTATGGTATAAAATATATTATTATTTTGTTCTCAGCAGTTTCATTTAGGTGATGACCAATAAAGAATATTACCTTATTTTTAATCCTAATTAAAAAAAATATTTTGCGAAGGCTTTTTTTCGGAGTAAAATTTCTTTCATCACGCGTCACCTTTGCGACAAACTTTTCAATTCCCTCTGCATAACTAGTTTCAGTCTGCGGTTTTGTTTATTATTTTAGAGACGACGAAAGATGAAAGTAAACATCAAATATAAAAAGAAAAATGATTTAAGCAAAAGTGTTCAACAGTAGCAAATAGAAGTCACCCTACTTCCTTAATAAGAAAACACTGTATTTAGTTATTATATTCAAACATTTGACTATCCGTATAATAAACCATTGTCTCTGGTACAACCAATCATCTCATTCCAGAAAGCCTTCCCCATCGCCGGGAACCGTTTAATTCAATTCTCCATTGTGTAAACATTTGAAAGAAGTTTGTTTCCAAGGAAAAGGTTGAATCTGCAGTTCAGGAGCAATCTCGGCGCGCGCGTGCACCGCGGGAAAATATTATCTTTCAAAATTATCAGGCCGTCTTCGCTTTTATTTAGTCAGCTGCTCGGTACGAATTCAAAAATAAAAGGAGAATTCTATTAGGCAGCCTTTTTCCTTTTATTAAATTTTAATTGGTCATCCAGAGGTGCTTTCCGGTTATTTTCGCAGAAATCGGGTGAAAAATCCCAAGAGAACCTTATTTTTTCGCTCAGGGTTCCTTTCAATTCGTTGATCTGATTTGCAAATTCTAAACATTTAATTAGAAAGGTTTTTGTGCTTTTTATAATCGGTTTTTATGTTGAGTCAAAACAAAGACTGATCTCGAAAATAGCTTTTGAAAAAGTACTCAGATACAAAATAAAATTGTGTTTCTTTTAAGTTAGTTCGTTTTACGAACTGTGTTTTTCTAGGTAAAACGGTCATCTTTTTTTTTTATTAAATGTTCTTCTAAAAAATAGTACCTACATAATTTTAATTATTTTAAATAGCACTAAAGAAACCACTAAGGTTTGTGGGGTAATCTTTTTATTATGTTGCTATAGGAATATAGTAAAAAAAGTATTCTAACTGGAGTTATAAGTACATATAAAACAAAGTAAATAAGACATCAGCACATTGATCAATCGGAAATTGAGCCATACGAGTTTATTCCTCAGTACATTGAATTCAATTAGGTATTAATTCAATTGGTTTGGGGATGTGATGCGGGGGCAAGCGGTGGCAAGCGGGGGCAAGTGGGAGCAAACGGGGGCAAGCGGCCGCATTTGGCCCACGTTCAAACGCTATAGCCGTATTACTGGCCATTGTATCGCTACCTCATTATGGATTGAGCTCCGATTGGCTGGACTTGCAGTTGGAATTCTTTTATCTGTGTTCGCGATAAGAAAACATGTTTTTTTTATGGTACTAGATTATTTTTCCATATGAAATGTTTTATTGTTTAACTGTTTCTTTTTCTGTCCAGATGCTGCAATCCAGTTGATCGTTAGATTCGTCTTAAGACACAAATAGGTATCTCCTAATTGTAGCATAACTGCATAATCATTGTGTGTTGTTAACAATATTTTTTCTAATTTTTAATATTTTATTCCTTGTATTTTATATTTTTAAGTTTGACATATAAGTTATTGTTTTTTAATTTGTTCGATGTACAATCAAAATGTCTCCTGTGATTACTCTAAGAACATTCTAAATGTCAAAAGATGAATAAATTGAATTGAATTGAACGTGAATGTATATATACACTATAAATACTATACGCCTTAACGCCTTGGTACTAGAACAGTATTTATGTACATCAAAGTTAACCGTCATAGTTAGTACCTATACAATCTTGTATACTTGATGTGCACACTCACATTCGACGTCGACGATGATTCGCTTGGAGACGGAGGGCGGCACGGCGTTGGTGGCGATGCAGAGGTAAGCCCCCATCTCTGTGCGGCTGATGCGCTGCAGGCTGAGGGTGTCTCCCTCGTACACTGTCACTGGGGACAAATCATACATAAATTAATGAGGACAATCCACACAACACTATCTAGTCCCAAGCTAAGCAGAGCTTGTACTATGAGAACCAGATAGCTGAAATAATACTTAAATACTTTTTTTTATGATAATATAATTATACATAGCATACAATAAAACACCCAGACAGAGAACACACATTGCAACTGCGTTTCACTCGTCGCCATCGCAGATCGCTTAGATGTGCGCAATGGTATGTCAGGAGGTACGTCCACATATTCCATTTGGTACAAATTCATTGATTTTTTTCAGATAGCTCAACTTTTTTTTGTGCATTTTGTACATTTTTGCCTCCTATGTTTGCTAAGATTTTCCCTTGAGACTGAGACTAAAACCACTTATTCCTCTCAATGTGACAAGCCGCGCTTCACTATCACTTACAATTTATTTATCTACTAACAGTTAATTGTATTAGTATCACTTAATTTCTTAAATGAAATAAAAGTCCGTCAAAGGGCGGCCATGGCTGTACAACGAGACAGCTAACCCTGCACTTGACGCGACAACAAAACCCGGAGTTAACACGCAGCTAATTCCGCTTCCCCCGGATTAAGCTCAACAGAAAGAATGAACGATAATTATAGCGGGAAAGCTGAGTTTTCCCGCCAAATTAAAACGACTCGAGCACCTATTGCGGTCGCGGACAAAGGTGCCAGAAATCGAGTTTAATTTGAAGTGCGATTTCGAGAATAATTTAACTTTCCGGCGGACGAGGCAATGCGCCGAGAGCACTTGGCGCTAATTGTGTGGACCTCACGTCACAGGCTCAGTCATGGCCATCTGTTCTACTAGGGTGGGGTCGTAGGGAAAATCAGAACGATGGGATTCGACAATAATCGGAAGATCAGATCAAATATGACTAACGATATGGATAATTCGGAGTAAAACTAACCCGCTCTAACTAAAACTAACTTGAGATACTTAGAAAATTATTGTTCAAGACAATTACACTAAAGGCGCGTTCCACCATCAATGTAAGGCTATAAATAAATAAACAACAGCGCTAGTTTCAGCACACTACTAGTACGTTGTAGGCCTACTACCCTAATGTAACTCTAAATGAGTTACATTAGTTCAGTATTATCAGTTTGAATAAATTGACTGTTCATTGTGTATGCGACTTTCGAATTTTCCAGGAAAAACGATTTTGAGCCTTCTCAATCCATTAATTTCCTGGATTTGGATTGGAATGGTTACCGGAACTATTTGCTGCTCCAAGATAATGATATCCTTCTAAGAATGAATATGATGATCAAAGCTGTCATTGTGAATATCTTACTGACATTTCAATTAATTTCTTATTTTATTTAAGAGACAAGTTATGATGATAATTAACTGTAAGCTTCTTTGTGTAAATACATGAATGTGTAGTTATGTAGGTATCATAATATGCTGTTTAGATACTTTATTATAACTTTGAAGCGTAGCGTGTGCTGTCTTTGAAACTTTTGCTTTTGTATTATTGCATTGCGTCTGACTAAGTGAAGTGGCACCACACTGGAACTTCACTGCTATTATTTTTGTTTATTTTTGATTTGTAAAAGGATCATATAAAAAAGCGGCAAAGTGCGAGTCGGACTCGCCCATGAAGGGTTCTGTAGCATCAAGTAACATAATATAAAGGTTCTTGTAGTTCGTCGAAAGGTAAATTGCGGTTGACGATTTATGACGTATAAAAAAAAAAAACTACTGACTAGATCTCGTTCAAACCAAATATCGTTGAAAGTTTGCATAGTAATGTACAACATATTATTTTCTTTTTAGTTTTATCATTTTCTTATTTTAGAAGTTACCAACTTTTTTCCACTTTGGAAGTGTCTCTCGCGCAAACTATTCAGTTTAGAAAAAAACGATATGAGAAACCTCAACATCATTTTTGAAGGCCTATTCATAAATACCCCACACGTATGGGTTCAATGAAAAAAAAAATTTTGAGTTTCAGTTTCAAGTATGGGGACCCCCAAAATTTATAGTTTTTTTTCTATTTTTGTGTAAAAATCTTAATGCGGTTTACAGAATACATCTACTCGCCAAGTTTCATCAGCCTAGCTTTTACGGTTTCAGAGAAAAATGGCTGTGACATACGGACGGACAGACAGACAGACAGACAGACAGACAGACATGACGAATCTATAAGGGTTCCGTTTTTGCCATTTGGCTACGGAACCCTAAAAAACGGTAGGAACCGAGCCGTTGTTTGTTGCCTGTTCTTCTACGCTTGGTCGCGTGGAACTGGCACCTAGACTCACCTAGCTTTAAGACGTTTCAAAGTGATTCTTGTAATTGAAATAAATAAAATTTTAGTGAGTTTATGGTTCTTCAATCATCGAATGTTTAAAACACAAATCACTCAGTCACGTCTCTCATTTTCAATTCTGTGACGTGTTAATCTTTGTTTGTTTATAATACGACTATTTTCATTCCCAGCATAAATGGAAAGCTCGGCAATTGGCGCATACGGTCTCATGGCAATTTGTATTTTCAGCTACTTTTGTGTGGAATTGTTTCAACTAGATGCTAATTTCTTTTTGTAACTGCTTTTACTACAGCTACGGTAATATCTTTTTGCAAAGCTAGAATTAATTTTAATAACGTTTTTATCTCGTTGTTTTTTTATATTGCGAGTCAAATTTTCTAGGTTTCTTCGTAATGTTTATAATAAAACTATTATTGCAGATGTAAATAGTCGTATAGTAGTCAGTCAGCCACAAACTTTAGAAGCCTGTTGTATCCCAAAGCTGGTCTAAGGTCTCTCCCAAAATCATTGCCAGTCTCCCATATTTCCTTTATCATCATCATCATCAGCCCGTTTGCACCCACTGCTGAGTATAGGCCTCCTCTTTATTGCGCCATTCTTTCCAGTCCCTCGCGAGTCTCATCCACTTTCACATTACACATTTATTTAGGACATGAAAAATCTAGCACAGCGTAAATTCAAACACAATGTTCAAAGCAAAAGAGACCCGGACCTTTCAAATTGAGAACGAATCCGATTTCAACCCGTAAAACCACAAACAAGATGTTGAATGCTAATTTGATTTCTAAATTAAAAAGGGTCGTAATATGATCGCAATCAATGTAATCTGGGTTCATTCAGCTAAAAACGTAGAATTAAAAATTCCACAGCCGTCCGCGACCGACATTAAGTGGCCAAACGACTTTCTGTGTTTTGCGTACAATTATTTCCATGTTTAGTGAGCACGCTCATTATACAGGATGTTGCAAGTACCTTCACGTGCACGTTTGTGCAGGGAACTTAAAATAAACATAATAGAAACATTATAACATGTTAGCGATCTGCTCCGACTTTACACGCGTGTTTTTGGCATAACAAAAACATACCTAAGTTACTCAGAGATAATGTTGCTTTTTAATGGTGAAAGGTTTTTAAATCCGTGTAGTAGTTTTTTTTTTGAGTATATTAGTTCCATAAAAAAATCAACACTTTTCCCGTCTATAATATTAAGTATAGATAAATACTAGCAGTTGGTGCCCGAGCTTCGCTCGGTTTTTTTTGTTAAACTGTTGTTGTGAATTATATTTAAATACGAATTACTTACATAGGTACTGATTAAATATTAATATTTTTCGATCTTACCGACATAATAATAAACTCCACTACTCGTCAATAGATGGCGTTCTCTGTCCCACTAACTCATGACTTAATCAACAGATGGCGCTAGGAGTTATGATTTTATGATAAAGTTGATTATTTACTTTACGATTACGGGGACATTTTCTAAAAATGAATCCTAGCTAGATCGTTTTATCGTCCCCGAAAACCCCTGTATACTTAATTTCATGAAAATCGTTGGCTCAGTTTCCGAGATTCTAAATATATATATATACAAGATTTTCTCGTTTAAAGGTATAAGATTAATTAACATACTTCACATCGCAAATATGCGATATGCTCTTCTATAATTAGTATACCAGACGCATCAATGTGACTAGAGAACGGTTGGAAATACAAGATAATTAAACTCAATCCCTATAATTGATTAATATCTTAGTGGAACAGAATCCAATTAGATTGTTGATACCTCTCTGAGAACTAATAGTTGCTGCGCATCATGTAAACACAAGGTTGAAACCTAATATGGAGCTATAATACCTAGAATCTTAACCAACTATACCTGTACCTATCCATTCTAGACTTCTAGTTCTGACATAATATGTTATAGCTACTCACTTGCTACTTTGTTGTCAGTTTAAAAGTATCATATTTTGTAAGCTTCCAGACCAAAACGGTAGAATATATAAATAATTAGCCGTAGCAGGCTGAACGAAAGCCTCGAATTTTATTTACAAAAAAATTAAGTGATCGAGTAGATAGTATTTCATAGTCACAATCATATTATTTCTCCACCATTTGGAACACAGGGAACACTTGATTTGAAGTATTTATATAAGTCCCAAAAATGAAAAACAAAATGTGAAACAAAAATGAAAAAAAAAACAAATTTTGGATCTGTTTCATAGCATCACAAACAAGTTCTTATTTTACTTTGTTTACCAATTCAGCTGAACACACCTTTCTTCCTTCTATCCACAGAGATGGGCTGGCCATCTTCCCGTCTCCACATGATCTTGGGCGTGGGGAATCCATCCGCCTTGCACACCAGGCTGATGTTCTGGTTCTCTCGGACTGCCACTGCTGACTGCGTGCTGTCGTCGTCGAGAATGTTCGGTGGAACTGCACAAGAAAAAAGAAGTTGAGTTTATTTTGACGTGACAACGTCTTATAATTCGAAGGAGCCGGCTGCACGCACGAAAAAACATTACTCATGCAGCGTTACCTCGTTCTGAGGCGTTCCATTTAAGACTTGAAGTGCAAGCGAGAGCGCGGAACGAGCGAAAAAGAGGCACAATCGGCCTCCGCGTTCGGCAGCGTTCGACATTTGAGTGAGCGATGCGTCCGCGCGGACAGCTGTAAAACGTTGTCACGTTCAACTATCGTCAGTAACCCGACTTTACAGACAATAATTTTTTTTAGTTCACTTTGAGCTTTAAGGATGTTTATTTGATTATTGAACTTATAAAAATAATTAACACGATGTCTGTGGATATTGGACTGTATGTTTGTATGCTGAACTCAATCGTGTTGATCTAAATAAAGTTCCTTATTTAGATTATTATTATATTTTAATATGCTTAATACTAAATATGAGCGCCAAAAATCTTGAAACTATTTGTTCATCTACGGTCGTCAGTATTCCTATTGAAAAACACCTACATTTGTGGCCTTATAATTTAAGTTTAAAAAACTTGAGAAACCGACTTCATTGTCAAACGGCTAAACCGATTTTAATCAAATTTGTTTGGGACAATCTGGACGTAAGAATAACCTTCCAAATAATAAAATAATTTTCTAAATCGGTTCATAAATGACGGAGGCATGCAGTTACAAACATTAAAAAAATTATTTAAAAAAAAATGGCAACACCGATTTTGATAAAATTAAAATGGGACCAATCTGGAAGCAGTACCTTTCAGATAAAAAAATATTTTTTCAAATCGGCTCACAAATGATGAAGTTATGCGGTAACAAACATTAAAAAAAAAATAAAAAAAAAAATAAAAAAAAAAAAAAAAAACATACAACCGAATTGAGAACCTCCTCCTTTTTGATTGGAAGTCGGTTAAAAAGAGACTAAGTGGAACTCGTAGCAGTGATTTGGTACTAGAGAGTCTGTAAATGATTGGGCTATTCGGATTTTGTGTGGATCTGACCGTTTGACCTTCTTCGTTCGATCGACATATTTTTTAAATAAGACGTGGCTTTTTATAAGACGTGGAAAATCGAGTGTGAAGCATACTTTTGTGGGCATGAATTTAAATATTAGCTTTTCATTTTATACAAGTAAAATATGGGGTATTTGTTGCTCAGTGGTCGAGTATTAGGGCGCTTGTACACGCTAAGAAAAAACGCCGGGCCTACCCAAGAATTCTTGTCGTAACAAGAAAATTACTGTGTACACGGCTCGCAGCGGTGCACGAAAAAAATCTTATCTGCGCAAGACAAGAATTTTGTCTTTTCCACACACGAAAACGCAACAACGTTCGCCGCGTCGTGTCTTGCGCAGATAAGATTTTTTTCGTGCACCGCCGCGAGCAGTGTACACAGTTATTTTCTAGTTACGACACGAATTCTTGGGTAGACCCGGCGTTTTTTCTTAGCGTGTACAAGCGCCCTCACGAGGGAGCGACAAGGCTAGGCCGCTGGCCGGCACCGCCCGTGCTAGATAGTGCTATCTGCTTCTAACGGCCGGAACCCTTGGCTGGCGGCCACGTTTGCTCATTTCAGTTACACTTAAATTATTTGCGATGGTGTAATTTAGGCTTAGTGTAGAATTAAATAAATTGAAAGCGCCATGCGCCATGGAAAGGATCATGAATCGCTTCAAAGAGATTGTTTTGAGAAACTACAAAATCTACTTTGCGAAGTTAAAAACTAGACTCATTTACCACCTTTTATTCTACTCAAACTCCTTTAACCCTTGTGGAAGAGACTCTAAAGGGCGTGTTCAGAAGCAAATCCAACACATAAAGCCACAAGCCCAAAGTAGCTAAAAGAGGGTAATGTTTCTAATCTAACAAACTAATTGGCAAAAGCAAACATCTTACAAGTCACCGGCACTCGAACTTTCCATCCCGAAATTAATCATCGTTCTTTAGAACTGCGAAGTAATACTTTGTTTTCATTGAATCCATTAACTCCTAATTATGAGGTACACCATTCAGACAGACGGTATAATAGAAAGTTCGGGTTAAAATATTGACGAAGTATGCTTGTTTATCCGAAGGGATACTCCCGTGGCGTACACCTTATAACTTTTAATTACTTTTGCTTCTGTATTCTAGTTTAATAGCTCTCTGTTTTTAGCAGGTGATTCGCTTTACAGCTTGAACTCTAAAAGGATCTGTCGGTTGTTGAATTATAAAAGAACTTTCTTTTTTACTTACTTCAAACAAAAAAGGACGAGGTTTTCAATTCGACTGTTTTTTCTTTAGGTTTGTAAGCGTATATTTTCGTCATTTATTAGCGGATGTTTTTTTTTATGCCGTAGCTGGCCTATGCCCCAGGGCAGAGAGAGCTCCATGTCGAAGCTCCGAGGGAAAACCGTAGATGGCTGTTCATTCCACATTCATTTATTTAGAAGTTAAAGTTTTCGCTGAAACTACTTCCTACAAAGAGCGAAATAAGTAACGGTTTGAAAAAAAAAATATGTGGCTATCAGGGTGCCTTCCATACAATGTGCCTAGAGAGAGTTTGGTTTTGGTAAAAAATAATTAATAGTGTGTCAATCTTACCAACAACTTGCAGATAGCCCACTTGGCTGATCATGGGGTTGGTGTTGACCTGGCACATGTAGTAGCCGCGGTCCTCCTGCTGCACCTGGCTCACGTGCAGCAGCCACGTCATGGCGTTGTCGTGCGACACGCTGAAGCGCGCCAGGCGGGTGATCACGTGACGGTGGATGGTCAAGATCATCTGACGGTCGATGTGGATCCATGCCACCTGGAGAACGAACAACTGTGTCATACATACTGTAGATTCTGAGTACCTGGAACCAATTTTTTGACGTGACAACGTTCGATGGAGCCGGCTGCACGCACGAAAAACCATGACTCATGCGGCGTTACCTCGCTCTGAAGCGTTTCATTTAAGGATTGAAGTGCAAGCGAGAGTGCGGAACGAACGACAATAGGCACAATCGGCTTCCGCGTTCGGTAGCGTTCGACATCTGTCTCTCTCCTACTTGAGTGAGCGATGCGTCTGCGTGGACAGCTGTATGACGTTGTCACGTTCAATTATCGTCAGTAAACCGACTTTACAGACAACCAATTTTTTTTAAATAAATATTGTAGACGATCCACACTACACTATCTAGCCCCAAACTAAGCAGAGCTTGTACGATGGGAACCATATATGTGGTAATACTTAAATATTTTTTTTGTAAATACATTAGAACACAATATAACACCCAGACAGAGAACAAACATCTGTGTTCAGCACACAACTATTTGTTCTCGGTGGGATCAAACCCACGACCTACGTCGCAGAAGGCTACTACCGGAGCTACTACTAACTGAGCTGAGAGGCTACTTTACATCATTTATGAAACATCATTATGGAACATCATGATTGTTAAAGAAGTTTGAATAGTTTTTTTATGATTATCCTGACAGGTATCACGACTCAGTTGGTAAATTTTCAGTTCAGTTGTCTGTCTGGGTGTTATACTATAAGTATTCTAGGTATTGAAACGGTTACACGGGTATTTATCACGTAAATAATATTATTTAATCTATTTTCCCGACGTGTCGGCTCGTGGTCGCGGGCAGACTGGTGCATTGAGCGCTACCGTCATTCAGAAGTGGAGGTAGCATCAATAACTACCCTCACTTGATCTTCTTTGTCCAAAATGTCCGTGCACGCACTACAAGGTAATATACGCGATAAATAAGGCAATGTACGCGGTAAACTCCCGTATAATAGTTTCATTATGTGTGACTTACTACCAACTTGTAAACAAATAGTATTTGTTTCTAATACTTGGTAGCCAAACAAGCGTACGGGTCCATCTGTTTGGAAACAGAACAGCTGCTGGAGCTCTATCTGCTTACTAAGGGTCTTATAAATGTTGTTGACGCAAAATCAATTATACATTTTAACAACAGCAACTAATGTCTTCTTTCTAAGTAACAATTATCTTCAAAGTCACACTGGACCAATGCAGTTCGTTCCGTGTTTCAATAAAACTTATAAAATAGAATGTTTATGGCACAGGTTTACTGCTTTCGCCGGTATTTACTAGCGACGCCGACGGCGACGGCTTATTGCACGGTGGAACTTATGCAGCTAACTCGATCGGAAATTGCATTGGGAGCTGGAATACACGAGCATTGCTAGAACGTATGGAACTTGTTCAAAGGAATTACGTCGGCAGATTATGGAGTGCGAATGAGATGGTCCATTTCCGCTTCTTTTGCTTGACTTTTTTTTTTTGCATTGATTTGCATTTGTATTCTTAGTACCATTACTAGTGACAATTATTTACCATCAATATTGATGTTTACGAAACTTTTTAAATTATCGGCTTTGCTTGAATAGATAATCATTAATAAAAGTTATGTTGCTAAAGCCTTGTAGGTAAACTAAAAATGTTTAAAATAATAATATTTGTTTTTATTTTGTGTGCTTTGTGTCAAGTGGATGCACAACAAATGCATTATTAACTTTTAAATAGGCAATATTGTTATTAATATTGTATTTTAATAAATATTGTTCTTTCATAAAACGAGTTCGACCATCGCAAATCTATCCGAGGAGACTAAAATATTAAAGTTGCTTTTCCGTTTTAGGTTTTGATAAGTCTGAAGTGGGGGACTTTATTTTTTTTACTTTTCTTTTAGACTGGTCAAAACCAGAGGCTGAAATTATTTTAATCTGATAGCTTTACAATGCGTTGTTAAAACCCTCCCTAAAGGAATAAACATCCAAGTGACATAGTTTGAGAACCTACGGACTTTATAGCGGTGGAGTGTATGGAGAGTTAGAGTTCCGTAGATCCCGGGGCGCTAGGTGGCGCACTGCGGAACACTCGATACTTGCATATTTTATGAGACAGCATCTGCTTTGTAGCACTTGACTGGGACGAGAACCTGTTTTATTTAAACTCGTTTTCGGTTTGTGGAGAGCTTCGAAAAAACATATATTTTAGATTTGCCAATAAATGTATAGAATGTGTCTTGATACTTTCAGCAGGCCTACCACAAGCTCTGTCTGGCTCTGTTTCTGGCTCATGTTTTGAGTCTGTGAGTGTTGACTTAATAAATCCTACGTCAAAACGTCACACGCACAGTTTAATACACTGGTGAGCACTCACACAGACTCAAAACCAAAGCCAGAGACAGAGCCAGACACAGCTAGGTAGGCTTACAGATACTAACTGTGTTATTCACGGAATATTTTATAACATCATCAAAATTAAATGGGGTTTTTTATTAAATTAAAAAAGATAGCTATATATGTCGTTGATCTGGCGGCTTACTGTGATATTTGCTATGGTGATATTTGAAAAGTAATGCTCACCTGATGTTGTGGTAACCATTCTTTATAACATAGTATTGCTTCGTAGATGAACTTTGGGTGGGGTTTGCTGTAGTCACCACGCTTGGCAGTTGCAACTCTTCAATACTGCTGAATCTTCTCAACTTCGAGCCAGTAACGCTTCTACTAACTTCGCTAACGCCTGTACTAACTTCCACGCGCGACTTTGTCCATGTAAGCAAATTTTAACCGAGTTGGTATCACAGAATGTTTAATAGATTTACTTTACTGAGTATTTGTCAAAAATGAGTTGATAAGTAGTTTCTGAATCCATTCTGGCTTGGATACAGTTTTTTTTAATAAAAATTTAAGACAAATTGTTGAGTAATTTTTTTTTAATTAACCTATTTTGACCCACTGCTGGGCAAAGGTCTGCCCCAAAGACTTCCACTTATACCTCTCTCGAGCCTCCTCCCACCATCTCCTCTCGAAGGTGTCGATATCGTCCCGCCAACGTTTTCTTGGGCGGCCCCGTGGCCGTCGCCCTTTGTTTTCTTTAATCTCTTATTTAGTGTAATTCTAAGCTATGATAAGTCTTTTAAGTCCAACACTTTGAGGATTTTTCATTTTGTGATAAACGTTTACAGTAGTCATATAAGCCAGCGAACTTTCCACTAGTATTTGAATACAACCATTTTAAACTCACTGCAAACTGATTTGAAGTGAAACGCCGTAACAACTGAGTACTTTGCTCTTTCTACACTCGAGATACATTAATTTGGACCACCAGCAAAAACCATGAAAAATTGGGTGTACACTTTATTTTTTTCGAATGGACTAAATTCTGGTGATCGTCTGACGATTCTTAAAGCGCTATCGGACAAAAAGGGTGTACACTGTAACAAAAACTATTATAACTATTTTTATGAAACAACGGGATATTTACCATGATTACGTTTTTATAACGCTTTTATTAGTTTCACCTGTATGTATGTATGTATGTAACCGACCTCTTTGAGCTCGATTTTGTCCTACTTTGAATGATCAGATTTGATTCAAACTTTGCACACCTGTCAAAGGTCGATGACAATGCAATAATATGAAAAAAAAAACTAAAAAAAATGAAAAAAAAATACACTAAAAAGTAAAAAATAAATTATAGTTTAAAAAACTAAAAAAAAACGCTTTTATGACTAATTGAACTAAAAAGTTAAAAATAAAACTGTAATAATCAATTGAATTTTTTTTAATATTCTACAAAAAGCGTGGGGTGCTTGATTTTGATTGTTGTAAAAATTTTATCAATAGTTTATTATATCTGAAGTTATTATAAAAAGCACCCCACGCTTTTTGTACAATAATAAAAAAAATCAATTGATTATTACAGTTTTATTTTTAACTTTTTAGTTCAATTAGTCATAAAAGCGTTTTTTTTTTAGTTTTTTAAACTATAATTTATTATGAGTTGACTTCCGATATTTCGGCACAGTTGCATGCACAATGATCACGGTTGAACTGATGTGTTAAAAAGTTAAAAAAACTATTATTATAAAACTTGAAATGATTGGAATAAAAAATTACATGTTATAAAAAAGTAGAAAATTTTATGAGCTCTGTTTTCCACCTGTAGGTACAGGTGGAAAACAGAGTTGAATAACTATCTCAAGTTACTTAAAAAGGGGCCAAATTCGCTGCTTTTAAGTGTACCAGTGCTGTCGGTTGTGTTTGCTTGGGTCGGCTTACTCGCTGTCTGTCTATTCGAATACGGGAGCATCTTGTTTATTGAATGTGTTTGCCTTTTAAAAGAGCTGGCTTTCGGTGACGGCTGCATCCTTGATGTTTTGTTTGGAGTAATTTAGTTGGAGTTTCAATTGCTTTGGAGTGGAAATTCTGAGCATTAATTATTCTTAACGTGTCGCAGTACTGCGATCTAGTATTAGGTTTCTGCAAAAGAATATGAGTAGGAACTGATTGTTTTTAGTAGAACAATAAACTTACAAAATATACGAGTATCTACTATTGTTGAGGCTGCATCTTTTTTGCATAAATAAATATTTGTAACAAAAAAATTATCTCACTTTTATGCTGAGCCGTTATTGTCTCTGCCTATAAAAAATGCACACATACACATCACAGAGCCTGCCCACTAAAGACAAGATTGTGCCAGTACTAGCACAGGTACCATCGGCCCTTCAAACCTGAACACAACCTTGCGAGCATCACTCACAGGCAAAAAAAAGTCCCATGATGGTACTTCCCCGATGAGCTGTTTCACAAACAGCTCTATTACTGCATTTATAACTAATTTTACACAACAAAATAAGCAAATGAAAGCTCCCAACGGTACAAATTAACATAAATGTTGGTTTGTATATAACATTTATGTCATAATTTTGGCAAAATGTTTCAAAAGTTCCAAATTAACAAGATGATATATATCGGAGCGTTGCACAAGTTACACGGGATCCGATTAGGGGTGCATAAATCACTGGTTTTCGACCTCCAACCTCTCGGAGCCTATTAACGGCAATGGCGAATTTGTGATTAAGCGCAGTCATAACTTATCTGCCTTGGTTCCGGTAGGACCACGGAGATAGAGTCGGACAGATGGCTGGTATAAAGCCGAAACCGAACATGGAAGCCGAATTGGAATGTATGGTTTGTTTTAGTTATTTATCTCACCCATTCCTAACTTACTTAATTGGAAAACAAGTTCTTTAGTGAGCAGGTATCAATTACTGCTCCCAAAAGAAATTTATTTTATTCGCATTTTATATTATTTTTTCGGATTACAATGGTTACCTCAAATTTTTCATTTTAAACTCTTCTTCTTCTTTTTTAAAACAAACATTACCTTTACTATATGTATCAGTAGGAGCTACTGTTTATATGACTACATTTTTTTTAAGACCCAAGCAAAGTTTTCGGTCATTATTCGGCTAAAATGAAAAGTGTCCGAAGACGACCCTGGCCGCACTACGCCAGGTCGTAATAAAGTGGCACAGGCTGCGACTCCACTCACCTACTCTCTATTAGGTTCTACAACTTCATGATTTATTGCATCTAGAACTGAGCTGTATCTTAATGGGATATTGAGTTCACGGTAGGTATTCTGTTTCGAAGGAATTCTTCTTTATTAGTTTTCATCATTAGCCACTTGAGCGTCCCATACACTTGACACTGGACAGTATAGTGGAAATTTTACAAGTTTTTCACAATTTATTTTGTTTATTGTAATTCGATGCTTTACGCTGTTTTAAGCTGCTATGATATTATTAGCTTAAAGTCTTATTTCATTATAAAAGTTTTATAATAAAGAATAATGATATCCAATTTAATTCATCAAAGTTTTAATACGTGGGTATATTATGTAGTGACTTCAACATTCAGAAAGCTAGTTCTGAAAATTAATTTCGTCAGAACTGTTTATTAGTTTTGAGTACTAGCATTGAACACGATTAAAAATTATGTGTTTTAATTTGCTACAAATAATGATTAGGTTACCTATGATTAAACTTAACTTAGAATTGTATGAAAAAAACAATTTAAAGAATAATTAACTTCACTTAGAACTGCAAAAAATAAAACGAGTTTAATATTGAATTACGAAAAATACGAAACTTTGGCCGTGTTTTGAAAATGGATCAAATAGCAAGGCATGCAATAATGTATTATATACTATAGAGGGATAGTATTTTGCTAGCGTTCTGAAAATTTAAGAATTCTTGCCTAGCGTCTTTTACAACTTGATAACTTTTACAAAATAATTCTATAAACAGCTCTCATGAATACAAGACAAATGACTTAGGTTCTTAAATACTCGTAACATTGTCATGTAAAGAGACGTAATGCATCGCCTTATTAAAAGCCACGTTTTAATTTTTTATGTGCTTAAATAAAAAACACTAGGTATATTGTAAAGAATTTTCACTAAGCTGCGCAGATATTTTACTTTTTTTGGCGCCCAACACGGGGCAGCTTTTTATTTTTGGAGCACTGACGTGGGGCTTGAATTATACACGAAATAACATGCTTGTCTCGTAGAATAAAACGACTTAAACATGACAAATTCTCTTCTCTTTTCTACAGGTACTTGCAGTAACAAACCATCATACTGCACTAAGATTAAAAAATATTTTTAACTTAGGATGTTTTGGTGTTCAAATTATAAAATAGAGCTTTTCTCATATAATATCAAACAAAGCGCTAAGCGTGACCCGTAGGTACACAGTATTAGGGCTATTTGTGACCAAAATAAACACGCTATATTGCAAAGGATGCACGGTTAACGCACTGTGGTTTTGCGCAAACATTTAGACTACTGTTATTTTTGTGCCCAAAATGGAACTGCTTTAACTATCCACATAGCAGCATGGAATTGCACTTTGCCATTCTCATCTTAAATTGTTGGGACCGATAAAAGTATAAAAATAATACTGATAGTAAATAATTTATTTGTATGTGAACTTTC
The DNA here is from genome assembly GCA_947578465.1 of Thera obeliscata. Classification (NCBI taxonomy): domain Eukaryota; kingdom Metazoa; phylum Arthropoda; class Insecta; order Lepidoptera; family Geometridae; genus Thera; species Thera obeliscata. Next base: position 14,568,853 of record OX387912.1, on the reverse strand, counting down.
CAATTGTTTTTATGCCGTAGCTGGCAGGATGGAAAGTAATCATCCTCACCCATAGACACAAATTCGTTATATTTATGGATAAATGCATGTTTAAGGACTCTTAAACTGTTGTGCATCAGATAGCACATCCACCAAGCGTGGGTCTTCGTTGGTTAGTGTAGTACAACACTTATGGCGATGCAGCGCGCTTGTCTCACGAAGCGTTGTAATTGCATTACTCTCAACTTCTCCATGTTCATGCAAAATATTGAAATTGTCGAGTAATTTCGGTGGAAAATTGTGTCGTTGGATTTTAGGTTAATTTCTTGTTTGCCTTTTTAGCTGGTAGCTTTTGCTGGTTCGTTTTCTTGGAAAATTCATAAGCAAAATTGCTTTCGCTGAAAATGCTTTCTACTCCAAGAAATCTCTTTTTGCGCTAAGAGAATATGTTTGAGCTCTGCATTTTAAAAAAAACTTTATTTTGAATGTGAAAAATAATAATTCCAACATGATATTTGCTGAATTCCCACGGAAACTTTTCCACCTTAATCCGTCACTTAATCACATCGCAAATGGCATAGCACAAACAGGCAGAAGGGCATAACTCTAGCAACTTGCCACTCGTGTCGCTGTAAGCCGCCTAATCCTCTTTCCCCCTTTTTATTTGCCACCACATACTTAACGGCAATTCGCAGCGCCCCTTCATCCGTGTTACCTCAACTTCGTCGTGTGTGCTTAGCGCGGGATTTGATATTTTGTTGTTGTTTTGAATTTGATACGGTTTTGTTGCTCGATCGAGTCTCATTCGGGAAGTTTGCTTGTAATTTTATTTTATCGGTGGTTTGCTTTTGTTGGAGTAAATATCATTGTTTGGTTTGTCTATGCTGCAAAAGTAGTTTCAAACTTTGCAACGGTGGAACAATTTATATAAATTGAATTGTTTTCTTAATATATGCACAGGTTTCAATTTAAAGAAAGCTATTTAAGATAAATGTTACAGAAAGCACTATACAATTATTTTGGAAAGTAAAAAACAATGAAGTAAGGACTATGGAGTTAAAAAATGTGTCTGTAAGAGGCATAAAGCAATCTCCGCGTGTCCACAAGGAGGACGTTTGCGGAGCTATTTCCTCTAGTTAAGTGAATAGATTCGCCTCAAAACGTTTCATAGTAGATTTCCCCTCAAAGCAAATATTTGCATAGAAAGATAAGTGTTTGCTTCGGGGCGGTGACTTGTTTGTGCTTGTTATCTTTGGCACCCATGCCCCTTTGACCGCGGTTTAAGAGCCATCACACGATCCAGGGAAAGATTTCGTGTAAGATGCTCATGTTACATGAAACTGTAAATGAATTTCGTCGAAAACGCCAAAAGCTTCGTTGACTTTGTCCGTAAAAGGTTATGTCAGATAGCTTCTTTAATTTTTGGAGGGAAAATACCCGGAAAAATGGTCTGTATATAGAAAAAATCACTTAAGAAGCTGCCGTAATCCTTGCAGGTTATAAAACGGGATCGAACCAGTTAAGGTATATTTGATTAGGGTCCCGCGCGCGGGCGGCCCCTGCGGCAACCCATCGAGCTCTCATATCGCCATTTTTATTTGCCCCCATCTATTAAATCGTTTTTCAACGACGCACTTGCTCTTTACGAAACATACCAGCTATCTCAATATAATGCCATTTTAAGAGTTTATTTGTTTTTCGTGTGGAACTCGAAGCTGTTCACATTGAAAAGAGCACCGATAGCACACATTCAGTTGAAATGGAATATCCACTTAAGACTTATCGAGTGTGGCTTTCGTGTTGTTATGTAGAGCGGGCTCTTTTTGTATGCACATTTGCAGTATTAATTTCTTACTTTCTATCTCAGAAGTACCTAAGTGAGAAGTGTTTTATTACATAATATTTTCAAGCTATGTTTGATCAAGAACTAAAGCCTTTCGCACATCTAAGCGATGTTCTGTAGCGATCAGTGAAACGCTGTCAAAGATGACAGCGATATTTGACAGCGTTTCGCTGATCGCCATCGCCATCGCCTAGATGTGCGCAGGCCTTAAGAGAGAGACAGCTTTACCAGATAAATTACCAAAGGAGTTCAAAACTGGGGTACGTATTGGTTTGAAACAATATTTGGAAAACAACCCCAGCTTTGACCTTGTACATCCACAATCCGAAAAGTTTTAATGAGAAGACTTTACAAACTTTCGTCTAAACGATATAAACGGCAGAAATTGATGAAGACGCATCCGAAGCAAAATTTAAAACCGACATTTCCACTTCAAAATAAGTCGAAAACTCAAAGCTACCCTCTTTCACCGCTGAAGTATTTACGAGGCGGGTGTTACAGGATAATAGGGATCGTAAAATAAAATAAATAATTAGGGCTCCGGCACATTCATGAATAAGTTAATTTGTTACTATACAGACGGTGCTCTTGAGTTAATTACACCGAGTTATGACACTCGTTTTATTTAACGGCCGAGATACGTTTGTTTAAAGGATTGGATTCTGAAGATTGACCGTCTCCTCGGGAAGCTGAGATAAATTTAATTCTCGTTAGTCTTGCAGTTTTGGTTTTGCAAAAGCTGTTACCGTTATATTAATAAATCTGAGTACTGTAGGTTTTAGTCTTGATTGTTGTGAGCTTGTAATAGTAACAAGTAAATTCCCTCAGTAAACCAATGGTTCTCTAAAAAATTTTTCAAGTTACCTCTGGAAGTATAAAAAATATATATAATTATATTAAAACCTTTTTCAAATAATGTGGTTACTGCACTGTACTACAAAATAATCTGAGTGAATATAGCGTACTTGACTTGGCATAAGTAACTTGCTTAGCATTTTTATTTTGCCATTGTATAAATAATTTATAGAATCATAGCAGCTGCCATAAATGCAAATCATGTAGTTAAAATCCTTACACTCATACCAAGTCGTTTAAAAGCAACTGTGCGGCTGGTTTACGATGATATTATACCTCAACTCAAAGAGTTTTAACATACGTACAAAGAAACGTAGAATATACGCAGCTTTAAAAAAAATGAGGAAAAAACAATCGGAAAATATAAAATAAAAACACGGACGTTATACACTGGTTTGGCATTTTAAGAAATTACATCTACCCGCTTCTGTTTCACTTTCTAGAAAGCATGATTACGTAATAAAGTTTCGAGATTCAGGAACATTCGAGGGTATTTTAGAGTTTGTAATCGCGAGGGAATCTCTGCAATTCAGGGAGATGGTGAATTTAATACTCGTAGATGCTGTTAAAGAACGCGCTATGACTTCAAGAAGTTCTCTCAAATAACAATTATTGGTGGATCTTGGATGATCGGCAATAAATAAAAAATGTAGTCTGAACTAAAAGTATTGTTTATTATTATTTGTGGAATGATTGAGTGAAAGTTTAAGTGACCGAATAAATGGGAGTGAGAGATAGAGAGAACGAATGCGCGGGATACCTACAATCAAGACCAGCTGGGCGAATGTGTAAATCTGTTGCAATCAAAAGTATGACATTAACTCATAAATTATATTAACAAGAAACAGCGATCTCATGTTTTGTTGCCATCATTTTTCGACTACTATCAATCTGTTGCTATGCTAGTTTTACGGAGTGAAGTTCATAATCACTAATCATGTTTATTATATCAACATTTAATTTTAGTCTTGTTGCAATCGTTCCTTGTCAAACATAAGTTTGGTTTCAATTCGTTTTGTTATTGCAATCAAAGCCCACCACGTTTTGATAGCAACAAAAGATACGCAATCACCCCACAGTGGTTTTCGTACACACAGCATAGATGAAAATAAAATGATAGTTATTATAAAATAACACGCTCCGTGCATAGCCCAACCACATTTACTCCAAATTAATGGAACATATTCAATCGATTAAACATGTCCGTGTCGGTAACTATCATGTCATCAATACAACGTGTATCAAAATATGTGTACTATCCCGAAGGGGGGTGAATTTCCACCCCCCGGGGAACAACTTTTGTTCAACGACTTTTCGAACTTCGATTGGTTTCTCTGAAAAAAACTGCAACGAAGTTTCAACATGAACAGCTGACTTTATACAAAGTGACAACCCAAAACTCAGCTACAGAGGTAGTAGGTAGTAGTAGTAGACCTACAGAGGTAGTAGGTCAAGGGGTCAAGGGGTTACAAGGATAGGGTTGTCAATTTATTTAGGCATTATGAAATTAAATATTTTTGTATGGGAAACTGAAAATAGGAATTTTTAATTTTCTCCCCCCCACAACTGATCACCATTGTGGTCTGAAACCCCCCACCTTCGCATAGTACACATATTTAGATACACCTTGTATACACCACGGTACATCTATTACAGTGTTCTTAGCATCGGTTTACGAATCTCCATGACTACGGGGCGTTCTAATGTTATTGTTACGTTTTTTATTGGTTGGTAATTCGTTTATGAAATAAGAATAAAACCTTTCTGCGTAACTGGTTACGAAACCTGGTTTTGTAAAAGCACTAAAAGTTATTTTTTTTTAGTTTTAGTTGGATTCTTCAATTTAAAAAACAATTGCAGAAAAATCTGAACGTAAGATTGTTAGCGTAGTATCTGGATAAAAAAAAGCTTTATGCTATTCCGGGTCATGAACTATAATGTCTTCTTAGTTTTATTTAAATTAGTCCAGCAGCGGTCTAATTGTGTGACAAAATAAAATTTTAACAATGCGAAGTTGCTTGTCACGAACTACAACACAGATTAATTTTCTAATATCTTTTTGATCTAATTAAACTAAGTATAACTTAAATAACAAAAAAATAATCATAAAATAAAAAAAACTAAAACTAAACCTTAAAAATCTAGCTTCTTCTTCTTCGTCGTGTCGATGTTTCCCCTGATATTTTGTCCCTATATGTGTTTTCCCAGAAATGGGCCACATTAATAGCGCTTTCCGTAGCGTCTGTAAAATCTTTTAGTGTGCAAGTGTTAGGGCACTCTGAGCAAGACAGCAAATGAAGCATAGACTGTGGGGCTCCTCAGTTGCAGTCCGCGTGGTCGGAAAAGTAGGTGTCTAATTAAATATCAGATATTGTATATGGTTTAGATGTGGTTAGATGGCTCTAATAAGCAGTGCTCACCGTCCAGTAGCAGTTAGGTAGACGAGAGCGCATCTATTGCGGCGACCCGCTCGTTACCCTCCTTGTTCCCAGTAGTTAGGGGTGTTATACAGCTGACGGGGTGCTATCTATTTGAACTTGATGGTAACCCATGCTCGGCGCTCACCTTTGTATTGTAAGGACCTTATGCACAAACAATACTTAAGCCTGAGTCGAGCATACTTATTTTGACAATTCTTTGTTGAAAAGTAACAAAAAATCTATAAATAAATAAATATTGTGAACAATTCACGCAACACTATCTATCCCCTATTTAAACGATGTAATATGGAAACCAGTCGGCCTACCACAAGCTATGTCTGGCTCTGGTTTTGAGTCTGTGTGAGTCCGGTGTATTATACTGTGTGTGACGTAGGATTTATTTGGTCAACACTCACACAGACCCAAAACCAGAGCCAGAGACAGAGCCAAACAAAGCTTGTCCTACAAGATAGCTGATACGTATAATACTTATATGCCTCTAAGAATACAATATAACAGCCAGAATAAGGACAAACATCTGCGCTCATCGCACAAATCCAAGATCCAAGGTATTCTAAGGTTACTCCTCCAAACCTGTGAAGTCTTCAGGAAGCTCATAACTTCTGACACCTAACTGGATTGTTAAGAAAAGACAATTTCCATTGGCACTCACCCGATGCACCTGTTTTGTTAATCTCCTTTTATTCATTCTGTCTACATGCTTAAACCATCTTAGCATACCTTTCTCTACTCTTATTACTACGTCTTCTTTCACACCGCATTTCTCTCGTATCAAATTGTGCCTCACTGTATCTAATCTTTGGATTTTCTACAAATACAGGTAGCAATAAATTGATGCGCGGAAATATTGTCATTACTTTTGAATATAGAACACGCGAAGTATCATATTTACGTAGACTGAAAAACCAAAATCACTTCCCGGCGCGTTCTCGCTCCGGCAATGTTGTATGAAACGGTGTGCTGTTTGAATTTAGAATTCTTTCATCTATCGTACACATTGCGTTCTTGTGGCTGTATAGCCACAGATGCGTTTACCTTTCGGCAAAAAATGTAAAATAACAAAAAAAATTGGCGGTAAAGCGGAGTTCGTTGGTAATTGGTTAATAAAAAATAAATTTATTGTGTACTATTTTTTTTTATTTCCTTGCATTTTTTTAAGAAAAGCACTATATATGCTTCGGCCGAAATGGCAATTGCCTGTCTCGTATCATTGAAGTCCTCGCCTGCGGCTCGGCCTTCAAACTCATACTCGACCTGCAATTGCCTATTTCGCTGCCTTTGCAATAATGTACTATTGATATCATTTGAAAGGTTTACTCATAGGACGGTGATTACCATGGCATTGTCCTGGTAACTTGTCAGATCGGAATAATTGCTTTGAAGTTACCCCTCCGAGCATAATGGACGGCCGAGCCGAGAGCTCAACACAAGATACGAGACAAACAATAATATTATAAATATTACTTTGTTTATTCTTATCGTGAAACTGGTTTTTCTAAAGCTGGTGAAAAGGTTTTAAGTGCGCCTCGAAGAGGCTCCTTCCGTGCAATTGTTGCATGTTTTCGATTTTTTAAGGTTATACGACCTAAAAGGAGGAGGAGGGAGGAGGTTTTTAAGGTTGAGCGCCTTCAAAATGTATGTATTCGCTTTATATTTGGCTTACGTAATTAAGACCATGTCTCTGAATTTCGTACTAAACTCAAGTGGTTACCCATCCGCCTTCGCAGGAACAGTCATATTCTCACTCTTCTTTACAATATTCTATTTAATCCTTCCACTCCTCTCTATCTCAAGGAACGCTTTGAGTATCTCCATCTGTCTAATCCTCGCTCGCTGCGCTCTTCTAAGACCCTCCAACTGAAAACACCTGTCCATAATTCTACCTTCCTAAAATACTCCTTCACTTTACAAGCTGTCCGTCTCTGGAATTCTCTCCCTTCCCATATCAGATTTGCTAAATCACTCCCTATTTTCAAGAAGCTTTTGTTCAATCACTTTTTACCAGTCTAGTATTTATGTTTATCATTATATTTATTTTCTGTATGTTATTTATTTATGTAGGTATATTATATTTATATTATATGTATTATATAATTGGTAGGTATGTATATATTAGGGTTAGGTATATTGTGGTATGTATGTATTAGAATTATCTATATTGTGTAAATATAATAATATAATGTAAGTGTGTATGCATTATACTTATTGTTTTTTCTACACCATCGTCCTCTATCCTTCTTTTCAAGTCCAGTCCATCCCAAGGTTGTCTGGAAGAGATCGATTTTAGTGATAAGACCGCCCATTGTATTCCACTTTGATGTTTTTCTGTATTCCCTTGTTAGTTTTATGTGGTGTGCAATAAAGTATTTTCTATCTATCTATCTATCTATGACATGCTGATTTCCTCACTATGTTTTTCTTCACTGTTGAGATTGAGAGTACCTACAGGCATAGTGCAGAAAAACTCATTGGCAGAGGAGTTGATTTGAATCCATGACCTTATGATCGGAAGGCGGGGCCACTACTAACAAACCATTAGTGCTTGTTTATGCTAAAAATCAATTTTCTATTGAATAACAAAACAGTCCTGACAATTTGGGCTCATTGTAAAACACAGTTATATTAAAATAAAGACCACAAATGATATTGGTACACGAGTTGATTTGTACCCACAATCTTAAAATCATTTCATTAATACTGTGATTAATAATTGTGATATAATATTAAATTAAGTGGAGAAGATCCCCACTTAGTATTCCTTCTGATTTTTCTCAGATATTTTGTCCAATTATTATGAAACATGATCTTCCCCGAGGAGCAGGCGTCTTGCTTTGAATTAAATTACATAATTTTCTAACAATTTCTCTGGTTTGTTCATTTTTAAATTGAGCACCAGTTTCGAAAAGCATCGAGTATGCCTAACCGAGATTGACTTAAATAACTTGCCACAATAAAAAAAAATCATAACAAGTACTTTGTTTATTTAAAACCGCGAGTAACCAGTAGGCTCACACAAGCTCTGTCTGGCTCTGTCTCTGGCTCTGGTTTTGAGTCTGTGTGAGTGCTCACTAGTGTGTGGATTGTCCGCATTATTTATTTATTTATTATTTATAGTGTATTATACTGAGTGTGCATGTGTGACGTTTCGACGTAGGATTTACTTAGACAGCACACACACACAGACCCAAAACCAAAAAGCACTGGTGATCTAGTGGTAGCTGCCCCGCCTTCCGATCTGAAGGTCGTGGGTTCAAATCCAGTCGCGTGTACCAATGAGTTTTTCTGTCGAAAAATGTATGCGCTAACGGTTTTGAGAGTACTATGCCAGTACTCTCAAAACCCTGTGAAGGGTGAAGGGTGAAGGAAAACATCGTGAGGAAACCGGCGTGTCGTAGAACCTAAAAAAGTTCGAGCGTCACGCAAAAAGGGCCCGCCAGCGGCCTACTTGTGGAAAAACCAGCCCACACATCAAGTGCGGATGATAAAAAATTGCCAAAGTTGCCGACCCAAAACCAGAGCCAGAGACAGAGCTAGACAGAGCTTGTGATAGGTCTACAGGTGTGAAGTAAAAGCAATTCTGTCGTCTGATTTCTATAAGGATGAATGGTACAGACTTAAACCCAGCTAACTGTCACCCAAGTACCTGCTGAAAGCTGCTCTAACGATTGATTACCCACTGCCAAGCAAGCTACAAAAACAAGTGCTAAGTCAACTGCATTATAATAAACGTTCGGTCGGGTAACAGCTTCGAAACTTACTTCAAAATTATGTTGATGTTATGGATTAAAGTTTTATTATTCACGGAGTCTAAATGTGATTTACTTGGAGCTAGTTTCAAAGTTGCTAACTTCGGTTGTGGCTTCTTTGAATACTATACAGGGTGGAAAAATACTCGCGGATTTGGGAATCTTCCAGTAAGATGTGCTGAAATTTATCTACATCCAAAAACATATTTTACAAAGTATCATTAAAGAACTACCTAATCTTATATCCGAAAGAATTAAACGTTAAATAGGTATTACCTACTCTTAAGCTAATTTAGTTTATTTTTATGTTGTAGCTGTTTGTTGTCCCTTAATAAATAAAATAAATAAAATTACTAATAGTGAGGCAGTAAATATATTTTTCCTAACTTTATTTTATTTTAAAAACCTTAAAAATACACGTGAACTCAATTCGATATCAATCTCCGTCACAATGCTACACATCTGCAATTGTATCCCCCTCTCTTACCCCCTGCCTCACTCCTTCTCCCTCCCCCTCCTGGGAAATCAGTACGGGAAGACGTGTGCCTAAGCAGAAGTAAATTAAATATTTATTGAGACGACTGGTTAATTTTATTATACAGAAGTTAAGAAACTTTTGTTTTTGGCGAACCTACGTGGGGGCGCAATCTTGCGAATTCAAAATGGTTTTAAGGTTGGAACGGAACGTTTTTGGTTACTTTTTGTTTAATTAAGTAACGTATGGATCACTATGTAGTCATACACACACACACATACACACACACAGTTATAATATATTTTAGAAGAATACAAAGTAGCACAAACATCTAAACAATAAAAACAAGAGCAAAAGTAACACATAAAATATTTAAGTGATGAAAAACCTCAACAATCCCCAAAGTTTAATTGAGAGCTCATCTTGTAATATACAGCCTGAGTTTGAATTCGTATGTTATCCCGAAAGGTGGTGATAGGGACCATGGTTTTGCACAAGCTATGAAAACCTTTCTGTGAAATACGAAATCTAAATCTTCCATACAAAAAAAATTATCAATTGACTAAATATTTTGTGTGAAAACCCTACATCTTGGGCGGGGCCGGCGCTAATTTGGTAAATAGGTAAGTAGTAATAAAACCTACAAACTAGGTACATACCAATTTACTGGCTTTCCATGGTATAAGCACTCTGTTCTGAAGACGGGTAGCTACATAGGTAGGTACTACTACGAGTACTAGGTACAGGTAGGTTTTGCACACATTATTCACAAGCACTTAAGTAGGCCATACCTACGGCAATTAAATGATTTTTGTACACTGAGTTTAACTTTTCAACATGCGCTCGCAACGAAATAGTCCACGAAATACTGAAAATGACTGAAATGCCTAAGTTTATTTTTGGATTTTCGAGTTCGGTTTCCTTTGACAGCTTAGACAATTTAACCTAATTGTCTAAGTTTGACAGTGCCGAATAATTTTAGGGTCCCGTCCCGTTTTCATTGAAATAAAAAACGGCGAAACAAACATTATGAAATTCTTACTTAACCCAATATTGGGTTATGTAAGTCGTGTATGGTTTTATAGTGTATGACTTCGTAAGCTCTCGATTCGAATTCAATTAAAGTAAATAGGTACTCTGTACGTACTTTATTTAAGTTTCTTGTACCATATCTTAAAGCAATGCCAAAGTCGGAGATTTTCATAAAGTAGGTAGTCGCAAAATGCACTTGTTGTTTGTCACTCAATCACACAAATAAAACTTGTCTTACATATGTTTTGGTACGAAAGTACCTACCACTAGTTTTTTTACAATGTGTAAATAAAATATTTTTTAATGAGTGTAGGCATTGCATCACATCCTCTTCGTTCTGAATCATACAACAAATAAACAAAATAAATACTTGAACATAAATTTCATGAAAAATATTATACGGAACCCAACAGACCCCATTTTTATAAAATTAGGGTGACGATTCAAAGGAGGCGGTAATAAATTTTTATTGCTTTTTGACTTGCCAATGGCAGATTTTGGGTGTCAAATAAGACATAGTTCAACAGAGGTCAAGTAATCAGCTGGTTATAGGGTTGCCTAACAAGCTTTTAAGCAAAATCATGGCGTAAACTTTACACACCATTTGTTGAATGAAAAAGTCCTGATTCAGAAAAGTCATAGAACTAATGCTGTTGGCATTCAGGAGTAGCATAACCCCCTTTCGGGATAACATACGAATTCAAACTCATGCTGTAAAACATGCTACAATACATAACATCTGAAGTTAATTTGTCAGCGTAGGAGTGAGGGCTTCCACACTTGCTGACAGCCACACCAGTATAACCCTTATTTAATCATGGAAACTTACCTAACTCACCTTAGTTTTAACCCCCGAACGAGAACAGAATTACACTTTTGAGGTCTTGGTATGTGTCCCTATCTGTTTGTTTTTTTTCTGTCTGCTAATGCTTTGAAAATGAATTTTAATGCGGTACGTTTTGAAAGAAAACTGATAGTTCTAAGACGCTTCTTAGTTGTTTGTTGGTAGAAATCCATTATGCCGTTTCCGTTTTCTGAGGATATTCCACACGTCGACATAGGTTTTATTTTGTTTAATTAGCTTCACCATTATAGACTGTCAGTTCAATAAAAAAATTGGTTGTCTGTAAAGTCGGTTTTTTGGCGATAGTTGAACGTGACAACGTCATAAGAAAATACACAGATGTCAGACGCTGTCGAACGCGGAGGCCGATTGTGCCTCTTTAACGCTCGTTCCGCGCTCTCGCTTGCACTTCAAGCCTTAAATGAAACGCCTCAGAGCAAGGTAACGTCGCTTGAGTCATGTTTTTTTCGTGCTTGCAGGCTGTTCTATCGAATTATAAGATGTTGTCACGTCAAAAACTACATTTAAATCGAACTCAATTTAATAACTCCGTTTTCTGGGGTCGGGGTAAAACCCGATAACAGTATTACATTGATGCCGTCTTGTTGCCAGCACGTAAGGAAACACAATTCTTTCCGAATAAAGAGGAACACGAGACATTCCCAAGAAACGTACTTATCACACAGAAATAATCTTTTATTCATGCTCACAATAACCAAGTAATTACTACGGATTTACACAAAGGCTTTCGGAAAATCTTAAAATATTGGATGAGGAATGTTTGAGATATCTCCTGAGCTCCTTTTCTAATTAGTAAGCGATAATAAATATCTCGGGAGGATTTAATGCAGCAATTTCAGCCGCGCACTTATTTATGAACCGAGTCATAACTACGGGTTACGTTACCTACACGTTGATTAGCTTTGTGATAGACGACACTACTGAAGGTTTTTGGGGTATTGTACATCATCATCAACATCTAGTACGTTAGTCCACTGCTGGGCGTTGGTCTCTCCAAAGCTGTACCACTGAGCCCAGTCTTTAACTTTTCTTATCAAGTTTCTGTCTGTCAATTTGTCATGGAAGTAACTGGAGCCAATCGATGATAGAATTTAATATAACTTTATTGTAAACCAAAGTGAAAGATTATAAAAGAAAAACAAGAATACTTAAAAATAACAACTAAAAAAGGTGCAATGGGCGGTCTTATCGCAATGTATTCTCCGTTTTTCATCTTTCATTGAGTATCAAGAGATAAATTTGTGAATAGGAATTGTGTCATTTTAGAACCTAATTAGCTCTGAATTCAAATACAAATTGAATTTAACTCAACTTTAGAGCAGTTTGCTTTTAAACATTTTGTCATGAAACCCCTAATTTTACATCATTAACCAGCTTGCTGAAAGGAGAGTACGCATTTGTTCAATGTTGATGTATTATATAATGGCTGCGTACTGTGCAGCAAATAAGCCGTCTGCTGTAACAGATGCAGCGAGCCTATTAACTTATTCATGAGCCAGATGAGCGAGCGTTTAGCTATTATGGTGGTAAGCTATTTATTTTCAGCTATTTTATTCATTAACACCTGATGTGGGGGTTTGTGGAAGTGGGAGCTACAATGTAATGAGTTGTATTATAAATTTATGAAGCTATAATGTTTCCTAATCTTTTGTAGGTAATTCATTAGAGTTTTTTTTAATTAAAAACGTGTTTGTATTATTTTGATTACTATTTAAATAAGGCTTACTATTTTAATTGGCTTTTAGATGAGGTCGATCGAAACCACTGCTATTTTCTTTTAGTTTCTTCTACTGAAGAAGTTTACTGCGCGTCATAGGCTTGCCCATAGATTTGAAACACACACCTTATACATGAAAATTAAACAATTGATAGTGTTTTTTAATAAATTTAAAATATATCAATGTATTTTTCATTACTCATACTCTGAAAGTAGGTCTGAAGTTACCTGAGGGGCCTAATTGAAAGTAAAACTTTCAGCCCTAGGGAGAATCGCTTTCTACTGACAGCTGTCAAATTATAAAAAAAACAAGTTCTATTTTATTCAACCATGTTCCAAGTCTTTCTAACTGCAAGGAGGTCGTTGAACCAAATTCCAACTTTTTATTCAGCAAGTAGGTTGGAAACCCATTACAACGGTAAGAAGTTTAAAAAGTCTAATAAGATAGCGCAATGTAAAATTTAAATTTAAATAACATAAAGATAGTATTAAATAAATAATATATCTTCTAAATTACTTGATTAATATATAGCTTCAACTATTTATTTAAAATAACATAGATTTGACATTTACCATTTTTTAAATTATGAGAATGAAAATAATGGCTGAATAATGCTGGCGAACCGAAGCCGAAGGCCCGCCAGAGAAAAAGAAAAAAAAAACCGGGAAGGCGGCAATTCAATCTTCATTTTCACAAATTTTTCTTTCATGTTTTTATTTTTACTTTCCTTGTATTCGTAATGAAAAGCACAGTGTTTACCTCGGGTGAAAGTCTTTTAAGTCCCTCAAGCTCCATTGGCGCCCTCGCTAACGCTCTGGCGCCAAACCCGTCTCGGGACTCAAAAAACGTGACTTTCAACACTCAGGTAACAATGTACTATTTTACACATATCGTAGTGTATCATATCGTGCATCGTAGGGCGTTCCTGACGTGCGTGACCTACGAGGCCATACTTTGTCATAAGCTATTACCACTTAATATCAGGTGGGCCATAACACAACATAAAAAAAAATCATATTTAGAGAATAATAATGTGACATGTTGAAATGAGGAAATCCGTAGAAGAACCAAGGTCACCGACATAGCTCGAAGAATTAGTAAGTTGAAGTGGCAATGGGCAGGCCATATAGCTCGAAGAACCGACAACCGTTGGGGAATAAAGGTTCTCGAATGGCGACCAATAACCGGAAGACGAAGCGTAGGGCACTCACCCATCAGATGGACCGACGACATTGTTAAGATCGCGGGAAGTCTATGGATGGAAAGGGCTCAGAATCGTTCTTCCTGGAAATGTGTAGGAGAGGCCTATGTCCAGCAGTGGACTTCTTTAGGCTGATAACGATGATGATGAAATAATGTACTCTAGGGGTGTTATTAATAATCCTGGCGCAACACTGGAGTAGTCAAATCGTGTTTTGTCACATTTGTTCGAGTTGACAATTGCATGTCAATGTAAGAGACAAAACACGGATCAACTAGTCCAACGCTACGCCAGGATTATTAATAAGACCATGGGAGTTTATGTAACTGACCTTATAAGTGCCAAGATGCTCCACCACGCAGGGCAGGCTGGCATCACGTCCGAGAGCTACCGTCACGTTGGGGATCGGCTCCGAAAACCGGGGCTCCTCTGTTAGCACTGCAACAAACACCATCTTCTTCTTATCGTGTCGTGTCTTTCGAAAAATACATAACATAAAAATAAACAATAAAACTGTAGAAGATACTATGCTACTAACGAAGAAAATTGCAAAGAATTTGGCAGAGTATAAAAGACGTAATTAAACAGACGAGTTGTCTACCAGACCTAACTACGACTAGTATTGCGTCATTAACAATAATGTTCATGATAATGAATATGAAAGACAATGGTTAAGTCTATAGAGATAAGAACTAGACATATCCTTAATTAACCAGCATTTCATCCAAGAAACTCTCCGTGGTGCTAATAAAACTGTAATATAGTGTGTCGTTTATAAAAAAATGGTTTTCTGTAAAGTCGGTTTACAGACGATAGTTGAACGTGACAACGTCATACAGCTATCCACGCGGACGCATCGCTCATTCAAGTAGGAGAGACAGATGTCGAAAGCTGCCGAACGCGCAGGCCGATTGTGCCTCTTTGTCGCTCGTTCCGCGCTCTCGCTTGCACTTCAAGCCTTAAATGGAACGCTTCAGAGCGAGGTAGCGCCGCATGATTCATGTTTTTCGTGCGTGCAGCCGGCTCCTTCGAAATATAAGAGGTTATAACGTCAAAAAAAACCAGTTTAATATTACTTGCTCACTTCAAAAACCCTAAAGTTATCATCCAAAGCACCTCTCACAAAGCGGGGAAAAGCTGCCAGATTGATATTTTTAATCAACCGCAAAGTCCCGCTTGTAATGACAGCGGGGATATTGTTTATCGTGAAAGTTTCGAGGAGGGGAGCGATCAACGACTTGCTGTTTTGAAGATCGTATTCTAAAACAAGCCTCACGAGTTGTGACTCCATTATTTTCTCAGAATATTTTTCGACCATAATGTTTTTCACAATGTTTGATTTTGTTATTATTCCACTCTAGTAAAATACAAGCTACTTTTTAAACGTTCTAGCTACGAAACACAAAAAAAAAAAAAAAAAATACGGGTTGCACTCCGGGAGTGCCGGCAGAAGTGAAAACTTGATTATTAACGTAGGAACCCTAAAAGTTGTTTATTTTATCAAGTTCCTCAATGTAGTAAAACCCCAATCAAAGTCCTAAGGAACCCTAAAAATTTTAGCATTATCAAGCTCCTAAGTGTAGTTGAAATTCCAATCAAAGTGCTAAGGAACCCTAAAATTGTTTACATAATCAAGGTCCTAAGTGTAGTTGAAAGTCCAATTAAAGGCCTAAGGAACCCTAAAAGTTGTTTATTTTATCAAGTTCCTCAATGTAGTAAAACCCCAATCAAAGTCCTAAGGAACCCTAAAAATTTTAGCATTATCAAGCTCCTAAGTGTAGTTGAAATTCCAATCAAAGTCCTAAGGAACCCTAAAAATGTTAACATTATCAAGCTCCTAAGTGTAGTTGAAACTCCAATCAAAGTCCTAAGGAACCCTAAAAGTTGACCACTTAATCAAATTCCTCAATGTAGTAAAACCCCAATCAAAGTCCTAAGGAACCCTAAAAATTTTAACATTATCAAGCTTCTAAGTGTAGTTGAAACTCCAATCAAAGTCCTAAGGAACCCTAAAAGTCGACCATTTAATCAAATTCCTCAATATAGTATAACCCTAATCAAAACCCTATACGGAACCCTAAATTTTACGTAAAGCCAAATCCTCAACGGGTCGGAACCGCTAGAAGGGACCTTGTCGCGCGACCTACAAGTAGGTCCTAAATGAAGTAAAACGGCAGACATAGGAGGAGGGGGTTCTGGGGGGCTAAGGGGGGTCACAGCACGGCTCGCTTCGCTCGCCGCGCTGTTCCCCGTGGTCGCGTGGCGGCTCGCTTCGCTCGCCGCGACGCTCCCCCCGGGTTCAGGAAGAGGGGGTTCTTGGGGGCTTAGGGGGGTAACAGCACGGCTCGCTTCACTCGCCACGCTGTTCCCCGTGATCGCGTGGCGGCTCGCTTCGCTCGCCGCGACGCTCCCCCCGGGTTTCGGAGGAGGGGGTTCTGGGGGGCTTAGGGGGGGTCACAGCACGGCTCGCTTCGCTCGCCGCGCTGTTCCCCGTGGTCACGTGGCGGCTCGCTTCGCTCGCCGCGACGCTCCCCCCGGGTTCAGGAGGAGGGGGTTCTTGGGGGCTTGGGGGGAGTCACAGCACGGCTCGCTTCGCTCGCCGCGCTGTTCCCATGGTCGCATGGCGGCTCGCTTCGCTCGCCGCAATGCTCCACTCGAAAAATAAATACAGTAGATCTATAAAATCATGTACCAATGACCACTACTACCTGCCGCGGGCGGCCGCTAGTTCATAAAATCTATAATAGGTATGTACCTATACCTACTACAGTCACGAAAAACGCCTTGGTATGCTTGCTACTAACTATTATCTATTCTGTGACGTTACCGTGTCATAGTAACTACTAGCGTATCTGTAGCGTCTTACGCTTTTTTTCGATTTTTATTATGAACTCTACGTTGTAGTCTTAGGGTACATTTCTGCAAAAAATCCGTCCTACGCTTTTTCAATAAGGTCACGTGATCCTGACGCCCTGACGCCCTGACGCCCTGACGCGAGTTTAAGATTTTATACCCATTACAGAAAGTGCTCAACGCCGCTAAAGAAGTTTTCACTTCAAAAATGTAGCACATCGTCTTCAAAGTCTGTTCTTTTTTTGATAAACTTTGTTATGTTTTACTTTATGATAACACACAAACATAGTTACTTGTCAATTTCCATTTTGGGTCAACCAAAAAATTCTTAATTTTTTGGTGTTACACTCAAGTGCAATAAAACTGGCTCTGTAGAGTGAGGCTTAAAAAGATTGTTTTTTAAGACCATTCAGATAAGGTAATTAAGCAAATTTTCTGCAAGAAAAAAATGGGAGAAGCTTATGTGTAGTCATAATTAGGCTAGTGAAGAATGATACACAAAGTATTTATATGTAAATAAGCTGGGTGCTCTTGATTTCAGTAATTTTGGTATTACTGTTGATAACCTGATTACTTTGCTCTCGAGTGTACAGTCAAAACTTAATCTCAAGTCAGTTGCTTGAACTTCAGCTTACAGCTTAAAAACAAAGTTGTGGCTTTCAGTCCGAGCTACGTGTCTGTGTTTAAGCTACGTTTGTGTTGGTTGACAGTGGAGCGATGTTTGAGCTCATACTGGGAGTTAAACATAAACAGGCATCACGCAACTGAGAATTCACAATCAACACGGAATGGAAGCTGTTGGACGATTTGTGCAATGTGTGTCAAATCTTATAAAATAATGTGGTAGTTTTTTTTTTTTTTTTTTTTTTACTTTTACTACTAATTGAGGCTATATGCAATAAATAAATCTTAAATTGGTCAATAGCTGCAAAGGATTAAACTGTGCTATTGCTAATCGCAACCAGTTTAAACCAATTTAAATTGATGAAAATTAAGTGTACAAGGTTAAAAATTGAGATAAGAAAAAGATCTGCCACAGTTTCACACGGGTAAAAAAATTAACCCGCGCGAAGCCGGGGCGGCTTGCTAGTACAAATTATGACCTACATCTTTTCCAGAGATAATGTAGTTATTTAATGGTGAAGTAATTTTTAAAATCAATTCAGTAGTTTTTGAGTTTATTCGTTACAATCAAAAAATACAAATCTTGTCTCAAAAAATAAAAATACAGACCGTTCCTCTTAATAATTTAATTATAGTAATAATAAAGAAGTATAGATAATGTTTTTGATAAAGGCCTAGACACTCTTGATAAAAAAAGACATGTTGAATAATAAGGGCTGATCTACATAGTAAGCAAGCTTCAGCTGCGAAGCCATCTCCATACATTAGGGCTGCGGATAAAATAAAAGTGTCTATGGTAGGGGTAGGGCTGTATGTGACGTGGCTGGGGAAGTACATAAATGCCTACTTTTGCCGCTTAGCAATTTTGCTGGGACTTGGTTTAAATAAAAAAAAAAAAAGTTGCCACCAGACACTTTAATCCTTATGTATGCCCTAAGGTGATATACATAGGGCTGTGCATCGTAGATCACGTTCATACCACGCGTATAGGCAAACTTAGCATCGGGTGGGTTACGAGTAGCTGCTTGTTTCACTAGTTTTATAAAGTAAAACAAGTTATGTCTGTTTTGTTTGGTTTTAAAATGATATTTGATTTGATATTTTTAGCAGAGCAATGCTCAATATAATTTAGGGCACGTGCTTGGCGGACGTGCCCTGTGAGATAGGCAAAGGCAACTCAACATTACGGGAGCCATACATTCTTGTTTCCAAACTGGACCACATAACTTTTTTAGCAAGCTATGGCTATTAAATACACTTTTTCGACTTTAAATAAAAAGGAATAGGTTCTCAATTCATTTGTATCTTTAAATGTTTGATAACGCATAACTTCGTCATTTGTGAGCCGATTTGAAAAATATTTTTCTTATCTATTACGTTCTATAGACATTTCACCAAAACTGGCTCAGCAAAAACTGAGAAACCGGTTTCTCAATTATTTCTCAATTTTTTTAAACTTATATTATACAATGAGCATGCGTTGATATGTAGCTCGATCCTTAGTTTCGATTTGAGTTTTACTTTTAATAAGTTTGAAGTCGTAACTGGCTTTGTTTAAACTTCATTAAAACTTTAATACAGATTTTGTGTTTTTGACTTTTTCAGAAGAATTTATACTTTTGTAATTTGGTTATCATTTCTTAGGTGAACCTACTTGCAAGATGCTAAGAATAAGGTTTATACAATAACTTGAATTAAAAAGGTTCAAATCCTTAAGTTTCAATTAACACTTGAACCCTCTGAATCACGATACAATACAGCCATTGTTTTTGTACAATAAATCTAACGGCCTGTTTAACGGATCGATTAGCAGTCGACCAATTAAATATTTTGCAGTTGTTTATCTCAAATTTTTCAAACTTAAATTTAAGTTACACAACTGTCAAATATTTACTTGGGCATTTAGTCGTCGGTAAACCCAGACCTAAAAAAATTTAAAGCTTTGCGCACATCCATGCGATATGCAACGGTGATTAGTGAAATGCTGTATAATATGATAGCGATATTTGAAAGCATTTCACTGATCGCCATCGCCATCTCCTAGATGTGCGCAGGTCTTAAGAGCATCAAAATGAAAGAGCACTCAGCTGAAATGTCAAACAGTAAAACTATCGACATCAGTAACGCCATCTCCAAATGTTAATGGAACTAACGAAGTTTTCCAAATTACGGAAAGTTTTCAAATAAAGCGAGACTCAAAGGGCGACGGAATGAAGGCATAATGAAGGCAGTACTGTGGAGATCATACCACCACTCGGGTGCTAATCTCAATTTAAAACGAACCTTAAACGATTGGTTTTAAATCCATAATGGCTTGCAAACATTACTTGAAAACTGACAATGAAAAACAACCTATATTGAATCAACTTTATATCAGATTCATAAAATACGCTATATTTTTTTTATGCAACTAGTTGATGGAACAAAGCATTGCCTCGAAGGTCACGCAGGTCACACACGTGCCCTACAATGCACTGCCCTGTGTCCATCAGCTTGAGGCATAGGTACAGATGTTTAGTCTCACGTGGCAGTAATTTCACCGGCACCCACACCCTTCAAACCGAAACACAGCGACGCTGCTTCACGGTAGAAATAGGCATGGTGGTAGTACGCACGCGGAGCTTACAGATTAGATTTGTTTTATAAACGAATTTCAGCTGTCAAGTACTTTAGGTTTTAATATATTATTTGGCATAGATACACTTGAGTTTGTAGTCGTTGGAGTGAAGGTTCTGCATGTGGACTATCTATTCTGTGCCTGAACTTAGATAATTAAATCTCTCGTCTCATAAAGGTTGGCTATCGGTAATCAAATTAGTCTTTGTGGCAATTGGTTTGAGTTTAATTTTAGCGCAGCTTGCTTAAATTTACTGCAATATTTATTAATTTTTAATATTTTATTTAGCGTTACCTAATTTTGCCGTTAACCCTAAAAAGAAGATTTGGAGAGAAATGCATGTACTTCACCAACAAAAAGCCTTACTCTTAGATCAGAAGAAGAAAGACTTTGTTTCTTTTTGTCTTTGTTTTTTTTCTGCTTAATTAAGTGCTACGAGTAGATTACGGTGTGTCAACATCAAACTACTTATTTTGAAATTTTTTGAAAAATAATTGAAAAATAATTATGTAGTCAACCGTATAGGTTGACTTAATCAGTCAGGGTCTATTGGTAAGCTCTTTGTCTAGATACTTAGGATAATTCTTAGGGTATGCTTACCGTGCCTAGGGATTAAAGTCGAGAGTAACTTCCTTCTCTTCAACTCCCGGGGGATGTATCCAGTTTCCAAGTTGAACTCAAAGCAGGTAAAGTCACAGGCGTGTTACTATGACTATCAGACCGGAATAAACCAGAATAACTTGCTTATACCGACTCGTCAATCGTGCAGCCAATTCGATAAGTTTAATGTTTTCGAAAGGCGCACCACAGAATAAGCAGTAGGTAAAGTAATATTTTTGCTTTGTTACTCTGACATTTTTGTGAGTTGTTTACCAAACAGCTGCGTGCCTCGGATCCCTTAGCACGAGGTTAGATGCGACAATTAATCCGTGGAAAATGGATAATTTGATCTAGGTATTACTAAATAGGGTCCCAATAATATCCAAATACAAGAGTTCGTAACAAAATCTGGTTACGTACAAGCTAAAGGGAATATTTTAATTGTTTTTTTTTATATATAATACAAACTAGTGTTTGACTAAAGATTTGACTGAAGTAAAATGTCAAAAGATGGGAACAAAATATCATTCCCATTTGTTGGATTGTTTCAAAAGAAGAAGTGACTCGATATGACCAAAAACTAGTGCTAACCCCCTAGTTCTTATAAATTTAGATTGAAAATGTGAAACGATTTTGTGTCGATAAATTCAGTTGTTTAATACCTTCGCTTTCTTGAGCGATTGGATCGAACGGCCACTTTGTCTACTAACAAAGGATAAATGTGAGTTTGACGGTTTATACTGTCATAGAATTGGTTAACAAGCTTTTAATATTAAATTGGTTTTGTTAAAGACAATCACGTCTAATAAGATCGGGTACCTATTAATAGGAAAAAGTTTGTCTTTGTTTTCGTATAATCTTATCACTAGCTTTCTCAAGCCAGTTAGGGGATAGGATTTTTTATGTAACCTGAAGAAGCTTTATTGTACGTGTGTGTAAAAAAAGCGTAAACCAGTGTTTCGTTTTTTTTGGATTTAAACATGAATGTTTCTTTCACCGTCTGAGACTGCTGTGTGTTATAGTACACATCAATTTAATATCTTTTATCTAGAGCCATCATCATCAACCATCTTAACCGATTGTTCTTAGACTTCTCTTTGCTTTGCCATTCCACACGATTAGGGTTTTTGCCATTTATAATTTCACCTGATGTTAAGTGATGCGGTCAACATTGTAGCAGGTAATAGTTATTTAAGAATAAATAAATACTGTAGACAAACCACACTATCTAGCCCCAAATTAAGCCAAGCTTGTACTATGGGAACCAGATAGCTGATACAATACTTAAATATATATTTTTTGTAAATACTTATTTATAATACAATATAACACCAGACAGAGAACAAACATCAGTGTTCACCACACAAATATTTGTTCTCAGTGGGGATCGAACCACGACCACGACCTACGGCGCAGAAGGCAGAGCTACTACTACCAACTGAGCTGAGCGGCCAGTCAAGAATACCTTGGCAAATGATAGTGATGATTTGCAGCACGCTTATCGCGATGCTCCGACCAGGCCCCCGCCTCGTCATGGTCATGGGGCAGCCTCACCATCACCAGCTGACAGCATCCGAGCCGCGACTCTTGGCTCTTCTCATCACGGCTCTGCAATACCTGGAACAATACCAAAAAGCTGTGATTCCGATCTTCAGGCGTTCGGAATATTGAAGTGCTATAGTATTTTTTTTACAGCCGATGTTTTACTGGTTTTTTGAATGTAGCGCCTGTTATTTCCTGTATTTTCGTTTTAAATATTAAAGCAGGCTGTTCCATAGAGAATTCACCTTTTTGTTTTAAGTAAAATATAAAAGTTTAATAAGAATATCGTGGTGTAGATTTCCGCTTGGGGTTTCAAAATGTTTCGGCGATCAAGTTACTGAAAAATGTTCAACCCTTCGCTTGCGCAATAAAAATATAATAAGTACTTTGTTAATATATTTATACAGTGATGAAAACTTCGTAAACTGGATGATTTTATTTTTTCTAAGGCAAAAATCTGCTTATTTATTGTGTTTTTTTCTGTCATAATGTACAATATGTAAGCGCCTCATTTATTCACTTACTAAAATACTAGTGAACAAAATTAATTAATAAGGATTTTAAGTTTTACGTTTAGTTTTATGACACATTTAATTCAAAAGCATGCATGGTACCTTTCAATCAAATCAATGAACGTTGCCTTAAAATCAGCCATTTCGGTAAATGAGCTAGTAAACTTCAGGCGGGCATAAAGCAGAAAATAAACTAAACCTTATGCTGTATTCACATTGGTTTTATTATAATAAGTATGATTAATATTATATACCTTTTATTTAATTTGTTTGGTTTTCACCCCAATACCGAAGCTCACCCCAAAAACTAATTGTGAGGTTCAAAAATGTCAATGTGGTTGAATTAAATATAATACTATAATACTCATATTATTTATTGCAATCTTCTTCTTCATATCGTGTCACTGGTTCTTTCGAACCAAGTGTGGTGAAAGGATTTAAATTTAAGGATTGCAATTAAGTAATTATGTTCTTATAGTTAAAAATGGTGAATACATAAATGCCCTTAAGTTTAGGGCATAGCAAAAAAAAAAAAAAAAAATATTACGTTTGGAGAGAGAGAAAGAGAGAGAATTTGTAGTATATTAAAAAAAAATGAATAATATTATATTTGGAGTGGAATTTGTAGCATATTAAAAAATACTTGAAATTATTATAGGAGCGAGGTGCATTTTATTGACCCACTTCTTCTTCTTGTCGTAGCAATAGTTCTTTCAAACCAGTATACTTCACAAATTGCAAGCCCTTTTGCGTGCATTTGAAACATGTTTTCGTACAGATACACTGATTACACAACATTTATACCTACTGTGACTAAACAAAGGCAAGATCTAGAACAATGGGATCTGGGACTACCTCAGTGTGCACCGTGCCCTATGACTTAAAACTGCTGATTCGGCTAGTCCAATCGATAGCGCTTGAAGCTTATAGTAGCTTACCGATCTATTTCAAGTTGATGTCGTAACATTCAGCTAATTGAATTCAAAATCAGTTCAGACATGACAACTCAAAAAAAACGTACCTAGCATCCAAATTCAGTAAAAAATGTGGGTAAATATTATAGCTTTTTCCCTCTTTGGTGTAGATTTATATAATTTTTTTTTGTTAAAAAATTTTTGGTCTTTTTATTGTATAAGTTGATAATGAATTAGTATCTTACGATACGACGATAAAAATGGTGAATTCGTATGAAACTTTGCAATTGAGTATTTTGACGAAATGGCACAAGATACAAAATGTAAGCGTTTCACTATCATCACGTTCACGATTACAAACTTGTCCAAAAAGCTTATACCTATTTGGTCCATATAAGAATTATTGTCCAAGTTGGTACTCAACCCACTAATTTTTTATTGGTAATTGAACTTATACTATTGGCCTAAGTATAAGTACCTACCTACTTTTGAATAAATAATAAATATTGTGGACAATCCACACAGCACTATCTAGCCCCAAACTAAGCAAAACTTGTACCTACTATGTGGAAACCAGATAGCTGATATAATACTTAAATATTTTTTTTTGTTAATTACATAGTTGGAATACAATATAACATCCGAGGTTAATCACGATCGAGGAACCTTTGAAGCACGTCCATCATCCATCCACCGACTCCCTGCGATCTTTATAATAGTAGTAATATTATGTAGGTGTATGTTTATGTAAATAGTGTTAGTTAATAGGTCATGTTAGATAATAAGTCTTCTGTTGCTCGCTTATATTCTGTACGCATGCTGTCTTCACCTGTAATTATAATAGCACTAGACTCTGTATTCTTAAGCACTATCTTGTTGTATTGTACTAGTGTTTATTATGTTGGTGATCAATAAATAAAATAATATAAAAATAAAATAAAATAAAATATTCATCGGTACATATGTACAAATCTTGTGGTAGAATAGTACAAAGTTAGGAACATCTTGATCCTTCGACCAGCATCCGGCGGAAGTGGCGCTCGTGCCCAGAAACTTGATTTATCTCGCGATCAAATTCAATTGTGTCAGACGAGAAATTGACTAAAAATTCCTCAGTCGACCTCTCGTGTTACACTTTTACAAATTTAAATTTATCTCTCTTGATTATAATGTATAATTTATAACCAAGCTCATTTCGGTGGTCATAAATCGTTGAAAATATCGGGAATATTCGCAAATCGGGGCTTTTGTCTTGGAATTTGTGAACCATAAGGCGGTTCATGTCGAAAGAAAATTTAGGGGCGCGTGTCATTTACTCACCTTTAGTACCTTTAGTGGGATTGGGGCGGTGTTGGCTTTTGCCCAGCAATGGGATAATGCGGGCTAATGTAATAGTAGGCACTATGTTTCAACCTGCTAGCTATATATTTTTATAAATCTACGCCTTCATATCCGTTAAAAAGCCATGCATCATTACTTGAAAGTCAGACTTCATAGTCAACTTATGTGATAGTTTGGTTTGGTGGAAAGTTTGGTGACTAAGATATAGTGTTTATAGAACCACTCTGACTAACAGGTCCCTGGATGTTACCAAAATTCACACAAATAAAGCCACAACCGCGACCCCGAGTGATTTAGCTGACAACTTACCCTCAAAGATTAACATTCATCCGATACAAGATCCCCTAATCTCGCTTACAGAAGCTTACGATTAATACCGCCATTATCACCTAATAAAATGTTTACAAGAGGTATTTTCCATTTTTTTTCATTAATCGTCTAAAGGAAAACGAACCGTAACCGTTTTCAATAGAATTTAAAATTGAAAAGCAATAGGCTGAGGTTCGTCGGCTGAATTCATCTTCCGTCGACGCCACAGGGCAGTTGTTCTTTTGACGTAGCTTCGTCTGCTGTCCTTCCTCAAAGATGAAGGAAAACATTATTATTTGACGAAATAATTGCCTTATCGAAGAAAAGGTCAATTCAGATGATTTCTTGATTGGATTTATAACGTTCTATTAATCCATTCAAGTTCTATTATTTTATAGAACGTAACCATCATGGGCCACTATTGAAACCAAAATTAACAAAACAATGTCCTCAGAAAAATGTTTATTGAAACAAGCATGAAGCTTTTAAATGTAATAGGTTACTTTCAGGCTTGACGCAACAGAATGTAGCAAAATTTTTATTAAAAAACCTATCTCACTTTGGTTCACTCAGCACAAATCCGTCCTCAACAAAGACAAATATCTAACGTTTTAAATCAAATGTAGGTCATCAAACCCAGATTCGATTCGAATAAAACGGCCCCTGAACGCTACCCAATAAATAAGGCAAACTCGATCGCTAACAGGGCTATTACACACTGCCTGCGAAGCGATAGCCGGCCCTGGCTATTTATCTCCAGTGAACACTCGCCTTTACTGCCTGTTTCACTTCCAATTAAAGAGCTCTGCAAGTTTAACTTCCTGTTGAGAAAAAAAAGTTTCACAATTGACATCTACTTAGGATATTTTGGATACTGGCTATTCAAAGCCAATAAAATGCAACCGAATATTCACACTAATTTTTAGACCTAACTTCAAGCGGATTCGATTTTTGGGTATAAAATTACCATGAACTTAGACCCTTGCAATAATTCAAATCCACAAAAACCAATTAAAAACATAATCAATATTTTTTTATTAAGAACTTAAAAAAAAGAACAAATGAAATATTTTGACATCCGCAACTATGTATGACAAATGTCAATGCAACACCACCTATCAGGTGTGTGTTCATATTGTGTCTCTGTGGAATCGAACTCGCACTTCTTGCGTTTTAGCTAGCTAATTCAAGTCAGTATGGTAACTGCTATATTACGGTCTAAAGCTGTAGTCAGTCTCAGTCTGTTGCTCTTAGAGCTTATTACACACTGCTGTTGCGCGATAAGACACAAGTCTAACCTCTGAGTATTCAAACGAGAGACCGCATCACGTCAGTTTAATGATTATGATGATCCAAAAATGTAATGATAACAATTATCTTATTAAAGTCAAGACATACTGCACTTATTTGTTAGGTTTTAGGAAAACTATAAGCACGCAAAACTCTTTGCATGACTTTGCATGACTTTGTATTAAAAAGAAAATCGTATGGAAAGTGCGTTAAAACGATTTAGTTATCTGTAAAAATGTAAAGTTTGTATACTTAATAAATAATTCCAAATTCCAAACAGTAATTAACGAGAAATCTAAATTTTTTGAGATATAGTTTCAACTGATTACCAAGATATCCTCTACTACAACATTATTATCAAGAGGAGGAGTAGCTCGGCAGTAATAATAGCGCTTACGCCTCACAAAAGTGAATATTTTCACCGTTTACAATAATGCGATTAAATTGAAAAGTCCTAAGCCTTTCCGTGGTAATAAGGCGCGTGACTTGGAATTTCCCCTCATCTTGTTATATTAAACCGGTATTAGAAGATCCCGGCAATGAGAGCATAACTCCCCTTCAGCAGTCGGGTAAAAATACCGTTATTGGAATTAAATAAAAAAATATCACTTTGTTAAAAAAATATGACTTTGGAATACACTTTGAATATTTTGAGAGGAAATGAACTGAAGTGTTAATAATGTTTCGATTACCTACCTTCCCTCTGATTTAATAAGCTTAAGTTGTTTTCTTTTTAAATGTTTTTCTGCCACGGCACGGGAGATGTTTTTGGGGAGATATTTAAAATCCGTTATTGAAATCGACTAATGAAAGTTAACACTAAATGTAAAATTTCCAACGAAAATTTTACCCTTTAAAAAAGTTGTACAACTAGAATGAAACCAGTTCACTTAAACGAATACATAAAATAACTTCTAAAATCAATATGAAGATAAAGATAATATCGACATCGAAAGTAATTACTTTATCGCCCCAAAGTCTGCATTCTATCAAACATTTTCAGTTACAGCGCCAGACACTTTCATAACTTTTTTCATTTTCCGAAAAAATACCTTTCTGTGGGATTGGTCCAAGTCACATTAACCACGCCACGTAATCCACATTATTTCCAAACCGACGTTTAAAGTTTCATTTCGAGTGTCAGAGACACTTCCCTCTCCCCCACCCCTCAGGGGGAACAAGTGAGACATAAAATGAAATATAGCCGACCCTCCGCACAGTGGCGCTTTTTTATTGCCCCTATGTAAAGCTTGTAAAAAAATTACTCAGTTTTTACAGTTTGGTAGAACAGCTAGGCCATTTCACGAATATATCGATAGGTGATCAGTAGGTCTATCACAAGCTCTGTCTTGCTCTGTCTCTAGCTCTACCTACAGAGTTTGAAGTACACGATAATGATGTATTTATATATATATATTTATTTTTAAGTTTATGTAACTCACACTAAAGTTTCTACTAACACTTTATGGATCCCGTTGTCTGACATTAAATAAATAATAATAATAAAGTTTATTCACTAGCTAGCTTCCTACCGTGAAGACTCAGTACTGTGTGGGTGTGTCATAAAACTTCCCATGTGCTTTAAATTTTGCCTCACTTATAAGAATATCACCGTTAGTGAACTGCACTATTTCCTATTTTTCAAATATTTTACATCCATCCCATCCATCCATCAGTCAATGAACAGGAAAAATAAAAAGCTTCCTTCTGCTGCACTGCGACCCCGCGACAAACTTGTTATTTATGTTACAAAGTAAGACAGCTCTTTTGTTTCCGCCATGGTTTTTATTTGGAGTCGGGACGAGGTGGCGATAATTTTTATTATTTCTTCCTATTTCCATACTCGACGTCTTTATTTTGAGTTGGAATACTCGCAGCATATACTCCGAGCAAAACAAAGTATTAGTCAAAATGGATGGCTTATATTTGTGTGTTGGAAGTTTAATAAAAATATTTCACGGTTGAAATTTGCTTAGCAAAAAAAAAATAAAGTCTGTGCTGAGACATCCTAGTTTATAATTATTATGAAAGTCAAAAAAGGTATGCCTAAGGTACAGATAAGGTATACAAAGTGGTAATCTAGTAATAAAATAGAATACACGAATGTTTAAATACGCTCTGAAATAGAAAAGGAGCCGCAAATGAGATCCCTGGAGAACACTGTTTCAGTTTCCCCAAAAACCGCTTTTATATTATTTATGCTGGACGTTTCTAAGGTAATTTTAGAACCGACGTAGCAGAACGCCTTGGAGACTTGGAAACCTAACTTATATGAAACTTCACGATTAAATTAATTAGCGCTACACAGTCGCAAGCTTTGGTAGGATCGGAGAATGTTGTGCTACTGCAAACTTAACTTGATGAGACTTATAATTGCAATTATCTCATAACTTCTTAATGCTCTATTATTAACTTTACAATTTGAATAATATAACCAGCTGACAAGATATACCATTACTAAAAGGAAGCCTGTACTAGTATACCTGAAGGAAGTCGTATATACAGCTATCTACATCTCATAGGGGAGCCGGGAGCGTCTTATTAGCCGCGAGTTGATTAAACGTGTAGGCTGACATACGAGTACACTCGCGTATTCATACCTGATATAATTACTTACATTCGTAATGATCTGAATATAAATGTTACTTTAGAAGTAATACTGCTGGAGTGGGTTGACATTATACTCTAAGCATTATTTATTTAATTAAATAATGTTGATATATTTTTTTAAAATTATTGTTTTTTTTAAGGGTTTGGGTCCCCATGGGACGCCAAGATTTTACCTATTCCGAAGATTAGGTTTGTTGATAGCCTAAATTGAAAAAATATTTATTCCGATTAGGCCAGGATTTAAAAAAATATATGCGTTTAAAAATATAAGGCTGCCTGGTTTATAATTGCAATATGCTTTAAAATTTGAATTTATTTGCATGGTGCCACTATGATATACTAATATCAGTAAAGCTTAGTATTTCCTTTTATAGTACGATATTGTGAAGGAAACAAAATATTTAAAGCTTGTAGAAAGTAATACTTTTTTGTTTCCAAATTGCGACAAGAGAAATATAATATTATGAAAGTGTTTATTACTCGAATACTAAGAAAGCCTACTTTCCATTTAAACATGGATCATGATAGTCTGTTGATATTTAATCCAACATTAATTGTTTACTCGCAACACCCGAGATTGTTTTGTTAGTAAATTAATATTTAATGTTAGTTGCTGCAAATAATTTAACTGGAGTTGCACCAAAAGTAATTATATATTGCAAAATGTATTCTTTCCATCTGCAAATGAAAAATCGGTCCTAGTTCATTAGTATTCTGCACCTGGATGGCCTGTTTTGAGAGATAAACGCCGCTGAGCCTCGATGCTAACGAAACGTGTTATGCTCAAACAAGTTGGATTTTAATATTTTGTTTGGCAAAATCATTTAATTATCATAATAATGATTATCCCGACACAGATCATGGGTAATATCACTGTTAATACCCTACAAAGGTGGTCAAAGGAAACCTTCAGAAGATAGGCAGCAGCTTCTCCAGAGTTCCTAACACCAATACGGCCATAAATCTGTCTGGCAAGCGTCAGGGAAAACTTATTAGTATTATCCAACAGTGGAC
This sequence comes from Thera obeliscata, assembly GCA_947578465.1. NCBI lineage: Eukaryota > Metazoa > Arthropoda > Insecta > Lepidoptera > Geometridae > Thera > Thera obeliscata. Next base: position 14,538,472 of record OX387912.1, on the reverse strand, counting down.
TAATCCCGGTTGATGATGATGAAATAGTTTTTACACTAGCAACTTAGTTTATCAAAGAATGGCGCTATGGTTTGAATTGAAAGCATTAGTGGGTTGCGAATAACAAATCGGAAAATATCCCAAAAATATGCTACTTCTACCAGACATCTTAATTTTCTATAGGATTGTTTATAAATCGAACTATAATAAACTTAAATATCTACTAAGTTTAGATTATGGAACGACACTGCTTTATATAAATTAAATTAAACAAAGACAACGAAGAGAAAAATGAACAAACTATAAATCAAAATCTTCCCATTTGCACGCCATGAGCGATTCTAGACTCTATTTCAAAGGATTACAGTTAGTTATCGTGAGTAGTGCAGTAAATTAAAAGAACTTCTGCGAGAACTGGTGTAATTTTCTTACAATGTGTGCAAGTGTCGAGTGCTCAGCGAATGAATAAAAAATATGAGCTCTGACCTACTTCATATTATATTATAACAAAGGCTATTATCACAAAAACAACATAGTGTTTGAAAAATACGTTTATTCACTAACTGGCAGCCGATTTATTTATTTGAAAGAGCATTTACGTATTCTGTAGATGATCGAATCATCGAACTTTATACATTTAATTATAGCAAACAGTAGTAATAGCTTTTGACGAACATGTACATACATGCATAGCTATATTATGGAGCAATTGTGTAGGTAGGTAGAGTCATTAGTATAATATTTTCTCAATCATGCTCTGAAATTTGAGCATTATTTTGAAAACCTTCTTCCAGATAAATCGAAATCGTTGTACTGACCAAATACAGCAACGGCCGACTTAAGTTGTATGACAATATTGTTGCTTAGTTTGGAGCTAGATAGTGTTGCGTGGATTGTCTATACATATATTGATCTATAATATTATTTAATACTTATTTATACCTACTACTATTTGTACCTACTACGAGAAGCCTTAGCCCCAACTAGGCATTGATGGACGGCCGAAGCCAACATACGTATAAAAAGTATGTGGGCCTCGGTCGTTCTTCAATCAATGCCTCTCCTGCTGGTCGCTGCAGCAATGTACTGTTTTACTATTTTTTTTATATTTTTATTAATTAGACCTTGAAAAACAGTAGCAGTTATTTAAAATCAAATCAAATATTTATTCAGTTACTTATTCTAAACTCACTCTATTGTGTATAATTAACTCTATTGTGACATTAAATGCGTTTGAGTATACCTGTGTTAAGATATCCCGCTTAATCTTATTATATTTTTATCCTATCTTAATCTAAGGACATCTTGATAAATATCTTCGTTCTGATACATACTCGTAAATTGCTAAAATTATTGTCCGCGTAAAATTTAATTTCGTCCAATATTGAAACAGTGGGACTAAACGATTCAATAAAATAAAACTACGTACCTTCAAAGGGTCGGGTCTGAGAGAGAAAATACTACGGAAAGAGAGTCTCACGGATCTCACCTGAGAATATTGTCTATTGAAATTAGTTTATGTTTTGTTGTGTATTCCTTTCACAAATCTAGCTTTTTATTTTTACACATTAAAAAAAAAGCTTCTTAGATGGATATAACGACCACGCAAAAACTAAAATTCTTTTTCATAGTTTTTCGGCGGGTAGGTGTCAAAAGGAAAACACCGAAAATTTTTATCTCCTTATTTTTAATTTCTAAAAAACAGTTTTTGCTCACTGAAATCAGATATTTATGTCTATTAATATAGTTTGAAGTACTTTACCTGCCACAAAGTGTTATCTCCTTAAACACTACACTGGATCACTTGGAAAACACAATCTAAAATTTGGACATCACTGACACTGTGAGATGGAGGAAATGCGGGAAATTCAAGGCTCCATGGCGCAGATGCAAGCTCTCTTCACAGAGCAGATGGTAGCATACGAAGGTAAGCTGCAGAAGCAACCTGATGGCCCAGCAACAGTGGCAAGTCTAGCCGCTGAGTTCTCTGCGTTTAAGTCCTTCGTCTTGTTGGCTATGAGAGGACTGCAAGCTCAAGTGCAGGCTACTGCGCAGGCTGTAGATCAGCTTGAAATGTTGAGCCGCCGAAAGCATCTTCTCCTTCATGGGGTGCCCGAAGAGAAGAATGAGGAGGCCGATGGCACTGTGGTGAAGGTTGTTGTAGACCGGCTTAAGATGTCTGGTTTCTCTACTAGCCAAATCAATCGCTGCCACAGGATGGGCCGCTTAACATCTGACCGCCCTAGACCAATTCTGGTTAAGTTTCGGGATGAGTCTGTTCGTGACAAGATTTGGTTTGGTAAAACCCAACTCAAGGATACCGGCATAACTATCTCAGAGTTCCTGACTAGAGCTCGCCATGAAGTATTCATGCAGGCCAGGCAACGTTTTGGCATCAACAAATGCTGGACTCGAGAGGGCTACATCTTCGTGGTTGGGCCTGACGACAACAGACGCCGCATTAGCAGTCTTGCTGAGCTCGATAAACTGTCGGGTTCGCAGGCGGCTTCGGCTGTGACGCCTTCCTCTGCGGCAGCGCCTCCTGCCACGACACCCTCCCCTGCGGCAGCGGCCAAGCCAGCTGCAGTCAGGGAGCCCGCCGCAGCGCCGAAAACGAGGCGTGTTGTGACGAGGAAGTGACATCGGTCCATGTTTCAGTGTGTTTGCATCGCAAATAGGTACATAACACAGTGAATTTCAGTCTATTGTGGGTATTATTAGCTTGTTCTTTTTCAAATGTTTAACACCCACTTTTTAGAAAAAAACACTAAATCATCTCAGTCATTTTGCTACCGTCTCTGTAAAATCCAAACAAAACAGCAATCAATCATCCATCAGTCAATCAAATGTCACAATGAAAATTTTGCTGTCAATGTCATCTATAAGAAAGCAGAAATGCGTTCAGAAACTGTTGTGTATCTGCGATATCATTTTGTATACGTTTTATTACTTGTTGCTTTTTTTTTTTCTTTCTTTTTATGTTTATCTTCGATTTTCTTTGTAAGAATTACTTGATCGACTCTCTTCCAACACTGCTGGCAGGTGCTGGTAAAATTAATTTGGTAAAAGTAAATTGTTTTAGATTATAATTTATAATTATACATTTCTGGTAGTTATTGATATTTTTATTGATTTTTAGACTTTTGAATTCGTTTGGTATGTCATCTAGTAGTAGTGACACCGAAAACTTTTTTTCTCTATCATCCGACGAAGACAACGACAATAATGGTGACTATAGTTTTTGTAGCATACCAACTCTATCTCAAACTATTGAGACCCAGTTCTCTGATGTCTCAAAACATTTTAACGTTATTCACATTAATGCACAGAGCATTCCGGCTCACTATCCCGACATGCTGGCGTCATTCGACCATAAAAACATCCACGCTGTTTTAGTCTCAGAGTCATGGTTAAAACCATGTTTACCTACGACATCTTACTCCTTACCTGGTTTCATTCTCATAAGAAATGACCGCACCGATGGACGCGGTGGAGGCGTGGCTATATACTTACGCGCGCATATTCCTTACACTGTGGTTCACATGTCGTCACAACCTCCATCACCTGGTGCAGGCGAGCATCTTTTTGTAGAAGTTCTCCTTTGTCGCACGAAGGTACTACTCGGAGTCTACTACAGCAAAAATTCCCATAACAACTTTTTCCGCTCTTTTGAAATGCTTCTCGAAAATCTTACTCCAGCCTATAGTCACAACATTATTATGGGTGACTTTAATACCTGTCTCCTCAAGCAGGACACTCGTTCAATTTCTTTTGAAAGCCTCACCAAAGCTAGTAACTTTACCATCCTTCCTTTAACTGCTACACATTTCTTCCCAAATTGTAATCCCTCTCTCCTTGACCTGATACTAGTTTCTTCGCCAAATAATGTTTCTAAGCACGGTCAAACTTCTGCTTCCGCCTTCTCATACCACGACTTAATTTTCCTCTCCTACAAAGTGCGGCCGCCGAAAGCGAAACCAAAAATAATCCAGCAGCGTAGCTTTGGTAGCATGAACCTAGAGAATCTTCGCGAGGATGCTCGGAAAATTGACTGGTCTGAGTTAGTTAATGCTAGCAGCGTTGATGGTATGGTAGATTGCTTAAACTACGAACTCACGAAGCTTTATGACGCACATGCCCCCTTTCGCGCCGTCAAACTTAAGCATCTTCCTTGTCCATGGCTTACGGATGAGATCCGCCTAGCCATGAACAGGAAAGACATTGCCAAGGTACGCATGAAATGCAAGCCTACTGAAGCAAATATAGAGAAATACCATGACCGACGCAATCACTGCAACAGGCTGTGTAGAGACGCACAACGCCGACATATTCACAACTCTGTAGATAATACTGATCCATCTAAAGTATGGAAATTTCTTAAAACATTGGGAGTTGGTAGATCCAAACAAGAAAACATTCCTAAAAACTTAGACATCAACCTTCTAAATCAACATTTTACTATCTCTTCCACTATTGACTCTTCCACTAAACTTAATACATTACATTATCTTTCATCTCTACCAACCCCAGACATTCCTTCATTTAATTTTACTCAATTTGCCGATTGTGATGTTAAGAAGAGCTTAGCATCCATCACATCTAGTGCCGTGGGAAGTGACAGCATCAGCCGTAACATGGTTGTACCAATACTTGATGAAATAATTCACGTCATCACTTACATTTTAAACGCTTCTATTGCAACCAGCACATTCCCTACGTCCTGGAAAGAAGCTCAGATTGTTCCCTTGCCCAAAAAATCCAATCCATCTACCTTATCCGAATACCGTCCTATATCTATCCTTCCTTATTTATCAAAAGCTCTTGAACGCCTTGTTCACCAACAGCTAAGTTCCTTTCTGTCCGAAAACTCCCTCCTCAACTCTCACCAATCTGGCTTCCGCTCAGGCCACAGTACCGTCACTGCACTGGTAAAAATAACCGACGACATTCGGTTTGGGATGGATAGCGGAAAAGTCACAATACTATCACTACTCGACTTTAGCAGCGCCTTCAATAACGTTGACTTTGATCTTCTTCTCGGTGTACTGGGTTCTCTTAACATATCTCCAACGGCAATTGACTGGTTTCGTAGCTACTTATTTGGGCGCCGGCAGCGAATACGTGTCGAAGATACTTACTCTTCGTGGTGCACGCTCTCAGCCGGTGTCCCTCAAGGCGGTGTCTTATCTCCTCTACTCTTCAGTCTTTTCACAAACTCTATTTCTCTAAACTTAATATCTTCCTACCACCTGTATGCAGACGACTTACAAATTTACCAACAGACCACTACTGATAACATAAATGGAGCCATTAGCCTTCTCAACTCTGATTTGAACCGAATTTGTGACTGGAGTAAAACCTTTGGACTCACAGTAAACCCAAATAAAACACAGGTGATATTGTTTGGTAGTCACAAACAGATTCCTAAAATTAATCTTGCTCAACTACCAGCCATAGTATTTGATGGAACACCGATACCAATAAATCAGACGGTGAAAAATTTGGGAATCATAATGGACAGTAAGTTGACTTGGGAACCATGGGTAAATGAACTCAGTCGGAAAATGTTTGCATCGTCTGGGTCGTTACGTAGACTCCGAAATTTCCTACCTACCGCTACCAAAGTTATGCTTGCGCAATCACTTTTACTCCCCATACTAGATTACGCTGACGCCAGCTATCTCGACCTCTCCGAAGTCTTGCTAAATAAACTTGAGCGTCTACAAAACCTCTGTATTCGGTTCATATTTGGCCTACGCAAGTATGACCATGTCTCAGAATATCGCATGAAACTCAAGTGGCTCCCTATCCGCCTTCGCCGGAATGCACATATTCTGTCCCTTCTCTACAATATTCTTTTTAATTCTAACTCTCCGCCTTATCTCAAGGAACGCTTTCAGTTCCTGCACCAAGCCAACGATCGAAATCTTCGATCTTCCGAAACCTTACAGCTTTCTACTCCTGTCCATAGTACTAAACTGTATGGCAAGTCTTTTACCATACAAGCTGTACGGCTATGGAACTCTCTCCCTCTGTCTGTCCGTTTATCTAAATCTGTCCATATTTTCAAAACTAATGTCACCAATCATTATTTGTCCTTGTCGTCTACGTGCTCGTAAGATATTATTTGTCCTTAAGGATTTATGTTTAATATGTGTAGGTTTAAGTTAGATTATCTAATGCTATATTGTTAAGTATGTATTATAGGTTATAGGATTCTTTTTGTGGTTTATTTTGAATTTAATCTGTGTTTTATTAGGTTATTAGTAGGTATATAATTTTAGCAATATCGGGATTTTGCTTTTGTACACCACCGTTTTTCTGTTCTCGTAAAATCTCTCCATCCAAAGGTTGTCTGGAAGAGATCGCTTTTAGCGATAAGGCCGCCCATTGTACCTATATTTGTAATGTTTCTGTTATAATATGTTTCTTATGTGTACAATAAAGTATTAATCTATCTATCTATCTATCTATCTATTAACAAAATATCAATCTAAAATCCCAAGTTGACTTCGGCAAGTCACTTAGTCTTACTATGGGCCTGCGTACACCTAGGTCGCTGGCCATAGCGATCAGTGAAACGCTGAGAAATATCACTGTCAAATTTGACAGCGTTTCACTGATCGCCGCCGCCAGCGACAAAGACCAGTGGTCTTAAGGCAAAGACCACCGTAATGTACTTCTCGCTCGTACATTTCGACTCTTACTATGATACAAAATCACTGAGCGTTGTTGCACGAAGTATAGTGTCTTAAGATTATTTGTAAGGTACTGCTCACTGTGCCTTCTCAATCATCCGTGGTCGCACCATGCTCTAATATTGTTACTCCCCGGCACAGAGCAATAGACAACTTCAAGGTAAGTCCCCCGGGACCGATCTGGTTCTATTGTGGACCACGTCGGAGCTGGAACGCTTGGGATGTGATTTAAGCGGTTTGTATCACTTGTTCTGGCGATGAAGTCACTCAGGTCAGAACTATCATGTTTTGGATATTTCAGTACAATGTTTTAAAAAAAAAAATTACTGGACTTAATATTATATTATGTCTTAGCTCATACGTCTTGTAAACATCTATGGGAACTCTATCTAAAACCAAAATAATAGACCGCTTACACGACACATAATTGAGCATTAAATCTTCAGAAATCATGATTTAAATTTAGGGCAGCTTATGAACTATAGTTAAACATAATTTTGTAAAAACACTTTAAATTATTCATATTGAACAAGTCCGAGAGATATCTCAACAAAAAATTTAAAGTTTCAAGTTGTAACAGAGTTTAAATGAGCGTTAATTTTTCAGTTCCACTCTTGGAAAACTGTCTGTTTCACAAATTGTGTTGATAACTTTTGAAAACTAATTGAGATGATACCAACTGCGAAACTGGTTTCTGATCCAACGTTTTCATTTATTTGCTCATCGGGGTTTATATTTACCTTAACTTCCTTCAATTTTAAGTAGGCCTACCACAAGCTCTGGTTTTGAGTCTGTGTGAGTGCTCACTAGTGTATTATACTGTGTGTGTGTGACGTTTAGATGTAGGATTTTTTTTAGTCAATACATGAATCTCTCTGGGAAATCTGGTTTTGAGTCTGTGTGAGCACAGACTCAAAACCAGATTTCCCAGAGCCAGACACAGAGCCAGACAGAGCTTGAGGTAGGCCTACTGGTATGCGTGAGAAGTTTAGGCTCGGTTATGTGTTTTATTACACAATGTGGAACTGATCAATTGGAAAAACTTCTAATGATCTTAGCGTGAGTTTTATACGTTTCGCATAGCATGACCTCCTATACTTATTACTAGACGTATCAATCATAAAGCTTTTTATTTGAGTACCATGCTAATAAAGCCACGGAAGCTTTAAAGATCTTGAACAAATAATACTTTTATATTTTGTGCCGTGACTATTTTTAATATAGTATTCTTTTTAAGTTGAGGAAATTTTGAGGCCGAGTTCAAGGTAAAACCATTGTCAAGGGAATACTGAGAAGGTTACTTATTTAGAAAAGTTAGACGGATTACAGCAACTGCTCAATTATGCACAGAATTTGAGGGTAATCTGAAAAAAAGAAAGGTTGAAAAGGTTCCAGAGCCCATTTTCGAACAAAAATCAGGGAACATTCTCAGAGTGAATACAAGGAAGCTGGTGGATTGTGCTATTATTTACATTTGTAATTCTTTATTTAAATAAATCCAAAGTGCGCGTTACCTTAAAAAAAACATGTAGACGCAGGTGCATCAGGCGAAAATGAATGGAACTGCTGAAAAGCTGCTATCTATCTATCTAACACTCCAACTTAGTGAGACGTAGGCATATACAAAAAAAAATGATATCTAAATCCAGTTTGTTTAGCACTCCATACTTTCGTTTATATTACTCTTCAGCTAAAGATTTTCAGTTAAAATATTTAATACAAGCGTACAAACCTCAAAGACTCGGGTTATTAATTAGGGTAAATTAATATCCTAATATTTGACGGGTACTAATAAGATTCATCTTACATTCTTGGAATCTAAAAGCAAAATAGGATCTTAAAATATAATCCTTAAAAACGATATTATTACAATACATTAACAAAATTTAAAAATTATGTAAAGAGAGTAGTCAGAAGCAAGTCTATACATTACCGATCGGTATTATTTTTGACAATCGGTATTGTGAGGCTTTTGTATACACCGCTCAACCTCAGGTGTTCCCTCTGCTTGTTCGTGACGGGTTTACAAGCTCATCGTTACTGATGTACAACTGGGTTCATCTCTATGTTTTCATTTTGTTTTTTGAAAACATTGTTACACGACAGAAATTATAGTAGTAACAATAATCATACAATAATTTTGTAGTTTATTTTCAATGCGTTAATAAAACCTTAGTAAACCGCCAAAATTACATTATAATCATTAAAATAACAACATTATGCTGTTAAGATAAGGTTCATAAAAGAAATGGCAAACAAGATCCTGGTACCTATTGTCCCAATCGTGGTCCCGGACGTGGTTACCTTCAACCGAACTCCATCTTTATTCCTGAGGGGTTTAAGCTGATGTTACCATGACAGCGTCTGGATGATGCTTAGGGCTATTTTAGGGATATGCTTCTATTTTTATGTTTTTGTCAAGAATGCTAGCTGTTTTGAGATAATTGAGTAGCTACGGTGGAGGATATACACTCTGACAAGGTACCACCCGCGGCTTTGTTTGCGTAAAGTTATCTTTATGTCATCTGTAATTTGAAATTATATTTTCCTCTTGTTTTGTCAAGTCGTTTACTTCACTGATATAACACAATATTTACCATTTCATTGTGAAAAAATAAAGTAGTTCGAATTGTACCATGCTTCTTGCAATTTCATTTCATTTCAATATTTAATATCGTCATGTAAGAAAAAGTGGCTCGCATATTTCGTCGGAGACCGACATAAAAAAATTCATGATATAGATATATGTTAAATTAAAATAAATCGGTATGTCAGAATAATAATAATAGTAAAAAAAAATAATTAATTAAAAAAAAATCATAGAACATAACAACATAATTGAGCAAAAAAACTAAACTTATCTAAACGGGATTTGAACCCACGACCTAAGGCTTAATTTATTAGCTACCATCACATCCCAATATACCACCATAATTCACCATAAATTGTAGATATATGTATAAAGTCTATTATTGTATGTATTGTGTGTGAATGAAAATGAATTATTGAACATTCGTAAAATGTAAACGTTGCTTTGTCCTAATGTCAGCGGCAGGTTATAATTGCGCTGCATTGAGGCTTTTGTGGGTCACAGCTCAACTAGAATACCCAGGTTAGGGGATCCGATGGGTAGTGACTTTTATTCCGTAGTTCCATAAGTATTTTCATGCTTATAAAAGGAGTAAAATATGGCGAGCGGGTCTGAAGTAAGCCGGTTGTGAAAATGGCCAATGGCTACTAGTTGCAGAGGTCTTTGCTTAGTGGCTCGTCGTATGCCTCAAGTTGAAAGTGCATCGTATAGCTCGTTCCTGACGTGCGTGACCTTCGTGGCAATGCTTTGTTAGATGCCATTGTTGTATTTGTACGTGTTAATAATTGCGTGGTGTGATTTTTTTTGAATTCTTTGGCTCTTATTACTGCCAAAGATTTACTTACTACTAAAGACTTACTCTATATTGATCATTGCATGTAATCTAGATGTAAGCAAAACAGTGAAACGCTTTTAAATATCACTGTGATATTTGACAGCATTTCACTGATTGCTATTGCCATCGCTAGATGCCATCGCTAGATGTGCGTAGGCCTTTACTGAATCCAACATTAAAACTGCACAATTTAACACAAGCACCTCAACTGGTAAGAGAAATGAGCAGTGCTATTTCTATCACACACAGCACAATTAATTGTAAATGTAATTGAATAAAAAATTCACTAGGAAATATTAAAGTGACCTGTTATTTGAAAACGAGGTTTAATAAAACATTACGTTTTTTTTGTCACGTTTTTATTCCGTCATATCGTTATCATTTAGTGCAGCCTAGTATTATTTGTTTGCAAAGAATGACTAAGCTGATGTGTTTCCACTGTGACAGTAGGCTGTATGTGACAGGCCTACCCCATGGCTTTTTGTCGTTCAATGTTAATGCGAAACATAATTTTGAGGTTGTGTAACTATGTGTAACCCAGAGTGGATCACGTACAACTGGCTTAGTTAAACCTTCTTTAGTTTTAAATAATATTCCTCTCTAATAATAGGCCTCTTTTAATAATTTCCGGCGTGACAATCTACCTTTTCAATTTGCTAACTTCCTTCATACCTGTAAAAACCATGAAGGGTATGCAAAACTTATACATAAATCTATTGAGAGTGGTTAATGTTGTGTTCCCTTGGGGCACAAGAAGAATACCAGCACTCTAAAAGCTCTGAAACTATTGTGATTCGCGGCTCCTGTATGTTTGCAATCAATCGCAGAGACGGTTACTACGAGTAGTTCTTCGTTAGTCTATTTTTGGTTGTTCGTTCATCGATTTGTTCTATAGAATGGGCTCATGTTTGGCTTTGTTTTTTCTTTATTCTTTTTTGTACACACATACAGATGATAAATAAAAATTGTAAAGTAAGCATGTACAGAGAGCTTAACCCTAAATAGAGTTTTCTACCAGCAAACCTCGGAACCTTGGATTAACAGTGTTTAATTATCTCACGTGATGTGAATTTACTGACGTAAAGGCGTTACCGGAAATGGCCTATAATGTTTTTAATGACTACTAACAATGTGCTTATCATATTTTATGGCTATTCATATACTTTGAGCAGGCCTCATAGTTTTGCTTTATTTTAGCCGGAAAACGCTTTGAATATTTAAAATCGCTTATATGTACTTGTTTTCGACGTATATCCAGGTGTATTGGTATTTTATATTGGTACCGCCAGGGAGCTATAAGCGACGCACAGGACAAAGGAAGCTGGCCGAAGATGAAATAGGCATATCCCCAGCAGCGGGATACCAGGCTGTATGAGATAATGATATTGATATGATTGATTTCTGAAGCAATGGTTACCACTTAACATCAGGTGTGCCCATACGCTTGTTAAAAAAAAACGTTTGGAGCGTCCGCCAAAATTTATTGTTATATTAAATTGAAATGAAATTAATTAATTTAATGTTAGGTATAACAAAAATAATGCTTTTTAACGTGTTAATAAAAAATAGAATAGTTCTACGTAGGTATAGTAAAATGTTAAATATTTTTGATTAAAATCTATTGTGACTATTGAAAACATTATAGTATATTATTAAAATAATTAAATTCATTTTAATCGTAAATTATTTTTAAATCAGCTACAAATATCTTAAAACTCACCTTTTAACTGTCCAAAAGCCACAATTACTTCAGTCACAGATACCTCCCACCACAAAACCAACTATTCAATCCTTAAAAGCCACGTTTCTATCGCCGCGGCCGAAAAACCAAGCTCCGCAACTCGAAAACTTTTCGCGGGAGTGGAAAAAAAATCCACAAAGAGGATCGACACGGGCTCAGCCAGCGACGACCGGCGGGACACTGGCTCAAAACGACGCTCCGCACCTTCAAAACGCTCCACTCTGCTACATAGTAAGATCGAAATTTGATCGTAGTTAGAATGAATGCGCGCTAAGACAGTCCGTTGGCTATTTAACGTGAAAAAGTGACGTTCACGCATGCGCGACCGTTTACCCCGATGCAGTTGGAGAGATGCGTTTGAGAAAGGATGAGCTGGGTTGGAATGACAGCGTTCGAATTTTGAATGCTGGAGAGATTTCTAAAGTACGAAAAACTAGTTGCGGTGCCCTAACAGGGTTTATGTTTGAAACTAGTCTAATGTACTGTATCTAAAACATATTTAAATGCAATAAATTATTTGAATATGAATTTTGAATTTAAATTTCTATGAACTTTGACAAGATGAGAGAGAAAAGGATGAACAGGGGATGTGTTCTTTTTTATTTGTTTTTATTTTGTGTTTTGATGCTTTTATAATCCTGCGCACGTCTAGGCAATGGCGATGGCGATCAGCTGAAACGCTGTCAAATACCTATCCCTGTTTTATTTGACAGCGTTTCATCTGATCGCCATCGCTATTGCCTAGACGTGCTCATACCTTAAGAGAGATGTAGGTATACCTATATCGATGATTAAATGCAATTTATTTATTTTAGTTTTTTAGTAGCAGAAGTTCGTTTCTCGGCACAAAGTAGGTATGTTGGCACATGCAAAGAAATATCTAAGGTAAATAAGTTAGTCTCTTACCGTTTGCCTACTTCGTTATTCAAGGAGCTGCGGTTCGATCAAATCATTCTATGTCAATATTTCGATTGCATTATTAATTCATATTCCTATTAATCTATTGTTGTGAGACTCTGAGAGAGCCAATCTAATCTTTGGGCCCTTGAGATGAATAAATGCGTGAATTGTCAAGCAATTTTGTGCCCATAGTGTTGTCATAATCCGGCTTTTAGTTTTTGTTTCCGGTCAAAAAGTTTATTTTTTCAGTTTTTTTTTATTTATAGGCTTGCGTTTGACCGCAATCTCACCTGATGGTAAGTGATGATGCGGTCGCCGGTGTGGCATGCTCATCTAGAAGACACTTATTCACTCTTGTCTTGAAAACGTCCAAGTTGTAGGTGTTCGAGAAGCCAGTCGTTGTAAAAAATATTTCAGGAGCATTCATTAATAGGTTAAGATTATTGAAATCACTACATAAAACTTAGATTTTTTAAAAACCTAATCAAACAACAAACGAGGTATATTTATGCAAATATTTAAGGCAGAGACCGCCGTCAATGTTTTTCTCGCTCGCACATTTTTGACTCTATGACAGATATCCAGCACCCCTGGTGTTGTTGGTGTCTATAGGCGACGGGGACCACTTATAATTATGGTGGGCCTTAAGCCCGTTAGTCTATCATTAGGATAAAAAAAATATACAAAATCACTGAACTTATGTACTGGAAATCGCGAGCAATCCGTTCAAAGTGTAAAGTGAGAAGTTGTTGCACGGAAATCAGCGTCTTAATAATATTTTAAAGGCAACACTTAATATAGATAGAGGTTTATTTACTGGAGACAATAGTTTTTTTTTTAAAGTCTCCGACGAAGCAGACAGAAATGAGCTACTTTACTAGTATTTCTCGCCCAACCTTATCCCCAGATTATTGAGTAGTTAGTACGTGTATTGGCTCCGATATAACTGATTTGACGGTAATTGCTTTTGATTTAGACGGCTGGGTGGCTAAAATGATTGGATGCTTAGCCTTTATGCATGACTAGTCGAATCCCACGCGTTTTTGTTTGCTTAAAGTTTTTTCCATACAGACCATCCCGCTGCAGTCTTTCAGGGGCGTAGTTTTGGGAACTCTTCTTATAGGACATCCAGAAATATACCCTCCAAAATTCATACTCCTAGTACTATAGTTTAGGCTGCGCGTTGATTATCAGTTAGTCAGTAACGTTAGAGTTTTAACCATCATTATCATCATCTTCAACGAAACACCGTGCCATAATTCCAGTCGAACATCACTTACAGGGTAAGTTTGTTTGACTATTTAAGTGGCTAATAAAAAAATTAAAGTTAACAATAGTTTTGAGCTAAAATAATGATCGCTTGGGAAAAGTATTTCTTGTTATTTTGATATCCCAAAATATAATAACTTGCTCCTATACCTCAGTTTTATAACTTACTTCCAGATTCGTCTCTTAGCATTATAAAAAAATAAGACTGTTTGGTACTTTTTGTTGTTTTTATATCTAAACATAATTAAAATATTAAGCAAGTGATGTCTTCAATGCAAAAATTCATTATTTTAGTTTTTTTATCTAATTAAGGATGTTCATTTGCATACTGTTTTTGCTCGTTATAGTATTTATAACTCTGGCAGGCATAAAACAATTCTAAGGTTTGATAGAAGCGCCATTTTACCCCCAAACCGCATAACATCTGCACCTGACTTTCATTGACGAATTGGATTGATTCTCTTTATTAATTTACCAATCGAAATTACTACCGGAACCGGTGCTGTACTGGTACTGCTACTCGTCAACAGAAGTAGCTGAGTATCTCAGAGTTCCAAATATACCCTATACAAAACTATTTTAAAGTTTAGAAAGTGAAGTATCTGTTATTTTTCTCACACTCACAATGCTCACTCTACACATAACGCCAATATAAGTAATGTTTGAATAAAAACATTTTTTTGGTAAGTAATCCATGTATTTCCACAAGGAAACTTACAATTAAACAAATATTTACAAAACATACAAAATACACAAGAAACAGTTAAGCTATTTGTAGTTATAGCCAATCCACCCAAACACTAGCTTTTCATTATCTACGCAGTACGCTGAAACAAAATTGCCAAGCTACTTATAGTTTTTCGGGTTTGGTTGTATAGTTATATTTGTATAGGCGAGTTGTGAAGCTACATCTTAGCACAGGTGCAGCGGGACTTTGGGATTGACGTTCAGACTTCGTAATGTTATTTCCTTCAATTGAAATTTCATTGCAGTTCTGAAACATAGTCGCTGCAACATTTTTGTTTGTTAACATTTTGCGGACGTTGAATGGAACCCCTATATTTCTCTTTTAAACCTGTTAAGGGGGGAAGACCGCCGTCATGACCTTATTATTGAAACTTTTGCCTTTGTATTTTTGTCTACGTCTGACTAAGTGAAGTGGCACCACACTGGAACTTCACTGCTATTATTATTATTATTTTTGATTTGTAAAAGGATCATACAAAAAAACCGTAGGAACCAAGCCGTAGTTTGTTGCATGTTCTTCTAGGCTTAGTCGCGTGAACTTGGCATCTAGACTCGCCTAGCTTTAAGACGTTTCAAAGTGATCTTTGTGTTAGTACTGAATTAGGACATCTTTGACTTTATCACATGCACACTTTGACCATTTGGAAGATAAAAAAACACTTATAGATGAAAAATTGCGAGCAACAATTTCGTGTGCAATTTATGTATCTTTAAAAAAGTCAAAGCGTGCCAGCAAGGAATTAATTCACGACGATTAAGATACCATACTAGCAGCATCATCTAAGCAGTACTAAGCACGGATATTGCAGTCACCAATCCACCTGCCAAGCGTAGACAAGCCCTCCAAATATCACATGGTCACCATATAATAGACAACTTAAAAAAAATGTTCTGAGCCCCGATCTTTACAAATATCATCGGTCCATCAGGAACGTCGTCGTACGTGTCGGTCTATTAGCAAGTCAGCAGGTATTCAGATGAGTCAGTGAACTAGTTCCATTGATTTTCAAGTGACGAGAAGGAATGGAGGCCTTATCGGCCAGACTTTTTACTAAACTGTAATATATTATTAGAGCTTGCCAATATAAACGTGAGTTTTTAAAATAGGGTTGAATAGCCTTGAATTTTAACGCTTGATTAAGGGTTCCAGTATTTAATAATCACAGTAAAAGTTCAAAGTCACATTTTAAACCTGACTTTATTAGCATGACAAAAAATGAAACCTGAGCGAAAGTTTGTTTTGATATCATATTTAATATTTACCTAACTTCCGAAATTCTTGGAAATTACACAAACTAAAGCGTTGGAAACTTATCGTTTGAAACCTTTCCGTATAGTTTAATATACTCAAAACAAAACTCCCAAATCATCCTTAAATGTATGGCTTGAAAGTTCAAAACTCCCTGGCTTTATAACCTCAATAAATTCACACGTTACAAAAACTTTACCGCTTATTGCAAGCCTTATGCTTATGTATATAGGGTGTAAATTATTCGTTGTTTGAGCTAGGGCTGGCACAAAGGATCGCAAACTTTTCGCTAACCACACTTTTGTTTCGGCTACGGGATAAATATTATTCAAAACTTACTTTGGCCAGCTAAGTCTGGTTAAAAGCAGTTGGTTTAGACTAGGTCTTTCTTGTGTTTTAAAAAGCAGGTTGAATCAAGGAAAGGCCTGCGCACACCTAGTTTGCTGGCAATGGCGATCAATGAAACGCTGTCAAATATCGCAGTCAAATTTGACAGCGTTTCACTGATCACGATCGCCAGCAAACTAGGTGTGCACAGGCCTTACGTCACTATGAGCCAATGTTCAAATAAAAGAGAAAAAAAAACACAAAATTTAACATGAATTAAACAAAAATGCCGAGCTAAAATCACCAAAAAATTAAACTCACATTTGGACAATAGGCACGAGGACTTTCGTATTCCACACTACGTGTTCAAAAATTATGATTAAATTTCAAAAGCATTTCCAACACGAGATTGTGTAATAATTGTTGGAATAATTTAAGCAGAATTGAAATGTAATTCTATCAGCTTAGCACGTACCACTCTCATTCTGAGCCACAGAAAAGAGGGGACTCTTCTAATGCAGGTTTCACAACAGCTTGTATGAAGAGATCCCAATCCACACACTACACATAGTTATGTAAAAACTAGTAAATTTAGGAATAAAAACTTTCAGATTTTTTTTATTCTCAGCTTGAGCATACGAACTAGCTTGGCTGTAACTCAAAGCTAATAGGAGTTGTAGTTTCTTGAAGCCACACGTTGTGCTACCCAGTTTTAAAAATCATGAATAATACTGATATGTTATACCTAATAGTTGTAGCTGAGGCATAAATCTCTAATTTAATAAATCCGTCTTGATTCCAAGTAACCGACGTCTTTTTTTCAATTAACTATTAATAATGTCCCTTAAAAATAGCTAATTTTTTTCCCTCGCTAATGTTCGGTTGAGTTTAAAATCACAGTTATAGAAAACGAACCAGTGAGAGTTCATTTTCTCCGATCGAAACTTGAGCAAGATCCGCTAGGACACTCAGATTCGTATTTCTAGCATTAGTTCTAACGATTAGTGGCTCTTTTGATTTCATTCATACATCATACTGAAAATAGAAGTTGTAGTATATATTATAGCTCTTAGTTATATTATATATACACCCCTACTTTTAAATTACCAAAAAAAAAAAATGCCGATATTGGCTGCCGATACTGAACACATCCACGAAAAAAAAAAATTTTTTTTGAGACAAAAAAAAACTTTTTAAATAACCACAATTTTTAGTCAAATATTGAGAAATGATTCAACAAGCAAAAATCATTTCATTCATAAACGCTAAATACCAAGCGGAACCGAACAGCGTAATTTTTTTTCTCTCTAGTACTACGTGAAATTGCTGGCACGTGAGGCTGAATATCTGTATGCCTCCAGTTGATGGACGCAGGGCAGTGCATCGTAGGGCGCGTTCCTGACGTGCGTGACCTACGAGGCATTGCTTTGTTATAGGCGATGTTTACCACTTAACATCAGGTGGGCCATATGCTTGTTCCATCAGCTGGTTACATAAAAAAAAAAAAAAAAAAAACGTAACTAATATGTCCATAATTTTATGCAGGATGTCTGAAAATTTTAACATTTAATAACTTTGTCATTTTATCGAAACTAAAAATTCTGATTGCACATTCATAATGTTCTATCCCTACTACATTACCCTATTTTTTTTTCTGGTAATTAAAAAGTAGTGGTGTATATATTATTATTGCTGTTAGTATTTATGCCTAGCTATGATATCGGTATCATCCAAACAAGTGCTCACAGCCTCTGTAACTCGAATGGAAAGATCAGTATCACCGCCTCGGGACGATTCAAACTTGTCCCGCCTCCTCGTCAGCTATGGAGTGCACTTGCAAATCCTCATACCGTAGGTTCACTTTGCTGTGAAATAGGGTAAATAGCAATCTTCAAAATAGTGCAGAGTTTGAACGCTGACATCATCTGCCACAAAGGGAAGAAACACATCGCTAAAAAATGATGTGGTCGACGGTGTAGTACGTTTACTTAGAAGATACTAATTCACTCTTGTCTTGAAAACGTCCAAGTTGTAGGTGCTAGCAAAGACAAACAGACAGACAGGAAAGAGTTCCACTCCTTCCTGTCTGTCTTCTGTCTTTGGCTGCCTTCACAACTCAGTTGGTAGTCGCTCTGCCTTCTGCGCTGGAGGGCGTGGGTTCGATCCCCACCGAGGACAAATATTTGTGTGGTGAACGCAGATGTTGGTTCTCTGTCTGGGTGTTATATTGTATTCTATGTATGTATTTACAAAAAAAAAGTATTTAAGTATTATATCAGCTATTTGGTTCCCATAGTACATGCTCTGCTCAGTTTGGGGCTAGATAATGTTGTGTGGATTGTCCTATTAAAAAAAAAAAAAAAAAAAACTCCTTGGTTGTCTGCAACATAAAAATTGAAGCAAAGCGCTTGTTGTGGACAGTTGGAAAATCAACCAGGTCGCAGGGGGTCGCATTTCCGTGCGTTTAATGGTCTTTTATCATATATCCAGCAGTGTATAAAGAAACAAACTCAATTAGGTTTTCTAGATTGCCATCGTGCAAAAGAATACAAAACAAATACCTACTACATCGTAAACTAGTCGACATAAAATTTGACGTCAAAAATGAATTCTAAAATACAATAGACTGCAGCGGTCGATGGGCAATTTATCGAATTTTAGAGAGAAATTCAATTTGAGGCAGTTCGCGGTTTTTGAAGCAAAATGCTCGGCCCGTGTTATGATAAAACTAAATTAGGTCAACAGTGCTGGTGTTTTAGTTTTCTTCTCGTTTATTTTTGACTGACTGAGACTTATAAGAATATTGAGATATTTTTCTGAACCTGTTCATGTTGTAATACTTTTTTTCTAATACTAATTGCAAGTAAAGTTTTAATACCACAAAAACTTTTTTTTAACCACAAGGCATCTTATAGATGGATACAGTTATGCATAGTGAGTCCAAGCGCCATTTTCAGTTTTTTGGGAAATTACATAAACGCGTTTTTATTGGTAGAAGATTTGCATTTGCATCGTCAGAAAGTAAATCTATGTACATCGAAGCTCATATTTGTAATTTAACATGTTACAAGAAAAAAACACAAAAAAAGTTTTTATTTTGGAATATATCGTTAAAAATGCACTTGGACTCCTAATAAATATGATGTTCTCATTTTGCAAAACGAGTCCAAGAGACAAAATAATTATTTATTCTGGAAGATTAGCTTTAAGTGCACGTGGAAACGAATTAATATGATGTACTCATTTTGCAAAATGAGTATAAGTATCGTTTAATAAAAAACCCTTGAATTTCCGTATTTACTCAGCATCTTATATTAGATGTTACAGAGGATTGATAAAAATAAATAAAAAACTATTAAAATGGCACTGATAGTATGTCCAGAAAATAAAACAATATAATTATCTAAAAAATATATTAAAAATATATTTAATAAACAATAATAATTTAAAACAAGATAAGGACTATCTCAGATATATCTTCAGCTTTCAGACAGACAGAAAAATGATTGATGATATTATTGGTCAACATCAACCCCAAACCCAGAACATATCGGGTAGGATGTAGGATGGAGTAGGTAAATAATATATAAATCTACTCTTCTTCAATAAGTTCCGGATCAAAAACCTAAATGGCCATCAACACCTTCAACAACAATATCATCTTCAATCGTGTCATCAGAAATTAAATCTTTGTCAAATGCTATAGCGTCGTTTGGGATATTATGAAACAGTGATTTTAAATCTTTTAGTTATTTCTCTGAAACATTTTGTCCTTTCCTACCCTTTCTTTTCTTTACATCAATTTCTAAGCTAACTACCTCTTCTACTGCTCCTGCCTTGACATAATGAGGCAATGGATGAATGATTTTAGGTTTCCTTTATCTGGTTTATTCTTAACCAATTATTATTGACCTTCTCGCCCACTGTTATCTTTTTTCTGTTGACAATAGCTTTTTCCTTTTCTTCAGTATTTGTGATTCTTTGTTCTGCAGCTTGCCATAACTTTCTTGTAGTCTTGTGGAGTATAAAGTATTAGTTGCAGTTTCAGAAATATAGGGTGCTTTTCGAGGAGAGATCATCAGGTCTATTTTTATACTTTTTTGCTATATTGTACGCCCGAAATAGGTAAGCTGTTGGAACATAATTACTTTTAAGATCTTTTATACACAGTTTTACAATAAAATATTTTAATCTTTATCTTTATACGTGTATTCTGGCCTTTATTTTTTTTATTCTGTTCTCCGCAACAATTAAGTTGACCAAAGAATTAAGTTTTTGACTTTGGTAAACTAGTATAATATGTGCTTCCTTAAACATGACTTGGGTTCTTCTGCCAGCCTCTCCTTCCACCCAAACAAAGATTACGTTCAGAAGTTAGAAACAACTGTCGCGTAGACTACTGATGCGTAACACTACGTCGTTTGGACTAGTAATGTTTAATGGAAATGTGCTTTTTCATCATAAAATTTGGTTGTTAGTTTTAAATTGGTTGTTGGACTTGTATTGCATTTCAAAATACTTAGTTTGCTATAGAAGGCGCTTGGACTGGGTATCAAAAAATACCACTTAGAGTGAAGCTGGCTGCAAGAGTGTTTTTTCTATGGCTTAATTATGCCCTAGTGATTACGAAAATGCGAAAAAATCAAAAAATGAAATTTGGCGCTTGGACTCCTTATGCATAACTGTATCCAGATTACCTAGGTGCTATAGTTATGTATATTAAGTTCTTATCGTTAATATGGAAAATTGGTTTTACCAAGTTTCCCGATATTTCATCAAAGTTTTTAATGAAAATTATAATCTACGACGATAGTTTCAAAAGTTAAGCCTGCAGTCAATTTAACAAATTATTCTTAATTTTATTACAGATTAGAGATAGTAACAAAAAATTTAAAGATAAAACATTGGCTGTTTCTTTTAGTTTGTATTTTGAACCCACTGTTAGGATATGTAACGTGTCTAGAGATTATAGATGTTTTTAAAATAGTACATAGCCTAGATCTAAAATTTCAAAAAGAGACAAAATAGGACAAAGTAAAGTAAAGCATGTTCACAACTTAATTCTATTTGCGTCGCGTCGCGTTGTGAACAGCAGATTATGCAAACATGTCCTACGGCTCTGCGTGTTTACTGTGTCCTTTCGCGATGACGTCACATGACGTGCTGCCACAGAGTAATAGTAGTCTCTATAAACCAAGGAATGTATAAACTACTGGCCTTACTTATAAAATTATACCAAAGATAAACAGTGCTTAGACTATTGCCATCTCTTACTACTGGGTAATGACAAACAGTAACAGGGCAAACTTTAAGCAATGGTTAAATTTAAATTGCGTTTATAAGTCTATGGCTGTACAGTGTACGTCTATGAAATTCTTGATTTATACCACCTTCTTTAATTCAAAATTATAATCTAGATTTTCTTGGATCATTTTGGTGCCGGTTTTATAAACTTGGGTTAGAAAAGTGATATACCAAAAAAAAGTTTGATCTAGTTTTTTACCGAAAAATATGATTTTACCGAAATTAAGTAATTTTACTAACGGAAGTTTTTAAATTGTTACACCCTAAACTTCATTAGTTTCCCTATCTTTGTTTATCTAGCCAAGTGAACAGTTACATGTGAAAAGGCACCACTGCATTCTCACCACGCGTGAATCCCCTCCATTAGATCTGCGCTGTGATTATAAATCTATTTCTCTGTAATTAAGCGATCAGATTAACACAAGATTGATGTAACGAATCACTTCCCGACGTGATTAAGACACACCTTAATGAACTTATTGATTTGATGAACAGGTGGTAGTCGTCCTGTATTAACCTTGGGTCATGGGTTCTGGAGGGCAATCCATGTATTTGTCTGACAATATTTGAAGCGCTTAATTTTTTTTTACTTTAAATAACAAAATGGACAACATAAAAAAGAAACAGTTGAACTATCTGCAGATCATTTCAAACGATCTAGAGATACTAGAAGCTCAACTGATCCAAATCAGTGCCAGACGGAAGCGTCTCCAAGACAAAGGCGGCATTGCCGCGCTCAATTGCAAATTTTAATGCTATTATGTGTTTATCAAAAATTTCTAAACACAGCTGGATAAGCATCACTAATTGCTTGGTGCCTATTTCTGCTTGCTAGCAAAAATAAGCACCAAGCAGGGTTGACATCGATTCTGTAACTTAAAAAAAATATTCAATAAAATCGCAAGGATCTCTTTGAATCGTCCTAAATCTAAATAAGTCTAGGTGCCAGTTTTATGTCGCCAAGCCTAGAAGAACACTGCATTTGCTTGTCAATTCAGTAAGTAAAGTGTAATTACTCCGCGTCTTGCGTCCGTAATAACAATGTAATTGAGAGACGAACGAAGACCGTGCATGCGCCGCTTTTCTTAAGCGCTACTCTGAAACATCCGACGTAGACTATATTTATTATCATGAGATAAAAGCAAAACAGATATGAAACACTAAAATCACTGTTAATCATTTTCGCCTGGCTCAGCTCCTGCCACCAAGTTTGATTATTTCTGAAGTTTTTAAAAAAAGGTCTTAGAATTTAGACTCATACTTCACGGGTGAAACGGTGCTTGGGTCAGCTAGTTTTGGAATAAAAGTACATAATTAAGTACACTGTATTAAGCATCACTTTAGAAATGGTTCAAAAAAACAGGTTTAAGGTAGATTTACATGTATGTTATATTATTCATTGTTCTAATTAATTAATTAAATCAATATTATACATAATATAACACACTTATATATTTTTAGTATTTGGATTGAATCTGTTATTTTATTTTATATATAATAATATAATATTATATATAATATAATATATAATATAATAGTGAAGATATTTTTAGTATCCTTGTCGAAAAAAACTTGGTGTGTCTTAGCACCACTTTCACAGTAACTGTATTAATCTCAAATCAACATTGTGAACGTATTTCATGCTACCGTTACAGGGAAACAAAACATTACGTAATTAACGTACATAATATACATATCAATCTTAACAGCAACTAGGTACGATAATTAATTTGATATTAATTGATTTCTGTAATCATGACTTAACATTAATACTAATCCTTATTAATGTAACTGCCTAAGATCTTCAGGCATTCGAGCTTGATAATATGAAGTAGACAAAGGTACGTCCAAACATTTTTATAAATTTACGCAAAACTAGTCCTTTCACTGTCTGTCAATACTCACCAGTAAGAGATAGCAATAGCTTAAGCACAGATGATTTTTTGATATATTTTTATAATCAAGAATAATATTTCGTTGCAACAAAATTATACACACGATGACAACCCTAGCAAAAAAAGAAAAACGAAAATAGAACTTCACGTAAATTGGAATGTAAAATAATAAACTTATTTATGAAGTCCACTTCACTTCGGCTGAAGTCCCGCCGCCGTCTCAATTGAGCCCGCGGCGCAATGTACAGCGCACGATTTATTAAACACGTCACAACGCATCGAGCGGAAGCTGACTGCACAGAATAAAAACTTTATTAGCAGTAAAACACTTCACATTATCCTATACAAAAATAACATGATCAAAATTTTAATTATAAATAAACTTCAGTAAAAAATGGCAATAATAATAATTAAAGTTTATTGATTTAACGGGGCAGATAACACTATACGCCGACGACACATGTCTCTTTTATTTTGGGAAAAACCTTGTTAAAATAGTTAGTGAAGCACAAAAAGACTTAACGAAATATAATACATGGTGTCAGTGTAATCTCCTTACTATTAATACGAAAAAAACATCATTCATGATATTTTCATCAAAAAACAAAAAAATACCCTATTATCCACCCTTAACTATAAACAACGATACACTGCTTAGATCTCACCAGGAAAAATACCTAGGCCTGCTCCTAGATGAAAAACTGACATGGACGCCACACATCAATTCAACAAAAAAAAAGTTGACGTCCCTTGCAGGCTCAGTACGTAAAATATCAAATTGTGTTCCATACAAAACTCGGGTAATGATATACAACGCACTCGTCAAATCCAACTTAGAATATCTCATCGAGATCTGGGGTTGTGCTGCGAAAACAAACCTGAAACCACTGCAAATTGCCCAAAATCTATTAATAAAAACATTATTCCACTTTGACAAGCTAACACACACACCAACAATATACAAAAAAACGAATTTATTTAGCATCAATCAGATTTATACACAAAACGTATGTACTTTAATTAAAAAAATAATGTCCGGTCACTTACACTCACAAACAACTTTTACCAAAAGAACCTATACACACAGTTTAAGAAACACAAACAAACTTAAGCAATTTGCACCTAGAACGAATTATGGCAAGAGAAATATCCTCTATGACGGGACCAAACTATTTAATAGCCTGCCCAGTGATATTAAGGAGATCACTAGCATCCATGTTTTTAAAGCAAAACTAAAAGCTTATGTTAGTGAAAACATTAATACCTAGCATAAACAGATAGGTACCTACTATGTACATTTCTTAATATAACAATTACAAATACATTCACTCAATACACATACCATGGCACTCATATTTAAACTTACACAATCACACTCACAATCAAATCTTACACACAACACCTGGGTTCTTCTGTGAAACTCAGACTCCTATGAGACTGCTGTTAACAGGAGAACCCATAAATATATCCATATGCACAGCTCCCAACATGTCCCCCTCACACAAACATTCTTACATCAAAACATACATACATACAAACACACACATTTAATACAGTCATACTCTGAATTAGTCACTAAAATTTTATTATTAAATTTGTTTAATGCAATCGTCCTCCCTGAGGCAATTGAAACGCAAGGCGCTGTGTCCGCTCTGTGCAGTTAATCTATGCCCGCTGACAATATCGATGTAGGCATTCACAAGTAGATTACCGCGCGCCATTAGAAATATTACCCAATGCGCTCAGCTGACGTAGTCAATACGACATCTACCTATTTTTTTATCGTGCGCCGCCCGGTATAAACTCGCCTTTCAATGTCTTTTAAATGAACCCATACTTCAATAATATAAATTTGCTTTGTCTGTTTTTGCCCAAGAATTTAAAATATAAATAAACTAAACTTACTATTTTGAGTGCTTAAGTGGGCAAGGTACCTAGTTTCCTACCTACCAAATGTTAATAAAAGCACCTTCGTGAGACAAATCAAATATCTATTTATTCCGTTGTATCACAAGGATCACTTTGAACCTTCTTACAAACATCAATTTACATAGCCTACCTACCTACCTAAATAGTATTACTAGGCTATAATATTGTCTTCGGTCTTTTTTGGGTCATTGATTAGTTTTAATTTATTTTTACTTACCAATAATTACGTTAGCATAGAAGATATGAACGAACTATCATATTTATATACCTACATAACTTATGTTATTAGTCTAAG
The DNA here is from genome assembly GCA_947578465.1 of Thera obeliscata. Lineage (NCBI taxonomy): Eukaryota > Metazoa > Arthropoda > Insecta > Lepidoptera > Geometridae > Thera > Thera obeliscata. The sequence continues at coordinate 14,512,714 of OX387912.1, read as the reverse complement.
CAAAATGTTACTTTGAATTACACCTACTAATATAGTATATACTTACCTACTAACAAACTACCTACCAACCTTAGCTTTTATCTACCTAGTATCTAAGCTCATTATAAGTGGACTGAGAAGTCTGTATGAGTTATAAATAAAGTTCTTTAAACCGAAACCGAAAGTAATAAATAATAGTATTCTTTGTTTATCAATAACTGTATTTCACTTAAATAAGCAGTCTAAAAGGCTGAATTGTCGCGATTTTATGTCTATAGTGTTACAATTTTTCCTACAGGGGTCCTAACCCTAAGTGGCTGAGAAATGAAATGCTTAGGAAACACAGTACAGGAAAGTTTATTAAGTCATAGACATCCTAACACATGATATTTTAGAGAAATGGAAGACCTGAAGGATATAATGGTATTTAAACTAGGTAGCTAATTAAGATAATTAATTTAGTTTTACTACAAAACAAAGGACCTGATACCTTAAGGTTAAGTTACATAAGTTGCCGACTAGCTACTAGAGCTTATAGGGTAAAGAGTGGGTACGACCTCGGTGAACAATGATTTCTTTTATACGATTACTCCAGTTTCTATGACAGACCTTATAAAATACTTAATGCATCCCGATACTCCTCCAGACGGGGACGTAGACTTAGAATGGGCGCCAGGACAATCGTCCGATTAGAATAATTAACACATGGTAGGGAGAATTAATAAGAATAAATACCGACTTTTCTATAGGGCATCAGCCGGCTAATGGTAAAGCTCGGGGATGGCCCCCGGAGCCGGTAGCTAGGGCGCGCGGAGCACGTGGTGGGTGGCCGCGGCTGGACCGTGCGTCTGCTGTGTCCCGCCTACCACACCACGACTCGGCCGCCGTAACTCCAGACGGGAAGACTCAGGCTACACGTGTTCGTACGGCGCGAGCCTGTACCGAACACCCGTACTATGCATCTGTACCGACAGCCCGTACTAAACACCTCCTGGAATGTGACATTTCCCAGTGAGCAAAGCAGTAAGCACAAGACAAAGAAGTGAGGGTCTCCGTCATGTGGAGGTTAACCTCACTCTTCTTGGCAACAGAAAATAAGAAATACAAAGACAAATAAGATGACACTGTAGGCTTCAAGGTACGGTGGTACAATCAGTATAGTGTCCACTGTACCACACAAGCAGCACTAGAAATGGCAAAGGGTGCTGGTGAACCAGTATGCAAGGCACCCAGGTTATGAAGGGTCGAAGGTGCAAGGACAACAAACGCTATTCAAATATAAAATAAAACATACCTTTTGGGAGGTGTGGTGTAGATATTATGTCCCTTACAAGGACTGGGAACGGAAGACCAACCGCGTCATCACGCGTTTTTGGCAGCCGCCCGAAGCTCTTTGGGAAGCCCAGCGTCGACACCACTCAACACAAGACACTGTAAATTAAAATACTTTCTATCGAAACTACACTGAACCGTTTCCACGTTGAAGAACAAAGGAAACTCACCTTGCTTTGTGGTGAGATGACGCGCGGATAATATGCTGAGGTTAGCAAAAGTTGAAGAAAGAGAATCGAACACCCGTGGATCAGTCTTTTATAGTATTCCCCCACCCTCGCGACGCGGGGCGGAAATCACCGAAAACGTGCCCAAATATGGTCATAATCTGCTTCGAGACAAAATCAAAAGGTAATAACTCAAGGACTCAGTTTCCGCCTAATGCATAGATTAAAATTTGATTCCCCTAACCTTCAAATACAAACAACGCATATGGTTGATCTGTCAATCAAAGTGACATCTGACAGTTCAACTACTCATAAAATTTAAGTCCAGGGAGGACGAAGACAAACGAGCGTCATCTAGTGACGTTTCTTCGCAACAATGTCAACAATATGGATCTTAGCCAGAAGCTTGACGACATAGTTCTCTCCTCCGCCGCTAGATGGCACCTTTGTAAATTAAAGTCGTAACAATAGCCTTCTTCTTTTGAAATTAATATTAACAGCTTTAGAAATTGTAGGTTTTTTGCAGTGTGTTTACTGGTTGTGAACTAATCCTATTCTGTGTCAATGACGTGTGCTGAACCGATGCTGCTTAAATGTAATGTGTAATGTGCTGTTCAGTAGCTGAGTAGCTGAACAACATGCGCCGAATTTAACTCCATCAACTGAGCAATTAACTGCAGCTATCGACTCATGTATTTATTTCAGTATTTTAGGAATTATTTTGACGTGACAATTTCCTATAATTCAATAGAGCCGGCTGCACGCACGAAAAAACAAGACTCATGCGGCATTACTTCGCTCTGAGGCGTTCCATTTAAGGCTTGAAGTGCAAGCGAGCGCGCGGAACGAGTTACAAAGAGGCACGCACGGCCTCCGCGTTCGGCAGCGTTCGACATCTGTCTCTCTCCTACTTGAGTGAGCGATGCGTCCGCTTGGACAGCTGTATGTCGTTGTCACGTTCAACTATCGTCAGTAAACCGACTTTACAGGCAACCGATTTTTTTCATTAGACTCAAAACTCAACATCGTCTAATAACCTCATGAAAAGAGTACTGGCGGGCTAGTGTGGGCTAGTGGGGCTAGCGTCCCCGCTTTCCTTTAGATCGTCGGTTCAAATCCAGTCGTGCACTAATGAATTTTTCTGGTTAAAAATCTAGTGCACTCTCAAACTGTGACGGATAACACTGTCAGAAAACCGGTACGAAAAAAGGTAATTCTGTTTCAGTGCTCAACGTAAATTTTTGCATAAATTTCAACTATTTTAAAGACTTTTAATCGTCATCAGTTGGGGAAAATTTACTGCAGCTGGACATAAAGTATTTACAAGGTGCATAACAGAATCCCAAAATTCACAACGGAACTAGTATACTGACTGTGCAACTGTGTCAATGACCTTTGACAAATCACTCAACTCTGATCTTTATCGTGTCGGGATAAAGTCTACTTCACACGTAATCCGACCATTTAATACCTGCCAGCAGATAAGCCTTATAAAACAATCACTGCAGTGTGAACGTACCTTGCAATAATTAATTTTGGCTGCGTTCGCGACGCTGAGCGATGCGGAATCGGAGTATGGCCAGAATTTTGATTGCTACGAGCCTACGGTGCTAACGTGCTACGGTGCTACGAGGCTACGGTGCTACGAAGCTATGCCGGATTAGTTCGTGTATTGGGTTTTCGTAGAATTTTTTGAGTGGCAATTATACTCTTTTGATTATTTTTGGGTAAAAGCTGAAATAAATAGGCAAAAGCTTGTCCGTAATTTCACCTGTGTTAGTGTTGATACGGTCGACGGTATAGTGAGTTCCAGAACATAACTCAGTAACATAAATTATATTCTGCCAACTTTTGATTTAGGTAAATACCACATAAGCAGACGTCTCGAGTAGGTACTATATAATAAATAAAGTATGCCGTTTAAAGGTAGATTAAATCCAAGCGTAAAGTAAAGTTTATCACCTTAAATTCAGGAAGGTCAGCTAAAACATTTTGAACATAATTGGGTCATCCGCGGTCCCTGCCTAATGGCCTTAAATCAATCAAATAATAATCCAATAGCCAAATATCCCAATACGCGAGCTGAACGAAATCTGATGCAATTTTCTGCGATAATAAATATAATTATAAGGAAATTAATGTTCTTTGAAATGAATTATTTGATTTTAATGGACCGGTACTTGCAAGATGGGTCAAATGTGGATAACGTCTAATTCAATCATTTATTAATAGTAATTAAAAGGTGCTCAGGGCAGTGTGCAATTATTTGATAATTAACAAAGTAAAAGTCGTGGATTATTAAGGTCATAACTCTGCTACCATACACTAATTTAACATCTTCAATAATTATGTTAGTATATTGAAACTATAAGCTTTGATTCAATTTTTTTTTGTAGTGCCAAGTAACCTAAAGACCATCATTTTTAGTTTAGCAAGTACTAAAATAATAAACCTGAGTGTTTTCATAGAAGTTAGTACATACATACGTTAGCCCTTTTGTAAACAGCGCTATATACGTGAATCTCAGAGTCTCAATTCATCGGGTATCTAAGATTTCCGTGGCGTTGTGTAGAAAGTGGCTTACATTCCCTACAGACAACATAAACTCTCCATATTTTCTTGTTTATGTTTCGAATAACAGTAGCACGGAACAGAAAGAACCAGAAATCAATCATCCCACAACAAAAATATACCAAATCGTGCCATCACAAATTACCATCTTTTTACAATTTCAATACAAATGGTTAGTCAGAGAGTCCAATTTCCTGTGCAATTATTTACAAGTAACTTAGCTGCCGACAACAAAGAGACATTCAGAACGATCTTAGTTAAGAGGCCGACACTAGAAACGCGTTCGTCAATGCACACTTCAGTTATTGCTTTCGAAACGAGCGCTACCCTTTGCGCGCACCTCTGAACCCTAAACAAAATTCTCCATCGCGTGCGGGCACAACCATTGCTGGTTCTGATTGGATGAAAATAAGCATCAAACATAAGCGTCGATGGTTGATGAAGTCATTGTGATAGTCGTGTGTAATGAGCCGTGACGGTCCAATGATGCTGCGCTGTAGAGAGCGCAGATATGCATTATGCAGCCGTAGGTACCGGTGACGTAAACTAAGTTTCGCTAATGTTAGCGATGGTTTAACCGACTGTTTATGCGTTATCTATTTAGACGCGGCCAGTATTGATCGGAGGCCTTGCCGGTTAGTGCACTTAATGTGTGCGAAAATAGGCTGTATTATTTATTCTAGCAGTATTCCTAGATTGCCAGTTTATTATTGCATTTCCAAAAATCGACAAAACTCCTGGTAAAGTCATAGCTGTGAGAAAAAAACTTCTTCAGGAAAAACCTTTACTAACTTTGACTTTCAACGATTTACAAGTCGTGGTTGGTTCATTGGACTGGTGACCAATCTTTGCTATTCGGATTGTGGTCACTCGAGAACTTTTTAAGAAGAATGGAAACTAGTTTCTTTGTGATGTTTTCTTTCAGCATTTGTAAAAATATACGAATCAAAAATTATTGAATGTTAGGAAATGGGCACCTAGTTATCAAATCGGTAATTGATGAACCCGGCTCCGAGCTAGTTATCGGAGCGGAACGAATCTGGTCATTTTATGGAGCCGTTCCCTGAATTTCACGCTAAAATCTGAAGTTGCTTTAATAAGCGTCGTGCATGGACATTTAGGAGAGTCGTTATATAAAAAAGGTTATTGGTTTTTTTTGTTTCTCATAAAACCCTTGTTTAATCCCCATAGCGATATGAAAACAATGGTTGGCTTCATCTCCAAAAACTATGAATGACAAACAAAACCAGAAGAACATAACCCTTCTTCTGGGTGGTCGGGTAAAAACTGCGATGCACAAAAAGATTAGTTATGGATTATTTACAAGAGAGCAGAATTTGCCCACATTATACATTAAAATCATTTTCTCTTGGTAGTCTGGGAATAAAACGTAGCAACACCAAGAACAGATACTATTATAGTAAAAATATACGAAACATAAAAGCTAATCTTCGAGCATTGCCTTTGTCAAGCATCTTATAAGAGTCTAAAGGAGTCTAAAAGCCACAATATCGCAGAATATTACCGAAATAAAACGAGAAAACGCGCTAAGATTACTTTGCATACAAAATCACCTAAGCAGAGCCATTGAATATTATCATAGTTACTATAATACTGACATTTCACTCAGGAAATTATTTTTAATTTTCACTGGTAGAGTTCCCATGACTTTGCTAGTGTGGAGCTATTTTTACATAAACTGCAACCCCCGCAGCACCTGTTTAAGGGTTGAACTTCTGGAACCATTATTACACTCCTACGCACTAAGACACACATACCCTCTTTCAACTCTTCTTTGCGTTCAACACAACAGAATTGTTTGTCAAAAAAAAACAATACGCCTTATTCTTAACTTAAAAATAATTAGTGTTAAACCATGATTAAATCATCGTCATCCACTGAAACAAACCCACTGGTTGTAATACCTTTCATTGAAATATGGGGAGGCTTACCATAGTCACCACGCTTGGCAGGCAAGTTGGTGGCGCCGTAGACTTAGTTCACCGGGGGTAATTAACCCAAGTGAAATAAGTTTGCTATTTCGTAGATTTAATATAACCTCAGTATTGATTTTAAGAAGATACTGATGAGTCATGTACCTCAGTTTATTGCAGTAGAAGTGAGACAAGGCTGTATAAAAGTTATAGCATCCCACGTTGCAAGAATTCCAAGTTTTAGTGGTTTTAGCTAAATCTACAGAATTTTTAAGAAATGTATTCTATCTGTCCTTTGAAAGTATTATACGGCGCAATTTGCATGTGCAAATGTTTGACTTTTCGCTGTACAATAATGCAACAATAGCAGAACTAATTTGAATAAATCATAGAATTTATTTTGGTAAAAGATTCAGTCATTGTCTAAATTCTATCCGATATATTCTATCCTATGAAACATAGACTCTCATGAGACTAGTGTAATTAGGAGTACATACAAACAAACAAACAATAACTACCACCTATCTAAACACCACACATAGCCCCCTCATACAAACACACACTTCCACACACCCTCACACACACCCACATCCACACACCCACATCCACACACACACACATCAACACACAAGCAACCTTTCATTTCATTTCATTTCTTTGTATTGTATTAAATAGCAGAACTAATACTCATAGGTTAAGGAGGTGGGCGTTGAGATTGCAACACAGTTTATAACTTTCGCAGTTTCATCGTTTAGCTATTAATTTGCACACTATGTAACACTGTTCTGAATAAAAACATTTCTTTCATTTCTTTCTATCCCCATAATAATATTATTATGGGGACCATAATGGTGTTGCAACAGTAAGTAATTACTACTTACTATTAGAGCAGTAAGTAGGTCACAGGAACTTAAATTAAAAATTACTGAACCAAAAACTAAAGAATTCTCTAAATTGGAAAGTTATTAAATCAAACCTTCTAGCGGAAACATCCGCTCGTATTTCCGAAGCGGCCGTAGATTTCATTAGACTTAATTGAAAAATAAAAAGAATTCTTTTAGTTACATCGCATTCAGTTCTGTCTTGCCTGCCATCCCGCAGTTTAGTCTACAAATGCTGTTCTTTCCTGACAACCTTTGCCCTGTACATCCGCTACCTCATCCACTCAAATTTGAACCATGTCTCTTCGTCACAAGATCCATTTTCAAAAGGCGAGTTTTATATCTTACGCTGTTATTGAGCGCTGACACGGCCGCAGTAATATCCGAATCTTTTAATACATCTCCAGCTTTTTTATTTGTGGCATAAAGTTTAGTTTTCTTTGCACGTTATAGGCGGTTATTACCTTGTGGTGCTGCGAGATAAGATCCCGGTACTAAGTGCATAGAGATCGTTCTACGTGCATCCGGTTGGAATGTCAGTTGAATATTCTCGTTACCGCAATAATCCACCTTCGGGTCGAAATAATGTTTGTTATATTTTACAGTTCGCAATCGGCACGACCGCTACAATTATTTCTACTCCATTGGACGGTTGATGTTTGGAAAGAAAATTGTTGGGAAATACTATCTGGGTCAGTTTGGTTTCTTTGTTCTCTAAATAGGTACATGACTAGTATGACATATGGACCTAGGTCTAACAACCTGCTACAGACAGCCAAATACGTCTGTTAGTAGAAAATTCGTCTGTAAGTTATTCAAACCTCATTATTATCTAGGTTTTTTTGTTCGTCATAACCGCAGATAAATCTTTTAGAATAGAGCTATTCCATAAAATAGTTGAAGAGTCACAATAACGTGGATTTTTGCTATAAGCTCGCAGTACACCAAGCACTAGTTAACTTTGTATTTTTAATGCCAACCAGAAAAACACGTTAATACTAACATTTTACTTGACAAGCTCACTGTTGTGCTCCTAAACTAAAATGGGACACGCTTTTACTTGTTTATTTTTTATTTTTTATTTTTGTTCCAACTACGCTTTGCAAAGTCGATTGATGACCACACAGAAAGTTGATCAACATGCTGTCTTAATTCAGGGATAACCTACTAACAAACTAGCTCAGAAAAACTGCTGCTAACGGTACAGGTGCATTTTAAATTCCCTAACGTTCCCGCTCCGGCGGGTGCGTGCGCGAATACGAATGAAGGCCCTTTCGGTGCAAAGACGAATATAAGCGAAGAACTAACTTTTCAAACTAACAGGTGAAATTGTGCAAAGTTTTATGTTGATAGTGCTGAAATTCTTTCGCTCGAGAGCCTTCCACAAAATTCGGGTATTTTTCAGATAGGTAATTTATTTTATACTTCACAAAACAAAAAAGCTGGCATGATGTTATTTAGAAACAAGTTTTAAACATAATACAGCCCACACAACTGTTCATAAGTTACTTTGCCACTTTGTATAAATATTTAGATGTTCAGAAACTTTTCACTAAGAGTCGATGACTTAGAAAACGTGAACGTTGAAAAATAAAAACTTTTATTTTATTTATTTTTATTTTATAGAAACACAATTAAAAAAATGTCAAAAATGTTCGATCAAAACTAAATTGGTTACTAAATTCGTTCTCAATCCCAACAATATTCCCAACAATGTTCCCAACAATGTTCCCAACAATATTGGTAGGTATTTTTTTTATCATAATAAACAAGAAGTTCGTCCACTCACTCATCCTGAAATCTCTGAAACGATAGTACCTACCTAAAAGTCTGAAATGCAACACAGGCACTCTTTGCAAGGTAGGAGCACTCAATCAGAAAGAATTCTTGAAAAAAGGTATGGGGGATAAAAAGGATGTGTCGAAATTGTATTTTGTGCTTGTTAAGGTGCACCTAAATAACGAATTAAACCTTCATTATACTTAGCTTTGTACCTACCTTATATATCATGAAGCTATACTTTTGTAAACTTTTTTTTGAAAAATAAATTTTATTGTATTGTATAGATATAATTTTGCGCTAACCTAGTGGCGGGGAACTTTACTAGTATTCTATAATAGCTATTTCAGCTCCCTCTGAACTTAGTTGTACTCAAAATGAACTAGAAACTAATTTTTCACGAGACACTAGAAGACCTCGCCTCCGCGATTGATACACTGTTACTCGGTTTTGTAAAAACGGTGGCCGTATAATAGCGAAGACAGTCGTCGTCAGTGCGCAGGCTTAAATTGTCCAGTGCAGCGGCGGCATTATAATAAAGGTCACTCTTTAGACATCGTATCGATGATAATAAAGAAAACTATCCAGTGACTTTTTTTTATTTAACTAGCTGAAAGAACATGCATATTGTCCACCTGATGTTAATTGGTAACCATGGCCTATAACAAAGTAGGTCACGCACGTCAGGAACGTGCCTATTACTATTATTTGACTTATTTTAAGTCACATAGTACGCTGTCATTTTTGACAGTTCGTCTGCATCAATATAACGGCTGTAGTAAAACGGTGGCCAGTTTCTGTTAGCAGGGTTTTAAGGCAGCTCCCGCATTGGCGTCGGAAGGGTCACGTATCGTTTTTACAGCCTCAGCTGCTCTGCTGGTGGCCAATTGGAAAAAAACACGCCATTTACGTGGCTTGCAGACGAGATACACAATACCGCAACTTGTGAAACTTTAAACATTTGTGACGGCGCGAAATAATGAATACAAAGTACAGTTTTATTGTGCCTGAAGAATTAAATTAATTATAAACATAGTTGGTAAGCCAAGGTATGGGATCAGACATCCGATAGAATACTCATATGATTTTTATCGTAAATACTTAAAATAAGTTACTTCACTCAATTGTTTAATAACTTAGTTTTATCGAGATACTTGATGTTGAATGCCCGAAGCACACCACCGCTGCGGAACCGTTACAGCGGAACACCAGTAATTTCATGAGTCTCGTGTAGGAGATGCGGGACACTAGCTAAACTGCCTGTTCTAACGCATAGATTTGACTATATTCCATCTCTTTGACTATATTCTATATTCTCTCTCCGCGTGGTTTCGTCGAGCTGCTCCAACACCAGCCACTTCCGCGCTCTGACCGCCGTTTTTTTTACTTGATTGCAACGAAATTCATCTAGTGATTTCGCTTTAACGGTTCCGCAGTAGAGGTGCTACGGGCGGAAATAGGTCAGAAACAGTAAGTAGAGACACAGTAGAGACATTAAAAAACTCCCCAAAAGATCATTTTTCAAAACACAATCCTTGCACTATTACGTGATCTTATTCAAGCAAACTTTACAAAACTTATAAAAATAAAACTTCCTATTTGAATGGTACGTAAGAATGTTCAGAAAGTTCCATACTCGAATAGGTACATCTGCACAGAGCATATCAGAATCGTCAGTCTACCGAACTCCTTAATATTTCATCAGGAAGTCTTCCCTCATTCATAAGGGAATCGATATATTTTAAATTCTAATTCCGCTCAACTCGAGTTGCCTTTTACAACTGCTATCGATTGCTTGAATATAAAGTGCTGTGCTCTCCGGTGATTTAGTGGAGACGCGGAGAGATTGCTAATCATATCTGGAACCACTTCGTTTGGGAGTGATGCATGGTCTAGCCACTAGACCCCTACCACCTAGGCTCTAGTGGTAGGGGTCGTGGGCTTGAATGACTGACTTCAAAAATAATAAAAACTAAAAAATAACTAATAATAACTAATTTAAAACTGTATGTTTCAACTTGGTGAAGGAAAACATCACGCTAAAATGTACACGCCGTATTAAAAGTCTATTATAAAACAGTCTCCGTGTAGGGAAAATCATGCCTAGATGTTTTTGACGTGACAACCTCTTATAATTCGATGGAGCCGGCTGCACGCACGAAAAAACATGACTCATGCGACGTTACCTCTGAGGCGTTCCATTAGGCTTGAAGTGCAAGCGAGAGCGCAGGACGATTGACAAAGGGGCACAGAGTCTTTTAATAAGAATTGCCTGTTCGCGGACAATATTCCAAGCGAACTCATTATGTTATATTGAGGACGGGTTAGTCAACTATAAGTATTAATTTAATGAGCCCCAACAGTGAATAAATCCAACAGCTGTATTTTAACTGAAACGCAGTGTGATCGAAGTTTAATTGGCTTCCGGTAATGAGTGCGGTGTCAATTACGGTGGAATGGATTAAACCCTCTGACTCCTCGCCTATTTAACCTTCATGGCATGAGTCACGCTCACACTCGTCTGTTTTTTTCCTTGCCTGTTCTTAATGAACCAGTGAGGTGATAGGATTTAGAGTGCGCGTCAAAGACGTTCATCTTGTGCATCTTTATCATCAGTAGTCCTGTCGAGCTAGTCTCCGAGTGATGGATGTAGCGACGTCCTCAGTGGACGTGTGTTCTGCCATGGAGTTGGTATAATAGGCAGAGGTTACCGCTCTGCATCAGGTAGGACATTTGCTTGTTCCCAAAAAAATTGTCCATCGTATGTTGCAGCTGTATTCTTGACAAAAAGTGGGTTACCTTATATTTTTCCGCAGTTTCTTGTGAAAGTCCTTATGAACAAAAAAAGTGTACATCAAAATTATTGTAATATAAAAAATACACACTTGTATTCAAGAGCAATGAACCGTTATATAGGATTGACTTTAGCGCCATTCATTCGGAATCAACAACTGAATATTCAAAACAGTTCAAAACTATTATCCTGGACATGTTCAATGTTTAACACTAGTTTTACTTACGAGACTGAAAAAAAAAGATTTAATATGGAAAAATATATTTTAACGCTTCTTGATAAAATCACGAAATATAATTATTTTGGTCTGTTTTTTTGACGTGAGAACGTCTTATGATTCGATGAAGCCGGCTGCACGCACGAAAAACATGACTCATGCGGCGTTCCCTCGCTCTGAGGCGTTCCATTTAGGGCTTGAAGTGCAAGCGAGAGCGCGGAACGAGCGACAAAGAGGCACGCACGGCCTCCGCGTTCGGCAGCGTTCGACATCTGTCTCTCTCCTATTTGAGTGAGCGATGCGTCCGCGTGGACAGCTGTATGTCGTTGTTACGTTCAACTATCGTCAGTAAACCGACTTTACAGGCAACTGATTTTTTTTGTGCTTTCTGGTGTAACTTGGTGTTGGTATTAACAAATCTCATATTATTATGTCTGTATTTTTACTGGCGCCCACAAACTAAAAACCAGAACACAGCGAGCATCACTTGAGGCAGTCATAGTAGGAAAATGCTAACTTTCCCGGAAAAAAAACATTGTAGTAGTAGGGTTCTTTGTGAAGGGCTCGTCCTGGAAAGTACTCCCACCATGCCTATTTCTGACGTGAAGCAGCATCCCTGTGTTTCGGTATGAAGGGTGTGGGTTCCGGGGAAATTACTAGCACGTGAGGCTAAACATCTGTATGGCTCCAGTTGATGGACGCAGGGCACTCTCTTGGCGTGCTATCGCTATCGTAGGGCACTTTCCTGGCGTGCGTGACCTACAAGGCAATGCTTTGTTAAAGGCGATGGTTACCACTTAATATCAGGTGGGCCATTATGCTTGCTCCACCAGCAAGTTACATTAAAACAAAACGTTTTTTTAGCAACATCTTTAGCCTGAAAAAATCTTTTTCTGGAGTCTACTTCATACCTACCCTATACATTTCCAGGAAGAACAATTCCGAGCAGAATAATGATGATACCGAGGATCTGTGGTTCTCTGGCCTCTTCATGTACCGACTACCGCGATCTCTATATAGGTTTCATTGAAAGACAAGTTTGGTCTTTCGGTTCGTGGTCGCCAATTGCGTTTTTTCTCCTTATCGGTTGTTGGTTCACAACTTACACCTACGACTTAAAATAACTGTTCAAAAACAATTTCGTCGAACTAGGATTGGGAATCCACTCGAATGGCGACCACGAACCGGAAGACGAAGCGTAGGGTGCTCACCAACCAGATGGACCGACGACATTGTTAAGATCGCGGGAAGTCGATAGATGGAAAGGGCTCAGAATCGTTCTTCCTGGAAATGTGTAGAGGAGGCCTATGTCCAGCAGTGGACTTCTTCAGGCTGATAATGATGATGATGAGGATAGGGCTAGACGTGATATTTTGCAATGGACTCAATAGTGACTCGTAAAATAGAAACATGTGCTAGCAACTGCAATTATATTTATGCGAAATCAAATTTTAATGAAAATAAGCCGACATTTTAATGTTAATTCTGTCGAAATGTCAGTAAAACTACTGCAAATGGTAAATTATTACTTTTGTAAGTGCAGGCAAGTATTTTGTACACCAAATACAGTATGGAAAACAAATATGTAGGTCCCTAAATAGTCTATCCGCCTCCTTAAAAAAAATAATTACTTGTTTCACTATTCATAGTTGCACGAAAGACGTAAAGAAAAAAAAGGTTTTTCTTATCTTTTTTTTTCTAAAGTAAAACCCTTTCGTCACACTGATTCTAAGTATCTAGTGACACGATAAAAACAATATTTATAGTAAATTACAACATTCTTGACGGTGATTTATAAACTGTACATATTCCTAGATTCCTAAAAACTAAACTCAGGTACTATAAAAACTAATATTCTGTATAAATAAAACTAGTGCTAGTCTCCAGGTTTGGTCCGTCACTTTTATTCTGCACTTGGCTTCCACCTCAATTCAGCCACTCCCGCCTTTCCATGCATTTGAATTCACTGAATCACCAACACGAGTGATATTAGACTCTCACTTCTACTGTATAAAGTTGAAATTGCTTTGGAATTTGCAGCAATGTTTTTAGTTTTCATTGCGAGGAATATGATGTGGAATGTAAGATGCAAGGACAATTGTTCACGAGTACGGAGGACCTCTTTGTCTCACTTGTGCTATACTTTTTATAAAATCGACGCTCATTTTGGTATACTCTGGAAGCCCGCTGATTTTCTAGTCTTTGATATTTTGAAATCGAGAATATTTTTGATGCTTTTATATGAAAACTTTGCTGTAAGATACAGATTTTATCGTTTTGTAAAGTCATCGATTTCCATGCAATTTCACTGGATAAACTTGTAATGAGAATATTTTTGAATACCTGCAATGAATTCGAGTTCGGACCCATCAATGCACAGTTTGATTTATAGTTATCCTCTGCTACTCCGAAAGCGTTTTAAACTCAACACCAAAGAGTAGGTTTTCCTTTGACATTGTAAAGTTCGTGACTCCTGAATCACACTTCTGAAGACAATGGGGCTTTTGACAGCCGAAAGTTGCAGCCCGTTTTTGGTGCTCGTTGTTCATAGGTGCTAACGACACATACAGAATACGGCCTTTTTGCAAATTTATTTGTTTGATTCAAGCTTTTGGGTTTGCAATAAATGGGCCACTTGCTGTAAAATCATTTATACTACTAGTAATATTATGATCTTATTAGTAATTTTGTTTGTTTGTCACCTTATTCTGATTGGTTATTCTCGACCTTGGTTTCAAACTGGGGCTCAATTCTAGACCAGTGACTTTTTTGTCACGGTAGATTATATATCACAAGAACTGTCAAATTCACTGAAGAAACTGACAGTTCTTGTGATATATATCTACCGTGACAAAATGGTCACTGGTCTAGAATTGAGCCCCTGGTGTAATGTATAAAAAGAAGGTGAAAATGTCACTTACTTAGATTTTTTCTACCCGGGGTGGAACGCTAGTAATAAATAAAAATACAATACCTCCTACTTACTATCTAATACCTCTTTACAATAACCAGTGTAAATGATCTCTCACGAGAAGGATTTTTTACAATGATAACAGTTCAAGTTAAGATTGACTCACTGATTTGTCCTAACGATAGCCCTATAAGTATACCGGTATCAGGATACATGACATTTAAGGTAAAAACTTAATTTATTAGCCCCGGATTAATTCATCATCCCGGATTTATCCCGTGTTTATAATCTCGGGATCATAATCCCGTGATTTACTGGCCAATTTTAAAACAGTTTAATAAATTGTTGTACATTTGCGAGATCACACTATCAAAAGAGATATTTTGGGCCCTCTATATTCATCGACTTCCCGCAATCTTAACAATGTCGTCGGTCCATCGAGTGTAGGGCATACTTGTAATACTTGTTATTCTTTAGCCTGATGAATATTAAATGAATAGGTACTTAATAACCATAAAGACATTATCGTTGTAATCAAATTCTCATTAACACCCTTCTGACGAGAAAGTGATATTACATAAACTGGACTTTAAGTTACTGCACAAATTACTTAGTACTTAGACACTTGAATACTTTGAGACGCGAAGTTTTTGATAATGAAAATTGTTCCGACTTCGCGATGGAGTGGGATGTGCAGGAGAATCGTCATTAAGTTAATTGCAGGATTTCGTCTGCTAGCTATTTGGATTATTTTTATTAAAAACAGCTTGACGTTTAGTTTCTCAAGATAATAAGGTAGCTTGGCTTTGCAGGATAAAGTAAGTGTTTTTTTCGTATTTTTAGGAGTTTTTAATTGATAGTTATTCAGTCAAATCTATAATCTTTGGGTATAATTGAACAAACAACACAATCCAAGCCGTGATTACGTAGATTTGAGGCTGATTCACCTGAAAGTTGATATTGTGTTTTCATTGAATTATGCCTAAAATATGGAAAGGTATTTATTATTTGATTTTCTAAAACCAACAAAACAAGCATTGTGATTCAGTTCGAAAACATTTATCACACAGATAAGTCCTTCAGAAAATTAACATTTCACCTGCAAAAAAAAGCTAAATCCAAAACCAATTAACCCACCGGTTCACGACACAATCAAACTTTCCCAAATAATTTCCAAAATCCACTTGAAAACTCATTTGAAAGTTAAAACAACACGCACGAGTGCGGCGATGCCAAACAATGTGAATTTTCGGCCATCAAAGGCGATAAACGGGATCCAATATCGGCGGCGAACAAAGGCTTACAAGAGTTTAGCCCACGCCCAGCCGACTGCATATTCAACGTGGCCCACCAGTCAACACTATAGGCGGAGAGCTCTCACTTAAACACTTATTAACATCTAAATTAACTTACAAAAGAAAAAAGCCAAGATACATTAAAAAAAAATTACTGACCTTCCACGCAAGTACTTATAGATGACTTAAAAGTTTCAATTTTATTGAGTAAAATATTTTTGACTTTGGTTTGATCACTACTTTCATTATGGTAAGCTTATAGTCGCGAGCTCTCGTTCTATTCGCACGCATCACTGCCAGTAACCAATATGCGAGTTACCTTGCATTTCCATAGTTTACAATATACCGTGGAGGATGAAGATACAACATGACACGATATTGCTTACTTATACGAAAAATTCCCAAAACCCCAGCTTTAGTATCCTCTTTAATCTTCTTCACATTCATCATTCATCTCTAACCTTTTGTTTTCATAATCCAAACACTATTTTCAACTAAAATAAAATTCGTAGCTGTGGTTATTTATTTTTCTTCCATCGCTCAAAATGTAGCTCAGCGTAATAATCTATGACCTTGGATGCTTATAAGGTTTATCATGCCATCCCATCTCAACTGTCTGTCACGGGTTCATTTTTTGTGTCGTGGTCGTAGATTGTCAGCGATAGAAAGAGAAAGAGAGGGACAGTTCGTTTCCTGCAGACACTATCATCATAATCATGGGTGAAAAAGTCAGCAACTTTGAGCCTTTACTCAATCCTTACTCCTTACTCAATCCCACGATCTGTAAAAAAAATCGGGTGTCTGTAAAGTTGGTATACTGACGATTGTTGAACGTGACAACGTCATACAGCTGTCCACGCGGACGCATCGCTCACTCAAGTAGGAGAGAGACAGATGTCGAACGCTGCCGAACGCGGAGGCTGATTGTGCGTCTTTGTCGCTCGTTCCGCGCTCTCGCTTGCACTTCAAGCCTTAAATAGAACGCCTCCGAGCGAGGTAACGCTGCATGAGTCATGTTTTTTCGTGCGTGCAGCTGGCTCCATCGAATTATATGACGCTGTCACGTCAAAAGTCATGTGATGTGTGATCAGAAATATGATTGTGCGTTTTTATATAATTTGTTGATACATTTCTTGATACTTGAAACAGGGTAAGCGGTCTGGTTTCCGCAAGCAACGCTGGCGAGCTCTTTTTGCGTGATGGTGGTCGCTGTTCAGCCACCCAATGTCCTCTTAATGTCCGTTCATACCTCTGCCGCTATATACCCATTGTTATTAGTACTCTGTACTCTGTGACCTGATTACTAGGGATATTAACTGGCGATTTAATCCTGATATTACGAGCGTGTATGGTCATGCGTAGCGGCGACTCTGAATTATAATTAACGCGAAATTTTGCTGGAGCACCGGCCAATTCCCTTTATACTAGATCAGTAAATGGCTGTAGTGGTACGGGCATAGAATAAGATCCTTTCACAACCTTTAGTGGATGTCACACCACGGAAAAGCTTGATGGTGTCTTTCTGCCCAGAAGAGAATGGTACCGAATGAGACCTAGTTGCAGCCGCAGGGTCATTCTAAGCAGTTCTATATTATGTGTCCTGCTTAGAATGAGATTACTAGAGCATTTCGACAGAATATAATCGAAAATTATGTTCTTCCTACTGTTTATCTTCACTGCCAATTCCTCCACCGATGACTGTATTTCCGATAACAATATTAAATTCCGTGGGTTATTTTATCATTTTATCTCGAGTGTTTTTCATCAGATACCACCACGTCTTATTACTAACTTTAATCTTAGATCACTGGCTCACTTATTCACAAACGCGCCCCTGGAAAAACTGGAATGAAGTTTTATAGAAACAGGCAGATATAATAAACAAAAGCTAAATTATGATGTTTTGTTTATGTCTCACCGCATGCGCAGGAGTTTCTTACCTGTTCTTTTAAACTTGGTCTCTTAGAACTATTAGTGCCTAGACAGTTCTAGATTGGTTTATAAGGGCTAATGCGCTTATCTTTTGCTGATGCTAAGCTTAAGAGAAAATGCTTATTAACATTGAGTTCTGCATGTGCTATTTTTTGTGCAATAAAGTATTTTATATTCTAATCTAGTATTTGAGGTTTCAAAGTGATCCTTGTGATTTATTTTCATGAATGCCCTCTTGACCACGATAAATCGATAAGCAATGATTTCATTTCATTTCATTTATTGATTGCTTACATGTACATAAAATAAATAGCATTAGTTCTTAAGGTAGCTTAGGTCAGTACATGCACCCAGTTGGGCACTGCAATGTCATAGCAAGTTTATAATACAATTAGCAATTTCGTCATGATAAGTTTAATTTTGTATAGTTTCAGCATCTTTTTAGGCATTTGTGAATAAGGTGGTGCTCAGATTATTATTTTAGAAGACAAACACCTCAGCGCATTTTGACAAAACTGCAATACCTGTGTGTCTACACAAATTTTATTAAAATGGGTTCATTGAAGTGGGCTGTGCTGTTTATGGTGGTGTTTTGTGTGGGGCTCCAGAATGCTACTGACTTGCAAGTTGGGTCGAGCAACGGTCAGTTGGTTCATAATGAGAATGTGAAACTCAGCCCTATTCCTTTCTCTACAAGGGTCAAGAACGTGTTTTATAATGACAACTCAACAAGAATCATAAAAGTAAGTACTTAGTAAATTTTTTTACGTTTTTTGCGCCCTTCAATTAAAAAAACAGTAAAACTGCTTGGTAGTAGAAATAGACATGGTGGCCCTAATTTCCCGGAAGAACCCTTCACAAAGTAGGAGCCTATCATTACTTACTAACATACACAACATACCTACATTACGTGTCAAGTTGAAGCAAAGTAGTGCATGCCTCTTTCAAGCATGCTTATGCTACCTAAGTAGTAAGAGCTTTCCATTCGATGATGGGCCCATAATGAATGGTAGGTATGTTTTGATCTAAACGTCAGGTTTAAGATTCAAAATTGGTCTTTATTCCTTAGAATCAAAAGGATTATTTTGAAACGTAATTACAAATATGTGAATCGAGGACTCAGTTCTAAAAATCCTGACAGCTTTCATAGGTCAGTTGCCGCTCTGCCTTTTGCGGCAGGTTCGATCCCCACCGAGAACAAATATTATTATGTTGTGTGGTGAACGCAGATGTTTGTTTTCTGTCTGGGTGTTATATTGTATTCTCAGTATGTATTTACCAAAAAAATGTATACCTATCTGGTTGCCATAGTGCAAGCTCTCTGGGGGGTCTGGGGGGGTTTACAATATTTATTAATTTTATTCAATTATTTGTTCTTTTTTCAGGGAATATGGGTGGTGGACCTAGACAAGTCTGATGCCAAGGTATCACTGACAGCTGGAGGAGTCGGCTTCTTATACGTCAACGTGAAGATTAAGAGCCAGAAGGGAGATGCCCTTAACTTCTTGGTGCAAATCTTTGTCTAGAATTGAACTACCTGCTACTTTAAAGGAATCTTGATTATAAATTAATGAAGTTCAAATAAATTATATCATTGGTACCTACCTACGTAGGTAATTATTGGTACCTACTTATAAACTAATGGAGTCTGATATAAAAAAAAATAAAAAAAAGTGAATTTATTCTGTAGGATTAAAAATGTTTTGTGTATAAAATAAGTTTATTTTTTGTTTTATTCATGTATTAAATTCATTGGTAGGTAATATTAGTAGATCTCTTTGTGAAGGGCTCGTCAAGGAAAGTACTACCACTATGCCTATTTTTGCCGTGAAGCAGCATTGCTGTGTTTCAGATTGAAGGGTGTGGGTGCCGGTGAAATTACTGGCGCGTGAGGCTGAACATCTGTATGCCTATGAAGCTGATGGACGCAGGGCAGTGCATCATAGGGCACGTTCTTGGTGTGCGTAATCTACGTAGCAATGTTTATAGGCGATGGTTATCACTTAACATCAGGTGGGCCATATGCTTGTTAGTCAGCTAGTAGTATAATAAAATAGTTTAGTCAAGTTACTTGTTTTTACATGTTGTGCTAAAACCCAACTAGGTTTATTTACCAGTTCCATCAGCTCATGATCCAGACGGTTCTTCACCATCAAAGTCATTAGTCAATATTGAATCACCAGAGATTCAATAACCTTAAGGGGCCGAGGGTATTATTTTCATCTCAATTTAAACTTTTCACAAGTTCAGCCGAAGCCATTAATTGCCTCCAAAAAAACGAGATGACAAGTCACTCTTTCATCTGAAACGAACGAATCTGGAAGGCTAGCACTACTTACAATACTTTCATCATCATCATCATCATTATCAGCCTGAAGAAGTCCACTGCTGGACATAGGCCTCCCCTACACATTTCCAGGAAGAAAGGTTCTGAGCCCTTTCCATCCATCGACTTCCCGCGATCTTAACAATGTCGTCGGTCCATCTGGTGGGTGGGCGCCCCCTTCGTCTTCCAGTTCATGGTCGCCATACAATACTTTGGGTACTTATAATTTTGAGACACTTCATTTATTTAAAACTTTAACACAAACATAATTAAGTGCTATTAGCAATGCATTTAACAATGCTACACTCGAGTAATAAATAAACGTTTAGTATATACGTTTTGATGAATGACTTTTCTTAGGGCCTATCACAGTTTGACGTAAGTATTTAGCACAGGTATCCAGTTTACATTTTTTTTATATTATTAACGTCTCTGAATGGGTTGGTCAACTGTATATGAAACCAAGAAACAAAGGTCTCAAATTAAAAAAAAACTCCAGCTGCATAGCTGGTATTCAGTGGTGCTAAGCTGTCATAAAGAGGTACAATATTAAATTTATAACGGTTGATTATAAGTCAGGTTATGCTATAATCAAATACGCGAAATGTCAAATAATTTAAACAATGTCTAATGTCATTATTTTAAATAAATTAGGAGATTCGATATTCTAAAAAACGGTTAACTAATGCTAACCTCGCTGGAACTCGATGGAAACCTAGAAGTATAGAGCCGCTCTGCCATCTCTCATTTTACGGGTTACCACTTTACACGGAACCCGTATTTTCTTGATATCCCGGATAAAGGTTTCTTAGCAGGTGGAGTGGAGTGGCCATTGCTCATTATGGCCACACAGACAGCTCTTGCCAGCTTTTATTGTTAATAGATCATGAAATAAATTGAACTTTACCAAAAAGAGAGAGAGGATGTGATTAAAATGGTAATATATAAATAAATATTTCTAAGAACACAGGAAATTTCCCCATACTTATCTAGAAGTTACATCTTAAATAAATTGATAATTTAAGATGTAATTTCTAGATAAGTTTCGCGACCAGCGTGATGAAATCTCACGTTTTTGTGATGAAAAGTAAATCATTTGAATAAAACATTAAAAATAAGTGTGCCATATTATAATTCAAGTCAATCATGGACACGACATGTAGACCGATCGTAAATTTAGTGTTTTCTGATTATGATAGAGATCTTATGACGAAATACCTTTCAATCGCCAACAATGCCAACCCTAGTGAAACATGAAAAAGTAATCCAACGTTCACACGACAATTTATTCGGGCAGTAAGGCTTTATCAAAAGTTGGACACATTCGCGCCAGATGTGACCATTCCAAACGATTCTACAACTTTTTAACTCTATGTTGTAATGGATTATTACGGGTGGGGCTTCGAACGGATAGAAATTGCTTTGAAGCTTTTTTGAATTGACGTGTTGGAAAGATAAATATTATGTTAATCGAGTAGCTGTATTGTTATTGTTGGTTGTCTGGCATAATTATAAGTACCTACTATGTATTGTATACTTGAAAAATACACGAGCTTCACATAATACTGCGAATAAATAAATATTTCGTTTTATTGCAATATTGTACAAAAGGGCTTGGACAATAATTATAAGTTTAAAAAACTTGAGAAACCGACTTATTTGTCAAACGGCTAAACCGATTTAAATCAAATTTGTTTGGGACAATCTGGACGTAAGAATAACCTTCCAAATAAAAAAATAATTTTCTAAATCGGTTCATAAATGACGGAGGCATACAGTTACAAACATAAAAAAAAATATTTAAAAAAAAATAGCAATACCGATTTTAATAAAATTAAAAAAGGGACCAATCTGGAAGCAGTACCTTTCAGATAAAAAAATATTTTTTCAAATCGGCTCACAAATGACGAAGTTATGCGGTAACAAACAATAAAAAAATAAAAAAAATACAACCGAATTGAGAACCTCCTCCTTTTTGATTGGAAGTCGGTTAAAAAGATAATTTTCGACGAAAAAAAAACACAGATCATGGAACATGCGGTTTTTAGGATTGCAATTTTGTTATAACACACTCATCAAATCGTCTTGAACTTTAGAGCCACCTAAGGACGCTACACTTTTTAAAATAAAGCAATTAATTAGTTGTTTGATATCAATTGGTGTTTTTTCTTTATAGTGTTTTGTTATGAGGGACATAACAAAAAACTATGATGAAAAAACTACCAAAAAGAGCGAAATATTGCAAACAAGCAGGTACATGTACACTGTACAGTATTGTACGCGAGGGTACGGCGTACAATGGGTCACGCAGGCGTGAGGTCATTACATTTATTTTACGGCGAGATAACACAGAGCCACTTGTTCCCGCCGCAAAACTTTTGGGATCGCTGTACTTGTATACGTGTTGCGATATATTTTTAATTTAAAAAGAATGGAACATGGTTTTAAAAGTGAATGATGATTGAAGCAGTTGCTTTGGAAATATGAAATGGATTTAATTTTTATGAAATAGTGTGTTCATGTTGTATCAAGAATATTTGTTTTATTTTCACTTAATCATTTTGAATGAAAATGATTTTAATAAAATAAACCTTAGACACTGGCACCTTTGGGAGGAGATGGTAGGAGGAGGCTTGAGAGAGAGATAAGTGGAAGTCTTTGAGGAGACCTTTGGAAAATAGGTTAAAAAAACCTTAGAAATCTTCCTCTAGGAGGATATTTTTTTTATTAGTTAATCAGATGATGAGCTCTCAGATTTTATATAACACTGTGTCTAGGAATCAAAGTCGTAAGCAATTTCTTATAAATAAATAAAAAAAAATGTATCAGCATGTAATGAAACATCTCCTAAAACCATAATGTAAAAATTTGTCTCGGACACTTCACGATGCAAATATTTTTTACCGCAGTATTTCCCACCGTCTTAAACCCAGCAATATTTCTCGGCTCAAGAAACTCCTAAACAGCCTTAAATGAGTTATGGCGTTATCATATAAATAAGGATTTAGGCATCCAAATAAATTTCCAGTCGAGGCTCAAAACGTTACTTCACGTGCAATTTGTTTGCTTTATCACATCCTCAACTGACTGCGGTGTGGGTTTGATGCCCAGTATTGCCACGTTGAAGCAAAACAGGCAGATTCGCTTCAGCGTGGGTCCCAGTGCTAGGTATTGGACGTATTCTTATTACAGACTCAAATATAAGAATAAAACAGGCTTTAGTCCGTGGTTTTGTTCTTATATTAGAAGTAACTTTAAGATCAAAATATGTATGCATACTTTTATTCTAATTCAACTTTAAAATAAAATTAATCTCTAATAAATTTCAGATTTTGTTAACACAAGTAAAATTTGTTTGTAAAAAAATCTTCACGCAAAAAGATCAAAAACATTTCCTCCTCTTCTACTGTACTACACCATGTTCCAGTCACCACAGAGACACAGTATAACAGCATTGACATTGGCCTCATCACCATAACATGAAAATTCATTGGCGCATTATTTTAATAAACACGAGCTAAGAGGGCTCAAACAAAAACACGGAGTAATCGGCAACTCCGCCCCTTCGCGCGAGTCAAGAGTTCCGTATAATTAAATAGTGATTAAGGACGGTGTGCGTACAGATGACGACACTTTTAGGTAAGTTATTTTATCTTAACTGGTCTAACTATGCTGGACGATGCCATTGTGCCTCAAACCCTGTCATGGTTAAGGGCCTTAGATTTGGGACAATAGCTTCTTTTAAACAACTAGCTAATTGAAAAAGCATAAGGCTCCCTTGATATTAAGTGGTAACCACCGCCCATAACAAAATTAACGGTTTGTTCCTATGAGGATCAACTCAAAAAAGAAGAGTTTTTTTAGCTATTTTTGCTTAATCATAGATAAACGTTCCCTACAAAGGTTGGAACCACTCAAATTGTCACTAGTAACTGGTAACCAATATTTATAAATGGTGACCTCATAGAAAGGTTTCACTTAATTTAGAATGATCTAAAAAAGCTACACAATTAACATGAGTGTCAAAAATTAAACGCCTTCCAATTCTTTTTTATTAAATTCTATGGTCCTAGTGTGAACGTGCAATAAAGCTTGCTTATTCGCGATGACTCTCGCATTAGCTAGCGCGGCTTATTAATTATAACTCTTTGATGACTCCGTCGACGGGAGCAGTCGAATTATGTACTCGTGAGTACACAGCGAATGTCAAATGTGCTGAGCTCAAAGGGCTTCCACACGTGCTGGTAGGCAACCAGCCTTGAGCCTTGACTGAAAATGTAATGCTGGGAGGCTTTTGATGGCTAGATTGCCATAGAATCAAATTAAAAAACCTACAGTGTTTGTGTGCACTGTACACAAAAAAGATTATTTTAGACTCGGTTGTGTGCATATTTTACAGTGATCGCTTTTATTATCTACTAGCGGCCTGTCCCGACGTCCCCTTTGCACGTGATGACTTTTATTTTTTAAACTCATGAATATAGCATATTATGTTACTCAGGGTAAATGTAGCTTTCCAATGGTGAAATAATTTTTAAAATCTTAGTTTTTGAGTTTATTCATTACAAACATACACACAAAAAAAAATCTTTCCTCTTTATCGAATTTGAATAATAAAAAAAATAGAAACATCCTTTTAGGATGTCTAAGCAAAGTAGTCAAAAGTACGATTACACATAAATGCAGATGTTTGTCCACATTTAACAGTAAATTTTCCAGACATGGCGGGGTGCAAGACCATCACTGCTGCTAAAATAGGTAACTTATAAGTTTCCCACGGTTTCCTTCGCCGCGTGATAACCAACGCTTACTAAAAGTTATAAAAGCAATTTTCTCAGTTTGTCGGCATAATAATGAAGGAGGTGTATCGAGCAGCTCTCCTCACAATGAGCTACTCAATACGCCGACGGTTAGCGCTCGACTGGAGGGCCCTTGAGCTGAGGAGTGACCTTAA
Source organism: Thera obeliscata (assembly GCA_947578465.1). Taxonomy (NCBI): domain Eukaryota; kingdom Metazoa; phylum Arthropoda; class Insecta; order Lepidoptera; family Geometridae; genus Thera; species Thera obeliscata. The sequence continues at coordinate 14,487,642 of OX387912.1, read as the reverse complement.
ATAGACCTTTATAGCCTTGTTTATTTTTATTAAACCACTTCTAAATAAACGAACTCGCGAAGAGAATTAGGCGTGAGAGAGTTAATTTGAGGGTCGGAGGCTTTCATATCTTACAAATTTGTAAACCGCGTCTATTAATAAATTATTTTCTAATTCTTACGTTCATCATCCACAGCCCAACTTCATCCACTGCTGTAGGCCTACCATGAGCTCTGCCTGGCTCTGTCTCTGGTTCTGGTTTTGAGTCTGTGTGAGCGCTCACCAGTGCATTATACTGCGTGTGTGACGTTTGGACGTAGGATTTATTTAGTCAACACTCACACAGACTCAAAACCAGAACCAGAGACAGAGCCAGACAGAGCTCATGGTAGGCCTACGGCAGGCCTCTCTCTATATGTGCCACTGTTGACGTTCTTTTGCTAATCTCATCCAGGTCTTGCCCGCGATGTTCGCCACATCGTCTGCCCATCTTACCGCAGGACTTTTACGCTACTTACTTTATTTTTGATGAAAAAAAATCGGTTGTCTGTAAGGTCGGTTTACTTAGGATAGTTGAACGTGACAACGTCATACAGCTGTCCACGCGGACGTATCGCTCACTCAAGTAGGAGAGAGACAGATGTCGAACGCTGCCGAACGCGGAGGCCATGCGTGCCTCTTTGTCGCTCGTTCCGTGCTCTCGCTTGCACTTCCAAGCCTTAAATGGAACGCCTCAGAGCAAGGTAACGCCACACGAGTCATGTTTTTCGTGCGTGCAGCCGGCTCCATCGAATTATAAGACGTTGTCACGTCAAAAACAGATGGCCTCCTTGATATCAAGATGTAACATTCGCCTATAACAAGCATTACCGCCTTGCGTCCATCAACGTGAGGCATACAGATGTTCAGCCTCACGTGCCAGTTGTTTCACCGGCACTTACACTCTTCAAGCCTAAACACAGCAATGCTGCTTCACGACAGTAATAAATATGGTGGTAGTTAGTATTACTTCCCCGGATGATTCACACCTTTTAACTCTAACGTTACTGACTGACTGACGCGTAGCCTAAACTATGATCATAGAATATGAAATTTGAAGAGTAGATTCCTGATGTGGTTTAGTACACTAAGAAAGGGATTCCCAAAAACCTACCTCCAAAGGGATGCTGCGAGCGTTGAAGTTAATATTGTAAACTCATAACGCGAACGATTTCGCGCGAGATTACACTGGTAGGTCATAGTATATTATATAGCCCACTCAAGATTTATTGAAGTTATCGAAAAATTGATAGACGTAGGTAAAAATGATCTAATATAAAAAAATATTCAAAACGCTTACCTACTTGCCACGCCATCTGAAATCATAAATCATCGTGAGAAAGCTCATTTTACTTTGCAAGCTGATTTCAAGTGCCTCTCCTAAGAATAACCCTAAATAACCCCATTTACGCTTCTTTTGTCTCTTAGCGGGGTTATTATGTCTCAAGTGGGGTTATTTATGGCAAGGGAAAGTGGGACATAAGTAGTGTTTTGTTAACATTGTGTTTATGGGGTTGTTAGTCACATAAACTACTACATTTATATTAATGTGATGTCAGGAAAATTGGAACTTAATTGAAATTTGATGCATGGTTTCAAAAAACCTTGATATTTACCATATTTTTGAATTTTTTAACGAATTAAATACTTTTAACTATCATCATTGAAATTAATCAACTAAAAGAATTTCAGATTTTTATCAAACTTTTCAGTTATACTGTTAAATTGGCACAGTTAACATTTATTATTTTATCTTCATGTTATATTATTTATTATTCATGACTTCTTTGTACCGGTATTAAGTCGTGGTCACAATAATTAGTTCTCATATCGGCATCAAACCTCAAAGTAAGTTTAAACTTAGCTAATGGATGAGAACTTAATTTTCGTAAAACATACACAAGCTTAAAATACCATTCTTCTTCTTCTTGTGTCACTGATTCTATCGAACCAAGTGTGGTGAAAGGATTGTAAGTGCGCCTCTAAGAGGCTCCTTTCGTGCACTTGACATATATTTTCGAACTTTCTAGGTTCTACGATATGCCGGTTTCCTCATGATATTTTCGTTCACCGTTTGAGAGCACTGGCATAGTGTACATATTTTTTTAAAACAACATGGCACATACTCGTAGTTACAAGTATGAATAACTAAGCAAAAAATCTTTTTCACTTAAACTAGCACTAAAACTAACAGTCCTCCATTTCCAAAATGTCATTTTCAAATGAAACATCCGGCACTCATGCCCATACCCAGTCGTAGCTGAGAGGACTCCCGAGCAAATTATGCATAAACTTTTAGTTCTTATATTTGCGTTCGTAGACGTTCACGTGTTTCCTTCAGTGGCTGTCGTAAAAACTTGCACTCGTAAAGTCGGTTATTTCAACTATGCAGAGTGCTTTATGGACCCTTTGCAGTGGTGATAAAGAATGAATTTGAATGGAAATAGAGAGAGTACTGCCATATTTTAAAGTGCAATTTGGCGCTAGTTTTATTAAATTAAAATAGTGTAGTATTTTTATTTGGTTTATGGCGGTTCGTTAAGGTGGTAGTAAATTAGGCTTACGTTATGAAAGGATTTTATTAAACACGCTGTCAACTAGAGTAATAAAAATATAAAATAAATAAATATTGTAAACAATCCACACAACACTATCCGGCCCCAAATTAAGCAGAGCTTGTACTTAGTGAGTCAGTTTATTCATACTTATGCACATTTGTAAATACATACTTAAAATGCAATATAATGTTCACCAAACACATTATATTTTTAACGCCAACTGAGCTTAAAGGCCAGTCAGTCAGAATATTAGGAGCTATCTTTTATAAAAAAAATATTAATAACACACCTCAGTACATAAGTTTTCATTTACTTCATGTATATTTAAACAAATGAAATAACAGCTGTGCTTGAATGCTGTCATATAAAACCAACGTCCATGTATGCCAGTAAACCGCCTTACTCTCAAATAACATTCTGCCATAAAGAAGCGACTCAAAGCCAACTTCACGATGGTCACCGCAGATATTGCCATTGTCTCGACTAAAAAGGCACATGACAGGTAAACGAGTAAAATGCCTGATAAATATCTTGTTTGAGACAAAAGACTCTTTAACAAAGACGTTGTTTTTCAGTTTCACGGCGTTACGCTTTAAGATGCGACTGGTGAGCGACACGGCGTAATAGATACTAGTTTATTTTGTCATAAGACTACCACTTTTATTATTAAAGCTGTATTTGGAATCTCAAGCTCACTCAATATAAAAATTTAAAACATGGTCAATTGGATAATTACGAATAGCTAGCATTTTCTCAATATAATTTACAGAGAGGCATTCATAGAAATAAATCGGCAACAGCATCATCAACATCAGGTGAGATTGCGGTCAAGGTATAGCATAAGGGATGAAAAAAAAAACACTGCTGATACGTGGTCGTATATTACTACAATTTTGATTTATGCTTTAGTGATGCATCTTCATTCTAATTACACTGTGCCAGTGCTCTCAAACGGTGAAAGAAAACATCGTGAGGAAACCGACATATCGTAGAACCTATAAAGTTCGAAAATATGTGTCAAGTGCACGAAAGGAGCCTCTTTGAGGCGCACTTAAAATTCCTTTCACCACACTTGGTTCGAAAAAACCAGTGACACGATAAAAATAAGAAGATTCTGATTAGTGGCATTACAGTAACATGCAATCATTAAATATTTTCATTATAATCCGTTGGTAAACACGCTTCTGCTTGTGGCAATGGACAATCGTTCACAGCTGTCAGAGGCACCACACCCTGAAACCCCACAGTGCAGGCTCAGGCCTCCACAATGGCGCTGTATCAGACAGCTCGCCTACATCTTACACAGTTGTACTCAGCTTTAACTGTAATTAAAGATGGCGCTTAAATGCAGACTGTTTTCAGAAATGGCTATATAACACACACACCTACCTACCTACAAGGCAATGCTTTGTTATAGGCGACGGGTACCACTTAACATCAGGTGGACGACATGCTTTTTCCATCAGCTAGTGGTATAAAAAATAAAAAAAACACACAAACATTCTTAAAATAAAAGTTATAGCGACTCTTCAAAAAACGACACTTTCACAAACACTAGCATAATTATTTTTATTTGGAAATATATAAATTCTAATGACCCACCTAATGTTGAGCAGCTACTTCTGACTTTAACAATTGCACTATCACACAGGTCACGCACCTTAAGAAAGTGCTCTAAAATGCACATTCATTTATTTAAAGTGTACAAAATAATCCTCAATTTCACGGAAGCAAAGATCCCCTGGCTCAAAAGCACTTAAAGTCAAACAAGTTGCTTGAAAAACATTTATTCAAACAAAGCCTATTAACACCGAAATAGGAATAGCGGAAGCGAAGTGAATCACGAAACTTGAGGACTATCGAAGTTCACTATCGACTCGCCACGACACTTGAGCTCGAGACCAGTTGCCTGCGTTGTTAGCCTGCATTGTTATTGTCTTGTACTGTGTGAATAGGATTGTAGACCCTTGTGGACTTGCGTATAACAACTCAGCATCAACTACTGCTGGGATTACACCTCTAATTTCCAAGACGGACGGTTATAAACTCCAAATCACTGATTTTCGGGGACCTTAAATTAGTAATTATACATATTATTTCTGCCGTGAAACAGCATTGCTGTGTTTCGGTTTGAAGGGTGTGGGTGACGGTGAAAATACAGGCACGTGAAGCTGAATATCTGTATGCCTCAAGTTGATGGAAGCAGGAAAGTGCATCGTAAGGCACTTTCCTGACGTGCGTGACCTACGAGGCAATGCTTTGTTATAGGCGATGGTTACTACTTAAAAACGAGTGGGCCATATGCTTGTTCCAACTAGTTGTGTAAGAAAAAATATATGCAATGAATGCAACATACATTATTTCTAGTAAAAGTATCATTGGAGATGTTCAGAGCCAAAACTGAGCGCTAGCAGACCTCACCGGAAATTAATAATTCGGTAATCAAAAGTAAAAGATAAAACAAAATAATAAAAACTGATAATACACTACACTGATACTACACTGATTGCCACCGCAGAATGCTCAGATGTAGGCAAGGCCCTCAAAAATGCTCGCAAAACATTTGAAAAGCGAAAATAAGAATCGTTGGATCGTCACGCATCTGATTTGTTTTCACATCCGATTGTGAGGAACTCGGAAAAACCGTGAATAGCTCCATTTCAGTGTTTCTCAAGGAGAATTACAACTTCAATTTGGTAGTTAAGGATCAAGGCGGATCTCTAAATTAGCAAAACCAGGCGTTTTTTTATAAAGACTCGTTGAGGGATGTCTGTACACTATGCCAGTGCTCTCAAACGGTGAAGAAAAACATCGGCATATTGTAGAACTTAAAAAGTTCGAAAATAAGTATGTGTTAAGTGCACAAAAGGAGCCTCTTGAGGCACACTTAAAATCCTTTCACCACACGTGGATCGAAAGAATCAGTGACACGATAAGAATAAGAGAGATGACTAAAAGAGTAAATCAGAGACATCTCTTAAAATTTCTGGTACTCACATAAATAAGAATTCCCGAAAAACCCCTGAATGAACGAGATGGAATAATTTCCATTTCGTGATTGTTCCGCGGCGGCACCTGCGACTGTTTTACAAACTGTCGCAGACCCTTCCTGTCTTTTTGCACGTTTTTTGTGTAAAAAAAAAACACAAAAATAATACAGTGTTTTAATGATTATCCCCATCGTTTTAAGCTGAGTGGGGTTTTACTGATTATCCTTATGTGTATAAATAAACAAACAGGATAATAATAAATAATAGCAAAATAGACAGTGTTCGGTCTATGGGTTAATTAAATTACCTTATTGGTATGACCGATGTTTATATGGCGACATTTTTGAATAAAAGGGTAATAAAAGGGAATAAAAGGGCAAAGGGTTTTTTGTTAATAGTCGTGGTGCAAGTTCTAAATATCTCTAACGCAGACGCCTACTTCTGCTTTTAGTTTTCCTTTATTGTCGGTCTTTTGCTATCTAAATGATATTGACTAAAGTTTTTACTGTGCCTTTTGGAACTGTTTTATGTTGTAGGCAAAATAAACCAATTTTCCTTGTTCGTGATATCCTACTAAACGAGTAGTACTAAAATTAAGTTCCATCCCAAACCTTTGTTCGAGCAGCGAGCGGCAAAGCGACATTTTATTTTCGCACAAAAACAGGCAAAAAGCCAACTATATTTTAAAACAGAACGGCTTGCTAATTAGTGCTTAAATGAATAACGAGGCTCCGTTACAATACTTCATCATGTCTGTTTCTATAGACAAAGCCCCGTATTCTGACACAATGCTCAAGCCTGACGTTGAAGCATTGATTTTTTGCCAGTATTTTACGGAAATGTGATGAAATGTAAGATTCTCAAGTTCTGATAAGAGCCCGTTAGAAAATCAAACGAAAAAAAAAACAGTCATTTGATGTCTGCATGTGTGTGGATCGTGGTTATAAGCGTGTGTGTCATAATATATTCATGCTAGTCGTTACATGTCACAAAAATCGGTTGTCTGTAAAGTCGGTTTACTGACGATAGTTGAACGTGACAACGTCATACAACTGTTCACGCGGACGCATCGCTCACTCAAGTAGGAGAGAGACAGATGTCGAACCCTGCCGAACGCGGAGGCCGTGCGTGCCTCTTTGTAGCTCGTTCCGTGCTCTCGCTTGCACTTCAAGCCGCGCAATGGAACGCCTCAGAGCTAGGTAACGCCGCATGAGTCATGTTATTTCGTGCGTGCAGCCGGCTCCATCGATTTATAAGACGTTGTCACGTCAAAAATCTTGTCACTAGAATATCAAAGATTTTTTGACACATTGATTGATTTATAGTCCACATTAAAATTTCTTCCGAATGATTTAAATAATTCGTTTTAGAATGTAAAAATGAATTTTCTTTCAATTATACCTTCATGTTTTGAATATTCTGTTTCTAGGAACCCATTGCAATCACCAAGCCAATCCCACAGGTCCAACCGACGTGATTTACGTTAAGCAAATACTAGAACGCTACGAAAGCTGTACTTTTTATGCAAATGATAAACAAGCGGACTTACGGCCCACCTGATGGTAAGCGGTCACCGTCGCTCATAGACACCAACAACACCAGGGGTGCTATCGTTGCGTTGCCTACCCTGAAGGAACTTTTTTACATTTATTTTTTTAGCATTTTAGTATTGAGGAAACCCCTGAATTTCCTCACGATATTTTCCTTCACTGCTTCGAGCACAATGTAAAGTATTTACAACGGCAACAGGGATATTGTAAACTTTCCTTCACTGCTTCGATGGGCCTATTGTAAAGTATTTACAACGATTTTATAAAGGCAACAGGGATATTGTAAACTCTTGGATCGTCAAATTCTCAAATAAACAAAAACATTAACATGTAAAGTAACCTCACAAACAACGCCAACTGACTCCTGACTGGATCTACAGAAAACGTAGCGAGCTTTTCCTCAATAATAAATGAGGCGACCTAACTTTGCGCCCGAACTGACACTCACTATTCGAATTCCACAACATCTTAACTTCAAACCAGACATTTCAAAAAATAACCTTAACAGGAAGCAAACAAGGCTAGTTTTAGATCTGTGAGATGAAGGTGGGTTTCGAAGATCTGAAACGATCCTCTGAATTAGACATGTGTTAAAAGCTTAATGCACTTAATAGTCAAGTACCCGACACGCTGCAGTGAAGTGAGTTTTCTACTAGCAATGTTGGTTTATAATGAAAAAGTTTGATTGTGTAGTTGATAGTTCTTACACTCCTAAGTAACAGCTAACAATCACTTCAGAGGCTTGCCCCAAATCAATCACCGGCCACACCGGCTCACACTTGGTGTAGAGAGAAGGCAGATCTAAAATCAACTGAGCTGAGAGGCCAGTCAAGCCATATATTTATTGCATAAACATGGTTTACAATCAAATAGATTATTAGTCGTTCAAAGCATAGTCAGCGCACTTTGGTTTAATCATCATCGTAAACTCCCCTTTTCACCTTTTATTTGATTCATAATTATGTTTTAAGGCCGTCCAAAAGCGCGATGGTTTGACGACATTATAAAGATCGCAGGAAACACCTGGACTAGAGACTCAACGTCTTCGTAAAAGTATCAGGAAACGAAAATGAGGCTGGCAGAAGAAGAAAGAGGCCTACCCAACAGTGGGTGATACCAGGCTGAAATTATGATGATGATGATGTTTTAGGCGTTCAGCGTTACTCCCAGCGGGTAACCAACTCCCATGGTCAACCTGGAAGTCTCTGAATAGACTTCGCCAGGTGGGCCGTTGCAGCCATAATTTAGTCAAATGGGGGTACTCCGACCACGCAGACTGCAACTGCGGAGTTCCACAGTCCATGCCTCATTTGCTGTCTTGCTCAGATGCCCTTACACCTGCACGCTGATGGATTTGACTGACGCTACAGAAAACGTTATTAATGTGGCCCGATTCTGGGTGAAGGAAAACAATATCATGGGAAACATCGACACGACGAAGAAGAAGGTGTCCAGCATTCTGAAAAATGCTCATTTATTTCAAGTCAAAATGTAAAATTGGGGTCAAAGGCAGATCCGCTTGCAAACCACGTGTCTGCGGCGGCTTTATTGCGCCTTTTGATGTATATGTTTCACGGCTGGCTGACCCCACTTTTCTAGCTTCACGTCGCTTCCCCTTTTCATAATTATTCAGCGCGTCTCGTTATAATTTATGTTAGGGATGTGGTTTACTTGTATCGACACAAGCTTTGCACTGAAAAGGTTTGTACGCTCAGGCTCTGTAAGCTATACACCTCAAGGGCACACTGAAAAGGTTATCTTTTAAAATATCGAAACACAAAATCCAACACATTTAAATTCAACTAACATTCGTCAACTGACTGTTTGCAAATTTTTCAAGCTCAAGATTATAAATAAAAGTATCGAGTGCGTGGCTGTCATGAAAACTCTCCATCGAAGTGTAAGTGAACGATTTGTTGTTTAGGTCTCCTAATATAATAATAAAAAAATCATATAAAGGTGATACCTACAGTAGGCTTGCTTAAAACATAAACCCTGTTTGGGCACCACAACAATTTTTTCAGACAAAAACATGTTGATTGCAGCAACAGAAATTGAAACAGTTGAAAATTAAAGCCTATCAAATAATAGCTCTAATCCAAAGCTCAACTGATCTAGATTATTAGTTTAGTTTGAAAGTAATGTAGAAGAGACATGTAGTTCCATAATCGATAGTGCACAGGTGAAGCGGGCGGGGCGCGTCCCTAGCTTACTAATTAGACGGGCAGAGCGGGGCTTGTTCCACATTACATACTAATTCAACGAGGACACAGCTACACTCATCACTGGTACACTCCTTAGGCATAAGTTTATATATGTATAACCACCGATCGACACGCACTGACACTCAATCATCTACCTAATTAACAAACCTCTATCCTATTCTCTATCCTATCCTCTATCCTATCCTCTATCCTATATATTTCAGATCGTATCATTTTACACATATCTTATTATTTAGAAGAAACGGGTATATAACCACAGATACATTTTCGTTTTCTTTCATATTTTTATTGAATTAACGACCCCGGCTCCTTTAGCACGGTTGAAACGTCGGGTAATAATAGAGGTAATCGCGATAAATACCCGTTTTTTCCAAATATGCATCTTTTTCAGGGCTTTCAGACACCCAAAAGAGGCAATTTTAGACGTCTTTTTTTCAACATATTATCATATTATCAGTCGTCTAAATATTTAAAACAAGAAATGACCAGATTCTTGAGGATAAGACGAATCGTCTTTGTGAAAGTTGGTGAATGAAGATAACTCAAACTTTTCTTCCTGATATGAATGGATTGCTTTCTGTTAACGAGTAAGTACCTTTTTACAGAATGATGATAATGCTGAAAAATTAAACTGTGCGTTTCTTCCTTTTTAAATGCCTTTTTGTCTACCTAGTTACATGTGTAAGAAACTGACTATAGTCAGTTTAAAATGTCATCGTCAAATATGACAGGCGCAAGTTTATAAACTTGCGCCTGTCATATTTGACGGCGTTTCACTGATCGTCACCGTAGAACGTTTACGGAATGAACAAGCTGTTATAAGAACAGCTGTGGCACGCAACGCTACAAATATTATGATTATGCCGAAATGTAGCGGAACGGATGTTTGGTTTGCTCATTCGATAGCAGGCGATTTTTATTGTTATTGCTTGTTCGCGGTTTTATATACAGACTGACCCGGCATAATTTATACGGGTGCTTTGGTGATCAAAAGTCAATATTGCCAGGGTCATAAAAGATTACAAAGTATACCATAATAATTTTTATTATGTCCCTAATGCCGAGCCGAGCGGGATTTGAGGAAATCTTTGTGATGTCTTTATGTGTAGTAAATACTATAAAATCAATAAAAAAATATGCCTACCACAATCATCAAATTTATATTGAATCCTGCAAATATAAAAATATTAACAAGTGTAATCTTATCCGTTATTCTGGTTATCACTTGTGTTGTGTAATTCATTCTTAGTTTGAGTTTAAAATATTCAACAATGTTTATCCATTTTTGATATCATGACTGCAAAAGTAATCGGGTATTCAGATATTGGATGTTCGTGGCTTAACCGAGCTGCAGCGACGACCTACTTAGACAAAACTAAACATAAAATAGTGTAGTTTGTGATCTGGAATAGCAAGTACCCTACCATTTTCTTTATCTATGTGGTGGGTAAAGCCAGAGCTAAGAGCTAGTCATAAGCATGCAGGTAAAATAGAAGCTTCAAAAAGTTTATTGGTGGTAAAATTCCTAAGAGCCTCGCAAATAAATTTATATTAAACTAGCGGACGCCCACGGCTTCGCTCGCCCCTTTGCCGTTACGCCCCGTTGATTTTTCTTTTAAAAGTTTTTCCTCTTTTTCTCCGCTTAGGGAAATCATTTTCCAATTTACTTTCTTAGTGCTCCTCTATACTATAAAAGAAACATACCCTCCAAGTTTCATGCTTCTAGGACGTACGGTTTAGGCTAAGCGTTGATTGTCAGTCAGTCAGTCAGTAACGTAAGAGTTTTAGTATATTTAGATAAATCATCTGTAGGCCTACAATGAGCTCTGTCTGGCTCTGTCTTTGGTTTTGGTTTTGAGTCTGTGTGAGTGTTGACTAAATATATCCTACGTCAAAACGTCACACACACAGTATAATGCACTGGTGAGCACTCACACAGGCTCAAAACCAGAACCAGAGACAGAGCCAGACAGAGCTCATGGTAGGCCTACTGATGGACCAACGACATAGTTTAGATCGCGGGAAGTCAGTGCATGGAGAGGGCTCAGAATCGTTCTTTCTAGAAATGTATAAGGTAGGCCTGTATCTAGCAGTGTACTTGTTTGGGCTTACGTTGACAGGGTTTAAGTCTATCGTCACTGTTTATACTAACTAGTTTCCTCCCAAAGGTTTCTTTTGAAGGAACTTAGTATTATCAAGTATCTATTCCTCAGTATCTGTTCCCAGCTGCGCTCATCTCGCATTCATGGTGTCTTATGAGATGCAAATACCCTCTTTGTGGGCTGGACCCGCGCCTAATCGCTTAATTCATTGTTTACATTCCCTTCAACGATCAAACAGTATTGCGTATTTGAATACAAGTTCTGCCTTTTGTGAATTTCGACCTTTTGTGAATTTCGAACTCTAGAGCTAAGCTAAGCTCAAAGCTGGAAAATTGTGCAAAGTTCGACATTCAAACTGATTTTACTTTCGTGTTTTTGGCCGACTGATTTTCTTGACTTAATTAAGTACTTGTAGATACAAAGCAATTCGCTATAGGTACTCGTAGAACAAATGGGATGGATTTTGGCCAGTAGTAGAGTACCTAGGTTCTTTTCTTATCATGTCACTGGTTTTCTTTACACCACACTTGGTATTCCGAACCAAGTGTGGTGAAAGGATTTTAAGTGCACCTGAAAGATGCTTATTACTTATCCTATTTTAATTTGACTATGAGAAAATAAAATTTCCTAAGATCATAATAATTACTTGAAATAAATATACCTAACTCCACGTGAATATTCTGTATTTACTCTACGATCAAAATAATATCATCAGCCACAAGTATCTCCAAACAAACGCAAACAATATTTAAAATCGAAATCAACAATAACAAAAGTGGCAAAGCCAAACCGATCCCGGCTTACAGGATTATACAGGGTGGTACAATGCTCGTATAATTACGTTGTAAAGTGTAGCACCCTTTATCCTAGTGCAAACGTTAGATAAGCGAGAGTTATCGTTAGGGGTTGGTTCTATTTAATTTAACTTTGCCGATGTTTGTTTGAACACTATCGGGTTCAAATAGAGTATTTGTGACTATTGGCTGTACAAAATCTGGCTTTTAAATGTATTTGGCCTCTAAGTCACCGACCTTAAAAAACATTATACTAATCTTACTTACAAATATATTTATTTACACAAAGAAATTAAACAAATATTTACAAAATGTACAAAATACACAAGAAACAGTTGAGCTATCTGCAGATCGTTGCAAACGATCTAGAGATAGCTCATCTGGTCCAAATCAGTGCCAGACGGAAGCGTCCCCAAGACGCTGGCTGTATTTGGCTGTTGTTTTTGTTATTTTATGGGCGAAAACTCTTCATTGATTATATCTACAACTCTGTTTCACTTTATTAAACGGCCATCAATACAACTACCCAAGACACCATCTTATCCTTCTTCTTCTTTTTACACCCTAGGGATGTGTCCCGTTGCTTGATCCAATTTGGGATGTCCTATTCCCAAAACTGGTTAACAGTTAGTTCAAATGGATGGACGACGTAGTCAAAGTCATGGGCCGGAAATGGGCAAGACGGAAGGAGGCAACAGTGGTGGTATTGCGAAAACCTGGCAAAGAGGACTATGCGAACCCAAAGTCATATAGACCTATAGGCCTTCTGCCGGTCATGGGCAAAATATATGAAAAGATGATCATTGGACGGATCAAGTGGCATATCATTCCTCGAATAAGTTCTCGCCAGTACGGGTTCATGCCCAAGAGAAGCACCGAAGACTCCCTCTATGACCTAATAAAGTACGTTAAATCGAAACTGAGCCAAAAGAAGCTGACAGTGATGGTATCTTTGGACATAGAGGGAGCCTTCGACAGTGCATGGTGGCCCGCCATCCGAACCAGACTGGCGGAGGAAAAGTGTCCGGTGAACCTACGGAGAGTTATTGATAGTTACCTCGAGGACCGGAAAGTGAGGGTTCGATATATCGGAAAAGAGCACACAAAGGACACTAGTAAAGGGTGCGTCCAAGGATCGATCGGAGGCCCAATCCTGTGGAATCTTCTTCTAGACCCACTGCTGAAGGGCTTGGAACTGCGTGGAGATTATTGTCAGGCCTTCGCGGATGATGTGGTGCTCGTGTTCGATGGAGATACCGCGCTGGAAGTGCAACAACAAGCCAATGCCACCCTCGCTTATGTTCGGGAGTGGGGTGTTAAGAGTAAACTAAAATTCGCACCGCACAAGACCAATGCAATGGTCATAACGCGTAAGTTGAAATATGACACACCACTTCTGAACATGGGCGGGGTCAGCATTGGCTTGTCGGAGCAAATAAAGCTACTAGGACTCACAATTGACAATAAATTGACTTTTAATAACCACGTCACAAATACATGTAAAAAAGCTTTAAATATCTACAAGCAATTATCTAGAGCGGCAAAACTCAGCTGGGGTCTCCACCCTGAAATCATACGGCTTATATATACTGCTACGGTAGAACCGGTCATACTGTACGCAGCCGGTGCATGGGGGTCAGCAGCTAAAAAACTAGGTGTTCAAAAACAGCTCAATGTGGTCCAAAGAGGGTTTGCACAAAAACTCTGTAGGGCGTATCGTACCGCATCCCTGAATTCATCGCTGGTTCTGTCTGGGATACTTCCTCTCGACCTCAGAATACGGGAGGTACAAGCCCTGTATGAGGCCAAGAGAGGAGTGCCCCAGACAGTGCTAGCAGACCGAGAGATCGAACGATTGGTACCATACATAGAAACGTGGCACCCCGCAGAACATGTGCACCTGGAGTTCGAAAGCCTGATAGATCAACAACACGTGGACGACCACAGCCACCAAGCAGTAAAGATCTTCACCGATGGCAGTAAGATTGAGGGTAAAGTCGGAGCGGCACTTTCCTTTTGGAAAGGTGACGCCGAGACCAAAACCCTCAAGCTTAAACTGTCATCATACTGCACGGTCTATCAGGCAGAACTCTTGGCCATATGTAGGGCCACAAAAGAGATCACAAAGTGCTCAGAGTCAAGCTTTGGCATCTACAGTGACTCCAGGTCGGCATTAGAGACTGTGGTTAACCAGAGCTCCCTCCATCCCCTCGCAGTAGAAGTTCGAAACCACCTGAGAACGAGCAAACTCCAAAACAAGGAAGTGTCCTTGTTTTGGATTAAAGCGCACGCGGGATTGGGGGGAAATGAAAGAGCAGATGAGCTTGCGAAAGAAGCGGCCCTCAACAGCAAGAAGAAGCCTGACTACGATCAGTGTCCGGTTTCATTCGTCAAACGACAGACCCGTTTAGGCTCGCTTGAGGAATGGAACCGGAGGTATAAGTCAGGAGAAACGGCCGCCATTACAAAAATATTCTTCCCGGACGCGATAAACGCATACAAAATTGTGAGGAAATTTGAGGCAACTAGCGCGATGACTCAGGCAATGACGGGGCACGGTGGGTTCTCCGAATACTTGACTCGCTTCAAGTGTAAGGAGAACCCATCGTGCATATGTGAGCCGGGTGTAGACGAAACCGCGATGCACGTTTTGTTAGAATGTCCTGTTTACGCACGTAGAAGATATGAAGCCGTACAGTTACTCGATTGCGACTTGACGTTGGAAAACATGAGCACAATTATGACAAATAACGAAAAGAGACGGACGTTTATAAAATATTGTACTGAAATTGTAGAAAATGTAATAAAGAGAAACAAGTAGATTAAGCAAATTATGATGAATGTATATTGTTGAATATATAAATCATGCATAAATGTAAAATAGTAATAGAAACAAACAAAAGTAAAACAGTATAATGTAACTATGTAAATAATATAAGATAAGAAAACAAAATTGTAATAATAACATAATAAGAATAAGAAACATTAAATATGTAATAGAATAAAATCAAAAAGTAGAATAAGAAACCCCAAGAAAATAGGGGAATATTGTACGCTATTAGTAATAAAGACACCCTGTCCTCAAACCATAAAAAAGAAAAATAAAGTCCTTGACTATGTTAGGGGAACGAGAAGAAAAAAAAAAAAAAAAAAAAAAAAAAAAAATGGGCAAGACAGGATCGAGGTAGATGGCACAAACTGAGAGAGGCATATAACCAGCAGTGGGTGAAGATTTTAGATGATGATGATGAAACCTGATGCCGTATTTTGAAAAGGAGAAGTACACAACATTTTTAAGGAGGCAATCATATTTTTTTTAAGCTGGAAGTTTCGAGAAGTGATGTCAAAGTTTGAAAATGAAATCACGCGTGATTATGCTGCTTAGTTTAATCTAAGGGAACATTTTATTATGATTAGGTAAGAAAATTCCCTCGATTTTTTAGAGTACATTTCAGGTAGGCTGTTTTTATACGTTAGCTCATCACTGCTACGAGTGGAATAGCTTAATTATGTTAATCTTATGTAATGCACATACAGGTATGAAAGTACAAGGGAAGTAGATTATTATGAAAGTAGAATTATCTCCAAATGTGATGGCGCACTTGTTTTGTGAAACACTGAGAGGATGGTATCTTTTATAAGCGCCAAGCGATTTTCGGAAACAGATATTTTGTTATTAAAAAAATCTACACCATTTTATGAACAACGGGTTATAGTCAACATGATTTAATTTTGTGAGTTTTGACTCCCGATATTTCGGCACAGTCGCATGCACTTTGATGCAGATTTTTTTATACAATATTTTGATGGAACAAGCATTTGGCCCACCTGATGTTTAGTTGCATTGCCTCATAGGTCACGCACGTCAGGAACGTGCTCTACGATGTACTGCCCTGCATCCATCATCTTGAGGCATACAGATGTTTAGCCTCACGTGCCAGTAATTTATTACACCCCATCCTTCAAACCGAAACACAGCAATGCTGCTTCACGGCAGAAATAGGCATTCTTTTTCTTTTTCTTCTTCTTCTTGGTAGCACTTTCCCGGACGAGCCCTTCACAAAGAGTTCTACTTCTCAAAAAATTGTGTGAGTGATGATGAGATTTCCACCAAGCATTTCAATCCGCTGTTGTGTTCGTCCTTGTGTTCGTCTCCTGCAGGTAAGTCTCTCCGTAATCCGCATTCTTGAAGATGACAATATAATTTACATAAACCGGCGGTGAGACATGTCGGTTAACTAATGAATAGGGACGCGTCATTTCGCGGATTAAATTTGCACGTGCGAGATGCTGGTGCGGGTTTGAATACCTGCCAGTTGTTTTAATGCATTTTTTTAACGAGACGACTTATAATTCAATGGAGCCCGCTGCACGTACAAAAAAACATTACTCATGCGGCGTTACCTCGCTCTGAGGCGTTCCATTCAAGGCTCTTGCTTGCACTTCAGCAAGCGAGAGCGCGGAACGAGCGATAAAGAGGCACAATCGGCTTCCGCGTTCGGCAGCGCTCGACAACTGTCTCTCTCCTACTTGAGTGAGCGATGCGTCCGCGTGGACAGCTGTATGACGTTGTCACGTTTAACTATCGTCCAGTAAACAATCCGTAAACCGACTTTACAGGCAACCGATTTTTTTTCTCAATGCATACAATAAAAAATCTGATGGTACAAATCTATCAACACTTCTTATAACCTACTTTATGGTATGTTCAAATTGGTATCAGAAAAGACAAATAGCGGCAACTTGTCCGTTTCCAATCAAACTCTGCGGCCATCAGTCTGGCACACCTGATCTCGGAGGTATGGCTGTTTTAATGAAATGTTAAAACTCTTGTTTTCTAGAAAGTGAGAACCGCTTTGACGGCCGCTAAAGTCGTGGGATGTACGTGAATTTAAATTGCTCGAAATCGTTTGTCCTATATTCTAGTTTCCGACACTGTCAACTAGCATCGTTTACATGAATATTATAAGTTACTATTTCTTTGAAGATATTGTTACGGAAGTGGGTACAGGGATTGGAAGGAAACGAACGTTTTACCGAAAGTAGCGATTTATTCGCACTACGAACACGTAACACTGCACTGAACGCGTAGCACTGCACGAAACGCGTAGCACTGTCCGACACTGTCCCCGCGCACTATGCGTTACACGGTCCAACGCTGTGCTCCGAACACTGACAGTCCACTGAGAGCACTTTACCACTTTGCACTTCACTTCACTATTCACTGTTCACTTCACTATTCACTTTCACTGTCCACTTTTTCCACTTTTTCACTTTTCCTTCTTGTTCCTTTCTTCAGATCACTTTCCACTGAACTGCCCGTAGACGCGCTTGCAGCTCCTTATATACCCGGAATTTCGATTGTCATTTATTGGATTTCGATCGTCATTTATTGAATTTCGTTAGTCTTTTCGTTTTCTTCTGTTGGATTCCGATCGTCTTTTCCTTCTTACATCATTTCTTGTTTTAGCCCAGAACTTTCGGTTCTTTATTTGAATTCCTTAAAGAAGGCACTCGCCGCTACTAGAATTTTCTGGTAACATTAAAATGTCGAACAAAAATCTTCATAGCTGGACCGGGCTCGAACTCGCGTACGTCTGCTTTGCAGTCGTAGCTCCGACGGCCCGGCTGTTGGAACATTGACGATGTTTGCCAAAAACTTCACTGCCTTGCACGCTTGCGTAGTTACGTCAGCACGGCGTCACACTACCCCCTCCTTAAACGTGCTCGTCCCGAGCATCGTTAGAGCCATAGTACCGTGCCAACCTGTCCACATGAACCACTTTCGCTGGACTTCTTGACGTTTTCCGAATTCTATATGTGACATCATTGATCCTCGTAATTATTTGAAAAGGGCCTTCCCAACTCGGTTGTAGTTTTGGAGATTTTCCTTTCCTTCGAACGGGGTTGTGAAGCCAAACAGCAGAACCTTCTTCAAAGGACTTGGAGTTGACGCTTCTGTCGTATCGCGTTTTCATTCGCTCACTAGCACGCAGATTCTCTTCCCTCATATGCCCGTGAACTGCCTCCATTTTCCTTCTCAAATCTTCCGCGTATTCCGAAATACAGCTAGGCGCATCTGGAGGACAACCCGCGAGAAGATCCGCTGGAAGTCGAAGCTCTCTACCAAAGTTCGCTCGGGCCGGAGTAGTAGAGGTACTCTCATGAACTGCCGTTCTATACGACAGAAGGAACAGAGAAATGTACTCGTCCCAATTGTTCTGATGGCTTTCAACAACTTTTGCCAGATGCCGCTCCAGAGTTTGGTTGAACCTCTCCACCATTCCATCAGATTGCGGATGATACGGCGTAGTCCGAGTTTTGTGTATCCCCATAACCTTGCATGTTTCCTGAAAGACTTGCGACTCGAAATTCCTGCCTTGGTCACTATGGATTTCAAGGGGTAGTCCAAATCGGCAGAAAACTTCATTCACCAGTTTGCTAGCCACAGTAACAGCTTCTTGATTTGGTAATGCGAACGCTTCTGGCCACTTTGTGAAGTAATCCATTATTACCAAAATGTAACGATTTCCACTATTCGTCATTGGAAACGGCCCGGCCACGTCCAAAGCTATTCGTTCCCAAGGAGCACCCACGTTGTACAACTTCAACGCTCCCCGACTTCTTGTTTGAGGTCCTTTGACAGAGGAACAACTCGTACATTTCTTGCACCAGTCTTCAACATCTTCCTTGCAGTGCAACCAGTAATAACGTTGACGAATTTTCACCAAAGTTCTCTTCACACCGAGATGACCGCCTGATGTTCCGTCGTGATACGCTCGCAGTATATCAGAAATCTTTGACTTCGGCACAACTGTCTGAAGATGATTGTCTTGTCCTGATGCACTCTCCCATTTTCGACATAAAAGACCATTGTGTAAGAGCAGGCTCTTCCATTGTGCCCAATAGCTCTTAGTTACTGCACTCATTCCGGCAACTTCACTCCATCCTGGGCGTGCGGATCCATCTCTCACCCAATTGAGTATTGGTCTAAGGTCTTCATCTTCTTCTTGTAGTTTACGCATGGCATCGCTGCTCCAATCATCATTTACTGTATCAGTTCTTATAACTCGGACCATAGATTTTTCTTTATCTTCCTGTTTCACACAGTGTTTGCAGTCTTCAGAACACGGCCGTCTTGACAAAGCATCAGCATTCCCATGAGACTTCCCACTGCGATGCTCTACTACAAAGTCGTACTCCTGTAGTTGTTCAATCCATCGCGCAACTTGTCCTTCAGGATTCTTGAACTGCAGTAGCCACTTCAAGGCTGCATGATCTGTTCTGACTAGAAATTTCCGACCCAATAAATACTTCTTAAAATGCTGAAGTGTTTTGACAACTGCTAGTAGCTCCCTTCGAGTGACACAATAATTCCGCTCTGGTTTTGACAGGGATTTACTGTAATAAGCTATCACAACTTCTTGATCTCCTTTTCTTTGTGAGAGTGTTCCTCCTATCCCTGTATTACTTGCATCTGTGTCAACTACAAATTCATTATACTGATCTGGATATCCGAGTACTGGTGTTTCACATAACCGGCTCTTAAGTTCCTCGAAAGCCACCTGGCATTGTTGGTCCCAGACGAAAGGCCGTTTTTCTTCTGTTAGTCTATGCAATGGCTTCGCTATATCTGAAAAATTCTTGACAAAACGACGGTAATAAGAGCAAAGTCCCATAAACGCCCGTACTTGTGTTTTGTCCGCAGGCACAGGCCAATCTTTAACCGCCGAAATTTTCGATGGATCCGTTTCGACGCCGCTTTCCGAAATAACGTGTCCCAAATAGTTCACCTGCCGTTTGAAGAATGAGCACTTCTTCTGGCTTAGTTTCAGATTTGCACTTCTCAACTTATTGAATACGGATTCCAGCTTCTTCAAATGGTCATCAAATTCTCGCCCCACTATTATAATGTCTTCGAGATACACCAAGCAGGTTTCTCCCAGCAACCCAGCAAGGACACGTTCCATTAACCTCTCGAAAGTAGCCGGGGCGTTGCACAGCCCAAACGGCATCACTTTGAACTGCCAGAGGCCCTTTCCTGTAGAGAATGCGGTCTTCTCCTTATCCTTAGGATCCAACTCCACCTGCCAATAGCCACTTTTTAGGTCCAGCGTAGAAAACCATTTCATGCCGTTGAGAGTATTCAAGGTGTCGTCTATCCTTGGTAATGGATAACTGTCCTTTTTGGTCACGTCGTTTAGGCGGCGATAGTCAATACAGAACCTCGTTGACCCATCCTTCTTCTTTACCAAAACCACTGGTGAGCACCACGGACTGGACGATGGTTCGATTACTTCATTATCCTTCATGTCTTGAATCATGTCGTCCACCTCTTTTTCTCTGGCAAAAGGAATTCGGCGGGGTCGTTGTCGTATAGGTTGTTCATTTCCAGTATTGATTTTATGCTGAACCATGCTCGTCCTTCCGATATCACCATCATTCTTTGAAAATATATCGGAGTACCGACGTAGCAAATTCTTCGCCTTGAGCAATTCAATAGTTGTCAAATCATGCTTACATTCTTCCAGTATACTGTTGATGTCGATTGAACTTGCATCCACCTTTTTGGCCTCTTGACAATTCCGCAACCACACGACTTCTTCGCTCCGTCCTATCAGGGTACCCTTCTTTAACATCTGTTCTTCATTGCTCAAATTTAACACAGGCACCACTGTTTCTGCGGACGAATTGACGACCGTTCGTGCTGGCAGCCACGATGACTCGTCATCCACTTTTTCTAATATTGTCCACCGTCGCTGTTTCAAACTTCCACTTCCAGGAAAAATTACTGGAACTAGCGTCTGTGATCTTGGCAATAGCTTAGTGTTCTTAATGCAGTACACCTTGCCTTCGCCACCGCCTCTCATCGGTATTTCGTCTTCCCCACACTTCAGGACGCCGGAGTGAATGTCGAGCTTGCACCGATGGTCCTTCAAGAAGTCCAGGCCAATAATGCAGTCATCCACAATGTCAGCTATTACCGCTTGTTGCCAGTAAAGTTTATCACCAATCTTGATAGCCACTTTCTGTTCACCTGATACTGGTATGCGCTGGCCGGTAGCCGTTGTTAGCTGGTAAGCTCCCTTCCGAATGTTGATCTTTCCGTTTCTTCTTATCAGCTGTGTCCCAATTACCGTACGTGACGCTCCAGTATCCAAAGTCAATGAGCACGGAATTCCATTTGCTGATCCATTAACAGTTAAGCTGTTGCCATCTGTGCTCTGATGAATCTTGATTTTCGGGGCTTCATGTCTACCGGCCAGCGCCCACCCCTCAGCCCTGGCTGGAATTAGTTTTCCTGGTTCTCCGACGCTTGTACACGAGCATCGGTTCCTCGTCTCTCTGCAATCCGATTCGGGCAGCCGCTTCTTAGATGTCCTCGTTCCCCACAGTTGTAGCATCTAGGGACGAAAGCTCTGCGTTGGTTAACCCGCTCTACTTCCGTTGAATTAATCTCCCTCAGACGTCCACTCCTCGGGTCTCGTCGGACGGCTTCTACTTCGAGCGCATGCGCGACGGCTTCCTTGATGTGACCGTGATGACCCAAACGCACGGCAGCTCTTACTTCCGCGTCGAAAATACCGTCGACAAACGACTGCAAAAGCATGCTGTCAATGACCGATGCCGGCGATGTTTGGTACGCCTTCCGGACCAACTTTTCTACCTCCAGGGACCACTGTTGCAATGACTCGTTCGCTCGTTGGCATCGATCACGGAGTTGAGCGCGGAAAACATGCTCCAGGTGCGAGTCCCCGTAGCGCGATTCCAAGGCTTCCAGCAATTGCTCGTAGGTTGCATCACTCCCCAAGGCCTCCAGCACGGTCAAAGCCTTGTCTCGTAGTCCCAAAGTAAGCGCAGTTTTAGCCTGGTTCTTGGTCCACCCATTCAGGTTCATCACAGCCTCAAACTGTAGCTTGTAAGCCGCCCAGGAAGAGGTTCCATCGAAAGGCGGGACTTTGAAATTTCCGCCTGCAGTCGATGCACTTACTATGGTTGCTGAGCCCGGGATACCATTTGTTTTGAGCTTCCTGACGTCTTCCTCGACGGAGGAGAGGCGGTTCCCGTATTGTTGTACAGTTTTGACACCTTCCTCAATGGAACAGAGGCGAGTCCCATGTTGCTGTACAGTTTCCTCCACCGCTTCTACCCTGCGCATGCTGTCGGTGATAGCGGTCAAAAGATTCTTCTGCAATGCGCACATCTGTTCCTCTTGCCGGTGGGCCTGCTCTTCCTGGATGGCGCGTAGCTGCTCCTCCTGCCGGCGGGCTTGCTCCTCCTGGATGGCGCGCAGCTGCTCCTCCTGCCGCAGGGCTTGTTCCTCCTGCATGGCGCGCAGCTGCTCAAACAAGGCGCCCAGGTCTGGTCCAACCTGGGTTCTTGTCGGCGCACTTACGGTAGTTGCCCCACCGGAGTTGTCTTGGCGTCCAGGGGTTTCTTCCTCGGAAGCCTCGGCGCCAGAGCCACTGGCTTGCTGCGAAGCAGTCTTGGCGCGCGTATTCACGCCTTCTCTCGGCATGACAGGCATTTTACCTTCCAATCCCACTTCTGACACCAAATGTTACGGAAGTGGGTACAGGGATTGGAAGGAAACGAACGTTTTACCGAAAGTAGCGATTTATTCGCACTACGAACACGTAACACTGCACTGAACGCGTAGCACTGCACGAAACGCGTAGCACTGTCCGACACTGTCCCCGCGCACTATGCGTTACACGGTCCAACGCTGTGCTCCGAACACTGACAGTCCACTGAGAGCACTTTACCACTTTGCACTTCACTTCACTATTCACTGTTCACTTCACTATTCACTTTCACTGTCCACTTTTTCCACTTTTTCACTTTTCCTTCTTGTTCCTTTCTTCAGATCACTTTCCACTGAACTGCCCGTAGACGCGCTTGCAGCTCCTTATATACCCGGAATTTCGATTGTCATTTATTGGATTTCGATCGTCATTTATTGAATTTCGTTAGTCTTTTCGTTTTCTTCTGTTGGATTCCGATCGTCTTTTCCTTCTTACATCATTTCTTGTTTTAGCCCAGAACTTTCGGTTCTTTATTTGAATTCCTTAAAGAAGGCACTCGCCGCTACTAGAATTTTCTGGTAACATTAAAATGTCGAACAAAAATCTTCATAGCTGGACCGGGCTCGAACTCGCGTACGTCTGCTTTGCAGTCGTAGCTCCGACGGCCCGGCTGTTGGAACATTGACGATGTTTGCCAAAAACTTCACTGCCTTGCACGCTTGCGTAGTTACGTCAGCACGGCGTCACAATATTAATGAAGTGGCACGTATCAACACTTGTCAATTACAGCCGCCATATTTATAACGGTGGCTGCATTTCAAGATTCAAAAGGCTTTAGCGGGTTTACATCTGTCGCGTTTGATTGATGTCGAGTTTTTCTGCAAGTCTGATGAGTTTTCTTTGATGAATTTGAAAATTGATATAATTTATTTAAGTCCAAAACTTATGTCGTGGTACTAAAGGTATAAAACCTTCACGTAAGCGGTAAAATTTACCAGAATAAGTTGGTAATGAATGGCATTATTTTTTCAAATATTAATTTTGATATTAATCTTACTATAGAGGTACATATTTATACTAGCAAATATGAAATGTTAATAAGAAAATGTTAATTTTTTTATAAAAATGGCAAATTTTATAAAATTACATAAAATGAAATTCAAAGCAAAATTCTACAAAGGTCAGAAAAAGGTTCCGATGCTCCAAATAACTTAACACAAATCTGCAGAAAATGAACGCGTTTGCAGTGTTCCTTTCAAAACCGAGAAATTGTCTTGCAATCTCCATTTCACACCTCACATGCAACTTTCTTCTTTAATGTTAGTGTTTAAGGTTCAAAGTCAAACGGCAGTTGAACAGCAAAAGGTACGTTTTACATGGTAAAATAAAAATGTCTGAGTTTTATCTAAAGTGCAATGAATGGCAAATGCGGATTATTTTACATGCAGGACTAAAGCAATTGAGGTTCAGTTGGAATGCGATGAAGTGAGGGCTTATCGGATTGTGATTGGAGACTTTCCAATCAGGGTGGATGCTGTGCAATTATACAGTCTTTTGAACTAGGAGTTCATTTGAAAAGGATTCATCGTTTTTGCGTCACTTTTGTGGTGCCACTCCAACTTAGTGAGACAAAAGCAAAATTTCAATGCAACTTTGAAACTTTTGCTTTTGTATTGCCTACGTTGGAGTGGCAACACATTTGAACTTCACTGCTATTTTCATTTTTGTTTTGTAAAAGGATCATATAAAAAACGGTGGGAACCAAGCCGTTGTTTGTTGCCCGTTCTTCTAGGCTTTGTCGCGTGGAACTGGCACCTAGCTTTAAAACGTTTCAAAGTGATCCTTGTGATACAACTGAATAAACAAATTATTGGTGTAGTTTTGTTTAACTTTTACAAAAACGTGTGAGTAGTTGTGAACTATGACGAAAGCTTATACTAACAGTACGTTACATTGGTAGTTATCAGGTGGTGATGATATTATTTCTATTTATCTAAGACAACCTTGGCTAACTTTTTTAGTACCTAGTATTCTGATAGACACATTTTGGCTGGTGTAGGCCAAAGCAAGCCTAATAAAAAACAATGAGAGAACAAAACAGACTATTTTCTTGTTACTTCTCAAAATAAAGAGAACTAGTAGGTACATGACAAAAATTATATTTGGTAGGTATATTAGCAAAATTATTCGTGTTCTCCATCTCTTTGTAATCTGTTGATACATGACACATTTTTTACTTGTTTCAATAAAATCTAACATGTTTCACAAAGCGTCTTCAAATATTTAGGTTCATATTGTACCAAAACTTTGGATAAAACGTAAAATTATAATTTAGTGTACACCAGGGAGTAAACTTGGAGTCCGGACTAAAATGTTTTCTTGTGGAATATTTTTCAAAATTATGCGGTCAAAGTTCGTGACAAAAAATACGGCGAACGAAGAGTTTTATATAGCAGAGTTTGATAGACTAGAGGGGCTGGTTTTACGGATTGCTATTTGACAATTAAAGTATTTCTTGTGAAATATTTTGAATATCTCGTATTGTTTTGCTTGAATATTCTGAGACCTGTCAATTATTTTATTAGGACTCTTTGACAAGCCTCTAAAGTAAAACGAGACGAAAAATTGTATCTGTTCTAGATGTGCGTATGATCGTAGGTATATCATGTATAATTATTTTAGATCTGCAGTATCTATAGATTTTTAATCTATTGTTGAAATGTAGCTCGTTTTGTTATTAGGTTTTGGGGGAGACCTTTGCCCAGCAGTGGGACACAATAGGTTAATAAATAAATAAATAAATAAAATTGCTCATATAAGTAAATTGTTAGTCATGGTATAATCTTTAGGGGCCTTATTAATAATCCTGGCGTAGCGTTGGACTAGTTAATCAGTGTTTTGTCACATTTGTTCGAGTTGACAATTGCATGTCAATGCAAGAGACAAAACACGGATTAACTTCCAACGCTACGCTAGGATTATTAATAACACCCTATGAGTATAATGTTATCAGAGTAGTGGTTCAGAGTAAGTACATAGAACTCTTTTGATACTCCCAAACGCACCCTGTGAATTCCTACAAGGAATTTCCTTCGTTATCTCTCACGATGTTTTCATTACAGCCCCTTAACAGTTAAGAAGGGGTCTACAATTGCTTAAATTTTATAAGTATTAAGCAATAAAATTAAATTTACGATCCCAGCAGTACCGTGCCGCTTAAAAAGATAACCCCGGGACGACTTAGCCGTTATTTATCACCAACTTTACACTTTCTATTCATAAGTTGAGGCTAAATTTATATTTTCATTGCTTATTAAAATTATATTTTGTGGTAAGTTTTTAATTAAAAAGTCACTTGGGATCTTTCGATGCTGGCGCTGGTTTTATTTCCAAGCTAATTAACAGATTTTTTCTTCGATGACTTTCTTGAAATAAGAGGAATAAAATTAAACGAAAACGCTGTGTTTTTCTCAAATAATTTTCTATAATGTACGGAGATACACCTTATACCACTGCCCAGTCCAGCTGAGCAAAATTTTGTTTCAACTATTTCTTTCTTCTTTTTAACTATTTCTCCATTGTCTGGTAGCAGGTATTGATAGATTCCCAAGCTACAAAATAGTGTTTATAAACACTGGTTAAAAATAACATACCTACACTTTACCAACCACAAACCAATTTCGTGGTAAACGCTGACCTTGAAGAGCTAAAGTGGTCGAGTTAAGGTTAATCTATAAAATTGCTACATCACTATGAATATTTTAAACTAATCGAGCATCAACCAGTTGACATTGCAAAAGCAATTTTACTACTCACAGCAAAACAGATAACCGTCATTATCAGTCTGGAGTAAGTATATACATTGCTGGATTCTCCCCCATAAGTTTCGCAAAAAACTATTTTAAATATTCTTATTCCTCCGTCTTCCTGCAATTACAATACCTATTACCCAGTCCCAAATATTTTATAGTGTCCCAAGTTAAGAGCCAAGCGGGATTTGAACCTGCCACGTTTCCGTTTATACAAAGATGCGCCGACCGCTGCGCCATCGGATCCTTATCACATTCGATGGATAACTCTTTATTTTTGGGACATGATAAAATCTATATAAGTATTATATTAGCGATCTGGTTCCCATAGTAAAAGCTCTGCTTAGTTTGGGGCTAGATAGTGTCGTGTGGATTGTCCAAAATATTTATTTATATATGTAATTTACCAAAACCATCCAGTCCATCGATAGCTCCAACTTGGACCTACGCTTCTAACTGCCAACTTACGCCCTCATCTTATAATATGTGCACTACCCAACCTATCTCCTTATTACCCAAAGGTTAGCTGTTTTTAGTTTGCCTGTGTACAGTAATTTTAATTTGTGCAATAAATAATTGTCTATCTATCTATCTAACTGCTTTTTCCAGCAGTTTTCAACTCACTAATAATTTACTTACTAAAATATAAAATAAAATTATGACATTATTTTGTTTAAAGCATAATTAGTGATTATCATAACTTGTCTGGAGAATTCCACTGCTCGCTGTAACATTGAAAATTAAATATTGTGTAATTATCATTACATATGCAACACTATCTGAGTTATCACTAATTATTTATTTTAACCTATCTGATATGAACCAGGAAGATAATTCAACTATGATGCACTTTGCTAGACAATTTATCTCAAAGCAAAATATGACATGCATCAAGTGCATGTTAAGGTCATCAGATTAGATGCACCGTGCGTGACCAAGCCGTAAGCTTATTGTCGATCATTCCAGACTTGGTAGAACTAAATCTAGGTTCAGGAGCCTAGTTCTCGGGCCGACCCCGAGATTTTTAATGTCCCTTAAATACACATTGGCCCGCACTTTTTCTACGTTTTCCGTATATTGTAGCTGACGAGGCTTCTACGATGAGGTCGTCGATGAATCACTAAAGGAAATCATCCATTCTCTCTTTGAATAGAAGCAATAAAATAAAATTGCAAAACGATCCGAGATGAGCCGAGAATTAGGCTCCAGAATGAAAACAACAGCACGATTGTGAGCCTTAGACACGGTGGATACCTTAGTATCAAGTTCCATATCCACATTTGCAGCACTTGGTATTAAAGACGCGATTTGTTGCAAACCTATCGCCACAGTTACTCGTAGAATTCTAACGGGTACAATACATATTCCCTCTATTTGTTTACAAGCTTTACAATATTTGGTCTTGCTATAGAATCTTTGGTGCAGGACAGTGCATCGGTATCTAGTCGGTCATACTTATCTTTGTTAAGAATGATAAAAAAATATTAAAAAACAAATTTATCAAGTGGGCTTAAAACCCAAATCCCTATATTTGTCGTAAATATCTTTCCATAAGTGGTAAGTATCTGGGTTAGGTAGCGGGCCCATCGTCAGCTCGTCCCGAATGTACAAGAAGTTGAACTTGTCTTTGGTACTGGGTATCCATCGAACTGGCAAGTCCTGATCTGATGGTGGGGTTGGTTCCCTGAAAACATGAAAAGTAACATTAAGAAAATATTAAACAACAAATTACTAGCTATCATTTACTAATTGGATTTTGTTGTTATTTGATAATTAACTTGTTTTTTCCGGTCTAATTAATAATAACCAACAATGTTGTATTTTATGATGTTGGGGATAAACGTAGGGGATAAACGTATTGAATAATGCCATGATTTAAATATATAAGTATTATTTTACTCTCACCTAATATTTTCATGACACGATAGCCACTTAGCCACCAATTTATTAATCTTCAAAAAAATAAATTTGATGAAAAATAAATACTAATATGGGTATGCCCTAAAGTATAAAGTGATTCTTTGAGTCCTTTAGTTTTTATGTTCCGCATTATAGTTCTCTAGAAAAAACTTACCCGTATTTAGCGAAATTACTCCAAATTCGTGTAATAGTTTCAATAATTTTGCGGTCTTGACTATTGATAGAAAAAGGCCATATTCTGCCCTTAAATAGATAAAGCAGCTCATCCCCATGACAAGCACCGCCCTCCTTTTCGTGACCAGTCAAATACTTCAGGAAATTTCTCCCTCCATTGTAGTCAAAGTAATAGTTGTACACGGGAGCATTACTTTTATGGATCATCAATGTTGATTCGAAAATAATTGGCTTTTCAAAGTACAGATCTGTCATCATTTCCGAAATGTTCATTAAATTGTGCACAGTCATTCTTTCATCTGTAAAGTATTGGCTTCTAGCTCGCTTGTCCACTTTTTGTGCTTCGTCATCTGATGGAAACTTTAAATCAGTTGCAAAGATGTACTTTGTTTCCGCTTCTTCGAGATATGCCTCCGGATTAATTCTTATCAGAAACAAACCTTCTTTACTCGTAGATCCATATATAACAGAGATGTTCTTTGGTTTTCTATTAATCATGTTGTAAGGTAAATCTGGCAACACTGCTTCTACCCCATCGAAATGTTTTTCCACACATGGCAAGTGCAGTAGTTCCGTGTCTAAGAACTTTCCGAGCGGCTTATGCGGACTTGCAGCTACCAGTTCTTTGTAAGGTAGCTTTGAGAATAAAGCGTACAGTTCTTTCGGATCAGTGAGGTTGTAACCTAGATCTTTAGCAATAAGACTTGCTATCCAAACTGGGTCCCTGTTGATCGCCCAACTGGCGATGGCCGAGCCGCTTTGTACTATCGCTCTATTAAACAGACCTTCGGTAATTTCACTAGCAAGGAGCAGTGACAGCGAAGTGCCACCAGCGCTTTGTCCAAATACTGTTATATTATCAGGATCACCGCCAAAAGCAGCAATATTCTTTTTCACCCATCTTAAAGCTGCCACTTGGTCTTTAAGCCCAGCATTGCCTGGTGCCTCTGGAATGTTCAAGCATGTGAAGCCTAGGACCCCAAGCCTGTAGTTGAAGGTGACTAGAATGACGTTTTGATTGGTGAGGAACTCAGGACCGTACACTAGTTTTCCTCCACTGCCGAGGTAGAAAGCTCCTCCGTGGATGTAGACCATGACAGGTATCAGTCTTTTGGCTAAGGCAGGTACGTAGACGTTGGCTTTGAGACAGTCTTCGACGCCCGAGACGCCGCCTAGACCAGGCCGAGACGAAGGACATGCGAACTCTCTGGTGGCTTTGTAGACTCCTTCCCATGACGGTGCAGGGAGTGGTGCCTGAAATACCAAAACTGTATATTAGTACCTAAATGATTTACAGATAAACGTAATGTTTAAATTCACTTGAAAATTAGGCTCTAATGATATTACCTCTATTTTCGGGTAAAAAAATACACGACACCAAAGAACCTTATTTACCTCAAAAGTGAGAAAGTAAAATGCTTATAATATGATCGTCCTCTACATATTGATCTAGAACCAGATTAAAAAAAAAAATACCAGACCTTGAATCTTGTATCGCTGTTAGTGGTAGCGTAGGGTACTCCAATGTATTCCAAAATCGATCCATCCTCACTGATAATACCGCTCAAAATCCCTTGCGCAAGGTATACTTCTGGGGCCGGCTGGTCCACAATGTTCATTGCAAATAACGTGAACAGTACTATCCTTTTTCCACATTTCATTTTGAAACTTAAAACTATCACTGTTGGTAATATAAAGCCTTTTGTTACTTGCTTATTCACATTTTTGTCATCTAAATACAAAACACTACTTGAGCCGGCACTTTGACGTTGACCTCGTTTAATTGGCGCGTCCGTTGCGTAAGCGCTTCGGCCTTCCACTGAGCAGTCAGCTGACAAATCGATAGAAGCGGAACAGAGATAGCAGATACGAACATTAAGTTGGAGGGACAAGGTCAAGAGATATCGCGTGCGTCCTTTGAAATTACAGGTGTTTTTGTCATACACGGGTTCTAAAGTTCTAGACGACTATAATGATTACGTTGGTTAATAAAAAAAGGGTTAGGTATATATTTGATAGACATTTAAAATACTTTTGTGATTGCATAACGTCTGTGTCTGTACAAAAAGATTAATTTTATTTTACTACTCATTGTAAACCTCGATCTAGCGAAGATAGGTACCTAATCATTAGTTCAACCTTCCATAAAGTAATGAGTAATGACCTTTAAGAACGTTTCATAAACACGAAAAAGCAAGGCTTAAAATATAAAGTCTAGCACGTAATAACTTACTATTTGTTAAATTTATATCGTCGCGTTACAGAATTTTCAAGTTTCATTGAAAATGTTCTTATCGTGTATGAGCAAAGCAATCTTATCAACTATTGATAGCCTAGTTATTCTATAGTTAAATAGTACATTTATAAAAACTAAATTTGAATAAAACCGTTTTTGTGAACCTCCGTTTAGAAACAAAATAATTAGCAGACAGACAAAATATGACGGCAAGTTTCGGCAAGTTTATCATGCGCACTTGATGTGCGGGCAGGTTTTTCCGCAAGTAGGTCGCTCTGGTGGGCCCTTTTTGCGTGACCCTTGACACGTGTTCCTCGAACTTTATTAGGTTCTACAACACGCTGGTTTCCTCAAGATGTTTTCCATCACCGTTTTGAGAGTACTGGCATAGTGCACATACATTTTTCGACAGAAAAACTCATTGGTACACGAGTGGATTCAAACCCACGACCTTCGAATCGGAAGGCGGGGCCACTACCACTAGACCACCAGTGCTCTCTAGATTGGAGTGATCCATAGACACAATACACGTTCATTCTGCAGGTTTATGGGTTAAACTGCGTGTTAACCTAAACACATGCGCTCCTCTGAGGATAAAAACGAATATGCAAGTGGTCTAAGCGACCATTTTCTCATCGTGTCGCATGTCCAAAATTTATTTGAATAAATTACCCGAAGGCTGCCCCCTGAATGTTAACCCTTCAGCGCGTGACCGAGACGCGACGAATTTTAAACACGCTGTATAGTTCACGCAAATTATCGTAATGCCGTTATAATGACGTTGACGGCCAGAATACTAACTTGTCAACAAATTGGAGATTTTTAATTGGAGAAGAGCTCTCGTTTGCTCAACTGAGAGAAAGATTACTAACTACAAACAATATTTTAGGGTTACTTCTTTCAAGGTATCAGCATTTTTTACGCTTCTTTACTTAAAACATTCCTGCTCCTTCTTCTTTTTAAAAGCAATGTTCTTGTCGGCGTAATGTATGCATTTTTTCTAGGCATTTCTTTTGAGGGCATCCTCCTTAACCTCCTTAGAAGACATGGCGGCGATATTCGCTTTTATTTGGCTCATCCCAGTCTGCCCTTTCCTCTATTTCCTTCGTTGATATCTAAGATAAAGCTTTCATTATTTTTATAAGGGACACTTAAAATCAGTTCACCATGCAGTCACCACACTTAATAGTAGTAGAGCTCTTTGTGAAGGGCTCGTCCGGGGAAGTACTACCACCATGCCTATTTCTGCCGTGAAGAAGCATTGCTGTGTTTCGGTTTGAAGGGTGAGGGTGCAGGTGTAATTACTGGCACGTGAGGCTGAATATCTGTATGCCTCCAGTTGATGGACGCAGAGCAGTGCATCGTAGGGCACGTTCCTGACGTGCGTGACCTACGAGGCATGGCTTTGTTATAGGCGATGCCACTTAACATCAGGTGGGCCATATGCTTAATCCATCAGCTAGTTACATATTAAAAAAAAAACTTGGTTTTAAAAAGAAAGTAGCGGACACTATCATGCAGACTATTAAATTTAACTACATTGTCGCAAAATTTTCTTTAAAAAACTGGCTCTATAGATTTCTCAAGGAATTCTTTAAATATTCTCGACGCAATCCAAGGAAGCATCTCTCCCACTTGTAAATGCAAAAGCGCTAAATTCCACTCAAGCCTCGGACGGCGGTCCTTGAATTGATTCGCCCTTGAGAGCCTTATTATGTAACACTCCACTACAGGTTTCCGTTCAAAATCAAATCTCAACTTTTTCTATGTTATAAAGAAACTTACAATTAAACAAATATTTACAAAATGTACAAAATACACAACAGTTGAGCTATCTGCAGACTGTTATTAACGATCTAGAGATAGCTCAACTGATCCAAATCAGAACCAGACGCAAGCGTCCCCAAGATGCTGGTGGCATTGCCACGCTGAATAGCAATGCTTACAATGCAATTGCTATTATAGGCTATCGTAGTTTTATTCGTCAAGTTTTTGCTATAATTTCATCACAGAATAAGTGAAAGTAGCAATGTCAATGTCAAGGCCAACAACCGCTAGGAAATATAGTTTTCATTGCTCATACTCGGAAAGTAGGTCTGAAGTTGCCTGAGGGGCCTAATTGAAAGTAATACTTTCAGCCCTATGGAGAATCGCTTTCTACTGACAGCTGTCAAATTATAAAAAAAAACAAGTTCTATTTTATTCAACTATTATTAATATAGCTTCAACTAGTCTTCTTTAAAAAAACAAATATTTGAGCAAAAAATTTACCATTTCTTTAAATATAAAAATAAAAATAATGGCTGAATAATGCTGAAGGCCCGGGCCTATCCGAAGGCCCACCAGAGAAAAAAAAAACGGGAAGGCGGCAATTCAATCTTCATTTTCACAATTTTTTCTATCATGTTTTTATTTTTACTTTCCTTGTATTCGTAATGAAAACCACAGTGTTTACCTCGGATGAAAGACTTATTTATGTCCCTCAAGTTCCATTGTCGGGGCTCAAAAACGTGACTTTCTATCCTCAGGTAACAATGTACTCTTACAGTCAAGTCATATGTTTTTTACAAGATATCCTATTTGTAATGCCACTGAACTAAGCACTGGGCTCCCTTACAAGCGGTTGCTATTAACGTAATAGGCGCGCACATTTGCATGGCAGACGGCAAAGTCAGCTATTACTGAAGACTCAAAAACGAATCCCCTAAGTGCTAAGTACCACCACGGCATGAGCACTAACAAGAATGTTCACTTGAACTTTCAACTTGTTACTTGTATGTTAATATAAAATTATGAAATCCAAAAAAATATGCAAAAACACTTGCAGAATGTTTTTTTAAGGCAAAAACTTTGAACCACATAATATTTTTTCTGCTTTTTTTACTTATAAGTTTTAATACGAAATTCGATGAACGATATCGTAAAAATCGCAAAAAACAATGAATAGTACAGACTCGCATTTTTCTGTATACGACTGGGAGAGGCCAATGTCCAGCGGACTTCTTCAGGCGAATGATGATCATGATGTGAAAGTTTAAATATTTGAATATTTCGATGTTTTTACATCAAAAAAATCTACATAAACAAAAAAATATAAAATAATAAAATCTAGTTTACTCTTTGCCTCGACTGATTTGTATGAAGCTAAGGAAAAAAAAATGAAAAATATGATCATAAATAAATAAGTACCTACCGTACAAGCAGACACTGTGTCAGAATTCAAAAGACCTTTTTATGGTCATAATGATACGGTACCTTTAGTTTCCCAGATCATTACTCCGCGGGAACCCTACAAATGAAAGGGTTCTGCACATAAAAGATGCAACTTGTATGGAAATGTTGCCGAGTCGTTTCTCTCCGGGAAATTTTCGCCATTCATTTTACAGTGTATTTTTGTTCAAGAATTACTTTTGCGTATAAAAAATGAAGATTTTCAGAGTTAACTGGTCTTGTAAACCATGGTGCTGCTGAAAAGATAAGGTTATTCAAATCAACTTTTGTATTATGCTCTTGATATTTTTTTAAATTCCAAGCAATAAAAAATTCAAAAGCACTTTTTGATTGACTGAGCACCCTCGCGACGCGTGAGTCTAATAGCCCCTCCCCACCGGTATGTGATATCGCGCACGGAGGCGGATCAGCTCGCACGACACACCATGGGAACGGTCTCGAGCGCCGAGGTGCGCGGTAGCACAGGAGCCCTTTCTGTGTGCGTTGCCGTGCGTCGTCGTGCGCTGTGCGTGGTGATCTGCAGAACCACGCACCGTAGGAAGGCAGCATAAGGTAGTTTTATTTTTTGATACACTATACCTACATATTATTATACCAAGGTGTATCATGAAATATACAAAATAATGAACTGTTACTCTAAGCATGTTAGGATTCTGTAATTTTAGGTAAAATCTATATTTAATTTTATCTAACAAAAGTTTGTGATTGAGCAAGGACATGACGAGATTAATTACATATTACCTAGAAGTTATCTAAAACTACTAAGAAACAGAGGAGATATTATTATACTCTGCTAATAAGGAGTTCAACTTGTGAGGTGATTAAATTTGCAAGAGGAAAATTCCTTAAATTTCAATTATCGTACGCTTTAAATTCTCTGAAAATATCAGTAAATTCAGGTCCATTTAACTCGTATTTACTCGCAACAAAAGAACAGTAAAGATAATTCTGTTTTATTCAAAATAATCCTGTACCCTAATTTATTATTCCAGGGATCTCCCTAGTGTGTGACCGCGTGTACTTGAGGTTGTCTGCTGACCTCCTAAATCTAACTTAAACCTAAGTAAAGTCGAGGACGTGTTGCTTAACCGACTGCTAAAAAGAGCTTCGGAATTTTGCGGTTATGTAGTTTTTGTATTACACTTCGCTGATACGGGTGCTCTTTTGTAGACCTATTACGAGAAAGGCGAGGACTAAAGTCTACAAATAAACGACAATCATTGGGAAATAAAGGTTCACGACCACGAACTAGACGACGAAACGTATAGGACATCTATTTTTCAAAACTGCACTACTATCTTCTTCTTCTTAATAAATGGCATCTGTCCTTTTCGGGTCAATTTTTCCAGTGTCGAGTAGTTAAATGAGTTTAGTGATGATAAATTACATAGATAAAATACTTTTTCATCAAGTCGTCAGTCATAAGTCGGCTCTACCCTATTGGCTTTGGAAAAAAGATTAGTTTTTTCCAAAACCATCTGAAACATTTTAGATCAAATCAGAATATAACATAATACTCGTACACTTTAATTCCAACTGCTAACACTTTGAGCTAAGACCTCAAGTAATGTTGGTTAAAATACCACCGAAATTACACAACAGAACTAAAAATAACACCAGAAAAACAATTAAAATCAAAAAGCTATGTTCCTTCCCAAAATGACAGAAAACGAATCTTATACTTACTATACAAGGTGTATCTAAATATGTGTACTATGCGAAGGTGGGGGGTTTCAGACCACAATGGTGATCAGTTGTGGGGGGGAGATAATTAAAAATTCCTATTTTCAGTTTCCCATACAAAAATATTTAATTTCATAATGCCTAAATAAATTGACAACCCTATCCTTGTAACCCCTTGACCCCTTGACCTACTACCTCTGTAGGTCTACTACTACTACCTACTACCTCTGAAGCTGAGTTTAGGGTACTTCAGGGTCTGTCACTTTGTATAAAGTCAGCTGTTCATGTTGAAACTTCGTTGCAGTTTTTTTCAGAGATACCAATCGAAGTTCGAAAAGTCGTTGAACAAAAGTTGTTCCCCGGGGGGTGGAAATTCACCCCCCTTCAGGATAGTACACATATTTTGATACACGTTGTATATATACCTTAGGTTGATGTAATTGCATCAACCCCAAAGTGGATCTAGACTTTTCAAAAGCATCCGTCAATTTAACCCCTTATAATGTTGTACAGCTCAGGTTACCTAAAAACAAAGAAAAATCTGTCTTACTGTAAGGACATAAAAGCTAGCAGTGTATAGTCTGATGCGTATCCTTGTGTACATTCCTCTTCCCTGTGTTGTTTTTTTCTTAACTTTACAGAATGTATAATGTGAGTTTGATATAAATACTGCTCTACTGCTCTTTTCAATGCTTTCAGAGCCCTGTTCACTATTTTCAGGGAACATAACACAAAAGTACCAACGTGAATGGTAGTGCATAGTACAGTTATACACTTGCCTGTAATACAGCGGCCGGCACTTTAACACGTGCCTGTATGCCGTTTTTCAAGTGCCCCAAATTTGTTTCATTTCAACATTAGGGTTGATGCACAAATCTACTGTTTTTACTGTTCTTGCAAAACTTTGACAAGCAAACTGGTGTTGGACTTGTCATGTATGATGCTATGAAATGTAGGCAATTGCACATGCATATGCAGTGACACCACACTGGAACTTCACTGCATTTTTTTTTTGTGAACGAATCACACTAAAAAACGGTAGGAACCAAGCCGTAGTTTGTTGCCTGTTCTTCTAGGCTTGGTCACGTGGAACTGTCTTGCTACTACTTGTACTATAACGAAATAAAGAAAAATATTATTATTACGTCACGTGGAAGTCTTTGGGGGAGACCCTTTGCCCAGCAGTGGGACAAAATAGGTTGACTAAAAATAAAAATATTATTAACCACTTTATTTGTGTTCACGTCTGTTACATCTAGTAAATCGTTATTACGTTGACATACTCTATAAATTCAGCAATAATCACCCAGCACAAGGTAGACCATGCTTTCCAGTAGTCATCCTCAAAAATAAGAAAAATAATATCAGGAAATTTCTATACGCAGTGTAGAATAAGCCTAACAAACACGTGAAAACTTCTGCGCGAGCTACGCCAAGTGGTAATATTCGTACAATTAAACCTGGCTGTGTGTAGTTTTTCGAATGATAGTGCAACTGTTTTTAAAGGAACATCAACTTTGACAAAAAATACAAAATCATCTGTTTGTTATTTTTTGTAAATAGAACAACTTTTGAAATAACTGGTTAGAAAAACCACCAGTGGTCTAGTGGTACCAAATAAGGTTTCCTATTTAAAAAATAAATCTTTATAATACTAGTTTTCTTTAGCGGCGAAAGCAGAGAGGAAAACAAATATTTCTATATTTCTGGTTTTGATGCGTAGTATCACTGTTCATTGTCTTTACCACCCTATAATTGACCCTATAAAAATGTTTGTTCTCTGTCTGGGTGATACATTGTTTTCTAAGTACCTATGTATGTTTTTTGTTTTTTTTTTGCCGTGGATGTAGCCACCTACTACTGGTCAAAGTGGCTTTAAAGATTATAATATCGATACGAAAGAAGAAGAAAAAGAAGTATGTATTTACAAAAAATAAATTATGTAAGTATTATATCAATTACTTGATTTCCATAGTACAAGCTCAGCTTAGCTTGGGGCTAGATAGTGTCATGTCAATTGTCCAAAAACTTCAATTTAAATTTTTATTTTCATAATTTATAATTGATTTATTTCTTCCACGCACACAGTCAGTCCTTGTAAGTTACATGAGTCCAACAAACGGTTTTCTGC
This sequence comes from Thera obeliscata, assembly GCA_947578465.1. NCBI lineage: Eukaryota > Metazoa > Arthropoda > Insecta > Lepidoptera > Geometridae > Thera > Thera obeliscata. Next base: position 14,449,695 of record OX387912.1, on the reverse strand, counting down.
TTCCAAGACTGCCTATTGTACTATGTTATTTTTTAGTTTCTAGGCATCATGTCTGTGCCTAAGCTTTTTGTGTATTTTCTATCTTTGTTACTTTAGCGTAAATGAAAGTTTTTAATGTAAGGCTCACAGAACACTTAAGTGATATTTTATTATGACATCAGAACAATATATCAAGGTGGCAAAAAGCTCACGCGCTTAGAACGATAAATCCAGGGTTTGTGACGTCATTTTATCTCGCGCAGACGTTGATAGATCATTCGAGAAGCCGCACTTCACTCATTTATTAATGATGCTGCTTTTCGGTGTTGATGCGCACCACTCCTACTGTCTTTATTGAAATAAGCAGCCACCTGCGGCTTTACCCGTGTTGGAGTCGGTTAATGATTATTACTGATACTACTGCCTATTCTGTGCTGATACAGTCAGTACCAAATTTTTATTTTATCTTAATTTTATGGGAAAATAAAAGATCTCGGGAAGTTGGTGGATGGTCTAAATCGCACCTTATTGTTTATGGGAGGCCTATATATTTGTATTTATATTTATTGGATTAATTAGAACGGATATGTAATCCAATTACACTAATTAACAAATTATTACTTACAACTAATTAATTAAAATAAAACAAAATTACAAACACAAATTAAATAATAAAGTCAAAAATAATAAATAAACAAATCAAAATATGAATAATAAAATCAAATCGCATGTCACATTCACAGTAGTTAGCATATGTGTAGTTTGGACTTTTTCGGGCTAATGAATGAGTGATTAAGTGAAGGATCTAGCAGATGCTCCACTTGATGTTGATTTAATGCCATAATTACCTGAATGACAGGTCTAAAATCCTTTAATTTTTTAAGGGGTTGTTTCGCTCGCATTTCAGAAGAGATTGATCTCAAAAAGTTTTTCTAAATAATTGAAAACCACGCAAAGCATTTTGTCATCTCTTGAAACAGGAATCCATATTTGATTATAATTTTAGTTTTTAACTTAGATTATTTCAGGATATCAACCTAATTAAACTTTGCATGCTCGCTGAAAAGTACTACATTAAGTTTAGGTATTTTTCATATTGGCTAAGCAAAAAATTGTTAAACAGCTGTCAGTGTTTGTTTGTTGCATATCAATACGTGATACGAAGTAAAAATTGTTAACTACTTTTAAGAATATTGTTGTTGAGCAACAAACACATGCAACGTGTGTCGATACACTTGCGCCTTCTTATCTGCCAAGGACATCCGTTGTGGCTGTCGCGGCGTCAGATCTGGCCGAGGATCTCAAGAGGAAAAATATGCAGGCCTCGACAGAGCCTACTGGTTTGCTCCTCTTGGGGTTGAGACTTTGGATCCGTGGGGATCCGAGGCCTTGCAGGTCTTAAAAATTTTGTCTAAGCGACTGATCGAAGCGACGCGTGACCCAAGAGCTGGTGGGTATCTGGCGCAGCGTATAAGCATTGCTATTCAGCGTGACAATGCCGCCAGCGTCTTGGGGACGCTTCAGTCTGGTACTGATTTGGATCAGTTGAGCTATCTCTAGATCGTTTGTAACGGTCTGCAGATAGCTCAACTGTTTCTTGTGTATTTTGTACATTTTGTAAATATTTGTTTAATTGTAAGTTTCTTTGTGTAAATAAACTGTTTATTTGACAAACACAGAGATAAGGATAAGACATAGCTAGAACAGCTCTGTCCTGTTATCATAACAGCATCTTGCCAACAATAGGGCGTCTATAACCCATAGCCGTACAATTTACCGACTCTATCAGAGTAAGGAGATTATAGAACACTCATCAACATTGTAGGGATATTCAACATTTTGTTGATTTTAGAAAAACTGAAAATAATTTCCTCAGAAAACTAGGTATGGCAAGAATCTTTATTTTTTGTTGTTTATTAATAATAATTTATTATTAACAACTGTTTGATATTATTTATTAATAAAAATTAAAGTAAACTACTAATTACGGTTACAGATCTTAAGATTTTGTTAATAAGGTTTTTTATTAAAATTAGGCATTTGCCATAAAGATAAAATTAGTAATTATTTAGCAAGAACACCAGAACTTTGTATTTTTGTTTAATTGTGGAAGAGAAGTCTTCGAAGAACTACTAATGAGGTTCCCATTTGTGACGAGAAGGAAACCAAAGCCAGCTGCAAAGCCAAGTGGTTAACCTAATAGTCATATGCCCGTTTGTTAATCTCCCCTCTGCGGAAGCAATCAACCAACACCGTCCTTGTATTTGTGCTAACACTACCGTAGCCCATACAATAGGGACTAACACTAGGGGCTATCGTGTGACGTCAACCTAATAACCTGAAATAGTATTTGCATAATAAATTATGCAATTATATTTGAATGAAAAATAATATTACTGATCAATAAGCACGGTAGATATTCCCTAAAAGTAAACATCAAATATCTCTTTATTCAATTAACGGTATCACAAGGATCACTTTTAATCTTCTTAAAGCTAGGTGAGTCTAGGTGCCAGTTCCACGCGACCAAGCCTAGAAGAACAGGCAACAAACTACGGCTTGCTCTTCCTACCGTTTTTTTGTATGATCCTTATAAAAAACAGTTACTTATAACAATAACAACAGTGAAGTTCCAGGGTGCCAGTTCCACGAGATCAGGCCCCTAAGAACAGGCAACAAACTACGGCTTGCTTCTTACTGTTTTTTGTATGATTCTTTCTTCTTATCGTGTCACTACCTCTTTCAAAACCAGTGTGGTGAAAGGATTTTAGGTGCGTCTCAGAGAGACTTCTTACGATTCTTTTACAACACAATAATAATAATAATAATGGCAATGTAGTTCTCATTTTTTGTACCAAGTACTAAATTAAAATACTAAAATAAATTAATCAAGCAATTTGGTGGATATTGTTTTCGTATTTTTAAACTTATTGGTACTTTATCTTGTAACGATCTACTATCCTATTCCTCACTCCTTCCCGCATGCATGTGCCCACATAATGCCGTCTCGCTCTGACGGCCGAGCGCATACGCACCGTGCCGAACTAGCTTCGGCGTCAGTCTACGTGTGTCTTGCCAACGCATCTCATGTGCTCACCGCGTCGTCCGTAAAATATCTGCTGGACCAGGACTAAATTCCTTATATTCGGTGGTATTTTTGCCATTGAACTTCCGCTGTTATGTGTACCTAAACTATATAAATACGTGTGAAATAAGTAGACAGTGCCGTTCACGAGCCTCTGTTCCGTTGCGTGGAGTCGCTGGGTCACCGCTTGACCTGGTGCGAAGCCTGAGGATCCGCTTTCCCGGGCTGGGAAATCTACAGGTACGTGCATGCTCCTTATCTCTATAAGCTGCTGTATTCTATTCCTGTGTTTTATCCACCTACAGCAGTTGGTTCGTCCTATCATCATTAGAAGGTCGTTACAAGTGCTATTGGTTTCTTTGTATCTAGGCATAAGTATTTAACTTCTAATTCGCACCCATACAGTCCACTAGCTACCCCGAATAGATCAACCCTCCGTTGAGCTATCGTTGAAACCCCCGTGAACATCCGTTCATACCCCCTCTGTGGTGAGAAACATTGAACCAGCTAGTATTTTCCACCATAAGATTGGTCCTACGGCCCGGATTTTCTATTATTAAAATCATAAGATTGGTCTTACTGTCCTGATCTTCTATTAAAATATAGCATTTAGTCATAGAAATCCGTCTGTTTCAACGTTAAAGTTTTGTTAAACTACCGCACCCCTTCGGACGTTGAGCTTCATCTCAGTCCGTACAACGTCACTATAGGTATTTACTACATCTACTTATTTCCACGTCTATTTTATTTATTTCCGCTATCCTATTGTGTACTTTAAATCCTGCTGTATCATTGTATAAGTCGTTCAAATTTCTCTTTAATCGCACCCCGCACGAACAACTTATTCAATAACTTATTTTCCCCGCTAAAATCAATCAGTATAGGATCTTCGTACATCAACCGCTATTACACGTTTCTATTCGTACGCATATTCATAACCGCACTGCTACTTTTAAAGCTAATTAGGAGTCAAGTTATCGAAGTATTTCGCCCGCTTTATTTATCACTACCCGCATTCTTCGTTATTTGCTCATTCTCCGCTCGCAAGCCCGCTGCCCGCTCACTGGATTCACTTTGGTCGAGTTTTTGTTGCTAGCCGCTATCAAGAACGTGAACCCTACGCGTACTCTTCATTAGTCTGTGGCACAGTACATTGGTAGAAGGCGGTTTTGTATTGAACGCGAACCTCACGCGTACTATTAGCTATTCTGTGGGTTGTGCAGTTCTTATTGTCTCAGTAATCAATATTTGATTACTCCAGTACATAAGTTGGGTTTGTATTTAAAATTGTTTCGTTTCGCCTTTATAACGATTTATTGGAGTTTTTCTTTTTGTTTTCGCTTCTAGTTCCATCGCTGATTATCCACAATGACTAAGAAAAATAAAGATAAAGTTTCCGAAGATCTAGATGAGAGTATTGAGAGTTATAATGAGGATAGTGCCCAGCAAGCGATGTTCGAATCTAAGCGCGGACTTCTATTTGCCCGTATGCAAGGAATTTATGACTTAGCCAAAAAGGTGGAAGCCGATTCTTCCAAGCTTAAGTCCTTGCTAGACACCGCGTTTAATATCGATCAATTGCATAAGGATTTTGAAAGGGTATTAGACTCTTATAATGTTGCTTCGTTTAAAGTTAACCCTAAGCACGTAGTTAATTACCAAGTGTGGACAAACTTTGACGTTATGTATTGCCTTGTCAAGCAAGTTATTCAAACCCATTCGCAGTCTTTTAAAGATGAATCGCTCTCACAAATAGGGAAAGCTAAGCCTAGTCTTCCTAAGATCGAACTACGATCGTTTGATGGTGATGTCCGCTCATGGCCGCTATTTTACCAGCAATTCAAATGCACTGTTCACGAGAACACATCATTGTCAAATAGTGACAAGGTGTACTATTTGGTTGGTAAACTGTCTGGATCCGCTGCGTCCGTCTGTGCCCGCTTGTCTCCCACCGCTGAGAATTACCCTATTATTTGGGAAGCACTGGTGCAGAAGTATGACGACCCCAGACTGCTCGCTAGTTCATACTTAAATCAGATGTTGAATTTTAAACCGCTAACCGCTAATAGTGCTACTGGTCTTGAATTATTTTTAAATAACTTTGACACGTCTGTAGGAGCCTTTAGACAACTGAGCCTCGGTGACTTTACCGATTTTATCCTGCTGCATCTCGCTCTTCAGCGGCTGGACTCAGAAACTGTCAAGTTATTCGAAATAATGCACCGCAAAGATAAAATACCTACATATTCGGATTTAATTGAGTTTGTAAAGGAACAAAGTAAAGTGTTATCTCGATCAGCTGGCCCGACCGTAAACCCGCAAGCGCAGCACAAAGCTCGAAACACGCACATACCTCAGCCTAGTACTAATACGCAAGCGCCGACAAAATCTTTTGTAAATACTGACCGGCCGCGTAGTCTAACTGATCAGTGCGCTTTGTGTTATCGTGACAAGCACGATCATCTGTACCGCTGTCCCGCTTTTATGAACTTGCCGCCTCCAGATAGGTATAAATTCATAAAAAATAACTTCATCTGCAATAACTGTTTAAGTGTGAAACATAAAACATTAGAGTGTGCTTCCAAGCGCACCTGCACGTATTGTTCGGCCAGACATCATTCGCTACTGCATTTTAATCCGCCTGCTAATTGTAATAATGTTTATACATATCCCGCTCATAGAAATTCTCCCGCTAAATATACCGCTACCTCTAACGCTCATGTCTCAGGTGCCGCTGCCCCTGGACATGCTATTTCTGAGTCTCATACTCAAACTCCCGCTACATCCCTTGCGCCCTATGCGTCTATGGGTGATTCTTCGCATACCGCTACCGCTCATGATTCAAGTGGCACTGCGCCTGGACATGTTAATTCTGAGTATTATACTCAAAATCCCGCTATAGCCCTCGCGCCCTATGCGTCCAAGGGTGATTCTATGCAACCCGCTACCGCTCCCGCTAATGATCCAAGCACATCAGTTTGTAATGTGTCCTATGATCTCGATTCGCACACAATAACAACTGCGTTATTGGCTACCGCTAAAATAAAGGTTTTTGATGCCTTCAACCGCCCTCACATTTTGAGATGCTTGGTAGATCCTGGCTCTCAAATTGAGTACATTTCCGCTACATGTAGTAAGCGCCTATCGCTTCCTATATCTACGCAAAACCGCTTCTCTAAAATCCAAGGTATAGGAGGGGTCTCTCAGAAGATTCTGGGAGTAACTTCACTCAAGTTTACTTCTCGCTTCGACGACGGACATGAGTACCATATCCAGCCCGTGGTAGTGGATAGTATTACGTCACGACTACCAGATTCGCGCGTCGACGTCAGCGCTCTCAGTCACATACGTAATCTGCCCATGGCAGATGATGACTTTTCCGAGCCCGGTCCTATTGACCTCCTATTGGGCGTAAATTTGTATTGTGAAATCCTCCTATTTAACAAAATTACCGCTGATAATTTACCCGCTGCCTTGGAAACAACTTTAGGTTATATCGTTATGGGAAATGCCCCCGTTATGTCCCCGCGCGTCATATCTACGCATACCTTTTGTTCATTTGCCGCTGATCCACTACCTCCCAACAAAGGTATTTTAGCGCGCATTTCTTCCGACGATCGTTCCTCTCCAGGTTATAACCTGCCGCACAACCTTGTAGTTGGGGATGATAAGTCCACGACTAAAGTCCGCATCGTTTTAGATGGCAGCGCCTTGACTGAATCCGGCCTGTCTCTAAACGACAATTTATATAAAGCCTGCAATCTTCAGGCCGATATATTTAACATTTCTCTAAATGTTCGCATACATCGTATAGCCTTTGTCGTATACGTAATGTATTTATGTATAATATATAAATATCCCGCACACCGCTGTTATCAATGGATCTTTTATAGGTTCTTTCCAGACGACTCGCTGGAAACTTACAAGTTTGAGCGTGTCACTTTTGATCTCTCTTCTTCAATGTTGACGCTTCGTTTTTCACGTCAACTTACACAAGATGAAAGACAAAAGTTGCCCATTGTTGCTGACGTCATCGATCTCGCTTCTTCTTCTTTTTCTTTGGATCAAGAAGTCAAGAATGCGAAGGAGTTGATTCAAAGGTTCAAAGCCGTTGGGTTTGATTTAGTTAAAGGCCCGAGTAACTTGTCCGAATTGCTAAATCGTACACTCGCATCGCACAGGCAGCCTGAATTAATTCCACTCGATGACGATGACACGTTCAACATGCTGGGGCTACGCTGGCTCCCCGCATCCAATATTTATTTATTTATATTTTTTGTTCCGCTATCCGCTTTTATAAAACGCACTATTTTATTTATAACCGCACGTCTGTACGATGCCTTAGAACACGTCGGACCCGTAATATTTTTTTGTCTTATTGATAATGTTTTTATCTATGCTTACTCGACAGTCGCTTTGTGTTGGGTAATGTCCTTTCCGCATAAGTTGTATAACTATATCGCACACCGCACTTTAGACCCTAAGTCTTCTAAACCGCTAGCTTTTTTACCCGCTGCTGTTGTCAGTGGAGAACGAGCAAATCTTTTGTCTCGTCATTCTCTAATGGACTCTCTAGTCCAAACGTTCTGGAAGCGATTCAAGAATGAATACCTCCATAATTTGCAAATGCGCGAAAAATGGAATACCGCTAGTAATGCGCTCACTGTAGGCACGATAGTTCTCCTGAACAACGAAAACGCACCTCCGCTGTCCTGGAAATTAGGTAAAATTTCAGAGGTTTTTCCTGGGAAAGATGGTAGAATTCGTTGCGCACGAGTAGAGACTGGTGATAGCTCGTATGTCCGTCCGGCGACAAAGTTATCACCTCTGCCTATACAGTAGGGTGACCATATCGCCACATTTTCTTGGATATTCTTATCCAACCCATTTTTTTGTATTTAGATTTATGATATTTTCCGCTAATCTTGTATTGTTTTTCCGCTGTATTCCGCTATTATTTAGGATAGTTTAATTCCGAAACCGCTATTATTTTAATTTTTGCCCGCTACGCTATTTTATATCCTTTTCGCTTTTGAAGGGATCCTTCAAGGAGGGGGAGATGGTGGATATTGTTTTCGTATTTTTAAACTTATTGGTACTTTATCTTGTAACGATCTACTATCCTATTCCTCACTCCTTCCCGCATGCATGTGCCCACATAATGCCGTCTCGCTCTGACGGCCGAGCGCATACGCACCGTGCCGAACTAGCTTCGGCGTCAGTCTACGTGTGTCTTGCCAACGCATCTCATGTGCTCACCGCGTCGTCCGTAAAATATCTGCTGGACCAGGACTAAATTCCTTATATTCGGTGGTATTTTTGCCATTGAACTTCCGCTGTTATGTGTACCTAAACTATATAAATACGTGTGAAATAAGTAGACAGTGCCGTTCACGAGCCTCTGATCCGTTGCGTGGAGTCGCTGGGTCACCGCTTGACCTGGTGCGAAGCCTGAGGATCCGCTTTCCCGGGCTGGGAAATCTACAGGTACGTGCATGCTCCTTATCTCTATAAGCTGCTGTATTCTATTCCTGTGTTTTATCCACCTACAGCAGTTGGTTCGTCCTATCATCATTAGAAGGTCGTTACAAGTGCTATTGGTTTCTTTGTATCTAGGCATAAGTATTTAACTTCTAATTCGCACCCATACAGTCCACTAGCTACCCCGAATAGATCAACCCTCCGTTGAGCTATCGTTGAAACCCCCGTGAACATCCGTTCATACCCCCTCTGTGGTGAGAAACATTGAACCAGCTAGTATTTTCCACCACAATTGTAACCACAATCCAAGTTAACTTGCGACAGGTCTGAGACAGGCGTAAATAAGCAGTTATTCACTCAAACGTCTAACATTATTTTGGTATTATGGTCTGTTTGACAACAGCAATGAGAAAAGAACTAAAATTGGGAACGATTTCCAAGGGTTCTCAGTAAATTAGTTATTATTATCAGCCTGAAGAAATCCGATGCTGGACATAAGCCATTTCCAGGAAAAAAAAAATCGGTTTACTGACGATAGTTGAACGTGACACCGTCCTACAACTGTCCACGCGGACGCATCGCTCACTCAAGTAGAAGAGAGACAGATGTTGAACGCTGCCGAACGCGGAGGCCGATTGTGCCTCTTTGTCACTCGTTCCGCGCTCTCGCTTGCACTTCAAGCCTTAAATGGAACGCCTCAGAGCGAGGTAACGCCGCATGACGTCATGTTTTTTCGTGCCTGCTTCCGGATCCATCGAATTATAAGACGTTGTCACGTCAAAAAATTCTGAGCCCTCTCCATCCACTGACTTCCCGCGGTCTTAACAATGTCGCCGGTCCATCGGTTAATCGGGCGTCAACGTTTCGTTTTTCGGTTTGTGGTCGTCAATCAAGGACCTCCACCGAGCGGATGAATTAATTTAGTGCATAAAGTATTCCAGTGAACTGCGAAATCAATTATTGGCAAACTTTATGGCGTCACCAGTGAGAAGTGACGTCACTAAAATAGTAGAGCCAAGACAGGCTCCACTGCTTGATATTCAAGGAAGGAAGTCTTGAATAATTAAAGTCTTTTTGCTCCTAAAAGACGTCTCTCAGTTGGTAATTAGTTGAAAAGTGGAATGTAATCCACTGTTTCATAGACTTTGACCGGAAACCACGTGAATAAATAATGTTCTGTCCTTGTCTAACTATTGTGTGTTCTTTTAGAAGTATAGTTTGTTTATTCTAATAATTAATGGTCTCACTTTGCAACGCTGTAACTTTTAGTTTGCTATTATACTACGACGGTTACATCCTTTAGATTAATTTTAACACTATGTAGTTTCACTTCTCAATGTACTAGGCATCACATAATTTTCAGAGCTGTAAAATAAAAACATTAATACCTACAAGCCCTACCATCTATATCTATCTCGCTCACGCGGCCCGCGCCAAGCTCATTCCTTTTTTATGTGCGGGCATCGCTACATCTAAAATTTCAATAATAGTGTTTTTCGTCAGAAATTTCAACGAAAAAGCTTGTAGAATAGGTAAACGTAAACGCAGTGACGATTATATATTAAGGAAGAAGATAAAACGTCTAGAAAAACGTTTACGAGGATCCACATCGTCTACGGAAGATGAAGGTTAGTTAGTTACTATGATTTTTAAAGACTTCATAAATATTTATTTGTAGAACGTTACCTATTACGTATTAATAGGTGTCTTTTAAATATATTACGTTAAAATATAGATTTTCAATAAATCTTTAAGTGTCTTCGAATATTTTTCTCATGTTTTTTGAGGTTTACCCTCATTTTGTCTTCTATGTTATTTTTCTGGTTATCGTGCATTTCGTGTAGACTGGCACTGATAACACCTGGGTAGCCTGCTTTTATGAATCGAAAACATTGGTATCTCGTTGTTTTCTTTCGAACCGCTACGCAGCGCACTGCACATCTAATTACGCTGTGCATTGAGTGAAATTCACTGATATTATCCTCATGTTATACTCCAAGACGTGATCTTGGCTGATAACACTGACTGCAATTGACTGACAATATTCCTGCATTATACTCCAGGACGTGATCTTGGCTGATAACACTGACTGCAAGTGACTGATAATATTCCTGCGTTATACTCCATGACGTGATCATGGCTGATAACGCCCAGTCTCGTGTCGTCACGTGATGACGACCAATGACGTTAAAATATGAACAACTGCATACTGCAGATTGAGTATTCTGCGTTATGGCTTGTATGAAAGTACGTTTTTTCGTAACTTTCACAGTACGACCGGTACTATACCAGGTCCTCAACGCCGGATGACTCCTCGCAAATGAGATTTATCGGACAATCTCTTACAATCCAGTATTGTAGTACTTGACGGTACAGAGAATGCCATAACTTCCGCGGACGTGCATGGAACCCATGACTCCGTTGCCAGTACGTCTTTGGGCCAGCCGTCAAAGCAGAAATCGCTAAACGATGGGGTAGGATTCCGGTGGATGATATGACCAAGGAAGCCAAAGAGTCACTAGTAAAAAAGACTAATACCGGAAAATTTTTGCCTAAAGCCAAAACTCAACTTATAGATTGCAAACCGTGAGTAATCGTAGACAGCTGTCTTCTCAAAACCAACTAGGGTTGGGGATTGTAGACCTTGCCAACATGGCATCTTTTCTCATAGATGAAGAAGCCAGGCTTTCCGATCTGGCTTACTTGACTGAAAATGAAGATCTATCTTCATTTTCAAAACACGCAGACTCGAAGGAGACAGTAACGTTGTCTCTTGACAAGAAATTAAATACTGCAGTAGTCAACGTTTAAAGAGATGCTTACCTTTTTGGCACTAACCTGGGAGACAAAAGGCTACAAAACAGCAGAAAAATCCAGCCTCAAAAACAAAAAACTTACAGACTTACAGACAGGGTGGGCCGAAGACCTGATACCAGGCTCAACAAGGGTATCCGTCTTAGCAGGGGAGGAGACCACCGCCCGCAGAGCACCGAGCTCCACCTGCGTCCAAACCAGTTCCAGGAACCGCAAGCCCCATCAGAAGTACTTGCGGACAGATTCTGTTACCCTGTGCTTTTTTATTTTTATGGGAAGTTACAACTATAGCTCCCGGTATAGTAATATGATAATGGATTTGAAATCCAAGTTATTAAGCCGATTCTATAAAACTTTGAGCCTTGCAGCTATATTTGGTCAAAAGTTGATTATCCTCTGGTTCTGTCATAGAATCTAGGAAGTGCCTACTCATGCTCAATTTATAATTATTATGAAGAATATTGATTACGCCGCAGCCGCAGTACGCGGTGGTTCTATTTTATTTATTTTAAACCTCAGTATTGTCAATAAATACGCACTACTTATTCATCTGCATATACACAGATAATACTCGTAGAATACTCTATCAATTAAAAAAGCTGCATAATAATATGTCCAGAATTGGGTTTTATTGCCTTGCAAAGAAAACAAATATATTCCAAGTTTTTAGGTTTTAAATTAGAACTCATGTAACATGAGCTTAAACTTACACGATTAGAAACGCTTAATGAACGAAAAGCTGATTTCTTAACAAGGTTTTTTTCTCACAGAATATAAAAGAGAAGAGAAGAGTGGTTAGAGAGGCGATCATTCGCCGTTTGTATGGGAAGTGGGAACAGCTTTCACAAGCCCACTTTTCTACTATTTTATCTAAAATGTATATAAGTAATTATGTAAAATCATGTCTGATTCACGGCATGTACATAATTCTTTAATTTGTGACTACCATCATATTCATATGCAACTGAATGTATAAGCTCAAGTTTGGGCGACACTGGCTATTTCAATAATTATTCTGTAATCTGCGTAATACGTAATTTCTTCCAATAACTTATCGAATGCAGAAATCTTTGCTTCATAACGAAGGCTATTTCTTAGGTATTGCCAGTGCTGCGAGCCATGGAAGCTACATATTTACGCTATTTCTCAAAAAATCGATTAAAATGGTAGAACGACACAGAATAAATTTGAAAGCATTGATGACAAAAATCGACATGTTCGCTACTAGACTAAACTTTAGTGCCATATGTTTTTTTTTTAGAAACAAGATCCTTCTGGTTTTCGTCCTGATGCGTTGTATTCTTGACTGGAGTATACTGACATTTCAGTTTTGAAAGCATTTCCACCTTTTTTAGTTAATTTAAACATTTTAACGAAAAATTCTAGTCAAATCATTGATTCGACTACATGGAATAATGAATATTCCATACTGATCTAATAATCAGCCATGGTGTCCATCTGTTTAAACTTTTATCTCAAAGCAGATAAGGTAACTTGGAGCAGCTATGCATTATTCTTGTCACCTTTCAGGATCCTGCACTCTCTCTGGAAGCGTCTTACCCTGGTGTTGTCGCTGTTATCGAGTAAGCGTACTCAAGACAGCCATTATCAACAAACGATAATGATATTATTTTTAGCTGACAGTTATAATTGTGTCTGGAAATAGGTACTGCATTAGATATCAAACTAACTTTTTTGAAAGTTATATTCCAAAGGTCATTGGTTTTTTAGTCAATGAATATGCATCCGGGGCGAAGTATTCTACTTTAAGTAGGTGACGTTCTGCCCTTGCTTTGATATTAGGTAAACTCATAAGTCAGGATGACAGGCTGTTTAAATTCATGAAAGGGTTTTTAGGAAAAAACAATGTTTCGCAAAAAAAAAATAATAATAATAATTGGAATCCGAGCCTTGTAGTCGACCATCTTTCAAACTTCTATCCGAAGGAGGGTCAGCCTTTAGACATTCTTACGAAAAAGATGGTGGCTCTCCTCGCATTCGCAACTGCACAACGAACGTAGACGCTTTCAATAATTCGTTTAAGTATCTAATATAGAAGTAGGGGGTCGAGGATGGAAATTTGTATGAACGATTTGATCAAAACTTCAGCTCCTAATCGACTGCCACCCACTTTGATCATACCCTTCTTTTTTTTCACAGACAGGCTATTTCTTGCAACAAACAAACCCTTCCTTAACGCTAGTGCTTCAACAATAATTTAATAAATAAAACGGATTTTGTCCGATAGTGGTTTCGATACCATCGTTTATTCCACACACAGGACAAGGCATGCGTCCTCATCGGCGGCTAAGCGCGAAGGGATCTCAATCGACATTATAAAGCTTGGTTAGAAAACTAATTGCGTGTCGTGAGAGTTTACAGTCGACCAATAATAAACAATGAAAGCAATGTATTTGCCGAGGCAATTGGTAATTCTATTAGGTACTTCATTATTTTATTGTGCTTTATCTAATGATGCGCTGGAAGTTATGTCTCTCTGTTGAAAGAACTTTATTTAGTTGTTTAATTAAACAGTCTTATTCACTGAAATTTTATTGCCACTTACATCGTTTTATCGCTAAACATCTACATAGTGTTAAAATTAATCTAAAGGATGTAACCGTCGTAGTATAATTGATGGTTAAACAAACTTACCAAGTGACGTTTGTCCATAATTATACAAGACGGTTACATCCGAAAGATTATAAAGTCCCACCCGAACCCGAATATACCCTGACTTACGTACGATATAAGTGTCTCTGAAGAAATGAGCTTGGCGCGGGCCGCGTGAGCGAGATAGATATAGATGGTAGGGCTTGTAGGTATTAATGTTTTTATTTTACAGCTCTGAAAATTATGTGATGCCTAGTACATTGAGAAGTGAAACTACATAGTGTTAAAATTAATCTTTCGGATGTAACCGTCTTGTATAATTATGGACAAACGTCACTTGGTAAGTTTGTTTAACCATCAATTATAGTTCTGAAAACTCACAAGCTAACTTTATAATATGCGCAATTTGGGATAAAATTTTGACTTTAATAGTTTTGGCAGTCCCTTTAGTTTAGTCATCTTATGAATATTTAGATATCAAAACCCTTATTCAGCAAACTTGACTGGAAGGTTAATTACAAAAATACGTAAAGTTAAGTGGGTAGACAAATTAAAACTTTAAAATATTACCACTTAACGCTCAAAAATAAACTAACATAAACACGAGCTTAAACTTAAAGGAAACTTTCCTCCGCGGTGTCTCAAGAAAACCCTGGTTTTTCATCTCAAGTGGCTGATAGTACGAGTTATAAGATAAAGCGATAGCACCAAAATAAAATAGAATAAGAATAAAAAAATCTGGAATCGAGAAGGTAAATTTGAAAAAAAAACTAGAAAATATCAATAACAATTTTGTGCTAAAAATTAAGGATTAAGAAAGACGTATTTAAAAATTTCATAGTTTAGAAGTTTTATTCATGCAATTTTATGTTAAAATGTAAAAAAGAAAGCATGCCTAATGGTTTAAAATAAAAATACAAGCATTTATGGACATATTTCTGTAATTTGTACAAGCGTTCACTTAATTTTGAAATTATTTTAAATGAAAGCGAACGCTATGCTCGTACGATACGAGAAAAAATTGCCATGGGCTATGGTTATAACTGTTCTTGTCAAATAGATGACATTTAACCCAAGGTGGAAGAAATCACTTTTAGCGGTACCTAAAAGACAACTTATTGTAAGTCCCTATCTTCCTTTTTTATTGCGTTACTGCTTTTTTGTGTCCTAATTAAGTATGTTCTATCGATCCAAACGTTTAATCACTTTTATTAATCTCTACATTCTTCTGGTTCTTTGAAATCTCTATGTTTCCCATTTTAGACCGACCACCACACCTCAAGTCCACCGCACTCCTGCCAAGAGCCAGCGGATTCCCAGCAACTAGTGCCCTTAAAATATGGTAATTTAGACTTACATTCGCTTGGCAAATCACAAGACCTGAAACATTGCCATGCACCGTTGCTCTGAAACCTCTCAGCGGAAGGGAAGGCTTTAGCTTTGAGACTTTCACAAATTAAATTGAAATCTCTGATTATGAAAGTTGTACAAAGATTTTTGAATGCAATGATATTTTATTTGCAACAAGATTATTTCAAAGCATTAAGAGTTAGTGGCGAAACGAAATATGAAACTGAGGTGAGGAATTATTATGAAAATCACAGGAACTGAAAATATAATTCGTCTCAAAGCTCAGTCTGGCTCTAGTTTTGAGTCTGTGTGAGTGCTCACCAGTGTGTTATACTGCGTATGTGTGCCGTTTTGACGTAGGATTTATTTATTCAACACAGACTCAAAACCAGAGCCAGAGACAGAGCCAGACAGAGCTTGTGGTAGGCCTACAGTTTTCATGAAGAGGTAACTAAAAAGATAATTACAAAATTAAATGAAAGTATACCATGAAAATACTATCACAAATTGAGAGTATACCAATATTTCCAGCGTTTACTTGTTTACTTGCTTAAAATAATTATATTTATAAAATAAACTAAGAAATGACCTAAAATATATCTAACAAGCCTTTGTATTATGTCATGGGGTTTTCTACATCTACATTTCCAAACATAACCTATAATTCCAGATTCAATAATGCCAAAAAATAAAATACAAGTCTGTAAGTATGTACGTATGCTCCATGATTTTACGATTCATATCGTTTTTATGTTCTTTTACAGGCCTCTCTAACGCCCTTATCATGTTTATCTTCTTCTTGCCTGAGAGGGATAACACAGCCTTCTGACCCTCTGACTGTTCTTACAGGAAATGTATGAACACTTCTCTTTTCCTATCGCGACACAGCAGGGCTACCACGAGCTCCATATGGTGATGGCTATGGCTGTCAAATTGTGTATAGATGCTGACCTACACATTCATTTTCTTCTTGGGTTTGGGTGTGTTGACACAATTTTGACAGCCATAACCATAACCATTATGAAGCTCATGGTAAATGTAAAAAAGTTCCTTCAGGGTAGGCAACGCAACGACAGCACCCTTGGTGTTGTTGGTGTCTATGGGCGACGATGACCGCTTACCATCAGGTGGGCCGTAAGCCCGTTTGTCTATCATTTACATAAAAAAAAAAAAAAAAAAGCCAGCTGGTTCTTTCAAACCAGTAGTGTGATGAAATTATTTACGTGCACTTCGGAGAGGCTTCTTTTGTGCATACGACACTTTTTTTTTTGCATTTTTAACCGACAAACAGGAGGAGGTTCTCAATTCGGTTGTATTTTTTTTTTTTTTTAATAGATTAAACGACATGCTGGTTCCTTCACGATGTTTTTTATCACCATTTGAGAGTAGGTACTGGCATATGAATTTTTCTACAAAAAAACTCTTTGGTACAATGGATTTGAACCCACCTACGGCATCGCAAGGCAGGGCCGCTAGACCACCAGTGCTTTTGTATGAACTTATCCAGTAAGGGTCAGGCTAATGATAATGACTTGAAGTCTCCTCCTTTAGTACTTACTTTTGTAGCATTGGAAATGGTACAAAACTAAGTATTAGAGATGTACTAGTTGGTAACCGAGCTTCGCTCGGAATTTTTTTCGTTAATTTGTATTTTTAAGAAATCATAAGAAGCATATTATTATCTTTACTGGTCAACGCCATCTGCTGGACATGCTTGCAGTTAGTTGCTCACAATCGTCAATAGATGGCAGGAGCAGTCACATATTCAGTTTATGTTTTTAGTTTTTTTTAACGAACAGACTCATTTTCTGAAAATGAATCCTAGCTAGATCGATTTATCGCCCCCGAAACCCTCTGTATACTTAATTTCATGAAAATCGTTGGCTCAGTTTCCGAGATCCTAAATATATATTTATATATATACAAGATTTTCTCGTTTAAAGGTATAAGATAAGATAAGATTAATGCTAACTGTCACGAGTAAAGAATAAAATATTCTGTAAAAAGTAGGAAGTTTTGACTACTGCCCCTTTTTTATTCGTTTAATAGTATAACAAGTAGATATAGTTAGTGTAAAATTTGAGCTTATTCTTAAAGATATTCAAAGAATCTTGAGATCCTCAAAGATCCTCTGGCTCTCTCTCTCTAGTTCTCAAAAATTCAAATTCAAATTCAAATTCTTTATTGGACTTATGTTGTATAAAGGTGTTACAGTAGGTAATTTAAGTTTCAAACATAAACCCTGTTAGGGCACCGCAACTTATTTCCCCGCTTTGGAGGCGCTATCATATACTAAAGATCCTTTGGCTCTGGTTTTGAGACCCAGAGCCAGAGACAGAGCCTGTGGTAGGCTTACTGTGCTTTATTATGAAATTCACGAAGATGTTTCGTATTTTTCTACACTGAAAAAAAATAGTTGTTGAATTTACAAAATTCCTAGTATTTTATACGAAAATCAAGGGTTAATATAGGTCCTACACACATCTTTGTTGATTTTACTAAACAAAAATTGTTGAATATTTACAAAACTGGTTGAGTAATATTAACACAAGAAATCGTAAAATTCGTCAAAAGTCATGGTAAATTTAAATAGAAAATACAACACTGGTTTTGTAATATTTGCGAAACATGTTTAGTATTTCTTACTAAATAAATTTTGTGTATACTACTCATTAATTTTGTACATAATAAAATAGTTATTTTGTAGCATTTACTACATTTTGTTTCATAATATTTATGAAACAAGTTTAGTTTTTCTTACTGAATCAGTTAAGTATATTCTACGCTATTTATTTTGTACGTAATACTATTCTAATGTTGTAGCATTTACTAGATCGTTTCGCAAAAATAACGAAACATGTTTAGAAATTCTTAAAATCAGTTTCGTATATTCTACACTCGTAATTTTGTACATCATACTAAATTAGTTTTGTAGCATTTACTCATAAGATTTCGTATAATTTAAAAGTCTTATTTTGTATATTTTATCAAAATTAGTTTTGTAATTTGGACGATTTGCTTTCATATATTTTACAAGTATAACTTTGGTATATTCTACAGAATAAATTGTATTATTTTACCCTATAATTTAATACCACTTACAAAACTGCTTATGTAACATTTACTTATTCATTTTCGTATAGTAGGTATTCCACGAAGTTTGGATTGTTACATACCTACGTGTTTTAGTTACCTGTTAACCTCTTAGATGAAATAAAATTATGTGTGTCGGTGGTTATGTTTTTTTTTTGCGGCTATACAACACATAATATATTTAATTTCATGAGTAGATCCAATCACCTAAGAGGCTACAGGCAACTAAAACATGCACGTAGCAACATCTTCAAAATTGGTAGTGTTCGTAGAGTGCCTACTCACCTGCTAAATACCTAAATGCAAACAACCAAACAAGCAAATGTCACAAAACATTTTCAGAAACAGTACAATGTTACAGGGTAAAAGCAACATGAATAAGAGAAACATACCAAAGTAGACTAATTTAGCAAATGGTGTAAAACAACCTTAAGTAAAAGCAAATACACAAAGAAAAAATACAAAATATGACCCTTATAATATACACAATTAAATCACAAATCAAAAACTTTATTTTTTATTTATTATTGAACATGCATGCAGTCATTTCGATATTATATTGTTAATTAACCACATAAACAAATGTTACATTTCATAGAAAAAAAATCTTTGATTTGGGTGGATAAGGATTCAATAATAACAATGACTGTGAAAATTGCAACATTTTATTTTAAAGGAATTTGTACTTATGTTATGTTATTTACTACCTTATATATATATTATTTACTACTAAGACAGTTTCGAAAGGTATGCAAAAGTCCGTAATGTCTTTGATCGATGGCCCCCTATCAACGGTTGGCACGTACGTCCTTTGGCCAGGTGCTCCTCTTGACGAAGTCTGGTTTTTGTTAATATTTCACTCTGGTTCTGTAACAAAAAAATAATTAAAATTAAATACGCAATAATGATGACCACACGGATCATAAAGTAGGTACAATGACTTGGACATAATCGACAAATGTTTGTACGACCTGCAAATATTTATTCCGAGAGTTCTGGGTTTTTTCTATGTATAATAAATAATACACATATATAATATATCTACATCTATATAATATATTATTTTATTTATAATTTTAAATAAATAAATAATGCTACTGAACCAATTCCAATGAAATTTGGTATGTAGATAGCTGGATCTTTGGAATTACACATAGGCTAACTTTTATCAATAAATACTTACCAACTTGTAGCATAAGCTTGCCTTGAGCCATTCGTTAATTATGTGCTGGATATTTGTCTTTTGCAGACAAATCCTGGCTTCGTAATCTTTGTCTCAATTTCCACTTTTTCGTTATTTCTGTCCAAAGTTCTCTATTGAATATGAGAAACAATTTCATGGATACTTCTTCCTCTGTCGTTAATATAGACTGGTGTTCTGAAATAAAATCAAACTGAAGTGGGTAGGTACTGAGCGTTAATGACAAATGATAAAAACATGGTTCATACCTTCAACAATGTTCATGAGCAAGGGGCTCTTCTCAGCAGGATTTTTTTCTCAATGAGGCCAGATTTTCTCAACAAGCGTCGTTGGTTGTGGTATCGGTCTACAAGTTTGCCTCTCGCAGGAATATAGGTATGTCTTTTTCACATATTTTCTACTTCACTAAATTGTTTTATGTTGTAGCCTAGCCACCTAGCATCGGGGAAACAACGGAGTCACTTTATAGAGAGTTTATTAATATTATGTTCACAAGACAGTCACAATATAATTAGTCATAGTTAGGAGCTAGGCATTTACATTATAATGACGCGTGTCCCGGGCACGAACGGGCGTGCTCTTAGTGTGAGGCTAAGTAGTACACTGTGGGTCGCAGCGACGCAGAGTGGCGCTGTTATCCTGTCGGTCGCTGCGCTCACGCCAATCACGTGCAAACGGCATATTGCGTTCACTCCGAACGCGCAGAGATGAACTCGCAGCAGGGTGGATGCTTTTTGCCTTTTTAAGGAGTCCACGTAGACAAAGTTGTGCTAGTGCCCTAATGCGGCAAAAAAATGCCTTACCTTGCAACACTACGCTATGCTAGTTTCCGTCAAGACGCTAAAACGACAGACAAATAGATCTATCCAATCATCACTTATCAGTTACTAAACAAAAATATTAAATAAACTAAACACGAGGGTCGATTGTACAATATCACTTTAGTAAGAACAAATAAGGTTGTTTTTGGCGGGATGAACCTGACTTTCGCATGCGAATGGCGATAAAATATATTACCTAGGTAGGTACCTATTAAAACTATGATAAAGTAAGTTTCTTTGCTAGGTACGTTTTATAATCAGACGCTGAATATAATTAAACAGGGTAGGTTACTAACTAGTAGGTTTCTAACTTGCTAATAGAGACAGTTACTTGCATCGATATAGGTAATATTTTTAATACCCGCTAACAGGGTGTTAAAGTATGAGGCCATAAAGTAGAGCCATTATCACATTCGACACACGTTTCACATTTGACATCTGTGAGCCTCATACTCATAGCGAGGTGACCTGCCTACAGTTATCGATTAATTTGTATGAATTTTCAAACATCAATGAATACAAAACTTCAATGGCAATGAAATATGGCAAACTTCATGGCAATCTTGAGGAACTACCTTCAGCTGGCAGTTGGCTGTTGTTTTGTTTGTAAAAATGTGGTGGGTTGGATAAGCCAGCGAGCATAGACATATAGGTATATTACAAGCACTTAAATCAATGCCTGCGAGAACAAAAATTGTTTCTGGTACACGTTTACAGTAGGTATACAGCAGTACAGTAGATAGCATCCACCTGAGTACTCAACACCAATACTGCGATCACTAATCCGTCTGCCAAGAGTAGTGATTATGGCAAAGCCATTGGAGGGCCTCAATTGCTTTCCAACAGTGGACGTTTAAAGGCTGTGACGATGACGACGATGGGCCGGTGTAATGAAAGTTTACAGAACGTAGTCGTGTCAGAAAAAACTATTTTTTACCTTGCCCTTGACTTATTGTTCTGACTAGTTGTATACTTTCACGGGTCTCAATCTAATGACGTGCACGTTGTGGTTACCTATAATTGAAGGGACACTAGGTTTAAGGCCTGTTTCACAACTTCCGGTTAGGCACTATCTGGAGATATTTTAAATACAAAACAAAAGGTAACAACAAGCTGATACGATTTTTTATGAGAGAATCTTAGTCGATAATGCTTGCCAAAATAAAAATAGTTGCAATTCTTAAAACAACGGTCTTTTTACGACGGCTCTTATGTAATATATATACATATACGGCTAACTGTACAATTAATTACTGTAGTATAATGGGTGTTGAATAGTGTTTAGTAAAAAGAACAACCATGATTGATCATTTTACAAATAACTTTAGTAGCGATGCATGCGACATCAATCGGTTCTCACGAGAACTATCTTACAAAACAAGAACGTTGTTTCTACGAAAGCTCGTTGTTGATTACATCGACGTTCATGTGTAAATTTTACAAAGTATTGCTGTTGAATATACTAAACCGTAGTTGTAGTATTAGGTTTAGTATAACCAACATTGAGGATTGTTGAATATGCAAATGACTTTAGTAGCGATGCATGCGCCATCAGACGGATCTTATGGGAACTATCTTACAAAACTAGAACGTTGTTTGTACAAAAGCTCGTTGTTGATTACAACGACGTTCATGTGTATATTCTACAAGGTATTACTATTGAATATACTAAACCGTAGTCGTAGTATCAGGTTTAGTAAAACCAACATTGAGGATTGTTGAATATATAAATGACTTTAGTAACGTTGGAAGTGCCACCTTATGGCACTCGCCTACAAATCACACTTTAGTGTAACCAATACATTGATTTCGTAAATTCTACTAAGCACAAAATGGCAAGTGTCAACCTTTACTGGTTTTGTAAAATTAATAATTGTATTTTGTAAAAACAACGAAGAATTTGGTTAATTTATTGCTTGTAAGCTCAAACCATGCGAGTTTAGTAAATTCAACAACTATACTTTTTCAGTGTATAGCATGGTGGTCATGTCTCCTCGCTTGTTCAGAGTCTATGGCGTTATGATGGTAATATCATGTTTTATAGTTCCGTTGGAAGGTGAATAATGTGCGATAAACGTACTGCCAGAGTGATAGGGGACGATAAATTATACTAATTCATAGATACGGAAGGTTTTCGTATAAGGACTAGTTATTTCGATTATTTGCTCTGAAATATGGTTTTCTTATCGTTTCCATTTTAAAAATAAAGCAGTATGCTAATTTGCTGTTTGATTTAATTCTCAAAAATATTTTTTATTCTGATTTGGGGCAAAATAGCGTTCCTTTCTTTCATTCACTTAGTAATTAATAATAATAGATTAACATTATTAATGCGACCATTAGCTTGGATTTTATATTTTTTGTGTTAAATTCACGAGGAAGAATATTTATAGTGGGGTTGTGGCAATTTCGAAGAACAACATGAATAATAAAAACAATAATGTTCCTGAAGTCGCCTTAAAAATACTATTCGATAAATTTCTCAGTAAGAATAACCTGTCAAAGTAGCCAAGTTCCAAGCTAAATAAGTGTTCAATCTTAAGCCTTGAACATATCTAAGCGTTCTACGGTGGCGATCAGTACGCTTAGATGTACGCAAGGCTTTACACGTAACTAAGTTATACCATGAACAGGAAGACGAAAGATGAAGTTATACCATCAAACACGCCTTCTGAAACTATATTCCGAAGTGTTTAAAATTGGTTCCCCGTTTATCCAGCAAATGCAGTTCGCTTCGGAATATGAATACTAATGTACTGCCGGTCCCGACGGCCACAGTCTGCATTGCAACGCACTAGCTCTGCTCTTACCACCAGTTTGTGAAGATATCAGCTACACATCATAGATAGTGTTAGTAATAATGCTTCTTCTTCTTCTTCGCCACGGCAAGCGCTATTAATGTGGCCCATTTCTGGGCAAAACACATACAGGGACAAAATATCACGGGAAACATCGACACGACGAAGAGAGAGAAGAGTAATAATGCTGAACTGGTGGTTTGTTTGTTATAAATTGTGTGTATTGAGGACTTCAAGAGGTGGTCTAGTCTGTGCTTTTTTGTACTGTGTTTTTTGTATTGTGTACCAAATTTGTATTTTTATATTGTTTTACACTGTGTTTGTATAAATGTGCCAACATATGGACCATGTGTCTGCAATAAAGAAATATTATTATTATTATTATTTTGTGCTCGTACAAAATAATAATATGAGGCTTAGGCCCGTGTACCTTAGTTAACCCCGGCTTTTTTCTGAAGCCGAGTAGTTTAAAACTAGAACCACAATAATAATATTTCTTTATTGCCCGAATTAATAAAACGTGTCGTGCCTAATTAAATCATATTTAAATAAACTGTACTTTTATTGAGCTTTTAATAGTTAGATAACTCTTTATCGATTACAATGACATACTAGCCAAATTAAACACAATTTTTATCTAAAAGATATACATAACCAAAGTGATTAACGCTAATACGTTTACGAAGCTAAGTTTGCAAAAATACTTATTGTTTTTTTTTATTTGTACTGTTAAAGTATTTTTTTACATAACTAATGAAACAAATGGCGCACCAGATGTTAAGTGGTAACCATCGTCTATAACAAAGCATTGTCTTGTAGGTCACTCACATCAGGAACGTGCCTTACGATGCACTGCCCTGCGTGCACCACAAGCCAGTTCGCCGGCACCGACACCCTTCAAACCAAAACACAGCAATGCTAAAAATACTTGAGTAAACTTGCCACAAACGGTCACCTATTCTAAGAGTGACGGTGCTGAACGTTGCTTTATCTTCCTGTTGGGAACCTTGAGTAGGAAGCAATCTTCACCATGAGCGCTTCTAAATGTTATTATGATCTAAAAATCCGTTCATACGTTGGGTTTCTTATTGGCACTTTACTGCGGTAGTCATACTTAAGGAAATGTTTTTAAAATTGATGTTAAGATTTTTATAAGAGCCCCAACTAATATAAAGCTGATCGGGGTCTTTACAGACACGCTGACTGCATTGCCATGCGATGGTAGACCTTTATTACAAATATTTATTGATTTATGACACGTCTTTGAAGAATGATAGCTTAGATAAATAATTCATTTATTTGCCACACGAAACAAAAAAGAAGGAAAGTAAAAAAGAAAGCATTTTATTTAAACTAAAATTAACTACAATATAAACTAAAAAATTGTGTGCGTGTTACAGCTAGACAAAAAACATCGTAAGGAAACCGGCATATCGTAGAAACTAAAAATTCGAAAAAATGAGTCAAGTGCGCGAAAGGTGCCTCTCTGAGGCGCACTTTAAATCCTTTCACCACAGTGGTTTGAAAGAGCTAGTGACATGATAAGAAGAAGAAGCAAGACAAAAGGGTAATAGTTCAGCGCATAAACTTCGACATTATGAGACATTACGCATGAAAAAACTGAACTAACCGCTATTTTAATGCCGTTATATTTGCACCGCTATCTTGAAAAGTGCGGCTTAAGGCGAACATCTTGCGCAGAAGCAATAAAGTGAATTATGCACACAACTGCAACGATACTTTGTTCCCGCCTTCGAGAGCGGCCATATTCGGAGGTGGCGAGCGGAGCGATCAGTTGAAGCGGTTCAATAGTTTCTTCTTCAGCCTTATTGAACCTAGCCAATTATCATAATAATTATATCCATAAAAATTTTAGCCTGATTGGGAAACTATAAAAAAAAATCGGTTGTCTGTAAAGTCGGTTTACTGACGATAGTTGAACGTGATAACGTCATAAGAAAATACTGATGGAATGGTTGCATTTTTCAAAAGAAAATTTTAGTTTTACTGAATTGAATTGAATGTGAATGAAACTGAATGAAACTGAATGGAACTGAATGAAACTGAATGAAAATCCGGACCCGGACCCGGACCCAGACTGAACCCTTACCCTTATTCTCATTTACCCTTACCCTCATTTACCCTTACCCATTACCCGACCCGGGCTCGGGCTCAGGTAAATGGAACGACGAAACGACGTAACGACGCATGAGTCATGTTTTTTCGTGCGTGCAGCCGGCTCCATCGATTTATAAGACGTTATCACGTCAAAAGTATTGGTTCACACGAGAGTAGGTTTTTATCTGTCCATTTCACACTATTAGTACTGTTCCTGTTTTTATTTATTTTAGAACTAAATCAACAGCTTATAATCTAAATATATAAAACTCTTACGTTATACTGACTGACTGACTGACAATCAACGCACAGCCTAAACCGTAAGTCCTAGAAGCATGAAACTTGGAGGGTATGTTTGTTTTATAGCATAGGGGTGCACTAAGAAAGGAAATTGGAAAATTATTTCCCTAAGCGGAGAAAAAGAGGAAAAACTTTTAAAAGAAAAATCAACGGGGCGTAACGGCTACGGGGCGAGCGAAGCCGTGGGCGGCCGCTAGTATACCATATAATTACCTAAATTTCTAACACACATCCAATAACGGATTTTCATTTAACTTCGTGAGTAACTTCGTTTTTCTTTATTACCTATGCACAATTTTAAAGAAGAAAGCTCGTTATTTATGTTTGTTTTTAGTAGATATTCAGAAAATTTAAAAAAAATCGGCATTTTTGTTCTAACATAATAACTTCCTGATAGGATATTATTTTGTTATCAATCAAAATATTCCCTGTAAACTATTATTAAAAGGACATGGGGTTGTTCTAGCAACGCCTTCATCCGTCACGCAAAAAAAAACTCACCTGTGTGGCCTTGTTGCAGAAACCAGTCCACTCACCAAGTATCAAGTACTAATATTTCTATTCCATTCTATTCTAATATAAATAAAAAACTACAGTTTTTTTATACAACTAGCTGATAAAACAAGCATAGGGCCCACCTGATGTTAAGTGGTAACCATCGCCTATAACAAAGCATTGCTACAATGAAGTTCATACCCAAAGAGCCCACTCCCTCCAAATTCACGAGTTAGGAGTGACTCAACACACAAAACAGCGAATCTCACTCACCATGCTCTTAGCCCATTCGTCTCCCGCGAGACTCCTAATGCAGACTTACACCGCGGCGCAGTGTTCCTACAATTTAAACTTTAATATGCAACCGACGCCCAAATTGGAAATAATGATCTGCACACTGCACACCGCTCCACGAGGAGGAAGCTGAGTCTTGGGTGTGTCTGAGGATATCTTGGCGAGCTACCAATGTAACCAATCCAATTTTGTGCGATGAAGAAGTCATAAAAAATCATAAAGTTGATCAAAGTTTCGCAGATTTTTTTCACACGTCATTCTTCCGTCACGCTTCTTCTTAAATTTAAGAGCTTAGCTCTTGCTGGGATTTTGATGCAGTTTTCTCCAATTAAATCTTTCGAATGCAACCACTTTGACTTCCTTAAACGACATGACAACGACTTTTGCTTTTATCTGGCTCATGTAACTTATTCTTGGCCTTCCTCTTCCCCGTTACAACCCGGCGTTTTCACGCTAACAACCCGTAATTTTTCTTCTATAGTACTCGTGGTATAACACGGTCACCATTTTGATCTTCTTCTTCTTCTTATTGTGTCACTGATTCTTTCGAACCAAGTGTGGTGAAAGGATTTGTATGTGCGCCTCAAAGAGGCTCCTTTTGTGCACTAGAAACATATTTTCGAAATTTGTAGGTTCTATATACAATATGCCGGTTTCCTCACGATGTTTTTCTTCACCGTTTGAGAGCACTGGCACCATTTTGATGAAACCAAGTAATCCACTCCGTAGTGAAGTCTTATCACAGAGAGAAACCGTACTAATTTACCTTCGTTCAGCAAAGCTGCTTGAGTGCGATGTACGTTTGTGTACAATGCATGTGTCGTATCTAGTAGATAATAGGGGCTAAAATTTATTTATAATGGTTTTAGAAATCTGTATTAAAATAATAATGATTATTGAAGTAAGATAGAAGGATAGTCTATAATGTTTAAAATAAAAAGATATTTTACTTTATTTAATTTAAGAACAATGTAGTTGCTTTAAAATGATTTGATAAATAATGTTATATTTTATTATTATTTGTTCGAAATTAATAACAATTTATTATATCAATAAATTGTTATTGGTAGTCAGAAGCTACGCAGAACGGATGACGATATTGCCGATAGGGGGCGCTGTCTATCAACTGTCATGTGGGTCGCCTGACTGAGGCTAGGCGAGGCGGTGGATTATTCTGGGCTTGGGACTCGAAGGAGAAGGTTATCGTTTCGTTCTGTGTACTGTCGATGTAATTCGGCTCTGAGTACACCCCTTGATTGTTAAGATAAGTACCTAGTTCTCTTTGTAGTTGATATATTTTTACTGTAAGGTAGTTTTGTGTTGAATAACGTGTCTAAAGCTATAATTTAGTTAAATAAAGTGTAAATTGTAAAGACATTGATGTAATTAAACCTTTTACTTACTATTCTATATTTTCTTTATAATATAAAGTTACCCTGATCTAATATCAGAGCGTGGGATAGAACTTTTGCCCACAGAAAACTAACATTTATTCTTATTCCAGAATGTGAAGTGCCATATCGTTAACCGGAGACATTATCGACTGACAAATGAAGTGACAATTCCTATGTTATTCGAAGTACAATACAAAGCTGTTTATGTATCTGGAATTAAACGGAGTGGACTTCGAGTGATGTAAAAGTAAGGTAAGGCCTTATTAGGCTCTGCTTTGATTTGGTTTGAATCTTGATCGCCAGAACTCCAGATCTTTTTCAAGTTAAATTTAAATGACATTGTGTGATTGACCCAAATAGTGTTTAACGGTATCCTTTCCGAAAATATTTTATTTTTGCCAAGAAACACTTTTACTTTTTTTTTGGGAGTACCCGCATTTTTATTGCTCGTGCCATATTTTTTTCAATACAATTTTGTAAGGAGTACTGAAGCAGAATGGCCAAGCTAATTGTTCTTTACTACACTACAGACAAACGTTAAATTATTGGGGAATTTATCTATATGGGTTGTTTAATTTTACGGTTGGGCTGGTGTAAAGTTTGGACATCGCGATAGTTGCGATTACGTGATGGAACTGAACACGACAGACAAACGTTAAAATATTGGGGGATTCTTTTAAATGTACGGTTGGACTGGTGTGAGGTTTGGACATTGTAGTAGTTGCGATTATGCGATGGAACTGAGCACGACAGTCGACAGCCAAAGCCTGATGATAAAATTTGTATAAATGTTGGTAGACCTAGTTGGGCTGATCCTTTGTTTGGACATCGCGATGCCAACTCGCAATGGAACTTAGCATGACAGCCTAACTTATGGTACTTTATTATTTTTTCCTTACATAGGTATGGTGAGTAAATTGGCTAAGGATTGTTTAACAGTTTTTATGTTAACATTATTCTTGTGCTTTCAGATTTCATATCTGGTTATTTAGTACTTTATTGGCCTATGTGATACCAGGATCTTGTACACACTAGCACCCTGACTCGTAGGTGAGCCAGTGAGTTTGGAAAATACTTGGAGATACTTCGGGGACGAAGTATTATGCAGAATGGCCGTGTCGTATCTATAGTCCAGTAGCCAGAAGAATATGCCCTTCGATAATTCTAAAGTTTTTTATTTTCTCTGGGTGGATAACTTTAGTGAATTCATTGCTATGTACAAAAATGATAACAGTTTAGAGCTATGCAATAGGTATAAAGTAGGTATTTCCTATTATTTCATATTACAACAATAATATAAAATTTAAAATTAAATGATTTACTGTTTCTTTATTAATACCATCTAAACTATATATTCGTGGAAATGCTAACAGATAGATACTGTGGAACAATGGAAAACCGAAAATGTCCCGTAACTCATTCAATAAAAAAACAAAAGTTTTTTAAATAATTTCCTATACGTTTATAGGTATTAGTTACACCTTACAACAAAAGTTCTAATAACTGAGTAATATGCTGCAGGTACAGCATAGTTTATTATTACGAATATGTAGGCACAAAATTATCAATTTAAATTCAATATTTCGCATATCGCAAAGTAAAAATACAATTAATTGTGCAGCATATTACTCAGTTGTTAGAACTTTTGTTGTATGGTGTAACCAATAACTATCAGCAGCATAAAGGAAATTATTTAAAAAACTATTTTTTTTTTGAATGAGTTACGGGACATTTTCAGTTTTCCATTGTTCCACAGTACCTATCTGTTAGCATTTCCACGAATATATAGTTTAGATAGTATTAATAAAGAAACAGTAAATCATTTAATTTTAAATTTTATATTATTCTTGTAATATGAAATAATAGGAAATACCTACTTAATAGCTATTGCATAGCTCTAAACTGTTAGCATTTTTGTACATAGCAATAAATTCACTAAAGTTATCCACCCAGAGAAAATAAAAAACTTTAGAATTATCGAAGGTTATGTGGAAAAAATATTATATTTCTACTGGACTACTAGTAGATAATAGGGGCTAAAATTTATTTACAATGGTTTTAGAAATCTGTATTAAAATAATAATGATTATTGAAGTAAGATAGAAGGATAGTCTATAATGTTTAAAATAAAAAGATATTTTACTTTATTTAATTTAAGAACAATGTAGTTGCTTTAAAATGATTTGATAAATAATGTTGTATTTTATTATTATTTGTTCGAAATTAATAACAATTTATTATATCAATAAATTGTTATTGGTAGTCAGAAGCTACGCAGAACGGATGACGATATTGCCGATAGGGGGCGCTGTCTATCAACTGTCATGTGGGTCGCCTGACTGAGGCTAGGCGAGGCGGTGGATTATTCTGGGCTTGGGACTCGAAGGAGAAGGTTATCGTTTCGTTCTGTGTACTGTCGATGTAATTCGGCTCTGAGTACACCCCTTGATTGTTAAGATAAGTACCTAGTTCTCTTTGTAGTTGATATATTTTTACTGTAAGGTAGTTTTGTGTTGAATAACGTGTCTAAAGCTATAATTTAGTTAAATAAAGTGTAAATTGTAAAGACATTGATGTAATTAAACCTTTTACTTACTATTCTATATTTTCTTTATAATATAAAGTTACCCTGATCTAATACATGCAACATACAGGTACGTGCGCTGTGGTCTAGTAGCAATGTTCCTTTAGATCTTATGTAGCTTAGAACACTGGGATTCTAGACATAATAGTTTTTTTATTACTACTCGCGTTATTATCGAGTAATTTTTATTGTTACTTCTTGTCCTAGAGCAGATTTTTATATTTTATTAGAAAAAATAATAATAAGCCATTTTTTATGCAAATAATTCCCGGAACAAGCCCACCTTATGTTAAGAGGTAACCATCCTATAGCAAAGCATTGCCTCATAGGTCACGCAAGTAAAGAACGTATTCTATGATGCACTGCCCTGCTTCCATCAACTTGAGGCATACAGATGTTAAGCCTCACGTGCCAGTAGTTTCACCGGCACCCACACCCTTCAAACCGAAACAGCATTGCATGCAGCAAGCACATTTCATAAAAATATTTACAAAATAAACAAGGACCGAGAACGTATTTTTGCGGATTTATGATACCATCATCATCAGCATGAAGAAGTCCTGGCCTCCCCTACACATTTCCAGGAAGAACGATTTTGAGCTCTTGCCATCCACCGACTTCCCGCGATCTTAACAATGTCGTTGTTCCATCTGGTGGGTTGGCGCCCTACGTTTCGTC
Source organism: Thera obeliscata (assembly GCA_947578465.1). Classification (NCBI taxonomy): domain Eukaryota; kingdom Metazoa; phylum Arthropoda; class Insecta; order Lepidoptera; family Geometridae; genus Thera; species Thera obeliscata. Next base: position 14,418,597 of record OX387912.1, on the reverse strand, counting down.
TTCCGGTTCGTGATCGCCATTCGAGAACCTTTCGGTTCTTCGAGCTAGGTATATGGCCTGCCCATTGCCACTTCGACTTACTAATTGTAAGAGCTATGTCGGTGACCTTGGTTCTTCTACGATACCATTTCACCAATATTTCGTGTCCTAAAGCCCAAAACTTTAGCCTGAAAGTGCAACAAAGCGCGACACAGTTGTAAATCGTCGATTTTCGCGAAATGATTGTAAATAGGCAATAAATACGTAACAACACGGCTCGCAGCAGCGGCGTGTTATAGCTGTTTATTGTGGGCACACACGGGGTATTATTCTACACGGCAGCATTGTAAACTTTTGAACGAGATAACACTAACCTCTTTCATAATACTGTTCATAAAATGTAATGTATGTATGGTGTTCACGATACAGGCTTGGCTTAGTGTGAAGACCGTAGTTTAAACTATAGATTATAAGAGCTCCAGCAATTGCACGTTTGTAGTACCTACATAATGTCTTATTATTTTTTAAGTACCTAGTTTAAGACAGACGTGTGATAAGCTGTAAATAAAGTATTTTTCATTTTTTTTTTCATTTTCAATGTTTTGTAAACATCATAATTACTTTTGTAGAAAAAAATTGGTATATTTGTCTAAAATTTTTTGTACCAGTTACGTGTGTTGTTTTATTAAAATAGCAACATTTATCATGCGATGGTAATGCCCCAGTGCCCAAATTTAGCCCATCTAATAGAAAATTTCAACAAAAAGAGGTTGAAACAGTTTTAAATAATTATTTCTAAAATATTGATGTAGGTGCAGTGCCTTCCACAAGCTCTGTCTGGCTCTGTCTCTGGCTCTGGTTTTGAGTTTGTGTGAGTGTTGATTAAATAAATCCTACGTTAAAACGTCACACCGTATAATGCACTGACAACACTCACACAGACTCAAAACCAGAACCAGAGACAGAGCCAGACAGAGCTCATGGTAGGCCTACAGGAAGTTGATAACCTAAACATGCATAAAATTAACGTTATTTAGGCGTTGACGTTTGTAATTTGAGCCCGTACGTCGGTATACCGTATCGGCAGTTAGTTGCGATTCGCGCCACGGCCCGCTCGTAAACCGGCGGCGCTAGTGTCGCAGGTGGCAGACATTATGCACATTATACTAGTATGTTGCTATCGAGTAATATGTATCGAGTTTTAATGGAACTTGTTGCCAATTTCATGACTCTGAAAATATGGCATGGTTTCGATTTAAAAACTTATAGTTAATAATTATTTTCTTAAACATGCGCGGAAATATTGTCATTACTTTTGAATATAGAACACGCGAAGTATCATATTTACGTAGACTGAAAAACCAAAATCACTTCCCGGCGCGTTCTCGCTCCGGCAATGTTGTATGAAACGGTGTGCTGTTTGAATTTAGAACTCTTTCATCTATCGTACACATTGCGTTCTCGTGGCTGTATAGCCACAGATGCGTTTACCTTTCGGCACAAACTGTAAAATAAAATAAAAAATTGGCGGTAAAGCAGAGTTCGTTTTTATTTGGTTAATACAAAATAAATTTATTATGTATTGTTTGTGTGTTTGAAGTCCTCGCCTGCGGCTCGGCCTTCAAACTCATACTCGACCTGCAATTGCCTATTTCGCTGCCTTTGCAATAATGTACTATTACGTAATGTACAAAATACACAAGAAACAGTCGAGCAATCTGAAGACCGTTACAAACTATCTAGAGATCTTAGTATTTTATGCTTTGAATGCATTTTTTTCTACACTATAGGCTCGATCCCCAAACAATTATTTTATGCTATGAACAAAGAACATATTCATTTTTCTGGTTAAATACTATTCACAACATTGTATAATATTCTTAGTATAATTTGGTCCTCATAGTAAACATTGATTAGTGTGGAACTAGATGGCCCAATGTGAAAGTGTCTACCAATATTTATTTATGAAGGTTGTGAGCTATAGGGCAGGCCCTAAAAACTCTGTACATTCGTCCCCGCTACCAATAAAACGCTACATAAACGAAACAGTCCTACACTACACATACAAGGTCAAAAGTACCTTTGTATCCAATTTTTCACACTTGGCGCCAAACTTTTCCCTGTCAGTAGGCTGTGTTGTTTTTTGCAAGGTGCTTGCGCGTGCTCTATGGTAAAGAAGCCAATTGGGAATCCGCATGCCATACGAAACAGGTCGGGTGGTGAAAATCAAAAACTATTTAGGTTAAATACGTAACCGCTGGTTTGGACTGATTCATTTATTCATATTTTAACTGTAGTTTTACCATAGTGTGTTGCCTGTTCTTCTAGGCTTGGTCGCGTGGAATTAGCATCTAGGCTCACCTAGCTTTAAGACGTTTCAAAGTGATTCTTGCGATACTATTGCATAAATTCATATTTGACTTTGACTTCACCTGAAGGTTGTCTGGAAGAGGTCGCTCACAGCGATGAATGTGCTCATGTAGGTAAAACTTGATTAACTTGTATTGTGTTTAATGTAATTTGTACGAATATTATTTCATTTTGGTGCTAAAGACCGCATTTTTAGTTCGGTTTCTTAATATATTTTTTTTAATCTACTAGCTGATTGAACAAGTACTCGGCCACTTGATGTTTAGTGGTACCCCTCGTCTATAACAAAGCATTGCCCCGCAGGTCACGCACGTCAAGAACGGACCCTACAATGCACTGCCCTGCATCCATCAACTTGAGGCATACAGATGTTCAGCCTCACGTGCCAGTAATTTCACCGGCACCCTCACCCTTCAAACCGAAACACATCAATGCTGCTTCACGGCAGGAATAGACATGGTGGTAGTATATTTCTTCGGACGAACCCTTCACAAAGAACTACTATTACTTAGCAATAGTGAGAGGGTAGTAGTATTGTCAAAGCTGTACCAATGTGCACTTAAAATACGTACAAATTTACTGCAATAATTCCAAAAACAGTAATCATCTCAGTGCAAGCTACACAAGTAAAACAGCTTTCATTTTTACCCTAACATAAAAAACTAACAGGCGGCGTACCAATTTGTCATTTACACCCCATAAAGTAAACAATTACTACAGTATCTACCACACAAAGACCGACGTAAATTCCCAAAAACCTCCCTTTATTAGAACCTTGAGTCCGATCATAAATCAAGACGCGCAAGAACTAACTAAAAGTTCCGCAAAAATGATGAAACGTCGCGGAGTTTTATTCAGTTACGTTGGAGGGAGACAGAGAGATAATTGGCAAGAAAGAGATGTTTGATTGCTCAAATCAACTTTTCAAAGGGTGATTTAACTGTTAGGTACAACACATGGCGCAGACTAAAATCCAGAGTCTGGCACATCGTCGCAAAGTTGCTTGCCTATCGATTTTCTATAGGTTACATTTTGGGGAATGTAGTGAGGAACTGCATGATCTTATACCACCATCTCCCTTCCATCATAGGACTAGCAGACGCACGGCTCAGTACCATCCATACCTGGTTAGCATACCACCCATTCGCACTAAGCGTTTTGGCTCCACCTTCATTATGCGAACCTCCAGGGAATGGAACTCATTGCCGGCGGCTGTTTTTCCTGACCACTACAATCTGGGCCTCTTCAAGGCAAGAGTGAATAGGTGTCTTCTAGACCATCCTGCTCCATCGTCGGCTACGTCGTCGCTTACCACCAGGTGAGATTGTAGCCAAAGGCTGGTCTATATCTTTGTAAAAAAAAAAAAAAAAAAAAAAGGGTACTTTTTATTCTAGACCCGGATTATTTGTCAATTTCTTAGCTCAAATTTTGCAAGCAAAAATACTGATTTAAAAGGATTTAACGATATAAGGGGAAGCTCTTCAGACAAGCGTCAGACAATAAATAACAAAACCTAAACAAATATTACCTACACCTGAAATCAAAAAAAGTTATTTTATATTTTAGATAATTTAAGTATATGGCGTTTTATATACATATTCCTTATGTCATAGAAAGTAAATAAAATTAATTTAAAATATTCGTGTTGCTGATCCTCTAAACATAGTAAAATGTCCTTTTGTAGAACCCTTCAGTATAGTCTCTAGGGAAAATCTCAGCAGAAGCTTTTCATCACTCAGGACTAAAAAATTATAAAATTCTTTTTCTTTTTAACCGACTTCCAATCAAAAAGGAGGAGGTTCTCAATTTGGTTGTTTTTTTTTAAATGTTTGTTACCACATAACTTCGTCATTTGTCGCTGCAGCCACGGCCTTAGGATTTTAGTTTCTTTGCCCAACTGCAAAGAAACTAAAATCCTAAGGCCGTGCAAAGCATGCAATTGGCTTGCTTTGCTGATGAATCCTGCACGTCGAAACTCGATGAATACTTACCGATTTTACTTAAGTGGGTAGCTAGTTTAAAAATAATTAGCCATCAAAAGATAGGTCATGAAGTCGGTTTCTCAAGTTTTTTAAACTTAAAATTATTTAAACTTATAATTATTCTTCTTCGCGTCAATGTCCTTCATTTTCCTTACCATTTGTATTCTTCTATGATTAGTTTTCATGTGTGTGAAATATTTCTATAACGCACAGTTAATTTGTATCCTATCTAAAGTAAAGAAGAGAGTGATGGAGGGTGTTTTATTATTTTCCAAAGTCAAGTGACATCAAATACCATGATGTGCACGATTGCAATTCTCGCGTCTTTATATTTTTATGAAGTACGCACTACGCAGTGGCTTGTCTGTGTGGTTTTTTATTGGCTACCCTCTCTCTATCTATATTTGCCTATTATAAGATCTAAAATGTACCATACTTCAAGCAAATAAATTATTTCATTTCTTTTTATTTCATTTCTCCAATTGGGATTGCTCGGATTTTTTTCGCGAAACCAGAAATTTACCAAATTTCAAATACAAAAATCTATACTTCTATATTCTGATACCTAAGGCTACACATTCGTGTCTTGTAGCCGGTTTTATTTCTTGTCTCGCGTCGTCCTGAATATTTTACACAGTGTGTACGTGCCTTTCCAGTGCGACTGAATTTACAACTCGCCATTAGCACTAGTTTTAACGTTATCGTAGCGTAAGTGAGCCCACTGAAGATTAGTGTTGAAGCAGAGCGATGGAAAAAAAAGCTTTGCAATTCCACGAGTACAATATTTTTTTGTCCACTAGAAATTGTCTTTAGTCCACAAGAGACTTAATAATATATGCTTAGTTAGATAGGCGGCAATGAGCTTGCAACCTGCCCGTATCAGAAAAATAACAAATGTGGCGTTAAGACCTGCCTTTATCTATTCCAGAATAATAGATCGCTGGAAGAATATTCAGTTACTTAGATATCAATTAAAGTATTCTGTCAAGCAATCCTAAAATGTAAGCAATGTTTTTAAGTAGGGGTTAATTTCTACTTTATATTAACCCTGCAGACGTAAAGTACGGGAGGCGTGCAATAACTAAGGCGGGTCAAACGTACCCCCATAACTCCGGGGTAGAAGCGACCGCACATAGAATATTTAACCTGTTAGACGGCATGCAATCCAGCCGTTTGATCACAAGTCCGACTTGCTCCTTAGTGGGTCTCTTTGGCCATTATACTTTAAGGTTTGACTAAGCGGTGCTAAGTGTTAAATGAGTGTTATAATGAATTAAGTGTTATAATGAGCCTTTAGCACTCGTTTGGGCATTATCAGACGTAAAGGTTTTAGGTTTATTAGGGTAGGAAAAAAAAATAATCCCATGAATTTATTAGTTTTTCAAGAGTTTTCTGTGTTTAGCATAAAACATCCATAAATACTCATAGACAATCTAAACAGCACATCTAACCCCTAATTAAGCAGCGCTTGTATACTCTGAGCACCAGTTAACTAATCATAATATTTAAATACAAATATTATTTTTGTAAATACATACCTAGCATACAATATAACACCCAGACTAAGAACAAAAACTTTAAAGTTGAACGTACCTCTCAAATGCTCTTTAATTTTCATATAATATTTAATGCATCTTATCAAGTAACTATTATACCAATTGCCTATTAAATTATATCTAAATCAAAAAGAACAAAGAAAGGCAAAAGTGCTCACTAACGAATTGTGTAAGTAAGCATGATAACGAAGTCTCTACTACGACCTCTAACGCGTGGAGGTGGTAATTTATTCACTCGCTTTGAGAACTTCACTTCTGTAAAGCCTTGCGGAGATCTAAGCGTTCTGCGGTGGCGAAATTTGTGCAGAAGCGAAACGCTGACAAATAATGTCAGCGATATCTGAGCGTTTCACTGATCACCACCGCAGAACGCTTAGTTCTGCGCAAGGCTTAATTCAGTATTTGACTTGTTAGTTACTATTACTGTATGATAAATTTATTGTGATTTTAACCCCTATATTTAATGTATTTTTTTCTGGGAAATGAATGGTTTAAATCGGATTTATAGCTGCACAATGCATATATCATATTATTTTTAGTGCGCGAAATGAACCTCCTTGGGGTGCCCTTAAAACCCTTTCACCGCATTGGTATGCAAGAACTAGTGACACATTAAGAAGAAGAAACAGTCCATTCCTATATATAAATCTCTGAATGTATTTTGCGTCATGCACTGGATTGGATGTCTTTGTCCATGAGTAGGTAATATGTGCTGGAGGCAAAGATCAGGCGATATAATTCAATTCAATTCAATAAGCGTTTATTCAATACGATACAAGAATCACTTTGAAACGTCTTAAAGCTATAGGTGAGTCTAGGTGCCAGTTCATAATAATATTCAGTAATTACCATATCCAAATTTTTCATCAGCAAGTTTAGCATGACTCCATGTGACTGATTACTGCGACACCTGCGAACTGCAATAAGCTGTTTTATGACCATTTTACTAAAACTAATAAAATGCCTTTGTTATTAATATTTTGACTGGCCTCGCAGCTCGGTCGGTAATAGCTTTAGCTTCTGCGCCGTAGGTCGTGGGTTTGATCCCCGAGAATGTGTGGTGAACACATTTTTTACCATATGCTGCATTTTCACTTTCCATCAGGTGTGATGGCAGCCAAACGTTTAGCTATCAACAAAAAAAAATACAACAAGATGATGAGCAAGCATATGGCCTACCTGATGTTAAATGGTGGTGATGTTAAACGAAACTTTACCAGAAGGTCTATTCCCGCACAAAACCACTTGTGCTATTCATGAAAAATTTTAAATCACACACAGATATAAAAGTTGTTTTTTAGGGTACCGTACCCAAAGGGTAAAACGGAACCCTGTTACTAAGACTCCAATGTCCGTCTGTTTGTCTATCTGGGTGTACGTCTGTCACTTTACTGTATCTCATGAATAAACGCTTACAGTAAGACAGTTAATTTTTTTTACTAATAATGTATATCTATTATTACAAAAAAAAAGTATATAAGTATTATATCAGCTATCTGGTTCCCAAAAGTACAAGCTCTGCTTAGTTTGGGGTTAGATAGTGTTGTGTAGATTGTCCGCAATATTTATTTATTTATTTATCTTTTACCCTCTTAGTAATCAATATTTAACCCATACAACAAACGTGACTTTTTTATAAATAATGGTACGGAACCCTTCGTGCGCGAGTCCAACTCGCACCTGTCTGTTTTTAGGGTTCCGTAGCCAAATGGCAAAAACGGAACCCTTATAGATTCGTCATGTCTGTCTGTCTGTCTGTCTGTCCGTCCGTATGTCACAGCCATTTTTCTCCGAAACCATAAGAGCTAGACTGATGAAACTTGGCGAGTAGATGTATTCTGTGAACCGCATTAAGATTTTGACACAAAAATAGAAAAAAAACTATAAATTTTGGGGGTCCGCATACTTGAAACTGAAACTCAAAAATTTTTTTTTCATCGGACCCATATGTGTGGGGTATCTATGAATAGGTCTTCTAAAATGATGTTGAGGTTTCTAATATAGTTTTTTTCTAAACTAAAAAGTTGGTCCCCCCCCCCCCTCTAACTTCTAAAATAAGAGAATGATAAAACTAAAAAAAATATATGTTTTACATTATTATGCAAACTTTCAACGATATTTGGTTTGAACGAGATCTAGTCAGTAGTTTTTTTTTTATACGTCATAAATCGTAAACTGCAATTTACCTTTCGACGAACTACAAACACCTTTAAATTATGTTACTTGATGCTACGGAACCCTTCATGGGCGAGTCCGACTCGCACTTGGCTGCTTTTTTTAATAAAACTCCAATGTAAAAATACATTTAGTTCGGTAGGAGTCGGCCGCAGAGGCTCCGTTGGTACCCGTACCTACATGAGGTTGTGGAGGTTGTGGTTTACGATGGAATCGTGATCGGGAAACTCATCGCTTATTTCTACATTTTTAATGGACAAACTAAAACGTATCTCTGAAGAAATTCATTGGATCGCAGAAGTTCAGTGAGTTATTGTTATTTATAGAAGATTGAAAGGTTTTGTGTTTTTATGGCATATGGCCTACCTGATGTTAAGTGGTAACCATCACCTATAACAAAGCATTTTTTCGTAGGTAACGCACGTTAAGAACGTGCCCAATGATGCACTGCCCTGCCCTGATCACCTTGAGGTATTTGTACAACAGTAATTACAACTATTTCAAAGTTTTTTTGAATTTTTGGAAAGTACATCATTATTATGAAGTTTATACGCGTGCTTTATAACATACCATTGAAATCCACGCCAAACACTCTATTTTTTTTACTTTCTGAATTTTAACATGCAATGGAGTACATGATTTATTTGCATGTTTGTCTATTCACAAATGCTGACAGCTAACAGCTGGTTTAACCATTTTAGGAATGGTTTCACTGATTGCTGATCGAATATTAAAATATTTAACACTTGTTCAACATATTAGGCCTGCGCACATCTAGGCGATGGCAATGGCGATCAGCTCAAACGCTGTCAAATATCGCAGTCATATTTGACAGCGTTTCAGGCTTTTAGGCTTGAAAATTTTGAATTAAACAGCCGTCAAATATTTTGATTGTCAATTAGCAATTCGTAGCTTATTTATTAACGGATCTTGCCTTAAATTCCAAAACGAAAAAAGCGTACTGTCTACCAAAATAATATAATGTATCGTGTAACATATCGACAAAAAACAAGAGTATTTTATATTTTCAGATCACGGCTTTATCGTAAATATGAAGGGCGTGCGCCTTCTGGCGTCTATTGCAAAAAGAACGCCCCGATCTCCATAAAATATGCTTGCCAGTTGAAATGCCTACACCTAGTCAATAATACAGACTCGATATCCAACCCTCTCACTCACACACAACCAGTGTAAGCAGGACAAAAACAATTCAAAATGCTCGGAGGTATTTCTAGCTTTGTTTTATTTTTGACGATGTTAGTAGAAAATATCGGCAGGTGAGTTGAACATAAATATTGAAAAATCTTTATTTTTGGTCGTATAAAATTCGTTTGACTGAACCTATTATTTTGCAAGTTTTTTGTATGTTAATCTACAAAAATATAAATGTGTCTAGATGGGTGTTTCTTTATTCCAAGTTAATATAACCATCACGTTTTGTAATTTAAGAAAAAGTTTTTATCGCTCTTCTGCTTGAGCAAGCTCTGTTATTTTCAGTCTATATTACAGCCATGTGTGTAGAGGGGAAGGATGTAGTATTTGGGAAGTTTATACAAAACATAAGCTCTTAAAATAATAATTTTGGTATTTTATCCAGTAATATGAAAAAAATGTACAACTAGGGGCCAGTTTTTGTTTTATTAGTTCTACCATGGAACTAAAAGGATAAAAAGTTTCAAAAAATTTATGACGTCCCAGTCCAATAGAACAAAATTAAATGAGAGTCACCGCTATTGGTAAGTACATGCTCACATAAAATGTAAAAAAAAGTACACCGTAGACTTCATGAATGAATTCAAACCATCCTTTTTGGCAGTCAGCTATAGTAAGGTTTTTAACTAGATAAGCACCAATTTTGAACTTTTTATCATTCTAATGAATAAAGGGGAGGAGCAATATGAAAATATTGAGCCAATTACAGCCGTCTGGTGTCCACAATCAAGTGACGATGTGATAAATCCTCCAGCAGACACAATGGCGGTTCCTTAACTTCTCGCCCGCGAGTAACGAGTTTTTAACTTTGTGGCAAAGCGAAAAATGTCTCTATCTCTTTTGGGTTGTAGTGTAGGAAACAGGTGGCAGCGTTTACGACTTTTAAATATATATTTTGCAGATCATCATCATCATCATCATTATCAGTCCACTGCTGGGCATAGGCTTCCCCTACACATTTCCAGGAAGAACGATTTAAATATATTTAGCAGATCATCATCATCATTATCAGCCTGAAGAAGTCCACTGCTGAACATAGGCCTCCCCTACACATTTCCAGGAATAACGGTTCTGAGCCCTTTCCATCCACCGACTTCCCGCGATCTTAACAATGTCGTCAGTTCATCTGGTGGGTGGGCGCCCTATTTTTCGTCTTCCGGTTTGTGGTCGCCATTTGAGAACCTTTATTCCCCAACGGTTGTCAGTTCTTAGAGCTGCCCATTGTCATTTCAACTTACTAATTCTACGAGCTATGTCGGTGACCATCATCGGCAGATCATCATCATCAGATAAAAAGGTATTATGTTATATTCATGATCTCAAGTCTTCTGTTTCAAGTTAGGAAAAACTGATGATGTCGGAAAAAATTTTTTTTGAATTTCAGTTCTAAGTATGGGGACCCCCAAATTTTTTGTTATTTTTCTACTTTTGTGTAAAAACCATAATGCGATTCATAGAATACATCTACTCGCCAAGTTTCATCAGTATAGCTCTTATAGTTTCGGAGAAAAATGGCTGTGACATACGAACGGGCAGACAGACAGACAGCCAGACAGACAGACAGACAGACAGACATGACGAATCTATAAGGGTTCCGTTTTTGCCATTTGGCTACGGAACCCTAAAAAGACCTCATGATTTTCAACCTCGAGCACGGTAGTTATCCTTTCACCTTTTTAAGTATCAAGTACACATGATGCTATTTCTTCTTCTTGTAGTATCATTAGTTCTTGCAACCCAGTGTGGTGAAAAGATCTTAAGTGCGCCAAAGAAACCCCTTTTATGCAATTGTCAATTATGTTGTCAAACTTTTAGGTTCTTCTACTTGCCAGTTTCTTCACGATGTAATCAGTGGGACCACGAGCAACTGCATTACGTTGACTGATGGACCAAACAGTGGGACCACGACCCCATTAAATCGACACACTGTCCCACCAGTGGGTCAAATTAGTGGGACCACGAGTCGCGACCCGTTTTTTCATTGTATGATGCTTTGAGGAGTGTGCCGCTGAAAACCAGCGCTGCAAGGGCTACCGTGCCTTTGCAGCAAATGCTGAGTGGTTTACCTTTTTTGTCGTCATTTAATCTAAGTTTAATTTTAAGTTGACGCAAAATAAATTATTTATATTTCTAGGATGTCTGAGAAGTACGTTAAAGTAATTAAGAAATATCACATTTATTTGGCACAAAGCACACCGTGACAGATGACCAAACAGGTTATGAATTGGGCCACACCTTAAGGGTATCCCGAGAAAATTACAGAAGGCAAAAGGCCCTACTTTCAATAAAACTGTCGTCTTTATTTAACAGGGCAAAAGTTATCTGAAGCCCCGACCCCAAGGCTCTTTTAAACACGCAAGTATACCCATACCTACCTACCTATAGCTGTACCATCTTTTACCATAGCATGCATACATTTGCATTTATATATGCAAGCATATTTTTATCTGGAAGCTTTTTTGCTTGCTTAAAAATGTTTAGACGGTTGGGGAAAATATTTTTGGAGATGAATAAATTGCTATTATTGTGCTCTTAATATGCAAATAACGCAAAAATGTACCAGCTACCTTAGTCGAACCTGTAATTCTTGCATCTCAGCTGACTAGTACTCACGACTAGATCGTGGGAAGTCTCAGAATCATTCCAAGAAATGTGTAGGGGAGACCTATGTTCGGCAGTGAACTTCTTCAAGCTGATGATAATGATGATGAGTAACCCGTTTCTCCACGAAATTCGATATTATATTTAAACAACTTCATAATACGGGGTTACAATTTAAATTTATAGCTCGAACTGTAAAGTTTGATAAACATATACAAACCACAATTTCATTCCAAAACGCACTAAAAAGATAATCAGAGCCACACAAAAGCAATTGCTATAAATTCCCTAATACACCACACGTCATAGTGCAAAGTTGCACTGTCTGTATGGTTGCGCACTAAACGTTAAGGCCGATATCCAGTGGGTCACAAAAACTATTATTTACTTTATCTATTAAAAATTTACTATTATTTTACTATTATTTATTTATTAAAAGTTTACAGAACCAACCACCTGATGGTAGCTGGTAACCATTGCTTGAAACAAAGCATTGCCTTGTAGGTTACGCACATCAGGAACGTGCTCTACACTGCATTGCCCTGCGTCCATCAACTTGAGGCATACAGATGTTTAGCCTCACGTGCAAGTGATTTCGCCAGCACCCACACCCAACCGAAACACACTGCGACGCTGTTTGATGGTAGAAATAGGCATTTTCTGAAATAAAATTGTATTTTTTCGAGCAAAAGCTTTGTTAAGTGTAATATCCGTGACTTTTTCAGTAAAGTTTCATTTTCTAAAAACATGTTTTGGGGAGATTACTTTTATTTTTACCTGCCCAGAAAGAAGGTAACGTTCCTGATGGTTTTAAATTTTTTTGGTGTAATGCTACGACGCAGTAGCAAGATGTGCTACGCCTCTACAGCGTAGCGTGTGCTACGGATGGCGTAGCAAGCATCGTAGTGGAACGACAGCCTGCAACTCGGTCGGCTTGTGTCACTACGTGCAATTTATACCAGTCGTTTAGTTACCAAATATACGATTCGAACCAGTTTGGTTCACTGTTCACTGCACTGATTTACTTTATTGCACGCAAGAGTGTACGTAGCCATGGATTTAGTTTTGATGCCGTGTAATGTGGCGCAGGCTTTAGTGTCCTTAGTTTTAGTCCTTATTTATTGGGCTATAATTTTTGTAAAGACTAACTAGCTGCCTTAGCAATCGTGTATGTAGTGTCTACCGTGCCTGAGAAATATAATCTTCTGCCTTTTTATTTTCCCACATAGTGTACAAGTTTATTAAAAACTAGTGAAATCCCGTGCGACTTCGTTCGCTTTAGGCTTTTTCCGTACAAACTTCAACCCCCGCTGCACACCTTTAGGGCTTGAGTTTCGAGAAACCCATTCTTAGTGCACCCCCACACTACACCAGAAATCTACTCTCCAAATTTCATACTCCTAGGACCATTAGTTCAGGCTGTGTGTTGATTGTCAGTCAGTCAGTAACGTAAGAGATTTATATATTTAGAAGATGATATCTATATGATATGGTGATAATTTTATGATTTCAGCACATTTGCAGCCACTGCTGAGGATAGGCCTTGCCTTTATTTTCCCACTCTTTTGGTCTCTTGTCAGTCTCATCCATTTATTAAATAAAAATATATTTAGAAAAATAAAATATTTGCAGTAATTAAATTCATCCCATAAATTGTTCAACTGTTAAAAGTTTAGTTTGTCCAGTTACAAGAAAAATGAAAACATAATTCATTGTTGTCGCCGAGCAACAAACAAAAAGTTTGAAACTAAAACATTTTTATGTTCGCGCCGAAACATAAATGGTACAAAAGTAATGAAAAGTAAAATTTTAACCTTCTGCGCGACGACTGCCTTTCAGGGCTGAAACAAGGGTGTAGTATTTAAAAGGGTAGGATCAATTGTGTGAGAGATGATATGTCCAAGAAAGGAGTGAGTACTGAGATGGGAGAATGGAAGAAAAAGACGTGTTATGCCGACCCCAGCTAGTGGAATAAGGGCAGGAAAAAGAAAAAGGATCATAATAAACATAATTATAGTAACTGCAAAAAATACTCAAAATAAATTACCCATTTGCAGGAGAAATCTTCCTTTGTTTATTTTTTTTCATTACTCATACTCTGAAAGTAGGTCTGAAGTTGCCTGAGGGGCCTAATTGAAAGTAAAACTTTCAGCCCTAGGGAGAATCGCTTTCTACTGACAGCTGTCAAATTATAAAAAAAAACAAATTTTATTTTATTCAACCATGTTCCAACTTTCTAAAGTCTTTCTAACTGCAAGGAGGTCGTTGAACCAAATTCCAACTTTTTATTCAGCAAGTAGGTTGGAAACCCATTACAACAGTAAGAAGTTTAAAAGGTCTAATATGATAGCGCAATGTAAAATTTAAATTTAAATAACATAAAGATAGTATTAAATAAATAATATATCTTCTAAATTACTTGATTAATATATAGCTTCAACTATTTATTTAAAATAACATAGATTTACCATTTTTTAAATTATGAGAATGAAAATAATGGCTGAATAATGCTGGCGAGCCGAAGCCTAAGGCCCGCCAGAGAAAAAGAAAAAAAAAACCGGGAAGGCGGCAATTCAATCTTCATTTTTCTAAATTTTTCTTTCATGTTTTTATTTTTACTTTCCTTGTATTCGTAATGAAAAGCACAGTGTTTACCTCGGGGAAAGTCTTTTAAGTCCCTCAAGCTCCATTGGCGCCCTCGCTAACGCTCTGGCGCCAAACCCGTCTCGGGACTCAAAAAACGTGACTTTCAACACTCGGGTAACAATGTACTATTTCAAACTAGTAGCCGCCTAAGGCTTTGTTCGCTCCGTTCACGTTACACCCCGTTTCAGTAACTTTTTCGAGATAAAAAGTATTCTATGTCTGTCTCCTGGTACTAAGCTACATACCTATTAATTTTCAAACAAAATGGTTCTGCTGTTCTTGAGTTTAACTAATACAGATTTGAACAATGCTCTTTTTAAACTAGGTACATACTTAGGATACAATATAGCACATTATAACAAAAACAACAACCACACCGTTGGGAAATAAAGGTTTTTGAATGGCGACCACAAACCGGAAGACGAAGCGTAGGGCGCCCACCCACCAGATGGACCGACGACATTGTTAAGATCGCGGGAAGTCGATGGATGGAAAGAGCTCAGAATCGTTCTTCCTGGAAATGTGTAGGCGAGGCCTATGTCCAGCAGTGGACTTCTTCAGGCTGACGACGATGATGATAACAAAAACAAACACCTACAAATTCAGATGAGCCAACCCAGAAGCATTTCCTCCATCGCCTGACTACACCCCTGTAAAGCCTTAACAATAAAAACTTTGGAACTTCTCACCTCCTTTGGCGTCAGAAATGTTCAAATTACTCTGAATAATGTAACGCGATGCTTTGTGCAATTTGGCCAGCTTGTTACTTGTTTACTCGTTAATATCGGCTGAAAGTTAAGCTACTGCCAGCTTAAATAAATAAATAAATATTGTGAACAAACGCCTCACTATCTATTTATGTGAATGGCTATAAAAGTAGAGGTAGGCTAAAGAAATAATGGATGAATTAAACAAGAAAATTATGATGTATTAATAATAAATAATTTAATTATGAGTAGACATTCTAAACAATAAATAATCCAAGGTAATTTCGAGAAAAGGTATAGTTAGCAGCAAAAGTTCTTGATCATTGAAAAAATTAAACCAAAAAATGTTTGAAGATTTTTGTACAATTCATAGTTATTTACTTACACAAAGACAATACAACATGATAAAATAATCCAAAGTGTATGGTTCGGTAACGCTGTGCAAATCTTCGGATAATACGTAAAGTACCAGCGTAAGGCATTGTTCAAACAAAAAAGAAAAAACTCAACATCAAACATCTCTAAAGTCAAACCTATAACATCCCTCGCAAAGTTGCCAAGCACGTAACTTGAGCAATTCCCTGCCATTTTAATATTTAACAGAAACTAAACCAAAAAGCAAGTACACAAAAATACGAGGTGATAGAAGTAAAACTCTTTATTTACACGCAGATTTAACTTTGATTAAGAAACTATAAGGTTTTTTTTTCTAATTATCAATTTGAGCCCTTTGATTTTTCACTTCCAAGTATTGATCAGACACTGGCTTTTCTATAGATGTTAGATAAGATTAGTTAGCTAAGATAAATAAATGATACGTATTACTATTGAACCGATTAAATATTTGACAGCTGTTTAGCCCAAAATTTTTCGGCAGAATGTTTTCAAATATTTTATGGGTTCATTAAGAATTCTTAAAACTGGCTCTTAGTCTGAGAGCTTAAACAGCTTACTTACCAATTTTCTCGCAAACTATAAATATCTAATTATATTTTTTTCAAAAACCGTTAATAATGCAGAATATACAATTTTCACAAATTATAGACAGACGGTGTACTAAAGTATATTTTTCTGTAGCTACATCGCGTAAGGTAGCTGCCCAAAATTTAGCTCTCATATTTCATAATATTGCAGTTTCATTTCTACCGCTATTTTCTAACTCAGCAGAAACTAATACCCGAAGTAGCAAAGTTGCTTGGTTTAACTATTTTTACGTGAGCAAGTTTGAGCTTAGTTTAGCTCACCTTAGAACGAAGTTAGCATGGTCTCGGTGCGTCTAACATTGTGCTTTGTAACTTAGTTCAATATGCAAAAGTCGATAAAGATAGTTTTTATTAGAATAGTATATATAAGTTTATGAGTAATTCTGTTCTGAACTCTAGCTTTAGAATACCTTAAGTCCTACTGAATTTTTCAAGCATTTTTAATTTATTCAACTGATTTTTATCTTATACATAATTGTATTTTAAACTATTTTGTGTTTAAACAGAGAATAATTAAACCAAAAATTCAAAAAATAACAGTTTTTTATTTTTTTGCAAAAATGTTAACATTAATGATTCTCTCTAAAAATGGTTTTTTTTTCTCTGTAAAAATGGTCTCTGTAAATATGGCTTGGTCTAATAAATAGTCTAAGTACAAAAAACGGTTATAAAACGATAGCTGTTTCTCATGAAACTTTATCAATAATAAACCAACCAGCCCATAAAAGTGCCCAGAGTACCCACAATCATGCAAATAATTCCCCAAGTAACATAAAACCCACAGAAAATTCAAGCCCACAATCAAATAGCGGAATGATTTGAAATGCTTCCCAAGGAGGGTGAACGCTTCCACAAAGGAAGCTCTCGAAAGTATATAGAATAATAACAGCTGGTATCAGTAAACATGGAATATTATTAGGGCGTATAAAATTGTAATAAACGTGTACTAGATTTTTATGTGTTTGTAATAAAAGTTGCTTTTTTTTGCCGCTAGAGGATTTGACGTCTTATTCTGTGAGCTAGTGTAAACTTACGTTTCTCTCACTTGTGATTATTTGTCTCATTAAAAATTACAATGACTGGTACACAAGACGACCTTGAGGTTCAAGAGATTAAGAGGAAATTGCCAGAGATTATTACAAAATCTACAGAAAAATTTCAAGGCAGCTGCTGAAAAAATAGTTTTCACCTGAAACTTTCAACCAATTTTTAGAAACGTAATTGCATAAATTATTATTATCACGTAATTACGAATCTGGTCAAAATGGTCAACCAATATCGACTGAGTATAACCTAACCACTTGTTTTAATAAAATTCCAGTTTTAAATTGCCATAAATACAAAACATAAAGCTACCCTTATCAGTGAACCAACGAACAAGAAAAATACAAATTTAAAGTATCAGAATACGCGCAAGGTACAAGGAGCGTACCGGAAGCCGTGGCTGTATTCATCCAGAATTTCAATGTCCTATCTCCGAGGAAAGAGCCCATAAACATTGTCATAAATTTGTTGTTATTTGTGAATATTCCTCCCTTAGGCGTGGGTTACACTGACGCGGTTCGACGGAGACGCGGTATCAAAGACAAAGTCAAAGGGTATTCATTCAATGGAATAATAATAAAATTACCGGGACCAAATTATCGAAGAAAGAAAAACTTTTCTTTACCAACTCAATTGATATTTCACTTGAATATCTTAGAGATAGGTGAGTATACGTATAAGTGCCAGTTCCAATTGTCTAAGCCTTAGAAGAACAGATTAGAAACTTACGGCATGGTTTCAACAGTTCTTTTGTTTATTGCTTTAGGGCCTGCGCACACCTAGATCGCTGGCGATGGCGATTAGTGAAACGCTGTCAAATTTGACAGCGATATTTGACAGCATTTCACTGATTGCTACCGCCAGCGACCTAGGTGTGCGCAGGCCTTTATGTGTTGCGTTGGGGTTTTTTTAAGTGATAAAGTGGAATATAACTAAGCATGCTCCACCTTGTAAAATAAATACATATGTGTGATTACATAAGTATCTGTGTTTTAATTTATATATTTATAAAAATTATCAATAAGCGAGTTTTATAAAAAAATTAAAAACACGATTCTTATAAGTATTAGTAATTTATATTTAACGTAATGGGGATTAATGAACTTTTTAGTTCACTAATCCCCGTTACGAGATCGAATCGGTGTCAACGGGGAATAATGAACAAAAAGTTCACTAATCCCCGTTAACGAGGATTGTCAACGGGGATTAGTGGAATTAGCCCACCTTAGGCTGCATCCTCTTTTTCCATCAGGTGTGATGGCAGCCAATTGGTTAGTTTTCTATATTATAAAGAGACGCACAAAAAATACCCTACGTCACTTCTCAACAGCCCCTTATCCGTCAGTTAGTGGAATAGCTGTCCATTAGCAAACAGTGTTTGTTTGATACGTGCTTTATTGCCGGTGCTTACGGATGAAGTGACGACGCTCGGAGAATAAATATTATCAATTTCATTAAATTCACGGATTGTTTGCTTTTGTGTGTCATTAAACTTTTCATTACATTCTGCTGTTTTATGAATTAAATTTTAAATGAAATGTTCTTTCGTACATTTTCAGGAAGATCAATTTTTTATTTTTAATAAAATATTAAAATAAAAATTAAGCCTTCTACATTGACGTACTTCCCACGATCTTACAAATTTTCGGTCCATTGGATCTCCATATTTTATAAGTGGCATGAATAATAGAGTACAGTAAAAAAAATCATTTACATAGCAAAGAAGATTGGCATCAAATACCATTGCTGGGCAATATTCAACTAGAGGGAACCACTCTGTCATGTTTTTTTATGTTTTGCAAACTATCCACTTGACTTTTACTACAGAAGTAAAAACTGCTCTAATCCAAAGTAAGTAACAACAGTATTAAAACGATAGGATTAAAAAATCAGTAGGCCCACCACAAGCTCTGTCAGGCTCTGTCTCTGGCTCTGGTTTTGTGACTGTGTGAGTGTTGACTAAATAAATCCTACGTCGAAACGTCACACACACAGTATAATACACTGGTGAGCAAAGACCTACCAGGTCTTTTGTATAAGATAGACCATGTGTTACTGCTGTTAATAACTTAGTTTCAGTTTCATTTATTTTATTCCAGTAAGATAACATGGTACACTTGGAAAAGTCAAAATAATCAAACATTTTTGATAATAAAAAAAAACTATTGCAAAGAATACCAACAAAATAATAATAACAGTACAAAATATTGTAAACAATACATTTATGGCGTGTTCAAATCATCAGCGAGTGCTTCGTCAAGAGTATAATAAGATTTGGTCATTAATAATTCCCTAACCTTAACACTAAAACAGTCATGAATTTATCAGGTCATGTGACAATTTATTGTAAAGTTAACTACCAGCGAATCTGGTTATAATATGCATAATCATAGCCCAAAACTAAGAAATTGAACAAAGCAAACCAAAATCATCGAAGAATTTCTAGTTTTTTATAATTATTAAACTCAACCAAAATCAAACCAAATCACCAGCTGTGAAACCAGGCTAATAAACAAATTTGATAGTAGTATAATATAAAGATAGTGCAATAGCTCTTTTTCATTTTTGAAGTCGGTTAAAATAGGCGCGTCTGCAGAACAGCCTCCAAGTAGATACTTGATTCATGATTCAAGTATCAGTCTTAAGGTTTTTAGGACATCTTGCATTTATAATGGTGCACATAGACTTGAGAGGCTAGACTTGTGAAGGGTGCAAGACTAGGGGTTGGAAGTACCCTATCGTTTTACGAAGAATTAAAGACAAAATAATTAAAACATTGAATTCGTCTTAATCAGAAATATTTATTGCTTACCTATCTGTTATACAGAAAATATTTTATTGACTATATATCTAGGTAGGTACAGATTTCACAGGGCTTAAAAACTAAAAAGCACTTGCTTCTTATAGGAACATAAGGTTTTCAGATTTGTAAGCTATCATACAATTGAAATATAATGATTAGCGGTGCGTTTACCGTTACTAATACCTTGTAAAAATAAAGCAGTCTTCGACAGCTCTTCTTTGTATGAAAAGCACGTCTTCAATATGAAGATTGGTCAAAGATTGCTATCTATATTTTCGAACTCACCGAGTACTTAATTATTTAACTGTAGACCCCAGAAGAAATTAATAGTATTGAAAAAAAGGTGTTCGTTCTCCACTTTCCTCTATTAGCCGTGATTTCAGCAGTCACTCCTTTCTTACCCATGTCATCCTTTATAAAATCGATCAATCTTTTGTTTGGCCTACTTCTACTTATATACCAATTCACATTAATATCAAGCACTCTTCTCGTTACATAAAATTCTTCTCTACCACTGTAGTATTTTCATTAAATGCGTAATAATATCATTTTGATTAAGGTGAGGTTTCTAAAGCGTTGGCTGCGGCGTAGATATTAAACTATTAAAATTGTAATTTATTATTTTCGTTCATTTTATTAGTAATGTCGTACGTAGATAAGTCGCCTACGACGTAGACTCGTCTACGACGTAGATACCTACTACGCCGATGGCGTCTGTGCTATGGTTAGTTAGAAATAGCGACATTATTGACGAAATGACATTGATTTAACCTATGATTTTCAGAACGCTGGTGGCCTAGTGGTAGCGGCCCCGCCTTCCGATCCTAAGGTCGTGGGTTCGAATCCAGTCGTGTACCAATGAGTTTTTCTGCCCAAAAATTTATGTACACTATGCCAGTGCTCTCAAACGGTGAAGGAAAACATCGTGAGGAAACCGGCATATCGTAGAACCTAAAAAGTTCGAAAATATGTGTCAAGTGCACGAAAGGAGCCTCTTCGAGGCGCACTTAAAATCCTTTCACCACACTTGGTTCGAAAGAATCAGTGACACGATAAGAAGAAGAACCTATGATTGAAGTTTTTATGCACGTTTTGATCCAAGTTCTGTTGTTTAATTTACTTGCATGAACAAACCATAAAGGTTAGATTTTTTGTGTGTCAAGCTTTTGACACAATACTTAAAATACCTTTTTCACTTTTAACGGGATTAGCCTAAGTTTCTCTTCTTATCGTGTCACTGATTCTTTTGAACCAAGTGTGGTGAAAGGATTGTAATTTCGCCTCAAAGAGGCTCCTTTCGTGCACTCGACACATATTTTCGAACTTGGCTGTCAGCTTATTTGTTTATACCATATCCATATTTTATAACCCTGAAAGTCTTATTTCTTAAATTAACTGTGTGAATGTAGGTTAAATTCGTAGCCATCTTGGAATTGGATACATTTTTCTGCAACTTAAAATAGCCATTTAAACTTTTGCTCGCGACTTTCGAGATATCTCATAAAAACGCTGCTGATATGCTTAATGGCTCCATAAATTAAAACTTTACAAGTTAAGAGCTGTGAAAACGGGCATTAAGTTTAAGATCTAAACAAGAAATAAACGCTAAGTGTACCTTAAAGTTTGTAAGCCTGCTCCATCACGCTGATAAGGCAATCTGCTGCTTGATTAACAAACAAAAAGTTTTTGAGCAAAAGCTACGAGTATGCCTAACACTTTGAAATGCCTTATAAAGTTTAGGTTAATTTCGGCGTGAGTTTTTTTCCACCAGATAATAATTATGAGTAATTAGATTTTTGTTTATCTAGTAAAACTATTTTATCATTTGTTTGCTTTGCGCCACATGGGTTAATTAAATAAAAAAAATCGGTTGTCTGTAAAGTCGGTTTACTGGCGATAGTTGAACGTGACAACGTTGAAATGGAACGCCTCAGAGCGAGGTAACGCTGCATGACGTCATGTTTTTTCGTGCGTGCAGCCGGTTCCATCGAATTATAAGACGTCATTTTTAGGGTTCCGTAGCCAAATGGCAAAAACGGAACCCTTATAGATTCGTCATGTCTGTCTGTCTGTCTGTCTGTCCGTCCGTCCGTATGTCACAGCCATTTTTCTCCGAAACTATAAGAGGTAGACTAATGAAACTTGGCAAGTAGATGTATTCTGTAAACCGCATTAAGATTTTTATGCAAAACTAGAAAAAAAAAAAAAAAAATCGGGGGTCCCGATACCAGAAACTGAAACTCAAAAAAAAAATTCTCATCGAACCCATATGTGTGGGGTATTTATGAATAGGTCTTCAAAAATGATGTCGAGGTTTCTAATATAGTTTTTTTCTAAACTGATTAGTTTGCGCGAGAGACACTTCCAAAGTGGTAAAAAGTTGGTCCCCCCCCCTCTAACTTCTAAAATAAGAGAATGATAAAACTAAAAAAAATATATGTTGTACATTACTATGCAAACTTCCAACGATATTTGGTTTGAACGAGATCTAGTCAGTAGTTTTTTTATATACGTCATAAATCGTAAACCGCAATTTACCTTTCGACGAACTACCAGAACCTTTATATTAATATGTTACTTGTTGCTACGGAACCCTTCATGGGCGAGTCCGACTCGCACTTGGCTGCTTTTTTTTGACGTTGTCACGTCAAAATAAATTAAAATTATTTTACTCAGATGTCATTGATCCATAGGTACTTACAGCTAACACATACAAAATAATAAAATACACAGCAATCAGTAGCAATAGGTACGCAGAGTTTTAGTGGTTTGTAGTACACACGAATATGTAAGTAAGTAAGACAGACAGTACATTAGTTCATATAATATACATAAACTTAATCAGTACCTATATGAATTACTGAAACAAAAATGTTACTTACATTTCTTACATCAAAATAAGCTAAAGAAATGTTTTCCTACGTTTATTCTCTCCAATATTTTCGTCTTTTTGCTTTACAAGACAACGACAAAATTTATTTGTTTCTCCACATTACAAATTCTGTATCCAATGTATATTTAAACGTACAGTCGGTACAGTAAATCACGTGCGCAGAGATCACGTCGCGGTCGGTCGACTGTACCGTTGGAATTAAATTTTCACAAGCGTGCGTGAGAGCCTTCGTTGGCTTGGAGAGACAGCTTGCTTCGAGAGTTCATTTTTATTTTATATAAAATAAATATTATTGTGAAAAAACTTATTTATAAAACAAGTAAAAAGTTCGGCTTGGCTTGGTTTTTATTACGGTTTGATTGAACAGTACAATTAATCACTTAGACCAGTAATACTTAAAACTAGTAAAGCAGTATAGGATAAAACAAAAACAGTGCAGAGAGCAAACAACAAGTGGACCGATTACTGTAAATTGCATTAGTTATAAACTGTGTCGCGATTTACAGCAACCGTTCTTTGTACGGTACTTAGATTTGAGACAGAAAATACAAGATAACATTAAGCACTTAATAACTAACGAAAAACAAACACAAATAACATAAACAAATACAAGGAACCAAAACAATTCCCTAATACATAGTTCATCAGTTTCTAATACATAGTTAATTTTATAAAAGGTAATTTCCTAGCACTAAGCATAGGAAAGGCTTCACACAGAGATTACAGGACGTCTGCAGTGCGCTTTGTGTGCGACTGAGATATCAGGGGGATTGTCCACAGTCATACGATTGCAGGTTCTATTGTGTGATAGTGAAGTATTTGTAGGTGCTCTTATTAATTTACCGAGAACTGCACCTGTAGCCTGGTAAAATTCTATGTCGTGATGGTAGAACAGTTCTAAAATAACATGGTAGAGCTTTCTGAACAGACTCTATCTATCATCAATCATCATCATCATCATCAGTCTAAAGAAGTCCACTGCTGAACATAGGCCTCCCATACACATTTGGCAGGAAGCACGATTCTGAGCCCTTTCCATCCGCCGACTTCCTGCTATCTTAACAATGTCGTCGGTCCATCTGGCGGGTGGGCGTACTATGTTTCGTCTTCCGGTTCGTGGTCGCCATTCGATATGTGTGTCTTATTATTAACTTATTAAGATCTCTACAGTATCGTTGTTCACTAGGCTCCGATTTCAGTACATTATGAAATTGCAATGGAATTGCACTGAAATTACTATACGAAAATGCAACGCCATCTAACAAAATCTTGTGAACTATTTTGAAGGCAAGGGAGGCACCCTTATAATGTGGCAGTGGTGCCATCTCTTAGAAACGTAGTGAACCACAAACATTTCAGTTGCCTCACATAAGGTGGAGTTGTCCATTTTCCTCAAGTTGGAGGGGTTCATTTATAATTTCTATAGTCGAGCGTTTTTTCAGTCTGAAGAAAGATGGCGCTAGTTAAAATTAAGTTATTTTTTTTGCTTTGCTCTAGTTTTTTTTCTATGACTAATTTTTGCTTATATACTTCCAAGTATTAATATCTAATCCAAATTCAATCCAAATAATTAATATCTGGTTCCCATAGTACAAGCTCCGCTTAATTTGGGGCTAGATAGTGTTGTGTGGATTGTCCACAATATTTATATTTATTTATTTATTGTTTAGATACAACTGAACAATAAATAAATAAATATAGTACTCACTATTTCAAACACACACATCCTTTCCACATAATACACACGCAAACACACTCACTGTAGTTCTCGTACTTGCCTAAATTACTGTCATGTTTGTAAATGTCAACTATATACACTTATTTTTAACTTTGTATAACTTACACATAATCATATCATTGTCCGCTGGGGGGCACTGGAAGCCGGGACACAGATAATCTAGTCCGGCTTTCAGCGCACCAAAATCTTCGTAAGATTTATTTTTGTTTTGTAATTGCATACATAATATACCTAGCTGCATGTCAAGACGTAGCTTATTGTCTAATAAGCTATAGTTTCTTTTTATGTTACTTAAGTTATTGTATTGTGTATGTCATCCTTATGTAATTTTTATTTGATTTGTTACGTGTACCTACAATTTGTGTCCTAATAAACATTTGTATTTGTATTTGTATTTGTATTTGAACACTCAGACAGAGAACAAACACCTGAGTTCACCACACAAATATTTGGTTTACGTGGGGATCGAACCCACGGCTTACAGCGCAGAAGGCAGAGCTACTACCAACTCAGCTGAGAGACTAGTCAAAAATTCTCGGAAAGGGAATGAGAGAATTTTCTACATCAGCGGGCACAGTCATCGAGGCAGTAGGAAGTTGTTTTCTACGAGCAAAATAAATAACTTACCTTGAAGAATTTAGGCCGCATTCACCAACGCTTATAATAAAAAAGAAAAAAAAACTATAACACAAAATATATTCCTCATTCTATTCATCTTTTCGCTTGCATCTGTACTCCTAGTCTGAGTTTGACTCGATTAGTTTAAATAATTCGTTTCGCCTGCGTGTTTTCTTCTCGTCCTCTCTTTTGATGAAGAAAAGATGAGACAACAACTTGTTTCGATCGTTTATAAGTAACTAAAGAAGAACGCTGACGGCCAAGTGGTAGTGTAGTGGCACCCCGCCTTCCGATTCTAAGGTCGTGGGTTCAAATCCAGTCGTGTACCAATGAGTTTTCGGCCCAAAAATTTATATACACTATGCTAGTGCTCTCAAACGGTGAAGGAACACATCATGAGGAAACCGGAATATATAATTATAGTAGAAGCTAAAAAGTTCGAAAATATGTGTCAAGTGCACGAAAGGAGCCTCTTTGAGGCGCACTTAAAATCCTTTCACCACACTTGGTTCGTAAGAATCAGTGACACAATAAGAAGAAGAAGAACATAAGTAACTAGCCGATGATTGGAGGGAACATGCCTTTATGATTGTTGAGATCATTGTACATTTTTCGCGGTACCAATTAGAGGTACGGGAAAGTTTTAAGAGTCTCCATACAAATAAGGAACGTAGTACGCATTACTTTTATTATTCTGTAAAATAAATAGAATGTGGTAAGGCCGATTGCGTAGATTGTTAATCGATCAATCAAAACTTGACAGTTTTTTAACTCAGCTTGAAAAAATTGTTATTTTTTTGTTTAATAAGGTTTTTTATTTTTATTGAACTTAAATAACAAAAAAAACATAAAATAAAAAAAAAACCCTTAAAAATCTTACAAAAGTGGATGTCCATGAGGCATGGTGCCAAGAACGCTGGCTGCATTCCCACGTTGATTAGCAATAGCTATTCTATAATCTACAAATAAAACAGACATAAACAGTATTACAAAAATCACCAATGTGTAAGTAGGTATAAAATAAATAAATAAATACTGTGGACAATTCACACAACACTACCCAGCCCCAAACTAAGCAAAGCTTGTACTATGGGAACCAGATAGCTGATATAATACTTGAATACATTTTTTTTTGTAAATACATACTTAGAATACAATATAACGCCCAGACAGAGAATTAACATTTATGTTCACCACACAAATATTTGTTCTAGGTGGGGATCGAACCCATGACCTACGGCGCAGAAGGCAGAGCTACTACCAAGTGAGCTAGGAGACCTAAGACCTAATCCTCCGATACAAGGGCTTGTTTTTTTTCAATCTTCGACTTAAGACCAACGCAAAGCCACCTCATTAACATTTTTACAGTGATAGCCGCAGGCATTTTTATAAATCAAAATTACAATGTCTTTAATAAAATCATGAGATACAATTTCTTGTCAAATGCGAGGCTTCCATCCAATTTGCCGTCATTCATCGACGTTTTCTTCGTATTTTAATAACAGTATTCACATTAGGTATTTGATCAATCAATGAGATCATAGTTAAGTAATAAATCTCATTTTTTTATTAACCTTGAATCGCAAGGATCACTTTAAATCATCTTAAATGCCAGTCTTAGGTGCCAGTTCTAAGAAACCAAGCCGAGACAAAAATATCGACAAGGTCAAAGTCAATGTCAAAGTCAATAATTTTTTATTCAGTACGATGCAAGAATCACTTTGAAACGTCTTAAAGCTAGGTGAGTCTAGGTGCCAGTTCCACGAGACCAAGCGTAGAAGAACAGGCAACAAACTAAGTCTCGGTTCCTACCGTTTTTTTATATGATCCTTTTACAAATCAAAAATAGTCTAATGGAATGTGAACACACGCTTGGCATGTTTACATTCGTATGTGACATCATTCGGCTATAGCCGGTCACGTTTCTAATCAACGACTCAATCTCGCTAACCAATATCAATGGTAGGTATAATCAAGAAAACACGATATTTAGGCTTGAATATTAAGGATAAACATTTATTTTCATAGTTTTAGCCCGGACGCTTTAAAAACATAACCTTTAGGTAAACCTTTAGGTAGGCCTGTAAATATTATCGTTTCACTAAACTGAGTATTGAAAATAATACTGGATGAGTCGAGAAAAGGGGGATAAATAAGATTTAAAATCAAACTTAAAAAAAAAACAATTGGGTCCCTTAGCCCCCTTCTTTTAAATAATTAATAGGTGTACTGCATATTTTTTATTTAAAAATAAAATGTACAGTTCAATGACATAATTTGTTAATTTATTTTTGTAGTAACACACAAAATAAATAGGTAATTTAATGTTAGTGCTTGTATTTCTTTAAATTGGAAATGGCTCGGCATGTTGTATTTACAATCGCTGTAGACAATATAAAGCTGAGCTCAACCAAAGTCAGGACCGAAGCGCCAAAGCTTAGCGAGAATACTCCTCCATACGTAGCTGAAAAAAAAAAATCATTATTTAATGTTTATTAAAAAAAACACTTTTTTTCAACTCCTGTTGGCCTACCACAAGCTGTGTCTGGTTTTGTATCTTAATCCTTGTGAAATAAATACATTTTTTTTTGTTTTATGCCATAGCTGGCAGACGAGCAGACGAGCCACCTGATGGAAAGCAGTCACCGTCGCCCATATACACCTGCAACACCAGAGGTGGTGCCGATGCGCTGCCGGCCTTTTACGTCGTTACTACGTCGAAACGTCACACACACACAGTATTGAACACTGGTGAGCTCTCACACGGACTTAAAACTAGAGCCAGAGACAGAGCCAGACAGAGCTTGTGGTAGACCTACTGTAGTTCCCTACTGGACGTAGGTCCCCTAATGGACATAGGTCACAGACCAGTCAATCAAATATGATTTATTATGACAAAATTCTTGGTTTTTATCATAATAAATCATTGTTTGGGTGAGTTCTCGAGTGTATTTGATCTCAAATAGCCAAGTTATGTACTATAATGGGTAAAGAATGCCAACTATGTTATTGAAATCTTAATGAATTAATAACCAATAATAGTCAATTAAAATGGTTAATTGAGTGAAAACCAATTATATTCATAGATAAATAGTTCATTTCGTACTTGATAATTTCTTACTCCAACAACTAATAAAAGTTTGAAAGGCTCTATGAAACCGACTTATATTTTTTTATTAGAGGTAGGTACTTACTACTAATAGTAAATTAGCGTCCCTTACCTCACACGAGGCCGAGTAACTTATGTTAAGAAAAATGTATTTGTGAAGTGATTACCTACTCCATTGATGTTACATTTTGCGAGTTAACCCAAAAAAGGGTAAATGGGCAAGTTTATAGTTAAAGTGTGTGTGTAGTTTAAAGTAATACTAGCAGTTGGTGACCGAGCTTAGCTCGGTATTTTTTATTGTTATTTGTATTTTTTAAAAATCTTAAGAGTCATTAACTTGATTGGCTTATTCTTACTGAACAACGCCATCTGCTGGATATGCTTGCAGTTAGTTGCTCACAAACGTCAATAGATGGCAGGAGCAGTCACATATTCAGCTTGTTTAATTATTGAACTCGGGGTGAAATAATCATTTTCTTAAAATGTATCCTAGCTAGATCAATTTATCGCCCCGAAAAACTCCTGTATACTAAATTTTGTGAAAATCGTTGGCGCAGTTTCAGAGATCCTAAATACAAGATTTTCTCGTTTAAAGGTATAAGATAAGATATTAGAAGAGATTTTGTTTGTACAAGTGTATTCATGGAAACATTTAATATTAATGCCTGATTTGAAGGTTTTGCCTGAAATCTGACGTGATCTCTTCCTATTGTTGTCCATTGTACATTGTCCTGCCTGTCAAAGGGGAGGAATTTCCCTCCTCTTTGATAGGCGTTAAAGCTCAGGAGCCCCACCTTCTGCACCGTAGGCCGTGGGTTCAATCCTCCCGAGAACAAATATTTGAGTGCTAAATTTAAATTTTTGTTCTGTTGCAATGTAATATAATATAATAATTATGGTATTCTATTTGCAAGAAAAATGACCCCATTCTATTAAATCTTTCGAATAATAAAATAACTACATAATATTATAGGAAAATCAAATATTATCTAAATCATTACAAACCAATAAAATAGTTGAAATCGATCAGCAGATCCTTTTTGTAGCAATTGCAGTTCGATTTGCCGAAGTACACTTGAAGGGCTGCCAGCTCGCTGGAATTCTTGTCCTGCCTGACAAAATACCAATAATCATTACCATTAAACAAGTAAACAGGCCATTGCATTGTATTGTAAAATTATTGTAGATTTATTTAGCGTCAGGGGCAACTGGTGTTTATTCATGCCCCTACTTACGGGACGTTACCATTACACTTTACCTATTTTACTGCAGCTATTCGATCTGTACCCCAAGTCCCAGTGCATTTACAACATTTCGTTACCAAATGTTGTTTTCGTTCGCCTATTTGTCTCTGCCTATTGTAGAAAAGATGAGACAACAACTCTAACTACGTAACGTATTTTTGCTGTCTCATATTTTCTCCATACAATAGAAAGAGACAAATAAGCGAAACGAAAACAACATTTGGTAACAAAATGTGGTAGCAAAACTCCAACTTCGGTACTGAAATTGAAATATTTCTATAAATAATGTGACTTTAAAAAACTTGAGAAACCGACTTCAAGGCCAAACTCAAAACCGATATTGATGAATTTTTTTTTGGACTAAGGACTTTTCAGAAAAAGCATTTTTTTTAAACAGTTTGTTACTGAACACCTCCGTTATGAACCGATTTAGCTTATTCTTTCCTTATCTGGAAGGTGTACAAGTGAAGTAGCATCGCTGTTTCAGTTTGAAGGGTGTGGGTGCCGGCGAAATTACTGGCACGTGAGGCTGAACATTGTAGGTATGCCTCAAGTTGATGGACGCAGGGCAGCGCATCATTGGGCACGTACCTGACGTGCGTGACTTACGAGGCAATGCTTTGTTATAGGCAATGGTTACGATTTAACATCAGATGACCCTAGTTACACTATAGCTGAAAGGGTGCTTCTATATGACAGATGAATTTCTGACATACTGTAATAATTGTGAATAATTTTATTAGCGGATGGGTTATTTAACATGTATTTATTATTATTATTTAATTGTTATTAGTTTCTCGTACTTTTTTCGCTTTTTGCTGACTTTTTATTTAATATAATTTTTGAGTTAGTTTGAAGATTATTTTAAACACGATTAATTAATTAAGAATTATTAATAAATTATTTGAGTTGAGCCATAATGTATGCTTGTTCCATCTGCTAGTTCTAAAAAAAAACATTGTTGCATCCAACAATATAATTATGATCATGGTGTTTTGAACGCACGTATTATTATTTCACCGAGCAGAAAAATTTGTTGATGCGTGATGGTATACTTATGTTTTATGGAAGAGCCATTTTATTTTGTAGCTTATAAAGGTAGTATAAAAGTAAACCAAATATATTAATAATTTAATTTTGTAGCAAGTTTATGGATACCCTCTATCATGGATGGTAGAGTTTGTGTAGAAATTTTTAACAAGCAACAGATTATGTAATACTCGAAAATACTACGGTTTATGTTATCAACAAAATTAGATGAATATATTATTTCTGGTTTAGGATAGACCACCTAGTTTTAGAAATATTTGAGCTTTGAAATATTCAAGTCCAAGTCCTTAAACTTCAATCTAATCAAAGTAATGAACTGTATTTTATGGTCCACTTTGATCCAAAACTAGCTACAAACAGAAAGCTCTTTTAATTTGCAAAACTAACAAAATGGATGTCGATATTGTTAATCTACTTATGCCTCTGACTGTACCAAGTTTGTTTCGGTCAATAAAGTTATATGATATTTTTGTGGCTTCATCGGGATAAAAGCGATATGATTTAAGAACTCCCTACAGACCGGGCAAAATATTAAAGGGTTTTTCCACTGGTCCTGTATAGCATGTTTGTGACAAAGTTTTAGGTCATAAATATAAATCATTCTATACATTTCCAATCCTCCATTTCCAAGAAAAACTATTTTGGCCCTTGGGTATCAAAGATATTTACTTCATAATAATAATTATAAATTATATCAAAACACTATGATAGGTGGAGTCCTCTAGGGACAAAGATTACATTAATTACCTACCTATAATATTGTGATTTATTGAGGCCCAAGACGGGCCTGGTGAGCCGATCTAAGGTTTTAATTGAAAACCTCTTTGGGTACCAGCTCTCAAATTAAACTAAGCTATATCATTTAATGTACTAGATATTATTATCCTTCCTAATTATTATCCTTTTCCTTAGTCTAATTCAGATAAATAAATAAGTACAAATGTAAATATTGATAGTAATAAAGACTACGCAACAAACTAAACCAACAGTCACATAATTTTCTATAAATAGGTATATAGATAGATAAGAAATGTATTTGTCTAAACATAAACACACACATATAAAATGAAAATAAAATAAAAACAAATCTTAAATAAAAACAAAAAAAAACTACCCGCCAAAAAAATAATGAGTGTGTGTTGAAGCTAGACAAAAAGGTAATAGCTCAGCGCATATAATTAAAGCACTTGTTTTCAGCTATTAATTACCCTTTGACGAAAGACCAGTTGAGATGCCAAACGACGGAGCGTACAGAAAAATAATCTATTCAATTTCGCTGTCTCCTTCTCACATTTCCTAAGCATTTGAGAAGGCGACGAAATGGAAATAGGTTCACGAATGGTTATCCCCATTAGGTGCTACATTTGTATCAAAGAACTTAAGACATTTGAACCATGACTAAGTCATTTAATGTTAAATGAGATTTAAGATTAGGGTACCGTCCACCAGAAGGAATGATTGAGATGCCTCACAGCTCAGTTGGTAGCTGTGAGGGATCTCAATAATTCCTTCTGCGCTGTAAGCTTAGTTCCCACCGAGAAATCAAATATTTTATCTGATAATTGTTTGTCTACCTGGGTGAATAATAATGTAATTATTTAAGCTTTTTCTATTGAATAAAAACTATTTTATTCAAATGTACAAAATACACAGTAGAGCTATCTGCAGACCGTTACAAACGATCGAGAGATAGCTCAACTGTTTCTTGTGTATTGTAGGTATATTTTTGTTTTTTTCTCATTATTTTAGTATGTATTATAACTAGTATACTATAATAGCTGCTTAGTTCCCAAGCTCTGCTTAGGTTGCGGCTAGATCGTGTCATGTTATATTTTTTTCTCATTATGTTAGCATGTATTAAAATAATTAATAAGTTTAAAAAACTTGAGAAACCGACTTCATTGTCAAACGGCCAAATCTATTTTAATGAAATTTGTTTGGGACAATCTGGACGTAAGAATAACCTTCCAAATAAAAAAATAATTTTCTAAATCGGTTCATAAATGACGGAGGCATGCAGAAACAAACATTAAAAAAAAAAAAAAAAAAAAAATGGCAACACCGATTTTAATAAAATTAAAATGGAACCAATATGGAAGCAGTACCTTTCAGATAAAAAAATAATTTTTCAAATCAGCTCACAAATGACGAAGTTATGCGGTAACAAACATATAAAAAAAAAAAATACAACTGAATTGAGAACCTCCTCCTTTTTGATTGGAAGTCGGTTAAAAATAGTATTTCATCTGCTTGGTTCCCATATATTAGTTCCCCTAGGTTGCGGCTAGATCGTGTATCAGAAATCTGTTCACCGGCTTCTAGGAATCAACATTCCATCGGATAGAAGGGCGTTCTACAAAATTTATCCTAACTTCGTGATTGCTATCAGAAACCTTTATTCCCTGCGGTTGTTGTTATATGAACTATAGATAACGTATAATTTAAGTTTCACCCCTCAAAGCGTTCCCTAACTAATTGGCAACACTTATGCTTAGGACACACGAGGCTAGTTTTTGAAGTCAGAATAGTAGATACTGATAGTAAGCTAGCAAGCTAGTAGCAGTTCTAGCTTCGTGAAGACAGAGCTGCTATTTGAAAAATGAAGCTAGATCTGTTTACACTGTAACGTTATCTACAGAGTTTACGCAGCCTACATTATTAAAAATCACGAATTACGCCTCACTCCACCAGTGGAGCATCCTATGTTTTTCTATCTGTTAACTCTGCCTCCAAGTTTGTTGAATGATACGCTTAGTGAACGATGCGAACGGCGTCAAGCCACTACGGCATCAAGCAGTAACCAAGTACCAATGACTTGCATTGACCGTCATTCGCCCGCTAATCACACCCGAGCTCGTACGCGTCGCTTCATACGGCGCGTCCTGAACGACTCGAGTGTCTCAATCATTTTAATTGAGTAAATTGATCTTTAAATCTTTCCTTACGTAGACACATCACTCTCGTAAGCCATAATAAAGTTTAAAATCAGTTTTCAAACCCGTATACCGGGTACAAAGTTGGGATTCAAAGTTTGGACTGCAATATTGAGACTGCAGTATTGGGAGGACTTAGTCGTGTTCCCCGAGTCACCCACCAACGTCAACTACGAGTGACCAGGAACTCTTTCCGACTCTTTCCGACTCCTTCTGACTCCTTCTGGTACCTCGGCCGCCGAAGCAAGCCGGCCGACGACGTCTACAAACTTGAGGGGAGTACTTATCCACCTTCTACTTGAAAGTAACCGTCAAATCAGTGACCGGGCAATTGAAGAACCGTTACTAAATTTGCATATTGTTTTATTGTGTTTTCTTGATAACCAATAGACGTATCAACACGATGCTAGTACTGCTATATAGCTTGCTAGTCTATTATCACTATCTACACCTATGTATAAGTAATTATTAAGTCAAATATATGTATTTATAATGTATTTTCTTTCTTTCTTTTCTTTTTTATCTTGCTATCCTGGATTGAAATACTAGCCTCGTGTATCCCGGGCATTAGAGCTAAGTCTGGGACCTTGGCAATACTAATTGACAATTGGCAATGCCTACCACTTTTAACCAAGCCAAGGCTGCGCTGTTCGCGTTCCTTTGTCCCCTTTGTTATGATCCTTTCGATACCAAACACTTTGAAGTTTCAAGCAATAGCTAAAAGGGTTTCTGTGTAGGTATCATAAAAATTAAAGGCGTTGAATAGTGATAAGCAGAAGTGTTGTACAAACCTCTTGAAATGATACTCCGTATATGTAGTTCCAGTACTTTTTATTCGCTTCAACAATAATTTAAGTACAATAGCTTTTAAAGAATCTTAGCCTACCGTCGCACTCGACGTTTCTCTACGGAATGCCCGCCCGCTCGCGCGGCGCGCGCCTGTCTCGACCATAAAACCAGATATTATACAAATGTATAGTAGCTAAGCGCGTATCTATAGCTACGTGCTATATTCAACAATAATTGTAATACGCTAACAGACGGCCATTCTGCAATAGGAATGTCCCTATTCCGAAATACTGCTCGGCCATTCTATAATGACGGGTATGGACCCCATACCAAAAAGAAAAAGAAGAAAGAAAATTAAACAAAACAACAACAACAAAAAAACTTAACAAAATCAAACATTTTGGTATATGCAAACGAGGGTAATCATTAGATTTTACATGAACACATTAGTAAGTAGAAAAAAAGGATCACAGTTGATAAGATTTATCTAAATAATGTAGTACCTAATAATAAATCGTATTATAACTACTAATGTAAATTCAACGAGTTTATAGTAGGTACCTTACATAGAATACTAGATGCTTATACGCATAAATTAACGTAATTAAAACGTGTAATTTTAACTATTGCACTGCTCTTAAATATTAGCGTAACCTTCACAATCTGAGTTCGCATAACGCAAACGCTTTTTTTTTCGAAGTATTAATTCTTTTACAAATCAAAAAAAATCCAAAACAATAGCAGTGAAGTTCCAGTGTGGTGCCACTTCACTTTGTGAGACTTATGCAATAATACGAAAGATTCCAAAGGCAGCACACGCTACGCTTTAAAATAATAACAAAGTACCTACACAGCACATAAAAGTAAGATACGAAAACAGTAGGTTCAGACTTGACTTGACTTGCAAATTGACATTTTAGCCTCCGATGGACAGAGTGACCGGGACATCAGGCCACGCAGTTTTATCATTTATATAATATACAGCTATCTAGCGTCTATCACGCTTTCTTTATTAGATTATTTTATTCTTAATATACACAACGAATACATAACTTAATTCAATACTCAATACATTTATTGCATAAACATGGTTTAGTTTAGGTACATACATAGTTCTTAGGTGTAAGTCAGTATCACATGACATTCGCGTCAAAATAAAAAGTGCTATAGGTTTTAAGCTTCCGAATAAGAAGCTCAGTTGCATCCTCCAAAAATCTATTAAAGTAGCGTACAGTGTTTCTTACAAATTACTTCTACTCTAATCTACTTTCTGCAGATGAAATCTGGGAATATACAGTTTATTTTTATTTCTTGTGTTAATATTATGTGAACCACATCCTCTCCTAAAGCTACAAATGTGTTTGTGAGTGTACAACAAGTTTTCTTATGTGTAGTTATATACTGGGAAATTACTGTGAGGATATTAATTTCCTTAAATCGCTGCCTCAAGGAGTCTCGTGATTTCATGTTATAGATGGCACGTATGGCCCGTTCTTGTAAACAAATATAGTTTGAATATCAGCTGCTTTCCCCAGAGAAGGATACCGTAAGACATAACTTTATGGAAGTACCTGAAGTAAACTAGCCTAGCTGTAGCTTCATCAGTAAGCCATCTTATATTCCGAACTGCATATGCAGCCGAATTTAGTCTAGCAGCGAGTTCCCCGATTTGCGGTACCCACTGCAATTTTTGTCAATATTAAGTCCTAAGAAGATGTAAGAATATTATGTTAAGTGACTCTCCATTAGGTATAATATTAGTTGGCCGGAGAGTCATATTTGGTAGGGTAAATTTAATACACTTGGTTTTCTTAGCATTAAGTAAAATATTATCAGCGTTAAGCCAGTCAATTGGCCTACAATCTATCGACTTTAAAAGTTAATGAGGTATCGTCAGCAAATAGTACTATTTCACATAATTTTAAAACCAAAAACTGGGAGGTCATTTACGTACACTAGAAACAAGAAAGGACCTATTATCAAACCCCATGTCAATAGCTGACCCAAAAGATTTCTCACCGCCCACATCAATTTTAAGGACTCAAACAGTCATGTATAATTGTCTATGGTCAATAGAGTGATTTAGAATGCCGTAATGTTTAAGTTTAGATATAGATAATAATGTGGCATGATTTACACTGGACAGATCTCAGAATACCCCGATAGCGTCTCGTGTGTTTTTTCAGGCATCAAATATGTGCTTTAAGAGCAGAATACTGGCATCAGACGTTGATCAACCTTTCGTAAGTCCAAAATGGTGGCTATGAAGTATCCTCTACTCTTCTAAGAACACTTTCTCGAAGATTTTACTTAGCGTAGGCAAAACTGGAATCGGACTAAAATTAGCAGGGTCACTTGCATTTCCAGATTTGAACAGGGGAATGAGTTTTCTGGGTTTCATTAAATCAGGAAAAACACCCTCATCAACACATCTATTTAAAATATACGCTAGACACGGTCCAATCTCAGTCATAATAGCGCTGAGTAGTTTTGTAGACATTCCCCAGAAATCTTCAGTATTTTTAATGTTTAAAGTATTTAATATTTTCACGATTTTGTCAGTATCAATGTATTAACAACTAAAGATATTCTTTACATATTTGAACACTAGACTAACAATTCCATCGCGCCAGAATCAAAGGAATTTAAATAAGATGCCACTACTTTAGGAATACTGGAAAAGAAGTTATCAAACGCATTGGTAACTTCTTTTGTCTTACTTTTGGTTACTTAAGATTATTGACTCTCTTCCAGGTAGCTTTTGTGGATTTTCTAATTTTTCTTTTAATGGGCAATGATTTTGCTGTATGACATACTCTTTTTTTGCTGTATGACATGTTAAATAAGTGCTGGGTCATCGAACTGTGATTCCCTAGCAGTATGTAGCTCATATTATAATGTATTCCTACTTTTGTTAATACCTGGTGTGGGCCAGTCAGCGAACGCTACACTTATACTACCGTTACATGTTTGTAATTTAAACGTATCCATAAGTTCTTCATTTGCTAAATATGACAAGTTGGTGAAAATATCATTCGAGTCAGGCAAGCAAGGTATGAAGGAAACTTTCAGTTCACTATTGTTTTGAAACATACGGCTCTCTGTGATATGCTGGTGGGATATCGAGTTTATCTAAAACTGTATAAGCAAATCTAGCTCTATGGCCATAGTGATCTGAACTAATATGTCTAACTACTGATTTACTAACTGGTTCATGACTGCTAAAAATATTGTGAAGACAGGTGGCCGTTGCTAGTGTCACCCTTGTTGGAACAAGCAGAGTAGGTCAACATATTTAAACAAATTTAGCAGCCTCTCAGAAAGAGGGTAATTCGGGATATCTATATTAAAATCTCCACAGATCATTACGGTTTTGTTACAGTTAAATATTTTACGCAGTTTTCCATAATGGATTCATACAAGGTGAAATCTGCGTCCGGGGGACGGTAAACGCTCATAACTATGTGCCGCTCCAGCTCCACACATGACAACTCAACAGTCCTCTCGATACTGAGATTTGCAATGTCTTTACGCTTCTTTGATTGCATTTCAATTGATTGCTAACAATAATTAAAGAACCACTTCGAATAGCGTTCTTCCGTTTAAAAGAGCTTATAATACTATATTATTCATAAAAAGGGAGTAGCTCTAGTTCTACTATCCAGTATTCTGTAATAAACATGATATCTATACTAAAACACTTCAAAAATATATTTTATTCTAACACTTTGCTGGGAAGCCCTTGCATATTTTGGTGTACGACATTTTAAGTGCTTGGACTTCCCATTGTCGAGGACGCTAGTTTCAACGTTGGGCAATAGACCCATAAACATGTTCACCCTTTTTAGTACTGCTTGCTACTAACTGCGGGCTTGTCTGCGAAATGTGTTAAAAAACGTATAACAGGATGAACAAAATATTAAGTGCTAACAATTTAGCAATAGTCATTTTACTACGTTTACATAAGGACATAGTACCTCTAGTCAATCTAAAATTACTAATGAAACTATTAGTGTCGAAATACAATAATGTACAGCATTAAGTTATACTTAAATATATTCTCGTTTTGGTGGACAGCCAGTGCATTTAAGAATGGAAATGCACTTCAAATAATTAGTTCCTTAACCATGCGTTAGACTATGCCGACTGCCAGGCAGCACTCTCGAGTTCAAAATCATACTTAATTATTTCTGCATCCTTGACACCACTGCTCTCACCTAATTGAACTATTAGAGTGGTGGCTTTGTCAAGATTACTATCATCATCACGTTATCAATACAACATAGCGCCACCGTATACGTACCACAGAACCAGTCCGATTCAACGTCCGTTTAGCCATCCGAAAGCCACGGTCCGAATCAACGTCCGTTAAGCCATCCGAAAGCCACGGTGCAATCCTTGCAGACATCTCTGCATTGCTCTCAGCCCGGGGCGTACCGAATTCCCGGACTGGGCACTACTCACTGCTGCTCATTCAATGCAGAAACAACCCGGGGCGTACCGACTACCCGGTCTGAGCACTTTTAACTTCTGCTTGCTCAATGCAGAACGACCCGGGGCATACCGACTACCCGGTCTGAGCAAACAAATTATTTCATTTCAATTCAGTTCAATTCAATTCAATTCGAATCAATTCAATCCAATTCAATTCAATTCAGTTCAGTTCAGTTCAGTTCAGTTCAGTTCAGTTCAGTTCAGTTCAGTTCAGTTCAGTTCAGTTCAGTTCAGTTCAGTTCAGTTCAGTTCAGTTCAGTTCAGTTCAGTTCATTTCATTTCATTTCATTTCATTTCATTTCATTTCATTTCATTTCATTTCATTTCATTTCATTTCATTTCATTTCATTTCATGTCATCTCAACTCATCTCATCTCATCTCATCTCATCTCATCTCATCTCATCTCATCTCATCTCATCTCATCTCATCTCATCTCATCTCATCTCATCTCATCTCATCTCATCTCATCTCATCTCATCTCATCTCATCTCATCTCATCTCATCTCATCTCATCTCATCTCATCTCATCTCATCTCATCTCATCTCATCTCATCTCATCTCATCTCTTTCAGCGCCTGTGATCTGTTCTACAGTTTCCAGAGCCCCTCTTAGGATACCTTCTTCTTGGCTTAATGTTCTCTGACCGCTTACTTTGTCTAGATTTCCAGCTACTCTCCGGACTCCGTGAAGACCGTGCAGATTTATTGCTATCAATAGGCGGAGTATAGTTCAACCTTTCATGGAATGACATTCTTGCAACAGCCGTGTGGTTATGTGTGGAGTCGTTACTCAATTCATCAAACAGTGATTTCAAAAGTCAACGTTCATTCAGGATTTGTGAAATGGTTTGGTAGGTAGTAGTAGGAAGAAAAAGAAATAATAAACTTGATGAGAAACAACAAAAGACATATTTTCCTATGCGGGTAAAATAAACGACATCATCACACATCGTTGGGCACACATGCAGGTTAAATACCTGAGCCTGTCACAGCTAGTCTATCTACTTTGAGATGATATAGGTAAGGTATTTTCAACGAACGATGCAGGTAAGCTCGCCTTTGTACATGTCCTCTATTTCTGTTCTTTTCCTATGTTTTGTATTGTGTGCAATAAAGAATTAAGAATTAAGTAAGTAACTATGTGTTTCTGATAGCCCCTTCCTACCGGTGTGTGATATCGCACACGGAGGCGGATCAGCTCGCACGACACACCATGGAAACGGTCTCGTGTGTCGAGGTGCGCGGTAGCACACCCTTTCTGTGTGCGTTGCCATGCATCGTTGTCGGCTGTGCGTGATGATCTGCAGAACCACGCACCGTTGGACGGCAGCATAATGCTTCATATTTGGCTGGCACCGTATGCCCTATTTATTTAGGTCACCATAATCGCGATAAATACATTTATTTGCTTTAGTTGTGTATATAATGTCAGTTAGACATACATAGTTGTAAAACAAAAACAGTGGCCCGACCTTGTGGCGCCGCCAGCCGCGCGCTGCCGCGCCGCCGCCCGTGCCGTCGCGTCGGGTTGAGCGGCAGGCGGTAGCCGCCGTGCCGGCGCCGGCGCTGGCCACGCATATTGAGCTCGGCGCACATCGCGCGATATTGTTTACTACGTGTACACATTCAGCCACCTATTTAATCACCTATATGCACAAAATTAGTTTCATATACAAATACTACACCCACCAACGTTATACGTCCAATAAGTAGGTACATCCAATTTGGAGTAGGCACCGGAGGTAGTACCGTCGACATCAATAGTTGATGACTTACCGAAACTCAGGCATGTAGTACACAAAGCCTTATTATAGTTTCTTGTCGAGTGCCCACTAGCACTTACTAACTAGTGTGATGGCATTAAAACTAGGTAGGTACTTAGTCTCCTTTTTCCTTCTTTATACCGATTATCATCTATTTTTGTTGGTGACTGTACCTGGAGTTTGTGAAAGCGCAATGCCTAATGCCGATCAAATCTAAGCAGGTACGATGCGGTACGACAATGGTACCCAAAAACGCCATGGTGTCATGTAGCAGGTGAGGAGGTAGGCAGGTACCTACATGCATCGCTAAACAGTCTTCTCCCACGTGCAGGCTTCGATACGATTTAGTGCAGCTTAACGCAACCAGATCAGACAAACGTCTCTCTTACCTTCGGTACATCGTAAGTAGATAGAAAAATACAAAAATAATCTGTACCTTTGCGTCTCCATGCAACTCAGTTGGTTTAATAACCACATAACATACCTACTTATCTACCCTACGTGGTACGGTATGGTATGGCACTGTTTTACAATAGAAAACATACACAGGATGTGCGTAGCGCACGAGCATCGTTTCACAGGATAATGTAAAGTTACGTACCTCCAATTTTTTTTTACCAATGTCCTCGTCCACTTCTGACTGTTGTACAAACCTCTTGAAATGATACTCCGTATATGTAGTTCCAGTACTTTTTATTCGCTTCAACAATAATTTAAGTACAATAGCTTTTAAAGAATCTTAGCCTACCGTCGCACTCGACGTTTCTCTACGGAATGCCCGCCCGCTCGCGCGGCGCGCGCCTGTCTCGACCATAAAACCAGATATTATACAAATGTATAGTAGCTAAGCGCGTATCTATAGCTACGTGCTATATTCAACAATAATTGTAATACGCTAACAGAAGGGAGAAAAACCAGGTTAAGTGGATACCATACGCAAGTTCAATCGTACACATTCACTAATAAACTCCACTTCATATTTTGACTGGCCTCTCAGCTCAGCTGGTAGTAGTAGTAGCTCTGCCCTCAGCGCCGTAGATCGTGGGTTCGATTCCCACCGAGACCAAGCATTTGTGTGGTAAGCGCATTAGGTACCACACAAATGCTTGGTAATAGATGTTAATAGACTTATAAGAGTATGACAGACTTACGTTATATTAAGCGGAAACATATCGGCGACAAACGGCGCCAAGTCTGAAGTGATGGTGTACCTCTTATCCCGACACTCGATGTGACAATTTGAATTGCATTTCAAATCAATTGCTGACTTGCCAGCTGTGAAAGAAGTTTCTTAACGTATATTTTATTAATCATCAACAGCAAGAAGTCCGCTGCTGAACCTCCCTTATATTATCTAGGAAGAACGACTATGAGCCCTCTCCATCAAATTACTTCCCGCGATTTATTCCATTTCTATTGTCGTCGATCCATCAAGTAGGGGGCGTTCTTTAGTCTGTTTTCTAGCTTGTTCTGAGATTTTATTATAAGGGGCACAAGAAAATAATAACTGAGGGAAATAAATGACATTGCAATATATCAACTCGAGAAAGCCAAAGGTTTCTCAAATATGATCATTATTTTATTTATTACAGCAGTAATATGGTATTTGATACAGTTGTTCATACATACCAGTCAAGTTATTAAGACATTTCAAGTCCTTGAACTCACAGACACGGTGCGATTTTTCTGAAAAGATTAGATAATTAGTTTTTACATGTCTAATGAAAAATCATCTTTTAATTCTTTGCTGGACTTGGGTTTCTCCCATGATGTGCACTGAGCCCGGTCTTCGGCTCTTCTTCACATGCCCCGGCTACATTTCGCCAATCGTCGACCTTGTCGGACAGCGTTCTACACTAATACGCTTACCTAAATAAAACTGTTGAATTTAGCCTCTAGGGCCCGTATTCTGAAACAGTACCTACATGAGTCTGAGTCGAGGATCGAGCACAGATTTTTGACACTTTTCAATGGAGAACTGTCATACATATGCTTGAGGCTTGACTCAGACTCGAGCACTGTTTCGGAATACGGGCTTTAATGTTTAAGCTACAATTTTAAATTACTTCTATGGCGGGACGATCTCGATTGTCTGAACGACTGGCCCACTGTAGCCAAAGATTGAGAGGTGTAGAAGAAGGGGAGGGTTTGCCCAGCAGTGGGACGACCCAGGCTAAAAATAAAAAAATAAAAAAACTATGAATATAATGCAATAGTACCTCGTGGATACTTGAACGGAATACACCCACAGTTCTCCGCGTAAGTCTTTAATTTGCACTCTGAAGTACATGTTTCGTAGCTGTACCTGTTGAAGCAATCTTCGTTATATTTTACTAAAAAAAACTATCTCACAGCCAACATCAACGAAGAATTTTTGTAAGACCGATTATATAAAAAATATCTTTCTTGTCGTTGCTTTTTTTACAGATTTTGAAAATTTGAAATATTGTCTATAGCCTCGGTGAGATTACTATTTCGGTTTATTCACAAATATTTTACGTTGGATCCTAAAATAGTACACCTGAGGGTAGAAAGTCACGTTATTAAGTCCCGAGACGGGTTTGGCGCCAGAGCGTAGCGAGGGCGCCAATGGAGCTTGAGGGACTTAAAAAAGTCTTTCACCCGAGGTAAACACTGTGCTTTTCATTACGAATACAAGGAAAGTAAAAATAAAAACATGATAGAAAAATTAGTGAAAATGAAGATTGAATTGTCGCCTTCCCGCTTTTTTTTTCTGGCGGGCCTTCGGCTGGCCAGCATTGCATTATTCAGCCTTTATTTTCATTTTCATTATTTTAAAAATAGAAAAATTTTTGCTCAAATCTATGTTATTTTAAAGAAATAGTTAAAGCTAAATAATAATAAAGTCATTTAGAAAATATTCTT
The DNA here is from genome assembly GCA_947578465.1 of Thera obeliscata. NCBI lineage: Eukaryota > Metazoa > Arthropoda > Insecta > Lepidoptera > Geometridae > Thera > Thera obeliscata. Next base: position 14,375,022 of record OX387912.1, on the reverse strand, counting down.
TATTTAATACTATCTTTATTTTATTTAAATTTAAATTTTACATCGCGGATTAATTAGACTTTTTAAACTTCTTACCGTTGTTATGGGTATCCAACCTCTTTGCTAAATAAAAAGTTTGAATTTGGTTCAATAACCTCCTTGCAGTTAGAAAGACTTTAGAAAGTTGGAACATGGTTGAATAAAATAAAACTTGTTTTTTTTTAAATTTGACAGCTGTCAGTAGAAAGCGATTCTCCCTAGAGCTTAAAATATTACTTTCAATTAGGCTCCTCAGGCAACTTCAGACCTACTTTCCGAGTATGAGAAATGAAAAGTAAATTAATTATAAGCAGACCATTTTAGTTATTTTTATCTACAAAGTCGCAGTGTTCATTGAAGTTGTTGGGATATCTCTTTATACACCCCGACATGTTTTTGAAGGATGTTTTTGAAGGAAAATGCCAAAGCTTTTTGATTTTTCTGATCTCCATGAGCAATAAAAATACAGATAAACGCGGCTTGTTTACGTATGTTTCGTTACACCAAAAGAAAAACACATTTTAAACATAAAAAAATACCTATTCTAAGAAACTTTGAAAGAGGAAATTAGTTTTTTGCAATCCGTAAAAAAGAAAGAAAGATAGTTTTTTTTGTTACACATACACAGAGCGACTACGAGTACTTAGTTCAGCTCATAAGCACCACCCCTGGTGTTGCAGGTGTCTAATCTTAATCTACTTTGAAATAAAATAAAATAAAAAGTAAGTAATTATTATGTAAGTGTTTCCAACCTGTCAGTGTGTTCAAGAATCATTTCATCATAGAACAAGCATCCTCGCTTCTCGGGAGACACCCTCCGAAGCTCAGAAGCGCTTTGGAACAGCTGTGCTTCTACCTTCATCTCCACCCACTCGCCCAGGCTAATGTACCGGTACACTATGTTCGCTTCTGGGAAGTCCTTTGGGTCTGATATCAAAATCTGAAAGTCAAAAATAACAATTTTTATGAACAAAAACGGCAAGAATCACTTTGAAACGTCTTAAAGCTAGGTGAGTCTAGGGCCAGCTCCACGCGACTTAGCTTAATAAGGGAAAATGAAGAACAACGGGATATTTACTATTATTTTTGAGTTTTGACCCGATCTTGACTCCTTATATTTTGGCACATTTGCTTACCTTGCGTGACGTGCAATGTAAAACACGGAGTCTCGGGCCTAATTCTCGGGCGGATCTCGATCATTTTGCAATTTTATTTTATTGCTTCTTTCGAAGAGAGATTGGCAGATTTCCTTGAGTAATTCATCAACGACCTCATCGTAGACGCCTCGACAGCTACGATATACGGAAAACGTAGAAAAGTGCCGGGTTGTGCAATGCCAAAAATAAGATAATCGCTTAGAAAATCTCGGTCGGCCCGAGATTTAGGCCCCTCGTCTTATTCTCTTCATTGTATTCTGGCTTTTGTATATTATAAATGCTTTATAGTGTCAAAGCCACCCTTTTCAACCATTACCCTACTTAGAAGACATTGTGCCTGTGGCTAGGATTTTATTCGATACATCCACAAGTTGGACGTCCACAGAGCGGAACAAAGACCTATAGATTTAGATGTTTACTAAAGGAACGATCTTATGCTTCGCTCAGCGGCTCCCTGTAACCTTTTTATTTAATCTTGTCTTTCTTAGTTTCAATACCTTATACCTACTGCTTTATAAATTCATTCACTACTGGAGAAAAATTTTCCACTCAAAATGATAGTATTATCTTCTATAATATATCACATCAATTACATTGTCATAATAAGTCCCTAAAAACCAATTACAAATCGAATTCCTAAAAAAACATTTGAATTCTTTATACGAGTATATTATATAAGTTACCTTTGCTCCATAAAAAGGTATCTTAGACCAGTTCGGATAATCATTTGGTTCAAAGTCCAAAACAACAGTCAGTCCAGTCGAGCTGAAAATAACACTATTTAATATTCGGGCTGATTTAATTTATTTTATTATTTACATTTTGGTCCTCAACGGTCGTAAGCATGGAAAGCATTCATTTGAATTTTATTTTGGAAATATAGCGAGCCTCATTTGAAATTGCACACATCGAGCTGTGAAAATACTGTAGTGTATACCTTCCAGACTCCGAAGTCATGATAATACGACTGAATACATCCTCATCGTTCTGGTCATCGTAGTACTCAAAGTCTTGGTCAGGCGGCAGGACAGACCTGCAACGGTGTTTACAAATCTTTATACGAGTACATTACGTTTCAGATAACATCACGTAATCAACTAATAAAACCTTGCGTATACGGGTACAGTTCAGGTTCACAAAGCCAAGAAATAGTAACGCTTACCACAGTAAATACGCGCGGATCATTTAAATAACGTCAGGGGCAAGAGGTTTAATAATGCCTCTACTTACGGGACGCTATAGTGCCTAGAACAGGGTTTCAGACTTGCCCATCCTTTACCACCCTGACAGCTTAGTCGGCCTAAACCACAGGAAAGACATGGTCAATATGTGCGGAGCTGACTAAGCCACGGGTTTCCTCACAATGTTCCTTCGCTGTTTGAGATTGCATAGCAATGTAAACATATTTTTTTTAATAGAAAAATAGACCGAAGGATTGGAAGGTGGGGTACTACCACTAGACCACTAGTGCTCTACGCTACGTTTACTACAAGGACATAATATAATATCGAGTAGACTGATCCACGGTACACATCAGAAACCATATAATATTCTGTATTCTAAGTCTGATTTGTTTAATTTCATTTATTCACTAACAATCCATTTACAAATCGTGTCGGCTACGAAATACAATAAAACATTTAAATACACAATAATTGAATTACAAAACAAAAAAACCTACACAAAAAAAACGGAAGTCAGAAAAAAATACAATGAAAATAATAAATCAAAATGTCACGTCTGGGAGTCAATGAATTCATCCATTGTATATTTTTTCTTTATGGTATGGATTTCAAGTCTTTTGTAATCCCCGACAGATAAAAATAAACTCAAACTCAATAAAATTGTATATATTTCAATTCCAAGAATCACTTTGAAACGTCTTAAAAAAGCTATCGTTGGTGTAAAATTACACTGTACCGCAAAAAAGCAGCGTGAGAGTTAAAAACCTAAAAAGCAGTGCAGGCAGACTGCCTTTAGATAGGCAAGCTGCAAAAGGGAGTAAACCTCCCCCTGACTCGTAATACTCACACTTCATCCCCATCAGTAAGGCCAACGTAGTTGAAGGTACAGCAGTAACCTTCCAAGGTTTTGACCAGAGTGAAGATGTCGGTACACCGTTTCAATTTTTTATTGAATGAGCAGTACACGAGAAGATTATCACATTTTTGATGAATCTGTAAGAGAATTTCAAAGTTTTTTATAAGAGAGAAAAACATCAGCTATCTTTTTCACCATTTATTGAGGATAATGTCTGGCCTCTCAGCTCAGTTGGTAGGTAGCTCTGCCTTCCATAGGTCGTGGGTTTGATCCCCACCGGATGATGATGGATTTGAAAACAAAGAATTTTCAATTTTGCAACGTTTGTAACAACACACGCTGCGCGGTTCATAAAACCATGACGGCATTGTGATACGAGTATAGGTATCGATAAGAAGTAGGTACAAAATCCAAATTCAAAAATTATATGCAGAAATTATATTTGCATCACAAAGATCACGTTCGCAACGTTTACAACGTTTGATAGTATGTGCTACTTACATCGCACGGACACTTACAGCTCTAGGCTATAGGCAAATTCAAATGTTCCTGTTTTTGTAAGTCTGAATAGAAAACCAAGGCCCAAAAGATACTCATGTAAAAATTCTTACTAATGGGCCGGTTATAACGCAGACATTTTCTTACCTCCTCCATTATTGTATCTATTGTGAAGTAATGCTGTTTCAGAATATTCATGATATTAGAAAAATTACGCAGATTTCGGCTATGTTTATCAAAATTCGTCAGGTGGTAGAGCGAGTTCAAGAAATACTCTATCTCTGCCTCAGGCACGTTACTTTTCTTTCTGTAAATCAAAAGGTTTTTATTGAACATATATTTTGTACGTTAGGTTTGTGAATTTAAGAAGTCAAACACAAAATATAATTATACAGTTTTATCACAAAGATCACTTTGAGACATCTTAAAGCTAGATGCCAGTTCCAAGCGACCAAGCTTAAAAAAAACAGGCAGCAAACTACGGCTTGGTTCCTACCGGTTTTTGAATGAACTCACTATAAGATCAAAATAGCAGTAAACTAAACAGAAACGATGAGTACCATAGTATTAATACACCTATTACTAGATAGTAAATATAATCCATCTTGCAAACCAACCAATCATGCAAACTTCCCCCGTGAAAATGTAACCCCACCTGTCGTCCATCGTTCAATAGAAAACTGACATTACCCCAGTTGCCGCTCGTCCAAGCTGTGCAAAGTTTGAATAAAATGATTGTTCAGGAGTTTGCCAAGTTTCTAAACTGAATTATGTGATACTTTTTGCCTCGGCCGGGCATTTTGCGCACGTTTTTAGGTGGCATAACAAGTAGACTACTTATAAAAACTTGATATGTTTTGATTTTGTTCAGAATTAGCCATCACCGTGTCGACACACGTAAAATATGGCATTCGTCAAAGGATAATTTATGACAGATTTTTATGACCATAAAAGCTGCCACACTTACAAAATGCTGACAATATTAGCAGATTCCTTCAGAGATATAAAGTTGAAGTTGCAAATGCTTACAGCTGGAAACGGCACCTGGCTTATTTTACAGTTTGCATTTACCTGAAAACATATTTCTGTAAATAACACATTAAAAGCATACCTATTCATAATCAAAGGCATCTTGTTAAATATTCCAACATAATTGTTCTAAAATAGTAGTCATTATAAATATTAATAAGCAACATGATAAAAAACACCCTGGTTTTTGGCAAACATGAACACCACATCAGAAAATAAAGATCTAATAGATAGAACGTGCCCAACAGGCGTATGGAAAAGTCTTCGAAAACACATTCAATATTTTTTTATATTATACAAGAAAATCAAAGTATTATTTCTCTTTATTTTATCAGTCGATTCCCAAGGTTTGCTGACTGACATCTCCTATGCGGAAAATAGCTCGGTTAGCTTTTTTACATTTTAAAAACAAAAAATATTGGAGCAGGTGCCTAAAGATTAAAATAAAGCTTCTCCGTCATGAATTATTTAGTTATTCAAGTCATGACAAGCGTAACAAACATATCCAAACTTCATTGACTCCTAGAGTATTAACCCCAAATAAAAGTGAAAGCAGACGACTCCTAGTTCAATACTGCTGGGTGTATATTCTTCTCATTATCCTCTCAGCTCATTTGGTGCTAGCTATGTATTCTGCGCGGTAGGTTTGATTCCCACCGAGAACAAATATTAGTGTGGTAAGCGTTTGTTCTTTGTCTGGGTATTATATTATAATATTGTTTTTTAAAGTATATACAAAAAATGGATACAAATAATATACCAGATACAAATAATATATCTTCTCAGAATAAGAGAAGAGTATAAGCTTGAAATAAAAGACTGCAGAAAAATCTAAAAGATAATTTAACTTAAACATAAACTTTACAGAAACCTTTAGTAAAAACACTGTGATTAAGTTGTCTTTAAGACGCAGGTGCCACTCTAAAATATTTATTTTGCTAATTACAGTCCCTACTCTGATTTTATCTTCGAGGTGTTTTCTATCCCAAAGGATAATAAATAAATATTTATTTATATTTGTTTCACAATCCACCAAAGACTATCTAGCACCAAATTAAGCAGAGCTTCTTCTTAGATTTAACAATAATAGTAAGAGCAATAATAATAATATACCAGCTGTAATGCTGAAAATCTCCTAGCTACGGGGTATGAATACAAGAAACACTTAATTTACAAAAGTTTTTATTTATACCTTATTCGACTAACAAATATAGGAAAATATTTTAGGTTCAATATCACGTTCGCAAGTCGGTAGCGGTATCGGAACGGAGCTGGCGTGGGCAAATGCGCGCTGGTCCTTCAGCCGAAGTTTCGACCACGGGGAGTGACAATCGGTGCTCCCTTGTCGAAGAGACGAGTGCCAATATTCAGAGCCTGAGGCCCGTATGCGGCAGGAATCTCCAGGAGCTACCAGACGGCCTCTACTGATCACGAGAAAAGGGAACAATTTAATATCGACACTTTACAAAAACACTGAACTCGCTCGCAATCAGGAATATTCGACTCACTCGAGGCTGGAAAATATTATGCGTAGGGTATATTTCTATCCACTACGGGACAATAAAATCGACAGAAATCTGTTAAATAAGATATCGAAGAATCAATTCGGTTTTCAACGGGTCGTTGCTCTCTCTGTCAGCTAGCTGTTTCAAAATCCAGACCATAGACTAGAGTAGAGAGATTCGCGCTAGCGATCTTATAATCGATTTTCAAATGAAATCGATGGAGAAAAAAAACAAACGAATCGGCCCGAATTCAGCCGTGAAAAGGCGGACGGAGGTCTAGGACGAATGCATAATAATAATAAATAATAATAAAGCCCATTTATTTCCTTACCAACTAAATTTTTACAATTCTTAATACGAAATTCTAGTAATTGTATCACTGTTTTATTTATATTTACGCTAGGTACTTCTTCCTGTTCGTTTGGTTAGGAACCCCTCTTCGGGTAAAGGCCTCCTCCAGTTTACGTGTTTTTTTTTTATCTGTAATTGTCGTAGTAACATTACTACATAATAATATTGTTTTTTTTTTTTTTTTTTTTTTTTTTTGTTATTTATACAAAAAAACTTTGCCATGCAAGCCAGGTGTTTCGCCTTTGTAGCAGAGGATTTAATCTTATTTGTGTTCCTCGATATATATGTATATATATATATTTTTTTTTTTTTTGTAGGGCATACTTTTAAGCTCCAATAATCGCTCTGTTGATGCCAGTGATCTCACGTTATACATGGGGTCTTGGTTTGTTTTTCGAATAAACTGGGGGGTTTTGGTCATTTTCCTCCGCGGTGACCGGCCGTGTTGGAGGAGTGAGAGAGGAATTTTTCTTTAACTGCAATTGTTTCTGTTGTCGCTCTAATGTGTCGCCGTCTTGTTCTTCTTCCACTGCAATTTGGTCATTATGTGTCATCTGCGTGCTAGTATTAGCATAACGAGTTGTAGTCCAGTAGGACGATATCGTGTTCTTTTTTTTCACTTGTCTGGGGCCATTTAATTCTTTCGTTTTGTTCATTGATTGTGCTTGTGGAGGAGTCTGTGAGAGAGCTCGTTTGTTATTACGTGATGATTGTGAGTTAGATGCTGAGGGGGTGAGGGGGGGAAGTATTACTAATTTGTCGTACTTAATTAACACCTTTTTTCCCATTTCTTTTTCGATTTTAGCTTGTTCATAGAGGGCTTTCCTTTTTTCTAAAATTTTCGGGGGGTAATCTTCAGTGATACTGTAGTTAGTATTTTGTAGGTTAGTCCATTTTTTCAGAATTTCTATTTTTCTTCCTAATGTAGTAAGCGTTAAAATAACAGGCCTTATTTTCTCTCCTTTCATACCCAATCTTCTCAGCGCTTGTATCTCTAATGTAGTGCATTTTACATCCATGTCTTCGTTAAGGATTTCTAACATTGTACGGGCAAGATCGTCATAGCCTCGCTCTACCTCTGGGATCCCGAAAAAAACGATATTTCGCTGCCTTATTGTTCTTTCTAAGACATCTTATCTCCTTTCCTGGCTTTCGTTTTTTTCTTCAAGCTGTTCTATTTTTAACTGCAGATTTCCAACCATTTCATTGATGTTTCTGTTAATGTTGTTAGTTATATTGGTCTCCATGTCCCTCAATGAACCTTTAGTATCATTGATATCAGTTTGAAGTTGTTTGAACATTTGCCTGACTTCTTCCATCTTGGCTGCGTGTGCTGCCACCTTGCGGGAACTACTTGAGGAAAGTTTCTTAATGGTTTGTAAACTTTTTAGAGAAAATTTTGAGCGCAAAAAGTTTCGAGGGGCTTCGGAGATTCGAACCAGCGCTGACACCTTGCGTAACGTTGATGTTGGTATGCCTTACAGCTAAGCCAATAGCTTCGATATTACTTGTACGAAATTAAGTTACGCTTCCGAGTAGCAATGTGATCGTCGCACGATTCAATAGAGTTGGTAGTTAGATGATTATTCTACCCCCATCACAAAAAAAGTCAGAGCTAATAAAATGATAAATTTTATCAAACAATCACTTTTATCTTAAGTAATCTGTCTTGAATTCACTTTATCACCAATAATAAGTAAATTCACTGAATTATCCGGGTTGTGTTTGGATTTAAAAAGTTTTTTGGCTTGTTTCACTGGTATTTACGTAAGCACTTAAAACACTTTTTTATGTTCGTTTTCCACCGATTTCACTAGGGATAACGATATCACAGCTTGATTGGGCGTGTATGAACACTAGTAAATGTCTTTCACAATGATTTAGGAACTTTGTATTTTTATTTTTATTTTTTCGTGGAGCTAAGTGTTGCTTGCGCGACAGTAGCGACCTCTCTCGAATGCATAACGTTTTGAAAATCCTGTATCCTGTAAAAACAGGGCACATTCTCGTAACAATGGCAATATGTTAGTAGGATAATCGATTCTCGATACTCGATGGCGATCAATAGACAATCCCTTGGATCGATAAACCCCTATTCGCAATAGACAGTCTGTGGCACGTCGCGCTGGCATGTTGCCAGCTACCGGTTTGCGGTTACCCTAAACTCAACTGCGCAATATCGACCGCCAACTCGGATCATCATTATTTTACTATGAACAAGACCGTAAGCTCGGATATGGAATCGCGTAAGCATTTTAAGACGTAGTAAGTATTCAATGATGGATAATATGGAGGTATAAACAATTTAATGGGCTCTCGGGGTTGGGTGTCAAGCCGACTCACCCAACCCTTAGTGTGGACCGTACTGAGCGGGCAACCCCGAACCAGCTGGTGTAAATAAGATAACTACGAACAAAAATCATGTCTTCAAGCTTATGTGATAATAAAATAATATGTTTTGTGGACACTGTGACAGAAGGACTGATGTTTCCGTCGCACGGCGCCGAAGGCGACGTGCGAAAAAAACTAAATAATGCGGAGCCGTTCCATTTGGCGATCTTATGGTATAAAAACTATCTCGCTGAAAGGAAGCTTCAAATTGAATGGCGGGAACGTTTGAAAAGGTATGAGTTTATTCGATCGTTACTATGGGGTTTACCTATTAGAAATCGGGTGTTACACAGCTCTCTGGTTCCCATAGTATAGCTCTGCTTAATTTGTACTAGATAGTCTTTGGTGGATTGTCATACAAAAATAAATAAATATTTATTTATTATCCTTTGGGATAGAAAACACCTCGAAGATAAAATCAGAGTAGGGACTGTAATTAGCAAAATAAATATTTTAGAGTGGCACCTGCGTCTTAAAGACAACTTAATCACAGTGTTTCTACTAAAGGTTTCTGTAAAGTTTATGTTTAAGTTAAATTATCTTTTAGATTTTTCTGCAGTCTTTTATTTCAAGCTAATACTCTTCTCTTATTCTGAGAAAATAATATATTAATATGCACAGGCAACATTAGATCGTCATACTCATAGACGAATAAAGGGGGTTCGAACACTGTTCTTTTAAAATAACATGAATAATAATAATGAATAATAACTATGAATTATAACAAACACCATGTTGTCCTTTATAGTCGTATTCACTACACCACTTACCTGTGTGACAATCTGGTTTTCATTGAACTTCTCTCGGATAACAATCAAGAAGAACGCCGCCAAGGCCACATTAAAGAGGATGATAGCACACCATAGCATCAGACCTCTCCCACTCCTCGATGCGAAGTGGCTGGTTCCGTGTACCGTTGTCACTTTCTGCACTTGTGAAGTGAAGGAGTTTTGAATCACTTTTTGTGGAATCACTTTTTCTGGATTCAGTTTGCTGGCTACCAATTTTATTGGTAGATTGCTTGGTACAGTTTTTAGTTTAGATTTTTTCGTCATTGTGTGCTTAAAAATAAATATTTACAAATTGGTAAATACATACTTTAGTTCTTTTTTAGTTGAAATATAGGTAATGCTCTATTTAAACCATGCCAAATGAATTTGATAGTGCTATGATTTAAAAAAACTGTACCAGGTTAAATTACTAACAATAGTTACACGTTAAGAAACTCCTAAGGACAGCTGAAATACTCTAGTAAACATTTACTGAACATTACGGATAACAACAGTTAATATAGCTATTTAGGGCGAATGTCTTACCAATTTGTCCACGTTGAAAGGTAAAATTTTCTTCAAAAGATCAAACTAAAAAAAACAATGAGAAAACTCAGACAAAAGGTTAATTAAAGATTGAGTGGTAATTTAGTACAGTGCTACCTGTTCTAGCGTGGTGTATCCTTAAAATTCCCACTACGATACCCACTCGTGGGGATTTATATTTTTTCCTAAAATCAGCATGCTACGTCGTAGCATGCTACGCTGCGTACCGTAGCAGAGGGATTTTATGAATAGTGTTTCCTCAAATCATAATGAGGACGCAATTAAATCGTTTTCTTGTAACTATGATATCATAAAATTAAAACATTTCTTTTATATACGTCTAATATCTTATGCCAGACCAATTATTTCTAGCAAGGAAACGTGTAGCCTTATGAAGTCTAATGATTTTACTTACAGACGAGTACTTTTCCCTGGGCTCGGAGATTGTTAATAAAATTTTCGTATCTTAGACGTAATCAAGAACCTTTCAAAAATAATTTAATGAGCTGTAGGCCTACCACAAGCTCTGTCTCTGGCTCTGGTTTTGAGTCTGTGTGAGTGTTGACTAAATAAATCCTACGTCGAAACGTCACACACGCAGTACAATACGCTGGTAAGCACTCACAAAGACTCAAAACCAGAGCCATAGACAGAGCCAAATAGAGCTTGTGGTAGGTCTACTACTGTGTGTTTTCTTCCAAATATTCTAAACGTTTTTATGCGAGGGGAACATCAGTATAATATTATTACAGTGATAGAGAAAATGAAAATAGGTTAATAAAAAAAAGGGACGGACCACTCACATTTCCCACTTTATGATGAGTGGTTATTTATTTAAAACAAATGAATAAAATTTGATACTGAAGTATTTTCACTATTAATCAATGTAAAAGCAAGAACATTAATTATTAATTCCTAACGACTCTTTGATTAATACTTTGTTTTAATCAACACTTCGGTAAGGAAATTCTAACGCGAAGAAGTGTGGTTTAAAAGCAATTAAAATTAATTGCTTTAAAACATTTTAACCTTTCGCTATAATAGGGAAAATGGAAGCGATGAGCTAAATTAATTGATGATATTAACATTGCGAGAATTCGGTACGATTTGAAAAACGAAGAACCAATTCGTTCAAGTTAGAGCTCGATACATACATTGCTACTTTGATGATTCGCATAAAACTTGAACGCTCCACTTCTTTGTTAGTAGTAATAGAGCTCTTTGTGTAGGGCTCATTCGGGGAAGTATTACCACTGCCTATTTCTGCCGTAAAGCAGCATTACTGTGTTTTTTGTGAGTTCATTACTGGCACGTGAGGCTCAAGTTGATGGACGCAGAGCAGGGCACGTTCCTGACGTACGTGACCTACGAAGCCATGCTATATATTTATTATAGACGATGTTTACACATCGCTTTTTCATTTTAATGGTTTTCTGGTGTTATTTTGAGTTTTGTTGTGTAATTTCGTTGGTATTTTAACCAACATTACTTGAGGTCTTTGCTCAAAGTGTTAGCAGTTGTAATTAAAAAGTATTAGGTGATATTCTGATTTGATCGAAAAGGTTTCTGATAGTTTTGAAAACAAACGACCATCATTTTATTTCCAAACCCAAGTAGGGCCGACTTGTCTATGACTGACTCAACTTGACGAAAAAGTATTTTATTTATATAATATATCCCCACTCGACACTGGCAAAATTGATCGAAAATGGACAGATGCCAATTTAATAATTAAATAAGAAGACGACGATATTTTCTTCACCACCAAGCTTAATAGGGCCTCGCATTGGTAAGAAGCGAAATGCGTTTTTTGTTCAACATACTTCTGAGTGTTCTATTTTTTCTTCTCCTCTCTTGTTCAACGTTGTATTTATTTTCTTTCTTCGTTTTTTTCTGTTACAAATGATTAAGCTCTGTGGTAGCTCCGAACAAATATGGGTTAATCGACCGGAGGCTTTTAAACATTGATGAATAAAGTTTGTTCATTGGTATCTAATACCCTTCATTTGTCCAATCCTTAGTTTTAAAAGCTTCTAGGTATTAAGAGTTTGGCTTTCTAAAGACAAGTCGATGACACAGTGAATTTTCTTTAAATTTAATCACGTTAGTTATTTTATTAGGTCAGTTCGTGATCAGGGATCAAGCCTGGAGGAGAATGTAATTTTTTCTCTAAGTCTATTGCACACTGTTTGAGCTACGCTATCAGTCAATATTTTTTTATTTATCAAATTCCGTCAAATTTAAAAATGCCACCATTTTTATCTTGACGGATACCGTTACTCAGCGATGGGAAAGATAGGCAATTTGGGAAGCTCAAATCCGTTTTCAAAGCTTTATACCTACTATATTATTGTAAATGGTCACTCGTATTTGTTTTGTAGAGTTGAAGTGACAATGGGCAGGTCATACACCTCGAAGAACCGACAACCGTTGAGGAATAAAGGTTCTTGAATGGCGACCACAAAACGGAAGACGAAACGAGGGCGACCACCCACTAGATTGACCGACGCTATTGTTAATATCACGGGAAGTCGGTGAATGGAAAGAGCTTAGAATCGTTCTTTCTGGAAATGTGTGGGGGAGGCCTATGTCCAGCAGTGGACTTCTCAGGCTTATTGATGATGATGGTGGTGATGGACCTTTGTAACGCAGCCATAACTTATCTAAAATTTCAGTTTTAGAATTAGTATTTAATAATGAACTCAGGTTTTCATCGGTATGTATTACAGGTAGAAAACAGAGTTCGATCACCGACCACAGGCAATGTGCCCAAAAGGCTGGCAACGCTACCTCTTTGAATAGCTAAGCTATTTCTTTGCCCTAGGTAAGCGCCAGCCCTTTGGTCACCAGATAGTAATTAATAGTTTTAAATTTTGTTTAGGAAACCAAAAATAATGTCGTCCAAAACCATTCCACGAAAGATAACTGATGGGAAATTCAAGGAGTTCTGTAAGCATTGTACCCTCCACGGCGTGTATTATTTCTACGAGAGTGCGACCTGGTGGGTGCATGCTACTTGGGCGATGATACTAACGTCCAGTCTACTCCTGTGCTGCTACCTCAGCCACATGATCTGGGAAAAGTTTGTTATGGACCCTACACTTACTGTGGTAACACATGTTTATTAGCTATTTTGACGTGAAAGCGTCTTATAATTCGATGGAGCCGGCTGCACGCACGTAAAAACATGACTCATGCGGCGTTACCTCGCTCTGAGGCGTTCCATTTAAGGCTTGAAGTGCAAGCGAGAGCGCGGAACGAGCGACAAAGAGGCACAATCGGCCTCCGCGTTTGGCAGCGTTCGACATCTGTCTCTCTCCTACTTGAGTGAGCGATGCGTCCGCGTGGACAGCTGTATGACGTTGTCACGTTCAACTATCGACAGTAAACCGACTTTACAGACAACCGATGTTTTACTTATGAGGGGGTTTTGTAAGGTTCTAAACATAAATCTGTAATATACAGGGTTATTCATTATTAGCTGCAAATACTCAGGAATTAGGTTCAACAAATAGAATAAAAAATATTGATGAAATTATTTTTTTTAAATTTGATCAAAAAAAATTTCAAGTTTTTGTATCAAAATTTTATTTTTATTAATTTCTTTACGGCTATTGCATAATGATTGCCATGGAGAACAGGACGATGACCCACCCAGGCGGTGACTGAACGCAGAGTGTCACTCACGGCGCGCGGGCGCGGATCAAAGGTCAAAATAGGTCAGGCGCCAATGATTCCTTTATCGATTTTCTCGGGATTTTCATAACAAAACTTAAAAAAAATCATTTCATAAATATTTTTTATTTTATTTGTTGAACCTAATTCCTGAGTATTTGCAGCTTTTTTTTTTTTTTTTTTTTTTTTTTACAATTTATAGGCTAACGCTTGACCGCAATCTCACCTGATGTTAAGTGATGATGCGATCGACGGTGTAGCGCGCTCACCTAGAAGATACCTATTCACTCTTTTTTTGAAAGCGTCCAAATTATAGGAATTCGGAAAAATAGACGCCGGCAACGAGTTCCACTCTTTGGCTGTCCGCATTATAAAAGTGGAGGCAAAGCGCTTAGTGCGGGAAGAAGGTGTATCAACCATGAATGGATGCCTCATCTCCGTACGTCTAGTGGTCCGGTGATGGAATGGGGATGGAGGAACCAAGTTGAAAAGTTCCTGGGCACACTCCCCGAAATTATCCTGTAGAAGACCGATAAGCCAGCTACTTTACGACGATGCTCGAGACTGAGGAGTTTGGACTCCACCAATACATCGTCGCCAATGAGCCTTTTTGCTCGCCTTTCAATCGATTCCAGGGCCTCCAGCTGGTATTTAGCCGAGCCATCCCAAAGATGAGAACAGTATTCCATACACGACCGGACTTGTGCTTGGTACAGATTCAGAAGCTGTCCCGGTGTGAAATACCGTCTCACCTTCGATAGTACTCCTAGCTTTTTCGCAGCTGTTTTGGCCTTCGACTCAATAAACGAGCCAAAGTTCAACTTAGGGGTAAGCATAAACCCTAAAAGCTCAAGCTGGTTGGAGATCGGTAAAGATACATCTCGGAAAGTGGGAGTCAGGTCGAATTGACTCCTCTTAGCGGAGAATAGACACGCCTGTGTTTTCGAAGCATTGAACTTTACCAAATTTGCGTCGCCCCACTCAGCGACTGCCTTCAGTGTTAGGTTCATGCGTTCAACCATGGCCTCCCTATGAGACTGGATCTGAGATCCACTGGATCGTGCTTCAGGTATGTATCTCTCTACAACGGTGCTGTCGTCTGCATACCCAATGATACCGGGCCTAAGCAGATCGTTTGTGTGCAGCAAGAAAAGTGTTGCAGAAAGAACTGACCCCTGAGGAACCCCGGCATTAATTGCCATTTGATCAGACGAGCAGCCGTCAACGACTACTCGAATTGACCGGTCCCTCAGAAAGTCTGATACCCAAACACATAAGCCAGCGGAAATGCCATAAGTAGGAAGCTTGCTTAATAGGCTGTCATGCCACACCCGGTCAAAAGCCTTCGAGATATCCAGAGAAACTGCCAAAGCTTCTCCGTTTCCCTCGATGGCTTCACTCCATAAGTGAGTGACATACGCCAGAAGGTCTCCTGTTGACCGATTTCGGCGAAATCCGTATTGTCGGTCACTAAGGAGGTCATTGCCTTCTAGGTATGCCAGGAGTCTGTTGTTCAGCACTCGTTCCATACTCTTGCACAGAATGGACGTTACTGAGATGGGATGGTAGTTGACAGGGTCAGCACGACTACCCTTTTTAGGTACAGGCTGTACATTGGCAAGCTTCCAGGATTTTGGCACAAGACCCGTCTTCATGGAAAGACGAAAGAGGCGTGTCAATACAGGAGACAACTCAGGCGCACAAGTCCTCAGAAGTATAGCTGGGATACCGTCAGGGCCACTAGCTTTGTTCACGTCTAGATTGCGTAGTGTTTTGCGGACCTCCAACTGTCGGATACGAATGTCTGACATAAATGTCTGACATCCATTCGGGGGGGTTGAAGGTATTGCACTACCAGCATCCAGACGTGAAGAATCCGCAAAGAGTTGAGCAAATAAGTTTGCTTTATCTTCAGCGGTGTGGGCTAGTGAACCATCAGGTTTTAGCATTGGAGGCAGTGAGGACTTGCAGAAGTTGGACTCAACCGACTTAGCTAAGGACCAAAAAGCTTTACTACCCGAGGGGTACGAAGCTAGTTTTTTCCCTATTCGGCTAATGTGATCAATTCGAGCCTTCCGCAACGCCTTTTTACTGGACTTGGCAGCTTGGTTAAAGGCTTTCTTCAATTGACGAACATCAAACGACTTACGGTCTCGAGCGTCAACCCATGCTAAGTATGCTTCATGCTGTTGTGCCTTAGCCCGACAACTATCAGCTCCAAACCAAGGGTGAGCTAATAATGAATAGCCCTGTATAAGACTGGTTTTAGTGAAACTGTACGAACTTATCCCTAAAACATAATTTAAAGCACTTAATACACAGCATCCATGAACTTTAAAGCTTTTAGAACGGAACCAATTAAGTTTTTAGATAATGTTGTTTGTAACAAATAGCTTGCGGCTATACATAATTAAAATTACATTTCGATTATGCGTACAAAGTTTCATTTTGTACGCGGATTCGGTTTACAAGCGAAAATAATTAGAATATATAATTTTTGAGTTTGTTTGTTTCCTCATGTTTTCTTATTTTTAATTTGTTAACAGTCACACCATACATGTCACATCAAAACCCTTATAAACTTTCCGTTTAATGCTGCCTTCCTACGGTGCGTGGTTCTGCAGATCATCACGCACAGCCCACGACGACGCACGGCAACGCACACAGAAAGGGCTCCTGTACTACCGCGCACCTCGGCGCACGAGACCGTTCCCATTGTGTGTCGTGCGAGCTGATCCGCCTCCGTGCGCGATATCACACACCGGTGGGAAGGGGCTATTAGATGTTTCTTTTACAATAAAAACTTATTTTTATTTCGATTTACACACTAAGTGGCGCTCGTTTGAACTAATTTGGTTTGAAAATTAATTTAAGTAAGCAAGGAATAAATTGAAAATCAGTTGGACGACGCACAAAAATCACGATATCCTAGTTGTAAAACTCATTTTTGTACTAAACTAATTATTTATTCTATGTATTTGATAATTATCAGATACACAGAATAAGTAATTAGTTTTCACAGAAATAAGTAGGCAATTTGTTTCTGTTATATTATAACAGAAGAATAACTGATCTATAGAAAAGCTTCAAATTCCGTTTTTTTTTCGTCATAAATCTGTAGCATAGTTTTATGGACACAAAGCTGTGTTTTTAATTAAATAATGATTTACAAACACACACACGATAGGGTAATAAATTAGCCCCGTTTCGACTGATTTCAGAACCCTAATAAAGGCCAACACGACATGAAATAATGCTTACTTTTTCATAAACATGTCTTTATTTTACCTTGTTCTGTTTACTTGGGCCATAATATTTTATTCAGCCCTTAAAGAAAATAGACGTTTGATTACGGCGAATGATGAAAGCTTTCTTCAATTGAATTCCTTCTTATCTTTTAAAATATGAAATAAATAAATCCTTTGACTGGAGACATTGAAGATATCATACTAGGCTAGTGGAATTTTATGAAACTTCGTTCGCGTGAAGAAATTTTCATATGAAATTCTTTGTCCGCTGTACCTTTCAGGGGTTTTGAAAATTAATTCAAGAACAAAGTCATTTTATTTTCATTGAAATCGCAAGGATTGAAACTTTTTAAAGGTAGAGTCTAGGTACCAGGGCGTCTACTAATATATTTTGATATAGGTATTTAAGTATACAACGTGTTACAAAATAACCCCATATAAAATAAAATTTGTTTTCAAAGCCAAAACCCTAGCAAGCTGTCCTGACAGGGAACCAGATTATATAACATAAAAGCCTACGTACCTAATATTTTCGCCCATAGAAACCAACAGCACCAAAAGTGCCGTCCTTCCTTTGCCCGAAGACGTTTTTACCGTTTTTCTAAAAGCTTATTCTTGTTGTTACAAAAAAAAATCGGTTATCTGTAAAGTCGGTTTACTGACTATAGTTGAACGTGACAACGTTATACAGCTGTCCACGCGGACGCATCGCTCACTCAAGTAGGAGAGAGACAGATGTCAAACGCTGCCGAACGCGGAGGCCGTGCGTGCCTCTTTGTCGCTCGTTCCGCGCTCTCGCTTGCACTTCAAGCCTTAACTAGAACGCCTCAAGCGAGGTAACGCCACATGACGTCTTGTTTTTTTGTGCGTGCAGCCGGCTCCATCGAATTATAAGACGTTGTCACGTCAAAATTCATAAAAAAATGTATCTATAACTGCTTGTCGCTGGCCACTGGTGCTGTGGTGATTGACTGTGCAAGAACTATGTCCCCAGGTTGAAAGCACCCACTACTCCACGGCAGACATTCCGTTCCCAGCTGTGGCGGTCTGCAACTCTGAGGCCGTTTATGGACCTAATACGGATCAAATTACTCAGCTACTGTAAGTAAAGATCTAAATATTTGAGGTCAATACCAAACCATAAACTTTAACCTCTGTTTTTATTAGTTACTAGCGGCCGCCCACGGCTTCGCTCGCCCCGTTGCCGTTATGCCCCCCGTTGATTTATATTTTTTTATAGTTTTTCATCTTTTTCTCAGCTTAGGGAAATAATTTTCCAATTTCCTTTCTTAGTGCTCCCTTAGCGAATAAATAAACTATGAACTATAAGGTAGTTTAGTATTTATGAGACACACCTTTTTGCCAATTGTTTAACTACTTACATCAAAGTTCATTGAAATTACGATTCCTTTCTTAGAATAAGGAAAAGAAATAAACCTTACCTTAGGACACGTACCGTTTAATCAAGGTTTCTTGGAATCTTTATTTTTTAATATAAATCGAGCTTCAGAGAAGGGGGCTGCAGAAACTTACCAGTGGGCCTACCACAAGCTCTGTCTGGATCTGTCTCTAGTTTTGAGTCAGTGCGAGTGCTCACCAGTGTATTATACTGTGGACGTTTCGACGTAGGATTTATTTAGTCAGCACTCAAAACCAAAGCCAGAGACAAAGCCAGACAGAGCTTGTGGTAGGCCTACAGTTCACTAGAAATAAACTTATTTAATAAAGAGAACCTTTCAGATCTCTGCGAGGATACAACAGAACTCAAATAGCGGATTTCTTCCGAAGTTTCGACGAGTTGAGATTAAAAGACTCTGATCCCTTAAAGCCTTTTGTCAAAAAAATGCACGTCCTGTTGAATGACCTCGGTTACCCTCTCCTCACTTTACTAAGAATGGTAAGGAACATAATACTGATACATGCTGGTTTCAATATCCATAGTAACTTCTTCAAGGGTGATCATTTCATCAACATCATCAACCTGAAGAAGTCCACTGCTGGACATAGGCCTCTCCTATACATTTCCAGGAAGAAGGATTGACGGACTACCTTCTGCGCCGTAGGCCGCGGGTTCGATCCCCACCGAGAAAAAAATATAAGTGCGGTGAACGTAGATGTTTGTTCTCTTTCTGGGTGTTGTATTGTACTCTGAGAATGTCTTCATTTTCTTGTCCTTGTCCCACTTTATGTGGGTACAGGTTTTTGTTCTCCACTCTCCTATAATAGCCGTCATTTCAACAGTCACTCCTTTCTTACTCATGTCATCCTTCATTCTTTCCAACCCATGTTGTCCTTAGATATATGTGCTCGGAGTATGTATTTACAAAAAAAAATTATATTATAAAATTTGTGTTCTTATAAAAAATCTATGAATTAATTTCAATCTATCAATATTTCAATTAATTTCCAAAACAATTTGGTTTGCAGTTCCAGAAGCCATGTTCCGAGCTGGTGGTGGAATGCTCCTGGCGGTCCAATCCTCACAACTGTTCGGAGATGTTCAGGCCAGTCTACACCATGGTGGGGTACTGCTGCCAGTTCGACATTACCTACTTTAAGTAATTATTTATCACCTGTTCAAAATTCAGCGTATTATACCTAAGTTAAAAAAAACTCGGCTGTCTGTAAAGTCGGTTTACTGACGATAGTTGAACGTGACAAACGTCATAGTGCACTTCAAGCCTTAAATGGAACGCTTCAAAGCGAGGTAACGCCGTGGTCACGTTTTTTCGTGCGTGCAGCCCGTGCAGCCGGCTATGGAGCCGGCTGCACGCCGAAATATAAGACGTTGTCACGTCAAAAACTTGTTTAAACGAAGTTTAATGGATAATTAGCGGGTATATTGATTGGTTCCAGGGAGAATGTGGACAAGGAAACAAATTTGGTGTCCGGCATGCATCCGACAGAGGCGCTGGAAATAGTCGTCGACGGAGGGAAGGTATCATCGGATGGAGACTACACCACTGGATATGTTTCGGTAAAATATAAGTTATAATGAGACGAAAACCCCCGTCGCCATGATTCCTTTACAATCGCCTGAAGGCTGTAGAAAAAGTTTCATCTGAATTTACGATGGACCATGGTTCATCTAAAATTCAGGTGAAACTTTTTTTGCAGTTATTGATGAAGCGAGAAAAACGATTAATTTTCAAATGATTTGAAAGTCTTCTTATCATCTTTCTATCACTGGAAAAAGTAAGTGTAAGTGCTCCTCAGAAAGGCTCCTTTCGTGCAAAAGTCAAATTATGTTTATCGAACTTTTTATATTCTACGACATTTTGGCTTCCTCACGATTTGCCTTCACCGTTTGAGAATACTGACATAGTGCACATACATTTTTCAATAGAAAAACTCATTGGTTGGACTGGATTAGAACCCACGACCTTAGGTTTGGGGGGCCGCTACCACTAGACCACCAGGGATGTCTCTTCAATCTGATATTGAATTGTAGGTATGATTTGAATTTATATACTTGCGGAGCTTGTGACCTGGATAACTGTAACCGCACGAGTGGACCCGATCAAAGTTGTTTACCAAATTTATTATAAGGAAAA
Source organism: Thera obeliscata (assembly GCA_947578465.1). Lineage (NCBI taxonomy): Eukaryota > Metazoa > Arthropoda > Insecta > Lepidoptera > Geometridae > Thera > Thera obeliscata. Next base: position 14,354,240 of record OX387912.1, on the reverse strand, counting down.
TCATATTTTAACACGTTAGCTGCGGCACCAATTTTTGCATACTTTCCGTTCCTGCGGCACGAGGTATAATCGGCCCGTACCGTGACCAGACGTTAGGGCGACACGCGGTCTATTAGAACCCACCTCCTTTTACAGACTAAAATCCATTTTCTGGCGCGAAATCAAAGATAAATGAGAATTTTGGTCCTTATTGATATAGACAGTGAATTGATGAACCCTAATCCACCGCCGCCCCGGGATCTGATGTCTAGTTTAGGAATTATTAGCAAAACAAAATATGGGATCTTATACACCTCGTAACGCACTGAAATAGGGCAAATTTTCGCTGCGATTAGTGATGGGAAAAATAATATCGACGTTTTTAAACTGTCTTAACTACGCAACGACTTGACCGATTTTGATCAATTATATGTCATTAGATCGTTTTAAGGGCAAAACCTGGCAAAACAACACAAAGCTATCAAAGAATACATTTTTTTTTAAATAATCTAAATTGTGCTTGAAGGCGCCATAAAGAAAAAAAAACCGGCCAAGTGCGAGTCAGACTCGCGCACGAAGCGTTCCATTCTATACCATTAAGAGGCACCTATTACAGACTTATTATTGGAAAATAATGGATTACGGTTTATGCATAAGGTTTATCTTTCTATTTGTATATGAAAATCTTAAGTCGGTTCACAGAATAGAAAAAAAAGACGAATCCGATCGACGTGATGCACAACACTGGTCGCGGGAAGCTCGCGTTGAGTGCGGTACGAGGTCAGGGGGGATATGGGACGTTTTAGCCTCGTTCCGCACTGCATTAAAATTATATTAATTCAGTGCGGCACGAGGCCTAAGACATCCGGTACCAAGGTAGGTACACCACCGAGTGCGGAACCATTAGTGATCTCAAATATATATTTATCTCTTTCCTACACTGGACCAAACCAAAGCTATGCCATTCGCACGACAGAGAAATTCACTTTTTTGCTTGCCGCACCACAGGGAAGTTGCATCAGGGGTGATTTAGGCCTCGCTTCGCACTTAACGTGTTAATAGTTCCGAGATTTTTTATTACAACGGTATAAGACCGCTTATTGTACATTTGTATGTGTTTAATTATTGATACTTGTTTTTCCATTGATAGTTTTAAGGTGTGCAATAAAGAATTTTCTATTCTATTCTATTCTTTATAACCAGTAACTTCTCAAAGAGCGTCTTTGTAGGTACGCCTTAACTTTCCATATTTCCATAATCATAATTTGCATCCATGCATAAGACGCAGGAAATTAAAGTCTGGTGGTCTCTTTGATCAGTTAAGAGCAGCCTGTTATTATTTGCACTTCCAGCTGTTCGTATTTGATGAGCTGGAGCGAATAACCTTCGGCAACAACGTGATAATGCTGGCGCCGGCTGCCTACTTCGATATCAACGTGTATCTATGGGCCATTGACTCCTCCACCTACGTGAAAGCTTTGAGCATGGATAAGAGACAGTGCGTCGTGGATTCGGTAAAACATTCAAATATTACACCGAGAACAAATATTTGTGTGTTAACACAGATGTTTGTTCTCTGTCTGGATATGTTTTTTTTTATATAAATATTTATATCGTAGCCAATCCACACACTATCTAGCCCCAAATCAAGCAGAGCTTGGTGTTATGGGAACCAGATGGCTGATATAATACACAAATATATATTTTTTGTTAATATAATTATACAAGTGAAGTGCATACACCCAGACACCCACCCAAATAGACACACCAAGACCCAGAATTAATCTGTCTGGGGAAAACACCCAGACATAAAACAAACATCTGCATCCACCACACAAATACTGGTTCTCGGCGGGGAACGAACCCACGACTTATATATGGCGCAGAAGGCAGAGCTACTAGAAACTGAGCTAAGAGACTAGTCAATATTCCAGTGTGGTATTTTTACAAAAAAATGTTGTAATGTACTATAATTAGCTATCTGGTTCCCATAGTACAAGCATTGCTTTATTTGGGTCTAGATAGTGTTGTGTGGATTGTCCACAAAATCTATTTATTTCAGCATTGCTTAGTTGGTAATACGTGAGAATGTAGTTACCTACCAGTAATACCAATATTTTCATATTCATATTTAAATTATTGTGTTCGTGTAATTTTATGGCAACCGGTACTGACAGCTTTACATCCGTTCAAACCGAGACGCTTACGAATTTATAAAGCCACACGCACATCTAGGCGGTCAGTTGCGATCTGCGATGGCGATCAGTGTATTGCTGTTAAATATCGCATTGGCAGCAATTCAGGTATGTTGCTTATCGTCGTCCTTGTTTTAACAAGCCTTAGTAAGTAAGGACGGGATTATTTGAAAGTAAGAATGCACATAATATAATTTATACTACACCTGCTTGGAAAGTACCTTGATACTTTATCAAATTTACGGTAGAAAGTACGTCATTGCATATCGAACAAATATGCGGGGAGAAAACGCATCTGAGCGGGAGAGAAAAGTGTATGAAAATCCATTTCTTACGTGGTTTTTCTTTCTTAATTTTGGGTAAGACTATGCGCCGGTAACCTAAATGTCAAAAGCCAAAAAGTTTTTACAGTGAGTTTTTATCTCAAAGTTCGCAAAATGACACTGGCCACTAGCTGTGTGTTGGATGGTGTCGGGCTGGCAGTGCGACCCTGCGGCGGCAGGATAAACAATTTGAAAAAAGAACATGTGAAAATTGCAGACGCCATTTCCAATTTGTGTGTTTGTTTGAGGATTCAGTTTTCGTAGAATTTATTTTCCTTGTAGGTGTAGTATAAAGCACTATGTATCACTCGAGAGAAACTGCGATTCCCGATCTCGGGTGTTTTAAAGCCCTCGCCTGCGGCTCGGGCTTCAAACGACACCCTAAACGGTAATCGGTCACTTTCTCCTCTCGGTGAACAATGTACTATTTCACACCACCTGCTCGACAATGTCAAATTAAATGTCATGCAAAACTAACCTAAAGTGAGTCATTAGAGACTAAAGGTCTAGCAGGGCTTTAATATTGTACTGAATTTCATTATGTCACTATGTTCATCACGCACTAGTCAATAATGTGATTTGAATTTGGAATATACGAACATTTACTATAGGTACTAGACTAGTATTATCTTATCTGTGCTCTAAGTAACATAGTAATTGTTCGAAAATCAAACTAGCTACTAGGAGAGTAGAATATAAATAAAAAAAAACACAAATTTAAAAAAAGGCGCGAATTGAATACTGATTTTGTTTGGTTTTTTATAAATAACTTTCCTAATAAACTACAAATTCTCACAAAAATGTCGAGTGACGATAGTGATTTGACTCCGGAGAACATTAAATCGGAAGCCATTGGCATTACCAACAATCTACTTCCAGAAAAGTCCAAGGAATCGTATATGATTTTGTAAATGGCGTTTTTTAATGGCTACAAAGAGCGTCAAGTCCGTATCTGAATCAGTGCTTTTAGTCTACTTCCAGCATTTATCATGCACAAAGAAGCCAAGTAGCCTATGGTGCATCTATTCGATGCTCAGATCAACAATAAGCATTAAAAATAATATACAAATTAATACATACACTAAATTATTGGCATTTTTAAAAAGGAAATCAGAAGGACATCGTTCTAAGAAATCTAAAGTTTTCACAGCTCAAAATGTGGAAACGTTTCTAAATGAAGCTCCTGACCACAGCTTTCTTGCCACAAAAGTAAGTACCTATCTATTCATTGATTAAATATTTAGTAACTAAAATAGCTACATGCTTACGATAGGTAAGTAAGTAGTAAGTAGGTAGGATATTATACTGATGTGATGTTCTGAGTTATGTTAAATACTCGTAATAGTTATTATTGTAAACCTAAAACGTAAGGTTCATGATTGCTTTGTAAATAAAAATAATAAACTTTTTATATTTTAACTGACACACACATGACTGTGTCAGTCAAATCTAAGAAAGTTTATAACATGTAATAGGTAATACATACATACTTACTCGTATTAGTTCCATGGGAACTACATAAAAAACGATATTTTACGTAAGATACCTTCCTACTTAAATACTTAATGAATAAATGTATATGAATATGAATATGAATATATTTGTGCAGATCTAGCTACCTATTTTTGTTACAGGTAGCACTGATTTTTGGAGTGAACGGTGTTTGTCGTGGAAATAAACTCATAAACATTAAAATCCAAGATATTGAAAAACATTCAAATTTGTTGCTTTACACAACAGTAATACTCAAATAAATTCAATAAATGTACCGAATAAAAACATACTTAACTTTGTCTTTCCACAACTGGTCTAATGTATCAAACATTATCTTTAACTTTTAATGGTTTTGAATAAGTCTAATAACTGTGAATGTAATTTTAATAAATTCTTTGATTCTAGTACCTACTATTGCATTTTGTTGTCTCGTAGATGGTGTGAAAAGTGGAGTATTCACCTCGGGGATAAAGGTGCCTTCGTCTTGGGCGACTTTGAATCCCTCGCTGCACTCAGGATTCTGTCTTAACTCCCTCGCTTTGCTCGGGAGTTAACTCTAAACTCCCTCGCTCTGCTCGGGAGTTAACGCTAGGATCCTTCGTTTCGCTCAGGATTCAATACGGCGCCCGCTACATAAGACACTACTTTATCCCCTTGGTGCATAATCTACTATATTATATCTAATGTGTTTTTTATAGGACCCTGGTGCAAGGTCGTATCAAGGGTGCTTAGAAAGACATGTTTTGAAAAAAGTGGTTGATCAATGCAAATGTTTGCCTTTTGGCTATACTGGTAAGTAAACATTTTTACTTTAGTCGCCTTATTTTGTATATAAAAGCAATAAGTTGAAGAAAATACCAGGCTGGACATTCCAACACCCTTCCTCCTTCTGTAACCTCTCCTTCTTCTTTACACCCCCTCAGATGACGATCCCATTTATTTCACCCCTAGGTTATATCTTTAATTAACTTTAATCTTCAAAGACCTTATCAATTTTTAAGTCTCAGCAGACCTTTTGTGCTCTCGTGATTGTTAACATAATTATGGTAAAACTAAATCAGGTTTTTCCCTAAGTCTTTTATAATGAAGCTTTTTATTTTTGCGACGATTTATTATTATCCTTATAAGCTCGCTTGAGTGATAATACATTTTCTTCGACGTAACTTAATCCTAGGTGAAAATATTATTTCAGAATCTTTACAATTTAGGGATGAGTGGGTTCTATTGTGTCCGGTAGGAACGGAAAATGTGTTTTTCCGATGGTTCTGGATGTAATAATCTGGGTTATGAAAGCCTTCATTCCGTCTCGCTGTAACCAAGCTCCGTTACTAATAGGCTGGAAGGATATTGTTGCTCTCACATTACAATTTTCTATTTCATGCGTAAATAAATATCAAAATATGCACAAATCATCTTGTTTAGATGCAAAGGCTACTTAACTTAACCAGTTTACATTATAAAATACTCACGTCTATCTACTTGTATTACCATTTTTTTGTAAGTAGGTGTTTGCAGTATAATATACAGTTTTTATAAGAATGGATTGTCAATTTTCAAATATAAAATTCCTCTTTTGTTCGCCTCCTCCACCTCTTCTTCTTTTGTTTTTATCTGTGACTTCCTTCTCATCGTTTCGGAAACTCGTTTGTTCACGACTGGATTTGAACCCACGACCTAAGGACTGGGTGGTGTTGTGGCTACCACTAGGCCACCAGTGCTCTCATATTCACATTCATCAGGCAAAAAAACAATCAAATTCACAAGCTTTAATGTTTCAGCTAGTGATTTGGGTGTGGAAGACTTCACAATTTGTACATGGGATAGACTACTCTGCACATATCAAAACCTAGGTAAATTAATATAGAATGAAGAAGATGATGAACAGTGTCTAGTGTCAGACACTATTCATCATGCTTATTTTTAAAAAAGTATGAGACCAGTAGGCCTAGCCCAAGCTCTGTCTGGCTCTGGTTTTGAGTCAGTGTGATTGTTGATTAAATAAATCCTACGTCAAAACGTCACATACACAGCATAATACACTGGTGAGCTTTCACGCAGACTAAAAAACCAGAGCCAGTGACAGAGTCAGACAGAGTTTGTGGTAGTCCTACTGAAATAGTATATTACATACCCATGGAAATTAAATAAGAAATGTCAACCTCGGCTTCACCTCGGTAAACGCATAAATGTGATCTGAGGCTTTGTTTTTACTTCCCGTGGTGTGTATACGATTTTTCTGCTGGACGCCGGCGGAAAGGGGCAACTCCGGTTCGTGCAGCGGGCCGAAAGTTGCCACTTTCCACCCGGTGAGCTGAAAAGTAATATTCTTTTCAGCCAAAATACAATCCAACATCCGCCTCATCATGTCTGAGAACAAATGCTTCCAGAAATGTGACTACGTACAATATGAGACGGAAGTCGAATTTATAAAAAATCAAAGGACTTTCGAGTAAGTAGGCACACCGTAAAGTACTTTGTAATCATCAACTTCCTGCCCTCATCCCACGCTAAGTGGGGTCGGCGCAACAGGTTTATCATTCGTCATCTCGATATTCGCTTTGTCATGTTTCCAAGTCCATTTATCTTTTCTATTCTGGGAACAAAGAAAAGTAAGTACTTTGCCACTATAAGACAAATTGCTCAGTGTGAACTAAGGATCAAGTGTGATTTTGTGAACGATAGGCGGGGTTTATTATTTTATTTCATTTATTTTTTCAATCAGTTCAAGTTGTATGCTCAACGGTTTTATGCATGTGCATTTCTCCAGCTTCCTCATATGGAAATTGCGAATTCTGAAAACGCCAACATTTAAAGCATAATTGGAGCAATCATTGATTTGAAGGAAAATTTAGCAGCAAAAAAAACAACGACTCTATGAGACTTTATAGGTGTGTTAGCTGGAGAGCGGCTCCACAGCTTCCTCATTCAGTGTGGGCAAACGGCTAACGATAGAGCTATATAGTAAACGCCAAATTTTAGAGCATAATTAGAGCACCCGGCATAAAAAAAAACAAGTCTCTAGCTCGAAAACTCTTTGAGTTAGAAGACTATAACAACGTGTTTGCTGGGAAGCCATTTCTCCAGCTAACACATCATGTGGATCTCAGGAATGGCTATAGCTAGAAAGTTGCTTGATATCTCCAAATTTAGAGCAAAAAATATCATGGATGCTCCAAATATTTCAAGTGTCTAGGTTCAAAACTCACCGAGTTAGAAGCTTTGATGACTGTGTTAGCTGGAGACACGTTTGTCTGGCACGCACATGCTACATCTGAGGATCTACAATAGCTACAGATTCGGTTGACGTGTCCAAACCGAGCTATGAATTAGAGCACTCGGCTCCAAAATTTTGGACTCTCTAGGACAAGTAGTTTCCTAGTAATCAACAAAAGAACATTTTGCCGCCAGAATTTTCAAATATTATGTTCGCACCCGTAAAAATGCGGCGTTGCCGCTCTGAAAGTATGGTATCAGCGTAGGAATTTGAACGTTAGTCGGATGGAGTTGTGTGTTGCCCGTGCCTGGTAAATAGTTACCCTAGGATTCATGTCTTAAACACTCATTACGTAGCTCAAGAAGCGGAATATAGGTTAAAATGAAACAAAAAAACACCAAAGAAAAGTTTTATAATGGTTAGTTTAAGTTTAAATATGTATTTATTAAGAAACCTGACTTCAGATTTTTTATTTTTAGTTTTAAATATCATGAAATTATATCTCTAAGTCTCTCAACTAACCAACAATGTTTTCAAATCATGAGTTACCTACTCTTGTCACACTAGGTGTAAATGGCATCGTGCGAAACTATCATTGTGTCTGTGAGTACGTACATAACTAGCGAGCTGCAGTAAATACTCACGGGAAAGCGCAAGGAAATATTATAAATATAATAATTATGAAGAAAAGTAGGGGGGCTCTATTCCGGAAAACGTTTTATTTTTTTTCTTCAAAAGTTGTTAACGTAGATACCTATTGTTCTAAAGGTTTTTAGGGCTCTAATTGTGAATTTGACATTCATTTTTGAATTCAAGATGGTGGCTTCATTTTTTTTCTTAAATAATGGATATGGGTATCGTTTAATAGGTTTTTAGGGCTCTAATTGTGAATTTGACATTCATTTTTGAATTCAAGATGGTGGCTTCATTTTTTTTCTTAAATAATGGATATGGGTATCGTTTAATAGGTTTTTGGGGGCTCTGATTGTGAATTCAACATTAATTTTTGAATCCAAGATGGTGGCTTCATTTTTTTCTCAAAAAATGGATATGGGTATCGTTTAATAGGTTTTTAGGGGCTCTGATTGTGAATTCAACATTAATTTTTGAATCCAAGATGGTGGCTTCATTTTTTTCTCAAAAAATGGATATGGGTATCGTTTAATAGGTTTTTGGGGGCTATGATTGTGAATTCAACATTAATTTTTGAATCCAAGATGGTGACTTCATATTTTTCTCAAAAAATGGATATGGGTATCGTTTAATAGGTTTTTGGGGGCTCTGATTGTGAATTCAACATTAATTTTTAATTCAAGATGGCAGCTACATTTTTTTCCTTAAAAAATGGGTATGGGTATCGTTTAATAGGTTTTTGGGGGCTCTGATTGTGAATTCCACAATATTTTTTCAATCCAAGATGGCGGCTTCATTTTTTTCCTTAAAAAATTGGTATGGGTATCGTTTAATAGGTTTTTGGGGGCTCTAATTGTGAATTTGACATTATTTTGTGAATCCAAAATGGCTGCTACATTTTTTTCCTTAAGAAATGGGTATGGGTATCGTTTAATAGGTTTTTGGGGGCTCTGATTGTGAATTCGACAATATTTTTTCAATCCAAGATGGCAGCTTAATTTTTTTTCACAATATATTGATATGGGTATCGTTTAATACGTTTTTGGGGGCTCGGATTACAAATTCGACATTATTTTTTGAATCCAAGATGGCGGCTTCATTTTTTTCCTTAAAAATGGGTATGGGTATCGTTTAATAGGTTTTTGGGGGCTCTGATTGTGAATTTGACATTATTTTTTGAATCCAAAATGGCTGCTACATTTTTTTTCTCAAAAAATGGATATGGATATCGTTTAATAGGTTTTTGGGGGCTCTGATTGTGAATTCGACATTATTTTTTGAATCCAAGATGGCTGCTTCATTTTTTTTTTCAAAAATGGATATGGGCATCGTTTAATAGGTTTTTGAGGGCTCTGATTGTGAATTCGACATTGTTTTTTGAATCAAAGATGGCAGCTTCATTTTTTTTCTAAAAAAATGGTAAAGGGTATCATTTAATAGGTTTTTGGGGGCTCGAATTATAAATTCGACAATATTTTTTGAATCCAAGATGGCAGCTTCATTTTTTTTCTTAAAAAATGGGTATGGGTATCGTTTAATAGGTTTTTGGGGGCTCTGATTGTGAATTCGACATTATTTTTTGAATCCAAGATGGCTGCTTCATTTTTTTTCTCAAAAAATGGATATGGGTATCGTTTAATAGGTTTTTGAGGGCTCTGACTGTGAATTCGACATTATTTTTTGAATCCAAAATGGCTGCTTCATTTTTTTTCTTAAAAAATGGTTATGGATATCGTTTAATAGGTTTTTGGGGGCTCTGATTGTGAATTTGACATTATTTTTTGAATCCAAGATGTGGGCTTCATTTTTTTTTTCCTTAAAAAATGGATATAGATATCATTTATATTTTATAGTCTTATAATTCAATAGAGCCAAATGCACGCAATGCAAACGAGAGCGTGGAAAGAGTGCCAAAGAAGCACAATCGGCCTCAGCGTTCGGCAGTGTTCGACATCTGTTTCTCCTTTTTGAGTGAGTGATGCGTTCGCGTGGACAGCTGTATGACGTTGTCTCGTTCAACTATCGTCAGTAAACCAACTATACAGAAAACCGTTTTTTTAAGAAAAAAAATGTAGCCGCCGTTGGATTAAAAAATTGATGTCGAATTCACAATCAGAGCCCCCAAAAACATATTGAACGATACCCATATCCATTTTTTGAGAAAAAAAATGATGCCGCCATCTTGGATACAAAAAAATAATGTCGAATTCACAATCAGAGCCATTTAAAACCTATTAAACGATACCCATATCCATTTTTTAAGAAAAAAAATGAAGCCACCATCTTAGATTCAAAAAATACTGTCGAATTCACAACCAGAGCCCCCAAAAACTTATTAAACGATACCCATATCCATTTTTTGAGAAAAAAATGAAGCCGCCATCTTGGATACAAAAAACAATGTCGAATTCACAATCAGAGCCCCCAAAAACCTTTTAAACGATACCCATATCCATTTTGAAGGAAAAAAATGAAGCCGCCATCTTGGATTAAAAAAAGAATGTCGAATTCATTATTAGAGCCCTCAAAAACCTATTAAACGATACCCATAATCAATTTTTTGAGAAAAAAAATGAAGCAGCCATTTTGGATTCAAAAAATAATGTCGTATTCATTATCAGAGCCCCCAAAAACCTATTAAACGATACCCATATCCATTTTTTTAGAAAAAAAATGAAGCTGCCATCTTGGAGTCAAAAAATAATGTCGAATTCACAACCAGAGCCCCCAAAAACCTATTAAACGATACTAATATCCATTTTGAAGGAAAAAAATGAAGCCGCCATCTTGGATTCAAAAAATAATGTCGAATTCACAATTGTAGCCCCCAAAAACCTATTAAACGATACCCAAATCAATTTTTTGAGAAAAAAAAGGAAGCAGCCATTTTGGATTCAAAAAATAATGTCAAATTCACAATCAGAGCCCCCAAAAACCTATTAAACGATACCCATACCCATTTTTAAGGAAAAAAATGAAGCCGCCATCTTGGATTCAAAAAATAATGTCGAATTTGTAATCCGAGCCCCCAAAAACCTATTAAACGATACCCATATCAATATATTGTGAAAAAAAATTAAGCTGCCATCTTGGATTGAAAAAATAATGTCGAATTCACAACCGGAGCCCCTAAAAACCTATTAAACTATACCCATATCCATTTTTCAAGAAAAAAAATGAAGCCACCATCTTAGATTCAAAAAATACTGTCGAATTCACAACCAGAGCCCCCAAAAACTTATTAAACGATACCCATATCCATTTTTTGAGAAAAAAATGAAGCCGCCATCTTGGATACAAAAAACAATGTCGAATTCACAATCAGAGCCCCCAAAAACCTTTTAAACGATACCCATATCCATTTTGAAGGAAAAAAATGAAGCCGCCATCTTGGATTAAAAAAAGAATGTCGAATTCATTATTAGAGCCCTCAAAAACCTATTAAACGATACCCATAATCAATTTTTTGAGAAAAAAAATGAAGCAGCCATTTTGGATTCAAAAAATAATGTCGTATTCATTATCAGAGCCCCCAAAAACCTATTAAACGATACCCATATCCATTTTTTTAGAAAAAAAATGAAGCTGCCATCTTGGAGTCAAAAAATAATGTCGAATTCACAACCAGAGCCCCCAAAAACCTATTAAACGATACTAATATCCATTTTTTGGGAAAAAAAATGAAGCCGCCATCTTGGATTCAAAAAATAATGTCGAATTCACAATTGTAGCCCCCAAAAACCTATTAAACGATACCCAAATCAATTTTTTGAGAAAAAAAAGGAAGCAGCCATTTTGGATTCAAAAAATAATGTCAAATTCACAATCAGAGCCCCCAAAAACCTATTAAACGATACCCATACCCATTTTTAAGGAAAAAAATGAAGCCGCCATCTTGGATTCAAAAAATAATGTCGAATTTGTAATCCGAGCCCCCAAAAACCTATTAAACGATACCCATATCAATATATTGTGAAAAAAAATTAAGCTGCCATCTTGGATTGAAAAAATAATGTCGAATTCACAACCGGAGCCCCCAAAAACCTATTAAACGATACTAATATCCATTTTTTGAGAAAAAAAATGAAGCCGCCATCTTGGATTCAAAAAATAATGTTGAATTCACAATTAGAGCCCCCAAAAACCTATTAAACGATACCCATATCCATTTTTTAAGAAAAAAAAAAATGAAGCCGCCATCTTTAATTCAAAAATTATTGTCGAATTCACAACCAGAGCCCCCAAAAACCTATTAAACGATACCCATATCCATTTTTTAAGAAAAAAAATGAAGCCGCCATCTTGGATTCAAAAACTTATGTCCAATTCACAATATAGGAATATAGTTGAAAATGAAACAAAAAACCCCAAAAAGTGCTTTTTCTTCTTCCTGCCCTTACCCACCAGGTGGGGTCGGCACAACATGGTGAGATGCCCCCCCTATCACTTGCCATCTGGTGAGATGGCAAGTGATAGGGGGCAAGTGTGCGTGAGTACGCACACAACTAGCAAGCCGCAGTAAATACCTATTTTCCGTCCGCCTGGTTTACTCGATACGCTCATAAAAACCTGACTGAATACAGTAAAACACAGAGAACAGACGGCTAACAACAGGCAGAGTAGGTAGAATCATCAACACTGGCCTAGCAGGTACCTATTTACAGAACCAAATAAAGTTTTTTTTCTAAGAATACCTAAAAGACACGCATTACTAAAGAAACTATAAAACGAACAAGAACGGGCAACACACAATTCTCATATAGATAGAGAGAAAGCTCTCAACATAACAAAAAGAGAAAATATGAGTTTGAGGTTTCAGAAATCAAAACCGCTAAGCGCATACGAAAATGACTCGTATCGCGATCTAAAATAAAACGAATAACGTTCAAATTCCTACGCTGATACCAAACTTTCAGAGCGGCAACGCCGCATTTTTACGGGTGCGAACATACATTTGAAAATTCTGGCGGCAAAATGTTCTTTTGTTCATTACTAGGAAACTACTTGTCCTAGAGAGTCCAAAATTATGGAGCCGAGTGCTCTAATTCATAGCTCGGTTTGGACACGTCAACCGAATCTGTAGCTATTGTAGATCCTCAGATGTAGCATGTGCGTGCCAGACAAACGTGTCTCCAGCTAACATAGTCATCAAAGCTTCTAACTCGGTGAGTTTTGAACCTAGACACTTGAAATATTTGGAGCATCCATGATATTTTTTGCTCTAAATTTGGAGATATCAAGCAACTTTCAAGCTATAGCCATTCCTGAGATCCACATGTGTAGAGTTTTCGAGCTAGAGACTTGATTTTTTTTTATGCCGGGTGCTCTAATTATGCTCTAAAATTTGGCGTTTACTATATAGCTCTATCGTTAGCCGTTTGCCCACACTGAATGAGGAAGCTGTGGAGCCGCTCTCCAGCTAACACACCTATAAAGTCTCATAGAGTCGTTGTTTTTTTTGCTGCTAAATTTTCCTTCAAATCAATGATTGCTCCAATTATGCTTTAAATGTTGGCGTTTTCAGAATTCGCAATTTCCATATGAGGAAGCTGGAGAAATGCACATTTTTATGCGTGCTTTGTGTTTTGTACATACATGTTGTCATGTATTTTTTGCAATTTTCTTTATTGAAATAATTTTTACAAGCTGGTTGAGACACTTTTAGAGACACATTTCGACACTCAACAAGCTTATCTACCACTTTTTTTTATAATAGAAATCTGGGGCTTCCGAAAGCGTGCTGGGTCAGTGTATCATAAAGGTCACAGGAAATACCTGGACAAGAGACGCACTGGAAAAAAAAGGACAGCAGAAGAAGATGAAAACCCATACCCGGCAGTAGGGGATACTGAGATCAGATGATGATGATGATGTTTTATTTTGATGGTGGCTTTTCAATATGAATAAATCAAAAATGGTCCCTTTTATCCCTCTCCAAAATGCAAATAATCCTGGGGTTATTTTCATTGAGGCTGTCTGGTTTATCCTTAAACATTACAAGTGTCCTTAAACATTGTGTGGTTTATTAATTAAGTTAAGGCAGGGAGAGTGCCTTTGCTGCTCATGACGCATAAGTGCGTAATTTTTTACCGTTTTATGTACGTCTTTGGGGGGCAGTGATAATGTGTTTTTTTATAGGGGAGTCAATTCAAAGAGTCTTGTGGCTGTACACTACAGTGCAACCACTTGCATGAAGTACAGACGCGAGGTGCTGTACACTTGGGATCAAATGCTTGGTAAGAAATTCTCATATACCATCACGATATTTTTATCTATCATCTCTTACCTCTTTAGATTGATGATGATTACCATAGTTTTTTGCAAGATTGTGAAAGAATATAAATATTTTGCTACGCAATTAATTAATGTCTCATAATGAAAACCAAAATGAGACCGTTGCGTAACGTTTTCCGTCAATTTCTTTGTATAAGTAAGAAACTTTTAATCCACTCTCTTTTTATATCCAAATTATAAATATAAGTTTTCTTAAGAAAATAAAATACTTTTTGCACAAAGAAACTTACAATTAGTACAAGTATAAAATAACACAAGAAATTGTTGATCTGTATACTGTTACAAACGATTAATTAATTAATACTTACATTTTCGTTTCAGCGAATCTCGGTGGAATTTTCGGACTATGTCTCGGCGGATCGCTTATCAGTGTTATTGAAATAATTTGGTTTATTATGGACTTTATTCTCACTGCAGTAAAGAACATAATAGAGCAGCGGAACGTAAAGACTAAGGCAAAACAGAAGAAAAATTCGAAATGGATTGCAAATCAAGTATACACGTTATCTCAAGACAAGGTTGATAACAATTCAGTTGTGAAATACAAGTACACGCATTAAAATGTACTTAATTTAAATGTAGTATTACTTACATCTAAATCTAAATTAAGGATAAATAACTCAGAAGATTCCGAAAAATATAACTTCATGAAAAGTCCAACATTTTTGAAAAACCCCATAGAGATGCTTTTCCAAAAAACTTACTTAAGATCTAACACTGTTAAATTTACATGCATAAGGCAATAAATATACTGAATATACACAATATTTTTTTTCTCAAGGAAATGCCTAAAACAAAAAAAAAAAATTGTCTACCACAATATACAAGAGAAGAATGCCAGATTGTGGAAGACCATGGTTACAAGATTATCTATGCTAATATTATAAAGAGGAAAGATTTGTACCTATTTTTGTATGTTTGTAATGAATAGGCTCAAAAAGTACTGGGCCGATTTAAAAAATTCTTTCTCCAATAGAATGCTACATTCTTCCAATTTGACATAGGCTACATTTCATTAAAAAAAAAAATAGGGATCCTTGGTAAAATTTGAACAATGTAACCGAAGGTGTAGAAAAATGAGTCTTAAAATGTCTTTCGTCGAATGCGCTGCCGAAACTATTAGCGATAGAACAAAATAATGTACAACAATATTGTCTACCCCGTGCGAAGCCGGGACGGGCTGCTAGTTAATTATAAAAGGTTAATCCCAGATTTATAAAAAAAAGCTCATGGTCCTACAACAAGGTCTTTGATCTCTGAGCATACCTCAGACTGTGGACTTGCAATACCTACATACTTTTGACTACCCTGCTTATAAAGCCGCTAAAGATATGGAAAGGGTAAAAGGGTAAACACCCACTCTATGAAGTGGGTCTAGAATTAAAGCTGCGAGGCTATTGTTTGCTACTCTGAACTGACTGATAGTTAGGTATAGGTACGACATTATTTCACATCATACTTATTTAGACTTAGACTGTTCTCTTAGCTCAGTTGGTAGTAGCTCTGCTTTCTGCGCCGTAGGTCGTGGGTTCCATCCCCACCAAGAACAAATTTTTGTGTGGTGAACACAGTTGTTTGTTCCTGTATGGGTATATTGTATTAGTATAACAAAAAAGTATGTAAGTATGATTTCAGCTATGTGGCTCCCATAGGTCAAGTTCTGCTTAATTTGGGGCTAGATAGTGCTGCGTGGATTGTCCACAATTTTTATATTTATTATTATTAACTTATAAATAATAGGGAACATCGGTCTGCCTCTCATCTAATTGTAATGCCAGCAAGTTAAGCAAGTAGTGAAAATAGTGATGCGTATAATACTTATTTTATATTTGTTTTATTTGACGAATAAAATACTATTTTAGAAATATTCGCAAGCTAGCAGTGGCCTAACGAGAATTATAGAAATAAACAGCGAACGTCGCTCAACCTACATGCCTTATCATTAGGCTAAAAAATAATACTAAGTACGCTATTATGTAAGTAAATAAACAGGCCTTTGCATCTATTGTAGATGAATTATATAGAATTAGTTTCATCTGCCGCCACTTTTTGCCCCCGAATTTGAAAAGTGGCGGCAGATGACACTACCTATGTCCATTCACCCCCACGTTTTAAAAAAGGGGCAGATGGTACTATTTTAGTATCAACTGCCACCGAATTTTATCATAGTCAATTGCTTTTAAATAATCATGTATTAGGTGTAGGCAATTTTATGAAATAAAACACGAATGAATACAGATTAAATAATATGTATTTTCCACAGCTTAAACAACAAAATATCAAATTTTTTTATTAAGCTCAACAAGTCAAAATATAATAATTAATAGCGCCTGGTCAGGGGCAAGGTGTTTACCCATGCCCTTACTTGCATGACGCTATATCGCCTGGGATAGAATTTTAAATGAAATAGGCTTGCCTAGCACTTATACCTTCTTGACAGCTTATAATAGTCAGCCTGATTCACAGGAAAGACATGGTCAATACGTGCGGAGCTGACTAAGCCGCAGGTTTCAGGGTTTTACATAGGTTTATTTGTTCATTTATTTTTGAAAGACCACAAATTCTTTATTTTTATCAATAGTATCTCAGTTTTGATCAATGCTCTGTAATCTTTTAAATGTCAAGGGTTCATTTTGCCTCCTATAGTCTAAGATCCCGCTATAGAAGGACCTACACCGAGCTGGTTATTTAATGAAACGTATTTTATATATAATTAAACATGCCAATAAATATATTCTATATGGGTTGCCTATCAAATTTCAGTCCAGGATAATTATGATTAATTAATAAAGAAAAAAAAAAAAAAACTTTCCACTGGTTTGTTTATTAAACAAATTCTATACCAATCGAAAGTATAGACCCCAGTATTTTTATTCAATAAACATACCGGTGCAAAATGCTAGTATCTATTTACCTGTTTATACCTGGCTACCCGAGAGTTGTGACCGGAAAAAAATAGGCAACCTAACGTTTGCATATTCTATGGGGTCTATACTTTCGATTGGTATAGAATTTGTCTAATAAAAAAACTGATGGAAGGTTAAAAAAACAATTATTTTTTTTAATTATTAATTAGTCTTATCCTGGACTGAAATTTGATAGGCAACCCATATAGAATATATTTATTGGCATGTTTAATTAAATATAAAATACGTTTCATTAAATAACCAGCTCGGTGAAGGTCCTTATATAGCGGGATCCTATACTACTATTCTCTATTTGAATTGGTAGCTGTACTCTTACCGTGCATGGTAGCACTGAACGTACCACGCTTACCATTATCATTTCCTGTTTTGTTGTTACTTTTGTCACCTAATAGTATGCCACCAATAATTGTCATCTATTTGGTTGGTCACAGTGATTGACCTACGCGTTACTAGAAGCATTGATTTTCTTGTAGGCAAATTCAAATTACAAAAGCTAGTAAAGTTTCGAAAATCAGCCTTAATTAACTCCTTTGCCCTTTTTAATGAACCAACAAGTAATTCGCTTAAAATAATTATTATTCTGGTCACACAAATTCACAAAATCTCTGCAAAAGACAGAAGGTCCTTCAAAACATCTCTTTGTCGCTCTTAAGGTGAAGTGAGACGAGAAGGGGTTAGTTTTGACTACTTGAAAAAGCAGTTAAACTGGCGATATAAAAATAACCTATACCAGCTTTCCAATAAGGCGTTTGAAACACAAATAATAGTCAAAAAAGTTTCCTCAGGCTCAATTTTTTGTGTGAAAACTGTGTGAGTGTTTTTTGGCTTTGAGTTTCACTTTTTTCTTATTTATTAATTAATCTATGGTACCAAAATAGTTGTATGTAGTGTAATCTTTATAGCCTTTTTAGTTGAACTAGTTTTTTTTTTAAATAATGAATAAAGGGACTCCCTTGGAAAGTCAACGTGTTTTAATAGGTTATGGGCCCAGCACGCTTCCACTGCGCAACTCTCCTACAGTGATTTTATTTTTAGTTCACCTATACGAGTAATAGGTGTTCAATAGGCAAAACAATATGTGTTTTGCCTATTTATCAAGTCAAAGATTCATAGGTTATTAGAAGTTATTTGATATTTTTTGTTTGTCTTGTTACTTTCCTATAAATATACAGGTTTATTTCGTTTTCTAAAAGACTTTGCAATGTAATTATTTTCTAATCACTAAAACCCGCTTTTACAGATACCATTCTGTTTTAGTCGTGTATACAGATCCCCTTAATTCGGAATAGGGGCAGGTAGATGACGAAGCCAGGGGCATACTAATTTGCGTTGCAAGATTACAGGAAATCTTTGAGAGGTTTCTTGGGTATTTTGAGCTATTGCGTATCACGCAAAATTAAGCGTGTAACATACAAGAACTTTTAAGCAAAATATTTTATATTATTGACGGCTTTGTTGATTTAAATGTTTATATTTTAGTATAATATGTTTTTTATAACCAAAGAAAATAAACCCTCCTTTCAGGGCCGTCTGATAAAAAGGATTCACAATATTTAAATTTATGTGGATATTCCTAAATGGTATATCTCTAAGGACTCAGAAAACGAGCACAGTGTTATTAGGACTTTTCCCAGTGGGAAAATCCCAAAGTAACTTTGGATGTCCGAAGCTAATTAAAGGTCTGGACTGTTCCAGGTATTGACAAAAAAATTGACAGTTTTTACAAAACAGCCTTCAATCAAAATTCTGTCCCAGTAGAGGGAAATAGACCCAAATTACGGTCATGCGCACTCAGACGTATATTGCTTGTATTTATTGAGTAAGTAATAAAAGTTTTACAAGGTGCTGGCGACCGTAATTTTATGATAACGGTCTCACCGACATCAGGTCGTCTGGACGATTTATCTAGCAATTTCTCCTCATACAGGGTGTAACATAAAAAGATGAGAGAAGAGATAATTAAGATAATTTTTTTTTATATTATTTAGCTAATAGAATAAATATTGCTAGTGCTCTCAAACGGTGAAGGAAAACATCGTGAGCAAACCCGCGACTTAGTCAGCTCCGCACGTATTGACCATGTCTTTCCTGTGGATTAGGCCGACTAAGCTGTCAGGATGGTATAGGTGCTGGGCAAGCCTATTCCATCTAAAGTCCTGTTCACGTCCTTCAAACCAACGCACAGCAATGCTGATTGACGGCAGAAATAGGCAAGGTGGTATATATCACTGCGTGAGTTTCCTTTTAGTTTTCTAGAGATGTTCTTTAACACCCTGTGTTGAGGTACTTATTACTTTTATGTTCAGTATCTATGGTAATAAAACAAATATTAGACTTGACGTAACTTTCTCGACTAACTGTATTTTAAATGTATTTCAAGAAGCGAAGACATCGAAGACTATTTAAAAACTCTAACTGAGCTCATTTCCTGACACTTAAATAGGTGTTATGTGTTTTTATTTTCTATATAATTGACCTCAAAGGTTTGGTGAGCGCTGGGTCCTGCCCAGACATTTTGTAGCTACAAATCAAATCAATCAAAAGTGTATTTATTCTGTAGGATCGCAAGGATCACTTTGATCTTGGTTCCTAACGATTTTTACACAATCTTATTACAAATCAAAACAAGGATGAACTGTGTGAAAGACGACATGGATAAGAGAGGAGTGAATGCAGAGATGACGGCTGGCAGAGGGAAATGGAGGAGGAAGACAATGCCGACCCCACATAAAGTGGGATAAGGGCAGGAAGACGAGAAAAAAGTTTATCAAAATAAACTTTCTAGAACGTTGATTGAAGTTTGGTTCTAATAAATAAAACAAAATAACAAACAATTAATTATTTATATAAATTAGTATCACATTCAGAACAATACAAAAACAATAGTAAATCTACACGAAGATTTTAACTTGAGTTGTAAAAATTAGTTTCTTTGACAATTCAAGTTGAGATCTTTTTGACTTAGGCTTATTCATGGACAAAACTCTGACCTGAGTGGATCCTAGGTATAGTTTTTGTGACAATTTTAATGGATAACTGGCAAAAAAAAATGTTTTTATACACTACTAGCTTATGGGCCACCTGATGTTAAGCGGTAACCATCGCCTATAACAAAGCATTTCCTCGTATGTCATGCACGTCAAGAACGTGCCCTACGATGCACTGCCCTGCGTCCATCAACTTGAGGCTTACAGATGTTTCGCCTCACGTGCCTGTAATTACACCGGCACCCACACCCTTCAAACCGAAACACAGCTATGCTGCTTCACGGCAGAACTAGGCATGATGGTAGTACTTCCCCGGACGAGCCCTTCACAAGGAGCTCTACTATAAGGTCCACTCAGATCTTAGTAGGTTCTGTTCATGATTACCATCGTTACAACACTCAGATTGGTCCATTTTACGTCTTCGTATGAAGACCTAGGATCCTTTAATGTAAACATCAATGATATTTTAATTTCGTAAAACTAAAATTATATTTATAGAACTTATAAAATACATTATGGCATACGTGAAAAGTGATGTATGGATGTGGACATTCTTAAACATCCCCAAGTTTTATAAGAAACAGGAGGTTTGACGATATCTACCATGCCAGGAGATTACAGTTGTTTTTTTACAAAGGGTATCAAATATTAAATAGTTTTATATTTATAAATAATGCATTTACTTTTAAATTTCCACATTCACTGTTGTTTTTATGCACTTAATCGTATGCCGAACTTTATATTCAATTATTAAAATAACTTTATTAATACAATGCTCTATTTTACTAAAGGTAGGTATGTACACTAATACATAATGTACACTATACATAATATTACAGGTTTTTTTTCGTACACACATTTTTCTTTATTTTACCACATAAAAAAAATCTATATTTTTCAGTCAGTTAATCTCACGAGGATCTTGCCGAATTCATTGAATTATTCAACAATTTAAGCAAAGAAGGAAAGTGGGTTCTATAATAGAATTTTTTGTGACAAATATTTTATTCGTCTTCCGCAGCGATTATTAATAAATTATTTTCTTGCGTTTTCCACTTGAAAATTCCAATTTCGAAGATAATTTCTACCTACAAAACTAACACAGGTAATTATGTATTTAAACCTTGATTAACATTTCAAATTCTTTTTCCGAATTATTGACATACCTATATTTTTGGAATTCTCTTTAGTGATTTCAAAATATAAAAAAAAATAGAAATTTAAAAATGCCTTTTGTAAATAAAAAAGTAACAGTAGTCAAAAAAACTAGAAAACCGACTTTGTAACAAAACAGCTTAACCAATTTAAGAAAGAAAACATGAAATTAGCCTAACTAATTTTTCTTATGGCACAAGAATTTTTCATATCGGTTTATAAAAAAAAAAATGAATACCTAAATAATACCTTTAGAGTGATTTTAATTAGGCTTACCTCTTTGTTTTGTTGAAATGAGTTATAAATAGACGCATTTATACCACTTTGGATTATCCTAAAAATAAATTAACTTCTTGTGACTTGTTAATGTCATTGGAAAAAAGGACCTTAGTACTTGAATTTAAGTTGAAAATAAGCTTAAGCAGAATCAAGACGAAAAAATAGGAGGCGGAATTACGAAATCTCGTTGATTGACGTTTGAAGGAATAGGATTTAAACCGGAGCGGATCTTGCAGATTGGTTTTTTATGTATCTGTTTAATAATTTCGTCAACTTTAATCGACGACGAAAATTTTAGTAGCACTAAAAATTTCTTTAAGTTTCTAAGATTGGCAAAATTATAAAAATTGGTCGGTTTTTGAAAAAATAAAACAGACGACTCCAAATATTGCTTCTATAACACGTTCGTCGCTTTTAGTAAATTTAGCACCGAACGGAAAGCATAACTTATTCAAATCAGATCCAAGTTTCATAAAGTAACATAAAGAAAATTCAATTTAATATTACTTTAAGCTGTGAGCTTTAATAGCTATTTCTGTATTTTTGAGAAGAAGTTTTCCTTGTAGGATGTTTTTTATTTAATAATAAAAACTCAAGTTCATGTTGATGTACATTAGTGAAATTACGATTGCAGAATTTAAATAAGCTTAGAACTGGTTGGCACCTTTAATAATTTGGTAGCGTCGGCGGCAATCATGACAAGAAGCGTCTAATAGGTGTTACTCCAAGATGACCCTGGATTTTATTTTTAGATAAAATAGGCTTGGCCGAGCACTTATTTACTTACGGCTTACTCGTCTTCATTTTCAAAAAATATGAAGGCTTCCTTACGATTTTTCTTTACCGTTTGTGTCAGGGCGTGACATTTGGCACTATTTTTGACGTGACAACGTCTTATAATTCGATGGAGCCGGCTGCACGCGCGAAAAAACATGACTCATGCGGCGTCACCTCGCTCTGAGGCGTTCCATTTCAGGCTTGAAATGCAAGCCAGAGCGCAGAACGAGTGACAAAGAGCACAATCGTCCTCAGCGTTTGGCAGCGTTCGACATCTGTCTCTCTCCTACTTGAGTGAGCGATGCGTCCGCGTGGACAGCTGTATGACGTTGTCACGTTCAACTATCGTCAGTAAACCGACTTTACAGACGACCGATTTTTTTAAATTTGTAAAAAGTCTGATTCTAAAGTTTATGGTCTAGCGTCTAAAATCAATATGTCCGTGTCTTTGCAACATGTCCGCGGAGAGTGCATGTGCGGGCGCCGTCTTCCGTGAGGAGCGAGTGACCTGGCTGAGTTGCGTTGTTTGCCGCAGCTCTATGCCGCGCGGCGCACCGCAGCCGTATGCATGTCCGTTGAACCGAATAGTATTCATCTGTAGGGTTCATAAATATCAATCAAATACACACATAAAGCGAAAGCCACCAAATCAAATTAAATCACAAATTTATTCAATGGTATCGCAAGGGTCAATTTGAAACGTCTTAAAGCTAGGTGTGTCTAGGTGCCAGTTCCACGCGACCTAGCTTAGAAGAACAGGCAACTTCGGCTTGGTTGTGTGACAAAAATAAAAAAACTGCCAATGTACATACGAGTACGTCTCGCTCGCACATTTTGACCCTTTAAAAGATATTTTTGAGAACCACTGAACTTATATAACAAAACTTAAAAACAAGATTACTCACAATTTTCGATATACGCGGAATTATATTCAGCATTTCTATATTTTAGTGTGAATTTGATTCACAGAGTGCAGCGTCTTAACTTGACATTTTTCATTAACAAACTTTAAATAGAAAAGGAGGAGCTTCTAAACTCAGTTGTATTTTTTTACGGACCGCTGATGCCCTTTATTGTTTAGGATATCGAGTCTTTTCTAACCTCGTTTTCGTTTTGACCCACTTAAAATGATATAATAATTCAATCACTGCCAATTTAATACGATTATCAACACCTTGCATGTAATAATCCTCCCATCAATCATATATTATACAGCTTACCATATAAGTTTGCAACGGAAAGCAAACAAGTTGATTGATTACCTGCAAATAACATCTCTTGTGTGGTTCGTGGTAAAGCTCATAATCGCTTGAAGATCTTTCTGGCTTCTGCGTACAGCGCCACTGAAATGGGATATATTATTTTAATATACGGGGGTAAAATAACCTGATCACTTATGGGGCTTCGACCCTCGAACCAAATTAGCACAGGGCGTGTATTTTCAAATTACTGTCATCACGGTGTAGGATTCAGGTTGAAATTAAGTTGCCCTTCTTTTGCCTTGACGCAAGAACTTACTAAAGCTTGCTTGGTTGTTGTTTTGAACTGCGTGATAAAACTGTGCAAAAATAAGGAGTAGGTACATTGTTTACCATAAATAATCAAACCTCTGGATAGCCAATATTTATAGTTTCATAATACAATGAATAAATAAATGACAACTATTGTAAAAATGATGTCTTATACTCATTATGAAGCGCTTGTACGTAAGGGGAAATATTGCTAATTCAAAATCATATTTTTTGCTTGGTTACGTTAGTTATCTAGATAACTAACATTTGGCTTGAAGACTTTCCAGGACTGGATTGTCATAAATGACGTTATCTAAGAACACGTAATCAAAAATAAACTATTTTTCATCTGTCAAAGCAATGTTTCGACAACGTAACCAAGCGTTTGTTTTGGAATTGTTTTGGAAAAAAAATCTAAGGACTCAGACCAATTTCTCACGAACAGAGCCATGCCAGCTTATCCCAAAGTTTGGAACTCTGAAACGTAGGGGTTTACCGTAAAAGTTTGTTTGCAAGCGGGGCGCGCCGTGCAAAGCAGTTTCCGCGCCGACCGCTGGAAGTTCCGCGTCATCAGACAATACACTATTGGGTTAATAGCCGAGTTTGCGTGCCCTGCAACAAAAATTACGATAATATAATCTTAACTGATTTTTACTAGGCTTTATAAAGTTGGTGAACAAGTAAAATTAAAAGTGGAAAATTTTGTTAAATCAATATTGACAGCAGCTGTTGAAGGCCTCAAAAAATCTTAAAATAGAACTAGAACTGAAAGAAAACATATTCAAAAAAATATTAGAATATTGACAGGTCACTTTTTATTTGCTTGCAAAATCAGACGCTAAAAAAATGTTAGCGTAGCAACTAAATGCTACGGCAGTTGTACTACGAAGCTACGGCGTAGCACAAACCATAATTCAACTTCATTGTTCTTGTGCAAAAACTCTACGTAATTTTATATTCTTATATTCTTAATAGGTACCTATGCACTACCTTCATGACTTTAAAATGATGAGTGATGACCATGTGAAAATTATTAATTATCTAAACATTTTGACGTAGGTACATTTAGAAGTTTGAATACTCGTACGTATCTCATCAATGCATTTTGCTGAAATGTTCAAAGTCGATTAATCTTAATACGAGTTTCAACCCTCTACGGTTATTCGTAATTGACGGAGATATACTATCTACACGTTTCAGTTCAAACTAGTTTGAGACTCCCCTAAGAGTAGGTATAATCGACGCGAGAAATTACTCGCTCATAAATAATCTCTATCACTTTTATAATATGATTTACATTGTTATTTCATCGTTTTGATAATGTGTATCTAAAATACTTATTACTGCAAAACTTGCTATTCAACGAAAAAAGGTTGATGAATTTTCTGGGTTTTATAATAATTATATTATCTTTTGATAGTCCACACTCTATTTAATTTTATTTGAATATAATTAAATAATAATTAATAACCCTTTGAGAATAGCCAGTAGCTTCCTGTTTGGTATAATTAATTTTGTAACAAGTATAATGGGGTGTGCCTGGGAATATAACCTTCAAGCGAAAAATATCAAATTGTGAAATTATTGGATACAAAATTGTCTTATGCTCAGATTGACTGAGAGAGTCTGACGATGAAGATGACGTCAGTTTAAATAAGGCCTAGTTTTTGGCTTAACGTCATCTTTATCGTGAGATTTTCTCAGTCAATTTGAGCACAAAGCCTCTTAGTGGTCCCGTTTAAACAAAATTGATTCTTACCAACAAACAAAGCATACGGCAGCACAGAGCTCAAGTCCTTGGCATGGACCAGTCCCACGTCGAGCAGCAACTGTAGCGTGTTATACGGCAGCCAGCACAGCGCGAACAGCACGGCCAGCAGCAGCAGGATCCACGCCACCCGTTTCCTCTCCTTCATCAGTCGTAGACCCTGGGAAGTGCCAAGTCAAGAATTATTCAAACATTTTGCAAAGATAGATGATTCTACTTGATGAGTGATGCCTCTGGTGTTGCAAGCGTTCACAGGCTACGGTAACCGCTTTCCTGATGGAAAGCGGTTACCGTAGCCTGTGAACGCTGGAACGGTGGGCCGTATGTTGGTTTGCTAACTTAGTTGAATAAAAAAAAAAATCTAGGTGCCAGCTCCTCGTGACCAAACTTAAGTAAAGAAGTTTGCAGTTTTTACGATCATTTCAAAACGTCAAAAAGTTATCGAGCCCTGTTATATAGGATAATAAAAAAAATAAGAAATAAACTGTTGCCGACCCCTGTGACACAGTTTTTTATCACAGTTTATACCAAACCACTTCGGGCGTTCTAACCAAACTAGATTTATAATATCCAATCATAATTGTATGAGACAGCTACATATTGAGTTTAAATAACCTTTGACAAATAAATCCACAAGAGGCTTAGATAGCAGAAGACCCGCCCGGAGGCTATCTATACACCAAATAAATGTTGAGTAATCTTACCAATATTTCCACAGAAATGACTTTTTACTTAAAAAGTCTTTTGATCTTACTCCAATATAAGTTTTTCATGATTACTTAATACTTGTAAAAGTCTAAAGTTCAGCCAAAAGTAAAATAGCTAGTAACGTCAGATTCGATCGTAAAACGCTATCCATCAGTGATAATTTTTCCATCCCCACTTAAGCCTGCGCACACCTAGGTCACAAGCGATAGCGATCAATGAAACGCTGTCAAATATCACTGTCAAATTTGAAAGCGTTTCACTGATCGCTGACGCCAGCGACCTAGGTGTGCGCAGGCCTTTAGAGGTTTTAGAATTGATTGATGATAAAATGTCACGTGGAATTTGCAAATACGTATTTGCAAGTTCCACGAGACTGATTACGTAGGATGTCTAGAAAAGTAGGCAACAAACTTAAATGTAATGTACGAGTATTATTATTATAGATTTAGTTTGATTAAACAGCCCAAAGTGGCCTCACCCTTTTTGTGTGTTATTTGATTGCAGAATAATTATTTCTAGCTGCCTTATGTGAATAGTAAAAGAATTAAAATAGAAGATTTATTTAAAAAACTTAAATTCTACATAACTTTTTATAACACAATCTGTTCTGTTAAATTACGTAGTTACCTACGACAGGATCGTTTCAGGGCAGTGGTCCAACTGATCTGTCCAATTAGTTGGACTACGGGCCTTCTATTTTTGCCGTTGGACCACGGCACCTTAGTAAAGTTCCCAGATCCAATTAAAACCATTTCAAATGATACAACTGCAATTGTAACCACAGCACATTTTTAATGAAATAATTAGTTTTTACAACGTGTTTGATGTTTTTTTTGTTTTTTTCTTATGATGGGGCCAGATTTGGCATGTTTTTACTTCTATAAGGGCCGCACCTCAATAACAGATCTCGCTGCTGCGAACCAACTATCTTTTATAAATGTAAAAAGTCTATAATGATGTCATCTAACAAGCCAAATTGATAGATCTATGAATATAAACTTTTGACATTTGCGATGAACAAGTCCGACTACGTTTCGAAAATGTTCAAACTGGTGCTAGTCTAATCGTTAATAGGACGGACGCAGACGTTAGATCCACCTGTCGGAAAATTTTGCCTATTCAGATTACCAAGAGCTCCAATTTCCTTCAGAATCTATTGGCTCACTTAATTGTCACCAATGTAAGCCGAAACTTAGTTCGGAACTTTCCTTCTTAAGGTCTGCGCACATCTAGACGATGGCGATGGAGATCAGCTGAAACGTTGTAAAATATTGCTGTCATATTTAATATTTAATAAAACAAATAATATATTGCGGACAATCTACACAACACTTTCTAGCCCCAAACTAAACTTGTACTATGGGAACCAGATAGCTGATATAATACTTGTATTTTTTTTTTGTAAACACATTCATGGAATACAATATAACAGCCAGACAGAGAAGAAACACCTGCGTTCACCACACTATCTTTTACGACGAACCCACGCTCTCCATCGCCAAAGGCAGAGCTACTGCCAACTAAGCTGTAAAGGCAAATAACTTGACATGAACTTGTCAGTCAATTTGACAGTTATCACCATTGCCATCGCCTATAGATGTGCGCAGGCCTTTATTCATGTTCCCTGATACTTCATTAAGGTGAAAACCACCGTCGATGTAGTTCTCGATACTACCTTTTGATCCTTCATTAGGTACGTTAATTATGAATTCAATTTTGTTACGAATACATCAGTTCATGAAATAGCCTTGGTGTTGATTTAAATAGAACACAAGCGTGTTAAAGCGTCACTTTTCTGACGGCATAACACATTTTTCGTCCTGTTTGTCAATTGCCCCTTTGTTATTTTGTTTGCATGATTAGCAATAGCTTAAAATATTTGAACGCCTAGAGCAGATCACAGTGGTATTTCAACAATTATTATTGTATGTTACATTTAAAAAATGTGTTTCACAAATCTTCATCTTCTTTCTGCCCTTATCCCGCTTTATGTGGGGTCGGCACAACATGTCTTTTTCCTCCATTCCCCTCTGTCAGCCGTCATCTTTGCATTCACTCCACTCTTTTAGATTATTGTTTATAAATTTATCTTTAGTTTTGCTTTATGATAGCAATTTAACATTAAACTTTGCATGTCGGTCTCCAACTAAGTATGTGGTACTACATTATTAGTAATAAGAAGTTTTTCAAAATTGACCACACTTCAAGCGAATAAATGCATTTCATTTCATTTCTCATAACCATGTCATCTTTCACACAGTTCATCCATGTTTTCCTTGGTCTACCTCTGCTCACATATCCATCCACATCCATACTCATTACTCTCCTAGTCACATGACTGTGTTTCACAAATAAAGAATTGAATTGACATAAAGTTTCCATTGTGAGTAGAAAGTAGTCTAATGGCTTTAACTTTCAATACAAACGTAGCCAACAGAAGACACTGCTCAACAAAGTGTATCACTTAAGTGTACAACAAGTGTAGTGCTTTGTCTTATCTTGTTATTGGCTCTTACAAAACCAGGATTTTAAAAGCGCCAGGATTTAGGAGCAACTAGTACATTATATGAAATGAAATTGTTTATTGCATAAGTACAGTTTTACATCAGTTTAGTAATAGTAGGTACTAGAAAGAGCGCAACACATTCAGGTGCTCGTCAAACATGTATGTATGATGTATGTACATATGTATAATGTATGTGTATTCTTGTGTAGGTACAAGGAATGTAAACCACTGTTTGGAAATAGAATATTTTTAATTGGTAAAATAATATTCTGACATAGGATTAACAATATTCAATAAGCTAACATAATTGTGCTATGTATTTTATCATGTTTGTGTTTAGACTGTCGATAATTTAATTACCTACGCATCATACAAAATGAAGCCTCGTCTACCCTTTATCTTTATTGGAAATGTTTTCTCTACTTTCTAAGCGGAGTATTATATTTTTTTTGAAAGTATATTTCACAATCTACCTACGAGTATATTTCATTGATTTGGTAACGAAAGATTCCAAAGATTCTATACTGTAATTACTACGTTTCTTAGAATAGTTTGGTAACTTATTAAACCTATTCTCGTTATTATATCAAAATAAAAGTAATAACTCGAGAAATTTTGGGTCGCTGCTCAAAAATCATTTTGTATTGTCTGTGAATCTAGGACCTAGATTTACTAGATATAGATTCTAGGTGGATATGTTAAAAGAGATAGCAATGTTTGAAATAAGAATAAATAAATAAACAATAAGCAAATAAACAAAAAAATAAGAGCGAACAGTGTGTAGTCTGATGTGTATCATTGTGTACTTAATCAATCAATCAAATATTTATTCAGTAGTCACAGTATCACAAGGATTACCTTGAAACGTCTTAAAGCTAGGTGTTTATAAATATGTAATGTTAACCAGTTTTGGGAATAGGCCATCCCTAATGGAATCAAGCAAAGAGTTCCATCTCTAGTTGAGAAAAAGAAGAAGAGATATGGCGGCGTTACATAGAGTTGTATTATCTGGAGTGTAATAAAGTTAAACAGAGTTGTGGCTATAATCAATGAAGAGTTTTCGTGCTAACAGTAAATACATTTTTAGGATCAAAACACTAATTCAATTTAAAGCACCAATGAATCCCAATGTCAGTCAGTCAGTCAAGTATATTACATTAATTAATATACCAGCTGTCTTACTAACCATTCGTGTGAACTCTTAACTTCTAATGTAATGCTCTATGTTTATTTTATTATATTATTGTATGTGTTGTGCTTTAGGAATGGATCGTGCTGACATCTGAATGAACAAATCTTTAATTTAATTTAACTTTAATACATTTAAAAAAACCATAGTTTTTTAAGGCTTGTCAAAAACAAGGACTGTCTTTTTAAGTGACAATAGCATTGTTCCGTACATGGAAAAATCAGTCTTTTAATAAGTCGATTATGATAATGATGTTTTACCTGTTGCATGCTGACATTTCCCTCGTCGACGTCGAACGGCGGTCTCACGGAGCACAGAGTTCGTCCCATGCACGCGTATGACATTATTGTTATTGATCCTGCAGACAAACAAACACTGGTCACGCTGGTGGTCACACTGGTTGTGGTGGTATCATGTGTGATTCACAAGAATGCAGCTCAAATTACTTATAGATGAGGCTTACATTTTTAAAGACTTATGAGCGTGCAGTGTATAGTCTGATGTGTATCCGTGAGTACCATCCCCTGCTTATAAGTTCGTATAAAGTCGTATAAATTTTATATTTATTGGCGTGTTTGGTACGGTGTGGATCAGTGAACGTATTTGTGTGACTTTTTTTTTAAATAATTCTACGAAACGATTGATGTGATGCTTCTGATGCATACGATGCGGACATGTAGTATAAAATACACTTTCTGAAAGATAGTGAGGATAACATTAGTTTGACATGAGTCTGCTTAGCTTAGACAATTACTTCTATGGGATTCGTTTTCTGTAATTTTAGGAAGTCACATAGCTTTTTCATCTAATGGTTTTTCTGATGTTATTTTGAGTTTTGTTGTGTAATTTCGGTGGTAAATTTAAACCAAGATTGCTTGAGGTCTTAGCTCAAAGTGTTAACAGTTGGAATGAAAATCAATTAAGAAGAAGAAAAATTACTTTTATTTAATTTCTCTTGCCGCAAGCGGGTTCCACAAATACAAAGTGGATCTTATTTAGTCGTCCTGTAAACTCGAACGTGGCAAAATTGTGACGTAGCAACGTAACAGCGGCTTTTTGACCGAGTTGTTGATGGTGAGACCGATTAGTTTTGTTCTTAAAGATCGTTTTGTTATAATAGTATTTTTACAAGGGTATTTTTCGCGTACTGCCTTATTTTATTTATTTTTCTTACGTTTCGGATATGTTACGATAACCGCGATCGCGGGCAGACTGGAGCATTGACATGAGTGCTACCGTCACGTGCGTCGTTGAGAAGTGTTGGTAGTATCAATAACTACCCTCACTGATTTTAGATAGGTTTAAGAATTATTTAAAAATAATATTGCTATCTACTTTTGTAGCTAGCAATAAGCTGTAGCATTTATTAACTCTTCAATTTTCATGGAACGAGTTTTTTATTGTATGTTACTTGTTTTCTGGCTTCACTGCTGTTCTTACCAAAGTAATAAATTATTGTTATTTCTTGAGGATGTTTATTTCTCGGAAAAAACTCGTAGAATCTTTTACAAGCAAAGTTGGTTAGAAAAAAAATAAGATTGAATAACCTCCTACATAGATAATATTAAGAATACAGCCCTGAAGTAAATACTGTTTGATCAAGGACAGGCTGCGGGTCCACCAGAGACGGGCGAGAATGCGTAATGAAGGATAATTATGTTTACTAAAAACCAATAGAATAATTTCATTTACCACAAACAAATCAGCTCGCTCAGCGTAGGTAATAACGGCTTAGTGGAGCGAGAGATTCGTACATATAAAAAAAAGTTAAAGATGTTTGAGAGAGATTTTGTAATAGAGATGTGTGCTAGAAACAGGAGCCTAATTCTCGGCTCATCTCAATCATTTTGCAATTTTATTTTCTTGCTTCTTTTCGAAGAGATAATGGATGATTTCCTTGAGTAATTAATCGACGACCTCATCGTAAAAGCCTCGACAGCTACGATATACGAAGAACGTAGAAAAAGTGCGGGGTTGTGCAATGCCAATGTTTATTTCAGGGACATTGAAAATCTCGGTTGGCCCGAGAATTAGGCCCCAGATGTCCAAACGCAAGAAAAAAAAATTGCAGTAACTAAATCAGTGTTTGTCAGAGTTTATCTGTAACTCTGACAACAAACACTGATTTAAAAAAAACTGAAACTGAAACTAAGCATTTGCATCGTTTCACAGTGTGTGTGTGGCTCGCACCACCCAGCTACCACATACATCTCTGGTGTGTATGGATTCCATTTAAATTGCAACCACAGGACCTTATAGAAAAGCACAATTCCTTAGTTTTTTCGGTAGTCATCCGTTTGTGTAGGAACCTATACTGTTAGCAACGTCACCTAGAATAAGATTAGATTTACGATTTTTATTAAGAAAAACGATTTGCTTTTGCTAGAGAAAACGCTAGAAAATTCCTATTGTAATTGTTCTAGAATAAGTTGTTTATTTTTAACCTCGGGCCGCGCACAGAGCGAGATAGATATACTAATTAGACAAAGACGGCTAGCTAAGAACATTCGAGATAATTTCAGATTGTTCCATAGACAAGGACAGACATATACGATAGAAAAAGATAGATAGCTAGTCAGACAAAGATAGAACGATATTGTAAGAGTAGGACAGATAGCGAGGAATTCGTATATAAGAAGCGCAGATAGCCCGCGAAAGTTAAGTTTAATAAGTTTGAAAGTTTGAAAGTTTAACAGTTTAACAGTTTTAATTTTAAAGAACAAGCCTGAAGAAATAAAAGTTCAGAAAAAAAGTTTCGGTTCAAGAAAAGTATTGTATCAGTTGTTTTCTTAGAAGAAATAAAGAAGAATTTTTGGAAGACTGGTGTTTCAATTGGACCCTCGCAAGCTTCGCCGAAAACCAGCGCATAGAACATACAGCCCACAGAACCACCACAATTTTTGGTCCTTCGAGCGCCGGATAGAAGAAAGAAGATGCCGATCGTCCGTTCACGTTCGCCAGTCGCCAAGTCCAGAGCGGACAAGGAAGATTCTGCTGGAGCGTCGACCACTGACTGGTCGATGGAGATTCCGGCAACAACTGATACTGGAACCACGGAGGCTTCCGCCGGGACAACCGCGTCGCGCCGCACCGTAGCTGCCACTAGCGCAGCATTGGAGCCCGCCGCTTCGTGCATAGGGAGGAGGACTCGCGCCGCGTTGGCAGCAGCTACCGTAGTTGCCGCCCCTCCCCCGCGCCCCGACGGCACCGCCGCGAAAGAACCGAAGGCCGCTCAGACCCGAACGTCTAAGCAGGCATTGACCACGCCCGCGAGCGTGAGTCTCGCGTCCACGTCCGCGCATGCTACCGAGCTCGGCCACTCTGAGCCCGTATTTGCACGCCCCGCGTCGGTATCCGCGAAGCTCACCCCCGCGTGGGTGATTGCGCCCGCAGCCGAATCTGCGGCCACGCAACGAACGAAACTGAAGAATATTGGAGGGAGACCTACCGCCCTACCGTGCGCGTCTTCAGAAACCGTCATCCAGAGGAAACCGGAGAGATCTACGAGATCAAGTAGAAGAACGGAACTGGAAGCTCTCCGAGAACTGCAGCAGAAGCAATTGGAAGCCGCACAGGCTGCCGCCGCGCTAGCCCAGACGAATCTGGAGTTAGCAGAATACGTTTCTGAAGAAGAATTGGATGAAGAATATGAAGTTGAACGATCTACCCACGTCGAACAATGGGTACAACAGACGAACTATTTCGAGAACCCAGAACCAATCGAGAACGAGCCGACTCAGAAGAATGAAATAAAGGAACTCGCCGAAGCTATCATGAACGCCACCAGATCGGTACGACCAAGCATAACCGTGTCACCGAAGATTTGGGACCTGCCAGAATTCAGTGGGTCTCATGAAGAATGGCTGCCATTCAAAAGGGCATATGAAGATAGCGCGGCGATGTGTACGACCGTACACAATATGGCTCGCCTCAGGAAGGCAGTGAAAGGAGCTGCCAAAGAAGCCATCAGAGGATTACTGTTCGTGACTTCAGACCCCCAGGAAATCATCGCTGCACTAGAACGACGCTTCGGGAGACCTGAACAACTGGTACTGGCTGAGCTACAGAAGATTAAGGAGCTACCACGCATCGGAGACACCCCGCGAGAGATCTGCATCTTCGCCAGTCGCGTGGGAAATGCGGTTACGACGATAACCACCTTGAAGAAGCCGCACTACCTGTACTCACCAGAAATCAGCCGAAGCATCACAGAAAAGCTCTCGCCAATACTCCGGTACCGATGGCTGGACTACAGTGCACGCATAGGCGATGAAGAGCCAGAACTATTGAAAATGAAGAAGTTCCTAGAAGTGGAAGCAGACCTGTGCGGAAAGATCGCGCCACCGGAACTGGTCATTAAGAAACGATATCCGGTGCACGCCACCCACGAAGAAGAATACTCCGAGTCAAGCACAGTTGCTGCGACCTCCGAAGGATTTAAGAAGTTCTGTGCTCACTGCGAAGGCGAACATTGGATCACCGAGTGCAAGATATTCAGGGACACATCGCACAACGAGCGCTGGGAAATTGCTGTGAAGAAGAAACTGTGCTTCAAGTGTCTGCGCAGGCGACACGCAAGACAGAACTGCCGAAGCCAACCCTGCAGGAAGTGCAAGAGGCCGCACCACATCATGCTGCACACAGAACAGACTTATAGAGCTCCAACCGCTCAACCACCTGCAGCAGCGCCTCAACCAGCAAGAGAAGAAAGCGTAGTGAAGCCAGTATTTACAGCAACCGATGGAATGAAAACATACTTGAAGATGGTCCCAGTGGATATATACGGCCCGAAAGGATCGACTCGCATCTTGGCACTGCTCGATGAAGGTTCAACAGTGTCACTGATAGACAAGAGCGTGGTCGATCGCATCGGAGCCACCGGAAAAAGAGAAGCACTCACCCTTGAAACTGTTGGCGGAAAAATAATAGAAAAGAAAGACTCCCAGAAAATGGATTTGAAAATAAAGGGAGCAAAACGAAGAGATCGAAGAACACTCCAAGGAGTACGAACAATTGAAAATTTGAAGCTGTCGCCTCAGACCGTCAGCAAGAGCACCATTGAAGGGTGCAGCCATCTGAAAGAAATGATGGACGAACTGATCTATGAAAATGAAAGCCCGACCCTACTGATCGGTCAAGACAATTGGGATCTGATCGTATCCCGGAAGATCTTGAAAGGGAAAAGGAACGAGCCCGTCGCGTCACTCACCAGCCTGGGATGGGTGCTTCATGGAAGCAGCACCGGATCTGCCGCTGCACCAGTCTACTACGTGAACCACTGCCGCCAGACAGAAAATGAAGAAGCGATCGAAGAATTAATAAAACGACACTTCGACTTGGATTCGATCGGCGTGCAGCAGCGGCACCCAAGTAACGACGCTGACGGAAGAGCTCTTGAACTATTGGAGAAGACTACCAAAAAGCTATCTGGCAGGAGGTACGAGTCTGGACTGCTGTGGAAGAAGGAAGATGAGAAGCTGCCGAACAACTACGCGCAGGCCTACAATCGTCTGCAGGGCGTAGAGAAAAGATTGGATAAAGATGCAGCTCTCAAAGAAGAACACGGCAAACAACTGCAGAAGCTCTTTGACAGTGGATACGCCGAGGAAGCCCCAGCAGACTCCACTCCAGATCGAACGTTCTACCCACCTCACTTCTCCGTAGTGCATCCCGTCAAGAAGAAAAACCCAGAATCTGTAAGAACAGCTAGAATCCAAGGACCAATGATACCGGACCTGAACAGATTCTCAAGCTGGACGCGCCTACTCTGTGCGACAGCGAGAGTCTTCATGTTCTTGGATTTGTGTCGAAGAAAGAAGACCAGCGCGAACGCTGCCAGAGAAAAGAACTGGAAGCCATATAAGAAGAAACAGAAGATCAGCAAACCGCATGCTCGAACACAAAACCCGGAAACTAGAAAATGGCTACCAGTAGAACCTGAACACTTAAGGAAAGCAGAAAAAGCTCTCAACAAACAGACTCAAAGAAGATCGTTCCAGAAAGAAATAGAAAACCTCAAGAGGAGCAAGCCGCTTGATAACAACAGCCGTCTGAAGAAAATCGACGTGATGCTAGATGAAGATGAAATACTTAGACTCAACAGCAGAGCGATGAACATCAGGAACTTTGGATCACAGAACTTGAGATTGCCTATCATAGACGGGAAGGATCGTGTGCCACAACTACTGATAGAACATTATCATCGCCATTTACATCACGGCAACCACGCAACGGTCATCAACGAAATACAACAGAAATTCTGGATCCTGTCGCTACGGAACGCTGTGAAGAAAGTATCGCATCAGTGTCTTTGGTGCCGAGTGAGAAAATCAAGACCGGAAGTAACGCCGCTGGGAAACTTACCTCAAGAACGTTTGGCGCACCACCAACCTCCGTTCACATGTACTGGAGTTGACTACTTTGGCCCAATGCACGTGACGATAGGGAGCAGAAAGGAAAAATGCTGGGGTGCGCTCTTCACCTGCTTAACCACGAGGGCGATACATCTAGAACTGGCGGCATCACTAGACACGAGCTCCATGATAATGGCGCTACGAAGAATGGCGGCTCGAAGAGGAACCCCCCGATCGATTTACAGCGACAACGGAACGAACTTCGTCGGAGCGGACAACGAACTGAAAAGAGAGCTCGCGAACATGCCTCAAGAAATCGTCGAGGCAGCAAGACGAGAAGGAATAAATTGTAAATTCATTCCACCTGGAGCACCCAATATGGGAGGTGCCTGGGAACGAATGGTGAGGTCAGTAAAGACAGCACTCGCAGCCGTACTTGGAGAGAAG
Organism: Thera obeliscata; assembly: GCA_947578465.1. Lineage (NCBI taxonomy): Eukaryota > Metazoa > Arthropoda > Insecta > Lepidoptera > Geometridae > Thera > Thera obeliscata. The sequence continues at coordinate 14,317,501 of OX387912.1, read as the reverse complement.
AGTCCACCAGAAGAGGTCTTACACACCCTTTTAACGGAAGTTGAACACACGGTGAACTCTCGGCCGCTGACGCACCTCGTGGCGGATCCGACAGAAGGAGAAGAAAGTCTGACTCCAAACCATTTCTTGATCGGAAGATCCTGCGGAATGACTGTCTTGGGAAACTTCGATGACACTGACCTCATCGGGAAGCCGAACTGGAAGATTGCGCAAAGACTGGCAGACCACTTTTGGAACAGGTGGTTGAGAGAATACCTGCCGACCTTCATGCCAAGGAAGATGAATGGGCAGGAGCGCATTGTTTTCGAAAAAGGCGATGTAGTAATCATCGCGGACCGAACCTTCCCGCGCAACACATAAAAATTCCTATTGTAATTGTTCTAGAATAAATTGTTTATTTTTAACCTCGGGCCGCGCACAGAGCGAGATAGATATACTAATTAGACAAAGACGGCTAGCTAAGAACATTCGAGATAATTTCAGATTGTTTCATAGACAAGGACAGACATATACGATAGAAAAATATAGATAGCTAGTCAGACAAAGATAGAACGATATTGTAAGAGTAGGACAGATAGCGAGGAATTAGTATATAAGAAGCGCAGATAGCCCGCGAAAGTTAAGTTTAATAAGTTTGAAAGTTTGAAAGTTTAACAGTTTTAATTTTAAAGAACAAGCCTGAAGAAATAAAAGTTCAGGAGAAAAGTTTCGGTTCAAGAAAAGTATTGTATCAGTTGTTTTCTTAGAAGAAATAAAGAAGAATTTTTGGAAGACTGGTGTTTCAATTGGACCCTCGCAAGCTTCGCCGAAAACCAGCGCATAGAACATACAGTCCACATAACCACCACATATACAAACGGCGCATGATCGCCTTTCTACTTTTTTCTGTATTCTATGGTTGCAACACTTGCAACGGTAAACATAATCATAGATTATCAATAGTTCTTTTACGAGCAAATAGCTCGCTTGTTTTTAAAAATAGATTTTTACATATTAACATCAATTAAGTATGTATTTACAAAAAAAAAGTATGTAAGTATTATATCAGCTACCTCGTTCTCATAGTACAAGCTCGGCTTAATTTGGGGCTAGATAGTGTTGTGTGTATGTCAACAATATTTATTATTATTATTAATGATAAAGTTTAGTTTATTTTTATTTTTATAAACGTTATCTCGAAATCTTGGAGTCCATATTTCTTATAATGTACCTGATAAATTTAGTAACACTGTATGTTCAGTCAATGAACATGCATGTTCATACTAGAGTATGAACATTATAATTCTAGTACCTACCTATACCAAACTATAATAATTTAGTACTCTAAACCACGGTCCATCGGCACATTCGACACATCCCAAAACTGCAGCGTCAGATTGACACAGTTACAGAGTTCGTCTTAAATGAGAGCAGCTGTGTCGGCGTTTACACCGACGACACACTAGGTAAAAATTGTCTTAGGTATATAAGGTCATTATTTTGTAGAATAAATCAATTACCAACCAGTCACCGAGTTTCACTCATCTCCGCAACCATACCTAGAAGTCACCTAGCTTCCGCTGGAAGCCCTGCCCAGGAACACCTAGCTTCCACTGGAAGCCGCCCAGACGACCCCAGCACCCACGGAACAAGCTGCCCAGACGACCCCAGCAACCACGGAACAAGCCGCCCAGACGACCCCAGCACCCACGGGACAAGCCGCCCAGACGACCCCAGCACCACGGAACAAGCCGCCCAGACGACCCCATTGATGTAGTAAGACTTCAAGTTTTAATTCTACAAGATCCTTGCTTCCAAAATTATTTTTGTACATTTGCAAAGAGCACAGCACCTTTCAAATTTCAATATTCTATTACTTAGTAGGAGAGACATTGACATCCATGGGAGGTCATGTTAGGGTTTCCAACTTTCTGTCTTTTCTTTTCTTAAAGAAGTGGGCTAGATGAATTTAGTCGCCAGTTCACACGAAGCCTTAAGAAGTCGATTTTATGCGTTGTGTTTATTATGATGTTTTTTCTACATTCCAGCAGCGGTGTTACAAAAGTAGCAAATTTATTCTATAACACATTAATACCTTTGCTTTAAGTATGCTCTTAGCAAATTGCCTTTAGTTACATACCCATTTCCTTAAACCCTCACCCCCATTAAGTTGGATTGGCACCTCACTCAAATCAGTCAAGCGAGTAGAGTAGGTACTTATAAATTGACACGACAATTTTTGAAGTGAAAATTTCTTTAGTATTTTTTGAGATGGGAAAAAACCAATGAAGTCGTGATCCTGTAACCGTTACCGTAATTGTAACTGACACCTCTTCAGGTCACGGTAATTGATCAATTCACTTCTGTTTGCATTCTTCAGTGCAACGATATCCCCCCCCCCCTCCCTCTGAATTCCTAAAATCATCATCATCATAATTTTAGCCCGGTATCACCCACTGCTGGGTATAGCCCTCCTTCGTCTGTCTGCGTTCGTATGTGCGTCTTTTGTCCAGTTGTTTCCTACGACCCTTACGATGTCGTCAACCCATCGCGCTTTCGGACGCTCCAAATTTCCACCATTCGGTCAAGGCTTTACTCTACCGGCCATCACCACGTCTAGCCAGGTGTCCTGCCCAACTCAACTTGAGATTTACCGCCCTGTCACCGACGTCGTAGACCTTTGTACGACGACGGATCTCAGTGTTGCGAACATGGCTCGCTAAAAGTGTTATGCCGAGCATGGCTCGCTCCATGGCCCTTTGTGCAACTCGTACTTTAATTCCTAAAATGTGAGTCAGTAAATCCAAACTAGGTTAACTATCTTAAGATGTTAGCATGTCACAACAGTTACCACGGACCAAAACATCAAACTAAACCCTTCTAACCGGATTAGATTTAACTAACACTAGACACCGCTGCCTGTAACTAAGTTTTAATTATGTTGCCTTAAATAATGAGCGTAACTTATTTACCTAGTTTAGTTGGAGTTTGTGCACTGCTATGAATATGATAAATAAAATTAGCTCAAAGGTGTTTAAAGACAACAAACACTAGAATGAGGTCATATCATTTCTCTTTTGCTAAGCTTGGTGCAGACAACGACCAACTTAGTCGAACAAGTTTACTGGAATGACTAGCCTCTCAGCTCAGTTGGTAGTATCTCTTCCTTCCTTGCTGTAGGTCGTGGGTTCGATCATCGACGAGAACAAATATTTGAAAGGTGAAAATAGATGTTTGTTCTCTGCCTGGGTGTTATATTATATTGTAAGTATGTTTTTACAAAAAAAAATGTCATCAGCTATCTGCTTTCCATAGTACAAGCTTTGCTTAATTTGGGGCTAGATATTGTTGCGTGGATTGGCCACAGTATGTATTTATATATTTAACATCTTTTTTTCTGGGTTTTGCAAAGACAACTTCAAGTAGGCTGGTTTCAGAATACTTTTTTAGAGAATTTTAGATAGAAACACAAAAAATAACATTAGCTTGATAGATACTAACATCAGGTAAAGGTCTCAAACGAGGACGTGACGGGAATCGTACATAACGTGCTGTCCCTTCCCGTCCGTTTTCTCATCACATCATGTTACTAAGAATTTTGGCCGATGACGAACAAAAAGCACGCTTCTTATTCTAAGACTTTTTATACAGTTTTATCTTCGAGCAGGCAAACATATGTTTGCCTGCTCGAAGATAAAACTGTATAAAAACTGTGTAACTGTGTGCAAGCATCTCTGGGAGCTAAGATCCACCCTATATAGGGTGGATCTTAGCTCCCAGAGATGCTTGCAGTGCTGTTTTAAGACTTGAAGAGTATATGAGTGCAGGTTCAGTTATGCAATCACCAAACAGGCACACATTTTCTACTTCTTGTCATGTCACAACCTCGTTAAAACTAGTTTGGAGAAAGAATTTGAACATTTTTGTATTGATGCATTACAACGCCACGATGTGGTTCAAAGTTAGGTAATTAGTTTAAAATCCTCATAAAAAAGTAATTTTTCCTCATAAATTTGCTACTTAAAATACTTACCTCGAGCAGTGAACCCTTCATAATTATACTTAGGCAATCAGATGTTATCGTATACTGTTGTTTATTTTATTTTATCTGTAACCTTAAAATTAATGTTTTGGTCACAACACAAAACAACGCCAAATTGAAATCATTCGGCCTAATATTTCATTTCAATATTACCCCTGAGGTCAAATGGCTCTATTTACTCGCTTTTATTTGTTATTTGACGGGTCGTTGAGTTTGGCAGATCAAAAGTACCTACTATCAGCTGAAAAAATAAGTTATTAATGTTTCTAACTTGTACAGGTTAAATTCTTACTTGCTATTTTTCTTATAAATATAAGTTCTCATAATCATGTACATTATATTCTCATAATAAGGTAGCTTATGCAAATAACTAACAAAAAAACAGATCTGGCCTGTTAGTTTTATGAATACAATTATGTTTTCACGAATTTCCAAGTGCGAATACAAAATATTTATTTACGTGAAATATTGTTTAGAGCCTAATAATATTTAGACGCTTACTAAAAACTTTTTAGTGAGTACCTGAACCTCTCAAAAACAGTCTGTTAATTTAATCAATAGAGACATTTCAAATTACAATAAATCAAATTAAAAAAATATGCAGACTATTTTTATAAATAACTCCGAAACCCCGAATACCTTTTGTTGCACACTTAAGATCGATGGGGATTTTTAAAGCTTTAACCCTACATGAAAACGCAATTTAAATTTAATCATTGCTTAAAGTTAGCCCTGTCACTGTTTGTCATTACCCAGTGGTAAGACAAACAGTGACACTCAGGCTGTGAAATGATCTCCCTGCTGAGGTTTTCCCTAAGGACTATAGCATGGGGTTCTTCAAAAATAGCGTTTAAAAAGTTTTAAAGGGTCGGCAACGCGCTTGTGATGCCTCTGGTATTGCAGGCGTCCATAGGCTACGGTAACCGCTTCCCATCAGGTGGGCCGTATGCTTGTTTGTCAACTTAGTTGTATAAAAAAAAAAAAGAGATGGCAATAGTTTATCTTTTGACATATTTTTATGAGTAAGGCCATTTATTTTTTGTAATGGTAAACCAGTATTTGGCTCTGTGGAAAATTGTTAATTGACCACTATTTTTACGTATAAATTGACCGGATTACTGAATCAAAAACTGAACTGGTATACTGAATTAGTAAGTTGAAGTGGCAATGGGCAGGTCATATAGCTCGCAGAACTGACAACCGTTGGGGAATAAAGATTCTCAAATGGCGACCACGAACCGGAAGACGAAAAGTAGGGCGCCCACCCACCAGATGGACTGACGAAATTGTTAAGATCACAGGAAGTCGATGGATGGAAAGGGCTCAGAATCGTTTTTCCAGGAAATGTGTAGAGGAGGCCTATGTCGAGCAGTGGACTTCTTCAGGCTGATAATAATTCACACATTTTGTGATGAGTGCGTATACTTTTCATTATTATACTTGTAATAGAAGATACTGACCGGGTATGGCGTACACCAGTGTAAAGCTCAGCATCCCAAACTGCTTTCTGGTGTCAGCTCCAGGCCACTCCTCTGTGCAGAAATGCACCTCTTTCGTTTCTATCTAGAAACAAAGTTTCAACTTGTAATAGCGTTTTAAAAAAAGAAAATTTCAAAATATTTACAAAACATGGCTCCGTTACAAAATAGTAAATGTGTCAGCTGACAGCTCAGTCAGAAAGAATCGGAAGTGTCCCCAGGACACTTTCGACAAAAATCTCTGGACTGGATTTGAACCCTTATCAATAGACCACCAGTATCCTCAGGTAACCTACTCTCGATCCCAAGAGTGGCGAAGACGTAAGCTCTGTTGAGATCTACGCATTAGGTACTTTGAAATAGTTTGGTTTATTGTTTACCAATCGGAAACATTCCCAAGACGTTGGCTGAATGACAATGCTGATATAATTGCTCAGATCAATACAAACCAGCACTCGAGTCACGTGGCTTTGATTACACCACGTATTTTTATATACAGGCTCATTCATTCATCCACAGCCGACTTCACCCACTGCTGGGATAGGCTATGTATACAGTGGCGGATTAAAAATGTTCGTCGATTTTCAACTTGATTTGTTCAACGTATCACGATCACATACTACCTTTTGAAATTGTGTTAATAAAATAACAAAATACTGTAAAGGTTGTTTAAACGTTACTTTGAATAGACAGAATACACCGAAGTTAACGTCACAAATATGTCAAAATGTGTTCATGATCAAGGCACTGGTGCAAACGAAAACCGACTCTAAGGTGACGAACATTTTCATACCGCGACTGTACTTTTAATATAGTAGGAGGCAACAAATATTGCATATCGGCTAATTTTGGCATCTTAGGGTGTTATTAATAATCCCGGCGCAACGCTGGAGTAGTTAAATCGTGTTTTGTCACATTTGTTCAAGTTGACAATTGCATGTCAATGCAAGAGACAAAACACGGATCAACTAGTCCAACGCTACGCCAGGATTATTAATAAGACCCATAGAGCGTAGTGTGCGTCAGAATGAGATAGCGCTCTACAAAAGCAGAAACGCCGATGTGCAATATTTATTGCCTATAACCATGCTTGTAGTAGAATATCTCTCGCATCAAATCTCTCCCATTGACGTTTTGACTTGAGATATTGATGATGATGATAACCTACGATAAAAGGTACTTCAAAATTGCATATTTTTAAAGGTCTTGATAAAATTAGTTTTAGTTTCAGTGATCATTTTAGAACTTTAAAGTTTATTTAAGTTTTTAACTTAATTATACATTGTTGAAGTTTTGTTCTACAATGTGAATTCATCAATTGACAGAGGTTAATAAACCACGTGGGTTGGGTTATTGCTCGGTTTCTGTTTCGTTGTGAACCCAATGTCTAACTACCATGTTTGCTCGTTTGCTTGACTCTTGTCTGAATCGGTATAAGTAAAAAAAAACTTTCTGTCTGTGGTTTTATAGCTCCAAAATGCTCCTATTTGCATGTGTTTTTTTTTGTTGCTTGTTCCCATTTTCCGAGGATGATCATTTCTGTCGAGGGTTTTGATTTTTTGTTAAAATAATGTAATTTTCTTTTTGTGTTAATATCGGACTTCTAACAGCTTTTTAAAGGATAGATAATAAAACGAAATTGTGCTAAAACGGTTTCTAGGAAGTTATCATTACAAAATATTATACTTATATATCAAAAAGTAGCAGAGCACAAAGGAGTGAATTAAAACCAGCTTTCATTAAAATTCTTCGAAAAGCCAACCTTTCGTTAGATCGTTTTCAGGATTATTTTATACAACATCAAACAAATCGCCAATTAGAATTACAGGTATTTCAGTATGTATCTATGGAAAAAGAAAATAACTAGCGAACAGGCCAATGGTTCACTTCCCCGTGTTGTGCCTATACTTTTAGTTACAAAATTTAAGCCATTGTTACAAAGCATAACGTACCGAAATATTCTTAATCCCTTTCGTTAAGAACGGGATGGTCTCTTTCCGGACAGACGCGACCAGAAACAGCGGTATGAAGATGAGGAGAGCAGCACACCACAGCACCACTAGGAGGAGCAGAGCCTGTTTCCTCCCTGGAGGCCGGAGTCGAGGCTCCGTGGATATGGAGAGCCAGCGGTCTACTGACATTGCTGTTATCGTGAACACGCTGGCAGCTACCGCTACACCTGGAAAAATAATCTTCTTGAAATGGCAAAAAATGCGTGAAGAAAAATGCTGAGTATTACACCTACAAAATTGAAAAAAAGCAGCCGAGTGCGAGTCGGACTCGCCCATGAAGGGTTCCATAGCAACAAGTAACAAACAATAAAAGTTCTTGTAGTTCGTCGAAAGGAAAATTGCGGTTTACGATTTATGACGTATAAAAAAAACTACTGACTAGATCTCGTTCAAACCAAATATCGTTGGAAGTTTACATAGTAATGTACAACATATATTTTTTTTAGCAAACTATTCAGTTTATAAAAAAACGATATTAGAAACTTTAGCATCATTTTTAAGGACCTATTCATACTCGTAGATACCATGGGTTTGATGAAAAAAAAAAATTTGAGTTTAGTTTCAAGTATGGGGACTGGGGGACCCCCAAAATTTATTGTTTATTTACTAATTTTGTATAAAAATTTTAATGTGGTTCACCGAGTACATCAACTCGCCAAGTTTCAACATTCTAGCTCTTACAGTTTCGGAGAAAAATGGCTGTGACATACGGACTGACAGACAGACAGACATGACGAATCTATAAGGGTTCCGTTTTTGCCATTTGGCTACGGAACCCTAAAAACACCATTTTTAAGTCAAACAAAGTCAGTTGTCTCAATTACTTATTTCGTCTATCTGCAGTTTCTAAAACGAAAGTAGACACCTGAACGACGCTGAAGTTTCAGATTCTAATAGTGTTGTAACTTTCCAGTTGTTTCCGACTGCCTTCTCAAGTTCGCTTAAGAACAGACATTTCCAGTAGAGTAACCCGATTTCAAGAGAATAGACTATTGTAGGCAGATGCCTACACGAAGATTCGTTTTACAGACAGCTTTGTGACGGATTTGTGGACTCCGAGTGCTTTATTATGTTTCTTATTATTAAGAAATCTATATATATAAAAGAAAGTCGTGTTAGTTACACCACTTATAACTCAAGAGCGGCCGAACCGATTTGGCTGAAAATTGGTTGGGAGGTAGCTTAGAACCAGGAAAAGGACATAGGATACTTTTTATCCCGAAAAAGCAACGGGAACGGGGTGTTACGGGAACGGGCGAGCGAAGCCGCGGGCGGCCACAAGTATTTTTATAATGAAAGCATACTATACTTCCACGCGGACGAAACCGCGGGCACAGGGCATCATATATTGAATAAATTGTTCATATTTTGAAATAAAAGATGTTCAAAAAATAACAGTACAAAAGCACTCTTGACACCCACACCATTTATTGTTCTACCATGGTTCTAGCGAATAGAAGTTAATAAATAGAACCTTTAATAAAATGCTATTACTGTTACTATTATGTATTTTATGAAACGTCTCCCATAAAGTTATCTGTAAACTACATCCCAATATTTAATCAGTTTCATTCATCGTCATCATCATCATTATCAGCCTGAAGTAGTCCACTGCTGGACATAGGCCTCCCCTACACATTTCCAGGAAAAACGATTCTGAGGCCTTTCCATCCATCGACTTCCCGCGATCTTAACAATGTCGTCGGTTCATCTGGTGGGTGGGCGCCCTACGCTTCGTCTTCCGGTTCGTGGTCACCATTCGAGAACTTTTATTCCCCAACGGTTGTCGGTTCTTCGAGCTATATGGCCTGCCCATTATTCAGTTTCATTTTTGCCTTGAAATAGAACAAGAACATAAAAATGTAGTTTCAGCACCCAGAGCGCATTAAAAAAGCATTTATTGATACTTTTATTTGAATGCTCTCGAGATGGTTTCTCATTTGATAGCGTCCCCACTACGAGTATTCATGAAGTCGTAGACAAGGTAATCTAGGTTTATCGCTTTAGAACTTGATAAAATTGAATAAAATAAATGAAAATTCTAAAGTGGTTTTCGAATTATAGAATATAGTTTTGAAGTAATCTTTGTCGGGTACTTCAAGACAATTTCTTTAGAAAAATAATATGGTTTTTGTGTAACGAAAAATGAAAAACGTTAATCTTAAGGCAGATTTAACCTCATTTACCCTCATAATGATGTATATTTTTTTGTTATTTTCAGCATTTTTTATTTTTAAGTGTAGTAATCGGCACGTTGAAACAAATATAAAAAATAAGTAAATGGTGGAATTAAGATGAGTAATTATAAATAACAATTTTAAGTAAATAATGTGTATCAAAATCTTGCCACATCTTCCTTTCACTTTTAAACTTTAACTTTGAAATATTACTTATAATATAACTTTGATTTAGATAAATATTGATTCATCATTTTCTCCTTCCACTTTGACCCGGTTTTCTGTTTACAATAATAATTGTTATTCATACTATTAATTCATTAACAAGATTGTTCAAGTTGACTGAGAGCAAGCTGTTGGAGAACCCACCCAAATATCAAATCATCAAGAATAACGACCTGACGTAAGCCAAGGCACAAGGCCGCTTAAGTGTGTCCTTCTACACTGCTGGGAGCTATAGAGTAGGCACGATAGTGTAACTTAGATGTTGTTGCATTTTATTTTGAGAAATTTGGACATATTTTTATTTTTTATTTTTATAATTAATAATTAATTAATATTATAAACAATCCACGTATTAGACACGTGTTAGTCAGGGTAACTTTATATTAAAAAGAAAATATGAAATAGTAAGTAAATGATTTAATTACATCAATATCTTTACAATTTACACTTTATTTAACTAAATTATAGCTTTAGTCACGTTATTCAACACAAAACGACCTTACAGTAAAAATATATCAACTACAAAGAGATATAGCGAACTAGGTACTTATCTTAATAATCAAGGGGTGTACTCAGAGCCGAATCACATCGACAGTACACAGAACGAAACGATAACCTTCTCCTTCGAGTCTCAAGCCCAGAATAATCCACCGCCTCGCCTAGCCTCAGTCAGGCGACCCACATGACAGTTCATAGACAGCGCCCCCTATCGGCAATATCGTCCTCCGTTCTGCGTAGCTTCTGACTACCATTAACAATTTATTGATATAATAAATTGTTAATAATTTCGAACAAATAATAATAAAATATAACATTATTTATCATATCGTTTTAAAGCAACTACATTGTTCTTAAATTAAATAAACTCAATCATTTCAAAACTTATAAACATTATTACCTACTCATTTCTGTAAACACAATAAAATAAAATATATCTATTGTTTTGAATAAATTTTAGCCCCTATTATCTACTAGATACGACACACGCAACACTATCTAGCCCCAAACTAAGCAGAGCTTGTACGGAACCAGGTAGCTGATATAATACTTAAGTATATACATTTTTTTGTAAATACATACTTAGAATACAATATAACACCCAGACAGAGTACAAACATCCGTGTTCACCACACAAACATTATTTTGTTCTCGGTGGGGATCGAACCCACGACCTACGGCTCAGAAGGCAGAGCTACTACCAACTGAGCTGAGAGGTCAGTCGAATATTATCAGTCATCATCAGCCTGGGAAGCCCATGTTTGTTTTATGGAAGCCCCATAAATATTTATTTATTCTTATAGCAGCAACAGAAATACATCTTAAGACACAGGCTGAAAACAGACATACAGGCAGACAGAAGGACGAACATTGAAATGTTAGTAATAGGGTCCCGTTTGACCCCTTGGATACGGAACCCTAAGACCGATACATGATTGAGTGTCTTTCCCTTCTTTAAAATTGTAATTTTTTGCAAACGATGTTAAGTTCACGTGCCGTACAAGAATAGGAAGGTAATGCGACCCAACCCCCCAACGGATCAAAACAATAGGAGGACCTGTCAGGCTTTTGGTCGTTGACGAGATGGGACATTAAGTGCACCTTGTTTTACTCTATGTATTTTTATGCGTCTTTTTCTTGGCATGTGTAAATGTGTACAATGATTGTCACGCTTAGAAGTGCTCTAAGCATAGCTTGCTTTGTTTTTCCTATTAATAATCATTCTGTAGGACTACCACAAGCTCTGTCTCTGGCTCTGGTTTTGAGTGTGTGTGAGTGTTGACTAAATCAATGCTACGTTGAAACGTCACACACACAGTATAATACAATGGTGAGCACTCACACAGACTCAAAACCAGAGCTAGATAGAGCTTGTGGTAGGCCTACTGAGTTAAGATGACCGCTAGTGGCTTTTACAATTATATTATATTTTCTCAGTACTTCCATGTTTTGAATCGATACCGAGCATTTATACTGAGTCTAGAAGTCAACGGAATGACGGTGATTTATTTAGAACTATGTGATATTCTCTATATATACTTCTGTATAAGTATTTTAGTTTAAGGTTTTTTGTCTCTTTTCCCAATGCCTGTATGTTTGTACACCCACCCACCACTATAATCAACTCTCTCTATCCTCCAAGGTTTGCTGGTAGAAAACTCTATTTAGGGTTAAGCTCGCCTCTGTACATGCCCGCTTTATAATGTTTATCTGTCATCTGTATGTGTGTACAATAAAGAATAAAGAAAGAATAAAGAACGGACAACGTCACTTGAGTTGGCCACTCAGATACTCTTATTTACATAAGGTCATAAGTTGGTCCCACTGCAATACCTCTCCACAGTAAAGCTGCCAACCGTGTGGTCGTGCGTCAGATGAGTTCGGGTTAATCGTCACATTAATTTACGCGCTTCGCTCGGTATTTGATGTGTTTGTTTACGGTAAACCAACCCTCATTTTAACTCCTAATTACAGCAGCAGAGTAAATTTTATTTATTGTTTCATAATGATAGCCCTCTTTGTAAACTTGAACAATGAGAATATGAATTTGCTTTTCGTGAATTCATTTTCAACTGACTTTTACGATAAATAGTAAGGTCTTTTATGTCCCGTCTATTACTTACTCCTGGCAATTGAATTTTTATTTTTTTTGTGGATAGTGATAGCTTAAGCCTTGTGCACATCTATCTATATCATCGTGTGTTTTAGTTTCAGTTTCAATGAAACGCTGTCAATAATGCATATTTGACAAGCATTTTGAGCGCAAGGCTTTAAGGCCTGGGTGTCGATTCTAAAAACACAAATCACTCAAGCGATCGCGTAAATCGATGTGAGTTGTCAATTTTTGCTTGAAAAATTTGAAAATAGAACGCGGATTCAGTGATCACTCGACGATCACTCAATCGAACCGTGTTGCTGGAATTGACGCCCTGCGCACACCTAGGCCGCTGGCGACTGCGATCAATGAAACGCTGTCAAATATCGCTGTCATATTTGACAGCGTTTCTCTGATCGCGTTCGCCAGCGGCCTAGGTGTGCGCAGGCCTTTAGATCACGCATTAAATTCACTATTGTGGAATTATTTTGTAGAATACTTAAAAACGCGAGTGTATATTTCATACAAACTTAATTTAAGACAACTGGGAAATGAAAACGTATAACTCTGGTATAGGTGATGCAATTGACGAAGACGCGTCAATTAGAGCATTATGGCTCTTATTACAACCAGATAAATATCACTGGATGCGTCTTCGTGAAATGCATGAACTATACACTGGCACAAATAATACTCTGGTGGGTTCATAAAAAAGGATTGCCTACGCCGTATTAGGTACGCAGTATCGCGCCTGTGTCTCGAGTCATAATGTACTGTCACCCACAAAGCATTTTTGCTTTTCTGTGGTCATACACATCTTCAATAGTCGTGCTCTGTGAGCACTGAGCCCTGTTTAATAAAGCTGACAATTCGACTTACACACATAGCGACAAAATAGGTATGAAGACAGTAATCAAGTATCGACAAAATATCTATCTGATCTAATGAAAAAGAATTCAAAGATTTTGAAAAATGTATTTATACTCTTATTAATGTCGAGATTGACAATTTATTTGATATTATAAATCTACAAAAAACAACAATCCGCCATGATAGCTTAAACACCGGTCAGAGCGAATTACGTCACGTTTACGTAAACGTCATTCTGATTTAGTACAAAAGCACCAATGTTTACTGTTGATATACTTAAACGTGACGTAATAAACAGACGCCATGACACCAGCGAGCGTTTTGGCGTGAATTTGAAAATTTCAATTTAAATGTACTTTTATTGCACAAAAACCTTAATTTTCTACAGAAATATGATATATTTTAGACATAATAAATACTTCTGAATATGATAGAAGAGATTTTGAAAATTAGTCGTAGTAGGGTAATATTGGGAGATTTGAATCAACCTTCGGTTGATACAAATCTCCCAATATCAACCTTCGGTTGATACAAATCTCCCAATATTTTAAATCGATTCAGAATTTACATCCCAGTTTTACCCTACTGACCGAGGTAGGTTTGCAAACGCTGCAGTTTGTAATACCTTCTAGTCTGAGCGAGCTATTTGTTTACGCAACATTTTGTTATCAGCACACCTGCTCGATCGAATTACATCATTGTAGTCTAACATTGAGTCAGTTCTCCCAATATCCTAGAACTGATACAGTACTCTCATATTTTTAAATCGCTCTAGTATCTACTGCCCGATCTAGAATTCTCAATTTATTATATCGTTCTAACACTGATGAAAAAGTTTTTTCAAATGATTTTACTCTCATTAAAAATCGATCATTATTTATTTTCCAAGTACCTCCTCGATCTTCTTCATGACCAGGAACATTGAAATATGTTATAATGTTGCTGAATGTTACTTTCTTTCTAAACGATGACATTGTTTTAGAGGCAGACAACTTTAATCAAGCCCTAAGTACTTATGACATTTATATCTTAGGGTTATATCTTATATCGAGTGATTTAGTATTCTCATATAATCTACTCGCCTCGACAAACCTTTGTTTATGTTAAGAGTGGTCTAACCATGTCGGATGGAATGATAACTTATTCTTATCGAATATTTATAGTGCGCGGTAGAAATTAAAGTACTAACATCGGCGGGCTGAACACTTTGCATTGGATGGCATCATAACAAGCCAGTTAAAGTATGAGTAAAAAATAATTATAAAAAGTTTAGAAAAATATTTTTATTGACTTAATATAAACCTTCCGACAAATAGGACATATATTATTATTTAAAGATAAAGCACATTTAGTACAAGCGATAGCATGACCACAGGGTATAAAAACATAGTTCAACTTATTTTCGAAACATATTTTACAGATTAAATTCGGATAATTTATTGTTTCTTCTGGCTCTTCAATATGTGTATTTTTAGCAGATCTCGACGTTTCACAGCATTCTGTTGATTTTGTTTCCCCGTTAACTATTTTGCTGACATATTCTTCGCCCATCATTGATAGCACATAAGGACAAGTTTGAAAAAAGCGAGCGTGTTCTTCCCAGGGGATGTCGCCGGGAGACCAGTCTTTCATCCCGCCCCCGCAAAAATAACAATGAACTCTATCGCTTTGTTTCGTATAAAAAAAACCTGCTTCAGCCATATCTGCAGGTTTTTGAGTCATAGATTTAGGCCAAGACTCAAAGCTTTTTAAACGATTTATTTCAATTGAGTAATGACTGTAATATGGTTTAACACATTGTTCTATCATTTTATTTTATTGTACTGGCCCCTACTTTAAAGAGACATTCGTTTATAAAGGCGAGTAGAACAAGTATGATAAAAATTAATAGCAATGACCCGCTCAGACCCCGTTTACAGAGAAAGGCTGTTTTTTTAATTTATCGAGAATATATTTTGGCGTTTTAGCATTTACGGCCAACTCACGCCATCTATCAGTTTTCTACAGAAGTTTCAGACAAGTCAATAGAGTTAGCAATAATTAAAATGGTTGCATATTTAAGGTTCGCACTTTGCATCACATTTAAGTTTGAAATAAAATTCATAGATGGCGCTCCGCAAATATCTTTCTCAAGTTATTTGTCTTATGCATAATAATATGGCAATCGATTAATTCAACGTGTAATTTGTAAGCGTTGCTGGCCTGTTGAATTAAGTCGCACCTTGTAAGCTGCGAGGCGCGGGTTCAAATCTTCAGGGATTAGCAAAACTTATTGTATTTTTTTATATTTTTTGTAATGTTTAGAATATTTTTATTTTAATATTTTCTATTGCTTGTTGCAGTGGCTTTTAATATGATTGAATTTTTAGATCAGCTGTCTATTCAAATGTTAAATTTTGTTAATAATACTACCTAATGGTTTTCTAATATTCAATGCGAATAAAGTATTTTTTTTTTTAAGTAGAACAATTTATTTACACAAAGAAACTTGCAATTAAACAAAATATTTACAAAATGTACCTAATACATAAGAAACAGTTGAGCTATCTGCAGATCGTTACAAACGATCTAGAGATAGCTCAACTAATCCAAATCAGGGCCAGAAGGAAGCATGAGTAATAAGTTTTTATTTTAACGATTGAACTGCACAAGTACCAAGCATTACCTTATTAAAATTTCGTATCCGATATCTGCGACATGCTGGCGCCAACACTCAGAGCAATCCTATATGGACAGTTATAAAGGTGTTATCATAACGGAGTAGGAAAAATTGATAAATCGCGAGCGATAATGAACTCTTTGATTAGGCATTATTCGTACTAAAATCGTCTGCGGTTAACAAATGAATATTTTCTAGTTTATGATGCTGGATCGAAAATACTTACATATGAATCCGGCTTTAGTTAAAGAGGCGCTGTGAAAAAATTCACATTGCTTGCAGTCTTATTTTATTGCTGAATTTCGATTGAAGTAGTCCTGTGTGTTTTTGCGGGTGCGAGATAAGGATTTTATCAACAAGTATGTAAGTACCTCATTATTTTAATATCTAGGACTAAGCTTTTGCGGGCGATTAATTTAAGGCGAGTCATGAGAATGGAGGACAATTTTTATGAATTTTAACAAAAAGTGATTAATCATTAGACGCGGTGGTAGAAAATACTCTCCCTAAGTACCTGGTTATTTCTATTATCTAGCAGGTACAAAGCTTTTTTTTTATTGTAAACTTTAATAATTTTAACAAAAAAAGTGATTAATTGCGTAGACATAGCGATAGTAATACTCTTCTAATCAGCCTTATGAAGAGTTTTAGAGAGGTTTGCCTTCTTATGAAATTAAAGCTTATTTTTTTGTTCTAGGCCAGGCGGGTCGCAAAATCCATTTTGGGCAGAAGATGTCGAGGAGTTAGAGAAAGCGGGACTTTCATCAGTTCCGGCCAAAAGAGCGGCTGCACCGAAAAACAAAAAGCGAGCGACAGCGAGCAGTAGTACATCCGCTCCAAAGGGAAAGAAAAATAAAAAAACCCCTCCATTGCTCTTTTTATCAGACAGCGAAGATGAAGTTGTTCCCCTAACACAGCCTTTTCTGGTGAGTTTATTTTAATTTCTTTGATATTCACAAGAGAGTCATTGAAGCAGGCTTTCCTATACAAAAAGTTTTGACGGTTTTCTACCTCATAATATAGCCCCCCAACATGACACATGATTTACTAGACTTAGTCTTCTTTTTTTTTCCGTTTCCTATTTTTAAAACGATAAAAAATATACATGGTATAATAGTGTTTGGTGTAGAAATTTATGGTACATACTATGTCCATAATACATGAATAACAATTGTAATTGTCTAAAGTTAGCAGACTAGACTTTTTTTTTATAAAATCATGTTTAGGATGCTTAAGATAATGGTCTCGAGCAATAAGATCGTCTATTGCAAGACACTGTCATTTTTAGCAAGCTTGAGAAAAAATATTATTTATTGTTATGATTTTTTCAGGACGATGGAGAAGAAAGCATTGAGCCGGGAGAACCACTGCAGCCGCTGCCGGCCTCATTGCTGAGAAGTTTCTTCTCCCAGAGGGGGTCTAATGCATACACAACGCAACGCGACCCCACTCGCAAGGGGGAGTATTATATTGAATTGAGGGTGTATAATTCAAAGGAAGCCGAAGCCGTTGCAAACGACGAGCGTTGGAAGTTGGCGCTCATTACTCTAAAAACAAGCTTCGATAATGACACCGCTATCTGGCGCTCTCTAGCCAATCTCGTGAAAGTAGCGCGTGAAGATTTTAAGAAGATCCAGCCGATCACGTACCCTATAAACTTTCAATAAACTGATTGAAACTTTATTGGGTATATTTCCTGCCTTATCCAAACCTTAACCTATCCTTGCCCAACTCCTGTCCTAAATTGGAAAATTGGAAATTGGAAATTGGAAATTGGAAATTGGAATCAGATATCAGAAATATTAAAAAATAGGAATTTGGCTAATGGCATAAATAATAAACTTGAATTATGAAAACTTTGCATCAACAAACAAATAATACAATGAGGTTAGTAATTGGTTAAATAGTTGTGCTGATGTTTTGGTATAATGACATAAATACAAAACTTGAATTTTGAAAAAAATAATGACAGTAAACAAATAATACAAACGAGGTCAGAAATTAGTTAAATAGTTTTAATGATGTTTTGTCAAGAATGCTGTATTTTTGTTTCAAATTTTTCCGCTCATAAAAAGACAAACACTCATAAATCAAATTGCTTAATTCAGTCTACATTTCAGAATGTGCAGATTATAGCAAGCGCATTTAAAAGTAGAATTATTAGTTATAGAATAAACTCTAGTAAAACGGTATTAGTTCCTGAACAGTTTTTGAATATTGTTTCCTCAATAGTAATTCAACTTATAAAAAAGTCACTTGCTCAACACGCCGTGTTAAAAGTCAATGTGGAAGTTTTTGTTTTATATTATTTGCCTAAAGATGAGCAAAAATCTTTAAAATCATTTAAAACTCGATTTGAAGCAATTTTTCATAATACTGATTTAGCAAAGTTTTACCAAGACTGTGTCGAGAAACTCGCTCAAAAATGTTCAGAATTTGAGTTGTCTGAATCTGGCTGGTCTATTGATTCTGTAAGTCATTTAGAGTTGAATATTAACAAATATAATCCACTGCGAGCTGGCTCGTATGTCAAACTACCGCTAGAAATTCGAAACACAAAATCTTGTCTTAATATCCAGAATAGAGACGATCGATGTTTTTTGCATTGTATTATTGCTCATATGTACCCTGCGAAAAGTAACCCCGGCAGAGTAACATCATATCCATGCTATAAAAATATTCTCAATATTGCTGGTATGACATTTCCACCGAGTTTACATGACATAAAAAAATTTGAAATGAATAATCCTCTTATTTCTGTTAAAATGTATGGCTTAGAAAAAAATAGCACGGTAATGGGCCCTCTTTATAAAACTATTCGCCGTAAATTGACGCATGTGAATTTGCTCTTAATTGAAAATAATGATAAAAATCATTTCTGTTTGATTAAAAACTTTGAAAGACTTGTTCGCAAACAGTTAACAAAACATAATGGCAGAATATTTCTTTGCGAAGAATGTTTCATTTATTTTGAATCAGAAGATAAACTAAATGCTCATAATTGCGCGAGAGTCAAAACAATTTTACCTCAGCCAGATAGTAAGCTAACATTTTCTCATGTCGAAAGAACGCAAAAAGTTCCAATTGTTATCTATGGTGATTTTGAAAGTTTGCTTAAAGAATATTCTGATAAAGGCAAGTCAAAACATATTGAAAATGTTCAAATACATGAAGCAACCTGTTTTGCTTATTATATATGCTGTCAAGCCGAGCCGCGGTTTAATAAATTTGTATCCTATCGAGGCCCTCATTGTGCGAAGAAGTTCATCGAAACTATTTGCAATGATGTGACAAAGTTATACCATTTGTTATCAGTAAGTCATGCTATGTTACCTCTCACTGATGCTGAACAAGATTCTTTTAATAACGCAACTGTTTGTCATATGTGTAGAACAGAGTTTGCTAAAGATGAGCAAATTGTTGTTGATCATGATCACTTTACAGGAAAATATAGAGGCCCTGCACATAATATATGTAATTTAAATGCAAAGCCTTGTAAGTTCATTCCAATAATATTTCACAATCTCTCCGGCTATGACTGTCATTTATTCATCAACGAACTATCTAATGTAGCGGGACGCATTCGCCTAATTCCAAAAACAAAGGAAAAGTATATATCTATCACAAAGTTCTTACCAATAGACTCTAAAAACATAAGTCAGTTAAAATTTATCGACTCTTTTAATTTTCTAAGTTGCGGGTTAGATAAGCTTGCCAAAACATTACATCCTGATGATTTTATGAACCTTAAAAAATACTATCCTGAAAAAAAATTATTTGAATTATTACGCACAAAAGGAATTTACTGCTATGATTATATAGATTCAGTTGAGCGATATCAAGAAATCAGTTTACCTGAAAAAAGCGCTTTCTTCAATAAATTAACTTCTGAAGAAATAACAGAAAATGATTACAAACATGCTAAAACTATTTGGAATGAGTTCCAAATTAAAAATTTAGGAGAGTATACCGATTTATACTTAACGAGCGATGTGTTGCTGCTGGCAGATGTTTTTGAAAAATTCAGGAACATGAGTCTAATCTATTACAATTTAGATCCTTGTCATTACGTATCTTCGCCTTCTTTAAGTTGGGATGCTATGTTATTGTATACAAAAATTGAATTAGATTTAATATCTGATGTGGAAATGTATCAAATGCTGGAAAAAGGCATTAGAGGCGGGCTTGCTCAATGCTCTCTTAGAAATGCAAAAGCAAATAATAAATATTTAGAAAGTCATAAAACCGATGAACCAAATTCATATCTAATCTATCTAGATTGTGTGAACTTATATGGGTTTGCCATGATGAAGCCTCTTCCAGCCAAAAACTTTTGTTTCTTGAATGACGATGAAATAATGGATATAAAAAACATCGCAGCAATATCAGATAACAATGATCGCGGTTATATACTTGAGGTTGATTTAGAATATCCGATAGATATCCACAATGAACATTCTGATTTACCATTTGCGCCTGAAAAATATGTTACGCCTACTGGTAAAAACAAAAAACTTGTTGCGAATTTGCACAATAAATATAAATATGTAATTCATTACGTTCATTTAAAAGAATGTTTATTAAACGGGCTTCGCCTTTTAAAAATACATAGAGTTTTAGCTTTTGATCAAAAACCATTCCTTAAACCTTACATCATGCTGAATACAATGCTTAGACAAAAAGCAAAATCAGATTTTGAGAGAGATTTTTTCAAAAAACAAAACAATTGTATTTTTGGCAAAACTATTGAAAACAAAAGAAATCAGATTGATGTCAAGCTAGTCAGTGTTTGGAAAGATGTTTTCAACAAAACCAATAAGTTTTGTGGCGCTGAAAAATATATAAGTGCTCCAAATTTTAAAAACTTAGCAATTTTTTCTGAAAACTTGGTCGCTATTCAGTTACAACAAACTAAAATCATCTTAGATAGACCAATATACATAGGATTTTCAGTACTAGAACTATCTAAAACCCATTTATACAAATTTCATTACTCTGTTATGAAAAACATGTACAAAAAAAATATTCAACTTTGCTATACCGATACAGACAGCCTTTTGTATTTAATAAAAACTGATGACTTCTATGAGGACATGAAAAATAATCTCCAATACTTTGACACAAGTAACTTTGGAGATAATAACGTTTATAAAATACCTCATGCCAATATGAAATTACCTGGCTATTTTAAGGATGAGATGGGCGGTCAAATAATATCTGAATTTACAGGGCTGCGAGCCAAATTATATTGCATCAATGCAGAATCAATTTCGATAAAAAAAGCAAAAGGCTCGAAAAAAAATGTGACCAAAAAGCTTGATATGGAAAAATATAAACAATGTCTCTTTCATAATAAAGAACTGAGAGATGACATGTTTATAATAAAATCTAAAAATCATAAACTTTATACGCAGAGACTAAATAAATTAGTTTTAAGTAAATCGGATGATAAAAGACAACTCTTCAAAAATACTGTGATGACTTTGCCATGGGGTCACTATGCTAATATGTTATGAAAAAATACTTGGAATCTTTATTTACTTATGAATTATAAAAAACTTAAGTTTTCTTTATTAGCCATAAGCCCAATATATAAGGGTTTATTTTGATTGTAGTATGCTTATAAATAAAATTACATTGATTGCTTATTTACTTAGTAGACTGTTATTTGTATTATGACAAATATATTTCTTTAAGGCAACTGGTTTAACTATAAGGTTTTTAGCATGCTTATGAATAAAAATGTTTTAATCTTTGTAAATATACTGTTTTATTTAAAAGTCCTGAGTCCTATAACAACAGAGGAGTAGGTAGATAGACAAGTAGGTAGGTAAGTAGCGCCTCCATTAGAGATATTTAGTTATCCTATACATTATAAAGTAATCCTAGAAAACAGTTTTTTAATCTATGCAGGCAGCCAAACCTTGCATTGTCATGCTCAGATTGAAGGCCGGTATGTGCCTTTTTTTTTGTCATTGCTCGCAAACAAAGCTGGTTATGATAAATTCTAAGATTTAGTAACAGAGATGCGTCGCAGTGACGTTGCTCCCTAGTAAAAGATAGGCGTTATTGTTATGAGTAAAATAATAACATAATGACAATAGCGCTTGCTAGAGCGCAAATACAGGGCTATTCATAATTAGCTGCAAATACTCAGGAATTAGGTTCTAAGCATTAGCAGCTAATTATGAATAACCCTGTATAGAGCACCTAGCTATAAAATTAAGGAGAGGAATGAAACAACTGAAAATTATTAGGTGCAAACTATTTATTTATTAAATTATAACTAATCTATAAAGTTTTCAGCTGCCAAAATATGCCGGCGATGATGATGCTAGTCCTCTCATCACTTATTCAATTTACTTTATATTTTTTTTATTTAATGCAATACAATCTGCTACAATTTAAGTTACTCTAAGTCATGCAACTTTTCCCCTATTTTTTTCACTAGCTTATATGTAGTGTCCATTATATCATCATAATTATTGTTGTGTTCAACTATATATTGTAGACTTAAATTAGCACTTTCACTATCACTATAGTCATTTTCGTCTTCAAGTTCCTTTACTTCATAAATATTAATTTTTATAACACTGCGTCCTTTTTTGCTGAAATTGCGTCGAATAATGTATTCAGATGATGGTGTGTAAGCCGGCTTTCTTTTTCTTGATACAATCTTCTTTTGTTTCATTGTTTGCTGTCCTTTACTTAAATTTGACGGCATATCTTTCATAGGCGGCTGAGCATGCTGCTCTGTTTTTTCAAAATACTCCTCTGTATCTTGACCGAAGTAGATCGAGGGGATGAAGGGGCTAGTATCCTCATCGCGGGCATAGTTTGACATCTGAAAAAGAAGAACGCAATGTAAAATAACACACTAAAACTAAAAACTGCTAAAATTAAGAGATTGTTTCTAGTTTAATTTAAAATACTTACCATTAAGCAGATAAATTACGCGCGATGCTATTCAGGTCTCAGCGAGTTATGGCGTGAAAAATCATTTAGATTTGAAATGGAATAAATACTGAGAAATTGACTCAGCAGATCATGCGACGATACGTGTAAAATTACGCCCCAGGAGCGGACTGAGGTAAGTTAGTCTCGGAAATTAAAATAAGGAATACAATAAAAATACTTGTTAAATTTAACAACTTGACTAAAAACGAGTATTCATAAAGCAGTTTCATGTACAGCAATTTTTTTTACAATTTTTCCAATCAAGTTTTCAGTCAAATCTTTAATATCATCAAACTCATCCTCAACAACATATTGGCAACTTATTATATTATGAGACTCATCAATTGGGCTATTTTTCAAATTACTTGCAAAGTTTAAATCATATACATCAATATTTATTAAACGATGTCCTCTTATAACTTTTTTCTTCACGTAAGATGAAAGTCCTGACTCTTGTAAAACAATTGATTTTGTAGCATTTGTCAGCTTTTTAGAGGAACTTGATTTTGCAGCAAGTTTTTTTTCAATCTTTGAAGGTCTAATCTCATTTTCACTTTCACGAGTCATATGGCTTTGGTCTTTAAATTCTGCTTCCAAAGTTTTATCAAAATCTCGAGTATAATAAAATGGGTTAGTAATTTCTTTGAGCCCATTCGGGGTGATGAAAGTAGATTGAGTCGTCATTTTTTTCTGAAACAAAAACAAAGGAATGGATGATTAAGGTATTGAGATAAATTTAAAACAAAATTATTGATCGATCCGATTATTATCATCTTACATCATAAAATCAAAAACTTTTTAGGATTAAATATTTGCCCTACACATTCGGTCTCTTAGAAGAAATTAAAATAAAAATTATTTATCTCTGAAACAAGATACAAATCCTCATTGAATGCCAGGTTAAAGAAATAGGGGTTTTATACTATTTAAGTGCATGAAGTTAGGAGCAGCTGTCAGATTTTAAAATGAAATTAACTAAACAAGCCGTGCGTTTGGAGGTTAGTAATATAAAAATAGAGCGACGTACGTCAGCACTTAGACATAGCAGGCTGTTACCTAATACTATACGGGCAATAATATGTGGACCATCGAACTGCGGTAAAACGAATGTGATGATTAGTTTATTACTTCACAAAAATGGTCTCAAGTTTAGAAATGTTTATCTTTATTCTAAAACAACGTTTCAGCCAAAGTATTGTTTCTTGAATGAAATTTTTAAGAGAGTATGTGGAGTTAATTTTCACATGTTCCGTGATAATAGAGATGTAATTTCTCCTGATAAAGTATTACCAAATTCAATTTTTATTTTCGATGATGTTGCGTGCGAAAAACAAGAACATATTCGAAATTATTACTGCATGGGCAGGCATAAGCAAGTTGATTGCTTTTACTTATCACAAACATATTCAAAAATCCCTAAACAGCTAATACGCGATAACACAAATTTTTTATTAGTCTTTAAACAAGATGATATTAATTTGAAACATATTTATGATGAACATGTAAACTCAGATATGGGATGGATCGATTTCAAGAAACTTTGTTGCAACATTTGGAAAGAACCTTACTCGTTTTTGCTGATAAATAAGGACTGCGAAATTGATAACGGAAGATACAGAAAAGGGTTTGATGTATATATTACTTTCTAATAGTTATAAGGGTCTATATTATATAAAAGCGCTTATTTCCCTATTGTTTGTTAATACAGATGAGTATTTTTTAAATAGCGGTTGTGTGCATCATGGAACAGCAAGTAAAAGAGCAGATAATTAAGTCAGTTAATTCAATCAAACAAAAACTAAGAGGAATGCGGGATGAGGCAGATGAAACTGATTTGAAATATCAGAAAGTTTTTAAGCCCGTTGCAGGACCTTTAAAAATTATCACTGATGTCTTAAATCCTACAAACAGTAGTATTTATGAAAAAAACGATGAGAAAACTTCTAATACTTCGGGTAATGAATATTTCCAAGACAGTATAGATAATACTGCTTCTGATCAAACCATAGGGCAAACTCTTAAAGAAGTTTGCTACGAATATAAAACGCCTGTAAAACAAGAAAACATAAATATTCAAACTGATGAAATAATTCCGTTATGGATGTTTAATGAAAAAATAGTGGACGAGAGTAACGTTTTGAATGTTCCTTTTGGCATACGATCGGCATCTAAAAAACTGATGATGGGAAATGAGCCTGTCACATTTACTGATATTGGGACTGGAAATAACAAAATTAATATAGCAATTATTGGTGATAAAAAATATGAAATCACTGAGGGAATCAAAGAACTATTGCTGAAAAAGAACCCTAATTGTAATATCATAGCAGAAACAGATATGTTGGTTTATAAAGATATTTTAAATAATACTCATGCTCACAGAAGACACTTTAATCCAGCAGGGCAGATAAAAGGAGATAGAAGCAAAAAATATAATATAATAAAACGATTATTTTCCGAGCCTGATAAGAAAGATACCATTGATAATTCAATAAAGTATGGAGGTAAATTGCCATCTTTGAAAAAATACAGACAAAATACAGATCTAGTGTACTGGGATGATCCTAATGAATTGATCGAAAGATTAAAATTGCTAATTGCATCACGCGATGCCGGAAATAATAATCATGACAATGAAATAATTTCAATAATAGAAGAGTTAAGAGAAGCTAAAATAATAAAAGAATAAACTTCATAAAAAAAGCGCAGTATTCTTCGATCATTCAATATGAATGTTGATAAATTTGGCAGCTATGTTTTATTTAAAAAAAATATATATGAACAGAAAATGCATGAATGCAGATGCATGTTGAAATATACAGATGATGGAAATATTGACTTGCAAAATAAATTAATTAAAAATGTTGGAGCACCAACAACAATTAATGACTGTGTTACAAAAAAATATGTGGATGATGCTGTAAGCACTTGTCGATTAGTTTTAAAAAACCTTGATAAAATCATAGCAGACGTCATAGACAAAATAAATAAGTTGGAGAAACATATTACCACCACGAGTAAACCAATGAAGCAAAAATGAGCAAAGCTGATGTGGTGAATGAAATACATAAAACCGCTAGAGTTAATTTTCGCCGACGGCGTGTTGTTATGAAAGATATAGATGATTTATGGCAAGCTGATTTGATGGATATGCAAAATATATCTAAACATAACTCTGATTATAAATATGTTTTTGTAATAATCGATACATTTTCAAAATATGCTTGGGCTTATCCACTCAAACGTAAAACTAAACTTCTCGTGTTTGGTATCTTAGAAAAACTGTTGAAGACGGGGCGGGTTCCGAAAAATTTTCAAACCGACAATGGTACAGAATTTTTTAATGAAAAAATAAAAAGACTAACTAATGATTTTAATATAAATCATTATGCTACGTTTACAACCAAAAAAGCTTCTATTGCTGAGAGATTAATTAGAACGTTAAAATCCAAAATGTATAAAGAATTTAGTTACAAAGGAAACTATAAATGGATTGATGGCACATTAGACAAAGTTGTCCTTACATATAACCATACGCGTCATAGAACTATAGGATTATGTCCTGCGCAAGTTAATCAAGATACTAAGCCATTTGTTTTGAATAGATATTCGAAATTAGCAACATCTGACATCCAAAGCAAAAGTAAAAAATTTAAAGTGGGCGACTTTGTTAGGATCAGTAAATATAAAAGTACATTCGAAAAAGGGTTTACGCCTAATTGGTCGACAGAAATATTTCAGATAGTAAAGGTTCAAGATACCATTCCAATTACTTACTTAATAAAAGATAATAATCAACAGCCTATACTAGGAGCATTCTATAGGGAAGAACTACAAAAAACCAAACATCCTCATATTTACCTTATCGAAAAGATATTGAAACGAAGAGGGCGTAAAATGTATGTAAAGTGGCTAGGCTTGCCCTTAACAGAAAATAGTTGGATTAATAAAACTGACATAGTATAAGTAATTATCGCTGAGAAATGTTACATATAAATCCAACTTTTCCGATAGTCAGCCATTGGCGAGTTAGGCATGAAAGAAGAAAGTCTTCTCAATTGTTTCATTAACTGCTTACCATTTGAGTTACATTTGCCAGGATATAACTACTGCGGTCCCGGAACAAAATTAAAGTCCAGATTATCTCGAAAAGATAAACCAATAAATCGTCTGGATGAATATTGTAAACACCACGACATTGCATACAATTCATCCACTTCTCTAAGCGATCGCCATAAAGCAGACATCATTCTAATGAAAATGGCAAAAAAACGATCATCTGCCTCAAACGCTAAACTTGGAGAAAAGCTTGCAGCAAATTTTGTAAATAAGGCAATGCTAGCAAAAATCAGCTCGGGTTCTGGATTAATTACAGAGCCCAAACAAATCAAATCTGGCTTAAAGAAACAATTTAAGAAAATGTTATATAAAACCAAAAAATGTATGCGTAAGGCTAAACCTAAATGCAAAAGAATGGCTATTGAAATTGCAGCAGCCGCGGCGAAAGAATTTGCTACAAACCTAAATATTAAACCTCCTCGAATGATACCTATTCCGAAAACAGGCGGAATTTTGCCATTAATACCTATATTCGCAGGATTATCTGCCGCTGGAAGTTTGGCTGGAGGCGCCGCTGGAATAGCTAAGGCGATAAGTGATTATAAAGAGGCTAAAAAGAAATTTGCAGAGCTAAAGAGACACAATGAAAAAATGGAAGCATTATGTATTGGGAGAGGGTTACGCCTTAAGCCCTATAGAGATGGTTTAGGCATTTATGTTTCTCAAGATAAAAAAAAAAACTAAAAATTAGGCTACCTGATAGAGCTTTGACAAATATTGATATTATGAGACATGCTGATAATATACCATTCTTTAGAGGGGTTTTTATGAGAGACGAGCTGCCTAAACGTCCTAAAAAAAAAGAATGCGGTATTATAAATTTAGATAGTTCGCAAAGTCTCGGGTCTCATTGGGTAGCCTATGCTAAATATAATAATTACATTGAATATTTTGATAGTTATGGAAACTTAAAGCCTCCGCAGGAGTTTGTAAAATATGTTGGAACTGGTTTTAATTATAACTATTTCAACATTCAGCGCGATCATCCTTACAACTGCGGGCACCTTTGTATCAAATTTCTACTATCTTTCTGGCAAAAACATGAATTTAAATAAAATGACTAAGCTATAAAATAGAAATACGCTAATATCATCCCAGCAGTTCTTAACAATGTCTTCAACTGTAACAATCACAGGCAATCGTTCGATATTAGAATCTCAATTTTATCCTCCTCTGAATTTAAATGATGAATGGGAATGCGGTTTGATGTATTTTTCAGCCTTTAACTCCATCCCTAATATAACGGCTAAAAACAATATATTTTCATACGGAACTAAAAATCATCAACTTATATTACCAGATGGTACATATGATTTTTACGATATAAGCAACTACTTACAAACGAAATTAAGCGGGTGTGAATTAATTCTAAAACCAAACTACAATACCTCAACATGTTCACTATTTTGCACAGAAGTAATAAATTTTGATCTCGATAATAGTATAGGATGCTTATTAGGTTTTCGAAAAGTGAAACTAGAGCCAAATGAATGGCATGAATCTGATACGCCAGTAAACATTCATGCAGTATCTTTTATTCGAATCGAATGTAACCTCATACAAGAATCATATATTAATGGAGTATCATCGCACATTATTCACGAGTTCGCCCCGAACGTTCCTCCTGGTCACCGGTTTATAGAAGTACCCGGAAATATTATTTATCTTCCTATTAACACAAAAAATATTTCCACAATTACAATTAAAATTCCTGATGAAAGTGGGAACTATATCGACTTCAGAGAAGAAAACATTCAGCTGCGTCTTCATTTGCGTCGATCAAAATGTTAGTCTTTAATAAAAATAGTAGCCGGATTAGAAAACCTGCTAATACTCTCCGCGCTTCAAGCGGATACAGACGTATTAAATCAGCGAAAAAAATTTCAAAAATAAACAAAGAATTCCTAAGGAATTTGGGGTTTAAAACATGACCCTTCTTGCCATAACAGATTTACCGCAATTCGATAGCTCTATAGAAAGTTATGAAATTCATAATTATAGCCCCTTTACAAACTCTTTTAAGGAAAACGATGAAATAAGAATACCTATTCATCAGCAGGATATATACATTTTACCATCTGCCAGTTTTATTTACATCGAAGGACATGCATCAGTTTTTTCAAAAGACGACTCTGGTAAAATTAGTAAAAAGAATGTGCAATTTACAAATAATTCGATTTTGTTTCTGTTTCAAGATATTAGATATGAAATTAATGGCGTTGAAATAGATCGTGTAAAAAATGTAGGAATCACTTCAACAATGAAATTTTATATTTCAATGAATGCTGG
The DNA here is from genome assembly GCA_947578465.1 of Thera obeliscata. NCBI lineage: Eukaryota > Metazoa > Arthropoda > Insecta > Lepidoptera > Geometridae > Thera > Thera obeliscata. Next base: position 14,288,101 of record OX387912.1, on the reverse strand, counting down.
AGAAAGTAAATATGCTGCTCTGTGGGATTGGAATATTGATGGTAAAATAAGTGGCGATGGATGTTTTAACGCTGTTATACCTTTAAATAAGATATTAGGGTTTGCCGATGACTACAATAAAATTATTTTGAATTGTAAACATGAGCTGGTATTAACTAGAAGTAACACAAACGTAAATAGTGTTTCGATGACTAATCAAGACAACATTGATGTACATATAAATAAAATACAGTGGCGCATGCCGCATATTAAAGTTTCAGACCAAGTGAGAATATCTTTACTTAAATGCTTAGAAAAAGACAAGACGCTGCAAATAGCTTTTCGTAACTGGGATTTATATGAGTATCCTCTACTGCCTAAAACCACCAAACATACGTGGGCAGTCAAAACTTCTTCCCAGTTAGAAAAACCGAGATATGTTATTTTCGGCTTGCAAACTAATAGAAAAAATAGCAAGATATACGATTGCTCAATATTCGACCATTGTAATCTTACTAATGTGACATTGTTCTTGAATTCACAATATTATCCATACGACTCTTTAAATTTGAAGTTCAATGAAAACAAATACGCTATATTATACGAAACTTATGCTAAATTTCGCCAGTCTTATTACAATCTTCCCGTGGACCCCTTGCTTGACCAGCAAAGTTTTAAAAACAAAGCACCTTTTTTCATTATTGATTGCTCTAAACAAAATGACAATCTAAAAACTGGGCCAGTAGACGTTCGCTTGGAAATCGAAAGTCTTACAGATTTTCCTGATAACACGACTGCATACTGTCTCATTATCAACGATCGCCTTGTGGAGTATAAGCCGCTGAGTAATATAATAAGAAAACTATCATGAGCGCCATCGTCGATGTTCAAGGATTCAAATCTGAAGATAACATATTTATTGTGAAAGAAGTAGCTATCTTTAGCAACAATCAGCATCATGTTTTTTTAATCAAGGCACCGTTTCCATTTAATCATCTGACTGCGTCAGAAAAAAGACAAGTACGTTGGATAGAAAGAAATCGGAAAATATACTGGAATAGTGGCGATATACCCTATAAAAGTCTAAGAATGCTTGTAGCAGGGTATCTTGCAGATAAAACGGTATTTTGCAAGGGTCTTGAAAAAGCGTCGTGGATAAGAGATATAGTAGTTAGGTCAAAAGTTAATAATTTGGAAGATAAAGGCTGTCCTAATTTGTTTAATTTATATTATAAGTATAACTCATTTGAAAATGTGTTTTCTTGTATACACCATCCCACAGTGTGTGCTTTAAAAAATGTTTTATGTTTAAGAAATTGGTGTTTAGATAATAAGTTACATATAACAGAATAAAATATTTTTTGAGAGTTTTTTAGTTTTCTTTATTTAGTATATTACCCGCTTCTTTGAATTAGTAAGTTAAAATTATAAACAGGTAGGGGATGGCTGATACCATGAAGAACGATTTAATAATATGAGAATACTAGAGCAGTTTCATACAGTAGAATTGAGCATTCTGAATCGATTTAAAAATATAAGAAAACTGGATCAGCCCTAGGATATTGAGAAGACTACTTCAGCCTGAAAGGCCTGAAAGGCCTGAAAGGCTGAAGTAGTCTTCTCAATATCACACTACTAGTCGTCAGGCCTAATTGTGGAATTGTCGCGCTTAGGCTATTAATAAAAGTGATTAATATGTCACAAATGCACGACAATTCCACAATTTTGTCACTTTTTGACATATATCTCAAATTGTCAGCTTTATTAAACAGGGGCCAAGTCTTAAGGCCTGTGCGCACCTAGGTCGCATGCGATGGCGATCAGTGAAACTCTGTCAAATTTGACAGCGTTTCATTCCGTTATTCCTATGACTTGTTGGGTGGGAAAATAAAGTCCAGGCGATGAAGTCACAAGAAATAGCAGTTAATCATGATTTCCCAAACAAACACCGACACCTACCCCCATCCCCATTCAGATCAAATGAGTCGGCACAAACATCGCCTCTGCAATTTGTCCGTTATTTATATTAACGTCTATAATAATATTAAACCTTATACCGCGGTTCGAAATTAATTGACCGAGGCTTTTAATCATAATAATACAACTTCCGGGACAGATTGTTTGTTACGCAAAAGAAAGCTGCGTCTAAGCCGATTCGTATGAACATTTTTTGGGGTGTTTTTTAATTTCTTTGAATACAAACCGATGATATTATATTATTACCTTTATTATAACTTTTTGAGAACAGCTTTTATTTATCAATTTTGTTATACCTAATGTTTAATGATATTGTAAATGGGATGTTTCATAAGGCTATAGAGCCCATGCTAGGTCTGTGTACACCAATCATAACTACAAATTAGCAATATAATATTAGGTTTCAATTGTTATTTTTCTGTAATTTTACTTCGTTTACTTGTACCTTGAGATTTTCTTGACCAACGAGAGCAACACAACGTACCAAAAAACATGGTGGACCGACATGACTTGAAGTAGTAAAAATGTCATTTTGACAACTAAAGCTGTCAATTAGCATTTGTGTCAGTCACTACGGTAAAACTGTCATGGTAGCAATCAGCTATTTGGTTCCCATAGTACAAGTTCTGCTTAATTTGGGGTTAGATAGTGTTTTGTGGATTGCAAACAATATTTTTATTTTTTATGATCTTAAGACATTGTCACAATGTGACGTTAAATACGTCACTAAAATATAATATATATTTTATACGTCACATTAAAAAAATTATGTTCTTTTTTAACAAGAGTGAGGGTAATCATTTCTTACTGGTTTTTTATTGTGATTTTTAAGAACGGACCTTGTATATAATTGACGATCTTGCAGACGGTTTCCCCGTAAAACCAGACCAGCGTGATAGCCTTGCTGAGCTGGATCGGCATGCAGACCCCCGTCACCAGCAGGTCTGCTGCGGACAGGTTCACCAGGAACATGTTTGTTACGCTGAAACAAATAACATACTTTTAAAATCATCATCAGCTCAGCCCAGTATCACCCACGGCTAATCGTAATCATAAATCATATACAGTGAAACCTGGTTAAGTGAGACTTCAAGGGACCTGCAAATTGGTCTCACCTAGAGGTATCCTACTTAGTACTTACCCAGTGTCTCAGATATCCAGGTATAAAAAAATATCTGTCTCATTTATAGAGGGTTCCATTAATAGAGGTCAGAATACAGGTTATTTCAGTAACAGAGGTGCGATTATTAAATAAAATAACGTTTTATGACAAAATTATAAATGAGTTTTAATAGTTAGTATGTATTTGCTCCAATTATAATGCATACAATAAATTGATCTTTATTATTATTTAAACTTTACTATTATATGGCCTCTTTGCTTGGTTGATAGTAGCTCTTCCTTCAGCACCGTAGGTCCTGAATTTGGTCCCCACCAAAAACAATATTTTGTTATAAAGGAGTAATAATAATTTCATACGAAAAATGTTTTTCCTCCAAAATCCATTATGACTTATGCTTTTAACATTTTGATTTTGATCATAAACATAAACATTCAATTTTATTGAAGAACATGCCTACTTTATTAAAATCTTGAGACAAATCACAAATTTGAGAATCAGGCACTGAGTACTAGCTGGGAGGATATTGAGGGCTTTCAATCAATCGATGAGAAAGTGGACTTCTTGTCTAGTAATATTATCAATATTTTCGATGATCACGCGCCCGTGCGTCCAGTAAAAATAAAACACCGTCCCACGCCTTGGATCAACCACGCCATGCGCAAGGCCATGTCAAAAAGGGATCGTGCATTTCGTAAGTTTAAAAAAGATCGCTCTCCTGAAAACTGGACAAACTATAAAAAACTAAGAAATCGCTGTAACCAAATCTGTCGTAGCTTCAAGCGTAAATATATTGCGGAACAAATTGAACTTTCTACCCCGGCCGGACTCTGGAAGTTCCTTAGATCTCTTGGCTTTGGTAAATCCAAATGTGTTGATACGTCAATTTCATTAAATCTCAATGATCTGAACTCTCATTTCTCTTCTTCAGTTAAAATTAGACCAAACTTAAAATTCGACACTTTATTGGAAATTAATGACTTGCCTCGACCGAACACTTCGAAATTTGAGTTTGTCCCCGTATCTCATGACTTAATAAGAAAAATACTAAACTCACTTAAATCTAAAGCAGTCGGTTGTGATGACATCGGCCGCATTATGGTAATGCGCCTAACGGACCATATTCTGCCCTCGATTGTTCATTTAATTAACTTCTCACTATCGTCTGGGCAATTTCCCGATCTTTGGCGTAAAGCGTTCGTACTCCCTCTACCAAAAACATCCAATCCCATTCTTCCAAACCAATTTCGTCCAATTTCAATACTTCCTTTTCTGTCTAAGGTAATAGAGTCGGTCGTGCACAAGCAGGTCACAGAGTTTCTAACTGAAGGAGATCTATTAAACCCTTTTCAATCTGGGTTTAGAGTCGGTCACAGCACCACATCCGCCTTGCTCAAAGTAACCGAGGATATTAGATCAGCAATGGAGCAGTCTCAGGTTACTGTCTTGGTACTGATCGACTTCAGTAACGCTTTTAATGTGGTAGATCATGACCTGCTTCTCGCTACTCTCTATCACCTCAACTTCTCTACACCTGTCCTCCAGTGGTTCTCTTCCTACCTGATAGGCCGCCGACAGTCTGTACGCAGTGGTCAGTCATCTTCCGACTGGTGTGAACTGGGTGCCGGAGTCCCGCAGGGTGGAATTCTATCACCTTTACTGTTTTCACTATTTATTAATTTGTTATCCAACAAACTTCATTGCAATTATCACTTCTACGCGGATGATCTACAGCTTTACAACCACTCTGAAACCGGTGATCTGGACGCCTCATTAACCGCCATTAACTCCGACCTTCTTCGACTTAGGACATGGTCTGAAAATTACGGCATCCAAGTCAACCCAAACAAATGCCAAGCGATCATCATTGGTGGCTCGCGCCAACTGGCTAAAATTAACCTCGCCTCTCTTGCTCCCTTAATGTATAACGATTGTCCTATTCCTTTTTCACCAGTTGTTAAAAATCTTGGGGTCCTTTTTGATGCTAACTTGAGCTGGTCGGCGCAGGTTAAGGAAGTATCTCGTAAGTTCTTCGCTTCGCTTCACTCAATCATACGTTTCAAAAATTTTTTACCTATTAAAACTAAAATATCCCTAGTAAACTCCCTTCTTCTTCCCATAATCGACTATGCAGATGTCTCATACCTTGACCTTAACCAAGACCTTCTTAATAAACTTGATCGTTTACTCAACACCGGCATTAGGTTTATCTACGGTCTTCGTAAGTACGATCACATCTCAGAGTTTCGTTCTAAGCTTGAGTGGCTCCCTATACGTGAAAGAAGAAATAGAAGAATATTATGTCTCCTTTACTCTACTCTTAAAGATCCCCATTCTCCTGAATACCTAAAAAGTAAATTTTCCTATCGCTCTGATTTACATGATCGCAACTTGAGATCTATTGATACTCTCTTTCTGGCTACCCCTAAGCATTCAACATCTTTCCGAGGCAAGTCTTTTGAGGTGGCGGCTGTAGGTCTTTGGAATGCGCTCCCTATTGACATCAAAAAGGCTCCCAATAAGTCAGCTTTTAAGCGTCTGGTTTATGAGCATTTCCTGAAGCAGATCTCATCGGACTTTAACTAATAAGTATTGTACCTTGTTGTTAATTTTAATACCTAAGCTTTCCTTTTTTTATGTAAGCACGCCAACGCCATTCCTACCTCTAGGGTTGGCAGGTAGAAAATGCTTAAAGCATTAAGCCCACCTTTTGTACATAGCATTAAGTTTTGTGCAATAAAGAGTTAAATAAAATAATAATAAACCATATTTTTTTGGGCAGTTAAACAAACTTACAATGACAAAGACTTTTTGTTTAATGTTGTTCAATTATCTGATGAAATTGAACCTTATTTTTATAACCGTAAGTGAACATTCTGGTTGCTCAATCCAAAAGTAGAAAATATGACAAATTAAACGATGACAATTTAGATACAGTGTGGGAACAAATATTGCACATCGGCAAATTTCGGCTTCATAGGGCGTAGTGTGCGTCAAAAAGAGATAGCGCTCTACAAAGGCGAAAAGTCGATGAGCAATATTTATTGCCTACAACCGTACATAATAATGAAAATTTATAACTTTTTGGATACATTCGTTAAATAAAATTAAAGTCTACTTTTTGCTTTAGAAATTTTAAAAGTTTTGCAAATTGAAAAAAGCAGATAAGTGAAAAAGCCACTTACAAAATTCGTTTATAAAAATAAACGTAGGCACAAACATTTAGGTTGATAATCAGCCAGGGATTCGAAGAACGCAGTTTGTGTGAAGTCTTTATAGAAAACACAACAAGTTCCATCCAATTATTTTAATGTCAGTTAAGATCAAGACAAAGAAAAAAATCGTTCCGTGCTATCGCTTGCACTTCAAGCCTTAAATGGAACGCCTCAAAGCGAGGTAACGTCACAGGAATCATGTTTTTTCGTGCGTGCTGCCGGCTCCATCGAGTTATAAGACGTTGTCACGTCAAAAATATTTCTTGGCTTAAAATTTGTGTTGAAATTATGGTAGATTAAGTTAAAACCTGATGGAAATAAAAATATAATCGCAATTCTGACACCAAGTCTCGACAGATCTCTTGGTAAGATCACTGAGGTTACTTAACGGAGTAGTGTAAGTGGCCTTACTTCTGTAATTAATTTATTTGCTGCGGTAGTTACACGTCATAGTTATAGCTTTTGACTAAAGCTATAATACTATACAGGGTGTCCCATAAGTCAACGTCCAGCTGAAAACGGACAATAGTTCAAGTCATGACAGCTATCAAAAAAATATTTGTCTTGTAATTTTCGAGTTATGAGTATTTTAAAAAAACAAGAAAAACTGACACCCTGTGATGATCTTTTAAGTCCTGTGACTACAAATACTAACTTTTTATGAAACTTTTTTCTGCAACGTAAGCATGAATAACCCTTCTGTATATTACAATTCAAAATTAAGCCGTAACTGCCTCAATTTTTAATGAAATCGTGGAGTTTGGGCCAACATTTCATTTCAGATAATTACATCACCCAACTTTAACCGTCTGTACCGCAAAAAAAATGTAGTACACTATCGTGGCAAGAACTTTAAAAAATGGCGCATTTATCCAGGATTCCAAAATAGTATAATACTTGCTAGAGTACTTCTTAGTTTTGGAAATAAAAAATGTTTTTTCAACTAAACCGGATTCCCAATCAATTTTATTTCATTAGATAAAATGTTTGTACCCTTTAAATCATGGGTTTAAAATGCCCGCGCTGCGTTTTTAAGTGCCTCTAAATTCACAGGTACAAGTAAATACCATTTCGACGATGTAAATAAACAGTTAGAGCCACCATCTTGTCGAAAGGGTAATAACCATGGGTTTTCAAGTAATTTGTTAGTTTTAGGTGAAAGTTTGAAATAAAATTCAATCATAGGATTACTTCAATCGTGATTTTAATCTTAAGTTTGCCTTCGCCCGTCGCCGGTCTTATTACATGGTTATTGACGTGACAACGTCTTATAATACGATGGAGCCGGCTGCACGCACGAAAAAACATGACTCATGTGGCGCTACCTCGCTCTGAGGCGTTCCATTTAATACTTGAAGTGCAGTCTTACATGAATCTAATAATCCTATTGAATTTTATTTCAAACTTTCACCTAAAACTAACAAATTACTTGAACACCCATGGTTATTACTCTTTCGACAAGATGGTGGCTCTAACTGTTTATTTACATCGTCGAAATGGTATTTACTTGTACTTGTGAATTGTGAGTCACTTAAAAACGCAGCGTAGTCATTTTAAACCCATGATTTAAAGGATACAAACATTTTATCTCATGAAATAAAATTGATTGGAAATCCGGTTTAGTTGAAAAAACATTTTTTATTTCCAAAACTAAAGAGTACTCTAGCAAGTATTATACCATTTTGGAATCCTGGATAAATGCGCCATTTTTTAAAGTTACTTGCCATGATAGTGTAGTTCATTTTTTTGCGATACAGACTGTGTATTTTGAAAATACTCATAACTCGAAAGTTACACAACAAATATTTTTTTTATATTTTTCTGATAACTGTCATGACTTAGCGCATCACCCATTTTCGGCTGGACGTTGACTTATGGGACACCCTGTATAACTATATGGAGCCGGTTGCAAGCACATAAAAACATGACTCATGCGGCGTTACATTGCTCTGAAGCGTTCCATTTAAGGCTTGAAGTGCAAGCGAGAGCGCGGAACGAGCGACAAAGAGGCACAATCGGCCTCCGCGTTCGGTAGCGTTCGACATCTGTCTCTCTCCTACTTGAGTGAGCGATGCGTCTGCGTGGACAGTTGTAGGTATGACGTTGTCACGTTCAACTATTGTCAGTAAACCGACTTTACAGACAACAGATTTTTTTTAAATAGCGATACAGGTAATTTACTTGTAGGTACATAGTGAATAGCTCAGAATTTCACATACTGAGAGCTTACTGTTTTCTCCCGTTTATTTTAAGACGGTACCGCTTTTCAGCAGTTTTAGTTTAGCAGGTAGGTAGAGCTTATTGTACAACATACGATACAGTTCGGAACACTGCGCTCTGCGGATAAAAGCGCCGTTCAACAAGTTATAGTTTGTACTGCAATGCAGCTCTTGCTAGTTTATTTTCACTGGCTTTTAGCTGCTTTTCAAAGTAAAAGATCGAATGTTGAACCTGAACGCGACTTTATTCAAACAAAAGTACATATTCTTTTGCATTCGTATTAACTTTAGGAGTTCGTACGGAATTTAAACTAGTTTTCTTACAATGCTTATATAGTTTTCTTCTTATCGTGACACTGGTTTCTTCGAACCAACAAAGGTATTTTAGGGGGACTCAAAGAGGTTCTTTCCGTGCACTTGACAAATATTTTCGAATTATTTAGGTTTTAAGACATACCGGTTTCCTCGCAATAAGGCGTTCTTAATAATATTTACATAATATGATATTATGTCAAAGAGGCTTCCATGATTTGAATCTGCATGTAAATTAGCGAGGGAGAATCGATTGACTGGGCCAGGCTTGTAGCTAGGTCGTGATGACTTAGAGCTTGTCCTTGGTAGTGGCCATACATCATGGACTTATAGGGTACGTTCTCGGTGGCTTTGCTTTATGAAGTGATTGCTTAACATCAGGTGGGCTAAAAAAAAGGTGCAGGTGCAGGTGGGCTGCATGCCTGTTTAATTACTATTTCTAATAAAAGCAATTTGTTGACTTGATCTAATTCTTGCATGACAATTAGTAAGTAGTGATCGAAAAACTGTGAGCAAAGCCTTCATCGTCTCATACTTACAAAACATCGTGCGAGGCCACCCATACCCCAAAAATCTTATTCTAGAAGATCTTGAAATTGAAATAGTGTCTTTTTGCGTTTTATTAGTTTTTAGAGTGTCTCCAACACTTATCCCCGTACCAAGTTCAGATCCTAAACAGTTCAAGTCCTATTCTAGCCTACTACAAGATAGTGTAAAATGTTTTGTTCGAATTTATTGCTTTTTCCAATCCAATACCAACATTAAATATAATACAAATATTTTATTTTCTTTAAACTTAATTTATAGTACATTATCATAGGTTTGAGACCCTCTTTTAAGTATAGAAATACCTGTGTTAGAGGGTCCCGCTCTTCTGTAGTATAATTTTTTTGACTTAAAACTATGTAAATGGTAAAAAACATTTTTTTTTTTAATTATAATGGTAAAAAACATTATTTTTTTTATAAGAAAACGGCGAGCACCCTTACCATTACCAAAGGGTGCAGTCTTTGGAGCCGGCTGATTATCCAACACGAGCGGCATTTAGTCAGTGGATGTTGGATAAAGCGGAGGAAGAGGTAGATTTTTTCAAAAAAATTTTGTTCACAGACGAGTGCTCATTCCACAGGACTGGCGTGTTCAACTGCCACAACGAACACGTATGGGCAGTTGAAAATCCACATGCGATGAAACCTAGCCATTTCCAATATCGGTGGCGCGTTAACGTGTGGGCCGGTATTTTGAATGACAAGGTTATTGGTCCGGTTTTTTTACAGGAGTCCATGAACGGCACTAATTATTTGGCATTTCTGTCGAGCATGTATTCATGCACGCGGTGCTCATTTTGAGCATTTGATTTAGTAGGTAGGTAAGTAGCCAAGGAATTAATTGCAGTTTGATCTGACTTACATAAACTTCATTTTTAAGGGTTGCTCAAAAAGTCCTTTTAAGGGCTGCTCAAAAGTCCTTGTAAGGGCTGCTCAAAAGTCCTTTTAAGGACTACAATCATTTAATGTTTCGCATGACGTCGCAATCAAACAATTACAAAGTAGAAAGTTATCAATGAATGCGAGGAGGAGGAGCGTATTTACGAGCGTATTTACGATGTCAGGGGTAAGCAACATTTTATTTTAATTTTTTCAATGTGTTATTTTTCTATAAAAGATTTTTTTTTTGTCCTCTAAAAATAATAAGAAAGTGTTTTTCGGAATCCCCATGTGATACCGATTATTGCCTTAAACGGTTCGCCACGAATATTGTTACACGCTCTAGACGGAGCTTACATTAGGTGCGGGGTGCGAGGGTGTGTTTGAGGGTGTGTGTGCGTTGGGGGGCATTAAATATTTGCAATATTCTCTGTCAAGGAAATCGAGTCCATGTAGGTAGTAAGAAAGTGAATTTTTAGGCGTTGTATTTCAAGCATAAGGCCAGGCTCTTTTTGTTTTACAAAACTTTAAACGTCCAGATTTCATGTACCTGTAGGCATACCAGGTGAAACCAGATGAAATTTATATGTAAATTGTGCTTCAGAGATATCGGGCTGTTTTATCTTTGAATTCGATCCTGGGTTGTCGAGATCGGTCGCAGATAGCCCCCAAGGTTGAAGTGAACGTAAACTTCAATTGGTCAAAGGCTTAGGGTAGCGAGAGTGTAGTCAAATCGAAGATGTTATCGACATGCAGAGTTAAAACGTCGGCTTCACTTGCTTACCGAGACTGGTGTTCTGGTTGCGACTCCACCTTCCGATCCTAAGATCGTGGGTTCCAATCCAGTCATGTATGAATGAGTTATGAATGAATGAGTATGAACACGTCTCATAACTTCGGGACGTGTTCACGTACAATAAACGGCCGTGTCTAATATAATACAACCACACCCCATTTTTTTCTGCCTGTTTGAGGTTTTATTAGTATTAAAGATAACAAGCTGAAGAACTTACAAACTATTTCAGCTGGGGCCTAATCCACTTAATGTGCCTTTTCAATATATTATGATCTCTATGATCTATTGAATAATTCGATAAGCAAGCTCGATGTAGGGTCAGCTTACGTAACTCACGACAGGTGTAAGACGAGCCTGAATAGGCAATCACCTTGTGCGGCGTTTGTCCGCAATTACTACTTCCCGCTTATCCACGTTTACCGGAAACCATTAGGCAATAAAAATCTATAGTTACGTAATAAAAGGTTGGATGTGCACATTGTGCGCAAAGGGTTGATTTTAGTTATTCAAATTATATTTTTTACTCAATTTTTTTATAGATTTTTTGTGTTTTTTTTTACAGATTTTTTTATTCATTCTAGAAAATGCTGTAGTGCTGTTCAGCAGTTCTCAAAAGGTAAAAGAACCTACTGGCGGCCACCAGTTTTTACTTCCTAACAGCAGTCATTACTCCATCCAACGGCTTACAACTATAGTCACTTTTGGAATAAAACACTGCAAAAATGTGGGTACAGAGTGTGCCAAATGACGTGCTAGTCGCTTTTTCGTTTTAATAAAAGTCGGTATTGTATACAAAATATATCAAAGAATTATTTTTAGTTCTCTGATTGAAGCAAGCTTGTTTACACATTTCTCAAATCAAATAATTGTAAACTGTTTTGGTACATCAACAACATTACCTACGTGTTCAGTGTACCAAAGAGGAATTAATGTAGCTATTTCATTTCTCATGCCGTCAGTGCTATCTTTTGTTTCAAATTATCTCGATTCTGGCGCCTTCGTGACTGTAACAGATAAGTTTGCCGTAAACCCCGCGCAAGATAACTCTGCGCGTAACTGATGGCGTAAAACATAAAAAAGCAGCCAAGTGCGAGTCGGACTCGCCCATGAAGGGTTCCGTAGCATCAATTAACATAATATAAAGGTTTTTGTAGTTCGTCGAAAGGTAAATTGCGGTTTACGATTTCTGACGTATAAAAAAAAAACTAGTGACTAGATCTCGTTCAAACCAAATATCGTTGGAAGTTTGCATAGTAATGTACAACATATATTTTTTTTAGTTTTATCTTTCTCTTATTTTAGAAGTTAGAGGGGGGGGGACCAACTTTTTTCCACTTTGGAAGTGTCTCTCGCGCAAACTATTCAGTTTAGAAAAAAACAATATTAGAAACCTCAACATCATTTTGGAAGACCTATTCATATATACCCCATACACGTATGGGTTCAATGAAAAAAACATTTTTGAGTTTCAGTTTCAAGTATGGGGACCCCCAAAATTTATAGTTTTTTTTTCTATTTTTGTATAATAATCTTAATGCGGTTTACACAATACATCTACTCGCCAAGTTTCATCAGTCTAGCTCTTACGGTTTCGGAGTAAAATGGCTGTGACACGGACGGACAGACAGACAGACAGACAGACATGACGAATCTATAAGGGTTCCGTTTTTGCCATTTGGCTACGGAACCCTAAAAATGGACTGCAAACGCATAATTTTCAATCGGGGAAGTCGAACTTGCATTGCGTTTAATGCGAGTTCATATTAGTTTGGGATTAGGAAATGGTTTCCAGACAGTTTTTCTACATTTTCTGCCGTCTGTCACGCGTAAAGTTATCTTGCGCGAATTCTAGTATACTACATCAGCCGGTTATTGCATGCATTCTCCTGTAAACAAAAAAGGCAGATGTGAAATTTGAGGAATTGCCAAAGAATTTTTTTATTGAAAAGCACACGTGACTTTCGACATAATTTCTTAAAAGTTATAACAAACGGTCACTTCTGAAGCGGCCGCTGATTAAGATTGTGTTATTGAGAAAGAGTTATGAAACAAACAGCTGGCCCACCTGATCTTGAGCGGCACTTCTGTTGCATTACGCCAAAGAGTACTTCACCGGGTAACTACTAAAGAAGTTGGGATTTTTATTTAGAATTTTTCATCTAACGTAAAATTGTTTACCTGGCCTCACAACTTAGGCTGTCAACCTACCAGTCTTAGTGACTACAGTTTTGCACACTTTACGTTTTTGACGTAACAACGTCTTATAATTCGATGGAGCCGGTTGCAAGCACATAAAAACATGACTCATGCGGCGTTACATTGCTCTGAAGCGTTCCATTTAAGGCTTGAAGTGCAAGCGAGAGCGCGGAACGAGCGACAAAGAGGCACAATTGGCCTCCGCGTTCGGCAGCGTCCAACATCTGTGTATTTTCTTATGACGTTGTCACGTTCAACTATCGTCAGTAAACCAACTTTACAGACGGATTCGTTTTTTAATAAAATGGATATCTGTAGGTCTATTATATAGGTATTTTGACAATCTTTTCTGTACTTATTTAGTTTTTCCTGATTTCGCAAACAGTGAAAGAGATAGAAACAGCGAAAGAAAAAGAAGAGAATTGAAAACTGTGCCTACAATATTAAGACTACCTAATACTGTCTATAATTTAAGAATGGGCACGGACGTAATTTAAATATGTATAGATAATAATTTAAATATCGGTGGGCCGAGTTTTAGTTACAGAATTTCGTAAAAGTGAATCTGTTTACTTTTAGTAGGGCTTCTTGTAAAAAAGCTCACCCGAGGAATAACAATTAGCGTGGGTAAGTAAATTGCTATATTTGAGGACGAGCACTTGAGCAGGAGAAGAGAAGAACAGGCATGAAGAAGAGAAGAACAGGCAACACGCCTGTTCTTTTAGGCTAGACTCGCGAGACATGGCACCTAGACTCACCTAAGACTTTTAAAAATGACCCTTATTCTTCTGAATAGACAGACAGTTTTTAGTTTTGAAGGGTTTATTATAAGCTGGCTCAAGAGTCACTCTAAAGTGATGGAAACAGTACAATGGATGTAGGGCACGTCTTGTATTAGACATGCCCTGAGGTAAAAGTACTTTTTTATGGGTAAAGGCTCCTGTTCGATATCAGTTACGCAATATTGAAAAATATTGACTTCGAAAACCTTAAGAACTCACAAGTAACAACTCTAAATTCTTCTGATAGTTTAAAACGCCTGAAGCGTTCAGCTCTGCCAACTTTGAGACAACATCGCTCCACAAACTTATTATTGAAACTAAAATATATTGGTTTGGTTCTACTCATGAATAGCCCTCATGAGAAGTTTAAGGTCAAGGTCACTTAGTGAGGTAATATTCTCCCCAAGATAAAATCAGATATAAAGAGCTCCGTAAACAAACTAAAGTTGCATGACCCAATCATCTTCTTCTTCTTCTTCTTCTAAATATATAAAACTCTTACGTTACTGACTGACTGACAATCAACGCACAGCCTAAACCGTAAGTCCTAGAAGCATGAAACTTGGAGGGTATATTCCTTTTAAAGCATATGTGTGCACTAAGAAAGGAAATTGGAAAATTATTTCCCTAGGCGGAGAAACAAACGAAAAACTTTTAAAAGAAAAATCAACACAGAGCCCATGCTCAAAAATAACTCTCTTGCATAAAAATTGGTGGGGCGGTAGCTTAGCACCAGGAGACGGACTTGTAACTTATTATCTCGAAAAACTTATGGAAACGGGGCGTAACGGCAACGGGGCGAGTGAAACCGCGGGCGGCTGCTAGTAATAATATACAGTGCGCACAACAGATTTATAGACTTTTGAAACTGCTGTGGTAACGATTATTGCGTACCGAAAAAAACAAAATTGGTTGTCTAACTCAAAAATATGAACTAAGCAAGTACAAGCAGCTAATTTCACAGGGTAAAGGTCCGGCAAGCGTACTGTAAACGAGTTGAAGTAGAATCCATGCAAGGTAACTCTGCGTGTGACAGATGGCAGAAACAAGAAAAATTGAACTAGAGCTATGTTTTCAGAAATTTGAGGAATTGCCAATGGCTAGTCTAGGTGAGTCTAGGCGCCAATTTCACTTGACCAAGCCTAGAAGAACAGGTAAGAAACTTCAGGCTTGGGTTTTGCCGTTAAAGCACTGGTGGTCTAGTGGTAGCGGCTCCACCTTCCGATCCGATGGTCGTGGGTTCAAATGCAGTCGTGTACCAATGAGTTTTTTTGTCAAAAAGTTTATGTGCACTATGCCAGTACTCTCAAACGGTGAAGGAAAACATCGTGAGGAAACCGACGTGTCGTAGAACCTAAAAAAGTTCGAGCAACACGTGTCAGGGTCACGCAAAAAGGGCCCACCAGCGGCCTACTTGCGGAAAAAACAGGCCGCACATCAAGTGAGGATGATGAAAAATTGCCGAAAAAAAAATGCCGTTAGAGTACCACTTAGAGTCTGTTGCTAATCTATGAATTCTATGAGATGGATTTTTTGTTTGATGGACATCTACGACTGATGATGCTGATGAGTTTATTATTTTGCTCAGCAAACCGTTTGTTTTGTTTATCCATTGCCTACCTGGAAGTAGGCTTTCAATTTATTCTGTCTTTCTATACTTGTATATTTGTAATAAACACCTAAAACAATTTGGTAAAACAATGGGAACCTAAGAAGGTTCCGTCTATTGATAAGATTTCAGTAGTAGCATTGTTCTATATAATCCTGAAAAGTGAGTTTCAAATTTATTAATGATGATGAAATAAGGTACAAGTAATGGTTGAATTATTAATGAAAAACAAATAGGCTTACCATGAGCTCTGTCTGGCTCTGTCTCTGGTTCTGGTTTTGAGTCTGTGTGAGTGTTGACTAAAAAAACCCTACGTCCAAACGTCACACACACAGTATAATGTACTGATGAGCACTCACACACACTCAAAAACAGAGCCAGGCAGAGCTCATGGTAGCATGGTACTGCAAAAAAATATCTTATTTTTTTCCATCCAAAAAAATTGGACCGTTCTGCATGTACATAATATTTCTTCAGGTTGACAAAGCCACACATTTTTTCTCGGTTAGAGCGGGGGCACACGATGCGTTGCGGCGGCGGTGCGGCGCCGGAGCGGTGTCGCTGCGTCGTCTTACATAGAAATATCTGTGGCATGTCACACGATGCGCTCCGGCGCCGCACCGGACTTGCAACCACCAAAGACGAGGCGGGGAGGGGTGAATGCGTTGCGACGTCGGAGCGGCACCGCTCAGTTGTTTCCAACAATAGACGTCTTTTACGATCCATTTTCAATAACAGACTGTCCAACGGTGCTACGGCGCCGCTGCGACATAACAACGTTACGGCGCCGCAACGTTCGTGTGCCCACTGACACGGTAAAATCTTTGCGGTGCGGCGCCGCAACGCATCGTGTGCCCCCGCTCTTACTCACTATGTCCAAACCACTTGACATTCATTTGGGGCCCTGTGTTTAAATAATGTATATTGTGGAAGTGAGAGTTTAGCACAATTAGAGCATTTGTTATTTCTGTAGGAATCTCATTTTCTTTCTTTTAGAATAACTAGCAACCACATTCGACATCGATTTGAAAAACCATAAGTAGAAAACAAGCGCATGACGAAAAAAATAAGCCCGCCAATTTCTCACTTTTAACAAGGAGGTTGGAAACCCATTACAGCAAAGAGTTTGCTCAGTCTATGACAAATTACTGTATTTTCGCTGCGTGAAATGCTACTTATAAAATGTCTACTTCAAAAGAAGACCACTATCGAAGGTTGATTTGATCCCATCACTCTGTGGCCACCAAAATCTTAAGAAAAATACCTACTGGCCTACAAAATGTTGTAATCCAGATAAAATGGTCGTCTTTTTCGGCGAACGTATGTACGTATAATGCCACCTGGGGTGTGACTATCAACATCCCACAATTGTATCAAAGCCTATATTAGTGCTTTATTACTTATTAGGTAATCCTATATAAAAAAAAATACTCACAACTGTGATCCGTTTACAATGTATGTACATGCATAGCTAATTATGATGACATTATTATTTTCATAATAAAGGAACTACTATAAACTTAGCAACTGTTCTAATTATATATTTTAATTATATAATAACACTTTTGTGAGTCGGCATTATTTTTGCTTGCCGTTTAACAAAACCTTCCTTCTTAGTTTTTATCAACTATTCTTCCATATTTTGCTTACATAATAGATTCGAATTAGTTAATGAAAAAAATACATCAAATACAGTATTTTAACTGTGAGTCTAAGAATAAATAAATAAACATAAACAAAAATAAAAAAGTTGCACAATTATTTTTAAATTGACCTACTGTAATTTAACCTTTCCTGCCACACAACACATTGATGGTGCCATTAGCCAGGGTGTGGCCTTGCTAATACATTCCATAAACAAATTTACAGCTATAATGTCTGTTTTACCGAACAGAAGGGATTTTGTCTTTGTGGCCCACCAAGTTCAGTCCCAAATTCTTGATACGACACTGTGGCCCACATTGAAAACGCTTAGACACTGTGGCCCGATTCTTAGTACTTACATAGCAGCCACAGAATATGTAAAAGTTATTATGGTATACTGAAGAAGGTACAGTCAGTACTACAGTAACTTCTTAACACAAAAATATGTTTTATTCATTATTATCAACTAAGTTTTTTTCCATAATTTAGGTAACATGATTATAAAACAGCGCTCGTTCCCGGAACACAACACAATCTCAAAAAAACACAAAATATACAAAAATCCCTCATATCAAATAAATTTCAAAAAATACCTTCTTCAACAAAAAATAAATCTCAAAAAATCCCCAAAATTGCTAAAATCCCATTTCCACAAGAATTGCCAAAAACACCAAATTTTCAAAATCACAAACCCTATTGTTTAAAAATCCTCAAATTCATAGAAATAACAAATAATCCTCAAAATCACAGTAGATGTTTTTCCTGTAGATAAGGCTCCCTAATCCTCCCCTCGTACCTCGGGGAACTGGCGCCTGCATTCATCTATATACTTATATTATAAATAGGTAAAGTTTGTGAGTTTATGAGGTTGAAAAAGTATCTCTAAACCTCATCTACTGAAATGATTTTGAAAATCGATTTATTATTTTACCACCACCATTAGTTGTACCTACATGAGAGATTGTTTCGAGGTAGTCACCGCCCAACAAAGTGTCTAGCTAGTTCATAAGACGTTTCAAAGTTATCCTTGTGGTTCTACTTTGAGTTAGGTCAATTCTGGATAAGTTCGACTTGGCTGGAAAAATGGTATAGATATTCCGACCTATAGGTCGGAAACTGACCAAACTATAGTTTGGTCAGTCTGTGTTTTGGACAAAGGTTGTTTTTATTTCTAGTATTATTGATGGATATCATTTTTAAAATCGAACCTTTAACCCTGAAACGTAAACTTTCCAACCATAGTCATAATTTCTAGTTGCCTGAATTTGTTGGCTAAATTCATTTCAATTTTGTCCCAGTCACTAAAGCATTTATTGAATAGAGAAAATAAGGGAACTTGACTTTGACGCCCTACAAATATACCTATTTATAGACCGCTGTAAAGTTTATCAGACTTCAAAAACATCTCAGCCTGTTGTTGAAGTCTATCAACAGCAGAGTTATACAAAAACAGGGGAATAACAAGTGTTGTTACTACAGGGACAAACTGTTGAATGCTAAGCTTATAAGATTCACAATAGAATCCTGAGTGGCAGCGAGGGGTTTGAATTAAATCATTATTTGCGAGAGATTTACTCGCCTGAGTATATTTAATTTAGCTCTGAGTGAAACACTTAGAGTTGAATTTCAATATAATTAAATCAAAATAATTAGGTATCTTATTAGAAGATCGTTTGCAGCACCAATGAAAATTAAATAATTATCTACTCAGTACGTTGCTGCTTACAGAATCATGAGTATCATAAAAACTCAGGCGCAAATTTTTGTTTTACTTGTTTTCGGTAGAAAAGCCTATTTTCGGGTTGAAACAGCGAAAATGTAATTTCATTCGACGCAGCTAAAACTAATACGGATCTCTCCTAAGTCTTGCTTTGAGACAAGGGTCGAGTAAGCGGTTGTCAGCTTGCTTGAGTAAGGCCCATTCATTGTCTAGTCGCTGTTTTATTTTTTAACCGACTATTAATAAGAGGTTATAAATTCGGTAATTTCTTAAATTTTTTGTGGAGTTTTATAAGTGCAAGAAAAGAGGTTTTTTTGAGGTGCACTTTTATTAATCTTAACACTTTTTCAAAAGCACAGATTATGTTATATTATACAGGCTAAAAAATCTACTACATCCCGTTGCCCATTCGATTTTATTAATTTCAATAGCCTTTAATAACAATTTCAATACTAGTATTACAAAATATTAAGTACTTGATAATCTATGTGACATCAGTAATAAAGTTGTTTTGCTTTCCAGCATAGGCCTTCCCCAAACTCTTCTATAATTTATAATCGCGTCCTTTCTTCCTCAAATGTAAGCCAGCTGCTGTCTCCTTGGAAGTCATCTTCCCATCTTCGAAATGATCTACCTCTGGCTCTTTTCCCTTCTCTAGGGTATCATTCTGTCACCAATTTTCTCTCACTGAATTAGGCTGGCCATTTTATCAGGAGATAAGATGGCCAGCCCAATGCCCGTTGCCTATACGCTTCGCTAAAAGCACAATTGCAACTCCTGAGTGTGATAGCACCCTTAGATACAAACTTACCTGTGATAGGGGCCTATAAGTTAATGTCAGGTAGACAGAATGATTGCTGGATAAACGGTTCAATAAACGTAGCGTGCTGGGATGGTATTATTAGGACGATAAATTGAGATAAGTTAGTAATTGTTTATTAAACACGAAGATAGTTTTCAGCGAAAGAGGTGTGTCAGGACCGTGGCAAGTGGAAATCCGTGATCTTTTTGCCTACCCCCATGGGAATAAGGCGTGATTTGATGTATGTATGCATAGTTTCCAGCATTAAATCTAATCTAATGGCTACTTAAATTGAAAAAATTATCAGAGTCTCATCAAAACGTACAAGAATCAATAAATGAGGTTTCCTATCCATTTAATTATTAATTATTCCACTGTTACTTGACAAAAAACAACATAAGGGACAGACAATGGTCAACGCCCGTATCACATTGACAACAAAAATATAAAATCACTAAACCTATCATCGAAAATTGCGAGCAGATTTTTGATACCTTTATTCAATTGTATTTAAATCTTTCAAAAGGAAGTGTGCGAGCGAAAAGTTGTTTCACGGTTTGGATCGTCTTAATAAAAAAAATCTCGAATGGAAACTACGAATTAGAAAACAAAGCGTGTAGGCAGGACCCCCACCCGATGGATTGACGACATTATAAAGATGACGGGAAATCAGTGGATGAGGAGTACTCAACATTGTTCCTTGAAAGTTTAGAGAGGCCTAATGTCCAACATTAGATTTTACCATGCTGACGATGCTAAAAATTAGGAATTAGGATGTAGGGCACGCGAAGGGTACCAGTAGATCGATAGCTACCAGATTGAAATAAGCTGGTTGTAAACACAAACATTCAAAATAATACACCGACCCATTCTGTTGGGTCTTGAGTAAATAGTTACGAATTTTTCCCTATCTCAATTGGCGAAGGCTTGGCAACTCGAGGCTTTAATCAAACAGTAGGCCTACCACAAGCTCTGTCTGGCTCTGTCTCAGGCTCTGGTTTTGAGTCTGTGTGATTGCTGTCTAAATAAATCTTACATCTTAATCTTAATATTTTACACTGGTGAGCACTCACACAGACTCAAAACCAGAATCAGAGACAGAGCCAGATAGAGCTTGTGGTAGGCCTACAGATCGCGTTCTAATTTTGCTCTATTCTTTTATTTAAATAAATATTGAGAATTAAGAGGAAGCACGGTTGGCATTGAATCCATACAAGCGTAGTCTTCTGTTTTTCCTCTGGATAATAACACTAGAGTAAATATTTTTTTATCATACAGTCTTTATGTACTATTGTATGCCGCTATGCTGCGTTTTTCTACAAAAGATTTATGAAAAAGAATTATAAGAATTAAGAACCTTAAAAAATTTACCAATTTTACCACCCACAAAGACTTAAACCTCTTTAATAACAATATTATTATCAAAGCAAGATTTAATTTAATCGGTCACTTATGAGTCGTGTTTTAGCTACCTGAGGTCTCCGTCTTTGCAATACAACCACAAAAGGCCTTCCAAAGCACTTCGGCGTCTCAGTGTGATATCACTGCCATCAATAACCGTACAGAAAGTTGTGAATGGAAAGCGTCGACAAAATCTACACGCTAAAAGAAAAAAATCATTTTCCAGCGCAAATCTGTATGGCGGAACAATTAAAAAGTTTCTTAGTAAAAATCGCTGTAATTTATTTTATTCGGCAATCCACGCGTCGCTCTAAGTACTTAATCTTGACTTTCGTTAAAAAGGTGGTTTGTTTTGAAAAGCGATCGTCAGTTGACGGTCGTAATTTAGCTATGTGTAACAGCGGTCTGAAATTGCAAGCCTTGGCGAAATTAAGGCAGCCATTAGGGAAATCGGAGCTTTATTTAAGATAATGTTTTTGATTAAACCGGGCTGGTGAGCTGTTAGCTAAATTTCAAACTCGTAAAGGTGGATTCATACTGTACCAGGCTGGAGCCAGGCCTGGAATTTCAACCCTATTCACACAAACTTGGAGCTGAATTTACTTCCGTATCCATGTTAGTCTGGGACTGGGTCGGTGCCAGCGTTTTTAGCTGTCTCCTCGTCTAAAAAAGCTCAAATTCAGTGAACGACAAGGTGCGGGCTTGGTGTGGTGTGAATGCACCTATACTCTAGCTAAATTTGATGTAGAATCATTTTCAGCAAAACATGGGTAGCTTAACCTTAAAATCACTTTTTGTCGTTGATATTTTAAAAATTTCAACGGAACCAGAGTTTTTACTCCCAGCGTGGGCCACTTTAAATAAGAATAAGCTTTATTTTATTATATTAAAACTATGATGTTACGAACAACACTAAAAAATATTTTCTTGTTTTAGGATTTTCGCGAGCTATGAGTTATGATAGTTTTTAAACGCGCGAATCCAAAATAATACGTTTGCAATGCTGGAGTAATTTGGTACAAGGTTGAACCAACATTTTTTGATTTTGTACTCATATTTATTAGGTTTGATATTACCACAGACGTAGGCGAAAACATGTTTGAAGTAGGTAAGTACTTACTTTTTTGTATAGTTACATTTCACAGCTACAACAATGAGCATAATATTTGCCACCACAGATAACAAAATCACTGGCACATATAAAGTTATCAACACATTTTCCGGCTGGAAAAATATATCCAACTCGTTTCCAAATGCAAACGTTACATTGACAGCTGTCAGATTCAAGCCCTGGAGAGGGCTGAAGTCTGTCAAGTTGGAAAACATTGTTTTTTGAGTTATCGCATTTTGGTATTTGACAGTCGACACCTTTCACCCACTGAACTTTAAAACAAAATTTTCACGTTTGTTAATTCGTCTCATGTTTTATAAATATTGAAGTACATTTGTTTTGAACGATACTTTACTCCTTAAATAATATATATTACAAATAACAAGCGGTTCTCCTCAAAAGTTAATCATTTCCGTGTTTAAGGCCACTCGTCTCGTCACTCACTCTTAACTCCGTACAAATATATTTCACATTCTAAAATATTATTTCGCAACTTTTCGCGCAGAAATCGAGTTGAAAGTTCCGTGCGTGCCAAAGCAATGTCTGAAACTTACTGAATAACATCTGTTGTGCGAGAGAGAGGCATGGTGCGGCGAGACAGAGACGGAGCATCGCAGTTCATTGAAAGAGGATCTTCACGGACAGATAATAAAGAATGGACAGGTGGATGATTGAAGGTAGACAACATAATAGTCAGCATTATTATATAGGGTAGAACATTTCAATATTTCTTCTTTTGTAAGAAAGATTCCAGATATATATTATTCAGTTTTTTGGCTGATAGAATAAATGAGATGGACAAGGAAACCGTATATCAAATATGGTATTGATATTAACAGAAATTTCACAATACATGATATACCAACATTATCTTTAGGCATCATAAAAACATTAAACAAACAACATTACATTAATAAACAAACATTACTATAGCTTTCAATCTATTGACAGAGGCTGCTAGATTCTAATAAAGTCGCAAAGCCTAATTGTTATTTGTTTAGGACTCTTGCACCTGCATTTTGGCTTGAAAGTGGTCTAATAATCTAGGTCTAATATTTAATTGGCCTTTAGTCATTATTCTTTTATTTAAAAATGTAACTAGCTGTAAATTTTCTTAAAATTACAAAAATAAAATATCAAATCAAAATAGTCTTTATTCAGTTGTATTTCAAGAATCACTTTAAAACTTCTTAAAGCTAGGTGAGTCTAGGTGCCAGTTCCACGCGACCAAGCCTAGAAGAACAGGCAACAAACTACGGCTCGGTTCTTACCGTTTTTTTATATGATCCTTTTACAAATCAAAAGTAATAGCAGTGAAGTTCCAGTGTGGTGCCACTTCACTTAGTCAGACAAAATCTACCAATAGATGAATATAATATCATCTGCAAAAGCATAGAAGTTTCCCGGGAGATTATTAGGTTTAGGGTTGTTCCCCTGAGATTCCAAGTTTCCTAAGATTTCTTTAGTAGAGTTGCTACCTCGCATTTCAAGACTACGTTAGAGGATTCTTTTTCTGACAGGCAACATCTGCAGAGTGAATGGACATAGTGCAGATAATATGATAATTCAAGGGAAAAAAACCTGAAAGGCCTGCGCACATCTAGGCGATGGCGATGGCGATAGCGATCGTTGTGATATTTGACAGCGTTTCACTGATCGCCATCGCAGATCACTTAGATGTGCGCAAAGCTTAAATGAATAAATAACACTAAGTAAATAAATATATAAACAATATAACAGCCAAACAGAGAACAAATTAATATCTATATTCACCACACAAATATTTTGCTCTCGGTGGGGATCAAACCCACGACCTACGGCGCTGAAGGCAGAGCTATACCAACTGAGCTGAGAGGCCAGTCAAAAAAAGTTAAGAGAAAGTTTAAAAGGTCCTACCTAGCAATTTGTCTTAAGTTTTAAATAAAGTTATAAACGCATTCTGAAATTAAATTAATTACAATGATCACTTTGAAAAGTGAAGTGATGCTAGAGAGGTAAGAATGCTAAGTAAAGGTCGATTTACATCAAACGAACACAGAGCTAGAGCTAGAACAAGAGCATTCGTTCGTGGTCTTTTAGTGTAAACGAAAACTTGTATTCAGCGTTTACATCAAACGAACAAAGAGCTAGAGCTAGAACACAAGAACGCTTTGATGAGACCGCTCAGTGGCGCGAGCACGTCCGAACACGCTAGAACGCTCTAAGCAACTGTTCGCGCGCTCTTGCGCCGTTTACATCAAGCGAGCGAGCATTCTTAGAATATTCCATAGTATCTTTGCGAACGCACTAAGAACAACGAAGGAATGCTCTACGCCTGTTTACACTAGAAGAATTAGCTGTAGTGGGGATAGAATGAGCATTCGCTCGTTTGATGTAAATCGACCTTTAGACTACAACAGCGGATTGCTAATCCTGTTGACCATTTCGGTTAACGATTCGAAGCTTGCGTCACAAGGTTTTTAGTATCTAAACACCCACCACATAAAGTGTGTAACAAAACAACCCTTTAAAAATAAGCCCTAAAAATATCAAGTTCAAAGTTCTACATCATGATAGTCATAAGTCGCGGGAGCTGGATGGAGGAGCTCAGAATTGTTCTTCCTGGAAATGTACTGGGGAGGGTCTATGTCCAGCGATGCCCTTTTTCAGGCCGATGATGATAAATCATTATCACCGAAAAAATCACGAAACTTTTCCTACGATATGCAGCTGATAAAAATATTGAACAAAATGGGCTCAAAATAGGTCCTTAGATCCTAATTACTAGATATTATTATCATAATCACCAGCCTGAAGAAGTCTGCTGCTGGATAATAGGCCTCCCTTACACATTTCCAGGAAGAGCCATTCTGAGCCCTTTCCATTCATCGAGTCCCGCGATCTTATCAATGTCGTCGGCCCATCTAGCGGGTGGGCGCCCTATGTTTTGTGTAAGTTATACTAAGTATAAGTTATGATTAATAGTGAGTAGGTATGATCTACACTTTTTTCAATTTTCCGTATGTACACCGCCCTTCAACTCGTTATTTCTTTCCATGCAAAGGTTGCCTGGAAGAGATCGCTCTCAGCGATAAGGTCACCCATTTTTTTACCTAATTGTTAATTTTTTATGTCCTGTACTGTATCTTTTGTGTGGTGAACAATAAAGAGTTATCTATCTATCTAATGTAGAGGAAATTGTGTTGTTCGATTAGATTCCGGACGTTATCCTTTGACACCCTGTGAGTTCCTTTATATTGCCTCCTTGATTTTATGTAGCAAAAAACATAAAAACGTACTGGCCTTATAAACAATGGAATAAACGGTTTGGGCAGTTGTAAGTCTGATTACTTTTATTCCTAAAACCTATAAAATAAAATTTATAGCTTCATTGGCGACGGTTACCACTAAACAATATGGTGCGCTCAAATGCTTACCCCATGGGCAAATAGTTTAAAAAAGCGGCCAAGTGCGAGTCGGACTCTTCCATGAAGCGTTCCGAAGCAACAAGTAACATAATATAAAAGTTATTGTAGTTCGTCAAAAGGTAAATTGCGGTTAACGATAGAAGACGTATTTAAAAAAACTACTTACTAGATCTCGTTCAAACCAACTACCGTTGGAGGTTTGCACAGTAATGTAGGTAATATATTTTTTTAGATTTATTATTTTCTTATTTTAGAAGTTACAGGGGGGGGACATATTTTACCACTTTGGAAGTGTCTCTCGCGCAAACTATTCAGTTTAGAAAAGAACGATATTAGAAACCTTTACATCATTTTTGAAGACCTATCCATAAATACCCCACATGTACCTAAGGGTTTGATGTTTTTTTTTTTTTTGAGTTTTAGTTTCTATTGTAGGGAATTCTAAATTTGTGTTTTTTTCTATTTTTGTGTGAAAGTCTTAATGCGGTTTACAAAATACATCTAATTACCAAGTTTCATCAGTATAGCTCTTACAGTTTCAGAGATAAGTAGCTGTGACATACGGAGGGACAGACAGACAAACAGACAGACAGACATGACGAATCTATAAGGGTTCCGTTTTTGCCATTTGGCTACGGGCCCCTTTGGTAGAACACAATAACAGTCTTTAAGGGGCCCGTGTGATGTGGTGTGATGTGGTGTCGTGTGATGCGTAAGGTTCTAACCTACTTACGGTCTATACCGTAAGTAGGTTAGAACCTTAGAAATTCGCGTCCTTGTCTCCTGGTTTATCTCGCACCTGATAATTCGACGGTTAGCCAATAAGACGAGAGCTACATACATTCTCTCCTGGCATGATACACTCACAGTAAAGAAACGGAGAATAAAATAAATGACATAAGACGTTTATACGCATGCATGACTTTATCGCACCCGTCATCAGCGTCACTGGGCAGAATATCCAATTTCATTTCGTTTTCCGCTTCCGTTTGACGGGTTGAGATTATTCTAGATTTTCAGTCACAGAATAACAAACTAGAGGGATTTGTGTAGTCTTACTTTGAAATGTGATATTTGGCGGAGATTTTGGACGTGATGTAGGTAAACCGTTCTATCAATGACGGGTGATTCAGTGAACTATGCTGGTACGCTGGCATATTGAATGATAGTGCATAGACAAAAACAGTTACTGTTAGGCCAGAATGTACTCTAATTAGAGGCATTTGCTTCTATTGCAGGCAATATACAGCTTAAGGGGTAGTCTTCAGTCACACAGTTGAGGCAGGGTTTTTTACTTGCATAGCACCCGTAGCATTCTCACGGCGTAGTTGAATTTATCATCATCATCATCATCATCATCATCAGCCTGAAGAAGTCCACTGCTGGACATAGGCCTCCCCTACACATTTCCAGGAAGAACGATTCTGAGCCCTTCCCATCCATCGACTTCCCGCGATCTTAACAATGTCGTCAGTCCATCTGGTGGGTGGGCGCCCTACGCTTCGTGTTCTGGTTCGTGGTCGCCATTCGAGAACCTTTATTCCCCAACGGTTGTCGGTCCTTCGAGCTTCGAGTTGAATTTATACTCCGGGAAATCATGGTCAATACGTACGGAGCTGACTTAGCTACGAGTCCTAATGCCAATGAGTACAATCGTGAAATCCATAAATACAAGACTGCATATGAATATACCTTGAAGTAGTTTCGCTGCAACATTAGCATATTAACATAATTGTTGAAATGGTAAAAAAGAAATTCTAAAAATGATGACCATCACAATACATGATAATATATTATGAGCGTAAATTTAACTTTATCAAAAATGAACCTTAATTAAATAAATAAATAAAGCCTTTATTTCCAAAATTAATTAAGTAAGTATTACATTAAATTATAAATTCATATCAATTTTAAGAATTCTATATAGGTATATAAAAGAAAGTCGTGTTAGTTACACTATTTATAACTCGAGAACGGCTGAACGGATTTGGCTGAAAAGTGGTGGGGAGGTAGCTTAAAACGGGAGAAAGACATAGGATACTTTCGTTAGGACTTTTTATCCCGAAAAAACAACGGTAACGGGGTGTTACGGGAACGGGCGAGCGAAGCCGCGGGCGGCCACTAGTATAATATAAAGATTTCTTAATTATTATTGTTTGTTGTTATTATACTTTAGCGTGTTAATATATAGTGTTTATTAATCGTTTTTATTTGGCATCCAAACAAATGGATGTAGGCCTCCTCCATGAGATTCCATTGCCATCTTGTGCTTTTTGTTTTTAAGTTTAGTTTATCGAATAAATCCAGGTTTTAGTTTTATCTAGGATTATTTTTTTTCCTTTCCTCTTTGTTTTGTTTTTCGTCGCATGGAGGGTTGTGGTCTTGAACTCCCTCGGTGACCACCCAAAATGTTGTATGGCTTATTACAAATTAAATAAGCCATACAAAATACTCTTTGAAGCTTAATACTGAAAATAAACCTTTAATTTTCTACGCAGGGGAGGGGGTCAAAGTCCGCATTTCTTTGATGTCGTATTTCCGTATTGTAAAGTCCATGGTTTCGGGTTAAATTTCCTGTCACACTCCGATATGAATATTTACACTTTGCAAACATCCTATTTGTAAAATTTGGTATTAAATAAGTTGGGTATATAAATAGCCCGTAAATACGAGGATGATAGAGGATTATAGTTCTGTGATGTCGACCACGAAGCGTAGTACACGTGCGTAGCACTTGATGAACTTGCGTATTATCATCATCATCATCATTATCAGCCTGAAGAAGTCCACTGCTAGACATAGGCCTCCCCTACTCGTTTCCAGGAAGAACGATTCTGAGCTCTTTCCATCCATCGGCTTCCCGCGGTCTTAACAATGTCGTCGGTCCATCTGGTGGGTGGGCGCCCAACGCTTCGTCTTCCGGTTCGTGGTCGCCATTCGAGAACCTTTATTCCCCAACGGTTGTCGGTTCTTCGAGCTATATGGCCTGCCCATTGCCACTTCAACTAACTAACTCTACAAGCTATGTCGGTGACCTTGGTTCTTTTACGGATATCCTCATTTCTGATTCTATCACGTGGTGAACTTGCGTATTAAGGCCTGAAACTGCGTTAAGCGGGCTCCCGCGACGGGCAACCGTCGCGTGTCTACGCGCGTGGACACGCGGCTGGGCTCCGTGGGAACGCGACGGTCCCCGTCGTGGGGACCCGTCGCGGAGACCGGATTAACGCAGTGCCGCTAGTTCTATTTTAACGGTGTGCATGTATAGTCGAGTCGATGGAGAACTTAATATATTATTACGTAGCAAAAAAAAACGACAGCCAGTAAGCTCGTTTATTGAATCTAGAAATTATTAAATATAAATAATTTAATTATTAATAATTATTATTTATAAATAATTTAATTATTAATAATTATTTATTATAAATAATTTAATTCAATATTTTCAAACAATTCTTTGCAAATTTCTACTCATGCCGCTGTTCGTGCATCTCGGTCTTTATACAGTTCATTCGCCTGGTCCCGTATGGCAGGGTGACACTGCACTTCCACAATTACCCTTTCTGTATCGAAAGACATTGTCCTTGATTTTCTCCGAGCGTGCGTGCGACCCGTATCACCTAGCGTGATTGACTGAACAAGCCCTTGCGTGTTACCGCTGGCGGGCACCACGCGTGCCCCCGCGACGGGTTCCGTCGCACGGAGGCGGGCCCCGTTGCGTGGGTGCGGGGCGCGTCTCCCTGTGACGGACGCCCGCGCAGGTCCCCGCCACGGAGCACTTTTGTATGAAACCGCGCGGGCGCCCGCTTAACGCAGTTTCAGGCCTTAGTATCAAGTCGCGCAACGAGCTATGGAGAGAGCTATGCTGGGAGTTTCACTACGTGATATAATCAGAAATGAGGATATCCGTCCATACCAAGGTTACCGACATAGCTCGTAGAGTTAGTAAGTTGAAGTGGCAATGGGCAGGCCATATAGCTCGAAGAACTGACAACCGTTGGGGAATAAATATTCTCGAATGGTGACCACGAACTGGAAGACGAAGCGTTGGGCGCCCACCCACCAGATGGACCGACGACATTGTTAAGATCGCGGGAAGTCGATGGATGGAAAGGGCTCAGAATCGTTCTTCCTGGAAATGTGTAGGGGAGGCCTATGTCCAGCAGTGGACTTCTTCAGGCTGATAATGATAATGATGATGATGATGACTTGATGAACTGACAACATTAGGAAGATCGCGGGAAATCGGTGGAGGAAGAAGTCTCAAAACTTTTATTTTTGGTTTTAAGGGAAGCCTATCTCGAGAAGTGAACTTGTTTGGGCTAATACAAATATACAAATCAATTCAAAAAACTGGCTCATTTTCTTACTACCTACTACGTACTTAATATTTTTAGATCACACTTCATTTTTCAACCGTTTTGGCAAAGACTCAGAAACAAAACGAAAAAATATTATATCCTGATAAGCAAGTTGGGTCACTCTTGAGTGAGTGTTGATAAATGCTGATACTAAACTATTGTAGTCGTTGGAAATATTTCAGTGCCAATGTTCGGTAGGTACAGCCATGTTCACAACATTCATTAAAACTAAATAATGGTGGGCATTCCACAAACCCACAGAGAACCCGTCTGTCACTGAGCTCAAACAAAATGAGAGACTCGAAATACTCGTAGTTCTAAATGCTTACTGAGTGCAGAAGGTTATAATATTCTTAAATTTAAAAGTTCAACAGGTTAAATTTCTATGTCTACCCTCCCAAATTTTTAAAGTATGCTGCTTGCTATTTATTATATTTATTTTTTATTATGTGTGTCCGGTATGGACCGGACTCACAACTACTCATGCAATATGTTCTTTCTATCCAAACGTTGTCTGGAAGAGATCGCTCTTAGCGATAAAGCCACCCATTATACCTTCGTTTTTAAGTGTTTTTATTTTGTTATTTGTAATTTTCCACTTTGGTGTACAATAAAGCTATTTTCTCCTATTCTATTCTTGAACAAAACAACTTCGGAAAACTGGGTTTTATTTATTCATGACCAAAACTTGAACTCTAACATCAAATGGGAGCTCATGTTAAATTGGTTATTTGCGGCGCCCGACGAATTATTTTACTTCTTTGATCTCGATGGAGTTGTTGATACGATTCGATTATGAACATGACTGTACATTCCTTTCTACCCGTAGTTCATTTGTGAATAGATCGTTTAGTGAATGTACAATGAATCGTTCGTTTGTTGCCGCGTCATAGATTCATTGTTGATCTAATTTTACGTCAGTACGTACATAGAATTAGTTCCGATGGGTGAACTAGATGTCGCTGCTAAATTTGTAACAGCTGAGCATTACGGTTTAAGGCCTGCGCAGTGCGCACACCTAGGCCGCTGGCGAACGTGATCAGTGAAATGCTGTCAAATTTGACAGCGATACCTGACAGCGTTTCATTGATTGCGGTCGCCAGCGGCCTAGGTGTGCGCAGGCCTTTACAATTCTAGTTTTTTTTAGACCTACTATGGAACGTGACCCTCTTGGACAACCAGTGAGGATTGAGTAGTACTCTGACCTATTAAATTTTAATTGTTCAAACCTATGTATACAAATATTTAAAAAGCCATAAAGACGTTTCAAGCATTCATTGAAATAGCATAAATTTCGTATGCTATACATAAAGATCCAATATCGTAAATTGTACGCCTCCGCCAACAATGTTGAAATAAATCTAAATATTTTGAATTTCAGTTGGCAAGAGCACTGAACTTCAGTTACACATGCTTCAGGTATCATAAAAAAAAGTTATGAACAGGGTGGATCATCAACATCCATCTGAAGTGGGCCTAACAGTAGGCCTACCATGAGCTCTGTCTGGCTCTGTCTCTGGTTCTGGTTTTGAGTCTGTTTGAGTGTTGATTAAATAAATCCTACTTCAAAACGTCACATACACAGTATAATGCACTGGTGAACAGTCACATAGGCTCAAAACCAGAGCTAGAGACAGAGCCAGATAGAGCTCATGATAGGCATACAGAGCTTAATTGGTCATTCGTAACATTTTTTTTTTTATACTACTAGCTGATGGAACAAGCATATGGACCACCTGATGTTAAGCGGTAACCATCGCCTATAACAAAGCATTGCCTCGTAGGTCACGCACGTTTGAAACGTGCCCTGCGATGCACTGCGTTGATGTCCTGCGTCCATCAACTTGAGGCTTACAGATGTTTCGCCTCACGTGCCAGTAATTACACCGGCACCCATGCCCTTCAAGCCGAAACACCAGCGACCAATTGGTTTAGTGGGGTCACCATTTTGTGGGAATGGTATCCCACTTGTGATATTTATACCTGAGTGCTTCGTGTTTTGGAGGGTAGCTGTCAAGTCTGGCTCTAAGGGTTGTTAAGCTATGATTAATGACAAAATCAATTTGAAGTTCTATAATATAATTATGGCAACGTCTTTTTGATTAGGTTTAATATCGTTAGTTAGGCTTTATTTCTGTAGCGATCATTGATCAAAATAGTTTCTTAACGACGCCAGACACAGAAATCTTACCAAAACGTTATCATAATTTTATGCTTATAATACCAAACAAAATATATATTAAACTTAAATATATATATATATATATATTATGCCAAACATAATATAATATTAAAAAATTACCCAAAAATTTAAGAGACCCATACCTTATGCTTCCTTATGATAAACCTATGAAATCATAAAAAAAATGCTGTCTCAAGAAATATTGATGTATTTTAAAGATACTAAAAGAATAAAAACATTTCAGTGCTTGTGTCATTTTTCAGGGCTGATATTTTATCACCCTGTTTGATTATATTCCTTAATCCATATCCATCAATCTATTCAGATATATATTTGCAATGTGTATCTATTCCAGATCAATGAATCTTTACATTATTCACACAGTTTAATATCCTTTAGGCTTACCACAAGCTCTCTCTGGCTCTGGTTTTGATTCTGTGTGAGTGTTGACTAAATAAATCCTATTTCGAAACGTCGCACACACACTTGGAGGAATCTCAAAACCCGAACCAGAGACAGAGCCAGACAGAGCTTGTGGTACTTGTGGTGTTGCCTACTGTACGCGTCTTTTTCGAGTCTTTACGAGTCCTTTTGAACGCACAAGGTAACAAGTAACTCAGAGAAAATCAAATCAAATCAAATTCTCGCTCGAATACTTTTGCTTATAAAAATACATGATAACTCTGAAATTATTTATATAAAATCATTTGCAGCTATCTTCTGTGCAATAAAATAAAATTTGCAGTTTAGAAAAAAAAATTACCCTCACATGCATTGTCATAATTAAAAATTTACAACTACTTGACCAAACTTAGCAGCAGGTGAGATTGTAGACAAAAAGCAAGCCTTTAGATTGTAAAAAAACTTATAAATAGGTAATCCCGCCAGGAACTAGATTATTTTATTAATAAAGTGTGTGTAATAATCGGGGTTCACACAAATCAATGCGATTTTTGGTAAATATTTGCAGTGATCTATATTTTTTAAATAAATAGTTAAAATAAGCGAATGAGTTATTACTTAATATTCTGTTTTCTAGATCAAAGAGTTGTAAATGTTGTTTTTGGTACTAACAGCGAATTTACAAAAAAAATATTTCTACAAAACTACAACCCAAGGAAAACTTCAAAGAAAACTTTCAAACTCGTGGTGTGTGGGTGGGCAGTTGCTTGTAAAATGTAGAATTAGGTTAAATAATGATAGTCATATACAGGGTGGTTTTTTGAGAAGGGTGGTGATGTCCAAGACCACAAGAGTTAGGGAAAGAAAAATCTTTTACTTTTGACGGAAAAAGACACGAATGATTTAAAACAAAAATATTAAACGCTGTATTGAACCGATAGATTCTGTTGCTAATAAGGATATATCTTTGCAAATAAATGTTTTGCTAAAGATGGATGGAAATAGTAAATTTTCACTATTTTATATTTTTACACGGAAGAAAACTTACAAAAAATCCGACAATTATAAAAGATTTTTAATAAAAATAAATATGCAGTTATTAATCCTTACAAATCAAGGGCATGACAACTTTCATGACATTTCCCTAACTCTCGTGGTTTCGGACATAGCCATCACCACCATTCTCAAAACATCACCCTGTATATTGACCTAAATCCTCTCGTTAGTATTATCTTATCTGTGCTCTCGTTAACATCTTCTTCCGCGTGAGTTGCTGTTTTCATAATTTCGCTTAACAAAACACATCTCTAACTAACCTTGTATGAACCAATTCCTAGCTATTTGATGTATTCAAACAAATATCTGTTTATATTTCTCTTGATGTGACATAGAGCGTGTTCAGCTCAAACAAGTAGGGTACCACAATTACACTCGAGTGAGCTTAATTAGGTACAGTAAGAGAAGTATTGCTTTACAAAGTTATTTGCTTTAGCACCTGTAATCATAATTATATTCTGCGTCGTTTTCCTAAAACACAATAATTATGGCAATAACTACACGCCATCTATCTTTGGATGCATGAAACTTCAATCTGTAGCATCACGAGCTTGGTTCTACAGAACCTCTACAGGAGTTCTCTTAAGATAGTTTCGCATACTTTAAATAGAGAGCGCTTTATTGCTAAAATTTTGGCAAATTTGTGTCATCCGTTCTTGATGTGCGGGCTGGTTTTTCCGCAAGTAGGCCGCTGGTGGGCCCTTTTTGCGTGACCCTTGACACGTGTTGCTCAATTTTTTTTTGGTTCTACGACACGCCGGCGCTTGCACCGGTTTCCTCACGATGTTTTCTTTCACCGTTTTTGAGAGTACTGGCATAGTGCACATACATTTTTCGACAGGAAAACTCATTGGTACACGACAGGATTGGAACCCACGACTTTCGGATCGGAAGGCTACTACACTACACCACTAGTACTCGGCGCTTTATTGCTAATCGACCAATTAAGTATTTGACTGTTGTTCATCTCAAATTTGGCTCTAGAGGTATAGAAAGTGGTTTGGAGACAATCTTGTCATTAAGGTTGTTCGATTCCGATACAAACTGAATTTACACAACTATGGGCAAACAAAGTATAAATGTACACTGAAATAGCTGTAATAGAATTTTACAGTGGTCTTTATTGCCGGCCAGTTATATAAGGTTGGAGAAAACTGTAGGATAACAGAAATATTAATAAAAAACCAAAAAAGTAATTTTTTCGTCATTCTTTCTAACGGGTACTAGCTTTTAGCATAGAGTCAATTTTGTACATCACTGTTTCTGTTTCAAAATAGACTTAAAAGTCTGTTAGTTCTTTTTCTGAAGCCCCGACTGCCACGACCAACGGCTGACACTCCAACTTTATATAACTGGCCGGTAATAAGGACCACTGTAAAAGCCTATTACAGCTATTTCAGTGTACATTAATTCTTTATTCGCCCATAGTTGTGTAAATTAAGTTTGTATGGAAATCGTACCCCCTTAAGCAGTGCAGAAGGTAAAGCTACTACCAACTGAGCTAAGAAGCTAATCAGTCATTATTCAGTTCAAGGGGGTACGATTTCCGTACAAACTTAATTTACACAACTATGTGCGAATAAAGTATTAATGTAAAATTCTATTACAGCCATCGAGATATAAGTACTACGTACTAGAGAAGCTACATCAAATAACTGAATTGTCCTATTCTTCGTAATTTGTTCTCGGCAAAAAGGTCTTAAGCACCATGTAAATCACGGCACTTACGCGTTTTCGAGAGAGAGCGACTGAGGCGGCTGAGTGAGGTGCGGCGCGATCGCCGCAGTTGAACGAGACAAAGTAGGAATTTACGGTGTCTTCTCTAGTACGTAGTACTTATATCTCGATGATTACAGCTATTTCAGTGTACATTTATACTTTGTTTGCCCATAGTTGTGTAAATTCAGTTTGTATCGGAATCGAACAACCTTAAGTTGAGGGTTCTATTCTCATCTATGATAATAAGGATACATTACATTATCATTTATTTTGTCTTCACCACATTTTATGTTCTCCGTAAGACGTTTCAAAGTGATCCTTGTACTACTGAATAAATATATATTTTTGACTTTAATAGGGTGCTGATGTTAAATAAAAGATTAAAAAAATAATTTACATTCCATTTTATTAAGAACATTGCATTTACTTTATAGCTATTTTTTACATAAACTATTTATTCTACTTTTTCGTTCTTTGGTTATTAGTAAAACGTTTCAAGACTATAAATCACAGGAGTTTTCTTCGTTTTTATGTTTTGCAAATAAATTT
Organism: Thera obeliscata; assembly: GCA_947578465.1. NCBI lineage: Eukaryota > Metazoa > Arthropoda > Insecta > Lepidoptera > Geometridae > Thera > Thera obeliscata. The sequence goes on along the minus strand of OX387912.1, from coordinate 14,252,115 downwards.
TTAAATATTGTACATATTTACAATAATAATATTAATAAATAGAATAGAATAGAATATATTTTTATTGTACACCAAAAATTTTACGGTAAACATGGCATAAAAGAATACTTAAAAACTAGAGGTACAATGGGTGGTCTTATCGCTAATAGCGATTTCTTCCAGACAACCTTTGGTTGGAAAGAAACATTATGGTACGAGTAGGGACGGGGCATACATAATAAAATAAAATAAATAGTCATAAACTAATAAATATGATATTAATACTGATACATATAAATGAACAAAATTAGGAAGTTTCCAGGTGTCTGGAAGAGAAAATAGTTTAATTTAAATGCGAATCTTCCAGTTAGGGACTTTATTAGGTCTTAACGAGGTATTTTAAGACTAGACAATGGAAATGACTAGATTTCTAAAGATATCTACTAAAATTAACTTTATACGACATCTTCAAGCGTTTTGTCTAAAAAAGTCTGTCATGACTAGAATACATGAGGTTAAGGTTCGGTTTCACGGATTACTAATCTCCCAATAAACATTTGGCTGTTTTTAACCGACTTTGAATAAAAAAGGAAAGGGTTCTCAATTTGTTTGTTTTTTTTTACACTTTAACTTTGTATTTATAAATAAATAAACCAATGAACATTTTGAACAAATTTACTTTTAGTTGGGCTATTATTAGTCAGCCGTAAAACTAGACCTAATTAATTTTGAACAGGTACTTAGAATAACATTGATTTATTACATTTTGCTTTTATAGTACATCCAAGTATTATACAATAATCACTTGATGATCTTCTAATAGATTGTGGTGATTTTTATCATTTTTCCTTGGCAGCCTCTTTTTGGTGGCAAGCTGTCATACATTTGCTGAAGCACAGAAGAAATGGATAACTTTTTTTTGCACCATGAAGATCGAGATAGAATTGAATTGAAAAAAAACTGTTCTACAGTCATCCAATTTGTTTATCCTTTGGTCAGTCCGAACTTTTGACTGACAGATGGAGATGATGATGACTAATATTCTGTGGTTGAACCAAATCTCACTGATCATGAGAAAACCAGCATGTCGTTAACTTAGTTCGAATACTTAAGTCGTAGTAGAGCTCTTTGTGTGTGGCTTGTCCGGGTGCGTACTACCACCATGCCGTGAAGCAGCATTGCTGTGTTTCGGTTAGAAAGGTTGCCGGTGAAATTGCTGGCACGTGAGGCTGAACATCTGTATGCCTCAAGTTGATGGCCGTTAGGCAGTGCATTGCAAGGCACGTTCCTGACGTGCGTGGACTACGAGAAATTGCTTTGTTAATAGACGATGGTTACCACTTAACATCAGGTGGATCATATGCCTGTTCAAGCAGAAAGTTGTATAAAAAATGACAATGACACGTAAAAAGTTACCAAATTACATGACAAGAAGAAGGATATGCTACTTGATACATTTTGCTAGTGAAATCAGCGTCGAGACTATATGAACTGCGGCGTCTTCTGATATCGGTGGCTCCACTGGTTATCCCTGACGGAGCCTCGGCCCCGCGACTGCTGCGAACTCCTCGCGAGCTGGTTGCTGCTGCTGCGGAAGGTCACGGTGGTGCAGGTCTTCATGCTGGACGTGTTAGACTTTTGACGTAAGCCTTGCATCTGGAAGGAATTCTGAAATATAGTTGAATTACGAATATAGTTTCTGCGTCAGTTATTGGGAAAGTTATTTATAGGTTATTTATAACTTTGGTGTTTGCTATTGCTTTTAATCAATTAGGTATGATGATATATAAATTGTAATAAAAAAGTAAAAACCAACAAAGTATGATGAGTTTATCATGAAGCAATTGATTGGTTTTCATTTTTATCTTCGTTAAAAAAAGCAATTTTAAAAAGCAGTAAGAAAACCTATCATGAGGCAGAGAAAACTAAAGGTAAACCATTTAAATGAAACCACTCCCAGCAATTGCACTTCCTTAGCGTTAATAAAGGTTCTCGAATGGCGACCACGAACCGGAAGACGAAAAGTAGGGCGCCCACCCACCAGATGGACTGACGACATTGTTAAGATCGCAGGAAGTCGGTGGATGGAAAGGGCTCAGAATCGTTTTTCCTGGAAATGTGTAGGGGAGGCCTATGTCTAGCAGTGGACTTCTTCAGGCTGATGATGATGATGACTTTCTAGCAGTTTATAAAGGCGCACCCACCCACGACTTTCATCCACAAAAACGCACCTGCCGACAGCTTTCCACGTAATCCCCCGCGTATTACGCTTCTTATCCCTGTAAGCTCGTAGGGAGTGTGCTGACTTAAGTGATTTACTTGTAAGGGCGCTTGTACACGCTAAGAAAAAACGCTGGGTCTACCCAAGAATTCGTGTCGTAACTAGAAAATAACTGTGTACACTGCTCGCAGCGGTGCACGAAAAAAATCTTATCTGCGCAAGACACGACGCGGCGAACGTTGTTGTTGTTTCGTGTGTGGAACAGACAAAATTCTTGTCGCCTACACGAAGAATTTGTCTTGTCTGCCGCAGGAACGGCAAATTTTCTAAGCGTGTACAAGCGCCCTAATAGATAAACTGACATTTGCTCTTAATAAATTGCATTATTAATTTTATGGTTCAAATGTATGAGCTTCACAGCGTTCTAGTAACCTAATGATGCCTCCACACGCTCGCCTTGAAAACGCGAAATCTCGCGAACTCTGCGTGTGTATGTGTTTTATTTTATTTTAAAGAAAGAAAATAAATTATTTGACATAATAATTATACAAAGGTGTAGACGTTCACAACATGTAAACAGTAATGAACATAATTATGCCAAATGTATGCTTGCGTTTGACCACGATATTGTATATTGTTAAGTGATGGTGTAGTAAGTGGTATAGCAAGCTAACGTAGAAGATTTCAATATTCTCTTAAAAATAATTATTTGGAAAAGCAGAAGCTAAGAAGAAATCAGAAGGTAGGAAATTCAATGCTTTAAATATACATCATAAAAGTTTTAATTTTTTTAGCTGATTTAACAGTATTTACCTGATCCTCTTGATCCTGACTTCCTTATCTGAATTTACCTATTTAGTAAGTGACAATGTAGCCAACGTTGGAGTAAAACAGTTTGACAGGCCGTATGACAACCGTGATTGAACTTTCGCAAGTTTGAAGGAGGTTCGTGGTGAGTTCAAAGCGAGAATGTGGAGTCACTTTAACTCTTAACGGGATTTCTACCAAACTCTGTTCTATAGAGCAAGCAGTGGTGTTTGGCGGTAAACTTACATGGAAATGAGTACTAGAGTTTATGTTACCAGGGTCTTGGCAGATGAGCTTGCGCAGAGAGCGCCGGAAGTTGCGCGTCATCAGGCAATACACGATGGGGTTGATGGCAGAATTGGTGTGCCCTGGAATATTGAAAAGAAATAAAGTATTACAATATGTTTAGTATTTACATACCTACTTCTTTGAGTACAGCTGTCTCTTTCTCTCTCTTCCATCGCTTGCACGCACCAGGCCACACTTGCTCCTCATATTTTAATTAATATAAATAGCTTCTAGCATAGTTATTTTATTTATTTATTTTATTTATTTGTATTAATTAAAACGGTTACACACCAATTACATTAATTAAAAATATAGAAGAGTATAAGAAAGTCAATAGCAATAACAATAACAATAACAATACAATAACAATACAATTTCCAATTAATAATTAAAATAACTTATCAAATTAAATATGTCAATCTCATACATCTCGCTCGCAAAACCTCAGACAGTTTGACACTATCTTGACCTGTGACAGTGTTTTTTACCTATGAAAAGCAAGCGTCATAGAATTGACTCAGTGAAATAAATTTCCCTTCAATACTCACAAAGATCCTATTTATATCTTGAGTAAATACCAAAAAAACTTGGCATCTACCGGGAATTTTCATTTTTTTTTAGCCCAACAGATCTGTTTCAACGTACCTAATAGTAAAGTGTAAGGCAGCACCAGTGACACAGAGTCAAACTGCAGCGCATTCACGTCCACCAGCAGCTGGAGAATGTTGTACGGCAGCCAGCACAGCGCGAACAGCACCGCAAGAAGCAGGAGAATCCATGCCACCCGCTTTCTCTCGCGGACCAGCCGGATGCGCTGGAAAGAGACAGTTATGACTATTTCAAGCTGGCCCTTTCAAATCAACCACCTTTAGATCTCGCTTATTTAGCCAGGGATTGAGTCTAAATAAAAATAAAACCACGGAATACTGTCTTTATTTCTTGTGACATATTTAACTTGTACAATGTACAATAATGTACATGCTTAGAAATGTAGGTAATCGGTGAGATTTGTACCAAGCGTATGAAACTGCGCGGGTGTAAAAAAGGCATAAATCAATAAACAAATCCCGCGCATTTAAAAAGCTCATAAAAATAAGAATTAGACTTTATAATTGAAGTTTATCTAATCACAATATTCACTCCAACGCCTTACAGGTAGATAACAAAATACCGTACAAAAGGTTTTATGGGTCGTGAAAAGGTTAATACCATTTTTACGTCACTATTAAGACTTCGTACTATTATAACTGGCAGCTCTGGATAATGGTATAAGAATTTGAGGTGGAAATATTAATACTAAAATTATTGCGTAATAAAGATGACTTGGGGGCTTGGGAAGCTATGATAAGTTCAAGGTCGTCATTATAAGTAAAAGACCTCTTGGTTAATGAAGCTTCTCATTGGGTGGGTGTTCTATGGTTCCGGTTTGTGGTCGCCATTCGAGAACAGTTATTTTCCAAACGGGTGTGGTTCTTCAAGCTATTAAGGTCTGCCCACTTCGACTTGCTTTTTTTACTGATTTATTCATTTCTGATTCTATCACGTAGTAAAACTCCCAATATATATCTCTCTCCATGGCATGAAGCAGCATTGCTGTGTTTCAGTTTGAAGGGTGTGGGTGCCGGTGAATTTACTGGCACGTGAGGTTTGGTATGCCTCAAGTTATTGGACGCAGGGAAGTGAGTAGGGTTCCTGACGTGCGTGACCTACGAGGCAATGCTTTGTTATAGGCGATGGTTACCACAACATCAGGTGGGCCATAATAATATGCTTGTTCCGTCCGCTAGTTGTATTAAAAAACTTGTTTAAAAACAAAATGATTTCTATAAAACTTATGAAGAATACAAAAAACAAACAATAAAATACTTTGCTGTATTTTAGCAATTAACTAATTAATAACTCGTTATTAGATTAAATATTTTAAGTTTTAGTTAAGGTTCAAAGGGGTCTGTCAAATAAAATGAAATTGAAAAAAATATGCAAATGTAATTAACGGTAATGAGCATTGATGGGAATTAATGCTCATTACCGTTTTGCAACAGATATTTATGTTTCGTCGTAATTTCCAGGCTACTTTGGAGGGTCGTGAATTATGTGCACCCTCATCAATTCAAGTCAACAGCCTTACCGTTGCTATTTCGTTTAATTGCTGACACAAAAGCTAGCATTAGTTACTGACCGAACCGAGTCGCTAGTGAGTTGTCACTTAACCTGACACTGAAGCACGTATGCAGAAACAATGCTTGCGTCTGATTTAAGCCTTAGGCATAGATTTTGAATTTTGAATAGTTTTGAATGGAGAACTGTCAAAAAATCTATGCTTGAAAGTGCTTGAGTCTAAGTTTATTTTTTTATACAACTAGCTAGTGGAACAAGCATATGGCCCACCAGATGTTAAGTGGTAACCATCGCCTATAATAAAGCATTGCCTAGTAGGTCACGCACGTCAGGAACGTGCCCTACGATGCACTTCCCTGCTACCATCAATTTGAGGCATACAGAGGATTAGCCTCACGTGCCAGTAATATCACCGGCACCCACACCCTTCAAACCGAAGCACAGCAATGCTTTTTCACGGCAGAAATAGGCATGGTGGTAGTACTTCCCCGGACAAGCTCATCACAAAGAGCTCTACTACTACTTTTAGTAATTTTTCAATGGAGAACTGTCAAAAAAACTATGCTTGGGAGTGCTTGAGGCTTGACTTAGACTCAAGCAATGATTCTGAATACGGGCAGTGGCATTAAACATTTTATGGTATTTTTAATATAATTATTTGAGTTATTTAATAGAACAGAGGTTTAAAAATATCTTAGGTCCAACAAGTAGTAAGTATTGAATTTCATAAATAAATAGACAATTTTATGCTATTCAAATAGTGAGACTATTCATGTTTGAAATAATATTATCTTTTAATTATGTTTAAACTTGTGCACGTCCAACTCGCACTTGGCAGGTTGTTTCACGATCCAAATCAGCCCTTAAACTCATTTGCACAAGATTTTCTCGTCTCGAAGCGATGTACTTTAAAGTGTTCGCTGAAAATTAAATTGTCTTTACTTCAAAAGTAAATTAATTTACATGAAAAGTTCTGTATAATCAAAAGCTTTATTTATTTCTTTAAGTAATGAAGTCTCAAATTATTCAACTAATTGTTAAAACAGTCTCTGCCAAGCGAAACGAACTTAGAAATATAGTTTGCTTTCCATTTTTAGGGTTCCGTAACCAAATGGCAAAAACGGAACCCTTATAGATTCGTCATGTCTGTCGGTCTGTCCGTCCGTCCGTATGTCACAGCCACTTTTCTCCGAAACTATAAAAGCTAGACTGATGAAACTTGGCGAGTAGATGTATTCTGTGAACCGCGTTAAGATTTTTACACAAAAATAGAAAAAAAACTATAAATTTTGGGGGTAATGAAATACTTGAAAATGAAACTCAAAAATTTTTTTTTCATCAAACCCATACGTGTGGGGTATCTATAAATAGGTCTCCAAAAATGATGTTGAGGTTTCTAATATTGTTTTTTTCTAAACTGAATAGTTTGCGCGAGAGACACTTCCAAAGTGGAAAAAAGTTGGTCCCCCCCTCTAACTTCTAAAATAAGTGACTGATAAAGCTAAAAAAAATATATGTTGTACATTACTATGAAAACTTCCAACGATATTTAGTTTGAATTAGATCTAGTCAGTAGTTTTTTTAAACGTCATAAATCGTAAACCGCAATTTACCTTTCGACAAACTAACTCTATGTTATATTACTTACTGCTACGGAACCCTTCATGGGCGAGTCCAACTCGCACTTGGCCGCTTTTTTATACCTTCTTCTAGTTGATGAACAAAGCTTAAGAGTTATATATTACAAGCTCACCCGGCAAACGTTGTTTTGCCTCACAAATTATTTCTAGAAAAAAAAAAAGATAGTAGCCGATTCTCAGACCTACTGAATACGCATATAAAATTTGGTAAAAATCGGTGACATGGAAATTTTATATATTAGATAAAATAATTATCTATTATGGGTCGGCCACTAAAAGTGTTTATTTTCTTCAACAGAATATTAAACTGTTTAAATAAACTCAAAAATATTAATTATTATCAACGATTTTTAGTATTATGGATTTTTGTAGCTTGTAGCCATAGCGGCTAAGCCTATTTTATTAAACTTGATGACGGAAAACCATAACAGCAAGTACAACCTTCAAGCAAGTACAAAATAAATATTTTATCTAAAAATATCCTTAAATGGTTTCTTCGTTGAACACAGAAGAGTTCATTTATATAAAATATTGTTTTGCAAAAATGGATTTCATGAATTATGAATGACATCGCTTAGGTGAAAAGGTTGGAAAAATGTCGACTATTTAATATTTAATGCTCAAGAGAACCCAAAGCAAACGACCCATTCATAGGCAAGAACCTTTGAAAATTCTATCAACCCCTTTTTCTTTGTAATAGGAACATCGCAACAATACTGCAGTATTTTGTTTTAAATTTTCCATTTTTTATTATTTTCAGTGCTAGCCAGCTGAAAACAATGGTGTTAGTCAAAGTCTCATTTAGGTAAATGTCATTATAAAATTTCAAACCCTGTATGAAAGTATCATGATCTACTCATAGTTTTTCTTTTTCTGTGGTTAAATATATTGAAAAGAGTTCTAAGAACGCTGACTGCTAAACTATTAAGACGAACATGCCTACTAAGGCTAATTACACGGATACAAACAACATGCAGCTACGATAATTTGCTACGAAATACTACGCGGCGCAAAATATGCTACGAGATTCTGATGTGAGGTTGCTAATGAGGGTACAACGTCATCAACGTCGTCACCTGCTGACAGGTACTCAACAAAATTCTCATCAAAATATTCTACAATTTGCTACGTGGCTACGAGCAGCTACGAGGAGCTACGCTGCTAGGACATCTTGTTACATACAACGTGCTACGTAGAACTCACCTGCTGGCTGTTTGCGCTGCCTTCCGTTTGGTCGAATGGTGGCAGCACTGAGCATAACCGACGTCCCATTAACGAGTATGAAACTACTACTATACACCCTGAAAAAAGAAGTCAAATTACAAATTAGATACTCTGCATGTCTGTCACATTAAAATGCTAAAAATGCCTTTTTAATTTTTTATATTGAAATCTAAAAAAAAAACACATTATTCGCAATTTCTGCAAAGTGGGACTATTTATTTGATTCTTGAGTTTTTAAAGATTTTGATCTAATTTTAAGTTATCTTTTCATAGTGAGTGAGATTAAACTTACAAGTAAATGCTAACTATACATATTTTATGTGACTAGGTAGTTGTATATTAAATTATTTAAGAAAGTAAGTAGATATTATTTAATATTCCATTTTTATATAAATTTTAGGTATTGCAGACTGCTTGTTGACTGTATTTTAAAACAATTCACTGGATTATCCTTTGAGTAACCAATAAGGTTTTACGGATTCCATTAATCGACAAATTAAACTAATTTTACTCTATTTTTTTCTGTAGGCGTCTAACTCGTCGATTAGCAGTCCGTCAAACCAGCCCTTAGTGACATGAAATCTGATTGGGTGTCCCCTCAAACTGTATCGCAATTTAAAAAAAAAGGTTCTAATACTTATATCAAATGTTCCTGTACGTGCAGAAAACCTGTTTGCTGGAATTTTGTTACTACTATTTTATATTAAATTTAACACTCTTGTTTTTCACTTGATACCTTTACGCCATTACTTTTTATTGTCTCAGTCTTCTAGATGAAAAAAAGTGTTTCTTTTTGATTTCAAATTAGAATTTCGATATTACCTACATATTAAGTATATTGCCTATTTACTGAAAAAGGTAGGTATACGATTTTTTTCTATGATGTCTTGATGGTATTTGTAGTCCTAAAAATTGGACTAATCTCTTTGTTTATTGTGTTTTTATCAAAACGCCATGTAGAATTTATAAATTTGTTTTTTCTGGAACCTAATTCTCGGGCCGATCTCGATCATTTTGCAATTTTATTTTATTGCTTCTTTTCGAAGAGAGAACGGCAGATTTCCTTGAGTAATTCATCAACAACCTCATCGTAGAAGCCTTGACAGCTACGATATACAAAAAACGTAGAAAAGGTGCGGGGTTGTGAAAAAAATCAATAAAATAAAATTGCAAAATTATCGAGATGGCCCGAGAATTAGGCCCCTGAAACAGTGAAGCAATTTAAAAAAAAATGTTCGTATATCATTCTTGCTACGGGTAGGTATATCTATATCAAAATTTACAGTACGTGCAGAAAACCTATTTGCTGGAATTTTGTTATTACTATTTTATATTAAAATTTAACACTCTTGTTTTTCACTTGATACCTTTAGGCCATTACTTTTTACTGTCTCAGTCTTTTATATGAAAAGAAGTGTTTCTATTTGATTTCAAATTAGAATCTTGATCTTACCTACTCAAGAACGTTGCCTATTTACTGAAATAGGTATAACATTTTTTTCTGTCTTGATGGTATTTGTAATCCTAAAAATTGAACTACTCTCTTGGTTTATTGTGTTTTTTATCAAAACGCCATCCATATTAACTAACAAAACGCCATGTAGAATTTATAAATTTGTTTTTTCTGTTTTCAATTTCAACAAACACCCCTTACCCCTCACCCCTCACTTCTGAGAACCCGTATGGCATCCAAACACAAAACTTTGCGTTCGTCACACCATTATATTGTTCTCAGGAGGATCGAACCCACAACCTATGATGCGGGAGCTAGAGATTTCGACATTATTGGAAATATTTATACGTTTTCTCTCTCATCAGAAATTAGATACTCGTTACTCAAATAATTAATTAATATAGACAGTTCTTGGTCTGAGTTTCGCGAATTAATTAGATAAAAGCGTGTTTACTACCGTAATACGAAGAAGTTGGTAATTATATACAATAGTCTAAATTAAGACATCTTTCACAATATTATTTTGTTTTTTTTTCAATTTATGTGTTTACTTTGAAATGAAATTAAATGAATAATATTTAAGAATAATATTTAATATACAAGAAGTATGGTACAATTAGGTCATACCTATGTAAAAAAAAAACTGGCTCACATACATCGTCGGAGACCGACATACAAATATGCACACAAAAGTAAAAAAATATAAGTTGAATGAAAAAAAATCGGTATGTCAGAATAACAATAATAATAATCCATTCACCCACCGCTCATCTCTCATCATCATCACATTCACCATTATATAAAAGCAAACATACTCGGCGCAAAGTCTATATAACTTTGCGTAAGTATGTTTGCTCTTTTGCAACTTCTTAAACAATTTTAAGCCATTTATTATTATACCAAAAGTTGAGTAAAAAAGATACTCAATCAAGATCTGCCAGCAAGAAGCCTTCTGAGAACACAAAGTGATGGCGAAAAGAACGTAGTGAGTGATTAGCTTTATCTATCAACTTCGCAAGTAGCTGTTTTTATTTTTAAACAGTTTTTCAAGAAGTTAGGTAGGTATGTGGTATAAAAGGACACGCGCACAGACGGATTTGTGCTCCACTTACATATATTTGTATTTACTCTTTGTTCTGTTTACTATTCTGTTTTCTTTCTTTTTGTGTTATGTACTCTGTTTGTGCTGTGTTTATGTGTGTTGTGTGTCCAAAATAAATGTATTTTCTTTCTTTCTTTCTTTAAAAGAGGTTAATAACACTTCAGTTTGAATAAAAGGTTAATACTAAACTTCACTCATCGTTTTGACGTGACAACGTCTTAGGCTGGTTTTAGTCTCACGCCGACGGCACGCGCACCATCAGCGCTGATGGCCGAGATTAATGAACTTCTAGGAAGCGTGCGCGCTGATAGCTACGCGTCATCCAAAAACGCTTCCTAGAAGTTCATTAATCTCGGCCATCAGCGCTGATGGTGCGCGTGCCGTCGGCGTGAGACTAAAACCAGCCTTATAATTCGATGGAGCCGGCTGTACGCACGAAAAAACATGAAACATGCGACGTTACCACGCTCTGAGTCGTTCCATTTAAGGCTTGAAGTGCAAGAGAGAGCGCGGAACGAGCGGCAAAGAGGCACAATCGGCCTCTGCGTTCAACAGCGTTTGACATCTGTCTCTCTCCTACTTGAGTGAGCGATGCGTCCGCGTAGACAGCTGTATGACGTTGTTACGTTTAACTATCGTCAGTAAACCGACTTTACAGACAGCCGATTTTTAGTGAAAATTTTAGTAGTAGCTCTTTGTGAAGGACTCGTCTGGGGAAGTATTACCACTATGCCTAATTCTGCCGTGAAGCAGCATTGCTGTGTTTTTTATGAAATTATTGGCATGTGAGGCATTTTTTGTATGCAACATATTTTGTATGCATCAAGTTGATGGACGCAGGGAATCGTAGGACACGTTCCTGACGTGCGTGACCTACGGGGCAATAAACATAAACATAAACATATAATTATATATTGTCCCAAAAAATATATTTCGGCTGTAATATTGCTGTGCGTCTAAAAATACAGTAAGTAAAGCACACCATATTTCATACAAGAGGTCCGCAACTCGGAGTCGTAAACCACACCGTAATAACATTCCGAGATTGAACCGCTTTCTTATTGTACGGAGGTTTTTTGCGAGCAGATATCATATTTTTTCTTACTGTCTAATATCCAGTAGGCAAGCCACAAGCTCTGTCTGGCTCTGTCTCTGGCTCTGGTTTTGAGTCTGTGTGAGTGTTGACTAAATCAATCCTACGTCGAAACGTCTCACACAGTATACACTGGTGAGCACTCACACACAAAACCAGAGCTAGACAGAGCTTGTGGTAGGCCTACTGTTGTTTTCAGGGTTCCGTAGCGTAGTGAGTAGTTTTTTTTTATACGTCATAAATCGTAAACCACAATTTACCTTTCGACGAACTACAAGAACTTTTATATTATGTTATTTTTTGCTACGGAACCCTTCATGGGCGAGTCCGACTCGCACTTGGCCGCTTTTTTTAAGGTAAGGTGGATTCGAAATCTTTTTGCAAATACAAGTTCATACTAAGAATGAGTGTGTCGTTAGTTTGTATGTATACAGGGTTATTCATTATTAGCTGCAAATACTCAGGAATTAGGTTCAACAAATAAAATAACAAATATTTATGATATTTTTTTTTTTAAGTTTTGTTATGAAAATCCCGAGAAAATCGATAAAGGAATCATTGGTGCCTGACCTATTTTGACCTTTGATCCGCGCCCGCGCGCCGTGAGTGACACTCTGCCTTCAGTCACCGCCTGGGTGGGTCATCGTCCTGTTCTCCGTGGCAATCAATAAGCAATAGCCGTAAAGAAATTAATAAAAATAAAATTTTGATACAAAAACTTGAAAAAATTTTTGATCAAATTTAAAAAAAATAATTTCATAAATATTTTTTATTCTATTTGTTGAACCTAATTCCTGAGTATTTGCAGTTAATAATGAATAACCCTGTATTGACGGTAGCTACATAAAAGTTTCTTTGTTCAGCGACCTAACATCAAAGGGACTACGTGCTTGTTAACAATTCTAAGTATCTATTATATTTCATTGCTTCATTATTCATATATGATTAACACCGTAGTTTCCCTAATATACTGGGTAACAACCGCACCTTTTTTAGAGATTTAAAAAACAAACATTAAAACCTATTTTCCATCTGCTCAGCCCCGTCGTAGGTACGTCAATTGCTCATTCCTTTTTTGTGCGCGGTAACTATCGCACGCACCTTCTGAGCAATATGCCAAAAAAGGTGTGCAGTGTCAAATAGAAAAATTATGCAAGAAAACGAAGAATTATTTCTTGGATTGATTCATCATCAAAATGATGAAGGTTGGTAAAACTGATTTGGAATGCTCTGGGATTGACTGCGGGTCTCTAACGTTGACATTTGCCAAATCAGAATAAAAAATAAATATATGACCAACCATGGCATCGGGGTTGACTGCGAGTCTCCAACGATGACCTAAGCAGAAAATACATACAATCTAAAATAGTTGTAATGTTCCTCTGCGAACTTAAGGTACTCGGGTACCTAGGTAGTTGTAAGTACTTACCTACTTTTTCTATTCCTCACAACCTCAATTTGCAAAATGTAATTTTGGGAACGAGGATCATGAAATAGCTAAGGACAGTGACTATAACTAAATCAAAGCCAGCACTGACTGCATCTGAAACCATATCGGCCAGAGTCAACCGAATACTTTACCCTGAATGATGCTGTTCTGTTATGTAGATCAAATTGCCAGCACATAATCTGGTCTGGACCCCGAACTACTCTTCGCTTGTAGTGAATCTACGTCCGAATCACCTGACTTAGGCATAAACATACTTGACAAGTTGTCAAGTACGATCCTTTGCAATGTTGCGTGACCACGACACGAGACATGTGACAATCAGGTGTAAGTCCACGAATCCGCAGTCCATATTTGTGGCACTTTTTACACTAGGAATCCTAGAGAAAATAAGGACAAGTTACTAAAAGACTGCTTTGTACTGGATAATTTGTTGTTGGTTGTTACAATCATCAAAGTTAAATGCGGGAATTTTCAGCCGTAGTACTGATGGTTCGAGTCGTGATAAAATGCTTAACGCTGGTTCTTTTCCAGCAATAACTTGGTTCGGGTCACTGCCGTCAACAAGAGACTTGCTGCTCAAGGGCGATAACATGTTCCATGAAATATCTCGGCAATGGATGCCGTTTGTTGTGTCATTCGCATTACTAAACCACGCAAAGTTGAATATGGCTCGTCACTCCATACTTTGATAAATAAATTTTAAATGAAATGATAATAATATTTATGATCAGCGACGCCCGAACGAGATGGTTTATTGTTTGGTTCAACGCGTTCCAAAGAAACCTGCTAAGCCACAAGAGCCCACTGCTCCATTGACCATTACTTGATCAACTTCCTACCAGTGAAACTGGAATGCGCCTCCTTGACATCCGGCAAAAAAGGGAGGGGGCGAGGAGGTTACAGCAGATGACCACTGATGACATGAGGAGCTTCCTGCCTCTACACAACAGTGTGGTGTGTCAAGACCCGTGCCCAGGCACAAGGTCATCATGGACGCAGGTACATGCAAGTAGACTTATCTCCACACTTTTATGATTGTTGGTTTTAAGTAACAAACAATAGTTTGTACTTGATTTGATCAAAATGTTTGCTATATTCCATTCCGAACCGTTGTTTGTCAATCATCAATTCCTCAGAACAAGTTTTCTTGAGGAAAGCATAGACATGACACTGGTGACTTTTATCTGTGTCACGTGACAAATTCATAATCAGAGATATTCCTCATTCCATTCTAAGCCTGTTCGGTGACAAGGGTTTTAAACTAAATTTACCACCCATGAACAAAACACATCTAGATCGAGCATTTTAAAATGGAAGCTTACTGCCGTACAGCAGGCAAGGTAGTACAAGGTAATACCTAGCCACCTTCGGCTTAGAGGGTGCATCCTACTACTATGCAGTTTTTTGATGGATCAGCCCTATAACTCGGCTAAAATACGTACCTACTTACTCCTTAAGTATTATCATTTGGGATTTCTGTTGCACTTATGTTCACTAAAATCATGCGGGAAGTCTTTACTTATCCGAGTTATCACGGTTTTCCATCAACATTAGATGCCATTTCGCGTAAGCGATGCGTACGATAAATGTATGAACTATTCAACGAAATACACGAAAACAAGACGACGTGCAGTAATGTATTATGATGCATGCATTGAGTAACGTATGCACTCCGTATAAGGACGGATTACCTAATAATGCCATTGAAAATTATACTATGTTGTTGCGGTTTCGTCTTCAATTGCGATTGCAAATGATCAAATAAACGCCTCAAGAACCTGGACGCTGAATTCGAAGATTAAAACGATACTAATTTTTTCTCCTTGATAGAATCAGATGAGGCTTTAAATGCAAAGTTTTCTAAATGACCTTCATGTTCTATTTGCGAGTGCGCTCGGAGCTATCAGAGTTTTATGTCGCCACGTGCCCCGCAGCTAAGTTCATATATACCAAGATTTTAGAGCGACATAACTTCGTTGCTTTACCGAATAAGGCATGATAATTATGAAACAGAATTACACTACCTAGTATTATGTTAGATGATGATTTTTTCTGGTGATCCTCAAATATTGATGGCAACTTTATGGCCATTGGATATGGGTAAGAACATTTTTGAACTTGAGTTTATTATGCTGACGCTTTCAACGCAGGCTGGGGTGCTGTCTGTTAGTTTTAATCCATGGCAAATAGAAAGCTGCAAAAGATAAAAATGCATGCCATTTAAATAACTTATGGGTTAATGGCAGTATTTTCTGGGCCTGAAATAGGTATAACTGCGCAATATTACTACGCATGGATAACACGAAGGTGGTGCGATCAAGTGGTCTTTGGTTTTTTCGCCTCATACGTATAAATTATAACGTGGACTCCGTGAACGCCGCCTTTAGATTATTCACACCAGTTACGGAACGATCACTTTCGCATAGGGTCTTTCGTGACGTTGTACAATATTTCGGTCTACCAAAAATTGGCTTGCTCGCATCTCATGATAGCGCAAAGTACACCAGAGACATGTTTCATGGACACAAAACTCCGACGTGGTAGCCGTGGACGCATTTTTACAATGAACTTGCACGCAGACTGTTTTTACGTCTTCCCACTGTTTTTAATTTTTTCTGGTTTTTAATACTCTAAAAAAGTCATTATAATGGCAAATGGTTATACTGGTGTATTCTTTCCTATTGGCCATCGCAACCATGGTTTCCGTTATTGCAAGACTTCTTAGTTACAGATGTTTAGTATTTAAGCCCCAATAAAAACTTTTTGCCAATCTTTTTTCAAAGGCTATAATCTCATACACGGGAAAGATTATAATATATACTATATAATAATATATAACACTTCGCTTATGCTTTCGTTGCATTGTCAACAACATTGATAATACTCTAACCTACGGAAAGATACCACATTTCTTATATTAACATTTCAGACGACACATTGTGTAAGGCACTATTATTTCCCACCGTTAGGCCTTGTCAGCCCGTATGGGTAAATAGCACCGGGTCAAACGAATGCGTTGAGTTTATAAATTAAGAGCTACTACAAGTCCCAGGTACTCTAGTGCTTGGTGTTTTTGAATCTTATTTAAAAATGCTTTCCTAAAACAGAAAGATTGAGAAAAGTAATATTAATCATAATAATTGTTAGCGGTTTGTACTAGCCACTGAGTCCAGACGTCTATTCCTGATTTATGTTGACAACCTGTTATCTTCTAATACCTGATAGTATTAGTATAGTCATGGCAGATATTATTGAAGCATCCTCCCCTGGTGGAAAACCAAGCGGTTTTATTTCTGCTATATTTCGATAAAGCTGATATGGGTATCTGTCCGGGTACAGTTATTTCAGATTAAATTTATTTTACTAAAAATTTTAGAACTTTATGCATAGCAAGGAGTGAGTTGACGCCGATACGTCCACTCACAGCTTCTACATCACAGAATGTCAGTGATGGATTAAACAAATACTGTCAGAGAGTAGTGTTCTGAATGTCAGCGTTTTTAGGCGCTCACAGTGGGTAAACGACATGCGTTTACTTTGATTGCGGGCTACGCAAGCGTCAGTGTAGAAACTATTCGCATGACCGCAGGCTGATACAACAGGTGTAACTCAGTTTCTACAAGAGAACCATCCTGGACCAAGGTGAATTCACGCGGTCCGTCTGTTTTCCTATATACAGGAAGTTTATTGTAATGCATTAAAATTTACTACTATTGCCAACCCAGTACTATGTGATTGTACAAATATGTATATACACTTTGACTTTGAATTATTCCTAATATCAATCAATATGTTTGTTGGTGATTATTTGTGACAGGAAATTGAATAAGAAGCTATCACATTCTAATTACAGTGTTGTTATCTGTATCTTTAACTGTTTATTGTTTGTGATTACTTACCAATAAATAATCCATAGTTATTGAAATAACTATGTATTTCATTCCAAAACTTTCTGCTCTTAACATCTACGGTGTTAATCATATATGAATAATGAAGCAATGAAATATAATATATGATCAAATGAACTTCCAAGTGAAGTTCTATCATTATTATATGAATTGCTTCATTAGAATATATGATAACCTCCCCTCCCTGGCGCAAGGCACCTCCCATTACATAAAAAGTTTTGTAATTATTACATTATGTACTATCTCTAAAGAAATGAGCAATTGACGTACCTACGACGGGGCTGAGCAGATGGAAAATAGGTTTTAATGTTTGTTTTTTAAATCTCTAAAAAAGGTGCGGTTGTTACCCAGTATATTAGGGAAACTACGGTGTTAATCATATATTCTAATGAAGCAATTCATATAATAATGATAGAACTTCACTTGGAAGTTCATTTGATCATATATTATACCTACTAGATAACCTGCTAGAGATTTTTTATATTAAGTAAAAGTCGACTTTACTATAATGTTTTTTTATACTATTAGCTGATGTATCAAGTATATGGCCCACCTGATGCTAAGGGGTAACCATCGCCTATAACAAAACATTGCCTCGTAGGTCACGTACATCAGGATCATGCACTACGATGCACTTTCCAGCGTCTATCAACTTGAGGCATGCAGATGTTCAGCCTCACGTGCCAGTAATTTCACCGGCACCCACACCTTTCAACCGAAACACAACAATGCTGCTTCACGGCAGGCATGGTGGTAGTACGCACCCGGACGAGCCACACACAAAGAGATCTACTACTACTAAAATGCATAAAATTTCCTTTCAAAGTTGTATTGGATAGCATAAACATTCACAGGAGAATTACTCAAAACATAATAGAGATCACAACGAATTTCATGGTTTACCGATAATATATTCTCAAACGGTAGAGGAAAACATCGTTCAGAAACCAACACATCCTAGAACCTAAAAGTCACACCGTGACATCATGACACGTATCTTTTAGGTTCTTTCACCATTTGTTTTCATTATTCTTTCACCACACTCTGGTCCGCAAGAACTTCTTCTTCTTATCGTGTCACTGATTCTTTCGAACCAAGTGTGGTGAAAGGATTTTAAGTGCGCCTCGAAGAGGCTCCTTTCGTGCACTTGACACATATTTTCGAACTTTATGATGGCAAGAACTAATGACACGAAAAGAAGACCAAAAAAATACAGTCCTCAGTCAGTCAGTCAGTCGTCAGTCATCTTGACGCTAACGAGCAAAATAAGCCCTATTTTACAAATACTACTAATCAGCTCACCATGGAACTCTTGCATAAGATCCGAGTAGCACAACGGGCAATGGAGTGCGCCATGCTCGGAATACCACTCCTAGATCACGTACCCAATGTCGAGATTAGACGCCGGACAAAGGTCGTGGATGTGGGTATGCGAATCGCAAAACTGAAATGGAGATGGGCAGGGCACTTGGCAAGACGAGACGACGGGAGATGGACGAAGGCAGCTACAGAATGGTGGCCAAGGGGTGCTCAAAGACCTAGAGGCAGACCACCCGTCCGTTGGTCAAACGACATTGTTGCAAGTGCCGGAAATGAGTGAATGAGACTCGCGAGGGACCGGAAAGAGTGGCGCAATAAAGAGGAGGCCTATACTCAGCAGTGGGTGCAAACGGGCTGATGACGATGATGACTAATTACTACTTTTTTAGTAGTAAATAACTTGAAAATTTGGAACTTATCCAACAATGTTTGAAGTACTCCAACGAGTAAGTTCCAATTATTATCTTGTTTCCACTCAGCAAAGTGACCACCTGAATGGACCAATGACATCACAATCACGCCAGACCCCTCGTTCAAGCCAACGGTGACAAACAAACCTTCAATCACAATTAACAATGATTGGTTTTCAGACGAGTTTCAGTATACTTAGCACGCGTTCATGAATTTCCTGGTACAAGTATTTTTTTATTCAATCCCGACTGCTCATCTCTAGTTCTTTTCACTAAAATTACAGAAAACAAGAAAACCTTAAAAATTAAATGCCATTAAAACGTATTGTTTTTCACCTTAAACGACTATAATTATAATAAAAACTTAACGCTTCCGTCTGGCACGCACTGATTTGGATCAGTTGAGCTATCTCTAGATCGTTTGTAACGATCTGCAGATAGCTCAGCTGTTTCTTGTGTATTTTGTACATTTTGTAAATATTTTGTTTAATTATAAGTTTCTTTGTGTTAATAAATAAGGCATAAATAATAATAAAAAAAAAGTATATGCTAAATCATGCTACTATTACGAAAATAAAATTTCTAGTTAATATCTAAAATGTAAATGGTGTAAACGTAATTATGTCCAAATAAGTATGTTTTTTCGTGAGTATTGTTTACTTTACTATGGGTTTACCCAAATACTCGCTGTCGTCAAACTCATGCTAGGGGTACATCACCCTTTCCTCGGATTGCTCTTTGTGTTCTTCGAAATAGTCTATTGCAGGCAGAGTGTTAGATTATTAAAAATCTGGCTTATAGAAGGCTCTTTCAGAGGTCGCCCTATAGCTCCTGAGTTTATTACTTTCAAAAGTAGTTACAATACTATTTATTATTCTATTGCTATCAAAACCGCTTATTCATAACCCCTGACACTTTACACAGGCTGTATAAAATATTCTTGTCTTTGTTTTTGATGCCAACAAAACGAGAGTAGCAACACAATTATTTAAACAAGTGGAGCCCTTGATCACCGACCAATATGAAAGAGACCAGTAGCAGATAATTATATAGAGTAGCAAAGGTATTCCAACATTCGCTCCATTAAGCTAAGCCATACAGAGAATGCACCAGGGTACTATACAGACACTGCAGTCACCAGCCAGAGTTCAAAACAACAACCCCCCTAAATATGAGAGAAGAAAAAAAGAAACAACATTTATTTTGAACACATTAACATAAAGAGAGAGAGAGAGAGCAATAAATGAGAGTAGTTACAATTGACAAGATATGTAGCAAGTATAAGTAAGTATGACACTGAAGATTGCTAGCAGGTAGGTACCTAGTAGGTAAGTAGGTATAGTGGCGGAATGAAAATGTTCGTCGAATTTCAACTTGATTTGTTCAACGTATCACGATCACATACTACCTTTTGAAACTGAATAGACAGAATACACCGATAAGTTAACGCGCATTTTGACTGCCTTTATAGGTAGGTAGTAGCTCTGCCTTCTGCGCTGGAAGGCGTGGGTTCAATCCCCACCGAGAACAAATATTTGTGCGGTGAACACAGATGTTTGTTCTCTGTCTGGGTGTTATATTGTATTGAAACTGAATAGACAGAATACACCGATAAGTTAACGTCACAAATTATGTCAAAATGTGTTTATGATCAAGGCACTGGTGCAAGCGAAAACCGACTCTAAGGTGACGAACATTTTCATACCGCGACTGTACATGTAGCGAAGAAATAATAAGCAAGTAGGTAAGTGCCTACAACAATGGTAGATTGAGACCTAGGAAGTGTGGGGAGGCCTATGTCGAGCAGTGGACATTAAAGTTGATGAGGACCATAGGACTCACCAGGGACAGCATACACGAGGACGAAGCTGAAGGTTCCAAAGAGCTCCTTCCTGATAGAATCCGGCCACTTCTCTGTGCAGAACTCTATACTCTCCACCCATACCTGAAAAAAAGGGAGGCGATAATGTACATCATGTTATTATACACACTGTTATTACGATGCCAGTTAAGCCACATGCACACTGGAGGAATTCAAACATGATCATTTACTTTTTTGTTCTGGCACTGGATACTTATACCTTGTCCTTGAAACTTTATAGGGCAGATCCGACTTGGATAGGTTAGGTTATGTTAGAACATAAAAATTACGGACAAGGCAAGCGAGCAGAGCTATTAGCATGCCGCGGTAAAGGCCGCCACAGTGCCAGAGAATGTTTTTTTCCCAATAACCTTAAAGGGGCTGCCTGTTTAGTGCAATTATTCATTGCTAGATAAAAATAATAATAATCGAAATATTAATCTGCGACAGTGTACCTTTACAATTTTCCAGTGGGAAAAAAAGTGGCATCGTTTTAACAGTGCGTACATTAATTGGCCGTACATTAACCAGACTCGAAAAAAAAAAGCATTGCCTCGTAGGTCACGCACATCAGGACCGTGCCCTCACGTACCAGCAATTTCACCAGCACCCACACCCTTCAAACCAAAACACAGCAATGCTGCTTCACGGCAGAAGTAAGGTGGTAATAAAAAGCATTTCTTTTTGTCTAAAAGGAGTTAATTGTAAATCAAAACTGTAAGCAACCGAAGCCATGAACATTACACTAGTATTCACCTGTTTTTAATTAAGTAAAAGTATCTATTTAGCTTTTCAATTAATCATGAATTGAACATCACTAGTCGGTACATTGAGTCGTGGAGTATAATTATGTAGATGTGAAACTCATTCGGGTAACAAAGCTATGACACGCGAGACTTAGGCCGAGATTCATAGACCGAACTTTGACTTTACTTTGATGGAAAGTTCAACTTTCAACCAAAATTATATTTCATAGTTCTGTCAAGCTCTTCTTTATTCAAAATATTGATAGGAAACTTCGATAAACAAAGCTTACTTTGCGAAGACTGCTTTGCTGTAAAGCAAAGTGCGGTCTATGAATCTCAGCCTTAGTTCCAATTTATTATTTAGATGCGATTGCCTTTAGACTGCTTTCACCTGAATTGGATTTGCTTGGAAGTTAATTTTTATGATTGAGATGAAGGCGCTGGATTTCACTAAAGGTGCTTTTAGTTCATGCACTTTTTGCTATGGGGCTTTTCACTATTACTTTTTAAAAGTAAGTTTGCTAGTTAGAATTGTCGATAGCACTGGTGGGGTGCGGGTGGGGTGGGGTTTAGTGGTAAGTGATTCGCCTTTCGATCATAAGGTCGTGGTTTCAAATTCAGTCGTGTACTTAGGAGTTTTTCGGTCCAAAACTGTATGTGCACTACGCCAGTACTCTCAAACGTCGAAAGTTTAGGCCGCCTGCACTAAGATTGTTAAGTACACTCTACAGCTTTCAAAATTACGAAGTACGCTTAACTTGCATCTCTCTCCTGCTATGCCACAAAAGTTAACAAAAAGACAAAAATTTAAAGAAATTATGATTCTCATATTCAAAGCTTTCATTTGAAGATGCGCGCCCTCAAATTGTTACTCGCAACGGAAATCCAATTATTTGCAGATGACTCAGCAAAACTGAAACCGCACATTTACAGCCCGAAACGTGCCATCCGTTTGTTGATAGGGTGAAAGGCTGTTCAAACTTGCAAATCAGATTAATACTCTAGGGGTGGCTGAGTAAGCAGCATTGTGGATTGATTGGAGATGACCTTTGTTTGTTCCTCACGAGGAACAGCCTTCTTCTTCTTATTATTCACTAGGACTATTACTATTTTATAGGAGGTAGATGGTATGTTATTCTGTTTTGTATCGAAGGACAATGGTGACGTGGACTTATTTCATGGCACCCTTGTCACGTTTAAGCGATGTGTATTTGAATCTTTTTAAAATAATTATTTTACTCTCACAATTTTATTTTATTTTTAATTTGTTTTATAAAGTACATAATTCCAACTCAATTGTGAATACTTTTTCTCAATTTTAATTTTTAATGTATTTTTATGATTTAATGTTATTTTATTTGTATTTTTATATTAATTAACTATTTTATTTTAACTCACTCTAGCTCTAATTTTAATTGCATGTGGTCTGTCCCTATTATATTTTCTCATATTATTTTTGAATGAATTGATGTATACGATGTCGGTGGCTCTAATAAATAAACAGTATGTATTAGTAAGGATATATTTAGGTTTTAATATAAATATTCCAGTATACGGTCAAGATATGGAAAACACAAAAAACAAGGTCAGTAAAAACCAGTGGAATAGTAGAGCGTTATAAAGTCAACAGGTATAAACAGGTATAAACATTTTATTGGTAATAGGTCATATTACATGTCATGGACAACGCTTTATCAAATATAAAGTTTTATAAGAAAAATTGTCAAAATAAGGTTTTAATATGTAGCTGAAATTCCACAGGCAATTAAATGGCGAGTATCATTTCTATATCAACCATAATTTATTTATTTTACGACCTGGTATGTCCGAGCTTTGCTCGGTATTTTTTTTGTAAATTGTGTTTTCAGGAATTATATTTAAATATGAATAATATTTTTCGATCTTACTAACAGCGCCATCTGCTGGAATAGATACAATAAGTTTATTTTTAAGTTGATTAATAGATAAATAGATTTTCTAAAAAAATATCCCAGCTATATAACTTCACGAAAATCCTAAGCTCAGTTTCCGAGATCCTAAATATATACAAGATTTTCTCGTTTAAAGGTATAAAATACAATCAGCGTAAGCAAAGACCAGCCTATTTACACGTGAAATTTAATAAGAAATTCAATTTCAGCACACATAAGCTCACGTAAATATATAATCCGCGCGCGAAGCAAAATTACATACTAATCCAAAAGGAATCTGCTGAATCGGAAATGAACCAGCACCCTAATCAGGGCTCGTTTGCATTCCTACTTTGCATCTCTTATTTAATATCTTTTGAGAACAAGAGTTTTACATTATGGTTCATGCTATTGCAATCAAAAACTGTAGTTTTGTCTACTGACACTGAATTCACCATTATACCAATTAAAAATTGTAACAGGCTCAAAAATATTGTACTAAAAATAATTATAAGTTTAAAAAACTTGAGAAACCGACTTCATTGTCAAACGGCTAAACTGATTTTAATCAAATTTGTTTGGAACAATCTGGACGTAAGAATAACCTTCCAAATAAAAAAATATTTTTTTAAATCGGTTCATAAATGACGGAGGCATGCAGTTAAAAACATTAAAAAAAATATTTAAAAAAAAATGGCAACACCTATTTTATTGAAATTAAAATGGAACCAATCTAGAAGCAGTACCTTTCAGATAAAAAAAATATTTTTCAAATCGGTTCACAAATGACGAAGTTATGCGGTAACAAACATAAAAAAAAATATATATACAACCGAATTGAGAACCTCCTCCTTTTTGATTGGAAGTCGGTAAAAATACTGAAAAAGCGCCTTCCTATTTTAGTTTTCACTATGTGTCATGGGTATACTTCCGATACCTACATTGTGATCTGATTGTGTGGGGTTAGGATTGCTTAATCAGTGTATTGTTTTATTTCTTTAGGCTCACAGCTTCCGATTTCATTTCCAAACCAGGATATTTGCAGGTAAATAATATCATATAATTAAATCAGACAACTTTTTGTTTGTAAGCTGTTGGCAATGCAAAACAAACAAACAAGTGCCTTCGCTGTTATTCTAATAACAAAATAAATAAACAAGGGTTAATTTAAGGAACCATTATGTATAAATGTATAAATAAAGAAGTACAATGTAAATTCGTAATGGGGTCGAAGGTACATTATAAGCCAAAAGTTTTAACATCACGTAAAATAAAAATAAACTACACAACAGGCCTCTTTTATCACAGCTCATAGAGTTGTGACCGGAAACTTCACAACCTAAGCGTCCCAAACTCACAAACTCTCCATCACAAAGTCCTAGTACCTATTCGTTTCCCATGGGTTAACGTGGATTGAAACTAGTAGAACGCCTGTAACTTCTGCCGCTGGCGTATTGAGTGATCAAGATTTGTTAGCTTTGAAGATCTCCAAACCCTTTAGAGGGCTTGAGAAGTATATTGCCTACAGCTCCCATAACTTGTTTTCGCACCGAAACGAAGTTAGCAGCCTACTACGACATATGCAGATTGCAATAATATGATGTAAAGCCGCCTTCACTCATGATTACAGAGTTTGCTAAGATATGAATGATTACCTCTCACTCCCACTTTGCACTCGGTCGCTTACGCGAGCGGGAAGGCATGGTGGGCAATGTTGTTGCCGTAATGCATGAGTATATTCTGTTCTGACATTTAGTGTACCTACATAATAAAAATAAATAAATAAATAAATAAATATTGTGGACAATTCACCCAACACTACCCAGCCCCAAACTAAGCAGAGCTTGTAATATGGGAACCGGATAGCTGATATAATACTTGAATACATTTTTTTTTGTAAATACATAATTAGAATACAATATAACACCCAGACAGAGAACAAACATTTATGTTAACCACACAAATATTTGTTCTCGGTGGGGATCGAACCCACGACCTACGGCGCAGACGGCAGAGCTACTACCAACTGAGCTAGAGGCCAGTCACAAAAGTGCTTGATTACCTATATTAATGTGAAAATTCGAGTGTGAGTATAACCCCAGATGGTTTATAGGGTACAATATTAATATTATACTGTATTAATTATGTTATGGTTGAATAAAATAATTATAAGTTTAAAAAACTAGAGAAACCGACTTCATTGCCAAACGGCTAAACCGATTTTAATGAAATTTGTTTGGGACAATCTGGAAGTAAGAATAATTTTCTAAATCGGTTCATAAATGACGGAGGCATGCAGTTACAAACATTAAAAAAATGGCAACACCGATTTTAATAAAATTAAAATGGGACCAATCTGGAAGCAGTACCTTTCAGGTAAAACATAATTTTTCAAATCGGCTCACAAATGACGAAGTTGTGCGGTAACAAACATAAAAAAAAAATACAACCGAATTGAGAACCTTTTCCTTTTTGATTGGAAGTCGGTTAAAAAAAAGTATTAGTATTTACCTCAGTTTTCTAAAGCTCCTCCTTCAAGATAGCGCACGCAATACAAAAATAGACACATTTCATGTTCCCGCTATCATTTAATTTGACAGCCCACGCTTCAAACCAATTCATAGTTGATGGCTAGCCGCCACACAACCCCTACCCATGGAGGTTTGTTTGTATAGGATAGGAGAGTATTTAGTCTTCTATTATACTCAGTCCGTGAAAGTACGCTGTATGAACTGAACGAATTTAAATTAAATTTACCCCAGTGCTAAACCAACAACATTCAATTTCAGGAATTCAATTCCTGCTACAAGCAGAACTAGCTTCACGGAACGGAACGGTTCATTGCTATTACAGACGAATAGAGCGAATCAGAAATAAATTTAATGACTGTACTTATCATTCATCATCATTATTCATATTTATATTATATGTATTATATAATATGTATAATTATATAGGTTAGGTATATTGTGGTATGTATGTATTAGCATTATCTGTACCTATTGTGTAAATATAATAATATAATGTAAGTGTGTATGCATTATACTTATTGTTTTTTTTTCTACACCATCGTCCTATATCGTTCTTTTCAAGTCCAGTCCATCCCAAGGTTGTCTGGAAGAGATCGCTTTTAGTGATAAGACCGCCCATTGTATTCCACTTTGATGTTTTTCTGTATTCCCTTGTTAATTTTATGTGGTGTGCAATAAAGTATTTTCTATCTATCTATCTATTATTATCAGCCTGAAGAAGTCCACAACTGGACATAGGCCTCCCCTACACATTTCCAGGATGAACGATTCTGAGCCCTTTCCATCCATCGACTTCCCGCGATCTTAACGATGTCGTCAGTCCATCTGGTGGGTGGGACTTTACTTATAAATATGACAAAAGGTAAAACGTGCTTTAACTAATCAAACATCTCTTACCAAAATAACTTTATTGACATAAACATAATGATAAACAGTGACAGAGCTAACTTTAAGCAACGATTACATTGAAATTGCATTTATAAGTATGGTTGTTAGAATTCAGCTTAAAGGTGATTACAGACTACAGAGTCAAACAGTTTAAAAGTAGTCGTAGTTACAGTACAGGAGCCAACAGGAGTTGGATTGCCTACCTGCTTGATACAAAGATATCTACGGAGATAAGTTATTATTATGAATCAGGATAGAAAACTCAAAAAACCTTCAACTAAACGAATTAAAATGTATCGTATAAAACAATTTGTACATAAAACATGATATAGGAATAGTAATTGAGCAACTAAAACATTTAAGATCCGTCCGCCACGACCGAGAGCCAGGGAAAAGTGAGGAGCGCAACCGGCCAACCGGCGTGCTCGAGCTCGCCGTTGCGCTGGAAACGTCATCATGACGCGTTTTTTTTATTTTTATTTTTTTATAGCAATTTTATATAACTTTTTTTATGGAACAATCGGATGGCCCACCTTTTTAATGGCAACTACCACCTATAACAAAGCATTGCTAAATAGGTCAAGCGCGTCAGGAACGTGGATTGATTCGATTTCGAGATTATTTATTTTGTATCAAGTACAAAGGTGATCTGGCTGCTAGCTCTCGTGCTATAAAGTAACTTGTTTAGCAGTTAAGTTAATTTGGTTAATACAATTCGTCTTTATGTAATGGTTGGTGCGTCTCAGTGCCTTTAATTTCATCTGTAAGCCATTGTTATTACCAAAATTACGGAGCAGGTATTATTTCAATGCTGGGCTATTACTATTAAGTTAAATTATTCTGTGCAATTGACAGAGACAATACCGGTCTTTCGTTCTCACGGCAGCGGGGCCCGAGGGGAGATGCGAGCTATAAAGACCTGCACACACCTATAGGCCGCTGGCGAACGCGATTAGTGAAACGCTGTCAAATTTGACAGCGATATTTGACAGCGTTTCATTGATTGCGGTCGCCAGCGGCCTAGGTGTGCGCAGGCCTTAACGGTACCGATCGGCGCCGAACACTCACTACCACGGAACCGACGTTTTACTTTGATAATACAATTAGTCAAGTTGTACAGTCCGCTCTTGTATTTCACCTTCTACCTGAGTTATGTACCCAACAGCAGTTATCGGAGTATTGTGATCGGTGGTTATTGGCTATGCTGGTTGGTAGTCATTGTTCGTTGGCTATAAATTATATGAGTTATAAAAAAAGTCTGAGAAAAAAATTCGTAGTCTAGTGGTGCAATTCTGTCTTTTGATCATGTAGTCGGTCTGAATCTAGCTCTAAACCTATGGAAGATGTGTTAATAAAATGTAAGGGTTATGAAATGATCGTGAAGAATACAACACCACCTCACTGTCTCAGGTCTCCACAATGTGGTAATTTTGGCTCACAGTGCGTCAGGCTATCAATTAATTACGAAAACTGAAAAAAAAAACTCAGCTGTCTGTAAAGTCGGTTAACTGATAATAGTTGACCGTGACAACGTCATACAGCTGTCCACGCGGACGTATCGCACACTCAAGTAGGAGAGAGACAGATTTCGACCGCTGCCGAACGCGGAGGCCGGTTGTGCCTCTTTGTCGCTCGTTCCGCGCTCTCGCTTGTACTTCAAGCTTTAAATGGAACGCCTCAGAGCGAGGTAACGCCGCATGAGTTATGTATTTTCATGCGTACAGCCGGCTTCATTGAATTATAAGACGTTGTCACGTCAAAAACGTCTAGCAAATAAAACACTTTTCATGCACAAGACGTCTCGATCAATTTTAATTAATCGCAAATGAACTTTGCTTCTAAAACTCAAGAGTACAGTTATACCTCTACAGCCGTCTCATCCCGTGCTAATGACCTGGATACAATGACTGTGGGTCGACGAGTTAAGGGTTCTACTATGGGCTTACCACAAGCTCTGTCTGGCTTTGGCTCTGTTTTTGGCTCTGTGTGAGTCTAAATAAATCCACACTGGTGAGCACTCACATAGATTCAAAACCAGAGTCAGAGACAGGGCCAGACAGAGCTTGTGGTAGGCCTACTGATCGTTTTGTTATCTGCACAGTATTTGAACTCTGCAGGGTTTCATTTGCACAGTATTCAAATTAAAGGGCATTGGTAGAAGAAGCCTTCATTTTTCTAATTAGATTCTTAAAACGCAAACCGAGTTTAACAAAGCAAGGGTTGTTGTTCCGTACTTAATGACCGTGAAAACCTTTGCTCTTTCCGCGTTTTTGACTACCCTTTCTCCCACTCACATAACCTTTTAAAAAACCTCGGTAAAGTGCGGGTTTCAAAACCTTAGCTCACGAGAGAAAGTTCCTTTGAAACCGAACAGTGCGCGACCTCCTTAACCTACAAATAAATAAATATTGTGGACAATTCACACAAGACTATCTAGCCCCAAACTCAGCAGAGCTTGTATGATGGGAACCAGATAGCTGAGAATATAATACTTGAATACATTTTTTTTGTAAATACAACCTATAATACAATATAACACCCAAAATAACCAATTATCAAACATCTAATTAAAAGAACAAACATCTGTGTTAATCACACAAATATTTGTTCTCGGTGGGGATTGAACCCACGACCTTCGGCGCGAATATGATAGTATACAGTCTAATCTAACAACAGTAATAAATGTGAGGGTTCTCATCTGATAATCATCATCTGACAGATGATGTTATTATCTATCCAGTCGTACAAATGTCGTCATTAATTTAGGCATATTTGAATCTATTTGAATAATCCCTCCAAAAGGCTATCTCTCTACAAGATCTACAGTTCCTAGAAAAGCGAGCACCGTTATATTTTTGTCTGCCATTCGTATCTTCGTTTTTCTTGATAAAAATGATTTGGTTTTTTTTGCGGATAATCCACACAATACTATCTAGCCCCAAACTAAGCAGGGCTTATATTATGGGAACCAGATAGCTGATATATTACTCAAATATATTTTTTTTGTAAATACATAGGTACATAGAATACAATATAGCACCCAGACAGAGAACAAAAATCTGTGTTCACCACACAAATATTTGTTCCCGGTGGGTATTGAACCCACGCCCACCAGCGCAGAAGGCAGAGCTATTACCAACTGAACTGTGAAGGTAGTCAAGTCGTTTGGTTATTGGATAAACATTTAAATATTATTTCATAGTGTGAGCAGCAAAAAACATTCTAAAACTGGATTTGTTTTGTTTTTTAAATGTACAGATGAAACCATTCATAACATAAGCTTCAATTATATTATTGCTTATAGGGTTTACCTATTCCCAACCAGCCACTCAGCTTTGGTCCCTCAAAATGCCAGTTAGAGAATTACTTTTGAAGCCCAACGACGCATAAACTAAGTACCTAAGTAGTGTAGTTGATCTTCAAAGTATATTTTGACATAATTATTCACCATACCATAAGTAATTGATCATTATACAGTGACGTTCAACATTGCTCATAAAAAACAAATAAAAAATCTTGGCACTCCGGGAATGCCAACTGCTTAAGTTAAAACTTTTTGTGCGAGGTTTGTTGATCTTTGCCGAAAGGGTGTCGGTGACAATGACGTGAACATAGGTTCACCACACAAATGTTTGTTATCGGTGGGGATCGAACCCACGAGCTGCGGCGCAGAAGGCAGAGCTACTACCAACTGAGCTGAGAGGCCAGTCAAAAGAGGGCATTGGGTATTTCCCACCTCAAAAAATGCTCGAACCGGCTTAAAGTAATTCATTCGCCTTATTTGCAATAAACCAAATAATATTTGCGGACATTCCACATAACACTGTCTAGCCCCAAAGTAAACAAAGCTATTACCAACCCATAAGCTCTTAAATACCAACTAAAGCTATGAGAGTCAGTGTAGCGGCAATCTTTCACGTTCATCGCATTCTAGCGATCGGCGTAACCCCGTTTGCCAGTTGATATTATGTGAGACACAATAGAACTTTGAAGTCGAACATTCCGTATGTGAAGTCTTTTCTGTCAAACCTCGAACCCACGCTTTTCATTAACGGGATGAGACAAAGATATTAGAGTTTGAGCAATTGAGGTTTCACGCGAACTTCGATATAAGGCGACCTTTTCAACTCAAATTATGAATGATTCGAAATTACTTTGTTGTATGTTGATGGATATGTTGATTGTGAGTGGGATTACACAGAAACTGGATAATATTATGCTGAGTGTGAGTGGGATTACACAAAAACAGATAAAACCAGTATGACATAAACTATACATTAGTTATATGTAGTGTGTGGGTTTTATACTAAAAATAGAAAAAATGTGATATCCTTTTTTGGCTTAGGCAATAAGAAAGCAGTAGGTTTTTGGTGTTTTTTTAATGAACTATCATTTCAGGAAAGTTTTTTTTATACAACTAAGTTGACAAACAAACATACAGTGATGGAAAGCGGTTACCGTAACCTACAGACGCCTGCAATTAAGAGAGTCATCACATGCGCGTTGCCGACTCTTTAAAACTTTTGAAACGCCCTTTTTGAAGAACCCATGCTATAGTTGTTGGGAAAAACCTCAGCAGGAAAACGGTTAAACGGTTACCTCAGCCTAAAACAATATAACAATAAGTACACCTCACAGACCCGAAGTTTGTTATCTATGTTATTGTCAAAGTCCGATACACAGTCTCTTCGCGGAAGGACTGGTTTATCCTAGGTTTGGCCAAAGCCATCAGGCAATCCCCGAAATACATTTCAATTTCGCCCTTTGCCTGAAGTATTTTTAGTCAAACCCAGGAGCTCCTAACTTTTCAGTCAAACGTCGAAAGTAAATTATTCTGTTTCGGTTTTGGCCTAGTCAATCCTAGAAGCGACTGCAAAACTCGGTCAAACGTTGATCTGAACATGTTTAAACAGGTTCATAATGTCTCTCGCGGTGTTCCGACCGATTGTTTTGTCATTTCATGTTCGTTCATTGAGCGTGCGGGCGTGTAATTGTGTAAAATTGAAGATGAGTGAATCAAACGGTGTTGTTGTTACTAAAAACGTGGATAAAGAAGCTTTAAAAGTAAAGTTTAAAGAGAAAATTTCTAATTTGAATAAAAACAATAAACATCAAAATTTTAAAAATGTTATTTTTTTATACCTAATCTTACAAACTAACCTCCGTATATTCCAAAGCATTTATTTATTTACTTTATACTTTATTGCACATCGTACAAAAGGCGGGCCTAATGCCACACAGCATTCTCTCAAAGCATCTCAAATATAAAAGTGAAAATCACGTAAGCTGACCAATCAGGTGTCAGAACTGGCAGAGTTAAGCGGTTCTTAAGACTTGAAAGCTGCTTAAATGATAAAATGCTTCCAAATATACGAAGATAAGACACTTCATACCTATATCGGAGTTTGACTCGTCAAACCCCGATTTAATAAAATTGTGTTTTGACGTTTGCCTGACCAAATTAGTCTCTCCCAGGTTTGACGAAAATTGTTTAGTCAAAGGCCGAAAATTTACATTTGTTTGGGCTTTGACTAAGTCATTCAGTCTGACCTGAGGATTGACCAGTCCAACCTAGGAGCGCCGGAGCTTCGGAGTTTGCCTATAACATCTATACTGTTCCGGCCCACGACACCCTGTCTGCGTGGAAGAGAAACGATTTAAATGTCACTGTCAAGCTGACGTTTTCGCCCTTTGAAGGATCACAAAGAAGAAGCAATACTGTCATTAATTGAATACCGGCGACACGTAGAAACTTTGTAACGTCATAAAATAAGATTTAAATTTGAAGAACAATTTAATTAAAACTACTATTATTACAGCTCATGCTTTCATTCAAACCAAATAGAGGAGAAAAGGAGATTACACGCAACCAATACTAATTTCTGATGGACCACGCATTATGATTTTAAGGTAATACCTCGCAGGTCACGCACGATGAGTACGTGCCCTAGGTAGCATCCATTTAGTTTTGGAAGTGACTATTTGTACGGGTGCTGGATGAATAAATTATATTTATTCGTACGGATATTATTCAAACTCAGGGCACCCCGACTTATGTCACAAAAGTAACAGTAGGTTGTTAGGTTTTTTTTTTATACCTACTTAATTTCAAGAATGGTGCATGTCAGTGCAGAGAGGACCCTTCCCCCGTCCCTCCTCCTCCCTAACAATACTAAAGGCAACCCAAATTTTAAGTTTACTACGCCTTTTAAGCGACTGTAAAGTGTTTTGCACCTAGACTCACCTAGCTTTAAGACGTTTCAAAGTGATTCTTGCATCGTAATGAATAAAAAATTATTGACTTTGACTTTGACTTTTTAAAAATCCAGATTCAAACTCGGGGCACTCCGTTAAAAGTCACTAAAGTAACAGTAGCTTGTTAGGTTTTTTTTTTATACCTACTTCATTTCAAGAATGGTGCCCCCCCCCCCCTCCCCCCGCAGTACCCGTATTAATAATTATAAATTGTTCGTACAGTACCTGTATTAATAGACTCAGCCTTTAGTTTTACTGTAGTTTTGGTGAGCTCAACCTTGAATTACTTCTAAAAACACATGCCAACGTTTTAAATAAAAAGTTATTGCCTAAGTTCCGTTGTAAATTTAACTACTTCAGTATAATTTATACACATTCCTATAACTGACTTATATACCTACACGATTTTACAAAGCAATAATCTATCGATAATCTTTAGTAAACTCTTACGCATATCTAAGCATTCTGCGGTGGCGATCAGTGAAACAATGTCAAATAGTTTTACTGATCGCCTCCGCAGAACGCTTAGATGTGCGCAAGACTTAAAATAACGCAAAGTGCACGTTAATATAACACACATCTCTAAAGATCAAAGTCTTTTGTTCTTAGTGGTTTTAGATATTGGTAGATTATTATGCTTAAAAAGCATATAATTTGTGTTCTTTACTATTATTGCTATTTTATAAACGCTGAGATGAGCCTAAGTATATTTTTATGTGAGATGGTTTGCGCATCTCCACTGCAAATTTATAGCTGACCGCCAAATATTTGTTTTATCTTTCGAAGAGTATTGGAAATCACTGGCACGTGAGGCTGAACATCAGTATGCCTCAAGTTGATGAATGCAAGGCGGTGCATTGTAGGGCACGTTCCATCAGTGCATCTTAAGGCACTTTCTTGGCGTACGTGACCTACGAGGCAACTTTTTGTTATAGGCGATTTTGAAATCAGGCCACTTCACTCCATTATGCTTGTTTCGTCAGCAGTTATATAAAAAAAACTCAACTTTTAACAAATAAACTACCAGTGTGACCTACGGACTGTATAAATAATTTTGAATTGCAAAAAACTGCCGGTTGCAATTTTGTTGGCAGCTGTTATATGCACAAACTGTTTTTAAACTTCCCAACCCAGTTTGGACAAGCTTTTTGGCACATTGTTATTACAAGGTTTCAGGTTTTGGGTTGTTGTCGTATACCCCAGAACCCCAAGATCTAGGGTACGACAACAAACCCCTAATTCAGGGTGTAAAGACAAAACTTAAACATTAACACAAAATAATATCCCGAAGGTCTACCAGAATGTTATTTTATTACAATGACTTTACGTTTACGTTTTAGATAATTTAGTTATGATTATGATTTTATTCTCTACAGTTTAAAAGTACAGTTGGCCTGTTATTAAATTTGCTTTGTAAACTGTGAACGCCAAAGTTTTTTTATGTCTATCATCATCAATATCTCAGTACGTTTGCACCCACTGCTGTTTTCTTTTTAAGCCCACCTACATGTCAGATTCCTGATTCCATGTACAAGCTTTGCTTAGCCTCAAACAAAAAGCACAATTCAAAATTTCTGGAGTTTATTTATTACTTAGTTTCAAAAAACGGGCTAAATTATTAAATTATGTACCATCAGTAGACAAAAGCTAAAACTCGAGTTAATAGATCTAAAAAGTATTTGTACTACATAGAGAAAAACCTTTGTCTAATTATTTTGTCCGCCTACGCTTTTTGGGGCAGTTTATTTAAGGTTAGCTAATAATTTATTTTGTTTTATAAATGTCTGAAATAGTTGGACTGGCCTCTCAGCTCAGTTAGTAGTAACTCTGCCTTCTGTGCCGTAGGCCGTGGGTTCGATCCCCATCGAGAACAAATATTTGTGTGGGGAACATCGATGTTTGTTCTCTGTATGGGTGTTGTATTATATTCTAAGTACTCATGTATTTACATTAAAAAAGATTATATCAGCTATCTGGTTCCCATCATACAAGCTCTGCTTAGTTTGGGGCTTGATAGTGTTGTGTGAATTGTCCACAATATTTATATTTATTTATAGTTAAAAAACTAATGTATTATTCAACTAGACCGAGCTGCCCTTCTGCGCTGTAAGTTGCAGGTTCGATCCCAACCGAGGACAAATTTGTGTGATAAATAAAATAAATAATAGTTTAAAAAACTAAAAAAAAACTCTTTTATAACTAATTGAACTAAAAAGTTAAAAATAAAACTGTAATAATCAATTGAAAATTTATATTATTGTAAAAAAGCGTGGGGTGCTTTTTATAATAACTTCAGATATAATAAACTATTGATAAAATATTTACAACAATCAAAATCAAGCCCCCCACGCTTTTTGTACAATAATATAAATTTTCAATTGATTATTACAGTTTTATTTTTAACTTTTTAGTTCAATTAGTTATAAAAGCGTTTTTTTTTAGTTTTTTAAACTATAATTTTTTTTTACTTTTTAGTTTTTTTTTTTTTTCATGTATTTTTTTTTTCATATTATTGCATTGTCATCGACCTTTGACAGATGTGCAAAGTTTGAATCAAATCTGATCGTTCAAAGAAGGTTTTTTTTTAAATTTATTTTATTTTTTTTCATTTTTTTTTTATTTTTTTTTCATATTACTGCATTGTCATCGACCTTTGACAGGTGTGCAAAGTTTGAATCAAATCTGATCGTTCAAAGTAGGTTTTTTAAAAAAAAAAAATATTTCTTTTCATTTTTTTTTATTTTTTTTTCATATTATTGCATTGTCATCGACCTTTGACAGGTGTGCAAAGTTTGAATCAAATCTGATCGTTCAAAGTAGGACAAAATCGAGCTCAAAGGGGTCGGTTACATACATACATACATACATACATACATACATACATACATACATACATCCAGGTGAAGCTAATAAAAGCGTTATAAAAATATTGTGGTCTATTCACACATAAAAATAATGTGATTAATAAAATGATAATAATATATAATTAACCGGAAGACGAAGTGTAGGGCGCCCACCCACCAGATGGACCGACGACATTGTTAATATCGCGGGAAGTCGATGGAAGGAAAGGGCTCAGAATCGTTCTTCCTGGAAATGTGTAGGGGAGGCCTATGTCCAGCAGTGGACTTCTTCAGGCTGATGATGATGATGATGATGAAATATATAATTTTATGCTATTCAGCCTATTAGCTCGCGTGTGTACATTACAATGTTATTTGTAAAATAAAGAATGTTCTATCTAGCTATAGATATGAACCCCAAACCGTCGCTTCTAAACCTCACCTCACTCGCATTACCATAGCATTTACAGCAGGAGATTCTTTAGTATGAGTATTTAATGACACTTCACTTTCTCGACTTACCTCAGATAGTCTAAGTACTTACACAAGCTTAGGTATACGAGCACCAGCTTTCCAAAGAACATTTACTTTATCGCAAAATCGTCTGCCCTATGAAGGATACCGAAGCAGGGAAATAAATCGAGGTCTATCAACATCCGTGGCGTGTCAGGGACGTGTTTCGTCAGGAGTCTACAAAAATATTAGTGTATACATGGTCTATGAACTCGATCACACAAGTCCGTACCTTCAAGGTCTGCGCACACCTAGTTCGCTGGCGGTAGCGATCAGTGAAACGTTGTCAAATTTGACAGCGATAATTGACAGCGTTTCATTGATCGCGGTCGCCAGCGGCCTAGGTATGCGCAGGCCTTCAGAGCTTCAGTGTCAGGGCCGACGCCGTAACGTGTGCAAGTGTTCCGATTCCATTTCGTGGCGTACACGTGTTAATATTTTTTCCTTGCAATTTGCTGACTTTTTGTTGGTGAACATGATGGATGAGTTATTAATAGAGACTAAACGCGTATACAGCGTATTGTACGATTTGTCTAACCCGAGATACAAAAACCGAATTATTTATTGAACTTGGTGAGATTCATGAGATTTTATACTCGGGAAATTAAATAGAATGAAGTAATAGACTGTTGAATGAAGAGAGAGAGTTTATGTGAAAGAGAAGGCCTTGTCTGTTTACGGCAGTGCCACGGCCCTGACTTGTGTGAACAGGCAGCTCCTGACGAGACACGGATGCTCGGTCTCGCCACAGCCACGTTCTTGCCCCGTCCCTGACACGGCACTGATGTGTGAGAGTAGACCTTAACACTCCTCGGGCCAATGCCCTCACTACTATTCAAACTTATCTAGTGCACAGGATTACTTTATTAATTTGTACCACCGTTTTTTTCGTATCTATTAAAATTGTTATAATTATTTTGGGTAAAAAACTGTTTTCCTAACTAGTTGTAAAATGTGTTGTTTCTATTTATCCGTCTTTTCTATCGTCTTTGGGAAGATAATGAACTACTACCCTTCCAAAATTAGAAAATTAAAATAGAGATACGAGAACAAAATCACTTTATATCTTACAAAATTTCTCAAGGCCCGTATTCACGCTTGACTGAATACGTCGCTTTTATATAATATAATACTCTGGATTTCGATTATAATATAGTTCACGGTATAGTGTGTGGCACACAGCAAACTTTCTCGGAAACTTTATCAAAGCGAGCGCTTATCTTTATTATTGATACACTCGTGGCGTAGCTTGCTAAGTCTTTTTCGATGAATTCAGCATCAATTTGAGCGGCCAGTATTTGAGTGACACGTGGGTACTAGTGGCTGTTGGGCCATGACGGAGCCCTGAAAACTATGACTCCAGATCAAAAAAAAAACAAAAAAACATCAAGTTACTTAAAATTCTTACGTTAAAAAAAATATTTTAAACCTGATTTTCTTTATTTCCTTATAGAAAAAAAAAAAATACGGGTTGCACTCCGGGAGTGCCGGCAGAAGTGAAAACTTGATTATTAACGTAGGAACCCTAAAAGTTGTTTATTTTATCAAGTTCCTCAATGTAGTAAAACCCCAATCAAAGTCCTAAGGAACCCTAAAAATTTTAGCATTATCGCGCTCCTAAGTGTAGTTGAAATTCCAATCAAAGTGCTAAGGAACCCTAAAATTGTTTACATAATCAAGGTCCTAAGTGTAGTTGAAAGTCCAATTAAAGGCCTAAGGAACCCTAAAAGTTGTTTATTTTATCAAATTCCTCAATGTAGTAAAACCCCAATCAAAGTCCTAAGGAACCCTAAAAATTTTAGCATTATCGCGCTCCTAAGTGTAGTTGAAATTCCAATCAAAGTGCTAAGGAACCCTAAAATTGTTTACATAATCAAGGTCCTAAGTGTAGTTGAAAGTCCAATTAAAGGCCTAAGGAACCCTAAAAAATGTTTATTTTATCAAGTTCCTCAATGTAGTAAAACCCCAATCAAAGTCCTAAGGAACCCTAAAAATTTTAGCATTATCAAGCTCCTAAGTGTAGTTTAAATTCCAATCAAAGTCCTAAGGAACCCTAAAAATGTTAACATTATCAAGCTCCTAAGTGTAGTTGAAACTCCAATCAAAGTCCTAAGGAACCCTAAAAGTTGACCACTTAATCAAATTCCTCAATGTAGTAAAACCCCAATCAAAGTCCTAAGGAACCCTAAAAATTTTAACATTATCAAGCTTCTAAGTGTAGTTGAAACTCCAATAAAAGTCCTAAGGAACCCTAAAAGTCGACCATTTAATCAAATTCCTCAATATAGTATAACCCCAATCAAAACCCTATACGGAACCCTAAATTTTACGTAAAGCCAAATCCTCAACGGGTCGGAACCGCTAGAAGGGACCTTGTCGCGCGACCTACAAGTAGGTCCTAAATGAAGTAAAACGGCAGACATAGGAGGAGGGGGTTCTGGGGGGCTAAGGGGGGTCACAGCACGGCTCGCTTCGCTCGCCGCGCTGTTCCCCGTGGTCGCGTGGCGGCTCGCTTCGCTCGCCGCGACGCTCCCCCCGGGTTCAGGAAGAGGGGGTTCTGGGGGGCTTAGGGGGGTAACAGCACGGCTCGCTTCACTCGCCACGCTGTTCCCCGTGATCGCGTGGCGGCTCGCTTCGCTCGCCGCGACGCTCCCCCCGGGTTTCGGAGGAGGGGGTTCTGGGGGGCTTAGGGGGGGTCACAGCACGGCTCGCTTCGCTCGCCGCGCTGTTCCCCGTGGTCACGTGGCGGCTCGCTTCGCTCGCCGCGACGCTCCCCCCGGGTTCAGGAGGAGGGGGTTCTGGGGGGCTTGGGGGGAGTCACAGCACGGCTCGCTTCGCTCGCCGCGCTGTTCCCATGGTCGCATGGCGGCTCGCTTCGCTCGCCGCAATGCTCCACTCGAAAAATAAATACAGTAGATCTATAAAATCATGTACCAATGACCACTACTACCTGCCGCGGGCGGCCGCTAGTTCATAAAATCTATAATAGGTATGTACCTATACCTACTACAGTCACGAAAAACGCCTTGGTATGCTTGCTACTAACTATTATCTATTCTGTGACGTTACCGTGTCATAGTAACTACTAGCGTATCTGTAGCGTCGCTTTTTCGATTTTTATTATGAACTCTACGTTGTAGTCTTAGGGTACATTTCTGCAAAAAATCCGTCCTACGCTTTTTCGATCAGGGTCACGTGATCCTGACGCGAGTTTAAGTTTTTATACCCATTACGAAAGTGCTCAACGCCGCTAAAGAAGTTTTCACTTCAATAAATTCAAAAAAAAATTGAGTGCCGAAATCTTTACATATTAATTATTTTAGACAAATAGTGAATCACTCGATATTTTTTTAAAAAATTCTGTATATACCCAAACAATCCTGCTCATTCTTTATTGCTGTATAGATTTTTTATTAAATTAAACTTGTTGGGAAACTCTCAGAAATTTAATCAGAGCCAAACTGCGGGAAAAAAGTTCAATTTTTCAGTGTCACCTCCACTGGCCCACTTCCCTCGATACTGACAAATCGTTTTCATGTCGTCGATGTCCACCCACGGGAGATAACATTTTGATAAAAAAGCTTCACCATCCAATCTAACCATAATCTAACCTTACATATCGTGAATGTAATTTTTATTAGGAATGGAATAGGTTAGGAAGCTAACATGTCAATTTGCAATGTCTGTACCTACTATTTTCGTATCTTATTTTTATATGCTGTGTAGATACTTTATTATAACATTGAAGCGTAGCGTGTGCTGTCTTTGAAACTTTTGCTTTTGTATTATTGCATTGCATACGTGTGACTAAGTGAAGTGGCACCACACTGGAACTTCACTGCTATTATTTTTGATTTGTATAAGGATCACATAAAAAAACGGTATAGGAACCGAGCCGTAGTTTGTTGCCAGTTCTTATAAGCTTGGTCGCAAGGAACTGGCACCTAGACTCACCTAGCTTTAAGATGTTTCAGAGTGATTCTTGAAATTGAACTGAATAAAGACTATTTTGATATGGTCCACGCATGGAAAAAATATGTCTTAGAACAAGACAATATCGACTTGGTCAAGACGAATGTAGTCTCATATAAAGGCGGAAACAATTTATTCTTGAACAGAGTAAATTATTGTCTGAGTTTACTGTCTTCGCGTAAGATATTATTTTTGAAGCAAGAATTCTAAAGTACCTTTTGAAGAATGTACGCTATTTTAGCTAAAGAATAATCTGATTCTTGTTTTCTTTTCTTTATTTTTAAAGCAAAACCGATTTTGTTTCTTATCGAGACAATAGCTTTCATAAGCAAAGCGTATTTATTCAGAAGCATTGCAAGGATCACTTTTTTTAATATGCTCCTTTTACAAATCAAAAATAATATCAGTGAAGTTCCAGTGTGGTGCCATTTCACTTAGTGAGACGTTTGCAATAATACAAAAGTTAAAGTTTCAAAGACAGCACACGCTACACTTCAAAGCAAGTAAAAGGTAAAAAGGTAGGTATAAAGGTGTTGTCAAAGCTGCTGTACCAGTAGCGTATGAAACCCACGTAGCCCGTCTGTCAGGATATTGTAAAGATCACGAGAAATATTTGGAGGATAGAGAAGGCTCAAATTCGTTTATCCTGGAAATTAATGGAATATGCCACGTCCAACCACCGGACATCAGGCTAATGTTTTGTTATTATAAATGAATAAGGGTGTCGGCCCGATGGATGGATGTTTGTTTCGTTTTCACGTTTCAAGTAACGCACCGGATTGACATTAAATTCGACACAGAAACAACTTGGTTAAAAAAAGTGATGCTTTCCAATACGACTGTATTTTTTTTAATGTTTGTTATAGCACAACTTCGTATTTATGAGCCGATTTAAAAAATCTTGTTTAATCTATAAGGTCCAGATAAGTGCCATAGAAACTCCATAGAAATCGGTTCAGCCGTTTGGAACCTTCTAGTCTATACAAATCACAGGATTTTCTATAATATGCTTGTTTTTCATTTATTTGCATGTTTTTATTTTTATTATGTCAGTCACAGTGCCTTTTATCCTAGCTAAGAATAAAATATAAATATAAGTATGTAATCCTTTTTATAGTCCCCATTTTCATGTGACTAGTATTTTATGATCTTCATTCATGCATAGAAAGGAGTGAAAGAAACTGGTTTCTTTACGCACATGTGCACCGGAACTACATAATCTTAAATGACAATTACATTGAAAGGGTACGCAGGTGATTTTATGGTAGAATAGACATCCTTTCAAATATCTTTCAGAATAAAAGGTTAGAAACATTCATAATTTTTGGGCATAATTTTTGTGTTGTGTTTTTTACTGTATACTTATCTTTTTAATTTTAAT
Source organism: Thera obeliscata (assembly GCA_947578465.1). Taxonomy (NCBI): domain Eukaryota; kingdom Metazoa; phylum Arthropoda; class Insecta; order Lepidoptera; family Geometridae; genus Thera; species Thera obeliscata. Next base: position 14,210,202 of record OX387912.1, on the reverse strand, counting down.
GACAACTTTAATTATGTATGAAATGCTCCTAGCATTTGGGCACATTTGAGCTGTAAGCCGAACTAAGATTTTGTCTAAATAAAATAAAATAAATAAATAAATGTAAGATCGTCACGAGCATCCCCTAAACATAAACTTTCAGACATTGAAGCATCCGTAGGCAGGTATCTGGCATTATCTAGTTTTGCTCTAGAAGTCTAGATCATTAGTTTAGTATGCCACTGAGTTCAACTTCAGTGAACCTATCGAACTTGTCACTAAACAGAAGTTAGTTAAACTCCGAGATGTATTGTATCGCATGTCTCGCTAGAGTTGGTACAGACTCGAATATAAACGGAAATTACTTGCATACGCTGGTATCAAAACTTTATCACAACATTTGACTGGCCTCTCAGCTCAGTTGGTAGTTGATCTGCCTTCTGCGCCGTAGGCCGTGGGTTCGATCCCCACTGAGAACAAATATTTGTGCGGTGAATGCAGATGTTTGACGATTTGACTCCCTATATACAGCGAAGAGCCGTTAGAATTGTCAACGATCCCAAGCTCACCGATGCTTTGGAACCACTCAGCCAACGCCGTGACATTGGTTCTCTCTGCGTGTTTGCCTCTACCATGTAGAATGCTCTGATGAGCTATTTGACATCATCCCCGCGTCGAGATTCTACCACCGCTCTTCTCGACATAGAGACCGTGCTCATTCACACATTCGGGATCCATGGGTTTCTCGTACTGCTCGCTTCTCGAGATCGTATTTTCCTCACACCTAATAAATGTGGAATGAGCAGTGAGGGACCAGAGGTGTTCCCTCTTAAATACAACATGAATAGCTTAAAGAAAAAAATCCTCCAGGGTAGGCAACGCAATAACAGCACCCTTGCTGTTAGAAACCTGATAGAAAGCGGTTAACGTAACCTAACGAACGCCTGCAAATCAAAAGAACGGAGAGTGTCTTTTTTTGAAGAACCCCATTTCATTATGTCTGCAGGAAAAACCTCAGCACTGTAGAGAAATATAATATATAATTTAAGTGTAGGTAGTATAGGCTTTGTCAATGGCATCACGTGACAGCATTAACACTCTCCGTATTTCCCCAGAGCTCGAGCAAAATACAAATATATTGTCCGGCTCTGTGTTTTACTGACCACTTACACCATTTGGTATTTATTGAATCTTTTTTGGGATAAAAATCTATTTATGTACTTATCTCAGTTCGACGTTGACTTTTGAAAAATGACGTTTTGCTAAAAATGTTCTGCTATGCAGACCATCTGATAGTTGGACGTTTTGCTAAATGGACATTTTGCTAATTATACTCATTAAACCGTTTGCTCTGTTGGATCAGGAGGCGTAATTTTGTAGCTTAAATGTAACAAAGTTATAACTGTGCCTGGTATAGTAGATTTTTATACAAGGAGCTAAAATGTCATATTATTTAGCGAGGGAGTAAATAAAAACCGAGTTATAATGGGTTTTCGGGCCGTGTGTTCACTTCATTCGCTTCTTTCATTCACACTCTAGTTTTCACTGCGATTGCAAGTCAATAAAATAATCCAATACAATATGAAATAGTTGAGAAAAAATCTGAAGTTTTGGCGCCGATTTTAGTTCCATTTACAAAAAAAGTGTTTCTTTTTTTATAAAACAGTGGTAAGTCGAGTTAGTTTTTATTCATGACATGATATTCAACTTAAGACTAAATACTTTTTCGTTTTGTAGGCTCATTTTCATTTAAGAGACAAACATTAAAAAAAACTATTTACCCTAGAGAGCCTAGAGGAAGAAATGCTACTATTTCTTCGCTCTGGTAGATACACCACAAATGACGGTCTTTTTGAGCAAAAAGAGTGTAAAACTTAAAATTTAAAGCTTTTTTTAAAATTATTATTGTTGTTCGATTTAAATCGTGCACTCATTGATCGTTGAATAAAATAAATGGAAGTAAAGATTATGTCGTAGTATCGTAGTTATTTATTGTACTCTTTTAAAAAAAAAACTGGAAGAGATCGCTCTTAGCGATGAGGCCGCCCATTGTACCTTTATTTGTAATAGTTATTTTAAATATGTACATTAAAATATTAATCTATCTATCTATCTAAATATAACAAAAACCTAGACATTAATTTGAATTTTCAAAGAGCAGATTCTCGGAAGAAAATTACTCTGTGTTGTCATTACTTCCAAACCATCGAATTAATAAATTACCACCTTTTCCCTAATTCTCAAATCGTTTATCTCAGTGATCGTTTTCGATTACCCATTTAAAATCCAGGTGGCTTGATACGACAAAATTGTGATTTACAAAATTCAAGATGAGAAGGGTTGAAATTGAGATTGGTACATTTTAATCGGAACTGGCGAAATTGTATAAATTTCCAAGTATTATTGCCTCCTGGCAATTTCGGCTTACGAAACCAAGATGCAAAATTATAAAGGTTCTAAAAATAAGTTTTAGATTTCGACCGCTGCTTTACTCGAATTGTGAAGTAAGCAAAAAAGATAGAAAAAAATATTTTTCTAAACATAACAACACAAAAAAATGTTTTTTTTTTTACAATTTATAAGCCTACGCTTGACCGCAATCTCACCTGCTGTTAGGTGATGATGCGGCCGACGGAGTAGCACGCTTACCTAGAAGATACCTATTCACTCTTGACTTAAAAACGTCCAAGTTGTAGGTGATCGGAAAGACAGACGCCGGCAAGGAATTCCACTCCTTGGCTGTCCGCAACATTAAGGTTGTAGAAAACTAGGTCACTCACCGAGGTATTTCTTGTCCTGGACAGCAGCGGCACCACCTCTCTCTCCACCGCTGCCACGGCCAGCAGCGGTGCGAAGATGGCCAGCGAAACCAGCCACAGAGCCACCAGCAGACTGCAAGCACCTCGTCTCGACGGCATCCAGGGTTGCCGCAGTGACTGCGTGATCGCGAGGTACCGGTCTACTGACATCGCAGTGATCGTGAACACGCTGGATGCTACTGCCACCCCTGAAACAGAATAGCATGATAATAAAACAATAAGGTACGGACAGACGTGCTCATTACTAGCACAAAAGCATGCTTTTATTGAGCAAGTGCTCATTAGTAGCACGTGTGTAATGTAATGAGCATGCTTATTGAGAGCGTGCTCAAAAATCAAACGACGTTTGATTTTCGAGCATGCTACCTGAGACGCGGGTTGGGGGGGCGTGATCCGAGCACGTCTGAACATGTTTGTTTATTATTATGTTTGCCTATTTATAAGTATGCTTAAGGCTGCGTCCCCAGTAGGCAAACTGTTAGCGGCTGACTGAGTGAAACATACTGACAGAGTGAGTGCTGCAAACTGCGTACAGTGAGCGCACAACTAGCAAACTGTGAACACTCCATTTGAAATATATGGAAGGGCGTACTAAACCGATACGCCGCTAACTCAGTCGGCGGCTAACAGTTTGCCTACTGGGGACGCAGCCTTAAAACAAGCATGCTTATTTCTGGCAAATGTGAACAGTTTGCAGAGCATGCTAATTTTAAGCAAGCTTAATAGCATGCTTTTTTTGAGCACTTCTGTCAGTACCTTTAAGCAAGAAAGCAAACCACGCATCTGAAGGACCGACGGTAATGTAAAGACCTGCGCACATCTACGCGATGGCGATCAGCTTGAACGCTGTAAGATATGACAGCCGTATTTGACAGCGTTTCAGCTGATCGCCATCGCCATCACCTAAATGTGCGCAGACCTAAAGAATGATGGGAAGCTGGTATGGAAAGAGCTCAAATTATTCTTGCTGAAAATGTCTAAGAGGAGGTTCAGCAGTGAATTTTAATTACGTGGAATATCTTTACCTTTCTTTAATGGTACATGAGATACAAAGTTGTGTCACTTGTATCATCAATGCTACAACTGACCCTAAAGACTTGCGCACACCTAGCGCTGGCGAACGCGATCAGTGAAACGCTGTCAAATTTGACAGCGTTTCATTCTAGTCGCCAGCGGCCTAGGTGTGCGCAGGCCTTAAGGCAATTTTTCAGATTGGTGGTAATGCTTAAACAACAGGAAAGCGTTCTAATAACTAAAACGGAGACTGAGTAAGGCTGATTTGATGCTTATCTTTATTCTTGTGGTTCATGAACGACAGAAAATAACTATTAGGTTAGAATTCTTTGCCACCGCCGTACCCAGTTTCCTAATTTGTTTCACTCGTGTTTGCCAAATGAAGCTCGACAAAATTAAATGGGACCCGCTAATGAATGATCCAGCCAATAACTTTGTTATGAAGAAGTATGTTATTTCGTCCCTATATAAAAAAAAATCGTTGCATGTAAAGTCTACTAAGTATGATTTACTGACGATAGTTGAACGTGACAACGTCATACAGCTGTCCACGTGGACGCATCGCTCACTCAAGTAGGAGAGAGACAGATGTCGAACGCTGTCGAACGCGGAGGCCATGCGTGCCTCTTTGTCGCTCATTCCGCGTCCCATCAGTCCCATCATCTGTTTACAGTGTGTTTTCTTTAAAGAGGCTTAGGCCTGAGGGAACTTTACTGAAAGTAAAGGTAACGTTTATACTAAACGATAAATACTATATGGAAGAAACGGGTATTTATCGCGATTACCTTTAACATTTCCTGATGTGTCGACCGTGTTACAACAGCCGTGGCGGGCAGACTGCCCGTGACTACGGCTATTGTAACCCGTTCGTAATCGCGCTAAATACCCGTTTCATTCATATAATCTTTAATTTAAAAGTGCTATACTAAACGATCTTCACTCAAGTCGGAAGTAAGTTAATTAAAATACAGTCGTAAGAACCTGTTAACACTGTTACATAATCTGTGCTACAGTAATAAGTCTCGTGCTTCCAGTTCTATGAATTTGATATTTATTAAATACCTTTGAAGTATTTTTTAGTAATAAATGTCGTAGATGTATGAATGTATACCTACAGAAATGAGGATATCCGTTGAAGAAAGATCACCGACTTAGTAAGATGAAGTGGTAATGAGCAAGTCATAAAGTTCGACGAACCCACAGCCGTCGGGGAATAAAGGTTCTCTAATGGTGACCACGAACCGGAAAACGTAGGGCGCCCACCCACCAGATGGACCGACGACATTGTTAAGATCGCGGGAAGTCGATGGATGGAAAGGGCTCAGAGCCGTTTTTTCTGGAAATGTGTAGGGGAGGCCTATGTCCAGCTGTGGACTTCTTCAGGCTGATAATGATGATGATGATTTCTTAGTAAAGAAACTTAAGGTTCCTAAGAGTTTTAACAAATTATAAATAAAGGTACTTGTTTTAGCCAGCCCAGTCAAGTGCGGCTCGTTCACGAAGGGTTCCGCACGGAAATTACAATTTAAATTCACATTTCACAGTAAAAAGATAATAATATCAAAATTAAATCCTACTGTAGAATGAGCTAATTAAGCTTTTCTAATGAAAGCCACTTGGCCTGCTTAAAGGCCTGCGCACATCGAGGCGTTGGCGATGGAGATCAGCTGAACGGCTGAACTGCTGGAAGGGGAAGACCTAGGCGCATGTATCACGATCAGATCGCAGACGTTTTAGAAAAAGGCCAGGTTAGGAGTTTAGGAGTACCCTAAACCGACGAGCATGTATGAAGAATGTTATCAGAGTGAATGATGCGAAAGAGGTGTGTCAGGATCGTAGCAAGTGGAAATCCATGATCTCTGCCTACCCCCATGGGAATAAGGCGTGATTTTATGTATGTATGTATGTTAATTTATTTTGGAGGTCACAGGCTTTTCACTATTGTTTTTTAGGAAGCTGATGGGAAGAAGAGGCACAGGACGCTCCATCACCCGATAGATCGGTGTCACTAGAGATCGCAGGAACTCAGTGGATGGAGAATCAGAATCGTAAAGAAGAACTAATTGCGCAAAATAAAATTGTCTTGAAGATATAAGATTATTGCACTGAATATCGAGAAATAATTCGTCGTTTTTCATAAACTTGTGCTAGTAAAAAAGTATTATCGAAACTACATCTCATAACTGGTGTTAATAAAATATATTATCGCGCCAAGATTTTCTCAGTTTTCAACTTATACTGGTTCTTAATATTTCAGCTAAACTTAGATGATTCGAAATGGATAAATTGGGCTTATTATTTGTTGATCACTTTCAAAAAATTTGGCGAAAGATTTTTATAGAATTTAATACTTTAACAAAAATATAAAAGATTCAGTCATTCATTAATTCTTTAAAGCAGTACAATTGGAGTATCCCAGATAAAGAAACCTGCTTGGCTAGCGCGGTATACGGGATTCAGGAAAGATTTTAGTGAAATTGAAAATACTGCTAGAGATTTATTCGTGAGAAATCGTACTAAAACTACTTACTGATCTTAAAAAGCTTTTACGATCAATGCGTCTTTAGAAATGTGTGGAATGTAACCTTGGTTTGAAACAGTATCAGAATTCATAAACAAACGAAATTGTATTAAGATTGTAATATTCAACACTGTAATGAAGCGCTCATAGTGTAGCTTGGTTATTCTATTTGGATGGGTGACCGCTAACACTTAGCTGGCACTTAAACTCACCTAGCTTTAAGACGTGTCAAAGTGATTATTGTATCGTACTGATTAAAAGTATATTGAGTTTGAGTTTGAGTTTGAACAATACTTACTTACTCCATGCTTTGGAGAGTACGTTAAGCTATCGGTCTTGGCTTCCTAACGGGCAACCATGACGACTATCGTCAGTTTTCACCACAAATTCATTAAAATACGTTATACTTCATTTTCAAGTATGGTGAATATTTGGTGAGGTTTTAAAGGGTTTTATACCATTGTATATTAATTTTCTGACGTTTTATCTCATTTAAACTGAGGGTAGTTTGATTCAAAACTTTTAAATAGGTATTCAAACCTACAGAAAACCACAATGACATGATTTTGCATAATTAATTCGGTAAAACTGGTATCAAACACTCAAAATTTAGCTCTAAAGCACTCAGTTGTAGGTTCAAAATCGTAATCCATGTAAGAGAAGTCACAAGCACTACACTTATTTATCTGGAAAAAGAAATTATGTGAAAAGAAAACGTAAGTATACATTCGCAAGGTAATTACAAAAAGTTAGTTGGGTATTTCTGTGTCCCTAAAAGGATCCTTAGAAATGCGTGTCTACTCGTTTATAGGCTTATTCCAGTAATTGTTTCATTATGTTGGATCTATAAATGTATGTTCTTATAAGTTTGGTAATAAAACTTACCGGTCCTTCTAGTTTTGGAAATAAACTACTTTCTTGTCTGTTCATCAGCCACAGCTTCCTAAGAGACATAGTAACTTGCCCTGGATTCACACGGGTAGACAAATTAAGAAAGAGTAACTTCACATTTTGACGTGACATCGTCTTAAAATTCGATGGAGCCGGCTGCACGCACGCAAAAACATGACTCATGCAGCGTTACCTTGCTCTGAGGCGTTCCATTTAAGGCATGAAGTGCAAGCGAGAGCGCGGAACGAGCGACTAAGAGGCACGCACGCAAGGAATATAATACTCCACGCACGGCCTCTTAGTCGCGTTCGGAGTGTTCAACATCTGTCTCTCTGCTACTTGAGTGAGCGATGCGTCCGCGTGGACAGCTGTATGACGTTGACACGTTCAACTATCGTTAGTAAACCGACTTTACAGACAACCGATTTTTTTTAACCTTATTTTTTATAAATAACACCTGTGTGAAGCCGCCTATGCCTATATAATATAGCCTAGTTACTCAAAGATAAAAAGCATATTATATAAAAAAATATTTTGTGGACAATCCACACAACGCTTTCTAGCCCCAAATTAACAAAGCTTGTGCTATGGGAACCAAATAGCTGATAGAATACCTACTTAGAAGGATCACGGAGCTTTCAAATGGAAATGGATGGAGGGGAATGGAGATGGATTATGGTTAAAGAATTGTTGAAATTGGTACAGTAATCTATCAAAAATACAAACCTTTCCTCTATAATATTAGTATGATTCAAGAGATTTGCTTGGAATAGATAAGTAATAACAATATATGGGGAAAGTAATTAAGTTGAATTATAAGCTAAGTAGCCAACTTTGGCCTCAGTTTTTCTAAAAGCTTTCATAAAACTTAGCGGCTAAAAATGAAAAAAAAAAATGAAATAATTTATTCGCTTGAAGTATGGTACATTTTAGATCTTATATAATTATAGGCAAAAAGAATTAAGTTCTGTTGAATGCTTGGAGGAATTAGAAATGGAGATGTCAAGGCAGGGCTTTCCCCTCTGCCGATCATATAACGATCTCGATCATATCCTTTAAATAAAACTGTTTTACTCGCAACCGCAGCCATTGTGTGTCGTTTCATGTCGCGAAGTGGAGCTCCGTGAAAATGGTGAATTGCATGGTAGTTTCTTGTAAAAGACGATCAGAGACATCAAACTTCCAGGAACATGGTATTTCCTACCACAAGGGAGTATTATTTTGTCAATTGTGTTTGTAATTTTGTAGAATTTAAGTTCAAAAGAAATACCGGTTGCGACAGATTAGCGACAGTATTACGACACCATTGTCAAAGAATACACCTTGGTAGAAGGCATAGTGTTGGGAAAAGTTGAATGAAATTGATGAATGAATGAATGATAAAATAAACGTTAAATTATTATCACATAATGTGTTGTCTTATTACGTATTTGGTGTTTTTTAGACCCCCGACGTAAAAACGACGGGATGTTATGAGTTTGCGGTGTCTGTGTGTGTGTCTGTCTGTCCCATCGTATTAGTTCCCGAACGAATCAACCGATTTTAATTTGGTTTTTGTTTGTTTGAAAGGTGAATAGTCGGGAGTGTTCTTAGCTGTTTTTGATGAAAATCGGTACAAAATGGCTGCCGCCACGATATATCGGATTACATTTATTCACAAATCCCACAATATGAGCATCCTAGGTACCAGTCATCAAACCCTCTACTCATCAAGTGTATTAAGTTTACCTTACCAAATGTGACTCTCCGGCCAACTAATATTATACTTAATGGAGAGTCACTTAACCTTGTAGATTCTACTATCTTCTTAGGACTTAATCTTGACAAAAAATTGCAGTGGGGACCGCAAATCAAAGCACTTGCTGCCAGACTAAGTTCGGCTGCATATGCAGTTCGGACTATAAGATGGCTCACTGATGAAGCTACAGCTAGGCTAGTTTACTTCAGCTACTTCCATAGTGTTATGTCTTACGGTATCCTTCTCTGGGGGAAAGCAGCTGATATTCAAACTATATTCGTTTTACAAAAAAGGGCCATACGTGCCATCTATAAAATGAAATCACGAGACTCATTGAGGGAGCGATTTAAGGAAATTAATATCCTCACAGTAATTTCACAATATATATATGAAAACTTACTGTACACTCACAAACACATCTGTAGCTTTCAGAAAAATTGTGATTCACATAATATTAACACTAGAAATAAAAATAAACTTTATATTCCCAAATTTCGTTTACAGAAGGTAAATGGGTCTTTTATGGGGAACACTGTACGCTTCTACAATAAACTTCCGGAAAATGCAACTAAGCTTCCAATTCGGAAGTTTAAAGCCTATATTAAGAGTAATTTGATAAAGAAAGCGTACTATACTCTAGATAGCTATATGAATGATAAAACTGCGTGGCCCGATGTCCCGGTCACTCTACCCATAGGAAGCTAGCATGTCAATTTGCAATGTCTGTACCTACTATTGAATATCTTATTTTTATATCTGTGTAGATACTTTATTATAACTTTGAAGCGTAGCGTGTGCTGTCTTTGAAACTTTTGCTTTTGTATAATTACATTGCATACGTCTGACTAAGTGAAGTGGCACCACACTGGAACTTCACTGCTATTATTTTAGACTATTTTTGATTTGTAAAAGGATCATATAAAAAAACGGTAGGAACCGAGACGTAGTTTGTTGCCTGTTCTTCTACGCTTGGTCGCGTGGAACTGGCACCTAGACTCACCTAGCTTTAAGACGTTTCAAAGTGGTTCCTGTATCGTATTGAATAAACGCTTATTGAATCTTGAATCTGAATCTTGAATCATCAATGTATAAAATAGGACATGACATCATACTCAAAAATAAATTTGTGGGCGTAGTGAAAACATTTTTTTGCCTATTTTATATTTATTTTATGTCCTGTGCAGGTTTCCAAAAAACCCTGTTGCTTGAAGAGTGGACAAAATTTTTTGGCCAAAAAACAACTTGGCATGCAACAAGAACGAGTGTGATTTGCTCGGAACATTTTGCAGAAAGTTCTCAAACTCGGGCAAACAAACACCTGCGTTCACCACACAAATAGTTGTCGGTGGGAATCGAACCAACGCCTCCGGCGCAGAAGGCAGAACTACAAACTTCGCTGTGATGTGAAGGCTGAAGATGTAATGTGATTTCACTTTATATTTTTTTTTCAATTATTCAGTAAAAGACTAAACTTGTGTACTATGCTATAACATGTTAAGAACTATTGATTCAAACTTATAACCATTAATAAAACATAACAACTAAATTCAGTTCTTTTATTTTCTGACTGTTACAAAATGTGAAACCTGTTGTTGTGCATAACTTATTTAAATTACCTTTACCTAAAAACCCATTTCATTCATTATTTTATTCATCGTTCAATTTACCTTACTGAATGCCCATCACTAGAGATTATCCTAATGTGAGTCTTGACACTGCGTAACTACGTTATATTTTTTATCTGTGTGAAAATTTTAAGATCGTGTGCGGGATTGTCAATGTGTGTATTTACATGAATAGGATTTTGCTATGCGCGTGTGCCATGCGTGTTTACCTCGTCCCCCGTCAATTTTGGCAGAAAATATTGTTCGTGGATTTAAACGTTGCCGCCTCCATTTTTAATTCCTCCAAGGTTGAATGTAGCTTACAGCTCATGTTATAAATGGCTCAACTAATAGTTAATCCGCGACCTATATACAGCGTTGAGCTAAATTAGAGAAGAACTTAATCAATTCCCAGCATAAATGAATAGCATTGTATGAAAGTTGAAACATGACTGTTAATCAGAACTAACTATGTTTATTGTTGAGCCTGAACATTGTACCAACAAACTTCATATGCTATTCACGTTCTGCGATGTATCTTTGACCCCAAGAGCCTTGCACCCATCTAAGTAAATGCGGCGGCGTTCAGTGAAACGTCAAATATCGCTGTCATATTTGACAACGTTTCACTGATCGCCACCGCAGAAGACTTAGATGTGCGCAACGCTATATCTACAATTGCCGAGCCGTAGTTTGTTGTTTGTTCTTCTATAGGCTTCGTCGCGTGGAACTGGCACCTAGACTCACCTAGCTTTAAAACGTTTCAAAGTGATCCTTGCCGATTCTACTGAATAAATACACTTTTGATTTGATTTGATTTTTGATTTGATTGGTCTCTTTTTATTTACATAAAGTGATTCTTGTAATTGTAATGAATAACATTTTAATGAGTTTGAGTTTGTTTAATTTTAATTTATTCAGCCCTTTCTGTTGGCTCAATTTTTTGAAATAGATTTGGTAAACATTTAACACCGCACTTTTTAACTTTATTCAAGGTAAAGCTTGTAGGTACTATGTGAACCAGACTGTACTTTGAATATAATTTGTACATAGCAACACAAATACTCACAACGTGCAGCGCAGTCAGGTATTAAAGGCAGTTTTACACAGGGGCAGTAACTGACGTCAGTCGACTGCCGAGTGCTGACCTGGCACTGCAATCCTATAAATTGATTTCAAGTCAGTACAGTACTGTCGCGTCAGCACTGACTTCACTATTCCTGCTTCATATTTTTCGGTGTCAGTCTCCCCGCCACCCACGCCAGCGCAACTGACGCCGTGTGAAATGTCGAATCACCGACTGGTCAGTCGCTGCCACTGTATTGTACGGGGACCACGCTGCGTCGCACCACTCGCACCGCATCACAAAATGACGCGAAAACAGAGCGAAACGAAAAACTTGAAGCTTATTCGACTATACCGCGATAATGGATGCCTGTGGGATAATAAATCACAAAAATTCTTCATAGTTAAAATTTAAATTTCGTTTTTGAGTATTCATTTTTCCGCACTGACTTTACAAACGTGTGTGCACCGAAAGAAATATACTCGACTACTGACGAAATACTGACTGCGTCTAAATAGCATGACTCAGTTTTCGGCGCCAGCACTGACGACAGTTACTGACCCTGTGTAAAAATACCATTAGTCGAAGCTAAACATCAAAGTAACTTTACACGGCCAAGTCAGCTATCGAGGTTTTTGGGTCGACATTTTATTGCGCACTACGACAACCACTTCACTCCTCTCTTCACGCTTGAGACGGAATTTCAAACGTTTCTATAATAGACTAAAAAAATGTTTTTAGTCTGTTAGATGGCAGACGCAAAGGCTAACTTTATATTACTACATTCGGTACTCATTAAAGTCCTGCACATCTATGCAATGGCGAAGGCGTTTAGTTGAAACACTGTCAATTAACGCTGCTATATTTAACAGCATTTCTGGTAAGTTGTGACTGGTAGATAAACCTTGTATCGATTGGAAAAAGAGCCTTCATACAAGGGCCTTTATACTTAATATTATATTTCAGCTGTTGGTTTTAGCTACAGATTCAAAGACACAAAAAGCGGCCAAGTGCGAGTCGGACTCGCCCTTGAAGGGTTCCGTAGCAGTAAGTAATATAATATAGAAGTTCTAGTAGTTCGTCGAAAGGTACATTGCGGTTTACGATTAATGACGAATTAGAAAAAAACTACAAACTAGATTTCGTTCAAACTAAATATCGTTGGAAACTTACATAGTAATGTACATCATATATATTTATTAGTTTTATCATTCTCTTATTTTAGAAGTTACTACTTACTGAAAATACCACTTTTCAATTCTATTTAATCGGAATTGACGTGGCTAACCCGTTAACCATATTCTAATGCATACCGTTCCGTTAAACATGATTTACGGTTAACCCGTTTAACTCCCCGACAGCTAATACTCCAGCGCAATTTACAGCTTGACATAACTCATTATTAAGAATAACCCATAAAGCTAAAGTTAGTTTTAAAAGCCGGGTTTTTCACATTATTGGGCAGTTAAACTGTTTGTGGGTAGATTTACGTATGCCAATGAAACCACATAGAACTATAACGGTTTGAAATCATGGTATAAAGTTAAGTTTGAGCATGCTTTTGACTACCTCATTCAAACTTTATGAAGGATTTTAAAGTAAGTGCAGTTATATGAACCAGAGTAAACTTGACGTCTCTATGTCGCTTCGTCTTTGGAAGTGATTACAAAATGGACACTCATCCAAATAGTAATCGCGCTGACGTTTTCTATTAATTCGGCATACTCGTAAGACAGAACTTAGTAAACTATGATACAAGTGCCTCTTAAGAGTATTTTTCTTGACATGGTTATTTAAACCAATGTGGTAAAAGGATTTTAAGTTTAAGGAGAAGCTTTTTTAACCGACTTCCAATCAAAAAGGAGGGGGTTCTCAATTCGGTTTTGTGTGTTTTTTTTTTTTTTTTTTTTTTTTTTTTTAAATGTTTGTTACCGCATAACTTCGTCATTTGTGAGCCGATTTGAAAAAATATTTTTTTATCTGAAAGGTACTGCTTCCAGATTGGTCCCATTTTAATTTTATCAAAATCGGTGTAGCCATTTTTTTTTAAATAATTTTTTGAATGTTTGTAACTGCATGCCTCCGTCATTTATTAACCGACTTCCAATCAAAAAGGAGGAGGTTCTCAATTCGGTTGTATGTTTTTTTTTTTTTTTTTTTATTTTTTTTTTAATGTTTGTTACCGCATAACTTCGTCATTTGTGAGCCGATTTGAAAAATTATTTTTTTATCTGAAAGGTACTGCTTCCAGATTGGTCCCATTTTAATTTTATTAAAATCGGTGTTGCCATTTTTTTTTTAATAATTTTTTTAATGTTTGTAACTGCATGCCTCCGTCATTTATGAACCGATTTAGAAAATTATTTTTTTATTTGGAAGGTTATTCTTACGTCCAGATTGTCCTAAACAAATTTGATTAAAATCGGTTTAGCCGTTTGACAATGAAGTCGGTTTCTCAAGTTTTTTAAACTTATAATTATGAACCGATTTAGAAAATTATTTTATTATTTGGAAGGTTATTCTTACGTCCAGATTGTCCCAAACAAATTTGATTAAAATCGGTTTAGCCGTTTGACAATGAAGTCGGTTTCTCAAGTTTTTTAAACTTAAATTATATTTATTGGTATAACTTTTTGTGCACTATGGTTTTAGAGTTTTAAACACTGGAATGAATAATTTATAGGCTAACGCTTGACCGCAATTTCACCTGATGTTAAATGATGATGAGATCAACAGTGTAGCACGCTCACCTAGAAGAAACTTATTATTTATGTATTTATTTATTAATTAAAACGTTACACACCAATTACATAAATTAAAAATATAGACGAGTAAAAGAAAGTCAACAGCAATAACAATACAATTTCCAATTCATTAAAATAACTTAACAAATTAAATATGTCAATTTCATACATCTCGTTCGCAGTCTGTCACTATCTTGGTCCATTCATCCGCAAACAAGTCTTGACTTATAAGTACATTATTTTTTTGAAAGCACCCAAGTTATGGCTGTTCGGAAAAACAGACGCCGGCAACGAGTTCCACTCTTTGGATGTCCCATTAAAAAAATGGAGGCGAAGCGCTTAGTAAGGACATGGGAGCATTAATCACAAAAATAAAAAGAACAATGTATGTACTTCACAAACTTCCGTACAGAGATCGATTGCAAAGTGGAACTTACTATTTCTGACTAATCATCATCATATTCTGTCATAATAATATCCTTTAGGAGTCTAAGGGGAATAAAATCATCCCGTGCCAACCACTCAAGATCCCATCAATCAATGCGCGGATTGGCCGGGAAGCCTTGAACTTTAGCTAAGCTTACTAGGCTGTCACAGTGCTTGTTTTTATCAACCAAAAAGAATATTGTTTTGTATTTTTAAGGAGTAAACCCCACAAGAGGCGAAAATTTACTTATTGTTTATTTTATTTAATGTCCAACACTTTCACAAAAGGAAAACCATTTTGATTGGTTTCTTTTGTACGACTATTTTGGGCTTTTCGTATTGCTCACTTGGTATTCGGTAAAAATGAGCCTTAATACTAAGATGTCAAAGTTTCAAATAGGTTCAACCAGAAATGTTGAATCGCATCGTTTCCTAATGCGTTTATCGTTTTTTTTTAGGTACTCAGATTTCCCTTCAGTGCTTGTCCGTAAAACTGAATTATACTTGAAGATTTTTAGATTGCGTAGACCTTCCTGACACGGAATAAATAACAACTGATATCCAGAGGCTAGTTGCTCAAAGACACTTGTCTGTGATTGGTTTATATCCTGTAGGGATTAAATTTCCAATTACGAAGAAGGCGATATACGCTAGATTTAAAAAATAAAAGATAGCATAAAACCACTTCTTCTTATCGTGTCACTGGTTCTTTCGAACCAAGTGTGGTGAAAGGATTTTAAGTGTGCCTCAAATAGGCTCCTTTCTTGCACTAAAACCACTAGAATGAGTATATTAGCATATTCAAATTTAACACAGTCATTCGTTTTTGAAATATTTTATTATTTACCTGTAAGAAATATTATTGATAGCTAAATATTTATAGATAAAAAAACTGTGTATAGGTTTGTAAAGTGTACATAATAAAAAAATATACACCTACGTGCATTGAAAACAGGTCACGGCAATAGATATTTTAATATCACATTCCAGGATCGAAATACAATAAACTTCACAGAAAAGCATGCAATTTATTCATTTACGGTGTGGTTTTATTATCCCATGACGGTATTGCATACTGGGCTGATTTTACAACCACTATGCTTTTTAGTACTGCAATAAACTGCTCTAACGTACCAAAAACACAGTCATCTAATATTTGATGGGAAAACCAGAATCAGTAAATTGAAATATATGAAATGTTGTAGACATTATAATACACAACAATATCTAGTTCCAAATTAAACAAAGTTTCTACTAATTTACTTATTTGAATGAATGATTTCTAAGAACGTTTTATAATGTCAAAATATAAATAAAGAATTGAAATTGAAATTTATTTGTTTTACAAAACAAGAAACAGTGCTGGCTTGTATCGCTTGCGCATGCTTTTAAAAACCCGAGAAAAGTTGGTTTAATTGAAACAGTAAAAGGGTTCTAATTAATTTAATTAAAATTGTAATTGTAAATTTAATTGTAGGTTAGTAGCGTACCTATAAGTATGTCGGCTAGTTTTAATAATTGTAAAATAGTGAATGTTCAAATAATTTTCAAGTCATTTCGATAAGTTCACGGAGATCGTGTAAAACATGGCTACTTCTAGTTAGTTGGAATGCCAAATACTTAGTATTTAATTTTAATATTATTCGTAATAGATACATCCAGAGTCAAAAATACACACTCAAGATTGAGGTTTTGAACTTTATTTGAAGATCATTTTGGAAACCGAAGTCACCATATTTTTGGCAAATCCAGAGAAAAAGGTAATTTACTCAAATTTCTAATCAACTTTTGGTGCTGACTATACTTATTTTTTTTTATGCGTACAAACATATGTATGTATCAATAAATTACCATCTGACTACCATTCTTATTAGTTTTATAGCTACCATAAATAACATGATCTGTTTACGTCCTCCGCTGGTGTTTTTCTCATACGTTATCATCATACATTAATTATTTATTACATTTTACATTTATACATTGTTCGCTTTTACTCACAATACCTAGTTTTTATCATGATTAATTAGCCGACTGCAAATGAAGAAGAAGGAGGTTCGCAATTCCATCTTCATTCATTCCAATATTATTAAAGCGGTGTCAGCATAATATACAAGGTGTATCTAAATATGTGTACTATGCGAAGGTGGGGGGTTTCAGACCACAATGGTGATCAGATGTGGAGGGGAGATAATTAAAAATTCCTATTTTCAGTTTCCCATACAAAAATATTTAATTTCATAATGCCAAAATAAATTGACAACCCTATCCTTGTAACCCCTTGACCCCTTGACCTACTACCTCTGTAGGTCTACTACTACTACCTACTACCTCTGTAGCTGAGTTTAGGGTTGTCACGTTGTATGAGGTCAGCTGTTAATGTTGAAACTTCGTTGCAGTTTTTTTCAGAGATACCAATCGAAGTTCGAAAAGTCGTTGAACAAAAGTTGTTCCCCGGAGGGTGGAAATTCACCCCTCTTCAGGATAGTACACATATTTTGATACACGTTGTATAGACGTGAAATATTGGCTTTCGGAGCATCTCAGAGAGATCTCAGCTCAGCTCAGCAGATTCTTAGCTGGACATATTATTAGCATCTGAACAGATTAGCGACCGGACAGACTATAGTACATTTATTATACATACATAAAATCATGCGGGTTGGCAGAGATCACGGATTTCCACTTGCTACGATGCTGACATTTATCAAAAAAGTTCGATATTTTTTGTTATATAAATTATTTTTAATGTTGACCAGTGTTTCGACCAGGAACCAATCGTACACCAGCTGGCGTGGACACGTCACCGTCTCGCAATTGCTATTCATGCTTCTTGAAGAATCCGCTAGGGGCGCTTTTGGTTTCTTCATACAAAATGGTGGCAGAGGTGGGCGATACGACCGGCGATAGGCGTCAGGCACCGCACACCGATTTCATACGATTGGTTCCCAGTCGACACACTGTCCGACTAACCTTGTAAGAAGTTGACAGTCTTGCACATGACTTCCCCGAAGTACCACAGCAGTGTGACCGCCTTGGCGATCTGCACCGGCATGCAGAACAGCGTCACCAGCAGGTCAGCCACCGACAGGTTCACCAGGAATATATTGGTCACGCTGAAACAATATCAAAGGTTTATTTATTTTATTTTTAACCGACTTCCAATCAAAAAGGAGGAGGTTCTCAATTCGGTTGTATTTTTTTTTATGTTTGTTACCGCATAACTTCGTCAACTGTGAGCCGATCTGATTTTTTTTTTTTTATCTGAAAGGTACTGCTTCCAGATCGGTCCCATTTTAATTTTTATTATAATCGGTGTTACCATTTTTTTTTAAATATTTTTTTAATGTTTGTAACTGCATGCCCTCCGTCATTTATGAACCGATTTGGATACATTTTTTTTTGGAAGGTTATTCTTACGTCCAGATTGTCCCAAACAAATTTCATTAAAATCGGTTTAGCCGTTTGGCAATGAAGTCGGTTTTCTAGTTTTTTAAACTTATAATTATATTACAAAACAGTCTGTTTTACAGGGCGGCCCACGGATATTATGGATATGGATATTTTTTTTCCTCATAAATGTCGAAGTTACGCAATAAAAAACATACAAAAAATACAACCGAATGAGGCAGTCCAGCAGTTACTAGTAATAATTAACATTAGTTGCCCACTATTATGCACAACACCATCTAGCCCCAAATTAAGCAGAGCTTGTACTATGGGAAACTGAACTAATAATCATACTTTACTGGAATTTATTACGTACTTATCAGATATAAAAAGATGATATTATGCGTAGACGAATTAATTGGTCTGTGATACGGCAGGGAATAAGAAACCCAAGCAGAAATGCCGTTTCAACGGCATATTTATTGCTGTATCTAGGGAATACAGAGACGACCCAAAACCACTTCCAGATGTTAATATAAAGCAATAGGCATGAAGACAGTAATCAAATATCGCCAAAATATTTATCTGATCTAATGAAAAAGGATTCAAAGATTTTGAAAAATGTATTTATTCTCTATTAATGTCGAGATTAATAATTCTACAAAATTCTACTTGTTAAAATAAATCTACAAAATGCAACAATCCGCCATGATAGCTAAAACACCGGTCAGAGCGAATTACGTCACGGTGCAGTAAACGTCATTCTGATTTAGTAAGTACAAAAGCACCAATGTTTACTGTTGATATACTGCACCGTGACGTAATAACAGACGCCATGATGACAGCGTTTTGGCATGAATTTGAAAATTTAAATTTAAATGTACTTTTATTGCACAAAAACCTTAATTTTCTACAGAAATATTAGACATAATAGAGTTTAGACATAATAGAATTTTAGACATAATAGATACTTCTGAATATGATAAAAGAGATTTTGAAAATTAGTCGTCATGCCTATTCTTATGTTTCACTGATTCTTTCGAAATAAAGCAGTTAATTGTACAAAAATACATATAGCAAAATAGTGAATCAATTACACGGGTATTTATCACGTTAATTACCTTATTTTATTTATTTTCCCGACGTCACAAAGCAAGATTAAATTCTGATAAAAAGAGCCTATAAGCTTGATTTGATGTCAGTCTAATAGTGCTACAGAGTTTATACATTTTTTGGACTTGAGTAAGAATCATTCAGCAGGCCTACCATGAGCTCTGACTGGCTCTTTCTCTGGTTCTGTTTTGAGTCTGTGTGATCGTTGACCAAATAAATCCAATACGTCAAAACGTCACACACACAGTATAATGCACTGGTGAGCACTTACACAGACTCAAAACCAGAGCCAGAGACAGAGCCAGGCAGAGCTACAGATAAAGAAATGAACTTTAAAAAAGGCTCATTTGTTCAAGGCTTTTGTTTAGCAGTGTATAACCCTCGAGAGTTGTCGTGTGGCAAGAAGCCAGAAGAGCACTGCATTCCCGCGCACAACTGTATTGTCAACTCGTATGTGTATGTTAGAATACCAATCATTCTACCCACTAGCGCTAAGTTCCTAAAGCCTAAAAGCCTTGCACGCATCTAAGCGTTCTGCGATGGTGATCTGTGAAAAGCTGTGTAATATGACAGCAATATTTACCAGCGTTTCATTGATCGCCACTGCAGAATACTTAGAGCTTTTTCTATGCGAACCAGATAGCTGATATAATACTTATATACATTTTTTCGTAAATACATACATAAAATACAATATAAAACATACAGAAAACAAACATCTGTGTTCACTACACTAATATTTGTTCTCAGTCAAACCCACGACCTACGACTCAGAAGGCAGAGCTACTACCAACTGAGCTGGGAGGCAAGTCAAAAAGCTAGAGAGAGCCAGAATTAGTTTTAATATTAGTGATTGAACTGAACCTTTTTACTGTAATATCAGTAAAAGGTTTCACATGCTCAAATACTCAATACATTATTGCTTTCAAATCGATTCTCAGACGTGATGTGACTTCAAAATGTTATAAGTAAGATTTCCAAATATTGTGTTGGCTTTTCTTTTTTATCCAGGGCAAGGGATTAACTCACTAAAAAATGTCCCGTAAAAATAAAATTACGTGCCGAACTTCAAGTTTTTCCTAATGAAAAAGTTACGCAAGGCTAAAAGGTCAAATTATAAATGAAGTTTTAGGCCTTTGGGTATCTAAATAGGTGTATGATAGGCAGTTTTGGTGCACAGCGTCCTTAAGACGAACTCCATGAAAGAAATTCTCGTTCACAGACTTTGACCTATTGAAAGATATAAAATTATTGAACCTTTTTATCGAAAATCACGAGCAACGATTTTGTCTGCAATCCTATTGCACACACTAGGGAAAAAAAAATATTCTTAACTCGTTTTCCTGCTAAAAAGTTTGGCTAAATGGTACATAAGTACATTTTTAAGTAGGAAAACGTGTTTTTCATTGATAAGTTCAGAGTTTTTTTATCTTTTAAAAGTCAAAATGCGCGAGCAAATAGTTGTTCGATGGTATTCATAAATAATAAATAAAATAATTTTTTTGGACGATCCACACCTTACTATCTAGCCCCAAATTAACAAAGCTTGTACTATGGGTACCAAATAGCTGATATTATAATAGTTATACGCATCTTTTTTGTAATTACATATTTAGAATACATCATAACACCCAGACAGAGAAGAAACATCTGCATTCACCACACAAATGTTTGTTCTCAGTGGGGATCGAACCTACACCCTGCGGCGCTGAAGGCAGAGCTACTACCAACGGAGCTGAAAGGCCAGTCAAAATCAATGTTACTTACTGAACCTTAGTTTACTTAATATTGATGTTCCACCGTTTTCAAGAGATGCTTACAGAAGCAATTGAACCGTACTCAAAAACATCGCTCGCTTCTCAAAGGCTAAGAAAAATGAACTAAGATTTAAAATATTATGAAATGCAGATATATTTTTGTGTCGTTATTTGCAACGAGAAGCGGAGACCAGACTGATACACTTGGGACTACAAATTTGATAGTTTTTGAATATTATTCCTTAGGGTTGACATACTCTTATTATTATGTATACCTCAAGTTGATAGACACAGGGCAGTCCGTCGTAGAGCATGTTCCTGACAACAGAAGCAATGCTTTGTTATAGGCGATGGTTACCACTTAGCATCATGGGTCATATTATGCTTGTTTCATCAGCAATTTGTATAAAAAACATAAGATACATAAGATAAAAAAAACAGATGTATTCATAAAGTTATATATTATAACAACGTATATGAATATGTTTTCGGACTAAAATTTCCTGCTACAAAACATTTGTCTTTATCAATCTACAAAAAAACAGGGTGACAACAATTCGGTGACACTTGTAAGCCTTCGATTGATAATCAATGGTGTGAACAAAATAATGTCGTAGCTCGATCGATCACACAAAGAACTCCAATAGACCCCCATATGTCTTTGTCATCAAACAAACCAATCTCCAGAACTAATATTATTGCTATCCTACGTTTACAATCCTATAAATGGAATAAAATAACGCCTATTACTATAGGAAATCAGGAACGATGATCGATTGAAACACTTTTCTCTTATCTTTTTTCATTTTCGTTTTGTGGAACGAATCACAAAATAAATAACCAAATAGAAATGATGTCGTTTCGCAAAGATATCGTAAATACGTTCACAAATATACAGCCAGGAACCGTAAAAACAATCATATCAATCATTCCAAACCTGTTTTCTTCACTTAAGCCCGTGTTCAGGAACAGTGCTTGAGTCGAGCATTGATTTTTATCATTTTTCAATGGGGAACTGTCAAAAATATATGATTGAGAGTGCTTGTGGCTCATACTCGAGCACTGTTTCAGAATACGAGCTCTACTCTTACAAACCAAAGTTTTTAGGCAAAACAAAGTTTGCGGAAAAGCACTGAGTATGATACCTTTTATCGGGAATTAAGGTCTGTCACTAAAATTTACCTTAGGAAAAACTGATGACCTTTAGTGCTTCTACGTAACCAGGTTTCATTGTCACCTACGTAGAACGATTTTTTACTGAGTTACCAACCAATAAAAAGTTTTCTGTTTCAGTTCTTACTTCGTAACCGGGCTACCAACCAAACCGATTTGCATAATTATAATAACATAATAATGATGATGATATAAAAGGAAAGATATTTCATTTACTGCAAAAATCGATTCACGGCTAGTTTCACGGATTGCTAATTTTTATACAACTAGCTGATTGAACAAGCATAAGACTAACCTGATGTTAAGCCTAACCTTCATTTATAACAAAGCCTCGTAGATCAAGCAAATCAGGAACGTGCCCTACGATGCACTGCCCTGCGTCCATCAACTTGAAACAAGCCACATTACATATTTCAATAGAGCACTATCTACAATTACATTGCCCTGAAATTGGCAAATAAATATGTTAAAAGATATTTTATCAGAACCATAGTACAAATTTGTCCGGAGGCATTTGGGTCTCAAGTGGGTATACCGTTAGTGGTTGAATTTCCACGAAGCGAGTGCGTATCGTGGTATTATGCCAACCGCTAAAAATTTAAACTTATCAGTCTCCTTTGAAATAAGTATAAACATTTTAAACGATTATTGCCATTTATTGTTTTTTAAAGTATTCTCCGCGATATTTAAAACACTTTTGCATGCGTTCGAATCAGTTTTCAAAACATTTATTCCACTCCGAAGTGGTGTGACGGCCCCCCCTTCATAGACCATCTCCCAACCTTTAAAGCCTAACCTACCAAACTACCTATTAGCTGTTGACTACAATTAACTATGTACCTAGATATTCCCCACTGAATCCTAATACCAAATCTATCTACTAAAAATGTAATCCCAAAATAGAACTTAGCTAATCCAAGATGACTATAGCTCCTTTTAAGAATGAAGTTACTATTAAGAAAAGCTCAAGAGAGGCTTCGTTAACCTTAATTGTTATCCGGCCGCGATGGGTCGGTTTCTTCAGCTAAGCGAATCCTGGTTCTCCTTCACTTATCGAATACATAGAGATCAAATGACAATACAATGTTAGAACGGTATAAAGCAGCGATTTCACAGGTTACCTGTCCATCCGGAGACAGTCTGTTTATTGATAATCGGTGCCAAATCTATTGCTTCTAGCTTAGATCCAGCTCAGACGCAGACAAGTATTTAGGAGCGGGCCCGCCCTCTTTATGCGACCAATTTAGGTGCGATATAAAGTAGATATGTGTGTAAGACCTTTCAGGTCACACTATACTGTCTTAGTGCAGTCCTTGTGGAGCTTGGACAAAACCAGGAAGAAATAGTTCCCTACAGAATGATGAATAAGCCTGTCGTTGGACGGCTTGCAAATGAATGAAGTTTTATTGCATCATCATTGTAATCTGTATGGACTCGAGCTTCGCTATTATAGCGAGTATTACAAATATAGACAGTTATAGAACGATTTGAGCTATTGTCAGTAGGATTCAAGTTCTGTGATTTATGCTGTGCTCTTTAGATAATAATAAGTAAAGACTATATGTATCCCCACTCGCTATACTTGCTGGGTGGTTATAGTTGAGTGAAAACAATCGTTTAACAGAGACAAGTTTATTGTTTATAGCAAAGCATGACACACAATGACAAGTTTATAATATTATGGAGTAAAGCTAGACATTTATTCTAAGAGTATGACAAAATATATTTTGTCGGTATTGGCCCTCCACTGTCGACTGCCAAGGAAGTTATTTATTGATCGCCGAAGCTCTCGCTAAATAACTTACATGTCATAGGTCTCCCACGACACAAGCAATAAAAGTCTTGTTCCTCAGGGAAGTGTAAGTTCAGAAGGATTTCTTTCACTTCCCCTACTGCCAATATCGAGAGATAACAAATAATTACAGTGGTATCACTGACCACAAGCCTGAGAAAATAGGCTGTCAAAATTTATGGGGATTATGGCCCTTAAGGAGCGGACAAGAGCTAGGAAAACACACAGAAAATATTGGTAATTAGTCTCGAATTATTTAAGGTTGTGAATTAATTCAAATGGGTGAAATATCACCCTTACTTCAAATCCAGTCGTATGACAGAATATTTAGAAAACCTTTAATCATTCGAAATTACCACGACAAAGTACAAAAGACTTAACTTTTAGCTGGCAGCTAATAACACTGAAGTTATATTTAATAACAAACAAATCTGCGCAGGATTCAACTGTCTTACAAATTTACTAGAGACAAACACTGGCTCTATAAACTACAGCAACTATCATTATACATGAATACAGAACTACACTGAGTTTATACGTGAGTTTGAACTAGATTAGGCCAATAAATGCCACTCTAAAACTTAGAACAAAGTATTCCCACAAAGGTCTAACTGACAACCCCCGAGACGGCGTACCCCTGCTAACTCTCAACTACTACCAAGCTCTCCCCGATCAAATCGCGAACTGCCCTGAACTGCCCCTGTCGTCTCCTTTTACGTCGTCCTTTTGGGGGTGGTGCCCTTGTCATCCCACAAGGCCATAAGTCACGCCCACTGCATTGTTTCATAAACGCAAGTCAACTCAATCCACTCCCACGTCGTATTGATTTGTCGATCCCAGAAAGCGTCTCGTCAGGATAACCAATCACCGACGTTGGCGCCATTTGGCTAGAAGATGCCTTCTGCCAGTAGATGTCGCTACGCGTCTCGGACCTCGTTGAATATGAAATAAAATAAACTGTGTGTACATAATAGTATTCACATGAAATGAACATTAATCTGTGACATTATGTCTCAGCAGAGTGTTTTATATTAACTCGGTAATATTCTACCAATCTATGCACCATTTATCTATGCACCATTTTCAAAGCAAAGCTTATTAGGCGTAGTATATATTTATTCATTGTACTCTATGGAATTCATGTACAATAAAGTACATCTTAATACTGATTGTGTTGCTAGACCTTATTTATTCCAATAAAAGGTACTAATCAACATTCACATGAAGAAGATTATCACTTCATGAGATGATAGCACGTCTTCGTAAGACTGTAATAGTATAAATTAATTACTCGTACTTTATTTCAGAATATGGTAGGACATTATCACACATTTCTTGGCTATTTCATTGTATAATAATGTGTCATTCCTTATAGATAAAACTCTGAATTAGTGGCCGTTCGTTAACATCTGGTAACCATTCCAGTGATTCGAAGTCGCAAGCAAAACTCAGACAATGACGCTATCCTGGTTTTTTGTATAAGCATTGTTTTTATTATGTCTGACTCTAAAAGCTTTCTGCTATTTTTAACACAGCAGGGAACCTTATCTTAAATATAGACAAAAGATTTCCAATATTCTTAAGCTACAGTATTCCTTATTGGCATGTTTTATGACACTCATAAAGGTCCGTAGTTAAGTTGTTTTTAAAGTGATTTGAAAGTTGCGCGTTTTTTTAGGAACACGTGCACTTATCAATGGCCGACTGGTTTATGAGTTTTCGAGAAAAAATCCCAGCGTTAGTCCATGTCCCAATCACGTGTTTTCTGAATGTTTTTTGTTGCCTGCCTAACGATGTTGAAAAAACTAAAAATATTCGTTTAATATTTTTAGGGTTCACCACATTCCACCCTTTGAAAAATTTAACTCTTCTTGAGTTTAATATTTTCATCAATTCAAAACTAAAATAACTAACCTAACATCAAACTAAAGTCTCTAACTATTTCTTACACCTACCACTGTTGATAACTAACCTATTTTTTTGTATTTTTGTATGTTTTTCTTTCTAACTAACTTCTAACTAGTTCTTCACACTAACTTACAACTAACGACCCATGAATTCTAACTGGTCGTGGTTAACCACCCTTAGCCCTTTTCAGAATCCTATAACATAACATGTAATCCTAAAAGGTATTCACTATCAATATGTTTTACCCTACATGCTTTGGTTTTTTATTTAAACCCGTATGAGTTGTATTAAACGTTTTTTTATTTCAACGCAGATGTGTGCCGCTTTTCATAATACCTAGACAGGTGTATTGCGTTGTAATTTCCTCTTATATCACCGTCTTCGTTGATTAAGGTGTATACGTTCGCATACGGTATTGCACCCACAACATAAGGTCCTTCAAATAGCAATGAGAATTTCTTTGTTACTTTCTGTTTCTTATCAGACTTGGGTAGCGTTCTCAATTTAACCTTATCTCCAACATTGAACTGTATAAGTTTGTGGTTCATGTTATAGAACTTTTCGCGTGTAGAAGCGGCTTTCACGATGTTTTGTTTAGCCTGCTCCCGCATAGTTTCCAAGTCGACATCGTTCTCTGTAATCAGTTTGGTAACCAACGTATCGGTCATCAATTTGGTTGATTCACCTTTCACCAATTCCATTGGAGTATAGTTAGTACTAGAATGTATAACATTATTGTAGCAGTCTTCGATACGTGGTAAAACATCAACCCAACTCTTGTGTGATTTATGACAGTACGTCCTAAATAATCTGCCTAATTCACGATTTACGCGTTCCGTAGAATTAGGACGTGGGTTTCGTACTGACGTATGTGATAACGTGATGTTCAGCTTTGCCAAACCATCTTCCCAAGCACGCGAAACAAATTGTGCACCGTTATCTGTTACGATGTGTTTTATCGTCACTTCTGAATGGTATTTCTTAGCGCAAGCAACTACGCTTCTTCCAGTAGCTCTACGTAAAGCGTATAACTTTATAAATTTGCTAAACGCATCCTGCATTACAAAAACGTAGCATTTTCCAAACTTTCCCGCTGGTAGAGGTCCATATAAGTCCGCGAATACGATCTCTCCTATCTCCAATGCTAGCACTGGCTTACTTGGACCAACTGTGGTCTGTGACTCGCACTTTGTTTTCTGACATATGTCGCACTCTCGTATAACTCTTCCAATCTCACGTGACATGCGAGCAAAGTAAAATCTCTTCTTCATTAGAGCATAAACTTTATGTCTTCCGAAATGTCCTATTTCTTCATGTATATTCGTAATGAGGTCATTTCTCATCGTCTCGGGCACAACAATAAGCTTACGGTCGGTTCCTGCACGTTCATAGAACAAAACTCCATCCTCAATCTTATAAGACTGCATCTTGTTATCCGAAGGTAAGATGCTATTGTTACTCAAAGTCTCTATTATTTCTCGTAAGTCGGTGTCTTCTCTTTGTTTTTGTTCTATTATCTTTAATTGTTCTGATATATCTCTAGTATTACTAGCTTTGAATAAGTTTATCTGTGGGCTAACAACACGTGTCCCTCTTCCTAACTCAACATTGGGTATGTGCCGTGATAAAATATCAGCAACACAATTCTCAGTTCCCTTTATATATTCGATACTATAATTGAATCGTCCTATATAATGTACCCATCTTATCATTCGTGCTCCAAGCAACTTCCGAGAATGTAAAAACGTAAGGCTTTTATGATCCGTTCTAATGATCACCTTAGCTCCTCGCAAGTAGGTTTCAAATTTGATTAGGCTATAAATGATAGCGAATAGCTCTTGTTCTGATACAGTCCAGCGCATTTCGGCTTCTGAAAGTCCTTTACTACAAAATCCAACAATCATGGGATCGCCATCCTCCGATAACTGATACACGCAACCCGCAATTCCAATTGCACTCGCGTCAGTTTGTACGTAGTAAGGTTTGTTGATATCTGGATGAATCAACATCACAGAATCTAAGAATAACTCTTTGACACGCTCAAAAACGCTTTGTATGTCTGACGTCCATTCAAAGGGAATATTCTTTTGTAGGAGATGGCAAAGTGGTTTTGTTTCCTCGCCATATTTATAAATGAATTTCCTGAAATAATTTATAAGTCCCAGAAAGCCTCTCAATTGTTTGACATTCTTAGGCTGTGGAAACTCTTTTATTGCTTTGATCTTATCAGGGTCCATTTTTATCCCGTCTATAGTTACGATGTGGCCCAGTAATTTAACTTCCGTCTGTAAAAAACTACATTTTGCCAAGTTGCATGACATGTTTGCTTGATGTAGTCTGTCCAAAACTTCTTCTAGATGTTCTATGTGCTCTTTTAGTGTCCCAGAAGTAAACACTACTAAATCGTCTAGGTAGTTCACACAAAAGTCTCTTACTTCTGCTCCTAATATGATATCCATTGCTCTACTGAAACTGGAAACTGACGTCTTTAGTCCTTGAGGCAGAACATTAGAAGTGTATGTCTTACCCATAAAGGTAAAGCCTGTGTATTTTGTTGAATCTTTCTCTAGAGGAATGTGAAAGTACGCATCACTGCAATCAAGGACGCTAATAAACTTCACGTTATGAAATGATTGTAATATCTCTGATGTAATTGGAGGAGCCTCTGCGTCTCCTATCATCCTTTTATTTAATTCTCGTGCATCTATTAGAAGGCGAACGCTGCCATCTTTCTTCATCACATAAGTCATTGGACTACAATAGCATGTGCATCTCGCGTTTAATAATCCCTAGTTCTTCTAACTCAGATATTTTTTTCGCCAAAAGTTCTCTGTGCTTAAAAGGTATTGGATAAGACCTCTTCATGAATGGCGTCGGATCAGCCATTTTGATCTTATGCTCGTACACGTGCGTTCTACCTGGTTTGTCGGAAAATACCTTTTGATGTTTCTCTAAAACAGACAATAATAATTGTTTCTCGTGATTCGTCTTGCTTAACGACTGAACGTATTGTTGTATAGACATTCCATTTTTCGTAGTATCCGTGCTATGTGTAATATTATTACTTTCCGACACTAAGCAGTTAAGTTTATGTTTCCAATCACTGTTATCATAATCTGAGCCAATTTTAATCTGAGTTCTAACCCCTAAATGCTCCACGCTTAGAACCTTTTCCGGCCCACAAGTAATCACTGCTTTCATCCGCTCTAACCAATCGTGACCTAATATCATCGGATACGGCAATTTTTTTAATACTATAACTGGTGTATCAATCTGTACTGATCCTATTTCAATAGTTACCACACTGAGTTTATTAACCTTCTCACTCTTTGAACCAAATGCTCCTTGAATTTGCATGGCTGGCGTTGGTACTTCTGGCAGATTTCCTGACTCTCTTTTGATTGATTCATATAATTCATTTGATATCGCTGTTATCTGGGAACCCGTGTCCAATAAACTTTTAATCTCCTGGCCATTGATCATAATGGTTACCTCCGGTAAACGTGACAGAGAATGCCCTGTGCTTTCGTCTTCGTCATAAAAAGTTGACTCGCTGAAAATGGTATAAAGCCTGTGTCCACGCTTGTCACAGGTATAACACGGTTTTCCTTCCTCTTCACATAACATAATAGCATTTTGATCTTTTTCTAATAAAATTCCCACAGTTGTCTCTATACTGATATTTTCAGGGCTTTGTATATTACCTATAGGAAACCTAGATCCATTTTCAGATTTACCTAAACCCCTTCCTGGTAACCATCCTGCCTTCCGCATATAGTTATATGCAACAATAGTTGCGTTCTGATCTGTTCTGCTGTCAGGTTTCATTGATATCATTAATTGTTTCTTTATGCCTCCATTATCTATTGTCGAACTACTGAGGCAACCTTGCTCGACACCTATGCGTTTCCCTGATTGGAAGAACTCGTCTGTTGTCTATGTACATCTTTACTTGTCGAATTGGTCTCGGTACCTGCCATTGTACCACCCTTAGACCATTCCCATTTTATGGCTGGAGTAAACCCTCTACGATTGCCTCTATAAATGTTACGTCCGCGACTCCATCCACGTTCATAATTTGGACCTTCCCTTGTTTGTGTAAAGTTAATTGAATTTAATCTAGAATTTCCACTACCGCGTCCTTTCCCTCTCACTGCATATGAGTTCGTAAATTCTCTCGGTTCGCATACGACGTGGCGTTCTATACGGTCTATGAAATCGGATGCTTCGGATATAGTAGCCTCAAGCTTTGGTGCAAACCAGAGCAACTGTATTTCAACTGGGAAGTGTTTTATAACCGAATTAACTTTCTCACTTTCGCTCCACGGAATAGTTAGTGAGCGGACAGAATCTATCTGATTGCTGAAATGCTCACTCATCTTTATTTGTGATTCCGGTCACCACGACGAATTAATGAGCTTATATTTAGCTTGCTCCTGTTGCGCGATCCCCCAAAACGCCTTCTGAAATTCCGTTTCAAAATCTGCGAAAGAGTTCCATGTCTTGCTGTGGATTCCCAGTTTTTTCAAAGCTGACCCCGAGACACAGTCTCTTGCAATGTCCATTGCGCAATCTTGACCATCAATAGAATTAATGTATCTTTTTAAATCTTCTATAAAGCTCATGGGGTTTGTCTCATTCTTCCCATTAAATGATGGTTTAGTTATGGTCGAATGTACTAAGTAAGGAATTCTGCGCTGTGAAACGGTAGTAGAAGTTGTTGGTCTAGAAATATTTCTTGAACTATCTTCACACGGTGAAACTGTTGTTACTGATTGAGCAGAAGTGGCACTACTTGTTACAACGCTCGCACGCTCTCGCTCTAACGCATCTAACCTCCTAAAAATCTCGGTTTTATCTAACGGTGTAACCTGCGACACTAGCGGAGTAGAAATCGTACTACCTGTTGAAACACCTGCACTCCCGTGCTCTAACGCATTTAATCTCCTAAGAATCTCCATACTATCTAGTGGTGTAGCTTGTTGTACTGGCGGATCAGAATTTATACTACTTGTTGCAGCGCTTGCACATTGTTGTCCCAACGCATTTACTAGTTTCCTAATGATCTCGCTAGATTGATCATCTGACAACTGAAAACCTGAAGTGTCCGATGGACTCGCCTGTTGACTAACTACATTTACTCTCTTAGGAGCAGTAGCTGCTACAGAAGAATTTGATTCGTTGTTTCGCTTGCGACCTCTCTTCGACCTGGTAGATGGCATTTTCGCGTACTGCAGTAAAAGCGCTGAAATACAATAACCAAATCTCTGTTTTCCTTGTTGTTAAAAATAATTATACAATAGTATGATTAAACCATTAGCTTAACCCAGCAAGTTCTAAAATAAGATGCAATAATCGAATAAAGAACTATTTTCCCAAAATCTATTTAATTTGTGATCGTCAAAATTTAAGTTTTCCTACGTTGTGTTTTTTTTTTATTATTTAATTAAGTAATCCAGGTAATTTTTCTTGGGGTATAGCGTTAAACTACACACATTACCAAGATCCTGTTATCACGAGCATCACATGTGACGGCCCCCCCTTCATAGACCATCTCCCAACCTTTAAAGCCTAACCTACCAAACTACCTATTAGCTGTTGACTACAATTAACTATGTACCTAGATATTCCCCACTGAATCCTAATACCAAATCTATCTACTAAAAATGTAATCCCAAAATAGAACTTAGCTAATCCAAGATGACTATAGCTCCTTTTAAGAATGAAGTTACTATTAAGAAAAGCTCAAGAGAGGCTTCGTTAACCTTAATTGTTATCCGGCCGCGATGGGTCGGTTTCTTCAGCTAAGCGAATCCTGGTTCTCCTTCACTTATCGAATACATAGAGATCAAATGACAATACAATGTTAGAACGGTATAAAGCAGCGATTTCACAGGTTACCTGTCCATCCGGAGACAGTCTGTTTATTGATAATCGGTGCCAAATCTATTGCTTCTAGCTTAGATCCAGCTCAGACGCAGACAAGTATTTAGGAGCGGGCCCGCCCTCTTTATGCGACCAATTTAGGTGCGATATAAAGTAGATATGTGTGTAAGACCTTTCAGGTCACACTATACTGTCTTAGTGCAGTCCTTGTGGAGCTTGGACAAAACCAGGAAGAAATAGTTCCCTACAGAATGATGAATAAGCCTGTCGTTGGACGGCTTGCAAATGAATGAAGTTTTATTGCATCATCATTGTAATCTGTATGGACTCGAGCTTCGCTATTATAGCGAGTATTACAAATATAGACAGTTATAGAACGATTTGAGCTATTGTCAGTAGGATTCAAGTTCTGTGATTTATGCTGTGCTCTTTAGATAATAATAAGTAAAGACTATATGTATCCCCACTCGCTATACTTGCTGGGTGGTTATAGTTGAGTGAAAACAATCGTTTAACAGAGACAAGTTTATTGTTTATAGCAAAGCATGACACACAATGACAAGTTTATAATATTATGGAGTAAAGCTAGACATTTATTCTAAGAGTATGACAAAATATATTTTGTCGGTATTGGCCCTCCACTGTCGACTGCCAAGGAAGTTATTTATTGATCGCCGAAGCTCTCGCTAAATAACTTACATGTCATAGGTCTCCCACGACACAAGCAATAAAAGTCTTGTTCCTCAGGGAAGTGTAAGTTCAGAAGGATTTCTTTCACTTCCCCTACTGCCAATATCGAGAGATAACAAATAATTACAGTGGTATCACTGACCACAAGCCTGAGAAAATAGGCTGTCAAAATTTATGGGGATTATGGCCCTTAAGGAGCGGACAAGAGCTAGGAAAACACACAGAAAATATTGGTAATTAGTCTCGAATTATTTAAGGTTGTGAATTAATTCAAATGGGTGAAATATCACCCTTACTTCAAATCCAGTCGTATGACAGAATATTTAGAAAACCTTTAATCATTCGAAATTACCACGACAAAGTACAAAAGACTTAACTTTTAGCTGGCAGCTAATAACACTGAAGTTATATTTAATAACAAACAAATCTGCGCAGGATTCAACTGTCTTACAAATTTACTAGAGACAAACACTGGCTCTATAAACTACAGCAACTATCATTATACATGAATACAGAACTACACTGAGTTTATACGTGAGTTTGAACTAGATTAGGCCAATAAATGCCACTCTAAAACTTAGAACAAAGTATTCCCACAAAGGTCTAACTGACAACCCCCGAGACGGCGTACCCCTGCTAACTCTCAACTACTACCAAGCTCTCCCCGATCAAATCGCGAACTGCCCTGAACTGCCCCTGTCGTCTCCTTTTACGTCGTCCTTTTGGGGGTGGTGCCCTTGTCATCCCACAAGGCCATAAGTCACGCCCACTGCATTGTTTCATAAACGCAAGTCAACTCAATCCACTCCCACGTCGTATTGATTTGTCGATCCCAGAAAGCGTCTCGTCAGGATAACCAATCACCGACGTTGGCGCCATTTGGCTAGAAGATGCCTTCTGCCAGTAGATGTCGCTACGCGTCTCGGACCTCGTTGAATATGAAATAAAATAAACTGTGTGTACATAATAGTATTCACATGAAATGAACATTAATCTGTGACATTATGTCTCAGCAGAGTGTTTTATATTAACTCGGTAATATTCTACCAATCTATGCACCATTTATCTATGCACCATTTTCAAAGCAAAGCTTATTAGGCGTAGTATATATTTATTCATTGTACTCTATGGAATTCATGTACAATAAAGTACATCTTAATACTGATTGTGTTGCTAGACCTTATTTATTCCAATAAAAGGTACTAATCAACATTCACATGAAGAAGATTATCACTTCATGAGATGATAGCACGTCTTCGTAAGACTGTAATAGTATAAATTAATTACTCGTACTTTATTTCAGAATATGGTAGGACATTATCACACATTTCTTGGCTATTTCATTGTATAATAATGTGTCATTCCTTATAGATAAAACTCTGAATTAGTGGCCGTTCGTTAACATCTGGTAACCATTCCAGTGATTCGAAGTCGCAAGCAAAACTCAGACAATGACGCTATCCTGGTTTTTTGTATAAGCATTGTTTTTATTATGTCTGACTCTAAAAGCTTTCTGCTATTTTTAACACAGCAGGGAACCTTATCTTAAATATAGACAAAAGATTTCCAATATTCTTAAGCTACAGTATTCCTTATTGGCATGTTTTATGACACTCATAAAGGTCCGTAGTTAAGTTGTTTTTAAAGTGATTTGAAAGTTGCGCGGTTTTTTAGGAACACGTGCACTTATCAATGGCCGACTGGTTTATGAGTTTTCGAGAAAAAATCCCAGCGTTAGTCCATGTCCCAATCACGTGTTTTCTGAATGTTTTTTGTTGCCTGCCTAACGATGTTGAAAAAACTAAAAATATTCGTTTAATATTTTTAGGGTTCACCACAGTGGGGGTAGTCAAAATGGCCATTTTGTATGCGTCAACAGCTTTTTCGAGTGAGCTAAAACGTAGACCACGAAAACTTTCCTTAATTTTAAGGAACGTAAAATAATCGTTAGGGCTCAAGTCAGGGACTGTAAGGCGGGTGATCTAAAGTTTCGACATTTTGGATGCTGAAAGCATCTTTGTATCGCGGGCAGTGTGTTAACTTGCATTTTCATGGAGCAGTATCATACGACGTCATGAGTTGTTTTTTCGAAACCCTGGATGATTTGTATCAAACAAACAGTGGTAAACCACTCAGCGTAAGCCGTCTTACGATCTTCTAGCACAAAAGTGGCGACGTGACCATCCTGTGCCACGAACGAGGCCACCATTTTTTTTAAAGTGCTCCGTGAGCGAATTACTTTGGTCGGTTTGGCTCATCTTGGAAGACCCAGACAGTTGACTGCTGCTTGGAATCTGGATCGTAGGTATATATATCCAAGACCAGTCACTACTAACTATATCATAAACGTGTTTTGACTCTCTTCGGTTGAACCGCTGCAGAGTTTTGCGACACCATCTAACACAGGCTGCTTTTTGGTCGTCGCTAAGCCAATGGGGTATCCAACGAGAGATCAACTTTTTTGCGCCGAGTTCTTCATGCAAGATTTTACGGTATGCCACATGACTATCTTCGACGATTGGCTGCCGCACGGCATCGATATTCTCTTGCGTAATGGTGGTTTTTGGACGACCTTCACGTGGGCTGTCACTGAAGCTAGAATGCCCACGTTGAGCTTCTAAATACCAGCGTTTTACAGTCCTATGACATGGTGCTGCATCACTAAACACAGAAGTAATCTCCTCAAAGCACTGAAATCGGGTGAATCCCCTTTGAAAGTTGTAGAAAATTGTCGCCTGCATATTTTCCTTTGATATTTCCATTTTTACAACTGACTTGTCAGTTTTGAATAAACGCTACAAAAAAACTATTCGACCGATCAAAACGAATTCTTTTGTTTTCGAATAAACTAATTCAAAACGATGAAAATACTGTATGTTTTTTTTTAAATAATTGCGGGAAGTTTGCAAACGACAAAACTTAAAAGGCAGACTACGTATTAGACACCACTGTTTTGCCAAAAATCTTCATGAATCCTGTATTATGTTTCTGTGTGGTGAACAATAAAGAGTTATCTATCTATCTATCTATCTACCACTATTTTGTAACTACCAAAAAAAAAATAGGGTAATGTAGTAGGGGTTTGAATGTGAATGTGCAATCAAAATTTTTAGTTTCGATAAAATGACAAAGTTATTAAATGTTAAAATTTTCAGAAATCCTGCAAAAAACTATGGACATATTAGTTACGTAGTACCTACTAGGGAGAAAAAAATTAACGCTCTTCGGTTCCGCTTGATATTTAGCGTTTATGAATAAAAATGTTTTTGCTTGTTGAATCTATTCTCAATATTTGACTTAAAATTGTGGTTATTAAAAAATATTTTTTTATGACTTGAATTTTTTTTTTGCGTGGATGTGTTCAGGATCAGCAGCCAATATTGAATTTTTTTTTCTGGTAAATACAAAATAGTGGTGTATACAAATTGGCATATTTATTGATCTGTAATAGATTGAAAACTTAACCCTAAAATGAGTTACTTATTGTTACATAATGCGATTTACATTTTAATAATTACAGGTACGTGACACTTTACATCTTGTTATGCTTCAGTTACAACACGTTATAAAAAATGTCATGAATTGTAATCTTCAAATTATATTTACTAACAAGGAAAATTACAATGCATGCATGCGTGTTTTACAAAATGAAAAAAGATGCATTGCATGAAACAGTTAAACTATAATTATGTAGATAATAAGCAATCTGGAGATAACAAGACTGATCCAAATCAGTGGTTAAAAGTTATAAAATCAATTATACGTTAGCTTAGATAAAAAAAAGATCTTGAAAGGTACTTATTTCTTAACAGTCGTATATATGACGGGGGCTGACTTGTACAAGACATATCAAAAGTAAAATAAGAATAGCACGTAGCACGATTCGACATACATGTGCAGACGTGCATGTTTTATTAAATTTGTTCAATACAAGAATAAGTATTGAATTCAAAGCTTTCATCAAACCTTTGAAATATTTCTTTTTTTACCAAAAACAGATACGTGCTTTTGAGCTTACGAAGCCTTGGCACGCATAATATGTAGGACTTCTTTATTACATTGCGAAAGTTTTATTTACATACTAACATTTAATTAATAATCTGAAAGGTAAATGAAAAATAAAAAAATTGAATAAGTTGAATTGGAGGACGAAAACTTATAAAGCTTTAAGCTTTAAGTAAATAATATCAAAGTATGAATAAACCTCAATTTTAAATTGATAACAAGGTACGCATCATTGGATGAATTTTAATTTTAATTTAATTTCTTCCAGGAAAAGAGTCATTGTCACAGTTTTTTTAATCAATCAACAAGTACTTACTCATTTCTTTGCGACACGGTGTTAGCAGTTATATTTCCGTTATAAAAAAGTTTCAAATACGCATCAAAGGATTTGTGATGGAAAATTTTCACTTGAGGAAAAATTTTCAGTCATCTTTGCGTGGGGAAAAAAGTATTACGGGAAAATAAAGCCAAATTGTTTTCCTGGAATTGGAATACCGAAAATACCCATAAGCGAATGCGTAATGGGTACTTTCAGTTCTTCAATTTTATTAAATATATTATATTATATTTATTAAACACTAGCTGCGCCCCGTGGTTTTATCCGCGATTAAAAAGTATATACTTTTAATTTGTAGCAACTGGATGGGGAAAAAACCTATAAAAAACACGGTTTCTTCTGTAAACTATTCCATAGAAACCACACATTTTTTCGGGATACAAATCAGCCTGTCATTTTCAGACCACTACCAATGCAAAAAATCATGTCAATATTTTGCTCTAGAAAAAGTTAAAATAAATCCATCCCACGAGAACCATACATTTCACCAGTATAAAAAGTAACTGATGATGATGATGTGCTATTCCAGACTATAACCTATCTCTGTGCCAAATTTCATTCAGATACGTTTATCCGTTCTAGCGTGTTTGAGTAACAAACATCCATTCATCCAAACTTTCGGGATTTTAGTATTATTACGACGAATATAAGTACTGATCGATTTAATAACTTAGTTTTGTTAGGTTCCAAAAATGAAATAAACTACTTATCATCATCATCAACCTGAAGAAGTCCACTGCTGGACATAGGCCTCCCCTACACATTTCCAGGAAGAACGATTCTCAGCCCTTTCCATCCACTGACTTCCTGCGATCTTAACAATGTCGTCAGTCCATCTCGGGGTGGGCGCCCTTCGTCTTCCGGTTCGTGGTCGCCATTTGAGAACCTTAAACAACACCTTAAAACCTACTACTTATAGTAGAAACAACCCTAGATTTTCTCTATCACAATGTTGAGCCTCAGCATAATAGATAAGTAAGTAGGTACTGAAGAAACTAACATTATAAGAACAATGGGCGGTCTTATCGCTACGCAACAATCTGTTAAGAAACAGACAACAACTTTCACTGACATCTGAGATTTTCATCTTCTGTAGGCCTACCACAAGCTCTTTATGGCTCTGTCTCTGGCTCTGGTTTTGAGTCTGTGTGAGTACTGACCAAATAAATTCTACATCGAAACGTCACGCACACACAATATAATACACTGGTCAGAGAGTTCTGTTCTGTTTCTGGTTGTTTCTGGCTTTGGTTTTGAGTCTGTGTACTCACACAGAGCCAGAGACAGCACCAGACAGAGCTTGTGGGAGGTCTACTGGCCTAGATTGTGACGTCATCTATTTCAATGAAATGAGATGATATCAGCCATTGCCGAGTCCTAATGCCTTGTATTTTGTCAAGTGGAGCAAAACACGCAGCCATTATAACTTTGACTGTATTATGAGCGCGACTGTACCTAGCTTAAAGATAATCCTCTCAGCTTTGTCAACCCTTATTTTTCATGTTTAATAATGTTCTTTTTTCAAGCCAGAGGGGTGGTACATACGCGCTTAAAACCCTAAGTAAAATGTCTTTTTTTTATGTGACATTACACTGGAACTTCACAAAAAAAATATTTTTGTTGTTCATCATCATCATCATCAGCCTGAAGAAGTCCACTGCTAGACATAGGCCTCCCCTTACACATTTCCAGGAAGAACGATTCTGAGCCCTTTCCATCCATCGACTTCCCGCGATCTTAACAATGTCGTCGGTCCATCTGGTGGGTGGGCGCCCTACGCTTCGTCTTCCGGTTCGTGGTCGCCATTCGAGAACCTTTATTCCCCAACGGTTGTCGGTCCTTCGAGCTATATGGCCTGCCCATTGCCACTTCAACTTACTAACTCTAACTCTACGAGCTATGTCGGTGACCTATCACCTTATCGGTCTGTCGGTTTCTGTTGTTATTATACAAAAAACAGTAGGAACCAAGCCATAGTACTCTATAGTCGTAAGACTGGCCTCTCAGCTCAGTGGGTTGTTACTATGCCTTCTGCGCCCGTAGGCCGTGGGTTCGATCCCCAAAAACAAATATTTGTGTAGTAAACACAGATGTTTGTTCTCAGTCTGGGTGCTATATTGTATTCTATGTTTATACTTACAAAAAAATACAAGTATTATATCAGCTATTCAGTACCCATGGTACAAGCTGTGCTTAGTTTGGGGCTAGATAGTGTTGTGTGGATTATCCACATTTTTTTTGTAGTTTGCTGCCTGTTCTTCTAGGCTTAGTCGCGTAGAACTGGCACCTAGACTCACCTAGCTTTAAGACGCTTCAAAATGATGGTCCTATTTCATAAATTTTTGTAAATTGTACAACCGTTCTTCCTAAGAAATGTAGATCTACAGGAAGCTTAAGCCTAGTTGTCGACTTCTTCAGGCAGATGATGATAATTTTACAATGATAACAAAAAGCAATTATTTAAAACTGCGAAATTAGCAACAAGTGTTGCTGTAGCAATCACGCTTGAAATGTAAGATTGGTTTAACACTTGAGCGAATTTAGAATTTAATTACAAACTCGCGGATAAGTTTTAATTACGAATGGACAATACAAATTGTTGAATTGCCGTTTTACACCATCGGGGCATCGGATTGTTGATCCTTTTGGCACATCATACCGTATGGTAGGTGAGTTCCGAAACATCAACGAATGGTTACGTGACTGAATTCATCTTTTTTCTTTAGTTGACGAATAGGTTGAGATTGTTTTTTGGTATCCTACTAATATTACAAACGCAAAAGTTTGTAAGTATGGATGGATGGATGGGTGTTCGTTACTTTTTCACGAAAAACTACTGAATGGATTTTAATGAAACTTTACAATATTATAGCTTATACATCAGAATAACACATAGGCTACAAATTTTAAAGATATTTTAACGAAGAACGGATGTAAGTATGGGAAACGGGGCGTAACGGGAACGAGGCGAGCGAACCGCGGGCGGCCGAGTCAAATAAATAATACAAAATTTTGAGAATAATTAATAAAACAGGCTGACCCTACTCTAATAAAGAATTACAAACAGCAATGGCTCGCAGTTTATAAACCAAGACTGGACAATTGCTTTTCCACGACAACACACGAGCTCACACTTGACGGCAGGCAGAAAAAAAAACAATTGAATTGTGAATCTTCTCCTTGTTGATTCGACATTGGTTTAAAAGTAGGCTGAACCTAAATTTGTGCCATACTGGACCAGAAATCATTATTTTGTAAAAAGGTCATACAGTAAATGCCGTTTGACCTTGGTATAACTTTCCAAGTCACGAACAATATTGATTTCAAGATTCATTAATATTCAATAAAAAACATCCAAACAAAACTTGTGCAATATTATCAGTAAGATTTAGCAGCCGTCATAAATCCAACTAACTTATAAATAACCCATCTACTCCTACCCTACTTTCCCTAGGTAAACAATTCCCTCAACAAATTTCCACAACAATAAATGGACCAATTATTATAAACGTGCGGAGCTGACAACCTTTGTTCGTAATACAAAAGTAAGCCCAAAAATCTTGAGACAAAAGGCTTTTAAAATCTTTAAGGTTTTAAGATGAATGTTTCTTAAATTACAGGCTACTAATAACAACAGATTCAGACTCACAAGTACCTCCAAAATGAATAAATAGCAAGTGATACTATCAAGGTTTTTATTACACAACTAAATTGAAATCCCGTGCGACTTCGTTTGCGTTTAGCTTTTTCCGATATGTCTATATCTCTACACGAGCTAAGATGACCGCCTAAATATGTCGTCATCATCTGTCAAATGAAGACTTACTCGGAATTCGAATTTTGATTTTTGAATTTTGTCGTCAAATGGTAAGATGACCGCCATATTTTCTCGTCTTTTGACGTTTCTGCGCGGGAAATTTTCTCGTCGACAGTTTTTGAAAACGAGATAAGTCTTCCGCTTGTCTTTTAGATTTTGTTTTGCTAACTTTTCAAAGGATGGCGATACCTTACTATAATCATCTTATTGCGATGCACGCCGATAAGCAAAACAGAAAGATTCAACGGAAAATAATCAGAGACGTATGTGGTATGTGATCTTTTTGACGTTGTTCAGTTTAGAGAGAGTAGAGTTTCAGTGCCTCTGGAGATTATCAAAACCCTGGGAATTCTACCTCATCAAACGTCTAAAACCCGATTTAGAGCCTAAAACTAGTAGTACGGGCCTACCTTGCTGCGGGCGGTGCATTCGAAGGTGAGTACCTAGTTCATTTGAGGTTAACTACCCATAGATTTCTATGTGTTATCCTGCTTATAATGTTATTGTAAAGGTCTAAAATTAATAATAACAAATTAGGTTAGTGTGAGTCAACACTTCTCATACATTTACCCAATTCACTCAATGTTTCAATAGTGAAGACGTGTCATTGGATCTCAGTTTACCAACTACGAACTACCTAACTACTACACTACGAATTTAGGCAAAGTAAAAACTGAGTATAGTTACCTACCTATCTAATACTTTAGTAAAAATATTTTAATAACAGGGTGACATTGGACGAAGATGTACGAGTCGAAAACGAAGAAGTTATCAACGGAGATTTGGCTGCAGAGGACCCATCACCTGCGGGTCTGCTTCGGCAAGGCCAAAGACGCGCAGAACTTCTACGTTATGTTAATGAATAGAATATTACAAATGCCTTAAAAATATTTATCTCTATTGATAGCTTGATTTTTTAATAACCTTATCAACCATAAGCACCTACAAAGAAAGCCCTCTTCATTAGTTTAACATTATTTAGTTAAAAAGACTATTTTCTGTGTGTAAATAAATTTATTTGTCATAAATTATAATAGGTATATTA
This sequence comes from Thera obeliscata, assembly GCA_947578465.1. Taxonomy (NCBI): domain Eukaryota; kingdom Metazoa; phylum Arthropoda; class Insecta; order Lepidoptera; family Geometridae; genus Thera; species Thera obeliscata. The sequence goes on along the minus strand of OX387912.1, from coordinate 14,168,490 downwards.
TTTACAAGTTATGCAAATACCTATGTAAGGTGGAATGTTTGATTTGTGGATGGCCCGTGGTATCTGAAAAGAAACTAATACATTAATATACGGACATGCTCATAAAGGTATTTCTGTATGCATCCTGCAATCATTCCTTTAGTGCAAACTGCTTAGTCTACGCACATAATAGTACATTGTTACCTGAGTGTTGAAAGTCACGTTTTTTGAGTCCCGAGACGGGTTTGGCGCCAGAGCGTTAGCGAGGGCGCCAATGGAGCTTGAGGGACTCAAAAGACTTTCACCCGAGGTAAACACTGTGCTTTTCATTACGAATACAAGGAAAGTAAAAATAAAAACATGAAAGAAAAATTTGTGAAAATGAAGATTGAATTGCCGCCTTCCCGGTTTTTTTTTTTTCTTTTTCTCTGGCGGGCCTTCGGCTTCGGTTCGCCAGCATTATTCAGCCATTATTTTCATTTTCATAATTTAAATTTTAAATTTAATTTAAATCTATGTTATTTTAAATAAATAGTTTAAGCTATACACTAATCAAGTAATTTAGAAGATATACTATTTATTTAATACTATCTTTATGTTATTTAAATTTAAATATTACATTGCGCTCTAATTAGACTTTTTAAACTTCTCACCGTTGTAATGGGTTTCCAACCTACTTGCTGAATAAAAAGTTGGAATTTGGTTGAACAACCTCCTTGCAGTTAGAAAGACTTTAGAAAGTTGGAACATGGTTGAATAAAATAGAACTTGTTTTTTTTTATAATTTGACAGCTGTCAGTAGAAAGCGATTCTCCCTAGGGCTGAAAGTTTTACTTTCAATTAGGCCCCTCAGGCAACTTCAGACCTACTTTCAGAGTATGAGTAATGAAAATACATTATGTAGTTCTATGAGTTAGTTTAGTTAGGTACGGCTCAATGGACACTGAAAACAAAACTTAGTAGTTATGTACTACGGAGTATATTAAAGTAACTAATACTTACATATCGAGGGTTTTAACACTGCACCCTCGATATATAATTTTTTTTACCTACTTTAAAATGAATTATAAATGAATTTATATGAATTTATGTTAATGTAATGTAATGTATAGTAAGTTAAGTATGGATTGATCTATCTGAAATAAATGAATTAATAATAATAATAATAATAAAAATCCTCATTGATAAATAGCCAAAGGTCAAAACAGGTATGGTTGCTATCAAAACGTACAATTTTCCACTGGTCACCGTCCTACCTAGGCTCAACTCGTCGGTCTTGAGGCGGTTCCACCCCGCTGTTATTTGTTGGACACTTTGCAGTGAGCTATATTCACCTTCCGCAAATTCATAGTGCTCGGACATATTATACCGGCAAAGAAACTCTATTTGGATTCTGTTACTTCTTACCCTGAAATAATAAGACAAACAAGTATAGCTAGCAGCATAGGTTTGACCGATTTTGAGAATACAATGAATCTATTTTGCTAGTCCTATCGGTTTTTAACAATAAATAGAGGTACCATAGGTATTTACTTACATTTTCATTCCGTTTGCTTCTTTATTATTTTATTTTAGTTTTGGCGGGCTTTTTTTTTCAGTCACAGGTACCAAATTGAATGAACGAAACCATTAAAAAATAAAAATACAATGGTAGATTATGGTAGAATATGGAAGAAATGATCACTGGTTTGTCTTCACGACATAGCCGAGTCGTCGACGACAGCTAAGTCTCTCGTGATGCTCATCTTACCATAATCGACAAACGAATCGATGTCGACAAAATTTTGTCTTCTCGCGAAGACATATGTCACGTCGGTCATCTTAGGCCTACAGGAATCTACTCTCCAAATTTCATATTCCTAGGACCTTTAGTTTAAGCTGTGCGTTGATGGTCAGTCAGTCAGTAACGTAAGAGTTTTATATATTTAGATTAAATTAAGATTTTTATTAAAAAATTTGTAAAACTAGCAATAAGCACCCTGGTGGCTGTATCTTATATAATTTATTAAATATAATAGACTATTATTTAGCTTTGTGATAACTCAAAGAAATGGCTTTTCTTTCAATAATTTGTGATAAAATAAATACAAAATCGGAGGGTACTGAGATACCCAAAAACTCACAAGATAAATGACTGCCTTCACAGCTCAGTTGGTAGTAGCTCTGTCTTCTGCGCTGGAGGGCGTGGGTTCGATCCCCACCGAGAACAAACATTTGTGTGGTGAACACAGATGTTTGTTCTCTGTCTGGGTGTTATATTGTATTCTATGTATGTATTTATAAAAAAAAAAGTATTTAAGTAATATATCAGCTACCTGGTTCCCATAGTACAAGCTCTGCTTAGTTTGAGGCTAGATAGTGTTGTGTGGATTGTCTACATTATAAAAAAAAAAAAAAAAATAGGTAGTCATAATAATTGAGATTTACAGCACATCATATACATATTTGCATAATTATTATACATAATATTATGATTAGATTCCCGATAAGTTTTGTGTCACAGCATTCACAGAAAATTTCAACTCTTTCAACGTTATGTATTGTGTGAACGAACTTCTATTTTCTCCTTTCAAATATAAGAAACGGCATCACAACTTTAATCCTCAGGCACGGTAGATACCCGATCAGATTTACAACATAAACTTATGCATGACTGATATTACCGAATCGTATTTTCCGCTTGAATCAACAATGTTGATATTGGTAATTGGAATGTGGTTGTTATGACAAATATTAACAGATACCGTCCATCAAGAAATAAACCCGTTTGTTGCTGAGCCAACGCAATTTTTTTTTTTAATTCTAAGGGATCCCCCAAAATTTATTGTTTTTTTTTCTATTTTTGTGTGAAAATCTCAATGTGGTTCAAAGAATAATAAAAACATAAATATTATAGACAATCCACACAACACTATCTAGCCCCAAACTAAGCAGAGCTTGTACTATGGGAACCAGATAGCTGATATAATACTTGTAAATACATACTTAGAATACAATATAACACCCAGCCAGAGAACAAACATCTGTGTTCACCACACAAATATTTGTTCTCTGTGGGGATCGAACCCACGACCTACGGCTCAGAAAGCAGAGCTACTACCAACTGAGCTGAGAGGCTAGTCTACTTATCAATACATCTACTTATCAAGTTTCATCAGTATAGCTCTTACAGTTTCGGAGAAAAGTGGCTGTGACATACGGATGGACAGACAGGCATGACAAAACTATAAGGGTTTCGTTTTTGCCATTTGGCTACGGAACCCTAAAAATTGTATACAGCTGGTCTCAAGTCTTGTAAGAAAGGCTTATCAGACAATACAAGCCTTTTTCTCGGCTCACTTTCACGTGTCAGTGCGTAAAGAGTCCGTTCATTGTCCATCACTAATAGCTACTGCCCACGGCTTTAATCGAAAAGGGAAACTGCGTTCTGCGCTGTAGGTCATGAGTTTGACCTCCTTTGAGTACAAACATTTGTGTCGTAAAACACAGATGTCTGTTCTTTGTTTGGGCGTCCTGTTATGTATTTCCAAACATGGTATACAGTGTGTTATATCAGCTATCTAGTTTCCATAGGCTCTGCTAAATTTGGGGCAATATATTTAAAATATATGAAGAATGTTATGAGAGTGAATGAAGCGAAAGAGGTGTGTCAGGATAGTAGCAAGTGGAAATCCGTGATCTCTGCCTACCCCCATGGGAATAAGGCGTGATTTTATGTATGTATGTATGTATATTTAAAATAATAATCCCTAGTCTATAATTGTTGTATGAATTGTACACGATATTTTTTTTTATTTACTGTAGTAAACTTTGTCTTAGGCATGTCATTAAAAGGTATGAAAGTCATGTGACCAGGAGAGTGATGAGTATGGATATGGTGTGAGCAGAGGTAGACCAAAGAAAACATGGGTGAACTTTGAGAAAAAATGGATAAGAGAGGAGTGAATACAGAGATGACGGCTGACAGAAGGGAATGGAGGAGGAAGAAACTCAAAACTCAAACTCAATAAATTGTTATTCAATTCAATTTCAAGAATCACTTTGAAACGTCTTAAAACTAGGTGAGTCTAGGTCAAATGTTGTGCTGACCCCACGTAATGTGGGATAAGGGTAGGAAGAAGAAGAAGAAGAGAAACTTTGTTTGCCCAGACACGTAGACCACATTTTAAATAATTAAACAGGCCTCTGTATTTATTGTAAATGATTTTAAATAACGTCAGGTATCACTAAACGTTATAATAATTAAGGTAAACAAAGCATCATTGACTTAATTGAGTTGTTAGCAGTGATTATTTCTTTCCACTTTCTTTGCGTTAATTTTCCCTAACTGTTTAATTAGCGAATTTTCAACTTTATCGAAGGTATAATCTTCAAAGAACTCTTGGAAATGTTTGAATTGTGGACGGTGAGTGCTTAATAACTTTTTAGGGAATTTCCGGTGTACTTGGTATTTGTTTGTAAGCAAAACATATTTTTTTTCAGTAATATTTTGTTTCTGAAATTTTCCTTTGCATTAATTATGCTAACTGAATATTGTACGGGATGAACAATAAGAATTTTCAAAGTTCTTACAAACCCTTATTTCGATAAGTATATAAGCATGTGATTTTCATAGTCTAGAAATAATCGCCTTGATTTCAAATCAAAAAGCGTTTGCCAAGTATAGTGCCAGGTCTCTGTAAGTAGTATACCTAGAAGTAAGTTAATAAAAAAATAGTAAATCTCCTTTATCATGTCTTCCTCTTTCATTCCTTTCTTCTTTTTCTTTTTCATTCAAAATTGTATCACCACCGATGTCACAAAACCTCACTAAACAGATGCTCTGTTTTGGTTTTGCTGATCTTTAGTCCGACACTCTCCAATTTACCCCGCCATTTCCGCACCTGCTCTGGACCTCAAACACATTTTCTACAACAAGTTCAAAGTCAGTGTCTGGGTGTTAAATTTTAATATAAGTATGTATTTACAAAAAAAATGTATAATTATGAGCATTATATCAGCTATCTGGTTCCCATAATACAAGCTCTGCTTAGTTTAGGGCTAGATAGTGTTGTGTATAATATTTATTTATTTATTTAATGTCACTAACGTATAGTTATTTTATTTGACACTCGTAGACCCCTCTACGCAAAGTCTACGAAATTGCTACGAGCGTCTGTACTCTGAGTGATTCGTAGATCCAATTTGTTTTTATTAGGTACTGTACAAAATAAGCAGAATACAATTATTATAACTTTTATAGCTTTTGGACTCAAATTTTTTCATTTTATTTAAGCAAAATGCAAAAACATGATGAACCTTTAGTTGTGTTGTTTGTGAATTGTTGATGAATCCACAATTCACAAAGCACTGTTCAAAACTGTAATTGTAAACTTTGGTCTTTATTGTAAATATAGAGGTAGTTGGTGAAACTTTTAATTAACACTGTTGAAATCCCAGCATTTTTGATGTAAAGGATAATATAAGAAAAAGCTGTTCTTTGCTAGTTACTTTTTTATGTGAGTTTTTAATTTTTCCATCCAACACAAACTCTTACAATAGAGTTGGACCAGATAAATATATAATAGGGTATCATCATTTATTCAAATCAATTAAATCCTGAAAATACCTATTTGAGGAGGATTTTTGTATAGCAAACGTGTGTCTGGACATTAATCGTGTGTAGTTAATTCTTTATGCTTATTTAAATCATTAAATGTATACAAAAAATACCAATATCTTCAATAGCCTTCAATTTCACCGTGAAATAAAATAAAATAACTAAAAAATTTAGCCTTGCCCTCAGAATAAATTGCCTCTATGAGGGTCAAAATACCCTCGAAATATTTTTTTTCCTATAACAATAACAATTACAACTTCATGTCACGTATGAGACTAATTTTATACCCGCATTTTTTACGATGTTATAACTTTTGCTAATATACGTAATAGGGAGAGTTCCAAGATACATAAACTTACTAGTATTAGTAAAGATAAATGAAGCTCGTAGAATAATAATGTCCACAAAACGATGGCATTGTAAAGATCACGGGAAGTTAGGGAAAGGAAAAATCAGAAAAATTGTCATTTTTGAGAAATTGAGAAGGTGGCGTCAGTTTGAGATGATGATAATGATTATGAAATCTAATTTCACTTAAGTAACAAGCTGCACTTAGTTTGGGCTAGCTTCTACTTAATGAATAAATAAAAGTAAAATAAAAACGATATTTGTAAAGACCGTTCGCCTTCGAACAAAGCTTCGTAGGTCGCATCAGAAACATCCCTACAATGCACTGCCCTGCGTCCATCAACTTGAGGCACACAAATGTTCAGCCTCACGTGCCAGTAATTTCACCAGCACCCACACCCTTCAAACCGAAACACAGCAATGCTGCTTCACGGCAGAATATGCATGCTCGGACGAGCCACACACAAAGAGCTCGACTACTACTTACCATAATTTTATTTATTTTCTCGGTTGTAGCGATTTGTTGGCGGCAATATAGTACGATAAACCTGTCAACTGCGGTGTTTATCTTCATTCAATATACAAGCAAACATGTCTTGTGGATACAGACCACATGTTGATTTCATTTATTGTGTTTACACTCGTGCAGTTGCATATTGTTTGCAGTACTTGCATTCAAAATTGTTGTCTTATGTCGGGCTATAAGCTGAGAACAAGCTACATACATATTATAATAATATTTAAGTAGTAGTAACGTAAGCCACTGCTTGTTTATTAAATAAGTTTTGTTAGACAGAGAAAATAGATGCACTAAAAATTAAAATGAAGCTTTTTTGATAGAGAGCGATAGCAATAGCGGTGGGATTCGTTGGTCATAAATAATTACTTAGGTATTTTACCGGTCCTGCTGTTGCTATTGCTTGTTTTGAGGTGATAGGTCGACTTGAGTGAAAATATCACACGATGTACCCAGTTTCAATATTGCATCTCTGAAGGCCTGCGCACATCTAGGCGATGGCGATGGCAATCAGTGAAACGTATATTATTTGACAGCGTTTCACTGATCACCATCACATATCGCTTTGATGTGCGCAAGGCTTGAGTAACTACACGTCAGCTAAAAATATTTGTGTATTTTTTGAGGAGCATAAACTAGGGACGAAAATGTTTTTATGTGGTTGATAGCTTTACTCAGATAAAGTGAAGCCGGCATTACATATGTGCGAATGAATGAGTTTGTACTTATGTTTCCACTCATCTATGCAAGGTATAATCATTTTCATTTTTGACGTGACAACGTCTTATAGTTCGATGGAGCCGGCTGCACGCACGAAAAAACATGACTCATGCGGCGTTACCTCGCTCTGAGGCGTTCTATTTAAGGCTTGAAGTGCAAGCGAGAGCGCGGAACGAGCGACAAAGAGGCACAATCGGCCTCCGCGTTCGGCAGCGTTCGACATCTGTCTCTCTCCTACTTGAGTGAGCGATGCACAGTTAAGCAAAAACGTTGTATGGCGTTGTCACGTTCAACTATCGTCAGTAAACCGACTTTACAGACAACCGATTTTTTTCATATTTTTTTTTCATTTTTGCTATTTTATTTTCAATTTTATATGTAGTATCTAGTTTTCACGTCCCTTACTTTTTGTAATTTGCTGGTTTAGAGTATCGGTTTGACCTCATTATCACGCTTGGCTAGCGGCTTCTTTTGCCTATATTCCAGAAGCTATTTTGTATTATATATCAGTATGTATGATGCGACTTATAAATTATCCTTCAAGGCAAGTACGTGACTGGTTGATGCGCTTGCTTCATATTATCATGCAAAGGACATCGGTATCGGTCGTCAGTATCTTATGCATTTTAAACATCGAGATATAAGTACCACGTACTAGAGAAGCTACGTCAAATAACTGAATTGTCCTATTCTTCGTAATTTGTTCTCGGCAAAAAGGTCTTAAGCGCCATGTAAATCACGGCACTTACGCGTTTTCGAGAGAGAGCGACTGAGGCGAGAGTGAGGTGCGGTGCGATCGCCGCAGTTGAACAGGACAAAGTAGGAATTTACGGTGTGTTCTCTAGTACGTAGTACTTATATCTCGATGATTTTAAATAAAATATTCAAAACACATCGATTGTTAACACCCGACCACGCCAAACCTTACTTTGAGCTTTTTTGTTATTTAAGTTAAAGTTCAATAAAATGTAGAATATTAAACAAAAAAAAAAACTTAAAAAAAAGAAAGTCTTATCACGGGAAAGTGTTAGTATGGATGGGGATATAATAGCTATAGAAGAAGAGGTATAGACAATAGATAATTATAAGTTTAAAAAACTTGAGAAACCGACTTCATTGTCAAACGGCTAAACCGATTTTAATCAAATTTGTTTGGGACAATCTGGACGTAAGAATAACCTTCCAAATAAAAAAATAATTTTCTTAATCGGTTCATAAATGACGGAGGCATACAGTTACAAACATTAAAAAATTATTTAAAAAAAAAATGGCAACACCGATTTTAATAAAACTAAAATGGGACCAATCTGGAAGCAGTACCTTTCAGATAAAAAAATATTTTTTCAAATCGGCTCACAAATTACGAAGTTATGCGGTAACAAACTTAAAAAAAAAAAAAAAAAAACACAACCGAATTGAGAACCTCCTCCTTTTTGATTAGAAGTCATTTAAAAAGATGGATAGATCGTGTCAAAGATGACAAGAAAGGAGTGAGCACTGAGATGACGAATGATAGAGGTGAGTGGAAGAAGTAAACTTGTGGTGCCGACCCCATTTAACGTGGGGGGTAGGTATAAGTGCAGGTAGATGATGATAAATTATTCTTCAAATATTAAATGATACCCATCACGTTTTACAGTAGTTAGCAGGTCCATCACCACTGCTAAAATACTAACTGGTTTCTTCACGATGTTTTCTTTCACCGAATAAGACTGACTTTGCGCATATATTTTTCGGAAAGAAACGTTTTTTGTTGCACGACTGGATTTCAACCCTTTTGTAGATTTGTTCTACTTAGATTTACATCAGCAGTATCTGTCAATGTCTTCAAACTTGTGTCCCATTTGTAAGCAAAGTTACAGAAGTGATATATTTTACAGATTCCCTAGGTAATCGATTTTAGACCTGCTTTAGCTTAGTTGGTAGAAACGCTGTAGGTTGTGGGTTTGGTTCCTTTCTAGAATATACGTTTATTGGATGAGTAGGTATTGTTTGTTTGGTTTCTGGGAGTAATAATTGGCATTAGAATTATGTTGCAAGTGTGAATTTACAAAAATACAAACAATAAACAAGCTAGTTACGTTGCCAGCACCAACTAACCGTTCAATCTTTACTGCAAGCTAAGCACTTTAATCTATGGTTAGCACTAAACGCCTACGCAAATGACCACCCGGATTCTGCTGATGCAAGCTGTCTAGACTCAACGGATGTTGGTCGAGTTTTATCTCATTCTGTACTAAACCACTGCTTGTAAAAGATCTAAGCATTAAATTAATTCAACTTTAATTAATTTTCTTGTTTTTAAAAAAGCATTTCCACGTTTTCCCAACAAGTCTGGCGCAGCCGGTAGGATTTCCACGATTTTCCCGAAAATCTGCGATCGCGAACACTAAAATTGGTCTCACGAAAGTAGAAACTCATATGAAAACCGACTATACGCGGATGTGGAAACGAACCAAATAAATTCGACTCTCGGTAGCGTGTGAAACAAAGTGGCTAGCAGTTTCAAGGAGGACATGGGATCGAGCAGCTTGTGAGTAAACCTTTTCACTTCCTGTTTTTCATATTCCTGTGTCTTTTCCAACCTTATCTCTCGAACTCAAATCGTCGAGCTTATTAATTGCGTTTATCTGATTTTGTTTGCACTACATTGGTAAACTAATTTGCACTAAACATAGGCGAATTTGTTAGACGTAATTAATTTGTGTAGTTATTAGTAGCCCCAAAATAGGCAAAACTGATTTGCACTTAAATTGGTAAATCAAGTAGAGTAAGTTGCACTAACATAGGCAAATTGATTTACACTTAAATTGGTAAATCAAGTAGACTAAGTTGCACTAAAATAGGCAAGCTGATTCGCACATAAATAGGTGATTCAGTGTAATATTAAGTTATAAAAATAAATAAAAATGTCTGTTAAAGCGGTTCCTAAGGAAACGTTATCTATCATCCCTAAATATGATGGTGAGCAAAATTTATTGAACCTATTTATATCTAAATGTGATTATGTACTGAGTGGTAGCATAATTGCAGGCAGCCTTGAACAGGAATTATACCTATTCCATGCCATATCGAGTAGACTTACTGGTAGAGCTGCGACTCTACTTAGCGACCACCCAGAAGTCAAGTCATGTGACCGACTTAAGGAACTTCTTACGCACCATTTCGGTGACCCTCGATCGGAAGAGTGCATTGCGATCGAACTTGAAACTTTAAAACTAAAACAAAGTGAAACGTACATGCAGTTTTGTCATAGAATTCAGAACGTTAGAAGTTCTTTGTTCGCGAAAGTAAATAATCAATAATAATCAATAATCAATAATCATTTATTTGGTAAGAATTATTACAGGTCAATTATATTCATACGTTTTGCCTAACTTAAAGAACAATTAAATTATAAAAATAATATTAAATCAAATGGTCAAAAAAAAAAAAAAAAACATTAATAATAAAAATAAATAACAAATTAATACATTATTAAGTAGGTAGTAGGTACATTATGTACAAAATTAAAATATTTTCTACTAAGTCAAGTTTTTTCCATGAATTCCTCGTAACTATAAAAGGTGTTACTTATGAGCCAGCGTTTCAGTTTCAATTTGAAGGACCCAATGGTGGTAGCCTCACTAATTGCAGTTGGTAATCGATTGTATACTGTCGGCCCCATTATGTATGTGAGCTTGGCGGACTTGGCCAGAGTCCGAGATACGGTTGCAAGTTTGTTAGCTCCTCGGGTATTGAAAGGGTGCCTATCCTTATTTTTTCGGAATAGACCCGGATTGCTATGCACGTGTACGGCGACCTGGAAGATTACGATGCATGGTAGTGTTAAAATTTCCAGCTCTTGAAAATACGGCCTCGCGGAAGTATCCTGCGGTATTTTTACCATTGCCCGTACGGCTCGCTTTTGCATGCGGAAGGCGCGCTGCCAGTCGGCTGCACGCCCCCACAGCTCGGCTCCGTATTGCAGAATAGAGTGGACAGTGGCAAAGTAACAGGAGCGAACCACGTCACTAGGTAAAAACCTCGAGAGTCGACCGAGCGCATAGCACGCACCACCTAGTTTTCCACATACTTTATTAATATGGGACTCCCAGGTAAGCGCCCTGTCGAGCTCGAAACCCAGAAACGTGGTACTCTCCACTTGTTCTAACTTGGTACCCCCGGCAAGGACCGTCAAACATCTACCCGGCTGCCCCGATAGACGAATATGCATAAAGTGCGTCTTTGTCAAGTTGAGAACCAAACCATTATCATCAAACCAGGCGGCCAGCCGCGAGGCAGTAAGGTTCAACTCCTTTTCCAAGCTGTCCAATGAGGCAGCGGATACTACTGCAGCCACATCATCTGCGTACATTAGTACCTCTGCGTTGGTTACCGCTTTCGGAAGATCATTAAGGAGCAGTGAGAAGAGTATATTAGACACCGCGGATCCCTGTGCCACTCCCATAGTCGTAGTAAGCGGGTTCGACCTCGTAATGCCACCTTCTCCCACGACAATCTGTGACCTACCGCTCATTATAGAAGTGAGAACGCCAAGGGCAGCGTTTTGTATGCCGTAACGGCGCATCTTGGCTGCTAGTACTGCGTGGTCGGCCACATCAAATGCTTTCGAGAGGTCACAGCAAATTATAGCAACCTGCTGCTTCCTCTCTCGAGCATCTATGACCCTGCGCAGTACTTCACGTGCCAATGACGTAGTAGATCGGCCCTCACGGTAAGCATACTGCCTATCTGATAAAGCATGAGTCGCTGCTAAGTAAGATGTGAGTCTCGAGCTAATCCCGTTTTCAAATACTTTGGCTATCGCCGGAATAATAGATACTGGCCTATATGAGTCTATATCTACTCTTCTCCCTTTACCCTTGAATATTGGAGATACCTTACTGAGCTTAAGACAAGCTGGGAAGGTGCCATTTCGCAAGCATGAGTTGAAGAGGTCAGCCAGTATGGGAGCGATAGGACCCGCTGCGGTACCTAAAAGTTTCATTGAAATCCCATACGCGTCCTTAGACGGCTTGGGTGGTATCCGTTTGATGATAATGTTGTATACCTCCTCAGCTGTAAAATAAGTAAATCTCAGCGACCGGTCACTGAGCGGCCTCGAAGACACTAAAGCAGACTGCACTCTGCACATATTCGCCCTCGGTGCACCGCAGGCAACAGCAGCACCAACAAACCTCGAGTTCATTGCGTCCACAGCATCTTGTTTTGAATGGAACGGTTTACCGTTAGCATCCAAAATTGCGTCAATAAAGTCCAATGAGCAGGTGTTGCATTTGCCTCTCTCTGAATTCACAACTCGCCACATAGTCTTGCATTTATTTTTACTTTTTATTATAATGTCAGAGAAGTATTCATTCTTTCTAGATTTAATTAATTCATCATATTTCCTATTGAAGTCACATAATAATAATTGTATTGCATCGCATTCATTATTTTTAGAATATATGTCCATCATGTCAAATAATAATAATCTAAAATTTTCAATTTCCTCTGTTACCCACGACATGGAGGCCTTAGGCATCATTCTTCTCAACGGAAAGCAAATGTCAAATTTGTTACGAATAATATTTATAATAGTCATTGCGTAGGTATCTATTGATAAATTACGCTGCCGTATGCCATCCCAATCAATACTTCGTAATGAACCAATAAAGTTATCACGATTTATCGATGAGAAATGTCTATTATACAGTACTTGCTTGTTATCCGACGGCTTCTCACAATAAACTTTAGCCCTAACAGCCAAATGGTCACTAATGTTGGTGGTAACAGGTGATGAGGATAAACTGTCAGCCGGCAGATTTGTATAAACATGGTCAATACATTTCGCGGTATGGCTTGTTACCCGAGTCGGGAAATCAACCACATTAGTCATATTGTAGGCCGACAGTATATCTGAGAGTCTTTTAGCATCACAATGTAGTTGATCTAACGAATTTATATTAAAATCCCCTGCAATTACACAATTGAGCCCTGAAACGCTTATCATTTGCAACAAACCTTCTAAGTGTGGGAGGAATTCAATAGTACTAACTAACGGTGTTCTATACACACAGATTATAGAAATACCATATTCTACTAAATCAATAGCGGAAATCTCGCAATATCGTTCAATCGACAGTTTACACAAAGTAGTATTTTCCTTACACTTGATACCGTCCCTAACAAACAAGCACGATCCACCGTGAGTTAAATTAGTCCTACAATAGTACGAAGCAAGTTTATAGCCGCCTAAAGTAATACACTTCATTCTTGATTCATCAATAACAAAGTGCTCCGTTATTGCTAACACATCACACGCTAATACGCTCGCTAGCAACACTTCTAGTTTATGAGTTTTTTTATCAATGGATTGGATATTTTGTAAGCATACCGTTATTCCGAAGTCATTCTTACGTACTATAGCACATCCACTAAGAGTCGGTGAGTGTACGCCTGTGGCGGCGGCTGCGCTAGCCGCGACTGGCGGCGGGCGAGGAGCCGCCGGCCGACGATGCAGTTGTAGGCTCCCCGCGAGGGACGCGGGGACGCACGAGAAACCAGTCCGACACCTTCACCCGCGGTGGCCACGAACTAGGCGAGCTTAGTTTCCCGTACAGACGCTCTGGGAAGCCAATCACGAACGACGAAAACTTGTCTGTCTTTATGATACGCTTCTCAACCTAGTATTCCTTACAAAGTTCCAGTTTGTTAATGTAGTTCAGTACATTCTGAACAGTTGTCTCCGGTGTAAAGGACCATGCTTGTAAGTATCTCATTTGTTCTACAGTACGTAGATCATCATCAGTTTGTCCAGTGCCTTTCACTACTATGCGTTTCTGTGACCGCTTATGGATCACTGTAGTCCAGTTATTATCAGGAATCTGGGAATTAGTTTTTGCTACTGTGCTGTCCAATGTCTCGACTGGTTTGTCGATCGTTGTTGAAATCGCCGGTTTTGTAGCCACACTTGCCCGTTTTTTCTGCAGCGGACGAATGACGTCAGGCGAAGTTGATGTTTCGCCTATGGAAACGCGATGTTTCTCAGCTGTTTGAGCCACTTTCGTAGCAATGGCGTTAAGTCGTACTTGTCTCACAGGGCGCTGCAGTGCTTGCTGGGACGTTGCGACCGGGGCAGGAGCGGCGTCCAGGGCTTTAACTTGGGGGTGACTACCCTCAACAGCTGATTTGAGATTCAATATGGTTTCTGTTTGAGTCAGAATCACTGAGTTTAACTCGATCACTTTGCACTCCAAATCACTGACTTTTTTCGTTAAGTTTATGTTAAGTTCGGTCACAAGCTTCTGGAGTTCGCGCACTGCGCTTTCGACGACTTTTTGTGCCATTTTCGAATTAAGAAAGTAAAAAATAGCAGGACCGCACTTTCGTCGTAGGGCACCAACTACCCTGACGTAAATAGGTTTACCGATGAAGGAATCAAGGCAGCAAAAATGATCGTATACAACAACACGTCGTTAAATGTCTTTCTGTATAATTTACCGGAAGACATGATTCGTATAGTACGTCTTAAGGGTTGCACTAACCTGGAAGATGCTTTGAGCATTGTAACTGAGGAAGTGAATTTCAAGTTTCAATACGATTCGAAAAATAAGCAATCAAAACAAACGTCATTACAACAATCAACCTCACATAATCCACAAGGTTTATCGAAACCAGCTGTGCCGCAGCCTCAAGGCTATAAACCACCTTTTAACTCAATGCATCAAGGCTATAAACCAACGTTTAACTCGATGCAAAATAATTTTAGACCCGTTATTCCACAGTCTAATTTTAAATTTGGCATTCCTCAAGGTCAAGGGTTTAGACCAAACTTTCAACAAATGAGATTCGCGCCGCCCACGCACGGTTATCGATTTGGTTCAACACCAAATCTTCCTCAACGGAATTTCGGCCAGGCTCCCTCGCTTCGCGCACCATTCCAATATGGCGGTTATCAGTTCGGTATCCCACAGCAACAAGGTTTTAAGTTCGGTATTCAGAACCAACCTCAGTTAGGCAACCAACACAAATTTGGCACACCGCGACAGGTACAGGACTCTAGGTTACAAGAACCTGACGTAACGATGCGCACAGCGCCGGTAAAACAAAATATGATTGAGAATGAGCTTTATTGTTTGGAAGAAACTCCACTGTTTCCGGAAAATAATTCTGATTATGACAATTATTATGACTATGGTTATGGTATGAATGAAGCGTATGGTGGTAATGTAGTTAACGAGTGCCATTACATGGAAAACATAGATGAGACAGATTCCGCACATCCGGAAGACGTCCAACCGGAAAACATCCGTCCGGTAAATTTTCAGGAAACAGCCTCGAAGGATGTGGTGAAGTGATTAGTTTAAACTACTGCGATAGTATTTTAAAACTACCTCACGTGTTGATTCCTGAAATCAATGCTAAGTTTCTCATCGATACTGGAAGTAGCAGATCCTTCATAAGTCCCGCCAAAGCTAATACATTTTTCAGCGAACATAAATACTACGAGCCGTTCACTGTTATGCTCAGAGCATGCATGATGAGATAATATACATTCCGTTGTTAGAGACTTTCGGAAGCACATTGCCTCACAAATTTTACATCTATGATGTTGACGGACGATATGATGGCTTGATAGGATCTGACCTTTTATCTAAGCTAGGAGCAAACATCGACATGTGTAATCAGATGTTATTGACACATAATGCGGCCATCCCGATCATATACAACCCCCCTTATGAACTTTGTATCGAACCGCGATCTGAAACAAGAGTTAGGATTCCCACCAACTTACAACACGGTGATGCAATATTAGAATTCCTGCAATTTAGGGAAGGCGTCCGTATGCCTACCGCTCTTGTAAAGTGTGAGAACTACTTTGCGGAAACGATTATACAAAATACATCGGACGAAAGGGCTATAATCACTTGCAAGGAACCATTAAATGTTACGATATTTAATAATGAAGAATGTGTGGTTAACTTTGTCCAGGATGAGGTATCGAAAGACGAGGTATTGAAAGAAAATCTAAGAAAACTAAGACTAGACCATATGAACAAGGAAGAACATGATGGTGTTTACAAATTATGCCACGAATACCGCGACATATTTTATTGTGACAGGCTACCATTATCTTTTACTAATCAGGTAAAACACAACATCCGGACTACGAATGAGGATCCCATCTACATTCGGCCTTATCGTCACCCACCTGTAGTAAATCAGGAAATTCAAAATCAAGTAGATAAACTTTTGGCTGATAACGTAATAGCAGACTCTCACTCACCTTGGAGTGCCCCGGTTCATCTGGTACCTAAAAAGGCAGATGCATCTGGAGAAAAGAAATTTAGGATGGTGATCGATTATCGGCGCCTCAACGAAATCACAGTCGATGATAAATACCCGTTGCCCAATATAACCGACCTCTTTGATAAGATCGGCAAATCACAATATTTTAGCACAATAGACCTTGCTAGCGGGTATCATCAAATTGAAGTAAATGAAGCGGATAGATCAAAGACTGCATTTACAACACAGTCAGGTCATTACGAGTTTAAAAGGATGCCATTTGGATTAAAAACGGCGCCTGCAACGTTCCAAAGGGCTATGGATAACGTATTGCGAGGCCTTCAGGGTATCCACTGTTTAGTGTATCTTGACGACATCATAGTCTTTTCATCAAGTCTAGATGAACATATTGAGAAACTCCGTAAAATATTCAATCGCCTTAGGGAAACGAATCTAAAAGTAACACTCGATTAAATGTGAGTTTCTAAGGAAAGAAGTTTTATATCTGGGGCACACCATCACCAAAAACGGTCTTATGCCCAATAACGACAAGATAAAAGCAGTCTTGAATTTTCCGATACCACGAACATCCACTGAAATTAAGAGTTTTCTTGGTTTGGTAGGTTATTACCGGAAATTTATAAAAGACTTTGCCAAACTTACACAGCCACTAACATCATGCCTGAAAAAGAAAAATAAAATTGATCATACAAAAAGGGAATATATAGATGCATTCGAAAAATGTAAGGAGCTTTTAACCAACGCACCGCTCTTACAGTTTCCCGATTTTACTAAGCCATTCGTACTTACGACGGATGCATCAAACTTTGCAGTTGGCGCTGTCCTTTCACAGGGACCCATTGGTAGCGATAAACCGATAGCCTACGCCAGCCGTACATTAAACGATGCTGAAACGCGATATAGTACGATTGAAAAGGAACTTTTAGCTATAGTCTGGGCTACAAAGCATTTTCGACCATATTTATACGGAAAGAAATTTATAATTTATACTGACCATAGACCACTTACTTGGGTCAAATCGATCACGGAACCTAACAGTAAACTCACTAGATGGAAATTGCGACTATCTGAATTTGATTACGATATTAAACACAAGGAAGGAAAACAAAATTGTAACGCTGATGCTTTGTCACGAATTAGACTTAACGCTTTAGGCGATCACGACGACGTCTCGATGAAGGTTAATCTTGACAAGAAAGAAAGTAAATATCCGAACAGGGCCTCTCGCGCCTCTACCCCACGCGAGCGAACGCCATCTCCGATAACAATTTCATCCGGTTCGGAGAATTCAACAAAGGGTAAACGTCCTAGATCCCCCTATTCGAACCCATCTGTCGGTAGTACCACCGCATCCGCATCCGAAGGACACGACGACCGAAGCGTAGGCACGGTACACTCAGCCCGCGATTTAGACACAGACGGTATGCTTATCTTACAAGAGGCTGTAGACACCAAGCCGAACCAGATACTTGTACATACCTGGAATAGAGACGAATTAGCATTTAAAGATTTGTCTAGGAATAAACAAAAGGTTTTAGAGGTTCATCTACCTTTAAATAATCTGGATCTAGTTAAAAGGTTTCTGAAGGGATATATTAGGCCTAAAATAAAATATTTCTTTTATTTTGAAGACGATTTACACCGAAAGCAGTTTTCAGAGGCAACTTTATTGCTATTTCAGAAAGGAACTGTAAAGTTTTATCAGTGTACTAAAAGAGTAATTTATGTAGAGAACGAACAAGAGCAACGAGACGTTGTACTTAAGTACCACGTAGGCAAGAACAGTCACAGGGGAATTAAAGAAACGTTAGTACATCTTAGACGTACCTTTTATTGGAACAACAGGACCAAACGGTGTCTAGCATTATTAATGCATGCGAACTCTGTAAGAAAATGAAATACGATCGTAAACCACTAAAACCAGAGTTACAGTTGTCACAAACTCAAACCAGACCATTCCAAGAACTGTTTATAGACACATTCTCGATTGACGGAAAACATTATCTCACAATAGTTGATGCTTTTAGCAAATTAGGTCAGGCATTTGAAATTAGCGCCAAATCCACTCCTGAAGCAGTTAGAGCTCTGATAAAGTACTTCTCTTTGTACGGAACACCTAGTAAAATTAGTTCTGACCCCGGTACGGAATTCAATAATACGTTGATGAAGGAAATGTTGTCATTCTATAAAATCAACCTTCACATCGGTACCCCTCATAATCCCAACTCTATGGGGATAGTTGAAAGATTCCATTCAACTATTATAGAGATATACCGTATTGCTAAGTACGAACAGAAAATAACGGACGCTGCATCTGTCATGAGTTATGCAGTCATGTCATATAACCACACGATTCACTCTACTACAGATCTGACTCCATTCGAAGTAGTCTTTGGGCACACCGAATCCAATAGCGCATTTTATGTAGATTTCAACAAACAGTTTACTCAACAGATGGTTAAAGAACACGTAAGAAGGACAAAGCATTTGTATGAATATTTGACAGATAAAATAATCGATAAAAAGAGAGCTGTAATAGAGAAACGTGGTGGCGAGAAAGATTTCGACATAGACATAGGCGATACAGTCTTTGTTAAAGGAGTAAACACTAGACGTAGTAAGGATAAGCCCCGATATCAGAGAGCTCAGGTTACCGGAGCTATAGAAAGAAACATTGTACCCGTTGTAACGAATAACAGAAATACTAAAGTTCCAATTAAAGATGTCAGGCGTCCTCCACAGGTTAATCCTCCTGGCGGTCCAAGTGATCCGCAGCCAGGCCCTTCATCTGCAGCCAATTGACAAGAACCCAGGGCTGCTACCTGTAAAGGAAGGTCAAGCGGTAGTCAGTCATGATTCATGGACTGTCATTAAGATCTTAGATTTAAGGCTTATCTATGAAGAACTAAAAGCAACTATAGATAGCTATGTAAGACTAAAAGGTCAAGTAGAAAGCTGTTTCGACATCAAAGCTTTTGACTCAGACTTCAGTGGAGTAGAGTCACAAACGGATTACATCATGAATATAACGGTAGTAAAGTATAAGCAATTGATTCCATCGGTAAGATCTAAGCGTGGATTATTAAATCCACTCGGTTCATTGATTAAGACGATCACAGGTAATCTTGACAATGACGATGCTGTTATGTACGAAAAGTTGATTCATGAAGTAAAGACTAAACAAGACCGGATATCTAATAAATTGACAATAGTTACCGAAATGGTGGGTACGTTCACAAAAATAGCGAACTCTACCAAAAACAATTTCATTCAAATTGAAGACAGTATTCAAGAGATAAATCGTAGTTTAAATGGATCAAAGCTATCACAAGCCAGTAATAAAATAATTCACATATACAACATTTTTATGCACAACTTTCAAACACTGTATATTCGACTGAATGAGATTGAAACGGCTATTGCTTTCGCTAAGGTTAAATTGTTACATCAATCAATTGTCGACACGGAAGAGTTAATACTATTGTTTAAGGAAATTGAGAAAACGGAAAGCTTAGTATTTCCAGCAAAAATCGAAAATTTTGTAAAATTAGAACAGTGTATAGAAACCAAGGCGTATATAAAACAAAATCAGATAAAATTCATTATGCACATTCCTTTGATTCAAAACGGACTTTTTAATTATTATAAATTGTTTCCATTACCAGTCCACAATAAAGTCACTGGCCTTACCTCTCTTATCCTTCCCAAATACCCGTATGTCCTTGTGAAAGGGTTGAAAGCGAAGCCGCTCTCCCAGTCATGCCGCGAAGTCGATGAAGCCCGCTACCTATGCTTTGAAAACGATGTTTCATCACTGATCGAAGACGATTGCATAACAGAACTTATGAAATTTTCCACAAGTATTTCAAGCTGCCATCCAGTCCCCATTATTATTGATGACATACGAGCTGATCTAGTACAACCCAACAGTTGGATCATTTACACAAAAACTGAAACACTACTTACCAAGTATTGCGACAACGAGATTACCCAAGAAACGATTAGTGGAACCAACCTGTTAACTATGGACGATGATTGCCTAGTTAAGATCAAGGAATTGAAGTTAAGGAAACATCAGAGTCAAGGGAAAGAAGTAGCCTACAGGAAGTTTCCAGTAATAAAATTGCCAAAAATAATATCAGATATGCTGAGAAAACCGGTCAACCTCAACGGGATCGATCTTGCCGACATCCAGTTCCTGAATTACTTATTGCAGAAAAGTGGAAGTGAAACTAGTGTTAGTGAAAATTATTATAGTGCTTTAGATTATAAAAGTGTTAGTATAGGAACCACTGTATTTTGTGTCATTGTTTTAATTTGTGTTTTATTGTTAGCATTTAAGGATAGAATAAGAAAATCATGTTTTATGGGGAAAACTCGAGATAATCCTCATCCTTCAGATGATCTCGAACTTACGGAGGGAGGAGTTACGTTGCCAGCACCAACTAACCGTTCAATCTTTACTGCAAGCTAAGCACTTTAATCTATGGTTAGCACTAAACGCCTACGCAAATGACCACCCGGATTCTGCTGATGCAAGCTGTCTAGACTCAACGGATGTTGGTCGAGTTTTATCTCATTCTGTACTAAACCACTGCTTGTAATAGATCTAAGCATTAAATTAATTCAACTTTAATTAATTTTCTTGTTTTTAAAAAAGCATTTCCACGTTTTCCCAACAAGTCTAGCTAGTAAATATATAGTATGTAATATATTATATAAATAAATATTGTAGACAATCCACACAACACTGTCTAGCCCCAAACTAAGCAAAGCTTGTACTATGGGAACCATATAGCTGACATAATAATAAACAATATCTTTTTCTAAATACATACTTATAATACAGTATAACACCCAGAGAGAGAACAAACATCTGTGTTCACCACACAAATATTTGTTCTCGGTGGGGATCGAACCCACGACCTATGGCTCAGAAGGCAGAGCTACTACCAACTGAGCTGGGAGGCCAGTCAATTAAAAAAGATATACATTATACTTAATTTATTTATTAATAAAGGCCCGACACAAAATACAGAAATTTGCAAAATCACCTGCAATTACTTTGAACACTTTGAGGCCGACTTTCACCGTAAAGTGTTTATATTCATGACTTCCGTTTCAAAACGTTTTAATTAAAAACACTAGGCGCAATCTGCAGCGCCCCTTTACAAGTTTAAATCGAGCTCATACATCAGCCTTGGCACGGTGGTTAGTGGTAAGGCTACATTTGTGGCGTAGCAGGTTCGTGCGGTGTGTGCTTGTAGGTACTTTTATTCTGTTCTGGTCTAAAACTTGCTAATAATACACCCATCGAGTAAATACAGCAAAACAGATGTGCGTCAGACAATTTATTAATAAGGTAGATGAATGCCCAAACTGAACAAGCGGTGACACAAACCTATTTTGGCAGATCCACAGCTAACTACACGATTACCTGTCTACCCACTTTATATGTATACATAGCTATAACCTGCAGTTTTCAAATATGATACCAGAACATTTTATTCATTAGATTATTGAGTACTTTTTCTGAGTGCTTTCTCGTTCAACGTATTTTTCTACCCAATAATTATTTAACTCATAGTTTTACACAATTTATTTGATTTATATTTTTGCTTGTTCCAACATCTCACCGTAGAAGTTAAAAAACAACTGCGAGAAATCATTATTGTAACGATAGTAAATAAAACAAATGTCTATACTAACTACACGTAATTTTTTGCGTCATATTTCAAAGCTTTTCTTTTCTACCTTTTTAGTGGCAAAGCTTTGTGCACATCTAAGCATTCTGCGGTGGTGATCAGTAAAACGCTGTCAAATATCGCTGTTATACTACTGTGTTAAATTATTTGGATTACTCTGAAATTTACAACTAATCAGATTAGAGATTTCTCTTCAAATCATGAAGAATCCAATTGGCTTTGATTTATTTGATCGAAGTGCTCGAGTTTTTGTGATGAATATCGCTCTTTGCAGATTGATAGCTGGCATTGCTCTCTGTCACAAGTTCCATGCTTTTTTTTGCTTTTCTTGTGATTTAATCATCTTTAAATTTTGAGCTAGAACTTGATTAGTAGTAGAGATTGTAGAATACCTAGTCGAATTATTTTAAAACACGTCTTTAAAAAGAGATAATAAGACTTAAATTTACACAACTTATTGGGTCTAAAAAACAATGACTTAGCGCACACCTAGGTCGCTGGCGTCCACGATCAGTGAAACGCTGTAATATTTGACAGCGTCACACTGAGCGTGATCGCAGATCGCTTAGATGTGCGCAAGACTTTGGGTCTTATTAATAATCCTAGCGTAGCATTGTACTAGTTGATCCGTGTTTTGTCTCTTGCATTGACATGCAATTGTCAATGCAAGAGACTCGAACAAATGTGACAAAACACGATTTAACTACTCCAGCGTTGCGCCAGGATTATTGATAACACCCTATAAGTATTGTATACTCAAAAACAACCATACATTTATCATCTTTATTATTATGCAATCAATTGAACCAGTACCTACATTGTTACATCGGCTGTTATTTGAACCATTTACTTATTTATGAAGGTCGATCTCCACCTTGCCGTGAAACAGTTCAAAAGGGTCCATTAGCTAACTTTAAATGTAAATAGTTGTTTTAATAGTAAACAGGCCTTTGCATCTATTTTACATGATTTATATGACCAGGGGCAACTGGTGTTTACTCATGTCCCTACTTACGGGACGCTATAGTGCCTGATGGGAAAAGATTTAAGATGGATTAAGCTTGCCCAGCACCTGACATCCTGACAGCTTAGCCGGCCTAATTCACAGGAAATACATGGTCAATACGTGCAGAGCTGACTATGCCGCGGGTTTTTTACGATGGTTTTCTTCACCGTTTGAGAGCACTGCCCACATACCAGTAGCAAAGATTTTTTGAACAGGTAAATCCATAGGTACACGACTGGATCTGAACTCACGACTTTATGATCATGGTGATGGGGTTGCTACTAAGCCACCAGTGCCTATTAACAGCCATACTTATAAACGCAATTTAAATTTAATCAATGCTTAACTTTAGCCCTCTCACTGTTTGCCATTACCCAGTGGTAAGAGATGGCAGTAGTTTAAACACTGTTTATCTTTTGTCATATTTTTATAAGTAAGGCCGTAGATCTTACATAAAACGAAAAATTTAAATTACTAACTTTCCCGAAAAGTTTTGTGTCACAAGGCTTTTTAAGTCTTCTTCATGACAGTTGTCGCTTCTTCGGTAACAAAAACTGAAGTCGTACTTAAGTCGTAGGCAGATATGATATATCCGGATAAGAAAATGATCGCTTTTCACGAGCAAATAATAAGAATTGCTGCTACATATTTCACAAATATTCAAGGTTTTGTTAAAATAAACACGCATCTGAATATTGTTTCTTATCTCAAAGCTTTCCATTGTGGTATATGCCTCTTGTTTGCATGAAAATCTGTAACACGTCACAAATTGTCAATGCCCACACTCTGCGAGAAATGCTGAGCTCAATCAGATGTGGTTTGCATCCGTATCTTTAGTCATTCCACAATTTCTTTACGCGGAAGCCAAAATAAATGTATTTTATTTTTTTCTTCTTTTTTAGGGTTCCGTAGCTAAATGGCAAAAATGGAACCCTTATAGATTCGTCATGTCTGTCTGTCTGTCTGGCCGCCCGTATGTCACAGCCATTTTTCTCCGAAACTGTAAAAGCTAGACTGATGAAACTTGGCAAGTAGATGTATTCGTTGAACCGAATTAAGATTTTTATACAAAAATAGAAAAAAAACTATAAACCTTGGGGGTCCCAGGGTCATACTTGAAACTGAAACTCAAAATTGTTTTTTTCATCAAACCCATACGTATGGGGTATCTATAAATAGGTATTTAAAAATGATGTTGAGGTTTCTAACATCGTTTTTTTCTAAACTGAATAGTTTGCGCGAGAGACACTTCCAAAGTGGTAAAATGTTGGGCCCCCCCTGTAACTTCTACACTAAGAGAATGATAAAACTAAAAAAAATATATGATGTACATTACTATGCAAACTTCCACCGAAATTTGGTTTGAACGAGATCTAGTTAGTAGTTTTTTTTTATAAGTCATAAATCGTAGACAGCAATTTACCTTTCGACGAACTACAAGAACTTTTATATTATGTTACTTGTTGCTACGGAACCCTTCATGGGCGAGTCCAACTCGCACTTGACCGCTTTTTATAACGCTTTTATTAGCTTCACCTGTATGTATGTATGTATGTATGTATGTACATATGTATGTATGTATGTATGTATGTAACCGACCCCTTTGAGCTCGATTTTGACCTACTTTGAACGATCAGATTTGATTCAAACTTTGCACACCTGTCAAAGGTCGATGACAATGCAATAATATGAAAAAAAAAATAAAAAAAAATGAAAAGAAATAAAAAAAATAAAAAAATAACCTACTTTGAACGATCAGATTTGATTCAAACTTTGCAGGCACCTGTCAAAGGTCGATGACAATGCAATAATATGAAAAAAAAATGAAAAAAAAAAAAAAAAAACTTAAAAGTGAAAAATTTATTATAGTTTAAAAAATTAAAAAAAACGCTTTTATAACTAATTGAACTAAAAAGTTAAAAATAAAACTGTAATAATCAATTGAAAAATTTATATTATTGTACAAAAAGCGTGGGGGGCTTGATTTTGATTGTTGTAAATATTTTATCAATTGTCTATTATATCTCAATTGTTTACTGACGATAGTTGAACGTGACACCGTCATACAGCTGTCCACGCGGACGCATCGCTCTTTCAAGTAGGAGAGAGACAGATGTCGAACGCTGCCGAACGCGGAGGCCGGTTGTGCCTCTTTGTCGCTCGTTCCGCGCTTTCGCTTGCACTTCAAGCCTTAAATGGAACACCTCAGAGCGAGGTAACGCCGCATGAGTCATGTTTATTCGTGCCTGCAGCCAGCTCCATCTAATTTTAAGACGTTGTCACTTCAAAAAAACATTTTAAATGTTTATAACGGCAATATACAGGGTGTAATCGTTAAGTGTGCACAGGCGATTTATCCGTAACTATTGCAGATATCAAAAAACTTTAAACTGATATCGAAAGTACTTTACCTAATGAGTAAAATGACATTAATAACTTTTTAAAAATAAAACGAGAAATATCCAAAAAAATTACATTAATCACTCCCATACATTTAGTATGAGATAGTAGAAAGGTTTTAGTTTCCAGTTTAGTTGTGTTGTAATGAATTTCTTACGAAACAATTACAATGGCTTAATAGCCAATAATAGTGCAACCCCTTGGCCTGCCAGATCCCCGGATCTCACGCCTTGTGATTTCTTCCTATGGGGAATTGTCAAAGACCACGTGTACGCTGAGAGAGTACACAGCCTAGAAGAGTTACAGAATCGTGTACGTCGTGCAATTGCTTTAATTACTCCGCAAATGTTAAGGAAAGTTCATTTAGAAACTGTAAATAGAGCTCGTCATTGTATTGCACAAGGAGGACGTCACTTCGAACATATGCTTTGAACACAAAATTTTGTACTTACTAAGAAATAAAATGTATGGGAGTGATTAATGTAATTTTTTTGGATATTTCTCGTTTTATTTTTAAAAAGTTATTAATGTCATTTTACTCATTAGGTAAAGTACTTTCGATATCAGTTTAAAGTTTTTTGATATCTGCAATAGTTACGGAATAATCGCCTGTGCACACTTAACGATTACACCCTGTATATTGAGGTCGTATTTCCGATAGAATACCGGGGTTCAAATCCGCAAGAGCTTTCAGCGAAGTGATCGAGCGACACTTTGCATAACGACGACTCCGGCTATTGCTTATCGGATTTTATTTCTCTAGATTTTTACTGAACGATGCTCACTTCAATGAAAAAAGAAAATTACTTTTATTTTTATCAAATAATACAGATGTTAAATGACATGTTACAGTGCTTATTGCTGGAGAAGAGTTTTTTTTATAAATCTCTTTAATCTTTTAAAGATCTCGCCATCTCGAAATGGCATTACGGTGTTCCTCTGATGTAATCGAAAACAGTTATTTTTTTATTTCTAACACTTATTTAACTTGGGTTTCTTCTAGAGAGAGCTTAGGTCTAGTTAAAGGTTTTGCAATGATAGGTTAGGTTAGGTTACTTTTTTTGTAAGACTCTATTGGTGGTTGTATGGGTAGAATAGGCTTTTTTTTTGTAAAATGGTGAATATTAGGAAATTAGTGGTATGCCTTCCGCATATTTGAGTTTTTGCTTATTCTAGTGTGGGGGCCACCAGTAAACATGGTTTTGGTAAATATGTTGTGTCTATAAATAAACTCTTATTTTTCTTTATTATTTTCTGTGTACGCTTTTATCAAAATAAAGTGCTAGCTGACACAAATCCTCTTTAAAATGTAGGTCAAATACAATATGAATACTTCGAGATTTTAATACTTTATTTTCTCGTCTAATAATTACGTTTATACTAAAAGTGTACATTTAAAATTTCTAAAATCTTTTTGTTAAATTTATAATAAGTAATAATTTAAAGGTTTTTTTAGGTAAGGTACGGTGTGTTATCAAATGTCACCGACAAAAACTGCGCAACCCGAAAAACATCCTTAATGAAGGCCTAAAGCAAAAACTCAAAGCTATGAAAACATGGGTAAGTATATTATAAATAATCTTCTTTGAACCAACCACTTTCATTATAAACTTTACTTAAAAAGGTTTTTACCTTTTTAGTTAGTGAGTAGAAGTTAGGTTAAATATCAAATTACCAATTAACTTGCCATAATAAATAATTACAGAAACTAGGCAAGAATCTTAAAAAACATAATTGGTTTTATTTTTACTTATTTAATTACAATGTAAGAATTTTTATTTAAGTACCTATATATTTTAATTAAGTAACAAAATTAATAATTGAATAGAACTAAAATACAAGTACCTACATTATTCGTTTCATGTCTGGATCAGACTTTGGTATTTTATTAGTAAAATTGTCAATATTAATCACTGTATTTGGCACTAGATTTTGTGTCAAAAAGCACCGAGCATTGACAAGGGTCAGCCCATAAATTCATCTTAAGGTTGACCGAAGATCTTTTACGAAAACCTTAGTTCAATCATTGTTAAAGGTAAACAGCAATTAAGTTAGGTTGGCAGCACCGAAAAAATATTAAATAAATATATACATTTATTAAATATTGTGGACGGTTCACACTAGCCCCAAATTAAGCCAAGCTTCTACTGTGGGAACCAGATATCTGATATAATCCTTTTTTTTAATAGATTAGAGACTTATATTACAATTATAGCACCCAGACAGAGAACAAACATATTTGTTTTCCCCCACAAATATTTGTTCTGTATGGGGATTGAACCCACGCCCTCCAGCGCAGAACGCAAAGCTACTACTTACTGAGCTGTTAAATTAAAATCAATATATCCTTAATAAAAAAAGCTATAATCAAAAAGTTTAAAATGTCTATTTATCTAAAGAAACTTACAATGTCTCAAAGTATTTACAAAATGTACAAATCACAAGAAACAGTTGACCTAAGTGCATATCGTTGCAAATGATCTAGAGATAGCTCAGCTAATCCAAATCAGTCAGAAGGAAGAGTCCCCAAAACGCTGGTGACCTTGCCTCGCTGAATAGCAATGTTTATGCGTTACCTCACCTACCAGCTGGTAGGTGCCTTGGGCCACGCGTCGCTTCCATCAGTCAAGAGTTTAATGACTAAATGACTTGAGGTCTCAATATCACCAAATTTTATGGTTTATCTGAAATACTTGTCATCATCATCAGCCTGAAGAAGTCCACTGCTGGACATAGGTCTCTCCTACACATTTCCAGGAAGAACAACTTGTAATACTTGTAGAAGCAATCTTTTTACACCCAGCATTATTTCAACATAATGAATCAGTTTCTGTACATTAGCAGAATCTAAGAATTTCTCCGAAAAGTTTTAATTTGAGAAACATTCGTCAAAAGGTTGAGTAGATAAGTAAAAACTTCTCTCTCATCACCGGAACAAACAATCCCAAAATCCCTGTAAATTGGGCCTCTAGGGAGCTTCCTTTGATTTCCTTCTCTGAAAATATTTTATTTCAATTGCGAATAGCTAACTTCTGTATAATAATCTTTAATAAATTTTTAAAAAAATTACTGGTATTTATTTTGAAAAGTCCCTTCTAACACTTTTTAAGTTTATTTCTAATTAGGCAAGTATAAATTTGAGTTCATCGTCATCATCAGCCTAAAGAAGTCTACTGCTGAATATAGGCCTCCCCAACACATTTCCAGGAAAAACGATTCTGAGCCTTTTCCATCCACCGACTTCACGAGATCATCATAACAATGACGTCGGTCCATCTGGTGGGTGGGCACCCTACGATTTGTCTTCCGGTTCCTGGTTTCCAAGAACCTTTATTCCCAATCGGTTGTTAGTACTTCAAGCTATATGGCCGGCCCATTGCCACTTCAACTTAATAATACTGCGAGTATGTCGGTGACCCTGGTTTTTTTTACGGATATCCTCATTTCTGATTCTATCACGTAATGAAACTCCCAGCATAGCCATAGCTAAAAAAATAATAAATTTGATAAATTTTTGTTACACAGCTGTCAAATATCTAATTGGTCGATTTAAAATCCGTGAAACCAGCTCTTATACAGCTATCTCAAACCATTGAATTAAAGTACAACAGATGGAATGATCCCTGTTTGTTTGATATTTTATGATCTCACACTGATATAACCTTGTCCGTTCAAACATGAATGGGTTCTTGCACTGCGAATGATTTTCGGTTAAGATCATTTCTATTATTACAATCATGAATGAAGAATTTATCGTAAATATTTATGGGATCGGCGATGTGTGGGCGCCATCACTCCGCTCACTCATGTGTCAATTTGAATAGACTTGTGTGTGCCTATTGCTAAATAACTAGTGATTTTGTGAGCTGTAGATCTCGCAAAGAGGTCTTAGAGCAAGTAAAAGAGAAGAAAGTTATACTTGAGATGATACAAAGTCTAATGCTGCCTTCCTACGGTGCGTGGTTCTGCAGATCATCACGCACAGCCGACGACGACGCACGGCAGCGCACACAGAAAGGGCTCCTGTGCTACCGCGCACCTCGGCGCACGAGACCGTTCCCATGGTGTGTCGTGCGAGCTGGTGCGGGCTGGTGCGCGATATCACGCACCAGTGGGAAGGGGCTATAAGAGGAAAACGACATGACAGCTACATAAAGAACATCATTGAAGGAAAGGTTGAAGGAAAAAAAGGATGGAAACCTCACGAGCACACTAAAAGTGAGCTATCTAATGCATTTTGAGGAGTTATTCTGCTCATCATGCCGATCCTCCCTAAATTTTTACAAAATTTTACTGAAACCACTTAAAGCCTTTCAAATAAACTTTTAGACTGGCCTCTCAGCTCAGACGGTAGTAGCTCTGCCTTCTGAGCCGTAGGTCGTTCGATCCCACCCAAGAACAAATATTTGTTTGGTGAACACAAACCAGATGTTTGTTTTCTGTCTGGGTGTTATATTGTATTCTTAATTATATATTTACAAAAAAAATGTATATAAGTATTTATCAGCTATCTGGTTTCCATAGTACAAGCTCTGCTTAGTTTGGGGCTAGAAAGTGTTGTGTGTAATTATTATAGACAATCTAGATTGTCTATAATAATTACATATTATACAGGGTTATTCATTATTAGCTGCAAATACTCAGGAATTAGGTTCATCAAATAAAATAAAAAATATTTATGAAATGATTTTTTTTAAATTTTGATTTAAGTTTTTGTATCAAAATTTTATTTTTATTAATTTCTTTACGGCTATTGCATAATGATTGCCATGGAGAACAGGACGATGACCCACCCAGGCGGTGACTGAACGCAGAGTGTCACTCACGGCGCGCGGGCGCGGATCTAAGGTCAAAATAGGTCAGGCGCCAATGATTCCTTTATCGATTTTCTCGGGATTTTCATAACAAAACTTAAAAAAAAACATTTTATTAATATTTTTTATTTTATTTGTTGAACCTAATTCCTGAGTATTTGCAGCTAATAATGAATAACCCTGTATATTTATATTCATAAAATAAGAATCGTTGAAATTGGATCGTATACACCCAATAGCCCCTTCTTGCCTATTTTTAGAGGACCCACTGCTTATACAAGCAAAATAAGCTAGCCTTTAAAATATTCAGAACACGCGCCTTTGTTCAATGAACTTTGTTTTCTTGGTACCTACACATACTCGTATAGGCACGCTATAATGCTATTTAAAATTACGTCCCTTTTTAAACATTAAGTAACACCCTTAGCTCCCTTCAAGTCTGTAGAACGAGGTTTAGCTTGTCCATTTTATTTCAGTCAGAACGAATTTTTTAATAACATTCTTTTTTGTACAGCATCAGGTGCAACTTTTTCCTCTGTTCTCTTATTCAGGTTGTTGTACGTTTGGAGCATAATTAAGATGAAGTAAGACCCAGCATCATCTCTTAATGTCAGCCTAGTTAGCCTTAACAGGAATTAATGTGTTGTACGTGCCACGGAAGTAATTAGGGGCTATTGTGTATTATGTTGTTCGTAACTGACACAGTAAATATATTTTTCATGTCTTCGATAATTGGTTCTCCCTGTTTCTGTTATTTTTACGAGGTAAAAGTATCCTATGCCAGATTACATACTATATTTGTTACGAATTTTATAAAAAACTAGCGGCCTCCCACAGCTTCACTCGCCCCGCAGCCGTTACGCCCCGTTGATTTTTCTTTTAAAAGTTTTTCCTCATTTTCTCCGCTTAAGAAATAATTTTCCAATTTCCTGTCTTAGTGCACCCCTATGCTGAAAAACGAACATACCCTCCAAGTTTCATGCTTCTAGGACTTACGGTTTAAGATGTGCGTTGGTAGTCAGTCGGTCTACGTATATAAGAGTTTTATTTAGTTATATTTTGATGATCTTGTAATTAGAGCGTGATTGAGCCACAAACATCCAAACAACAAACATTTAAAATAAATATCTTCCTGTATTCTATGAAGAAAATTGGATGCAGCAGCTTCACTTGATGTTAAGCAGCTACCTCTGTTCCTCACTGTTGTATAACTTCACAGATGTATAAATCACGTCCATCTCGGACGTGATTTAATGGAACTCCATCCCTGGGAGACTTATTGGTGCCTATAATTGCCTCGGCATCGGCACCACCCTTCTTGGAACACATCAATATGAACATCACTATTTACTATCAAAGACTTATAAATTTTAAAGTCGTTCTTGCTATTATAGACCCTGAACCGAACAACTTGCCACGTTGTTGATAGAAGCCTTAGTGCAGTAATGGTTATTGAAAACAAGGTCTTACAGCCGTATTATTTAACAAGTGTCTTTTACATGGTTTTGAGAATCTTTTTTATTTTGAACACACACAAATTATGTAGTGAAATTTAATTGTTATCCTGTTATGCCTTTGGCGAAACATGCTAATTTAAATTGAAGAAACTGTCTTGACATTACTTTTGCTGGAAGAAATAAATATCGCGGTACTTTTCAAATGAACTTATTTTTAAAAAATAAGACCATAGTACTTTAGGTGCTGCTAGAAGATGCTGTATAGCTCTCTTTTTTAACGCTTTTATTAGTTTCACCTGTATGTTTGTATGTAAGCTTGTATGTAACCGACCCCTTTGAGCTCGATTTTGTCCTACTTTGAACGATCAGATTTGATTCAAACTTTACACACCTGGCAACACACAGTTTTATTTTTAACTTTTTAGTTCAATTAGCGTGTTTTTTTAGTATTTTTAACTATAATTTATTGTAAACTTGTTTTGGTGCAACCAAGAGTTAAATAAATATAAATAAAAAGTCAGCACTGGTATTTGATCGGTTCAAATTCTATTATTTCTATTGTGGTACGTAACACGATCCTTCCGTGAATTGTCCATTTGCCGGGAGTTTCTTAATAGGAATACTATGGAACGAGGTCGCGAGTGCCAGTGACAGCCGGACAGACGTGCCATTCGACCACGGAATGAAAATAAGCCTATTATGTACAATCGTTCGTATGAGGATGGTGACAAGTTACTACATTAGTTTATGCTCTTGGTCTGATAGATCTCTCAGAAGAAAATAAAGACAAAGGTCATTTCGTTCTATCAGTCAGTTAATTCTATTCAGTTAAGAAAAAAACTATATTGGAAACCTTAACATCATTTTTGAAGACATACCCATTACTTTGATTAATGGAAAAAACATTTTAAAAAAAATTGTGTTATAGTTCTAAGTATGGGGACCCCAAAAATTCATGTTTTTATTTCTATTTTTATGTGATAATCTTAATGCGGTTTACAGAATACATCTAGTTACCAAATTTCATCGGTATAGCTCATAAAGTTTCGGAAAAAAGTGGCTGTGACATACGGACGGACAGACAGACGGTTCCGTTTTTGCCATTTCGCTACGGAACCCTAAAAAAGAGAGTCAAAGTCTGTAGTATTTTTTGTTCTGTTTGGAAAATAGGTTCTATCCGTCAGATGCCAGGACTCAAAGGCCTTTGGGGATTGGGAGTTACTTCACTTAAACAACTTTTTACATAATTACTCCATTTATTTATGTTCCCACTTTTAGATCACAGCCGCACCGGCCGTCAGCGCGCAGTAACTGACGGTCGCCCATTCGTCCGTCTTACATGCACACTGCAACTGCTGACATCCGCACATTCCACATACATACTTACATGTCCCTACACTACACCCCCCAAAATTTTACAAATAAAAAATTTTTAAAATAAAAGAATTTTCCGAAAGAACCTAAAACACAAAGACTTATCCTTCCACTAGGCCAATTACAGTTAGATACAGTGCATTCATAGCGCGGTCCACCACAAAGCAAATTCGCTGTCGCTGCAGTCGCTTGCTACATTGCAATGTGGTGTATCGAGTTACCAAGTTATCGCCGCTGTACCTACCGGCGATTACCTACTACAATGTTTCTAAAAATGTACTTAATGAACTTAATTTAATATTCATCTAAAAAAAAAAATATTGGAGGCTTGACACTTTTATGATGCTACACACACATTGATGATTTATTTTGATACACAGATTCACTTTGCACTACATGGATTTACTTTGTACTTAAACACGACATCACTGATGGTGCTGCTGCACAGTGAAAGGTGCAGCTGGTGCTGCCATGGGTGTGGCCGCCACCTGCAGGCCACGACCATGCACTTGCCTTTGGAACCATAATTGCGTTCTGCGTTTAAAATGGTTCCAAACGAAAAATACGGCGAAAATGATTAGTAGTATTATGATACCCATTATCATCCAGTTGATAGTTGATAATTGCTCCTTGGAGGCCTCTCCTCCACTCTGGGCAATAATGACTTCTTCTCTACTCTGTTGCTTGCCCATATTTGATAGTAAAAGAGTATACAATTTTGTTAAACTCCAAAAGACTAATTCAATCGAATTTCAATAATGCAATGAATTGAAACTAATAATTACCTTACCACGTTGTGTGCATATTGCAACGTTTACATTTTTTGTATTTATTTAATGCTAGTCCTGCAAACTAGTCTACATTGATAATCATAATTCGAATTTATCACACATGAATAATTACACAATAGAAGTGAAACTAATAAAATTTTACAAATTAAGGATGTGTTACAATGAAATATATTAATATAAAATAAAATAGTATTAAGTATAAATGTTTTTTGTATTTTTATTTTATTTTAAAATACCTAGTCATTTATTTAGTTTTAGAAATTAAACCTTACAGGTCGCTTTATACAGCGCCCACTTCTAGTTACCTTACTGTTTCTAGTTTCAGTTGCGACTTTCACTTCTATATTATCATTAGTTATGGGTTTCCTTACGCTGTCATTTTCTCTAGGGTTGGCATCATTGTCATTTGTGTGGTCATTTAATAAAAAGGCTGGTTTCAGTCTATCTATTGAGACGTTGACTATCCTATTTGGTAACTGTATTGTGTAAACCTTACCTCTCCTTTTGATTACATGGTAAGGACCATCGTATGGTGTAGTCAGCGGCCTACGCACTGCATCGTTTCGTATGAAAACATTGTCACATTTACCTAGTTCGTTGTGTACAAATAATGTACGCGAATCTCGAGCACTTCTGGGAACAGGCTTTAACTTATCTATATTATGTCTTAGCTGATTCAGAAAATCATACTCACTGTTACTACGATTAACTGAGATGTTATAAAAATCTCCAGGTAACCGAAGTGTTTGACCATACAAATACTCGGCGGGACTAATTCCATTATCACTTCTTCCTACTGTGCGCAACCCTAATAAAACTGTAGGTAGTTCATTTAGCCATGACGTATGAAGTGTAAGACGAGCTGTTATTGCTTGTTTCATGCTCCTATGCCAACGTTCAATTATTCCGTTGGCCTGAGGTCTATAAGGACTACTACGAATTTTTTTTATGCCCAAAAGCTTTAACAACTCACTGAATAAGGTACTCTCGAATTGGCGTCCCTGATCACTTGTTACCCGATCAGGAGTACCAAAACGTGATATCCAATTTTCGTAAAACACTTTAGCTACAACTTCTGCTGTCATTTCTTTAATAGGTATTGCCTCTGGCCAACGCGTGAATCTATCTATCATAGTAATGAGATACTTATAGCCATGTTCAGTGGGTGGCAAGGGACCAACAATATCAATATGCACGTGCGATAAGCGGTTAGCTTCTGGGAATTGTTGCAATTCTGATACAGTATGCCTACCTACTTTTGACTTCTGACATTGTATGCAAGTTTTTGCCCACTGCCCTACATCTCGATTTAAACCTGGCCAAAAAAATCTTTGCGATACTAACTTTCGAGTAGCTCTAATTCCGGGATGACTTGATTCATGTACTGTTTTGAAAGCAATTTTTCTAAAACTTTCTGGTAAATACGGTCTACATAAGCTGGTTGAATTTTCACAATAAATCATTTTATCACTATTTGGAATGAAAATTTTCTTTAAAGAAATATTGTCATTCTGTTCGTCTAATAGATTTTTCAATTCACAATCATATTCTTGAGCTGATGCTAATTCCACGTAATCAATTGACGTAGGACAGTGTATGGTTTCAATTCGCGATAAAGCGTCCGCGACAATGTTACTGTCAGCTTTTATGTACCTGATATCCGTTGTAAACTCGCTTATAAATAATAATTGTCTTGTTCGTCTGGGAGTTTCGCATTTACTTTCAATTTTGTTTATAGCATATGTTAAGGGTTTATGATCAGTATAGATGATTAATTCTCGCCCTTCAAACATGAATCTAAAATGTTTTATAGCCATAAAAATTGCTGTCAACTCCCTATCGTAAGTAGAATATTTCTGTTGAGCATTAGTAAACTTCTTAGAGAAATATCCTAGCGGTAACCATGCGTTATTTTTCCACTGCTGTAGTACGCCTCCCGCGCATGTGTCTGATGCGTCAGTCATTAATGACAATGGAACATTCGGAACTGGATGAGATAACATAACTGCGTTTTTTAAACCAATTTTACATTGCTCGAAAGCTTCCGTTGATTTATCTGTCCATATTATCTTAGTTTTATCCTTCTTTTTGCTACCTTTTAAAAATTCATTCAATAATGATTGATGTTCCGTGGCCTTGGGTATATTTGCTCTATAAAAATTGATCATACCTAAGAATCGTCTCAACTGCTCTACTGTTTCAGGCTGAGGGAAATCTACTATGGCCTTGACTTTGTTATCAAGGGGTCGAATTCCGTCGGCTGAAACTTCATAACCTAAAAATTCAATGTTAGGCTTTCCAAAAGTGCATTTGTTTAAATTTATCGTGATTCCAAAATTATTAAATCTCTCAAATACTTTCTGTAAATGCGTTTTGTGTTCTTCCATATCCTCACTTGCAATAATCACATCATCAATAAAACTGAATAAAAAATCCAATCCATTTAATACATCATTATTCATAAATCTTTGGAATGTCTGACTTGCATTTTTAAGCCCAAAATTCATCCTTGTGAATTCCCATAGACCGAATGGTGTAATTACGGCAGTTTTTTCAATATCTTCCGGTGCAATTTTTACGTAATGGTATGCCCTATTAATATCAATTTTAGAAAATACTTTCTTACCTGATAGTATGTAAGTAAAATCGTGTAGTCTCGGGACAGGATAACGGTCCGGCTTCGTTATAGCATTAAGACGTCTGTAGTCGCCGACGGGTCGAATATCTCCGTTCTTCTTTGCAACTACATGCAGTGGGCTGGCCCACTCGCTTTTCGACGGCCTACAGATCCCCATTTCCTGCATTAATTTAAATTCTTCTCTTACCTTATGATAACGATCCGGCGGCAACGGACGAGCTCTCGCATGGACGGGCTTTCCCGTGGTCTCAATATAGTGATACACATCGTCCGCTGATACCTGATCCATATTCTTAAAAGATACTGGCTTAGTAATATCAGGAAATTTAGATAGTATATCAAGGAATGGATGATTACTTTCCACTGAGCTTACCGATGACTCATCACAATCAACAATTTTGCCAACCGTTAACAAATTCGTCTTCTTATCAATTAGTTTCTTAGCATTTAAATCCACAATTAAACCATGAAATTCCAAAAAATCCGCGCCTAATATCGCTTGATTAACGTCCGCTATAATAAATGTCCAGCGATACTGACGACGTAGCCTTAAGTTTATGTTAAGAGTCCTAGTTCCATAAGTTTTTATTTCACTGTTATTAGCTGCGAATAGTTTATAGTCTAAACACTCACCAGAACGTTTCTGCTTGTAAGTCACTGGTATTACTGACACATTGGCACCTGTATCCACTAAGAAACTCAGACCAGAGTCCTTGTCGTAAACACTGAGGCGGTGATTCTTCTTAGGTACCACATCTTCCGCCTTTAAAGACTGTACCTGGTTTAGTTTTCCGGAGCTTTCCATGCACATGGCTTCTCGCATGACCTCGCCCATTTGCCGTATTTGTAATGCCATTTACACAGCCACTCAGGGTCATCCGGTGTCTTGGATCTGGATTTCGATCTGGAGTTATTTCCATAACCTCCACGTCCACGACCGCGTCCACGGCCACATCCACGGAACGTAGAACGTCGTTGTCCATTCACCTCTTCACGAAGCGATGCAACTTCTAAATTTAGTTTATGCATTTGGGCGATCATGTCGAGTAGAGTGTTGCTGCTGCCGCTAGTGGAACTCACTGCTGCCACCTCACATCCTGTAATATTCTCCATTATCTTATCAGCAATCTTAGCCAAATTCTCCAGGTCTTGATCATGGCTGACGGTCAGAACCGTGCGAATAGAAGTTGGTAGTCTGGCAATCCATAAGTTACGAAGATTCTGTTCGGAGGTCTGCGCATTTCTTCCCAGCTCTTGCATGCGCCGCAGCAGTTGTGACGGCTTTTGAGTCCCAAGATCCATTTCTCCTACTAATTTTTGAAATTGACGTTCAGCACTCTCTTCGTAGACCAAAAGCAATCTGTCTTTAAGCGCCTGATACTTGTTCGTTGATGGTGGGTTTAGCAGAATATCACTGATTTGTTGCAGGCCTTCGCGTCTTATTTTTGCGACCACAAGGTTGTATTTTGCTTCATCACCTTGCTTCTGTGGAGCTAGGATGCTCTCTAATTGCGCGAACCATAGTCTCGGCATATCAGTCCAGAATTCAGGTATTCGGGTGGACACTGTTATAGCTGCCAAATCTGTCGCATTCTCATTACTTATATTCACACATTTTGAAGTGCCTGGTTGTGGGAGCGGGGTCGCTTCCTTTACTGGGTCCGGTGCAGCCAAAGAATACATTTTTAATGTTTTATTTTTCCAATCCACCAATTTTTATTGTCACTGATTGTCCAAAAAACTATTACACGATCACGTCGGGGTCACCACTTTGGGGATTGGGAGTTACTTCACTTAAACAACTTTTTACATAATTACTCCATTTATTTATGTTCCCACTTTTAGATCACAGCCGCACCGGCCGTCAGCGCGCAGTAACTGACGGTCGCCCATTCGTCCGTCTTACATGCACACTGCAACTGCTGACATCCGCACATTCCACATACATACTTACATGTCCCTACAGGCCCGTCTCTAATTTATGGCTGGCAGCTCTGACACAACTGTGACGGTATTATTTTGCCACGCAGGAACTGGCTCTTTTCATTCCTCTTACAGATTTTACTCTATCAGTAAATGTTTACCAGAAGTGTTGATTTGCAATATATTGAGTGTTGCAAATTCTCCGCGAATGTTCGGAAAATTACTAGAACATTTATTTAATTTTGACGTCATAACGGAAAATTTTTCTATTTTATAAAGCCTGCACACGACTTAGACATTTTATAGAATGTCTAAGGCATACGAGAGCAGCAGGGTTTTTCTGAATACCGTGACTGTAGACGACGACGTACAAAATATTTATTGGCCACCGTTTATGGATGAGTATTTTTGAATAACATTATTTTAGTACGAGAAAAGCTTGTTTAATTTACTCACATGACATTGTCTATAATATATTGTTGAGTTTTATAAAAAAACTGAAAATTATTACGATAGCAAACTAGGTAGGTATGGCAAGAATATTTATTTTGTGTTGTTTATTCATAATAATAAAATACAACTGTTAGATATTCTTTAGTAATAAAAATGAAAGTTGGAACAAAATTTCGAAAAATCAGAAAATCAATTCGAAATGGAATATCCCTAAACATTGTTGATGTGTGTATGTATAGGTAATATATCAGAATCTTGGAAACGGCTCCAACGATTTATTTATTTGTTTAATGTAGCTGTTCTTGCGTGTTTGATTTTATTTCTTGTATGACCGATGCCCTAAATTTTATCTTTTTGATCTTGGTTTCTCAGTAGATTATTATTTAAACCCTCGTCAAAAAATAAGAGATAGGTATGTATAGAATAATGTTAGTGTGTGTGTGATCCTCTAAGCTAAGGTAAGTCAGGGCTTTTAATGACACTTGGCTACCCTCATAAGCGTCGTTTTGAGTTCCGTAATGGTATTCCGGATTGCTAATCGACCAATTAAACACTGACACCTGTTTAATAAAAATTTTTGCTATGCAAATATTTGTGAAACAAGCCCTACATTTTTTGACAAACTACTGCGAGACATAACTTTGCAATGATTGAAGTAGTTTACTTAAGACAGACATCTGTACCCTCAGTCCAAGTTTTACCTACTCTATCAACTTGAACAATTCGTGTTTTTTCTCTCTTTTGTAAGAAGACAAGATGAGAAAACAACAATGCGTTACGTAGAAATGATCTAAACGAGTTGTCTCATCGTAAAAATACGACTTGCCCTATGCTGCTCTTACTTACTACACAAGATAGCGCGGACAAAGAGATTATAGGTTCTCAAATAGAAGCCTTGTTACGTAAGACGAAACGTAGGATAAACTCTCGGTAGGCGATAAGTGATGGACGTGAGATATCGGTGCAGATGGAGAGGGCAATTTAGCATTTTATATTTTTGATATGATATGCACAATGTTAAAAAAGTAAATTTTAATAAAAATATAACTATTGACGTCCCTTCTGTCTTTTTTTCTTTCTTTGTTGACTGATAGAACAAATATTGTATGTAACCAGATTTTACATCCCAAAAAAATTACAGGAACTGGAAAAAATTACCACATGAGTGGAGCTGCGGGCGGCCGCTAGCTAACTATTTAAATACTATTCCAACGTGTTTACTGGCTTCATTTGAATACAATTCCCGGATTTGATAAGTACATCACGGCAGTTCCAATTATCCTTTTAGTTCCGAGTCAGTGGGACCGAGTTGCTCCCATTGACCCATTGATCATCGGGGTAAATGCGGATTTCCAGGTATTCCTATTTTATTCTTGGCATCTTGGCTTAACGAGTTCTAAAGATGGTACCGATAGCTTAACTTGCCCCCCAAGCCACGTAGATGCCAACTTTTATTAGTGCTATATATTTGTGGTTTATGTGTTTCTCTCAAATGGTATGAGGAAATATGCAATTACAACTACAAAGTGACCTCAAAACTAGTGTTTTTACAAGGTGCCTTCACACAAAACGATCTTGAACTCCCAAGCTTGAACTTTGTACTTTCTGCTTTGGTGTATTCTGACCTGAGCCAAGATAGTGATCAATGTACAAAACTGGTATGGTTAAGCAACGATATACGCTTATTTGTGTAATGTTCAGCACAAATTTTTGTAGTTTTTTTATAGAACGAATGTATTCAACGCGTGCTTTGACACGCCACGTTATAAGTGTAGTGAAAGGTACTTCTACATAGCAAAATAAACAAACTATACTCGGATTTTTTATTAGACGAAGCTAGATGACGTTTACTGTGTTGTCAGTTTTTGATGAAATATAAATAGTGTTGTGACAAAGTGAATGATTGAAAAAACTCCTGAATGAATGAAATTGCCTCGTTTTTCTAGTGAATAGTGTTAGCGATTATTTATTGAAATACGATTAATCAACGCTTACGCGTTATGAAGTGTTATTATGATTATCCATAAACCACGTGGACTTTACTTTGTAAACACATGATTTATGGAAATGGTTGGATGCAGGTACTTGTAATAACTTTTATAAATTAATATTATAATTACAAGAATGTTATCATTTTAAGTGAACACTTTAATTTGTAAAATATGAAAACAGTTGCTTTTGGCTGGCAGCCGCCATCTTGTTGTTTACGAATGTTCGTTGGTATAAAGGTAGATGGCGGCTGTCCCAGCAACAGTCTTGGTCTACCCGTCGTCCTGACAAGTTCTAGTTATGGCTCCATGATGTTACCCTGTTATGCAAAACCTGCATATAAAAGCTAAGTACCTACCAATTGTGATTAAAATAAGTATTCAGTTGTATCAGTGCTTATTAATGGTTAATAAATATGATTATTGTTTAATAAAGTATGTTTCACTAACAATAGTTAGTGTGCCGAACTTGACTTGACGTGCTTGGTTGAGGATCCATATCGTTCGCGCGAAACAATATAGCAACAAAATACACAACAATTACCACAAACACAACGTAACGAAAAACTTTTCAAAAACAGCGTGAGCGCAAAAAAACATTCGTGCTATCAGACCAGAGGTTAGAAGCCCAATTACAAACAAAATGATGACCGACGCGCGTGGCGTTCATCGGTGTTGGCACTAGTCGCCACGCCGCACTTTGTAATAAACCGTCAAAAAACTGATTGTAGTTTCATACTACAAGTGACTTATATCAGAGCACTTTTATACATTTTTTTATGCTAATTTCAATATTATTTAATAGTTTGAAATGATTAACTATTCACTCATTGTTCATTCATCTGATTGAACGAGAACTGAACTCAGCACTATTACTTTAAATAAGGCAACATTATTTTACATAGTGACATTAGCTACTGTCAGTCGGTATCGTCTAATTAAAAATCCGACTATAGTGGGAATAACGCTATTCGTCAAATAAAAAATGTCAGTCCTTGTTTATGACAAGCCTAAAAAGCAAAATGGATATATTTTTATTTGACGGATAATTATCCGTAGATTGAAAAAATTGCCCCCAGATAGATTAGGTTTTTCCGACACTTTACCATCGTATAAAGATACGATTACACAAACAATGGTCTAGATTCGCTGTATTTAATCAGCTAAGGTTTGCCCTCGGCTCTGCTCGAGTGGCAATAAGTGAAAATGAACCGTTTCTTTATTAGTTTAGGGGGTTACTGTCTACAGCTATTAAGGTCGGGACCGTTGTGTCTATAAAGATTACGCGACGAAAAAACATAATAATATGTGATGAAGTTTATTGGACCATATGGGCACCCTTATATCACTTGTGCTATTTCTAGGTTTCTGATAAAATAAAATAAATACCTACATTTTATTTTAATACCTAACGTAACTTCTGTAAGCCAGGTACCAAATCTTAGGCTTGCGAACGTGCCTGTAACTACCTTTTAAAGCATTTTTTAAGGCAGTGCTTGTATTCATCTTAGTGTCGTTTGAACTTAAAAATCGTTTCAAAATAAAAACTTAAATAATTTTAGTTTCCAACTCGGCTGTATTTTTTTTTATAGTTTGATACCGCCTATCTTCGTCGTTAATGAAACAAATTGAAAATATGTTTTTATTTGAAAGGTACAATAATAATATCGGTCCCATATAAAATTGATCAAAATCGGTTCACCAGTTTGGTCATGAAATTAGTTTTTCAAGTTTTTTAAACTGCGGTATGGGTGCCGGTGAAATTACTGGCACGTGAGGCTGAATATCTGTAGGCCTCCAGTTGATGGACGCAGGGCAGTGCATCGTAGGGCAACGAGGCATTGCTTTGTTATAGGCGATGACTTGTTCCATCAGCTAGTAACATTTTAAAAAAACTTATAACATTATTTTTTTTTTGCTAGTTGCGACAATGGCCTATTTATCCAAGAAAAATGCGAAAAGGTAAGTAAATAAGCTTTAATATAGTATGATAAGCAATCAACATTCAAATATCCCGATAGGCCTGATAGGTTTCGTAATCCAACGATTGTTTTATCAATTTTGATGGTGATTGGCCCATTGATTGACCTACTGGGAGTCTGATTGGTTTTAGGAATAGTATGTTTAGCTAAATGTTCTGCAAAAGTAAGCGTTCAGTGGTTTGTTCTGGTGATCTCGCTGAGTCCGCATTCTATTATCAAATTGGCTAAGCCAAATACATAACTCACAGCGGATTCAGCGATTGCCTGAACAAATTGTGTTGCAAGAAAGCACCGCTGATGGATGTTTTGATAGACTCTCAAATCAAGAGGCCTCTCCTATTTTTTCTCCATGAAATTCACGAAGTCTATTGTATTCACGTCTATTGACGTATCTTAAATTCCAGAAGCACAATAGGTTGACAATATTGTCAGCGTAGGTGGGCTGTAGATGGATGGGGGAAGTTGGCAAGTTTATCATACGCACTTGATGTGCGGGCAGGTTTTTCCGCAAGTAGGCCGCTGGTGGGCTCTTTTTGCGTGACCCTTGACACGTGTTGCTCGAACTTTTTTAGGTTCTACAACACGCCGGTTTCCTCACTATGTTTTTCTTCACCGTTTTGAGAGTACTGGCATAGTGCACATAAATTTTTCGACAGAAAACTCATTGGTAAACGAGTGGATTTGAACCCACGACCTTCGGATCGGAAAGCGGGGCTCTACCACTAGACCACCAGTGCTCTAACTGATGGATGGGGGAATTCTAAGAACGTGTATGGCAAAGGTCAGACGCAAAAAAAAATCAAAACAGTTGACATCTCTTACCTCCTCATATACTGGAACTTGATGACGATGAAGATCAGCAGAGTGTTCGCAGCCAGCGAGGCGGTCAGCACA
Organism: Thera obeliscata; assembly: GCA_947578465.1. Classification (NCBI taxonomy): domain Eukaryota; kingdom Metazoa; phylum Arthropoda; class Insecta; order Lepidoptera; family Geometridae; genus Thera; species Thera obeliscata. The sequence continues at coordinate 14,124,608 of OX387912.1, read as the reverse complement.
GCTACGTATAGCACTATGATGACCACGTCTGGATGGTAGAAAATCGCCAGGTCTAGTGGTGGGATCCATACTTCTGAGTCATTCCTCCTTGAGGAGTTCATGAGCTGATCTTCTGGGAGGCCTGATGATACGTTCATAGACATTTTGAATGTCTATTTAGGGTCATCACGTTACACAAGGTAAGAATTTAATTTTATGAACATTTTTCATCATTCGCTCACTATTTTGTAACACACTATGACACACTTTAGTTCACTGTTTGTCACCTTTTTCAAATTCGGTTATATTTGAAATTTTTCATGGTTTTATTCACATTTGTAGCTTTTGACACTAATTTTAAGCATAGTTTTTATCTGGCACACAGTTTAGCATTGCTTTAGAAAGTTATTGATTTTACGGAGCTTTTCTCGTCAGTTCAATGACCTAGCGAATAATCTAATTAGTATGGAAAATATCGGATGTTGCTTGAATGTAACTCATTTATGCTGTTTATGAGAAGAAGATAGAATTTCAGTTTCGGGTGAAGACAATGAAAGCTAATTAGCGCATGAAATTAGGGTAAGATCATTAAGCAAGATAACATGATATTCATATTTCTATATGAAAATATCTACAAAAGTTTTATTCCATCAGAGTATAAGCTTTGTTTAATTTAAAACTGGATAATTCTGTGTAAAATGTTCATAAGTATTTGTAAAGTTGGAATAATAGTGTTCTCCTTCAGGATTTAATATTAATTTACACGCTAGCATGGTTATTTTTTCAGCACTAACTACCTGGTGCCCAACAGCCAGAACTCTTGGCGCCTTGCCCGTTTTACTAGTTCATTTAAATTTAAATGTAGTTAAATACATCATTAAATAATAACATTTTACAGTAACATTGTAAAAAGAAAACCTAAATAGTTCATAAATATGTGTCAAATGCAAGAAAAAAGCCTCTTTGAGGCGAACTTAAAATCCTTTCACCACACTTGGTTCGAAAGAATCAGTGACACAACAAAAAGAAGAAGTAACTTTGTTCTATTTTTCTCTGGTCTTCTTGGTTGCTATCCTCTGCTAACATTCCGATGTCACAATAAGCTCAAAACTTCAATAACTTCTGGTAATTTTCAACACAACGGGACACTATAGTACCTGGGACAGGATTTTAGATGGAATAGACTTGACAAGCACCTATATCATCATGCTAGCTTAGTTTACTTAATCCACAGGAAAAATATTGTCAATACTTAGCAGACTTAGCCTCGGGTTTTTCACGATGTTTTCCTACACCACTTGACAGCATGCCTATGCATGCCGAGTTACTTACCTACTTGTTTTAAACCTATCTAAATTTTTTTACCTACAACAATATTCATTTACCTACTAAATTTATCAAAATTAAGTAAAAATGTATTTTCTTCTGAGAAATAAATGTCTTTAACCTGACTACCACTGGGCTAACAGTGCTTCCATTATAACAATTAATGTAAAACCTAAAAAAAGATAAAACACATAAAAAATGCTTTTAAAAGTTTATAGTATCCGAAAGCTCGAGCGCACGGAAACAGTGACATCGTTAAATCGTGTTTAGACTGTTGACCGACAACGTGATTACTGTAATGTAAACCAATGCTTATTATGACAGGTGATTAGGAGTCATAAATAACTGGTGTTGAAGAATAATTATTGTTTCAGTCAGGCAACTGGTAGATAAAAATGCTTTGATTTACAACTCGTGCTAATAAAGATACGAATCAATCACTATTGCTCACAAAATTATCTTTAACTCGTGCTTATTTTTATGTAACTAGCTGAAGAAATAGGCATTAATGACTCACTTGATGCTATGTGGTAACCATTGCCTCGTATGTCACGCACTCAGGAACTTGCCCTACGTACTGCCCTGCGTCCATCAACTTGAGGCATATAGTTCAGACTCACGTGCCAGTAATTTCACCGGCACCCATACCCTTCAAACACAGCGATGTTGCTTCACGGCCGAAATAGGCATGATAGTAGGACGAGCCCTTCACAAATAGCTACTACTACTAACATTTTTGATTGCGAAAATGTATGATTATTTTTTTTCTTTAACCGTGCGTTTACACCTATTTCTAAGAAAAATAACTCAAAGTAAGCCCAAGCATGAGAGTGCTAAGTGTTCTATGGTGGCGATCAGTAAACCAAATATGACAGCGTTATTTGATTAGTTCCACTGATTGCTACCGCAGAACACTTAGCTGCACACAAGCTTGAAGAAGCAACTCAAATGCAGATCGAAACGCGAACTGTTTTGCAAACCAAATCTCTGTTTGCATATCGGTTCAGTTTGAGTCAAATTCTGAAATACGAGCCCTAGTTACAGCTCTATTTATTTTCTCAGCAAATGCACTTAAATAGCTAACGAATGATACGCTGACTGAATTTCCTCTTTACGAAGTCGTCGTTGAAAGTGTAAGCTTCTGTTATTATTCCATGAGTTTTAGATGTTATTTGAAACCTTTTGGTACCTTAATTGACAGGAAGTGTGGACTTTGTTACTAAATTGTTAATAGAAGGTATTATTAATTAATATTAAGATGATTAGGTTCATAAAAATATTATTTGTTTTGTTACCGTTACAAAAATACACAATTATTCAGAGATCAATAAATCAATACTGTAGTTGGATTTCCATCAGTTGCTTGAACTCCAACCTTCAAGCCTCAATCTTCAAGCTGTAAAAACAAGAGTGGGGAAGATTGGGGTTTGCAAGCAAGCGAGTGGTTATTCAAGCAGGCATTCGGTTTTGAACCGTCGACAAGACAAGTCCACTTAGTTCGTCTCGGCGATAGCCATGTACAAGTTTAGCTTAATGTATCTAGATCCATAAAGTACTCAAGTTGTTAATAAAATTGAAGAAAAGGCTATAAAGTGGTTTGAATTCTACATCCTCGGTCTTCTCTGTTAGTGGATCTTTCAAGTCAGAAGTGGGTAGAATCAAGGTACCTACGTAATATTTTTTATATTGTTTCAAAGTAATAGCTGTAATTCTTACAATTATCTGGTAAAAACGCATGTATAGTTTATCGTGTGACACACATGGCCAAGGCTACTCTTTGGTAGTGTTATCACACGATTGCTATAATTTATTTGGTTGAGTAAATGCATTCAGAGGTTATCGTGTGGCACACATGGCCAGGGCTACTCTTTGGTAGTGCTACCACACGATAGCTGTAGTGTTTTTTAGTTTTTTTTTTAGTAAATTCATACACAAGTTGTCGTGTGGCACACATGGCCAGGGCTACTCTTTGGTAGTGCTACCACACGATAGCTGTAGTGTATTTTAGTTTTTTTTTTTTGTAAATACATACACAAGTTGTCGTGTGGCACACATGGCCAAGGCTACTCTTTGGTAGTGCTACCACACGATTGTTGTAGTGTATTTTAGTTTATTAATTACATACCTACGTTGTTGTGTGGCACACATGGCCAAGGCTACTCTTTGGTAGTGCTACCACACGATAGCGGTTGTTATTCTAAGAAAGATAAATGCATGCATAGGTTATCACGTGGCGCACATGCCAAGGATACCCTTGGGTGATGCTACCACATTAAATGTGACTAAGCACTGCTCGTATTTCTTTTATCTACCATAGATTGTCATAAAAAAAGAAATACTGTAGTTGGTTATCGAATAAATCATCCCTTTTATATATTTCTTTTCATGCGACGGCGAGGAGAAACCAACGGAGAATGACGTGTGTCATCCGACCATGGCCGCAATAGAACATGGACCACCCGGACATGGAGCATCAAGAAGATTGGACTCGACACTGGAACGCGACTCAATGCCACTACACCGAAACTGGACTAGCTGGGCGATTGCAAGTTGTAGCCGTTCGTTGCTGTTTCACATCGTGAACAGCAGGATGAAGTAAACGAAACTGCAAGACATTTCAGTAGAAAATTAACACGTGAGTTCACGTCTCAATTCCCAAAGATTTTTAATATTGGCTCATCAAGTACTAGAGTAGATTCAGCACTGATGCTAAACTGAAACGATATACCTAAATTAAATAATATATGACTTAGGTTAATGGTGTGAACCATGAATGTGTAATGGTCATGTGAGGGTGTGTGTGTGAATGTTGTATCAGAAACTTAATATTCCGATGATAACGATAGTGGGTAAGAAGTGAAATATAAAAAAAAAGGGGGAGTTTTTTATGATTTTAGGTTGCTTACGAGCTTAGCGGTAGATAGGCATTTTTTTCTCACTTTTGCAAAGAGTATATTTACGGAGTATACTGGAAGAATTCTATCGGATTTAACTGGTATTCTATGTATGTACGTATCCCTGGGACATCTTCTGGTCTTCTCCTGTTGGTAGGTGCGTACCTACCCTCAGTTTCTTATCGAGGTTGTTTCTAAAAGTGCGGTTGTGATTAGTATAGATTTATTTGTCCTAAAGGTGGTTTTTAAAATTTTCGATACAGTTTGTCCAAATGGCGAATACTATTCAAGAAAATAGGAGTGGTCCAAGGTTCAAATACGTTTCTGGTAAAGATAGGTACCTACGTTGTCAGTTTTTTGTTTTACTTTTATTTATTTATTTGGATATGCATTGGATTGCAGCGACCTTGTCTGGGTCATTAGACAGATGATGTGACGTCTGAGGTGGGGGCAAGTTTTATCATTAATATCATTCCAGTAGGTGCCACCGTGAGAACAGTAGCAGGAATATAAGAATAATAGGAAATAGAGGCGCTAAGAAAAATAGTAGATGGTTACTTGTTTGTTTATTTAAATCACCACAAAATTACGCACAAAAATAAATATAGGTTCAAACAAACAAAATATTCTCCCTCGTGCTTACTCACTGAAGGTTGCCTCCAGTACTAAACTGGTAAACTGGTATTATAAATAGGAAAGGTAATGAAAATAATTGACGAATATTATATTATAAATAGGAGGGGTAATGAATAAAGACAGGTATAATGATATAGGTAGGAAACCACATCACACACTTAATATTTATTTACTAGTTATCAGGGTTTTCAAAATTGACTTAAAAGTCTAGAAAAGTAAACTAGGTGCACAATTAATCTTAAGGTGGGTACTTTGCAACTAAACGTTTAATAGTCTATGACGTTGACTCCTCGATCTAACTAAGTATAAGAACTTTTATGTAGACGCGAAGGATCTCTGCTTCGGCTGATCACAATACTGGTTTGGCGACAATGGCATTCAGTTGAGGTTTGGAATGACTTAAGACTACCATGCTCTTGGTTACGATTGGACAAATTCATAATTATCCAATCCTTCGTAGGAATGAAGGATCGTTTTCAACCTAAAATCGGTTAGTATTAATTATCAGAAAACAAAACAACAGTTTATACTACAAATATTTTGTTAATGCAGTATATTTTTTTTATACCGTGATCTATCCGATTGCAGTATAACTTACTCAACATCGTTCATTATGAAAGGTAAACTGCAGTGGTAGAATCTGCGAAGGGATTAAAAATTAGCCTCAGCAGTTAAAAGGAAATAAGTTAAAATCATGTTCATTTATTATTGATTGTCTAAGGGGTGTTAAAATGCCAAAGTGCAGTGGGTCTAGTTCAGATAGATAGATGGATAGATAGATAACACTTTATTGCAAACAAGGATACCTCATTGGAGCTTGTTACTAAGTATAAATCGTTAGTTCAATGCCTATTAAATCTGTACATAAAGTACTACTTTACAGAATTAAACTTACCTACTACATAAGTTTATGAATCATCGTTTCAATTTTATCCATACCCTTTTCAGGGTGAATTTTGTTATGGGTAGAATTTTTTTTGTGCGTAGGAAGTTGCTATCCAGTGACGTTCAACAAAGGATGAAACCGTCGTTTTGTACGAGCTAGTGGTCAGAAAATATTATAATTGCTCTTTCTTTATGCGTGCGGTTTTCAGAAAAGTAGATAGGTCTGTTAGGCCTTTCAATCTTCCATCTTGCAGTGCCTAGCCTATCTGGCTGGTGCTTTTGTTAGCAATGCCTAGTCGTATAAAAATAATAATTGAAAAAACAAAAAAAAAAATACCTTTTAAACGACGACAAAAAGCTGTTTCTTGGCCTTGCTGGCGTTAGCTATGTCTGTTAAGACGGTAGATGTCTTTTATGTTGTGACTCATCGAGGTACACGTACTACGTCAGCTGTTGTTAAAACAACGTGTTTTAGATCCTCCTATGTTTCAGTTGTCAAATGTGATGAGTTTCTTATTTCAACACTGTTGCCTCTGGCATTAGGTTCCAGGTTTCAATTTGGTTCTTGAAACTGGATTTTTGTGTCTTTATTGGTCAAAATGTTTTAAATCAACGGCGACGAGACACATCACTAGTCGAGAATTCAAGATCGAAAAAAAAAAGATGACATTTGAAAGAAAGAAAGAAAATACATTTATTTGACATAAGTAAGACAGATAAAACAAACAAAACACACAGAACGGACAACTGAAAGCAGGCAGGCTACCTAAGAAGGTAATAATACATACAAAACTGGGCACAGAACACGCTATTACGATCACAATAACAAGAAAACTGGGTCCCAACCAGTCCCGTCCTGTGCTGAATGGTTAAAGTCTAAAGAGATTATTATGTCAAATAGGCCCCGACTCAGCTTTTTGCTGCTTGATATGGTAGTAGCTACCATGTCAAGCAACGCTGGTTTTCAGGCATCGAAATGAGTAGATGGTTGTTCCGCGTGTTTTATAGGAATACGGAGTTCTTAGCTATAAACAAATGGGTAGTTTTCGCTGAAATAGTGAGGAGGTATCATATTGGTTGACATGAGCTCTATCGCATCCATTTTACATCGTTGATGGAGAAGAAAATAGCTGCAAATTTGTCCTGGTCCTTTGTGTTAAGCGAATAGATCTAGAATTTCCGATCTGCATAAGTCATTAATCTTAATAGTAATGTTGCGATTTTACTTAATTACGGTTAGACACTAAGAGTATAAAAGTAATTAATGACAGCAAAATTAAAAACCTTTTTATTATTATTATTGCGGATAGCCAAAAAAAAAAGTACTAAGTAGAAACTGGTTGATAATCCTTAGTTAAAACACAAATGGAACTGGGAAGATAGATTAATGATGACCTTATTAAACTTTAAGTCTGTCTGTCCGTCGCGCTTTCACGCCAGAAATAATGAACTGATTTAAATGACATTAGGTACACAGTGTAGAAATTGAGAAAGGGCATAGACTACTTAAAAATAAAAGGATGGTAAGGGGTTGAAAAGAGGGTTGAAAAGATTTTAAATGAGTGAGCGATGCAAGTATGTGTTATGTTGTGACAATTATTATTAAGATTCCATTATATAAGTATTAAATCCATTATATATGTAAGTAATAAAATCATATTAAAAGCCTTTATTAATAAATAAAAATAAATGAGACGTGAACCACCAATAGAAAAATGGATGAAATGGATATAGCACTGATGAAATGATTTCTTTTGATCACACTACAAATAAGTGTGCATTAAACAGAAAAATGGATGAAATGGATATAGCACTGATGAAATGATTTCTTTTGATCACACTACAAATAAGTGTGCATTAAATTGAAAAATGGATGAAATGGATATAACAATGATGAAATTATAACTTTTGATCACACTACAAATGAGTGTGCATTTGTTGATACATTCAATTACACTTTCTGTCGACTAGCTTAGCTTAGCTTAGCTTAGATTAGCTTAGATTAGCTAGATGAACAATTAAATAAATAATTATTAAACGCAAGTTATTACATGATGTCTTAGTTTCAGGTCAATTATTAGTATTGTTTAACGATTAACATTGTGTTAACGATTATTTTATTAAAAGAAAAAAGTTTTTAATCATCTATCTAGCTACTATAGCACAAATTCTACTTAATTTGGGGCTAGATAGTGTTGTGTGGATGGTCCACAATAATTATTTATTCAGTATGGTCAGTATGGTTAGTATGGTTAGTATGGTCAGTATGGTTAGTATGATCAGTATGGTTAGTATGGTCAGTATGGTTAGTATTGTAGTATTGTAGTATTTTAATTTTGATTTTGATTTTATTTTGATTTTGATTTTGATTTTTTACTTTTGTTACTCATGTTTCTCGTGTTACTCATGTTGCTCATGTTACTCATGTGGCTGGTGTTACTTATGATACTGATGTTACTCATATGGCTGATGTTACTGACGTTGTAGATGTTACTGAAGTAACTAATTTTAATGATGTTACTGATGTGACTGATTTAAATGAAGTTACTGATGTTACTGATGCTACTGATGTGACCGATGTGTCTGATGTGACTGATGTGACTAATGTGACTGATGTGACTGATGTGACTGATGTGACTGATGTGACTGATGTGACTGATGTGACTAATGTTGATAATGTTGATAATGTTGATAATTTTGATAATGTTGATAATGTTGATAATATTGATAATGTTGATAATGTTGATAATGTTGATAATGTTGATAATGTTGCTAATGTTGCTAATGTTGATAATGTTGCTAATGTTGATAATGTTGATAATGTTGATAATGTTGATAATGTTGATAATGTTGATAATGTTGATAATGTTGATAATGTTGATAATGTTGATAATGTTGCTAATGTTGCCAATGTTGATAATGTTGATAATGTTGCTAATGTTGATAATGTAGATAATGTTGATAATGTTGATAATGTTGATAATGTTGATAATGTTGATAATGTTGATAATGTTGATAATGTTGATAGTATTGTAGTATTTTGATTTTGATTTTGATTTTTTTTACTTTTGTTACTCATGTTTCTCATGTTTCTCGTGTTACTCATGTTGCTCATGTTACTCATGTTGCTCATGTTACTCATGTGGCTGATGTTCCTTATGATACTGATGTTACTCATGAGGCTGATGTTACTGACGTTGTAGATGTTACTGAAGTGACTCATTTTAATGATGTTACTGATGTGACTGATTTAAATGAAGTTACTGATGCTACTGATGTGACCGATGTGTCTGATGTGACTGATGTGACTGATGCTACTGATGTGACTGATGTGACTGATGTGACTGATGTGACTGATGTGACTAATGTTGATAATGTTGATAATGTTGTTAAGGTTGATAATGTTGATAATGTTGATAATGTTGATAATGTTGATAATGTTGATAATGTTGATAATGTTGATAATGTTGATAATGTTGATAATGTTGATAATGTTGATAATGTTGATAATGTTGATAATGTTGATAATGTTGATAATGTTGATAATGTTGATAATGTTGATAATGTTGATAATGTTGATAATGTTGATAATGTTGATAATGTTGATAATGTTGATAATGTTGATAATGTTGATAATGTTGATAATGTTGATAATGTTGATAATGTTGATAATGTTGATAATGTTGATAATGTTGATAATGTTGATAATGTTGATAATGTTGATAATGTTGATAATGTTGATAATGTTGATAGCGTTGATAGCGTTAATAATGTTGATAGCGTTGATAACGTTGATAACGTTATTAACGTTGTTGATAATGTTTAGAATACTGATAATGATTGTTAATAATTAAAGCTATTGATAATAAGAGGTTGATAAAGTTCATGATAATGTTCGTTGATTATGTTCATTGATAATATTCGTGGTTTGTTGATAATTTTCTTTGCATGTTGTTAAGTATTGTTGAATTGATAAAGTTGAATAGTTAATAATATAAAGGTATATAATATATTGATATTGTAAGTATATTGTTCGTATTGGTACCTAGTTGATACAAATGTTTGAAAAAAATGTGGATGTTTAACAAAATGGTCACTTTGTTTATTGTTTTGATGAATCATTACAAACGTGTTATTTCATAAACTATGTATCTATCACGAGGTCGTGACTGTTTATCAGGATGGACGAACTTGTAAGCTTCTGTTATTATTCCATGAGTTTTAGATGTTATTTGAAACCTTTTGGTACCTTAATTGACAGGAAGTGTGGACTTTGTTACTAAATTGTTAATAGAAGGTATTATTAATTAATATTAAGATGATTAGGTTCATAAAAATATTATTTGTTTTGTTACCGTTACAAAAATACACAATTATTCAGAGATCAATAAATCAATACTGTAGTTGGATTTCCATCAGTTGCTTGAACTCCAACCTTCAAGCCTCAATCTTCAAGCTGTAAAAACAAGAGTGGGGAAGATTGGGGTTTGCAAGCAAGCGAGTGGTTATTCAAGCAGGCATTCGGTTTTGAACCGTCGACAAGACAAGTCCACTTAGTTCGTCTCGGCGATAGCCATGTACAAGTTTAGCTTAATGTATCTAGATCCATAAAGTACTCAAGTTGTTAATAAAATTGAAGAAAAGGCTATAAAGTGGTTTGAATTCTACATCCTCGGTCTTCTCTGTTAGTGGATCTTTCAAAAGATATTAGGTATGCTACGTTTAAACAGATGCTAAGAAGTGACTAAGACGTATCATCGCATAGAACTGGCACTTATAACCTGCTCTACTCACCTTAACTTACATAGGTACGTCTCAAAGTGTTTTGGTGGCATTTTGACTTTGACTTTGGCATGTACCTACAAGTACAAGTAAGAATTCGCAATACCAATTTGTGAGATCCATTCTTCAATAATTGCATCATCCAATTCTCATTTTATAAATAATCGGTTCAGTACCACAAGCTCTTTCTGGCATTGTCTCTGGCACAGGTTTAGAGTCTCTGTGAGTGCTCACCAGCGTATTATACTGTGTGTGTGGCGTTACGACGAAGGATTTATTTATTCAGCACTCACACAGACTCAAAACCAGAGCCAGATACAGAGCCAGACAGAGCTTGTGGTAGGCTTACTGCTATTCTACCACAAAAACGAACAAATAAAATTAGGTATGGACGTTTTGAGTTACATTGTGGGTAGATCACGGATGCGGAACGTTAGGGCGCTTGTACACGCTTCGAAAAAACGCCGGGTCTACCCAAGAATTCGTGTCGTAACTAGAAAATAACTGTGTATACACTGCTCGCAGCGGTGCATGAAGAAAATCTTATCTGCGCAAGACACGACGCGGCGAACCTTGTTGCAGAGCGGCGGAGTTTTCGTGTGTGGAACAGACAAAATTCTTGTCGTCTACACGAAGAATTTGTCTTGTCTGCCGCAGGAACGGCAAATCAAAATGTGTACACGACACGATTTTTTTCGTGCAGTCGTCAGTCGGGCGTAGGGCGCGCAAGTAATAACAAGCACAACTAAAACTACCTGGCTGGGCTGGCTCAACCCTACTACACCACCCCCCGCTGCTCCGCAACAACGTTCCCCGCGTCGTGTCTTGCGCAGATAAGATTTTTTTCGTGCACCGCTGCGAACAGTGTACACAGTTATTTTCTAGTTACGACATGAATTCTTGGGTAGACCCGGCGTTTTTTATTAGCGTGTACAAGCGCCCTTACTGAGTTGGCTCGCAGTGTAAAAAATGAAAATTCAATAGAAACCTTCGTCAGATATGACGGGGACGAGACCTGAATTTAAATTCAAATTCAAATTCTGTTCATTAAAATCATTACAGAATAATTTTCCAATGCGCTACACTACGTACTATAAAATAGAATAATAAAAAGGTAACATGGAGATCAAAGAGAACTAAAATAAAATAACTTTGGAAGTATTTGTACAATAAAGAAAACAAAATTATATGTACTACCTACCTACCTACTTATGCAGGTATTATAAAAATAAATAATCTTGTACCTAATTAATTACCTAAACATATGTTATTAATAACAACCTAACTACCTAGTTTTATTAAATATCTAGCACGCTATATCATGAATTGGCATTGCAAACAATCGTTGGCCCAGATTAACAAATTAACATTATTAAAGTATTGAAATTCCTTGTTTTTGAAACTCCTTCAGGGAAAAAGAGTGAAAAAAAACTACAGCCATCATAATAATAAGATAAAAATAAAGTCTCCTGTTTTAGTTAACCTTGAAATAATATTAAAAAAAATACTATGAATTGTTGCATGTTTTTTACGACTCCAATAGGTACCTACTGCCAAAAATCAGGCAGTTTTTATAAGAGAGGAAAATGTTGTAGTATTTGACATAGTAAACACTCCTTAGTTCAAATTTGTCTTGCGACATCGTTCGTTGATATGTAACCCTCTCTAGTGTGACAATAAGAGTTGCTTGAGTGTGCACGCCCCTTAATGGATGCGCATTCTCAGTGCTCTGTAATGTTATTCCATTTTTATTCAAATCTAAATATTTCGAAAAGCACATACAAAATGCTGTTTACTCTGAACGAAGTCTTCCTATTTTTGTAGTTTTATAAAAATCTACACAACACCAACACTGCGGTCACCAATCCGCCTGCCAAGCGTGGTGACTATGGCAAACCCCCCCCCATGATGAACACGAACACGAGACGGCCCCTAGTTCCCGGCAGTTCTGCTATTCCTGGCATAGGTGGCGGCCACGGTAACGGCAGAACAAGGGGTGCGAAGAATCTCCGGCAGAGATCCAGCCACCAATGCACAAGCTCAAAGTCGCGCAACGAGCTATGGAGAGAGCTATGCTGGGAGTTTCACTACGTGATAGAATCAGAAATGAGGATATCCGTAGAAGAACCAAGGTCACCGACATAGCTCGTAGAGTTAGTAAGTTGAAGTGGCAATGGGCAGGCCATATAGCTCGAAGAACCGACAACCGTTGGGGAATAAAGATTCTCGAATGGCGACCACGAACCGGAAGACGAAGCGTAGGGCGCCCACCCACCAGATGGACCGACGATCGTGGCAAGTCGATGGATGGAAATTGCTCAGAATCGTTCTTCCTGGAAATGTGTAGGGGAGGCCTATGTCCAGCAGTGGACTTCTTCAGGCTGATAATGATGATGATGATAAAAATCTAACATAGCACGCGCTTGAAATCCTTTGAAACCACACTGAATTGAAAGACTAAAGACACGATAAGAAGAATTACGCGCTGAAAAGAAAGGTCACTCCGTTTTATATTATATTTATTTGAAGATAAATAAACGTTGACTATAAATAAATAAATATTGTCGACAATCTACCCGACCCTATCTAGCCCCAAACCAAGCAGAGCTTGTACTATGAGAACTGGATAGCTCAATAATACTATTGCTTTTCTAAATACTGTATCTGTCTCTCTCCTACTTGAGTGAGCGATGCGTCGTCCGCGTGGACAGCTGTATGACGTTGTCACGTTCAACTATCGTCAGTAAATCGACTTTACAGACAACCGATTATTTTTACTTCATATGTCTTCTATAACTACTTTTACTTTTTACACTAGTTTTTTCAAACCAGTGCCAGTGTGGTGAAAAAACTTAATACCAAACAGGCTCCTTTAAAGCATTTGATACATATTTATAGAACTTTTTAGGTTCTACGACATGCCAGTTTCCGCACTATATTTTCCTTCACCGTTTGAGAGTACTGGCATAACGCACAATATATTTTTTCGTCAGAAAACTCATTAGCGCACGACTGACACTGAACCCACTACCATTAGACCACCAGTGCTCTCGGTATTTGTATCGGCTATATAATACAAAATGCTTGCTTTGAAAAGTTTAAAATCTTATCGTGTTTTCTTTAATAAAACCTGTCAAAATAACTTTTCTATTAGTTCGAAATCATAACAACCATAAAGTATTAAAACTATATAAGTCAACACCTATGAATATAAAACACATAAAATGTTAATCTTTGATGTCGAACTCGATCGTTAAAATATCGGTTAAACGTTTTTTTGGGTAATAAAATAAATGCCATGAATCATGAAACTCTAGATCTCGACGAATAGTTTTAAAGTCACGTGAATGTTATAGTCTATTTTGAGACGTTTAAAAAACTACAACCATGCCAAGTACCTACTTTACCGTCTTCTTCTTATTGAAACTATTACACAAGTAGGTATTTGTCGTGTACATTATACCTTATTTTATTATTTCCGACGTTTCGGCTATGTTGCAATAGCCAAGGCACAAAACAGTATATAGCCATGTTTTCGGGCAGACTGGATTACTGGAGCATTGAAATGAGTGCTACCGTCGTTGAAGAGTGCAGATAGCATCTATAACTACCCTCATTTGATTTTCTTTTTCCATAATGTAACACAAATAAAATAAGGTTATATACGCAATAATTACCCGTGTAATTGTTTCAATACGTCTTCTTCTTATAATATCATGTCATTAGTTTTTTTTTATACTACTTGCTGATGGAACAAGCATAATATGGCCCACCTGATGTCAAGCAGTAACCATCGCCTATAACAAAGCGTTGCCTCGTAGGTCACGCACGTCTGGAACGTGCCTTACGATGCACTGCCCTGCGTCCATCAACTTGAGGCTTACAGATGTTTCACCTCACGTGCCAGTAATTACACCGCCACCCACAACCTTCAAACCGAAACACAGCGATGCTGCTTCACGGCAGAAATAGGCATGGTGGTAATACTTCCCCGGACGAGCCCTTCACAAGGAGCTCTACTACTGCTACTGCTACTACTACTACTACTACTGCTTAGTTCCTTCGAACCAAGTGTGGTGAAGGAATATTAAATCGGCACAAAAAAGCACTTTTCGTAACCATGCAACGTATAATGTACCTCTGATAAAAGCGGGAAATAAACTAGGTAAGTACCAACCTTACATATCTTACCTTATCTTGCCAAAGGTTAATTTTGCTATTCAAGCGTTTTCCCACATTTTTCTTTCAAAATTACCATTTGTATTTATCGCGGTGTTTTTAAATTAAAACGAACCGTTTTCAAGATTAACTGAAACAAACACTCGCAGGTAATTGGATTTTTTTCTGTAGGTAATTTGTGGGCTCAGCAAAATTTTGTAAATGTAAAGACATTTCCTTGATAAACGCAATGAAAGTACCTATAAGAAGGCACAAAATAGGAATAGGAAGTGTTTTTTTAGCCGACTTTAAATAAAAAAAGAGGAGGTTTGTTAGAGCCATAATTTAAGAGCCGATTTGAAAAAATCTTTTTTTATTTGGAAGGTTCCTTCTTTTCCAAACTAGTCCCATAGAAATTTCATCAAAATCGATTTACCCATTTGACCATGAACTCCATTTCTATAGTTTTCTATGAGGTTTTTCTAGTAAGTTAGTGTAATAGGTGACAGGTTTTAATCGCTGACTTTCCAACCTTTTATTGTGTAACAGACATTCAAACATCATAATATTGTTCTGAGAAAGTGTTGTACGACAGCAGTGATGCCCTATAATTGCTTGTCGTACGACTTAAGTTACGTAAAGGGGACATTCTATTATTGGTGCTATATTAATTTACGAAGTGACCAACCTATATAGTTGAGTGATCGATGCGTCCGCGTGGACAGCTGTATGACGTTGTCACGTTCAACTATCGTCAGTAAACCGAATTTACAGACAACCGTTTTTTTTTCCCAAAGATTAGCTGGTAGATAATGTTATCTAGCATTAAGTTCGCCTGTGTACAGTACTTTTAATTTGTGCATTAAATAATTTTCCATCTATTTATCTAAGTGCATTTCAAATTCTATCACCCCTCTAGTTCTAAAGAACCAGGGATACGATCAGAAGAAAAAATCGGTTGTCTGTAAAGTCGGTTTACTGACGATAGTTGAACGTGATAACGTCATAAGAAAATACTCGCGGACTCGCGGACTCGGACTCGAACTCTCGGACCCGGACCCGGAACCCGACCGAACCCTTACCCTTACCCTCATTTACCCTTACCCTCATTTACCCTTACCCATTACCCGACCCGGGTTTGGGCTCAGGTAAATGGAACGACGAAACGACGTAACGACGCATGAGTCATGTTTTTTCGTGCGTGCAGCCGGCTCCATCGATTTATAAGACGTTATCACGTCAAAAAATACTACTTGTGGTGGTTACAACAGGATATTATACAAAATACAAATAAAAATTAATAGTTTAGTTTTCACTCCATATTATTTATTTTTTGTTGCGTCAAAAAAAATGAGATTGTTCATAACCTTTTTTTTGATGTAGGTTATTGAGAACCAATTTGAATAAAGCTATATGTAGGCTGAAGTAAATTAACTTCCTTGTAATATAAATATGCTTACAGCAGTCAGCCAATAACCCCTCTAATGAAAAGCAAAGTTATTATCAATAGCGATAAATTAAGTGAAATAATTTGATTCCCTCAATCCGAATGGAAACTGCTTTTAGTGAATAATAAATAACAGATATTAAATCAGCCAATTATTATTCAATCGGTTGAACCGGAAAACGAAACGTAGTACAACCACCCGATGGACCGATGACATTGTTAAGATTGCGGGAATCCGATAGATGGAAAGAGCTCAGAACTGTTCCTCCTAAAATCAATAGAAGAGGCTTATGTTCAACAGTAGACTTCTGCAGGGTTATGATGATAATCTTGTAGTTTGGTCAAAACGATATTGTAAAGTTTACAAGAACTCTTTGTTCCAACAGGTAACGTTTGGCTCTTTCAAAATGTATTTGCTTATCGCTTTTAAAAATCGTATCTAAAGAAAAGAAGAACTAGTTACTGGCAGCAAAGCAAAAAATATCGGTTCAAGCACATTGCCGACCCAACAAAGTACCTAAAGTAAAAAAGGAGTTCACTTTGCTACACAAACAAGCGCGATGCTCACGAGTTAAGTTTGACAGCGAACAAGTATGCAAACATTGTGAGTGACTGGTGGAGTAATTCTGTTAAACCCTGAATTACAAGTCGCTTTGCCAACAAATCTGGTCATCATCATCATCAGCCTGAAGAAGTCCACTGCTGGTCATAGGCCTCCCCTACACATTTCCAGGAAGAACGATTCTGAGCCCTTTCCGGCCGACCGGACCGACGACATTGTTAAGATCGTGGGAAGTTGATAGATGGATCCAGAATCGTCAGAATTGTTCTTCCTGGAAATATGTAGGGGAGGCCTATGTCCAGCAGTGGACTTCTTCAGGCTGATGATGATGATGAAGGTAATACGACTGTCGTATGCTGAGGGAACAAACGAGTTATATGATGGTATAAAATAACGGCCCCATTTTTCAAGGAGTTCTCAGTAATAAATTCAAAATTGAAACTGCTAAAGCAATGAATCAGAGTGAACAATCCAATAGCTAAGTATACAAACAAAACAAACTTCTCAGATCTAATGAAAAGATATGAATATCTATTTCCTAAGAAGACTGGCGCTGACTTAACCTCGAAGAAAGAGTTATACAAGCAAGCTATACAAAAACTTCAAAATCAATAAAAATATAGTTAAAGCTAAAAAATTCGGTCTACATCGACTTCGCCATAAAGAGGTGCACTGAAATCAGAAATATTCATTCCATAACTGTTGTACAGAAAAGATTTGTTTTTAGTGAGCTCTATAGTTTGCTTTTTTACTCTGGGGAATCACTGAATTTGGAATTAATTGGATAGAAATTGGTATTGTAAAGCTTTTGAAATGTATTTTCCTGCTTTCTGGGTTATCAATTATGACTGTGACTGTCTATTTGATTACTTTGCAATTGTAGCGAATGATCAGGAACAAGAGTCACTGAACAACTTAATGTATGTTTTATGACAAACAGGCGGACTACTGGCGGTTCGTGACCTACTGAGCGAAGTCAAAAAGCATTCAGGGCAAGGAAAAATACCAATTCTTATTTTAGATAAACCTAAAAAAAGTTAGATATAATTTTATCTGATGGATAAATTTATCTGTAGATTAAAAAATGACAAGGTTCACTTAATATATCTGCCAGACCATATTTCGAATCCCTGAAAATTAGGACGGTTCCCGCTATCGTGATCTACCAGGCTGCGATCTATGCCTGAAACCACCTGGAAGAGTACGCAAGGTGTGGGGATGGTTATAGGTATAACTTCAGACACGATGATCAATTGGGAGCAATTCCTCAAAGACTTGCAAAATCAGGAAAGCTTATCCACGTGATGGGGCCCCTGGTCTACAATCGTATACCGTCCACAATCACCGAGGCGCCATCGGCGCACTCCTTTAAGTTCAAGCTGAAACAGTGGCTCGTTTTTTCTCATTGATGAATTTATTGCCTTGAAATTATATACTTGAATTGAATTATTTTTATCTAATAAACTTGTACCTGACTTAAACTTTACATTATCATTATTATTTTTTGAATTTCTATTATTATCATTATTGACATTGTGTACCTATTGACTGATTAATTTTTTGACATAGATTTTACCTATCTTATAAAAAGTGTAGAACATTTACATTTGTTTTGTATATTTTTATTTACAAATGAGCCATACGGTGTAACATGTAGTTCAATGATACTGTATTTGACGTGTAACCGTGTTATGAATAAATAAACTTATGAACTTATCTTTTAAGCATCCTGTCTGACCTTGCATACTAATAGAGAAGAGATCGGAAAAATATTTACAATGTGTAACTGAGGATTACTGTCGGAGATAAATGATCGTGCTAGAGATTAAGATAGGATAAAGTATTGGACACAACACGCAAAACCATCTACGTAGAGAACTAAAAATCTGTAGTTCAGAAGAGAAATCAATATATTTATTTATTCAATGGTATCAAAAAAATCACTTTGAAACGTCTTAAAGCTAAGTGAGTCTCTGGTGCCAGTTCTACGCGACCAAACCTAGAAGAACCGGCAACAAACTACGGCTTGGTTCCTAATGTTTTTTTGTATGATCCTTTTACAAAACAAAAATACTAAATAATAGCAGTGAAGTTCCAATATGGTGCCACTCCAACGTAGAGAGATGTAGGCAATTATATAAAAGCAAAAGTTTCAAAGACATCACGCTACGCTTCAAAGCTTCAAAACTTTTATAGAAACCATAAAAATGTTGAATGATAGAAGTAAGTTGGGTGATTGCTGAGTTTTTATCATGGCTGCAAGCAGATGTAGCTGTTACTTTTAAATTCAAATTCAAATGTTTATTACTTCCTGTCACCCATCCAAGTGGTGATCATGTAAAACATTACTAAACTTGGATTACTTGGCTGGAAGAACCGAAAACCGTTGGGGAATAAAGGTTCTCGAATGGCGACCACGAACCGGAAGGCGAAGCGTAGGGCGCCCACCCACCAGATGGACTGACGACATTGTTAAGATCGCGGGAAGTCGATGGATGGAAAGGGCTCAGAATCGTTCTTCCTGGAAATGTGTAGGGGAGGCCTATGTCCAGCAGTGGACTTCTTCATGCTGATGATGATGATGATGATACTTGGATTATCGGAATAGCCTAGCAAGTAGTTTTGCATAACGATCGCGTTAATTTTAAAAGTGCTAACCTAGCAAGCTACGCCACTGACCAGAAGAAAAGTAATGTTTTACAGAATTCCCATAAAATCCGGATTTTTTGATGGGCCCGACTCGACTTGGCTGTTTTATAAATACAACGCGTGGCAACGCCCGTTTGCAGTTTTATAGTAAACAGTATGCCAACCATGAGCTCTGTCTGGCTCTGGTTTTGAGTCTGTGTGAGTGCTCACCAGTGTATTATACTGTGTGTGTGACGTTTCGTCTTAGTATTTGTTTTGATAACACTCACACAGACTCAGAACCAGAGCCAGAGACAGTGCCAGACAGAGCTGGTGCCTTACAGTATCTTTATGTAGTTTGAAATGTAAATAAAAATTATTTGAAAATAGTTTTAGATTGATCACTGTTTTCAGTTATTCTCTGTTAGCTCATGTATAATAAAGTATGTGCGTGTACAGTCAGTGCCAGAGCTAGATAAGCGATTTCAGTTATTGAATGCCGCTTTTCTTTGGATCTGGTAACTTCAGTTTACAAATAATAATGGCTCAAAGTGAATCTTCAAATAAAGTTCAAAACTTCAGGTTCAGGCTTCAAAAGATCTGGAAGAGATCGATTTCAGCGATAAGGCCGCCCATTGTACCTATATTTGTAATGTTTATTTTATAATATATTTCTCATGTGTTCACTAAAGTATTAATCTATCTATCTTGTGAGCTGGTTTATTGAAGAATATTTGAACTTTACAAACCATAAATGTTTACTTGATGCACACAATGCGATTAAAGATGTAAAACCATTTTTTTTTTCATTCAGTTGTTAGTTTAGCAAACACTACCTGGACCTCATAATATGTTCAATATTAATTGCCTGCAACCGTACCAGATTTGCTAAGAGTTGGGCTAGACAAATCTGCATGAAAATGTCAATCAATTTAATTTGAAACCGAAACCGAACCACAATACACTCACCGTCATTCATATTCACATGGGCTTAAACTAAAGTTTCGTCTGTAAATAATATCTGTGCTACTCGTAAGCCAGTAATTGGCCAAAAACAAAGGAAGAGAAAAACGGATATGAGTCAAAATTGAATAGACTGTGTTGTTTGATTTTTGTTTGGATCTGTTTGGATATTTCTGAAGTTTGGCTCTCAGCATAAAGGCTGGCTTGACTAAGATTATAGTTTTATAGTTTTTATTTAGGACAACAAACAATTGCAAAACATATCACATATTACAAAACAACTAGCAGTTGGTGCCCAAGCTTCGCTCGGTATTTTTTTTTTGGTAAACTGTTGTTGTGAATTATATTTAAATACGAATTACTTACTTATTGATTAAATATTAATATTTTTCGATCTTACCGACATAATAATAAACTCCACTACTCGTCAATAGATGGCGTTCTCTGTCCCACTAACTCATGACTTAATCAACAGATGGCGCTAGGAGTTATGATTTTAGGATAAAGTTCCCTAAAGTTCTACGTGCACGATAAAACATTATCTTCGCAGGTTTTTTGATACTTAATATTCTAGAGCATTAGTTAAAAATAGAGTAACTTGTTTATTTCTATCCCTAAATCTCTCAGTTTATTTACTTTTATATTGTTACTTAGTAAACTTTCATAAAAGCTAAATTTCTTGGTAAAATATCTTGTTTCTTGTTGTTTTTGGATTCATACGAAGCTTGTTTGAAGCTCAGACTCACAAATTGCTTTTAATAATTAACATTTAGCACGCCCAGGTCCACCGACTAAATAACGGGGCGTTGAACATCAAGTTAATCCAGATATTTTAGATAAGCAAGTTTAGTTAGTATTTTAGTTGAACATTGATTGCCTATTAGTGGTAGCGGGCCTGCCGTTCGATCATGAATGCAAATCCAATGAGTTTTTCTGTCCAAATAAAAATGTTGTGGACTTTTCTACTCTCAGATGGTGAAAGAAAACATCGTGAGGAAACCAGCATGGCATAGAACCTAGAAAGGCCAAACACATAATTAAACAAAAAAAATGTTAGACAATCTACTCCACGCTATCTAGCCCCAAACTCAGCAGAGCTTGTACTATGGGAACCAGATAAGCTGTTAAGTACTTAAATATTTTTTTTTGTAAATACATACTTAGAATACAATATAACACCCAGATAGAGAACAAACGTCTGTGTTCACCACACAAATATTTGTTCTCGGTGGGAATCGAACCCACGACCTACAGCGCAGAAAGCAAAGCTACTACCAACTGAGCTGAGAGGCCAGTCAAATAATAATAATAATTGTGTCAAACTATACGAAAAGAGCCTCTCAGGTGCACTTTAAATCCTTTCACCACACTAAATTCGAAAAAAACAGTAACACGATGTGATTACGTATTTTCATAGATTTTCTCTGGACGACCTTCAAAACACCATTCACCCATATTTTCCTAGCTATAAAACGTTTGAAAGATATTCCTTTGAGTCAATCAAAGCTTTGCCTTTGCCTTTGAACAGTTTTCAGGGTTGCGGTCAACGCTGGGTTATCTTTTGATGGACTGCGACCTGACTTGTAAAGGTCTTTGAAAGTTTTTGAGAACTTAGTTGTTTGGAATAATTATTAGTTATTACTGTAATAGCCACTTATACCCAGCAGTGGGTGAAGTCAGGCTGTGGATGTTGATGATGACTCTAATTTAGCTAAGTCATCATTCATTACCATTACGTTTTCAATCAATTGCAACCCTTTTTAACCGACTTCCAATCAAAAAGAAGGAGGTTCTCAATTCGGTATTTTTTTTTTTTGTAATGTTTGTTACCGCATAACTTCGTCATTTGTGAGCCGATTTGAAAAATTATTTTTTTATCTGAAAGGTACTGCTTCCAGATTGGTCCCATTTTAATTTTATTAAAATCGGTGTTGCCATTTTTTTTTTTTTAATGTTTGTAACTGCATGCCTTAGTCATTTATGAACCGATTTAGAAAATTATTTTTTTACGTAGAAGGTTATTCTTACGTCCAGATTGTCCCAAACAAATTTGATTAAAATCGGTTTAGCCGTTTGAGAATGAAGTCGGTTTCTCAAGTTTTTTAAACTTATAATTAGGTATACTGTGGTGGCTTGTATGTCTGTGTCTCAAAACATTCAGATCAACAAAAGGTATTTAACTAACAATGTATCTAACCACCCACCAGATGGACCAACGACATTGTTAAGATCGCGGGAAGTTGATGGATGGATCCAGAATCGTCAGAATCGTTCTTCCTGGAAATGTGTAGGGGAGGCCTGTGTCCAGCAGTGTCCTACAGGCTTATAATGATGATGATGATGTATCCAACCATAATATGGACAAAGTAACGTTTTATAGCTAGGTGAGTCTATAGGTGCCAGTTCCACGTGACCAAGCCTAGAAGAACAGGGAGAAGACAAACCTAGTCACAAATAAAGACAATTTAATAATTAGAATCATACTTAAAAAAATGACTTAAAACTTCGGCAAATTTTGTTTCATCCTCACTTGATGTGCGGGCTGGTTTTTCCGCAAGTAGGCCACTGGCGGGCCCTTTTTGCGTGACTTTGACACGACGTGTTGCTCGAACTTTTTCAGACGCCGGTTTCCTCACGATGTTTTCCTTCACCGTTTTGAGAGTACTGGCATAGTGCATATGCATTTTTTGACAGAATACTCATGGGTACACGACTGGATTTGAACCCACGACCTTCGGATCGGAAGGCGAGGCCGCTACCACAAGACCACCAGTGCTTTCTCTAAAAAATTGCTTATTAGCATTTAATTTCATGAAACAGCGACAGTATTTTCCTCTAAATTGAGCCGCTTCGGATCGGTTCAATTAACCTCATTAACCTCTCTTAATTAGAAAGGTGATGATTCCAGAGCTTCACTGCGCAAATATCGTTTAACACCTAGCTGGGCTTAGATCAAAAGACGTAGGTATTGATGGACAACTTTATATTTTGCCTTGATAAAGAGCCTTTGTGTAGTAACTAAAAACCAACCACAACGACAATTAAAAAATGACAAACGTCTCGGCTCAGTTGGTAGTAACCCTGCCTTCTGCGCCGTAGGCCGTGGGTTCAATCTCCACCGAGAACATTTTTTTTTTTACAACAACTGATAGAATAAGCAAATGAACCATCTGATGTTAAGTGGTAACCATCGCCTATAACCAAATATTTGTTATGGTGAACGCAGGTGTTTGTTCTAAAGGTATGTATGTATTTGATATAAAGGTATGTAGGTATGTATTTACAAAAAAACAATCAAGTATTATCATCTGGTTCTCATCGTACAAGCTTAGTTTGGGGCTAGATAGTGTCGTGTGAATTGTCCACAAAATTTATTTATTTAATAGTAAAAAAGTTTCTTGCTACAGACCTATAAGAAATAAGGAGTGAATTTGTATTATTAATACCTATATGTAATGCACAATATTTACTACACATTATTTATTAAAAACTCGTAACTTTACCCATTTTTTCTAAAACATACATAGATTTACTTATTTCATTTACGCGAGCTTCAAAATACTTTTACCGCCAAACTTCAAAACTTTTCGTCACATTCACATCACCAATATTTTCACTACTATTAGAAGTGTCAATTCTTTAATAAAATTTTCAAGTATATAGCGTCACACATTATTTTTTACAGTACAGCAATATGCAAGAGAATAATTCTCGGAAAATAGACCGGGATCGCGCGTCAGTCTTACCGCGGCGCCATGGAGGGACTGACGCTCAACTTTCTACCAAAACTTCGTCATCTACGTATTTGGATCCAAATATTAGAGGACCATGATTTTAGTACCCAGATATAGTAGCTATTTTCATTTATTATCTAGCATATAAAAAAAATCTAAGCTATTTACAGACCCGTCTCAACATCTTCGCTTCACTGGATTCTCTATAGTACGATAAAAAACCAGTACAGTTTTGTACAGACGTTTTGAGTAACATTGCTGCGTGGAACTCGGTGACTGTTCCAAAATTCTCGAATGCCACGCAGTGTAAATCAAAACGTGAATAAGAAAGCTCGTTTATCGTTTTCATAATAGAGTAGCTTTTGCATACTAATATATCATGAAAATTGCAGGAAGCTGGTAGATAGAGGTGGTTCAAAACCCGTACTTCCTGGAAATGTATAGGAGAGGCAGCAGTGAACTTCATGAGTCTAGGGATTATGATGAACTCCATGGATTATTTTCACTGTGAAATTACTGGCACGTGAGACTGAACATCTGTATGCCTCAAGTTGATGGACGCAGGGCAGTGCATCGTAGGGCACATTCCTGACGTGCGTATTAACCTACCAGGCAATGCTTTGATATAGGCAATGGTTACCACTTAACATCAAGTGGGCCATATGCTTGTTCTATAAAAAACTGTATTTTTAGATTTCCCATTGATATTCTAATTCTATCGGATCGTTTCATAAAATACTGAAACACATTCAGCGCAAATTGTACTGAAAGATACCAGCCGTAACATTTAACGGCCGCAATGAAAGTTACATAAAGATGACGAACGATTTTGTTTGTTAGTGTTCCGAAGCAAGTTTTAAAATACGGAACACTTTAATAATCCCACTCGTTAAAGTCAAAGTGAAAAAAATCTATGCAAAAAATTAAACTTCAGTTGAATCGCAAGAAATACTTTTTTTATACAACTAGCTGATGGAACAAGGATGCGGCCCACCTGATGTGAAGTGGTAACCAACGCCTACAACAAAGCATTGCCTCGTAGGACATCTGTAAGCCTCAAGTTGATGGACGCAGGGCAGTGCATCGTAGGGCACGTTCCTGACGTACATGACCTACGAAGCAATGCTTTGTTATAGGCGATGGTTACCGCTTAACATCAGGTGGGCCACATACTTGTTCCATCAGCAAGTAGTATAAAAGAAAAAAGACGCACGTCAGGAACGTGCCCTACGATGCACTGCTCTGCGTCCATCAAATCAACTTGAGGCATACAGATGTTCTTCGTGCTCTTCAAACCGAAACACAGCGATGCTGCTACACGGTAGAAATTGGCATGGTGGTAGTACGCACCCAGAAGAGTCACACACAAAGAGCTCCTCATAACATAGGTAAAGGTTGTCTGGAAGAGATCGCTCTTAGCGATAAGGCCGCCCATTGTACCTTTATTTGTAATGGTTCTTTTAAATGTATTCTTTTGTGTACAATAATAGTACATTGTTACCTGAGTGTTGAAAGTCACGTTTTTTGAGTCCCGAGACGGGTTTGGCGCCAGAGCGTTAGCGAGGGCGCCAATGGAGCTTGAGGGACTCAAAAGACTTTCACCCGAGGTGAACACTGTGCTTTTCATTACGAATACAAGGAAAGTAAAAATAAAAACATGAAAGAAAAATTAGTGAAAATGAAGATTGAATTGCCGCCTTCCCGGTTTTTTTTTTCTTTTTCTCTGGCGGGCCTTCGGCTTCGGCTGCCAGCATTATTCAGCCATTATTTTCATTTTCATAATTTAAATCTATGTTATTTTAAATAAATAGTTGAAGCTATACACTAATCAAGTAATTTAGAAGATATATTATTTATTTAATACTATCTTTATGTTATTTAAATTTAAATATTACATTGCGCTCTAATTAGACTTTTTAAACTTCTTACCGTTGTAATGGGTTTCCAACCTACTTGCTGAATAAAAAGTTGGAATTTGGTTGAACCACCTCCTTGCAGTTAGAAAGACTTTAGAAAGTTGGAACATGGTTGAATAAAATAGAACTTGTTTTTTTTATAATTTGACAGCTGTCAGTAGAAAGCGATTCTCCCTAGGGCTGAAAGTTTTACTTTCAATTAGGCCCCTCAGGCAATTTCAGACATACTTTCAGAGTATGAGTAATGAAAAGTATTAATCTATCCATCTATCTATTTAAACCATATTAAGAGAGAGTTTATATTCTAAAGTATAGTGCGCGTACCCGATGTTTATTAGTTGTTCTGTCCGGAAAATGACAAACGGTTTCCGAACCAAACGTAGGAATAACGCAGCAAGTAGCAGCTAACTCCAAAGGGTTAAAGACCCGGCGCGTGTACTGTAGTCGTTAAAATATGAATAAATTACCCTAGTATTTAGGAATATTTATAGGGTGTTAAATGGTATAATTTTCTCATCGAGTGGAGTGTCTATTAAGATAAGGCCCATACAAATGTCCTTCAAATTGAGAGAAACTAACATGGTTTGCTTTATACGCTTTGATATGGTGATAATACGAACTATAAAAGGTTTTATTAGGCGATACGAGTTGGTTTCTGTTTTTAGTAAAATGAATTAATTCATTTGCTTATTACATTCAATCTCAGAAGATCCATTGTCCAATCATCCAAATCCATAGTGGATCTAGTGAGATTTTTTTTCTCTAAAGATTCAATTTGTTATAATGTGGATCTACTGAAAAGTACTTTTCTCACTAGATCCGTTCACCAGCTGTATGATGTCCTAAACAAGGCAACAAATTTTCTGAAAAAAAATGACAGCAAACGTCAGATTGAAAAAAAAAGGACAGATTTTACAGGAAAGATCCATGAATCTACATACTTCTTGGAAAGATCAGATTTGACTGAAAATGTCAGATAGACAGATTTACCAGAAAATGACAGCTTTGAAGGTAATGACAGAATTAATAGCGATAAACTGATTTGATGTCATAATGCTACATTTAAGAACTTATTATGTAGTATGTAGGTATACTTATTTTGTAAAGGTTTTGTAATTTTTTCGTATTCAGAGCCCGAAGTCCCAGTGCATTTACAACATTTCGTTACCAAATGTTGTTTTCGTTTTGCCAATTTGTCTCTGTCTATTGTATGGAGAAAAGATGAGACAACAACTCTAACTACGTAACCTATTTTTGCCGTCTCATATTTTTCTCCATACAATAGAGAGACAAATAGGCGAAACGAAAACAACATTTGGTAACGAAATGTGGTAGCAAAACTCCGACTTCGGGTACAGTAGTCTAAATTTTGTTTCTCCACACGCGATAAGCGAATTTGACTTTGGGCGGATAACTAATCAACCATTCAGCGATCTTTTTTTGAAAACCCTTGAAAACCAAATCAAACTAGGTATTTAAATTGTAATAAGGTTAGGTTCGGTACTCTTATGGGAGCGAAAATTGACAGTAAAAATACTATACCTTTATTTTTACGTGTTTTTATGTACATTCCGCTTACACACTCACTCATTAAGGCTAGTGCACACAAAATGTGGCATACGCCACATTACACGATTTTATTATAGAGTATACACTCTGACCATGAGCGTTGTCCTAAGCAGCTTATTACGATGCACAAACACGATTATAGGCTTTATTATGATTGGCCTATCCAATCATGGCTGATTGTTTATTGTCACGGATAAAACCTTCCCTTGGAAGATCAGTGATATTTCACCGGAAACTGATGATATCAAATTTCCCTGAAAATTTGTGAAAGCACGAAGGTTTCACTGACAAGACTAACTTTAAAAACTCATGCGATTCTTTACTGTACGTTCTTCTTCAGTATTTTTTCTGATAATATCGTCATGGTTTAAGGATTTTTAAAACTACCGGTTCATCATAAGCCTGAAGAAGCCCACTGCTGGACACAGGCCTCCCCTTCACATTTCCAGGAAGAACGATTCTGAGCCTGACTTTCCGTGACTGGCCGGTTGATTACCTAACTAAAAATAAGCAACTGTGATGCCAGTAAAATAAGTAAAGTTCTATTCGATTCTTGTTTTCTGTCTTTATCTCTCTCTCTCTCTTTGATGTACTAAGCATTTTTATTTACCTACTTAATTTTAGTTATTTAGTTTCTAAATAAAAATACTTTGTGCGTGCTTTTCATACAATTTCTCAAAACCCTGTTTCAGCCTCTTTTTATAAAGTATCATTGAGAAACCCCTCTCAGCGCATCTCTTTCTACGCCCTGCCCTACACAAAGAAAAGATTTTGACCTTGATATTCAGGATTTTTTGCAATCACTACACATTTATGGGATTATCGTTTAAAGTGTTAAAATGGTGGTTGGTAGGAAAAAAATATTTTGTTATAAAACGCCTTTTAAATTACATTTAATTTCATTAATTTAAGCCATGTCAAGCCAAAATAGTAGTAGCACAATACACACAGCATTACAAATAACTGTTGTAATTTTCAATGCAGCTCCTTATTACGTAACTGGTCTGCGACAAGCCTAGATAGACAATAACCAATAAACGTCGCAAAGACTCTTTAGTCAGAGCAAAAAGGAAGCGGACCCTCATCAGCCCACATGCGCTGTTGCTCTGTGGTCAGCAGTGTTGCTGATGCAGTTACCGTAAATCTGTCGCAAGATTCGTCATATTCCTTTTCAAGCAATGAGTTAGTTAATGCATTCTTTATTTGTAATCCCATAGCCGCTGTTAGTATGAGGTGATATTGATTAATAAAAGCCTACTTATAGGACACAGGGCCGGAATTCCATTTTGGAAATTCCATGACTGGCCTCCGAAGATATTAATAGCAATGATTTGCACTTTAAAGGAATCATGGTATTTTCGCATTGTCAGATTTCTATAGACGTGATGGATCTCAGTATTGGCTCTTCGTTTCTATGAAAAAGAGGGTATTCTTATAGAATATAGAATTGGTCTACGAAAATCATCATTAGAAGTACACTTTTTATAGCCTGTGTGCAGGCTATACATTTAATTTATGCTATCAAAAAAAGGATTTTTCTGGAAAGCTTTTTTTGCCTCCTGCAAACCGAGGGCTTCCATCGAACTTCTAGTTTTCAATACGCTTTTGTAGCAGTATACTTCGTAGTACGTATATCTTTATGCGCCATAACATTAAAGCTACCCCTAAAGCCTTATGTGCCGTAATCCTTTAATTGCAAAACGTAATCTACGGGAGGCACCGCTATAAAGCGATCAGATTAACGGCGCAATGGTAAAATAGAACACTTGCGATTGTAGTACCGTCATTGTAAAAAGAAAAGTATTGGCTGCAATGTGATTGCCTGCAATTAATTCATTAACAGCCAGATCAAGTCCACTGCTGGACTTTTCGGTTCTGTCTTCTGGTTTCAATGTCATCGGTCCACTGAGGGCGTCCTTGAACCAGAGCAACTAATAGTAAACTTACTTTTGCAGTGTGGTAATTTCATAAAAACGACTTCCAAAACCTTCTAAATTAACTTAAAACAAGTGAATTGACTTTAACATACTGATTAAGTTCATAAGTCTCACGCGGTGAACAAGATTAATACTTTCAGAAAGCTTTGTTCAAACTTTGGCTCCATTATCTTAGATCACACACTAATTATTTGTATCCAAAGTAAATTAATTATATTTCAGTCGCATTAACATTGGCTAAACTTACAAGAGTAAGATCAAATTTAAGTTCAGTTTTGTTAAAACTTAAATTTGTTTCGTGGCTTTTAGCTATACATAAGTACCTAGTCATAATTTATGATATTTACAATATAATATTTATTCTCGTCATGTAAAAATAGAAGAAAACAGACTCACTTTCAATACTGGGCCTCAATCACGAACACTTTTTGCATATAATTTTGTGGTGTTAACGAGTAAGTTACGATACTATACCTATCCAAGATTACCATTTTTGTCGTCATAAGACCCATCAGTAATACCCAGTCATGGTAGACTTCCCCTCAAATCTATTGGTACCTCTGAACTGTTTGACTGTGTCTAATGCTGCCTTCTCACTCCCCCAAGCTATGCTTTATAAAAACGCAAAAAAAGATTAGATTTAGATTTATTTATTGCCAACATACACATACATTATTTACATAGCTTAGGTCTATAATAGCTATTAAGCGACTACATGTACCCTGTAGGGCGCACAAGAAAGTCAATTTTTCCAAGGATGAGGAAGGACATAAAATAATCAATAAGTAGCAAGTAAACGGTAGGTGATTTCATTATTTGCGAACCAAAGCTATAACCATTTATCATGCCATCACAGCTTTTTTAACGCTTCAAAATAAAACCGATCCAAGTATTGTTTTATGTGGAATTTTGACGACGTTCATCCTATACCAAACACGGCTGTAAGCTTATTGCATAATCATTGCAAAACCTGACAGCGATCGTTTGAATTTCAACCTTATTTCGTAAAGTTTTGGAATGTTTTTAATCATTAATTTGGTTTTGACGTGTAGTTTAGAGTAATATGCTATTAATTATTCCAATTTTGATTAAAACTTTCTAATACTCGCTAGGTTTATTAAATAAACATAGCAGGGACAGAACCTGTCAGTGTCATTCATTAGTTAGCTTTGCCTACTACGCTGTAGGTTGTGAGTGTCTTCCACTCAAGATATACATCTAATAATGATAAACAATATGTCTGTCCTGTGTCTGGGTGTTATATTATTGTACTAGCGGTCGCTCAAGTAGTTTTTTTCCTCGTTCCTGTTAATTTTTCGGGAATAGAAGTATCTTTTATGTTAATCAATGTTTCTTCCAAATTTCATTCAAATTGGTTCAGTGGCTAGACTCTAGCTTGATGGAGCCGCAAATATCCAAACATCGTAACTTTCGCATTTATTAGTAAGATTCTAAGCCCTCATTTCTAAAATTGTGACTTTTCTTAATAATCTTTCATCTCTATCGTAGATAATCTTGTTTCAGTCAACTCATAACATGCCAACTTTATTGCCAGGAGGCTGATGATAAAATACAGGCCATAAAATAAATAAAGGATAATCTTTCTCGTAGGCATGTAGCTTTCATTAGGGAAATGAAAAATTAAATAGGCCTACGGCAGTAATCCTCACCTAAGCAGTAAGTTATATTATAATATATTCTGTGCCCAACGTCCCCTCATTTCTTTTTGGTTGGTACTAGAGATCTGAATCAAGCTTGAAATAAATCTCTAAGAAATACTAAGTATTCTTATTAAGTAGGTACAACGTACTTATTTGTTCACGTTGTTTGATAAATGCCGCTCGCTTTGCTCACTCGGCTTATTTCGGGCATGCCTAGTATGCCTACCTTAGGCTTAGTCTTCTTCTTCTTCTTATCGTGTCACTGAATCTTTCGAACCAAGTGTGGTGGAAGGATTTTAGGCTCAGTTGTAAGTATTCTAAATGTGATATCCGTTTGTAAATAACGTACCTACATTCGTTCAATTCCGATCTTGTATCAACCATTTTACATTGTATTAGAGTTTGTAATCGCGTCTTCTTCTTCTTATCGTGTCTCTCTGTTACTTTTAAACTAGTGTGGTAGGTAAAGAGTGCCTCAAGAAGGCTCTTTTTCCGCCTCTTTTTTTTTGTAATTGCGTAATTTGTTTATATCAGCACTGTGTGTATTTAATTCACACAAGTTAGCAATTCCAATTTATGGTGAAAGTAAGATTTACGTAGCTTTCTCGTGTATTGATGAGCCAATGAACATTGAACCTTAATGGCCTTGATTTAAGATAAATAATTGGCTGGAAAATTTTAAGACCATTGATTGTACCCAAAGGTCATCACAGCCGAAAAATTATCAGGCTAACGTTGTTTCATCAATTATTATTGAGCATTCAACAATAATCAAAACTTTGGGGGTATTATAGAAACCTGCCTATGTTTTGGTTTAGCCTATAAGGGATACCAAATTGTTTAAAAGTTTTGTTTTTGAAAACCCCTAGCTATTGAAAATAGGTATTTAAAAACTAAAACCCGAGTACTGAAAAGTGGCATAGGTACTATTTTCTTGTTTTATACTTTTTAGAACTTGATTATTTAGCAGCATTATACTAAAATTTGTGTAGGACATATTGTAAACCCAATGTTTACTTTTGTAATTAATGACGTGTTTTGTAATTATTAACTTGTTACGAATAAACTGAAACTGAAACATACATAATAAAAAAATATAATATAGAAATGTAACCATCTAATAAAAAGCGATACTTACATTTCTATAATTCATAAAATAGTTTTTTAAACGCTTGATTTCGTGGCACTGATGGGCACTGACCAGATTCAGTTTTAAAGTAGGTAGGTTACCCTTGTGATCTAGAAACTAGAATTTTGAATTGTACTAGTTTCTGACCCTTGTCACTATCCTACCCATATAAATAACTAGGCGCGTACATTCAGCAGTGGATCTTGTTTTCGGTCTAAAAGGTTTCCAGTGTTCATTTCGAATGATCTCTACACACACAGAGCTTTAGGCATTATGGTATTTGCTGTTTCACTATCAACCTAAAGGCATGTCCCACTAAAACTTATGAAACATAATATTTTTATTTATTATAAAATGCACTGTGCGGATCATGTCAGTAGAATGTATCCCGAAAAATAGACGAACCAGATAACACGGTGTAAACCAGAGGGAAGCGAGGTCGGGGTCGGCCAAGAAAGCGTTGGAGGGACGATCTCGACGCTTTCGAGCGAGGATGGTGGGATAAAGCCATGGATAGAGACAATTGCAAGGATTTGGGGGAGACCTATACCCAGCAGTGGGACGTTAGATAGATAGATAACACTTTATTGTACACCTCAGTACGTTATAGGTTAGAAAAAAAAGACATAAGTAACATTCTCATTGGCCACGTAGTCTACTAAAGAGTTAATAGACTACGTTGCCTACAAGAATGTTCCAACGGTCTACCGGAGTCAGCATGCTAGTCATTCTCTATCAAGGGAACTCTCAAAGTACGGAGGTGAGGACAAAGTAGCAGGAACACGACTGCGATGGTACGACGTCATGAGGAGGCCAAGAAAGCGCGGAACACCTCGACTTGACGTGGATGATAGAAATACAGAAAATAACGAGGCTGACCCAATCACTTCTTCTCCAAAGAAGAACAATTTAGGAGAGCCATCCCCTAATAACAATGAGAACAAGGCCCGAAAAACAAGGAGATAAAATTTATTTTAAATAATTATAATTATTCCCGCAAGTTAGGGGTTTACACCTCAATTGGAGTAGCTCTGCCTTCTCCGCAGGAGGGCGTGGGTTCGATCACCAACCAAGAAATATTTGTGTGGTCAACCTTTTTATGTTTGTTCTCTGTCTGGGTGTTATACTTATTGTATTCTGAGTATGTATTTACAAAAAAATGTATGTAAGAATTGCGTCAGTTCCTACGGTATAAACTCTGCTTAGTTTGGGGCTAGATAGCGTGTGGATCGTCCATAATATCTACATATTTAAATCTCACAAGGTCCAAAACTACAGTGGGTATTTAGTTTGTGTGTGCTTCGGATTGCTATTTCAGACGATGAACTCCAGTTTTCGCTCGAAAAATTCTCATCATTTCCCAAGCGGAACACAAGTAAGCATGCTGAGCTAAATTAAAACCAAACTTCAAGGTCCCTTCAGGTTTACATGCTATCTCGATAGTCCTAGTTAAAATATCGTGTACCTATTAGAAAAGAGCACTTATTATAAAATGGGTTAAATCATCAAAATCGGTTGTCTTTAAAGTCGGTTTACTGACGATAGTTGAAAGTGACAATGTCATACAGCTGTCCCCGCGGACGCATCGCTCACTCAAGTAGGAGAGAGACAGACAAGGAATATAATACTATCTACGAGAGGAGACAGATGTCGAACGCTGTCGAACGCGGAGGCCGGTTGTGCCTCTTTGTCGCTCGTTCCGCGCTCTCGCTTGCACTTCAAGCCTTAAATGGAACGCCCCATAGCGAGGTAACGCCGCTTGGGTCATGTTTTTACGTGCGTGGAGCCGGCTCCATCGAGTTACAAGACGTTGTCACGTCAAAAATGAATCCTTATTTCCTTTGGTTCCGCCATCACGCGTGAACGGCTGGACCCATTTGGCTGAAAATTGGTGAGGAGATAGCTTTGAAACAGGAGACGGATGTATAGGATACAGAACCTAAAGCTACTAGGTTATGACTAGTACTAATTAGCAGGAACACCTTTTGCGGATCATCTAGTGTTGTCATACTATAGGGAACTTCCAGTCTTTCGGCTATTTACACACAAGTCGGTCTGCTGACCTGAGATATTACTTTCTTTTGATGAGCAACCTCCCGTTCTACTTTTAGATGAAAAAAAAACATTGCTATTCCTACCTAGAATGCATCTTAATTGCATTCTGGTCGCTTAAGCCTGATACCTATAGATTGAGCGTTTTTGTGACGCGTATAATAAGCGCGGGTTCAAGCGCCTTGATCAGTAAAAGCAAGGCAAAAGCGCTATAACGCTTACAAAAATCTGCGCTATACTTGCAAAATAAAAAAACTAATATATAAAAAATTAAATATTTATTTCATCATTCACTATCATTATTCCTTTACAAATCAATAACAATCAATAAAAAATTCATTTACATAAATATAAATACTTCAACACGAACGCAACACACGAAATCATTCACTCCTTATAATATAAATAAAATGATATAATTTAAAAAATAATATAAAAACATTCGCTAGCTACAAAATTTCTTTAACGTTTTATAACGCACAACATTATTCACTTTGAATGTTTTGATCACAATCTGTACGTCTAGTTCTAATACAATAAATAATATAAGAGCCACTAACTTTATCCTTCATCATTATTCTATTGTCAAGTTTAGTTCAACTCATTTTTGCCATTCAATTCATTTATCAACCACTCGAGATAGATAAAAATCATGAACTTGAAACTCTACAATTCTTTTCTTTCTACAACGAACAGTCCAAGAGCCATGCTAAAGAACCGTATATCATTTCTTTCCCAACAAGTCGTCCAGCAAATCCTGGTTGCTCATGCCTACATCACCGAGTAAGTTCGGCCTGGCGTCTCTTGAGCTTCTTCTGCCTGAAATAGATCGTTTCCTAGGCACTGGAGTGTCGTTAAAAACCTGTTCCGTCAGCATTTTGAAGTTATTATTCAGTTCTGTCAGCGTTTCACTCGGGATATCGACCTTAGCGCTGACCAATTCGTTAATTTTATCAACCGCTTCCAACTGTTGGACTATTTGATCACTCTCGAAACGGGAATTCTGGAACTGTTTCACGTGTCTATCGATAACTTTACTGCTCTTTTCAATGTCGTGAATAATTTCTTTGCAGTATTTGTCTATAGGTTTTCCCGATAGCTTTCTATCTATCCCACTGTTTTCTCTCTTTCTTTCCACCATGCTGATGACACTGTTTTCTCTTTGAATTTTGGTCAATACGCTATTTTCTCGTTGTGGTTTCGTGATGGTTCCTTCTTCTTTAAAGTCGTTTATAGAAACTGCCGTTGTGTTTTCTTCTATGTTGGCGTTATCATAGAAGGATACACTAGAGTTTCTACGTCCTCTAGATTTAGGACGTTCCATTTCATCGCTTTCAGTAATCTGCTCCTCTATAGAGTCCTCGGTGGACATTCTTCTGAGAGCGCTGGCTTTTCTGGGTTTTTCTTCATCGTGATGCTTGATCTTATGCATCAAATCAGCCTTCATGACTTCCATTCTCTTCTGTACTTCTTCAGGGGTTGAATTGTTGAGGTCTAGTTTGTCGTCGAAGATGGCTAGTTCCGCCATGCCTTCTTGCACCGTTTTGGCGAGTTCGATCATGTCATCGGAACCTTTAGAGCTTTTTCTAGCTGGTGTGGATCGAGTGCTGGTGGAGTTAGTTCTGGAGCGAATGTACTTGGAGCGAGGTTCTGCTGAGGAAGAGGTCTCCTCGTCATGGGAGAGTGCGCTGCTGAGGTTGCGAGAGCTTTCGCATATCTTCGCTATCAGGTTTTGGTCTGTCTGTAAATTGATCAAATTATGTTTGTAAAAATATAAAACTAAGTGGTAACTTTAAGATTATTTTTTAATTAATATGTCATGTGTTCCTGCTTCTTTTTTTTGGCAATAAACTTTTTGTATGAGTACTATTTGATTAACTTCGGAAGTGTGCAAAAGCATTACTTCAGGCAGATCAAATCAAAATCAAATCAAATGTTTATTCAGTAACTTAATCTATTCCGACATTACATGCGTTTGAGATCTCCTTTTAAGTATTTATATACCTGTTATTAAACAATACTTTTAGGCAGATAAGAGAATACTATCAGGCTTATACTAGTAACCATCTCATACATATTTTTTTTTAGCGATGCTTTCCCGTCCGCAATAGTTACGGTCGAGATGATGTCAATCAACAAACTCACATGGTGTCGCTCCTCGCTGCTCCGTCCACTGGTGTCCTGCGATGACTTGCTTTTGCTCAGTGGTCGTGTCATCGAGAGAGGCATACCTCTCTCTCCCAAACCTATAGGCTTGGTGGGAGACTTGACGGGTCGGCTGGCAGCTGTGCTTAGTAGCTTCTCTTTCATCTGGAAGAGTAACAGGCACTGAAGAGCACTATGGCTTTGAAGATGGTCTACGTTTAAACAGCTGAGCTGGCTGAGACTGCCTGACTGGTAATGATTTTACAACTGCAACTGGAAACCTGTGCGTCTGCATGCTAAGAGTCTATGTATGCAAACTACATGGTATTCGCAAACGGATTATAAAAGGTTATCAAACCAAACCTGCATGTGCATGGCTCAAAAGTAAATGTTGAAGCTGGAAGTCTACTGATTTGGAGAAAATATTTGATGATAAAGGAAATGACTACTAAGGAAAGGAAATGATTATTATACTATGGCATAATTATGATTTTAAATCTGAATAGCTAGATTATTTTTACAGAAAAATACATTCAGCTTTCTAAGAAGTCCTGTTTTTGGAACTCACCTCAATAATAGTAGACAGCTTATCAGCATTATTGATAGCCAGGTCCAGGTCAGCCCGCGTGTCCTTGTGCCGGTTGATCTCGGTCTGCAGCTGGTGCTTGTAGTTCTTGGCTTCGAGGGTGATGCGTCGCTGCAGCATGGTGATGGTATCGTTCTGTTGTTGGCACTTGAGCGCGAGATCGGTGTTCTGGGCTTGGAGCTTCTCGCGTTCCAGTAGGTTCCTATATATGGAATTCAAAGTAAAAAATCGTTAATTAATGTCAATTGGAGAATCTCAGACGTGCCCTAGGATGCACTGCGTCCATCTTCTTCTGTTCTTTCGAAGAAATTGCGACTACAACCTGATACATCGCTTCTTCCTGCCCTTATGTTGTGTTGGCAAAACATGTTCTCTTCTTTCATTCTCCTCTGTCAGTAGTCATCTTTTTATTCACTTCTTTCTTATCCATGTCATCTTTAACACTGTTCATCCATCTTTTCTTTGGTCTTTTTGGCCATCAACCTAATACATGTGCTAAATCTCATTCTCACTGTAAGTCTTTGGAGCCTTTGCCCAACAGTGGGACGTTATCATCATCATCATCAGCCTGAAGAAGTCTACTGCTGGACATAGGCCTCCCCTTTTCCAGGAAGGATTCTGAGCCATTTCCATCCACCGACTTCCTGCGATCTTAACAATGTCGTCGGTCCATCTAGTGGGTGAGCGCTCTACGTTTCATCTTCCGGTTCGTGGTCGCCATTCCAGAACCTTTATTCGCCAACGGTTGTCGGTTCTTAGAGCTATAAGACCTGCCCATTGCCACTTCAACTTACTAATTCTACGAGCTATATCGGTGACCTTGGTTCTTCTACGGATATCCTCATTTCTGATTCTATCATGTAGTGTCACTTCCAGCAAGACGATATAGGCTAGGGGAAATACACCTACTTGTCTTTGCTCAGCTCCAACAGATGTTGATGCTCATCTTTCAACATCTGCAGCTGCATGTCTCTCTCCTTGAGCTTCTGCGTCACTTCCTTGAGCTGTGCCTTCGTCTGCTTGTACCTCGCCTGCTGGATCCTCATCTCCTCGCTGTGAGAGGTCAGCACTTGGGGCAGTTCCGCGTTCGAGTTCTCGTATCTGCAGCAAATTTATTATTCTCACAAATAAAAAAAAAAATATAATATTAAGTATTATATCAGCTATATGGTTCCCATAGTACAAGCTATGCTTAGTTTGGGGCTAGATAGTGTTGTGTGGATTGCCTATATTATTATTGTTATAATTATTAAATGCAGCATTTAGTCAAAATAACCAAGTTTATTGATTTATTTATATACCGAAAAGTAACTCGTAGTTAGAATACGCTGCCTTTATGCTAATACGTAGAACCGTAAAATTTGTGAGATTCGTAGCGTTTCGTAGCAACCACGTCGTAGACGGCGTAGCGCAAATTCTTCGCTTTTGAAACTAGAAACTGAAACACTATTGTAAGACTACGTACCTTTGTAAACCGATTTCTTGCTTCTTTTGAATGGCTCGTAAGACGCGGTTTTCATTACTCAGTTCCTGAAACATTGTTATTTGAATTGAGTATTCCAGCACATGTTTATCAAGTAATAAAATATTCAAACCCTTCTTTTTTTTACATTATTCTACTTTTCGTTTGCAATATTGAAAATACATTCAGACTGGGGCTCATAATCGGCAGCGGCACCAAGATTTTTGTAAGGAAAATTTTCATTTTCTAATATAGCAGTATAGTAGTTCCAGCAACCTAGTGAAGGTCGCTGGAAACCAAGATACACGTAGACACAAGGTTTTCTTGAAAACTTTAAAGAAAGCTTTGTTGGAATGGAACTTCTACTGTGAGAGAGTATTACTTGTAAATGATAGTGTGCATCAGCAAGCTGGTTCTGTAGTTGCTTGACCCTGTGCGTCTTGGCGGAGAGAACCCGCTGCGTTACATAGCGGTCGCCGCTCTTGCTACGAACGGACGGAGAGGACATGTCGGCGAGCGGAGTCAGGCGCTTGCGCTTGTTCAGCAGGTTGAGGCGAGAGTTGCTGCTATACACCGACTCTAATGACTCTTTTCTGGAATATCAATGGTTTTTAATATTAACATTATTTATATGTTTTTAATTATAACGGTAACAAACTAATTACTTACCTACATTAATTAAATTATAGCAGTCACAGGAAGATTATGCACGGGAGAATATGGACCGAAAAAAATAACCATGTCAGAAATACAAATAAAAATTGAAAAATGTGAATTAAAATAAATACATAACAATTAAAAGCAAAGGCGAATATCAATTTGAAACGTCTATATTAGACACTCTACTTGGTAAACTAGGTGAATTATGGCACTTTTTCTACGCAATCAAGCCTTGATCAATTAGTCCTGTGATCTTTTACCAAAATAATAAAAAGCATGGTAAAGAGATACATCGGTATAGCAAATATTTTAGATTTTATTTGGAAAACTTCCATTATAGATCGCACTTTTCTCAACTTTAATAGAAAAGGTAGAGAAAATCACGATTAAGAACGCCAAGGTAGGTTACTTTCTTTCTACGAAAGTAGCAATTGCTAACCTAAGTATGACCAACCTACCCAATCGTACGTGATTGTATTCCATAAAGGTAATTTATAGGTACCTAAGTGGAAAAAAAACGCACGATAAAAGGCTATTTCGCCTCTAGGACGCATTACCTACTCGTTATGGAGTCCTTTTGTACGTAATATCATGTTGAAAGTCTATAGTAAAGCAAGGTACATATTACCTAGGTAGTAAGTTAGGCAGTTAGGTAGCATCTAGGTAGTTCAGTTGTATAATTTAATAAAAGAGAACAATACCAATAAACTTTATGTTCAAGTACCAATTTAGTATATTCAGTCATAACCGATTTACTTTTAAAGTTATGCTGTAGTAAAGTTGCTTGTTTTCTCACGACTCGTAAAAATACGAAATAAAGTGAAGCTTATTGCTCTGAGGTTCTACTGAAAACTGTGGATAGGTAACTTGTTAGGCAGACCTACCTACTTACAACCTGTCAGTATTATATTATAGGCATTGAGCTATATTGTGCCTATACCTCATAACCATGATCATCAGCCTGAAGAGGTCCACTGCTGGACATAGGCCTCCCCTACAAATTTCCAGGAAGAACGATTCTGAGCCCTTTCCATCCACCGACTTCCCACGATCTTAACAATGTCTTCGGTCCATCTGGTGGGTAGGCGCCCTACGTTTCGTCTACCAGTTCGTGGTCGCCATACCTAGTAAGAAATTACAGTCCGGCAAGTATAACTTGGCGGGTCTGAAGCTAGCCGTTTGGCCAATCTTCCATCAGTCATTGGCCATTAACGATCGAACAGCTCACTTCAGACCCGCCAAGTTATACTTGCCGGACTGTATTGCGGTTTTGTGATAACTTAGTAAGAGTGAGAAGAAAAATAAATGCTCTAGTAGGTACCTACATTAAAGCTAATCCATGGGAACACCCACATTATTAGGTTATGTATTAGGAACTTCAAGATAAAGCACCCATAAAGGATAGGTACACCATACATATCCTTTAGAAATAGGTACATAGGGAATAAGGACCTAACCTAGGTACCTGTTTACGTTCCTTTGAGCTATAGGTACCTAGACAAGAGCTTGCATTAATTTATTTTATTTATTTTAGGAAAACTTACAGCTATGTACAATATTGGTTATGATTAATTTATCACGTATGCAAGGCACACATTTTATACGGAGAGCCAATTACAAGTTTCCACATACATACATGCAGTAAAAAGTCAATCTTCAAATTAGGCCTGTTAGAGGCAAAAAAAGGGTACAATAGTTGACACAATATGACCAAGAAAAAGCTCGCTGAAAACAGAAGAAAACTATTTTCATGCAGATAAAAAGACCTACAACAGAAAACAAATATTTAAAAGTTCTTACCTTATTTCTTTTCTCTTATCTTCCGGTAAAAGACTCAGCACTGACATTCTTCAGAAGCCAAGCTCCATTTCAACACAAATACAAATCTGCTCAAAAGTGAGCCACCAAATGTTTTGGGGACTCTCCTGTCGGCTCGCTGTTGTGACTGCGTTGCCATGGCAACCGATAACATGTCAAATCGATTTCAAATTGACATTTGATTGGTATTGGATTACCGCGAAAGAGGTTTGTCAAGTGTTTTACATGAAAAGAGGTTTTGTTTCTAATTAAATAATGTTACGATGGAAATTTTCACAAAATGTAGAATATATAATTTTGTTTTCTGGGCTGCCTATCTGCAAATACCTCACTATACGCAAATACCTATTCATAGGACTGTTTATGCATTATACCTACCTATATTTTTTATATTCTTGAATAGTATATTTCATTACAAGTGCGGGAAGGCTGTCATTGCAAAGAGTTCCGACAAATGTTGACAGTCGGAACAAGTTGCAATGACGGTTCCGCACGTGTACTGAACGACTATTTTTAATACAGTTGAGAAAAAATTAAGCAATTTAATAAAATAATAAATATACCATTTGCTTTTTTCTCTTCTCTCCACGCAATAAGTTCGTCGTATGCATGTAGCGACTTTTTGACTTTTCCTGTAAAATGTTCTCCGAAGCATTTTGTGCAATTATACTGAGTTCCGGTGGTGTTAATTCAAAAAAACTAGGGTCGAAATTACTCATTTTGTGCAACAAACAAATAAACTCGCAAAGAAAATTTCTGAAAAATGGCGCCAACCGTAGATTTTTTTTTTCTTTTCGCTCCTTTCGAAGCAGGCTATAGTACCAAGACCATACCGCCTAGTCTTACGTTTTGTTTTTTCCCTTGAGTTGGGTTTTTTAAAATTTACGTCTTTCGTAATTTTTCTATAGGTGAAATTTATATCAATAATTGAGCCAACCGTAGAATATAAGCAGAGATTTTTTTTTTCTTCACCCATTCTGGAAGGCAAAGGGAACTATACCCATACAGCCAAGTCTTCAGTAGATTTTTTTTATTGATATGAATTGAAATTTAATGAGATGAAATGAAATGAAACCTAACATAATTCATTCAATCAAATCATTAAATCTGTTAATGAAACAAATTAGTAGCTTCTTTTTAGAAATAATACGTATTTGCATGAATCATAAAATCTTCGATGAATTTTTTTAGTAAAAACTTCATGGTTGGTTTTTCTTTTTAGACATTATTTTGACAGTTGGGAAAGAAAAAGCACTAGTGCGGGAAAGGTAAAAAAAAAGCACGCGTGTGTAATAGCCCACATCCCGAACGCTATACGTCCCTGCAATACGCCACTTTTTGAGCATGTTTACAGAAGGTAAATGGGTCTTTTATGGGGAACACTGTACGCTTCTACAATAAACTTCCGGAAAATGCAACTAAGCTTCCAATTCGGAAGTTTAAAGCCTATATTAAGAGTAATTTGATAAAGAAAGCGTACTATACTCTAGATAGCTATATGAATGATAAAACTGCGTGGCCTGATGTCCCGGTCACTCTACCCATAGGAAGGTAGCATGTCAATTTGCAATGTCTGTACCTACTATTTAATATCTTATTTTTATATCTGTGTAGATACTTTATTATAACTTTGAAGCGTAGCGTGTTCTGTCTTTGAAACTTTTGCTTTTGTATAATTACATTGCATACGTCTGACTAAGTGAAGTGGCACCACACTGGAACTTCACTGCTATTATTTTAGACTATTTTTGATTTGTAAAAGGATCATATAAAAAAACGGTAGGAACCGAGACGTAGTTTGTTGCCTGTTCTTCTACGCTTGGTCGCGTGGAACTGGCACCTAGACTCACCTAGCTTTAAGACGTTTCAAAGTGATTCTTGTATCGTATTGAATAAACGCTTATTGAATCTTGAATCTTGAATGATTTCCAATATGGGGCCAAAACGGATCATTAATGGGTTATGAGCTGTCTGTAGGTAAGTACTTGGGTCTAATCTATAATAACTTAGTTAGGTATACTAACAGGTCGTTACTTTAGTTCAACGACCAGAAATCCGTTTTTTTGTGAATAGAAATAGAAATAATTTATTTTGCGTCAACTTAAAAATAAAAGGTCAGTTTGTAATAAAATAATATACTTATTTATAAATCACTGTACAATTATATCAGTACATTATTTACATAAACGCATAACAATGTAATAGTTTTAAGTCTAGACTCATTCATCACATTTTTTCGAAATAAATTATGCTATCTAAATAAAGGCCGGTATCTGCCAAACCGCGCCGCTCTAATAGATACATCCACAAAAACATAAAAACAACTAAAAAAAACTTAGACTTGGTACACACTCAAGGGTTTTATTTTTTATCTTTTGTGATAGTCTAGCTAGGTAGGTTTTTCAATTCTTCTCTTATACAATTTTTTTTTTCTGAAATCATCGGAGTCAGATATTTTAAACATGTTCCATTTACAATTAAATTGTAATTACAATATTAACCAACTTAATCGTCACCGTGAGTACCCAAAATCTTGAAACTTCGTTAATTTCATTAACATGAGGTAGTATAAATACTCATTTCTATAAAAACATTAGCTGGTGTTCCAAAAAGACGCAATTGTTGATCAATTCACTGACCGAAGGCGGGTCGAATCTTTGGAACACGGCCATAACATAAAACTCTGCTTTGAGTTCAACTATTCCCGTCTTACAAGCAATTTTTTTGAATAATCAGTGTATAAGCAACTCCCATCTATAACCACTAGGTAAGGACAACAGTTACAACTTTAAGTAATGTCTAATTCATTTTTATAACTCTGTAACGCTTGTAAGTATTA
Source organism: Thera obeliscata (assembly GCA_947578465.1). Taxonomy (NCBI): domain Eukaryota; kingdom Metazoa; phylum Arthropoda; class Insecta; order Lepidoptera; family Geometridae; genus Thera; species Thera obeliscata. Next base: position 14,080,840 of record OX387912.1, on the reverse strand, counting down.
ATTTAGAGAGGTCTTAGTGCTTTTTACGTAAGTTCTGAGGAACTGTATACTTGCTAAGGACCGTATACAGAAACAATGCTTGAGCCTGGGTCGAGCATAGATTTTTAGGACACTTTTCATAGCAAAACTGTCAAAATATTTAATCTTGACGCCTCCCAAGCATTATTACTGCATACGGCACAATTATACAATTACAATTTTATTGAGAGTTATGCTGATTAGTGGACGTGGCTCTTTATAATTATTAACCATTGATGTGTAAGGGCCTGTGATCTAGATTCTAGACGCTTTTAAGATGTTGCCAGCTTGTTTTGGCTGGGTTATGGTGTTTGTTGTTATGACAATAATCTCATGGGTTTCTACCCATGAGATTATTGTCATAACAACAAACAAAAAACTTATTGGTTTAGTTTTTCTATTTTTTTTTTTGTCTTAATTCAGACTTTCGTATTTTACTATGTTTTTCAACGGTCTTACAAAAACCATTGCAATCTAATTTTTCCGTTTATAAAATGCGGTAGGACAGATTTTAAGGTCGAGTCGCGGTTTAGAAGGGACTTTGAACGCGCAAAATCAGAGTTTTTTTGTGACGTATGCCCCCATTTTGGCTCAGCTCTCTTTCTTCTGCTTTTCCTGTCACTAGTTCTTTCGAACCAATGTGGTGAAAGGATCTTAAGAGCGCATCAAAGAGCACTTTTAAACCGTGACGCAATCTATACCCTAGGGCAGAGATCACCAATTCGTCTTTTTGGTCTCATTTAAACAATACGATTCTTTTCTTTCCTTTTTAGTAAATGCCGCGAAATTTTCGTGTTTACAAATATTTCTAAATATTATATGACGTATTGTGAGTTATCAAAGAGAAATCGTGGCTATACAACCAATTTCAAGCTTGACAAGATTCATCTGGGTCACAAAATTGGTCAAGGATCATATTCAGACCCCAGTTCGCCATTTAGTGACCGCTGCCCTAGGATTTCACAGGACATAACTAGCGGCACATAACTCTAGCGCTGACCATTATTGCGCAGAAGTCAAGAATAAGGTACCTGAGGGGGGCTAGCGGTATGAAGGGCGGGCGTGCGTAGCGCACCTATACCCTGTGTTTCTGAATAGTACTATAATCCCACATCCCTTGTAGTATTATTTATTAGTTCGTTGGTTAATTCATTTCGGCATTTTATTATTCTGTCGTTCGCTATTTGGTGACCGCTGCCCTAGAATTACACAGGACATACCCTGCACTTCTGTACCCGAAGTCCGAGTTTTGCTACCAAATTTAGTTACCAAATGTTGTTTTCGTTTCGCCTACGTGTCTACGTCTTTTGTATAGAGAAAAGATGAGACAGCAAAAATACGTTACGTAGTCAGAGTTGTTGTCTCATAATTTTTCCATGCAAAAGAGAGAGACACGTAGGCGAAACGAAAACAACATTTGGTAACGAAATGTTGTAAATGCACTGAGACTTTGGGTTCTGAATAGTACTATCACACATTGCTTGTAGTATTATTTACGTTCTTTGAGCTATCATTTCGGCGTTTCGTTATTCTGTCGTTCCCAGAGCCTTGCGTACAACGACTGAGGCTTGGCTATCAGTTGCTGGTGCGTGCCTCGCTCGGAGATGTTGCCTCGCTCCAGCACCAGGATCTCGTCGGCGTCGGCGACGGTGGAGAGGCGATGCGCTATGCAGATCGAGGTGCGACCGACTGTAGCCGCTTTTAATGCTTGGAGAATCGCCTGAGAGAAGATTGGTTGTAAGTAAAGTAACATTATTTTCAAAAGGTTAGGTGTTTGCGTTTAGTAACATTATATTATAATGTTACTAAACGCAAACACCTAACCTTTTGAAAATAATTAACTTTTAACCTAACATTTTTTTTTTTTCAGGCGTCATGCGACATAAAGAAAGCAAAATATACCTAACCTTATATTATAAGGTTAGGTATATTTTGCTTTCTTTATGTCGCCTGAAAATAAAAGCTTAGACTACGAAATTATAAAACGAGTTGCGTGCAGCAAAGGATTATCTTTTAAAATAGTACATTGTTACCTGAGTGTTGAAAGTCACGTTTTTTGAGTCCCGAGATGGGTTTGGCGCCAGAGCGTAGCGAGGGCGCCAATGGAGCTTGAGGGACTTAAAAGACTTTCATCCGAGGTAAACACTGTGCTTTTCATTACGAATACAAGGAAAGTAAAAATAAAAACATGAAAGAAAAATTTGTGAAAATGAAGATTGAATTGTCGCCTTCCCGGTTTTTTTTTCATTTTTCTCTGGCGGGCCTTCGGCTACGGCTCGCCAGCATTATTCAGCCATTATTTTCATTTTCATAATTTAAAAAATGGTAAATTGTTTGCTCAAATTTATGTTATTTTAAATAATTAGTTGAATCTATATATTAATCAAGTAATTTAGAAGATATATTATTTATTTAATACTATCTTTATGTAATTTAAATTTAAATTTTACATTGCGCTCTAATTAGACTTTTTAAACTTCTTGTGTTCTTCCGTTCCGTTGTAATGGGTTTCCAACCTACTTGCTGAATAAAAAGTTGGAATTTGGTTCAACGACCTCCTTGTAGTTAGAAAGACTTTAGAAAGTTGGAACATGGTTGAATAAAATAGAACTTGTTTTTTTTTATAATTTGACAGCTGTCAGTAGAAAGCGATTCTCCCTAGGGCTGAAAGTTTTACTTTCTATTAGGCCCCTCAGGCAACTTCAGACCTACTTTCAGAGTATGAGTAATGAAAAATCTTTTTATTCCTGATCTTATCCCACCTTGTGCGGAAAAAAAGGTTTCAGCTATTCTTTTATTTGCAATTATTTTGATTCGCGCTTGGTAAGGACTGGTTTCCACAAGTAGGCCACAGGCAAGTCCTTTTTTTGTGACGCTTGACACAATTTTGATACCATTTTTTAGATTCTACGACATGCAGGTTTCCGCATGTTTTCCTTTGCAAGTATTACCATAGTAAACATACTCTTTGACCAGAAAAACTCATAGGTGCACGACTAGAACTTTGACCTAAGAGAGGCGGAAGGCGAGACCACTAGTGCTCTCTGCAGCTCTGCAGCGTCACGCTTTGTTCCCCAATTATTAGTATAATAGTACGTACATGTTCTGTGAGTGAGTCGAGGCTGGAGGTGGCCTCGTCGAACACGATGATGGGCGAGTCCTTGAGGATGGCGCGTGCGATGGCGACGCGTTGCTTCTCACCACCAGACAACTTTAACCCGCGCTCCCCTACTTGCGTCGCGTACCCCTGACACACATACACACAATCATAATTTATGATATTTATACAATTTTGGCTTGCGTCTCAGCTCAGCTGGTAGTTAAATTAAAATTTGTTTTATTCAGATATCTAGTAAAGCAAACAGTACCAATAGGTGCACAGAGTTACTATGAGTAACTATGCCTTCTGCGCCGTAGGTCGTGGGTTCGATCCCCACCGAGAACAAATATTCGTGTGGTGAACACAGATGTATATTTTCTGTCTGGATGTTATATGGTATTCTAAGTATATATTAAAAAAAAGGATGTAAGTATTATATCAGTTATCTGGTTCCCCTATTACAAGCTCTGCTTAATTTGTGTCTAGATAATGTTGTGTGGATAGACCAGTATTTTTTTTATCTCTATACTTAGGTACCCTAAAAAAATACAGGAATAACACGCATGGCGGTTTATTTATTTATTTAATAATAAATAAATAAATAGACCGCCATGCGAGCGAAGGCAGCTAGTTCACCATAATTAAATAGAATTGATTACCTTAGGCCACGTCTTCACAGCCTCGTGTAGCTCCGCCATCTTGGCCGCCTCGTAGACATCCTCCACGGTTCTCGACAGGTCGCCGTAGTGGAGGTTGTGCAGTATCGTATCGTGGAATAACACGCAATCCTGACAAACAAATCTTCTTTTTATAACGCTTTTATTAGCTTCACCTGTATGTAAGTTTGTATGTAAGCTTGCTTGAATGTAACCGACCCCTTTGAGCTCGATTTTGTCCTACTTTGAACGATCAGATTTGATTCAAACTTTGCACACCTGTCAAAGGACGATGACAATGCAATGCATGAATCAAATCTGATCGTTCAAAGTAGGACAAAATCGAGCTCAAAGGGGTCGGTTACATACAAGCTTACATACAAACATACGGGTGAAGCTAATAAAAGCGTTATAAAAATGTTCAGAACCATGAGAGTTTTAATGGTGTTACTTCTTCCCTCAAATAGCAGTGATTATTCAATTTTGAACCTTACCTGGGGCACAATAGCGATGGATTTCCTCAAACTCGCCAGGTCCAAATCTCTGATGTTCTGTCCGGCTATCTGAATGTTGCCGGATTGTGGCTCGAAGAATCTGTATAGTAGTCGGACTAACGTAGATTTCCTGAAATAAAACATAAACAAACTTGTTGCTACACTTAGTATAACCCGCGCCTATAATTGATTCCAAAATGGCGTCGCTTATCATTACATCTCTCTCGGACGCTACTGTAAACAATAGTGAGTGAGTGAGACGTAATGATTAACAGCGGTTTTTATTCGATTTGTTTCTGTATTGGCGCGGATCTACCTATTCATTATCTTAAGAAAACTGATAACCCTTCTATATGGTAGTTTAAACACAAGAAAATCTATCGTAGGGTTAGCGTTTTTATATTCAATCTGTCTCTTGTTTTTTTCTTTCTGACTGAAAGTCGGTCTGTCTGACATTAAATAACGATGTCTTATAGCAGTCGCTAGGTAGCGTTAGGCAAGACGAAAAAAGCAGCCAAGTGCGAGTCGGACTCGCCCATGAAGGGTTCCGTAGCATCAAGTAACATAATATATAAAGGTTCTTGTAGTTCGTCGAAAGGTAAATTGCGGTTTACGATTTATGACGTATAAAAAAAAAACTACGGGCTAGATCTCGTTCAAACCAAATATCGTTGAAAGTTTGCATAGTAATGTACAACATATATTTTTTTTAGTTTTATCATTCCCTTATTTTAGAAGTTAGAGGGGGGGGGACCAACTTTTTTCAACTTTGGAAGTGTCTCTCGCGCAAACTATTCAGTTTAGAAAAAAACTATATTAGAAACCTCAACATCATTTTTGAAGACCTATTCATAGATACCCCACACGTATAGGTTCGATGAAAAATTTTTTTTTGAGTTTCAGTTTGAAGTATGGGGACCCCCAAAATTTATAGTTTTTTTTCTATTTTTGTGTAAAAAACTTAATGCGGTTTACAGAATACATCTACTCGCCAAGTTTCATCAGTGTAGCTCTTATGGTTTCGGAGAAAAATGGCTGTGACACGGTCGGACAGACAGACAGACAGACATGACGAATCTATAAGGGTTCCGTTTTTGCCATTTGGCTACGGAACCCTAAAAATATGAATATGACGTCATTTTTAACCGACTTTAATTTTTTTTTAATGTTTAATATCGCATAACTTCGTCATTTATAAACCGATTTTCTTTATTCGATTTAATAAGACTATGAAGGTACGTACCCACTCCCAGAGCCTCCAACGATGCCTATTTTCTTCCCCGCGGGAATGGAAAAGCTCAAGTTATTCAATATCGGCTTTCCGTTGATGTATTTAAAGTTGACGTCCTTGAACTCTATGGTAGCTGTCTTGGCGTTCACGACTAATGGCGGTGCTTGTGGCTTCTCCTGCAATGATATTGAAGTCAAAGTCAAGGTCAATAATTTTTTATTCAGTACGATGCAAGAATCACTTTGAAACGTCTTAAAGCTAGGTGAGTCTAGGTGCCAGTTCCACGCGACCAAGCGTAGAAGAACAGGCAACAAACTACGTCTCGGTTCCTACCGTTTTTTATATCATCCTTTTACAAATCAAAAATAGACTAAAATAATAGCAGTGAAGTTCCAGTGTGGTGCCACTTCACTTAGTCAGACGTATGCAATGCAATAATACAAAAGCAAAAGTTTCAAAGACAGCACACGCTACGCTTCAATGTTATACTATAGTATCTACACAGCTTATATAAAAATAAGATACGAAATAGTAGGTACAGACATTGCAAATTGACATGTTAGCTTCCTATGGGTAGAGTGACCGGGACATCGGGCCACGCAGTTTTATCATTCATTCATTCATCATTGGACCTTATAGTCGAAGTGAAACAGCTCAATTTCATTAGAGGGGAGTTTAGATTACTATTTCGATAATAATCGGGAGACTTTTTATGGTAAAATTTATATGGAACTGCTGGAAGGGGAAGACCTAGGCGCATGTATCACGATCAGATCGCAGACGTTGTAGAGAAAGGCCAGGTTAGGAGTACCCTAAACCGACGAGCATGTATGAAGAATGTTATGAGAGTGAATGAAGCGAAAGAGGTGTGTCAGGATCGTAGCAAGTGGAAATCCGTGATCTCTGCCTACCCCCATGGGAATAAGGCGTGATTTTATGTATGTATGTACAGTTATAGATAGTTGAGCTGGCGCAGCCGGTAGGATGTAGCAGGTACCTTGATGTTGGAGGTGACGGTCATGAGCGTGAACATGGTCTGCATGTCGATGAGCGCCTGCCGCACCTCGCGGTACACGGAGCCGAGGAAGCCGAGCGGGATGGACAGCTGGAACAGCAGCCCGTTCACCATCACCAGGTCGCCCACTGTCATGTTGCCTGGAATAACACATCGCCATCATCCACAGCCCACTTACATAAATTATTTTTTTTGGATATTCCACACGACAGAAGAGAAGAAGATCATGTGACGAAAAGAGTGTTAGGAATGAATGTTGATGGATATAAAAGTAGAGGTAGGTTGGCCCACAGACATACCTTTAGCGATCTCATTGGCCAACAGACATACCTTTAGCGATCTCATTGGCCAACAGACATACCTTTAGCGATCTCATTGGCCCACAGACATACCTTTAGCGATCTCATTGGCCCACAGACATACCTTTAGCGATCTCATTGGCCAACAGACATACCTTTAGCGATCTCATTGGCCAACAGACATACCTCTAGCGATCTCATTGGCCAACAGACATACCTTTAGCGATCTCATTAGCTGCCATAAGCATGATGAGACTGAGTCCTCCACTAAAGATGGCGTGTTGTCCAAAGTTAAGAACTGCAAGACTAGAGGCCGTTTTCAAAGACGCCGCTTCATACTTCTCAAGACTGGAGTCGTATTTCTGAAGCTCGTACTTTTCATTGTTGAAATACTGGAATCAACATTTGTAAAAACAACAATTTTATTAAAAAATACAATTATTTGGGTTCACAAAAATTTAATAAACACAACTAGTAATAAGGCGAAAACAATCTATTGAAAACAGTTGGAACTGTTTATCTTTCTAGCACGGAAAACGACAATCCACATATTCCGTCCGACTAGTGATGTGTCTCGTTGCCCGGTCGCAGTAGTGATGTCCTATTCCCGAAATCAGGTAGCATTACCTAGGTAACTAACATGCTACCTACCTAAAAATGCAATGTGTATTATTTTTTAGGTTATTTTGGAGAGTTTTTTTGTGCGTTTGTACAGATGGCTACGCATCAGACTATACACTGCTAGCTTTTATATCCTTACAGTAAGCGTCATTTCTCTTTGTTTGAAGGTAACTTGAGCTGTATCCTACTGAACAGACAATAATAAAAACCAATATTGGTTACATAAAGTAGGTATTTACGGAAAATAAGGAATATTTCATGATGTTTATCAAACTACGATACATAACACTAACTTTAAAAGTAAATCTAGCATTGCAATTTGGTTACAGTTTTATAATTGATCATCAGTTTGCGAACTTACTTTGACAGTTTCGTAGTTGATGAGCGAGTCTATCGCCTTGTTCCCGGCTTCATTCTCCGCCTTGTTCATGTAGACGCGGAACTTGGTCCGCCATTGGGTGATCGCGAGCGTAAACGCAGCGTATACTCCGACGCAGCTAAACGCTATGCCTGGAACGAAATGCAATATTTAATCAATTCGCAATTTTATTCAATTAATCAATATTTAATAGCAATTTATTATATAAGTACACATTATAAATTTATAATATGTCATCCTCTTGGGTCGAAAATTTAATTATTTTAGAAAGTACATCTTTGTTCGTATGCATTTTGTCTAGTTGTTATGCGTTGGTTGCTAGCCAACCAACTTTATGCTGAGCCAAAGTTCGTTTTGCGACGCACAAAGCTCACCTCTGTAGTTTAGGGTTATGTTGTTGAATTGTTAGTGTGAGTTTTGCTTCGCAAATAAATAGTTTGTCTTTCTTTCTTTCTAATCCCAGACTAAAATGAGGGGATGTTATGCTAAGTTTCAGGCCTTAACGAATCTGTTGCTTCTTAGCTCCGATACTGATTCTCCTACTTCTGCGGCTTTTTTTTTTTTAGTTAGTTTTTAGTAGAAATCCTTACAGCCGATTTTATGATCTGGGGATATTCATCACTTCATTTAAATTATTGCAAAATTAACTTGTTTATTATACAACGTGTATCAAAATATGTGTACTATCCCGAAGGGGGGTGAATTTCCACCCCCCGGGGAACAACTTTTGTTCAACGACTTTTCGAACTTCGATTGGTATCTCTGAAAAAAACTGCAACGAAGTTTCAACATGAACAGCTGACTTTGTACAAAGTGACAACCCTAAACTCAGCTACAGAGGTAGTAGGTAGTAGTAGTAGACCTACAGAGGTAGTAGGTCAAGGGGTCAAGGGGTTACAAGGATAGGGTTGTCAATTTATTTAGGCATTATGAAATTAAATATTTTTGTATGGGAAACTGAAAATAGGAATTTTTAATTTTCTCCCCCCCACAACTGATCACCATTGTGGTCTGAAACCCCCCACCTTCGCATAGTACACATATTTAGATACACCTTGTATAAAAAAGTTTTATTAGCATTCCACGTTATTTTATCTAGGAGCCTATCAAACCCAGAGGTATCGGTTCAATATTTGATAAAGCCTATAGTCTATCAAATATTTTTTGATAGACCTCTAATCTATCAAATATTGAACGGTTACCTCTGGGCCAAAACAGCAGATGATTTTTTTCTGGTTTCCTAAGTTCAAGCATTGAACTTTTCTTCAAAACCTAAAGCTATAAAATGAAGATCCACACGAATAAATGATTACCTGCAAACATGAGTCCTCCTTTCAAGCCTAGTATGCTGGAGACGAGCACCAGCTCGAACACCGTCGGCACTATGTTGAATATCATCGCGGACAGCACGAAGTTTATAGCGCGGGAGCCGCGGTCTATTGTCTGGAACCAACATACAACTGCTATAATTCTCAATATAAAAAACAAATAAAAAAACAAAAAAAATAATAAAAATATACAAAAAAAAAAAACAAGATTATTTGGAAAATTTGGCAATTTTTATCCTCCGCACTTCACGTGCGGCCTGGTTTTTCTACAAGTAGGCCGTTGGCGGGCCCGTTTTGCGTGTTGCTCGAACTTATTTAGGTTCTACTACACGCCGGTTTCCGCACGAGGTTTTTCTTCACCGTTTTTGAGAGTATTGGCATAGTGCACATAAATTTTTCGACAGAAAAACTCATTGGTACACGACTGGATTTTAACCCTTCGGATCGGAAGGCAGGGCCGCTACCACGTTAGACCACCAGTGCTCTCTTTCAAGATTCATTTTAAGACGATGAACACCGAGAAACAACTCCTCGATTTCATAGTTTTAACTATTGAAAGATATAATATTATTGAACTTATTTATGAAAAATTAAAAGCAAAGCTATTATGCGTACACACAACATTGGATACAGTAGGTATAGCAAAAAAAAAACTTAATTAGATCCAAAAAAGTATTCCTACTAAAAAGGTTCATGATGAAAAAGTTTGATATTGAAACTATATCAGTTTCTTAGACCATGTTTAATTATTGCCTAAAGAGCCAAATAGGACAGAGGAGGTCTTACCCATCAGTAATTGATACCAACAGAATACAGAATACCAGACTGACATGATGCCTCAAATACACAACAACCTTTTTTTTTTACAATTTATAGGATAACGCTTGACCGCAATCTCACCTGATGTTAAGTGATGATGCGATCGACGGTGTAGCGCGCTCATCTAGAAGATACCTATTCACCCTTTTTTTGAAAACTCCCAAATTATAAGGTATTCGGAAAAATAGACGCCGGCAACGAGTTCCACTCTTTGTCTGTCCGCATATACACCTCCATATATTTGAATACCTTAGAGAGTGCCCCGGTCTGCCTCCCCAGATGGAAGCTGAGATCGAGCTGATGCAGATGCGTGAACACATTGCAGGCCAGCTTGCGGATGGAATGCTGCGCGACGCGGGCGAACACCGCGTTACGGAGCTCGTTGAACCCGGCGGCCGTCGCTCGCGCCATGCCGTCTGTAACATTACATGTTTAGACTGCTGTCTGATAGAGCCATAGGGTACTCAAACAAAAAAGGATATCCTAACAAACTAGGTAAGTCCAGGCCAGTTTCCTAACAGCCTATAGAGTAGATAGATGAACAGGCAATAATCTTAAGGGTCCGTTCATACAGACCGGCTCGGAGAGCATTGACGCGCATTTTCCTTTTCACACAGATCGGATCGATCTTGGAGTTGGTCGGAGCGGAGACGCCAACTATTTCACATAGACCGGCTGGAAGCGATCTGAAAGCGGATGCGCTCGCAGCCGACGAGAAAAAATACGCTATCGGAGCCGTTCTTATTATTTCACAACAAGCGCGTCTCATCAAGCATTCTTAATGACAAAAGCAGTGCAGTTGCAAAAATAAACAAATACTAAAAACTGTTTTCAACGTTATAAAAATCTGCTCTCCTCTCCGAGCCGGTCTGTGTGAACGGACCCTAAGGCTCGGTTTCTAAGACAACTTGAGGCTACGGAACGCTTCAAGTGAAGTGAAGCGACTTCAAGCAAGTTCATTTCATAGACAAAAGAAACCTCTACTACTCTCAGAAGAGAAAGCTACAGTTGGGCAAAATAAACCTATATTTATTTTGCCCAACTGTAGCTTATTTCATGGTCCAGAAGTGTACTAATACAAATGGAATTTATAAGAGATTTTAAATACTTTACCCATACAAACATAGGGAATGTTTGTGTGGGTAAAGTATTTAGAATCTACCAGTAGGGATAGATTAATAGAGATATGTGAAACTGGCGACCTTTTTGACTAGAAAAACTAGGATATCCACAACTCGTTCAGATTAAAACACCATAGAACTAATATCACACGTCATATTTTACTCACACCCTAGCAGCAAACTAACAGCAGTAGTCCCCAAGGCTTGTGGAACCGTCGCCATGCCCAGCAGCGCATCTCCAGAGGTCGTGGCGACCTGGTTGACCTCGTCCACCGCGTACTTGAAGAGGAAGGGAACGGATACATTCATCACCTTGGCACCGAACAGCAGAGCGAGGGATAGCTTCACGCGGTTGCGGATCATAGCATTATCCTGAAAGATAGATTGTAGATGAGTTGACAGTGGAAATAAAAAAAATATGATTTTTATACAGAAAATATTATCAGTTCTTCTTCTTCTTCTTATCGTGTCACTGATTCTTTCGAACCAAGTGTGGTGAAAGGATTTTAAGTACGCGATTTTATTATCAGTTGAATCATCATCATTATCAGCCTGAAGAAGTCCACTGCTGGTCATAGGCCTCCCCTACACATTTCCAGGAAGAACGATTCTGAGCCCTTTCCATCCATCGACTTCCCGCGATCTTAACAATGTCGTCGGTCCATCTGGTGGGTGGGCGCCCTACGCTTCGTCTTCCGGTTCGTGAATTCGAGAACCTTTATTCCCCAACCGTTGTCGGTTCTTCGAGCTATATGGCCTGCCCATTGCCACTTCAACTTACTAACTTTAGGAGCAATGTCGGTGACCTTGGCTATGTTGGTGAATTGAGTAAAAATTAAGTATTCAGCCAATTGACTGGCCTCTAGCTCAGTTGGTAGTAGCTCTGCCTTCTGCGCCGTAGGTCGTGGGTTCGATCCCCACCGAGAACAAATATTTGTGTGGTTAACATAAATGTTTGTTCTCTGTCTGGGTGTTATATTGTATTCTAAGTATGTATTTACAAAAAAAAATGTATTCAAGTATTATATCAGCTATCCGGTTCCCATATTACAAGCTCTGCTTAGTTTGGGGCTGGGTAGTGTTGTGTGAATTGTCCACAATATTTATTTATTTATTTATTTAATTGTGCATGATCATGCTGGGTATCAAAGAATAAATAAATATTGGAGACAATCCACACAACACTATCTAGCCCCCAACTAAGCATAGCTTGTACTATGGGAACCAGATAGCTGATGTGATACTAATATACATTTTTATTTTGTAAATAAATACTTGGAATACAATATAACACCCAGGCAGAGAACAAACATCTGCATGCACCACACAAATATTTGCTCTTGGTAGGGATCAAACCCACAACCTACAGCGCAGTAGGCAGAGCTACTACCAACTGAGCTGAGAGGTTAGTCAGAATCAGAATAAAGAGTTTCTATGTTTTGTGCTGGCTATGAACACCATCACTGTGTCATTTTGATATATCATTCTGGCTGGCCTCTAGTTCAGTTGGTTGTAGCTCTGCCTCCTGCGCCGTAGGTCGTGGGTTCGATCCCCACCGAGAACAAATATTTGTGTGGTGAACATAAATGTTTGTTCTCTGTTTGGGTGTTATATTGTATTCTAAGTATATATTTACAAAAAAAAAACGTATTCAAGTATCAGCTATCTGGTTCCCATAGTACAAGCTCTGCTTAGTTTGGGGCTAGATAGTGTTGTGTGGATTGTCTATAATATTTATTTTATTACTAGCTGTGCCCGCGACTTCGTCCGCGTGGTATAGTGTCTATGGGTAGCATTTTTAATTTGCAGCGGAAGAAAACAGTAATTAAATAACAACGTCATATTCGCGCGCACGTGACACAGTCGTCTGCCCTCTTACTAAACTTAGACATATGGCGTCGTACTACGCCACACTTTCATCCCCCCCGCATTCCTCTCCGAACTCCCCCCACTCTCCTCAACACCCCCCCACATTCCCCCCAGACTCCCCTCCACAATCCCCCTGTACTCCCCCCGCAACTCCCCTCCGCACTCCCCCCTGTACTCCCCTCCACACTCCCCCCTGTACTCCCCTCCACACTCCCCCCTGTACTCCCCTCCACACTCCCCCCTGTACTCCCCTCCACACTCCTCCTGTACTCCCCCCGCACCTTCCCTCCACACTCCCCCCGCACCACCACTCCACACTCCCCCCTATACTCCCCTCCACACTCCCCCCGCACCTCCCCTCCACACTCCCCCTGTACTCCCCTCCACACTCCACCCGCACCTCCCCCGCACCTCCCCCCTGTACTCCCCTCCACACTCCCCCCGCACCACCCCTCCACACTCCCCCCTATACTCCCCTCCACACTCCCCCCGCACCTCCCCTCCGCACTCCCCCTGTACTCCCCTCCACACTCCCCCCGCACCTCCCCTCCAAGTCCCCCCTGTACTCCCCTCCACACACCCCTCCACACTCCACCCGCACCTCCCCTCCACACTCCCCCTGTACTCCCCTCCACACTCCCCCCTGTACTCCCCTCCCTCTACCCCCCCAGCACAAACTTTGAATGTCATATTTTTTTATATCAAATCAACAGACTAAAAAATAAGTTTTAAGTTTCTAGCTCTAAAAATGACGATACTTCCATACAACTTTCCCCCTATTTTCAACCCCTTACAACCCCTTTTTCGCAAAAAAAAGTAGCCTATGTCCTTCCCCAGGCCCTCAACTATCTGTGTACCAAATTTCATTTCAATCGGTTCAGTAGTTTTGGCGTGAAAGCCAGACAGGAAGACAGACAGACAGACAGACAGACAGAGTTACAAACGCATTTATAATATTAGTATGGATTATTATTATCATTGCCCTTACTTATAATCGCCTACCTATAAAAACCGGCAGAACCTACCTAGCCTGGCAGAAGGGTCTTTAAATCAGTCATTTGCTAAGCTATTTGAGCCAAAAATAGAAAAATATTATGAAAAGCTTACCTTAGGCCACACATACTCCAACATCCCTCTAAACATGTCCGACCCAGACACCGGCTTTGCATCGCTCAGGCTTATATCTTCACGGGATAAAACAGAGGCACCTGGGTGAAAGCAGTCTCTTTTGTGGATCCCTAAGGAGGGGAGAATATAATCAGGATGCTTACAGGAAGGAAGGGTAACGGACTAAATACAGTACATAATAGTATCAAGGAGTTTTGGATTGCTACAGAATATAAATAAGCTTAAAACTGCCATTAATTCCATTAAAAGACTATCCCTCAGTTCTTTTAGGTAATTAAAAATATTTGAGGGCTAAGGGGTCATAGGCTAAGCATTTTTTTTTAATTTTAAACTCCTTCTCTTTACCACTTAGCTCATTTACCACCAGCACAGAACTGGTGACAAATCGAAGAAACTCTAAAGATTTTGGTAAACTACACAAGTACTTGCACAAACATGTAACAGTGAGTGAGTATAAGAAGTGAGCACTACACACACAATGCTTTCTACAAGTAGATGTACGAATTGAACATGTGAGCAAGACTAATTTTAATCACATGGGTGCTAGACTAGGTAACAATAAAAATGGTTGCGGTCTTTTGGGTAGCATACCTACATAATACAGGGTATGGAGAGCTAGGTAATATAGATCAATGGATAAGAATCATTTATTGCAATGATATTGGGGCTATCTTGTATTGGTGTACAAAAAAATGTAGGATGCTAGAATACAATAAAAGCAGGTATATAGAATAATTTAGGAGGCTGGATAATGTTACTCATAGAGGGGGGTTGTGTAGCATTATAAGAGGAAGAATGGAAACAAGGTTCATAAGGGTAGGTTTTTGTAGGAACAGTCATGCAAGGAACTTGGGATAAACTAGTGGAGTAGCAGGAAAAAGAGATGCATTCAACCAAATATTAGTATCAAAACCTATAAAACAAAAATTTGCAGTGTAGTGTTGAACACAATAAAGCTTTAACAGTTTTGTACATATTTAAGGTGAATATTAAGTCTGACTAGGTTTATGAAAACGAGTTTACTAATAGAACATTATAATCGGTATCTTTTCAGACTGGTAGTTATGGGTATTAAACATTGTGAAACAAAAAAAATACAAAGGAGATAGATCAATCATTTAAAAACCATATAAGGTAATTAACATCATTATCTCAGACTGCTTCATAAGCAATTTTTCCCCCATGTCTCTATTTTGGTGTCTACATTATATTAACTGCTTGCATTCGGAGCAAATGGCTATAAGCTCCAATTCCTATACATTTTCCGTTAAGATTTCAGATAACTGATAGTAGAATACACAGTCCTGAATATTTATGCTTTTATTACATTTATCTCTATTTAGAATATAATTCCACTCAAAAAAAACGCTGCTAAAGGAAATTAGCACTATGTTGACAAGGTCAAGTTCAAAATTATGTAACGCTCCTAAATCAAACAATTCAAATTTGAATTGAAGGTTTACTAATACTAGGCATACTTTTCATTGGAGAGACACCCTCTTATTAGTTTTAGGTGGAATTTTTCACTTACCAACTGGTATTTTTCCGGTCTTTGGTTTGTTTGTTAACACAGCCGCTAAAACATTTTTGGCTGAGTCTGAACCACTTAAATTGCCCGGAGGGGAAGATGAATAGAACTGGAACACAAGAAAAAATAATATTACCGTGCACTTGAAGGAACACCACTAAAATTACCAATAACAAATTGGTGAAAATTATCAACCATGTTCAAATACAATTATTATACCCTGTAATGGCTTGTGACCGCACATTGTTTGCATATTAAATTAAGATATGGTTTATTTAGAATGACTGATTGACTATTTGCAATAGATTTGACAAATTTAATATTATTTCTAATTATTTTATCGAATTTTGAAGTAGACAGCAACGCAGCCGCCATGGTGGCAGTTTGACATGAATGAACGGAATGATCGCATGATCGCAGTGAAGTGAAGGAAGGAAGACTGACTGAAGTTGACATAACTTGACAGTTAATAACCAAACTAACGCCAAAATGATTGAAGTTGCTGTTTTTTTTAACTCGAGTTGGCGCTGGATACTTTGTCCTTGACCTTGAGTAATGAGGTCAGCCCCAGCACTAAGCTGCACTACGGCAGTTTTCAGGTACAATGTACATACGCAGTCTAGGAATCAATCGGGGAATATTTTATTATCTACCAAGAAAATGAGTATTTGTTTTAATGTAGTACCTACATACAGTAGGTACATACCTGCCTACTTATATCAGGTACAATATGTATGTTTAGTTAACAAATAAAAAGCCAAATCGTCAAGAATTCTAACATTTAATAAAGTTTTCTAATATCCTAACATATTGACACATCAATTCTACACAATTTTCTAAAATAACACTTTTACTTTCACAAACATTTAAGTTACCAAGAGACTCCTTAATTTTGACTAGTTTCTCCGCTACCATTGGAGCTACAATATCATTCAAACTGTTGTCAGTGGAACACACTGCAGCCGAATATAATAATTTACTAACATCTTTTCCATGGTTATAATAATACTTGACTACCATTAAAAATCCATAAAAATTATAACTTAATCCTCTCAGGTCAATGTATAAATCCTTGTACAATCCATGGCTATTTATAAAAGACAGTTGTTCTTGGGAAAGCTTGAATTTGCTTGAGCTCAAAAATGATTTTACACCCTCAAATGTAAATAAAACTGAATCCAAATCATTATTAGGTAAGAAAAATCCGTACTCTGTAATTAGTTTCAAGTTGTGACTATCACCATAGCAAATAAACACTTCATTATATGGTTCAAAGTTGTTTTTAGTGTAAATTGAAAATCTAACATCGGAAAACATGTCTCTGTTTATATCTCTTATTTTTATGTTTTCTATACCTTTGCTTACTATAAGTTGGGCTTCGTTTCTTGCACTCGGGCTGTGGTTTATCATATCCAAATAGGGACATAATGATATTTTCGTATTATCAGATATCAGAGTCAAAATTGAGTTTTCTATGTTTCTCAGATCAATTACTTTAGATAGATCCATGTACACACATCTTGTGTTTACTGTAAAATAGGCCCATTCATAATCTGACTTTGTAAACAGTTTTTTGAGCATCTGTACACTTCCATCCATACTTAAATTATTTTTCAAAACATTCACAAATATATTGAATGATAATTCAACAGCATCTTTTTGTTTGGAGATCACAGTTAGTATATCATCATCGATGAAACATTTAATTTCATTGGGTAAAAAGTATGGCACTGTGTATTCTTTAGGTAAACTTTCTATGTAAACAGCCCATCTGGAATTCATATTCACCTTCAAAAAAGTTAAATAAAATGCCATCAATGATTGGAATGATATTGAGTTCTTGTACTCGAGTAAACTTTGCTTCTGGTTTTCTAAAAATATATTACAAAAAGGTAAGTCTGTCAAAATGGTAATAACATTGATTGTAAGATTCAATGGTAGGTTCAGGAGCTCTTCTCCTGATTTGATCTTCTTTTTTGTTAGCACTCCACGACCAGTCTCGTCAAACACAGCAAGTCCTAGCTTTTCATTCTTTCGTATACCGTTTTTCGAAAGCCAGCTATTCAGTAAGATGATTTCAGCATTGTTATCACACGCACAAAACTTTCGAGGTTTTTTATGGCGCCTCCTTTTTCGAGTCCGGCCCATATTGTTAGCTAGGCGTAGCCCGCTTACATCTCAACGAATGATTAATTTAATAAAAAGCTGATTTAGATTAAATAATATAAACATTTTCAAACAACACCAAACCAAATCATAGTGAACAGCAAAAAAGCGTTTTTACAGCGAGCGCAAGCCACCGTCCACCGTCCAATCAGAATCAGAAGTTAATTTATGTATGTTGCCAACTTCATTTTTTTTGTCCTTGTCCCAGTCTTTTTATTTATTCAAATAATATAATCAAAATGTTTCAATCAAAAGCAATAGTTGTGTGGTATTGTTAGCGAATTGGAGTAGGGACCACCCAAGCAGTGTTGCCAACTGGGTTTTCGTAAAAAGTGCTAAATTGCTGTAAAAAATGTGCTAAAAATGTGCCAAAATTATGCTAAAGATGAATAAAAAATGCCAAATGTAGTTAAATTTTCATAAATCGACCCTTCTGGGATCAAATGTCGTAAAAGCCATTTTGGCCAAAATGACTTTTTATCACTTTCTTACTAAGTTAAACATCCTATATCGAACTGTTATTTAAAATTTCGATATTCGCAAAAAATGGTTTTTACCACCCTGAATTTTTACACCCTATAAAGGATAAATAAAAACAAAAATGATGTAACCACCTTTAAAATGTTTGAATCAATCAAAAAGTTGAGGTAAAAGACAAATCGCTGAGACGCATGGCCGATACTACATTTAACAAGCAATACATTGTGCAACGTTGTGCAATGATTTTTTTTTATTTGATAATCAATTCCAATCAATTTCTTTAAATTAAGGTTCACTGTGGATATTTATACTTTGATTCCGTTTACTATACTATTTGCAGTGCCATCTGCAAATATATAGCTATGGTTAACTTGTAATAGTATAAAATACCTACTTCCTAATTTAGTCGCATAGGCTTCGTCATCTGGTTTTTACTGTCTGGGGGACTCCCCCACTAGATGCTTGAATAGTAGTAAGCGCAAATCTTTAAGCCTCTCTCCCACAGGCGCCTTTTTATCGGTCGATAATATCGTAATGCAATGCGTTATTGATAATGCGTCCTGATTCTCCTTCTTCTATCGCGAACTGTGTGGGAGATGCTTTACACTTTTTCAATTTGACAGTGACAGATACAGTTTTGTTGTACGTTGGCGTGGGATAGCGATTTGCGACGAACATGAATCAAACCAAATTAAACTTTAAGTACTCTAATTAAAAGTCTATTTTACCTTACATTCAGCGTTAGTGGTATATTCGATATTGATTTAAAAAATGTGCCTATTTATTATAAGTGCTAAAAAATGTGCCTTGTGCTAAACGAGAAATAAATGTGTTAAAGTTTTATAAAATATGCCAAATTTAGCACTAAAAGTGCTAAATTGACATCACTGCACCCAAGGCTGGTGACCAGAGTGGTAGTGCTAAATTTTACTATTTCTATTCTGTTTTTTTTTTCTTTATACTGACACGATCACTATCGAGAACTAAAAACTATATTAACCAACTTGGTGCACTCGTTCACAAGTTAAGTTCGTACTCTATGGCAAATAAGTAAGTACCACTTTAGATGCAGTTTAGAGGTTCATACCTAATTCGGCTACTATTAATGACCAGTGTTCAATCAAACCATCTCTTATAAACCCATGACAGATCTGATGGTGGAAATCATGAAAAAATGACCTGGCAATGTAATCTTCCGATTACAAACAATGGGGAGTTGAATTTGCATTGCGTTTGATGCAAGTTCATGAATGTAAGGATTTCAAGTTCTAGCCTAGTTTTAGAACTTTTACATTGTCCGCTATCAGCTACGCTTATTAATTATCTTGTCAAATCAAATCAAATCAAAAGTGAATATAATTTAGTCAGTAGAATCGCAAGGATCACTTTGAAACGTCCTAAAGCTAGGGCAGGTGTGTCTTGGTGCCAGATCTTTGCAACCAAGCTTATAAGAACGAGCAACTTACTACGGCTTGGTTCCGTAAACGCGTACAACATGAGACTCGAAGGTAAACTGAGATTAAACTTCCATGGCATATATTATTACATGTAGTATCGTTATTATTTTGGCAACACTGACAGTTCAGTTTCAAATTTGTTGTGTGAGGTTCCATACTTGCTGTCGTGAAGGATTTTTTACCAGGTAAGTAGTATTTTTTGAGAAATAGACATTAATTTATTTTTTGACGATTTATGAAGGAGTTTCTTTTTTGTTTTTGATTTTATATAATTTTTATTTGATTTTTGATGAACTAGTAAAAGATCTGGTAAGATTTTGAGATAGTATTTTGTTTTATTTAATACCTCTAGTTATAACTGATTTATTATTGTTTTAATTTGCGCAAATTCAATATTTTGTTATTTTTTAACGTCTTAATTAACAAACATTGAAATTCTACATGGGAAACCATGACTTTTTTAAGGTGTCTTATGTTTACCGCATGTTGCAGATAAATTGAGACATGACGAAATAAATATATATAAAAAAAACTACATTGATTGGCTCAATATTGCAATAATGCTCCTATTACCTTAGATAGAGACTCATGTTCTAGTAAAATTTCAAACCATAATTATTAGGAATTACACCCTAAACTGTGAATTGAAATTTAAACCTGTCTCATGTTGTATGCATTTACGGTTCCTACCGTTTTTCAAATCACTATGTAACAATAATAATAACAATGAAGTTCTAGTGTGGTACCACTTCACATAGTGAGACATAATATTAGGCAATAATACAAAAGCTAAAGTTTCAAATACTTGTGTGGACACTACCAAGCAGTGTCTATTTTCAATTTTATAAAGTACCTACATTACATTCGAGCTCTGGTAAAAAACATCACTGAAATGAGCAAGATCACGCAAGTTGGCAGCACAGAGAAAGCGCAGGGGGGAAGGGTTTGACATTTGACAGTGACATTAAAACATAAACTGACAGTTACGCTCCGAAATACGTTCAAAAACATTGAAAACATGCTTACAACAAGTTGTCAGTGTATAAAAAAATAAGATCCTGCTACAAATAGATAATATTGATACTAGTCTACGAGCAACATTCGATACAATTTCACATTCGACAAAACTCGCCAAAAACGACTTCTAAGAGTTACGGAATGAAAGTTTTTCATTTCGTTCAAAAACAAAGTCATTTCATTTCTAGCAAGCAAACAAACAAACCGACCCGACCGGCGGGTGACACCAAACAAACAAAACAAACTTCAAAATCATTACCAACCGCCATCCGATCCGAAATAGGCGAATCGATCTGTAAATCTAAAATAAATTCTGAGTTATTGTCGACATCTTCTGGAACCCATAAATATAGTACTCCAGCTATTTGAAGATAATGTCTATCCAACAGACAAAGAACTGCATAACTCTACGGGGCTCAGCCCAAATCCTGTGCGAATATTTGAGTAAGTTTGAGCACAACAGTTGCTCAAAAATATTTAATTTTACCTGGCCTTTTTTTTAGTACTACAAAAATGTTATTTTTCTTATTTCACGTGCTCTAAAATGTTTCAGAGTATGCTATTAATTCGGTGTTGTTTCAAAGAGGCCTGTACCCACCAGAATCATTCAAAGCAGAGCAGCAATATGGAATCACCTTATTACTATCTGAAGATCCCAAAATCAAAGCCTTTCTCACCAATCTACTTTTACAAAGTGAAGGTAAGCCCAATATTCTATTGATATATTACAAGTACTTCCTCCATTTCAAAGGTTTTAATGGTTAAAAGTATTTTCTAAATCTTATTATATTTTTGTATATTCCAGAATGGATTGTAAACAAGAAGGTTCGCAAACTTTCCCTTGTCATACTAAACGTAGCTAACCAAGAGATCCTCGAATGCTGGGACTTCAATGTCCAATATGAAGACGTAGACATCACTTTGAAAGATAAAAGCGAAGCAGTCAGTAACAAGGATTTAAAGAAAATCCAGCAAGAAATCCGGGATGTGATGTTACAAGTCGCAGCTACCATATCCTATCTACCATTTTTAGATTGCCGATGTTCATTTGATGTGCTCGTCCATGCGAGGACTGACTGTGATGTGCCAGACCAGTGGGCAGAGGCTGAGCCAATAGCTATAGCAAACGCACAGAATGTACAGTTGAAATCATTTACTACAAACCTACATAAGATGGAAACTGTTGTTAGTTATAAGCTTCTTGAATAGTTTACTTTAAAACTGTTTTTTATTAATGGAACTATGTGAAGCTAGCAGCAAGGTCTGCATAATGTTGCATTGACTAAGCTACATGTGGCTAGCTTCACAGTGTTCAAAGTTTTGTGCCGGCTACTAGACATAGTTTTGTTACTATTCAGGTTCTGATTTTCGCATGCTCAGTGTAAAAATGGCCTACATGTGTTTGAAAGCATGTACTTATCATCTTTGACACATTAATTTAGTTCTAAAACTTCGATCGGAACCAATAAGAGTTTTTTTTTTTATTTATTTTAAGAATTGAAAAAGTGATGTTGAATGCTATTTTTGTATGCTAGGCGATAAACAAGTTTTTATGGCAAATCACTAAAGTGTGCAGAACACTTTTCATATTTGTTTTTGTTGTACCTACTATACTATAACTTTTTTGGGTTTTTGGCATACAAGTATGCCAAATGTTATGGCATCTTTAAAGAACTTTTTGACTGGTTCTGTCATATTATAGTATTTTAGTTAAAAGGGGTGCCAACTTATCTATTTAGCAGGCCAAACAGTTAGCTTCCAGTTTATTTAGATATAAAAAAATAGATAACAATGTTTTTTTTTTGTATAAATACATAAAAGTAAGTCCCATAAAAAAAATCTCTCCTGAAAAATATATTTTTGTTGTACAATTTTCGATTGTGGCGCCCTCTGGCCCGAATAGATGAGTTGGTACTAAAATATACTTTTCATTACTCATACTCTGAAAGTAGGTCTGAAGTTGCCTGAGGGGCCTAATAGAAAGTAAAACTTTCAGCCCTAGGGAGAATCGCTTTCTACTGACAGCTGTCAAATTATTAAAAAAAACAAGTTCTATTTTATTCAACCATGTTCCAACTTTCTAAAGTCTTTCTAACTGCAAGGAGGTCGTTGAACCGAATTCCAACTTTTTATTCAGCAAGTAGGTTGGAAACCCATTACAACGGTAAGAAGTTTAAAAAGTCTAATAAGATAGCGCAATGTAAAATTTAAATTTAAATAACACAAAGATAGTATTAAATAAATAATATATCTTCTAAATTACTTGATTAATATATAGCTTCAACTATTTATTTAAAATAACATAAATTTGAGCAAACAATTTACCATTTTTTAAATTATGAAAATGAAAATAATGGCTGAATAATTCTGGTGAGCCGTAGCCGAAGGCCCGCCAGAGAAAAATAAAAAAAAAACCGGGAAGGCGGCAATTCAATCTTCATTTTCACAAATTTTTCTTTCATGTTTTTATTTTTACTTTCCTTGTATTCGTAATGAAAAGCACAGTGTTTACCTCGGATGAAAGTCTTTTAAGTCCCTCAAGCTCCATTGGCGCCCTCGCTACGCTCTGGCGCCAAACCCGTCTCGGGACTCAAAAAACGTGACTTTCAACACTCAGGTAACAATGTACTATTTGTGTGGTGTACATTTTATAATGTTTTACATCAACAGTATTTTGTAAATAATTCTACAATTAAGCAAAGTGATAATTTTCATTTATTTTGTAAGGTTTTAATTTTACTATTCCATTGTTTTTACTTTAATATAAAAACACCTCCGTAAATGGGTGATTTTTAACAATAATCAATTTTTATTTTCGAAAATCCCTAAAAGTTAGAATATCAGTAACTGGTGTCAACTGGTTATTTATTATATAGTGTTATTGTAAGTATTTGCTTCTTTGGAATTTAGATATTATGTAACTCGTTTTTTATACCCTAACAATTTGTAAACCTTTTCAGGGTCACAGAATGTGGTACACCTGTAGTTACTTATCCAAACTACCATCTTCATGGCACTCGTAAGTTGTATAGAAAATGGCAAAGTTACTGGCCCAAAAATGGTAAGCATATCAGTATTAAATATTTGGAGAATGCAATGCTTCATCATCATCACCAGCAAAACATCGTGAGGAAACCGGCATGTCGTAGAACCTAAAAAGTTCGAAAATATGTTTCAAGTGCACGAAAAGAGCCCCGTTGAGGCGCACTTACAATCCTTTCACCACGCTTGGTTCGAAAGAATCAGTGACACGATAAGAAGATCATCACCGGCCTGAAGAAGTCCACTGTTGGTCATAGGCCTCCCACATTTATTACTCGGAAGAACGATTTGAGCTCTATACACAGATTTCCCGCGGTTTTTTAAATATCGTCTTGCCATGGGGTAGGGGAGTAGGGGGGCCTACGCTTCGAATAACGTTTCGTAGTCGATAATACTTCACAGACAGATACATAATATTTGGACACTCTTGTTTACTTTCCTTAGTCTACCGAATGATATTAAGCGGTCTAAGTCTTTTGTGTGGTGGTGGTTAATAAAAAACAAAAAACAAACTTGAGAGGTGTCAAGGGACACCCGGATGGAACGAAGTTCCTTTATTATTATTTATACAAAACCTGTAAACACTCAACAAAAATAATCGTCGCGACACCACACTGTTCAATGCGAAATAGAAATGGAAATATCTGGCTTGCTTTCTATAAGAGAGAGAGAGACAGACAGAGAAACATGCGCACGCCGACGCCGCTTACTATAGCAAAAAGTGTCGTGACAAAAAATATAACGAAAACTTTTTTTTAATTCGTATAATTTTATAACAAAGCACTTACAAAGTATCAGTAAAAGCTACAATAAATAACATCTAATCAGCAAATAATACTGTACAATCGTTAATACAACTTAACATGTTAATATTACACGTGACTACCCCTTTAAACATCTACCGTTATCTTGAATGAGTATCAAGAGATCTAAGGGTGTCTACCGTGCCTGGGGATTACTGTCATGAGACTATTTAAACTCATGGGATAGCTAGCTAAGCATTTTGTTTCATTTTACGATGTTTCATGTAAAAAAATAAACAGCTTATTTGAAGCATATTTTCTAGCCGTCCTAAAAAGATCGTAATCAAACAGCTTATTTAAATTTAGTTCTTCTTACGGTCTTACAGATATAGTAAAAGTTTACAATTAATGTAAATGTGTAAAAGGCACTATTTTTTTACAGAAAGTTTGTAATATTAACTAGAAACTCAACAACAGCAGGAAGTCAAGTGTTATCGGAAATAACAGATTTTGGAACAATTCCTACAAACTATGACAACAGCATTGCAGTGAGTATTTTATTTATCTATCTATCTAAGTATGTAATTATGAAGATACATTCAACATCAAAAGTCAGTTTTTATTTTTCTCAGTAAAAACTGTGACATAGAAGTATTGAGGTGAAAAAATATAGATGAAGAATTTTTAGGTTCTGAAAAAGTCGTCAACTTCTGATGTTCATCGTACTACTTAAATTAGCCACTTAAATAGTCCTGACTCCACTAAGATTCCCTATGTCATGGAAATCATAGCACACTGAGCACTACGACAAAACTAGATTCCTGTGTACCTAAAGTCCGAGTTTTGCTACCACATATTGCTACCAAATGTTGCTTTCGTTTCGCCTACGTCTCTCTTTTGTATGGAGAAAAGATGAGATAGCAAAAATACGTTACGTAGTTAGAGTTGTTGTCTCATCTTTTCTCCATACAATAGACATAGACAAATTGGCAAAACGAAAACAACATTTGGTAACGGAATGTTGTAAATGCACTGGGACTTCGGGCTCTGTACCTGAAGTTCGATTTTTGCTACCACATTTTGTTACCAAATGTTAAGACAACAACTCTAACTACGTAACGTATTTTTGCTGTCTCATCTTTTCTCCATGCAAAAGAGAGAGACACGTAGGCGAAACGAAAACAACATTTGGTAACGAAATGTTGTAAATACACTGGGAATTCGGGTACTGGTTTGTAAAGTTCAAATATTTATGCACTTCGCTAGACCTAGATTTAGAGAAGTAGGCATTGAATAACTTAAACTGCTACTCCACTTTTTTCACTGACCACAGCACCCAGGCTTCAAAACAAATATTTGGAGATTACGAAAACATTATGCCTTAGCTGTCGTCGTCACATATCTAACTTTCAAGCACCATTATTGAATCTTATATAATCGTTCAATCACACCTACTTACATGAAAAATATACAAGAGTGTTAAAGCTTAGCTATTAATATGATTTTCGGTAGGTTGAATTCGGGCAGTTATTGAGTATTTCTTGAGTATGTTATCTTTAAGTTTGAGCAAACAAAAATTCAGCGCAGAATTCTGAAGCAATTTGAGCCGTATTCTGAAGCAATGCTCCCTGAATTCAAGTATTTTTGACAGATCTTCATTGCATACAGCTACCAGCTACTGGGCTATTGAGTAATTCTATTGCAATCAAAAGTTTGATACTATCAAGTAACAGCGATTACATATCTTGTTACCATTATTTTTCGACCACTATATTTTTGTTGCCATACTAGTTTTACTGAACGATAGCAACACTGAATGTTCTTTCAATTCGTTTTTAATTGCAATCAAAGCTCATAATTATCAAAACTGACAGGTGCTACTAGGTTTTGATTGCAACAAAAGATACGCAATCACCCCACAGGTCAACTATAAAAAAATATCTAGATTGTCTAAAAATTTTTTTTTTATCAAAACCTCAATATGAAACTTTGTCATCGTTGTTTCATGGTAAACCAGCTGATTCCGACTTGAGCGTTGGTTTAGAATACGGATTATTAAAAGAGGTACTAGCAGGAACTGCGCTGAGTATTACATGGTTATATGTAGGAATGCTTCAAATTTTATCAATTCGCGGTAGGTTCTTCGGTTGTCGAGTCGTTTTCGGTGTCACCACAGTGGCAGTCCTTCGTCTGTTAAAAAGAAAAAAAAAGTTAAATTTTCGTGTGGAATCACGTAAAATAATCATGCATTATTATTGCGCCTAGTATTGTTATCTCACAACAAATAGAAGAAGAAGACATGCATTGCATCAGCATGCAGTTAGTATGGCACCAGCTGCCGTTTCCAATCTTCACTCCTTAGTCGAAAATAGTTTATCAAAGTATTTTTGTAGATAAAAAAATAATTGTGATGCAGTCTAGGATTAAGGATTAAATATTGGAAAATGCAAGTGCATAGGAAGCTTTAGTACATTTGCGTTAAGTAAATGAAAAAGTAACGTATTGTTTTTCATTTGAATAAATGAGTGCGGAGTGTTAGAGTGCACGACATACAAATAATTTTGAGAATACATACCGTTTAAAAATTCTGCGTTCGACTCATCAATGGATTTTGGGCACTTTTCACCAAGGCGTGTTAAGTGGTGGCCTGTTATCTATTTAATTATAAAAAAATGAGCTGATTTGTAACTTCCACTTAACAAACCTTGGAATGATAGACTAGAGGAAAGTGCAAGAAACAAAAACAAATTGTCGCCTTTCTGTTAATTCCAACACTCATTCTTTTATTGCGATTTCAGTTTTACAATTAGGAGTTTGCGTTATTCGCCTAATATTTGTTGTGAGACGACAAAACTCAGGGGTTCGATATAAACAACGACGTTCAGAGAGCAGCACTTACTGCTAGAACATAATATTTAGAAGCGAATGAAAAAAAAAACGAAAATAGGTCAGAAATAGTTATTTTTGAGCACGGCAATTTGAACGTCCGTCATTTACATCCACAGGCGTTTATTTACTATTAAAATACATAATAAATAGTCACTTTCTACAATAACTTAAATAGTGAACTTAAAAAATCTAGGACTTTATACATAAAGAAAGGATGAAAAGATCGGTCCCGTAGTGAGTCAGAAAGACGAGATTCCAATATAAGAACCTCCATATCAGAGTAGGTTAAAAGAAAACGTATTATATCCACAACCATTTCTCCAAAGGCCACACAAATATTCATTATTATATAAATAAATTTCTACCTAGCTATGTATGAAATTAAAACTGCTAATATGACTAGGTGGTAAAAACGGACCGGTATTTTCGAAAATTAACCTAATTTCCGTGAATTCTACCAATAATTTTGATGCAGGAAACTACCGAAACCGATTTCAAAACAAACTGACTAAAAAATTTGGTAGAGAGAGCTTGGCAGGTTGACATAATTTATGAAATTTCAGTCTTTTTCACCAAGTACTTCATCAGCAATTTAACTAATCTGAAGCTTGTCGAAAAACTTAAGCTGGGCAAATTGCCCTAACTTGGTGGAAAAGGCTCTTGTTTAAAGTTATATGTCAGTATCATATAAACCCTTACCCTAATAGATATGTACATAAATTGTAAGTCTCTTTATCAGAATATAACATACCCTACTAATCAAACCTTATTATTAACATCATTAATATCGAAATAATACATAATATTTTAAAATATTTACAACTTCAATTACTATTCAAGAAAAAAGCAGTTGATCGATCGTCGAAATCATTTTCATAAGTCGTTTGTTGTTTTGGAATTTAACACTCGAATCTGTATTTTAGAACTATTATTGAACCGAGCTTTTTTTATCAAAGCTTAAGAAATCTATGCATGACTCGCGAAACGCGCAGTTATAGAATCTTTTATTACATAGAAAAAGTTGAGTTTTGCAATTATGGATTAGGTTCCTTGTTGACGATCTTACTGGGGACAAATACCATAATTTACGTATCAGATCAAAAGTCTACATGAAAAAGCAAATAATTAGAGTATTTATTAATAGTAAGTAATAAATAAGAATCTCTATTTTTCTGCTCAACCTAGAGAGATAAACGAGATTCAAAGTTTAAAAAATATTTTTTTTTATTTACACTTGCCAAGAAACTGGCCTAACCTTATCTAACGACATACGAACGGCGAACCGTCCTATATTCACACAAAATGCACTGTTTTTCGAAAACAGTTTTGTCTAAATCAGCCGCATTTGCACCACTGGGCGGCGTAATGTGAAAACCGTTCTAAAATTAAACATTCACGTGCATCGGCCACGCCATCATTAGAGAGAGAGAGCTATTTTAAAAGATATGTTTTTTCAACGAAATAGGCAATTAATAATGTGAAGATAATAAAAACTCATCGCGTCTCGTGTAACGAAAAAGTTTTCACACTCCGCCAGCCAGTGTTCGCGAGCTGAAATTTTAAATTTAAAATTGGAACGAGGTGGGTTATGCGCCGGCGCATCGCCTGCTAACAGTAGTAAGAGAGCGAGAGGCCCAGTTTGCACGTGTAGGAATGAGACATACTGCTTCTGTGCGAAACGTCCTTGTTCTCGCACCGTTGTCCTGCGAAGCCTTCCGGACATCTGGAAAGCAGAAAAAACACCGTTAAATAGTCCTGAAATCCTAACAATCCTCACATAACCTAAAAACTTTGCAAAGCTCTGAATACGAGACCCTCAGCACATCACGCGAAAGAGCCACCAAGGTTTTAGACAAAAATACAAGAATGCAAAAAGCACGTGAGTTTTATTTGATCTCAAATGTACTTACTTGCAAGCCTGTTCCTGTACAAGCTCGAAGTATATGCAGGTGCCTCCGTTGAGGCAGTACTCCATTGAAGGGTCTGATACAGCTGGTTTTGGACATGGCGATCCCATTGTCGCTGGAAAAAGAAAATATATTTTCATAAACAAAGAGGAGTAAGTTTTAGAACGAATCCTATGGACGCATCCTATTCACGGAACAAGCATTGTGACCCACCCTAATAGCTGGATATAATTTTACTAATGAAACTGTAAACTTCAATTTTATTTTCCCTGCATACAGCCAACATTGTAAGTGTAACCGATCACTCCATTGCCCCCTATTACAGTATTGTTTACACTGTTTATGTTTGGTTCTTCGAAGTGCGTTCCCAACAGTGTTCCCAGTACAACGGTACTGCAAACAATGATATGACATCAATTGATACGTCTGTTTACAAGACTTGCATGGTTGCTCACTGCTCAGTCGTTCTAGATACAAATGAGCTGTTATAAACATTGGAAAGATTCGCAATGTTTGAATACCTACCTATCGAATGCGTATAAAGCTAGTGAAAAGTCTGAGAAAGTTGAATCTAATAAGGGCAATTCTTTACACGTTAAAGATATCGATAGTTTATGGTGTCGCTAGCTTGCCTTTGGTCCCGCAAAGGCAAGCTAAATATTACTGTGACCATAGGAGCCATGCTAGTCATCCTAAAACTCTACTCTGTTGTGAAGTTGACTTGCTTTCATGCAGCTTAAGTCATTGATCCAAAAAGCTTTGAGCACCTCTAATGTTGAGGTGATCTAAGTCCTTCCCGAAACGCATCGCCTAACCTAAAGGCTGAAGCGCAAGGTAAGGTAGGAAATAACACGTGTAATAAATGTATTCATACATGTGTCGGTAGTCGCAGAGTTTGGCGGCAGCACGCTCACGTTGGCGGCCGCGATAGCCGCCGGCCCCACCGCGCCTAGCGCCCTGCACTCGTACCTTGCAGAGTCTTCATACTTTGCATGCCTTATCACTAACACCGAGCGCCTTCTGGAATCAAAACAAGATCACGTTTAGATAGAGCAATCTTACTTTCCCTTATCACACAAAGCACAACTTGGTTGTGATTTCTGGCTTTATCAGTCTTTAAACCATAACTTCGGCTTTCAAGCGGCATACTTTACTATGAGACATCTCTTGATGAACGACAAAAGTCGTAATAAAAAAAGAAGCGTTGACCTTTTTATAAAGTGACGCACTGATGATGGATAAGCTCTTCCCAGATACAAAGTCTAGTTGGTATTTGTCAATTGAAGCCAAGACAAAGGGACCCGACCCTGGTCACATTGCTCAGGTCGGTCATTCACGCCAGTCTGGTGTCGCGATTAGCGCTGTTTGCACTAATTGAGCTTGTTGATGTAAGAACCATTTGTTCAACAGGCTTGAACTAGATCAGCATGATCTTGATCGAGATCGGTCAATTGGGTCGCTGTAATGATTGGACTTTAGTTGATGAGTTGTCCTTCATGTCTGTGCCTAATTGCGATTGACGTCATGGTGATTGTACTCGTCGTCGATAGGATAGATGTAGAATATATTAATTGCTGAGGCCTAAAGGCTGATCCGGTTTATTGTACGCGTCTTTGATTGGCAGAGGTTGATAGTAGCTTTCGACTATAATCTTTGTATCCAATAACCCTGTTTGTTAGGTAATTGCATTTCATATTAATGTATATTCAACGAATGTCTGTTTAGTTTCATTGAATTTCTACGTAATTTTCTATAGGCTAATGACTTTTACCCAATAGATTATCTACAATAACTTTAGAATTTACACTCGATTTATTGGGATAAACAGTGGCACAACTTGTGTCACACCAGGACTTGCTTTAGGCCCCTTGTTTTAAATGGAAATGGCTTCACCTAAAATTTTGCACCCGGAATCTCCGTAATGCAATATCAGCGACTGGCTTCCCATCCTTGTACCACGAGATCCGTGGTGGCGGCCTGGCGCTCGCCTTGCACTCAAGCCGCACTCTGTTTCCCTTCGTCGTCCTCACTGACTGCATTGGCTCCACACGCGCTGGACTACCTGGTGAAAGGAGATTATTATTATTGTATCATTTGGATAGCAAAGCTTCTGGAATGCTTCAATTCAATAAAACACACACGTAGAAGAGGTTTTGCAGATAGTTTAAATAAGTAAAGGCCTTCTAATCAAAATATTTGATATGTAGATGTACAGTTCCCTGACACTTGATGGTTTGTCTCGCCGTACATACGATGTACCTAATTACCGAATTAACATTGACGGCGTCCTAATGTCTGAATTACAGAGTCATTGTATCTTGTAACCGACATACGAGAGTCTATGGCTAAATTAACAGAACACACTATGCTATGCTAAGGTCTGGTGTCTTCATACAAATGCATTAGACTGTATTTCCATAAGTTATACCTACCCAATATGTTTTTTATTGGTTGGTCACAAATTGTTTTCTTTACAAAGTATATTTTAATTTGGTTGATGTTTATCGTTTGTAGATACATCATAAGTATGAGAGCTGGAAAATTTTTGGAAACCTGTTATTATGAACGATTAACCTCGTTCTCCGATTTTGTTTCGAGTTGGTATAAAAAGGTAATTCCAAATAAACTAAATCGTTCCTTGTAATAAACTCTCTGGAGAAATTACGACGTCGACGATCCCAATCGGATCGAGTGGAAATAGGGAAAAGGTTGGTACTGTTTCAGATTCCACGTTGGTTACACTTAAAACGCGTCGCCTTCAAAAGTCCGGACTAAAAATAAAGCCCTGTCATTAGGCCAATGGCCTTATTATTTTGTGTGACGAGAAACATATGTAAGAACCGAAATAACGCGTATTATCTAAACGAGACTCATTCGTTGGACAACATCCCATCCTCAGGCGACGCTGAAAAAATTGGCTACGATTCAGTGTGTAAAGAAAAAAAACGAGTAGCTTGTAGTAAATCATTTACTATGTCTTTAGGATGTGTCATTCCTAATGTCTGGTTGGATATATCGAGCGCATTGCGTAACATCAAACATATCATCTTGTCTGATATTTTTTATTCGCCTTCAATTCCAGTGACGAGACTTTTATAGTGTATCGTTGAGGACTCAGTTATTGTCGTAAAGGTAGACTTATTGGGATGACGAAACTTGGCAAAGAGCCTCTCGGTAAATAGTGAAAGTGC
Source organism: Thera obeliscata (assembly GCA_947578465.1). Taxonomy (NCBI): domain Eukaryota; kingdom Metazoa; phylum Arthropoda; class Insecta; order Lepidoptera; family Geometridae; genus Thera; species Thera obeliscata. The sequence goes on along the minus strand of OX387912.1, from coordinate 14,048,342 downwards.
CAATTTTGTCCCAAGCGCTTCCGACAGCTGGGAAAATGTGCACCGTCTGATGAGCCCTGGGATCATTAATCTCTGGAAAGGCAAAATTGAAATGAAAGATAGAATTTCTTAGGCTACTTTAGACTTTTTTACTCGTTATTAATCTTGAATGAATCTAAACTTTTAACAGCTAAAAGCACAGGAAAACCATAAAATTCCTCTGAAGCATGACGACTGAATTATGAAAAAGAATAACTCTTTTGCACTCTCGTCTCAATGGCGATTCTTGCGCAACTTTGAGCTGAAGTCCCGCCCACGATATATCTAATACCGACCACTTTGCGGTGTGTTGAACCCGATATCCTTGGATTTATGATAGCCACTAGCTCGACGGATTAGTTCATTGAGGCTTTCACGCCTACCCTATCTGTAGGGAATAGTTAGGGGTTATTTGTGTGGGTTGAATAGATTGATTAAGTCTTGAGTAGCTTTATGTGAATTTAGATGTGAAAACTCTCGTGGTGTGTGTGATGCATGTACAGGTACCTAAATGTTTTTTAGGGCAGTAGGCAAGTTCTCGTTCTTGATTCAATATTTACATTATCTACCGGAGTATTGAGTCCATCTGATTATCTCCTAGCGTTTAACTACAGTTTTATGACCAGAAAATTGGTGTAGCGCTTTTTGAGCTGACCTCGTGGCTATGTATCAATTACCGATGCCCGTCAATGGCCTAGCCAGAGTATATCTCCCTCAATGGGATGCCAATAGTCATATGAATGGAGGCGTTGAAGCGGACCGTCCTTGCCAATCCCATCCCACGCGTGACGTCACACCCGAATTATGGCCACTTCATGAATGGGATAGGCGCTAATGGCTGTGAAGAGCAATGGACGAGGCTTCCTGATACAGAGTTAAAGACGTCTGACATGTTATAAGCGTCAGTGAACTAGCAAAGTATAAAAATTTCCTCTGCATCATTAATTTGGTACCTACTGCCTACCTCTCTTGTTCCTGCCCTTATCCAACACGGTGGGGTTGGCACAACATGTCTTTTTCTTCCATTCTCCCCTATCATTTGTCATCTGAGTACTCACTCCTTTCTTGTACATAATATCATCTCTCACACAATCCATCCATCTTTTCTTAGGCCTACTTCTACCTTTATATCCATCCAAATTCATGCCTAACATACTACCTAGTGCCTACCTACATATGCCAATATTTTTATCTGAACCATGGTAAACTCAACCTGGAGCCTAACACTCGGGCCGACCGACATTTTCAATGTCCCTTAAATACACATTGGCATTGCACAACCCCGCACTTTTTATACGTTTTCCGTATATCGTAGCTGTCGAGGCTTCTACTATGAGGTCGTCGATGAATTACTCAAAGAAATCATCCATTCTCTCTTCGAAAAGAAGCATTAACATACAATTGCAAAATGATCTCGGTCGGCCCGAGAATTAGGCTCCTGAAATTGTCCTAACCTGGGTGCTAAAAGATTTTCCTTTAAATTTTATTCGGAAAATTAAACAGCGGATAATTTTGCTCCCATAACAACAAGTCCTCATAGATAGAGCAAGCTTGATAATAGTAGATTGTTATACAAGGGCAGTAAGTGAGCTTTTGCAGAACAAGATCCTTTTTGGCGCCCGTGCGAGCGCAGCTCGCAAAGGGCGCTAATGGATCGAGTGTACCCGAGATATTTAGATGCCCGAGCGAGCAAAGCGAGCGAGGGCAAATATAGTTCGAGGGTGCAATAGCTACTTATGCCCGAGGTAAGCATTCTACTTTACATCATTCATGCGAGGTAAATTTTTAACTAGCTGATTGAACAAACATATGGCCCACCTGATGTTAAGTGGTAACCATTGCCTATAGCAAAGCATTTCCTCGTGGGTCAAGCACGTCAGGAACGTGCCCTACAATGCACTGCCCTACGACCATCAACTTGAGGCATACGGATGTTCAGCCTCACGTGTCTGTGATTTCACCGGCACCTATACCCTTCAACTCGAAACACAGCAATACTGCTTTTCGGCAGAAATAGGCTTACAATACAACAATAGCACAACATTTATATGGGTATGACAAAATGTAATTTTAATTTGAGAATAATAAAATTACAATAATAATGTAAGTATTATTATAATTATACTATTAATTTTAATAAAATTAATACCTAGTAAAATATTTGTACCGGTAGGTATCTGCTAAAACAGTCGTAGACTTATGCACATACCTATCTGTGAGCTACTATATCTTTTCAGTAAAAAGTTTTCATATCATTTTGTAAGAAAAGAGATTGTTTCACCAAGGAGGTTTGCATAGCTCTTGAACTGTAATGAACCATCACCAAGGAGGTTTGCATAGCTCTTGAACTGTAATGAACCATTACGTATCAAGCATAGTGTGACGGTATAAGTGATTTGAAAATGGAACGCATTTACAATGCACTGGGCTGCACACGCCTACTTACACAGCCTCTTTGCGCTAAAGAAAATCCTATTTACTGAGCATGTATGATGTAAAATAAATAAGAGTTCAAGAACCAGGTAAAGAAGTATTTTCATAACGAGCTATGAAAAATAAAATCGGCACGTCTAGACAGTTATCACACCGTCACTAATCAGCTGGTATAAATAGAGCCAGCGACATCCTGAACGGAAGATGCAGTACAGGTGAGGCTGGCTGGCGAAGAGCCAATGACTCATGACACCACTTCGATACTAGGTACTTATAATGTTTACTGGATCGAAGCTAAATTGGAGAGGGATTTTCCTGGTATTGCGGTGTTGCGCCCAGGGGATACCAAAACCTGGGCGAGATCGTACACTTGGCGGATTTCCATCCTTATTAGATTTGAATAACACCACAGCATGATTGCATAATAGTGGAAAGTAATTTCGCAACGGGAAAAAGATTAAATTTAACCATCTACTATCCGAAACTTGGAGCAAAATGGATTAAGAAAAAACAGGAGTTTGATTAGTTTACGTTACGGTAAACAACATTTTAACAATGAAAAATGTGTAAATGAAAATGTACGGACCTGAGATTTTTGCGCGAGTATACGCTACCCGATAATAGATGGCGCTGTTAAAAGTAACTAAACTTAGAGTAGAGACAGTTCAGCCATTGACCATTAGAATAATTTTCGTTGGAATAGAAACATAAAAATACAAAAATAAACAACATCAAACAATGAAAAGTGGCCGTAAAACAATTTGTTTGTCCAACAAAAGTAGAGGGCGCTAGTAGCGGTTAACTACCGATATAAATAACCATTGGTAATTAAACTCACAGACAGACGAACCGACCGTATTCAAAATAAACTACTTTTATTTTTAATGTTGCACCACAATAGATGCATCGGCGCGAACCGAAAGTAGAACCGTGGATTAGTTAGATCGCTGCTAATAGTTTCTTGAGTTTGGGCCTTAGGTAGTTATTTATTTTTGGGTTAAAATAATATTTTTAGAATTTAGAGCTTAGATAAACGTAAGTTGTCTTAGAATCTATTATAAACCACAGGATTTTCCACTACTAATGTTTACTATTTCTATGTCACAGCGGGTGATTATTTTGTATAGTAACTGTAGTTGTGAGATAAAATGTGTGTCGAACCTAATCATCAAAGTATCGTGACTCAAAACGCCAGTGGCAAGTCTAAAGGCCTACGCACATCTAAGTGATGGCGATGGCGATCAACTGAAACGCTGGAAAATAATAATGACAGCGATATTTGACAGCGTTTCAGCTGATCGCCCTCACCTAGATGTGAGCAGGTTATAGTCTAAGATCCCTAGAAGAAGGACCTTCACCGAGCTGGTTATTTAATGAAACGTATTTTATATATAATTAAACATGCCAATAAATATATTTTATATGGGTGGCCTATCAAATTTCAGTCCAGGATAATTATGATTAATTAATAATTAAAAAAAAAATATTTAAACTTTCCACTGGTTTGTTTATTAAACAAATTCTATACCAATCGAAAGTATAGACCCCAGTATTTTTATTCAATAAACATACCGGTGCAAAATGCTAGTATCGATTTTCCTGTTTATACCTGGCTACCCGAGAGTTGTGACCGGAAAAAATAGGCAACCTAACGTTTGCATATTCTATGGGGTCTATACTTTCGATTGGTATAGAATTTGTCTAATAACCAAACCGGTGGAAAGTTAAAAAAACAAATTTATTTTTAAATTATTAATTAATCATATCCTGGACTGAAATTTGATAGGCAACCCATATAGAATATATTTATTGGCATGTTTAATTAAATATAAAATACGTTTCATTAAATAACCAGCTCGGTGAAGGTCCTTCTTCTAGGGATCCTATACTATTAAAGAGTCCATCTATTTTAATTTAAGTTTCTAAGGTAAGCTAGCAAAATTAATCAGGTCAATCTGAGAGATTCTCAGAAAGTAAAGGAGAAGAGAGTAATATTTAAGACGATACAAAATCGAAGGGGAAAATGTATGGACATCTTTTAGGATTTTTAGGATAGATACATAATTGAAGGAAAGCGAGAAAGAGGAAGGCTAAGAGCCAGTTAAAAGAGAAGGTCGCTTTCATGTCGTATAAGAAAGTCAAGGAGGCCGCATTCAAAAGATTCAATTGGAAAAAACTGCAACAAAACAAGAGCCGAGAATTTGAGAGAAAACATCAGAATGAAATATCTGTCGATGCCATCGTGTGTGTTCTCATCATCAGTTCGCATTACTGCAGCTATAAAACGTTAATGTCTTCATGCGGTGATCGGGTGTGAGCTAGTGGCTGGCTCCTGGATCCACTCGTCGAATGCCCTATGTCCCCGTTGCACTCTATTATTTAAATCGCTAGCACACTTGAACGTGCTATTTTTTTGTCATGGTATAACATAAAGTGAACAAGTGCATCCGAACTATGTCGTCAAGGTGCAAGATTTTGTTAAATTTGCAGTGATACTCTATTTCGTCAAACTTTAAATCAAAGAAAAAAAGCAAAATATGATAGGTTGAATTAAAACATTGTTTTCAATTCCAATAAGTTCTCTCAAAGTGCTACTTGCGCTGCTCATAGTTCGACTATAAAAGAGTAATGATAAAGTTACATAGACAGATAATTTTTCTAAGTATAGGTACGAGTACAATTTACCAATGAAAGATGGTCAGTCTTTCTGTACCTACGTGTTCCACCGTCACCATCTTGTATCGGTGTTCAAATCATCATAATATCTCTTTATCCTATCACATATCCAAGATTATCTGACGAACTGTCGATAGAGTTATAAAACTCTTCATTTAAAATCGCCGGTGGTCTGCAAGATCAGTCGTTAAATTTTAAGAGCTCATATGTAATCCCGTAATATAGTATCTTTCAATCATAATAATATGTGGTTTTTTATTATTTCGTTTTAAATGGAAGCTATAGGCAGCGCGGTAATAAACTTATAGGTTTTCGAATGAGTTCTGCTATGATGATGTTTTTATTCGTCTTTCTTTTGAGTGGATTTTATAGACTTGTTGGCTATAAACAGTTCAATTTTATAAGCTGTTTATTTATACTTTTCATTGCTTCTATTCACGGTAAGTACACCTATAAAGCTATGCACAAGATCAGGTTTGCCTTCTTACAATATAATAAACACTACTACTCCGATTTTATTAAACATCATCACTTTTTGCAAACAATAGTAGATAAACTCAAATCTCGCCGTTTTCGTACCATCATTCCATTCAATCTATTACTCGGTAGCTTTGGTTTTCACGTGACACACTTTTTACGTGCGTTGCTTACACGTAAATAAACGTAACGACTGTTACAATAAAATATACGATAGTGTGACTCACACGTTTTCTTGGAACCTGTACCGATGCAAACGTAATAACTCTTGAGCTGATTGGAAGCGCCAAATTTTCGCCTCCACTTTTCGTGACATTGTTGAAGAGTCCGCATTTCAATAAAACATCACTGCTCGTAACCATCCACATCCATACTTATCACTCTCCTAGTCACATGACTTTCATCCCTCCTCATGACATGCCGGTACCACGCCAGACTATTGCTCCGCAATTTAAAAAAAATTGAGTTTATTCAACAAACTCACAAGGATCCCTTGAAATACATTGTTCTTGAAACACAGATTTCCAGGATGAACGACAAGATTATGCACGTCAGGAACGTACCCTACGATGCACTGCACTGCATCCAGCTTCATGTATTTAGATGTTCAGCTCCACGTGGCAGTAATTTCACCGGCACCCACACTCTTTAAACCAAAACAGAGCAATGCTGCTTCACGGCAGAAATAGGCATGATGGTAGAACTGACCCGGACGAGCCCTTCACAAAAAGCTCTAGTACTACATAATATTGCTGTGTTTCCAGCCTCTGTCTCTCTGTCTATAAGGGATTGGCCAATCGTGCCAATATTCATCAGAGTAATTATAAGATTAACGTCTGTTTTCCGAATCAGAGTATTTTTCGGGCAAAGCACTCCGCCCACGCAAGTGCAAAAATGCCATTTTGTTTATAAAAGTCTAATGGTATATAAAACAATTATTTTATTTTGCGGGAGACATTTACGAAATGTGCTATTTGTATATTGGGGCGAAGTTGAGGGTAAAACCCAAAAAAAAAGCGGCGAGTAGGTTCAAATAAACAAGTTGGAGGACACTGTCATATTTAGCAAGTAGCAAGTACCTATGACACCTATGATAGACGCTTCCAGCACAATCTTTACTACTGTTTTGACTTATAATTTTATAGTAAAGCGCTTTTAGTTTTATAGCCATTACTGGCAACCAAACTAAGTACAAGTAAATAATATCAACCTGAGTAGTAAAACTGCATTATTGCACTTCTAGCTAAAAAATCGTTTGACAAACACAGTTGCTATCTTTGTTTACGTTGCGATGGCAGCGAAAAAAGTACGTAGTACGCATTCGGGGAGGCGGGGTGCGGGCGGCGGGGTTACTACGCTACGCAGCGGCGGGCGCAGGCTAGGGCCGCGCTTGCCGCTAAGGGAATATCGATTATCCTATAATTTATAAAGAAAAACCACAAAACTTTTAACAATAAAAAGTATATACAATTTATGAGCGCTTGGCAACAACCACGTCGGTGGCAGAAGCATATAGAATGAGTGGTATGTAGTTTATTTAACAGACTATGAGTAGTGACTCATAATGAATTGCTGCTTCTACGCTACTGCGCTACGGCGTAGAGTCACTTAACGCCAAGATTGAGTTGCTGTCTTACTAAAATCTGTGTTTCTAAATTAAATTTCATGCAATGTTCGTACATAAATGTCTACATTCAACGAAACAGTTTTAAACCCACAGATTTGTGTTAAATAGAAGTCAGTTCAATAAATGTTTTTTTCCAGCTTTTACAAAGTCGGTGGTTCATTAAATTTTTTCAAACAACTTTGAAAAACTTGATTAGCTTTAAGACATTTTAAAAGTGATCCTTGCCATTTGATGGCTCTGTCTTTGACAGCGGTCTCGGGTCGTCTTTCGCTTTTTATCTACCGATTCGTAATCCGTTTCGTATTTTTCTTAGTTTCTTTCAATATTTGATAAACTATCGATAAACTAATGCTCGTCCTTCATAACTCGCTCATCCCTATTATTTTTTACTTAGTTCGGGTTTCCTTCGTCTCGCGTCGGGTTTTTTCGCTGGCGCCCGTTTTGGCGCGGCAACTCCTTATACAGTTATACGCGCAGGCAACCCCGCGAATTGTTTTTAAATGCGCGTGCGCAGACGATCCGACGAGAGTATTTATTGTAGAGTTCACTTAAATTGCTATGATTTTCTTAGAGTTTTTTTCTCTCTTTCTCATTTCATTTTGAGGGCAAAATTGATTTTGATTTAGGCTATTTTCGACATCAGTCCATCGTCATTGGAAGAATAAAATGTTATCTATATGTTTTATTCTTCAGATCAAGAATACCAAATAGTTGCTATTTTTCAAAAAAGAAGGGTCAATATTGTGCCATCTGAATCGATGGGAAAAGTCAGCAGTTTATTTTAGGCAAAGTTATATGTTACTTCAGTGTTTACCTACATAAAGAGTACCTACATCCAAGTTAAATTCAAACGTTTTTCAAGGCTATGAAGGATACCGTGAATAAATAAAGCTGGTAAATACCTTAAAGTTTTTGCCCACTGCACTCTTATTATACGAGCGCATTCAGCGGATGATCAGCAACCTTTGTTCATCCACACATGGCAATGCTATAAGTATTCATCGGCTAAACACAGTAAAAGTATCGGAGTATTTTTTTGCGTGAATGCTTTCCGTCAATTTTGTTTCAAGGGTATTGTGAGGGGCGACTTTGGAGTGATCCTTATTTAATTAGTCAACTTGTATCAGTTAAACATTCATTAGGTATATAATTTGTACGGTGTTCGATTCTTTCAGATGCGTTTGAATTTGATCTTTTTTTTACATTGAGAATAATCTTCATGTCCGCAATCAGAAAACAAAGAGTGTAGACGTAGAGATGTTCTAATAAAAAACAAATTATAATAATGAATTAATATAATCTCAGCATAGCTCTACATGAATGCTGAACCGTATCGGCACTCCAAAAACGCAACACGATAAGTCTCATTTCGATTATTCTAATTTCGCTAACGCTCACGGCAATTTAATAAAATTATGATTTGAGAATTTCGTATGAAACCTCATTTTGTGCAATCCTCACATATTTATAATTTTATAAAGTTAGGCTTGCGGCGCACAACAATTTAAATATTTATAGGGTATGCGTGGTAGCTGAGTTTGGCATAATTTTATTGGATTCCAGTAATTTTATTGGGTCTAGATGATGATCGCGTGTTAAACTTTAAGGTGACCAGAATTCAGGAATTTGTGGCTTCCATGGCAACAAAGTTTGAACTTACGTATTTGGAAATTATAAAAAACAGTATACTTACTGTTTTCAAAATTATAAAGAAAACAGGCTCGTTTCTTGGGTTTATATCCTTTTGAATTTCAATAAACTAGCACGGTGACCAAATTCGTATGCTTTGGTATATAAATTTTATTTTCTATTAACAGGATATTTATTTTCATACAATTTTTACCAAAACATTCATCGGATAAGACTCAATCCAACCCTTAATCTTGGAGGCCCTATCGGGACAATAACCGATTTAGGAAACATTTCAAAAGTTCGTTGACTCGTCCAGAGGTCGCAAGTTGTCACGCAAACGGATGAAACCAATTCCAATTGGACTCCAAGACAACTGATTTATGAGATAATGCCATAGCAACAGATTCTGGCTCAATTATGCAAATATTTTGAAAAAGTGAAAGTAAAAGGTTCATCCAATTTCAGTGATATTCGAGAAATGTTTCATATTGCGGTAATCGAGGAGGCACTTAAATTTTAGCAATAGCAGACAGGGCCGTGTCACTTCGGAATGTTAAATAGGTCATATTATTATGTAGATCAAACAACATACCTAACTGTAAAACATCAAAAGAATATTTGAACAAAGTTTGCAAATACACAGCTGAATTGAACATCTATTTTAGTAGGCAAAGAAACATAAAACACCAGTTGAACCAATAACAAAATACCTTACAAATACCGACCACAATGACGGTATAAATCAAAAACACCGAAACATTTATTGTACAAACATCTCATAACTAGAACTGTACAAACAAATTGATAAAACTTAAGCTACTGTTGATGAAATGAAACAAGATACACATACCTACGTAAACTAAATAAGTAGGAAAGAGACAGGTGGTATGTATATTGTATAATAGGGTGTACATGAAAGTATGAGCGGAATAGCAATGAGGAGAGATAATGCAAAGGAATCCAAAGGAGTCCAAGTGGGTTAAAAGGTGAACCTTAAGCTGATACCGTAATCAGAGGTGTTGGCATTGCGATGCAAATGACGGCAATGCAGACCATTATGCACAATGGAGAAGACACTTCAATGAAACAATAAGAAAGCAGACATTTGATAAATAGCGACTGAATAAATATAGGAACAACATTTACGTCAATTTGAAGTTAAGGTGTTTTTATTAATGTTTGTTTTTGATAACTTCGTCATTTATGAACCGAGACATTTTTCTAGATTAGTCCCACAGAAATTTCATCAAAATTGGTTCTGCGGTTTGGTTTGTAAAAATACAATTGAATCGAGAACCTCCTCCTTTTTTATTTGAAATTGGTTCAAAAGCAATAGAGCTGCATTATGGTTCCTCGAATGCAAGTTTTTCAATGTCTACAGATCAGTTTAAATAGGTCAAAAACAAAAAGTTTTGTTATTTTTCTAAAAAAGAAAATGTGACTAATGGTGAAAGTGTCAACCAATTCCAGTACGCTACACCTCGATGATTTAAACGACGTCTGTGACGAGTAATCACGCACATTTGCAAGAGTTAAGCGAGTGATTAAGCTCTAAATTAGCATACAAACCACAAGGTATTAGACACTCGAGTATTTCAAGTTGCCGTTTTTCTTACTTCTAATTATTAATTATTTTTACAGATATGTTTTTAGCATTTTTCCGCCGTAATTAATTTGAAATTTTGGATAGTGGGAAAATCTCCAGTATTTTTTTAACGACTGTTTTTCAGAGCTTTGAACGATAAATGCTACTAAACACATGTAACCCAATGTTGTTTTAATCTGGCTCGCTAATTACCGACTGTTAAGGTTAATCATATAAAAACTTTACAGGCTTAGTCGCGTCGGCTTCTTGAATCGATACAATCGACTAATTACACCGTTTGAAGGCGATCAAACATACGAGTAGACCTACAAATCCGCTTTTTAGGATTTTTCGAATGAGCTGTGTTTTGACGCTGCCAATTTCAAAGTGATTGTTTTTGCTCTGACCTTTGCGAAATGAATCTGGATACTATCCCAGTTCCCAGTACACACTTAGTCAGTATTTTGTTAAGATTTTTCTTAGTTTTTGTGATAATTTATCAACATTTTTGAAAAAAAATCGTGTGTTAAAAGAAACTTAGTAATGATTTAGGTATATTTTTTTCTTTGCTTGATCCCGAACCAGTCTATCATTTCTTTGATCACTAATCACCGAATCACAATCACGCTGGCTTTAGTAAAAACGCATGTAATGATTTGCTATTTTTGGAAATGTCTAATTAGACCAATTGAAGCTGTATCAAAATTCTGCGTCGGAATTTGTATGGTGCTTAAGTGTTTTAGAACTTCTTTTAATCATCGTTTAATCTTGAAAAAGGGTATACATTGACTCTTAACTTTGTACTTTTACGATAATGGTCATCGTTGGTGTAAAGGAAAAACAGAAACAAGAAAAGAAAACTTAAATATTCCACAATACAAACTAAGAAGAAATATAACAAAATAAACAATAGATCATCCCAAAACAGAAAACCAAAGGGAAACCATAACCATAAACGTGGAATTATATGAAACCATTCAACTAACAGACAAACACAATAAACTAACGTTGTGAAATAAGTGGACTGACAGACTGCCACGTTTTTATATATATCTCAATGAAAATAGTGCTGCCCTACTTACGACTGCGAAACTTGCAGTGGGCGGTAGCCTTGACTGACACAACATTAAATGACCCCATAAGAAAAATGCACGAAAAAATTACTGAAGATACTTATACATATTATTAAAATGTTGTGGGATCTAATATATTTTAAATGATTGGCAGTATAGAGACCAAGTAAGATGAGTATATTGTTTTTAGAATTTTCCGTGGCGTGATTTTACAAAAGCTGAATAAGGAGCCATTAACATCTGGGCTAAGTACCTTCGTCCGAATTTCCACGATTGCCCAATAAAGTCATACATTACGATACGCGGCAAAACGACACAACCCGAAAAAGCGAACTTTCGCCTCCCACGTTTTTTATCTCTCATTGTTTTTGTCCGATGGTTGCTGGCATTTTCGGAATTCAGCCATTTACATAAATGCCTTGCAATCTTTGTTCAGCCTTAAAGGCGCCGCTGAGGACTGGTCGGGACCGAGTTGCGTACTCGATGCGAATCGTAAATGGTAAGCCTGCATCTCGTATTTGTTTTCTGTTTTTGCCACTCAAAGTTTCAAAAGTTGCGACATTTGTATGTTAATAAATTACTAGTTTGTTAAACGATAACTTTTTTAGTGTGCTGGACGACTAAATAGCTGACACTCTGGAGGTGCTGGTTTGATGCTCGCGGCTTAACAAGTACTCTACAATATTTGTGTCAGTCAGGAAAGTACCAGTACCTACTTAAGTCTTGTACCAGTACTTATTATACACGTATACTCACAAATAATCCCGACGTTAAGTTATAATACGAACTTTAAATGTTGGGTGTTTGTTATTATTTGAAAATTTATAAGGTTATTCAGACGACGTTTAAATTAATTGAAGTTAATCACCTACTGTTTTATTACTAATGTGTCATGGTATAATCGTGTTTTTGTGAAAATTAGTCACGTCTCATATTGGCTCTAATTAGTTTTCAATATAATAATTTAGTGTTCAAATCGGGAGTCGAACCGCAGGCCATCAATCTTCACAGCCGTGGCGCCGTCTTTCGCTGACCCCAACACCCTATTTCGGTAAAAAATAAAAACGCGACCGCTACTATAAAGAATGGCCGGCAAAAACTTTAATATTCGATACAACATTTTCCCAAACAACTTTAAACCGTATACGTGGAAGCATAGAGTGCTGTTGATAGAAAATTGAGGCTTAAAGTTTGATAATTAGATTCTGACAGTTTGAAATCGGCAAAGAGACCGACTGTCAAAAAGCCGGCGCCAGAATCAACGTGCGGTAAATAAAACATCGAAAGCTTGAAATTTACGATTTGTGAGTTAGCCGCGTTTTGTGGCGAGTCGCGGATTATGCGGATTCAAAGGGATAACCAATTTTGGTTTCAATAGCTAAAAGAACATGACACTATATTTTGTTGGTCGAAGATAAAAGAAACAGCTTGCGTTTATCACAGCTAGGTCAGTCCAACGCAACGTTTTTTATACGTTAATCGGATTTCATTTTATTAAAAAAAAAGAAGCGAACAACTATACAAATTTCACAATTGCATCACACACAATAATAATATAAGTTTTGGAAACTCTTCTTGGTTATTAAATTCATCTTACAGGACCGATCCATCATATGAATAAAAATCTACCAGGAAACATATTTTTTTTATATATTCCCCTGAAACTTACACAAAAACATATGACAGTAGCCCATATTCATAATACCTTAATGAATAACATAAAATATACTCACAAATAATATCGTACCGAAGCAACCTAAAAGAATCATCATAAAGTTTTCCTTGTCGGTATGAAATAAGACTGAAGGACTACCTATACCTACCTACATAGGTATGAAAACTGTGAGTATGACCAATATCAGGAGTCATCATTATCAACTTATCTTATCGGCGTATGATATCAGAATTACCTATTTATGTCAAAAGATGTAACACAATCCGTAAATCACAAAGATCACTTTAAAACGTCTTAAACTTAAGTAATTTAGGTAATTCCTCGTGAACAAGCCTATAAGAACAAGTAATGCCCATTCAGCAGGGGGCCTAATACTGACCTAGGTATCCCTTTATCAAATTCAAATACAAATGCAAAGTGAAAATGGGTGGTCAAATGCAAGTCCAACTATTACGTGTACTATTACTTACGTGGCTTTACTTTTTTGGTACTAAATCGCACTCGGTTTTCTCTTAGGATACAGCAAGTATGGTGAAAGAATATAAGACTATAGTAACAAACAATTTAATCAAAAATAAAGTCAGATAAAGCTCATTTTGAATAACCGATTTCCAGCGACAAGATATCATTTGGCAGCCGCTCTCATACAAATTACCTGTTTTACGCGACTTCCTTACGTATTATTGCATAAATATACTGTAAAATATTATAAAATGTGCATTCCGTGTTGTAAATCACTAATATAGATCACATTTCATTTTGAAAGACTGAAATTACGGGAACATCAGGTTTAATTATCGTCTCTGCATATTTTCAGTTTTTACACCTGTTGTGTTTTATTTGTTTCACTACATACCCACCTACTAAGCGAGTAGGTTAGTATTGAGTTGACTACAACTCATAATAAAGCTCATAAAATAATTTCTATTAGTGCCTAGTCCTAGAGAGATTAAAAAAATAGTAAGTAAAAAAGTGCCTAGATCTTGAAAACTAAAGCACAATATTATGGAACTTCTAGTTACTTACGAGTAATAAGCAATTTGAAAAAAAAAAAATTGAAACTGGATTTTGGAAAAATTGCTTTTACCTACCTATATTTTTTTCGGTAAGCGCTCAAATATTTTGATCTGATGTTTTTGGGATTCCTTTGCGCCTATGTAAAAATTACTCACGCTCGTCGCAGTGAAACGTTGTAAAATATACCGCTGTCATATTTAACAGCGTTTCACTGATCGCCACCGCACAACGCTTAGATGTGAAGGATTGAGTGTAGATAAACAATTTGACTCATTTCATCTTGCATGAGTTTGACTACGAGGAAAAGTGATGATTTATCGGAAAACTGATCCGCATGATTCAAAAATACCAAGTAGTGAAGAATAGGATGACCGATGTCAAACAGAAATAAAACCATCGTGTGACTAACAAACTGCCGAGGACAGAGTATTTACTATGTCATTCCAGTTTGATTGTTCCTTGATATTTTGGCACACACATGCGCTATGATTACGGCAAAAGGAAAGTGTACTTAAGTAATTATTTATTTGAGTACTTATTTGTCAAATTGAAAGGTACAAAAAATGGGTTAGGTACCTACTCCTATCACACCTGATTCCCATGGGGGTAGGCAGAGTTCCACTTGCTACGATCCTTGCATACCTCACAAACTCCTTCACATCTTGAAGATTTGATTTTATTTTCTCACGATGTTTTCCCTCGCCGTTTGAGAGTACTGGCATAGTGGACATACATTTTTGGTCATAAAAACTCATTGGTACATGACTAGATTGAACGCACAAACAATGAATTTAAACATGCACTAACTCAAAGAATACTATTGTTTTTCCAGTTAATTTATAGAAATAATTTATGAATACTTCATAAATAGCTGCTTCAAATAACGTAAAAACTTAAAACTGAAACATGCTTGCACTCAGTAAAAAATGTAACGAATAAAAATCATTCGAATGCAGACTCAAAGGTTGATGCATTACTTTGGCAAGTACACTCCCCCCAAAAAACTTATGCAATAAAAACAATAATTCATTCACGCGCGACTATTCCCAGTTGTACTTCATATCCGAGATGCCTGCGCGGTCACAAGTCCAGACGGCTTAAATTTAGAACGGACTTTTTTTACGTCGCGTCAAAGTATTTTGGTTGCAAAATACCGTTTCAGCAATCGACGGAGAAAACGCGAAAACGAAAACCAAAACGCGAATACCTCCGCTAAGGGAGGATCTAACATTGCAGGTAGCCGTCTGTCTCGTACCAAAATATCCCAGGAATTAGTGAATGGATTTGAATGCAATTTTAACTAATACCGCTTTCCGATGCGGGGATCAATTTTAAAGCTGGCCCGGTTTCGTTCGTTTTAAGACGCTCCATAACTTACAAGGGTTAGTTTATGGGTGCAATTTTCATTTATCATCCGCAATGAAATTCAGAGATTTTATCAACGTTTTTAAATCATCGCGATGAAATAATGATGAAGGTTAACACGGACGAGTTGTGGTGTAACTGAGCATAAATTTGACTAATCGCAGGTATGTTTATTTATATCGTTGCAAGTTTTAATCAGTGGCGAAAATATTTTTATTTATATTTTGAGCCCTAAAAATCGTGTTGACAGGTGCGTCGACGGATGTTGTCTTGGATCGCTTCGTTTTTCGTCACCGCACATAAATTAATTTCGCTGAGTGTACGTGACCCATATTTTTTGGATTTGAATAATAAGCATTTCCAGAACTGTGACTCATAATTAATATTTATTTACTGCTTTTCAGTAGTACCTACGTAGAGTACTCATTCACCTATAGAGTCAATAATATAGAAGCTAGAAATATTATGCAGATCTTATATTCATTTAGTTTAATTATTTTTAACATTTTCAACATAAACATTGACCTTGCAACCAATTCTTGTGACATTTACTACATTTACTAAGTATCCCTGAAAATAACACCCATATTTTATTGACACCTTCAAATTCGATTCTCCCCAAACCAACAATAACTACATAATAACTGAATTTACATGGCATAAAAACGCAGTGACCGCAGCTGGGGTGATTTACCTGACGAGTAATCACTTGGTGTCTGCCTTCCTCACGTCACATTATTGTATGACATGTTTTGACGTCACAGACACGTAATAAGCAATGTTTATGCACGTAACACGACACCCACTCGGTGCGCGAGTGTAACGTCTCAATTTGAAATGCGTGCTTATGGGAAAAAACTAATAAGACTTGTACCGATCGCAACAACAACAAAAACATGGCCGTTCATCCAAATGTTTTGGGCCAAAACTGACAAAAGTCAACGAGTGCAAAACTCTCAATACTTTCTTAAGAATAACAGAAACATTCTTCAAAATGACTTTAAAGAGACTTTAATTTTATAACTATCACACAAAGGTCATCAAAAACAGATCATTTTCAGCGCGTTTTCGTTGCAGTGGCCTCAAAGCACGGATAGCTTCGAACTTTAGTTTGTCTACAATGTTATTAAATGCATTATATGCAAGAAATTTCACGTGCCTAGACTCTAGCTATCCGCTAGAGCCGTCTCTCGTAGCTGGCCGCTAAGTTTGTTGCCATTTGTTAACATGAAAGTGACCATGGCAGAAGCATTTTAGCAAGCCGCTATCTGTCAGGGATTATAAATGAGGGTAGATCTAAAGATACAACCTACCTACCTTTGCAAAGAGGATTTTGACAGCTCTAGAAATTTCCAGCTTGATTTTTCTGTCGGTACAGTCGGCGGGTGCTATTTCGATCACGCCCGCCCAGCCAAGTTTATTGACTCTGCCTAGCGGACAGTACAGCACTTACAGCTTTACAGGATAGACTGCGGGTTTTCGTAGTTACCGTTTCACCCAGCTTGGCTTTGACTTTTCACTTAAGTATATCATCGAGCTATTGATTATCTAATATTATGTTTAAGTTTGTTGATTTGTACCTCTGTGTAATTGTACACTAAGTAGGTAATATCGCGATCTAATTTATTTCCTCCGTTGATCAAGTTTTTCTTATTATGTTTTCCTTGTAAAACAGCTCGAAGTTTTTATAATTTTTGATTGAAATGTTTTCCGATATCGATGGGCGTGACATTTTTATAACCTAATCGACTTTAAAAGCTTATAATCCACCTTAATTCGTTATGATTCTGCGCGTGCGAGGGCAGATGTTGCGCGCAGCTGCGCAAACCGTTGCATTTGCAAGATACTCTGATGGCTGATGTGCACTGAAACACTAACCAGCGATTACCGTAACCATCGGACTTGAAAGCTGATGTCTTCTTTTTATGTTTCTTAAAAGATAGACTTACATAGTTTTAGTCAGTTTAGTTGTTACAGTTACAACAAATACTTATTTCTATTTATTTTGTAAGTTATCCATTATGGAAGAAAAGAGCCTCTGAGGCACATTTATCCTTTCACCACACCGGTTTGAAAGAACTTGTGTCACAAAAGAAGAAAAAGACGTAATCTTTTGGTAGTGGCACTAGGGATACCAATAATAGAGCCATTTTTGTAGAGTCAACATCCCCACCACCGGGTCTAAACGTACAGGGGGCGTGGCCACACCTGCCACGCCACCTGCCAACTGATAAGTGAACTATACTACTAATCTATTGTTATTTGTTATTGATAACGAAGTTCTCAAAGATAATGTCTGTTTAAAAGCCGAGAAACCGAGAAAGTTATTTTGAGTGTGATTCAGGTGTTAAAATTATGTGATATAAATAATCAGAATATTTTTTTTGTTTCAAACATTCGCCCGGTAGAGTGTTAGTTGTATTTTTAATTTAGAAGATTTAAATTATAAATAACGTATTGAGGACAATCCACATAACACTGTCTAGCCCCAAATTAGGCAGAGCTTGTACCATGGGAACCGCAATGGGAAATGGAAAATGTAAGCTGATGATTTTTAAGAATACGATATAACACCCAGACAGTCGACAATCATTAGTGTTCACCTCACAAATATTTATCCTCGGTAAGGATCAAACCCATGACCCACAGAAGGCAGAGCTACTACCAACCGAACTGAGAGGCCAGTCAATAAATAAAATATGATAGAAGAGAAAATACTGTCGTAAAAATTCACTAAGATTTTTTTCTACTGTGACGATATTTTTCTTAGTAAAGATCTTTTGTGCTTTGACGTTCTGTGAAGGGATAAGATTGTTAGATTTCTATTAAGCCATCGAAGGCTCGCTATATAAAATGCAAATCAACGCACCAGCCCAAAGTAAGTTAATAGTTATAATTAGCTAACCGGTGTGAAGAGGTTACCGCTACCTTTGTCTAGCTAGCCTATTCCCACGGCTGTATACAAAAAGCTCTGTAATCTGTTGGTTTGTTTATGAATCTTTATCCAAATGCATAATATAAAATTATGGATTGTCTCTCGGACACACGTTAAGAAAATATTAGCATTAGCTGCTTAAAAAAAATCGGTTGTCTGTAAAGTAGGTTTACTGACGATAGTTGAACGTGACAACGTCATACAGCTGTCCATGCGGACGCACCGCTCACTTAAGTAGGAGAGAGACAGATGTCGAACGCTACCGAACGCGGAGACCGTGCGTGCCTCTTTGTCGCTCGTTCCGCGCTATCGCTTGCACTTTGGAACGCCTCAGAGCGAGGTAACGCCGCATAAGTCATGTTTTTTCATGCGTGCAGCCGGCTCCATCGAGTTATAAGACGTTGTCACGTCAAAAAATAATATTTAAAAAACAGGACAATTAAAAAAAAAAGTTTTATTGAATCTTTGTTGTTTTTCAAATCAGCAGCCTTCATTACGGTCACAATTTTTGGATGGGTGTCCATCATCATCCTGCCCTTATGGCACGTAGTGGGGTCGTTTGAAAACACTTTCACACGTACAGTCACGTCCAGTAAGATGGTTACACTTTATATTAAAAATAAATTTGCCATTGCAGAATCTACTAATCTATGCCAAAATAATTATGAAGGTAGTTTAAAAAGTGTCTTTGTGGAGGTGACTGTACACCGGTAGCCAATGCCAGTGGATAGGTAATTAGTTGGTAGTTAGGTCAAGGCTGGGAGCGACTGCCAACATCATAACAACTGTATTTTTGTTGTTTTTCAATCGTTCATCATTTCACTGGTTCTTGTAAGTTTTTATGCTAGTGACTAATCTTTGGTATTTTTTTGAAAATACTCACGTGATATAAATCAAAATATAAATAACATTTTCGTAAAATTTGTTAGTATTAAAGCTGAAAGTCTCTTTTCAAATGTCACGTTTAACAAATAAGAGGAAGAAAGAATAGAATGTACTGTCTATTAATCAAAAGTATAATTATAACTCACAAGCACGAAGCTTCCTGCTTGTGTAGTAGGTGTAAGTAAAAAAATCGGTGTCTATAAAGTCGGTTTACTGACGATAGTTGAACGTGACAACGTCATACAACTGTCCACGCGGACGCATCGCTCACTCGAGTAGGAGAGAGACAGATGTCGAACGCTGCCGAACGCGGAGGCCGTGCCTCTTTGTCGCTTGTTCCGTTCTCTTGCTTGCACTTCAAGCCTTAAATGGAACGCCTCCGAGCGAGGTAACGCCGCATGAGTCATGTTTTTTCGTGCGTGCAGCCGGCTCCATCGAATTATAAGACGTTGTCACGTCAAAAAAAGAAAGAACATTTTTCAGCGACATAATTATGTACGTCAGCAGCCTCCTCCCACATCGCGTTACTAATAGTTCCTAAAGTTAATAACAAGACGTGTGACGAGTGTCTAGACTTCATTCAGACAACAATTTGAAGGGAATATGATACCATTCGTTTAATAACTCGAACACTTATGTAAGGTTAGCTTCCGGCCGTGTCTGGGCCTGTTAAATAAGTACTTGGATAACAAGGAGATAAC
Organism: Thera obeliscata; assembly: GCA_947578465.1. Classification (NCBI taxonomy): domain Eukaryota; kingdom Metazoa; phylum Arthropoda; class Insecta; order Lepidoptera; family Geometridae; genus Thera; species Thera obeliscata. Next base: position 14,028,243 of record OX387912.1, on the reverse strand, counting down.
ACGCTTGCTTTTTGCTCTAAAGTTTTTCCAAGTTTCAATATTCTGGATCGTAAACTGACGAAGTATGGGATTTACCTCTTCGGTTTTTGTCAAAATAAGAACATAACGATTGGGTTCCGTTTTTAAAGCTATGAGTGCCGCTGCAAGTAAAAAGCACGTACTTTTTAGACTCTAAACTTTTTGGTTTTAAAATAAGTCTCGGAGCAATGCAATGTGAAAAAGACGTCCTCGGTAGACGAGCACTATGAGGAAATCAGGTAGGTATGCCGTCACTTCTCATTAAAAAAAGGAAACTTCAAAATGCGGAAACAAAGCTATGAAACGCTAGATCCAATCTCAAAATTAATTAGTGCCATAATTAGCCAAATTCCAAAGTTCAGCGACCTCACACACTTTAATGCCATCGTAAAACTTGCACGAGGCATATCTAACAGCCAGGGAGACTCATTTGGTTTTGTTTGTTTAAACTAATTGTGAAAATCTTTACACTGGGGTTATAAAGCGATAAACAAGTGGTCTTCGGACCAACCACGTGACTCGGCAGTGCAGAACACTTATTTTTTAAATCTAACCCATTATCGTCCCACTGCTGGGCAAACGTCTCCCCCAAATCCTTCCAAACATCTTTATACATCGCTTCATCCAACCATCCTCGCTCGAAAGCGTGAGATTGTCCCTCCAGCTTTTTTGGCTAACACCGACTTCGCCGTCGATTTGAATTTATTTGGGTAGTTTGATGAGTTTAAGCATCCTCTTGTACCTACTTAGAAAGTGATGTAAATAAATCAATTAGTAGTTACAGATAACAATATCATTTTACGTTAAAAAACCTCAAATAATTAAATTGATGTTTTAATTTTCACCTACAATAAAAACAATCAAACACTTTTTATCAATATACGTATAAAACAGTAATAAAATATTTTGACAAATATATTATGTTTCTTGCATACAATACGCATAAAATAAATGCAAGCTTGATATCAAAGACAGATAGATATAGACTTCGTTTTTGTTTGTGAACAATGAATTATTTTTTAAGCGTGGTATAGGTATGTTTTGCTAGCCCATAAAACATTAACAGCGAATATCAATCTCATAGTAAAATATTTTAAGGTATTTACGACCACTGAAATGTTTTACCTTGGTGATTCTACGACGTTTGATCCATTCCATTGTAAGCAGACTATCAGCTGCTACAATGACTATGATTTATTACCACGGAATAAGCGTAGAGCTTAGTGAAAAGTAATTTTAAAACTAAGTAATGGAAAAAATACAAAGGAAAAAGTTATGTTGGAAGTTGGAACCTAACCTAACAACTAATCTAACCTCTTTTATTATGACCTAATCAATTACATAGAAAATAGTTGATTTTTAGCAAACTTACTCTTATCAACATCATCATTTTGACTAACCACTCAGCCTACTTTCTGCGGTCGTGGGTTCGATCACCATTGAGAACAAAATATATTTGTGTGGTGAATGCAGATGCTAGTTCTCTTTTCGGGTGCTATTGTATTCTAATCTATTGTATACTAAGTTTTTTTTAGATATGTTTTAAATCTGCTATCTGGTTCCCATAGTACGGGTTCTGCTTAATTTGGGGTTAGATACGTCCACATTGTCCACAATATTTATTTATATAATAAAACAAAATGTCTTGCGACGTAAATACATTAGTATAATTTAAACTAATTGATATGATTGTCAGACGATTTACCAGTGGCACATCTGTTTATAAACTAAGTGCTAGTGATGACTGCTGATTACAGACAGATTGTCGATGATCCTCAAGTGGCTCAAGTAGGCACTGACAGACGCGATTACTAAATGATTTATCGATAAGTAGTGATGTGCGGGATTTACGAGCAAATTGTTGGTAAATCTGTTGATAATAATAAATATTGTACTGAGTGTCATCATCATCATACTAGTTCCACTATTACTGAACCTTGAATATTGTTGGATAAAGTTTGCGAAGCACAAAATCGAATTCTTTATTAATTATTAGGGTCCCGTATTACTAAGACTCAGCTGTCTGTCTGTCTGTCTGTCTGTCTGTCACCAGGATATATGTCATGCACCATTATAGTTAGACAGTTGAAATTTTCACAGATGGTGTATTTCTGTTGCTGCATGCAATAAAAAAAAATATTATAATAGGTATATTATGCACTAAAAATGAAAAATTAAAATAAAATTAATACTAAAGTAGGGCTCCCATAATACAACAGACACAATTTTTTACAAATTTATAGATAATGGTACGGAATCCTATGTGCACGAGTCCGATTCATATACTTGACCAGTTTTTACTATGAACAGTTTACGGTTCCTGAAATAGAGTACATTACATTTATGTGAATCATCATTTACAACCTAATCATGATTGTAAAATCATTTCATTTCATGATTGTGAAATTCCCAATAGATGATCGATCTCCTATAATAATTTCTAGAAGAAAATTTAACATTCTGTTTACAATTTTTAAGATTGATTTTTAAGATTACAATCTTAAAAATTGTAAACAAAATGTTAAATCTTACTTTTTCATGCGAGTTTTATGATAATTTTGATTTAAAATGATTTGTTTGTAAAATGCCTGTTAATAGATAAAAAAACTAGACTCATCACTGAAAAATTTTTGGAATTCAATTAGTTGGCCTTGCTCTTGATTTTCAATTGTTTACAAAATATCACTTACAAATGTATTACTATCTCAAAACAGCATCACAACTGGTACAGTATTGTTTAGCGTCGTGGGCATTAAACTCTGCAAAAATGTGCTTTTAATTAGAGAGCATTAGAACTTTTTTCATGTAAACACTCGTTTACAAATATTTGTTTTAGTTGTCAAACAGACGTCAGTTTTGATGGGGTTAAGGGTTCTTGAGTTAAAACGAACATCCAAATATTAAATCTAGAATTTCATTTAGGGACACTATCTATGTTTTGGTTGATAATTATACTGTTTATTATATAAGTTAAAAAAAAATTAGCAACCAACTTCATGGCCAAACTGATGAAACGACTTTGATGAAATTGCTATAGGAACAATCTGGAAGCAATATCTATCAAATCGGCGGCTCATGAATGACGAAGTTATGTGATAACAAATACCTACTTACAAAAAAAAAAACCAAATTGAGAACCTCCTCCTATTTTATTTGAGGTCGGTTAAAAAAACAATTGTTGCTTAGCAAATATCTTTTACCAATTTGCTGAAGATGCCACCAACTCTTTACAAGAGGTGGCAATAGTTCCAGCATGGTTGTACAAACAAGTTTGAATAGCAAATAGAACAACGAAAACGGTAATTGACTGATGATGCTTCCTAGGCCTGCGCTCACCTATGTCGCTGGCGATGGCGATCAGTGAAATGCTGTCAAATTTGACGGCGATAATTGACAGCGTTTCATTGATCGCGACCTAGGTGTAATTTGATAAAAAAACAAATAAGTTGTGTGTGTAAATGTATCTACATAATACCTACAACAATATAAGCAAAAAAATATACGAGTAAGCAAACAAACAATAAGTAGGAGCTTACCTACTCTTTGTTTCTAGTCACTCATTATGCTAGTTACTTAATACATTACTTAAATGTGCGCAGGCCTAATCAAAACGCCACAAAAAAAAACAACTAATCAGCTGCGAACTTCAAAAACGTCAAACCTCAGCAGGTGTTGGGTTACAGTATCTGTCGGCTTGTTTTGTTTTTTCTCGCGACCGGAAGAAGCGCACTCGGTCGGCACTAATTGCTAGGTGGCGCTTGTGGCGATTGCTGATAAACGCTTGAAAAAGTGCCCTTTCGAGCATGCCAGTCGACTGTTCGGTTAGTCGTCAAGATGCCACTTATTTTAGTTGGTTTTTGAATAATGCAACAGTTGTCAATAAATAAATAAATAATTTTGTTATACGTCTTTGAAAATTTCTAGCAAAATAAGCTAGGTAAGCAGAATTATAATCTAATTAACATAAAACTCGACCGATTATTTATTTTCTAAAATTTAAGGTAAAAAAAAATTTTTTTTCAATCTTTAGTCCATGCATAAGCTTAGCAAAGTTTATCGTAAAAAACAACTGTTTTCAGGTTGTATGCTTCGAAACCTATAAGGCTAAATTTCACAAAATTATTTACATTTTATAAAATCAACTAAGTAATCAACAAAAAATGCTCATCGTTTTACTATCACAAAGCTCCAAAAAGCACGTGGCATTCGCGTCATCAAGAGAACGCACTTCTGGCCACTTCATCCGTCGGCAGATGCTTAGGGCGGGCAGCGCGAGGGCGTTAGAGATCATTACCTACTTCGCAATGAAGGAGGTACTCAATGATCTTTGATATACGAGTACGTACTTTAGATTTTGAGCAGTGCCTGGGTAACAGTAATTAAGTGGTATCACGAGTTTCTCAAGTGGTAGCACGAATCATGAATTGATAAATAAAAAATATTGGTTGGTAACACCAGTCTTACAAATTAATAAAATCAAAAAAGCGTTTGTCCCCATTAGTAACCTTTTTGCAGCAAAGCTACGGAGACAAAAAGCACTAAATTGGATGTCTATTTGAAATGAAATGAAATAAAATATTTATTTGCAAGAAGCATGGTACAATTCGATCGTCATGTAAGAAAAAGTGCCTCGCATACTTCGTCGGAGACCGACATACAAAATTCATAATATAGATATTTTGTAACTTCTATTATTTTGAATACATTAGAAAATGATCCCAGCAAGAGTTTTATGTTGCAAACTGCGAATACTGTGTTTCATTATCTTTTGCTAGCAAAAGCATCTGTGTAGAATTCATTATTCCGTGCGACTAAAATAATTTCCCTTCGGTAAAAATACTCGTCTCCACCTCCAGAATTACTTTTATCTCCAGAACGCCAGTAGTTTTTGTGTCTAATTTCATAAAGATTTAATAACAGCAAGCCCGGCGTTGCCCGGGCAGGTTCTTCTTCTTATCGTGTCACTGGTTTTTTCGAACCAAGTGTGGTGAAAAGATTTTAAGTGCGCCGGAAGCTCCTTTCATTTATACATATTTTTGAACTTTTTAGGTTCTACGACATGCCGGTTTCCTCACGATGTTCCTAACCCGTCCGGGCGGATTCTAGAACACTTTGGCAAAATGTTGACTTTTCAGAAAAGTCTTTATGTGATAGAAAATGATAAACATAGAAAATTCCATACGAGTTAGAAAAGGAAAGACAGATTTCAAAACTTTTGCCTTGCATAACCACACACTCACTCCATCCAAACTCTCTCATTGACAGCATGACACCTAGGGTTTTTTTTTATTTATTTATAGGGCTTTGTCGCTAAGCGACTACACTGCCCTATAATAAAACAACAGGGTTATCTAAAATCACAACAAGGAGTAGATCCTAGTTGGTGGTGATAGAGAAAACGTAAAACTACAGCTAAAACTGTACGTAGGAGTATACACACTTGCTTTTATAATATATTTTGATTTGCCGGCGTTGCTCTAAAAACGTTAAAAACATACAGACACTTTCGTATTTATAAAATTAGAATGGATTAGCCAACAGAATAAAAATAAAAAGCAATCAACCATTGCCACTAAGATAATCCGCAAGAAAATCACAGCCATTTCATTGACAGTGCGACAATAGAGCATTACTCACGCGATGAGTAGCGGGTATTATTAGCCTGCTGTTGCTGCAGCTAGGTAGATACTCAGCACTGTAGACAAGTGTGTCGATGGTACGGCTGTAAAGTAAACAGCTTGTACTATTCTAAATGATTTGTACAGCGTCGAGGGTAATTTTACCAACCAACGCCTCGTATACGGCACTGAAAATATGGCATACGATTTTTCTCTGACTACACAACCCTGTCTAGCCCCAAATTAAGCAGAGCTTGTACTATGGGAACCAGATAGTTGATATAATACTTATAATATGGAGTTGGTTATATTAATTTCAGATCTCTTTTGGTGAGTCGTGAAGGTGTCCTTTTCATTTCGTTTTAATAAATTTAAATACAGTTGACTAACGATATAAAGAATCTTCAATCAAAATGCATTCAGAATACTGTGACCTAGTGACATATGACCGAATAGTGGGTACATTAATTCAATTCTAAATAATGACTACTAAACAAATAGGACCTAGATCTATTCTTGACAGATCAACACAAACAACACGCAATCGGAATCGTAAAATACTTAGCAGAGAACTGATGGTGTCTTGGTGGAGATCCGTCTCCTGTTCCTAAAGATTGGTTAATGATCTTTAAAGTGTAGTACTTCGTAAAGCTACTTATACCATTGTTGGTTTTATTTCAATTTAGGTAAATGCATATATTCTGTAATGGAAGAAAGCTTAAAAATTTGGTTAACAGAATGTTACTGCTCTGATACTTTGCCCTGGAGTACCTAACCTAGGATGATAGCCAATATAACAACGCAGTACGTTAAAACATAGACAAAAGGTATTCAGCCAATTTAAATCTTTAGAAACGAAATAGTCGATATCACTAAAGCAATCAGCTATGATCTGCGATGGCGATAAGTTTCAGCATAGGATATAGATACAGTTGCACACACTGACGCGAACTTTGACAGTGCAATATTTGACAGTGATAAACTGATTGTCGACGCAGGAAATCTGGATGTGCGCAAAGCTTTAGATAATAAAAAACACTATATGCAAAAATCTGGCAAGTAAAGTCGTAGACCGTTGGTAAGGTAACCAGCCAATAAACCTTTGTAAACGATATGTCGATAATGCGGGGCAATTTGGATGATGGATATCGGAGGATGTGGGTGAAGGTAACGCACAGAAAGGTCAGGTATTGTAACTTATTACTCATGTTATTTAACCTGTGCAATTTACGGAGTCACAACGCCTTGGTGTGATAGCGAAATGTTCACGTTCGTCGAAATTGTACAACTTGATAAAAAAAAAAGATAGCCTCCTTCTCACAACGGACTCCGATACATGTCATGGACAGCCTGGAAAGATGCTTAGTAGCTGTGTTCTACCCGTTCGATGTTGTATTTTAATAAGATTCCTTCATGGTAATGATCGGAAATAAATTATATTTGTATTTTCGATTTAAATGTTCGCGCACGTGTAATTTGGTTTGCTTTTTTCCTGATGTATTCATCTTATTTTTAAATTGCTAGTAAGTTCAACATTATCAGTATGTTTTCCAGGATTCAAGTACACATCCACACCACATGATAGCTGAAAGAGCCGGCAACGGGTTAGTTCCCTAGATGTTTGTTTATCCAGCGAGGAATGTTGGCGCCGCGCGCTCACTTCACGGAATATGTACCGGAATATCATTAGCAGCTTTTGATCATGCAGATTGCAAAATGTTTGCAATATTCAGGTCTTTTTTATGACTTGTCTTGAAAGCACCTTTGTTTTTTTTATCGATAAAGTTTAAAACATCCTTGCAAGGGTTATGTTAGATAGATTTAAGCTACTGTGCATGAGGAACACAGTCGTGGTTTTTATCTATAACTCGCTAAAATACGACTTGTTTCAGAGAAAGCACCTTGGTTTTTTTTAGAAATCATAAAGTTTAAATATCCTTGCAAGGGATAGATGATGTAAGATAGATTAAAGGTACTGCACGAGGAACACAGTCGTGTTTATTTCCTTAACTCTATACAATTGTCTCTCTGTTGGGCTTCCTTTACACCCTTCAACTCATCTCTTTCCCCAGTGTCCCGAACCATTTCTTTTCAAATATCAAGGTTGTCTGTCCTCAATCAATCAATTATTTAAAAAAAAACATCAATCATCATCGGTCCATAAATTTTTGATTACAATTTACAAGGTTAATTGTTTCCAATTATAAAATCATCACGTTTTTCACGAAACCTCGTGCCTTTTTCGCCATTTTGCTAATGTAACTTCAGTCATGAAGAACTCGTAAGCGTGGTGTAATTTAAATTTGAGGGGTAGTAAAAAAAGAGAAAATGGAATAGAAAAAATGATGACAAGCAAATCATTCCAAGACCGTTCTATGCAGAACCACTAAGGAAGCTTGAAACTTTGTTCCTCAAGTTGATAGACCCAGGGTTGTGCATAAACTATTCATTTCTAACGTACGTGACCTACGAGGCTATGCTTTGTTATCGGTGATGATAACCACCTCACATCAGGCGCCATCTGCTTGCACCATCAACAAATCGTAAATATATTCGTCGTAAATATAATATTGAATACATTATTATAAGAAAACATACGCCAGGCTTCGAACTATTATTAGTTTCTTCAACGAGCTAGTCGTCTAAACTGAAGATGACTACCACGAATACGAATAAGCGAATAACAGAGTATTATAGAATAGAGAATTATTTGAAAGCTTCCTATTTATAAGATTTACCTTGATCATGGTTGAATAGATAGCTCTAATAATTCGCGGAATCTACAATGCGTTGACCCATCTGTTTACTTTATTCAGCCTAATTTTACCAGGTTATTTTGAAGTTTTACGCTCATTGTGTTTAGACGGGACTGTTAGACTAGTTTATGATAGGCTCCGGACAGGTGAGAGGAAGAGGGATTTGAGGAAAAGAAAGGGAACAAACGAGACAACTACCTATACAAATTTGTTTTCTTTTTTCGTATCATCTCCGGTGGATTCCGTATTCCGTTTTCCGCAGCATCATGCAATCACCAACCTTTTTGGGGGTTTTGTCGATGTCAACACACTGGGCAGGTAGGATGGTGACATCGGCAATCCCCCAAATAGATCCCCAAAAAATATATTTAAGACAAATCTATCCCAGCACTGAACTTCTTCTTTTTCTTTTTTTCTTTCTGTCTGTGTGTTTTATTGTATTATACGTATGTATTTAAAAAATAAAAAAGTATTATATTATTAGCTATCTGGTTCCCATAGTGCAAGCTCTGCTTAGTTTAGGGCTAGATTGTGTGGTGTGGAATGTTCAAAATATTTATTTATTTAAAATATTTATTTCTTGTTTTCAGCATGAAAACATTTAGAGTTATTTAAGTTATTTAGAGTAATTTAAGTTATTTAATTTACTTATTTATGGTAATGATGATAAACCCACTGATATAGGTAGGTAAGTTAGGTAGATACAATATCCGTCGTAACGTGATCCTTTCCGGTGGCTCCTGACATCTAGACTTCACTGAGACTAGACTAAACAAGGCCTGGGACGCGTAAACATACTGGCAAAGGAATTTACAACGCATCAGAAACTATTTTTTTTATACAATTGCTGATGAACAAGCATTATGGCCCAGTGGTAACCATCGCCTATAACAAAACATTATCTTGTAGGTCACGCACGTCAGGAACGTGCCCTAAGATGCACTGCTTTGCGTCCATTAAAGCATACAGATGTTCAGCCTCACTTGCCAGTAATTTCACCGTCACCCAGACCCTTCAAACCAAAACACAGCAATACTGCTTCACTTCACGGCAGAAATAGGCAAAAATAGGCACGGCACAAGGTGTTTTATAATTAAATGGGGTGTTTTGAATTAGCCTTTTAAGCCAATAGTAGGCACAGGTCTTCCCCCAGAATCTTCTACTCATCCCGATTTTTAGCGGTCTCCCCAGTATTTCAACTATCAGTCTTAGATTTACTTTTTTTTAATGCAAAGGGATCATTGACCTTAAGTATGATTTCGCAAAACAGATTTTTGAACTGTGTCGTTGATTAATACTGGCAGACAGCTAAAAAATCAAATATTCTTAGATGTGATAAATTGGCGACCCAATTTCTTCGCTTTCCTGGTATTTACTCATGGAAAAATAACTTTTTTATATCATCTATTTATAATAAGACAATATTTTTGTATAACTACTTCATAATTATATGAGTATATTAAAAACAAGTGAGGATTTAAGTATCCTTACCCTTATACAGCGGAAATTATTTAGATTTTACATTTTTTATTGTAATTTTGTAAGAATTGACAAGACACTAACGTCACATAGCAATTCTATTTATTATTAATGTTATTGTGTTCGCTTTAGTCATCAATAAATAATTTTCATTTGTTTTCGAGTCTATTTAATTTAAACTGTATTTATCAGTAATTTAATTGAACACCACTATAAAAAAACACAATCACCAGCGTCTTCAATACAGAGTGCATATAATAATGACTCGTAAGGTAACAATACGCAAAGTACTTCGAGAGTTACTTGCATTCGATATCTCCTGCTAAAATTACTTTAGATGATTCAACACCTTAATAACTATTAGCTGAGCTATGCCATGGTCGTAGAAACTGCTGAATGATCTGTGGTGTTGCTAGTGCGAGCGAATAGGTTATCTGTGGCGCTAAAGATGTGCCAAAACATCGCTCGATACTTGGAAACAGTGTTAATGATTTATATCTAGCTATTTTGTATTTGCATGGCCTAGAACTAGGAAGGCCATTTTTTTAACGTGAAAATGCAAGAAGGTAAACATAGCTGCTTATTTTTGTTCATATTAATTTTCTAAGGCCCGTCCATTTCCTAAGAGGCCTTCACCAAGAGGTGGACAGCAACTTCTCTTGTAGAGTCCACGCAAGATAACTTTGCGAGTCTCAGATGGTGGAAAATTAAAAAAAAACTGACTTGGAATGATCTCCCAAAAACTGGTATTACCTTTAGGCAATGAAAGTTCAATTCGAATTTTCATGAGAACTATATTATGTTCCGATAAAGTAGCGAGAAGGTGGAAAATGTGAATAAAATGAACTGGAGCTATCCAGTTCATTTTATTCACGTTTTCAGCCTTATGTTAAGGCCTGTGCACATCTAGGCGATGGCGATAGTGGTCAGCTGAAACGCTGTTAAATATTGCTGTCATTTTTGACGGCGTTTTGACTGATCGCCATCGCCATCGCCTAGATGTCGGTAGGCTTTTACGCACAGACATAACTCGCGCGGATTCTAGTCATTAATCCATCTGATAACTACAGAAAAAAACCCCCCAAAATGAGGCCTTACTAATGTCCAAACCAGCAAAGGAACATCTAAACTATGGAACTATAGACATGCATGGGATACCAAAAAATATAGAATGTTGATTTATGAAACTTCAAAAACAATTTTTCTGGTTTCGTTTTTTATTACCATTCATAACAAGCGTTCATACTTATAAAAAAATAGGGACGTTTGGTTTAAAATAGAAAGATAAGTCATATTTCAAATTACCCATTTAAGAGATCTTGGCAAAAAGCTTGGCAATGCTCACTCTTGGCGTAAATCGTCAAAGGGCCGCTAATCAGTTATTGGAGACAAATAAACCACGATTAATGTGTTAATGTCAACTTGTAACTCTATAAGCGTTAGATTGATTAGAACGAGATATGATGGTCCAAGGGATAAGAGAAAGCGATTTGATGTAGTACCTACTACCTTCTTACTATCGATTAATCTATTGCGTGTCACAGTATCTCTAACTCTTAAATACCAGAGAATAAAGGTCTCTATCTACCCACTATCCCGTAGCATACCATGACCGTGCTAGGAACGTGTCGGGCACTCCGGTACGCTGTACTTCGCCCACTGAAGCGGGTCGACAGCGTTCTGAACCCGTTTCCTTCCGACAAATAGTTGACGGTCCGTGCATGGCACGCGACGGTGTCGGTCGGTGACGGAACGATCTGTTTCTGTGCAAGTGTTTATACATTACAATACAAAGAATATTTTTTTGGCCGTTACGTTCCTAGCACGGTCATGGTATGCTACGGGATAGTGGGTTTACACCTTTAACGTTCTATCTACCAGAGATAAAAATAACTTAGTTAACTTTTTATTGTGCTTGTGGCTAGTGTGTCTGTCTCTCACTCTCATCATTTCTCACTCTCTGATCATTTTTTGCAAATGATTAGTAATATTTCCATAAGACTTAGTAAACTTTATCGTCTCTACCCAAATGTCTAGGCAACTGTGATTGCCTAAACAATGACGAATGATTAATGACTGTGTAAATAAACCTTATTGTTTACTCAAAGTTCATTAATGTCTGCATAAATATTCTGCCAGACTAACAGACATCACAAAACTTGAATACATAAATATTCTGGTGAACGCAGTGCAACTTATTATCAATGAAATAGCTAATTCATTTGGAATGGTCACTGATAAATTAGAATTGTTTGCTCCCTCTCGCCTTCAGTGGATTATCGCTCGAAATGATGCTTGCTCCCTCTCTCCTTACTGAGCGGCTCATTACTTGCTTCCTCTTATTACTTAGGACACCTCACATGGCCGAGGTCGGACCCTACATATTAGGCTCTAACCAGACTATGTGACGAGCGTCTGGAATTACCACTGCCTTAGCACACATTGCCACAGACTAGCCCATAGAACTTCTAGTAATACTGAGAACTGAGCAGCGTTTATAGTATTTTAGAACAATGATAGTGGGCGAAAATGCATGTAGCTAAGACAGGTGGCTGTGTACATTCTTTGTTCATTAATATATTTAACAATTGTATGGGCAAAGGTATTTGATTTATATTATCTTAAATGGCAGTTTATGTACTCATCGTCCATAATCGGATAATATAGTATTTACTTATGTTAAGGTATAAATAATAATTCTTAAAAAAAAGTAGATGTAAATAAATAGTATTAGATAAAACTAGCTTAAATATTGCAGAATCAACACCAACGTTATTTAAGTTTTGGTGAACAATTTTCGACAGCATTCGGATTAAACTACTGTGGTCTCGTGAAAATGTACAAATATAATGTAAATGCTTTCCATTATTATTTCAAATTAAAAATGTATTTATTCAGTTATCATTGACACTGATCACTTTGAAACGTGTTAAAGCTAGGTGAGTCTAGGTGCCAGTTCTACGCAACCAAGCTTATAAGAACATACAACAAACTACGGCTTGGTTCCTACCGTTAAATAGCAGTGAAGTGGAGCCACTCCAACTTAGTGAGACATAAGCAATACAAAAGCAAAAGTTTCAAAGGCAGCACACGCTATACTTCAAAGTAATAATAATGTACCTACACTATATATAAAAAATTGTATTAATTAACTGATGGTAAGTCCATGCCTAGAAACTCCAGTCGAGCCAATTTCATTTCACTTTCATGTTAGTTATTCCTTCATTTTCCTGTTAAATTTTCCCATATAAGCCCCGTTAGTATCGATGTGGTAGGGCTGATAATCAAGAGGCCATTAGTGACCAGTGTGGCAACACTGACCACCCGCGCACTTCATCAGCGGGTGACACCCTACTAACGTGCAAATTGACTAGCGCGAATGAAGCCTACCGCATTCATGAAGGGCTATAAAGTATGTATTAGCAAAATCTGGTGACGTAGTGAGCTGCCTGAATGCTTTTATCATAGCTTCCGGTTTGATAGCGATTGATCTTAGGGCAAAATCTGATACAGCCTCCACGTACCTTCCGTAAAACTGCTCTGATTTATTCTGCTCTGAGTGCTGAGTACGTTCAAATTAGGATTATTTTTTACTGCAACTTTTAAAAAGTAGATGGTTACTTAGTTATCAAATGAAACGTCCCACTTTGAACAATTAACAAATTACAGAGTTATTTTTACCGTAATTTCATCGTTATCAGATTTTCAAAGGATTTTCGGCAAAGCTGACTGAGAAACTACCATAAATGCCAATTACGTTATTAAAACAAATTAATAATAAAGCTGCACTTGCCAGCGGCGTGGTCGGTTCGATTAATCTCAATAATTACAACAATTTCACCCTACCGCGGCTATTGAACGCAAACGATGGTGGACCACATGTTGCGTAACTGCTGACCGGGTGACGATCCGGTACAATTTTACAAGCAAAATGTCGAGGGCACTGGAAGGACTAAGTCACAAGCGAACGCCTTTGAAAGCAACAAAAACCAACATGACTGGAGGATTGATGGGCGCGCGAGAAAGTTATGATATAAATTCTTTTTTTCTAGGATTTTTCATGGTGTTCCTTGAAAAACAACCCATCCATCTTGCCTTGAATGCCGTAAAAGAAGAAATCAGAAATCAGAAATATTTATTGCATTAACTGTTGTACAGAAAAGATCTTAGTGGCTATGGCTAGCTAGGTACAGATTTCACAGTTTGTCCGTTCCGGACGTACAATAAAAGGGCAAGTTTGTGCCCAATAACAATAAAAACAAATTATATGGGAAGCACTGGAGGTGGGCACAAGCATCTTCTGAGATATATATACCAAACATATACGACAACGGTGACTGCGGCCAACAGTTCAAAAGTACTTGTTTGACTTGGGACAGCTTTAATGATTGTAAGCTGAAATACGTACGGTGTTAGTAATTTCCTAGGGGAACTCTTTCATGAAGAGCTCCGCTCCCTATAATTTTGCGTCATGACGTGGATTTAATTTCTAGTTTTGCATAATGGAGATAGTTTTAAACTCGCTCACAGTCTATAACTTAAAAAGTGAAATATTCGGATTCATATGACATTTAGAATTAATTGGGAGGGCGCGGTGACTGAAAATGTCGGCCGAAATGTGGGAAGAAAGTATTCGATTATGTAGCAAAGCGTAGTGGGTTACTTTGTAAAGTTCACTGATTGACATAGTCTGATTACACCTGTGCGTGCTACATTTTGTAATGTTTTGCGCATGGATCTTGTAGACATTTTTGAGAAACCCATGGATGGAAAAATGTATGGAAGCGAGACACCTCTACGTCTCAGAGTGATAGACGCGGGTGAAATACTACATAGGGTAGGTCAGGTAGGTCTTTAAATGTAAGATGAAGAAATTGTTATAGGAACTATTGATTCTGACTGGTAACTCCTGATGCAAAATGACCAGCAAAGATTGAATAAAGATTTGTTTGAGCATCTAATGCTTGAGTTTTGCTTAGTTTAGTAGTTTTTAGTACTTATATTGCAATTAAAGGCTCACGGAATTTAAATATTTTTTATTTCAGTGATGGACGTCGTACGATGCACGTGCTTTGACAGGCAATGCAATTATCATAACTAGAAAAAACAGCTTCAAATCAGGTGGATCAGTTGCTTGTTTTAACAATTTTTCAATCGTATCATGTTCACTTATTAATTATTTATCTAAACGTTCCTATTGAACATTGTCAGTTATGTCTCGACAGTCAGTTGTGTTCGTAATCTCGTTGATCTTGTTCGCAAAGTCAGTTCATTTAAGTAAAGTTAAAGTGTAGTAAGTTTTTGCCCGCAATATGATAATAATGCATTGTCCACCAATATCTATCGATCTCCGAATATCCATATTCAACATAACTACATACAAAGGCGGTGCACGTACAGACAGAACTCAGGCGCCGGTCCTTATAGGATGATGAAGTTTTTCTAACGATTCGAAAATTAATCCCATGCTTTACCTTTTATGCAGGTCGGCTAGTAATTGGTCAGATTGGCGCATAGCGGGCTTCTTTGTATCGTATGGTTGGACCATCTCGTGGTTTTTAGGATTTATGTCTATTTCGTCCAAGATTCTTATGAGTATGTGCTCCAGCTAAATTAAATCCACTAAGAAATTGCGTTTCTGTATGGTTTTCTTCATATCATGTCACTGGTTCTGCACCTCGGAGAGGCTTATTTTGTGCACTCCACACATGATTTCGAAATTTTTAGATTCTACGATACGTCGGTTTCTTCACGATATTTTCTTTTACCGTTTGAGAGTCAGTACTCGCATAGGTTTCTGTATGAAATGTAACCCATGGATTTCAGCATTATTGGTTCTTGTACATGTTAAATCGCTTTGAAAATGTTGGCTATAACACTTAGGTTGGTTACACATTGGGACTGTGCCTACGTTTTTTTCTTCGTCTCCAGAATGCAGGCTATTTTTGTTCCTAATTCTATTCTGATTGGTACAGCAGTGAAAAGGAAAACTTTCGCGTTTAAAATTACAGTGTTCTTTAAACCATCTTCATGATCGTAAGTAGGAACATGCACCAGATACCCCATATTTCTCACGTGTTGTTAGTTCTGAATCGAGAAAAATGTAGGTAATGACTATTCAAGATTTTTCATCCGCTTCGACTAAGATCCGGGTCTACTCAAAATATTCCCAACCCGTGATTCGCGTTAACTTTGCCTTAGAACTTGGTCCTAGCTTTATAATTATACCACCGGTTACGTAACATCTGAAGTGGTTCGAACTGAAATATTATTTTAGGAGTTCAGAGACCGTGCGCGCCCGCCGCCCGCCTAAACAAATATCGACCTTGTCATTTGCCTTTTAGAGTTTATTTTGCGATGGGACCATGTGTTACTTTTGCGCCGTTTAGCTTCTGCTGTGGCGTCATGTGTCGCGTATCACTCAGCAAGTCGCTTCCTTTTGGACAATAATAAAGAAAAAAAAGTTTGAACGTGGTTTTGGATCGAGGCGAATGCTGAAATTAAAAGGTGAGAAATTTTAGGCTTAGAATCTGAGGAAGCTGGTATTCCTGCCGAGCAATTCGATGGATCGATGACATTGCGAAGAACGCGAGAATTCGATGGATGGAGAAGTTTGAAAGCTTCTTTCCTGGACAGGTGAAGCACTGGCGTTCTTCCGGCTGATAAGAGTAGTGAGAAAAAAGTTTGTAAATTGCTATCTAATTTTTCAGTTTTATTACACTATGTATTCGTATCATTCAGTGGGATAAAACAGTGCAAAGTAGTAGCCATCTTTCCCTGGTTATATTTTGTCTCTGAGCTCTTTCTTAGAACCGTCGGTTGGATCGCAATCTCGCTCTGATCTAAACCTTCTAATGGTGTCACTGTTACGACCAGTGCAATTACAAGTCATGACGAAAATGACTTTATTTATTCAAAAGTATCTCAAAGTTGGCATTTGTAAGATACTGTTTTGTACTAGCGACCAGAAACTTTGGTATGTAGGTGATTGTAATTGTAACGACGGGGAAAATGCTATGGTTTTAGATTTTATCTTCTCTTCTGTCTTCGGTAACGCACGGTTAAGTAACGTAATATATCGGTGGCTATTTTCAGCAGTCATAATATTTTATTTGCTTAATTTTTTAAATTTATATTTCATGGACATCATTTACTTTAAAAATCTCACAATATCGCTATGCTGCTCAATATCTTCAATTATCAGTTCAAGTCTCACGTGCCAGAATTTCGTCAACGAATATCAGGTTAAGTTTTTGTCGCCAAATGAATTCAGCAATAATCATTACAATATGCTTACAACTTCACAATTACACAAATAAAATTATGCTTTTACATTTTATATGCATTGCTTTAAGATTTTTTTGTAAGCGTAGGTATGTCGGTTTGTTTCTTAAAAATACCTTGAAATTAGAGAGCTTGAAAATATATACGTTTATTTTTGTTAATAAAACCAAGTGGTAACTTTATTATTTCTGTAAAACTAGATCCAACGTCACAATGCTAAAATTTAAAAGAGCTTATAGCTCACTATCTGACATACAACGTCGTGTCTGTGTCTGACATACAACGATTACATACAACGCACAGCCTACACCTTTAGCCATAGCAAATCGAAATTTGGAGGATGTGTTCCTTGTAAAAATTGTAAGTACTACAATAAGAAAGCATTTTGAAAGCTGTCGACGATATGGAAAAGCTTAACACGAACGAATTTGGCGGAATTCTTCTATTGTTTGATATAATACGAAAAATACTTGTCTTTTGAGTAAACTCTTGTTGTATACGAAAGAAAACGGATAAGCTAAAGCAATCTTAATCACATACATATAAAGCTTAACAGGACAATGAACAATTCAAGTTGAACAGAACCACCGGCCATCGCTAGTAAATAAAATAAAATCGTAGTACCGTAACGGGCTGGGTAAGTATGGCAGAAGCCCGCTCGCAAAAACTAGCGAACTCCATATCAGTCAGACGATTATTGCAGGACCAGTTAAACAAATGTTTGTGGTTATCGCTTATTACTCTGGTAAGAGATATGTGCCATAGCCAAACCAAAAATGTGTTATTGCAAATCACAAACAGTTTCATAATGTTTAAGCTTCTTTCTATACCTGAGTGTTTACTTGTTTTTAGTTGTTGTTTGAAGCGCTAGAGTATACTCTTGTTCTTTTAAATCATGTTTTAGCTCATAAATCAATAAAGATTGGCGGTCTCTTTGTTGACATAACAAACGAAACTAAAAGCAATCATGAAACATCTTCAACTTAAGCTCTGAAGTGGACAAACAATGCACTTTTCAATAAAACTGCAAAGATACGAACGCACTCATTTTGGTCAAGCTGCATCATTTTGTCAATAAATACTCCTGTTAGACCTGTCAATTGAAGCTAATGGGTAAATTGGTGATACTGTCCCACGTCTATTAGTCAGTTAACTTTACAACTGCAACTAAAAGTCATTCAGATGATTGTAATGTTGACAAAGATTATGATGAAAAAGTGAACGTTGATCAGACAAATATTGAGCTTTTGCTTCTTGCGCAAGATTTGATCAAAATCTGAAAATTTTCAAATCAAGATTTGAAAATTTAGCACGTCAACAATTTGCATCAAGATTCACTTTCACTATGCTATCTATTTACTGAACCTAATCTATTTCTGTGGAGCTTTTAACAGAGTCTAGCCGTCTCGTCTGCCGCCAATATATTCAAATTGTGGAATTTTTATTTGTCACATGACGTCGTCGAAGCATTCTTGCGATTCCCAATTAGACGTCGGGTCGTCTGGGATGTTTCCCTATGTCTGTTAAATCTTGGGGATCTTGTCAAGCTGAATAAAATCAACTAAAAAGAGGCAGATTTATGCTCCCAAAGGATCAATTTCGATTAAGTTTTTGCTGAGGTTCGTCGTTAAAAAGATTTCAAGTTCAGAAAATTTGAACTGATTTGAAAGCGTGCCTCTCACACCCTCAAAGTTTCAATGTAAACAACATTGACTCCGATGCTTGAGCGTGACATATCCATCCACTTGAGGATTACGTTCCCCTATCTATCAGCGCCATCACATCTGCAATGACCTAATAAATCGACAGCAGCTGATGCATCGATTGACAAATACAATTATCGACACGGGTGGGGCGGAACCACGCGTTAATTGCAAGGCCGCCATTGTCGGAAACGGATACCAGCCCAATAGAGCCCCCCTGATGAAGTAATCATATTGAAGGTGAAAAAACTGATAAATCACGGACTAAATCTATTATGTGGTCCACTAGTTCTCGCAAACCATGGGGGAATCTTCGTATTTCTATGGATAGGTTACTTTATTCATAGAAAGATGTTGATTGAAGTGGCTAAGAGGATAACTTCTAAATTTTGACGGATCAGTCATGTATAAAGAGTTCCTTAAAATAAGCTAAAGTGCGACATTTTTTTAGGCATAATTGCAACATTACGCACGTTTTTAAGTAGTAAGCAGTATTATGATATTGCTATAGAGCTTTTGAAATTTCTTCAACCAGCCTGATAGATACCATTTTAAAAGGATACGGGACAAATTTCTCTGTAAAGCATACATTAAACTTTATTATCTTTCAAAATCATTTACATTACTTTACATCATCTAATAACCAGTTGCCACGACTATTGTTTTATCATAAAAAGTAGGTTCCCACGCGTGGTAGGTACGTTCTAGTATATATATTTCAAGTGTGTTGGTTTTAGCTAAGAACCTTGCACCGTAACGATGAACTTCTTAATGGCAGATGACCCTACCAGACGGCTGGAAGAGTGTGCTAGTACCCTCAACAAGAGATATAGATTGGCGATGTTTACATAGGATCGAACATTTGATAATTTATCAATGAATAAGTAACGGCTTTTCATCGACATAATTACAAGAGTATAAGACAGTTTTTGTTTATTGTTGAATTAAATAATACCGTAAAAGAGTTGCTGCAAATGGTAATATTTTTCCATCTCGATGTTCAGATGACCGTTTCTAAAAAAATCGTCAGCAATAGTAGTTGCTTTTGTTGAAACAAACACACTAGTGTGTGTATGTTTGCTTTATGTCTGCGGCCTTATAATTCCAAAATGTATGCCAATTTCGATGTGGTTTACCTGATTCTGGGATGTTATTGCTCTTGTTCTTTCAGTAGTTTGTAATATGTGTGTGGAGCTTACAGTTTGTAGATACAACCACTTCTGGATCTTAGTTCTAAATGCTTTCATATAAACAACTTAGCATTGTTGCAGACACACCTCGCTTCAGCCACAGCTTTATTATTAGTTACTGCAGTGCCGGTCTGTTGGCTTTACTGTCCTAATAAATATTAACATATTATGAACGTGGAATTATTATACTTTACGAGTGTTGTATCTTAAGATTTTAACGTTGTTCCACCTAGATAAAACAAATATAATTGCCATCGAGCGGTGTTCTTAAAACAATGAATGGAAAAATGGTGGCTTGGTTGGTTCCACAAATATTGAATATGTGTTTTATAATACCCAAGGGTGTGAGGAACCATCATCGTATTTGTCTGTATGAGTACTACACTAGTAGGTTCTGAGCAAGCTCATGCTCAATCTAAAACCAATTCCCCCTTAATACAACATCCCATAATATTAGAATGGGTAAAAGCTGCTACTGCTTTAACTTTTTTCATTACTCATACTCTGAAAGTAGGTCTGAAGTTGCCTGAGGGGCCTAATTGAAAGTAAAACTTTCAGCCCTAGGGAGAATCGCTTTCTACTGACAGCTGTCAAATTAGAAAAAAAAACAAGTTCTATTTTATTCAACCATGTTCCAACTTTCTAAAGTCTTTCTAACTGCAAAGAGGTCGTTGAACCAAATTCCAACTTTTTATTCAGCAAGTAGGTTGGAAACTTTTTGATTTGAGCAAACAAATTACCATTTTTTAAATTATGATAATGAAAATAATGGCTGAATAATGCTGGCGAGCCGTAGCCGAAGGCCCACCAGAGAAAAAGAAAAAAAAAACCGGGAAGGCGGCAATTCAATCTTCATTTTCACTATAATTTTTCTTTCATGTTTTTATTTTTACTTTCCTTGTATTCGTAATGAAAAGCACAGTGTTTACCTCGGATGAAAGTCTTTTAAGTCCCTCAAGCTCCATTGGCGCCCTCGCTTACGCTCTGGCGCCAAACCCGTCTCGGGACTCAAAAAACGTGACTTTCAACACTCGGGTAACAATGTACTATTAAATATCTAGATTAACGCAGACCTATGACGCATTTCGTACGTTCGTCCCATTGGCTATGAGTATGTGTTCATTGTATCGTTATCGGTGTTACTATTGGTTTCCCTTACAAGTCATCTATTTGGCTAAATTCCCAGATTATCCAGTAGTAGACTCTAATGTTGATAACATTAGAGTTGTCTTTGCTCTATCGCTGTTGTTTTTTAGTTAATTGATAATTTATTTTGGTTTTTCATGAATACTCGAATAATATTTACATACTATTCATATTGCTCTTATTGGTATACGAGTACTACTTATAACATTTAAAAAGAAAAAAAATTGTGACGAACTGTTCTCTAGATAACATGTCAGAGGCTGTTCCTACAAAATAGGGCATCTTGATTACACTACCATCGTTTCCAATATTGAGAACGTAAATAAAATAAAAGAAACATATGAGCGCGCACATCAAAACGATCGAGACAGATTTACAGTGTAGTGGTATCGAGAACCAGCGCACAAAGAAATGAAGGATACTACACAGAAAGATAAACATTTTGCTAACAGAGTGGGTAAACAGAAAGCACCATATATTTTAAAAGTTCACTAACTTACTAATAAGTTTGTAGTTTTAGAATTATCAGTACCTAATGAATATAAATGTGGATGGATATATATGTTGGTAGATGTAGACCAAAGAAAAGATGAATGAATTGTGAAAGACGACATGCATAAGAAATAAGTGATCATAGAAATAACGGCTGATAGAAGGGAATGGAAGAAAAGAACATGTTATGCCAACCCCACATAAATTGGGATAAGAGGGAAGAAGAAGAAGAAGAATTATCAAAGTACAAGTCTATTTACATAAGTTTAATTACAAATTAGAAATATACAGGACTTTAATACTTGACAAATTTTGATGAAATGGTCAGTAGAAGACGAAGATGAGCTAAGGAAATAATTAGAGTATTTTCCCAAGAGGCCATAATATAAAGGTTAATAGTGACCTAAACCAAATCTTTCAAATACCTAGCAGTAGAAGATTGAAAAATCTTGGTTATGAATTTGGTCAGTTATTTGTCGATCTGAATTTGTCAATGGATGACGTCACTCAATCTAGTTGAGACTTGTCTGATTTTGTCGAGTTGTGTGAAAACCATGCTTGTTTTCTATCAGATTTATTATGATTGAAATAAGCTCTTATGATGATACAAGGTTGATTCTTTCGTAATATTTTATTTATTTGCAGAACTATTCCTGATTTCGCTTCATTGTGCAAATATGCACGTAAATCAAAATGCTTGTTCATAATTTCGAATTCTGAATTCAAAATTCACTTAGACTTGCACTAATCTTGCACTTGTGTTTCTAATCGATCATGTTTACACTATTTTATGTACATATTTATGTGGCTTTAGTTATTATACTGTGGCTTTATGCAATAAAACTTTTCTTTTGGCTTGAAATGAATATGTCAGACCTGTATCTTTTCGTACCTCTTCATAATTCGTGTATAAGTTTTATTGTGTTTTGGCAAGTCCTCTGTTTCCGTTGGTAGATTTATTGGCTAGATTAAAAATGTCTGGAAATGTGTTGGGAAATAGCTGGTAAATATCGGTTTGGTTTAACGGTGCGGGACACATGTGCCATTAAACGTAAAAAATTGGGACATGTACTAAAATATGGGGACTAAAGAAAAATGTGATGAATGCCAAAGTTTTACGTGTAAAATTATTTATGTTATTGAGATTTTGTTTGATTGTGCAAACATCTTGGGAGTTTAGCTGTTTAATATCGTTCTGCGTGTTTTGTGATCAATATTAAGGCTATGTATTGCTCCCTAGGACGAAACACACCACAGTTCTGTTAAGAGATACTTTGGAAGCTTTTGGGTTACCGCGATCTAATTTTCACAGTGGTTATTGTATTTTGTAAATAATAATGGTTCATTCACATTTCGTGCAAACTTTACGGATGAGTTACACGATGTTAAAAATATTTCTAGAATTTTAATTAGACCTTTAATCAAATTAGGAATCCGGCAAAAAAACTGTTTGGTTCATAATCTTCAGAAGTTTTTGCTTTGAATGAAATATTTTAACGAGTTCCAACAGTTTAATTACATTGAAATTACTCGTACACCCGTACAAAGGTAACGTCTCGCGCTTTATATCTATTTCCTTATCCAACTGACCGTTTATGAAGGGTGCATAAATAAGGTCCGCGTATAAGTGGTACGCGCTTAGTATGTTTTGCCTCGGCCACGTTAGCGCTGACCACTATTCACTCTTCGCCCTAAAATGGACTCATAATGGCTACTCGTTCCGACGATACACCTGCCATCGCGTATTTGTTGCGAGTATTTATCGGATCTTAAATTCTATTTATGTACGGACTCGCTACTTCTTCCACAATCCGCACGCATCCTAGCCGCGACCAAATTAAAAGATCTACTCCGAATTTTCGTCTAATCTTAATACTCGAGCGTGGAGGATGGTTCCTCGTCAATCTTCTCGGAGATCGAACGAGACCTCGAATGGAGTTGGATGAAATGTTATGCTACACCTACCTACAGGGGACGGTATCACTAGGTTCTAGGGCATCCTGAGCGCGCGGAGCTGGAGCCGGCTGGAGGCTGGAGCTCCGCGCGGCCAGCGCCGCCCTGCACTCACTGTAGCCCGGCTTGTAGACCGCGCGGACCCGCTTCATGAGGGCGCCGGTGCGCCGCAGCGGCGGGCCCAGCGCCACCGCCTCGCGGCCGTGCCGCTCCGCGAACACGATGTACGTCCTCCGGTTGCGGAGCGGCAGCTCGAAGCGGCCGCTGCACTCCCTCGTCTCCGCCGGCAGCCGCAGCCGCAGCACCTGGTCCACCTTGGGCCAGTGCGCCTGCCGCCGCAGCGTCCGGCGCACCTGCACCGTGGCGGCGTCCCTCGCCAGGCTCAACACTCGCGCTTCGAAGGCGTGCGGCGCGCGGTAGGCTCGCCACGCCACGTCGGCGCGCTCGCAGTAGCGCGACAGCGGCGCCGCGCGCGCGCCCAGCACGCACAGCAGCCACCAGCACGCACACCAGGCGGCGCGGCCCCGAGGCCTCATCGCTCCATCGCACGCGCCGTCGTGCGTTGTGTCGCCGCTAGCGACCGTGCGCGACTGCCATGCCTTGCCAGCCCGCACTCGCGCCGAGCAACCGCGCGCCCGACGCGACGCCCGATACACTCCGCCGTAGCGCAGCGCCGCGACCGCCCCGATGTCGCATCTACACTCGCTAACTACCTTTTCTCCAAAATGTCTACATATAACTAGGTAAAATATTATTAGTTAACACTATAAAAACTTCTTCTTGTTCTTGTTGACAAAATTAAATGTCACAAATGTGTATATGCAAGCATAAACTTGGGCGCAAAATTAATTTTATTCGATCGTCGCGATGCGTCAAAATTGGAAGCTAAACATATTTTTAATCATAATTTTTGGTATCATTATATTGCTGTTTTTAATTAATTTGCGGACGTAAAGGCAAATTTTATTATTTCATGTTGCTTATGAATATAATCAAGTTTACTTTAAAACCTACACCATAATAGTGAATGTAACGTTTTTGTTAATAATAGCTGTGATTTATTTAGTTTTCAATTTATTTAAAACATAAGTTATATCTTTGCATCTTAAAATATACCCATAATAATACAAACTTATTTAATTTCAAATAATTGATTGCCATATACGAAGTGCTCCTACGATAGACATTCCATCGCTCTCCTGACTTTCAAGTCTTCCAGTAGCATGGGCTCACGTTCGCAGTCATTTGCGAGGCACGCGTCTGCCATATATCTCGTGGGATGATTAATTTGCTCGTTATGGTGTGATTAGGGATTGGTAGCTTTCATTTGGGGCTGAAGCTTTCGTCTGGGGGTTTTTTTGCATTTGAATCACTGACGATGATTTTTAAAACCGAGTAGATTATTTACGTAAAGAAATTTAAATTAATAATTCACAACTAACTTGTTATTATACGATTTTATTATCTGTCGTGCATCGGAATCAAAATAGTGAGTTTATTAATAATTATATGATGTTTAAAATGACGTATTTCTTCCTAAGCGACTTTGTAGTTATTAACCACCACAATTACCTACCTACTAGGTTTGTATCTAATTTTTGGTAAATAACAAGGCGATAAAAGCTATTTGTTTTTTATTGTATTTAACTAAGTAAATAGCTCTATGATGAGTCCGTCTAGCCGAGATTGCGTAGCAGAGAATCTCGACTTTCGCTCGTAGGCGCCTACGCGCGTAGCCGTAGCCTGACCCCTCGTAGCAACCTTGCACGTCATTGTCACCAAATTCCTACAACATGTCACGTGCTTCGTATTTTATACTTTAATGTGATTCCAAGATTTTATTTGTTGTAAAAATATTGCTAGACATGACGTAATCAGAATTATGTTACTGCTTGCATAAAATTCATTATATGATTTGCGATGTTAAAATTAAACATTTAACGGCCACTGTCGTAAAACTGTTTTATTGAAAATTATCATTCATTTAAATAATTAATGTTACAGGTAACTTTAAATAAATAATTCTCGCTGTCTTTTGAATGGAGACGTTTATCATAATTATTAGAAATGAGTGAGCCATTCTAAAAGCGAACACCGAGCAGACCCTTCCTCCGTTCTCACAGTATGAATGAATGAGGCTCTAACAGTCTTCCGACTCCAATTTGCCGCACATCCGGCACAAAAAATAAACAGTATGAAAACAACCTTATTTTGCCACCCTTGCCAGGTACGCGGCTCATTCAACCCCTGGTATGAATGACCGGTGGGTTTTGGGGTTCCACGCAAGGAACTCTAAAAAATAAGAAACTCGTGAAATCAAAATTGTATTTTAACGTATCATGCACACTTAAAACATGACTTTTATGATTGTTTAAAATGCACTCTAATATTTCACGGGTAATTAGCGCATATTACCTTCATAATAATAAAAACATAATACTTAATAATAAGTGCCGCATGTGTTTTTTTATCGCAAAAATTCAACGTTTTTTTAAAAAGCTTTCAATAATAAAGATAACTAAATTTATTATACAAGCTGTTTAAATTTTTGCTATCGTTACTACCTTGTAATTATTTATAGGGTTCTTGAACCAAATGATTCGTAATCTAATAAAATATAATAATATTTTTTTGTTAAAGTCGCCAGACTGACGAGATGCAATACCTCATTTCGTTTCCACCACGATGCAACTTCCATTCAGCAAATATTATGATCTAAAAATAATCTTAGTTTCCGAAATGAATATATACATAATACGGAATACCATTTAACTAAAATTCGCTTATAAAAAAAGCGGTTGCATTAAAAAAAATATTGCCGGAACCTTTTTTGTAAGGATAAGGCGCACTTTTGGCACGCACGCGCGGTCTATAGTATTCCCACAGTGACCAGGTAAATAAATATTTGTGAATCATTGCTCACTACACTCATCATCAACATCAACCTGAGAAGTTCACTGTTAGACTTGTGGACCGAACTAATGGAAAAAAAAAACAAAGTATCCCACGAGACATACCACCTCTTACAGGAACCAAACGACTCTTCTCTGTCCATTACTTTTGCAATACCTTCGTTCTATTAAATAAATAAATATTTTGCTGCAGAGCTTGTACTATGGGAACCAGATACCTGATATCATACATAATACATTGATTGGTGCCTCTTTTAACGTGACAACGCCTTATAATTCGATGGAGCCGGCTGCACGCACGAAAAAACATGACTCATGCAACGTTACCTCGCTCTGAGGCGTTCCATTTAACGTTGTCACGCTCAACTTTATATCGTCAGTAAACTGACATAACAGACAATCATTTTTTTTATGAACCAAGGCACTATTTCAAGACACTGTGAAAATCGTCTCAGATCTCTAAGCTATCTATTTCTATTTAACGTACATTAATTTAAATGTTATTCACCAAATTGTTTTTTGTTTAAAAGTCATAAGGCCGGCCAATCGGCCATACATGCATGTCTTCTTTAAGTAACCTTTCTTCAGCTTTGGGATTGAATAAAGTTGCTATCATCCAGTTCACCGAATTGAAAGGTAGTATTTTAACTATTTTATTGCTCTTTTTGTACTTATTACATAGATTTACGTAAGTCCAACCAGATGTTTGGGATATTGTTTTAAACGGCAACTGCAACACGCCCTTATCGCTTTAGCAACAATAGCTAAACAGGTGTTATGGATTACCAGTAAACAAATAGGCGGCAATATAGCCTTTTTTGGGTTCTGTACCAGGTAATAACTATAAACAATCGACTATTTCTAGCAAAAAGAAAATGTTCTAATTAAACATGAATGCTCTAAGCTACAATCTAATTCGATATTAAGAAAAAAAAAATTGGAGGACATACGCTACGTAAACCTGTATTAAAATCATAAATTCTTTATTGTTTGTTAACCTAGTCACATATTGCAGGTTATACAATTTTGGTTACTATATTTATTATGGCATGCAAACCTTTTAACGTGTATTTTTCCACGTATTGTAGAAAATTTATCTCATAAATTTAGCTACGGAACTCTTAGCACAAATCCAACTTGCACTTGCCCATGTCTATTTAATAACCTGACAGCCTCTGTTACCTTGTCTTATCTGCCACTATTCCCTTGTAACAATAGCCTTAAATAAAGGTGTTTTACACTATTGTTCGTAAACGTGGTTGCAATTAGGGGTGTGGGAAACTTTTTTTTATTGTTTGACAAAACGGATATTGCAATAACTTTCTGTTTTTTTTTGTAAATGATCTCACCTTTGCTTACCTCGGCCTTGTATTTATTCATTTGTATTGTTCTGTAGGTGGATTGTATTGAAAATTGCAGGAAAAAAAGAAGTCTCTTTTGGCGTTCACTTGGACTAAAAACTTGCAGCCTCGAAAGAGCAATCTGAATAGTAAGTACAAAATTAAACACTTATTCAATTTTTAAATTAATAGTATCTTTATCAGCCTGTAATCTACTGCTGGACATAGGTACATAAAACAACAGCATCTTTACTTAACTTATAATTTGGCGACAACCAACCAACGAATGTATACAAGAATGGCACTGATTTTAATTAGCCTCGCAATTTGAGTCGAAAAATATAAAACTTTGCAGGGCGATAAAAAGGAAATAAACACAAGCAAAGTGATGCGATCACATAAAACCCGAATTCAAGTGCAAAAGTGAAGTGTTCAACTCAAGACTCGTAATGTCTCAATTCGTTTTAGAGTTGTTACTCAAATCGTGAGGTCTTCATTACGCGGCGGAGTCATTGTCATACAAAATGACTAAATAAATTATAATGTACCGAACCGACGACATTTGGAGAAATTTCATTCGCAGGATGCTTCACTTTACTTACTGTATTAATTGTGTAAATTTAAAATAGGGAGGAATTAAAATAAGTATCTTAATTTTGAAACATTGTCAAAAAAAATATGCAGAACAGTTTATTTGGCTTCATAAATTCATAATAGTAATCATATTTTTATCGTGAATAAGGTTGGGAAATACAGATGTCGGGAATCTCTTAGGATCTACCATAACTTAGAACAACTTTAGAAGATTTGATATTATAATAATAAGTCTTCATAATTGCAAGCATAATATAGGAAACGATTGCAAACAGATCAACAAGTTTAGTGGGCGTGAGTGTTTGCCAGCTTGCATAAAAAGTGCACAAACCTAAGAAAAAAGTATACTATAAAGTTGTGTAGTAGAGCATCCTTCAAGCGATCGCTTGGCCACCCTCGGCGCCGGTGCCGCTTCTCGTTAGCCGTATAATTGTTTAAATTGTCACAATTTCGCCCGCATAATGTTTCCATAAATATTTATTTATCGGCCTACTGATAACGATAATTGCAGACGCTTCACAAGATTTATACGAATTTTTAGGTCCCGAAATTATGTTATAGGTAAACAATTTTGGGCTTTATTACAAACGGATAAAGTGCAGTCACGATGTTCCAGGAAAAACTACTTGTTGAATTTTCGAAGGTGCAAAACACAAACAAACCCGTTGGATCGTGCAAAAGTTCAACTAATTTAACTTCAGTACTTGTAAGGTGGAGTAAAAAACTCTTTAAATTGTTACTAGGTTTTAGAAGCATAAATAACTGTGACGATAAATAACATTAAGAGAGGCTTTAATTGATCAGATGAAGAGTATAAAATCTTTTCATCACTGCGAGTACATTGGAAAAGTAGACAAAAATTACGTCATAGCACCACGTGCTCAGACGGAATTACTATTGGTGCCAATAGCATGACTCACTATACCAACACCAGGGGTAGTTATTATTATTATTATTATTAAGCCTTTACTGACTGAACTTAACATTATTATTACCCGCATAATAATACGATTTATTCTTATACAGACCTACTATAATATGTTTCTTATGTGTACAATAAAGTATTAATCTATCTATCTATCTATCTATACATAGTTAAATGCACATCAGTTTCAGTACGTCCGTCCGACGCAAAAGTCTCCTCCAATAACTGTTTTCATCTCTCCGTGTCTTTTGTGAGTCTAGCGCATAGTGGGCTTGGGGTATAGTAACAAACAACTAACAATAGAGAAACAATAAAAAAATATTTTTGAAATATAATAGACATAGACATAGACACTCATTTATTTGCTTCTTAGCACACAACATACAATACACAAATATATGAAAAAAATAAGTTTACATAAGTAATAACATGATAAAAAGTAAAGGGCAGAAATTAAACAAACTAACAGAACATGGGTTTAAGAGTTATAAGAGAGCTAAGATAGTTACATTTAAAAATAATACATTAGACATTTATAAATTTACAAATACAACAACTACATGTTTAAGTTAATAATGTATATTTTGGCTTTTTGGCACTTCACAATCTGGATTTTTTTATTAAATAAAATAAAAAATAAAAATTATCTTTGTCTTAAATTTTGTGGCCGTATTATTCATTTGGCACTATATTGTGACTATCTTGTGACAACATTCGAGTTAGACACCATAGTAGGGCTCCGAGTTATATTTACTCCGAGGCGCGAGAGAAACAAACCACACGGGGCCGTTACATTGGCGGAGTAGGTGATCTGCTTCCACCTACCTGCGGGAACTATGGATAGTGAATTGACTATGGGTTGTGGTTAACTGGCCTCTCAGCTCAGTTGGCAATAATAGCTCTGCCTTCTGCGCCGTAGGTCGTGGGTTCGATCCTCACCAAGGACAAATATTTGTGTGACTAAAATAGGTGTTTGTTCTCTGTCTGGGTGTTATATTGTATTCTATGTATGTATTTAAAAAAAAAAAGAATTTAAGTATTATATCAGCTATCTGGTTCCCATAGTACAAGCTCTGCTTAGTTTGGGTCTAGATTGTGTTGTGTGGATTGTCCGCAATATTTTTTATTATTTATTTATTATTATTGTGAACCATTTACCATTACCCGTTACATTGACCGTTATATTGTCCACCACTTTTTCTTTTATTGTCAATATGTAATTGCATTTGTCCGCCATTTGACAGACAATAATTCCAACGCCACGTGAATGAAAATTCTGTACTATTTTCTATATACAATCTATCTTTCTATCTATCTATTTAGCCTGTATGCACTCACTGCTGGGAATAAGCTTCCTCTTAATACGCCACTTTCTTCGGTCCTGTGCCAGTCTCCGCCATTGCTGGCCAACTACTACTCCGACAATGTCATCCGACCAACGGGCGGGTGGTCTGCCTCATGGTCGCTGTGCGTCTCTTTGCCACCATTCTGTTATCGCCGTTGTCCATCTTCCATCATTTCTTCTGGCCACGTGTCTTGCCAATCTCTACTTCAGACACGTTTCAAGAAATTGCTTTAAAATCCTAGGTTCCAAATTACCTATGCTTAAGTCAAATCTATGTTTTGTTTTTGCGTGATGTTTTATTTATATAAAACACAGTTATCTGTAAAACGCTAATAATAGAATTAAACGATTTCGCCAATTCAACAGACGTTTTAATTTTGTTTTTTCAATAAAACTAGCTAAGCATTTGGCTGCCATCACACCTGATGGAAAGAGAAGATGCGACCTAAGATGGAGCATACTTAGCTATAATCCACCCTTTCTTGATTTGTGCTTCAATTGGAGGCATCGCATTATGTAGCTAAGTTATAGTATCCTCGCTAGAATACAGAGCGTAAATATATTTGCGAATTAAAAAAAAGGCTACACTCTTATGAAACGTAAGCCTATTGTCAATTAGATCGATATAATTAAGGAATGACACGATAAGGGCGTCTGTTTACTGCGCCGGAGCATCTGCGAGTCGCGTGTGCCTGCCGGCCTTAATTACACAAACACACAAAACTATGGAGAGGACCTTTCATATAAATAAAATTTTGACAGACACTGTCACACTTTTTCGGCAAAAATTCCATCGTGATTTTCAACTTATAGGAAGAAAAATGGTCGATATTACAATTATGGAAACCTGCAGAAACATAACTCGGGACGTCTGTGTCCAGCAGTGGACTAGGAAGATAGTGCAGTCGGCGCAACAGGTTTTCTTCTTCCACTCACCTTTATTTGGCATCTCAGTGCTCATCTTTTCTCACTGATCATGTCATCGATTAGTAACTATGCAGGTACGGACACATTTTTCCAACCACGAAATAATGCTATTTCTCACATAATAAAAAAACTAGCAGTTGGTGCCCGAGCTTCACTCGGTATTTTTTTTTGGTAAACTATTGTGAATTATATTTAAATACGAATTACTTACATACTGATTAAATATTAATATTTTTCGATCTTACCGACATATTAATAAACTCCACTACTCGTCAATAGACGGCGTTCTCTGTCCCACTAACTCTTGACTTAATCAACAGATGGTGCTAGAAGTTATGATTTTATGATAAAGTTGATTAATTACATTACGATTAAGGGGACATTTTCTAAAAATGAATCCTAGCTAGATCGTTTTATCGTCCCCGAAAACCCCCGTATACTTAATTTCATGAAAATCGTTGGCTCAGTTTCCGAGATCCTAAATATATACAAGATTTTCTCGTGTAAGATATCAGTCCTCATTTTTTACAAGCCTTACAAAGAAATGGATATAATTTTTTATCTGACGCATTAATTTACCTGTAGGTTGGTTGAAAAATTTACCCTAAGCTTAACGACTCCATGCCTTTTAAACAAGCTAAATGATCACACCTGTACATCGAACTCAAGAATGTACTATACTACTCGAATAGTTAGGTATATTCGCAAGATTCGGCGGGTGGCCCACCCCGCGGGCGATTAACGTACCTTTGATTGTAAATGCAGCCAACTTTATAGTATAAAACCTTGGCAGAACGGATTCTTGTCTTTATTATGTCTTCTTAGATCTAGTAAGATTTGGAATACCTATTATAAAATCTTTGTGATTTCCTCGTCTTTGGAAGAATCTAGCTATGAGGTTTTTTTATGTCATAGCTGGTAGACGAGCAGACAGGCCACCTAATGGAAATCAGTCACCGTCGCGCATAGACACCTGCATCACCAGAGGTGATGCTGATGCGCTGCCAGCGTTTTAAGAAAAGATAGACCCACCTTCTGAAGGACCCCAAGTCGAAGCTCTGAGGGAAAACCGCAGAAGTCAGTTCATTCCACAACTTATTCGTGTGCGGCAAAAAGAATCGCGAAAAGGGAGCAGTGGTTGAAAGCAGCCATCCAGGTGGTGAGGATGGAATCTGGTTCTGCGGCGTTTGGTGCGATGATAGAAATCAGCCTCGGGCACCATCAAGCATCTTGCATCTTCTTATTCGATAGAAGCCCGGTGGTCGCTTAATTAATTAAAAAAATAATACAGGACGATAAATAACCAAAAACAAAAGCTATTTTATTTTCTGAAATAACTAAAGACATTCCAAGTTGCTAATTCAAAATGAATTTCAATATACAAGTCTCGAAATCTAGACCTTTCTGCGCAGTGATAAATCTTAGGGCGGGTTAGCACCAACTCAGAAGTTACTAAATCGTTGGCGAGATTGTTGCAAAAATTTTGGTTAATTTACAAACACTCGTTAAAATTTTGGGCACTCTTTTTCTATGACAAACTTTTTCCAAACCAATTGTGTGTTTAGAGCGTCAAAGTTAAATTTAAAAATATAAGGTTACGAAGGTAAAGTTTGGATTATAATTATTATTTAATTTTTATTGGTCATATTTAATGAACATGAGTACACTGATAATGTACTCGAACCGCAGTTTTTAATCGAATGTCAAACTCAACAAAATAATATAGATAGCAACATCGTTGAATTAAAGATTTTAAAAGGTGAAAATAACTAATTATTTATTCGAGGTGCCAAACAAAAAGTAAAAAAAATCCTGGCCTCTTTTTGACACTGTTCAGTGGTCCCACGTTTGGGTTTACTTTGTATTTTTTATGCATTGTCTTTTATTTTGGGAACCTTTGTGCTAACGCCGGCTCCAAAGGTCTCCAATTTGATTAAGGTGGAAGCTACCTACTGATTTTTACTGGTTTTGTTGTATGACCAACTGATGTTGTAAGAAAATCACCCTTATGAGAGAGTAGAGAAGGACATCTTGAGAAATACCTACATCCAAACCTACTTATAAACTTCACAACATACATTTTGTATGGGTCAATTATTCATATACCTAGGCTTAATTGTTTACACACATCGCCAAATAAATCGCATGAGTCATCCTTAGATTTTGGCGAACTCTTTCCATTTTAGCAGACAAGCGATTGTTTAGTTGTCCAATAATATTCCATGTCTCAGAATACATAAATCCCTAAAGTTCTCTGTTATTAGCTTTTGATGTAAAAACAAGAGCGAAAAGAGAGTGCCAAAGGCTCTACGATATAAACTTTTAGTACAAGTATAGATGATTGTTTATTAATTTTATAGTGTTTTGTTTACTTAAGGAAATCACAAAGATTTTAACCTAAGTATAGATGAACTTGCTCATGTTGCAAATATAAAGTTCAGCAACCAAAAACTCCTCAATAGATTACCTATGTTTAGTGATGGGTTAACACCTCAGATCAAAACAGACGCACTTATTTACAGATAACAATACATAGAGTCACTGATTATTACAGGCGACAGCATCTGAGCTTTGCACAAGTGCTAGTAGGTATCGACGAGCTTAGTCACGATGCAGAGAATACCAAAAAACTAGCTAGATTATTATGTATTATGATGCGTTGACACCGCGGCCTGGGCTCGCCAGTAGCTGCGACTTCGGCCACGCTCCGCGGCGCACAGACGCACTAATTATTATACAGGCGATAGCATCCGAGTCTTTTACAAGTGCTAGTATGGATGAAATTGGCCACGATGCAGAGAATACCAAAAAACTAGCTAGATTATTATGTATTATGATGCGTTGCCACCGCTGCCTGGGCTCGCCAGTGGCTGCGACTTCGGCCACGCTCCGCGGCGCACAGACGCACTAATTATTACAGGCGATAGCATCCGAGCCCGCCGACCGGAACCGGCCGAGAAAGTGTAGCAAGTGACTGACCTTAGACCTTTATAACGACCGCCTCAGCCAAAATGAAGGACGGGTTTTTATCATCTGTTTTCTGTTTTTTAACTTTATTTGTTCGTCAAGTGTTATAAATAAATAAATATGGTGGGAAGCTTAACGTGTCCTGAAAGTGCTCAGATTTTGATACCACTAGTGGTCACCCATCCAAACGATTACTGCTTATTGACAAGTACAGAGAGAGAGGGAGTATAGAGTATGGGATTAGACATATCACTGCGCTTGGTTGCGTGGAACTGGCTACTAGACTCACCTGGCTTTATAACGCTTCAAAGTAATCCTTGCAATGCGAATTAATAAAAGATTTGACGTTGACTTTTTTCAAAAAATATTTCATTTCATTTTCAAAGTGCTGGACGCAGGGCAGTTCTCTGATAAACATGCTCATGATTGGTATAGGCTAAGAATCACTTCTTTTTTTCCACTTCCGCTTAACGTCAAGTGAGCAACATACTCTTTCCGTTGCTTCCTCAAAAAAAGGAGTCAGTAACGCGAAGGAAAACTTTCAAGTTCAATAACAAGTACCAAAGTGCAATTTTCAGTGATGGCCTGCGTAATCTGGGATCTACCCTCGCGCGCCAACCGTGTCCTGCACTGTCTGGATCATATCTTACAGCGATCACTAGCAATTCTTGATAGGAAAAGTGTCTGGTACCATTGTTATAACTTATTGCCTTATTGTTGAATCGAGCCGTAGTTTGTTGCCTGTTCTTCTAGGCTTGGTCGCGTGGAACTGGCACCTAGACTCACCTAGCTTTAAGACGTGTCAAAATGATTCTTGTATCGTATTGAATAAAAGTTTATTGAGTTTGAGTTTGATTGAAGTTAAATCTGGAAGTAAGACACTGTAATAAGGATCTAAGGAACCTATGGACCTAATCTTCTATCGTGTCACTGGTTTTTTACAAACCAATCTGAAAGAATTTTAGAGAAGCTCCTTTTGTGCACTCGATACATGTTTTCGAGTTTTTTAGGTTCTACGAAATGCTGGTTTCCCTTACGATGTTTTCCTTTAGATTTAGTACTGGCATGCACTGGCATGCTGTGTAGATACTTTATTATTACTTTGAAGCGTAGGGTGTGCTGTCTTTGAAACTTTTGCTTTTGTAAGTATAATTGCATTGCATACGTCTGACTAAGTGAAGTGGCACCACACTGGAACTTCACTGCTATTATTTTAGATTATTTTTGATTCGTAAAAGGATCGTATAAAAAAAACGGTAGGAACCGAGCCGTAGTTTGTTGCCTGTTCTTCTAGGCTTGGTCGCGTGGAACTGGCACCTAGACTCACCTAGCTTTAAGACTTTTCAAAGTGATTCTAGTAATCGAACTGATTATAGACAAATTTGATTTGATATTATTTGCATAGTGCTCTTGTTTTTTTTCTTAAAATAGTCTCTTAAATGGTAAAGTTATGCGATAACAAACCTCCTACGTTTTGATTTGAAATCGGTTAACTATGACGCAGATGCTGTAAACCATCATGTATTTTTGCAATAACTATCAAAATAATGATTAAATGCAGTAGGTAGGTAATAATGTAGAAAAGCACCTCCATATCTTGGATCTACCCGCGCAGCGAGGCGTACTGTCTACAGACTGCACGTACCGTGGCAATGTCATCATTTAATTTTGAGCGTTTGTAATGACTTTATTAGTTAATATCTTTGATTATTTCGTTTTTTTGATGAACTTTTAGAAAAACCGGAGGTGGATAATAGCAGGGTAGCTGTATCACAGCTACCCTGTGATGACCATGATGTGATGATGAGGTGAGTGACCCTGTGATGGTGTGTGTGTGTGTGTGTTTTAGTAGTAGTAGAGCTCTTTGTGAAGGGCTCGTCCGGGGAAGTACTACCACCATGCCTATTTCTGCCGTGAAGCAGCATTGCTGTGTTTCGGTTTGAAGGGTATGGGTGCCGGTGTGATTACTGGCACGTGAGGCTGAATATCTGTATGCCTCCAGTTGATGGACGCAGGATAGTGCATCGAAGGGCACGTTCCTGACGTGCGTGACCTACGAGGCAGTGCTTTGTTATTGGCGATGGTTACCACTTAACATCAGGTGGGCCATATGCTTGTTCCATCAGCGACTTACATAAAAAAAAAATCACAAACACAGTTCTTCA
Source organism: Thera obeliscata (assembly GCA_947578465.1). Taxonomy (NCBI): domain Eukaryota; kingdom Metazoa; phylum Arthropoda; class Insecta; order Lepidoptera; family Geometridae; genus Thera; species Thera obeliscata. The sequence goes on along the minus strand of OX387912.1, from coordinate 13,991,429 downwards.
CTGAAATAAAGTATGAGTTTTATTGGAGGAAGTAGGTACACTGAGATTTTGGTGGCATTTATCAGATGTAGAGTATTCTAACTCTAGAGGATGAAGAGCGTCTAGCATGGAGGAGTAGATCCTGTACACCTAGTAATTTGGGTGTTTTATACAATTAGACTTGAATCCTAATCTGAACGGCTAAAGTTTTTTATCTCTACTGAACTTTCAATAATCCTGACCTCTCTCATTGGCTAATTGTTTCGACCACGGAATAATGAACCAAAGCAAAAGCGTTCTTTTTTCTGTGGTTTCGACAGCACGCGGTTGCGTTCGGAAACGCCACAAACTAAAACAGGGCATCATTCATTTTTATTAATTTTTATAGTGTTTACTAGATTTCACAAATCACGAAAATCACAAAGATTTAAATAATGTCCCAAAAGACCTATTAACAGTGCCTGAGAGTTATTCGTCGAGTGTGATTAGAATCCGAAGGCGCAGTGGTTAGCGCAGCCCCGAACCAAGGAGAAGTTCGCGGGTTCAAATCCCGCTCCTCTCTTAAAATTATGGGATATTATAAAAAGTCATCATTCTTTATCTTCGTATCAATGGTTTTTTCGGGCAAGTGAGCTGAAAGGATTTGAAGTGCTTCTTAAAAATGCTCCTTTCGTGCTCTTGACACATTTTTTTGAGCTTTTTAGGTTCTACGACGGTTTTCTCACAATGTTATCCTTCTCCGTTTGAACCGACGATGACCTTAGCATTGGAAGGCGGTTCCGCTACCACTATGCCCCCAGTGCTATCAACATCATCATCAACTTGAAGAGGTCTGCATAACTTAATAACTTGGAGAAAGTATTTCCCATACATTTCCAGGAATAACGATTATGAAATAGCCTCCATAAACCGTTTTCGATCTTTACAATGTCGTCGGTCCATCTTGCTTCTGCACTTCATCTTCCGGATAATGGTCGCCATTCATGAGATTATAATCTAAGCTTACAACAACAAAATAGCAAAATTACCTTCATAACTACTATAGGTGTACACCTATAGTACATGAAACTAAAATTGGTAGAATTCTTGAACACAAACACAACATACAAATTCCGAAACAAAATTATAACGCATTTTTTTGCAATCAATGTGACATCCCCAAAACTTCTGGTACTTACCAAGATCTTTAATACAAAAATTCGCAGAACACGCACGGGCCAAGGCGTAAAAACTGATATACCTAGACGTTAATAGTAGCAAAGTGTAGTTGGGTACCTATAGATAGGTGTAGAGCAGACGGCAGCCTCCAAGGCGCCATCGGTTGCTAGGCAACGCGGCGCCGACGAGACGCCAGACGCCCTAAACTGTACCCAGAGCTGCAGAGATGCTGTGTTACTGGATGCGGCAAGATGACTCACCGTTTTGTGGCTAAAGTACAGTGCCACCAATTTATCTGTTTAGAAGCAAAAAAGGCTAATCACAAATTTCGACTCTGGTAACGGTATTAAGTGTTTGGAAGAGTTCGATCTCAGCGATAAGGACGCCCATTGTTTTGCCAATTGGTCTACCTTATGTCCTGTACTGTATTTCTGTGTGTTGAATAATATATACTGTTATCAATCTATCTAAAGTCTCTTAAGTCGAATATACTTACAACGCTATTGTCTAAAATAATGTGTGTGTGTGTAGATAGATTTATCGAAACGTACCTAAATTGCAATGTTTGGGTGATATCTAACTCTACTACCAGGTAAATAATAATAAGTAATGTTTTACAATAAATGAAGAGCTCTGAATTTTGTTACTTAATAAAATAGATCCATTTTCTCTAGATCTTCGTTCCATAAACTCAGATTTAATTAGTGGTTTAATGTTAAACTATAACCAGGAAATGTTCGGCCATTACTTAGCTTATTGAAACTATTAACTGCTTTGCAAAATGTTGTTATCACGAGACAATGTTGTTGTAGGGCATGTAGGTACATTGTACATAATACCATCAAAATGACATTTGACTGAAGTATTATGATCTTATGACAGTAATAAACAGACGTACTCACAATATTATCATGGTTGTTGGACATTTGGTTTGCTCGAAGATTAAGCAAGTTGAATTGGCAATGGGCATACCTGTAGCGCGAGAACTGACAACCGTTATGAACCAAAAGACGTAGCGTAGGTCTAAGTATAGGACGTACTCCCATCCGATGGACAAAAAAGCCGTATTCCCAAATCTTTTTTATTGCTAAAATAGCTAAACGTTTGACTAACCACCACACGTGAACGAAAGTGAAAATGGAGCCTATAAGGTGGAGCACGCTTAGCTATTAATTATTGACTGGCCTTTCAGCTCGGTTGGTAGTAGCTCTACCTTCTGCGCCGTAGGTTGTGGGTTCGATCCCCACCAAATATTTGTGTGGTGAACACTGATACTTGTTCTCTGTCTGGATGTTGTATTATTATATTCTGAGTATTTTTTTGCAAAAAAAAGTATTATATCAGCTATCTGATTCCCTTAGTTGCTTAGTTTGGGGCTATACAGTGTTGAGTAGATTGTCTACAAAATTTATTTATTTATTATTGTTCACTCTTGACTTGAAAATTCGGTTTCGAAAAAAAGGTTTCGGAAATATTGACGACGGCAAAGAGTTCTACTCCTTGGGAGTTAGAAACCTTGACTTTGACTATAATGTCAAATATTAGGTATGTGTATTATTTCATTGTAATCGTAAAATAACTTTAAAAATCAACAAGTTGCAATAAAACCGCTATCCCACAATCGAAAGTGGAGCTCACGCGAACTCGCCGCTCGCTGTTTGTTATTCTGCGGCAGCGGACAATGCCGCTGGGTGGTCGCTGGTCGCCTGATCCGACGACTTCACGGTCGCACTCGCATCGCACCCGAGCCGTGGGAATAAGACTTGCTAAAAAGTACACAAGTATGAGCCTCGTTATGCGAATTACTGCACTATTTACACTTATAGCTGAATGTTACATTTGGAGGTGCCTTTGTTTGATGCCCTGCCTACAGATATTTCATATTGCATACATTTTTGTTCTAGATTTTCATAAGACCTACTATCTATCCTTTCTTTCATTGACTTTCCGTGATCTTTACAATACTGATGACAGTCCTTTTGACTTTACTTCGTCTTTTGGTCTATGATCTCCATTCAAGAACCAATATCTCTAAAGCCTTGCGCACATCTAAGTGTTCTGCGGTGCCAATTAATGAAACGCTGTTATATTTGACAGTGTTCCACTGATTGCCTCCGCAGAACGCCTAGATGTAAACATAGCTTAACAGTTTTCGGTACAAGCTATATTGCCTGCCCATTGTAACTTCAACTTATTAATTCTACAAGCTTTATTGGTGACCTTTGGTTTCTACCTTCCGATTCTAAGGTTGTGGGTTCAACTCCTCAATATATTTCTCCAACTCGTCGACATATTTACTGCACTGTGCTAGTACTCTCAAACGTTGAAGGAACATTATCGTGAGGAAACCGGCATGTCGTAGAACTAAAAGTTTAAAAATATGTGTCAAGTGCACGAAAGGAAATGAAAAAATCCTTTCACCACACGACACGATAAGAACACGATAACAACAGACGGATTCCCTTCATTCTTTTCTCATGTTCCTCATCCATGCCTCATACACTTGTCAAGTTTATCTACGGATTTCTTCAGGTGCTTATAATGAAGACTAGACTCCAATTTAAAATCTGATTATAACAAGACCTGCGTCCATTAGCGACACACAACAGGATTTGCATAATCATGTCGGACATCAGTGGCAGCGGAGAGGGAACACACAGGCACCTTGTAACCCCAGCCACCAGGCACAGTTGGACGTAGTACTCCTACTAGCACATAGTACGGTGGTGAACTAGTGCGTCGACCGGGAACCAATCGTACACCAGCTGACGTGGAAACGTCACCGTCTCGCAATCGCTATTCATGCTTCTTGAAAAATCCGAGGGCGCTTTTGGTTTCTCCATACAAAATGGTGAGAGGTGGGCGATACGATCGGCGATAGACGTCAGGCACCGCACACGGCGTCAGGCACCGCACACCGATTTCATACGATTGGTTCCCGGTCGACACACAGTACGTCAAAGAATCAAGAACACTCAAGAAGATTGAGAGAAGTCAGTGGATGGAGAAGGCTCAGGATTGTTTCTTCTTCGGGCTGATGATGATTATGTCTAGCAGTGGACTTTTTTATGTGAAATTAGTGATGATGATGATCCACACCTGGATTACAAGTTGTCGTGGGTAACAAGTTATTTTTTGACAAACTATGTAACTAATGTTTTGTAATATTAACAAGATTACTTGCAGATTTTTCCGTTGATTGTTTGCTATTTAAATACTCTCGAGTGATCTCATTGCACCTTTTTAATTTGTAACCTTTGAAGTCTATCAAGTTTTAATTATAATTTTTGGACTAAAGTATACTTAAAAGAATTACATTATTAGCTATCTGGTTCCCCAGTACAAGCTTTTTGTGGCTTTGGAGTGCTAGAATGTTTACAAAAAAATAATATAATTTTATAAATTTATTTTTTCTCCTAAAGTTGTGATACTGCCAAACTGTATACTATGGTACATAGGTAGCTGGCTCGCAGCTACTGACCGTGAGAACTAGCGGACTCCGAGGTATTAATCCATCGGTGGCTCCGCGATTTGCATATTTTATTTATGTCCCAACCCTGCTAGGGATTGCGGTTGGCCGGATAAATAATAAAATAGCCGGATTATTAAGCTCTCTTAATATCTTCAGGCTTTTCATCTCCCTATGCGTTGTTTGACTTTCTAACCTACTTAGACAATTTTTGTTAGCAATCAGAGGGCCATAATATTTTTTCGTGGCACATCTCTCTCGTTTTTCGTAAGTTAAAGGTTCAATCATAGTTAGAGGATTTAGTAACAGCATAGTTGGCATTTTATCATGTTTTAAACTGGTTTAATTGAAAAAAGAAATATTACTCTAGCTAGTGAAGTACATAATTATGAAGTATTATAATCTCCATTATAAATATATTGGAGATTACTTATTTAACATCTTTTCAACAATAAATATTTGGAGTTTATAGGCCTTCTGTTTTTAAAAGTTTCATTTGTACAAGTCCCAGTCATTCGAGTAAGTCGCAAAATATGCAAATAAAAAGCCGGACATCCATATTAAAAGCCGGACAAGATGACATCTCTACCGGTTTCTTCGGGTCTTCGCAGTCATCGTTTTCGCGAAGTTCACAGCAGTTATGTAATAAATATGACTTTATCGTAATTGTGGAGGGTTTGATACTATCTCTTGCAGTAATTACCTATACCAGGAGCCTTATTCTCGGGCCGACCGAGATTTTCAATGTCCCTTAAACACAAATTGGCATTGCACAACCCCGCACTTTTTCTACGTTTTCCGTATATCGTAGCTGTCGAGGCTTCTACGATGAGGTCGTCGATGAATTACTCAAGGAAATCATCCATTCTCCCTTCGAAAAGAAGCAATAAAATAAAATTGCAAAATGATCCGAGATGAGCCGAAAATTAGGCTCCAGATGCTTCGAAATCTGTGATCTTATTTCTCCAATTTTCTTTCTTTCATACAATTTTCAATTCTTCTCAATTTGCAGCCTGTGACATCTTTTCCCTCAGGGTGACAACGACAACTTCCTAAAACGACAAATTTCCGAGAACGTCTTTCTAAACTCACCAATTTCCTAAAAATATGACGACTTCCTAAAGTGACAAAATTCTGAAACTGACAAATTTCAAAACTTACAAATTCTGAAAATGCCAAAAATTTCTAATTTATAGTACATCACAGAGAAAAGCAAAAACGCTTTTGTTATCACACCACACATTGTAAAAAAAGTACGATTTGCTCCTACTAGTTACTCCATTTTTTAAACGCAGCCCCCTGCCACCACATTCAATTCATAGAATCAAATTCAGGAGACATTTATTCAGTTGTATGACAAGGATCACTTTGAAACTTCCCAAAACTAAGGGAATCTACAAATCGGTTGTCTGTAAAGTCTGACGATAGTTAAACGTGTCAACGTCATACAGCTGTCCACGCGGATGCATCGCTCATTCAAGTAGGAGAGAGACAGATGTCGAACGCGGAGGCCGATTGTGCCTCTTTGTCGCTCGTTCCGCGCTCTCGCTTGCACTTCAAGCCTTAAATGGAACGCCTCATAGCGAGGTAACGCCGCATGAGTCAAGTTTTTTTCGTGCATGCAGCCGTCTCCCTCGAATTATAAGACGTTGTCACGTCAAAAAAATGTGATGTTGTTTGGTAACTAAGTGATTGTATAAACCTAGTTCAATACTAAACTATTAAAGTTACGACCGTCCTAAGGACAGGGCATAACGATGCATTGAATCAAAGTTATTGATATTATAATATTTCCAAGATCTCACGGCAGCTGTGACGTCACCAGTGATGTCATACATTCTTACAAACAATAAGATTAGTTATCTATTTCAAAACTATCCATAATAATCAGTTGTACGACTAAAATAATCCAAAATTTAGATTGTAAGTGTTTGTATTTGGCAGATGTTTGATTTGATTTGTTTGATGTTTGATTTTGGAAGAATCATAAAAAAAAACGGTAGGAACCGAGCCGTAGTTTTTTGCCTGTTCTTCTAGGATTGGTCGCGTGGAACTGGCACCTAGACTCACCTAGCTTTAAGATGTTTCAAAGTGATCCTTGTGTTACACTGAATAAAGACATCTTTGACTTTCTCTGGGTGGTTCAAAAACCACAAGTAAAGCTTAAAAAAAATATAAATTTCTATGGAACTAATCTGGAAATATATCTATCCAGATGATAAAGAGTTTCTCAAATCGGTGGAATAAATGATAAAGTTATGTATGCAAATTATAAACATAAAAAAAAAATACAACCTAATTGAGAACCTCCTTTTTTATTTGCAGTCGGTTATAATTATTATCTAAGCCTAAGTTTGGCTAAGTTTTCCATTGTTTGGTAGTAAGTCCCTATTTAATTTATACAGTGTTGTAGGCAGACCGCTCAACATCAGGTTGTCGGCCTATTCTGTCACTTTTGCAAATAAAGTATGCATAGCACAGCTTTGTAACACAATCGCAAGTGAGTCGCAATCCCTCATTCTTGCTCATAGCTATTTAAAGTTGGCTTTTACACCGTAGAAGTGAATATTGCATTCCTCGCATACCGATGGGTGCTGTTGCAAGTTAAAAGCAAATGGCGGAAAAAGATTATTCTTGTTAGTATTAAATCAGATCACAAGAAATTTTTCAGATTGGTTATGTATATTATCTATTGAAAACTTGATTTGTCTTCAAATCTGTCTGCCTACTTTGTAATTTTTTTTAAACATTTTTTGTATTAAGTATATGTTCGTCAAAGTTCACCAAGGGTCCTCCGCCAATGCCACGCTTTTTTTCACTCACTGCTATGGATTATAAAAACAAATTTTTGCTACTCCTCAACAGCAAGTAAAAAACTCAAGTAGGTACAGTCCACAACAGCATGTTAATAGGTTCAGCTATACGTTTTAAATTGATTGCAGTCGATTTTTTTCTGCTTTTTTTTTTAAATTTTATTAATTAATAATTGCGTAGGTATATTAGAAGCAAAAGTTTTCGACATCATCTCGTCGTATTCCATGAACGATACCCATATTTTATACTCCATATTTTATTCAAAATGAATTTCCAAAAAAGGATATTTTTTCTAAGTAATACATTAACGACAACTAATAACCTACCATTATCTATTGTTAACGTCTAGTGGGTATGTAATTATGTCAATTAAATGTATTTTTGACCGTGTTACAACAGCCGTGGTCGCGGGCAGACTGGAGTACATTGGAGTTACTGTCGAGAAGCGGTGGTAGTCACAGTTGCAACTACCCTCACTTGGTCTTCAGAATTAGAAATGTCTGCGTTCATAGTACGACACACCAGTAACCTAACCTAACCGTATCTACACACTGCGCTGATCTTTCGCGATGGATACACTTAACGAAAACAAGATTCCAGAACGAAAAAAAGCTAGGTATAGATAGTGCAATTCACGAAAACGGGTGCGGGGAGTTTGCTCCGAGCAGCAGTCGCGAACCGTAGTCTATTCATTGTAGTGTGCGTGTGCACTCATAGGTAATTAGTGTGTACTGATAACACGCAAACATTGACGGAAGCTTGCACACATTATACTATAAACGGTTAGGAGGAATAGTGGGGCGCGCCTTCGTGGATTGCACTATCTATATTTGTAGAAGTAAAGTAAAGTAGGTAAGATAATAAAATCGCTTGTTCGTGTGCCGTAAACCACAGCCTTCAGACGACCGATGTGAGAATTTGCATCGAATGGAGTAGGGACGACGCAGCCTCCGCCGCGTGTTTCATTATCCTTAGATTATCTCAGGCAATTCAGTATTTTATAATATTCAGGCATAGCTCAACTGTTATCAATTTACATTAGATTTTTATGAGTACAAGAATTGACGTTGTAGTGACGATCATACAAAATAATGGTAGAAACTAAGGTTGAGATTCATAGACCGCACTTTGATTTACAGCAAAGCAGTCTTCGCAAAGTAAGCTTTGTTTATCGAAGTTTCCTATCAATATTTTGAATAAAGAAGAGCTTGACAGAACTATGAAATATAATTTTGGTTGAAAGTTGAACTTTCCGTCAAAGTAAAGACAAAGTTCGGTCTATGAATCTCAGCATAAGCCGTAAGTTGATTGCTTTGTTCTAGCTAGATGACTCTACGCGATAAAGCTTAAAAGAACACGCACAAAACTTGTGACTTGGCAAAAGCTCTTTTTTAACCGACTTCAAATAAGGGGGAGGTTCTCAATTAGGTTGTATTTTTTTATAATGTTTGTTATCGCATAACTACCTACTTCATAATTAATGAACCGATTAAAAAATAATTGATTTTTTTTAAATGGAAATTCTTCCAGATTGGTCTCATAGAAGTTTCATCAAAATCAGAATAATAATTTGGCCATGAAGTTGGTTTCTCTAGTTTTTAAACTTGTATTATTTTGTATAACTTTACAAAATAAAAATAGCAGCGAAGTCCCGTGTGGTGCTAAACTAAGTGAGAGGTAAGGAGCACCTTTTTTTTTCTTTTTTTTCTAACCTATATCGTGCCACTGCTGGGCAAAGGCCACCCCCCATTCCCTCCAAACATCGCGATCCTGGGCTACGCTTGTCCAATCCGTCAGGTCTCGCCATCTCCGTTTTGGTCTGCCACGTCGCCTTCTCGCTGGGTCAGGATCAGGATGCCCATCGGTGGTTATCCTTGCCCACAGCTCATCTAGCATACGGCAAATATGACCAGCCCAGTTCCACTTCAGCTTCGCGACTTTCAAAGCTTAAACTATTTTATTTCGTAGTGTGTGTCTCTCACAAAAAGTCGCCAAATCTCCCACCGTCGACGCGTGACTACCGACAAACGCTCCAAAACGCCGACATTCAGATTACGTGTCTTTTTACTTTTTCCCGATCTATTGATTGACATAATAATAGTAAATATTAACTATTCCATGGACCATAAAGGGTGTTCCCGGTATTGCATAGTTTTACACCCTAATCCAGGGTGTCATTGTCGGGACACGTTTAGGATCGTGAAATATTACTCGAGTTTTAGGGTTCCGAAGTATAAGGGGCTTTTTTTCGGTGGCAGATCTGGCCGAGGATCTCAAGAGGCGCAAATATGCAAGTCTTGACAGAGCCTACTTATTTGCTCCTCTTGGGCTTGAAACTTTGGGTCCGTGGGGAACCAAGCATTGCGGGTCTTCAAAATCATTGTTTCATCATCATCATCATCATTATCAGCCTGAAGAAGTCCACTGCTGGACATAGGCCTCCCCTACACATTTCCAGGAAGAACGATTCTGAGCCCCTTCCATCCATCGACTTCCCGCGATCTTAACAATGTCGTCGGTCCATCTGATGGGTGGGCGCCCTACGCTTCGTCTTCCGGTTCCGCTACGCCTAATCATTGTTTATGCGAGTTAAATACTAATCTCAGAACACTTACCTTGCATGGTCCGACACACTCTTGGCCAATTTATTTGTTACCTGAGATAATAGCATACATTTTCGAATCGTAACGTAAAAGAGAAGCACCGAGGTTTATTTGATTTACATTGCGCATTAGTTATGACTCTATAGCGGAATGTTCCCGCTTCAGTCGGTAATGTATTTCAAATATTTACTACGTCTGAAAGACTAAGTGACTTACTTAACTTCGTCGTTCCCATCAAACTTATAAAATTGCTACTTTCTTTATTATAAAAAAATATTTGGGCATGACAAATTAAATATTTGGATGTGCGTCTGACTACCCTAAATAATCTCGAAAAGCAAGACAAAGGATCGAAATCTGAAAGGATATCTACCGTGCCTCATGTTCGTCAATAAAATTTCTATAACGACGGTGAGTCGAAGTTGCTGAGTTGTGTCGCACTCTACTATTATAGGCCTACCACAAGCTCTGTCTGGCTCTGTCTCTGGTTTTGAGTCTGTATGAGTGTTGATTAAATATATCCTCACTCAAAACCAGAGCCAGAGACAGAGCCATAGAGAACTTGTAGTAGGTCTACAGGCCTCTAGGTGTAGTATCAGTAATTTCGTCACATATTACCACAAAACGGTCCAAACCTCAGATAAAAGTCCTCACAAATTAATCGGCCTCCACGTAACCCAGCCTCGTTAGGTGTAGACTGGTAGAGTCGTCCGCTGTCCTACGTGAAGCGATGCGATACGACGCGATAGGTAACATTTAAACTCTTTACAATAAAAAAATATATAATTATTATCAGCTTTTTAGTTCTCAAAGTACAAGCTGGATTGGAGCTGGAATGTTCGAAATTTTTTTTTTAATAACACTTGTTTAACTATCTCTGAGTATCGCTTGCCGTCAGTTTAAATATTTTTATTAAATTTTATTTAATCCCATGACGATCTTCGGTGCGATGAGTAGGGTAACTCTTCAAAATGAAGGAGGTTTCTGTACAAGTGAGGTCTATTAAGTTCGCAAAACTATTCCGCAGAATCATGGCAATCAATCATCACATCAAACATGCATGTTCTAGGCATTCTACCAAGAACATCGTTTTTGTACGTTTTGTTTTTACAACTAACCAACCGAATTGAGAACTTTTTGATTTGAAGTCGGTTAAAAATGGCCTGTCAAAGATGGTAACCTTTGCCTATAACAAAGCGTTACCTCGTAGGTCATGCACGTCAGGAGTGTCCTATGATGCACTGCTAGGTAGTTGCATAGCTAGGTCTGGTGCTCATGGGCCACCGGATCGGACCGCGCAGGGCCGACGAGGGCAGACCACCGGCGCGCGCGGCCGCGACTCTGTAATCTGAGCGCGCGCGCCGGACTTTGTTGCCGTGCTAACAGCTGCTAACTATTTTATATTTATGTTACGGCTAATACCCGAAGTGCGGCTACACCTATAGTTTTAGCCGGTTAGAATTAGGTGTAGCCACTTACTCTTGGTTAAACCTAGTACGAGCCGATTGTTTTCGGGTACTGCCATGCACTATTTTTGAAATTAAGTAGGTATAAAAAAAAAAAACCTTACAACCTACTGTTACTTTTGTGACTTAAGTCGGGGTGCACCGAGTTTGAATCTGCAATGCCACGCTGCAGCCAGAAATGCTGCAGCACCTGCAATGCTGCAGCCAGAACACTCGCGAGGAGCCCTACACCTAGTTCTAACCGGCTAAAACTAGGTGTAGCCGCACTTCGGGTATTAGCCGTAACATATATATATTTATATAGGTACATATTATATGTAAATAAGTGTTGTAAACAATTCACAGAACACTGACTTGAACTTGTGCGATGGGAACCAAATAACTGAAGGGCAAGTCCCACTTCATTTATACGTACCTACAACATTTCTACGAAAAGTTTTTTCGTTTCGCCTATTTGTCTCTTTATTGTATGGAAAAAACATGAGACAGCAAAAATACGTTGCGTAGTTATAGTTTGCAGTCTCATAAAATTTACATACAAAAGAGAGAGAGACATGCTCACACGAAAAAAACATTTGGTAGTAAAACTCCGATTTCGGGTAGATACTGATATAATACTTGCATACATTTTTCCTTGTAAATACAAACAATATAGATGGATAGATAGATAACTATAATGATTACCATGACACATAGAAATACAGTTTTTAATGACACCCAGACAGTCATTGAACTTGTATAACCTCAATTTCCTAAATCTTGTAACAAAACTCGCAAACACACGAATAAAGTCCCGCACGAATTTTTTCCAACTTTATTTCCATCGCGCTGTGCCTCCAAAATTGAGTTGTAAGGCTTTCGCGGGTTTTTTACTTATTTTTTAATCTTTTTGCGACTCCCCGGAGGTCGGTAATCACGTGTATGTTTATTTATTTATTTACCAACTTTGAGGGTATTGAGTTATTCGGATGCTCAATTGAGTTTGCTTGATAGAATGTGTACACATTGTAGATGAGACAAAAATTGTCTATGACACTGTCTGTGGTTCAATCTTGGATAGGAACCAATTTCCTTTCATATTTGTCGTAGGAAGCGGCGGGAACCACTAAGTGCCACACTGGAAATTCACTGCTACTATTTATTTTTGATTTGTAAAAGGATCATACAACCAAACAGTAGGAACCAAGCCGTAGTTTGCTGCCTGTTCTTCTAGGCTTGGTCACGTGGAACTGGCACCTTGACTCTCCTAACTTTAAGACGTTTCAAAGTGATAAATACTTGCTATTCTAGTGCTTTTCTTTGTATTGCTGGAACGAGCAATGTCTCCTCTTGATGTTAACCAGCGTCGCCAGTAACACCATTGGTTCCGAGCCCACCTTTAGGATCCGAATATAAAGGTACCTGTAAGCTATCGGTGTATGTGTTAAGGCCTGCACACATCTGTGGCGATGGCGACTAGCTGAAACGCTGTCAAATATCGCTGTCATATTTGACAGACAGAGATTTTTGTGTTTGGATATCCGTAGAAGAACCAAGGTCACCGACATAGCTCGTATAGTTAGCAAGTTGAAGTGGCAATGGGCAGGCCATATAGCTCGAAGAACTGACAACCGTTGGGGAATAAAGGTTCTCGAATGGCGACCACGAACCGGAAGACGAAGCGTAGGGCGCCCACCCACCAGATGGACCGACGACATTGTTAAGATCGCGGGAAGTCGATAGATGGAAAGGGCTCAGAATCGTTCTTCCTGGAAATGTGTAGGGGAGGCCTTTGTCCAGTAGTGGACTTCTTCAGGCTTGGATTCAGATGATGATGATGATGATTTGACAGCGTTTCAGCTAAACACCATCGCCTAGATGTGCTTAGGCTTTTAGCAAAGATCTCTTCATCGCGTTAAGTTAATTAATTAAAAATATTCCCATACAATTTGATTGAACCTTGGAATGTGCCCCAGTTATCAGCCAACGAGTGTTTTAATCGAAATAATTAACCACACAAAATGATTTATAGCCCCAAAGGGCGGGAGGTCCGGAGGTATTCGCGGAAAAAAGAGTGCCACCAACATCGAGGCAGGCACCCATACAGGAGGCATGTTTGTGACCCCATACACCAAAACTTGTACATTTGCTTTATCCGGGAAATTAATTAGATATTCAATATTTATTTACTGAAGCGTTACAGTAATATAAAGTTGGTAAGTATGTAAAATTTTCACGATAAAGTCTTACTTATATCATAAACTATTGTACTTATATCGCATATTTTTATTATAAATATACCTAATAATATCTGCTACGTTTGCAAATCAGAGAATGAACATCTCGAAATTCATTTAAATAGTAAAAGGGATGGAATTTGAAAAAGCATGTTTTTAAATTAGTTTATAGAAAGTTTTGTCACTTCTAAGGTAAGGCAATTTATTAAAATTTTAGATAGATACTTTGTTTGCACGAAATTGGACTCACGTCAAACTAGGCAACAGGGGAACATTAATGACCCCCACAAATATAGACCTACTTACTTTATTCTAGTAAACTTTTTCATTTTCATATTATCCTGGAAAATCTAGTGCCACTAACATTGATCCAGGCACTTGTGGCAAGTGGCAAGTTTTATCATCCGCACTTGATGTGCGGGCAGGTTTTTTTCCGCAAGTAGGCCGCTAGTGGGCCCTTTTTGCGTGACCCTTGACACACACAGAAAAAAATGGGTCAACAAAGTCACAATAAATGCATTGTCAGAAATTTCTTGTCGGAGCAACTAAATACTCTGTTATTTTAGCAGAAAGAGCTTTGTTGGGTTCAGCAACTTTTTTATTGTCCGCTGATTTTCCTTCGTTTAATGTGCAAGGAACAATTTAGCTTTGTCCTTACATCAAAGTTAATAAAATAATTGATTATACAACAATAAAACGTTTTAGGTGTGTCAATGTGAACATTGTTAATAAATCTAACAAAGTAATTATAGTCGTAGCATTTAACTACCATTTGACATGCAATAGATACGTTGCTGTAGTGAAAATGGAACGTTGCTAGCGTGTCAATGTGAACATTATTAAAAAACGTAGTAACTATAGTAGTGGCATTTGAGTACTTTTTGTCATACAATAAGTATGTTGCTGAGGAGAAAATGGAACTGGCATGTGTGTCAATGCGACATTTTTTATTAAATCTAACAAAAGACCTGTATAGTCGGAGCATGTGACTACTCAAACTCATACTCATATTCTTTATTGCAATTATTATGTTACATGGTGAAGTTTTAAAGTTAAAAATGGTGAATACATAAGCCCTTAAGTTTAGGGCATAGCAATATTTGGAGTAGAAGTGGGCCAGTGTTATACAACAAATGTGATGACAATGGATCGTTGCAAATGTGTAAATGTAAACATTGTAAATCAATTTAGCAAAATAACTAAAGCGTAAAGTTCAACTACGTTTTGTCATGCAATAAGTAAGTCGTTGTGGTGACAATAGAACGTTGCTAGTATATTAATGCGAACATTGTAAAACAACCTAGCAAAATAACTATAGTCGTAGTATTCAACTACCTTTTGTCATTTAATAAATATGTCGCCGAGGTGACAATAGAACGTTGCAAGTGTGTCAATGTGAACATTGTTAGTAAAGTAAACTAACAAAAAAGCTGCTTACTAAATTTACAACTAGATGGAGTGACTAAAATTGTAACGATCCTAGAACGCGCTGACGAAAACGCACGGCGTTTCCTTATATAGTAGAAGTGGTTTTATGAAATTGTATTCAACGGATTAATGAATCCGTTGAAGATTTGAGATGACTGGAGCTGATCCGATGAATGCATCGGATCAACTTCGGTCTTATCAAATCTTCTTTTTTTACCCCTCACACTTGGGATCTTTCGTACCTACTAGTTGTACATTTTTAGTCCTTCGTTTTCGAAATTAGTTCCGCTGACAAAAGATACGTTGTTGTAGTATCAAAAACACGCCTTATTGATAAAATAGAAACAATGTTGCAATGACAATTAATTCTTGACAATAGAAACATTGTTGCAATGACAATTTACTTCTTGTCAATAGAAATATTGTTGTACTGACAACTTGATCCATGACAATAAAAACATTGACGCACGGACTATACACCATGGTGGGCTCTCCCCTGTTAAAGTTTTATTGTTGGAACCAACAATATTTTTTTCTGAGTGCACGTGATGCTCGAACTTTTTGAGGTTCTACAACACGCCGGTTTCCTCACGATGTTTTCCTTCACCGTTTTGAGAGTACTGGCATAGTGCACATAAATTTTTAGACAGAAAAACTCATTGGTACACGAGTGGATTTGAACCCACGACCTTCGGATCGGAAGGCGGGGCCACTACCACTAGACCACCAGTGCTCTCAATCCAGGCACTTTCAAATCAGAGGATTTATAGACGGTGCTTTACGAGGAAGACTTTTTTTATTCTATCACAAAAATATGATGAGTCACATTTTTGTCTACTAAATGTATTATGAAGACAACGGTTTAAAATAAAATATATGAGTAAGTATGTATTTTAATATATTATTATTATATTTATTATGTGTGAATAAAATGTGTTTTAAAATTTTGTAGGATTATTCGCCATAGTTGGCAAACGCATCCACTAGGATGCGTTACAAAAGTCTTTAAGACAGATGGGACTGGAACCCCGACCTTCTTGTTACTAAACAAGAAGGTCGGGGTTCCAGTCCCATCTGTCTTAAAGACTTTAGGATAATAAAAAATGCTAAAAACGAAAGTCCTCATTACGCGCCTGTACAGAATCACTGATAAGTTAGAGTAAATTTTTATCTGCCTTCGTAATTTAGCATACCCGTTATTGGGAATCGGGCATCTGTCAAATATTGCTTTCACCTTGCCCCGTGTACTGATTGCGGAGATCTAATCTCAGTCTTGACTTCTGTGGTGTAGTGACCCGCTGAGAAGGAGGTGCAGGTTTGATTCCTGGCACGACTAAATATTATTATGTTTGTGTTCATAAAATTAGCTGCATTGAACTTCTGTACTCTGCGGGGCTTTAAAGGCTATAAAGGCTAGGCTAAGACTAAAGGAATTCCTGAATTTTATTTAGGAATTAGAATATCCTTAGTAATCCCAACAAACACAACCAACAGGACAAAGATTAATATATGATCAAATGAACTTCCAAGTGAAGTTCTATCATTATTATATGAATTGCTTCATTAGAATATATGATTAACACCGTAGTTTCCCTAATATACTGGGTAACAACCGCACCTTTTTTAGAGATTTAAAAAACAAACATTAAAACCTATTTTCCATCTGCTCAGCCCCGTCGTAGGTACGTCAATTGCTCATTTCTTTAGAGATAGTACATAATGTAATAATTACAAAACTTTTTATGTAATGGGAGGCGCCTTGCGCCAGGGAGGGGAGGGCATCATATATTCTAATGAAGCAATTCATATAATAATGATAGAACTTCACTTGGAAGTTCATTTGATCATATATTATATTTCATTGCTTCATTATTCATATATGATTAACACCGTAGATGTTAAGAGCAGAAAGTTTTGGAATGAAATACATAGTTATTGCAATAACTATGGATTATTTATTGGTAAGTAATCACAAACAATAATCAGTTAAAGATACAGATAACAACACTGTAATTAGAATGTGATAGCTTCTTATTCAATTTAACCCGTCACAAATAATCACCAACAAACATATTGATTGATATTAGGAATAATTCAAAGTCAAAGTGTATATACATATTTGTGCAATCACATAGTACTGGGTTGGCAATAGTAGTAAATTTTAATGCATTACAATAAACTTCCTGTATATAGGAAAACAGACGGACCGCGTGAATTCACCTTGGTCCAGGATGGTTCTCTTGTAGAAACCGAGTAAATGAGTTACACCTGTTGTATCAGCCTGCGGTCATGCGAATAGTTTCTACACTGACGCTTGCGTAGCCCGCAATCAAAGTAAACGCATGTCGTTTACCCACTGTGAGCGCCTAAAAACGCTGACATTCACAACACTACTCTCTGACAGTATTTGTTTAATCCATCACTGATATTCTGTGATGTAGAAGCTGTGAGTGGACGTATCGGCGTCAACTCACTCCTTGCTATTCATAAAGTTCTAAAATTTTTAGTAAAATAAATTTAATCTGAAATAACTGTACCCGGACTGATACCCATATCAGCCTTATCGAAATATAGCAGAAATAAAACCGCTTGGTTTTCCACCAGGGGAGGATGCTTCAATAATATCTGCCATGACTATACTAATACTATCAGGTATTAGAAGATAACAGGTTGTCAACATAAATCAGGAATAGACGTCTGGACTCAGTGGCTAGTACAAACCGCTAACAATTCTTATGATTAATATTACTTTTCTCAATCTTTCTGTTTTAGGAAAGCATTTTGAAATAAGATTCAAAAACACCAAGCACTAGAGTACCTGGGACTTGTAGTAGGTCCTAATTTATAAACTTAACGCATTCGTTTGACCCGGTGCTATTTACCCATACGGGCTGACAAGGCCTAACGGTGGGAAATAATAGTGCCTTACACAATGTGTCGTCTGAAATGTTAATATAAGAAATGTGGTATCTTTCCGTAGGATAGAGTATTATCAATGTTGTTGACAATGCAACACTGCTACCAAAGCATAAGCGAAGTGTTATATATTATATATAGTATATATTATAATCTTTCCCGTGTATGAGATTATAGCCTTTGAAAAAAGATTGGCAAAAAGTTTTTATTGGGGCTTAAATACTAAACATCTGTAACTAAGAAGTCTTGCAATAACGGAAAACATGGTTGCGATGGCCAATAGGAAAGAATACACCAGTATAACCATTTGCCATTATAATGACTTTTTTAGAGTATTATTTAAAATCAGAAAAAATTAAAAACAGTGGGAAGACGTAAAAACAGTCTGCGTGCAAGTTCATTGTAAAAATGCGTCCACGGCTACCACGTCGGAGCTCTGTGTCCATGAAACATGTCTCTGGTGTACTTTGCGCTATCATGAGATGCGAGCAAGCCAATTTTTGGTTGACCGAAATATTGTACAACGTCACGAAAGACCCTATGAGAAAGTGATCGTTCCGTAACTGGTGTGAATAATCTAAAGGCGGCGTTCACGGAGTCCACGTTATAATTTATACGTATGAGGCGAACAACCAAAGACCACTTGATCGCACCACCTTCGTGTTATCCATGCGTAGTAATATTGCGCAGTTATACCTATTTCAGGCCCAGAAAAAAAAACTGCCATTAACCCATAAGTTATTTAAATGGCATGCATTTTTATCTTTTGCAGCTTTCTATTTGCCATGGATTAAAACTAACAGACAGCGCCCCAGCCTGCGTTGAAAGCGTCAGCATAATAAACTCAAGTTCAAAAATGTTCTTACCCATATCCAATGGCCATAAAGTTGCCATCAATATTTGAGGATCACCAGAAAAAATCATCATCTAATATAATACTAGGTAGTGAAATTCTGTTTCATAATTATCATGCCTTATTCAGTAAAGCAACGAAGTTATGTCGCTCTAAAATCTTGGTATATAATTGAACTTAGCTGCGGGGCACGTGGCGACATAAAACTCTGATAGCTCCGAGCGCACTCGCAAATAGAACATGAAGGTCATTTAGAAAACTTTGCAACAAACTCTGCATTTAAAGCCTCATCTGATTTTATCAAGGAGAAGAAATTAGTATCGTTTTAATCTTCGAATTCAGCGTCCAGGTTCTTGAGGCGTTTATTTGATCATAACGCAATTGAAGACGAAACCGCAACAACATAGTATAATTTTCAATATGTATTTCGTTGAATAGTTCATACATTTATCGCACGCATCGCTTACGCGAAATGGCATCTAATGTTGATGGAAAACCGTGATAACTCGGATAAGTATTCCCGCATGATTTTAGTGAACATAAGTGCAACAGAAATCCTAAATGATAATACATAAGGAGTAAGTAGGTACGTATTTTAGCCGAGTTATAGGGCTGATCCATCAGAAAACTGCATAGTAGTAGGATGCACCCTTTAAGCCGAAGGTGGCTAGGTATTACCTTGTACTACCTTGCCTGCTGTACGGCAGTAAGCTTCCATTTTAAAATGCTCGATCTAGATGTATTTGTTCATGGGTGGTAAATTTAGTTTAAAACCCTTGTCACCGAATAGGCTTTGAATGGAATGAGGAACATCTCTGATTATGAATTTGTCACGTGACACAGATAAAAGTCACCAGTGTCATGTCTATGCTTTCCTCAAGAAAACTTGTTCTGAGGAATTGATGATTGACAAACAACGGTTCGGAATGGAATATAGCAAACATTTTGATCAAATCAAGTACAAACTATTGTTTGTTACTTAAAACCAACAATCATAAAAGTGTGGAGATAAGTCTACTTGCATGTACCTGCGTCCATGATGACCTTGTGCCTGGGCACGGGTCTTGACACACCACACTGTTGTGTAGAGGCAGGAAGCTCCTGATGTCATCAGTGGTCATCTGCTGTAACCTCCTCGCCCCCTCCCTTTTTTGCCGGATGTCAAGGAGGCGCATTCCAGTTTCACTGGTAGGAAGTTGATCAAGTAATGGTCAATGGAGCAGTGGGCTCTTGTGGCTTAGCAGGTTTCTTTGGATAGCGTTGAACAAAACAATAAACCATCTCGTTCAGGCGTCGCTGATCATAAATATTATTATCATTTCATTTAAAATGTATTTATCAAAGTATGGAGTGACGAGCCATATTCAACTTTACGTGGTTTAGTAATGCGAATGACACAACAAACGGCATCCATTGCCGAGATATATCATGGGACATGTTATCGTCCTTGAGCAGCAAGTCTCTTGTTGACGGCAGTGACCCGAACCAAGTTATTGCTGGAAAAGAACCAGCGTTAAGCATTTTATCACGACTTGAACCATCAGTACTGCGGCTGAAAATTCCCGCATTTAACTTTGATGATTGTAACAACCAACAACAAATTATCCAGTACAAAGCAGTCTTTTAGTAACTTATGTCCTTATTTTCTCTAGGATTCCTAGTGTAAAAAGTGCCACAAATATGGACTGCGGACTCGTGGACTTACACCTGATTGTCACATGTCTCGTGGTCACGCAACATTGCAAAGGATCGTACTTGACAACTTGTCAAGTATGTTTATGCCTAAGTCAGGTGATTCGGACGTAGATTCACTACAAGCGAAGAGTAGTTCGGGGTCCAGACCAGATTATGACTGTGCTGGCAATTTGATCTACATAACAGAACAGCATCATTCAGTAAAGTATTCGGTTGACTCCGGCCGAAATGGTTTCAGATGCAGTCAGTGCTGGCTTTGATTTAGTTATAGTCACTGTCCTTAGCTATTTCATGATCCTCGTTCCCAAAATTACATTTTGCAAATTGAGGTTGTGAGGAATAGAAAAAGTAGGTAAGTACTTACTACTACCTAGGTACCCGAGTACCTTAAGTTCGCAGAGGAACATTACAACTATTTTAGATTGTATGTATTTTCTGCTTAGGTCATCGTTGGAGACTCGCAGTCAACCCCGATGCCATGGTTGGTCATATATTTATTTTTTATTCTGATTTGGCAAATGTCAACGTTAGAGACCCGCAGTCAATCCCAGAGCATTCCAAATCAGTTTTACCAACCTTCATCATTTTGATGATGAATCAATCCAAGAAATAATTCTTCGTTTTCTTGCATAATTTTTCTATTTGACACTGCACACCTTTTTTGGCATATTGCTCAGAAGGTGCGTGCGATAGTTACCGCGCACAAAAAAGGAATGAGCAATTGACGTACCTACGACGGGGCTGAGCAGATGGAAAATAGGTTTTAATGTTTGTTTTTTAAATCTCTAAAAAAGGTGCGGTTGTTACCCAGTATATTAGGGAAACTACGGTGTTAATCATATATGAATAATGAAGCAATGAAATATAATTGAGAAATAAATGAATGTTAGGAATGAGGAAATGACATTTATGGGGAACACTGTACGCTTTTATAATAAACTTCCGGAAAATGCAACTAAGCTTCCTATTCGGTAGTTCAAAGCCTATTTAAGAATAATCTGATAAAGAAAGCGTATTAAACTCTAGATAGCTTTATTAACCCGCCAACGGTGACGTCAATTTGACTTACATTTTCGGTGACCCCGGTCCCACGCACCGGGTTTTTCAATGAAAGATTTCTCAGAATCTTTTATTAATTTACCACATTTTTTATGAATTATAAATTATTTGACAATAAAACAATGATACTTCATGAATCACAGCCTCGTTTATTTACTTTTTCTTATGATTAGACAACTTCACATAGAACCTAAAAAATTTGTTCGTTTTTACACATTATAGCTTTTTAAACATTTAAAACACAACAATCAACATATTTATGTTTTTTTTCAGCTTTTTCAGTTTTAAGACTCCCCGAACTTACTTATAATAAACAAAAAATGACATGCTACTAACAAAAAAAAAAAATTGAAAATCACGTTTCTCCAGTCAACACTGCAATACTGCATATGGCCCTACATGCTCAAGACACAAATGTTTCTTGCAGTTGTGGCAAGTGTATACTTTGTTCTTTCTGATGATCGTCTGTCGGCATCAAGCAGTTCATAGAGAAGTGGTTCTAGACGATGCTATTCGCTTTTGTACGACATGCTGTAGCAAAGTTTATATTTGAATCAAGATGAAGAATAATTTCGTGTTATTACGATAAAATTTAAGAAATCGTGCAATAAACTTACTGATAATAAAATAATGCAATAACACACTAGCAAAAGTAAGTAAAAAATGTACATAAACCTGTCAAAAAACGAATAATCAATAATTCAACTCTGCCAATTTTACTTACATATTCGGTGACCCCGGTCTACCGCACCGGGTTTGCACCAGAACTCAAAAACTTGCGCCAACTCCAACGTCGCGGGTTGAAATTACGGTGTGTGAGGGGAAATCAGGCAGCTACTCGAAATCGCGATGAAAATCGCCGGCGAGGGAAAAAGTTATTCGAATTTTTCAAGTCACCTGGTCTCACAGACATATAGGACACCGTTCCCGGGTTAATAATATAACTGCGTGGCCCGATGTCCCGGTCACTCTACCCATAAGAAGCTAACATGTCAATTTGCAATGTCTGTACCTACTATTTTCGTATCTTATTTTTATATGCTGTGTAGGTACTGTATTATTACTTTGAAGCTTAGCGTGTGCTGTCTTTGAAACTTTTGCTTTTGAATTATTGCATACATCTCATTAAGTGAAGTGGTACCACACTGGAATATCAGAAAAGTGGGCGAAGTAGGTAACAGTTGACAGAAATATTATCCAGGTACAATTTCTTTGGATTTGTGATTTCGTAGCCCAAATTAAAAAGGGAAAATAGCGAGTAGAAGTTTACACGTTGTCGAACTAAATAGTAATGTTTCTAAAATCTAGAACGAGCTCTATTTTTAGCGCACGCGATCAAAGGCGAGACGCGGAAGCTGTGGGAATCGCATAGATATTTTATCGAGACACCGTAACGACCCATTAGAGGTTTAGGGTTCCTTGAGAAGAGTCGTTAAACCACCAGTGTCAGTTCGTTTTAGTCCAGTGGCGCCCTCATTACAGATAGGAAAACCAAATCAATTTTCAAACTGAGCCCCAACTTTTTTTTATACAACTAGCAAGCATATTTATGGCCCCCTGATGTCAAGTGGTAACCATTGCCTATACAAAGCGTAACAATCTCGTAGGGCACGTTCCTGACGTGCGTTTTTCACCGGCACCCACACCCTTCAAATCGAAACACAGCAATGCTTCTTCACGGCAGCAATAGGCATGGTGGTAGTAGTTCCCCAGGCGAGCCCTTCACAAAGAGCTTTACTACTGCTTCAAAGTATTAAGTATTTAATAACAACCACCATGGCATAGTAAGTGACGAAGAGTTACAGGGATCAGGTTGAATTTTTGTAGTGGACTATTACATGAACGGCAAATACTTAACATTTATATCTAGTGTTTCTGAAAATTTATTTCATACAAAAAACATCAATGCGCTACAATAAGTAGTGTTACTTTTTCATGTTATACGTAACCTACGTATAATTATTTTTGAATTTGATGGCGTGGTTGTTTTTATCATGCTGATAAAATGCGGCTTTAAAAATTGAATCAATAAATAACACTTCATAATATATTTTGTTTCATTGTGTTACTGCATACTGAACCATGAGCCGCAGAGTAACGATCACCCTTGGCTGGTGTTTCTCCTCCCATTTTCACTGGTGTAAATATTATTGTTGATTTGTTGCCCAACATCGGGCCATCGTTGGTTCAGAGATTGAGTTGATCTTGATGGACGGCCATCGAATTACCGTAACCTAGTTTTCAGTGCAGTATGGATTTCTTCATACACTGGCTTTTAAAAACCTAGTTAATAGGGGTGAAAACATTGAAAAAGTCTTTCAAAGACTTACTATCTTAGATTCAAATTATCAAATTTGTTTTTTCTAATAAAACATACAAAATAAGATAAAAAATGACGTGCTTAATTTGACTAACCAAAGCGGTCAGACAGTAGAAAATATAATTCAAACGAATTTTATCAAATTACGATGACTCCTTATTAAGTTAAAATAAGCGCCATCTCTTGCGCTACAGTTTAACTACTAAGCTTTCTCTGACCTAAAAGCTTTTCAGACGAAACAATGCACTCAAAAGCTTTTGTGTGAGTTGATACCGCCACTCGAGTGTAGATGGCGCTAGTAGTAGAGATTGCGAAAGTTAACACCTAACAATGCTTAGTGCTTTTTTTTTACTGGCCTTGCAGCTTAGTTGGTTGGTTGGCCTTTGTCTTTTGCGTCGTAGGTCGTAGGTTCGATGCCCACCGAGAACAAATTGTTGTGTGGTGAACACAGATGTGTGGGTGCTATATTGCATTCAAGTAAGTATTTACAAAACAAAAGTAAATTTTATTAGATCCGCTATCTGATTCCCATAGTACAAGCCCTGCTTAATTTGGGGCTAGATAATTGTTGTATGGATTGTCCATACTATTTATTTATTTGTTGCTATATTACAATAAAATGAGTTGAACTATTTATTATGTAAACAATATAGAACTAAAACATACTCTTTTTTTAATTAAATTAATTGATGGGGATTTTTGGACATAATAAGTAAGTTATGAGAGACCACAATATAGTAATTCATAATACCTTTGTACAAATTGTATTCTGGTTTTAATATTCTGTTTTGTGCAACTGTTTTTTCCCCAATAAATAAAATAATATAAAGTTAGGCAGATATAAAACTTATTCTCAGATTATTTGAATGTGTTTGCATATAGACAATAAACTTTCACCCGACCGAACAAAACAAGAACAAATAACCGTTTCACCACCAATAAGTTGTCGAACAAAACACATAGGTTTGAACATTCACAACTGAAACTCACAAAGTTTTGAGACGGAACGATTATGCATAGAAAGTATACGAAATAAATGGTCAGAGCTAGACCAGACTTGATATTTTTATCTTATGCCATCACAAATTTTGACGTGAAAACGTCTTATAATTCGATGGAGCCGGCTGCACGCACGAAAAAACATGACTCATGCGGCGTTACCTCGCTCTGAGACGTTCCATTTAAGGTTTGAAGTGCAAGCGAGAGCGCGGAACGAGCGACAAAAAGGCACAATCGGCCTCCGCCTTTGGCAGCGTTCGACATCTGTCTCTCTCCTACTTGAGTGAGCGATGCGTTAACGTGGACAGCTGAATGACGTTGTCACGTTCAACTATCGTCAGTAAACCGACTTTACAGACAACCGACTTTTTTTATATTTTTAAAACTTGCTGATGGAACAAGCATAATCGTTATGTTAAGTAAAGCACTTCAGGAACACGCCCTACGATGCACTGCCCTGCGTCCATCAACTTGAGCTAAACAGAGATGTTCTGCCTCACGTTAAAGTAATTTCACCGGCACCCACACCCTTCAAACCGAAACACAGCAATGCAGCTTCACGGCAGGAATCGGCATGGTGTACTTTATCAGGCAGGCTCAAGAACTCTACTACAATTAAATAAATAATATAATTCATACTAAAATAAAGTCGTAAAATTGTCAGCAGACGATGACTAGGTACTTTTGACTTTATTATTTTTTACATTATCCTAAGTTTTAATTTTTGTTTTTCACTCAGTTTCACTAATTTAAAGTCTCTTTGACCAGTAATTATTATATATAGGCTAAATTCATATGTTAGGTAACTGTTGGGGGATGAGCTGACAGTCTGATTGGCTCTATACAAACATGAGGACTAAGGTATACTGATATCGAATGCTGATTATCTATATTTTTCCATCGTCTTCTCTATCAATTTCATACAAACTTGAGACTGAGAGACTGAGGTATGCTGATTACCTATATTTTTCCATCGATACGGTCTTTTTCTGTCACTGTTTTTTTCGAAACAAGTGTGGTGAAGGGATTTTAAGCATGCCTTTAAAGAGGCTCCTTTCGTGTACTCCATCTATCGTTAAGTGAAACGTCTCATCCCTAGTTCTAGTTAGTGTTGGTGTTGGCGCGGATTGGTTTACGACGGCCCAATCAACCGGCGACGCTGCGGCTAACTGCTGCTCTCTTGGGACTTGTCTTACGGACCACTTGCACCAACCACATTTGTTTGAAAATGGTTAAAGAAAATGATCGAATAAAATTATTTTTAACCAACTTCAATTTAAAAATGGAGTTATTTGTAAGTATGGAAAAATATAGTGGTCACAGCGAAAACCCGTTATATTCTATTCTTTTCTATTCTACTTTTGTAATCTTTTTGTGATGATAATTCGCTTTTTGGAAATTATCAGTATGATAATTTAGAAAAATTACTCGCGATAGCATTTTTTTTACAATGTAGGCTAGTGCTTGACCGCAATCTCACCTGATGTTAAGTGATGATGCGGTCGACGGTGTAGCGCGCTCACCTAGGAGGTACTTATTAACTTTTTTGTTTTTGTAACAAAATTCCCAGTTACTTTATTCAGACGTTAAAGCTGTCTGTGCAACTGGGCGTTTAAAATTTCGTCGTTCAATATTGGTTAATAAAACAATAATCATCAAAACTTGGCGCCGAAAAGCACCATAATGTAGCTTCCACTGGCACTGTATGGGAAACTCGAGAATGGTGGCTGTACAGTTTTAAGGTTCGGCGCATAGTTTGGTAATCAAAGTACAAAAAATTTCTTAAAATAGGTATACAACAACTTGGGCTTGACTTAAAGACAACGTTTGTTTTTTTCTTTTTTTTGGGACATGTGAAAGATTATGACTCTTGCGAGGACTTCTTAAAATTGAACCTCTTCTTCTTCTTCCTATCATCATGTCATTATTTTTTTCAAACCAGTGCAGTGCAGTGTCGCGAAAGGATTTTAAGTGCCCCTTGGAGAGACTCCTTGCGCGCATTCGACACAAGTTTTCAAATATTTAGATTCGAATATTTCTTTCATCATTTATAGTACTGGCAACGTGCATATACATTTAGGCAGAAAATCTCTTTGTTTCACGACCGGATTTGAACCCACGATCGGAAGGCGGGGCCGCTAGCACTACACCAATAGTTTCTGCATACATTCATGCAATTGACTTTACAATAGGGATAGAAGCGAACATCGTTCAATCATGTTTGTTCTCTGTCTGGGTGTTTTATTGTATTCTAAGTATGTATTTACAAAAAAAAAATGTATTCAAGTATTATATCAGCTATCCGGTTCTCATATTACAGCTCTGCTTAGTTTGGGGCTGGGTAGTGTTGTGTGAATTGTCCACAATATTTATTTATTTATCGCAATCTGAAAGTTGTTGGTTTTGGTGACTTAGATAAAAAGAATCCAAATCATATTCTTGTCTATCACATCTTTGCGTTTAGCCTTAAAACCTAAAACAGTTTTATACAAACAAATAAAATAACTGTTTTGTTGTTGCTGTTTATGATTCGCTTATTGTATCGTTCCGTTAACTAGTTTTGTTCTCCGACGCCCGGGGGACTGAAATAATTAAACTTTGTACGAAAAGATGAGTTGCGGAGTTTTATGATTTCCTTAAAATATGATTGCTAGTTTTGTGAGTGATGGAAGTTGAAATGTAGTTGGTGTCGAATCATGATTTATTTTTATGAAAGGAAAAAAAGAAACAGGATTATTTCTGGTAATTCTAATTCACCATCAACACCCTTCAACATTTCATTTTTGTTCCGTGTTCCGTTGATAGAAAGCAAAAAAAGCTGCCATATCGGTTTTATCGAAAAACCTTGCGATGATATTATAAGTACCTGCAAACTACAATAGATATTATTGTTGGTCATTATTTTCGAAAAAAATATCAAGTTGAAGAAAATTGTAGAATAACAGCAATAATAATTAGTAAAAAACTAAAAACGCAATTATTTATTATTACTAATAAAGATTTTACTATACTGTGTTCGATAAAAATGTCTTGGATGAAAATAAATGCATATTTTAGTTTATTACCATTATCACCGTTCTGACTCCTGACAATTTTTCTCATGCCTTATGAATTAATTCTCAAATGTTTGCAAAAACAAATAAAATGCTGCGTATTTCAGCTCACCTTACTTTATTAGCATACCACAATGAAAGGTCAGAAAAATATTTGTGTCATTTCGTACCAATATATTAATGCAAGGGTGATGTAGGGCCTACGCGGCGTGCAATATTTCATACAATGTTTTCGTCGCATACTTAATAAGGCATAACGTAAGCTTTGTTAGCAAAAAGTTATTTATCTATGGAAATAATAGAATTACTGGGGCATTTTCTCATATTTCAGACAGAATTTTTATCATATTTTGTGTGGCTCGTATATAAAAAAAATACCAAAAGACCAAAAGGCAATTTTTCACTTCATAAAAAGCAATTTAGATACTTATTATGTATATTTTGGTATAATAAGTTATGTATTTGAGGTGAGTAATGGATTATACAAGTATTCAAAAGTACCAAAATGTCCTTTTGAGAGCCTCAAAATGGTTATTAACCAAAATGTTTCCAAAGACCTGCGAGATGCCAGGTTCATTATTATGAAGAAGTATAGATGATCTTACTACATTATTTTTCCAAAAAACAAATTCAAAAACACTCAGACAAGTGTTCAGTGAAAGGCAGCGCATTCGCTCCAAACGTCACAACACTATCAATCAAAATGAAATCATACTTTGTTATTATCTAGTATTTTCCTCCAAATAACTCCATAGATTTTATCCATCAATAGGGAACTCTATCTACTGATTGACCATATAAAAAACGGATGATTTATCATTTTTATTGCGAGAAAAACATGTTTATGAGAATCTTAAGAGGGGTGGATACAAAGCGAGGGTGCGTATTCTGGAAACTACTTATAAATAATATCTACGAGTATAATACGCTTTAGTTTTTATTGTGATGAGATTTACAAAAGCTTTGATTTGGGCGATTGATGCAAATTCGAACATATTAAATCCTTTACTTAAAAAAAAGTTCAAGGAAGCCATCACCGCATAGGTATCAGTTTTTAAATCTTTGATAGTTTTCTACTATTTCCTTAATATTCCGTAGAAAGAAAGAAAAAACGTTTATTTGTAATGGAGAAGATTTTAAGTACTAAAAATAAGGATTTTACTTATCAGTAATAGGACTTTTATTTTGACAAATTAATGTAACTTTATATTTTATCTTGAAATACGGTTTATTTTAATTAATTGATTTAGACATGACTTTACGGAATTCCATTGTTAAACATAAATTAACTAGAACAAAAACATATGATACTAATCTGGTTTTTTTTTTTCAAACAATGCGAAAACAGGTAAAAAACAAACGAATCGTCAGTAGTTTAACAGTTTGGACATTCTATTGACTTTTAAAATTTAATTTAGTGACATTTATAGTCAGCCAGAATACACCCCTAAATGGAACAAAATAATCATTGGCTACTAACACCCTCTGGGGGATTGTTTCGTAACTATAAACGAGATATTGTCCCGAAAATGCCCTCGAAAAAATTTTTCCCGTTTTTTGCTTATAATTTTTATTTTGCCGAGAGCTGTTTTATTGGCGGGGAAAGTGTGAATATAAGCTATTTAAATTTCTAGTTAATAATTGATTGCTTTATTTTGTTTTTTAAGCAGACATATACTTCAATCACGGATAGTTTGATTACATGGAAACAAAGAAAAATACACTAAATACAAGTGTTTACAAAATGTACCATCCCACATGAAGTTACTGAGCTATCTGCAAATCGTTGTAAAAGTGACTACTTGTCTAATAAATATATTAGTCTATGTATGTATATCCAATCCAAACCAATGTATAAAAGTTTCTGTTTTTGGAGAGAACCTTTACTAGTTCGTAGAGAATCGTTACTAGTTATAAGTTACTAACCATTTTTTTTTGTTTATGTTTATAACATTAAGGACCTTATAGTTGTACGAATAAAAAGTTAAATTATTATTATTATAAGCCTTTTGTTTTTATTAATTAAGTATAGTAACAAGATTTTTGTTTTTTTTTCTATTTTAAAAACTGATTTCCTAATTTCGAGCGAGCGATATTGAATGCTCATTGACCTATAAACCAACGTAATGACCTCATCGGTACATCCCCGTTTTCAATTAACCGGGAGATAACCGACCGCAGCGCCATCTCTGTTCCGCGCAATTAATTTATATAAAACGATAAGGTTTAGAGCTGGGAATATGCAAGTCGCGAGCGCGAACGTGATCTAGATAAGGGCGCGGTTGAGCTTCTTGCTGAATAGGGCTGCGAGTTTATGTTATTTTGTTTATTGAACACCAATATAATATCCACCATAGTTACATTTTTAAGAAACCAATACACTTTACACAAAGTCAAGTGTTATTACAATTACAGGTGAAGATAGCATGCGTACAGATAAGCGAGCAAAAGAAGGCTTTAAACCTTATTAGCTTACATCACTATTTACATTGTCTTAGACCATGCAGACTTTAAATTGTAAGGTATTATTTGACAAAGCTTTTTTGAAATACTTATTTTTTTCTTTGTTTTTCTGACATCGGACCAAAGTTGTACCTGAATCTTGTTCTGCGTTCATCCTTAATAAAAATATAACAAAACAAAATACCTATTATAGCTCTTTTGTTTTGACAACCCTAATACCGCGAACAACTGCAATAAAATATTAAACGTTCCTAAGCATCTATATTGTCTGAAGTAATGACTAAGAACACCTTCTGAATACAGAACGCAGATAAACGAAGAAACGACGAAATAACTCTTTCAGACGATAAGGCGAAACGACTATTTCGTATCGTACGTATCTGAATCAGATGGTGAGAATAAAAATTGCGGAGAAAACGGGTTTCAACAATTATTTTGGAAATACATATAGATTCAAGATATAAAGCTATTATTTTAACTTTCGCGTACACATACTGAATCTATTACACGGGTACTAATAAAATAAAATAAGGTAATTAACGCGATAAATTCCTGAGTAATAGATTCATTATAAAGCTACTAGTTCCTTAGCACCTTATACTCTGAATTCAACCTCTCAGTTTAGTAGGCCTTATCCTTAACTAAGAAACACTTTTATTTTAAATGCGAAAGTTTAGTAGTTTTAAGAAATAAATAAGTATTTTAGACAATTCACACAATACTATCTAGCCCCAAACTAAGCAGATCTTTACTATGGGAATCGCTGATATTTTTAACACCTAATAGCCAGTTATTTCATTACCTTCAGACTGAAACACAGCAATCCTGCTTGACGGTAGAAAAAGGTATGGTGGTAGCACTTCCCCAGACGAGTTCTTTACAAAGAGGTCTAAAACTGCTACAGATACCTACTCACATTTTTTTTCAAGAGAAACAAACACCTATTGTCGTTCATATTTGGGTTATGTTGCTCAATCACTCCGCAGCAGCGGCTAGTTTTTAAATAGCTTGGAATATTCTTGATATTTGTGACCTAGAATAGCACAACTATTCTTGGTATCCCAGCACTTTTTAAATACAATCCTGGTTACACAAATGTATTCGAACCCTAGATAATGATCAATAAGCAGGGTCGCTACGACGCCTCTAAAAGATTCAACGACTTACCTACTTATTCATGTTTTGTTTTTCTGAAAACCTGAACTTTTTCTGTAAAGAACGTGTAACCCCTCGCACTACTTGTTTGGTATATTCATGCATAAACATGTATATTGGCACATCAGTATGTATATAGTGAATAAATCGCGTATACAGCAAACGGAATCAGATTTCTCTTGTCTCATATCTGAAGTTTGACGATAAATACGTGGAATCTGCATAACTCGAATGTGAACCGAGTTATGGGTAGTGGGGCGGTGTCGCGGAAACGAGACTTGAACCTACGAATTAATGGATAAGGTACATTACATCGTCTGCCACTTTAATCTACTCAAGACAAGGGATTAAAAGCACAGTAGAAATCGTGAAAATGACATCATTAGATGTGGGAAAAACTGGTGTTACGCTTTTGAATAAAAAAACTTACGAGATAAACGAGTGCACGACTGAATTCGACCTAACGATCTAGGGACAATGAAACAACGAAGTCTCCACTAGATCACCGGTATTCAAATCTAGACCTCTTACATAAACGATTTTAAGCTTTAGTAACCTACGCATAATCTACCTTTAATTTGCTGTAAAGCAATGCCTTAAAGCCAAGACCTGGTTATTATAATCTAACTGGAGTCTGGAGAGATCCCCCGATTAATTACGTTTATTGTAACAACAATATACAAAAAAATCGGTAGTCTACATACAGATGTCCACGCGGACGCATCGCTCACTCAAGTAGGAGAGAGACAGATGTCGAACGCTGCCGAACGTGGAGGCAGATTGTGCCTCTTTGTCGCTCGTTCCGCGCTCTCGCTTGCACTTCAAGCCTTAAATGGAACGCCTCAGAGCAAGGTAACGCTGCATGAGTCATGTTTTTTCGTGCGTGCAGCCGGCTCCATCGAATTATAAGACGTTGTCACGTCAAAATATTTTCTATTTTGGAATATCCATAGATTTTAACATCGTTGTAAATCCAGTCGGTTGAACATAAGACAGCGTGGGCCCCCTGAGTAACTCCCGCCAGAACAACTGTTTGTTTGTCTGTACATGGGAGTGTACGCTTTGCATATTCACTAGTTCCAGATAATGTGGCTTGTTTATGGAGCTCCTTCAACCAGAACGCACATTTGGAAATCAAGGTGTTGTTATAGATAGCAACTTCGATATTTCTAGAATAATTCGAAATTAGATTTTTTTTTGACTGGCCTCTCAGCTCAGTTGGTAGTAGCTCTGCCTTCGGCGCCGTAGGTCGTGGGTTTGATCCCCATCGAGAGCAAATATTTGTGTGGTGAACACGGATGTTTGTTCTCTGTATGGGTGTTATATTGTATTCTAAGTATGTATTTACAAAAAAAATGTATATAAGGAGTATAATCAGCTACACTGGTTCCCATAATATAAGCTATGCTTAATTTGGGGCTAGATAGTGTTGTGTGGATTGTCCAAAATGTTTATTTATTTATTTATTTTCTTTTCTCTTGGAACTTTGCTAAACTCACACTTTGAACATCCACAAAGGGAACCAAGAGAAAGACAAGTGATTTTATATGTTACATCGTCATAAAAAAACTCATTACTGGAACTCCCATCGATTTCAAAAGCTTAATATTTTCGCACCAATCACTTTGCCACAAACTTCTTTACCTTCTACGATATTACATTTTAATTTCAAAGCTGCCCTAGTCCTTGCCAAGAGCGTATTCCCGTTATCCCGGGAAAATGGAACGTCCTTCAATATGGCCGACGGCCGCGACCTGCCAATATGGATATTGCATATTTTATACTGGACCTCATATTTTTTGTATCTCACACCGGATTTACTAAGATATAATATTACTAGACAGGGTTTCATAAATAAACAAATGTTGCTGGCAATTCACACAACACTATCTATAGTATTTATTTATTTATTTATTTATTTATAGTTCCTACATAAGTACATGCAAATTTTAGTTTGAATAAGTAATCTTTGTGTAGAAACCCTTATGGCACCGTTTTTTCTAATTTCAATAAAATCTTGTCCATCCAAAGGTTTTCTGGAAGAGATCGCTCATAGCGATAAGACCGCCTATTGTACTTCGCGTTAGTTTAAGTATTTTCGTTAAATGTGTAATGTCCTATTATTTTGGTGTACAATAAAGTGTTATCTATCTATCTAGCCCTAAACTGAGCAGAGCTTTTACAATGGAAACCAGATAGCTGATATAATACTTGAATATTTTTTTTAAAATACAAATTAAAAAAACAATGCCCACTCAGACAAAGAAAAAACATCACCACACAAATATCTTGTTCTTGGTGGGGATCGGACTCACAGCCTTCGACGCAGAAAGCAGTTTAATCAGTTAAGGCCTGCGCACACCTAGTTCGCTGGCGGTACGCTACCGCTCTATATCAGAGAAACGCTGTCAAATATTCGCTGTCAAATCTCAAATCAGACAGCGATATTTGACAGCATTTCAATGATCGCTACCGCCGGCGAACTAAGTGTGCGCAGGCTTTTAAACGGTTTTGAGAAAAAAAAGCATTACGACTATCTAGTGTTTCTTATAAATATTCCCATTTATGTAACACATAGGTACCTACTAAAATACTGACTCAAGATTCTTTGTATTTGAATGGATAATTCAAGTAGGCGTCTAAATATGTGGTCACGTTGAACTAGCCTAGCTAGATTCATTCAGTAGATTAAAGTAATCCTTGTGAATCAATTATTGATTGATAAATGCCTTTTCACTTTGGCACATACTCGCCCTGATCAGGCCAATGTACAATGGTCATTTTGGACAAGCGGCTTGAAATAGTTTGCAGTTGATTTGAACGTTTATGTAGGTACTGAAGATAATTTGTTGCTTGCCTTATAAATTCCTTTCCTGTTCTTCAAGACATTTCAAGGCATTTGTGGAACTGGTGCCTTGATTCACTTAGTTTATAACATTTGTTTGGACAACAGAACTGTTGAACCGAACTATTGGGTTTTTTTCTGAGGGCCTTTATTCTTAAAATGTAGTTCTGTGACTAAAAAGAACACCATAAGCTCAGAACGATTTACTACTGGGATACTTAAGTAGTTTCGTAGTGGTCCTTTATGAGAATTATATAATTCCTCGCTTGTTCGAACATTTTTTATCAGGCTACAATTATGTATTAAATTTTAAGTTATTCCAGCACGTCCAAATCCTTGTAACGTATAGTCGTTGCCAGTTCGCCCCGGGCCGCGAGGTAATAGGTAGGCGGGTTCGGGGCGTATAGCTTCTACGGACATCTTATTTGTTACTACTTCACGGTTATAACATATTCCTGAGTTTTACAAAGCCTTTAAGTGTACATTATTGACAAACGTTTAATCTTTCTTAAAATGCAATATGAAAACAAGCTTAGGGAATAAACATATTGAACAATACTTCGAGTCTGCCATAGACTTTGCTTATGGTTTGACATCATCTTTTGTGTATGATAAAATCAAAGGGGTCTCTTTCGCTGAAATTGCAAAGGTCCCTATGTAAAGTCTTAAAGCTAGACGCCAGTGACCAAACCTAGAAGAGCTGGCAACTTTGGTCTTCTAATAAGAGTGTTTTTTTACCTTTTAGGTATTTATTGAAAGCCTCAGCTCCACCATGATATTGCAAACACATAAACGAAGGTATGTAGGTATGTCTACATATCTGCTCAAAAAGCGATTACGAGTGACGAGGTAGGGCGGCTATAAAGCGCAACCTGCCGAGCCCGTTTCCGCCCGCCCTCGCTTCCGGGCGGGCGGCGTCACGGAGCACTCCATCGGTACACTCACTGCCACAAGTCTGTATACGTAAATCAGTTAAAACTGGCTTCAGAAAAAAATAACGACGAATTCTTATGCAAAAACCTGTTTTGAAAAAAATTGGTCACAATTTAATGATAACATTCCATCAAAAAAAACTCGCATACTACTGATTCAATGTAATTCATTCTATGTTGACTTGACGGAGACCTTAAAAAAGCCTAAGAGTTATATCAGAAGTTATTAGTATCGTAGGCACTGGTATGGATTATTTGAGTTATCTCTAGATCGTTTGTAACGGTCTGCAGATAGCTGAACTGTTTCACGTGTATTTTGAACATTTTCTAAATACTTTTACATATTACTAAGTAGCCTTATAAATTAGTGATTGTTTTAAGGTTTCTTTACTTTTTCTTGCGTAGATCTTTATGCACTTGGTGTACGAAAAGGGCTCTTTGGGGAGCACTTAAAATCCTTTCACCACACTGTTTTGCAAGAACTAATGATACAAAGAAGAAGAAGAGTTTTCTTGTAAAAAAACACAGGGATAGGTACATCTAATAACGTCCTCACTCCAACAGTACCAGCACGCGTATGTAAATGCATCGATATGAAACTTGTTTATGTGAGTTAATGTGGAGTTCTCTCGATGGGTTTATTGCCTTGAGTTGAAGTTTCTACGCTTGGAGAACTCTCTGTTTTTAAGAAAGAATGTTTTTCCTATTTGAGTATTTTTCTCTGTTCTATGGCAAGCAATGCGTAAGTTTTTACAGATGGTGGCAAAATCAAACTAAACATGTTAGACCGCTAAAGCCTTTCAGTGAAACGCTGTTATATGACAGCGATATTTGACAGTGTTTCACTGATAGCCACAGCAAAAGCTCAGATGTGCGCAAGGCACTGTCAAACATAGGTACCTACACTGCACAGTAAGTATGTAGGGACCTCATGAACAAGCCAGATATTAAATGGTAAACATCACTTCTAATAAAGAGTATCACGTAGTCAGCTTCGTAGGTCACGCACTGTCAAACTTCAAATCATTTGTAAAGCTTCATGTGCGTCAATTTTCTATACAACATTGAGACGAACGACGAAAATTGCCTTAACTTTCAAGGATTATTGTAGCACTGTCTACGGCGTAGACTCTACGTAGCAGTGACGTAAATCATTAGCATTTTCATAGTTAAAAGGTATTCTATTCAGTATTACAAACTGACCTCTCTGCTTAGTTGGTTGTAAGCTCTGCCTTCTGTGATCGTGGGTTTGGTCCCCACCGAGAACAAATATATTTTGTGTAGTAAATACAGACTGTCGGGTGTTATATGGTATTCTAAGTATGTACTTACAAAAACATATTTAAAAATTATGTCAGCTGTTTTGTTCCTATAGTACAAGCGGTGCCTAATTTGGGGCTAGATTGTGTTGTGTTGATTGTCCACAATATTTAATTTTTTTGTACGATCATACTACAAAATAATACCTATGATACTTATGGGCTTTGAATCAGGTTTTAGAATCCTCTCCGTGCCATTTTCCAAACATAACTTCTCTTTTGTTTCAATTACCTAAAGTGTCACTTAAATACGTTTTGTCGCTTACATTTTTATGCGCATATTTGAGACCATACGGGCAGGCTTTTAGGTGAAATTGAACGCGCATATTGTTGCCAAAATGGATCAACTAGAGCTAGGAAAGAGTATTGTAAGAAAGAATTAAAATAACTGATTTAAAAAAATTACATAACATAAAATCAGAAAAAAACAATGCTTGGATAGATATTTTAGTTTTGATAAAGGTCACGCTTTATCTTTTAGTATTATATACATTTAAATGTTATATTTTTTATCCTGAATGAGCTTATAGAGCTATTTTTATTCAAAAAAACAAATCAAATCAAAACATTTAAAAAAAAATTATTTTTTATTCCCATTCACAGTTTCTACCTATATCTTTGTGTCAGTAGTAC
Source organism: Thera obeliscata (assembly GCA_947578465.1). Classification (NCBI taxonomy): domain Eukaryota; kingdom Metazoa; phylum Arthropoda; class Insecta; order Lepidoptera; family Geometridae; genus Thera; species Thera obeliscata. Next base: position 13,954,054 of record OX387912.1, on the reverse strand, counting down.
CATTGATTTATACCATTGATGAAACAAGTGACACAACTTTGTATCTTTAGTTCCACTATAGGAAAACTGAGGATATTCCTCCGTAATTGTTAGGTAACCGTTATCTATTGAACTAGTGATACAACTAATAGACATAAAAGAACAAACCTAGGAAGAAAAATGCCTTAAATAATAATTCCAGCACACATATTCACCAAACGAACGTCACCGCAGGCAGCTGCTAGTATTTCTTGAGTAAGTAATTATTTTTCAAACAAAAGTCCCTTCTCCTACTTTCTTGACTTCACGTCCAAACGTCATATTGCCTACACCTACAACACTTTATGCGAAACTGTTAAAGTTATTGTCGCTTTTAGTTCTGTCACGAATGAACTTAACATTGTGTGATAACTTTGTGTGCTGTTTATTGGTTTCAGTTTGTTTTTAACATTCCTAGTAACCAATGGAAGTTGGGTATTATGAAAAGATTCGATTTTTAACAACTTGACATTCAATAAAAATGACATCTGCATACAATAGAAAAAAATTACCATACCATATTGAAGGTCGTGTACTTTAACTTACATAGTAAGAGATCCTTTTTTCGACTTTTAATCAAATAATACAGACAGATAGAGAAAAAGAGATAGAGAGAGAGAAAGAGATAAGAGAGTACTAGTTAGATTGTTTCATTGGAGCTTTAGGGTAAGAGTTCATCAAGTAAGTAGGTATCAGATATGAAAATAAAAATCTAGGCATTGTAATAACCGTATAGTATTAACTAAATTAGAAATTTTAATTTCTACTCACAAATATCCCGATAACTGATAATAAATAGATTGAATTGGATAGTGGGCTCTAAAATTTACATGTTAAAACCCTACGTACCGATTCCAAGTATTTAAGGCCTACGCACACCTAGGTCGCTGGCGTCGGCGATCAGTGAAACGCTGTCAAATTTGACAGTGATATTTGACAGCGTTTCACTGATCGCTATCGCCAGCGACCTAGGTGTGCGCAGGCCTTTAAGGCCGAAAATAACTCAGTTATTTATTATACCATCAGTTTTTATTAAATTGTAGAAATTGAAAGATATATTTTTGCATTTTCTCTATAGATCGGTATAGATAATGCACATAGGTTAAATCTAGGGCGCATATAATAACAAAGCGAAACAGGGGGTTAATATTTTAAAGTGTCGTCGTGTCGGGTAGTCTCTGGTCCGCTCCGGCCGCATATTTCATCCACCCGTCGCCACTTGCGCCTCGCACCCCTATTCTGAAATAGTACAACGTTAGTTTGGCCCTGCCAAACTGATACCATTATTAATGGAAGAAACCTCATGATCTACCGTTGCCGGTCTGCAAGTCCATCAGCCGACTCCGGACCCAAGTGGGCCGTTGCAGAGAGAACCTCTGCAAGTGGGGAATGAGGGAGGGGTCCCTCATTCCCCACTTGCAGAGGAGGGGTCCTTGACTGGCTGCGACTGTGGAGCTCAGATTCAGTCCATGTCACATTTACTGACCTGTTCTTTGTGCTCAAACTCCTGCACAAGAGACAATTTTAGCAACGCCACGGGCCATGCAGTAGAGGTGGCAAAACACTACTTAAGAATTGTCTAGTGTTCCATTGACACGATAGAAGAAGATGAAAGAAACGGATATTTATCTTGATTACCATTACAATTTTCTGACGTTTCAACCGTGTTACAACAGCCGTAGTCGTGGGCAGACTGGAGTTCATTGGAGCGGAGGAGGTCGCAGTTCCCGTATCTGCAAATATTTCACTGACAAAACACAAGGCAAAGAAACATGGTGTAAGATTAGGCCTATATACACGTGGGTGGTAACTACTGGGTGTTATTTTTTTATACAACTAGCTGATGGAACAAGCATATGGCCCACCTGATGTTAAGTGGTAACCATCACCTACAACAAAGCATAGCCTCGCAAGTCATGCACGTCAAGAACGCACCCTACGATGCACTGCCCTGTGTCCACTTGAGGCGTACAGATGTCCAGCCTCACGTTGCAGTAATTTCACCGGCACCCACACCCTTCAAACCGAAATACAGTAATGCTGCTTCACGGCAGAAATAGACATGATGGTAGTACTTCCCCGGACGAACCGAAAAGAGAAAGAGCTCTCAACTGTCAGTGTCATCGATCGCGCAGCCAATCAAGTCCGTAGCTGCGTTTGCTGTTGCGAAACGGTTGCGGATCCTCCAATAGAACGCCTGCGCTGCTAACCGCCATTCCTCTTCGGTCGCTTCCTTCCAGTGCTGCCATCCGCAAGGTCCGCGACGACAACTTACAAAAACTACAATGCTGGCCATATAACAAACTAAAATATGTACCATTACATACTACTTCATTTTGGTATCGCATTAGTATCGCTGTAAAATCCAGAGTAGTCCTCTCCATCCGTCCGGCTGCTTCCATCATTTTGATTGAAATTTACTGCTTTATTGTGTAGAGGGTAACAATGTTAGTACAATAGGCCACTTTAGTGATTAAATGGCCGTAGCTGTTCACGTGAATACTATAGAGGAACATACGAAAGACGGAGAAGAGAATGGAAGATTATTTTTACTCAAAAAACTACCAGGTTACGGAATTTTAGAATGTTTTAATGACATTGAGCCCTCTGCATTCATCGACTTTTTGAAATTCACCTGAGTTAAAGAATAATGTAATATTGTTGATGTGAAATTATTTGTACTAGGGAAGAAAATACAAATTTATTTGCATTACATACAAAAAAAACAATTAACTGTTATTCTACGCTTCCGTCTGGTGCTAATTTCAATCAGTTGAGCTATCTCTAGATCTTTTTGGGTCTGCAGATAGCTCAACTGTTTCTTTTGTATCTTGTAAATTTTGTAAATATTTGTTTGACTGTAAGTTTCTTTGTGTAAATAAATTTTACATTGATTGTTTTATATTGGACTAGCGGCCGCCCACGGCTTCGCTCGCCCCGTAGCCGTTACGCCCCGTAGATTTTTCTTTTAAAAGTTTTTCCTCTTTTTCTCCGCTTAGGGAAATAATTTTCAAATTTCCTTTCTTAGTGCACCCCTATGCTATAAAACAAACATACCCTCCAAGTTTCATGCTTCTAGGACTTACGGTTTAGGCTGTGCGTTGATTGTCAGTCAGTCAGTCAGTAACGTAAGAGTTTTATATATTTAGATAGAAGATAATGTAAAAGTTTTTACAGTTAAAAAAGGAACAAAAACCACGTTGAATTGCTACAACCTTTTCCAAAACGCAATCACGGAAACCTTCCAATGCACCATGAGATATTAAAATTGCTAAAAACTTGGCAGATATAATTAAATTGGACAACGCTATGCAGTACGACTGTCAGACTACCCGATGTGGTGCGGAGCTACGAAATATTGGCATACCTAGTATTTGTAGAGATGGTACTCTAATATATACTAGCAGTTGGTGACCGAGCTTCGCTCGTATTTTATTTGTATTTTTAAGAAATCATAAGAGTCATATTATCTTTATTGGCTTATTACTTCTTACTGAACAACGCCATCTGCTGGATATGCTTGCAGTTAGTTGCTCACAATCAATAGATGGCAGGAGCAGTCACATATTCAGTTATGTTTAATTATTGAACTCAGGGTTAAATAATCTTCTTCTTCTTCCTGCCCTTATCCCACTTTATGCGGGGTCGGCACAACATGTTCTTCTCTTCCATTCTCCTCTATCAGCCGTCATCTCTGTATTCACTTCCTTCTTATCCATATCATCCTTCACACTGTCCATCCATCTTTTCTTTGGCCTACCTCTACCCAAACATCCATCCACATTCATACTCATCACTCGCCTAGTCACATGACTTTCATCCCTCCTCATGACATGCCCATACCACGCCAGCCTGTTGCTCCTCAGTTTTTCTGTCACTGGTGCTACTTTCAGACTTCCCCTGATATACTCATTCCTTATCTTGTCCATTCTTGTCACTCCACACATCCATCTCAACATTCGCATCTCTGCCGCATGTACCCTTCTTTCGTCCGTCCCTTTCGTTGCCCAACACTCGGATCCATACATTACGACAGGTCTTATGATCGTCTTATAGATCTTCCCCTTAAGCTTAAAGGGCATCCGTGGATCACAAGTTGTTCCCGTGACCTGTCGCCATTTCATCCATCCCGCATTTATTCTATTTTTCACGTCTCGGTCAATGTCGCCGTCGTTTTGTATTAATGAGCCGAGGTACCAGAAATCGGAGCAGACTGGTAGGAATACACCATCTAAGGCAATTGGGACAAATTTGGATGGACCACCGAAGTCACAAAACAGATGTTCTGTCTTGGTTCTGCTGATCTTCAGTCCGACACTCTCCAATTTATCCCGCCATTTTCCCAGCCTGCTCTGGACCTCAAGCGCATCTTCCCCGACAAGCACAATGTCGTCGGCGAACAGCATACACCAGGGTGCCTCTTCCTGTATGTCTGATGTCAGAGCATCCATTACCAGGAGAAACAGATAAGGGCTTAAAGCCGACCCCTGGTGTAAGCCTACAGCCACATTGAACTTGCCGGTAACGCCAGCCTCGGACCGGACGTGTGTGCTCGCTCGACTGTACATAGCTCGAATGAGTTGTATGTACTTCTCAGGCACTCCTTTAACTTTCATACTCCACCACAGAACCTCCCGGGGTACTCGATCATACGCCTTCTCAAGATCCACGAACACCATATGCAGATTCCTGTGGACACGCCTGTGTTTCTCACATAATTGTCGCAGCGCAAAAATGGCATCCGTGGTCCCGCGGCCAGGCATGAACCCAAACTGGTTCTGTGATACCTCACTCTCTTCTCTCATTCTTCTCCCTACAACCTTCTCCCAAATCTTCATACTATGTGACATGAGTTTGATTCCTCTATAGTTGTTACAGTCCTGTACATCACCCTTATTTTTAAAGATGGGCACCAGCGAGCTGTCGCACCATTCATCCGGAATCGCCTCTTCCTGTAACAACTTATTGAAAAGCAAAGTCAGCCACTTCCATCCATCCGCCTTTAAAAACTTCCATACTTCAACTGGTATACCATCCGGTCCAACAGCTTTTCCATTCTTCATGTCTTGCACGGCTTTTCTAACTTCATCCATACTTATCTCTCTCACTAATCCTATGTTTATAGGGACATTTTCTAACTCCCCACTCCAATCATTCTCTTCATTCATTAACTTTTTAAAATAACACTTCCAACGCTCTTTTATTTCTCCATCGTTCGTCAAAACTTTCCCTACATCATCTTTTATACATTTAATGTGAATTATATCTCTTGCATTCTTTTCTCTCTCTCTTGCTAAATAATCATTTTCTGAAAATGAATCCTAGCTAGATCGATTTATCGCCCCCGAAACCCTCTGTATACATAATTTCATGAAAATCGTTGGCGCAGTTTCCGAGATCCTAAATATATATATATTTATATATATATATATATATATATATACAATATTTTCTCGTTTAAAGGTATAAGATAAAAGTACATTTTTGACGTGACAACGTCTTATATTACGACGGAACCGGCTGCACGCCAGAAAAAACATGACTCATGCGACGTAACCTCACTCTGAGGCGTTCCATTTAAGGCTTGAAGTGCAAGCGAAAGCGCGGACCGAGCGACAAAGAGGCACAATCAGCCTCCACGTTTGGCAGCGTTCGACAGCTGTATGACGTTGTCACGTTCAACTATCGTCAGTAAACCGACTTTACAGACAACCGATATGTTATTTACAATTTATAGGTTTTCGCTTGACTGCAATCCCACCTGCTGTTAAGTGATGATGCGGTCGACGGTGTAGCACGCTTACGTAAAAGAGACCTGTTCATTCTACTCTTAAAAACATCCAAGTTATAGATGTTCAGAAAAACAGACGCCAGCAAGGAATTTCACTCCCTGGTTGTCCGCAACGTATAATACAAAAAACCACTATAAAACAGCAAAAGAGAAGTCTTCTAGGCTTGGTTGCGTGGAGCTGATACCTAGTCTCACCTGGCTTTAAAACGTTTTAAATTGTTATTTGTGATATTACAGAAATAAACGCAAGAAGTCTGCTCTCGCACATGCACAACTGCAAATACCTTCCTAGTTTTCAGGAAAAATGATTTTTGAACCTCCACCACTAACGTATTTTTCTTTATACAACTTGCTGATGGAACAAGCATATGACCCACCTGATGTAAAGTGGTAACCATCGCTTATGACAAAGCATTGCCTTGTAGTTAGCATTGCCCTGCGTCCATCAATTTGAGGCATACGGATGTTCAGCCTCACGTGCCAGTATTTTTCATCAGGACTTCCAGCAAGACTTTAAGGATACGGAATTTTCATCATCGTCATCATCATCACGAAGAAGTCCACTGATCATTATTGTATGGAAATTCTCATGCTGGGTTTTTGTTTTTTTTGCAGTCGTGATCATGCTATTTGAAGTTTTCCCAACTCCTGGTTACCATTAAGTGGATTACACTGACGACACAAACCTGTCACATATGTGAGCGGAGTCGACAGTGTCGGAGTTCAGCGGACAATGTGCGCCAATGTTAGCGCACGTGACTGATGGCGCAATATTGTTCTTAGCTTTATTAGGAACTGAGGCAATCTGTTGGGTACCTTGCTTTGTTTTTTTTAGGCTTTGGAGTGTTTTTTTTGTAGTTTGCACTACCTTTATGAGAAAATCTACAGAATATTTTGTAATAAATTTATCAGAAGTTTACTTAATTAATAAGTGGGGTTACGATTTTATAGTTAAAAATAGTGTTTCTCTCAAACCAAAACACATGTTCATCAAAAGTGGAGTTGGCTATGTCACAAGTATTCTCTGTTTTTTTCGCTGTTTGCTACGGCATCATTTAATTTTGATTTTGATTTCTAAATAAACACAGATAAAAGTAGGTACCTACCATTTAGCAGCTTCCACACAGTTTTCAATCTGCGCCAAGTGGTGGTAATGAATTGGCTGGACTATGATTGATGCGGTTGCTCGTCATTCGCTAATGGTTGGGGTGTACCGCACTGGGAAACAGATTTGCTATTATTCGTTGGATGAATAACTAACGTTACAAAAAATTGGAAAAATTTGATTATGAAACATCCTTCAGAAAGATGCATAGAACGAGCAAAATCATTTAAATATAGTTATAAATGACCAAGAAAATAAAAAACTATAGCCAACAAGACGAGAACAAGTCAAACATAATTTTATTAGTTATAACTTAATTAGAATCTAAAGGATCACTTTGAAACGTCTTAAAGCTTGATGAGGCGTGCCATTCCACGGAACCAAGCCAAGTCTTATTTGAAGAGATGATGGTTTTGGTGTAACCAGTTTCTAAAAACGCCGCTTTTCCGTAACACAGTGCGTAAAAGTATAACGGGCGCTCAAAGCAATTCATTACATAACAAAATATGATTCACTGAGCGGAGTCTGGTGAGCTGGAAAAGACGTTTAGCAGATAAGATGACCATTTAAAATATGTTAGGTTTGTTTATTTTTCTTTACCTAATATTGTGTGTGACAATAATGTACAAAATATATTTAAAAATGAATCCCTATTTCCCTCTCGCTTGAACGGCTGAACCGATTTCACATTTTTTTTGTGGTATTTGTCATTGTCAGGAGAAGATTCTTATGAAAGAAAAGGGAAACTAAAATAACGGGAACGAGGCGAGCGAAGCCGAGGGTGGTTGCTAGTTAATTATAAGAGCACCTACTATTGTTTAAAAATAAAGGTGAATTAAATATTTTGGCAAGATTACATGATCTCATGGAACATTTTCATGTTCTTTTCTGATTAGGAGGCATAGAGCTGAGCAGATTTTTAAACAATATTGAATTAATTAATATAAGCATAGAATAACATTAAGTATTATTTGTAATGTAAACACACGAGTGGAGCAGTAAGCGAAGTGAAATGTAGAATTAAAAATGTTGCATATTTTCCAGCTGCTAATATAGGCTTATTGCCGACTGCTTAAAGAGATTTATTGCCGACTGCTAAAAGAGATTTATTGCCGACTGCTAAAAGAGACTTTATTGCCGACTGCTAAAAGAGACTTATTGCTGACTGCTAAAAGAGACTTATTGCCGACTGCCAAAAGAGGCTAATTGCTGACTGCTAAAAGAGACTTATTGCTAACTGCTAAAAGAGTGTACCCGACAAAAACAATAACATAAACCTGTCAATACAACAATGAAATCCATTCCAGCATTTTGATGCAAATTTCAACCACCATAACGGCACGTAAAGGGATGTAAATCTGTTTAATTGCTAACCCTCCGTGGGCAATCGCCGCCCTAGCCGGCAGGGCGGGCGGTTATCCGTTGCGTCACAAGCACTTGTGGTGTACCAAGCAACATTCCCATTAATCCCAGTGATGGGTTACTGCGATCACTTATTGGATAACTGATCACTATTATGTAGATTATTATTATAGAAAATAAGTTTAGAAAACTACTATATATGTTTGAAAAAATAGTTTTTTGTTAGAAAATATTTATTGACCCGTCGAACGGCGCAGAAGAGCTACTACCAACTGAGCTGAGAGACCAGTCAGTCAGTTGCTACTCACCTAATAACATTTCAAAGTTGTTTATGCCACAAAACAGCGCATAAACCTATTACTTCCACTGTATACCATCACAGCAGTTGGCGAAGTTAAAACACGATCTGGTATTTGCATATTCCAATCTCAGAGAGCCGCCGGCTATGCACGGATTACACTCCAGTGCAAGGAATCTGGCTCACTGTACGTTCGAAAGTACTTAGTAGCTTGGAGTTTTTAAGGCAGACCAAGAGCTTTTAAGCCGTCATTGCTTATAGACTGCAGGGCGTCGATTGCAACAACACGGCTCGATTAAGTGATCGCTGAACCAGCGTTCAATTTTCAAATTTTTCAAACAAAAATTGAGGACTCACTTTGATTTACGCGATTGCTTGAGTGATTTGTGTTGCTGGAATCAACTGCAGTAGCATGGAAACGCTCAGATATAAATACCACTAGTAGACGCCCAGCATCATACCAGTTGTAAGTGTTGTAAGCACACTACGCACCATTATTTAAATGAGCTGATGTTCTGGAAATTGCAAAAAATATGGTATTTTATATTGGTGATCCGAATTCATTGTCCTCAAGTGTAGTTGATAGCTACTACGGTAGTCGTTAGGTGCAGGTAGAGTGAGGAAAAATGTTGGTATGTTATGTATGCTAGTTTTCTAACACTTTTAGATTCCTTTGTCATGTGACCTGAATAGAGAATAATCTAGACTAAGCTATGTTACGCAAAAACGCTTTTTTTATCATTTATTTTATTTTAGCCTGATTAGTTCCACTGGTAGGGCAAATGCCTCTTTTTTTCCACACCTCTTTCTCTCTTTGGCTACAGTGGGCCAATCATTCAAATGACAATCGGGATCGTCCCTCCATCTTCTTCGAAGTTTACTTCTACGGCGCCATGTGGGACCCAGCGGGGAAACGTAAATGTCAAAGTAAAACTTCAGAATAATGAGTACTTATGACTTACGTACTCGTAGGTACAGTGGCGGTATGAAAATGTTCGTCAGTTTTCAACTTGATTTGTTCAACGTATCGCGAGCACATATTACCTTTTGAAACTGAATAGACAGAATACACCGATAAGTTAAGGTCACAAATTATGTCAAAATGTGTTCATGATCAAGGCACTGGTGCAAGGGAAAACCGACTCTAAGGTGACGAACATTTTCATACCGCGACTGTTCAACGTAGACACGTATGTATGTATATTTCACATGAAACACGTTTCGATTACCACTAATATACTGTTACTCATCAAAAATGTTCCGTTCGCCTTGTTTCGTCAGTTCGTTTATTGAAGAGTCTTGCAAACAATTGTTCCGTCCCACAAACACTCTAAAACGGTGTCTGTTTAATATTTATGAGTCCACAAAACGCATCAGAGTGCGGTTTGTTTAATAACGTTGTTTTTAAACGACAATTTGACGGGGAGCGGAACCCTTTAGGCTACAACCCGTAAGGGATAGGGCTGACACTTTAAAGTTTAGACCATTTTTGATAAACTTTAGTTTTTGGAGTGCTTGTGAAATTTGGATAGAAATAATACCAATAAAAAACTGTCATACAGGGTGCGATAAACATAATAATGTTATTTTGCATTATTTTTTAGACGTTCGATTACACAGTATTTTTCACTCCCGTGCTTGTCACGCGTACACTATTCTTTTTTGTATTTTTTTTACTGTTTAAAAAATAAATACTTTTTCCATGTTAAACCATGGGTTATATTAATAAATAATAAGTTTAAGTATAAGAGTTTGCGCTATGAGAGTATAAATAAAGAAAGAGATAAATTATAGTTTAAAAAACTAAAAAAAAACGCTACAAAAAAGCGTGGGGTGCTTTTAATAATAACTTCAGATATAATAAACTATTGATAAAATATTTACAACAATCAAAATCAAGCCCCCCCCACGCTTTTTGTACAATAATATAAATTTTTCAATTGATTATTACAGTTTTATTTTTAACTTTTTAGTTCAATTAGTTATAAACGCGTTTTTTTTTTTGTTTTTGAAACTATATTTTTTTTTTTTTTTTTTTTTACATTATTGCATGGTCATCGACCTTTGACAGATGTGCAAAGTTTGAATCAAATCTGATCGTTCAAAGTAGGACAAAATCGAGCTCAAAGAGGACGACATACATACAGGTGAAGCTAATAAAAGCGTTATAAAAAAAGAATAATTTAATCACTGATTCACACTTTTGCTCATAGTTTAACATTAATTAATGTTGAAATAAGAGCAAAAGTGTGAATCAGTGGTCTGCCTACCCCTGTATAAAAAGGTTAGTTTGGTAATTTGTTTTAGTATAGTTTACTGTGTAGACTTTAACAGTCTATGAAGGTTATTTTAAATTTGTCTGAGAAAATTATATGATTACGTCTATTTTATATTTCTAGTTGTTATCCTTACAGATTTTGATTTCTTTTTTTTTGTGCCTTTGAGGGCATGTTTTGGACAGCCCTATCCCGGAACGGGTGCTAAACAGTAGCGTATCCGCGCAAACCGAGTTACAGAGTCATCTTCGCGAACAATCTTCACTAACTGATTTACACACTGTGGCGGAGTGGGGTGCTGAAATACGACCATTTTGAGGGTTAAAGTTCTTCATTCTACGAAAAACTTACTATTTATTTTGATAGAACTCTGTTAGTTATTGCAGAAATAAAAACAGATGAGCAACAGAATTACTAACCTAACCTACCCCCATGGGAATGAGATGTGATTTTATGTATGTATGCACAAAAACAGCCATAAAAATCACTAAATTAGGGCTTAAAATATTTTTATTACTTAAAATTAATAATAATATTAAAAATATTTATTCTCTTAAAAGGTTTACAAAGTTGTCTATCGTAAAACGTAAAAAAGTCTTGATAGGTAAAACTAAGTGCACAATTAATTTTATATTAGTTTGCAACTAAACCTTTGTAATAGTCTAAGATATTGACTCCTCGCTCTGAATAAGTGAGAACTTGTATGTAGACGCGAGGGATCTCTGCTTCGGCTGATCACAATTATAGTTTGTCGACAATGACGTATGATGTATTGTATATAGTGCAATGCAGTGTAGTACAATAAACCACCACATACAATAGTAGTAGGTAGAATAATGTATCTTTGTTCAGGTATCCAAGATTCTTAATATATATCCATTCTAGATTTATACAGAGCCAAATGCAAATTTTTAATTTTGATGCCTTCATTATTGATACTCTATATAAAAATAAAAATATAATTTTTGTTTTATGAAATTGATTTCCTTGAACTATTCTAAAATGTTTAATTGAGAGACCATTTCATAATTTTTCAATTATTTTGTTAGAAATTCATCTAGTTATACAAACCAAAAAATATATTAACCGCGTTCAATCGGCCATTAACAGTTATTACAACCGTTCCAAGAAATTGCCACGCAATTTAAAAATAAAACCGATTTATTTCTGATTCTTTCTTAAACGTTATTGTTATTAAATTACCTTTCCAATAACTCGTTCCGTATATCAAGAGTTCTTCCATACCATTTGGCTGTGATTTCGATGCATTAGCCGTTTAAATGTTTGCAGACATTACCGTATCGGTGTCGCCTTGACTGTTACACTCGAATGTGGACTAATCACATGGATGTCTTGCACGTGATGGGATTCATTGTTTTCATTCACATTTATTAAACTCACTGAATTATCATCAACAAGACGATCTGTCTCGATCTGTTTCTGACGTCGGACTCGCAGTCAAATAAAATATTTATAAGCCTAGTGGGTAGCATTAGTCAGTGAAAAGCTGTCAAATATCGCTGTCATATTTGACAGTGTTTCATTAATCGTCACCGCAGATCGCGCGGGTTTTTGTCCACAGGGTCTCACGAATGCCTCGTTGACTTATATTCTTCTTGCTTCCAAATCCCATGATCTTAAACCTCAATCCTATTTTTCATTCATTTTATAGTGTTTATTTATGGAAATCGCAAAAATGTTGATAGTGTCCTACAAGCTCCTAGATGTTGAGGTAGTTTGCTGTGTAGTCACCACACTTCACATGGTGACCCCAGGCAGCTTGGTAACCCCATCATGGTTTTACAAATCCAAGAGCTGCTGCCTAAGCTAGCTAATCTGATGATGAATTGACTCCAACTCTGGTTAATAAGTTGCAGAGAGATTCGCAACGTTGTGGAGAAGTTTGAGTTTGAACCGGGCATTAACTCATCTGCCCACTGATTCGAGGCACGTGATAAGATAACTGCCGAATAAACGATTTTACTCCAGAAGTAGTTGTTGAACACCTTTCTGAAAAGCATTTTGCATGCAGACTTCTGTAACTGAGAGGCTATAATTTTTTACGTATTTGAAAACATACAGCATTTTGATATTTGATTTGTTGGCGTGTCTTCGACAGGCGATGGTGGGAGGAGGCTCGAGATAAGGAAAACTGGAAGTCTTTGTGAAAGGCCTTTGCCCAGCAGAGGGATGACATAGGCTAGGAAAAAAATAATAATAACAACACTGGTCATGTGACTAGGAGAGTGATGAGTAAGGATGTGGATTATGTGAGCAGAGGTAGACTCAAAAAAACAAAGATGAACTGTGTGAAAAATGACATGGATAAGAGAGGAGTGAATGCAGAGATGACGGCTGACAGAGGGGAATGGATGAGGAAGGGCTGTTGTGCTGACCTCACATAAAGAAGGATAAGGTCAGGGAGAAGAAGAAGAAAAAGACAACACTGGAGATTTTGTAATTTTGCTCTAAAACTCAAACTTAGTTTTTGACTCAAATGAGTTGTGGTAGGTGAGGTATTTTGTTGTGGTAGGTGGTAGGTGGTATAGTGTGGTAGGTGTGTGGTAGTGGTAGGTGAGGTATTTTATTAAATGAAATTAGTTGGTGGTCCATCTAAAAAAGAAATAAATAAAAGCTTTCTAGGCATGACATGATTTTCTCGATTGAAGTGGCCGTAATTAGCGGTAACCGTTATTTTGAAAGCCAGAATAGAACCGATAGACTTTAGCCACAAATCTCCCTTACTAGATAAAAACATCATTTTCGTACGAAAACTCCCAACTTTCGCGTTTGCGCCCTCTAATTACCCTTAAGGTGCGATTAATAACTTAGGGCATTTCGATTCACATTTAATGGATGTAAAACATGAAAGGAGGTATTTTATTATAAAGATCATGCAAAAAAACGGTAGGAACCAAGCAGTAGTTTGTTGCCTGTTCTTCTAGACTTGGTCGCGTGGAACTGGCGCCTAGACTCACCTAGCTTGCCACGTTTCCACGCGTGCGTTCAACTCGACATTCAACGTGCACATTCACATTCACGCGCGTGGAAACGGTACGCCCGAGCCGGGCAAGTGTCGGTTTTTTGATGAATGTGCGGGCGCCCGGTGACTGTTTACACGCGCGCGGGCCAAATTGGTGTTGCCAATTATACAGATTTATCTGTATTTATACAGAATTTAGGGTAGTATTACAGATTACAGATTTTACCCTACTTTTATACAGATTTTTGGAATCTGATTTAGTCTATGATAAGATGAACATCTTTAAACATAATAAAGGCAAAAAATATTCATTTAGATCCACTTTTGATAATACTAATAGTATTAAAAATACCATGCATATTACCGTGCAACATCAAGAGAAAATGTCATATTATTGTTTGATTTTTAGTTTTAAGTGATGACGTTCCTTTATCTGTCTCGTAGCTATCAGTGTCACTATCACTACCCATTTTTGTGTAGGTACGTTGTGTCGAACGAAATTAAAAGTATTGTTTCATTGAATAATGCACTGCGCACTTGCCAAACATCAAACACCAACAAAACTATCGAAGAAAAAAGAGTACGGTGAGAGTTGCGAGAAAGCGATTCATTCATTCATTTATTATACAAGCAATTTTCATATACACTAATTGTTTAACTAGTGGGCAGGGCAAAGGGCATACTTTTACATTTAGACGTATTTTGATGATCGGGGAATACCTACTTCGTAATTATTTACATATTGACTGTCAAGGTAATACATAATTAAAAATACCGTAGAAAATGACACGGTAGTGAAACATTACCGTATACCGTGTTTAAGCCAAAAATACCGTGCATCTACGGTAATTACCGTGTACCTGGTAACACTGGTTGCATGCCGCGCAGCTCGCCAGGCAGCTCGCCGGGCTGCACGGCATGCATGTAAACAGCTTGAATGTTCGCCGGCCCGCGACGGGCTGCATGCCACGCAGCCCGCCAGGCAGCCTGCCAGGCAGCCTTGAAATGATGAAATGATTTTCTGAGCCCTTTCCATCCACCGACTTCCTGCGATCTTAACAACGTCGTCGGTCCATCTAGTTAGTGGACGCCCTACGTTTCGTCAATACATGACAATATCAATAGATGACTATAAAAAATAAAAATAAAAAAAATGTTTATTTCGGACCACATGAACATAATAATAATATGAAGCCGAGAATGACTTTAATAGTTAGGTTGGTTGTAATATCATCATCTATTGAATACACTCGCTAATCACCATCAGAACAATTAGGCCATTTCCCAACAACGACTAAAAAGCTATCTAAATCATCCGCGACAATAATTACAATCGGAACCGGTTCCGATCCGATCGGAAAGTCGGGCCGGAAGCTGTGGCCCGGCCTCGGCGCCGGACGCACCGCCGACCGGTAATCAGGGTGCGGTATTCAAACACTGGAGCTTCACTGCATAAATATTTTATTTCTTTTTTACGTGACAACGTCTTATAATTCGATGGATCCGGCTGCACGCACGTAAAACATGAACCATGTGGCGCTACCTTGCTCTGAGGCGTTCCATTTAAGGCTTGAAGTACAAGCGAGAGCGCGGAACGAGCGACAAAGGGGCACAATCGACCTCCGCGTTCGGCACCGTTCGACATCTGTCTCTCTCCTACTTGATTGGGCGATGCGTCCGCGTAGACAGCTGTATGACGTTGTCACGTTCAATTATTGTCAATAAACCGACTTTACAGACAACCGTTTTTAGGGTTCCGTAGCCAAATGGCAAAAACGGAACCCTTATAGATTCGTCATGTCATGTCTGTCTGTCTGTCTGTCTGTCTGTCTGTCTGTCTGTCTGTCCGGCCGAGTCACAGCCATTTTTCTCCGAAACCATAAGAGCTAGACTGATGAAACTTGGTGAGTAGATGTATTCTGTGAACCGCATTTAGGTTTTTACACAAAAATAGAAAAAAAACTATAAATTTTGGGGGTCCCCATACTTGAAACTGAAACTCAAAAATGTTTTTTTCATCGAACCCATACGTGTGGGGTATCTATGGATAGGTCTTTAAAAGTTATGTTGAGGTTTCTAATATCGTTTTTTTCTAAAACTATAAATTTTGGGGGTCCCCATACTTGAAACTGAAACTCAAAAATTTTTTTTTCATCGAACCCATACGTGTGGGGTATCTATGGATAGGTCTTCAAAAATGATGTTGAGGTTTCTAATATAGTTAGGTTTAAAGAAATTTATTCACAAAAAAGACACAGTCACTTACAGGTGAATAGTTATTTAACATAAAGTAAAAACTTTTCTTAGTAGTAAGGTAGTCGTTCGATTACGAAGTAGGGATATGCTAATTAAATAAAAGAGTAAACGTTATTAAATAAAAGAGTAAACGTTACGCAGCTACGAGTATAGCTAGGTAGGTAGCACACAAGGATACGCATCAGACTATGTATTGGTTACTGGATTGTCTCACGCAATCGTTCAAAAACAAATGTAAGTGTAAGCTCGCTCACGCTTCCAAAACAAAACCACCACATCCACCATTGAGTGCAATTGGCACACTATTTTATAGTGTGCCAATTGTTCTCAACAATAAAATTCGATAGCCTTGCCTTGAAAACGCGAAACGAGCCCACATTTTTTAAGATTGCGGGTAGTCCGTTGTAAAGTTGTGCCCCTTCGTATGTAAACATTTTTTTTCCATAGTTTGTCCTAACCTTGGGCAAAACAAGAAAGCTAGCTCGACGAGTGTTGCGCTTCGTCACCTGTTTCGATTTAATAAAGGCTATGCTAGTATGGAGAGAGTTATTAAGAATTTTACGAACCAGGATGCATGTATTAAAAATGTACATTTGATTTAGCGTCATTAGTTTGGTTTCTTTATAAATGGTTTTAGTAGGGGTGAGATAGGGATAGTGAAAAAGTAGTTTTATTATTTTATTTTGAAGGATTTGTAACTTTGATAGTTTAGTTTTGGGAGCATTGCCCCATATTTCAATTAAGTAAAGTAAGTGTGGTTTAACCAGAGAGTTATAAATTGTGTAGCGAGTTTGGCGTGGGATGCACCGGACTATGTTACGAAGCGACCCTAGTTTTTTTCTAAACTGAATAGTTTGCGCGAGAGACACTTCCAAAGTGGAAAAAAGTTGGTCCCCCCCCCTCTAACTTCTAAAATAAGAGAATGATAAATCCAAAAAAAATATATGTTGTACATTACTATGCAAACTTCGAACGATATTTGGTTTGAACGAGATCTACTCAGTAGTTTTTTTTTTATACGTCATAAATCGTAAACCGCAATTTACCTTTCGACGAACTACAAAAACCTTTATATTATGTTAATTGATGCTACGGAACCCTTCATGGGCGAGTCCGACTCGCACTTGGCTGCTTTTTTTTATATAATACTAGCGGCTTGTCCTGGCTTTGCACGGGTGGTCATTTTTATTTTAAACACATGAATATAGGTTAAGTTACTCAGGGTGAATGTAGCTTTCCAATGGTGAATGAATTTTTGAAATCGGCACAGTAGTTTTTGAGTTTATTCATTACAAACATACACACAAAAATACAAATCTTTCCTCAACAAAAGAAAAAAAAACTTAAAACAGTAGGCCAGGCCTACCATGAGCTCTGTCTGGCTTTGTCTCTGGCTCTGGTTTTAAGTCTGTGTGAGTGCTCACCAGTGCATTATACTGTGTGAGGGACGTTTCGACGTAGGATTTATTTAGTCAATACTCACACAGACTCAAAACCAGAACCAGAGACAGAGCTCCTGGTAGGCCTAGGTTGCGTTATCAGTGATAATAAGTTTGGTAATTAAATATTTGCAAGACCCATAATAAAAAAAGCATGAGTATTTCTGGACGAATTACTCAATTACCAAGAATCAAACCCTGGTCTAGTAGCATGATCCCACGGAGCAGGGGTCATCAACAAATATCCGCAGGTGAAATCTGAACGAACCCCAGTTACACCGGCTATTGTTCCACTGAAATATTGCTAACGGCAGGGGTGCTCAACTATGGCAAGAAAGAACTCAAGCACAAATTATAAAAAAATAATTTTAATGCTCAAGAAATAACAGAAAAAAACTGATAATTGTCTATTGGTTGTCCTAATACTACTAAATGATGTCTGTCTACAGAAATAATGTATTTATTACCTATCAAAACGTCAGTGCATGGGAAGATTAGCTTTCGAAAAAAGTAACATCGTAGGTTCGGTTTTTTTGTACATTTAAATACATAGGTACTTCTGTTATATTTTTTGTAGGTAAGATTTTAATGATGAACAATGCTGTTGTAGCCTTAGTATTTTACTGTTTTCTTTACAACCGAATCACTAAATTTTCCTGGATAGTGCTGTAACATAATATTTTTTATGAAACGATCCAACGTCTACGCTCCCCTGGCTGCTTCCGCGCTGTCATTAATTCCACAGAATCGAGTATTGTTTCCTGTGGGCCACCATTTAACGGGACCACATTCAATTCTCGCGCAAAACTTCGACCTCTCTCTCTAACACTCCAAGAAGAAACGAGAAAGGTGTATTCGCGGATTTTGTGCGGTTAAACTAAAACGGACAAGTGTGAGCCTGGCTCGCGAATGTGAATTTCCGTACTTTTTGTAACTGGAGTTCATTTTAAAATTGTCAAGCTTGTGACATGTTCTTAATCAAAATCTGATCGAAGCCTGAAGCATTAAGAAAATGTCCAGGAACACTTACTCACTTTTTTGTAATCACTAGTTACCTTGCACTTGTACTAAGAAAGGATTAGAAGCGTCACTTTAAGATAAGTTTATTGGCTTGGGTTAAACCTTGATTCCCGCGAATATAATATGCATGATTTGCAAACAGACAGCCAAGTGTTTTCGTACAAAGTTTGCGTAGTAAAAAGTCAAAGACTAGTTGTTAATTTATGGAAATTTAAGTAAGATGTTAGAATAATTTTTTTTTTGCTCAACTGTGTGCAATCGGATTGCACACAAGATAGTTTGTGATTTTCGATAAATTCAAAAAGTCAAAGTGTGCGAGCGAGAAGTTGTTCCATAGTTTTAATTGTCTTAGCGTTTACTTTTTCTTTATTCGAACGGAACCTTAAAAAGCACAGTTGCCATGGAAACCGCAGCTTCCGGCGGCTCGCATCCGGTGAAATCTGAAAAAAGATTTCAGCACAACACTGTTCGGCCCCTTTGTGTGCGAGATTGATGTTATTTTCAGGCGCTAGTATTGGTTTTGTAGCCGGTGACCGCTTTATTTGTGTTTTTATCGTGGTTGCATCCTTTTCTGTGCTCGGTGAATATTTTCATTCGTTTTCAGCAGGTTTCAGGTTTGTGAAGTTACAAAAGTGTTGTTAATGCTATTCTTCATCTTGTCGTTGCACTAGTTTTTTTGCACCAAAATTGCTATGTATTTGTTGGATTCACACTCATCGAAACTTCATTTTTATGATAATTTGTAAACAGGATCTGAAAAAAAGGCGTAAGTTTCTTGCCTGTTCAATAATGTTCACAGGCAGAAGAAAAAGGTCAGTTATTACTTCCCTGAAAAAAACAAAAAAAAACTACCTTCTACTAAAATTTCAATACCTCTCTCTTCTTCTACCTGCATGCCCTTATCCCACTTTATGTGTGGTCGGCACAACATGTCTTCTTCCTCCATTCCCCTCCGTCAGCCGTCATCTTTGCATTCACTTCTCTCTTATCCATGTCATTTTTCACACAGTTCATCAATGTTTTCTTTGGTCTACCTCTGCTCACATATCCATCCACATCCATACCACCATCACTTCCCTAGTCACATGACTTTCATTTCAATACCTATGCAATAATATCGGTTAGCAAGCTATGGTAAATCTTGGCTATAAATGGACTTTTGTTCATAAAAATACAATTAGTATAAGTTCTGATTTATCAATACAATAAACGAAAAACAGAAGAATGAGAACTTCCCAAACTGAAGTTCACTTACCAATCTATAGATAGGTTTATTTCACAAAACATCACATTTCTTATCTGTTTCCAGAGCGCATATTTCACACAATCTAAACAATATTTGCGTAAACAAATCGGCAATATTTTATTGGCGGCGACATAATGCTCTTTGTTCTGGGGGTCTACCATGAACTTATATACAATTTTTTTTCATTAATTTTTAGTTTCTCTCCTCCCAAACATTGTATGAAAGAGATTGTTTTACTAGTTACTAGTGATAATACAATTAAGTACGCATCTAGTTCTTTTGTCAGATATTTTAGTTCGTCATCTGGATCATGAGATCAAAGCTACTTTTTTACACAATAATGATTTCCCAGTGCAACGGAATAAACACCACAACACCACACTTGGTTAAAATCCTTTCACCACACTTGGTTCGAAAGAATTAGTGACACGATAAGAAAAAGAAGACGGAATAAACGTCTTGAATTTATATCAAATTGTGTTCACGGTTGTATAATTTTAACAACAGTAGACCCCCAGAAAACGGAAGATATTCGAATAAATTTCAACAATTTGTTATTTGAATATGCGAGCGGAGGTTCCAGAGGAAGTAGTCAGGGGTTTGTGAGTTCTTGAGGACGTAAAACTGTTATTTATCTGATTCTATAAAAATATTATAAAATTTACTAGAACAAAGAAGTGTTTTGTGTGCAACAGATTTTATAGTTAGGAGTTTGAAAACGAGGTTTATACAAAAACTGTTAAAAAATATATAAGGCATCTTATAGATTGGTAGGCAGTATGACATTGGTAGTGGTTTTAAATAAAAAAAAAAACAAAGTGATGCTGTTTCTATTTTCATATAAGAATAAAAAAGCCGTAAAGCAAAATATAATCTAAGAAAGAACGTTCAACTTGAAAGAAATCCTAGTTTATGGTCTATGGCGAACTAATAAATAGCACTTTAAATCAATAGCGTTTAAAGCTCAAAGTCGTATATCAAACAAACAATCAAGTAGAGCACATTCTCCATAATCTATAAATCAGCGATCAGACGAGAGCATCGAGTAATCATATTTTTATTTAAGGGGATGCTTTTTTCCTTATTTTAATGTATAAATTGACAATATCCAACTTAAATGTCACTATAATATGTAGTTGATTTTTAGTTATGTTAGGTTAATAATATGCAAAAGTTTTTTGGAAAAAAAATAAATTATATGAAATAATGAAATGATGTGAAAATCAGCTAATTGAATTATTATACTTATATGACATTTATTTTAACTACAAAGCTAGCAAGCTTATAATATACAGCTTCCTAAACTGACGTCCAAAAGGTTGATAAAGGAAGAACGGAAAGAGCAAATGGTTTTATCGTAAAATAATGTTTTTATAGTTGCGCTGTTATTAGGATTCTTGTGTTTAAAATTTACTCAAGCTCATAGCAGCCTATTTTGTTGGTTCTATAAACAGAGTGCTTAGAAAATTCATAACTAATAATTAATTTTCAAGCCCAATATCGTGAAGAATGGCCAGAGCAAAGACAGGTATATGCCCAGCAGTGGGTTAAGTTAGGCTGCGGTTGATGATGATGAATTTATTTTCACCTACGCCCACGCACTACGGCAGCCTACGGCGTAGACTCGTGAAGAAATTTGAATGAAATATTTCTATTTCTACGAGCAGAAGCAAAACCCTACATAAGTTATATACATCTACGAGAGATATCAATATAATTATATTGAACCATCTATTTACCTAATCCATTATGTAATTGGATATCAAAAATTGTATGGTTTTTTTAAGATACCTCGTCTAAAACTGTTTTGCAATTTGCACTAATGGGAACATAACAGAATCTGACATTTATCTTATTCCACAAATTTGGCTTAGTTTAGGGCTAAATGACATGGAGTATCTTCGTGGTAAAAATCACCAATAATAAAAACTGACATACTCAATTCTCAATAATATTGAGTATTGAGCACGTCTGTTTTTATTATTGGTGATTTTTATAAAGTGTGATTGCATCGCCTTAAATGATTGCACTAATGTTATACCGCGGCGTCACTCTATACATCAAGCTAATGTGAAGTTCGATTTATGCCGCGCAACGAAAGCCTAATGGATGAAATCTATTTTAAAGATGGAAAATTCAAGTAAAACAATGAATCTTCAAATTTAATAATTTCTAAGAAGTTGCTACACGTTTTAAGTTTGGATTAAGTTTGGAGTATTCAAATAATTGGAAGAGCACTTGATACAAATGTAAAAACTTCAAAAATTTTTTTGTTAGATATTTACCGATGTCTTATAATTATTAGCTGCATGAATAATTCATAATTCATAATAACTTTATTGCGAACATAGGTGTGGATACAGATGTCAGGGTTTTGAGTAAGGTCTTCCATATTCAACTAATAATAGCATGCAATAACATAAACATAGGTACAATTAAAATGGAATGTCAAAAAAATAAAAAGAAATACACATTAAAAGTCAATATCTACAGATTAATAAAATAATACAAAATGTCTATTAGTAAAAAAAATTAAATTAAACAATAAAATTACAGATACAAATAACAAGCAAAAAAATAAGTATTTTATTCTAAATTATTGTCACTAAGGTAATCTTTCACACTGTAGTAATTGTTGGATAATATGTTTGGGTGTTAGACGTAGAGCAAGTTAGGAAAAAATCGGTTGTTTGTAAAGTCGGTTTACTGACGATAGTTGAACGTGACAACGTCATACAGCTGTCCACGCAGACGCATTGCTCACTCAAGTTGGAGAGAGACAGATGTCGAACGCTGCCTAACGCAGAGGCCGCCTCAGAGCGAGGTAACGCTGCATGAGTCATGTTCTTTCGTGCATGCAGCTGGTTCCATCGAATTATAAGACGTTGCCACGTCATAAACCAAGCGTAATTAGCTATCCGGTTCTCTTAACATAACTTTAATTTAGGGTAGATGGAGCAGTGGTACCTAATAAACAACTTTAGTAAATAATCTAAAATACATATCTAAAATAACTTTATTTCGGAACACGCAAAGCCCGCAAAGCCTATAATTTACAGATAACCTAAACAAGCAACAAAAGGCTGCAAACAATTCAAAACTAACGCACATCCGGTACTTCCGGCGTGACGCACAAACTAACCAACTGACAACTATAGTCTAAATATTTGTTACCCTTCCGTTGGTAGCATTGTTTTGTGGCAAGCTTTATTAGTTTTGGAACAATAGGTGTGGGTTTTGTAGGTAATGTGTGTAACCTTTTCTTTGCTTTATTAAAGAAAGAAAACTTATTTATTTATGACGGCACACGGTAGTTATGAGAAACACGATCATTTTAGATACAAAAACACATTTACATAATACAAGAAGTGGAGTGATAGAAGAACACAGATACATTGAAAAGGTGTCTCTCAGTCCCTCGTGAAGACGTCACAAAATGGTATCCAACTCAGCTTGATTACGCTCCTTTCCATTCAAAGGTTCATTAAGAAATCGCTTTTCAGCGATAAGACCGCCCTATGTACGTTATATTGTACGTACGTACGTGTATATTATGTACGTTACATTAAAAAAATCCAATCTATTCTATGATACTCTGTTGGAGGGCGATAAAAAAAAATTGTAGCCTGATTTTATTATATTCCTAGTAAATTTATGCTAAGCACCTATAATTATGGAACAAGAAAATGCAGTTACAATAAAAAATACTTCATACCCGTTTGCAGAATGCAAGCTAGGTATCTAGCCTAAGTATAATTTCGATCAGTTTAGAGTTTTTCATATATAAACATCGAGCTGCCTCCATACTGCTGTAACTTTAAAAGCCTGCGTAACATCTATTATATTTTATTTTATTTATTCAGGGACAACAAACAGCTACAACAAAAAAATAATCTTAATTAGTTTAAGAGTAGGTATAATCCTACCTACCTACTGGACTAATAATATTGCAGTCCACTGCGTTATCCTCAAGATAAACTGATTGAATTCTATATAATTGTACCACTTGAAGCATTAGAAATACTAAATGGCGATGAGTTAAAACGCTGTCAAATATGACAACAACATTTGTCAGCAATTCAGCTGATTGCCATCATAAAATAATCTATATCACTATTGTTTAGAAGTGCACAGGCCTTAGATCGTCTAATTTTGTAATTATTTCTGATCGTAATAAATATACTTAATATCGAATAACATTCAATAATAATGAGTTCCAATTCAACAGTAATAAAGTTCCACGCAAATAGAGCTTGGTTGACAAAGCCCGTATCTATTTAGCATATGAATTAAAACAGTGAAATATGGTTTAAATTAATATGGATATATGCCATAGAGAACGGCGTAATAGGGTTGTTTCGTTTAGAACCTACAGTTAAATTAATTAAATGAGTTTCAATGTAGTACTGTTAATTTTATTGGGAAAGCTCATTTGGATTTGATTTGGCAATGCTTAGAATGAGAAAACATGAATGAACAATTTAAATTATTTATTCAAGAGCAATTAATCGTTTCGAAATATATATCGTATCAAAATGTACAAAGTAATGTTAATTAATATACTGTTTCAATTTTGTTAACAAAAACAAAGAAAAAATGGATGAACAGTGTGAAAGATGAAATGTTAAAGAAAGAAGTGAGAACAAAAATAACGGCTGAAGAGAATGGAAGAGGAGAAAATTATGTGCCAACCCCACATAAAATAGGGTAAAGGCAGAAATTAGAAGAGGAATTTGCAAGTTACACGTATAGTCCATAATATGAGCCCCGTAGGTAAATTAGGTTTAAACATAGGCCATGATCTTTTTGTTTTTAAATACACTCAGCTGTTTTAAAAGGGTTCAATAGGAACCAACCCTTAAGTAAGTTGAAAATAATAAGCGGCCTTCCGCAATATTCACGGAATACATTATCGTCTTACGTTCTCTGGCACAAGTTCGGGCCTCAACTCATTTGCAATTCTATAAAATGTATGCAGGAATAAACTTGCTTAAGAAACAGGAACAACTACCTGATATTCCTCACATTTTGTGTTTTTATTCCTACATGTTATGGAGTCATAATATGTAGTTAATCATTAGAGACTATATTATACACGAGCGGAGTTGTAACCTTGTAAACACGAGGGCCTAAAATATGTTTTATCCAAGAACACATTGAAGCTCGTATTCAGAAATAGGGCTTGAGTCTGAGTTAAGCCTCTGTTCGAAGCTTGACTCAAACTATATACAGTGTTGTTTTTGAATACAAGCCTAAAAGGCGTAAGCAAGGATGACATGGAGAACCAACCACTAACAGTGATATATAAATACCCTGAAGCGTGAGACAGCCTTCAACCTAATGGATCAACGATGAAGATTGCCGGAAGGTGAATGAGTACTCGAAATCGTTCAAGAAACACTATACAAAGAAAAGGCATACGGGAAAATATTTTCTTCAGCATTCATCTCTTCATTAACTATGTTGTAGTATGATATTATAAAGTTATTCGCTCATAATTTGAAGTACTCTACAATTCCTAGACATTACGAGACAGAACAACAAAGCAGCAGAATGGATACCTCTGCAGCTTCCTCCCGAGACATAAGGATGGGTCGAGCAGACGGAAAACATTGGTCACACTCGCTGGCTGGATATTGTAATGGGTTGTTTATTGTTTTGAATGTAACTAGCTTAACTAAAATTTAATATAAATGCAGATGGAAATTCAAGAGCTAAAATTCAAGAGAGTTTTATCTGAATTTTTCAGTCTCGGTTTACAAAAAGCAAGCAGAACTTTGGCATAGAAAGCTCACTGACACATAAGTTAAAGGTTTTCTATCCAAAATATACGATGATAGTAATGTTCACAAAAATTGGGTCACCTTCAACGATCAAAACACGGCTTTAATTTAAGAACTGATTGTTTATTGAAACAAAACTTATTTAGCTTATCAGAACTTTTTATAGCTGTAATAAATTACTGTAAGGTCGGTAAAATAAAAGTTGCAATATGAAATCTTACCCCTACTATTCAAACTTTATCTTTCCAAGGCACAACAGTGTCGCTAAATAGTCACTAAACGTCACTTAATTCAATAACAGAGATCCCTATCAACCACGCCCGGTTATCTCCTCACCCCACGCTACGATTTACATACAAATACATACAAATCGGGTACGGAACCAAAATCGGTTCCGGCTCACGTGCCGGCGAAGAGAATCGGTTAAAGAGACCATTCGTTCACGCTTAATAAAGTCACAAGCTTCTCACAATACTGGCAGGATGACTGAGCGGCAGAAAAAAAGCGAGGGTAGACTACGGTACAACAGATTCCAAATTTGAATTTGATTGTCGAAGTGTGTCGACTATTTATCATTTGTAATGACGCCGCGGCGGAAAGAGGACGTGCGCTCGCTAATATTGTAATCTTGTAAATGCGTTCAGTAAAATACATATTTATTATTTTTCTGCGGAGTTATTTGAGTGGAAAATATTGTGCTTTTGGTATTGATTTTACGTCTGTCGAATGCTCTGATTCGGATGGATTGTTTATTTAATTTGGGCCGGCGTTTTGTTAGACCGTAATTTGAATAATTTCATGATTTTCTCGCAGTGCGTACATCATCTTGATGCTTCCGACCTTCCTAACTCGATTTCAGGGAAATATTTGTCTCTCAAGGCATTTTGACGAATAGGCAATAAGAAAAACGTTGTTTTTTTGGGATTATACGCAGGATTTTTACTGGAATCATCTGTAACTTTTAGAATAAACCCAAAATGTCTTAGGCGTTATAGGCTTTTAGGTAGAAAAACAAAATAACGTGTTGGAGGTAGGTGCTTCTTCAAAGTAAGATAGTTAGTTAGGTACCTAGAAGGTAGTGACTAACACAAGTTTTGAAGCTTATTAAAATGTATCTTGGATCGTGTTACAAATCGCATCCGTTATAAATGTATATTTGTTATACAAGGTATTCAAAATTGCATGAACTAGAAACTATATTCAGATAGGTCGTTTCATCATACGTACGGTTTTTTAGGCGTTGTTCTTGTCGTAGAACCTAAAAAGTTCGAAAACATGTGTCAGTTGCACGACTAGAGCCTTGTTGAGGCGCACTTAAAATCCTTTCACCACACTTGGTTCGAAAGAATCAGTGACACGGTAAGAAGAAACGCTGGTAATTGTTTCCTCCAAAATTGGGGTAATAATACTACCTTCATGGTATTCGTTATTAATAAAAACGATTTCTTATAAAACCGACTTTGTGCTTTTTTTATACAACTAGCTGATTGATAGGTGACCCACTTGATGATAAGTGGTAACCATCGCCTTTAACAAAGCATTGCCTCGTAGGTCACGCACGTCAGGAACGTGCCCTACGATACACTGCCTTGCGTCCGTCAATTTGAGGAATACAGATGTTCAGCCTCACGTGCCAGTAATTTCACCGGCACCCACACCCTTCAAACTGAAACACAGCATTGCTGCTTCACGGCAGAAATAGGCATAGTTATGTGTTGGTTATAAGTAATATGTTACGAGTCTTCCGATTCTCTCCTTCTAAGGTCAACGGACAACCTCCTTTTTATACTCTTCAAAACAAACACTACACATACCTAATCAAACTAAAATTCAAGTTTCTTACAACTACCACCCTGTATTCAATGCTCTGTCCCCAATGTGAATATTTTCTATCAAATTACTTTCGGTTCCATGCCCCGGCGGAAATATTGTCCTCGTATTACGGACACCCTGTAAGTATACACGTTCGAAGAACACCCTAAGTTTATACATTTTGGTGCAAAGTTTTATGGAATATGTCCAAGGTGGACTGTTTTATATACCTTGAAAATATCTTGAAGTACCAACATGTCTGCGTTTTAAAATGATATTTTTTTTCTCATTTTCGTAATTTATCTATTAAATATATCCTTACTACTCGACACTGGCAAAATTGATCCAGACTTAGCGGTGTGTTAAACTAAATTACTGCTACAGGGCCATTATACCTACATTGTTGTTCTTTTTTTAAGTTTTTTATTTTTTTCAACGGTTCCTGTTCATTTATACTAACACTAACTAACTAAATCTAATCTTAGTTTTACTTAATCAATTTAATTCAGTGGTCTATATTATAATCTTCAGTCCCCATGCCGTCAGAAAGCTTCAATCTGCGCGTTCCCATAACTTCCATGGCAATTTACCATGGCTACTGAACCAGTGGTCCAGCATACACGCTATGTTATCCATCGGCAGTAACATGGGAACTGCACTGTTCGCATGGTATTGTAGGGTGTTCTGTTCACAGAGTGTTCGCTACGGTTGTTAGTTACGCTCACAATGATCGAAATATGATTTGTAATATAATTATTATGTGATGATTTTGGAAATTATTCAATCTTCAATCTTCTGCAAAATTGTAACCTAAGATATATTGAACTTCGCTAACTTTACTAATTATAAAAATACTAAGCAATAAGAGATTCCTGCTAGTGATAAAGTGATCCTTGATATAATGCTTTATTACGAATCATGGTAGGTAATACTATCAATACTCTAATCATAGAATAAAAAACCTAGCCAGAAATTTCAAGTATTGAATTATGACAAATTAAGAAACCGAAAAACTTGAAATTGCACTTATTTTCTGAACTTTTCGCCATAATAATATTTTTTTAAACAAGCCCTTGTGTTTTATGTTTGCAATTTACCATTCAAACTTTGCATATCGGTCTCCGACGAAGTATGTGGTGTGGTACTAACATTATTATGATGACTAGTATAATAATGTTAGTACCACACCACAGATTAGTAAGACGATTTTCAATATTGACCATACTTCAAGCAAGTAAACACATTTCATTTAATTTCATTTCAAGTTCTACTGATATTGATACTCTTGACGTATTTGTGAAGTAAGAAAATATGATTAGGAATATTTTTTCATTGTAAAATCACAGCACGCTTCAGAACAAAGACCATGATGGCTTTATCTATCACTATCACCCTAATTTAAGGATTCTCTACGCTACGCCTCGTTATAGAATCGAATGTTACAAACATGAACCTATTAGCGACACTGTTTGGGGGTTATGGGAATAAAAGCAATTTTGGAAATTGAGTAGTTGAGCGTGGTATTACAGATTTTCGACAAATACTTTCTAAAGTAATGATTACTTTCACAAGTGCCTAAACAAGGAATACCTCCTTGTCTAGGCAATGGAAACCACTTGTGAAAAAACTATAGCATTTATTTAAGAGCAATAAAAATTTAAGTAATACTGTGACATAGTAACCCCTATATAGTTGCCTTTAGGGGTTGCATTGAACTAAATTGAGGTTTTATTTTCTTTCAATCAAAGTTAGCGGAATTTTATGTCCTTTTAAAATGAGTACCTAACCTACTACTTCAAGGGATCTTGGTTTTTGTTTATAAGTAATGAAATTATTCAGAATTTACTAACTTCTTCTCATAAAAAGCATAATAGCTAAAATATTATACCTATTGTTAAAAATTACAATACGAACCTAGATTTTTGTAATAGATTCTTAGACAATGAATAGATTTAGACATAAAAAAAAGAAAAATTCTGAAAAATAAATGAATACTTTACCTATTAATTCCGTTCGGAAATATCAAATTCAAAGTACTGAAATGACTCATCGTTTTATCCTAAAAGATAAACTTGTTTTCCTAAGACATAAAAAAACACAAAATGAGATTCTTAAATAATTTAATGATTCACTACTAGGGCTATAATATTTACAATATAAATTATAACTTAACAACTAGTATTGCACATAGAGGATATATTTATAACAACAACAACGAACTTCAAAAGAACAATTGGAAACATTTGCAAGATTTCTCAAAATCTATTGATGGGATAAGTTTATAATATTTGATCGATTAAAGACTTACAACAACTGAGCGCATCAAAAGTTCATTTATGAACAAGAGACCCCGCGGAATGAGAATAGAATTGTTTACTTTTTTTGAACCCTTGTCGGGACACGTCGTCCATGTCACCCTCTTTATCCTGATGAGCTGTCATATGTCTGGTTAAATGGTGGCGCTCCCGAAAACTTTCATTGCAAACCGGGCATTTCAACTTTTCCTCTCGTTTCCGCCTATGCGGATCATTAGTTGTCTCACTCTTATGGTGAGTCCGCATGTGATACACTAGATCCGATGTCATTCTAAAACTAATGCTGCATTTGGCACAAACATTCTGCGCTGGCAAAGAGAATGCAGCCAGTGTCGGTGGCAAAAGCGTACTCAGAATAGCAGCGGCTGGATTTGCAATGAGTGGATTGACAGACTCTCGAGGTGGTCCAGAAAACTTCATAAAATCGGGGTTAGGTTGCTGAAAGTTTTGCACACCAAACGGATAAGACGATCCTGCTTGAAGATATGGAATCTCAGGCCGGAACGGTAAGAAGTTCATTTTATTAGGGGACATCTGTGTTTTATGATCTGATTTTTCCTGGTACTCCATACCTTTTGTAAATCCGGCCCGCTGCTGCATACTTGGATCTGGGTAGTTGGGTGAAGAAGAAGGAACGTTGTGTCCTTTGAAAAAGTTGCTGCTGTTCAGGATATGAGCCGGTGTGAGTAAATTGTTGAAACCAGGTGATTTACTGTATGGGCCCGCTGGTGAACCAGCAGCTGACAGAGGAGGACTCACAGAGTTTTGATACAGGAGATTATCAGGACTCACGGATGGGTTTGGCGACCTCATTGAAAAATTGGAAACCTTGGTAAAAGCACTTCTCGGTGACATCTCAGAAGGCTTATCCATGTATCGGCTTTCGTATCTCGCTCGAGATTGCATGCTTATCAAAGTTGGATCGTCAAAGATCTTATTCTTATATTCTGGCAAAAACTTTGGCTGCTTGGCCGCGCTCTCGTTTGAGTTAGGACGACTTCGGGAGCGGTCAGAATTTTCCGAATCACTACAGTACATGGACTTGCCAGGATATTCATCAGTGCCGACGTCGATGTTGATATCGGAACTAAAAGTTGGCGAAATGTTGTTGTTCATTCGCAAACGTTCATCATCCTGATCTTTTATTTCTTGATCAGCGTCGCTGGAGTACTCACTGTGCTTATAAATTTCAGGAATTCTTTTAGGTGCTTGTTCCCACTCTTCATGGTGGAACAGCTGCTTGGAGACACGGAGCTGCCTCTCTGGAGGTTTCTGACGTGATTTGTCATCTGGCATCATCAGAAACGCCACATCAAAAGCCCTTTTTGAAGGTTTTCCTGGGGTCACCACAGTCGATTGCATATTGGGTTTACCGATTTGCGTTATTTTTGCACTTTCAATACTCAAATTGGTCTCTTTAGGATCAGGAGACGTCTCTTTATAATTTTGATAGTTGTTTTGAACGTCCATTGTCATTGTTTTTACATTTATTATCTTGCACACAATACGAAAGTTTGAAACTTTTCACACTTATATCGCGACTGAACCGAAAATACGCGTGCGTACTATCCGGCGGCTGCTCTACAAATGCGAGGGAAACATAAGGGTGAAAAATATATAAGTGGGGTTTGTAGTACTAGAAGCAGAGGCTTTGAAGTTGAGAGGCGTGCCAGGCTCGTCCAATCAGCGGCGAGCAAGAGGCGTGCGATAACCTGTCGACCAATGACGGAGCTTCGACTCGATGGAGAGCAGGAGAGCTCAATCACCAGGTCAAGATAATAATAACTGCCGCGAATTGAGAGCGCATTGAGTTTTGGTAGGGTCAGCTTGACAATCGCGACGAGATATTGAAAATTTTACCTCGTTTCTATGTTCAGTGTATGGTTGGCAAAATTTAATAACAACGAACTTAAAATTGTAATTGAGAATTTTGACAAATAACATTTAATAGGTATTTTACCCACCAATTGTTGAGGTTTTTAAAATAACATGGATTCTAGAAATCATTTTTAAATCTCTCTCTATTAAAGCTTTTTGTGGGTAAACTCTTCTTTAAATTCATATTTTGATGATTTTTTAATAAATTACCAGCGATCACACAGTACATTTAAAATGAAATTAAGGAGAAATTATAGTAAAAGATAATAAACTACGAGTAATAATACTCGTAAATAAAATATAAATAAGATTCGATAAAAAAGTTTGTCCGCTCGTTATATTCTATTTATCTCGCCCAAACATGGCTCTGGAGGAACTCAAACGATTATGATTGCAATAAATATGTTTTATATGTCGCATAAAAAATGATACTCGAACCATAGAAGGCCTAACCCCCGAGTGTATGGATGAGATTGCGTATAATGCTATTAACACAGACGCTTCTTTTCAAATTGATATCCTACTCAGCGATGCTACATTCAAAACGGAATTCAAAATACCAAGGAATAAGGCAGAAGTTTGCACAACAACTGGAGTAGCTAATATAGAGAACCCCTTTCACACGAAAGTAGACTGAAAACGAAGAACAGAAGATATATTTTTGAATGGTAAGAACGTTATGGTGAACTTAAAAGAAGACCGGAATGAGTTCTGTTCGGTAGTGGGTAACGATAATAAGATGGGTGCAGACGTTAAAGGAAACCCATTTGTCAGATTTTAGCCATTTTTTTCGCCATTCCTTTGCGCTCAATGAAAATCTGTTCCATTTATTTTGCGGGAAGCGTTAATGAGGTTTTAGACGAATACTTTATGGAATCATTTAGATATGATTTTTGGAGCTCTGATTCTGAATTTAAATAATGATCAAGAATGTGAATCTATATTTCTTTTTTAATTTCTGGGTCATAAGTGGGTCTCATCAAAATTATTTTAACTTGCTTTATTTTAGATAAATAAAGTTACCTAGATTGTACGGAAGTAACTAATGACATTGTTTTTTCAGAACTGTAGCAGAACGAAAGTCGTAAATAATATTTTAACTAAAAAACTATGGGTAACTTGAACAGACCCAAATCACCAGTCACTTACCAGACATCAATCCAGTTTTTTCACATGTTCGTAGATCGGATTTGCCCGGAGCGGTCCATCTATCACTGGCCGTCGAGGCTGGTAATGGAATCCAATGTTGAGACATCGCTCTACATGTTCTGCTGACTGCAACTGATGAATTAAGAGCTGTTCATACTGTCAGTTGAGATCCTGAACCCTGAAGGGACTTAAACAAATCTTTTGGTGCGAGAGAATTGGAAGAATATATTTTAAAAACTTACAAAACAAACTAATTTTTTCAATGACAAAATTTTCGCATCAAATACGTAAGTTTAATCAAAATTTTTGCGTCAATTTAAGATAGGATTATGATTTAATAATATCGTATATTGATCTAAATATCTATAGCATTTTTTTTTATTGATGTTATCGTCATTACCTTGGTTACAAGTTTTTAGATATGTTTTTATTGCTTCAAGAAATAAAATGGAAGAATGTTTTTAGGACTCATTTACGATGTTAAAGATATAAAAGATTCGTAATCGACATAAAACACACATCATTTGTGATATAAAAATTGATGTGAAAACAATACTATGAAAGTGGTTACATAAACTTTTTATATGAATGATGATGAAAGTTATTACTAGGCCAAAGTATAAAATAGTGGAATCAAACAACAGATACGTCAAAAATATAATTCACTGATTTTGAGACGCCTCTTTAGAAATAGCATCACGTAAAAAAATCTAGACACTACATTTTTACAGTAATTATTGTGTTTACTGTTTTTTATCCTCATCCCTTGCCTCTCAAATTAAGTGACCTTTTCCTTGTAGTAAATCACATCTCAGTTACTCTTGACACTATCAGCTGATTTTCCAAAATCCATTGATAAGTAATTGCTGACACGCGTAGAAAATCTCACACACGCGTACTCACTGAAGGCCACCCTAAAAGGGGGTTTGGTATTTGGTTTGTCAATAAAGTATTTATGGTTTTTTGATCTCGGTTTGTTATTCAATACTACTATTTTGGCTACAAATTTGCAGAATTCTATGTAAGTTGATGATTTTATATAGCATCCATGTTTTTTAGTAAATATTTTTCTTTCTCTAACTATAACACTAATAATAATAAATGATAGTGTTATTCCCAAAGCAATCGAACAAAATGCAAGAACCAATCTCACCACATCAGAAGTCACATCTGCAAGTTTGATTGGTTCCCGTCTTGTGCCACAGTTCAAACAGTTGTTATTCCTTGGACTCCTAGACATGAATCACTTCAATAGACCCGAATTTCACGAAGCCAACAAAAAAATATAAGAGAAACACAAAATAAAATATGTAAAGTACTTTGTACAAAAACATATACTTTGATATAATATACCATGGCGTCAAATAAAAGGTTTAGACCTTTTACATTTGAAATAATATCATGATTAAACTGAATTTGAACTGAAAACATCCGTTGCATACAAGAGGAGAACAAAAATTATAAATAAGACATAAACAACGCAGTGACTGATGTAATTACCCAAGGCACAAAACGAATACCATGAAGTTTAGTGTGGTTCATATTTTTAATTTATTTTAGATCTTGTAAAGTAAGATTAAAGATGTAAAATAACAGGCAAATAATGAAGTGGAAGAAAACTTTCTGTCCAAGTACACCTTATTCTGTGCTCGGACTGTTGTCGCAAGTCTGGACAGATTACTCGGTCCTACTGCTAATGTTTCTTTATTTGTATCATCGTGTGACGTGATCGAGAAGAGCCCCAAAGGAGCAGCACTTGATTGGGATGTGACAATGATGTATCGAGCTGAGATGGACAAGAATTGTCTTGGAAAGTGGTTTGGTTGGGTTTACTGGTATCTGTACAAACAAAGTATTGTTTGTGTAGAAACATAATGAAACATTACTGTTACGATGTGAAACATTACTGTTTAAAATGGTTTTACATAAACGCGATTATCCACACCTTTGGTTGTGACACACAATGTGTTGTTTTTGATATTTATTATTTATAATTCTGCTGTAGTGAAATATGTTTCTAGGAGCCAAATTTAATTCATGATTAAGGTTGATTATCTCATTAGGTATCGTACTTATAAAAGGCCATATTGATTTTAAAAGCCATTCTTTTGCATATCCTGATAAGCTTCGGTCCAATTCTCTATCTTTTCTGACAAAATGTATTTCTTTGTTCAATTCTTCACATGTTATCGATCTTCACTTGCGAATAATTTCAAAGTTTACAAACAACCAGCATCATTGTTAGTTTACTGCATTGTGTCACAACAGCTGATCTCAATAACAATACCACCTGTACCATTATTAAAGTATGTTTAACTTAATCCTTAGCTGAATAGGCGACTAATACAACCCTACCATATGGTATGCGATTTACTACAAAGGAGACCTTGGCAATTGCAATCATCCCCAATGCACATTCAATAGTCCGCTCTTTTAGATCGTTCACCCTATTAATTGTCAAAACTTCTTTTTTTCTGATCCCCATTTAAGAACCAACATTATCTTCATCGCTTTAAGTTTCAAAATCCTCTGTAAAAATGTTTTGATTTACAAGCTCGTTTATAGTAGTTCTGCCGCTTTTGACTTGCACTAGTATTTTGTTGTTTACAACTGTTTCTGATTTGGAATCTTATTCGTTCCTAATCAGAGTCTACAATGTCTACATTCCGGTATTTAATAATTTTTATGAAACTATTAAAATTGCCAAGGTTGTTTTTATTTCTATAGAGTTAAGATGTAAAATCCAGTGGCTAGTTCAGATGTTGGTCCAAACTAATGATGGCGAGTATTAAAGTGGAATTCAGTGAGTACATGTTTTTGAAGTTTTGGACCATATGGTGTAAAAGCCGCGGTCGGACAATGCACCCCCATAGCCCCATTACCATGCATATGTGACACGTTACAAATATTTTCAAGATAATAGTAAGTATCGTGACCTCGAAACTCTTAGCTAAATTGATGAATGGGCAAAGCTACAAAATACTCTTATTAATAAAACAAATAAACTGGAAAAATATAAAATTGTAGCTTCTTATGCGCAAAACAATGACATCCAAACCACATAATACACATAACTAAGCTCTTTGGTTACCAATATCTACAACCTATAATTCTAATTTTAGGCTTGGTTGTGTGGAACTGGCATCATAGCTTTAAGACGTTTCAAAGGTGAAGTGAGTAATACAACTGAACAAACATTATATTTTAACTTTGTAAAAACATAAGCTTCTGTAGAACTTAGCGATTAATGCATAACTAAACTAGGTGCAAACACACAAGTTAATAACGCAACTACTTACCAAGCCGGTAATGCTATCGATGAGCGCGCGCGCAAATAAACATTTGCGCAATGCCATTCAATAAATGCGTATTGTATAGCCTCTAAACTTGGGGAGGCAAAAACAATTTTGATACTTTGTAAATGTTTGAAAATTGAGATTTCTCATTTAATTGCATGGACGTGGTATTTGTGGGACTAACCCCAAAGGAGGTAGTTTCTCAAGTCATTAATGACGTAAGTGTTTACATTACCATGCGTTTTTATCACAACTACAACCGTATTTGTGAAAAGATAAGTTTTCAGTGGATATTGTTATTTAGAAATAATGTTGAAACAACTTTTCAAGTCATCCTTGCTTAGTAAATTTTCTCTACTTTGTGAATTTTTTGTTTCGTTTAAACTCCGTATACATTAATTTCAATTCTGTTTTTTTAAATTAATTATTAGCATTATCAAGGACCAAGACTATCATATCCAGTGTACCAGCACGCAACATATGCGCCCACCATCTGATCCCCGCGCCATAATGGTCACCGACCATCCCCTTTATCTGCGTGTAATCAGAGCACTACTTTGAAGTGCAAATACGCTAAATCAATGACTAGTTGACGAACTGACAGATGGGGATTCGTATCTTGCAATCTTATTAGAATAATTATAAGTTTAAAAAACTAGAGAAACCGACTTCATTGCCAAACGGCTAAACCGATTTTAATGAAATTTGTTTGGGACAATCTGGACGTTCGGCTCACAAATGACGAAGTTATGCGGTCACAAACATAAAAAAACAACCGAATTGAGAACCTCCTCTTTAGTCGGTTAAAAAGAATTAGAAGTTAACAGCCGTAACCTAGCACGGCTGATAAAGAAAAATATAATAGACTAAACATAGAAGAAGGAGTGGAGATCGGCATAGAATTAGTATGAAAAGGTAGTAGTAGTATTTACCTAATAAGGTTAATACATCTTTTCAAGGTTAATTTAGTATGTTCATAAAAACGGTATTATGTATTTAGCTACTAAGTATCCCTGAATAATCTCTTTAACCTTCATTTTGAAAACTGAATTATACGAAATAATATAATGTGTATTTGGTGCATTCATATTATTATTCACTTCACATCGTGAATCGTAGGGTATGTTCTTGACGTGCGTGACCTACGAGGCAATGCGGCAATGGTTACCACCTATCTCTCAACCTCAATCAAAATCGTTATCAAGAACTTTTAATTTCTTTCGGTGATCTGAACTCTGTTTTCTACCTGTAATACCTACAGGTGGAAAACAGAGTTCATTATAAAATTTTCTAGCTTCTTATAAAATGTAATTTTTCTATTTTATTTTCATGATTTCATGATTGTGTTATAATAATAGTTTTTGTAAATAATGTGGGTATATTCTTTTGTAAATAAATTATATTCGTTTTAAAAATCGACAGTTATTCCTTCGATTGCAACACTATAGTCTTACCACATGTTACTGTTGAAACCACATCAGTATTTTTTTAAGCCATTTAAACTATGGCTTTAGCTGTGGGGCAATACGATGGGCATTTATACGCCATATGTACCTTAGGGCTTAGCACCCGAGGGAGCTAGTCCCTTGGTAATGAAAGTGCTTAGGGCTTCCCAAGAAATGAATAGCATTGAAGTGGTTTTTGTTTCGCGTTTTGGCTCAAAGTTTTTGCATAATGAATTTAGATCGCTGTTTAAAGATACTAGCCCTGAATATTTTTTACTAAACAGTAGGCCTACAGTTCTGTCTGGCTCTGTCTCTGGCTCTGGTTTTGAGTCTGTGTGAGTGCTCACCAGTGCATTAAACTATGTGTGTGACGTTTCGACGTAGGATTTATTTAGTCAACATTTACATAGACTCAAAACCAGAGCCAGCGACAGAGCAAGACAGAGCTTGTGGTAGACCAGCTCTTTATTCCAATTTTTTTGTGGATTTTACAGCAATTTTGACATCTTCTTCTTTTAAATTTGATTAAAATAAGATAAAGTAAATACATTTTGGCAAATATAATTTGTTCTATTAATTGATACAGATTTGGATCAACTGAGCTAGGTATATCTAGATCGTTTACAATGCTTAACTCAACCGCTCAACTGTTTTTTCTCATTACAATCTTCTTCTACGTATTTTCATTAATATATTTCTTAGTATATTCACATGTTTATAGTTAATTCTAGTTAGCTTCATCAGCATCTACGTACACCCCTGTAGAGCGACATACGGCCATATGTCGCGAAAAATTTTGCTGTAATTGCATTAAGTTACCCCAAGTAGAGTGGTGGCTTTTAATTGTGACGTCCCACTTAGACATATGTGGTGCAGAAGCGGGGTCGATGAATATTGTATGACTGTGGAATAGTTTAGCAGAAACTTGGGTGTTGAAAGAAAAAAACTTAAGAGAAATGAAATTCATATTTTAACGAAGTATGATAAAATCAGCTCAGAAAATCTGGCTCACATAATGTATCTACTTAGTCACAGACTGACAAAATTGAAAAAAATCCTTGAAATAAGAAGATCATAAAAAACGAGGAATAATAATCACTAATATAGATCTTGAATGATACTTGAAGTATTTTGAACAAAAAGCAAACATTTTGTGTTTCTCTCGAGTTATGTTTCTTCAACTTGTTTTCAAAGGTAGTTGATATTTTCTACAGCAGAAGCAAATAATAACAAGGAAAACCTTAAAAAGCTTAATTTCAAAAAATCCCACAACAAACCTCATAAACAGCAGAGATCCGAGTCTAGATGCAAATTCAGACAATATGAACATGAAATATGGGTTTAAGAAATCCTGAACAGAGATGAACAAAAAAGAAATGCCCGAACAAATGAACAGAAAAAGTTTAGTTCAGGGTGAACACAAAAAGTACATTGTCGACAGAACACAGGGCAGGAAACGCCGCGTGAATAAGTACCCAGATATTCTTTGTGGGACGGTATTTTTCTTTACTTTATTGTTTCAAATGATAAGTTTTCCACGTTGTTGTTTAATAAATTACGGTGTTATTACGTCGTAATACGAAAAGTTTGAAAGAATGGCGAATGAAAAAGAAATGTCGGATTAGAATGACAACAAAGTATTCGAGGATCACGATAGAGAAATGTTATTGAGAAAGGTCAAATAGAACAAAACACATAAAAAATCTTCATTAAAACAGCTACAATTTGCTGTGTGCCTCAGTTATGCAGGTAAGTATTAAAATGTAAAATATGGTTTTACAGAACTAACTACTTTGCATATTACTGAAATAAGGTTCAAGAAGAAATCGATATCCGAACCATTACACATTACGCAAGAGAAAATCCTTACAAAATCATAAAAAAGTATCTAACCCTCAAATGAATGCTCTCATTACATATTCAGAATCCAGTGGGTCGGTCCGTCTGGCCCGTTTGATTTATGAACTATTTTTTGTTGATTTTTCCACCAAACTCATCGCCAGCCAAGATTCTTTGCCAAGAGCGTTGCTCAAAGAAGCATATTGATAAAAATAAGTTACTTAATTCTCATTTTTTGGCTTGGAAACTTTTGAGTATGGCACTTAAACCGTGTTAATGAGGGTAAAAACGATAGCAGATATCTTTTTATACGTTTTCTATAAATGTATTAAATTACAATAATCTTGAATTTCAGTGATGATCACTAATTTTTATAGTTAAATAGATATTTCTAAATAGCCATTCACCCATATCCATCATTCACAAGTGACTTCCGCATTAAATTCATTACCCGCGGTGTCATTCACAATCGTGTACACCATTAACACGGGGTATTCAATGCTAAATACACAGAACAAATAATAACTACCTCCGAACATCCACATCAACACTAGTAAATTAATCTGTGGCACACACAAGCGATACTAAAACCTATTACAATTGAATGACAGCTCATAATCCACTTTACAAAATTCAACGATCAGCGCCGGTGGACGAAACATTATTCATGGGTAAAATACCTTGTTTTCTGCATTTGGATTTAAAATCAACGCAATAAAGTTTATTTTGCATTGATAGAATTGGACAGGCCTAAATGTCTCAATTCGTGTTACGACCGTGTCGCCCTCTGGCGGGGTCTTTACGACCGGGCTTTGAAGGGTTAATTCGATGGAAAGATTCGGTAACCCTGCAATATTAGGTGGCTTGTTATGGCTGTGGTTTTGTCTATGGCTCGGTTTGATTGCATTGTTAATGTTTAAAGTGTACTGGAACATGGGTTAAATATTTTTAGATTGTGTTCTGCTGATACAAACTGATGTACAGAAACTAATAAATCAGCCGTGTTAGAGTCAAAATACCTAATCAGATATTCTTAAAGTTCGCATCTCTCACTCATACTTTTGTTTTAAAGAATTAGAGTTATCTATGCTAAATAATATAATTTTGTAGTAAACTTAACCTCGGGGCAGACAGTTTCCTGAAAAACCCAACACAAAGAAAATTCAAAGAAAGCAACAAACCCAAAACATCTCTGCCCAAGATTCCTCAAAATTACCATTATCTTACAGAATAAAAAAAACTCAAATAACTCAACCAGCACATTTTCCTGCAACAGAGAAAATATCTCGGACCCAAAATAATTAAACATCTTATAAAAACACCTCGACTGGATTATCTTAATCCAGTTCCATATACCAACTGTCAGAGAAGAAAGAGCGCCAAAAAACCCTAAAAAACCAGCACTGAGCTACCACTGCACTCTCTGAAAACCGGCATCCGTCTTATCAAGTCCATAATATCAACGGGGGCTAACGATTCACCAAAATATTTCTTCTTTATTTTCGAGTTGTCTTTAGAGAACCTATATAATTCAGGGCTCCGAAGTTCTACAAATAACTGTTTACGAAGCTTAGTAAATTTAATTCAATTTTAACTTCATTTTCAATGATGTCCGGCCCGGCGCGCGGCGTGTCAAACCGGTTGTAGTGTAGACTTCCGTGTTTTACATCGGACGACGCTGACGGACCATTTTCTTGTGTTGCCACCGCCGGACGGGTGCATGTAATATGTACTATACATTTACTAAAACATCACCGTAAATCTGTTAAAAATACACGGTCCAGTGTAAAAAACGGACGTGTATAAGCGCTCTTAAGGTCTGCTTTCGTAAAGTTCTGCCCAAGTCAATTATCCATATGTTTTCGATTGAAAAATGGTGGGTTTTCTGATTGAAAGTGTTGGTATATAGCTTATTTTATGAGTAAAAAGGTTTCAGTTATTTTAGAGAGATTATAATGCGGCCGCCAGTTTTTAAAAAACCTCGACCGTATCAGCGATCTACGGACGGGGGTAGGATATTTAGCATAATGAGTGACATCTCTGGAACGTTTAGGGGGAGCGAGACAGAAGCATCCGGAATGGTTACAGTCAGAAAGAGACAGATAGTGAGGTAGAGAGAACAATAGCGCAATCTTGTTTCTAGACCATTTCCTTTAATTAGTAGAGGACAGCAGGCTATTTGTTTGAAGTGTTATGTTCTGGATGGAAGTTCTGTAGGTATTGTGATGAAGTCGAGTACTCGATGATCGATTATAATCGATCATTGAGTACTCTAACTCATCTCTTACTCTAAGTATTATTAGTGTTTACCCGTCTACCGAACAAGTAATATTAATCAGTGTGATATTCAAACGCTTCAATTATATTAGACTGAAAATAAAGGGAATCACTTGAATTTAGAAATTTCTTTACGTTTTGTTGGGGAAACCGCATAAAATAGTTTTACCTAATATTTAGCAAATTGATTTTATTGTACAATTTCCTGATGTAACAAGCATTAAGCCTACTGATGCTTAGTGGTAACCATCGCCTATAATTAGGCATTGCCCCAAAGGTCACGCACGTCTGGAACGTGCTCTACGATGCACTTCAATCAACTTGAGGCATACAGATGTTCAGCCTCACGTGCCAGTAATTTCACCGGCACCCACACCCTTCAAACTGAAACACAGCAATGCTGCTTCACGGCAGAAATAGGCATGGTGGTAGTACTTCCCCGGACGAGCCACACGCAAAGAGCTCTACTACTACTTAAACTACTAAACTATTTCAGCTCTTATTATCATGACTACAGCTCCTATTATCATGATTCCGATGGAATTTCGTTCGGAATTGTAAATAATTTCAAGAACAGAAACATGATGCTACAAATTTTGCGAACAGTTCAGAAATAAATCAGCAGATTCGATCCCGCATATTGAATAAAAGCCATTTTTGAATAAATCCAGGCATTCTCCATTACACCGCTTCCTTATTTCATTATGCCACGCCGTTCCATTAGGAAGATATGCCAAATTCTATTAAACTCTTTTAGAAAAAACACTGCTTGGACCAGCTTTTCTCTACGACAGCGGAAAATCAACCTTAAACTGGAATTGGTAAAAGCGATAGTGGTATAACTTTAGTTAGAACAGTATTGGTCGATTAGTGATGGGAATCTTTGCTCGAGATTTAAGCGAGTAATAGATTCAATACAACACAAAGAAAAAAATATATACGTATTTTATAATGAAGACTAATCTAGTATTGTATTTTTCTGAATGAAAATAATTTTATTTATTTTATTTTGGGTTATACAATTTTATTCACAGCTAACGTAAAAATATCACACAGTTATGTGACGTCACGGGTTTTTGTAGAAGCCTGCGCACATCTAGGCGATGGCGATGGCGATCAGCTAAGACGCTGTCATAATTGACAGTGTTTTACGTGACGCCATCGCCATCGCCTAGAGGTGCGCAGGCCTTTACAGTACCCAAAACTGTTTGCGTTTTTTGACGTGACAACGTCCTATAATTCGATGGAGCCGGTTGCACGCACGAAAAAACATTACTCATGCGGCGTTACCTCGCTCTGAGGCGTTAGTGCAAGCGAGAGCGTGGAACGAGCGACTAAGAGGCGCAATCGGCCTCCGCGTTCGGCAGCGTTCGACATCTGTCTCTCTCCTACTTGAGTGAGTGATGCGTCCGCGTGGACAGCTGTATGACGTTGTCACGTTCAACTATCGTTAGTAAACCGACTATAGAGACAACCGATTTTTAGTTTTCTGCTAATATTTTAGAATGACTTTTCTTATCAATACTTTTTACTAGGCTAGTATTAACAACAATGTCCCATCTCTAAACTTGATGATTTCCGAAACACGAAGGGCGAACATAAAGGGTGTGCAATTCTAAAATTTAAATTTATGTTCTGTTAGATTCGATCGCGCTTAGCGGCGTGTCTGGACTGATAGGCTTTTTTTTAAATATGATTTATTTGAAAGGGTTTTAATGTTTCAATTTGATTCGGAACAAATACGCATTGTGTTTGAAGTGCTGGTTGGAAGCAGATTTGTTTTCTAATTAAGCAAGTCGTCATTTCGAAGTTAATTTTGTGTGTTAATATCTACTTACCTATAAGTAAGACACACAAGCATACAGGCCTACTACC
Source organism: Thera obeliscata (assembly GCA_947578465.1). Classification (NCBI taxonomy): domain Eukaryota; kingdom Metazoa; phylum Arthropoda; class Insecta; order Lepidoptera; family Geometridae; genus Thera; species Thera obeliscata. Next base: position 13,910,591 of record OX387912.1, on the reverse strand, counting down.
CCTGTGAACATAAACCTGTAAAAATAAAATTATCATCTCTAGCAGCAGCTTCTGTGATATTGGAAAAATTATAAATTTTATTTTGTACTCATTTGTAATTTCTTATAAATCACTGCACTCACTATCTCAATTTTTTGTTACCGGATATTATGGTCAATATTTTTAACACCATTGCTTTAACATAACTGTATCATTTCTCTTCCTAACACAAAACGTAACAAAACAAAAAAGGCAGGTGTCACAAACAAAGCGAAACATTAGGGTTGTCGAGACACATGCATTCTGAATACGAATTCAAATAACAAGGGTGAGCCGATTTGTGAACCCTAACGCCCTTGACAATTGATACTCATGTGTACTCTATTAGCTATTGGTGTATCTCACATCACTAGTTTCTTCTTTGTCATCGTAATAAAAAAATTTCATGAAGTTTTAAAAAAAAATCGCAACGATCTGTTGCAAAATTTTTGTCGGTGACTTCTTGGACTTAGTAAATCCAAACTGAATATCACTTTATTGTCATTAAAATTATTTTTAAGGTGGTCTTACAATCAATGTATAGCTTTAGCTTTGTGTGATACAGGTATCTTCGAAGAGGTACCTGCCTTAAAAAACACCTAGATAAATATTTCGTCGAGCACCAGCTCTTGTCATAAATTTATCTTCAATCTCAACAAACATCAATTACATTTTCCATCTATTTCCATAACTAAACCCACCACGTGTCATTTGAGCCGAAACAATGTGCGAATGATAATTAATTTTCTCGGCACAACCCTATTCGAGTGACAATGGCCGACTCGAATAGTTATCTATTTAAACCTGGATTAGCACTCGATAAACCTTGATTAATAGTCGGCTGGACGAGTGTACCGTTAGCAACAGCAAAAAAATCGGTTTTCTGTAAAGTCGGTTTACTGACGATAGTTGAACGTGACATCGTCATACAGCTGTTCACGCGGACGCATCGCTCACTCTAGTAGAAGAGAGACAGATGTCGAACGCTGCCGAACGTGGAGGCCGATTGTGCCTCTTTGTCGCTCGTTCCGCGCTCTCGCTTGCACTTCAAGCCTTAAATGAGACGCCTCAGAGCGAGTTAACGCCGCGTGAGTCATGTTTTTTCGTGCGTGCAGCCGGCTCCATCGAATTATATGACGTTGTCACGTCAAAAATAATACAATTTTTAAAATATTCAACGTAAAATGTACCTAGTGATACTTTCCCTTTATGACGGCGTAATGTTACTGACAAAATATATAACGAAAAGTGAGACGGTATCATAGCAGAATAATAAAACTTTTAAGTATTTTTTTTCTTTTAAAAAATTGCAGGCACGTGCAGGCTACTTACACGCGAAAAAAAAAACAAAACTCTTGTTTTCAAGTCGGTGTGCCCGTGGATCGGTCGTATTTCCAACTGGCGTGCATAAAACTGTGGTTTTACAAGTCTTGGCTAACACAAAAACTACTACCTATTTAAAAAAACACACACAGGCACATCAAATTTTGATACTCCATCAAATTGAATGGTAGCACCCCAAAAATGTGAAAACCTTATTTACGAAACTTGGTTTTGGACATTCAAAACTCACTAATTAATAAATAAATAAATACTGTGGACAATCCACACAACACTATCTAGCCCCAAATTAAGTAGAGTATCTACTTAACTGTAGTTTATTGTACTTAGGTATATTTTTTTTTGTAAATTCATACTGAGATTACAATATAACACCCAGGCCTAGAACAAACATCTGTGTTCACCACACAAATATGTTGTCGTTGGTGGAGATCGAGCCCACGATCCACGGCGCAAAAATCAGAGCTACTACGCCAACTGCCTCTCAACGCAAATTGCAAAATAAGATTCATATTCCCTTATTAAATCAAAATACCGTGATGAGACTGGCAAACTGTTTTGGTATCGGTCCCGGCTCGGCGTATTCGCGGCGATGCGCGGAAGGTGTCTGCGTGCGCTCAACAGATAGTGTTGGACGGACCTATTATTTATTACTCTACGTATTATAAAATCATATTTTTTAATTTGGCTTTATTTTCAAATATCCTATATCACTTTTTTCACTATGTATCGTAAGGATAAACTAGTTGAGAAGTTATCTAAGTTCTATGAACAGTGTTTTTTTTTAACGTTATTCGTCCGATTAAAAGTAAAAGTCAAAAATGTTTTGCTTTGTTGTAGATGCCAGTTCAACGCGACTAAAATATTTTTTCAAACACGCTCGGAAATTTGAGCATATTTTTCATAACCCTCTAGGTACCTTCCGTTACTAAGGTTGTGGGGCTAAATCCAGTCGTGTATCAATTAGTTTTTCTGTTAAAAAATTATGTGCAGTATGCTACTTTGAAACGGTGAAGGAAACATGTAAGAAAACCGGCACGTTGCACCTAAAAAAAACGAAAACTATTGTGTCAAGTGTACGAAAGGAGCCTCTCTGATTAATAGATATTGCTATGCATATTCTCATCGTATCCCTGGTTTTTTTGAACCAGTGTGGTAAGAGGACCGAATACATGCGAGAAGCGGCTGCCAAAAACTGTATAAAAGTCCACTTAGTTGTGGTTAGCGGCCAGATAAACTACATAATAAACAGCATATCAGTCCATCGAGTAATTTAAAAATGGAACGAGCTTTTACTCCAAAACATGGTAACCAAGGAGGTAACTTAGCAAAAGTTTCATTTAAATTTCGAACTGGCTTCCAAAATTAAATGCTATTACTATGGTGGTAATATATTCCGTCATAAAGTAGGTCCGTAATTTAAATACGAATATTTTTGTAACAAAAAAATGTTTTGTAAGAATTAGTTTTTGCCATAGCTCGTTGAATCGAATACTGTTTTGATCGAAGCAACTCTCAAGATTATATTCCGCATTTCAACTAGATATTCAACATGTTAATCCCAGATCTAATTAACACCTTCCATGTAGATAGAGCTTAGATCGAGTGCCATAACTCCTTCGCATACGTGTCTCTGTCTACAGGGTGGTGTTTTTGCTTGACAGTCTAAAGAAAACTGGTATTCTTTTAAGCCTTGCGTACATCTAAGCGTACTGTTATAGCGATAAGTGAAACGATGCCAAGTATTTTTTTTTTTACAATTAACATTCACATCATTAAGTCATTAGTCATTTAATATGACAGCGATATTTGATAGCGTTTCACTGATTACCACTGCAGAACGTGTTTACTACTTTAATCGTCCCGTAGCCTAGCTAGCTAATTCAAGGCAAAGCAAAAAGGATATGATAGGATATCGGAGAGTTATGATATTGACCGCTATTTATTATTTTATACATGCTATCTTAAAATAAAATAAAACACTTGCTGAATAGCACCCAAGCAAGAGTTATTTGTTATTTATAACATTATTTTGTATTTTATTGAATTCCTGATGGGTTTTCAAAATAGGTATATATTTCATTTTGCAATCTCGAAGAACAGAACTCAATAGTCAAACACCCTGTATAAATGGAACAATGACGGTCCATCGCAAGCGGCTTATGTAAACTGGAAGACGGTGGGAGCCACATGTCCTGCCACACCTGACGGTCCACACCCTGTATAATCCTAATACATAGGCTTTGTGAATTTAATATTAGTTTAATAATGAATTTTAGGATGCTATGAAAAACTTGAAAACCCGACTTCATGGCCAAACTGCTGAATTGATTTTGATCAAATTTCTATGGGACCAATATTAAAATCTTTCAAATAAAAACACTTTTTTAATCGGCTCTTAAATGACATTTTCAGCGCACTTATCCGGTATTTACATAGACCGGAGTTTTTTTTGCTCGAAGTTGGTCACTTCACAAAAAAAAAACTTTTGCTTTAAAATTAACGCTCAACTTTGAGGTAATATTTTCGACGAAGTTTTTCGTAAAACTTTGTCACAACCAATCTTCACAAATTGTGTAAGCCCCAAACAGTTGTCGAACACATTCGTATAATACCGCCATTACCCACGGTCCGTTGGCCACAAACTCTAAATTCACAGATTCGATTCAACTCGATATCAATTTTAATTCGATTTTATATCGATATGACATTTGTTCGGCACTTGAACACGACTTCTGACTTGCTATGAATGGCTGTTTGAAATGGTTGTGGTTATGGTGTTGTTTATTTTATAAATAATTTTGTATTTCAAAAATATCCGACTTCATACCTACGTGGCGTTAACGGTATAAAAATGTGTGCATACATAATTACGCACAAACTATTCTCGATAGGCTGAATATTTAAGATTATCTACTTACGTGTACTTGTAAACTTGTTTCAATGCTTGAGATTTTTGTTGATGGTATTCAAATATTTATTTTCCTAAAATGTGTTTGCAAACGTAACTGAAAATATGTTTAAGTCAATATGTTTTGGAAGAGAGTTGTTGTAGAAAAAAACAATGAATTCCAAAGTATTTTAGAAATTTCCAGAACCTCCATAACTGGAATACGTAAACGCCTTACCTGCATGCCTAAAATAGGAATCACAATCAAAAGCTCTGCCAAAACATTACCAACCATATTTCAAGGAATTCAAAATACCCAGCACATTTTCCTCTAAGCGGCTTATAGTCCGCCATTTTCTCGAGACGCTTGACGACGACAAAATGGCGGCGATCGTTCCTTGCGCCGTTCAATTTGAATATAGAACAGCATACGTCGCGGGCGGGCCGTGGCTGTAACTCATCGGATTGTGTGAGATGGCGCGAGAATCGTAAAAATATATTCGTTTATTAGAACGAGAAGCAGTAGAGAAACCTTTCTTGAAAAACTGCACTCTCTTTAAATATAATAATGACCAAACTTGTGAGAAATTAAATTGCCAACAACTTTAGATACTGCCACTTTTGCTCTAAAGTTGTAAATTATCGAGTCATTTCAGAAAAACGAAAAAATTTAATTTTAAAGCAATATGGCGCCGATCCCTCTACCGGGATTAGTTAGAAAATTGAGATTTATACTTCCAACCACACCCCCGATGTTTAAAAAAAAAACGCACCCCGGATTTTTTTCTATTTAAATGTCTGCCCTTACTGGACTATAGGTTTATAAACCAAATTAACACAGACACAGACAGATTGACTGCCTATCAAAAACATCATCATTTTTGTGATTGAACTCTATGTAGGTAGCCATGACTTATTGTTTTTCTCTCTTACCTATATCTTAGACCAGCTACCACCCACTTATACACCACCAGCCTTGTCATTTTTTTCTTACAGTAATTGTGTTAATATCATAAGCCCTTACTGCTTCAGTTTATACTTATTAATAATTCCACTACTCCCTTCTCCATCGGTGTTCTGTTTGCAAGAGTAGAATCACCACCACCAACCTTAGTTTTTTTTTCTTACATTGATTGTGCGTTTATATTGTATAGGGCTTACTGTACTAGTAAATAATTCCACTACTCCCATCTCCATGGGTTTTCTGTTCGCAAGTGTAAGATCATAAGGCTACGAATATGTCGGTCAAGCCGTGGCTGGAGAAGATAGCGAACCACCGGGAAATTGTCTCGTAAAAAATGTAGCTTATTAATATTGTGGCGGCTTTGAGAAATAATATCATCGGGGAGGGCATGGGTTTCTACAAGGTTGAGACTTTGGCGAGGGAAGTACATTACAGTACTTATGGATTCTTTAACCAATACACTGCACATTACTTCTGTGTAAATATATGTATAGTAAATGTTTAGATCTTCGTCTTATCGTGTCACTAATTCTTTCGAACCAAGTGTGTTGAAAGGATTTTAAGTGCACCCATAAAAATCTGTAACTAAGCCAGTTGCACAAGAATTTCATAAGTGGATTATGACGGGCTAATTACGTAATTTGTTTAGTTTTTAGGGTTCCGTAGCCAAATGGAAAAAAAAGCAGCCAAGTGCGAGTCGGACTCGCCCATGAAGGGTTCCGTAGCATCCATTAACATAATATAAAGGTTTTTGTAGTTCGTCGAAAGGTAAATTGCGGTTTACGATTTATGACGTATAAAAAAAAAACTACTGACTAGATCTCGTTCAAACCAAATATCGTTGAAAGTTTGCATAGTAATGTACAACATATATATTTTTTGGATTTATCATTCTCTTATTTCAGAAGTTAGAGGGGGGGGGACCAACTTTTTTCCACTTTGGAAGTGTCTCTCGCGCAAACTGTTCAGTTTAGAAAAAAACGATATTAGAAACCTCAACATCATTTTTAAAGACCTATCCATAGATACCCCACACGTATGGGTTCGATGAAAAAAAAATTTGCGGTTTACGATTTATGACGTATAAAAAAAAAACTACTGACTAGATCTCGTTCAAACCAAATATCGTTGAAAGTTTGCATAGTAATGTACAACATATATTTTTTTTGGATTTATCATTCTCTCATTTTAGAAGTTAGAGGGGGGGGGACCAACTTTTTTCCACTTTGGAAGTGTCTCTCGCGCAAACTATTCAGTTTAGAAAAAAACGATATTAGAAACCTCAACATCATTTTTAAAGACCTATTCATAGACACCCCCACACGTATGGGTTCGATGAAAAAAAAATTTTTGAGTTTCAGTTTCAAGTACGGGGACCCCCAAAATTTATAGTTTTTTTTCTATTTTTATGTAAAAACCTTAATGCGGTTCACAGAATACATCTACTCACCAAGTTTCATCAGTCTAGCTTTTATGGTTTCGGAGAAAAATGACTGTGACACGGTCGGACAGACAGACAGACAGACAGACAGACAGACATGACGAATCTATAAGGGTTCCGTTTTTGCCATTTGGCTACGGAACCCTAAAAACGGAAACCTTATAGATTCGTCATGTCTGTCTGGCTGTCTGTCTGTCTGTCCGTCCGTATGTCATAGCCATTTTTCTCCGTAACTATAAGCTAGACAGATAAAACTTGGCGAGTAGGTGTAGACAGATACCATAACAATCAAGCTCAAATTTTATGTTTGCACTAATTTCTTGGACACTCAAAACCCACAATTCCCACAAAAATCCCAAACAATAGCCACGAGAAGTATTATTAATTTTGAAATTGCGGTATCTTGCGCCCAAGCACTTACAGCAATATTTAGAGGGCTCTTCATAAGCCGTTTTGTATGAAATCATTTTGCCGATACCCTCTTACACCCCCAAACCAACTTACCAATTCACCCCACTCATAGTATTATAGCCCTTATTTTAAAAGTAATAGGGGTGAAGGATTTTTCCGGGATAGCAATAAAATTGTGGGAAACTTTAACCCTGCAATGCGATAGGCACTCGACTCTTATAGGATAAAAAATACTTTAATTGTAAAAACGCATCACTGAATTCTGTAGTTTTTATTGTTTTAGATTTCCAGTTTTTTTTATTTGTGGTTGAAGTGGTGATATGGTGACCGTTGTGGTTTTTCCTGTGAGAATATAGATTTTTTTATGTGAAGTGGGCTGGGATCAGAATTGGAATAGATTGGGGCTTAAAATTGAGGCTTTCTCAAAAAAAGAATAATTCTAAGTATGTATTTACAAAATTTCATTTCATTTCATTTATTCACAAACAATTTACAAAAATCGTGTTTGAAATCACTTATATTACTAGACAACACAACACATGGTACACAAAAAGGTTAAACCGAAAAAAAAAAAAAAAAAACAAATAAATATGAGTTTTACTCGTTAATCAGCTATCTGGTTATCTTATTAAAAGTTCAGCTAATTTGGTGCTACTTGGGGCACTATCAATGTTGTGTGGATTGTCCACAATATTTATTTATTTTTAATAATAAAAAAATAAAATTTAACCGATTTTGTAAGAACTTTTTTTGATGTTTTTTTTGCATTACCACATTTTAAGGTAGATCTTCAAAATATTGACACTAACAAAAAAAAAAAACAATCATCAAAGAAACATTCAATTTACAATGTTGGTAAAATTAAACAACACCTCTACGACGACACCATTTGATGAGAATTATTTTTATCACTTTCAAAAATATCGACGTCGATATAAAAAGTACAGTCCAATCTAAAATCAATCATCGCGCTGAGTAAAAGGCTCTCATCCAATATTTTACGTTATCTCTCGACAGTTGAGTCCTGCGCTAAAAACCCAATACAGTATTGCTTTCACAGCGAAGTGTTGCGTTGACTTTGTGGGGATAAGACTACTTATCATCCAGTAAATGGTCATAAAAAAAAATCCTTTCATAAAAAGTTTGACCAATTTGAGTCAAATAAATTATTATAATATTATAAGCACTTTTAAAAATTAACGCGATTGTTACACGGATTAAACAGGTATTTATCGAGATTACCTTATAAATCCAAACATTTTGACCATGTAACAACAGCCGCGGTCACGGGCAGACTCAAAAAGTTAATCGCGAAAATACCCGTTTTATCAAAAGAAAAATGATCACTTCAATGATACCTACTTTTTTTGAAAGTGACGTTTTTCCTTTTTTATGTGAATACAATGGCTAAGTCACTTTGGGTTAGATTATAAACAATCAATTTCTTTTTTAGATATCACAAGTAATAATCAAAGGGTCGGGATGAGTACAGAAAGGGGGTGACTTTTGCCAAGCAACTACTTAGATGAGATAGATAGGTATTTTAATCTACGAATCACATCCCGCTGCTGAGCAAAGGTAAAAAAACTGTAACTTTTTTTTAACGAGATGGAAACTTTTAAGTTCAAAAAACACTTAACCTTTAGCTGCTTATCCACCCTATTTCACCCCATGCTAGGTCAGCGCGACAAGGCGCGGACAGTAACGAGTTTAACAGAATATGATTTTCCCGGATGAGAGCCGACGTTTTAGCGACGCTTTTTATATCCCCAAGAGGTTTTTGATGCAGACTGTACTTCGAGGGAATATGCGGGAAGGGTTTGCAGTTTTATTTTGGTGTAATTTTAAAAAGGGAACATCGGAGGAGAAATTTGAGGTTTAAGCTCTAGTAAATTTTTCTTATGCTTATGAGTGAAAGAGTTGTTGTAAAAGTATCGGTATCGTCGTTTGTCTTGAAAATCTTAGAGACCTTTAAGCATTGATAAAAACTTGTAATATGGTAAGCCGAGAAAGCGTTGACGAAACTGGACGCTTTAAAAAGATGGGAGGAGGCTCGATAGAAAAAACTGGAAATCTTTGGGAGAGGCTTTTGCTATTTGCTAACTGAGTTTAATAATTGATATTGATATACAATACCAAAACAATTTCACAAGGTATTTCAATCATAAATCCCTAACTGAAACTTGAACAAAAAAGCACCTGTCCGTGCATTAATCCTGCAGCATACTTATGGGCTCGACCACACAACACCGTATCCATGCGCAGATAAAAAATAGGCATAGTTCTTCTAGGCTTGGTCGCGCGGAACTGGCACCTAGACTCACCTAGTTTTAAGACTTTTCAAAGTGATCCTTGTGATACCACTGAATAAATAAATATTTGATTTGTTAGAGTATTGTTTTGAAGATAAGGGTGAAGTGTGCTACATCGTAGCATGCTACGACGTGGCGTAGAACTGCAATTTTATCTAGAAGTAGCTACGATAACAATATTACCTACTATATTTAATTATTTCCGTCACTCAACATTAAATCCTACCATTATGTTGTATATAGATAGACAGGTAAACAATGCGTTTATTTGTCTTAAATATAAAGATGCACGTCTTAACCCGCCAACGGTGACGTCGATTTGACTTACATCTTCGGTGACCCCGGTCTCACGCACCGGGTTTTTCAATGGAAGATTTTTCAGAATCCAATACTAACTGACAACTGTTTTTATTAATTATAAATTATTTGACAATAAAACAACCATACTTAATGAATCACAGCCTCATTTATTCACTTTTTCTTATGATTAGACAACTTCACATAGAACCTATCAAATTTGTTAGTTTTACACATTATCGCTTTCTAAACACAACAATCAACATATTTATGAAATTTTTCAGCTTTTTCAGTTTCTAGACTCTCTAAACTTACTTAAAATAAACAAAAAATGACATCCTGCCTAAAAAAAACAACAAAAAAAACTATGAAAATCACTTTTCTTCAGTCAAGCAAATACTGCAATAAGGCACTATATTATGCTCAAGACACAAATGTTTCTTGCTCTTGTGGCAAGTGATGGTGAAGTTGAAGTCAATGACAGTCTGTCGTTATCAAGCAGTTCATGGAGAAGTGATTCTAAACGATGCTGTTCCCTTTCGTACACCATGCTGTAACAAAGTTTATATTGAATCAGGATGAAGAAACATTTTGTGGTATTACGATAAAATTGATAAAATCATGCATTAAACTTACTGATTATAAAATAATGCAATGACACAATAACAAAAGTAAGCAAAAAATGTACATAAACCAGACAAAAAACGAAAAATCAATAATTTAACTCTGCATGTTTTACTTACATATTCGGTGACCCCGGTCTACCGCACCGGGTTGGCATCAAAACTCAGGAACTTGCGCCCACTCCGATTTCGTGGGCTGATCTAACGGTGGGGGAAGGGAAATCAGGCAGCTACTCAAAATCGCGACCAAAATCGGCGGCGGGGGAAAAAGTTATTTGAATTTTTCAAGTCACCCGGTCTCACAGACATATAGGTCACCGTTCCCGGGTTAAACCTACACATTTGCAAAAAACAAGGTTAATTGAAAAAACAAGGATGAATAAAAACTAAAATAAAATTACTGTGCATACTTCAGCGCATAAGCTTTGCTCGAGAGCAAACGCAAACGCTGGTTTTCAGCTATGAGAAGACAAGTTGAAAGAGATACTAAGCAACGGAATCGACGGAATAAAGTATTAGATTATAAAAGAGACTTAGTTTGGTGCAGTATACACATTCCAAGCAAATATAAATGTATAAGACGTGAGGGTGTATGAAAATGTGTTGCATAATTAGTCCGGTCACATTCTCTGATAAAAAAGGCAAAAACTGTTTTTTAAAGCGCTTTATAACAGGTGCGATACAGTGCATTGTTAGCAGTAAGTATGATCGCGGGCGCGATACCGCAAAATCATAACACGGAGATTTTCTCCTAAGCCGCGATAATTCCCCCTCCCCTCGCCCGCTGCCTTCCCCCGCGGCGCCTGAGCGTCCGAGCGCGCGTCAAACACAATTTTATGGCACGATGGACACTGAGCCGATTGCGGGCGACACGAGACAAGCCGGGCGGGAGAGCGAGGGAAGAAAAATGGACGTGGTACTTTTTAGGCGCTTGTAAATAAACTAGTCCGTAGTTCTGTCGCTATTTCTAGCTGGAATTATAATTTGTCTTATTGCCTACGAAATACTTACGACATTTTCCGGCATAACGACAATTTATTAGTTAAATTTGTATATAAGCCAGCAAAATACTCTACCATGGAATGGTTAATGAATTATGTCGCAGTAAAGTGATTTACGAATTTTAGTTTTTTCATGGTAGGGAGAAACTACGTTTTTTTTTAAATTTTCTATTTAATATATTTTTAGGCAGAGGTGCAAAATGCCAGCCCAACGCGGGACGTCAGTGCAGATATTGTTCCCCTAACTCAATTAGGTGTAGATTGCCAGAGCCCCCAAGCAGAAAATAGGCGAGTCTCATAAGTGATGGACGAGGTCTTCTTCGAGAAATAGGCTTCTGTTACAGTTTAAATAATATCTAGCATCAGTGATCACTTCCGGTGATTTATTATATAATTATTTCATTTATTGAAAAGACCAACAGCTGGTTATAATAAAACAAAGTCTCATAAACATTTGTCTAAGACAGCCAATAACAGGTTTCTCCAAATACAACAGAAAAAATAATCCTATTATTACCCATTCATATCCAAATCTTCCAAGATCCGTGCCACAGTGGTCACGTATTGGTTAAAGGGTAGGCGAATGTTCACAGATTATAAGCGCTATCTAGATCATACGAGGTGCTGGGCAGCTACTCAAACTGCAGGGTGGGGCTCAAACGCAACGGATTGTTGAAGATGCTGCAATTAAGATAATATTAGAAAGAGAGAAAGAAAATTGAAAGAAAAGGAGTAAAATTTATTTATTTGACATAACACAGGACGGAACATTACTTACTAAAATAAGCACAAAAAATAATTGTAACACAAATAATAAAGTAGGTACCTATCCTAGCACAGAATAAAGAAAGAAAGAAAAAAACAACTACGTCCCGCGCTACGTTACGTGTTATGCCAAATAAGCCCTGACTCAGCTTGTGCTGCTTTGTGGGGTAGGTATGATTATATAATATATTAGTGCTTTGCAAGATCACATAAGCACACATTATCATCAGCCTGGAAAAGAAGAAGAAGACCACCATCACTAGAACTAGACATTTAACCCTCACTTTGACGATCACGTTTCCACGAAAATAAAAATGTTTTGAGCGTTCCCTATTCGCTGACTTTCCGTGATATTAAAAATGTTATTGATCCATCAGAGTCATCAGTGATCAGCTTTTTTTTTCCTCCAGGTCATAGTCGCCATTTAAGAAGCTTTGTCCACCAGTGGTTGTCGGTTCTATGAGCTTCATTGCTTGTTTTATAGCATTTTAATGCATTATTTAAAAAAAAATGCAATTAGTTGTGAAGCTTATGCTGGCCCCAAAACAATTATAAGCCCACGTGTTCAAAACCAACAGTAAAAAGCAAATGAATGTTCATACAAACGCAGAGCAGCGTGAAACCGCATCAGCTTACGGCGGGAAATAATGAAAATAATATTATTTTATTTATTCAAACCACAGATAATCAGATAAAAGTATTAATTCCGATAAAAATATTAATAAAAAACGCTGGGAATTAACACTTGTTTCGATGATTGAAGTGTGAAATTAAGTTTATTGATTTTGGAAACGGCAGACATTTGAAATTTCTGTTTTTTATGAAGAGTATGTTTAAGACAGCTTTTTTCTAATTTCTATAGAAATGGGTATAGAAAAAAACTATATTCTTGACTTGTTAGGGCGAACCCTCAAATTAATGGTGAAAGATGGTGATTTATAAATATTTTTATATGTTGTACGTGGTTTATAGCGAGTAGGTATGTTACGTAGGTTTATCAAAACTGTTTTCCACTACATTTTATGCACGCCAACCTCTTCGTCTTTCACCTGTCAAGGTTGGCTGGTAGAAAATGCTGTCTAGCATTAAGCTCTCTTATTGTCACGTATTTTTGGTGCAATAAAGAATTAAATAAAGTTCAAATTTGAATGTGCCTTCAAAAATCTAAGTTACACGTTGTCACAAATACACCTTGCCAAAATATCAGCTTACATACCTTTTATCGCACGATTATCAGCTAATTATTAGTTGGAAAGCCTTTCGTTCGGCCGTGTAAGCGGTTTATCGCCCGGCAACTGGGCCGCTGATCAAGTTAAGTCCCCAAGATTCGAACAATTGGTGCGGATTCACCCCGCACTCGTTTGTGGTACGTGAGCGGGTTGTAGACAATATAAAGAGACATTTAGATATACCGATTTGTACGTTAAAATTGTAATGCATTCATTTTGCCTTACCGTTATTGTAAGAGCATATTCTACCGCTCATAGAACGCTGGTGGCCTAGTGGTGTCGGCTTGCCTTCTGATCCTAAGGAGGAAACTACGATAGTTTCAAATCCAGTCGTGTACCAATGAGTTGTTCTGCCCAAATGTCTATGTACATTGTGCCAGTGCTCTCAAACAGTGAAGGAAAGCATTGTGAGGAAACCAGCAAGTCGTAGAACCTAAAAAGTTCGAAAATAATTTGTCAAGTGCACAAAAGGCGCATCTTTGAGTTGCACCAAAAATCCTTTTACCATACAACACACACTTATGCAACAGTAACAAGATAAGAAGAAGTATGCACCGTGACTGGAGATCTAAGTAGTAAAATATTTTTTTCTTCTGTCACTCCCGCCGCCATTTTTGGAGTGCCAGAACAAGCTGGTGGTTACCTTGTGGTAGTTCAGTAGTTATAATCTTATTATAATTCTCCCAAGCATTGAGTCCTTTAAAATGCGGATTTTACCTTAAAGGCCGGCAGAGCATCATCAGCGCCTTTGGTGTTGCAAGTATCTATCAGCGACGGTGACCACTTTCTATCAAATGGCCCGTCTGCTCGTCTGCTAGTAATGGCAAAATTAAAAAGCAGCCAAGTGCGAGTCGGACTCGCCCATGAAGGGTTCCGTAGCATCAAATAACATAATATAAAGGTTTTTGTAGTTCGTCGAAAGGTAAATTGCGGTTTACGATTTATGACGTATAAAAAAAAAACTACTGACTAGATCTCGTTCAAACCAAATATCGTTGGAAGTTTGCATAGTAATGTACAACATATATTTTTTTTAGTTTTATCATTCTCTTATTTTAGAAGTTAGAGGGGGGGGGACCAACTTTTTTTCACTTTGGAAGTGTCTCTCGCGCAAACTATTCCGTTTAGAAAAAAACGATGTTAGAAACCTCAACACCATTTTTGAAGACCTATCCATAGATACCCCACACGTATGGGTTCGATGAAAAAAAAATTTTTGAGCTTCAGTTTCAAGTATGGGGGACCCCCAAATTTTTAGTTTTAGAAAAAAACGATATTAGAAACCTCAACATAATTTTTGAAGACCTATCCATAGATACCCCACACGTATGGGTTTGATGAAAAACAAATTTTTGAGTTTCAGTTTCAAGTATGGGGACCCCCAAAATTTATAGTTTTTTTCTATTTTTGTGTAAAAACCTTAATGCGGTTCACAAAATACATCTACTCACCAAGTTTCATCAGTCTAGCTTTTATGGTTTCGGAGAAAAATGGCTGTGACATGGCCGGACAGACAGACAGACAGACAGACATGACGAATCTATAAGGGTTCCGTTTTTGCCATTTGGCTACGGAACCCTAAAAATCATTTTTTGGTTAGGTTTAAATTGTCTGTAGATAAACTAAACTACGCGAATTATAAGGTTTTTATCGAAAGAAAAGTCGTATAGTATAAAAGACTGTCGCCACTTGAAGCACCCACCTAAGCCAGCGCACAAACTTACCTTACTGAAGTGTCCACAATGCGCAGCGCCCACAAATACGGATTTACTTAACTTTGCTCATTTTACCTATTTTCTTTGTTTGTTGTCTCTGGGACTTGCGGTATTAAAAGGTATTAGTTCGTTCAAGAACTGCTACTTACCTACTTATACTCCTACCTATATTGATTTTGTTCCTGGCTACCTTATTTTACCGAAATATTTATAGATATTTCGGGCCTAAATTTACGGATTTAGCCAAATTGATATCAGAACGGTTGTCTATACGAAAAAATGATCTTTTTCTTGTTATAAGTACAGATATTTTCCTCCATCCAGCACACAGCCATTTAGAATTTTTGTTTTCAGCTTTTTGATGTTTTCATATAATTATTATATCATATTGTTTTTTTTCTGTCTCTAGCTTATGGAACAAGCCTATGGTCCATCTGATGTTACGTGGTAACCATCGGCAATGCTAGCAAAAATCTATCATTAAGTTTTTTAAAATTTTCATTCTTACGCGACAGTAATTTCACTGGCACCCACACACTAAAAACCGAAACTCAGAAATTTTGCTTCACGACAGTAAAGTTGGTAAAGTAGAAAAAAATGCAGTTGTTATAGCCTCAACCTCAACTCACCTCTGATAATATTGTATTGATTGTTCAACCTTTAACACCTCATTAGACTTGAAAATCTCCAGCGGAAAGGCGAGCGACCCGCCAAATATGAATTTCCGTACCGCAATTTAAAAAAGAGATAGAAAATAAATTTTCCAGCGATAGAAAGGGATAAAAATGTTATTTGGAATATCAAAATGTGACTGGTAATTTCAGCTACTTACATATTTTTGCGCCATCAAAAGAAGTCGGTGTTTGAGGAATAATTTTGAATTGAAAATACGCTTTGGCGCCAAGCGCCTTTTGTGCAATCAATATTCAATGTTGGCAACACTGCTAGCCACGTTTGAATTTGGAATCAATCACTCTGAATTTCAAATTTTGAAGACGTTCCATGTGCAAATGTCGAGCGAAGGTTGAAAAACCTTGAATTTTGAATTTACATCTTTCTGCTAATAAACCTGAACTAATAAGGTTACTTACCTATTCATTTTTATTCTACTTATTATGCACTAAATCAAAACCAGCAGGTAGGTACCTGTTTATCTGCAATCTTACTTCTTGCTTGCTCTAGGTTATATGTTAAGTGGTAACCATCGTCTCTATCAAATCATTGCCTCGCAGGTAAGACAAGTAAGGAACGTGCCCTTCGATGCACTGCCCTGCGTCCATCAAAATAAGCATACACGCATCAGCTCACTTTCAACTTACTTGAGGTTCAGCATCACCTGCCTGTAATTTTACCTTACGACCTACTGACTAAAATTACTTAATTGTATAATTTCTATAGAATAAAAAAGCAGAGCATTAAATCTTCTAAAATAGGTCAACTTTTCATTTAAAATGTTATCCTTATGGATAATTTAAATTCAATAATTTTGTAGAGTCGGGAAAGAAGACTTAAGCTGCCATCTCCAGTATATGGGATAAACGAATTGAACTAAACGTTTACAAAAATTAAAAAAAGGCATTGGGGTGATTTGGGGTTCGTTCATTCAACGCAGCACCTCTATAAAGCGACATCTTTGATTCGTCTTTCCTAAAGTATATTAACGCCATCTATACAGATTCTCTTGCAACAAACAACGCCATCTATCAAAACTGATGTGAAGCAAGTTGAGTTGTAGCTTTCAAAGCTTTTTGCTCTAGCTGCAAAAATGTGGAAAGTTTGGTCCTCTTTCGTTCCTTCGACTATTAAAAACAGCGCCACCCATGGAAACTTTGTAGAACTAATTAGTAAGCCTATTAGATTATGAAAGGTTTTAGCATCCTTGGGGTTTGTGCTATAAAGCTAACAGAGAAGCTTACATGAATGTTGAGTTTCGAAGCTTTAGGCTGAGCTTTAGATGGCGTTGGAAGTCTCTTCGTTGTTATTATTTCTGATTATTGAGCCATTCAACTTGTTTGCTTGAATTTCTTAAAACAATTTTTTTTTTAATTTGGATAATTATGTATAGCTACTATTTTAGTTTTTTAGTATTTTTTTACTATTTATCTAATCTTGATCGATCCTAGTACCTACAGTTACATTAATTAGTATCCACGCTTTCATTTCTATATTTATAATTAGGTAGGTAGATAGGTATAATCTGTTTGTATACCAAGGTATTTATTGGATAAAAGTTTTCTAGAATTGTAGCTTTTTTTTATTAAAAGTTTTGTGGAAACCATATACCTAAGTAAACCAAAAATCATGAGCAGTTAGAAAATAAACAACAAATCAGAGATTTCTGCTACGACCGTCAATAGCTGTCCATCAAAACGCCATAGCTATCACCAAAAAACGTTACAAGATCGACATAGAAACACATTGTAACACCATAAAACCTCTGTAGCGTGTAGGGATGCCACCATTCAGTGTACCGCGGAACCCCATGCCCGGCGCACGTGTCGATTCCCATTCTATTTTCAAAAACACGTGTTCGACAAAAACAATTCGCGCCATTTTCAATTTAGAATGTTGGTCAAATATAATAGTTTCAAACAATTAATTACTTGACTCGTTCGAAATATGAAAAAGTGATTGTTTTAATTCAAATAAAGAATTGCAGTGATGTGTGTTCAAAATTATTGCATTGGGATTGTGTTTGTTTTTGCTATGTCAGTTGGATTTGTCCGGAATGGAGGTAAGTTTTTCATATTATTTATTTTCAATTTTATTAAATACAATAATCCACAGGTGAAATAAGGTGTCAAGAATCTTTATTTGGAAACACCAAAACACATCGTCTTTGTAGAGCACCGTATCTTTTATTTGTTTGTTTTTTAAGGTCAATTCAACACAAGGAGTTTGTATCTAATCAAAGTCATCTTAATCATTGACCTGAAGAAATCAACTGCAGAACATAGATCATCAGGAATTTCTTCTATTAAACCACGATTATCACTTCAAAACATAGCTTTAGGCTTGAGATTTAATTATTTGAAAGCATTTAAAATAGAATACAGTGAGCTATGTATTTTCATGTAGGTATATTTCCATAGATAGCTTTCTTTCCTGCTACACCAGTCACGTGACCCGTAATATACCCGCTCATCCGGCCTTGCAAGCAGGAACGCAATAAATAAAGCGAGCTTTTATTACCCGACAGCGCTAAAAGCAGGCATGCTTTAAATTCAGGTGAAATTGCATAATATCGTGCTATGTGAAGAACACTTATGAATTATTACCATCAGTTATTATAAATATGAACGCTAGTGAGTGTTTTGTAACAATTCATATTTGTAACGGTTCATAGAATATTATTATGCTAGTATTTTTTTCCCGGTAAGTACCTAGGTACTGACCGGACGGTCAAGAACTACCAGTAAAACGATAAAAACGATACCAACAACCTTTTATCGCGACTTTGCTATCGAATTCTACGAATAATCATTTCTTACAATAAAGAACAAAAAACGCAAACTATTGGTAACAAAAGTTGATAGCATTTTTATTAAAATGTAAGAAAACAACTCTTCAACTACTGCAGAAGCTAAAACGGGTTTTTATTGCACGAAATATCAATCTTCATCATTCATGGGTTTATTGATGGGTTAGTATTTATAGAGCCCGACGGACAAGGCAGCTGCCGAGGGCTTGCTATAAAGTTCAACCACATACCAGTTCCACTTCTGTTTAAATACATTCAAACGGCCATTTAAACGGTTTATTAGACCAGCTGTTCAATGAAATTAAGCCAAATGTGGTGAACTTCACGATTTTATAAAAAAATAAGTGTTTTTTCATAGTTTATACCTAAATTGTATTTCTGCAAAAGATTATCCATATAAATAAGCTTCATACTGGTGGTCTGAAAGGATGTTTTAACATCATGGATATTCATCGACATCATAAACCTATATCAGTCCACCGCTAGACGTAGAATTCTCCCAAATCGCGCCACTGAGCCCAGTCTTCGACTCTTTGCCTTCAGTGCTTGCCAGCTAAATTTTACAAATCGTCAACGTGGAGAAAACAATTCAGTTTGTATCATACTTCTTGTTTCAGATGCAGAACACACTACATCCAAAGAAACCCGACCAGAGTACATCCACCCAGACGGTCTCCTCACCTTCGACCCGTACCTCTCTGACATCAAACCACAAACCGAAGAAGATGACTACATACCTCTACCAGAAAACGATGAGACCGTAGACGGATTACCAATTTTCCTCGTCGAACCTTCAGATTCTTACGTACTAAGAACAAAACCGGCAACACTGATCTGCAGAGCAGCAAACGCATTGCAAGTCTTCTTCAAGTGCAATGATGTGAGGACTGATAAAACCGTTCAGTATGAACATGTAGATCCTATGAATGGTGTAAGAGTGGTGGAAGCTGAACTGAACGTGACGAGGAACGAGCTGGATGAGTATTTCGGGAGGAAGTACGGCTGTGAATGCTATGCGTGGAACAGCAAGGGTCGGATCAGGAGTCAGTCCGTCTTAATTCAGTTTGCTTGTAAGTATCTTGGTTCTCAATGTTGACTTTCTAGACACGCTAGGAAATATTTTGGATTATATCAAATGGGAACTCTCACGTTGATGTAATCCTAGATTATTAGATTAAAAAGCTCCTAAAACCATTGTCATTATTCTGACATCTTCTTATCGTACTATCGTATCGTATTCTATCTCTTTCGAACCAAGTGTGGTGAAAGGATTTTAAGTGCGCCTCAACGAGGCTTTTTTCATGCACCAACATAAAACTGTGATATCTTAAGATTTTTTTCCTCTCCTTAGAAACTTTAGGTATAGGCAGCCTTAAAAACTTCGGCTACTACTATAAAGACCGAAGCTATGTAATTCCAAAAATCTCTGACGTCACAAATCCTAGTTGGCTCACCCATGCACTTGGCGAAACGTGACACCAGATGGTGATACGAATTGCATTTCTAATAGCTGAGCTGGACACTATAATGATGTTACTGTCCTGTTAGATTGTACTAAGCCCTTGGTAAGGCATAGGGAAGGGGTAGATGGATTGTGGTTTGAATATCGATCCTATGGTTAAAGTCACACGATGCATTTTAGAATGCAATAACCGTTATGCTTCCAAGATTACTTTGCGTTTTTTGTTTCACTTTATAATACACTATGGTGGTATACCACGTTGAATTTATTTGGGAAGGGTTTGCAAAATGAATTAAAGTTAAAGAAAATATTTCTAAGGTTCAGAAGTTGAAAGCTAAATGACTAACAAAAGGAATTTTATAAAAAAATCAATAACCATTGACATGTTTAAGAAACACGTTTAATATATATAAAAGCAAAATGAAAACCATATAAAGATATCAAAAATTTAAATAAAAACGCTTCATCGACAGGTGGTAATAAATAACGATTAGTTGCATACATAAAATTGAATATTTATAAACATCTTTATTGAAACCAGACCTGAGGACAGAAATGCAAGCATAACTAAAACATGATAATTATATAGAGATACAAAATAAATTTAAATTACAGAGGTAAGGTTTTTTAATTATTTTTATTTATGACTTGACATCATTACCTTTAATTTCAGTTAACGAACATTACAAAGCTAGCGATGTTTTAATTAACGATTAATAATCATAGTTTAATTACTGATTTGAATAAAAATGTTGAGTCTCGCATTGAATCTCTTTTGTGAATATCCGTTAGTGCCGACAAAGAAGATATTTGTTTCTTCAAAGATATTAAATATCACGTCAATGGGAAATTATACTGTAGATATAGTATTAAGTTCTCACAAATTGAATAAATAATATAATGGAAGACTATGAAACATTTAATGTTGAAACATATGAAACTGTTGTTTTGTTTCTATGTGATATTTAATGATTACTTAAGGCCTGCGCACATCTAGGCAATGGTGATGGCGATCAGTAAAACGCTGTCAAATATCGCTGCCATATTTGACAATGTTTCAATTATCACCATCACAGATCGCTTAGATGTGCGCAGGGCTTTATAGCTCGAGGTAATAAAATAATCATAAGCGTTTATAGACGAATCAAAAGATGAAATAATACTAATAAATATAAGGTTACTTTCTAAAATTTACCACCGGAGGGACGAGAATCTAAAATTATTGATAAAAAGTATTGCGGTTCTAATACCAATACAACATACTATTAATTTTATCATAATCCATGGTTTACCTGGAATAACTGATTTCCACACAAAAAGTGAATTTATTACAACTAACACAATTATTGTCGCAAAATATTAAGATAACATAATAATTCGCTAAAAAAACAGCAAAAGTGAAAGATATCCAAACATTACCCTAAATCTAATAAACCATGTTTATACTTAAAATACATTTCAAGAAGTACGTACGTACTTAGCAAATAGCTACAAATATAAATAAAGTTGTCTCTGCAATCGTAAACTCCCCCACGACCAAAAATAAAAAGCTGCACACAATTAACGGGCAGCCATTGTCTCGAAATAACACCCTTAGCCACGCCATCATGCATTTGGCTGTTGATGAAAGGAATCATGACAGTAGTCGTGACAGTTGGTTGAGTTTCAGTTTTCATTTAGGCTGTAACTTTGGTAAGTTACCAACGAGTCAGAGCCAATCTTGTAACACTTTGATGCTTATATGTTTCCCATTAAACTCATAAGCATGAGTTTTAAAATAAAAAGTATTCTATCGACTCATCTTCCGAGATCTTTGAGTGTCTAAATGGTTAGATAAATTTTAACTACCGCACACTTCTATGTTATACCTATTGGGTGTTATTAATAATCCTGGCGTAGCGTTGGACTAGTTAATCCGTCTCGTTGTCTCTTGCATTGACATGCAATTGTCAACTCGAGCAAATGTGACAAAACACGGATTAACTAGTCCAACGCTACGCCAGGATTATTAATAAGACCCATTGAGCTTAGTGATATGGTTTTCATTACTTCTTTTAGATCTACTATAAAGATTAGCTCAGACAATATTTTCTAGATCCTCTTTACAACCATATCAGTTGAATACTGTAACAGTTTGTTGCGATGCCTTAACAGAACAGAAGTTATATTTGAAATTCATTTACCTATTGTATCATTAATACATATAAGTGCAATAAATTTTTAGAATTTTAATCAAATCTAACAAAAATAATTGCAAAAATAAAAGCAGATTGAAAATTCAAGTTAAGCTTCATTGATACAGTTAAGGGTATGAATATCATATAATTTTTAACGGGTGCTTTTATTTCATCCCTCGTTTTGGGGTGGCCTGCAACGGAACCATTATGTAGAGGAAACATTACTTCCGCTCGTTAACTCGAGCACTTTGCACTTTGATAAATGCTCACTAGCTTTTTATTTCTGAGATGTTTGGGGTGATGGCGGAGAATGATAGGCCAGTGTCTTTGACTCTTTCGATACGCCCAATTGCCAAGGGTTCTTGAAAATTTCATAAAAAAAAGTGTAAATCTTCTTTTACATTGTTGAACATCAAATTACTTGTATTTTTTGTTTTGTAGTTGTAAGTTATCAAAACCCTTCATCAATTGCTACTATAAATCTAGGCTTGAAAGTATTTACGTGTAGCAAAACGAGTTTGTTGGAACATGTGCTAGTGACGTTACTTTTTATTATAAACAAGTTAGGGTATCGTAGTATTTTTAAACTGTCTCAGAAAAAGATCGTGACAACCCAAAAAATATAATTTAAAAACTAAGTGGCAGGTATTATAAAAAGTTAAACAATTCAGGAATACTTATTTATAAAGTTCAAAACACTGGCACTGGTAACATTGCTTAGCACGTCTTTTTCAATAGGATTGCTAAGTATGAAGGGTGTGAATCATAGTGGAAACGAGTGGCAGTCAGAATCTATGACACTTCTTCGACATGCTCAGTTAACTCTTTAAAAATACTCAGGGGTTGGATCAAGATTTATAATTTTTAATAGAATCGGAGCTTTTTGTAATTCTCAATACGTATAAAACTTTGCTCATTTTGATTTTTAATGCAGGTAAATGGATTCCGATTCTCGCATTAATTTTTTTCTTTGTATAATAATAATGTTTTTGTTTGTTACTAAGTCTACGTTTACAGTCTAGACATCAAGACCCAAAATCAAAGGATCTGAGAGGAAATATCTGTGTTATAACAGTATGTGTATGTTTGATTTTGTTGTCTCAATGTTGTTGTTCTGTTGCGTTGAAGAAAACATTGCTATTGACAGTATTATGATCCATTGGTTCTGTTTTATGGGAATGAATTTGTTACCACGCTTTTCTCTCACCATTGTGGAATATGTGGAATGTACAGTTCGACACGCTCGCAGTCACACATTTTTTGTTTATCCGAGCTCATTAGTAGAATGAGCTTTTATATCTGTAGACTCTCTACCTGCGCTGTCTTTTCTGTTGGTGTTTTTTGTTGCCGTTTTTAATTAGGTTGGTATTAATTATTAAGTTTTGATTTGGGGTCATCGCTTGCAGCCATTTGAGCTCCAGATACTATTCGACTCATGATTTCAGACCATAATTGACTACCTTGAGTATATTCAATGAGTATTTTTCTTACGAAAAGAAGATACTTACTAAACTTTATCACAGCACATTGGAAACTCTTCTTCACAACAATATAACCTTTATTCACCAGACATTAAGAAACAATTCGGGCTGCAGCCAATCTCAACGACAGTGGAATCAGGAAACGGAGCCACCTTCAGATGCAGACCGCCACCAGCCGAACCAGCGCCTACCATCCGATGGACGAGGAATGGACTGAACCTAGAGGCTACTGACGAAGCCTTGGTTCTACCGAAGGTGGAATTACAGGTTAGGATATTGACTACTTGTTCGTTTTTGCCCGTGTAGAACAAGTAAGTACAAAAGTAGCCAACATCAAAAGTAAATGATGATCCGACAGAGTGTTCGTAGTTTTATGTTCTTTATCAAACTATGCTGTTGCTCTCATTATGTATGTGCCACTTTAAACCCCTCAAGTGTTTGCATTTCTCATTCAGTCAGTCTAATTTATATCTGAGTTTCATTATAACACCAATATAGCTCGTGATAAAAGAAATACTTTGGTGGAATCTTGGTAATATCTAGATGGCACCACACTGGAACTTCACTGCTATTATTATTATTTAGTAAAATGAAAAATCGGTGGGTACCAAGCCGTAGTTTGTTGCCTCTTCTTCTAGACTTCGTCGCGTGGAACTGGCACCTAGACTCACCTAGATTTAGGACGTTTCAAAGTGATCTTTGTGATACTACTGAATGAATTTGACTATGACGTTAATTCGATTCCAGGTAATAATTTCTAAAACGGTAAAGTATGTTTAGTTTACCATAGGATCGAATGTCTAATTTCCCATACCCACACTAGCTGAATAGTCTAGCTTGTGTTTGTTTACCAGGTCTAGCATCTGATTTTCTTCCAGGACATGGCTAACTACACGTGCATTGCGGAGAACATCGCCGGGCGCCGCGAGTCTGATGTTGCTGTCTTGTCTGTGTACGGTATGTTTTCATACTATCCTCAGAAATTAGTATTTTATTAGTAGGCGTGTTATTCTTTAGTGTAAACTATTTTCTTAGCCGTACCGACTTCATTTCTTCATTCATTCCTGACTAGTTTCTTAGTTGGTACTTCATTCTTAAAGAATCGTGATCAACCAGGTGTCGTTCTGCAGGCGTTGAGGCTGTCTTTGACTCTTTATCCTGTAGTTATCTGCACCACACTGTAGAGGGTTTTTTTGCTGTCTGAAGCTGGTCAGACCATCTGGATTTTCACGGGATCATCTACTAGAATCTCAAATCTTACTATAGACGGCGTTAAAAATTCAATTAAATGTTTTATTGAGTTGCGAGCTATATCGAGATTGAAAAGTAAAAAACCTGAAAATAGCTCCCCTGTTTTTTTTAGTGTATTTCGTATTTATAACTTAATAATTCATGTAAAATCTATGTATTTAGGTGTTGACAGAATACCAGCGCATAGCTTCTTCACAGAAGCCACAGGTATTATGCTGAGTCAAGGCCCTTTTGCTATTATAGCAGACAGAAATAGGTAATTTATGGGTGCCTACTGACTATGTAGTAAATAAATAAATGTCTATGTCTTTGTATTTCCTTAGTGAACGGTGGATGGTCTGAATGGTCAGCCTGGGCGTCATGCCGGTGTAACGGCGACGTGAACGGACGCCGTCGCACGCGCACGTGCTCGGAGCCGCCGCCGGCCAATGGCGGCGCGCCCTGCCGCGGTCTTGGCGCGCAGAACGATGATGAATGTCTGAGGTGCCAGAGTGGTACGTTACAGTTACTCATTGCGTCTCTCTGCATCAATAAAATTAATAGATCCCTGAAAATTTTAAGATTTTGTTAAAGTATGTAGAAACAGGAGTCGTGTAAGCCATAGCCCGTAAAAAGAATAAAGGTATGTATAATTTTGTCCAGCTGCGAATCTGTCTTATTGCTCCGGAGACCACAAGTTACATAAAGACAAAGAAAAATTAGGCTTACTACAAGGACATAAGAGTTACCAGTGTTTAGTCTGATGTGTATCATTATGTATCTTGCACACAGTGTCCTGAAGACAGCTAGTAGTAGTAGTAATTGAAGAAGTTATAAAGGAATAAACTTTGGGAAAAAAGAGAAGATAGTTTGTGAAGTATTTCGATCATGCATGATGATACGTCATTTCAAAGCTGAAGATAAAAATAATTTAGTCACTTGAACCGCAAGGATCACCCTGAAATATTTTAAACTTAAGTGAGGGTAGGTGCTATTTCTCAGGGATCCAGCCTATTAGAAGAAGAAGCAAGATACTTATGGCTTGGTTCCTACTGTTTTGTTGTATGATCCTTCTAATCATCAGGTCATCATTAAAATGCGAAGAAGGATTAAAATGATGGCTAACAAGAATGTTCTCCAGTAGGAACCTGGTCTTCTTGGAGCTCCTGGTCTTCTTGCAGTGGAGACTGCGTCAGGGTCCGAAGACGACAGTGCGCTGGGGCTTGCTCAGGGTCCACTCTCCAGCACGCCAGCTGCGTGGATGGACTCTGTTCTAATGGGATGAGTAAGTACTGATGCTGAAAACCGATGGTACATGAGCTTTTTCTGGATTCCTCAACATACATTTTCATAAAAATCACGCCACACCATCTTTCTCCACGCCCAGGAAGATTGGCAGACAACGCTATTAGCATTCAATCTTCCTAGCACTAAATAGTGTGAAAGTTTTAAAATAAATAAGATAAATAACATAAATAAATAAATATTAAAGACAATCCACACAACACTATCTAGCCCCAAACTAAGCAGAGCTTGTAATATGGGAACCAGATAGCTAGGCTGCTTCTAGGTAGGATCTGGAATTTAATACCTCATCAACTAACTTCACTCAAAAGACAATACAATTTTGTTGTACTCGGGGCAATTATTAAAGTAAGTTTATGTGACTTAGTACACGGTTTTGTTATTTTGCTGAGACAAAGGCGTGCGAAATCCAAATAAAGGCCGCAAAGTTCACAGTACCATTTAACACAATTTATGAATCAACCTAACAAGGTGCGAATAAGTTCTCACAACAACCAACGGAACCCAAAATGTTTAATTTGTTTGTTGTTCATCAAGACCCCACATCCTTTCTCACGAACTTCAAGACAAACATACACAATGAAGGTTGCCTCAAATTGGGTTAATTAGAACACCAATTTATTCATCAACGGATAGGCCTGACTAGGTCCAAAATAAAATACCTACCGTCAATTTGCTCAATATGTTAAACAAACATTTTAATCGAGGGCAAACAGTTAGGTCCTACATAGTCCCATACGCGGAACGACGGGGAACGCGATAATATAGTCCAATCATTGACAACTTCTATGACGCAGCTGGTGAAGAATTAATTTAATCTCCGTGGTGGAACAAAAATGTTTACATTCATACTAAAAATACTGGCTGCCTGAAAGCTCAATAAAAACACAATGGTTTTAAATATGATTTAAATAAACACAACTAACCTTTTCGGGCCACGAGCATAGACTAAGTGGACCACCTTCTGTGAGGTTCCTAACACACAAAGAATAACAACAGAACCACCAGTTCAGTGTTTTTACTCTATCGGTTGTTAAGATTAGGGGGTGTGATTTTTGGTTACGCTACTATTGCTTCTAGGTTCACAACTGTAATTCACGACACGATAAAAATCCACTCAATACATCAGCATTTTTGGCAAATAATATTGAAGATAACAAAAAAGACGTAACATTAATTTATTTCCTAGGGTTCTACAACAGTAACTTGACGTTATACGTGGGAGTTGGTATCACAGTGGCCATGCTCGCAGCCGGAGCAGCCATACTGTATGTCTGGTGCAAGTACAGGAGTGCTAGGCCTGGATATACTCCTGGGAGACCAGGTAATTGCTTTTCAGTATAGTTGTGGTTACCGACAAACGTTGGGGAATAAAGGTTCTCGAACGGCGAAGACGAAAATTAGGGCACCCATCCACCAGATGAACTGGCAACATTGGGAGGCCTATGTCCAGCAATGGACTTCTTCAGGCTGATGACGATGATGATTGTTGTGGTTATATGAAATCTTATGACGCCCAGCAGCAAGATGGATGTACAATATTTTCAAAGTCACGAAGCCGACTTGGGTAAGAATGACACACGATCGTAGTAGATGGCATAAACTGTGGAAGGTATACCCAGCAGAGGGCGACATGACGCTGTTGATGATGGTGATGATGATATCTGTACTATATTTTCAGCTGTAAGTATAACATGTAGCAATGAAAAATATTAAGCTGAGAGTTTTACTACTTATGCGGTTTAATTAAGCAAAGTTCAAAGTCTTTTCGTTAAATCTGTAGAAGAACTGATGGTTCTTCTTCACAGATCTAACTAGTAGGACCCAAATCAGAAAAAGGTTTTAAAATAAGACCCATGAACCGAAGGGCAGACTGTTAAACTGCTGCATACCCCATCAATCAAAAACAGCTTTATTTGGAGAAATCTGAAAGATTTGATTTTCTTCCTAGGTATCCCGAAGTCTAACAGAAGTGACAAAGGCAACACTGGACCAGACCTAACCAGGACTTGCAACGAGTACTGGATGCAAGGCCCTGACAACCACTATGACATGCCACACGTTCGAGATAGGTAAATTCTTTATGTAAAACGTTTCACAGGACAGGTTTTCTTGTAGAATTGAAATCAAATGTATTTATTCGTTTGAAGTATTAATCAATATTGAAAATCTTCTTATTTATAATAATGTCAGAGACTGACATGCAAAGCATGCATTCTTGTCATGGTATCACTGGTTGTGGTGAAAGGATTTTGAGTGTGCCTCTGAGAGGGTCCTCTCGTGGACTCAACGCATATTTTTTTGCATGATTCTACGTCATTGGATCCGGTTTGTTTAACATTTAATAAAAGTAAACAGTTGTGGTATACAATGAGGGTAGTTTTTTTGCTTTTATTTTTGACTCGTTTTCAGTAAACTGTGTCTACGGTAAAAATTGATTTTAATTGAATAACAAAAATTATCTAAATTTAGCATTTTGAAGGATTGTGATGAAAATGTAAATGTAAAAAATGATAATACCGATGATATGCAATTTAAAAATTTTGAAATAGTCTAACTTTGTAAAACTGACCATAGTAGTATTATTAGTAAAAAGAGACGAATGAAAGAAGGACAGTAGAAACACTCAATATTTTGATTGTCGTAGCTATTCATCACCATTCGGGAACCGAAGTCGACAGCAGTCGTCAGGTGGAAGCAATCACTACGAGATGAAGCCATATAGTCCATCGGGGGAATCCGCGTCGAGCTGTTATACTAATTGTAAGTATTTCTAACTATCACAACACTTTCACTATCACAAATTAATAAAGAGTTTTTGAACAGTATTATAACTTCTTGACTTTGGATGTGGTATTAATATAAATGTGGTAATTCTGTGTTTCTGTATGTGCTCTATGTTTTTTTTG
The DNA here is from genome assembly GCA_947578465.1 of Thera obeliscata. Lineage (NCBI taxonomy): Eukaryota > Metazoa > Arthropoda > Insecta > Lepidoptera > Geometridae > Thera > Thera obeliscata. The sequence continues at coordinate 13,881,539 of OX387912.1, read as the reverse complement.
TCTTTTTTGATTTCTTGTATAGCCGTACCGTTATTCGATGTTCTTCTCTTTCTGTTGTTTCGTTTTCTTTAAACATATAGTGTTTTTTAGGAAAATGAAAAAGTTATCTATCTATCTATCAATGTGTTATCATGGTGGTCCAACATTTTATTGGTATTTCGAATCTATTAATTTAAATAGTACCTATCATTTTTCATCATTCAATCAAGGAACAGAAATAACCTAATCCAATATCTTGAAAACAATCTATATCAGATAGTTTTTTACTTTTCGTTTATAGGTTAGCTAATAAAGTGTGTACTCTTCAGTTTAAAACCTGTTAATAAGACCTTTATTCCACAGCAAGAACAATCACATCAAGATCAAGTGAATGTTCCTCCCAACTCGCCGAGCTGGTCACAGCATCACCTACCTCCCTCTCCAAAGTAGACGTAGCAGTGACGCTACCTACAGGACACAATAATATAGACACTAGCTATAGAGATAGAATATGTCTGACTATCGTAAAATAAGTTATAGTGAAAATGTTAAAAAAGTTTTGTGCAAATCCATACCGGCTGCGCCAACAATAGATGATTTATGGCGGAGTCTTTTGGATGGTAAATCCAATACAATCACGTAGTATTATATGAAAAGTTATATTTGATTGGATATATTAAAAGCTAAAATTGAGTAAGGCCTTAACTGTTTATTTATGAGAAAAAGTTTTGTTCGACTTTTCGTAGTTAATTATTATTTTGGCTTTATTTATCTTTTTGTGTAATAAGTAAGTGTTTTATAGGTGACATAAATGGTCTAAAATAACAATAATATTGCTTGTTACTACGTTGTCAAGACTGAATGTAATTCAATAAAACCAATTTTGCCAATTTTGTAAGCATTTAAACTTTTTTATAAGCATTTGTTTTTGTAAAATTGTGAACATAAACTTTGTAAGTAGCGTAATGTAAATATTGTATTGTAATCTGTGATATTTAAATATTTCATGTAAATGATTAAAGTGTACTAGTATCGTAAAATGGAAGTTTTTTTTGAGATCATCCATTTAAAAAGTCAATAATAAAAATCTTAATAAGAAACGAATGTTTTTTATAATTATTTCCCAAGATTTAAAAGCTGAGCGGTATTTGAACCCACGACCTTCTTGGTACTCAAGGCTGCACTGACCACTGCTTCATCGGATCTTATTCACGCATTACGAATGAGTCTTAGAAACTGTAAATCCTGCTCGGCTCTTAACTTTTGGGACATTATAAAAATCTTTGTGATTTCCTTATGTGTAGTAAACACTATAAAATCAATAAAAAATAAGAAACAAATAGCAAGAGTTATATAATGAGGCAGGACCTTATAAAGACAGTCATTGGTTTCCAAAAAAACTTAAGGCCTGCGCACATCTATGCGATGGCGATGGCGATCAGCTGAAATGCTATTATATAAAGCTGTCATATTTAACGTTTCAGCCGATCGCCATCGCCTAGATGTGCGCAGACCTTTACAGACACAAAAAAAAAAATCAATCGGCTAAAAATATTCAATCCAATAATAACACCATGAACACAATCTTCCCAGTAATTCCCGTCAGTTAGGCGTCAAACCAAAGTGATTCATGAGACCACCCAACAGAACCTAAGTGCACCAAACTTGAAACCATTTAAAGTTAGATAACAGCTGAGCAATGTGCTTTTATACCATCCGGCTGCTGCTAATGATCTCGCCTCTTAGAAAATAATAAAAATAAATCAATACTCAATACATTTATTGCGTAAACATGGTTTAGTTTAGGTACATACATAGTTCTTAGGTGTAAGTCAGTTTCACATGAACCCTGTTTACTGAATCATTCAGTGGTCATAATAATTTGATTAAAAAAATAATTTAAAAAAGTTGAGGCTCGCATTTTCAGCTCCCATTATCACACCTTGTCTTCAAAATGTATTAACCAACTCCTATTTAAAATAATTCTCATTTAGGAGTCAATTAGATATAAAAATATCTGCAAAAGAATGTAATATCCAGATTGATCCCAAAAAAAACCATTAAAATAGGTTCAGCAGTTTGGCCATGAAATGAAATCGGCTTCTCAAGTTTTTTAATCTTTAATTACGAACTCTATGGAGCCTTCTCTATCGAGTAGGAATCCTACGCTTTGTCTTAAGGTTCGCGGTCACTAATTTAGAACTTTTTTTACGTATCAAATAAATCCTACGCCGAAACGTCACACAAACAATACACTGGTGAGACAAAAAACCAGAGCCAGACAGAGCTTGTGGTAGGCCTTACTGGTCCATTATTACTACAAGTTGTTTTGCTGTGATTTGTCAAAATTACCTACGTACAACCTACCTGTGAGTCTTGTCTGTAAATACTAGGTATTTGTTTTACTCCCAAATGTCGTGAGTACAGTCGTGCAGTCGTTTCTTCTAAAAATCTCGCGTCTCAAGTAACAAATCGATGTTATTTTAGTATCGTGCCATTAGTCAAAACGAAGTAAAAAGAGTTCAAAGTTCCCTTTTAACCGTGCATTTGTCAGTTCAGTCCTAATTGGAGCCGTTGAGTAGTAGCTTAGTGAGCTTAATTACTTTGATTTAGGGGTTTTAGATGTAGAAAGAGTAGATCAGAAGGAGTCGGGTGCTCACAATTTTACGATAAGTTGCTCTAAAATCTAAATCTATGTTTAGCGATAAAACTTTTTATTTAAAAAATCGGGATAATAAACGAAGGTGGCGCCAGTTACGAAATACATTACTTAGTGGCTTATTATAGTAATTGTAGATTTCAGTAGTTAAATAAAAAGTTTTTTTTTATTAACCTTTATGTACCGACGTGTGGTCTGACAGACACTTTGACCGTTCACGATTCCGAGTTACCTAGTTTAGCGTAGTTGTATTACCCTGCGCTTTTGTCTACCCCTCCAGCAGTCACCCAGGAGTGTTCATGGAGAGTTTCAATATTGGTGCGCGCGATATGGGTAAGTTATGACTTTTAAAAGATCGCGAGTGGACTGTGAGACCACTCGTCGGTACTTACGTAACTTTTTTGGATTTTCTTGTTTCTCATTTCATATATTTTTTTCAATTATTTACAATCTTATGACACAATTAACCAACCAGGGTCTTCAGGCACTAAACGGGCAAGGTCGAATGACAATAATAGTGTTCCTGTCATAAGATAATATTCAACACAACCATCATGAAGAAATTTTGGCAAAATGGTGAGAAGACGGCTGCTAATCAGACTCTGAGGACTGTGTAATGTCATAGTTTTCTGATGCCTCCTGTTTGGATTAGGTGTTATGATTACTCTCACAAGTCAAGAGCAAGAAATCAAGCCTTGCCGTCAATGCAACAAGCCTATCTCCAAAGGCTGTTGTAACTGCCTTATATACCGATTTAGATGGCTTGTGATTTTATAGATAACGGTTGATTATGCCTGCTTTAATGATGACGATAGTTTAAAATGGGTTTTATCTATAAGAAAAAAGTATTTTTTTAGAACTTTTCTTAAGTTTAATTATAATTCATGTGGTTTTAGTAAACCACTATATTTTTCAATGAAATATCTTTTGTTTGTGATTTATATGCTCATAATTCATAATGGATGTTGAAACATTTCTAGTTTGTCTTAATTTAATAAACACAGATGTATAGACATGACGTAGGAATAAAATTTATGTCAAAATACAAGAAAATCACTGTGATATTTAACACTAAGCTATGGTGGACTGTCAGACCTCACGTCGGTACTTATGTAACTCGAATAGCACGTCGGTACTTAAAGGTATAAAAATAATGGTAATGTAATTTTACCTATTTATCTTCATACCTCAAAAAAGTCGGTCAGTTGTAATAAAGTATGAGGTGAAACATTTCTAAGAGAAAGGCAGCAAAAAAAAATAATATAGTAAATAAAATAATTATGCCTGACGCTTTTAAGCGGCTCGCTCAAAGTCTCTTGTCACTGTCATTTTCATGTCAACAAATAGAGATGGCAACAAACTTAGCGGTCTGCTAAGTTAAATGACTGCTATAGAACCATTATAGCGTAAATCTTCAGCAGTTCTAGTTTGCTCCCGAAAAATTATGTCCCTGACTCATCCCCGCACTAAATGGCCTTGTTTTCGTATTACGCACGATTCTAGGAAGATGACATGGTTAGTAGGCAATTGTGAGACCAGAGGACTTGTGACTCAGATTCTGTGGCTGAAAATAGCAAAGGGACCTATTTACTTATTCATCTTTTGACTATATCGCTGATTCCTTGGTTCGAAAGAGCAAGAACCATCAGGCATCATGTATTGTGGTTTAGATTGTCCGTGGCAGTACTGCGCGGCCCTGACGGATGACCAGCGTTAGTTGCTAGCCAACTAATTTCACGCTGATTCAGGGACCGTTTTGCAGCTCTTGGCTGTTTATCTCTTGTATGTAAGTCTTTTCTGTTCTTTCAATGTAAGTATCTATAAAGATATTTGGTAGTGTTGTTACTATGGGCAGACAACTGTACCTCTATGTCCCGAGAACTGAAAATCTATTTTTGCTAGTACTTAATTACTGCTTAATTGAGTGTAAGTTGAGTACATACTCAAAGTATCGATCACTGGACTAAACTCGATACATGAATGATTGAGTTCAATCGATGCAATGATGTCCGTCGGCCACATAACGAGTAAATTAATTAATAAACAGAAGGTTGACGTCCGTTCTGGCCCTAATCATGGTAAATAGGATGCTCCTAATACGGACTAAATTATGTGTCATTACATCTGGAGCACTTATCTAAGCCCTAGAGGTTTTAGAATCTAGATTATAGAACTACTTTCTTACAGCAGCGAAACTTTTCCCCTACAAACAGTCAGCACAAATATTGAATATTAATATTCACTGTACCTAGCATCTAAATCACATAAGTGCCTAGCGAAAAATCTAAAAACGTCGATTTTTGATATGTTATCTTTCACTGTTTATAAAGACTGACTGAACTTATTTCTTTAATAGTTCTGTGGGCCTATTACACCTACCTAATTTGGCTTAAGCACGGTTTTTTAAACAAAATTTTGTGGGGAGATTGCATATCTTTTGTTGCAATCAAACCCTTGTCGCATTTGTCAGTTTGAACATGATTTTGAGGTTTGATTGCAATAAAAAACTAAATAATATATCAAAATACCTATAACTTTAACAAGAAACGATTGCAACAACACCTAATGCTGACTTAATAAACATGAGATGAATAGAAACTTCGCTTTGTCAAACTAGGTACTATGACAACGGATAGAAATAGAAGTCATAAAATGATGGCAACAAGATATTGTGATTGCTGTTTTTTTGTTAGTATCAAATTTTTGATAGCAACAAATTTACACGATCAACCAGCAGGGCTGCAATCAACAAGAAAGAAAGAAAGAGCGGGAATAGAATAATAGAATAGAATAGAAAAATCTTTATTGCACCTTAAAACTAACAATGGAAAATCAAGTAACAATATTTTAACACATACTAATGTTACATACAATGGGAGACAACCTTTGGCTGTAGAGAAGCGTGTATTAAGATGGTTGGCTAGGGTGCACTAAGAAAATAAATAAATATTTTAGACAAAATAAAAATTACATTTTATAAGAAACTAGAAAATTTTATATGAACTCTGTTTTCCACCTGTAGGTATTACAGGTAGAAAACAGAGTTCAGATCACCGACCGCAGGCAATGTGCCCAAAAGGCTGGCAACGTTACCTCTTTGAATAGCTAAGCTAATTCTTTGCCCTAGGTAAGCGCCAGCCCTTTGGTCACCAGTCTCAACCACCAGCCTCTTGGATAATTCTTCGAATAGAAGCCACGCCTCTGGACCCCATGGTCCTAGCGTTTCCACCCCAAAAGGCAGAAATATGTATCCATCGCCGATTGATGCATATTTCCGCCTTTTGAGGTTTTCCGCTGCCGTTGCCGCCGCGCCCGCCGCTCTTGAAGTGGACGATACGTGTGAGGCAGCCAACGTATCCACGCAAGTAGCGTCCCACACCAAAGGCCTGCCCCGACTCCAAGGTATCAACGACATCCCGTCGGGTCTCTTTCCATCATCACGTGTGATACCGTTCGGCTCAAGAATGGCCGGCACGTGAATGGTGGCTAGAGCCCTACGGATAATGTCGTTGAGGCTTGCATGACGGGATTGGCGGCCTGCACTGCGGCGACAGGACAGTCCGTGGTGACCATGCCGGTCAACGGAGCTGCCGCAGTGGCACTGATGGGGTTCATTGGTGGTGGCTCCAATTCGAATGCTGACAGCTAAAGAAAATGTGGTGTTATCCAAGAGTGTTCCAATATTGGCAGAAGGCAGTGCATGGAGCCAGAAACCAGATTCCCGAGTGCCAGAGGCAATGAGGCGAGCCCTTTCTGCTAGCGTAGAAGCCGACTTTAAAAGTTCTTCTTGCAGCATCTTGCATATAGGCTCATCCCATTGCCTCTGTAGATAGGGTTTCTCGGGAATGGTTTCTGCAGGGCAAATTAAACTCCAAGCGCTCTTAGCCTCATCTATTGAATTTATTTTAATATTTCCCAAAGATGGAAAAATAATTTTTAAAAATAATTTATTTGTGCTATGAACCGAGGATAAAAATGCCGGGAGAGAAACACTTGAAATTTTTCGAATACCCAGGCCCCCGAACCTTATTGGAAGGGAAGCCTGGCACCAGGAAACATCAGACAATGGACAATTTAGAATTTTTACTAATACATTCTGTAATGCTGAGTCTAAGCTTGTTAAATGATCTCTTAAGATCCAGACTGGGCTACATCGCAGAATATACGTTAATTGTGGTACAAAAAGGCAAAAACGAATAATATGAAAAGCCATGTGACAGTGAATTTTGGTTAATCTTTCGGTATACTCCTCGAACTTTGCACGTTGCTCTGTGATGAAAGAAGGAAACGATTCATTTAAAATGGGGGCACCTAAAAGACGGAGGGATTGTTTTGTTAAAATTTTTATGTTTGGAGCCAAAATATTAAAGTTGTCAATGATATTATTTCTGCGATTTGTTGGTACAGAATCAGCGATGAACAGTTCACATTTTGAAAAGTTTAGCACCAAACCAATGCTTTGGAACTTATCAGTTAAAATTTTCAAATCTGCCAAAACTGTTTCTGCGTCGCCTCCTAAGGTGCCATCGTCAAGATACCACATATTTAATTTAGATTTTAATGACGATATGATGGGATGTATGGCAAGACTGAATATGGCAGGACCTAGAGGGTCTCCCTGCTGGCAACCAGTGGAGGAACTGATGCGATGAGTCTTGTAAGTGAGCGTGGTGTCAGAACCATAGCATTGAAAAAGGTAATCAAAAATTTCAGGGCAATTATTTTGGATTTCATTAAGAATCTCGAGTCTATTGACTGAGTTAAAGGCGTTTTTAACATCCACCTTCAGCAGTACTTCACCAGCGTCATTGTCAAGGTAGGTTCTCAAAGCATGGACGGCAGCCTCACACCCACCTCGGCTACCGAAGCCTAATTGGATGGGCTGAAATTTTTCAGTTAAGGAAGGCAGAATTTTTTTACAACTAATTTTGGAAGCAATGCGGCGAAATGTGTAACCGACCGCAATGGGGCGGATTCCACCGTCTTTCTTTTTTAGTGCGCATAGGTTAGCTCCATACAACATATGTGTAATTGAACTACACACTTTTCCTGCTAGCATTAAATTTATTAAACTAGTTATATCATTCAAAAGTGTTTTGCCGGTGTCACCTGGAACGTTTATGAGATCTTTTAGATGCTGGGGTGTTAGACCGTCTGGCCCACCGGCAGAGCCATTTTTAAAAGACATGATGGCCACAAAAATATCTTTGCTGGTAGCATTTATGGGTTGTTGACTCTGGTTTAAAGCAGACAAAGTGATTGGCACTGCAGAAGGTGGATGCTTATCCACAAGAGCAGCAAGAGTTTCTGGAGTGTCAGATGCTAAAACATCGCTACTAAATAACAATTTTGAGGCGCCTTTTAAATCCCCGTCGCTCACTTTTGACTCTATTTTATTGATCAAACTATGTGCTGAGTGTGGAACCTGATGCCGAGCACTAAGAGGATACACATCAGTGTCCGTGCGGCACGTGCTATCACCACAATTTTTTTTAATGGATGATGTGAGCGAAATCTTGTTTGTCCTTTCTGAATGCAAAATTTGGAATGAAAATACAAATAAATTCTCCCATGATTGGGTAGAATTTTCATTGATAACCTGTCTTATACGTGACGACAAATTTTGTGCTACTAAATAGCGAGCACCTTTGGGAATACGTTTAACCAATGGTACAGACGATTTTGAATAAGCTAGTGATTGCCAAAAAGGATGTGAAGGAGATGAACAGAAGTTGTTTGTATTTAAAGGAGGGTTTGATAAATCGGAATTGGTGTTATGGTTAGCCGTGGAATTTTTGGAGTGAACTTTCCCTACATGGATATTCAAGCCTTTGGTACCTTTGAAAAACTTTGGTTGTGAACACTGATGGCATTGTATGAAGTCCGAGGAGTCTTCGCATGAAAAGACTTGGCGAGGAACGGCTGCTGAGGGGCCTGCGGTCTGTGACATATAGCTACAGAAATTTATATACAACTTATACACTATAAAACTTACAAAACCAAGAACCAAAATTGAAAATATCATGCACAACACCAGAAACTATAGCACTAAACTGACAAAACATGACAAAACTGAATAAGTCATTTTTCACAACAAACATTTTGTTTTACAATCTTCGAGACTGCGCTGTCAGGGCTCCATTCTGCCACAGATTCCGCTGCTATGGAAACGGACGGTGCACCTGCCAGAGGCGCAGCGCGGCAGCGCGGCGGCGACGAGATGTCCCAAAAAAATCTTACTAATTGGAAAGCAACTGTATAGCTGTTTGCCTGTACTCGAAATCACTCTTTTGTTGAGATATTTAGGCTTTGGCATGTGCAATTTAAAACAAACCGTAGTGAGCTTTAGGTATTTGCCATGTAAAATTTTTCTGATTATAGAAAGTCGGGAATTTTATTAAATTAATATTATTGTATGAGCTGGGTCACTTAATTCGGTCAAACTAGAGTGCTTCATGGGTCAAACCAATTTTATTTAATTTATTTACAAATAAAATATTTTGACACTCGACTTTACTTGTCAGCCATTTTTTTCATTTTCAATTTTTATTTTTTCTTTTTAATTAGGTATTTCATGTTGTTTAGTAATAGTTTTTGTAAATAATGTATATTTTAGACAATCCACACAACACTATCAAGCCCCAAACTAAGCAAAGCTTGTACTATGGGAACCAGATAGCTAATATAAGAAATAACAGTAAAGAATAAAAAATATGGAAATTAAATAGAATAAAGATGGACTAGAACATAATAATGTTCTTACATATCCGTCTAGCATACCTAAGGACAGATAGGTATTGCAAATTCATGAATTAGGAGTAACGGGACAATTAGCTTAATGAATATGCGAGCTCAAACACACGCATGGGGTTAACGTGCGGTTAGAATAACTAATTGTTTATTAGTGGTGCAGGAATTTATCGAATGTGGATGTGCTTCAGACTAGCCTTTTTAAAATACCCTGCATTTCCTAATACTTTATATTATATAAGAGCTCTAAGGTAACATACTGTTTTGGCATCTCCTGAATAATTGTTATGCTCTTTCCTCCTTTGGTATTTGTAAGATTATTACTGCCTTATAGATGTACTAACTGCTTCAAACTGTTAATACAAAGATACATGCATAAAATCACGGCAGAGATTTCCTAACGGATTTCCTAAACACTGAATATCTACCTCTTTTGTACCACTCATCACTATTATAAAATTCTTCAAACATCGAAGTCGTACATGCTCGTCGGTTTCCCCTCTGTTGACATATCCCTTCTCTATAGTCTGCTATCTGATCAAGATATGTGCGCAAAGGTTTTCTTCTTCCAGCAGTTCCATTCACACTCGCCTGATGCACCTGTTTGTAACCGACTTCAAATAAAAAGGAGGAGGTTCTCAATATGTTTGTATTTATTAACCTTCTTAGCATACCTTTCTCTCATCACTACGCCTTCTTTTACTCCACATTTATAATCACATTATTAAACTATTAATTATAATATTAGTAATCAGGATAACACAGAATCTCGATTATTTACTTTGTGACAGCATTTGAACCGAGCAAATCTTGTAAGCTTTCACTGCGATTTGCTGTTCAGTTTTGTACCTAATAAATAACTCACGTGCTAAAGTGTAGATTTGATTGTAGTTATTGAAAGGATCTCTGATATTCAGGATATAACTTGGAGAATGTTCGATTGCAGAGTCCAACGCGACGTTCCGACTACGTTTGAAATGGACACTAAAATGCCGCTGTGAAAATCCTGGGGACTGCAAAACGACGAACAAGGTTTCGCATTGAATTGTTCAATCACAAGTCTCCAAGGTCTCCAAGGCATATGGCCCACCTAATGCTAAGTGGTATAACCATCACCAATTTGAAAGCAATACTTGTTACGTGACTGGCCTTTCAGCTCAGTTGGTAGTAGTTCTGACTTCGTTCATTTACTTCAAGTTCATTTACTTTGACTTTAAAACGAAGCGTCATTTTAGCGGCACGTCTCACGTCCAATTCCCAGACATACGTCCTGTCTCGCCGCTTGCAGGAATGTATTCTGGCGGAGGCACGCACTTGATGCCACGATGCTATTATATTTGAGCTTCCAATCTAATCACATGCAAACACTTTGATCACTTCTTCTTCTTACATTTAAGAGCTTAGCTCTGGTCTTCCATAGACGATATGACAGTGACCTTTTCTATTATCTGGCTCACATTAATAACATGGACCTAAAAAACTAGTGACAACAATTCAACATCAAGAACCGTAGGTAGTAGGAACATTTAATTTTGTACCCAAAAGTTGCTTATCTACTGGGCAGTCGATAAAATACGAAGCCTTGGGGCATAAGCACGAAAAAACTAGCAATAAAGTCCGTCACAAAAGTTGGTCACACAACTCATAAGATTTTTTATTTTATTTCGCTCTGACAATTTCACCAGAGCATGAGTCCAAGCCGGTCAAGAAATACCAGTTTGAGTCCAAGCCGGTCCAAACACGGGGAATATTATTCAAATACAAGGGTGTGCCAACATTTGGTCCGATCTAATATCGAATGTAATCTCGATACGGCTGAGACGGGCGAACGGAATAGTTTATTGAATTGTTACCAATTGCAACACGTGAATTGAAATTGAAGATGTATTGATAAACATTGAAACAGACAGGCTTAGCAAAGCATGCAGGGGATATATTGAGATCGAACCGAGATTGGATGAGGATTATTTTAATCAAGAATGATGTGAGTGAAAGCCTTGCGCACATCTAGCCGATGGTGATGGCGATCAGCTGATCGCCATCACCATCACACATTTGACAGCATTTCAGCTGAAATGCTGTCAAATATGAGAGCAATATTTTGCAGCATTTCACTGATCGCCACCACGCTAACTCGTAGATGACTCGTAGATGTACGCCAGGCTTGAGGTAAACAATGATTTTTTTGACTTTTAATTCCATTATTTAGACTTAGTTTTATACTTCTGCAGTCAGTATCGTTTACACTTGTTTTTTGTATAACCTTGTACCTTGTTTACAAATAAATATATCTTGATGTTTTTTTTTTTATCTAATTGTGCAGTTACTACTCATTTGATGTTATTGCATTTAACATTCCAAACACGTGTATGTTTACTTACCCCACCATCGTAAAATGAATTAAAACGATAGTTTATCGATAACAGCATATTCGCACTTAGGGTTAGCGCACACTGATAAATTGCACAGTAGAAGAATGATGCCAATGATTCAAATCAAAATAAAAATGACCATCATCATCCCATGGATTCCTGATGGACCCCATGGGTTGTGGTCTTTCTAGAAAGCGATGGCTGGACGATCTGGACGCCTTCGTGAGTGAATAGTGGGCGAAGGCTTAGAAAAGAGGGAACTGGAAGGTTTTGACCAGCAGTGGGACGAGAGGCTAGTAAAAAAAATCTACTAGATAGTTAAAAAAAAAACATTGACCTCATTATCCTCTGCAATGCAGTTCCACGGTCGGACAAGCCTGGTCACATATATACTGTAACATAAACAAACAAACTCAAAAACACCCGGAAACATGAACACTATCATCAACATTACGTTCGACATTCGCGTAACCACTTCATCGATAACAGAGTAATAAAGAACAAATTATAGAAGTCATTTTGATGCTCTAAAAGTGTAAGCAGTCTTTTTTTTATACAACTGACTGATGGAACAAGCATGGTCCACTTATTTTAAGTGGTAACCATCGCCTACAAAAAGCATTGTCTTAGGTCACGCACGTCAAGAACGGGCCCTACGATGAACTGCCCTGCGTCCATCAACTTGAGGCACACAGATGTTCAGCCTCACGTCTATCAGTAACTTCACCGGCACCCTTTAAACCGAAACACAGCAATGCTGCTTCGCGGCATTAATAATCACATGGTCACACACAAAGAACTCTTTTACTAGTAAAGTACAGTCTGCAGTATTTTGTATATTAGGACTATTATTTTGTTAAAACTAGTTGAGACCATCAAGGTTTGCTTATGCAGAGGCAACCTCTGAACATCCCTACTGATGTTGAGGACAGTAATGGTATCTGAGACCTCTGTAGTGCATAGAATAAAGCCTAGATTTTTTCTAGTTTTTCTAGGCCCCTGTGACTTAGATTTTCTTTTATTTTAAGAGAAAGTTGTATTGAGATTTTATAAAAAAAACTTCAAGACTATATTCTCCAAGTGCATGTTTAAGACTGAAAAAAAAATAAGAAAAAGTTCATAGAAGCCATTTTTATGTCATTGTTTGAACATGTCCAAATGTCAAACATGTCCATGTCCAACACGTCCAAATATAACATTTGTCACTAATTCACATTTACACAAAAACCTGTTAGGTTATAGTACGACTAGTTACGAGTACCATATTTTTCACGAAATAAAGAAGTAATGGAACTAGCATGTAGACGACCTTCTCACGCTCCAAGTACGCGCAGTACAGCAGACTTCATGCCCTCCTTTGTTTAGTCGTGTTTGAAGTCTGTCAGAAGAAACGTAACTGAGAAAAACACGAAAAAATATAAAAATGCCGTATTGTGCTGTTTTGCAGTGCTAAAACGATAGCCGAACCAATAATTTAACAAAAGGGGGCATATCGTATCACAGGTTAGTATTATTTTATTGCTTAAATTGGTTTTGTTTAGAATGCAAAACCATCAAACAAAAATAGACTGTGAATGATATTCGTTAAGGTCGCGTTTCTATAAATCTCAACTTTCGCTACTCAATTAGGGCTGTACCTACCCCAATAAAGTGATGAATGTGCTATCGAATACTTTATTAGTTCTGATCATATAAATAGTTAGATTTAGGGAGCTGACTTTTTTTTTGCTTTAGTGATGATTTTATTCCTTATGTATTATTCTGTTATTATTCTGATTCTTTTCTTATTCTTATAGCCCACAGTGGCTGGGTAAGATGAAAATTACAGAAATATTTTGAAGAAATAACATAATAATTCTGGTTTCAGTTTTCCGATATTCAAAATAAATGTATCGATGCAACAGGAAAAAGAAAACACAAGAAGAAAAAGAAACAATATTTGAAACAGTTAAGTATACAATTTTACGAGTTGTAAACATTTGATTGGGTAAATAAAGAAAGATAGATAAGAAAAGCTTTTTATTTCGACCACCATATATATAACCTGACGTGCTACCGATCGTTATACATCAGTAGGTAGGTGAGAGCGCTGGTGGGCTAGTGGTAGCGGCTTCGCCTTCTGATCCTTAGGTCGTGGGCTTAAATCTAGTCCAACCAATGAGGTTTACTGCCCAAAAATTAATTTACACTATGCCAGTGCTCTTAAACGGTGAAGAAAAACATCGTGAGGAAACCGGGCATGCCATAGAACTTAAAAAGTTCGAAAATATGTGTTAAATAAGTGCACGAAAGGAGCCTCTTTGGGGCGCACTTAAAATCCTTTCACCTCACTTGGTTCGAAAAAACCAGTGACACGATAAGAAGTAGGTAGGTAATCATCGATGTCGATACATTTGTCTTGTATCCACCTTGGCACATCACTAAGTGAGTGGCTATGTCAAGTAATAGCCATTGTATTATGAATCTTATACCTTGTGGATAAAGACTAACAGAATTGTTTTCTATAACGCCATCTAGCGTCAAGTAGCTTTGTTTTGTTGTCAATAAAGTAACAGCCATTGTATTATCAATCTTATTATAACTAAATAGAGACTAAAAGAAAAAAATACTGAATGAGAAGTGCCATCTCTTGGCAAATAGAATTTTATTTTAGCACTGTTTATTTTATTAAGTTTAGAACCATGTCATGATAGCTTTAAGGTTTATTATCAATTAAATTATTTTTTTGGTTTTAGGTCCTTTTTAACGTTTTTTTTCGACCAATCATAACTTTTATTTCTATGTGTGTTTGTTTTTACGTGTATGAGTTTGGCGACACTGGTTCTCTTAGTAATACGTCATCATACTCTCTCTACTTTGCGTAAGCAAAAGCGTGTTTGGTGCTCTGTGATATTTTTACTCCGAGGTTGACTATGGTCGAAATTGTTTGAACTCACCACATGCATTTGAATTGGACACGTCATACTCGCAGTACGTCCTATGTTCATACTAATCAATAGCTCCTAATGACCAGCTCGTTAATTAGATGGCTCATGCATCAAAAGCTTGGTGTTCCAAAGTGCTGTTCGTACAGAGTATGGCCAGTTCTGAATTTATTGTCTACACTATCTATACTAATATTATAAAGAGGAAAGATTTGTACCTATTTTTGTATGTTTGTATGTTTTTAATTAATAGGCTCAAAAAGTACTGGGGCAATTTAAAAAATTATTTCACCAATAGAATGCTACATTCTTCCAATTTGACATAGGCTACATTTCATTTTGAAAAAAATTAGGGATCCTTGGTAAAATTTGAACAATGTAACCGAAGGTGTAGAAAAATGAGTCTTAAAATGTCTTTCGTCGAATGCGCTGCCGAAACTATTAGCGATAGAACAAAATAATGTACAACAATATTGTCTGCCCCGTGCGAAGCCGGGACGGGCTGCTAGTGAATTATAAACAGGGAAAAAAAATATATTTTTGTTTGTATGTTTGTAATAAGTTAAATTAAAAACTACTGTGACTTCTCTCTATAATGTCGTCATTCTATCAGCTAAGCAAATTGTTTTTGTGATCACACATCTTGTTGCCATCATTTTTCGACTACTATCTATCTGTAGCCATACTAGTGTTACAAAGCAAAATTCATATTTATTACGGAAACATTCAATTGCAATCGAATCGAATGCATGTTGCAATCGTCCAATGCGCTTTTTATTGCAATGGAAGCTCAAAACTGTCAAAACTGACAGATGAGACTAGGTTTTATTGCAACAAAAGATACGCAATCACCCATTGGCGAGATGTCATCTAATAGTCTTTACCTTCTGGTTTGTGGTTTAAAATATCAATTATAGTGTACAAAAAAAGAATAAAGGAAAGGTATTTCGACAACATTTAACGAAGTGTGTACGTGCACAATTGCACACGTCATAGAGGCTCACTGAATATTGTTCAACCCCAACGGAAACGTCATTGACTGTTGGATGTTGTGTCCAATTTCATTTCTGAAAATTCAGAGGAAAATCAGTGTTAGTCGATTTTTAGACAAGTTAAATTAATCATTCTAAAGAAGATATAAGCGGTAAAATAGGTCAAACCTATAGAACAATCAATATTAAAAATGAATATTAATGACTATAAAGAACATTACGCATACGGATGACGATAAAAATTTAGATATCACACAAATTTAGATATTTTCTCAAATGATATTTGCATACCTATGCAGACGAGGAAAAGCAATACAAATAAAACCTTTAAGATACTCAAAGAAAGTTAATCCTATTTAGAATTTGCAAAAGAAGATCCTATCCTATCCTTTGCTTCAAACGAATGAAAAATGCTGGTTCAATCACAGACTCCCCAGAGAAATACATGCAATTTTCAATGCACAAATCAAAGTAGCATAATTTGCGGTTTTGCTTGAGTGGTTTGCAATCAGAGCCATTCACGGAGAGATTAGACGTGGACACAGAAGAAATGCTAGTAGGTACTTACTTACATTTCACTCAATAGGGGTGGACATTTTTGAATGCTAAGCTATCAACGTCAACGTACAAACTTACACTACGATATTCTATAAAGATGGTGACAAATAATAATTAAATATTGTGGACAATCCACACAACACTATAAATAGTAGTCTATGTTAACCACACAAATATTTGTTCTCGGTGGGGATCGAACCCACGACCTTCGGCGCAGAAGGCAGAGCTACTACCAACTGATCTGAGAGGCCAGTCACAACAAATAAATAGGTGAATTGGCTCGCAAAGGCAAAAAACATTGAGTAATGGTTGTGTTCGTTCATGTAGTTGTCTTTATTATAGTTTATTCTTTTATTTTTCCCTTACTACAAAATATGCACAACTTTGTATTTATTATACTTTTAAAATGCATGTTGTAAGATTTTAGGTTAGTTAGTCACTTATTTCACAACTAGATGGCGCGACTAAAAGTGTACGGTTTCTAGATCGCGCTTTCGTTGCGTTTTGAGGTTTAGTCTAGATCAAATTTATGTTTTTCATTGTACAGACGGTGTTTTCACAATAACCTTACCCCTTTCGTAGCTACCTATCTAGTCAGTAGTTTATAATTATTTATTACACAGTAATGTTACGTAAAAAATAAAAATATTTTATTAATGTTAGGTACTTATAAATGCATTGAAAAAATTTTTTTTTCGAACGAAATGTTCCAATTGTAAACACTTACCTGTAGTAGCTCTGAAGGAATTTATTCATAATTTGAAGTAATAAGGCTTTTCCAGTCGTAAAACTTTGTGATACATTGGCCTAACCTATAAACACACCCAGAAAACAAGTTTTACTGCACATTCTGACGAGTTTTTATCCGAAAACTGAACTCAAACATCTGGAGAGAAATAAAATAACGAACACCACCAGTGAGTCACCAATTCAAAACTCAAAAATCTGTAAAAACTGTGAGTACCATTGTTTTGTTTTGGAAATTTAGATAACATGCGAATAAAGCCGAAAATGGAATGAACCACAACACAGCTGATGTCTTGACATGTGTATGACAGCTGACAAGTGAGAGCTACGGTTTCGTTCGGAAACAGTTTATTTGCCACTGGATCACTACGCTATTCATAAACAAGTATTACCAGTGTAGAAAATAATACCACAAATAGTAGTTTTTAAAAAAAAATGATGACTAGAAAGCAACGAACACATACACAGCAATTAAGTAATGATTCTGAAACACAAACTGCACAGTCTGTAAATACGACTAAAACTACTCGCCAAAATGATCGACTTTTAAAAGGAAATAGATCAAATTCGATGAATGACTTAAGCAGCTCATCTAACTCCTCCTGCATATTCAACACCACGATGCTCAGACTTCCAAATGACTCATTAGAAGAACGAGAAATACTTAATAATTTAAAATTAGAGTTATCAACGTTAAAAGAAGAGTTACAATCGGCGTCGAAGAAAATTATAAATTTAGAAGCTGAAAATCAGCGGCTAAAAAATGAGCTATATAGTCCAAAATGCTCAACACCTGCGACAGTAAATAAAAGAAAAGGTAAACGACAAAAAATGTATGATGCCGAGAGAAAGTGCGAAGTAGGGGCACAAGAGGTCGAGAACGAAAATGAAAATATATTCAGTACACCAATGAGCTCCATAGCAAATACTATAGAAACTCCAGAGCCAACGGAACAAGAATACTTGGATATGGAGGATCTTCTTGACCAACAAAGAATAGCTGTGACCAATCTACCGTCTACACACACAAGTAACCTTGAAGTTAACCTTGATATAAACGGATATGTATCTCAAGGAAACGTCATCAGCGAAAATAGTAGCGGTGATAATAAAACCTCTTCGAAAATTATCAAGAGACAAATAAGAGTTATTGCCGACAACCAGGGCCGGGGTATCCAGCGATGTCTGCAAAAGCTGGTTGGAGAAGAGTTCTCTGTCTTCTGCTGTTCTAAGCCAGGAGCGTCTCTTCAACATGTATTAGCATCAGAAAAGGAAGAAATAAGTAAATTAAATAAAAATGACTTTGTTATCATACTGG
This sequence comes from Thera obeliscata, assembly GCA_947578465.1. Lineage (NCBI taxonomy): Eukaryota > Metazoa > Arthropoda > Insecta > Lepidoptera > Geometridae > Thera > Thera obeliscata. The sequence goes on along the minus strand of OX387912.1, from coordinate 13,863,240 downwards.
GTGGAACAAATGATAGATATCCCGATGAATTCCAGTACTGGATCAGACATTTTCTTCTTCATGTAGATAACACAAATATTATTATCTCTGAAATACCCCATAATGTTTATTTGAATGAAAGAAAACTTAACTATGAGCTGAAACGCATATGTGCTAAATTTGTAAACGCAGATTTTATCAATATAAACCTGCCCTCGTATGAGTCTGGGTATGTCTCAATGGTATCGCATAGATGTCGTATACTGCTTCAACAGATTTTACGTGTGGACTACAGGATAAAGTATGCAAAGTATGTAAACGATATGATTAAAGCTAGGAAACAAAAAAGCAGGCCACCTACTGCAGAGCGGGCCACCCAAACGACATTAGGTGAAGCTCGTAAGCTTTTGATTGATGCGAGTACACAGACAGACATAGTACCAACAGTCGGTGGTGCTTCAAATCCGTCACAGCAGCTTTTTCGTGTGTAAACAAATAAACATTCTTCACCAAAACATAGACGGTCTAATCTCAAAGTCAGACTTACTAACAGTTGCGCTCGACAGCCTCCAAAAAGAAAACCATTTAAGTGTCGATGTCTTATGTATTACGGAGCATAACATGTTAGCTAGCGATTCTAGCTCATTACATTTAAATAATTTTAATCTGGGATCAATCTTTTCTCGCAAAACTCGTCACGGTGGCGCCTGTGTTCTCGTTCGAAACACGCTTAGATTTAGAGAAATTGAGGAAATTGTTAAGATGAGCATTCCGAATATTATTGAATGTGCTGGAGTGGAACTACTTGAACATAACATACTAGTCATTGGTATCTATAGACCTCCAAAGACAAATTTAGATGTTGTAACTAAGTTTTTCACAACATTCCACTTTCTATTGAGTAAATATTGTTATGGCAAGAAAAAAATTGTAGTATGTGGTGATCTTAACATCAATACACTCCATTCATCGAAGGAGTCTCAAGAATTTATAGAATTGGTGTCAGCATTTAATCTGAAATTTGCAATTAAGGAACCAACTCGACTAAGAAGTGGTAAATGTATTGACCACCTCATACACAACGTTAGGGGAGGTAATGGCAAGGTATATGAATTGGCTCTTTCTGATCATACTGCCCAACTCTTAAAATGTCCGGTAAAGCCCCGTTATGCTATAAAGTACTGGCATATCGAAAGACGCGACTACTGTCAAGAAAACATACAAAAATTCATAGAATGTATTAACTCTCTGACATTTAGCGAAGTATTTGACTGCGATAATCCTAATGATGCTTTTGACATTTTCCATGATCTTTTTTCGTTGTTTTATTGTTTGTGTTTTCCATTAGTCCTTATCAAGATATCAGCTCAAAAAAGACCGAAATGGATAACCAATGGTATTAAGAAATGCTGTAAACGTAAACGTGAACTACTGTGGCAATACAGAAAAAATCGCTGCGTCAATAATAAAAATAAATTTAAAACTCTATCCTCTAGACTAAATCGTATAATTAAATTAACCCAAAAAGCCCAAACTAATAACTATATAAATAATGCAAATAATAAGTGCAAAGCTACATGGAACATAATTAATCAACAAAAATCAAATATAGTAAAGGAAGAGATTCTTGAAATTAAACTCGATAACATAACTTTAAATAGTCCACAAGATATAGCGGATTCTTTCAACAACTTTTTTATTGACCAAATTAAATATAATCCTTCAGCACAGCCAAGCTCGATCCCTAAAAAACTTTCCACTTTGTTTATGAAACCTATCATGCCGGTTGACATAGAAAAAAATATAATGACCTTAAAAAACACAGACAGTACCGGATATGACCATATTTCTACTAAAATATTAAAACTTGTGGCACATAAGATTTCTAAACCCCTTAGCCATGTTCTAAATAACTGCATTACTGATGGGGTCTATCCAGAAAAACTTAAGCGTACAATTGTCAAACCACTTTTCAAAAAAGGTGACAGATGTGACGTGAACAATTACCGCCCTATTGCACTTGTACCTGTGCTCTCAAAAGTTTTTGAAAGATTTATTTACGACAGCATTTACCAATTTTTTGAAAAACATAATTTGTTAGCGGAAGAACAAGTAGGATTTCGAAAAAATAGATCAATAAATATGGCGATTTTTCATTTTTTAAATAACATAATGGATAATCTTGATCGAAATATTACGGCGTGTGCGCTTTTTATGGACCTCACAAAAGCTTTCGACCACGTTGATCATAGGATACTTCTGCATAAGTTAGATGCATATGGAGTCCGAGGTAATGTACTAAGCCTAATCGAATCTTATCTCACCAACAGAATGCAGGCAACAGAGATAACAAGGATATGCCCCGCTGAAAAAAGACAGCTCAAATATACATCTCCATATAAAGTTGTAAAATACGGCGTCCCACAAGGGAGTGTACTAGGACCTTTATTATTTATAATTTACATTAATGACATTCCTACAATTACAAATCATCATATGACACTTTTTGCTGATGACAGCACTATCTTATTTAATGGAACCAACAGGATTACTCTTGAACGAGACATTAATGATGCATTGGGAAAAGTCATAAATTGGCTGACATTAAATAATTTAAGAATTAATCTGACGAAAACGAATTTTATTATATTTAGGAATAGAGCAATAAAAATAAATAACATTGACATTAACTACAATGGCCAGAAAATCGAACAGACCGATATAACTAAATTCTTAGGATTAAATATCGACTGTACCTTAAATTGGAAGTCCCATGTGGAGAACCTATGTTCAAGAGTAGCACGATTCTCTTACGCTTTATACGTTCTGTCGAGGACTGCTGGTGAGTCTACTTTGCTGACTGCTTATCACGGATATGTTGCATCCCTTCTTAGGTATGGTGTTTTGTTCTGGGGGAACTCTACTGACAAGGAGGTCCTATTTAGGGCACAGAAAAGATGCGTGCGGGCCATATGCAAATTACAGCAAACTGACAGTTGCAAGGAATATTTCTGCAAATTAAAAATTTTGACTTTACCCTGTATTTATATACTAGAAGCTGTATTATTCGCAAGAAAAAATATGCATCTATTTGAAACTTTTAAAAGCACTCGCCATAAGCATAAACTTTGTTTTCCTAAAAATAAGACCTCCAAACTTAACAATAGCATCTTTTGTATGATATCTAGAATTTATAATAATCTGCCTAATGCTGCGTTGGCCTCACCTTCTGACAATATTTTTAAAAACAATGTGAAAAAATTGCTATACGAAAAGGCATACTACAGTGTTAAAGATTACCTCTGTGACAATTTGGAATAACCCTCAATATTATTATTTTTTGTTATTTGTATTCTTAATTTTTATTTTTACTAGGACCTTTTAATTTTTTGTGGACATTCTGTATTATTTTATTTGTTTTTAGACTTGTGACTTTTAATTTGTATTTTATTTGACATTCCTTGTTATTTTTGATGTACCTACCCTTTAGTCTTTATTCTGAGATTGTACCTATCTTTAAGTATTGCATGCTATAACTAGTTGAATATGGAAGATCTAACACTAAACCCTGACACCTGTATCTACACCTATGTTCGCAATAAAGCTATTATTATGATTATTATTATTATGATTAAAATTTCTTGCAGCCAAGCGTAGGTCTTATCGCTCAAGATATAGAGCTCATTTTTTATAGTTATAAGTGCCGTAGTGACACATGCCATGGCTTTATGCACAGAAGGATTGCCTTTTATTTTGAGAGGGAGGGAGTTTGCCTGAATAGACCGTGATTAAAGACGTTAGGGCTGATTTTGAGCACATAATGACAGTTATTTGAATTGAGAACACTGTTTTATAATCAGTCTATAACTTTCACTATAATTATGTAGAAATACGCGTTGTTTTTGGTAAGGAACATGAAATTTAACATAGTATATTTGGTGTCGAGAATGTTGTATGTTGAGTTTTAAAATGCATTTTATTTATTTACTAACATTTATTATTCTCGTAACACACACATATTCTGTACCTACATTTAAAACAAACTCTATTTTTAACTGTTGGTGTTGCACAATGAGAAAAGAGAGTTCATGTACCTACTAATAATGGTTATAGAATTATAAGTAAAATGGGTTTACAGAAACCAATTAAATTACAAAAATGCCATCAACAACGATAACTCAAAAGTGCAAAAACTAAACACGCATTTTTCCACTTGCGTCAAAACAAAAGAAATCGCAGTCTAACAAGCACTATTTAGTTTCTAAAATAGCGGTAATCATTATTGAGAGCCGTTATAAAATAGAGACCATACGTTTGCTACGTCAGCAAAAAATACTACACGTAGATATTTCTTGTTTTGAAATAATGTTTGATTATGCAAAAAAATATGCAAACTACACACTGTTTTTTTCTAAAATAATTATGAATGGGAATCTGTACCCATTATTTAAGTTAATAATGAAGAGGACCATTTAAACGGGCAGTGTTTATTAGAAAACCAAAGCGTGAAATCAAATTATCCTTGTTTTTTACGCCGGTAGGGTAAACACGGCTACAGGGCTAGACGTGGTCGCCCGTTATAACACTAATTTTTCCTTGTTGCTCTAGTAGTACACTTAAAGCGAAGCGATAGATATAAATGCATTTCACATTTAGAACATGAAATATATAGATAACACAAAGTTATGTCCTATCCCCAGCGCAAGATCTCAGCGTGTTGCAGATGGAGGAAAACATGAAAAGAATTCCCGGGAAACGCATTTTCTGATTAAAAACATGAATGGGAAAATCAATCTTACATTGTGCTTATTGAAAGTTTATGTTTGTTATTAGCAGATAGTTCCAGCCAGGTTTTTTTTACATTTTCCGTCATCAGCCACGTGCAAAGAACTCCTTTTTTAAATCCACAGCCAACAGCGTACAAAGCCGTTCAAATCACTTATTTTATCTGAATAACTTTGATATCCTTTGTTTTTTTTGCCTTTTTGTCAGCTCACAGATGATAACCCATCCACTCTCAAGGCGAAAGCAACTTCAACAGATTTTTGTATACAGTCCTAGAACAGTATGAAATTTATAAAATGCCATAAACTGAGATGTTTTGGTAAACAACGTCAATTGTACATGCACCTCGCTTATAAAAAAACACTGATCACAAAATTAAATACACGCTAAAAGCTATAGACTGGACTCTCAGCTCAATTGGTAGTAGTAGTTCTGGCTTCTCGTCTTGGGTTCGATCCCCACCGAGAACAAATATTTATGTGGTGAACACAGATGTTTGTTCTCTGTCTGGGTGTTATATTGTATTCTAAAAAAATAAGTATTACATAGTAGGTACAGCTGTCTGGTTCCCATAGTAAAAGCTATGCTTAGTTTGCTAGATACTGTTTATTGACTCCCACAGTATTTATTGATTTATATTAATAGCATAGCCTTCAGTGCTTAAGGTTCTTTATTATCGCAGACTGGACGAAACAGGAAATTAACTTTCACCCTCTCGCGTGACAAGTTTATTAAGAATACCTTCTTATTTATTCTTTTATTTTCCTCCCTTGTTTAGTGCCGTGTCGTTTTGTTCATTCTGATCGCTCGTAAATTACAATTAACTTTAAACTTGTTGAAATTGTTGCTTGTTGTGAAAATTGTGAATGGAAACGACTTTTATGATGACATTTTTGTAAATTTTGTCGCGGACTTGACCTGACCATCATTTAATTTTGATGGTGTACAAAAAATATTGCCTGCGTTTGACAACTAATTCAACAATATTAAGATACAAATTAGATTAAATAAGTGATTGTGAATAAAGCGGCCAGTTTTCCCTTTTCTGCTAATCTGCTAATCTTGTAAGAACAAATAGCATTAAGTAATTCTGTGAAAATTTCATTCACCATTTCAAGATCACTTAAGACTTATCTTGAGAAGCGAAACCTTAAAAATCAGTGGCCGCCATGTAGCTGAGTTACGACACATGCAAGTGAAAATTGAGAACAGCCTTTAAAGCCGAACTGCTGAGCCAATTTAGACTTGAGTTTTATAGGATCAATAAGCCTGTTAGATAAAAAATAAACAAATCGGCTCATATACAAGGTGTATCTAAATATGTGTACTATGCGAAGGTGGGGGGTTTCAGACCACAATGGTGATCAGTTGTGGGGGGGGGATAATTAAAAATTCCTATTTTCAGTTTCCCATACAAAAATATTTAATTTCATAATGCCTAAATAAATTGACAACCCTATCCTTGTAACCCCTTGACCCCTTGACCTACTACCTCTGTAGGTCTACTACTACTAACTACTACCTCTGTAGCTGAGTTTAGGGTTGTCACTTTGTATAAAGTCAGCTGTTCATGTTGAAACTTCGTTGCAGTTTTTTCAGAGATACCAATCGAAGTTCGAAAAGTCGTTGAACAAAAGTTGTTCCCCGGGGGGTGGAAATTCACCCCCCTTCAGGATAGTACACATATTTTGATACACGTTGTATGACGAAGATAGGTGATAACAAACATTAAAAAAATAACAACCGAATTGAGAACCCAATCCTTTTTTATTTGAAGTCTGTTAAAAATGGTAGCGATGACTTCAGAAAAATGTGGTCAATAAGTTGCTTAAATTTCTTTACTTAAAGAAATAAAATACTGGTGGTCTCGTTTAAATGTTCCTATGAAGCTTTCTCCTACATTGTGACACGTCTTCTTTATAACAGCCACCGATTTACAGAAACACGAATGTCTACAGCCAAAGTCAAAACTTTTGAAGAACCGACGCTAAAGAGATAAACATAGTGAGAACAGAGAGTATTGGCCGGCGGTTCCACGTAGCACCTCGGAGACGTAAAACTGATTTACGACGCGGAAGCTTGCCAATTCGCGCAAAACCCACCAAGTGGTGGCAAAGAGTTTGAAAATAACAGTTGGGAGAGTAAACATGTAGAACTGTCAGCCGATGAGGATTAAATATTTCAAACGGCGACAAAAGAGGAACTGACAACGTATAACTTCATTCTCTATGGGCTAATTTAAAAAAATCTGTTTTATCAGGAAGGTATACTTTCAGATTGGCCTCATAGTTTCATCAATAGTTTGGCCACGAAGTTGTTTTCTCAAGCTCTTACAAGTTTTTTTGACGTGACAACGTCTTATAATTCGATGGAGCTGGCTGCACGCACAAAACAACATGACTCATGCAGCGTTACCTTACTCTGAGACGTTCCATTTATGGCTTGAAGTGCAAGCGAGAGCGCGGAACGAGCGACAAAGAGGCATCAATCGGCCTCCGCGTTCGGGCGCTTGTACACGCTAAGAAAAAACGCCGGGTCTACCCAAGAATTCGTGTCGTAACTAGAAAATAACTGTGTACACTGTTCGCAGCGGTGCACGAAAAAAATCTTATCTGCGCAAGACACGACGCGGCGAACGTTGTTGCGTTTTCGTGTGTGGAAAAGACAAAATTCTTGTCTTGCGCAGATAAGATTTTTTTCGTGCACCGCTGCGAGCTGTGTACACAGTAATTTTCTTGTTACGACACGAATTCTTGGGTAGGCCCGGCGTTTTTTCTTAGCGTATACAAGCGCCCTTAGGCAGCGTTCGACATCTGTCTCTCTCCTACTTGAGTGAGCGATGCGTCCGCGTGGACAGCTGTATGACGCTGTTACGTTCAACTATCGTCAGTAAGCCGACTTTACAGACAACCGATTTTTTTTAATACTTTTGACTTTTTCAAGTGCCTACCTTCTGACGTAAACATTTCTTCATTTAACCTTCTTAACTGCCTCATCTTCAAAAAACCACTTTACCCTTCAACCGTGCAAAAGTAGAAATTGCTAAAACCTTATACAATGTTGACTGCCAATGCATTTTATGGTACGCCAACAATGGCATAAGGCTGTAAACGCGAGATTGGCTGTAATGCAGTCGTAAAGCAAAACCTCTTTTTTTGAAGTTAGTTTAAACGCATTTATATGTCAAAAAGCGACAAAATTGTAGAATTGTCGTCCTTAGGCTATTAATAAAAGTGACAAATATGTCACAAACGCGCGACAATTCCACAATTTTGTCGCTTTTTGACATATAAGTCGAATTGTCAGCTTTAAACAGCGGCCTGGTGAGATTGTGACCAAAAAATAGTGTATATAATAATGTAAAAAAGAAGTCGAATGTCGGTCATATTATAGAAGCCTGTTACTTGTAGGGTGACTTTGACTAACTATTAGGTGACGGTTAGGTGTTTTGTTTACTTACATGCGTCATGCATGACGGTCAACCTCAGCGATATACAGCTAACAGCAGTAATTTCTTTTTATTACGGAAACGTTAATATTAACTCTAACTAAACCGCGATGCTTTATTGCTGTTTTTAAAAATGGAGTAGATACTGTTATTTTGTGTTTTTTTTGCCAGGAACCAGCTTTTTTTATTCATACTTTGATTAAAAAAATATTATTTCGCTGGAAGGTTTTGTCACAACCCGGAACAAGATACTTACTACCTTACTACCTTCAAATTAAAAGACCGAAATGCTTGCATCACTGCTTGACGGTAGAAATAGATGAAATGGTAGTTTCTCCACAACAAAACTCTTATAAAAAGCTCTTTCTCTTCTTTTTGTGTCACTGTTTCTTTCAAACCAGTGTGGTGAAATGATCTCAAGTGCATCTCAAGCTGCCCAAGTATTAGCATAGCACAAATTAATTTTTTGACAGAAAAACTCATCGGTTACGCGACTGCCTAATGCTGGTGGTCTATACCAATAGACCACCAGAGTTCTCTTTTAAAAAGCTCTACTTTTACTAAAACTCTGAACCAAATGAGGAAAAGCGACACATAAACAAGCAGAAACGGATATCAATCGATGTGCATTTGATATTTATGTTATTTGTCTGCAACCCTTGTTTTTCCGGCGGGATTGCGTCGATCATCCCCTAACTCCAGCCGGAAACGCGCATTTGGTAAGTAAACTTTACAAGCAAATAAAAGGAAAGTCTGAACTGAAAATAAATTCAAGTCGCAATACCCAAATTAAGAAGAAGCTTTATTGAAAAGTTTTATAAGAACGGAAAAGTTGGGTATTAGAGACAGTGAGTCAGAATCTGTAGGTATATGTATATGCTGTACTTGTAAGTGTGTGTATCAGAATGTATTTCAAATAAAATTAGAACACAGTAAATGGTTGCAGTTTTGCCTCAAGTTGAATAGAATAGAATAGAATAGAATTTCTTTATTTGCTTGAAATAGGTGTAACAGGGTGTTGCAATTTCCTAGAAATGTTCCATATTTCGCTATATTTAGCTAATAGCATGCAAAAATATAATTAAAATTACCTAAATTACAATATTTTTATACCTAAATTTACATTTTAAAATCCATATATTCCCTAACCGTGTAAAACCCATGATTAAGCAACCAGGCGCGTAAAACACATTTAAATTTTTTGAAAGGCTGAGCTTTTATGTCATTCGGGATCTTATTAAAAATTTTGATACTCATATGATAGCAGTTTTTTTGATAGAGAGAAGTTCGCGGAGTAAACTCGTTCACTAGACGCTCTCCATTTCTAGAGTTACGCGGATATATATCATTTGCTGTCGTGTATAGATACATATGTTGCCTCACAAAGCATGCAGTCTCATATATGTAAAGACAAGGAAGACTTAATATTTTCAACTTAGAGAAAAATGGTTTGCAAGACTCTAAAGGGCCAATACCGCATATGGCGCGAATACATTTTTTTTGTGCAATAAAAGCTTTATTAAAATCCGTACTGTACCCCCAAATGGTCAGGCCGTATCTAAGAACGGAGTCAACATATCCATAGTAAGCCATCAATGCCGATTCTTGATTGACGGTTTTTCGGAGTCTACCTAACACGTACACGAACCGGTTAACCTTTGTGCATACTTTGTCTACTTGTTCCTTCCAGTTTAGCTTTTTATCAATAGTGACTCCTAAAAATGAAACTGAAGCCGGTTGTATTAATTTATGGTTATTATATGTAATATTCATGTCAAATAGGTCATTAAAATTTAAGAAATGAGTTTTATTAAGATTTATATTCAAATTATTATTATTTAGCCATTTTACTATTGAGTCAATTGTAATTGCAATGTCAGATATATGTTTATTATTGTCATGATTTATAGAATTATTTGATGTCACAACTACGGAAATGTCATCAGCGAACAATATTGTATTATAGTTTGTCACTTCAGTTATGTCATTTATATAGTACAAAAATAAAAGGGGACCTAAAACACTTCCTTGGGGAACGCCAAATTTGTTATGAATGTATTTCGATTGGTGTTTTTCTACAACTTTAAGGTCACTTAAATTTGTTATCTCTACGCATTGCTCTCTGTCCATTAGGTAGCTTTCAATCCATTCTGATGCGCGTCCTCTAACTCCGTAATGACTAAGCTTGCGCAATAGAAGCTCATGTGAAACAAAGTCGAATGCTTTTGACATGTCGAAGTACAGAGCAGTTGTGATTTGTTTCTTATCAACGTTACTTACTATGTCACGAATAAGGTTAAAGATTGCTAACGTGGTTGATTTATTTCTTTGAAACCCATTCTGCTGTTCCTTAATGATTTTGTGCTTTATACAAAAATCATACAGCCGCTTATGCATTGCTTTTTCATATATTTTTGATAGTACAGAAATGATTGCTATTGGTCGATAGTTTTCTAGTTGGTCTATGTCACCCTTTTTGAATAACGGCTTTATTATAGACTTCTTTATAGAACCAGGGAATACACCATTCGTGAAAGATAAGTTAATAAGATAAGCTAGGACATCGCTTAACTCGGCTTTGGCTGCTTTTATTATTTTAGTAGCAATACCATCGCTACCTTCTGTATTTGTATTATTAAGAGAAGTAATTATATTTTGCACTTCTTTTGAAGAAACTGGATTAAGGAATATGGTGCTAGATACTTCTTTTGTTCTTATAATTGATTGATTTGGTTTTAAATAATTTGCATTTACTTTATTTGTCAATTCTATAAAATAACTGTTGAAAGCATTTGCGATACCCATAGGATCCTTGATACGATTCCCATCTACATTGAGTAATTCTTTAATACATGCAGGAGGGTTTAGTGTAGTATCTTTTATGACATTCCATGCAGTCTTGCATCTATTGCCACTTTTCCTAATTATCTCACTATTCCTTGATTTTTGTGAATGTATAATACATTTCTTTAATACTTTTGCGTACTTGAGATACCTACACTTAGCCGTGGGTGTTTTTTCCCTGTAGAATTTTAAACGTAACGATCGTTTTGTTCTGCAGCTCACTCTTAAACCTTTGGTAATCCACTTAGCTTTTTTTTTTGTGTCCACTCTAATTTGTTTTTCTGGGAAACAAAGTCTACAAAGCCATTTTAATGTACTTTGAAATTTAATTAAAGACGAATTGGGGTCACTATCTTCATAAACATCAGAAAAAGACAAATTCGCAACATGCTGTCTAAATTTTTCAACATTTTCGTCAGTGTACAGTTTTTTTCTTATATACCATGAACTAATGGGGGTTTGCTTTGTGTTAACTTTAAAACTCAAAAGTTGAGCCATTTCATGATCGGATAGACCTAGTGGTAAAACAGTGCCGACCGCGTTTTCTATATTTCCAATTATATGATCAAGACAGGCATCTCGTCTTGTGGGGCTAGATATGTATAATCTTAGGCAGAAATTACTCAAGAGGTTTGAAAAGGTGATTGTTTCCTTGTTTCGTTTTAATGTGTTAATATTAAGATCTCCAGCAATAATAATTTTTGTTTTACTATTATTTTTAAACAAAGAGTGCAGTAGACAGTCAAGTTTATCAAAAAAATTATAGATATTGGATGCTGGTGTTCTGTAGATACATATAACTATAATCTTTTGACTAGTTATCTTTAGACCACAACATTCAAACACATTAGGTAAAGCATGTGAATTCAAATTTAAGTCTTTATAAGCAAGCCCTTTCTTTAGTAAAATACAGACTCCATTCCTCTTTTTATCTCTTGAGTAAAACGTTGCCATGTCGTAATTACGGATATTTAAATTTTGTTCGCTACCTGATTTTAAAAAGGTCTCTGACAAGCAAATGACATCTGGCTCTTTGCCAGCACTTTTCAAATCCAAAATGGAGAGCTCTAAAAGTTCACGCTTTGCCAGTACACTAGCTATGTTTTGGTGTAGTATTCTGAATTCTGCGTCTTTATGAACGAAAAAACTCTTCTCTTTTTTGAGTGTCAGGTGTTGGCTGAGGCCTACCTTCATTCTTTTGGGTTGTCACTTTTGAGAAATAGTATGGTATAGTGCCTTTTGCTGCTATATCACTGGTTTTACGACTTGTCATTAATTTACTTACATTTAATTTCTCATGCATTATATTAAAATAATATTCAATAGTCCCTTTTTTAGTTGTACAATTCAAATTTGATTTAAATTCACTTTTTACATTAACGCCATTCTTATTTATTTTAGATTTCACGAAAGTTAAATATTTTGCATTGTAGTCATACTGGTCAATAATCATGTTAATTTTATTACATAAAAGATAGAAACTAGCATTTGAGTTCTTGTCAAAATCATTACTTAGCGATGCAAATGTACAATTTTTAAACTTAGTACTAAGTAGTTGTAAGGTATCATTAACTTTAACCTCATTTAAGAATTTATTTCCGGATACACCTAAAACAACTACAACATTAACAGTAGTCAAGCGTTTCAAAATGTGACTGAGTTCAATAATAATGTTCCTAGGGTTATCATCGTGTTCACCAATCGATATTATGACTTTATCAGATTTTGTTGGGCTGTACATATTAATTGTTTTACTAATTTCTTCTGATGAACCATGTGGTTTCACAAAGGATGTGATTTTATACTTGTCATATGGGCTATTTTCACGGGACCTGATGAGTGCAGTAGATAAGCCAACACACTGTGATCCACCAAAGATATAAATATATTTTGGTTTGTTCTCTTGTAAACAGGTTTCACTAGCATTTTCTTTTACTTCTACATCTCTTTGTTCTGGTATGGTTATCTTCTTGTGTAAGGTGTCCGCTTCGTTTGCATCAGTTTGAAATTTTCTGTTAGATATTTTATCTGTGATTTCTTGTCCCTGTAGATTTGTAGGTGCTGTCAGGGCCGTAATTTTTTTCTCAGTTGGTTGTTCTTGGCCTCGCGGAGTCTGTTCTCTAGTGAAAGTGATCTTCTGTGGCGTATCTGCTTTCATAAGTGAACTGCGCCTTCTTGGGCTACTAACTGGTTCCGTGAGCACCTGTTTGAGCCGCTTGATTGTCGTTACATTTTCTTTTATTTGTTTCTGCAGCTCATAACTTTCTGTATTTAATCTTTCAATTTCTAGTCGTGCAGTAGCAAGTTCCATATTTAATTTGTCTATCTCCTTCATGTGTTCTTCTTCCTTATCGTAGTAATGAGTAGATAAATCTGGTAAGCTATACAAGGTCGTATCGTTTTGACCGGATAATATAGAGTTTTCCTCGTCGGAGCTGTGAAAAGATGTGTCAACAACCAATACCTTGTTTTGTCTTTTGCGCGTTACCATGGGTGCGGTATGTTTTTCAACTGTGAATGGTGTATTCTTCAAAGATGATATAGGTTGTGTCTCAAATTCGGCTGGCTGCAAGCACAAGCGGCATCGCCAATCTTCTTTATGAGTTTTTGTCATTAGATTAAACCTCTGTGTGCTGATGCTTTGGCATGCGATGTCATAATAAAAATTGCACGTTGAACATCTAAGATACTCTCGATCCTTAATAATCTTTTTGCATTTTCTACACGTAACTGATTTTTTCCTTGTAAGCATCATTTTAATTGTTTAAATGTGGAAAAACCAACCATAAAGCAACAAAAAAAAATATATGAAAAAATAAGTGCAAAAAGTTGTCTAGTATAACCGGGAATCGAGGTCACTCCTGGTGCGGTGATATCGTAATTCAGACTTCGATTCGATTGAAAGACGTAGGGCATCGTATATAGGCCACGTTCGTGACATGCGTGACCTACGAGGCAATGTTTTGTTATAGGCGATTGTTACGGGTGATGCTATAATAAGACTGTCTTGAATACTTTTGTAGTTTTATTAGAAAAGTTGAATTTTACAGTACATGCGCACTCGCGGCCATTATGAATGAGAAGAAAGATTTTTGTGCCGCGCTCGGTGTTGCCGTTTTCTCAAGTTCGATGTCGTCGCTGCGACATGCTGCCGCCGTTGAAGTTCGATCTTCAACTGTGTCCGAAGGCAGGATGCAAATTTTTGTGAAATCTCGTTTTATGTAGCCAGTAGCAGTCTGAATCTCGGCCACTCTGTTTACTTTGTCTTTGCCAGGAAACACCTTTATAATTCTGCCAAGGAGCCACTTGTTTGGAGGCAACTGCTTGTCTTTGATCACCACAAGGGCCCCTGTTGTGATGTGGCCTTGAGACTGCTTCCATTTGGTCCGGATTTGAAGCTCGCTGATATATTCCTGCTGCCACCTGGTCCAGAAGTGTTGCCGGAGCTGCTGGACTCTCTGGAATCTATTCAACCTCATTGTGTTTGCTGAAGTGTAATCTGCTTCTGGGAGCGCCACCATGCTTCTGCCAATGAGGAAATGTCCAGGAGTGAGGGGTAGGAAATCATGAGGGTTTGTGCTGAGGGGTGTTAAAGGTCTGGAGTTAAGGATTGCTTCGATAAGTGTAAGTGTGGTGAGTAATTCTTCAAATGTTAAATGTGCCAAGCCTAAAACGCGACGCAAATGGTGTTTTACGGACTTGACGCCTGCCTCATGTAAGCCGCCTAAGTGAGGACTCTGAGGAGGCATGAAATGAAACCTTATCGAATCAGATGTGAAAGCATCTGTGATTGTGCCTGAATTGACCTGAATGAGTTTTTTGATCTCGTTATCCGCGCCTACAAAGTTGGAACCATTATCGCAAAATAGATCCGTAGGCTTCCCTCTGCGTGAGATGAACCGTTTGAGCGCCGCAATGAAATTTGCAGTGGTCATGTCGCCCACTAGCTCGACGTGGATAGCTTTAGTGGTAAAGCAAACAAAGATACAAATGTATGCCTTGATTAATCGCGAGCCACGCCCCTTCCGGTCTGCCATCATGATAGGCCCGGCATAGTCGACGCCGGCAAGTTCGAATGGAAAGGCGGGCTGAATGCGTTCTTTCGGTAAGTTGCCCATGATTGGAGTAACGGTGTTGCCCCTGTAACGACAACAAGTAAAGCATTGACGACCTACTTGTCGTGCCAAGTCCCGTCCCCCTATTGGCCAATATGTGTCTCTCAATGAGTACAGTAAGTGTTGTGGGCCTGCATGCATGAGTATTTTGTGTTGATGTTCAAACAATAGCTTGGTGAAAATGTGTTCTTTGCTTATTATCACTGGATGAATCTTGTCATATTTATAGTTGGAGAGAGGTAAACGACCCCCTACTCTCAGCAAGTTGTCCTTACTTGAAATGAATGGATTTAGACCCAGTAACCTAGACTTCTTTGAAATAGGTTTGCCTAACTGTATGTCTGTGTAATCTGTGGCAAATGATTGCTTTTGTGAGAGCAGTGCTAACATGTTCCTAGATCCTACCAACTCTTGTGATGTGAGAGGTCCAGTGTGCCTAGCCGATGAATGTCTGATGTTGTGCATGAATCTGAGCATGTACGCACAAACTCTCTGCATTCTCATGAAGCTTGAGAATCTGTGAAATGGAAATATTTCATTTGTATTAGTTGTTCTTGCTACCAGGCAGACAGTTTTCATTTCTGGTAGTGTGTTCTCATTGTTTTGTGCTTTGTTTGTTAAGTTAGGCCAGTGTTCCTCTGGCTGCTTTAAAAATTGTGGACCGTTCCACCATAGGCTGCTCTGCACCAGGGCCGATGCGATTGAACCACGTGATATGAGATCAGCTGGGTTTTCCTGGGTGGGAACATGCCGCCAAACATGGTTGCTACAAGTGGACTGTATTTCTGCTACTCTGTTCCTAACGAATGTGTGTAGTTTGTTTGGTTGCATGCTTAACCATCCCAAGACGATGGATGAATCAGTCCAGAGAAAGCAGTGATCGAAACTGACTCTCATTGACTCTTTGATTTTGAGTAGTAATTGTGTACCTAGTAGCGCCGCGCAGAGCTCCATGCGTGGGATTGTTATTGGCTTCAGGGGCGCTACCCTACCTTTGGCGCATAGTAAGTGTACAGCGGTATCGTTGTCGTTGTGTGTTCTGATGTATGCACAAGCGCCGTATGCACTTTCTGATGCGTCTGTAAAGATATGCAGTTGTACATTATTAGGTTCATGAATGAGTACCTGCCTAGGTACCTGTACTTCGTGTAAGCTAGCTAAGGTCCTGACAAAGGCCTCCCATGTGTCCCTAATGTCATCTGGTACTTGCTGGTCCCAGGAAAGTTTGTGTAGCCAGAGTCGTTGGAGCATGATTTTAGCTTCCAACACAGCCGGTGCTACTAACCCCAATGGGTCAAAGATCTGTGCTACTACTGATAGTATGCTTCTTTTGGTTACATGTGTACCTGAGTCTATCTTTGTGGTGAAACAAATTGTGTCTGCATAACTATCCCATGTTAGTCCTAGTACCTTGGCGGTGTGACTAGGAGGTAAGTTTAGATTGTTCTGATGGTCAGCTGCGTCTGCTTGAATAGCATCACTAACCTCTGTGTTGTTGCATCTCCACTTTCTAAGCGGGAAACAACCTTTGTTCAGTGTCTTCGTGAGATTTGTGTACAGATCAATGGCCTGGCTAACCGTGTCTGTTCCTGTGATCATATCATCTACATAGAAATCCCTTTCTATTATTTCCTGTAATTTAGGATCACTACACTCAATTGCTAGTTGTTTTAGACAGCGTATGGATATGAATGCAGAGGCTGCAGAGCCATATGTGACTGTGTTTAATTCATAGGCCTTTATTGGGAGGTGTGGATGGTCCCTCCAAAGGATCTGCTGCAGTTTTCTCTGTTCAGGGTTAACAAGTACCTGTCTATACATCTTTTCAATATCCGAGGTCATTGCTATGTTATGCTGCCTAAATCTGAGTAAAATAGACAAAATGTCATCTTGTATGGTCGGACCTACTTGTTGGATATCATTGCATGAGTAACCAGTAGTTGACTTTGCTGAACAATCAAAAACTACTCTGAGTTTTGTTGTAGTACTATCTAGCTTCATTACTGCATGATGTGGTGCATAGTATGAACCTTGTTTGTTATGTGGAGTGTCATGTTGTGTTTCACTCATGTGTCCTAGTTGAATGTACTCATGAATGAATTTTGAGTACTGTTCTTTAAGTTCGGAGTTGCTCTTGAATTTTCGCTCTAATGATAAGAGCCTCTGTTTAGCTAATATGTATGTGTCACCTAATACACTGGGAGACAGCTTCAATGGGATGTTAACTACAAATCTGCCATCAGCCAATCTCTTTGTGTTGTTTACAAAGTCATGTTCGCATGCTAACTCTTCAGCTGAATACTGAGATGAATTGTTGTCAATTGTCTCTATTTTCCAAAATTTTTCTAATTGATCTTGAATTGTTAAATCATTTTGATTTACTGTACCTTTCTGGGTCTGGGTGATGCCACAGAATAGGTTATGGCTCGATTGTGTTCCTCCTAATACCCAACCAAAGACTGTCTCAAATAATGTTAGGCTACCTACTGACAACTCAATTTTATTTGGCCGGAGTAAGTGCCAAAAAATGCCATTACCTATCAACAGGTTGATGTGGGTGCAGCGATTGAAATGTGGGTCAGCTAGCTTGATACCCTTTGGAATGCCTAGACCTTTCCTATCTAAGTTGCTCTGAGGCCATGGACCAGTGATGTCCTTGATGACCAGACAAGTTAACTCGATGCTGAAATCAGAGTAACTTGATTTTAATTTTATGTTACACATTTTGCTTGCTGTGGTTTCAACACTATTGAGACAGGTGAGAGGGCTGACTACATCACTAGTTGGTATGTTGTGTGTGTTGCAAAAGTGTTCGGTGATCAAGTTGACTGAGCTGCCGGAGTCAAGTACAGCGCGCACAGGGACAGGCCTATGATTGTCTGTGTTATGAACCTGAGCTACTACTGTCGATAAGAGACCCTGCGGCAACGACTTGCACAAGAGCACAGCACCAGCCTTCTCATCATCATCATCATGTGCTTTATTATCTGTTGAGTCATGGTTTGATTGTATGTGTAACAGTGTGTTATGTTTTTTCTTGCAATGTTTGCATGAACCATACCTGCATTTGTCTGTTGAATGTCCTTTAAACAGGCAGTTTCTACAAATGTCTAGTGCCTTAACTTTGATCTCTCTGTCTTTAGGAGACAAGTTTAGGAATGCTTTGCAGTTGTAAAGTGCATGAGAATCACCCTTGCAAACTGGGCAGTTCTTTTTGTTTGTGTTCTGTGTGAGTAATGCTCTAGAACGTTCTGTACGTTCTCCTTTTGTGTGTCTCTGTTCTAATATTTCTAACATGTCTGCTCTTGTTCTAATGAATTTGATCAAGTCATCAAACTTTTCCGTTTGATGATCAGGATTCATGCTTTTGTATTTTTCCCATTCTTGTAGGGATTCTGTGTCTAGTTTGTTGCACAGTATGTGTATGAGTAATGTGTCCCAATGTTGTGTGGGTTCCTCAAGTATTTCAAGTGATTTTAAGTTTTTTATGAATGTGTCGACTAAGCGCCTCAATTGAAATGCACCTTCCTTGTGTACTGGGAAAACATTGAACAGTGACTTGATGTGGTTTGTTATAAGTAATCTCTTGTTGTTGTACCTATCACATACTAAGTCCCATGCAACTTTGTAATTCTGTGCTGAAAATTCAATTGATTTGATGACAAGTGCCGCACTACCCTCTAAGTATGACCTCAAGTAATAGAACTTTGTGATGTCCAATATGTTTTTGTTGTTGTGTATCATTGAGTCATACATGTCCCGAAACTCCAACCATTGGCTGTATGTACCATCAAACTTGTTTAATTTAATTTCAGGCAATTTTACACCAAACTTTCTTTGCTGTACCTCATGATCCTCATCAAAATTAATTGGCTTGGTCTCACCGGTTGGGTCGCTCACACTGGTCACCTTTGCAGAGGAATGCCGCTGGATGATGGACTTTGCTCTGGCCAAGCTGCTGTAGTATGAGCTTTCAAAACTTTCCCTCTCGATGAGTTGATCATTCGGATCTTCACAACTCATTTCAACCTGGAATTGCACATCATTGAACTCTGTTAATAATGGTTCCAGCTTTGAGGCACGGATCTCAACCTCAATGATTTGATCTGAAGTGAGTTCCTGTTCATCTGAGATACAGTTGAGAAATGATTTGAAGTTTGTCAAACGGGCTTTAATTGTTCCTCGTTGACGGACTAATAATTTGAATTCTTTATCTGACATGTTGTTCGATTAATGTAAATGTTGTAGTGGATGGTTTACCAATAGTTGGACTTGAGAGAGTTTTATTAGGAATATATTTTACTTACTTGAAGCTGAAATAAACCTTTACATAAATGTTATTTGACTTATTGCTAAACCAATGATAGGTTTAATATTGAACCGATGATGTTCAATTGTTTAAATTATGTTAAACCAAATGATAGGTTTATTTTGAACTGAAGATTGCAAACTTAGTGGGAAATGAAATGTACGCGATGCGATGCAAGATTGTAGCTATATTTACTATGCAATCCCGTCACTGAGCGCAATAAATGCCTGATGGCTGAATAAAACCCATGCTAAGCGTGCAGAGAATAGCGTAAACCCAATGTGACCTTGAAAATTGAGCGTGGCTTGGCGTGCATTTAACCTGAAGTGAGTGTATGTGTGAAACGCTTGCACTTTGCAGATTGTAAATGCTGAAAAAATGTTGTATTATGTGTAGGAGTGGGTGGTAAGCAGAGGAATAGGAACTTAGCTGAATTTCAGTGCATGCGGTGACGCGTGCGCTCCCATTATGGCGGTCGGCTTGGGTTTCCTTTTGCGCAAATTCGTTCCGTGCTGAGTCCAGCTATTATCCAATCGATGCTCCTCGCTCGGGATCCCTGTTTGCTCCTGGTGAATGCTTTGAAATGGCTCCTCGGCTCTGACGATGATGCGATGTTAGAGTAATTCAATTTTCTTGAGACGATTTCGTTTGCCGTGCGCATAGGCAACTTGGCGTCCTTTTCTTGTTGAAATGATTTTCTCTCGTAACTGATTCGTTCTTGAAGGCTCGATAGGACCAATGTTACGGGTGATGCTATAATAAGACTGTCTTGAATACTTTTGTAGTTTTATTAGAAAAGTTGAATTTTACAGTACATGCGCACTCGCGGCCATTATGAATGAGAAGAAAGATTTTTGTGCCGCGCTCGGTGTTGCCGTTTTCTCAAGTTCGATGTCGTCGCTGCGACATGGAGTAGATACTGTTATTTTGTGTTTTTTTTGCCAGGAACCAGCTTTTTTTATTCATACTTTGATTAAAAAAATATTATTTCGCTGGAAGGTTTTGTCACAACCCGGAACAAGATACTTACTACCTTACTACCTTCAAATTAAAAGACCGAAATGCTTGCATCACTGCTTGACGGTAGAAATAGATGAAATGGTAGTTTCTCCACAACAAAACTCTTATAAAAAGCTCTTTCTCTTCTTTTTGTGTCACTGTTTCTTTCAAACCAGTGTGGTGAAATGATCTCAAGTGCATCTCAAGCTGCCCAAGTATTAGCATAGCACAAATTAATTTTTTGACAGAAAAACTCATCGGTTACGCGACTGCCTAATGCTGGTGGTCTATACCAATAGACCACCAGAGTTCTCTTTTAAAAAGCTCTACTTTTACTAAAACTCTGAACCAAATGAGGAAAAGCGACACATAAACAAGCAGAAACGGATATCAATCGATGTGCATTTGATATTTATGTTATTTGTCTGCAACCCTTGTTTTTCCGGCGGGATTGCGTCGATCATCCCCTAACTCCAGCCGGAAACGCGCATTTGGTAAGTAAACTTTACAAGCAAATAAAAGGAAAGTCTGAACTGAAAATAAATTCAAGTCGCAATACCCAAATTAAGAAGAAGCTTTATTGAAAAGTTTTATAAGAACGGAAAAGTTGGGTATTAGAGACAGTGAGTCAGAATCTGTAGGTATATGTATATGCTGTACTTGTAAGTGTGTGTATCAGAATGTATTTCAAATAAAATTAGAACACAGTAAATGGTTGCAGTTTTGCCTCAAGTTGAAAGACGTAGGGCATCGTATATAGGCCACGTTCGTGACATGCGTGACCTACGAGGCAATGTTTTGTTATAGGCGATGGTTACCACTTTATATAATAACCGAATTACATATTGATTTTTCACAATTCCCTAGTAAATAATAAGTTCTATCTTTTCATATAAATTTGACATGATATCAAGAAGAAACCTTTTAGTTTCGACTGTTTAAAAATCTATTTAGTGTCAACTTCTCGATTTTTTTTTATCGAGAAAATTATTATTATTCACGTTTCTATCTTCACAAAGCTCTAGATTATGCGTTCAATTTTAATGAAATATATTTTTTTCGTGCAAATCTAACATTTCAGTGGAGATACAGTTGTTTAAAAATCGTGACCCCTCGAATTTCCTCGCCTTAAGTGGGCCATATTCTTGTTCCTTATGCTAGTTGTAAAAAAACTACCTTCTAGAAAGACTGACCGCCGTGTAGAGCTGCTGCTAAAGTTATTATTTTAAATTAAAAACTCACCCAAAGGAAATAAACTAGGTATGGACTGTTTTGCTTTATTTAAGTTTGCGAAGAGATTTGTTTTTTTTCCACCTCACATATTTTTAAAAAGTGAAACAACATTTTTTATCTACACTTACATAAAAAAATCGAATTGCAGATTTTCCGCTATGTCAATAAAGAGTTTATCTATAAACTTTTAATTGAGTGTACAGTTGTACATGTACACAATCTATTTGTGTACCATCCCCCGTCAAGGGAAGTTACTGTTCTAATAGCGTTTTGGTAATAAAATGCATTATTAAGTTCACTTTGATGTTTCGGAGTAAACATCCATTTTGAAAACGCTCTGTATTTTTTGCATCTTTTATGTTCGAAGGGAGAATGGTTCCGTGTTTATAAAAATGTAGACAGTATTAAGTGACTGGCAGTAGTGGGTTAGATTTTCACCAAAGACAAACATAAAATGTGTTCTAGTTAGAGTTTATTTTTATTTTGCTGTATGTGTATAACTATGGACTGTTGGCTAGCTACGAGAAGAGTATGTGTGAATTACGGAAATCTCATAGTTCAAGTTCAAGTTCAATAAAATTTATTCCATTTTTATACATTTAGTACACTCGGAAAAGTCACATTATATTACATATTCCTCTCATACATACATACTCTCAAAATATTCATGTTTTTGAATAAAAAGCAAATTTTAAGAATTAACGCAACGATAGCGCGATCTAGATGCCGTACACTGTTAGTCGCGCCATCTAGTTGAAAAATAAGAACTACCTACTGATTAAACAAGTATGAATGGACATAACAATTAGGGGAAATATTGGTGGTATAAAAGTAGGTAAGTAGGTGCACCAGATTAAATGGATTTATTTTTAAAATAGTCAAAAACTATCGACGTTAATAGTCGAAATCAGATAACTCTAAAATTCGAGAATACGCGCTTCGGCCCCATCAAATTTATACATCATCAATCAGTCATCATCAGTAAAATATTTTCTGTCTAGAAAATGTAACTAGATTTGTCAGTATTAGCTTTCCCACGTTTGCGTTATGTCACATTCAACATTCTGCCATGCATTATGGTAATAGAAAAAAAAAGAAATTATCGTTGGCTACTTTGCATAATCCACGAATGACAGCGTGACATTAAGTTGTCTGTTTATTCTGCCAACATCTTTCACTACCCTCCAATCGAAAATAGACTTTATCACTATGCAAATAGAGTTTTAGTGAAATGTAAGTGTCAATTTGTACGTCGCTAACGGTCACGCGAAGTGATGTGACAGTGGGAGCGAGCGATTTTTGTTTATTTTGTTTTTATTGAAGTTTGACTTGTAGTGTTTTGATTGCGGATGCTACTCGTATGTGTGCATTTAAATGCTACTACGTGTTTGTGCTAGAATTTGAATTGGTATTAAAACTTTCTAGCTAGTTTAAGATTTGAAAAGGTAGGGGAAGCTGTAGAGGAAATTAAAGAGAAGAAACTTGAAACTTAGACAGTTAATTCCATTAAGTATGCATTGAAGCAGTACTAATTCTTGAACTGGATTGCAGCTAATCTTATTTAAATTATTTAGTATCTTTGACTTCTTATCGTGTCACTGGTTCTTTAAAAACAGTGTGGTGAAAGGTGAAAGCTTTTAAGTGCGCCTCAAACAGGCTGTTTTCGTGCACTTGTCACATGTTTTTCATTTTTTTATGTTCTATGACGTGCCGGTTTCCTCACGATGTTTTCCTTCACTGTTTGAGAGTCTTGGCATGGTGCATCTTTGATATTTTTATCTTTGACTGATTCGTATAAAACTAAATCAAAATCACTTAGCACTAACATATTTATTATGCGTTGCAAAATACGTGCACCTTAAGTACATTATACTTACGTGACCAAAAATGGGTAAAAAGTAAAATAAATAAATAAATAACGTAAATAAATAATTATTAAAAAATAAATAAATAGTAGAACGTTTACCTCATCGTTTAACCATATAATATTGCTTAATAGGCTTAATGATTACGTTTATAACAGAATAACTTTTCTCTTTACCAAAATTTGGAAGTAAAGCCCACAGATTCCGTATTAATCATGATTCCATCATTCATTCGCACATCCTGCAATGGTCCTTTAACCCGATACGTGCGCGGGAGTGGCCGAGCATGCAGCATGCCTGTTGCCAATTAGAGGGGCGTCTGACAAATGCACGCACATGACACATTGCGACGGCAATGCCGGTGTTAAATTAGATTTGAGGGTATTTCGAAAGTAAACGATGTGCCAGTTATTATTTAGGATGGTATTTGAAATGTAATATGGGTGAATCAGTTTTAATCAGCGTTGCTTTTGCACTTTGATTAAACTTTAGATAGGTACTTAGTTAAGAATGATGGATTTGCTTAAGATGCTTGGATGATACTTTGGTTTAAAATGAACGCTATTGTCGCCCATTGCTAAGAGAAAGCTATGTCTTAGCATGGTTTACCTTGAAAATTTTAAGATATTCATATTCGTCTATAACTTTTGTACATATGAACCTCAAAATGTCTCTCTGAAATCCCTGAAAACATATTTTGTTGCAGAAAAAAAAAGATATTTAAAGATTTACCCGGTCAAAAGCCATTGTTTTTTAAATGTATAAATATAAATAAGTGGGTACACAATAAAGTTATTCAAAATGCAAGCGTAGCTAAATAAATTGCAGATCAAAAGGTTTTCTCATCCGAAAGTACTACGAACTCGCAGCACGGTACGTTTAGTTTGACTAATGACCGTGTGCGACTTGAAACGGACAGACAGACAAGAGCAATGGAACTATATTTAACACTCACTTTTACATACGGATGTCTTAATGAGTAATTCAATGGTACCAATTTCGTGCACGTCATTGTAAATCTTGCGATGAAAATTTATTTGCCAGCGCTTCTGAGTTATTGTGTCATGTGGGATTTTTTGAATTGCAAAAATACAAATTGTGATAACGTGGGTAATGGAACATTTTTAACTAAAATCGTTTTCTTTAAACTAAATATTAAATGAAATGATGATAATTTGTTCTTTAATAAACACATGGAAGAAATAAATACAGAATCTATTAAAATAATGAGTACTATGAGTGGCTTTATAGCTACGAGTGATTTCTTTCAGTGGTTTGATTTATATAAAAACTAATTTGACCATTTCTTTTCAATGAATTTTTTTTGGTTTTTTATTATTATCACAGTTTTCTACTTTCTACAACTAAACAAAACTAAATAAAGTTTGCCGAAAATAGAGACCAATATGAAAGCCTGAAATATATGTGGCTTTATTTCTCACAAAAATAGTTTTTCAAACTGACCATTTTTTTAAAAGCAATATTAGACTAAAATACCAAATAATCTAAAAAAATATCGTCTAGCTGTAAAACAGTCATGATTTTGTTCTCTTACGTTTTTTGCACAAATTAGTTTAATTAAATCCGTATCATTCCCAAAACGAGACGAATTTAAACTTTTTTCTCGGATTTTCTTGCGCTAATTAAAGAGCGCTCGAAAAATTCAAACTTTCGGTTGGACTGCTTTGTGATAGACGGCCAGATGGTTTTAGAAATGTCAGAGGCAGTGTTTTTGTAAGTAGATAATATTTCTAAGCGGTTTTCCTTATTTTTAAGAGCCTTCAATCACTTTTTAGATTATAATTCGTCGCTTCATTCTTCAGTTATAAAACGAGGTAGTATTATTTTATGCTACTGGCATTTGCACATTTTTTAAAGTATAAAAAAAAAAATAAAGTTTGGTTTGACATTTCCCTCAGCAGATCGTCATTCTTTTTTTGTGCACGGCATCAAGCACACATTCTGCAGTGAAAAATTGGAAAAAATGCTGAAATGTATTGCCGGCAATACAAATTTGGATATTATTCCGAAAAACTTCGTAAGCAAAATACGGCTAAAAACCGTTGCGTGATTGTGATTTCGTCATGATCTGATTCTGATGAAAATCCAGGTAAGTAAGTCTTGCATTTTTGCATTCCTGATACCTGAGTGAAGTGAAAAATGTCACAAGCCGATTTAAATATCAGCATCTAGTAAGCGCCCTGGAGGATTAACTGCGGGTTATCACGAAGGGTTAGCATGATGCTTAAAAATTGCCTGGAGGTTCGACTGCGGGTCAACACGAAGGTCTTAATCTTTACAAAGCACCACCTGTGCCGGCTCTCCTCACGACACCAGACGAGGCCTCAACGCCCCGCATGAGGCTACTAAACCTGTGTCTGAACTCGATACAGAGTCATTACAGGCTTTGGGTAATGCTTCTGATGACCTTAATACCAGTTTATGGTCTTGATATTCATGACAAGCTGGGCCAACTTTGGCTACCAATCCTCAAGAAGGAGATGCAGAAGGAGGTAAAAGAAAAGCTTTTTATTTATTAGAAAGTCCATTTTATTTCCAGTAACTGCAAACTGTTGAAAGCAAACACATTAAGCGCGGAAATATCCGCTGCCGTGTCTGGTATAGTGAGAACTAGAAAATTATTATTATTATAAAATTATGCCACGTTGGATCGTCTCTGATGATGATGATGATTTACTCTGTAGTATCGGGTCGTTTCTTGTATTTCTACAAATTAAATAAATAAATAAATAAAATTAAAAGTTGAAGAAAATTCAGACCAAACAAGATTAGCTGGGCCTAGGCATATCAGTACTCAACAAAGCGTGAGTTTGCTTTTGACCAGCGATGATAAGGTACAAGCTGTATGAATATTATCTCATGGTTGCCGTATACTAACGGACTTCCACTATGCCGAATCTCAAGTGAGAACAAAGCTTTAGCTCGCTCTAGGATTATAGAAAGCGTTCCTTACATTCATAAAGAACCAAGAAAGAGATATGAAACTCTCTTTGAGAGTGAGTTGCCTGAAAACATTAAGGTTTCAAAGGCAATTTAAAACAAGGGTTACAAATAAGTGTATTTATTCAGTTTGATTGCAAGAATCACTTTTAAACGTCGTCGAAGCCTTCTTCTTCGGATATTCAGTCGTCAGCTGGCAGTTTTTTCAACACCAGGGAAACTGATCGGGCACTCTCGTTACCCCTCGTTACCATTGAGAAAGGGGGGGGGGGGGGGCAGTCAGCATACAGGACGACAGCGCAACAACCGTATCGATGAGCGCAACGCAACCAACGACACGTCTATGTCTCGGCGCAGTTCACGCGTCCTTCGACGAACTTGTCAAGCTATAACAAATATGCTCCTACGAAACAATAACGTAGGTGGACATGCTGGAAGATTACAATTTTATTATAATTGCTGGATTGGTGTAACTAATAATCAAGTTATTTTGGAACTGATTCGTAACTGTTAACCTTTTAATCGTAGAGTAGAACAAGGTTCTCCTAATAACTTATAACAATAATTTTCATTCAATCAAAGAAAATAATGAAATGAGGTTAGCCATCCAGAACCTAACTAACTTAGGTGCCATTTCTATAATGTTATCCTCAAGAATTTCAATTTGTATCAAATATTATTATTATTTTTTAGCACCAACGCCTAATGGTGGTCACCGATTCTAAGCCTTAATCTGCTAAATAAATTCATTTCTATTGTCCATTTCAACATGGGAGACCATGGGGCTGCGTCGAAAATGATACTTACCTGTGGATTCATGGCGATCATTGATCTTACAGAATCATACTTGTTCCTGTAGCTAAGTCCGATCGTAAGAATTTAAGATTTCAATTTGACAAAACTACATAATCAGTTTAGTGCCATGCTATAGACTTTGTTCGATTTCTCGAACTTTTACAAAGATAATGAAAGAAGTTGCAGGCTTTATTATGAGACATCGCAGATTTAGATCTGTAATATGTACATCTTGACGATTGGCTCTGTCTAGGTGACAGTTTCGAGGAGTGACGGATACATGTTACTGAAACTCTAAAGTTACTTTACTGCTTATATAGGTTTCGTGGTCAATTTCGAAAAAAGATGTTCATCCTCGTAAATGTTGCAATTTTATTTGGACCTATACATCACTATGGGTATATTATATTGTCAATATCACTGCCGTTAACTAAGCGGCACAAAATGTTTTTTGCGAATGCCAGTTAGTAGGTACTATTCAGGAATTTGCCCACTTATTCGGGATTCTTACATCAATCAGCGTATCCAGCTGTGGAGTATGGTTGGCTCTATACTAAAGAGTTTGAGAGACAAAAATATTTAGCTTGTAAAATATTAGACAAAACTCTCTCTGGAAATCCCTTGTTTATTAGTTTTAGCGCCTTGAACAGGATGGGGCGTATATTGTAATTACAGCGCGTAAACGGTGGATGGAAAAATACTGAACTAGATTTCCATAACAACCATATAGAGATACCAAAAGCATGGAGAGATTGTTGTTTTATTATAACAATAATAAACTAATGTTTATTGATTTTTGGTTTCAAATGTTTTGCTCACAAATGTTTTTATGTTATCGTAGTACATCAAAAGGATGGGAGTGATCCAATTCTCTCACCTACCCTACCTGAAAAAAACCATTTAGCAATGGTGCAAAATATGAAATATCTGTCTGTTAACTTCTTAAATTTATACAAAAGATAGTCCAGGATCACATCAGGAGTTTAGAAAAATTAATACGGATATTGAATGGTATCTTTCGGTCACGGAATATACCATAGAGTAGTAACAGCTTTTGGAGAACCAGGAACCGAACCAGAACTAATAGTTTGTAGAGGCCAGATCTAGGTGTCATAACAGTTGACGCATTCACTATAAGCTGGAAAAATAATGTAATTATATGCTTTCCCGGCTTTTCACTTGTCTTGAAATGCTTATAGAAAATAAACATGGATGAGGCCTGAAAATATCCTAATATTTCCTTACTGGCCGTCTCAGCCCTGGTTTCTCTCCTCTGCTTAAAAAACTGATTCGCTCGGCTATTATATATTTCACTCTTAATTTTTTGTTCTGTTTCACCGCCAAGACAGTTAATCCTGGCTGCAGCAATGCTCTCCAGGATACCTTTGGAGCAAAAGGATCACCAAGCCTATCACTCGATCTAGTTATGGTTTATTTTTTCAAAATCACTCTGCTTCAGTACAATGAAATGAAACCTACAAACAGCAGTGAAAGTTCTGTTGAACTCTTAATTAAAACCCTTGTGGATGTTCACTTTCAAACATAAAGTTATTCCTTACTCAACAGTAATAATATATTATTATAATGGGACCCTTACGAATCTTTGAACAGTCTTCGCTCAGTTCTTTTTGCTAGGCCGTAACATAGCTTCCGATGACCATGTAAAACGCCTCCTCAAAGGGGCTCACAAGCTTAGACCAGTTTTGCTGAAATATAGTTACGTTCACCGGGGACCCGATCCAACCGGGAAGGTAGTTTGAAACTACATCGCGGATTGGGTATATACCCAGTAGAAACCTACTTCTAGGAAAAATCACCATAAAGTTGGTTGTTCTTTTAGCATTAGGCATAGGATATAATTATAGTGTAAACACTCTCCCTGATAAAATGAGAAAACATTTTATTTAATTCTACCGGCGTTAAGATAGGTATTTCTGATGTAATCAAAACATCTGGTGCCGGTCATGAACAACCGGTACTGATTTAACCTATTTTCATGAAAATAGAGCAATATGTCCTGCTACTACTATACTACTATTATAGTTGAAGATTACATACACATCTCGCAAAAACAACGTCACAGTCGACGTTCAACGCGCACAGCACGTGGCACGTCGCCTCGTCCGCAGCGCGCGCTTCTGTTATCTTGTTGATACGATTAGGAAAGCGGCTGGTTGGACTTGTCTTCTAGTCGTTCGCAAAATTGTACCCTCGACCAATATTATATGAGGTTAATTTTGCAAGATCGGTATTATGTATTATGACCTAATCATTCAGTGATTGATTGTAATAAGTAACATAATAAGTAAATTATGTAAAATAGTTCATCATAGTATTTATTGATGATCGGTTTATATAATATAAATACTTAAGATTACGTTAAAAAATCTGAAAGTAAATCATTCCAATTCTAATTTCCCTGCATTTATTTTCACAAAAATTTCATCTCTAAACGTCTACCTCGTTTTATAACTGAAGAATGAAGCGACGAATTATAATATATGATCAAACGAACTTGCAAAGTGAAGTTCGATCGATATTATATGAGTACGCTTCATTCGAAGTTATAATCACCCTCCCACCCAATACCCAAAGTTAAATTTTTGTGGTTCTTCTCTAAAATGAATGACGATCTGCTGAGGGAAATGTCAAACCAAACTTTATTTTTTTTTTTATACTTTAAAAAATGTGCAAATGCCAGTAGCATAAAATAATACTACCTCGTTTTATAACTTCGAATGAAGCGTACTCATATAATATCGATCGAACTTCACTTTGCAAGTTCGTTTGATCATATATTATTTTTCAAATCCATACTAATCACAGCTTTTTATTATTAAATCTCGAAGATCATGAGAGTATGTACTGATTTTTATCCGACTTTTCAGAAGAAAGAAAATGTTCTCTTCTGGAAACTTAACAAATTCAAACTAAAATTCTCAATCGTCCAACATGAAAATAGTTAAAACGTGTGCAAACATTCTGATTCCGTACAATGGCGGACAATCGAAACTCTTTGGAGCACGCCCTTACGCGACTCGTAGACATTTCTAATAGCCCTTAAGTCCCATTCAATGGAACAAACAGTTTTATACTATTGTCCATTTCACTCAAGTTTGTTATTTGTCAACAAAAATAACTTTTTCGCTCACAAAAATCAAAATCAACCTTATTCCGACACACTAAGAGCGTATCGCATGCCTAATATAAAATGTAGCAAGTCCGTGCCGTTACTATGGCAACCGCGCTGGTCGCCAATTGAAAAGTTGTAATACATTGAACCTTTTGCTATACAAGATAAGGTCGTGTTTGTTTGATATCAAGTAAGATTATTTTCGTATAATAGGAATATTTTCTGCAATTGTGTTTTTATTTATTTAACGTTTTTCAAAATCAATTGTGACCGTTTCCTCTCTATGGATAGACAGTAGAGTGCCTAGGAATGTTCATGTTTTATTATTGAAAAAAAAACATGATAATGAAAAAATATAATTATGAAATATTTTTTTCATGCATCTGAAGAATACATGACTCTAACAACAGAAACCAGAAATTTAACAATTGTCACTAGTGACATTTTACCAATATCACGACGACATTATACCTACTCGATACAGTTTGGCCATATAATCCAAACATAGAACAAACATCTGTGTTCATTTCACAAATATTTATTGTTCTCGTGGGGATCGAAACCACGACCTACGGCGCAGAAAACAATGTAAAAATAGAGCTTTTTTAATTACGGATATAAAATGCAGCGATCAAACAACACAATCGAAGCAAGCATGGTAATCCGTACATCGGCGGTAATCCGTTAATTGATTCAAGCGAGCCGCTACCGGCACTCAATTACGGATTCTACGGATTTGTTGGATTTGACGGATTTGTTGTTTGTTGCAACAACTGTGTCTGCCATCAACATGCATCATCATCAGCAGCCTGAAGAGTAAACTGCTGTAGGCCTACCACAAGCTCTGTCTGGCTTTGTACCTGGCTCTGGTTTTGCGTCTGTGTGAGTGGCGGAAAATTGTCAGGCGAGCCACTGGCCCGTCATGACGACCACGAACACTCTGTCAAGAGTGTAACGACTCAGAAGAAGAGTGTTGATTAAATAAATCTTACGTCGAAACACGAACACATAGTTTCAAAACCAGAGCCAGAGACAGAGCCAGACAGAGCTACTGGACATAAGCTTCCCCTATAAACTACCCTATCCTATAGCTCCCCTCTCACCCTCTCAGCCTCTCTCAGTCTACCCTCTCAGCTCAGTTGGTAGTAGCTCTGCTGACTGCGCCGTAGGTCGTGGGTTCGATCCCCACCGAGAATAAAATATTTGTGTGGTGAACACAGATGTTTGTTCTCTGTCTGGGTGCTCTTGTGTGTAAAAATATGTTAAATTGTAAGTTCCTTTGTGCAAATAAATTTATTGACAACTTAAAAAAAATATTAAGGCTAGATTATATTATTGTTCCCAACATTTATTTATTAAAGTATCGCTTAAAATATAACCTGCCTTTAATTCAGTGCTTTTTTTTGTACCATAAAAAAGCACTAAAAAAGCAACGAGACAATAATGATTCTTAACTAGCAAAATAATGTGCAAAAAAAATTATCTTACCGTTTTTTGCTGGTTTAAGATCTCAAGAGAAGCCTATTCTAAAATTAAGTTAGTTTCCACAGTCATCTTAGTATACTTTACCTGTCATCGTTCCATGAAATAACAGGCTGAGTGTGTCTCCAACCACCGGGAGCCGTCAATTATTGTTGCACCTCGGAAGTGGTTGGGCTTCGAAACCAGCGGTGACACTTTCCAAAAAAAACATTTTGAATATTTGTAAAAATTCACATCAGTCAGTTTATTTTTGTATCTAAATAAGAAGGTTTTAGTAGTAATAGAGCTCTTTGTAAAGGGCTCCTCCGGGGAAGTACTACCACCGTGCCTATTTCTGCCATGAAGCAACAACGCTGCCATGTGTTTTGGTTTGAAGGGTGCCGGAGAAATTATTTGCACGTGAGGCTGAATATCTATAAGCCTCAAGTTGATGGATGCAAGGCAGTGCATGGTAGGTCACTTTCCTGACGTTCGTGACCTATAAGGCAATGCTCTGTTATAGTTAACGGTTACCACTTAGCTTGGGCCGGGCTATGTGATTGTTCCCTCAGCTATAGTTGCATAAAAAAAGGAAATTGACTGTGATCTCTAGGCACAATTTATATCCTGTTAAATTACTCCAGATTATTACTATTTAAACAAAATATGCCTGCTGCCATAAACTGGCTACTATCGTTTCTGAACTATGCATAAAAAAACCTTGCCACGCCTCTCCGAATAAAAGATTACCTATTTTTGAAAAATAATCTATGGATTATTAAAGTTAACCAATGAAGTGTAAAACGGAAAATTATAGTAAAAAAAAAAGATGGATCTTTTGACCCCAAACTCAGTTCTATTACGTTGTGGCCACTAACTGTAGGAACCTACACATCCAAAAAACGAAAAATAAACGAAATAAGAAAGAAACACCTTTTTCACACTTTAATAGTAAAATCATGCTAAAATAAGTAACTTGCTCAAGCCAATGTTGTATTTTTGTTTGATAAGAAACGCTATCGCTTAAGCTTATGCTATCGCAGTTTTCATAGCCCCATCCATCAACTGACACAGCTAACGTTAATTAGCAACTCTTGGCAATTTGTGGCGTTCAAATTGACTGAGTCAAGCCTCTTCGCTCGAGGGTAGTCGCTCTGTTTGCTAGATTATCATCAATATTGGTACAGCTATTTGATCGCAGGTGCTTATTTGTAGTTTGTGTTAATTATTGTAATGGAAAGTCTTTTGTTTGACAATAGGCAAAGTATGTAAGTAAAGTTACTAGCATAAACTATTTTGAACGGTACGGGTTTTGAGACGACTGGAGAGAAGGAAGGGAGGCCTTTGCCCTGCTGTGGGACACCACAGGTTCATAATAATATAATAAAATTTAATAATGTATGGGTTTTGATACAATAGGG
Organism: Thera obeliscata; assembly: GCA_947578465.1. NCBI lineage: Eukaryota > Metazoa > Arthropoda > Insecta > Lepidoptera > Geometridae > Thera > Thera obeliscata. The sequence goes on along the minus strand of OX387912.1, from coordinate 13,829,892 downwards.
TCTACAAAATACTAACGAGTAACACTGATGCTTGCTGGACTACAAGACATGATAAAAGTGAAATTTTAAAAACTTAAGAAACCGACTTCATGCCCAAACTGCTGAACTGATTTTGATAAAATTTCTATAGGATCAATCTGGATTACCTACTTATTCTAACATTTTTAAAATCGGTTCATAAATGACAAAATTATGCTATTACAAACATCACAAATATTACGACCGAATGGAGAACCTCCTCCTTTTTTTTTTTAAGTCGGTAAAGAAGGACGTTTCCTGCCCCAATCTTCGAACAACAAGTTCTATGCTATAATTTCCATAAACAGTGGTTACCGTTTAACTTCAGGTGCGATGGCTCACCAAAAGATAAACGGTTTTGCTTGCTTCATATTTTTTTTTCATAAAAAACAGCCATTTTCCTTTTTTTCCTGAACGCCATTTCACGAAATTGTCCATTTACGAGTTTCACGTTTGAGGCGAGAATTTACAAAAAGATGGATCCATCAGTCGCCAGACAGTAAACACGACATTTGTATGCGTTTCCATGCACTCAGCCTTCTAAAACCTGCCAAGCGAATATAAACCCAACTCCATTTTAATAAGAGTTTGAAAGATGGTAGGTGGAACGCTCGCTATTGAATATAAGTGCAATAGTTTCCAATTGAGTAGGTTTGGATGCACAAAGAAAGATGGATTACAAAGCAACTGAAGCGAGATGGAAAGACGATATTTTATCTTGAATCTTGTTTGAGTATAGAACAGAAGGTTTCGTGTTTCAAACTCGTGCTGTATTTGAATTCTATGAGATAAAAGACATTTTAAGATGATATTTGCCACAGCTGTTAGCTAAACTGCTTCCTTTTTTTGTCGTGTCACTAGCTCGTACCAGTGTGTTGAAAGGATTTTTAGTGCGCGAGAAGCTCTTTGCGTGCCCTTAGGGCGCTTGTACACGCTAAGAAAATTTGCCGTTCCTGCGGCAGACAAGACAAATTCTTCGTGTAGACGACAAGAATTTTGTCTTTTCCACACACGAAAACGCAACAGCGTTCGCCGCGTCGTGTCTTGCGCAGATAAGATTTTTTTCGTGCACCGCTGCGAGCAGTGTACACAGTTATTTTCTAGTTACGACACGAATTCTTGGGTAGACCCGGTGTTTTTTCTTAGCGTGTACAAGCGCCCTTAGGATAAGCGCCGGAAGCGAAGAAGACATACAGTAAAATATAACACCCAGACAGAGAACAAACAAATGTGTTTACTACACAAATATTTATTCTCGGTGGGGAACGACCCACGACCTACGACAAGGTCAGTCAGTATAAAATATGTGGGATGTGTCTTGAGGTATACAAACCTCCCCAGATTTATCCAGTATTATGGATAAGTACCTAAATAATAATATCCCTGAGCAAGCAGTACAGAGTTTTAGTAATCTATCACGTCCGAAGGTTCTCATAGGTTTCAGCGTAACGTGATATTTTAACAGCTATAATAGATCGTTTTCACATAAAAAAACCCTCATCAAAATCCTCGACTACCCTTGTTACTACTTAAGGAATCCGTACCTTCTTGGGGGCTGCTTGGACCCCATTTCCATTACGCTCTATTTGTTAGGGGTTGTTAGGGGATGAGACGGCTGACGGCGCCCTCCGTTGCATTGTTGGCGTGTTTGAAAGAATGTCTCGAGATTTTGGATATACAGAGGCTGTCACGTCAAGGAAGACAGGTGTGGTTATAAAAGAGGTGGTAAGCTGTAGCGGTAGCGATTAAAAAAGTTGAAGAAACAAATTTCGGGTCAAAATCTGTGAGGAATTCTAAAATGCAAAAAGGACGTAATCTATCAGTGGATGAAACCAAAGTAACCTTTTTTCTTGCCACGAATTAAAGTATTTTTATAATTTTTTCTTAATTTTTGATTTTTATTTCTTTAAACATAATTAAAGAAAAAAAAGCGAATTTTTCAGTCACTAAGAAAAATATTATCGCATAATAAAAAAAGTTGTTTAGTGATGTATTTTCACAGGCCTAAGGTAGGTAGGTACCTATCAATCTCATAGCCCGACAGTACGGCAGCCCCCATCTAGTGATTGCTTACAGCACGGGGGTATATTGAATAACGTTTTGTTTATTTTCTCCCTGCACAATAGCCTCCGCCATCCGCCATTCGCCATCCGCCATCCGCCATCATGGTACGTAAGCCGGATTCCAGACAATGGAGACTGATTAAGTTTTCATGTACCGTGCTAATTGGTTTATTTTGAAAATGGAATGCACAGGAATTTGTAAGGTATAGCTTGTATATTTACAGTCGTAAAGTTATATTACTAAAGCTATTAGGTATAGTGGCGGAATGAAAATGTTCGTCGATTTTCAACTTGATTTGTTCAACGTATCACGATCACATACTACCTTTTGAAATTTAATAGACAGAAACCACCGATTCGATTAGTTAACGTCACAAATTACGTCAAAAAGTGTTCATGTTCATGATCAAGGCAACACGGTGCAAGCGAAAACTGACTCTAAGGTGACGAATATTTTCATACCGCGACTGTACACAGCGAGGTGCTAGTAAATCAATTAACACACGTACCAGATTTCATTGTTGAGGTTCTAAAAATACATAGTTTTTATGAGAAAATAAAATAATGTACTGTTATTTTACAAAATCCAAATAATATGACTGCATTGCCGTCCTTAATAGCAATGCTGATGCGCCCCGTATTCACTTCATTTCAACATGTAGACAGAAAAGTACTTAGTTTTAGTAGTAGTAGAGCTCTTTGTGTGTGGCTCGTCCGGGGAAGTACTACCTTCATGTCTCTTTCTGCCGTAAAACAGCATCGCTGTGTTTCGGTTGAAGGGTGTGGGTGCCGGTGAGATTACTGGCACGTGAGGTTGAACTTGTATGTCTCAAGTTGATGGACGCATGGCAGTGCGTCGTAGGGCACGTTCCTGACGTGCGTGACTTACAAGGCAATGCATTGTAAGGCGATGGTTATCACTTAACATCAGGTCGACCATATGCTTATTCTAGTAGCTAGTAGCAGAGCGCTGGTAGCCTAGTGGTAGCGGCCCCGCCTTCCGATCCTAAGGTCGTGGGTTCGAATCCAGTCGTGCACCAATGAGTTTTTCTGCCCAAAAATTTATGTACACTATGCCAGTGCTCTCAAACGGTGAAGGAAACCGGCATATCGTAGAACCTAAAAAAAAAGTTCGAAAATATGTGTCAAGTGCACGAAAGGAGCCTCTTCGAGGCGCACTTAAAATCCTTTCACCACACTTGGTTTGAAAGAATCAGTGACACGATAAGAAGAAGAAGTAGCTAGTCGTCTGAAAAAACATTTCATTTTTAGATTCTCTCTAGTTGCTACTGAGAATCTACGTTTGCTTCGCACATTCGACAAATAATAAATAAGTCTACCTCAGCAGATTACTGGTACAAAAAGTAATGTTACTTCAGCATATCGAATCGGTTCATTATCCACAACTCGCCAGAGTAATTGCAGTCGGTCAGACTTCGACAATATTATTCAGTTTGACTATACTTCAACCCGCGTCAAACTACCACAGTGAAATTGAACTTGGACCTTGGAACAGTTCAATAGTGCACTATACAGCGTGTCTCAGAGAGTAGTGTCAAGCGAAAGTCCAGAGATAGAACACCCTTCGGGGTATTCGAATCACCCCCATGTATGTGCCGAAATTCGTTTTCGAATTATAAATTTTATTCCGAATTTTAGAAAATTTTCGACTTCAACTTAAATTTTTTTTTTTTAAAAGTAGAAAACTTTCTTGAGATTTTTCTTTTGTTACTGACATTTGATGAATTGTTCTTTTAAGTAACTTTGATGTAACTTTGATGAATACTATGAAAATGTTGGTGTAAAGTCAGAAAATTACATTTGGTGCCGTTTGCGTTTCCACGAGCTCATTACTAAATAGGTTGAAAATTTTTAAATTCCAATGTAAAAGGCTGTCAGCAGTAGTAAGTTATTTACTAACATTGAGTATCACATGACACATTTACTTTTAAAATTTACTCATTCAGTAAAAATTATGGGAAACAGATACGTTCCTTGTCAGTATTAAACTTTTGACAGCAACAGAATACACAATCACCCGGCATTCTTAGCAGTTCTGTCAGAAAATGAGCGAAGTCCTCACTTTCAGCAGCATCGCTCCGCTCACCTCAAGCGAGTTCGAGTAAATTGGTAAATTACCCGCAGCGGGCAGTATTTACCCGTTCGCCCCTTGCCTTTTTTGCTCGCTGGCTTGCATTTCAGTTACAGGATCGATTCTCACTCGAACTTTGACCGAGGTTTTGCTCATTCGATAACATTAGTTTGTGCCAAAATTACGAACTTTTCCTGCATAAAATGAATTTGTTAATGTTACGGATGATTATTTTAAATTATATTTATTTATTATTATTTTAAATTATAATATATTTTTTTATATTCTTAAGAAGCTTATGCTTTGAATTGAGTCGATTTTCTAAGAAATGTAATGAATCTTTTTTTTTCGGTCCTACTTATGATTTTCAGAAATATATTAATAGTCATCGGTAAAAAAGTATTAATTACGTTTTTCTAAGAAAGCTTTTCACTTATTTTTTTACCATGAAAATAAAAATAGCCTATAATCTAAAATCAATATAACCGACGAAGATAAAGTATAGTGGCGGTATAAAAATGTTCGTCGATTTTCAACTTGATTTGTTCAACGTATCACGATCACATACTACCTTTTGAAACTGAATAGATAGAATACACCGATAAGTTAACGTCACAAATTATGTCAACATGTGTTCATGATCAAGGCACTGGTGCAAGCGAAAACCGACTCTAAGGTGACGAACATTTTCATACCGCGACTGTACAAAAAACGTTTTATTTTGGACTGATTCATTTTCGAGCAATTATACTTTGACCTTGTTTAAAAGGTTGCTCTAATTATATTCCGTTGTTTCAGTCGTGCGTGTCTTGTTACGAAGAAATTTCTCTCTTATTTATAAAAAAACACCAAGTTATTAGCTCTTACGGTTCTGTTCTTTTTAAATAAAATCGTTTATATGTTTGAGAAATTATTTCATAAAAAGGTCAATAAAACTGCTATAATTTTTTTATTTGAAAAAAACATATTGCTAAAATGGGCTTCTTCTTCAAAGCATATTACTACTTCTTTTGTGCAACACATATTTTAATTTTTTTTAGGATCTACGACATGCCGGTTTCCTCACGATGTTTTTCTTCACCATTTGAGAGTACTGGCATGGCGCGTATACATTTTTGGACAGAAAAACTGATTGGTGGTTTAAATTTTAGACAGAACAGTTAAATTTTAGAGCTGGCACAATTTTTATAAATAAGAGGAAGTTTCACATCGTATTTTTAATGAAAACCTCACGGCTACATAGAAAAAGTGATAGTTAGACTTGTTAGGCCATGTTAAGGCTTGTTACCTTCAATCTGTTACAATTAAAGAGCAACAATGTCGGTCTCCTTAAAAAAAATCGGTTATCTGTAAAGTCGGTTTACTGATGATAATTTTGACGTGACAACGCCATACAGCTGTCCACGGGGACGCTTCTCTCACTCAAGTAGGAGAGAGACAGATGTCGAACGCTGCCGAACGCGGAGGCCAAGCGTGCCTCTTTGTCGCTCGTTCCGCGCTCTTGCTTGCACTTCAAGCCTTAAGGTTGTTCGATTCCGATAAAAACTGAATTTACACAACTATGGGGAAACAAAGTATAAATGTACACAGGAAATAGCTGTACTAGAATTTTACAGTGGTCTTTATTGCCGGCCAGTTATATAAAGTTGGAGAAAACTGTAGGATAACAGAAATATTAATAAAAAACCAAAAAAGTAATTTTTTCGTCTTTCTTTCTAACGGGTACCTACTAGCTTTTAACATAGAGTCAATTTTGTACATCTCTGTTTCAAAATAGACGTAAAAGTCTGTTAGTTCTTTTTATGAAGCCCCGACTGCCACGACCAGCGGCTGACACTCCAACTTTATATAACTGGCCGGTAATAAGGACCACTGTAAAAGCCTATTACAGCTATTTCAGTGTACATTAATACTTTATTCGCCCATAGTTGTGTAAATTAAGTTTGTATGGAAATCGTACCCCCTTAAATGGAACGCCTCAGAGCGAGGTAACGCCAGAGTGTTTTTTCTTGCGTGCAGCCGGCTCCATCGAAATATAAGACGTTGTTGACGACTGAATATTTCAACCATCATCACACTTCCTCTCTATTTCCATCCGTATTGCACTGTCATAAGGTTCATATTCCAGTTATAAATTCCCTGTTGTACGTGGTCAAAGGGATAGTTTCCAAGTAATATAGCAGTCACTCATTCCTGTTAGTGTATGACACGAGAAATGTATAAATGTCCATGGAAACTAAGTTCTTAGCACTAGTTTGGGCGTTATCAAGTCGCTGGCGATTCGGTCATTGTTGTCATTTAATTTATAAAACTTGAGAAACCGACTTCATGGACAAACTGCTAATCAGATTTCGATGAAATTTTTATTAGACCAATCAGAAAATATTAACTTTTCAGATAAATTATTCATACCCCATCTCGTTTCAAAGTGATTCTTGCATCGTACTGAATAAAAAACTATTGACTTTGACTTTGACTTGGAAAGTGTTTTTTTTTGTCTTCGATTTCTGAGTGCAAAAGCCGTTTTTATCCGCTAACCCCTAGGGGATAAAGTAAAATTGAATTTAAAACATTGTGTGTGCACTAAATTTGTGAGTTTGTGAGTTTGTTTGTGATTTCCTTAAGTGTAGAAAACACTATAAAATCAATAAAAAATCATTAAACATATTTACGTCTTATATGGTGCCGAATTTATCATGCGACCTTTTTTAAGGAAAAATAGTTTGTCATCATACATTAGTTTTAGCGCCAAGGTAACATTTGGCAGTGAGATAGTATTCCATACAAGATTTTCAAAAATATGAAGGTAACATAAAATATGTATGCAATGATTCTTACTGGAGTGAAAAGATCTTTCTCGAGAAGTTTCTTCAAAATCTTTCTTATTACGTATGTGCATGCTCTTGTGAAAGGAGCCCACATTTGAGCTTTTTTTATTTTTAAATCTGTTAGTATTACGAAGAGCTATATCTAACTCAGTAATGTTTAAACTAGTGCTAACCTCCCTGAAATGTTAATAAGGGATAGTCATAAATACTGTTGATCTAATTCTGTGAAGGAGATGAGATATTAGTGTTATAATTATGCAAACTATTCTAGTCTAGAAACATAGTCACGAACATGAAAATTTCAGCGTTGGACAAAGGTAGGTAGGTAAGGTAGGTAAGGTAAGGTAGGCTGTGGAATGAATTGTTTTCAGAAATAATTTTGTTAATATTTTTATTAACTTATTTGGTACAAAACTAAGGTATATTAGGTTGTTTGGAAGAAATTCGCTGAGTGATAAGACCGCCTATTAAAATAGAATAGAATATAATTTTATTGTACATCATAAATTATAAGGTATAACCGACGAGCATGTATGAAGAATGTTATGAGAGTGAATGAAGCGAGAGGTGTGACAGGATCGTAGCAAGTGGAAATCCGTGATCTCTGCCTACCCCCATGGGAATAAGGCGTGATTTTATGTGTATATGTATGTAAATTATAAGGTAGAATAGAATAGAATATAACTTTATTGTAGGTACATCATAAATTATAAGGTAAACATGGTCTTAAAAAAATACTTAAATACTAGACGTACCTACTATGGGCGGTCTTATCGCTAATAGCGATTTCTTCCAGACAGCCTTTGGATGGAAAGAAACATTATAGTACGAGTATGAACGGCCTATTGAACATTACTAAGTTTTAAAATTATTGTTACTTGTTTGTCCATTGTTAGTTTTAAGGTGTGCAATAAAGAATATCCTGTTCTAATTTATTCTTTGCAAGAATATATTAAAGATCGAAAGAATTACAAGTGAAGAGTTTAAAATTAATTTAGCAAAATGGCGTCAGGTGCTCACAAAGCGCCAACTTTTCTATCAGCAACGGCGAATGTGATTTATGACGGAAAATAATTTGAATTGCTTTTATTGTAAAGTTCTTATCGAGTCACTGAATCTTTTGATCCAAGTGTGGTGAAAGGATTTTATGTGTGCCTCAAAGAGGCGTCTTTCGTGCACTTGACACATATTTTCGAACTTTTTTAGGTTCTACGACATGCTGGTTTCCCCACGATGTTTTCCTTCACCGTTTGAGAGCACTGACATAGTGCACATCTATTTTTCGACAGAAAAACTCATTGGTACACGACAGGATTTGAAGTAACGACCTTAGGACCTTAGGAAAATAGCATTTATTTACACACAGAAAGTTACCTACTGCCGATGCCGGTCCGGCTTGTCCTAGTACCTAAAAAGTTTTAAATTATGTATTGTGACAAGTGTACGAAAGGAGCCTCTTAAAATCCTTTCACCACACTGTTTTGAAAGAATGAGTAACAGGATCAGGAAAAGAATTTTGATGAAAGTTAGAATGAAATATCAAAAATAAATAAATAAACAAAATGCTGGCTCAATTTTACGAAATTGTCGGATGAATTTGTATCTTAAATCCACCAAACTTATTTATTGCAAATAAACTGTGAACTACCTTGGAAAATAAAATAAAACTGTCATCATCACATTTCCCTACACAAAAGTATTGTATTACTAAACAAGTGGAGGGGGAACTGTTTATTCGTTTAGTCTATAAACACTACCAAACGAAAATCATCCTTATGCATACCAAGATAAGAGAGATTTATGTGAATTTCACAAAATGGTAACAAGTATTTTTATTAGGTTTTTCCTTTGTAGGGTAGGTCTGGTGCACCGTGGTCATGGTAACAGCACGAACGCTTCAGATGAATGCGACAGTGTTCAACAAACTAGTTATTTTATGAATTGTTTGCAGTCGCTTTTCAAGACATTTTGCAAACGTTCAAGCTTGAAAGCCTTCAATAAATATCGTTAACAAAATTTTTTTTTTAAACCAAAAATGTAGGGTGCCTATTTTTTAACTACCGTGATTTTTTATAACATACATTGTTGTTTTTTACCACTCAAAACATGGACACAAAGATTTTTAGTGTGAGGTCAAGACTATAATAATGTATATTTGTGCCTATTATTAGTCACCAGGGTTTGTGACCTATGGTACACCATTAGTTTTTTTTTTTTTTTTTTTTGTGGACAATTCACACAACACTACCCAGCCCCAAACTAAGCAGAGCTTGTACTATGGGAACCAGATAGCTGATATAATACTTGAACACATTTTTTTTAAATACATACTTAGAATACTATATAACATTCAGACAGAGAACAAATATCAATGTTCACCACACAAATATTTTTTCCCGGTGGGAATCGAACCCACGACCTACGGCGCAGAAGGCAGAGCTACTACCAACTGAGCTGAGAGGCCAGTCATTACATAATTTCATTTCATTTCATTTCATTGTCATTACATGAACCGTTGCGATATGGTTCATGTAATGACAAGCAAAACTACACATAGATAGGCTACACGCTGTGGGGTTCTCTCCATATAAATGAATTGTGTAGGTATAGGTATAGGTTAATTAAGTACTACTAACAATAGATTTGTAAGTTTTACTAACAAAATGATCCATGTTGACCGAAAATAAATAATTATAATACGTTCAGCCTCAGTGCAAAGTTGCAGTATAAGTTAAGTATAAATCAAGCGAAATATAAGTTAAACAAAAAAAAAAAAAAAAAAATGCAATGGCCGTATCACTTCCAGTAGCCCATATGTCTATGTCGATTTGCTCACTGCTTGCGATATTGTCTTTTTTTCTAATGTGGGTATTTCGTAAAAACTGATGCAGTACCTATTCATTACTATTTTGCTCATAATACTGCGTAGGTACTTAATACGTATGCACTAAAATCTATTCTAATATTATAAAGCTGAAGAGGAAGCTTTGGTTGAACGCGCTAATCTCGATATATTTACTTTGTTCCTACCCCTACTTTAATCGTTATAATTCATTTTGTTCTCTATTGCCTTGCTTGTGACTAACACTAAGTTTAACCAACAAACTAAATAAAAGGGAAGGGCCTTTTATTTAGTCAATAGTATAACCTTATTTTATTACCTATTGGGTACCTATGTATGCGTAGGGTCATTAGTGATAGTTTAGTTTATAGGTATTTCTAAGCTATGATATTATCTGGGTGCCGTTCGCATTAAAGTTAATTAGCCTATATTAGTACGACTGTCTATACCTACTATATTGGCCTAGAGGCTGTCTGCAATTTGAACTGACCGATAACAAGGAGGGGTACTGATATCCTAAACACAAGAAAACTTAGTTAGGAGTTAGAGCTCAGCCATGTACTCGTAATTTTTTATTGCCATGACTATACTACCTATCTACTTGCGTACCTGCCTAATACCACCTGTGCCTGCATGAGTCAAGTCTTATCTCTAATAATGTGTAACTTATGTATAATGTAAGTTATGATTGCGAATTTTGGAGGTGTGTTAAAATAAGGTAGGCTGTAGATAACTACATGAATAGTACATGGTATGTTTGTTAGGTTACATTTTTGTGAAGCCCCAATAAAGATTATTATTATTATTATAGTGCAAGTAATTTTATCGGCTTCCACACCCACACCCTGTAAACTCTTGTAACTATGAAGCATGTTATGCTACAAGAAATTGCTCTAAGAAAATAAATAAACTAAAAAGAAATGAACTAATATCCTTCTACTGTACTTTGGCAAATTTATTTATAAAATAACGACTATTCTAGAAAATTCATAACTTATCGAAGGTGCGAAGTGATCATGAATCCCCCCTCTCATTTCTCCCCCTCAATAGAAACTGTCAGATCGTCTGTGCCATACCAGTTAGTCAGAAACTCTCTGAAATGACGTCTATTCAGAAATTGCTCCATCGGTGATAAAGTTTGATGCGAAATCGGATGTTTTATTTCAAACTTGTTTTCATTGCGTTATTGTATTATACTTTCCAGCAATTTTATGAGGTTGATTTTCAAAATAAATAAATTAAATATTGTAGACAATCCACACAACACTATCTAGCTCCAAACTAAGCAGAGCTTGTACTATGGGAACCATATAGCTAATACAATACTTATATACATTTTTTTGTAAATACATAGAATACAATAATACATAGAAAACAACACCCAGACAGAGAACCTACGTCTGCGTTCACCACACAAATATTTGTTCTCGGTGGGGATCAAACCCACGACCTACGGAGCTACTACCCACTGAGCTGAGAGGCCAGTTAAACTAAGCTGGTTTCCTCACATTGTTTTCCTTCACCGTTTGAGAGCTGGTATAGTGCACATCGTTTTTGGACAGAAAATCTCATTAGTACGTGACTGGAATTGAACCACTAGGCTACCAGTGCTCGCCTTCATCAAAATAATATCTGGGCCTTGCAAAAAAATTGAGCAGCAAACATCTGTCTTTTCCAACACTTATTTGCCCACTAGGGCCAACTAAAAAAAATGCTACGAACATAAGGTCTGCCACAAGCTCTGTCTGACTCTGTCTGACTCTGTCTGACTCTGTCTCTGGTTTTGAATCTGTGAGAGTGTTTACTAAATAAATCCTACGTCGAAACGAGACGCACACAGTATTATACACTGGTGAGCACTCACACAGACTCAAAACCACAGACAGATACAGAGCCAGACAGAGCTTGTGGTAGGCTTACAGAGTACCTATCAACTTTCTAACGGATGCTTAATAAATACCTTGAACTCATTTTGTAACGACCACCAATCACATCAGTCAGTAGTTCTAAAACTCGTAAATCACGATTTCCCTGCGTTTCCAGCCGGTCGGTTTCCATTACACCGATCATTATTTTTCCAGGCGATTTCCATACCAGTCCGCGGCAGCTTCTGCCTGTCAATGACAGTCATTTCCATCCCCTCAGCGCATGGACTTACTATCATCTGGACGTAGTCAATGCAAGTACGCTGTGGATTGGTATAGTTGCGCTCGCATATACCAACTTATATTAATACATGATTAATACGCATAATGTCTTTGTCATCGTAAAAATTATGTTAAAAGATGAAAAATAGTTTTTACGTTAGAGTTTTAATATAAATTAGATAAAATAAGTTGCATAGACAAAAAAAAACATACGACCTCATATTTACAGCATTTTTTTGGACATATTTATACAATATTCTGCTTGCCCCCTGTGAAAAACAGGTTTGAATTAATGTATGTATATACTTACTCGACTATATATAAGACAGCTATATTTGTGTGCGGCAGTTCTTTATTTAATTTGAGCTACCATGCCTTTTTTTGAATTACTAAATTACAAAACATAAGTATTGTTCTCCGTTGGTTATACCTTTCAAGCCACAATGATTATACCCCTCAATGATTATTACCCCTCGATGATTATTCGCACACTCGCCAGTCGCCACGTCTGTTTCTAATGACGATGACACGTGCCAGGGGGATGCTGGGTCGATTTAAAGCAACCAGCAGACTTGACTGGTCAAACAAGCTAGTCACTAATAGCTACTTACTCTCACTCAGAGACTCAGAGAGCACTGGTGGTCTAGTGGTAGTGGCCCCGCCTTCCGATCCGAAGGTCGTGGGTTCAAATCCACTCGTGTACCAATGAGTTTTTCTATCGAAAAAATGTATGTGCACTATACCAGTACTCTCAAAACGGTGAAAGAAAAAATCGTGAGGAAACCGGCGTGTTGTAGAACCTAAAAAAGTTCGAGCAACACGTGTCAAGGGTCACGCAAAAAGGGCCCACCAGCGGTCTACTTGCGGAAAAACCTGCCCGCACTTCAAGTGCGCATGATAAACTTGCCGAACTTGGTAGCTACTTACTCAATATCAGGATGGCAGGTAGCTTGTTTCAATACAAAATTAAAAAAATCGTTTGTCTGTAAAGTCGGTTTACTGACGATAGTTGAACTTGACATCCTCCTAAGAAAATCTACAAATGTTGAACGCGGAACGCGGAGGCCGATTGTGCCTCTTTGTCGCTCGTTCCGCGCTCTCGCTTGCACTTCAAGCCTTAAATGGAACGCCTCAGAGCAAGGTAACGCCGCATGCGTCATGTTTTTTTGTGCGTGCAGCCGGCTCCATCGAATTATAAGACGTTGTCACGTCAAAAAAAAATACTATTCCAAATTTAATTTAGTGGTTTTAAGGTACAGCCACATCTAGGCGATATGCTGGCGATAAGTTGCAATATTTTTATACGCTGCCGAATATCGCAGCTTATCACCTAGATGTGTCACCTTACAACTACTAGAATAAATTTGGAATAGTATTTTTTTCTATATTGTTCTACCTTTATAGTGAAAGTTATAAAAGAGTTCGGCCTGAGTAGTACTACCCTCTTTCTGTCACTAAGCATTATGCTTGAGTCCATAAAAGTATTATGTACAAAATTAAATACATCATAATAAAAAACATATTTACCATTTTGACACGGAAAAAATGCTGTGTAATTATAAATATTTGGGTATCGTTAGCTGATTCCTTAAAATTGTCAAGCCTAGCTTATAAAAAACTCGTTAGGTACATAAATGAATTGAAATATTTTTACGGTGTTTTCCTTCACCGCTGGCACTTTTCCAATGGCCCACTGCTTACAAAACCTACCTATTCTGTGGAAGCACGTATCTGTGTTGGACGGCTGTCAGAAGCACACTCAGACATTTTTATTTCGCTCCACAGCATGATTGTTACCTATTCTTGTATCTTTACTATTCGTTTTTAGGGTTCCGTGCCTAAAAGGTAAGAAAAGACTGCCCGTCCGTCCGTCTATCTGTTTGCCTGTTCGTCTGTCACCAGGCTATATTTCATGAACCATGATATTTAGACAGTTATTTTTAGGGTTCCGTGCCTAAATAAGAAAAGACTGCCCGTCCGTCCGTCTATCTGTTTGCCTGTTCGTCTGTCACCAGGCTATTATGTCATAAGCCATGATAGTTATATATTTCCATTGCCGCTATAACAGCGAACACTAAAAAACTGGAGAAAAAAATATATTAATGGGGGGCTCCCTTAAAACAAACGTACAGACAAACAAAGAGATTTTAAAATGCTGATAAATAATAAACACATGTTAAACGGGAGCTACCATTCAACAAACGTTGTTTTTATAGGTACTGGTACGGAACCCTTCATACGCGAGTACGACTCGCACTTGGCTGGTTTTTAGTACCCACAAAATACTGTCTGGCGTCACAGCGACTGTGTTAGTAGCTTTCTTTTGCTTTCCTACTGCGATAACTAATGCTCAGGTTATGAGTTATCATTATTAGTTCAATGAAGAACTGATTTTAAAATACAAAAATCATTTGAAAATAAAACAAAAGCAGAAAGATAATCTTTTTATTTTGCAAAACAAACAAAACGTAAAACAAACCTTTAAATAGGTTTTATATTTTACAAACACGACGGAACCATTGTCCAACGGAACCACGTTTGTCATTGAAAACGTTCCTGTTTTTGAGTAGGTTTTTTTTATATATCAAAAAAGCAAAAGTCAGGGAAAAATTAGGCACATAATTTATTTATTTGCAGATACTTAAGAGACTTATCTAAGTTCATTTGATTTCAAATATAAAATAAATCCACATCATGCGAGTAAACTTTGAAAATATCCCCTTGTTGACCCCGGGATGTCAGCTTAATTTCTTTTCCCGGAAGGGCCTATCTTCAGTCGCGTGTGAAATTGGATGAGAAATCGAGAACTTAGGTAAGTTTTCATCCATTGCGAACTATTCTCTAGCATATTCTGGGCCGTTTTTACTCTCCACCTGAAGCTGAGAACAAAATTGGCTGACAAATTAATGTTACTACACGATACCTAAATGAATTTCTGACGGAAGACCTACCGACAAAAATTACTATTATTGGTAGGTTAATTTATTAATTATTATTATTACTGTTTTTTTATAATGGTGTATTTTTTGGTATAGTATTTAATAATTAATTTTTAGTAAGTATTTCATTAATTTAGTAAATTTGTAAATAAAAATTCTACATGCCAGTTTATGCCAATTCTGCTTTAGGGCAAAATTAAAATACTTTTTTTTTATAATCATATGAAATAAAAAACCCCATTTTAATCGTGAAATTGTAAGTATCTGCTAATCAATAAATTACACATATTTGGTCATCCTTGTGTAATGATGGGTCACGCTTTCCACGCTGAGAAGTCGAGCATCGGGATCTGACTACAGCCAACCAGCGGGTTCCTGAAAAAAACAAATACATTTAAATAAGTTTATTAGCAGGAAACTAAATACAAATAATGTTGCTGTGTGCATAGAAATTCGTATTACCTACTAATGAGAAATGGTATTTGGTTCTCTTAAATTAATAAATGTATATCAATATCAATAATTGAACTTTTATTGACGTGATAACGTCTTATAATTCGATGGAGCCGGCTACACGCACGAAAAAACATGAATCATGCGGCGTTACCTCGCTCCGAGGCGTTGCATTTAAAGCTTGAAGTGCAAGCGAGAGCGCGGAACGAACGACAAAGAGGCACAATCGGCCTCCACGTTCGGCAGCGTTCGACATCTGTCTCTCTCCTACTTGAGTGAGCGATGCGTCCACGTGGACAGCTGTATGACGCTGTCACGTTCAACTATCGTCAGTAAACCGACTTTGCAGGCAACCGATTTTTTTCATTATAGAAATCTACATCATAATTCAGGTTAAGTTGTCCATTCCGTCATATTTTCAGAAAAAAAATGAATAAGGACTTAAGTTTTGATTTTTTTTGCTTTCTAGGCGTGGTGATGACAGGTGGAGTAGAACAACAACCGAATGCTGGCCAAAAACCGGCTACAGAAGCGTAGGGCGCCCTGCAGCAAGATGGATGGACGACATAGACAGGGTCGCGGGGTGGCAATGGTTTAGACTGGCACAGGATCGAGGTAGATGGCACAAACTAAGGGAGGCTTATACCCAGCAGTGGGTGAAGTCGGGCTGTGGATGATGATGATGATGAAAATTTCTAACTGTCTGACTATCACAGTTCATAAAATACAGCCTGGTGACAGACGGACAGACAAACGGACGGACAGCGGAGTCTTAGTAATAGGGTCCCGTTTTACCCTTTGGGTACGGAACCCTTAAAATAAAACATAATTGTACTCACTCTCGACTGATTGTCCGGAAAGCGTGACGCTGTATCTGAGTAACAGAATCCCCAACCGTGCATAAAAGTCCAGCCATAGATGATTTTCTTATTTGGGCGAGTTGAGCTGAAAAAAAATTGTCTAGTTGTTCATATATAATGACTCCAACTCAGTTGGTACTAACTCTGCCTGCTGCGCCATAGGTCGTTGGTTTGATCCCCACTGAGAACTAAAATATTCATGTGGTATACACAAGATGGATGAAATGGCAACAGGTCACAGGAACAACGTGCGATCCGCGAATGCCCCTTAAACTAAAGGGGAAGATTTACAAGACGGTTATAAGACCTGTCGTTTTGTATGGGTCTGAGTGTTGGGCCACCAAAGGAACTGATAAAAGAAGAGTGCATGCAGCGGAAATGCGAATGTTGAGATGGATGTGTGGAGTGACTAAAATGGATAAGATAAGGAATGAGTATATTAGGGGCAGTTTGAAAGTGGCACCAGTGACTGAAAAGATGAGAAGCAATAGGTTAGCATGGTACGGGCATGCCATGCGAAGGGAAGAATGTCATGTAACGAGAAGAGTGCTAAATATAAATGTGGATGGTTATAGAAGTAGAGGTAGGCCAAAGAAAAGATGGATGGATTGTGTGAAGGATGACATGAGTAAGAAAGGAGTGACTGTTGAAATGACGGCTAATAGAGGAGAGTGGAGAACGAAAACCTGTTGTGCCGACTCTACATAAAGTGGGACAAGGACAAGAGAATGATGATGACACAAATGTTTGTTCTCTGTCTGTGTGTCATATTGTAGTTTAGGTATGTATTTACAAAAAAATATACAAGTTTAAATTATAGTACGAACGAGTGTGCCAAAGAGTGGAACTCTCTACCGGCGTCAGTATTTCCGGAACGCTATAATTTGGGAATTTTCAAGACAAGAGTGAACAAGTGGATTATGGCTAAGCATGCTCCATCTTAGGCTGCATCCACACTTTCCATCAGGTGTGATGGCAGCCAAATGCTATTAAGCTATCTATTATAAAAAAAAGTATTATATCAGGTATCTAGTTCCCATAGTACAAGCTTTGCTTAATTTGGGGCTAGATGTGTCGATTACTTACATATATATTTTTTGTAAATAAATACCTACATATAATAAAATATAACAGCCAGACAGAGAACAAACAACAGTGGGGATCGAACCCACGACCTACGGGTCAGAACAAAAGGCATAGCTAGTACTAACTGAGCTGAGAGGCCTGTCAGAACTGATAAAATTTAAATTCCTAAAACAAAATACTTACGTGATGTAAAAGCATAAGGACGGTTAGGTCTCTCAAACCAGTGTCTATCAGCTTTTATGAACGTTAAAAACTGTTCTGCCACAATTTTACACACCATATCAGGTACTATAGCACCTTCTAAAGGTCTCTCTAGCCACAACCCAGCCAGAAAGTCTACATCTTCTGGCGCTTCGTATTTGTTCTTGAGAAGTTCTACTCTCTGCAAACATAAAACGGCCCTGGTTGAAATAAAACCTTGAAGTCAAAGTCAAATAATGTCTTATTCAATGGTGTTACAAGGATCACTCTGAAACGTCTTATAGCTACCAGTTTCCGAGGCAAAATGGGCTACCTCGTAGATGGGTTTTGCTGTATTTCGGTTTGAAGGGTGTGGGTGCGGGTGAAATTACTGGCACGTGAGGCTGAACATCTGTATGCCTCAAGTTGATGGACGCAGGGAAGTGCATTGTAGGGCAGGTTCCTGTAGGGCGTGACCTTGCAATGCTTTGGTATAGGCAATGGTTACCACTTAGCATCAGGTGGGCCATATGATTGTTCCATTAGCTAGTTGTATACGAAAAAAGTTTTTTCGGGCTTCAAACGAACACTCCAATCATTTTACTAAGACTATAGCCTAAAATCAAGATCAAAATTTTTACCTCGATATCTATAGCATGATATAGATCTTCCCAGCGTTTGATAGATTCACCGTAGAAGAACTTTCTGTATTCGATGTAGGAGTTGAAGCCAAGGTATCTTCCCTTGGTCAAGTCATTAGTGGGCACATCACTAACTAACTGGTTAGAACCTAGAGCTTGATCATTCATCTGGAATAAACAGAATCTCTTGCATCAAAGTACATGTGGCAAAAAAAATGGTTACTTATGCAGGCGCACAGCTTTATTACAAATTACCCTCAGAAATAAAAAAAACAATGTCATTCAATGTATTTAAATTCAAACTTGGCCAACATATACTTCAAGATCACACTCTCCTAAATAAATAAATAAGAATATTCTACGCATTATATCCTAACTACCTGACCAATGTATAAAATAAATTAACACATTTAGCTTAGAACGTCAACCACTAACAAATACTTTAATATTATTACCTTATATTATACTTAATGTTCTCATGTAAGTGACCTCATGTATGTCTTTTTGAGAATAAATATCTTAAACCATACATGTATAAATATTTATAACTATTACTATTAGGCCAAATCATCCCATTGTTGGGCAAAGGCCTCCCCCCAGTCCTGCCACTTTCCACGATCTTGTGCCACCAGTCGCCAGTCCCTCTCAAAGATGTCCAGCTCGTCTCGCCATCGCCTGCGTGGTCTACCGCGACACCTCCTCGCTGTCTCAAGGCTTCACAATCAAGGCATCAAGGCAAACGTGGCTGGGCCAGTCCCACTTCAGCCTTGCGGCTTTTCCCCCTACGTCAGCGATTTTAGTCTTTGGTATAAATATTTGTTATTATTTTATTACTATTAAGTAGTTTTTTTTCCCACTGTAAGGCAAAGGCCTCCCTTCCGTCTTTCTACTCTTCACGGCTCAACGCAGTGACAGGCTGCGTTTTAAGGTGGGAGTCGAGTTCGTCCCTCCAGCGCCATCTCATTCTTGGTCTTCCACGTCGCTGCCTTGCATTTTGTGGGATCTACTGTGTGGTTATCTTAGTCCACGAGGTGTCAGGCATGCGGCAGACATGTTCAGCCCAGTTATATTTTTTTTAAGGAGGAAGTACTCCATACAAATTCGGCAGCTTTTTCGAGAGTCATAAAAAAATGCCTTGTTGCGCAATAGTTACTTGCCAAGAAAGAAGTCACAATAAAAAAACACTTTTTTTTTATCCACATTTCTTCTTTTTTCTTAGAATCCTCATATCTAGTGGTATTTTCAATAAAATAGTGAAAATGTAAAACGACAGGCTCCCATACAAACGGCGCATTGATCGCCTTTCTACTGTATTCTGTATTCTGATAGTTACTTACGATGGGGTCAGAGCCGTAGTTAACTGATCCACTTGGTTGCCTAAAGCTGCCTTGTGTCAAATAATCCATGTTTTTCCCAACACCGAAAAACCCAGTTCTAAACGTGAGGTTTCCAACTGGCATCTGGCTTATATAATATCCATCTGTATCATACATTCTGTAAATAAAAACTGAGGATTCGGACCGAAACTAGAAAGCCTGTAGTTCAAAAGTCTTGCACATCTGAGCGTTTTGCAGTGGCGGTCAGTGAAACGCTGTCAAATATCGCTGTCCTATTTGACAGCGTTTTCGTGATCGCTGCCGCAGAACTCTTAGATTTTAGATGTACCTAAGCTAGGCTTAAATTGCAAGGGTAACCCATCCAAATAGTGACCACCACCAACAGTGAATGATGCGAGTGAATGAAGCGACAGTGGTATGTCACGATCGTAGCAGTGGAAATCCATGATCTCAGCCTACCCTTATAGGAATGAGGGAATGATGAGAATAAGGTGATTTTATGTATGTATGTACCTACACCTAAAATCTATTTAAATAGATCTTACTTCATATGACCAGCTTGCAACGTATGGAAGTACCGAAGCGCGTACGGGTACTCCATAGAGAGCTGCAGGTCTACTGACGGGTCGTAAATATCTCGGAATCCACGTGAAAAGGAAATTACTCCTGCTCTTATAAGATTTCGTTCTCCTAAAAAATGAATAAAATGCTGATAATATTGACATAAATGTATTTTCATTCTTTCTTTTTTAGCTGTAAACAATAAGAAAAGTAATAGCAACATTAACCTATAAAGCAAATTATTCGTTTCTTTATTTTTAAAACCGACTTTAAATAAAAAGCCCGAATAGTACATTTTTTTTTTAAATGAAATAAAATAGTTAGATTAGTTAGATAGTAGATACATAGAATACAGTGCCATAGAAATTTTATGAAAATCAGTTTGGTTAATAACTTTAGCCTTACCAAAAAATGTCTTGAATAACTCATAAAAGCTTATCTGCTGTTCTATAGCAATATTGATATCCCTTGCAGTGCGAAACAGTTTCTCATCACTCCAGCAAGGGTTCTGTTTGAACAACTCCTCAGCAATGAAGTTGTGCATTCTCCAGAACCAAACGGAAACCATGTTGATGGGACCCAATGAGTTGGTAACCGAACTCGCTGAAATTGATTTTTAGAACGCTTTTATTAGCTTCGCTTGTATGTATGTATGTAACCGATCCCTTTGAGCTCAATTTTGTCCTACTTTGAACGATCAGATTTGATTCAAACTTTGCACACCTGTCAAAGGTCGATGACAATGCAATAATATGAAAAAAAAAACCTAAAAAGTAAAAAAAAAATATACATAGTTTAAAAAACTAAAAAAACACGCTTTTATAACTAATTGAACTAAAAAGTTAAAAATAAAACTGTAATATTCAATTGAAAAATGTATATTATTGTACAAAAAAGCGTGGGGTATAATTTATTAATTAGATTGTTTGATCGTTAAACTATACATTTCAAACGTATTTTACAAATATTTACAATATACAACACACACAAGAAACAGTTGAGCTATCTGCAGACCGTTACAAACGATCTAGAAATAGTTCAACTGATCTAAATCATTCAAAGAACTATTAATTAAAATATTATGGATAATCCACGCAACGCAAAGAATCATACAAAAAACGGTAGGAACCAAGCCGTAGTTTGTTGCCTGTTCTTGCGTCGGCTTGGTCGCGTGGAACTGGCACCTAGACTCACCTAGCTTTAAGACGTTTCAAAGTGATCCTTGTGTAATTAGTGAATAAATTCATCTTTGACTTTGAGTTTTACATATTTATGTAAGTATTTTCATTATCATCAGCATTTTATAAAAAAAATCCTAGCCTATGCCACTTGCCTCTTTGAGGCTCACTTATTATTAATTTTTATATTATATTTTTTTATATTTATTATATATTTAGTTAAAAAGCGTGGTACTAACGCGTGTCATGGCATCTTGTTTCAGTCGGTCCTTGATTCAGCGTACAACCATTATCTTCAGCAGTAGAACTAGGAGGCCAAATTTTTCCATTTTCATTATCATATTTCAAGTAACCTTTTTCAAACAGTCTGTACTTTTGTAACTTTGGTTCTGAATACCCATAAACATTAGCCAAGTCGAACACAGGTGTGGTAAGTACTATCTGGAAGTCAAAATTATCAACTTAGTAGTAACTATATTCCTTCTGCGCCGTAGGCCGTGGGTTCGGTCCCCACTGAGAACAAGTATTTGTGTTGTGAACGCAGATGTCTGTTCTCTGTCTGGGTGTTAATTGCATACTGCAGGGCTGCCACGAGCTCCATATGGTTATGGCTATAGCTGTCAAATTGTGTATAATTGGCTGACCCACACATTCATTTTCTTCTTGGGTTTGAATGTGTTGACATTGTTCACACAATTTTGACAGCCATATCCATAACCATGTGAAGCTCATGGTAGGCCAGCTGTACTCATATTTACAAAAAAAGTTGTATTTTTTCATTTTTCTGGTTTTTATATTACAAGCTCTGTTTAATTTAGGGCTAGATAGTGTTGTGTGAATTGGCCACCATATTTATTTATGGTAAGTACAGACCGACTCAACCGAGCAAAGACAAGCTAAGGCTTCATCAGAGAGATGTATTTTTTACTTACCTTACCTTAGAATTTTAGATTTTGGAAAGTCAAAACTATACATTTAACGTTGCTGTGCCCCCATTTGGCTTTTCTTGTGTAGAACGCATTTTTTTTTGACCCGTAAAGAAATTTCCACTTATTTAATTCTTTATTGCACCATAAATAAGTTACAATAGGAGAGCTTAATGCTAGACAACATTTTCTACCAGCCAACCTTGACAGGTGAAAAACAAAGAAGTTGGCGTGCATAAAATGTAGTAGAAAATTTGATTAACCTACGTAACATACCTACTCGCTATAAACTACATACAACATAATATAAAAAATAATTATAAATACCTATGAAAAAATAGATAGATAGATAGATAGATAACTCTTTATTGTTCACCACACAGAAACATAATACAGGATTCATGAAGATTTTTGGCAAAACAATGGGCGACCTTATCGCTTTGAGCGATCTCTTTCAGGCAACCTTTGCATGGAAAAGAAAACAAAACATCAATTGACGGCAGTATAAAATATATATAAATATAGAAAATAAATAAATACACAAATATATACCTACCATATATTTATGTACTTACTCTTTCAGGAGTTGTATTTTTAGCAAGGCATCCGATAGATTGAAAAGTTTTAGGCCTAGTCAAGTTCAAGCAGCGTATCCCGGAGAAGCGATGGACGGGGTCATCATGGGGAACCTGGTTCGGGATACACTCCGTGTCTGTTTTTCCTTCTTCTGTACAGCAGTATTGTTTTTCTTTTAAGTAATATACTGAAAAAAGATTACAAAGCTTTGCAATATCATATTTAAAGTCACTGAAAAACAAACCAAAAATTAAAAAAAAAAATATAGTTGTTGCTACGGCAAGTTAAGGCCACATAGCTGTCGCTTGTCACCTAGATGTGGCCGTACCTTAAAACATTGTTCATTGTACACTCAACTTCTTATACTTTTACATATTTTGTGCGTAAATAGTTCTAGTGCAGTAGGTATACATCTAAAAGGCCGTACAGTCGCCATGATTTTTCTAGCCAAGTACAAGTAGCGGCACATAACTTTAGTGCTGACTGTTATTGCTAGCGGCTTGCGGGATGAAGGGCGGGCGTGCATAGCGCCGATTGGCTCTCCGGTCGAATTCCCCTCCCCGCACCGATACGAGACCCCGCGCACATCCAGTGTACAGTCGCGTTCTCAATTGTATTGTTATTGACAGTACATGAGTTTTTCTGGCGAAAACTTTATGTACACTACGTTAGTGCTCTCAAACGGTGAAGGAAAACATCGTGAGGAAACCGGCATATCGTAGAAATAAAAAGTTCGAAAATATGTGTCAAGTGCACGAAAGGAGCCTCTTTGAGGCGCACTTAAAATCCTTTCACCACACTTGGTTCGAAAGAACCAGTGACACAATAAGAGAGAGAGAGAGAGATTGACAGACATTTTTTCTTTTTCAACTCCCCATAAACTTGATAAAAAGTGTGTCATAAACCTATCATAATATTATTTTACCCTTGTAACGGCCAGCTGGCCTACCACGAGCTCCATATGGTTATGGTTATGGCTGTCAAAATAGCAGCGTTTTACCTGAAATAAAACGCACATTATATACTTACCTCAATAAAAGCTTTATATTGAGAAGGCGAGTTCCGTTTCCTGTCGAATTTCTACCAGTTTTCATACTTTTATACAGCCAACATCCGGTCAAGTGGTGCCACCTGGCGGCCGCGCGTAATTTTATTTCGTTAAAAATGCAGCGCCATATTGAACTCATTGGCTTTTTTATTTCACCAGGCAGCAATTAAAGTGAAAGCTTTTATTATGGTAAGTATATAATGTGCGTTTTATTTCAGGTAAAACGCTGCTATTATATCCTGAACGCTCAATAAAAGCTTTATATTGAGACCTGTTTGTTATCGCCTGGTGACGCCACTTGTAAGATCTGGGTTACTCTAGCGCCAATGTGATATTATATATTTTACTCATAATGTAGGTAAGTTTGCCTACAATAGAAAATAAAACCGTATTTTAATCAATTGTGCCCGAAATCGTACCCGACTATATTATATTATTAATAATAACATGATTATTTTAATTCTATCAGACATTGCTATAATCTTAAATTATTTAGGAGATTGTAAGTAGTCTTAAAAAATCTGCTAAGCATGGTAACAGACAAACCACCCCAAGTTCCTGGCTTAAGTCCAGCTATGAACTTCTTTGGGCTGACCATAATGATGAAGTTATCATAATGCCATGTTAATTGAATGCACTCAAACAAGCCGCGCGATAGGCCTGGTTAATCTCTATACCTAACTGTGCGTACTGGTCGCGTAACTTTGTCAAATGCTATGTAGCTAGTGTAAAGAGATGATAGATAGCGACAATCAAACTCAACAATTATTTACTTCCTGTAGATATCGTCAAGTTCTTTTTAAAACAATGCTTAGAACAATAAATCGTCGCTCAAATGCTACCTTGCAGTGCTGTAATAACAGCCTCCTTAATAAACATTTAGATCGTCTGCTATGACGTTGCGCAAAACGAGTTTAGCTTAATATTTTACTGTTTTATTGTAAAAAATCAATTAAAAGGTATGTAAGGCTATGTTACCTATGTACCCTAATTATAAATTCATGTCAAGGAATTTGTGATCAGTAAATACTGATAATATGTAGTATATAATTACTGTTATATAATTATTGCATAAATAATAACTGCAATCAGTTTCTAACTATGCTTGGATAAAATAATTACTACTTAGTATCTAGATCTAACCCAGAATAAAATCAAATGCTAATAAGATCTGTGGTGAATATGGACTTATCCTGTAAGGACCTTTATGAGCTAAGAATATTACTGCAATGTACCAGCAATGTATCAGCAGTACCTATACCTATCATTAGCAGTATATAATAAAGCTAATTCTTATACTAATTCTAGCAGTATCTTAGTGAATTACTTTTGCTAACATCCCATCGGAAACTCTGATTGGTCTAAAGTCTAAACCATCATCATTGACTCAAGAATATTCAGAACTTAGAACATAACAGACAAGACAGTGCCTGCGTTATAACGTAGGAAGTACAGATTCATGCGTTAGTGTCGCATTGTATAGAATATACCATAAGTAAAACATGAAAGACAAAAAGTCAGTGTCTGCGTCATAGGAAGTACGGATTTATATGAGTGTTAAGATAAGAAAATTATTTATTGTACAATAAAAGCAGTACACGGGCAAACTTAATGCTGATTCTGGTTTATTCTCAAAAATACATAGTACTAGGTCACTTACATGAGGACATTCGTCGTAATTAGCATTAGTGTTGTATTGTATTGAACAAAATACAAAAAGTCGAGCATAAAAAACACAAAGACAGTGTTTGTTTCCTAACATAGGAAATATGGATTTATGTGATAGCGCAATCAAGTGTAAATCATATAGAATATGTGGTCATCATTATTAGTTGTGACCCCAAAAGTAGCTTTAAGTGCTACACTAAAATTGGTTACAAACCACACGTTATTACATAAGCAAATTTTTATCAAGCAACGGTAATAATTATCAACGCAACGTACCTATTAAGCATCGGTATTGGTCCGTATTCTATTTATTTATATAAAGAAATTATTTCGGCAAACTACAGTTTTTCACTAGGAAACAATAGCATACAAACTTTGAGTGTGTACTTAGGGTGGTAGATACATCCACGAGCATGTGTGGGTAGTTTCATAATATAGTGACCGCGTTGTAAACCTTGACGGTTCCTTACTAAAATAACTGCAGGTAGACCGCATGTCATTGGCTCTCAAAAAAAATATTTTCTTGATTAAAGACTGCACGTGCGATTTCAGAGACAAACAGGTCAAAAACCGAAGTTCCTAAGGCAGGCCGCACACCAGGCATACACTTATAATATAATATAATGCGATAATTGTGGCGCCACATTTGAAACGCGACACATTTAACGCCCCCATATATCTGTACGTGAGCACGCACACTGAGGAAACATTTGTAGCGGGCGCACTTTGTGGCGAGACTTTGTCCGCGCTACACGAATTCAAGATCGAACACGTTCGTTATTTGTGGCGCCACATCAAGAAATCGTCGTCGTCAGACGATGATGTCGACATTCATAAAGCGGTGCCACGCTACAACTGTGCTTTCGATGTGCGCATATACAATACATTTGTGGCAAGCTGAATTGTAGCGCATTGATTGTGGCGACGTAAATGTTCGACGAATGTAGCATGTGGTGCTGGTGTGCGGCCTCACTTACTTTACAAGCATTATAGTAGCATAGGTTGGCCTCCACTCAGGAGGGTGGTAATGACGTAAACACATCGACATACCAACTCCTGTTTACTACACGCCGCTAATGAACGGTTTATTAGTGTCAAAAACCAAACGGCAAGGTACAAATTGGTACGACTTTGTCAAATACTGAAACGTCAAAAGGCACTCTCGTCTTGCTAGGAAAAACAAGGTCCTCCTTGGTATCTTTTCTCAATGCGTAAAAATGATCGCATGAAATTGCTTTTTATAAAACATTCATTTCATTTTAAATGCTCCTGAACCCTGATTTTTAACACATCTATTACAAAAATCATTCGAGAGGTACCTAACTTAGCGATGTGTTGTAGGGTGTCCTCAGGTAGGGTAGGTCTTAGCTAGTTTTAATAAATGTATAAACATTAGTTTAACACCATTATGAACTACAAGGCTGGCAAAGTTCAAAAGTCTGAAACTTTTAAGCGGGTAGGCTACGTAATTTTAAATGTTCGCAAAGAATGTCTTTGTTTTGTCCCATCCAAGACAAGTGATCGTAGAGATTCACAAAAAATATATGCTTAGCCTGAAGAAGGTTATGTGAAACGGACCTTTGTGTGCGACTTGCAAAAACACAGTACAGTGTAAGAGTTAGGTTCGGAATAGGTTAACTCGGAAATTAAGAAATTCCTATCTTTGGCAAACACACTTTAAGGGTTGCACTTTTAGGTTTGGGTCCAAAAGCAGACAAGGGTCTACTTACACTATGACAAGCATTTCAGTGGATTTATAAGAGCCATTTTTCATTAGATCAAACAAGCCTAGGCTTTTGATGTAAAACACATTAATGGATGGAAGTGTGTAACTGGCTTTCCTTTCTTTTATTTAAGAATCTATGTATTATATCAGCTATCTGGTTCCCATCGTACACAAGGATACGCATCAGACTATACACTGCTAGCTCTTATGTCCTTGCAGTAAGAGATAGTGTTTTATTTATTTTTATTTTATATATGCCTAAGCCAGCCTTATACCATCTTTGAACTTCTCGAGGTCATTATAATCTTCACTTTCGAGTCGCGACTCGTTACTTACCTTTCTCATTGTAAAAACACAGTTCGTACGAGTATATTGCACATTCGGGGGTTGACCCCTGTGTGAGTTTAAATGTGGCTGAAACCACCCCGCGAGGCTGTACTTGATACAGACACATAATTTGAGAGGGCAGGTTTACTAAAATTGTATCAAATCTGTATGATGGAACACAGTTAAAACACTTAACCCCCGCGAGAGGCAGTTGTAAGATTGATTTTCTCTTGTGAGAACCACTACATTTCAGAGACTAGATTCACTTACCTTTCACAGAATTCCACGCGATGGAACACAGTTTCGCTTTACGCCTAACCCCCGCGAGGGGCGGCTGTTAAGTTGATCGAGGTTCTCTTGCGAGAATCCATTCGATTTAGCAAGACAGTTTCACTGGATGTTTAGAGAGTTCAACTCGATAGAACACAGTTTACAAACGCCTAACCCCCGCGAGGGGCGGTTGTTAGGTTGATTGAGTTTCTCTTTTCAGACTTAACAGGAACAGGCCAGTTTCACTGAAAGTCTATAGAGTTCCATTCCATAGAACGCATCTAGTTTGCAAACGCCTTACCCCCGCGAGGGGTGGCTGGTATAGGTTCTCAAGACCAAAAATACTTTGCTGCTAATAAAGTATGCCTTTTTACTTGAAAACTTTATGATAAACATTCGAGTCGGTGACCAGTAAACTGATTGAAAGCGATGGTGTGATGAACATGGTTATAAAATAATAAAGTGGGTATTAAGAAAAAAGTTTCTTAGGTTTTTTCTAGAAGTAAACGTTAAATTCGTATGATAAACCCAAGAGAGAATATAACAAGTATTATTTCTGCTTTGGGAAGGTAGGCATAATTTTTATCAGAAACAAAATTAAATTTAATATTATTTTTACAATGCAGTAAGCTTAACCGTATAGGTAGGTATGGCCCGATGACGTCAGGTATCATACGTTTTACCCCTCTTTGTTTGTTTCCAAGTCTATGAAACCTGAAGTATGTTAGGGTATAAGACTTTAAGCAAAATGCACTGGATATCAAAATAGCAGTCAACATGAAGCAATGAATGAATAAGGGTTTAATAAATAACTATTCCTTCTACGATTTTGATTTAACCTCCTCGCAAAAAAACATTGTAACCTCAGGACAAAGACCCATGTTCATCACACGTATTTCGGTGGGGATCGAACCCACGATCACACAGAAGGCAGAACTACTATGTAAAATAAATATTAGCAAATTGTTTGGACAACAATTCTGAAAATACGTTTAAACGACGCCATGCCTATTTGTTCATTTTATAGCTATGGCAGCGGTTCCGGCTTTTGCCTCAAAGAACGGCACGTATACAAATCACAGCGTAAGTGCACAATAAAATGTACTACTGAAAATGAAACTTAACTAGGTATATAAATAAACTGGATTTTTTAAAACTATAAGAACGTGATCCGAACGAAAAAATCGTTAAAAAAATCACGTTCATTTTTTATTATTATGAGGGTACTCACGGTTTTCCCTCCTTGCACTGCTCAAAGAAGAACACTTCACTATAAAATTAATTATTTGTTCACTTTTGTAAGAACAAAGATTTTAAAATATTATTAGCAACCACGGTCGTCGCAGAGCTAGCTGCTGGACACATGTTGCTTCGACGGAAAACAAAACGCCAATGCGTTCAATATGGCGCTGCATTTTTAACGAAATAAAATTACGCGCGGCCGCCAGGTGGCACCACTTGACCGGATGTTGGCTGTATAAAAGTATGAAAACTGGTAGAAATTCGACAGGAAACGGAACTCGCCTTCTCAATATAAAGCTTTTATTGAGCGTTCAGGATATAATGGTGTCAACAGTGTCAACACATTCAAACCCAAGAAGAAAATGAATGTGTAGGTCAGCCTATCTATACACAATTTGACAGCCATAGCCATAACCATATGTAGCTCGTGGTGCAGGTTATGAGAACCTAAAAACGTCACACTGGCCTCAAACTTAAACGACCGAATTTTTCAAATCAGTTTTCTAAATACTTACGTGTATCGTGTTGAGATACAATTTCACTTGCCAGATACAACATAACCATAGTACCCAATGATGTGGTTAGTGGATTTGACTCGGAACCTGAGAGTAGGACATCTGTGCGTACGGCACGGGGTAAGGGCAAGTCGCAACCGCAAACTGATTTACGGGGCTCAAAACCTAAAAAGAAAAAAATGCACTGCTTTTTACAAATTAAATAAAACAAATATACAGGATGTTGCAAAACTACCAGTTGTAAGCTTCTGTTATTATTCCATGAGTTTTAGATGTTATTTGAAACATTGTGGTACCTTAATTGACAGGAAGTGTGGACTTTGTTACTAAATTGTTAATAGAAGGTATTATTAATTAATATTAAGATGATTAGGTTCATAAAAATATTATTTGTTTTGTTACCGTTACAAAATACAGAATTATTCAGGGATCAATAAATCAATATGGTAATTGAATTTCCATCGGTTGCTTGAGCTCCAACCTTCAAGCTTCAAGCTTCAAGCTATAAAAATAAAGAGTAGGGATGGTTTGGGTCTGCAAGCAAGCGAATGGTAATTCAAGGAGGCATTCGGTTTTGAACTGTCGACAAGACAAGTCCACTTAGTTCGTCTCGGCGATAGCCATGTACAAGTTTAGCTTAATGTATCTAGATCCATAAAGTACTCAAGTTGTTAATAAAACTGAAGAAAAGGCTATAAAGTGGTTTGAATTCTACATCCTCGGTCTTCTCTGTTAGTGGATCTTTCAAGTCAGAAGTGGGTAGAATCAAGGTACGTAATATTTTTTATATTGTTTCAAAGTAATAGCTGTAATTCTTACAATTATCTGGTAAAAACGCATGTATAGTTTATCGTGTGACACACATGGCCAAGGCTACTCTTTGGTAGTGTTATCACACGATTGCTATAATTTATTTGGTTGAGTAAATGCATTCAGAGGTTATCGTGTGGCACACATGGCCAGGGCTACTCTTTGGTAGTGCTACCACACGATAGCTGTAGTGTATTTTAGTTTTTTTTTTTTAGTAAATACATACACAAGTTGTCGTGTGGCACACATGGCCAGGGCTACTCTTTGGTAGTGCTACCACACGATAGCTGTAGTGTATTTTAGTTTTTTTTTAGTAAATACATACACAAGTTGTCGTGTGGCACACATGGCCAAGGCTACTCTTTGGTAGTGCTACCACACGATCGCTGTAGTGTATTTTAGTTTATTAATTACATACCTACGTTGTTGTGTGGCACACATGACCAAGGCTACTCTTTGGTAGTGCTACCACACGATAGCGGTTGTTATTCTAGGAAAGTTAAATGCATGCATAGGTTATCACGTGGCGCACATGCCAAGGATACCCTTGGGTGATGCTACCACATTAAATGTGACTAAGCGCTGCTTGTATTTCTTTTATCTACCATAGATTGTCATAAAAAAGAAATACTGTAGTTGGTTATCGAATAAATCATCCCTTTTATATATTTCTTTTCATGCGACGGCGAGGAGAAACCAACGGAGAATGACGTGTGTCATCCGACCATGGCCGCAATAGAACATGGACCACCCGGACATGGAGCATCAAGAAGATTGGACTCGACACTGGAACGCGACTCAATGCCACTACACCGAAAGTGGACTAGCTGGGCGATTGCAAGTTGTAGCCGTTCGTTGCTGTTTCACATCGTGAAGATTGGTTAAGCGCTACCAGCAGAATGAAGTAAACGAAACTGCAAGACATTTCAGTAGAAAATTAACACGTGAGTTCACGTCTCAATTCCCAAAGATTTTTAATATTGGCTCATCAAGTACTAGAGTAGATTCAGCACTGATGCTAAACTGAAACGATATACCTAAATTAAATAATATATGACTTAGGTTAATGGTGTGAACCATGAATGTGTAATGGTCATGTGAGGGTGTGTGTGTGAATGTTGTATCAGAAACTTAATATTCAGATGATAACGATAGAGGGTAAGAAGTGAAATATAAAAAAAAGGGGAGTTCTTATGATTTTGGGTTGCTTACGAGCTTAGCGGTAGATAGGCATTTTTTTTCTCACTTTTGCAAAGAGTATATTTACGGAGTGTAGTGGAAGAATTCTATCGGATTTAATTGGTATTCTATGTATGTACGTATCCCTGGGACATCTTCTGGTCTTCTCCTGTTGGTAGGTGCGTACCTACCCTCAGTTTCTTATCGAGGTTGTTTCTAAAAGTGCGGTTGTGATTAGTATAGATTTATTTGTCCTAAAGGTGGTTTTTAAAATTTTCGATACAGTTTGTCCAAATGGCGAATACTATTCAAGAAAATAGGAGTGATCCAAGGTTCAAATACGTTTCTGGTGAAGATAGGTACCTACGTTGTCAGTTTTTTGTTTTACTTTTATTTATTTATTTGGATATGCAATGGATTACAGCGACCTTGTCTGGGTCATTAGACAGATGATGTGACGTCTGAGGTGGGGGCAAGTTTTATCATTAATATCATTCCAGTAGGTGCCACCGTGAGAACAGTAGCAGGAATATAAGAATAATAGGAAATAGAGGCGCTAAGAAAAATAGTAGATGGTTACTTGTTTGTTTATTTAAATCACCACAAAATTACGCACAAAAAAAAAATATAGGTTCAAACAAACAAAATATTCTCCCTCGTGTTTACTCACTGAAGGTTGCCTTCAGTACTAAACTGGTAAACTGGTATTATAAATAGGAAGGGTAATGAAAATAATTGACGAATATGATATTATAAATAGGAGGGGTAATGAATAAAGACAGGTACAATGATATAGGTAGGAAACCACATCACACACTTAATATTTATTTACTAGTTATCAGGGTTTTCAAAATTGACTTAAAAGTCTAGAAAGGTAAACTAGGTGCACAATTAATCTTAAGGTGGGTACTTTGCAATGTGCATGTCTCCAGCTTCCTCATATGGAAATTGCGAATTCTGAAAACGCCAACATTTAAAGCATAATTGGAGCAATCATTGATTTGAAGGAAAATTTAGCAGCAAAAAAAACAACGACTCTATGAGACTTTATAGGTGTGTTAGCTGGAGAGCGGCTCCACAGCTTCCTCATTCAGTGTGGGCAAACGGCTAACGATAGAGCTATATAGTAAACGCCAAATTTTAGAGCATAATTAGAGCACCCGGCATAAAAAAAATCAAGTCTCTAGCTCGAAAACTCTTTGAGTTAGAAGACTATAACAACGTGTTTGCTGGGAAGCCATTTCTCCAGCTAACACATGTGGATCTCAGGAATGGCTATAGCTAGAAAGTTGCTTGATATCTCCAAATTTAGAGCAAAAAATATCATGGATGCTCCAAATATTTCAAGTGTCTAGGTTCAAAACTCACCGAGTTAGAAGCTTTGATGACTGTGTTAGCTGGAGACACGTTTGTCTGGCACGCACATGCTACATCTGAGGATCTACAATAGCTACAGATTCGGTTGACGTGTCAAACCGAGCTATGAATTAGAGCACTCGGCTCCAAAATTTTGGACTCTCTAGGACAAGTAGTTTCCTAGTAATCAACAAAAGAACATTTTGCCGCCAGAATTTTCAAATATTATGTTCGCACCCGTAAAAATGCGGCGTTGCCGCTCTGAAAGTATGGTATCAGCGTAGGAATTTGAACGTTAGTCGGATGGAGTTGTGTGTTGCCCGTGCCTGGTAAATAGTTACCCTAGGATTCATGTCTTAAACACTCATTACGTAGCTCAAGAAGCGGAATATAGGTTAAAATGAAACAAAAAAACACCAAAGAAAAGTTTTATAATGGTTAGTTTAAGTTTTAATATGTATTTATTAAGAAACCTGACTTCAGATTTTTTATTTTTAGTTTTAAATATCATGAAATTATATCTCTAAGTCTCTCAACTAACCAACAATGTTTTCAAATCATGCTACTCTTGTCACACTAGGTGTAAATGGCATCGTGCGAAACTATCATTGTGTCTGTGAGTACGTACATAACTATAGATAGTGCAATTCACGAAGATGCGCCCCTCGCGGGGTGCGGGGAGTTTGCTCCGAGCGGCAGTCGCCAACCGTAGTCTATTAATTGTAGTGTGCGTGTGCACTCATAGGTAATTAGTGTGTACCGATAACACTCAAACATTGACGGAAGCTTGCACACATATACTATAAACGGTTAGGAGGAATAGTGGGGCGCGCCTTCGTGGGTTGCACTATCTATAGCGAGCTGCAGTAAATACTCACGGAAAGCGAAAGGAAATATTATAAATATAATAATTATGAAGAAAAGTGGGGGGGCTCTATTCCGGAAAACGTTTTATTTTTTTTCTTCAAAAGTTGTTAACGTAGATACCTATTGTTCTAAAGGTTTTTAGGGCTCTAATTGTGAATTTGACATTCATTTTTGAATTCAAGATGGTGGCTTCATTTTTTTTCTTAAATAATGGATATGGGTATCGTTTAATAGGTTTTTGGGGGCTCTGATTGTGAATTCAACATTAATTTTTGAATCCAAGATGGTGGCTTCATTTTTTTCTCAAAAAATGGATATGGGTATCGTTTAATAGGTTTTTGGGGGCTCTGATTGTGAATTCAACATTAATTTTTGAATCCAAGATGGTGGCTTCATTTTTTTCTCAAAAAATGGATATGGGTATCGTTTAATAGGTTTTTGGGGGCTATGATTGTGAATTCAACATTGTTTTTTGAATCCAAGATGGTGGATTCATATTTTTCTCAAAAAATGGATATGGGTATCGTTTAATAGGTTTTTGGGGGCTCTGATTGTGAATTCAACATTAATTTTTTAATTCAAGATGGCAGCTTCATTTTTTTCCTTAAAAAATGGGTATGGGTATCGTTTAATAGGTTTTTGGGGGCTCTGATTGTGAATTCCACAATATTTTTTCAATCCAAGATGGCGGCTTAATTTTTTTCACAATATATTGATATGGGTGTCGTTTAATAGGTTTTTGGGGGCTCGGATTATAAATTCGACATTGTTTTTTGAATCCAAGATGGCGGCTTCATTTTTTTCCTTAAAAAATGGGTATGGGTATCGTTTAATAGGTTTTTGGGGGCTCTGATTGTGAATTTGACATTATTTTTTGAATCCAAAATGGCTGCTACATTTTTTTCCTTAAGAAATGGGTATGGGTATCGTTTAATAGGTTTTTGGGGGCTCTGATTGTGAATTCGACAATATTTTTTCAATCCAAGATGGCAGCTTAATTTTTTTTTCACAATATATTGATATGGGTATCGTTTAATAGGTTTTTGGGGGCTCGGATTACAAATTCGACATTATTTTTTGAATCCAAGATGGCGGCTTCATTTTTTTCCTTAAAAATGGGTATGGGTATCGTTTAATAGGTTTTTGGGGGCTCTGATTGTGAATTTGACATTATTTTTTGAATCCAAAATGGCTGCTACATTTTTTTTCTCAAAAAATGGATATGGATATCGTTTATTAGGTTTTTGGGGGCTCTGATTGTGAATTCAACATTATTTTTTGAATCCAAGATGGCTGCTTCATTTTTTTTCATAAAAAATGGATATGGGCATCGTTTAATAGGTTTTTGAGGGCTCTGATTGTGAATTCGACATTGTTTTTTGAATCAAAGATGGCAGCTTCATTTTTTTTCTTAAAAAAATGGTTAAGGGTATCATTTAATAGGTTTTTGGGGGCTCGAATTATAAATTCGACATTATTTTTTGAATCCAAGATGGCAGCTTCATTTTTTTTCTTAAAAAATGGGTATGGGTATCGTTTAATAGGTTTTTGGGGGCTCTGATTGTGAATTCGACATTATTTTTTGAATCCAAAATGGCTGCTTCATTTTTTTTCTCAAAAAATGGATATGGGTATCGTTTAATAGGTTTTTGAGGGCTCTGATTGTGAATTCGACATTATTTTTTGAATCCAAGATGGCTGCTTCATTTTTTTTCTCAAAAAATGGATATGGGTATCGTTTAATAGATTTTGAGGGCTCTGACTGTGAATTCGACATTGTTTTTTGAATCAAAGATGGCAGCTTCATTTTTTTTCTTAAAAAATGGTTATGGATATCGTTTAATAGGTTTTTGGGGGCTCTGATTGTGAATTCGACATTATTTTTTGAATCCAAGATGAGGGCTTCATTTTTTTTTTCTTAAAAAATGGATATAGATATCATTTATATCTTATAGTCTTATAATTCAATAGAGCCAAATGCACGCAATGCAAACGAGAGCGTGGAAAGAGTGCCAAAGAAGCACAATCGGCCTCAGCGTTCGGCAGTGTTCGACATCTGTTTCTCCTTTTTGAGTGAGCTATGCGTTCGCGTGGACAGCTGTATGACGTTGTCTCGTTCAACTATCGTAAGTAAACCAACTATACAGAAAACCGTTTTTTTAAGAAAAAAAATATAGCCGCCATGTTGGATTAAAAAATTAATGTCGAATTCACAATCAGAGCCCCCAAAAACATATTGAACGATACCCATATCCATTTTTTGAGAAAAAAAATGATGCCGCCATCTTGGATTCAAAAAATAATATCGAATTCACAATCAGGGCCCCCAAAAACCTATTAAACGATACCCATGTTCATTTTTAAAGAAAAAAATGAAGCCGCCATCTTGGATTCAAAAAATAATGTCGAATTCATAATCAGAGCCATCAAAAACCTATTAAACGATACCCATATATATCCATTATTTGAGAAAAAAAAGCAACCATCTTGGATTCAAAAAATAATGTTGAATTCACAATCAGAGCCCCCAAAAACCTATTAAACTATATCCATATCCATTTTTTAAGAAATCAAATGAAACTACCATCTTGGATTCAAAAATTAATGTTGAATTCACAATCAGAGCCCCCAAAACCTTATTAAATGATACCCATATCCATTATACTCCGTCGCTTCATTCGAAGTTATAAACGAGGTAGTATTGTTTTATGCTACTGGCACCTAATCACATTTTTTAAAGTAAAAATAAAAAACAAAGTCTGGTTTGAATTTTCCTTCCTGCGGTCCGACCTGTGACAGCTCGCCATTCTTTTGTTTTGTGCGTGGCATCAAGCACACATTATTTCTGCAGTGCAAAAATTTGAAAAAAATGCCGAAACGTAGTGCCGCCGATAAGATAGAATATTATTCTAAGAAGCTTGAAAAGCTTCGTAAGCAAAATACGGCTAAAAGGCGCCGCGTGGTTGTGTTTTCGTCGTCTGATTCCGATGAAAACCCAGGTAAGTCTTTGTATTCCTGATACCTCAGTGAAGTGAAAACTGTCTTATGCCGATTTAAATATCAGCATCTGTAAGCGCCCTGGAGGATTAACTGCGGGTTATCACGAAGGGTTAGCATGATGCTTAAAAATGGCCTGGAGGTTCGACTGCGGGTCAACACGAAGGTTTCAATCTTTACAAAAACACAAACCGTTTTAATTTACTATGAAATGTATTTAAAAATAATAAAACTCATTTCATTGTTTAGATAACGGAAATCAATGGACAGAAGTATGCGATCATGTTGATGATGGAACGCCATCTGTGTCGGCTCTCCTCACGATACCAGACGAGGCCGTATCAAAGTCCCCGCATGAGGCTGCGGACCCTGTACCTGAACTCGATCCAGAGTTATTACAGGCTTTGGGTGATACTTCTGATGATCTTCCAGTTTATGGTCCTGACATTCATGACAAGCTGGCCCAACTTTGGCTGCCAATCCTCAAGAAGGGGATGCAGAAGGAAGTAAAAGAAAAGCTTTTAAAAAACTATCATATTCCCAGTAATTGCAAACTGTTGAAAGCGCCCACTTTAAACGCGGAAATATCCGCTGCTGTCTCTGATATACTGAGAACTAGAGACAAGAAAATTCAGACCAAACAAGATCAGCTGGGTCTAGGCATATCAGCAATCAGCAAAGCGATGAGTTTGCTTTTGACCAGCGATGATAAGATACAAGCTGTAAAAATATTATCTGACGGCTGCCGCATACTAACGGATTTTCACTATGTCGAATCTCAAGTGAGAACTAAGCTCCTCACTCCAGGATTGGAGAAAGCGTTCCTTACATTAATACAACACCAAGAAAGAGATGAAACACTCTTCGGTAGTAAATTGCCTGAAAAAATTAGGGCATCAAAGGCGATTGAAAAACAAGGGTTGCAGATAAAAAAGCCTCCTAATCCGAAGCCTTCTTCTTCGGGTATTCAGTCGTCAGCTGGTCCTTTTCAACACCAGGGAAACTGGTCAGGCCCCCCTCGTTACCCTCCATCGAGAAGGGGGGGGCGGTCAGCATACAGAACGACATCGCAACAACAGTATCGTCGAACGCAACCAACGGGGTCGGCGCAGTCCACGCGCCCTTCGCCGAACTTGTCGAGCTACAACAAACATGTCCCTACGAAACAATAACGCAGGTACATGCTGGCAGATTACAATTTTATTATAATTGCTGGATTGGTATAACTAATAATCAAGTTATTTTGGATCTGATTCGTGATGGTTATAGAATACCTTTTAATCGAAAGGTAGAACAAAGTTATCTTTATAATAAAGATAGTTTTCTTTCAATCAAAGAAAATAATGAAATGAGGTTAGCCATCCAGAACCTAACTGACTTAGGTGCCATTTCTATATGTAAACCTCAAAAAGATCAATTTGTATCCAATATTTTTTTAGCACCAAAGGCTAATGGTGGTCACCGATTCATACTAAACCTTAAGCAGTTAAATAAATTCGTTTCCATTGTCCATTTTAAAATGGAAGACCATAGGACTGCATCGAAAATGATACCTACTCATGGATTCATGGCAACCATTGATCTTAAAGAATCGTATTTACTTGTTCCTGTAAATAAGTCCGATCGTAAGTATTTAAGATTTCAATTTGACAAAACTACATATCAGTTCAGTGCCATGCCATACGGCCTTTGTTCGGCCCCTCGAACTTTCACCAAGATAATGAAAGAAGTTGTAGGCTTTATGAGACATCGCGGATTTAGATCGGTAATTTATCTCGACGATTGGCTCTGTCTAGGTGACAGTTTCGTTGAGTGCCAAAGAAATGTTACTGAAACTCTTAAGTTACTTAACTGCTTAGGTTTTGTAGTCAATTTCAACAAAAGTTGTTTACATCCTCAACAATGTTGCAAATTTTTAGGATTTATTTACAACTCTGTGGATATGTCAATATCACTGCCATCAAATAAGCGGCATAAAATACTACAATTAGTACAGAAGTTTTTGCGATTACCAGTTAGTACAATTAGGGAATTTGCTCATTTGATAGGGGTCCTTACATCAGCGTGCCCTGCTGTGAAGTATGGTTGGCTCTACACTAAAGAGTTTGAAAGACAAAAATTTTTAGCTTTGGCAAAACATCAGTCTTATAAAGCTGAATTCAAACCCCCTGCCTCTATACTACCAGATTTGAAATGGTGGCAAAAAAATATTTATACCACAAAATTCCCTCTGGAAATCCCTCATTTTGATTTAGAAATTTTTACTGATGCGTCTAGAACAGGATGGGGTGCATACTGTAATAACAAGCGTGTAAATGGTGGATGGAAAAATAGTGAACTTGATTTTCATATCAATTATTTAGAGTTACTTGCTGTTTTCTTTGGTTTAAAATGTTTTGCTCGTGAACATATTAATTGTAGTATTTTATTGCGGGTTGATAATACAACTGCTTTGTGTTACATCAATAGGATGGGAGGGATCCAATTTCCTCACTTAACAGACCTGACGAAAACCATTTGGCAATGGTGCGAAAAGCGAAATATCTGGCTGTTCGCTTCATATATTAATTCAAAAGACAATATAGAAGCAGATCAGGAGTCTAGAAAAGTTAATCCCGATATTGAATTGTTTCTTTCGACCTCGGAATACCAGAGAGTAGTAACAGTTTTTGGTGAACCAGAAATAGATCAATATGTGCTTCATCGATCGAACTGCACTTTGCAAGTTCGTTTGATCATATATTATTTAAAAAAAAAACTGAAGCTGCCATCTTTGATAAAAAAATAATGTCGAATTCACAATCAGAGCCCCCAGAAACCTATTAAACGATATCCATAGGTATCCATTTTTTAAGAAATAAAATGAAACCACCATCTTGGATTCGAAAATTAATGTTGAATTTACAATCAGAGCCCCCAAAAACTTATTAAACGATACCCATATCCATTATTTGAGAAAAAAACTGAAGCCGCCATCTTTGATAAAAAAATAATGTCAAATTCACAATCAGAGCCCTCAAAGACCTATTAAACGATACCCATATCCATTTTTTGAGAAAAAAAATGATGCCGCCATCTTGAATACAAAAAATAATGTCGAATTCACAATCAGAACCATTTAAAACCTATTAAACGATACCCATATCCGTTTTTTAAGAAAAAAAATGAAGCCACCATCTTAGATTCAAAAAATATTGTCGAATTCACAACCAGAGCCCCCAAAAACCTATTAAACGATACCCATATCCATTTTTTGAGAAAAAAATGAAGCCGCCATCTTGGATACAAAAAATAATGTCGAATTCACAATCAGAGCCCCCAAAAACCTTTTAAACCCATATCCATTTTGAAGGAAAAAAATGAAGCCGCCATCTTGGATTCAAAAAAGAATGTCGAATTCATTATTAGAGCCCTCAAAAACCTATTAAACGATACCCATAATCAATTTTTTGAGAAAAAAAATGAAGCAGCCATTTTGGATTCAAAAAATAATGTCGTATTCATTATCAGAGCCCCCAAAAACCTATTAAACGATACCCATATCCATTTTTTAAGAAAAAAAATGAAGCTGCCATCTTGGATTCAAAAAATAATGTCGAATTCACAACCAGAGCCCCCAAAAACCTATTAAACGATACTAATATCCATTTTTTAAGAAAATAAATGAAGCCGCCATCTTGGATTCAAAAATTATTGTCGAATTCACAACCAGAGCCCCCAAAAACCTATTAAACGATACCCATATCCATTTTTAAAGAAAAAAAATGAAGCCGCCATCTTGGATTCAAAAACTTATGTCCAATTCACAATATAGGAATATAGTTGAAAATGAAACAAAAAACCCCAAAAAGTGCTTTTTCTTCTTCCTGCCCTTACCCACCAGGTGGGGTCGGCACAACATGGTGAGATGCCCTCCCTATCACTTGCCATCTGGTGAGATGGCAAGCGATAGGGGGCAAGTGTGCGTGAGTACGCACACAACTAGCAAGCCGCAGTAAATACCTATTTTCCGTCCGCCTGGTTTACTCGATACGCTCATAAAAACCTGACTGAATACAGTAAAACACAGAGAACAGATGGCTAACAACAGGCAGAGTAGGTAGAATCATCAACACTGGCCTAGCAGGTACCTATTTACAGAACCAAATAAAGTTTTTTTTCTATGAATACCTAAAAGACACGCATTACTAAAGAAACTATAAAACGAACAAGAACGGGCAACACACAATTCTCATATAGATAGAGAGAAAGCTCTCAACCTAACATAAGAGAAAATATGAGTTTGAGGTTTCAGAAATCAAAACCGCTAAGCGCATACGAAAATGACTCGTATCGCGATCTAAAATAAACCGAATAACGTTCAAATTCCTACGCTGATACCAAACTTTCAGAGCGGCAACGCCGCATTTTTACGGGTGCGAACATACATTTGAAAATTCTGGCGGCAAAATGTTCTTTTGTTCATTACTAGGAAACTACTTGTCCTAGAGAGTCCAAAATTTTGGAGCCGAGTGCTCTAATTCATAGCTCGGTTTGGACACGTCAACCGAATCTGTAGCTATTGTAGATCCTCAGATGTAGCATGTGCGTGCCAGACAAACGTGTCTCCAGCTAACACAGTCATCAAAGCTTCTAACTCGGTGAGTTTTGAACCTAGACACTTGAAATATTTGGAGCATCCATGATATTTTTTGCTCTAAATTTGGAGATATCAAGCAACTTTCTAGCTATAGCCATTCCTGAGATCCACATGTGTTAGCTGGAGAAATGGCTTCCCAGCAAACACGTTGTTATAGTCTTCTAACTCAAAGAGTTTTCGAGCTAGAGACTTGATTTTTTTTATGCCGGGTGCTCTAATTATGCTCTAAAATTTGGCGTTTACTATATAGCTCTATCGTTAGCCGTTTGCCCACACTGAATGAGGAAGCTGTGGAGCCGCTCTCCAGCTAACACACCTATAAAGTATCATAGAGTCGTTGTTTTTTTTGCTGCTAAATTTTCCTTCAAATCAATGATTGCTCCAATTATGCTTTAAATGTTGGCGTTTTCAGAATTCGCAATTTCCATATGAGGAAGCTGGAGAAATGCACATTACTTTGCAACTAAACGTTTAATAGTCTATGACGTTGACTCCTCGATCTAACTAAGTATAAGAACTTTTATGTAGACGCGAAGGATCTCTGCTTCGGCTGATCACAATACTGGTTTGGCGACAATGACATTCAGTTGAGGTTTGGAATGACTTAAGACTACCATGCTCTTGGTTACGATTGGACAAATGCATAATTATCCAATCCTTCGTAGGAATGAAGGATCGTTTTCAACCTAAAATCGGTTAGTATTAATTATCAGAAAACAAAACAACAGTTTATACTACAAATATTTTGTTAATGCAGTATATTTTTTGTATACCGTGATCTATCCGATTGCAGTATAACTTACTTTAATAATACTCACTTCTTTTCGTAAAATAGGCTGTAATAATTACTCCACGTTACACTTTAATATTTCTCAAACTATACATAAAGACTACACTTTTAAGTTGTATATCGAACTCGTACCAACGACCGACTGACCCCAATCCTTCGCTCCGTGCCATCGCCAACCGTCTATCCCCACTACTTTACCAACCAACGTCAAGGAGGGAGGGAGTCAGTCAGTGTTGCCAACGGCATTTCTATGAAGTTGACAGACAATTTCACAAACAAATATGACAATTGTCATCAAATATCATAAAAGTAATTTCTATTAAACCATTAAAATTAGAACTATTATTGAAATTCATCACATTCGGCCATCCGACACTGTGCTTACTCTGGAAGCACATGCTAAGTGCACAATATAATAATATGAAAACTTAATAAACAAAGCCTGAATTCAAAACAAATAATGAGAAAAGATGACCATTCAAACACTATCCAAAAAAAAAATTGAATGTCTAAAAACAAAACTTGAATTTAAAACAAATACTTATTAAGAAAAGATGACCATTCAAATACAATCTAAAAAAAAATTGAATGTGTAACAACAAAACTTGAATTAAAACACAAATACTTAATGAGAAAGGATGACCATACAAATACAATCTAAAAAAAATCTAATGTCTATCAAATTCGGCCATCCGACAGTGTGCTTACTCTGGAAGCACATGCTAAGAGCATAATGATAACATGATAACTATGTATATGTATGACTAAACAAAACTTGAAACTTGAATGACTACCAAAATTCAGACAACTAATAAGAACAAATTAAAACAAATCCAAAATTACAATATAAAACTTGTAAACAAAATGAAATTATTAAGTAGAAGATACGAAGACACCCAAATAAATCTTAGTCATTTCTAAGAACAAACAGATATTAAAAATATAATTCTATCTAAAAATAATTACAGTTAGATATCCCGTTTACCATATTCAAAGCCTGTATGCAAAAAAAAAAATAACTAAATGAAATTTAAGACAAACAACGCCTCTTATTATAACCCCGTTGTCAGAATGTGTCGCCTATTTAACGATTTATTGATTAAATACAGTGATAAAATTCATATCTTTAACAATAATCTAAATAAATTCAAGAATGCATCTTTGGCCACTCTTTCATTAGAGTGTGCCGAAAACTCAAATTAGTTATTTAATTAATTCTGCACTCTCTTCGAGTCTTAACTCGAAGTGTGTGCACTTACTGTAATAAAATAATTGTATGAGTACACCTAAGTTCCAAGTAAATGTTAACTTTTATCACCTACTACTAGTTAAGCCTGGTTACACGCTATTTACTAACTTTCCTGTTCTATGCATTCTGTGTACGCATGTTTTGGGGTACTGTCTAGCTCATAACTTAATAGTATTTATGCCTGTAAATTATCGATTGTACTCTGTTTTGTGTACCTAATAAACAAATAAAATAAAATATAAAACAAAATAAAATTGTGGTAATAAACTACATAATTCTTCTCCTTGCTACGTAACTCGCGGCTCAGCCTGTTACTACGGCACCTTCAGAGGCGCGTCATGGCTCAAGCTGCTGATGTGGTGCCTCCCGTGGCGCATCACGGCTCAGACCACTGGTGCGGCGCCCTCCATGGCGCATCACGGCTCAGGCCACTGGTGCGGCGCCTTCCATGGCGCATCATGGCTCAGGCCGCTGGTGCAGTGCATCACGGCTGTGTCCTGTGGCACCTTCTGCGGTGCATCGCTACTAACTTTGCCTGGAGTTTTAAGGATCTGAAACTCGTCATAAAATTTACAGATCTGCAAGCACACTGAATAAATCTATTATCATT
Source organism: Thera obeliscata (assembly GCA_947578465.1). Lineage (NCBI taxonomy): Eukaryota > Metazoa > Arthropoda > Insecta > Lepidoptera > Geometridae > Thera > Thera obeliscata. The sequence continues at coordinate 13,785,872 of OX387912.1, read as the reverse complement.
CATCTGCTTTATATCTAGTTGAAATGAATAGGATTTCCAATTGTGAAATAATTAAAAAGTAACAATATATTCCAAAAATATAAACACTAAATGTGCACTATCCACGGCATTTAGACGAGTTCTCTGTACTTAGTCTTGCGCTTTAAATACTACAAAAGATACGTTTAACTTAGCTCAGTAAATGCATGGAAACGCCATCATTAAATCTGACAGCGAAGAACTTATCAACTTGAATTTCTCCATGCCATGCCCTGCCATGGCACTGCAGGCATGTACTAGTAATGTCATCTCCTCATTGTTCTTGCTGAAATGCAAACATCTTCTCGACAGTGACTGTTTCGGTAAGTAAACAATCTAGTGGTTCAGGTTTACGACGCACTAACTTCAATTAGAATCTTTGTCCAATTTTTATTTAAAACTGTGATTCAGTTGTAAAACTGAACTGTTAAACTGTAATTGAACACCTAAAACTGTAATTCATCTTTTTAGTAAGTAGTAAGTCTTTTATACATCGCTAATCTTTAATTTATGAATAATTCACATTTATTTTATCTTAAATTCATATTTAATTCATATTAAATTCATATTAAATTCATATTAAATTCATATTAAATTCATATTAAATTCATATTAAATTCATATTAAATTCATATTTTATTCATATTTTATTCATATTTTATTCATATTTTATTCATATTTTATTCATATTTTATTCATATTTTATTCATATTTTATTCATATTTTATTCATATTTAATTCATATTTAGTTCATATTTAATTCATATTTAATTCATATTTAATTCATATTTAATTCATATTTAATTCATATTTAATTCATATTTAATTCATATTTAATTCATCTTAAATTCATCTTAAATTCATCTTAAATTCATCTTAGATTCATCTTAGATTCATCTTAGATTCATCTTAAATTCATCTTAAATTCATCTTAAATTCATCTTAAATTCATCTTAAATTCATCTTAAATTCATCTTAAATTCATCTTAAATTCATCTTTAATTCATCTTTAATTCATCATTTATTCATCATTTATTCATCTTTAATTCATCATTAATTCATTTTTAATTCATAATTAATTCATCGTCCTTTCATTAAAACTCGAAAAACTTGTATAATCTTAACCCAAAATCTTTACTTATAATCCAAATCCAAAAACTGATCTTTAACTTTTAACAACTCTACACGACTTTAACTTAAAATTTTTGAAACATTTGCGCCTTTTGAGACTTTTAGAACATTTAGAACATTTTGAACTTTTGAACATTTTGAACATTTTGAACATTTTGAACATTTTGAACATTTTGAACATTTTGAACATTTTGAACATTTTGAACATTTTGAACATTTTGAACATTTTGAACTTTTTGAACTTTTTGAACTTTTTGAACTTTTTGAACTTTTTGAACTTTTTGAACTTTTTGAACTTTTTGAACTTTTTGAACTTTTTGAACTTTTTGAACTTTTTGAACTTTTTGAACTTTTTGAACTTTTTGAACTTTTTGAACTTTTTTACTTTGACCAAACAGATCTCGAATTAATTTCAACTTCTAGGCGTACATAGTCAAACTGAACTCACTTGGTTTCAAAATCAATTTCGACTTTTATGGCGAACATAGTCAAACTGAACTCACTTGGTTTCAAAATCAATTTCATCTTTTAAGGCGTACATAGCCAAACTGAACTCACTTGGTTTCAAAATCAATTTCAACTTTTATGGCGTACATAGTCAAACTGAACTCACTTGGTTTCAAAATCAATTTCATCTTCTAAGGCGTACATTGCCAAAATGAACTCACTTGGTTCCAAAATCAATTTCATCTTTTAAGGCGAAAATAGCCAAACTGTACTCACTTTGTTCTAAAATTTTATTAATCTTTACTTCTATGGCGTACTTAGCCAAACACAGATCCCAAAACTCTTTCTTTAGACGAGCATTAATTACGCTCAATGGCCTGGTTAACGTCCCCAAACTAGATCTGTTTGCTCAAAACCACCAAGAATTGCTACTTACATTTTGTCAAAATGCTGTTTCGAGGAGACTCCCCAGGTTCCCTAGGTGTTTTTTTTTTATTGTACTTTTTGTTTTTTCTGTTTTAATTGTAATTTGTTAAAAAAAATAGTCTCACTATGTGAAACCTGTTTATTGGACCCTAGTAACAGTTGTCGTTTTAAATTATCAATTAGAATATAAGTATCTACTGATTGTTTACCTAAGAAATAATAATAAATAAATAGTCTACAATTTTGATAAGTTTAGCTCACTTTACTTCAAAAACTCGCTTTAGAGGGTAGGCTTGATCATGATCATTAACTTTACTTATTTTAAATCCAGCATGGTTAGACATTTGCGGTTAGAGGCTACTCAAACTATACTGAGCTGCTATGGTATTAGCAGTACATGAACAGTTTTAGCACTATCGGATAGCCCCTGTATCAACTTTATGGTTAGGCCCGGTGCACGTCAAAGACCATACCGGCTTTTATGAAATTCAAGATTGTGCTCGATCTTTGCTATTTACGGCCACTTTATTATGAAACTTTATTCGATCACTCATTTTTGATGTTAAGTAAATTATAAGAAATAAATATAACTTTACAAATAATCATTTCAACATAACCCAGCCAATAACACTCTGCTTATGCCAACAGATATTCTAATTTATTTAAGGGTATTTATTTAATTTTGTACATTATGCTACATCGGCACAATGGCGACTAATAGCATGGACATAAAAATGTTTGTTTATGGGTCTAGACAGGAAAGTAGACCTTTCCTAAGTACACGAGGACTGACTTGCTTTTAACACTCAAGCTCAAACTCAAGCTTGTTTTTTACACTCAAGTACCTTCACTTAATTTCATACACGGTAACACGAGTCATGTGTTTTCAGAGGGTAACCAATAAAATGATCATCGTAATGCATAATAATGTAAAACTATTTGCTGTTATTAAGTTCGTTAATATTTTTAAAATATCTTTCGGTAAACTTAGCGTATATTCCAAAAATTAAGGGAATGTCAATTGTTTGAAATGGAACAGCTTAACTAAGCAGTCAAAGTCGTTAAATATTAGGTTCAGGCCATTTCATGTTCGGATGAGCGGCTAATATCAAATTTCATATGAGACCACACACATTTTAGGGTAGGCATAATATCAGGCATTTCAGACAATCAAAATTAAAACTTGTTGAAAGGTGTCAGCATTACCGGATAGTCTCTGTGCAATACAGACCAGTGCGCATGAACAACGAATCAACATACTAATTCAAACTTGGTTTCTATACCTACCCTACAACGTTAGGATGCGAACGATCAGATTAAAACTCGAATGATTTCACCCACTTAAGTAAAAATAAAATCATTAAATTATAACATTTAGGTAAGTACCCGTTATTGTTCATAAGTTCGATCGAAAAAGCTAGCACAAACGGATAATCTCGAGACAATCTCGACCGATTCATGCTCGCAAAATCTTTCGTACCCTTGAACTTTTAGTCAAATTAAATAATTTTCTACTCAACCCAAGAAAAATAATTACTTGGCGGGTGGAATCATATTAAAATCCGTAAGAAATATTTTACATACCGTAAGTTCATCCCACTTCTGAGATTTAATAATACTCACTTCTTTTCGTAAAATAGGCTGTAATAATTACTCCACGTTACACTTTAATATTTCTCAAACTATACATAAAGACTACACTTTTAAGTTGTATATCGAACTCGTACCAACGACCGACTGACCCCAATCCTTCGCTCCGTGCCATCGCCAACCGTCTATCCCCACTACTTTACCAACCAACGTCAAGGAGGGAGGGAGTCAGTCAGTGTTGCCAACGGCATTTCTATGAAGTTGACAGACAATTTCACAAACAAATATGACAAGTGTCATCAAATATCATAATAGTAATTTCTATTAAACCATTAAAATTAGAACTATTATTGAAATTCATCACATTACTCAACATCGTTCATTATGAAAGGTAAACTGCAGTGGTAGAATCTGCGAAGGGATTAAAAATTAGCCTCAGCAGTTAAAAGTAAATAAGTTAAAATCATGTTCATTTATTATTGATTGTCTAAGGGGTGTTATAATGCCAAAGTGCAGTGTGTCTAGTTCAGATAGATAGATGGATAGATAGATAACACTTTATTGCAAACAAGGATACCTCATTGGAACTAAGCGTACCTAACTAAATAAAGCGTTATTAGCTTGTTACTAAGTATAAATCGTTAGTTCAATGCCTATTAAATCTGTACATAAAGTACTACCTTACAGAATTAAACTTACCTACTACATAAGTTTATGAATCATCGTTTCAATTTTATCCATACCCTTTTCAGGGTGAATTTTGTTATGGGTAGAATTTTTTTTGTGCGTAGGAAGTTGCTATCCAGTGACGTTCAACAAAGGATGAAACCGTCGTTTTGTACGAGCTAGTGGTCAGAAAATATTATAATTGCTCTTTCTTTATGCGTGCGGTTTTCAGGAAAGTAGATAGGTCTGTTAGGCCTTTCAATATTCCATCTTTTAGTGCCTAGCCTATCTGGCTGGTGCTTTTGTTAACAATGCCTAGTCGTATAAAAATAATAATTGAAAAAAAAAAAAGATACGACAAAAAGCTGTTTCTTGCATATGCCTTGCTGGCGTTAGCTATGTCTGTTAAGACGGTAGATGTATTTTATGTTGTGAGTCATCGAGGTACACGTACTGCGTCAGCTGTTGTTAAAACAACGTGTTTTAGATCCTCCTATGTTTCAGTTGTCAAATGTGATGAGTTTCTTATTTCAACGCTGTTGCCTCTGGCATTAGGTTCCAGGTTTCAATTTGGTTCTTGAAACTGGATTTTTGTGTCTTTATTGGTAAAAATGTTTTAAATCAACGGCGACGAGACACATCACTAGTCGAGAATGCAAGATCGAAAAAAAAAGATGACATCGAAATGAGTAGATGGTTGTTCCGCGTGTTTTATAGGAATACGGAGTTCTTAGCTATAAACAAATGGGTAGTTTTCGCTGAAATAGTGAGGAGGTATCATATTGGTTGACATGAGCTCTATCGCATCCATTTTACATCGTTGATGGAGAAGAAAATAGCTGCAAATTTGTCCTGGTCTCCCTTGTGTTAAGCGAATAGATCTAGAATTTCCGATCTGCATAAGTCATTAATCTTAATAGTAATGTTGCGATTTTACTTAATTACGGTTAGAAGAGTATAAAAGTAATTAATGACAGCAAAATTAAAAACCTTTTTATTATTATTATTGCGGATAGCCAAACAAAAAAGTACTAAGTAGAAACTGGTTGATAATCATTAGCTAAAACACAAATGGAACTGGGAAGATAGATTAATGATGACCTTATTAAACTTTAAGTCTGTCTGTCCGTCGCGCTTTCACGCCAGAAATAATGAACTGATTTAAATGACATTAGGTACACAGTGTAGAAATTGAGAAAGGGCATAGACTACTTAAAAATAAAAGGATGGTAAGGGGTTGAAAAGAGGGTTGAAAAGATTTTAAATGAGTGAGCGATGCAAGTATGTGTTATGTTGTGACAATTATTAGTAAGATTCCATTATATAAGTATTAAATCCATTATATATGTAAGTAATAAAATCATATTAAAAGCCTTTATTAATAAATAAAAATAAATGAGACGTGAACCACCAATAGAAAAATGGATGAAATGGATATAGCACTGATGAAATGATTTCCTTTGATCACACTACAAATAAGTGTGCATTAAACAGAAAAATAGATGAAATGGATAGCACTGATTGATTTCTTTTGATCACACTACAAATAAGTGTGCATTAAATTGAAAAATGGATGAAATGGATATAACAATGATGAAATTATAACTTTTGATCACACTACAAATGAGTGTGCATTTGTTGATACATTCAATTACACTTTCTGTCGACTAGCTTAGCTTAGCTTAGCTTAGATTAGCTTAGATTAGCTAGATAAACAATTGAATAAATAATTATTAAACGCAAGTTATTACATGATGTCTTAGTTTCAAGTCAATTATTAGTATTGTTTAAACGATTAACATTGTGTTAACGATTATTTTATTTAAAGAAAAAAGTTTTTAATCATCTATCTAGCTACCATAGCACGAATTCTACTTAATTTGGGGCTAGATAGTGTTGTGTGGATGGTCCACAATAATTATTTATTCAGTATGGTCAGTATAGTCAGTATGGTCAGTATGGTCAGTATGGTTAGTATGGTCAGTATGGTCAGTATGGTTAGTATTGTAGTATTGTAGTATTGTAGTATTTAAATTTTGATTTTGATTTTGATTTTGATTTTGATTTTGATTTTGATTTTGATTTTGATTTTGATTTTGATTTTGATTTTGATTTTGATTTTGATTTTGATTTTGATTTTGATTTTGATTTTGATTTTGATTTTGATTTTGATTTTGATTTTGATTTTGATTTTGATTTTGATTTTGATTTTGATTTTGATTTTGATTTTGATTTTGATTTTGATTTTGATTTTGATTTTGATTTTGATTTTAATTTTGATTTTGATTTTTTACTTTTGTCACTCATGTTTCTCGTGTTACTCATGTTGCTCATGTTACTCATGTGGCTGATGTTACTGACGTTGTAGATGTTACTGAAGTAACTAATTTTAATGATGTTACTGATGTGACTGATTTAAATGAAGTTACTGATGTTACTGATGCTACTGATGTGACCGATGTGTCTGATGTGACTGATGTGACTGATGCTACTGATGTGACTGATGTGACTGATGTGACTGATGTGACTAATGTTGATAATGGTGATAATGTTGATAATGCTGATAATGCTGATAATGTTGATAATGTTGATAATGTTGATAATGTTGATAATGTTGATAATGTTGATAATGTTGATAATGTTGATAATGTTGATAATGTTGATAATGTTGATAGTATTGTAGTATTTTGATTTTGATTTTGATTTTTTTTACTTTTGTTACTCATGTTTCTCGTGTTACTCATGTTGCTCATGTTACTCATGTTGCTCATGTTACTCATGTGGCTGATGTTACTTATGATACTGATGTTACTCATGAGGCTGATGTTACTGACGTTGTAGATGTTACTGAAGTGACTGATTTTAATGATGTTACTGATGTGACTGATTTAAATGAAGTTACTGATGTTACTGATGCTACTGATGTGACCGATGTGTCTGATGTGACTGATGTGACTGATGTGACTGATGCTACTGATGTGACTGATGTGACTGATGTGACTGATGTGACTCATGTGACTGATGTGACTGATGTGACTGATGTGACAGATGTTGATAATGTTGATAATGTTGATAATGTTGATAATGTTGATAATGTTGATAATGTTGATAATGTTGATAATGTTGATAATGTTGATAATGTTGATAATGTTGATAATGTTGATAATGTTGATAATGTTGATAATGTTGATAATGTTGATAATGTTGATAATGTTGATAATGTTGATAATGTTGATAATGTTGATAATGTTGATAATGTTGATAATGTTGATAATGTTGATAATGTTGATAATGTTGATAATGTTGATAATGTTGATAATGTTGATAATGTTGATAATGTTGATAATGTTGATAATGTTGATAATGTTGATAATGTTGATAATGTTGATAATGTTGATAATGTTGATAATGTTGATAATGTTGATAATGTTGATAATGTTGATAATGTTGATAATGTTGATAATGTTGATAATGTTGATAATGTTGATAATGTTGATAATGTTGATAATGTTGATAGCGTTGATAGCGTTGATAATGTTGATAATGTTGATAGCGTTGATAGCGTTGATAGCGTTGATAGCGTTGATAGCGTTGATAGCGTTGATAGCGTTGATAGCGTTGATAATGTTGATAATGTTGATAGCGTTGATAACGTTGATAACGTTATTAACGTTGTTGATAATGTTTAGAATACTGATAATGATTGTTAATAATTAAAGATATTGATAATAAGAGGTTGATAAAGTTCATGATAATGTTCGTTGATTATGTTCATTGATAATATTCGTGGTTTGTTGATAATTTTCTTTGCATGTTGTTAAGTATTGTTGAATTGATAAAGTTGAATAGTTTTAATAATATAAAGGTATATAATATATTGATATTGTTAGTATATTGTTCGTATTGGTACCTAGTTGATACAAATGTTTGAAAAAAAATGTGGATGTTTAACAAAATGGTCACTTTGTTTATTGTTTTGATGAATCATTACAAACGTGTTATTTCATAAACTATGTACCTATCACGAGGTCGTGACTGTTTATCAGGATGGACGAACTTGTAAGCTTCTGTTATTATTCCATGAGTTTTAGATGTTATTTGAAACCTTGTGGTACCTTAATTGACAGGAAGTGTGGACTTTGTTACTAAATTGTTAATAGAAGGTATTATTAATTAATATTAAGATGATTAGGTTCATAAAAATATTATTTGTTTTGTTACCGTTACAAAATACAGAATTATTCAGGGATCAATAAATCAATATGGTAATTGAATTTCCATCGGTTGCTTGAGCTCCAACCTTCAAGCTTCAAGCTATAAAAATAAAGAGTAGGGATGGTTTGGGTCTGCAAGCAAGCGAATGGTAATTCAAGGAGGCATTCGGTTTTGAACCGTCGACAAGACAAGTCCACTTAGTTCGTCTCGGCGATAGCCATGTACAAGTTTAGCTTAATGTATCTAGATCCATAAAGTACTCAAGTTGTTAATAAAACTGAAGAAAAGGCTATAAAGTGGTTTGAATTCTACATCCTCGGTCTTCTCTGTTAGTGGATCTTTCACAGTAAAGCCGGAGGAGGTTAAATGAGGTCTTATAACGAGTCCATTCACAATATTTAAGAAACGTAGTAAGTAACATACCCCAAAAAAAAACAAAAAACAAAAAAATTGGATCTAAGGCAAGGCATCCACATCATCATTATCCTAAAGAAGTCTAATGCTGGACATACGCCTTCCTCATACATTTCCTAACATCGTGAGGATACCGGCATATTGTAGAACCTGAAAAGTTCGAAAATATGTGTCAAGTGCACGAAAGGAGCCTCGTTGAGGCGCACTTAAAACCCTTTCACCACACTTGAATCGAAAGAATCAGTGACAAGATAAGAGGAAGATACATTTCCTCATACATTTCACGATTCAGAGCCATCAACCGACTTCGCGATCTTTACAATGTACAATGTACATACCATGGGCAGGTCAAATAGCTCAAAGAACTGACAACCGTTGGGGAATAAAGGTTCTCGAATGGCAACCACGAACCGGAAGACGTAAAGTAGGACGCCCTCCCACCAGATGGACTGACGACATTGTTAAGATCGCAGGAAGTCGGTGGATGGAAAGGGCTCAGAATCGTTCTTCCTGGAAATGTGTAGGGGAGGCCTATGTCCAGCAGTGGACTTCTTCAAGCTGATGATGATGATGATGATGATGTACATACCCTCACTAAACTTAGCAGGCACGAGTCTCTTGTAGGGCATGCGATATGCACCGCTCGTGGGCCTTTTCAGATTGTTGCAGGAACCATCCAGGCGTCTTCCTTCTTTGGGATCACATGGCTCTATGTCAATGGTACATGACCTGTATTTTTAAGAAAAAAAATTGTTTAATAAAAAATATTAAAAAAAATATGGATAATCCATACAACCCCAAACAAAAAAAGCATATCTAGCCCCAAACTAAACAGAGCTTATACAATGGGAACCAGCTAGCTAATATTGTACTTATATACATACATAGAATACAAAATAACACCCAGACAGATAAAGAAAGAAAGAAAAGCATTTTATTGACCCAAGCATAATACGCACCCAAACCTACCTTACCTACTAAAAAAAAAAAAAAAACTCACATAAAATGAGAACAGAAAAAGAAAATAACGATTAAAGGCAGCTGTCATACAATATTACGTTTAAATTGGTAATAATATTATAGGTCAATTAATTAGGCCTCGGCTCAGTATAAGTAGATAACAAACATCTGTGATCACCACACAAATATTTTGTTCTTAGATATAGGGATTGAACCTACGCCCTACGACGCGGAAGGCAGAGCTACTACCAACTGAGCTATTTTATAAAATAGCTTTAAGGGCAGTGTATATTTTTCAAATGATCATACTTGTACTTACCGATGTGCCTTATTCAATACTTACGAAGTAATATTCTCTTTATTGTAACGCTCTATTTCTTCATTTGATATTATGGTACCGAAAAATCTATCATAGATTATAGCATTTATACTACAGAACAAACTTAAAAAAATTAGAAACTTCATATTAATGGTAATTATTCAAGCACATGCAGACTTGTAAAACTCAGTCTACAGAATGAATAAAATTGGTTCGACTCTGCTATTTATCTTTTTTTTTTGTAAAATAGCTTTTCCTGAAAACTGAAGGTGAATGTTTAAACAGCTGAATTTTTTTAATCTTTTCCCTATTCACTGACTTATCGCGATGTCGACAGAGTGGAGAAGTTTCCAACATTTTAACCATTATTATATTTTGACTTAAGAAAAGTTGGTTAACTAAAACCTATACTTGAATAATACTTGTTACTACCTATAAATTTTACAGTAGGTACCTTGTGCATTGTTATAATTAAAAGTAAAAGTGTAAAAAAGCTTTATTCAACAAAAAGCTTTTTTACGAAAATAACAACTTAATAATAACAAACAGCCATACTTAGAAACGCAATTTAAATTTAGTCATTGTTTAAAGTTAGCCCTGTCACTATTTGTCATTACCCAGTGGTAAGAGATGGCAATAGTTTAAGCACAACTTATCTTTTGACATATTTTTATAAGTAAGGTCATAAGTTTCTTAATACCTTAAGGCATTATCCTAGGCTGTGCAGTTTTAACTGCTATCGACTTTATTTTTAAGACAGTAATCATATACATTTCTCAAGGCCTTTTTAATATTCTTCTTGACATTTATTGGCAACAAAGTAAATAAAAGCCATTTCAGATGCACCTGCTAGGTACATTCCATTACAAAGATTAACATTAGCCCGTGACTTTACTTATTTATGTTCATTCCTTGTTTCAAGTCATCCACATCTAGATTAAATAACTTTTTAAAAACTCTCTTACAAATAGGCACTTTATTACGACTAATTGGCCCAAATGTAGCTAATCTTATACAATTCAGTTCAGTTTATTTATTGGTCACATACAGGGTTATTCATTATTAGCTGCAAATACTCAGGAATTAGGTTCAACAAATAAAATAAAAAATATTTATGAAATGATTTTTTTTAAGTTTTGTTATGAAAATCCCGAGAAAATCGATAAAGGAATCATTGGCGCCTGACCTATTTTGACCTTTGATCCGCGCCCGCGCGCCGTAGCGACACTCTGCGTTCAGTCACCCCCTGGGTGGGTCATTGTCCTGTTCTACATGTCAATCATTATGCAATAGCCGTAAAGAAATTAATGAAAATAAAATTTTGATACAAAAACTTAAATCAAAATAAAAAAAAATCATTTCATAAATATTTTTTATTTTATTTGTTGACCCTAATTCCTGAGTATTTGCAGCTAATAATGAATAACCCTGTATATAAAAAGTCACACGTCACATAAGCCTCCTTCTTCTTGCCCTTATCCCACTTTATGTGGGGTCAGCACAACATGTATTCTTCCTCCATTCTCTTCTGTCAGCCGTCTTCCTGTATTCACTCTTCTCTTATCCGTGTCATCTTTCACACATTTCATCCACGTTTTCCTTGGTCAATCTCTACTCACATATCCATCGACATCCATACTCATTACTCTCCTAGTCACATGACTTACATCCCTCCTCATGACCTTAAGTAAAGTTTTTCTTTATTAATCTTTGGCCTACCTATAACCACATTTCTATCCACATTCATACTCATGACTTTCCTGGTTAAAGTCCAATAATAACTTCAGTGTCACAAACAAACAGACAAAATTAACTATTATATAGAGCATGACGTCAATTTATCATCAATAATATTTAAACTGTTGCAAGTGTTTGTAAAGATGTTTCAGCAGTGGTCAAAATTTTCAATTTAGGTAACAACAGGTACCTATCACATGCACCTACTGACGCATGTTGCCTTCAAAAAAAAATACATAGAGAAAAATGCATACATTACGCCGACAACCCTCAGGGTCCTAATGTAAACAACTACAAAATAAACAACAACAGCATTGCTCCTAAATAAGAAGAAGAATAAGGTAAATAGGAGAGTGGTCAGTATGGATGTAGATAGATATGTGAGCAGAGGTAGACCAAAGAAAACATGGATGAACTGTGTAAAAGGTGGCATGGATGAGAGAGGAGTGAATGCAAATATGACGGCTGACAGAGAAGAATGGAGGAAGAAGACATGTTGTGCCAACCCCATGCAAAGTAGCAAGAAGAAGAAGAAGGTAAATAATCCCCGCTTAAAGTTTTTTTCTATAAAGATCCCTTTATTGACCCTTGAGTTTAAGATTAATTCATTCTCCAACAAGGGTTCTTCTCCATTCGTGTGTGAAATTGAGTAGGAAATCATTAATTATCTGATTTTCCTCATCGTTTTATAACTAAGCTAGCTGAATAAACTGTTTTATCAGATTAATAAATTAAAGCTAAATGTGGAATATCATGAAAAAAACTCTATTTAATAAGTTAACGAACTTAAATCTCACCTAACAAAGTGAGGTTACCAATGCCTAATAGATTTTTGCAATACCACCAAGACGGCAAAGACGCGTTGCCATATAATAAAATATCTGTGTTTTTCAACTCTTTATTAACTCTGAATAGTATAATAATAAAAAAAAATAAGTAGCAATATATTTAAAACAATAGATGTACAGGGTATGCAATTGTAAGAACATGTGCAAATTATATCACGCCTAAAAATATTTAAATATTTTTTTGTAGCAGTCTACATACACGTTCTTGATTGGCGTGACCTACGAGGCATGCTTGCAGGGTTGATGGTTACCACTTAACATCATGTGGGCCATATGCTTGTTCCATCATCTAGTTATATGTATAAAAAATCATCTAGCTCTTCAGTATTAAATTGTACTTAAATAATAACTTATTATATAAGGCGTCCATAAGGGTTCCGGCCCGGTACATTCCAATAAGCAGGTGGTCCACATGAAAGGTCTTTCCAAACTGAGAAGTCCATTTTCTTGATTTGATGACAGCCAACAATCTGATTGCTGGAAAAATAATACGACATTCATGAACATGTAAGCTAAATAAGAACTTTAGCCGAAATATTACCGTTATTCTGGGGCAAAATAACCGTAAACGTATCTTTACATCAATTGTAGATGACTTATACCTATAGCGTCAGGGATAACTGATTTTGCTCATGTCCCCATTTACGGGACGCTATAGTGCTAGGGACTGGATTTTAAAATGGAATAGGGTTGCCCAGCACCTTTACCATCCTGACAGCTTAGCAGGCCTTTAATTTCCAGGAAAGGCATGGTGACATGGACGTGCACTGTTGGCTAAGCCACGGGCTTCCTCTTGATGATTTCCTTCTCCGTTTGAGAGCACTAGCATTGCGTATACATATACAATTTTTGAGGAAAAATCCAAAGGTAGCCTACACGTTTGAGTTTGAACCTTTGGGTTTGAAGTCGGGGTTGCTATCACTAGCCCACTAGTATTCTACTGGGCAGGCTCATTCAAGGACAGATGGTTAAAAATAAGGTACGTATTTTGTATATTTGGATCCCCAGGCACACTAAATCATCAGAAATAAATAAAACATTAAAATATTACCTTGGTCCAATCCTGGTAAATGCACTAGGTTGTATCTTGGATACCGAATCTCCTACGTCGCATAGCACCCTAGCTATTGTTATTTTTCTTACTTCAAGGAGTTGCGCTGAAAATTCGTATTTTGTTTATTTATATCAGCTTTCTTCTTTTGTTTTATTATCAGTTTCCACAAGCTCTGTCTGGCTCTCATTTTGAGTCTGTGTGAGTGTTGACTAAATAAATCCTACGTCGAAACGTCACACACACAGTATAATAAACTAGTGAGCACTCACACAAAACCAGAGATAGAACCAGACAGAGATCGCCGTAGGTCTACAGGTCTATAAGTTAAAATTCTAAATCAAAATATTCAACGCTCAATATTATCTCAAGAATCACTGACATGTCCTATAATTTTAAATCTTCTTTAACTATTATTAGCATCATCAGTATTAGTCAATTTTTTCAGGTTTTTAAGAGTCTTGTCCACGGATACCCAGCACTCGCAGCCATGTCGTTCGTTCAAAAAAGAGTGGTATAATGTAGTTATAGGATTTAAACTTACGGAAAGCAAACGCATTAGGACGTTCAGGTCTTTCATACCAGTGTCTATCAGACACCAGATTCCTGAGAAGCTGGTCTACCATCAAACAGTATACTGTTTGAGGCATACTACCTCCAGGAACGTGTTTCTCCAACCAGATGCCAGCCATAAGGTCTAAATCCTCGATGTTTTTGTAGTTGTCCCTTAGAGTTTCTATTCTCTGGAAGCATTAATAACCAACTTACCTACAAAATTACACTTTACAAACAATTACGTATTCAGAAAATATAAGAAGCACACACTTTAAAATAAATAAATAAATATTGTGGACAATTCACACAACACTACCCAGCCCCAAACTAAGCTGAGCTTGTACTATGGGAACCAAATAGTTGAATAATACTTGAATACATATTTTTTTTGCATACTAAGAATACAATTTAACACGCAGACAGAGAACAAATATCTGCGTTCACCACACAAATATTTGTTCTCGGTGGGGAACGAACCCATGACCTAGGGCGTAGAAGGCAAAGCTACTACCAACTGAGCTGAGAGGCCAGTCAGTCGTAAATACAAAATCCGTTTGCATTTTATCACAACATTATCTGTAAAAAAATCTAAGCTTTGTGTTTTTCGATTACTTAGCATCATCAGCATAAAAAAAGTCCACTACAGGCCAAAAGGGAAGAACAATTTTAAGCTTCACCACCAGACTTCACACCATCTTTGCGTATTATAGTTTTTTACCTCAGGATCAATGATACCATCCAGGTCTTTCCAGTATTTAATAGGTTTGCCGTAACAGAACTCTCTGTACTTGATATAAGGTTGGAAGCCAAAGTGTCTGCCTTTAGTCAAATCGCTGGTGGGCATATCGCTAGCTTTCTGATGTGGACCAAGCCCCACATTAGCAATCTGGAAAAAACAAAACGTCTTCAGATAAATTGGGTGAGTATTGGTGGGCATTACACACCCTTAAAATGCATCTTCTTCTTCTTAGGGTGCCTCTCCAGTACTGAAGGTCGCCAGTCATCCTTTTTAACTTTCTTTTATCTAGGGCAAGCCTAAATAGGTCTTCTATTTCCTGATCCCGGTCCATTCCCTGATGTTGCGAAGCCATGATGTTATTCTTCTACCTACTCCTCTCTTGCCCAATTAAAATGCATAGAACCACTCATTTGTAACTTTATTATTCCTGGTATAGAGAGCTTCTGAAAGATTAATTCCGGAGAAGTGCTACCACAGTACCTAGATACAGTGCTGATGCAGTTACAGTTACATGATACTTAACACGGTTTGAGTGAAAGTCAGAGTGGTAATAATAATAAATAAATATTTTGGACAATCCAAACAACACTATCTAGCCCCAAATTAAGCTGAGCTTGTGTTATGGGAACCAGATAGCTGATATAATAATTATATAATTATTTTTTATGTAAATACATACTTAGAGTACTATATAACACCCAGACAGAGAACAAACATCTGCGTTCACCACACAAATATTTGTTCTCGTTGGGGATCGAACCCACGACCTACGGCGCAGAAGGCAGAGCTACTACCAACTGAGCTGAGAGGCCAGTCAAGAGAACACAATGTGATGGCTACGCACGCTTTTTTAGTAGACATGGATATCAAAGCTAGCACTTATACGTCAGATGGCTCATCCTAGGGTTCTATCATATCTCATCAGCTCTGCTGCCTCATACTTACGTCGGAGTCAACAACGTAGTCAGCCGCTGCACTCGCTTGCCTAAAGGAGCCTTGAGTCATTTGGTCCAAATTGTCATCTATATCAAAGTATCCAGTTCTGAGCGTCAGATTAACAATAGGGATTTGTTTCATGTATGCTCCATTAGTGTCGTACATCCTAAAAATAAGAGATTCATGTCAACATGTTGACTCATTCAAAGTGGTCCTTTAGAAGGTTTTATTTAGCTTAGCATGCCAATAAGTCTGTTGCCATATCTATGATTGTCTTTTTAAAATTAGTAAGTGAATCACCAATAACAGCTGTTTTTGTAACGATACTATAGGCAAAATAATGTTTCTCACTTCAAAGCGCCCTCCTGCATTGTATGGAACCATCGAAGCACATACGGATACTCAAGAGACAGTTGTGGTAATACCATAGGGTTGTAGACATCTCTAAATGCGTAGGTTGGTGTTATGACTCCGTCCTTTACTAGGTTTTCTCTCCCTGTAAATTGTATAAACTTGGTCATGTCTAGAACGCTTAGTGGCAAATAAATTTTAAACTTATATTGTTTTTTGTCTAGTTTCATATTTTCGTTTTCGATCTCACCTGCAAGAAGCGGTATCATTTCATAATATAATATCTGTAATGCGATAGCAATATTTATATCCCTCGCAGTGTCAAACAGTTTCTGATCATCCCAGCAGGGATTCACTTTGGCCAACTCTTCAGCAATGTGGTTGTGTAGTCTCCAAAACCATATGAATAGCATATTGATTCCAGCCAGTGTGTTGGCACCATCGTCAGCTGAAAACATAATAGTGATAGAGACATGTTTTACGTTTGTTTAGTAGTAGTAGAGCTCTTTGTGAAGGGCTCGTCCGAGGAAGTACTACCACCATGCTTATTTCTGCCGTAAACCGACGCCAACAGGATAAATGTCCTTTATGTTATGTAAGATATAATTATGTCCAAAGATTGGGAGCAGTACCAGAAAAGACCATAAGCAATATTGAAATAACAAAGAGTGGTACTCACGAGCGTCATGACATCTAGTCTCAGCCAGTCTATCATTCAGTAAACAAATGTTTACTCGAGTTTTAGTGCTTGGAGGCCAAATCCTTCCGTTTGACAACTCATACTTTAGCAGACCACCTTCTAGCATTCTGAACTTCTTCAACAATTTTTCCGAATTTCCGTAGACAACAGACAAGTCCAGTAAAGGAGTTGTTGACGAAATCTAGAAAAAAAATCAGCAGTAAGTAACAATATATTTCTTATAGACTGGCTGGATGGAGTCAGAAAATTAGACAAGAAGCAGCTATTAGCTCTTTACCGGACTTACTTCCAGCCTTCTTTGTCTCCACTCAGTAGGCCTACCATGAGCTCTGTCTTGCTCTGTCTCTGGTTCTGATTTTGAGTCTTCGTCTTTGGCTAGACAGAGCTCATGGTAGGCCTACAGGCTACTGCTCCTCCTCCCTTTTTGTCATTGAACCAATTGTATCAATCATAAAACTAGAATCGACTTGTCACTTACTTCTTAATGCACTTGCCTGGTAGTGGTAGTAAGTTAGTAACTCCACCTTCGAATCCTAAGGTTGGGGGTGCGAATCCAGTCGTGTACCAATAGATATGTCTGTGCGGAAAATGTATGTACACAATGCTAGTGCTCTCAAACGGTGAAGGAAAACGTCGTAAGGAAACCCATGGCTTAGTTAGCTCTGCACGCATTGGCCATGTCTTTCCTGTAGATTAGGCCGTAGCTCTACCTTCTGCGCCGTAGGTCGTGGGTTCGATCCCCACCGAGAACAAATATTTGTGTGGTTAACATAAATGTTTGTTCTCTGTCTGGGTGTTATATTGTATTCTAAGTATGTATTTACAAAAAAAAAAAAATGTATTCAAGTATTATATCAGCTATCCGGTTCCCATATTACAAGCTCTGCTTAGTTTGGGGCTGGGTAGTGTTGTGTGATTTGTCCACAATATTTATTTATTTATTTATTTAACTTTAACTTTACTCGGTGAATGGAAAGGGCTCAGAATCGTTCTTCCTAGAAATATGTAGGAGAGGCCAGCAGTGAACTTCTTCAGGCTGATGATGATGTTGAGGCCGAATAAGCTGTCAAGGTGGTATAGGTGCTTATTCCATCTTGGTGCTTATAATCCTGTCTCAGACACTATAGCGCCACCAGTTGCCCCCAACGCTGTATAAATCATCTACAATAGATGTTGTTGACTGTTACTTACTCTTGCCGGTGTAGTCTTTTTTCCAATGCATCCAATAGATTGAAAGGTCTCAGGTCTAGTCAAGTTCAGGCAGCGTATGTTGGAGAAGCGATGGACGGGGTCATCATCAGGGATCTTGTTGGGAATACAAGCGTAGTCTGTCTTGCCTTTTTCCGCACAGCAGTATGGCTTCCACAACACGTAGTTAACTGAGAAACGAGAAACAATTTGTGTGTCGAACCTGACAACCGTTGGGGAATAAAAGTTCTCGAATGGCGACCACGAACCCGAAGACGAAAAGTAGGGCGCACACCCACCAGATGGACTGACGACATTGTTAAGATCGCAGGAAGTCGGCGGATGGAAAGGGCTCAGAATCGTTCTTCCTGGAAAAGAGTAGGGGAGACCTATGTCCAGCAGTGGACTTCTTCAGGCTGATGATGATGATGATGATAATGTCAAACCAACTGAAGTTGGTGTGGAAAATTCCTTTACATTTAAATTACAATTCACGTCAGAGTTATTCTTAAAAAAATCTTGAACTCAAGTTTTTTAATAGGTGACAAATAAAAGTCCTGTAACAGTTTGAGGTATTTATCAACTGAGTAGTAAATAATAATTATTAATTATGATTCTGCATAAAAATCTGTTAAATTAGTGTTGTGGACTATAGCAACTTTTTATAAATAATAAGACAAATAAGTACCTATAAAAAACCAACCACCAATTATTGTTCAAACAGTTTGTGCGAAAAAAAATATCCACTAACAATACATTAATAGTTAAGCGCTGTTCCCATGTTAATTTAAAAACATTGAATCTGTATTTAATGACGGTCAGTGTTCATTTTATGCTGGTCAAAGTAACTATACCTACTAACCAGACATCCTTTGAAAATTGTGAGTGTTTTTCAGGATAAAAGTATTCTAGGTCCGTTTCCTGGTTCTAAGCTATACCTCCCCACCTATTTTCAGCCAAATTGGGTCAGCCTTTTTTAAGTTATAATTAGTGTGACTAACACAACTGTCTTTTATATATAAAAAAACGAAGTCGGATTATTTATATTACAACTCAAGAACACCAATTTCAATGAAGCTAAAAATAAATGCATAATTAGTAACTTGGATACAGGCTACTTTTTATCCCAAAACATAGCAGGAATAGAAATGGGAACGTGGTGATTGAAGCTGCGGGCAGCAACTAGCTTTTTTTTATAAAGAATTTTTTTTAAATAAATATAAAAATTTCTCCTTACTAGGTGGTCTGACCAACTTAGGGAGAGAAACACATCATAAAACTGGCTTCTAGTTCTATGATGAAGTAAAAATGGTTCCCTGGACCATTACTATATACAACGAGGACTGAGGACATTCTAACTTAGACAATCAAGACATTCTAATGATCACGATCTTCTGTCATAATGTGTCAACTACAGACGGGTTCAAAAATCGACTTACTTGTATCGTGTTGGGACACAACATCGCCTGTCATGAACACCAAGTAGTTAACAGCCAATTGAGTGAACTTCTGGCTCGGCACCCTCCCTTCAGGAAGGAGACCAGTGCGTAGGCGACGTGGTAAGGGTAGATCTGCGCCAGAGACTGCTTTGCGGGGCTCGTAATCTGGGAATCAAAGCCCTGATTATTAAATAGCATAAGTTTAAGACACTTGAAAAACCAACTTCATGGCCAAAATATTATACCATTTGGGACCAATTTTATAATATACTTTTCTAATAAAAAAATTGACTAAATTTGTTCATGACAGGGGTACCTAGGCAATAATAAATTATAGTTTAAAAAACTAAAAAAAAAACGCTTTTATTGAACTAAAAATTTTTTTATAATTTAATTGAACTAAAAAGTTAAAATTAAAATTGTAATAATCAATTGAAAAATTTATATTATTGTACAAAAAAGCGTGGGGTGCTTTTTATAATAACTTCAGATATAATAAACTATTGATAAAATATTTACAACAATCAAAATCAAGCCCCCCACGCTTTTTGTACAATATTATACATTTTTCAATTGATAATTACAATTTTATTTTTAACTTTTTAGTTCAATTAGTTATAAAAGCGTTTTTTTTTTAGTTTTTTAAACTATAATTTATTTTTACCTTTAGTTTTTTTTTTTTTTTTTTTCATTTTTTTTTTTTTTTTGTTTCATATTATTGCATTGTCATCGACCTTTGACAGGTGTGCAAAGTTTGAATCAAATCTGATCGTTCAAAGTAGGACAAAATCGAGCTCAAAGAGGTCGGTTACATACTAACATACAGGTGAAGCGTTATAAAAAAAACCAAACGGTTAATCTGATGTTTATGAAATTTCTGTGGGATCTGGAAATATTACTTTTCCAACCAAATCGGTTCAGTAGTTTAGCCATCGGAAGTCGGTTTTTCAAGTTTTTTGAACTTTACTATTTTTAAAAACGTATCCTGCTTTAAAATCGGGGTAAACTTGCCTTTATCGAAAACAGCAGGCAAAACCCTTACGAAGGGCGTATGACCAGCTCCTCTCGTGGGGTTGTCCAGATTGTTGCAGGACCCATCTACTCGCCTCCCTTCATTCGGATCACAAGGCTTTATGTCAGCTGTGCACCAACTGAAATAAAACAAAATATTTTATCCGAGAAAATAATATAATATCCTAAATCCAAACAAACAGAAGCATTTTTAGGTAGCAATATTAAAAAAAAACCAAAACGATTTGGAAGCAAAAATTGTTTAGCTCGGAAGAATGTGATCTACATCATACCTAAGTTCATTTTTATACAGATTTTATACATAAATAAAAGACAATAAAAAACTCAAACTCAATTTTTTTTTATTCAGTACAATGCAAGAATCACTTTGAAACGTCTTAAAGCTAGGTGAGTCTAGGTGCCAGTTCCACGCGACCAAGCGTAGAAGAACAGGCAACAAACTACGTCTCGGTTCCTACCGTTTTTTTATATGATCCTTTTACAAATCAAAAATAGTCTAAAATAATAGCAGTGAAGTTCCAGTGTGGTGGCACTTCACTTAGTCAGACGTATGCAATGCAATAATACAAAAGCAAAAGTTTCAAAGACAGCACACGCTACGCTTCAATGTTATACTATAGTATCTACACAGCTTATATAAAAATAAGATACGAAATAGTAGGACAACGAACAGACATTGCAAATTGTCATGTTAGCTTTCTATGGGTAGAGTGACCGGGACATCGGGCCACGCAGTTTTATCATTCATATAGCTATCTAGAGTATAGTACGCTTTCTTTATTGTTTATTAAATTATTCTTAACATAGGCTTTAAACTTCTGAATAGGAAGCATAGTTGCATTTTCCGGAAGTTTATTATAGCAGCGTACAGTGTTCCCCATAAAAGACCCATTTACCTTCTGCAGACGAAATTTGGGAATATAAAGTTTATTTTTATTTCTAGTGTTAATATTATGCGAATCACAATTTTTCTGAAAGCTACAGATGTGTTTGTGAGTGTACAATAAGTTTTCATATATACAAGGTGTATCTAAATATGTGTACTATGCGAAGGTGGGGGGTTTCAGACCACAATGGTGATCAGTTGTGGGGGGGAAATAATTAAAAATTCCTATTTTCAGTTTCCCATACAAAAATATTTAATTTCTTTGCATAAATAAATTGACAACCCTATCCTTGGAACCCCTTGACCCCTTGACCTACTACCTCTGTAGGTCTACTACTACTACCTACTACCTCTGTAGCTGAGTTTAGGGTTGTCACTTTGTATAAAGCCAGCTGTTCATGTTGAAACTTTGTTGCAGTTTTTTTCAGAGATACCAATCGAAGTTCGAAAAGTCGTTGAACAAAAGTTGTTCCCCGGGGGGTGGAAATTCACCCCCCTTCAGGATAGTACACATATTTTGATACACGTTGTATATTGTGAAATTACTGTGAGAATATTAATTTACACTTTACATTAGTACTTACAAAGTTGTATTAGCTTTATCATGTCGTTTTAATTCTTCTTTTGTGATACGGGTCCCATGGTACGCGTCATAGAATATAGCATAGCTTTTATAGAACAAAACTATAAGCACGAACAAACTTTTCATTTTAAACTAAATAAAATTAAACACATCTGAATGTAAACGGTTCAGTCTGCAGAATGAATTGGTTTTGTTGTTATAAATTTATATAAACACCGTTAGGTGAGTCAGCCAATGATAAGCTGAAGGGTTCTGCAGATATTTTTGACGTGACACCGTCTTATAATTCGATGGAGCCGGCTGCACGCACGAAAAAACATGACGTCATGCGGCGTTACCTCGCTCTGAGGCGTTCCATTTAAGGTTGAAGTGCAAACGAGAGCGCGGAACGAGCGACAAAGAGGCAAAACTTTAACTTTTTTCTTTATATAAAAATTTGATCCACTTAATCACATTTTCAATCTAGTTGAAGGATTTTAAAAATAAAATGATGAACTTTGTTTATTTCAGGGTACTTCAGCATAAATATGCTTAAACTATTTTAAAAATTATAACAAAACAGGACATTAGTCTCTCAGAGGCACACTTAAAATCCTTTCACCACACTGGGTTTAATGAACCAGTGACACAATAAAAAGAAGAATACAATATTTCTGACTGCTTTAGGTAGGTACTTTTTTAAATAAGGATTTCATATTATTCTAAGATACCTTAAAACGGTATTTTTAGCAATAAAAAACCAGTTGAAATATATTATTATTAGAACAGACACGTATAAAATTTGTTGATGTTGTGGTACCTACAGTCAACGCCTAAAGTATAGGTCTTCTTATCGTGTCACTGGTTCTTCGAACCAAGTGTGGTGAAAGGGTTTTAAGAGTGCCTCAAAACGGCTTCAAGGTTTATGTAAAAAAATTAGAAAGGATCTTTTGTTTCTTAATATCACACGCTTTTTATAACGCTTTTATGTATGTATGTATGTATGTATGTATGTATGTATGTAACGGTCCTCTTTGAGCGCGATTTTGTCCTACTTTGAACGATCAGATTTGATTCAAACTTTGCACATCTGTCAAAGGTCGATGACAATGCAATAATATGAAAAAAAAATAAAAAAAATGAAAAAAAAACTAAAAAGTAAAAAATAAATTATAGTTTAAAAAACTAAAAAAAAAACGCTCTTATAACTAATTGAACTAAAAAGTTAAAAATAAAACTGTAATAATCAATTGAAAAATTTATATTATTGTACAAAAAGCGTGGGGGGCTTGATTTTGATTGTTGTAAATATTTTATCAATAGTTTATTATATCTGAAGTTATTATAAAAAGCACCCCACGCTTTTTTGTACAATAATATAAATTTTTCAATTGATTATTACAGTTTTATTTTTAACTTTTTAGTTCAATTAGTTATAAAAGCGTTTTTTTTTTAGTTTTTTAAACTATAATTTATTATAGTTTACGTTATTATTATTGCTTATGTTTTTATCAAAATAACTTTAAAATTCAAATCATCGGAATTTTATTTAATTATAATGACGTTTTGTTTTAAAAATACATTTAATTACAAGAATGATGCCACATTATTTACAAGATTAAAAATTTTCAAGAAAAACTGCTTTGTTATTTGCATTTAAAGTGAAAAGAAAAGTTAACGATTAGAATCATAGTTGTAGCTTGAAGCAATAGCGTTTTTCATTTGCAAGTAATTTATAGTTTTATCAATCTCGATTAAAAGTTTTCGAATAGTGATCACGAACTGAAAGTCAAAACGTAGGGCACCCCGATGGAGCGACGACATTGTTAAGATAGCGAGAAGTCGGTGGATGGAAAGGGCTCAGAAACATTTATTCTGAAAATGTGTAGGAGAGGCCTTTGTCCAGTAGTGGACTTCTGAGGCTGATGATGATGATGAAAATTCTAAATAATAATAAATAATGCGGACATTCTACACAACACTATCTAGCCCCAAATTAAGCAGAGCTTGTACTATGGGAACCAGATAGCTGATATAATAATTAAATACTTTTTTTTTGTAAATACATACATAGAATACAATATAACGCCCTAAATATAAATATAAGTTCATTTAAATATAAGATCATTTCTAAGACTGTGGCTTAACCAAAGCCGAAAATGATTTCCATTCCGTCAGTGTAAATTCAAGGAACAAAATGCGTTATTTGCGTTCATACCAACGTAATCCATGTTGACACTGTGTAATCTTCTGGCCAAACCGCAATATTTCTTTGGGCCAACTTTAATATTTGGCCTTATCCGCCATGGATCTGGTAAGCCCTGGTTTTGTAGTAAGCGGTGAACAGCAGATGACAATAGTACATTGTTACCTGAGTGTTGAAAGTCACGTTTTTTGAGTCCCGAGACGGGTTTGGCGCCAGAGCGTTAGCGAGGGCGCCAATGGAGCTTGAGGGACTTAAAAGACTTTCACCCGAGGTAAACACTGTGCTTTTCATTACGAATACAAGGAAAGTAAAAATAAAAACATGAAAGAAAAATTTGTGAAAAAGAAGATTGAATTGCCGCCTTCCCGGTTTTTTTTTCTTTTTCTCTGGCGGGCCTTCGGCTTCGGCTCGCCAGCATTATTCAGCCATTATTTTCATTCTCATAATTTAAAAAATGGTAAATGTCAAATCTATGTTATTTTAAATAAATAGTTGAAGCTATATATTAATCAAGTAATTTAGAAGATATATTATTTATTGAATACTATCTTTATGTTATTTAAATTTAAATTTTACATTGCGCTATCTTATTAGACTTTTTAAACTTCTTACTGTTGTAATGGGTTTCCAACCTACTTGCTGAATAAAAAGTTGGAATTTGGTTCAACGACCTCCTTGCAGTTAGAAAGACTTTAGAAAGTTGGAACATGGTTGAATAAAATAGAACTTGTTTTTTTTTATAATTTGACAGCTGTCAGTAGAAAGCGATTCTCCCTAGGGCTGAAAGTTTTACTTTCAATTAGGCCCCTCAGGCAACTTCAGACCTACTTTCAGAGTATGAGTAATGATAACGTTATTTTTTGCCAATATTGTGTTTATAATTCGATGGAGCCACCTGCACGCATGGAAAAAATGCAACCATTCTATCAGTATTTTCTTATGACGTTGTCACGTCAACTATCGTCAGTAAACCGTCTTTACAGACAACCGATTTTTTTGGCTCCGTTATTTCAATCGTTATTTTTAATTTGTGTTTTTGCGTTCGCAGTTAATTTTTTCTAAGTCAGAAAGTTATCAGGGTTCAAGTTTGTTAACGCATTGAGAAATATGTGAAGACACTGTACACTGTAGTTTTTTTATGTTTGTAATTTTTTCTCGCCTTCAATTAAAAATTGACAAAGCTTCAACAATTGACGGTCGTCGCATTTTGGGAATCTAAAGCTTAAACAAACTCAGGGTGTAATAACAGCACAGAATTCGGTGCTAAATCGTTTTTTATTAAAAAAATACTGTTACCTAGCCTTCTTCTATACTAGGTTTATTTTTGCTAGTAGAAATCACAGCATGTTTATGTTGAGAGCGAGGATACACATTTTGAGCATGAAAAAATCTGGAGACCGTTAGTTATAAATAAAATAAATAAATAAATATTGTAGGGAATCCACACAACACTATCTAGCCCCAACAACACTATCTAGCCCTAAATTAAGCGGAGCTTATACTATGAGAACCAGGTCACTAATACTTAAATATTTTTTTTGTAAATACGTATTAAGAGTACAATATAACAGCCAGGCAGAGAAGAAACATTTGCGGTTCTATCCCCAGTTTTCAGTTCTTGGGTTCTATCCCCAAATATATTTCTGAAACAAGCTGCAATAAAGCTGCTGTCTGTGTTGAACACAAAAATATTTATTTGTTGGGGATAGAACCCAAGACCTACGGCGCAGAAAACAAAGCTACTACCATCTGAACTGAGTTATAAAACTAATTTGTGACTTGAAAAAGATAGCTCAGTAGATTATACACTCGATAACGGTAGAAACAAGTGCTAAAAGCACTGACAGTAATAATTTACGTACATCTCTGTACTCGCAACTCGGAAAGAAACGAAAAAGAAAAACACCAAACGACAAACATTAAATCTGTTTTCGATTCCAGACTCGTATCATGGAAATCGATACACATTTGTGCGGCATTGGTTGGTACGTGAGCGCGGTCCCAATAGTGGGACTTTCGGCATGTTGGCACTACAATTTGACTTTTAATGTGCATGTATAGTTTTATCGTTGTATGCGTGGAATACTTTGTCGTATGTTGTAGAACTTGAAACAAGAGGTAGAGGACGATCGGAAAAATGATGGGAACATATTATAATATGTATTTATGGAGAAAGCAGGATAAAACTAGATGTCAAAGGTCAGAAACAAAAAACTGTGGAAGGAAATGGGGAAGGCTATCTGCTACTCTAAATTTTATTTTTAAAACAGTGTCGTAAATGTATAGAAGAGGCCTAATATATAAATGTTCAGTCGACTTCATCAAACTTACCCTGATGATGTTACTTCAATAATACGTCCGGTATGGCAGACCATCAATAAAATAATCACATTGATAAAGGGGTCATTCCCCGCTTTATTTTTTAAAAACAGGTTAGTACAGAAACAAGTATTTTATGGTTATGTGTCAATTTTGATAAGCATTAGCATACCTGCATAATAATTAAGCTATCTGAAGATCAGTTTTAGCCTTTTTTTTGTCTTCTGGTTTATTTTTATTACAAGATGCAGTTAATAATCGCTTGCTAGGTAATTTTTTACCAACTTTTCATAAAAAGGAGGTTCTAAATTCGATTGTATTTTGTATGTTTTAAACCGCATAATAACTTCATCATTACATAATTATATGAAACGATTTAAATTTTTTTTTTTCAAAGATATATCCAGATTGGCCATATTATTATATAAATTTTATCAAAATTGTTTGAAGTGTTTTATCCTTCGCTTGTTTTTTTTTTATTTTTAATAAAGCCTGCACATAATTAATTGTCGCTTGATAAGTAATTTTAAGGAAAACGAATGTGGGAAAATAATTTATTCGCACTACATTTTTTGATTGTTTTATTCCTTAAACTCTGTAATGAACAATGACTCAACCCGTACTTATAATATTAAAAGGAAATGTTTGTTTGGTTGCATGGAGTTAATCTCTGGATCTTACTGCACAAAAAGTGATGAAAAATGTGAAGTCATTCCCTTTACATTTGCTCTCCGTATGCAGCCGGGGTGGGTCGCTAGTAAATTTTAATTAAACAATTAGTGCTTATTTCAATTAAAAAACGACCTACTTGAGATTTTTAAAGGTTACTAAGTTCGTTGTTTTAAATATTAAAAATCAACCTTTTATGCCTTACAATAACATTTTATTTTCAATTACTGTGCATTGTGTGCTGTGTTTTTTTTCATATATAAATTAGATGCATTTTGCATAATTAATATTTCAGTTAAAAAAAAGACTGCTGCAAGCAAAAGGTTTTTGGGTATACCTGCTTTTCGATCAACCGCTCTACCTCTGAAACGCAGAGAAGTGCATCGTAGGGCACGTTCCTGGCGTGCGTGACCTACGAGGCAATGTTTTGTTATAGGCGATGGTTACCACTTAACAACAGGTAGACCTTAGACTTGTTCTATGTAGGCAGATAGCTGTATAAAACAAAAACAATACCGTTGTTAACTAAAAATGAAAGTTGTTTTTAATTGTCTCATCATCATAAAACTTCATTTAAAAGCTTACAAAACCCTGTTTTGCGTACAATAGAATATTCTGGAACATATTATAAGTAGTTTGTCTCAACCAGTTTTATAATTTATTCCAAACTTGCTTGTTGCTCTGACAGTAAAGTAGTGCATGCTTTAACCTTAGATGGGGGTATCTGTTGTTCACTGCTGGACGTCTATGGAGATAAAACGTGTCTCTGTGAACACTTCTCAAACAGTACCTTAAATAAACAAATAAATATTGACGACACTCCACACAACTCGACCCCTATCTAGCTCCAATCTAAGCAGAGCTTGTACAGCTCGCCTCAATCCACTTTCATTCTAGCTAGCATTATGTACATTTAAGGTTTCTGTTAACCTACTTTGTTTGAGAGAAATAAAGAATTTATTATTACAAAAAAAAACTTGTCAGCATCAAAAGAAGATTGGCAATTTCAGTTAGTAGATTCCCCTTTTCTATGGATTTTTCCAAAATATGGCCGCTTCAGTTAGCAAATAGCTTATAATAACAACTTCCCCGGACGAGCCCTTCACAAAGAGCTCTACTACTACTACAAATACATCTTTCTAAAACATCCTGAATTAAATTTGACTCGGATTATTGAGAAGGTCAGTTAGAGGCAAGTCCAGGAAAAGAAAACACCAGGAAACAACCAAAACTAAACCATTTCCCGCAGTCAACCGACCACAGCATTCAATCAGGGGAAAGGTCCACTTATAAATAAAGCTCGCTCCATCGGGTCGCGCCACATTTGGCGGCATGCTCCATTGCACACAAATGATGCGACAAACGTATCCTGGCTCCATATACCTTCTATTTGTGCCTATTGAACTAATAGAACTTGCCAATAGACCGTGCTAGGTTATTCCGACACTATTGTATCTCTTTGTAAAATAATTTATTTTTAGACTAACTTCAATCCTCACTGCATATTCAGGGGCTGAATTCTAAGAATTCCTTTCTTAGAAAACCAAATTTATCCTAAAAATATCAAGTATTTCTTACTTGAGGGGTTTGTGTTTACGCACTCGTGTTTTTTTTAATATACTTATTGAATACTCCAGAAACTGAACCCTGTTCATAGAACATTGAGCGCACACCATTTTTGTCCTAAATTGAACCTAATAGCCGCACAGATAAATTGTAAAGAAAAGACACAAAGAGAGAGTGAACAGAAACAAATTAATAAGGATTTATGTTGATAAACTTGCCTATAAGTAAGTACATACGTCTAAAACTATCATGTTTTTAACAACATTTTTGTGATAGAAACTATCATGATTTTAAACACTTTTTTTGATAAACAACATTTTTTGTTTTGAAACTATCATTGTAAGTATTTCGTTATTTACAAATAGTATACATAATATAGTATATTATATCACTTATTCCAACAGCAGAAAGTACGATAAAAAATAAAAGTTCAGTTGTGCGTCCAAGTTTTACCTTATGGCATATTATAATTGAGTCACAAACATAACTTCGCATTTATAATAGCATACCGTCGTCGCAAGTAAAGCGATAAAGTCATTTTAATTTCCTTTCACGATGATAATTTACGGCTTTTACAGGTGAAGCCTGGCGCAGACACTAAAGGATTTATGTGGTTATTACAGAGCATTGAAATAACTGCGAATAATGGATTTCATTGTGATGGAAAATCAGTTTACTTTTGATTCCAGTGAATTAAACTTTTAATACACGTATAGTTCGTGAACCTGGAAAACACATAGGCTACTGTTTAATAACGTAGGTAGCTACCACTCAAGGTGAGCCAATGGCAGAAGCTAGTTAAAATCTAAAATCGGAAACCAGGGAACCGTAGTTTAATTTAACCTCGCTATTGGAACGCATAGCGGTATAATACTCGTATAGGTTTATGTATAAATACACGGTATAGATACCACAATACACATTCGTCCCCTTCAAGCACTAATTGTCATCAATTACCAGCAGCATATTAATTTGCTGATTTCCCGCCACCTGTCTGCCAATATACCGCTAAGGGCTGCATTGTGATCGGGTGAGGTTTTGGCGGAGTGATAGCGAGAAGCGTAGCGGGCAGCGTAGTGGGCAGCGTTGCTAGTTAGTGTAGTCGATAACGTAGTGCGTAGCGTGGTGGATAGCATAGCTTATAGACTAGTAATATAGTTCTATGTGTAGATAAATGTATATTAATTTGCAATTTTCCCGCCACTTATCTGCCAATTTACCGCTAAGTGAGGGTTCAAGTGAGGGTTGGGCGGAGTGGTAGCAAACAGCGTAGTGGGAATCGTAACGGATTGTCTAACCAAAATTGTAGCAAGAGACGTAGCCTGTGGCGTAGCAAGTAGCGTAGCAATAAGTACCGTTTTTTCGTAGATTATGCCAATTTTAGCCATTTACCGACAGAGCAGATGGACGCAGAACAGAGCATCGTAAGATACGATCCTAATGTGTGTTGTTACAGGCAATGGTTATCAGTTATCACCTTACATCAGATGGACCATAATTATGATTTTTCCATTGATTGTATAAAAACAAATTTTTGGGACTATATGTTGATGGACGCAGGACAGTGCATCGTAGGGCACATTTCTGATGTGCGTGACCTACGAGGCGTTGCTTTGTTATAGGCGATGGTTACCACCTAACATCAGGTGGGACATATGCTTGTTCCATCAGCAAGTTACATAAAAAAAAAAATTAAACGATAAGCGTGGAATCATAAAAGTTAAACTGAGCTCTGTTATAAGTGGAATTGAACAATTTTTATCTTTTTGTTAAATGTTTATAGCTTACAGTAGAACCAACCCCTTTAAAATTACTGAGAACATTAGTGCAATTACATAGGTGCCTATTACTGCCTAATAATATTGTTAACACTATAATTGCCATTGCATTCAATATTAAATACCAGTTCAATATCCTATGGGAAAATTATTATTAACTATGTATTAAGGGGGTGTGATTTCCATGCAAACTAATTTTACCATTTAAAAATAGAAATAAATATTATAGACAATCCACACAACACTACCCAGCCCCAAACTAAGCAGAGCTTGTACTATAGGAACCAGATAGCTGATATACTTGTATACATTTTTTTTGTAAATACATATTAAGAATACAATATAACACCCAGACTGAGAACAAACATCTGTGTTCACCACACAAATATTTGTTCTCAGTGGGGATCGAACCCACGACCTACGGCTCAGAAGGCAGAGTTACTACCAACTGAGTTGAGAGGCCAGTCAATTTATAGGCGATGAGAGCATAATTTTACACTGAAACAAATGTGGTCGGCTTTTACATTGGTTTTTATTTGCAGCAAACTAAAAGTTGAAGAAAACTATGGATTAACAGTAATTGGCAACCACTAGGCAGCTGCCTTAATTTTTACTTCTCAAGAAGACGTGGGTTCAAAGCCCACCAAACTATTGGAACATCGAAACTTTGATTACAGTTGTATTTATATTTGGCTGACTCTATAAATATAGTGTAAGATTAAATAAATATTCATACTTAATAAACTTTACTAAACTCTTACATCGTCACTTTGACGGGAAATTAATTCATTCCACCAATTCGGAAAATTTGATAGTTTTTACATAAACACACAAAATTTGACTTTATCTCGTAAACTGAAAGTAGCTTTTGCAATCTAGGCAACAAAAAAGTTATCAATAATCCGTAGAAACAAATATAAACCTTTTTGCACGATGTGGTAAGTTCAAAATGGAGTGATAAGGTTGTAAAGGCAATAAGTGGCGATCAAATTGAGATATCTCGCGACACGTGCAAGTTATTGGTTCACAAGTGTTTGGACAGACTGGGATATTGCTTATTTGTGCAGAAAGCCGTCCAGGGGTTACTCCTCTTAGCTCCAAAGCCAACGTTAGTAATTGTCCCCGATAAAATGTAATAAAAATTTACAAAAATAATAAATAAATATTGTGGACAATCCACAGAACACAATAAAGCCCCAAATAAAGCAGAACTTGTACTACGGGCACCAGATAGCTGATTTAGTATTTTTTTTGGAGATATACATATGTATATATAAGACACTATTATACCACCTAGAAAGAGAAAAAAACCTTCGTTCGCCACTCAAATATTTGTTCTTGGTGGGGATTGAACCCACGATATACAGTGCAGACGGCAGAGCTACTACCAACTGAGCTGAGAGGCCAGATAGTCAGATAATCAGATAGTCATTTATTTATGCATATTTTACACAGGTCAGGTAACAAATATCATTATTCTATTATATTATATAAACCAGTCAAAACATGTGGCTCTTAGGTATTTTTGTGTAGATTCACAGCTCATAGATTCTTCTTTACCAACTTATTACTCCTCATCCATCGTAATCAGATTTATTTAATCCTATCCACAAAAAAATCTTATCACGTCTGGTTGCAAATAAAACTATCATAATGGAGACGGTTTATTTTTAATCCTAGGTTGGATCACTAGCAATATTTTCAATTATGGAAATATTGGTAATCATCTGATGAAGTCCACTGCTGGACATAGGCCACACCTACACATTTTCAGGAAGAACGATTCTGAGCCCTTTCCATCCACCGACTTCCCGTGATCTTAACAATGTTGACAGTCCATCTGGTGGGTGGGCGCCCTCCGTTTTGTCTTCCGGTTCGTGGTCGCCATTCGAGAAGCCTTATTCCCCAACGGTTGTCGGTTCTTCGAGCTATTTGACGTGCCAATTGCCACTTTAACTTACTAATTCTATGTTAATATTGGTATTAGTCAGCCTTAACTAGTAAGAGAACACTGCGGAATAAACCAGTTTTAGGGATGTCGACCAAACAAGTAGATGAGTGAGCAGAAAATAAGTGAAAACGCTACATTCATTTTAGTGTGGTGACCCTACGGATGGACGATATTATAAGTGCCGAGTCAGTAATATTGGTGATTTATTGAACGAAAAGTGGCTTACATAATGCGAAAAGTTTTGACATCATTTTTATCACCATCGTGCCGTCATTTAGGCATATATAATAGGTGTGTTGGTGAATATTAGAAGCTTAATCCATATTAATACAGTTTAGCTTGACGTAACTAATAACAGGGATGCAAAATATAGTTTTTTTTATTACACGAGCATATCGTGGTGGTAGTACTTTCCCGGACGAGTTACTCATTGTAACTCATAGTCTGAAAAATACACTTTTTTTAATAGGTATACCTACTCTATTTAGAATAGTGTACCCTATCATCCATCGGTATGTGCTAGCCCTAAGTAAAGTTTTATTCCTCACCTCTCCCTTCAAACATAACTTACTCACATTTTTGCGTCCAAAAAAGTTCCAGTTTCCGAGAAGCAGAAATAAACACTAGACAACACATTAATTTCTTTGACAAGAAAAACATCCGTCGTTGCAAACTGAAAACGTAGAAAAGGCTAAGTTTCACTATAAGAACATCGTACTACGAGTATAATCTATTCTGTGGTAAAAGACAAGACGCGCATTAACCTTTATAACGTTATAAAGTGATTTTTGTGATAACTGAATTAATATATATTTTTTTTATATTTGATATTAGACTAAAACTCGGAAAACAATCTAATCTGAAATTCGATCTTCGATTTTTTTTTGAGTTTTCTTCTGTGTTATCACGTCACCGACACTTGCCTGCAGAGTGGCCAACATATTGCCACGTAGTGTACCTCAACATTTTATTATTTATTTATCACCTAGCCTATAGAAATATACGATAACATAAAATGCAAATACGAAATTTAGCTTAACGTTTTGCCAAGTAGACGCCCAGATCCGGAATGATCGTCTGCTTTTGATGTTTGCCGGATGTATTCTGATTGCGTGCGATGGGTGCAAAAAGTTATCCAAACGCGCGTCGCTATAATGTTTTCAAAATAATATAAGTTTAAATAATTTGAGAAACTGCCTTCATGGCCACACTATTAAACAGATTTTCAAACAATAAAACAAAATGGCTACGCCGATTTTGATGAAATTTCTATGGGACCAATTTAGGAATATTAGATAAAAAAAGTTTTTTTCAAATCGACGCATGAATGATGAAATTATGTGATAAAAAATATTAAATAAAAGAATTAAAAAAAAACGGCTATAACCAATTTCAATAAAATTTGAATGGGACCAATCTGGAAGTATAACCTGTCAAATAAAAAAATAAATTTTCTAATCGGTTCATAAATGACGAAGTTATGCTGTAACAAAAATTTAAAAAAAAATACAACCGAATTGAGAACCTCCTCTTCTTTTATTTGAAGACGGTTAAAAATGACATTTTGCATAAACTTAATCATTAAAAAACAAACAGCACTCAGTGTTTTCCTGCTATACATTATGTTTTTAATTTAACGTAGCAGGAAAACACTGCGTTTGTTTTTCAAAGTGAAAACTGGAAAAAATTGAGGATCAGTGCTTGTTTTGTGCATTTCGCGAGCCAAATATGTAAATACAATGCATGTTTTTCTTAAAATTTTCGAAGAAATCTCTTCAGTCACTTGAGTTTCGAATCACATAGTAGTACAGTGACACAGACAGAATGCTTGTACACGATTTCGTTTGAAACAATTTTGCAGTCCATTACTGGGGTAAGTTGGGCGTGCGCTCAAAGGCTGCCAATGGGCCGTGCATTGGAAAGCTGAGTCAAAGCGCTGGAAATACTTCTGTTCTGTCGATATTCATTCTAAAATGCAAGACTCGAGTGTTCCAAGTCTTTATAAAAATAAAGCAAACGTATTTCAACATTCTTGATCAAAGTTATAGGTACCACGAATATTTAGTTCAAAAATTCTAAACATCTTTTAATTATGATTTCTTTAGTTAATAAGAAGCAATCAAGCAATCTATATTATGATTATGTCTTGCAGAGGTATTAAAAAAATCGGCCAAGTGCGAGTTGGAGTCGCCCATGAAGGGTTCCGTAGCAGCAAGTAATATAATATAGAAGTTCTAGTAGTTTTTCGAAGGTACATTGCGGTTTACGATCTAGATCTCGTTCAAACCAAATATCGGTGGAAGTTTAGATGGTAATGTACATCATATATTTTTTAAGTTTGATCATTCTCTTATTTTAGAAGTTAGGGGGGGGGGGGGAGGGACACACACACATTTTACCACTTTGGAAGTGTCTCTCGCGAAAACTATTAAGTTTAAGAAAAAAGCGGCCAAGTGCGAGTTGGACTCGCCCATGAAGGGTTCCGTAGCAGTAAGTAATATAACATAGAGTTCTTGAAGTTCTAGTAGTTCGTCGAAAGGTAAATTGCAGTTTACGATTTATGACGTATAAAAAAAAAACTACTGATTAGATCTCGTTCAAACCAAATATCGTTGGAAGTTTCCATAGTATTGTACAACATATATATTTTTTAGCTTTATCAGTCACTTATTTTAGAAGTTAGAGGGGGGGGACCAACTTTTTTCCACTTTGGAAGTGTCTCTCGCGCAAACTATTCAGTTTAGAAAAAAACAATATTAGAAACCTCAACATCATTTTTGAAGACCTATTCATAGATACCACACATGTATGGGTTTGATGAAAAAAAAATTTTTGAGTTTCAGTTTCAAGTATGGGGACCCCCAAAATTTATAGTTCTTTTTCTATTTTTGTATAAAAATCTTAATGCGGTTCACAGAATACATCTACTCGCCAAGTTTTATCAGTCTAGCTTTTACGGTTTCGGAGAAAAATGGCTGTGACATACGGACGGACAGACAGACAGACAGACAGACAGACATGACGAATCTATAAGGTAATTAATAGATTCAGGCGTGACTTTGCGGAATTCCATTGTTAAACATAAACTAAGTAGAACAACAAATATATAGTACTAATCCGCTAATCTAATCTAAGTAAGTTAACTTAATGTAGACTTGTGTGTGCACCCCACGTAACACCTCTAAAAAAAACCTAATCTATAAGGGTTCCGTTTTTGCCATTTGGCTACGGAACCCTAAAAACGGCATATTAACCTCAACATCATTTTTGAAGAGCTATTCATAGATACACGTATGGGTTTGATGGAAAAAAGTTTTTTGCATTTCAGTTCTAAGCATGGAGACCCCCAATTTTTTTTTTCTATGTTTGTGAGAAAATCTTAATGTAGTTCACGGAATACATTTTACAATTTACCATGTTTCATCAGTGTAGCTCTTAAAGTTTTGGAAAAAAAGTGGCTGTGACATACGGACGGACAGACAAACAGACATGACGAATCTATAAGGGTTCCGTTTTTGCCATTTGGCTACGGAACCCTAAAAAGAAGGTTTTTGCTTGGTTGGTGTAGTGGTGAATGTTAAGTGAATTAATATTGATTATAAAAATCTACCTTTTTTACCTCTTTAATCCTAGGAAAATTAGTTTAAAAGCTCGATTTTTAATTAACTTCAATTGCTCACTATATTACCTAAAACACTAACCACGACTACCCAGACGTAAGGTTAGTGCTCATAAACGTTTTTATCGCCACCATTACTGTAAAAGAACATTAAGTTCTACGCAACCTACATCAATTTTACCCAATTCCGTACACACGCAACGTTTGGCTCTTATAAAGGACACAGACGTCATTTTCCGGGCCTTTATATAGAACTTTCGAGAAGGTTGTGTCTTATCCCGGTAAATTGTGAAAGAACTCGACACTTCACTGAAGAACCCTTTTCTTGTTATGGGCTTTTCCTCTACACATCGAACGCAGATGTTTTCAATGAGATTTGTGGCTTTTAAGGATGTATTCGACCTACTTCCAGGAAAAAACGTGAAGAAAATTGTGTGTACTTTTTTTATTTTATTGGCGTATGGAATGAATTTTTAGATTACTTAGGCCCGTAACCCGAAGCAACATAGATTTTTTGACAGATCTCCATTTAAAATGACAAAAATATGCTTGAGGCTCGACTCAGACACAAACAATGTATCGGCATACGAGCTTTAGTCTTGCCCAGTAACTTCAAGTTTTGGTTGCCTAACTACAACCAGTCTTGGTCTTAAGGCTTGTTTACAGCATTATCAGTAATCGTTTAGGAACTACAACGTATCATAATTATGCCTGAAGTCTACTGCTGAATAATCATCATCATCCGTAGAGTGTGCACTGTTGAAAATATTCTGAAGATTTCTTGAGTAACCAGTCTTTGCGATATCCAACGAATTCACTGGACTCTCCATCTTTCCATCTAGTGGTAAAGCGTCTGAGATTATGGGCATTAAAATAAATGTCCACTGCTCAAGCGTACCTACTTTATAAAATTTCACACTGGCACTGCACAAAGTGCTAGAAATACTATATGAGTATGTGAATAGAAAATATTTGTGAAATTATTTCAAAATCCATTAAGAAATAAATAAGTACTTTAGAAAACAACTCACAAAATTTTTCTAAACGAAAAAAAGATTTTTACTGCTGAACGGAAAAGTTTACAACAAGAAACTCAGGAAGTGACTTATGGCGTGAAATTCGCGGCGTGAACGCGAACACGTTGATTCATTCAATAATACATTTTATTTCCGCTCATGTACTTTAAAAAGCCAATTTGGACTTGTCGTTGGAACTCCCCTATTCTTAGAAAAACTCGTTTCACCCATAAAATTGAGTTAGCTTACCGCTTAATACATTTGGCAAACAACTTGGTGATCCGTTTGCTTGCTCGTATGGGTTGACCTATTTTTTGCCAGCTGTGTTCTAAGAAGGTCACTATAGCCCTGCTGGTATTTGTTGGGCAATATTGTTATACTTTTTTAATAATAAATTGTTAGAGAATCTCGATTCACAATAAAAAACTGGGGCTATTTTATTATCGCCCTAGTTTTTTTTATTATGAATGATCATGATCATTCTTAATAAAAAACTAGGGCACGTTCCTGACGTGCGTGACCTACGAGGCAATACTTTGTTATAGGCGATAGTTACCAATTAACATCAGGTGGGCAATATGATTGTTCCATCAGCTAATTGTATTAAAAAAAATGAAATCATGAATGTCAAACAATAAAAATGTCTTAAAATATATTTTCACAACTTTTGGGTATACCTACTAATGAGATTGTGAGAAGAAACTCTAGCTATAGAATATGAAAATTGACGAATGTCAAATATTGAAGAGTCAAATTAATTTATCCTTTTGTACTTAAAATCTGTCCATATGCAGAACAATCCAATCCAATGTCACTTAATCGAATCAATAATTAGCAATCGCAAACATTCGAACAAACATTTCCTGATTAACAATCACCAATTTCATAAATGACTGTTTGCGATATGTCTGAACTAGTATACGCCTTTGACTGCGTTCACTGCGATGATACGACTCTGAAAATGTAACTTCATAAATCAAAGAGGCAACTCTCTTTGAAAAAACAAATAATATGGGGCCTGAATAGGCAACATTTCCGAATTTATATAAAAGAATTAGAAAAAAGCTCAGACAAGAAACAAAAGCAATTTCTTCCATAAATCAAAAAGAAATATAACCACTTAGGAAATACAAAATCCTTTTTTGTGTGTGTTTTAGGACTTATGACTCAAGCCAAGCTTTGACTGCAGAATATTTTAGTCAGCCAGTAAGTAAATTGGTAGTTTTGTAAATAGGATATTATCTTTTGAATTCAGTATCAGTGAACTGCATGCGACATAATAGGGGCTGTTTAGTGAATTATTGAAAAGGTTTCAATCGATGACGAGTCGCTTTGTGTTCAAATTTATTGTTAATGCAATGTTTCGAAATTAAGTTTGAGTAGCTTCAAATATTTGAAAATTCATTCACCACTGATTTATCTTAAGTATAAAAAAACACTATAGATTTTACTCCAAATTTCCACAAGAAAATGTGTGGAAAACTAACAAGACAATAATCTAAGAAATATCTAACCCTTATACTACTTTTTTTACACAACTAGTTGATAGAATAAGCATATTATGGTCTACGACGCTAGGGGGGTGTTACGTTTGTGGTACTACAGAGCCACTGGTATTTTGTGGTCTAGTATTTTTTAGTACGTATAACCCAATATAACACCCAGTCAGAGAACAATATTTACGTTTACCCCACAAATACTTGTTCTCAGTGGGGATTGGACCCACCAATAGGAATTAAACCCACAAACAACAAAAAAGGTCTGTCAACTTATGCATACATTTTGTTTTTAATTTAAGGCTACATTTTTCTGTGCCCTTACATAAGAGTAGCACAAGGACTCACGCCTGAATGCGTTTCCACCATTCTCCACGCCCCTATTTCTCGCCAGGACAAAACAAAACATCACACACCCATAAAGCTGCGTAAGGGAACTTTTTAATCACACGAATCTTTTCAGCCTGACAGAAGTGAGATATTAAAAGTAAAACAAACCCTCTTGTTTACCCTTATGCGTTCTCTTTGCAGTGTTATTACTTGCCACTTTTTGTACGCCTTTTGTATGTTCTTTTAGGGTATTTTGTTGATTTATAACAAACAGCTGTAGGTCTACCACGAGCTCTGTCTGGTTCTGTTTTGAGTCTGTGTGAGTGCTGTCTAAGTAAATCCTACGTCGAAACGTCACACACACAGCATAATACACTGGTGAGCACTCACCCAGACTCAAAACCAGAGCCAGACAGAGCTTGTCTGCTTGGCCTGCTGTAGCGAAAATTTTAAAACATGGCTGTACGGTAAAATCTGGATAATCTAAATATATAAAACTCTTTCGTTACTGACTGACTGACTGACTGACTGACTGACTGACTGACAATCAACGCACAGCCTAAACCGTTAGTCCTAGAAGCATGAAACTTGGAGGGTATGTTCCTCTTACAACGTAGAGGTGTACTAAGAAAGGAAATTGGAAAATTATTTCCCGAAGAGGAGAAAAAGGGGAAAAATGGTTTAAAGAAAAATCAACGCACAGCCTAAACCATTAGTCCTAGAAGCATGAAACTTGGAAGATGTGTTGCTCTTATAGAGCAAAGGTGCATTAAGAAAGAAAATTGGAAAATTATTTACCTAAAAGAAGAAAAAAAAGGAAAAAAGTTTCATGAAAATTCACAAAAAATTGCTTTACAAAATACGCAAAAAAAACATTAAAAAAAAATCTGCTACCGCAGCATCCGTCACCAAATTTGAATACACACAAAAGTTTACATTAACCCCACCGTAACCACTAAGACAAAATCGCGGAAAACACCTATCGTACCGAAACTAAACACCGCACCACTTCAAAAAACGGCTAAAGTACATGCTCAAAACTATGGTAACCAGCTGGTCATGTCAAATCAAAAAAATCTGATTCGATTATACACCAACACGCAGACGAAACCCTAAATTAGCCACTAATATAACATAAAATCACAAGAAATTGCTTTACAAAATACGCAAAAAAAACCATTAAAAATTTTTCAGCTACCGCAGCATCTGTCACCAGGTTTGAATACACACAAAGGTTTACAAAAAAACCAATGATAACCACTTAGACAAAATTGCGGGAATCATCTATCATACTTAAACTAAACACCGCTGAAAAAAAATCGGGTACAACAGCACCTGTCTTCAAATTCAAATACACTCTAAAGTACATGCTCAAAACTATGGTAACCAGCAGTTGGTCATGTCAAATTAAAAATCTGATTCGATTATACACCAACACGCATACGAAACCCCAAATTAGCCACTAATATAACATAAAATCACAAAAAATAGCTTTACAAAATACACAAAAAAAAAAACATTAAAAAAATTTCAGCTCCCGCAGCATTTGTCACCAGGTTTTAATACACACAAATGTTTACAAAAAAACCGATGATAATCACCAAGACGGCGGGAATCATCTATAATACTTAAACTAAACACCGCTGAAAAAAAACAGCTACAACAGAACTCGCCTTCAAATTCAAATAAACTCTAAAGTACATGCTCAAAACTATGGTAACCAGCAGTTTGTCATGTCAAATTAAAAATTCAGATTCGATTATATACCAATATGCATACGAAACCCCAAATAAGCCACTAATATAACAAAAAATCACAAAAAACAGCTTTACAAAATACGCAAAAAAAAACATTAAAAAAATTTCAGCTACCGCAGCATCTGTCACCAGGTTTGAATACACACAAAGGTTTACAATAAAACCAAAGATAACCACTTAGACAAAATTGCGGGAATTATCTATCAAACTTAAACTAAACACCTCTGAAAGAAATCGGCTACAACAGCACTCGCCTTCAAATTCAAAGACACTCTAAAGTACATGCTCAAAACTATGGTAACCAGCAGTTGGTCATGTCAAATTAAAAATTCAGATTCGATTATACACCAACATGCATACGAAACCCCAAATTAGCCACTTAAACAAAATCACGAAAAAGAGCTTTACAAAATACGCAAAAAAACATTTAAAAAAATTCAGCTACCGCAGCATTTGTCACCAGGTTTTAATACACACAAATGTTTACAAAAAAACCGATGATAACCACCAAGACAAAATCGCGGGAAGCACCTATCATACCAAAACTAAACACAGCTGAAAAAAATCGGCTACAACAGCAGTTACCATCTTTCGAACACACTTTATATAGTTTTGAATGCAAACTCAAAACTAAGGTAACCAGAACTTGGTCATGTAAAACCAACGCATACATAACCCAACTTAGCCACTAAGGCAAATTCACGAAAAATAACTCTCAAAATATAAGCAAAAACCAGTGAAAACATATTAATAGTTGTCCGCTTTCCACCATAAAATAGTTTCTTTTAAACGAACTCAAACTATGACTTTATACTAACCACGCGGACGAAGTCGCGGGTGTCAGCTAGTCTAAATATATAAAACTCTTACGTTACTGACTGACTGACTGACAATCAACGCGTAGCCTAAACTAATGGTCTTAGAGGTATGAAATTTGGAGGGTAGATTCCTAATGTAGGGTAGGGGTGCACTAAGAAAAGAATTCCCAAAATTCAACCCCTAAAGGTCTGCAGCGGGGGTTGAAGTTTATATGGAAAAACCTTAACGCGAACGAAGTCGCGCGGGATTCCACTAGTACCGTAATTTTTTTTGACGTGACAACGTCTAATATTTCGATGTAGCCGACTGCACGCGCGAAAAAACATGACGTCATGCGGTGTTACCTCGCTCTGAGGCGTTCCATTTAAGGCTTGAAGTGCAAGCGAGAGCGCGGAACGAGCGACAAAGAGGCACAATCGGCCTCCGCGTTCGGCAGCGTTCGACATCTGTCTCTCTCCTACTTAAGTGAGCGATGCTTCCGCGTGGACAGCTGTAGGACGTTGTCACGTTCAACTATTGTCAGTAAACCGACTTTACAGACAACCGGTTTTTTTTGTTCAAAATACTGACTGGCTGACACTATAACTGACTGAGCCACTGTCTGTTAAGATTTATCAAAGTTATTTGTCGTGGTGAGTTGTCGCGGTGAGTTGTTACGAATAAAGAACGGGGTGAAGTATAAATAAAAATTACTTCATGAGAGCCAAAGTGCCGTCTCACCCATCTTTTATCAAAAGTCCACAAGCAAAATTTTTCCTCTCAAAAGCCATAAGTCGTGATAAAATCTAGCAGGTCACCGCACTAATCCTCGGCAGGTAGGTAATCGGGTGGAAAGGAGCGAGCGAACGTCCTCCCTTAGCTAATTGAATCGAGATGACCTTTTGTGAAGGCAAACGGTAATAATTAACGTGGGAGCCGAAGTAGACGTGCTTACGATTGATGACGTAGTCTAGTCACTCGTCTCTAGGTCTTGGCAGAATAATGTTGCACTGAGTGGGGTGACCGACATGGTACAACTTAGGCTGAGCCGGGTCCTAATTGACGTTTAGCTAAATACCTATTACTGTTAAATGCCTACTTACCTGTTTTTTTAAGTACTATTTTAATGTTTTATATGCCTGCAGGTGGACAGGACTCAAATTTATGTTGATCTAAGTTCTTAAGTTCAATAAAATGTTTTGTTTTGTTCTTTCTTTTAGACAATTTAGACATACCTATCAAGTTTAAAAAAAAATATTTTTAATAAAATATGTGTAATATGCATCGAGATAGTAATATGTGTAACGTGTATGGATCTACTAATCCATAGTTTGATTAGATCGATGAGTAGATCTCATACGAAAATGATCAACTTCAAGTTTCAATCTCCGAGTAAATCATTTTTCAAAAAACGATATTCTCTAAAATACTGTTATCAGAATGAATTTGACAGAAATTCAGCTAAGATTCATTCAACATTATAATATTGACAGTCGAAATACCGACTTACCAAGTTGTTCCAGCTCCAATATTTGATATTTCGTTGTAAGAGCTCATTATTTTAAACGAAACGCAAAATTATTCATATCCCTCATTACCCCAAGACGCCAGTCTGTCTGGCGGGAAATTCCCATAATGATACTACCCTCAAATGACACCGTACAAGGAAACAAGGGGGAATTAGAGAAATTATTGACTTGGCGTCTAAAATTGTGAAATTACCTCGAAAGTATGGTATTGTTCACACGGAAAATACAAATACCTACAGGGTCTTTTATGATTCATAATGTTTTATTCACTAGTAACCTTGCCTCGACTATGCCTGGGTTAAGTAAATTAATTATGACTTACATGCACTTACCTAGTTTCTGTTTATTAGAAATTTTTCTTTACTTATTTATAAGCTATCGACTTTTGACTCTCTAGTAGCATTACCCCACAAACCTTATTGGTTTTTTTTAGTGCTATTTATAATAATAAATAAGATTATGTATTTTTAAGAAGATAAATTAATAAAAAAAAAAGTGTCACTAACAGAATAAAATAAAAATTAAAAAAAAAACGGCAATAAGTAATGGAAAGGGTTATGTTGCTTATGAGAAATCTACTAATAATGAAAATGTTTTCAAAATATTAACAAACAGACAAATACTTACACTTCTGTATTTATACATCGGTATGGATTTATTTTCAGCCTTTAATATCCCTTTTCATGTCTTTAAAATAACTACTAGGTGTTTTCAAAGAAACGTGGTTATTACCACTAGACTATGGGTGGTGTTAACTACTAGAGTTGATATTGTATTTAGCAGCAGTGTATCTGGTAAAGTATTTGATCATCATCATTATCAGACTGCTGGATGTATATTTTTTTTCAGGAAGAACGATTTAGCATTTTTAGTTTACCAACTTGCTTCACAATATCATTCATCCATTTCTCTTCATCTTCTTATTCGTGGTTAGTTATATGCAACGTCTGTATGCTTTTTGAGCTATCTATTTAATTATATATAAATGAAAGTCGTGTTAGTTACACTATTTATAACTCAAAAACGGCTGAACCGATTTGGCTGAAAGATACTGGGGAGCTTAGAGTTAGGAAACGGACATAAGATACTTTTTTTCCGAAAAAAATCGGTTGTCTGTAAAGTCAGCTTACTGACGATAGTTGAACGTGACAACGTCATA
Source organism: Thera obeliscata (assembly GCA_947578465.1). Classification (NCBI taxonomy): domain Eukaryota; kingdom Metazoa; phylum Arthropoda; class Insecta; order Lepidoptera; family Geometridae; genus Thera; species Thera obeliscata. The sequence goes on along the minus strand of OX387912.1, from coordinate 13,741,469 downwards.
CAGCTGTCCACGCGGACGCATCGCTCACTCAAGTAGGAGAGAGACAGATATCGAACGCTGCCGAATGCAGCCTTAAATGGGACGCCTCAGATCGTGGTAACGCCGCATGAGTCATGTTTATTCGTGCGTGCAGCCGGCTCCATCGAATTATAAGACGTTGTCACGTCAAAAGTAATTGGAAAGGGGCGAGTGAAGTTGCGGACAGCCGCTAGTATTTTGATAAAGTACAAATGTTGTATTCTTGTAACATGTGCTTAGATCATTCTGTTCTGTAAGATCTTCTCTATTACACAACGGTGTTTTTGTAGGTGCCGTGATATTACTAGCACCTGAAGCTGAACATCTGTATGCCTCAAGGTGATGGATGCAGGGTACTGTAGGAGACGTTCCTGATACATGACCTACAGGGCAATGCTTTGTTACAACTTAACATCACGTGGAGTATACAGGGTTTCCCAGAAATGGTGGATAATCCTGCACGTGCGTGTGCGGGGTGGGGGAGGTGGGGCCCCACACCCCATAAAAAAAATCTATTCCCAACAGTCCGCGGTCTACGAATTTTTTTGGAAAATTTAGAAATTTCCCAGTTTTCCTCACATTTGTGGGCATCACGTCCGCTACATGAGGCCTAGTTCGGATTTTTTTCTATTAACGTATCCCCTAATAATGGTATTCCTAAATTACCTTTAAAAAAACGCAACTACATAGGATAGTAGTTAACTAGTAGTCCCCAAACATGATTTTTGTTTCTGAAATTTATTTTACTGCTAAGTTTGAGCACCTGTGGTGTAAAAAAAATGTATTGGAGTTTTATAGCCAACCACATAAAAAAAATACCTACATCATAAGGATTCTAAAACAGTAGCATAAGTATCTACTTTAATGGTAAAATTATTGAGCTATAGCTACTAATGTGTAAAAGTAGGCGTTTCATTACAAAATTGCAACAGAAAAAAATAAAACAAGTAATGGCCAAAGAAGTATTTATTATAAAAATAATCATAGTAAATGTTCAAATTGGGCTCCCTGCCCTTATGCAAGCTCTACACCTTTTTATAAAAGATCTTTGTAATCTGTTATTATAAATTTTTGATGATATAATTCTGGCTGCTTCGGCGACGCGAAGTCGAAGTTCTTCTAATGAGTTTATGGGTTTCTTGTAAACCTACTCCTTCAAACAGCCCCAATAAAAAAAATCCAGAGGATTTAGGTCTGGGGACCGTGGTGGCCACAATATTGACCCCAATCGGCCAATCCATCTGTTGGGATAGGCATCAATCCTCTGCATTTTTTTTATTGGGGCTGTTTGAAGGAGCAGGTTTACAAGAAACCCATAAACTCATTAGAAGAACTTCGACTTCGCGTCGCCGAAGCAGCCAGAATTATATCATCAAAAAATTATAATAACAGATTACAAAGATCTTTTATAAAAAGGTGTAGAGCTTGCATAAGGGCAGGGGGAGCCCAATTTGAACATTTACTATAATTATTTTTATAGTAAATACTTTTTTGGTCATTACTTGTTTTATTTTTTTCTGTTGCAATTTTGTAATGAAACGCCTACTTTTACACATTAGTCGCTATAGCTCAGTAATTTTACCATTAAAGTAGATGCTTATGCTACAGTTTTAGAATCCTTATGATGTGGGTAATTTTTTAATCTGGTTGGCTATAAAACTCCGATACATTTTTTTTACACCACAGGTGCTCAAACTTAGTAGTAAAATAAATTTCAGAAACAAAAATCATGTTTGGGGACTACTAGCTAACTACTATCCTATGTAGTTGCGTTTTTTTAAAGGTAATTTAGGAATACCATTATTAGGGGATACGTTAATAGAAAAAAATCCGAACTAGGCCTCATGTAGCGGACGTGATGCCCACAAATGTGAGTAAAACTGGGAAATTTCTAAATTTTCCAAAAAAAATCGTAGACCGCGGACTGTTGGGAATAGATTTTTTTTATGGGGTGTGGGGCCCCATCTCCCCCACCCCGCACACGCACGTGCAGGATTATCCACCATTTCTGGGAAACCCTGTATACTTCCCCCAGCAAGTTAAAAATAAATAAATAAGGAGGTAAATAAGTGGGGCATATACTTCTTCCACCAGCAAGTTAAAAAAATATTTATTATTTTTCATACATTTCCATTTACTACCGGCTGTTCAGTCATTGTATATCTCTTTGAAGGTTTTCAGACAAGACGTCCTTTTCAGCAAGCGTCGTTCGCGTCTTGAGTTTCAAAGTAAACGAGTGGCAACGTCTCGTTATAAGCACAAAGGAGCCATTGTACTCGCAAAGTATACCTATGTCGATTTAAATTGCTAGAAATTGATATTGAATATATCATTTGATACAATGTTGGATCCCTGAATCTAATGTTATATAACGGCTATTAGAATCTTTATATACATTTATAATGATGACAATTATAAGTCTATTCTATTTTTATGAAGAAAACTAATAGTATAGGATCCCTAGAAGAAGGACCTTCACCGAGCTGGTTATTTAATGAAACGTATTTTATATTTAATTAAACATGCCAATAAATATATTCTATATGGGTTTAATTATATATAAAATACGTTTCATTAAATAACCAGCTCGGTGAAGGTCCTTCTTCTAGGGATCTTAGACTATAACGAGTAAAAGAAAATAACATTTCTTTTACTCGCAGACTTTTGTTCAACCGTGATCATAGTGCATGCAACTGTGCCGAAATATCGTGAGTCAAAACTCAAAATATAGGTAATCATGGTAAATACCCCGTTGTGTATAAAAATAGTGTTCAAAACCATGGTAGTTCCAAAAGTTATATAAATATATTTATTATTTATTATGTCACCGTTGTTTTCAAATTGATTTAAGACATCAATCGAAAATATACTTTTAATCATGAAAATTGAAAATACCTTTACAATCATGATCCTGGTACAACTCATACAAATTCTGTGGGGATAGAAACGCAGAAATCAAACTAGCACCTTTTGATTCACAGCCAATAGGCATGAAGACAGTCAAGTAAAGTAATCAAGTATCGCCAAAATATTTATCTGATCTAATGAAAAAGGATTCAAAGATTTTGAATTATGTATTTATTCTCTTATTAATGTCGAGATTAATAATTTATTTGTTAAAATAAATCTACAAAATACAACAATCCGCCATGATGGCTCAAACACCGGTCAGAACGAATTACGTCACGTTTAGGTAATCGTCATTCCGATTTAGTACAAAAGCACCAATGTTTTCTGTTGATATACCTAACCGTGACGTAATAACAGACGCCATGACACCAGCGAGCGTTTTGGCGTGAATTTGAAAATTTAAAATTAAATATACTTTTATTGCACAAAAACCATAATTTTCTACAGAAATATGATCTATTCTAGACATAATAGATACTGAATATGATAGAAGAGATTTTGAAAATTAGTCGTCATGCCTATTCATCACCAGCTGACAATTAAATCAAACACATAACGCATATTTCATACCTTCTTCTTCTTGTCCTTATCACACTATTGGGGTCAGCACAGCATGTTTTCCGTTTCCATTCTCTTCTATCAGCCGTAATTTCTGTATTCCCTTCTTTCTTATCCATGTCATCTTTCACTCATACCACTCATCATCTCAGACCATTTCCACAATTTTTTATGTTATTATTTTCCAAGAAAACCTAAAAATTCAGAACCGACTTTTTTTTTTTTTTTTATGTAAATAGCTGATGGAACAAGCATATGACCCACCTGATGTTAAGTGGTAACCATCGCCTATGCAATGCCTCGTAGGTCACACACGCCAGGAACGTGCCCTACGATGCACTGCCCTGCGTCCATCAACTGGAGGCAAACAGATGTTCAGCCTCACGTGCCAGTAATTTCACCGGCACCCACGCCCTTCAAACTGAAACACAGCGATGCTGCTTCACGGCAAAAATAAGCATGGTGGTAGTACTTCCCCGGACGAGCCCTTCACAAAGAGTACTACTACTAAAGACGACTTTCAAACTTTCAATTATTCTTTGAAATTTAGAAAAAAATAAAGCCAATGCACAATGGTTCAATCTTCATAAACCTGTGGGAAAATACGAGGAGTAGTAGTAAATATAAAAAAGTCTGCAGTAAAATTTGCAAAGCTGTCAGCCCCTCCATCAAATTCTACAATAAAGAATTCCCGAAAAGACCCAACATCTGTTGTGGACACCCAACTTAGTTTCGGGGACAAATTTATTCTGTCCTCAAAAGAGTAAATTACATAAAATATTGTCAAGTCCAACCCTGTTATTTATAAAGTCTGAACCCATTTTCGTACTGGGTTAGCAAAAGTTTGCCTTAAGCGGGTCTTATTGTAGAAATAATCGTTATAATAAACAAGAAACACAAAATAAACTAATAAAAAAAAATTAAGAGATTCTTTCAGCAAATATTTCTATTTGGTATATTTGCTAACCGTGTTTGAAAAAGAAATCTAATTTAAAGTAAGGACCGGACAACTTCACTGTCCACAGTCCAAAGCCATGAAAAACCCTCGCGCTACAGAGAACTACCCCCATAAAACAAAATCTCTGAGAAGAACCAATAAACTATGCAGACTAAAGTTTAATTAAATTTTGTATTGTCTTTAAAATTGTGGTGCAAGAGATGGGATTCCATTTTGTGGACGTTTCATTCTGGAGTTTTTTAAAATCTTGATTCTAGGTATTAAAACAATAAATGCTAGAGTCTTATGGCAATGCTAATTAGATGAACAAGGAATTTAACCTCATGTACCTACACACTCCGTATAAGAACAGTTAATTCTAAAACATCTGAACGAAGAGAATATGTGAGTAAGTCAGTTTTTTCAGTCATCATCATTATCGTCAGCCTGAAAAAGTACGATCAGATCGCAGACGTTTTAGAGAAAGGCCAGGTTAGGAGTACTCTAAACTGACGAGCATGTATGAAGAATGTTATGAGAGTGAATGATGCGAAAGAGGTGTGTCAGGATCGTAGCAAGTGGAAATCCGTGATCTCTGCCTACCCCCATGGGAATAAGGCGTGACTTTATGTATGTATGTATGTATGAAGAAATACACTCCTGGACATAGGCCTCCCCTATACATTTCCAGGTAGAACGATTCTGAGCCGTTTCCATCCACTGACTTCCCGCGATCTTAACAATGTCGTCGGTTCATCTGGTGGGTGGGCGCCCTACGTTTTGTCACCATTCGAGACTTTTATTCCGCCACGGTTGTCGATTCTACGAGCTATATGACATGCTCACTGCCACGTTTCGTCAGTAACTTGGACCAAACCTTTCAGCTATCGCTATGCTTTGAAAGTTGAGGAACTTGGTGGCTTGGTTTGCCTCACTCCGAGTGGAATCGTTATAATTTAAATTTTCTCATTCATCGCGGCCATGGAAACGGAAATCTATGTTTGTAAATATTTTATAAGTTTTCTGAAGTTTTGAGCTTGTTTTTTTCTTTTATAATGTTGTAGTAAAACATCGTAAAAAAAACAATATTTTAGCATCAGCTCTGGTTTTGAGTCTCGTGTGAGTGCTCACCAGTGCATTATACTGTGTGTGTGACGTGTTGACGTAGGATTTATTTAGTCAACACTCACACAGACTCAAAACCAGAGCCAGAGACAGAGCCAGACCGACCTTGTGGGCCTAACAGCAATGAGCTACCAATCTTCACCGTTCGTACCTATTTCAATACAACTCCTTAAATAGGTTTGTAATTAAATACAAAGTCCAATAGCGACTGAGAGAGGACAAAATAAACTGCGTTCTCATACGGCCCTTTCATACCCAACCCTATCCCTGTTTTACAAAGCACTTTAATATACCAAATGCATATTTGATGATCCTATAAGCCGGGGCTGTATTAAGCCATATAAACTGAGATAAGCGTGTGTTGTGTCCGGCCTACGTGTTCGGAAGTTTGTCTGAAATAACACTACTTGGCTGATTAGTAAACGTTTTGGGAGAAAACGACAATAACTTAAAATAAAAGGCCTCGCAGTTCAGTTTGTAGATGCTATTATTCAGTTTTTACCGAATAATCTATATTTATAAAAGAAAGTCGTGTTAGTTACACTATTTATAACTCAAGAACGGCTGAACCAATTTGGCAGAAAATTTGTGGGGAGGTAGCTTAGAACCGTTTAAAGTAAATAAAGTATTTTTAATTTTTTTTTCATTTTCAACCGGGAAAAGGACATAGGATACTTTTTATCCCGAAAAAGCAACGAGAACGGGGCGTTACGGGAACGGGCGAGCGAAGCCGCCACTAGTAAATCAATAAATATTGTGGACAATCCACACAACACTATCTAGCTTCAAATTAAGCGGAGCTTGACCAAAGAACCAGATACCTGATACACATTTTTTTGTTAATAACTACCTATACTTAAAATACCATAAGTTTATAACCCAGAAAGATAATTTGTGTGACGCACACAGAGAACAAACATCTGTGGTCACTACATAAATATTTGATCTCGGTGGGGATTGAACCGTCAAGGCAAAGCTACTACCAACTAAGCTGAGAGGCCACTTAAAAAAAATAAAACCTTCGTTTCCGAAATCAATGATTAAATTAATCTGAAATTTCTGGCTTACTGAAATTATTGGCAGTGAGGCTGAACATCATACAGATGTGCTTATAGGGCACAATCCTGACGTGCGTAACCTGCGAGGCAATATTTTGTTGTACGCAATGGTTACCACGTTGAGCCCTACGCTTTTTCCATCAGCTAACTATATAAAAACATACATAGATAGATAGATAGAAAATTATTTATTGCACAAAAAAAATGTAGTGTACACAGGCGAGCTTAATGCTGGATAGCATTATCGACCAGCTAACCTTTATAGGAGATAGGATAATAAGAAGATAGGTAACGTAGTGCACAGGGTGATGAAGGGTACACATGATTTTATTATGATGACATTTTAATTTATTTTAGTATTATTGTGATTATATTTGTTTTTAATTTAAGCAAAGTGGCACTGAGCCAACTGGATTTTTTCAGGTTGATGATGATGATGACATAGCTTTACTTTTAATATTTAATATAGAAATGTGGTCGTCTATGTTATTTCATATTCCGTGTACACGCCTCTTTAATTAGGGGGAAATACCTCTTTGTCAATTCCTTTGTAGAATACTTTGATTGTTTCCTGGAAACTATTATAAAGCGTTTGTATAATTAAATTGTGCCACAGAAAAGAGGCTCTATTATTATAAACCTAGGATGTTTTTTTTTATATCGACAATAATAAAATTATCACAAGAAACATCAAAACTGTAAACTTAGTAGTAATTTTAGTAAAATGCTAAAATTCAGAGCCAAAATGAGTCCAGTGTGTCGACCGGGAAACAATCGTATGAAATCGGTGTGTGGTGCCTGACGCCGTGTGCGGTGCCTGACGCCTATCGCCGATCGTATCGCCCACCTCTGCCACCATTTTGTATGGAGAAACCAAAAGCGCTTCTAGCGGATTCTTCAAGAAGCATGAATAGCGATTGCGAGACGGTGACGTGTCCACGTCAGCTGGTGTACGAATGGTTCCCGGTAGGCCTACAGTTGGACGCAAGCCTCCCCCATGGCTTGGGGGGTTTTCTGGCTAAGGATAGCGTTTATATATATTTATAAAAGAAAGTCGTATTATTAATACTATATATAACTCAAGAAAGGCTGAACCTATTTAGCTGAAAATTGATGCTCAAGTAGCTCAGAACCAGGAGATGGATTTAACATACTTTTTATCCCGAAAAAGTAACGGAAACGAAGCGTACGGCCGCTAGTTATAAATAAATATCGGGAATAAATAGACTACCTAAAAGCCTGGTAGCAACTTTCCTTTCATGTATTTTACATGAAAATGCAGTTAGCTTCAATTTCATTGTCGTTTGTTTTCAATTTTCTAGCAATTCTTCTAATCCGTCAAAAAACTAAACTAAACATTAAAGTAAAACCGTAAAAGCACAATCTACAAAACACGGAATTGGCCTTTAGCAGGTAGCACGAGAGTCAACGGCGGGTTGTTTTATAGCAAACATCAACCAGAAAATAGCCAGACGGCGCAGCTTGTAAAATATTAAAATTAAAAATTTGTTTATTCAGATGTCAAAAGATCCATTTTCTTAAAACTAACATAACACATACAATAGCACACCATTGCCTTTGCATTGCATTGCATTGCAATATTGCCGTCCGAGAAAATAGATCAAACTAATTATGTTTGTCTCAACGATTTATGTTTTTTTTTTATAAGTGTTGAGTGTTTTCAAAACTAGAGTCTTAATATTGTGTTAAATCTGACCTTTTAATTAAAACGGTTTGATTGTTACCTGTGCTGTTGATACGTTGAAAACGCTTTTAGCGATGCAATTAAATATAAAAAAAAAACACAATATTACCTGATGACTAAGTTTTGTCTAGACCATCCTGCTCCATCCTCGTCTACATCGTCACTTACCATCAGGTGAGATTGTAGCCAAAAGATGGTCTAATAATATAAAAAACCTGGCCTGACTTGCACTTGACGGTGAAAAATCATCTCTACTTTTCGCACTAAGTGTTTTTACTGGACTTCACTGGACGCCACAAAAATCACTTTTGTTTCCCTCTCAGCGTTAAGGTCCGACGTTGGAAAATACCTTCTTCCTTTCGCACTTATTGATTTTTAACAGGCACTTGACGTCGAAAAGTTACCTCTGTCTCTCGCACTAAAAGAATGAAGCTGTAGCGTTAATTCGGGTCACGTGGCAGCTCTGCGGCGAATACGAATCAAGTCACGGGAAATAGGTTAGCTAGTGTGTTTTGCACTTGGAATTGGATTGGCTTTAGACTTTAAGTTCGCTACGTTTTGTGAATAACGTTTTTCGTGAGTCATTTTATGTCATTTACTGGTTTATTCTACGACATACCAGTTTCCTCGCGATGTTTTCCTTAGCCGTTTGAGAGTATTGGCATTGTGTACATAAATGTAGGGCAGAAAAACTCATTGGTATACTGGATTTGAATCCACGACCTTAGGATTGGAAGGCGGGACCTTTACCACCAGGCCACCAACGCTCAAAAATCTTCATCTTCACAATGACGTCATACGACAAAAAAAGATCTTCAATACGTCACACATGCATATAAATATGTATGTATAGACAATTTAGGAAAGGTGTAGTCAGTGGTGAGTTAGTAAGTTGAAGTGGCAATGGGCAGGCCATATAGCTCGAAGAGCCGAAAACCGTTGGGGAATAAAGGTTCTCGAATGGCGACCACGAACTGGAAGACGAAGCGTAGGGCGCCCACCCACCAGATGGACCGACGACATTGTTAAAATTGCGGGAAGTCGATGGATGGAAAGGGCTCAGAATCGTTCTTCCTGGAAATGTGTAGGGGAGGCCTATGTCCAGCAGTGGACTTCTTCAGGCTGATGATGATGATGATGGTAGTCAGTGGTACGTTCAAACGTTTTCAGATTCGTTTTTGGTGTAAATCCATTTCAATCAAATACCAACAAGATAACTTTTAATACACACTAATGCTTTTCTTTCTTTTTTTCTAGTTTATCGAAGGTTTTCTAATAAAACAACAACAATAAAATAAAAGAAGGTTAAACCTTTGGTTACACGATACACGGAACTCGAATCAAACTGATTCAATCACGTCAGTGTGGAATATCCCTAAGGATTGAAAGTTTTTGCGTAGCTAAAAGGAAAATGGCTGGTGCTGTACAAAACGTACCTGCTACTTTTGCACCGAAGGACCCTGTGCACCGTTTTTTGGAATTAAAGGATGATTTATTTATTTGCAAACAAAAAGACGACTGATCATTCATCAGTATTTTTTTCTGAACATAAATGAAATAAATTTTAATTTAGATGTAAATGTGACAGAATAGGCATTTAGACATGATAATAGTTTGCTACTTCTGCCTATAAAAATAAATTACGTCACAGATCATGCTTTCTATTGGGGTGGATAATTTTATACCTAACGCTCTCTTTATTTACACGAAAAAACTTTTAGTACAAGTATTTACAAAATGTAAAAATACACGAGAAATAGTTGAGTTATCTCCGACAACCGAACTAGAAATAGCTTAACTGATCCAAATTAGTGCCAAATGGAAGCGTCATCAATACGCTGGCGGCATTGCCACCCTGAAGAGCAATGCTAATGCGCTACACTAGATACTCACTAGCCTATCGACCACGCGTCGCTTTTTCCTTATGGCGTGCTGTAGTATACCAGATGCTACCACCATGAGCTGTGTCCGTGCGTGGCTTTATTTCCTTCATAGTTTTTGCGGAAATTGATACAAATTACTTTAGGGTATTGAGGGAATTAAGGTTTGGCAGGAATTATATTTATTGCGGGAAAACCCAACTCTTTTTGTTAGGTTTTTGCAACACTTTTTTTATTACGGTACCGGTGTCAAATAAAACTTTTGTTCAAAATATTATTATGGTGAAGGAAAAACTTGCGAGGAAACTGGTTCGTATGTAAGAAACAGCTTTGATTTTGATATAGCAATTCAAATAGGTATAATAACAAAATGTAAAAAATACACAAGAAATTGTTCAGCTATTTGCAGACCAAATGCATGGTTACGCACATCTTTTTTTCAGCAAAGCAGGGACACTCACTTTGCTGTTTCAATCTATCCCCATTAACGGGGATTGTCAAAAGGGATTAGTGGAATAAGCCAATCTGAAGGCTGTGTGTGCTTGATGACATTAAAGACACAAGGTTCTTTGCAGTTCTTACATTATATTTACAAGTAAGTCATACGTCATTAATTATTCTTATAACTTAAAAAGTCGATGCATGGAAAGGGCTCAGAATTGTTCTTCCTGGAAATGTGTAGGGTAGGCCTATGTCCAGCAGTGGACTTCGCAGGCTGATGTTGATAACTTGGTTTTACTTTATAGAGGCTAAATAGCGGTTTGTCTATGTACCTACGAGCACATTGTTGTGTAATAAAACAAATCTAATCTTACTGAGTTGGGATCTCAGTATTTAATTTCACCACCACCAATAGAGAGCACTGGTGATCTAGTGGTATTGGCCCCGCCTTCCGATACTAAGATCGTGGGTTCAAATCCTGTCGTGTACCAATGAGTTTCTCTGCCCAAAAAATTATGTATATTATGCCAGAACTCTCAAACGGTGAAGGAAAACATCGTGAGGAAACCGGCATATCGTAGAACTAAAAAGTTCAAAAATATGTGTCAAGTGCACGAAAGGAGCCTCTTTGAGGCGCACTTAAAATATTTTCACCACACTTGGTTCGAAAGAATCAGTGTCACAATGAGAAGAAGAAGAAGATTTCACCACCAACTTTCAATTCTCCCGGCTATAAGATATTCGAGGTTGTCGCACTTTGCACGTAGCAAGAAAAACAGCTTTTCCGTAGTAGTAAATATACGTATTCATGTACTACATAAAGTCCGAAGTACATCACTCCTTAACCTTTTCCGTCGCATGTAGATACACCGGCTAACCCGGGTAAGGAGAAACCGGCACTGCGAAGAAGATATCGAGTTATAACTAGCTAAGGTGCCGCATGTGATCGCTGCGCATATGCTTTATTTACTGTCAAACTGTCAAGTTATTAAATAACAGACTCTTCTTAGGATACCGGCGCACCACCACAGATGTACTGTGCATCCACGCACGAGACCCTTCCCACGGTGTGTCGTGCGAGTTGGTCTGCGATATCAAGGACCGTGCAAAGCTAGCTCACTGCACCATAAAGTTACGGCCTTACGACGGTACCAGCGCACGGTCACAGACGTCCTGTGCTACCGCGCACGAGACCCTTCCCATGGTGTGTCGTGAGAGCTGATCCGCCTCCGTGCGCGATATCACAGACCGTGGGAAGGGGCTATTATGCGCTTCACTCTTGACAGACTGGTCTTGATCGTCTGGACGGGGCAGTGCCTTGCTTAACAACTTTCCACCACTCATCTCGCACCGCTGTTCTTCTGGCGCATTCGTTGAAAGGAAATAACAGACACGTCATACTACTTTGTTAATTGAGTCCTGTTTCATAAAGAAATAAGTAAGACTCAAGGAAATACCAGTGTCGTTACTATGGTTCACTTCCTCCATTTTTCTCCTTATTAGGAAATAACATCGAACATCGACTCAGTCAGCTCCGTATGCAGATGAGCTGAGGACAGCTCATCTGCATACGGAGCTGACTGAGTCGATGTTTCTATCACCTTGAGTGCTTCTTGGGCGTATTTATACTCTAAGTAAATGTGTGCAGGTTAAAGAATACTTGGCTTATTCGAAAAATAGCTTAGTTAGAACCCTTGGACTGGATAAAGAGTTCACTTTTATACCAACAGTGACCAAACAAATAGTGACACGTATACAAATGAAAAAATCAGTAACGGGCTATTTTAAATTCCAGGTAGAGCTATTTTTCAACGTGATTGCATTAAATGTGGGCAAATTCTATTAAGTAATAAAAAAGCGAGCATTTTAGCAGTGCAGGCGGGCCGGATAAAGTACGGATATCCGATAGCGGTTAATTTATTTACCCGTGGGGTGATTGACCCGGATCCGGGTATTCTGGTTGGGTTTTCAACCGGGTAAGGTGAAAAGTTGGATTGATTGTCGTGTTTTGTGGGGAATTTGAAGTGTTGATTTGAACTTTATCCCCGTACATATGGTATGACATCCCTAACATACTAATAGATTATCATAAATCGAGAAAAATACTATGGAATAAGCAGAAAATCATTGATTTTATCAAAGAATACAGAGTTTTTAATATAAGTAGTTAGGTAGGTCCTTTATTTGTTCAAGCATTGTTTGAAATATGACGGCATGTTTATTTTTGAGAAAGAAATTCCCTAAATACCCGAGAATCATTTAAAAATCAACAAGAAAATACCCAAAACCCGTTTAAACGTCAACAATACTAGCGTGCTCCGTCACACGTAGTTTGTCTGTCTGTCTGCTAATTTGATGACAAAATTACGATTTCCAAGAAATACTTTTCAGTTCATGTAAATCTTTTTGTACCGTATTTAATTTAAAATGTCAACGAATTCTTAACAATGTACCTATATGATGACCACTGGTGGTCTAGTGGTAGCGGCCCCGCCTTCCGATCCTAAGGTCGTGGGTTCAAATCCAGCAAGCCTATTCCATCTAAAATCCTGTCCCAGGCACTATAGCGTCCCGTAAGTAGGGGCATGAGTAATCACCAGTTGCCCCTGCCGCTATATAAATCATCTACAATAGATGCAAAGGCCTGTTTACTTTTTTTTACTATTACTATATGATGACCAGATGATAAAATCCTTGTATTAACCAGTAGTTTCCTTTGATATAACCAGTTATCTATAAGGAAAAAAGTCTTCAAAATCATCAGATATCTGACGCTGGTTATTGGGTAAGAATAAGTGAAATATCAATGGTTTCTGCAGTTAATAAGCCGTTAACGTAATGAGGTTCTAAAATATAGCCTGGCCAAGGATAGCTTGGAGTTTTTTGTCAAACCGCTAAGGTGTTTCAAACCTTCAGTAATTATGAAAACGGTGAAGAAGAAAAGAAAATATCTTTAGATGTATAGTCTAAAATTATTTATTCACTTTAATTGCAAAAGTGATCTCTTTTGTCTTCAGGCTAGGGCTAGGAGTCTACAAGCATTTTGTGACCAAGCATAGATGAACATTTTAATAACATACTAGCAGCCACCCAGGGCTTCGCTCGCCCCGTTCCCGTTACGCCTTGTTCCCAATGCTTACATCCGTTCTCCGTTACAATATGTTTGTAAATGGTAGCCTTTGTGTTATACTAATGTATAAAGTGTATTATTGTAAAGTTTCAATCAAATCCATTCCGAAACAAAGAGTAACAAACATCCATCCATCCATCCATACTTACAAACTTTTGCTTTTATAATATAAGTAGGAGTAGGATTATTACTCCACTACAAATAAATGAAACTACACATGTTTCTCCAGGGAATGAACATGTATTTGAAGCGAATTCAATCAGGCCGCCCAATTAGAAGTTTGATTGACGTGACATTCTGCAGGGCGGGCGTATAGGGCGGGCGGTATGGCGCCGTCAGTAATTCTTGTAGTTTTTGTTAACTTACAATAATTGCGACCTTAAAATCAGAAATCAGGATTGCTACTACTAGAAGTAGACCTGTGGTAAACGTTAAATAAACATAGGAAAGCTAAAATATCTAGAAATTTATTTTTTAGTTTTTTTTTTTTCGAAGAAAAAATGCTTTGGCGGAACGATCTTTGCGCCTTTGAAAAGGGATGGTGGGATGAGGCTTAGAATAGGGGGAACTTGAAGTCTTTGGGAGAGATCTTTGCTCAACAATTGGGACTTGTATAGGATTGAAAAAAAAACCATCTGTAAGAATAATATAATATAATAATTGTTTTATTCTTTTTTTGAGAGATTTGATGAATACGTATGGAGTAAACAAGTAATGAGTTTACATTTAGATTACCTATGCCTTTTTATGTACCAATATTTTAAAGTACGTTTGTTTGAAAAATAACAAGTTTTCGCTTATGAAGATTTTGTCAATTTTTGTTTCGTGTCATATCTTTTTACCTGTTGGTTACCTACAGTTATTGACCCTTCTACACAATTTAAATAAATATTTCCAGTTATCCCCAAACATAGTCCAATCGACTGTGAATCATGTTCTTATCTAAATCCAATACTTTAGATTGCTTTCAAAACACCGGTTTTTCCTTCGAACGAAAAAATACTAAGACACTGTATCGAGTTCTTAAACAACTTTATCTTTTACATCAAGCCAAGGGATTTTAGACTTTGGAAAGTTGAGATAAGGTTCTAGTTGTACGTGTTGATAATGTGGTTTTTCAGTCGAGTAAGAAAAGAACGGTATGCGATGAATAGGAAATTAGATCGCAAAAGAGATGGAATATTTTAATAGATGGAGTTTTTCAGCGTAAGAGAAACATAATATTTTTGTTGTGTTTATAAGCCCCCTTTTATTTTCATGAATGAGTGCGTGGAGGAAAATATAAGGCGCTTAGAATACGTGTATTATTCTTTTTGTTTCAGGGTTTTAGATTTTAATTCTGTGGAACTAATATTCGATTATAAACCGGTCTTCTTGCTGTGTTGCTAGATCTTTTGAACCAGTGTGTTGAAAGGATTTTAAGTGTACCTCAAGGAGGCTCCTCTAAATATTAAAAACGGAAGATTAGTGTAGCTAAGTATACACAAATAAGTAGTCTTAATCTCTAGTACTTTTATTCATCCATTTGCATCAAAACATAAAAATTGCTAGTCATAAGTAGATGCAACTAATTTAATTAAATTTCCAACCTACAAGACGTTTCAATACGATCAACCCACCATTGCCCACTGAACCGCTTTCCTTTTCAGCGAAATATTTCCAGACTACCCTCGACCCGAGCAATAAAAAAAGATTAATACTTTGTATTAATATTTCGGAGGAGTTATATTCGATGTGGAAGTTTCTGGAGTCAAGCATCAGTTTATACAGAACGGAAACTGTGACAGCCTAAGATTCAATAAAAACTGCATTTATTTATAAGAATCCATTGGACGATACGACCACGGTTTGCGGTTTGAAGTAGGCATTCGAAAACTGGCTAGTCCCCTAGCGGTGGCCGGTTCTCCACCGCCGGCTCACGAACCGGAAGACGAAATGTAGGGCGCCCGCCCACCAGATGGACCGACGACATTGTTAAGATCGCGGAAAGTTGATAGATGAAAAGGGCTCAGAATCGTTCTTCCTGGAAATGTGTTGGGGAGGCCTGTCCAGCAGTGGACTTTGTCAGGCTGATAATGATGATGATGATGGCCGGTTCTAAGAGCTGGCATGACTCATTTATTATACAGATGTCTCTATCTCTAATTTTATTACTATTGTGAATACCTCACTTGAAAGCAATCTTTTTTTTTTTTTATAACTGGTAGCTAAGCATTTGGCTTCCATCACACCTGATGGAAAGTGAGGATGCAGTATGGAGCATGCTTAGCCATAATCCACCTGTTCACTCTTGTCTTGAAAATTCCCAAATAAAATAAGTTATTATTCTTATTAAATTAAATAACTTATAATAAAATAATCAAATGGGTTTCAATAGGGGTCTGTGATGACCAGACATGTAGACAGACCTCTTCCACGACAGATATTCTCGCTGGAACCATATTTTGGTTATTCTTCTTCGTGTCACTGGTTCTTTCATACCAATGTGGTGATAGGTCTATTAGTGCGCCTCACACAGTTTCCTTTCGTGTCATCCTTTGATGCCAAGTACATTTTTGTAAGATACTAAATTTTGCTAGCTTAACAGCTTTCATGACTAGTGCTAAGGGTTTTGGTTCAGTGAAAAGTTGTAATAAGTTTGCAAGTTTATAAGAATTTCTTGTATTTTTATTGAATTATTAGAGCTACTATTGAACATTGGAAATCTGTTCGTATCTATTACGTGAATATAACTTTAATTGCTGCACGTTCATCAAATCTCAATAAAAACCAAAAAGATAGAGACAAAATTTTATCCAAAATGGACAGAGACCATCTATTTAAGAAGAAGCTTTCCCTCGGAGCTTCGACATGGGGTCCTTCAAAAGGCGGGTCTTTCAGTTCCTTAAACGCCAGCAGCGCATCAGCACCTCTGGTGTTGCAGGTGTCTATGGGCGACGGTGACTACTTTCCATCAGGTGGCCCGTCTGCTCGTCTGCCAGCTATGGCATAAAAAAAAAGAAGAAGAAGAATTGCAGTCAAACGCAAGTGTATTCTAAAAACCAAAAGGACCTATTGTGTTTCAAATTAACATAATGTGTTGCACTCGTACGTCAGTTAGGTGTAGGATCAACATACAAGACATGGGTGTAGATGGCAATGGGTATTCCGGATCATTAGACCGCAGTCGTGTTTGAGAGCAGTGGCTATGAGACGCCTGTCGTACGTTCCTAAGGAGTTCTCTTAGTGCTGGGAATATATCGATGAAATATTTAAACTCAAACTGAATAAAATATTATTCAATACAATCACTTTGAAACGTCTTAAAGCTATAGGTGAGTCTAGGTGCCAGTTCCACGCGACCTATGGTCTTAACCTATGGTACGACTTGCTGACGACCTTTTTTTTGCATATATTAGGCTTGCGTTTGACCGCAATCTCACCTGCTGACATTGTACAAAACTTGAGAAAATTCTTAGCCAAAACATTAAACCAATTTTGATGATTTACTAATTTGGAACCAATCTGGAAGTATAACGGTCTAGAAAAGTTTTTTTTTTCAAATCAGCTTAAAAATTACAAAGTCATGTATTGTGGTAATTAAAAAAAATCTTCTGAATTCAACGACAAGATTGAAGATTTAAAGAAAAACTGTCAAATATGACAGCGTTATTTGACAGGGTTTCACTGATCACCACCGCAGAACGCATTAACAGTATTCAGAAACAGTGTTTGAGTCTGAGTGGAGCCTCAACCATAGATTTTTGTTATTTTTCAATAGAGAACAGTCAAAATCTATGCCAAAATCTATGCTTGAGACTTGACTTAGACTCAAGCACTGTTTTAGAATACGGGCCTTAGATAATGTGCGCAAGATATAAGAGTCTAATATTTGAAAGTCCGGTAGCACTGTAAAAATCGTCAGACGATCACCAGCATTTAATCCATTCGAAAAAAAAAGTCTAGTATTTCACGTCGACTTTTTGGCTAATGTGAGGTTCAGCCAAGTCCTCATGATTAGGGAACACACATGGATTATGATCAATCATTTATTATGACATTGACATGATGCAGATAGTTGACATTGACATGGTCAATACCACAGCTAACATAACTCGCATCGACACGATGAAAAGAATGAGTGAACTAGTCATGTAGGAACATCACTAGTTAGCCTCAGAGTTAGCAGGACGCGTGACGGCTCTTGAGGTAATTGCCGTATTTCACACTGCATTCGGTACTAATCCAACTCTGCAGCAAAGGTGTGCTGTCTAGTTTTTAGGATTCCGTAGCCAAATGGCAAAAACGGAACCCTTACAGTTTTTTCATGTCTGTCTGTCTGTATGTCACAGCAATTTTTCTCCGAAACTATAAAAGCTAGACTAATGAAACTTAGCCAGTAGATGGATTTTGTGAACCGCATTAAGATTTTTTCATATAAGTATGAGTAAAAACAAAAAATTTGGGGTGCCCCGATACTTGAAACTGGAACTCTAAATCGTTTTTTCATCAAATCCATACGTGTGGATGAGTTGGTCTTTAAAAATGATGTTGAGGTTTTTTATATCGTTTTTTTCTAAATTGAATAGTTGACGCGAGAGACACTTCCAAAGTGGTAAAATGTGTGCCCCCCCCCCCTCTAACTTCTAAAATAAGAGAATGATAAAACTAAAAAAATATATGATGTACAATTATTATGCAGACTTCCAACGATATTTGGTTTGAACGAGATCTAGTGAGTAGTTTTTTTTTATACGTCATAAATCGTAAACTGCAATGGGCGAGACCGACTCGTACTTAGCCGCTTTTTAAAATTTTTGACTGGTCTCCCAGCTCAGTTGGTAGTAACTCTGCCTTCTGCGCTGTAAATCGTGGGTTTGATCCCCACCGAGTAAATATTTGTGTGGTGAATGCAGATGTTTGTTCTCTGTCTGGGTGTTCTATTGTATTCTAAGTATGTATTTATAAAAAAAAATGTATTTATGTATTATATCAGATAGATGATTCCTATAGTACAACCTCTGCTTAATTTGGGGCTAGATAGTGTTGTGTGATTTGTCCACAATATTTATATATTTATATTTAAATCGCTTCGTGGCGTGTTCTGACTTTACGACGCCAAATTGATCGTAAAGCCAAACATAATGCATGGCTTTGCCAAAATTACACGTAAATAATGCATTTCAGTAATACTGGTAATAGTCTGAATTTAATACTTAATAATTACACTTTTGTGTTTTAATGGTGTCATTAAAGCGAAAATGAAATGAGTTATTTCGCTTTGGCGAAAATTTAAGTTTGTGTATTTATAAGGGCTGAAACACCGTAAAACCGTAAAGCCTAATACCTACCTTTTGTATGTTACGTCGTGCCTATTGTGAACAACGATCATATGTGATACGATTATAAATAGTAGGAAATCAATTTAATAATATAATTAGCATCATTGTTAATATTTTTATATGATCACAATCCTTTTTTTTCACAATAATTTATAAAAAAAATTTGTTTAAAAATATAATAATACTTAATAATTTTGAATAATGCATAAATATTTTTTATGTTTGTTTGTGAACAATTGACTTGTAACTTGAGTTCTAGATAAACTATTTGTACCTATTTGTATTTAATTACGGTTTTCAACGTGTTTTAAAGTCTGAAATAATTTTAGACCAATTTACGAAACACCTAGAACTATTCTTGTTAAATCTTATTTTTAACCGATTTAAGGTAATGAAGAAAGACGTTCTCAATTTGGTTGTTTGTCTAATGTTTGTTAGCGCATATCTTCGTCATTTATTATTCATATTTCGAGCCGATTTGAAAATACTTTTTTAACTTAAAGGTTAAGTTAGTAAAAGTTTTAAATGCTTATATTATACATTCAACAGTTTAAATTCTCACTTTTACATAAATTAGCGAGTTCTAGAGTAAGTACCTAAATTCCAGTCATTTTTAGAAGTTCTCGCGTCATCAAACAGAGCGAGACTTGATGTGTAAGTTCCATTGTGTTCGTGGTACTAATTACGCCGTTTCACTGGATATAACTTATTGCTATATTCGATGGACTAATTCTTGATTACCATATTGGTAAAGCAAGCGGACTACCACACCATAGGACTGTAGCAAATTGGCCTATACTACCAAAACTCAAATATTTACAGCACGATGATGACCTGTAGTAGACCTGTAAGTCTGTATATTTTGACGTGACAACGTCTTATAATTCAATGGAACCAGCACGCATGACTCATGCGGCGTTACCTCGCTCTGAGGCGTTCCATTTAAGGCTTAAAGTGCAAGCGAGAGCGCGGAACGAGCGACAAAGAGGCACAATCGGCCTCCGCGTTTGGCAGCGTTCGACATCTCTCTCCTACTTGAGTGAGCGATGCGTCCGCGTGGACATTTTGATCTCGATCATTTTGAAATTTTATTTTATTGCTTCTTTTCGAAGGGGAAATGGATAATTTCCTTGAGTAATTCATAAACGACCTCTTTCGTAAAAGCCTCGACAGCTACGATATACGGAAAACGTACAAAAAGTGCGGGGTTGTGAAAAGAAGCAATAAAATAAAATTTCAAAATGATCGAGATCGGCCCGAGAATTAGCCCCCAGCTGTATGACGTTGTCACGTTCAACTATCGTCAGTATACCGACTTTACAGACAACCAATTTTTTTAATTTAGTTTATACCTACTGCTATTTTTTTAGCATATGGCCCATCTGATGTTACCAAACAAAACATTTTTTCGTAGGTCACGCACGTCAGGAAGGTGCCCTACGATGCACTGTCTTTAGTAATTTTACCGGCACCCAACCACCTTCAAACTAACACACCGCGATGCTGCTGCGCGGCAGAAGAAGGCATACTTCGCTGAAAAACCTAAAAAAACATGATGACAAAATAATACCCGCAATTTTACGCAAAAATACCGTAAAATCGTCGCTCGTTAAGTAAAACGCAGCAACTGCAGAACGCGTTTCTGGACACGCGCCTCAGGCTAATGTCACTACAAAACGGTCTAGCAGAATATACCTAATAGCAAACTATAGATCGTGTAGTATGAACGCAAGTTACGACTAAGTACTATTGCAATCACATGTGGAAAATCGATTGGCCTGTTCTATAAGATTCCGAGATAAGAGGAGAAACAGCTTAGAGACAGACCAGCCATGCTTGAACCATAACATCAGACTGGTGACTAAATAACTGTATTGTTATTTAATAAAAGTAGATCCTGTGATAATCCATCGGTATTAATATAATATTTATTAACTAGCTGCTGCCCATGGCTTTGTTTGCCCATTCCGTTATTTTTTCGGGATAAAAAGTATTCTATGTCCGTCTCTTGGATCCAAGCTACCTCCCCACCAATTTTCAACTAAATTGATTCAGCCGTTCTTGAAATATTGTAACTAACACGACTTTCTTTTAGATAGATAGAAATAGATTAAAAACAAATCCATCCCACAGAGAACATACATTTTACCGGGATAAAAAGTAGCCTATGTCATATTCCAGACTGTCATCTATCTCCGTTCCAAAATTCATAGTAGCGGCACTGAGGTATTATCTATTCTTATTACTCCTAAGTTCACTACAAAATGGTCTTTATCGTGATTGATGCCACTTGTCCACACCGGTCGGCACTTGCTTGTTTATAAGCTTCAACAATCATGCTGAACACCCGTAAAACCACCTTAACTGCCTTTATATAAAGATTACATTACTACAAGGTTTCAGTTAGAAGTTTTTTAATCTAAATGCCACCACCCCGTTTGTGAATGCCGTAAAATAAGCAAAAGGTGTGTTAAAAACACGTTTTTGTTTTAAATTAATTGGATAATATTGTACTTTTAAGTACATAAATGAAAAACAGTTAGCTCCTAATTTGTTGATAAATTTTTTTTAGTTATTATAACAATAATTTTCATACGATAATGTTTGACATTCACGCTATGGTTCGTTTTAAACTTCATAAAAAGATTGGCAAAAGATAAGTCCATAAAACTGGCCATAAATTGATCCTTAAAACAACACGATGAATTCTTACGGAGTCCCATAACGTATACTTTAGTAAAGTTTAGAAAACTAAAAGAACAATCAAAGTTGATCTGATTTGTAGAATAAGAAAACGTTCTAAAAATAAAATAAATAAATGGTTAGAAAGATTTTTTTTATTTAACATTATAAATACACAAAACGGCAAACGTAACACTTAGGCACAAAAATAGTGACCTCACGCACTTTGCCAATAAAAATATTTTATTGGCAAAGGAATTAAGAATTAAATTTAATTAAAGACTTGTGTTTTGCTAGTATACATGTATATCATTAGATAAACTAGGATAACCCATGTCACGGTAAAGCTCGGAGAAATAGTAAAAGCGCACAATTGCACCATTTTTCAGTGCTTGCGACGAAGTGACCAATCCAATCTGCAGCGTTGCTGCGGCAAGAAGTTACACGAAGGCATTCATTACGACACACCTACAGATAGGTACAAATTAAAAGAGATGGCGGAATAAAAGTTAATTCCATTTCTTACTTTAAAAAATCCTGAAAAAAACAGACCATAAATCGTAAAAAAAAAGAAAATCTTACACTTACTAAATTAAATGGTTGTTAGGGAGTTTTCTCTAAAATCGTCAAACAACTTTTGTTGAAATAGTAACTTCTTGCCGCGGCAACAATGGTCATTTTGTCGCATGCAATGATACCTAAAACTACAAAATAAACCGAGAGTTTAAAAAACATACAAGAACAGTTAAAATTTTTGCAGACCGTTGACCATTTATGGACCAATTGGTTTTGGTTTTACAGCGTTTTATTTGCAAAAGTCGCTAAGTTCTCCTCCCTATCGCACCTTAAGACGGGCAAGACCACAAACGAATGGGTTCCATTTAATCCCCAAGGATTTAATTGCATCACTGCTGACCATACGAACGTAATAGCAATAGTGCGTAGAAGCGAAACTGGTACGAGGGTCAAAGTGAGAAAGTAGTTGTGGTCATTTTGATCACAACTACTTTGTTTACTTTGACCTTGTGGTTTTAGCGTAACCTATGGAAATCATGTCATTCATCATCATCATCAAATCTTAGCGTATTATAATAATTGTGCTCACTGGCCTAAAATTGAACCACAAGTTGCGATTGAGCAATCCAACCACGCAGACAAAACTGACTGTAGGGAAAAAAAGTTAAGAGGGTACAACACAATCAATAAGTTTCTGAAAAAAAGGAAAACATACGAGCACGTATATAGCAGATCTGGATTTTATGAGACAAAATTGTTACTCTAGAGGCATTATCCAGGGAGGAATTAGGGGACTACGTTTGTATGGAGAATCGCCTGTGTTGTTCCCTCTTAAGGTCTTAAGGTAAAGTAATAAATTAATAAAGATTATGTTATTAGTTTCATTTGCAAGTATTTTTATACAAACAGCAAAAAAAATAGAGCACGACTAAAGGTAGCTAGTATAATGCTTGTGAGTTTTGCATCTAGGTATACCACTTTTGTTTTACTTTTTTAACCATTGACCATTATTGGGTCCAAGATTTATTGAGCATGTTCGATGTAGGTTCGATACTCGGACATGTTATAATGTGTTTCACTGGGAGGTGGCCGCAGAACGTAATGTGATTGTGGTCAACCACGTTATTATGAGTTTTGGAAATAATTTTGTGAATTCACACAAATGTCATCCTCATGTAGAAAGTACACTCAAGATCTCGTGTTCTAAAAATTAAATTAATTTCATTTTAATTTTCCTTCCTCTTTGTTCGTCAGACTAGTGATGATCATGATTTATGAGTTGCATTTTAGCAAATAACTCATACTCAATTTTCAAGAAAAGTATTTCTAACTTTTACAGGGATGTTAAAAAGTTCGTCGTCGTTTCTTCCCCTAATTTTCAGTTTTAATATGTTTATAATGAGTGAACTTCTCATGAGCGCTTGAAATAGTACTATCCTTCAAATTGGGCAAAAAACATTCCTTAAGGGGGTACGATTTCTATACAAACTTAATTTACACAACTATGGGCGAATAAAGTATTAATGTACACTGAAATAGCTGTAATAGTATTCAGTATTCAGTATATTTATTGCCTTATTATGCATGTAAATTTAACAGTCAGATCTTAGAACTAATTAAGAATCAATACATAATTTACCCTGCAAGGGTGTTGCAATACAGTAGAAGCGGACCGATATGGAATATTAAGTATTACAATTACATCTGTCTGTGATACTGATAAGTCAATAGTTATATTATATTATTATTATATGTCAATAGCTTAAAATATTTAGGATAGAAAATGTCTCGATACAATAATAGTTAAAATAATTCCAAATAAGGTCCAAATGTCAAACACAAACTGGCTTTTACAGTGGTCCTTATTACCGGCCAGTTATATAAAGTTGGAGTGGTAGCCGTTGGTCGTGGCAGTCGGAGCTTCAGAAAAAGAACTAACAGACTTTTAACACTATTTTGTGACATATGTTTTAAGCTCATTCACGTATTCAATGCCAAGTACCCGTTAGAAAGAATGACGAAAAAATTACTTTTTTGGTTTTTTATTTATATTTCTGTTATCCTACAGTTTTCTCCAACTTTATATAACTGGCCGGCAATAAAGACCACTGTAAAATTCTATTACAGCTATTTCAGTGTACATTTATACTTTGTTTGCCCATAGTTGTGTAAATTCAGTTTGTATCGGAATCGAACAACCTTAACACGTTAACACCCATGTAATATCATCATTATTTCAAATCAGTGCCTCATGTCAATTATGACGATATGACAAAAAATCTAACGTAGATAAAACTTCTTTAGACTCATCCGATATCGTGACGTAGGTACCTAGGCACCAGACTCATCCGATATCGTAACATATACCTACCTATGCACCGACTTCTTACCTTGATTGCGTAGAACTAATTTTTAGCGTCGGAGAAAAAAAATGTTAGCTACGCTATCACACTATTTTTTGACTACGCTATCCCTCTATTTTTTTGGCTACGTGATCCCACAATTTTTTGACTACGCTATCCCTCTATTTTTTGGCTACGCTATCCCACTATTTTTTATCTACGCTATCCCACTATTTTTTGACTGCGCTATCCCACTCCTTTTTTGCTACGCTATCTCACAACTTTTTGGCTACGCTAGTCCACTCCGAGTTTTGTGCTAGAGTGTTTGGACGCGAATGACTTTTCTATGGCAAAACGCGTATGAACATAATACATGTTAAGCCATAATATAACTCAGAAAGAACTTCCAGAATATGACTGTATAATAATATGATTTTGATAGCTACCGGATTTTAAGGACCAAAAATAGTTTTTAACTTGCGAGTGAGAAGTTATTTGACGTTTTCAGCGTTGTTTTAAATTTTAGAGCAGTAGCAAAGTGTTGTGTCCCCTGATTGGTGTAAATCGCTTCAATACAAAATAATTAAAGAAGCTACTTCTCACGGTCGTTACCGACGAGTAATTGGGGACACATGGTACCCCCGGGTGTCACTAATTACACACAAAATATGTTCCAAAAGAAATTATAAATTAAATAGCGCACGTGTGGCAAGTTATTATGATTTATGGGTGAAATGGACATTTTTAACGAAGTTTTGGGATTGGTTTTTATTTTTATGTGAATAATTTTTGAACTCAACGAAAACATAATAATCAAAAACTCATACTCAGGGTTTTTTTGAGAAAGGCGGTGTTGTCCAAGTCCAAAACCACGAGCCCTCTCATGCCTCTCATGCTTTCTCTACAACTAAAACGAAAGAACTCAATAACTTCATATTTTTTTATTAAAAAAAAATGCTTTTGACGGTAATGGAAACGAATGATTTTTCAACAAAAAAAAGGCTCTGCCAATCGATTCTGTTGTTGGTCAGGTATCTTTGCTATCTATCTATCTATCTATTCAGCCTGTATGCACCCACTGCTGGGTATAGGCCTCCTCCCTGATACGCCACTCTCTTCGGTCCTGTGCCAGAAATCCTCATCTTTGCTAATATTTGTTTAATTGTATAAATGTGTTTATTTGTAACCTTACTCTTGGTTAAAAGTTTCAAATAAAGAAATTAAATATCTGATTAAATCTCTATTAATATTGAGTCGATTCATCATAATTATACATTAATTGTCCATGAAGGTAGGTTTATTTATCAAAATAAAATGCCATCAATAAAACGTATGTCTCTCTGTTTTAAAATTGGGCCAAAAGACCCATTTCAACCATTTTAAATTTAACCCCTCACTGACGTGGGTCTTCCTAACAGAAATTAATCCATTTAAAATACATGCTCAATCCTAAAACACCGGACCAACGTGAATAAATAAAATGACATTTACTTCGACCTAGATAAGGGTCTTTAAATAGATTTTAGGGTGGTTTATTACAAAACCACTTGCCTATCAACGTTTGTAGGTAGGTTATTAAATATCTACGTTATTTGTGTTATTGGTGTTTGAATAGTTTTAAATTAAATAAATCGATCATTAAATTAAATAAATGCATCACTATCTAACCCTTAATTAAGCAGAGCTTGTATACTATGGGAACGAGATAGCTGATTACAATACATAAATTAGATTTTTTGATAATACATACTTAGAATACAATATAACACCCAGACAGAGAATAAACATCTGTGTTCACCGCACAATTTATTTCTCGGTGGGGATCGAACCCATGACCTACGGCGCAGAAGGCAGAACTGCTACCAACTGAAACAACAGTCATTATACAGACAGAACGTTTTGCTAACTACCATTTTGTCAGTGGTTTAGCTCACCAAAAAGATACGTCAGTCAAGTGATCTAGGTTTTCTAGAATTACAGATGCACAGTAACTTACAACCGACAAACCAACCATTAGAAGAAATTATTCATGCACCATCTACCGCTATCGAGATATCGATTATCTCGATACGGTGCCGATTAAACGACTTTAATCGAATCGACACCTCCGGCTATTGGCTTATCGGGAGATAAGATGAAATGCATAATTTAAATTTTACTGTTCGAACTAGCGGTTTGGTTCCATTTTTGAATTCGAGAGGTGTCAATGTCAACTGTCAATGTCAAGAGAGTGATGATAATGTCACTTTTGACGCCTTTTCACTGATGAAGCCTATTGATGGAAAGTGTGAATGCTTTTTGGGTCAAATCGTTGTGGGAATTTCGACACCAGAATATGAACGTTTGATTGTAAGTTGATAACGGATTTGGAAGAATGGCTTTATTTATAAACAATATCGTATCAGTTTGTGTTTATCCGTATTATAGACCAAATTTTAATTAAGTTTTAGTTATTTGATGTTGGTTGAGGTAAATTTAATCACTTTTTAGTATCACTGACAAAAAATTAGTATTTTATTATTTTTCTTTGTCATCAACAATGCATGTTCAAACTAATCTAAATATATTTCATATCTTACCCTTTATACGGTATGAATATTTTATAACATAGTTTGTTACAGTTTAGTTAAGTGACAAAAAATCAATTTACAGGACTTTAGACTTTTAATAATGCCTACCAAATAAATTGTTATTGATTTTAAAATGTGTTTCAATAATACCCCTCTTCAGTTTAATTCATAAAGCATCCTTTCAATAATATAGGTACCTATATCACAACGATCATTCAAACAACGAGCCCGGATGACTAAGAGGAAACCTAAATTACTACAAAAAAACCATCGATATCCGTCAATCAAAATAATTCCCGAAACCCGATCTTCATTCAAAAGCTCTTATTATTTCCTACTTAACCCAGAATAACCAAACAAAAAGAAAAAAGCCCTTTTGAAACCCAACACTATCCTCTTTATAGAAAATGCAAAATTAAAAAGACATCCAAGGCATGGGAACAGGAATAGTCAATAGTCACTTCATATTGTGTTTGCTGTGTAAACCGCGTGAGGTTCCGTGGTGTCAGGTTACTTATCCACCACTAAAACACTCCACCAAGTTACCAAAACGAACAATGACATATCCAACGCTGCTTCTAAAGCCACTGGTACAATCAACGTTGATATAAACCCAGCAGTGGATATAGAACAAGTTGGAAAGGTAGAAGAGGTGAGGAAAGAAAATTCAAAAGTGCTTGATAGTAAAGGGAATGTGTGTCCCGCAGGAGTATGCCACAAGTTGAGTGAACTGCCTAACCCAAATTGTCTACAACGCAGCATTGTCTTTCTTGATGATGGTAAACAAGATAGTGGAGTTTGGATGCCGATGATGAAAGGAGGAAGTTTGCTGATAGGGATATGGGTTTATTACTAAAATGACACGACATTGTGAGGCAAGAATATACCTAAGATCAACAATGCTATTTGGAATTTATGAGTTGAAAATTAACCTCAGTGAGTACTAGTTTGTTTCATTGAAATCTGATACTGAGCATTTAGCATTTTTGAAACCATTCCAAATAAGTGAAAATAACTACAAAGGGCCATTGATTTAATACTGGTAATGTTATGGTATATAAATAAGAAATACCAATATTGTGGACACTCCACACAATATTAAACCCCAAATTAAGCTGAGCTTACACTATGGGAACCATATAGGTAGCTGATATAATACTTACATACATTTTATTTGTAAATACATAGGTATATAAAGTACAATAGAACACCCAGACAGAGAACAAACACCTGCGTTTACCACACAAATATTTATTCTCAGTAGGGATTAAACCCATAACCTACGGCGCAGAAAACAGAGCTACTACCAACTGTGAGAGGCGAAATAGATAAATTTTTACATTATTAATTAATTAATTATTTGTATTAATATCCTACCAAATAAGTACTGGTTTAAGCGTAGCTATGTATTTTGTAAATGCTAGCATGATATTTACCTAAATAAGCACTTATCCAATCAAATAATGAATTGATAACGTATATAATTTTTACAGTGTCAACTGCGTATATTCCTATTACCAAAAGTTGGAAAACGCTGGCACAAATTTAAGACCAAACATATCTACTGAGGTTTTTTTATTCCAAAAAATACGATGCCACATTTCACCCTTGCCACGACGGAAATAAAAAAAAACCTTGTAGTGACAGATGTCATGTTGGCCGGCGCGCCGCGGCGTCAAGTTGGCGTTACGCCAACATTCGCAACAATTGGTGTTCTATTTATAGATTTAATTCAGAGCAAAATGTGTACATATAGATTTGAAATAAATGCATCTTTTTTGAAAATTAATTCGAATAATGTGATACACATTTAAAAATAAAATAAAAAAGTATGTTAGTATGATAAAACCAGTAAGAAAAGCCAGTATGTAAATAAATTATATTTTTTTTACTGCAATGTTTTATTTTTTTGTTACAATTTTTATGTTTTATATTTTTTATAGCTTAACGTTTGACTGCCATCATACCTACAATGAAAAATGAAAATGCAGCCTAAGGTGAAGCACGCTGAACTTAAATACTTTATCCATTATTGATAAAGTATTTAAGCTTTGTTCAATTTATCAAGAAAAACTACCACACTTTTCAATTTCTCTAAAATATTAAATACTAACCATAATAAAGTATGGAACTTTGAAATATCCAACGGCATTTTGATCAAAAGTCTTGATTAATCAGCGTCAAGGGTTCAGGACCACCGGCGTCACGTTCCTAGCATTCGTTCGTCGAATATCAGTGCCGCTCGTATATTTCATTTCAGTTTACCGTTTGGTGGTAGTTATAAGCGATGGGATTTGACGTGACAACGTCTTATAATTCGATGGAGCCGGCTGCACGCACGAAAAAACATGACTCATGCGGCGTTACCTCGCTCCGAAGTTATTTAAGGCTTGAAGTGCAGGCGAGAGCGCGGAACGAGCGACAAAGAGGCACAATCGGCCTCCGCGTTCGGCAGCGTTCGACATCTGTCTCTCTCCTACTTGAGTGAGCGATGCGTCCGCGCTGACAGTTACATGTATGACGTTGTCACGTTCAACTATCGTCAGAAAACCGACTAGAGAAAACCGATTTTTTTAGTTAAATTTTTGGGATACGCAATATACCAATATCCAAGCCCGTAAGAGTTATAAAGATTTTCATTAAAAATAAGGAAACCGGCTTATCGTAGAACCTAAAATTCGAAAACATGTGTCAAGTGCACGAAAGGAGCCTCTTTGAGGCGTACTTAATCCTTTCACCACACTTGGTTTGAAATTATCAGTGACACGATAAGAAGAAGATTCAGAATAGTATCACAGGTCGTTTTCATCCTTAGAACACGAAAACATTAGCTCCCATCAGTTCTTTTTTCAAAATAGCTACTTGTAATTTTTTTGACGTGACAACGTCTTATAATTCGATGGAGCTGGCTACACGCACAAAAAAACATGACTCATGCAGCGTTACCTGAGGCGTTCCAATTAAGGTTTAAAATGCAAGCGAGAGCGCGGAACGAGCGACAAAGAGGCACAATCGGCCTCCGAGTTCGGCAGCGTTCGACATCTATCTCTCTCCTACTTGAGTGAGCGATGCGTCCGCGTGGACAGCTATGACGTTATCACGTTCAACTTTCGTCAGTAAACCGACTTTACAGACAACCGATTTTTAATAAATATTTCGGACGGCAAAAGCAATACCCAGTTGCGCATTCCGGTACGTCTCCAAAGTATTCCCACAGTTCGGTTAAAGATTTTCTCAAATTTTTGTTTAAAGTATTAAGAATGTTTGTTTTTTTAGTTAACTGTATTGCACCACAATCAGAATTAATAAAGCTCCCGTCGCACGTTCATTGCTTTGCGTCTCGTTAACGTCTCACATGTGACTCAGATTTTATACCGTACCGCTGATCTTCAGATAATCATTTAAATATTTCCTGTCTCGAACGGTAGGATGTATTTATACAGAAATCTGGTTTACTTAACCGGTTTACCAATATACCCGGACTGTACTTTTTCTTGACTGTTATTATAGAAAAACAAAAATAACATGCAAAGGTCGCAAGAGATCGCTCTCAGCGATAAGGTCGCCCATTGTTTTGCCAAAAATTTTCATAAATCCTGTATTATGTTTCTGTGTGGTGAACAATAAAGAGTTATCTATCTATCTATTAGATAGAAAGACATTCATTTATTATTTTTTCTTTGTTCCTCTTAAAAATCTATCTCTTAGTTCAGTGTACCTTCCGGCAATGGCTTCCTGCAGCATTTCTTACATAGACTTTTGGTCTAATCTAACATTTTTGTAAAACACTGTCATTCATTTATATTGTACAAACTTTCATCAAAGTTTCATAATTAAACTACTATAAGTACGTGAATGTCTGTCTGTCTGCCTCTTTGTAATTAAGTTGGTAAAAAAATAAAATAGTATGCAATATTGTGAGAACCCATTGTACTTTTAAGTATTTTTTTAGACCATGTTTACCTGATGATTTATGGTGTACAATAAAGTTATATTCTATTCTATTCTATTCTATTGTGGCTTCGAATAAATTCTTGTTTCTGTTTAAATTCCGCCAAATTTCGGACATTTTTGAAAAGCTCTGATGTGAATTTGTCAGTGGAAAGAGAATTAATTAAAATAAATTACAGGAGCGCTCTAATTTATTGTTTGCGTATTACGGGAATAAGAATTTGGTGATTGCGACTTGAAAAATTGTGTTGTCTTGTTTTTGGGCGGAACACATTTCACCTGGCTGCGGTGTCTTTGACCTTACGACCAGAGATTTGTTACCTTTTCCCTGGCTTCACCAGGGATTTGGAACGGTGAAAAAAAGTAAATAAATTAATAATACTTAAAATGAAATATACATGGCGGTATATTGCAACAAATATCATTTGAATACGCTTTTAATTCCTAGTTGATATAAGTATAGATAGACAATATTATTGTTTTCAAGAGCTTTGGGCACTGAACCTTATGAAGGCTTTGACCCCTCCCCCTAATTAACTACAACATGAAAAGCTTAAAAAGAAAAACGTTCTCCCATTGATGAGATTTCTGAAAGCATTATTATGAAACACCATAAGTATATAATATTATACTAGACCTACCTACACTGTAAAGCACTAAAAGCTTCACTCGCAATCAAACAAACAATTACCGAACGCCCATCTCAAACACTCAGCTAAAGGGTTTCAGAATGTAGATTTCAATTTGACAACCTCTGTGGTGCAACGGTTGACTAACCAGTTGAGATTGTGGGTTTGATTTCCATATTGTCACAGAAAGAGCCTGTGTGTTCTGCGGTAGCAAACGACCCGAAAGCAAAAAGTTGAAAGGTACTACCAACCGAGCTATGTTGCTTTTGCCTCACACCATACCTCTAGATTTATTTATTTTATTTATTTATTTAGTTACTTTCACTTTTAAAAAGAAATATAAACACTGAACTTATTTATCGAAATCGGCGAGCAACTATCTTGCATGCAATTCGATTCCACACAGTTTAAAAAATAAATTATATTTTACTAGCGGCCGCCCGCGGCTTTGCCCCGTTCCCGTTACGCTCCGTTCCCTTTACTTACATCCGTTCTCCGTTACAATATCTTTATAAATTGTTGCCTGATGTTATTCGGTTGTATAGGCTATATTTAATAAATTTTCATAAAAATCCATCCATTAAAAAGTAACAAACATACATGCATCCATCCATACTTACAAACTTTCGTGTTTATAATATTAGTAGGAAGTGTAAAAGGGTTCAAAATATGCGAGGGAGAAGTCAACGATTGTCGTTGCCTTAATAAACTATAGATACATAACCATACCATATAGTCATACATATACGATACAGTCATTAAGCATTCAATTAAGTAAAACGCATTGCTTGCTTGCGGAACACTCCGCTGGTGGCGATATTTGCAGACATTTCAATAGGGGAGGAGGGGAGAGCATGCGATCATTTCAAAATGAAAATCAGAATACAAAAATGATTGGGCTGGTTTTTGTCTGGGAGTGAGTATTACAGCGATTAAAAGATATTCAGGGTTCCGTATTAATACGAAACAATTTAACCTAAGCAAATCGAAGATAAAGTTATTGTTAAAATAGTAAATACCCTATTTTGAACAGAAATTACACTTATTAAATACTACTAGCAACTTTCGAAAGCACAATTAAAGGATTGAAAAAATAAGAATAAAACCAATAATTTATTAAAGGTCTCAAAAAAGGTTACAAAGGTTTCAATATAGTACAGCGTATCGGAGGTTTTTGGGGTCGTGAAATAAATGTACGGAACCTTCAATCCACTCTCATTTATGTGTTATATTTAACTTTATATCCTCTTCGTCTAATAGATACTTTCAGTACTTAGTGTAAACGTTGATGCATTTTCCCTGGCTTAATCCTTGCGCACATCTAAGCGTTCTGTAATGGCAATCAGTGAAACGCTGTCAAATATGAACGCGATATAATTTATCCGCGTTTCACTTATCACCATCACAGAATGCTTTAAAGAGCGCAGGGCTTTTCCCGAAAAAAGTTTTACCACATTTTTGTATCTAAGCGTCAGTTAAACATGAATATTAAACTAGAGTTATAAATTAGTTTCAGTTTATCTTGATAGCTAAACGATTTAAAATAAGTAAAAAAAGATAATAAAATCTTTACTTATTTTAAACTGTTTAAATGATCTAAAGCACTATTTTATAGATCTATCTTAGAAGCATTTCACCTTCAGCTTTTATGATCGGTAGTTTAAGGTAGCCTCAAAGGGTAATAAAATTGAAATGCAAATTGTGGAACACTTAAATCACGCCATATTCAGAAGTATCAATAAAATTGTATCGCTATGGCGCCGTTTTCTTACGTTTCCTGTGTCCAATGGCAGTCACGTGAGAATGCTTGTCGTTAAATCAAATGTGTCTGACTTGCTGCTTATAACGTCTCTGTTTTATTACGGCCGGTCTTTGACTGTGGCCGCTTCTTGTTGATTTCGAATAAACCTTAGTACCAAGTACCATACTGGAATTATTTTGAGAATGTGAGAGGATAGTCAGAGGTACGTCCGAATATCCGTCCGTCATTGGGTCGATTTTCGTGGCAGAGTATTAAGGCCAGCTTATATATTTTTTCATATAATTATTATTTCGCTATTTTTATAATAATATATGTGTGTGTGTTATACTTACTATAATATTACTTTGAAGCGTAGCGTGTGCTGTCTTTGAAACTTTTGCTTTTCTATTATTGCATACTTCTCACTAAATGAAGTGGCACTACACTGGAACTTCACTGCTATTATTGTTATTGATCTGATTGGTAAAAGGATCACACAAAAAAGGTAGGAACCAAGGAAATCAAGCCGTAGTTTTTTGCCTGTTCTTCTAGGCTTGGTTGCGTGGAACTGGCACCTAGACTCGCCTAGCTTTAAGACGTTTCATAGTGATCCTTATGATACTACTGAATAAATACATTCTTCTTTTGTTTTTTTTATTGATTTTATAGTGTTTACTACACATAAGGAAATCACAAAGATTTTTATAATGTCCCAAAAGTTAAGAGCCGAGCGGGATTTGAACCCAAGAGGAAGTTCGCGGGTTCAAATCCCGCTCGGCTCTTAACTTTTGGGACATTATAAAAATTCTTCGACTTTGCTTCTATCAGCTCAATAGAAGATGCCAAAGACGAAAAATTCTATTCGTTTGAACTCCAAGACTATATTTGCTATTTTGGCCAAAGCTTTAAAAAGTGATAGCAATAACATTTCAGTACCTTCTATCTCGCTTCCTCCTAAAGGATTCATTTAACTTACAGGGTAATGGTGCAGGAACCAGCTGTAACCTTCGACTTCAAAAGCCATTCTGTTATTGCCCTTTTTCTAGAGGGTTGTTGAAATTTATTGAAATTATTATTGCACAGTGTTGAAAGAGAAATTCTTTTATTAAAGTTTAGGGAAGGAAGGAGGAAAAAGGTGTCGTGGTGAATGATACATTTTTCAATTTGAATTTTTGATTTCATTTTGATATTTTGGTTAGTTTGTTATTTACATTACAATTATTTGGGGCATAATGCTTATCAAAAAAATCGATGTTTATGATTTATAACAAATATTCCTCTAAAACTACTGTGCTAAACAAAATGTTTTGTGTGAAACATGGAGTTGGAATTAAAAAAAAATAATACTTCTTGGGCTTTAGAAAGATCCTCAGAAGCTTTTTTTAAAAAAAAAACACAGTTTCCGCAGTTACTGGCAGGCCCTTTTTGCGTGACTCTTGACACAGACATGTTCTCGAACTTTTTAGGCTCTACGACATGCCGGTTTCCTCACAATGTTTTTCTTCACCATTTAAGAGTATTGGCATAAATTTTCAGGCATAAAAACTCATTGATGCACCCACATAGATTTGAACCCACGACCTTAAATTCGGTGGCTACCACTAGACCACCAGTGTACTCTAACTATTTGGACTTAATAATAAACCAATAAAAACTACACCCACCACTCATCTAAAGCAGAGTCAATCCATCTTAACTAACATTTTTAACCGACTGCAAGATTTATTGGTATCAGCGCTTAAACGGTAATTAAGAATTTTACTGTTGCTTTCTAGACAAGAGTAATGGTTGGTTTCTAAAGTATAATGTATTGGCATAGCGTATGATCTATAGAAACTTCTGAGTGATTGAATTTTTGAAGGCAATACTAATGTGCCTTCAACTTACAATTGTCATTCAAACAAAATACATATTCGTTTTCTGTCATTTTGGGAAGTCACA
This sequence comes from Thera obeliscata, assembly GCA_947578465.1. Lineage (NCBI taxonomy): Eukaryota > Metazoa > Arthropoda > Insecta > Lepidoptera > Geometridae > Thera > Thera obeliscata. The sequence goes on along the minus strand of OX387912.1, from coordinate 13,706,014 downwards.
TAGCATTTTAATTTTAATTGTTTTTCTGGTTTTATTCTGAGTTTCATTGTGTTATTTCGGTGGTATTTTAACCAACATTACTTGAGGTTAGCTCAACGTGTTAGCAGTTGGAATAAAAGTGTATTATGTGATATTCTGATTTGATCGAAAAGATTTCTGATGGTTTTGAAAACAAAAGACCATCGTTTGGTTTTCAAAGCGACCGACTTATCTTTGACTGACTTGACTTGACGAAAAAGTATTTTATCTATGTAATATATATCCTCATTACTCGAAACTGGCAAAATTGATCCAAAATGGACAGATGCTATTCATTAAGAAGAAGAAGAAGAAACCAAGTACATTTTTATTTTTCAATTATTTTATATTTACATCTAGCTAATGGAACGTAGCCTATAACAAAGCATTGGCTCGTAGGTCACGCACGTCAGGAACGTGCCCTACGATGCACTGACCTGGTGCGTCCATCAACGTGAGGCATACAAATGTAGGGCCTCATGTGCCAAAATCTATATAGCTAGCCATTATGCTCTTAGTTTAGAAAACTTGTACAAGAAAAACCAAAAAATTATGAAAAACTTGTGTAAAGTGAAAACATACTCGTATAGATGGCCATATTTGTGATAGTAGTTCTGTATTTTTTAAATAACAGTAGGCCTACCATAAGCTCTACCTGGCTCTGTCTCTGGCTCTGTTTTTGTGTCGGTGTGAGTGTTGACTAAATTAATTCTACGTCACACACACAGTATAAATACACTAGAGAGCCTACAGGTGACTTTTTAAACAGACGAAAAAGCATGCTTATTTATAACTTGATAGGCAGCTTGTTGTCTGTACTACTAGTTTGAACGTCCGTCTAATATCAATCTGCAAAGTATCCAAGTCCGGGGTCCAATTACCTAAAAACGTCGGCATAGCCATAGCCATTCAATTTGGCTATCGACTAGAGAGCTATGAAATATGCGCGTAGCCAAGGTATTGCTGTAAATGGATCGCTACACTCTGACTTAGGACATTTAGTTCGATGCTATTTTTATATATTTTCGATGTTATTTTGATGTTTATTTGGTTTAGCTAGTTTTGTATCATTGCTGACCAAGAGCAGTCTTTTTAGAAGCGCACAGATTTTAAGAGCATTGATTGTTGATTTTAGTTCTCGAACTGTACTGATCAATACTATAATGAATGCGCTTTTTTTTGTTTTCTCTTTTCACTAATCTCGATTCCCTTCCTTTGCATATGTTTTTCTTTGTATGAAAAACACATTTCTTGCTAAGAAATGCAAAATACAAACTGCATTTTTCATTCACACATTTTGGATCCATGGGTTTCTTGTACAGCTCGTTTCTTGAGATCGTTTCTTCCTCATACCCATACATTGTGGAATGAGAGCAGGGTTCCAGAGGTTTTCCCTCTTAGGTGCAACATGAATAGCTGTAAGAAAAATATTTAGAAACTCCTCTAGTGTAGGCAATGAGAGAGTGTAGCACCTTTGGTTTTGTCGGTGTCTATGGGCGAGGTAACCCCTTACAATGAGGTGGGCCGTTAGCTCGTTTGTCTATATTTTACATAAAAAAACTAGTATTACATTCATAAGTATCAAACACCACGTCATAACCGGGACCAGTCATCTCCGCCAATATTTCACATCTCGACCATCGAACCGCCATTTTGATTCCTCACCTCCCAATGTTTTCGTATTAATTTCTACTTTTTCGACCTTTTCTAATATTTCCAAAGAAATCAGCTGTAGAGGGTAACTTTCCGGGATATTTTAATCAATTTGTTATTGAACCTTGTTCAATGTTTAAAGGGAGGGTTGTATCCTTAAATTGTTATTTCAGTGTTATATTGAGTTAAGTGAAGAATTTGGGAAATTAAAGGATTCTTGTGCGTAGAATTTGACTTTATAGTCAAGAAACAGCGTTTTTAAATAAAATCACAGTCCTAGTGATCTGCTAGTCCTAGTATCTCGATCAAGCAGACGTTTTAGAGAAAGGCAAGGTCTGGAGTGTTCTAAGCTAACGAGGATGTATGAAGAATGTTATGAAAGTTAATGCAGTGTAAGAGGTAGTCAGGATCGTAGCAAGTGGAAATCCGAGATCTCTGCCTACCTCCATGGGAACGAGGTGTGATTTTATATTATGTATATAGCTAGGTATGTATGTAGGTATATATTTTTACCGGACGGATTAATCTATCTGTAGGTTGAAAATTTAGCTCTTATGAGATTTTTTTATCTGACGGATAACTTTATCAATGGATGGTAATAGGTAGCCCTAACAATAATATTAAGCCTGCTTCATTTTAATCGCGAGCCAACCACGCCTCAAAAGTCGCATAACTCCAGATACCAAACAAACACAATAACTATCGTTAAACATTGAAGACGGTCATGTAGTTCCTCTCAAACCAAACGAAGACAAAAGCCGTACACAAGCTTCAAAGATCCACAGATCACTTATATAAATAGAAGATATACCGTACGAGTGTAACTGAAGTTTACTGATGCCTAATAGCTGCATTTCCATGGCTGTTTAAGCAATGAGATGCGCCATTAAGCTTTGCACACCATCTAGATCGTCTGCGATGGCAATCAGTTCATTGCTGTCAAATATCACGATATTTGATATTTGACTATGTAACTCAAGTTTTTGAACTTTTGATACTATCATGGTTTTTAACACAATTTTTATGATACAACGGAATATTTACCAAACTCAAAAAAAAAATCATGGTCAATATCCCGTTTTGTCATAATTGTTACAAGTCTTTAAACTTCACTTGTCCTAAATATTTTTAAATTTTAGCAACTCTTCAGTTCCTTAGGTCGTCTCCTATGTTTATTGATCTATGCACAAGACAGTAATATGTTGGAGGGTAAGCAAATATTGAATGGCGCGTCGAGTGTTGAGCAAACTCTGTGACATAATCCTTCTCTGTTAATCCGTATGGTTAAGTAATGGCTTACTCGAGCCAAATTCTAACATAACATGGACCGATATTGATAGTAGCTTCAATTTATTACTAGAGGAGTTGGTAAATATTTTGATAAGTGTGTTGAAAGACAGATTAAGCCAGAGAAAGCTTTGTATAGGATACAACTTTATTGTACACCAAAGTTACAACAGAAAACATAACAAGGGTAAGGGTGGTTTCATCGTTTACAGCGATTTCTTCAAGACAACTTTTGGCTGGAAAGAACATATTGCTTGAGTATTGTAGTGCCCTCCAGCATAGTAAATTAAGGTTTGATATATACTGAAAACGAGGATATAGATGAAAAAATATCTTAAAATACCACAACAAATTAAATTAAGTATCAACATCAATTAATAAGTAACCACAATGTTATTATAGGCTGAATTTTCCATTTACAGAAGCCACAGTTAGCCTTTGGTTTTGACAAACCTAAAAAAATATATGGATACTTATATATTATTATCTGATGGATGAGTTTATTATATAGATTGAAAATTTGGCATCAAAGAAATAAAATCATACAAAATTGAAATGATATTCAGAAATTAACTTACAGAGTTTATAACAGTCAATACTTGCAAAACTGAAGCGAAAGTAATTTCCCGAATCGCTGAGCCAAACATTTCTACTCAAAAACAATAAACAGGCTCCCTCGCAAGAATTTAAAACAAAAATTCCCCCGTAATTTTCTATCTAATGAAACATCAAATTTGGACGAAAAGCGGAGGCTGGGCGATTTTGGGAAACTCGGAAAATTTATCAGAATAATTTATGTTATTGATGTAACCGTTAAACATCAGGTGGGCATATGCTATTCCATCACTCTTTAGCATAAAAAAATTAACAAAATAAATTAACTATATTTCCCAAAATTTTGTAATTCTACTTTCTATATTTGTCTATTTGTATATATTTGTAAGTATTAGGTGTATTTTGTATCTCAAATCTCTTTTTCAATAGGCAAAATAACACTTTTTTTTTTATTAAGCGAATCAGCAGAAAAATATGTCAGAAAAAATTCTCTACAATATTAGTGTACTTGAAAATTTTGCAATTTTGCCCAGCCTCCTCTGAGTTTTGTTCATAACAAAGTCACTTTTCTATAAATATTAACCCTTATAAATATTCCGGTCCGATTCTCGGTCTAATCTTCAAAGGGATTGTTTTCAGTAAACATTTTGATTTGAAGTTAACTGGAAGGATTTGGAAGACTTACTGTTGGATCATTTACAATTATAATTAATCTTTCGGTCGCAGATTGGCGTCTTCGGCTCGTTTTGTTAAAAGTAAAGGCATTTTCAGACGTTGCAATATCGTGGAAGACTGGAATTTTAATTATACCTGTCAAATATCTGTATACAAGCTTGAAAGGTAGGTGTTGAATGGTCCCCCAAAAATACGTCATTCAGCATTACTGTGGCAAATAGTCACGGTGGGATGGAGACTCATAGGACCACCCCTATAGGAGGATGATTCGTGAATACCTACAATTTACCATTTCGAAAAAAATAAGAACACAATAGTTTATTAATAAAGACATCTATTCTTATTAAGTAGATATTTTACACAGAGTCATTTTACGCCAAACTAAGCATAGCTATACTAGTACGGAGATATAAATGCAAATGAAGACAAAATATAAAATTACTGAGCCACTTATAAATGCATAGGAAACTAATTCCTCTTCCTCAAGTATTCCATCTAAAACAGTCCTAAATTGGACAAGCAAAGATTAGCATCTTGATGTCCAGATTGGACTGCGGAATACTAATTTTGATTTCGGTTATTGCTGGTCACGTAACGCCGTGAATCATTTTAATGGCGATGAGAAATTTTGGGTTATTTTGGAAATAACAAGACGTTGACCTCGTTAAACTAAGACACAATCTCCATTCACTTGTTTAAATTAAAACAAACAGCTCAATATCATTATGTAACTTATAGAAGAGAAGAATGAGCGATGCCGATGACATAAGTAGTGTAATAAAAGAGTAAGCATCCAGAAAAACACTTTAAAGAAAGTGGAAGAAGAAAACCTGTTGCACTGACCTTGCTTTAGTATGAATGAAGAAAATCAACTTGACAGGGATAAAAAAAACTAGAAGTCTTTTGGGAAAACCTTGATTTCTTCTTCTGAGTCGTTACACTCTTGACAGAGTGATCGTGGTCGTCATGACGGGGCAGTGGCTCGCCTAACAATTTTCCGCCACTCATCCCGCAACGCTGCTCTTCTGGTGAATTCGTTGAGGCACCTATGGATGATTTGTTTTGGTCCGTCCATGTCATGGGTGACCTGCCGCGAGCTCTTTTGCCCTCAAACTTCCCTTGCACCACCAGGCGTTCTATGGAGACCTCTCCACGACGGGACGCGTAGGTACCCAAAGAAGGTGAGAATGCGTGACTGCACAATGGCTAATAGACGCTGCTTGATGCCGAGTTCTTGTAGTATGGAAATGTTGGTGCGGAGCTCGGTCCATGATACCCCAAGTATTCCTTGGTTTAGCAGTGACAATAATGCTTATGGCTGTAGGCGATTACTAAAAAACGGTTTTTGAAAATTCGCATCCCAAGTTTTGGAAAAAAAGTCTTGATGGAAATAACTTCAGACGAACTGAGTCACAGAAGAGTCTCAGTCACAGATTGAAGGAAGTAGTTTGTGCTACCAGTCCTTTAATATTTCAGTGCAAAGTATTGTTTTTGCAAGGCTGCTTCACGCGTGCCGGAATACAATAGATAGGAGTTGGAACAAACGCCAATAACAAGCACACAATCTGTTGTATTTCGGTCACGAGCGGTAGGGATGGGCTAGAACTGAACCTATTGAACAGATGTCCACTTCTTTATATATTATTTGATTCAGAGAGAATCCAGAGAATCTTGGGATTTTGAATTAGTAGAAACACACATCTTGTCAAGCTCCATTTATTATTACTTATCTGCAGCGGCGTCTTTACCTATTGTGCAGGGTGTGCGGTGCACACGGGCGCAGCGTTCCTAGGGGGCGCCGAGCGCCCCGCCGCGGCGCTCGGCACTATCAGCAGGCGCGTTGGCCGGACGCCGCACTTTCAATGACCAACGTAAAAAGGGTTCCGCTCTGCGTTCAGCGCCCCCTAGGACCGCTACGGAGCTCAACTTGGCGGGCGCGTTGGACGGGCGCCGCTCTTTCAATTATCAACGTAAAAAGCGCTCCGCTCTGCGTTCGGCGCCCCTTAGGACCGCTACGGAGCTCAACTTGGCGGGCGCGTTGGCCAGGCGCCGCACTTTCAACGACCAACGTAAAAAGCGCTCCGCTCTGCGTTCGGCGCCCCTTAGGACCGCTAAGGAGCTCAACTTGGCGGGCGCGTTGGCCGGGCGCCGCACTTTCAATGATCAACGTAAAAAAAGCTCCGCTCTGCATAGATTTTGTATAGCATCTTGAGCTCTTCTAATATTTGATGAATAACATCATAGGGGCCGACGAGCGCCGCTGGCACTCGGCGCCCTCCCCCCCCCCCTTTTTTCTCCTCATAAAGAAAGAATTTTCAAATTTTCTTTCTAAATGCATTTCTAAGCTATAATAAAAACACACCCTCCAAGTTTCATGCTTCTAGAACTTGCGGTTTAGGCTGTGCGTTGATTTTTTTTAAACCTGGCTTGTTAGGGTTTACACCAGAACACCTTGCATAATAATTCTAAATGTAGTCAACAGGACATTGTGGTAACCAAACTTATTTCTTCTTAAAAATCTCCAAGCAATAGAGTTAATTACCCATTGGGGAAATTTGACAGTTTGTTGTAACTTGATGTGCTGTTACTTGTACTTTGTATCCATTCCATTTTGAACGCGCGCTTACTAGGGGGCGCTTGGGTAATTTTTGCACACGGGCGCTACATGAGCTAGAGACGCCTCTGCTTATCTGTATAAAAGATTCAAAAAAAGGAAGTTTCCAATTTGATTCCTTGTTTTTATGTTTGGCACCGCCTTACTCCGTTATTACCGCCTTACTTAAAAAAACCTTAATTTAGTTGAAGGTTATAATTCTCAGATTAATCTCGTGGAAATCATAGACTAAGGCCTTGGGCACACTAGACGGAAATTCCGTCGCCGAACTTCCGCGGCGGAACGCAAATACATGTTATTGCATATAAAATACAAATATCAAGCACACTACGCGGAAGATCGGTCGTTCCGTCGCGGACGATAGCGGACTGCTCACTAGTTCGCGTCTGCTCGGTCGTCCGCGCACCGATCTTCCGTCAGCGTAAGATCGGCAACGTTGCATTACAGGTATTTGTATGCGACGCGCCACATTAAGCGGATAACCCGCAGTGACGACGCACACATAGGATGTTTGATACTGAACGATTTATTATAGAAGTGCAAAATAGAGTTTGCTTTTGGGACTCTAGAGAAAAGCCGGATAGAAATGCAAAGAAACGAGCATCAGCAATACATCAAATGATTGTATGGACATACGATAATATTCGAATGCTTTATCTGGATTAAGTCTTAGTTGCATATACAGGGTATGAAATTGCCCAATTTCTAGTCGAAGAGTATTTAGGGGATGAACCCAATATTTACGGTTTCTTCTTTTTTCTTCTTCTAATGCCTCATAAATAGCTATCACTTCTATCGGATCCATCACAAATTACGACCATACCGTATAAGCGCAGGCAGCCGACTGATGATCTGCCACTGAAATACAGTGTGGCTGGTATCGCATAGAACGGATTGACCGCCGCGGAAGTTCGGCGACGGAATTTCCGTCTAGTGTGCCCAAGGCCTTAGACATAGATATAGTCATTTATTTTTTTACTGCTTATACCAGTAAAAACAAGGACACTCTTAGCATCAAAATCTGTTCAGCCGTTCAGTATTTCAAGTTTCTAAACTTTAAGTACTTGCTTCATTTCCCTTGATTCTCGTATGAACGAGCAGTGTTCAGATTGTTCAGAGTATTTTAGTCATGTTCAGATTGTTTATGAGCTCTGAACATACTCGTTGATGAGTGCATGCCTGCGTGCAGTTGGACAATGGTCGTCAATTAGCAGTCCATGTAACGCCCACCCATAACGCATCTGCAATCTCCATCGTTGTCGTTTTCTTTGAATCCTCATATTTCATACTTTTGTCATTGTTTATTGGCTTACTAGTCTCAAATGAATGTATTTTTTTAAATACCAAAAAAAACTAAGGCCATTTTTGGTGAAAAATCTTTATAAATTTAGTCTTATTTAGATAATATGAAATCAGTATCCAATACCAATAAAATCATGTTTAGAATATTTATGTTCAAGACACAACAAGTGTGTTGGAATCGACCACCTCGTCTACAGAATAAAAACAGCACTGCTACGCCGAGAAACCATTAAAAAATTAGATTTTTCATTAAATAATAACAAAACATACAAAATTGAGATTGCCTAGAGCTTTATTATATCTTAAACTTCTTCAAATAAAAAAGAGGTTCTCATTTCGTTTGTATTGTTTTTTAATCGAACGCAACCTATATTATTAGATAATATACTTTTGAATCCAATTACAACAATTTCCAATTCAATACCCGAGAAAAACAATTTAAACAAATTGAAAATGCTACGAATTTGAAAAGCAAGTAACACGAAGACAATGCCGCAATCACCTCCTCAAATATGAAGCGGTATTGCTATCGATTGCATTACTAATGCACATTGTATGGACTCGCCGCCATTGTTCCACGGATATACACGGTTAGAATTATGCCGGGTTTTACCATCTTTGAATAACGCTATCCGTTCATACTATTTTAGATAATTTTGACGTCTATTCATCATTATCAGCTTGAAGAAGTCTACTGCTAAACATAGGCATCCCCTACACATTTCCAGAAAGAACGTTTCTGAGCCCATTCCGTCAGTCCATCTGGTGGGTGGGCGCCCAACTTTTCGTCTTCCGGTTCGTGGTCGCCATTCGAGAACCTTTATTCCCTAACGGTTGTCAGTGACGTCTATTATTTTAGACTAATTTTGATTTGTAAAAGGATCATATAGAAAAATGGTGGGAACAAAGCCGTAGTTTGTTACCTGTTCTTCTAGGTTGGTTGCGTGGAAACTGGCACCTAGACTCACTTAGATTTAAGACGTTTCAAAGTGATATATATATGTAATATATCTGGTTCCCATCGTACAAGCTCTGCTTTATTCGGGACTAGATAGTGTTGTATGGGTTGTTCACAATATTTATGTATTTATTTAAACCCGCTCATTTATAGTTCTCTAAAATATTTCTGTCACTGTTACTCTCTTTACTGTCAACGGATAGCCTTTGGACTTCCAAAAGCTATCCATCAGACTAATGCTGCCTTCCTACGGTGCGTGGTTCTGCAGATCATCACGCACAGCCGACGACGACGCACGGCAACGGACACAGAAAGAGCTCCTGTGGTACCGCGCACCTCGGCGCTCGAGACCGTTCCCATGGTGTGTCGTGCGAGCTGATCCGCCTCCGTGCGCAATATCACAGACCGTGGGAAGGGGCTATTAGACTAGTTTTAATCTGTCGGATAGCGATGGTAATGGTAAAATCCACCCACATAGTACAGCTCTTAGTAAAATAAATCATCTATTCTGGTAAACAATTATTTACAAATACGAATTAGCTCAAACAGAATAACTGAGGTATGGAGTATAGCGGCATAGCATAGTCTATTATTCACAAAGGCACAGGTTTATTATTTCTTGCCTGTAATTTTGTATCAATTTTCTATGATTGCCTTGGAATTTGTACTCAATACATACGGCACTAGCGGCCGCCTGCGGTTTCTCTCGGGCCGCTTCTGTAATTTTTTCGGGATTTAAAATATCTTATGTCCTTTTCCCGGTTTTAAGCTACCTCCCCATCAATTTTCAGCCACATCGGTTCAGGCGTTCTTGAGTTAGAAATATTTAACTAACACGACTTTTTTTAAGTAATAGAAGACCAGCGGGCGCCCGTGGCTTTGCTCACCTCGTTCCTCTTTTTTCGGGATAAAAAGTATACTATGCCTGTCTTCTGGTTTTAACCTCCTTATAAATGACTCTCTTCTTGCGACTTTTTCAACGTCGTCAACCCATTTGATAGGGTATCTGACATAAAAAATTGTATTCCTTAATTGCCTGCTATCAAATACAACGAACGAACGTTACAATTTGGGAACTTTTAAGACAAGAGTGAACAGATGGATTATGGCTCAGCATGCTCCATCTTAGTCTGCATCCTCACTTTCCATCAGGTGTGATGGCAGCCAAATGCTTAGCTATCTAAATAAAAAAATAGAATAAAAAATTATGCTAAAAACCAAACAAACAACCAAGTCTTTCTAATTTAATTTCGTTTACCCAAAGGGCAAAGGCCTCCAAAAAAAATGAAATATGTGAGTGAGAAATAGTTTGTCGGTAGTCAGCCACTTAACGTTGGAAACATCAAAAGACAACGCGAGTGTGAAAGCACTAACAGGCGTCTACAAATTACTAGACCCAAAACAGTGATGTTTACAGTAAATGGTAGATGTAATGAGACAGCATCTGACAGACGGCAGCTCCGTGAATGGCATTCGTTAAGGCTACATTTTCTGGGAAACTGCTGCTGTAATATAACGGCCGTTATGAGATACAATAAAACACTATTGCGTTGCCGTAACAGAACCATACCTAGTAAAAATGTGCATATTTGACGTTGGCAGCAAAAAACTACGGTTTAATTAAGTGATTAAGAGTTAGTTAATAAAACTACCATCATTATTACTTTTTTTTTATTAAAAACAAAAAAACTACATACCTACTATAGTTGCAGTAGCTTATAAAAAACACAAATTACTGTAATATGTCACAAAAAAAAGAAAAAACAGGCCTTTGCATCTATTGTATAGATGATTTATATAGCCTCAAGGGCTGGTGATTACACAAGCACTACATGCAGGACGCTTTAATGCCTGGGACAGGATTTTAGATGAAATACACATCACAAGCATACCATAATATAGCATACCTCCCTGACAGCTTAGTCGGCCTAATCCGCAGGAAAGATATGGTCAATACGTGCAGATCTCACCATGTAATATAATAATTGCAATAAATAATATGAGTATGAGTTCTAGCAATTGTACGATGTTATAGAGGCTCTCGGAGGTTGAAATCACAGAGTCATCTTTCAAATGATGTCCTCTGCGACATATGTTTATGATTTAGCGGTAGTAATATAGCGGTTACCTTTTCTCAGGTAACCAAATCGTTAGAGACAAAGAGAACGCGCTAATAGTGTGAAATGGCTGAGGAAAGCTTTTAAGTTTGATAATGAACTCTTACGAATGGTGTCGTGTTTATGGAGAAGGAAGTCGACAAATTAACATGTTGAATTGTAGAAATAATTATAATATTTTAGTCTAGCTTTCACCAGGTTTGTTTCAAAATAATATGTTCGTAATTTAATTCAAATTGGTCGAGCCGTTAAATTGTGATTAAGGCAGCAACTTTTAAATATAATAAATTATATATATAATTATTAAAGTTAATTTATTATTATCTCACAAAGTGAATACAGTAATTAATTAATTATAGAAAACAAATATCGATACAGTAGAAATACTTCGTGAGTACATTCGCCTTCAATTGATTTCTACTCATTATTGGTTTAAAAACAGCGTTAATAAATTTATAAGGCAGGAATTTAGGGCTGATGATTTTGATGTAAAAAATATGGACTGACATTCAAATTATATATATTGCAAAGGTATAGATGACTGATGTCAGCATCTTAACTTTAAGCTTTGAAACTAGTTGAACATCAGCCTCAATAATCATAAGCCAAAGATTCAATTTCCTTCAACTTCCAATTTCTTGATAGAAATGGAGTGTAATAGAATCAAAACGAGCTGTTATAAAACGCACAGTTTATTGGCACTTTATTAGCCGGTTGTAGGCAAACTGCACTCGTTTATGCTCGTAGACTCCGAACTATGTTACTTGGAGTTACAATGTAGGTACTTACGCACGGGTTGGGGTAAGATCGGGGGCTTAAACGTGTTTTTCTACATTTATGACGCTGATAATCGCGCGGCCGTAAACTCACTCGCATCAATATCAACTTTTTTGAAAATGGAACCTGTAGTTCAAAATAGAGACGCGCATGTTTTTTTTTATATAGATAGCATTTGACTGCTATCACACCTGCTAGAAATTAAATCAAATTCTTTTTTGACGGTGTCTCAATCTGGCGTAAAATAACTTTGAGGTCACAATCCAATTGTTTTGGGAGTAACCGTAATACAATAATAAGAGTAACAAAATATATTATTCATTATTTAATAAGTGCCCTCCGGGTCCCACTGCTGGGCAAAGGCCTCCCCCCATTCCTGCCAGACATCGCCCAATCTGTCAGGAAACCATCAAGCTCGTCTCGCCATATCCGTTTTGGTCTGCCGCGTCGCCTTCTCGCTGGGTCAGGATGCCAATCGGTGGCTATCTTTGCCCACAGCTCATCTGGCATACGGCAAATATGACCAGCCCAGTTCCACTTCAGCTTTTCGGCTTTCCAAGTTACATCTGCGATTTGTGTTTGTGAGCGCAGTTCTGTGTTACGGATTCTATCCAGTCGTTTGACACCTAGAATACTGCGCTCCATCGCACGTTATAAAATAAATATGAAATTTAAATCAAAATTTCCAAAAAATTGTCATAAATAATCATAACGTCAAATGAAATATTAACGATATCCGCTGATTTGTTAAATTCTAAAGTACTGAAAAGTTCTAACAAAAAATTGTCTTGATCGCAAGACGGTTGCCAGTGTCTTAACCAAACTGTTTCCATGTTGCCGCTGTACGGCCGTCATAAAGTCTGTCTTCGCTAGTTTAGGAACTCATTCGCAGCTGCAAACTGGTACTCAATATAATTATTCCTTCATAAAACGTTATTTATGTATGCAAAATATCATAAAAACGAAGGTTTAGACGCGGTTAACCAATGGTAAAACCTTATGCTACTTGACCCAAAGTGGTTTTACCTGTCCTGATAAGGGAGGTTAGGTAGGTACTTTACTTTTGAAGTAGTGTCATTACAAAATGAAAAGTAATTTATAGACGTACCTCTGAATACCTCATTAGGTTCTCAAAGAAACTTCAGTTGGCATAGGTACGTGTTAAAGCTAGGAGATCTGTTAGGTTCTTTTAGGGTTGGTTACGTGGAACTGGCATCTAGACTCACCTAGCTTTATAGTGACCCTTGAGTTACTAATGAATAAATAAATTTTTGACTTGACTTGACTTGATTGCGTTTCTTTTGTTGCAATGAAAACCTAGTCACTTCGTCAGTTTTGACATTATTATGAGCTTCGATTGCAATAAAAAACTAATTGAAATAAAACTTAGGTACTTTTGACAAGGAACGATTGCAACAAGATAAAAGATAAAGATAAAGATAAAAATGTTAATGTCTTAATTCAACCAAATCATACAATCTTTACAAGTATTTTCCGACTTATAGGAATACATTTTATTTACAACAGAATATACATTAGATAATGGTAAAAAATGATGGCAACAAAATAATGATCGGTGTTCCTTGTTAGTAACATTTATTTTTTAGCATCAAATTTTTGATTGCAACAGAGTTACACAATCACCCGCTGAGAAGATAATATTTATCTCAGGAATCGAAATAAGATCGTTTCTGTTTTATTTCCATGTTTCTTTTTCAGATTCATATTTATAGCAAAATTGAGCCCCATTAAAAAAAATACTAAATATCAAGTTTTCTTTTACGACTTCATAATTTTAACTCTCTTTTCTATGGTCAGTAAACTTTATCATAAACACATCTCTGATCAAACTAGGTAGTATCTGTAACAGCTTAATCTACTTGGTTTTGTTTGGTATAAGTTAAAAGCGAAGAAAAACATGGCATCAAAACAAACATGCTAACACAACTAGCTTTTAAGCCTTGCGCACATCTAAGCGTTCTGCGATGGGGATCAGGGATACGTTGAAATGACTGTGAAATTTGTCAGTGTTTCACTGACCACCATCCCCACTAACTAGCTCCAAATTTAGCAGAGATTCTACGATGGGAACCAGATAGCTACTAAAATACTTGTTTACAGTTTTTTTGTACAAACATACTTATAATACAATATAACACCGAGACAGTGAACAAACATCTACGTTCACCACACAAATATTTGTTCTTGGTCGGGATCGAACCCGCGCCATAGCAGAAGGCAGAGCTACTACCAACTGAGCTGAGAGGCTTTCGCTTGTACTTTCGCCCACTGCCTTAAGGATCCACCGCCCACAAGACAAGCCTCCTCGCAAAGCAGTTATAGCCAAATGTCTTATTCCCCGTAATTCGATACCTATGGCACTGGAGTAAAGAGTTACTTGTTGTGGAAGAAATAAATATGTTAGAGGTGTTGTTTTGGTAGGCACTGTAGGCCTACCGCAAGCTCTGTCTGGCTCTGGTTTTGAGTCTGTGTGAGTATTTACTAAATAAATTTTACGTCGAATTGTCTCACACTCAGTATATGGGTTTGAGTCTGTGTGAGTGTTGACTAAATAAATCTTACGTCGAAGCATCACACAAACAGTTTAATACACTGGTGAGTACTCACACAGACTCAAAATCGAAACCAGAGACAGAGCCAGACAGAACTTGGGTAAGCCTACTGAAATAGAAGAGCTTAAAGTTAGGTTAGCAATACCTAAGCAACTATTATAGCAACCAATATACCTATAATAGGTATATTGGTTATTTATGAGTATTTTGGAAAAAAGAAGATTAAGAAACGTGAGCCAAAATGTTTTATATAAGTTTTTTTTATTCAACTGGATGGAACAAGCATCAAGCTTTGGCCACCTGATGATAAGTGGTAACCATCGCCTATAACAAAGCTTTTCCTCGTAAGTCACGCACTTCAGGAACATGCCCTATGACGCACTGCTCATCAACATAAGGCATACAGATGTTCAGGCAAGTGCCAGTTCATACCAATTTGCCAACTTGCTTATTTCTTCTCGTAGAATACCTTTTATTGACTATCTCGTGTTTCTGTTGTGTTCGTACCCAGTTCATTTAATTCTTATTTACGATGCACTAACGCAGTTTACGATATGCTTTATTAGACAGGTTGTTAGTGAATTTGATGACATCTGTTAAAGGTTAGTATAATTTCCCAATTTATTATTCATAAAAACTGTCTTTATATAATTTTGTTTAATAAACATGATAGGTAATACATTAACCGATGTTTTTTTTTGTACAAGCAATTGCCTACTTGATGTTAATTGCCAACCATCGCCTATAACAAAGGATTGCCTCGTAGGTCACAAACGTCAGGAACTTGCCCTACGATGCACTGCCCTGCGTCCATCAACTTGAGGCAAACATGTTCAGCCTCACCTGCCAGTAATTTCACCGGCATCCACACTTCATGGCAGAAATGGTGGCAATGCTTTGTTTCAGGCAAAGGTTACCACTTAACATCAGGTGGGCCATACGCTTGCTCTATCAGTTGGTTGTCTTCTTCTTCTTCCTGCCCTTATCCCACTTTATGTGGGGTCGGCACAATATGTCTTCCTCCTCCATTCCCCTCTGTCAGCCGTCATCTCTGCATTCACTCCTCTCGTAGCCATGTCATCTTTCACACAGTTCATCTCTATATCAGTTATCATTCCTCCATCAGTAGATTTTATAAAACAAAAAAAATCGGTTGTCTGTAAAGTCGGTTTACTGACGATAGTTGAACGTGACAACGTCATAAGAAAAAACACAGATGTCGAACGCTGCCGAACGCGGAGGCCGATTATGCCTCTTTGTCGCTCGTTCCGCGCTCTCGCTTGCACTTCAAGCCTTAAATGAAACGCCTCAGAGTGAGGTAACGCCGCATGAGTCATGTTTTTTCGTGCGTGCAGCCGTAGCCGGCTCCATCGAATTATAAGAGGTTGTCACGTCAAAAAAAAGACTTTCATCCTCATGACAACCATGCTCGTACCAAGCTAGCCTGTTGCTCCTCAATTTTTCAAAATTTGAAATGAAAATCGTAATTCTCGAAATCTTAATTTACAAGGTTTGAGTGGTTTTTATATTTTGTTAACTGAGATAGCATAAAAAGCATTAAACATGTTGACAACAGTTGCAATAAAAATATGATTAAAACCAAGACCTTATGAAGCAAAGATGCTGTACATTTTTTGATTAAATTGCATCTTATTAATTATTTGCATAAAAACCAATGAATATATTCATCGAATGCAATTTAAACGCACTTGTTTTTGTAATAAAAAAAGCAAGATTATATTGCATGTTAAAAATAATAGACCCGATGTTAAAGGTGCAAAATAAAATAGGTTTATGAAAGCTTTAGTGCGGCTAGTAGAACATAAAACAGTAAAATATTACTGTTTCTCAAGATATGCAAATATTACCTATTTATGCAGGAAATCGACCATTCTTTGAAACTTTGACGGCTTAAGCTTTTAGAGTCAATATTGTGTGAACATAAGATGAGAGAGATAGAGAAAGATTACTGAGATATTCTAAACCTGAAGAAGTCTACAGCCAGAAATAGATCCCGTAAATTTTCAGAAAGTACCAATTCAAACTTTTCTCTTGCACAAACGGCTATCATACAATGGTAAATTAATAATAAATAAATAAATTGTGAACAATCTACCCAACACTATCTAGCCCCAAATTAAGTAGAATTTGTACTATGAGAACCAGATATAATACATACATACTACATATGAATATGTATGTATAAAAACATACTAGACTACAAAATAACACCAGACAGAGAGCAAACACTGCGTTCACCTCACAAATATTTGTTCTTACTGAAGATCGAACCCACGACCTACAGCGTATAAAGCAGAGGTCAGTAAAGCCAATGTAGTCGATCCACCTAATAAGAAGCCGTGCCGTCTTCCAGTTCATGGTCATCATTCGAGAACTTTTCACAGCAATTATCACTTATCAAACTTAAATATTCTGGTTACCAAGTAACCATTAATTCTGTAAGCCTTTGAACTCCAAGTTCTTGCTTTTGAAATGATAACAGGACCCAGGATAGCAGAAACCATGTTTGTGTCAGCCCACAATCTGACATTCCACAAATCCACAGCACCAGGTAAGTGTCATTAACAAAACCACTTAGCTATGTCTTGACAGGACCACAGGTACTTACAACTACTCGTAATTCTCTCAAATAGAATAATATCAGCAGTACTTTTGCCCGCGACTTCATTTATTTATTTTATAAACTAAGGAATCTCCATTTTAGAGATGTCAATAATTTAAAATTAAAAGATTACCACATGTCCACATCGTAAGTATCGGACGCATCGTATCACATTTTATACAGGGTAGTTTTTTGAGAAGGGTGGGAATAGCCAAGTCCGAAACCACGAGAGATAGGAAAAAGTCATGAAAGGACACGCCCTACATTTAAATAAAAAACAATAACAGCATATTTATATTTTTCAAAAATCAGATCTTCACTATTGACGGAAATTGACAAAAATAAAGACCCGAACGATTTTTCAAAAATAATTACAACCTCCAAAAATAATTGACACAATGGAATCTGTTGCTGATAAGGAACAATCATTGCGAATAAATGTTTTACTAAAGTCACCGCGTTACCAACTGAGTCGTGCGACATTTCATTTCATAAATTATTCTAAGCTCTTTGAAATCTTTTTTTACACTTGAGTAATACTTTTATTTCAATTATGTTTTACTTCAATTTGTAATACCTACTTAGTAAATAAACACAGTTTGGTTTAACAAATCAAACAAACAGCCTAACTTTCGCACGGTTCTACATAAGTACTACAGTAAACTACAAATTCCTCGGCTATCAATACTAGCTACTGTTGAGCTGAGGTATGGCTAAGTGATCTATATCGCCTCAAACTGATGTTTATTGACTCGAATCTTATGTATTAACTAGACATTGATATATATTTATGACCTAAGGGAAATAGTTGGTTCTTTTCTTGGATTTGGATTTGGAGCAAGGTCTTCTAACAACATAGGTAGGTTCATATTGAAGGCCAAAATCGAAATTGTTTTATGTTACTAACTTATACATTGTTATTGTTCTATAATATTGTCTGGCATCACTACAGGCTTTTGGATCTATTGTAGATGATTATTTTATTTAATACTCAAGCCCTTCTTGCTTTAATGCCTGGAACATTTTAGATGAAATAGGATTGCCCAGCACCTAATACCATGCTGTCAGCTTAGTCAGCCTCATCTACAGAATAGAATAGAATAGAATAGAATAGAATTTCTTTATTTGCTTGAAATAGGTGTAACAGGGTGTTGCAATTTCCTAGAAATGTTCCATATTTCGCTATATTTAGCTAATAGCATGCAAAAATATAATTAAAATTACCTAAATTACAATATTTTTATACCTAAATTTACATTTTAAAATCCATATATTCCCTAACCGTGTAAAACCCATGATTAAGCAACCAGGCGCGTAAAACACATTTAAATTTTTTGAAAGGCTGAGCTTTTATGTCATTCGGGATCTTATTAAAAATTTTGATACTCATATGATAGCAGTTTTTTTGATAGAGAGAAGTTCGCGGAGTAAACTCGTTCACTAGACGCTCTCCATTTCTAGAGTTACTACTATATATATCATTTGCTGTCGTGTATAGATACATATGTTGCCTCACAAAGCATGCAGTCTCATATATGTAAAGACAAGGAAGACTTAATATTTTCAACTTAGAGAAAAATGGTTTGCAAGACTCTAAAGGGCCAATACCGCATATGGCGCGAATACATTTTTTTTGTGCAATAAAAGCTTTATTAAAATCCATACTGTACCCCCAAATGGTCAGGCCGTATCTAAGAACGGAGTCAACATATCCATAGTAAGCCATCAATGCCGATTCTTGATTGACGGTTTTTCGGAGTCTACCTAACACGTACACAAACCGGTTAACCTTTGTGCATACTTTGTCTACTTGTTCCTTCCAGTTTAGCTTTTTATCAATAGTGACTCAAAATGAAACTGAAGCCGGTTGTATTAATTTATGGTTATTATATGTAATATTCATGTCAAATAGGTCATTAAAATTTAAGAAATGAGTTTTATTAAGATTTATATTCAAATTATTATTATTTAGCCATTTTACTATTGAGTCAATTGTAATTGCAATGTCAGATATATGTTTATTATTGTCATGATTTATAGAATTATTTGATGTCACAACTACGGAAATGTCATCAGCGAACAATATTGTATTATAGTTTGTCACTTCAGTTATGTCATTTATATAGTACAAAAATAAAAGGGGACCTAAAACACTTCCTTGGGGAACGCCAAATTTGTTATGAATGTATTTCGATTGGTGTTTTTCTACAACTTTAAGGTCACTTAAATTTGTTATCTCTACGCATTGCTCTCTGTCCATTAGGTAGCTTTCAATCCATTCTGATGCGCGTCCTCTAACTCCGTAATGACTAAGCTTGCGCAATAGAAGCTCATGTGAAACAAAGTCGAATGCTTTTGACATGTCGAAGTACAGAGCAGTTGTGATTTGTTTCTTATCAACGTTACTTACTATGTCACGAATAAGGTTAAAGATTGCTAACGTGGTTGATTTATTTCTTTGAAACCCATTCTGCTGTTCCTTAATGATTTTGTGCTTTATACAAAAATCATACAGCCGCTTATGCATTGCTTTTTCATATATTTTTGATAGTACAGAAATGATTGCTATTGGTCGATAGTTTTCTAGTTGGTCTATGTCACCCTTTTTGAATAACGGCTTTATTATAGACTTCTTTATAGAACCAGGGAATACACCATTCGTGAAAGATAAGTTAATAAGATAAGCTAGGACATCGCTTAACTCGGCTTTGGCTGCTTTTATTATTTTAGTAGCAATACCATCGCTACCTTCTGTATTTGTATTATTAAGAGAAGTAATTATATTTTGCACTTCTTTTGAAGAAACTGGATTAAGGAATATGGTGCTAGATACTTCTTTTATTCTTATAATTGATTGATTTGGTTTTAAATAATTTGCATTTACTTTATTTGTCAATTCTATAAAATAACTGTTGAAAGCATTTGCGATACCCATAGGATCCTTGATACGATTCCCATCTACATTGAGTAATTCTTTAATACATGCAGGAGGGTTTAGTGTAGTATCTTTTATGACATTCCATGCAGTCTTGCATCTATTGCCACTTTTCCTAATTATCTCACTATTCCTTGATTTTTGTGAATGTATAATACATTTCTTTAATACTTTTGCGTACTTGAGATACCTACACTTAGCCGTGGGTGTTTTTTCCCTGTAGAATTTTAAACGTAACGATCGTTTTGTTCTGCAGCTCACTCTTAAACCTTTGGTAATCCACTTAGCTTTTTTTTTTGTGTCCACTCTAATTTGTTTTTCTGGGAAACAAAGTCTACAAAGCCATTTTAATGTACTTTGAAATTTAATTAAAGACGAATTGGGGTCACTATCTTCATAAACATCAGAAAAAGACAAATTCGCAACATGCTGTCTAAATTTTTCAACATTTTCGTCAGTGTACAGTTTTTTTCTTATATACCATGAACTAATGGGGGTTTGCTTTGTGTTAACTTTAAAACTCAAAAGTTGAGCCATTTCATGATCGGATAGACCTAGTGGTAAAACAGTGCCGACCGCGTTTTCTATATTTCCAATTATATGATCAAGACAGGCATCTCATCTTGTGGGGCTAGATATGTATAATCTTAGGCAGAAATTACTCAAGAGGTTTGAAAAGGTGATTGTTTCCTTGTTTCGTTTTAATGTGTTAATATTAAGATCTCCAGCAATAATAATTTTTGTTTTACTATTATTTTTAAACAAAGAGTGCAGTAGACAGTCAAGTTTATCAAAAAAATTATAGATATTGGATGCTGGTGTTCTGTAGATACATATAACTATAATCTTTTGACTAGTTATCTTTAGACCACAACATTCAAACACATTAGGTAAAGCATGTGAATTCAAATTTAAGTCTTTATAAGCAAGCCCTTTCTTTAGTAAAATACAGACTCCATTTCTCTTTTTATCTCTTGAGTAAAACGTTGCCATGTCGTAATTACGGATATTTAAATTTTGTTCGCTACCTGATTTTAAAAAGGTCTCTGACAAGCAAATGACATCTGGCTCTTTGCCAGCACTTTTCAAATCCAAAATGGAGAGCTCTAAAAGTTCACGCTTTGCCAGTACACTAGCTATGTTTTGGTGTAGTATTCTGAATTCTGCGTCTTTATGAACGAAAAAACTCTTCTCTTTTTTGAGTGTCAGGTGTTGGCTGAGGCCTACCTTCATTCTTTTGGGTTGTCACTTTTGAGAAATAGTATGGTATAGTGCCTTTTGCTGCTATATCACTGGTTTTACGACTTGTCATTAATTTACTTACATTTAATTTCTCATGCATTATATTAAAATAATATTCAATAGTCCCTTTTTTAGTTGTACAATTCAAATTTGATTTAAATTCACTTTTTACATTAACGCCATTCTTATTTATTTTAGATTTCACGAAAGTTAAATATTTTGCATTGTAGTCATACTGGTCAATAATCATGTTAATTTTATTACATAAAAGATAGAAACTAGCATTTGAGTTCTTGTCAAAATCATTACTTAGCGATGCAAATGTACAATTTTTAAACTTAGTACTAAGTAGTTGTAAGGTATCATTAACTTTAACCTCATTTAAGAATTTATTTCCGGATACACCTAAAACAACTACAACATTAACAGTAGTCAAGCGTTTCAAAATGTGACTGAGTTCAATAATAATGTTCCTAGGGTTATCATCCTGTTCACCGATCGATATTATGACTTTATCAGATTTTGTTGGGCTGTACATATTAATTGTTTTACTAATTTCTTCTGATGAACCATGTGGTTTCACAAAGGATGTGATTTTATACTTGTCATATGGGCTATTTTCACGGGACCTGATGAGTGCAGTAGATAAGCCAACACACTGTGATCCACCAAAGATATAAATATATTTTGGTTTGTTCTCTTGTAAACAGGTTTCATTAGCATTTTCTTTTACTTCTACATCTCTTTGTTCTGGTATGGTTATCTTCTTGTGTAAGGTGTCCGCTTCGTTTGCATCAGTTTGAAATTTTCTGTTAGATATTTTATCTGTGATTTCTTGTCCCTGTAGATTTGTAGGTGCTGTCAGGGCCGTAATTTTTTTCTCAGTTGGTTGTTCTTGGCCTCGCGGAGTCTGTTCTCTAGTGAAAGTGATCTTCTGTGGCGTATCTGCTTTCATAAGTGAACTGCGCCTTCTTGGGCTACTAACTGGTTCCGTGAGCACCTGTTTGAGCCGCTTGATTGTCGTTACATTTTCTTTTATTTGTTTCTGCAGCTCATAACTTTCTGTATTTAATCTTTCAATTTCTAGTCGTGCAGTAGCAAGTTCCATATTTAATTTGTCTATCTCCTTCATGTGTTCTTCTTCCTTGTCGTAGTAATGAGTAGATAAATCTGGTAAGCTATGCAAGGTCGTATCGTTTTGACCGGATAATATAGAGTTTTCCTCGTCGGAGCTGTGAAAAGATGTGTCAACAACCAATACCTTGTTTTGTCTTTTGCGCGTTACCATGGGTGCGGTATGTTTTTCAACTGTGAATGGTGTATTCTTCAAAGATGATATAGGTTGTGTCTCAAATTCGGCTGGCTGCAAGCACAAGCGGCATCGCCAATCTTCTTTATGAGTTTTTGTCATTAGATTAAACCTCTGTGTGCTGATGCTTTGGCATGCGATGTCATAATAAAAATTGCACGTTGAACATCTAAGATACTCTCGATCCTTAATAATCTTTTTGCATTTTCTACACGTAACTGATTTTTTCCTTGTAAGCATCATTTTAATTGTTTAAATGTGGAAAAACCAACCATAAAGCAACAAAAAAAAATATATGAAAAAATAAGTGCAAAAAGTTGTCTAGTATAACCGGGAATCGAGGTCACTCCTGGTGCGGTGATATCGTAATTCAGTCGCCACCTCGACCACTGAACCAAAGGTGCTTGTAGCGTAATAATCGAAATTAAAAGATGTAAGGAAAATAAATTCCAAGGCACGTAGTTCAACAGGTGATTCATGCAAAATGCCAACTCATGCACGGACAAAGTTTTTGCACTGTCACTAAGAACTTCACGATAACTTTTTGCTGATTTCACTCTTGATTCTTCGCTAAATCAGATGATTTTGTCACACAATATAATGTTTTACATTGTCCATACGCCAAAAACTGTTTATTTACGCGAATAATAACATTATAAGGGTTTGCACTTTTTCCACTTTTTCACGTTTATTTTACGTTCACTTCGTGAGATAACACTCTCACCTATGCTTTATGATAGTAGTGATATAAATAAGTATTATTTTTAACTAGTTACTAGTTTTAAGCATTTTATTTTTATTTTTATGTACGGAGCCAATGTTTACGTGACAGCAGCGCCATCTGTCGCAGGCTGATTTTTCAACAACTTTGCTGTAAAAAATGATTTTACAGCAAAGAGATGGTCAATACCTGCGAAACTGGCTAAGCCATGGGTTTCCTCACGATGTTTTCCTTCACAGTCTGAGACTACTCAAACGGTGTACATCGATTTTTCGAACAGAAAAATGCTAAGTACACGAATGGGTTCAAGCCCACCTTCGTTCTCCGGCCACACTGATCTGCTGTCGTCGTTGGCTGCGCCTTCACCGCTCCAACGTACCTACTGCTATCTGGTTGCTGAGCCAGCGTAGTCTTCTTCTGCTTGAACTGGACCTCAACGGCAGCGGTCCATCTCTGCTCTTTGCTAAGGCCAGTGGCATATTACTGTTTGTTGGGTTTTGCAACGTGTTCGGAAGCGAATAGGACCCCCCTCCCCCCTAAATTCTGCTCTCTCTTCTTTCACTAAATAAATTGTATCTTGCTCCTCCTTTAATAATTAAATTTTGTTTACTTTATCTCTCTTCTTTTATTTATTAGCCTACCCTCTCAGCTAAAGTAGGTTAGGCAATTCAGAGAATAAGTTACATTGGAAGATACGATATGATTAACAAAACGATTACATTGGAAGGTACGATAAGAAGGATCGAAAAGCTAGTACCATTGAGCCACCAGCAGTGCACTCTAGAACCAAAACAACATGTAATTTAATAAGACCTAAATTCATTGAATCGCTAAGAGCTAGCACAAACAGCTTTTTGCCCAGCGCTAAATACATTTTGATTGCGTTTCGAGTAAATAGTAGATACAAAAACTATCGGCGTGGCCGCATTCCGTATTGTAATAGAGGCGATAAGTTAGTAATCAATTTGCAAGTCGGTACAGACTATTGTAGATAACTTAAATTGTTTAGAAGTATTTTGATTGGTGTGATTGAGGAGCGATCGAGAAGTATACTTCTTTTGATATTTCTTTGAGTTTGATGAGGTTTCTAATAAATTCAAATTTTCATTATTTAGTTTTATCACAAGGATCACTTTTTGTAAGTACCTACCTAACACTTTGAGTAATACTTTGTGTAGTTTTATTATATTTGTCTGTCTGTAGGTCTGTCTTTTCCTTGTCACAGCCGTTTTCCTTGAGTTTTATTACGCGGTAATATGATTAAAAATAATATAAAATCATCTCAATATTTTTTTCAGGTTTTATCTTACACTTATGAAATAGTGGAAGGAATTCGTTTTATTTGTTTGATGGAAAAAATGCCACAACATTTAAAAAAATGACAAAATAGTTGGTGCTAAAGACAAGGCCAATAGATCAAGAAAGAGCCAGAGTTTTGTCAAATAACAACTTAAAAGTTGTAAGTTTACTTCTTAAACCAAAAACGCCTTGAAAGGCCAGCTGATAATTTTGTATAGAAAATATCTGTAATTCTTGTTAGCTGAACAGTAGACCTGTATAATTTTTAGATAAATAAATATAGGGAAATACGTGTGTTTGTTGTAAACATTTCTGTACCTATCTACCTAGGCAGCTAAATTGGGACATACAAGATTGTGGGCATGAGTTGAATATGCAAAATTATTACATACAGCCATACGAAAAATAGTCATTGAAAACAACGTTTGGTTTTTCAATATTACCTAGATATTTAGTTACCATAACTTTAAGGTCTAAAGATGTTCGATATTTTTCTCGGAACCTTCTTGGTGTGTTACCTACTTTTAGTCGCGCCATTTTCTTTTTTGCATTTCCTCGCTGAGGTGGGATGAAAAGTTACGTGTTGCACTCGAGTGCAAAGATTTTTCACCTTGTGCTCTTTTGATTCCTTCGCCAACGCTTAGGATACTAACTTTTAAACCACTCGCTACGCTCGTGGTTAAATTTAAGAATCCTTCGCTTGCTCGGTCATCAAAATTGAGCACGCGGTTAAAAAGCAGCTTTGCACTCTTGTATAACAAATAACTATTTTATGCCGTAACTGTGACAGACATGCAGATGTGATAAGTGATCACCGTCAACCAATAACTTGTATTCTTTTTAATTCAATTTTCAATAACTCGCTTTATGTCTTCAAGTTAAAATTATATACAAATTGAAACAATTATTGTATCAAAAAACCCCTGACTCATGCCTTCAACGCTGTCATTAAATTTAAAAACTCCATACAATTTTCCATTAAAACCATAGCCCACAAATTAGTAGCCCACGGCTGTGTTTTTAGCTTACCGTGCAATTGCAGTTAGAGTTACGTCTGCACGGCGGAACCCTGAGAGTCGACAGATGGTTCCGTATTGATGAGGAGGGCAGAAAGGTATTTTGGATGTGGTATTTTATGTTGGCTTTGAGGAGCTATTTTGCTCATCATGCCGATGACCTGAGGGTCTTCGCCAAACTTAAATGACACCAATTTTAAGTTACAACCTTTCTTTTATTAATTTAAATAAAAAAAGAATCATCAAAACCGGATCTATCTAGCAGCTTCCTTTTTTGCCCACTTTTTGGTTTTTAGAGGCAATACTACTATAATCAAAAATCTTCGACGATAAAAAACCCTCTATAGTCATATACCAACGGACGCTTATAACGCTTCGCTTGCTCGGTCAATGATTTAGAATAAACATTTACCTACATTTAAACTCATTTAAAAAAGTGAGTGAAAAATGTTAAGCTACATCTAAATCCATTCAAAAAAGTGAGTGAAAAATGTTAAGCTACATTTAAATCCATTCAAAAAAGTGAGTGAAAAATGTTAAGCTGCATCTAAATCCATTCAAAAAAGTGAACTTAAACTTTGTTATTAGTTTTAGTTGTGTTTCAAAACTGTGATAGCAAAAGCTTGCATAATAAAATGAGCATTTCATACTACCTCCTGCAAAGTTTATCACATCAACGTAAAACTGTAGGTTTATTAGCCTATTTCGTAGCAAGGTGGTGTTTTTCTAAGGGGGCAATCGCCCTACGCCATAAAAAATTTACACCCCCCGAAGCCTTTGCTTAGCATTGGTTTTCTTTCCGACTTCGTTTTAAATTTTTAAACGGTCTTAAGTTTTTATTTTCGAGTTTCGTTGCTAAATTGAAAATCGGACGAAGTAGGTACAAAATACAAATTCAATTATCTCATATACCAACTGGGATGTTGTCTTTGTGGCCCGAGTTTTGCGTCCCATTGACACTGTGACCCATTTTGCATTATTTTCATTGTCGTTGTGGCCCAATCTCAACTTGATGAACATTCTTCTTATCGTGTCACTGGTTTTTTCGAACCAAGTGTGGTGAAAGGATATACAGTGTGCATGAGGCTCCTCCTGCACTTTACTTTCGAAATTTTTAGGTTCTACGACATGCCGGTTTCCTCACGATGTTTTCCTTCACCGTTTGAGAGCACTGGCATGGTGTATATACCTTTTTCGGCAGGAAAACTCATTGGTACACGAATGGTTTTGAACCAACCACCTTAGGATCTAAAGACGGGGCCGCTGCAGTTAGGCCGCCAGCGCTCTTAAAGAGTCTTTTTTGTTCACTCACTCTACTCTTATCACTCTAATGTAGCTCTATAATGTATCTATATCTAGCTCAATTGTTAGTTACCGAATATACTTAGCTCATAACTCATTTATTGCGAAATACTGTGCAGGATTTATCTTAAAAAAAGGCACGGAACTCCTCATCCGTAAGTGTGACTCGCACTTGTCCTTCTCAAAGTCCCAAGTCGGGAGTTACGTAACTAATAGAAGTTCTCGATTGATTGGTGTGGATTACAGAAGTTCGACTGCGGGCGCTTTTTAACGGTTTCTTAAGCTCTTGTTTCCAAAAAGCGGTGAACGTTATATCTTCGTCGTTTGGTCTTACTAACTATTCTGTATGCTATGGTTACGACGATGCTATATCACGAGGTTCACAAGTTTAAATAACAGGTTAATTGATCGTGCTTAGTATTTACATACTACTTTGAGTATAGCTGTCTCACTTGCTCTCTTCTATCGTTGTACACACCAAACAACAAGGTGTTTCTTATAGTTTAATTAATGTAAATAGCTTCTAGCGTAGTAATAGACCTGTGACAGTGTGGTATACCTAAAGAAAGCAAGTATCTATCATAAACTCATCCCCATCAGCCTGAAAAATTCTACTCCTGGAAAACATATTAGCACTGCTGCCTTCTCCATACACAAAAAATCGGTTGTCTGTAAAGTCGGTTCACTGACGATAGTTGAACGTGACAACGGCTTATAGCTGTCCACGCGGACGCATCGCTCACTCAAGTAGGAGAGAGACAGATGTCGAACGCTGCCGAACGCGGAGGCCAATTTTGCGCCTTTTTGTCGTTCATTCCGCGCTCTCGCTTTCACTTCAAGCCTTAAATGGAACGCCTCAGAGTGAGGTAACGCCGCATGAGTCATTTTTATTCGTGCGTGCAGCCGGCTCCATCGAATTATAAGACGTTTTCACGTCAAAACAGTTTAGACCGCCTGCCCATAATTTGCACAATATCCATCATCTATTCGTTCTAAACTTGGTCTACGGTACGTGGCCGCTATCCAAATACCTTTATTCCACGGTTGTCAGAAAGAATATATTAACCTAACAAAAACCATCGTTGCTCGATCAAACCAGGGACTCAAGGCCAGACCGTATGGGTCAGTATAAATAATGCATTACGTCAGCTATTTGACGCAAGATTTTATAACTTGCTTGACTTTTACGACCGACATGACGGTCACCATTTTATGGAGCATCAAAACTTTAGAATAGGGGTTGAAAGTCCGCCTTAATTTTTCATTGCTCGATGAATTTTCAATACTTTTCTTCGTTAGTTTTTATTTATTGATTGGTTAAGTTTGAAAAGTAGGTTTAGGACCTAGTCCATTTTATGTTTTCAGTTTTAGTATATAGTGACTTCAATAAAAATGAGAAGAATAAGTTTATTAAACATCAACACTTACAAACCATTGGTCATCATCATCATCATAAGCCTGAAGAAGTCCACTGCTGGACATAGGCCTCCCCTACACATTTCAGGAAGAACGATTCTGAGCTCTTTCCATCCATCGACTTCCCGCCACCACTTGTAAAAACCATTGGTAGTTTACACTTTTTAACTATTAGGTAGGCTGCTGATGACGTACGCAAATGATAACCACTTTCATTTATATTGGTTGATTCATCAATACCATAACAAATACTGTAGACAAGTGAATACACGACCATCACTCAGAGTATTCAAACGCTTTGAACACAAACACTTTGAATACAAGCCACGCCCGTAGCTTGTACCTCATTATACCGTGGGGTATTGAATAATGTGCATCAAAAGAGGTGTATCACATTTCGAACATTATTAAAACGGAAATTCCAGAATAACGTTCGAGATGGGAAGTTTGAGCGAACCCAAGGTTGCTTATTCAATCTTCAAAGCAAGAGGGAGATAGATTACCTATGTTTATTTTGTCTATGGTGCTTTTATCATTCGATTAATTCTTTGTTCATTTTTGCCTTTCATTTGGCACCTTTCACTCGAAATGAAACGTATGAACGAAAAAAAAATGAGAACACACTTCTCCAGAAGAGATTTCGTTTGACCTAATGAAGACCCAGGATAGGCATCTTTGGATAAGAATAATTAGGAGAGGGACAATAAGATGGGACAAGGCCCGAATAAGAAGAAGAAATGACAAATAAATTAAGGCATGTATATGTTATGGACCCGGTGATTAATGCGGGCATTTTTCATAATGTTCGAGCATTATGCATAATGTCTAGCTCTATCGGGCTAAGTGATAAATTCTTCATTATTTATAACATTGCACGGTCATTATTATAATGCTACATGACAATTGGGCAATTTGATAATAAACACTTTAAAGTCGCTTAAAAGACGTAGAAAGCCCCTCCTTTTGACAGCTAAAACAGTAGGGAAGCTTCCCCTAAAATCCATTTCCCAAGGGCATAAAAAAAACTTAACAAACTAACCTGCTCAAGTCGGGGTGCCCCTTGTTTGGCTCTGAAATAGCTCAGCCAGAAGCTCGCGAGGTCTTCCCTGAGCGGAGCTAGCTAAAAAATAGTAATTAAATATGTTTGTATTACTCTGCCCAAAAGGTGATGGACAATAATGTATAATGTCCGGCCAATTTGATTATTTGAATAGTCATTATCAAATTGCCCACTCCGATTGGGCATTTTTCATAATGCGGACAATCCACACAACACTATCTAGCCCCAAATAGCAGAGCTTGTACTATGGGAACCGGATAGCTGATGTAATACTTAAATACATTTTTTATGTAAATACATACTTACAATACAATATAACACCCAGACAGAGAACAAACATCTATGTTCACCACACAAATATTTGTTCTCGGTGGGGATCGAACCCACGACCTACGGCGCAGAAGGCAGAGCTTCTACCAACTGAGCTGACAGGCCAGTCAAATGTATACATTCAACATCGTTTTCTAGCGATACAGCATAGATGGCCTGGTTAAGTTGTCGCGTCACATCACAGGCCACGGGCGAGATAACACGGGTAGCTGGCATCCTGTTTTGTCATGAGATAATCACATAATCTACGCGGCAGCTACTTACTGGTATATCTGATTCTAGGTAGGTGGCACGCTTTGGTAGGTATCATGCAGGCAAATTGAAATAGCTGGATCACTGTGCCATTGAAAGAACACACAGACGGAATTCCCCATTATTTTAAAGTAACTTGATAATACTAGTAACTCAGAAACTATGTATTCTCTGTCACTTGAATACGTTTTTTAAGTGTTTAAGACTTGTTTTAAGAATGATTATGTACTCAAACTGTGTTTGTTTATTTGTTAATTATATAACTATGTACTATGTTACTTTAAGCTGGCACACAGATGTATGGGCCTAGGCTGTTAGTTTGTAATGTTTTGATAAATAAATAAAAAATAGTTAGAAAGAAAGAAACAAAATATATTCATGACTTGGGTTTTTTTACTCAAATAATAGCTGGTGGAACAAGCATTTTGCCAACTTAATCATCGTTTATAGCGAAGCAGTGCTTAGTAGTTCACGCACGTCAAGAACGTGCCCTACGATGCACTGCTCAACAACTTGAGGCTTACAGATTTTTTGCTTTACGTGCCAGTAATTTCACCGACACCCATACCCTTCAAACCGAAACACAGCAATGATGCTTCACGGCAGAAATAAACATAGCTCAGTTGGTAGTAGCTCTGCCTTCTGCGCCGTAGGTCGTGGGTTCGATCCCCACCGAGAACAAATATTTGTGTGGGTAATTATGTTACCCACACAATGTTTGTTCTCTGTCTGGGTGTTATATTGTATTCTAAGTATGTATTTACAAAAAAAAAATGTATTCAAGTATTATATCAGCTATCCGGTTCCCATATTACATGCAAGCTCTGCTTAGTTTGGGGCTGGGTAGTGTTGTGTGAATTGTCCACAATATTTATTATTATTATTTTTATAGTTTTTTTTTCCTCAAAATATAAATATTTTGGTGATAATGAAGCTCACGGGCCTAAGCCAAGTGCGAATCATGTTTGAATTGTCACATTTGTGTCGTCTTGCAAGAACTTCCTGACAATCCGACATGTATTTAAGATAGCAGCTTTCTGCATTGTTATGTAGGTGTTTTCAGGTATATCAATTACTTTGAGATATTGGTGAATGCATTTGGGTACGACTCCAGTGCTGGAGAGCACCAGTGGCACAATATATACTTTATTTAGCTTCCATATTCGTATTATTTCTTCTTTTAGTTCCGTGTATTTATGTATCGTGGACTGCCTCCACAGCTCAGTTGGTAGTAGCTCTGCCTTCTGCGCTGGAGGGCGTGGGTTCGATCCCCACCGAGAACAAATATTTGTGTTGTGAACACAGATGTTTGTTCTCTGTCTGGGTGTTATATTGTATTCTATGTATGTATTTACAAAAAAAAAAGTATTTAAGTATTATATCAGCTACCTGGTTCCCATAGTACAAGCTCTGCTTAGTTTGGGGCTAGATAGTGTTGTGTGGGTTGTCCGCATTATTTATTTTTATTTTTTATTTTTTATTTTCTCTGTAATCGTTTTTTGTAAGTTATGTGTATTTGGTACCGCAATATCTACTATGTAAGCAATTTTATTTATTTTATCAATTAAAGTTATGTCTGGTCTGTTATTATGTATCGTTTTATCTGTAAGTATAGCCCTATCAAAGTACATTCTGTGGCTGCTGTTCTCCAGCACAGGTTTTGGGGAGTATTGATAGTATGGTGCGAGTTTACCGTGTATTAGTTTGTGTTTGACGGCAAGTTTTTGATGTATGATGTGTGCTACTTGATTATGTCTGTGTGTATAGTCTGTTTGTGTGAGGCTAGGACATGCGCTGGTGATGTGTTGGATCGTTTCAGGGAGACGGTGGCACTTACGGCATTTATCATTATGCATAGTTGGATCTTTTATAATGAACTTTCTGTAGTTTCTCGTATTAATAACCTGATCTTGAATCGCTATCATGAAGCCCTCTGTTTCTGGGAAAAGTGAACCGAACTTAAGCCACTTATTAGAGGCTTGCAGGTCTACATGAGGTTGTTCCAAATCATGCACATGCCTTCCATGTAGTTCTTTATTACGCCAGTTTGTAAGTTTTGCGGCAGTATTTTCATACGTGGTTAAGAATTTACAGTTTGTATCTATTAAGTTTAGTGGTGTATATTTATTATCTGAATGTGTTATGGCTAAATGAATTTGACTAGATTTTGATTTTTCGTAAAAGAAATTCCTAAGATTTTTAATTTGCCCCTCCCACAAGTTCTTTAGATCAATCAGTCCTCTACCGCCTTTTAACCGTTCAATAGACATCCTTTCAATTGCCGATTTGGGATGCAGGTAATTGTGTTTGGTAAGCGTTGATCTTGTCTTCATTTCTAGTTTCTTGATATCAGTCGCAGACCACTTTACTATACCAAACGAGTACGTTAGAATGGGTATGGCATAGGTGTTCAAGGCCTTGAATAGGTTTTTAGAGTAAAGTGGTTTCTTGCAGATCTGATTTACTCTGTGGAAGTATTCACTACGTAGGTCTTTTTTTATTTGATTATGATTGATGATTCTTCCTTCCTGCAGACCCAGATATATATAAGTTTCATTTTCTTCCATGAGAGTAAAATAGCTATCCTGCACATTCCCAGTTCCGTTACTCTCCATTTTTCCCCGCCGTAAATGTAATGTTTTACATTTATCTAAACCAAACGACATGTTTATATCTCTACTGAATTGTGCTGTTGTTCCTATGAGTGTTTTCATTTCTTTTTCAGATTTAGCAAATAACTTGATATCGTCCATATACATAAGATGG
This sequence comes from Thera obeliscata, assembly GCA_947578465.1. NCBI lineage: Eukaryota > Metazoa > Arthropoda > Insecta > Lepidoptera > Geometridae > Thera > Thera obeliscata. Next base: position 13,673,214 of record OX387912.1, on the reverse strand, counting down.
CTTATTGCTGTATGTGATGTTATTTTATAACCATAGTTTGAGTTGTTAAGTAAACTAGACAACGGATTGAGCGCCAGACAAAACCACAATGGGCTTAGAGAGTCTCCCTGAAAAATGCCATTTGAAATTGGGATTTCATCTGTGGTTACCACGTGGTTCTTATTGGAAAGTATTAAAGTAGTCCTCCAATTACCCATAGCATCTTCCAGAAATGTTATTATGTCTGGGTTTACCTTGTAAATCTGTAATACACGAATCAACCATGAATGGGGTACGCTATCAAAGGCTTTTTTATAATCAATGTACGTTAGATGTAAGTTACGGTTATGAGAAGTGGCGTGTTTTAGTATGGTGGAATCAATAATCAACTGTTCTTTGCAACCTCTGTGGCCCTGCCGGCAGCCTTTTTGTTCTTCTGCGAGAACGTTATTTATGTTTAAATGCTGATTTATTTTACACGTTATACAAGATGTAATTAATTTATACAAGGTTGGTAAACAAGTTATGGGACGGTATTGTGAAGGATCAGCTGTGTTATTACTTTTGGGTAGCATGTATGCTATTCCTCTCGTGGCAAAATATGGTAATTCTTCTGTACCCTTTACAATATCCGATATAGTTCTCGCTAAAATATCGTGAAGTCCAGATAACTTTTTGTACCAAAAGTTATGAACTCCGTCTATACCCGCAGCTTTCCAGTTTTTCATTCTACGGGTCACTATCTCTATGTCTATTTTGTCTATCTCTGAGAACTCCATCTCATCTATTCTTTCCGCTTTAGCTTCCTCTACTTTTATCCATTCAGCTTGTTCGTTGTGTTCCTGTTCTTTTTTCCAGATATTCGTCCAATATTCCTTAAGATCGTTTTCGGTGGGGATATCTATAACACTGTTGTTAGCAGGATTAATTTTAAGAGACCTGTAAAAACCTTTTTCGTTAGATGTAAACATTTTATTATCCAATTTACGTTGTAATGCTTTGTTGTAACGTGCAAGTCTTTGTGATTTTAGTGTCAACTTTTGTTTAAGTGTGTCTAAAAATTCTTCTGGTCTAACATTATCTTCTTCGTGACTTGAATGAATTTTGTACTTTTCAAATATGGAATTAACTTTTTTAACTAAACTTACGTGTCTATTTTTATTAATGTACTGCGTTACCCTACCAATATCAGCTCGGAGGCTTTTGATGTCGTTTTCCAATCGAATCTGCCATGGTGGTTTATTTATCAGTGGTTTTGGTTTTTGACTAGTATCGTTGGAGATTTTATACCCAAGTTGTGTGGATATAACTACAGCACTACAGTATATTAGCGTGTGGATATTTACTAAATTAGACTCGTTTGGAAAAAAACCTGCCAAGAATGTTTTGGTTGAACATGTGAACTAATTCGTACAGCTTTCGATTTTCCCGTAAGCGTGGCAGCTTCGGCCGGGACGCTGGGTCCATTTCTGAGTATAAGGTCAGAGCAGATTGTAGTTGATCTATTAACTCTGGAACTAAAATGTTGGTGTCTACTGCATACTGCGAGCTAATATTCGTTTCAGGTAAATGTGACAGAAATTCCTCAGGTGTTGGTGTTTGAGTTGAACGCACAGGTGGTACAGTGGATAAAGTGAGCGGAGAAACTGTTCTAATACTGTCGCCAACTGGATCTTGCGTGCTAACTTCAGTATGAGCTACTCCATGCGCTGTTATAGCTATCGAAATTTCATTCAACTCCTCTTCTGAGCGTAGAAGTTCAGAAACTTCACGTTTTAACCCGCTGATTTGCTTGTCTGATAAAAGCTTGTTTCTAACTATTACTCTTCTTTGGTCTGCTATTCTTTGGGATGATACATCCAATGTGGGATATTTTAGTTTAAATTCATCGAATAGTTTTTTGCAATACATCGTCTTGTCAGTTTCTAATTTGGTGATATATAAGTAGGTACGCATAATGAAAGTATTAATATCGTCATCCCATTTCATGCGCACCCTTGGTTTGCCCGCTTTGGTGGTCACAGGTTGAGTGGCAATTGCCTCCTGCGAAACATCCTCAGCTGGGGTGGTTGCTCTACTACTACTTCGTGTATTGCGGCTAAATGCCAGTTGTTCTGGCTGCCTTTTGGACTCGGTTGAAGAAACCGGTGATTTCGTCGGAGAAGAAAGAAAAGGAAAAGACGGAGGAGAAGGAGAGAAATTGTTAGATTTACAATTTAGATATGAAGGTGGAGAAGAAGGTATTGATGAGAAAAGAGATGAAGGTGAGGATAAAGGTGAAGATGAAAGGGTTTCTTGACACTTTTCAACCCTATCTGTGCGGCTGCACTGGCTCCCTTCCTCAATGGAAGCTAGCCGCTTTACTCCCTCACTACGCTTGCTCGTCGTGCTGCGACATGCAGTGCTGGCAGATGTGCACCGGACTCTTTTTAGCGGCCGTAGGTTGTACCTCCTGTTGGACTCACATTGTTCGGGTTCCCCGGCTGAGGGCCGTCCATTACCCTCGCCACCGATGGCTTGCATGCTGTAGCGTCCAGCATCGGCTCCAGACGCGCCCCGACGATCACCCTCGGGAAGCGACCATATACTTACTACTTTCTTATTCGTCTCCATATTGATGGGTTTGCCATTGCCCTTTTTAGTCACTTGCCCTTTGATTACTTATCCCACGACAGGTCCGCGACAAGCACAGACCGCACAATCGCTGCTCTCAAGCGCCACATTTTGTAATAAAAATGTGGCGCTTGCCAACAACGACCGCAGTCCACGTCTGTCGCGGACCTGCCGAGGGACATGCAATCAAGGAGCCGCTTAGTTATTACGTTGCGAGTGTCCGCCCCTCACGTGGCATAGGTGTTTAGCACGGACGTAAGGTTGGGCTTTGAGGGGCTTATTATTATTATTATTATTATAGTGGTAAGTAGTGCTTCCCCGGACGAGCTCTTAACAAAGAGCTCTTTTTCGTAAAAAATCGGTTGTCTGTAAAGTCGGTTTACTGACGATAGTTGAACGTGACAACGTCATACAGCTGTCCACGCGGATGCATCGCTCACTCAAGTAGGAGAGAGACAGATGTCGAACGCTGCCGAACGCTGAGGCCATGCGTGCCTCTTTGTTGCTCGTTCCGCGCTCTCGCTTGCACTTCAAACCTTAAATGGAACGCCTTAGAGCGAGGTAACGCCGTATGAGTCATATTTTTTCGTGCGTGCAGCCGGTTTCATCGAATTATAAGACGTTGTCACGTCAAAAATCTAAACTATCGGTGAGCTTATATTTATAGCTTTTGCTAGAGTCGTTTGTAGTGAGCAAGCTGATATATCAATTGGTCTGTGGTGTCGCTGGTAAGGGGAAGGCTTATTAAATCCAAACTGAATTCCAGCTTCCAGTTGATCTTAGTTTATTAGCGGTGTACGTCAAACCTTTGATAAAGGTCGTGGGTTTGAATCCGTAAACGAAACGTTTATTAAATTGTCATTAAATTTTAATTACAATACTTAAGCCTGTTATTGTATTAATTTAGACCATGACAGGAAAGCAGAAATCACTACCAACTGACCTTGGTTCTGATGAAGTCAGGTTCAGTGGATTTTGAAGGTGACTTTTGCCTTTTCATAGAGCTTCAATCATCTTTCATAGGAAACAGTAAGCTATAAAGTTCTTGCCATAATAAACCTTTATAAGAACCCTTAGTCTTCCAAAAAAACCTCATCTCATCATATCCTGCAGTTTTCCCTACCAATATCCATCAGTGTTTTCGCTTACATCATTGTCTTAGAAGATAAGGTCCCCTTCTCAATCTTCCTTAGTCTTTAATTCCGTAAGTAGGCCGGGCGTCATCGTAATGGCACCTACATCAAAACACAGGCTTTGCACCATCTCTTTCTAATCCCCAGCAGGTAGTGTAAGTAAGAGAGAGACAGATGATCACGTGCAAAGTTCTCAGATTAAAATTGATTGTGTGGACGTTCGCCTTTATCTGTGGGACATGCCCCTATTGATTCTTCATCAATCTTCATTTTGGGAGTTTTCTTTTTATTTTGGCGAGTTTGTAACATGCACTCTGTAAATTGAATACGTTTAAGCCATGCTTTTTAGCAGTACCTAACTGTTTTATTAACTTTTAGGTCAATTATAACAAGTAATTTTTTGTGCTTTCACATGATCAGCATTATTGCAGATATAAAATCAACTAACTAGGTTATTAAAACCTTAGAACCTAGCAGTGAAAAATCTAGGTAAACCTAGGGCACAGTTATTTATCTCAAAAAATGCAAAAGAAAATACAAATATTTGATTTGATTATCAGCAATACGCGAAACCAGCCACTAATATTAAAAAAAAAACGATAAAATATGATTTGTTTGTTTTTGCTATGCCTTTTTACAAACTTTTCAGTCACTGACACAGTTTCGGAGGATTCCTACAATTACTACTATTTTAGAAATTAATAAAACATCAATTTCTGTGCGCCTATATAGGTACTTATTTATTGTAAGTATGCGCCCGGGCTCAGATTAAAGAAGGGCCCAGGTGTTTAAATCGTCAAAGAAAGATCATCAAAAGCCTTTTAAAAGCGTTCATAATTTAAAAATCATCGGCTTTTGATGACCAATAATCCATGTTTATGCGTCAAATAAAAGTATTAAAACTCAAGTTACAAGTGGGACATTGAGTACCTAATATTTGATAGACCAATAAAGTGAAGCTTCATCGTTTCTATAAGCAGTGGGCCACCGTGGCGGTTGTAATAGCAAAATTTTTATGACTGAATAAAATTACAAACACTATGGAAAACTCATGCAACCTTTTAAAATATTTCAATGGAAATACAAAATTTAATTTTTTGTTAATCATACCTATCTTCTGAAATGGTTCCCGTTTTACTCGTTATTTATTTTTTATTGATATCAAAATATCGATAGTTTTATAAAGTATATCTACTTAGAATCGCTTACGATAAACCTTTATTATACAGTATTTTATGTATTTTTATGCAGATTGTGAAACTATTTTTCGAAAGAAATTAATTAAATAATATTGCAGATTGTTTACTGTGCTCTACGCAAATCACGTATGCGGGAAAATTACGTGTGCCATATATGTCGGATGCGCTATGGGCTAAATCGACAACCGATAGACGCCTAAAACGGGAAACGACCTCGTGGTAGACCACGACGAAGATGGAAGGATGAAAAAGAGACAAAAAAAAACAAAAAACAAAACAACAAAATGAGATGTACATGTTCACATGGCAAATATTAAAATACTGCTTCTAACTAAAAAATTAATCCGTTTTCATCTCTAAAATAAGGAAGCGTATTTAAGTTGAGCAGAACATCAAAATATAACATAAAAAGTAATAACTAAGATTTTCTAAAATAGGTGATTCATTGCAATAAATAAAATGGAAATACTCTGACTATAAACCCGTTGTCTCGTTAACGAGAGTATCTGTGAAGCTGTTAACTTTAAAGAGCTTTAATGTGACGATTTATTTGTTTCCACCGTTAAGTTTCCGCGCTGCCAAAGAGTAAACTAAGGTACCCAAAACCAGATAGAACACGCGTGAGCACTTGGAAATAAAAAGCTGTGAAAAAAATTAAAATAGAACATTTATCTAGACGTTTTAGTACGAAAATAAAGTTGGAAATGGAAAAAAAAAACTTTTATAAGATCACATTTGTTTAAAAATAACTCAGGATATACGTATCATAACGTGCCGTGGATTCAATTCTCTTTTCCAGCATATCAAAACTACATGATTTCGAGTAGAATGCGCTTCATCATTATGTTCGACAAAACTTTTATCTAAGGTTTTTAAACATTTATGCATAGTTTTATATACCGTAGTTTTATGTACTAAGTATGTGAGTAAGTTATTTTGTTTTTTTTGGTAACAAATTATGTAAATTGTTTTTTTTTGTATCCGAGTCTATCTGCACCACCCATTTCATCTTTGGCACGGAGAAACCCGAATGAACTGCTACGGGATACGCTTGATTGACAATTTTAATTACCAGCACTCTTTTGGACAAAACACATTTATTTTAAAACACATTTCTTTTAATGAGTGTGCAGAGTGATTGATAAGGTATTTACGTGGCGTAGCAATTTGGCATCGAAAATGGCAGCAATAAATAAATCATTTAACAAATTACTGCTTTTATAATGGAAAATATTATATTCTGGCTGACTTTTGGTTGCTTAAAATAATAACCAGTACAATTTATGTATTTTATCTACATTTACACTAATATTTTATACAGGAAAATATTGTATTTTTGTGTGTTTGTAATGAATAAACTCAAAAATGACGGTACCAATTCTTCCACCATTGGAAAGCTACATTTACCCTGAGTAACATAGGTATTTAGCATGTGTGTTTAACAAATAAATGTCCACCCGTGCGAAGGCGGGACAGGCCACTAGTATTATATAAAATAAAAGATAGATGGGCTATGTCAAAGATGACATGAGAAAGAAAGGGTGTCAATTCCAGCAACACGGTTTGATCAAGGCCTGCGCACACCTAGTTCGCTGGCGGTAGAGATCAGTGAAACGCTGTCAAATATCGCTGTCAAATCTCAAATCTGACAGCGTTTCACTGATCGCTACCGCCAGCGAACTAGGTGTGCGCAGGAGTGATCGTCGAGTGATCGCTGAATCCGCGTTCCATTTTCAAATTTTTCAAACAAAAATTGACAACTCACATCGATTTACGCGATCGCTTGAGTGATTTGTGTTTTCAGAATCGACACCCTGAGATGACAAATGAGTGATGTGAGTGGAAGAAGAAAACCTGCCGTCCGATCCCACTTACTGTGGGATAAGAGCAGGAAGATGATGATTGGTATTAAAAATATTTTGTACAATTAAATTAACTAAAATTCGAAAAGAAAAAACCGTCAAAATACCCTTTTTACTACCAAAAATTCAAAATTTAATACGAACATAGAAATTCTGAAAATGCCATCAACTCCTGATATTGGCTGTACTTACCTCGTATTTTTTTTTATTTACAAAAACACTATGTTGTTTTAGTACATATAAAATTAACGTTGTGAATGTGTACGTCCGAAAACGACACCAAACAAACATAAACTTAACATTCTTCAACACAACAGAATGCGGCCATCAATAACTGTTCCCTGTAGAAAATAAATGAATAAAATGAACAAGAACAAATAGCTACAAGAAATAACAAGTAGGCAACTAATCTGTGACACTGCTTTTCGTGTACTATGGTAATGCTATATGAATGTATTTCACGGTACAAAGAATTATTTTAAAACATAGTAAAGTTTTGTGTGATAAAATGTGTTGACTGCCTTTACAGCTCAGTTGGTAGTAGCTCTGCCTTCTGAGCTGGGGAGCGTGGGTTCGATCTGCACCGAGAACAAATATTTATGTGGTGAACACAGATATTCTCTGTCCGGGTGTTATTATTGTATGCTATTATACAAAAAAAAAGTATTGTATCATATCGGCTATCTGGTTCCCATAGAACAAGCTCTACTTAATTTGGGGCTAGATAGTGTTGTGTGAATGGTCCACAAAATTTATTTATTTAGGAATCAATATTTTTAAACATTTTATTTTAATATTTTTCTTAAATACAGCAAAATAATAATAAAACAAAAATAATAGTAAAAATATTTCATATAAAAAACTTGGGTCTCCCATGTGAGAGCAAAAGCGGGTTTTGGAATCGATTAGTTCCATCTAATTTAATGTTATTTAAAACCCAGCGTGTATGAAGATCCTATTGTTCTTTTTATTTGACAAACCATAATGGTTTTTGATTGCAAAAAGTCTACATTATGGATTCATGGTGCAACAGATTTGGTCACGCCTACTAATAACTGTAGTTTTCTTTGTAAGATTCCGCTTTTAGCAGTGGGTGGGTTTTTAACCGTCTGCTAAATTATATGAAAGTTATTGTTTCTCATCAAGTATCTTCATTTTGGCATAATAATCATTTTATTCTATTTTTTAAACAAAAAAGGAAACATAACTTGTTTGCGACATAAAAAAGAAAACTCACAATTTGATGTGTCTAAACTACGCCAGTACTTTAAACTGGAAGGAAAACATCGTGGAGAACCGGTACGTCATAGAACCTAAAAAAATTAAAATATGTCTCACGTGCTCGAAAGGAGTCTCTTTGGCGCACTTAAAAGCCTTTCACCACACGACTTGGTTTGAAAGAACCAGTGACAAGATAAGAAGAATGTGGGTTTTTTGTGAGTTTGTAGATTGTGTGCGGTCATGCACTTGCGTTGTATCATTTGGCCGTTAATTTAGAAACAATAGAGTCACTGGACTGTCTGAAAACAGACGCTCACAGTAGCACCACACCCTAATCCCATGACTTATTAACAAATTAAACACAAGCTTAGACGTTGTGTTGGACAATGCATAACCTATTGGTCCTGTACAAACATGGCTCCATCGGTCTTACCTCTTTGCTTGGTGTCTCATGGGATAACTAAATTAAGGGCTCCTTCATGTTTCTTTATCAACCCTCCTGTATGCAAGACCTCGGGGTGTAATTGGGATAACATATCAAGTTATTGTTTCCCAACTTTACTGAGCTAATTTTATTTATTTTACAGTTGGCATTACGGTAAGTTCAAGACATCATCATTGACTGATGACTGGGCTCTCAGCTCAGTTAGTTGTAGCTCACCTTCTGTACCGTAGGTCGTGGGTTCGATCATCACCGAGAACAAATATTTGCATGGTAAACTCTGATGTAACAGCTGAGTGAAGACCAATTTTTATGTCATTGTCTCTTGTAAATGATCCTTGTGTAATACTTGTGTGGCATAAAATAAATGATTTGATTTGATTTGATGTTTGTTCTCGGTCTAGGTGTTATATTGTATTCCAAGTATTAACAAAAAAAATAACAAGTATTTTATCAATTATCTAGTTCCCATTGTAATAAGCACTGCTTAATTTGAGCTAGATAGTGTTATGTGGATTGTCCACGATATTTATTATTTTGAATATTAGGTAGGTATTATTTTGAATATTTAAACATAGTAAAACACCTTGTTTTATAATGTCGGCGTCTAGATCCTTACAATATTTACGTAGTTTCCACAAACCGGCTACATTTCAATAAAATGACAAGCGCGTTTCCGCCACGCATCACGACTGCGGTGGTCAGCACAGAGCGGACACTGTGCAGATGAGACTGTCCTCTCTAACTCCACAACTCAACACATGACCACTGTCATATGCCGAAAACGTAATATTACACCGAGGCTTACTTCTTTTCATTTTCCACAAAGTTCTCAGTGGAGATCGACCCACGCCCTACAGCGCAGCGCAACCAGAGTTCTCGAAATCGGTGAATGAAAACATCATGCACTAGGAAAGCAGTTGCTTGCACCTTGTCACGTATGGCATATCAACTACAAGTACGTACACTCCCTACTTGTAAACTGTAGAAAAATATCATGAAGGCTAGTATAGAGTTAAAGGCTAATGCCAGGTCCTAAAAACATCTTGTATTCACTTGAATCGCACGGATCAATTTGAAACGTCTTAAAACTAGGTGAGTCTAGGCACTAAGTCCACATGACAACAAATGTAACACGCTCAAACTAAAATAATGTTTACAGCAAGAAAATGGACTGATGATGATGATAATCTATACTAATGGCTGCTATTCCACACCAATTCTTTAACCCAAACTCAGTGGTATGCGTCACGCCTTTATTCAAAGACAATGCGTTTCATTTCAAAGAATAACAAGGATGTCAGCACTCTACCCCATTTACTCTATGGCATTGTCGCCATATTGCCGTCAATGCGCGTCGCCGCTCCTTTGATGTCGACTGTATCCACTGACTATTCGCTATTCTGTGTCCTGTCGCGTGCGCACGAGCCCATTATAAATGTCAACTTTATTTGAAAATCGAACGCGTGTTCTTTTTTCTAAAATTTGAAAACAATGCATCGTCAATTTATGTTTGGGATTGTGTTTCGATTGCGCTGTGTATTTAAACGCCAGTTTAGAGGTTTTATTGAGAATATTTTTTTTATGACGGCATCATTTAATTTTCTTCTGCCTTATTCAGCCCCCCCATAAGTATTATCTCTAAACAACTGTACCTACTTAATTTATTAGTATCATTAGTATATCAAATTCCCACTGAAATTTACTCTCTGAACTGAATTCATTTATTAAACAATCATAATCATAAGTTTCCACACGTGCTGACCGCCATAGTTTGTTTATTATCATTATTTAGTACCAATATCGAGTGATTTAGACGCGTCACATGAAACTGACACACTGGGTTCGAAGGCGTGCAGATCGTCCTGCTAACGTTTTCTTGGCCCACCGCGAGGCCACCGTCCGTCAGGAATCCTCCGATAGATGGGCGACCATTATCATCCCATGGAGATTCACTTAAGCAATTCTTCTTCTAAATTAATTAATGACATTATGGCCATTTTGAAACTATTATTATTTAACCTTTGTTATATTGCCAGTCTCACATAATAATAAGCTTTTATAACGTTTTAAAGTGATTTCTACACTATTCCTATTAACTTTGACGTTTAGCGTCAGTCAGTACATAATGTTTGACTATCAGCAAGTGTGGAAGCGCTATAAATAGTCGATGACAGTAGTAATTGTCACGCCCCATGCGGGTGGGATGCGATACTGTTACAGTTGGACTGTGACGTGTTAATTAGGTGAATGATGAAGAAATATTACTTTTGTTTACTCCTACTTATTATTGTTCCCAATTAAATAAACATTCGGGAAGACGATTGGCGGATCTAGGCAGTCATTTAGTAACCCGTTTTTTGATGCTTTAGGATTGCTTAAGTTTTGTGTCACTGCAAAAGGTCGTAAATTGTCTGCCACGTAGCCAATAATACATAATACCACCTGCAGTAACGTAAATAGCCGTTATCCCAAACAAAAGCAAAATCAAAATTTCTCTATATTCAGTTCAATTACAAGAATAACTTTGAAACGTCTTATAGCTAGGTGAGTCTAGAGTGCTAGGTGGCCTAGTAGTAGTCCCGCCTTCCTAAGGTCGTGTGTTCAAATCCAGACGTGAATCAATGAGTTTTTCTGTCCAAAAATGTATGTACACTATGCCAGTGCTCTCAAGGAAGGAAAGAAAACGGCATGTCATAGAACATATTAAAAACTTTTAAAAGTAGACTTTTCAGGCTGATAATGATGATGACAATGATTCTATGCGATGAAGACGATGATGATCATGATGAAAATTATACTCAATACATTAATTGCATACACATGGTTTAGTTTAGGTACATAGGTACATAGTTCTTAGGTGTAAGTCATCAGTATCACATGGACCCTATCATTATGATGATGATTTTATGAGATCAGCCCGTATTACAAAGATAAATGTGCATTTCTCCAGCTTCCTCATATGGAAATTGCGAATTCTGAAAACGCTAACATTTAAAGCATAATTGGAGCAATCATTGATTTGAAGGAAAATTTAGCAGCAAAAAAAACAACGACTCTATGAGACTTTATAGGTGTGTTAGCTGGAGAGCGGCTCCACAGCTTCCTCATTCAGTGTGGGCAAACGGCTAACGATAGAGCTATATAGTAAACGCCAAATTTTAGAGCATAATTAGAGCACCCGGCATAAAAAAAATCAAGTCTCTAGCTCGAAAACTCTTTGAGTTAGAAGACTATAACAACGTGTTTGCTGGGAAGCCATTTCTCCAGCTAACACATGTGGATCTCAGGAATGGCTATAGCTAGAAAGTTGCTTGATATCTCCAAATTTAAAGCAAAAAATATCATGGATGCTCCAAATATTTCAAGTGTCTAGGTTCAAAACTCACCGAGTTAGAAGCTTTGATGACTGTGTTAGCTGGAGACACGTTTGTCTGGCACGCACATGCTACATCTGAGGATCTACAATAGCTACAGATTCGGTTGACGTGTCCAAACCGAGCTATGAATTAGAGCACTCGGCTCCAAAATTTTGGACTCTCTAGGACAAGTAGTTTCCTAGTAATGAACAAAAGAACATTTTGCCGCCAGAATTTTCAAATGTATGTTCGCACCCGTAAAAATGCGGCGTTGCCGCTCTGATAGTTTGGTATCAGCGTAGGAATTTGAACGTTATTCGGTTTATTTTAGATCGCGATACGAGTCATTTTCGTATGCGCTTAGCGGTTTTGATTTCTGAAACCTCAAACTCATATTTTCTCTTTTTGTTAGGTTGAGAGCTTTCTCTCTATCTATATGAGAATTGTGTGTTGCCCGTTCTTGTTCGTTTTATAGTTTCTTTAGTAATGCGTGTCTTTTAGGTATTCTTAGAAAAAAAACTTTATTTGGTTCTGTAAATAGGTACCTGCTAGGCCAGTGTTGATGATTCTACCTACTCTGCCTGTTGTTAGCCGTCTGTTCTCTGTGTTTTACTGTATTCAGTCAGGTTTTTATGAGCGTATCGAGTAAACCAGGCGGACGGAAAATAGGTATTTACTGCGGCTTGCTAGTTGTGTGCGTACTCAGGCACACTTGCCCCCTATCACTTGCCATCTCACCAGATGGCAAGTGATAGGGGGGGCATCTCACCATGTTGTGCCGACCCCACCTGGTGGGTAAGGGCAGGAAGAAGAAAAAGCACTTTTTGGGGTTTTTTGTTTCATTTTCAACGATATTCCTCCAATCAAAGATCAAATCAAAGATGGCGGCTTCATTTTTTTTCTTAAAAAATGGATATGGGTATCGTTTAATAGGTTTTTGGGGGCTCTGGTTGTGAATTCGACAATAATTTTTGAATCCAAGATGGCGGCTTCATTTTTTTTTCTTAAAAAATGGATATGGGTATCGTTTAATAGGTTTTTGGGGGCTCTAATTGTGAATTCGACATTATTTTTTGAATCCAAGATGGCAGCTTCATTTTTTTTCTCAAAAAATGGATATTAGTATCGTTTAATAGGTTTTTGGGGGCTCTGGTTGTGAATTCGACATTATTTTTTGAATCCAAGATGGCAGCTTCATTTTTTTTCTTAAAAAATGGATATGGGTATCGTTTAATAGGTTTTTGGGGGCTCTGATTGTGAATACGACATTATTTTTTGAATCCAAGATGGTGGCTTCATTTTTTTCCTTAAAAAATGGATATGGGTATCGTTTAATAGGTTTTTGGGGGCTCTGATTGTGAATACGACATTATTTTTTGAATCCAAAATGGCTGCTTCCTTTTTTTTCTCAAAAAATTGATATGGGTATCGTTTAATAGGTTTTTGGGGGCTACAATTGTGAATTCGACATTATTTTTTGAATCCAAGATGGCGGCTTCATTTTTTTTCCCAAAAAATGGATATTAGTATCGTTTAATAGGTTTTTGGGGGCTCTGGTTGTGAATTCGACATTATTTTTTGACTCAAAGATGGCAGCTTCATTTTTTTTCTAAAAAAATGGATATGGGTATCGTTTAATAGGTTTTTGGGGGCTCTGATAATGAATACGACATTATTTTTTGAATCCAAAATGGCTGCTTCATTTTTTTTCTCAAAAAATTGATTATGGGTATCGTTTAATAGGTTTTTGAGGGCTCTAATAATGAATTCACATTCTTTTTTAAATCCAAGATGGCGGCTTCATTTTTTACCTTCAAAATGGATATGGGTATCGTTTAAAAGGTTTTTGGGGGCTCTGATTGTGAATTCGACATTATTTTTTGTATCCAAGATGGCGGCTTCATTTTTTTCTGAAAAAATGGATATGGGTATCGTTTAATAGGTTTTTGGGGGCTCTGGTTGTGAATTCGACAATATTTTTTGAATCTAAGATGGTGGCTTCATTTTTTTTCTTAAAAAATGGATATGGGTATCGTTTGTTAGGTTTTAGATGGCTCTGATTGTGAATTCGACATTATTTTTTGTATCCAAGATGGCGGCATCATTTTTTTCTCAAAAAATGGATATGGGTATCGTTTAATAGGTCTTTGAGGGCTCTGATTGTGAATTTGACATTATTTTTTTATCAAAGATGGCGGCTTCAGTTTTTTTCTCAAATAATGGATATGGGTATCGTTTAATAAGTTTTTGGGGGCTCTGATTGTAAATTCAACATTAATTTTCGAATCCAAGATGGTGGTTTCATTTTATTTCTTAAAAAATGGATACCTATGGATATCGTTTAATAGGTTTCTGGGGGCTCTGATTGTGAATTCGACATTATTTTTTTATCAAAGATGGCGGCTTCAGTTTTTTTCTTAAATAATGGATATGGGTATCATTTAATAAGTTTTTGGGGGCTCTGATTGTGAATTCAACATTAATTTTTGAATCCAAGATGGTAGTTTCATTTTATTTCTTAAAAAATGGATTTGGATATAGTTTAATAGGTTTTTGGGGGCTCTGATTGTGAATTCAACATTATTTTTTGAATCCAAGATGGTTGCTTTTTTTTCTCAAATAATGGATATGGGTATCGTTTAATAGGTTTTTGATGGCTCTGATTATGAATTCGACATTATTTTTTGAATCCAAGATGGCGGCTTCATTTTTTTCTTTAAAAATGAACATGGGTATCGTATAATAGGTTTTTGGGGCCCTGATTGTGAATTCGACATTATTTTTTGAATCCAAGATGGCGGCATCATTTTTTTTCTCAAAAAATGGATATGGGTATCGTTCAATATGTTTTTGGGGGCTCTGATTGTGAATTCGACATTAATTTTTTAATCCAACATGGCGGCTACATTTTTTTTCTTAAAAAAACAGTTTTCTGTATAGTTGGTTTACTTACGATAGTTGAACGAGACAACGTCATATAGCTGTCCACGCGAACGCATCGCTCACTCAAAAAGGAGAAACAGATGTCGAACACTGCCGAACGCTGAGGCCGATTGTGCTTCTTTGGCACTCTTTCCACGCTCTCGTTTGCATTGCGTGCATTTGGCTCTATTGAATTATAAGACTATAAGATATAAATGATATCTATATCCATTTTTTAAGAAAAAAAAAATGAAGCCCACATCTTGGATTCAAAAAATAATGTCAAATTCACAATCAGAGCCCCCAAAAACCTATTAAACGATATCCATAACCATTTTTTAAGAAAAAAAATGAAGCTGCCATCTTTGATTCAAAAAACAATGTCGAATTCACAGTCAGAGCCCTCAAAAACCTATTAAACGATACCCATATCCATTTTTTGAGAAAAAAAATGAAGCAGCCATCTTGGATTCAAAAAATAATGTTGAATTCACAATCAGAGCCCTCAAAAACCTATTAAACGATACCCATATCCATTTTTTGAGAAAAAAAATGAAGCAGCCATTTTGGATTCAAAAAATAATGTCGAATTCACAATCAGAGCCCCCAAAAACCTATTAAACGATACCCATACCCATTTTTTAAGAAAAAAAATGAAGCTGCCATCTTTGATTCAAAAAATAATGTCGAATTTATAATTCGAGCCCCCAAAAACCTATTAAATGATACCCTTAACCATTTTTTTAGAAAAAAAATGAAGCTGCCATCTTTGATTCAAAAAACAATGTCGAATTCACAATCAGAGCCCTCAAAAACCTATTAAACGATGCCCATATCCATTTTTTATGAAAAAAAATGAAGCAGCCATCTTGGATTCAAAAAATAATGTTGAATTCACAATCAGAGCCCCCAAAAACCTATTAAACGATATCCATATCCATTTTTTGAGAAAAAAAATGTAGCAGCCATTTTGGATTCAAAAAATAATGTCAAATTCACAATCAGAGCCCCCAAAAACCTATTAAACGATACCCATACCCATTTTTAAAGAAAAAAATGAAGCCGCCATCTTGGATTCACAAAATAATGTCGAATTTGTAATCCGAGCCCCCAAAAACCTATTAAACGATAGCCATATCAATATATTGTGAAAAAAAATTAAGCTGCCATCTTGGATTGAAAAAATATTGTCGAATTCACAATCAGAGCCCCCAAAAACCTATTAAACGATACCCATACCCATTTCTTAAGGAAAAAAATGTAGCAGCCATTTTGGATTCAAAAAATAATGTCAAATTCACAATCAGAGCCCCCAAAAACCTATTAAACGATACCTATACCCATTTCTTAAGGAAAAAAATGTAGCAGCCATTTTGGATTCAAAAAATAATGTCAAATTCACAATCAGAGCCCCCAAAAACCTATTAAACGATACCCATACCCATTTTTTAAGGAAAAAAATGAAGCCGCCATCTTGGATTCAAAAAACAATGTCGAATTTATAATCCGAGCCCCCAAAAACCTATTAAACGACACCCATATCAATATATTGTGAAAAAAAATTAAGCCGCCATCTTGGATTGAAAAAATATTGTGGAATTCACAATCAGAACCCCCAAAAACCTATTAAACGATACCCATACCCATTTTTTTAAGGAAAAAAATGAAGCTGCCATCTTGAATTAAAAAATTAATGTTGAATTCACAATCAGAGCCCCCAAAAACCTATTAAACGATACCCATATCCATTTTTTGAGAAAAATATGAAGCCACCATCTTGGATTTAAAAATTAATGTTGAATTCACAATCATAGCCCCCAAAAACCTATTAAACGATACCCATATCCATTTTTTGAGAAAAAAATGAAGCCACCATCTTGGATTCAAAAATTAATGTTGAATTCACAATCAGAGCCCCCAAAAACCTATTAAACGATACCCATATCCATTTTTTGAGAAAAAAATGAAGCCACCATCTTGGATTCAAAAATTAATGTTGAATTCACAATCAGAGCCCCCAAAAACCTATTAAACGATACCCATATCCATTATTTAAGAAAAAAAATGAAGCCACCATCTTGAATTCAAAAATGAATGTCAAATTCACAATTAGAGCCCTAAAAACCTTTAGAACAATAGGTATCTACGTTTACAACTTTTGAAGAAAAAAAATAAAACGTTTTCCGGAATAGAGCCCCCCCCACTTTTCTTCATAATTATTATATTTATAATATTTCCATTCGCTTTCCCGTGAGTATTTACTGCAGCTCGCTATAGATAGTGCAACCCACGAAGGCGCGCCCCACTATTCCTCCTAACCGTTTATAGTAATGTGTGCAAGCTTCCGTCAATGTTTGAGTGTTATCGGTACACACTAATTACCTATGAGTGCACACGTACACTACAATTAATAGACTACGGTTGGCGACTGCCGCTCGGAGCAAACTCCCCGCACCCCGCGAGGGGCGCGTCTTCGTGAATTGCACTATCTATAGTTATGTACGTACTCACAGACACAATGATAGTTTCGCACGATGCCATTTACACCTAGTGTGACAAGAGTAGGTAACTCATGATTTGAAAACATTGTTGGTAAGTTGAGAGACTTAGAGATATAATTTCATGATATTTAAAACTAAAAATAAAAAATCTGAAGTCAGGTTTCTTAATAAATACATATTTAAACTTAAACTAACCATAAAACTTTTCTTTGGTGTTTTTTTGTTTCATTTTAACCTATATTCCGCTTCTTGAGCTACGTAATGAGTGTTTAAGACATGAATCCTAGGGTAACTATTTACCAGGAACGGGCAACACACAACTCCATCCGACTAACGTTCAAATTCCTACGCTGATACCATACTTTCAGAGCGGCAACGCCGCATTTTTACGGGTGCGAACATAATATTTGAAAATTCTGGCGGCAAAATGTTCTTTTGTTGATTACTAGGAAACTACTTGTCCTAGAGAGTCCAAAATTTTGGAGCCGAGTGCTCTAATTCATAGCTCGGTTTGGACACGTCAACCGAATCTGTAGCTATTGTAGATCCTCAGATGTAGCATGTGCGTGCCAGACAAACGTGTCTCCAGCTAACACAGTCATCAAAGCTTCTAACTCGGTGAGTTTTGAACCTAGACACTTGAAATATTTGGAGCATCCATGATATTTTTTGCTCTAAATTTGGGGATATCAAGCAACTTTCTAGCTATAGCCATTCCTGAGATCCACATGTGTTAGCTGGAGAAATGGCTTCCCAGCAAACACGTTGTTATAGTCTTCTAACTCAAAGAGTTTTCGAGCTAGAGACTTGATTTTTTTTATGCCGGGTGCTCTAATTATGCTCTAAAATTTGGCGTTTACTATATAGCTCTATCGTTAGCCGTTTGCCCACACTGAATGAGGAAGCTGTGGAGCCGCTCTCCAGCTAACACACCTGTATAGTCTCATAGAGTCGTTGTTTTTTTTGCTGCTAAATTTTCCTTCAAATCAATGATTGCTCCAATTATGCTTTAAATGTTGGCGTTTTCAGAATTCGCAATTTCCATATGAGGAAGCTGGAGACATGCACATCAATGATAATACTGATCTTTATGCAATATAGTAATAGATGAACAATAAAATAATATTCACCCTCAATCATTCCTTCTCGATCAATAATCCACAGTCAATTACTGTCACATTGTCATTTTAACATGTTTTTATTTTTTACTGCACAATTGACTCGTTTCCCCAAAATATGATTGATCGGATGTGATGTGGGCGATCAATTTATGAACAAAATGATTTGAAAAGATTTTATAACATAGCAATATAAGTAAAAAACTTTTGATCCATTTTTTTTATAGTTTGCAGTAGTTTTGTCTTTTTTTTTAATTATTACTTTGTATTTCAATGATTGGAAATATTTTGTGTAAAATATTCGTTAATATTTTTGAAAGTTCTATCCTACCTTATTATTGTTGGAATTAAAATAAAATACCTACGTAATTATTATTTTTGAAAAAAAATTTTTTTGTGGAAACGTATGTGATTTAAAACGAACCTTCTTTAAATCTATGCCTTTTTCTTTTTAATAAAAGGGTGAAGTTTCTAATCAAAATAAAAGCCTTCCCGAACCTCCCACATCCGCTATCATTTCATTATCATCAGAAATCATAATTTATTCATCTGAGTCATGGCCTACCATCACATCGGAACTAGTTCCCATACATTATAAGTCGACCAAAAACAAATCATTGCACGACAGATACAAGATAACCGATTTCGAATGCATCGTAAATCTGTACGTGTTACAATTAAATAAAATGTCCTGTTAAGAAGATAGCACACTGCAGGTCAACCTTCTTGCATTTAATATTTTTATTTTTGTCCTCTGGATCCCACTGCTGGGCATAGGCAGTCTTCTAGACATCGCAATCCTTGGCTATGCTTGTCCAATCCATCAGAAAACCATCAAGCTCTTCTCGTCTTCTCCGTTTTGGTCTGCCGCGTCGCCTGCTTGCTGGGTTAGGATCACCTAAGTAAGACCTTACACATACCTTACTAATTTAATTTTAAAAACTACACATACACTTGAAATTATCAATAAATTAAAAATAAACATCTAATCTTCCTTTTCAAAAGATGGCAAAAAGTCGATTCGAGAAAAAATTATTAAACTCTTTAATGACTAATCTTTGTCTTACTTCTCGATGAATTTTATTGTAGAATAATAATTGTAGAACAGCACTTTACTTTTTATTTATTCATTTAAAACTATGGTTTCCTGTTACAGAATCGATCACGTTTTTCCAGAGGACAAAGTGTCGTTACGATAGACGCGCCGACGTGGCTGACCTTCAAACATTTTATCTTCCAAATTTCTAAAAAAAACATCTAAAGCTTTGCAATTAATAAGTGGGATGTAAATTAAATCATTCGTTAGAATCTAAGGAAATGACTCAAAGATGTATTTATTCAGTAGTATCACAAGGATCACTTTGAAACGTCTTAAAGCTAGGTGAGTCTAGGTGCCAGTTTCACGCGACCAAGCTTAATGAACAGGCAACAAACTACGGCTTGGTTCCTACCTTTTTTTTGTATGATCCTTTTACAAATCAAAAATAATAAATAATTAAAAAAATAACAGTTTGAAAATAAATTCGTAAGCTTCTTTTACCATTAAATCAAATGAACAGGCACCACTAGAGCCAGTCTTAGCTTGTAGCACAATGTAATTGGACCGTCAGTGGATATTGATCGATATTTATCTCGATTGAAACGAGCGTTTCTATTCGAGTTGAATCGATTTATTCATGGATACGCCGCGAGATTTAATTCGAGTATGAATGAGTAAACAGTTTAGTTTTTGGGATTGGGATTCAAATTGTACAACTGTCTATTTGCATACGTGTGTTTTTAGTAATAACATTTTTGTAAAAACATTCCTCTAAAAATACTAAGTTTAAATTAACTTAGATCTTTTTCACCTAAAATAACTAGCAGACCTAGGCCCGTATTCTGAAACAGTGCTTAGGTCTGAGTCGAGCCTCAAGCACAGATTTTTGACACTTTTCAATGGAGAACTGTCATAAAATCTATGCTTGAGGCTCGACCCAGACTCAAGCGCTGTTTCGGAATACGGGCCTTAGTGCTTGAGTCTGAGTTGAATCTCAAGCATAGATTTTTGACATTTTTCAACGAGAGCTGTCAAAAAAATTTTGTTTGACAGTGCTTGAGACTCAGTAGATATTTCAATCTTCCAATTTTTTTACTTATTTTAGGCATAGCATGTTTTTTGACAACTCAATAGAGAACTTTTTTAAAAATAAACCTCTTTTCCTAGTCATTTTAACAATAAACGTACTGTACAAAAGAAAAGGGCCTTTTTCGACACCGATCGCTGGCTTCAACAAAACATGGCTATCATAACCTCTATTGTCGAGAACACGATTTACCAAATAGATTTCGACTTCTTACACCCGGTTTGTGTTACGAAATATTTTCTTATTTGTTACTTATCTACGAGGCTTTTTATAGAAAGTATTGAATAGAGAGTGTCCCGAAAAACCGATATTTATAATAAAAATATCGCCTTTTCATAGAAGAATTTTATTTTGAAAATGATTTGAGGTCCACCTAATGTTAAGTGGTAATCATTGCCTATACCAAACGAATTGCTTTGTAGGTCACGCACGTAAAGAACGTGTCCTACGACGCACTGCCCTGCGCCCATCAGCTTGAGGCATACAGATGTTCTGCCTCACATGCCAGTGGGTTCACTGGCACCCACACCCTTCAAAGCGAAACACAGCAATGCACGGCTGTAATATCCACAATCAAAGTTTAAAATAAGAATACTTATTCTACACATCTATTTTACTTAAATAAGGAATCCCAACCAAAATTCTATTTTATGAGAACTTCTTACTCTCTTATATAAATTACCCTAATAAAAATAGCAATAATATTTATTTATATAATAGAACACCCTGTACTTACAGAGAAAAAACCGTCAGTTGTCAGTGATGGGTGTCCGTTGCAATATTATTAGTACTTTGAAGGTAATGTATAGAGTTTTTGTCTATTTAGTTTCGGTGGAGTTTGAAGTAACGTGTTGCGTAAAGGCAAAAAGCAGTTCTTACACTTGTCACGAGTGGTTTTAGACCAATGGCAAGTATTATGTACTCACATTTCCAGGAGCATGTCGTAGAATCTAAACAGTTTGGAAACATAAAATATGTCAAGTACCTACACGAAAGGAACCTCTATGAGGCGCACTCTAAATCCTTTCAACGCACTTGTTCAAAAAAACTAGTGACACTCCAAGTAAAAAAAAAAAAGTTCTTCACCAAATCATGCTTAGGATAAGTCTGTGCTGTGCATTGGTGATTGGCTGTTAGAATACAAACAGATTTTGACGTAAATACGTCTTTAAAATTGCTTGCCTATGAACGCAATTCAAAAAAACTAATGATTACCAAATCTGGCCATACAGTTTAGTGTTGCAGCTACATAATATCATCCATCCCCATCCAAATTTCAATTCACCGTTGAATTGCTAAAGAATAAAAAAATATATTTTATTAAGTAAGGACTGTAACACACCGCACGCGGCGAAGGGGGAAGCTCCGAAGTTACGAGACGTATTCACGTACAACAACGGCCGTGTCCATAACACAGCTACACCCATTTTTTTTTATATTAAGAGGTATTCTTAATTACATTTTCGATTCGCAAGTCACAGGCTATTGTATTGGCTATCTGATTGACGGGACTTGACAGCTTGATTAATTATAACTTTGGGCTCATCGTGTTCTGTGTCTACGCTGCTATTCCGAAAGAACATGAACGCAAATTTAAAATGAACATTCTTTTAATGTAACGCTCTGTTGCAAGCAATCGATAAGTCTCAAGTTATGTGTTTATTCACTGTTCAATATTATCCTTTGGTGCGTGTACGTAACCAGGTTTCGTACCCAGCTACGTCGAAGGATTTTTTTCTTAGTTCATAACCAGGCTACCAACTAATTTAAAAGTTCTGTCATTCAGTTCTAAGTTTATAACCGGATTATGAACCAAGAAAAAAGTTGTGTCAGACAGTTTTTATTTCGTAACCACGTTACGAAGCAAGACAAGCACGTGTGTCATAATTGTATAATAAGCATTCTACTACTATAACCTTTATAATGTGGAAAAGTTGAACAGTGCTAACAGATGGAGCCCAATTTGAAGCGAATGTAAAGAGTTTCACTCGGCATCGTTCATCTGTGAGGCGAAGCCTTTATTGATTCACGCGGCCTTGTCTGAAGATAAAATATTGACATTACAAGAGTTTCTTATCACAGATTAAAAGCTCGTTTTAAAATCATGATAAAGCTGTACTGTTTGATGACATCTTACTCAGCGAGAAACAGAAAAGCCCAAAAATTAAAAAAAATTGCAGACAAAGTTTTATAATAAAAAAAATAAGCCAGCACAATTATTTGCTAAATATTTGCTCGTTTCACTCTCTCGGGTCTCGGAGCCAAGAGCGCTGGGAGTCTAATGGTAGTGGCCCCGCCTTCCATCAATCCCAAGGTCGTGGGTTAAAATCCAGTCGTGTACAAATGAGTTTTACTGTCCAAAAAATTATGGCACTATGTACGTCCTCTCAAACGGTGAAGGAAAACATCGTGAGAAACTGGCATGACGCAGAACCTAACAAGAACGAAAAGAGTTTCTTTGAGACGCATTTAAAATCCTTTCACCACACTAGAAAAGAACCAGTGACAAGTTAAGAAGAAGAAGAAATTGCTCGGATGCTCGTTGCTTATTTTATCACATGACCTTGGCAAGATGTCCTTCAAAAAGAAAGCCTCATAAAAAAAAGACGTTACAAATTTCGTTCTTTTTGGCATAATGCCAGCAGCTATAAAATAAATACTCAAAGGAAAGTAGTAACATGATTGGCGCCGCAACATAGGTCGATGAAAACCCAGAAAAATGGCGACATGGGCCAGACTGGCACAAGGCCGAACAAACAAAGCCTTCAACTTTATTTCTTATCGTGTCACTGGTTCTTTCAAACCAAGTGTGGTGAAAGGCCTTAAAGTAAAAGAAATTATGTATGTATCGTCACTAGACGTTTTAATTCATCTTGAAATTGGAAGCAAAGTAATCAAGATATTTGGTGATTTGTTGCTCAAAAAAATAATCTCTACTATACAACGTGTTTTTTTTGATATCCCATAACTCTAGGGTATGATTGAGGCCATATCAAAGAATCAACTGTCATATGAGTTATGTTCCAATCGTTATTTTTTTTTTTCATTTTTCATACAAAATTATTCGGCAAAGTCACGATTATTAATGTAAAACACCCTTACGTGAAATATGACAACGTCGCATTTTCTTAGCTTTAAATATGAATGATTGGTTTGAATACAAATGAATTACTTGTATTTATCAATGAAACTTAGATACCTAGACACATCGAGGGTCTATTTTTGGCAACCTCGCAAAAGTAAAGATTCGTCATACTGGTGACAATTTTTGACCTAATTTAATTATGATTGATGATATCTCCGAAACGATGCATTTTTGGACCACCTATTCTAGGAGTTTTAGTATTATTTTTACCTACAGAATATAACCCTAGAGTTATGGGATATAAAAAAAAACATGTTGTATAAAAATAAGTCGGGTTTTCTTTCTGACGCTATAACTCGATAACGGCTGAACCGACATGGCTGATTTGGTCTTGAATGATTTGTGGACGTCCAGAGAAGGTTTAAAAGGTTTTTTTTTTCAACGGGAACGGTATTGGCAAGTGAAGCCGCGGGCGGCCGCTAGTCATATATGAAACAATAATTTCAATTTAATACTTACGAGTCACGATCAGTGCAACGCTGTCAAATATCGCTGTCATTAATTGACAGCGTTTCACTGATCACCACCGTAGAACGCATAGATGTGCGCAAGATTTAACCTATACGAGTAAAATAAACTAAAACAGAACTAGTAGCCGAACAATTGAATCTTACTTCCTTCCGTTCATTAGTGGGTTCATCAATTAACTGCAAGTTCAACTTCTAATGAGAGGTTCAAACAGTACTTCCTCTACTTGCGACCATCCCACTGCAGGGGGTTTTAATTGGTTTTTAATTTAAACTGGCTTGGGGTGGAGGTAGAATGATAACTGACATTTCCTCCCAAGTGTTTTAGATAATTCGACTGGCCTATCAGCTCAGTTGGTAGTAGCTCTGCCTTCTGCGCCGTAGGTCGTGGGTTTGAGAGAACAAACACCTGCGTTCACCGTCTAGGTGTTATACTGTATAGTAAGTATGTATTTACTTAAAAATAATATTAAAAGTATTATATCTGGTTCCCATCGTAGAAGCTCTGCTTAGTTTGGGGTTAGATAGTGCTGTGTGGATAGTCCACAATATTTATTTATTTATAATTTATGTGAAAGAGTTAAGTTTAAAAACAATAAATACTACCTAATTAAAAATTGTACATTCACAGCATAGGACAGAGAAGAGTGGAAAGGGGTTAGAGAGGCAAGTGGGATGATACATGCTAATAAATAACAATAACAATACCTATAAATCCATCGACTAAAAATCCTTTCACCAGACTGCACTGCTTAGAAAAAACTAGTGGCATAACAGGAAGAAATAAATGGCAATATTGAGAGTTGCATAATATTGACTTCATCATCATCAGCCTGAATGAGTCTACTGCTGGTCAGAGGGAGAACGAGAGGAAGAGAAGGGGGCAGGGAGGTTCCCAACAAATAACCAGTAACACCACAAACGATTTTCAAACCACATGAAATGACCATTTGCTCTCAACCATTACAACTTAGCACCATAGTTAGAACAATGCACCATTGTGGTGGTAGGCCGCTAATTCGTAAATAAACTGACCTTTCGGGTATTCTAAACCAGATTGCATGCCCGTGACTTTGTTTGAGAGTTCGTTCAAATGCGAGTGAAAATATAATAATACCTATTATATTAGGAAAATTTTATTTATCAGACATCATTTTTATTTAAATTAAAAAAAAAAAAACTTAATAAGACTATTTTGAATACAGACTTAAAACAATTGGGAGCCTTCTTTTATTTTTGAGGTTGGTTATTTTTTTTTATACAGAAAAAAAAACATTGCGATATGCGAGTACTAATTGTGACATGGGTCTCTATCCATCATTCATGGGATCATGTCTTTGACTCAGTATAGTAGTTATTATCACAATTGCAGATCAGAAGATAACTGTCCACCAAAAACCTGGCTTTTAGTTCAAAGCGCGTATCACGTGGAACCACGGGCAAATATTAATAATACCACAAACTAAATAACAAACTGCGGCTGGCTAGGTACCTCTTTTATAACTTAAACTCCAACCTCCAAGTCCAAAAAAACTAGCGCCTATACTCGAGACAAAGGCGGTAAGAATGCTATTAGTATGCATACCTGTATCGAGCGCCGATCGATGGAGTACAAACTGTTCAGCCATAGCCAATTGCAAACAGCTAGGCTCGATCTAAAATGTAAGTAGGTAAGTGTGACAAATTGTAACAAAAACGGGCTCGCATGGCACAAAAGTCAGTGAACAAATCTCAGAATAAACATTCATTTCGTACTAGAGAATAATAGCCCTACTTAAAAACGCAATTTAAATTTAATGATTGCATAAATTTAGCCCTGTCACTGTTTGTCATTACCCAGTGGTAAGAGATGGCAATAGTTGAAGCACTGTTTATCTTTTGACATATTTTTATAAGTGTTTTTTACTAAAAGCGAGATTATGTACCTTCGTCCTCATTAGTTTTAATAAATCCGCTATAAGACATAGGCAGGCATTCAATAATTTGGATTGATGCTCAAAATAAGTATAGCTGGAATAAACCCAAGCCCAAGCCCAAGCTGGTGGATATGCCTTACTTGTATCTATTCTTGTAGACTAAGTAAAACAAAATTGTCGTTTGTGCATGGTGAAATTACTGGCATGTGAGGCGGAAGTTCTTCGTCTTCTTGATTCTGTATGCCTCAAGTTGATGGACACAGGGCAGTGCATTGTAGAACACGTTCCTGACGTGATAGTTATAGTAGTACTTAATAGCATTAACAATATCAGGTGAGTCATATATGCTTGTTACATCAGCTCGTTGTACAAAAAAAATAATGATTCCTACAGCATCAGGGCAATTTTTATTTGAGTATTAGAAGTAGGTAAATTAATGAAGTGTACCAGTTATTATCTCCATAGACTGTGGTATCGACTCAGAACGATAATAGCTATTAACGTTACTTCTCTAATTGCGAGAGAACTGGAGCAAAGTCGAAGTACTCCTGAGTACCTGAGGTACTTCAAAGTTGGTGAAGACAAAGTTTCAAAATGTTTGGAACATTGCTCAATAGCGATTTTGGTTTAACTGGTTAACCCCGGCATGTAGAGTCTCTTGATCACTTTGCATGTATGTTGGAAGAGGCAAAATAACAATATTAAGATAAGTAGTTTATCAGTAGCACTTTTTAAATTAACACGATTGTTATGCATAATTATATGGAAAAAACGGGTATTTAAAGGTAATCGCGACAAATACCCGTTTTTTCCATATAAGTTGTTTATTACCAGAGGCAATGCTGATGCGTGTAAAGACAGGTCTATTTCTTAAAAAAACTGGCAGCACATTAGAATCGCTTCTGGTTTTGCAGTATCTAATTATATTCCCTCCCCGGTTTTTGACGAAGTTTGCCGATCTTTGCCGAAGGTGCCGAAGTTGACGGTGACAGGAGTTCATCGGTTTTTTTTCCAACTCAAAAAGTGTTTTTTTTTATATTTTCATTTTTTATATATTTTTTTAAGTACTCATAATAATAACACGCTCTTTTGAGTGAAATAAAGATGAAATTGCGTTTCTCTGTAAAGACAAAAGTTTTATTATTGACAAAGTTAGGTACGTAGGTACATGAATTTTCACTTTTATAACATAATTATATAAGTCCACTGCTGGACATAGGCCGCCCCTACACATTTCCAGGAAGAACGTTCTGAACCCTTTCATCGACTTCCCGCAATTTTAACAATGTCGTCGGTCCATCTGGTGAGTGGGCGCCCTACACTTCGTCTTCCGGTTCGAACAATAATTATCACAACCTTACAATTAACCTTCGACTGTACGTTTGACAGCGACAACTGTCAAACGTCTTATCGATCTAGGTCTACGGATAAGGTGACAAATTCAATATATTAAAATAATAGTTAAAGAAAGGCGGCAACGCTAGTGAGGTTTTCTTTACATGCTTATAGTTCTAATATCAAATTATATCATTAAGAATACCGTCTTGTGTCCGTTTCTGCATATCCATTGATCAAATACATCGGAACTGAACGTGTAATTAATGATTCTATTCATGCAAATGAATAGTCTATTCAACTGACTTTATATTTATTACAACTGAAGCTAATAACTATGATCATAACCATATTGTCTTCTTCTTATTTAAGAGCAACGCTCTTGTCGGCGTAATGTATGCATTTTCCTCCAGGTATTTCTTTTGAGGGCAACCTCCTTGACCTCCTTATACGACATGACGGCAATCTTTGCTTTTATTTGGCTCATGTAGCTTATCTTTGGTCTTCCTCTTCCTCTCTTTCCGTCTACCTTTCCTTCGATAATATTTGTGATAAAGCTGTCATGTCGTACAAGATGGCCAATCATCTTTCCTCTTCTGTTCTCAACAACTCCTATTAGGGCTCTTTCCTCTCCAACACCACATTTCAAACAAATCATTTCACATCACAACCAATTGTAGTCGTCACAAATGCATTTAAAAAAAATCATACTATTTTAGTTGTGAAATCTTGAAGTTCTGGAGAAGGATTGGTGGGGGTCACCAAAGATCTTGGTAGTTGGAAGATTTTGGAGGGGTACAGCCGTGGGATAGTGCAGGTTAAAAAAAATAGTTTTGACCTGTTAGTCAAAACTATTTTTGGGTAAATCTAGTCTCTAATTTCACTAAAATTTTCAATTAGTTTTGGTAGAAGTTTATAGGCACACGGTCTAGAAACTGGTACCAAACATGCTTGGTTACACTAGTCATCATATTATTACATTAGTGACAATTAGGCACTTACTTATACATATACATAGCCTATTAATAAGTGTAGGTACTATATTTGAATACCCTCTGATATCTGTTCTTAAAATTGCAATACACTCATCATTGGTTGAATCATCTCAAATACTTGCCAAATAACAGTCCATAGCTAAAGTAATTTGAAAAACCCAACTATAAACGTACAAAATTTAATGAAAACAGCATCAGAATTTCAGCAGAAAATTTCATGGTAATAAATTTATATTGGACATGTCAACAATCAAAATTTTTCGCAGAATCTTCTGAAAATTATTTTGAAATTCTGAAAATACATGATTCCTGAAAATAATAATTTTCTGAAAATACGAGTTTTCTAAAAACAATCATTACGATATCCGTTGTCAATTTAGTTGTTTTTACAAAGAACATTGAACAAAGATGAAATTCCAGCCGCGACACAAATACGTGTATCCGTCATAAAAATATTATCCGATGATTCACAGGAATGAATCAAGCCCTTGCAAATGAGATATTGCCAATTTATACAGGGTGCACCTAAATTAGTTTTCTCAAACATGCTCGGAATTTTGAGAATTACTTTGAAAACATTCTTAGAGATAAAATAGAGTGAAAGGTGTCGTGGGTTCACAGCAACACTAGTAGCGCTGTCATTGGATTGACTACCCTTTACCCTTTTTAAGTTTTCATGATAAAATAAAAACAAAAATAAAAATAATAAATACAAAAATGGTAGGTACATGTTTTTTACCAAAAAATTTTTTTTTTTTTTTTTAATTTTTGCATATTGAAAACTTGGCTTCTAATATGACTTAAAGTATGGCTTGTACTAGGGTTTAAAGCTGCTACCCTTTTGTGTTTCAGATCACCCTTGCTATTACTGTAACACCCTGTATAAAGTGGCATATCGGTATATTGGTCTCCAATAACAGGGTATCGACCCCACCGATAGTCGTGCGGTTAATAACTATGCACAACACAAGCCAAACAACGATATATTAACCATTGAAACTCAGTAACCAGCACTAAAGGAGCTTTTTACGACCAATAAACTTCACCTAACACGCGTGTTCATTGCAAAGCAGAGATAGAAGAGGAAGCTCTAAGTGCGCTGGTCGCTCGAAATGCTTACTCCATCGATTTCTGTTTTCCCAGAAACAAAATAGCATTGATGTGATAATGAAGTCGAAAATGTTTTTTGGCTCTGAGCACAAGTTTTTTATTCCTTATGGAAATGAAACTCTGCATTTCCATATAGATTTAAAAACTTTTCTCTCAATAACGTGCCCTACAATGCCCTGCATCTATCAACTTGAAGTTAGTGATGATGATGACAGATGGCGCTGCTGTCACGTAAACATTGGCTCCGTACATAAAAATAAAAATAAAATGCTTAAAACTAGTAACTAGTTAAAAATAATACTTATTTATATCACTACTATCATAAAGCATAGGTGAGAGTGTTATCTCACGAAGTGAACGTAAAATAAACGTGAAAAAGTGGAAAAAGTGCAAACCCTTATAATGTTATTATTCGCGTAAATAAACAGTTTTTGGCGTATGGACAATGTAAAACATTATATTGTGTGACAAAATCATCTGATTTAGCGAAGAATCAAGAGTGAAATCAGCAAAAAGTTATGGTGAAGTTCTTAGTGACAGTGCAAAAACTTTGTCCGTGCATGAGTTGGCATTTTGCATGAATCACCTGTTGAACTACGTGCCTTGGAATTTATTTTCCTTACATCTTTTAATTTCGATTATTACGCTACAAGCACCTTTGGTTCAGTGGTCGAGGTGGCGACTGAATTACGATATCACCGCACCAGGAGTGACCTCGATTCCCGGTTATACTAGACAACTTTTTGCACTTATTTTTTCATATATTTTTTTTTGTTGCTTTATGGTTGGTTTTTCCACATTTAAACAATTAAAATGATGCTTACAAGGAAAAAATCAGTTACGTGTAGAAAATGCAAAAAGATTATTAAGGATCGAGAGTATCTTAGATGTTCAACGTGCAATTTTTATTATGACATCGCATGCCAAAGCATCAGCACACAGAGGTTTAATCTAATGACAAAAACTCATAAAGAAGATTGGCGATGCCGCTTG
This sequence comes from Thera obeliscata, assembly GCA_947578465.1. Classification (NCBI taxonomy): domain Eukaryota; kingdom Metazoa; phylum Arthropoda; class Insecta; order Lepidoptera; family Geometridae; genus Thera; species Thera obeliscata. The sequence continues at coordinate 13,642,778 of OX387912.1, read as the reverse complement.
TGCTTGCAGCCAGTCGAATTTGAGACACAACCTATATCATCTTTGAAGAATACACCATTCACAGTTGAAAAACATACCGCACCCATGGTAACGCGCAAAAGACAAAACAAGGTATTGGTTGTTGACACATCTTTTCACAGCTCCGACGAGGAAAACTCTATATTATCAGGTCAAAACGATACGACCTTGCATAGCTTACCAGATTTATCTACTCATTACTACGATAAGGAAGAAGAACACATGAAGGAGATAGACAAATTAAATATGGAACTTGCTACTGCACGACTAGAAATTGAAAGATTAAATACAGAAAGTTATGAGCTGCAGAAACAAATAAAAGAAAATGTAACGACAATCAAGCGGCTCAAACAGGTGCTCACGGAACCAGTTAGTAGCCCAAGAAGGCGCAGTTCACTTATGAAAGCAGATACGCCACAGAAGATCACTTTCACTAGAGAACAGACTCCGCGAGGCCAAGAACAACCAACTGAGAAAAAAATTACGGCCCTGACAGCACCTACAAATCTACAGGGACAAGAAATCACAGATAAAATATCTAACAGAAAATTTCAAACTGATGCAAACGAAGCGGACACCTTACACAAGAAGATAACCATACCAGAACAAAGAGATGTAGAAGTAAAAGAAAATGCTAGTGAAACCTGTTTACAAGAGAACAAACCAAAATATATTTATATCTTTGGTGGATCACAGTGTGTTGGCTTATCTACTGCACTCATCAGGTCCCGTGAAAATAGCCCATATGACAAGTATAAAATCACATCCTTTGTGAAACCACATGGTTCATCAGAAGAAATTTGTAAAACAATTAATATGTACAGCCCAACAAAATCTGATAAAGTCATAATATCGATCGGTGAACACGATGATAACCCTAGGAACATTATTATTGAACTCAGTCACATTTTGAAACGCTTGACTACTGTTAATGTTGTAGTTGTTTTAGGTGTATCCGGAAATAAATTCTTAAATGAGGTTAAAGTTAATGATACCTTACAACTACTTAGTACTAAGTTTAAAAATTGTACATTTGTATCGCTAAGTAATGATTTTGACAAGAACTCAAATGCTAGTTTCTATCTTTTATGTTATAAAATTAACATGATTATTGACCAGTATGACTACAATGCAAAATATTTAACTTTCGTGAAATCTAAAATAAATAAGAATGGCGTTAATGTAAAAAGTGAATTTAAATCAAATTTGAATTGTACAACTAAAAAAGGGACTATTGAATATTATTTTAATATAATGCATGAGAAATTAAATGTAAGTAAATTAATGACAAGTCGTAAAACCAGTGATATAGCAGCAAAAGGCACTATACCATACTATTTCTCAAAAGTGACAACCCAAAAGAATGAAGGTAGGCCTCAGCCAACACCTGACACTCAAAAAATAGAAGAGTTTTTTCGTTCATAAAGACGCAGAATTCAGAATACTACACCAAAACATAGCTAGTGTACTGGCAAAGCGTGAACTTTTAGAGCTCTCCATTTTGGATTTGAAAAGTGCTGGCAAAGAGCCAGATGTCATTTGCTTGTCAGAGACCTTTTTAAAATCAGGTAGCGAACAAAATTTAAATATCCGTAATTACGACATGGCAACGTTTTACTCAAGAGATAAAAAGAGGAATGGAGTCTGTATTTTACTAAAGAAAGGGCTTGCTTATAAAGACTTAAATTTGAATTCACATGCTTTACCTAATGTGTTTGAATGTTGTGGTCTAAAGATAACTAGTCAAAAGATTATAGTTATATGTATCTACAGAACACCAGCATCCAATATCTATAATTTTTTTGATAAACTTGACTGTCTACTGCACTCTTTGTTTAAAAATAATAGTAAAACAAAAATTATTATTGCTGGAGATCTTAATATTAACACATTAAAACGAAACAAGGAAACAATCACCTTTTCAAACCTCTTGAGTAATTTCTGCCTAAGATTATACATATCTAGCCCCACAAGACGAGATGCCTGTCTTGATCATATAATTGGAAATATAGAAAACGCGGTCGGCACTGTTTTACCACTAGGTCTATCCGATCATGAAATGGCTCGACTTTTGAGTTTTAAAGTTAACACAAAGCAAACCCCCATTAGTTCATGGTATATAAGAAAAAAACTGTACACTGACGAAAATGTTGAAAAATTTAGACAGCATGTTGCGAATTTGTCTTTTTCTGATGTTTATGAAGATAGTGACCCCAATTCGTCTTTAATTAAATTTCAAAGTACATTAAAATGGCTTTGTAGACTTTGTTTCCCAGAAAAACAAATTAGAGTGGACACAAAAAAAAAAGCTAAGTGGATTACCAAAGGTTTAAGAGTGAGCTGCAGAACAAAACGATCGTTACGTTTAAAATTCTACAGGGAAAAAACACCCACGGCTAAGTGTAGGTATCTCAAGTACGCAAAAGTATTAAAGAAATGTATTATACATTCACAAAAATCAAGGAATAGTGAGATAATTAGGAAAAGTGGCAATAGATGCAAGACTGCATGGAATGTCATAAAAGATACTACACTAAACCCTCCTGCATGTATTAAAGAATTACTCAATGTAGATGGGAATCGTATCAAGGATCCTATGGGTATCGCAAATGCTTTCAACAGTTATTTTATAGAATTGACAAATAAAGTAAATGCAAATTATTTAAAACCAAATCAATCAATTATAAGAACAAAAGAAGTATCTAGCACCATATTCCTTAATCCAGTTTCTTCAAAAGAAGTGCAAAATATAATTACTTCTCTTAATAATACAAATACAGAAGGTAGCGATGGTATTGCTACTAAAATAATAAAAGCAGCCAAAGCCGAGTTAAGCGATGTCCTAGCTTATCTTATTAACTTATCTTTCACGAATGGTGTATTCCCTGGTTCTATAAAGAAGTCTATAATAAAGCCGTTATTCAAAAAGGGTGACATAGACCAACTAGAAAACTATCGACCAATAGCAATCATTTCTGTACTATCAAAAATATATGAAAAAGCAATGCATAAGCGGCTGTATGATTTTTGTATAAAGCACAAAATCATTAAGGAACAGCAGAATGGGTTTCAAAGAAATAAATCAACCACGTTAGCAATCTTTAACCTTATTCGTGACATAGTAAGTAACGTTGATAAGAAACAAATCACAACTGCTCTGTACTTCGACATGTCAAAAGCATTCGACTTTGTTTCACATGAGCTTCTATTGCGCAAGCTTAGTCATTACGGAGTTAGAGGACGCGCATCAGAATGGATTGAAAGCTACCTAATGGACAGAGAGCAATGCGTAGAGATAACAAATTTAAGTGACCTTAAAGTTGTAGAAAAACACCAATCGAAATACATTCATAACAAATTTGGCGTTCCCCAAGGAAGTGTTTTAGGTCCCCTTTTATTTTTGTACTATATAAATGACATAACTGAAGTGACAAACTATAATACAATATTGTTCGCTGATGACATTTCCGTAGTTGTGACATCAAATAATTCTATAAATCATGACAATAATAAACATATATCTGACATTGCAATTACAATTGACTCAATAGTAAAATGGCTAAATAATAATAATTTGAATATAAATCTTAATAAAACTCATTTCTTAAATTTTAATGACCTATTTGACATGAATATTACATATAATAACCATAAAATAATACAACCGGCTTCAGTTTCATTTTTAGGAGTCACTATTGATAAAAAGCTAAACTGGAAGGAACAAGTAGACAAAGTATGCACAAAGGTTAACCGGTTCGTGTACGTGTTAGGTAGACTCCGAAAAACCGTCAATCAAGAATCGGCATTGATGGCTTACTATGGATATGTTGACTCCGTTCTTAGATACGGCCTGACCATTTGGGGGTACAGTACGGATTTTAATAAAGCTTTTATTGCACAAAAAAAATGTATTCGCGCCATATGCGGTATTGGCCCTTTAGAGTCTTGCAAACCATTTTTCTCTAAGTTGAAAATATTAAGTCTTCCTTGTCTTTACATATCTGACTGCATGCTTTGTGAGGCAACATATGTATCTATACACGACAGCAAATGATATATATCCGCGTAACTCTAGAAATGGAGAGCGTCTAGTGAACGAGTTTACTCCGCGAACTTCTCTCTATCAAAAAAACTGCTATCATATGAGTATCAAAATTTTTAATAAGATCCCGAATGACATAAAAGCTCAGCCTTTCAAAAAATTTAAATGTGTTTTACGCGCCTGGTTGCTTAATCATGGGTTTTACACGGTTAGGGAATATATGGATTTTAAAATGTAAATTTAGGTATAAAAATATTGTAATTTAGGTAATTTTAATTATATTTTTGCATGCTATTAGCTAAATATAGCGAAATATATAGAATCAAACGAACTTACCCTGTAAGTGACGTTCGATGATTATTAAACGTTGTGATTCGCCTGAGAGATTACACATTATTAACTTGTAGTAGCACGCATATGTGCTGCCACCATACACAATTTTAAAGCACTATAATAAAATAAAATGAAATAATATTTTGATGTGGGTACTCATACACGTTTGACCCTAGCGGCTATCGTCAGCTATTTCGTGCCAAGAAGGGCATAGTTGAAAAAACGGTGAGTAATCGTTTTTCACGTCTAGGGTCAGGGTGGGGTGTAATCTCTCAGGCGAATCACAACGTTTAATAATCATCGAACGTCACTTACAGGGTAAGTTCGTTTGATTCTATATTAAACTTTGTGATTCGCCTTTCGAGATTACACATTATTAACTTGTAGATGTTTAAAGATGCACGAAATAGGTCTATTGAAAATCAAAAGACTTTTAAATGAAGTATTTGTGAACAAAAAGTTCAGTATCATCAGTTAAAATACAATCCAACATTCATTTTTAGAAAACAATTTTTCTCTATTCGGATAAAAGCAAAGAGAGCGCGCAAAAGATTTAGTGGAACTACCTGACACCTCTCTGTATGTAAAATCTAGCAAAAGCTTCCGAGTTGCCTGTCCAACCGGCTGTCCTTTTGATGAGATCAATGCTTACGCCGAATCTGCGAGCTGCAGACGTAAGATGCATGTCCCGTGTTATGGGCGCTAAACATTGCAGTGTCTATTCCGCTCTCTTTCAAGGTTTCCTTTATCCAGCGACTTAGAGACTGTGGGCATACACCCTTATAAGGCTTTTTAATACTTATAAACAAGAAATTACAGTCAGAATTTCATTTTTCAGCCGTGTTGCGTAAATAATATTCCAGTGTCCTTGCACGACAAAATGGCTGGTCTCTTAGCAAAATATGGCTAAAATCTATTAACTGCAGAGGTTTTCACCTGATCTGATATTTTAATAATAATCATAATATTTTCTCATTATTAATTTTATGAATATAGGAAGTTCGTATTAATTATAACGCATGGATTCGGTGTGCTGTCACCAATGCTAAAAGACTTTTTAAAGAAAGATCTTCGTTAGAAAACCAGTTACCTAGGAAATTGAGTACAATCGCAGGTGCCCAGGTGACAATATTGTGTCTGGGCAGAGAAGTTCTTAGTTTATGAACGCCTTTAATGAGGCGTTTTGTAACGGAGCTGTTCATAATTTCTGAGCCTAAGATTAAACTTAGTGCAGACTTAACTGCAGCTCTATAGAAATCATTTCGATTGATAGTGCAATACAAATGCCATTGTTTTAAACAGGGATCGGGATCACGTTTGTGGCCTCAAAGGAACTGCTTTGATCGCCCTAAGAGAATCCTGGCAACCAGGCTAAGCTTCTGTTGAATCCGAGCTTGTAAGGTTGGGAAGACAACCATTTTTGGTCGGGAGAGAAAATGATAGTATCGGATATTAATATTTTTTTGAAAAGTGGATATGGCTGGGAAGGCCATAGCGGCACCTTTGTTATCCAAAAAACAAACAAACAAATATGTTTGTATTACTCTCAGAATTAAACAAAACGGAGAAAAAATGTAAAAAAATAATAAATAATGAATGCATCATTAGTAAATGCTTCTGTGTTTAAACGGCTTACCAATAAATCTAGGTAGGTACTACAAGTAATCCAAAATCAGAATATTTTTTAAAAACGCTTTGTCATTGAGCTCTTATTCTACGTCGACGATAATACGGCTTGATTATTGATCAGCAACGTAATCGTCAGTAGAACTGAAGATATTATATCAGATTTATTACTGTAATATATTAATACTTAACAGATACAAGACGCAAAAATCGAAACACCGTGGTGTTCACACCACTGCCTGATCCTAAGTCAAGTAAGTAAGAGTTTAAGTCGACTTAAGAAATTTAAATGTGGGAATTGAATTCCGCCCATTCTATTTATGTAAGAAATGGCAGTAGTATTGCCGATGCGGAGCAGTATCTCACAATTACTCAAATCCTTTGCAAACATTTTTAAAGTAAAATATGCCGTTGGTAGCTCCAAATAATTAATAATTATGTTTGGCAAGAACAGCTGACACCTCAACCCGTACGAATCGATCAGAAATAGAGATCTCTAGGCAGTATTGGCTGGAACGTATTGGAGCGCTAGACGTATCGCTATTTTCTAAAGCCACCAATTAAAATACTCGCTTATGGGGTCCGGTAATGATTTGTATTGAGCATAATCTTCCCGTTGCTTAAGACACCAAAATTTGGTTTGCTCAAAATATTTTGTATGCAACCACCCGTATTTAATTGCTGGGCAAATGGAAATAAGCAAACCAATTAGATGAGCAAATTTACGAAATCTTCATCTTTTCAATGTAGAAAATCGCTGAAATTCCTCTTTAATTTAGCATTTTTGATTACTTGTTATGCTTATTGTTAGATCGTCAGAGTTGAAAACCAAAGCCTAAAAATGCACTTTGCTTACTAAGAGTGCTTACGCTTCTCTATGGATTGATTGTAAATCCTAAAGATTCCCGCACAATTCTTGTAAACGAAAAATCTGATTTGTAATCTGCCAAAATGTGGGAAAACAATAGGTAATAGGCTCACTGCGTAGGCACTGCATTACATGACGCATTTTTTTTTTTGAAGTGAAAACTTCTTTAGCGGCGTTGAGCACTTTCTGAATGGGGATAAAATCTTAAACTCGCGTCAGGATCACGTGACCCTGATCGAAAAAGCGTAGGACGGATTTTTTGCAGAAATGTACCCTAAGACTACAACGTAGAGTTCATAATAAAAATCGAAAAAGCGACGCTACAGATACGCTAGTAGTTACTATGACACGGTAACGTCACAGAATAGATAATAGTTAGTAGCAAGCATACCAAGGCGTTTTTCGTGACTGTAGTAGGTATAGGTACATACCTATTATAGTTTTTATGAACTAGCGGCCGCCCGCGGCAGGTAGTAGTGGTCATTGGTACATGATTTTATAGATCTACTGTATTTATTTTTCGAGTGGAGCATTGCGGCGAGCGAAGCGAGCCGTGCTGTGACCCCCCCTAAGCCCCCCAGAACCCCCTCCTCCGAAACCCGGGGGGAGCGTCGCGGCGAGCGAAGCGAGCCGCCACGCGATCACGGGGAACAGCGTGGCGAGTGAAGCGAGCCGTGCTGTTACCCCCCTAAGCCCCCCAGAACCCCCTCTTCCTGAACCCGGGGGGAGCGTCGCGGCGAGCGAAGCGAGCCGCCACGCGACCACGGGGAACAGCGCGGCGAGCGAAGCGAGCCGTGCTGTGACCCCCCTTAGCCCCCCAGAACCCCCTCCTCCTATGTCTGCCGTTTTACTTCATTTAGGACCTACTTGTAGGTCGCGCGACAAGGTCCCTTCTAGCGGTTCCGACCCGTTGAGGATTTGGCTTTACGTAAAATTTAGGGTTCCGTATAGGGTTTTGATTGGGGTTATACTATATTGAGGAATTTGATTAAATGGTCGACTTTTAGGGTTCCTTAGGACTTTGATTGGAGTTTCAACTACACTTAGAAGCTTGATAATGTTAAAATTTTTAGGGTTCCTTAGGACTTTGATTGGGGTTTTACTACATTGAGGAATTTGATTAAGTGGTCAACTTTTAGGGTTCCTTAGGACTTTGATTGGAGTTTCAACTACACTTAGGAGCTTGATAATGTTAACATTTTTAGGGTTCCTTAGGACTTTGATTGGAATTTCAACTACACTTAGGAGCTTGATAATGCTAAAATTTTTAGGGTTCCTTAGGACTTTGATTGGGGTTTTACTACATTGAGGAACTTGATAAAATAAACAACTTTTAGGGTTCCTTAGGCCTTTAATTGGACTTTCAACTACACTTAGGACCTTGATTATGTAAACAATTTTAGGGTTCCTTAGCACTTTGATTGGAATTTCAACTACACTTAGGAGCTTGATAATGCTAAAATTTTTAGGGTTCCTTAGGACTTTGATTGGGGTTTTACTACATTGAGGAACTTGATAAAATAAACAACTTTTAGGGTTCCTACGTTAATAATCAAGTTTTCACTTCTGCCGGCACTCCCGGAGTGCAACCCGTATTTTTTTTTTTATACCCTTTATGATGTTATAATAATATGTCAAGCCCTTGCCCGACGGCAACGGCTTGATATTTCCAGAGTTTACCTTGCCATACAAAAAGTTCTTTTGTAATCATTACGAATAGGTACAGATCATCATTATGAAATAAGCGTCTTTAAGGTCAATTGAACACATGTAAGCATCCTTAGATATGAGCCACATAACTGTTCTATAATCTTCAAGTTTGAAGTGAGGCGCAGATAATTGAACTTATTTAATTCATTAAGATTTAAAATAAACCTCTTTTTTCTGATACTGTTTCCGGTAAGGAAAAAGTCAGAGCAAAAATGATCGTCGCATGGCAAATATTGTTTGATGCACCTAGGTGAGTTATTTCCTTTCTCTGATTGCGGCTTGTTGAGAGGAACTCTGTACTGCCATACATTATCTGAAAACTGGAATACTTAATCCGGATACCAAAGAAATACTTCAGGGTCAGATGTAACACATAGCCAACTTTTATAGAAAACTTAAGTGTACCAGCCTGAGCGTCATCGGTTAGCGGCGCCTGGTCTGCTGCAGCAGCGAGCGGGCTGGCCGGCGATGTGGCACGGCGCGGTATGACGTCACCGGCGCGGCGGCTGCCGGCACCCACCAGTCGTCGAGCTCGGCCTCGTTGACGCGTGGCGAGGCTGCGGCGGCGGTGGCGGGTCCCTCCAGTTTAAAGCCCAGGACGTAGACGCCTCTGGTTGTTTGTTCTTAATGAGGCCTTTGCTTTACCGATAGGTGGCGTTGCTTTCATTTCAGCACCAGACTTGGAAATGGCCTTCAACGATCATAGTTTCTTGGAGAGCTCTGCACCAAAGAGCAATTGGTCTCTTTTTTAGGTATTTAAGTAGAAGTAGTTCTTGCTTAAGCCGACATTAGAAACTGTTTGCGTCACTTGTTAATTTTAATGCCGCACTAGCCTGATTGTTGTTAATCAAGGCTTTATCATTTATCATATTTGACAAAAGTGTGGCTAAGCAAGATATGCCACAGGCTAAATGCTTATGCATGTCATTAAAGATGCCATCTCGCGGAGGCAGTGCTAGCTTTAATTTTTCTGGTACGTAAGTATGATTTTAGAATATCCTTACTGGTATCATCCTTCAATCCATTCAATAATATTTCTCACAGCAATATCGTTATGAATGCTGGCGTTAAAAGAGTATTTAGCAGGCTCATCTCTTGTCTTGAGGTACATCTGCAACGACTTCAAGCTAGTCCGGGTCCACTGCGTTCATATTCATAGATTAAGGATAGCATCTTCGTAGGTAGTATTTATAAAAAATACAAACCGCTGTAGTAAAAACTACGTAGGTGCACGCACTCACACACATGTGTAGGGCTATGTTGGTTTATTACGCTCAGCAATTAACCTTACAGATTAATCTGAAGAGCAGAAACCATTTTTATCAACAAGGTGGATATACTTAGGTTGCGCTTTGTGAAAAATATTCGTGATATAGCCTTCCAGACCATATTCTAGAATAATGTAGGAATAACCAAAATACAACGATCAGCCTTACAGGGTGAACTGAGGTATTTAAAGGTTGGTATGGCCTTGCAGACCATACTCGCTTCCTTGCTTATATAATATTTCCTTAGTTTACGGTAAAATAATAGGAATAACCAAAATACAACGATCAGTCTTACAGGGTGAACTGAGGTATTTAAAGGTTGGTATGGCCTTGCAGACCATACTCGCTTCCTTGCTAACAAAATATTTTCTTAGTTCACGGTAAAATAATTCAGGTCAACAACAGTCTAGATACTCGTACCTCTAAGGTTTGTTTACCTTGTATTTGTTCAACCTTCGAACACAATTAAGACACTATGTGCTATTTCTTCCGTGGCAAGGTTTTGTTCTTCAACCGACGACGACGAAACTTGTTTAAGGTGAATTTTTGTCATCTTCTGTTCTAACTTCCGCATTTTCTTTTGTAAATACTCTTCTTCGTCCTAATGTTTACGTTTCCCATGTTATTTGCTGAAAAAAAACACTAAAAACAAGAAAAACTTTCACAGAACGAAAAATATACGTGTACGATGGCCGCGACACAAAACGTGTATGAGTACCCACATCAAAATATTATTTCATTTTATTTTATTATAGTGCTTTAAAATTGTGTATGGTGGCAGCACATATGCGTGCTACTACAAGTTAATAATGTGTAATCTCGAAAGGCGAATCACAAAGTTTAATGGAACATTTCTAGGAAATTGCAACACCCTGTTACACCTATTTCAAGCAAATAAAGAAATTCTATTCTATTCTATTCTATTCTAGTATGCAGATGTTCAGTCTCAAGTGCCAGTAATTTCACTGTCATCATCATCATCATCATCATTGGCCTGTACCATCTTTTACAGATGATTTAGGTGGCGTCAGTCAGGTTATTGCACATGAACCAGAAGTGGAACACTTCCGTTCATGGCTATGAAGACCGATACGAGAGTGGCAGGCACGCCCGCATTTACCGCAGATGAAAGAACCCGGAGATGTAAGAGCGGGGGCACACGATGCGTTGCGGCGGCGGTGCGGCGCCGGAGCGGTGTCGCTGCGTCATCTTACATAGAAATATCTGTGGCATGTCACACGATGCGCTCCGGCGCCGCACCGGACTTGCAACCACCAAAGACGAGGCGGGGAGGGGTGAATGCGTTGCGACGTCGGAGCGGCACCGCTCAGTTGTTTCCAACAATAGACGTCTTTTACGATCCATTTTAATTAACAGACTGTCCAACGGTGCTACGGCGCCATAACAACGCTACGGCACCGCACCGCTCGTGTGCCCACTGACACGGTGAAATCTTTGCGGTGCGGCGCCGCAACGCATCGTGTGCCCCCGCTCTTACATGCAGGGTCTGCGGCGCGTTGGTGACGTACTTAACCAAATAATGTTTGTTTTACTTTATTCAGGACATTTTTGCAAGATTTTCATTTTTGCATAACATAAACATGATTGATAAGTGGTTCGATGGCACCAGTAACCGGTGCTAAGCAATGCAGTGATAAATTCTGTACTTCAAGATTTATATCGAATACCAAACCACGTCTGAATAAGACCATCACTTTTTTACTTGTTTCGAACTAAAATATTTAAATACAAATATCGACAACCGATCACGTCTTTGAGCGCATTTGATGAATCTGAATACTTATTTATTTTATAAGATTTTCTCAGAGGAAGTACAATATTTACGACAACTTCTGTGACACGATGATTGACTTACAGTTGTAGGCAATAAATATTGCACATCGGCTAATATCGGCATTCGGCTTCAAATATAGAGCGTAGTGTGCTTCTGACAGAGATAGCCCTCCACAAAGCCGAAAAACCTTAGAGCGCCATCTCTTTTTAACCGACTTCCAAAAAGGAGGAGGTTCTATGTTCGGCTGTATGTATGTTTTTTTTTTCATTTTTTTTTTTAATGTATGTTCATCGCTTTCTATTGCCTACAAACATACGAGGCAGATACAAGAACTGTGGCTTGAATCTGTCTCGTACTTCTTTGTTAGAAAGTAGAATTCCAATAATTAGAATGACACAAATATCCGACCCGACAAAAACCTAAATGTCAGCCGGCAGTATCTAATAAACACCGATATTCAGATAAATCAGAAAGCAATAATCGTAATAAACTGATTTATGGAACTTGGTCATTAAATTAGCGATGACATAATGGGAACATGATGCTATCAATCGACGCACTGTATTCACACCCATTTGAGTTGACAACACAAGTTATAGGAGTCAGAATGATCCACGAAATTAAAGAAGGAGGTCATCTTGATCAAAAAAATATATGTTTTCATGGTTGTCAAATCCGTTATTTTGAAGTAATAATTGCACTTCTAGGTATGAGTTATGTTTATAGTCTTTTTGTGTAATTTGAGCCTGTTTTTTCAGCGGGTTTTGTAATAATTTTGTATAGAGAGCACGGCGCAAAAGGTAGAGACAAGCCTGCAAAATCACATTATTTTGAGCTTCGATTGCAATTATTCTGCTATCTGGTTCCCATAGTACATGTTTGCTTAGTTGGGGGCTAGATTGTGTAGTGTGGATACATATTTTTTCTTTAATTAAAAACGAATTGAAAAACTTTTTTTTTACAAGAAACTCTTGCAACAAGACTGATGTTAACACAATAAAAATGAGATATCAAATAGGAACTTCGCTTTGTAAAACTAGTATGGCAATAGATAGATAGTGATCAAAATATGATAGTAACAAGATAATGTGATCGCTGTTCCTTGTTAGTATAGTTTATTTGTTAGAATCAAACTTTAAATTGCTACAGTATTTATTACACAATCTCCCAGCTGTTCTTAGGTCAATGACCGGGTCGCAGGTTCCGTAATCTTATACCTTTAAACGAGAAAATCTTGTATATATTATATTTAGGATCTCGGAAACTGCGCCAACAATTTTCATGAAATTAAGTATACAGAGGGTTTCGGGGGCGATAAATCGATCTAGCTAGGATTAATTTTCAGAAAAGACGCAGGAGAGAAGTTATTTAAATAATTAAAAATGTTTGCGCCATCTGTTGATGAGTAGTCAAAATCACGAGTTAGCTATCGTAGAGAGTATTATGTAGTTCGTATTTAAATATAATTTCTAAAAACAAAATTTACAAAAAAAAATACTGAGCAAAGCTTGGGCATACCAGCTCGTATTAGCAAATTAGAGTAAACACCTACTAATCAGGATACTAAGAACATAACCATAGTTTATGGATCATAATTTCCTCATACCAGGTCAAGCTCTTTGTGCAAAGACCATCCGGGAAGCTGTCAATTTGTAAGATGAACAGTCAACAAGTACCTACTTACTTACTTGAGACACCTCAGATGAGGTACAAACATAATATAATACCTGCCAGTGAATTCAATTATAAAATAAAATAAAATAAAAAGCCTTTATTATTCCTAAATAACTAAATACAAATTAATGTTTAACACTTTAAATTAAAAAAAAAATATTTAGGACCCCTCTTGGGTATAGGCCAGTGAATTCAATTAATATAAAAAAAATAATACAAAAAAAAAATAGAACATGGAAGTAGATCATTTATTTACACAAAGAAACTTACAATTAAACAAACATTTACAAAATGAACAAAATACACAAGAAACAGTTGAGCTTTCTGCAGATCGTTACAAACGATCTGGAGATAGCTCAACTCAGAAGAAGAATAGATAGAGAAATATAAATATATTATAGAAAATACTTAATTGCTCACAAAAACATTAAAACAGACAATGATACATAGATAACTTAAAAACAATTTGTAGGAACAATAGGGGGTCTTATCGCTAAGCAGCGAATATTATTTATTTGTATTTTCCTGGAAGTATTTCTTGATGAAACTTAAAACAAATATAGCTTGTGGTCTGGAATAGAGTATTTATCCGTAAAACACGCAAACTGTTTTTGCACAACTTGCACAACAGTAGTCCTACCATGAGCTGTGTCTGGCTCTGTCTCTGGTTTTGGTTTTGAGTCTGAATGAGTGCAATAAACTGCGTGTGACGTTTTGACGTAGGATTTATTTAGTCAACACTCACACAGACTCTAAACCAGAACCAAAGACAGAGCCAGACAGAGCTCATGGTATAGACCTACAGTTCATAAAACTAAAAGTTAGCAAGTAAATACATAATTCTTCAATTTTTTGCAGTGATGTAGCAACCTACATATTCGTAATTTAAATGAAGCATGTGCAATATAGGGGTTATACTAACAATGAACAACTCATTTAAATTAATTTATCTAAAGTAACTAATAATTGCTAGGTAGGTATATGTAATTGAGTGTACAATGACACCCATTACTCATCAGAGCGCCATGATAACAGATCGGCGCTATTCCCTGATAAGCTACCCTGAGGCACTCCGAGACACCTTCAAAGAAAAATAAGCTTTAAGCTGACCGTTTACGACACATTTAAGTTAAAGCAAAGTTTTTATAATGTTATAAATGTTTTAGACATTCCAAACAACACTATCTGGCCCCGAACTAAGCAGAGAGCATGTACTATGGGAACCAGTAATCTGTTTTATTACTTATATACTTTCTTATTATATTTTCATGTAAATACATACTTAGAATATAATATCCAGACAGAGAACAAACAAAATGCGTTCACCACGCAAATATTTCTTCTCGGTGGGTTCGAACCCGCAACCTACGGCACAGAAGTGAAACTTAAGTGAACAAGTAAGTGTAAGTAACAGCATGTATGACACTTCGCAACAGATACTAGTGTCAAGAAGTCAAGTAGATAGCAAGAGTGTTTGTTTATAGTTTTTAACATTTCGAAAGTTATGACAGTGGATGTACCTTGTTCGAGTTGCTTTTAAGTGTGGGTGTTGTTTTCTTAGGTCAAATGCTATCGTTTTCTTTCAAAAACACCCGGTAGTCGATACATTTATTAACCGACTTCCAATCAAAAAGGAGGAGGTTCTCTACTCGTTTTTTTTTTTTTATTGTTTGTTACCGCATAATTTCGTTATTTGTGAGCCGATTTGAAAAATTATCTTCTAGATCTCCGATTTTAATAAAAATAAAATGGGACCACCATTTTATTTTTATTAAAATCGGTGTCGCCATTTTTTTTTAAATATTTTTTTAATGCTTGTAACTGCATGCCTCCGTCATTTATGAACCGAATTAGAAAATTATTTTTTTATTTGGAAGGTTGTTCTTACGTCCAGATTGTCCCAAACAAATTTCATTAAAACTGGTTTAGCCGTTTGGCAATGAAGTCGGTTTCTCTAGTTTTTTTATACTTATAATTATAACGCTACTCTTTATGTGCAAAAGCCCACAAGAATAGGTCCTCACGAGGTAGCCCCTTCATAAAAAAAACACTTACAAAACATGTTATAAGAAATTATATCAACTGTCTTGTTCCCATAGTACAAGATCTGCTTAATTTGGGGATATAATGGTGTTGTGTGGATTGGCTACAATATTTATTTATTTATTAAGAATCACAACTGCTTTATCGATCTAAAAACTGATTAAAAGCCAAACTACCCGCAAACAATTCAGAAGTTGGCGCTGTCAAGCCATTTAGCTGTTGTATTGTCAACTGTCATGTCAGGCACAAGTTTGTAAACTAAACTATGAGAACGTGAAGTTTGGAGTTTGTAAGTGGGGCATTTAGTTATGGAATGGCTTGCTTGATTAATTGTTGGTTGACTGCCGGTTAAATTACTTAGCTTTAGGGCTTGTTCCTCAAAGTTTTCTGTACAAACTTGTAGGGGCATGGAACAGAATAGTTTTCAAAAAGAGTTGCTCTGTAAAAAGGTTCATCTAGGATAGTTTTTTCGCTTTCATTTAGTTGGGGTTCGGACCACAGTTTCAGAGCAAAAGCCTCTCATTCTTTTGTCGAGTCATTTCTATTTTATATAATAATAATAATAATAAATATCTTTATTTCAGACACAAGAGATCCATATTTTACTTAAAAACTAACACAAAAAAAAAACAACAATTAAACAATTAGGTACAGACACTATAAGTAGGGTAGATACCTACTAATGTTAGGTGGCAATATGCACCCAACGCTCATACAGTTTGGTCAGCGTAAGCCTTTCCGCCATACTCCTGATGATAATATTGCCACACGAGTCAACTCTGGACATAAAAGACGCTATCCTCTTTCGTTGGATAGCATTAAAAGAGTCGATCCGGGCATCAGTGAACATTTCTGAGGCGCTACAGAAGCGCCTCAGGCCCATCAGGTGCCTAAAGGTACCGTAAAACGTGCCTACTTTGCACCTTAATGGGTAAAAATACTCCAATTTTTTAAAAACAATATTTCGTTCATAACTCAAAATTTACGAAGTAATTCAAAAATGTTTGAACGCATTCGAGTAGTCTTTGAACTTGTTGGCAACACTGAATACCCACTTCCGGTATCCATTATTTTTTTCTCTCATTATCAGCCATTCTTTCAGAGTGTAACAAAAAGTAAAACAAAAATAATTGGTAAAAGCCACTTCCGATCGAGATAACCGCTTATATGTTTAAGGTAAAAGGGGGTTTTATTTAACTAGGTATATAATTAGCTAGCGGAACAATAAAAGTTTCTAATTTTTCTTATGCATGTTTTTTTTGTTTCGACCATAAAAACTAGCTAGAAACGCCTAAATCTACTACTTTATGGTTTTCTTCAGGAGCATAGTAACAGTATAAGCTGCTATCTATTCACCAGACCTCAATAGTACACTTTTTTTGTCCGGAGATAGTGCAGGAGCATTGTTCCCCAAAAGGGTGGGTAAAATTGCTCAAAACTTAGCGTTTTATATATACTTCAGAACTCAATAAAAATCATTTTTACTAGTGGAAGTCTGTAGCCTATAAGGTATTTTTTCAATATACATTAAAAAACAAGCTTTAATGTAGAAGTTTTTTAAGTAATCACACTTTCTCTAAATTTGGAGCCAATTTTGGAGCAAAGTAGGCACGTTTTACGGTATTGTTATATGCAACCCGTATCCTATCGTGCGTCTTTTTGGTGTAGTTAGTCCAGAGTTGACACGTGTAGAATGTCTGGCAGAAAGACCTAAACAGCGTTAGTTTCACGTCCGGCGATGACTTGTGGAATCTCCGGGCGACCATGTTACCTACGACACATAGTGATCTTCGCTGACGTTCCACATCTGCGTCATCTTGCAAATTTGACGTCACAATGTGGCCAAGGTACTTAAACCTATCCACTACTCTAACAGGCTGCCCTTTGAGAAACACATCTGGTATGTTATCAGGCCCCTTTCCCGATCTGAATATCACCATTTCCGTTTTCTTTACATTATAAACCAGATCGTGATCTTTTGCATACCTCTCACAGATGGCGGTGAGTTTTCTCAAACCTTTGATCGAGGGGCTGAGCAGCACCATGTCGTCGGCATAGCTCAGGTTATTGACATACCTGTCATCTAACCTGAGTCCGTCGGGGGTGCCGCTCAGCTCCACGATCAAATCGTTAACGGACACGTTAAACAGATCGGGAGATGTGAGCCCCCCCTGCCTCACACCACAGAGAAGTTGGTAGCTGTCTGAAAGCTCGGTGCCCCACCTGACATTGTTGGTCTGATTACGGTACCAATAGGCAAGAAGACCAACAACCTCAGGCGGAACACCTGCGTCAGAGTTCCGAAGCTTCCTCCACAGTAGATCGTGATTGAGGGTGTCAAAGGCGCGACTTAGATCTAAGAAGCAGGCATACACCGTGGTATTTTGCTGCTTGTAATAGTCCACAACCTGCTTGAGAGAGAAAACAGCCATGTCTGTTGAAACCTGCGGACGGAAACCAAATTGGCCGTCATCTATACATACTGAACTTAAATGGGACTGAATAATTCGTTCAAGCACCTTGGCCACTATCGTGGCTAGCGATATAGGCCTGTAATTGGCCATACTCGAGATATCCCCTGTCTTGTTCTTTGTGATGGGAACAACCAACGTACGAATCAGTTCCTCTGGTAAATACCGATGCCTCAAACACAGATTAAAAAGCCACGCTAACAACTGACAGATATGCTGGCCCGCATAAAGCAAATGTTCTATGCTGAGCCCGTCATGACCCGGAGACTTACCACGTTTCATTTTTTTCAGTACTATACCTATCTGTTCTGATGTGATCATAACGGGGTAAGTCTCCAAGCCTTAACTAGCTTGAGAACAATCCGTATTCGAATTATCGCCTCCGTTTTTTTTTACATTAAAATGATCCCTAAATAAGTTAGCTATATTTCTTTTATCTTTTTCTCCTTCTACACTTACTGGTAAATTATTTTTGTGATTCAGTTTTTTAGTTTCTTTCCAGAATTCTTTGAAATTCCCAGAACTATGATGTCGGGCCAGCACATCCATTTTGATTTTATCTTGATTGTTCTGAACGTATTTAAGCGCGGCTTTAAATTCTCTGCGTGCGGCAGTCATCTTCTCATAAGTATATCCCGAGCATGGCCGACCACACTCAACCCACACAGAAAAATTCTCCCTGGCTTTTATGTGTGTGCGCCTGACGTGAAAATTCCACCCTATAACCTTCTGTCCTTTTCTTGTTTTCCTATCATAACTATGTTTTGCTGCTGATTGTAACGTATCTATAATATCACAGTATAATACATCTATATATTTTAAATGACAACTACATTCACAAACTAGTTTTTTATCCATACAGTACATATTAGTAACGTTATATTCATGATTATTCATAATTTAACATAGTTTTTTATTGCATAATTTATAATATTTATCGATCTGTTCTCCTTCTCTATGCCCCCATATATGTTTAATATTATTAATCTGGTATGTATCTACATTTATTTCCTTTGTCCTTATAGAACTAAACTTACAGCTAATGACTAGAGGAAAGTGATCCGACCAAAACACATCGTAATTCACTTGTATATCAGTCACTAAGCTTGCCGCCGCGGCAGTCGCGATGCAGTGGTCAAGCCACCTACACGTACCGTGCGCCTCGCTCAAAAAAGTATACGAGTTTGTATCCAGCCGTTCTAAGTCTAAACAACGTAATGACTGCTCTTCACAAAAATCTACGAGCTCTTTTCCAAAAAGAGTTCCCGGATGCGCATTGAAATCGCCTAGGATCAAAGCACATTCAGTCTCCGAGCTCTCGATCACGGCACTAATGCATGCAAACAGCTGTATAAACTCAGGCAGATTATCTTCGCAGTCAGTAGGCATGTACACGCTAAATACGAGTAAACTACGGTCATTCTGAACTAAGCGCACTGCCACTATACGATCACTATCACACTGCACAACATCGGCTTTAGAGAAGCAACTTGTCCGCCACAGAAGCGCCGTCCCGCCGTAGGGCCTCCCCCGCAGCACGACAGACGTATCTACTGAGGACTTCGCACAACAGCCAAACTCCTTGTCGATTTCATTCATGAAACCTAAGTCGTGGGGCAACAGCCAGGTCTCTTGAAGAGCAATGACGTCTGCGCTTCATTTTAGATCATTGTAAATTAGTTCTTGCTTTTTGAAAATATTGTCTATTGGTTTTTGCTTAAATAAAGCTATTCTAGAATTAATTAACTTACAATTAAATTATTTAAATAACAAGGTTGTATCGTCAACGAATATTTTTTTCTAACAATCATCATCATTATCTGCCAGTTTGCACCTTCTGATAAGTGATAATAGACATCTTATCAATAGGTACACTTTTTATATTTTTCGTTATTTAAATTAAACTTTAACTGAAACATTAAAACCAAACAACCGCAATCAGTTGCCTGCAAGTTTTGAGAATTATTTTAGAAATTCTAGAATTCAGCTAGAGAATTAATAAAACCCTAGAGACTTGTCAATCAATTAGGCTTCCGAACTACACAAGCCCTAATTACTACCCAATAAATCCTATTCACAATAGTTCCGAGCCGAGGGAATGTTAATCTGACAACTAACAAAGCGCAATACAGTGGATACTCCTTTTTTAGACGAAGCTCTGGGACAGAAAGTTTGCCTCGACAGATAAAGATAGGTCTCTTGAGAAAAAATCAACAATTATGACCCTTTGTTATGTGTTTGTGTACTATGCAACCTGTTTTTTTTTTTTAAATGCAATCATAAACGCCAGTTCATTATTGTTGAGCTAAAACTTTTAATATAATTTGATCTGTTTTAACTGCGTTCGCAATATCAACATAATACAAAAAAAACTCTTTACAGCTTGTGTAACCAGTATAGAGTCAAAATTTTACCCAGTCAATCCCAATGCCTGACACTTTTTAACGGCTCACCAAAAGTCTCTTCGTCTCGTTTTGTTACTGTCACTTTTAAGTCACGATCATTGACTGGCCTCTCTACTCAGTTGGTAGTATCTCTGCCTTTTGCGCTATAGGTCGTGGGTTCGATCTTCACCGAGAACAAATATTTGTGTGGTGAACACAGATGTTTGTTCTCTGTCTGGATGTCATATTGTATTCTTAAAATTAAAATCATATATGCGTATTATATCAGCTATCTGGCTCCAATAGTACAAGCTCTACTTATTATGGGCTAGAGAGTGTTGAGTGGATTGTAAAAAAAATATTTATGTCAATAAATAGAGATGGCAATAGACGCATCGATCTGCTAAGCTATATTGACTGCTATAGGACCAATATGAAATGCTCTGTGAAGGAACGTTTTGCATAGTCCAAGCTCAATCCATGTGGCCTTGTTAACGGCCGTCACTCCACCAAGTAACTTTCAATTAGAGTTCTTCCTCGACACGAAGCAGGAAGGACGCTAATCCTATGAGCTGTTCATTGCTTTATTTCTTTGAAGATTCCTGCGAAGATTACAACTAATCAGTTGATGGGGATAAAGGATTTCTAAGCTTGTGTTTTGTGATCGAAATCTGTTGATTAATTGAATTACCAAGGAATTAAATTGCTCTTCTTTGGATCATTATGTTTCTACCCTCTTTGGACAAAACGTGGTTATAGATAACTCGTCCGTTCTTTTCGAAGTTGGCACTATAGTAGGAGCTGGTATCCTACTTCCTACTAATATTATAAACGCGAAAGTTTGTAAGTATGGATGAATGGATATTTGTTACTCTGTCACGTAAAAAGTACTGAATGGATTTTAATGAATCTTTACAATAATATAGCTTATACATTAGAATAACACATAGGCTACAATTTATGGGATGTTGTCTTTGTGGCCTGAAGTTTGCGTCCCATTGACACTGTGCCCCATTTTACATTATTTTCGTTGTCGTTGCGTCCCAAAAATTTGGGACTCAAAATTAGTAGCAAAAACAAGTGGTTTTTGGTTGTCTTTGTGGCCCATTATATTTTGTGGGAACAAATGCGCATTATAAATACAGTCAGAGCAAAAAATTTTTGTAATTTATTTAATTTACTAGCTGTGCCCGTGACTTCGTCCGCATGGAAAAGTGTCTATGGGTAGCATTTTTAATTTTAACAATGTCATATTCGCGCGCACGTGGCACAGTCATCTGCCCTCTTACTAAACTTAGACATATTTCCCCACCTACACAGCGTCGTACTACGCCACACTTTCTTCCCCCCCCGCATTCTTCTCCGAACTCCCCCCACACTCCCCCCACTCTCCTCAACACCCCCCACATTCCCCCCGCACTCCCCCAGACTCCCCTCCACAATCCCCCTGTACTCCCCCTTTGCACTCCCCACCAAACTCCTCCCGCACTCCCCCATCGCACTTCCCTGCATACTCCCCCATCGCACTCCCCCCACATCCCCCCTCACACCTCCCCTCCACACTCCCCTCTGTACTCTCCTTCACACTCCCCCCTGTGTTCCCCTCCATACTCCCCCCTGTACTCCCCTCTACACTCCCCCCGTACCACCCCTCCACACTCCCCCAGACTCCCCTCCACAATCCCCCTGTACTCCTCCTTTGCATTCCCCACCAAACTCCTCCCACACTCCCCCATCGCACTCCCCTGCACACTCCTCCATCGCACTCCCCCACATTCCCCCTCGCACCTCCCCTCCACACTCCCCCCTGTCCTCCCCTCCACACTCCCCCCTGTACTCCCCTCTACACTCCCCCCTGTACTCCCCTCCATACTCCCCCTATGTCCTTCCACTATATGTGTACCAAATTTCAAACAAGTGACACCGAGCATACCCGAATCGTGCCGATGGTTTATGCGTTCATAAGCAAAATGGACTCGATAACTTATACAGTTTCATTTAGCCTCATTAAGTCTAAATTTCCTCGATTGGCGCCAAAACAACTGTTAACAGATTTCGAAAAGGCGACAATGAAGGCTGCGGAAAAATGTTTATAAACAATATTATATTAGTTTGTAAGCAGATTGCCTGTTTTATTGTTGATTTTGGATCCGTTAATGTGATTTCTGTGAATTTATGGATAATAATTAATAAAACATATTTTTGTGCTAAAAAGTTAATTCTCTGACTCTACCTTCCTCAGTATACCATAATAATTATTACATATTCTGTGTCTGCTTTGTAAGTACTACGAATCGGGACACATTGTCATAACGTTTTGCATGTGGGCCACAGTGTCGTATCAAGAATTTGGGACTGAACTTGGTGGGCCACAAAGACAACATCCCCAATTTATCAAGATACAGATCGCTAGTAATAAATATGGAAAACAATACCATGAGATCGAATTTTTGCTCATTCTCTCATAGTTTATGCCAATCTCATAGCATGAAAGTTTACAAACAATTTAAACATCTGGAATGTAAACAATCTCGATTTCCCATAGTTATAATTGTGAGAAAAAGTTGTATAAAAAAACAAATCAAAAAGCCGAATAACCGCAAAAATATGAGTTTTATTCTTGCCTTGTTATATTAGAAAAAAAACATAAGCAAATTATCGGTATGTATTGTAGTTTAATCGAAGTTTTTTGAATTCTAGACCAATTTTTTGTGTGTTCCCGTCACATCAATATCCAATCAGTGCATCATAAACACGTGTAAGAAAAAACGAATCACTTCAAATTTGAATATAGAACATCCAATAAATGAGTCAATCAACCCACCAACGATAACTGACATCACTTATTAAGTTGACGAGTTTATTTGGAGAGCAATTGTTAATTTCCTTCATGAGCTAATGGAATAAATCCTCTTTGTGTCGGTAATTGGTTGATTGGCTGCTGTGGGAGCTGTGGACCAGCTGTGGTTGCACAAATGGATAGAGTAACATAAGCTTTGACCTTTAGCAATCCCCTCTCTCCCCTTTTATATTTGTATTCTCTAACTAACTATTGTGACTTCCTTGAAATTAGTCTATATCGAATTTTAATTAATTTTAAATTAGTTATATCTGCAGAACTATCTGTTTTCTATTAGCCTCGAGATAGATTAAAAAAGTCTATATTCATTCATAATAGTTTATAGAGGTAGATAATCTCAGGGCAGTACTTTGTTTCGTTCGAGTCAAATTTTAAATTGTATGCATACTTTTTCTTGGAAATTCTAATAAATAAATAGACACCACACGATGCAATGTCGTGCTGCATTTTTTGGTCTAAATCTGCAGCATCACATTCCTTTCTTCTGTTTCTTCTTCGAGAACGAGCTCATCTCTTGTCAAGGTTTTGATGCAGTTTTCTTCAATTGAGTCTTTCCAATGCAGACCGTTTGACTTCCTTACAATTACTATAACTTCACAGCGACCTTTTCTTTTACCTGGCTCACTTAACTTAAGATTATTGACATTCCTCCTCCTCGCTTTTCTTTAATCTTGTTTCAATTATATTCTTTGTAGGTGTCTGCCTTGTCTACAGTACTTATCGTCGTATTATACAAACAAGGGTACTCTTGCAAAACACTAACTTTACAGGAGACGGTTTAAACTGATAATTTCAATGAGTTTTAAACTTTTTTATGAAATGATTTTATTTTATTTATTTTATAGCTTGACCACTATGAGTAGTTACTTAAAAAAAATTACACTGCGTTTTCTCTTACTTCTGTCTCTTATTTGCATGTTCCATATTGTCTGAGGTGCCACTCTGGCGTGATCCCGCCTCGTATTGTCCGGTACGTGCGGCACGGTGCCAGAATGCATCGTGAATATAATGTAGGATGTACCCCTAGCTTTAGCGGCACCGCTCAGGCGCCGCACTGCCGCTGCTGCAACGCAATGTGTGGCCTAGCTCTAACTGACGTAGTAAAAGCCTCAATAAAACAGTAAGAACATAAGGAAAATAAGACAGTAGGGCTGATACTCAGAATGGTTCTGTAGCAGTCATTTAGCTTAGCAGACCGCTAAATCTGTTGCCATCTCTATTTGTTGGCATGAAAGTGACAGTGACAACAGACTTTTAGCGAGCCGTTAAAAAGTGTCACGCATTTATTAAGGATTAAGGGGATTAAAAATTAGGACTAAAAAAAACTAGTGGAAATAAAATGGATAAAATGAAAAAGTATTTTTCATTACTCATACTCTGAAAGTAGGTCTGAAGTTGCCTAAGGGGCCTAATTGAAAGTAAAACTTTCAGCCCTAGGGAGAATCGCTTTCTACTGACAGCTGTCAAATTATAAAAAAAACAAGTTCTATTTTATTCAACCATGTTCCAACTTTCTAAAGTCATCTAACTGCAAGGAGGTCGTTGAACCAAATTCCAACTTTTTATTCAGCAAGTAGGTTGGAAACCCATTACAACGGTAAGAAGTTTTAAAAGTCTAATAAGATAGCGCAATGTAAAATTTAAATTTAAATAACATAAAGATAGTATTAAATAAATGATATATCTTCTAAATTACTTGATTAATATATAGCTTCAACTATTTATTTAAAATAACATAGATTTGACATTTACCATTTTTTAAATTATGAGAATGAAAATAATGGCTGAATAATGCTGGCGAGCCGAAGCCGAAGGCCCGCCAGAGAAAAAGAAAAAAAAACCGGGAAGGCGGCAATTCAATCTTCATTTTCACAAATTTTTCTTTCATGTTTTTATTTTTACTTTCCTTGTATTCGTAATGAAAAGCACAGTGTTTACCTCGGGTGAAAGTCTTTTAAGTCCCTCAAGCTCCATTGGCGCCCTCGCTAACGCTCTGGCGCCAAACCCGTCTCGGGACTCAAAAAACGTGACTTTCAACACTCAGGTAACAATGTACTATTTATTTCTATTCTTTTTTTAAACTAAGTGTGTTTTGTCCAAAATAACTACCCTACTTAGATAAGTAAGGTAAGTTGGTAGGTTTTTTTTTAACCTTCTAAAAAATACATCATCTTATTATTATAAATAGCACTAAAGAAACCACTAAGGTTTGTGGGGTAATGCTACTAGAGAGTCAAAAGTCGATACCTTATAAATAAGTACAGAAAAATTTCTAATATAATAAACTAGGTAAGTACATGTAAGTAATAAGTATTTAGTTATTGGTAGCTTCCAATACAATAATAATTGGTAGGTACCAATCAATTATCTCTTTACACAATGCCCACGCATAGATTTTCAATAGAACTCCCATAGAGAACAGCAATAAAACTGCTCTAAATTCGAATGTCATCGCTGATTGATATACAGCCTAATTATAAATAGAAAAGTGTAATGAAACGTTAAACTATGTATCCTTAAATGCTGAGACCGCACTATAAAGTTTATTAAGTTTTCAAACTTATTTAGAACGACTTGTTTGAATTTAAGTAATATTTCTACTGAATCTTGTGTAATGTTATTGCAACGAATTTCAATAAATGCGTTTTAAAATAATACTTTCCTTAGTTTTTATTGTTAGAAATATTGAAATGTGAATGAAAAGTGGTTTGACAGTAGTCAGCTTCTTAACTAATGTCAGCTTAAGCTGTTGTCGCTCCATTTTCAGAACACATATTGCAAATTATGACGAAAGATGAATTGAGAACACTTATGATGACAGAAGTCCATTTAGATTAACATACTTATTTTTATTACATGAAAAGAAAGAAAGAAAGAAAGAAAATTTATTTATTTGACAAAATACAAGTACACAGAACGGAAGATTAGTTAGGTACTAAAATAAGTACAAAAAAAATAATAAAAAATAAAAATGTAACACACAAATAATACAGAAACAAAGAAAAATGAGCTACATGACGGCCGCAAAAGGCCGTTATCGGCTTTTAAAAAAACCAAATTCAAAAGATACTGGCGTGTTCAAGCCGCCCTTTGATCGAGTTTAGTGTAATCCAAACAATCTCTGTTTACAAGATACGAGATCAGAATGAGATTTTTATTAATTTCGACCCTGGTATTCGTTTGGTTTTATGATTTTGAAACATTATTTATAACGTAACATGATAGAATAGTAACTGTTATGTCAATAACTTTGAAACTTGCTTTAACGGGAGTTTAGATAACGCTCTGGTATTCATAGGAAGAATTGCTTTTGGAAGATGTTGTATGGGAAGAATGTCATGTAATGAGAAAAGTGCTTAGTATGAATGTGGATGGATATATTACAGAAGTAAAGATAAGCCAAAGAAAAGAAGGACGGATTGTGTCGAAAGGATAAGGACAAGAAAAAGTTCAGGCCCTAATCTATGAGTTCAATTTTCTAGCTAACTTAACCAACACTAGAAATACGAAAATTATCTTTTTAAATCCCATTCAGGTGACAAAACCACAATCTTAGCAATTCTAAGCACTTAAAAACATGGCTACCAAGTTATCAGATTGAATTGATAGTACGGAGCCTATTGGTAAGGTTTATAAATCTTTAGCATTGCTAGAAAGTTAAGTGGAATAATATTTAGAACGTTAAGGGCAAACTGACTAATGAAATTCTTCAGCGTATGAACGTAATGATACTAAAGTTAGGCTGTAGTAACGCATCAAAAACTCATCATCTTAGCAAAACTAGGCTCGGACATGTGGAATTGACGAAACATTTAACTTTGCTTATAAGACGTTTTTCTCAGATAGTTTAAAGCTAGAAGCATTTACAAGAAATTGAACAGATTTCTTCACAAAAACCGAAATTGCGGTTTTTTTTTGTACTTTTTGATTTGTTAATTGCATGCGCTGTGTATCTTCTATCTAAAAGTTCCATTACGCCAGTAACAGTAATACCTTCTTCAATGTTTATTCTAATCACATCCTTCGAATCGGTACTCCTATTTTTTTACTCCTCAAATATTTGTGTTGGTCAAAGACACGATTATTTGATCTCCTCTCAAATAGATCGGAAGTGGAGACTTTCTCAGAAGTGGGCACGGTCGATTGCTTTGACATTTGGGTAAATATTGGAGTTTTATCAATGCTGAGATTCACAAGTTATCTTCTGTTTTTTATTGATTCTGTAGTTTCCAGACTGCATGGCGAGATGAGTCAGATATTGCAGATACACTAAAATTATAGTGGCAGTTTTGAAACTGGCTTAACATTCTGCAACAGCTTTTTATATTACCTTTGTTATTTATAATCTTTGGGTTGAAGGCTGTATTAGTATTTACTACGTGATAATGTGTTTTTGGTTCGTTTGAAAATATTGAATATTTTTGTGTGTAGCCTTAAGATTTACGTATAAGCTCAAACCACACTAATAGTACCTACTGGATATTACAAGACCTTGAGATTTGTACATCTCTGTTACTTTTGGTACAAAAATAATGAGCGTATTGTATGGTACATTATAACTTTGCATCCGTCTTACGGAAACAGGTCAAGTTAACTTGGGATCACTGAGTCACTGGACATCTCAACTGTTACGCCCACTGGTCGCCTGCTAATGCCAGGCTTTGTTTAATTGCACAGACATTGTTGGTTTAACTGAGCCGGATAATTTGCTTAGTTTTTTAGATTAATACGAGCGAGAGAACATTTTGATTTTAAAGAAGAAAAGATTTGCTAAAGAGATAATAATCTATGAGAATCACTTTTAATTTTTATGTGGTAGGAATATGAAGAATTAAAGACTGATTGTATAATCAGATAACTTTTGACATTTATTTAACTTTTGACATATTATGTAAAAATCTTAATATTGCACGCCTTGATTCAAGTAGAATACATTTGTCATTAAATTTTATAAATTTAACACCCTTTTGCCAATATGTATTGCATGCACTAATACTTTAAGGTAAACTTTTTGGCTTTTACTATAATTTTAATGTAAAGTCAAAGCCCCTTACTTCAGGCGTTCAAAGGCTGTGCATTCTTTCTAACTGATATAGCTACAGCCACATTGCAACCGCACCTTATCACCCACTATTTACTAATGTAGGCGTAGGAAACACTGCGTCTGAGGGGCGACTTGCTTGCGAAGAAGTAATAACTACTTGATGAAACCAAAGCCATCAAAATCTTACACCCATTAGATCCAGCTATTGCTATAAAACGATGGCAAGAACCATTAGACCCTCAGTATACAAAATTATTAATAACCATTTAGAAAACCAGTCTATTCTCCATGGAAAGCTACAGTTATGATTATTTTAAGGCTTCTATAATGTGGTTATTATAAATACCTAGTAATTGTAAAAGTTTTCATGTTGATATTAGAATATGGTAATATTTGAAATCAGAAATTTAGAATTATCAAAAGGTAAATGAATCAATGACATTATAAAATATTGCGGGAAATCGGTGGATCGAGAGGGCTCAAAATAAGCCCCAAAGCAGAGCTTGTATTATGGGTACCAAATAGCTGATATAATACTTAGTCATTCTTTTTTTTGTAAATACATACCTATAATACAATATTACACGCGGACAGAGAACATACTCTGCGTTCACCACAAAACTACTCGATCGAACCCATGACCTACGTCGCACAAGACAGAGCTACTACCAACTGAGTTCAGAGGCCAGTCAGAATCAATATGAACAGTAATCGAGAAAAACTGGGCAGTAGATTCAGGCTGATTACGATGGTAGCTAAATTTAAAAAAATACGTTATCCAACACACAACTCTTATAAATCCAACAATCGATAAATCAACCAACATTTCCCTATAGAACACGAAAACATCGAACACACCCAAAACATAGTTCCTACAACTATTTAGTTCGCTGGTTTTGTATAAATCACTTGAATACATTTGCAGACATGCCAAGCCAGGGCTTGTGCCAGCCTTGTTGCAAGCCACGCCTTTTGGCTGTTGCCAGAAGGTATGCTATTAATTGTATAGCAGGCTAATTGGATTTTTATTTTGGATTTAGTGGTATATTTTAAGGTTTTGATCAAATTTGACCATGTTTAAAAAAGCTTGTATTTTCTGATCTCAAGATTTGTTTGTCCGATTTTGATTAAGTTTTCATTGATGTCTCATACAAGGTTTGGTGGTTTTACTAGGGTGCGTCGTATTTAATTTGTTATTCTAGGGCGTACTTATATACGTGTATGGAGATGCTATGAAGTGATATCACTGGGTGCAACTTTTCTGTCAAATCTCATAGGGTTTTGACACTAAGTTCCAGCATGCGTGGCACTTTAGACAACTCATGATTTGTCGTCATCAATCGCTATTTTAAACGAGATTCGCGAATGATTATTCTTATATTCTTCATACAAAGTTTTATAATGAGTCATTTTGAAAAAAATATTTATGAACAACTTAAGCCCTCTTTTAACTTAACAAATAATATCGTAATTATTATGCAGAAGTTCAACAAAAGACAATCTACTTCACAGTTCACGGAAAATGTATAATAGCATGCACCTGTTCACGATGTAAATTCTTTGCAAGTGCAAAATTAGCAGCTGTTCAAAGCATTACCATACACAACTGTTGCTAAACTTCGAGAAATTGTTTCAAAACTGCGTCAACTATTTTGAATAAAACGGAACAAACGCCGCTGCACAAGTGGAAGAATTTGATAAAACAGTTTTCATGAAAAATATCAAACTATGCTGCTTCTACGCGATAATACTTTTTAGTTTCGTTTCGCTGCTATTTTGTGCTTGTTTTTAGAGAGTGCTGTGGGTAAAAGCTTCTCATATTTTACCGTGTTTTTGCTTCTTTTGTTTTTTTAGTTGGATCCGTAGATTTTGATTTTAGCGTTTTACACGTATAAAAAAAGATGAATCAAAAGCAGAATGAAGACAGTTTTACAACAGAACATAAGTGAAGACCACTTTAATCCAAATAGGTAAGTGTTTTGTACTAAATTAGGGCAACTAAAATAATTACGACTACTCCGTTTCAAAATTACCACTTCTTCATAACTAAATTCACATTATGCAACTGAGTGTAACGAAAAGGTAAAAGGGAAGAATCAACAACCTATTTTAGAATCAACAACCCAATTCAATAAGCCAACCAGTGTGATACATACATGGCACACTGACAAGCACCTCCAACAATCCTCGTGATAGAGGACCAACAACCGTTCTCCAAGGTCAAAATTCTATTAACCCGAGAATCGAGGTCCCGAATATTTACATGTAAATCGTCATCTGCTTGTCAAACCTACGATTGCCTCTCACATATTCAACCAAGGGCTATAGGCGGTGAACTGTTCGATAAATCTCATTGAGCGAGATTTCGTGACATGTTTTTGGACGAAATATAAAAAACTTGGGTAATCAATGTTAGTCATATTTTTACCTTTTAGTTATTGTTGGTCGCTGATGGATCTAATAGCTAAACTGGCCGCTAAGTCTGTTGCAGTTTTTTTTTGTTGACATAAAACTGACAACAATACGAGCCATTATAAAGCGTCGGATAACGAATGCCCAGTTACACGGATTACTAATCGTCCGATAAAATATTTGACTGGCCGATTAGTAATTTGTGAAACCAGCTCTTTGAGCTTTTTGCTATAACAATCCCTATTTAATTCTTTATCGTTTCCAAACATTATGAATACTCGCGTGATAATGGCTTCTGACTCTCATAGAACAAACAATCTCACAGTCAAGGAAGTCAAGGACAGTCAAGGAAGAGTAATAAGCTTCATATTCTCAGTGTGTACCTTTGAGAATTGTCGTATGTTTTTGAACATAAGACCCCAGATGGAAGCCAGAAGGTCGCATTTATTATGCATTCCACCCGACCTGGGACCGATTCGGTGTTTGGCAAAAACTGCTTACGTAATGAAGGAGCTTGTTCTTTTGATGTAGCTGTAATTGAATATTTTTTAGTCCAATCGGTTCATGGAATATTGATGTCATAGCAAAAATAAAACGCATCGCAGATTCAAATTTCAATGCGGGTTATAATGTAACCCTCATCTTGAAATGTTAAGCCACACAAACATGTTTGTCTTCTTAAAGAATAAAAGGTTATGGCTATGGCTGTCAAATTGTGTATAGATCGGCTGACCCACACATTCATTTCTTCTTGGGTTTGAATGTGTTGACACTGTTGACACAATTTTGACAGCCATAACCATAACCATATGAAGCTCATGGTAGCCAGTTGTACTAATTACAAGTTTATATGAAAACCAAATGATTTAAAGTGATCCATGTGATTTTATTGGTTGAAGGTCAAAGCTGTGACTTAATTTGAGTCATAAAGTTTTAGATTGCCACGAATGAATCTCGAGTGGATTTGTGTTTTGGATTTTATGACCCAAGCTTGTGGTCAACGTTAACAGCAGGAAGTCAATTAGTAATGAACACTTATTTTATTTCGACTGTAAAAGCTCATTAAGTGAGTTACATAAAAAAACCTAAAGTTTACGATGCTTAAAAAGTGATTAGATTTTATAAGCCTATGTTTAAATTCAGAAAGAAATAATGTAATAGGCAATTACCAAGCACAAGTTTCAGTTATTTTCTTTCAATATTTAATTTGGCGTAAATTAAGAAGTATACTCATACCTACTCATATTTTATACGGTTCAAAAAAATATTGAAAAACGAGTTTCTTTTTTTACTTCTAATGCAGCTCCTATCTCTCATTGTTTTTCCACTGAGTAAACTTTATAAACCAGTTTGGAAATTGGAAATCGATCGGCATATCCAACCGCAAAATATGGCTCCATCAAACTCATTCAAACACCGTATGGCAAATTGCTCCTAATCTGAATCTCCCCAAATCCTGGTATAAAACCCCACAGTATCTCTGTATCCATCTCTAAGGAGTAAAACGATGCGGCGATTAGCAAATGTGCTCTACAGCGCGTATAAGCTCAGATAAGGGTTTCATGGTACTGTTTGCCTCCACCACTTCCAATCTGTGCTCAATCTGAAATAAACTCTATTGTGATGTTATACGAATAAGCTTTGATTGTATGGCTTGGACGTGGTCTCTTTGAGTTCTGGTATTCAGAATCTTAGGGGCAGTTAAGACTTAAAACAAGAATTTCGTCTCCTTGTTTTATTATAAAACTAGCAGCGACGCCCGGGCGTTCTTGAATGTTAAAGAAGAGCATTATATTCTAGAACATTTTGACAAAATCTATAGAAAAGTCCTTGCGTGATAGAAAAGAATGAACAGAGAAAGTCCCTACGTTGTTACAAAAGGATAGACATAGATTCTTGCAACATTTTGCATTGATGCTGTTCCTATTAGTCGTAGCGTGATGTTAAATAGCCTATAGCCTTCCTCAATAAATTGACTATCCATTACAAAATGATTTTTTCAATTCAGACCAGTAATTTCCGAGATTAGCGAGTTCAACCAAACAAACTCTTCAGCTCTATAATATTAGCATGGATTCGGAAACTTTTCTTTTGCGTCAACGTAAAACTTGGTAGTCATGGTCAAAAATGTTTATATAAAACTGACTTGTACAACATACATTGCTGCGCCGACAAAGATAAGCCAAACAAGTGAGCGACTGGAAACATTAATGGGTTTCCGGCTATTCGTTACGTCGTACGATCGAATCGCGTGTACAGAAACACATGCAAATGTTGGTGCTTCCAATGATAATTATTTGCCCGGTTTTATTAGGTACGTGCTGACCTATAGTACCTTTTACTAGCATATGAATTAATGTTGGGATGTTTAATGTTGGAATGTAGAAAGGACTTGTGTAATATCGCCTGCTTATCTGATTTTTAACACGTTTCTCTGAGAAAATCAAATGATTAGGGAGTTTTCAATCGATTTTATGATCTTGCTTGTTTTCTTATGCAAATATTAGCGTTCTGTGGTGGTGATCAGAGAAACGTTGTCAAATATTGCTGCCATAATAGATGTGCGTAATTATCTTTATTACAAAAATAGCTTTTCTTATGTTAACTCTATGGTTTACTAACTATGGTGTTATAAGACCATGTGCTTTGTTTATTTAAAGTCTAATTCGGATATTTCATTTGACAAGCACTTCTCTATCAAAATGTTTCTCTTCACTATTTCGATCGCTTTACAAACCAAGAAAGCTTCATCAGGTTTCTATTTATTCACCAAACATCGCTTTCTCAGAAAATCGTTTAGCGTCATGTAAGACAAAACTATAAACATGTTTGAAAATAATAAATGTTGCTAATTTTCTTTATTTGTCTGTCACCGTGCTAATGTGTTAACTGGTTACTTTACTTAGTTTTGTTTTGTGATTTTTTCACGTCTTTGTATAAAAAGTACACTGTCAAGACGTGATAGCATTACCAAAGCATTTAAAAGCTTGAATTCTAAACCGTTTTTGTTTTGTTGTGTTAGACCTTACCTTACCTTAGAGTAGATTCTGTTTATATATTTTTGAAATTCTTTCCATTATATTATTTGATGCACAGCAATACCCATCGTTACAATTATATTGTTTAAGAATCATTTTTATAAAAATTCCTCATCATCATCATTTCAGCCCGGTATTATTCACTGCGGGGTATAAGCTCTTTCATCTTCTGCCAGCTTCGTCTGTCCTGCTCGTCTCTTGTCCTATCAGTAGTTTAGAAATTCTATTCTAGGCAGTGGGCCGGTCATGTTTGCCGAAAAACCGATAACCGCTGGGATAAACGAGTTCTGGAGTGGAGACCGCGTTTAGGCAAACGTAGTGTAGGCCCTCAGACTAGATAGAGCGATGACTTGCGCAGGGTGGCGGCCAGCAACTGGATGGGAAGCCAAAGACCGGGCTCAGTGGCGCGCCATGGGAGAGACCTATGTCCAGCAGTGGACTGCAATAGGTTGATGATGATGATGATGATGATTCTACAAAACTAAAAATAAAAGTCGCAATCGGAACGTATTCCTAGAATTGCGAACGCGATTCTACTCCTATTATTTTAGCTATAGTTTGATTAGTATTCTAAAACGAACTCTAAATTCCAGTAGGTGCCAACACCGTATCCTGGCGATTCCGCGTATTATTATAAAACAATACCTCTCTGTGTTATTGTGCTGGTTCATTTTATTTTAAGCTTATTGCTGAGCCCTTTGTTATGACGTTTTTCGTTATCGGTCGCCGGTTTAAGTTACGAGAGGCTTTAGTTTATTAAAGCTTTCAAATTTTTATATTCTGGTAATCATGAGTTATCAATTTTGTTCGGCAGCATTGGTGTTGTGCTTATTGTCCTTGTGATAAGCTATAACAATTTGTTAAACTCTAGGTGGCGTTCAACAATCAATAACAATGTCGTATTTTATGACATACTTATACTAAGGCAGCATATTATTAGAATCTGTTCGTAAAAGGCCTGCAGCGCATCACCACCACTTCTGGTGTTGCAGGTGTCTATGCGTGACGGTGACTGCTCTCCATCAGGTGGTCTGTCTGCTCGTCTGCCAGCTATAGCATTTTTTTTTTTTTTTTTTACTAAATTAGTCTACTACATCTATGCAGTACCCTAATTAATATTACAATCTAGCCTAGTAGGCTAATGAGTAATTTTGCTTTAGCTTAGTTTTATAAAATAAGTATTAGGTACTAAGAATGTGTCCATTGGCACTTTTCTTACTGTCTCTAACTAATTAAGGTGACACTTTGTTTATGTGTTCATTATAGTAGCACTATCACTACACAATATTAACTTTATCACTACACTAACTCAAAAGGTTTGGTCCTTTTGAGTCTTCTTACTAGGTCTGTATTGTCAAGGAGCTGGATAGCCTCTACGTTAACATGGTGATGGAGTCTTTTTTCGTGACATTCCGCGTATTTTTGAATAGTTTTATCGACGAACTCTATATTAAGGTCCCGATGGAGATCGTCGTTTCTTATGTACCAGGGTGCATTTACTATTCCCCTGAGTACTTTACTTTGGAATCGTTGGATGATTTGGATGTTGCTCTTCTTGGTACAGCCCCAAAGCTGAATACCATAGGTCCATACTGGCATTAGGACTTGTTTATACAATAAAATTTTGTTGGGTACTGTTACACTGGAATTTCTTCCGAGTAGCCAGTTCATCCTTTGGTATTTTAGCTCTAACTCAACTTTTTTCTTCTTGACGTGAGCTTTCCAGCGAAGCTTCGCGTCAAGTGTCATGCCCAGATATTTTGCCGTATTTTCATATGGAATGAGCGTGTCGTTAATAAATATTGGGTGATATTCTTCCTTTTTGTTTGTAAAGTTAACGTGAACCGATTTGGTTTCATTTAGTCTAATTCTCCATTGTACTGTCCAGTCATGGATTTTATTCACTGCTGCTTGAACCTTTTCTGCTGCTTCTGCATGGGTGGTGCCCACAGCCATTATGGCAGTATCATCAGCAAAGGTTGCGATAGTGTTGTTTTTGAGTTTAGGGATATCACAGGTATATAGAAGGTACAGGACCGGACCTAAAACACTTCCCTGTGGTACCCCAGCTTTGATCTCCTTTAATTCGGAGTACTCGTCATCTTGTCTTATTCTAAAGACTCTATCAGATAAGTATGACTCGAGTATATCTGCCAATACTTTCGGTAACATCTTTCTTAGTTTTAACATAAGTCCTTCATGCCAGACTTTATCAAATGCCTGAGCTACATCCAAAAAGACAGTAGAGCAGACTTTTTTGTCTTCAAGAGTTCTCTCGATTATGTTTGTAATTCTATGGACTTGGTCTATTGTAGAGTGTTTCTCACGGAAGCCAAACTGATGTTCTGGAATAAGGTTCTTGTTGTTAATTATTGGTTTCAGCCTTTTAAGGAGAAGTTTCTCGAATAATTTTGACATAATGGGTAATAAAGAGATTGGTCTGTATGACGATGCATCTTGTGGTGGTTTCCCTGGCTTTGGTATCATTATAACTTCAGCCACTTTCCATAAATCTGGTACATGTCTTAGCCTTAGTGCTGCATTGATAATAGTTGTTAATTTAACGAGGGCTTTTTTTGGGAGATTATGGAGAATCTCTCCTGAAATGAGATCGAAACCCGGGGATTTTTTTGGATTTATGTGTTGTTTTATTTCATTCGCTACCTCTCGAGGTGAGACAAGCTTTATATCATAATTTTCATCACATACCTCATGTATCGTGATTTCGTCAATTATTTGAGCTTCGTTGGGTTTGAATATATTTTCTAAGTGCTCCGCAAAGTTTTCGGCTTTCTGTTTATTGTTAACAGCCCATTTACCGGATCCTATACTAATTGGTGGGATCTGAGTATTAGGCCGTCTCAGGTTTTTAGTTGCCTTCCAGAGCGAGTAGTCTGTACTACGGTCACTGGTTAGGTTTTGGAGGTAGGTGTGAGTTGAAACGTCAATGTGGTTCTGAATTTGGTTTTTCAAATGCTTGGTTAGCCTATTCAGCTTTGCTTTGTCTTGTGGAGACCTAGATTGATGCCATTGTTTTCTCTGTTTTCTTTTTTGTCGTATTATGTCCTTGATTTCTTTTGGATAGCTATTTTTTGTAGCTCTTCTTTTACATACTGGAGTGTTTTCCCACGCAGTCTTCTGTATAAGTTTAATAAATTTGTCTACTTCTAAGTTGAGCTGCTCTGGACTTTTAAGCGGTACTCTTAAATCTATATTATTATTTAGTTCTATCTTAAAACTCTCCCAATCTGTGTGTTTATTTACTAGGGTCAGAGTGTTTTCTTTGTACAGTATACTATCAGTAATTTCTAAATATATAGCAGAGTGATCCGAATTCATGTCATAACTCTGTTCTGTTCGGAGGTAGTTAGGACATATATTTTTGTATATAAAAAAGTCTATTAAATCAGGTACTTTTTGTGGGTCAGTTGGCCAGTAAGTAGGTGATCTTGTGGATGTAGCATCACATTTTAGCTCTTTCATTGCACCTAGGAGCTCTTTGCCCTTTGTGTTTGTTAGCCTGGAGCCCCAGTACTTATTTTTGGCATTAAAATCTCCTCCAAGTATAAATCTTTTCCCAAGTAGTTGAAACAGACTTTTGTACGTTTCTTTTTTTATGGTATAGCGTGGTGGGCAGTATATTGAAGCTATTGTAATGATATATTGATCAGTACTGATGCATATAGCAGCAGATTGGATCTCAGGCTCTTCGTATTTAGCTCTCTCGTGATGTTTAATGTTTTCTTTAACTATAACTGCACTGCCCCCTCTACCTTTATTGTCCGGGTGTAGTGCATGATATATTTTATATCCTTTAAATTGGATGTGTGATTGCCTTGTAAAGTGTGTCTCTGATATGAGACACACATCTATATTTTCTATATCTAGGACTACTTGCAGT
Source organism: Thera obeliscata (assembly GCA_947578465.1). Lineage (NCBI taxonomy): Eukaryota > Metazoa > Arthropoda > Insecta > Lepidoptera > Geometridae > Thera > Thera obeliscata. The sequence goes on along the minus strand of OX387912.1, from coordinate 13,605,291 downwards.
TCATTTTGATGTTTCTGTAGCCCATTACAATTCCATGCCATTATTTTAAGTTTGCAAATCATTTTGAAGTTCTAGGCATAGCTATTTTGTTGCTATGTTCCATTATTTTTAGGCGTTCATCAAAAGATGTCATGAGCTTAAGGATTTCGTCTAGTTTGTTGTTGTTAGTTACGTCATGCCCCTTGTTTTGCACAAGTGCAGGTGTAGTATTTTTGGCAGTAGCTTGCGCGTAGCTAACGCTCTTGTTAGCAGTTGACGACAGTTTAGCAATGCTAGAGTGCTGGGTAGTCGTTTGTTGCTTACCACTAGCTGTTTGCCGAATTGTATCAGGTTTTTTAACATTTTTGCTTCGAATTTTCTGCATTTCCTTTGCTATCATGCATCCTCGATAATTAGCTGGGTGTGCGCCTCCACAATGCACGCACTTTGGCTTTTCACTTGTGGGCTTTTTACAGTCCACTGTTAGGTGTTTTCCGATGCATTTAACGCACCTTGGTTCTTTGGAGCAATACTTTTGGGTATGCCCAAAAACCTGACATCTCTTGCACTGAGGAACTAATTTAGTTGTTCTGAGTGGTTGTACTTCTACCATGCAACCCAGTATAGATTTAATCCCATATACTTTCTTTATATCCTCCTTATTATTGAATGACAGTAAAAACATGTTAAGGGGCTCTTTGCTCTTCCAGCTCAGTTTGTTGACAGCTTCCTCGATCATTAATCCCTTACTTTTAAGATCTTCAAGAATTCTTTCTGGCATGCAGTTAAATGGTAGTTTTTTAACCATCACCCTTATTGGTCTTTCTTGTTTATTTTCGTAAGTATGCCAATGACTTTGATATTCCGACAGCGTCTTTGTCAAGCTTCGGTAGGAGTCCTCATTAGAGGCATTTATTTTAACGCTGTCACCACTTAACATTTTAACTGTAAAAGTGCCAGCTGGTTGGTTTTGAGACAAATCGTCATAAAATTGTAGATAGTTCTTCACCTCATCCACTATTATGGGAGGGGGGGGAGGAACTTTTTTGATTTTTTCTGTATTATTATCTTGTGGAGGGGACTGCGTGGGAGAGGTGTTCAGTTTTCTTTTTTTCCTTGACTTTGCTCTGATCCACTCAGTTTCTTTTACTAGTTCTTCCTCGTCCGTGCAATACTCAACATGTGTTGAGGAAGTTTCCATATTCTGAGAAGTTGATGGGATGCTGCTGGACTCCACAACGCATTTCAGCTGTTGTTGGAGAACTTCTATTTGGTGTTTCATGTTCTCGACGAGGTCTTGTAGCTTTTCACGCTCTTTTTTTTCATCTTTATAATGACTTACTGCTTCCTGGTAGCGGTCATACAGAGTACGCTCCAGCTCTGTATGCAACCTAATTCTTTCCGTCGTAGGTGTATCCATTGTTGAGGCAAGTGGTGTCGCCTAAACAAAATAATTAGTCGTCGATAGACATGCCTTACGCAAGGTAAAACTGGGTCATTGACACAGGCCGGCGCAGCGGCACGTCCGCGGTGACGTTGTTATGATGCACTTTGCACTGTAGGTAGGTACCTACGCGCGAACGCGGGAGACACTACTGTTCTCAGCGAAAATCGAACAGCCACGAGCTATAGCATGAAAAAAAATTATTGTGATAATTTTAAAATGTATTTTATTTGCCTAGTTTTTGCAATCCATCACCCAAAAGTTTTTGCTAAAATAAAATAGTCACGTTTTTATCACTTACACCTCACAGCTAAATGTTTTGTTATAGCAATTTTCATTGTTATATATTCAATGAGCGTAGTTTTTTTGAATCAATTCGTTTCCAAGTGTTGAGTGTATGAATGATTTATTTTTATCCTGCAAATATAGAGCTCCATTTGCTACTGCATTACGATATTCTAGTTTTACTGTTCTATAATAATAAGGTTCAGTTTCGTTTGGAGTTGCAAAGTATTAATATACTATTCAGTTCATTCAATTGAACATACGACATAGAATGTCAAAATGTTTTAGAGAGTGATAAATGATAATAGGACTGTAATATCTGTTATTGATTTATTGGATGAAAGCTGACATTTCCATTTATTTATTTGATATTAATTATCATTAATGTGCCCTGTACTTTTCAGCCCAAATTTATTATTAAAACACCCACAAGTATTGGAATATTTAAGCATTTACTTACCTGACAATTTAAGTAATTAATAGGTAACTTAGGATTGGCAAAAGTAATTAGAAAAGAAAAAAGTGAGGGTTTTAAAAATATTAAAGTTAAATGAAATTTTGAATACCTAAAAAATAAGAAATAAATATAATTTAAAGAATAATTACAAGAATAAACCAATACTGTAATTGTTGAACAGACAATTAAGAAGAGTAAAATGAAAGCATAACGAATCCTAAACCTATTACAAGAAGGGGTTTGGTATTGATCAAGTGATCAGACTTGGGTGGAGTATGATCACCATACATCTGTTTTTACAAAAAAAAGTATATTTTCAAAATGTTGACATACCTTATTGGCATCATCATTTAATTTTAACAACTTAACTGAGAGTGGTTTATTTCTTAACTCATGCTTTTTGCTCAAGATAGTGGACGTAACAACCCATAATACTCGTAGTAGGGTCTATATAGGTAAATCAAAATATCAATTGATTACTTTACTGGAAAAGCAATACATATGTATATAATTTAATTTAGGTACTAAGACATGATGTATTGTATCTAAATAATGGCCTAAGAACGTAACTTTTCATAAATAATCCCCAAACTTGATGTTTATTGATCTCTGTTACAAAACATCTCTCCTATGTGGTAAGTCGTCTATTTTCTTTTACGCTCTCTTTCATAGCTTACTGAGTTTATTTGTTTTATTAAAGTCTTCAGAGTGTGCACAAGCTTGGTCACCACAAAGACTATTATCGGGCTACTAATCGATTTGAACCCCACCATTGTACGTCGACTCATTCAACCATTTTATTTTATTGTTGTTACCCACACGTTTCATTCTGACCCCATGTTGAACACTATCCTTTTATTACTCTAACCCTTATCTAAAGGTAATACGAGCTACTTTACTGACACTTTTATGGAAAAGGGGTCTGATTATGTCATGTTTGTAATTTTTTGAGATGTTGTCATTGTGAATTAGGCGAATTTAGCTGCTTCCCATGAAATTATTGCTTACGTGTGTGAAACGTAAGTAATCAATCGCTTTTTCTATGTTGAACATAAAGTTCAAATTGCAATAAACAATTTTTTTTTTAGAAAAGGAGAGGAGTACTCATAAGTATTTCATAGGTTTAGAGAATTGGGATATCATCGTGACATTCAAAGACAACAAAACAAGCTGACCTTATTATTTAATGATAGCTATCGTTATAAGTCGTCCGGCACACGGGGGTAATGTTTATTATCCCATTCTACCTCACAGTCTACAACAAATAAACTAAAAAAAGCAGCCAAGTGCGAGTCGGACTCGCCCATGAAGGGTTCCGTAGCACGACGAACTACAAGAACCTTTATATAATGTTACTTGATGTAACATAATAAGGTTCCTGTAGTTCGTTGAAAGGTAAATTGCGGTTTACGGTTTATGACGTATATAAAAAAAACTACTGACTAGATCTCGTTCAAACCAAATATCGTTGAAAGTTTACATAGTAATGTACAACATATATTTTTTTTAGTATTATCATTCTCTTACTTTAGAAGTTAGAGGGGGGGGGACCAACTTTTTTCCACTTTGGAAGTGTCTCTCGCGCAAACTATTCAGTTTAGAAAAAAACTATATTAGAAACCTCAACATCATTTTTAAAGACCTATTCATAGATACCCCACACGTACCTGAGGCTCGACTGCCAGCTACCAGGGGGATCTCGCAGGTGGCGGATAGCGGAACGCCATCAGAGGGACGATGGTTAGCTGTGAATAAGGTTTATGCAAATAAACCAAATAATCAGTTCCCGACCAGGCAGTCTTCCTTTCACAACTCCCATCCTACTCCATTTTCCTCTCCCAGTTCCCTGATCTCCCAATCCCATATCCTAATCCGCTGCGGAACACTGTGGTCCAGTTTCGTGGGCCTAACAATTTATTGTTGGGTGGGGGGTGGATCACCTGCGCCTTTGATGCTGAGCGCAGGGGGCCCGTGAGGGAGGATGAAGAGATCCTGGTGATTGAGTGGTTTGTGACCACTGCCACAACACATCACTTTGGCTCCGATTTCACTCAAAACGGAGGGCCGACGGTAAAGCCGACCGTCGGTTGAATCAGCATAACGGTTCGCCTTCAGCGGCCGTGGCTAGGGTGGGGGGTTGATGGGGTCTGCAGTCGGCGGTGCACGCCTTAGGCGGAGCGATCTGTGGTTGACGCTCGCTCTGGTGGTGCCGTTTAGGCTCGTAGACAACTCAGCAACCCTCCCTATATCGATACGGTAACCCTGGTGTACATAGTACATTCCCAGGTGCGGACTCCATGGAGGGTGGGGAACCGTTGAGATGAAGTTTAGACAGGATACGACATGGCTTCAAATAAAAAATTTGACCACTTTGCAACCCCCTCTACAGGGGAGGCGGTAGAGGATTTGGTGGCGGCTTTCGCGGTCCCCCAACCCCCTACTGCTGCCTGGACGGTCGTTGGACCTAAAGGCAAAAAACTTAGCAAGCGACAGAAAAAGGCAGAGAAAAGGGCCAGGCTAGCAGCCGAGGCCCCGAGTACTAGTACCCAACCTCCCGTGGTGGCGACAAACGTCCCGGGGAGGGAGGAGGCCAAGCGGCTTACACTACAAAAGAAGCAGCCAGGACATGGAGCGCAGCAGGAGGTGTCAAACACCGGTGCCCCTGCCCGAAAAGGCCCCAACCCTGGCTTCTTCTTTAAGCAAAGGACGCAGACGCAAGCAAAGGGCAAGGAGAAGACCGACTCTGTACCGCATGCCCCGCCGGTGAGGCCTTCAGGCCCACAAACATCAGACGCCGGGCCCGATGGTAGCAGAGGTACAGCAGGAGGGTCTTTCAAGCACGCATGCCGTAAAAACCGTCGGAGGCGCGCAGCCGTTGCGATTGCGAAATCGGCACAGGCACCGGCTCATAATGAGCCGAGTAAGCGCACTCGGATGGACGATACGGTCTCCCCAAGAGGGGGGTACACAAGAAGCAGAGGCTAGAGGGCACACGTCGGACCACCACCAGCTACGCAGAGATCGCTCAGACTAATAATGTCCAGGTAGCGGTGGTAAGGGTCGACGACCGGCAACTGACCGAGGAGCAGGCCACCCTAATTAAAAAGTACCTCCTGCGCCTACTGTTGGATGAATGCAAGGATTCCAGCGTAGGCTTCCAGCCAGACTTCAAGGGCAAACCTCTGTTCTTCGAGGGATCCCTTCAGTTGTGGTGCGGAGACGAGGCTACTTTGGCGTGGCTGAAGGTGGCAATGGAGAAGCTTCCTGCCGATACTTGCCCAAGACTCAAGACCGTCCGACAAAGTGAGCTCGCCAAGAAGATCAAGGCAGCCCTTTTTATTCCGGAGTGTACAAACACTCTGGAGGACACGTGTCTTATCTTGTCGAAGCAAAACAAATGGGCCGAGGTTAACTCCTGGACCGTTTACGCCCACAATCGGCAGGAAGATGACATTCTCTTCCTGACAGTGGGGATACCAGAGGGGCAGATCCCTGCTATCCTGGAGAGGGGGCGCAGACTCGCACACGGCCTAGGAAGCATCTATGTCCGGTTCTATGGGACAGATGGTAACTTTCAGGATGCACCGCCCCCTAAGAGGACGAACAGACAGACGGACAAGCAGACAAACCCCCAACCTGGCCCAAGCGGCCAGAGGATCCCAGCGGATGGCCCCGTGGACAAACCCATGATGGTGCCACCACACTCGTCACCCAAACCGTCGAGCTCCAAGCCGATGGAGGAGATGATTGTGGACCTAAATCTGCTGGGGTCTGAGACTTCAGAGGAAGAGGGAAGCCTACATGATGGCGACCCAGACCTCTCTGTATAGTTTCATACAGTGCAACCTCCAGCACAGCCTCACTGCAACGGCTAACCTGCGCAGAGTGCTGGAGGCAAACGACAGGGAGACCATAGCCCTGATTCAGGAGCCGTGGATCAGGGCAGGGCGCGTGTGTGGTCTCAACCACCTAGATGGTAAGCTATATTATGACAGTATTTGCGGCAATCCACGCGCGTGCATTTATGTACCGCGTAGTGTTACAGCAGTGCCCCTCACCGAGTTCTGTTTCAGGGACCTGACAACAGTCAGGATACGGGGTGAACTCGGGGGGGAGACAGTAGACGTCACGCTTGCGTCAGCCTTCATGCCCGCTGACGAAGTCATACCTTCAAAGGACGTCGCTGATCTGGTAAGACACTGCGAATCAGACAATTCTAGGCTAATCATTTCAGCAGATACGAACGCGCACCATCCAATCTGGAGCATGCCGATCTCGAATGGCAGAGGAGAAGATTTGGTGAATTTTCTATTCACGACCTCTCTTATTATAGCAAACAGGGGCGCAGAACCGACGTTCGTAACGAGGAGAGCTCGTACGATCATAGATCTGACCCTAGTATCAGGTAACTGTCCAGACTTTGTGCGGAACTGGAGGGTATCAGATGAATCATCCAGCTCCGACCACAGGTGGATCAGATTTGAGCTAGCACTAATTACTGCAGCCCCGGTGGCAACCCGGAACCCGCGACGTACCGACAAGGTAAAGTACGCCAGTTCCCTCAAACAACTTCTGGGAGATGCTGCCCCGGAGCTAGAGCTAACAAGCCCGACAGAAATAGAGGAAGCAGTAGACCACATTACAGTAAGTATTTCCAAGAGCTTCGAGGAGGCGTGCCCGCTCACTGTCACCCGACTGAATGAAGCGGGCAACAGAGGCTGGTCCAAGGAACTGGAAAGACTAAAATGTGAAGTACGCAGATTATTTAACAGGGCAACTAACACCTTCGACGACACTGACTGGGACAAATACAAGCTGGCACAAGCCAAGTACAAAAAATGCTTACGACGCAGCAGTCGTCGAAGGTGGAGGAGCTTCTGCTCCAGAATAGAATCAGATCATACAGCAAACCGGATACGGAAAATCCTCTCTGCGGATCCTAACCGCGACATAGGGACTCTCAAAAAAACCGGATGGCACTTATACTAAGAGCACTACAGACACACACACGCTGTTATTACAAACCCACTTCCCGGGCTGTCTCATAGGAGATGAAACAGTATGGCAGGCGGACGAGGTAGGTGTACCAACAGAAATAAACTGGGCCACCGCGCAGTCCGTCGTTACCGAGGAGAAAGTGAATTGGGCCATTAGCAGTTTCAAGCAATACAAGTCGCCGGGCCTGGATGGAATCTTCCCAGCCCTCCTGCAGTGGGGCAGGTACCACCTAATTGGAAGGTTAACAAGTGCCTTTAGAGCATGCTTAGCCTTCCGATATGTACCACGGCCATGGAGAGAGGTAAGGGTCCTCTTCATACCAAAGCCAGGAAAAAGCGACTACACGGAGGCAAAATCTTATAGGCCGATTAGCTTAACATCCTTCCTTCTCAAAACCCTTGAAAGATTATGCGATCGTCATATAAGAGACAATATACTCACGGCAATTCCAATACACCCGCAGCAGCATGCATATAGTGCGGGTAAATCGACAGAATCAGCGCTGCACGTGGTGGTCAGCAGGCTGGAGCGAGACATAGAAAACAAGACACTCTGTCTTGCAGCCTTCATAGATATAGAGGGCGCTTTCGATAAGACAAATTTCAATAGCATACACGCGGCACTTAGAAAACATGGGACAGAATCAGCCTTGGTTGAGTGGATCATGCGTATGCTTCAACTCAGAGCGGTCCGAGTGGACCTACAAGGTCAGACCAGAGGAGTGGTGGCAAGAGGCTGTCCGCAAGGTGGTGTCCTGTCGCCACTCCTGTGGAACCTGGTGGTCAACGACCTAATCACCAAGCTGAACGCCCAGAGATTCTTCACGGTAGGCTATGCGGACGACCTTGCGATACTCATATCAGGACATTTCGCGAGCGTGGCTTGCAATGTTATGAGTAATGCACTTAAGGTCGTTGAAACATGGTGCACAGACTATGGATTAACCGTGAATCCGACTAAGACAGAACTTGTGATGTTCACAAATAAGCGCAACCTAGGTCCCTATCAACTTCCGAAATTGTTCGGCAGTAGGCTTCACCTTTCGGAAGAATTAAAATATCTAGGAATTACACTGGACAGCAAACTGAATTGGGCTAAGCACTTGGATAACAAAATAAAAAAGGCCACCATCTCATTTTGGCAATGTCGCAAAATGATAGGCAGGACATGGGGACTCAGTCCAAAGATAACCATGTGGTTATACAACACCGTCATTAGGCCCTCCCTCTCATACGGTGCCCTTGTCTGGTGGCCTCGTACAAAGCAGGCTACAACCACAAGCAAGCTACAAAAGTTCCAGAGACTTGCATGTGTGGCGATAACGGGGTGTATGAGAACTGCTCCTACGGCAGCTCTCGAAGCTCTTATAGGCATGACACCCCTACACTTACATGTGCAGCAGGAAGCGGCTGCGGCAGCTTATAGACTCTGGGCTTTAAACTTGTGGGTAAGAGGCATACGAGCGCACCATACTACCATAATACAAGAGTACGCGGCTAATAACCCCCTGATGCTCTACGTTTATGATAGGATACCTAAAAAGCATGTGAATAGGAAGAGCTACACTATACAATTACACGAGGAGCCTAGTGATAGCTCTAACACAAACGAAGTCAGGATATATACAGACGGCTCAAAAATGCAGATAGGCACCGGGGCGGGCGCGTTCTCGGAAGACCTGAATATTCACATATCCGCGGCCTTGGGTGAGCACAACTCAGTCTTCCAGGCGGAGTGCGTTGGCATAATCCAGGCGGCGAGCGCGGTGCTGCGCAGGAAGGTAACTGGCAGTAAGATCAGAATACTTTCAGACAGTGCTGCAATATTACAATCCCTGAGCAGGTACGAATACAATTCTGGTCTAACTCTACAATGCCACCAGCTGCTGGAGGAGGTAAGTCAGACCAACAGCATCATCCTGCAATGGATAAAGGGGCACAGCGGATCCAGAAGCAACGACGAAGCGGATGCCCTGGCCAGGAGAGGCTCGGAAATGCAGACAGCAGGTCCAGAGCCAAGTATACCACTCCCTTTCAGCCAAATCCGCTCCTGGATCCGCAATAGAACAAACAAATTACATCAGGACTACTGGGCAGGTATTCAAGACTGTAGGCAGTCAAGGGAGGCCTTCCCGGTTCTTAATCCGAGATACTCCCGAAAGCTCCTCAGTCTGAAACGTGACAAACTCCGCCTTATCGTTGGAATTGTCACAGGGCACTGCCCGCTAAATAAGCACTTATATACGCTGGGTGTTACTGACAGTCCTCTTTGCAGAGGGTTTATTAGCACAGAGGAAACTGCCGCGCATGTACTCCTGCAGTGCAGCAGCGTGGCGACTCAACGAGAACAACATCTTGGAGCACCAAACACGCCTAGGGAGGCCTGCGCCCGAATCCACAAGCTGCTGGCCTTCTTAGAGGACATCGGGTGGCTGAGCTAGCAACACCACCACCCGTCACGCAAAAAGGGCCCACCTGTGGCCTACTTGCGGAAAACAGTCCGCTCACCAAGTACCAAGTAAGTAAGTACCCCAAACGTATTGGTTCGATGAAAAAAAAATTTTGAGTTTCAGTTTCAAGTATGGGGACCCCCCAAATTTTTAGTTTTTTTTCTATTTTTGTGTAAAAACCTTAATGCGGTTCACAGAATACATCTACTCACCAACTTTCATCAGTCTAGCTTTTATGGTTTCGGAGAAAAATGGCTGTGACACGGCCAGACAGACAGACAGACAGACAGACATGACGAATCTATAAGGGTTCCGTTTTTGCCATTTGGCTACGGAACCCTAAAAAGGAACTACAATTCAAAAAATCTCCCTAAAAATACATTCTGCATAATAAACAGGCAATCATCCGCATTCATTTACCCGAACGCTGACATTATTATGGACCCCCACGAAGACATTAAAAACTAAACCTATTTTTTCAATGGGACCGCCACGTCATTGCCAGTGCCGAAAAAAAAATCCGCCAATAATAAAATTATCGGGCTGCGGTCGGGCTATTAAATGCAGACTGCCGGTGAAATATATGGACAGGCTCCAAGCGCCGACGTTGGGTAGGAAGAAACTATAGAATATAGGAGAAGCGTTTATTTCTTCCTGACGATAATGATGTCCTTGATCTTTCAAAAATAATTTATTGGTTTTTTTTGATAAAGTACAGGTAAAACTATGAAACTATAAACTATTAAACAATGTCGCGCATTCTCACCTTCTTTGAGCACGTGTCACGTCGTGGAGAGGTCTCCATAAAACGCCTGGTGGTGCAGGAGAAGTTTGAGGGCAAAAGAGCTCGCGGCAGGTCACCAATAACATGGACGGACCAAATCAAATCCTTCATAGACGCCCCTCTTAACGAATGCACTATGCTATTTAAATCCTACGTCGAAACGTCACACACAGTATAATACACTGATGAGCACCACACACAGACTCAAAACCAGATCCAAAGATGTCTCTGGCTCTGGTTTTGAGTCTGTGCCAGACAGAGCTTGTGGTAGGCCTACAGATGGGGATTACTAGTTCAAAGACTAAGATGGAGTTACGTATTTGAAAAAATAAACTGAAACAAAATTCTATCCTGATGCATAGGTCCAGAAGACTATTCTTCAATGGACTTCATCAGACAATGATAACTGTTTTGAGCTCGATCTTTAGTGATGGTGATTTGGCAGCGCTCAAAGACTATAGCGTTATGTAAACAATTTAGAAGCATGTAAGCACTTTCTAAGCCATGTTAAGTCGATAAAAGTTCTCTCCCATGCCTCATTGATTGACATCACTGTTACTATTGTCTTCGAACAATGCCAATTCTATCAATTTATTAATCTATCAAACGTCGACTTATTGTCTTAAAGTATGTCTTATTAGTTGTCTCGTTTATTTCGACATCGGAATTAGGATATCTGATTTGTTTTCAATTGAATAAATACAATGTCGCGTTGGTATCAGATGGTATTTGTATTATCATGATGTTACACCTAGATTTTATAAGCTTTATTGGTGAGAGTGCCAATTTAAAATCCACATTCTTGACCAGATAGTACTACTTGCTGATTTTCTAAATTATTGATTTCGAGGTCCGAAGCAAAAACCAAACCGGCATGCCTGTTTTCTCATCTGTGTTTTGAATCACTGTGTTAATTATACTGACTTCTGACTTTGATTTAATTTATATTGTTCGTATATAGGTACATCACATTTGTTTAGAGCGAACCGTACTCTTTTGAAATTATAGTACTTTTTCATATCTTTATAAATATTAAGCCTATGTAAAATATGTTCATCGCTTAAATTATCAGAACGATTTTGATTCAGATCAGCTATGTTAATTTATGTTTACTTGTTTATTTTTCAATTAATCGCTCTTTCCACTACATCCTCTTCCCTAGCGATAGAAACCATGGTATTTATGCTTACTTTATACACCGGCCACAGAATATTCTCAACGCGGAGTGTACCGAGCTTAAATTCATTTAGCGGTTCAAAAACTAAGCCCTGGGTTTTCTATCCAGGCTCCTATGCATCAACCGGTTTTAGAGATAACATTTTGAGCGCAAACTCTCTGGAATATGAAATTTTGAATTAATGAAGTGAATACCTTATAATGTTTTGACTGGATGCTGTGGAATAGGATATTTACTAATATTATGCAGAATCTGCTTTTGAAATTAATAGCCATGATAAACCAACCAAGCTTAATATCAATATAAACAGGATCTAATTTAAATGTTCCACTGAAATTTAAAATTAAAAAGATGAGAAAGAGACTTATATGCCATCATTACAAAATTAAAGAGAGTAAAAATGCTTGCGACTATTTTGTCTACAAATGATCTCAAATCTTTCTGTAATTACGTTGTCACTCGTATTGCTCATACTTTTGTTGTTAGAATAAGGCTTTAAGGCAGGTCGTAAAGGACGATAGATATTAGAAAAAGTTTTAATCCTTTATGTTTCTTGAGCCAATTTGTACAGTCTAACTTGTCACCACTATTAATTTTACTCATTATCACGACACGCAATTCTTCAATTTTTACGCCTTTAAAACGAGTTAGAAAATCATTAAAATAAACGCAAGGGTTGTGAGGCAATCACAATCACCACCGCGTACTAGTATAGGTACGTACCTACTCGTAGGTACGTGCATGCACACAATCCCTGAAATTAAAACAAACACCACATGGGTCCTGCCCTGCACCCTTCATGCTGATGTTCACCAACCAAATAAACAACCGTTTAATGCGAGAGATAAAAAAAGTGTATTTATTCAGTAAGATTGCAAGAATCACTTTGAAACGTCTTAAAGCTAGGTGAGTCTAGGTGCCAGTTCCACGCAACCAAACCTAGAACAGGCAACAAACTACGGCTCGGTTCCTACCGTTTTTTAGATGATTCTTTTGCAAATCAAAAATAATCTTAAAAAATAGGAGTGTAGTTCCAGTGTGGCTAAGTTATCATAGAAGCGTACAGTGTTCCAGATAAAGTCTATATCTCTGTCATTGGGCATTTAAAAATAAGAATCAAAATATCTTTGTTAAAACAAAAAACAGTAGTTCTAGTCCTAAAACTTTTATTTTAGATTCGGCTCATTCAAAAGTGTGTCATTTCTTTTTCCATGATGAGTTATCCTTATCATGGAATATGTGATGGAAAATATTATCGCGAGCATTTTTTTTACTACTCAATAGCTCCCTGTTACAGTGTTGGTGAACTTGGGTCTTAAAAACTCGGCGTCACGTTACACCCATACAATTACTCATACAAATAGTCCACCCCCATAGTGCAATGGAAGTCTTGTTCAATTAATTAGGATCGTGAGAAAGTTTTACTAGTTTAGGTGCAAGTTTGATTAAATTTGTTTTTAGTGTACTGGGTTCTGCCTGCGTTCTGCAGTGGCAATCAGTGAAATGCATAGATATTTGACAGATGGTATCGTACCGTTTCAGTAATCGGTACGGCAGAACGTTTAGATGTGCACAAGGCTTCAGATTCAATCACTTTTTGACGTGAAATGCAATGTTTTTTTTTCTATTTCTACTGTGTTATACTGCCTTCCTACGGTGCGTGGTTCTGCAGATCATCACGCACAGCCGACGATGACTGACGGCAACGCACACAGACAGGGCTCCTGTGCTATTGCGCACCTCGGCGCACGATACCGTTCCCATGGTGTGTCGTGCGAGCTGATCTGCCTCCGTGCGCGATATTACAGACGTGGGAAGGGGCTATTATAGAGTAAAATGCTACAATGAGTAGTCCTGTCCTTTTTGTTTAGACCATACTAATGGGTAGAGATCCCAAAGATTATTCCGTCAGCTTGTAGCCCATATTCGAGGAACGTGTCTTTATTAAATCATCTCTAAGACAGTTGCGCGAAAAAAATGTGTGATTGCCAATTATGGAAAAGTTAGGGGGAGGCTTGTGCTGGAAAGTCAAACAACCTTACTATCATGAAGATTATTAAGTACTTTTTACTTTGCTAACAAAGGGTTAACATATTAGTAAAGACTATTTGAAATAAAAAATCGGTTGTCTGTAAAGTCGGTTTACTGACGATAGTTGAACGTGATAACGTCATAAGAAAATACTGATGGAATGGTTGCATTTTTCAAAATAATTTTAATTAATATTTGTGACTCGCGGACTCGCGGACTCGCGGACTCGGACTCGGACTCGGACACGAACTCTCGGACCCGGACCCGGAACCCGACCGAACCCTTACCCTTACCCTCATTTACCCTTACCCATTACCCGACCCGGGCTCGGGCTCAGGTAAATGGAACGACAAAACGACGTAACGACGCATGAGTCATGTTTTTTCGTGCGTGCAGCCGGCTCCATCGATTTATAAGACGTTATCACGTCAAAAACAATTATGCTTTATTTAGCTTGTACAAGTTGGCAGTTTCTTTAGTTCATTATCATCTCATTCAATTATGAACGTATCTATTGAAAACTGCTATCTCTTCAGAACAGACCATCCAACTTTATAATGAGTTCGTTAAACCAAGTTCTGGTGCTATATTGGAAGCTATTTGATTGATTTTTGCTCAACTAAGACTGAAAGCTGAAGTTTCATTCATTATTCTCGGCAACTTAAACCTTGGTTCTTAAATAAGGTGAACATCATTTACTACAGCAACATAACTTAGGTAATAACTTCGATAATTATAAAACATAGTATGTATCATAATTTTTAAAACCGGGATCGCTGATGTGGATGCTAAGGCTGCCAAGTTAAAGTGGGACTGGGCAGGTCACATCTGCCGTATGAAACCCGAAAGATGGGCCAAAGCCAGCACAGAGTGGGTCCCTGCAGACGGAAATCGCGGCCGGTGCAGACCCAGGAAGCGTTGGCGGGATGACCTGGACGCGTTCTGCAGGGAGTGGCCGAGTTTGGGTCAAGAGCGAGATGAGTGGAAGGAACGGGAGGAGGCCTTTGCCCAGCAGTGGGACAGACCGGGGTGAATAAAAAAAAAATGTATCATAATTAGTTTCTTATTTTGTATCATCAATGCAAAGAAGAAGAATAAGAATAAACGGCTAAAGCTAAAGTGACTAATCGGCTAAACCTAAAAGCTTTGATTGAAGCTAAAGGATTCTTTTAAAGCTTTAAGGTTTTTCTTTTATCGTGAATTTCTTGACAATAACAGGCACCGTTTTTGAGGAAACCAATGTCTAAGCCGAGCATGGGAGTATGTTTTGTAACAAGTTTTAACTTGAAGTTTCTAAGCTCTGTGGGTTTTGTCCCAAGTTAGGTTTTATTAATATGGCAGGTATGAAACCTGTAAGTACGTCGCATAGAAGATGGCCACACTGAAGAGTTTTCAAAGTATGTTTACTTCTCGCAGTTCTGTTATTACTTTTTACTTAAACTGAGATTTTGTATGTTGCTGTCTATATAAACCCTACGCCGAAACGTCACACGCAGAGCCAGAGACAGGGCCAGACTGAGCTTGTGATGGCTTAAAGCTCTAAGAGAAGATAAAATACAAAACTTTATGTTTATTGAATAGTAATGGTATCTCTCAAGAAGGCATCATAACTGTTAGGTATTCAATACAAACTAGCGTGTGGCGAAATAATATTGTTGAAGCAAAAAATTAATTATGCAGTATTTTAGTGACGAAGCCAACGGTTGATAAAACTAAGCAGATATAAAAAAGATATTCAAGCCAAACTACAACTAATGGTTGCATTTAAATTTGAACCTTTTATCGTTGGATTTAAAGTGCTTTTTCTCTAAAAAAAATAAGTTACAGTTTTGTTATAAAAATGCAAGGTTAAAATGGAGTCAAACCGTTTGGAATAAAGTTGTTATTTGATTGCAACTTGTAAAGCCAATTTGAAGGTCACCTATTATTTGCGTATACTTTTTAAATTGTAACGGGTTTGATTTGAAAAGGGAGTAATACACCCTATTTTAAAAAGCTAAATGCAACGGCCACTCGTGTTAGAGTAATATTTTAGACCACCAACTGTGTAAGTAAGTAGAACATGATATTTGACCTAAGTCTTGAATAAAAACTAAACAATTTTTACACAAGTTAAAATTAAGTTGGAAGTAAATTATCAGATACTGTAAAGCAAAAGATAAGTAATATTTATAAAAAAAATACAAAAAAAACTGTTCTTAGGATTTTAATCATAAGAGTGTCAAAAACTTGTGTCAAAAAGGTACACACTGCTCAAAAGTGACTCATAGAAGAAGAGACGCAAAAGCTCAATAGGGAAAATAGGGGAATCTTAGCAAAATGTCACGCTGGCAATCAAGATGGCGTCACGCGTCATATCACTCGGTGTCATGGGAGTTATTATATTACAAGGAACATGGTAGGTATTACCAGGCAAATCTGATAATAATTTTGTAAGAAAGGTTGAAGTAAATGTAAATAAGTTGACGCAATGTAACTGAGTAGGTATATGAGTAGGTATATTTTGTGTAATAGTAACTAAAGTAAAAAAAATTGTGACAACTCGACTATATTGTGTCAAAAAATAACTTGTCAAAATTCACCATCAACCAAGTAGAAAATTAAGAACCCTTATAAAGAAAGCAGATAGATTGTTATAATTATTTCTGGATACGCAAAAAAATACATTGCAGATTCTTCCCTTATAATCATAAAAGAAAATATGATTGTGGAACAGTGAATCTAAGTTCACAAAAGTGTTATTCCATCTGCGGTCACGCATCACCAGTAGCAAGCTGTCATGTGTCACGTCAGAAGTGTCACGACGTTTGATGCGACGGAGCAATTTAGTGTTTAATACGGACTGGTCTCAGTGAGATGAGCTTGACGCTTGGGGTATCGTCACGAGTTTGTACTAACTGAATAGTGACTCTTGTATCAGAGTTGTACTACTTCTCTCCAGCTAGACTACAAATAAGACTATTTAATTTTGAACTACATATTTAGTCCATCAGAAGCAACAGAAGATTGGTGGCCTCTCAAAAATAAACTGATAGAACAATAAAATAGGCGAACATAGATTCATAATAGCTTCTGTAGAAGCAACCGCAGAACTGTAATTATGAAAGATACACATGAAGACAGATACAGTACAAATATTTTTATAATGTCCCAAAATTTAAGAGCCAAGCGGGATTGAACCAGCGACCTTTTTCTTGGTATGGTGGTAGATACAGTACAGCCAGTGCACTCTCATTCTGTAGTAGCAATTGAAACTATAAATAACAACAATGTCAAAGGTATAAAAAATTGTGATCCTATCAGAACTGATTCTTAAGCGAGCGATGGTATCACTTTCATGACTCCAGAAACTATTGATAAGAATTGCAATAAGTCGCATATGCAAAAAGATACACACGACCATACTAAGCGCTAATCCCAAAAACTGCACAGACACCCGTTGGTAATTCCTCATGCCTATAAATAAACCTAGATTATGCAGACTTCTAATCAATCCCTCCCCCGCCCATAAATTAGTACAAAATGTATGTATTCAGACGCAAAACAAACAAGTTAAAAACGGGGGTTTTGTAATTTGCATGTGGATTGTGGATCACACTCGCAGATGTGACAAACATTTTGAATACAGACGCTTAGGATCGAGACACAAGCAAAAGAGAAATTTGACAGCAATTAGTAGGTTATATTTGGATTTGAACTTTTAGCACGTTGAACAAAATTTTGTGACTTGTACAATTTTGTTTGATTCTAAAATGGCAAACAGTTTACCTCTCAAAATAATCAAAACGGTACATACATTTCAAATTAAGGCAAGCAAATGATTGGTAAATCAAAACCGCTTTAACTACTGACTCTGTCGACTTTATATTTTGGCAGGGGTAGATAGCCGGGTATTTTTTTGCGATCTTATCGCTGCCTAATATTAGTGGTTTGTGTGTATTCTGACAGCTGTTGCAGTTACCCTGATAAAATAACATGTTTCGTTAATAAAAGTTGTCAGCGAATAAAAAGTCGACCAGTCAAATGCTTTGTTAATAATCTGGTATGTTACAAACAAGTAACATACCAGAATTGGTTTGAAATAATAGCTGACCGTTAGGCCTCAATGTAAAAGTGAAGAGAAAAGTAAACAATCAATTCACAAAACACCAAGTCACAATCAGACTCCAATCCATACCCATAATTACTGAACTCAAAACTGTTACTCCCAATTCGTTAGAGTCAAAACCACCGGGGGGAAAAAAAGCAACACTTCATATTTGTTATTACGAACTCGCGCGGGAGGGCTCCATTCATATTCAAATCACTTTCAAATCTACAACTATTATTATACCCTGCATTGTGACGTCCTCTGGGACCTATATCATTATTCCTCGTCCTTCAAATCGGGCCCCATGTAAAAGTATTGTTGTGTTCCAAACCTCTGGACGCGTGGGCTAATGCAAGGGTGATTTGAAAACGCTTTATATCAATTTACAACATATTTACTGTCTTCCATTCAAACTGTTCGATAAATTTTACGGTTTGTAACACCATTATCGTCATAATAAAATTTGAATTTTGTAATATGACAATAAAACTTATATTTTTTTACGTTATCCATTAGCAATAAAACATCTTGTGGATCTGTGAATTCATCGGCTCCTTTAGAGAATAATTTATGTGACGTTAAACATTTTTATGTTAGGTTAATGTCGGATCCAATGCCAGTATCGGATTGTCTAATGCGAGTGGCGCCTGGGTTCCGTCGGCGGCGGACGTCCTACGTAATAAAACTGTGTCCCGAACAAACACCAACTTTTAGCACCCTCCCCTTTATTTTTTAAATAAGCATGTTTTGTTTTGTCAGGATCGAGTTCGACTGGTTCCAAAATATTGACTCGATTCATCATTCCGAGTTTTTGGATGTTTGTTTCGAAACTTTTAATACTGTCCGGAATTATTCCGCGGAAGTTTGCAAAGTTGTTTTGTTTATTTGCCATTGTCAATATAAACCACCTCTGCGTAACAAATTGTCGAACTTTGGTATAAATTTACAATTTCTATTTAACATGCATGCCGTGTGCGGTGGAATAAGTCACTTACATCATTATGATGGGCAAGACAAACATTTATGGAGTAAAGTGGCAATGATTCCATATTATAATCACATATCACCTAGCGTTTCCGTCGATGGTGTTAGAATTATAAATTCCGGATATGACAGTATGTCCATTGTTTCAACACAATGCTCTGAACAAAAAGAAGATGAATAAATGTAAAGCTCAAAGCAGAGACACAAAAACTGGTCTAAGCGTTGTTTTGTAAAAGAGTTCGTAAAAGGGTATGGCATTCGATATTGTTGATAGTGAACCAAAGGTTGGTTAATTTGTGTTATTTGATCACTTCATTTTTATTTGAAACGCTTTTATATTTCTAACAAAATTGGACAACCCTTGTAAACTTTTAACAATAAAATGCTTTGGTAGAACTGAATAAAAACAATTACGTACTATTTGCTACACAAAATTTTACCATTTATTTTATAGCAGCCATTATTTACTAATTTGTTTTTTTATATTGTATAGGTACTATTGCATGCATGCATCGATACTATTGTTTACATGCATTGACAAAAAAATGTATGCAAGTAATATAATATCAACTAGATATCTGGTTTCCATAGTACGAGCTCTGCTTAGTTTGGGGCTAGATAGTGTTGTGTGAATTGCCCGCATTATTATTATTTATTAATCTATTTCGTCCTCGTATTCGGTGCTTGGTTGGCAAGTTAAATGTGATATTCAATTCCAAAGTTAAAATATAATACGATGCTGATTTATTTGTTCAATGTACCGAAATTTTTGGACACACAAAAATATAATCGGATGTTGCCGGGTGTTGTTTTAATTAAATTCACGCGGTACAGTGGTGACATTCAGCGCACACCCTTTCAAACGTGACTTATCAAAGGAAACGTCAGGAGTGACATGACAGTATCTGGTGGAAGCCATCGGCGCAAATGCGTCCAATTAAGTGGCATGCATCGCGAGGCCTAAACCAACAATGTTATAAATATCTTTTGTGTTTTCGGCACCATTTTATTGGCTATTTTTAAGGTTCCGTACCCAAAAGGTAAAACGGGACCTTAACGCTAAGACTCCGCTGCCTGTTTCTGTCTATCTGTCTGTCTTTCCGTCTATCGCCAGGCTATATTTCATGAACCGCGATACTAAGACAAAATAAATTAGATAGAAGTAAATAAATATTAAAGGGAGGCTCCCATACAACAAACGTGATTTTTTTGCTTGTTTTTGCTACTGATAACAGCAACATGTACACGCTTGAAATATTCACAGAATATTGAGTTATATTATCTACTTTAAAAATAATTAGTTAAAATAAAAAAATCTATTTAGCGGGGCTCCCATACAACAAACGTGGTGTTTGACGCTTCTAAGGCCTGCGCACACCTAGGCCGCTGGCGTCGGCGATCAGTGTAACGCTGTCAAATTTGACAGCAATTTTTGACAGCGTTTCACTGATCGCTATCACCAGCGACCAAGGTGTGCGCAGGCCTTTATTAGATATGGTACGAAACCCTTCGTGCGCAAGTTTGACTCGCTTTTGGCCGGTTTTATTGGCTATTTTTTGATGAGTACATCCTTTTTGTGATGCTGTTGTAAACTTTTATCTAAACGTAACGGAAGGGCGCTTTTGAAGCGTGTCATGTCAAAGCAGCTCCCATTTTTGGTATCGTTGGGAGGGTTAAAAATTAGTTTCTAGTGACGTAAAAGTTTTTATATCAAAATGTCTTGGCTGTACACTTAACAGTTAAAATATGGCTAAAACAGTTTACTTTTGCGTGTACAGACATGAAAGACAAAGAAGATCAAGTGAGGGTAGTTATTGATGCTACCTCCACTTCTCAACGAGACGGTAGCACTCATGTCAACGCTTCAGTCTAACCGCGACCACGGTTATTGCAACATAGCCAAAACGTCGGGAAAAATAAAGTAATAAGCGCCATAAATAAATAAATATTCTGGAAATAAAAGTGTTATAGATTCAGTTTCCTCTTCAATGTTTTTTTTTGAATTTAAACTCATGTGATTGTTTATGACCACTGTCATTCATTTTAATTAAATACAGCTGTAATTACTCTAATTCTTATCAATTTAACATATTATGGCATTCAACGGGAATGCCATGAAATTGTAGCCGGAAGTAACTATGAACTACGATTAAAACATACGCCACAAGATGCATATCGGGCTTAAATTACGACCACCCACGAATATGTAGTCTGAACATTTTTATAAATAATTGTAGGTACTTTTACGAAAAGGGTTGGAGAAAAAACTGTAACATACTTTATGAGGTAAATATCCCTACCCAAAAGTAACTCGCTAGGTTTAAGTTAGGATCTTCAAACACTGCTTCAAAAGTAATTTTTTAACCGATTCCGATTAAAAGGTGAAAGTTAAATAAACTAAAATACCGCCAAATTATTTAAGTTTCAATAAATAATTACATACTATTTTAGAATAAAATTTTAATTTTAAAATAATAGGGTATCTAATAATCATAATTCATGGTATCATAATTCGATTGTATTTTTTTTGTTTGTTATCATAATTATAATTTCATCATAATGAGTCGATTTCAAAATATCTTATTTTATCTGAAAGGTAAAACTTTCAGTTTAGTATAAATATAAATTTGATCAAATCGGTTCACCTTTTATTTTCGGCTTATTGCCTCCGTCATTTATTATAAACTGATCTAGCATTTTTTTTGGTAATTTTAATTCCAGATTGGTTCCATAGAATTTTCAACAATAACAATTATTCCGTTTGACCATGAATTCGGATACTCAAGTATTTTTAAACTTGTATTATATTACTCGAAAGGGTTAACTAATTCATCCCTACTGGGGTTAATTTAGACGCAGACTGATGTTCCGATACATCATAGATACGTGAGACTATTCATTACAGCTCTAACAAATGTCGTTCTAGTTCAACATTTTACACTATGAAACTTTATACCTTATCTCTATGAAAATAAGGATGGTATTTGATTGTTTTTTTGTTGCAAATGATGTAATTGTGCCATAAACGGTATCGGGTGTAAACTTGTAACTAGGCAGGTCATGTTTGATCAGGGACCAGATTTAGTGGGAACGTAAATATTTGATGAAAGAGAAGAAACAATATACAAAAAATCTGGGACCTATAGGACTAAAGGTTATTGTTTATTCACATCAAAATATTTTTAATTGCAGTATTGTAAATAAATAAATTAAAAGTATCAAAATTATTAAAATTAGAATCAGGGTAAGAAAAATATTGTGACAGCTAAAAATCTTTTTTTGTACTTAAAGGGCAGGAAAAAGAAGAAGCAGCAATAAAAACCTTTAAACTGTTGAATAAAAATATATTTATTTGTCTTTAAAGACTTTTATCAATCAGAACAAATCAAATATCCTCCCAAAATACCCTTGCAATCGGCTCTTTCGATCCGAAAGCATTTTAAGGAGCTAACTGACTGCTCACGATCACTGTAACGGTTACTAAGTAGTTTTAGGGCTTGTTTAACGGATCGATAATCGATCATTAGAATATTTAGTAGATGTTTAACGCGAACATTTGCTTGCAAAGTTTTAGATATACATCTGTAAAATGTGTATTATGTGTGTAGTTTAATTAATGAAGCCAGCCATAAGTTGCCTATTTAATAATTAAACTAAAAACAACAAAAAACAAATGTCTTCATGAACACAGATACCTACTTGAACTTTAGAATAACTTACTTACTCGAAGTTTTTGCCAAAAAACTGCCAAATAATGTTAGGTCTTCAGCGGGGAATATGAATTATTTCACCACACTGCACTGATCTAAAAAAACCAGTGACACGATAGGATAAAAAAGAAGTAGAAAATTGAACTCATGAGTCAATTCTGGCACCTAGGCTCACCCAGCTTTTTCAAAGTGTTTCAATTCCAATTGAAATGAATAAAGTTTTATTGAGTTTGAGTTTCATGCATGACCTATAAGACATAGAGTAAAGGTTGGCACTGAGACGTGATGCAATAGAACTACCTCCCAAAAGTTCCCCTTAATTCAAACCGAAACGAGCGTAGCAAGAACCCGTCAGTATAACGATGCTTCAGAACAACTCGGGAATTTTGCAATTTGAAAGTATAATACACGAAAATACGTTCTCCGTTCCCAAATATGGGGATGCGGGTTCCACACTCCTAATTTATACCTTTAATAAAAACGCATATAGACGGCTTTTGAAGAGACATAGCTCAAATTCCAGCCTTGGTTGCGCTTGCTATAAATATTCATGCGTTCCACGAAACGGGGGCTTAAGTGCTAATGCGATATACCACTCCTTTTTTCAGCAAATTTAATATTATTTAGTATAACTGTTTTAAGAAGCCTGAAGAAAGAGGCCTTTGCCCAGCAGTGGGACAGAACAGGCTGAATAAAACAAAAATAAAATTAAAAAATTCGTATTAATTCTCGAAATAATTCTGTTGTTCTACTCCAACCAACTGAACTGACCAATTGAAACAGATCAATTCTGACGTTTGCTGTCAATCTGACGCTTAGCAGTCTTTAGCTTAATTATTCAACAAAATTATTCGAATATTGGTATAAAAAATCCTTTAACACATAGCAACACCCTTGATAAGATTATTAGCCCTGAAATTTATACAGTACTTGCACAAAAAGTACGTAATATTTTGTGTACAAAAATGTACCATAACGCCATTCTTATGCTGGTAATCCTACGCTATACTTTCGTAATGTCTTGAATTTCTGTAAAGCAGTCACCGCTATATGGCGGCCTTAAAGAATGTGATGTCACCTGGAATTCTAGTAGTAATAGAGTCTGCGCGTGACAGATGATGCAAAAAAAAAATCGCACAGAAACACAATTACGAATATCTGCCGATCACAAAAATAAATGGGGCAATGGAACTTGCATTATTTAAGTTGTAAAGTGCATAATTATTGGTGATTGGAAGACTTTTTTTTACTTTTTCATGTTGTTGAACGTTACATTTGAAAAAATATATTAGTTCTATTGAATTTTGTGCTAGGGACTTTGTGTTAAATGGCAATATCTATATAAAGTCATAGCTTTAATTACCTTACAGTATGCAGTTTTTTTTTTATCATTTTGTTAGTGAGCGTGAGCTTCCTTCTTTAAGCAGAGACCAGTTTATTCAAAACTCGAGATTTGAAGGGTGGAAACACGAGAGGCATTATTTTGATGAGTAATGCGGGTAGGTCCATGTTTTATCGCGTGTGTCTTATATGAGAATATTAGGGAAATTATTACACGTCATCCCCAATTTCATTTAGCGGAAGAAAAGACACAAGACATTGCAATTTTCATCAATTAAATACGGTGTATATTAACAAAGATTTTTATAAAAGTTTAGAGCTAAGCGGGATTTGAACTCACGACCTTCCTTTGGTATGAGGATGCGCAGGTTCAAATACGACACTTAATTTTTGGAACATTATAAAAAAAATTGTCTTTCTGATTTTTATAAATGTTGCAAACACTATAAAATCAATAAAAATAGTGTATTAGTATTTACTATTCAAATTTATATATTTACGAATATCACATCATTTGCCGGTGGTCTGTTTTTACAAAATCAGAATTTGTAATTGGGGCCATATAAGTAATTGCTTAAGTTACTAGTACTTTAGCTACGGTGTTGAGTTTCTATTATTTTTATGATTGAAAGGCTTGTAATTATTGAACACGACCTTGAATTAAATGTTAATGAATAAGAAATGGATAAGAAAGAGAGATGTAAATATAGAGTTTACAGCTGGTAGAATAGAAGAGAAGAACATTATGAGATAAAGGCAGGAAGAAGAAGAATAACCTTGAATTAAATCTAAGTTGAATTTCAAATAGAGCTTAATTTTTTATATTTAATAATCCTCACAACTCAAAGTATCTGCCTATATTGATAGAACTTTATATCTAAGTTGAACTGGAATTGCCCTCATTTGCAGGCTTAATAATTCAGTAATTTTCATATAAACAACTAACACACAATACCTTTGTTTATTTTCAATTCGAATCTATTAAATAAGTTTTAACTTATTTATAAAACATTTAAAGTCAAAACGTGTCCCTATTAGAACGTCGAAAACAATTCTCTGACTGGGTCGAGCCACAAAAAATACACAAGTCTAAAGTTTTTTCAATCCCGAAGTTTACGTGGGTCGTGTTAGGACCCACCTTTTTATTTTTAGGGACATTGATTGATTGTACCTTAAACCACAGAATATCAATAGTTTGTATATCTACGTCTATTAGAAACATAGGGATATGCTGTTTTTTGTGCGCGCACACATTTTTTAGTTTTTAAGTTTATTGTATCTTCATTTAGATAATATTTTTGGGGTTTCATCACTGTCTGCACCGTGGGGTGGTTTTGTTAATTGGTTTTTGTGATTATCTTTATTGTTTCCGTATGGATTGGTTTTTGCTGTCATTATTTTGGTTTAATACATTCTGTCAGAAGGTTTTTTATTATCAAGATTTCTTCTGTCTGTAGTCTGTAGATCACCTTCTTTAGCTATACGTCACAAGTTGTAGAAGGTATCAGAAAGTTAGCTACAAATAAATATCAAACTATTTATGTTTACACGGCTACAAATCAGACTACCCTTTTTGGATATTTCAGTTGACCGTGATTCCTAAAAAAGATGTTATTTTGTTAAGCTCGCCACCGCACCTCCACTTTCTTATTCTCAGTATCACACGACTAAACTATATATATAAACTATAAAGTGTGTAATCTGACGTGTAGCCGACTGTACGTACTCTACAAAAGAAAGTAGAAGTCAAAATGTACCATGTTTTCTCTGTTCTCAAGATAGATGGATCTTATTTATATGTAAATGTTCAAAACTATAAATAAATGCTCACACCCATGAGAACGCACTCAATTACGTCGCTGTACAGTAACAAGATATTAAAATACAGAGTAATTAAGAATTATCGCGTTTTAACTGAACATTTAGTTGACTTAAATTAGTTTTTGTAACAATGGATGATCAATTTAAAGTGAAATGAAACTCTTAAAATGTGAAAGCGGCAATTTACAAAAAAAATACACGAATTAATATTTTGTAGTGTTTTAACGTGAGAAGTGAATTATGATGAATTAATTAGGAACAATACAAAAACATAGGTACTTCCAAAATTTTCAAAAAGTATCAAAAAATAAATTAATTATGTACTTGCTTCAATTTAAACACTCTGTCATAATAAAATTATTAATAATAGAACTAATAATACCATCTATAAAAAGAATAATAATAATTAATATTTATATAAATCATCTACATTAGATGCAAAGGCCTGTTTACTTTTTTTTTAATACTATCTAATGCTAAAAGAACATTTTGTTTATTACTTTATAATTACTGATGACCTACACCAAAAATACAATTCAAGATATCAGATACACATAAATTCCCAGACTTTTTTGAACCAACAACGTATGTAAACAAACAAAAATTCTTTCTCCAACATTACAATGTAAAACAGGTGATCTTACATCACTATGGAACAGAAACGAAAAACGGTCCCCTTTGCCGGAGGCTAGTAAATAAATCGACCCTTTGAACAACGGAATATGCAATAAAAAGAATAAGAACACACGGTTCCTTGTCTTTTATTTGAAAAATAAATATTACTACCTTGATGAGTGTTATTTTTTGGAAGACCTCATATACTTCGCTTCTACTAAATTGCAACACCCTTACACAGTAAATTATGTATTGATTCAAAATTAGTTCTAAGATCTAACACTTTAGATCTTAGAACTAATTTTGAATCAATACATAATTTACTAAATTTAACAGTGGTTAAATTTACATGCATAATAATAAGGCAATAGTTATACTGAATACTGAATACTTCAGTCAGTAAAATAATGTGAAATCATTATAAATTTGAGTTTTTTTAAACCAAACATAATATGGCCCGCCTGATGTTAAATGGTAACCATCACCTATATAACAAAGCATTGCCTCGTCACGCACGTCAGGGACGTGCCCTACGATGCACTGCCCTGGGTCCATCAATATCAATAGATGCTCAGCCTCAGGTGCCGGCAGGTAAGAAATTAAATTTGCAGTTGATAAACAAAGGTTTGGATAAAATGAAGAAAAAACACCGTATAAAATGAACTTCATTCCTACCAGTTGAACTGACAGCATATTGATTTTTATAATGTCCGAAAAGTTAAGAGCCGAGCGGGATTTGAACCCGCGATCTTTGACGCGGGATCTTTGTGATTTCCTTAAGTGTAGTAAACACTATAAAATTAATAAAAAATTATGACAGCATATTGGTTATGAAGATCGCCGGAAGTCAGGAGATGGAGTAGAAAAGGCTCAAAATCTTTATTTTTAATATTTATGATAGGGCCTTATACAACGTGTATCAAAATATGTGTACTATCCCGAAGGGGGGTGAATTTCCACCCCCCGGGGAACAACTTTTGTTCAACGACTTTTCGAACTTCGATTGGTATCTCTGAAAAAAACTGCAACGAAGTTTCAACATGAACAGCTGACTTTATACAAAGTGACAACCCTAAACTCAGCTACAGAGGTAGTAGGTAGTAGAAGTAGACCTACAGAGGTAGTAGGTCAAGGGGTCAAGGGGTTACAAGGATAGGGTTGTCAATTTATTTAGGCATTATGAAATTAAATATTTTTGTATGGGAAACTGAAAATAGGAATTTTTAATTATCTCCCCCCCACAACTGATCACCATTGTGGTCTGAAACCCCCCACCTTCGCATAGTACACATATTTAGATACACCTTGTATTTATGGACCTTTCAGGCTGATGATGATGAGTTCAGATATGTTTTCAATGCTTCAATCAAAAATTAGTTTTCAATCTCATGCGTATTCAAAATTCAACTGCATACCATTTTTGTGTTTGTGCTCAATATCAAATGACGCAAGATTCACAGGCGCAGTACACTAAGTCTATTTCAATTTAATAATGTATTCAAAAATAAATCAATGATAGCAGAATACACTTCAAAACAAGTCAAAGCATCCATCTTCATACTTTCCAATAAAGATGTTGCGCTGACCCTGAGTTCAGAACCCGATTGAAATCTTGACAACGCTGGATTGAGTTCATACAACTTAGAAACTGTGGGAGCGTGCGCATTTATCCGTTTTAAGAATCATCATGCCTAACTTTTGAAACTATCATGGTTTTGAAAAATTTAATCATGGTAAATATCCCGTTGTTTCATAAAAATAACATCATGCCTAAGTTTCTTAAGACCTTGGTTTTATATACAATTGCTACATAGGTCGTGCGTGACTGAAAATAGACAAGATTACGGTTTTACAGTACTTATATTTTTTTTTATTATTTCACTGATAATCTTCTTACAAATCGTGTTTGAATGTATACATAATTATAAACTATCTGTGGCACAATATTTGACATTTATGCTAATAAGTAATAGGTATCTATCATAGGTATTGCAAGTCGATTGGAACTAGGAAGTGGTTGTATTTCGTGTGTGTTTTGTAGTTGGCTAGGTTTACTTAGTCATAAACCTAGCCAACTACAAAAGTTGGCTAGGTTTATGACTAAGTCAGTGACTATAAATCTGAGGGTCTGAGTTCGGTGCCTAAATAACAAAATATATAGCTCATGCAGAATAGTAACTATAAACCAGAAGACGAATTATAAGCATAAGATTGATAGTATTGGATATAGAAGCCCATGTTTAGCAGTGAGCTTCTCAGGCTAATGATGATGATTATCTAATGAAAGGAAGGTCCCAGTAATTATAGCTAGCGAAATGATCGCAAAATCTTTTGCGATAATCGCAACCGTTATACGACGTGTTTTCAAGATATACTTCATTTTGAATTGAAATAAAATCTGTAAACTACTGTTCAATTTAAAATCTAAACAATTTATACTTAGTAACTTTGATCGACTACTAATCAGAAAATACATACTAATGATGGTCTTGCTTGGCTGAGAAATTGCAGTTCCAGTAATTATAGCTAGCGAAAAGGTTTTGCGATGTTCGCAACCCATTTTTTGCGACGTGTTTTTCAAGATAATTTTGAACTGAAACAAAATCTGTAAACTGCTGTCCAGTTTTATATCCAAACAATTTATAGAATGTAACTTTGATCAACTACTGTTCAAGAACCTCATTACTTTTAACATGTCCAAACAAACTAGAGCAATCTGTTCCAGAATTTCACGTACCATCTAACAGATGTAAAAACCCTAAAAAACAACTATTTCCTAAGAAAAATACCGCTGTCCCAAACAAAAAATTGGAACATAACGGGACAGTACGTGACAAGCCCTCCAGGGCACGGACGCCTTACAAAATTTGCCCTTTTGCTTGAAATAGGCCATTCTGTCATGATACGGCTCGGTAAGCCTGCTTAAGTAGTAGGGGTGGAAAATATTTCGACACTCCCTACGTATCTTCGTCTAACTGCCAGATACACACTTATACGTTTGATGCATTTTTGGCATCTACACATGCCAGTCTATCATTATAAATTACAAAAAAAATAAAAAGTCTACTCTAAGTACGTTTTTCTTAATCGTATAACTGTCCAACTTCATTATTTTCCCGCCATATAATGCTGTATCTTCCACATACAAACTTTGACGCGGGGGGGAATGAGGTGCTGGTGGCGGTAACTGCCCGTTACACAGTTCTTCCTCGGATAGCGAATTTTTGATACCCTACGTACAAATGTGTAACTACGCACTTACATATTTATACATCGGGATTCACTATGATTATAAGGTGTATCTATCAACTTACATATTTATACTTTGAAAAGTTGTTATATCAAAATTCGGTAACTGACTTTTACATAGCTTTACATCGGAGAGTTATTGAATTAAAGTTATAGTAACCCATGCACTTACATAGTTCTGTGTTTGTGTTTTCATGTTATTTTAATCAAAAACTATTATTTTTATCCAATTGCACAAAGGAGGATTTCTCAATTAACAACTTCAGATAACTTCGTTGTTTGTGAACCGATTTTGTTGATTCTTTTTTTGTCGGAAAGAAGGTAATTCCAATGGTGGCCCCATTAAAATGTTGAGGATCTGAAAAGGATCTTCAAAGTTATGAACAGAAATGCACTTCAAAAGTGCAAGGTGCTCTTTATCCCATGAAATATAAGTCGCTTTTCATAAAATTTTTAATCTTCCCCGCTGTTGTTGTTTTTAAGTTGCATCTCCAGTGCCATTCTCAGAAAATGTTATTGAGGATGACCTAAGCCGAATAGGTGAGATAATATCTGACAGCGATGAAGAACCTTTTTTTTCTTGCACCGCGCATTTCCCCCTTGCATTCTACGAACACTAACGATGATAGTCCTGCATCTTTTGAATTGCATGTCCCAGCTTCCCATATCTTACAATTTACCTTGCAAGCTAGTGGTGGAGGCTCCAGCAATGACACAGGGAATAATGACATTGCCTTTAGCTCGTCGTCGCCACGCTTTTGTAAACCTGACCCAAAAAACTCAGAAAAACATCCTGAATTTGATTTGCCGGAATATAGCTTCTATGACCTTGCTTTGGCAGCAAACATGCCTGAATCTCCCCTACTGCTATAGTCTTCCTCAAGCATTAATATGCCATTATCATTGTGTGACTCTCCCAATTACGCACACCTTATAGCTCAACAGATAGACCAATTAGGCTGCA
Source organism: Thera obeliscata (assembly GCA_947578465.1). NCBI lineage: Eukaryota > Metazoa > Arthropoda > Insecta > Lepidoptera > Geometridae > Thera > Thera obeliscata. The sequence goes on along the minus strand of OX387912.1, from coordinate 13,574,913 downwards.
TGGAGTCGCCTTGCCAGTTGTCTCTCCAGATGACCACCTAGGTTGCGCTGAGTTAACAGTACCCACTCCAGCGACATTACCAGTTCGCTTACCATATGAACAGTTATTAGGCTGCCCTGCGTCACCAGCCTCCACTCTGACGCTATTGCCAATTGGCTCTCCAAGTATGTCAGGGAATAATTCTGAGCAGCTTAAGGAAAAAGAGAGAGATGCGGCCTACTTACTTACTTACTTGTGGATTTGTCTCCACAAGCAGGCCGCATCTCTCTCTTCTGCTAACAAAAAATGAATGACTTTGAAAGAGACCTGCAGTTTGTGGCTCATTGGGAGAACTTGTTCGCCATTGGGATTTTATCAATAGATATTGTGACGGGAAATTGCGCCACATCTTCTCGTCGCAGATACCGCAGAGCCTCAAGACAAAAGTCTATAATCAGTGCGTGTTGCCAGTGATGACTAATGGAACTGAGACGTGGTCACTAACTATTGGCCTCGTACACCAGCTCAAACTCAAATATGCTGGGAGTTTCACTACGTGATAGAATCAGAAATGAGGATATCCGAAGAAGAACCAAGGTCACTTAGAATTAGTAAGCTGAAGTGGCAATGGGTAGGCCATATAGCTTGAAGAACCGACAACCGTTGGGGAATAAAGGTTCTCGAATGGCGACCACGAACCGGATGGACTGACGACATTGTTAAGATCGTGGGAAGTCGATGGAAGGAAAGGGCTCAGAGTCGTACGTCCTGGAAATGTGTGGGGGAGGCCTAGGTTCAGCAGTGGACTTCTTCAGGCTGATAATGATTCAGGAATTATAATGGTGATTGTGACAAAATCCCAAAACGACGTTTCACGTGTGAAGCACCCACTAGAAGAGATTTTACCATACGATACTACTACTAGTAAAGACTACTTAGTTGGTTTTGTTTTTCTTATTTTTGAAATAAAACAGGTTTTTTGTGTTTAGGTGAGCACCTACTTCCCTAAATGGTATTTTGAGCTCTTGTATTTTTTGTTTTATTTAAGATAATACTATAAGAACGACCAATATTAACAAAAAAATAATAAGATAAGTGGGAAAACCCCAAATCACGAATACAGTTTTACATTTTACTACTAAAAATTACCTACCTACCTAAAATAGGCTTAGTTTCGTAAGCAAGTGAGTATTCAGCAATTAGGGCCTGGCGACCTGTAATAAGTACTGGTCAACCAGGCTTAATCAATTGCCAAAACAGAATAAGTATGTAGAAGCATATTATTAAATTATACGATTTCCAACGTTTAAACATGTAAACACCAGTTAAACAGAATTAGTCAAATAGATCTCCTAAGTATAACCGTGTAACAGGCAGTTACGATATTGTCATTCTTCTAAGTTCCCACGAAAAAGTGTGTATGTGCCACATACGGCATTTTATGCACGACGTAAAAATATGTAAGTGTAATAAAATCTAAACCAGTATAGATTTAAATAAATAAAAGATTCCATCTTAAACTAGATCTACAGTAAGAGCATCTCAACAATTTTCACAGAAATATCTCAAAAAGGGCTCCAGTTATAGGCATTTTACCATTTTCAAATCTTAAAAACGCTCTCCTGTAAAATTTGTGTTTTGCAGATACACAACTATACGTAGGGAGTGTCGATTTAACATTTTGTATTTATTTTGTCTTCAAGGCTTTGTTTACTTCGAAAAGTGAGTCGCTTGTGAAATTACTGTCTGTTTTCGAAGTTTGTTTTGTAATAACTAACAAGTTAGTTTTACCTATTTCAATATTGCTAGTTACCTACTTAACTATCATAAAGCATTTTCAAGGATTTTGAGTTATTTTTTCTGAAAATTCGGTTGTCTGTAAAGTCGGTTTACTGACGATAGTTGAGCGTGACAACGTCATAAGAAAATACACAGATGTCGAATGCTGCCGAACGCGGAGGCAGGTTGTTCCTCTTTGTCGCTCGTTCCGCGCTCTTGCTTGCACTTCAAGCCTTAAATGCAACGCCTCAAAGCGAGGTAACGCCGCATCTAAAACTATCTTCTTAAATGTACCTAGTTCCTAGAACAATCTAATTGAATCCCTTATATTAGTTGGATGAAATAAAATAGCGAGCTTATTCTAATATTTCTACCATTTTTTTTACAGTTCCAAGTAAGTTATCATTTCAAACTATGTTACTGTCAAAATTTAAACATTACAATCACAAAACACGATGAACATTTCATCTTTGCCTTATTGTGTGAAAAATGAGCGCTCCCGTCAAATAAAACATTACTCTTAATCCCGAAGGGCGAGCCTGAAACATTATGATTTATTAAAGAACACAGCCTGGTTTTGCTTCAGGAAAAAGAACATTTCGAGAAAAATAAGAGATAGTTAATCTGATGACCTTATAATAAATAAATAAAATATAAACTTTATTTCAGACCTTGATCAATAGGGGTAAGTAACACGATAAAATAACTTGGAACTTTGTTAATAATAAACAAGTAGGTATATGTACACGCACACGTATTACATAAACTCTACGCGAGAGATGGGTCCAAGTACAGCCTACCAGTGTCTCCTATAACATAGCCCATCAAACTTTATGTCAGAACCAAGAAACTTAAAAGATGTTAAATACACATTAAAAATCTTAAACAGCAAAACAATTAATACACTGTTAATAAAAAAAATGTGAAATCGACTTCATGGCCAAACTGCTAAATTGATTTTGATAAAATATTGTAAGGGACTAATCTGAAAGCACTACGTTTCAAATAAAAACAAAACTATTTTTTCAATTCGGCTCATAAATGACGAAGGTTCCTCAATATCTAGACTTGACACATAAATTTGATTCTACTTCTCTGACAGCTTCTCTTGAAAATAGTCTCGCATCAATACTATTAATATTTCGAGAACCATTTTTAATCATCATTCGTGCTAGTCGTGTCGTAATTTGAAAAGGGCTTGGCGCAAAGCTTCTATAAAATGAATTTTAATGTATTTCCTACAACCTAGAGTCAAGAAACATAAAAGTACCGGAAACTGACTAGACGGTCGCGTTAATGAATTATAAACAACGTTCATTGTTAGTATTTTGCACTTTTTCTGGAAATAACTTTATGGAAATTTTGTATACTTCAGAAAAGGAGAAGCTTCTTACTTATCCAGGAGGCCTACCACAAGCTCTGTCTGGCTCTGGTTTTGAGTCTGCGCGAGTGTTGACTAAATAAATCCTACGTCGAAACTAAGCATTACTAGTGAGACCATCTATTATTTTTGTGAACAAAAACTCGTCATCAAACGTCTCAAAAAAGTAATTTTCTATATCATTATTAAAATTCTCCAAATTTGTTGGCAATCCAATGGTTCGTATATTTTTATCATCACTTAAAGTATGCCATTTCTATTTTTCTGTCTCTCATCATTTTCGTCATCATCAGCCTGAAGTTTACTGCTGGACCCAGCCCTCATACATTTCTAGAAAGAAAGGTTTTGAGCTTTCTTCATCCATTGATTCCCCTTGACTTCATCTGTCAATAATATAAGCTCTATTTCAGAAAGTCTACATTATTTCTTACTTCTCTTTTCTACTTCAGTTATTCTTAGTTTCTACTTTAGTTTATAGGTAATTCTTAGTGTTCTACTTTAGTTTAAAGGTAACGAACTCTGCAAATGTAATCGGTTCTTAGTCAGACGGGTGTTTTAGTACATTAAGCTAAGTATAGTTTAAGTTCTTATAATTTTATTAAACAACTATTAAAAGGTAATACTTAGTTATTAACCAAGTTCTTATCGTTGATCTGCAAAGCTGCTAATATTATTGAGTTGTTCCATTAAGCCTTTTTAATCCACTAGAATAATCTTTGCATTTATTTATGCAAACGCAAAATTATAATACAGCAAAACTTTGCGACTTTGAACCTTATCCTGAAACTGATAAAGTTCACTTTGCTTATTAAATATTTCTGTTACAATTTTACTCAACCCTTGTTTTAGGCGTGTCAGTATCATTTGAGCTAAGCATAGTTATTAACAAGATTTTGCTATTGATTTTTTATTACAAATCTAAATAGAAATTGTCTTGGATTCGATTAAGTTCTTGTGTGAAATGTCTACGAGTTTGTGACGCAAGAAATATTGAATGGATATCGTGTTGATCAAGGAGTACCATTAGCACCAGTGTGTCATGTTATTAAGACGTTTGACTGCCTCAAGAAATAAAAAAATCGGTTGTCTGTAAGTCGGTTTACTGACGATAGTTGAACGTGACAACGTCATACAACTGTCCACGTGGACGCATCGCTCACTCAAGTAGGAGAGAGACAGATGTCGAATGCTGCCGAACGCGGAGGCTATGCCTCTTTGTCGCTCGTTCCGCGCTCTCGCTTGCACTTCAAGCCTTAAATGGAACGCCTCAGAGCGAGGTAACGCCGCATGAGTCATGTTTTTTCGCGCGTGCAGCCGGTTCCATCGAATTATTAGATGTTGTCACGTCAAAATTTAAAACATTGCTTCAAACTTGTTCTCCATTGTATATCACAGTTTAGGAGATATCAGTACGTTAGAAATATTTCGCTGTTCTACTTTTATTTAAATTCATAATCATGAGCTAGTCAAAACTAATTGACGAAGTAACAGAACGTGAATTACAAACGTATGAAATTAATTTCGATAGTGACAGAAGCTGATGCTATAGAAAATAGTTTGATGAGCAAAACACAACTTCTACAACGTAAATAACTTTCATAATGTGAAAATACTAATGATGCACGTAACGTTATTAATTTATGTTAGCTAACATCTATAGATCATTGCAAAATGATCTGTATCTGTATAATTATAAATTTAATTTAAGCCTTTATTCGTGGCAACTAATCACGGCAAAGAGAGGCTTATGTGTGTCATCATAATCTGTTCACCCGTTTGCAAAGATATGTGTGAACAAAAATAAGCGCAATCTGTTCACCCGTTGCAAAGATGTCATCATCTTCATCAACTTATATCAGTCCATTGCTAGACGATTGTTTCTCGCAAGACGCACCACTCTGAGCCCGCAAAAGTGTTTGTGAACAAAAATGAGCGCAATTTGTTCACCCGTTGCAAAGAAAGATGTGTGTGAACAAAAATAAGCACACACTCACAAACTTGAGATCTGTAGTTTCCTTACCAGTGCCATGACGGTCAAATACTTTGATATAGTTCGATATAAAACCTAAACCAGTAACATTATTTACAAATCCTATAAGGAACTTAAATTTTGAAACGACTCAGCCACTGTCTACCCTTACAAAATTACAGCCAGCCTGCAGCCAAGGAAATTTTCACTCACAGTCGCACCATCAATAACAATTGTCACAGCATTGTCCAGTTATTCATACTGGGAGCGTTGGCTATGAAATATAAACATGATAAAACCTGGACACAGGTATAGAGGACAGCTGGCTTACTACGGCTTTAACTGAAGACTTCACTACACCTTTACCAAGCCATGAGCCTTGCATACAGTGCGATTTTGCTAGACAGAAAAGAAGACTGACATATTTATACCAGCATACATGCTAATCTTCGTTTTACAGAAGGTTTTTGTATGTCCGCATCAGGGTTGATATGTTACAGAAGTTAAAAAAGTATCGTACAAAATAGCTGGGACTCGACGCCTCTAAAAACTCAGGTTAAAGAGATGTTAAGTCCCAGCTATTTTTTACGTTACTTTTTTAACCTGACTTATAGTGATAATGAGTCCCAGTTATTGTGTCTCTTCTCCAATTCCATCCATACGTCAAAAACAGTGCCTGAGTCTGAGTCTAGCCTCAAGCATCGTGTGGGGGGGGGGGGGGGGGGGGGGCTATAATAGCCATTACCAAAGCAAAATAATTGTTTTAAAGTCATAACTGTCTTTATTGAAGCTTCATTTTAAAACTATGTTCAGCGTACTCCATTCAATGTCCATTCAATTGCCGAACGAGTCATCTCATGTTGTGTTTATTTTTATTAATAACCGTAATTCAGCAGACCTATTTTCAACAGATGGGCAGTTCCTTTGCCTTCCATTTGCTAAGGTTTATGTAATGCACAAGCCAAGATAGACTCCCTGCGGTAACCCCGCGGCTGGATGCAGGATCGTGGGCTACTGGTGCGGTCGGCTCACGAAGCCATTTGTCTACCGCTCGCGGGCTCTGCGCAATTTGCATCAGTGGACCCGCCCAACGGCTTCCATACAATTGTTCCTTCCAGATATACAGCATCTGTGTCTTTTTGCTCTTGACTATTGATGGTTTTGCTATTGGAAAGACTTTAAACATTTCACCAAAAAAAAACAAATCATACAGCATCTGTAGAATGTATTTTGCCCTCATAATACTCAAATTGATGTTTTTTCTCTAGCAAAGACTATATAATTGAGTATAATTCACTAGAAAAATCTTAAAAATAATTACATAGGTAACCTATATGAATTTGGGACCTTTGTCGGGTAAATATTGCTTCTAATGTAAACTTTTGCATTCTTACACTTTCATTGAGTGTGTTGGTACTTGGTACACGAACAGCAATATTTTTCTTTGTATTATATCAATCAAGTAGATGAAAAGTGGGAAAAATACTAAAAAGAACGACCAGTAACTACAAAAATTCAGAGAGAAAAAGCAAACTTTGTATGATATGGCCTTTATCAAACTCCATGTATAATTGATGGGTAAACCTTTTTGTAAAAAAAAATCCTTGAAGATGAAACAGTGAAAGAGCCCAGAGATATACAAACCACGTAATCAAGTAAAATATCCCGAGATTTCAACAAAACTGAATCTGACAGAAATATGACGCTAATAGGCGGCAACATTCAAAATTCAGGGAAACCGAGACACTGATGTAACATGCAAATTGTGCAAGCCACAAGACAGATTACTTCGTGAGCTCCGGTAGCAAACCTCCGTGTAGAGCCGACTTAAGGCTTCATTCTGAAGTCAGCGACTTGCTGATGTGAAATCGTAACCTTTTTATTCCATGCGATGACTATTGAGAACCTAATATAGAAAACTATTCAGGCCTACGCATATCTAGGCGATGGCGATTAGCTGAAACGCTGTCAAATATCGCTGTCATATTTGACAGCGTTTCTCGTGATCGCCATCGCCTAGATGTGCGCAGGGCGTCGATTCTAGCAACTCAAATAACTCAAGCGATCGCTTAGATAGATGATATTTTGTCAATTGTCGTCTATTTATTACACCTATATGTAACAAAAAGTAAACATTTATTATTATACTATTCAGGAACCTAAATTAAAGATTACCATTGAATTAATTTTTTTTCAAAACTTTAAAGATCGTTAGAGCCCTAAAGACAAAGTTTTATAATGTTTAAAAAAATAATTTCGTAATCTACAATCAATTACACAACTTTTGAGAGGTCTTGCGTTAACAGAAACCAAAAAAAAATCTCGGGACACCCTAGTCTGCATCACTCCATGTATCAGTTCAGTACAAAAGCACCTTAACACGTTCATAATTCAAAACCTCAGTATCGGAACCCAGGAGATTTTATAAGGCACAATAAAAGGGGTTTATTTGCTATCTCGGAGCGGGAAACCTCTTATTTAGACTGGATTCCCTCTGTTTGTTTACTAGCAAATGGATAATGCAACGAGGGACCTAGTTTTAACTATCGCACTGGTTTACTACTAGTGCTTGTGATTCAATACAATATCGATTTCACCTCCTGTTGATCCAGATAATAAACTGATAACTTTTACTGGTACCTAATTAAAAAATAAATGGATAAAAAAATTGTGGACAATCCACAAAACACTATCTAGCCCCAAATTGAGCAGAACTTGTATGATAGGAACCAGATTGCTGATAACAAAAACTGAACTGAATGTATTATTATGATGTTTGTTGAAGGTTCTCGAATGGCGACCACGAACCGGAAGACGAAACGTAGGAGCCTACTGGTGCCGGTGGGTGGGTCATAGATGGACCGACGACATGGCTAAGATCGTTGGAAGTCGGTGGATGGAAGGGGCTCAGAATCGTTCTTCCTGCAAATGTGTAGGGGAGGCCTATGTCCAACAGTGGACTTCTTCAGGCTGACGATGTATATATTCTTTTGTTTAGGAAATTGTCTGAACTCGTTACAAGACAGTACCACTTCACCTGAATTCCATTTTTTGCACAGCATTTAATCAATAGAAAAGTGTTATAAGGTACGCCGGAAATCTGACAAAATCTTTAACTTTTTTCCAATTCAACTGACAATACCAACGAAAGGGAACGCGGAAATGCAGTTAGCAATCTCTCCTCAACAATAGGATGCGACAAAAACAAGCCGATTAGATAGAAGTCACGTAGAATATTAAAAGCCCTTAGGAGTTTCGACACAGAAGACTTCTGATACTTGTATAGTAAGTAGGTTAGATAGAAGGTTCCCTCTGTTGATTTTAGTGATATACGCTGCAAGTACATGGACCAAAGAGTAAGTATGTGCAAACCTGTATTATAATGCCGTGTCCATTTTCCTTTCGATGCAATGTGTGTGTTGAATTTTGTGCCTGAGTTATCCAGACATTTTGAGAAACTGACTTTTTCTATCTTGTCTAGACGTTCTGATAGTTGGACGTTTTGCTACATAAACATCTTGCTAATTAGACTTACTGCTCATTAGACTTTTTGCTCTGTTGGATATTTATCTACACCTATTATCAGTAGACCTTCTGATCGGGAGGCAAAAAAATGGCACCCTTGGTTAAAATCTGGTAACGCTCCATTGACTGGCCTTTCAGCTCAGTTTTTTTTATACAACTAAGTTGATAAACAAGCATACGGCCCACCTGATGAGAAGTGGGGACCGTAGCCTTTGGACGCCTGCAATACCAGAGGCATCACAAGTGCGTTGCCTTCGAATTGTTTAAAACGCCCGTATTGAAGAAACCCGTGCTATATTATCAAACAAAAAAAGTTTTGAGTCATTTCTTGAACAAAGGAAATGAATCATTTGATTTACCTATGATTTTAACTTTTTCAAGATTGTTTGCTCTTTGAACTTCATAGCAGTTCAAAAACCAAAAAAACATGCTGGTTTTAACATTAAAATAAAAATTACTGATCGAAAAATAAACAAAATAGTAAGTAGTAAAAACCAACTAGATATTAATTCTCTCGCACGATGCTTGCTGACTGAGACATGACTAGCTGTGAGCGATGGACGCCCAAGGCACACTTGAGCGATATCATTTTCAACTTGTTAAAATATATCAGTGTATACAAACCAGTAGGCCTGCCACAAGCTCTGTCTGGCTCTGGTTTTGAGTCTGTGTGAGTGCTCACCAGTTTATTATGGTGTGTCGTTGTGACGTTTCGACGTTAGTAGAACGTAGTCAACACTCACACAAACTCAAAACCAGAGCCAGAGACAGAGCCAGACGGCGCTTGTGATAGGCCTACAGGCTGGCCAACTAGCTGGCCTTACAAAATATTTTAAAACTTGTGCTTGTACTTGAAGAGTATTCCAAAACATAGCCTTATTTTGTTAAATTTGATAGTGACACATCTAAGCTTGCTGGGGTAGTGATCAGTGAAATACTGTCAAATATGACAGCGATATTTGATATTTGATTTGGGGTTGGTACAACAGGTTTTTGTTCTGCACTCTCTTCTTATGCTGCCTTCCTACGGTGCGTGGTTCTGCAGATCATCACGCACAGCCGACGACGACGCACGGCAACGCACACAGACATGGCTCCTGTGCTACCGCCCACCTCGGCGCACGAGACCGTTCCCATGGTGTGTCGTGCGAGCTGATCCGCCTCCGTGCGCGATATCACACACCGTGGGAAGGGGCTGTAAGCCATCATTTCAGCAGTCACTCCTTTCTTACTCATGTCATTCTTCACACAATCCATCTACTTCTATGCCCATCCACATTCATATCTATTTACATGGTATGGTATATTATAAAGTGTTTAGGATAGTTATTCATTAAAAACAAATCAAAATAGTGGTTCAGTTCTAGACCGGTCAATAATAAACTCTAAAGTTATATTACTCAACTGTTAAAACGTTTCACGGTATACGATTGTAAATAAATGAAACTGCCTCACTCAAAGACGCCAACTCATTTTAACCTACGATTACGTATACCTAGCATAAGGAAATTTCGGAGGTTTTGCCATTATTCTTGTTTTTTTATACAACCAGTTGATGGAACAAGAATATATTCAGAATATACTTAGCTAGAGTAGTAGAGCTCTTTGTGAAGGGCTCGTCCGGGGAAGTACTACCACCATGCCTATTTTTGTCGTGAAGCAGCATTGCTGTGTTTCGGTTTGGAGGGTATCGGTGCCGGTGATATTAATGGTACGTGAGGCTGAATATCTGTATGCCTCCAGTTAATGGACGCAGGACAGTGCATCGTAGGGCACGTTTCTGATGTGCTCGACCTACGAGGCATTGCTTTGTTGTAGGCAATGGTTACCACCTAACATCAGGTGGGCCATATGCTTGTTCCATCAGCTAATTACATAAAAAAAAATATTGCCTAACAGGTCACGCATGTCAACAACGTCAACGATGCACTGCCCTAAGTTCATCAACTTGAGGCTTCAAGCCTCACGTGCCAGTAATGTCAACGGCACCCACGCCATTAAAACTGAAACACAGCGATGCTGCTTCACGACAGAAATAGGCATGGTGGTAGTCTGGTAGTACTTCCACAGACAAAGAAGCAGAAATTTTGATTGCAAAAATTAATAAATATGATCTTTACTAAGCATCGGGTCTTTGAACTATCATCCTCTAGATCTTAGAAGACGTCACCTAGGATACACAAAACCAAAACATAAAAACCTCCTCTTTTTTAAGCCGGTTAAAATAGTAAATTGTGATTGTAGACTCTGAGAATGGCTGTAAATGGCTACAATTTGCTATGTTAGCTTGTTTACTTTAGTAGTAGTTACTGTATAAGCACTTGTCTGTCGAAATCGTTACTTATCGCTTTTGTGCGGATTCCGGTATCTTGATGTTGCGAAAGTTAACGCAAAAGCTTCTTAAGAAAACGGTACCGTCATTTTTTTATTTATTTTATTATAAACTTTCACACAATTTAGTGCTAGGAGGACTTAATGCTAATAGCATTGTCTGCCAGTCTTCCTGGGCGTGCAGAAAAATGGTGTGGCGTGATTTTTATGATTCAAGATTCAAGATTCAATAAGCGTTTATTCAATACGATACAAGAATCACTTTGAAACGTCTTAAAGCTAGGTGAGTCTAGGTGCCAGTTCCACGCAACCAAGCGTAGAAGAACAGGCAACAAACTACGTCTCGGTTCCTACCGTTTTTTTATATGATCCTTTTACAAATCAAAAATAGTCTAAAATAATAGCAGTGAAGTTCCAGTGTGGTGCCACTTCACTTAGTCAGACGTATGCAATGTAATTATACAAAAGCAAAAGTTTCAAAGACAGCACACGCTACGCTTCAAAGTTATAATAAAGTATCTACACAGATATAAAAATAAGATATTAAATAGTAGGTACAGACATTGCAAATTCACATAATAGCTTCCTATGGGTAGAGTGACCGGGACATCGGGCCACGCAGTTTTATCATTCATATAGCTATCTAGAGTATAGTACGCTTTCTTTATCAAATTACTCTTAATATAGGCTTTAAACTTCCGAATTGGAAGCTTAGTTGCATTTTCCGGAAGTTTATTGTAGAAGCGTACAGTGTTCCCCATAAAAGACCCATTTACCTTCTGTAAACGAAATTTGGGAATATGAAGTTTATTTTTATTTCTAGTGTTAATATTATGTGAATCACAATTTTTCTGAAAGCTACAGATGTGTTTGTGAGTGTACAGTAAGTTTTCATATATATATTGTGAAATTACTGTGAGGATATTAATTTCCTTAAATCGCTCCCTCAATGAGTCTCGTGATTTCATTTTATAGATGGCACGTATGGCCATTTTTTGTAAAACGAATATAGTTTGAATATCAGCTGCTTTCCCCCAGAGAAGGATACCGTAAGACATAACACTATGGAAGTAGCTGAAGTAAACTAGCCTAGCTGTAGCTTCATCAGTGAGCCATCTTATAGTCCGAACTGCATATGCAGCCGAACTTAGTCTGGCAGCAAGTGCTTTGATTTGCGGTCCCCACTGCAATTTTTTGTCAAGATTAAGTCCTAAGAAGATAGTAGAATCTACAAGGTTAAGTGACTCTCCATTAAGTATAATATTAGTTGGCCGGAGAGTCACATTTGGTAAGGTAAACTTAATACACTTGGTTTTCTTAGCATTAAGTAAAAGATTATTAACGTTAAACCAGTTAAGTATTTGCGACAGAGATGCGTTAACGTCATCGTAATTAGCCTTCAATCTATCAACTTTAAAAATTAATGAGGTATCGTCAGCAAATAGTACTATTTCACATAGTTTTTTAACAAAAAAAGGGAGGTCATTTACGTACATTAGAAACAAGAAAGGACCTAATATCGAACCTTGTGGCACCCCCATGTCAATAACTGACCCAGAAGATCTCTCACCGCTCACATCAACTTTAAGGACTCTATCAGTCAAGTACGATTGTATTAGGTCAATGGAGCGATTTAGAATGCCGTAATGTTTAAGTTTAGATATTAATGTAGCATGATTTACACAGTCAAAAGCTTTGGAAAGATCGCAGAATACCCCAATCGCGTCTTGTGAGTTTTCCCAGGCATCATATATGTGCTTTAAGAGTAGAATACCAGCATCAGTCGTTGATCGACCTTTCGTAAATCCAAACTGGTGGCTATGAAGTATCCCATTTAGGTTAAAATGTGATAACAACTGAGTAAGAATAACTTTCTCAAATATTTTATGAAAACTATGGGTTGGTTTTAAGAATTAGAAAAAGTTCATATACTTTATAATATAGAGGTATGAAATATATATGTACCTATAGGTGAGAATCTATTATAATTGCTTAAATAAAATACATAATATATAATAGTTATAAATAATAGTAATAAACATACTTATTATATTGTAAATTTGTAACTAAACAGGTAGTGTAGGTAGCAAAATTATTCTAGATAGGTGTGAAGCAGTTTATTTTAGGTTGTTGAGAAGATTGTGTCATCGTGTGACGCTTCTGAGTCTCCATCTAATAGCCCCTTCCCACCGGTGTGTGATATCGCGCACGGAGGCGGATCAGCTCGCACTACACACCATGGGAACGGTCTCGTGCGCCGAGGTGCGCGGTTGCACAGGAGCCCTTTCTGTGTGCGTTGCCTTACGTCGTCGTCGGCTGTGCGTGATGATCTGCAGAATCACGCACCGTGGGAAGGCAGCATAATTGAGTAAAAGGTACATGTATAATGTACATGACTGGTTGGTTGTTGTCCCTTGTCGACCTGAGAAAGTTGTTGTAAGCTCCATTAGAAGTGCATGTAGCTCCTAAATAACATTTTAAAGCGTGTATTCTAAAAGTATGTTCACTGTTCAAGATTGAAATCAAAACTCATCCATTTTCTACTTTTTTAAGCTTTTGTTATTGAATTAATCTGCTACCATTTTGGGATCACTTTATTTTCTTTTTAACCGACCGAGGAGATTTGTAAATTCAGTTGCATTTTCTTTATGTCTGTTATCGCATAACTTATTTAACTAACTGTTTATTGACGTTTGTAATTTTTGTTTTATCTGGAAGGTCTTCAAAATTAGTCCTATAGTAATTTCATTAAAATCGGTTCAGAAGTTTAGCTATGAAATTGGTTTTACAATTTTTTTTAAATTCACTTCTGTAAAGAATCAAAGTTAGGACTGACGGACAACGCATATCCTAAATCAGACTCTTCTGAAATATGTATGTCTATAAGTATAGGTTAAAAACTTTGACCCTTAAACACGTTTTATTCAAATTGATCCATGAATGGAGGTCCGTTTGTATTTGAGGCCGTTTTTGCGAAATAGAAAAAGGTAAACAGAAGTTTACGTCATCAGCAAGACGCGGGCTTTAAAAATCTAATTGACGTGAAACTAGTTGTAGTAAATAACTAGGAATTACTGTCTGATGTCAAAATGCCACTATTTATCAAAACAAAAGACATGACCTATCGACACATCAAAGACCCGATCGTTTTGATGACTTGCGATTGGGGTTAGCACGTTTAGCAACGTTGAGTTATTATACTGATGGGTGACTGCTATTGCTCATTACAACAATGTTTCTATCCCATACTATTATTTTCAGTTTTAAATAGGTATGTTAACCAAAATATTTTTTGCAAAATATCTAGGTACCTATCCATAATTGTACTTGCGTAAGCATGGAAGTTTAAATTTCGCTGAAGACCGTCCTGTAACTTTTATAGAATCAAAGTAAAAGAATAGCCCAACATTCATCCTCGCCTTTTTGCCCGTTTCTTGATATTGGTTCCAACTAAAATGACTGATACTAACCCAGTCCACACAACCAAGCCTTGTTGTTGCTTGGTTGACGATGCATGTTAAAGAAAAATTGCGTAAACAGGCAGCCACTAAGACTGACTTAGGTTCTATAGAACTTTCTTTTTATGTTAGCTCTCAAACGCATAAATATAAGCATTCGACGGATAGGCGTCATCGTGCTTAGAATAACAATAAACTCCTTCGTCCGCGGTCGAAGCAATCAGAACCGCGGTTAGGCCCCACAGACAAATTGTAAAGCTTAATTAGTTAGGGTAGAAATGCTCACTTTTAATTATCTAGAGACTGGCTATTGCAGTTGGATTCACTCGAGTTTAAATTCTTAAAAAAAAGTTCATAGGTCTATGTTTTATTCATAAAAACTAAAGAATAGAGTGAATTTAATTTATTATGAAAACGAAGTGTCACCTAAATAATGTAGTTGATTACTAATGACTTGTATAACGATGCTCTTCCTCTCTGCACCGAGAGGGAAGGTTCGGGACTCCAAGAATCGCGCAAAACACCACGTTAACAGTTTGTAATCAGGTTTAATAATAAAAGGAACAGTTACAGACACAAACAGTGAAACTGACACAATACAAAAGAATTAACACGAGACAATAAACAATAAGGCGGGAGCGGATAGCGGAGGAAGCATGAACGCTCAAGTTAGCATTGCGTGCGTTCCTCTGACCGACTGCCTGCGTCCGCGGCGAAAGCTTGGCTTGTCCGGCTACGGGTCGCTACGTGAGTCCACGGGATTGGCCCATAGCCGCTACCTGCCGACGCGCACTGCATCCCATCTGGCTGCCACATGCGAAACCTCAGGCGAGCTCGTCGTCTACGCATTGCGAACGCGCGAAAGATGGAAAACGCGGGCTAATATATTCAAACTAATTAACCCGCGTTACATCCTCCCCCTATAGCCCTACTTAGCGCCCTCGCAGTAGGAGCTATGAAAACCTATCCCTACGAAGTTTCCTACGCCTACGCTTCCCCATGATAGGTGCTCCCAATAACGGGTCAGTAACAAGTGAGAGAGGCGACCGATACCGTTCTACCTTACCGTTCACTGTTACACCGCAATCCTCTACCTGGTCTGAGCGCGGCGCTACCTTTGCGGGTGTGCCGGCGCGTGGGATATAACACACTACGCGCTGCCGGACACGGCCTCTCCATGGTGAGCTATGGGACGGGGGTCTCTCCCTAGAAGGTTCGTCAGGCTGCTCATCGACGACGCTTTTCTGCATCTCGGTCGGATTCTTGCTGAAGAGAATAGCACCGAGCGAGATCTCCTTCGCCATACTCACCTTAAGGCCCTTCTCATCCGGTGACAGCTTGAAGTCTGCAAATCTTGACTCCGAGTCAGCCGATGAGGTCAACGTACCCTCACGCACGAAGTCGAACTCTCGTGTGGGGTCGTTATCAAATTTATACTTACTTCGTCTGAGGTCAATTACCATCCCCACCTTCGCCACAAAACTGACGCCTAGCAGCGTTCTGGTTTCGGCGCCGGGAACCACCATGAAGTCTGTGACCACCTCACGACCTCTAACGGTGACGGGTACCTCTGCCGTCATGACGGTCTTAGACAGCTCAGAGCCGTCGGCGAGACGAATGTTTACAGGGGACGGGGTGAACATTACCCCACCCTCAGATAAAACCTTATACAGCGCTGGGCTGGCTATGCTGTGTGTAGCGCCGGTATCCACTAACGCTACACCGTGCCTACCCAGGATACCTACACGAACCAGAGGAAGCGAGCACCTCGTCACCCGACTGTGTACATCACAGCTGTGAAACTCTGCCCCCTCCGGTTTCGTACCCCTCTCCCCTTTGCACGTATCGCACCTCGACTTTACTACCCCCCGCTTGCCGCACCCGTAACAACGAACGCTATTATTAGAGCTAGCTAGCCTATCGTTACCTACCAAATCACCCGTACTATCGGCATTCGGTTTCGGTACAGACTTGAACTTAGCTAACTCGCGGCTACGACACTCGCCGGCTACGTGACCGTAGTTTCTACAGAAGCTACACCTACTTCTACTAGGGCTACGTTCCGCTTTATTATGCGTAGACGACGACGAAGACGGAGCGGGCGCGATCAAACTCGATCGAACGGCGGCAGTCGGACTCGCGCAAATTGTAGGAGACGTCGATCTCTTCTTAGATTCGACAGTCGAGCACTCTTTCATCGAATCCTCCGCTATCCTAGCTCGCTCGAGCAAATGGTCCATATCTATTACGGACTCACGAGGGACGCGTTTTCGGATTCGGCGGGCAAGGAGTCCGTACGTAATGTCCACTTGGACTTCCTCGGCCAAACTATATGGAAGTCGAGCCAGTAGGGCTCGCTTTTCACCTATAAATCTATCACTTAGCTCGGCACTTTGCTCGCGGGCAAACACTTCGCGGAACACTTTGTATGCTGGCCGCGGGGCCCCGTACATGGCGCGCATCCGTAGCTTGGCGTCCGTCCACGAGGTCACGCTGCTGCGCACGCCGCGCCACCACAGGGCAGCGTCTCTGGTCAGCAGCATCGGGAGGCCGCGCAGCGCGTGGGCATCTGACACGCTGGCACACTCTGCGTAGACATCCACGGCGTCAAGGAAGGCCTCTAGCACTTCCGGGTCCTGCGATGTACCATCAAACCGCGCCGTACATTGTGAAAAGTTACCGGCCGATGATGATAATGTAGCTCCGCCGTTCGTAAACGGCGGGATCGTGCCCTTTGCTGGCACGGATGGAGAGGACACCCCGGAGTTATGATCTCCACGGGGTGCCACCGACACGAACGCGGCGATTAGGGCCTTGTTGGCCTCTGCCTGCGCCTTGGTGATGGTTTCCATAAGCGTTGCAATAAATTGTTCTGTGACTAGTGGGAGCGCGTACGGCTGTACTGGCACATCGCCTACAGCGGCCGTCGTCCGCTCAACGACGGAACCTCCGTCGGAGCGGGTCTCCTCCTCAGTCAGTGTGTTGTCACTCTCGTTGTGTTCTGGTACCTCGAGGCGTTGTTGCCGGAGCGCTTCCTGTCTTGTCAATGGCATTTTCACGCACGACAAAGGAACGTCCTTGCTCTTCAACGTAGGTATCACTGTTCTTCTTCCGACCCACGTATAGAGCCCGTGGTTCGGCCACTTAGTTGGGCGCCAGTATAACGATGACTTCCCCCTCTAGTACCGAGAGAGAAGGTTCGGGACTCCAAGAATCGCGCAAAACACCACGTTAACAGTTTGTAATCAGGTTTAATAATAAAAGGAACAGTTACAGACACAAACAGTGAAACTGACACAATACAAAAGAATTAACACGAGACAATAAACAATAAGGCGGGAGCGGATAGCGGAGGAAGCATGAACGCTCAAGTTAGCATTGCGTGCGTTCCTCTGACCGACTGCCTGCGTCCGCGGCGAAAGCTTGGCTTGTCCGGCTACGGGTCGCTACGTGAGTCCACGGGATTGGCCCATAGCCGCTACCTGCCGACGCGCACTGCATCCCATCTGGCTGCCACATGCGAAACCTCAGGCGAGCTCGTCGTCTACGCATTGCGAACGCGCGAAAGATGGAAAACGCGGGCTAATATATTCAAACTAATTAACCCGCGTTACACTTGTTCGTTTAATGAATTCCATTAGTTTACTACTTCATAATAATTTATTTCGTTCAAATCGAAAGGCAGACAACGAACATGCAAACAGATTTCTCTCGTAAACTAAGTGTAAAAGCAGTTGCAGTAAAAAATGAGGCAATTTGTAAAACGTATTTTGCTTATCAGTTCGTTGAAAGAAATCGCGATAAATATCCGAGAGCCAAAAGCTGAGGTTTCCTGATGACAATCTTTGCGTAGTGTATTACATAAAGATGCGTGTACCGGTTCGGGATAAAATCATGTTTCCTTGAGCTGGTGGCCAACTGCTGGAAAAGTTTTTAGAACGTCTCAAACCGTCTTTATGTCTTCTTGATTGCAGCAATTTCAGACACAATCAATCTGTATTGTTTGTCGGCCAAATATTAGGACGTCACGACTGACAGACTAATAAAAGTAAAGTAAAAAAGTAAAGTAAGCAGGCCTTTGCATTTATTGAATATGATTTAAACCTATTGCGTCTTTATACCTATTGCGTCAGGAGCAACTGGTGATTACTAAAACTTTACTTCCGGGACGCTAAATGCGTGGAACAGGATTTTACACGGAATAGGCTTACCCATCGCAACGTATAACCATTTTTTTTATACAACTAGCTAATGGAACAAACATTTGGCCCACTTGATGTTAAGTGGTAACCATCGCATATAACATGCTTTGTCTCGTAGATCACGCACGTCAGGAACGTGCCCTACGATGCACTGCCCTGCGTCAAGCATGAGGCTCAACTTCGGCTCGGCTTTCTTTCGAGTATTGGGTAAGACAGCTTGTAAATACGCAAACGAAGCCAAAAGTTCTAGTCTACTTGTGATAAACAGTTTCATGCAACGGTTGTAAAGAATAATAGCGAAAGAACAACAACTTCTTTGTTTACAGTTAAAGTTGAGGTTTTTATGATGCAACTTATTACTCATAGCACTTTGTATGGTTTAATAACGTGTTGCTTCTTAATCAGGATGTCAGCCGATGCAAAAGACTGCCTGAAAATGGAGGGAGGTGGAGAGCACTGGTGGTCTATTGGTAGTGGCCCCGCCTTCCGATCCGAAGATCATGGGTTTGAATCCAGTCGTTTACCAATGAGTTTTTCTGTCGAAAAAAATTATGTGTACTATGCCAGTACTCTCAAAATGATGAAGGAGAACATCGTGAGGAAACCGCCGTGTTGTAGAATCTAAAAAAGTTCAAGCAACACGTGTCAAGGGTCACGCAAAAAGGGCCCGCCAGCGGCCTACTTGCGGAAAAACCAGCCCGCACATCTAATGCGGATGATAAAAATTTGCCGAATTTTTTGGAATCGTCCGCTTATAAATTCACTGCGGGGTGTAATACGCCTTACTTTCATTTCGAGAATGGTTCCAGTTTGTGTGTTCCGCGTTGAAGAGCATTATATTCTCTAGCGGCTGTCGTTTTTGCTAGCCCAGCTAAAGCCACCTATTGGCACTTCAGCTTCTAATTCTTATAGCTATGTTAGTGACCTTTGTTTTTCTAAGAAATACGACGATGATGGTGATGATGGCCTTTTCATCACACACATCTTATTTTTCGCAATTTTGCCAATATATGTTTTTGGAATTTTCCTGCCAGTTATTTGAATTTCACAGAATTTATACCAGGTTAGGTATAAATTCTGTGTTAAAAAACAAACTAAAATAAAATATGTAGTAATAGTAACAC
The DNA here is from genome assembly GCA_947578465.1 of Thera obeliscata. NCBI lineage: Eukaryota > Metazoa > Arthropoda > Insecta > Lepidoptera > Geometridae > Thera > Thera obeliscata. The sequence continues at coordinate 13,555,165 of OX387912.1, read as the reverse complement.
GGTCCTACTCGTATATTATGTGCCAAAGACGGCAGACAAAGTGGAGAACACTTTTGACAGCTGCACTTGACTCAAAAAACGCAATGCAACAGCAAAAACTCTTCAAATCCATATATCTTCTCTTTCACACTTTTTCCACTTGCGACGAGCACTGCTCAAGTGCGCATTAGGACCAGAACAAACGTGAAACTACCGGCGACAGATCAGCTGAAATACAAGCTCTCGTGATTTTTTTACTTTTTAATTTTTTGGCTCCTGTTAAATACAAGTAGAAAATAGGCCGAGCCATTGCTACAGATACAGATGATGATATAGTCATAGAAATTCAAGCAAATTCAAATTAAATTCAAATTAAAAAAATATAAGTTAAGTTGCATTTTGTCGGAAGTTTTGGTTTTCAAACAAAAAGCGTTTTTAGTAACTAAATATCAGGCTTTAGTTTTCTAATACGCCTAGTAATGGGGTAGGCAGTTTGAATTCCAAAAGAACCAAAAATCCTTATACCTACTGCATCAAATTTGTAAATTCTATTTAAATTAAAATGAAAACAATGGAGAGTAAATTCTAAGCCAGAGCTCGCACTACAAACTGCAGGACGCTACTGAGTAATGAACCCTCATCCATTACTCATTACCCGCTCGTGTGAAGCGGCCTTATTTCAGCGCACTACTACTGTTCACGTGATTTATTATGGTTTTGTTCTTAGATGTATTAATCAGTCTGTCTGTCTGGTTTTGACGGGTTTTGTTTCGGAATCTGACGATGTTGTTTTTAAAATCATCTCTTTTCAAATTACCTTCTTGTATTTTTATGTGCATTTTAAGCTGGTTCTGCTAAAAATGAATGTGTAACAAAATTAAGTTTAACCCCTTGTGCAAATCTAAGCGTTTTGCGGTGTCGATCAGTGAAACGCTGTCAAATATCGCAGTCCTATTTGACAGCGTTTCACTGACAACCACCGCAGGAACGCTTACGCTATGTGCGCCTAAACGGTTGATACTTCAATATATAATTGGGTATGGATTAATAAACCATAAGTAACGAATGATTTCATGCTTGATCCGCTTACTATAGATAAAGTAGTAGTTACTAAAGATCCGCAGGAAGTATTTATCCAAAAAGGATCTACAGTTACGTGAGAAGCAACAAATTGAAAAATAATTAGGTTCATTCAGATTATTATCGAAAAAAATCCATTGAACGATACCTGAGATGCACAAAAAGATTTATAACTTTGTATGGTAACGGTACGCCTTCAAACATCTGTACTTACCACAGAATAATAATAGTTTCACAAAGTTTTAGAAAAAAAATCCCATCAATAACGCATCTCGAATAACTCGAAAAGTGAGAGAAATCATAGATAGACGATAAGGTAATAACAGGAGCTGATCCTGCCTTTTGTCTTCTTTTGTTGGGTATACTACACAATGCAGTTGTAAATTTTTGGGTTCTTAACTCCACAATGTTCCCGTCATTAATCTAAAGGCCGTAACTTGAAGCGGGGTTGGGTCTTTGTACCTGCTTCGCCCTTCTGACATGTGCTGGGACAAAAAGCTTGCGCAATATTCTCTTCCCTTAGATAATGGAAAAATAATACGTCTCAACTCCAATATCTGAAGCTATTTTTTTGAGGTTCTCAACGTTTTTGAAGATAATATCAAAAATGTTTCAGAAGATGATCGCCTTTCGTTTTTCGTCGCACAATAATTGGTATTACTTTTTGACTTATTATTAATAAGAAATGCACTTACCATGATGGTTTTTAGGACAATTTAAACATCCCATAAGCTGTCCATGACATAAGCTGTCCTAAAAATCAAATTAAGCATTGGCTAATTAAGAAATATTTTTAAAGCTACGTTATATCGACCGGTCTTGAATTGGCCGAGTCCTTATCTAGAATCTAAAAGCTTTCTCAACTTCAATTTTATCACCAATCAATCGCGCCCATTTCTCTCCAGAGCTATTTATAAATTGTCACCCGCAATCCTACATCCACTTTTTCTACCACTCCGAGCCCTTGACATGCATTAACACTTACAGCTTTTTCTGTTCTATCTACAGATGCGAGTGCATCATTAAAATCTTCTATGGCTCCAAAAAGATCAAAAGTTATCTTGGAGAGTCCCCCTTCTGTCCTTCCCCATTCCCCTGTTTCGTTCCATTCCAGTCAGTCTAACATCGGTGCTGGTGCGGGCAGGTCGTGTCGCTTGAGCTCCGATGCTCCCGCGAAATCGTGAAAACAGTTTCCTTCGAGTCATTTGCATATGTGAAGTGAAACCAATTTCAATTTTGACGTGTGTTGTGACTGCTGTGTATTGGATGTAGCGAGTTAATGAGATTCTAACTGTGAGGTGTTGTGGATTGTGCTTTTATATTGTGAGTTTGTTTATGAATAACTGCAGTAACATTAATTTATTTACAAGTTTAAAAGGTAATTAACCTTTATTAACATACACAATCTTAATTTTTAATAGGTTTTGACTTTAAAATTTAGATTATTCAATGTCACATTCCACTCTAAAAAGTGCTTTCACCGAAGCTTCTAACTTGTTTTCTTGTTTACGCACTCCACATTTGTTATCACTTTCAGTACTATCTTCAAGTAAGTCAGTGATGATAGCACATAATTTATTGCTCTTACCGGAACATCAAAAGCTTGGTTACGAAGTTATCGCAAGCACCAAAGATTTTTTATCCAGAGAAACTACGGACACAGTAGCCAGAGTGCCTACATAGAGTCTGACCTTTTTATAGATTGTATTATTTAAAAGCTTTGATGCAAAGCTAGTTTGAAAAATATGTATTTCCTAACCTTATAAATTTATCGGAGAAATTATTGCACGGAACATGCATTTCGTGGATAATGGAGACAAAATTGATTGATTTTATGCTTCACATTCAATTAGGAAAAAACTGCAATTTGTCAATATGTTTTCATAAAATTATGCTTCTATTATTGTATTCTAAGTACGTATTTACAAGAAAATAAATTATAAGTATCATATCAGCTGTCTGGTTCCCATAGTACAAGCTCTGCTTATTTTCGGGTTAGATAGTGTTGTGTGAATTGTCCACAATATCACTATACGCAGCGTATAGCTTCTTTGTGTGACTAGAGAGCACCAACCTAGCTTTTTTATTACCTACGAGCAACGGTGCAACAATTGCGATGGTAAAACCTGATAAGGTGTCCCAAAACATAAATAGGCTAATGTCGATTCCCATTACGTTGTTTTGTCACGTTGCGATGGTTGCGAGATTAGGACGAAGAAAGCTCGTTACGAAGATGATACTGTCATTGTTGTAGTAACTATTGGGACATCCATGGTAGCTGATGATTTTGATACCATCGTAGAAACTGCAAGACTATCTATGGAGGATCATTATTTTGAATGGGTGCTTGATTTCAGACCTTTTGTGGAGATAAACGAAGAATGTTGAGACACCGCAATTGCTAATGGAGACTATTCAAATTAAGATTTCTTTTTTTTTATTATAAGCCAACGTTTTGCTGCAATTTTTTTTGTACGTTTGTCGGTGTAGCACACCGTGATGACATTTCACTCTTGAAACGTTTAAGATTATATAAAAGTAATCTATTCCACAAAACAAAGCACATGTAGCTATTTAAGTGTTAGGTGATTCACTGCTATAAACTTCAGTTTTATTAAGTTACTCTCAATAAAACTAAACTTTTTAAGTGCTATAAAACTGATTTCTACTTTATAAACACTTTGGTACCGTAAAACGTGCCTACTTTGCACCTTAATGGGTAAAAATACTCCAATTTTTTAAAAACAATATTTCGTTCATAACTCAAAATTTACAAAGTAATTCAAAAATGTTTGAACGCATTCGAGTAGTCTTTGAACTTGTTGGCAACACTGAATACCCACTTCCGGTATCCATCATTTTTTTCTCTCATTATCAGCCATTCTTTCAGAGTGTAACAAAAAGTAAAACAAAAATAATCGGTAAAAGCCACTTCCGATCGAGATAACCGCTTATATGTTTAAGGTAAAAGGGGGTTTTATTTAACTAGGTATATAATTAGCTAGCGGAACAATAAAAGTTTCTAATTTTTCTTATACATTTTTTTTTTGTTTCGACCATAAAAACTAGCTAGAAACACCTAAATCTACTACTTTATGGTTTTCTTCAGGAGCATAGTAACAGTTTATGCTGCTATCTATTCACCAGATCTCAATAGTACACTTTTTTTGTCCGGAGATAGTGCAGGAGCATTGTTTCCCAAAAGGGTGGGTAAAATTGCTCAAAATTTAGCGTTTTATATATACTTCAGAACTCAATAAAAATCATTTTTACTAGTGGAAGTCTATAGCCTATAAGGTCTTTTTTCAATATACATTAAAAAACAAGCTTTAATGTAGAAGTTTTTTAAGTAATCACACTTTCTCTAAATTTGGAGCCAATTTTGGAGCAAAGTAGGCACGTTTTACGGTACGTTGTTTTTAAGTGGAACAAAGCTTTAAACAAAAGAGTGTGGTCGTAGACATCTGTTCAGTTCAACGATCAAGGTTAAATATTCTCAAACATTAACTTGTTAATTTGAATAAAAAGCCGTGTGTATGTGTAAGCCAAGAATAAACAAATAATGAAATAGGCGCATCTTTGCAATCTCCAATAAACAGTAGCCATCTTCTCAGATATCTTAGCTCGTTAGATCCTTGAGGAGGTACTTTCAAAAGTTGCATAAAGCGATACTCGACACTCAATAGGTATAAGACAAGTTGCATGATTACCGCAGCTTAGTCTACTAATTGTCTCCTCACGATTCAACTACAGTTTTAAAACAGTAATGTGCAACTTTTTGATCACAACTTTTTGAAAAATCCCTTTGCTTCAACCAGACTTCATCTAGTGCCAAAGATGGAGAGGCAGGGTCTCCTAGTCATCAGAACTCTAACTAAACTTGGTTAGTTCTCTGAGATAAAAGAAGACAAAGACAAGTCTGTGACATACTAATTCAAATTATTTATACCTACATGTCCTTACAGTGTCAAGGGCGACTTTTCGGTCATATTCCTATTAAAAAAAGGAAAAAAAGGGCCTTTGCTATGCATACAATCTCAATGTGTATGTGTATATATTAGATACATTTTTTATACAATCCTGACGCCCTTTACGCTTCATTCTATACCAAAATATCTAGTAGCTTAAAACAATTAATATAAATCAAAACTACCTTTACGAGGAATTTAATTAGTTTCTGCAACCCAACACTCTGTAATACTGTTCAATAAATGTAAAGAGTCACAATTAATTTACATTAATGGCCAAACACACCTTTAACATGAAAAGACTAACCCAATCATAGTTTCGTAATCTTTTACCTCTAAACTTAGTACAGTTTAGAGGTAAAAGATTAATTACACAATGACCTTACTGTAGGCATACCAAAAGTTCTGTCTGGCTCTGTCTCTGACTCTGGTTTTGAGTCTGTGTGTGCTCACCAGTGTATTATACTGTGTGTGTGATGTTTTGACGTAGGATTTATAAATAAATAGTGTAGATAATCAACACAACACTATAAAGTCCCAAACTTGTACTAGGGGAACCAGTCTGTATGTGTACAATAAAGAATTAGAATACAATTTAACACCCAAACAGAGAACAAACATCTTTTTCTACACACAATTTCTAAACACTACACAAATTTGTTCTCGGTGTGGATCGAACCCACGACCTATGGCGCAGAAGGCAGAGCTACTACCAACTAGTGTTTGTTCCCGGGAATTCTCGTCCCGGGAATTCCCGGGAAATCGGTCGGTCTCGTACCCGGGAAATTCAGCTCGAGAAAAGTCGAGACATCGAGAAGTTTAAATAAACATTTTTACGCTTAGCTTTCTTTGTAAATGCGAGTGATAGTGTAGTGAGATTAGTGAGTGATCTTTAGTTATGATGAGAAAAATTATGATTGTTTTTAGTTAAGATGTTTGTTTTAAGCTGATTGTTAACAGAGATTTTGTTTTTTATTAAAGATTAGTGAGATTAGTTATAATAAGAAGAAGTATGATTGTTTTTAGTTAAGATGTTTGTTTTAAGCTGATTGTTAACAGAGATTTTGTTTTTTATTACAGATTAGTGAGATGAGATTAGTTATGATAAGGAGAAGAAGTATGATTGTTTTTAGTTAGCAATTTTGTTTTGAGCTGATTTTTTATTGAGAACTTTTTTTTTTTGTTAAAAATTATGTTGATTTTTTTCATGTAAAATAAACACAGAAAAATTTAGACGTATTTTATTTTTTCTCGACAACCCGAGAAGACCCGAGAAATCAGGCTCGAGAAGTCTCGACACCCGAGAACTAAAAAACCTCGAGAAATCGGAAACCCTACTACCAACTGAGCTGGGAGGGCAGTCATTTTCACTCAAACAGATTCAAAACCAGAGCCAGAGACTGAGCCAGACAGAGCTTGTGGTATGACTACTGGATTGAAGAAAGCCTTCTATATTCTATACATAACTTTAAGCTTAAGGTTATGCCTCGATCTTAGACAAAACAATTCTCAAGCCCTTCTAAGTAGTCTGGTACCTACCTAAAACTTGGCCAAGGTTATAAGTTATTGAATTTTTATATGTATCAGTAAATGTTTTTCCTTTTGTATTGTAGGTTATTGAAACAGATTATAATTTTATATTATTGCTTTTTTCTGCCGTGAAGCAACATTGCTCTGTTTCGGTTTGAAGTTGGTGTCGGTGAAATTACTGGCACGTGAGGCTGAACATCTGTATTCCTCAAGTTGATGGACGCTGGGAAGTGTATGGCACGTTCCTGACGTGCGTGACCTTCGAGGCAATGCTTTGATATAGGAAATGGTTACCACTTAACATTAGGTGGGGCCATATACTTGTTCCATCAGCTAGTTTTATAAAAAAAAACTAATTTGATAGAACGAGTACATAATACTAGTTATATGTATTAGTTTTCGCTTGTTCTTCAGAGTTTGATCGAATCCCCAGAATAATTTAGTTTTTACAACGATTTTAAATTGATTCTTGTGAAAGGAAAAATTACTTTTGACCTTTATCCAAGTTGATTGAATGATTATTTTAGTAAATAATGTATTATTTATATTAAAATATGCTCGTTTTTTGCTGGGAATATGCTTACAATTCATTTATCATTTATTTATTGCATACAATCATGTTACATTTATATTAGCTTAGGTATTATTGAGCTATAAGGTGGACAATGGACATGTACCCTGTAAGGGCCTGTATCCCTGTAAGAGTTATGTTTTAAATATTGAATGTCATGCACGATAATGGTTCTTCAGTCTGTGAACTGTGACTATATTATTTAATTTTTACAAAATACGAAGTTTGTCACAGTGGAACACATTTTAAACACTATTTTATAATTCGGCCTCCACTTCGGGGATTACAGCCTATTATATCCGTAATCTTATTAAACTATTATTTATATCGATTGAGAGGTCATTATTTAATATAGTTATTATATTCATCTATAGGAAGCGAACTAGTTCTTAAATTTTTTACAAGCCGCATCAAATTAATATTTAAATGAATGATAGTTTTTTGATACCACAAAAACCTTACGTTCGCAGAATTAATTCATTGATGTATTTTATTATGGTAAGCGAATCTTAAATTAATGGTGGTAAAAACAGAACGGTTCACCGCCCGTCTTCAAAAACGTTCATCAAACGTATGATTAGAGACTCGTAGTAAGAATTTATTGCGGAATTTTATTCTCGGAACTATTTTGAGGACTAGCTTGGTTGCTCGTGACTTTGACCCCGTGAATTTTGATTTCCCTTGTTTTTAAGACATTGTGTTTATTTTCTTAATTATAATTGTTATATCCTCTTGGGATTATGGGATGGATAATGTGCGAGAATGACGTGGACCCGAGAATCACGTTCAGAATCTCTGAGCAAAAATAACTATTAAGTAAATATCACCAAAATCACACCCAATTGTACTTAAGTCTCTACGATGACACAGACGTAATTTTTTTTTTGTAGTATAGATATAAGAATATAGAATAAAAAGATCATTACAGATTTAACATTATTTTGAATGAGCAAATAAATTAGATAGGAGAAATAAATAAGGATAATATGATAAAAAAAAAAGAAATATGATTATAAAAGTGCAGGTACATAAAAAAAATTTAAAGCTGTTGCATTGTGCGAAACAATGGGCAAAAATAAAAATTATGCTCAAAAAATCTATCGAAAAGACTAAATCTAAAGTTTCAAATAAAACTTATCCACGTCATAAACAGTAGCCATCCCGTTAATCTATTTGAACCACGCAAACACCTAGCAGAGTGTCACTGCATTTGATGAGCTGATAACCGCCCAGTAGCATAACACTTGTTACTTGATAAGCTATGGGGAGCACCGGTTATAAATAAAAATGAAGCTCACCTAGCCGTAACTTTGTTGCTAGTTTTCTTATGATTTTCTGCTGTTTTGAGTCACTATCATCATCCTGAAGAATTCCACTGCTGGACATAGGCCTCCCATAAACAATCCCTTTCCAATTTCAACTTCCCAATCTTAAACGGGCGGCGTTTTTGAGTGGGAACTTTCAATATTTTATTCTGTTAATGTCTACGAGTGTTACCTAGTGCTAAATTAAATACTTCTTGACTTTGTTAGTGCACTTCTAGTTTATAAATATAGATTCAAGACAATTCAATATAGTGATTCCTGTGTTCTTCTTTTGAAATAAAAGTAACTCTATTGATTTAACTTTGCTCCCATGCATACATGGTAGACAGTACAGTAGTGATTCCTTCAGATCTTTTGATCTTATGATCCTTGAGAATGTCTAAAGAGGATCAAAGGTTTAGCCGAACGTTTTTAGCTCAATGGTCACTTTTTCCACCAACGTTTCTTATACAACCAATGTCTTTTATTATTCTTTGTTGTTCTTAAATCTTTATATTCTTACTAGCAGCCGCTCGCTTGCCCCGTTCCCGCTACGCTCCGTTCCCGTTACTTACATCCGTTCTCTGTTACAATATCTTCATAAACTGTAGCCTATATGTTATTTTGATGTATATGAGCTATTTATTGTAAAGTTTCATTAAAATCCATTTAGTAGTTTTTACGTGAAAGAGTAACAAACCATCCATCCAAACTCAGATACAAACTTTCGCATTTATAATTTAAGTAGGATTGCTTTTTTGTCATTTATAAAAAGCTTTTCTGAAATCTGGACGTCTTTTAAGAAGGTGATAGAAATAAGCTCAATAATAGGAGGACAGATAATCTTAAGAAGATTACTGTTTAAGTCTACAGAGACGATAAATTAAAGAAATCAAATAACACGTTGATGAGGTTGATATTAAACGTTGAAAAAGGGCTTAGAACCATCTTTCCTGGAAATATGTAGTGGAAGCCTATACCCACAGCAGTGGGCTTCAATAGCCTGATGATGATGATTGTGCATGTAATTGATAATAAGTGTCTGTTCAAAATCAAAATCAAAAATCAAAATGTTTTTATTGAAAAAATTACAGGTAGGACAAATAAAGGGTTAGGATCTCTTTTTTTAAGTTGTTCAAACTGTATTAGAAGAGATCCCCTCTTTTCTGTGGCTCAACATTGCCTTGTAATTTAATTTAGGTGATACGTTATACATAAATAGGTAACGATCGAGCTAATTTTAATGATAAGTATTTAACAAGAACAGTGATTGATACTGTATTGTTACAAAACCAATACTCATACTTACTTTTAAATAAACAACATGACAAAGCCTCTGATAACATCGTCCATATAAACCTCGATTACACGAACGAGCACGTGTCCGGCAGATTAGGCCGATTACCCTAATAGCGTGCATTACAGTGATACATCGTCGACGTAATAATGAATTATTTTTGTAAGCTTCCGTAAATGGCTGATTAAAAGCTGTTCTCACAAGTAAATCAAGATTAAGTTATGATCGTTGTAAAGTAGCCGCTAGGGAAAACATGGTTTCGAAAAATAATGAATAAATTTTCACATGAAAAGGGAAACTAACTTTTTTTACCATAAGCTGATAGAACAACCTATGGCCCACCTGGTGTTAAGTGGTGACTATCGTCTATAACAAACTATAGCCTTGTAGGTCACGCACGTCAGGAACGTGCCCTAATATGCACGTCCCTGCGTCCATCAACTTGAGGCATACAGATGTTCAGATTCACGTGCTAGTCATTTCACTGGCACCCACAGCACCATTCAAACCGAAACACAGCAATGCTGCTTCACGGCAGAAATAGGCATGGTGGTAGTACATCCCTGGACGAGCCTTTCATAAAGAACTAGCGGACGCCCGCGGCTTCGCTCGCCCCTTTGCCATTACGCTCCGTTGATTTTTCTTTTAAAAGTTTTCCTCTTTTTCTCCGCTTAGGGAAATCATTTTCCAATTTCCTTTCTTAGTGCTATGCTATAAAATAAACATACCCTCCAAGTTTCATCCTTCTAGGACTTACGGTTTAGGCTGAGCGTTGATTGTCAGTCAGTCAGTCAGTAACGTAAGCGTTTTATATATTTAGATTTCTAACTCCCAAGAGTGATCAGCCGGTTTACAATAGCTAGTTTTTCGAGAAAAAAATAGTCATTAGATATATTGTAGTACCTTTTTTCCCAACTCGTATGATAGAAGATCTAGACGAAGAGACAGACAGTGTTTCACAAGGCTTTGTGATGAGCACCGTGATTTATGTCAGAGATTTAGTAAAAAGCCTTAGCCAGAGCCAAAACGAGAGCGCTGGTAACCTAGTGGTAGCGGCCCCGCCTTCCGGTCCTAAGGTCGTGGGTTCAAATCCAGTCGTGTATCCATGTGATTTTTTTGCCCAAAAATTTATATAGATACACTATGTCAGTGCTCTCAAACGGTGAAGGAAAACATCGTGAGGAAACCGGCATATCGTAGAACCTAAAAAGTTTGAAAATATGTGTCAAGTGCACGAAAGGAGCCTCTTTGAGACGCACTTAAAATCTTTTCACCACACTTGGTCCGATAGAATCAGTGACACAATAAGAAGAAGAAGTAAAAAGCCTTGACACTTTTAAAGAACCTATGAATACGAGCCTAACGATTTCGTATCGATGACAAACCAAGCACACAACACATATCGATTTAAAACCAACTACAAACAACAATCACACTATCAATAAATTGATCAAACAATTTGATTCCCGTAAACCGAGCGGTTAACTTCGCTAATCTCCTATTCCTTATTACGTTAGCATAGAGCTCAAAATAGCCAGTAAACGATGTTGGTTTTCCTATTAGTCATTAGTCCAATGAATTGTGCAAACAGTTTAACGTTTACAAGGTCCCAAGAATTACGGTAACTTTGTTGGGAAAGTTAGGATAGTTACAGACGTGCGGCAGATTCACTGAGATTGAAAACGATCTGTCTATAGGACTGGATCTTTGTGGCTTCTTACTGTACGTTTCGTACGTGAATCTGTCAGTTAAAGCTGGTTTACATTTAAAGGAAGGACAAGTTACTTAGATCTTTTCGAAATCTGTCAAAAGACTTCTTAATTTCTAATGACAATCAGTAAGCTGGGGCTCAAATTCTCGACCAGTGACTTTTTTGTCACGGTCACGGTTGGTTTTTCTTTCATTTAATTTATCATGTTTGTTAAAGAGATTTCATCCTCATAATTGACCCTAACGATCAATGCAATAAAAGTACAGGGTATAATTTTTGCAGATTTTAGCCGGTTCGATTCCCGGGTGTGGAGGAGAAGAGAATTTTCGAAAATCTTTGAATGCAGTTTGCTTTCTATTCAAAAATAAAGGAATGTTTCCTTTGAGTAAAATTTTCTATGAAATGAAATGAAATGAAATGAAATGTGTTTATTCGCTTGAAGTATGGTCATTTTTGAAAAACTTCTTATCTGCAATATTAAGAGTACTATCCCTCCAGGTGGCATTACTAAATTCCACCCTGTATATTATCACAAGAACTGTCAGTTTCTTTAGTGAATTTGACAGTTCTTGTGATATTATCTATCGTGACAAAAAAGTCACTGGTCTAGAATTGAGCCCCTGGTACTAGACAATGTTAAATCAAATGCAACATAATATGGGTTCAATAAAAAAGACAACTTGTCTATGAAGTGCTGTCACATTGTGTATTAGCATTACTTTGTGCTCGATGTGGGCATATTAACTAGATTAGCCGTTAAAAACTTTTGATCTGTGTAGCTTTCTAGCAATGTCTGCCTAGGAATCATCTTCTAGGCCATTGTTATATAAATTAGAAGTATTCTCAAGTGCTTTCCACCTGGAAAGCACTGACTGGTGATTGTGTACCTACACAAAATGGAATATAAGTCGAAATGAAAGACCCCATGAGATTGAAAAAGTGTTGACGAAAATTTTGCTAACTTGGTAAATGGATCTCGATTTAAATTAAAATAACTTATTGCACTTGTACACAGGTGATTCAGATTTTGCAGATTGTCATTTAAACGACTAGGCTAACTGTAGCCAAAGGTCGAGAGGTGTGAAAAAGGGGAAAATAGACCTTTGCCCGGCAGTGGGACAATAAAAAAAAGGCAGCCAAGTGCGAGTCGGACTCGCCCATGAAGGGTTCCGTAGCATCAATTAACATAATATAAAGGTTTTTGTAGTTCGTCGAAAGGTAAATTGCGGTTTACGATTTATGACGTATAAAAAAAAAACTACTGAGTAGATCTCGTTCAAACCAAATATCGTTGGAAGTTTGCATAGTAATGTACAACATATTTTTTTTTTGGATTTATCATTCTCTTATTTTAGAAGTTAGAGGGGGGGGGACCAACTTTTTTCCACTTTGGAAGTGTCTCTCGCGCAAACTATTCAGTTTAGAAAAAAACTATATTAGAAACCTCAACATCATTTTTGAAGACCTATCCATAGATACCCCACACGTATGGGTTCGATGAAAAAAAAATTTTTGAGTTTCAGTTTCAAGTATGGAGACCCCCAAAATTTATAGTTTTAGAAAAAAACGATATTAGAAACCTCAACATAACTTTTAAAGACCTATCCATAGATACCCCACACGTATGGGTTCAATGAAAAAAACATTTTTGAGTTTCAGTTTCAAGTATGGGGACCCCCAAAATTTATAGTTTTTTTTCTATTTTTGTGTAAAAACCTAAATGCGGTTCACAGAATACATCTACTCACCAAGTTTCATCAGTCTAACTCTTATGGTTTCGGAGAAAAATGGCTGTGACTCGGCCGGACAGACAGACAGACAGACAGACAGACATGACGAATCTATAAGGGTTCCGTTTTTGCCATTTGGCTACGGAACCCTAAAAATATCAACAATGACTTGGTAAAACTAGCAAATTTTTGTTCAACTACTGCTTCTCGAACTCGAAATTAAGTCAACTATAAAACTGTTTATAAACTTTTATACAAATGAAGCAATTTCTCGCAAGTAATAAATCAATAGCGAACTACATCCCGTTTTATTACCAAGAAGTCGTGGTAACAGGTGATAAGACCGACTTCCGGTAGTTCTTATCGCATTTTTTATTATACTTGCCTACGGTACATTCACTTCGCTACTGTGAACTTACCACATTGTTTTCTATGGAATGTAATGCTTATTTGACAACCTTTACAGGTCAGTTGGTAGTAGCTCTGCCTTCTTCACTGGAGGTCGTGGGTTGGATCCCCACCGAGAACAAATTTTTGTGTGCTATACACTGATGTTTGTTCTCTGTCTGGGTGTTATTTTGTATTCTAACTATGTATTTACAAAAAAAAGGTGAATATATTCACCACATTGGTTTGAAAGAATTAGTGACATGAGAAAAAGAAGAAGATTGTGTTGGATGATGGATGATGTTCACGACACAAATATTTGTTCTCGGTGGGGATCGAACCCACGACCTAGGGCTCAGAAGGCAGAGCTACTACTACCAACTGAGCTGAGATGCCAGTCAGATAAAACTGTTATAGTCTAAGATCCCTAGAAGAAGGACCTTCACCGAGCTGGTTATTTAATGAAACGTATTTTATATATAATTAAACATGCCAATAAATATATTCTATATGGGTTGCCTATCAAATTTCAGTCCAGGATAATTATGATTAATTAATAATTAAAAAAAAAAAATTTAAACTTTCCACTGGTTTGTTTATTAAACAAATACTATACCAATCGAAAGTATAGACCCCAGTATTTTTATTCAATAAACATACCGGTGCAAAATGCTAGTATCGATTTTCCTGTTTATACCTGGCTACCCGAGAGTTGTGACCGGAAAAAAATAGGCAACTTAACGTTTGCATATTCTATGGGGTCTATACTTTCGATTGGTATAGAATTTGTCTAATAAACAAACCAGTGGAAAGTTAAAAAAACATTTTTTTTTTTTAATTATTTATTAATTATATCCTGGACTTAAATTTGATAGGCAACCTATATAGAATATATTTATTGGCATGTTTAATTAAATATAAAATACGTTTCATTAAATAACCAGCTCGGTGAAGGTCCTTCTTCTAGGGATCCTATACTAGTTAATGATTGAAAAATCACTCTTTTACGGTTTAAAACCTTTCATTGTATGCAATTTTGAGCACATCTAATAACTAATCAAAGAACATCTGTTATTTCAAAGCCACCAAAACCCATTAAATACATTGTTCCTGGTTCGGTTTCCTCTATCGCCCTGAAATCGATTTCTCACCATAACTTCTTGCCCATAACCGTTTTTTCCTTTAGCTCCATCAAATAGGGTCCAATTAGTCACGGTGCGGTGGCACACAGAAGTACAGTACGCGTGAGTTGCTGTCGCACATTGAGAAGTTATGACATATCACCGCTTCGAGCGATGCTTTTTCTGACGTTCTCACGCGCTTACGAGGAGCGAAAAAAAAAACACTCCGTCTATAGACGGACATGTTTGTATGTGAATTGTTTTATTTATAAAGGTAAATCAAATCCTAAGCAAATTATAAAGGTTTCTCAAATAATCTCAATTTCTTAATCAAATTAAATCCTAAACAAGTCTTAAAAACAAGAAATAAACAATAAGCTTTGCTTTTATTTCTAAACTCCTTTTAAAAATAAAATAGAGCTTTATTGGGGTTTCATTAAACTTAGTGGACTTGTACTCGTATCACAATTTTACCAAGAGTATAGAGCGCTAGTGGCCAAGTGGTAGCGGCCCCGCCTTCCGATTCTAAGGTCGTGGGTTCAAATCTAGTCGTGGAACAATGAGTTTTTCTGCCCAAAAAATTATGTACACTATGCCAGTGCTCTCAAACGGTGAAGGAAAACATCGTAAGGAAACCGGCATATCGTAGAACCTAAAAAGTTCAAAAATATGTGTCAAGAGCACGAAAGGAGCCTCTTTGAGGCGCACAAAATCCTTTCATCACACTTGGTTCGAAAGAATCAGTGACAAGATAAAAAGAGAGACCAAGAGTGATTGTCTAGTTTGTTTTTATATGCCATACCATTGTTCGTGTTCTGTAAGAACAGATACAGCCTAATGATATATCAGGGGCCCGTTCCCAAAATTATGACTATCGAAAATGGTGCGGTTTCCTTTATGTTTCACGTTATGATTTTAAAGGCGTTTTAGCTTTGATGTTTTTTTGTGATTTACTGCCTATTTTGGCATTTCTTTTATGACTGAGATTTATTCTTGAGCAGTAGCTTCGTATTGTTTTTAAATAATTAAATAAAATCAAAATTCCTACATTAACATTTCAAAATTTTATTTAAGTGATTGAATAAATAGATATCATAGACAATTCACACAACACTATCTAGACCCAAATTAAACAAAGTTTGTGCTATGGGTACTAGGTGGGGATCAAACCCACGACCTACGGCGCAGGTTGAGCTGAAAGGCCAGTTAACACACTGATTGAAAAGTCAATTTTGAAACTAACAAGTTTTTTTTTTAACAAATACTCATCTAAAGGCCTGCGCACACCTAGGCCGTGGCGACCGCGATCAATGAAACGCTGTCAAATATCGCTGTCAAATTTGACAGCGTTTCACTGATCGCGTTCGCCGGCGGCCTAGGTGTGCGCAGGTCTTAAATGAAAAAAGTTCAGTGAATTATATTGGTTGTAGATACAGATAGCTCTTGTTTGTAGAAAAGCTTACCCGCCATCTTTTATTGGCTATACGATCAATCAAATGTGACAGTCCGTGCGATCAAAAACTAACTCTTTGTTAGAAAAGAGACAATCTGTGATTCATGTGTGTTGTCTCAGTTTCTGTGCAAGAAACGACTTCTTCTATAAGCTTTTTACTAAATCATGAGATATTCTTTTGGATAATATACGGCTAAATGTAAAAAGTCTTTAAAAATAATCTTTTGATGACCAAACAGCTGGTTGAAAGGTATAAGAAAAGTTTGTATAAGAAAAACTATACAATTAAATCCAAATCAAATCAAAAGTAATTTAATACAGTGCATGAGTTATAAATACTTTAATACAGTGTATTTTTTTAGGTTAACCAGTTAGCCAATTTTGCAAGGACTTAGACGATAGGTCAAGAATAGATTGCATGACACATAGCTCTAATTGCATATTACATTTAAAGTGATCTGATCTTATCTAAACATGATACACAAATCAATGCCGATGTTAAATCTAATAAAGTTTATACATGAATGTCAAAATATTTTTTGGTTGATAACAAATTTAATAAAATTGTATTCTTAGCATCTGAAATACACCGATTTTAAGATAAATAAATAAACACTGTGAACAATCTACACAACACTATCTAGCCCTAAACTAAGCAGGGCTTGTACTATGGGTACCAGATACTTGTATTATTTTTTTTAATACATACTTAAATATATTATAACACCCAGATAGAGAACGAAAATCTATGTTCACCACACAAATACTTGTTCTCGGTGGGGATCGAACCCACGCCCTCTAGCGCAGAAAGCAACTACCACCAACAGAACTGTGAAGGGAGTCAATTTGACCTATCAAAGAATTTCGTCAACAAGTTGCAAACAGCCCAAAAAGTTTAAAAATTAAATATTAGTCCGCTTTCGCTTACTCAAACATAATGTATTGTTTTAGGTGATGTTCTCGCGCATGTGAAGGCATGGCGCGGGGGGGTGTACCACTCCTCTTGCTATGGGTGGTCGCTGTCACCGCCGACGGTAAACATGGTGAGTACTCAGCTTTTGACTAAGAACAAAGGGTTATTTGGACTGGGCTCTAATGTATGTACTTAGGTTGTATGTTTAGGGAAAGAAGATATTTTTTCTTTCTTTAGGCACGTTACTACCTAAGTAGCTTCTTATGGGTTAGGTTTTGTCTCAGTCGTTTGAAAAAATAGAATAATAATACTTGGTATTATTCAATGTGGCTGTATTTTGCCATCGAAAGCAACATGGTATGAAAAATTAGTAAGAAATAAAGCGTACAGAATAGCTTAATAACCCTTTTATAGTTTCCAAAATGGTTGTTTTAAATATTGAGGAATCATTATTATACAAAACATAATTTCGAAATAATCTAATGGTAATAATATTATTAATGCTTTTATTTTGAAGAGAAAATTAACACATCGACCGAATCATCACCTAACAGCAGGTCAGATTGCGGTCAAACGCAAGTCTATAAATTGTAAAATAAACATTAAAAAATTATGCAAGCTTTTCATAAAATTAAAACCTCTGTCTAAAATAATATCTAAAGCGAAGTTTTTAATTAAACCAAGTAGACGTTTCATTTAAGTTTCATCTCACGTAATTACCTCGCTTTATAAATGATCACAAACTTTCTGTGGGCGACGTTTTTCAACGCTATCTCTCCACTCTACCTGGTAAAAAACTGGGTGAAACTCCCTGTAAAAAATATTGGTAAAAAGTCTTGGGTAAAAATGAAGAGTTTACATCTAATCGGGATCGGATAAAGAAAGGGCTTTACAAAATGTCAGTGCCATCGAAAGTACCTTTTTGTTGAAAATAAGTCATTTTAAACCAAGCGCTGTATTTTTTAGCTGTAGCTACTAAGTAACATTGTCAATATTGTGTTTAATTTTTTTCGTTGTCAATATCAATATAAAGTGTTTAAATTTTTCGATATTTAAGTTTAACGTAGGACCCTCTATAGCAAGATGGATGGACGACATAGTCAAAGTCACGGGGTGGATATGGGCTAGACTGGCACAGGATCGAGTAGGTGGCTCAAACTGAAGGAGGCTTTACTCAACCGTGGATGAAGTCGGACTGTGGATGATGATAATGATAAGTTTAGTTTTGAGTTTGCGCTTAAATAATACGAAAACATTTCACACTGGCCTTAATATCAGTTGGTAGCTGTTACTTTTGATCAATGAATGTTTCTTCTGTGTTGGATGTTACATTGTATTGTACGCCATATTCGGTTGCCATAACTTTGCCTGGTTTGGGATTAGATGGCACTATTTGAATGTCCACCAACATTTATTAAACAAATTATGATAGTCTTGCAACATGTAGTAACCTTCTTCGAGAAAACGGTACGAAAACAAAAAGTCGATACAAAAACGATTGTCACGATCGAAAAGCAACAAAGCGTAGCTATTGAAGACAAAAAGGGAACCTCACGAATATCGTGCTCATAACATTGTGAACATTAAACGGTAATGAGAATCGTTTAACAGAGAATGTGGGTCAGTGGCTCTGGATGTGTGAAAAAGGCTCATTTGCTGCTAATGAAACCACACCATGAACGCCTATCAGAGTTTATATTCAGGACGTGAAGACAGTATAGGCGTTGATTGTATAATGTACAATATCGATGAATTTAAGATGCAAGTAGTGAGTAAAGGTACAGTTCTAAAATAAAGAGGACATGTTTAAGTTAACACTGATAAGAATATCGTCTCAGAAAAGTCATTTTAACAACCAATGATGGTAACAAGAATGCCTGTACAGAGATAAGCCTTGCGCACGTTCGCAAGCGTACTGCGATGGTGATCATGATAAGTGAAACGCTGTCAAACATGACAAAGATTTTTTTGACAGCGTTCCACAGATTGCCACCGCAGATCGCTTAGATGTGCGCTAGGATATAATAATAATTGTTTGTAAAATGAATGGTAGATTAGAAGAAAACATAGTGTTACACCGCTGCTTTTCAGTAAAAAAAGTGTAATAGTCAGCCAGCAAAAACTAAAATGTTAAGCAAACAATCTATCAGTATAAATACGAGTATATTAAAGGAAATATCTACTCAGGATTCACCGCAAGCTGATGAAATACCTCGAGTTAAAAAAGCAGGAGGTTGGTCCATTCTGAAAATTGCTCTGCGGCTGTCCGCCAGTTTGCCTTTTTCTATTTTTGAATGCCAATACGGATACCACTAAATTTTCGTTGGATATTTCAAGGAAAGTCACTTCTATTCCCAAAGCAGTAAAGCTCAAAAAGCTTTTAGAGCTTCGTGCAGAAATAGCAGGATCAAGGTGTCTTATTTTTAAACATTTTGAAGCTTCGAAGTGAACGATAACTATCAACATTGCATTTTAAAGGCACTCTGTTTTCAAAAACTCTATCAACTGAGGCGATAACTTTATCTGGGTTTTCTATGACACATCTTTTGGTTTTTTGCCAAAGCTCATAAAAAATAAGGACACCTTTCTTCACTTATCTTCGCTTTGAAGGGGATGAGATACTTCAATTTTTTGTCCGTTTCAACGCAAAATGGCAACACCTTGAGCATTCAAAACCACTTCCAAGATTAAAATTTTCAACAAAGACTCAAGACAATTTCGCTAATGCAAAAATCGGATTTCCATTAACGTTGAAATCGGAAACGGCCACTCGGGCACACCT
This sequence comes from Thera obeliscata, assembly GCA_947578465.1. Lineage (NCBI taxonomy): Eukaryota > Metazoa > Arthropoda > Insecta > Lepidoptera > Geometridae > Thera > Thera obeliscata. The sequence continues at coordinate 13,535,339 of OX387912.1, read as the reverse complement.
TGCAGCTGCATGAGAAAAGACATAAGATTCTGGCCCTGTGTCACTTTTACTTGGGACTTGCATATTGTGTAAAGTAAAAGGCATATCAATGCGCAATCAATAAATAAATACAGTAGCTATTTAAGCTTTGTTTAATGAAAATTGATATGATCTCTAATAAAGTTTTAGAGTTCCAAACTCATTAGCATCTAGAATTAACGAGAGCTTAGTTAAGGATTACGAGCCTTAATTAAAAAAGTTTCATGTAACTTTGTGCTGTTGACCCTCATCTTTAAGCCTCAAATTTCCCTGCATTCACATGTCACAGATTTATCAAATGCAGTTGTATTATTGGAAAGAAACGACTACTGTTAGCTATTCTTTCATCTGTGACTCAGGACTCGGGAGGCTCCATTATAACCGCTAACAAAGGGATTATCTTGTTTGGGAACCTCTTGACTGGCTCTCGACTATTCTGTGTATCGTGTTACATTTCAAGCAAAGGTGGCTATTCAGTTTTTGTAGGTGTGGTCCCTTTGTACTCAGACCTTGCATTGGGGTGAGAATTTGTCGGACCGTTCAAAGCATTGCTTTTTGCACCTTGTTTTATTGTTTGTACACACTGTAATAGCGGAACTGGTGTAATTTAAAATGTATCTCGTTCTTTTATGAGTCCAATGTTTTCGGGTTTATCTCCTTTGTAGTTATTATTATCTACACAACAAATTGTTGTATTTAAATTAGGTTAAAAAATAACCTGTGTATCTAGAATCATTAGAAACTACGAATACCAAGACAGCAAAAAAAAGATAAAGAAGTTATGCATACATTTCGTCCTGTCGTGGAAACTGAACTTGTACCTCCCGCGTTACTGCAACTGAACCAACCGACGCACCGTAGAAGCTGCCAAAAAACTTTAAAATTTATTTAAACTATTCTCAAAACCGTTAAAACTTTGCGTCAAGATGGCGAAGTTCCTCAGGGATTTATGGTCCCAAAAGATTTTATGACACATCGTTTAGGCCAAACGGCACAACACGGGGTTGGAAACTAGACCACATATCTCATTAATTACCCATGAGTCATCACAAAAAATGTCCCTCAGACCTTGGAAACACGTGGCGTGTCAAAGTTCCAATAACTCAACTCCGTATTTTAAGGTATAGTCAACGTCAAAATATCTTATGCAGTTGTATCGCAAGCATCACTTTGAAACGTTCGAAGCTAGGTGAGTACCAGTTTCACGCGACCAAGTCTAGAAGAACAGGCAACAAACTACAGCTTGGTTCGTACTGTTTTTTTGTATGATCTTTTTTCACAAAAACGTTATCAATCGTGTGAGGTTTCAATCTTTGTCTGCTCTTGAGTTGAGGAAAAGCTGAGTGAGTGACATACAAGATACGGATGCAAGGGTGTCAGAGTTCTGTGAAACACACGCCCATGCTACATTAAATAGATCGAGTGCATCCTTTATGTCTCCCTTAACGCTAAGTGCATTTACGAGTAGCCTATTCTCAGTTAACGGATGTGGAAACTTTCGGTGACATCGCACGTCAAAATAATTCATCGTAAATGTGTAATTTTATCATAAGAGCAAGAACTGTACTAGATTATAACATCAAAGTATTGATATCTTTCTCGTCTGTTATAGTCGCATCAATAACAGTAGAATTTATATCATTCCACTATCTGGACCGTACCCTCTAAAACTTCGTTCTATTTTGACGTAGCCCTATATTTTTCTTATTTATCATTTGTATTTATAACCTCTTATAAACTTTAGGTTATCTGTGCACTCAAAAACAGGCGGGTTTAATGTCCGATATCTGTACCATTAGATGCGTTTCGTTCCGCATTTAGTGGCCACTTACGTTGCACGCATCTGTAATGTTTCAGTGATAAAAACGTGTGAGATGCCGCTTAATATTATAACGGGGTTATATAAAAATGGTGGTGTGTAAGGTACATTAGGTGGCGCTTAAAGTGCTTAAGATACTGTATCTTTAGCGACAGCTTATAAAATCTTTTCATAATCGTATTTTTTATCTTCCTTTCTTGCGCTAAGGTGTTTTTATCAAGGTAGTAAAATTTTGATTACATTTTTATACGAAAACCAATTGGAATTATTTTTGACGATCTTTGTGGCGCATCTGGTGAACCGGTTGGGACGTAAAAAGTGCCAGTTCGATTTCCGTTGTAGTTTAAAAACGCATGATGTGCAAGTATTTTTAAGAGCTCAGACTTGTTTTGAACTAACCTCAACCCGCGGTTTCGCTTAACCTTACCTGTAATGTTGAACTGCATATTACAAAAGTAATTATTATTTAGGTAATTGTTTGGTTGTGTTGGTCCACAGAATAAAATCGGGTACGACATTCATTAATAAAGCAATCTCACAAACGTCACATGCAACGCCCTGACGAAGGTTCTCAATTATTCTCATAGACAGGCTGTAAAAAGACAGGTTCCGAAAACTGAACGTTACAACAGCTATCTATAACAGCTTCATAATATACAATAATATTTGGTCTTAAACACTCAAACTGTTTTGATTATTTTGGTGTTCAAAATATCCTATTTACAAAAGTAGTTGAAATAGTAATAAATACCAAATATACTCTAGAGAAGGCCAGGCCAGGTACCCTAAACCGACGAGCATGTACAAAGAATGTTATGCTCGTGAATGGAGCGAAAGAGGTGTGTCAGGATCGTAGCAAGTGGAAATCCGTGATCTCTGCCTACCCCTATGGGAATGAAGCGTGATTTTTTGTATGTATGTAAATATACTCAAATTGGAAAAAAAAATCATTGTAAAAATATTAAGAATAGAAAAATCTTTTTTTTTATGCCATTTTTGGGCTATTATTGATTTAAGTGTGGTCTAAATTGTCTTTTCACACCCTTTATAATGCGGCTTTTGAAAAAGCTCCGGTTAGCTCACCTTACCGGCTCTCAATGGTAACTGGTCCGTCAATTTTAATTGCTTTTAGCACTTCGTTTTATATAGCAGCTTTAGATTGCTTCCACACTTGTTGGCGGCATGTAAAACGATCAGAACAAAAAAAAACTCTTATTTTTAGGTAAGTTGCCTACTTAGTAAAAATATTTTTTTCTGATCCAACAACAATTAAAAAATTTGTATATTTTTAGTTTTAAGTTTTCTCACAAATTTTTGTTTCGATCATTATTTAATTTTTTTATATAAAATATTATTAACAACATTATTTTTATATAATTTTGATCGATGTTTGCTGCAATACTATCAATTTTACTTTTTCTTTCTGCAAGCGTAAATTTATGAAAAACAAATATTAAAAACAGCCGATGAAGCAACATAACTATTGGTTCTATCTGTGTTCAGTAAAAGATCCATTCAATCCACTTAATATTCTAGTCACAGCTCCCAGCCGTCAATTCACCAGCTCGTCAGCGTGTGGCACTGCCAAGGTTTCAAAATTACTGTGTCATCATTTCGTAACTGCCCTTTGATAGATTCGACAAGCCGATAGCTTTATCCGTTTTTTAATTAACGGTCAAAGACGACTTCGACAGCCGTTATCGCATTGAATACGTTTCTGTTACTCTTGAAATGTGGGTCGTCCTTTATAACGAGCTGTTCATTTTAAGTGTTATCTTGTCAAGTGACGAAACTCCATCTATGTACTGTTACTGTAAGCGTAACTAAAAAGGGCACATGCCTCACGAACCGTTTGTGAATTATAAATAAACGTCTGCGGTTGAGTGTTCAGCGTGTAAGATCAATCAATGTACTCTTACTTTCTAAAGTCGACCTCTCGATCATAATTCACGACCACTACGAAATTAAACACCGAAACGGTATTTGTTATCTTAGTTTTAAAATACCTCTGGGGATAAGTAAATGTAAATGGGAAATACCTTATCATGGCGCGTGAAATATGTCTCAGCTGATGAATGCAGATTCCTGAGGTGACTCCTAACGAGATCTAAAAACAAACTGAAAACTCGTCGAATCGACGTCATCCCGTCGTTAGGTTGAAAGAGACCGCCTCCTGTCATTTTGTCCGGTATTCGAATAATTAAGGATCGATGCTACTCTAGGAGAGGACTTTATTGATGAGATGTGCTTAGTCAACGTCGGCATTGGAATCTTAAGCTTGAATTAATTTTATTCTCGAACTAAGGGGCTTCATTGGTATTGAGTTTTGTTATCGTCTATTTCACCAACGGTTTCATCCATAGATTAAAATACCTACGGTGCTCTCATTTTAAGTCAATATTATCAGTGAACTGGGTTCCTTAACTGTGTGTTTATTTTTGTTAAGTATTTACCTAAGTCCTCATCTTATAATTATGTGCACTACCCAACCTATCTCCTTAGTACCCAAAGGTTAGCTGGTAGATAATGCTATCTAGCTTAAAGTTCGATTATAATCGCATTATAATCGCACCTTTAATGAGTACTTATGCATAAATGTACGTCTCCACAATTTGCTACTAGTGAAAACAAAAGAAGTATAACAATATAATATTCATATTTTCTCCATTAAAACGAAGTTTCTAATCTTCCAGTAAATAAATGAAATAATAACAGTTAAAATAGAAAGACATTTCACAATACAGCAGGCCGACACCTGAGAATTCCCGGCTGAAATTGAAATTTTAATGATTCCAATACAGCGGCCGCTAAGCGTCTCGGAACGGGAAAAACTCGAAACAAATCCTATTAAGGAAAAATAGATCCGAGAAGGAAATATCGTTCCCCACGAAAACGGAAATAGAAATAAACTGAACGGAAGTGAAACTAATTAACTTATCCACGGTTCGAGATTCTCGGTGTATTTTCGTACAATTCTCTAGTTCAAATAACAATTCTAGTAACACTGTCAACACTGGATGAGTAACACACACTGATGTTGATAACGTTGAGCGAAATTCTCGAGAGGGAAATTTTAATTTGCATGACGATAGATTTTCAGCTGTAAACGTGGACGTTACGGTTGAGTTTCGAGTGGAGGGTGAAAGATTATTAATGTAGGGTGTACGGTATCTAAATATCTATGTTTTGCGTGTAAATAGGCGCGAGTGAGGCGTCAAACCAGGTGCGGACTTTGAGTGAAATCGATGGCAAAACTTAGGGGTACATGTTATTATGACAGATGCTATTTATTCCAAACTTTGGAGCGACACGAAATACATTTTACCGTTCCGTTATTAAAATGAGTGCATGAAAGGAAAGCTATTAAAGATATCGTGTTTCATAAAGTTTCAGTTGCTCGTCGGTTTGACATTTTGCAATGAAAACTTTGCCGTCTTGCCTTTTCCTTGAGAGTTGAGTTTAAATTAGAGTATTTTACATAATAATATATTCAACTTCCATTTGCTGTTTTCTCCGTGGGATTTGTGTTTAAACTCTTCAAGTGATATAACCGGTGCCATATTTACTCAGTTATATTCACAGACTACCTCAATTATTGTTAATGCTTTTTGAAATTCATTTTGTATTCATAAAATATTTATACTTTTGTTGCAGAAGTACCAAGTTCAACAGAACCTGAGCACAGTACTGCAGTACCAACGCCACCCATACCCTTACGTCCTGAATATGCTCATCCGGCTGGCGTGGAGGCTCTAGATCCTTACAACTCTGAGAAAACAAATCAACAATCAAATCACAGAGACTATTTGGAAGAAGATTACGATCATGAATCTCACAAAGAGGATGAACACGAGAACAGAGATGACGCTGATGAGCTACCATCACTCTCAGGCGATCATTTACTACAAAGCTCAACAGATGATTTGCCGATGTTTTTACAAGAGCCTCAACACGCTTATGTAGTTAGAAATAAGCCTGCAATGCTCAGATGTCGGGCCGCCAATGCACTTCAAGTCTATTTCAAATGCAATGATATCAGATCGGTCAAAAGCACACAGTTTGAGTTCGTGGATCCGCAGAGCGGTGTCAGAATCGTTGAAGCGGAGTGTAATGTGACGAGAGATCAACTAGACGAGTATTTCGGTGACGATAGATTTACATGCACGTGCTACGCTTGGAGTAGCAGGGGTGACATCAGGAGTCAGCCGGCCGTCGTGGAGTTATCATGTGAGTTTGAATTTTAAATAGATCTGTCATTCTTTCTATAAATAGAAGTGACTGCGGGAAACGAATAGTGTGAATTGTTTTGCTGTCACTCAATAGGGTTTACTGTAAAGTCTATTTTCTTCATGCTGAGTAAGGTAAGGCACATTCCAAAACTGGGATCTTTGTTGCCAGAGCAAGCTAGTTCCACATAATAAATATATTTAAAGGATTTTCCAAGACTAACATCGGTGATAACATAAACTTCAAAAATAATACGTTCTGTATTGGCTTACGAAATTGATTTCCATTTTGAATGTCGTGAAGCAATAACACTGTACTAGGATCGAAATTATACAAACAAATAGAGCTATCAAATTTTATGTAACAAGCACTGTGCAATCGAACCAACTCGTTCTATATTCTAGGAACCGTTCGATATCGAGATCGAGTTATAAAAATATAGCTAGTATCCGGTGGATCTAGGGCGTTGGGCATTTCATCAAAACTCATAATTTCTGAAGTTTCCGTAGTTTATTTTGGTGTAACCTAGTTAATGCCGTTCCATCTCCGGTCACTTGTATAATGACCTGAGGAGTTCGCTCACGGGTTCGTATTTTCTGGCAGCACGCTGTGATGCTATACTAACTGTGGCTTATTCTGTGCCGGGAGTTCATAATAATAAGTCGTATTTTGTTCAACGGACACGAACGATCTTCCGTTGGACTGATTTAGGTTTTTTTTGGATGCATCACGTCTGACAGTTGGAATGACAGGTAATTTCAATTCTGACAGAAGAGTAACGTAAATTTTAAAGGTTTTGGACTTGATAGGAGCAATTTTAATGTTAATATTCTCAAAATTTATAACCAGATTTACTTGAATACGTAACTGTAAATGTTAGGTTAGTTAAGTGTATAACTATAATACTAATTCTAATAACCTTAGTAGTTGTCTAATATCAAGAAGAGAGCTTAGCACAAATAGAAATACATTAAACTTGAAGTGGATTCAAAATAAAAGCATCGTAGGTAGGTAGAGTTAGTACACATAATATTTCAGTCATAAAGCTGAACAACACATCAATTTCATTGAACATAAATCATCCGAAAACGTTACAATCAGAAGTGGGCGATCCATAATTTTCTATCAAGCCTACGATGAAATTATTTCTACAAGACGAATGGTCCCATCAGTTTGAACATCGAAAGACGTTAATATTACTGTTCATAAAGAGGATTACGAGCAATAATGTTATAATAACGCAATTTAATTCAATACGGTAGAAAACGTAAATCTTCTATGCATATTAAGAAATGTTTGACTGACGGTACCCTGAATCACTCCATCAGAAGCGCATTTAAAATGGACTTTATCGCTGTACATTTTGATTCAATGTGGCTTGATGGCGAGAAGTTCAACTTCAGAATAAAGGAGCTGCTGTGTGACTTTGATCGCTTTAACTGTCAAAAGAAATTGAACTGTCACGTACAATTTTTAAATGTCAATATAGTTTACGTACAGTTCACTGATTTATGCATAATGTCGATTTTAATGCCTCCGGAGTAAAAGTTCTGATCGTTGGTACTATTATTTTTAGTTGCTGCACTTAGATTTATGACTTTTGTTGGGCAATGTAAAAACCGGTCAAGTGCCAGTGTGTAATTGCATTATTCGATTCGTGGTACACTTTAAAAATTTATTTCTGTTCGTATTTAGATACACGTTTTGAAATTTAAAATCACGGAATATTTTTGAAAAATGAATGCCCAGCTCACAAGTATTGCCTTTTCTTCTGGGTGCTCTATTGTATTTTAAGCATGTATTTACAAAAGTGTGTATGAGTGTTGTATCAGCTATCTGATTCTTATAGTACAAGCTCTGCTTAATTAAGGGCTTAATAGTGTTTTTTTGAATTGTCTACAATATTTATTTATTTATTCTTCTTTATTTGATTTCACAGTCGTAGTATTTCTCGACAGTGCCCATAATCAGTGACTAGCTTAGCTTTCTTCCATAACTCTACTTTTAAAAAAAAAACTATGATACCAAGTCCAAAAGCTTTTGTGTTTTTTTTCTTTTAACAAGACATCATCCATCTTCCTAATTATGAGACTTCACAAGGCCAGAATTTTATTTTTGCTCAATGACTCATAGTAAATAAAGAGCTTTAACAGAATTTTGACGAATTTGCTTGACCAAGTTTGGCAAATAATTTTCTTAGAATATCTATTGTTTCTGTTAAAAGTTCAAAATATTAAATTTACGATTAATTGTTTCAAGAGGACCAGTTACCTTGTCATATTTTAACCAATCACAGGCCTTTAAGCGGCTTGAGATTTATTGTCACAAGATCATGACTGCTTAATATTCAAAACATATTTAAAATAAACTTAAGCGATGCAATGGCATCAGCGTCTTGGGGACGCTTCCGTCTGGCACTGATTTGGATCAGTTGAGCTATCTCTAAATCGTTTTTTTTTTGTATATTTTGTTAATTTTGTAAATACTGGTATTCATTGTAATTTTCTTTTTGTAAAAAAATGTATTTACTAAAACTTCAAGTATTCTAGCACATTCAAAACAATAATAAATAACTTTAAAGTATTTTAGTAGATAGGTTTTCTGACACAGACTATGCCTGAAACTGGTGACACAATAATACTAAATTTTGATTTACGCAGCATTATAGCTTCAATATTGCGTTTTGCAATGTCTATTGATAACCGCTAATGCTGCTTTCAGTTTTACTACCGTAGATAAAGTTCATTGTATTCCAAGCTATCGAAAATGTCGGAAGTTGAAATTCAGATTATAATAATACAAATCAAGGGCTACAATTATAGCGGCCTCAGCGTATATCAGTAGAATTAGGTACTTTTAACTAGGGATATCAAACAAACCAAAACTACGCGGATAAGCCTTGAAATTCAAGAAGAGAAAACTCAAAATTATATTTGTGTCTTCTTCTTTCTGCCGTTGTCCCACTATATGTAGGCTCGGCACAACATGCATTCCTCTTCCATTCCTCTCTGACAACCGTCATCTCTGCATTCACTCCTCTCTTATCCATGTCATCTTTCACACAGTTCATTCATGTTTTCTTTGGTCTAACTCTGTTCACATATCCATCTACATCCATACTCAATACTATCCTAGTCACATGACTATCATCCCTCCTCATGACATGCCCGTACCACGACAGCCTATTGCTCCTCAATTTTTCTGCCACTGGCGCTACTTTATTTGTGTAAAAAATAAAATTCTAAACTTTTTATCGCGTGAGATTTGAGTTATTGTAATGTTTATCAAGACATAGTCTGTATTCAAAAACAATTTTTAAGACTGAGTCGAGCCTCAAGTATAGAAGCTCGTTCACGATATTAGGTATATACATCAAATTATCCAGTTTATATTGAATGCGCGGTTACAAATTTTGGGCCGGCTGGTTAGTTGCGTAATAAATTTTATTTATAAGCCAAGGGCTTGTAATTACTGTCTTTGTGCGGAGATACTTATCTCGATATTTATTATTTGGTATTAAACATGACCGGTCTGAGTATAAAACGTGTATGATTGATTGTAGGGCTTGCCCAATAGTTTTCATGTCGGCAATTCGTTATTTTATTAAATTTTAATAGTACACCTGGCGCGGCCATGGTTTTTTTTATAAATGATCTAATTAGTTATACATGCATACCTTTTAGATTGTTGGTATATTTGACTAATTAAATGTTCAACTGTTTTTTTACTTTTATTGTCTAAAATTCCAAAATGAATAATCTAATCGGCCTCCATCCGTCAAAATAAAGGCCTGTGCACATCTAGGCGTTGGCGATTGCGATCAGCTGAAACGTTGTCATATATCGCTGTCATATTTGACATCGTTTTAAATGATTGCCATCGCCATCGCCTAGATGTGTGCAGGCCTTAATTCAGGCGAGATTTTTTTTGTTTCACAAATATTATTCACTAATATTGATCGAGATGTATCATATCCTACACCAGTATTTTGATAACAATGTTTTTGTTCTTGAATCGGACTAAGCTAAGCATAGTTTTTTAAGCATACTGCATTATTATAATAGCATTTATTTCGTCAGTCAAATATGTAAAAAACTGAATGAAACATTATTTATTATGTCACACAAAAACTGAATTAAAAATAAACAAGTACCTGCTTAACTATTTTACATAGAGCAGTATCTTGGCATACATTATCTTGCCCTAAATTAAGCAGAGCTTGTACTATGGGAACCAGAAAGCTGATAGAACTTTTTTTTGTAAATACACAGACAGAGGACAAACAGCTACGTTCAACACAAAAATTTGTTCTCGATGGATATCGAACCCACGCCCTCCAGCGCAAAAACCAGAGACTACTACCAACTGAGCTATGAAAGCAGTCCAAACAATAGGACATAACAAATATCTACAACTTCCAAAACAAAGTGCACAATGAAACAACTTCGCGGGGCTCATAAGTGTCTAAATATACCCAAAGTGTTCAGGAGACACTTATAATTGCTGTAAGCTGAACAAGCGTGTGCCATGAATTCACGTGACAGTTTTAATTGTTCTATTAATGTACGTGCTACATCACCTATGCTGTTCGGGAAAGTAATGAACCGTCAGGGATCTTAGATGTATTTCGCTGTTTAGGGGAAATAGTGTCCGTACCTTTAATTTTATCTCTAGTGCACAGAATTAAGAATAAGAATAACTTTATTAAAATCAAAACTTACAACTCTTTAATGCTGGTAGGTACACTTTTTAACTAATCGGTAATTAACAAAGATATCTATTTTGTTCAAGATCTTTTAATTTGCTTTTTGTTTGGAAATATCATACTTAGAATATTTATCGATTGTTGATAGGTATAACACCAACTTGTAAATTAAAATAATTTTTTCTTCAAAAAAAACAACGATTATATTAATGATATTCGAGGCTTCCGTCGACTCGGACCGTTAGGTACTCGGACCGCAGTCCCACTCGCCCGAGTAATTTTATTTTATTATTTCGTGGAAATAACTATTTTAGCACTTGATTTTTGAATATTTAACTTTATAAATTAGTAAAAAAAAATAAGTATGTCACATAATACTATGTGCTATATATACTATGTGATACGTTCACAAACTTAGTCGCAAGAAAAAGTAGTTGATGGAAAAAGCATACGGTCCACCTGATCTTAAGTGGTAGCCATCACCGATAAAAAAGCAATACCTTGTAGGTCAGGCAAGTCAGGAACGTGCCCTACTATGCCAACTTGAGATCTACAGGCTCAGCCTCACGTACCAGTAATTTCATCGGAACCCACACCATTCAGACTCTAGCTCTTGAAAGACGGTAATAAAAGCGGCACAAGAATTTATTGGATAAAAGTGCTATATAAAATTTAATGACCTCCATGACGGCCGGCACATTTTAATGTAAGCTATATCATCAAATTTGTCGCGTAGCAAATTCGAAAAATTGAAACATCTTGAAGCTAGGTGAGTCTAGGTGCCAGTTTCACGTGACCAAGCGTAGAAGAACAGGCAAACTACGGCTTGGTTATTTTGATTTTAAGAAATTTTTTTTTTTTGTCTTGAGACTAAATAAATCAGTCTAAGCTATTTTAAAGTCTACGGTTGTATCTAGCCTTCAATTGTTTAACAGTACTATAGCTTTCCCAAGTCCTAAGTAATGTAAAACAGTACTCTTATCTCTTTAGACCACCTTAGAAGTGTTTCCACTCAATAATAAAGTGATAATTCAACGGACCTGAATATTTAGGCCTAAGCTGTACCATTAATCTCTGGTTTTACTGCTTATCTCTGAATCTGCTTATAAATTAAACATAGGTTTAAACTATTGCAAATACGGCGTAAAGGTAAGCATAAAACAGTAGTATAAATGTGAATAAATTGAAGTCTATGAATAAGGTGTTTTATAGGAACTGTAAAATTTAAATGAAATTGTTTTGAAGAGTTCAGTTGATATTTTTATTGATGCTAAAACTGCGAACAAGAAACTGATGGAACAAGCACATGGCCCACCTGATGTTAAGTGGTAACAATCGCCTACATTAAAGGCCTCGTAGCTCACGCACGTCTGCGTCCATCAACTTGAGGCATTTATATTTTCAGCATCACGTGCCAGTAATTTCACACCCACATACCCTTCGAACCGAAAACAGCAATGCTGCTTAGCGGCAGAAATGCAGCGACGTGCAACGGTGTGGTGATAGTACTTCCCCGACGAGCCACACACAAAGAGCTCCACTACAATAATACTAAAAAAATTAACTATTGCATTTTTAGACTATTGCAGATGATTTCATGTTGATATTTGTGATTTAACTGAACTTTTCTACCTTTATCGAAAAACGAGGATTGTTGAAGGGGTTTTGCTTGTTTTAGTAAGTAAATTCACTTATGTCTTGGCATAAAGCCGTCATTACTTTAGCCTCCACTTAGGAAAACAAGATCTTGCCAAATAATGTAGTCGAAATCTAAAGCCTTGCGCTTTACACATATTTGGCAACGTCTCACTGATCGCCACCGTAGAACGCTTAGAGATGCGCAAGGCTTATTTTATCTAGATAAATATAGCAATTCCTTTTTTGATTTTCAAATTTTTTTTTCTTCTCAAATAAAAACACAAATCACTTTAAAATTCAGTGAATCTTAGTTCACCCCGAGATCAAATAACCACAGAGAAACAAAAGCTGGCTTTCCAAACAGTATAAAGCAAATTTTACGATCGCAGATTTACCCACTTAATACAGCAAGAAATAAAATGGTGAAGTGAATCACTTTATTAAAATTGACGTTTATGATTTCATTGGTTAGCAAAACAGCTCGTAAATTGGTGAAATCAGTCAATCTTGTTTAAGTAAGATTATTTTTACGGACAAGAGCTTCTTGAATGTAATTACATGTGTAGTTTTCTGACTCTTTTACTTTCAATGTGGCCTTACTTATAAAAATATGTCAAAAGATAAGTGCTTAAACTATATTGCCATCTCTTACAGTGGTAAGAGATGGCAATATAGTTTAAGCAATAAGTTATAGTTTAAGTGGGGTAATGACAAACAGTGACAGGGCTAACTTTAAGCAATGATTAGATTTAAATTGCGTTTTTAGGTATGGCTGATAATGTGTAAAATTTGGTGTCTTCTTCCTGCCCTTATAACACTTTAGGTGGGGTCGGCAAACAGGCCTTCTTCCTCCATTCCCTCTGTCAGCCGTCAGCACTCACTCCTCTCTTTTCTATGTCATCTTTCACACAGTCAATGTGAGTGTATTTATTGTTTATTGTATGTATTTGTGTATGTATTTATTTTTTCACCATATTATATTATGTATCTTGATAAGTTGTAGGTATATAATGTTCCCTGTCTTGTAGAGATCACTGTTAAAGATAAGGCCGCCCGTTGTATTACTTTGACTGTTTGTTTTTTTAAGCTAAAACTTAAAACTGTGTCCTTCTTACTTAGTGTGTCATGGTAATCACTAAAGAGATATCTATCTATCTATAATGCTCAGCACACCAGGGTAACGGTCGAGTCCAGTAGGTCACTGCATCTATTCCGGTACAGCCTGTGGTCGCCTGTATCTCGGTAGCAAACCACATTCGGGGCTTCTGCGCTACCCGATTCAAACCGAGTGGCTGCGAGCTTATAAACTGATAGGACTCGAGCTTGTAAACTGATAGGACTCTGGCTTATAAACTGTTAGGACTACATGTATTTTGTATGTAGTTTCGTTGATTATAGCCATATTTTGAGAATTGACGTTTATTTTGGTAACTTGTGTTTTTAGTTTATTTTATTATTATACATTTTTATTATCTAAAATCCTAGAAACTTCATCATCATCGGTCTGAAGAAGTCCACTGCTGGACATAGGTCTCCCCTTCACATTTCCAGAAAGACCGATTCTGAATCCTTAACACAAACATACAACCCTTTCTCTGTCTTTTTTGACCTACCTGGTAACTTACAACTAAATAAAATACTGTGGACAATCCACACAAAATCAAAATCAAAGGTGTATTTATTCAGTAGAATTGCAAGGATCACTTTGAAACGTCTTAAAGCTGGGTGAGTTTAGGTGCCAGTTCCACGTGATCAAGCCTAGAAGAATAGGCACCAACACGGTTTGGTATGCATAACACTATCTAGCCCCAAATTAAGCAAAGCTTGTACTATGGGAACTAGATAGCTATGATACAAACACAACTTTCCCTAAGTTAAACCTTATTAAAGATTATTGTATACGCAGATTTTAAAAGCTTTTTGCCTTGTAAACATCTTACGAACAAGTAAGAACTTGCGTAGAAAATCTATCATCTCGCCCAGTTCGTATTTATCCTCATTAGAGAACTATAATAACATTCCCTTAGGCTTACACAAACATCAATTAACTTAGCGTTTCAACCTCACCTCTTAATATATCTATTTTTGTCCTCCACGTTACTGATCCATTAAAACTCGAAGCATGGGCATAAACATGAAAACATCACATACAAACGCGTGAGCAGTAAATCCTGCCAGAAGAATTACCTTTGACATTTTTACGTGCACTTACTCCCTGTAAGATGCCACTTGATGGTGGATTTTAAAATCTATATACATCTCCTTTGCGAGTTGGATGGAAATAATGAACGCGTATACTAAGGGAAGTCTCAAAGTAACAGACAACGATGTATTTTTTTGTAACTATGCAAACATTTTTAAGTTAAAAGTTTTCAATTTCAAACTGAATTATTTTCTGCCGTGAAGCAGCATTGCTGTGTTTCGGTTTGAAGGGTTGAGTGCCGGTGAAATTACTGGTACGTGAGGCTGAATATCTGTATGCCTCAAGTTGATGGACGCAGGGAAGTGCATTGTAGGGCACGTTCCTGACGTGCGTGACCTACGAGGCAATGTTTTCCACTTAACATCAGGAAGGATATATATTTGGTCCATCAGCTTGTTGTATAAAAAAAAGAATTGATATGAGACATACAGACTTTCAATATAATTTAACAATAGTATCAATAAATATTATCCATCTCAATATTCAATCTTTTTGGATATAAAACAGAATGACTATCAAAATCATTGATGCAAATAAAATACAATATTAAATTCCATTGCCCAACATAGACAGGAAACGTTGGATAAAGTCGTAGAAACTATTGTTTATTCTACGGTGAAACCAAGCTCGGTTGAATATAATTCAATTGAATGTAGCAGTTTTATGTTGGAAAATCTGTACTTCTGTATAAATTATTGTGCAAAGATAATAGATTATAACAGTAAGAGTTAAAACAAAGATATTTTTAAAATATCTGTTTTACAATCACAGTAGGATTTTTTTTATTATCTTTCTTTCAGACTCTGTTTGAATCATCTTCCTAAAGATGCATAGGCCATAACCCATAACTAATTAACTTACCAAAATCGTCAAGTTATAATTTTATATGAAAACGTTTTAATTCTCGTGAAATAATGACACTTCTCAAAACGTTTTACCTGATGCGATACTCAATTAATTTTTGATCATAATTTAGTTATCAACTTTAGTATAACAAAATAATTACAACAATTTATCAAAATAAATAAATCATTTTCAGCTATCCAAAATTTACCTCCGACTAAAATTCGGAATACTAAATCCACTCTATTTTCTCATTTAATTTTAATCAAGCTACCTAACCACCTAGCTGTAACCACGAGCCTTTTCCATCTGTAGCTCGCTTCCGCAGATACGAATGGAGGAAATGAAACGTGCCTGTAATTTATAGCTCTACACGAACTCAGCCGGATCCACCTTACACTTATCATTTACGCCCATCAACTTGGTAGGTGAGGTTTTAGTTATACGGCAGCTTTGCTTTTTGGAAAAAATCTGTTCATTGTATTAATTTTCTTTAGTGAATGAGAAAATTTATGATAGTGTAATAATTTTACTTAGCCAAAAACGTTTGTTGAGAAATTTAAAAACTGCGTCACTCTTCATTTGGATGTAGCTTTGATAAAAATTGATGACGAGGTCGCAACCCATCATCGTTTTAATAGCAAACTGTCTCAGGCGCAGTAGAAATGCGCATAGTAGCACAGTAGTAGTAGCAGTACAATAGTATTCAAATGCATTCCGTAAATTGGGACTTAAGTGAAAAGTGCCCAAATCATCTCGAAAAGCAAAAGTTTGGAGGTATGAAGTTATTTTATTCATGACGAACTTCTTATTTCTGAAATCTTAAGCATTTTATAAATGTTGTATGGTAAATGCTATTAAAAGACTAGCATGCACAAAATGAACAACAAGAAGCCGTGTTTCAGTCGAAACTAACGCTCTAACTCATTCACAGTTTGAAACTAGTGAAGCCAACCAATCACGCGGCGAAAAACTAATATTCAACTTCACAGCCAGCGCGATATGTATTTTTCATTGCTCATACTCTGAAAGTAGGTCTGAAGTTGCCTGAGGGGCCTAATTGAAAGTAAAACTTTCAGCCCTAGGGAGAATCGCTTTCTACTGACAGCTGTCAAATTATAAAAAAAAACAAGTTCTATTTTATTCAACCATGTTCCAACTTTCTAAAGTCTTTCTAACTACAAGGAGGTTGTTCAACCAAATTCCAACTTTTTATTCAGCAAGTAGGTTGGAAACCCATTACAACGGTATGAAGTTTAAAAAGTCTAATTAGAGCGCAATGTAAAATTTAAATTTAAATAACATAAAGATAGTATTAAATAAATAATATATTTTCTAAATTACTTTATTAATATATCATCCATGTCAACAATATTTATAAAAAATATGATAAAAATTAGAACTGCCTACTATCCTCGTGTGTTGATCCCTTAAACGGCTTAATTATTATATTCGTACTCGTACGTTCAACTATTTCTTTAAAATAACATAGATTTGAGCAAACAATTTACCATTTTTTAAATTATGAAAATGAAAATTTTGGCTGAATAATGCTGGCGAACCGAAGCCGAAGGCCCGCCAGAGAAAAATAAAAAAAAAACCGGGAAGGCGGCAATTCAATCGTCATTTTCACAAATTTTTCTTTCATGTTTTTATTTTTACTTTCCTTGTATTCGTAATGAAAAGCACAGTGTTTACCTCGGATGAAAGTCTTTTAAGTCCCTCAAGCTCCATTGGCGCCCTCGCTACGCTCTGGCGCCAAACCCGTCTCGGGACTCAAAAAACGTGACTTTCAACACTCGGGTAACAATGTACTAATAAGGCTTCGTAGTGGGAAACTGTTGAAAAATTGCAAATTGTACACAGCAAACTGAACAAATCTTGGATGAGAAAGAAGCGAAAACAGAGATGTCGGCGGGCAGAGCGGGAAATGGAAGAAGAGAAAACTGCGGTGACGACCCCACAAAATGTGGGATAAGGACAGGAAGATGATGTCAATTTTTCGCATTTTAAAAAGACTGTACTAAACTTAGAAAAAACACACATTAACACTTAATATTAGCACATTAATAAAAAAAACTAAGTCATCCAAATCTAGTAAATGTAGACTTCCTACTCAAATCCAGTTTCTACGTTTACGTATAGGTAGGTACCGTTCAACAATGAAACCTCTTAAGAACCTACATAGCGTTGCAAACGCACAGGCTTTTACGGTGGCGCCGTTCTTGAGTTTCAACGCTGAGGCTATAAATCTGCTAAAGGATGCTTCATTGCCTCCGTAGAGTGCTATACGTGTACTATATAGTGCTACTATTGTGTAGAAAATGAATTGAATAGTTCAAGGGGAAATTGAAGTGTGAACCTTCATTGTTTATTAGCATACACTTCCTATTGCACGCCATGGGGTTTCCTCTCGCTTAGTTTTGAACATGACTATGGGAACAAATTGCGCAACTTTTCAACGGACTGATATTCAAATGGAATGTTTTTGGATGCTATTATTTCAATAGAAGTTAGGAAATTTGTCTAACACACTCATCTTTATGCAAGTAGGTAATATGCAGAGGCCTTAGTTTTTTTAATGTGCATGTCTCCAGCTTCCTCATATCCTCTCCGGCACTGAACGAAGAGCCGTTACTACAGCTAACACACCTATAAAGTCTCATAGTCTTTGTTTTTTATGCTACTAAATTTTCCTTCAAGTCTATGATTGCTCTAATTATGCTTTAAATGTAGGCGTTTTTAGAATTCGCAATTTCCATTTGAGGAAGCTGGAGACATGCTCATTTCTTTACACCTTTGACTTAGATACTTGCATAGTTTTCTGTTAATACATAATTAGAATCCAACATAACACTACTTTGAAATATTCTGATAATTATTAATATTTTAAAAACGGCACATCATTTTGGAGCCCCTTTCACTGATAGAAGCTTCAAAAAATTAATCTATTGAAAGATCATGAAATGGATTCAATACCGCTAAATTATTTAATAAAAGCAACAATTATCGTTGGACAACAGTCGGGCAATTGTATAATCGACGAACTCTGTTTAGCTTTATTGAGATTGACGTGAGAAGACAGGAGTTTGGAAATGGGGTAAGATATAATCTCTAGCGGGTTTGATAACATGGAAGGAACGCTTATAATAATCTTTTTTGATTGTAACTCTGTTGAACCCGTTGAGCGGAGCCCTGGTGATCTGTATTACAGGTTTTTAAAACCAATCTCAGGCATTAGTCTCTCGCAAAACAGTTTTTAATTGTTCCTTGAAATCTTTATGAAAGCTGTGTTGATATTTTTATTTTATCACGTCCCATATCGGACAATCGTACACGAATGCTTCTGTGTTTGTATTTTTTTATGTCTGATTATTATTATGTGTCCTCCAAGTCGCACTGCTGGGCAAAGGCCTTTCCCCCCCCCCGCCCCCCCTATTTCCTCCAGACATTGCGATCTTGGGCTACGCTTGTCCAATCAGTTAAGAAACCATAAAGCAGCAAGAAAAATACAGCCTTTACGTACATTATGGCTTACACCACACACCATTTGCAAAAGAATTGGCTATTGTGTGACAATTATTGAATTAGTTCAAAAGCTTTTGCGTTTTATAAAGCAACGTCATAGTTATTATAATTGACATTGACAGTTGTTTTTCTAAACTAGAATAGTAGGTACATAGGTTTATACAAGGAGCTAAAATTACCAATTTAATTTTGTCTGGCTGAAACAGTATAATCTTCAAAAGCATTCTATCTCATCAATATCGCTTTCGAAAATGCACCTATAGACCCATGAAAACTCGTTTTTATTTATTTTACCTCAATAGAATATTTTTGTGTTTTGTTTTGTATTGAAAAATCATAGAATTATAAACAAATATTTAAAACTACTGATCAACCTGACCAGTGCAAATGAAGGCAGCACAAGTTAATCTTCTAAAAATTTCTAAAAGTTTTTTTAAGCTCAAATCATCATCTGCAATTTTCTTCACCAGATCTAAAGAAGCCGTTCTCCGTGTCTCCATCTCCCACATCAGTGGAGGCCGGTGCAGCCACCTCACTCCGCTGTGCGCCGCCCGCTGCTGCGCCGTCGCCGAGAGTGACCTGGCTGAAGCATGGCACTCCGCTGCAGCAGGATCACAATGTGATCATATCTGCTGAGGGAAACTTGCTGATATCCAGAGCCACTTTGCAGGTACAGTGCCTTAAACCAAACCTAATAATATATTTTACCAGTTTTATTTTTGCTCTTCAAATCAACTGGTTTGTATGCCGTTTCTAAATATGTAATTGATTTTCATTGAAAAAAATAAGTCTAGGGTCACGGGTTCAAATTCAGTCGTGTACAAAAATGTGTGTGCACTATGCCAGTAAAATGTGTGTGTACTCTCAAATCGAGTAGTAGGTGAAAACTAAAAAGTTCCAAAAACATGACATGTGTCAAGTGAACGAAAAGAGCCATCGAAGCACACTAAAAATCCTTTCACCACACTTTGCTCGAAAGAATCATTGACACGCCAAGAAGAATAATTGTGAAAGATTTAAAAACGTAGGTATTCATTAACAAATTGTGAAATATTTTCCGTAGTATAATAAGATTTTCAATTTTATTTATTTGTATTTCACATTCCTAAAACTAGAAGTGGTTGATTTATTTTGTGCTTCTTTCTCAAAGTCAATCAAAAAACAGTTATAATTTTTATCTAAATTTATTGGTCATCTGTGCCTATCATTTCTTATTAGAAAGTAAGTCTGTCTTATGAATTAGTAACATTAGAAGTTTTAAACGGTCGTAAAACTTTATTTTATTTAAATAATAAAATGAAACTTATAGTTATCGTATCTTTATTACAATAACGCCGACTATTATCACCCACTCGTTCCGCGAAATTTAATTGCCCATAAATTACAAAAAAACATTACTTATAGCTGCTTTTAATCTATAGTGACCGCAAATTTAAACACTTATTAAACAACACGTGTCAAATAGGGACACTATTATTTAAGCAAAATCAAAAACATGACAACACAAGCGACAATGATAAAGAACATTGAAATATAGACCATAATGATGAGAAAAATAAGTGCAGAGTCGAGGAAAATGTAGACATGTGTTAGAATGTTCGTTTCAAAGCTGTTCATGAGTCACAGGACACACATGGTGATACTTCCACTGATCCAGGAATAACGCCAAGTGCCTCCAACGTTTTAGAACATGCTCCAATTTCACAGAATGATGTGATTATTATAATTTATGAAGGCATCATTAATTCTTGGGAGAGCACACGCAGTTAATATCATAAAATGTTTTACAGAGGTCTGGCACTGATTATGAGGTTTAATTTAATATTGTTTCACACCATAAATTGCGGTCTAAAAATTATCTCCCCATTAGTTTTTATGTGATGCCCGTTCGGTTTCTTTATGCGCTTTACTTTACTTTATGTACATAAAGTACTATAAGGCTTAGGAGTAAAGTCTATTGAACCTGGGAACCATCACGATTGGATTACAAAAAAAAAATAAAAGACTTAAAAAATAATTGCATTATTTGATAAGCAATTTCCTTCATTATCTCTCTAGCCCTAATAAAACAATTCTAACTCTAGTTCCAGATCTAGTCCTAGGCAGTGATTATCTTGTTCATCCATTTGCAAGCAGATTTCATGCACTTACGCATAAGATAAGCGAACCAAGACGTGAATAAAGCCGTATACAATTAGCACAAACAACGCTTGTTCTGAGGTATCAGTGGACTTGTTACCACAGACCTTTAAATACAGCTAGTTCACTAACAATATAGTCAGTAGCGCCAATTAAGGCCTGCGCACACCTAGTTCACTGGCGGTAGTGATCAGTGAAACGCTGTCAAATTTGACAGCGTTTCATGGCCCGAACACACCTAGTTCGCTGGCGGTAGCGATCAGTGAAACGCTGTCAAATATCGCTGTCAGATTTGAGATTAGACAGCGAATTTTGTTCGAGCCTTCACTGATCGCCGACGCAACAAGCCATACCAATAATAAGCATCGCATGTCGCCGCTGCATCGCTTATTAAGAGTAGAGCTTTTTGTGATTGTATAATTTTCGAACTACTCTTAAATAATTTGTGGCTTACATTCCTAAACATTTTCAAAAATCTTGAGTAGGTATTAGATGTCTGAAGTAATGCAGTTAAAATTAATGTTTTGTTCAACAAAATAACAAGGATCACTTTGAAACGTCTCATAAAAACATTTTAAATTAAATTGCCAATTCCAGAATAGCCAGAAAAAACCTTATGGCTGCATCTTGTATAAAACGTTTTTTTTTATTTGATCATGATAAGATTTTGTTTGTAAACCATTTTATTGTCATGCATAATGCCTGTCTACCTAGCTACCCTTTACTGACTGCGACAGTGGCTCGTGAACGCGATACAAGACATGCTCTTGGTCAACTCATTAACATTCTGAGGCGTCAATCCGTACAATCGCTACGTCATTGACCGTGTTCGCTGGCTACTGGATTGCTTAGGGCTTGCTCGTGCTACTTTCTGGAATATTTAGTTTGAAGTATGTTGTTGATAGGAGGGAACGCTTAGCAAAAAAAATGCGGTGCTATTTCGGCAACCCATTCGTTCGGGTGATTGCTGAATCCACGATTTTTTTTTTTTAACAAAACACCAAAACTCCAGCTAATTCAGCTATTGCTTGAACGAATTGTGTTGCGAAAAGAGTTACTCCTGGACTTTTTATGATTTTCTTGCGTATTTGTACTTTATCGTAATAGAAATGCATGGATTTAAAACATCCATGTTTCCACCTTAAAAAAACGTTCTTCCCTACCAGTAGGGATAGATGTGGAACTGGTCAGAGTCAGAGTCAATCGCACGTTAGCGTCAAAACAAAACTCCAATTACTCTCTCCTCCCCCTTTTATCATTTCTTTCATATCTTTTAAAAATTTGTTGTCATAGTTATTTTTTATTTCGCTTAGTTTTATTAAATCAATATTTAAAATTTAATAGAGATTTAATAAAATTGCAAGCTAGTAAAAAGTGATCAAGTGGAACCTATTGTCCATGTGATGTAAAATCTACTTTATAGCGACAACGACTAATTAGTCGAGCGCTACAGACGTTTATTAATTGCGACACGACGCGACACGAGTCGCTGTCGCCTTTGTCGCCTTTTTGCTTCACAGTACCCTTTCAAAGCTGATAAAAGTGAGCTAATTTTAGACTGCATTTTAGTGTTATCTGTACTTAGCTCTGCTTTACTTTATTTTGTTTCAAAACTGCAGTTCTCTCCAGTTCAGTGCTAATTAAGGTTAGATCCAGTTAGAGAGCACTTATATAATTAATTTAGTTTGAAACAACTTGTGAACAAGTTTCAGAGCGGTTCTCGTGATTTTAATGAATAAAAAGCTTGACTTTGAAAATAAGTCACCGATCTCCCCCAACTGAATATTTTTGTTGAATAAAAACATTGACTTTGACTTTGAAATTGAATTACCTATCTAGATTCTGTAGAATATATATGAGAGCACTGGTGGTCTAGTGGTAGCGGCCCCGCCTTCCGATCCGAGGGTCATGGGTTCAAATCCAAACGTGTACCAATGAGTTTTTCTGTCGAAAAATTTATGTACACTATACCAGTACTCTTAAAACGGTGAAGAAAAACATCGTGAGGAAACCGACATGTTGTAAAAAAAGTTCGAGCAACACGTGTCAAGGGTCACGCAAAAGGGGCCCGCCAGCGGCCTACTTGCGGAAAAACCAGTCCGCACATCAAGTGCGGATGATAAAAAATTGCCGATTTCTATAGAATATAATATCTTGATGATATTTCTATGGGATAATTTTGAAAATTTCAGATAACAAACAAACCGGCCCATAAATGACCAAAAATACAACTGGCAATAATTGAAAACCTCCTTCTTTTTATCCGAAGTCCTTTAAAAACAATCTTCTTCTGCCTATTGCGTGTGTATACAAAACTCATTAATTGCTTCCACGTTTCCAATACGCCTCACTTGCACCATTCGTCCATCTTCGCGTCCTTTAACCATCGCAAATAACCATTCCATCTCCTGTTTCCGCTAGGCAGCACCCACTAATTAGACTCACGCAGACATGGATTAATTGCAAGTGTCATGGGTATTCTTGTGTCTCATTGTAAACCAGAATTAGATGGCAAAAGGGTAAAGATTCTTATATTTCTTTGGGTATTAGACTCAAGATTGTAGCTATCATGTAAGACATCCTATATGAAATCTTTTGGTGATGACACTGGGGCTTAGGTATACAAAGTTGCTAAGCACTGGAATAGTCAACGGCATTTCTAAAATTAAATTTCTTTTTAATTTCATTTATTTATATTGCTTAGTTTGGGGCAACATAGTGTTGTGTGGATTGTTCACAATATTTATTATTATTAACCGACTTCAAATAAAAAACTATTATGGGTATATTTTTATCGGTTGTATTTTTTGTGTTATCGCATAATTTCGTCATTTATGGACCGATTTGAATGGGCCCCTTCAAGGTAAGAGTGAATAGGTGTATCCTAGACAGTCCCGTCCGTCCAGGTGAGATTGTAGCCAAAGGATGGTCTATATCATAAAAAAGAAAAAGAAAAAAAAAAGGTTGCGCCTATAGAAATTTGATCAAAATCGGTTTAGCAGTTTAACCATGAAGTCAGTTTCTCAAGTTTTTTAATTTCATTTGTCTATATCTATTGTCATTTAGAAATTAATTAATTGAGCACAAACTATTTTCAACTTTCTCGAAACAGATTGTAAGTCATTGATAGAATACAATAAATTCATTTTTCTAATGGTCATGTCTCTTTTGAACCAGTGTGGTGTACGGGTCCTTGACCAATATTTTTAACCCATTTCAAAAAAAGCTGAGATGAAGCTTAGAAGCTTATGTTTTTTTATCGCAATCTAAATAATTATGGTCACCCAAACCCGGTCTAAGCCTTTTACACAACACACGTAACTCAGTAACATTATACAGAGAGGTGTTAGACGGTGTCTTAATTAGCGTAATATGCTTTTATATTAATGGCTCAGTCCTCTGTAATTTCAACGGTCTCACATGTAGAGTGGGGGTATTTTTCGTCCGGCTTTTAAGGGTAGTGTCCGGCATTTATTAAATATACAGTGAAATCCTGCACTAATTTTTAAAGTGATGATTAGTAATCAATATAAAAACAACTTATTTTTTTATTGATGATAGCTAAACGTTTGACTGCCATCACACCTGATGGAAAGTGAAAATGCAGCCTAAGGTGGAGCAGGCTTAGCTATAATCCTTGTTCACTCTTGACTTGAAAATTCCAAGACTGTAATGCTCTGGAAATATTGACCACGGAACTGTTCCTAGTAGGAAGCTCTTACACCCCAGCTCATTCCAAATTTGAAACTATTATTATTATGAATGTCGTATCGGTGATTTTGAAAAAGCTTTTTTGAGAAGTTAGTCATCGAATAAAACTATGACAGTTGGAACAATTTCAAAGTATTGCGCACATCTTGGTGATCTGCGTCGATGGCGATGGTTACCAGTTTCAACTTTGGATTTTGCATTCATCCGCACACATTATTGCCGCGAAATTGACAGCGATACACTGACCGCCATCACAGGCGATCTTGATGTGCGCAATGCTTTAGTTTGCTCCAACCACCGACTTCTCTGAAAATCGATGTTTTATCATAATCTGCGTTCCGGAATACAAGCAGTGACCTTTTTTAAGACAGGCTGAACCCATAACTAGTCCGGTTTTTGGGCGTCCTGCTTTTTAGATTTAGAGTCCAGCTCTATTTGTACTCACTTACATAAATTTACGCATCGTACGGGGCGGCACTTTCGTTTATGTTAGAAATAAACAAATTGCTCAGTGTTGGTTTATTTTCGCTCGGATTTTGCTGACGAACCTTAATGCTCGTTGTGTTTTTGTAAATGGCTATTTTTTGCAAGATTTTTACATGTGTTTTGTGATTAACTAACTAAACTTAACATTAACTTGTTTGTTGCTGTGGCGCTTTTTGGTGGGGTTGGTTGGGAATTTATTGTTTACTTTCTTACTTTTGTTACAAAACTAGTAGTAAATAAGTAACTGTTAGCCGGTTTTGATGGGAATATGACGGTCGGGGTATAGAAAGATGTCATCGTAATGCGGAGATGATTGTTTTTCATATTTTAAAGATAAACAGAGTTCCAACTGTATACAATAGATAGTTTTCGCATTATTAGTACCTACATAAAAATGTATTATTTTATAAGTAGGTAATTATAAATAAACTCTTTGTTTTCTTACTACTGGTAACACATAAAATAATGCAGTGTACTTACTCAAAAAGCTGGCAACACCACTTTAACCCTTTAATTCGCAGTGACAACCCTGACCAACATCATGAACAAAAAAATCTTGACCCGTTATTTTTATCTTTTACTGTGACATATTTGATTATAATCATAGCAAAAACAAAATGCAACCAAATAAAAATTATAGCTGGCTAGTTTAGTCACTATTCCTATCACTTTATCGCAAATTGGTAACGAAGCCACCTGTACCTTGCGGATCAAAGGTAAATATTTATTGAAATAATATTTTATTCGATTTTTTTTTATTTATGCACCTAAGAATTTCTTTCTAAAATACATATTTTATTGTTACATGTACAAACCATTGAATTTGAATAACAAGAAAATTATCTATGAGGTTGTCAATTTGTATGTTGTTCATCAGCGACACTGCCCATTTGATTAGTGAAATATATGTCATTTTTATGTCGGTTCTGAACAACACTGCCCATTGATTGGTGATAGGAAACTAACTATAAAAACTCGTTGTTTCTAAAAATGCAAGATTTTATATTTTGTTTGTTGATAGCTAAACGTTTGACTGCCATCACACCTGATGGAAAGTGATAATGCTGCCTCAGGTGGAGCACGCTTAGCTATTATCCACTTGTTCACTCTTGACTTGAAAATTGTAATGCTCCGGAAATATTGATGACGGAAAAGAGTTCCACTCCTTGGCAGTTTGCCTAAAAAAGTGGAAGCGAACCCAAGAGCTCAAGATGGTCCTAAAGCGGTACCGCCACGTCTCGGAAAGAGGGGTTCAAACGAAAAGGTCTCTTTTTGGCGGAAAAAAGACAAGTCTAACAGAAATTGGTTCTAAGATAGGTGTAAAATAATTATGATGCTACTCGACTTTGACTCAGGCGACTTTTGATATAAAATAAAATGTTTCTTCGTAAATTTTTAGCGTTTATAGAAAAGTCCTTGATTCTATACAAGCCGCAGTGTTGGTTGTGTACGACATAAAATTTGCTATGTACATCACTGCATGTTGCGCAATGTTGTACCTTACCAACATAATATTTCTCGAAAACTAGAATAGGTAGATTTTTTCTAAAATACCTGTAGGCATATTAATATTTAAGGCAAACCCCCCAATAAAGAAAAAAACTAATTTTTTGATTCTTTTTTGTCTGCGCATTAAAGGGTTAAATAGTTTTTTATTTCTTAGTTTGTTTTTGAATAGTAAAACTAATGAATTTATGTTTTTGTCTACAGGACATGGCCAACTATAGCTGCGTGGCTGAAAACATAGCTGGGAAAAGGATTTCAGAACCAGCTTTGCTTACAGTATACGGTAAGTCATTTGTTGTTTTTATAATAAATTATAGATAAATTATTTAAAAAAAGGATTAAATGACGTCTGTATATTCTTAAATTAATATTTCTTGATGGTCAGTCTAAACACCAGACGGATAATTTATTGAATTTCGAAAAAATAAGTTGTTTGACTGACTATTTTCGACATTGCGCGTATCTGTTTTTCTTTCCATTTTTTTTTATCTAATGAAGATCCTAGGACTATTTAGTAAAGTTTGTCCAATTTTACCGAAAAGGTGTCAACTACGTGGCAGTGACGCTGCCCCGTAACCAATGAACTTGCAAGTTTATTGGTTGTTCCCACCTCACAAAACCCGCCTAAAGAAGTTTCACTTACAAAAATCAAAAGTCTATTTAAAAAAAAGCAGCCAAGTGCGAGTCGGACTCGCCCATGAAGGGTAAAAAAACGATATTAGAAACCTCAACATAATTTTTGAAGACCTATCCATAGATACCCCACACGTATGGATTCGATGAAAAAAAAATTTTTGAGTTTCAGTTTCAAGTATGGGGACCCCCAAAATTTATAGTTTTTTTTCTATTTTTGTGTAAAAACCTTAATGCGGTTTACAAAATACATCTACTCACCAAGTTTCATCAGTCTAGCTTTTATGGTTTCGGAGAAAAATGGCTGTGACACGGCCGGACAGACAGACAGACATGACGAATCTATAAGGGTTCCGTTTTTGCCATTTGGCTACGGAACCCTAAAAAAGACCTAGTATAAGATTAAGGTATTCACGTAAAGTGTCCAGGGACTTAGACTAATGAGCATAATTTCTAAAGCTCATTAGCTGTTCCATCTACACTGCATCTACAAATGAGTTGCATTATCTCCGGCATTAGACCAATCACATCATAACAGACAATTTAACCGCCAACAAGACAATATCTCGCGGAACATTATTTCAAACGCAATTTATAAGACAACCGTGCATTCTACGCTGATTTAAGGCACGGTCTGACTGGAACCGAGCATTTTGTAAGGGCTGGTTTCATGGACTGCTGCTGTTTAAATCAAAAAAATTGATTCTCAAAAAATCTTGTTGAAATTGAGATAAAACAACTGTTAAATATTAAATTGGTCGATTAGCAATTTACGAAACCAGTCATAAGATAATTTTTGATCAACGACAAAAGATCGCGAGAAGTCCCAGAAAAAAATATAAACCTGGGGCCTTATTCGCTATTACATTGGAGATTCCGTGCCCAAAACGTGTGACTTCAGAACGTGATCTCTAAACGCAAACGCGCCTTGGTGTGCAATCGAAAAATGGTATTCTGTATGCCACAAGACTAGTTGTCTATGCCCCACGTTTGATGTTTTGGTTAGTTCACATGATTCGTTCAATATCCGATGATTGCTAAGCCGATGTCTTAACGTGTTCACGTAACGCGCGTGGTTTGGCAATAGCGAATAACGGCCCTTGTCTGGTCAGTTAACTTCTTCATGTTATGATGATGATTAAATCATATCTATCTTAAACAAAAAATAATGTAGATCAAAACATTTTGCAAAACGGAAGAATTTATTAAAATCATCAAAAGCTATTTCAGAATAATCATAACAACTTTATTTTAATGCATTTTTTATTTTGAATTTCTGAGACGGTTAAACTTATCTTTGCTCAGAAAAGTTTAGCATAGATTCAAATACGAAATTTTGCGTAGAATTACGCATGCCTATGTACAAATGCTTCCAATTTGAGACCTTAGTGCTTGTACGTAACCGGGCTTTATAACCAGTTTCTTAGAAGGAGATTTTTTCTTAGTTCATAACTGATCTTCCTACTAAGACTGGTCTAATAGCCCCTTCCCACCGGTGCGTGCTATCGCGCACCAGCCCGCACCAACTCGCACGACACACCATGGGAACGGTCTCGTGCGCCGAGGTGCGCGGTAGCACAGGAGTCTTTTCTGTGTGCGTGCCCGTGCGTCGTCATGCGCGGTGTGTGATGATCTGAAGAACCACGCACCGTAGGAAGGCAGCATAAGACTTGATGCAAGCGAAATTATTTAACAGAAATCTGTGATCCCAAACAAGCATTACTTGTAACGTTCGGACATGCAGTACCTTAGCTCATTTCACCCTCGGTTGTTCGTAATAACTATCTTTAGTGAGATCAAAGGGCAGGCGCCGATGCTGCAATAATTGCGACGCGAGCTTGGATCATTAGGATGCTCGGTTATACCCACACGGTACACCGACTGAAATATTACAGAACTAGTGTGGTGATTGCGTATCTTTTGTTGCAATCAAAATCTAGTCGCATCTGTCAGTTTTGACATTATTTTGAGTTTCGATTGCAATTAAAAATATCTTTGACAAGGAACGATTGCAACAAGACTGAATATTGACGTAATAAACATGAGATAGCGAATAGTAACTTCGCTCTGTAAAAAAAAACTAAAAAAAAAACAAAATAGTGATCGAAAATGATTCTAAAAAATCATTTATTTGTTAGAATCAAACGTTTTATTGCAACAGAATTACACAATTGCTTAGCAGTACAAAGACGCTGTAGGCAAAGATGTTGTAGGTACTTCATGTAACGACACTTGATGCAACAAGTTAAAAGTTGATGTTCAAGGTTTTTAAAGAGCATACGAGTATTTTGCATTTTTGATGAAACTGTCATGTCGTACGACACGACAGTTTTCAGACAATGGGCTGTACAAGACTTACATTTTCACAGAATCAAAAATGGAATAAAAAACACAGCCGAATGTTTGCTGGTTACCTTTTTTTTAACGCAATATAGCAGTACTACGGTGTTCTGTGGAGTATTATGATGTACTATGGTGTACCATGGCGCCCACGTTGCGTTTCAACGGCCGCTAACAGATAGCAATCACCTCTGACTTCACACGCCGCGCCGAGCGATCTATGCGCTTGTTAGCTTACTCACTGACTTGCGATGTGATTTCGTGATAAACTGTATGTAGTATCATACACGGTGTACAATAATCGTTCTTGAAAGTTTAAGAGAAAGAAAGAAAAAAACATGACCCACACACACATTGTACAAATTAGTAGGTAGCACAAAATTTGAAAGTAAGTTGAAAATAACAAAATCCAGTCATGCATTTGCAAGAGGAGTCTTCAGATCAGATTCATGATAAACACGAAGGAAGCATAAATCAAATTATGCAATAAAAATTTAGAAAAAATATGTTTTGAATGAAAGTAGGTGATTTATTTGAAATCCGTAGACCATTTCACCCATGCAACCAAATAATAATAAACAATGAAAAAATGTTTTAGGAGGAACATTTCAAATTCAAACTTATACTACACAAAGAAACAAACATTTACAAAATTTAAAAAAACCAAAGAGCTAGTTCAGCTATCTACAGACCGTTACAAACGATCTAGAGATAGGTCAACTGACTAAAATACGATAATTATAATATATTTATATTAATGGGTCCTGAAATTGCCAATCTGAACATTTTTGAAGATAAAACCACTAGGGCTTATGATAAGTGGGTTTCAATCAATTTTTCTCTTTCGGAAATCTCATTTAGGTTTTTCGTAAAACGTTTTCGGATAACGCTAAATTTTCTTTCAATCTTTATTATTTACATAAAATACAACACATGTTTATAACCCCTAAAAGCACTATTATTCAGTGACAAAACAGGTGTGACTATAAATTTACTTAAAGCAATTTAACTTTTTTTCAACTGTCATCTCCAAAGGAGGTCCAAAGAAAAGAGTTCTTATAAATCTCGTAATTGTATAAAGTGATAAAGTATTGTTCCGCCCACGCCCGCTCAAGTTTATAACAATGTATAGCCCAATTTGCACGTAAGTGCCACAATTTCTATATGGCACGCATGGGCTGTACACAGGAGGGGAGAAAGAGGAAACTTGCTCTTGATAATGATTAGCAAAGTTTCAAACGATGTTCATACTTTAGCGAGTGCTAAAATTATTGATTTGCAACAGCGTCAGGTAGGCTCAATTTATGTCTGCACGTGGACACGAGTTTTCCACACGCCAAAACACAAACGAATAAAACTCTGTGTTTTGTTTTATGCAATGCGATAATTATGAAAGCACTAGAATAAAAAAAACCGTAGACATTTTAATCCCTTGCCTTTTAAAAATTCCACCACCGGACGTTGAAGTGTATAAAATACTTTGTTGGAGATTCTCTTTTTCTTTTTTAGGCCATTGACAAACAGACCTCACCTACTCGCACCTTTAGGATTAAAGTGACACATCTCAAAAAAGTCGGGAAATGGCTTAACAACATAATCTGTCTCAGAACAACATTAGCTATCGTTGTGTATATTTGAAATCCCCAATTTTTGTTTGGAAGAGGTCAAAACATTACCTAGGTCTCTTTGTTACTCAAACGATTCTATGGTAAATGTTAGAACGGTATCGCCCCTTTCAGAGTTGTGTATGTATTGCTGCGTGACGGACGCGACTAAAGTGACCGAACGCGGATTACGACACTTTATTTTCGATTAATATGGTAAGTTTACTTGACTTTATTTTATTATTAAAATGACTGATTGAATTTTGTGGCTGTTTTCTTCCGATACTATCAATAGTGTTTGAGACCTAACTATGTTTATGTCATTTTAAGAATGAAAACCCCTCGTGATTTTTGACTGAATCTATTATGAGCCACTATTTTTCTGGACATTCAATCTTTTTTATGCCTTGTTAGTGATTAAGCCTGTTTCTTATTTATTTATAGGTCATAATGCAGTGGCACATGTCGCAAATGTGCAACGAATGTCAGATGACGGGTGGTCTAAAACGGTAACAAATTGGCACCCCCTTGATAAAAAGCGTAGACCAGGCAGACCCCAGAAACGATGCAGTGACGACATCGTCAAAATAGCAGGCTGCACTTGGAGTAGAGCAGCTAGAAACAGAACGATATGGAGGCAAACGGAGGAGGCTCAAAGAGGCTTTTACAGTCAAGGCGGTCCTTACTTAGATATCGAATAGTGTTTGTAATAATTATAGTAAAACCAGGTATACTTTTACGTTATAGAAAATGTAATTAGTTATCAATAAGGATAATAAAGCTTTTTATCTTATCTTTATCTTTATCTTTATCATAATGTAGTACCTACTGATGAGCTGCTTACGAGGGGGCACCAATTGTAGCAACAATGACTTTCAGCAACAGCCTGCTGAAAGTCGTTGTTGAGGACATAACTGTGTCCTTAACAACGATGATTTTCAGCAGACTGTTGAATACACACTCATGTTTCATGAAACACTGGCCGGCTGTGCTTGAGCTGAACGCTCTACAATCTAGTAATAATGTTCCTAGTTATTTACTAACATAGTTGTAACTTAATCTATTGTGTTACGAACCACTACGGATCATTGAAAGTAAACTGGCAAGAAGACTGTCAAAAATTTCCTTTGGCAGTAACCAGAATGCACGAGTCCAAATGGGTTATGTGCTAGCCACTCACCAATTCTGCTGATGAAATTGAATTTGGCCTTGGCCGCTTCCTTCTTGTTGAACTTCGAAGCAGCATTAAGTTTTCGCTTCACATCAGATACATCAGGGTCGTCACTAGATCGGGCTGTAATCGCCATTTCACTGCTATATCCACAAGTGGGTTGAGAAAAAAGCATTCTATCTCGACCAGGATAATATCAGTACCGGTTGTAGTGCAAGTACCGATATTATCTGATAAAGCTGCTGCCATGGGGACGATCATAAAGTTTACGCAACCAATCCCAATCTGCTGATTGGTAGTGCCAAATTTGACGCTATTGAAATGGGCCTAGCACAAGGCACTTTCGTCCGGACGAGACAGTGATCCGATGAACCAAGTAGTGCCTCCACTGTTACAGAGTAACCGTCTGAAAGCTTGGTCATCAGAAGGTCCAACAAAAAGCTTCTATGACTCTCAATGTCTCAGATTCTCGTTTGAGAACAAACCAGCTGAGAAAAACCATACGCCAAGACTAATTCATAAGCAAACCTTCCGGCGAAGCAGTAGACTGAGAGCCAAATCATTCAACGTGGTGGGCATTGAAAGATACTCCTCAGTAACTCTGTCAGCCGTCAATTGCAGGTTTAATAAGATACATCCATAACATACGTACATAACTGAGCACGAGGCACAAAATTGTGCTCCAGCTATGAGCTGGGGCAGGGTGATGCAGATAAGTTGTGACGGCTAGGCCAGATATTAGTGTCTCCATCAGAAAAAGAAGGGTCGGCTGCTGCGCAGTCCCAACCTAGTGGACAGCGTTGAGGTTTGCTTGAAGCCTTCTGATGTTGCAAAATTCAACTTTCAACGCGGACGAAGGTGCCACTGACAAACTATTCTCTTTTTTTTGCGTGTCATTATGAGTTTTACTGGGGGGTTTAAAAGCGATGTGGAATCGCTGTGCTGATAGCACATTGAAAAAAGGAGCAGTGGCTTTAGTAAGGAGGTTGGTGTGGGTTTTACCGATTTGTTAGCAGGATGGATGGAAGGACACCCGGTCACCACCTAATTTAATGGTCAGGTCTACTCCGGTCTCCTTTTCCGGCCGACTCCAGGGACTTTACACGTGCTGGCGATTCAGCCTTCCAGGGCGGAGATTAAAGTATTCCCTGGGTTCGGGAACCCATTCAGCCTGCGGGTGGCCAGCGAATAGACGTTTCTCCAGGTCTCCATGACTGCCGTGCTAACAAGTCACTCCTGCACCCAACCTTAACAAAGCTGTAAGGCAGAGATAACCCCAGACGGAAAGGTCCAGTTCTGAACAAGAAAATCCTGGTATGCCCTGCGTCCCTCTAAAGGAAATACTTTGTTTTACTTTAAAAATTATGACCTAACTTTCGTTTAAGTAAACATTTTCAGAACAATATAATAGTAACACTTAATCCGTCACAAATAGATAACCTATAGTTATTATTATACAGACCTATTTCTTAAAAAGCCAAAAGGCAACACATATTTTCGGACGAGAAATGACCGATTATTTTAATTTTTTTTTTTTGTGCACTTTACCTGCCTTAATCTTTTATGTATATTTTTTTATTTACAGTTAAATGTTTATGCTTCAGTTTGCAAAAATGACTTTCACTTTATCTTAAACGACACGAGTACAATCGATGAAAGAGTACAAATGCGTACCAATTTTCAACACTCTTTTGCGATTTCCCAAACTTTAGGTTTTTTGAGATGTGTCACTTTAATCCTAAAGGTGCGTCTGTTCAGTGATTACCGTCATGTATCGGCAACCGCAACGCCAGCAACATTGGTTTTTAGGATAAAAAGTGGTGGAACAAAAATTTCCCGCATAACATTGAGTGTTTTTCAACACAATTTATCAATTATAATTTATATATTTATATATTTTATTTTATTTTGCTTCATAGATCACTCCGTGATCTTGCTGTAAAGCGCTGTCAAATCCGTGTGATCCATTGTCCCCCCTTTCCCCTAATCCAATCCCTACGTCCGCTCAAACAAAAGGGCTGAAGGCCTCTAATAAAGGTAATTGCTGCAAGTCCGTACTGCGGCAATTACGAAACGAGTGACAGAATGTTTACGTTTGAGTGTGGCCGCCTAATTGGGCGAAACAGAGCTTCAAATGGGTAGTGGGTTGTGAAGTCAGTTATTTGGGTCGGATAGTTAATTTGTTGCATTCGATGGGAACAATTCAATTTGAATGACCTAAAATATAAACCTCAGTTGATATAATAAATATTTTGATATATTTGACTAGCCTCTCAGTTCCGTTGGTAGCTGTGCCGTTTGCTCCGCAGGTCGATTGTTCGATAGCTAATATTTGTGTGGTGAACGTAGATGATTGTTTTCTGTCTGGGTGTTATATTGTATTCTAAGTATGTATTATTTCACTTTTTGGCTCATATAATACAAGTTCTGCTTAGTTTAGGGCTTGATAGGGCTGAGTGGATTATAAAAAAATATATATAATATATATTTTAACTATTGAATATATGAAAAATCGAATTGGTAATAAAATCAGTGAGCTGATTACTTTTATTACTCAAAAACAAGTCACATCTTGTCTTGGTTTTCGTATTGTTTTGTTGTGAATGATTATTCTTTAAAAAATATTCCTTCTTAATTCAAATCCCTTTTTAATTCAGACAAAATTAAAAACGGGTGCCTGTAAAGTCGGTTAACTGACGATAGTTGAACGTGAGAACGTCATACAGCCGTCCACGCGGTCGCATCGCTCACTGAAGTAGGAGAGAGAACACTGCCGAACGCGGAGGCCGATTGTGCCTCTTTGTCGCTCGTTCCGCGGACTCGCTTGCACTTCAAGCCTTAAATGGCTCGCTTCAGAGCAAGGTAACGCCGCATGAGTCATGTTTTTTGCGTGCGTAAAGCCGGCTCCATCGAATTATAAGACGTTGTCACGTCAAAAATACTTCTGATTATTTTCTAAGCGTCGGAAGTCCAGTAGTACGATGGGTTGATGACATTGTCAGCGTCGTGGGCCACAGGTAGTTTTTTTTTATACAACTAGCTAATAAAACAAGCGTATGGCCCACCTGATGTGATGATGATGATGATGTAATAATTTGAAAAAATCATACAGAAATTAAAAAAACTTTGCTTCTAAATTAATAGCCTGTCAATGGATAGCCTATTATTAATCTATTTGATGAGCTTTCTATTGAAGTATCAAACTATTAAATTGATTATACCGTGCCCATCTATAGTATAAAGAATCAATTATAAATGCTATAAAATATAATAATTAAACCAATACAGCTTAAAGTTATTACTGTTGCAATATGACCGACCACCCGCGGTGGGAATCAGCTGTTTCCTTAACAATTATAAATTTAGTATCTAATCATTATTAAGTACTAATAATACACGCTTATACGATGAGGGAAAATATTTATTTGAAAACTGATTCAAGTTGCAAAAGTACTTTTTTTTTTAATTATTATAGTCTTGTGTGTGTAATTGTTATAGCCTTGTGCTGAGGACGATAAATGGAGGAATTTATTTCTCCCATTGATCGTCCACAGCCCGATGCCTTTGGCATGATCTTTAGTTTTTAAGTTAACAGTGTTTTTTATTTATTCTTTGAAATGTGTTTTTTTTACTGTGTGCATTGGATTTTATGTGGTCCGAAATAAACAATTTTTATTTTATTTTATTTTATTTTATTTATTATAGAGATGGATTTATTTTTATCTGACAGATAAATTTATCTCAATTACATAAGTAACTGTTTGGTATTTTTTTTTATACAACAAGAACTAGAACAAACATAATATGGCCTACCTGATGTGAAGTGGTAACCATCACTTAATATATAACAAAGCATTGCTTTGTTGTTTAAGGTACGCACGTCAGCAAAATTCCCTAGGATGCACTGCCCTGTGTGCAACTGTGCATCAATCTGAGGCATACAGAGTTCAGCCTCACGTACCAGAAATTTACCGGCACCCTTCAAGCCAGCTCAGAATAATAATTTGATGATTCAACCCAGCAGGAAAATAATTATTTTTACCTCATTTTCACTCGGAAATGGCTCTACTATTTCTTTCGTGTTTATAATAAAATAAGGTTAAAACGAGGTAAAATATTTCCACGAAAGTAAACGTGTTTGTTGAAATCAAATTAAAATATTTCATCGGAGCTAATTTAGTGAAAAAGCATGATAAAGGTTAAACCATGTCATCGCACGCTTCAGCAAATCTTTCTTTTGTTCGTAGTATTTATTCCTTGTAAACACAGTATTGTGATAACAAAAAAAACACTGCGTAAAGTAGTGGATTGCTGAACCTGGTGATTAATTTATAGAGCCTTTTCGAACGATTTCAACCCCTTTTCATCTATACAAACTGATTTCCTTTGATCTTCAGAGTGTTGTCAGTAACTCGGCATAAAGGCCATTCTTAACTTTTGTACTCTTATTTTAGAAAGTACTGGTGGTCTCGTGGTAGCCCCACCTTCTGATCCTATAGTCGTGTGTTCAAATCCAGTCGTTTTCCAATGAGTTTTTCTGCCGAAAAAGTTATGTGCTCTTTGACGTTTAACGGTGAAAAGTAAAAAGTACAAAATGAAATGAAATGAAATTGAAATGAAATGAAATTAATATGAAATACGTGTGTCAAGTGCACAAACGAGCTTCTCTATGGCGGAATTAAAATCCTTTCACCACATTGGTTCGAAAGAACCAGTGACACGATAAGACGACTTTTGTATTTGGTATGTCCAAAATAGTAAAAGCCAAAACCACTATAATCTAGAATTCAATTTTAAAGAAAATAAATTTTTCTCAAAATATGACGGCAATATTTGACAGCGTTTCACTGATTGCAACCGTAGAACGCTTAGTTGTGCCCTAAACTTTATACATAAGTATTAACATTGCATTTACACGACAGCTGCGCATTGCTGAAGAGCACGATGAAATGTAGCCCAACCTCAAAGGCTAAAGTAAATTCTAGGTCGTTAGGGTTAAAATTTAGAAGCTAGGTGATGCACGCTACTTCGCGTGCTAAGCTAGCATGCTGATTTCAACAATAGATACGCTATACTATAGCTGTTGCATGGCTTCACTCGCTCTAAGGATGTGCCTTATGGTATCAAGATTGTAGTTAGGTCGTACCCAGTGTACCTCGCTGTAATTATAAACGGGCCTCTCAGCTCAGTTGGTAGTAGCTCTGCCTTCTGCGCCTAAGGTCGTGGGTTCGATCCCGGAACAAATATTTTTGTTGTGAACACAGATGTTTGTTCTGTCTGGGTGTTATATTGTATTCTAAGTACACCTATGTATACTTACACAAAATGGATTCCCATAGTACAAGTTCTGCTTGATTTGGGTCTAAATAGTGTTGTGTGAATTGTCCACAATATTTATATTATATTTTACTTCAGTTATTTGTACCTACTACTCGTGTTTATCCAACTGTAGTTTGTAGTCAAATCATTCGAGCTTGCGTTTTACTAGTCATGTAATTAAATTAATAATATGAATATTGCCTCTTTTCAAACTAACGAAAAAGTATGTGGCAAACATAAAGTCATTGATTGTGGTGGGAATTCACTTTTATTGCATAAAACAATGATTGTATGATATTGTCTATGTCAGTTGCATGAACTAAATCACGACAAAATTAAATATCCAATTTACTAAATATAGGTTTTAGTCGTTTCGACATTTCATTATCACTCCACAAAATTAAATAATTGGACACTAATACCGAGAATTAAAAAAGTATAATTATAGAAGGTGTTGGTAGCGTGTTGATAGGTACATTTTTTATGAGCCATCACTAATAGAATGTTTTATTTTTCGTATGATAAAT
This sequence comes from Thera obeliscata, assembly GCA_947578465.1. Lineage (NCBI taxonomy): Eukaryota > Metazoa > Arthropoda > Insecta > Lepidoptera > Geometridae > Thera > Thera obeliscata. The sequence goes on along the minus strand of OX387912.1, from coordinate 13,496,922 downwards.
TTATTTCTTGTAATACAAAAAATTATGGTTTTAATTTTAAATTATTATTTTAAATTATTACCAATTCTAATAACAAATCATTGGCTATAAAAACTTAATTAAATACAGCACCCTTGGTGTTGTTGGTGTCAATGGGCGACGGTGACCGCTTACCATCAGGTGGGCCGTAAGCTCGTTTGTCTAACTTTTACATAAAAAAAAAAAATTGAATTTGCATACAAAAATTGTAAGATGATAATAATACTTTTTCAGTCATGAAAAGTAGCCTCTAATCCGCCTTTTTCACAAATTCCATCCAGATCCATTCAGGCGTTTGGCGTGATTGAGTAACAAACATCCTTCCATCCAAATTTTCACATTTATATTGTATGTGGGAAGGAATAATTTAAAAAAAAACAAAGTGAATTCAGCGATCACCTGAACGAACCGTGTTGCAGAATAACACCGCTGATGAAAGAGCTAGAAGGTGAACAACGAACTGAGAGTAGAGTTTCAAAGAAGCCAAGCGCTTTTAGTGCATCTAAGTTTAGATTGCCTTCCAGAATCAGCTTTGACGGCACTCAAAAATAACTTCCCAGCTCTCACGTAGAAACTTATAGCAAACTATCGGTGTATTTTGACAGGAAGTGATGTATAGGAAACTAGTTATCTCGATTCTTCATAGCTTTATCAAAGGCTGCGTTTGAAATGCAAATTAAAACTATAAACTGCTTGCTCCACGTCGTATGCTAACGAAGTGAAATATTTATGCTATTTCTATTCTGAGCCCATAATAATATACTGTACCTAAACACACGGTGTGAAAGATCACTTTAGTGAAAAAGCATGATAAAGGTTAAACCATGTCATCGCACGCTTCAGCAAATCTTTCTTTTGTTCGTAGTATTTATTCCTTGTAAACACAGTATTGTGATAACAAAAAAAACACTGCGTAAAGTAGTGGATTGCTGAACCTGGTGATTAATTTATAGAGCCTTTTCGAACGATTTCAACCCCTTTTCATCTATACAAACTTCAGGCATGGTTTTTCTTGTCGTGTCAGGAGTTCTTTAGAACAAGTGTGGTGGAAGAATTTTAACTGCGTCTCAAAGAGACTCCTTTTGAGAATAAATGTCAAAGATACCAATTAAAAATCAAAAGTTATTTATTTTACGCCACACCATCATAATCATCATTTTTTTATCCTTATCCCATTTCATGTGGGGCTGGCACATCAAGTTTTCGTTCTCCACTCTCTTATTAGCCGTCATTTCAGCAGTCATTCCTTTCTTACCCATGTCATTCTTCACACAATCCATCAATCTTTTCTTCGGCTTACCTCTACTTCTATACCCATCCACATTCATATCTAGCACTCTCTCGTCACATGACATTCCTCCCTCCGCATGACATGCCCGTCATATTTAACGTCACATATGAATTGTACATAATAAACAAGGGTTAACCATAAAAAGGTAGGTAATCATTATTAGGGCCTAGTATGATTACCTAGTACCTAGTAACTAGACCATCTAAAAAAAACTACTTACAAATTAAATCTTCAGGCACGGTAGATATCCCACTCAAGACTGCATAATCTATGTCTAGTAGGGGTGGTCAAAGGTACCATTTCAGATGACCCAGTTTCTTTATCGACATAGATTGGTATCTAGTTTCTTAATGACTTCTTACCGTATTGCACAAACTCAAGTAAAAAGTTGGTACTAGTTTTTATACACCTTGTATGCATATTGGATGGTGGTATTTATGTAGTATCGGTTGTGCATCGTCGATTAACAATTTAAATTATTGCCTCTGTAGTATTGCATCGATTCAAGAGAGGAGAGGTCAATGAGGTATTTGAATAGCGAATACATAAAGTAATACTTGCTTTCCGCGTACATGTTTCATGCCTTGTTATAGATGGGGACCTTACGTTAAGGTCCCTTAATAGGGTTATTCTTTACCATTCCCAATACAAAGTTATGTGTTAAGTGCACGAAAGGAGCCTCTTTGAGGCGAACTTAAATTCCTTTCACCACACTTGGTTTGAACCAGTAATACGATAAGAAGAAGGAAGTTATAAATAGAATATCTTTGAAAGGCAAGACACCAAAATTTATGCACAATTCCCTATCAAATTTTAATATTTGCAATAATTAATTAGTTATGTTTTCGTTTTGCTTTGGTATTTCACAATTTTTTATATATACCTATTTTTATAAGCAAATCCCGCTCGGCTCTTAACTCGGCTCGGGTTATTATAAAAATCTTTATACACAATATAGGTTCAATTGAACTCGTTTCACTGATCGTCACCGCAGGACGCTTAGATGTGCGCAAGTATCGTGTCAAAAAACAAAAAAATATATATTGAATGATAACAAAATACTTTTATATTGTTATTATTCAATATGAAAAAAACAAACCAAAAAAATTATTGAATCATAAAAAAAAATACAAGCTTTTTTTTGTTATCATTTAATGCCTTTTTATATACCAAAGTAAATACCTCTTTGCAAAGCTTTCAATCAAATCAGGTGACCTGGATGAAGGTATCTGCACTGCGCTGCGGTTCATTTGATTCGAGCCAGAGCTGGAAATCTTCACAAATTGGATCGGTTCCTTCAATTTCTATTTAAAGATTTTTTTCTTCTTATACCGTCGGTAACTGATCCAGCTCGTTACTAAAATAACCGCCTTATTCCTTTGGAAATATTATAAAAACTAGCTGTGCCCGCGACTTCGTCCGCGTGGTATAGTGTCTATGGGTAGCATTTTTATTTTGCAGCGGAAGAAAACAGTAATTAAATAACAACGTCATATTCGCGTGCACGTGACACAGTCGTCTGCCCTCTTACTAAACTTAGACATTATGGCGTCGTACTACGCCACACTTTCATCCCCCCCGCATTCCTCTCCGAACTCCCCCCACACTCCCCCCACTCTCCTTAACACCCCCCCACATTCCCCCCGCACTCCCCTCCACAATGCCTCTGTACTCCCCCCGCACCTCCCTTCCACACTCCCCCCGCACCTCCCCTCCACACTCCCCCTGTACTCCCCCCGCATCCCCCCTCGCTCCTCCCCTCCACACTCCCTCCTGTACTCCCCTCCACACTCCCCCCGCACCTCCCCTCCACACTCCCCCCTGTACTCCCCTCCACACTCCCCCCGCACCTCCCCTCCACACTCCCCCTGTACTCTCCTCCACACTCCCCCCGCATCTCCCCTCCACACTCCCCCCTGTACTCCCCTCCACACTCCCCCCGCACCTCCCCTCCACACTCCCCCCGCACCTCCCCTCCGCACTCCCCCCTGTACTCCCCTCCCTCTACCCCCCCAGCACAAACTTTGAATGTCATATTTTTTTATATCAAATCAACAGACTAAAAAATAAGTTTTAAGTTTCTAGCTCTAAAAATGACGATACTTCCATACAACTTTCAACCTCTTACAACCCTTTTTTCGCAATAAAAGTAGCCTATGTTCTTCCTCAGGCCCTCAACTATCTGTGTACCAAATTTCATTTCAATCGGTTCAGTAGTTTTGGCGTGAAAGCCGGACAGGAGGACAGACAGACAGACAGACAGACAGAGTTACAAACGCATTTATAATATTAATAAGGATAATTTAAACATCAACCAACTACGAAACGACGCAGAAAACTTGAATTAAAAGTTTCAAAACTTGGGAAACCGACTTCATGCTATGCCGATTTTGGTGAAATTTATATGGGACCAATCAGGAAGTAGGTATAAAAATACTAACGAATTGAAAACCTACTCCTTATTTATTTATTTTAAAACTTTCACACAACTTAGTCTAGGAGGACTTAATGCTAATAGCATTGTCTGCCAGTCTTCCTGGGCTGCTTTTTTTTGTGAAGTCGTTTAAAAACAAGTTTGGTACACTCAAGCTTAGAATTATTTAGTTCAATAGGCTAAGTTCTTCGGACTGTTTTATCATCGAACTCACTATACCAATGTTTTAGTGAGATCTTCCATTATTAACACTTACTATCTTCCGTATACCGTACCGTACCGTATACGGAATAACGTCCTGCAGTATTACCATGCATCAAACTTCAGATACAGTCCCTCATTTAACTTTTTGTCAACAGTGGTCGGTGGTTGGAGCTCCTGGGGTCCTTGGACACAATGCCGCTGCAACGGACGCATCGCTGGTGGCCAGAAACGGACTCGAACCTGCACCGAGCCGCACCCGCTGAACGGAGGCGCGCCGTGCCAGGGTCCGGCTGTGCAGAGGACTGGTGACTGTGTGCCCTGTCAGAATGGTAACTACTAAAAAAAGTCTTGTATAGTGGCATAATGAAAATGTTCGTCGATTTTCAACTTGATTTGTTCAACGTATCACGATCACATGAAACTGAATAGACAGAATACACCAATAAGTTAACGTCAAAATTTATGTCAAAATGTGTTCATGATCAAGGCATTGGTGCAAGCGAAAACCGACTCTAAGGTGACGAACATTTTCATACCGCGACTGTACTTCTTTCTTGATTCTTACTACTGGGCGTCGATTCTTGCAACACAAATCACTCAAGCGATCTCATAAATCGATGTGAGTTGTCAATTTTTGTTTGAAAAATTTGAAAATGGAACGCGGATTCAGTGATCACTCAATCGAGCCGTGTTGCTGGAATCGACAGGCAGAGCTAACGTAGAGCCCACCCACCAGAGGGACCGACCACATTGTTAAGATTGCGGGACGTCGGCGGATGGAAAGGGCTCAGAATCGTTCTTCCTGGAAATGTGTAGGGAAGGTCTATGTCCAGCAGTGGACTTCTTCAGGATGATGATGATGTTTTATTACCTTCTATAGACTTTGATAAAATGTACCTTGGATATAGTAACATCAGTTCGGCCGCCAGAGGTATTCTTAAATCACCTTTGAACGTCAGCTCCTACCCTCAACCTGAATCTACTTGGTTTCAAAAATACGCCAAATGTGGAATCACCTTTTCGTCAGGTTCTAATGTGGTTTTTCTTTACACTGCTTACTCTGAAGATGGATACATGGATCTCCAAGGATACGATAGCACGCAACAGTTGCTCAGTGGTACGTAAATTCTTATCAAACACCCGAATTTTTAATGATTTTTGAAGGTTAAGACGTCACAAAGAAAAATCGAAAAAACTCATAACATACTTACAGTGCAGAAAGTTATAAACAAGCTTTTAGATCTGTCAAATTTAAATGTAAAAAAAACTTGGACTTTTGCTTCCATAATTATTAGCACCATAGCCCCTTCCCACCGGTGTGTGATATCGTGCACGGAGGCGGATCAGCTCGCACGACACACCATGGGAACGGTCTCGTGCGCCGAGGTGCGCGGTAGCACAGGAGCCCTTTCTGTGTGCGTTGCCGTGCGTCGTCGTCGTCTGTGCGTGATGATCTGCAGAACCACGCACCGTAGGAAGGCAGCATAGCTACGCAACAACCATCAAAATCAAAAAACTCGAATCAAAATCAAATATAATATGTATTTATTCAATAGTGTCACAAGGATCACTTTGAAACGTCTTAGAGTTAGGTGAGTCTAGGTGCCAGTTCCACACGACCATCCATCGGAGGAAAGACTTTCAGTAGGCCTACCACAAGCTCGGTCTGGCTCTGTCTCTGATTTTAAGTCTGTGCGAGTGCTCACCAGTGTATTATACTGTGTGTTTGACGTTCCGACGTAGGATTTATTTAGTCAACACTCACAAAGACTCAAAAACAGAGCCGGAGACAGAACCAGACATAGCTTGTATTAGGTCTACAGATAAAGGTGTCATTGGACTAATAACACAGAATAACAATAACATCATCACAAAAATAAACAAGTACACTTAAAGAACACGTGTCTCAGCCAATTGCCGGTTAAGAGGCAACGCATATCTCCCATTAAACACAACCATTGTACTTAGGGCTATAAACTCAAGGGGTTTTAATAAAAATGATTCTTATGAGTTACACAATGATAAAGATGCCTTGTGATGATATATTTATGATTACTGATTTATTTTAATGGCAGACTTTAAAAGAAGTGCGCCATAGTTTTGACTTTATATACAGACACACAGACAATCATTTTTAAATAAGGTAGCTGTCCGAACAGTAAGAAAAACTGACTGACTTTGACTTTTTTCTTCTTCTTCTTAATGAATGGCATCTGTCCATTTTGGATCAATTTTGCCTGTAGAGTAATGAAGATATATTACATAGATAGAATACTTTTTCGTCGAGTCAAGTCAGTCAAAGACAAGTCGGCCTTATTTAGCTTTGAAAACAAAATGATGGTCTTTTGTTTTCATAACCATCAGAAACCTTTTCGATCAAATCAGAATATCACATAATACACTTTTATTCCAACTGCTAACACTTTGAGCTAAGACCTCACGTAATGTTGGTTAAAATACCACCGAAATTACACAACAAAACTCAGAATAACACCAGCAAAACAATTAAAATGAAAATGCTACTTACCCAAAATGACAGAAAACGAGTCCGAGTTTTTTTTTTGTTCTTATAGTTTCACTTATTCTTTCAACTTCTTGTCGAGTCAAGACTCTCTCAAACCCTCCTCGGCCAATATGTGGCCACCTCAATAGCTCCACTCGATGGCATGTTCAAATCTTCCATGGTGCAGTTGGTCGTGCACAGCGGACAAGAAAGCAGGTCTTTCGGACTAAGTGTGTTGAAAGGTTAAAATCCTCCTAAGGGTTTATTTAAAACAAGCGTAAAGTCACCCCGGTTATAAGACGGTTGAAAGAAAACGATGAAAGAAAGGATAAAATGTTGATTATAAAAGTTCATTGTCACGTGTATTTTATTACATCTTACCTCCAATATAATAGCGTCTCAAGCTATTTACTTTAAGAACTTCTAGACCAACCGCGCGAGTAATAAAACTCAATCAAGTGGTCATAACGCCTGGTCGCCATTGTTGGCAATTAGTACCACATGTAGCGGTTCGCTTGATGAACTTTACAGTCGGGGGCATACTGGTGCACGGCGTTGTACAGGATTCAAATCCTGTACAACGCCATTTTAAATATATTTTTTTTAGCCGACGCGACGGACCGATGACATTGTTTTTCCCCCCTAAGTATATCAATGTTTTCTTTTTCTTTGACATAATTTCTGTATAATTAAGGGAGAAGCCACTGGTTCCTGAAATACAGTTTTTACTGTTCCATGTTTATGTCAATAAAGTTATTTTTTATTTGTATTGTATTTGTATTTGTTGTTGGGATCGCGGGAAGTCGGTGGGTGGAAAGGGCTCACAGTCGTTCTATAGGCTGATGATGATGATGATATTTCATAATTGAAAACGAAGGAGGTCCATCATCATTGTATAATAACCATGTGAATCGAAAATGATATTTCCAGGAAAAAAACTTTTCTTAACGTGTCACTGATTCTTTTGAACCAAGTGTGGTGAAAGGATTTTAAGTGCGCCTCATCGAGGCTCTTTTCATGCACTTGAAACATATTTACTACTATTACTGAAATCTGCCTGAAACTTTAAAATTTCGTAAAAAAAATGCTGTAAATTTTAAACTAAAAGCTTTTACAAAAGTACAATTAAAATTGCAAACAGGATTACCATAATTTTAAAATGTTGAAATTTTTTCCATTCTTGGCAGCATGTTAAAAACTTTACACGTTTTAAAAACGGTACTTTTACAGAAAACTATTTTGTATTTTATTTTCTGAATTCCACATACCATCTTCAGAACCCGAAGTCGAAGTTTTGCTACCACATTTCGTTACCAAATGTTGTTTTCGTTTCGCCTTTGTGTCTCTCTCTATTGCATGGAGTTAATATGAGACGGTAAAAATACGTTACGTAGTTAGAGATGTTGTCTCATCTTTTCTCCATACAATAGACAGAGACAAATAGGCGAAATGAAAACAACATTTGGTAACGAAATGTTGTAAATGCACTGGGACTTCGGGTACAGAACGGTTCTATAGTGAATTATCGTAATACAATTCACTCGCTACGAACCAAGACTGTGTAAATTGAGGCTGTAATGTCTATGGCATGTGTATTGTCTATGCTAGGAAGTGGCACGTCGGCCATATTGTCACTTGGATAAATACAACACTGTATCGGAGTTTGAGGTTAAGATTCTTTAAAACTAATATACAAGAAGTTCCCCTAAATTTGGCCTTTTTATTAACATTACATGGCGCAGCCGAATTTGTTCTACGTGCTCAATAATAAAAGTATATAAAAATAGATAAAAGTAAATGGTGGATGAAACAATGTCGTCCGGCGTGGAATACAGAATGCCGGCGCCGATTAATTTGGATAACATTGAAGATTTGTATTCGCAATGGAAGCGATTTCAGTCTAGTTTCAAGATTTTTGTTACTGCAGCGGGTCTGGGAAAGGTAACAGAGACCAGGAAGGCTGCAGTGTTCCTAAATTGCATTGGACAGCCAGCCCAAGAGTTGTATTTCAACACGTTGCAACCGAAACATAGTGATGAACATAAACTTGAAGATGTGATTTTAATATTTGAAAACTACTTTCAACCGAAGACTAATGAAGTTATAAGCTCATTCCATTTTTACCAAAGATATCAAGAAGATGGTGAGAATTTTGATACTTTTTACACACAGCTGAGAAAAATTGCACTAAATTGCAATTTCGATACTTTCTTGGACAGAATGTTGCGTGACAGAATCATTCATGGAATCAAAGATAAAAACGTACAGCAAAAGTTACTTGGAAAGAAGAATTTAACTTTAGAACAAGCAGTCAATATTTGTAGAACCTCAGAGTTATCCAAGGAACAAGTAAAAACCATACACCAGCAGCTGACATCAGGCCAGGAAGTAGATGCAGTCCAGGTGATGCCGTTCCATCGCCAGCAGCAAGAAACATCAAAAGCTAAGTATAATAAATTAAGCGATGACAAAACATATTTGTGTAAAAAATGTAATAGGAGACATGGGCCTAGACAATGTCCTGCTTTTGGAAAAGCTTGCACTATATGTAAAAAGAATAACCATTTTGCGATAGGGTGCAAACTAAGGAATGGTGTGTATTCTATTAATGCGGAGGAAGACTGCACTAATGAAAGTCCAGTAGACTTGTGACTAGTACGGGTATGCAACTCTGTTGAGAGTCATAATAGGGAATGGACAGAACCAATAAAGGTTGAATCACAAAATGTAGTGTTTAAATGTGATTCGGGGGCACAAATAAATGTGTTATCATTAAAAGACCTTAAAATAATTGTCAATGATGAATATCCGAAATGGTCTGAGACAAAAATAATATTAGAAGTTTTTGGGGGAACACAAATAAAACCTATTGGTAAAAAAATCTTAACAATTTATAGGAATAATAAAGCATTTAAGACTGAATTTATAATTGTTGATAGAAATGTAAGACCAATTCTTGGCTTACCGTCGCTAATAGAGCTCAAATTGTTAAACATTGATGGCGTTGTTGATAGCATTAATACCATTAAAACAACTGATAATAAAAATGTACTAATAGAAAAATACTGTGAACTGTTTCAGGGTGTTGGCTGTTTTGAGAAACCGTTGAAACTGCACATCCAGCCAGGGGCAGACCCGGTTGTGAGACCACCGCGGAGAGTCCCGAATGCACTGTTAATGCGATTACGTGAAAAACTAAATTCATTAGAAAAAAGGCAGATAATATCCAAGGTTGAACATCCTAGAAATTTTGTAAGTAATCTGGTAATAATTGAAAAAAAAGATGGTTCACTGAGAATTTGTTTGGATCCTAAGTATTTAAATAATGTTTTACTAAGAGAATATCATTTAATTCCAACACTAGAAGAAATTGTGCCTAGAATAACAAATAAAAATTTTTTCTCAGTGTTAGACCTGTCTGAGGGTTTTTATAACATTAAGTTGGATGAAAGCTCTAGTGATCTGTGTACTTTTAATAGTCCATTTGGTTGTTGGAAATTCAATAGGCTACCTTTTGGCTTATCAGTTTCTCCGGAAATTTTCCAGAAGTATAATGAAAATGCTTTTGGTGACATTCCTGGTGTTATCATTTACTGTGATGACATGTTGATTTGTGCCGAGACTGAATATGAGCATGATGCAATATTAACAAAAGTTTTTGAAAGGGCTAAGTTGTGTAATGTTCGCTTTAATAAAAGTAAATTTCAGTATAAATTGAAACAGGTGAAATATTTTGGCCACATTTTTTCTGCGGATGGCATGAGAATGGATAGAGTTGAGGCCATAATTAATATTAAAAGTCCCAATAATAAAAAAGATTTGCAGATATTTCTTGGTATGACAAACTATTTGAGACAATTTGTACCAAACCTTGCTAATATTGCATCACCAATGCAGTTACTGTTAAAAAAGAATGTAGATTGGTTATGGACAACAGTTCATGAAACTGCTTTTAATAATATTAAGAGGAAGATAAGCGAAGCACCTGTATTACAGAATTTTAATCCTGATGTGGCAATTGTAATTCAATGTGATGCTTCTAAAGACGGACTGGGTTGTTGTTTATTACAAAATGGTAAGCCAGTGAGCTTTGCATCTAGAAGTTTAACATCATCAGAACAGAATTTTTCACAAATTGAGAAGGAACTCTTAAGTGTGGTCTGGTCAACGAGGAAATTTCATTATTACATTTATGGACAAAGGTGTACAATACTTAATGATCATAAACCATTAGAGTCGTTACTTAAAAAACCAATACATGAGGTGCCTTCTCCTAGATTACAACGCTTAAAATTAAAATTGTTAAAATATGATTTAGAATTTAAATATTTGAAAGGTAAACTAATGTTCATAGCAGACTTGTTGTCTCGCTCATATTTGGAATGTAAAGATACTGATGACTCCTATATGTATGAAGTTATTCACTGTGTTGGTCAGGCAAGTTATTTACAATGTACAATTGAAACTAAACAGAAACTAATTTCTGAAACCAAAAAAGATGTAGAACTTGTAAAATTAATAGAATATACGAATACAGGGTGGCCAGAAAAGGGTGAACATATTCCAGATATGATGCAATATTATAATAAATTTAGGTCTGATATCTCAGTTGATGAAAGCTTGGTATTTCTGTGTGAAAAACTTATAATACCTAAGACTATGAGAATAGACATTTTAAAAAAACTACATGAGGGACATCTGGGTATGAATAAGATGAAGAGCTTGGCAAGAGAATTGTATTATTGGCCTAAAATGGGGGATCATATTGAACAGTTTGTAAGAAAGTGTTTGGTTTGTCAAACACATCAAAATAAAAATGTGAGGGAACCCTTGCTATCACACGAAATTCCAGAGCTACCATTTTCCAAATTAGGTATTGATATTATGGATTTTAAAAATAAGAGTTATTTAGTCATATATGATTACTTTTCTAAATGGCTCGACATTAAAATAATCACTAATAAAAGTGCGAAATGTATTAATAATACCTTAATAGATATTTTCTGTATTCATGGGTCTCCGAGTGAAATTGTGTCTGACCACGTTCCATTTGACTCCAGGGAGTGCAGGGAATTTGCCTCTGAGTGGGGGTTTAAGTATACATACTCAAGTCCCAGGTACCCGCAGTCAAATGGAATGGCGGAAAGAGCTGTACAAACAGCTAAAAAACTTTTAAAAAAATGTTGTGAGGATAAAACTGATATTAGAGTAGCTTTACTTCATTATAGAATGGCACCTGTTTGTGGTACTCAATTTTCACCAGCTCAATTAGCAATGAATCGAAACTTAAAAACAAAATTACCAGTTTGCTATACTTATTTGAAACCTAGGATAAATGCAGATGTAAAAATAGAATTTGATAAGTCCCAGAACAGAAATGTAAAGCATTATAACGAAAAAACTAAATATAAGGAAGAGTTCTGTATAGGTCACCAGGTAATGTTTTTAAAGGACCCGAATGTAAATCAATGGTTTCCTGGAAGAGTTGAAAAGAAAAATGGTTTGAGATCGTATGACATTGTAGATAGGGATGGTGTAACATATACCAGAACATCATACCATGTTCGACCTGGATAGTATCTGTATTTTTGTGATTGGATGGATGTGCAGTTCAAAAATTTTATGTGAATTATGCTGACATATAACACACACAGCAACGTTGAAATAAAATTTTGGCAAAATTGTTATTGTAAGATACCCATATCATAATGTAGTAATTAAATATTTTGTTAAGTTAGTAGTTATGAGGTTATTTTAATAAATTTTTTTTTTTTTTGGTAAAGGGAAAGAAAAACATGTAAAGATACTTAGTATGTCTGACAAGTAATATTGTGGGGTTTAGGTGGTTTATATTATTTTAGTGAATTGTTTTTGAAAGGGGAAAGATGTAATGTCTATGGCATGTGTATTGTCTATGCTAGGAAGTGGCACGTCGGCCATATTGTCACTTGGATAAATACAACACTGTATCGGAGTTTGAGGTTAAGATTCTTTAAAACTAATATACAAGAAGTTCCCCTAAATTTGGCCTTTTTATTAACATTACAGAGGCTTCTTTTTAGGGTTCTGTGTTTGGTTTCGACCCCTCAGAAGATCGTAAAAATGTTACTCTTTTATAAAAAAATGCTGTTTATACTTGAAAGTTAGTCTGATTGAACTTGATATTAATAATATAATTCAAGAAAAATTCATGTTCTTTCAGTCAAGTATTGCACTTTATCGCAATTGCAGACCTCACCTGCAACTAATATTTATTGCACTCATAATTAATTTTTAACCTCATGGTTTTAATACTATTTTATGAAAAACGGGATTTTTATCATGAGTTAATTTTGTACAAAAGGAAAACTATGATTGGTATTCTACAGCAGAAACCTAAACTTGTGCAAAATGTTTCGCAATGTTTTAGAAAGCTTCTTTTTTCATGATTAGATTTAGGTTTAAACATTTATTTTCTCAATAGAAAAGAATTTACAAATTCACTTACAGAGAAAATACAATTGCCATTAAGCGTAGGTAAAAGTAGAAACAGTAGAAACAAAGTAGATACATGATACATACTGAACCCTGCGTTCTATCTGACACATACATTTCTTGTTATATTCAAGACCATTATCTCAAAATTCGTTTCCCCGACGTGTCGCAAGACGCAATTACACACAATTTATTTACATATCTCGTTTTAAAAGAGAAAATAATGCATTTTACCGTATAAGAGGGTCCTTTGTCGTTTCTCTAACGAACCAGGACTGATTTATGTGTGTGCGCATTAATTAATAAGGGCGCGTTTATATCCGTGCTCGATTGAATGCAATTAAGCCCAAGTCGTGTAGAACGTGAGCGGTATGGATAAGGTGCAGTCTCATATCCTTAGTTGAACTCTCATGCAATTAGCCGCGTGAACGTGGTACCCTATTTCAAGAGATGTGAAGTCGTAATGAATGAATAAACATTATACGCACTTATAATTACCGTATAGAATAGTTCAATAAATTAGTTCACCAAAGAAAAATGTTGGTTCGGCAATCTTTACTTTTTACTTTTTCATACTTCATCTTTGAAAACATCTTTGATATTGGATTTTCCAAAAATTTTAAAAGTTAAAAATAAAAATAACAACAGCTGTCTGAAGAAGTTATATGCTGGATAAAGATACATTTTATTATCCTATTTCTAGCTATAAGTTTTCCTAAGAAAATAATAATTACTTAAGTAAAAAAGGCCTCCATTATATAACCAGGAAGTATGATTTAGATTTTCAATTTTCATAAATATCGAAAAATACCTAAAACTGTTCATTCACGAGCTGCTCGTTTTCAGCTGTTTGTTGTATGCACCTTAAGGAACGTATGGTTGTTCGATGCACCCACATAGACAGCGGCTGGGCTAAGCGATAAGATCTCGTGCGCTTCGATTGAATCTAAACGAGTGTGTAATTATTTTGTTGTGATAATCGCATCGTTGTTCTCGTGGGTGTTGGTAATTGGGGTCGTGCTGGATAGACACTGTAGTTTTTATCCTGAAATACCTACGCTTAAGACGCTGACCTACGTGAAACAACTTCTCAATCACACTTTGACCTTTTGAAAGATATGAAAACACTCCTCTCCTTTATTTCCTCATAGCTCAAAAGGAGCCTCTTTGAGGTGCACTTAAAAGCCTACCACCACACTGGTCCTAAAAAACAAGTGACACGATACGAATAAGACGAAACTTATTTATTGAAAATTGCGAATAATCTTGCGTGCAATCCAAGTTTTTATTCCAATAAGTACGTTTTCTTACTTAAAAGTTTACTTAGGTACGAAAGTCAGTTAGGCAACATCACAAAACTATCGTATTTTTTTAGTAGTACTATCCATAATAATACAAAGGCTTGGTCGCGTGGAACTGGCACCTAGACTCACCTAGCTTTATGATATTTCAAAGTGGTTCTTGTGATACTAAGTACTGAATAATATATAATTTGACTTTGTTAAAAAAGTAACTATCATCGCTGTAAGCATAATGATGATTATTAGTTACCCACTTACCTCTCTTCTACAAACAAAACATAATATTATCTCATCCCAACCCATAGCTTGTTCCACACAGAACATAAAGTATTATTCTTTTGTAAAAAACCTCGTGATTTATGCACCACACTCCCATAGCAGCAACTATATTATAATTTCAATTTATAGAGCAATACCTCATAAGTGTATTATTAGAAACGCCATTTATAATGTTAAACGATGCAGTAATTGCCTTTGAGTAGTTCTAAAGCTGTATTTAGTTGGAAATAAGCATTGTGTGGAAACACAAATTGGTTATTTTTGGAAATCTACGCTTGATTATTTCGAGCAGGGGAACTAAGTGGACTTCTCCAGGGTTACTTATGTCTTGTCTCTCAATAGTCCTTACATCATTATCATTTTCTTGTCCTTATTTCACTTCATGTGGGCACAATAGGTCACTGGCGCCACTTTCAAAATGCCCTTGATTACTAATTTCTTCAACTTATCCATTCTCTTCACACTACACATCGATCTCAACATTTGCATCTCTGCTGTGGCTTAGAACCATTTAACGGATATTGATGCAGTTTTTACCATCAGCTTTATATTTTTTAACGAAAGGATTATAAATAGAACATATTTAGCGACTCGCCCCGACTTCGCACGGGAAATAATTTGTAAGATCAAAGGTAGTACCTATTCACATTTTTCACCTTATTTCTTATCAAAATTATGCCCAACTTTAACCCAAATTACACTCACTCACTAGTATAACCTTTAGTATAAACGACTGTTAAATGTCTAATAATTAATCTTTATGGATGGTCAACAGGTCACGCTGAACTTGATCACCTGGAACTGGTTATTAAGCTCACTCAAAATGATTCGACTGATAAACGTTTTTCTACTTTGAATTTCTCTGACTAGTATTTTTCCCCAGCTCTTCCCGGGCGCTGGAGCGCCTGGTCCGAATGGTCAGTCTGCGGCGCTGACTGCCGCCAGACCAGACGTCGTTCGTGCACCGGAGACACGCCCTGTTCTGGAGCCTATACCCAGCAGGCTGACTGCGTTGGCGACTACTGCGGGGTTCATGGAGGTTAGTACATTGAAATCTTTTAACTACACTTATTTGAAAGAACTGAGAAGACAGGAATAAGTATAGTTAATTCCTATGGTGGCATAGAAACTTGCCAAGACAATAGTAACGGAGCTTGGACCTTGTCGCAGTTTTGTTATCATTTTGATTTGAGTTGTGGTTTGCGCGCATTATAAGGTAAAATAAGACGTTGAAAGCCATGGAATAACTTCTCGCTTGCACACTTGGACCTTGTCAAAAATATGTAAACAATAAACTTATTTATCGAATATATGGCGAGCAATTTTATATCTTTCGTAAGGTCAAAATTTTAAGAAAAATAAATGAAAGAAAATATATTTCTTTGACAAAAGTACATATGTACGTAACACGTTAACAATAGATAATGGTAGATAAAATATTATGTATAAAGAACGTTCGTTCGTTCTTAAATTTAAGAGCTTAGCTCTCGTCGGGGTTTTGATGCAGTTTTCTCCAATTATGTCTTTCAAATTCTGCCTCTTTGGCTTCCTTATACGACACAGCGACCTTTTCTTTTATCTGGCTCATGTAACTTATTCTTGGCCTTCCTCTTCCCCGTTTTCCTTCAACGAACCTAGCACAATTTCATAGTTGTGTATGAAGATTTATCTCCGGTACTTCGTTTCAACCCGGAGGTCTGCCGTATAATTAATTCAGGTAGGTAAGTAAACGGGATAGTTTTGGTAAACTTAGTTAGGTAACTGAAACGGGCTTGGGGTAAGACGGCGGTCAAATTATGTGGTCCATTATATGGGTTGAGCCTAACATTGTTAACATCCTCAATATACCCATTTAGGTATAAAACAAGACACAGAACTCCTGAATATAATAATAGATTATTTTGTAACCTAGTTTAGTTTCGATGACAAACTTATTAATCCTTCTATTCATATTTCAGAACGGAAAATGATTTAAAACTTTAATCCAAACCAAATCTCAGTGATAAATGACATAGTTAAAGCAGAAGCACAAAGTATTTTTGGCTGAAACTTCCACATTTCCATCTGCGATTAACACGCTATCATACATTATATCTTGAAATATTTCAGACTATAAACAACCCATTTTTCATATCTCCCATTTCCGTCTTTCGTGCTGAAATATGTATTAGTTCAAATTGACATCATATATCACAGCACAGGCAAAAAGTTTATTTTCTTTTTATTCAACGTATTACTTGACGTCTTTCACTGTCTTGAATTCTTTTAAATTTGAAAACTAAACAGAGTCAAACTTCGTCAAATTAACTGTCACGCACGTCGCGCCAGTTCCAGTTCCATGTATCTTCTTTAATAGATTCACAGCTTCTGTCATCACCACAGTGTCATGGAGGTGCTGTCAATCAAAAATAAAACACAGTCAAGTTAGGTAAAATCAAACTGAAGTGTCTAAACATAGGACGGCTGCAACGAATTTCGGGCAAAACTTTATGAAGCCTTGTCATGTGGTTGGTACAAATTATGAAACAGTTCCCCAAGGGACACGACTGTTAATTAACCGGGTTCCGTGAAAAGCTTCTGTACCAGATGCCATTCCTAAATATACACTTCCTTTTCCGCGCTCATAACTATCAAAATGCTAGGACGCCGGTCGCTTCATAACAGGCTATCGACTGTAACTCTACCCAAACCATCCTTACCAGACCTTCTCCTCCTCTCCGTTACCGATAAAGCTCTGTTAAGGTGAAGGTGGAGGAAGGTAAAGCGTGGATCACAGTTATATGGACGCGTTGAAAAGATTCGAGAGATACTAAAATCGGGAGCCATGACCATCTGGGTCATATCATTCTAAATATAGTCAAGGGACTAGAATTTTATGCTGTGCTTACCAACATTTTTGAGGTAAACTTTTATCACCATAATCCTAATGCTTTATGTCTGAAATTGGCCATTATTCTCTATTGTGTAGGCAAGTTTTTGATGGCTGATTGTTATAACACAGTTAAAGTTTATTAGGCAGTTCGACTTTTTGAGATGGTCTTTGTTAAACTCCAATATTGTAGTTGAATCTGGAAGAACGTTGGTTTCGTCAAGAATACAAATCATTATACAAAATAGCTCTACTTGAACAGCATGTCTTTCTATCCGTTAGTAAAGGAAACCAATAAATTGTATTCTAAAACTAATGAAAGCAATAAACACAATCGCATTATTTGAACCGAGAGACCGTAAAGCATTGCTAATCCATTCAAAATGCTAATACAATGTAAACATTCCATATCACAGCCCGAAATCAACAACGAAATGCACAATGTTAAACGATACACATTTTGACTCGTGTTCGACTCCCTTGGCGGTCCAAATTCAATCTCCAAATGGAAAATGATCAGTCGATATTTTGTTTATAATGGCAATAAATCATTCCCGTGTTCCCCGTTGACTTGGTTTCAATTTCCCCACTCTGGTTATCGTGCGTTTGATAAATAGCCCGGAGCCTTGTGAGTTGTTTGGTTTGTACAATTTCTTCTTCTTCGCTTTCGATTTCCTCGCTAAATAAACCCGCAATGTACTGTTTGTTTGCAAATTGCTTTTGTTTATCTTCGGCTGCAGATTGATTGTTATTTAGCGGAAGGAAGTTGGGGTTTTATTTCATAGAATATTTTGCAAGATTGATGATGTCCACCGTTTCGTAAGAACTCAGTAGAAATATAACTAGATATCTAGAAGAGTCACTGCAAAGTTGAAAGGAATTCAACTTAGTTTCTCTTACTTTATGAAGACATTTTGTATGCCTTTTATGTCAATTTGTTAAATATATACCTATTTATCCACTAAACTGTATCAACAAAATTCAACACTGTACAAATATATCAGAGAATTTAAAATATTCCCACTTTTCATGATATACCCATTCCGAAGCATATTTCCATGCGAACCCTCAAACATTTTATAGCCTGTCCATTACTTAGTGATTCAAGTATTACCATTGAATGTGGACCATCAGTAAATTACCCACATGAAAGGTGGTCTGAATGCAAAGAACGCTGTGGAGGCATTCATTCGCACGTTTCCCACCTCGGTCCTACTTCATTAGCCTAATTGCCGCTCACAAAGGGGAAATGGTGGGATGGAAATGGTGAAATTTTATAGCTCTTCATCTTTTGTTGCCTAAACCTCGAGATGTAGTGCTATGTTTTCTTAGGAGCCCACTTTTAATTCAATGCTACTTAATGATGAAATTTTGAAAAGGCTAATCAGAATTAAGCAGAAATATGATACAGATTTAGCTTTTGCAAGCGCGTTTGTGAAATAATAAAAATGCCCAAACATTTTCTAGCCAAAGCTTTGTAGAAACAGTAATAAATACACTCGCATCAATCGAACTATTGAGATGGAAAAATCCCAAATCCGGTCATCGGATGCAAACTGCAACAAAACTGGACAAAGAAAAATTTAACTTGCGAAAACTCTTTATTTGCGAAGAATTTATGAAAAACTGCAAGTATCGTTTTTATAGTTTAATGTTTTAAATGTGGTTTCAGTAGCACAGCAGTTTCAGGTGCATAATTGTTGTATTTTTTATAGAAGTGACATTTTAAATACAAGTAATAAATACTGCAAAAGAAAATACCGTCATTAATGTATTGTTGCCATTATAGAAACCATTTTAACTTATATTTTACGTTGGTTTTATCGTTTGAGATTAAATTTATAGGCTTTAACAGTATACGTAATTTAGAAACTTTATAGTTATTATAAAATACTGCATGCTTGTTATTCAAAAGTGTTAATAATTCATTATCAAAAGGTTTATTACCATTTTCGAATGGTCCATTTGTATGTGTCGTCGCTTCCGCTATAGAAGCGATTTCGATTTGTAAAATATCGAGGTGATTATTAATATTCAAACTATTATCTAATCTCCGTGTGAACTGTAGAAACGTTTTCCGTAAATGTGGAACGCATAAATTTTCATTAGTTAAATGGTTATTGTAACATTTGGAATACTTTTCGTTGACCTCTGTTGAAATTCGTAGATTTTTTATCAATCGCATAGTTTGAGGTTTTTAGCTATAGAGTGGTAGATCATAGTCGTTTATAGCTGTAAATGTATCGTAAGTTTGGACAGTCTATAGATTAATGAATAAGCAAGCATTGGTAAAATCCAATTTATATGCGATGCAGCCGTCATTATCGGAGGTGGGTCCCGTAAATGATTTGTTGTGATTTCGTCGAGAGAACGCAGCGGGCGATCGCAAACTGCATACACACATTCCCGTCTTCCACAGGATTTTCATCTTTATGGTGGAGCTGTAGAGGTGGGATTGGGCTGAGATGTGCAGTCGGAGAATTAAATTCCACCAGCCCTCCTACCACGTTATGGGCAAAACGACAAGGGTTTGTAAATTTCGACGTTTCCTATCTCGGATCTCTGCATCGGACACAAATATACGAGCGGCGTGGACGAATGTTTACATAGAGAACAAATTTCGAAATTAATCCGATAAGCTCTCACTAATCGTGGTAGAAATCAATTTTATACGAGTAACTGAGCACTAAGTACTGTGCGGTTGAAATGAAGTAGCGGATGTGTCTTGATTTATTGAATTTCAAACATCGGTCAGCAATAAACTTTGTGGGGACTTGAAACTTGTTTATATTAGAGATTTATTGATTTGAACAGTTTACTGCGTTGCGCCATGTTAAGGCTATAGATGGATATGACTGGTTCTTTTTAAGACTATAGATCAATTTAATACTTCATTGGTTCAAGCATGAGTGATATTAAATTGAATATGAGTTTCATTCGATCTCTTTATGCACCTATAAATCGAGCACAGACCCGTTAATTATTTACCGGAGTATGTGTCTTAGGCCCGTATTCTATTCTGTTTATGTAGCAAATGCTCAGTGGTTTACCTTTTTTGTCGTCATTTAATTTAAGTTGAACTGTACCTTTTAATTTTAAGTTGACGCAAAATAAATTATTTCTATTCTATTCAGAAACAGTGATTGAGTCTGAGGCGAGCCCCAAGTAAAGACTTTGACATTTTTCCATGGAGAACTGTTAAAAAATCTATGCTTGAGAGTGCTTGGGGGTCGACTCAGATCAAGCACTGTTTCTGAATACGGCCCTTAGAGACTGGTAAAAATAGGGCAGGTTTAAGCTACTTCTAATTTTAAAGGTTTTGAGTCAGGATACTATAACTATCTAAATTCAAGTGTAAAACACATTTTTTTTATAATTTAAAAACATTTTTATTTTCAGCCTTATGGCATCAATTCTATGTATTAAATTTCACTATCAGAAGTCTTCATTGTAAAGTTAGGGTCACGTCGTTAAGTTAGTTTGATCTTGTTGAAAACAGATAATATTATCTCATTACAAAACAGAAGGCCTACCACAAGCTCTGTCTGGCTCTGTCTCTGGTTTTGAGTCTGTGTGAGTGTTCACTAAATATATCCTATCAAAACGTCACACACACAATGTAATAGTTACATTGGTGAGCACTCACACAGACTCAAAACCAGAGCCAGACGGAGCTTGTGGGAGGTCTACATCACACAGTTGCTATTTCATTACATCTGTGTGGCTGCGCACGTATTTATTCCATTCAATATAAACATTTTCAATAATGATGATAATGACTTCAATGTAACATACGTGTCTTTCATACAGACGTTATATTTTATAGCGAGGCGTGATGTCTAATGAAGCGTTGCGTGCATTGAACTGTAACGTATTTTTATTCATGATGTACATAGACTACTTAAAGAATAACTCTCAGCTCAGTTGGTATTATGCTCTGCTTTCTGCGCTGTTGGTCGTGGGTTCGATCCCCACCGAGAACAAATATTTGTGTGATGTTTGTTTTCTGTCTGGGTGTTGTATTATATTATGGTATTCTCAGTATGTATTTACAAAAAAATATATAAGTATCATTATAAGGTTCCCTTAATACAAGCTCTGCTTAATTTGAGATAGTATTGTATGGATTTTTCACAATATTTCTTTATACTGTTGTATTCTACTACGACTCAATTTGATTCATTGTTAGCTAAGCTTACAAGAGCTGCCAAAAAACTTATGCTAGCTATAGCTCAGATTGTTTTTTGTAAATTATACAAAAAATTTAGGCAATTTATTCAATTATATTTTTCTTATATTTGCATCGATTAGAAATTAATTTCCATTTTTATGTTTTGTAGTGCTTTAGTAGACCACTTACCTACTGTTAGCACTGGTTATGAATTTGAATAGAGTTATTTATACTATTGAGTTCATTGCATTTTTATCATGTTCATACATTAGTCCAACTAAAAAACGTTCATTGCTGTGAAGTAGGTCAAATTGCATTTTATTTATCAGCTTTTATTGATAAACTAACAACAGCCCGAGGCTTCTTTCACGTGGTGGCGGTTAAACATCAATATTTAATTTAAGCGCTTTTTCTTTTGGTCTCGTTCATTCTCTTTGCTTCGTTTTTCGGGTCGAAAAGTAATATGATATCTTAAAGTACCAGTAGGTTCCAGAGAGGAAAAAAGAGATGAAAAGAAGAAGGGCACTAGTGGCCTAGTGGTAGCGGCCCCGCCTCCGATCCTAAGATCGTGGGTTCAAATCCATTCGTGTACCAATTAGTTTTTCTGCCCAAAAAAATAATATAAAAATAATATGAAAATATGCGTCTCTTTGAGGCGCACTTCAAATCCTTTCACCACACTTGGTTCGAACGAATCACTGACACGATGATAAGAAGAAATAGGTTCCAACAACACAATCTGTGCCTCACACTATACAAACTTGCATGCTTAAAACCAAATCACTCGCAATTGCATTCCTCATTCAATTTAGTACATTTTATTTCTAAGAAACGCTTGTAAGAATGGGCATTTGACACGACTTGAATGAATTCATTCTAGTACCCTCTTATCTCATTCTGTTCTTTTTGAATGAGCTATAAACCTATTTCAAAGAACGTTGAATGAAGTCATCGCAGTCGATAGCTCGATCACAATCTATTTGCTACATGCTGCCTGAGTAATTAAAAGCTAGGCGTGGCTGGTGTGTTACGCAGTGTACCGAAACTATTATGATTTAACGATCGTACTTACAAAACTCGGTCCAAATATAATCAGTGTTTAAACTATCTTCAATGGGTAATGATCACAGTGGCACAGTTTTTTTTTAACAATGATACAAATTGAGTAACTTTTCATATGAAAGCCACAGTATTTTTGGTTAAAATTAAACTTTAGCGCATTAGCATAAAAGGCACGTTATTGATGGACTTGCTTTGTGAACTTATGCAATTGTGATTGACATCATATAAAAAAACAGTAGGGACCGAGCCGTAGTTTGTTGCCTGTTCTTCTAGGCTTGGTCGCATGGAACTGGCACCTAGACTCACCTAGCTTTAAGACGTTTCAAAGTGATTCTTGCAACCCTACTGGATAAGGACTCTTTTGATTTTGATTTTGAGCTACCATTCCACAGGCCCATCACTTTTTCTCATTGACACGAAACCATAAGAACGAACACCGACATTTTTGTTTATAAAATATATAAAGAGCCATGTGGAACAAACCTTTGTAAAGGGGTGGGCTACGTAGTGCGCTCAGTTCCGAACGATACGTAAAACTACAGTGGCGGTGCACATAGTTAAAAATAGTTATAAACTTTAGCTTTCTGTTTTCTGTGCTATTACTCCATGATCCTCAGTCGAGTGGAAGACACCCTTAAATCTAACCAGCGGTTTTCTTGAGAGCGTCTCAAGGAGAGTAGAAAACTTTCCTTGGGATGCTCTACTTCTACGATCATTTTTATTAGTTCCATGTTTTGAATCGTTATTATATACGCTGCAATAACATCAGGTAGGTAGTTCATTTGCTTATGCCATCACTCGTTTTATTTTTATAAAATAAAATCAGCAGCGTGGATCCACTGTCAACCAGTAGGCCTACCAAAAGCTCTGTCTGTCTCTGGCTCTGGTTTTGAGTCTGTGTGAGTGTATACCAGTGTATACTTATATATATATATATATTCTGTGTGTGTGACGTTTCGATGTAGGATTTATTTAGTCTCTCACACAGACTAAAAAACAGAGACAGAGCCAGACAAAGCTTGTGGTAGGCTTACAGGCCGTCAAATAACTGACTTCGTCTGAGAGACGTCATCTTCGTTAACTAAACCGCTCCTATCCATATTAGTGTAAACACACCCTAAGTTCTAACTGGGAGATGAAACTTCGTCGAAATTACCTTAGTGTAATTGTGACAGATTGAAGTGTAAGTTCGTCTGTTCGTAGATACAGTTTCGGCTCGTGAATTTAAGCTAAGTCAGACTTAGTTCCCCCATCTTCATTCCATCATCTAACTACTGGTTTATTGAAACATGGATGACATACCTACCTACGCACTGAGTTCTTTCCCCAATTTTGAAGCCTTCGGCACAATACATCTAAGCATTCTGTGGTGGCGATCTATGAAGCGCTGACAAATGACGTTGTTATATTTGACAGTGTTTCACTAATCGCCACCGCGGAGAACGCTTAGATGTGCGCAAAGCAAAGTGTTTAGTTAGTACTAGAGTGGAACATTATTAATTTTCGCCTTCTTTTTACCCTTATTTTTCTGTCTCTGTTTTTATTAAAAATAATAAAATTACCCTTTATGTAGTTATTTTTTAGGCATAAATATCGTTGGTTTTGCTTAGTACTTACAAAATACCATCGCTGTTCATTGATTTACCGTTGCATTTTATTTGCTCAGAGAATAGATAGAAATTGAATACGATTTGCATCAAATCAATGATCACATACAATACACGAAGAATTACTGAATTGAACGTCCCGAGTTCAGCTGCCAAGAAACTTTGTCTCGCTTTTTCGGTCTAGACTCGGCTATGGAACTTTTAGTACGAATACTTTGCAAACATAGCTTTCAAATGAGGGTATTTTAAACTTTTAAAATAACGATCTGTATGCTAGTATGCTTCAACACTACACACATGCGTAAAAATTTAAGGTCTATGTTTGTACACTTTTGATTAGGTGCAAAAATTACAAACATTTGAAAACCGTCTAACAAGTAGTCACTCGCACATTTCATTGTTTTGAAAAAGGAAAATAACATGAAGAATCGCATTAACAAAGTACGGTTGTAAGCAATAAATATATAAGTTTTTCAGCTTTCGTAGAGCGCTTCTCTTTCTGACGCACACCGCGCTCTATGAAGCCGAAATTAACCATTGTGCAATATTTGCCTACTTACCTATACCTATAGTATAAGCAAAAAATATAATTGTCATCTAAACATATTTATTTTCCTATCTTAAAGTTTGCTTAAGTACGAAAACAAGAAACATAGGTACAAGTTAGGTACAACATTAGGCGAGATGGTACTGCGATAGGTACTGCATATCGCCCAATAATATTTGACGAGCTGTTCAAATACATCTTATTGGATAAAAATACTAAAATAATAAAAATATTCCTAGCACACTGTTGAAGAATACTTCACGTTGTCTGTAATAAAAGGAATATTATAAAACGCCACATGGGACTAGTCCCGGCACCTCCTCAAAGAGCCGTTCAGTTCAGAATCTACATTCAAATCGTATTCATCCCCCGTGGAGTCGTTAAAATCATAGCTCTCAAACTACTCGTACTTATCATATAAAAACCAGCGTTATCGTAAAAACTGAGACGCGATGACATTAATCTGTATATATTTAAAATGTTGTGACTGACTGACTGATCAACGCACGCTCTTAAAAGCCCCCTAAAAAAGACTATCAACTTATTTAGCCCTCACTAAAATTAGGGTAGTCCTGGTATAAAATTGATCCCCTTCCATTATTTTTGTATGTCGTGAATTTTGTAAAGGCCAATTTAGAGACCACCAGTTTACGACCAGCAGTGCACATAATTCGGGGTGACTTTTTTTTTATATTAATAGCTAAGCATTTGGCTGCCATCACACCTGATGGAAAAAAAGGATGCAGCCTAAGATGGAGCATGCTTATAGCCATAATCCACCTGTTCACTATTGTCTTAAAAGTTCCCAAATTGTAGCGTTCCGGAAATACTGACGGCGGAAAAGAGTTCCACTCCTTGGCAGTTCGTACTATAAAAGTGGAGTCAAAGCAAACCTTCCAAAAAGAGAAAGATATATTTCTTCAACTTACGTTACTAACTTTCTAGCTGATGATAGAAAAGAAGGTGCTAATAATAAGTTCGAGAATTGTGAAAAGATGTATAAAAATTATCAACATGAGTAAAGTCGCAGGCTTTTATAGCAAGTAATATTAAAAGGCGCGCATCCAGAAAATTTATCGAATGCTTGTGATAAAATTACAACCAACCTAAACAAATTTGCCTCTTATTGCAGAAACAATAAAGACCATATTGCTTGCGAATAAGCGAATCACAATCTTAGTTTTGTTTTTTATAACAAATCGTTAAAAGCTTATCATGCAGGTGGCTTATTTGTGGTTATTTTTATGTTACTGTTTTCGAAGTCCTTAAAATATTTTTTCCCACGTAATAAAAGTTTGCAAGAAATGGAAACTTGGTTAAAAGTGATTTATGTCTCTTTGTCTAAGCTAAATGAGTTGTAACCGTGAGTGATGAAGCTAAGTTTGAGGGCTCATAAATAAAAGACTTTTGTATGGGCAAGTATGAATCATGTTGCATTATAATTGATCATCGCAAACTTGGGCGTATTCCTTTGTACTTAAAAAAAAAAATTGAAAAAAGAAGCATGGTCGGCACCGCATTAGCACCAACCCTGGTGTTGTAGGTGTCTATGGGCGACGGTGACTGCTCTCCATCAGGTGCCCGTCTGCTCGTCTACCAGCTTCTATTGACACAATGTGTAGTAGCAGACATTTATTCGACACTAAAAAAACGAACAAATAATATTTTTTCTCAATGTTAAAAATGTTAAACGTAAACTATGGTTTTTTATAAAAGATTCATAAAATAATATTTTAATATTTCTAATATTTAATCTATAATATTTTAAGTTTGCACTCTGTAGGCCTACCATGAGCTCTGCCTGGCTCTGTCTCTGGCTCTAGTTTTGAGTCTGTGTGAGTGTTGACTAAATAAACCCTACGTCAAAACGTTACACATACAGTATATTAATGCACTGGTGAGCACTCACACAGACTCAAAACCAGAGCCAGAGACAGAGCCCAACAGAGCTCATGGTCGGCCTACTGCTCTTAGATAGTGAGGTTATTACATTGTCTGTAGTGTATAATTATGCAAAAACGACGCGAAAGTGTCAGCGGGAAAACTGATGAGAAATTAGAACGCTTTCATACATTTTTGCCAGGAATAAGCCTTTCTTGTTCTCTTTCGTGGCCTAACCATATGCATATACCTAGTTATATTGAGCAGTCTATTATGTGAGTGAAGAGTGGCAAAATTTTTAGCTCCTCCCAAAGGCATAGCTTCTTTGAAGCTTCACAGATAGACTAGGCTGGTTTGGAACAGATAGGCATTATGCTCAACTAGACCAAGAAAATATCAATGGGTCCAACCCAGGTCCAACCTCAATCTGACATCTCTGACGCCAAAATCTCGTGACAGCCACCTAGTTTTTGGGCCGAGATCGACGTCGTTTTCCATCGCGAGATTTTCTTGATCAAATCAAGCATAAAACCGTAGACCTTATCTCGCTACTACTTTCTACTTGAGCCCCGCAGTATCCATGAACAGGTGGACTATGGCTAAGCATGCTCCATTTTAGGCTGTATACTCACCTTCCATCAAGTGTGATGACAGCAGATATTTAAAAAATGCAGGCTTCCTTCAAACACCTAACCTCTAACCAGATGTATTTGTCCACAGTGGCAGCTCATAGCGACATTCCACTCTACATCGGCATCGCAGTCGCTGTGGTGGTGTTCCTGGCCGGAGCTGCTGTGGTCTACAAATTGCTGCAGCGGAAGACTAGAGACCACTCGTTATACACCATGACGAGAACAGGTAAACCATTGAACTAGAAAAACAATGATAACATTGCAGTTTAAGCCCTCGTGAAAAACAAGATACTTTTCGATTGGCAAACGTTATTCCGGTATACCACTAGGTTAGCTGTTCAAAGTTGCATGATCTTGTGATTTAATTTCATAAAACTTCAGTCTAGTCTTCAAGATTATGTTCATGTTTCTTTTTTGTGTTGTCAAAACAGATTTTCAACCAGAAATGTACCCGACAGTCGAGAAGCAGTCGCTTTCTCTGGCTCCAGATTTGATGCAGCACCGTCCTCCAAGATACGAGCATCCACCTATCGATACCAGAGCTGAACACCATTATGATGTTCCACATCTTACAAACAGGTACCTACATAAAGATTTCCAGAATTCAGGTTTTTGAAGGTACAACAAAATTTCTATGAATTCAAATTGCGATGCTTTCCATAAATTGTTCTCATTTGGCAGATTCAATGGCTTTGCTGTCGTAATACTGACCATAATGTTGCTTCATTATTTTATTACGGCTAGTGGAAAACAGTGCTGATAAATGGTGTCTTTGAAAATTTCAATTCCCTCTTTCCATCACCATCATCAGCGTGAAGAAGTCCACTGCTGGACAAAGGCCTCCCATACACTTTTCCAGGAAGAACGATTCTGAGCCCTTTCCATCCAGTGACATCCCGCGATCTTAACAATGTCCTCGGTCCATCTGGTGGATGGATGCCCTACATTTCATCTTTCGATTCGTAATCGCCATTCGAGAAACTCCCCCTCCCATCACTCAACTTTTATTCCTTCTCTAGTAACCGAAAAATGGCGACCACGACTAGATGTAATTATTTGAAAAGGAAAACAGGTTGCTTATATTTGTTTGCAAAACACGGAGAAAGTTTCGAGTGCCTACGTGAAAATTTACAAGAACCTAACACGCCCAAGTTAGAAACCTACTGTGTTTTTGCTGATAGTTCACTTTCTCTTTAGCTGTCGGGTTCTTTAGCATTTGATAAATAATTATACATTGTACTCAACAATCCGAAGACTTTCTTTGTTTACAATTTCATATCTTCTAAACTTCACGTCATGGTAGTAACTCTAGGCACTGAGACGATGCAATCAGTAACAGCCAGTTCAAAACCTGAGGCCTAATGTGTTTTAACTTTGCAGCTACGCATCCCCGGTAGACCACCAGGTCACACCCTGCGCGTCCAGCAAAGGACAGAGTGATGAATACGACGGAAAGCCTTACAGCGAATCTGAACATTCTGTATCAAGCTGTTTCACAAGCTGTAAGTAGAGCTATTTCACTGTTTCAGCTATTTTTGAGATTTGCAAGATTCCTTTGCGAAACTCTCTCAATGTTTAAATTTTCCAAGAACTTTGCTCTAAAGTCTGTCATTATTGTTGTACCGCATTATGCTACACGTTCTTTTATTATACTTTGCTATGCTATCATGTTGTTTGTATCTGCAGAAGATTATTCTAGACGATTGACTTCAGCCTCTTTTCCAGCTGGCTCAATGTATGACGCCGCGAATGAATCAGTCACACTCCAACTGGCTGAACTAGTCTCCAACTCTCCTACCTCCCAATCCCTCTCAGTGTCAAGTGGTGGAGCCAGGCTAGCCCTTCCAGCAGCAGGGGTAGCCCTCTCAGTGGCCGAAGGAGCCCTCAGCAGAGGACGAAGGGAACAAATCTACGTCGCAGTAGTCAAGGACGACCGTTACAGACCACGCCTCGGAAAAGGTAACCCCACATCAAGTTATTCATACATTCAAATCAGGTTACCAAACTCTCATTATTCCCAGCAGTATTTATTAAACCCTAAACGATCCTATGAATATTAAAAGCGTTTTGACTTGGTAAGTTAATAAAAACAAATTGATTTTGCAACGCGATAGAGAATCTTTGAATTAACTGCTGGTATTTATGTTGAAAAATGTAGGCTGCCCGAGGCATGCGCCAACCGCACCTATACTCGCTCTATTAAACGTATCGTATTATAAGACAAATTTCGCCCTGCAGGTATCACGCAACTGAGCCCGGTAGTTAAGTGCGGGCCCCCGCGTCTCCAACTGAACAAGTCAGTCATCCTACAAATTCCACACTGCGCTAGTCTCAAACACGGCTTTTGGAACCTGTCTCTGTACGCCATAGATCACAACAAACAACCCGACGGAACCCCACCTCAATGGAAGAAAATCGTCGGTCTCGGACAGGAAACGATCAATACGCCTGTATTCACGCAGCTAGACAGTGATAAAATATTCTTAGTGACGGACATGCTTTCAACCTTTGTGTTGGTAGGTGAAAGCTTCAGTGGAAAAGCGGTGAAAGAGCTTCAATTAGCGATATACGCCCCCGCTGCGCTGAGCGAAACCAGTCCCGAATACAATATCAGGTTGTACGTGTTCGAAGACACGCCGTGCGCGGCCTATTATTGCCAAGAACAAGAAAAGAAACTCGGAGGCGTCCTACTCGAGCGACCGAAAACACTTTTATTCCAAGACGGAGGGTCCAACTTATGTTTGAGTTTGGATCACGTGAGTCCGGGCTGGAAAGTGAAGCCAGGCATCGGTTACCAGGAAATTCCATTCCAACACGTCTGGTGTTCCAATTACAACGCCTTACATTGCACCTTCGCATTAGAAAGGACTCACGACTGCGACAACATAGACTTTACCATGTCAGCATGTCAGAGGACCAATCCCTCCTACAAGCAAACGTTTAGAATATCGCTCGAGGATGTTCGAAGCCGGTCGCCTCGAGGGCGATCGCCGCGCGCTGAATCACAGCGCAGCTTCAACATTACCGAAAATCTGTTGGAAGCTCGAATGTGTAGAAGCGAGGAAGGAAGCGATAGTAGCGCGAAACGCAACGTTCCTGTAGTAGTGAGCGAGGCGGGAGTCAACGAATGCCCTGGCGAAGGGCCGTTCAAGCTTAGTGCTCGGATAAAGCGTCAGTTGTGTTCAGTGCTGGACCCGCCTAATAGTAGGGGGAACGACTGGCGCGCACTCGCGGCTCGGCTCGGGGTCGATCGGTACACGACGTGGTTTGCTACCAAGAGTTCGCCAACGGAGGCTATCCTGGAGCTGTGGGAATGTCGCGAGCGTGGTGCCGGTGCCATGGCTGCGCTCGGCGCCGCGCTCCGACAGATGGAGCGACATGACGCAGCAGACTTGCTGCAATCTCGCCCTTCATGGTTATAAACTATTCTGACTAGAATCATTTTGAATGTAGAAGTGTACAACTCGACCAAGTTAAGTTTGCACCTCGCGTCGATTACGTCACACTAACGCTTAGGTACGGTCTGCAAAAAAGGATTCGCTATGACTTTAAAAAAGTAAGCAGATGTTAATTAGATTTCACTATGTATTTATTATTTTTAACTAGTATACATAGATACATTAAAATATACATAAAGAAATTAAGAGAAAAACCTACTGTTTATTGGTTCGATGTCTGACATTTTGCTTTCACTCATATAATTGTAGGAATCATCCCTTGTAATCAATTAATTGTACATCAGTAGTAACAACAAAATTTCAACAAAAAACTTAACTTAAAATTCAACGGATTGGGCGACTAAAACCCATAATGAAGCGTGTCGGCGACAAACATGCTAACCGTACTGACGCGACAGGGCGCTCGCGGGGAGGTGAACGGGGAAACGGGCGGGGGGCCGCATTCCAGCGAGGTGCAAACTTATATTGGTGGAGTTTAGTTTGTTATAGTATAGAAAGTATAGCGGCCAGCGGCCTTTGTGAAATTTCGGTAGTATATTTTGTATAAACTATTCCACGCTGTAGATAAGCGAAGAATGAATTATATTAGCAATAATAGTGCCTACAATCTTGAAAAGAAACATGCCGACTCGTTGGCTAGCCGTTGGTTATTTGTTAATTTTGATAGTGTTTGAGTGTTTATTGTAAATTGTATTATGTCGCCTTACTTTTAGGATTGCTTGAGTTTTGTGCTTGATGTTTCGAAGTTTGTGCCAAATCAGTGATGCTACGGCATTTGGCAATAATTGATAGTGTGAGCTTATTGTAAACATGGAAACTGAGTTTTGTTCCTTATAGTCTCTTCAAACGTTTACAGAGAAGCGGCAAATACGAAGAACAGTTTTTAGTAACATTGAAAAATACCCATTTTTTGTATCCACATTGTAAAAGGAAAAACTTGGCATTTTAGCATGACGTATTCTTTGTGGTTCAAATAATTATTCATTTTAGATGTAAAGTTTTAGCAAAAATCGTATTCTACTACAAGAGTATTTATCCCCACGTTGATGCGAATCTCAATTTTCCCCTTAGTGCTTGTACGTAACCGAGTTTCGTAACCAGCTACGTAAAAGTTTTTTTTTATTCATAAAGTTCTGTCATACATTTCTAATTTCGTAACCTGGTTACGAAGCAAGACAAGAATCACGTGTATCATGTCTTCATTCACCACTAGTTACGAACAAGGAAAGTTTCTTGTGTTTTTTGCCTATAAATAAATTAACTTTGTCAGTATAGACTTCAACTGCATTTAATCACTATTTCATCTTTTCTATGTCTACTAAGATTGCGTAACTTGTATATAAAGTCTAGATTGTAAATATGTATTAGTGCGAAGGTTTTATTGTAATTAGTGAATAATTTTATGTTTTTTATGAAATAACCGTAACAACGATCATTTCAGTTTTTATACAAAAAAATATAATTTAAAACACATAGCTCTAATAATAATAATATGTATAATGCCGTGCGTTAATATAAATGATGGCAAAAGTTGCTGACGTCATAGAAATATAAGATATTATAGCGTATGTGGTCACTTAAATATTTGTATAGAAAGCACATCGTAATATGGCTTGCTATAATTTATATTATATATTATAGCTGTAAGTGTGACGAGCTTGAAAGGGATTTTTTTGACTATAAATTGCTAGTTTGCACTAGTATAAGTAACTCTGGTGACGGAATATAGCCTCCGTGTAATTAGTCCACTACACTCTGACTTTTTTTTGTTGAACATATTTCCATATTTTTACATTCACTAATTATAATAAGACCTTTGAAAACGTAGAAAACAATAAAATAACCATGTTTTGTAAAGTCGTAGCCACACAACTGACGGCCGCGTCCCAACCGTCAAAACAGCACGACAGGCCGTCAGCCGTGTGACAGCGACAAATGGTGTTTGCATCGCTGTAGATGATATTATATTTTTGTTAACGTGATGACTATTAAAATAAATGAATCTGTGATAATTAAATAATATGAAATAAATTATGTTTAACTGTGGCCTTTGTGGTTTATTTCAGCATTTTCAATTAATTGAAACTGTGGTTTTATTTGTTGAAACATTATGATTATGAATAGCTTTTACCAACGCAATTTGTTTAAGTAGTTATTCGATGGCATTAAAATTTCCAGCATAGAATAAACAAACTGAAATAATCTTCCATAAAATCAAACATTTGAATACATTCATTCAAATTATAAGAATTTAAGGTTATTTTGTTGGTGACATTTTATTAGGTAAGAAGAAACTTAGAGACGACCTAGTTGCTCACCCGAGTTCTCTAATTAGTTTTCACTCCGCGTACAATAACATTCTGATTTACCAATAACAACACGGCACAAGAATCCTGTTCCGCGCGCCGTCATCTTTACAAACAGACCCATTTAAATTCCTGACTGTCTCTGCAAGCAAAACAAACGAAAACTTAACCACTTAGATACGCTTTAAAATCTTTAAATCGTCAATTTTAAGAGACATGGCGTGACAGCCGAAGAAATTTTGTAAATAATGTAGGTTTTATCTGACAAAAGCGGCACATGTAAATAAGGTGTGGGGCATTGTGACGGTAATGTGGGCAGGTGTGAGCTTGCCTTTATGCCGGCGCGGATAGCGGGCCTGTGACCGATTGGGGTGCGGCGGCAGTTCCAGCGAGACAAAAGTATCTACCTACCAATGTACTTTAGGTAATGTATATTGTGTAAGGTAAGCTTAAAAATTGAAAAGATTTAATACTTGTGTGGCTAATACATTACCAGACCAATTAAAAAATATTTTTTTCTTAACACCTTAAATATTTTTTAAAAATTCTACTATCTTAAATTTAGAAAATCATCATGATCAACCAACTAATTGGTGTTTCTACAATTGGATGTGAACTCTCCCAAGACTTAAGTCTAACCACAATTTATTTACCACCTTGCCCAAAGGTAGATATTACAGTTTTGAGAAAGAGGAGGTAGTAAGACAGAAAGAGATAAAGTTCTAAAGCGAACCAAAATAAATTTCTAATTTTAAGAGTGGGGATGTGTATTTGTTTCCTCTGACTACCTCCTCTGTGTGGTACTTGGTATCAAGATTATTTGAAGGGATATTAAATAAATATTGACCGTGCCCCATATCAATTTTTTATCTCAACAGATTGCCGGTGTTGTAAAATCGCCAACTGTAGCACACACCTAACACATTACGGGCATACATTTAAATACCATTATAACGCCATTCGGTCAAGGGTTATAAATAGGCAGGTGCAGCTATAAAATGCACATTACTGCTACTAGCGTTTTTTGTGGGGTAGGGTAGCCATTCACACAAGGTTAACTGTCGTTTTGGGTGATAAAAGTTAGGCTTGTGTTCTGTGATATAATTCTCTATACCTAATACGTCTTCTTCTTGTCGTGTCACAATTTTTTTTGAACCAGTGTGGTGAAAGGATTTTAAGTGCGTCTAAAAGAGAATTATTTCGTGCACTTGACACATGCTTTCGATTTTTTTTTGGTTCTATGACATGCTAGTTTTATTACGATGTTTTCCTTCACCGTTTGAGAGTAATACTTACTGGTAAGTGCGAATACATTTTGGATAGAGAAACTCATTGGTGCATGACTGGATTCGAACCCACGACCTTAGGTTCAAGAGGCAAGGCCACTACCACTAGGCCACCAGCGCACTCAATGTATGTAGTATGTACTTGTAGGTAGTGGGTTCGATCCCTACCAGGGACAAAAATATTATAGTGTGTGTGTACTACTATTAAACTATTCTACTATTAAATGTAAACTATTAAATTATTAGTTTTTATTATTTATTTTATTAAATAAAGCACAAAAGATACAGCATTTTCTACCAGACAACCTTTACGAGTGAAAAACAGTGAGCATAATAATCTGAAATTTGCTCAAATCTCAATTGTGACGTATTGTTTTAAAATACGGACTACTCAACTTAATTCCAAAACCAATGGACCTAAAGGAAGTGGGAGCATTGACTCCTGTAGGCCTACCATGAGCTCTGTGTGGCTCTGTCTCTAGCTCTGGTTTTGAGTCTGTGTGCGCGCTCACCAGTGTATACTGTGTGTTTTGATGTAGGATTTATTTAGTCAACACTCACACAGACTCAAAACCAGAACCAGAGACACAGCCAGACAGAGCTCATGGTAAGCCAACTGTTCCACACCACCACTGACTTCCTCTATAATTAATCAACTGAAGGCAAGTGAATATTGGTAACCATTCACTTCAACCCTTAGATTCAACCCCTACTTTGTGCGGCTTCCGAGACGCCTTACTATGCTAAGGGTCTGAGGGAGTGAAATGTCGACTAATCAATCGCAAAGGGCAGACGGTGACAAAAGGACAGTGGGGTGACAACCTTTTGAAGATTCTGACAAGGGCACCGGTAAGTCTTCGACCAGTAGTACCACAAGCTCTGCCTGGCTCTGTCTCTGGCTCTGGCTCTGAGGCTGTGTGAGTGTTGAAAAGATAAATCCTACGTCAAAACGTCACACACACAGTATTATACACTGGTGAGCACGCACACCGACTCAAAACCAGAGCCAGAGACAGCCAGGCAGAGCTTGGTAGGACAGGTTTACCGCATACCACCTTTTAATGCTTGTTCCAACAAGCAAAGACGCAAGTCAAAACCAGTGCCAAAACTCAAAAAACTTAAAAGCTATGCTGTTATAGTGAAAAAAATTGCCAATTTGTTCGTTCTGATTTACAGCAACGATTTATTAAAATAAATGAAGCCGTAAATTTCACTCGCGTCACGCAAAATAAACATAAAACTATGATACGGAATTTTTCGTCCACAATAATTTACACTGGGATCCTCTTTCCTCGCTGACAGATCACGTCTGTGGTTAATGACCAACAGTTGACCGCTGTGCTAACCGACTTGTCAAACTTAGAAACAAATTTTAGCCCATAATCAGTGCGTGTTGCCAGTGATGACTTGTGGAACTGAGACGTGGTCGCTAACTATAGGCCTCGTGCACAAGCTCAAAGTCGCGCAACGATCTATGGAGAGAGCTATGCTGGGAGTTTCACTACGTGATAGAATCAGAAATGAGGATATCTGAAGAACCAAGGCCACCGACATAGCTCGTAGAGTAAGTAAGTTGAAGTGGCAATGGGCAGGCCATATAGCTCGAAGAACTGACAACCGTTGGGGATTAGAGGTTCTCGAATGGCGACCACGAACCGGAAGACGAAGCGTAGGGTGCCCACCCACCAGATGGACCGACGACATTGTTAAGATCGCGGGAAGTCGATGGATGGAAAGAGCTCAGAATCGTTCTTCCTGGAAATGTGTGACTTCTTCAGGCTGATGATGATGATGATGAAGTTTTAGCCCATATTTGTTATGCCAATTCAATCACGACATGTAGTGATTTTTGTATCTAAAGATTAGATTGCGAATAATGTTACTGTAAAAACCGTGTATTTTATGTATCATGCAAATCTTTTCTTTTTAAAGTCCAGTACCACAAACTGTCTGGTTCTGTCTCTGGCTCTGGTTTTGTGTGACGTTTCGACGTAGTATTTATTTAGTCAACAGTCACAGACTCAAAACCAGAGACAGAACTTGTGGTAGGCCTACTGGATTCTTCAAGGACCTAGATACACTGACTTCAATTCAGTCGATGCTATAATTGTCAAAAGAGCACGACCGACGCTTCCGGGTATTTTTTGTAGCTAGAATTAATTTCCGTGTGCTACGATAAGCAAAGACAACCGTTGAGAAAAGATTAGGTTACTTTCAGGGGTGAATGTAGAGTGAGCAGTAGGAAATAATTTGAAAAGCTTAAACTCGTTTTGGCGTAGCTTTCATGACAAATTGACAGTAAGATGAAGCTGTCTTCACTTTGGACTAGCTTGGATCACTCACTGCACTCAAGATTCTATTTTAACCTATTTTAACTATTTTATTTTTTAACTATTTTAACTTATAATCTATTCGTCTTTTTTTCCGAATACCTACACCAAGGAATATAATACTCATTGGACATTTTCAAAGATAGAGTGAATTGGTCTTCTAGGTGAGTGCGCTACACCGCCGAGTAACACCATTCATAACACGGCCATATTGCGGTCAAGCGTTAGCCTATAAATTGTAAAAAAAAAATCTTTCGCTATTTTGTGCCTTGCGTAAGA
Organism: Thera obeliscata; assembly: GCA_947578465.1. Lineage (NCBI taxonomy): Eukaryota > Metazoa > Arthropoda > Insecta > Lepidoptera > Geometridae > Thera > Thera obeliscata. Next base: position 13,459,990 of record OX387912.1, on the reverse strand, counting down.
TGCTGTTTTATAAAATGTAGTAGAACCGATCTGAACCTTGCTACGGCTTTATTTATCAGCATCTACATTGTGTATCCTATCATGGATGATCTCAAGAGCGGAAGAATGTCAATTCACACAAGAAACCTTATCACCAGCATTCCCAAGCTCTGTTGGTGGTCATTGTTATCAGTTGGATCACTGTTACTTGATTAATCACCAGATGTTTGATCACAAGACTTTGGTTCAAATCTTGCTTTATCTACAACTTTATCAGCAACAAGATTGGATAGAGCCTTTACGTAAAGGGTGTGTATCATGAATACAAAAACAATGCAGTTGACTTGGGAACTTCCTATTTTAGAAGTCGGATAACTAAAAAATAGTCGTCGATAGTAGAGTGATTGACAAAAGTCTTTGATTCTTTGAGTGAGAACAGAAAAGCAGAAACATGCAATTAGCAATAATTACTACACACATTGAGTTAGAATAAAAATGCCGAACTGATGGTTTTGTTGTTATTGTGTGTATTAAGGACTTCAAGCAGTAGTCCACTTGGTCCAGTCAGTCTGTGCTCGTGGCCTGAATTTGAAAGACGTTTCGTGCCTAATTAAATCATAATTATTTAAAACAATTGTGCTTTTATTGAGCTTTCAATTGGTTTATTAAATGAAAGTTCGTGAGCAGATTTTTTTTTCTGATACTTACATATTTTGGTTGTAATAGGTATTTGCACTGATTTAGAAAATTTGAAATGATTATTGATAACCTGAAATAAGATAACCTGAAAGAAAATAAGATGAAATTATAAAGGCAGCCGGCCCAATCTGGGGTGAAATAGCACAGGACCGAGATACATGGTCATCTTTGGAGGAGGCCTTCACCCAATCTAGGGTTCTTGCACCAAAAGACACATCATAATAATTAAGTACTAACAAATAATTTAAGAATACTAACCAATTAAAACTAAATAATGTAGTAATAAGTTAATGCAAGAAATAAGGCTTTTTTATTTTTTATTTTATTTTTATTGATAACCGACGAAAATAATAGGACAAAACAAGACGCCCAAGACAAAAAGGCGTATGAGTAAAAGACGCTTCCGTGAAAACTACATATATAAAATTCTTGTTTCCAGCTGTAATATCCATAAAACCATTGCGTAGGTCTTAAAGCGGACAAAAAACTCCATTACAAGATTGGTCACTACTATTACTACTAGCCTACGACCTTATAAAACGTCCTAAGTGAAACGAAGTCCACGCCTGATTCAAAGGGGTATGAGCTCGTAAAGGCGCTCTTGTTTATGGGTGGGCCGGATTAGATTAGATTAGATTTGTCTGTTTTTATTGGGCAACTTCCTTTATTAGTGATGTTGCTCCGTGTTATTGCTCCTATGTGATTTTGGTAATGATCATTTGGTAGATAGGGTAAAACTTTTTCCTTATCATCGCCTTTTGTGATATAACTATCGTTAGACATGAAATAAATGTAACTGCTACTTCTTTTGCGACGCTGAACTTATAATAACTCATCTAAAGATACTGTTGTTGTATTTATATTATATTGGACAAGCAATGGTCTGTAACGTTACTTCTGGAGGAAGATCTCAGTAGACGAAGTAACTCCAGCAGTTACCAGACGGTTTAAAATAAGGCCAGGTCAAGAGAACTGTAGCCAATAAGCACGTAATATGTGAAGAAGGACGTAGGAACAAAGTTAAGTCAGGATCTTAACAAGTGTGGAAATCAGTAGTCTCTGTCTACTACAAGATTTTATGTATTTATGTAAATATTAAAATAGCACTCGGTGCGGTTACTAAGTACAAGTAGGTAATCCCAATTCATGCAGCATTTTGTGACGTCTCCGTTTGTGCGGTGATAGGCTTGTGGCAATTTCGTTAGCGCGTATGTATCTGATAGCACGTAAGCTGTTGGTCTTATCTCTGGCTATTGCTAAGCCCGATAGCTTGGAAGGCCTACACATATCATGAGAACTGACTAGCTCCTATAATTTACTTACTGAGAAGAAGTGCTTTCGCTCGATTTTTATAATAGGAAGTCTATTAGATAGCCGTAGTTTGTTTCCTGTTCTTCTAGGCTTGGTTGCGTGGAACTGACATCTAGACTCACTTAGCTTCAAAACGTTTCAAAGCAATCCTTGTGAAACAACTAATGTAAGTTTTGAGTTGTATTCGAATACGGTTTTCTAATTGTTTTTTTCTGAAAAAAAAAACTGAAACCCAATACTGAAACATAACTTTCGAATTTTATTTTGCTCTTTATTTATGCTCATAGCAAAGTAAAATGCACCAAGTTCAAACCATAAAATAAACAACACAGTAGGTAATACAACAAGCAGCCTTATCACTTACAGTGCTCTCTACCAGGCGTATAATATACGAGTGTTTTTCCAAGACCTGCTTGTTAATAAATAACAAAATAAAAAGCCCATTTTTTTTCCTTACCAACTAATTTTACAGTACTTACAAACAAAATTATAGAAATTGTAATGACTTTTATATTTACGCTGCTTCGTCCTGCGTTTGACTAGGAACCCCTCTTTGGGTAAAGGCCTCTCACTCCTCCAACACCGCAGTTACCGCGAAGGAAAATGACCGAAACCCTCCAGTGTCGAGCCCTGCTTGTTAACTAGAGAAAATACTGATTAAATCTAATTGTAGGTACAAACAGTTTCCAATTGCTATCGCAGTTCAAAGAATGACCATAAACTTTCCAATCGTCGATCTGATGACTCATTAGCCTCAAATGAAGAGTCCATTCTTAAATGAAACAATCGTGAATGCATTCGCGTCATTCCTCCGCCCACTGCTTTGTCCGAGCTAGTTTGTACTCGTACTAGGGCTGAAGCGATGGGAGATCAGAGGGGTTTACTATGAGAATAAGTGATGAAATAGCAATTGATCCATTGGATATATTATTATAATAGTTATCTCTGTCTATAAAAATTGTAAGGCCCAATGGGGCAGTGGCAGTACACAACGACAATCTTTTTGAGACGTTCACGTTCTAGATTTCATGTTTTTGAAAAACCAAATAAATCACAATAATGCGAGCTCAGTGGTAAAATCAGAGCTAGGACTATCATAGAACTAAGAACACACAGGACACAGGAAGATACGGCAGCTATAACAAAAATACAATTAGACTACTTGAACTTTCCCGGGCAAACTCTTTCAAGCAAAAAGCTACGGTAAGTTCTAGAATAGATACAACTTCGAGAACAAGAAGAAGGGAACATATCCAAGAAAGATTAGACCCGCTTCTTCTTTCAAATTGTCCCAAGCCTCGTCCAGAAAGGTAAGTCACGAGCGCCGAACGAGCGCTGGGACATTGATAACATCGTTCCCTTTACCGTCTGACCCCAACTGGACCTCGTAGGACTAACTTTGTCTTCACTTCTGAATCTTATAGGAAACTTCTACCATTTTGAGACCACCGTAATATAGAGCGGCAGATGTAATCTTCGATTATCGCACTCTCGTTGGTCTGAGTGGAATGACAGATTATTCATTCAAATGTTATTGGTTACAGTTGTATATTTTTCGAACACTGTTTGACTTTTGGTCGAGCTTAGTATAGATACAGTTGTTCTTGTTTTAGTCTCATACGCCCCAGCCTAATGTTTAAAATTTCTGCAATATCCGTCAAATCTGACCACAAAGTCCTACCACCAAGAACTGTGTTGCGGTGGTTTTGCTGTGGTTTGTACGTGCTTACCGCCTTAGGCGTCGTCATAATGACGGAGAATTATTTTTAAGAAATGCAGTACTTCAATTACCTAAGCTGTTATTTACTTCATCCAGGTTAGATAACTTTAGCTGCTCATTGATTCATCCTTTGAAATGGTTTCTTGTGCCTTCTCTTCCACCAATACTTCGTATTGTTCTTTTACTGATTTCTACTTCGAATGATTTACTGTGTGCATCTTTACTAGTGCAGTAAAGAAGGTTTTCAAGAGTCTTATAGATTTTTGTTAAAAAAAAATTTTTTGAAAAAATTTTTGGAATTAAAAATTTCCCACTACATTTCTCAAGGTGTCTCAAATTGAAACTATGAAATTATGAACTAGCCCGAGTGGGTTTCAGTATAGCATAAAACCGCTTTTTCACCTTACATGGATGACGTAAGAGGTAAAAAGATCTTAAATGCACCTCAAAGAGATATTATAGGCAACGGATCAAGATATAGGCAGCAGCATCTCCTGAGACTCAACACACACTACACTCCCAGCTCAGCTTCTAAGCCCAAAAGTGGACTTCTCCGTTTCAATGACAATTGAAACTCTTGTGAACCAAAGCCATCAATGATTAGCTAGGCAAATCACGTCAACAAAAGGACAGCATCAAACTTTTTAATACCGAGTGATATCGAGGGTTTTATTATGACAAGGGTCCATGATTTGTGACCTCTATAAGTCAGACGGTGGGAGTGATTGGGTTTTCAAACTTTTTGTTAGGCTGTTAATCATCTGGTTAAAATGGATTTTTTATTTAGAAAATTGTGAGGACTAGTTGAGTTTTTACTTAGTATAAAATAGTAAAATGTAACTTTTACTGTTTAGATTTACAATTTAATTGTGGAAGGCTTTTACCAAGCAATAGGATGATACAAGCTAGAGAAAAAAGGGAAGTTCGCGGTTTAAATCCCGATCGGCTGTTAACTTTTAGGACATTATAAAAATCTTAGGGAAAAAACTTTATAAAACTTTTTACAAAATATTTTAGTATCTTACTGCAGATAAGGTTTCCTTTCAAAAGCCGTTTATTATAAGGACTACTGAAAATTCAGGATTTTTTACATAATCTGTTGAATTAGTGAAGGTTACATACTTTCACGACCGTTCAAAAGAAAACGTGCAAAGTCCTAAATTAAGGAAGCTACTAACTAGAGGTACAAAACAAATAGGTATTTTTGTGTAAGCAAACAGTATCTAATGATCCTAATCCTCAAAAATGGTAACAAAAAATTTATCCCTTCATACCAATTTGAGCTCTCTACAACCAAATCCCTAAATGACCACAAGCTACAAAATATGTAATTAAATCCCAATGCGTGGTAATCGAAAATGTTATTACCATCATAAATATAAAAAGCCATCAAATTGTATAAAAGAAGAACAAAAGGAATCCAGAGTATTGGCAAAGCTGGATATAGAGCGAGGTATGAACATTGAACAAAACATGAAAAGCAAAAAACACAAAATACATTTTTTGATTTACATAAAAGCCATACTATCTATGTTTAACCAAAACTTTATTTGGATACAGTTATGCATAGTGAGTCCAAGCGCCATTTTCAGTTTTTTGGGAAATTACATAAACGCGTTTTTATTGGTAGAAGATTTGCATTTGCATCGTCAGAAAGTAAATCTATGTACATCGAAGCTTATATTTGTAATTTAACATGTTACAAGAAAAAAACACAAAAAAAGTTTTTATTTTGGAATATATCGTTAAAAATGCACTTGGACTCCTAATAAATATGATGTTCTCATTTTGCAAAACGAGTCCAAGAGACAAAATAATTATTTATTCTGGAAGATTAGCTTTAAGTGCACGTGGAAACGAATTATTATTATGTACTCATTTTGCAAAATGAGTATAAGTAAAACATAAAAATGTTTTCTGGACTATTTTCCTATCGTTTAATAAAAAACCCTTGAATTTCCAATAATAATTTTTTAACAATAATAATTTAAAACAAGATAAGGACTATCTCAGATATATCTTCAGCTTTCAGGCAGACAGAAAAATGATTGATGATATTATTGGTCAACACCAACCCCAAACCCAGAACATATTTTTTTTTTTTTTTTTTTTTATACAACAAAGTTAGCAAACAAGCATACGGCCCACCTGATGGAAAGTGGTTACCGTAGCCTATGGACGCTTGCAACACCAGAGGCATCACTCGCGCGTTGCTGACCCTTTAAATATTTTAAAACGCCCTACTAATATTTTATATCGAGTAGGATGTAGGATGGAGTAGGTAAATAATATATAAATCTACTCTTCTTCAATAAGTTCCGGATCAAAAACCTAAATGGCCATCAACTCCTTCAACAACAATATCATCTTCAATCGTGTCATCAGAAATCAAATCTTTGTCAAATGCTATAGCGTCGTTTGGGATATTATGAAACAGTGATTTTAAATCTTTTAGTTTTTTCTCTGAAACATTTTGTCCTTTCCTACCCTTTCTTTTCTTTACATCAATTTCTAAGCTTTCTTCCTCTTCTACTGCTCCTGCCTTGACATAATAAGGCAATGGATGAATTTAGGTTTCCTTTATCTGGTTTACTCTTAACCAATTATTATTGACCTTCTCGCCCACTGTTATCTTTTTTCTGTTGACAATAGCTTTTTCCTTTTCTTTAGTATTTGTGATTCTTTATTCTGCAGCTTGCCATAACTTTTTTGTAGTCTTGTGGAGTATAAAGTATTAATTGCAGTTTCAGAAATATAGGGTGCTTTTCGAGGAGAGATCATCAGGTCTATTTTTATACTTTTTTGCTATATTGTACGCCCGAAATAGGTAAGCTGTTGGAACATTATTACTTTTAAGATCTTATAAACACAGTTTTACAATAAAATATTTTAATCTTTATCTTTATACGTGTATTCTGGCCTTTATTTTTTTTATTCTGTTCTCCGCAACAATTAAGTTGACCAAAAAATTAAGTTTTTGACTTTGGTAAACTAGTATAATATGTGCTTCCTTAAACATGACTTGGGTTCTTCTGCCAGCCTCTCCTTCCACCCAAACAAAGATTACGTTCAGAAGTTACAAACAACTGTCGCGTAGACTACTGATGCGTAACACTACGTCGTTTGGACTAGTAATGTTTAATGGAAATGTGCTTTTTCATCATAAAATTTGGCTGTTAGTTTTAAATTGGTTGTTGGACTTGTATTGCATTTCAAAATACTTAGTTTGCTATAGAAGGCGCTTGGACTGGGTATCAAAAAATACCACTTAGAGTGAAGCTAGCTGCAAGAGTGTTTTTTCTATGGCTTAATTATGCCCTAGTGATTACGAAAATGCGAAAAAATCAAAAGATGAAATTTGGCGCTTGGACTCCTTATGCATAACTGTATCCATTTGTTCTACAACTTTATGACCTAATCATGTTAAAATACATAATTATATACAATTATGCAAACATTCCATGGCCGATAGTAAAGAAATAATACCTACGTGTTAGAAATTTTAACTTTTTGGTAGACATTTTGACAACTTCTTTATTTATTTATATTTATTGGAGAACCAACAGCTTTATAACTAAAGATAATTATCATATTAGATTTAGAGAGGTAAGAAAATAATAAAAACTAAGGTCTCAGTAATGCTAGTCTTGACGTAGGAAAGGCTATAATTATCTAGTTATAAATTTTATCTAGTAAGATTATGTATGGTGGTAAGTTCAAATAGGTAGACATAATTTAACTTTATTCTGGCAAGCAACTTCTTAGATTTCTGCTCCCCTGTTATCTAATTAGAATATGTATAGGTTCAAATACGTAGATATAATTCTACTTTACTCTGGCGGCAGGCAGGCATGCTGATGTAGACTACTTTTAAATATTGGAACTTGTTCTGGAGAAGCGACTCATTTGTTTTTTAAAATCTGAGGCAGTGAGTGATAAAAATGCGGGGCATTAGTGGGAGTAACCCTCGTACTGAAGTTTCCTCTCATTCTTTCATGATGACCACCTCGGACTCAGGTTAGCCGTTTGACGTGACAACGTCTTATAATTCGATGGAGCCGGCTGCACGCACGAAAACTCATGACTCATGCGGCGTTACCTCGCTCTGAGGCGTCCCATTTAAGGCTTGAAGTGCAAGCGAGAGCGCGGAACGAGCGACAAAGAAGCACAATCAGCGTCCGCGTTCGGCAGCGTTCGACATCTGTGTATTTTCTTCATGACGTTGTCACGTTCAACTATCGTCAGTAAACTGACTTTACAGACAACCAATTTTTTTTGTACAGACGCTGTGTTTACCTTCCAATTACTCTGTTCTACAAACCTATACGTACCTACCAAACTGGTGTATTATATTTTATTGTTTAAAATCTCGTACTGTATAATTGAGTCATGAAAATCGAATAGGCTTAATAATGGGCGTAAATGTTTAAAAAATGCAATAAATTATATTTTTATCGCATTGTTAATATCTGTTTTGAGCTGGGATGGAATGATATCATCGGAAATTATTAACTTTTTAAGAGCGATACGAAAAAGCTTTATGTCCAACTCATCACCTCTCCTTTCTTTGATATTTTCTCATAGCAATAGTTAATCAATAAATAAGTTGTTCAACTTATGTCTGTATATAGTGGCGGAATGAAAATGTTCGTCGATTTTCAACTTGATTTGTTAAACGTATCACAAATCACAATCACATACCACCTTTTGAAACTGAATAGACAGAATACACCGATAAGTAAACGTCACAAATTAAGTCAAAATGTGTTCATGATCAAGGCACTGGTGCAAGCGAAAACTGACTCTAAGATGACGAACATTTTCATACCGCAACTGTATGTATATACTATAAGTTGATTAATGCCTAACAGTTTTCTGCAACGAAAACAATGGACAAAACTGAGTTTTTATTGGAAAGATGAAAATAAAATATTATAGCAAAAATATCTTGAAGCAGGAAGCAATTTTTATTACGCAATGAAGAAGTACTAAAATATAAATAAAGTAAATCTGAAAACGGATAAAAATACTGTTAAACGATATAAATGGATTTGCGATCGCAATACGTATCGAAATGAAGATAACGATTTAAAGAGAAATAAAAATGAAAGAGAAATAAAAATAAATTATTATGTAATAAAGATAATTTGCTTCTTATGGGCATTTGTATTAAAACTAAATGATTACTCTCTGATACAATAAGTACAGTCTTAGGATACCTTTGGCGACAACTTTAACAAACAACAATGGAGAACTAAAAACCTCTCATTAAAACCTATAAGCCTAAGAAAATATAAATTTGCTAAAATGAATTATCAACTGTGCTTTAATTTTACTGATCTATAAACCTAACATACAACCTCTTCATATTTAATCAGAAACTTCCAGTAAAAGCAAACAAAATCAAAGGTAAAGCTCTTATTACCATAATTAAAAACCACCATTTAAATATTTGATTGCACGTAGGTGGTAATCCACTTAACAATGTGTGTTTATCGAGCTCTTTAGTTTGAACGAGACTGTTACGACGTTTTATTGCAAGCACACGGTGTTCTTCTTCTTCTTCCTGCCCTTATCTCACTTCATGTGGGGTCCAACATGTCTTCCTCCTCCATTCCCCTCTCTCAGCTGTCACCTCTGCATTCACTCCTCTCTTATCCATGTCATCTTTCACACAGTTCATCCATGTTTTCTTTGGTCTACCTCTGCTTACATATGCATCTAAATTCATACTCATCACCCTCTTAGTCACGTGTCTTTCATCTCTCCTCATGGCATGTCCATACCATGCCAGCCTATTGCTCCTCAATTTTTGCAAACACACGGAGTTCCAACCCCATACTATTTTCATCTTAGGGTGTGTCCACATCTGGCGAATTTGCCGCGAATGCGCAGCTCGCGAGCCGTTTGCGAGCTGCCCGCGAGCTGCGCGCGTGTAGTCACGGCAATAGTGTGGTGCGCCTCTTTAGCGCAATTCATGCAAGGCTCGTATAAGGCGCGCGCACGGCGCGCGATCTGCGCGCATTCAATACTACAGTTCCGTACTGAGCCAGAAGGCTCAATACTTTCGAAGATGGCGCTGATCGCGTACGGCGCTTAGGTCGCGCGCGAACTGCGCACGGGCGGCGCAGGAGCGGCCCACGAACAAAAATGCTCGCGCGCAGCTCGCGGGCAGGTCGCAAACGGCTCGCGAGCTGCGCATTCGCGGCACATTCGCCAGATGTGGACACACCCTTAGAAAGTTTTCTTTTCTTCATATAATTTAAATGATTTTTTTCTTTATAATCCAGTAATACACTCCACACAGACTCAAAACCAGAACCAGAGACAGTGCCAGACAGAGCTTGCGGTAGGCCTGATCAACATTTTATTTACGGTAATTTTTTTTCCAAATTATTATGAATTGCCACATTTCGCTAGTAATAAAAGGGTGTACCCACACTCGCCCAGTTAATAATCACTGTGGAAAATGCGGAGTTTCACCGGAAACCAATTTAATAAACCATAATTCGATTGGAGTACAAATTGCGCGCTCTATTGAGATAAAAGGATCGTATGATAATTTATTTAAACTTTGAAAAAAAAACCTCACAACCCCTAGGTAGTAATTGCGTTAGACCTCTCGGTATCTACTCAAAATCTTTGAAAATATAGCACGGGAGCCAGCCGCCAGAGTTCCTACGCCTATAATGAGGTGAATGCTTCATAATGGTCAAATGAGAATGCTGCATATATGCCTATTTCTGCCGTGAAGCAGCATTGCTGTGTTTCGATTTGGAGGGTGTGGGTGCCGGTAAAATTACTGGCACGTGAGGCTGAACATGTGCATGCCTCAAGTTGATGGACGCAGGGCAGTGCATCTTAGGGCACTTTGACGTGCGTGGCCTACGAGGCAATGCTTTGTTAAAAGCGATGATCACTGCTTAACATCAGGTGAGCCATGCTTGTTGATGGAACAAGCATGGCTCACTATTGAAAGCTAGTTGTATAAAAAAATACTTAGGACCACGAATTTTGAGTTTTTCGATATTTTCGACCAATTTCCTCAACTTTTTCTGGTTGATTCGGAATCAGCATGACTTGGCAAACATGCTGCCACCATACTATTTTATCAAGTCTATAGCCAATCTGCCTGTTGACTCCCATAATATCAGAGGGGTCAACGTCCATTATCCCATTTCTTACTTATTTTCCATTTAACAGGGTTTTTTGCACTCTTTGGGCAAATTTTAATAAACCATAATTGGATTAAAGTTAAATGCTTCCGCACGCGCGATTGCCACCGGCCGGTCGCATGTTAATTAGTTTAAGCGAATATATCCACATTCTGAGGTTCAATATCGACTTTTAATTCGATTATAAATTCGAATAATAATAATCATATGGGCAGGCAAGCTCATAGAACCGACCAGACGTCGAACCGTGGGACTTTAGTATTTTTACGTCATTCCTTCTTTCGTTGTTTCTTTCTTTTTTTCTTCCTAGGATGCCCTTATGTTATCGCACTTTTGGTGAAAGTTTTGAACTTTATTTTCTTTCTTTCTAGAATTTTTTTGTGCTTTTGGTCAATATTTTGAACTTTATTTGAAGATCGACCGTAAAAAAAAAAAAAAAAATTGCATCTATTGTAGATGATTTATATAGCGTCAGGGGCAACTGGTGATCACTCATGCCCCTACTTACGGGACGCCATAGTCCCGTAAGATCCACCATAGTCTACTACTACGTAGACTATTTGAAAACGGCCAAACATAACTATACATAATACACATTATTATGTCCCTGAAATAATTTGACTAACTTTCTTAGTGCACTGGTGGCCTACTGGTAATAACCCTGCCTTCCAATTCCATGGTCGCGGATTCGAATCCAGTCGTATACCTCTCGATTTTTCTGTTCCGAAAACATATTATACAATGCTAGTGTTCTCAAACAAAGAACGAAAACATCGTAAGGAAACTCATGGCTTAGTCAGCTCTGCATGTATTGACCATGTCTGTCCTGTGGATTAGGCCTATAAGTGCTGAGCCAGCCTATTCCATCTAAAACCCTGTCCCAGAAACTATAACGCTCCTCAAGTAGGGCTTGAGTAATCCCCAGTTGCCCTTGAAGATTTAAAAATCATCTAAAAAAGATGCAAAGGTTTTACTTTCTGATGCTCACTACACACGGAAACCAAAGAGGTGTGACTAAGTGTTTTTACAGCTCCAATAACAATTTAATTTCCGCCAAACTAATAAACACATTTTTCCCGTTATTCTGGAAAGTCATAAAATTATAAACGAAGTACTAATGTGTTCAATAAACAGTTCTTTCATCGACAAACACATATTTGCGAACCGACGACACTTTGAGATGGTTCGCGATAACTTCACTTTACCTGCGTATTAGTTTACGTTACAGTACGCGGCTTTTGCACTCGCTTTTTAGTCTTTTATACAACTAGCTGTTGGAACAAGCAATATGGCTCCTTTAATGTTAAGTGGTAACCATCGCCTATAACAAAGCATTGCCCCGTAGGTCACGCACGTCAAAAACGTGCCTTACGATGCACTGTCCTGCGTCCACCATTTGAGGCATACAGATCAGTCTCAAGTGCCAGTAATTTCACCGGCACCCACACCCTTTAGACCCAAAACAGAATTGCTGCTATGCATCTCTAATTGTTTTTTTTTTGTTTGTCTGTACCGGAATATTGTTTTCTTATTTGTAGATGACAAATCAGAGCAAAATATATTAAGTTATTGCGATAGTACAGTCAGATCTATAATCTAGATATAGTGCAGAATAACTTTTTCAACAGAGAATGAGTTGTCTGAAAATTACTGCTACATCAATATTATTAGTATGCCGGTGATAGATTTTTGAGTTAGTAAATACTATTACAAGAGACATGCCAGGAGAACAGTCGCGTACTGTAAAATCGTTAACTTTAATTGGTTTCTCAAGCGCTCAGGATTAAACAAATAATTTGAGGGTTTGTAAAAATCGTTTTTAGCTGAGTATCTTGTTAATGTTTATGGATTGAGGTAACTTACGATGACAATATTATTACAGCTGTCGAAGTAAATTATTGCAGATTATGAGTGTTTGGCATAATTAAGTTAGCACGGAGGGTTCATAACAGAAGATGATTGACTTAATGCTTTGCGCTCATGACATGTATTACCTACGTCTCACTTAATTAGACTTACCAGTCTCCACAAGTCCACACTAAGTCAGTAAGTAAGTAAGTTAGAAGTCCACAGTGGAACTTCTCCGCTATTTTTATTTGGACAAAAAGACCATGCTTTTTTTACACTCACACTCAAGAATCACAGTTGGGGAATAAAGGTTCTCGAATGATGACCACGAACCAGAAGACAAAACGTAGAGTACCTACCCTCCAAATGGACAGACGACATTGTTAAAATCGTGGGAAGCCGATAGATGGAAAGGGCTCAGAATCGTTCTTCCTGGAAATGTGTAGAGGTGGCTTATCTCCAGCAGTGGACTTCTTCAGGCTGATGAAGATGATGATGACTGTAAAAGGATTGTTGCCTGTTCTTTCTAAGCAGCAAACACTGGAACCGGCACCTTCCTTTGCGTGTCAAAACAAGTTTGAAGTTTTGTTTTAATTTCCTCCAGAATTAATATTAATTTCTTGGCTGTAATCAAAAACTCAACAATAAATTAAACATCGCAATCATAGACTCACGCACATGAGTACATCTCAATAAGGCCCCACGTACACGAGCCGTTTCTCCGAATCGTATCCGATCCGTACACGGCGATAAATCAGTGCGCCCTGTAATTATACGTCGATGTTCATTAATAATGCATAACTCGATCAAACGCGATCTCCGGCCTCGAATTAAGAGGCGTTTATACTGTTAGTCATTTATTAGTGATTCGTGCGAATTGTAAAATCACTATCAATCACTTTAGTGTTTGTGTGCTCTAACACACACACTAAAGTGATTGACACACTCTAATTCTATTTTACCTCTTTTTTTGTAAATGACGTTGCTTTTTGATGTTTCTTCTTTTTTTATACACAATTACAAGTAGAAAAGTAAGATGGCTATATTTTTTTTTAATTTAGACACAGTTTTGATAAAAAAGTACCTTGAAACGCGTATAATTCAAAATAAAATAAAAACGGTTTTACGCAACTTAATTCGGTTGCATAAAACGTTTTACAAAGCACGAGCGAATGAATGCAAGCTTTAACTATAAATAAATATTACCAATATAAAAGCACTAAATAAGCCACTGTCAAAGCACCTGTACCTTTATCTTATTACATTAGAACGATACCAGAGTTTCAAAACAAGACAACTGGAGCGTAATTTAATTTAATTTAGTAATATTTCAATTTGCGTGAGGTAAATTACGTTATAACTCATTCGTGTACACGCAGCCTTATTGATTGAACACGGTGCCATGTTATTCTGTAAATTAAAACCACCTTCGCACGTATAATCGACTGAATAAATACTTGAACAGCACCAACAGGACCTAACTACTGTTATAAATCGAATGGAACTCGAATGAGAGACATTACAGGCAAACGCAAGCCAACAATACTAAAAAAAAACCGGTCGAAAGGCTCACGCACTAAGGGTTCCGTATGTTGTTGCTTGGGAGCCCCCCTTGAATAATTATGTGTTTTATTTTATTTAGTTAATTATTTTTACGGGGGGAGGCCTTAGCCCAGAAGTGGGACAGACAGGGCTGAATAAAAAAATATTAAATTACTTAATGTTCTCTGTATATTTCAAGCGTCTACCTATTGCCGTAATAAATATCGAGCAAACACGAGCCAAAAACTCACGTTTGTTGTCTGGAAGCCCCCTTCAATATTAATTTTATTCTGCTATTTAGTATATGTTTTTATAGCGGCAAGTTTTTCACAGAATCATCTGTGAGTATTTCGATTGTCTTACTATCACAGTTCATAAGATACAGACGGACAGACAACAATAAGAATGGCAATAAAAATACCCAAAGACTTGCTCTTTCACTATACATAATTATTATTTGTAAACGCTCATTCTTTCGTTGTCCTTCCATTTGCCTTACAAGACCACCTACTACAATCATTTAACATCGAGAAACCGTAGTAGCTAGCGCCCATAAATTGGTATGCATATTAAAAGTTAATTGCGATTCTTCAGATCGTACGCAATGTTTTCTTATTAAAATAATCTATGCTATTTTAAAGGGATGGCATTATGCCCTTGTAGGGCTGGAAGTTAAATTGATATCGTTAGTACATAAGTTTGTGCTTGAACTAAAAACAGAGACGATTGGAGTAAAACGGAGGTGGCCTTTACTTATTGAGAGGTCCAATAAATCAAATATAAATAAATAAATATATATATTGTGAACAATTCACACAATACTAATCTAGCCCCAAACTAAGCAGAGCTTGTGCTATGAGAATCAGATAGCTGATATAATAGACATTTTATATCCTAAGAAAACAATGTAAAAACCAGACAGAGAACAAACATCTACGTTAACCACACAAATATTTGTTCTCAGTGGGGATCGCACCTACTACAGATGTACTACCAACTGAGCTGAGAGCTCAATCAGAAAAGAAACCAGCAGGAGAGACAGTCGTGTTAGTTACACTATTTATAGCTCAAGAACGGGTGAACCGATTTGGCTGCAATATGATGGTATGGTAGTTTAAAACGGAGAGGAGATCTTCGAGAGGAGAAGATGAACTTGATACTTTAATCTCGAAAAAGTAACGGGAACGGGGCGAGCTAAGCCGAGGGCGGCCACTAGTAAATTCAATTAATATACTCTTAATGATAATGATGCATATTTTTACTAATTCATTTTTTATTATACATCAGAGAATGCATGTTGTAATTAAATTAAGACACAACTAATAAAATTCAATAATGAATTTTTATAATTGTAAGTTTAACTCATTCTTAATTATCAAGTATGTAATTATTTAAAATCAATCGCTGTAAAAAGTTAGTAAGGATATAAAATAGGGTTTATTATTTATAAAATACATAGGTGGGTAAACTTACTTTTATTAGAGTTTATTATACGGTGGCTAGTTATTGGTGGGCGTCTTGTTGATCGTTTGAAGAGCACAATAAACTTTTAGGAGCATCTATTTTATAAAATAAAAATGGCGATAACGCACTGACGTTTTTCGCAAGCGTAATTTTATGTAAAAAAAGTGCTGATGGACACATTCTTAGTAATATTTATTTTTATATTAATAATAATTAAAAGCCAAATTACTTATTAGCCTACTTGGCTAGATTATAATACATTTGAAGTGGTTTAATAATATAGTGAAAAAAAACTGACTTAAATAAAAAAAGAGGTTCTCGATTTGGTTGTTTGATATCGCATAACTTCGTCATTTATGAGAATCAGTTTATATGTAAATCAAACTTCCTTAAATTACAAAATAGTGCGTCAATTAAGAATTTTTTATTTCATCGCCCCGCGCCGGTTTTATACCCAACAATGGTATTTACCATGCATGTGTGTGTCTAGTATTTACATACAGATGCAATGGCTCTCAACAGAGGCCCTCTAACTTTCGTATTGTTTTGTTCCGTGACTTGACAATCACTTAGGTTCGCTAAAAGCTTGTCAAGGTTTGCTAAAAACCAGCGAGGCACTATTGGTTAGCTGTGTGACCCCACCTTCGGAAGACAGATCGGTAGACCACAGTGCTGGTGTTTTGCCTCCGTTTACACTCAGAAAATGCTGTTCCTCATGTGTTCTGTTAGTCCTCTATTACAATAACCACGGGAGGCAATAAATTTACCCAAATAAAATTAAAAAAAAAACACTGATTATTAAAAAGACTTGAGAAATTGATTTCATGGCTAAACCAATTTTTATGAAATGTCAATGGCTACGGAACCCTAAAAAACAATCGAATTGAGAACCTTCTTCTTATTTATTTAAAGTCGGTTAAAAATAGAAGCTTCGATACGCTATATTGCAGCCGTTATTTTATTACCATTCCTACTTTTTAGAAAAGCTACCTTTAGACTGGATAGTTGAATTGTGCTTTGTCGCCTCTTGGTTATTATTATTCTGTTCTTCGTTTGATGTTTGGTTTTATTGCAAATTTACTTTGCGGATGGCTGATATTTTGATAACGCTGAGTTTTATTACTGATGGGTTTTATTTTACGATGAAAGTTGAAGAGTAGGCAAAAAGAAATAGTATGGACAATCCATATAACATTATCTAGCTCCAAATTGAGCAGAGCTTGTACAATAGGAACCAGATAGCATAATATTAAAAAGTAAAAAAAGTTTTATTTTTCTTTCATAACGCAAAATGACGATGGCTAATGCAATACTTATATACTTTTTGTGAATACATAGTTAGAATACAATATAACACCCAGACAGAGAAAAAATATCTGTGTTTTACTGCACACATTATTTGTTCTTGGATGGGATTGAACCCACGACGGGCATAGAAGGCAGAGCTACTAACAACTGAGCTGAGAAGTCAGTGAGACAGAGAAAAAAAGAGTGAGAGAATTAGTCTTTAAAATAGCTTTCTTGTAAAAAACTAATGATAACACAAGATACAGTTTAGTCTATCATCCCCATCCAAATTTCAAATTCACCACTGTCTAAAGAATCAAAGAATTTATTATACGTTTTTAATAAATTTTTATATTATTGAGAGGCACAGCCACTCTGCTTTTTTTTTGTTGATTTATATTTTAGCACCTCGTGAGGTTAAAGAAATAAACACCAAATCAGAATGTCTTATCTCTTTAATTAAATACAAATTGAATATCAAAGTCACCATAAATTTAATTCAGGTAAAGATAAGGTTGCCAACTGAAGTGGCTTTGTTAGTGGGGAATATCTGGATTAACGGTAAAATAAATAAAAATGTTTATTTGTGCTATAAAGATAAAATTATGATGGTAATTAAACTTTAAATTATTTTAATTCAAATAATTAATAAACCTAAGCCTAAGATTTATTAACCTAAGCTTTGCATTTATTCTCTTTATATGTAAAGTCTTGGATAGCAAATACTTGAGCAAATTGAAAATGGAGGAGCTTCCAATTATTTCAATTCCTTTATTACATAAACGTTTGACCATCAGCAAATTGGTTTTCAGCATAACGCAATCATAGTATGAAATTTGTATTTAGTCCCAATCCCATTTTAACCATAACGTTTTGATTGAAAACATTTTATTTACACAAATAAACTTACAATTAAACAAATACTTACAAAATGTACAAAATACACAAGAAACAGTTGAGCTATCTGCAGATCGTTACAAACGATTCAGAGATAGCTCAACTGATCCAAATCAGTGTCAGACGAAAGCGTCCCCAAGACACTGGCGGCATTGCCACGCTGAATAGCAATGCTTATAAAACATGCACATTTTTTTATTAACTGTCATATCTAAATGCCACTTACATAAAATCTTAAACTTGTATCGTTTATATACCGTTCCACAACATCAACGCCAACTGAATTTGCATTTTAAATGGAGAACAAAGGTCGGGTCACCTGGGCCTTTGCTTAAAGTGTACCGGATTAGGGCCATCCGATAATGGCCCATTTTAATTTTTAAGGGACTTTAGTGCTTCCGGGGCAGAGACCCGAGCTTTAAGTAACTGCTGCTTAGGATGTTGTTTCTGTGAGGGAATGGAATTGTATTGATTTGGGCCTGTCCCATTGTTTTGTAAAGTACAAAGTCAGAAAGAGCAGATCTCGTCTTTAACATTCAGTAGGCCTACCATGAGCTCTGTCTGGCTCTGTCTCTGGTTCTGGTTTTGAGTCTGATGAGTGCTCACTAGTGCATTATGCTGTGTGTGTGACGTTTTGACATAGGATTTATAGTCGATACTCACACAGACTCGAAACCAGAACCAGAGACAGAGCCAGACAGAGCTCATGGTAGACCTACAGGTTGTAAGCTTGTGCTACGTCTCTCTAAGTTGGAGTGGCACCATACTGGAACTTCACTGCTATATTTATTTATGTTTTGTGAAAGGATCATACAAAAAATGGTAGGAACCAAGGCGTAATTTGTCGCCTGTTCTTTTAGGCTTGGTCGCGTGGATCTGGCACCTAGGCTTACTTTTTAACTTTAGACCTCGAAATGATCCTTGTGATACAATTTTTTTTTTATTTGTAGCCGATTACGGCGATAAAGCTCTGAGAAGCTAGCAACAGAAAAGGTTGAAAACTAGAGATTCGCACTATAGGATGGAATCGGAATTGAGAAAATCAGTAAAAGAATTTCACGAACATTATCTCTAGAATAAGCATATTCATTCGGTATAAACCAACATACTGTATTGTTCGTGAGCAAGTCAGTGGATAGAACAGGCCCAAAGTTGTATTTCCAGAAAAAACTCGGTGAGACTTTTATCCAACAGTGGACTTTTGCTAATATGAGTAAGACTGATTGTCGAGTTCTGAAAAATGCCTTGAACTTTGTTATTAATCTAAATTAATTTCAAAAATGTACAAGGAAGTAAGCTACTAAAAGCTTTCACCTTTGTTACCCACCAGAAAGTCATGGCCAATTTCACAATTCCAACACCATTCTGTAAAATTCTGTGCTTTAGCCAACAACCACTCCGTACCATCCTATCCCAATAACCTGACAAAGCCTACCCTCGGATTGTAGGAATTAAGACAACATACCAATTCTTATTGCCAATGGGGGTTGGCAGGCTTTTGTGATGAAATTAATTGCATTTTCCCCTACTGCAGCCCCATGTGCGTTCGTACTACGGCTGGTTCAATACGAGATAAGGAAGAATCATATTAAGGATTAGTGGTAGATTGTGGTAGTATTATGCTACTATCTTTTAAACATCCCTCGTATGTTTAGATCGATTTTGAAGGGACTTATTTATAATTGAAGTAGGTAGGTATACAAAGTATAAATAAGCTGCAGATACCTTTTGGGTAATCTTACAAATAAGTAGTCAACGGAGTGGGGCCTTTGTGTCCTGTCTAAGAAGTTTCATGAAATATTATTATTGACGTGGCAACGTTTTATAATTCGATGACTCATGCGGCGTTACCTCGCTCTGAGGCGTTCCATTTAAGGTTTGAAGTGCCAGCGAGAGCGCGGAACGAGCGACAAAGAGGCACGCACGGCCTCCGCGTTCAGCAGAGTTCGACATCTGTCTCTTTCCTACTTGAGTGAGCGATGCGTCCACGTGGACGTTGTATGATGTTGTCACGTTCAACTATCGTCAGTAAACCGACTTTACAGACAAAAGATTTTTTTTAATTATATTTCAGGCACCAGTCTCTCGCAAATCAGGTTCACTGACGAGTACTTATTGTCACTACAGCTTCTAAAACCTATTTTTAAGAGAGAAAATAATTAATTTATTAATACTATGACTATTATTTATAAGTTATTGTAGATTTATGAAACCCTATCAGATCTCATGGCCTTCAATTCAGAGGCATAGCTATTATTGAAATCTTTAAACTAATAAGTAAAGTATTCGATATTGTACGTTCACATTGAAAGTCACAATAGAACGAATTTTCTCAAAAGAAGACATTCTTTCGTCTTTCGTCAATTGTGTGTGTGGAAGTAAATCACAAACACAAATAAAATAAATTTTATTGTCAAAACACCATTCCTCAAAACTGAAACCATACCTTTTGTCAATTTTTTTAGATTGATTTACCTTACGCGCAGCCTTATAATGTTTGAAAAAAGCATATAAAATACTTTCTACAGAAAATTACTAACCCGCGCCAATAAAGCATTGCGCGCATCTAAGCGTTCTGCGATGGTGATAAGTGAAACGCTGTCAAATATGACGCGGATCAGCTGATCGCCATCGCCTAGATATGCGCAGGTCTTATACGATTCGAAAATTTCGTCGCTAATGTCTCTGTAGGGAGTAACGCCGCTTTTTATCATATTCATTTCTCTATAAGTGTCCATCCTAAAGATGTAACTACTTGTTCCAACCACAGCTTTTTAATCCAAGACACTTAAAAAGTTGATTCTCATCATAAAATTGTATTTTAATAATTCATTGAGAAACAGCCATGTGGTGGGCTAAACTTTGACAGAACTACCAACTTAACAATGCGTTTCTGTGACTCTTATCTTACAGGAATAAGGTTGTATTTCATTGATTAGTTGGATCGTAAGCTTGTGAAGTATTAGAACAGATGTACAAATCGACCCCAAAACACTTGAAGGGCACTACAAAATTGATTATGTTGGTGGAGCCCTAAAGCGGATTTGGCCTTAATAGTTTTCCTTTCAAAAAGGATAAGAGAGGGGACTGGAAAATGCGGTCAAAAGAAACCAAGAATATATGAATGAGATGATTAAAATAGAACCTACAGCTTTAAAATAATGACTACACCATCATGACTTAAGGTAGGCGCACAAGTTTAAAGAAAATGTATAAAATACTCATGAAATAAAGATCTGCAAAGCGCTATAGTATTTTTAAAAAATAATTTGACTCATTTTCTTCTAGATAGGTAATTTAGCCATCGTTTGGATAAGATATAAGTCTATGCAAACTCATACTTGATTGATTTGAGACGTTCTAGAAGGCACAAAAGTCTTGGACTAAAGTTTTGGCCATACAAGTGACAAGTTGACAACCAGACAGCCAACACAACAAAAAAATATTTTTAAACAATATCAAACACAGTTTTGTACCTAAATATATCCAAAGTTTTGTTTATTCTAAAACCCTATTTTTAACCTTTTCCTTTTGATGTGACGGCTTCAGTTTATTTAGATAGCCAGTCTATTTAAAATACTGTCAGTTTTAGTCACCCCGAGTTTAAAATGAGTATTAAAAATTGTATATTGGACCGTTTTGGACAAGTTTGCTTTTAGTTAATTGGGTTAGTTATTGTTTATACTTTTAACTAATTATAGAAATGGGTAACTTTAAATTGATTGGTTTAGAACTGAATTTCGAGCACTTGCTTTCTTGTGTGTTTAGTTTTGTTTTTAGTTAAGTATAAAAGACATTATTTTTAGAAATTTGGGTCAAACAAAAAATATTTATTTTAGCTTAGTTCTTCCCACTGCAAGACAAATGCCTCCTTACTTTTTTCCACATTCCTCAATCTTTAGCTATAACAGCCTTGTCATCAGAAAAAAATACTTCAAAATTTAATTCGCTTCAGGTCTTTTCGCTCAAGATCTTTAAGATAGAAGCAGCTTCAAATACATTCTTTCCGACTGGAAAGCTAACATAGCATGCAAAATCCGTGATATATTATTATATCATTCGATGGTGTGCCATAATGTGGACCTACGAGGTTCTTGGGAGTGATAAATTGACCTAGTTAGCGTATACTTTGCGTAAACAAGCCCGAAGGACCACATAATAAATAATAGCAATATAAGTAAGGCGTAGAACACACGGCACCGTCCGTCGCGGCGACCGAAAAATTCATCTTTTGATTTTGTCATTCGTTTGTTTTGCCTATTGGTATTCGATATTACGAACCGGAAGACGAAGCTTATGGCGCCCACCCACCAGATGGACCGACGACATTGTTAAGATCGCGGGAAGTCGATAGATGGAAAGGGCTCAGAATCGTTCTTCCTGATGGAAATGTGTAAGGGAGGCCTAGGTCCAGCAGTGGACTTCTTCAGGCTGATGATGATGATGATGATGATGATTCGATATTTGAGGTAGGTAAGTAAAAGTAAATAGGCATTTGCATCCATTGAAGATGATTTAAAAAGCGTCAGGGGCAACTGGTGATTGCTCACGCCCTTGTTTATTTAGATTTTAGATGGAATAGGCACCTAAACCTTCCTGACTTAGTCGGACTAATCTACAGGAAAGACGTTAATACGTGTAGAGCTGACTAAGCAATGTGTTTCTTCATCGTTTGAGAGCACTAGCATTGTGTACATACATTTTTGCGCACAGAAAAATCCACAAGTACCTACACGACTTCATTCGAACCCGCGTATTTAGCATTGGAAGGCTTCTACCACTATGCCACCAGTGCACTCAAGTGCTTTTAGACACACAATCAGTGTTGGTTTAAGATTATTTATTTCTCATAAAATTTTACAAATCACTTACTGAGAAACCTATTTACTAATACTACACAAGTATTTATGAATTTATAAATGCAGTGAGCTTAGGTATTACAGGCATATTAAATTAAATAAGTAAAATAGGTACATAACACAACAATAATAACACTGTTAAAACAAACAAACACGAGTAAAAAAAGACAAAATAGGGGGGTACATTTGAAATATACAGTAATAGCAAATAGAACTAGACAGATTAGCAAATAATAAAACAAACACGTATCATCATACATCATACAGTTGTTTTCCGGTAATAACACATTTAATTATATTTTTTTATCCCAAAGGCAAATCAATAATTAACAAAGAGAGCGCTAAGCTTCGAGATAATGCTTTTATATTAAATCCCAATACACATAAAATGGCACTTTGTTGAGGTAAATCAAGAAAAAAGAGAAAAATATTTAGACATCTACTACATTATGACAGCTACATAAAGAGCATCATTGAAGGAAAGGTTGTCGGAAAACAGGGTAAAGGAAGCCCATGAATAAGTTACGTGAGCCAGATAAAAGAAAAGGTCGCTGTCATGTCGTATAAGGAAGTCAAGGAGGCCGCATTCAAAAGACTTAATTGGAGAAAACTGCATCAAAACACCGACAAGAGCTAAGCTCTTTTTAAAAAAAAGAAGAAGTAATTCATGATTTTATTTAAAGGCATTATTGCATCTACAAAGTGCTTGACAATTTTATCAACGATTATTGTGTGTCATTAATTATTATTATTATTATTTCGTGATTTTTGTTTTGTCCCACTGACGGGCAAAGCTCTGCTTTCCCTCATTCCACTCTTTGCGACTCAACGCAGTGTGTGTCAATAAAGAATGAAAATAATGTTTTAACCTGTTTTTCACTAGGTGTGTGGCCGTTCCAAAGGCGTGTGTTATTCGCCTAAAAGCCAATGTTACCCTAATTTAACTTCAAAATGTTGCAATACAGATGTCACCACAAGCAAACCCATAATAACATCCCCTTACCTGAGGTGTTCCCTATAATTTGGGAAAATCCCTATTAATTCATCAGACGGAGTTCGCTAATCCTCCCCGACGGCCTTAATGTTGAGTTAATTAAGTTTTATTAATGAACCTGCCCTCGAGAACTGGATGATCGATCAGATTTTGGAAATTAACAAGGTTTTATATACCTATTTGCGATTATTAAAATCCCCTTTAAATAGAATAAGGAAGTAGAATTTATTTTTCTTGTAATAGCATCGCAGTTACGCAATTAAAATCATAAAATACATGAATCAACGAAAAATATGATTGCGTGCCTTTGCATATAGGGATCAAAACTTTCTTATTGCAACACAGACAGTTGGTAAAAGCTGGTTGAAGTGACCAATTATTGTGGTGATGTACCCACTCGAAGGTCTCTGATTTTCTTCTTCCTGACTTTATCTCACTTAATGTGGGGTCGGTACAACATGTATTCCTCCTCCATTTCCCTCTGTCAGCCGTCATCTCTGCATTTACTTCTCTTATCTATGTCATCTTTCACACAGTTCATCCATGTTTTCCTTGGTCTACCTCTGCTCATATATCCATCCACATCCATACCCATTACTCTCCAAGTCACATAACTTTCATCCCTCCTCATGACATGCCCGTACCACGCCGGCCTATTGCTCTTCAATTTTTCTGTCACTTTCAAACTTCTATTATGCTCTAAAGCCTCTGATACTTTAAAAAAAGAAAGAATCACTTAAAGCCCGGTTTCCACCATGAGCGGAACAGACCCATTAATTAAGGACTCCGTTTAACTCGCAAGAATAAGCTACATGCTTGTATTTATACCAACAAATAGTCGAGCGGAAAAAACTGAGCGAGAAAAAGTGTTGAAATAAACTCGCTCATACTCATTGCATTTAAATCTCTTTGTTGGTGGAAATATAAACCTATTTCATTTAAAAGGAGTCAGTTCCGCTTACCATTTCTCGCTCATCACCCTTTCCCGAAACTTGGCTTCAGTTTTAAAGCATTGTGAATCTAGGTGCCAGTTCGAGCAAACAAGTCTAGAAGAACAGGCAAGATTCGATGTAACAGCGGCCGTAAAACGAACGAAATCATTTCCATGATTTTGCATACCTAACCAATTTTGATACGTGTCGGCAAAATATCTGCTTGATAAGAAACGCGAGTTGCAATATATATTTTATTTACTGACTAGCCCTTTTGTGTCGGCGTGAATGTATCTTGACATTTGCTGATACCCAGTAGCTTGGTGACTCACTACAATATATTACTTATTTACCAACTATTTCTGATATAGCACGAAGTGAACTAGATTTTTGAATGGTCTTGTACAAATTGGTTGGTACTTTTAAGTTAGAATCAGTATGTCAGGTCATTTGTAATGAATAACCATTAGCCTGATGAAGTCCACTGAAAGATAGAAAGAAAAGGAAGAAAAGCATTTATTTAAACAAATTATACACGACAGTAAAAGTGATAGCATTAGTGTGCCTCACTGCTGGGCATAAACCTCCCCTACACATTTCCAAGAACAACGATTCTGAGCCCTTTCTATCTACTGACTTCGATCGATCTGGTAAGTGGGTGTCCTACGTTTCGAATTCCGGTTTGTGGTCACCATTCGGTTCGGTTCGCTTTTAATTACTGGTAAGAAATTGTTTTTATGACGTAACAACGTCTTATTATTCGATGGAGCCGGCTGCACGCATAAAAAAACATGACTCATGCGGCGTTACCTCGCTCTGAGGCGTTCCATTTAAGGCTTGAGGTGCAAGCGAGAGCGCGGCACGAGTGACAAAGAGGCGCAATCGGCCTCTGCGTTCGGCAGCGTTCGACATCTGTCTCTCTCCTACTTGAGTGAGCGATGCGTCCGCGTGGACAGCTGTGTGACGTTGTCACGTTCAACTGTCGTCAGTACTTTACAGACAACTGATATTTGTATTAATTCAACCATAATAAATATCACGGTTGTTTAAATATCTCGGTCCATTAATATATTAGAAATGTACTTATTTTCTTCCCCTTATAAGAAAACGCGAACAAAGCTACAGCCTCAGACTAGTATGAGGTACAAAAGGTCGTGCGTATAACTGCCTACCCCACATCACTGTAACCTTTGTGCTGAATTACGGAGAGCATGTCTTGTAACAATGCATGTCGCAGTCAAAGTGTTCCGGTTAGGTGTGTTCCACAATGACTATACAGGGTGTGAGAGACAGCTACCGAATACTGAAGGTAGGTACATACACAGTTACCTTCAATAGCTCGAAAGCAGTTAACAAGAAAAAAGTCAATGATTGTTTTGGAGAGTGTATGTGTGACCTTATAAATAAAAAAAAATCAGTTGTCTGTAAAATCGGTTTACTGACGATAGTTGAACGTGACAACGTCACGCAGCGCGGACGCATCGCTCACTCAAGTAGGAGAGAGACAGATGTCGAACGCTGCCGAACGCGGAGGCAGATTGTGCCTCTTTGTCGCTCATTCCGTTCTCTCGCTTGCATTTCAAGCCTTAAATGGAACGCTTCAGAGTGAGGTAACGCCGCATGACGTCATGTTTTTTCGTGCGTGCAGCCGGCTCCATCGAATTATAAGACGTTGTCACGTCAAAAAATTTAAACGAATTGAGAACCTCCTGTTTCTTATTTGAAGTCTATTAAAAAGGTGAAAAAAGAAGGAAATAAATTCACTCGCTTCACGATTTTTTTCGTAATCTAGCTAAAAGTTACTGGACTTGATATTGAATCTTTGGCAGAAAACAGCATGAGTAATTTATTACCCACACAGTGTCATGGCGTCTATGAAGCTGCTATCGTAGCTTCACGGCTCACTGCCTCACTGAACCGTCACTTGATGTCACTACTCACTCATAACTTTATCCACATCTGCTCTATCCGTAGTGCAGTCAGCTTAACTTTTGAGTATTTTTTAATTTTCTATGCAAGAGTATGGAACAAGCCTGGCAATAATACGGCCTGATTGCCTATAACAAAACAGTGTGGAACGTGCCCTACGATGCACTGCCCTGCGTCCATCAACTTGAGGCTTGCAGATGTTTCGCTTCACGTGCCAGTAATTACACCGGCATCTATGCCCTTCAAACTGAAACACGGCGATGCTGCTTCACGGTAGACATAGGCATGGTGGTAGTACTTCCCCGGACGAGCCCTTCACAAGAAGTTCTACTACTACAGATGAAATTTCATTACATCTATGAATATTGCATTGCATATCGGTTTGATAATCTTTTGCAACAGATGCTAAAGATACCAATATTAAGTATTTCAATTGCATCACTGCAGTCAGATAACAATCGGACATTTCCAGAGTGAGTCAGAATTGCAAGCCATTCCGGAAAGCCGGAACGGGACCGCGACGTTTCCGAGCGCGCCGGAAATAACCGGAACAAATCCGGCTGTCACTTTACTGTGGCTGTAAACATACGACTTAGTAACCCGTTTTTAAAAAAAAAAAGCCTGGGATACACGAGGCTAAATTTTCAAGCCAGGATAGCAAGATAGTGATAGAAGAACTGCTATATAAAAAATCGGTTGTCTGTAAAGTCGGTTTACTGACGATAGTTGAACGTGACAACGTCATACAGCTGTCCACGCGGAGGCATCGCTCACTCAAGTAGGAGAGAGAGAGATTAAGTGCATCTTAGGGCACGTTTCTGTTGAGCACGACCTACGAGGCAATGCTTTGTTGTAGGCGATGGTTACCACTTAACATCAGGTGGGCCATTTATGCTTCTACCATCAGCTAGTTGTATAAAAAAATATGACTTTCATTTTCTTAGATTCTTTCGAGAATATTTGAGCATAACCGAAGATTAAAAAGAAATAGACAGGAACAGTTAGTCAAAATATTTAAGAGCGGGTCGTGCGAAAATTTGTGATTTAAAAAAAAAAATCATAACTAAATAACTAAGTGACATTTTAAAAATCGCAAAAGGATGTTAAATAGTATATTTTTTTAACACACTTAAATTCGAATTAATCTCAAATGTATAGTCTACAATTAGTCCTTTTGCGATTTTTAAAATGTCACTTAGTTATTTAGTTATGTTTTTTTTTTTTTTTAATCTCAAATTTTCGCACGACCCGCTCTTAAATAAAGATCTATGAAATTTCCTTCCGTGTACTCAAGTTGTCAATACGAACAACCAAGCGTCGCTCAATAACACGGAAAATTGTATATCGGTCGAGAGAAGGCAGCCGTACCGACAAGCTAGAGCTACAAATTGAAATACGGCTCTTTATGTATTTGATCTAGAGAGTGTAGCGAGCTATGATTTATTTAAGCAAGTAGGATAAATCAGCGTTTGACATAGACATAGAACATCAATTATTTGCTTCTTAGCACAAAACATACAAAACATGAATGGATGAAAAAACAAATTGTAATAAGTATACCTACCTTATGTTGCGGACAGCCAAGGAATGGAATTCCTTGCCGGCGTCTGTCTTTCCGAGCACCTACAAATTGGATGTTTTCAAGACAAGAGTGAATAGGTATCTTCTAGGTAAGCGTGCTACATCGTCGACCGCATCATCACTTAAAAGCAGGTTAGATAGTGGTCAAACGCAAACCTATAAATTGTAAAAAAAAAAAAACCTACATAAGTAATTGCAATGATAAAAAAAGAAGGACAGAAATTAAAAATTAACAGATCAAATAGATTAGTAAGTTATAATTTGAGCCAAAAGGGGGTGCAATTACCAAGATATTAGTCTGCTAAGAAGAGTTATTTGATTTATTTTAAGCAGTATTATGTTACAAAAAAAAGATATTTTGCTAAGCTGACAAAGTTCCACCATTGCAGTTATCTAGATAAGTATACGGCTGATTTGGTAATAACAATTACTAAAAATACTAAAATAGCGCATGGATTTTTAATGCATCCAGAAAATCTGTTGTGTTCCAACCTTTTCAGCTAAACATCAACTTATACCTGCTGTACGTCTAGAAGCCCCACCATAATTAACTTACTCAAACACCTACAAAAGCGGAAACATCCAAATTAATTTAGCTCATTTTGTTTTCCAATTAGAAACCTTTTTCCGACGCTGCATTTCCATAAATCCTTGCCGATCCAAAACAGGCTTTATTCCAATGACAAAGAGCTGAAAATTCACGGTTGAATGAGCAAGCTTTGTTTGCCATGTACAGGGTGGAAAAAAACAAACAATTTGTCACGCCTCAAGTTAAATATAAATGTATAATACATTGGTTACACACAGAATTGGGTTGACTGAAAAGGTTGGTGAATTGGTTTTTTGGTTATTTTCAATGTCGTCAATTTACAATATCGTATACTGTATGTAGTGTTTGAGTGTTGGACATAACCTCATACATACACAGTCTCGGGCAAGCGAGCGGGTAAGGCGGCACGGTGAGTGTTACGAGAGCCGTGGGCGAGAGTAGACGTGCCGCTTGTACTAACCGCCTGTTGTCGAGCCTGTGACTACCTACCTACATAGAGGCTGTCTTGGCCTCGTACTTACCATCGGCCTGCAAGCACTACACTGTAATCAAACGCATGGTAGGCACAATTTCTAATTAAATTAGAAATGGCAATGGACAGGCCATAAAACTTATAGATCTGACTACCCCTTAGGGATGAAGTTTCTCAAACGGCGTTCACGAACGGACAATGCAGTACCTGCTGGGTGACTATGTAATTCTAATGCTATCAAAAGATTGGAAAGTACTAAAAATTAAATTATACGAAAGATCGATCACGTATCTTGATGCTATCATTTTTCGGCTATTTCATGTAGTCATGTTGCTATAACGCCAACATTACAATGACATTATGTTTTAATCGTTCTTTGTCAAAGTTTGTTTTTGTTTCAATCTGTTCTTAATTATTGCAATTGGAGTTCTAAATAATGTCATAAAAATTCGCTTAGGTTTGGACTGTAATATTTTTATTGCAATTTCAAATACGTAATAACTCCCCCACAGCTCTCCCTGCATTATAGACAAAACCACGTCAAGTCCGAGTGTTATGTTTTATTACCACATCGCCGAGGATCGATATTCCTCGAATCGGAAATCTATGGAAGGTTTTTTTCATGTTATAGGCCATCCTTTGGTTAAAAGCTCACCTAGAAGAATCATACTATGTCCAAAAATACCAGTGATATGACCAAAAATGGAGCAGAAATAAAGGACTATGTTAAAACTAAAAGGTACATAGTTTATGCAAATAAAAACCGCTATAAAAGTAATTGATATCGAGCCGGATATTTTACGCGCGTTGGCAAAGCACGCCATGTTTCTCACAACAGCTTTAAACCGTATTACAGTCAATTCTTAAGCCCAAAGGTACTTATTAATAACATAACTACACGAGTAACTTCCTCAATCGTTCCACGAAACATAACCATAGACATAATAACAGTCATCATAAAACATGTTTCACTCCGATACCATCCAGCCTACACGCAAACACAAATTAGTACATGAGACTCACAAAGGATCTGAAAAAGAGAAACATTAAAGCAGCTACTCAGCAGTGAGAGCAAACGGGTTGGACTATGATGATAATAAAGCAGCTTTTTACTAGGCAGAGAGAAGAATAAAAATCTAAAACAAACAGCAGCCTAATTAATAATTAGCCATCACACAATTCTTATAAATTTTAGACATAAATTCATGTACATCTAAACCCAATGCGGCAAAGTTTAATTTCAACTGAAATCGCTATCAAGTGACACAGACCATAAAACTCAAGAGTGAGGTGAATACAAATTCCATAGAAATAACTTGAAACTATTCAATAATGGCAATAACAGTTTGGCTGAGACGAGAGTTCCTGTTACTATGAGGTATATAGAAAACAGGAACTTAGATGCTTTGAAAATGAGGAATTTCGTTAACGACGCACTTGCTTATGATATAATAGAGAACATTGAACAAGTATTTGTGAAGAACCTAGCTGGAATATACATTATTTAGTTTTGTGTTTAGCAATACAGAAAATGTTACATAATCTTCTAAATTTTTATTCCACTATCTCTCTTAAAATAAATAACATATTTATTAACAAAAACGACAGCAACACTCTACAGCTCTATAGGTTGTGATGGTCCTGGCATAGAATAGAACATTTTAATCACTTTTACCATGGATAACGTATAAGGCGACTATATGGTAACACGGTGAAATATCGGCAGCAGGACCTCCCACAAACCACTTAAAAATATATTAATAAGAGTAAAGTAAAATTGAAGCAGACTTTATCAGAATTTTGATTTTTTTCCCAAACACGCCATTTCCAACTACTTTTATGATTCCCCAAAACAAGATAATAATGTTCTTGTTAGACTACCTTCTAAGAAGCCACTTACCACAGAACATACGTTCATGTCGTAAAGCAGCCCACCTGTCACCGCCACGCGTTAAATTTTAATATATTTTTTACTTTCTAAGGTTTCCGTCATCGATCCTCGATTATTGGTGTCGAGTTGCTAACGAGGAAAATAATATTCGACACTGGCCGTCGGTGTCACGTGACGAGAATTGGAAAAAACTACATAATATGTAATGTATACATGCCAAGTATACCGTTTGGGTGTGGTCCAAATTGTAGGATGTTTTGGAGAAACATGAAGAAAGAGTTGATTATTTTTCAATGACGTTACGCTCTGGTACTTGGATGGACTGTGTGACATGGCTAAGAAGAGTGAATGCAGAGATGACGGCTGACAGACAGAAAAGGAGGAGGAAGACATGTTGTGCTGACCCCACATAAAGTGGGTTAAGGGCAGGAAGAAGAAGATATGCTCTGGCATTTAAGAAGAAGATGTTCTTATTCAATTTTATGTGGGGTCAGCGATATTCTATAGGTTGCATTTTGAGGAATGTAGTCAGGAACTTCATGATCTCATACCACCATCTCCCTTCCACCAAAAGACTAGGAGACGCACGGCTCAGTACCATCCATACGTTAGCATACCAGCCATTTTGGCTCCACCTTTCTTATGCAAACCTCTCGATTGGAACTCATTGCCGTCAGCTGTTTTTCCTGACACCAACAATCTGGGCCACTTCAAGGCCAGAGTGAATAGGTGTCTTCTAGTAGCTTCATCGTCAGCTTCTTTGCCTGTCATCTTTCACCTGCACATGTGCATCTAAACCACACCTATCTTTTCTTTGGTCTTCAGGATTTCATCGTTTCCCAAGACCAAGATTGCACGATCTTAAAAATTAATTCTTACATCTTGTACTTCATTTTCCAAGACAAAAACTTCAAAATCTTTCAAATTAAATCTTATATCTTGTACTACAAGCTAATTACTTTTTCTGTGAGCTTGTTTGACACGGTATCGTGTTTGATGAGTTTCTGACAATGTCGACGCGAAACGTGATTATTTTTTCTATTTAATTTTTTTTTGTGTTACAATCGGATTAGTTTCTTGTCGATAGTCTGCTTTGGGAATTATTTTAACTGTTTATTTGTAGCATTACTTATTTATTTTATTTACTGTTATATTTTTTGAGAAAGCTTACTTCAAGGCAAGCAAGTATAATATAGAATACCAACTACTGAGAAATAAGGGCATGTACCTTATAATAAGTCACGCATAAATTTCCAGTAGTTCGGTCAATAGAAATGTTCAACCGGCCTACTGGGAACAAACGCATTTGACTAGGTAGTCAATCATTGAAATCTCTGGGTAGGTACCCAGAGATTTCAATGATCATAACTGACTTGGATTTAGGTACATGCATGAGCATTATCTTTTTAGTCAAGCTAAAATCGGAGATTCAGTAGCTACATAAAAAAGATAAAAGTTATACTGATTTGCTTAAATATTCTGGAGATACATTTCCAAATCTATATACATATTATGTTTTTTTTACATGATATAGAATATACCATCCTTTGGCTACAATCTCACTTGATGGTAAGCGACGATGTAGCCGACGATGGAGCAGGATGGTCTAGAAAACACCTATTCACTCTTGCCTTGAAGAGGCCCAGATTGTAGTGATCAGGAAAAACAGCCAATTAGTTTCAATTAGTTTCATTCCCTGGAGGTTCGCATAATAAAGGTAAATATACAATCTTTTTAGAAATGTGTCAGGACAGCGTTGATTTTATAATTCCAAACCTGTAGGCCTACCACAAGCTCTGTCTGGCTCTGTTTATGCTTTTAAGTCTGTGTGAGTGTTGATTAAATAAATCCTACGTCGAAATGTCACACGCACAGCATAATACACTGGTGAGAACTCACACAGACTCAAAACCAGAGACAGAGCCAGAGAGAGCTTATGGTGGGCCTACAGATGTACAGCTTCCTCATAGTTTATGCATAATTAGATAGCAATAGAGCATTCATGTCACCTACCCAGCTTATTAGTCAACTTGTGGATTAACACAAGCTTATGGTAAATGCAATAATCCTGTCGGTCAAACGATGTAATCATACACATAACTAGAACAAAGCCTTACTATTTAATTTAACGGCTTCTGCTTGACATAAGTATAGCACATAATAATTACAAGAACTGACGACATTGCTAAGATCGCAGGAAGTCGGTGGAGGGAAAGGGCTCAGAATCGTTCTTCCTTGAAATGTGTAGGGGAGGCCTATGTCCAGCAGTGGACTTCTTCAGACTGTGTGATGATTACAAGAAGCCTAGGTATTATGTACTAGGTGTTATGTGTGAGAAACTAAGGCTTACGAATTAAAATTGTCAAAAAATGTATGTACTTTATGAGTAATGAGTTTTCCCGACTGGATTTAAACCCTTGACCTTAGGATCGGAAGGCGGGGCCGCTACCACTAGTCAGCTCACTGCAAACATACGTGGCTGTCAGATTTGTGCCACATTGTGAATATATTAGGAAACTGATAATGAAAACAGTACCTACTCTCAAACGATGAAGGAAAACATCGGCATGTCATAAAATCTACAAAGTCGAAGCTTCTCTGAGCCGCACGAGAAATCCTTTCACCACATTGGTTCAAAGAACCAGTGACACTATAAGACGAACCAAATTAAGATAACTAGACTAGCAAGTTATAGGAACAATATCCGTACAAAAACCTTTAGCAAATCTTATAAATAAACCGAAATCTCTAGCTAATAGTCCCATAAAAATGTTCAAGACTTTATCAGTATATTTTCAATCCAAGGAACAGCTAAGAAAGCTGCAATAAATTCTCAGTTCAGATAAAAACATCACACACTGAATCTGAAGCTCAAATCAGCATTGTTAAAATCCCTGAGGGCGACTGTGAAGTTCACCAAGCTTATAATATAAACCAGTGGTTAGATTTCAACCATCGGTTACGCTTCTACAAAAGTTTTGACAAAAACTATTTGCTTATAAATAAATAATAAAAATATTTTTAGGTAATTTCACGTCATTAATATACCACTGTCTCACCCCAGAAATTAGACTCGTATGTTACCCGTATAGGTGGTTTTTTGAGAAAAGCGGTGATGGCCAAGTCCGAAACCAAGAGAGTAAGGGAAAAGCATACATATATATAAACATATAATATATCAAACACATTTATAAAAAGAAAAATGAAACAAAGGTGGACATGGATCTCGCCAGATAAAAAATCAAAAAATGAAATAGACTACATACTTACTTCCAACCATCAATGGTTCAGAACAATTGAAGTATTAAATATTGTACACCCTTCTGACCACAGATTTGTAAGAGGCAAATTTAGTATGAAACATGCCAAGAAAAACCGAACAAACTATAGACCAATGATACCAAAATTCATTGAGACTGAGGAAGAAAAAAATAATTACATAAAAAACCTAGAACAGAAAAGAGAAGAAATACTAAATGATGATGATGACGATGTACAAGTTTACTACGACAAAATAGAACAAATGATCCTAGAGAGTATACCCAAGAAAGAAACACCCTCAGAACGAAAATGCATACCATCAGAAAAATCCAGAACTCTACTAAAAGAAAGACATGACCTACAAAACAAAAAACCACTGTTAAAAGAAGACAAATTGCAACTCAAAACACTATACAAGACGACCAACAAACAAATTAAACTGGACTATAAAATCCACAGAGCGGAGATATTAGAAAAACACCTTAATACGTCTGGTAGCCTGAAAAGAGCACAAATGGAACTAAATACTAAAAAGCATTGGATCCCGAAATTGAAAAAGGGGCAATCATGCAAAGACACCAGAAACGAAATTCTGGCCACTGCCACCGATTTTTACGAAACCCTATACAAAGCAAGGAACACAGAAATAATACCACCAGAACCAAACGACGAAAACCTAACCCAAATTCATATTACAAATTTTACTGAGAAAGAAGTCTATCTTTTAATGAATAAACTTAAGACTAGGAAGAGCCCAGGAGCAGACGGAATCACAAATGATATGCTTAAAACTTCAAAAGAAGCGCTTTTAAAGCCACTTACACAGCTTTTTAATAAAATTTTACAGGTTAAGGCGATTCCTAAACAGTGGGTAGAGT
This sequence comes from Thera obeliscata, assembly GCA_947578465.1. NCBI lineage: Eukaryota > Metazoa > Arthropoda > Insecta > Lepidoptera > Geometridae > Thera > Thera obeliscata. The sequence continues at coordinate 13,424,721 of OX387912.1, read as the reverse complement.
CGGACATAGTCATATTGTATAAGAAAGGTGACCCCACTGATATTGGAAATTACCGCCCAATAAGTCTAATGGAAAGCCTCTATAAAATCTTCTCGCAGGGTATGCAAATAAGAATAACCCCTAAAGTCGAAGAGTACCTGTATGTAGAACAAGCAGGTTTTCGCAGAAGCTACAGCACAATTGACCACATACACACAATGGAACAAATAATTGAAAAATATCAAGAATTCCGAAAGCCATTGTATCTTACTTTCATTGATTTTAAAAAAGCGTTCGATTCTATTGACCATTCAGACATATGGAGCGCTTTAAAAGAAGCAAAGGTGAACGACGCATACATAGGCATCATAAAGAATATTTACAGTAATTGCAAAAGCAGAGTTAAACTGGAATCAACAGGGAAGTTTATTAAAATAGGAAGAGGAGTAAGGCAAGGCGACCCGCTTTCGACGACTCTATTTATAACCGTGCTTCACTCAATTATTAAAGAACTCCCTTGGGAAAATCAAGGAATAAAGATCGAAGGAAATAACCTGAAATATCTAGCTTTTGCAGACGATATAGTTTTACTAGCGGAGGATGGACAAAAAATGCAGTATATGCTGACAACCCTACATAATGCCAGCAAAAAAATAGGGCTAGAAATGAATTTACAAAAAACACAATCAATGACGAACAGCACACAGAAAATTTTACATATAGAAGGTACACAACTAGAATTCGTTCAAGAATACATATATTTGGGAAAACAAGTTTCTTTCAAGACCACTAACAATATTGAAGAAATAGAAAGAAGGATAGCAAAAACTTGGAAGAAATTCTGGAGCATGAAAGAAGTTTTAAAAGGATCACTACCCATAAGACTAAAAAAAAGAGTAGTGGACGCCTGCCTGCTTCCCACACTGACATACGGCAGCCAGACATGGACATACACAAAAGAAGTTAAAAATAAAATCGCAAAATGCTAAAGAGCCATGGAAAGAAGCATAATGAAAGTAAGATTAATCGATAAGGTACGCCATAAAGAAATAAGAACCAAAACCAAATTTATAGATGCCCTAGAGCATGCGCTAAAAATGAAGTGGCAGTGGGCGGGACACATAGCCAGAATGCACAAGGAAAGATGGGCCACTATAGTCACAACCTGGAAAGGACCAAAGGGAAAAAGAAGAATAGGTAGACCACTAACTAGATGGACTGACGAATTAAGGAGATTTCTCAAACAACAAGACTGGACTGAAACAGCAATGGACCGCAACCGCTGGAAAGAACTGGAGGAGGCCTTTACCCGAGAGGGGTCCTAACGAATAAATAGAGTAAAATAATAAACACACTATAAAATATGCATGAAAGAAATGAATATAAACTATTAATGAAAGAATACAAATTTAAAACAAAATTAACTTATGCTAATAAAAAATAATAAATACATATACTATAAAAATTGTAACATCGCTAAAAAGTACGTTTTCATCTGGTTGGGATGGCATCACTGCAATATTTTTTAAAAGATGCCTAAGCATCCTTGGTGAGCCATTGGTGTACATTTGTAATACTTGCCTCGCAATTGGAGTTTTCCCAAAAGTATTAAAAGACTCTATTGTTGTGCCAATATTTAAAGCGGGAGAAAAAGATCAAGTGTCAAATTATCGTCCCATATCTTTGTTACCAACTCTAACTAAAATCCTCGAGAAGGTGCTAAACCGTCGCCTTGTCAGTTTCTTGGAAAGTAAGACCCTGCTCTCTGAAAACCAATTTGGATTCAGAAGCAAACGTTCTACCTCTGACGCTATCGAAAGCCTTGTAACTGAAATTACTAGCAATTTGGATAAAGGACTGAAATGTATTGGAGTTTTTCTTGATTTAGTCAAGGCCTTCGATACCGTCTCTATACCGTTGCTGCTTTGTAAACTGGAATCCGTTGGAGTTCGTGGAGTCCCTTTCGAGCTTTTTAGAAGTTACCTTAGCGATCGTACGCAGACAGTAAGGATTGGAAAGATACTTAGTGCTAAACAACCGACTGCTTTTGGTGTCCCTCAAGGGTCCGTCCTTGGGCCAACCCTTTTCTTAGTCTACCTTAACGGTTTATGCGATAGTATATTACCTAACGCTAAAATCGTATCTTTCGCTGATGATACTGCAATCATCTTCAAAGGTAAAGCATGGGATGATGTGCAGAAAACCACTGAATATGGTATGCGAATAATTACTGAATGGCTTAACAACAACCTCCTCACACTTAACCTTGATAAAACAAAATACATTCCTTTCTCAATTTATAACAATAATAAACCCAATGAGCACTTTAATATAAAAGCCCATACCTGTCCACTTCCCAACCCGAAAGACTGTGACTGCTATTCTCTCTCTGCTACTGACAATGTAAAGTACCTGGGACTAACAATTGATAGAAACTTAAACTGGAACAAACATATTAGTAATCTTAAATCTCGAATAAGAAAATTGATCCCAGTATATAAAAAAATTAGACACTTGAAAGAAAATAATATCAATAAAACAGTGTATTTCACCTTGTGCCAGAGTCTTTTAAGTTATGCCATTACTGCATGGGGTGGTACAGCAAAAACAAATATGCTAAGAATTGAAAGAACACAGCGGTCAATTTTAAAAGTTCTTTACTTTAAACCTTTTAGATTTCCAACAACTGAGCTGTATGGTGAAACTCAAGTGCTAAATGTACGCCAACTATTTATAAAAACGATTGTCCTAAAACAGCATCAATTCCCAGGTCGTAATAACACTGATGGTAGAAGAGCACACGCGACTTTTAAGGTTCCTGCATGCAGGACATTTTTTGCTCATCGTTTTTTCTCCTTTTTGGCGCCTTTTATTTACAATCGTATTAACAAAAAACTATTTATAAGAAATAAAACTAAATTTAATTGTGCAAGATCGTTAGACACCTTTTTGCGTGAATTAAACTACTCTGAAACCGAAACTCTATTAACTATAACGAAATAAACACGAAAAAATTAAGTAGTTCCTTTAAATACCTACCAACTTTATTATTTAATTATTCATTTTATTATCTACTGTAGTCCTACTTACCTATTATTATACATAGTATCTATTGTAAAAATTCTACAATACTAAGCGCCTCTTTTTTACAAGAAATTTGTTATTTAGTACTTATCTCATATTATTATATATAAGCTAATTAGTTCTCTTATTAGGTATAAAAGTTTTAGTTTAAGAATCAAGTACCTGCGCTTACCAACTTAGTGTACAATTGCTTGTTCAACACTCGTTTTTATATTATGTTAAAGTAATTACCCTGCCGTAACACAGTGTAATCTAGCACGGAGGGTAAGATCTGTAACTACCAATTACCTAATATAGTGAGCTACACTAAAACAGCCCTTAGATACGCAGAGCACTACTGTTTTACCTAAACAATCTTTAACATGTAAGGTCTAGTTTAAAGTAGCTTACTGTCTAACATATAAGTTTAGCCCTAAGAGTTACAAGAAAGCTGTACTATTTAATAAGGAAATAAATTATGTTTATGTTTATGTTTAAAATGTGCATGAAATAAATAAATTATTAATAATAGGATAAAAATTTAAAATGTGAATATACAATTTAATTAGAAATGCATGAGAAAGTGAACTATATATGTGAATATTGTAAAATTTGGAATAAAAAGGCTTTTTTATTTTTATTTTTATTATTTATTTATTTAAGGGAAAAGTCTTGAAAGGAGTCATGCCCTCAATTTATAAGAAAACATTAACTGTATACCTATTTTTTTTTTTTTTCAAAAATCTTGTAATTTTGCCGGAAATAGACCCTAATGATTTAAAAAAAAATGCACCCTGTATTATTAAACTATTTTCAAAGTGGGTACCTAACATGCCAAGTGGAATATTAGACCTGATTTAGTTATATCAACATAAAATTTATAATTAAAAACTTTAATGAACCTGCTAAAGTTTGTTAAATTATCGGGCGGCTACACTTTTAATTGTCCATTAACCGCCCGTTAATTCAACAAACTTTGGACTTCACAACTTCAGAACCAACAAAAGAATGCTACACCTGCCTAAACCAAACCAACAAAAGCTAGGGTTAAAAGATTAAAACCAGTTAAAAGCGGTTGGCCCTTTAATCAATGAGGGTACAACAATGCAACCCTGACCAAGGAGGGATGTTCCTCGTTACATTATTGGAAAAGTTCCAGTGTAAATTGTTGGTTTGAGTTGTAAGCGACCAATATTTGAGAGTTTTTTTTTGTAGTAAAAGATAGACACACCGGCTTACGGACACCCTGATGGTAAGTTTTTTATTGATTTTAAAGAACTACACCTAGGGGTATTAAATAAAATGCATAATGTCCCAAAAAGAGCCGAGTGGTATTTAATAGATGACGAAGTTATGCAATAGCAATCATAAAAAAAAATACAACCGAATTGAGAACATCCTCTTTTTAGGGTTCCGTAGCCAAATGGCAAAAACAGAACCCTTATAGATTCGTCATGTCTGTCTGTCTGTCTGTCTGTCTGTCTGTCCGTCCGTATGTCACAGCCATTTTTCTCCGAAACCGTAAGAGCTAGACTGATGAAACTTGGCGAGGAGATGTATTCTGTGAACCGCATTAAGATTTTTACACAAAAATAGAAAAAAAAATATTATAAATTTTGGGGGTCCCCATACTGGAAACTCAAATATTTTTTTTTCATCGAACCCATACGTGTGGGGTATCTATGAATAGGTCTTCAAAAATGATGTTGAGGTTTCTAATATAGTTTTTTCTAAACTTTCTATCTATCTATAATTATGTTACTTGATGCTACGGAACCCTTCATGGGCGAGTCCGACTCGCACTTGGCTGCTTTTTTTTTATTTGGAGTTGGTTAAAATATATAACGCATTGGCATCCAAGATAAAAGCGGGTTATGCTCATAAAATTATGCAAGCTCTCTTGTGCCTATGACTTGTGCCTTAAAATGAAAATGCAAGGAATGCACCTTCCCAACAGTTGAAAGTTATAATTTGACCGCTGACGACTATTGAACCTGCTTGAACCAACCGACAGGTATTTAGGGTAGTTGGAATACAGTTTCTAGATGAAGTTTCACTGGAATGCCTAAGGGAAGGGAATACCAGAAATAGATGAGTGATCCTTTTGCAGCTCGGTGTGGTTTTAGTCAAAAGTTTTCACTCAAATTGTCATTATTAGTTTTTGTGTTGTACACACCTAAATATTTACAATATTGCATTATGTACCCGCTGTAAAAGAAAGTGTGCCCTTATCCCACGCTAAGTGGAGTCGGCACAACAGATTTTCATCTTCCACTCTATCATTCGTCATGTCAGTGCTCCTTTCCTGCTCATGTCATCCTTGACGCAGTCTATTCATCTTATCTTTGGTCTACCTCTTCTTTCCATAACCACTCTCCACATCCATTTTCCACACTTTTCTCATAGTATAACGCTATAAAAGAAAGCATCGTGAGGAAACCCGCGGTTTAGTCAGCTCCACACGTGGATTAGGCCGACTAAGCTGTCAGGATGGTACCGGTGCTGGGCAAGCCTATTCCATCTAAAAATCATGTCCCAAGGCATTCTATAATTAGGGGCATGAGTAAGCACCAGTTGCCCCTAACGCGACATATATCATCTACAATAAATGTAAAAGCCGATTTTTTTAACCAATGTCTATACAAAAGTAGACTCACTATTTGTCTACAAAAGAGGGTTTTTCCTATTTAAAATAAATTAATTTGTAACGAAATTTTTTGCCTGTAAGTTGGAAAAATTTACAGACGTACAAAGTTAAACAATAAGAAATAATGAATTCGTCGGCAATTAGACAACTTTACAAAGCTGTTACTTTATCAAACAAAATTCGGAGATTTTCATTTGAAACTTTTTAATTGAGATACCTTAGGAATGTTCCATTTGAAATGTAACTTTTTCAAAATATCGACGTTTTCTTCAGTAGGACTTTGTACGATGCTGTTGTCTGCAAATATGGGTCCAAATCCAGTCATATAGCAATGAATTTTTATTCGAAATATTTTTGCCACTGCTCTCAAAGTTAAATGGTGAAGGCGACAACATAGTGATGAAACCGACCTGTCGTAACCTAAAAGTTTAAAAATATGCGTCAAGTGCACGAAAGGAGCCTCTCTGAGGCGCACTTAAAATCCTTTCACCACACCTGGTTTGAAAAAACCAATGACACGATGAACGGTATTCTAAAACCATTGAACTTCATACATCAAAATCATAGTAGCAAAGCTACCTTGCCTATTTCTGCCGACATGCAACGATGCGTCCGTTTGAAGGCTGTGGGTGGTGAAATTACTGGCACATGGAGCTTCAATACCTGTCAGTTGATGAAATCAGTGTTGTGCTTTGGAGGGCTCGGTCCTAGAATCCTGATATAAGTGAATGGCATACAAAATACATTTATTGTTATTCTATAGTATAGGTTGATTGGTTGCAAGTCTATCGCCACTGTAAAAGCATTAAGCAAGAACTTTTTTTTATTGAACTAAAATAAAAATTGCATTCTACATAAGCGAAATAACTGCTAGAAAGCATTCTCTTCTAGTTAACCTTTGTGTAATTTTGACTTCATTACCTAAGGGGAAGTGCAAAAAAAAATGTGAAAGGGATCTGTTTTCTAAATATTTGATCTTGAAATAATTTATTTATAATTATATTTTATGTTGAGGTGCCAGCCTTTTGGGCACATTGCCTGCGGTTGGTGATCTAAACTCTGTTTTCTACCTGTAATACCTACAGGTAGAAATGCAGTTTTTTTTTTCATTCATTTAATATTTTTTGTTAAAAAAAGCAGTAAGCAAGAATCTAAAACAATCAGAAACAAGCCTCATAAAATATTAGCAACAGTATTCGGGAAACTAATTTACTGTTCACGTCATTTTCACGTGAACGCCGAGAAATGACACGCGCGCTGTAATATTCAGGATCTGATTCCTCGCTTCTACAATATTAATACTGGCTTGACCTGGATTCACGGTTTAGGAATTTGAATTACAATTTAACCGAATTTCTAATGCAACGAGGTTGTATTTTGTAATCCGCTTCATTTTGCAGTTATGAAGGGGTTACAAATTTACTGGCCTCTCAGTTGGTTGTAGCTCTGCCTTGTGTATCGTAGGTCGTGGGTTCGATTCCCACCGAGAACAAAATATTTGTGTGATGAACGTAGGTGTTAGATATCTGTCTGGGTGTTATTCTAAGTATTATTATCAGCTATTTGGTTCTTATGCAAACTCTGCTTAATTTGGGCTAGATGGTGTTATGTGAATTCTCCAAAATACTTATAGTATTTTTTTATTTTTATTTTAAAAGTTAGAAATTGAACGGAAGAGGCAAAACTTTGCAAAATAACATTTTGATTAAAATTAAACAAAGTTTCATTCTTAAAAATGTTGATGTTTAAAAAAAACTGCAACCCAAATATTTGCATCTACCCTACCGTTCAGGTATGAGTAGATTACTAGTAATACCAAAGTCATTGGATAATCAAGAGAAATTTTTTGTTTGCTTTTTTGGGACGAGGATAACACTTAGCATATTTATTTTTATTGAATACTGCCACTAACGCCTGTCGCAAGTCTGTCGTGATATACATAATGAGAAAACAATAGCGGTTGAATTGCGGCATTGCACTTACGCCTGTCGCAAGTCTGTCGCGACATACATAATAAGAGAACGATAGCGGTTGAATTGCGGCATTGTTTTGTTCGACGGCGGCAGGTGCCCGTTGCCAAGATATCACTTGAATTAAAATAGTCTCGTTACAATAATTAACACGGTATCCTAGTTGGGGAGTTGCCAAACGCTACTATGAGGGGGTTATTATGATAGATTTTAATAACCCTCTTTTGACGTGACAACGTCTTCTATTTCGATGGAGCCGGAACGCCTGCACGCACGAAAAAACATGACTCGTACGGCGTTACCTTGCTCTGAGGCATTCCATTTAAGACTTAAAGTGCAAGCGAGAGCGCGGAACGAGCGACAAAGAAGCACAATCGGCCTCTGCGTTCGGCAGCGTTCGACATCTGTCTCTCTCCTACTTGAGTGAGCGATGTGTCCGCGTGGAATGACGTTGTCACGTTCAACTATCGTCAGTAAACCGACTTTACAGACAACCGATTTTTTTTTTCCGCGACGTAGCTGAGTAAAAAGATAATCTTTTTTTGCCTGTATGCTGTTGGAAGAATAAAGTAAATAAGTTTAGCCACAAACTCACCCTAGTGAGTGAGTGAGAGTAGAGTGGGTTTGTTGCTTGTAATATCATGGCCAATATTTTTTTTTTTATTCCAGTCTTATGGCACATTTTAGTACATTCTCTTTTTTTTAAATGCACGGAAATCTTTGATGACCAAATCTGTATCAAATGAATATTTGTTTGCAGTCTCTTACTTTTTCCATTAAATATTCTCAGTAATTTAAGTGCCAAGAGCTTGGAAAATACCTATTTGTAAGTACCGTATTTCATTTCGTTTTGATATCGTTTGAATATCGATCCTCAGAATATTCCCGAGCAACGTTACCGGGCAAAGTTGTCGAATCAATTAAAAATTAATTAAATACCCTTGTTAGCGTCCTAGTTCGGCTGCCGACTCCTCATCAGGGATGCTTGGCACCTGTGTACCTCAGTTCGTATAAGCTAGTAGACATTTTGATGAGGAAGTTTGAAGGCTGACTCACAGCATGTGCCTGGAGCCTTTCAGTAGTAGTAGAGCTCTTGGTGTGTGGCTCGTCCGGGGAAGTACTACCACCATGCCTTTCTGCCGTGAAGCAGCATTGCTGTTTCGGTTTGAAGGGTGTGGGTGTCGGTGAAATTACTGGCACGTGAGGCTGAACATCTGTTGTTGGATGCAGGGAAGTGCAACGTTCCTGACGTGCATAACCTACGAGGCAATGCTTTGTTATCTGCGATGATTACCACTTAACATCAGGTGGGCCATATGCTTGTTTCATTAGCTAGTTGTACAAAAAAAGCTAGTCAACAAGCCATGACGATTGAACAAGCCTGGAATGTGCGAGATTGCAGCCTTGCTATTCCTGCACCATGACTCGTCCGAGAGATCGCTAAATACACGTTCGATTTTCAAAATAAAAAAAAAATCACAGAGGATCACTTGCGAAAGAATCGTGTTGCAGGAGAGAGAGAAAGAGAGTAGACCCACACAAATGACACGAAGACTCACACAAATGAGTTTTCTGTTATTTATGGAAACAACAAAGTTTTCAAGACAACAATAAAATTAAATAAATATATTTTTACAATCAACCACACGCTGGCCATCACTTCTCATAGACAAAAAAAAAGCATAGGTTAGTAAACTTAGGTATAAGAAACATCAATTTTTGAACTCCAAAACTCAAAATAATCTTTTGTATGAAAATACTAAAATATTTGAAAAACCTCACGATTTTGTAACATAGAAAAAGTCTAAAATTACAGTAGGTTTATCACTTTTTTTACGCCAAAAAGTTCAAAACAAAAGTTAAAGGAAAGGTCTGAAATTTAAGTATTACGATTTATCACCCTTAAAGTGGCTGAAACTTGAAAAGACTTTTAAATCATTTACGGTTGAATTTTGGTCAAAAAATACACTGTGCTCAGAGTACAGAATAGGGCGCATTGGCTCACTCGCGCTTGTCCGATTTATTTTAATAGATCTGCCACACACAGCCACCGAATAGTCCTTTGTTCGCCAAAACGGCAAACAGCTAAAATGTTAGACCGAAAATAAAATGACGGCAAAAACGCGAAAACGCCACCCATTGTCTTTACATAACGGCCGCGTGAATGTGAGCATGTTGCAGTGACTGAGTGAATTTTCCGCAATAACGACACACCTAGGTACTATTATGTAAAAGACTGCATTAATATGAATATCCCATAGTTGTAGTGACTGTCATAGTGTGCTCCTATCTGTGCCATAGTGTGGCCAAATAGTTTTTTAATTGGCCTCTGGTACAAGTTCAAAGGCCTCCCGTCCTTCTCTCCATTCCTCTCTTGTTTGGGCTACTGTGGACCAATTCTTAATGTAAGCATCTATTTCGTCCCTCCATCTTCGTTTTGGTCTGCCGCGAGGTCGTTTTGCGTTTTTAGATTGTTAAATAATAAAATAAATAATACAAAACCAAAAAAAAATATTTTGTTGAATTTGCAATAAAAAAAAAAAATGTGTGGACAATTCCCACAGTGCTATCCAGCCCCAAACTAAGCTAAGCTTGTATTATGAGAACCAAAATTCCTATATGTTTTATAGTCTAAGCCTCGGTATCAACTAAAATACTTATTTTAATATTGTAATCAAAACAATTCTAAAAAGCCTCGGTATCAACTGAAATACTTATTTTACTATTGTAATCAGAACAATTCTAATGTCCCAAATTATAAGAGTCAACTGGGATTTTTAATCCAAAACCTCTTGATGATTTTCCTTAAGTGTATAAAACATTTTAAAATCAGAAAACACTGTTACATTTATTAGACAAAATGCTTTGTCCCCGTGGTTCAGATCATGTTTATCTTGTCGCTATTTCCCCCCTAACTGCAACATTACATATGAAATCGAAGCGGGTTACCCTCGAAGCGAGTACACTAGGGTGCAGTTATACGGACTAGTGGCGCCATTACACTGTGTTGCCGTTTTGTCCTCGAGTATACGGTCCTGTTATAAATGATGGGTGTAAAGAGCTTTCCGCTACAGAAGCTTTCATATTTTAGTTAATTTTACAAAAGTGGGTAGTTCAGAATTAAGCTCAGGCAATTATACACTGCTAGCTTTTATGTCCCTGTATTAGGTGTCATTTTTCTTTGGCTGACATCTCTATCCGTGTGCACAAAAATGCTGAAAATGGTATGCATAGCCAATCTTTAAGAAATTAAAGTGATCGTTACAATAAATCGAATACATTCGTGTTATGTCTCAAAAATACTCTGACTAAGTCCTTAGATAAGGAACAGAAAGAGGTTTGATTGCATGACATTCAAGCATTTTTTCGGGATTCAATACCAACTTATAGAAAAAAATCTTATGTTTTTTTGTTTGTTAGTTTTTGATAAAAGGAATCGAATGTTCCACTGCTATATAAAAACTGTCAAATTCTGCCATCACAGCTTAAAAAAGAACTCGTATACGAGGCTAAAGCCTACACACACCGATGCGTGGTAGATAGGTATAGTATAGCGTAGCGTTTCCGTCGAAAAAGCTTATTAGTTCGCTAGAATGCGCTGAGCCTCGGCAATATTAAACATTTTAATGTACAGCTTGAAATGGAATCCTATTATATGATATTACGGAAACCGGTGATAGAGAGAAATATTGCACTCAAATTAAGTGATTTAAATGAAAATGTGGTATGGTCTGCTCAATGCATGTGAGACAGCGATAACTCAACTGAATTGAGTTGCCCGCAGTGTAAATCAAAATGGGCGGGTCATTTGATTCGGACAAAAGGTAGACCCGAAGAACAAACTTATGGAAAGGATCAGCTGGCAAGAGGAGATGAAGGAGACCACAGGAAAGATGGCAGGATGACATAGTCAAATGGGCAGGGAAATAATGGACGAAAAAAGCAAAGGAGAGGAAAGAATGGTGACTTTTGGAGGAGGCCTATACCCGCTGAGGGGTCCTTAGTTAGTTTTTATATTATAAAGATCTATCTAAAAAAATTGTTTATTAAAGATAAATAAAGGCTTTTTAATTTTATTTAACTGAAAATGTCCAAAACTTCATTTATCATACCCGCCCCAATATATTAGGCGTGTTCGGCAAAATTACTGGCACGTGAGGCTGACCATCTATATGCCTCAAGCTGATGGACATAGGACAGTGCATTGTAGGGCACGTTCCTGACGTACGTGACCTACGAGGCAATGCATTGTTACAGGTGATGGTTACCACTTAACATCAGGTAGGCCATTTGCCTTAAATAGAACGCCTCAGAGCGAGATAACGCCGCATAAGTCATGTTTTTTCGTGCGTGCAGCCGGCTCTATCGAATTGTGAGACGTTGTCACGTAAAAAAAAAGCAGCCAAGTGCGAGTCAGACTCGCCCATGAAGGGTTCCGTAGCATCAAATAACATAATATAAAGGTTGTTGTAGTTCGTCGAAAGGTAAATTGCGGTTTACGATTTATGACGTATAAAAAAAAAACTACTGACTAGATCTCGTTCAAACAAAATATCGTTGGAAGTTTGCATAGTAATGTACAACATATATTTTTTTTAGTTTTATCATTCTCTTATTTTAGAAGTTAGAGGGGGGGGGACCAACTTTTTTCCACTTTGGAAGTGTCTCTCGCGCAACCTATTCAGTTTAGATAAAAACGATATTAGAAACCTCAACATCATTTTTGAAGACCTATTCATAGATACCCCACACGTATGGGTTCGATGACAAAAAAAAATTAGTTTCAGTTTCAAGTATGGGGACCCCCAAAATTTATAGTTTTTTTTCTATTTTTGTGTAAAAACCTTAATGCGGTTCACAGAATACATTTACTCACCAAGTTTAATCAGTCTAGCTCTTATAGTTTCGGAGAAAAATGGCTGTGACACGGCCGGACAGACAGACAGACAGACAGACATGACGAATCTATAAGGGTTCCGTTTTTGCCATTTGGCTATGGAACCCTAAAAAGGGAGATAAAGAAAGGTAGACTTTAGCTTTGTAATTTCACATTGGCAAGGTATTTACGGCCATACGTGCTACATCAGCGAAGTCAGACCTTTACCCCTCAGTTTCCCAAACAACCTACGCACTAATAAGTGTCAGTATTCAATTATATGCTGTCGATACATGACAGACTTTAGTGCTAATGTTAGCGTGGGAGGGTACTTAGAGGTCTAAGATGTAAGTTATTAGTGAAAATAAATTGTAGACCACATTTATCACAGTTTCTGCCTCAGACTAGGAGAAACCCAAAAGATGCCAGTTTGAATCCAGAGACAAAAGACAGTTTAGAAAAAAACTATATTAGAAACCTCAACATCATTTTGATAACGTATCCCTAGATACACGTATGGGCTTTATGAAAAAAGCTTTTTTGAGTTTCAGTTCTAAGTATGGAGACCCCCAAAATGCATAGTTTTTTTTTATATTTTTGTTCGAAAATCATAATACGGTTCACAGAATACATCTACTTACCAAGTTTCAACAGTATAAGCTCTTACAGATTTGGAAAAAAGTGGCTGTGACATACGGACGGATAGACAGACATGACGAATCTATAAAGGCCTGCGCACAGTGCGCACACCTAGTTCGCTGGCGGTAGCGATCAGTGAAACGCTGTCAAATATCGCTGTCAAATCTAAAATCTGACGCGATATTTGACAGCGTTTCACTGATCGCTACCGCCAGCGAACTAGGTGTGCGCAGGCCTTAAGGGTTCCGTTTTTGCCATTTGGCTACAGAACCCTAAAAAGGGCTGCATTTATAGCAAAACATACGTGTGAGTTGAGTATATCAGCTTAAAAGCATGGGTGCTTGAGTTTCTTAACGGCCGCTTATTTTATGCATGACATAGTCCCGTTGCGCAACACTGTTTTGCTTTTAGTTAATAATCTGTATGCGAATGCTTTGTCGCTTATAAGCACGTTTTGGACTTGTAGTAAGCTTCCAGTGTGTACCCAGCTTTAACTTGTAGTCTGTAAGCCTACCACACGCTCTGTCTGGCTCTGGCTCGGCTCTGGTTTTGAGTCTGTGTGAGTGTTGATTACATAAATCCTACGAGTTTTATGTATTATTTTGGATGAGTCTGTGTGAGTGTTGACTAAATAAATCCTACGAGTTTTATGTATTATTTTGGATGTGTCAGTAGATAATGTTCTTGCAAACTCACTTGTATAATATAACTTGTTTTTATTGTTATTGGGCACAAACTTCCCATATTGCCCTTATATTGTACGTCCGGAACGGACAAACTGTAGAAACTGTACCTACTTACTTACTTACTTACTTTATCTATCTATCTACTTAGCCATAGTCAATAAGATATTTTTTGTACAACAGTTATGCAATAAATATTTCTGATTTCTGATTTACGTCGAAACGTCACACGCACAGTATAATGTACTGGTGAGCATTTACACAGACTCAAAACCAGAGCCAGAGACAGAGCCAGACCGAGCTTGTGGTAGGCCTAAGGTTCGAGTTTCGTTGGCAACATTTAAATGCTATGTGAAGTTAGCAAAAGTTCATGAACATTGACGGCTTAAAGTTTTGAATGACTCTGAAAGTTATAATCTTTTGAACGAAATTTTGGATAATACTTGAAGATTTGTTTTGGCTTTTATCAATAAACCTTTTAGGCTGTTTTATTGTTTATTTACATATTGGGAAGAAAAGTTCAGACTCTTAAGGCCAAGACAACCGTCGATGTACTTCTCGCTCGCACATTTAGAGCCCCCTTCATTGAAGGATTTAAAATCATTGAACTTATTTGTGTAAAATTGCGAGCATAGGTTATTTGTGCAGGGCGCCCCCCACCAGATGGACTGACGACATTGTTAAGATTGCGGGAAGTTGGTGGAAGGAAAGCGCTCGCAGAATCCTTCTTCCTAGAAATGTGTAAGGAAGTCCTATGTCCAGCCGTGGACTTTTTCAGGTTGATGATGATGAGGTATCTTGTGTGCAATTTAGCACACAGCTTAGCAAAAAATCTACTCCTACGATATCACATTTTCCAACTTTAAAGTTGCCCAACTGGTTTTCGTACTTGGGTTCATCATGACTTTTTGAATAGCAATTTTCCAGATACTCGTAAGTAGTGTTTTCATATTTTGCAAAAGGTCAAAGTATGCGAGCGAGAATTTGCTACACGGAGCTTCAAGTTTTGGAATTGAATGCTTACGTACTTTCAGCACATAATACCTTGCTCTGGGTTATTCAAGCATTTTATTCCCAACAACAGAGTTATGGCAACTCATCCCAAGTCCCAAACATGAAATCTCCACCTTTCTATCCCAACACACAAGTTCCCGGCCATCAATCATTGCGAACCTTTGTAAGTTCCCAAGTTTGGGGCCCTTTCAAAGTCCGCTGAAGTTCAGACGGGTCTAAGCAGTAACTTCCTTAAATTGAAACTTTCCTTGCATTGTTTAGAGGTTTGGTAATTAAAAGGCACTTTTAAAACTTTATGAAACATTTTAAAATTAACTAATTAGCTGCTAATTGTAAAGTTTATTATTTTATAGAAGTTGTGAAGGATTTCAATATGGGTATGTGGTCGCTTACTTTCATGTCACTCTTAATACTTATATATATTTTTTTTTAAACAACTAAGTTGACAAACAAGCATACGGGCCCACCTGATGGGAAGCGGTTACCGTAGCCTATGGACGCCTGCAATATCAGAGGCATCACAAGTGCGTTGCCGACCTTTTAAAACTTAAAAAACGCCCTTTTTGAAGAACCCCATGCCATATATAATCCTTAGGGAAAACCTCAGCAGGCTTATTATGAAAGGAAGTCCGAAATCCGATCCTACTCGCGGGTTCGAATCCAGTCAATGTACAAGCGCAGTATGAAAATGTTCGTCACCTTACGCGACGTCCTGCGTGAGCGATCTAGAGGCGAACGCGAAGCGGCGCGGCGCAGCGCGAAAACAACAAACATTCGAAACCTATTGAAGTGGTCTACGTGGCCAAACGCACGTGGGGTGCGGTGCGGAGCGGCGCGAAATGAAGCGAACGCGATCAGTTGGCTTGATATTTTCGCGCGAAGTTTCTTACCTCAAAGTCACCATAAGTCGTTCTTCTACAGAAATAGGTTCCTGAAAATTTGTTGTAGTAAATTGCAGAACAGGTTTAATGGCTTGTACAATATAGTCAAACGTTGTAGGTAACATTCGACAGTATTCCTTGAACAACAGGGGTTGAGTACGTAAATCCTGGTACAAATTATGAAATTCCCCATGAGTATGCCTTTCTAAGTACACAGTATTAGTTCCACTTCTCTGCTTTATACACTTCTTCAATATTTCATATTTAAGATATGAATTTTCCAACAACATTAGCTTCCGTCCGTCCATGACAAATGTTTAATGCTAACTGAACTGAACGGCGGCGGAGGGCGCGGAGGGGACGGTTCGCGCGCACGTAGGACAGAGTAGCCGCATCGCTCC
Source organism: Thera obeliscata (assembly GCA_947578465.1). Taxonomy (NCBI): domain Eukaryota; kingdom Metazoa; phylum Arthropoda; class Insecta; order Lepidoptera; family Geometridae; genus Thera; species Thera obeliscata. The sequence goes on along the minus strand of OX387912.1, from coordinate 13,408,568 downwards.
GCATCGCATTAAATTCGCATCGGATCGTTTCGTAATCGCGTTCGCGTTGAGTCGTCCACGTAGGACATGGCGTTAGAGTCGGTTTTCGCTTGCACCAGTGCCCTGATCACATTTTGACATAATTGGTGACGTTAACTTATGATGTATTCTGTCTATTCAATTTCAAAAGGTAGTATGTGATCTTGATACGTTGAACAAATCAAGTTGAAAAGCGACGAACATTTTCATTCCGCCACTATACCTAAGAATTTTTCTGCGGAAAATATGTATGTTCACAACAATGATGGTGCTCTCAAACGGAAAGAAAACATCTTGAGGAAACTCATGGCTTAGTCAGCTCTGCACGTTTTACCGTATCTTTCCTGTGGATTAGGCCGACTAAGCTGTCAGGATGGTATAGGTGCTGGGCAAGTCTATTCCATCCAAAATCCTGTCCTATGCACTATAGCGTCCCGAAATTAGAGCTTGAGTAATCAAACCAGTTACCCCTGACGCTATATTAATCATCTACAATAGGTAGAAGCATAGGCCTGTTTACTTTTTTAAAAGATATAAGGGTTCAGCGTGTTACCAAGTTACAAAAAGAACCATCAAATCATCTCATTTTGTTTATTCATAGCTATTTTTACAGGGACATCATGTTAAATAATAAAAGCTTCATAAAAACAATATAACCCTATAACAAAGTTATGGCAGATTGCTGCCTGAGTAAGCGAAGTCGGGGTTTAATGTAGTGTAAATAATAAATTAACATTTCGGTTATCTTAATGTGGCCGTTTCCTTGCCAAGTTGTAAGCGAGGAAGATAGATGGTATTATTGGGAAACTGTGCAGCATCTATCATTTTGTTTTGAACCTCTTTTCAGAAAATTGTAGCTACGAAACTAGTTTTTGATTGGTAGCGAATAGTGATGCAAATTCTTTGCAAGTATGCTAAGGATTGAAATTGAAATTAAATTTGTTTACAAAATGTATATGCATTGCTATTCAGCGTGGTAATGCCGCCAGCGTCTTGGGGACGCTTCCATCTGGCACTGATTTGGATCAGTTGAGCTATCTTTAGATCGTTTGTAACGATCTGCATGATCTGCTGAAATTCACAAGAAACAGTTGAGTTATCTGCAGCATTACAAACGATCTAGAGATAGCTCAACTGATCCAAATCAGTACCAGACGGAAGTGTCCCAAAGACGCTGGCAACATTGCCACGCTGAATAGCAATGCTAATGCGCTATGCCAGATATGCACCAGCCCTTGGATCCAAGGATTATATACCATACTAATAATAATATAAAAAACAATAAAAAAAACAATATAGGTTTTGTTTTTATTTGCTGTGCGCTGTCTTAAGCTAAGCTATGCTGTGAGCCAGTCAGGATTACAACATAAAATCTGTTACCCAGATTCAATATGTTTTTGGTGTTACCAAAGCAAGTTCTAACCAAAACCTAATCCAAATACTCCACATGTAGAACAAGCTATCAAACCCCCATCTGCGCTGCATTCGCTCGCAAATCACAACTATACGGCAAACAACTAAACGTATTAACTATACGTCACATTACAAGACCCTTAGCTTTGAGGTTGTGCTCCAGCGAGAGGTAGAATTTTGTACTTTTTTTATATACTGCTAGCCAATTTACCTATGGCTTTTCGAAAAATAATTTTATAACGTTGAATATTTCTATATTTATTTTAAATCATTTTATATCTTTGGATAATTCTTGAATGGATTATTATTATTATTATTAGTGCACGAAAGGAGCCTTTTTGAGGCGCACTTAAAATCCTTTCACCACACTTGGCTCGAAAGAATCAGTGACACGATAAGAAGAAGAAGAAAAAGATGACATACCGATTTCTTTTCATTTAACTTTTAGTTTTACTTCCTTGTGTATTTTTGTATGTCAGTCTTCGACGAAGTGTGAGCCAGTTTTTTTTTCATGACATACCGTTTTCTTTTCATTTAACTTTAATTTTTTACTTGCTTGTGTATTTTTGGATGTCAGATTGTCAGTCTCCAACGAAGTGTGATGTGAGCCAGTTATTTTTACATACCTTATGATCAAACCCACTTCTTGCAAATAGATAAATTTCATTCATGTTTAATTTTATTTAATCTCATGGAACAATAAGTATATTATGGCCAACCTGACGTTAAGTAGTAACCATATGACTTTTATTAACATTCGAAATCTCTGTTTTTGAACGACCTGTAAATCTCTCTAAAAAACTTCACAGCATAAATTCTTAGCTTCTAACTCATAATGCTCTTTCTAGTACGGTAGGTTCTCATACTCTACGTGCAATAAAACATAGTGTGCTATAAATTATAGCGTAGCTACGTCCAGTGGGCGACAAGTCGGATGTAGGTTTGGTAACTTAGTATATTTTGAGCTCCGTGAACTTAGCTCGTAATTCGTCTCGCCACGTCCCGGCTAGGTCACGTACTGTGCCCTAAATTTAAAGGAAAACACTCCAATAAGTTGTACGCCAACTGTACGTGGAAACATACGCTGCAAACTTCGTACTTCCGTTTGCGTTACAACGCTTTTAAGAAATAGATATAAAAAGTTTTTCTTTAATTTTGGTTCTGATGTTCTAAAATCATGAAATGATTTATTTGAACTGTAAACACTGTTCTGAATCAAGATGAGGAAATTTTAAAATTGTTCTTTGTGACAACTACAAGTACATTTAGTGAGCAATTGACTTATCTATATTAACAGCGTTCAAACATAATATAATTATTATTTAATTTTTCTCTAACGACACAGATAAATCGGTGCATTAGAAATCCTTGAAGATTATGACTATTTGAAAGTTTTTCATTTTCACCTTTACACCTCATCATCGTTCTGCCCTGATCCCACGCTGATATGGTCGGCACAGCAGGTTTTCTTCTCCCACTCACCTCTATCATTTGTCATCTCAGTGCTCACTCCTTTCCTGCTCATGTCATCTTTGACATGAGCAGGAAAGGAGTGAGTCCATCTTTTCTTCATTCATAATCTTCTTCTATAATTCTTTTTTTCAGTATAGATAAACCAGTCTAAAAATACACACCCCTCCACCACGTTTACTTGACGTTGACTCACAGCAAAGTACTTAAAATTGATCCTCGTGATGTAAGTGATAAAGAACAATTTACTTTGACTGACTGAAGTAGTGGGACGTGCAGTTTAAGATTGGTTGATCTCTACCTACTTACAGCAATTTAAATATTAAAAATAACTCTACAGTTGCGTCAGGAAACCGTCCCGTATGTATCCAAGTTTTATTATATCTCATCCCGAAGTGGCTACTTCATGTCCAGAGCCGTGACTGGGATAAAGTACGTAACCGGATTATACCTTACTCCAGAAGGTATCTGGTCTGATCCTGGGTCAGCTTGTAGAATTTCATTTGCTTATCAGTTATTTTACGTATATATTCGACTTCCGTTGTTCGTTTTGCTATCTACTCATACATATATACATAAAATAAAAAAACATAATATATAACTAGGACATTGGAACATAGCATACTTTGTATCCCGAAAAAGTCACGGGAACGGGCTTAACGAGACGAGCAAAGTCACGGGCATTCGCTAATTTCGTTATAAAATTGATTATTTCAAAAAATTCTAAACAGTGAAATTATCACTGTATTATCTATGCAAAATATATTATGTAGCTACATAATTTATTTTGTTTATAATATTATATTATAAATAGGTATTTACCTACCACAAATTATTTAAAAATGAATGCGTAGGCAAACAGTGAAAGAATATATCGTCAGGTATCCTCGAGAAGAAAATGATAATTAATGAATATGAGGGAATACTTACCATGTCAGGAACGTGCAATAAGGTGCACTGCTCTGCATCCCTCAACTTGATGGTATGGTGAATTTTAGTATGAATTGCGAAACAAAAAGTAAGCAGGTATAGAGGTAGGTATTTCCTTTGATATCTTAACTGTTCTTACTTCCCTTTGTGGAGCCGCAGCCCTCAAATCGAACCGAATATTTAAAACAAAAAGCATTTGACCTGATTCAGTATCAAAGGCGGTCGCGGGGCTTCGTAAAACAGTTTCTAAGATACAACGACCGTTTTATTGATGACGTAACTGTAAGTTACCCATTACTCTACATCCGCTAAAAACATCACTCTCCTTCTGAGCAGTCGGATAAAAAGGGCCCACGTCAACAAGAACACTGGAATTACATAAGGAGGAAATTTTTCGAGGAATAGTTGTTAAATAATGGCCAAAGAAACATCTACGGTCACTTTCTGATTTTACTGCCGTAACAATAGCTACTGTTTTATTAAGAACTGTACTATAAAGAGTACCTTCGTTGTTTTATAATCTGTGGTAAAGGTGGAATTTCGAATTTATAGCCCACTTTGTTTCCTGTAGCTCTCTAAGTACTGCCTTTCATTTGGGCGGTTGTGGTCGTATTGATTGTATATTTTAGTATTTTCAAAGGAATTAAGGGAGAACAAGGTTCGCTTTTTCACAGTTGTGTAAAGATAAAAACTCAGTTCAAAAAGTGCAAGTATAAACCATCTGGTTTTATAAACGCGTTCTGTAAACACGAGTATGGAGATCCGAGCACCTAAAATTACTCCTACTTCCTTCTCAAGCGGTTTTTAAAGAGTAAATAGGATTGTTCGACATTTTATTATAAAATACCCAAATTTTAAGTTTATTTTGCTAAAAATGTCTGAAGCAAACTAAAACTTCCGATATTTTTGGTAGGTAACGTGGTAGGTGGAGTGGTGAAGAAATCCTAAAGCCAATCCAATCCTAAAAACAAAAACTGTCTTGTTTGTCATTTGAACGACTGGCCCACTGTAGCCGAAGATCGAGAGGTGTGGAAAAGGGGAGAGAGGCCTTTGTCCTGCAGTGGGAGGACCTAGGCTAAATAAATAATAAAAATATACACTAAAGTGCAAAACCTAGTGAATCATCAAAATAATTTCCAAGTAATTTTATTAAACCTCTCGGCAACATAAAACTCCAAGTCATTAAAAGTAAGGATCTTGTAGCTTCTCTCCTAATCAATCTCAAAGGCGTTTCTTATTAATTTCTGTGCTAAATCACCTTTACGACGGCAAAAAGATTCAGCCCATCAAGCCACGTTGCAGTTTTTACGAGACGGTACTACGGAAACTCAAAAAATATTTTTTCTAAAAAAAAAATCGGTTGTCTGTAAAGTCGGTTTACTGACGATAGTTGAACGTGATAACGTCATAAGAAAATACTGATGGAATGGTTGCATTTTTCAAAAGAAAATTTTAGTTTTACTGAATTGAATTGAATGTGAATGAAACTGAATGATACTGAATGAAACTGAATGAAACTGAATGAAACTGAATGGAACTGAATGAAACTAAATGAAAATCCGGACCCGGACCTGGACCCGGACCCGGACCCGGACCCAGACTGAACCCTTACCCTTACCCTCATTTACCCTTACCCATTACCCGACCCGGGCTTGGGCTCAGGTAAATGGAACGACGAAACGACGTAACGACGCATGAGTCATGTTTTTTCGTGCGTGCAGCCGGCTCCATCGATTTATAAGACGTTATCACGTCAAAAAAAATCGGTTGTCTGTAAAGTCGGTTTACTGACGAAAGTTGAACGTGACAACGTCATACAGCTGTCCACGCGGACGCATCGCTCACTCAAGTAGGAGAGAGACAGATGTCGAATGCTGCCGAACGCGGAGGCCGATTGTGCTTCTTTGTCGCTCGTTCCGCGCTCTCGCTTGGACTTCATGCCTTAAATGGAACGCCTCAGAGCGAGGTAACGCCGCATGAGTCATGTTTTTTCGTGCGTGTAGCCAGCTCCATCGAATTATAAGACGTTGTCACGTCAATAAGAGAGAAAGGAGTAATTCGTCGAGTGTGATTAGGATCCGATGGCGCAGCTGTCAGCGCAGCCCCGTACCAAGGGGAAGTTCGTGGATTCAAATCCCGCTCGGCTCATAACTTTTGGGACATTATAAAAATCTTTGTGATTTTCCTAAGTGTAAACACACTATAAAATCAATAAAAATATATTTTTTTGATCCAATTTTGATTTTGTTTATTGCTGCTTTTCATGATCATGTTTTTTTCATAATAGGCTTGCCTTTGACCCTTTTTGAAGTAGTGAATAGGAATGACGGCTGATAGAGGAAAATGGAAGAGGAGAACATGTTGTGCCGACCCCACATAAAGTGGGATAAGGGCAGGAAGAAGAAGAGAAGGCTTGCCTTTTCCTTGACCTTGACCAAAATCTCACCTAATGTTAGGTGATGATGCGGACGATGGTGTAGTACGCTTACCTACTTCTTAAGCTCACATTATCTTAATTTAATTATTAAGCGCTTACTTCTTAACCAAGTTAAAGGTGTTAAGAAAAACGCACAGAGTGATTTTTTATTAAAGTGATAATCATCATCAACAGCTTATTAGGTTAGTGAGTCGAGTGAAGACGGTTTTCATGTGAGTTATCATGATGTGGTATTCGAGAACCAATAGTAGTTCCTTTTTAATCCGCAGTCGGGCTGCGGTGGGCTGGGAACTCATTAACGTTCAAATAAAAAAGGTTTTATTACATATTTTTATTTCGCGTTGAAAACTCCATGAAGATTTTTAAACGAATCGCTTAGCAAAGAGACCTAAAAACACAAGGAGTAGATTATGAGATGTTTATTTTTTTGTAAAAAGAACTAAGCTGTTAGTTTAACAAAACGAGTTTTTTTGTTTAGCATTGCTTTATGCAAAAGAAGATTTTTATGAACTCGTTGTACTCAAGTTTCAAATAAAGCCTTTTTATATTAGTTTTACTCATTATTTTAATATTGTTTTGTGTATGGAATTCGAATTTTAGTAATTTAGAACGCAGTGAGGTTTATACAATAAAAAATGTTTTTGTTACTCAACCTTACTATTTTTTGTTTACTTTTTTGTACACTATTCTAAAACAATAAATCTATCCATCTTATAAAAATGATGTTCCATCTTTAAATATATAAGCAGTACCTACACACAGAAAAAAATGGGTCAACAAAGTCACAATAAATGCATTGTCAGAAATTTCCTATTGGAGCAACTAAATACTCTGTTACTTTAGCAGAAAGAGCTTTGTTGAGTTCAGCAACGTTTTTATTGTCCGCTGATTTTCCTTCATTTAATGTGCAAGGAACAATTTAGCTTTGTCCTTACATCAAAGTTAATAAAAAAATTGATTATATAACAATAAAACGTTATAGGTGTGTCAATGTGAACATTGTTAATAAATCTAACAAAGTAACTATAGTCGTTGCATTTAACTACCATTTGACATGCAATAGATACGTTGCTGTAGTGAAAATGGAACGTTGCTAGCGTGTCAATGTGAACATTGTTAAAAAACGTAGCAAAGTAACTATAGTTGTGGCATTTGAGTACTTTTTGTCATACAATAAGTATGTTGCTGAGGTGAAAATGGAACGTTGCAAGTGTGTCAATGTGAACATTGTTAGTAAAGAAAACTAACAAAAAAGCTGCTTACTAAATTTAGAACTAGATGGCGTGACTAAAATTGTAACGATCCTAGAACGCGCTGACGAAAACGCACGGCGTTTCCTTATATTGTAGAAGTGGTTTTATGAAATTGTATTCAACGGATTAATGAATCCGTTGACGATTTGATATGACTGGAGTTGATCCGATGAATGCATCGGATTAACTTCGGTCTTATCAAATCTTCTTTTTTTACTCCTCACACTTGGGGTCTTTCGTACCTACTAGTTGTACATTTTTAGTCCTTCGTTTTCGAAATTAGTTCCACTGACAAAAGATACATTGCTGTAGTATCAAAACACGCCTTATTGATAAAATATAAACATTGTTGCAATGACAACTTGATCCATGACAATAAAAACATTGACGCACGGACTATACACCATGGTGGGCTCTCCCCTGTTAAAGTTTTATTGTTGGAACCAACAATATTTTTTTCTGAGTGTACCGTATATTATAATCAAAATGTTCCGTCTTTATTTTTGTGAGATAGACAGTTAACCTATTAACTGTCTATCTCACAAAAATAAAGACCTATTATTGTGCACAAAAAAATACGTTAAAAGAATTCTTACAAATAATGGTACAATGGGCGGCCTTATCGCTAGGAGCGATATCTTCCAGACTACCTCAAGTCAGGTCTAATGTAAGTTTTTTTTGTAGTCTTCTTCTTATCGTGTCACTGATTCTTTCGAACCAAGTGTGGTGAAAGGATTTTAAGTGCGCCTCAAAGAGGCTCCTTTCTTGCACTTGACACCATGTTTTCGAACTTTTTAGGGTCTACGATATGCCGGTATCCTCACGATGTTTTCCTTCACCGTTTGAGAGCACTGGCATAGTGTACATAATTTTTTGGGAAGAAAAACTCATTGGTACACGACTGGAATTGAACTCACGACCTTACGATCGGAAGGCGGGGCTGCTACCACTAGGCCACCAGCGCCAACAGCGCTTTTTTGTAGTAATTCGGTTTAAGTTATGCTGCTATGTTTAAATTCAAACCAGCCCTTGGTCGTGTTCAGTACTTATTTGGCATGCATTTCAATTACCTATCGCCCTCCGTGGAATAATTCCGGGAATCCTAATAAATTGGAGCAGTTTTAGGCAAATGAGTTCCGGCCGAAACCGGAAAGGGTTTTGCTTGGCTCGGATTAAGCTTTATCTATACTATTTATGTCCATGTATTTATAGGCAATTTTTAGTAACCTGTGTTTTATAAAAGTAGATTATATCATTAGGGAGCCAAATTATATTTTTATGGTGAGGGTAGGTAGGTTCGATTATTTGAATCCAGAGCGAAGTGAGGGATTCTAGAGTAGAATCCCGAGTGTAGCGAGATCATAGTTTGGAGCCTCTTTGTGGTGCACTTAAAATCCTTTCACCACACTAGCGACATAATGGTTTTCATTTTGTTTTTTTATTAGGCGTTTTTATTTAACCTACTATTGAAAGGGTCATAAACACGAAGGTTTCAAATCCTAATGAAACTAAGGGCGTATTCTTGAGTACTTTACTTACTCAATTTCCTTGCTCAGGAATAAAAGGTAAGTTACGAGTCCAAAGAAGCAGCTAACAAAGAAATAACATCCTACGGCATTAAAACTTAAGCATAACATGTGTACCTACCTGAAAATATACATAGATAATGTCAATGTAGATGAAAAAGTCTCCTATCTCGGGGTAGTAAGGTCGATGTTAGCGTAACGAGGACTGTGGGAAAATGCATTATTTTGGAGAGGATTTTCAGGTGAACCGGGGATATACCGCTTAGGAAGATAACAAACAATGTATTGTATGTATTAGTTTTTTTTAATAATTACGTTTATGTTTGTTTTTAAAATCAGTGCGAAAAGTATCATCATCGATACCATCAGTCTGAAGAAGTAAGTTTCGACGTAGAACTAATTTTGAGTAAGTATTCACACCAACTTCCTGGAATTTTTCAATATAGGTAGGGGTTCATAGCAAAATGTAAAGTAAAATTGTTTGGACTTACCTTTGACTACCTTCTTTAGACTTTCTCAAGAATCTCAGAGATCTGAGAGTTCATCGATAATAAAGGGGTTTTTTCCGAATAAGCAACGCATCGACAATGTCACTAGTGTTGCCAATTTGAACAGGTAACCGCTTACCATCAGGTGGGCAAATTAGCCTCCTTACCGGTATTCGGTACTGGTATACCCATTTGTATAACTACATCAAACCAAATTCATTTTAGGGGATTACAGACGTTCACCTATTTTCTATAACTTTACTAGATATTTTCTTACGAAACATCCGTGTGTATCGTCTAAGACATGCCTAACTTGGCTTTATGAGTCTGGCTTAGGGTTCGCCCGCGTTGTGTATGAGTACACTAATCCTACCTATATTCGTATCTACTTATATATGAATGTTTACGCCTTCTACCGCAAGTCTGAGTTAATTTTCATGGTCAGTTTTTGCGTAATCCGAGCCAGTTTTTCAGTTTAGCGTGACGAAAGTTCTCAATACGCCCGCTAGGGTAGCTTATTGTAACCCCATACTAAACCCATCGACAAGAAAAGTTTACATTACTTATAAAACAGTAAATGTATTTAATTATACAAATGGATTTTATTTTAAGATTACACAAATAATACTAAATCGTCAACTAATATGAGACCAACTAAATATGCTGGTTTTGAAAAAAAAAACGTGCGAGTCGGTTTTCTTTACGTTTTTGTCTCACAACTTTCGATATCGGTGCCTCTCTCGGCTCTGAGTATTTCACCTGACGTATGAGAGGCTCAACTCGCACTAGGCCCTCTAAATATAAGAGCCAGAGATAAAATGTAGTATCATTAGTGTGGGTTTATTGTTATTAGCAAGGTGAGCTTTGATTACCTTTCAAGAAATGTGTTTAAGTACATACCTAGTGTAGCTACCTACTACATACCTGTATTCTATGTTTTTCTTTCTCTGTTGCCTTTTCTTGATATGTTGTGCTGTACGGTAGAAACCACGTCGCAGTTTTTTGCTTTATTTGGCCAAAAAACACGCAAGTATCAAAGTTCAATTTATTAATTCAGTTGTATCGCAAGGATCACTTTGAAACGTCTTAAAGCTAGGTGATTCTAGGTAAATAGCTCAACTGTTTCTTGTATATTTTGGTAAATATTTGTATGAAAGTTTTTTTGTATAAGTTCTTATTTATTTCAGATTAAAAATACCCCAATTTGTTAATACCTATTCTTAGGTCCGTCGGAAGTACTTTGGTAACCCCAACACGCCGCCATTTGCATTTTAAACATCGCCAGCGGATAGTTTTATAATTGTAGACTGTAAAAGAGGGATGCAAGCTATGACGTCGACAAAGTGAAGTCTTTACAAGAATCGTGGGTGTATAAGGTATAGAAGGATATTAAAACTTGCATAGCTAAAGTGTTGCCATCTCTTTTCATTAAATTTGTGCAGCTGTCGCTATAAAATTCCAAAGAAAATGAAACGGTATATTCAGTAAAATGAAATGCAGTAGAATGGAGGAGGAATACATGTTGTGTCAACCACATAAAGTGAGATAAGGGCAGGAAGAAAAAGACATCATGCAGTCTTGGATAACAAGAAGTAGTGATAATGATAATTTTGCAATGATTTACATATACCTATTATCAAATTACTGTGCATGCAGCAGAAGTTTTGGCGATTCCGTCAATTGCTGCCTATTCTAGAAAAATTAAAAAAAAATGTAACCATTTTTTTATTGGAGCCCGTGGCCCGTGGGCCCTTTTCAACGGCTATTAAAATTTGTATTGAAAAAAATTACACCAACATATAAGTATTGTACAGGGATTCTATACGACATAGTTCTATGGTTAAATTTCTTAGAGTCAAAGGCGCTTCGAATACACAAAGAACCTCGCTAGCGCAGCTCCACAGTTCATTTATTTTGAGTGTTTAAATTAGAGCATTTAAGTGTGCTCCGGAGCAGAGTGACATGAAAAGGCTAGACTGAACGGAAACTTGGCATATAATTAGAAAATACCTTTGAAGGCTGTGAGAGGGTGAAATTGCCTGCGATTGAACTTGCGGCTAACTTAATAGCATGGAACTGGTGGTATTTCTAACTGACCTTGCTAGTTCCTGTGAACCGACAGCGTAAATGAAAGTTCTCTAATAGCAACCAAGAGATGTATGTCGCTTCTCCACCCAATGGACCGACGATATAGTAAAGTTCGTGGAAATTCGATGGATTGATAGGGCTCAGAATCGTTTTTCCTTGAAGTGTATTTATTGATTTAATTTAATGATGACGGTTGACACCAATTAGTTACAATAATTAAAGATATTATAGGCAGAAAGAAAATTAAAAATATGGTCAAAATTTAGGTAAAAACAATTCCAATAGTAAAATATATAAAACAAAATGTCAGGACAATAGCCACTATAAATTAGAAATTCACACACAGCTATTACATCATGCTCATAGAATCTCAAGCATTCTAATATTATTTTCATCCAGCCATCCTCAAACAGATCACACCCAGGACTAGCATCCATGCAGGAGACTGACCAGAGTATGAGAATGAGAATGATCCATAGAGAATAACCATGCTCTGCATTAAATATTTTTCCAGGTAAACAGTGACAAAGCGCTAGTAAACATAAAATAATATGATGAATCGTATGAATGGAAAAAAACTATGAATATTTCAGTAAAATTTGTGAGCATCGTGATGGCGCGTGTTTTTCTCCGTAAATCGAGGATTTATTCGCACGTGCACTAAACGGAAAACAAAATGAATAGGTTTTTGAAAAAAATGTAGAATGGAAAAGCAAAAAAAGATGATGGAATGCTTGCTTATTGTTTGTTTTTTCGTAAAATAAAACTACCATTTTTAGGTATTAATAGATTTTTTGTAACAATATAGACTTCATTATAATTCTTGAAGAGTATGTGTCAAATGGTGTTGAATGAAGTTAAAAAAATAATAAAGTTTATAACTAAATGAACAAAAATTGAAAACAAGAGTTCTGAATGGATATTTACCATATTTTTATATCATAAAAGTGTAGTAAAATAATGTTAATCCTAAGGGCTGCTGTTAAACGCCATCTAATGTTTAACATCGAAACTAATATATAAACGTCAAGAATTAATTAGTTCCGTCCATATCCGCGTGCGACACCAGCGCACGCGGCATAAATAGTTGTCACGAGGCCACCCCGCCCTCTTTCTGCTCGGAATCACCGACCGACGCATACTTGTCACTCCTTACTCTTTATACCCAATAAACCTCTTCAATCATTCCAGGTCGCATCATTTTACATGTGGTGACCCCGAAACGCCGGTCCAGAAGTCGAAACCGGGAACGAGTCCAGATCCACCGAAAACACGGCACAACCAGGCACACGGCGCGGCGCGTGGCATTTTTGGCGGCACCGCGTGTACCTGTGCACGGCGCGGCGCGTGGCTAATTACGCGGCTGTGGGGGGACGGACAACAAACGCAATCTTCAATAATTGAGAAGATCTGGAAGAAGAGGATTCCTATTTTCAAGCTCCGAGACCGAGATCCGGACCATACCGAGCCTTTGCAAGGACCCGAGCGTCGGCATCAAGGCATACCTACCTACCTAAGTATCGATTACCTTTCAAGTAAGTGAGTGCAAGCTATTAAAATTTAAATTCATTCTACGTTACCTACCTAAAAGTGTTAAAATTCCCTCTAATCGGCATTTTTTGTATAGCAATTAGGCACGACCACGTGCATATTCTTTTTACCTACCTTTAACGACAATTCTGTCTAACATTAGATTAATTTAATTGTGCCTATTTACCTGTAATTTATAGTTCAAGGCCAATTAATTAGCATTTTTTTTTTGAAAACGTGGCCACGTGTTCGGTTCTGGAAATGTCGACTGAATCTAAAGCTAATCCTTCCTTCTCTCAGCAAGTAAGCACAGACACACAAGAATTAAAAGAGAAAAATAAAAAACGGGGAAGTTTAAAATCAAAAATAACCCTATTCAAAAAATTTGTAACCTCACTTGTGTTGCCGTTATCCACCGAAAGTTGTTTAGATTTACAACTACGGTTAGAAATGATAAATAAAGTTTTCCAAGAATACGATCAAATCCAGGACCGAATCGAAACATTGTGTTCCGATGTGGAGCCACAATTAGCAGAAAGGGAGTTAACGCAAAATATTTTTTTTGAAAACATGGCACTAGCCAAAACTTATTTAGCGGCATCAATGAAATCGAACAAACCGTCACCTGAACCTCAAACATCTAATCAAAAAGTAAATAATAACGAAAACATAAAATTTCCCGATATAGCGTTACCGTCATTTGACGGCGAAGTAACCAAATGGCTTGAATTCAGAGACACCTTTGACGCGCTAATAAATCAAAGCAATTTAAAACCTATACAAAAATTTAAATATTTGAAAGGATGTTTGAAAGAAGGTGCGCTCAATGTAATTAGTTCTTTAGATTATTGCGAGGAAAGCCATGAGGTGGCATGGAGGTTAATCTGCGAGCGGTTTAATAATCCTAAAAAGCTCGTCACTCACCATCTCAAGGCACTATTTCAAATTACCCAGATGCCCGCTACCTCAAGTGCCCTTCGAGGCTTAAATGACAATATATCGAAGCACTTGAGGGTGCTGAAAAACTTAAACATACCTATTGAAAGCTGGGACACACTTATCATATTTTTTTTAGCTCCCAAATTAGATCCACAAACACTGCGTAAATGGGAGGAAAAATCCAATTCAATGGAAACGCCTTCGTTACAGGATTTCAAAACCTTCCTGCGTTCACGGGCCGATCTGCTGGAGTCTCTAAGCTCCTCCGACCAGTCGAGTGATCAAGGACAAGCGAAGCAACAGTCAACTGGGAAGGCCATGGTAACCACGTCCAACCCAATCCAGAACAATAAGGTACCAGATTCATCTACCAGTTTTAGCCGATGCCCGTATTGTGGAAACTCACATTACATCAACCAATGTTTAAAGTTCCTAGCATTGAACGTTAGGTCTCGCATCCAAGTGATAAGAAACCTACGTCTCTGCAACAACTGCCTAAGGTCAGGTCATATTTTACCTAATTGTCGAGCGAGCCACTGCAGAACGTGTAAAGGTAAGCATCACACACTTTTACACATAGCCAGTGCCACACCTACCAGTACATCATCGTCAACCAGTACACAACCATCAACTCTAAATCCACAACCAGTAATTTCCGAGCCGAGCCATTCAGTTAGTCTACACACTAACAAACAATTAACCAAAAATACCGATGATTTTAACCTAGTGCAAAATAAGGTAGTTATTTTATCTACCGCGCTAGTGAGTGTGATGGATATCGATAATCGATCACACACTCTAAAGGCCATGCTCGACTCAGGCTCGCAATCTAATTTCATTTCACAAAGAGCCTTTGATAAACTAAAGTTGTCACAAATACCGATAAATATGCAAGTGTTAGGTTTTAACGAAAAAATAACGCATATCACACATTCCAGTAACTTAACAATTTTATCACAAACTTCTACATTCACTACCAACGTGTCTTGTCTCATTGTACCTACAATTTGTAATTTGATACCTCATGCAAATGTTGAAAAAATTAAAATACCAAAACGATACCCGTTAGCAGACCCAACCTTTTTTGAAGCTAGCGAAATCGATCTTTTACTAGGCGCGGAGTTATTCTATGAATTACTTTGTACAGGTCAATACAAAATAGGAAAGGGCCTACCCATTTTACAAAACACTCAATTCGGATGGGTAGTGTCCGGCGCATTAAACTCATCCATACCTACTAACGAAACTCGTTGTAATTTCATTCAACAAACAAACGAGCTTCGTAGTTTTTGGGGGGAGACAAATAATACGAAACTTCCACATGATGAGATCACAGAGTGTGAAAAGGCATTTCAAAGCCACACTCGTACGTCTGATGGTAACTTCGTAGTTAGTATCCCTCTGAAAGCTTCACCAACTGTTCTCGGACAGTCTAAACATATTGTCTACAAAAGATTTACATCATTAGAATCAAAGTTTCAAAAAAATCCTATTTTTAAACAACAATATGTTAATTTCATGCGCGAATTCAACCAAGCGGGACATATGATTAAACAAAAAAATGTTTCTGAGTCCTGCAACTATCTACCGCATCATGCCATAGTCAATTTAGAAAAAACCACTACCCCTCTCAGGGTAGTCTTCGATGCTTCGTCTAAAACGAGCTCGGGTATATCCTTGAATGATATTCAGTATACAGGTACAATCAGCCAAGACAAACTCATTAACATTCTACTAAGATTTCGCGAAAATAAATTCGTTATAAATGCAGACGTAGAAAAATTATACAGGTTTATATACCTAAATCCTAACCAACAAAACCTACAATGCATACTCTGGCGCGAATCGCCTACCGATATACTACATACCTACACTCTCACCACTTTGAGCTTCGGTCTCAAAAGTGCTCCCCACCTAGCGACGAGATGTTTACAACAACTAGCAGACGAGAACAAGGATAAGTTTCCAGAAGCGGCCGCCGTTATATGTTCTTCCTTTTACATGGACGACATGTTACATACGGGGAACGATCAGTCGAAGGTAATACAGACAGCTCTGCAGGTTAAAAACATTCTACGCACCGCAAACTTCAATCTACGAAAATGGAAGTCGAATTCCAGTACGATCCTAAATGCAGTAAGTACTTCCAACACCGACACAATACATAACACATCCCTACCTACACAGGAACCCGTAAAAATACTGGGTCTTGTGTGGAACAGTCATAATGACTATATTACCTATTCAATTAAAATCAATCCATTGCCAAGTATCATAACAAAAAGGAAGGTTTTATCCATTGCATCCGAAATCTTTGACCCATTAGGCTTGTTAGCACCGGTCATCATTTTAGCAAAAATAATCATCCAATCACTATGGAAAATAAAGTCTGATTGGGATGTGAACATACCTATTTCTCTATGCGAGCAGTGGAAAGAATTCCACAGTAACTTAATTCATTTAAATTCTATAGCCATACCTAGGCATGTTGTCATTTGCGATTACGTAAACATCGAGTTGCATGGGTTTGCAGATAGTTCAATGAACGCCTATGGCGCTGTAATATACCTACGCTCGATTGATAAGGCAGGTACTGTTCTAATACGCTTGCTCTGCGCTAAATCACGCGTAACAAGGAAGGAGACTATGCCCAGACTCGAGCTTAGGGCAGCCACTTTGTTATCTAACTTGTACAATGACACAAAAAATGCATTATCATGTAAAATAAATGATTATTATCTTTGGTCTGATTCTAATGTGGTACTGTCATGAATAAAAACTTCTTCAACCGATAAATTAATACCATTTGTGAATAATCGAGTAAAAGAGATAAGAAATTTATCTAAAATAAATTCTTGGCATTGGGTTGCTTCGGGGGAAAATCCCGCGGATTTAATTACCCGGGGCATTCAAGCAAACAAAATAACACACACCAGTTTATGGTGGCTAGGACCACCGTGGCTTTCACAACCGAAAGGTGAATGGCCAATACCTAAAGTCATTAACACTAATTACTTAGAATCAAACACTGATTTGAACTGTCATTGTTCTAGTAACATACCAATAAATGATTTTTACACAAAATTATTTCAAAGATGGTCCAATGCAAATAAACTCATTCGAGTTTTTGCATTCATCCGCAGATTTATAAATAACCTAAAGGGTCCAATCAACACGGAACCTCTAAGTATAATCGAAATAAATAATTCTTTACAAATTCTTGTAAAACATGCTCAAATTGAGTCTTTTCCCGTAGAATATGATTTGTTAAAAAATGGAAAACCATTAAAACAATCGTCAAACATTTTATGTCTAGCTCCTTTTTTTCAAAACCAAATAATTCGAGTAGGTGGCAGACTATCTCATTCTACCTATTGTTTAGATAAAAAACACCCGATGATACTTCATCATAAACATTCATTCACAAAACTCATCATGCAAACCGAACACATAAAACTATTACACGCTGGTCCTCAGTTACTCTTATCTTCGGTAAGAGAACGATTCTGGCCAACTCATGGTAAGTCTCTCGCCTCTAAAATAGTACACAAGTGTGTTACCTGTTTTAGAGTAAAACCAACCACTTTCCGCCCTATCATGGGCAACTTACCTACAGCAAGAGTGACCCCGTCTCCCCCTTTTCTACATACGGGCATCGACTACGCTGGCCCCTTCCTAGTAAGGAACGGGAGAGGACGTGGTTACAAGACTTCAAAATGTTACATTGCAATTTTTGTTTGTTTCGCGACGAAGGCGGTTCACATTGAGTTGGTTACAGGTTTAGAGTCACAAACATTCTTGGGGGCGCTTCGCAGGTTCATATCCCGGAGAGGTAAACCGCGTGAAATGGTGAGTGATAACGCTACTACTTTTCATGGAGCTAATAATGAATTAATTGAACTTCATGACTTTCTTTGCAATCACTCTGATGAACTTATATCAAATTGTTCAGATGAGAATATTACTTTTAAGTTTCTACCCCCTCTTACACCCCACATGGGTGGATTACACGAAGCTGCTGTTAAAAGTTGTAAATTTCACCTAAAGAGAGTATTAGGACAGGCTTTGTTAACCTGCGAGGAATTTTTAACTGTTTTAGTCCAAATAGAGGGAATTTTAAACTCACGGCCTTTGTGTCCATTATCTAATAATGACACGGATTATTCTATTTTAACGCCTGCTCATTTCTTGATTGGTAGATCGATAACTTCGTTGCCAGACTACGAATACAAGGATGTACCTATTCACAGATTGACCCACTTCCAACAACTACAACAAATTCAACAAGACTTTTGGAGGAGATGGTCCATGGACTACATCGGGACGCTCCAGCAGCGCACCAAGTGGCGAAGCTCCAAAGGACCCGGGCTCGCCGTCGGGACCATGGTGTTGGTGAAGGACGACCATCTTCCATCCTGTCGTTGGAGGCTCGGGCGAATTGTCAAAACTCATGACGGAGAAGACCATCAGAGACGAGTAGCATCAATCCAAACCGAAAAGAAGATCATCAAGCGAAGTTTCAATAACATATGCCCATTACCTATAAACACCTAAATGTATACCTAGTACTTATAACAAATATTTAGTTAAACCTATTATAACTTAGCTTAAATCTATTAATCATAAACCTAGCTATAAAATACCTTAATTATTATTGTAACCCTAGATAGTAGATACGCAATAAATAAATTGTCATTTCATGTCTAATCATTGGATAGGCAAACATACCCTAATAGGTACCCTACCTAGTAGATAGATTATCTTGCCTTGGAACCTATGTTACAAGAAATAGGTAGTAGGTAGGTAGAATAAAACACAGATCTATGTATAGGTAGATATATTTTATCTGGAAACACTAAGTCCCAGAACCGATAGTATTCTTTATAAAAACCTAAATTAAGCACTAGACAGGTAGTACATATGTAACCCAGAATCTGGGACGTTCCTATGTAGTCTTAGATACCTAGTTAAATATTACCAAGTTTGTAAGGGGTCGCTCCTGGACAACCTTAATTAACTTAACCTTTTTCGCTGGCAGCATGTTAAACGCCATCTAATGTTTAACATCGAAACTAATATATAAACGTCAAGAATTAATTAGTTCCGTCCATATCCGCGTGCGACACCAGCGCACGCGGCATAAATAGTTGTCACGAGGCCACCCCGCCCTCTTTCTGCTCGGAATCACCGACCGACGCATACTTGTCACTCCTTACTCTTTATACCCAATAAACCTCTTCAATCATTCCAGGTCGCATCATTTTACAGCTGCTATGGGTACTCATTTGCACTTATCACCATCAATTCATACAAATTAATACAACTGTTACTATACGTGACAGTCTACAAAAACAATGATTGCAACATATAAAAGAAAAAGATATAACCCTTTCAGCGTACCTACGTTTGTCTAGGCACCCTAAGGTAGCATCCGAGCTGAGACTGGCCACAAACTCCCCCATACTCTCCCGCCAAAATAAACAACTCAAAACCGCGAACAAAGACTACTCATTACCCGTGAAAGCCTTCGTAAACAAAGCTATCTTTACACAGATTAATCAGCAGGTAGAGTCGTCATATTTAGCTGAACTACTCAAGTCAGCGACCGTGTACAAAAAATCTATTATATAAAAGAAACTAGTGTTAGTTACACTATTTATAACACAAGAACGGCTGAACCGATTAAATTTAAAATAAATGGGGAAGTAGCTTAAAGCCAGGAGACGGACTAACGCACTTTCCATCCCGAAAAAGCTACGGGAACGGGAACGGGCGAGTGAAGCTAGTATGTTATAATGAGGCTAGTATGTTATAAATTATTATTTTAACCGTATTTTTATATAAAATAAAAAAAAACGAATATAAGTGGACATTTCCCTTGTCGTCTAGCTCCAAAACACATCATGCGTGGTTCGTAATTTTTTTTAAATAAGTACGCTTACATTGAAAATGTTTCTACTTACCAAAATCATTTTTTGTAAAAACTTTGGTGTTTATACTATCATAGAATAATATTACTAGAGACCACCTGCGGCTTTGCTTGCCCCGTTCCCGTTATTTATTCGGGATAAAAATACCATACATCCGTCTCCTGGTTCGAGCTACCTCTCCACCAATTTTCATCCAAAACGTTTCAGCCGTTACTTTGTTTCATGTAGAAAAGATTACTTTTAATATGTGTATTTTGTTGTGCATGTATTTAAGTTAGTAGTGATGCTCATCCTTTTCTGATGAGCAGGTAAAGGTGAGACGATAAGAGTCAGGCTGTCACTAACAGTAAATAATGACATCTAATTATTAAAACCATTGTCGAATTTCCGCGTTGCATTCAATTTTGTTCGCGGAGATGATGGGACTTTTAGCGTGGTACAAAATGAAATAAGCGGTATTCCCCTCACTGTGGTAATTTTGGGCTAAATGATTTTTAATTCCTATTCAGTATTCAGTATATTTATTGCCCTAATATGTATGTAAATATAACAGTGTCAGATCTTAGAACTAGTTTACTTTGAACTATTATTCGCTACACACGTGGGGACTTCAGCAAATGAAGGACTAATAATTTCCGTATTATTTTTCCTGTTTGTAATTGAATAGCGAAACGCTCATGACTTAGCAAATCTAATAGCTGTATTTTTGTACAAAAATAAACTATATCATTTAGAATACAACGACAACCCCATTTCAATTTTAGTTTATTCTGTTACACTTAAACATAATCAATCATGCAATAATAACAAGTAATATTTCTATGGGAGCAATCTGGAAGTACTCCTTTAAGATAAAAAAAATACAAAGTAATGCGATAACAAATATAAAAAGAAACATTCGAATTTAGAATCTCCGCCATTTTTATTTTAAAATAAAAAAAAAGAAATACTTTCCTGTCTTCATAAACCTGTACCAAACCCCATTTAATTGAACACAAGGGCGTTCAAGTGTGCTGATAAAACTCTCCTTTGGCGTAAATATCACGCCATAATTAATTTTAAAATATGCCCCGTAATTGTCAGGTGATTAAAACAACTACTTGAGACCTCCAAACATGATCATAACGAGTTTTGGTTTTAAATAAACCATTTAAAATTAAGCAATGGTTTGAAAGCTATATATACAGGGTTTTTTTTGAGTAGAGCTAAGTCCGATTTTTTTTAAATAATTTCCGTCAAAAGTAAAAGGTCTTTGAAAAAGATTATTGTTTTCTTATAAATCAAGAGCATGACTCTTCTCACGACTTTTCCCTCTCGTGGTTTCAAACTTGGCCATCACCGTCCTTCTCAAAAAACCACCCTGTATAAGACACTTATAAGTGGGACTGGCAAAATATCGTGGAGAGTGGCGGTATTGGGAGGAGTCTTTCGTCCAACAATGGGATGATTCGGGCTAAAAGTAAAAATATATAAGTGAACATGAAAAGCTTCAACATTTAAATAATCTTGATTTGACCGTTTTAAAATGAGCAGCTTTTTACTCGGATTCATAAATATTTAGGGTCAAATCAAATTAAACCAAAAGTGTATTTATTCAGTTGGATTGCAAGAATCACTTTGAAACGTCTTAAAGCTAGGTGGGTCTAGGTGCCAGTTCCACGCGATCAAGCCTAGAAGAACAAGCAACAAACTGCGGTTCTATTCCTACCGTTTTTTATATGATCCTTTTAAAAATCTAAAATAATAATTGCAGTGAAATTTATGTGTCAGTAGATTGGTTCACAGGCTACGGCGTGATTCCGCCACAAACATCCAAATATTTTTACTTTCGCATCTTATACTATTAGTAGGAAGTAGAATGAAAAAGTTCGCTCAACTCACCCATATAACCAAAGCTTTTTAATTTGGCAGTATTTTAGCAGCCAAGATGGCGTTTCTTCTCGGTCGAACCGCGAAAGCTTTCTCGCTCTCAAAACTTTGAAATTTATGGCTTTTATTCTGTCGGTGGCAATAATATCTGGTCTTTGCGATCACAAAAATAAAGTGAGAAAGTATAGTTGAAAGTAACAATTCTAGAACAGTATACCATGTCTATTACTGCCGTGAAGCAGCATCGTTATGCTTTGGGTTTGAATGGTGTGTGTGCCGGTGAAATTACTGGCACGTGAGGCTAAGCTTCTATCCTCAAGTTGAGGGATGCAAGCCAGTGCATCTTACGGCACATTCCTCACGTGCGTGACCTACAAGAAAACGCCTTGTTATAGACGATAGTTACCACTTAAAAACAGGTGGGCCATTATGTTTGTTCCATCAGTAAGTTGTATAAAAAAAATAGTAGATAGACAATAGAAAATTGAAAAAATTCAAACCCTAACTACACAAATGCAAACAAATTTTACAATGAAAATACTCATATAACTTGAGTACAAAGTGAAAACTGCCTGCCACTAAATAAGACAAAAGACTGACTTATAACTACTTCAAGCCACTATCCCGTAAATAGTTCTTGGCAAGTTCTAACCACAACTTAAGCTATGGTTTTCCACAAATTGCAACCATCAAAGACAAACGACTGTTTATCATAATACCTAGAACTCATAGTTTTGAATGTAGTACTTTTACCTTCCATGGTGCCCAATTTATAATGCAATTTTTTTTTTAAATTGTAAAAAAGCTCAGACTCGGGACGTTTTTGATGTGTTATTTTAATTTTTCTTTTTTGCATTTAGGGGGATGAAAAGTGACGTGTTGTTCTCGAGTGCAAAGATTTTGCACCTCCTGCTCTTTTGATTCCTTTGCTAACGCTCAGGATTCAATTTTTAACCACTCGCTTGCAAGGTTATCAAAATTGAGCACACGGGTAAAAAGCAACTTCGCAGTCTTGTATAACAAATAACAATTTTACCCATCTCATTCACGATACGATAAGAACATCTCGATTAGATATTAAATCTTATCAAAAGACTAGAATTTTCTCTACCACACCACATCGCTAGTTATTTTTGAAGTGAAGTAAACTTTAGCAGAAAGTTGACAAAAGAAAGGAAAAAATTTCCTTTGGCTCTATGTATTTTTGAAGTGAAAACTTCTTTAGCGGCGTTGGAGCACTTTCTGTAATGGGTATAAATTCTTAAACTCGCGTCAGGGCGTCAGGATCACGTGACCTTATCGAAAAAGCGTAGGACGGATTTTTTGCAGAAATGTACCCTAAGACTACAACGTAGAGTTCATAATAAAAATCGAAAAAAAGCGTAAGACGCTACAGATACGCTAGTAGTTACTATGACACGGTAACGTCACAGAATAGATAATAGTTAGTAGCAAGCATACCAAGGCGTTTTTCGTGACTGTAGTAGGTATAGGTACATACCTATTATAGATTTTATGAACTAGCGGCCGCCCGCGGCAGGTAGTAGTGGTCATTGGTACAAGATTTTATAGATCTACTGTATTTATTTTTCGAGTGGAGCATTGCGGCGAGCGAAGCGAGCCGCCATGCGACCATGGGAACAGCGCGGCGAGCGAAGCGAGCCGTGCTGTGACTCCCCCCAAGCCCCCCAGAACCCCCTCCTCCGAAACCCGGGGGGAGCGTCGCGGCGAGCGAAGCGAGCCGCCACGCGATCACGGGGAACAGCGTGGCGAGTGAAGCGAGCCGTGCTGTTACCCCCCTAAGCCCCCCAGAACCCCCTCTTCCTGAACCCGGGGGGAGCGTTGCGGCGAGCGAAGCGAGCCGCCACGCGACCACGGGGAACAGCGCGGCGAGCGAAGCGAGCCGTGCTGTGACCCCCCTTAGCCCCCCAGAACCCCCTCCTCCTATGTCTGCCGTTTTACTTCATTTAGGACCTACTTGTAGGTCGCGCGACAAGGTCCCTTCTAGCGGTTCCGACCCGTTGAGGATTTGGCTTTACGTAAAATTTAGGGTTCCGTATAGGGTTTTGATTGGGGTTATACTATATTGAGGAATTTGATTAAATGGTCGACTTTTAGGGTTCCTTAGGACTTTGATTGGAGTTTCAACTACACTTAGAAGCTTGATAATGTTAAAATTTTTAGGGTTCCTTAGGACTTTGATTGGGGTTTTACTACATTGAGGAATTTGATTAAGTGGTCAACTTTTAGGGTTCCTTAGGACTTTGATTGGGGTTTTACTACATTGAGGAACTTGATAAAATAAACAACTTTTAGGGTTCCTTAGGCCTTTAATTGGACTTTCAACTACACTTAGGACCTTGATTATGTAAACAATTTTAGGGTTCCTTAGCACTTTGATTGGAATTTCAACTACACTTAGGAGCTTGATAATGCTAAAATTTTTAGGGTTCCTTAGGACTTTGATTGGGGTTTTACTACATTGAGGAACTTGATAAAATAAACAACTTTTAGGGTTCCTACGTTAATAATCAAGTTTTCACTTCTGCCGGCACTCCCGGAGTGCAACCCGTATTTTTTTTGTTTTCTAAATGTTATAACAAGACGTTTGGTCACCACTTCATAGAGAGCCGGGCTTAGCAAAACACTCGACTCCCAAAAAGCGATGCAAGTAATCGCTAAGTTTAAAACTACCCGCGCTAAAGACTTGAAGTAATAAAGCCAGTTAAGGCGCCCCCTGTCGGCCCGAAAGCTGAAGCACCTGGGACACAGTGATAATGAAACTAATTTACTAGATCCAGCCCTCGACAGAGCTAAGAATATGAGGATAAGTGAGTTTACAGAAGGAATTGAAGTTTTTGACTGAAATCATGGAAGGTCAACCAACTTTTTAATGACGCTGACGAAAGTAGGTACCTACTTTATTAGGCCTTGTTAAATTTTATTCTATTCAGCACAACACTAACAGGTGGGGGATTAAATTCTAAGAATGCTTGAATAAAATATAAACTGAGCAAAAACCAAGAAAAGAAAAGCCTAATTACTTAAACGTCTTAAAAAGAAGAGGGTGTGCGTATTTAAAAAATAATTGTCATATCCATGTTTTTTAATTGCAGGTTTTAAGAAGCGACTTTGAATCCAGTCAGGATTAAATATTCTCTTTTGCTGAATGCAGTTGATACCTTTGAACTGCACTGAATGAGCTGATAAGACCCGTATTTCATAAAAAATCCTGACGTCATAGTGACGTAATGATTTGTTTTTTATGCACACGACAACAACTTTGCTGGCATGGTATAAAAATTGAATTTTCAAATTTGGAATTTGATTTTTAGCCAGTGATCAGATACACGTTTTTCTGCTTCTTATTTTTGGTTGATGATCATCATAGCTACTTGAACCGATGATAGGAGGCCTCATCTACTACAGTTGCTTGGTACTGGGGCAGTATGGACCCTCAAGCATAATGTGACTACAATGTCTTTTCAGATAAATCTAAGCTTCTAATAGCCCCTTCCCACTGGTGCGTGATTTCGCGCACCAGCCCGCACCAGCTCGCACGACACACCATGGGAACGGTCTCGTGCGCCGAGGTGCGCGGTAGCACAGGAGTCTTTTCTGTGAGCGTTGCCGTGCGTCGTCGTGCGCGGTGCGTGATGATCTGCAGAACCACGCACCGTAGGAAGGCAGCATTAGATCTTTGGTAACTATCTGGAACCTGCCTTGTTATGTATAGTATAGATAAAATGACGTTGAAATGACATTAGGTTATTTTGAATCCCGTCCTTGTGATCGTCAATAGCTTTTTATAGAAACCAGGACTTAAACTAAAATTAAAGTAACCATTCAATTTAAATTAAGATCTCTATGAAAACTTGGTCTGCAATAAATCTTTTCAATTAATTCTTATGAGATATCTTTGACGAAGCGCTAAGGACTTTGCTCTTAAAAAAGCTTATTCAGCTATAACTGTAATAATCAAGTTTTTTATTTTAATATAAATAAATAGTGTGGACAATCCACACAACACTATCTGGCCCCAAACTAAGCGGAGCTATGGGAACCAAATAGCTGATATAATACTTATTTAATTATTATTTTTTGAGGATTAATCTGCGTTTTTGATAATTTCCCAAACCCAAGAGTTTTAAACCTATTAAAACTTCTGGAACTAAACATAAGCTATCATTTTCTAGTGAGTTTATGAAAAGCATATTCATAGTTCTGTGAGTATATGAAAAGTACTTGTTACGATATACCCATCGAACTAAATTAAACGTAGGTACCGCGAGCATCCCGCATTCAAACCAAACACTGCTTACTAAATTATTCAAAAACTTCGACCTTAGCACCAGTTTGGACGTGAACAGTTTGGAGTCCGCGAGATAAAAAACAACTGGAGGCTGATTCAAAGTGATCCTTGCAATCTTACTGAATACACTTTGGATTTGATTTTGTTTTTTTTTGATATCTTAACCCAAGATGACTTATTGTCAGCTCCGATTTTTTATGGAGGAATGATGAGTGCCTCTGGTGGGACTGCGTGAACGAATGTTTTTACGTAGCGTTCGTAAGCCATACCTCTTATCTCAGCCATAACATTAGATTTCGCAATCCCGCTATAGGGCTCATCGTTTTTTTGGTGCAATTAAATAAAAATCAATATAGTTGGCATTCAAAATAACCCCAAATTAATCAGCACTCACACTAATAGAACCAGATAACTGATAATTATGATACTTACGTACATTTTTTTAGGGTTCCGTAGCCAAATGGCAAAAACGGAACCCTTATAGATTCGTCATGTCTGTCTGTCTGTCTGTCTGTCTGTCTGTCTGTCTGTCTGTCTGTCTGTCCGACCGAGTCACAGCCATTTTTCTCCGAAACCATAAGAGCTAGACTGATGAAACTTGGTGAGTAGATGTATTCTGTGAACCGCATTTAGGTTTTTACACAAAAATAGAAAAAAAACTATAAATTTTGGGGGTCCCCATACTTGAAACTGAAACTCAAAAATGTTTTTTTCATCGAACCCATACGTGTGGGGTATCTATGGATAGGTCTTTAAAAGTTATGTTGAGGTTTCTAATATAGTTTTTTTCTAAAACTAGAAATTTTGGGGGTCCCCATACTTGAAACTGAAACTCAAAAATTTTTTTTTCATCGAACCCATACGTGTGGGGTATCTATGGATAGGTCTTCAAAAATGATGTTGAGGTTTATAATATAGTTTTTTTCTAAACTGAATAGTTTGCGCGAGAGACACTTCCAAAGTGGAAAAAAGTTGGTCCCCCCCCCTCTAACTTCTAAAATAAGAGAATGATAAATCCAAAAAAAATATATGTTGTACATTACTATGCAAACTTCGAACGATATTTGGTTTGAACGAGATCTACTCAGTAGTTTTTTTTTTATACGTCATAAATCGTAAACCGCAATTTACCTTTCGACGAACTACAAAAACCTTTATATTATGTTAATTGATGCTACGGAACCCTTCATGGGCGAGTCCGACTCGCACTTGGCTCACCAAGTTTCATCAGTCTAGCTTTTATGGTTTCGGAGAAAAATGGCTGTGACACGGCCGGACAGACAGACAGACAGACATGACGAATCTATAAGAGCCTGTCCAGATGGGGCGTTTTACGCGCGAGTGTCCTTGCGCGTAAACATTCGCGCGTTCTCCAGATACTAGAGCGCTATACATCCCGTCCAGACGCTGCCGTGCGATTCCTCAATCGCGCGTAAAACGCGAGCAACTCGCCGGACTCTCGACTCGCACGTGTTACGTGCGAGCGCCACGCGAGTCGAGTTATTCTGGTGCCATAGCTGCGTCCAGTGGTGCGCGCGAGTCCGACGCGAGTGGACGTATTTGGAACAAAAATGGAGAGTGATAATTTTGATAATTTCTAGTAAATCGTCAAACGATGTTACTGACATCCGAAAGTAGATAAAAAACTTTTCGTTATGTTCTCTGAGCTTTGGGTATAATGTTATAAACATACTATGTGTCATTCTGTCATTCTCTTTGTTTACGTTTCCATCTGCTGTATGCAAGCCACAATACGACTGCTTTGTCTGGCTCCATGTTTATAACTGTCCCTGGGTCCCTCCCAAATACATCGCGCGTAGGAGCGCGCGTAAAACGCAGCATCTGGACGCAATATAAATTAAAACGCGCGAGGGCACTCGCGCGTAAAACGCTCCATCTGGACAGGCTCTCAGGGTTCCGTTTTTGCCGTTTGTGTCGCTATTTTGAACTGTCAGAAACTAATGCTAACCTGAAGCAAACGCTCCAAGTTCAGAATAACAGTGCGTCGGACCAGACTGACTCGTGAAATTTTAACTAGAGCGATGTTCAGTTCAGTTCAGTTTTATTTGCGCTGAAGTGTACGATCCGGTGCGGAGCAAACTTTACCTGCGGCTGTTCGAGCGGGTCAACAGCAATGTTGACTCGTACACTGCGTGCAAAATAATTGGATGTGTCATACATAACGTTGATCAATATTGTATGTTTCAATAATAATTGTGTTGTTTCAATGGACGGCACAGAAGGCTTAAAATTAAAAATACTGGGAATTTTTATACAGGGTTGTAAAGTTTTCGAGTTTTATAGTTCGATTTTTATTTTTAACTGGTGATCCAATCTTCGAATACCATTAAAAAGTTTGCTTAATTAGCATAATTTAAATTACATATTGAGTTCATCATCATCAGGCCTTCTACGCCGTAGGTCGTGGGTTCGATCCCACCGAGAACAAATATTTGTGAAGTGAACACAGATGCTTGTTCTCTGTCTGGGTGTTAAATTGTATTTTAAGTATGTATTTACAAAAAAAAATATTCAAGTATCGTATCATCTATCTGGTTCCCATCATAAAAACTTTGCTTAGTTTGGGGCTAGATAGTATTGTGTGAGTTGTCCACATTTTTTATTTATTTATATAATTTGTTTACGAGCTCCTACTAATGAATGAATGTGCCTACATTTAAACTACTCGACACAACGGACCAAATATCTGTAAGCCTACCACAAGCTTTGTCTGGCGCTGTCTCTGGCTCTGGTTTTGAATCTCTGGGAGTGCTGTCAAAATAAATAGAAAAAAATCGGTTGTCTGTAAAGTCGGTTTACTGACGATAGTTGAACGTGACAACGTCATACAGCTGTCCACGCGGACGCATCGCTCACTCTAGTAGGAGAGAGACAGATGTCGAACCCTGCCGAACGCGGAGGCCGATTGTGCCTCTTTGTCGCTCGTTCCGCGCTCTCGCTTGCACTTCAAGCCTTAAATGGAGCGCCGAGCGCCGAGTTTTCGTGCTTGCAGCCGGTTCCATCGAATTATAAGACGTTGTCATGTCAAAAAGTTGAAACGTCACACGCACAGTATAATACACTGGTGAGTACTCACACAGACTCAACACCAGATCCAGAGACATAGCCAGACAGAGCTTGTGGTAGGCCTACTGATAAGCCTTTGTTAAGCTTTTGTTTGAATATAAAATAGGTTCAGCCATCCGTAGCGACCGAATTTTAAGCACCTACAACTCTATTGAATTGTTTTGTGAATTGATTTCAATGAATTCGAATGCTGTTAATATCATAAATAGGGGTAGTTATAAAGGGTTGGGTAATTTGGATATGTGCCGAGAACCATGGTATTTTGGATTCACAATGCTTCAAGGTATTTTTCAAAACTGATGATTTTAAGTGGTAATATTCTATATGATTCATAGGTCACACACGTCAGTGCATGACTTACGAGGCAATGCTTTGATATAAGCGATGGTAACCACTTAACATCAGGTGGGCCATATGTTTGTTCCATCAGCTATGTTTGTATATAAAAAAAAGGTTCAGCCTCACGTGCCAGTAATTTCAGCTGCACCTACACGGCAGAAATAGGCACAGTAGTACTTCCCCGGACGAGCCACACACAAAGAGCTCTACTACTAACTACTACCGATGATACCTTTCTTGTAGGCCTACCACAAGCTCAGTCTGGCTCTGATTTTGAGTCTGTGTGAGTTCTGACCAGTGGATTATACTGCGCGTGTTACGTTTCAAGGCCTGCGCACACCTAGTTCGCTGGCGAACGCGATCAATGAAACGCTGTCAAATATCGCTGTCAGATTTGAGATTTGACAGCGATATTTGACAGCGTTTCACTGATCGCTACCGCCAGCGAACTAAGTGTGCGCAGGCCTTCAACGTAGGATTTATTTAGTCAGCACTCACACAGACTCAAAATCAGAGCCAGACAGAGCTTGTGGTAGGCCTATAGATATAACTTCCAGTGTGTTGAAGCACACCCTCATGGTGAGGGTTTCTTGAGATTAATGCCTCAATTCCACTAATGGTATATTACTTGAAGCAGTTTGGGTAGTGGCTCAAACATTTGAGACAAACTTGTGAATACTTGATTGAAGGTAATGGATGTGATTTAATTAAATTAATTTAGTTTTAAAGTGCTTTATGGAAGGTATTTGATTGAAACTAGTTGTTCTTTGCAACTTTGTCTAAATAGAATCTACTTAAAATATAATTCTATAATATATAATTTAAATAAAATCATGATAATCTGTCTGTACCTTACTCCAATAAATAAATTAATATTGTAATTACCGTGTCGATAAAGTTTAAATTAATATTTGCTAACTGCTACTCACGAATCAATAAAAAAACAGAATAACAAAACAAAAATGCATAAGTATTATAGGTATTAATGATTACGGAAGCAAGTGGGAGGGGGGAAGAGGTTTGCTTACTTTTGCTGACAAGGGGAAGGAGGTGGGTAAATCTATATTTATAAAAGAAAGTCGTGTTAGTTACACTATTTATAACCTGATTTATTTCGATGAATTGAAAAGTTAACTTCCTCCTTTGTGGAAGTTGGTTAAAAATATAAAAGCCGTATTTCACCAAAGATATGCGATAACGTCAGCAAAAGTATGAAAACATGTTAGCGGCATAACTATCGAGTATTTTCTTCGTAACTTTTTTGGCGCTCAGCCTAACAATAACAGTTCACTATCATCTATTAAGTCTTAAACGGATGGTTATATTAACCATTACTTTGATAGTTTGGTTTTGAGAGGAAAGGAATTGTAAAAAAATATTTTAAGGCAGGGCCACATCAAGGCGATAATACAGCGATCTAAGATAACACCGTGATAACAAGACAGCAATGCTTGTATTATTCGGGCGGCGGAGTGGCCGAGTCTTTAAGCGTCACAAAATAAGTGCTTATTACCATACCATTTGGTAACCATTTGGTAAGGGATGGTAGGTACCATCCCTTACCAAATGGTTACCTAGTAGGCCAATTTCAATAATTTTGGTGAAATGCCAGAAATTGGCCCATCTCTACCTACTCCTAACTGACAAAAAAAGCGTGCAATTCCTTACATCAAATTGCAACAAATATTGAAAAGAAAACGGCCAGTCGAATTGCATAGAATCAACTCTACGTGACGTGGTGAACTTTGGGCTCAAACGTTATTTTTCTCAACTCGCTGCGAAAACATTCTAGAACTGTATTGGAAATGCTACTGACACTGCCTGGAGGAAGTAATCATCTACCACAAGAAATAGCTATTTCTGATCTACTTTGACTGGAAATACATATAGTAGGATCCGCATAATAAAAATACTTCAATTCAAAAATAGTAATTCGAATCTTAGATAAGGAGACCACCGTTGGTAATCCACAGCATATTAAATTTAAAAAAATATTAAATATTTGTATCACAGCTAAGTGAGTCGTGGTGCCAGTTCCACACGACCAATCCTGTAAAATATGGTAAAAAATTACGGCGTGGTTGCCACAGTTTTTTTGTATGATCTTTTTCCAAACAAAACTATAAAATTGCTGTGAAGTTCCAGTGTGGTGGCACTCCAACTTAGACGTAGGCAATACCAAAGCCAAAGTTTCAAAGACTATTCAGCCACTGCTGGGTATACAATCATAGGTCTCCCTAAATACACCACTTGGTCTAGTTTTGTGCCTCTCCGACCAAATCATCCGACCAACGGGCGGGTGGCGGGTGGCGGGTGGAACTGCCTCGTGGTCGCTATGCATGTCAAATTCAAAATATTTATATAAATTTAAATATGGTTATACAGGTTATCTCTCGGTCTATACCCGTTAATCCGGACTCAAGGTAATTCGAGTGGCTGGCAATCTTCATACGAGAATCGGGATGAATGTTCGAAGCAGAATATTTACCTGCGGATGTAGAATGTAATCCTACCCGATGAGGGAGGGGAAAACTGTCGCAATGACAATATCGATAGAACTCAATCGTTTAAAACATACCTAGTCAATTAGTTTTTACGAAACCGTGATGAAAAAAAACATCTAAAAGGCCATATTGAAACAAATCTTCAAAAACTTTAAACGTTACTCTTACCAACAATGGCAGAGTTCGTTTTAATTTTTAAACATATTAAGTAACTTATTATGTTTAAAATTTAAGAGGTCGCATTTATTGGATTCGCACTTAAAATCCTTTCACCACACTGTTTCAAAAGAACTAGCAACACAACGAATGACCACCGAAGTAATGTATGCAGTCAAAGGAATGAATAAGAAAAAAAATTTACATATTTGCAGTAATTCAGTTGATCGACATACAAATTCTAACATATAAACACAGCCGTAGTACTTTTGATTACTACAGCGGGCATCAGACAGTTTTACTTGCTTATTAAAAATAAAGTTGAATCTAAATGGTTTTATCGATAAAAGCTCATCTCTATTAATAATCGATATTGCATCAAATTTCCCGAAGGAGTCTGAATGTTGTGAATCTCACAAGGCGAATATTATTTTTAGTCTTATTTCTGTCGAGAGTTGTCTTATTATGAAGCCAATCTTTATATTTGGAATAGAAAAATCTAAATGGAGAAAAAAATCTACATGCATACTTCACGATAAAAATATCCACTAATGATCATACTGGGACCTTTTCCATTTAATTTTTCGACTGAATGGACAAAGAAGAAGTCAAATAATCAAGGTTTCTCCATCCACCGACAACCCACAACATTTGTATCAGGTTTTGGTCATTATATAGAAAGCCGAACAAGTATACCACTTCGCAGCAGACAGATTCCCAAAAATCCACTAGCTTTGATGTAAGGATTTGCAATGCAAATGAGCAGTGGCACCTATTAGCTTAATGGACGTCCGAGCCCCAATGAAAGCAACGGCTCGACTTGAATCAATCAGAGTGTGGTACTACACTACCACAGAATACTAGAACCTCACGGAAGAGAGGTTAGAAAGGCGATTGTGAGCTTTTGGTTTCATCATCATCATCATCATCATCAGCCTGAAGAAGTCCACTGCTGGACATAGGCCTCCCCTACACATTTCCAGGAAGAACGATTCTGAGCCCTTTCCATCCACCGACTTCCTGCGATCTTAACAATGTCGTCAGTCCATCTGGCGGGTGGGCGCCCTACATTTCGTCTTCCAGTTCGTGGTCGCCATTCGAGAACCTTTATTCCCCAACGGTTGTCAGTTCTTCGAGCTATATGACCTGCCCATTGCCACTTCAACTTACTAATTCTAAGAGCTATGTCGGTGACCTTAGTTCTTCTACGGATATCCTCATTTCTGATTCTATCATGTAGTGAAACTCCCAGCATAGCTCTCTTCATAGCTCGTTGCGCGACTTTGAGCTTGTGTACGAGGCCAATAGTTAGCGACCACGTCTCAGTTCCGTAAGTCAACACTGGCAACACGCACGTTTTTGGTTTGAGAACCACAAAATACAGAACACAGGCATACATTATCATCATCAGCCTCAATAATATATTAACTACATATTTAATAAGATTAAGTATTTGTGTGTGGCTCTTCCAGGGAAGAACTACCACCATGCCTATTTAACTTTTTTACTGGCGGATCTAATGCAACAATGAAAAAAAGTTACCAACCACGTATTATTTGATTACTGCGTCACTAAATCAAGTGCGGTAACCAAATAGCCGGTTACTTAGAGGTCCACAAAGTCACCAAACCACTAATAAACCAACCCGCAAGTGTCTGCCAGTAAGTGCCCTTACCTGCGCCCTTATCCAATTAACAGACCATAATCTGATAAGCAAAATTACGTTACCAATCGCACAAATCGGTTCATAGCGCCTCGGTGACTGCGGGCAACATGAAACACGATTATGGTGCCCTTACCATCGGTTTCTCCCATAATTGAATTGATGATTAAATAAATAAAATAAATAAATATAATAGACAATCCACACAACACTATCTAGCCCCAAACTAAGCAGAGCTTGTACTATGGGAACCAGATAGCTGATACATTACTTATACACATTTTTTTTGTAAATACTACTTAGAATACAATAACACCCAGACAGAGAACAAACATCTGTGGACACCACACAAATA
Source organism: Thera obeliscata (assembly GCA_947578465.1). Classification (NCBI taxonomy): domain Eukaryota; kingdom Metazoa; phylum Arthropoda; class Insecta; order Lepidoptera; family Geometridae; genus Thera; species Thera obeliscata. The sequence goes on along the minus strand of OX387912.1, from coordinate 13,374,261 downwards.
TTTGTTCTCGGTGGGGATCGAACTTACGACCTACGGCTTAGAAGGCAGAGCTACGACCGCTTGTACAACGGGTTGTGTTCTGAAGAACTGTTCGAAATGATGCCTACATCTTCATTTTATCATCGGACGGCTCGCCATAGGCAGAGGGCTCATCCACATACCTTGGAGCCGGCATGGTCACGCACCGTCCGGTTCCAGAGGAACTTCCTCCCGCGCACTCTAAGGTTGTGGAATACTCTTCCTGCCGAGGCTTTCCCTATAAATTACAGCATAGGGCTTTTCAAGAAGGGCGTTTTAAAATATTTAAAGGGTCAGCAACGCGCGAGTGATGCCTCTGGTGTTGCAAGCGTCCATAGGCTACGGTAACCGCTTTCCATCAGGTGGGCCGTATGCTTGTTTGCTAACTTTGTTGTATAAAAAAAAAAAAAAAAAACTGAGCTGAGAGGCCAGTCGAGAGTAAAAAAATTATAGAAACCAAGCCGTAGTTTGTTGCTGGTTCTTCTAGGCTTGGTCGCGTGAAACTGGCACCTAGACTCACCTAGCTTTAAGATGTTTCAATGTGATCCTTGCAATAATATTTTTTTTTTACAACTTAATCAAATCAAATTAAAAGTGTATTTATTCACTTTTCATTTGATTTGATAGAGTTGTAAAAAAAAAAATTATTTTCAACGATGATTCATGTCCATTATGAGAAACACTAGCACTGTATGTATGCCTCACGTGCCAGTAATTTCACTTTCATTTGTTTGTACTTTTCCTGTTGAGTCCTTCATCGAGCCCTACTAGTTCTTGTAATCTAAGCTACAAGTACCCTTTGAAAGATTCAGACTGCGTCGTATTGAATGTTCGATAAAGTCTTCAAAGCTTAAGGAGATTGCATAGTCGCGTGCATCTGCTCCCGGCATTTCTATAACAGACGTCTTTGTACTCGATACATTGTACATTTTTATTGTCAGCACAAATATTAATCTAATACACCGTGTATTAGATTAATATTTGATTTATGCTTTGATTTATTTATTTGGAGTATGTAACGGTCCGCAGAAAGCTCAACTGTTTCTTTTGTATTTTGTACATTTTGTAAATATTTGTTTAATCGTAAGTTTCTTTATGTAAATAATATAGATTAGATTAAAAATGTAGATTAGGTACATCTGTAGGCCTACTACAAGCTCTGTCTGACTCTGTCTCTGGCTCTGGTTTTGAGTCTAGGTGAGTGCTTACTAGTGTATTATACTGTGTATGTGACGTTTTGACTTAGGATTTATTTAGTCAACACTCACATAGACTCAAAACCAGAGCAAGAGACAGAGCTTGTGACAAAAGACCGGTAGGAACCAAGCCGTAGTTTGGTGCCTGTTTTTCTAGGCATGGTCGCGTCAATTTGGCACCTAGACTCACCTAGCTTTAAGACATTTCACAGTGGTCTTTGTGATACTACTGGCTTAATATATAATTTGACTTTGACTTTGTTAATATAATAGTGAATTCAAACTAAATGACCGAATTGATTTTGAAGACGAGACTTATCAGCCGTTTTTCTTATAAAGCTTCAAAAACCACCCTTACAATTCACCGACACCCAACTTCTTGCCTAAGTGAATCTACTAGTTTAAAAAAATATCTGAACCCAGTTCTATCGTTCTTTTTTAAAACCTCCGATGGAATATAGTTGATTTCTTTTTAATTTCAAAAATCGTTTGCCGCATTGCCCGCTGAAATGTATTACAGTAATAGGTGAGGTCTGCTTCCAGTTATCGGCAAAATGGATTCCAAGGCAGCGTTCGGTTTAAAATTGGATGTTATTTAGGTCGTATTGGCTGGCTGGTCCATTGTGGAATTGTACCTGAACCAAACTAATTTAGTTTATATTTTTCATTTTAGCTTAGTAGGTATGTTGTGAAATTCTTGCAACTTTTGTCACTTTAGTACTCTTGTATAGAACTAACATACCTTACTTTACTATTTCTACAGTTGAAATATATTAATTATGTAGTTTAGAGATTTAGAGATTTCTACGATATGCCGGTTTCCTTCACTGTTTGAGAGTATAGGCATAGTGCACATATATTTTCCGACAGAAAAACTCATTGGTACATGACTGGCTTTAAGCCCACGACGTTAGGATCGGAAGGCGGGACCGCTACCACTAGACAAACAGTGCTCTCATGCTGATGATGAGATCTCTCGAGAGATGAGAGAGAGAGATGTGGGGTTGGCACAAAATGTTCTTTTCTTTCATTCTCCTCAATCGTTCGTCATCTCTGTATTCACTTCTTTCTTATCCATGACATCTATCATACTGATCATTCATCTTTTCTTTGATTACCTCTGCTCACATGACTCTCATCCCTCCTAATGACATGGCCGTACCACGCCAGCCTGTTCAATTGCACTCTTCAATTTTTCTGTCACGGTGCTACTTTCAGACTTAGAGCAAAGATTATTTTCAATTTTTGATATTTTTCCTTTCCGTATAGGTCCGCCTAATCATGTTAGTCGCTTCAGCTCCATTTTCTCCAGCAAACTTACGGTAATTCCCCCATTATCGCGCGCGAGGGAGCGGGTAATAATGAACTGTATTACGACGCCCGTCATGTTGTATGTCAGGCCATGTGGTGGCTGCATCATATATCAAGACACGCTATGAAAGCTTTGTTATGAAGGGAGTCTTCTGGAACTTTGGATTTTGTACTTGAGCATAGTAACTTGGATTCTTTGATGATAAGAGATGGGCATACATATAATTTCATCATTTTTTCATTTTATTTGGATAATGAAACAGTTTCACAATCTTTTCTTCTGAAATTTAAGAGCTTAGCTCTTGTCCGGGATCTGCGCTGTAGGTCGTTGGTTCGTTCCCCACCGATAACAAATATTTGAGTGAACACAGATGTTTGTTTTTTGTCTGGGTGTTATACTGGGTACTTTTTAAGATGGGCGGTGATGGCCAAGTCCAAAACCACGAGAAGTAGGGAAAAATCGTGAAAGGAGTCATGCCCTTGATTTATAAAAAACAATAACTGCATGTTTCATATTTTTCAAAAACCTTTTACTTTTGCCCTCAGGCATTTGCTCTTCACGCGCAAATAATCTTCTATATCCTTATTTATTTATCCTCAGCCTTGACGAAGTACCTACTGCTTAAAGCGTGGCCTTCCTTGTAAGGGCACCGATTTTAATGCTAGCAGCTAAGAACTTTCTTTCTCAAGAGAATAAGTACATAATGGTATGTTTCTGCGATCGAACGAAGCGAGCATCAATATTTTATGCACCCCGAAACTTTGACTTCAGTTCAACCTTGATCTTTCAAAAAGCTATCACCGCTATTATCATGCCGTTAAAGGTGTCTTGGTCAACTTACGAAGTATTTCAAAGTGATACAACGGAATAAATATATATTTTGATTAAGAATTTGAATTAATTGATAGACTTGATCAAAAACCATTACCAACGAGTATGCTTTTGGTTTTCACAATGATAAAATTGCAAGTTTTTTAATGACTTTTTACCTACGTTAGTATATTAAAGTATCATTTATGCGCGACTTTGTAGTTACTACTCCGGGTGAACTCTTTAAAAACAGCTCTACTACTAAGATTTTTATAATGTCCCAAAAGTCAAGATTCTAGTGGGATTTGAACACGCGACCTTCTCTTAGGTACGGGGGTTCTCCCTTAAGAGGGAATCACACAGGCGACTCTCCATACAAGCGTAGTCCCCTATTTCCTCCCTGGATAATGCCTCTAGAGTAACCATTTTGTCTCATAAAATCCAGATCTGCTATATAAGTGCTCGTATGTTTTCCTTTTTTTCAGAAACTTATTGCTCTAGAGGCATTATCCAGGGAGGAAATAGGGGACTACGTTTGTATGGAGAGTCGCCTGTGTGATTCCCTCATAAGTGTAGTAAATACTTTAAAATCAATGCAAAAGATCAACTACTGCTAGCCAACCAAAACTTACATCTAGAAAATAGCTGTCGACTGATGACTGACGTCTGTCTTATGACGGTTGTCGTTTTCCAAGCAAGCAAAGCTAAAAGAAAGTATAAAAGACTGCAATAGCTTCCGTTTTAATAATATATTAGTTTTCCAACCTGCCTAATGGTTTTATTTCTGCAGTCAAAGATGATGTGGAATTGAAGGTATTGTTATGAAAAAGTAAGGGAACGCCTGTGGCTTTGTGTGCTGTACAAACTTATATTTATGCTGGGAGGGTCCCAAATACTTTGCTATCATATTTTTTTCCATCTTAGAGTCATCATCATCATCAGACTGAAGAAGTCCACTGCTGGACATAGGCCTCCCCTACACATTTCCAGGACAAACGATTCTATAACCTTCCTATCCTTCGACTTCCCTCGATCTTAATCGTCGGTCCATCTGGTGGGTGGTCACCATTCGAAACCGCCAACCTTTATTCCCCAATGGTTGTCGGTTCTTCGAGCTATATGACCTGCCCTCAACTTACTAACTCTACGAGCTATGTCGGTCACCTTAGAGGTGGGTCTTTTTTTTTCTTACATAGTTTAGGCTTGCGTTTGACCGCAATCTCACCTGATGTTAAGTGATGATGCGGCCGACAGTGCAGCACGCTTACCTTAAGTCTTGGAGTAGAACGGTCCAAAATAATTAAGAAAATTGTTTTATTTAACAGATATCGTTACTTTGAGGTAAGCCCTCCCCCAAGCATACTGCCATTCTGTTTAGTGGTTACCGCAACAGAAGGTTTGCCTTACTTACCACGCTCGCAGATGAAAGAGAGAAAAGATTATCCAGTAATGGACTTATTAAGCTTCTTCTTCTTATCGTAGCTACAGTTCTTTTGAACCAGTGTGGTGAAAGGATTTAAAAAAAACTACTTTCGTGCAACTTTTTAGGTTCTAGGTACGTATAGTGACTACGAAGAATAGAAAAACTAAAAGTGATTTATTTATTTATTATATAAGTTAAATAAGAAGTCTAAATTACGCAGGTAGGTATCTGAAAAAAAATCAGTTTCTGTAAAATCGGTTTACTGACTGATACACTGAGAAAATACACAGATGTTGAACACTGCCGAATGGAGGCCGATTGTGCCGCTTTGTTGCTCGTTCCGCGCTCTCGCTTGCACTTCAAGCCTTAAATGGTACGCCTCCGAGCGAGGTAACGCCGCATGAGTCATTTTTTTTCGTGCGTGCAGCCGGCTCCATCGAATTATAAGACTTTGTCACGTCAAAAAATGAACACGCATGGTCTATTCATTGAACCTTATTTTATATCGATTTGTAAAACAGACTGGACCACCCACTGCACATGAATAGTACAAATAACTAATATTAATAAAAAAGTCATCATTCTTTTTTTAATAAATAGGGGAAAATTAACCTGATAAAAATATCATTAATCTGTATCGCACACAATTGTAGATATTATACTTGTGTCGGATTAGTTTAAATTGGATAGATTTTTTTTCTATTTCTTGTATTTGTAAAGAACTGAACAGTGACGGCCTTTCAATTCAGTTGGTTGGCCTTTTGCTTTCTGTGCTTAAGCCGTGGGTTTGATCCCTACCGAGCAATATTTTTGAGGTATTTTTAATAAATATAAAAAAGGGGGTTCTCAATTTGTTTGTATTTTTTTTAATGTTTGTAATCGCATAACTTCGTTGTGAGCCAATTTGAAAAATTATATATCTAAAAGGCTACTTCTAGATTAGTCTTATAGAAATTTTATCAAGATTGGTTCAGCAGGCTGATCAGTCAGTTGCTCATGTTTCCTAAATTCATATTGTTTAAGCAGATTTAGATCATTTTCGTTCTTTAAATCTAGCAAACTTAACATTTCATAACCAACCATCCCTAACCCGCTTACTCACGTTCCGCCAATAACGCCAATCGCCAAACGCCAAACTATCAATATTATAAAATCAATTCACCGCTAGCTCAGCCGAGATTTCAGCTATCTGTCATTAGCGTACCAACAATGGTGGTATTGTCCCGTGGAATGCCAATATCGACCATTGTAAGGGGACAAACGAAACGGGTGATGCATGGGGTTATGGGGGTAGCCAGCATTCACATAGATACGTGTACTTTGGTATACTTATACGAAGTTTTAGGGGATTAAGGAGGGTGGAATGTGAGGTTCTATTTTTAGGAGTTAAATTTATCGCGGATTTAATTTTTGCGGGCGTTTGTTTTGGAATCGTGTATTTCTGGAATTCATGTTGACCTGGGTTTTTTTTGTAAGCAATTACTTAGTTCAGTTTAGTGATAGTCGTTTTTAACCGACTTCCAGTCAAAAAGGAGGAGGTTCTCAATTCGGTTGTATTTTTTTTTTAATGTTTGTTACCGCATAACTCCGTCATTTGTGAGCCGATTTGAAAAACATTTTTTTTATCTGAAAGGTACTGCTTCCAGATTGGTCCCATTTTAATTTTATTAAAATCGGTGTTGCCATTTTTTTTTTATTAATTTTTTTGGTTTGTAACTGCATGCCGCCGTCATTTATAAACCGATTTAGAAAAATATTTTTTTATTTGGAAGGTTATTTTTACGTCCAGACTGTCCCAAACAAATTTCATTAAAATCGGTTTAGCTGTTTGGCAATGAAGTCGGTTTCTCTAGTTTTTTAAACTTATAATTAATCTTTTACCAGTTTTATACGAAAAAAAATGTAAATCCGTAATTGGCTGTCAGTCATATTATACATTTATAAGCCTCGAGAGCTGTGGATTTAGTAAAAAAAAATGAAAATGTTTAAATAAATAAATAAATAATTTTTGCTGACAATTCACACAACACTCTCTAGCCCCAAAATAAGCAGAGCTTGTACTATGGGAACCAGATAGCTGCTAAAATACTTGTATATTTTTTATGTAAATATATAAGTATACCTAAGTACTTTAATTAATACAATATAAAACCCAGTTTAACAAAGTTAGATTATTTTTTTAAGCAAGAAATCGGTGGAATGATTGATTAATAAGTGCAGTGACTTTATATATTTCAAAGGGTCAAAGTGTGCGAGTGATAAGGTCATCAGGTGATAAGGTGGTCTTTTAATTCCTCTATGACATGTCCTTGTACACTCCATAAAAGTGTCAATACAAAAGAAACTAAACAAACAAATTCCGTAATGGGTTATCAAAATACCATAAAATATGAACACAAAATATTTTATGATAGGATTCTACTTTTATGGAGTTTTTAGGACAACTTATCATTTTTCCCATAAAGCTGGTTTAATGGATTTCTGGATGGTGGATCTGTTTGCTCCGGACCAGGATTTTAATGCTCTTTTCATTTGTTTTCAAAGTTGACATTGTAATTACCTGACTGCCGAGGAGGTTTCCAAGTTTTAGTGTTGGCACTATTAGGTTCATAGGATATAAATATAAGTTTAAAAAACTTGAAAGACTGACTTCATAGTCAAAAAGCCGAACAATTTTTTGAAATTGGACCAATCTGGAAGTTAGAAATCTGAAAGTTTTACCTTTTAGATAACAATATTTTTTTTAAATCGGCTCATAGATGACGAATTTATGCGATAAAAAACATTCAAGACAAACAGCTAAACCGATTTTGATGGAATTTCTATGTATTAATCTGGAAGTTGTTACCTTTCAGATAAAACATATTTTTTCAAATCATCTCTAAAATAACAAAATAAAGAGATAGGTAACAAATGTTAAAAAAAAACAAATTGGAGACCTCCTATTTTTACTTGAAGTCGGTTAAAAATGGGAGAATCTTTAAAAAGAGGAAAGCCCCTTGCCTTCACCTATTATAACTTTGTGTGCATGCGCCAAATTAGTATTATATACTAAGAACTATATAAGTACCTGTTTGTTAAATGTAGTAAGTAGCAGTTTTGTAATATTGATGTATTGTTACCAAATAAATAAATCTTAAATCTTAAACTACTTATTATCAAACATAAGTCTACATCTAGTCATTTCCACAGGCAGTATTTTATTATATTGCAAAATGGAGTTAACCAAACATCTTCATGCTTCCGCAATATCGGGAACCCGAAGTTCCAATAGCGTATAATATTATTATTTACTAAAACCAAATCTCAGTTGAAAATGTGATTTTCTTCAAAGTTACCGCCGTCATATCACCCGTGGCGGCACTGATTATACAATAAGTAATTTTTTTTTACTTACAAAGTGTCTTCATTCAGCAAACTTTGAAACATTTTTCTGCATTATTTTAAGTTAATTTCTGTGTGATTAATGTCAAAAAGAGCTAAATTAAAATAGTCTTCTATAATTACACAACCATGCCTATTTCTGCCGTGAAGCAGCATTGCTGTGTTTCGGTTTGAAAGGTGTGGGTGCCGGTAAAATTACTGGCAGTTATGGCTGAACATCTGAATGCCTCAAGTTGATGGACGCAGGGCAGATCGTAGGGCACGTTCCTGACGTGGTAGACCTACGAGTCAATCCTTTGTTATAGGCAATGGCTACCACTTAACATCAGGTGAGCCATATACTTGTTCCATCAAAAAAACTATGTTAATTAACGGCAACCATTTTTATGGAACGATGTGTTATGTTGGCAACACACAAGCGCAGTTTAACGAGACGTACCTACGTATTGTCTGATGCAAATTACTGCTAACTTCAGGCAGGTAAGCACCAGTTCGTAGATACCTTCTCTGACAACCCCTGTGGGTGAACGACGCGAAAAGTGCGGAATTCAGCTTGTGGACTTGACTTTAAGTAGTAGACATAAGCAGGCATTTATTTGCTACTTTAGCATAAGCGATTTCATGAAAAAAAATACAATATTAACAAAATTACCTTTATTATTTCCCAACGTTTCAATCGTGTTACAACAGCCGCGATCGCGGTAAAAATATTACAAAATCAAGCAAAAAAAACATACGTCAAGAAAGATACCCACTCGTACATAAATATTATTAATAAACAACAAAAAGAGATTAATGTATGTACGAGTGGATTTTGAGGGGTCTTATTACAGTAGTATCAGAGCTCTTCGTGAAGGGTCATCCGGGGAGGTACTACCACCATGCCTATTTCTACCGTAAAGCAGTAGCAGATGGGGGCCCGAGAGCAACGGAGCTAAAAGGGCTGTCAAGCTGTACTGTGTCAATATCGGATAATAACATCATAGAAAAGAATGTTTAAAAATGTTTATGTTTAATGTTTTAGTATCGTTTAACTAGTGCTAGCACCCTAGTTTGCACACTCAATTGAACGCAATGCAGTGCGACAAATCATTGCACTCTCTGGGACATAGAACTTGTGATTACGGAACTTTATAGTTGACTGAGGTGTTTACCTGCACATAGTATAAATTCTATTCCTTATGCACTGCTTAAGGGACTGTTTAAACACTGCTGGTTTACACTTACACTTATACAATACACTTTTAAAATACAATTTTTAAAATGCACTCATACTATGCATTTCAAAAAAAACTTACAATATACCTATGAAATACACTTATAATAGACACTTATTTAATACACTTACCTATAAAATAGACTACTACAACCTTTTGTTTTTTTTTTAGGAAATTGCGTGACTTGTTGTTATTTTCATTTTCATGGTCTGTGTTTTGGGGTTATGAACATTTTATCAAGGATCGTCTGACAAACGACCTTCGATATGAAAAAAAGATCCTAAGTGTCTATATTAACTTCCCCTATTCTGTATTCAAAGGCATATCGATTCCGCTACCTGTTCAGACATGCAGGTATTCAAATCGCGAAATAAAGATTAATAATCTTGTCGATCATACGTCTTTTCAACGCTTTTATTGAAAATATGCGAGATATTCGCAAGCAGCCCTTTTCGCCGCAGGACTATTGCGGAAATCCGACAACGGTGTCGAGTTTCAAAAGGGTTTTTGACAGTCTTTTGTGGCAGAAAAGAGCTTTGGAAAAGGAGTACTTTATAAATGAAGCCAAGGGCGAACGAACGTGATCAACCTTCTTCTTACTATGAATATAAATATTGTAGGCTGGTAGACTCTTTATCTGATGGTCTAAGAAACAACTACTATTTTGTTTCTTATTTGCAGAATTCAGATTACGTAGTCTCTAAGCACATGCAACTAAAAACGCTGGGCGAACCAAACCAGGTTTTCTATAAGTAACTTTTAATTTTTATTACAGAAAATTATAATAGGTCTATTTTATATTCCTAGTTGTTATTATGTTTCAATTTGTGTGGATGTAATTATGTTTTCTCTGAAATAGAATTTGTAACATCTGTATACGTTTGATGGTCGTATGGTGGAGCATCGTAGGGCACGTTCCTGACGTACGTGACCTGTGAGGCAATGATTAGGTACTACTGAACATCAGGAGTACCATGTGCTTATTCCATCGGATAGTTGTATAAATATGTATATATTTTTAAACCCAATGACAATCAAAATAAGAAGAAAGAACATAAGATTTCACAAATAATGCATGACAAATATCAATCAAAAACATCGGTTGTCTGTAAAGTAGGTTTACTGACTACAGCTGTCCACGCGGACGCATTGCTCACTCAAGTAATACAGAGACAGATGTCGAACGCTGCCGAACGCGGAGGCCGTGCGTGCCTCTTTGTCGCTCGTTCCGCGCTCTCGCTTGCACTTCAAGCCTTAAACGGAATGCCTCAGAGCGAGGTAACGCTGCATGAGTCATGTTTTTTCTTGCGTGCAGCAGGCTCCATCGAATTATAAGACTTTGTCAAGTCAAAATATCCGTTTTCCTTCTAATCCTTGTGTCCCACGAAGTATAAGGATGTACCTTTGAAACTCGCATCATTATAAATTTCCGTATCCAGAATACATCGTTCAGCACGAGCACCTCTTCAGAAATATGATGTAAATTGAAAATCTCTCTATCCGAAGATCAAACGGGCGAGGCCTTTTGTAGATTTTGCATATACTTTCTCATATTCCGAATATATGGGACCATACTCATGTTATGGAATCCACAAAGGGCTTAACTTTACATTATTTTGGAGACAGTTTGAAGGTGGAAAACATTATTTTGGTACAAACTAATGTAGGAAATTAAGAGTGGGTTAAAGTTATTGGTATGTGCTCAAAATAAATCTAAAATTACGATTAAGTAACACTAAAGTCTATGTCAATTGTGTGGTTCTCGTTGTATAATGGTCACTAATAAGGAGTCAAAGCTAAGGGCGAATCTAAAGTAGCTGTGAAAGCCATAGTTAAATAAAAAAGTCTAAAATTGAAGTAGCCAAACACCCTTACTAACACCTTTTTTTATCACCCTGAAAATGGGTAAAACTTGAAAAGGCTTTTTCATTGCTCATACTCTGAAAGTAGGTCTGAAGTTGCCTGAGGGGCCTAATTGAAAGTAAAACTTTCAGCCCTAGGGAGAATCGCTTTCTACTGACAGCTGTCAAATTATAAAAAAAAAACAAGTTCTATTTTATTCAACCATGTTCCAACTTTCTAAAGTCTTTCTAACTGCAAGGAGGTTGTTCAACCAAATTCCAACTTTTTATTCAGCAAGTAGGTTGGAAACCCATTACAACGGTATGAAGTTTAAAAAGTCTAATTAGAGCGCAATGTAAAATTTAAATAACATAAAGATAGTATTAAATAAATAATATATCTTCTAAATTACTTTATTAATATATCATCGATGTCAAAAATATTTATAAAAAATATGATAAAAATTAGCACTGCCTACTATCCTCGTGTGTTGATCCCTTATATGGCTTAATTATTATATTCGTACTCGTACGTTCAACTATTTCTTTAAAATAACATAGATTTGAGCAAACAATTTACCATTTTTTAAATTATGAAAATGAAAATTTTGGCTGAATAATGCTGGCGAACCGAAGCCGAAGGCCCGCCAGAGAAAAATAAAAAAAAAACCGGGAAGGCGGCAATCAATCTTCATTTTCACAAATTTTTCTTTCATGTTTTTATTTTTACTTTCCTTGTATTCGTAATGAAAAGCACAGTGTTTACCTCGGATGAAAGTCTTTTAAGTCCCTCAAGCTCCATTGGCGCCCTCGCTACGCTCTGGCGCCAAACCCGTCTTGGGACTCAAAAAACGTGACTTTCAACACTCGGGTAACAATGTACTATTAATAATTTAAGATTTGGTCAAGAAATATATTAACTGATTGCAACGTTCTGCGCGATCACCATTTTGATGAGTGACTACTAAGTGGCTTCTACATTTCCGTGCTTCAGAGGACTTAGTATTATCCACTCCTGGTTTTCCATTATTATACCTTTATAACCCTACAGGTCCATCAAATCTACAGAACTCCCCTTTAAGGCATTGATTACTGAAACTGCATTTTTGTTAAAACTTTCATCAGTAGGTCTACCACAAGCTCTGTGGCTCTGTCTCTGGCTTTGGTTTTGAGTCTGTGTAAGTGTTGACTAAATAAATCGAGCCTCGAAACGTCACACACAGAGTGCACCGGTGAGCACTCAACAGACTCAAAACCAGAGCCAGAGACAGAGCCAGACAGAGCTTGTAGTGGCCTACAGGACTATTTTGAAGTCCGGTATTTTTATTCGCACAATAATATTATCTTCGTCGAAAACTGCTGTTGACATATTGTTACTTCATGACATGAACGGATCGTTCCGTTAAAAAAACATGCACACCAGACCTTATTTACCAATCAGCATCCACTGGGCCGTTTGATTGAATGAACTACAAAACAAACCGAACCATCCTACTACCAAGCAACCGTGTTAAACTGCTGCAAACTCGTTTACCACGCAACCACTGCGCTCCTACTTAGAGAGACGAGCAAAGTTGGTATAACAAAAACAGCAATGTGTAGCTAATGGTTTGGTATAGTCGGGGGTAGGTTACTCCTTCTTGGTGGTGGTAGAAGTATTGATGGTACAGTAACATGATGTTCGAAGCTATTAAACTTGCATAGAGGTTGGCAGCGAATTGTAATTTAAAGTTTTGGAACTAAAAATAGTAGATCGTTGTCGGCTCGTGATAGTTTTTAGTTTGCATTTTAAATTCGCGGGGATTTTAGTTTGAATTTATTTTGATGAATTAGTTTGTCAGCTAGGAAAACGAAACCTGCGGGCTTAAAGTTCAAAAGTTATTTTATGTCTATTTCTGCCGTGAAGCAGCATCGCTGTGTTTCGGTTTGATGAGTGTGGTGTGCCGGTGAAATTACTGCGTGAGGCTTTAAACATCTGTGTGCCTCAAGTTGATGGACGCTGGGCAGTGCGTCGTAGGGCACGTTCTTGACATGCGTGGCCTACGACAATGCTTTGCTATACTCGATGGCTACCAACTAACTTCATATCTCGAAATTTCGGCTAATTTTTATCATCCGCACTTGATGTGCGGGCTGGTTTTTCCGCAAGTAGGCCGCTGGTGGACCCTTTTTGCGTGACCCTTGACACGTGTTGCTCGAACTTTTTTAGGTTCTACAACACGCCGGTTTCCTCACGATGTTTTCGTTCACCGTTTTGAGCGTACTGGCATAGTGCACATACATTTTTCGACAGAAAAACTCATTGGTACACGACTAGATTTGAACCCTCGACCTTCGGATCAGAAGGCGGGGCCACTACCACTAGACCACCAGTGCTCTTTACTTCATATCTCTTTTCTAAAATAACGAATTAAATATTGTATACAACCCACACATTACTATCTAGCCCCAAACTAAGCAGAGCTTGTACTAAATGCATTAAAAGAGATAGCTGATATACCTATTACTTAAATAGGTACATATTTGTGTGAACAAACATCTGTGTTTAACACACAAATATTTGTTCTCAGTGGGGATCGAACCCACGGCCAATGAGACAATAGTCCTATATTACCTAACAAGGAAGACAGTTACAACTTCATCAGACCGGCTCAAACCGCCCACGACTGTATTAATACGCAGTTCGAGGGCGGAACTTGTATTGTTATGCTAATGTCATTTTGACAGTAAAAATGTGGTTATGGGCCCAGTAAGGTAATGAAGATGATGCATTTGTTCCAAGCTATATAAGTAATCTGTGGGTTGGAATCAAAATCAAATGACACAGGGAATTTAAAGGGATCTCATCATACTACAATTTTAATAATAATAAATATTAATTTGGATCCCAGTATAATATGGCGAATGAGTGCGACTTATTTTTATAATATTATAAGATCTTTTTGTATGCATCACTTTTGAATAAGTGATAATTTATCATCATTTGACGTTATAAAATCTTAGAACATTTTATAACGTCAAATGATGAATAAAGAATTGAATTGAAGCAAATAAATGATTTATGATCAAATCTCAAAATAGTATTAGTAGTAGAGCTCGTTGGTGTGGCTTGTCCGGGGAAGTACTACCACCATGTCTATTTCTGCCGTGAAGCAGCATTGCCGTGTTCCGTTTTGAAGGGTGTGGGTGCCGGTGAAATTACTAGCACGTGAGGCTGAACATCTGTATGCCTCAAGTTGATGGACGCAGGGCAGTGCATCGCAGGGCACTACGCTGGGATCTTCGAGCATTGCTATAGGCTATGGTTACGACTCAACAACAGGTAGGTTCTACATCGGTCTTCTGGGTAATATATGGAGAAGGTATATGTCAAGCAATGTATTTCGTCAGGCTGGTGATGATAATGATATTTTTATAAGACAAACATTATTTATTTTTTCTTCAGCATCATTACCTATGTAATCGGTCCACCAGATGAGAGCTGTCAAAGTTTTATAGGTACAGTCAGCGACAAAGATCTTTATAACACTGCAATAACAAGCGATTTATAGAACTTAACGACGCGGCAGTACTCCTACATTTTTCCAGCTTTAAGAACTACAAAAGACATTTTTCTTTGTCTTTGCAATCCTTGAGAAACAGCTGTACGGTAGGGCTGTGCTATTTCCGTATACGGGTTAAATTGTTTTAAAAGTTATTGTCTGAGGTATTAACTTCCTTCCACCAAAGGACTAGCAGACGCACGGCTCAGTACCATCCATACCTGGTTAGCATACCACCCATTCGCACTAAGCGTTTTGGCTCCACTTTTATTATGCGAACCTCCAGGGAATGGAACTCATTGCCGTCGGCTGTTTTTCCTGACCACTACAATCTGAGCCTCTTCAAGGCAAGAGTGAATTGGTGTCGTCTGGACCATCCTGCTCCATCGCCAGCTGCATCTTCGCTTACCATCAGGTGAGATTGTGGCCGAAGGTTGGTCTATATCATGAAAAAAAAAGATAATCTTAATAAAACTAAATACTCACTGAACTAAGACTGCTTACTAGAATTAGATTGAATCTTTGTACTAAAACTTTGTTTTCGATTTATCCACTAAAATTGAAAACTCAAGGGAAAATCGTGAAAGCGCTCGTTGTCAAATACGACTCAGGAAACGACGATACGAGCTTCTTATGTGATCCGTAACTCCGTTTCCGTATCCGCTGGTTTATTGTCCACATCACTAGTACCACAGACTACGTACCAGTTCCTTTGTAAGCTTGTACTAACAAAGGGATTAAATTAGGACAAGAAATGTGTTTAGTGGACTGCATTGCGTCAAGTCTGCTAATTAAAAAACAAGATGTTGATAGAAAAACCTGTTAAATTAAAGTAACAAATTTTGCCTCAAGTCAATATAATAATACCTCACTTTTGAAAGAATATACCTACAAAAGGCGAAAGATCACTCTTAGCGCTAAGAGTGATCTCCCCCTCAGGTGTCTTTAAAGTAACCCTTAAAGTATTGACTTTAAGAACCAGAAGGAGAGCACTGGTGGCCTAGTGGTTGCGCCCACCGCCTTTCAATGCTAAGGTCGTGTGTTCAGACCCATTCGTGTACCACTACACAAGGAAAACATTGCGAAGAAACCGGCATATGTCCTAAAAAGTTTTAAAACATGTGAACAAGTCAAGTGTGAAAAGGAGAATCTTTGAGGTGCACTTCAAATCCTTTCACCACACTGTTTTGAACGAACCATTGACACGATAAGAAGAAGGAAATCTGGACATCAAGGAAGATTGTTACATGCATATTTTTTTCCCAAAATCAATATGGCGACCTTTTTTGCTAATCAATCACTAGAAAATAGTAAAATATCGAACGAAACCTGACAAAATGAATCTTGTCCAAAGATGAATATAACCGAATATAACGAAGCTGCTAAAGTGATCCTTCCTAATAAGCAAGTTGTATAGTAGGTCCGGGAGTAATTCCACTGGATTTAGAGCTCCCGCGGGAGGCGAGGTCGGGAGACAAAACTATCTTTACGACCTACATAAAAGTAGGTAACAACGTACCGTATGACCTGGATTACATTGCCGTAGGACTTGAGCAATGCAGAGGCTTTTATTTTTCTCCATTTCTTAGCCGAAGTGCCAACTTTTTTTTAATTGAAATTCGGAATGAATTTAGAAAGAAAGATAGAAAATACGTTTATTTGACATACATACAGATGTAAACGTTATTAAAAGAAATGATAAAAATATAGTAATAATATAAATATGAAGAAATAGAGTTTGATTTAGGTGTAGAATGTCTGCTATACAGGGCGTCCCACGGACATGCCACACGGAGGAAAGTACTTTGAATAACGTAAATGGATTGTTTTACTGAAAGAAGACATTATTTGAATTTAAAAAACAATTTAAACTGCATTCATTGTTTTTATTCTCATTTTGCGCATTAGGTAAAAAGTTGATTGATTAAAAATGTTAAAAATCATCCTCCTTTAGGCACTTTCACTCTTACCCTAGACAACACGGATCAAAGTTCCTTACCTGTTACTCTAAAGTCAAGACGGGTCAAAGTTCCATACTGAAATATTTTTACGATTCTATCGTAGGTAAAACTGTGTCACTCGAGAAATAGCAAATTGATTTAACCCCAGCGTTTCCTATCAGTGCAGTGTGGCCTAATTCCCATTCAGGCTGGGCCCGGCACGTGAGGCGAATGCAACGAGGCCCTTATTGTGTTACGATTGGCTGTGGTTGGCTTGGCTTTTATATTTCCGAGATCACGTGGGCTTCAGTTGCATTCAAATTGAACTGCATAGATTGGTTAATTCCTAATAGAAACGGAATTAATCATCAGACTTATATGAGTCCACAGATGGACATAGGCCTCATCTATAGTTGCAGGGATTTGCCACGGTGGCCGAACTTGAAAAGCAGGTTGGTGATCACGTAGTAGTGTCCATTACTGGTGGTGCACTAACTGCTTTTACGACATCTGCCAGTGGTGATACCAAATTGATAGCCTGGAACATAGCCTGTGTTTAAAGCTAGACTTAAGCTTTGTTAGTTATATACCTGACCTCAAGCAAGACACGACTGACCATAACGTACGACAGTAATAATAATTGTACAATTTATTTTCTTATAATGCTGTCTTCCTACGGTGCGTGGTTCTGCAGATCATCACGCACCGCGCACGACGACGCACGGCAACGCACACAAAAAAGGCTCCTGTGCTACCGCGCACCTCGGCGCACGAGACCGTTCCCATGGTGTGTCGTGCGAGCTGGTGCGGGCTGGTGCGCGATATCACGCACCAGTGGGAAGGGGCTATAAAGCAGATCTAATCTCTGATATGACTGGCTGCACTGCTCAAAGCCCACTCGACTGTCAGCGCGACGCAAAATACGGCGCAATATCTTCGCGAACAATTTCCAAAGCAATTCCACAGTAAGTATCTCTTTATATTCCACAACTTAATCCAGAATTCAGATATCAAAGCATAAACAGGCTGTTATTGGAAATCTCAGTGTTTCCTTTAAAAATATGCAAGTTTGAAGAGTGGAGAATAAAATTGGATCTAGGTTTGCGGTCGCGGCGACATGGTTTGATAAAAGTTTTGCGAACGTTTTGTACATTTTCAAATTCATGTATCCTGGAATCTTGAGGGTTCCAAGAGACAGTTTGCAACAATTAGAACAAGCTGGTCCAAACTACTTTTGTCTGACCTCGTTTCTCGCAGGTAACTGCAGTATTTGATATTATTTTTACCTTTTCTTCATACTACTATGTTTTGATTATAATTATAAAGGGATTGAGATTTATAAATACAGGTCCATCGGACTCTCTGAAGCATAACGATGCTACATCCCATGTGCCTAAAATTATATCACTCTTATACCTTTCAAATCGGCCTCACAACAATGCAAGCACCACTGTTTAGCGACAACAAACAGGTCTTCTTTGGACAAACTCCTGTACAAAAACATCACTGCTATCTAGCCCCAAATTAAGCAGATATTGTACAATGGGAACCAGATCGCTGATATTAAAACTTATTGATTATTTTTTGTTACATGCTTAGAATACAATATAACACCCAGACAGAGAACAAACATCTGTGTTCACCACACAAATATTTATTCTCGGTAGGGATCGAACCCAAGGCCTACGTCACAGAGCTTCTACCAACTGAGCTGATAAACCAGCTAATACCCAGAACAAGATGCTAAGTAAGGTCTTTTTTCGTTTTAGTTTATTTACCTGCCTTCCTCTGCACAAGGATACGCATCAGACTATTAGCTCTTAATCCCTTGCAGTAAGCGTCATTTTTCTTTGTTTTTAGGTAACTTGAGTCGTATCCTACTATCCTAGGATTAACATCTCCCTCCATTCAAGATTGTAAACTTTTAATGAGTCGTTCCGATGCAGTCGCACTGTTTACTCTCTGAGTTAATGTTATTGTTCTCTCAGTTTACCTTACACAGTTGCTTATAGTTTAATCAGTTTCTAGTTATAAGTGATTTTAGTAAGCAAAGAGGCTTTTGCATCTATTCTAGACAATTTATACAGTAGGAAACTTATTTATTTGCCTATCCACGTGTAGTTCTGAGGAAGCCGGAAGTTTCTTCAGAATTGTATCCTTTACCATTTGACGCTAGCATGGCACGCTAAGCTTTCTTTAAGATCAAAGTCCAAGTCAAAGTATTAAAATACATGTTGAAAAGATATTAAAGGAGATGGAACCAAAGTTTCAGGTCCCGATTTTTTAAGCACTGCGTAAATAAAACTACCTTAATCACACTGTGCTAAAAGCCTAGATCACAATTATGACCTATAATATTTAGAACCTAGACCTAGTCCTTGATGATTTTACACTGCATGTGAAGGCCTGCGCACACCTTGGTCGCTGGCGACGGCGATCAGTGAAACGTTGTAAATTATCGCTGTCAAATTTGACAGCGTTTCACTGATCGGCATTGCCAGCGACCTAGCGTAAAACCATCAAGGACTAGTCCTTGACCTAGACCTAGGTCTAGGTTCTAAATATACTACTATACTATACTATACTACTACTAGGGCTACTCCCATGCACCAATGCCACGCTTTTTTTACAGACACTGCAATGGATTTAAAAAAACAATTGAGTTGCTACTCCACAACAAGAGAGCACTGGTGGTCTAGTGGTAGTGGCTCCGCCTTCCGATCCGAAGGTCGTGGGTTCAAATCCACTCGTGTACCAATGAGTTTTTCTGTCGTAAAATGTATGTGCACTATGCCAGTACTCTCAAAACGGTGAAGGAAAACATCGTGAGGAAACCGACGTGTTGTAGAACCTAAAAACAGTTCGAGCAACACGTGTCAAGGGTCACGCAAAAAGGGCCCACCAGCGGCCTACTTGCGGAAAAACCTGCCCGCACATCAAGTGCGCATGATAAACTTGCCGAACTACTCCACAACAAGTATAAATACTCAAGTACAGTCCATAACAGGATGCTACTAAGTACGCCGCCAGAATTAAGTCAAATGATTATCTACCTCTTTGAACCTAGGTATACTTATTCTAACTAGATAACATTTCTAGTCCATCATTCAGTCTTAGATCATCCTTAGAAAACCCCGACCCAGCGAGGTTTCTGTAATTAAAATATAATTATCTGTAGCCTAGTCTTTGTGATAGATAGAATCTAGGACGATTTCATTACGGATCTATTTAAAAAAAAAACTTTTCTCAGACCCAAGCTTTGTATAAATTTATTACCAAAACACTGCGGTAGGTCTCTACAATCTATTCAATTTAAAAAATAAAGTAGGTTTGTAATTTGTATTTTCCTGAGGGATATAAGCAGATTACAGAAATTTAAGAAAAGAAAGTTCACATAAAAAGAGCATCAAAATAACTGAAATTGAAATTCCAAGTACCAAACTAATATGGACTTTAAAATAAACGTCCATATTATCCCTCAATCCAATCGGGACTCAAAATAAATCCTATATGATATCGAGTGAGCGTAACCGGTAGAGCTGCTGGAATTGTATCTTCCAGGGAGGGACTCAAGGGCAAGGACCGGGGGCAAACTCAAACTCAAACTCAGTAAAACTTTATTCAATACGATACAAGAATCACTTTGAAACGTCTTAAAGCTAGGTGAGTCTAGGTGCCAGTTCCACGAGACCAAGCCTAGAAGAACAGACAACAAACTACGGCTCGGTTCCTACCGTTTTTTTATATGATTCAGATGTTTATAGGCTAGTTGTTTAAATTAAATGCTACCAAAATAAAGTCAATTTGAAATGAATCACAAGAACCAGTAGGCATACCACAAGCTCAGTCTGGCTCTGGTTTTAAATCTGTGTGAGTGTTTACTAAATAAATCCTACGTCGAAACGTCACACACACAGCATAATACACTGGTGAGCACTTACATAGCCAGACAAAGCTTGTCTGGCTATGAACATTGGCAAACATTGAATATTCGGCAGCATAATAGTTTTCACCTTCATTAGTAGATTTCTAAGAAGATTGACAAAATATACATATTTTATAAACAGCTTGCTAAGTAACGATTATCTGGTCAGTTTAAGTTATAATACATTCTCTTTCTTTCACTTTACGACGAACAAACAACTCTACAAATATCAGTTATGTTCTGCCTGGATAGTGACCAATACAAACTGAATATGGAATATTTATTCTTGTTCAGTTTGTATTTTGTATGTAACCTGCTCGTTGAAATGTTGTGTAGATTAAAAGAGAATTTAGCAAGTTCCTACCCCTTAATGATCCCTGAGTGCGTCCCTGCACACTACCTTATTGATCCGGAGCTAATGCCCTATAATCCACTTAGCGCTCCTTGTAAGTCTGACTGACAGGGATTATAAGAATTACTTAGAAGAAATGTTTTTTATTTGACGAATCAGCGAGCGCAATTACAAAATTAATTAGTAGATTTTGGTTATTAGCGTTTTTGCTCCTATTTTTTTAAATTTTTCACATTTTAAAACGATATCTGCTGATTTTGATCATTAAATGGTTATGAGCTCAAGCTCAAGCTCAGACAATCTTGACACACAAAATCTGAGGATTACTTTTTTGTAATATTTAGAGAGACCTGTTATTGGCTGTCCTAGACTAAAGCATATGAAACTCTGTATTATTTTACTTTTCTATTGGTCTTTTCAATAAATAAATAAAAAAAACTTTAAAGACGTTTTATCATTTGACTTCAGGTATCAATTTTAATAACTTACCCACAATTATGTTGTGAACTTATGTTTCAAAGGTTTTAAACCAAAATAATAGTGATTGTATAACCTACTTAATTATTAACCAGAAATATCGATGTCATCCAAACTACATTTCACCAGCTCCCCAGGGGACGTGACCACTCAAACATGACGGCAACAATGTCTGAATTATGAACGAAATTCCCTCGAATATGATTCGATTTGATCCTGACTCACCGATGGTTTCTATAGTTATTGGTTTGTCAATCTATCACAATGTATTGAAAAATTACAGGACAAAAGTAAAAAACATGCAAATAACCACTTCTTCTTATCGCGTCAGTGGTTATTTCAAACCAGTGTGGTGAAAGGATTTTAAGTGCGCCTCAAAGAGGCTTCTTCTTGCTATGTTGTACCAATAAATTTGGTATACCTACTACTATAACCCATGGTAGGTAGGTATTAGGTAGGTCCAAAATCCGTTTTTTCCAATAAGATTAAACATGGCAAAAAGGTGTGAAAGATAATTACTGGAGAAGTGTTTAGTGCGTAGTGCGTTTTGTGCTAGTAACACTCAAGACCAGAATTCCACGACCAGCAAGCATAAATAGGCAACGAGCTCCAGCAAAACCCTCTCACATTATTTCATTTTTAAGGCCGCCGTACATCATTCCACGTCCTAACATCGCAGGGCCATCAATAATTCATCGCTTGTGAATTATTGCGGCGACGATCCTCGGGATTTCCTCCCTGGACTATCTAAGGCTTGCTATTGTTGTAGTAATGCCGCTACTTTAGCTGGAGTTGCCGAAGCTTCAGAAATGTGCTCGTTGTGGGCTATTCTGGAGAAATGGTGAGATACGTGAAAGAGGATGCTTTGCACCGGACAGCCGATGACGTGATGGATTTTACCTTATCCTTAAAGGTCTATTTTCTTCTATCTTTATAGTACTCCTAATAGTATACCTACATCGTGAGGAAACCGGTATGTCGTAGAACCTAAAAAGTTCGAAAATATGTGTCAAGTGCACGAAAGGAGGCCCGTTGAGGCGTACTTAAAATCCTTTCACCACGCCAGTGACACGATAAGAAGAAGAAGAAGAAGTATACCTAAAGGTACAGTGGGTTGATGCTCACTAACCAATACCGCAGTTATCACCTAGATGTTGTCGTACCTTATCCGACTAATATAATGGGGTCGTTCAAAAGGCGGGTCTTTCAGTTCCTTAAAGACTATAAGAATAGCACACAAGCTACTTTTTATCCCGGTAAATTGTGTAGTTCCCGGGGAAAATCGTGTTACACTATTTATAACTCAAGAACGGCTGAACCGATTTGGTTAAAAATTGGTGGGAGTGATAGCCTAGAACCAGGACACGGACATAGAATTTTTTTCTGGAAAAGGTAACGGGAACGGGGCGAGCGAAGCCGCGGGTGGCTGCTAGTAGGGGTATAAATGTTTTATATCTCATAGACCTGCTGAATCTAAATTTCAGCGCGTTCGTGACAAATAAAAAGATCGGGAAAAGAAATATTGTTTTTTCATATGTGGAAATAATACATCTTTAGTTAGCTAAAATGTCTTTTGTAATAAGCCCCATTAATCCTCATTGGTCCTTGAACTTTCGTTTCTTTAATCGTTTTCACGCCTTCTTCATCCGAAAGCACCATCTCTGCTTCCAAGTTGTCTCCGTCAGGTAATGGCTCGCTCAGCAAGGTCAGCACTTGCTGTTTGCTGACAACTGTATTGTCCAGCATGCTGTCTTCTTTTCTCTCTTTCTGGAGAGGAGCTCTGTGGCAAAAAAATAAACCTGAAATAAAGGTTTGGCGGCCGAGACCATTTCACCTAAGCGAAGCTGTTTAGTTTGCTATTTCAACTAAGACTTTGATCCTCACTCTATTCTGTCGCCCTAGATACCATAAATTCACCCTTGGTTTTGTAGAAAGAGTGTGTTGTAACCCCTTGCGCTAGACTAGTACTAACTATGAGTCTACTTACAGCCGTTCTATAAATACAGCCTCCACATAATTTAGGTACAAAATACAAATATGTATTTACAAAATCACTAATCACTAAGTGAAGTGGCAACCACACTGGACCTTCACTGATATTATTTTAGATTATTTTAATAAAAAAACGGTAGGAACTGAGCCGTAGTTTGTTGCCTGTTCATCAAGGCTTGATCGCGTGGAACTGGCACCTAGACTCACCTAGTTTTAAAATGTTTCCTTGCAATCCTACTGAATAAATACAATTTTGATTGATTTGAAACAGTTAAGCTATCTGCAGACCGTTAAAAACGATTTAAAGATAGCTCAACTGATCCAAATCAAACCGGCTAGCAATATAATGTATTATGTATCAAGTAATAGATATATTATATTACTATTATGTAATGTATCAAGCAGTAAAATAAAGGATTTTCAGATTTATCTATCCTCAAGGCGAAACAACAGATATATTATAAGGAACGGCCAAAAAAGACTGCACCAACAAAAATAACGTGATGTAGATACCTGTTATCAAAACTCAATTGTGGCTCCTGATTCTTAATTTCACTGATCAGATGCTCAGCTGCTTTCTTCGTGAAGTCATTGGCCAGGGTTCGGAGGTAGTCAGACGATATCACAGACTGTAACATGTTTATTATCTGCTCTGGATGAAGATGTATCATGACTTGATCGGAACAAACCAGCGTAAAAAGTATTGTTAACAATTTGAGTGTCATGTTGGTGCATGATTTTCAGTAAAAATTGCAATTGATGCTTCAACAATCAGATTTGGTGAGTTGTAAAATTACTGATTCATTTCATGGTTGGGTGAGTTTAATTTCTGTTTGTCTTTGTTGATATCTAAGATACCCTATCTTTATTTTATACTAGCAGCCTGTCCCGGCTTCGCACGTACCTACTAGTAATTTCACCGGCAATCACACCTTTCAATCCGAAACACTTCCGACATACTTCTCCGGACGAACCATACACAAAGGGCTCTATACTACCAAAATACTTCCTAGAGCACCAAAATATAGGTTTTTATTTCAATCAGACTAATCGAATCAAAACTGTAGGCTTACAAGCTCTGTCTGGCTTTGGTTTTAAAATTGTGTTAATATTGACTTAATTAACCCTACGTCGAACGTGGTGAGCACTCACACAGACCAGAGCCAGAGATAGAGCCAGACAGAGCTTGTGGTAGGCGTATACTAATCAATACGCGTCTCTTTTAATATAGACGATGTATTGATTTCTGTTACATGTACATAATTGATACCGATTGGAATAAACCGTACCTTAGTGTATCGGTATTCATTCAGCTTGCAATCTGAAATGAACCTTATCCCGACTGTAATAGAGTTGATCGATAAATGTGTATTTTAGGTAACTTTTTTAAAGACAGCACGATGCAGAGCGTTTTTTTTGTTTAGAGTTTGACTGTTCTCTCAGCTCAGTTGGTAGTAGCTCTGCCTTCTGCGCCATAGGCCGTGGGTTCGATCCCCAGACAGAGAACGAACATTTGCGAACGTGATGTTGAACGGTTACCTCTTCCAGAATGCCGCTATGCGGTTTCTTATGATAGCGAAGTCGGTATCTAATATTAAAACTTGTCCTAGTTAACAGCTATTCAAAAACAATTTACATTATCAAAACAGTCATTAGAAACTATATTTAAACCAAAATAGTTCTAAATGCTTTGTAATAAAACGCAAATTAAATACTAGTACTAAAGAAGCTTTGCACTCAATGTTATCTAATGCAATAAAATTGAACGCGCCTCGTAACATGATAGTGCGTTTGTGTGCGTTTCCACTATTTGATACAACACGAGAACGTGCACCCGCAGGACATTTATGCCAGGCAAAGATTTATTTTTTATTTTTCCTGGATGAAGGTTTAAAATTTCTTCCTACCTATATTTTTTTTTAGATTTTCACTTTAACGCCAACACCAGGAGGATGAAGTAACAACCGCTAGGACACACCGCATTCGAGCAAATAAAAAGAAAAAAACGCTGCAGCTAAACAGTCATTCGACCACGACGCTGTCAGTTTCCAACCATTGCTTTTTCTTGTCGAGCCTATAGTTCATTTAATCCAATGTGGTGAAAGGATTATAAGCGCACCTCAAAGAGGCTCCTTTCGTACACTTGATACATTTTTCACTTACATAACCAACCATAGCTAGAAACACACAACAAATAAAGTTGTAAGAAAGAAAAGAAAGAAAGAAAATCATTTATTTATACAAACTGTACACGAAATAAAACAGTAAAAAGTAAAAATGACAATGTTATTAGCACAATACGCTGAGTGTAGCGTGCTATTTCATTGGTAGAGATCTCTGTTAGCGATAAGGCCGCCCCTTGTTTTACTGTGAATGTTAAGCTAAATACTGTATTTCTATATGTGTCATGGTAATCAATAAAGAGTTATCTATCTATCTATTTCCCGTTACTCAATGGAAACACACCCAACGTCAATTCACCACTCCCCACCCGACTAGTGCCAATAAAAGTGAATGAGCTTCACCGATTGTTGGAAATGTGCACACTAGGACATACATACGTCCGTACACTCAGTGGTACAGATTAATGATGCACCTGCCGTAATTATCACACGAATAACAACCTTCTACTGATATAGATAAGAGAGGGAATCCTGTAAGCTTTTAAAGGGTATAATGCGGTGTTTTTTAAGTGTTGAATGGTTAAACGTTTTATCAGAAGCTTTGTAGTTTAGTTATAATTTGAAAAATGGTTACAATAATTATTTGACTTTATTATGAATGTAATTTTGCTATTTTAATGTAGGTATGTTAATATTTTGTATTATGTTGCAATTGTATTGCTTAGACTGACTGCTAGCTGTTAGCCCAAAATGCATTTGTCTAAATAAATAAATACTAACATAATTAAAAAAATGTTCCTACCAGATTTTGAGCGGTATCCAAAACGTGTAATTGACAGCATCAACGCTTAGTTTTTTTAAACAACTAGCTATTGGAACAAGTATATGGCCCTCCTGATGTAAAGCGGTAACCATTGCCTATAACAAAACATTGCCTCGTAGATATTCGCAAGGTTATACTCAAATCTACTAAACTTTACTTTTCACGTTCGAATTTCAAAATGTTTTTTTTATATAATCTCCTTGCTTCGTGAAAATAGTTTCCTCTTAAAGGATTTATAATTACGTGTAATTGGTATAATTACAAGTCTAAGCTTATAAGGGTAAAATGCTTTCCGCGTAGCTAACATAGTCTGAATCACAGAGCACCAAACACGCTTTTGCTTACGCAAAGGTCTGAATGAACAGGCACTTATTAGGGTAGAAATCCCTGATGGTAGGTATCAAAGTAGGTAATTGATAGATAATTTGCATAGTTTTGCTTAGCATGTAATTGTAGAAACGGTCAAGTGTGAGTTGGACTTGCGGCATGAGTGTTCTGTATACCGTCGTTTTATTTTACTTATAGCTAAGTTAAAACGTAACGTAAATAACAATATTTAATTGAGCAAGATTTAAATTAGTTTTTCTGCCAAAAATTGTATGTACACTATGCCAGTGCTCTCAAATGGTGAAGGAAAACATCGAGAGGAAACCGGCATGTCGTAGAACTTAAAAAAATCGAAAATATGTATCAAGTGCACGAAATGAGCCTCTTTTAGCGCTTAGCGCAATTAAAATCCCTTCACCACACTTGGTTCGAAAAAATCAGTAAAACGACAAAAAAAAATTTAATTGCCTACAATTTCAATAGAACCTAGCATTTAAAACACAACTCAAATTGTGCTTTAAAACTCGTTTTTACTATTAAGTTTTTTTTTTAACAGACGTGACATTCAAGTAGGTTAATTGCAATAAGTATACTTGTTATATATTCCTAGACGACTATAGTTTCACAAAACTTCTATTATGTTAGTTACCTACTACTAAAATAATAGGAAAACCCACAAGAGTGTTTGAAATATAATATTGTGTATAGTTGTGGTACGCCGACCGACGCCGACGTCTGAGCGACAGCCGCGTACTGTTGGCCAATCACAAGCTCGTCTGGCTCTGCTTTTGGGTCTGTGTGAGTGCTGTCTAAATAAATCCTACGTTGAAACGTCTCACACACTGTTGAGAGCACTGGTCTAGTGGTAGTGGCCCCGCCTTCCGATCCGAAGGTCGTGGGTTCGAATCCACTCGTGTACCAATGAGTTTTTCTGTCGAAAAATGTATGTGCACTATGCCAGTACTCTCAAAACGGTGAAGGAAAACATCGTGAGGAAACCGGCGTGTTGTAGAACCTAATAAAGTTCGAGCAACACGTGTCAAGGGTCACGCAAAAAGGGCCCACCAGCGGCCTACTTGCGGAAAAACCTGCCCGCACATCAAGTGCACATGATAACTTGCCCACACACTGTATAAAATACTGACGAGCACAGACTTAAAACCAGAGCCAGAGACAGATCCAGACAGGGCTTGTGGTTGGCCCACTGGCGCAATCTGTCAGACAACAAATGGAGAGCTCCGGTCTGCCGACGTGACGTTATAGCCCCTTCCCACCGGTGTGTGATATCGCGCACGGAGGCGGATCAGCTCGCACGACACACCATGGGAACGGTCTCGTGCGCCGAGGTGCGCGGTAGCACATCAGGAGCCCTGTCTGTGTGCGTTGCCGTGCGTCGTCGTGCGCTGTGCGTGATGATCTGCAGAACCACGCACCGTAGGAAGGCAGCAACATAGAAGCTACACTACCTTGTTCTCAAGCTGTTAATCATTTTTTCAAGTGCACACTTACACACTGAATCTTACCTGATTGATTGTTTTTAAAAATCTAAATCCATAGCTACGTAGATTGTTGCGCTACGCCGACTGCTACGCCACGTAGATACACTGCTACGACACGTAGATGCTTTGCTACGCTACGTAGACTGCTACGCCACGCAGACGCTTTCCTACACTGCCAATCATCATCATCACTAGCCTGACTAAGTCAACAGCTAGATCAAATCAAATCAAAATCATTAAAGTTATAATATTATTATTACGTGTGTGACCTACGAGGCAATGCTTTGTTATAGGCGATGGTAACCACTTAACATCAGGTGGGCCATTTGCTTGTTCCATCAGGTAGTTGAATAAAAAAAAACATTAACCACAAATTAATCTATTCGCCAGTATTACCTTCTCCAACTTGTATCAACGATTCTAGATTGAGAGTTGCTTCGCATACCGCGTGCGTTCCGAAACCAACGTGCAATGTGAACGCTTAGAGCCGTGCCTCCAAGCGATGCCGAATTTGCCGGTTTCAGTCGCAGTGATACATAGCTGATAGGCACTACGATAAACAGATGTTTTCTAGACATTCTCTTACTTTATACATTATTTTAAAGTATTGACAAAATTATGATGCTGTCTTCTCAGGAGATTAAAACAAATTTTGATGCTGAAATGTTTCAAAAAGCTTCACTAGCTTTAAGCATGTTATTTCTTTACAAGTTGGTTTATCTTTAATTGACAAGAACATGATGCTATCGCATTTACAATAAAAAAATTAAATTGATTCCTAGATAAAATACCCAATTTATTTTCGGTGAATTCTTTTTTACTCCCCCTTATTTATTCCTTTATTTAATATTAAAAGTCTTTCCTTTATAATTGCTTTAGCTCACTACCCAAAGTACTGCTTATAGCTTCTCTGCTTTTTTTTAGGTAATTATCGGTTCTTGCAAGTCTCAAGCCAAAATAATACCACCTCCGAAATTCCTTATCGAAATACCTAGGAGTAACTCCCCGCA
Source organism: Thera obeliscata (assembly GCA_947578465.1). NCBI lineage: Eukaryota > Metazoa > Arthropoda > Insecta > Lepidoptera > Geometridae > Thera > Thera obeliscata. Next base: position 13,345,050 of record OX387912.1, on the reverse strand, counting down.
TGGCATGCCGCGTGCGTTCCGCAACCTGCACGAAAGGACGCCCGAACGCGCGCCACGCCTCGACGCCTACCATTCCAAATTCAAACGGTTGACGTTCCAAATCCGAATTATTTTTCCTTTTTCAACTGTAGCGCTGTCTGCGACCAGTGATTTTGCGTTCCAATGACAGCATGAGCTGTTAGCATCAGTTACTGAAAGATATTAAGCACGTTCGTCACGCGTTGTCTATGCCAAATACGAGTGCAATAATATTTCAAGCCATGTTTTTACACCATACCGAGTTGACGAAACTTTTATTTTGCTTTTTAACTCTCATGACACTCGCATGATTTATCATCTCAAGTTAAAAAAAGAACTTGAAAATTATTTAATCAAACATTTTGCTACCTTTTCGGAAACAGTAACTAGTGCTTACAGTTCTGTAAGGATTTAAAATTGGAAGGTGTGTGACGGCACGAGCTCGACATTGGCGTGCTATATTTTGAATTGTTTTTAAAGTAGATGCAGTAAAGTAGGTTGCATTTCAGAAAAACGTATGCATAATGTTCACGCGTTTTCGTGGAATTCATGAACCAAAAATAATTTCAGATCCTGTGTGTGAGTTCAATTCATAGGACTAAATTAATAAACAAAATAATAAAACAATGCATAAAACACAATGGCACATGTTTTAAAATATTTTTTGTACAGTAATAAAATTCACTTTCACGAATTTTTGATGAAACAAATTCTATGGAATATTTTTCATAATTTGAGCAATCAGTCCTGTTTGAGCTTCGCCTAATCTTTGCTCAAAACCATTTTAAAGCACATAATGGCTTAGTTTTATTAAAATTCCTTACAAAACGATGTAATTTTGACTATAATTCCCACTTTCAAATTGCGAATTGAAGTCAAATTTTATAGCTCTTTTATTATGAGAGGGGAGAAGTTTAATTATTGACAAAAGACTATAAGGACTTATAAATTAACAATTTAATGGTCATTACTTTAGATTATCTATCCACCTTATACCTAATACGATTTTATATCACTTATAGGAAATGACGGCCTCTCAGATCAGTTGCCAGTAGCTCTGCCTTCTACGCCGTAGGTCGTGGGTTCGATCCCCAACGAGAACAAATATTTGCGTCGTACAAATTAAATGTTTGTTATCCTGTGTCTGGGTGTTACATGGTATTATATGTATGTATTTACAAAAAAGTAATATTTAAGTACCTATCAGCTGAGTGGTTCCCAAAGTACCCAAAGCTCAAGGTCCCAAAGCTCTGCTTAGTTTAGGGCGAGATAGTGCTGTGTGAGTTGTCCATAATTTATTTATTTAATGCTTTGATAAAGGCAGCAGCCAGCAGCCAGCAGCAAGTTGCATAAAAAAAAAAATCTCACAGTGATTTGTGAGAATTTTCATTTTCGTCAACTCAGACTCGGGATATTAAATGCTTTCTACAATAAAATATTAAATTGAATACCTTTCCCAAACTACACAGCATTTCAAAGATGTCGAGCTATACCTAAATAATATTCCCATAAATTAATTTCACGAAGATTAATTTAACTTCAGGAAATTCCTGCAATAAGTAATTGTAATCATCACGACTCACGTTTTGTCACGAAATTGTATCCAATTGGAATGGAATACAATTTCTGTGTAATTAGAACGAAGCTACGGACGTGATATTTAATGCGATAATAATGTGTAATTGAAATTCAGCTACGTAACTAATGCTCAGGCATACATACTGATGAAGACAGAAGAGATTCTGAGAGATTTTGATCCAGTATATCTACTTCATCATCATCATTATCAGCCTGAAGAAGGTCACTGCTGGCCATAGGCCTCCCCTACTCGTTTCCAGGAAGAACGATTCTGAGCCCTTTCCATCCATCGACTTCCCGCGATCTTAACAATTTCGTCGGTCCATCTGGTGGGTGGGCGCCCAACGCTTCGTCTTCCGGTTCGTGGTTGCCATTCGAGAACCTTTATTCCCCAACGGTTGTCGGCTATTGATATCTACTCAAACAAACAAGCAAGGTTGTCTACAGGCAAGGTTGTTGAAATCTACTTACTTGTTAAAAAAACTTAAAACACCATGCAAATGCGCTGTAAAAGTGATAAGACCTAATTTATTTCGCGCCGAGACGTCTTAAGCTACAAAAGCAAATTAAATTCAAACAGAGTTAGCATTTAACCATCCTGGATAATACCCACGGGAACATCTCCATCCAGTTGGAAAGATGCCTTTACACTGTATTAGTTGTCTTATCGTGTTACTGGTACTTTCAAACCAAGTGTGGTGAAAGGATTTCAAGTGTGCCTCAGTAAATCATTTTTCGTGCACTCGCCCCTAATTTTTTTTTAATTCGTTTACATACCTACTTATCTATAAATAAAGTATGCTAATAGAATAGCGATCTAGCCATAATGTAAGCTAATGAGTAATTTTGTTCGCCGCACATGTTTTAAAACTTTTTTTGTTAGATTCTAAGACATAGGTACTGATTTCCTCTTAATGTTTTCACTGTGTTAGTTACTTACATGCTAGCGCTGGCAAGGTAAGTAGCAAGCATAAGCATATTCTGGCTGGTAGAAGATACTGTCTAGGGTTCACCTCTCCTTTTGTACTAACTTTTTTTGGTGCCTCAAAGCAAAAAATAAATAATTGAATATTGTCATAAAACGTTCAAAGTTAACGTTCAAAACGTCTTTGATTACACTACGACTTTGATTTTTATTGAAATGAGTTACACTTTTTCAATAGTAGGTAAATAACAAACTATAATTTTAATGTGTAAGCTACTTACTATTAAAATATCTTTATTAAATTTTTCATATTAAATAATCATTTCATTTCATCTATAAGAATAAAAAAGAAGTACCTATTAAAATTTTAGTCCATTTTTTTTTTAATTTTGCCTCTTAAAAACAGCCACTAGTACTACTACTTACTACTACTACTTACTAGTAGCTGTCATAACAAACCACTCACTCGCTCCGTGTGAATTGCCCTAAGAAATTAAAACTGCATCTACACTAGACTTAAAATATTCATTGCGTTTTTATTCGCTTTAAGATATTATAATGAAGCGAAAGATAAAAAGAACCTAATTGATTCTCGTAATTCCACGCTGCCTATTCATTTGTGGTGCAAACTGAAATACTATTTTGAACTAAGTCAGCGTTTTAGTCAAGTAGCAAGTATACTTTGCAAATTTAAACAAACAATAGTAAACCTCAATAGTAAGTTGGATTGGCACCACACTGGAGCTTTACTATATACCTATAATATGTATTATGTGTTATATTGAAAACAGGATGACACTAAAAACGATCGGAACTAGGCCGTAAGTTTCATGCGTGTTCTTCACATAGACTTGGACCTCCTTGCTGAATAGGTTTTTTTTTTTTTACTATTTATAGGTTTGCGTTTGACCGCTATCTCACCTGCTGTTAAGTGATGATGCGGTCGACGATGTAGCACGCTTACCTAGAAGATGGCCTAGAGAGGGGTTGCCGATTGCCGACCTCCTTGATTCCTTAAGACATTTTTTTTCATTTAAAGGAAAAGCTTCTGGACATATTCGCTTGGAACTCGCACTTTTTGCTTGTTTTTGGTGATTTTTTTTACCCACATTGACTAGAACTCTCTAAACAAAATAGTCCCAGTGCTGGGCAAAGATCTCTCGCAAAAAAACTTGTTTCCTCTTTCTCCTCCCTATTCCTCTCACAAAAAGCAGATGTATCCATGTTGGTTTTCCATGTCCCTCTTGTCACTTGTACCTCACATTGCTGCGCGGAGAAGAAATATGCTCTTTACCGCATCGAAGACATAAGAAAGCACTCCCGCCATTATTAAGTTATGGATGAATTCATTTGTGATAGAACGACTTCCACTGTATCGTAAAGCTATATCCAAACCAACGCGAAAATGACTGCGCAAGCATGTAAAAAAAAAGAAATGACGAGATAGAAGAGGTTTTTTCGACGAGCAGACTAAACCGTTAAAAAAGATGGCATATTTTGACACTGACATAATCTGTGTTTGTTTTTAGTACCCTTGAACTTTAACCATTTAAACACACACACGTGCTTTACAGAGTCCTAAATTAGAGGTATGGCTAAAAAAGTTGCTTAAATGTAGTTGTAATCTGACCTATTACTATTACTATTACTACTAATCTGACCTAACGCATAATAAAATCAAATTCAGTGACGTCACTGGCTTGTTTATGTCACGCTGGAGCTTATGCATCGTAAATATTCGGCAATATTTTCAGTAGGCAACATTATTTTGCTGACAAATCGGTGACTCATGGATTATTGCGACTTCACCAAACAAGGTCCATCAGCCCACGTCCCCTCAATTACTAGCATAGTAAGACAAGTAAGAGTGGAACTCGCACCCTCAGGGTTCTGAATCCATTATATTTGTTTTTGAAAAAATCCAGTTGAAAATTACTAATAAGTAATTTGAGTTCAAATTAATTAAAAAGGATGTTTTCAAAGTCAAAAAAGGCGTCGCACAATACATTTTTTTTTACAAAAACTCCATTAAGTTTAAAGTTAGAATGAGTGGCTCAAAATTAAGCAAACCTTGTACCATAAGACCAGATATTTCAGATGGACAAAAAGGACCAAATAACGGACCAAAGGAATGATGCATGGAACCCTAGAAAAAGTAACAATATTATGAATCTTATTGCAAAAATCAATAGAAAGAAATTAAAGCTTCTTCCTTAGCAACCCCACATATCCTGCCTTCTCCGTCAGTCAGGATGCATTATCAACGAACAAAAGAAGATCGCGAGTGACGTCAAACGTCACTGCCAGTGCCCACATTAACTTAACCTTTCACTATCAGTACAAAACCTTACACCATCGAAATAAGGTTCATTCTCGCATGAAAGAGAACTGGTTGATTGTTGGAGATGAACTTTTCAATAGCATGCGATGAAATCTTATTGCGTTGTAATAAGGTTGATTTTGTCTTGATAGTAAGTTTCGAGATGGTAAGTTGGGAGCTAGTGAGGAGGAAAAGAGGGATAATCGATTGTATTGTGGTCGTAGCGAAGTGAAATAGATAAGGCATTCAGAAGAATGTCGCTTGCGGAGTTTCATGCTGTGGTTTACCGTTACTACTTTACGATAAGTTCGTTTAAGCGATTATTATAATCTAAATATTTCTTTGACGAAAAGGTCAGTAAGATTACATAATGTTTTGTTTCAATCAAAACCTAGTCGCATTTGTCAGTTTGGACATTATTTTGAGCTTCGATTACAAAATAATCTTTAGTCTCTTGCTGTCCTGTCGTGTCAGTGTAATTTGTTCTTTTGAACTAGTGTGATAAAAGGGTTTTAAGGGTTTTAAGGCAAATGATATAATATGTTTTAGTTTTTTTTTTATGTTTTACGACAGGCCAGTTTCCTCACGTTTTCCTTCACCGTTTGTGAAAACCGGCATAGAACACATACATTTTCAATCATTACAATGTTCTTGGGTCCATCTAATGGGCGTTATTATGCTCCGTCTTCCGTATTATGGTATAATACTGTGATATTGAACTAAGCAATAGACCAGAAGGTAGGTCTAAACTCGCACGTGGAAGTGTATTACCGAGCTCGTTCACGTGTCAAATTGCCAATTGCGGTGACATGACGTCACAGCCAGTGGAGCTACCAATATCGTCGTGAGCCTCTTATGTATGCGTATTGAGTTTACCTTACACATTTAGGGCAATTGGATGATAGTAAAAAAATATGTGGAATGAAGTACGCCATTTTGAATAAATGAAACTCTAGCTTGGTCTATTTGACAGTCAAAGTGGATTCCAAGTGATTGAAAGTGTACAAAAAAACCTCTTAACTTAAAACCTTTCACCACATTAGTTTTAAAGAACCAGTGAGACAATAAAAAGAAGAAGAAATTGAATTTCAAGGCACAGGCTGATTGAAGGAAGTCTCAATGTCGAAAGATTTAATATAGCGATTAGAACAGTTTTATAAACTATACCGCCAGTTCCACGTAAACTTTACGGCTTATAATAATAATAACGATATTTATAGAAAAGCTTCAATGTTAACTTACGGTACGAAGATCAAAGAACCTATGGATCAGATCAGCAGAATTTCTTTTAATAATTCTGCCGATCTAATCCATAGGTTCTTTCTTTTCATTATTGAACTCCTCCTGCCAGCGCTAAAATATCCTTCCAAATTCAAATCTAGGATCAAAGAAGATCTTATTACAAAAATTGTCGTGTACAGAGGACGCGAACGAAGCAAACGGCACTCAGTTTGCTTCGTTCGCGCTAGTCATTTAATAAAACACAGAACACGACAAAAATTCTGCCCCACTTCGAAACTGCATCCGAATATCAGAGTGTTTTCGGAAACTTTTAAATATTCCTCGCGAACCGTTCCCAAACTTCGGAATCCCATCAAACATTTATCTCGATTTGCGATCGTTTTGAGTGCAAAGTTCACCAACACGAGCCTACGAGAACTTGGAACGAAATCCGATGATTCTGAATCACTTAAGCAGCTCCAACGGCCTTAAGTATGCTGTTTGTAAACCTATTAGCATATTGAGGAGACTTATGAAGTAGGGGAAGAAAGACGGTTTTCGAGATTTCGCTTTTAATTCACGCTGAAATTCCATTTTGGTTCCAGATGATTTCAATTATCAAGCTGCTCTGTATTTTGCTACCAGGCGTTGCGTTGGTTTGGTCGCTTGTCTGGGACCAACGCCTGGTTCCAGTGGCAAACTTTCTATTGTTTTTACAAATAGGTTTTAAGTTTTTTTATGTATCAATGCCTGTTTCTAAGTATTAAATAAATAAATAAATAATAAATAAAATAATTTATTTATTATTTATTATTATGCCTGTTTCTAAGTATTGTGAGCAGTTAAGTAATTTCTATCTATCTTCTATTTTTTTTTGGATACGAAAATTATCGTCATTCTTATTCATGAACCAAACACCAGAATGACCTAGAAAGAACCATCGAAAAGTGCGTAAAGACTTGAAAAACTCCAGAACAGACCCAAATAGGTAACGACCGCTATAAATACATGGCCACTAATAAAAAGCTGTAAAGACGGGCGTGTTTCTCATCAAGCCGATAAATTAATTCAAGCCGATAACATTTTACTTTTATTACGATCCCTTTTGCCCTTTGAGAGGACTTCGGTTCTAATTGCTTGGTCTAAAAAAGAAATATCCGTGTGATTAGTGGGGTGGTAGTGCGAGCGAGTTCATTATATTTCATTGCTTCATTATTCATATATGATTAACACCGTAGTTTCCCTAATATACTGGGTAACAACCGCACCTTTTTTAGAGATTTAAAAAACAAACATTAAAACCTATTTTCCATCTGCTCAGCCCCGTCGTAGGTACGTCAATTGCTCATTCCTTTTTTGTGCGCGGTAACTATCGCACGCACCTTCTGAGCAATATGCCAAAAAAGGTGTGCAGTGTCAAATAGAAAAACGAAGAATTATTTCTTGGATTGATTCATCATCAAAATGATGAAGGTTGGTAAAACTGATTTGGAATGCTCTGGGATTGACTGCGGGTCTCTAACGTTGACATTTGCCAAATCAGAATAAAAAATAAATATATGACCAACCATGGCATCGGGGTTGACTGCGAGTCTCCAACGATGACCTAAGCAGAAAATACATACAATCTAAAATAGTTGTAATGTTCCTCTGCGAACTTAAGGTACTCGGGTACCTAGGTAGTAGTAAGTACTTACCTACTTTTTCTATTCCTCACAATCTCAATTTGCAAAATGTAATTTTGGGAACGAGGATCATGAAATAGCTAAGGACAGTGACTATAACTAAATCAAAGCCAGCACTGACTGCATCTGAAACCATTTCGGCCGGAGTCAACCGAATACTTTACTGAATGATGCTGTTCTGTTATGTAGATCAAATTGCCAGCACATAATCTGGTCTGGACCCCGAACTACTCTTCGCTTGTAGTAAATCTACGTCCGAATCACCTGACTTAGGCATAAACATACTTGACAAGTTGTCAAGTACGATCCTTTGCAATGTTGCGTGACCACGAGACATGTGACAATCAGGTGTAAGTCCACGAGTCCGCAGTCCATATTTGTGGCACCTTTTACACTAGGAATCCTAGAGAAAATAAGGACAAGTTACTAAAAGACTGCTTTGTACTGGATAATTTGTTGTTGGTTGTTACAATCATCAAAGTTAAATGCGGGAATTTTCAGCCACAGTACTGATGGTTCGAGTCGTGATAAAATGCTTAACGCTGGTTCTTTTCCAGCAATAACTTGGTTGAGACTTGCTGCTCAAGGGCGATAACATGTCCCATGATATATCTCGGCAATGGATGCCGTTTGTTGTGTCATTCGCATTACTAAACCACTAAAGTTGAATATGGCTCGTCACTCCATACTTTGATAAATAAATTTTAAATGAAATGATAATAATATTTATGATCAGCGACGCCTGAACGAGATGGTTTATTGTTTGGTTCAACGCTATCCAAAGAAACCTGCTAAGCCACAAGAGCCCACTGCTCCATTGACCATTACTTGATCAACTTCCTACCAGTGGAACTGGAATGCGCCTCCTTGACATCCGGCAAAAAAGGGAGGGGGCGAGGAGGTTACAGCAGATGACCACTGATGACATCAGGAGCTTCCTGCCTCTACACAACAGTGTGGTGTGTCAAGACCCGTGCCCAGGCACAAGGTCATCATGGACGCAGGTACATGCAAGTAGACTTATCTCCACACTTTTATGATTGTTGGTTTTAAGTAACAAACAATAGTTTGTACTTGATTTGATCAAAATGGTTGCTATATTCCATTCCGAACCGTTGTTTGTCAATCATCAATTCCTCAGAACAAGTTTTCTTGAGGAAAGCATAGACATGACACTGGTGACTTTTATCTGTGTCACGTGACAAATTCATAATCAGAGATATTCCTCATTCCATTCAAATCCTATTCGGTGACAAGGGTTTTAAACTAAATTTACCACCCATGAACAAATACATCTAGATCGAGCATTTTAAAATGGAAGCTTACTGCCGTACAGCAGGCAAGGTAGTACAAGGTAATACCTACCCACCTTCGGCTTAAAGGGTGCATCCTACTACTATGCAGTTTTCTGATGGATCAGCCCTATAACTCGGCTAAAATACGTACCTACTTACTCCTTATGTATTATCATTTAGGATTTCTGTTGCACTTATGTTCACTAAAATCATGCGGGAAGTCTTTACTTATCCGAGTTATCACGGTTTTCCATCAACATTAGATGCCATTTCGCGTAAGCGATGCGTACGATAAATGTATGAACTATTCAACGAAATACATATTGAAAATTATACTATGTTGTTGCGGTTTCGTCTTCAATTGCGTTATGATCAAATAAACGCCTCAAGAACCTGGACGCTGAATTCGAAGATTAAAACGATACTAATTTCTTCTCCTTGATAAAATCAGATGAGGCTTTAAATGCAGAGTTTGTTGCAAAGTTTTCTAAATGACCTTCATGTTCTATTTGCGAGTGCGCTCGGAGCTATCAGAGTTTTATGTCGCCACGTGCCCCGCAGCTAAGTTCAATTATATACCAAGATTTTAGAGCGACATAACTTCGTTGCTTTACTGAATAAGGCATGATAATTATGAAACAGAATTTCACTACCTAGTATTATACTAGATGATGATTTTTTCTGGTGATCCTCAAATATTGATGGCAACTTTATGGCCATTGGATATGGGTAAGAACATTTTTGAACTTGAGTTTATTATGCTGACGCTTTCAACGCAGGCTGGGGCGCTGTCTGTTAGTTTTAATCCATGGCAAATAGAAAGCTGCAAAAGATAAAAATGCATGCCATTTAAATAACTTATGGGTTAATGGCAGTTTTTTTTTCTGGGCCTGAAATAGGTATAACTGCGCAATATTACTACGCATGGATAACACGAAGGTGGTGCGATCAAGTGGTCTTTGGTTTTTCGCCTCATACGTATAAATTATAACGTGGACTCCGTGAACGCCGCCTTTAGATTATTCACACCAGTTACGGAACGATCACTTTCTCATAGGGTCTTTCGTGACGTTGTACAATATTTCGGTCAACCAAAAATTGGCTTGCTCGCATCTCATAATAGCGCAAAGTACACCAGAGACATGTTTCATGGACACAGAGCTCCGACGTGGTAGCCGTGGACGCATTTTTACAATGAACTTGCACGCAGACTGTTTTTACGTCTTCCCACTGTTTTTAATTTTTTCTGTTTTTAAATAATACTCTAAAAAAGTCATTATAATGGCAAATGGTTATACTGGTGTATTCTTTCCTATTGGCCATCGCAACCATGTTTTCCGTTATTGCAAGACTTCTTAGTTACAGATGTTTAGTATTTAAGCCCCAATAAAAACTTTTTGCCAATCTTTTTTCAAAGGCTATAATCTCATACACGGGAAAGATTATAATATATACTATATATAATATATAACACTTCGCTTATGCTTTGGTAGCAGTGTTGCATTGTCAACAACATTGATAATACTCTAACCTACGGAAAGATACCACATTTCTTATATTAACATTTCAGACGACACATTGTGTAAGGCACTATTATTTCCCACCGTTAGGCCTTGTCAGCCCGTATGGGTAAATAGCACCGGGTCAAACGAATGCGTTAAGTTTATAAATTAAGACCTACTACAAGTCCCAGGTACTCTAGTGCTTGGTGTTTTTGAATCTTATTTCAAAATGCTTTCCTAAAACAGAAAGATTGAGAAAAGTAATATTAATCATAAGATTGTTAGCGGTTTGTACTAGCCTCTGAGTCCAGACGTCTATTCCTGATTTATGTTGACAACCTGTTATCTTCTAATACCTGATAGTATTAGTATAGTCATGGCAGATATTATTGAAGCATCCTCCCTTGGTGGAAAACCAAGCGGTTTTATTTCTGCTATATTTCGATAAAGCTGTTAAGGGTATCAGTCCGGGTACAGTTATTTCAGATTAAATTTATTTTACTAAAAATTTTAGAACTTTATGAATAGCAAGGAGTGAGTTGACGCCGATACGTCCACTCACAGCTTCTACATCACAGAATATCAGTGATGGATTAAACAAATACTGTCAGAGAGTAGTGTTGTGAATGTCAGCGTTTTTAGGCGCTCACAGTGGGTAAACGACATGCATTTACTTTGATTGCGGGCTACTCAAGCGTCAGTGTAGAAACTATTCGCATGACCGCAGGCTGATACAACAGGTGTAACTCATTTAATCGGTTTCTACAAGAGAACCATCCTGGACCAAGGTGAATTCACGCGGTCCGTCTCTTTTCCTTTAAACAGGAAGTTTATTGTAATGCATTAAAATTTACTACTATTGCCAACCCAGTACTATGTGATTGTACAAATATGTATATACACTTTGACTTTGAATTATTCCTAATATCAATCAATATGTTTGTTGGTGATTATTTGTGACAGGTTAAATTGAATAAGAAGCTATCACATTCTAATTACAGTGTTGTTATCTGTATCTTTAACTGATTATTGTTTGTGATTACTTACCAATAAATAATCCATAGTTATTGCAATAACTATGTATTTCATTCCAAAACTTTCTGCTCTTAACATCTACGGTGTTAATCATATATGAATAATGAAGCAATGAAATATAATATATGATCAAATGAACTTCCAAGTGAAGTTCTATCATTATTATATGAATTGCTTCATTAGAATATATGATACCCTCCCCTCCCTGGCGCAAGGCGCCTCCCATTACATAAAAAGTTTTGTAATTATTACATTATGTACTATCTCTAAAGAAATGAGCAATTGACGTACCTACGACGGGGCTGAGCAGATGGAAAATAGGTTTTAATGTTTGTTTTTTAAATCTCTAAAAAAGGTGCGGTTGTTACCCAGTATATTAGGGAAACTACGGTGTTAATCATATATTCTAATGAAGCAATTCATATAATAATGATAGAACTTCACTTGGAAGTTCATTTGATCATATATAAGCTGAGCGTTTGACGTAATCGCTAAGTAGGTGTCATCTCGAACTTATCTGCCAGATGGATCTGAAAAGCACCATTGATAAGAAAACGAAAGTGACAGATTATAATAATCTTATACCTTTAAACGAGAAAATCTTGTATATATATATATATATATATATATATTTAGGATCTCGGAAACTGAGCCAACGATTTTCATGAATATAAGTATACAGGGGTTTTCGGGGACGATAAAACGATCTAGCTAGGATTCATTTTTAGAAAATATCGGCGTTCGGAGTTACGAACAAACTACTTTATCGTAATATCATTACTCCTAGCGACATCTATTGCTCAGAAGCAAAAACTAAGCTCTATGAGAACCTGAGAACTCACAGAGAACGCCATCTTTTGACGAGTTTTGGAACTAAATGACTACATAAACACTCTTTAGACAAGTTCCGGAAGTTTCCATCTCATTGCACTCGTGATTTTTTTTTAAATAACCATTTCTTATTTTTTTATTATTATGTAGTATGTTAGTAAGATCGAAAAATATGATTTCATCATTCACACGTTATTAAAAAATACCGAGCGAAGCTCGGTCACAAACTGCTAGTTTCCTTAAGCTATAAATTACACATCTTATTCATCAGTATTCAAACAAGTCTATACCAGGTTCTCTATTACAAGAATTTTAAATTCTGGATAAAGAAGGTGTTTTTTGAGACTATTGTTTGTGGCGGTTTTAGTTTCTAATTTTTTTTTACATGATAGGTACCATCCTTTATCTACAATCTCATCTGATGGTAAGCGACGATTGTAGCCGACGATAGAGCAAAATGGTTTAGAAGCCACCTATTCACTTTTGCCTTGGAGAGGCCCAGATTGTAGTGGTAAAATGGTTTTGTAAGCGCTTATTGTCAAATTGACTTGATTTCTGTTTCTTTTCTTCTAATAACTCATCTTTTTCCCTCTCCAACCACTGCTGGTTTAAATCGGTTCCTAACAAATTTGTGTCTCATTTTTCAATTTTTCATGTAAGTACTTATAATTTTGTTTTCTTTTTAACCTCACTTTTTAGTATTATATTATGTAATTGGTGTAACATCTAATTGGTGATTATTATTTTTTTTAAGTTTTTTATAATTATAGGACTGTAGCACTGTTTTCTGAATAATATAAAATAGCCCGCGGCTTGTGAGACCACGCCTTAACCCTAAGATAATGACGCCTCGGTTGCACTCGTCCTAACGACCTTTATATTATTTAGGGTCAACCCTTTCCTTGCTTTAATTGATGAAACGCATTTGTAATACACCGATAAATTTCAACTTATTTCCCTTTTAGATTTGGGAAAAGGGAATACTTTTCCTTTTATATTAATCATCTCTTGAATTCAATTTAACTCGTATTCATCCACTGTTTCTATTTTGAACAGAAAAGGTTTTTCCTATAATCTTGGCATATTTAAAAGTAACCACTCAACGTGAGGTAGGTAGGTAGGTGTAGGAGGTTCCATCACAGGTTTAAAACCTGAAATAACAGAATTTTAGATACATAACGAGATTGTATTTTTGACGTGTGTTCAAATACTCATAATTTTTTCAAGCGTAGCTTTATTAGTTTCGAGATTATCCATCTTTTTTTGAAAAGCGATAGTCTGAAACTATGTAAGGTGAGCAGAACCAACAAAGATCCTGCTACAACTATTGGTAGGTACAAGTTTCACAGCTATCTTGAATATCTATTCATAAGTATTCAAAACAGTACAGCCAGTGACAACATTGTATGAGCATTTCTATTTAATTTTTCTATTTATTTCACCTATATATTTCATAGTTGTACAATGCAAACCATTGCAATTTTTTGACACACAAAATCCTACTAATATTGTAAACGCGAAAGTTTTGTTTGTGAGGTAGTAACTTTAAGTTAGTCTCATACAAAATTGGCGAAGACTTGGTCAGAATCTTCGGCATGATGAGCAGAACAGTAAACACGTTTATTTTTAGTGTGCTCATGAGGTATTCAGCTTACAGAGCCACTAGTAGTATGCTCAGCTTATAAAATGTTTCAAAGTGATCCATGTCCAATTAAATAAAGCCCTTTTGATTTTCTGTCTGACTGTACCTAAGGTACACATCCGTACGGTAGAATCTCAAACATTCCAAGACTCCTCCGAGACGGACGTAACTTATCCGTGAATATTCGGCCGCAACTTCTCGATGTGATTCTATTGTGGAGTGCCCGTACTTCGCTTTGGGTATTCAAGCTCTTGAATAGGTACGTTAAGTTTATAGTACGTATTTTGCCTTCTTCTTCTTGTCGTGCCAATAGTTCTTTTGAACTAGTGTGGTGAAAGGGTTTTAGGTGTGCCTAAGAAAAAACTTGAAAAAATTGTATAGCTACGGCATTTACAGCTAAAAGCATTACACACTACTATTATTACTATCAAAATTAAACATTAATTTGTATAGGTATATAATTTGTTTTTATTGTTATTGGGCACAAACTTGCCCTTTTATTGTACGTCCGGAACGGACAAACTGTGAAAACTGTACCTAGCCATAGCCACTAAGATCTTTTCTGTACAACAGTTATGCAATAAATATTTCTGATTTCTGATTTCATTGCTAAAGAGACAAATAAATTAATCAGATAAAAACAAAATATTAAATAAACCAAATTTAAACACTGTGCATAATGATAATATCAATCCTAAGGTACAAGCAGATTTTTCTTCTTTGCTAATAGGTATCATTTATTTGTAAGTTTCAAACTTTGATTGCAACAGAATTACACAATCTCCCAGCTGGTTTTACAAAAAAAGCATAAAAAATAAGGAAGGCAAACATTGATAAGCAATCTTATTGAACAAAGCACATAGGCGCAAACTGCAATTAGCTCCAACACTGCACATCGGATTGTGTCCCCAACCGTGAATAGATATCGCTCCTACCAAAGTTCTGATATCCTAAAAGACTGACACAGTTATTTGACAGACGTCAAAATAAAATATTACAAATAAATGGAGAGTCTCGTATACTTGCCTGACTGACGTTTAAAATGATACAATGCGCCTAATAGCCCGTTCCCACCGGTGTGTGATATCGCGCACGGAGGCAGATCAGCTCGCACGACATACCATGGGAACGGTCTCGTGCGCCGAGGTGCGCGGTAGCACAGGAGCCCTTTCTGTGTGCGTTGCCGTGCGACGTCGTGCGCTGTGCGTGATGATCTGCAGAACCATTACAAGGTTAGTTAGGAACATTAAGGTTGATCGATTTCCATAGAAACAGATATTTACCATTTTTATTTATTTTTTACTATTACGTTTTTAAAATTAAATTAATTATTTTTAGATTAATACATATTTAAATTATACTCTCATCGCCCAAATTAATAAATTTAATTTGTGTGGATATTGTAACACCCGACTTTTATGAGTTTTACTCAGAAAAGTCGGCTGCAGGGTAGAAAAAGTCATCCAAGAAGAAGAAAAATAAAATACGTCTGATAAATGACGGATGCCGTCTTTTAGAAATACGAATGATACGGCATTATGGACTCGCTTGAATGCTCTATACTGTCTCCCAAATTGCCGATACCTCGCTAGTGATACGAAACTTCTATCAGCTCGTGCGTACATCCTATTATACTCTCAGTCTAATACGGCGTCAACATTTTGCTCACTTTCATGAGAATGTTTAGAGACATGGGGAATGTAAAAGGTATGGCACCCACTTCCATGGCCGTTCACGTTGACGAGGTTTTATTGTTTTTTGCTGACTGGCTTTAGTATTGCTCAAGCTCGTTTGTCCAGCAATTTTGTGTGGAAACACCATTTTTTTTTTTTTTATGCCATAGCAGGCAGACGAGCAGATGGAAAGTAGTCACTGTCGCCCATAGACACCTGCAACACCAGAGGCGGTGCTAATGCGCTGCCGGCCTTTTAAGTAACGATAAACCCGCCTTTTGAAGGACCCCATGTCGAAGCTCCGAGGGAAAGCCGCAGAAGGCAGCTCATTCCACAACTTACTCGTGCGCGGCAAAAAGGATCGCGAAAAACGAGCAGTTGTGGAAAACCAGCCATCCAGGTGGTGAGGATGGAATCTGGTTCTGCGGCGCGTGGTGCGATGCGCGTCTCTAGCTTGTCTTATGACTCAATACAGCTCAAAAACGGGCTCGCACGGCACGAAACTCAGAATACACGCTCAGCTCAGTCAACGTACATCCAATTGTAGACTCAACCTGGAAATACCAGCACAATGCAAACAAATCCGCAATATTTGTAAACGCATGTGCTCACAGTTACCAAAGAGAACCATTTCATTATTATCCACTCGACTGTACAATGGTAATATCAAAACAAAAGTGTTTTCATGTAAAAATAAAAAATACACAGCCCACTCCAAGCAATTTCATTCTCTCTGAAGTGAAATAAAAAATCTAGGTCAGCAGGTAAGGGGTGTACTCACTGTATACAGGGTTACTACTTGCAAGCGGACGAGGTGAGGTCACGACCTCTAGAAGTGGCTTGTGAGAGGACTCCTTGTTTTGTAACTAGAAGTTGAGTTTTCTATGAGACTTGATCTAAGATGTCAGTTACAAATATTACCATGTGCCAATTGGTGATCGCATTCCTATTTTTGATTTGAATGTTGGTTTAAAAGCCCACGAAACTTTTACGTCACATATGGACGCAGAGCAATGCCGCAATGTCATACAACCAAAGGATTTTGTGAACTTCGTTTATAAATTCCTTGCATGCAACCTAAGTATAGATTACAAAATACTAATTACATTTTGCATTTTAAGCCGTTTGAGACTCTTTGAAACGCACTCAACACCCTTTCACCATAAAGTTAAAAAAAAAATGATTTCCATGGTGACAATAGTACATTGTTACCCGAGTGTTGAAAGTCACGTTTTTTGAGTCCCGAGACGGGTTTGGCGCCAGAGCGTAGCGAGGGCGCCAATGGAGCTTGAGGGACTTAAAAGACTTTCATCCGAGGTAAACACTGTGCTTTTCATTACGAATACAAGGAAAGTAAAAATAAAAACATGAAAGAAAAATTTGTGAAAATGAAGATTGAATTGCCGCCTTCCTGGTTTTTTTTTATTTTTCTCTGGCGGGCCTTCGGCTTCGGTTTGCCAGCATTATTCAGCCAAAATTTTCATTTTCATAATTTAAAAAATGGTAAATTGTTTGCTCAAATCTATGTTATTTTAAAGAAATAGTTGAACGTACGAGTACGAATATAATAATTAAGCCGTATAAGGAATCAACACACGAGGATAGTAGGCAGTGCTAATTTTTATCATATTTTTTATAAATATTGTTGACATGGATGATATATTAATAAAGTAATTTAGAAGATATATTATTTATTTAATACTATCTTTATGTTATTTAAATTTTACATTGCGCTCTAATTAGACTTTTTAAACTTCATACCGTTGTAATGGGTTTCCAACCTACTTGCTGAATAAAAAGTTGGAATTTGGTTGAACAACCTCCTTGCAGTTAGAAAGACTTTAGAAAGTTGGAACATGGTTGAATAAAATAGAACTTGTTTTTTTTTATAATTTGACAGCTGTCAGTAGAAAGCGATTCTCCCTAGGGCTGAAAGTTTTACTTTCAATTAGGCCCCTCAGGCAACTTCAGACCTACTTTCAGAGTATGAGCAATGAAAAGTATATTTACGTACCAACTACCGTGTATATACACAGGGTCCATGTGATACTGACTTACACCTAAGAACTATGTATGTACCTAAACTAAACCATGTTTATGCAATAAATGTATTGAGTATTAAGTCCCTTCTAGTAAGTCTCGATAGGTCCTGGTTCAGAATGTAGGCTACCAGCAGACGCGGCTGCAATTTGATGCGACGTCACGACTCGCTGCGGCATCCAGTTATGATGCCCAACTATCTATAGCTATGTAATGCTCCTCGTAGTTACCGGTGTGTCCTTGCGGGGTACTTACAACTTGTGTCGGGAATTCTTGGGTGATTTTTACGGGAGAAGACATTGCGGTTTGGGGTTCGTCCACAGCTGGGTATAATTATTTTCCTTATATTTTCAGGAGGTTTATAAGCCTTCTTGATTCTCTAGCTTCTCACGTTTTCATATAAAGTGGTCCAAGGCATGGTGGTTTCTTACGTTTTACAGTTCTTGGTCACTATCCGCCATGTTTGTGCTAGGGTCTGAACCATGAAAACCATAAAAACCAGTGAAAACTACAAAGATGCTGCAAAATATACGAATTTCTGTACTCTGTCCAGTTGCTTATCTATCCAGCTGCAAACCTGTCCAGCTTAGAATCTATCTTGCTGCGAATCTGTCCAGTTGCTTACAACTTAAAGCTACGAAATACACATAAGAGTAGCTTTAAGGTGTAAATTTAAATAGATTACCTATTATCAAATACTGAAATCTTTAACAAAAAGTAAACAGGGAAGCGCATCTTATGACACGTTCCTGACATGCGTGACCGACGACACAATGCTTTATTATAGGCGATGGCTACCACTTAACATCAGGTGGGCCATATGCTTAGTTGTATAAAAAAAAACCTCATGAAGTTAATGCGAAGTTTGTTTTCCGTATATTTAGCTAAAAACGGTGTAAAAAGCTTAAGTTTCGGAGTCTTACAGTTGAGCTAACTAGAGATCACTGCAGCGCTGAAAAGAAATGTTAATGCTTAAAACTAGGTTAATCTAAGTTCTACCTGAACCCAGAAGAACCAAAAACAAAGTTACAACTTGGTGTAACTTAAACCAAGCAAAATACTTTGTAAATTGTACAATTATCTCAGAGACCAACTTCAGCAGGCCTACCACAAGCTCTGTGTGGTTCTATCTCTGGCTCTGGCTTTGAATCTATGTTAGTGTTAACTAAATAAATCTTACGTCGTAACGTCACACACACAGCATCACTTGTGAGCACTCACACAGACTCAAAACTAGAATAGAAAATTCTTTATTGCACACCTTAAAACAAACAATGGAAAAACAAGTAACAATAATTAAAATATACAATGGGTGGTCTTATCGCTGAAGAACCACCAGAGTCAGTGACAGAGCCTGTCAGAGCTTGTGGTAGGTCTACAGAGCCAATTTAAATTGTACGTCTACCTGTTAAATCGAATGCTGCAATTCAATATATCATAAGATACGTACAATAAGACCACCGACAGTAAATCGTATCAGAATTTAATATAAAGACTCGCAGTAAATCTGCTGCTTCTTATTATATAAGCTAATGGATGGCTGAAGGTAGAGCTCGGTGAGAGGTACATCATGCGAGATTCCTTTGGCTGAAGGATTAGCGAGGAAATTATAGAGGGTCCTATGTTAGCTATGATTTTGTAGTGGCGAGCTCTTTGTGGGGAGTTTGTCAGGAAATACTTAGCCAAAAATTATTCAGAACATCAGTTTCCTTGTTCGTATAATATTTTTGTTCACCACACAAATATTTTTTTTTCACCACACAAATATTTGTTCTCGGTGGGAATCGAACCCACGACCTACGCCTCAGAAAGCAGAGCTACTACCAACTGACCTGAGAGGCCAGTCAGAAAAGTCAGAGAACTGAATAATAGAACTTGTTTTAGTCGGTTATGAAATAAGATATATCACTATGGGTAGGTATATACATGTAATGTAGTATGTAGGTATAGTAGTATGGCTAAAATAGCCTTTGAATAATGTAAGTATTTTATAATTATATTTCTTGGTTTATTTTTCTTTTGTATTAGGTATGTAGCTAGCTACACATTTTTGTGTTTTTTTTTTATCCACGCACACAAATCACCCCTTGTAAGTAACATTGATCCAATCCATCCACGGGTGTCTGGTAGAGATCGCTGCTTAGCGATAAGACCGCCTATTGTTTTTACAAATAGTTGTTAAGTTTTTATGTACCATTGTTTGTTCTTATGTATTTGTGAGCAATAAAGTATTTTCTATCTTCTATCTATCTAAGATAAATAAATCCTTTCACGTTTTACCCGGTTACGTACAAGTACTAAAAGGACACTGAAAACTGATAGTAATTTATAACCAGCTGCTGACACTAAGGCCTGTAGGCCTACCATGAACTCTATCTGGCTCTGTCTCTGGTTCTGGTTTTGATTCTGTGTGAGTGCTCACCAGTGCATTATACTGTGTGTGTGACGTTTTGACGTAGGATTTATTTAGTCAACACTCACACAGACTCAAAACCAAAACCAGAGCCAGACAGAGCTCATGGTAGGCCTACTGTGTTCGGAAACAGTGCTTGAGCCTTGACTCAGACTTAGTCACTGTGCCTGAATAAGAGCCTAAATGTGGCTCTCTTTTTAGACTAAAAACAGTCACCTTACCATGACGAAGGCCTATCTCGCCTAAGCCTCCGTCCAAAGTTCAACAAGCTCCAACAAAAACCTCTAAAGACTTTCAAACTAAGCGGCGACGACTGATAGCTCGTTTGCGGAGTTCAAAGTGAATAATTTTAATTTGGACTCTGTATTGTCCGCAGTCGGCTCTTTGCCTTCCTTTGTTCTGAAGTACATCTCACTCCGTTTCCAGCCTTTTGATTTTGGAATTTTAAGTTGGAAACGCTTTGAGACATAGTTATCTCTATTTTTGTAATTTTACCGGTTGTGACTTGGCTTCGAAACTTACAAAAATAATGTTTCAGGTTAGATAGATAGGTAGATAGATAACTCTTTATTGATTACAATGACACACAAGGAAAGTAGGATACAGTTTAAGCTTAAAAATCACAAACTCAAACTCAAACTCAAAAATGTTTTATTCAGTACGATGCAAGAATCACTTTGAAACGTCTTAAAGCTAGGTGAGTCTAGGTCACACTCATATAAGTCACAGTAATACAATGGGCGGCCTTATCGCTGACAGCGATCTCTACCAGGCAACCTTGGGATGGACAGAACTGAACATAAACAAGAGGGGGGGAGTTTGATGTGCTTAATTACACTTTACAAAGATAGTACTACATCTTCAAAATATAATTTACATAAACGTATATTATACATAATACAATATCTAAATAAACATACTAATTTCTACGTTGACAGTTACATTCTCCAGGTTCTACACTCGCACATCACTGAAACATAGATCACACAATGACATCACAGAGATCTAAGCGTTCTGCGTATTGATAGCGTTTCACTAGAAGCCACCGCAGAACACTTATATTTATATTCATATTCATTGTTTCATGTGTATTATAGGTCTTAGGGGGTAATAACGTCCAGAACATGAGCTCCACTGGGGCATTACAATGGCTTTACGGCAAATTAAATTAAATTAGGTAAATCTAAGTAACAAACTTCTTATTTATAGAATCTAACTTAACACTTAAATGTGCGCAAGGCAGAAGAACGCTGAAATCTATAATTTTACATTTTACGCTTCTTCTTCTGCTACCTCAATACTCAATACTTTTATTGCATAAACATGGTTTAGTTTAGGTACATACCTACATAGTTTTTAGGTGTAAGTCAGTATCACATGGACCCTGTGAATAGGGTAAAGCAACATGGAGGTAGGCCGAGGTTAATAGACAGTAGTTGGTACGTGTATATTATTATAGATTGAGAATTTCCAGGCATTATAATGTAGATAGTTTGTTACTTTATTTTAAATTAATAAGCTTGTTAGATTAAACGTGGTAATAATTAAATGTATGTTTCTATAAGTGTTATAAAAACTTTACCCAAACAATTTAAAACAAAGCGACATTAAAATTCAATAAGATTCGGTTCCGTCCCATTACCCTACATGCGGGCACTCAGGGTCATTGCAAGCTCATCCCTAAAGCGGCGATGACAGACCCTCTGGAATGACCAAGGGGTTGGTTGACCCCCAGGGGTGGGTTGACCCTCGCCATTAGTTGCAGGATATATGGTAAGCTTGTTGCAATGGAGATGGGATAGAGCAGGAGCTCGCTTATCATGCTAATTATGATACAGCTATCAGATTTTGAATGGTGTTGGTTTGGAATAGGCAAATAGCACAGAAATTAATGCAATCAATATGATACATGGTGAGGTCTTAAATATAAATTAGTGAATATATAATAGGTCCTTATGTTCAGTACATTATTATATAAGGCATAGCAATACTCAGACTGGAGGCGGGCAAAAGTTCGAAAAGAAAACTAGCTGTTAAAATAATATTGTGCGTTATAAGTTATAGCTCAAAACGTACTTTTAATCATTGAAGAAATCGTTTAAATTGTAGTAGATTTTCTTAATTGGTAAGTATCTAAATTCTCATTCAAAAAAAATTCCATCTCTTTCATTTATTCGGAAATTCTATTATCTTTTGATGTCATTGTTGTTGGACCGGAACTATGAATTTTTAACCGACTTCAAAATTAAATGATAAAGAAAGAGGTTCTCTCTATCTCTTTCTTTGTTATTTGATAACTTCGTCATTTATGGACCGATTTTTGATTCCTGATTATCCATAGAAATTTCATAAAAATCGGTTCAGCAGTTTGGCAAAAAGTCAGTTTCTCAAGTTTTTAATAGTACATTGTTACCTGAGTGTTGAAAGTCACGTTTTTTGAGTCCCGAGACGGGTTTGGCGCCAGAGCGTAGCGAGGGCGCCAATGGAGCTTGAGGGACTTAAAAGACTTTCATCCGAGGTAAACACTGTACTTTTCATTACGAATACAAGGAAAGTAAAAATAAAAACATGAAAGAAAAATTTGTGAAAATGAAGATTGAATTGCCGCCTTCCCGGTTTTTTTTTTCTTTTTCTCTGGCGGGACTTCGGCTACGGCTCGCCAGCATTATTCAGCTATTATTTTCATTTTCATAATTTAAAAAATGGTAAATTGTTTGCTCAAATTTATGTTATTTTAAATAAATAGTTGAAGCTAATTAATCAAGTAATTTAGAAGATATATTATTTATTTAATACTATCTTTATGTTATTAAAATTTAAATTTTAAATTGCGCTCTAATTAAACTTTTTAAACTTATCTTACCATTGTAATGGGTTTCCAACCTACTTGCTGAATAAAAAGTTGGAATTTGGTTCAACGACCTCCTTGCAGTTAGAAAGACTTTAGAAAGTTGGAGCATGGTTGAATAAAATAGAACTTGTTTTTTTTTATAATTTGACAGCTGTCAGTAGAAAGCGATTCTCCCTAGGGCTGAAAGTTTTACTTTCTATTAGGCCCCTCAGGCAACTTCAGACCTACTTTCAGAGTATGAGTAATGAAAAATTTTATTATTGTCTACCAACTCCTCGCCTACATTTGCATTGAGCCCTGAGTGCGGCACCCTCGCATGATTTGAGTTTAATATCTTCTTTGAGTGCATTCTTCCACAGCGAAGGGTCCCGAGGGCTGAAATCTTCACGAGGTACTTGTCAGCTGTCAGATTGTTGTGCAAGTTGGGAAGTTACTCGGTGTGTCGCACGCACGTTTCCTTTCCAACTTGGGTTTGGTGTGCACGCACGAAAGTTTGAAATTTAGGCTCGGTGTCACACGAACACGACTAAGTATAAGACAAATCGTTGGGAGTTTAATAATGTTGTCTCTAAAAAATTTGCTCTTAAATGACGAAGTCATGCGATAACAGACATTGAAAAAAATACAACCAAATTGAGAACCTTATCTTTTTTTATTTAAAATCGGTTAAAAACACTGGTGTCAAAATAAGGCTTTGCGCACATAAAGACCGCCATCGAGGGCGATCAGTAGACCTACCACAAGCTCTGTCTGGCTCTAGTTTTGAATCTGTGTGAGTGCTCACCAGTGTATTATACTGTGTGTGTGACGTTTCGACGCAGTATTTTTTTTAGTCAACACTCACATAGACCCTAAACCAGAGCCAAAGACAGAGCCAGACAGAGCTTGTCGTAGGCCTACAGTGTATCACTGTCAATTCTATCAAATATCGCACTGTAAAATTTCGCGGCAGTGAGTGCAAAACCCTATGCTGAAACTGAAGCTTAAGTCAAAATAATGTTCAGAATATTCTAGCAAAGTTTAATTCTACAAATGAACATTAACACAACACCAAATTAAACGTTAGCATTAAAACTTGCAAACAAACAGAAACAACTGAAAGACTACACCATATGAAGTTAGCCACAGTTAGCACTGAGGTTAGTGCTGGAACTAACTTTACATGGGCTAAGGGCTGCCCTTTACAAATTTGTATAACACTTTTAAAAAAAAACGGGTGTTTATCGCGATTACCTTTATTATTTCCCGACAGTTCAACCGTGTTACAACAGCCGCAGTCGCAGGGAGACTCACCCCCAAGACCTCCCCGACGACGAAGGAGACTCCCCGCGACTACGGCTGTTGTAACACGGTTGAAACGTCGGGAAATAATAAAGGTAATCGCGATAAACACCCGTTTTTTCCATATAAGTTTCTAGGATATTATTTTTATATAACTAACTGATGGAACAAGAATATGGCCGTTTGATGTTTAGTGGTAACCATCATCTATAACAAACTAATACCTCGTAGGGCACGTTCCTGACGTGCGTGGCCACTGATGCACTGCCCTACGCCCATCAACTTGAGGCATACAGATGCTCAGGCCCCCGTGCCAGTAATATCACTGGCACGCACACTCTTCAAACCGAAACAGCAATGCTGTTTCATGGCAGTAAATCATATTATGTAAATATTGAACAGTAAGTGGCAGCCCTGTAGGCACTCAGGCAGACTTGCTAATAGTGCGTGACGTCATAAATTGCATGATGCAGCGATGTCTCTGACGTCACTGATTTCAGAGGGTGCCATGGAAACTATATTATATTGCATTTCTATGTATAAGAAGTACCTTCTTAAATAAAGTACGGGGTTCGGTTTTTATGCACCACGCTTCACTGCTATTTTTATTTCTGTTTTGTTTCTACAAAATCCTCCTGGATCCTTCTGGATCATCCAAAAATCGGTAGAACCAAGTCGTAGTTTGTTGCCTGTTCTTCTAGGCTTGGTCGCGTGGAACTGGCACCTAGACTCATCTAGCTTTAAGACTTTTCAGTGTTCCTTGTGATACAACTGAAAGAAATTTTGAATTTGAATTTGACAGTGTGGAATTTAGAAAAATGTATACATTATATAAACTTTACACAAGTTCCAAATAAATCGGTCATGTGGGACTGACTCTAAAAAAACGTGAAAAAGTTGAATAAGTAAATAGTAGGTCTACCATGTAGTAAATAGTAGATCTACTATAGTGTATAACCAGAATACCAGTGTCGTCTACTGGGAGCCATTGGTCGTGGTTTTGATTCGGGTACCAATGTGTTTTCTTACCTCGAAAGATTTAAGCAAAATGTTTATAAGTAAATGGTTATTCACAAACGGTAAAAAAGAACCCGATAAACTTTTAACAAAAACATGACAGTTACTCATAACATTACCCGGCTTCGGTTGCACTAATAGCCCGTGACGTCATAAATTCTGTTGGAACTCGGGGAGGCTGGGGATGGTACAGGGAAGCCAGGGATAAACATCGTTGTGATTTAGCTCTCTCCTGTCTTGTAGGCGCTTTGTTTTTCACGAGTCGCGGTGAAAGAAACTGTTTTATGGGCTGGGGGAAAGTTTTGCAACAAAAATGGTTGCATTTATATGTATCTGGGATTTAAAATATGATAGGATTTTTTTCATGTTATCTTCTAAGTAGATTAACTTACTCGCTTCCCCTATTCAACTCTACTAGTTAACCGGCATAAAGTTTGGTAACAAATTGACATCAGACTTCCTCAACGGATCTTGAGTTGGCTAATCTTTGTTTGGAAATTAATGATTGGTTTTTTTTATTTTTTTCTTCTTTATTCAAAAGTACAAATAGAAAAATACATTTAGAACACAAATTACATTTACACTACAAATGAGACTTGAAAAACCGCCTTTATGGCCAAGATGCTGAACCGATTTTGATGGAAATTCTGTGGGAACAATTTATACCTATTTATTAACATTCAGATCGAAGTTATGCAATTGCAAACATAAAAAAAACCTAATTGAGAACTTCCGCCTTTCGTATTTGAAGTCGGTTAAAAAGAATTCTCTTACAGAAAGTTTCTAAATACACACGTACGTAGTACAGTATTTTGTAACACCCTAACTGAGAGCAAACAAATAATAAATAAATAAATAAATATTGTGGACAATTCACACAACACTACCCAGCCCCAAACTAAGCAGAGCTTGTAATATGGGAACCGGATAGCTGTGATATAATACTTGAATACATTTTTCTTTTTGTAAATACATACTTAGAATACAATATAACACCCAGACAGAGAACAAACATTTATGTTAATCTAACAAATATTTGTTCTCGGTGGGGATCGAACCCACGACCTACGGCGCAGAAGGCAGAGCTACTACCAACTGAGCTAGAGGCCAGTCCGATAAACAAAATATAACATAAATAATGTACTGTTTAGCACATAAAAATGTTTGACCTCAGTGGAGATCGAACCCACGACCTACAGCGCAGAAGGCAGGGAACAGAGTTATAAAAGCTGTCATAGCTCAGTCGGTTGCAGAAAAACAAACATAAATTCGCAATTTATCAGAGCAGCAATTAAACACCTAATTAAAACAAACACGGGATTACAGCTTCCCTCGCTAATGAGTTTGTTAACGTTCATTAAGATTCACCTTCGGATGTGTGGATTGAGAGACGAAATTGGAGCATAACGAAGAGTGCGGGAGAATTTTTCGTGACTATGATAGAGACGGCAAAATTCGTGAAAAATATTTTCATATCCCAAACTGATATACGAAGTGGGTGTTGCCTGACCATTATTCTGAGCGAAACGCAATAACTTTATATTAACTTTTTTCTAATAATTTTAAACAAAAAGGTACCACGCAGATTCTTCGAGTGCTCCCAATCGCAGCTGGTATCGCAATCGGTAGAGATTTATATACTCTTTGATTTTTGTCTCTATCAGGCTGTGTTGATAACCTTTCGATACTCTATGAGACGATGTTAGTTTAGTAACTCCGTGTAAGTAACGTGTTGAGGTATAAATTAGATCGCTTCGCTCGTCTGTTGCCTTCTCGATCAATTTAAACCTACAAGTTAGTAACTAGTACTATAGTTACTACTACCAGTTACTAGCCAGTTTGCTTTCTGAAGAGTTTTGACATAGTTCTACTAATAATAAATGTTGATCTGCGTATGTTATTATATTATGAGAAACTAGCGGTAGCCTGCGGTTTTGCTCGCCCCGTTCCCATTATTTTTTCGGGATAAAAAGTTCCCTCACATATTTCATGCATTAGAAGCAAACATTAATGAATTAGAACGAATTACCATTATAGTATACTAGTGGCCGCCCGTGGCTTCGCTCGCCCGTTCACATAACGCCCCGTTCCCGTTGCTTTTTCGGGATAAAAAGTATCCTATGTCCTTCTCCCGGTTCTAAGCTACCTCCGCACTAATTTTCTGCCAAATCGGTTCAGCCGTTCTTGAGTTATAAATAGTGTAACTAACACGACTTTAATAGATATTATAAGTAATCAATAATTGGGACATAGAAATGCGAGCGTCAATGCTTGGCGCCAAGAATGGATACGGTGGTGGTATTACTTCTCTGGACAAACTCTTTCACACAGTTATAAAAAATAATCTCTACCATCCTACCAAAAAAAATCATCATCATCAACCTAGCCGTTTTCGACCACAGTGACTTGCCTTGAGGACATTAAACTAAGTTGGGCTCTGGTGTTTTGCCCTTAAATGGCTAATGTATCCTATTTTGGCGCTGAATCTTCTGGCGCAAGTAGGGCAGGTTAGGATGCCATTGCTGTATTTGTAGTAGATGTTGGCAGGTCGACTCATGAGTTGGTCACGTTTGTCATCCAGTTCTCACCGCCTTTCGTCTTCAAACGTAACTTTTTTAAGGCTGGCCTCAAAAAAAATTAACCGACCACCAAAGTTTTTTTATTTCACTCCTACTGCAGTTTCGCGGTAAGACAGCACTTCTCAAACTACCTAAAATAGACCAGAATTACTTTTGTTCAGCAGAAAGCTTTGGAACAAACTTCTCCAGCTAATAATATCGAACGAGCTAAAATGATCGAACTAGTCTGCTCGACTTCGCTACAATTGGAAAAGTAACTGTACAATTTTAAAGTCGAAGCGAACTGAACATCTTAACTTGTTTCGACGAACAAAGCTGGGAGCTTAGCACTAGTTCTGGTTCAAATAAATCACTCGACAAATCTCCTAGAAAGAGCAAAATCTGCAATGGGGCTAGGGTTGAACGAGAAAATATCACGAAGAAATCATGAAGAAGAGATGACGTCAATTTAACGTCTCTGACGCTAAAATCACCAATTTTTTTTAGGTTTTATCCGGGTATCATCATCATCATCTGGACAGGCCTCTCAGCTCAGTTGGTGGTAGCTCTGCCTTCTGAGCCGTAAGTCGTGGGTGGATCCCCACCGAGAACAAATATTTGTGATAACACAGATGTTTGTTCTCTGTCTGGGTGTTGTATAGTATCCTAAGTATGTATTTACATCAAGCTCTAATTTGGGGCTAGATAGTGTTATTTGGATTGTTCACAATATTTATACCTACTTATTTCATTAGTTAAGTTAAACAGTATCGATTAAAACTATGTCAACTCGTGCTAAGGGTTTGTATTGACTTCAACTTCCTCGGAAATGTGAGGTTAGGGCTTGTAGCAAAGAATGGTGAGCGAGTAAGTACTTTCGACTTGACTGAAAAAGAACAGGAAACTTCTGGAAAACCAACCAGCTGCAATCTGTGCTAGTGCCAGTACAGTTGATACCGTACGGCTTAATAATTTACTAGCGGCCTGTCCCGGCTTTACACGGGTGGACATTTATTTTTTAAATACATAAATATAGCGATTGCTACTCAGGGTGAATGTAGCTTTCCAATGGTGAAAGATTTTTTGAAATCGGCACAGTAGTTTTGAGTTTATTACAACACACAAAAATACAAAAATAAAAAAATTCCGCTTTATAATATTAGTGTAGATAGATTTAGATTTAGAACTATGTTATTCTCCTCGCTCATTGGGCCGATGACACAAAGGAAGCCGGTGGACGGGCAAAGCTCGAAATCGGCCTTCGTGGGGCCAATCTTTTTTTAATATAATTTGCTGATGGAACAAGCAAAATTGGCCCACCTGATGTTAAGTTATAGCCATCGCAAAACAAATAATTAGTCGTAATTTCCACATGTGAACAACAGTTGATGGAACACAACTGAGCTACAAGTATCTACTAAACACATTAAGTGCCAAAGTATACCTTACTTAGTAGAACTTTAAGTACTTGGGTACTTAGATATTAATAGTGTACAAGCAACTTCAGTTAGGTGCGTGTAGTACACTCGGCGTGGAAAGTTATTAATATTTCAAACTATAATGTTTCATCAGTGTTTTACATTCGCTTGCTCGTTTTGTATCAAGTCTAAGTAAATGATAAATTCTAGTGGGCATTTAACACAGCGCTTTCAGCCCCAAACTAAGCAAAATTTAATTATATTGTTGGAACTACAGTTGGTAGAATACTCAAAAGTTTTTCTTTATAAACATTCCTCAGATACAGATCAAATAAACATCACGTACTAACATTTGTCCTACTATTCATGAACAATTTGGGCTAGCAGCTACAAAACTCATTTTTTGACTTAAACCTGAATATTTAGACCTTTTTCAAATCCTCTGCGATTTTTAATCGGCTTTTATCTACGCAATCAGCAAAAAAATGCAAAAATAATTTATCAAGTTTTTATTTTCATTCCTTTTTTATGTCATTTAGCTGACTGTACATACCAACCCCACCCCTACCCTACCATAAAACCCTAACGTGTACTAGGTAAGTCCATGTTAGGAAACTTAGAAACTCCAAACTTGTTACAACTTGTATCATTGTCGGGACTCGACTTTGAACAACCCAGTTCCAACACGTCCCACATACCTGGGCAAGTCTTTGAAAGTGTTACGAATGCATGGCAAGCTTTTGTCGGTTCAACCACGTGGAAAAATGGCCATACATGAGCAAGTCTTACGTCCAACTTACATCAAACTTGAGGTTTTATCATGGCAAGTTGCAGAGTATGCTTTTCTGCAAAAAAGGCTCAAAATGCCCGGACACTTTCTTTAGAGCTCTCAATCAGACGATTCATTTATTGTTCATTTTTGTCTGTCATTCGGCACCTTTCACTTGAAATGAAACGTGTGAACACCGAATGAATTCATAAATGAACAGATCCAACGATGTTGGATATTTAAATTCTGCAGTTGCTTTTCTGTATAATCGCAAATATACTCAAAATGCCCGGACACTTTCTCTATCAAACGATTCATTTTTTGTTCATTTTTGCCTTTCATTCGGCACCTTCAACTGGAAATCAAACGTGTGAACACTGAATGAAAGAATAGTGCCGAATGAATTAATTAATGAACCGATCCAATGTTGTTGGATATTTTCATTCGGCACCTTTCACTCGCATTCCGAAATAAGTGTTCTGCGGACAACCGTATTTCCGTCGTTCTGAGAACTATACTTCAGCGATGGAGATCTTCTTTTTTTTCTTTGCCCCACACAACACAGCTTGGATGGGTACCTACTTAACTACCTATCCAAGCTAATGCATGCCTAGATTTTGTTATTTTCATCTTGTATCTACTTTCTTTTCCTTACTTTTATGTTTTTTGTTATCTACTAATTTGTACAATGCGTCATATAAACAAGTTTACTTTATTCCTTTTTAAATTTCGAGATTGGCCTTAAAACTCAGTCACCAGTGGGCTCGAGCTCGAGCTCTACTATCAGCTGTTTTGTTGTATGAAAACAGTACTTCCATCGTTCTAAGAATCTTTACTTTAGCTAGGAGACCTCCTTGAAGTTCGTATTGTGCCCGTAAGATTAGCCTAAAAACTCGGTCAGTCATCCCAGTTGACCACTAGTTCATACTCTACTATCAGACCTATAAAAGCTCCGACGTCTATTTACCGTGGAGGGTAAACACAAAACAAGATGAAGATAGGTCGAAAGGGGTTTGTCCTAAATACGTTTCGTCAAAGGCCGGTGACAAACGGATTCCGGGCCCCAGGCGCGGTCCTGTGCGTGTAAATACACGGGATGTTAGTAAAGACAGTACCGCTCAACCTAGATGCCTTTCTGTAATAGATAAAAATAGGCTTTCTTGAAAATAAACTTTTAAAAAATGTTTTCCAATAGGACCTGGAATGTTACTTGTCGCAAGGGCAGTTCTTATTATGCTTTTATGCTAAGATATCAAAAGAAAAAAAATGCTTAATGCCTAGCCCTAACGTAAGGAACGGGGCGTTTGCGTCATAATGCCCGAGACAGAACTCGGGTTATTTTAAATTAGTAGGCGCAGCCTGTTGGAGTAGCCAATTTTATCCACATAAAATGAACACACAACCGGATTCAAACTTCTGTATTATGAATCGAAACGTTATACTCAGTAAATTTATTGTCTTATTATGTATTGTATCTTTTAACATTGTCCGATCTTACGACTACTTTTTAAAATTAATACATAATTTTTCCTGTAAGGGTGTTGCAATACAGTAGAACACACACACACACACACTTTTTTTTTTGAAAAGTTTATGTGCACTATGCCAGTAATCTCAAACGGTAAAGGAAAACATCGTGAAGAAACCAACATAACGTAGAACCTAAAAAGTTCAAAAATATGTATCAATTGCACGAAAGGAGCCCCTTTGAGGCGCAGTCAAAATGTTTTCACTACACTCTTGGTTCGAAAGAATCAGTGACAAGATAAGAAAAAGAAGACCTTGACTTGTAAGTCAAGACGTTGACGGTAAGAGCGGGAGAGAGAAATCTCACAGAGCTACTGCTTAATCTTTTGATTTTCATCCCGTGTGTTTTCATCAAAAGATCGTCAGATATTCAAGGCACTTTCGGTCAAGAATGGAATGCTGGCACTTTTCTTAACAGTATTAGGTACCCCGGTTTAACGAGCCTCTCGAAAAGCCCCAGTATGGGCTATCTAATGAAATTACTTACTGGCTTTGAAGATAATTTATTATCTTCTGGGAATCATTTTATTTTACATAATTTAGTGCGAGTTTCGGTCAAAGTGAATGTCAAGGTAAAAATCTAATTGCTTTTTTGTACGAAAAACGAGGTTCGTTTTATTTTGGTCGTACAACTACTTTTTCATAATAACACCAATTTTGCTACCAATTACAAAACAAAAATGTATAGTAGAGTCTGTGTGAGTGCTGTCTAAATAAATCCTACGTCGAAACGTTACACACACGGTATAATACACTGGTGAGCACTCACACAGACTTAAAGCCAGAGCCATAGACAGAGCCAGACAGAGCTTGTGGTAGGCCTGCTGGCCTACATTTTACTTGAAATCTGAAAGAGGTACTTCAATGTAATCCGTAAATCAATAAATCCTTAGCACACTTTACCGGCAGTACTCTCATCAATATTGTATTTGTCGCGACCGAGGTGGGTATAAAAACTGGACGTGACTTGTGTCGTCACCCTCGAAAGCCAGCTCAATTCTATTTTTAATATTTGAGTCCCAAAAGCTTGGAATTAAACATGATGAACTAGCCGGTGCGGTGGTAGAGTTTCTGTACTTATCACATCTTCTTCTTCTTGCCCTTTGAAAAAGAAAAGAAAGAAAGAAAATACATTTATTTGACATAAGTATACGTAAGATAAATAACACACAGAACGGAGAGCTGAAAGCAGGCAGGCTACCAAAGAGGTTATACAAACAGAACTGAGCACAGAACACACTATACTCAAGAAAACTGGGTACCAACCAGTCCCGTCCTGTGCTGAATGGTTAAAAAGATTATTATATCAAATAGGCCATGACTCAGCTTTTTGCTGCTTGATATGGTAGTAGCTACCATGTCAAGCAACGCTGGTTTTCAGGCCCTTATCTCACTATAAGTGGGGTCGGCACAACATGTTCTCCTCCTCCATTCTCCTCTATCAGCCGTCATCTCTGTATTCACTTCTTTCTTTATCCATGTCATCCTTCACACTGTTCATCCATCTTTTCTTTGGTCTACCTCTACCCAAATATCCATCTACATTCATACTCATTACTCTCCTAGTCACATGACTTTCATCCCTCCTCATGACATGCCCGTACCACGCCAGCCGGTTGCTCCTTAATTTTTCTGTACACAAGTTTTATTAAATTAATTGAATTAATTTATAGTAATTTGACATAAAGACCTGCGTCCCCGGACCGATTTCATTTTCCCACAACAAGCTTTTGTTTCGCCCCACAACAAGCTGATGGCGGAATACGCGAACCAATTCGCAGGACTGCACCTTCTGACAAGGTGCAAGGTGATAAGCAGGGCTTCATCACAGTGGAAAGAAAGAAGAAGAAGCCCGTTTGTCGGAACAAGTGCGGTACCGCACTGACAGGACCAAGCTCCACGCTGCGTCCGGAGATTCCCACGACCCTAATGTACGTCTCCCGCGTGCACTACTCCGTCAAGGCTGAGGATGTGGCGGACTATTTGCGCGCGAAGATTGCTCTTCGCGCGCAAATAGTCCGCCACATCCTAGAATTTGCATTCTGCCTCAGGGTCGAAAAATTAGAGCCACGCCACAGGGTTAATTTCAACTCCTTCGTGGTGAGAGTGCCGACCGAATATCTGTCGACATTCATGAAGGAAGATCTGTGGCCTAAGGGAATCCTCTATCGCCGTTTCCGGGGTCGGCAGCCGAGCCCTGTCGCGCCCACGTCGCAGTCACTACGTGTTACTTAAATGTGTGAAATAATACATATAATATAATATATATTTTAGTTTTAAGGTATTTATACTATGGGCCCTGTATTTTCGTACTTACTATGTTGCCTGAAATAAATACATTTATTATTATTATTATTATTATTTTGTATTCCTTCACCACTTTGAGAGTACTGAATTGGTGATACTTACTGACGTCATAGCTCTAATTCACATAGGTAGGTACGTTTTAGTAAGGATGTATAAATATAGCCTTAGCTAGAATTTTACTACTCCATATCAGTTTGCGAGCTACCCCCGCGGAGATATAGAGGGATAAACGGAGGGATGCAGCACACCCCTTATGTTTCATTAACGTTTGTTTGCCGTAGAGTTGAATATGGACAGAAATGACAGCCAGAAACTGCTTATTTAGGAAATATATAGCATAATTTAAGCCTTGCAAACATCTAAGCATTCTGCGTTGGCGATCAGTTTAACGTAGAACAGCTTTATAGTGGCTTAGTGTTTTTGCTCATGGGTCTACTTTGAACAGTCATTTTGTAGGTGACTTTACACCGTAAGCCAATCACATCATCATCATCATCATCATTGGCCTGTTACATCTATTGCAGATGATTTAGGTGGCGTCAGTTAAAACAATCACATCAACGTATAAGAATTTTCTTAAAATAGGGATGGTCCACCTGATGTTGAGCGGGCTACCTGTCAATATAAATCGAATTACCATGCAAGGTTCTCACTGACTTCCATCACTCCAATATTGTGTTTATTCGAACTTGTTTTTTCCGATTCGAGATTTTTCATTTTTATTGTTAAAGCAAAGGAAATAACAATAACGTTTATTTCCAAAGAAACAAGACAGACAGTTATTTGTACCAATAGGTACAAACTAGTAATAACTAGTACCTACTAATGCCATTTTATTTCCAGAATCAGCATCTGAACCAGAAAATAATAGGCAACTCCAGGCAATAGGCACATACAAAAAAACAAAATGCACTTTTAAAGTAATTCCTAGGTCTACATAGTCCAGGAGCCGACACAATGACCCCGCGTAAATCTCCCGCAGCGGGCGGACACCGGAATTCATAAATTATGATTCACTTGCTCACTGAAAACCTTTTTTATGGTAACGCTTATTCGGTGAAAGGCGGCCATTTTTATTCTCACTCGTTTCCCATGTTTTTATTAAAGGGGATTTTGGGTTACCTCTTAGACTAGGCTTTTTGACATATTTAAATAAATAAATAATATTATTAATAATAATAATTAATATTCGTGGAGCATTATAATAGTGTACAATGAGAACTAAATAATTCTTATGCAATTTTTTAATGGACATTATTTTTTAATCATTATCAAACGGTGAAGTAAAACATCATGAGGAAACCCGCAGCTTAGTCAGCTCCGCATGTATTGGCCATGTCTTTCCTGTGGATTAGGCCGACTAAGCTGCCAGGTGCTGGGCAAGCCTATACCATCTTATATCCGGTCCCAGCCCTAAATCGCGGGACGCTATAGTGCCAGTAAATCCTTTATTTATATACCAAAACAGCATACAACGTTTACACAAGTTACTGGACACCCTGTACTACTACGCACTAGGACAAGCCTGTATGCTGGGAGGTCAAATACAAAAATTTTGATTTCTTTTTAATAAATGATAAACAAAAGCAAATAACACAGAAACAAGGCACGACACGAGTTAAATAAAACAAACAAAACAAAAACCAATGTTAATATAGGTTAGCAAAATAAGAACCCTTTCACAGGTGAAGGCCTAGTAATAAGTAGAAACAATTTTTTTGTAACTAGCTAGAAATAAGAGGCTTTTTATTTTATTTTAGCAAAATAAAAGTTCTTAATTTTTTTAAACTTGCATTTTCAGACTACAGTATTAAACCTACTTACAATGCGACGAAAAAAGCCCCTTTTCTCTGCAACATTTTGAGTTTTAGTTTATTTTTTGACCTCAAAGTAGTTTAAGGTCAAAAAAGCGGCCAAGTGCGAGTCGGACTCGCCCATGAAGGGTTCCGTAGCAACAAGTAACATAATATCAAAGTTCTAGTAGTTCGTCGAAAGGTAAATTGCGGTTTACGATTTATGACGTATAAAAAAAAAACTACTGACTAGATCTCGTTCAAACCAAATATCGTTGGAAGTTTGCGTAGTAATGTACAACATATATTTTTTTTAGTTTTATCAGTCGCTTATTTTAGAAGTTAGAGGGGGGGGGACCAACTTTTTTCCACTTTGGAAGCGTCTCTTGCGCAAACTATTCAGTTTAGAAAAAAACAATATTAGAAACCTCAACATCATTTTTGAAGACCTATTCATAGATACCCCACACGTATGGGTTTGATGAAAAAATACTTTTGAGTTTCAGTTTCAAGTATAGTTTTTTTTCTATTTTTGTGTAAAAACCTTAATGCGGTTCACAGAATACATCTACTCGCCAAGTTTCATCAGTCTAGCTCTTATGGTTACGGAGAAAAATTACTGTGACATACGGACGGACAGACAGACAGACAGACAGACATGACGAATCTATAAGGGTTCCGTTTTTGCCATTTGGCTACGGAACCCTAAAAATACTGGTTCCGTACAAAGTAGGGTAGGTCACAGACCTCATCAAAGAGCTCCTAACTAAAATAGGCCATATTTCACAAATATACGAGGCACATTTATTGCCCTGCATTCATATCTTTGATGTAGGTGTCAACGAAAACAATAAAACACAATAGTGCACAGAGCACTAGAAAGGACATTTTTAACTTCGAGCAAAGGAAACGATTTTAATGGAACCTTTGCTTATGGGCAGCGCAGACCAACTTAAATATTTTTTATTTTGTTTTTTTTTTTATGCAGAGATGACGGCTGACAAAGGGGAATGGAGGAGGAAGACATAGTACTTTTTATGCTTTCACGATCTTATCACATATTAAAACTATTACCTACACAGGTATGAGTTTTTCTGCCCAATCATGTATGTACCAGTGCTCTCAAACGGTGAAGGAAAACAACGTCAGGAACAATGTCGTAGAACCTTAAAAGTTTGAAAATATGTGTCAAGTGCACGAAAAGAGCCTCTTTGAGGCGTACCTCAGCTCAGCGCCGTAGGTCGTGGGTTCGGTCCCCACCGTCCCCACCGAAAACCAATATTTTTGTGGTGAACACAGATGTTTGTTCTCTGTCTGGGTACCTATTATATTGTATTCTAAGTGTATTCACAAAAATGTATTTAAGTAAGTACTATATGAGCTATCTGGTTCCCATAGTACAAGCTCTGCTTAGTTTGGGGCTAGATAGTGTTGTGTGAATTGTCTATAATATTTATTTATTTACCTAAAATCCTTTCAACACACTTGGTTTGAAAGAACATGTGACATGATAAAAAGAAGACTCTAAGGTCATTGAATTCTAATTTAACAAAATGCGTCGAATAATTAGTATATACACGCTCTTAATTTTATTTAAGTTAGCGACTGCCTCGCTAGTTATTCGAAACGGTTCAAACTAGTGCTAATGATGACTGGAAGATAACGTCTTGACATCAATTTTACATACATTTTGTATGTACGAGAAGGTAGTAAAATTTACGAACTGTAAGAAGATTCCCGCTGTTTTTATGTGACTTCGGTTTATGGGGTGAGTAGAGTATTTCGAATGAGGGACGTACCAGGGTGAAGACATTTTGATGGAAAAATATCATGCAAGGTGTTTTAGAACATGCGCATAAATTATGGTGTCACCCCAAAGGGTAACATAAAAAAAGTCGGTTTACTGACGATAGATGAACGTGACGACGTCATACAGCTGTCCACGCGGACGCATCGCTCACTCAAGTAGGAGAGAGACAGATGTCGAACGCTGCCGAACGCGGAGTCCGATTGTGTCTCTTTGTCGCTCGTTCCGCGCTCTCGCTTGCACTTCAAGCCTTACATGGAACGCCTCAGTGTGAGGTAACGCCGCATGAGTCATGTTTTTCGTGCATGCCGGCTGCATGCACGAAAAAACATGACTCATTGAATTAAAAGACGTTGTCACGTCAAAAGCTAGACTAACTAGAAAAATATTTTCAGAGAGACACTTTTGAATAAATATAAAAATTGTAGACAATCCACGCAATATAATTTAGCCTTAAATTAAACAGAGCCCATACTATGGGGACCAGATAGCTGGTATAACACCACAGCTATTATCTGATACAAATACAATATAGCACCCATCAGATAGAGAACAAACAACTGTATTCACCACACAAATATTTTGTTCTTACCACGGCCTACGGCGTCGGAGGCAGAGCTACTACCAACTGAGCTAAGAGTCCAGTTTTTCTTATCGTTGGGCTTTGACACCTGTCAACTCTAGTGTGGAATACCCTAGGAACATATCTTTAACATAATGTCTAGTCAACCCTCTGACTATCCTATTTAGATATCCTCGATTAATTTTGAATAGGTGCTAAGTAAAGTAAGTAAACAGGCCTATGCATCTATTGCAGATGATTTTATATAGCGTCAGAGGCAACTGGTGATTACTAAAGCCCTGCCTAGGGGACGCTATAGCGCTGAGGATAGGGTTTTAGATAAAATAGGCTTGCCCAAGACCCTAAACCATCCAGACAGCTTAGTCAGCCTAATCCACAGGAAAAACATGGTCAATACGTGCGAAGCTGACTATTGAGAGCACTAGCATTGCGTACATGTCTGGAAGAGATCGCTCATAGCGATAAGACCGCCCATTGTACTTCGCTTTAGTTTTAGTATTTTTTTCAAATGTGTAATGTCCTATTTTTGTGGTGTACAATAAAGTGTTATCTATCTATCTATCTACATACCTACATACATTTTCTGGATAGAAAAATCCATAGGTACACGACTGGATTCGAATATGCGACCTTAGAATATTTACGTGTAAATACCCGTTAAATATACCATGTTATAAGTCCTTAAAACGTCAGCTCTATTCTATAAATAAAATATTAAATTTTAGTGCCACTTTTACGACCTTAGCTTGTACCCTGTCATAGTGCCAAATGCAACGACCAGAAAGTAATGAGAGATTGTAATGACAATATGAAAATGTTTATGATCATTTTATACCTAGGAACGGTTTATGATCGCCACGCGTCGGCGGGTGCATACTTTTGTACTTCAATTCGTTATTCATACCTAGTTTTAGCGCGGAATGTAAGAAGTTATCGTTGTTTTTAATCTTTTTTTTTTTGCCACAAATCAACAACAAAAAAGCGGCCAAGTGCCGCCAGTCAACAACAGGTACGAAGAAATTTAACACCAGTCTAATAGCCCCTTCATCTTTCGCTCTCCTCTCTTCGATCAGCTCGCACGACACACCATGGGAACGGTCTCGTGCGCCGAGGTGCGCGGTAGCACAGGAGCCCTTTCTGTGTGCGTTGCCGTGCGTCGTCGTCGGCTGTGCGTGATGATCTGCAGAACCACGCACCGTAGGAAGGCAGCATTTGAGTGGTGGACTCACTGTAATTAAATGACGCGTCCTCAATGGGCCTAATACGATTGTTATGCGCAGAGGTAACAGTTTATCATCTGGGTGTTTCACTTACATAGCACACACATTTATATCAACTATCTGGTTCCCATAGTACAAACGACCTTAATATCTACCCCCTTACACTACATCAATGTAAAATGAAATTGCTTTCTTTTCTTCAACCACTTTCCTACGATCAAACAGAAAACCTCCTGATAGTACTAGTTTAACATTTTAAAGTCACACAATACACCCCTCTTCAACCAAACACTAACTCACCTTCACACACACACCCACACCCACACGCACACACCCTCACACTGGGAACTATCTATGTAATGACCAGGCTCGGTTGAGACTGGTTCCTACCAGTCTCAACGGAGGCTGTTTCTACAGGATAGCTCTTCACACACACCCTCACACTCCCCTCCACACAGGAACATTCAGGTGTATCACAGTCACTCTCTGTGCTGGAGTGTCTTAGCTCCCCGTTACTCTTAATCCCATTAGGCACCTATAATATATGTAATGGCTCCTCTGTTAGTTTTATTTTTTCTATTAAGTTAAATTCTTAGTTTTATGTTTTTATCTAAATGTTAAATTCCTAATTGTTTATGAGAAACAACATTCAGGTCTATGAGGTGGGCGTTGATAGCTGCGTCACAGTTTTTATAACTATTGTGGCTATCATCGTACCCTTCTGTTTATACTCCCCTGTGTTATTTGTTTCCCCAATAAATATTTTGATTGATTTTTTGATTGAAACTCTACTTAATTTGGGGCTAGATAGTGTTGTGTAACACCGGCCTGCGCACACATAAGTCACTGGCGTCGGCGATCAGTGAAACGCTGTCAAATTTGACAGCGATAATTGACAGCGTTTCACTGATCGCTATCGCCAGCGACCTAGGTGTGCGCAAGCCTTTCAACCAGGACATTCAAAGTACAAAATGCCTAATTCTTTATAAAAGGGCTGCGTTTAATTTCGCTAAAACCTTGCCATGAATCATCAGCGAACAATGTAGGCGCGGGTGTGTTCGCAGGCGGACGATAATAACTTGCAAATGACTATTTAGTCACAGCTCAACCCCTTTTGTGATACGAGATATTTTTATAGCGATACAATGGAACGAAATGATTCATAATTCATTGAATTAGGGAGAATACTTGAGTTGACAACCCTTAGGGTATAAAGGTTCTCGAACGGCGACCACGCAACGGAATACGAGGCACAGGACAAACGAATCCTCTGTGTTTTTCTGCAATATTATGCATGTATTATTTAATTAACATATAAACCTTCCTCTTGAATTACTCTATCTATTAAAGAAAACTGTTTTAAAATCCGTTGCGTACTTTTAAAGATTTAAGCATACATAGGGATAGACAACGACAGCAACTTTGTTTTGTACTTTTATTGATGAAGTGATAGTGATGATTAGTACAACTTTATCTAGCCCAAAAGTAAGCAGAGCTTGTACTATGGAAACCAGATAACTAATAAAATACTTACACACATATATTTTTGTAAATACATACTTAAAACTCATTATAACACCCAGACAGAAAACAAACATCTGATATTCACAACACAAATATATGTTCTTGGTGGGGATTGAACCCGCGATGTACGGCGCAGAACGTAGAGCTGAAAGGCTATCCACTAGCCAATCACATTATACATATACCTATACAGTAGTGGTACAAATATTGAACAGAAAACTGAGTAAAAGAAGCAGCTACACACACATACTACATACTGACGTATAATATCAGTTCCTGTTCGGTATCGGTCGGTTCGGAAGGGAACCCCTTTGTGCTTCAGCATTGTCGCGCAAGTGCTGCTACCCTGACATGTGGGGTGTGTCCATATTACGTAGACAATTTTGATCCCAATAATATTTATGCATGGTGTTTTTTTTGTACAGCTGATAGAACAAGCATATGGCCCTATAACCATCGCCTATAACGGAGCATTGCCTTTGCAAGGAACGTGCCCTACGATGCACTGCCCTGCGTCCATCATCTTGAAGCATACAGATTTTCAGCTTCACGTGCCAGTAATTTCAACGGCACCCACACCCTTCATACCGAAACACAGCGATGTTGCTTCACGGCAGAAATAAGCATGGTGGTAGTACTTCCCCGCACGAGCCCTTCACTTCTACTTCGTTTTAGGCTACAAAAGCTAATACAACCCTTCGAAAATAGAACATTGTGATACAATTTGCAACTTGTGATACAAGTTGCAAATTGTATCACAATTTGACAAGTTACAAGTGTGCTATTTTGACGGTTTATATGCCCGAGGCTGATCTGAGAGTGTCATCAATGCATTATGTGCTTACAACACTACCGAACGAGAAAGTACCTAAGTAAACAAACATTTTTAAATTGACGAATCCCCATGATTATATGGCATAAGACAAACGTGCTCTAGCACTGTTAAAGCACGTGCTATCAATTAATTGTGCTAATAAAATCAAAAAGAAAAGTACACGTAATCTGTACACCCACGTAAAGGAAACGTCTAGGGTTGTCGCGTCGCGAAAAGGCCTGTCTTGCCAGACAGGCATTGTGGCGTGTATCAGGCTTTACGCAAGTAGTATTTAAAAATATGAGTACGTACTCACTGGAGGGTCGCTTGTATTCAGCCTTAAGGTAAACAAAGAAAACGGTAAATGACGGATGCAAGTACTATACGAATCTCCAAGGGTGAAATCTTTTTTACGTACTACGTAATACGGTACCTACCTAGTTTAAGATGTTAGTAGTAGAGCTCTTTGTGTGTGGCTCGTCCGGGGAAGTACTACCATCATGCCTATTTCT
This sequence comes from Thera obeliscata, assembly GCA_947578465.1. Classification (NCBI taxonomy): domain Eukaryota; kingdom Metazoa; phylum Arthropoda; class Insecta; order Lepidoptera; family Geometridae; genus Thera; species Thera obeliscata. The sequence goes on along the minus strand of OX387912.1, from coordinate 13,302,891 downwards.
GCCGTGAAGCAGCATCGCTGCGTGTTTCAGTTTGAAAGGTGTTGGTGAAATTATTGGCACGTGAGGCTGAACATCTGATGTATGCCTCAAGTTGATGGACGCAGGGAAGTGCACCGTAGGGCACGTTCCTGACGTGCGTGACCTACGAGGCAATGCTTTGTTATAGGCGATGGTTACCACTTAAGGTCAGAACAGCCGTATGCTAGTTGTATAAAAAAATATATACTTTTATAATTATTTAGAAAAAAAAGGCTAAAAAGAACAAAATCTAAAAGATAATGTATAATAGCACTACAGAACTGAACTCTAGTGGTCTTAATATCTTCTTATCGTGTCATTGGTTCTTTCAAAACAGTGTGGTGAAAGGATTTCAAATGCTCACTCAAAAGTAAAGTGGTAGTATAAAAATCTGTCAAAAGATAATGAGTGTGATATTGCCATCTCTTACCAATGGATATTGACAAAAAGAGACAGGGCTAGTCATAATTTTAAAGCGCCCTCTAAGTTTATAAATTGGGATTAAACTTTTTGTAATTCGTTACTGCGCAAAATATAACAAAATTATTCACTTCAAAATATTACATTTTCGTTGAAAATTATATTTCAACCAGCAAATACCGCGATTCGGAAAATTAAATTAAACTGAAACTCACCCCTTTGGCCAATTAAACTGAGATCAAAGCAAGGCCCAGCGACCATTTTGTTCTATTTTTTCTCCATTGCACCAAAAGTATGCAATAAAATAAAATTATGGTTTTTAATTTTGCAGTACTGGCCCCTAATGAAAGGATGGTAGGAGGGACAACTTTATTTTTGTTTATTATACGATTAAAAAGAGTATATTAAGAGGCGTTATTTTTGCTGCTTGTTTTGTGTATGTAATGCAGTTGTCATAGGCTGAGGTCAACACTCAACATCAGGTGCCAATCTTCTTGTTTAGGTAGGTATTTTTAAAAGTACTGTGTGGGGGGTCTAGAAGGTAGTGTCCCCGCCTTCCGATCCTCCAGTCGTGGGTTCAAATCCAGTCGTGTGCCACTGAGTTTTTCTGTCCAAAAATGTATATGCACATTGCCAGGACTCTCAAACAGTGAAGGAAAACATCGTGAGGCATGTCGTAGAACCTTAAAAGTTCTAAAATAAGTGTCAATTGTACGAACGGAACCTCTTTGAGGTGCACTTCATTTTTAAGTAATAGTTTTTATTGTGCAAATAAATGCCTGTCTATGTCAAGTTTTCCGGTTTTACTTTGTATTTTCCAAGTAAAGTTAAAAGGAAGTAAGGCAGCATTTTCACATAAAGACGCCATGACCGATCACACGCGCTAAGGAAGATACTGTCAAGACGCATGGTTTTATCGCCGTCATTTGATAAATCGTACGCGGAACTCGATTCATCTATAACCTACAACACGCTCATTACAGCTTTGGGAACTGCGTTTTCTTGTTAACCACGACCGCTATCGTCTGTTCTTCTAAGTTTTGACAAAGTCAAAGTATATTTATTTACACACAGTTTTACACACACACATACAGTTTTATACTTCTGCATTCTGTTCGTTTACATTTGTTTTATATACCCTTTTACCTTGTTCCCATATAAATTGACATATTTTGAATTTTTGAAAAAAAAAAATCACAAAAATTACACAGCTTTACACACACACAGACAGTTTTATACTTATCTGCAGTCAGTATCGTTTACACTTGTTTTTATATAACCTTTTACCTTGTTCCCATATAAATATATTTTGAATTTTTGAAAAAAAAATGAAATTTGCAAATATGGGGTTGATAATGGTATTAAGTTAAATATCCAGTGTATTCTATTTGGAGGAACAGCAAATTTATATCTTCTTCTTCTTCCTGCCCTTATCCCACTTTATGTGGGGTTGACACAACATGTCTTCCTCCTCTATTCTTCTCTGTCAGCCGTCATCTCTGCATTCACTCCTCTCTTATCCATGTCATCTTTCACACAGTTCATCCATGTTTTCCTTCAGAATGCTAACCTTCATATAAATTCTAAATTAGTTTTGTAGATTGTTACGGCGATGAAAACACGGACGCCGCTCATACCGCCATAGAGTGCATCTCTATCTCGTCGCTCCATTACAAGCGGCAATTTATCAAAACGCCATTAATCTTGCGAAAAGAACTGCATTAGACTGCAGACCACAGCCTCGGCCACTACAGCTGGGTCACTTTCTTTGGACAGTTATTCCTGTGTAAGAGCATTCATACACGGTTGCATCGCCCCCTATGTTTCACCTCGATGCGGTTAAGCTCAAATCAGTTACTATAGTAAGTACTATTTCAAATGTCTTTATAACGAACTATAGTACCTACCAATTAACTCCAGTCATAACACGGTCGAAACATCGGGAAATAAGAGAGGTATAAACGCGATAATTACCCATTTCTTCCATATAATAGATTGACTTGCCTCTCAGCTCAGTTGGTAGTTAGCTCTGCCTTCTGCTTTCTACGAGGCTTAGTTCACGTGCTATTTTCATGCAAACTTTGTCACCCCTTTTCCATCTCTTCTTGCGCTTTTTTTTGGGAGCGCTTTCCTTTCAAAGATGCGTGTGCTTGAAAAACCTCTAGACTCTGAGCAAGCTCTGGGCGTTTTCAGAGATTTCATGATGAGTCAGTGAGAGGACTTCTAAGAGGCCTGCGCACACCTAGACCGCTGGCAAACGCGATCAGTGAAACGCTGTCAAATTTGACACCGATATTTGACAGCGTTTCACTGATCGCTACCGCCAGCGAACTAGGTATGCGCAGGCCTTGAATTATAAACATAGATCTGTGTTACTAAAGTAAACTAGCCGATATGTGACTGAGCTGTGACCGCAGTGATTACTTTCTTGCTGGCAGGGGGCGCTCATTGGCGATCAACGGGGTAGCTTCTCCGGGCAATTAGGGGTTTTATTAGAACCTCCCAAGGTTTTTCATCAACTTATTTTCCACAGAAAAGAATCACTAAAAAATGTGGAGCTTTTTAAAATAGTTCGACTGGCAGTATTTCCCATTTAGCTGCTGTTATTTTAGACAAGAAAAAAAGTTATTTCTATACGTTTAAAGATGTGTCTGCAAAAGGTTTTAGGCAAACTTACTAAAATTCTATCATATGTACCTATTAATAGCATCACGTAAATTAGCGGCATCAATTACAAAGAAGCCCCGAAACATTAAAAATCACATGCAATTATGAAAACTTACCCCTAACGCCGTAAAGCCTGGTGCACATCTAAGCGCTCTGCGGTGGCGATCAGTGAAACGCTGTCAATTATCACTGTCATATTTGACAGCGTTTCACTGATTGCCATCGCTGCTTCTTCTTCTTCTTCTCACGTGTCACTGGTTTTCAGAACCAAGTATGGTGAAAGGGTTTTAAGTGCGCCTCAAAGAGGAAAAAAACCGCTGCACGCTTAACTCTGTAAAACTCATCGTCATTAAATATAATCAAAGGCTTTTTATTGGCATTCCCATTTTTCAGCAACATCGTAAACCTATCGCAAAGAGTTGGAACATCTGCATATCGAAGCGCTTATTAATCGAGCGCCGATCTTCAGCTATGCGAAAGTTTAACGGAATGCTCCGTCCAAGTTGTAGTTCGGGAACTGGTGGTTAGTTTTGTATAGTTAATAGAAACAGAGACGATCGAAAGAACATAGAAAGAAAGAGGAGAGAACGAAGTAAAAAAGAATAAAGACAGAAAAGAAGAGGCAGGAGAAATAAACATGTCGTACTAAAAACGTCCTTTGGTCCCTGACGGACGGCGGTCACGGGGCCGCCCTAGTAATCGTTGGCGGGACGATATCGACACCTTTGAGAGGGGATGGTGGATGGACCTTCTTTGGGGGCCCAGCAGTGGGACAAAATAGGTTAAGTAAAAATAGGTTAAATAAACAAACAAACGAGTAACATTTAAAATACATTTAATTATGTTCAAGCTTCACAGCTCAGTTGTTAGTAGTGTACAACAGTACCAACTTAGGATTTGATTATAGATTAAAGGGCACTGTGGACCGATGACATTGTTAAGATTGCAGGAAGTCGGTGGATGGAAAGGGCACAGAATTGTTCTTCCTGGAAATGTGTAGGAGAGGCCTATGTGCAGTAGGGGACTTCTTCGGGCTGGTGATGATGATGATGAATCGCATATCTTCATGCGCTCAACACGTACTTTGGCTTATGCTAATGATGATTACGTAAAATGTATGTTCACTACACGCTTCTAGATTTCTAAATCCTTGAGTTACGCTTTAGATTTCTGAGATCTCTTTTGAATTTTATTCCAAAATAGTTGACTTTAAAATAAATGCAGAAAATGTAGAAGGGGATTGTTGTTCCCAGAATTTTGATTAATTCACCATCAGTGCACTTCCGCAGGCTGATGTTGATATAAAACTAGGCTGACATCGTCGATGTCAGCCTAGTTTTATATCAACAGTTATATTTCCGCCAGCTCCACCACTACAACAGGCTTAAGGCCTCGATCCGCTAAAGATCTAAATTCAACAAAATGCCAACTCTCCTTATAACATCGGAAGAATTTTAACGAGACCCCTAACTTGTTTATAAATTGAATTTCGAACGTAACAGCTTGTTGCTTGTATAGATTAAGTTTGAAAAAGTTGTTTGGGTATTTGGTCCCTAATAAGGTAATTTTGTTAAGCGTCGCTTAAACTGGCATTGTGACTCGATTTGCGGGTGGAGTTTTGATTTGATTTGACGGTTTCGTCAACTTATAAGAAGAAATGTTTATAAAGTGGCTCTTATGATGAACAAGATGAGGCGTAATAAGTATCGGATGTTATGCGGAGGGATGAAAGTATAAACTAAGTACCTATACAGCCATTCACATCCATATCTAACACTACTCTCGTAGTACCTATACTACGAGAGTAGTGTTAGATATGGATGTGAATGGCTGTTATAGAAGAGAGGTTGACTAACCGCCCGGTAACACTAATGAAAAGATCGATGAACTCTGTCGACATGAGCAAAAAAGGAGTAAGCCCTAAACCCTAAGCTGATGAATGATAGAGGTGAGTGGAAGAAGAAAACCTGTAGTGCCGACCCCTTGCAGCATGGAATGAGGGCAAGATGATGATATTTTATCATATTGAAAAGTGTTTTAGAACGTTTTTTATTATTTAGTTAGCTGCATCGACACGACGAAGAGATTGTGGTCAGGTTTACGCGATGAAGCAAGGTAAAGTTACTTCATTTAAGCCTAAGTAGAAACTGTCTTCATAGCCAAACTGCTGAACCGATTTTTATAAAATTTCTATGGAATCAATCTAGAAGTATAAATTTTCTGATGTTTATTTTCAAATTGTTTCAATGACAAAGATAAGCGAAAGCAAATATTATAAAAATGGAGAGCCTCCTTTTTTATTTAAAGTCAGTTAAAAATACTCAAAAAGTTTTTTAAGACATGATTAATAATTCAAGGAAAATACTTACCAACTCCACCCCTTGTAATCAAGAAAGCAAAGGAGCGTAAATAAACTGATTGATAGACTTAACCCTCTTCCTGCTGACGTCAGCTCCAAGATATCTTACTTTCCTTTTAGCAAGGCCTTTTAATTTGGGTTAAAAATATTGAAGCTCAATTTTAGTTTCGAAGAAGTTAAATTGAATTAATATTTAATATAAAAAAATCTGATTTGCTAAATTTGGCTTTGTATTATGGCTGGGCAAGTTTAAATGAAACTTTAAATATATTTTACTAATATCGTTACCTGGAACATCATCATCGTTAGCCTAAAGAAGTCCACTGCTGGACGTAGGCCTGCCCTGTACATTTCCAGGAAGAAACTGTTAGAACCATTAAAGTTATCTATAATTTTAGGTTCTACACTATACTTTTTATGAATTCTAAGTTTTAGTAGAAGCTATCCAGTTAATACGTCAATTTGTATTATTAAATACTAGCGATCCACCCCAGTTTCACCGTCTTTGCACCAGTGTCATGTTTCCATCCGTACAAAGCCGAGGCAGATCGCTAGTAAATATTTTATTGTTTTATAGAACTAGCTAATAGAACAAGAATATGGCCCACTTGATCTTTACTGGTAACCATCGCCTATAACAAAGCATTGCCTCGTAGGTCATGCGCGTCAGGAACGTGCCCTACGATGTACTGCCCTGCGTCTATCAACATGAGGCATACAAGATGTTAAGTCTCACGTGCCAGTAATTTCACCGGCACCCAAACCCTTCAAATCGGAACACAGTCATGCTGCTTCACGGCATATATAGGCATGGTGGTAGTACTTCCCCGAACGACCCCTCACAAAGTGCTCTAATACTCCCACAGGAATAATGTAGCGTTCTACTGGTGAAATAATTTTAGCAGTATTTGAGTTTATAGAAGAAATGGACGACCAAAGAAAAGATGGATGGACTGCGTCAAGGATGACATGAGCAAGAAAGAAGGAGCACTGAGATGACGAATGATAGAGGTGCGTGTAATAGCCCCTTCTCACCGTTGCGTGATATCGCGCACCAGCTTGCACCAGCTCGCACCAGCTCGCACGACACACCATGGGAACGGTCTCGTGCGCCGAGGTGCGCAGTAGCACAGGAGCCTTTTCTGTGTGCATTGCCGTGCGTCGTCATGCACGGTGCGTGATGATCTGCAGAACCACGCACCGTAGGAAGGCAGCATAAGAAGAAAACCTGTTGGCCCGACCCCAAGCAGCGTTTGATAGAGGCAGGAAGATGGTGATTTGAGTTCGTTGGTTACATACAAACCATTCCTCTTTGTAATATTAGTTTAGATAGTCATGTACTACTTATTAGTAACCACCAACAAATCATAATTATGATAATAGACATATGAGTACTCTTAGATTTACATAATTAAATTTATTGTCAGTTCAATTAGTGTGATTTGTGGACATTGGCAGTAAACTACCGTTAAATTATAGCTCGTTAGTTAAACAGACAACAATTTAACAAATACTTAGCCAGAAAAACTGGAAAACTATAAATAAAAAAGTAATATCTAGTCGGATTAAAAAGTGATCAGGCTTTTCACGGAATTAACTCTCATTTTCAACGATATAGAAAATTATGATAACGATTAGAGGGGTATGCTAGTTTCCCTATACCGTGATAGAATCACAAATGAGGAAAGCCTTTGAAGCCACTGATTTATGTGATTCGCTGAATTAATTAGTTGAACTGGCAATAGGCCTAGGCCTATAGCTCACTTATAGCTTACTCACTTCATTCTCAACCCACGACTACGGAATGAAACACCGGTTCAAAATGAAATCATTTATTTTTCATGAATGGTATATGTAAGCACCACACATTCCCCACTGCTTATATAGCTGGGTTGCAAAAACTGTGGGTTCATAAAATAGAAGTTATAAGTTTTCCTCCACCCGGTAGACCGACGATAGGAAGAAAGTGGATGAAGAAGACTCAGCCCTTTCTGGAAAGTCTCAAAATTATCAGCCTGAAGAACTCCACCACTGGACATAGACCTTCCCTATACATTTCCAGGAAGAACGATTCAGTCTATAAGGACGAAAGCAAAATGTAGGACGCCCATCCAGGGAGTCCTACATTTCGCTTTCTGGTTCGTGGTCGCCATTCGAGAACCTTTATTCCCCGACTATTTTCGGTTCTACATGGTTTTACAAGCTATATGACCTGCTCTGGAAAGTATGGGGAAGGCCTATTTCCAACGGTAGACTTCATCAGGTTGATGATAATATCATGCTTATCGATCAAATTCAAACTTTTACAAAAGCACAAACCTCGTCACATCATTACCGACCCCATTACGAAACGTAATAGAAATCGGATAGAATTCCGTATCCATAGTACAATTACAGTCTTTATTAGGAAGGAACCAAATTATGACCCACAGGGTCCGATGTCAGAGGTATTAGAGTAAGCTATAGAGGTGCATTGATCAAAATGTTGCCATCTTAAGTATATCGTGCAATACGATAGGTTACTCTTTGTTGATTTAAAAAAAAACAAATGAGTTGCTACTTTACAACAAGTATAAATACTCAAGTACAGTCTAGTCTAGAGCATAATGTGTGATATGACAGAAGATGGTTTTTGAATTGAAATTGTAAGTTCTAAGAACTTGAGAAACTAAATTCATGGCCAAAGTGCGGAACCAATTTTGATTATATTTCTATGGGACCAATCTGGAAGCCTTTACCTTTACAAACACATAACTGTAAATTTTTTTTATGATTATTTTCAACAAATTTGAGAACTGAAGACTTCGTGTGACGACGCGCGCGACGGTTGAATGTGGTTGAACTACATGCCGTTACACGAAGTTTTCAGTTCATACTCGGAGCTTCAAGATTAGTGATGTAGCTTATTATTATTCTTAGGGGTCAATCAACCTTGACGGTTCGATCCTCTTATAACTATTAGTGAGTAAATTATGTGAAAGCCTCGCCCTATAAGGAACGGACTTTCACCCAAGCTGTATGTATGTTATGATTTGGAGCTTTCGGATTGTTTCTAGTCTTTAGTGGTTCTTGTAGGGTTGCTCAGAAAGCAAGGCTACTACCAATAGACCACTAGTGCACCCATGGATTTTTTTGTTCAAAAAATGTACGACAACAATGCTAGTGCTCTCAATCGGTGAAGGAAAACATCGTGAGAAACCCATGGCTTAGTCAGCTCCGCACGTATTGACCATGTCTTTCCTGTGGATTAGGCTGACTAAGCTGTCAGGATGCTAGGCCAGCCTATTCTAAAATCCTGTCCCATCAGGTACTATAGCGTCCCGTAAGTGAGGGTATGAATAAACACCAGCCACCCCTGACGCTATTTAAATCATCTTCAAAATATACAAAAGCCTGTTTGTGGTTGTTTATAAGGCACGTTTCAGAGCCAGTAAAGCCATTATAAGTATACATTTTTGGTTCCTAATATGAAGTATGTACGTTACTGCTGTCAAGCTAATTTCGAAAACCACCTGCCAAACTGTGACAGACGCCAAAAACTTCAGTCGTTTAAAAAACTAGTAATATGTCAAACTGCCCAGTTCCATACTCTCCCTACAACCTGCCATCAGTAATCCTAATTTGGTAAGAATCAAACTTAATCCATGTTATTGAACACGCACTAACCAGTTGAATTTGACATTGCATTCTAAACCTCTCTATACTTGGTGTGATTCGAAAACAGGACGTGGTCGAACCAAATAAATGAGATTTCACAATTACTTTCTAAACTTATTTGCCCTACGATGCACTGCCCTGCCTCGATCAGCATGAGGCATACAGATATTCAGCCTCACGTGCCAGTAATTTCCCCGGCAATCGCACCCTTCAAACCAAAAAAATATAGTTTTAAAAACAAAAAAAAACGCTTTTACAACTAATAGACCTAAAAAGTTAAAAATAAAACTGTAATAATCCATTGAAAAATTAATATTATTGTACAAAAAAGCGTGGGGTGCTTTTTATAATAACTTCATATATAATAAACTATTGATAAAATATTTACAACAATCAAAATTAAGCCCCCCACGCTTTTTGTACAAAAATATAAATTTTTCAATTGATTATTACAGCTTTATTTTTAACTTTTTAGTTCTAGTAGTTATAAAAGCGTTTTTTTTTAGTTTTTAAAACTATATATTTTTTTACTTTTTATTTTGTTCATTTTTAGGGTTCCGTAGCCAAATGGCAAAAACGGAACCCTTATAGATTCGTCATGTCTGTCTGTCTGTCTGTCCGTCCGTATGTCACAGCCATTTTTCTCCGAAACCGTGAGAGCTAGACTGATGAAACTTGGCGAGTAGATGTATTTTGTGAACCGCATTAAGATTTGTACATAAAAATAAAAATAAAACTATAAATTTCGGGGGTCCCCATACTTGAAACTGAAACTCAATTTTTTTTTTTTCGTTAAACCCATACGTGTGGTGTATCTATGAATAGGTCTTTAAAAATGATGTTGAGGTTTCTAATATAGTTTTTTTCTAAACTGAGTAGTTTGCGCGAGAGACACTTCCAAAGTGGAAAAAAGTTGGTCCCCCCCCTCTAACTTCTAAAGTAAGAGAATGATAATACTAAAAAAAATATATGTTGTACATTACTATTCAAACTTCCAGCGATATTTGGTTTGAACGAGATCTAGTCAGTAGTTTTTTTTTATACGTCATAAACCGTAAACCGCAATTTACCTTTCGACGAACTACAAGAACCTTATTATGATACATCAAGTAACATAATATAAAGGTTCTTGTAGTTCGTCGTGCTACGGAACCCTTCATGGGCGAGTCCGACTCGCACTTGGCTGCTTTTTTTTATTTATTTTTTTCATATTATTGCATTGTCATCGACCTTTGACAGGTGTGCAAAGTTTGAATCAAATCTGATCCTTCAAAGTAGGACAAAATCGAGCTCAAAGGGGTCGGTTACATACATACATACAGGTGAAGCTAATAAAAGCGTTATAAAAACAGCGATGGTGCTTCACGGCAGAAAAAGGCATGGTAGTAGTACTACGGCGGACGAGCCCTTCACAAAGAGCTCTACTACTGCTAATGTATGGTCAATCAGCACTATCTAGCGCCAAATTAAGCAGAACCAGATAGCTGGTATAATACTTAGACAAAGGACACACGGACAGACGGACACAGGACGAACACAGAACGGACAGCCAAAGACAGGCGGAGAAGGTAGGAACACCAACAATAACCTAGAAGCAGCATAGAGAGGAAGCTAGAAAAAGCATTAAGTTGATGAAATTAAAAAATATGATTCCTGATAGCTTCCAAACTAGCACATCAGCCAGTGAGACCAAACACGAATAACCCCATGTAACTTGACCCAAGAAAACTGCCAGCAATCGCGTAATTCTTGTAAACAAAGCATTAATCACAGCATTGTTGCAAAACACGCGATTATGGCCCTAATTACTATCGTGTTACGATCATCAAGAACCATTAGGTCAGGTGTCTTGCTGGTAACGATGGATGCCATTAGGAGGCTCAAGAACCTCTCACTTTGAGGTAAATCAAGCTTTAACCCTTCGTTTTATCCAGAGTTTAATTAATTTTGAATTGGTTACGGACTGGTGTTGTTTTGAATACCTTTAAAATTATTTAAGAAAGTATAAGGGAAGATAAGGGAAAAGGGAATAAGTGGGCGAGACTTGCAAGGAACCGAAAAGAATGGCGCAATAAAGAGAAGGCCTATACTCAGCAGTGGATACAAACAGGCTGAGATGATGATTATGACGATAAAGAAAGTATCAAATTTTTGAAAATTAAGGAATTTACAACACATTTTGTGTTTACCGCACTCGACTTTTTTAATCGTTTTGTAAAAATAAACATTGTAGTAGTTTAGAAACGATAAAAACTGGCAACGGCAAGCTTTGCCTTAAGTCGTGCGCACTGGCGATTGATGAAACACTGTCAAATATCGCTGTCATATTTGACAATATTTCACTGCTTGCCCCCGCAGAACGCTTTCATTCTAGGCTATTCTACGTAAATATTGTAGTCTATGTTTGAGTTGTTAATGAATACTGCATTTCAAAACTCCAATACTTTTCTCTCCTTTGTTGCCCATGGTCCCTGTGATAGTCCCTGGAAGGTACCACGGGAATTATTTTACCCCTGAATTTTGTATAAGCCAACTAATTTAAAAAGGTATAATAACTTAACTGTATATCTAGAATCAGTACCCGAAGTCCCAGTGCATTTACAACATTTCGTTACCAAAATTAAATGTGGTATCCGTTTCGCCTATTTGTCTCTGTCCATTGTATGGAAAAAAGATGAGACAAAAACTCTAACTACGTATTAGTATTTTTGCCGTCTCATATTTTCACCATACAATAGAGAGAGACAAATAGGCGAAACGAAAACAACATTTGGTAACGAAATGTGGTAGCAAAACTCCGACTTCGGGTACAGGACGATAGGTTGTATCCGTAGCTTCGGATATCCACAATTCGTTAGCACCCGCATTATAGAGGATAATTTATTTTTATTGCTAACCAAAGGAGGCTGTGTTTATTGCCAACTGCATTTACCTGGCTAAGCCTCTGATTATTAGAAACAGCTAGTTCAATTGTGGTGGAACTTCACTGCTATTTTTGTTTTTTAAAGCATCGTACAGAAAACCTCTGATTTACACCTGTCAAGGTTGGCTGGTAGAAAATGCAGTCTAGCATTAAGCACTCCTATTGTAAAATATTTTTGGTGCAATAAAGAATTAAATAAATAAAAAATAGAAAACGGTAGGAACCAAGTCGTGGTTTGTTGCCTGTTCTTCTAGGTTTGGTCGCGTTGAACTGGCACTTAGACTCGCCTAGCTTTAGCCACCTAGTTTCAAAGCTATCCTTGTGATACTTCTTCTTCTTTTTCTAATAAAGATGATTTTGAATTTGACTAACCGAACGAACTATGAAAAGACTCTTGGTGTCATCTTCCCGCTCCAACCCCATAAGGCTTGCGCACATCTAGGCGATGGCAATCAGTGAAACGCTGTTAAATATCGCTGTCAGATAGCGTTTTACTGATCACCATCGCAGAACGCTCAGATGTGCATGGCTTTAGGAACATTATTGGCTTTCGCTACAAAAATGTTATTATTATGTTATTAACATAATAAGCTCGTTTTCCTATACCGAGCTTGGTAGGAAAAGAGGCTTACATCAAAATTATGCTTTTGCGTGCAATTTAAGAAAGAAAGAAAGAAAAATTCATTGATTTATTTAAATTTATTTATTTTATTGACCTTATGTTATCTAATTAATAACTAATTACAATTTAAGTTTGTTGCTTGCAATAATTCATTATCTAAGTTGCTTTTATATCTATCAAAATTGAAAAAATTTGTGAGCGGAAGTTGTTTGACGGTGGTCTACGTCTTAAGTTGGACTGTGGATGCTGATGATAACTGACCAGCTGTTCTACTCCGTCTATGGCCTTGCCAAAATTTATAAAGGGCGGCGTGACCTCGGCCATTTGTAAGGCTTTCGGGGTAGTTCAGCGGAATGCAGCGGGACTTTCGGTAATGAAATTGGATTTTATACCAACGTATGTGAATGGAATGACCATCGATAAATACTTACTTTAAAAACACTATTGCGTCCATCCATATAAATCTTTTTTATATACAACTAGCTGCTCGAACAAGCATATGGCCCACCTGATGTTAAGCAGTAACCATCGCCTATAACAAAGCATTGCCTCGTAGGTCACGCACGTCAGGAACGTGCCCTGTCCATCAACTTGAGGCATACAGATGTTTAGCCTCACGTGCCCTAATTTACCGGCAACCACACCCTTCAAACAAAAACACAGCAATGCTGCTTCACGGCAGAAATAAGCATGGTGGTAGTACTTCCCCGGACGAGCCACACACAAAGAGCTCTACTACTACTACTTTCTACTTTCTTTCTTTCTTTCTAAACCAGTGTGGTGAAAGGATTTCAAATGCAGCTAAAAGAGCACACGAACGTACACCCTGTATAAAAAAGATCCATAGTAACATTTGACATTGCATTTTCCATAATGCATTCTTAAGCACCTTTCACACAAAACGACTAACCCCACACCACGACAGATGTTCGAGAGGGCTCGTGTGAAGAGCCCTTCACAGCTGTGACTAGCGGCAGCACTCGGCGCCTCTCGCGGCTGATTATGGAACATTACGGCTCGATGGGGGAATGCAGGTGGTAAGTGAAGCTTTTACAATTGTATTGTACCTATTTTGCTGAATAGTGAGAGTACTTACCAGGTACTTGACTACCTAGACTTACAGAATCATTGTTATTAAAAATGTATGATGGTGTAGTTTTTACGCGTGCCGATGTAAGTATGAGGCCCTTTGTGCCCTTAACAGAACAATCCTAGATAAAGATAGATAAAACCTTTATTTGTCTTAAACACGCACACACGTCTTATACGAATTTAAAAATTTACCAAAAAAAAGCACGAGTAATTGAAACTAAAATCATAAATTGAGAGATGGTGTACCTACCTATGTGTTGCAGCTAGACAAAAGGTTAATAGCTCAGTACTAATAACACGACAATTATCTATTAAATACAGGTAGAACTCTGTTTATCTTTATAACACGGAAAACAATAATCTATGCATTACGACGCTATCTTTTTATCCCTGACTAGTGATGTGTCTCGTTGCCTGGTCCCAGTAGTGATGTCCTATTCCAGCCAACAATACATAACCATTGTTGCTGGCTGGCTGTGCTTGGGCCAATCTCTCGCTTAGTGTCTAAGTAATTATGTCTGCGCGTATACCTATTTGTTTATTACTAACATAGTTTCTAAGTTAATTTGTCGTGTTAGTAACCCCTATAGATCAAGGTCTGAAATAAAAAGTTTTTTTTTTTATTTGAATTGTTCGAGAGAAATGCAGGTTCACAGCCATCCCACCTCGTCCTGGTATAATATCTCCAAAAGTGATATATTCCCCTTCTCCCCAAACGACAACAACGAATATTAAAAGCAAGTATAAAACTTGAAAAATCCCCCATATCATTAGACTGAAACCGTAAACCCTCCACCCTCATCTATCTTAATTCACTTACGACCCTATTCTCGGACTGTAAATCTCGAATTATTCTCGAATCACGGCGTCTCAGTGAAATGAGTCGAAGAATAATCTGGTTAGCGCCCTTCGGAAACGGATAGTTTGAGTAGTGGTGGAGGTTACGCCTACGACGCACTGCGTAACATTCTTTAAAAAAAATGTTTCCATATGGCATCTCATCCAGTCATCATTCATCCAGTTCGTGGTACCAACTAGTGAGTGATAGTAGGTATCTACAAAATATTGTAGAAAAAAACAAAGTACTTACTTTAAAACCTTATTAAAAGATACGTGTTAGAAACAAACACTCGACAACCTCTCACTGCTCTTAAAATACCTTGGCGTAGATAAAACTTAGCGAAACAATATCATAAATGGCGCAAAACACTCTAGAGCGAGACCAAACAATAAAGAAATAGTCAGACTGTAAATCATTTCTTACATCAAAAAACATCGTATTGGGTGGCCGAGAGCAAAGGCGTACAACCCCATAAGTCTATTTTAATAAAATACTTGTATCATTTTAGATGCGCGAGAAGTATAAGCGCATAGCACTTGTTCGTCACATTACTGGCATCGTAAAACACGTAAAAGTCAGTAAAAGTGCAAGTTGGCGCGTTTTGGTACTTGCCTGTGACAAATGCGCGCGCTGTAGGATTTATAGGGTTGCCAGTTTGGCAACGAATAAAATGGCAACATGAAGTGTTTTAGTACTTTTGAAATGAGTAATTTTAATATCAGTAGTTGGTAAACTGCAGTGTTTGTTTGAGAATATAGCTGTATGAGTTTATTCGTTGTGCAATTATGTAACCTGTACCTGTCGTATATTGCTTTGTTCTCTAAGTAGATGGTGTTCTCGCTAAGCTTTATACTTTGGCACATAATAAATCAAGCCGAGAACTAAATCACTTCCATTTTCTGTCTCTAGCCTCGTTAGTCGAAAGTATATTGATAAGTTTATTTAGAAAAACGGGTTTCATAGCTCAGATTCTATTAAATCTGCTTACTGCGCTGTTGTGGGTTCGATCTGTAAACAAACTTTTTTTTGTTAATTTTTTTGATAAACATAGATAATTGGTTCTGTGCACTGAATTTAAAGGTCTTAGAAAAATTGCCTAAAGCTCCATAAAAATTGGCCTGTATTTTATTTGCGTTAAGAATAAACAAGCCAGCTTCAACCCACATCACCTCAACATATTTCAACCCGACCGCATTGTTCCCAGGTTATCTATAAAAATAAAGGACCGATCCATTATCCATTAATCTCGTATAGTCGACACCCCTGTACGAAGTGAATTTATAGCATCAAGTACTTGCCCAGTTTTGATAAATGTGTTTTTAGGGCTTGTTACTCGGAATAGTTGCGCGGTTTATTTATTTTATGAGTTGCCGACTTTTACTGCTTAGCAGAGAATACGAGTGACTGATTGATTTCAGAAATACCTTACGAAATTCCTTAGTGGACAGACATAATAAAAGGAATTCGTTTTCTGTCATTTTGGGACAAAATTGATCCAAAATGGACAGATGCCATTAATTAAGAAGAAGTAAACATAATAAAAGATGAGTTAAGTTACAAAGTTGCATTTTTTAAATAATAAATTAGATGGTCATTTAAAATTAACAAATGCATTGGGTGCACTTTAAGCACTTTAAAAACTTCCAGAGAGACTCGAGCTGTCGAAACGAGAAGACGTAAATATAATACTAAAATCCAACACAATGATTCCCTGTGTCATTGATAAGTAACTACGAGTATTGATAAGTATCATCACTAGCTAGAAGTCCACTGCTGAATTATCAGGTCAGGAAGAATGGTTTTGAGTCCTCTTCATCCATTTAAGTCCATTGCTCAAATAACAAAGCAATGCCTCGTAGGTCAAGCACGTCCGGAACGTTCCTTCCAATGCACTGCCCTGCGTCCATCAACTTAAGGCATACAGATGTTCAGCCTCACGTGCCAGCAAATTCACCGTCACCCACGCCCTTCAAACCGAAACAGCAATGCTGCTTCACGGCAGAAAAATACATGTTGGTAGCACTTCCCCGGGCGAGCCCTTCACAAAGAGCTCTACAACTACAAAAAAAGCATTAGCATATCATTAGTTGATACGTACAATACATTCATTTGTTACTCCTCTAGTAGGATTCGTATTACATTTACATTTTGTTCTGCATCAATTGCATTTAGTCGCGACAAAGCTCTGGCATTGAGCGAATTTCGCAGACAGGCAACTTTACTAGCGCTTTATACTGAACTCGTCAAAGTCGTCCATCCAAAGAACCGGAGGAAATGATTAACGATCTCACGAAGCTTTGAGAGAACCCAATACTATCGCGTGAGGGTATTGAGGGGAACGAGTACAAAGGATTCAGCTTGTCAAGTTCCCTTTTACCAGCCAATTGGCTTCCAAATGCTGCTTTCGTTTCCTCTGTCCTCTTCTTCAATTTGAGAGCTAAGAACATAGTCTTCTTCTTCTTAATTATGTCATCTGTCCATTGGATAAATTTTGCCAGTGTCGAGTGATTACTTAACTAAACTAGTTTATAGTCAAGTCAGTCAATAGACAAGTCGGTCCTAATTGGCTTTGAAATTACTATTTTACTAATTACTATTTTCAATCAAATCAGTATATCACATAATACACTTTCATTCCAACTGCTCATACCTACTTTTAGCTAAGACCTCAAGAAATGTTGGTTAAAATACCACCGAAATTACACAGCAGAACTCAAAATAACACCAGAAAAACAATTAAAATTAAAAAGCTATGTGACTTCACAAAACGACAGAAAACGATTAGTTGCTATCTCTATTTATTGACATGAAAGTGTCGAAAGACTTTTAGACACTAAAAAGTGGGCAGGCATTATGAATGAGGAGATAATACTTTGGCAACGCATATTCGGTTATATGAATTCTATTACAGTAAAATAAACAGGAAGCGCTACCACAAAACAACTTCATAATAATGTCAACGTACAGCTGAAATATAGCGACGCCCCGCGGCGCGGCCTGGGCGGGCCTGAAATCCTATGATTCATGCTCTCTGCCTCTGTCATAGATGAAATAATATACGTGCATCGTGTAGTTTCACTCTGACGATATAAAACCGAATGTGACGGTCTGTAGGTATAAAAGAGCCCATATTATTATCGAAAAAAAAATCGGTTGTCTGTAAAGTCGGTTTACTGACGATAGTTGAACGTGAAAACGTCATACAACCTGCCCACGCGGACGCATCGTTCACTCAAGTAGGAGAAAGACAGATGTCGAACGCTGCCGAACGCGGACGCTGATTGTGCCTCTTTGTCGCTCGTTCCGCGCTCTCGCTTGCACTTCAAGCCTTAAATGGAACGCCTCAGAGCGAGGTAACGCCGCATGAATCATGTTTTTTCGTGCGTGCAGCCGGCTCCATCAAATTATAAGACGTTGTCACGTCAATAGCACATATTCAGATTGAATAGCTATCAGCAAATATGAATGTATAAGCTACGCGCACATCTAATTGTTCTGCGGTAGCGATCAGTGAAACGCTGCCAATCATCGCTGTCATATTTGGCAAAGTTTCACTGATCGACACTGCACGCAATGCTTTACGACATCAGATCGATAATGCAGATGGTTTACCAATCTATAAATCAAACCAACCCTCAAAACGATCGTCTAAATCCAGTCTTAATTTCTGGAAAGGATTCGCTTCAGACTGCTAGCTCTTATGTCCTTCTGGTAAGCGTCATTTTTCTTTGTCTTTAGGTACCTTGGGCTGTATTCTTGTGTACCTAAATTGTACAAACATTTAAAAGCCACCAACGGCTGCATTGATTTCTACCAAACAGGGCTATGAACCATCTCAGAATTACCAGCTTTCTAGCAAAAATATTGCACTCAAATAAATTAATATTGTGAACAATTCACACAGCACTATCTAGCCCCAAATTGAGCAAAGCTTGTACTATGGGAACCAGTTAGTTAGTACAATAATAATATAACACCTAGACAGAGAGATAAACATCTACGTTCAAATATTTCTCGGTGGGGATCGAACCTATGACCTACGGCACGGAAAGCAAAGCTACTACCAACTGAGCTGAGGGGCCATTCAAATCGGAATGAGTCTTACATTTTGGAGCAACAGACTACTAAGGCGTCCAACTTACAACACGCATCTTTTCAGGCAGGAGTTAGAGATGTTGTTTCTAATAGACTTTTTCAAGAAAGTAGTAAAAGTAATAGGACCAACTGTTCCCACCATTTCAAGCCCTCGGAGTGATACAAGCCCGACCGTGATTCTCTCTGTGGCTTTAATTAGAAAACTTTCGGCACATCTAGCTTTTAGAAGCGTTAGAAACAGTTCTCGCCTCCATAACGTGGCACTGCTGTGATTTATACCGGTTTTAATGAAGGTGGCGATGCTTTAAGCGGTTGTCATAAATTCGAACAAATAAAATATGAATTTTGAGTGCTGTTTATTCATAGTTTTAATATTTATAGATAGATAGATAGAACATTCTTTATTGCACAAATAAAATGTTCTGTACACAGGCAAGCCTACCTCATACCAAAAGTTTACTTTGGGTAATAAGAAGATAAGCTGGGCAGTGCTTAGCTAAGATGAGGGCTTATGTTCTAAACAAAAATTTAAACTAACACACATATTCAGGGAATTCCTGCATAACTGTTAAACAGAAAGAAATATAATGATATTTGAAATAAAAATACATAATACTTAAAACCTAACCTAGCATAAACTTGTAGGTAAGTTACCTAGAAAACACAAATTATTATATTTATAAATTTTCTGGTAACCTTATTCTGCCAGGGTGTTATTAATAATCCTGGCGTAGCGTTGGACTAGTTAATCCGTGTTTTGTCTCTTGCATTGACATGCAATTGTCAACTCGAGCAAATGTGACAAAACACGATTTAACTACTCCAGCGTTGCGCCAGGATTATTAATAACACCCTAAATGTTTTATTTTAAATGGTCTGTGACCAGATAATGATGTACTAAATTAAAATATGAATACCATCTTATCAGTTGAACAGTTAACACATGACACTTAAAACTCTTCATCCGCAGACTCCACTGACTCCACAGATTCCTGAACCTGTACCCGCCCCCTTTTCGAGTCATAAAGTGGGTTCCTAAAAGCAGTACGAGAAGGCAATACTCCTGAAATACTAGAATCCCTTCTAGTCAGCGACACCACACTATCAGACCTATACTGAAATCTCGTGAAGATATCTCGTGTGGATCTACCCCCTATTGCAGGGATCCGAACTTGAGGTAGCTTGTAGTAGTATAAATATATGACACTCATAACGGCCACCACCATAAAGAACATTGATATAAATATCTTCCAGCCCAATCCTTCTTTCGAGAGAGGACTACCACTGAGTTGGTAGAGCCTCTCACCTTTGTACCAGTGACTCAACATCTCATAGTGAATAGTATTGACGGCTTCAGCGCTGCTTCCATCATACTCGTCTTTATCAACGATGACTAGCTGCACCTTGTAGTCAGAACCTGTTTGGAGTACTCCTACATGGGAAACTACTCTACCACCGTATCCATCGGTGATTTTGTTTACTAACTCTTTAAAGGAGATCATATCAAACCCTTCATCTACTTCAAACATTATGTGTCCACCACAGATCGAACAGCAGAATCCAGGTGGTTTTATAGGATCTACGCAGGCAGGTTTCGGACAAAACTTGACTGTGCAATCTATTTGAGGTGTTTCAGGCTGACAAGGACAGCCAAACCTCATATGGCAGTTCGGTTCAACGATTTTCACTCCAAGCTCATAATTTATATTGTACACGAACTGTTGCATCCCATCAGACTCCAATTCTACCAGATAGTAGAATTCGTAATAATTGTAACTTTCATTCCCGATTATGAGCGCTCTGATGTACTGATCTTCATTTGGGAGGGTTACGGTGTACCTGGTGTCTCCAGGAAAATATACAGAATCGTCGTAGCAAGGAATTCTTTCTGTATCTGGTGTCGCCTCCGTGAACCTCGATGAGCTCCACACACCAGCCTGTGTCCAGGATGACTGAGCTTTATCCAGATAGTAGGAGTTTCCTTCAGTGCAGTTCGTGTCCATTACATCATTTCCAAGAGATATGACAGCATTATCAAGAATGATTTCTCCGTTCTCAGGAAGGATCAGGGATCCGACTTCCAAGATCGATTGCAATCCAATAGATCCTGAGATTGTTTTAGGGAAGACGACATTTTTTTTTGAGCAGGGTAACTTCCCATCCTTAAAGTTAATAGGTAAATTGAAGCTTGAATTCGGCAGCCACTTGACTACCGAGGTGGAAGTAATAGAGACTAAACTGAATAGAAACAATTTGTAAATAAGTAAGTCCATACTGATTGGTGGCAGGCGTCTGAATGGGCTAATGTATTGTAGTTCGATACGGGATGCCTGTGTGTTTATCGCAATTGTTTGATGTTCGTGACATGTGCAATCAAAATCAGACATGTGGGCGGAATAGCTGGACTGGTGTAAACACAGTTTGGAAATCCGACTCTAGCCAGCGTGATCTTTACAGGCCGCTAAAGGGGCGGATTTCGGTTCATTTTGAGTGTTCTGTGAATCAAATTTACAAACTCGTCTCAATACTTTGGTGTTGCTTTAGATAGAGCCATTGGTTCGTAAACATTTTCGTCACCTGTTCGATGTCTGTTAGTTTTATCGCCACCAAAACCAAAGACCATGTTTTGGTCACAGTCCTGCTAATTTAAACCACCTATCAGCTGACAAAAAGTTTCATCCTTATTTCGGAAACCAGTCGTTAGGACCTCAATATGACATCAATTCCATAGTCTTAATTATATTTAGCTTTCGCAATGAACTTGGTCAGCAGTTCTCATTATTCCATGGAAACCCCATGAGTTTCTACGACTCAATGGTTAAAGTAAAGGGCCTGCAGTTTTTTCCCTCGTAATAAAAGCCTGAACGCCATAAGCCGAACGACAGAGGCGTTGACAGAGCGCCCCGCGGTTTAACGTGGAGTAAGAACACTTACGGACCGCTGTTATCTTCCCATCGGCATATTGTGAGTTTCAGCGGGCTTGTAACGATCACTGAAATGCGCTGTTAAGGGAAGAACTCACGGGAAGGGGTTGCGTGCGCAAACGCGTTCTGGGATCTCCAATATCCAGTACTGCGTATTCGTTCTCTCGTACTCTCTTCCGGCGCCAGTTTTTCCGGAATGTTATAATTTAGGATTTTTTAAGACAAGAGGGAACAGGTGGATTATAGCTAAGCATGCTCCATCTTAGGCTGTATCCTCACTTTCCATTAAGTGTAATGGCAGCCAAATGCTATCCAAATGCCAAATCCAATGCCAATAGCAATCTACATTAAAAAAAAGTTATTGCAATTTTTTTGCGTGTATCATTTTCGCTACTACTCAATTAACCATCTGAGATGCATGTTTCTATCCAGTTTAAAATCACGTTTAAAAACATTTATAAAACAAACAAACAAATAAAATACCTTTTATTTAAACTTTGCGCACATAAAAGCGTACTACGATGGCGATTAGTGAAACGCTGTTAAGAGCGCATCGTGCGAAAATTTGAGATTTTTAAAAAAAGAATTCAAAAATATACTATTTAACATGATATTCTATTTAACGCTGACATACGATTTTCATTAGCGTTAAATAGAATGTCATGTTAAATAGTATATTTTTTTACCACACTTAAATTCGAATTAATCTCAAATGTATAGTCTACAATTAGTCCTTTTGCGATTTTTAAAATGTCACTTAGTTATTTAGTTATGATTTTTTTTTTTTAATCTCAAATTTTCGCACGATGCGCTCTTAAATATGACAGCGAAATTTGACATCGTTTCACTGATGGTTACCGCAGAACGCATAAAGATGAGCGCAAGGCTTGAGACCATTTTAGTGTCTCTCAGCACCTACCAGGTTACTTACCCTGTACCTTACCAGTACCATATACATACTGGACTGGCCTCTCAGCTCAGTTGGTGGTAGCTCTGCCTTCTGCGCCGTAGGTCGTGGGTTCGATCCCCACCGAGAACAAATATTTGCGTGGTAAACCATTGATGTTTGTTCTGTCTGGGTGTTATACAGTGTTCTAAGTACCTATGTATTAACAAAAAAAAACAAGTATTATATCAGTTATCTGGTTCCCATCATACAAGCTCGGCTTAGTTTGGGGCTAGATAGTGTTGTGTGAATTGTCCACAAATATTTTTTTATACGTGAGATGTCAAAAAAGGTCTCAAAAACGCCCGCGTGATTCCTTCCCGTGTATTTCAATTTGAGGCTTCCCTGCAATAAAATTTGCATAACTACGCTCCAGAGCCGCAGCATCTTATTAAATTTCCTCCCCTCGAAAAGTCATTAATGGTTTGTATTTAACCACCTACCGATGTTATCGTCACATAAATCATGGGGCACGTGCTATTGCCTCTTGTATGAAGCTTTAATATTGAATTTGAAGAAGTTTTAGAATAGGCATAGAGATGAATGGTGAAGGAGGCCTATACCCGCCGAGAAGTCCTTAGGTCCTTAGTCCTTAGGGTTTAGATAGGCCGTAAGCTCGTTTGTCTGTCGCCATGTGTTATCACCATGTCTGGAATTCTAATGGCAGTATTGGCAGTATTACTGTAGCACCATAACGTATTAATTCACATTCAATCATTATAATCATAAGGGTTTTATGGTTAACCATTTCCCACAACCACCATCGTAATAAGCAAGCAATCACCTACTTAACAAGTTTTTGGTTTATAGAAATTGTTGACCGGCATAAAGCGGCAGTAATTAAGGTTTTGACCCATAGACAATCCATTATTTTATGTTCATAATGGTGTTCTAGTAGGTATACAGGGTTATTCGTTATTAGCTACAAATACTCAGGAATAAGGTTCACCGTGGT
The DNA here is from genome assembly GCA_947578465.1 of Thera obeliscata. Taxonomy (NCBI): domain Eukaryota; kingdom Metazoa; phylum Arthropoda; class Insecta; order Lepidoptera; family Geometridae; genus Thera; species Thera obeliscata. Next base: position 13,279,372 of record OX387912.1, on the reverse strand, counting down.
CTCCACGGCAAACCTTATCAATATGCAAAATGTAGTACAGAAATTAATAATAATTAAAAATAGATTTAAAAATAAATTTTGATACAAAAACTTAAATCAGCATAGGAATTAAATTGATTCGGCCAAACAAATATTCACGAACCAAAAATTAGGCCCTGTCAGTTTGTGTAGCTAATAATGAATAACCCTGTATAGCGTCGGGCTGGCCATATAGTCAAAATGGCATTTACTGCTCAGGCCCCAGCTTGCGCGGGCCCCCACGGGCCTAGCTTGTGGGGCTTACGGCAACCGTAGGATAGGAGGCCCGCGCAGGCTAGGCCCCAACTCTTGCGACCTAAATGGAAACTAGATCAGATCCTTCTTTGTTATTAATTTAGATACCTACTATGAGTTTTTCTTTTTAAGTTAGCAGGCCAATGCCCTTCTCTACCTCTGAGGTGGGAAGTTACAAAATGCGTATATCATTAAACCCACCTTTTGTACATTTATTTTTTCATTAAGTTTTTGTGCAATAAACAGAGATAAATAAATAAATGATTGCGTAGTATGGCCAGCCGGACTATGAAAAAATTTGTTGCCTTATATGGACTCAGTCAAACTCAACGTGTCGCCAGTATCCAAAGTCTCAGTGCATTTACAACATTTCGTTACCAAATGTTGTTTTAGTTTCGCCTACGTGTCTCTCTCTTTTGCATGGAAAAAGGATGAGACAACAACTGTAACTATGTAACGTATTTTTGCTGTCTCATCTTTTCTTCATACAAAAGACAGAGACACGTAGGCCAAACGAAAACAACATTTGGTAACGATATGTGGTAGCAAAACTCGGACTTTGGGTACAGAGGTCGTTAATTTGCTTCACGTAAACGGCCGTTCATGACGGTCTCCGCATCTTAAGAAAGCTATTACGTTGATTAATATAAGTACAGTTGTAACAATAAAACCGAATCCCAAACAAATGATGCCATAAATAACGTAAATTAAGTTAACTGTGAAATATTAGCACTAGGACTTGCTTTTATACCGTTCACCGTAAATACAGTGCTTTCTAACATTTATTGACGTATTTGGCATAAATGCAATCAAATAAACCATAACACTTTGCCCGTGTTAAGCTTTGCGGACATCTTAGTTTTCTGCGATGGCGATCAATGAAACTCTGTCAAAATCAAATAAGCCAGCGATATTATTTATTGATGAATCGATGATTTATTCCAATATGATATGGAATATGGTCGCGATGGCGATTAGTGAAACGCTGTCAAATATGACAGCGATATTTGAGCGTTCCACTGTTCGCCATCGCCATCGCGCTAGATGTGCTCAAGTTTTAAAACCTACAAAAAAAATTTGATGTAGCTTTTGATATTAAAACAAACAAAGGCTTTCTAAAAGTAATCACCAATCGACAAAAAAGTTTATATTTTTTGTAAAAAATTGTAATATTTTAACAACTTCGTTTCAAGTTCCCATAATATAATCCTTATTAGGTAAGGTATAAAAAGAGATAAAGAGAAATCTTAAGATATTCATGACGACCATGATCACTCTGAACTGAGAGGAAGACGAAGTAAGGTTAAGCTAGTCTATTTATTATTATCTCTTTATTTCGCAACGGCAAAAGCCAAAAACTCACGTTTAATATTTCTATTACTTTCAATCGGAACCACAAAAGGGCTTGAACGAATTAATCTATCAACAACCCCACGGGAGGCCTTTCAGCCGAACAATAATCCCGAGGAATTGAAAAGATTTACTATTCTAGCGATTTGGCTCTTCACAATTCCAAATTGATGATTAATTGGATTAAACATTTAATTTACGCAAAGAAATTCACAATTATACTAATATTTTGACTGGCGTTTCATCTCAGTTGGTAGTAGCTCTGCCTTCTGAGCCGTAGGTCCTGGGTTCGATACCCACCGAGAACAATTAATATTTGTTTGTGAACACAGATGTTTGTTCTCTGTCTGATGGGTGTTATATTGTATTCTAAGTGTGTGTACCTATGTATATGTATTTTTTAGTATGATATCAGCTATCTGGTTCCCATAGTACAAGCTCTGCTTAGTTTGGGGCTAGATAGTGTCGAGTGGATTGTCTATAATATTTATTTATTTATTTACAAAATGTAAGAAATACACAAGAAACTGTTTAGCTATCTACAGTCATGTTTTTTCGTGCTTGCAGCCGGCTCCATCGAATTATAAGACGTTGTCACGTCAATAGTAGAGGGAAAAACGGAAAGCAGCACGTTGATGTAACGTTGTCTCACAAGGTTCTTTGCTTGTGAGACAACAAGCTAAGCCATGCTCGATTGGGTAGCTAACATTTTTTATTTTATTTTTTTATGTAACTTGCTGATGGAACAAGCATATGGCCCACCTGGTGTTTAGTGGTAACCATCGCCTATAACAAAGCCATGCCTCGTAGGTCACGCACGTCAGGAACGTGCCCTAACATAATACCGTACACGAAGCGAGCTGCCCGCGCCAAAGATAAATGCGGCTAAATGTCGCTGTATTCTCATATTCTCGTGCGCAGTAAATTTATTGCGGAATGTCGCTATTTACAGCTAATTGCAGCAAAACACTTGTTATCTGCTATTTCGCAATGAGTTTGAAATGAGAATTCCTAAACCTAAATCTGTAGGCCTACCACAAGCTCTGTCTGGCTCTGTCTCTAGCTCTGGTTTTGAGTCTGTGACTTAATAAATCCTACGTTGTAACGTCACACACACAGGTGAACACTCACACAGACTCAAAACCAGAGCCAGAGACAGAGCTTGTGGTAGGCCTGCTGATACCACACTCATCGCCAAAGACAACAAATTTATAGAAGAACCACAACACAACAACAACAACAACACACAACAACAACAGACAACAGTTGAAGAACCGCGGCTAATTTTTATCATCGCACCACACTCCGCAGAATTATCTATATCTACACTGAGAAAAAAAATAGGTTAAATTTCAACCTATTAATAGGTTATCATCGGTCTACCTACAGAATTAGGTAAAAACAACCAAGTGTGTTGGGTACTGCAAAATCCTCAATAAAACCGAGTAAAATAGGTAAATGTATCAGACTAGGTTAATGCTAACCGTAACCTATTTTAGTAGGTAAAGCACCATAACCTATTAATAGGTTAAATATTCATCATCATCATCATCATTATAGCACAGTGTTTTAACCAAGCATTAGGTAACAGTAGCCTTTTTTGTGCGTTGTAATAACCTACTAAATAGGTATATGTTACCTAGTTAGTAGGTCTCTGCAACCTAGGCAGTAGGTAATGGTGACCTACTTAGTGCGTTTTAGTAACCTACTTAAAAGGTATCGGGTACCTAGCTAGTAGTTCATTGAAACCTAGGTAATAGGTAACGGTTACCTATTTTGTGCGTTATTATAAACTACATGATAGGTTTCGGGTACCTAGCTAGTAGGTAATTGATACCTAGGCAAAAGGTAACGGTTACCTATTTTGTGCGTTATTATAGCCTACATGATAGGTTTCGGGTACCTGGCTAGTAGGTCATTGATACCTAAGCAATAGGTAACGGTGACCTATTTTGGGCGTTATTATAACCTACATGATAGGTTTCTGGTACCTAGCTAGTAGGTCATTGATACCTAGGCAATAGGTAACGGTTACCTATTTTGTGCGTTATTATAGCCTACATGATAGGTTTCGGGTACCTAGCTAGTAGGTCATCGATACCTAAGCAATAGGTAACGGTGACCTATTTTGGGCGTTATTATAACCTACATGATAGGTTTCTGGTACCTAGCTAGTAGGTCATTGATACCTAGGCAATAGGTAACGGTTACCTATTTTGTGCGTTATTATAGCCTACATGATAGGTTTCGGGTACCTAGTTAGTAGGTCATTGATACCTAGGCAATAGGTAACGGTGACCTATTTAGTGCGTTTTAGTAACCTACTTAATAGGTTTCGGGTACCTAGCTAGTAGGTCATTGATACCTAAGCAAAAGGTAACGGTGACCTATTTTGGGCGTTATTATAACCTGCATGATAGGTTTCGGGTACCTAGCTAGTAGGTCATTGATACCTAGGCAATAGGTAACGGTAACCTATTTAGTGCGTTTTAATAACCTACATGATAGGTTTCGGGTACCTAGCTAGTAGGTCATTGATACCTAGGCAATAGGTATCGGTTACCTATTTTGTGCGTTATTATAGCCTACATGATAGGTTTCGGTTACCTAGCTAGTAGGTCATTGATACCTAGGCAATAGGTAACGGTGACCTATTTAGAACGTTTTAGTAACCTACTCAATAGGTTTCGGGTACCTAGCTAGTAGGTCATTGATACCTAGGCAATAGGTAATTGTGACCTATTTTATGCGTTGTTATAACCTACATGATAGGTTTCGGTTACCTAGCTAGTAGGTCATTGATACCTAGGCAATAGGTAACGGTAACCTATTTAGTGCGTTTTAGTAACCTACTTAATAGGTTTCAGCTACCTAGTTAGTAGGTCACCGATACCTCGCCAATAGGTAATTGTGACCTATTTTATGCGTTGTTATAACCTACATGATAGGTTTCGGTTACCTAGCTAGTAGGTCATTGATACCTAGGCAATAGGTAACGGTAACCTATTTAGTGCGTTTTAGTAACCTACTTAATAGGTTTCAGGTACCTAGTTAGTAGGTCACCGATACCTCGCCAATAGGTAATTGTGACCTATTTTATGCGTTGTTATAACCTACAAGATAGGTTTCGGGTACCTAGTTAGTAGGTCATTGGTACCTAGACGGTAGGTAACGGTTACCTCTTTTGTGCGTTGAGATTACCTACTTAATAGGTATCGGGTACCTAGCTATTAGGTAATTGATACCTATACAGTAGGTAATGGTAACATCCTATGTAGGTAACTTCAACCATATTTAAGTATTGTAATTACTAGTAATTAAGTTTCAATTATAGGCTATAGAAAAAGGATACCTTGGCCTTGTTCCAATAGTATGCTGACTGGTATCCGTGCCGTTGCCCTACTACGGTTCGTAGGTCGTTGTTAAATTCGTCATCTTATTGGCTAATTAAATATGACAATCTGAAATTAGCCAATCAGATGAGATTTTTGGCGAACAACGAACCGTAGGCTACGTATGCCAATCGGTATATATTTGAACTGGCCATTAGTCACCAGTATCCACTTTCTACAGGTTGAAACATAATTACTAGTAATAACAACACACAAATAAAGTTAACGTTATCTACATAGAATGTCACCATTATCAACTGTATAGGTATCAATGACCTAATAGTTAGGTACCCAACACCGATTAAGTAGGTTATCTTTACGCACAGTAGAGGTTACCGTTACCTACTGCCTAAGTATCAATATCCTACTAGATAGGTTAGGCACCCGACACGCAACATGTAGGTTACAATACAATGCACAAAACAGTTCACCCTTACCTATTGGCTAAGTATCAATGCTTACTAACTAGATTCTATAAACAACTTATATATTATATTAAGTAGGTTATTACAGCGTTAACTTTCGGCTACCGTTACACACAGAATGGGAAACTAGCTCTGTAGGACATCTTATTCATTTACTACATCACTATAGCCTTTTCAATTAACAAAAAAAACAAGTTTTGAATTATATTATTTTATTAGACACAATTTTAAATTTAATATTTAAGTACCTATGTATATTGGATGACTTAAACATTAATGGCTAACATTAGCTCTGTAGGACATCTTATTTATTTAGTAAGGTTGAGGTTGAGGTTCGATTCCCATACAAACTGAATTTACACAACTATGGGCGAATAAAGTATAAAATGTACACTGAAATAGCTGTAATAGGCTTTTATAACACATTTGCTCGTAAAAGGTCTCTTATTTCACCAATTTCAATATCGTAATGTATGTCATTACGTACTAGCGCGGTAATGTAATGTAAAACGCACGGGTTGTTTTTTTAATAAGGTAAAATGTACGGTTTATCGAGATGCTAAATTTATGAAATGAAACTGAATGAAACGGAATGAAACGGAATGAAACAGAATGAAACTGAATGATACAGAATGAAACTGAATGAATATGAATGAAACTGAATAAAAATGTATGAAAGTGAATGAAACCGAATAAAACTGAATGAAACTGAATGAAGTTGAATGAAACTGTATGAAACAGAATGAAACTGAATGAAACTTTATAAAAATTTATGAAACTGAATGAAAAGGAATGAAACTGAATGAAGCTGAATGAAACCGAATGAAACTGAATTAAACTGAATGAAAATTAATGAAACCGAATGAAACTGAATAAAACGGGATGAATTGGAATGAAATTAAATGAAATGACATTTACAATCTGTTAATGTCATTTCATTTCAAATTCTCTTAACTGCTTTTTGAACAAGTGATAAAAGATTTATTCGTTTAATTTTTATTTATTTCCTCGCAAATGTGTTATAAAACGTCGTATGACATACGTGCGCTTTGATAATTACAGCCTCTGCTTTCTTGTTGACCTCGCCTACGGCTCGGGCTTGCAATAATGCCTCGGCTGTAATTTTCAATAATATTCATTAACCATTATTATTTTATAAAGTCACAATTTTAAATTTAATATTTAAGTACCTAGGTATATTGGATGACTTTATATGCAGACACCAAGCTGTATGGGCCGACTTGAAATCTTCCCTTTAGGGGGGTATCGAAAACAAAGATTGATTACAATATTAAGGGTAATTATCTATCCCTCTAGTCTGCAATAATTAATAACGCACAACCTGGTACTAGAGATCAAAACAATATCCAGATAATAAAAAAATACATACCCTATTACTAACAAGGGTCACACTCCGACCGAACTTATATAATTATGTGCGGACACCAAGCTGTATGGGCAGACTTGAAATCTTCCCTTTATGAGAGAATCGAAAACAAAGGTTGATTACAATATTAAGGGTAATTATCTATCCCTCTAGTCTGCAATAATTAATAACGCACAACCTGGTACTAGAGATCAAAACAATATCCAGATATAAAACAATACATACCCAATTACTAACAAGGGTCACACCCCGACCGAACTTATATAATTATGTGCGGACACCAAGCTGTATGGGCCGACTTGAAATCTTCCCTTTATGAGAGAATCGAAAACAAAGATGCATTACAACTTTTGAGTTGTAATGAATCTTTGTTTTGTCCAGACGATATAACGGCTGTTTTTGGGACCGATGGAACAACTATCGAAAAGTGTTGAGGCAAAACAATTATATTAACTGCAACCGAAGAAAACAATCTACGAGTGCTTCGTCGGAAATTTTTTCAGAATTGGTGAATTCTGAAGAACTAAATTCTGGTATGTTTTTGTTAATTTAACTCCTTAATTTGACACCTGCTTTGTTCGTGCTAAAGTCAAACTTTTTTTCAGATCCTGTGCAAAACCCGACCATAATGACATCTTCAAAATTGTTGAAGGTTTCCAAGGGTCTGATATAACTGAGTATTTGATGGATGAAAGCAGAAACGAACGTTTTGATTTTTTTTCCAAGGGCAATACCGCTGAATATATAAAAAAATCCCTGTTTTGAAAAATCAAAACATAGCTCTAAAGTTGGTAAGTACCTACCTACATACTATTACCCACCTTTTGCCTTGATTGCTATCTTCTACCAACTGCATAACATCTTTTTCAATTGAAACTTAAGGTCATCACTTGATCTTTTATTTATGTTATGTAGAATTATTTTAATTGTATTTTTTTTTCAGATCGACGCAGACTATAGTTGCTGTATACCACCGGAGGCTGACTCAACAGTCTCTCTGGCGCATGAGCTATTAAAATATAAAGAAAATATTAACAAATCTGCCAGAGAGAAAGCTGCCAAATTTCGAGATCAATTGCAAAAATATAGCGTAGAATTAATTTCACCAAACAAAGATCAAGTGACTTCTCTCAGAACAATTTTTAATTTACAAAATAAGTCAATTTTGTATTCCGTGAAATATATTACGTTCCACAATTACACTTATCGTCCAAACGACATCTTATGCACAGGCTTGAATAATCATGATTTCAACTATCCAGTTATTGTTAAAGTCTTGGCAATTTATCTCCATCAAAATACCAGCGGAGTATATTTGAAATGTTTAAAGTTTAATACAGATTACTTTGATTCACATTTTCAAGCGTATGCAGTTGAAGCAACTGACGATTTGTTCTATTTTAAATTAACTGACCTACCCTTTCATTGCCCAAATACTCTTTCATATTTGTCCAACAACGTCCTATATGTCACTATGAGGAATTCTATTGCTTAGTAGAATAATTCTTGGAACAATACCTTGTGTACGTTTCTCCAGATTCTAATTATTTTGTGAACAAACTAAACAGAAACAATTCGCTGTACACGCTTATTGAAGCCAATAAATCGTTAAGACATTTACTGTCTGCTAAGAAACTGTCGAAATTTGAACGCAGTAAGCTGGCTAGAGTAGTCATCCCGCACCTCGTCAATGAAACTCCAGGGGGTATATTGACAATTAAAATTGAAAAGAATTGAAATTTTCCCAGAAGATGAAATTTCCTTGTACTTCTACACTGTTTCACCGACTGACAGTGACAAATGTTCTACAAATCAAGCGTGTGGTACGAGACAGCTCCCCTCAAAGTCCAGACGATATTATGGCTGTTTTTGGGACCGATGGAACAACTATCGAAAAGTGTTGAGGCAAAATAATTCTATTAACTGCAACCGAAGAAAACAATCTACGAGTGGTTCATCGGAAATTTGTTCAGAATTGGTGAATTCTGAAGAACTAAATTCTGGTATGTTTGTTAATGTAACTCCTTAATTTGACACCTGCTTTGTTTGTGCTAAAGTCTAACTTTTTTTCAGATCCTGTGCCAGAACCCGACCATAATGACATCTTGAAAATTGTTGAAGGTTTCCAAGGGTCTGACATAACTGAGTATTTGATGGATGCCTGGCTTAAAAGCAGAAACGAACGTTTTGATTTTTCCGAAGTTTTTAGAAGTAGTCATTATACACCCTGTATATATGCTTTACACAAAAATGAAAACACAGATCATCTAAATTAGAATCTGGAGAAACGTACACAAGGTATTCTATTGCTTAGTAGAATAATTCTTGAAACAACAAGAATTATTCTACTAAGCAATAGAATTCCTCATAGTGACATATAGGACGTTGTTGGACAAATATGAAAGAGTATTTGGGCAATGAAAGGGTAGGTCAGTTAATTTCGAAAGCAAAAAATGCTTTGAAGCACAAGTGCACGGCATCTAAAATATTATTAAGGCGATATAGAGGTTCGTCAATATAAACATAGGCACTGGTTACATCGACCCAAGTATTTCCAATAGCTACTATTAGGCTAATGATGGAGCAAGTAAGACGAACGCCCGAGACGCTTCAGCTCGCGATGCTCTACCTCCTTTACTATTTATTTTGCCACCGCTCGAAAATAAATGTGGCAGTAGAAGAATTGCGGCCGTCAGTCCATTGCTTTGTTCGCCATCTGTAATAATAATTTATTTTAGGCACCAGTAATTAAATAAAAACAGGGCCCATATAAATATATGCCTTATAACTAAAAATATTTTATCAATGTAATATATTATCATTCTCATCTCATTAAACTACTCGACACTGGCAAAATTGATCCGTAAAGGACAGATGCCATTCATTAAGAAGAAGAAACTAGAATATAACTAAAATACATATTTATAAAACGCTTAAAACTAGGCGAAATTCTGTTATTAGTCGTCGATATAATAAGAAGTTGCAATAAAAAATATTGTAAATTTGGGCTGGACCACCCAGGTTAACATTTAAAGGTATGGAAAATAGATGTTGGCCGATTCTCAGACCTACCCGATACACAAAATTTTATCAAAATCGGTTCAGTCATTTCGGAGGAGTTCGGACACAAACACCGGACACGAGAATTATCATATAAACCTCTTTTTAAGTCTTAGAGTTACATAGTAAATGTTCTAAGTACCTGAATCAAAGAGTCCAAAAATTTGATCTACGCTATTTTTTTGCAATTGATCTCGAAATTTGGCAGCTTTCTCTCTGGCAGATTTGATAATATTTTATTTATATTTAAATAGCTCATGCGCCAGAGACTGTTGAGTCAGCCTCCGGTGGTATACAGCAACTATAGTCTGCATCGATCTGAAAAAAAAATACAATTAAAATAATTATGTAGAATTATTTTAATTGTAACATAAATAAAAGATCAAGTGATGACCTTAAGTTTCAATTGAAAAAGATGTTATGCAGTTGGTAGAAGATAGCAATCAAGGCAAAAGGTGGTTAATAGTATATAGGTAGGTACTTACCAACTTTAGAGCTATGGTTTGATTTTTCAAAACGGGGATTTTTTTATATATTCAGCGGTATTGCCCTTGGAAAAAAAAACAAGACGTTCGTTTCTGCTTTTAAGCCAGGCATCCATCAAATATTCAGTTGTATCAGACCCTTGGAAACCTTCAACAATTTTCAAGATGTCATTATGGTCGGGTTCTTGCACAGGATCTGAAAAAAAGTTTGACTTTAGCACGAACAAAGCAGGTGTCAAATAAAGGAGTTAAATTAACAAACATACCATAATTTAGTTCTTCAGAATTCACCGTTCAAATTTCGACAGTTTCTTAGCAGACAGTAAATGTCTTAACGATTTATTGGCTTCAATAAGCGTGTACAGCGAATTGTTTCTGTTTAGTTTGTTCACAAAATCATCGTCAAGTTTTTCGGTGACGCATGACGTAGTTGATCGAGTCAAAGGAGAGGTAGTATTATCTTCTTCTTGTTGCGTAGGCGAGGCTCTTCCGCTTTTCTGAAAGTGTAGTTTCATTTTACTATTAAGTTTACCCTTGTCCAGTCAACAGTCCTTGTCTGACAAAAATAAATGAAAACTAGTTAGTTTGTATGTTCCCTAATTTCCTTATTTAAGGACAACTTTTTTGTTTTAAGATGAAAAACTATAATGGTTTTAAATAACAGATAAACAGTTTTGAAATTCTGTCTTCAACTTTTGATGCTAACTGTACCTACTTTATAAAGAATTATTGAAACCAAACATCTGTTGCAACAATGTAACGCAATGGATGAGCAACTAATGAGTCAAGCGTAACAAGTTCGTGGGTTTGAATCCTGTAGTGTTTTTCTTTTTAAATAGATGCGCACAGCTTTTGCTCTCAATCGGTGAAGGAAAACACATAAACAGTGTACTATAATATCATCTCGAGTTCCTTTTATGTTATTAGTTATTATAAAATATTGTCAAGTAGGTAGTGTAGTCCTCTGATTATAATTATCAAATAGACCCAAGCAATCTTACATTTACGTTTTTATTTTCATTTAGTGTTTGTTTCCACTCGTTCCATTTTGTGCGAAATTTGGCCCGGATTCCAATGCCAGGAATAAGTGATTTAAGATCGTCTTCAATGAGGTATTCTAGAGCCTCGATGTCTATTTTTTCATCTGCAAACCGAAATATAAAAATGTATTTGTTATCTTGGTTCTTTATCAAAATGAACGTCAGATTTACAACCAGCGTCCTCGAAAACATGCAACCCATATTAATTATTTGAGAAAAAAATACATGCGCTATTTTTTTTTTCAAAATAAATGTCAGATTCGGAACTGACATGGTCGAAAACCGACAAAAGTTTCTTACAAACAAGAAAAAAAATATACTAAAAAAAAAATACACCAATCAAAATTTGTAGTAGTAGTCAGTAAATTTTGAGTCCGTACATTGATACTCCATGACAAACGATTTTTAACAAGGGGTCAATAAATAACACAATGGATGCAAAATGAGGCCTATGGTAGGCCACACTGGAACTTCACTGCTACGTTTCATTTTGTTTTGTAAAAGGATTACACAAAAAAACGCTAGGAACCAAGCCAAGTAGTTTGTTGCCTGTTCTTCTAGGTTGCATGAAACTGGGCACCTAGACAGGCGTTAGACTAGCTTTAAGACGTGTAATACTTATTAATATTTATTTATTTAAGGTTGTTCGATTCCGATACAAACTGAATTTACACAACTATGGGCAAACAAAGTATAAATGTACACTGAAATAGCTGTAATAGAATTTTACAGTGGTCTTTATTGCCGGCCAGTTATATAAAGTTGGAGAAAACTGTAGGATAACAGAAATATTAATAAAAAACCAAAAAAGTAATTTTTTCGTCATTCTTTCTAACGAGTACTAGCTTTTAGCATAGAGTCAATTTTGTACATCACTGTTTCAAAATAGACGTAAAAGTCTGTTAGTTTTTTTTCTGAAGCCCCGACTGCCACGACCAACGGCTGACACTCCAACTTTATATAACTGGCCGGTATTAAGGACCACTGTAAAAGCCTATTACAGCTATTTCAGTGTACATTAATACTTTATTCGGCCATAGTTGTGTAAATTAAGTTTGTATGGAAATCGTACCCCCTTAAAACAAACTATGTAAGTAGTAAGTCAGCACTGGACTGAGAAAAAACCACCATATCTACACCAAGTAGAAACATAGCATAGTTTATGCCTCAATTCAATTGAGTTGATTGAAACTGTTATTATAATTATGTCTAAAACGGGGTTAGCCAGTGCCACATACAAGAAAGCATGCTATGCCACTAAAATATACCACCATATATTACCATACCAGTGAGTAAGCTACTTGTTTCTTATAAACAATTCACCGACCCGTGGATGCCAGTTTATTAAGCGAATTTGACACCAATCGGTGTCAAATCTACGGTTAGGTTTGTTAGCTTTTGCTACACTTTTACTGGAACACTAAGCACACAAAATTGTTTGCAGGAAGATACATACTGTAAGAATTTTCTCTCTATAAACAGTGGCTTCATATTTCTGGATGTCATAAATGGCACTCGTTCGTTCTATAATGGTTTCATAATATCAAGGTTAAACAATACAGAACTTCTGAAGAAGCATTATCTTACCCAAAAACCTCAAAATAGTTTCTGATGGAACTTGCCATTTTTCTAAAAGTAATGTTAGATCTGATTCAGGTTCCATAAGTCTTGTTACTCGTAACTAAAACAAAAAAAATAGTCTGAGACATGACGATTACGCCTTAGGTATCCTAATCATTTAAATATAACTAAAAACAAAACCATTTATTTCGGACGCCATTGAGCGTCTATGAGGGATGCGAATATTGCCTCTTCAAAAGAAATAACAGGTTCCTATTACGTAGGGTCATACATTTAGTTTATTTTGTACCTTTTACCTAGGAGAACAAACCTTTTAGTGCCACAATTCACTGAGAGTTCACACAAACTATCTACATTATAATGCCTGAAAATTCTCAATCTATAATAATATATATGTATCAACTACTGTGTATAAGCCTCGGCCTACCTCCATGTTGCTTTACCCTATTCACAGGGTCCATGTGATACTGACTTACACCTAAGAACTATGTATGTACCTAAACTAAACCATGTTTATGCAATAAATGTATTGAGTATTGAGTATTGAGTATTGCACAACACAAAGGAAACGAAAACTCAAAACAGCAACGCGGTCGCGAATTCGTCACACTGATGCCACGCGAGACGGAGGCGGAAATGGCGATGCAATCGATTCAACGACTCATACGCAAGCAGGGTTGCCAACTTTATTTTTAAAAACCCACCAGAAATCAACTGAAGTTAAAGATATCTCAAACCACCAGAAAACCACTAAAATAATTATATACGTACCTTTGCATTTTGCGAGTGCTTTTTGGATAATCCATGATTCTTTAAATCTACGTAATGAGTCCGTGTGGTGAACGTAGATGTTTGTTCTCTGACTGGGTGTTATATTGTATTCTAAGTGTGTATTTACAAAAAAAAAATAATTAAGTATTATATACAGTTATTTGGTTTCCATCGTACAAGCTCTGCTCTGCTTAGTTTGGGCCTAAATAGTGCTGTGTGTATTGCCCGGAATATTTATTTGGTTAGTATCAGCATTACATCCGTTAGTCGATTGTTGAAAATAAACGAGATATTCAATAACAAAAATTTACCCATAGAATCAAGATGGCAGATAAAGCAACGGATCGATTACCACACAAAACTAAATTTTTTGCTAATAATTTATCAAAATCCGAAGGAAGAAGAAAAATTTCTATTTATGATTTTTTCCGGGTGAATTACTGACTCGACTGGTTTACGTAGCATTGGCTGGCAACACTTTCGTACAAATGTTGATCAACTGAGTAACTGCATTCGATTAACCTTGTCTTTATTATCATATTTAATAGGACATACTAGGACATGGTTTTTCATTCCAAATAACAGCTCATTTTGTATGCCAGTTAAAAACGACACTGACGTTGTGAAGTATATCGTAAAAATAGAAATGGTTTTGACCCACTGACGTCATAGCATAGGCACAGCACCGCACCAAAAGGGAGAAATCTAAAGGTCGATTTACATCAAACGAGCGAATGCTCATTCAGGGGATAGCCCCACTACAGCTAATTCTTCTAGTGTAAACAGGCGTAGAGCATTCCTTCGTTGTTCTTAGTGCGTTCGCAAAGATTCTATGGAATATTCTAAGAATGTTCGCTCGCTTGATGTAAACGGCGCAAGAGCGCGCGAACAGTTGCTTAGAGCGTTCTAGCGTGTTCGGACGTGCTCGCGCCACTGAGCGGTCTCTTCAAAGCGTTCTTGTGTTCTAGCTCTGCTCTTTGTTCGTTTGGTGTAAACGCTGAATACAAGTTTTCGTTTACACTAAAAGACCACGAACGAATGCTTTTGTTCTAGCTCTAGCTCTGTGTTCGTTTGATGTAAATCCACCTTAAATCAAAAGTTATTGGTTTCATGTCACATTAGAATAGTACAAACAAAGTTCATAGTTTTTAATCCTTTTTCGCTTCATCATCATCATCATCATAAGCCTGAAGAAGTCCGCTGCTGGACATAGGCCTCCCCTACACGTTTCCAGGAAGAACGATCCCTTTCCATCCATTGAGTTCCCGCGATCTTAACAATGTCGTCGGTCCATCTGGTGGGTGGGCGCCCTACGCACGTTTGTCGCTTAAATCTTTCTTTTTCTCAAAGTCATTGTATAAAGTATAGTACCTATGCAACTCTTGAATAAAACGGATTTGTATCGAGGGCCATGAATTACTCTCGTCGTTTAGCATTCTAACACTTGAATCACGAGCGTAGCGAGTGATTCATTCGTTAGAACCCTTCACTTGTTCGTGATTTATCTATGACCCTCGATTTAAACCCGTCTTTTATTAAACAGTGATTAAAAAGCCCTTTTAATAAGGTCAACGTCCATCTTAATACCTTACAACCTCCTTGAATAAAACGGATTTATATCGAGGGCCATGAATCACTCGCGTCGTTTAGGATTCTAACACTTGAATCACTCGCTACGCTCGTGATTCGATCATTATAAATCACTCTATACGGTAGTGATTCATTCGTTAGAATCCTTCACTTGCTTGTAATTCATCTATGACCCTCGATTTAAATCCGTCTTTTATTCAATAGTTGCATAATATACTATTTTACTTATCTGTGCGCAATGCAATCGTATTGCACACAAAGTATATGTACCTAGGTAGGTACTTAGGTAGGTACAGTCAAAAATTAAATAATAAATAAATATTATAGACAATCCACACAACACTATCTAGCCCCAAACTAAGCAGAGCTTGTACTATGTAAATACATACTTATTAGAATACATACAATATAACACCCAGACAGAGAACAAACATCTGTTTTCACCACACAAATATTTGTTCTCGGTGGTGATCGAACCCACGACCTACGGCTCAGAAGGCAGAGCTACTACCAACTGAGCTGAGAGGCCAGTAATTATTTCACCATTATAAAGCTAGGTACATTATCCGTGAGTAACATAGGCTATAGTTTTTAGGGTTCCGTAGCCAAATGGCAAAAACGGAACCCTTATAGATTCGTCATGTCTGTCTGTCTGTCTGTCTGTCTGTCCGGCCGTGTCACAGCCATTTTTCTCCGAAACCATTAGAGCTAGACTGATTAAACTTGGTGAGTAGATGTATTCTGTGAACCGCATTAAGATTTTTACACAAAAATAGAAAAAAAAACTATAAATTTTGGGGGTCCCCATACTTCAAACTGCAACTCAAAAAAAATTTTTTCGTCGAACCCATACGTGTAGTATCTATGAATAGGTCTTCAAAAATGATGTTGAGGTTTCTAATATTATCGTTTTTTTCTAAACTGAATAGTTTGCGCGAGAGACACTTCCAAAGTTGAAAAAAGTTGGTCCCCCCCCCTCTAACTTCTAAAATAAGGGAATGATAAAACTAAAAAAAATATATGTTGTACATTACTATGCAAACTTTCAACGATATTTGGTTTGAACGAGATCTAGCCAGTAGTTTTTTTTTTATACGTCATAAATCGTAAACCGCAATTTACCTTTCGACGAACTACAAGAACTTGTTTCCTGTTTATTTTCTGTATATTATGTTACTTGATGCTACGGAACCCTTCATGGGCGAGTCCGACTCGCACTTGTCTGCTTTATTATTAACTAGCGACGACACCCACACCCAACACAGTGCCCGGCGCGGCGCGCGAGGGGATTTCATAGTAACTGCACTGTAATCTGTATTCTGTGATTACAAAACTATTGATATCTTTGTGAAATATGCATAGATTTTTATCAAACGTTTTTTAATGAATAAAGTTTTGTTTGCTGCTGTACCATTTTTGAGTTTTGGGTGGCAGAATCCGTAGGTAGGTACTAAACTAAAGTACCTACCTAACTAAGTACGTACTAAACTAAACTGCGCTCGCTCACCTAAATCCAATGATATTTTAATTTTTTTTTTGTAGGTATATAGATACTACCTAGGTATCTACTATCTATCGAACAAACTCGAAAACTAATAAACCGATTTCAAAATCTTTCACCTCAATAATTAGGTAATGTTTATGTTAATTAGGAGAGTTATCGCGGGTGGCCTTTCCCATACAAAAATATGCTGTTTTAGATGGCGATATATAAACTTATTCCTATGGTAATATAGCTGTAATCATTATTATTATTGTAGCTTTGTACGTTTTCATTTTGCAACACAAATCACAATCAAATATGCACTTAATCCGCTAACAAATAGAGCGCTTCCCACCCGCCGAGACCCAGCGACGCCGGCGCCGGCGGCGCGCGGCGGCGAGGCGATTTCATAGTAACTACACTGTAATCTGTATTCTGTGATTACAAAACTATTGATATCTTTGTGAAATATGCATAGATTTTTATCAAACGTTTTTTAATGAATAGTGTTTTGTTTGCTGCTAAACTAAAACTAATAAACCGATTTCAAAATCTTTCACCTTTAGCACAGAAGAAATAAATACTTAGGCCATTAACAGGCCATAATCCCTGAGTATAACATAACCGACGAGAACCGACAACCGTTGGGGATTAAGGTTCTCGAATGGTGACCACGAACCAGAAGACGAAACGTAGAGCACCCACCAACCCGATGCGATGGACCGATGACATTGTTTAAGATCGCGGGGAGTCGGTGGATGGAAAGGGTGAAAGGGGTCGGTTACATACAAACTTACAAACTTACATACAGGTGAAGCTAATAAAAGCGTTATAAAAACATGATCATACTAGTAGTTCGCCCCGAACTGAGATCTCGTGATGCGATCCCAAAAGCTCCGAAAAGTTAAGTATATAGGTACTACCTACTGTTAACCAGTTTTCTCGAGTGGTGGAAAAAAAGGAACTCACTAACTTTGTATGGTTAACTCAATTGGCCAATTGATTGAAGAGTTCCGTTGGACAGACCTTGGCTCCATCATCAGACCAGGTCGCTTTCACCATTTTATGACAACTAAGTACCTACCTCCTTAATTTATTTCAAGAAAAAAAATATTAAGAAAGAGCCGACCAGTAGAAAAACCTTGATGTCAACGAAATGCTTAGAGATGGGGGCTCTCGGATCGTTGGTTATCTTAATTTAACCTTTTATTTTGTATAGCAAAAACTGAGCGTCCTAAAAAAAAGTATACCTACCCAAACTGTTTTGAAATGTCCAAACAAAGTTCTTTCATATGACATGTAACTTGATTTTTTTGTGTCACTTTTTTTATTTTTGCACCCCTAAAAAATCCCATTAACCTCTCATCCGATTTTACTCTTAAACTTACCAGTAAATTTCTCAAGTACCTACAAGCTATCGACTTATCAAATTTCATGCAGATCGGATAAACGGTTCGAAAGTTATCGCCGGACAAACATAGGTACCTACATAAATAGGTACATACATCATCATCATCATCATCATTATCAGCCTGAAGAAGTCCACTGCTGGACATAGGCCTCCCCTACACATTTCCAGGAAGAACGGTTCTGAGCCCTTTCCATCCATCGACTTCCCGCGATCTTAACAATGTCGTCGGTCCATCTGGTGGGTGGGCGCCCTACGCTTCGTCTTCCGGTTCGTACATACATACGCACATAAAATGCAAAATCGCCCTAGTTGTTTGTAAGATCTTCGTTCGCTTCACTCACTCGATCAATTATCGCGGCGTGTTTGCTTCCGCAATTAGTGTGCCTGTGTGCCAAATTTCATCCAGATCGATAAAAAATGCGTCTTGCGGCCAGCACAGACAGGCAGAGCGAGACATACCTACCTACCCCAAGCATTGATAGCTAATTTGATTTCGAAACTTAGACGCTTCGCTTGCTTGGTCAATTATTTTTCAAGTCTAACGAAACGAAACGATGTGTGGTTTCTAGCAAGTCCTGACAAGTCCAGACAAGTCCTGAAAAATAATGCTAGTGTAACCTATGTAAACATTGTAGAAAACCAGGTAGGTAGGTATGGAATGGCATCCCGCGAGGGTACGCGGGGCGAGGGGGGAGGGGATTCAGCCCGAATTGGTGGCTGGTTACAGTGTCCGGTCTATGCGTAGTAGTAACCCCTAGGTATTATTATTATACTTTTCTCTGTAGCAACTAGGCAGGCAAGTAGGTACCTAGGTACCTACTTAAATTACAAAGATTTTTAGGATAGGTAGGTATATTATATAATATCGCCATCTAGGTTTTAACAGCTAAACTAATTTGCTAGTCGGAGCATTTTTGAATCGAACCCTGATTGACGGTACCGAAACCGATTCACTGGGTATTCGTAACCTACAAAGTAGGTTACAACAACGCTCAGAATAGATGAATTTTACCTAACTAAAAGGTTACCGAAACCGATTCACTGGGTATTCGTAACCTACAAAGTAGGTTACAACAACGCTCAGAATAGATGAATTTTACCTAACTAAAAGGTTACCGAAACCGATTCACTGGGTATTCGTAACCTACAAAGTAGGTTACAACAACGCTCAGAATAGATGAATTTTACCTAACTAAAAGGTTACCGAAACCGATTCACTGGGTATTCGTAACCTACAAAGTAGGTTACACCAACGCTCAGAATAGATGAATTTTACCTAACTAAAAGGTTACCGAAACCGATTCACTGGGTATTTGTAACCTACAAAGTAGGTTACACCAACGCTCAGAATAGATGAATTTTACCTAACTAAAAGGTTACCGAAACCGATTCACTGGGTATTCGTAACCTACAAAGTAGGTTACAACAACGCTCAGAATAGATGAATTTTACCTAACTAAAAGGTTACCGAAACCGATTCACTGGGTATTCGTAACCTACAAAGTAGGTTACACCAACGCTCAGAATAGATAAATTTTACCTAACTAAAAGGTTACCGAAACCGATTCACTGGGTATTTGTAACCTACAAAGTAGGTTACATCAACGCTCAGAATAGATGATTTTTACCTAACTAAAAGGTTACCGAAACCGATTCACTGGGTATTCGTAACCTTTTTTCCTATTCTCAAAATAGATTAACGTTACCTAATTAATAGGTTCCTGATACCGATTCACTAGGTATTTGTAACCTACAAAGTAGGTTATACCAACGCTCAGAATAGATGAACTTTACCTAATTAAAAGGTAACCGAAACCGATTCACTTGGTATTCGTAACCAACAAAGTAGGTTATACCTACGCTCAAAATATGTTAACGTTACCTAATTAATAGATTACTGAAACCAATTCACTGGGTATTTGTAACCTTCGAAGTAGGTTACACTTATGCTCAAAAAAGATTAACATTACCTATTTAATAGGTCCACAAAACCGATTTACTGGGTATTCGTAACCTACAAAGTAGGTTATACCAACGCTCAAAATAGATGAACGTTACCTAATTAAAAAGTTACTGAAACCTATTCACTGGGTATTCGTAACTTATAAAATAGGTTTTTCCTATTCTCAAAATAGATTAACGTTACCTAATTAATAGGTTACTGATACCGATTCACGATTCAGAGTATTGACCTAAATTAACGCTCAAAATAGATTAATATTACCTAAACGAAGAAGGTTACAGCAACCAACTAACTGGGTAAAGGTAACCCAATAAATAGGTCATCGAGACCAAATATGTTGGTTACGCCATTACACAAAATATTACTAACGCTTACCTTCTGGCAAGGTATTTTTTACGTAATGGATATGTTTGTGTTACCCTATTACACGGTTAATTTAACACCAATATTAGGTTTATATTGTTTTCATAATGAACTAGGTAAATTTAACACAATAATTAGGTTTTTATGTGTTAACTTTAACCTTATGGTACGTTACGGTGCGCAATATGTTGTGTTTAACCTACAGCTCAATATTGACTAGGTAGTATTAACCGAATTCTTATTATTATATCAGGTTTATCACCCAGTTAAAAATTGCACTTTACCTATTTTGTAGGTTAATCAAAAAAATACCTACTAGATTACTTGTTTTTACCTATTATGTAGGTTCCGTTGTGCCATTTACGGAAACCTTTACAATAATTTAGTTGATTTTTACCAAAGATTAGGTAGTTTTGACCGATCTGTAGGTAAAGATGCGGATACATGACACATGTTATAACATAACCTCCTCTTTTTTTTGAAGTCGGTTAACAATTTAACAAATCCAGGGTTGTATTTCATTTTTATTAGGTTTTTATAACCGTTTTACAAACCTAAAATCGGTCGTTTTTACCCAAAATTAGGTAATGATGATATAGTTATATAAATATTCGATTTTAGTTGGTAAAATACTGGGTAAATAGTAAAATTTTATTGGGTTTATTTTCGTAAACCTAATAATATTGGGTAGTTTTAACCTTTATTAGGTCAAAAATACCTAATTTCATGTACTACCTAACGCTGTAGGTTGTATTTACCAAGTCCGTTTTAAAAAAGTTGGTAATATCTACCTAATATAGGTTAAAACTACCTAATTTTTGCATTTACCGTTACCTGTAGGTTAACATTAACCTAGTTTTTTTCTCAGTGTATCTATCTAGCTAAACATCTGTATGCCTCAAGTAGATGGACGCAGGGATGTGCATCGTAGGGCATGTTCCTGACGTGCGTGACCTACGAGGCAGGTCAGGTCAGGTGGTCCATATGCTTCTTTCATCAACAAGTTGAATAAAAAAAAACTAGATTCCATCCTCACCACCTGAATGGCTGGTTTTTCAACTGCTCGTTTTTCAGGGTCCTTTTTGCCGGGCACGAGTAAGTTGTGGAATGAACTGCCTTCTGCGGTTCTCCCTCGGAGCTTCGACATGGGGGCCTTCAAAAAGCAGGTCTATCATTTCTTAAAAAGCCGGCGAGTTAGCACCACCTCTGGTGTTGCAGGTGTTTATCGTTGCTGGTGACTACTTTCCATCAGGTGGCTCGTCTGCTCGTTTGCAAGATATGGCATTAAAAAAGGAGAAGAAATAAAATCAAATCAAACGTGTAAAGCTAGTCTAGGTGCCAGTTCCGCGGGACCAAGCCAAATCAAAAATAATCTAAAATAATAGCAGTGAAGTTCCAGTGTGGTGCCATATACATATATATGTTGGTCGACCATTATCTGAGGGCTGGAAAATGATGATGATTTTTGTGGAGACCGTTGTTGCTGCAGCGTTGGGAGACAGTGGGATCAAATCCGATCTCATCACATTTCATCGCATAATCATCACATATCATCACATAATTTATGGTACTAAATCTGATAGTATTACGCCTAGTTTATAAAATCATTTACCTACCCTCATTTATTTTGTTAAGCTTTAAAAGAAACAAAACTATAAAATGGAATAAATTATTCACTCTTGTCTTAACATTGAAATTATGATACGGAACAGAGATGTTACTACCAACATTTAATTTTGAATTTAGATTTCCATCGCAATATCAACTCTAACTACCTAAATACAAGGTTGAAATCCTGAAATCATTGCATTTCATTATCTTATCCTTAATTGGATACAGTTATGCATAAGGAGTCCAAGCGCCAAATTTCATTTTTTGATTTTTTCGCATTTTCGTAATCACTAGGGCATAATTAAGCCATAGAAAAAACACTCTTGCAGCCAGCAGCACTCTAAGTGGTATTTTTTGATACCCAGTCCAAGCGCCTTCTATAGCAAACTAAGTATTTTGAAATGCAATACAAGTCCAACAACCAATTTAAAACTAACAACCAAATTTTATGATGAAAAAGCACATTTCCATTATACATTACTAGTCCAAACGACGTAGTGTTACGCATCAGTAGTCTACGCGACAGTTGTTTGTAACTTCTGAACGTAATCTTTGTTTGGGTGGAAGGAGAGGCTGGCAGAAGAACCCAAGTCATGTTTAAGGAAGCACATTATACTAGTTTACCAAAGTCAAAAACTTAATTCTTTGGTCAACTTAATTGTTGCGGAGAACAGAATAAAAAAAATAAAGGCCAGAATACACGTATAAAGATAAAGATAAAAATATTTTATTTTAAAGCTGTGTATAAAACATCTTAAAAGTAATTATGTTCCAACAGCTTACCTATTTCGGGCGTACAATATAGCAAAAAAGTATAAAAATAGACCTGATGATCTCTCCTCGAAAAGAACCCTATATTTCTGAAACTGCAATTAATACTTTATACTCCACAAGACTACAAGAAAGTTATGGCAAGCTGCAGAACAAAGAATCACAAATACTGAAGAAAAGGAAAAAGCTATTGTTAACAGAAAAAAGATAACAGTGGGCGAGAAGGTCAATAATAATTGGTTAAGAATAAACCAGATAAAGGAAACCTAAAATCATCCATTGCCTGAATTATGTCAAGGCAGGAGCAGTAGAAGAGGAAGAGGAAGAAAGCTTAGAAATTGATGTAAAGAAAAGAAAGGGTAGGAAAGGACAAAATGTTTCAGAGAAAAAACTAAAAGATTTAAAATCACCGTTTCATAATATTCCAAACGACGCTATAGCATTTGACAAAGATTTGATTTTTGATGACACGATTGAAGATGATATTGTTGTTGAAGGTGTTGATAGCCATTTAGGTTTTTGATCCGGAACATATTGAAGAAGAGTAGATTTATATATTATTTACCTACTCCATCCTACATCCTACCCGATATGTTCTGGGTTTGGGGTTGGTGTTTACCAATAATATCATCAATCATTATTCTGTCTGTCTGAAAGCTGAAGATAATATCTGTAGAGGATCGAAATTAAACCCAGCGTTTTAGTTGAACGTCAGAAGAAGGTTGGGGGTGCACACGGGGTTGTTAAGGACTTTTGAAAACCATTTGACTTTAAAAACAGTACGGAGCCGCGTTGTCTTTTTCATCGGAACGCGACGACCATCGAACAACGAACAGCAATTGATTAAAAAGATCCGTATCCACCCACATCTTCTGTCTTTTTTATTTTATTTCATAATGCGCAAAAGTGCCAACAGATGGCGTTACAAGTACAAAATATAAGAACAAATTTAGTTTTAGAAGATACACAAAATAGGTTACCTACGTACAATAGATAGCTGTAAAAAAAAAGCATATTTAACAGAAAAATATTAAATTTAATTACTACGGCGTGTGTCGCCTACAATCCACCCTTTTAGTGCTGAAACTGAGCTGAGAGACTAAAGTAACAAAACAATAAATGTAAAGGTTCAGATCAGCACTAACATTCCTTCGGTTCAAGTAGTGCGACACGCGTTACAGGACGGCGCACCAAGCCCGTGCGGGTGCGTATGTCTACCACGCGCACGCGACCGTCGTCGGCGGCATGGGTCGCACTCACTACTCCGTGGCGCCAGCATCCACGTTCTAGATTAGGTTCTACTATCAGAACATAATCTCCATCTCGCAACGCTCTCTCGTCCCTAAGCCACTTCTGCCTAGGTATCAACGTAGGAAGATATTCTTTTACCCACCGCGCCCAAAACATGTCAGTCAGTCTTTGTGCTACGCGCCATTGCTTACGTAGACATAGGTCATCGTTATCATACCTACCAAATACAGGACTGTTCGAGGACGTACCTAGCAAAAAATGATTAGGTGTTAGAGCTTCCGGATAGTTAGGGTCACACGAAACGTGTGTAATAGGACGACTATTAACTAGCGCTTCCACCTCAGCAAACAAAGTGGAAAGCGTCTCAGGATGTGGAGCGCGTTCCTTAAGTACGACTTTCAAGGCCGTTTTTACCGTGCGTATCATACGTTCCCAAGCACCACCTTTCTCAGGGGCCCCGGGGGGTATGAATCTCCACTCGATACCTCTTACGGTACCGTCTTCACGGAGTTTACTCTCATCGAGTTCCATCAGACTCCGTTTGAGCTCATTATCCGCTCCGCGCAGGTTCGTCCCGTTATCTGAATAGATAACGCTGGGCGTTCCGCGGCGAGCGATCATGCGTCTGAGTGCCATGATGGTGGAGTCTGTACTTAGACTCTCACTTATCTCCAAATGTATGGCACGCACAGTCAGGCACGTGAACATCACACCGTATCGTTTGAGTCTTTTTCGGCCAACGGTGACTTCCATTGGTCCGAAAAAGTCCACCCCCGTATAGGTGAACGGACGGCGGCTGTGATGCAAGCGTGCAGCGGGCAGGTCCGCCATGCGTTGCGGCCGCGGCGCGGCGCGGCGGTGACGGCAGAACGGGCAGCGTGCGGCGACTAAACGTACAGTCGGCCGCAGCCTTAAAATCCAATATCGTTGTCGTAACTCATTTACGACGAGCTCGTTAGCACCATGCATAGCTTTTCTATGATGGTACTCAACTATTAAACGAGCTATCTGGTGACGACCATCGAGTATGGCGGGTCGCATTGTCGAGTGGGTGACACCTTCGACTTTGTCAATTCGACCGGCTACTCGTAGAACGCTAGCGTCGTCAAGATATGGCGTCAATGTTTTCAAACGACTGTTTGATAACAAAGGCTTATTTTGCTTGACGAGTTCAATGTCCTGCTCGAACGAGTCCTGCTGAGATTTCTTTATTAGAAGGAGCTCGGCTTCGTTCATGAGCTCGACATCTAACCTAGCTTCTATTCGTCGACAGCGTCGCACGAACAGTAGAATTCGAGCGGCGACTCGTACGAGTCGTAACCATGATGAGTAGTGGTTTTCATCAGGTAAGGAGTACTCAAGAGTGTCTGTAGTCACCACTACATTTAAGCTCCTTTCCTCACAGACAATGTCTGGTGATGATTTTTTGGTGGACACACAATCCTTAGGCCAAGTATCCTCTGGCTGCCGTAAGAATTCTGGTCCTCGAAACCATACACTGTCATATGTCAGCGGTGGCGTCTCGTCCTTGGTAGCTAAGTCAGCTACGTTCAACTTAGTGGGGACGTATCGCCATTCTGACAAATTCGTAAGCTCATCAATTTCACCTAAGCGATGAGCTACGTACGGCTTGTAGCTTCTGGGATCGCTACGAATCCATTGTAGGACCGTTTGTGAATCAGTCCAGAAGTACCGCTTATCACACTTCATATTTGTATGTTCTCGTAGAAGTGAGTCCGCTAAGCGGGCCGCTGTAAGCGCGCCTTGCAATTCCAGTCGGGGAACTGAAACCGGCCGGAGCGGGGTTACTCTGCTCTTACTAGCTGCTAAGTTAATTAAAACATTTCCGTCGGCTCGAGTAAAACGCCAGTAAACAACTGCAGCGTACGCTTTTATAGAAGCGTCACAAAAAATGTGCAGCTGTTTATCTACGATCGACTCGGCACTACTACCTATACCTATCGATGTGGGATAACACTGAGTCCAACTATCCGCATTGTAATACCACCTAGGTATACGTAAAGATTCTAAAAGTTTTAATTCATCGAGCCATAACATCCACTTAGTGTGCTCACTTGAGTGGATGCGGCATTTCCAATCAATTTTTGACCTATGTACATCTTGAAAAATGATTTTACTTTTTATAACAAATGGCGATAAAAAACCGTGTATATCGTAAACAGACATAATAATGCTAAGCATTTTTGCTTTCGTAGGAGGCGTAGATCCATCCAAAATATCACTAGGTATTTTATTAAGCGAAATCTGAAATCCAAATGAATCTTCCGCAGGATGCCATATCAAACCTAAAGTGCGCTCACTTGTATTCATCGCTCCATGTTTGAACTGCACAGCTGAGTGCGCAAGCGCTTCTGTAGGTATCGAGTCTAGAACCTGTTTGCTATTACTCGACCATCCTCTTATCTCGAAACCTCCTTTTGCATGAATGGAAGTTATATCGTGAACCAATTTAATTGCCGTATTTTCATCGCATACTGAGAGACAACAATCGTCCATATAATGGTCATTTATTATTGCGCTTACGGCGTCGGGGTTCGATTCCTCGTATTGAAGGGCATTTTTATTTTTTACATATTGAGCAACGAAAGGGGAACATGTTGCACCGAAAATCAAACTTTGCATCGAACAAACTTTAATCGGGCTATCCGAATATTCTTGCCACAAGAATCTAAGCACATGCTGGTCGCTAGGTTGTATTTTAATTCTAAGAAACATATCACGAATATCTCCAAGTATCACTATTCTATTTACTCGAAATCTAAGCATTATTCCGTATAGTGAATTATATAAGTCCGGTCCTGTTAGTAAATAATCATTTAGGCACACACCGTCAACTTTAGCGGCGGCGTCAAAAACTAACCGTAACTTATCGGGCTTATTGGGGTTTTGAACACCAAAATGCGGCAAATACCAAACATGATCAGCTGAGAGTTCGTTATCAGTTAGTTCTCGAGCGTAACCATTGTCTAGCAATTTAATGACTTCTTTTTTATACCTATCAGCGTAGTCAACGCTTTTACGAAATTTACGTAACAATAACTGCTGACGCGAGTAGGCATTATTGTATGAATCAGGCATCATAAAATTATCTTTTTTGAACGGTAAACCTACTTCCCATTGTTTACCTACCTGACGTGCTGTGCTATCTAAAATATTGACAGCGCGAATATGATCTGTATTTTCACGTGATACAGGCGAAATTCCTATCAAATCAAAATTAAAGGAATCTTTAATCAGGTCATTAAGTTCGCTAATTTCCTGCACATCAGTATCGCGAGAGTGAGCGAGATGGAAGACATTTTGTTCACTTACCCGAGGCTTCGAGGAGTGAGTGCGCCCACGGTGGAAACCATGGATGGTCCATCCCAATCGACAGCGTGATGCGTACAGCGAGTCCCTGTCTCCATGTATGATCTCAAGCGGGGCTATTAGGAAATAATTATCCTCACCAATTAGTAGCCGCGGCTTTACACTGGTATCTGTGCATATCATATGCTTGATATGCGATAAGTGCGTACTATTTACGCTATTCAAAACAGACAAGTTTTGTGAACACAATTTTAACTGAGCACATTTACGTAACTTACAGTCATAATTAACGTTATCATGTCCCGTCATTTCTACCTTAACACTAGGCACTTCCGATTGATACACTGATAAACCGAACGCATCTGTGAACCTAATAGGGCGCGCACTAACACATTCTAACCCTAAGGTATCTGCTAGTTCGGCGTCGATCACAGATACTTCCGCACCATCGTCCAGGAGTGCGTAGGTATTCACTACACCTTTAGGGCCACGTAATCGAACCGCAATCACTTTTAACATCGCGAATTCATCCGGGGCGATGCCAGCGTCGTCACTAGCTCGAGCGACGTGCATCATGGACGCGTCAGGTGCAGTTACAGGTACAGCAGGTTCCGGGTTCACGGTCAACTCATCAGCTGACGATGACGTCATCTCGGGCTTCGTCCAGTGCAGCAGGCGATGATGTGCCATGCCACAGTTATCGACGTCACACATAGGTGCGGGGCACGTATCCTTATTGTGTCGATCTTTTAGACAACAATAACATAGTCCGCGCGTTTTGACAAATCTCCATCTATCTCTGCGCATCGCGCGTTTGAATACGCGACACTCGGGCAAGGTATGACTGCCCTTCTGACAGAATCTACATGTTGTCGTGTTATCAGCTGCGGCGACAGAAGAAGTGTAGACAGTACGATGACGGTACTTATCTTCAGTGCGCTTTGTAGGAGCGTCCATCGGCTTCTTGTCTCGTGGCTGAATACATCCGACGACTGATAACATTTCTGCCTCCAACTTCAAAAATATAGCCAGTAGTTCCATCCTCGATCTGCCTTCTTGCATACGGTTGTAGGCAAATTCTGTCCATCTTAATTCCTATCAGGGTGCTCGGCAATTTGGATATGATAGCTGCAGCGAGCTCTGGACTTCGAAGATAGTCGCTCTGGTCTAGTGCGCGTATTGTGGCCACGCAGTTATTGACTTTAACAGATAAATTAATCAAGTCTTGTTGATAGTTAGTAGGTAACGATGGTAGCTTTTTCAATTGCATCGTTATGTTGCTAATAATAATATCAGCTCGACCAAACCTTAGTTCCAGTGCTTCCATGACTGCTGACGGCGGAGTGTTGCCGATCAGCAAGTCAGTCACTGCTTCCTTGGCCTCACCTCGTAGTGATTTACGTAATCTCCACAGGTTCTCACTGTCACTAAATTTACACACTCGTGACGAATCATCGTAAGCATTCTTAAAATGTAGCCACTCAATACTGTCGCCACTGAAAGTAGGTAGCTCTCGTGGCGTGGCAAGACGGCTCAGAAGTCTCTCTTCATGCTTAGACGCTGATGATTGGCTTATCAGATCCTTCAACGTATCAGCTAGTTGTTGGATGCTGGTGTCGTGCTGGACGGGTGCTGCACAGTTCGTGTCCAGCCACTTCTCCACGTTCTCTTGAACCTTCTCGCTGCGAAGAGAAGAAGCAGCAGATTCTTCACGCTTCTCGCTATCATGTTCGACTTTGGCAAGATCGGCTTCCAGCTTTTTATCTATCAAATCCAGTTGAATATGGGCTTTTGCCTCCGCCGCTTCTAGTTCCAGCTGTTTGCGCCGTGCTATTGACGACGTAGTGGATTTTTTGGTGCAAATGGTGGTCTTCGAAGCACATGTTGATTGCTGCGCAGTACCGCCGAGTACATCTTCTGTCTTTTTTATTTTATTTCATAATGCGCAAAAGTGCTAACAGATGGCGTTACAAGTACAAAATATAAGAACAAATTTAGTTTTAGAAGATACACAAAATAGGTTACCTACGTACAATAGATAGCTGTAAAAAAAAAGCATATTTAACAGAAAAATATTAAATTTAATTACTACGGCGTGTGTCGCCTACAATATCTGAGATAGTCCTTATCTTGTTTTAAATTATTATTGTTTTTTAAATTATGATAATTATATTGTTTTATTTTCTGGACATACTATCAGTGCCATTTTAATAGTTTTTTATTTATTTTTATCAATCCTCTGTAACATCTAATATAAGATGCTGAGTAAATACGGAAATTCAAGGGGTTTTTATTAAACGATAGGAAAATAGTCCAGGAAACATTTTTATGTTATACTTATACTCATTTTGCAAAATGAGTACATCATATTAATTCGTTTCCACGTGCACTTAAAGCTAATCTTCCAGAATAAATAATTATTTTGTCTCTTGGACTCGTTTTGCAAAATGAGAACATCATATTTATTAGGAGTCCAAGTGCATTTTTAACGATATATTCCAAAATAAAACCTTTTTTTATGTTTTTTTTTTGTAACATGTTAAATTACAAATATAAGCTTCGATGTACATAGATTTACTTTCTGACGATGCAAATGCAAATCTTCTACCAATAAAAACGCGTTTATGTCATTTCCCAAAAAACTGAAAATGGCGCTTGGACTCACTATGCATAACTGTATCCAATTGTAACAGCCATACCGTTTAGTTTCGTTTGTTTTGCGATTTCGGTTCCCGGTGAGTTATACGAATTTGGAAGCTAAAGTTAGATTGTTAAAGTTTGGATTGGTTTGCACACTTTGTATAAAGTTAATGCAGTTTTTGGTCACCCGCTGTGCATCCGAGTGCTCATAACAAATCATCAACGCGATGTAAGGGTGAGGACACATTGATTAATGAAATTTGATGCAAGACAAATCGCGTGTTGCTTCGCTTTTGCATTGAAACGCGGTGGATGTCTGACAGATAACTCATCTTCTTCGTGGAAGTGACGTGAGACGAAATAGGTACTAACTTTCGCGAGAGCACGCATAGTGATAAATTTGATGCTGATTTCAAAACATTGATAGATAAATCTGTCACTGAACATAAATAATTCTTAGGGCAATATTCCGAAACGGGGGCTATTCAGGGGCTCAATTCTAGACCAGTGACTTTTTTGTTACGGTAGATATATCACAAGAACTGTCAAATTCACTAGAGAAACTGAAAGTTCTTGTGATATTTATCAAACGTGACAAAAAAGTCACTGGTCTAGAATTTGAGCCCCTGTTCTTAGTCTGACTCGAGCTTCAAGCACAGATTTTTGACACTTTTCAATGGAGAACTGTCATAAAATCTATGCTTGAGGCTTGACTCAGACTCAAGCACTGTTTTGGAATACGGGCCTTAGTTCTTGCAAAAATAATGTTTCACGAAGAAATAAAACAATGATTCTTTAAAGATTTCATATAAAATGTAACAATTAGGTTAATAAAAAACCTATCGAATGTTATCTATAAAAAAACAATTGAAATGGTCTAAAGAAACTCTTTATTGCTTCTACGTAACCGGGTTTTGTAACCAACATAATAAAAAAAAAACTCAGTTCATAATCGTTCAAGGGGCACGTATTCTGAAAGACCCTTTATGTGACCGTAAAATTTAAATCAATTTGTTTTAAATCTGTCCCAGCCTTAAAAGACGGTACCCTGCCAGCTTCTGATAGATGTCTCTCTGTGCGGCTGAGATTGCTCGCCGCATGGGTCCACCATAATCCATAGAATACCATATCATGGTGACAGAATTATGTATACCCACAGTGTAATTTCATTGGGACATTAGCTATACATATACAGGGCGTCCCACGGGTATGCCACATGATGGAGGGAAAGTACCTTATTTAATGTAGATAGAACATTCTACTGAAAGATGATTATTTGAAATTTAAAAAAATAATCCTATGATAAAGCCTTTCGATCGGTATAATAAAGCTACTAGGGTGATTATTTTTCTCGTGTAACGGGTTCGATTCCCGTTTCAACCATGTAATTATTTAAATTACGAATGCAGTTTAAATTGTTTTTTAATTCAAATATTTTTTTGTTTTTTTTTTACATATTATATACTTGGCGCTTACGTTTGACTGCAATCTGATCTGCTGTTATTATAATAAATAATAAAAAAACATTTTTTATAATAATAAAATGTCTTCTTTCAGTAAAATGTTCCATCATATGTATTTAAGGTACTTTCTCTCCATGTGGCATATCCGTGGGACGCCCTGTATGGGTTTTGTAGCTAATTGATGGCAAAAACATCTCAAAAAACCCGGTTACTCCCATTTATTCTGTTGGACTATTACACCGGTACCTATAGAGATATGAAAATTATTATAATAAATAAATGATATTCCGCTAATCAATGCTAAAGAAGTTTAACTATAATATACATGACTATAGGTATACATCAAACCAAATCCTCCTTTTTCTCACAAACCCGTAAAACCCTGTAAAAGTGCTTATCGTAATGTGTACAGCTAATGAGGTCACAATAACAAATAAATAGTAAACCAACCGTTTGATAGAGAGTAGAACATGACTATCAAATTATGGCACCCGATGGTGCCACGTGACTCAGCTGTGGGTGTTTTAATAGGATTTTAGTGCGAAGAAATAGAGGTATAGCGAAATAGAGGTAGAGAAATAGAGGTAGCGGGGCACGCAAATATTTTATAGAGAAACGAATCTGAAGTGAAGGAAAAGGAGAAAAATGTGTGTGTCTATGGTAAAGTTTCCTGAGTCTGCAGTCTTTGAGGCTGTACAAAGTATGTGGCTAAAATGGCAATATTGTAAAATACTCAATACTCATTATATTTATTGCATAAACATGGTTTAGTTTAGGTACATACATAGTTCTCATGGTTTAGTTTAGGTAAATTAAAGCCCGGTCGCCTAGAATTATGTTTTTTTTTATAGAGGAACTTAACAAAAGTATGTAGTATACTAATACTGATTTGCTCTAGTATATATTCTACAGTATACCAGAATAAATCAGTTATTACGTCGCAAATTTTAATTAAGCTGCTACATTTTGGTTATTTCCATTTCGACCCAGTTTCATCAAAGACTTTATTATCTGCAATCAAAGAAAAAGGCAGATGTCTAAACAAAATTATCCTGAGAAACATTATACGACTCTCTGTTTATTATCTCATGATAACCATTTTCCCCAAAATAAACAGCCAAAAACAATTCGCCTCAGAACATCTATTTACCTCCAAAATCATTGCTGAGAGTTGTATTATTCAGAGTCTGTAAGGATAAATAAATTAAAAATAAATACGATAAGAGAGCTCACAACAAGACGCCTATTATGATGAATTAAGAGCTATCTACACACATCAGGGACGTAAGAAAGTCAAGTCAGTAATGCAGCCGACGTAACAGGAGCCGAGGAGGAAAATGTTGAAAGAGTGTACCATGACGAAATTAAAGTAAGCGGGAATCTCACGGGAGAAAAAATGGAGTCAGCACTTCTCGTACCTAAGCTGGATAAGATCCCACTGTGCTAAGTTGAGAAAAAATAAACAAGCCATAGCTCACAAGAGCACAAGAAACTCACAAGCAAGCTACAAGAGTTAATAAGAAAGGTAACATAAAAGGTGTTTATCAGAAGTGATCCTGATGAACCCTACATCAGGGATAGGTAGAGATCACTGTTACTATGAATTCATCAGTGATCTCAAAAACAAATACGGTCCGAGGCCGTCACTGACTCTCAGACGTGTTAAAGCACTCCAGGAACGCACGCGACGGACGAAGAATAATTTAATTACCGCGTTTTTCACTCGCAAAGAGAGTGCCACTCGAAAGATGCTCGAATGAGAAAGCAATTAGAATAATGAACCTTAAGGACTTGAAGATTAGGGGTCCGCTCGCCACCAGTTCCACAAGACCCAGTTCAGCCAGTAACTCGATCCGAAACTGAGATTCAAGTAATTTGGTTGATGAGGGTTCGCGCTAGAAAATTCGTACACGATTAAAAGTGTCAAGATTTTCGTGTTCAAAATCAGTTTAATACGCTGAAGAGGCCTTTGTCGTCTGCAAGTAATTTATTTTTGGACAGGTGGACCTCTGCCTATTGTCCGATGGAGTGCCCATTGTGTCTGAATATTCTCGGAGCCTGGAAGATTGAGGATTGTGTTTTGGTGTTTCGTGTGATGGAAAGTGAGGGGAACAAATTGCATTGATTCGTCGAAGTCCAATATCGGTTAGCGATTGTTTGTCAAAAACTGAATGGATGAATGTCCTTTGGTAAATCCAGTTACATATTATTTCATTTTCAGTTTAAATTATAGTGACTTTTGAAACATTATTTGATGTATGGTGTTTAAATTAATGGGATGAATATTATTTGTATTTTAATATTTACCTGCCTGTGGTTTCTCTTAAATTATAGAATCTTCAGCCAGATTCCGTTCTATTGTAAGTTGAGAAGAGTTACTTTGCATAAGTACTAAATTAATAATTATATTAACTAATCTAGTAACTATCTGTCAATGTAATTTTCGTAACCCAAAAGTTGTTGATGAGAAAAGTATACGTGGAACAGAAATACCTGACAATTATGTCTCACAAACAAGATATTCTAAAAGACCAAAACTCAACTCTCTCTAAAAACTCAAGTAATCAAGCCACATATGA
This sequence comes from Thera obeliscata, assembly GCA_947578465.1. Lineage (NCBI taxonomy): Eukaryota > Metazoa > Arthropoda > Insecta > Lepidoptera > Geometridae > Thera > Thera obeliscata. The sequence continues at coordinate 13,245,153 of OX387912.1, read as the reverse complement.
CATTGTTTTTCATTAGACTCGTATTTAAAAACATTACTATGTTTATATAGATCTACAATGTTGTTCGGTTTACTATCAGACATTTCAAAAGAAACAAAATGAAAAGTCAAGGCAATCTCACTCAGGTCGCAAACAAGGGTACTCACCAACAAAAGTCGTCGGGAGTAGATAGAAAGACGCTTTTCCAATTAAATTGTTATCGACATTAGGTACTAGCAGTTCAGTCAAGCTGAATCGAACTTTATTGCAATGCTAAAGACTTGAATTTTGTAGATTTGGATGGAAGTTTTTATACTCCTGAGATCTGGATAAGATTGACTGGATGAGACAGTTTTATAGTTGCATTTGATTAAGCTCGATGCTACTATCGAACTCTATCAAATAAAGCTATAAAAATCATTGTTGCATTTTTACGAAGACTTGGTGCGTTGAAGCACAAAAGCTGCCTAATTTTCTATACAAATAACTTTCGCGCATAATAACTTAAAGAAAACTCCGGACCATACATTATAATAAACTTCGCAAAGAAAAACCTGTCAGCTTTTATAAACGATACGATGGTCTTGCGATACATGAACCTTTTTAACCGACTTCCAATCAAAAAGGAGGAGGTTCTCAATTCGGTTGTATGTTTTTTTTTTTTTTTTTAATGTTTGTTACCGCATAACTTCGTCATTTGTGAGCCGATTTGAAAAATTATTTTTTTATCTAAAAGGTACTGCTTCCAGATTGGTCCCATTTTAATTTTATTAAAATCGGTGTTGCCATTTTTTTTTAAATATTTTTTTTAATGTTTGTAACTGCATGCCTTCGTCATTTATGAACCGATTTAGAAAATTATTTTTTTATTTGGAAGGTTATTTTTACGTCCAGGCTGTCCCAAACAAATTTCATTAAAATCGGTTTAGCCGTTTGGCAATGAAGTCGGTTTCTCAAGTTTTTTAAACTTATAATTATTCGATTTGATATCGATTCTACGAGTTTTATAGCCTGCATTGCCAACTTGCCAATTCTGATTATGCCAACTCAACATAGCTTGTATTTCCGAAAAATGATTGCTTTCCACCTCCATGTTAGCGCTAAGGTGCTTGGAGTAGCGTTCGCGCGGCCCAATTAGGAGAAGAATTGATGGCCAATGAACGAGTGCCCGAGGTGGCATAAAACGGAAAGCAATTTGGTAAAACTCTTCAAAAGCGTTTCCCCCTTGCCCTCGTTTATCTCCTAGTAAGCATCTTCAATGCAGCTATGGCGACTTGCACCTTCCCCGATTCCTGGAAGGAAGCCACCGTCATCGGCATCCCTAAACCAGGCAAAAAGGCATCCGAGCCTTCTAGCTACCGTCCTATCAGTCTTCTCAGTTCCATTGGGGAAATTTATGAACGACTTCTCCTGAATCGTCTCTGGTCCTATGTCAACGAGCTCCAACTCCTCCCTGACGAGCAGTTTGGTTTTCGTGCGAGACACTCTTGTCCCCAGCAAGTGCTCCGCATCACGGAACACGTGCTCTCTCGACGGCACCATACCTGGCCTGCAGACACTGGTGCCGTCTTCCTCGACGTAGCGAAGGCTTTCGATAAGGTCTGGCACAACGGCTTGTTATACAAGCTTTACCAATTTGGTTTGCCAGTCAGGCTCGTGCTCATCTTACGAGACTTTCTCTTTAATCGGAGCTTCCGCTACCGCATAGAGGGCACTCTTTCTGCCCCCAGACCCGTCCGAGCTGGAGTTCCTCAAGGCTCCACTCTCTCCCCCCTCCTGTTCACGCTGTATACCAGCGACATTCCTCGCACCCATCAGGTGGAAATTGCCCTATTTGCGGACGACACAGCCTTGTACACATCGGATCGGAATCCCAATCGGATCTGTATAAGGTTGCAAGCCGCGCTCAACGCCCTAGGCACTTGGTTCCGGAAGTGGCGCATTGAGGTTAACCCTTCAAAGAGTACAGCAGTGCTTTTTTCGAATGGGTTCCCCAAGCCCCGCCCCATAATCCTCTTCGACAAACCCATCCCCTGGGCTAGTTCAGCTCGCTATCTCGGAGTGCATCTTGATCGTCGCCTGAGCTTCTGCCAACATACCAGAATAGTCAGTAACCGCGCCAAGTTCATGCTTGGTAGACTCCATAGCCTTATCTGCGCAAAGAGTAAAATGTCCCTTAGAAATAAGGTGACACTTTACAAAACTTGTATCCGCCCCGTCCTGACTTACTCCTCAGTAGTATTCGCCCACCGCCCTCAGACCCTTAAGGCCTTTCAGACTGTTCAAAACAAATTCTTGCGCAGAGCCACAGGTGCGCCTTGGTATGTGCGCACCATCGATCTCCATCGCGACATAGGCCTCGAGTCGATTACCGAATTCATAAAGCGCGCCTCTCGACGCTACTACGATTCAGCCCCCCACCATCCGAACCCCCTTGTCTCTACCATCCCCGATTATCCAAGCGAACCACCCGTCGACCAATCCCTCCGTAGACCGAGGCATATCCTCGGTGATCCCGATGACGTTATCACCGCCGCTAATGCGGAGGCGATCGAGTCATCCAGTTCGGACAGAAACACTGCACAGATTCACCGACCCCGCCGGCGGGGTCGAAGACGTCCCTCAGTGCCCGCCCTCTACGGGCCTAATCTAGATTTAAACCCCCCCCCTGGCAACAGCCCAAGCCGAGGTCGTACCATAGCGGTGCCCTTGAGTTTGTTGCCCCAACCTAATTTTACCGGTTGAGCGCCCTCTGCGCTCACCATTGTCCGGTAGCGCTGTAAGAATCGCCAGACGATCACCAGCATTTTGTCCATTCGAAAAAAAAAAAAAAAAAAAAAAATAAAACTCTTCAGTTTAACGTTTGCCAACATTTTGGAACGGTCTGGTTCACAAACACAGGTGTTTCGATATTTTCGCTGCGTGCTTTTATTACTGAGCTTGTTTTTCGAAATTCTATTAAACTGTTTTCGTAGTGAAATAGTTATTTTCGCTACGGCAACCAAATAGTTTTTTGACGTGATAACGTCTAAAAATCGATGGAGCCGGCTGCACGCACGAAAAAACATGACCAATTTTTTTTGTGATCTTTTTGTCCAACGTGTTGGCATCCCAACACAGATAATAATCGTAAGATAGAAACATTTTAGAGAAGTTTAATATTGTCTATGATTGATTCATCTCAGCTCGGACCGTCGCATGGTTCAATAACCTTGTCTTGTTCGTAAAGTAATAATATAAAAAGTTCAAAGTTCTCCAGTGTTTTTAGTGGTTTCCAAAGTCCTGTAATTACGTCCCACGTCCTTAGCACACTTAGACAGGCATACAAACAAATGGTCCTTCGAAGCCGGAGTCGGGATTTTGGAGCTACTTCAACACGGAAAGGGCGCGGTGAGACTCAGGTGTTTAACCTGCGAAACGGTCTCCCGCCCAAGCTATCAAGGACTGGAACCTGTGAGGTGTCTCCCACCTGCAATTTGAGGAGGAAAGAATTCCATCTACAGGACGCCGGGAGGATCAAGTTTTCCCTGCCATACGACAAGACAGCGAGGCAATCGAAGATCGGAATCTGCGACGTGTCTCCCACGATACGTCCTGCGAGTTGAAGTTGGAAAAGTTTCCATCTACAGGACGACGGGAGGATCAAGTTTGCCATACAATACAACAAAAGTTGCGGTGTTCTTCCAGGATATCGGCATTTCTATTCTCTTTGCATTCAACGACGACATATAATAAGGTGCGTGCAAGTGAAGAGCGAGCGAGACGCAAGATATAGACGGCAGACGCAATCCGCGCCATCCGGCGCCCACGGAGCCATTGAATAGCTGCCATTTCCACCAATCATAAGCGAATACGTCACGAAACTCTATGGTTCGACAAGCTGCAAGCAAGCAACGACTCGTCAAAGAACGGAAACAAGCGGACTCCATTTTGTTTACCCTGCGTTGTTCAATCAATTCGGTTCCAGTTCAATGTTACAAAGTTATTTTGTTAATAAGTTTAGCGTGTTTTAGGCGATTTAGGTATTGCAAAGTGTTTATTATTATTCGATACGATGACGAATAGCGTTACAATACTAAAACAACTCAAGGCCTCTCGAGGCTATTGCAAGGCATCCCTCACCAGACTTTATCAATTCGTGAATCACGAGCAAGATGTAAATCTGAGCACTCTAGCGACGCTTCAGGCCAAAAGGGCAAGGGTGTCGGAAATCTTTAGCGAGTACGAAGGCTACAATAAACAGATTTTAGCGCTCGACGATCAGGATAACGAAGACGTCGCTGATTGCGAAACTAAGTATTTCGCGATATTGTCTGCACTAAATGAGGTCATAAAAACGAAATCAACTCCAAGTTCGGATGCAGAAAATCCTGCATTTCGAACAAAGTTACCTAGAATTGAAATTCAAAATTTTGCTGGGAAATACAGTGAGTATAATCCATTTATTAACTTGTTCAAGGCAATCATACATAAGGATAGGTCAATTGATAATATTCAAAAACTTTATTACCTTAGATCATTCTTACAAAAAGAACCTTTTGATATAATAAAAAATCTACCTCTGGAATCAGGTAGCTATGAGGAAGCGTTGAGGCTTCTTGATGAACGCTACAATCATAAATTTAAAATAGTTAACGAACACATAAACTCTCTGCTTGACATGAATGCTCTGATCAAATCCTCTCCCTTAAACTTGAGAGAGTTTGTATCACTTGTTAAACAATGTTTAGCTAGCCTAAAAAATCTTCAGGTAAACACTGATACTTGGGATCCTATTATATTGTCTATTTTGTTTCGCAAACTAGATGCATATACATCTCGGGCTTACCAGCTTGAGCGAAGCACCGATACAGATCCAACCGTGTTGGATTTTCTGCTGTTCATGGAAAAGAGAGCCTTAGCGTTAGAGAATGCTGAGCCTTTGACGTCGAGCAAGCCTGCCAGAGCAGTGGTGAACGTTGCCACAACGTCGAGAGCCACCACATCCTGTGTATACTGTAAGTCCAATGACCATAAATTATTTGCATGTAATACATTTAAAACATTGCCTTCTGCGGAAAGAGTAAAGGTGTCAAAGGAGAAAAATCTGTGCAATGTGTGTCTCAATACTCACACCGGCAAGTGCAAGTTTCATTTCCGGTGCAATATTTGCAAAGAAGCTCACAACACACTGCTTCATGAGGATGCACCATCAACTCAGATAACACTGATTTCTAACACACAGACTGACAAAGTTTTGCTACCCACTGTAAAAATAAAACTTTATTCTCAGAATGGTACTGAAGTTCATGTAAAGGCGATATTGGACTCCGCTTCACAGGTGTCCTTAGTAACAAGTAAGGTCATAGAGGTTCTAGGTATCACTCCAAACATAGATGGCACAAACATAGTAGGGGTCAGCAACAATAATAATATGGCAAAATATTCTGTCCCCCTAGAAGTTTTCTCACTGTCCACACCCTATAAGGTAACCATAAATTGTCACGTGTTAGACAAAATAACATGCAAAATTCCACAATATAAGGTGGATATGACATCCATAACCATCCCTTCAGAACTGACGCTAGCTGATAATGATTTTCACATCCCGTCAGAGATCAATATGTTGATTGGAGCCGATATATTTTTCCAGGCACTGCTTCCGGAGCAACCAGCTTCTATACAGCCACCCGCTTCGCGATCTACTGAGAAGCAGAGCCAGCAACCATGCTTCATCAACACGAGGTTTGGGCACGTCATAGCTGGGGCTTTGCCACAGCCAATAAAAAATAGGAATACAAGTAAGGTCTCACTTCTATGTCTAGATTGTAAGTCAGATCTCGATAATACTTTGCAACAGTTTTTTGAAACTGAAAAGGTTCCTGAAACTTATTCTGAAAAAATATCTGAACATGATTTATGTGAAAATATTTTCCAAAGCACAACTGTGCTCGACAATGACAAATTTCAGGTAGATTTGCCACTGAAGTTACCATTGAGCGAAATAAATGATTCTCTTGGTAACTCATTTGAGTTTGCCTTCTATAGATTCCTTAGTCTTGAAAGAAAGTTACAAAAAAATCCTGACTTGCTTTCCGAATATGAAAAATTCATTAACGAATACATTGACCTAGGACATGGGCACTATATCGATATTAAATCATTAGAATTTGAAAAAGAACCTATGTATTTCATGCCGCATCATGCTGTCATTAATGAAAATAGCAAATCTACAAAAACGCGCGTTGTTTTCGATGCTTCCATGCAAACCGATAAAAAAGTTTCGCTAAACGATCTATTGCTGAATGGTCCTATGGTGCAAAAAGAACTGTTTGATATTATGCTTTTATTTCGCTTGGGAGAGTTCACTGTCTCCACGGACATACGCCGCATGTTTCGCTGCGTGCGCATAAATCCTTCGCACGCTAGCTTACAAAATATACTATGGAGAAGCAATGTGAATGATAATATTAAGTGCATTAGGCTAGATACAGTTACCTATGGCCAAAAGAGTTCTAGCTTTCTTGCGACACGCTGCTTATACGAACTTGCAACAAAATATGAGCTAGAATTGCCGTTAGCGGCTTATATTATAAGAAACTGCACTTACGTGGATGACGCATGCTTTTCACACTCGGATATTAATGTTGTTATCGAGGCAAAACGGCAATTGTGTGAATTACTAGGTAAAGGTAGTTTTTTCACCCACAAGTGGGCTTCAAATTGTCAAAAAGTCTTGGAGGGAATATCCCCAGACAAACAACAATTTGACGATTTAGATTTACAGAAAAATAATTTGTACATGAAAACTTTAGGTCTTACACTTAATGTCTCTAAAGATTGCTTTGTGTTTTCCTGTCCTGAAAACTTTGAAATTGAGTCACCTACCAAGAGGCAAGTACTGAGCTATATCTCTAAGTTTTATGATCCTCTTGGTTTCATGTCTCCTGTTATAATGAAAGCAAAGGCTTTCATGCAAAGGCTGTGGTGCGAAAAAATCGGTTGGAACGATGTCCTTCCGCAATCACTGCAGTCTGAATGGTTTTCCTTCGCTATAAAATTGTCTGCTATGCAACCTCTTACTATAGAAAGAAACATACAGATTCCTAACAATGCTATTGTGGTACAACTCGTTGGCTTTGCTGATGCTTCAAGCAGTACTGGTTATGGCTGCTGTCTCTACCTACGGGTGGTCGATGACTCAGGTAAAGCTACTGTCTCTTTACTCTGCTCTAAATCTCGAATCAACCCCCGCGATAATAAGGCACTCACCATACCGCGATTAGAATTAAATGCTATGCTTCTGCTATCAAAGCTGACAAACAGAGTTTATGATACTCTGAGCCTGAAAATAAAAATAGATGAGGTCTATCTATTCTCCGATTCACAAATCTCACTTGCATGGATTGCCACAGAGCCCATGAAACTCAATGCTTACGTTGCGAACCGAGCTAGGTTGATTCGAGAGCAAACATCTAGATGGCGCTGGCTGTACGTGTCTACGAAAGAGAACCCTGCTGACTATGTAAGCAGAGGAGCTGATCCAGATGAGCTGATTCACTGCGAGGCCTGGTGGATGGGTCCACAGTTCCTACGGGACTGTAAGTACGATTTTAAGGTAATCACTTCACCACTTTCCACGAATGGCTTGCCCGAACTGAAGAAGAGCCCCACGGTCTCTGACGCTAAGGTATCTCTTCTCGCTCAAAAGAAAGAAGATTTTTATCTCTTTCTCGATAAGTACTCCAATCTCAATAAAATGACACGCATTATGGCATACGTACTTAGGTTTTGTCACAATTTAAAAAATATTGCGCGACTATCTGGTACATTATCCTCTCTCGAATTACAAACTGCCTTGCACAAAATCATTCAACGTGAACAGAGCATTCATTTCAAGGAAGAGATAAGTAAATTATCAAAAAACGAAAACGTCAAAGGTTCATTGAAACCCTTGCATCCGTTCTTGGACGGCAATGGGTTATTAAGGATAGGAGGTAGGATCGAGCATGCAACTGTTTCATTCTCGCAAAAGCACCCTATCGTACTCCCAAAAGATTCTCGCATCACAGACCTTATTGTGAACCACGAGCATATACGATTGCTACATGCTGCACCTAGGTTATTACTATCTAGCTTAAACCAAAAATACTGGATTGTAAATGGTTACAAACATGTAAAAAAGTTAATACATAAATGTTTAATTTGTTTTAGAATGAAAGCCGACTGCGCTAAACAACTAATGGGTTCCTTGCCGCCTGAAAGAGTAACTGCCTGCCGACCGTTTCAAAAAATAGGTATCGATTTTGCGGGACCTATTACTGTAAAAAATTCGCGAGTAAGACGAGCCATACAGACAAAAGGATACATATGCGTATTCGTATGCTTCGTCACAAAGGCTGTGCATCTCGAGCTTTCATCAGATATTAGCACAGAAGGTTTCCTTGCGTGTTTCAAACGCTTCATAGCGCGACGTGGCTTACCCACAGACGTATTCTGTGACAACGGTGGTTGCTTCAAGGGCGCAAGGAACGAATTAGTCCGACTGTACGAGCTTCAAGCCTCACAAGATCATCAAACACAAATGCAAAGTTATGTAACACAACAAGGTATATCTTTCCATTTCACGCCCAGTTACTCGCCTGTGTTTGCTGGCCTTGCCGAAGCTGCTGTTAAAAGCATGAAGTATCATTTAAAAAGAATAATGCAAAACTATGTACTCACATACGAGCAAATAAATACAATATTATGTCAGATAGAAGCTGTTTTGAATTCTAGGCCTTTATTACCTGTAACAGCTTAAGATGTAAACGATTTCAGCTACCTCACCCCAGGGCACTGGCTTGTAGGAGGTGCATTAACTACTTTTCCAGAAAAAGATGTAACAGATGTCCCTGTCAATAGATTAAAATTTTGGGAGCTGTGTAATAAGGTAAAATCGCATTTTTGGAATATTTGGCATAGATATTATTTAAATGCTCTTCAGTCTCGACCAAAATGGCGAGACAATGTACCCAATGTAAAAGTAGGAGCCTTAGTTATAATGAAGGAGCCAAACTCGCCTCCTCTAACATGGCCCATGGCCAGAATTGTAAAAGTATATCCAGGTCAAGATGACAAAATTCGTGTTGTAGAGGTCATTGCACCGAACAAAAAAGTATATAAAAGATCACTGAGTGGTATATGTGTACTACCCTTAGAATAAGTTAAGATTTTTATATAATATGGTATGTAAAATAATATTTAGAACACATTTTAGTGTTAATAAAATATATGTATCTAGGTATGTGTTTATACCGTTACAAAGCAGAAAACTGTTACCTAGTAAGCAAATGCATTACAGATTGCTAGAATAGTTTACTCCATTATCACCTACAAAATGCTATTTAGGTATATGATAAAATAGTTTAGATAATAGCATTATTCAGAAGGAAATGTTTTTTGGTTTGTTTAATTTTAATAGAAAATGTTATGTTAATTATTTTTTATCTAAATCTTCAATGTAAAAACAAGATGTTACTTTAAAAAACCTGAAGCTATAGGTATCCCTTTTCTTAGATTAACCATATAATTTTAATAGGTATGGTTTCTGTTCAATATAAGTTTCAAATCACTTAATCACCTTATAGAGGCAAATACATAATAAGGTGTACTTTTCTCTAGTTTCTTTTAGTAAAGGGTGTAATAAAATCAGTGTATTTTCAATAAGTTTTATTAAGTTTCAAATTGTAAGAACCAAGATGCTGGATGGTATTTTGTTATGAAATCAAAACATAACCGTTGTAATGTAATCCTTGTTCTTTAGATTCTCTGCGGCCCCCAGCATGTTGGCATCCCAACACAGATAATAATCGTAAGATAGAAACATTTTAGAGAAGTTTAATATTGTCTATGATTGATTCATCTCAGCTCGGACCGTCGCATGGTTCAATAACCTTGTCTTGTTCGTAAAGTAATAATATAAAAAGTTCAAAGTTCTCCAGTGTTTTTAGTGGTTTCCAAAGTCCTGTAATTACGTCCCACGTCCTTAGCACACTTAGACAGGCATACAAACACAACGTACAGTGTGTAGAACTCCAGTTTTAGGTAAAATACCTGACTTCAATACAATGTAGACTTTTCCCACCCAGGAAGCACTGAAAAGGTAATAAAGACTGAAGTCTGATCTAAAACTACGTATCACGCTGATTCTATTCAAGACTGACATTGAAGTCATAAAATGCGATTCAATAAACTGATACGATGGATGAAACTTTGCATTTTAAACCACTGGTAAACTTGCAGTCAACATATATAGAATTTGAGAATTTAAAAAGAGCTTTTGGCCATTCATTTGTTTGAAGGGCATTAGAAAGAATTGGATATCAATAATGTTAGGTACACAAAACTAATATCACCACAAACCGTGATAATTCATAATTCTTTATTGCATACAGAGACATTTACAATTAAGTGATAACACAGGACATGTACATAGGCGAGCTTAACCCTAAAAAGAGTTTTCTTCCAGCAAACCAACAACAACAAGGGTTAAGCTCGCCTTTGTACATGTCCTCTATTTCTGTTTTTTTCCTGTGTTTTATATTGTGTGCAATAAAGAATTAAGAATTAAGAAACCTTTGGGGCTAAGAGAGAGCTAATAGTAAAATGGTATGTGTACCAACTTGAAGTGCGTGATCATTTCTTTGTTACGTTAAAATCGTGGGATTTCAAGCCAGATTTGCGACATCTTGTAATCGTGACGAGTTTTCACAGATCCCCCCAGCATACCTCTTTCTTCGAAGCTTGAACCATTCCACCGGTAAATAGGCTCACCTTAAGGTTACGCCATACGCCCAAAGCTCATTACGTCTCAGTTAAATCTGTGCTAACCCCGCCAAATTCAAGAGGCCATAAATTGAGGCGATCGTTCCCAGAGGTACGGCCCCGCAAATTATTAGCATAAATACCCGCTTACTAGGCGCAGCGCAAACATGACGCGACGGTGTGGGACCGCCCTAATGCCGACTGCTAAGCTTTGCTTCTGTATGAACCGGCCACCGTTAATGACGGCCGTCATAGCCAGAAATGGATTCTTTAATTTAAAGATTCTTTAACTTGTCTCAGGCCGTGGCTTGCTTGTTATATGCAGCCGTGTTCAAAAGGAAACAAATCTACAGAAAGTTTTGTTTAATGTTTACCAAAGTAGATGTTTGGTGCGCCGTCGTTTAAGGTTATGGCTATCTTAAGATGACTAAATACGCTTCTTCAGAAACCAGGGTTTTAGCTCAACAAAAGTTATTCCAGAGATTCACTCTTTTTCGTTTCATTTCATAGCAACAAAGCTTCTCACTTGGTGTAAGGTGAAATTTGCCCAAATATTGCCCTTTTACCTGACTACCAGAAGGATTAATATTTTTCAAAAACGCTTAGTCATAAATACTTCTATTTGTTCAATACAGAACATTAAATAGTAGAAATAGAAGAAATCAGTAGTATTTTAGTTATTTTAATAGGCAACACTAGAATTAGTTTTTTTGTAATGACCACTTCCGGTGGCCATATTTTTCTTCTCACATTTTTTCTGTGCTATGAACAGACACATTATTTCCATAAAACTTAAATAAATTAAATTAAAATTCCTTAGCCTATTATTTAACACTATTGGGCAAAAATATATTTAGATATTCAGAATTCATTTAAAAAAGTTTGATTATCTGGGAGTTGTTATTTTTTAAAAATGGCGTTACTGCTAAGGTATATTGAATCTAATATTTAGTCCGTAAGGATCATTTTCCTGGAAACCCTATTCGGAGTGGCACAGGGTTCTGTTAGTGGAAAAATAACTGAAGCTATTTCAGGTGAGTGACGGGAGTGAAAACGTTTTACGGAGGTAAGTACCTCGTAAGGGGAGCAGGAACAAGGTCGGGCTGGGATTGTTTTTAGAGGTTTTGCATGAATGGATCCTTTGAGAGGCGCCCCGAATCTTACCTGTAATAAGCCAGCTTGGTCTTGAAGGCCGTTTCCAAATGACAAGAAATAACATACATCGCAAAGGTAACGCCAGCTTTTAGAACAACATTCTTGAAATTAGGTTCTATGGCGCACTCGATTACTATTGATTTAGAGACTGGCCTCTCAGCTCATTTGGTAGTAGCTCTGCCTTCTGCGCCGTAGGTCGTGGGTTCGATCCCCACCGAGAACAAATATCTGTGTGGTGAACACAGATATTTGTCTGAGAGTTATATTGTATTCTAAGTAAGTATTCTAACTGCTATCTGTAGATAGGTCTACACCAGACAGAGCTCATGGTAGGCCATGAGCTCTGTCTGGCTCTGTCTCTGGCTCTGGTTTTGAGTCTGTGTGAGTGCTCACCAGTGTATTATACTGTGTGTGTGACGTTTTGACGTAGGGTTTATTTAGTCAACACTCACACAGACTCAAAACCAGAAACAGAGACAGAGCCAGGCAGAGCTCATGGTAGGCTCACTGGTCCCCATAGTACAAGCACTGCTTAATTGGAGGCTAGATAGGGTTGTGTGGATTGTACAAAATATTTGTTATTTACTATAAATAAATTAGAAAAATGGACAGGATATGTATTGACATTTGCGTCGCCAGAGGTCTCCACGTCCGTAGTTCCAATTAATATTTGGGAGCTGACAAGCGTGTCTTCGTAAATCCGCTTGAAGCGATCAAATCAGCTTTAAATATCGCTGAGTAATCAGGCTTACTGGCCCTCGTATTATGGAATTCACGACAGGTTTACGACGAGGAAAGATTACAGGACAAACGGTTTGACTTGACTTTTTGGTTGGTGGTTTGTTTCTGATTGATTACAGTATTATCAGTCGGTTTCATTCTTTTCATAGATATAGTAAAAGCTGATAAGAATGTGGAAGGTGGTCAGATATTTTATTTGATATCTTCTATTTTCAGTTTTTAAAAGAAATCGAAATAGAAAATATTCCTATTTCTTTTTTAACGTCACAAAACATGATACACACAAAAAATACAACAATCAATGCGTGACGAAAAAAAAAGCTTTCACTTAGCATTAGCCATAAAAGCGCAAAGGCTTATTATGGTTTTTTAAAAGCGGGGTTTGTCAGTAATTATTGTATAATTACGCTTGTTGGCGGGTTGCAAGTTAAGTAATAAGGAGACCGATCCAGTCGAAAGATATAATTATATAGGGAGGATGTGCAGCTCAAATATATGCTTACTTTATAGGTTTCCCAACTTTCCCGTGTTCAGCATTTGAAATAAAGGCATAGGTTTATTTGACACAGACACGGAGCTAAAAGAAATAATAAAATGAATGAGTATTTTTTTATTTATGTTGGCAATTTTTTTTTTATAAAACTAGCTGATGGAACAGGCATATGACCCACCTGGTGTTAAGTGGTAACCATCGCCTATAACAACGCATTGCCTTATAGATCACGCCCACAGGAACGTGTCCTACGATGCACTGCCCAGCGTCCATCAACTTGAGGCACACAGATGTTCAGCCTTAGGTCGTTTCCAACATGAAAATTAAAAAAAATGTTTATTCAGTTGCATCACAAGGATCACTTTGAAACGTCATAAAGCTTGGTGAGTCTAAGTGCCAGTTCCACGTGACCAAGCCGACGCGAGAACAGATAATAAACTACGGCTTGGTTCCTACCGTTTTCTTAAATGATCCTTTTACAAGTTCGAGAATCTTTTTACTAAATAAATAATAAATAATAATAAATATTGTGGACAATTCACACAACACTACCCAGCCCCAAACTAAGCAGAGCTTGTAATATGGGAACCAGATAGATGATATAATACTTGAATACATATTTTTTTTTTGTAAATACATACTTAGAATACAACATAACACCCTGACAGAGAACAAACATTTATGTTCACCACACAAATATTTGTTCTCGGTGGGGATCGAACCCACGACCTATGGCGCAGAAGGCAGAGCTACTACCAACTGAGCCAGAGGCCAGTCAACTAAAGGTTTAGCATTGTTTTATTTTATCTAACTTAATTTATACCTACGATTATTCAGCTATTTTTATTGATTCATTATCGTACCAATAAACCTTACGTCATTATTCCCATTGGATTTGATTGGATTTATATTAATAGCACATAACATGAGGCATAAACCCCTTAATCGGAAAACTCCCGAATTACCCGAAGCCCATCAAAAAAAGCAACGTAAATACAACCTTTTCGATTTTAGGTACAATAGGTTTCTCCATTATCGGGAATAATGGGCGATTGGCTATAGTAACACACGAAGTTTAGGGAATGACGTGTCTGTGTTTGACTACTCTCTGTAAAGTTGTTAAGATTTGTAGCGAGATTATATAGCGGAATAGTCAAATATTTCTCAGATTGTTTGTAAAGGTAAAATGATAAATAAAGCTAAATAGTCGTGTGTGGATTGTCCAATATATATATTTTTTTTTTAATCAACCTATTTTGTCCCGAGACTGGGCAAAGGTCTCCCCCAAAGACTTCCACTTATCTCTCTCTCGAGGCTCCTCCCACCATCTCCTCTCAATATATAATTATTTATATTATGTTAATTATTTATGAGGATTACTTCTTTTTTAACCGACTTCCTATCAAAAAGGAGGAGGTTCTCAATTCGGTTGTATTGTTTTTTTTTTTATATATATATTTTTTTTGTTACCGCATAACTTCGTCATTTGTGAGCCGATTTGAAAAATTATTTTTTTATCTGAAAGGTACTGCTTCCAGATTGGTCCCATTTTAATTTTATTAAAATCGGTGTTGCCATTTTTTTTTTAATATTTTTTTAATGTTTTTAACTGCATGCCTCCGTCATTTATGAACCGATTTAGAAAATTATTTTTTTATTTAGAAGGTTATTCTTACGTCCACATTGTCCCTAACAAATTTCATTCAAATCGGTTTAGCCGTTTGGCAATGAAGTCGGTTTCTCTAGTTTTTTAAACTTATAATTATTAATTATTGTTGATTGCTAAACGTTTAACTGCCATCACACCTCATGGAAATTGAAAATGCAGCATAAGGTGGAGCACTCTTCTTTATTTCTTTCTTTCTTTCTTTATATCATGTAGTGTATATTTATCTGTGTAATGTGTATGCCACTAACTGAGGGTAAAGAACTTCAATAAATTTTTTTAATGAAAGTAAGAACAGATTTTTCGAAAAACAATATTTCACTATTATAGCTACGAGTAGAACCGTTCAATAGTTAAAAACTTAAGCAATTACCGAAGCATAATGTTTAGAGTTTGGTTCTGATTCGATGCTGGAGTTAGAGGGTCGTTTTTATTAGGGGTTGGTTTGAACTTGCTATTTTACGACCAAACTTTAGATTGATATCCACTGTTATCGTTTAGTTTCAATGATTTTGGCTAATATTATTTTATATTGAAATGTAAATTTCAATTTAATTCAACTAAAGAAATAATTCGGTCACGTGAGGCTGAACAACTATACTTACCCGAAATGGATGAACGCAGGGCAGTGCATAGTAGGGCACGTTCCTGACGTACGTGACCTACGAGGCAATACTTTGTAATAGGCGATGGTTACCAATTAACATCAGGTGGACAATATGCTTGTCCCATCAGCTAATTGTGTAAAAAAAATATCGCCACCCAAAAGTCTTTAAAGTCGTGGAAATATTGTGTTCACCCACGGGAACCGAACATGCACCTTCCGCGTCTCAGTTGCACTTGAGATATTATGGATACTGGTATAACATAAAAAGCCAATAATCAAATGTGTTTTAGAAACGTGATTTATTAATTTTAGTAGATTTTCTTTGAATTTCTTAAAACTATACTAAAGAAAACACCCGTTTTTTTTAAAGTGCTATACTAAAGAAGAAAACATATTTTTTTTATGCCATACCTTGCAGACGAGCAGACGGGCCACCTGATAAAAAGCAGTCACCGTCGCCCAAAGATACCTGCAACACGAGAGGTGGTGATATGCGCTAATAGTATATTATGCAACTAGTGAATAAAAGACGGATTTAAATCGAAGGTCATTGATGAATCACGAGCAAGTGAAGGATTCTAACGAATGAATCACGACCGTAGGGAGTGATTCACAATGATTGAATCACGAGCGTAGCGAGTGATTCAAGTGTTAGAATCCTAAACGACGCAAGTGATTCATGGCCCTCGATACAAATCCGTTTTATTCAAGAGTTGCATACTATACTTTATACCATGACTTCGAGAAAAAGAAAGATTTAAGCAAAAAACGTACGTAAGACATTGTTAAGATCGCGGGAAGTTGGTGGATGGAAAGGGCTCAGAATCGTTCTTCCTGGAAACGAGTAGGGGAGGCCTAAGTCCAGCAGTGGACTTCTTCAGGCTGATGATGAAGCGAAAAAGGATTAAAAACTATGAATTTCGTTTGTACTATTCTAATGTGACATAAAATCAATAACTTTTGATTTTGATTTTAATTGAAAACAAGGAAAGTTAAATTAATGCATGTTTTCTACTATATTGGCCGACCTCTCTTTCATAAACTAAACAACTCAATTGAACAACAAAATTCACAACTTTTTCATCCCTAGAATGCATTTTCAATTGATTTATTATTACCGAACTTTGTGTTGTCAAACTTGCATAGGTAGGTACTTAAAATAGCGCCAATTTACTAATATATGACTATGACAACAAAGAACACAAAACAGTATTTAACCAAGGAGTTTAGCATTGTTCAAACTCCTTGTTAAAAATTTCGACCAATCAAATCAGAGTATTTTTGGCGCAAGTAGGTATAGTATTGATATGGAGGTCGACCTTATTCGTGTGTTCCAAATTCAAACACCAAAACAGTGATTAAAAGGGCTTTTTATTCACTGTTTTCAGTGAATAAAATAAGCTTTTTAGAGGGGGTATGGTATACAAAAATTAAAAGCTATATTATTAGATTTTTATAGCTGTCAAACAATTTTAAAAAGCTTCAGAAGTTAACTTATCATGCTGAGTTGACTCACCCTTTGTTTATGAGGTCGCAGCGGTAGACAACCCATGCCCTTGCGTGATGCCTTCCAGACTCCAGATCCTGCTGATAGCACGACGCGATCTTCCATAATTGGGTGTGGCGTGCGTGCCTTTGTTCTGAGATTACATCTTATTTGGTAGCCTCGTTACTGATCGGAAGGCTTCGGAGATGCGGCTGCCTTTAGGTACCGGATGTAATATAGCGGAGAATAAGCAGCAAATGCTGTAAGCTTCTGCCTTGCGATAATCTAAGCGTTCTACAGTAGCGATCAGTGAAACACTGTCATATTTGACAGCGTTTCATAGATTGCCACCGCAGAACGCTTAGATATGCGAGTGATATGTAGGTAGTATCAAAAACATCAGATTAATTATATTTTATAGAAATGAGTTTCCTAAAGTTGATAAGAAATTGATTTTATGACATAATGGTACTACATATTAATAATCACATATTTATAAGTCATATAATTATACATTGAGCACAGGTGAAGCATTTTTTTTTGTGTATCATTCTCATTTTATATTTTTTTATGTAGTAGTGCACTATGAATGTGTGTGGTCCGAAATCAATGATTTTATATTAGTCCAAGCGCCATAGAACTAATTCTTTCAAATACCCTATAAAGTCTAGTAACAAATTAGAAAGTAGAGGAAGAGCGGCAAAAACGTTACCCGGAAAATTCACCTCGTATTATTACAGGTCACACTGAGTGATAGCGCGCATAAGCTGGGGGGCGTGAGTAATGACGTCACGTGACTGACGTGTGACGTATATCTCCCTCAGACAAATGGCAACGGGAGACAATAGATATTCATTTTTATGAAAGGTGATAGGTTCTATTTTATATCGTGATCGTGTGGGTTTAAACGGGTCTTATGAGTGTTAGATAATAGTGTAGGTAAGGGAATAGTGAGGGATAAGTGATTGATGCATGGCTATTTGTCTAACCAAGTAAATTTATTAGAAAACTAGCGGCCGCTCGTGGCTTCGCTCGTCTCGTTCCCGTTATTTCCAAGCATTTTCATATTTATTCACATTTTAAACCTTCTCTGGACTTTCACAAATAATTCAAGACCAAAATTAGCCAAATCGGTCCAGCCGTTCTCGAGTTTTAGTGAGACTAACGAACAGCAATTCATTTTTATATTATGAGATAAATTTACCTACTGGATTAAATCGTGCCTAGTTCTAGTAGGTTACTTTGCTAAAACTGACATAAGAAATGATTGTATTTTATTTAATTAACTTGGAAGTTAATATGCTATTTTTTATTTAAATATTTTAAAAACTTACCTACAATTTTCCATGCACCTAGCTTTGCTTAGTTAGGGGCTAGATAGTTCTGTCAAATGTTATTACAGATGATTGTTCTCTCTCTGGTTGTTATAATCTTTTTATTCTGAGTATTTATTTATTAAAAAAATATTATACAATAATGATTAATTTATAATTAATAATTATCGTCTTTGGACACAACTTACGCCAAATCAAAATCAATGACAAGCATACAATCATTAAGGACTTAGGCCCGTATTCAGAAACAGTGCTTGAGTCTGAGCCGAACCCATTGGTTTTTTAATTACTTCTCGATTAAAAAATGGCAGAAATCTATGCTTGACTCAGACTACCAAGCACTGTTTCTGATTACGGGTTCATGTCTCAATGATTCATGGCTCAATTCCACATTAAGCTTGCACCAATAACCCGTCCCAATCATATCCACACAAATACTCGTCCTACCGGTTTTATCATTTCAATGGAGACATTACTTGCCCACACAAATCCTTTCGCAAAAGGGTGTGTTATAAGAAAGAGGCACTTTATTAACTAGTGCAGTTCAGATGGTATGCACTGCCCGTGATGTCTGGAATGACTGCGCTGCATACAAAACTTGCCACTAGCAGAGGGTAACAACTGTTGGCACGTTTCATAATTTAGTCATAAAAACGTAAATAATTAAATCAAAAATCAAAACCACTATCGTATTTATTCATTAGATCCTACTAATTTATGTGGGCGCTAAACACGACACTAATGAGTTCTCAAACATTTATTGCCAGCCGCTGATCGCATGTATTTGGCCAGTACAGCGATTTTGATTTTTATCCAAGAAGGCTGTCAAAAATATGCTCTTTCCGAGCATGTTTGTGAAAAAAATTTTACTTCGCCCAATGTAAATGTTAAAAAGAAGAAAAATCTAACCATTTAATATAGCTGATTTTAAAGACTGCCTGGTTTTTAGACATTATGTAGATAAATATAGAAATGTGTTTTATTATTTTAATTTGGATATTTATTATGTATAATATCTGAATTGAATCCAATGGTTTAGAAGCCCTGCAGCTGTTAGTGCAGCCGACTCTACAATTCGTGGCGGACATGGATAGAACGAAAGCATTAGTCTAATGTTCAGCACTTTAGAGCTAGAATGGCGTGACACCGCGCCGAGTTAACGCATACACTTTATATACCAGACGTTGACACATTGACAGGCGATTATGACCCCTATTGAGTTGTTAGAGGAGATACAGTGTCGAAGGCGCCTGACAATATGTTAAATTTATTGGCTCCATTTGTTATGTTTCACAAATGTATTCCTGTATGTTTAATTAGAGAAGATGTTATAACCGTTTCAAATACAACTAGCTGAGTCAATAAGCGTGCAAATATAAGACTTTGCTGTACCTACAGTCAGCTGCACTGAAATGGATACAATTCCTAACGTTCAAAAAGACTTATTTCTTGCTGTGTACAAAAAAAACATTAGTTTTTACCTCTTCTAATTTCTTTAATATAAAGTGACTAACGTTAGTACACACTTTTATTTTTAATTCTTCCCTTACCCACATTTGCAAGAACCTTTACGCATGTGAAGGCCTCCTCCATAGATAGCCAATCGTCACGGTTTGAAATCAGTTCATAAAAATTTCATTATTTATTCAGCAATTGTTTTCTAAATGTACTTTGCACCGTAATAAATTCTCATTCTTTTAAATTGCTAATCTGCCGACTTGTCAACTCGTGTCCACAGTACTTAAATCCAACATTATGATCACTTACAAAATAATAAATAATGAACCAAACAAACCTGTCAATTTAAACCAAAACTAAAATATTTATCATTTCCATTACGGCTATTAAAATGTATTTCGCATCATTCCCGCATCTCCCCTGGGTGCGCACGCAAATCATTCGCGCGAATAAAATGTCCAGGACAATATAACGTGACAAGTTATGGTACTTTTGTATTGTCC
This sequence comes from Thera obeliscata, assembly GCA_947578465.1. Classification (NCBI taxonomy): domain Eukaryota; kingdom Metazoa; phylum Arthropoda; class Insecta; order Lepidoptera; family Geometridae; genus Thera; species Thera obeliscata. The sequence goes on along the minus strand of OX387912.1, from coordinate 13,224,946 downwards.
GGGGACGAGTTTCGGAATTGTACAGATTTGGTATCCTTTTGAATCGTTTTGCAAAATAATAAACTGTATTGTAAGATTGTTCTTGACAGTGGAGTTGTAATATAGCGGTACACAGACTTCAAAATAGAAATGTCTTTAAATGTTATTCAATGATTTAAGGCTGGTTTAGCGGATGCGGATGCTAATCGACCATTAAAATATTTGACAGTTCTTTAACTCAGATTTTTCAAGCAAATATTGGGGTAAAACATCTGTCAAATATTTTAACACTCGATTATTAATCCCTGAAACAGGCATTTATACAAGTTTTTACACATGCATTAAATACTGGATGAAGTTTACTAACTTCACTGGGAAGTAAATGCTAACAGCCATACTTATAAACGCAATTTAAATTTAATCATTGCCATAAGTTAGGCTGTCACTGTTTGTCATTACCCGGTGGTAAGAGATGGCAATAGTTTACGCACAGATCTTTTGGCATATTTTTATAAGTAAGGTACGTAAACTATGTCAAATTTGAAAGTTTTTTTAGCTAGTTATATTTAAAAGAATGTGGGGGGGGGGGGGTGTATACCTCTAAATTTCGTATTCAGTCGTGTTCTCCGCTATATTACGACCGTTATAATCCATCCACTTTTTAGGAACATCAGCGAGTCAATAAAATTAAATTGATATTGTGAGTTGTTTATTTGACAATTTAATGCGTTTAATTCGTAGTAAATTAAATTACTGCGGAACAGTGTTACTGCCACAGAACATAAGGAATCATAAAGCAGCATTTTCTGGTCTGACGACCATTGAAAACTTCCACTTAGTTTCTTCTTCTTGTCGAGTCATCAGATCCTTCCAACCAGTGTGGTGAAAGGATATTTAGTGCACCTCGAAGAAGCTCATTTCGAGCGTCAAGTGCTAATACTGTATTTAATTTTAAACTTTTTAGGTTCATTTCATGAAAGTTTTTAGGCGTTTCATGGCGGTTTCCTAACAATGTTATCCTTCCATAGTTTGAGAGTACTGAGATTGAGAAAAACTCATTGATATACTACTGGAATTGAACCCACGACCTTAAGATCGCAAGGCGGGGCCGCTTTCACTAGGCCACCAGTGCACACAAAGTTCCACTAAGTAATTCTGACTTGTTATAAATCTTTCTCAACACTGTATATTTATTGTGATTGAGAGGTGTCATGGCCGCCGCGAAGTAAACATTATAGTTCGTACGGCTCCAGTAAAATTAATCAAAAGTGCTTACAAATTTGAGATATCTATAGTTAAAGTTATACCAAATTAAACCTAACATTGTTACGAAACGAAATATATGATTTTTGCTAATACAGAGCAAGAATTGTGGAAGTAACAAGTGAATCTAATACCTAACGGAAAAAGAACTTGCATACAAGTTTGTGTTGTGTTGTGCTACCACCGGTTGTGGATGCTACGGGCAAGGTAAATTGGATAGTTCTGAGGCACAGCCCAAGGAAACCACTCTAAAGCGCAAGTAATTATTCTCCAATAACTACAACACAAACAACCCAGAGACCACCCTCAATATGAACTGTTCTGCTTGCACTGGAACAGTAAATGCCGGAGAACTATTGCGATGCACTAGTTGTCTTGGAAATTATCACTATGCTTGCTTGAACATCACTACAGCTTTCTATTTAAGTAACACCAATGAACTTAAAAAATCTTGGCACTGTCCTTCTTGTGATAACGTAACCAGACGTAGAAAGAATGATAACACACCGATACGTAAACAATGCTCACAACATCTAAACGACACAACTTTGTCAGTCAACACCACGACCAATGACCAAAACACGACCACACATGAGGACTACGATCCTACCCACACCATGACTCACCCAAAAGCGCCTCAGAGCGGTATTGGCAAAGACACTATCATCACGATTGAGCATATTGGCTTGCTGCTTGATAGAAAACTAGATGAAAGCAAAAAATCTATACTGAACGCGATACGAAATACTATACAAAATGAAGTACAAAAAGCAATGTATGAATTGAAAACAGAATTGACCAAAACTACAAACACACTTTTACACGAACAAACTGCCTTAAAACAACACATAACCCAAATGGACAAAACAATTGAAAAATTGGAGACGGAAAATAAAAGCCTAAGAGATGATATTACACAAATCCAAAATAACTCACTAGGGACGCAACAACAAAACTCAGATATCACCAAAAAAATTGTACTGCACGGCTTGCTTGAACACGAACATGAAACTGAATACCACCTGCACCAAAGAATAGTTCATGTATTCAAAGACATCCTAGATGTAGACCTAACCGGCTACATTGACGAACATACAAGAATAGGAAGAAATAACTCTCGAAGACCTATAGTCATCGAACTTCTTAGCAAGAAAATGACCAAATACCTACTACAAAACGCACAATACTTTAGGAACACAGGACTGTCAATAACAGAATACCTAAACGAAAAAGCACTACAAAACAGGAAGCTCCTACAAGAACAAGTACGAACCGCACGGCAACACGGGCATCACGCTGTCATTAGGAATAATAAGCTATATGTAGATGGAAAACAAACTTACGCATACCTAGTAGGCCGAAAGTCTTTGTCACATTCAGACCAACAGGTGACTCACGACACAACTTCGAAAAATTCTACGACCTACGATGACACATATGACACAATCGAAACACAGAATAGCACACAAAATTTTCGTACTTTTCGCCGCTCAAGATATTAACACTACGACCAAGAACACAATAGACTTTTTATTCCAAAATATGCAAAGCATGTTTAACAAACTGCACACACTGCAATCCTTTATAGAAGACACACCAAACTATGCCGCATTATGCCTATCAGAAACATGACTTTCACTAGAAAAACTGGAATTATTAAACATAAATGGATACAACGTCGCGTCTTCGTACTGCAGACAGAACTACGCCGGCGGAGGCGTGTGCATATTATTGAAAAATGATTTAGAGTTTACGGAACGGAAAGATGTTATGGACATGACAATTGAATACGTAATCGAAATCAGTGCTATCGCGATTACAAATTTAAATTTATTATTAATTGTAACCTATTGGAATGGCAGGCAGACCGATATTTTTTATAATCAACTGCATAAACTATTAGAACTCATAACAATTAGATATAAGACAATGAACATTATAATTGGAGGCGATTTCAATGTTAATATGCTAGAAAATAGCCCGCAAGCTAACCTATTACGCAATACCATGCTCGAATATAACTTTTATCAATACATAAATGAACCGACCCGCGTAACAAAATCTACATCAACTTGTATAGATCTATTGTTCACTAACTTCGACAAAACCATGATAAGTGCACGTGTGTATGACTTCGGCTTCTCAGACCACAAAGGTGTGATATTAAATGTAAAAAAATTATCAATTCCCTCTTTTAAAATAAAATCACGAATAGTGGAAAAAAGAATATTTAATAAAAATAACATTGACCTATTTAAAAATGAACTGACAGACGTTGATTGGGAAAAAATTATTAGCAAAAATAAAAATATGAACGAAAACTATACTTCATTTAATAATAAATTACTGGAAATTTTAAACACATGCATACCAAAAAAGATGCTAAAATTAAAAACAAACAATAAATATAAATGGCTTACCCGTGGAATAAAAAAATCATGCAAAAATAAAAGAAACCTAAAAATGCTTGTATCATACAGTAGACACCCAGTACTCATTCAACACTACAAAAAATACACTAAACTATTAAAAAATACCGTTAACAAATCTAAAAGAATACAATACATTAAAGAAATGAAAAAATCGGAAAACAAAACGAAATCAATGTGGAAAATAATAAAAGAGCGTACAAATAAAACCGTTAAGAAAACACAACACAACATTAAACTGAAGATCCATAATAATCTTACGTCAGACCCTATACAGGTAGCTAACCTATTTAACGAGTTTTTTGCATCAGTTGGTGCATCGAGCAGTGCAGGGCAGACGCTTGGCCGCCCGGTCATTAACCCCACTGATAACACTATGTACCTAAGTCCGGTCGAACCACGTGAAATTTTTCAAATAATAAAAAACTTAAAAAATAAATATAGCTGCGGAATAGATGAACTACCCCCAGTTCTAATACGACACTGTTCGAAGGAACTTACTCTTCCTTATTATCTACTAATAAATCAATCGTTTTCTGAAGGAACATTTCCGGACTTATTGAAAATATCAATAATTAAGCCCATTCACAAAAAAGAGTCTAAAACGAATCCAAATAACTATAGACCAATTGCTCTTCTCCCGACATCGTCAACAATCTTTGAAAAAGCAATGCAAGTTAGATTAAATTCGTTCTGCGAAAAATATAACATTTTTGACGATTCACAAAACGGTTTCAGGAAGAATCGCTCGACAGTACTAGCTGTATATAAATACATGCAACAAATACTCAACCTTATTAACGACAAATATTATGCAATTGGAATTCTTTTGGACATGACTAAAGCATATGATAAAGTACAATTTAAAATACTACTAGACAAATTATACGGAATAGGCATTCGCGGAATCTCACATCAATGGTTTAAGTCTTATTTAGATAAACGTGAACAAATTGTTGAAATAGAAAACTTTGATGAAAAGAGCGGAGAAATTTCTATGGTCAGATCGAAACCAATAAAAATTTATAGCTCAATCCCTCAAGGAAGCGTCCTTGGCTGTATCTTATTTTTAATTTACATAAATGACTTACCAAAATCAATTAATAAATCATGTGTTCTATTTGCTGATGACATCTCCGTTCTTACATCTTGTAAAACAAATATTAATTTAAATGAAAACCTAACTGACATTTTTAACACTATTGGAAATTGGATGACCGACCACAATCTTGACATTAACTATACAAAAACCAAAATAATGCAATTTAGACCGTATCAAAAGCCCCCCCTTGACATTAATTTTATATACAATAATACTAAACTGGAATGCGTAAATACATTTACACTGCTAGGCTTAGAGATTGACTCAAATATTAATTGGAAAAACCATGTCCAAAGGATGACAAAAAAACTATCTAGTTTTACGTATGCACTTAGAGAGTTACGGAAGGCTACAGACATAAAAACAGCTATGTCTGCATACTACGCTTATGCCTACTCCTGGATCCGATACGGAATTATTCTGTGGGGCAACAGTGTCGACGCTCAAAACCTGTTTATAAAACAAAAAAAGTGCATACGTATTCTTAGTAATATAAAAGCTCCAGAGAGCTGTAGACCGTATTTTGGCGAACTAAAAATTATGACCCTTATTTCGATATATATCCTAGAAATCTGCAAGTTTGTGAGGCAGTATCCACAATACTTTAAAAAAAAAAGCGATGAACCGCGGCGCTTTAAAAGTAGGTATGAGCATAACCTAGTGCTACCTACATCTAATTTAAAGATACACAGCTCGGGACCAAATGTTATGGCGGTTAAAATATATAACAAGATTCCGGAAAACATCAAACATCTAGAAAAATACAACATTTTTGAAAAAAAAATTAAAGAGATGCTTTTACAAAAAAATTACTACACACTAGACGAGTTCTTTAACGACGAACAAAAAGACTAACTATAATAATAAATAACCCTTATAACATTTTATACTAAACCTGCTTACAAATCTGCGTGATTATAATCATATCGGCCCGCTTCTCCAGTATTGCAACACCCTTACAGGGTAAATTATGTATTGATTCAAAAATTAGTTCTAAGATCTGACACTGTTATATTTACATACATAATAAGGCAATAAATATACTGAATACTGAATACTATTATTATGTATAATACATTATTAAAACTGTATATTCTACGTATCTCTTTTATAAACAAAAATAATTTTCCAAACTAAATCGTCCGCACAGTATTTTCCCACATAATATTTTTCTTTTCTATAAAGGTTTTACCTGTGGTAGTTAGATCAGTTTACATTCCCGCTGGGCAGTGTAGGGTTGTCACAGCCAGCAGCCAGGGCCGAGACAATGGATGGACTCCTTTGTGAGTCCAGTGCAGTTGTCGTCGATAAATCAAACGCTGCGGATGGCACTTGGCGGGAGACAATTGCACGAGTTATGGAGCTTTTTATCAGGCCCTTGCCTCGCACGCGGTCTGGAAGTCTAGAAGCACATAAGTACTATAATAATAGATCTCTATATATGAAGTAGTTAATATGACCTCTCTGAGTGTCGCTCGTCCAAGGAAGTACAACCACCATGCCTATTTCTGCCGTGAAGCAGCATCGCTGTGTTCGGTTAAAAAGGTGCCGGTGAAATTACTGATGAGACGTATTTACTGGGATGTTTCGCTAAACATTTATTGCTGTACGCCTCATGTTCACGTCACGTCATCGTATCACTGGTTCTTTCGAACCAAGTGTGGTGAAAGGATTTTAAGTAACTAATTATAAGAAACTGTAAAGTAACGTTTGAATTTTCAAATTAGGTTACTTGTTTTTATCAATCAATTATTATCACATAGACATAATGTAAACAAATATAATATCAGGACCTTTTCTTATAGCGCTATCTAGCCACAAACTAAGCAAACTAAATTAAAATTCTTGTTGTTTTTAAATGTCAATGACGAACTAGTAGTAGGACATAAATGTCAAGTAAAAATACTTTTTTCATTACTCATACTCTGAAAGTAGGTCTGAAGTTGCCTGAGGGGCCTAATTGAAAGTAAAACTTTCAGCCCTAGGGAGAATCGCTTTCTACTGACAGCTGTCAAATTATAAAAAAAACAAGTTCTATTTTATTCAACCATGTTCCAACTTTCTAAACTGCAAGGAGGTTGAACCAAATTCCAACTTTTTATTCAGCAAGTAGGTTGGAAACCCATTACAACGGTAAGAAGTTTAAAAACTCTAATTAGAGCGCAATGTAAAATTTAAATATCATAAAGATAGTATTAAATAAATAATATATCTTCTAAATTACTTGATTAATATATAACTTCAACTATTTATTTAAAATAACATAGATTTGAGCAAACAATTTAATAATAATAATAATAATAATAATAAAGCCATTTTATTCCCAAAAATATTGTTTACATTATATCATGTTTATATGTATAAGCACTAGAATTTAATTCTTTATTTTGGGCACCCATCTTTGGGTGAAGGCCTCCTCCATCCATCGCCATTGAGCTCGGTCCGCGGCGTGTCTGGTCCATGTGACGCCGGCAACATCTTGGATGTCATCGCGCCAGCGCCGTCGCGGGCGGCCGCGCGCTCTCCGAGCCTCAGCGTCGCGTGGGTGAGCAAACAATTTACCATTTTTTAAATTATGAAAATGAAAATAATGGCTGAATAATGCTGGCGAGCCGTAGCTGAAGGCCCGCCAGAGAAAAAGAAAAAAAAACCGGGAAGGCGGCAATTCAATCTTCATTTTCACAAATTTTTCATTCATGTTTTTATTTTTACTTTCCTTTTATTCGTAATGAAAAGCACAGTGTTTACCTCGGGTGAAAGTCTTTTAAATCCCTCAAGCTCCATTGGCGCCCTCGCTAACGCTCTGGTGCCAAACCCGTCTCGGGACTCAAAAAACGTGACTTTCAACACTCGGGTAACAATGTACTATTTTATCATAAATAATTCCTGAAAAGAAATATTTCCGGATTTCCTCCTTGCGGCAAATATAATTAGATCTGTTAATTTCATTAATGAGTCCATTGTGCCGCTAAAACCGTCCAGCCTTATTTGATTTGCGGCCAAATTTCATTTAAAAGTCAACGGTTCGGAAAAATTACAGGCATTTTTCTTCGTAATTTTTTGTTTTGATTCTGTCTTACTCAGAAAATTAATGGTAGAATTTAATGACAGTTTTATGCTAATAAAATAGCGCTTATTTAAATCGAGCTAAACTAAATCACTAAGGGCTGGTTTCAGGGATTGCTAATTGACCAACAAATATTTGACAGTTGTTTACCAAAAACTTCATGCGATAACAGTCAAATATTTAATTAGTCGTTTAGTCATCCGTGAAACCAACCTCTTAGTATGTAATCTGATTGAATTGTTGTGTTCTGTATGCCCACTTTCCTCTATTTCAACAAAGAAAATAGTTAAGAGGTTTGAAAAAAAAACTGGTATCCTGGTATGAACAACATTATACACGGATTTCCTCAATAATCTTCCTCTTTAAATATTAGATAACAAGCGTTCGCTGATGGTTTCACTTGCGTGCTACCTTCACTGATACAATAGCAAAAGTTCCAGTTTCATCCAAATTCGTTCAGCCATTACGGAGGTGAGGGGCAAGGCATTACAGTCGCTCACAAACTTTCATATTGTTATAAAGTAGGATGTCTATACACTCATTTTTTGTATTTTTATCCAAAGTGCAAGTATTAATCTGCCCTGAGTGGCACGTCCAATATTTTAACACTTCGCCGTCCCAACTGTCGCTCGAAACTCGGAAAAATGGCTCTTCAAACACAAAGAGAAAACATATTTTTTCACAGAATGTGCGTTACGAATTTTCCTAATAATTTTTCACAAGGGACCTTTTTGTAGGTTACGAATTTTTTGTAAATGAAAATGTCAAGGGATGTTTTTGTAAAATGTTTCAAATGGTACAACGACACATTTTCGTGTGACAATCATTTAACCGACTTCTAATAAAAAAAGAGGAAGTTCTCAATTCGATCAATTTTTTTTTTTAGGTTTGTTGTTTCATTATCCCGTCATTTAAATACCGATTTGAACATTTTTTCATCTGAAGGAACACACACACATAAATTTTGTCAAATCGCCTTAGCACTTTGGCCATGAAGATGGTTTCTCAAGTTTTTTACTTATGGTTGCTAGAATTTATGTTATGTTTAGATTTTAATAAACGAAAATCTCTATTTTCTTAGCCCTCTCTCTAAGGCAAAAAGATCTATAATAGTCTAACCGTCTTGGCGTTTAAATAATTCCTTCAAGATAGTGCACTCCGGAAGATTTCCACCGAGATACGTGCTATTATCGAAGTTCCGCAACTTTACAATCGACTAGTGATGTGAAACTCATAATGTTTCTTATTCTTACTATTTACACAAAGGAACTTACTACAAATATTTAAAAATGTACATGATAGACAAGAAACAGTTGAGCTATCTGCAGACCATTACAAATGATCTAGTGATAACTCAACGGATCCAAATCATTGCATTGCAGGCATTACCACGTTGATAACAATTCTAATGCACTTTGCTTTCATTTCATTCCATTGTCCGTAGGTTTAAGCTAACATAAACCAGTATCTACAATCAAGTTTTGCTGAACTATAAAACTATGGTTTTCCAGAATAAAACAATAGGTCAAACAACAAGCAAAATCACTTCAGCCAAATTTTGACTACACTTAAAAAAATATTTTTTCCGATCAAAATAATCAGTAAATACATGTTCGAAGTTCAGCAGCCCTAGTATCGATATATCTAAGAGGGTGCGTGGCAAGAATTCACGGAATCCACCAATTCTAGCGAACGTCTTTACTTCCATGAACAAACTTAGAAAGCGATTACTAAATCTTTGGTGAATCTGAGGGAGCCAAATAACATAATATGTTATTGGACACCCTATATATTATATAGGGTTTCCAAAGACAACTGCCAAAATAAACTGAAAACATGATTTTTTAAACTCGTCCTAATTAGCATCCTGTATTTGACTATAGTAAAATAAACCTTCATCTTGTCTTCTCTTTTACAGATAATCAAGCTTTTCACTGCTGTCACCTCTGATGGAAAGTGAGGATGCAGCCTAAGTTGAAGCACGCTTAGCCATAACCCACCTGTTCACTCGTCTTAAAAATTCCTAAATTTAATCTTTCCAATACGACTCAGACAACTATTGGATTTTGTCACGATGAAAGTACCTATACTTAGATAAGCCTTAAAAATAGGTTTTATTCTTCACAGCACAAACGAAAACAAAAACTCACACACTCACAGGACACGTTCAATGCAATTTATAGTCTTCATAATAATCCACAGATATTTCTTTGCGTGCCTAAAGAAACGCTGGCAAATCATCCATCCTCTTAATAAGGCACGAACTGAATAAATAATTCGCTATCCCCATAAGGCTGTGCCGACGCTATAAGCAAACCACTCTTCATGCAGCCCCTCCATACCTAAGGTAATAAAGCTAAGCACTCACTGCGCGACTACACGCCAAACTATGCAATATGCAAATTGATGCGTAGGCCGTTTTGTGACGCTTATGAGCGAGTCCGTTCTTGCACACAGTTTTCATTAGAGATAGATAAGTAAGTCCTCCCTCTTCGGATTCACGTTTTTTATGACTACCTAAAAATTACATAATTATGATAAAATCGGCACAATATCCGTGCCTCATCTCTATGACATCTATGTGCCTCAAGTTGATAGACGCAGGGCAGTGCATCGTAGGGCACGTTCCTGGCGTGCGTGACCTACGAGGCAATGCTTTGTCATAGGCAAAGGTTACCACTTAGCATCGGCTAAAAAAAAGGAAAAACTTATTTCGCTCTATCAAAAGGAACGTAAAGGTGACACAACGCATCCAATGTCACGATTCTTTTCCACATCAATAATATCCAAATTTATAGATTTCCTGTAAAGTCGCGCGTCAAATCGCGCAATGAATATATAGCTTTATCTGAGGTAAAATGTTTCTAAACAATAGCTTGTCCTCGTACCATCAGCACCTCTAAGTGGCAAGACCAGTGTGCATTCATACGTCCATCGCGCGTCTCATCACTGATCCTTCTGACAGTGACAGTGACATTGACGTTTCACGCTTTAGATAAACCTTTGATATTCCTGACGCTTCTAGGATTTATTCTCAGACTGTTTGGTTTGTTGTTACCTAAGCCCATGGAGATAGGAGGGTAAGGAAAGTAACTTAGTAACTATATGCTTCTCGCTGGCTTGGTTTCTACCGCTTTTTTTTTATGATCCCTTTACAACAAAAATATTATAGCAATGAAGCTCCAGTATGGTGCCACTTCAACTTAGTGAGACGTAGGCGTAGGCGTAGGCGTAGTGAGGCACTTAATACGAAGTCACGCACGCATAATTTGAAGTCCCAAATTCTATTTGAAATGAACGATTTTGCAGTTTATTGATTTTTTTTATTTTAGGAGGCGTAGCCACTCAGTTTTTGTTTTTGTAACACCTTGTAGAGTTGGTATTTTTTCGGATTTCCGAACAATCTTAGTAAAAAAAAACTGTATAAATAAGTAACAACTTACAAGCCAAATTATTTCTGGCGCGGAGTAGGCACACTAAGTGCTCCATTCAACCAAAGGCAGGTCATTTAGCACAGCAGGGGTCTGCTTACCATCTCAAATACCCATAAAGTGAACCATTTAACCAGCCTACTAGGACATTCCTATTCTAACTGCGTTGCTTTCAAGCCATTTGGAGGGAAACATTTTTTGTAGAGCGCTGGGGTTTATGTGAAGGCAAAACTAAAGGAATTTAAGCAGATTGGTACAGGATGTTTTCAAGAATGTCCTTAGATGATTCCGCATTCCGCCACCTCTTTACTTGCTAGGTTTCTAGGCTTGGCTGCGTGGAACTGGCGCATAGGTTTGTCTAGTTTATAAGATTTTCAAAGAAAATTACGTGATTTTATTGAAAAATATAAATTACTAATTTATTTCTAAATACCACGTAGAACTGGCACCTGACGTTTCAAAGTGATAGGTACTTGTGATACAACTGATAAAAAAGTTTTGAATTTTATTAAGAACTGATAGTCCTAATAGTCAATTTCTATGACATTATTATTTAAAGTAAATAAATAAAGATTACGGACAATCCACACAACACTGTCCAGCCCCAAACTAAGCAGAGCTTGTACGATGGGAACCAGGAAGCTGATAATAAGTACCTCTTATTTAACGAGAATTTTCCTACACGCGAAAGCCCCCAAATTCTATACTTAGTAAAGGCTTAAGCCATGAACATAATGAGAGCACACACCGGAGTTTAAACATCATTTAGAGAGCGACAATGAATTCAATTAGCAAACCAAACAAGGGTCCGTCCTCGTCCCTTCAACCCACCTTGTTTACAGACTGGACATCCTCTCCGAGATTAAAATGTACGGACTCTTTTAAATCTATGCTAGATGTGGACATTTTGAATACTTGTTTCGTTTTCTATGAAGCAAAGACCGTCGTATGGAGACCGTTAATATAAACCATTGATTCCCAACGTTGTCCAGGACCCCAGGGGTCTACGGTAGATTTGACGGGGGTCTACAATGGCGTGACAAAAAAATGGGGGTTCATGATTCGTAAGCGGGGGTCCACGAAAGTTTATCTGGTTTCGATAGTGAAGAACTAAAACTTTGGCATTACTTCACCTATCGATGGAGGCAGATAATATTTTAAGAAGCTTAGCGACTGTGACTTGTAAATTTTTTTTTCCAAAACTGTTAATTCGTGGTAGGAACTCAGCCGCAACGCAAATATCCATAGTTAGATCTAATCTCCTTTTTTTTGTCGACTGGAAATATAGTACAAATATAGTTGCAGGGTAGGGGCTCGGGGTCCACCGGAACCAGCAAAATTATGAAAGTGGTCTATGAGAAAAAAAAGGTTGGGAACCTCTGATATAGACGAAGGGTTTTTTTACACAACTAGATGATGGAACAAGCATATGGCCCACTTGTGTGTGTGTGTGTGTGTGTGTGTGTGTGTATGTCTATGTCAAGTGGTAACCATCACCTATAACAAAGTATTGCCACGTAGGTCATGCACGTCGATTATGAAAAAAGTGCTCGAAGAAAAGAAAGTCTCTTGAAATTGAGTAATTATTACCTTTGACCTCTCAGCAAACTTTTCGTCAGTAGGGACTCCGAATTTTGCCTACTGCAGTTTGCGACCATCTCCTAGACTAGACTATCGTTGAATTCGTGTTGGGCTTTAGTTTCGCTGATGATATTAGGTTCGCTCACTTCTTCGATCTCAGCATTTCAGACAAAATTAAAATAGTTGGCGGTTTTGTGACGATCGCTATTTTTTAGAAACAAGGTTTTAGACGTGGATGTAGTACGGTTTCGGGATTTAGGAACACTCTCGTAAGGGGTTTTAATTAGTGAAGTGCAAATTATGGTCCATTGTGCTCTCCGATGACAAAGAAAGGGGAGTTTCATTTCTGTGTGTAGCAAACTTTAACTACTCCCTATGCTCAGAAACTAAAGGTGCCTCAGAAATTCTGAGGCAAGGGTTTTACTGCGTTTTCTACTCTATACGACCATGGTAAGTTGATGCCATCATTATATTGCCGCTGCTTATTAATGAATAACGGGAAGAGTTTCCAGGAAAGCTGTAAGAAGTCCTTGATCATTTTCAAACGACTCTGCAGTAAGTCGAACAGCGAGAAATCAAAGATCACAGTGAAATCAATACAGGAAACCACAATTTAGAGCTCAATTCATACCTTCCAGGATTCACTTTGATTGGTTTTGAAGGCACTAAGTAGGGCGTAGAATTGCCTACTTGATTGCAGTTATACTAAATCTAATGTCTCAGATAGTGCATGTTACAAAATCTCTGAGTGACAAACGCTAAGCTTCAGTGGCCATAAGCTCGATTTCACAGAGAAAATCTCACGATGGAGAATGACATCAATCTCGGCCAAAAACTAGGTGCACGAGTTTTTGACGTGTGTCACGTCAGATTGACGTTACCTCTTTCGTGAGATTTTCTCAGTCAGACCGAGCATAAATATGAGGCCTAATAATTTAATTTAATCTCGATTTTAGCCTCGTCAAAGGCAAAGCCAGAAATATTTATATATATTTCTTTTTATGGAGAAACAAGAATTGATGATATCAAAGTTTGCTTACATTGCATGAATATGCAACATCAATATAATAATCGATTATTTTATCCGATCAATTTGAATATCGATTTGTGTGTCTGGCATGAACGTGATTGGCTCTATTTGCTGTTTTCCTTATCGATAAATGAATTGCACAAAGGCATAATTTGTTAAAGTCATGCTTCTGACGTGTTTTATTTATTGCAATATTGCATTCGTCATTCATCATACATTATTTTTTAATGTCAGATTGATTGATCGTGAATGCAGATGATGTGAACTTTGAAGTTATGATTTACAAATTGGCTTTTTATTTTAAAACGTTTTTATTTTAAAGACCTTTGCCTGATTCTTCCTGTTACATTCTATAGATCAGCAGGTATAACAACTGAAATCACTCACAACTTGAAGGTATATATACATAGGTACTGTTAGCCCGTTTTGCGAATAGGACATTCCTACTGGGACCGAACGACGAGACATCACTAGGCGGGGAGAATATGGCGTCTTGTTTGCCGTTTACTAAAGTAAAACTGAGTTCTTGCTTTATTCAATGAAAAGTTTTCGCCTTGATAGTATCTACCAAACCCAACGTGTTTTACACAGTTTGATAATAAATGATTCTTATTCAATGATTTTTGATCGATTTCTCTCATTGTGTGTTTTGTGTGTACCTTAGTAAAGTTGCGATGAAACCCTTGTGGGTTGGTACGGCGGCCCCAGTTGTTCGCAGGTGGTCCCGAACTTTGGGTATTTGAGATGATCCTCTTATCCCTCCAATTGTATGATACCATGTTTATTTACTGGCGTTTCCTCAACATTTCCTTTGCGTATTTGGCTTTCGATTGTAGTCTTTAACTTGGTTTGCTGAAATGAAAATCAAGCGGATATTTTGCTTTTTTGAGTGAAAGTTGTAAATTGTATTGAAACTGGTCTGCTGGGTCAGTTTAAAGCAAACAACCTTATTTTGTTTTAACTTGTTTCTTGATAGAATATTTATCGTCTTTATCGGTGTCCCGATTCACTGACTTGGTTTCAAAAATAGAACCTTGGTTACCTCTTACCTCACATCCGTTATCTTGGTTACCTCTCATCATCCGTATATAGCTAGCCATTTATTTCAGCTGAAAGTATCCATAAAAAATCATTTTTAACTTCAACATCCTTAAATTCAACTGACAAAGATTTCTCCGACAATTTAACAAATGCATCCGCTCTTCCTTGCACCCTAACCTGTTTGACATAAAGGTTATTTTCCATTGCAGAACGAAGAGGGTGGTTACAAGGACAAGTGCCAACCACGTAGCGTCTGTTTCACGGATACGCGGTCACGTAGGTCGCCGCGAGATGAATTTATTATGACTTCAGCTTCAAATGGTGCCAGAGTTTTGAAAAATTACGGTACAAATTGTCTAAAATGATGTTATATTGTCAAAAAAAATCTGAGGACTTTACGCACCCTCTTATTTTTACGTTTTATTGAACCAAACCGTTTAGTCTTGCGCACACAAATATTGAACTGCCAAAGTTTGCAGCAGTGTTGTGGGAGGTATGCAAAACCCTATGCTGAAACTAATCGCAACCACATCGCATGGAGGTTCATAATATGCTTGTTCCATCAGCTATTTGTATAAAAAAAATTGTATTGATTATAAACCATTTGACTAAGCAACCAATTTGAGATCATAATTTTTAAAACATAATTGTCTCTAGGAACAAGGTATTCTCTCGTTGACTGGTCTGGTTACCTCCAGGTCCATGACAAATGGCGCGCAGACATCGCGTGACCAGGAACAGCTCGTTAGCTACTGTCCGCTATTGTTTATGGAGAAATTTCAGTGCTTGGAGGAGCGATTGCAATTGGACGACAAAATGTACATTGGCAATCATTATGTAAAAATTATAATTTTATCATCTGTGCTCAAGGTATGTCATCCGTCATGCACAGCATGTATTCAAGAGGAAGAAGGATCTGGAGGGATAGTTTCGAGAACTTGCAGTGATTTTTGTGTACGGATTTTTGGTGATAGTTATATTTGTTAGGATACAAAAGTGAACAAGTGTTTCATTGAAAATATTCCCATTGAAGAAACGACGCGTTACGCGTTGTGTGAAATATTAGTTATTTATGTACTTTTTTTGCAAGTTTTTATAATGCGCACTTGAAGTGCGGGCAGGTTTTTCCGCAAGTAGGCCGCTGGTGGGCCCTTTTTGCGTGACCCTTGACACGTGTTGCTCGAACTTTTTTAGGTTCTACAACACGCCGGTTTCCTCACGATGTTTTCCTTCACCGTTTTGAGAGTACTGGCATAGTACACAGAAAAACTCATTGGTACACGAGTGGATTTGAACCCACGACCTTCGGATCGGAAGGCGGGGCCACTACCACTAGACCACCAGTGCTCTCATGTATTATGAGTATCAGATCATATCAGTATTTATGTACTTTCCATTACGTTTAAAAAAATATCATTTTCTTTTAGTAACTAAAAATACATGGCAAAATAGTAACTTTAATGTTGTAGGTATTCTTTAGGTATGCTGTTAAAATTTAAATTGTATTGAGACTATTTTCCTCCCTCTTTTCCTCTATTCTGCGTGCATAAAACTCACGTCAAACTTCTAAAATCCGTTTGTTTGTTCGGCCACAGTTTTTACGCCACCAGAAAGGTTGGCAAAGCTCCCTAAAATCCTACAAACCGAACCAATGCCTTTTATCTGAGTTTTTAAAATGTCTGGGGTATCGGCGCTCGTCAGTTCGGTGCGGCGGGTAGTTTTAGAAAAATACTGGCGGTGCTGTCACGTGCAGCATACGTGCTCTTATGGGGGGCGCACGGTTACAGGGGAAGACGAGCGAGCTTGGACCAAGGCTTAGCATGATGAGCATGTTTGAAATGTGTTATTTTTCTAAAAAAAATTTGATTTAAAAAAAAGTGTTGATTTAAGGAAACCTATTCTGTGACATATTCCTTTGTAAGCATTATAAATGAATTGGTCACTCATTAAGTACCTAGTTGCTGAAGTGAATATTTTTAACTCTAATTTTCTAAGATTAGTTTCCAGGTAACAACTTGTTGCCTACTTATTTAGGTATTTAATCGTATGACAGGTACAGGTTACAATAGGCGTTACTAAAATAGATTAAAATCTTAATTAGAAAAGAAAAAACAAAACTAAATAATACACTTCTAAAAAAAAAAGGGTTGCCTACTGCTATAATATTATTTAATAAACAGCATCTTTGTTGCTAACAAGACTGTTGTTTACTAGGCATTAAGTTGAGATGGCTAGTTTAAACATCGTTTAGCGTTGCATATCTCAGGTTTAAAGTTTGAGTTGCCCTTTCTAGTGATCCGTGTGTCCAGCATCGTGGCGTTTCCGACATCGGTCCAGCAGACAGTTTGACAGCGCGTTTTTCAAAACACGTTGCGGAACCACCTGCGGGTATGATTAGTTCTATCACGGAAGTCTGGAAGCCGTCTGGCGTAAGTGATAAAGAGGCTCTATACGTTGTAGGTAAGTATATAGAGTACCTATAATAGAGAAGAACTAAGACCACGTTTCTCGATCGATTACCATAAAAAAAATTAATCATTGTTTTGTAATTGTGGTATATTTTAAAATCCCAGGTTTTGAATTAAAGTGAGTTTTAAGGTCAATATCTGCTTATCTTAAAAACTTAAATAACTCAGAAGTAGGTTAAAATGCAGTGAAAGTAAATTCGATATTTTTTTTTTAAGCGAGACCCATTTTTAAACTGTCAAACATTTCTCCAATATTTTTTTTTCTATTTGCAGCAGGGGCGAACACTGAAGGTACACGCAGTATTACTTTTCGTCAACTCAGTCAGTTTTTAGGGTTCCGTAGCCAAATGGCAAAAACGGAACCCTTATAGATTCGTCATGTCTGTCTGTCTGTCTGTCTGTCTGTCCGTCCGTATGTCACAGCCATTTTTCTCCGAAACCGTAAGAGCTAGACTGATGAAACTTGGCGAGTAGATGTATTCTGTGAACTGCATTAAGATTTTTACATAAAAATAAAAAATAAACTATAAATTTCGGGGGTCCCCCTACTTGAAACTGAAACTCAAAATTTTTTTTTTCATCGAACCCATACGTGTGGGGTATCTATGAATAGGTCTTCAAAAATGATGATGAGGTTTCTAATATCGTTTTTTTCTAAACTGAATAGTTTGCGCGAGAGACACTTCCAAAGTGGAAAAAAGTTGGTCCCCCCCCCTCTAACTTCTAAAGTAAGAGAATGATAATACTAAAAAAATATATGTTGTACATTACTATGTAAACTTCCAACGATATTTGGTTTGAACGAGATCTAGTCAGTAGTTTTTTTTTTATACGTCATAAACCGTAAACTGCAATTTACTTTTCGACGAACTACAAGACCCTTATTATGTTACATCAAGGAACATAATATAAAGGTTCTTGTAGTTCGTCGTGCAACGGAACCCTTCATGGGCGAGTCCGACTCGCACTTGGCTGCTTTTGAGTATAAGTCTCATGGTATCTTATCGTCTTATTTTTCTCCACGAGTTTTAAGGCTCGGTAAATTCCAAACACCCGCCCCAATACTCTCAGGAAAAAGGTTGCTCAGACTCCCTCTCACTACTTGAATTCCTTCCCGATTGTCAAAACTGTATCCCCTAATTATTGTGACTGTGTATAAGCTGTCTGTTTCTTTATGTGAATGTTTATGTTGGAATCTAATTTATTGCAAAATCTGTGGAAACGTTTTTCATCTTATTATTATAATAATTAAATTAGTTTTATCAACATTATTGGGGCTTTTTTATGGTCATGCTCTAACACGATGTGTTTCACACATGAATCATGGCGCCAGCGCCAGGAACACATGCTACCAAAAGTTCTCGCTACGGCCAATAATGATTTGTTATTTTTTCTTCCGCTGGGACAAGGGTATAAATAATGTTCCTACCTACGTACATACTTAGAACTAAGTTGTTAAGGCCTGCGCACACCTAGTTCGAAGGCGTCGGCGATCAGTGAAACGCTGTCAAATTTGACAGCGTTTCACTGATCGCCGACGCCAGCGGCCTAGGTGTGCGCAAGCCTTTACCGGTCCAAGTAGTAAAGCTTGAATCTTTTAAATACAACTGGCACCTCAACTCAGTTCGTTAGGTCTGCCTTAGACGCTGTATGGTTTCGATCCCCACCGAGGATCAACAATGTTTGTTGTGTGTTGATAAGTGTGAAAAAGCTTTGCTTGTGAAAAAGTTTATATACTTAGCTATCCTTTTCCTAAAAGGTCACAGGCTCGTCTGCTCGACTGTTAGTCATGGTATAAAAAAAGAGTAATAGTTCTATCCTTATGATAATGTGCCCTGTTATGTGGCTTTTTGCGTTCACTCCGATACGTAACCCACTACCTAACACTATAAACCTTTAGCTTCACCTGAACTGTGATTGCCCCTGACCATCCATGTTACCATAAGCCATTTACACTTCAAACTCCCCTCGATAACGCCCTCAAACTACTAAATCTATTACCGAGGAAATAAAACGCAGCGATAAAAATCCACTCAGCATTGTAGTAGACGCTTTTCAGCTAGAACTTATTGCTCTAAGGGAGAGGCTAGTAGCGACCGAGCAATCTGTGAGCATGCTTGCCTTTCCACATATCAAAGGCGCTGACTTTTAAAACATCAAATGGTAGGTAAGTTTTTAAAATAGAAACAAATGATGACATCTAAATAAGTTATATTTATAGCTGGTAGCGGTTTGTTAGTATAGTGTAGTTAGTTTTAATTTATTTCTTCTTAAATGGAATTTTACAAAAAAAAAAGTTATACCTAGGTATTTATTGGTTAAATTTTTTGATAAATATTAGTTTGCATAACTGATGATGATGAGATAGATAATAGAGATAATTATTTATTGATCACCAGGACAATAGGTAAGCGGTACAGTCTTTAGCTTAAAAATAAGCAGTCAGATTAGGTACGTTCTTAGTGTAGTTGATTGTATAGCAGCCATTCTGAATATTTTAATAAATAAATTACAAAAGTATTTCTTTATATTCTTGGCGAACCACCCCATCACTCAAATTTATTCACATCGCATAAAATTTATTAATGATTGATAAATTGTTAGAATTGCTCAGGCTCTTGCAGACGGCACCTTTAGCAGCAAACATCCCTTTTCACCGTTCTCGCAAGCATTTAATTCTCATGTGCAGCATTGCCAAGCTTATAAACAAAGGAGTACATCAACTCGCAGACAAATAAATAAGGGAATGGGTGGAAACCAAACTTAAGAAAATGCAATTGTTGGGATGCGCAGGTTCAACTTGACGCCCAAACACTTTATTTTTCATATAGATAGCTATTTGGCTGCCATCACACCTGATGGAAAGCGAGTATGCAGCTTAAGATGGAGCATGCTTATCCATAATCCACCTTTTCATACTTGTCTTAAAAATAACTAAATTAAAAATTCTGTCGAATCGCCGGTTGAGTTCCACTAATTATGAATGACTGAACTTTGCTGTTGTTGAAAATGTTCGGTGACTTCAGCCTTTTATAATTACTTACATATGAGACAGACCACGTCTACTTGAATTGAGTAGTCAGCCTAAAATCCTGTAAAAACACGTCAAAACTCACCAAAACACTAGCAATATTGATAACTACCTATGGGTATAGCTAAGTATTGCTATAGGTACACACATCAGAAAACAAGAATAACCTAACTACCTGTGATTTAGTTTTGAAGTTACTCAGTTCATGAGTTCTCGAGCCAGCGGCTTTTGGCAAACAAATTGTGATAATTGTGGAGACAAAACTTGAATGTCTGAACACGACTCACTAGTTCCTGGACCGAAAACTTGATAACTTTCAAACCTGAAAGCACACAAAGCTCGTGTTCTCGTTACAAGACAAACTTCCGCAGTTGTGCCCGTCCCTTATTCAGAAATGCCATCGCTTTATCACCTTTTTTGCCAGATTTAAATTTTAACATGCTTCTTTATTCACAAGGATCATTCTTTGCCACTGGATTTCAATTTCAAAGTTCTTTATTTAGTTGTATTACAAGGATCACTTTAAAAATACAAAAAAACGTCTCGAAACTAGGTAAGTCTAGGTGCCAGTTCCAGCCTAGACGAACAGGCAAAAAACTACAGCTTAGCTCCTACCATTTTTATGTACGAACCTTTCACAAAACAAAGATAAAATTAGGAGTGAAGTTCCAGTGTGATACCTCTCCAATTTAGTGCACGCTGGATGCTGATCAGTTTACCCAGAGCACAGATAAGATAATCCCAGAGTGACTGATCGAATGCGACATACGAGTGCTCGACGAACGCCCATCACATCAGTCTTCCCGCCTACACTACAAAGCTTTAGCTGTGCTACACTGCTGTTTCTCGATACCATTGCTTTACGATCCCAAAAATTAACCCAGCTTTTTATATGGTTTAGTATAGTATAAACAGGTGTTACGGCTCTGTGTTACCTTCTGCGCTGTAGTCCGTGGGATCGATCTAGGCTGTCATGTTCTTCTAGGCTTAGTCGCGTGTAACTGGCACCTAAGCTCACCTAGCTTTAAGAAGTTTCAAATATTTGACTTTTACTTTGGCATTGAAGTATCGTTCTAGGCCTGTATCAGTAGTGAATAAGGGAGCATGTCCCATGCCGCCCTGTCTCTGTTTGCTGTTTCCACATCTTTTAATAGTCTTCAAATTGAGTCGAGACGAGAAAAGTACGACTATTTCCACTCGTATTTGCATTTAATTTCACTCTCCACAGGGAGTTTGAGAGCTTTCTCTGAGTTAACGCGTACTGTCGCATAAAAAAGGAATACTGAGTGACAAAAACTACACAAAATTGTAAATTGAAAAAAGCAAGTTCGTATGCTCTTGTTGGTAAATAAAATACCAACTATGGTAAGGTTCCACTTGTCTTAGAGCGAAGTCGTACGACCGACTTCTTATTTGATATTTATTATCAATCTACAGAGGCTTTTTAACAATGCCCATCACAAATAGGACTTTAGATCAAATGCTTAGGATCAAAATTAACTACCTCGTATCTCAGCTCGATAAAACCCAAATAAAAGAATATCCCGAACCATAATCCATATTTTTATTAAGCACCACCAAAAGAAAACAATAAATACTTATGAACGAAAAGCATTAATTAATTTCAGCTAAAACAAAATAAATGTACGTCATTTCCCCTGATTAAACACAATCAATCGTCTGAAGGAGGCTGTGCAAAAAAATAATGATGGAAAATCGGGAGATAAAGAAAAGTGATCAGTCAGAACGTTCGCGTGGAAGATCTACCTACAGGACAAAACACAAAGATATGCTTCATTCATTCATAATGCCTGACACTTTTTAGCGGCTCGCTCAAAGTCTCTTGTCCCTGACATGTCAACAAAGGCAACTGCACTTTGCAGCCTGCACTGCTATAGGACCATTTGAATACGACTTGGGTATGACACTGGGGCTCAATTCCAGACCAGTGAGTTTTTGTCACGGTAGATATATATCACAAGAACTGTCAAATTCACTACAGAAACTAACAGTTCTTGTGATATTATATATCTACCGTGACAAAAAAGTCAGTAGTC
Organism: Thera obeliscata; assembly: GCA_947578465.1. Lineage (NCBI taxonomy): Eukaryota > Metazoa > Arthropoda > Insecta > Lepidoptera > Geometridae > Thera > Thera obeliscata. The sequence continues at coordinate 13,202,467 of OX387912.1, read as the reverse complement.
TAGAATTGAGCCCCTGGTGCTAAGCGAAACTCGGTGAAAAATGTCACCTAGCAGGCGCGATGCAAAAGCGCCGAAAATTCCACGCGTAGCAATGTGCTACGGACGTAGTAAATACCGTAGCATACGGAATCTATCGCGTAGCACCTTGAAAAGGAAGGGCTCGCTAGCTGACAAGAATAGTGAACGAACGGATTATCAGGTCCAGAGCATAAATTGCCTTATGCTAAGGGAGTTTGGACAATATTGATACGGTTCCAGGATGAAGTACAAAGTTCGACACAGGAAGTGAGGGTGAATGGATATCTGTTATTTGTTTTATTATAAGCTGACAAATATTAAACGAGTCTTGGCCTTCCATTAACAATACCATTTGTAGATTATGGTGTTTTTATTATTTCCAATAAAATGAGATTGGCAGCAACAGTTACTTGAACGAAGAATGAGAGAATGAAGAGATTTTTGTGTAAAGCTTATTTTAATTCCTTTCTCAAACAACGGACAATGAAGCTTCCGCCACTATATTATTACCTGAAAAGCTTCAGAACAAAGAGCCTTAAAACGTTACTCCAATTTGTTTCCTTATTCTCCAGTGCCTTTATTTTTTAAGCTCCACCACAAAAATTGCAAAAATGTTTTCCATTTTATTTAAATTCCCGCAAAATTTATTCAAACTGGTGATATTTATGGATGTAGAGCTAATCTTTCTAAAAAGCCGGTCACCGCAACGCATAAAACAGAAAAACTCACCGGAAGATGCTCCCAAGATTAATTGTGACGTCAGCGGCGGAAGTCGGCCCATGGGGGGTGCAGACGGGCAGGAAGTGGGAGAGGGCGCAGACCGGATGTCCGGCGAAGCGGGCTGTTTGCCGGGAACCAAGGGATATGTCTGTGTGTGATTATGTCTCCTAAGTTGGGAGATAATTTTGATAATTGCGCATGAATTATGTAGATGTGTGTGAGGATTCATTACTTTGGGCTTTATTAGATTTGAGACCGTGTTATTGAGATTACTTTCTCTTTAGATAGTTTTTCTCTTTAATAGTTATTGGTGGTTAAATCCTGCCAATAATAAAATTTTATGGAATAAAAACTCCACTAAGGGTTAGGTTCAATCAAAACATGGATCGTACATTTTGACTAACTTAAAACAATCAGTAGGTACAACATAATTTATTTACAACAGAATATACATTAGGTACAACTCACACGCCTATTACGTTGTGGTGCGACAGTGATAATTATTTTGGGTACATCCTTCTTTGCTCGATTGCACGATTTCAATCGAATGGCATGACCTCCGAATACTTTCCAGCTTCCTTCAACCATAAATCGCTTCTAAAGCATTGAAAGCTTTGCTACAAAACTATTGCAATTCCCAACATCCGATGCTGCTAGTGACCAGTGAATGCCTTCCTAACGACTGCTTCGAAGCACTAGTGCAACTTTAAGAAGTCTATCGTTATTCGTGCGTGAGTGTTCACTCCATCGTGTTCACTATCCCAGTTCAGCGATCTCGCCTTGCGTTCACTCGTCTGTACATTTTATTTTTAATGTATTACTTGCCTAACTATAAAAGCTTAGATAAAGATGAGCAGTTAAGTACAGTTATTGTAAGCACGCAGTTTAATTTTCAGTGATCTACTTCACCCTGATTCTAGATCAGTCGTGGTGGGTGACAATCCCTCTCTATATTGTGTTCTGTGGTGACAATTAGACAAGCATTGCTGTCAAACTGGCCGTTGACTGGCCTCTCAGCTAAGTTGGTAAAAGCTCTGCCTTCTGCGCCGTAGGTCGTGGGTTCTATCCCCACCGAGAACAAATATTTGTGTGGTGAACGCAGATGTTTTTTCTCTATCTGGGTGTTATATTGTACTCTAAGTATGTATTTACAACAAAAATGTATATAAGTAGTATATCGGCTATTTGGTTCCCATAGTACAAGCTCTGCTTAGTTTGGGGCCAGATAGTGTTGTGTGGATTGTCAAAAATATTTATTTATGTTTATTTATAAAAAAACACCACGTCTTCAGTCAAGAAATTGACCGTTGCAAACCAATCGCAAATAACATAACCCCGTCAATACACTAACGTCCAGTGTATCTTTCGAGCAAGTAGGTTCACGTAGTAATGCTAAACTCCCACTAGGGCCTCAGAAGCCAACAAAACTCATAAAAGCAGTGAACGTGTAACTCTCTACTTTAAAATTACAAACAGTCGGGCAAGTTTTAGAAAACTCATCCTTGTACTGCGGTAGCGAGGAGTTAGCGCTTCTGGAAGAGAATGCTTTTTTTGCAACTAACTGATTGAAAAAGCATGGGCCACTTATTGTGAAGTGGTAACTATCGCCTCTATCAAATGATTGCCTCGTAGATCACGCACGTCAGGAACGTGCCCTACGATGCACTGCTCTGCATCCATCAACTTGATGTGAAGTAAATGTTGTGTTTGTTGGGCTAGCTAGTGAAAGTCTTTGTCTCCTAATTTACAAATCTGACTGTTTGTTAAGTTCCAACAATCGCTGCACCGACCAAGGTACCAATTTATTTTTTTATTTGAAATGAAAACTTCTTTGGACGGGCTTGAGGTGGGAAAAAACCAACGAACTCGCGACACTCACGTAACCTCTTTGTCAAAAGTCGGGGAGAGGGGTATCACGGGAGGTCGGGGGGTCAGGGGGGATAATTATTATTGATCAAGGCTAAAATATTGTTTCATACTTTGGCCCCTTCCATAAGGTTTTAGGTCTCTGTTAGTATTTTGTAGCACTTCGCATTTAGAACTGAAGCTGCGAGTTGCGAAGAGAATGTATGAGGATATAATGGGGAAGGCGAATTCATAATAAACGATGTCTTCGTTCGCTGGCTCCGAATATCACTAACTTTTGTCTGATATGATACTTATTATAATACATAAGTACTTAGCACACCTACAAAATTGTTAAAATATAAGTACAGTGTATTTGAGTTTGGTCAGTGAATAACCCTCAGAATTTTAATTAATTTTATCAAGTATGTCCACTATGTACCTAAGGTTATTCTTCAGAATATAACTTATTTATTTATTGGCCCACACAACCTCAGATGAGCCAAAATAATGTCGCCAGTCTTCGCGCCCCGCTCCTAGCTTATTAAAATAAGAAAAGTTTCCACAAGTGCTATAAAAGTTGACTTACTATGGGATAAATTGAAAAACACGAAGCAAAAACTGGAATTTCACGACGGGCGCGACGGGCCGTCTTCATTACCATTTATATAGAAGAACTTGAGCATAACTCAAATAACTTACAGAAACTTGCTAGTACACGGATTAGAAGCCTTGCTATTAGCATATTTTACAGGTAAAGGTGGTTCCTATAGTTTGTGTAAACAGATCTCTGTTAACAGGCAGTTAGGTAAATAAAAATTTTAGGCGCAATAACTATATCTAACGAGAATTTTATAGGTAAAGTACCTGCTCAAGTTACTCTACCTAACAGATATCTTCAGGAGCCTAATTCTCGGGCTGACCGAGATTTTCAATGGTTGGCAATGCCCAACCCCTCACTTTTTCTACGTTTTCCGTATATCGTAGCTGTCGAGGCTTCTACGACGAGGTCGTCGATGAATTACTCAAGGAAATCATCCATTCTCTCTTCGAAAAGAAACAATAAAATAAAATTGCAATATGATCCGAGATGAGCCGAGAATTAGGCTCCTGATCGTAAATCTGGGGATATAGCTTTAGTTCCCCAACCACGCTCTAAATCCGTATGTCTCTAAGTTAATCTAGACATGGACTCATGATTCTAAATAATGTAGGACTTTCTTGACGTCATTTTACACCACTACATCAAAAAAACGAGCTAAAGAATTACATAAGTGCCGTTGAATTTCTAAATTACCTACAATAAAACCATTCCGAAGTACACCTACCTAACATAATAATCCTTAAATATAACAGGCATCGTATCATAAACCCCGTATCTACCCTACCCCGGAACGTATTCCTAAATTCGTATGTAGGCCATCGTTTCTACAGGCAGGTCACGCAACATGCCTCAACTGCAAAAGAGCTACTAAATCGCTTCAGGATTATACAGTTTTAGCGCCATTATCAATGGGCCAAACGCGAAAGGTATCATATCTCAAAAGTCTTGCGTTTATTATCACCTCCGGAAACTATCTTTATTTCGAGCTTTCAACCCTATTGCGTGCGGCACGCGACGTGGCGTGTACAAGAAAAAAAAACATGATCCATCTACGAATACAGACCTTAAAATCTAAGCAAGTAGGCAAAGCATGTGCAAATATTTTATTGAATGCTGGCAACACCAACACTTGCCAGCGCCAAGGCACCGAAGCCTGTACAAAATTAAAAAAAACCAATGCACTGAAACTCAATCGGTAGCCACCCTAATCTAAAAGAGAGTCCTAAAGTACGTCAATGCCTGAGATGCATTATTCAATTAAAATGATAACACTTAGAGCAAGTTACTGGTCAAATTGTAATGCCTTGTTTCCGAGTCGCGTGGGTTTGGAGTGTGTGACCCCTTGATATGCACTTACCGAATTAGTACATACATTATCTTTATTGGAATAATTGCACAAAAACTAGCATCTGTTTTTCTTATATTTTTTTAAAGATAACACACGTCCCTATTGGCCTACCATAACTACCCACTTCTTATAGGTACCTAATAAACATTACGAAAATCTGCGCGATGGAGTGAATCATACTTAAAAAACCTTTCCTAAACAGGTAGATATTTATTTCATTTATAGGTAGTACTTACCTGGCAGACACGCCTATAATTCACCTCTATTTATGACCTGTACCTATATGATAATCCAAATAAATCGGCTGCATACCTTGTAACTAGCCAAAACGGCGCTAAATCTGTTGTCCAAATCTGCATGACCAATCTGAAGAATTTGAGCCTAATTGATCCCAATTAGTCAATCTAAGCCAAGAAAACTGCCCCAGACTGATTCTGTAGTTTTGTTGTGCTCAAAAATAGGTTGGAAATAATATAATGTTGTTATGTAAGTATAGTTTTTTTGTTGAGCAGCATGACCTTAGAACATAGCAGGAGGGGACCAAAATGATTTGCACAGTGACATCAATTAGATTCTCGGAAAATCTCAGCAGTTCAGCCGGATATCTCTATTTGCACTATGCCTGTTATTGGATGAGTGTACTCACTGGTAGGATGTTCGCGTTCTGACCCAATTAACCCTAAATGGGTTCACCCTACACACTCACTCAGTTAACGTCGTACTGTCTCAGGCGTAAAATACTAGAGGTTCTTCATCATTTCTCCTACACCAGCCCAAATATGATTTATTCTTTTCTGTAATAAACCGGGGGAATCTATTAAAATTAATCTAAATTACAAACGCTTGTCCAAACCGACCTACTCTAGGGGTCCATCAGGATATTAATTAGAGCCACCCCTAAGGAAACCAATTTGTCTATTAAATAAAATTAAAAAAAATAATGTCCACAGAGGACCTGATCATCGAACGGTTAAGTGTTAGAGCTTAATAAAACTGTTAATTAAGAATGCCGCCGCTGGCACTGTCACTGCGTTATGTGAGGGGACAGTGTGACGCGAGCCAGTCGCCGGTCACGATGCGTGCGCGCACGCTCGCACTCTTCGCGCTCATCACCTGCGTCCACGGGATGCGGAGGCATCCACCTCGCAGCTTCAACATCACAGAATTTAACGTACCACCATTGGTCTACGCCGGGGAATCCAGCGTACAAATATCATGCCACTGCACAGGAAACTTCACAATGCTCCAAATCTTCAAAGGAGTTGACGAGATATTCAGATTCAAGCCGAGCGTCTGGCCGGCCATCCGCAGCTTCCCTACTGCTGGGATTGGCTCCATCAGCACCGACCACTGTGGATCTTCTTCGTGTCACATCCAACTGAACAACCTGACGGAACAGGCTACGGGGCTGTACAGGTGCGACTTGGAGCACGAATCACCTCCGTACTTGTACACGACGAGGTCTGCTAACATGACGGTCCAGATGGCTCCTCAAAGGATGCCGTTCATCGATGGCTTTGCCATGGAGTACGGCGAGGGGGATGATATGCAAGCCGTTTGCCGCATCGAGCCCGGTAGTATGGTGAAATGGTTCGTCAATGGGCAAATTGTAATGCCGCTGTACGGTTTACGAACCTTCAAATATAAAAGCACTAGATCGATATTCCTTGGCGAACCTCCATTAGTGAAAGTGCAGTGTCTTGAAGAGAGGGGGCTAACTATACTGGGCTCCAAAATAGTAGCAGCTCGGTGGATTGAGACTGCATCATCCACCAACACGTCAACAAACAATGAGGTGTCGAAATCCATGAAGATCACGGGCATTGATTGCGTTTCAACATGTTCCACAATTTATGTGGCTAAGGAAGCATTTGTTTTGTATAGCTTGTTTACTCTATTGCATTTTTTTTATTCAATATTAGAAAGATGAATCAGATAATAGATTCTCTAAAAATAATTGATATCTGAAAAGTGGAGAGTGAAGCCGTATTTATTGTTTTTTTTTAATATGAATGCATCTAAGTAAATTATCCAACTACGGTAGAAGATCATAAGTCATACCTATATACACATAACATTAAAATACTTAGCATTTGCTGTAGGTACTTGGGTCAGTAGGTAGGTAGTAGGCTTTTGGCTAAGGGCAAATTTAAACTTGGACATAATTTCTTATTTATTTATAATAAGTATTCCTAAAATGCTATATTGTTCTAATGTAATGCATTTAATTATTATTATTATTTTAACTATATTTTATGTAGATACCTACTTGGTATTAAAAAGATATCTACCGTGCGTGAACTGAAAATCAAAGTCGTGAAGCTATTTTGTGTATTTTTGTCTATAAGTAAGTACCTACCACGATTTTTGAAATAGATACTGTTTAATTATTTAATTAAATAAAAACTGTGTGTATTTAAAAATATGTTTTGTTAAATCCAGAGAACAGCATTTAAATTAAAAAAACAACGTATGTTTATTGAATTGCGTGGGTAATTCACGTATTGGCCTTGCAATTCCTGTGGATAAAATTTAGTCAGTGCTCGATTTAGGGGATAAGGCCGACAAAACTACCCGAACCCGACCGAAAAACAAGTTTTGGACAAAATGTACTCCAATAAAAAAAGTTATGCCCTACGTAGTGAATTTTGTATTGCTCATCCTACTCAGCCTCATACATGGCTGAAATAACTGCCGCTGATTGCGCTGCTGTTTATGTAGGTACACTATCAAATTGAAACTCAAATTAGAATAATTTATTGCACTCTTGTTGTTAGATACAAGTGATACAGACAGTAGACTAGTTTCAAACATACCTAAACCCTGTTAAGGCACCGCAACTAATTTTTCCCCTCTTGGTGTCCGTGTCCGATTAGAAAAAAAGACGGGTTGCACTCCGGGAGTGCCGGCAGAAGTGAAAACTTGCCGCTCGTATTAAAACTTATAAAGTACTCACTCATTTTCTTTCGCTATTCATAATACCTAAATAAATACAGTAGATCTATAAAATCATGTACCAATGACCACTACTACCTGCCGCGGGCGGCCGCTAGTTCATAAAATCTATAATAGGTATGTACCTATACCTACTACAGTCACGAAAAACGCCTTGGTATGCTTGCTACTAACTATTATCTATTCTGTGACGTTACCGTGTCATAGTAACTACTAGCGTATCTGTAGCGTCTTACGCTTTTTCGATCAAGTCACGTGATCCTGACGCCCTGACGCCCTGACGCGAGTTTAAGATTTTATACCCATTACAGAAAAAGTGCTCAACGCCGCTAAAGAAGTTTTCACTTCAAAAAAAATTGTCTGAAAGGCAATTACTTCCAGATTGATCCTATAGAAATTTCATTAAAATTGGTTCAACAGTTTGGCTATGAAGTTAGTTTCTCAACTTCACTTGTATGTATTGAATGTACTAAATTTTCTTACCAATATGGTAGAGTTTTAAAAGACTGGCAACAAAATTAACAAATATGGCGTAATATTTTTAGATTTCTCCCCACCCCTCGCAACAAAACTTGACATGACAGACAGTGACAGACAGCGCATTGCGCAAAGCAAAGTTATAAAAGTGTGCATGTTACACGGTCAAACATGGTCAAAAGTTTTTCTGAAATTTTAGTTTTATGTTGTATACGGTGCCCCAATCATACAATAAGAACTGATATAGTGAACTTTTCGCCGTCTTGACTAAGTGTGTGAAAGCTTAGCATAAATAATTACCTAGTGAATATAAATTTAGAATTTCTTTTCGTTTTGGTTATATCAAACTATCATCATGCCTAAAGGAAAAAGAAAAGGAAAATACGGTGAGTTTCGTCTTTACTTTGTTTAGGAAAGTGCGAGTTGTGGTTTGTGAAAAATGTGGATGGAATTCGCCAAGCAAGAAATCACAGAATCTTGTCACGCGGCGACCTTGTGTTCTTGAAGGCGGGTTTTTCCGAGAGACATAAAGAAATGACGTCTGGCTATACATATTTGCAATCTATATTCTTCCCTGGAGCTTTAAATTTCCCCATAATATGTTTGTGTAGTCCTTCATCAACATTGTGTTGCAATCCCCTCTGTCTGAAGTGTACTTTCACGTTTCATAACAATGCACGTTCCCATTTTTTATGTATTACTGTCTAATGACCTTTCCTCGTGCAATGCCACGATTATAAATAAGTTTCATCGCCTTAAAAGATGATGTGGCAGTTTTGTTATGAATATTGAAGCTCTTGAGTGCCCTTGAAAGGCCCACTAGATTGATGCACAATGTTGTGCAATTTTGTGTAACCACTCACTTCCTTGTTCAAATTGCAATGATTTTGATACCTACTTATTTCTGTTGCACAATTTACAACTCACTCTGTGAAAAAAGCTTTGTAGGCACTTATTTCACTGTTTCTAACTTGCTTAGTGTAATTGTTTAGTTTAAGAAGGTACTTCTTCTTTGTTTACAAGTCAGTATCATTGTTAAAATCTAGAATGAAAATATTGTGCATTCTTACAAAATAATTAAACTTATTATAGGATCACATAAAATGAACCAGATTGTTCAATAAAATTAAGACACTTGATTAAGTTTTTGCAATCACTCAATAACTTGCATAACAAAATACTAGAGAAGCAATCAAAATCTAACTATAAAATGATACTGGCTTCATATCTGAACCCAGGAAGTGGTGAATACCACAGGTTTTCCCTAAGGGCTATAGCATGGGGTTCTTCAAAAAAGGTGTTATAAAAGTTTTAAAGGGTCGGCAACGCGCTTGTGATGCCTCTGGTATTGCAGGTGTCCATAATAAAAATAATAAATAATAATAATAAAGCCATTTTATTCCCAAAAAATATTGATTACATTATATCATGTTTAATTATGTATAAGCACTAGAGTTCAATTCTTTAATTATGGGCACCCATCTTTGGGCGAAGGCCTCCTCCATAGGCTACGGTAACCGCTTCCCATCAGGTGGGCCGTATGCTTGTTTGTCAACTAAGTATAAAAAAAGATATCTTTTAATAATTTACATAAAATCACAATTTGGCAATTTTGCCTTCCTTCATTGTTTAATGGAAATTACAAACGTGTCAAATATTTTAGAGCACAAAAGAACGGAGCAGAAGAGAACAGAAGCAGACTCTTCAGATGAAGATGCCGGAATCGACATGACCTTAGACAACTACTCGGAGACCTCCCAGCAGTCAGACCTCAGAAGCAACCATGAGGAGCCGGGTATGTACACATTTTTTATGACAAGCTGTTGTGTACAGGTAAGTTTTTATCTTCTACTATATAAAAATAAGTCGGGTTTTCCTTCCTGACTCTATCCAGAACGCACAAACCAATTTCCACGGTTTTGCATTCGTTGGAAAGGTCTCGGGCTCCGTGAGGTTTATAGCAAAGAATATTCAGGACAAGCCAACATTTTGAAGCCATCTAGTGGCGAAACAGAGTTCGCCGGGTATGCTAGTTTTATTATATTATAAACCTTACAAACCTTAACACTATTGTTAGTAAAATTAAGCTGCCTTATCCACTATTATTGTGTCTTTTTGTGGTACCTGTGGTATGATTATCTTTTATAGTTTTGTATCTTTTGTTGCAATCTAAACCTAGTTGCATCTTTGCATTAAACAGATTGAAACAAAATCCAACTTCGACAAGGAATGATTGCACAAAATGTCATAATCGTGAAATAGTGACTAAGAACTCCACGCTGTAAAACTAGTATGGCAACAGACAGGTGCTGGTCTAAAAATGATGGCATCACGATAATGTGATTGCTGTTCCTTGTTGGTATCAAACTTTTTATGGCAAAAGAATTAAACAATAACCCGGCTGGTTTCATTATTTTGTGAAATACTAGTTTAAATGAACAAACCTCTCGAAACCCAATGACTCAATGTTGATTCAGATGTTAATAAAAAATCTATCGTCTTTAGAATCTGGTGCTCTGCAAGTTTATTAGACTACAATACTTTTTTTGTGTGGCTTAAGCTTGTTGTTTAAGTTTGTTTAGAAATGAGCCTATAGGACACACGTCAGGAACGTGGGGGAATAAGATCTGCACTGACGTCCCGCGATGGGGTGTACTATCGCGTCAGGAACGTGTCCTATGGTGCACTACTCTGCGTCCATCAACTTGAGGCATACAGATATTCAGCCTCGACCTTCAATCTGAAACACAGGAATGCTTATTCACGGCAAAAATATACATGCTATTTTTCGATGTATGATTTGTGGGTCATTCACGCCTAAGTACTGGCTCGATTTGGGTGAGATTGTAATCAAATATATAATGTTTGACTGAATGGGCTTAAGACCTTCGCACACCTAGTGCTGGCGGTAGCGATCAGTGAAACGCTGTCAAATTTGACAGCGTTCTACTGATCGCCGACGCCAGCGGCCTAGGTGTGCGCAGGCCTTTAGACAGCTCGCGCTGCGACTTATTTTGTTACGTAAATCCGCTGCAATATTATTGTGTAATAGCTCTTGATAGCAATAAGTAGTTGTCTGAGTAATGACTCAGATGTAACAGCTGCTCAGGTTGATGACGTATGGTATGAGTAATGATTGTGATTCCATGACGTTTACCACCATGATGGAGCGTCTTATCGCTAACGTAGTTCACTTCTATTAGGTACTTTTACATGGATAGTTTATTTTTGCTACTCCTTTTGCTTATTGGAAACGCTGTTGAATTTCGCTGTCATATTTGACAGCGTTTCAGCTGATCGCCATCGCCTAGATGTGCGCAGGCCTTTAAGTGCTATTGGCCACTTAAATATAACATGGTTTTATAACCGCAGAGTATTACGTTATTAGACACTGAACTAGATACTACCATAGAACCGAAAAAACGCATTCTTTCTGTTCTTATGATATTGCCATATCCCACTCTGTGTTTTTCTGTCGAAAAATTTATGTACACAATGCTAGTTCTCTCAAACGGTGAAGGAAAACATCGTGAGGAAACCCGCGGCTTAGTCAGCTCCGCACGTAATATTGACCATGTCTTTCCTGTGGATTAGGCCGACTAAGCTGTCTGGATGGTATAGGTGCTGGGCAAGCCTATTCCATCTAAAATCCTGTCCCCAGGCACTATAGCGTCCCGTAAGTAGGGGCATGAGTGATCACCAGTTGCCCCTGACGCTATATAAATCATCTACAATAGATGCAAAGGCCTATTTACTTTGTGTCAAAAATACTGAAGAGTGATAGGGGAGTGGTTTGATTGTTAAAAAAAGCCTCGATGCTGTGTATGCTTTGAATAGGTAAGATGGCGATATCTCGGACTGAGTCATGTAAAAACGCCAGCAGGATATTAACAGTTCTCGCATAAGGAAAACCTGCAGACAGACAGATTTCCACATGTTTTATAAGCATTTTTTATATGCTTGTCGATTTTTTGCGCCCTTGACCTGGCCTTTCTCCAAAACGTCCCCATTACGACTGTCGAGGTCTGCCCCTCTCTGTCCCATAATAATAAACTATATAAACTAGTTTAATGTCCATTACATAAGAAAGTATGTGGGGGTCAGAGAACTGGGTTACATGCCTGTTGAATACTATTGGCTAGGAAAGCGAATCAGATCTAAGAAAACACGATCAAATTTATTTGTATTTAACAGGGCTAATCCCCACAAAAACCATCTACATTTTTGATATTATCTTTATCATGTTTCACTGTGAGGTGTTTAAAATAAAACAGCTGATGGGGCTGATAATCAAAATCGGATATTTGGTTTAAAGATTTTTATTTCTCAAAGAACAATAAAGTCACAGAGAATAATACATTTTTACAGAAAGTGTGTACACAGTGTACTGGTTTGAGTCCAGTGGTGTAACGGTGATATTACATACTTAAAGTTAATAAGTCTTGTCCGGTTGTAGCTAAATTTAATCTATCGCTTTCTTAAAATATACATTATTCTCAGGTATAGCAAAAGCTTACATTTTATTATAAAAATATGCATCTGACTTTTACATTACAACGATGCGATATAGTCAATGATGTTTTGAAAAAATTACATAAATTGATATCAGCCACCATTATTATTTAAAGTTTTCTATTATCAGGCGAATAAGTAATTGCAAGGTTATCAGCAGCCGATAAGCCAAGACATAGATTAATTCACGACCAGTGAGGTAACAATCTAGGCCTTGAACGTTTTATTGGCGTTCAGACTACGAGCCATAAAACAAGTCCCCAAATGGAAGTGGAATGTTTGAGGTTTTTGCGCGTTTGGTTGTAGATTTATTGGCATGTTCGGCTCAGAACTCGAGCGTTTTTGCTTTTATGACGTGATTTTATAGTTTGGATGTCTAGAAATAACTTAATATTAACTTCCTTTTTCGTACCAATTTTTGTTTAGGAGGCTACATTTAATGAGCTAATTATTGATTCTTTTGCTGTAAATTATCGTTATCCAAGTTCAAGAATTAATCTCAATTACAAGAAATCAAGCGTAAATAACTACAATACAAATCGAAACACGTGCCGACAAATCTTGTTGAAATATTCTTATCGCATGTGTTCTGTCCAAAGTCGCAATCAAATACAATGTTTATTATACAACGAATACGATAAATGTATCATTCAATATTGAATCTTGGGTAACTTATAAGAGATTGCTAATAATGCACGCTATATTCATAATTTAGGTAAGCGTAGTGTAGGACGCCCTCCGGCAAGGTGGGGCGACGATCTGCGAAATGTAGCTGGCAAGCACTGGAGGAGAAGAGCCGAAGACCGGGCTCAGTGGCACGTCTTGGGAGAGACCTACGTCCAGCAGTGGACTAATACATGTTGATGATGAATATTCATAATGGTCCTATAGCAGTAATTTAGCTTAGCAGGCCACTAAGTCTGTTGCCATATTTATTTGTTGACCTAAAAGTGACAGTGCCACTAAAAAGTGTTAGGCATTATGAATGAGAGGGGGGGGGCTCATTAGTTTAGTTCAATACTCAACACATTTATTTCTTTACACATGGTTTAGTTTGTACATACATAGTTTTTAGGTGTAAGTAGGTGTCACATGGACCCTTCCAACAGCCTACCTAACCTAGTTTTATTTTCTTTTAGCTAGTATTTTATTTCTTTTAGTTTTTCATGTTTATTTCTCCTTTGTGTACAAGAAAGAGTTTATATCTATCTGCCTCATCGTTACAGAAGCTGACATCCAAGAGAAGTTAGAAGAGAATGTTCTGGAGCTGATAGACGCGCTGGGCGCCCGAGCCAACGCTGCCCGTGCCACCGCGCTAACCGGGCTCCGAACTGCCTTGCAACGAAGATACCTATCGGGAGTTCTGTTCGCACATCGCGCTACTTTAGCCGACCATGTCAGCAAGGCGCTCCGGCGTGGTAGAGACGCGGAGAAGAAGGCTGCCGCTGCTTTGGCACCAATACTAGCCCTCCAGGTAATTCTATAAAGATATGTAAAAAAAAATTGTGGACAATTCACACAACACTATTTAGCCCCAAATTAAGCAGAGCTTGTACTATGGGAACTAGATAGAATACAATACAACACCCAAACAGAGAACAAACATCTGCGTTCACTACACAAATATTTGTTCTTGGTGGGGATCGAACCCACGACCTGCGGTGCAGAAGGCAGAGCTACTACCAACTGAGCTGAGAGGCCAGTCAAATGTGCACAAGACAAGTCTCTTAACCTGCCTGTAACCTACTATAAGTACCTACTAATAGGGCGAAAACTCTTCACTGTATATAACTAGAACTCTGTTTTACCTAATACACGGCAAAACAATACAACTAACCATCACGACGCCATCTTCCTTTTTTTTCTGCTTCCCCTACTCTAGGGACTCGTTGCTTGATCAGACTAGGAATGTCCTATTCACAAAACCGGTTACAGTCCCAAACAGTACCTTTATCTCTTGTAACTGCTAATTTTGATTATTTAACATAATTGAGAATAGCAATATTGTACCCATGAAATGGGTAGACTGGTGGAATAGAATTACCTAATGCACCTAAGATTTATTTACACAGTTTTACAATAAATACCTAATTCTTATTCTTTGACTTTGAAATGTTCACACCACACTCGTTCGAAAAAAAAAGTGACACGCTATGGAAAAATAGCTTCCGTTTCGCTTCTTGTCGTATCTTTGGAACCAGTCAGTGTGATGAAAGGATACACTGTATGGTTAAGATTCAGACCGGAAGCTTAAGGTGAACGACGTAGGTATCGATTTTTTATTATAATATATCGATGCTTTTGTATGTCAAAATCGATCCAAAAATTCACAGTAAATTTCTTTACGGTAAATGAAAACTCCTTTTACCAGTGTATGACAACTAGACATAAAGTTGTTCTATTTATGAAGGTAAACAGTTGCCAACACCGATACAATATCCATTTAAATATATGTTTAAGATAATGATCTACGCGGAACTGTATAGTTCAATGTCACAGCTGCGTGCTCGAGCGCGTTGCGTGCCAATGTAATTTGCACTAGCTAACGCGTGCTGTGAAAATGACGATTCATTGTTGTGTAAGGCTTTGACCTTCTTGTAACAATACTCTTTTCTTCAGTCGTGTATTTGCTAGTAAATAAAAAAAAACAACGTGAAAACATAAAAGAAAATAAAAATACATAAAAATCACTATGCACTCTGAATTATGTTTTTTTTATTAATCTACCTTCTGGAACAAGCATATGGCTCAAATTAAAGCATTGCCTCGTAGGTCACGCACGTCAGAAACGTGGCCTACGATGCACTGCCCTACGTCCGCCAACTTAGGCATATAGACTCAAAAAACTCAAACTCAAACACTTTTATTCAATACGATACAAGAATCACTTTGAAACGTCTTAAAGCTAGGTGAGTCTAGGTGCCAGTTCCACGCGACCAAGCCTAGAAGAACAGGTAACAAACTACGGCTAGATGTTCAGCCTTCAGATGTGTGTCGTTTTAGTCAAAACCTAACTACCTAAAGTTATATGCTTAGATGTCTATTAGAAAATATACTAGACTAGGATGCAGATGGCACGATCACATACAAGTACTTATGTCAGAAACACATCACATACCCCTAATATTCATACCATTGTGAAGAAAGCATTCCTAGTTGGAGTCAAAGATGCATCTTAGATTGGAAGGTCGTTATTTGCATATGCAGTGCAGGAAGTCAATGTTGTAAAGTACTAAATTATAACGTGTTTACAACATGGCATATAATCATACGTAAACTGAGGCTAACCTCTTCATTATAATTATCTATCAACTGACAAAAAAAACCGTATTGCTCTCTACTGTTAGCCGGTTTTGGGAATAGGACATCACTACTGCGACCGGGCAACTAGACACATCACTAGTCCGGGGAGAAGAAAAATGGCGTCATAATGCGTAGATGATTGTTTTCCGTGTTTTAAAGCTATACACAGTTCTAACTGTATTCTATGCATAGTTTTCGCCTTAGACTACCTGAAAAAAAAAACAGAAATTACCGTTTAAGTGTATTATAGAGTTGCCACTTGATTTTGTGCCTATTTGATTAAATACGTTGTCTATGATTGGTTTCAGATCGGCGAGGAAGGCGCGGAAGAGTTTGTGAACGAAGTGCGACCCGCCTTGGTCGCCGCTGCCACTGACAAATCTGCCTCACTCGACACACGCGCTGAGGTATATGTTTATGCTATTAAGTAAACAAACAGAGAGTATGGATGTGGATGGATATGTGAACAGAGGTAGACCGAAGAAAACATGGATAAACTGTGTGAAAGATGACGTGGATAAGAAAGGGGTGAATGCAGAGATGGCAGAATGGAGGAAGACATGTTGCCGACCCCACATAAAGTGGGATAAGGGCAAGAAGAAGAAGAAGACTACTAAGTAAACAAACAAACATAGGCCCACCTGAAAAAAGTGGCTACCATAGCATATGAACGCTTACAACACTAGAGGCATCACAGACTTTGCCGACCCTTTAACATTAATTTAATAGGGATAAACAATAAAATCTTATCTCTTGTTGTGTTTCAGATTTGCTCATCACTATCGGTTCTATGCTACTTGCTGGAGGAAGATCTGTCTGAGATCCTGGAGGTGATGCGCATGTTCGAAACCATCTTCAGCGGAAGTTATCTCAAGGTATGTGGGACATTTACTATTAAATAAAGAAATAATAAGAAGCTCTTAGAACCGTCATCCCTAGGGGAATAAAAACTGCAGTCTAGAGTGTTTATACGACCATAGACCGACGATTCTAATTCTAATTGATTTGGGTGAATAAGATCTGCACTGACGTCCCGCGACGGGCTGTATTGTGCGCTGTCCCCCTGCTTATCTCACCCCAGCCAGCCCAACTCCTTAAAATAACTGAGTAGGACTTTGGGTTGATGGCAACAATGTTCTAGTGGTCCCGATGTGGATGTGGAGGGACTAGACTTAATTAGTTCTCTAAAGCCCTGTCTTGGATCTCGCTTTTTCTTTTGCGTAGCAGTGTCCGACGATACGATCGCTTGAAACCAGTGAAGTGGAGGGCTCAAATTATTCTTCATGGAAATGGGTAATCCTTATGTTCATGCAGTAGTGGACTTCTCAGGCTGACGGCGATGATAAAATGAACGCGTTGAAAACGTTTGTCTTATTATCTACTAACTTCAATGATGTTTACATGTACAGGGCGACGGCAGCGTGAAGGTATCGGGTTCAGTGGTAGAAGAGGGCGCATTACACGCGGCTGCGTTGGACGGATGGGCGTTACTGCTGCCGTTGCTATCTCCCTCGCACGCAGCCTCCCTTCTCAACAACAGCCCACCGTCCTTCGCCAAGCTATCTGAGCTGTTGGAAGCGTGCTCGCTGGAGGTAATGTCATCTACTGCTGGGGTCAGGTCATGTTGGTGCATTAGACGGATGGGCGTTACTGCTACCGTTTCTGTCTCCCTCGCACTAATATCCATAACAGGCTCCATCATATTTTGTTCACTGTTACTTTCATGGCAACAGACTTAATGGCTATTTTGCAAAAGCTATTTAACAGTTAGGAAGATATTCGAGTACTTTTAAATGAGAGAAGGTAAATCGTGTTTAGGAATTTCTTGTCATCCAGGGACATTATTCACTATGACATTGGAGATTCCGTGCCCAAAACGTGTGACGTCACAACGTGATTTAAACACCAACGCGATTCTTACCGTGCCTTGGTGTGGAATCGAAAAATGGTATTCTCTAAGCCGCAAGACTAGTTGTCTATGCCCCACGTTTTATTTCACATGATGCGTTCAAACTCTTGCGTCTGATCCACTCGGAAAATTATCGGTTTTTATATAAATTTGCAGGATAAGTTTTTGTTTCCATATTTTCAACTCAAATAATAAATATTTTGAATTATAAGCATGCTAATCCATCTATTGTTGAGCTTACAATATTTTAAAGCGATTTGAAAATTTAGAACCAAACATATTGATAACCATGGAATGGTTATCAATATGTTTGGTTCTAAATTTTGACTAGTTTCGGAACGTATGTTTTGATTGCGTGAAATTATTTACCAATGTATGTCCTTCATCCAAATAAACCACGATCTACACTTTGAAAAGGCAAAAAAATAAAGTGGATGTTATTCTGCGAAGATAAAATGGATATTATACTGCGGTCCTACAAGGCTACCAAAGAATTATGTATATTCTTTCCTCCTTGAGATCTTTGCAAGCAGGATACAATGACTCCTCAAAGGTTTACCAGCATAACACCAAGTAAGTGCATCGATAAAATAAGAATACTACGGTACTAGTAGCAGTGGTAGTAGGTACCTAGATGCCTGCCTTCAGCAGTGGAGTGGACCATTTCAGGCTGCTGAGGTGAAGTGGATGAATGTACCCACCTACTTGACTGGCTCAGTTGGTAGTAGCTCTGCCTTCTGCGCCGTAGGTCGTGGGTTCGATACCTACCGAGAACAAATATAATTTGTGTGGTGAACACATAATATGTTTGTTCTCTGTCTGGGTGTTATATTATATTCTAAGTATTTATTTACAAAAAAATATACTAAGTATTAATATCAGCTATCTAGTTCCCATAGTACAAGCTCTGCTTAGTATGGGGCTAGATAGTGTTGAGTAGATTGTCTACAATATTTAAAGGTTGATATTGTTTTCAGGACCTCATACGTCCAATAATGAGGTCCCGAAGGAGTAAATGGACGTATGATTGTAAAATCTGGTACCCTAGAGATGGAAAACGCAACAGAGGGCGGCAGTTGAAGCGTTGGGAGGATGAGCTCCCTAAGGAGTGGCGCAGAGCATGTCTGGACCGAGCCAAGTGGCAAACCCTGGAGGAGGCCTTTGTCGAAGGACAACCTGACCGACCTATGTAGTACCGCCACGTCGGTGTCATACATAATAGAAACTTTTGCTTAGTTAGTATATTTAGTAAGTAGGATTAGTATAAGTTAGGTTAAGCAAAACTGTTTTGGTCGGAGAAATAAAGGCTTATTTTTATTTTATTTATTGATTTCAGGTAAAGTCGCTGTGAAGAGGAAGTTGTAAATGCCCTCAATGAGCTGCTTCCAATCTATGTGAAATTTCCTACCACCGAACAAGAAAGGATGTAATCAAACAAGTGTATAATTTAATTCTGCTAAGTATTTGTTTGAAATCTCCATACAATCCTGTAAAAAAAAAATGGTTTCAATATTATAAAAGCTAAGCCACACTACTTTCATTGTTTTTCTTTATTTTATACCATGTAGATAATTGTATGATACTTTGTTGATACAATGCTATACAACTTTCAAACATAACCTCAAAACATGCTCAAGAGAAACGAGCCATACTAACTTTATCAGGAACACGCTAATCTGTGGCGTATCGCGCAAGAATCGAGCGCGTTCATTTGACAGATCTAACCGTGCCCAAATCGTACCGTGCCGCGCCACAGAGCACCAAACACGCTTTTGCTTACGCAAAGTAGAGAGAGTATGATGTGTATTACTAAGAGAACCAGTGTCGCCAAACTCATACACGTAAAAACAAACACACATAGAAATAAAAGTTATGATTGGTCGAAAAAAAACGTTAAAAAGGACCTAAAACCAAAAAAAAAAATTAAATGATAATAAACCTTAAAGCTATCGTGACATGGTTCTAAACTTAATAAAATAAACAGTGCTAAAATAAAATTCTATTTGCCAAGAGATGGCACCTCTCATTCAGTATTTTTTTCTTTTAGTCTCTATTTAGTTATAATAAGATTGATAATACAATGGCTGTTACTTTATTGACAACAAAACAAAGCTACTTGACGCTAGATGGCGTTATAGAAAACAATTCTGTTAGTCTTTATCCACAAGGTATAAGATTCATAATACAATGGCTATTACTTGACATAGCCACTCACTTAGTGATGTGCCAAGGTGGATACAAGACAAATGTATCGACATCGATGATTACCTACCTACTTCTTATCGTGTCACTGGTTTTTTCGAACCAAGTGAGGTGAAAGGATTTTAAGTGCGCCCCAAAGAGGCTCCTTTCGTGCACTTATTTAACACATATTTTCGAACTTTTTAAGTTCTATGGCATGCCCGGTTTCCTCACGATGTTTTTCTTCACCGTTTAAGAGCACTGGCATAGTGTAAATTAATTTTT
This sequence comes from Thera obeliscata, assembly GCA_947578465.1. NCBI lineage: Eukaryota > Metazoa > Arthropoda > Insecta > Lepidoptera > Geometridae > Thera > Thera obeliscata. The sequence goes on along the minus strand of OX387912.1, from coordinate 13,182,310 downwards.
GGGCAGTAAACCTCATTGGTTGGACTGGATTTAAGCCCACGACCTAAGGATCAGAAGGCGAAGCCGCTACCACTAGCCCACCAGCGCTCTCACCTACCTACTGATGTATAACGATCGGTAGCACGTCAGGTTATATAATATATGGTGGTCGAAATAAAAAGCTTTTCTTATCTATCTTTCTTTATTTACCCAATCAAATGTTTACAACTCGTAAAATTGTATACTTAACTGTTTCAAATATTGTTTCTTTTTCTTCTTGTGTTTTCTTTTTCCTGTTGCATCGATACATTTATTTTGAATATCGGAAAACTGAAACCAGAATTATTATGTTATTTCTTCAAAATATTTCTGTAATTTTCATCTTACCCAGCCACTGTGGGCTATAAGAATAAGAAAAGAATCAGAATAATAACAGAATAATACTTAGGGAATAAAATCATCGATAAAGCAAAAAAAAAGTCAGCTCCCTAAACCTAACTATTTATATGATCAGAACTAATAAAGTATTCGATAGCACATTCATCACTTTATTGGGGTAGGTACAGCCCTAATTGAGTAGCGAAAGTTGAGATTTATAGAAACGCGACCTTAACTAATATCATTCACAGTCTATTTTTGTTTGATGGTTTTGCATTCTAAACAAAACCAATTTAAGCAATAAAATAATACTAACCTGTGATACGATATGGCCCCTTTTGTTAAATTATTGGTTCGGCTATCGTTTTAGCACTGCAAAACAGCACAATACGGCATTTTAATATTTTTTCGTGTTTTTCTCAGTTACGTTTCTTCTGACAGACTTCAAACACGACTAAACAAAGGAGGGCTTGAAGTCTGCTGTACTGCGCGTACTTGGAGCGTGCGAAGGTCGTCTACATACTAGTTCCATTACTTCTTTATTTCGTGTGCCGCGCTATGGAATTACAACTTTGGCATAGGGAATACGATTTTAAGCGATTCCACACCGATGTCTTAACGTGTTCACGTAACACGCGTGGTTTGGCAATAGTGAATAACAGCCCTGGCCTAGTCGGCTGCGTAACTTATATTTTTTATTAAATTGTTGATTAACTATACAAATGAGCACAAGTGAAAAAAGTTCTTATTTTTTTGTTTTTTTTACGAATGAACTAAATGCTGGTGATCGTCTGACGATTCTTACAACGCTACCGGGCAATAATAGCTTTATTAAAAACTAAATCTACAATTCATAGAAACGCCGCGGGTTTTCGTCAGCGCGATCCAGGATCGTTACATTTTTACTAGCGCCCTCTAGTTCTGATTATAGTAAATTCAACACAAATCTTGATAATTAAATATTGCAGGTACGGTTAGCAGCGGGCGGCGCGCTGGCCATAGCGCACGAGCGAGTGACGGAGGAGAGCGAAGACCCCGCCGTGTCGGCCGCCATCGAGGCCGTGCTGCCGCGCCTCGAGGAACTCGCGCGGGACTCGCACAAGTTCCGCGCCAAGCGGGACCGCAAGCTGCAGCGAGCCACCTTCAGAGACATCATCAAGTACTTCGAGGTGACACATCTAATACTTACCCGCGGACGGTGACGCATTCAATAAACAATTTTAGTCCTTTTCTCAAAAAGTAATTCTCAAAAGTTTACATAAAATATGAGGCTTCTAAGAAATAAGAGGGAAGGAAGATGTTACGAAATTATTTCTGTTTTATCTTGTTGCTTAACTTGTTCGGAAAGTAATTCTTGCACTGCTGCAAGGCATTTTTTACTTTACCACTCCCGAAAAGACTGTTGAATTTGTGTGGAGAAAGGAGCTCATAAATTTTGGCGACACTTTTCCGGCCTCATGGCCGTTCTACTTTGTTTTGTGGCTTACCCTTAGCCGGTGACGCATTCAATAAACAATTTTAGTCCTTTTCTCAAAAAGGAATTCTCACAAAGTTAACATAGACGATATTATATTCCATTTCTAAAATCAAGATGGCGGCTAAAGCCCCGCTCGAATTCAGTCGCCATTTTGACTTTCACTCACGGTGGTCTTTGTTCTATTCGGTCGAGAATATGGCGCCTAAAGCCCTGCCCAAATTCAGTTGTTATTTTGAATGTTCGCTCTACGGGGCTCTAGGACCAAACTCCTGGATTTCCCTCTTTGATACACCATTCGCATTCAGTCACCATATTTAATTTACCCTCGCAGTGACGTCTACAAGCTGACCAGTAGTAAAATAATGTATGTGTACAGGAGGACGAGGTGCCGTGCATCAGCGTGCGCGTGGGCACGGAGACGGTGAGCCGCGAGTCCTGGGTGGGCGGCGCGGCGTGGCGCGGCGTGGCGGGCGCGCTGGCGGGCGGCTTGCAAGCGTTGGCGCCGCACTCCCCCGCACTACGCGCCGCGCTCGGGCTCGCCTCCGCGCCGCCGCTCCATGCAGCCACGCCGCATCTCAAGATGAACAAGCTGCAGCGGGTATGTACACCGCGCCGGCTTGGGGCAGCAGCGCGCCCTGGAAACATATCGATTCTTCGATTATCATAGGAAAAAAGATATAATTCCTGTATCCATGTCTCTATAAGCTTCAATAAGCTTAGTAAGCATCATGATTTTGACCAATTTTGCACTCAGGTTTGGTTCAGTCAGGCAGCGTTTGAATAGGGAATTCTTTGGTGGCGAGTTTCATCTGTTTCAATATTGTGTCGACTTACGGCGCTCATAGTAACTTTTTCTTGATTGTTTTTTATCCGTGAAAACCTGTAATTTGCTCACTATTTTGTAGTTGTATTTGTGTTACCATGTTTTCATAGTGTGTTCGTTATTTCCAGCACCTGCAGAACAACGCGGCAGACAAGGCTCGCACGGTGGCGCGCGGGAAGAACCGTGACAAGCGATCCGCCGCGCTCGCTGTCTGATGTCAACCGCTGCAGGATGACATATGACTCGGTTCACACAACTACAACTCAGCACAACGTCGGTTATTCGAGCTGCATGCAACCTCACATTCAATCACTTATTCTTCCATATCAAAAACACAAAATTACTACGTGTTTCGATGTACCTCTGACTACCGCCATCTCTCGACAATCTCATGGATTTTTAGCATGGAAATCTGAAAAGGTGCAATGAAGATTATATTATATTCGCTAGCTTATTTATCTTGTGGTGTATATTATGTATAGTCCGTATTTTTATAAGTTATCGGTCAAGTGTTCGCTCGAATAATCGCAGTTCTACAGTGTGTCGACCGGGAACCAATCGTATGAAATTGGTGTACGGTGCCTGACGCCTATCGCCGATAGTATCGCCCACCTCTGCCCCCATTTTGCATGGAGAAACCAAAAGCGCCCCTAGCGGATTCTTCAAGAAGCATGAATAGCGATTGCGAGACGGTGACGTGTCCACGTCAGCTGGTGTACGATTGGTTCCCGGTCGACACACAGATATCCGGTTTAGTTAGTCGCATAGTTAATCGCTAGACACGCACCGCCTTATTAGATAAGATAGTTTTAGAGGTGGTGGCACGGACTAGCGTTGCATGTGGTTGGGTTAGCGCGAGCTACATTCTCGAACCAAAGAAATTGATTTTCGATGTTGGAACCGTTTCTTCTCATATCTGGTTTGATTATATTATCACTTTGTAGTGATTCGGTTTTTGTTTTGTTAATAAAATTAAATAAATATTTTCATATAGTTTTGTAAATAAGTAATCATTTACTCCATCTGACTTGGCGCCATTGTCTAGTTTGTTATCGTCGCTGCCTCTCGGCGGGCACGAGTTAGCTAAATATTTTACTATTTTATTCTATAATATTATTTTTGTGACAATTTGTGGATAGTTTTGTAACTAGCTCGATTTTAGCGTTTAGTTTCCGTTTTGGAGAGCAAGCTGTGGAGTAAAGTTTTATTGTATCAGTTGATAAATTTGATATGACTTGTACTGTTACGTGGTAAAGTAATGCATAGGTTTGTGTGACAGTGCGACTCATTATTTATTTATAAAGATTCTCTGTAAATATTATTTTGTGTTCGGCCGCGGCCATCATGTTACTAGCCTGTACGGATTTTTGAAATAATATTTATTTATGAGAACATTTCCGGTGTATTATTTATCTTCCCTCTTCTATATAGTTTAGGCCATTGGTCATCGAAACCGAAATATTAGTCGAAGTTGGGTTGTCGAAGGGAAATGAAACAAGGATGTAAACACATGACTAGGTTTATTATCAGACATTAATTCCATGCTCCTCACAATCTTTGCGTCCCTCACAACATTCATTTACACAACAACGAATACATTATCTTACACTACCGTACCGACTATCGACCGTATCCGTAGGCCACACTCCTACCGTTTATCAATTCAGAAAAATAAAGAATTCGGCCTAATTTCTAAAAAGAAAGAACCAGAATGAATAAAACACTCTTCTCTAAGTATCAAATGTTTTCAACCGATTACCGAGCCAATTAGGAGCAATAAATAACGGTAACTTTCGCAGCCCGAAAATAGCTTTCATTTATTCAAGTTTATTTGCTCTGAAATAAGGTACACAGAGTAGTTTTAGGTTTTGAAATCGCTTTAGTAGTTTTTTTGTGATAAATCGTGTTTCGCACGCCACGCTAACGGCAGCGTCGATAATGCCGTGAGTGGCTTGCTCCCTGAGGGCGCTGGACGGTCAAGTCAAGACGGCACCATTTTCTAAAAACAACTTGTGCTCGCTGCGTTGGTTCGGAGTCATCTGTGTTTAGTTTCCATTGGTAATGTCGTCTCTCAAACCTAGGAATGCGGCCCTCACAATTCGTTGGTTAACATTGAATTAATGGTGAAAAAAAATGCTTATCTAAGAGTAGTACAAAATAAGCTCGCGTGTCAGACACTACTGTAGCTAAATGTGGTGTGGTACTGTCTCTGCTCTGTTTCGCTGACCGTACTCAATTCGTTTTAATCAAAGCCCAATGTCGAGAAACAAACCACGAGATATCTTAGAACGCATTTTTTTACAAACTGCTTTATAAAAAATCATAGCTTTTCAAAGTGCTAGTCTTTTTGGAAGCTAGGGACAAATGACAAGATCTCTGTAGGTATTTCAAGAATAAAATCATCTTATGCAATCGAGGCAATGTACCTATATTTCTATGATATCTACGCCATATAAAAATCATGTTCCAGAAATAGTGTCCCATCAAACTTATGGAAGGAAGACTGTTAAATAAGATGTACTACGAAGTAAATAATTGAAACAGAGCATTTATAAGACAGGACGAAAAAAAAAACCATTTACAAACATTGAATTTTAAAGACATGTTCCAAACAACACACATTTTCACTACCATCAAATACACTGAATGTACACAAACAGTAAAAAAAACTATGACCACTTTGTAAAATGTCTAACCTAATGATCCAGAAAGCTCTGACACAATAGTAAGTAAAACATTGCCAAACAAATAAAAAAATCAGCTTGGATTTGATGTGAAAGAAAAACTAATGTCCAGTCGCGGAATGAAAATGTTCGTCACCTTAGAGTCGGTTTTCGCTTGCACCAGTGCCTTGATCATGAATACATTTTGACATAATTTGTGACGTTAACTTATCGGTGTATTCTGTCTATTCAGTTTCAAAAGGTAGTATGTGCCCGTGATACGTTGAACAAATCAAGTTGGAAATCGACGAACATTTTCATGCCGCCACTACTTGTAACGTGCTTATTTTAAACATATATCTAAGAAAATGACTAGCGGGCTAGCTACAGTCCGCCTGCGAACAATAAGACACTCACTACACGTTCATCTTAATAACTAGCCGATATCTGTGCAACATTTATATTACGAATTTCACTCGGAAAACATAACTGAACGTTGTTGACGCATTTTTTTTAAGGGGTTTGCATTTATTAAGGTTATTTATCGCCCTGATACAACAACATGTGTCAAGTGGATGAAGGGGCACTTAAAACTCTTTGGGGCGCACTTAAAATCCTTTCACCGCACTGGTTCGCAAGAACTAGGGACACAAGAAGATCGCCCTGATTTTAGAATGATTATCATTTTTTCTAAATCGACTTCTACGTTCAATCCGTAGAATAAATACAAAACCAAGTGAAATTCACAATTTGACAACATCAATCTCTTATCTAACATCAATAGGTACGATTACTATGAAATAATATACTGCGTACTGATTAGGTAATTGCATCATAATTTCGATTCCAAAATTAGGCTAGAATAATAATTTTAAGAGTATGAAAATGTACCATCTTATGGACGAAAAGGGCATTTCCCAATCAGGACGTATACAAAGATATGAGCCAGACTGAATAGAATACAAATCTTTGGAAAGACTAATAAACACCACTATTTAAAGCATAAGCAGAAAAGTTTATAAATTGAAAAACTAGAACAATGGATTATTATCTTTCACACAATTCAATATGGCTCATATTTCATCCAATTTTGCTATAAATCATCTGATATTAAACTAATCACAACAATGATACAAGGTATTTGTTGAAACACAACCAACGTTGAGTCCCGCATCGTCGAGTTTAAGGCAACAAGTAAGGCTTATTTGGTTTACGCAGAAAAATAACTTACACAAATGTATTTCTTTGACAAAGACGCTATAATTTCATCAATAAAGTTTAAAATTGACAGAATTTGGTTCCTACTCGATTTGTATCGGTTGGTTTCAGTGGCGGATTTGCAGTCTTGGCCGCCCTAGGCCATGTGTCGCCCCTTCTCAGTACCCATCATATAGACTAGATACATAATGGATTTACTTTATTGCCAACTTTTATCTAAATCGAAATGAGAAATGTATTCTTCTTTTTCTTTTCCTAAATATATAAAACTAAGCACAGTCTAATACCGTAAATCCAAAAAAACAGATTTAGGAAGATACTATACGTTGTGTTGCGGTTCAGTCCGCCAGCGCCGTAATAATGTGCCGCCTTTTAAATATTTAGGTACTCTGCATTTTACATATTTCTTGTTATTTGTCACAATTTGCCGCCCCTTATATCTGCTGCCCCAGGCCCGGGCCTACTGTGCCTTAGGGCAAATCCGCCACTGGTTGGATTGATGAAAATGGTCGCATCCTTATCAAAAAAAATTATCCATGTACAAAAAAAAACATTTATATTTGTAAGACATCTAACATTGAAATACAAGTATCCACATTGATATAAATATTCGTATACCAACTACACATAAATGTAACATTTAAATACAACATCAATTAGACTACAGATACAACACTGATTTATAAAAACTAGCATATTTTTTAACGTGGTTAAAACACACTTAAGTGTACTAGGGTGAAAATCTTGGAATCTAGGTACAACGGCTGCTTTTTATCTAACAATATTATAAGACAAAAATCTCAGGTTAAAGCGAGATAGCATTATACTTCTATAAATGAGTGAATGAGCAAAAATAGTTTTGAAACTGCCTTTTATACACTTCTATCTGTTTCGAAAACCATTAAACTTACTAATTTGCAAATGTATGCGATATAATAATATATTCATAATATTTACTCTACAATAAATGATGAATAAATCTATGAAATAAATAAACGCTGTAATATTGAGATCATAAAATAAACTAAGCCATTTACGGAATTTTAAATTCCAGAAAACACTATTGTCAGCCATTATTCATATATTTAGTTACTGGCGTGAATGCTGAATTTAAACTAATCTTAAACACTGATTATGTACATGCATACTATTAATAAACAATGCATTATTAAATATCTACGCAGCCTACCACAAACAACTCTTAAAAATCAACTTGTATCAAACGCCTTTACGTCTCAGTGCTGACGGCAATAGGGCACGACCTCGGTGGACGTGCTCTATGAGGTAATGCCATGGGTAGATACCTGTTCATCAGGTGGGCCATAAGATTGCTCCATCACATTTCTCAAAAAAAAGAACGCTTAGATCAATAACCATTAAAAGACCAGGAGAGTGGTAATGCCCAAACGATGTTAGATAATATAAGTTTCAATAAAACATGAGGAACAGACAATATGGCCATACTATCAGTAGTATGGCCATTAGTCTGTTCTTCGTGTTTTATTGAAACAAAATCAAACTAAACAAAATCGGTTCAGACCGATTTTGTTGAATTTTTTATGGGACCAATCTGGAAGTCCATCCAGAAAAATAAAATATTTTTCAAATTGGTTCATAATGCAGTTTATGCGATAACATAAAAATTAATCCTCATTTTTTTATTTGAAGTCAACTATAAATACACCAATAGTCTATTTTACCCTATTTGATCAATAATCAAGCGTAATAAAATATACAACTACGAATTGACGCTCGAAGTTTCTTTGGTTTAATAATCAAACTCACGGCTTGCGGCTACGTCTCAATTTTCACAACATCGATTTTATGTATGTACAGTGCATAATGAGAACTTATTTACATTTAGTTCATATTATTTTACATTAGTAGAATTGAACCGTAAGATTACTTTTACTACTCGCCATTTCCTACATAGACCCTGATCACTGCGTGTGAAATCCAATCATATGTACAGCGTTCTTAAAACTATTATTTACACTACAATGACCTAAGTACATAACTGTACTACTCTTGGTCTTAATTCATCCAATTTTAAGCTTTCCGTACCAGAAAAAGATAAGAAACCCTTGTGCGTGTTATATAAAAAAAACATTTTCTAACTGCGATCTCCTGCTGAGAATTTGGATGCACATTAATATGAATGTAATAAAATAATGATTTTTAGTTAAGGACAAGACTAGTTTAGTGACTGAAAACTCGGTGCCGCATTATTGTCAAATACAGCAAAAAAACAGAAAATAACCTTTATAAATAAAATAAAATATAAATATTGTGGACAATTCACACAACACTATCCAGCCCCAAACTAAGCAGAGCTTGTAATATGGGAACCAGATAGCTGATATAATACTTGAATACATTTTTTTTTTGTAAATATGTATATACTTAGAATACAATATAACACCCAGACAGAGAACAAACATTTATGTTCCCCACACAAATATTTGTTCTCGGTGGGGATCGAACCCTTTGAACGAGAATGTTATAAAACGTTTGTAGAACTATACAAGTTAGGTAGGTCTCTACATTCTACTAAACTATGGTACGGTTATACTGACATAGTTCAATCATTTCACGAAGACACCGGTGATTCTAGCCGATGGAACAAGCATAATGGCCACCTGATGTTAAGTGGTAACCATCGCAAACAAATAACAAAGCATTGCCTCGTAGGTCACGCACGTCAGGAAAGTGCCCTGCGATGCACTGCCCTGCTTCCATCAACTTGAGGCATCCAGATGTTCAGTACCTTCAAATGGAAACACAGCAATGCTGGTTCACGGCAGAAATAGGCTGATTGTTTCATCTACGGAATAACGCTATTCGTCCAATAAAAAATATCTGTCCTTGTCTTTGACAAGCCTAAACAAGAGATGGATATATTATTATCTGACAGATACATTTACTTTTAGACTACAAAAATAGCCTGTAAGAAACAAAAAGCAATGATTCACCCGTCTTCGTGAAATGTATTAATTACCTTATTCTACATAATATACAAAGAGTAAAATATCTACAGCCTAAAAACGCAGTGCAACCGTAAAAAAACAACTACATACATTCATTTACAAGTCGCTAAAGTAAACAGGTATTTTGCATCTATTGTAGATGATTTTATATAACGTCAGGGGCAACTAGTGTTTACTCATGGCCCTAAATACGGGACGCTATAGTGCATGGGACATGATTTTGCTTGCCCAGCACCTATACTATCCTGACAGCTTAGTCGGCCTAATCCACAGGAAAAACATGGTCAATACGTGCAGAGCTGACTAAGCCTCAAATCATATCATTGCAAGTCGCTGTTAACACATCAAAATATTACAGGTTTTCAATAGTTACAATATTAATTTTCATCAGATTTTGATTCGGTAAATAACTTCTACTTCGGAAACACCTAATTACTATGCTTCTAATCTTATAATATTTAATTAAAAGCAAGATAATTTACAGTACACATCACTAAATAGACACAACCAGTGCAAATTACAATAAATAGGTATCGTTTAGTTTTTTTATACAGAAACATATGACTAAATGACGTGAAACTACACTATTTTTGCCTTTGGTTTATTTAACTAATCGAAAAACTACAAAGTTATTTGAGCAATGATAACAAAAGCCACAAATGCATGAAAGTATGCTGTAGGAAAAGCAATGCCGTGCATTTGAAGGCGATTACAATATAAAATAACAGCTATAAAACATCTTAAGACCTAGCCACATCAAGGCGGATAACACACCGATCTCTGATAACATGACGATACAAGTATCGCTGTGTTATCGCCATGATGTGGCCATGTCTAAGAGTACCACGTGATAGTTGAAAATTGATGGGTATCAAAATGTTTAACAAATTCAAGTTACATTTTTACGACGAATTTTCGACTTTAAGACGTGGTAATCTTCATATAATGAAGGGTTTATACCGTGATTAATGCAAATGATTTATTATACATGGTCATCGAATGTTTGCCATTGCGAATTAAAATTTCCTAAGTGATCGAACATACCCATGCTATAATTATCGAAACCCATAGAATACAGGTAGAAAGGCAATCATGTGCCGTTTATATGGAAGCCGCTGTCACCAGTTTTACATTTACACTATTTTATTTAAAATATCACGAATTATGAGCATTCTAAGCAAAAGGAAAGAAAGAAGGAAAGAAAGGAAGGAGGATGTAAGGAAAGTATTTCTATTCAAATTGTCGCTTCTTGTACGAAAAGTAATTATTCATTTTACGACTCCCGAAAAAACGGCTGAATTTGTATGGAGAAAGGAGCTCATGCATTTTAGCGACACTTTACCGGTAACTTTTTTTTTTATATAGATAGCTAAGCATTTGGCTTCCATCACACCTGATGGAAAGTGAGGATGCAGCCTAAGATGGAGCATGCTAAGCTATAATCCACCTGTACTCTTGTCTTAAAAATTCCTAAATGCCCTTCTTCTATGTCCTGTGTTCTACCAGCTACTTCGTATGATTCAATGTTTCCTAAACTCTAAAACATTCTAGAACATCAATAGTTATTGGAACCTTTCACTTCGACCCATGAATAATGATCCTGTATACATTTCATATATAATTAGTAATTATGACTACAACCTCTGCAATGGTTCAAACATCAATGAGGGGATAGTGATTTCCTCCACCGACGGGTGAGGATCTAGTCAGCGGTCTTGGCCTTCTTGCTTTCGGGTTCGTCCTCATCTTCCTCGTCCTCCCAGTCCCAGTCCTGGTCCTCATCGAGGCCTTCCACGCGGTTTTCTTCGTGGTTTTCTTCGTCTTCTTCGTCTTCCTAGAATAGAGATTAGTAATTTTAATTTATATATTATTTGACTGCCTTCTTAGCTCAGTTGGAGAAGCTCTGCATTCTGTGCCGTAGGTCGTGGGTTCTATACCCACCGAGAACAAATATTTGTGTTATGAACATAATGTTACAATATAATATGTACTTCGATAGAGAACATCTCTGTCACTACACAAATATTTTTTCTCATTGAAGATCGAACCCACGACCTACGGCGCAGAAGGCAGAGCTACTATCAACTGAACTGAGAGGCCAGACTGGCTAATTACTGATGTCAGATTCGCCAAAGCGGCTATCTTCAAGCCTGACAAAATCCGTCAGGGCGTTTGGCGTATGGTGTGTGTTACGGTTGTAGGCAATAAATATTGCACATCGGCTTTTCTGGTTTCGTAGAGCGCTATCTCTTTCTGACGCACTACGCTCTATGAAGCCGAAATTAGCCAATATTTGTTGCTTACCATGACGGTGCATGACGGCTATGGGCAGCGCGTCCGTACCTGCGGGCGGTGCATGACGGCTATGGGCGGCGCGTACGTACCTGCGGGCGGTGCATGACGGCTATGGGCGGCGCGTACGTACCTGCGGGCGGTGCATGACGGCTATGGGCGGCGCGTACGTACCTGCGGGCGGTGCATGACGGCTATGGGCGGCGCGTACGTACCTGCGGGCGGTGCATGACGGCTATGGGCGGCGCGAACGTACCTGCGGGCGGTGCATGACGGCTATGGGCGGCGCGTACGTACCTGCGGGCGGTGCATGACGGCTATGGGCGGCGCGTCCGTACCTGCGGGCGGTGCATGACGGCTATGGGCGGCGCGTACGTACCTGCGGGCGGTGCATGACGGCTATGGGCGGCGCGTACGTACCTGCGGGCGGTGCATGACGGCTATGGGCGGCGCGTCCGTACCTGCGGGCGGTGCATGACGGCTATGGGCGGCGCGTCCGTACCTGCGGGCGGTGCATGACGGCTATGGGCGGCGCGTACGTACCTGCGGGCGGTGCATGACGGCTATGGGCGGCGCGTCCGTACCTGCGGGCGGTGCATGACGGCTATGGGCGGCGCGTACGTACCTGCGGGCGGTGCATGACGGCTATGGGCGGCGCGTCCGTACCTGCGGGCGGTGCATGACGGCTATGGGCGGCGCGTACGTACCTGCGGGCGGTGCATGACGGCTATGGGCGGCGCGTCGAGGTGCGCGGCCACGCGGCGCTCGATGACGTACGACACGTACTCGTCGTACAGCAGCCGCAGCAGGTGGAACGAACCGAACGACGCCGCCGATCTGCTGAACGCATACACCAATTACCATACACCATACATACACATACACATCACTTGTGTACTGAGAGAGGGATGTGCACCGAGTGTAAGTTAATAGAAGGAACAATCGAGCAGCAAGGAAGAAAACGCAGTTAGAAGAAAAAGGGAGGGAGAGAAAGAGGGAGGGAGAGAGAGAGAGGGGAGATAGATATGCACCGGATTACTAATTAACTCTCAAGTTAATTAGTAAAAAGACCAATCGAGCAACAGACAGAACGGACGGGGGAAAGAGTGAGAGAGAGATGGAGAAGGAAGGAGAGTGAGATAGAGGAAATGAGAGATAGGGGGGAAGGAGAAAGAGGGGGAAAGAGAGAGGGGAAATAGAGAGAGAGAGAGACATGCACCTGAGCGTGAGTTCGCGGATGACGAGCGACGAGTAGAAAGACCAGTCGAGCAGCAGCCGGCGCGCGCGGGCCACGTAGTCCGGCCGCCCCACGTGCGGCGTGAGCGCGCCCGACACGCAGCGCTCCAGCCACGCCGCCCACTGCTCCAGCGTGGCGCCGCGACCAAGGGTCGCCTGGGAACAACACAAGTGGTTTGACGGTAGTTGGCAAATTCATCATCCACACTTGGTGTACAGACTGGTTTCCGCAAGTAGACTGCAGGCGGACCAATTTTGCGTGACGCTTCACACGTGTAGCTTGTGCTATTTTAAGTTATACGTGAAGCCGGTTTCCTCACAATGTTTTCCTCCACCGTTTGAGAGTACTGGCATAGTGCACATACATTTTTCGACAGTAAAACTCATTAGTACACAACTGGATTTGAACCCACGACCTTCGGATCGGAGAGCGGGGCCGCTACCACTAGACCACCAGTGACCTCGGTTTGAAGATAGCATCACAACTGTAATTTTCAAGCGCAGTAGATGTCGTTCAGTCCCCTTCACTTCTGAAGATCATTACTGTTGGTCCAAACATTAAATTAAATATTATTAATATGTTTCATTTATTTTGTGATAAATTATGCCATAAAAGGCACTTCCTATTCCGTGTTTACGTGTCGTTGGACTTACTATCGGAACTTATACTTGTAGCTTTTAAGCTTCGAGTATAAGTTCAAGATAATTATGTGTACCTTAAAGTCAGCCTCCAGTTTGAGTGCGACGGAGGCGGAAGGACACGCGCACGCCCAGGAGGCTTGCTCGCGCACCACGCGGAAATCCACGCGGTTCAAGTCCGTCACCATCTGGAATAAGAGAACAATTATTATATTTAGCTTAAGCGTTAGAGTGAGTTCACGGTGTAATTTTGATTACATTGAGCTGAAACCTTGCGGTATAAGGGATAAAGAACTATCAATTCTGTATGTTTTGCATAACAATAAGAAGCACATCTTGGAATGTAATAAATAAAGTGTACAACGTAAATATTTCGTTGGGTGTTCCCCAAGGATCTACTACAGGGCCCATTCAGTAGAATTGCAAGGATCACTTTGGAACGTTTAAATTCTAAAAGCTAGGTCCCGCCAGCGCGGCTGCCGCCCGCGCCTGCGCACGCACCGCCGGCAGCGGCGCATGTTGATACCTGATGTATCTGGTGATGGTTAGTGAGCACGGCGCGCGCCGCCTGCGCGAGATGGTTGAGCGAGGTGTAGCGCCGCAGCGCACCCGCCAGCGCGGCCGCCGCCCGCGCCTGCACACGCACCGCCGGCAGCGGCGCATGTTGTTACCTGATGTATCTGGTGATGGTTAGTGAGCACGGCGCGCGCCGCCTGCGCGAGATGGTTGAGCGAGGTGTAGCGCCGCAGCGCACCCGCCAGCGCGGCCACCGCCCGCGCCTGCGCACGCACCGCCGGCAGCGGCGCATGTTGATACCTGATGTATCTGGTGATGGTTAGTGAGCACGGCGCGCGCCGCCTGCGCGAGATGGTTGAGCGAGGTGTAGCGCCGCAGCGCACCCGCCAGCGCGGCCGCCGCCCGCGCCTGCGCACGCACCGCCGGCAGCGGCGCATGTTGTTACCTGATGTATCTGGTGATGGTTAGTGAGCACGGCGCGCGCCGCCTGCGCGAGATGGTTGAGCGAGGTGTAGCGCCTCAGCGCGCCCGCCAGCGCGGCCGCCGCCCGCGCCTGCGCACGCACCGCCGGCAGCGGCGCATGTTGTTACCTGATGTATCTGGTGATGGTTAGTGAGCACGGCGCGCGCCGCCTGCGCGAGATGGTTGAGCGAGGTGTAGCGCCTCAGCGCGCCCGCCAGCGCGGCCGCCGCCCGCGCCTGCGCACGCACCGCCGGCAGCGGCGCATGTTGTTACCTGATGTATCTGGTGATGGTTAGTGAGCACGGCGCGCGCCGCCTGCGCGAGATGGTTGAGCGAGGTGTAGCGCCTCAGCGCGCCCGCCAGCGCGGCCGCCGCCCGCGCCTGCGCACGCACCGCCGGCAGCGGCGCATGTTGTTACCTGATGTATCTGGTGATGGTTAGTGAGCACGGCGCGCGCCGCCTGCGCGAGATGGTTGAGCGAGGTGTAGCGCCTCAGCGCGCCCGCCAGCGCGGCCGCCGCCCGCGCCTGCGCACGCACCGCCGGCAGCGGCGCATGTTGTTACCTGATGTATCTGGTGATGGTTAGTGAGCACGGCGCGCGCCGCCTGCGCGAGATGGTTGAGCGAGGTGTAGCGCCTCAGCGCGCCCGCCAGCGCGGCCGCCGCCCGCGCCTGCGCACGCACCGCCGGCAGCGGCGCGCCGCCAGACCCCGCCGATACCGCGCATTCCACGCTCTTCGCGAAGTTGCGGATTGCCTAACGACACACAAGCAATCTTAAATTAGTTACAACTGTTGCTGCTGGCGTCAAATTACGGGAAGACAGGTTGATGCAATATATCTCGATTTTAGCAAGGCCTTTAAAAGACCTTGTTTTTCTCCTTGACAAACTTGTGTCATTCACCTTGACAAGCTCGCGTGCGATCCAAAACGATCTACTAGTTTGAGTTCACGTTAGGGGTAGGTTTCAATCCGTATTTCTAAATCGTTTTGCATCACCGCTTCTGATTGCATCGGGAGTGCCCCAAGGTTCAATCTTGGGTCCCATCTTATTCGCTATATTCATCAACGATGTCTAAAAATACCTGTCCAACCCCACTTTCGATCTTTATGGATGCACAGTTTTATTGACTTGAAAATCTAAAGTAGGTGAACGGACAAACCTGAGTGAGTTGCGGTGGGATTGGGCGCAAGACATCCGGAAGTAACATATCCACGGCGCGCTGGTACAACTGAGTGTCGGCCGTACGGAGCCAGCGGCAAACGTCTTTCCTGGAACGCAACATTTTGTTTATTTAGAACTAGTAAAACAAGACACCCTTTCGGAACACCCTCCAGAAACAACGCGCCGTGCTCACTGCTAGAAGTAATACCTGGCGCAGAGCGTGGCGAGCGTGCGGCGACAGAGCACGTCGTCCTCGGCAGAGGAGCGCCGCCAGAAGGCACGGCGCGCCGCCTCCACCGCGCCCGTGTCCAGCGCCGCCACACCCTCCAGGAACAACGCGCCGTGCTCGCTACACCAACACACACAGACATACAGGTTATAGAACAACATTAGTAGACGAGGTATAGGATGTGTGTGCGGCGACAGTTACCGATGGTGGCGGCGCAGAAGCTGCAGCGCGGCGGGCGGCACGGCGTCCCCGGGCGGCAGCACGAGCGCGGGCGGGGAGGGCGCGCTGACGGCGCCGAGGTACTGGCGGTGCGCCACGCTCGCGGCGCCCAGCGGGGACCCGTCACCACCACCACGCTCGCGGGAACGATCGCTCTCCTCCTGGGTGGAATACTGGGGCTCAATTCTAGACCAGTGACTTTTTTGTCACAAGAACTGTCAAATTCACTAAAAAAACGGACAGTTCTTGTGATATATATCTACCGTGACAAAAAAGTCCAAACCTGCTTATCATTATTATCTGCGTTATCATCCGCGCTGTCGCTAGCATCTGGCGCGTGTTGGTCCGAGTTCGGCTTGGCTCTGATCCCGTAGTAATGGTACTTGGAGTTCCCTCGGGTGCCGAGCCGTCGGGTCCTCAGGCCGACGAACACAGAGCGGATGAGCTTGCCGAAGGAAGCCGCGTTGACTGGCTCCAGGTGGTGGATGGAGCAATGACGGAGGTAGTGAGCGTACAGGGTCGAACGGGGGAGGGACACGCCTGGGGAAATGGTTATTGTTTAACTTTTGAAACTATCATGGTTTTTAACACTATTTTTATTAACCGACTTCCAATCAAAAAGAGGAGGTTCTCAATTCGGTTGTATGTTTTTTTTTTTTTTATGTTTGTTTCCGCATAACTTCTTCATTTGTGAGCCGATTTGAAAAAATATTTTTTTATCTGAAAGGTACTGCTTCCAGATTGGTCCCATTTTAATTTTATTAAAATCGGTGTTGCCATTTTTTTTTTAATAATTTTTTTAATGTTTGTAACTGCATGCCTCCGTCATTTATGAACCGATTTAGAAATTTATTTTTTTATTTGGAAGGTTATTCTTACGTCCAGATTGTCCCAAACAAATTTGATTAAAATCGGTTTAGCCCTTTGACAATGAAGTCGGTTTCTCAAGTTTTTTAAACTTATAATTATGAAACAACAACAACATTAACTAGCATTTCTTTTACTCGTGGACTTCAGTTCAACCGTAATCATGGTGCATGCAACTGTGCCGAAATATCGGAAGTTAACTCAACAAAATTTAATCATGGTAAATATCCCGTTGTTTCATAAAAATATGGTTATTGTTTAATAGGCGATTGTTTAAGTCGTTATTTTTTGTCTTTGTCTATGAGAAAATGTGATGGTTACACCTGCTTTCATGGCATTGCGCTGCGTTCATCACTTTGAGACATAAAGGCTTAGCTTATGGTGTTGTAAGAGTATTTTTATTTTCATAAAACTATCACGTATTTAAGTGACTCCTGGGCGATTGTGTAATTCTGTTGCAATCAAAATGTTTACACTAAATATAAACACCTGCAAGGGATCTCATCACTTACCCTCAGCGGTTTCGTAGTGGTCGAGTAGCCACTGCACAGTGGCGGGCGGCATGCGAGGCGCCGCGCCCGGGGACGCCGGCGGCTCTGTCTCCTCGCCTGACACCTGGGGACAAAGGTGGATAAGCCATACCCACAGGGGCAGACGACACGGCTCACTTGCTAGTAGGAGTCCGGTTAATGTACGGCCAGTTAATGTACGCACCGTTAAAACGATGCCACTTTTTTTCCACTGGAAAATTGTAAAGGCCTATGTACACTGTAGCAGATTAATATTTTGATTATTATTATTTTTATCTAGCGATGGATAATTGTACTAAACAGGCAGCCCCTTTGAGGTTATTGGGAAAAAAAACATTCTCTGGCACTGCGGCGGCCGCTACCGCAGCACGCTCGCTCTGCTCACTCGCCTTGTGCGTAATTTTTATGTTCTAACATAACCTAACCTATCCAAGTCGGATCCGCCCTATAAAGTATCAAGGACAAAGTTTAAGTATCCAGTGCCAGAACAAAAAAGTAAATGATCGTGTTTAAATTGCTCCAGTGTGCATGTGGCTTAACTGGCATCGTAATAACAGTGTGCACAATAACATGATGTACATTATCGCCTCCCGCTAGTAGCCACAAAGTACAGTAGAAAGACGATCATGCGCAATTTTATATTCTCGCGCCAAGTCCATGTGACTCTAGGCTTGGTTAGGTAACAAACTTATGGTTTAAATTTCCATACAAATTGGTTACGATCGCGAGACCAAAGCTTTACGTACCACGACGCCGTATGCGGTATAGTCGGCGGAGGCAGCCCCGCCCCACGCCCCGTCAGCGTCGCCGACCGCGTCGCCGACTGACGCCACGCCGTACACGGGGTACGAACGAAGTGTCTCCCTACGACGAAACAACACTATATCAATACAATACAATTATACACTATTGTGTAATTACCAAAAAAAAATGCCGATATTGGCTGCTGATACTGAACACATCCACGAACAAAAAAATTTAAGTCAAAAAAAAAAATTTTAAATAACCACAATTTTTAAGTCAAGTATTGAGAAATGATTCAACAAGCAAAAATCATCAGGATGCTGTTGAGGCTGCCACGTTATTGTAGCGCATCAGGGATGTTTGCGGAGGCACGCACAGATGATTTCTATGCTATAATACGCCAAAGAACCGCATCCCTGATGAGCCGCTTACGGGGAGGCACCAACAGTCTGCTTAAAGTCGTTGCCGAGGACATGTACTCATCTTTTATGAGACAATGGCTGGTGGTGCTTGGGCCGATCTCTCGCTTAGTGTCTAAGTAATTGTGTGTGCGTGTATACCTATTTGTTTATTACAAGTTATTTTGTCGTGTTACTAACCCCTATGGATCAAGGTCAAAATAAAAAGTTTTTATTTATTATTATTATTAAATACCGTCATCAGTATTTTACAGCTTTCAATCTTTTGTAAAGCTTCGAGAAGTAAAGCCTCAGTAGCTGGACTTAATCTATAGAAATAAACTTTCCTGATAACTCGGAAATACAAAATGGCGCCGACCAAGCCGCTCTCAGAGCATTTCGAACAAAGAACGACGCAATATCTAAGGCTCGTATTTAGAAACAATGCTTCAGTCTGAGTCGAGATAGATAAATAACTCTTTAATGATTACAATGACACCCAAGGTATGTAGGATACAGTTTTTATCTTAAAAATGACACACATATAAGTCACAGTAATACAATGGGCAGCCTTATTGCTAACAACGATCTCTACCAGGCATCGAGCCTTAATCAGAGATTTTTTGACAGTTCTCCATTGAAAAGTATCAAAAACTATGCTTGAGGCTTTGAGACTCAGACTTAAGCACTGTTTTTGAATAAGGGCCTAACGTCTTGAATACTGAAAAGAATGCAGATTTATTTTGAAAAGAAGGACAATATTAGAATAAAGATTGTCAATGATCAATTGATGTGGTTAGAAGGAAATCATACAGCGTATGATTATGCAATTATATGTAATAGTCTACCGTAGGTGGGCGACATTATCGAGAGTATTATGACTCAAAGCCACATGTCGTATTACATACCTTTCTTCCTTACTTAATTATGACGCTTTTCGCATTGGAGTATTTTTTTGTACAAGGCTACGATCCTTGTACAAAAAAATACTCCAAGGACAAAACATACTCCTAGGTACTTATTTAACGATCACAATAATATACACAGGTATTCATCGCGTATTCGGTCTTGTTTGTTTTATTTTCACGGTGCTTCGACTACACATTAAAGTGTTCAAAATTCATTCAATTCGAAACACAGAAAATATTCAATTTTTAAGTTTTAACGACATCCTTAGGTGACCTGAAAACTCCGTGGTTAGAGTTGTCAGGGAGACCTCAGTTTCGCAAAGCTACTCCTCAATTTGAACAAATACAGTTATTTTTATTCGGCTTCAAATAAAAAAGGAGTATTTTTTCCCGGTTATATTTTTTACGTTTGTTACTGCAAACCTCCATTATATTTATGAACTGATTTAGAACATTCTTTTTCATCTGGAATATTATACTTACTTCCAGATTTGTCCCATAGTATCATTAAAATCGGTTTAGCCTTTTCGTTTTACTTTATTTTTATGTTTGTCACTGCATACCTCCGTCATTTATGAACCGATTTAGTAAATTCTTTTTTTATCTGGAACGTTATATTTCCAGATTTGTCTCATAGAAATCTCTTCAAAAACGATTCAGCCTTAAAGTCGGTTTCTCAAGTTTGTAAAGTTATATTATGACTTACATAGCTTGATGTCCTTGCGCGTATATCTCCTGCGGTTCTGTGACATACTGCACATGGTAGTTGACTCCATTCGTCCCTTCACCTGTCACCAAATAAACAAACAATTATAATACACTTTTTTTATTAATATTATATTAATACCCCCGAAATGTTAAAGTTGTCCCAAAATAAAATGATCAAATGTTTGAGCTGGCAGCTTTTTAGGAGATGATAACCCGAAATTATTTTTTCTTAAACATGCTTGGAAATTTGAGCATTCTTCAAGACAATTTGAAATTGCTGACTAGCCAAATACTAAGCCAAGGTGGTAACTTATCAAAGGATCTATTTTCTAATAAAAAGTTCTGCTAGGGTTAAGTAAAGTTCTGCGAAAAGCTTTGGCCATAATAAAAAATATTTTAAAAATGAAGGTTTTTTAAATTTTGTTTTAACCTACTTGAAGTTTTTTTTCACATATGCATTTTGTTAAGGAAAAGGTAGCATCGATTAATGATATTTTTGTAAGTATACACACCAAAATATTGTAAAAAAATTATGGATTTTTTTTTTGAAAAGTTATGTTATTGTGCTGTATGACAGCCGTGTTTGATGTCGTAAATATAATTATTTAATATATTTCGCATAAATAATAATCATTTTGGGTTTTCTTTAATATTATTACGACACGAAATAAACTATTACATTATTATTTAAAAACTATTACATTATTATCAAAAAACCGCAAATCATTTTCACTTAATAAAATGGCGCGCGTTTCCGTACGACAAGCACAAAGACCTAAGTCAACGCCTCCCAATAAGTTTAATAAAAAAAATCATAGGTAAGGTATATAGACGATTGTTTAACCTATAGAAAGTTTAAGCACCAAAAAGTCGAACTCAAAAGATCAATCGAGTTTACACAAGTGGTAGCACGCCCTCCGAGGACAAAGGCACAATAAAACACCAATTAAAATCACCTCAGTAGGTGAAGCCATGTGAATAAAGCCATGTGCGTTTTATCTTGAACACTGACAGTTGCTTTTTTTACAGAAATCACATTTTTTTTACAAATATGTATTTCGAGGGACCACTTTCACAAAATTGGAAACAAAAGATAACTAGCAACAAAATGAAAGACGATATAAGTTCCTGTATGGTCAACTGAACAGATAAGTCAATGAAGTCTTTTGTTTTGCTGCTAGTGTTCACTGTCAAATGCCAAGATAGAATGCAAAGGCCCAGCCAGACTCACAAGGGTAGTAGGAACGGTAGCGAGGCACCTCCATAGCGGCCGACGTCTCCCAGGCAACTCGCATCTTCCGGAGCAACACAGCATCCTATACCTCTGTCTCCCTCACTCTATGTACATGGATCCTCTCGCTCTAGTATATAACCGCCCCCACCTGTGTTGGCTTCGTCACGCCTATTGCTTTGAAATCTAAATTGAGCTTTATGGCGTTGAAATGAAATTCAAAATCTATCGATCAAAACTCAAGTAATCTAGGAGTAGGCAGGTATAGAAATCCAAGTGACTTTTTAGCAGATGAAGAAAGAACCAGTGTGCTACACTTTTATGCATAACATTCATGTGTAGTTCGATAAGGTGAAGAAACAACTAGCAAGTAGCACGATAGATCGCAGTGAAACCTCCACAAATAGAAAGGAAAATTTTTGATATACAGGGTATAAAAAAATTGTAGACTTTTTTACATTAATTAGACCATGCTTTGGCTACAACCTCACCTGGCGGTAAGCGACGATGTAGCCGCCAATGAAGCAGGATGGTCTAGAAGACACCTATTCACATAATAGATGATCGATAGGCTAGCAACTTTGCGACGATGAGTTCTCTGGATCTTAGTCTGCACCATGTGTTGCTTGCCAATCAGCCTAAAAGCTCTTCGTTCAATCGAGTCTAGGCAGCAAGCTGGTGTTTGGCAGAGAGTCCCACAGGTGACAGCAGTACTCAATACAAGACCGGACTTGTGCTTTGTAAAGGCTAAGAAGCTGTCCGTGTGAAGTACCGCCTTACTCTGTTTAAGATGGCAAGATTCATGTAGGCTGTTTTAACCCTAGACTCAGGCATTTTGACCTAGGATGTGAGTTTGCGACTGTCTTAAGCTTAAATTTAAAGTCTAGGCAGCTGAAAGTGCATTTTATACCCGTCATAACCAATTAGGTAGGCCGGTACCCGGTATGGACCGCCTTAAACGAGTTACGGCCTACTTATTTCAAGAAAAAAAATGCTTTTGTGTAAAATGCGTTTGCACATAACATCAGATACCATAGAGCCATAGAGCTTGTTCAGTTGTATAAATAAAAATGCTCAGAACTGGATAGAAAGTATTTATTTTCGTCACCAAACACTAACCAGGTTGGAAACCCATTGTAATGAGTTTGACCAGGATGCGCGAGTGCCGAATTTAATCGGTAGTTCATAGATTTTATTCCAGCACTTTCTGTTAAATCTCATAGGTTTTTGACACTAAATACCAGCAAGCGCGGCACGCTCATAAATGCGTTACGCCGTTTTTTCTGCGGCAGCAAGGAGTTTAAAAAGTATATGCCAAACACAGATTACTTATTAATCAAGGATTTTATTTACATTGAGTGGTTTAGATATTCCTGGCCTATATTATTTTCAAAATGGTCTTTGCTGTCAGAAATATTTAATTTATAGTTGCGCCCAAAAACGCAATGAGTTTCCCATAGAAATTAATTGCTCATACTTAATGAGTAACTTAACTTAAGTATTTTTTTTACTTTAATTCAGAACCTGGGATGTAAAAAAATAACTATCTTTTGTTTAAATCAATTTGTTGTCTTTTTTTTGTTTTTACGGTCAAGACGCGTACGAAAGTAACGTACAGTCCTGTTTAAGTCTTCGCGTCTTTCTACACCCTGTATTACATTACTCACCCCCACCTATTTTGATTTTGTAAGCGATATTAGCAAACTTTCCTTTGTGATCTATTTCACAAGCAACATTAATGAGAGGATTCGAGACTATAATTGAGAGACACGTGGCGCCGGTAATATGAGATACTCAGCTGAAATCACGGTAAATTAAGTTAGAAAAAAATCATCATCATCATTTTCCTGCCCTTATCTTATAGGGTCGGCACAACCACGAAATAAAGAAGTAAGCAAAAGCGTGTTTGGTGCTCTGTGGGCACAACAGTTTTTCCACACCTACTACCTCTTTCATTCGTCATCTCAGTGCTCACTATTTTTTGACGTGACAACGTCTTATAATTCGATGGAGCCGGCTGCACTCACGAAAAACATGACTCATGCGGCGTTACCTCGCTCTGAGGCGTTCCATTTAACGATTTTTTTTTGCTCATGTCATGTTTCAAGTCCACCCATCTTTTCTCTGGCCTACCTCTTTTGTAAGCATCATCTTCAACCCCTACGGAATAACGCTATTCAACGAATAAAAAATGTCAGTCCTCATTTTTTATAAGCCTAAAAAAGAGATCTGTGGATGGAAAAATTTGCCTTAAATCCATTTTATAATCAAACCAATCGGCAATTTAGAAACCAATAAATTTAGTCTTAAATACCATTAGCAAGTTCTCATTTTAAAGAGTCTACAAAAAGCAAGATATAAAATAAAATAAGTACGTCGGGATAATATTTATATCATACATTCATTCATTACAGATGTTTGTTCTCTGTCTGGATGTTATATTGTATTCTAAATAACTATTTACAAAAAAATATATATATAAGCTATCTGGTACCCACAGTACAACAAGTGTTGTGTGGATTGTATATGATATTTATTTCTTTCTTTTATTAAATCAAAGCCAAATTGTTTTTATTTTATTTACTGTCAAGGCTGATTTCGAAACGTATAATAGTTCCACGAAACCAAGCCCAGGTTCCTCTTACCATACATCCAGGGTCGCCTTTCCATTTCACCCGATCGATGCGTCTAGTCGCGCCCAAACAACCCTATATACCAGCAGGTACATAATGGAGATTAGGAAAAATACATAAACCGGGACGACACGCGCCTGCCATCAAAGGTAGCCAAGCAGGTGAATTATAGTTCCAACAAAAGGATCCTCCATGGTATAAACTCTACAAATGCTCCCTTGATAATGCACCATTGATAATGATCACTCAGGTAGATAATCCATAGGGGCATTTGCAATTATTCGGCGGTATTAAATTTTTTTCTACGTCAAAGAATTAGAGTTCAAATTGGAGTGTAAAATGGGGTGTATTTTAATATGGTATCAGTTTGACAGGTGCGGATAATCAGATAGAGATACGTACGTCAGAGGGTTATTTGTTTGGTCAGTTCATCAAAGGTTTGCGAAGTCTTTGAAGATTTGTTATTGTTAGTTGCAATCCAAGGCTTAGAGGAAGTAAAATAAGAAGCCTGTTACAACCGTGGGGCAACCGAAAACAACTGACAACTGCGATTTAGTTCCCACAACTAACTTGACGGACGCATTTTTATCGTAAAACTCGTAAAGGTTCAGTGTCGATTTATTATTTTGACAGGCGTCACGGCTCGGTAGGAACCCTGCCTTCTACGCTGTAGACCGTGGGTTCGATCCCCGCCGATGACAAAATATTCATGCGGTGAACATGTTTGTTCTCTGTCTGGATATTATTTTATTGTATTCTAAGTATGTATTTACAGAAAAAGTATATAAGTATTATATCAGCTATCTGATTCCCTACATACATGATATAAGTATATTATATCAACTATCTGGTTCTCATCGTACAAGCTATGCTTAATTTGGGGCTATATAGTGCTGTGGATTGTCCATAATATTCCGGTTGCAACGCAGTTCAGCCTTGGTCGCAACATAGTTTAGTCTTGGTCGCATCGCAGTTTAGTCTAGGTTGCCCCAAGGTTCAGCAAAAAAAAAAGAACTTGCTTTCGTAGTCGGCCGACTCTTCTTTCAATACCCGCTCCGGTTTCATTGCCTTGGTCACTGTTGGTACACCACACAACACAATACATAGATAAATATCAACGTACAGTGCAAATAAAAAATGTGCAAATACTTCATGCTTTTTCAAAGATATCAACTACGTATCAACAAAAGTGTCTGTAACTATATTAATAACTTTAATTTACTGGTGCATAAATGAAAATTACTCATGCAAGTTCATAATAGACTAACAAAATATAGCTTATCTACCCAAAAGCAAGAGCAAATTCTGTAATTCTAGTTTTACAGGTTTACTCCCAATAATAGTGCCGCCAAATCATCCGCCAAATCCAGAGGGCGCCACCATCCAAAATTGTAAAGAAAAAATAACAACTGACAGGATAGCGTCATTGGATATTGGTCACAATTTCCGTGGTTTACACAAAACCGCCTGGAAAAATGAGCTATTAATACAGAAAACTAAGAAGCCACCACCGCTGAACGATTGCAAGGCTTGAAAAACGGAACAAATGAGCTGGTGGCACTATTAACAGAAACATTTAACAGCCAAACATAAATAGCTTAAACCAGCTAGTTTTAGCTATGAGGTTCAATAACTTACTAGCGACGGTGATGAAAGTGTGCTGGGCCTCGGCATTAGGACTCGACTGTCCTGAACTGTCTCCGTTGACGCCGTTTACTTCCACCACGGTGCTGGACACCTGAGGATATTGAATAGAAGATAAAATAAAGTGTTATTCATTCTTCTAAATTCTTCTTCTTATCTCGTCACTGGTTCTTTTAAACCAGTGTGTTGGAAGGATTTTAAGTGCGCCTCGGCAAAGCTTTCGTGCACCATTCATTTAAATCGTATAAAATATGTATTTTCTTGAATCCCAAGGATCACTTTGAAACGTATTAAAGCTAGATGAGTCTTATGTGCGGTTCCGACAGAAGTAGAGTATTATAACTAGCTTATAAACAGACTTGTAGTCACCACACTTGGCAAACGGATTGGTGACCACAGTGTTGGTGATTTGCAATCAAAAATAATAAATAATGCATTATTTTCCGTAAAAAGTTAGGAAGGTAATAGGATACAGTCGGTACAACAGCTCGTTTTACGCGGTCCTTTTTGCTGCGCACGAGTAAGTTGTGGAATGAACTGCCTTCTGCTGTTTTCCCTCGGAGCTTCGACATGGGGTCCTTCAAAGGCTGGTCTATCTCTTTTTAAGCATCGCCTCTGGCGTGGTGGCTATGGGCGACGGTGACTGCTTTCCATAAGGTGAACCGTTTGCTCGTCTGCCAGCAATAGGATAAAAAATCTCGGACTTATAGAATAGGTAGGCACAAAATATCTATATAGTATGTGTATGTTATGTTGATACCCATTTTGCAGAAGACTGGACAGCTTAAGAGAGAGCAAAGAAGATACGCTACTGCCCCCCTGACATTCCATGTGTTCTCTTAGTCTATTGAGTTTTAGTTAAGTCTATTGGCTTACGCTCTTGACAGCATACCAGCGCATTAGCTTCCTCACAGTACCTAGGTACTCCTCATAGCACAGTATTTATGTGCTTATGTAGAAAATAAATGTCTATGCCTTAGGACAAGGGTGCTCAAACGGTCGAAAGCTTTTCGAGTCGATCGCCAGCAATATCCTTAATATAGGCACCCAGTAGAATTTCTGTAAATATACGCGGATAATAATGTAGTGGATGCATGATACCAAGAGATAGCTAACTGATCCAAAGCAGTGCCAGACGGAAGCGTCCCCAAGACGCTGGCGACATTGCCACGCCAAATAGCATTGCTGATTACCTACATATTAGTTTAGTCGATCCTTTGCTTTCAAAATACTATCTTGTCGATCGCCGACACTATAAGTGTGAGCACCCCTGCCTTAGGACATCCACGGGAGGTAATGCAAGGGTCCTCTATGCCAGGACAGCAACCAGTAGAATATTGAAGATACCTGCTGAATGGCGTGCTGCAGTTGTATGGAGTCAGGTAGCTCTGGGATCACGATCAGATCGCGAACTGAATTTGGAGACGTTCCGCCCGCGCCGTTCTGTGTAAAGACAAAAAACTAATATGCAATTAATCCACATAACACTATTTAGCCCCTAATTAAGCAGAGCTTGTACTATGGGAAATAGATAGCTGATATAATACTATTGTATTCTAAGATTTCTAAGTATGTATTTACAAAAAAAAAAAAAAATATTCAAGTATTATATCAGCTATCTGGTTCCCATATTACAAGCTCTGCTTAGTTTGGGGCTGGGTAGTGTTGTGTGAATTGTCCAGAATATTTATTAATTATTATTATTAAAATACTGAAATACCTTTTTTTGTACTTAGAATACAATATAACACCCAGACAAAGAACAAACATCTATGTTCACCACACAAATGTTTGTTTTCGATGGGGATCGAACCCACGCCCTACATCACATAAAACAACTTTTTTGATAGTTCTTCATCATTAAAAAGTGTCAAAAAATATTTTGGTTGAGTGACCAAAGAATTAACCATGAATCTGGATATTTTTTGTTTATTAGTACATGAATATGTAGGTCAGTTCAGAGGTCAGTGACTCAGTCAGACCTAAGAACTCATACCTATTGCATGAATACCGTCGTTCTAGACTTGACATTTAGAGTAAATGTTACGAAGCCTAACCACTAGTTTAATAATCTAGTAGTTTTGTTCCGTTCCAGGTATTCTCAATAAGGGGTTTGGCCAATAGGGGAGAGGCAATAACACGCGATCTAATAAAAATGACAAATGCAAAGCTGATATTTGATGGGCGTAAGGAATGAGGGACCATACTTTATATTTGCAAAAAATGCGCCATGATGCTTTTTAGTATACAGAGTGAGTGTTCTCAATCGCACTCTGAGAGAAAAATTTAAACGGCTATAGTTATAGAAAAATGTTGTCGGGACTCAGGAAGTCATGAGCTCAAATTTGCTAAAAATAAGAGCTGCATTAAAAATAAACAAAAATATCATTTGTTTTTAAAATGTTATACGGCAACAAAACTTACCCTGAAATATACAGGGTGTAATCGTTAAGTGTGCACAGGCGATTATTCCGTAACTATTGCAGATATCAAAAAACTTTAAACTGATATCGAATGTACTTTACCTAATGAGTAAAATGACATTAATAACTTTTTAAAAATAAAACGAGAAATATCCAAAAAAATTACATTAATCACTCCCATACATTTAGTATGAGATAGTAGAAAGGTTTTAGTTTCCTTATTTTATGTGGAATAGTACCCACTCATTTTACCCTTGTCATTTTATAATTATGTACGATATGAAGGTTTTAATGAATTTCAAGTAGATACACGTGTAGATTAATTATCTTACCACTTCAAATTTATAATAAACCTTGTTTCAATATTGTATTGATTTGAACTAGCTGAAAAGCAACATACTAAATAAAAACAAAAAGAAAGATACTCTTTGGTGTTCGTTCTAAATTCAAATTCTTTATCGCGGGTTCTCGTTCCCGCCAATTTATTGTATTTTTCAATTTGCGTTTATAATCGTGATTGTTGCATTTATTGATTGAAAAATGGCATATTCCAATGGCATATCCATATAATAAAATGTATGGGAGTGATTAATGTAATTTTTTTGGATATTTCTCGTTTTATTTTTAAAAAGTTATTAATGTCATTTTACTCATTAGGTAAAGTACTTTCGATATCAGTTTAAAGTTTTTTGATATCTGCAATAGTTACGGAATAATCGCCTGTGCACACTTAACGATTACACCCTGTATAGATGGATAGAAAAAACTTTAATGCACACCACATAAAATTAACAAAGAAATATAGAAAGACATCAAAGTGGAATACAATGGGCGGTCTTATCACTAAAAGCGATCTCTTCCAGACAACCTTAGGATGGACTGGAGTTTAAATTCTTAAAGGCCGGCAGCGTATCAGCACCACCTCTGGTGTTGCAGGTGTCTACTTTCCATCAGGTGGGCCGTCTGCTCGTCTGACTGCTATGGCATAAAAAATAATAATAATAATAATTAGAGTTTACCTGCGTAGGCGCCGCGAGTGCCGCCATGTCGGGGGAGGCAGGCGGCGAACACTCCACCAGCACCTCGTCGCCGGCGCACTCAAAATCTGGAACAACATTACCCACTTTCAGGTCATTATGTAAGTCCCGTAGCAAATCTTAAACGAGAAAATCTTGTATATTTATATATTTAGGATCTCGGAAACTGCACCAAAATTTTTCACGAAATTTACTATGCAGGGGTTTTCGGGGGCGATAAATCGATCTAGCTAGGATTCATTTTTATAAAATGATTATTTAACCCTGAGTTCAATAATTAAACGTAAACTGAATATGTGACTGATCCTGCCATCTATTGACGATTGTGAGCAACTAACTACAAGCATATCCAGCAGATGGCGTTGTTCAGTAAGGATAAGCCATTAAAGTTAAGATGACTCTTAATTTATGATTTCTTAAAAATACAAATAAACAATAAGAAAATACCGAGCCAAGCTCGGTCACCAACTGCTAGTGTCTTTTTGATATCAATAGCGTTAGCCTAGAAATTTCTTACTAATAAAGATAATCATCTTGGTGATTTAAGTACTTTAAAAATCGGCTGTCTGTAAAGTCGGTTTTCTGACAATAGTTGAACGTGACAACGTCATAAAAAAATACACAGATGTCGAACGCTGCCGAACGCGGAGGCCGATTGTGCCTCTTTGTCGCTCGTTCCGCGGTCTCGCTTGCACTTCAAGCCTATAATGAGCGAGGTAACGCCGCATGAGCGCCGCATGATTGCTCGCCCCGAATTATAAGATGTTGTCACGTCAAAAATGGGAAAAAAAAAAAAAAAATGTTGTTATTAGCAGCATTATCAAATTTACAGTGGTGTACTAATTTTACAGTGAAATTTACATATGACAACTAAATATTTAAAAAAAAATAGCCAATGGAATCCTTGCTGGTGTTTGTGTTCCTAAATACCTACCAATAATGATATTATGGCGCCGTTTAATTAAACGGCTAGGCAGTTAATTGAATGGCGACTTAAATCAGTTGCGACATGAATAAGAATATTGAAAAACCTACTAATTAATTTTTTTTTTTTTCCAGTTTTGAATTATTTAATCCTGTTTGTGATTCAAGTGAAAATGTTTTTTTTTTTTTAATAAATAAACATTTTTGGAAATATGGAGAAGCCTATGTTCAGCATTGGACTTCTTCAGACTGATGATGATATTGATTGAGAGCCAATGTTATCAAATCCACCTGCCCTTTGCATGTCAAAATACCTACTGTTCAATACCAATTAAAATAATTGGACAGGGGATGCACCCCTATCTACTTTGGATTAAGTTACCTGCACATAATTAGGAAACCCTATAGCATAAAATAGTGCAGAATATTTTACTTATAATAAAAATTTATGCAGTTGCAAGTTACTTTAAGTTTTTTTTTACTAATATTGTCCAAGTTTGTGTAATATTTATTTGTTTCTATTATTTTGTTTTTTACAGACTTAAAAACAGAAACATTTAGGTTAAGTACACATTACAAATCACTGTTCCTTTAGCATTTCATAAAATAATTAAAAATTTGTCCTACCAAAAATATTTAATTGTCTACATGAAACCTTGTTTTAGTCACCTAGGATCTGAAAACATATGACTAAACAAGAATTCTGTTGTACAGCAACAGCAAATAACAAATATTGTGTTGTTAGTGGTTGCATAACACTTTCCCAGCCACTCAGAGATGTTATTGATCTGTCGGGCCCCGAGCGGAGGCCGCGGTGTATCCAGGCAACACCTCATCCCTCCACACCTTTATTCGCACAAAACAGCTATTCAATACTCACTCTCCAAATAGAACACATTTTCGAACCCCATCTCAGACATTTTGATATTTGAAATTGGAATTTAGCACTTTTACACAGCAGATTTACATAGTTGTGATGAAACACTGAGCTTTGTGATATTGAGTATTGATCCAACAAGCGACTGTCTCTAGGCAGACTGTAGAGCTGGGTGTTTGGCAGTGTGGGGCACAGTGTACACCGTCAGTGCTTGTGTGAGGGAGCTGTTAGGGTGTGCAGGTGGCCGTCACGCTCGGATACTGCCACCTGCTATGTGAGGTAATGCATGGCTGCACAATGTTTATCATAAGTACTGTTATTCATGTAACTGACGTTATAGTAAACAGAATAAAGGTAATTAACTTATTATTATTATAGATACTCACCTGATTGAAAGGAAATCTGAATTTAAATAATTGTATTGACAGTTTATGTAATGGTATGCTTTTGTTTCAGAGGTGTTCCAGTCTTAACATTCTACACAGCCTGGATGAGTCATATCCTCATTACATATTAAAGACTTATTGATCAGAAATGTGTAGTCAGCCTACCAATGGATAAGAAGGGATGATTTACCAGTCTGGCAGTCTCAAAATCTTTGCGTTTCGAATGTGTGAGTTAGAACTAAATCATGTATATGTTTCTAGGGGAGTATTAGAAGGGCCCGGGTCGTGCCAGGTACCGCGATCTCCGTATCCCTTTCCCGATCCTCCGAATGTTTTCGGCCGTGTTCTACAGGAATGAGGGGAGCTCATTCGAGAACTCTCCCGCCGAGCGAGTAGTAGCATCGTCCGATTAGGTATTATCTAAAAACCTTTATCGCCCTAACAAATTGATTAGCGAAGCTATTTTAGAAATGAGATCGAACTCACCTGCCAGCCATATATTGCGAGCTGTCAAATATCGCACCCGATGTTAGTTCCTTCCAGTAATCGGAGAAATTACATCAATCACACAATTAATTATTGGCCAACGCAATCCTAGTTAATCTTTCCACAATTTTCTATAAGCAAGATAAGAATTTGGCTTATCAAGTTATCAATGTTGTTGTGCTGTAGCTACACCCGTTTCCTTGACTACGGAAAAGGACGACCCCGGCCAATTTCCGCTAGAATAGAGATGTGGTAGCTAAGTGCGTTTCTGGCGTAGCGAGCGTAGTGTAGGGTGGAGTTAGTAAAGTACATACGTAGTCAGCCAGCCAGCAAATCATACTTCGTCATTGCCTTCCATGCTACGTTATAGTACAGTAATTTAATTTAGAAACATTTTAATATTTATGACGTGTGTGTGTCCAAAATAAATGTTAATTTATTGTTATTTAATTTTTATTTTTATTTGTTTTTTTTTTCCATTAATGAAAAAAGAATGAGAAACGGCCTCCAGCGCAAAAGTTTTATGGCAAAATGCAGGGCTATTATCTACCAACCAACTGAGCTGTGACGACTGTCAAACAAATATTGTGAACAAACAGCAAAAGAGGCTTAGGTATTTTTATATCAGGTTGAAGTATGTACCTAGTTACCTAACTCATTATTAAAGTAACAAGGGATAGCAATAAAGAGCATAAAATGTAGGGTACCTACCTACTACTTATCCCGAAAGTATTACGGGAACGAGGTAAAAAAGCTATAATACTGCGTGGGCGAAACCGTGGGCAGCCACTAGTTTCAAATATTTTTTGTTGAGTGGGACGCATTTATGTAGGTACAACGCACGTAGGACGGTGACTAACAGACTATGCTCGTAACGTAATGTCCCATTGTAACCTAGGTACTCAGTTTTTTATAAATTAGTTACCTTCTAGGCAGTTTAATTCAACTATGAAGATTGAACTATTAGAATCAGTCGAACAGTCAAAGTTTTCATTCTTGCAACTCATTTCTTAGCAAGTTATTATGAACGAGATAATATAGTACGGCAGGTACACGACGACGCCGTCGTTAGACTCCACAAGAGGTTTTTATTAAATCACCTAGGTAATTAATTTTATTTATTCACGATAACAAGATAAAATTACTTATATGACAGAGAGCATAATTACTTGATTAGCATTTGTCACGATTTTTTTCGCTTAATCAACACTGTGAATAAAAAGGTTTTATTATGGCCGGCCGCTATGGTGGGCCGCTATCACTAGATAGCGGCCCACCCAACCTTCCGATCCTAGGGTCTTGGGGTCAAATAGTTCGCATCACGTAAAAAATCGCTGTTAAAAGGTGGAAGGGGCAATTTTTTGGTTTTGCATGCGCAAACACATTCTCTCCAACTTTTTCCACGTTCTTAGGCATGATGCGCCTGCATCACTTCAGGTCAACCGATGACCGGGCTGTGACCGCGCGCTCTCTGCCCTCTATCTCGAAAACGGTTCACCGTATGAAAAATTTTGTGTAACGGAATGCATCAATCGATTTTAATAAATGGGAGTGGAAACTTATTTTAGTTTTTATACAGGGTTATTGGTAATTATATGAAACCACTTAAGGGCTCCTTCTTTACATCTTAATAAACAATATTTGTTCTACGACTTTTGCCAAAAACCAATACACTTCCCAAAAAAAATATTGTATGTTTTTGTAACACTTTTTAGCTCCAGCGTAGACGTTTCATGGTAATGACCGGTGACCGGAGTAGCATCGCGACCCCGCATCGCACGCCCCTTTCATTGAGATTGCCACACGCCGCGCCACGGGGCATAGAGTTATAATTATTGAGAGTGACAAGTTTGTTATTTTTAGTTTTGTATAGAAAAAAAATGACGAATTATTGAAAGTCGTAGAACAAAAGTTGTTTGTTATGATGTTCAGAAGGAGCTCTTAACTGGTTTCTTACATACCAATAACCCTGTATAATAAAGTCCCATTAAAAAGAATTGTTCCGTTTTCCACATAATTTATGGTAATGTTAATTTTCTCGTGAAAATGTTACTTTTTGAGCTGTCTCATAATCATGTTATATTTGAATGTCTGTTACTGGCAGCACTGCTCCTTTTCTCAAAACTCAAGTCAAACATCTGTCAAAAAGAAGACAGCTGGTTTGTTGGACCAATTCTGAATAGCCAACTCAAATACTTTTTAGCGAGTTCTTGCAAAATATTACGTCATAGGGTAATTCAAGTTATCTGACTTCTGTTGGTAATCCCGTCTTATTCTAGTCTTAGCACAAAAATAATCGGGAATAAACGGCCCAGATTCTGGGCATTCTGGCCGTTGATATTTCCTGGGCTCCAGAAAATACTAACAACTTTTTTAGCATGCTGGAAATAATCATGTTTTGTTGAACATAAAAAAAAAGTGTATATTTTATTCAGTAGAATCGCAAGGATCACTTTGAAACGTCATAAAGCTAGGTGAGTCTTTGTGCCGGTTCCAAGCACCTAGCCCAGGCCAGAACCACCATGAATGTTTTACAGCATTTTGACATGAACTCCATACGATTTTCTTCCAAATGTTTTGATTGCGTGATCCACTGTTTTTTTTAAGAGCGGGTCGTGCGAAAATTTGAGATTTCTTAAAAGAAAATTCATAACTAAATAACTAACTGACATTTTAAAACGTGCAAAAGGACTAATTGTAGACTATACATTTGAGATTAATTCGAATTTAAGTGTGTTAAAAAAATATACTATTTAACATGACATTTTCAGTGACAGTTATGATTTTTTTTAT
The DNA here is from genome assembly GCA_947578465.1 of Thera obeliscata. Lineage (NCBI taxonomy): Eukaryota > Metazoa > Arthropoda > Insecta > Lepidoptera > Geometridae > Thera > Thera obeliscata. Next base: position 13,147,440 of record OX387912.1, on the reverse strand, counting down.
TTAACTCTCAAATTTTCGCACTACCCGCTCTTAATAGATTCTAGCCTTTTTTGGGATTACGTGGTGGTAGCACTAAACACAGCAGAAGAGCAGTGAGCACTTGAAGAAAATATTGTATTTATGATTTTGTGTAGATGTGAATTCAAAATTGACTTGCTTCGGTCTTCAAAATGAAATTGAAAATAAAGAAACTGCAAGGTGGTGAATGCACCGTGGAGGTTTGTTTGTTTCGTGCATGCTTTAATTTATGTTGTGTTGTATAATTTAATTTAGGAAATAAAAGTGATCACCCTATCTTGCATACGAAATTATTGCCTTCGTCTAGTATTACCTTTCTTCTTTCGCACATTGTATTCCCAAGTTTCCTTATAATTAAACAACTTTCAGGTTCAACCTACAACAACCATCGCAGAAATAAAGATTCAAGTATCGGAGAAACTCAAAATACCAGCTAACCAACAGAAGCTCCTTTTCCACGGAAGAACGTTAGTGGACGATCAAACTGTTCAATCTTACCCTACACTGAAAGAGGGAAGCAAGCTCAATCTACTAGTGAAGAAACCTGAGAAGCCCATGGGTCTTTACGATGTAGTATACAAAGCTTTCAAAAAAGCTGGTTTACCGGATGCAGAGTGCAGTAGTAAAGCCAAGAGATTTGTTCAGGCTATAGAAGAGAGATTCAAGATGTATTCTTGGGATGATATTGAGAAGCTCTCGGCAGACTGTATGCGTGAGGAATATTTGCAGAGAGATGGAAGATGAAGAATATTTTAACAATGGTAGCCAGTTTTGGTCTATTTTATTTTATAAAAATATCTTATGATTTACCTATATGTATTTCTGCAAGGTATAATAGTAATTAATATTAAAACCATTTAATATTGTTAAAAGTTCTGTTTGTAACTGTTTTCAAATAAAAAAAAGGAGGTTCACAATTAGTTTTTTTTTTAAGTTTGTTATTGCATGGCTTCATCATCTAAGAACCTATTTGAAAAAATCTTTTTTTTATCCATTCAGTTGGGTTTTTTCCAGATTGGTCCCATAGAAATTTCATCAAAATCAGTTCAGCAGTTTGGCCATACAAGTCTTTTTCAACTTCACTTTTTATATTTTCCTGAAAACCTTCAATCTTTTGTTGGATAGAGATACAATAATTTGCATTGACCTAACTGCTGAAGTTTTTAATTTTTCTCAGTACAATTTATTTAGGTACACACAATATTAGGTCCATAAATACTTTTAGATAGGGGGAACTGGAAGTCTTTAGGGGGGAGGCTTTTGCCCAGCAGGCGGACAATCTAGGCTGAAAAAAAAACATATCAGTATGCATGGATGGCCTATCCCATCATGATTGATCCTCACCTTTAATTATATTGGTGTTTAGGATAGTTTGTATGCCAGGTCATGTAGGAAAAAAAACTGCGATAAAAGATGACGACAATTGTTTATTTTTTATTATATATCATAAAAATCGGTTCCTAACTATAATACATTTGATGGCAAGTTGACACGTCTGTGTCTTCACTTAATACAAGTAAAAATATTAAATGCAAACTTATTACTATGGATCAGAGTACAGAGGTAAGAGACTAGCGTAAAATGCTACAAAATCATAATTAAACATCATTTCATTAGCACTGGCTTTGTGCACATAAATATATATTTTTCGAAAAGAAAAGACTAAGTTCACGCCTGAGCCCGAAGTCCCAGTGCATTTACAACATTTCGTTACCAAATGTTGTTTTCGTTTTGCCAAAAGATGAGACAAAAACTCTTAACTACGTAACGTATTTTTGCCGTCTCATATTTTCTCCATACAATAGAGAGACAAATAGGCGAAACGAAAAGAACATTTGGTAACGAAATGTGGTAGCAAAACTCCGACTTCGGGTGCTGGATTCACAACCTTTGAATCGGAAGGCAGAATTAACTCCACTAGGCCATCAGTAGGTTTTACATACTTCTTTCCCTTAGGTATACAAACATTCATGTTTAAAACCCCTAGACAAAGTGACAGTGAAAACGAAAATGCTACACAAGTTTAAATGAGCATTATTTTTGTTCTATAACATATGCCTCTTGCAGGTGATTTTTTTCATCTCATGCCCATTTAGCGAGATTGGCTACTTTAAAATGGTTAAAAAGATTTCATTATATACCTCTGCCAAAGTGGAAAGTTGAAAGCTAGAATATCGGAAAATATACCCTATAAATAAAAAATATAGGTATCAGGCACTTCTCTTACAGAATCCTACATTCAAACAATCACAACCGTTCATGAGCCAAGAATTCATCATCATTGCTTTCAGTTCAATAGTTGTAGGTAACAAAAATATTGGCAATTTGGAGACCTGGGTCTGCAGGCTTAATGGCTTGCTCTGTAGAGTCCGCCAAGATAACTCTGCGCGTGACAAATGCCAGAAAAAAAATAGACAAATATATCTTCTAATTCGAAGTACGAATGGGGGAAATCGATCTTTCATTGCGTTTAATGCAAGTTTTGGAAGATTATTTCATGTCAGGTTTTTTAGATGCTTCGCCATCTGTCACGCGCAGAGTTGTCTTGCGTGGACTCTAGTATAACAGACATGTCTAGTATGTCAAACAACGTAAGCTGCACAGAAGTCATATAAAAATGCATTTTGCGCAGCTTTATTAATCACGCGATTTCGTAAGAAGATAACTTGTTTATTACCTATTATAGTGTTGACCCAAGTAGCTTGGGTCAGGGCAAATTCCTTTGTATGTAAATTCCGGACCACCTTTACTAATCAAATTCAAAATCTTGTGCATTTAACCTAACGACTATTTAATTTACGTATTCAACAACTTACACTTAGTACATGGCTAATGGTTATTATAATTCTTGCGACTTTAAAATTTACAAACAGTTTTAGATAAATATGATACATACTAGAAACTTGTCAAAGGCTTCCAAAAGTTCAACACCATTTTTCTTCGTTTAACAATTTTCTCTCGTTTACCTGCCTATAATGCTTGCATACGGCACACCCGAAAAGCTGCGTTCTAACTATCTATTACACAAATTATACAAATTAATTTCGTTCTGTACCCACGCGTCTGTGTGCGGTTCTTACACAGACACTACACAAACGTCGTTTTGTACACGCGCGTGTGTGCGTGTCCTTTGCTCTAAACAGGCTAACCGCAACAGTGTCCGAATGGCAAATGCAAAAAACAATGCGACGCCAAAAAAAAACAGTGTCCGTACGTATTATTTTATGTTCTGTGCATACAGCATATTGTTGAATGCCACTTATGAGATCATTTAGTCTGCAAAAGTTGCATATTTAGTGCAATGATACACAGAAAAATCTAGATTAGCCTTCGGGCCAATCACCATTACGAGTATTATTCTGTATTACAATAACTTTAGATTTAAAAATAGATTTAAACATTCTCGTCGAAATTTCCGTTTCAATAATAAAAGAGCACCATAAATAAAAAAATCTACATTACGAAAGTTTGAGTAATATCAATAAATACAGTCAAGGAACCTAAACAGTTCACAATACCTCAAAACAAATACTTATGAAAAACCGACAGAAATTCCACTAAAGTAATATTATGTTAGACATCAAAACATTTCGTTGGTCGTTTTATATAATTTAGTAATAAGTAAGATAATGTTATCAACATTAGAGCTTACTCATAAAAGTCTGTCAAAAGATAAATAATGCTTAAAATATTGTTGTCTCCAACCAATCCACCTATTAGAAATGGCAAATATTGACCGGGTTTCCAAACCATAATTAAATTTTTAGGCCGGGCGTACATCATTAGAAAAACGTCTAACAGAAAACTTTTGATCCGTACCGAAAACCTTCGCCAAATACATTTTGTACTAGACCCTACAGATAGTAAGAAAATTTACAGACTGAACATTTTCTTAATTTTATAAAAAAAATCTTTTATAGACGTTTTTTTATGATAATGCGCCCGACCTTATATATTTGTGATCACAAAACCCAAAGTTTGAATGAGTAACTCATATTGCCCTCAAAACGCTATGCTAATAACCTTGGCGCTGGATGTTCAATCGTAGTCGCTGTCTTCTTCTGATGAGGACTCAGAACTGGAGCTATCAGGATGGTTCTTCGTGATCTCGATGCAATTGTCCACGTCCGTCAGTCTTTTCAGTGATTTCCCTGTAACGAAATAGGCACGTTATGTGGTGTAGCATATATCCTACTATATAATATAAGTAGGATTATAAAACGCGTATAACGCGAAAGTTTGTAAGTTTTTTTTTACACATTGGCTACAATTTATAATGATGTAACGGAGAACGGATGTAAGTAACGGGAACGGGGCCAGCGAAGCCGCGGGCGGCCACTAGTAATTAATATGAAATGCTAAATGAGCAAAATCTAGTGGAAGTGGATTCAAATCCAGTCTATAGTACCAGTGAGTGTTTCTATCTAAAATATTACACTAGGCCAGTACTTTCAAATGGTGAAAGAAAACATCGTGAGCAGACCATATCATAGAACCTAAAAAGCTCGAAAACATGCTTCAAGTGCACGAAAGACGCCTCTTTGAACCGCATCAAATTTTTTCCACCTCACTGGTTCGTGAAGGAGAAGAATTAATTGTAGGTACCTGTCAAAGTAGTCAGCAGTCGGTTCTCGTTGCCCGGAGGTATGTTGATGGGTCCGAGCTTCTTAGCGAGGTCACGCGCCCTATCCGCACCTGAAACTAATCACATCTCTAATTTAGTACAGATTTTTGTGAGGTACAACCACCATGCCTATTTCTGCCGTGAAGCAGCTTCGCTGTGTTTCGGTTGTGGGTGCCGGTGAAATTACTGGCACTACTGGCACGTGAGGCTAAACATTTTAAAGGTCTCCCACTATCCCGTAGCATACCATGTCCGTGCTAGGAATGTAACTGCCAAAAAAATATTCTTTGTATTGTATAAACACTTTCCCACTAGATCGCTCCGTCACCGACCGACCGTCGCGTGCCATGCACGGACCGTCAACTATTTGTCGGAGGGAATATTTTACACTATACGTGCATGGCTCACGACGTTGCCAGGCTGCTGCGAGAGACCTTTATGCCTTAAGTTAATGGACGCAGGGCTGTGCATCGTTCGGGGCAAAGCTTTGTTATAGGCGATGCTTACCACTCAACATCAGGTGGGCTATAAGCTTGTTCTATCAGCTAGTTATAAAAATATACGATTTATTTGCGGTCTCATCATCTTGGCGAACCCCACTGCTTTACATAAGCATTCCCTATTCTTCCCAGGAAAATCTTATCTCTTTTGTGATATCTATTTACATAAAAAAGTCGTGTTTTTTACACTATTTATAACACAAGAACAGCTGAATCGATTTGGCTGAATATTGGTGAGAACTTACACCAGGAGACAGACATAAGGATAATTTTTTCTCCGAAAAAATAACGGCAGGCTCTAGTTTTAAATAAAATACTTTTTTACTCTTCTACTAGCATACTATTTATATATCTGTGCTCTCAACCCTATGAAAACAAGAGAAATAAGTTTCAGTGTATATTGTTGTGGTGATACCTCTGGTTCCCTCTTGGCTGGAGTCTTCAGTCATAGACGCTCTCTCAGTTCTGTACACGCCACTTACGAGATCCCAAACGAACAAACACTGGAATTTACACAAATATGGTATAACTAAAAGATAAGGTAGTTTAAGAAATAATTATAAGTTTAAAAAACTAGAGAAACCGACTTCATTGCCAAACGGCTACACCGATTTTAATGAAATTTGTTTGGGACAATCTGGACGTAAGAATAACCTTCCAAATAAAAAAGTAATTTTCTAAATCGGTTCATAAATGAATGACGGAGGCATGCAGTTACAGACATAAAAAAAATATTTAAAAAAAATGGTAACACCGATTTTAATAAAATTAAAATGGGACCAATTTGGAAGCAGTACCTTTCAGATAAAAAATAATTTTTCAAATCCGAACAAATGACGAAGTTATGCGGTAACAAACATTGAGTATTAGTTTGAGTTCAAGTTGAGTTTGAGTTTGAGAGTTTGAGTTTGAAAAAAAAAATACAACCGAATTGAGAAACTCCTCCTTTTTGATTGGAAGTTGGTTAAAAATGTTCGAAAGTTGTTTTTAGGACGAACTCTTTCACAAAGAGCTTCAATTCTTACAGTACACACACCCGTTCTTGCCATTAACGCAAAGCATCACCAAAGAGCTAACATTAATGTAGCACTGATATTCCGTAGTTGTGTATATTACAGATTAGAAATGAGTACAACGTAGTAATAGTTACCTCTGCGGCGTATTGTAGACGGTGCAGGAGACAGCCTGCGCTGACGTCATCGCACGGCTCGCATACCGGCTGTGACGCGTCTTCCTCGGTGCTAGCCCACAGCCACATCGCACACAACTATACAAACACTTACTATTATTATATATATACATAATATTACGTACTTACCTAAAAGCAGAATAACTGGGTACCAAAAAACCCTCAAAAAAATTTGAGACAGTAAATATTTATAAGTTGGGGTTAGATTAATTCAAAGTCCTTTGTAAAATGTACAAAATACACAAGAAACAGTTGAGCTATCTGCAGATCGTTACAAACGATCTAGAGATCAACTGATCCAAATCAGTGCCAGACGGAAGCGTCCCCAAGACGCTGGCGGCATTGCCACGCTGAATAGCAATGCTTTTACGCTGCGCCAGATACCCACCAGCTCTTGGGCACGCGTCGCTTCGATCAGTCGCCTAGACAAAATTTTGAAGACCCGCGAGGCCTCGGTTCCCCACGGATCCAGAGTCCTTTGTTATTTTCCATATTGTGTTCGCTCTGTTAGATTAGTTTTGTAACACATACCCCAGACAAGCAGCCGCTGGACTGACAGACGTCGATCACGTGACACCCCCAGTCGAAGCAGTAGATAAACTTCTTGCCGTTGATCTTGCACAGCCTGCCACATACCTGCAACATTCATCCCACTATAGTTCGGCCGTTCAGAGAATGCGTTCCTGACACGTCGCGATTGAACTGACGACGTAACTTTGTAATGGCGTTGCAGTTACCATAAAAATATTTTTGCTGGTTGTTTACCGTTTTAACAATTGATAAGCATTAAAACAACATTATTATATCAATAATCAATGAATTTTATATTTAATTTTTAAAAAAATACACCTAAAAAAACATCCATCCATATTTGTTACTCAATAACGCCAAAACGGCTGAACGGATCTGGATGAAATTATGCTTAATACTTTTTATCCCGGAAAAGTAACAGGAACGGGACGTAACGGGAACGGGACGAGCGAAGCCGCGGGCGGCCGCTGGTACGAAATATACACATATCAACATTGTCTAGGGATATTCCATTTAGTTTCTACTTTAATTTTTACTAAAAATATTATCTAACAGTTGTATTATTTTATTATTAAACAACACAAAATAAATATTCTTGCCATATCTAGTTTCAAAAGAAATTATTTTCAGTTTTTGTAATAATCAACACAAAGTTCTTAATATCCCTAGAATAGTCAACATTAGTTGATGAGTGTATTTTGGTCTCTATAAAAAAATGTCTGGTCCGAGCGGTCGGGATTCGTTACGTAGTTATCAGAAGAGGCACCTCATTGCACAGCAGTTCGGTGTCGAGCGAGCGTTGCTGCGCGCGCACCGTGGTGGCGGCCAGGCCCAGCTTGTCCCACGCCGACGAGGAGACAGCCTGCAGCGCCGCGTAGCCGGCACCGTGCGCCGTCAGGTGGAGCGCCACGTGGTAACCCGATATGCAGTCATCTGGAAACAACAATACATTGTTTATATTCAACTCTTTTCCTTAGTTCTGGTCGGGGTTTTGTTGTCTTCTCCAATGAAGTCTTTCCGAATGCGGCCTCCTTATACGACACGACAGCGACCTTTTCTTTTATCTGGCTCACGTAACTTATTCTTGGCCTTTCTCTTCCCTGTTTTCCTTCAATGATGTTTTCTATGTTGTTCAAATATTTGTTTTCGATGAGAATCGAACCCACGCCCTTCACCGCAGAAGGCAGAGCTACTACCAATTGTGCTTTGTGACTAAAGTATGAACATTTTCTCGCATTTGTTATTACGTATTTTGAAATTAAACAATAATCATATTTCGATGAATTGTATCTTACCTTCAGAGTCCGTGATTATCGACGTGATTTCATCGTCGCTTTCAACGAAATATCTCGTAAAAAATTTACTGCATTTTGAGTTCTCCGAATGCACTAAATAAGGGTCTTGAGCGTCAATGGGACAGTCTGACAACGTTTTCGACGTGTTATCGTGAACTGATATTGTTTTCATGGAGCCATCGTCCAGCATTTCCTGAACTCTGTATTCAGCTTCGCTGTTTCGATCCGATTCTACTGCGGAGAGGCGTTTCTCCAGGGGAGGGGATTGACATCTGTTTATTTGATTATGTGCCCTTAAAACTACGCTTTCAACCGGCGGCGATTTCGCCCGCTTCACGGGTTTACTCGTCGACCCTATGAAGTACTTCCTATTGCTCCTCAACACCCGGAACGGAACGATATTCTCGTTATTATCTTCAGAGAACTCGTACTTCTTATCAGCTAAGCGTCTTTTCCTGAACATGCTGAGTTTCTCGCATTTCGTTTCTGCTTCCTCCACGAACTCGTAGGCTTTCTCGGCGTTCAATCTGTGCGTTTCGTTGAAGCGAGACATGCTTTCAGCCGGTCGTCTTCTAGGAGATCTAAGCGGTGGGCTTATGAGCGTGCGTATAGAAGGAGATGGCCCCTCCCATTCCTCCATCAAGTTATGTGAGATCGAGGATGCTTGGATGCACAACTCCTGGCCCATAACATCAGGCAGTTGTACCGGCCGAGACAGCTGATAGGGCTCCATTTCAAGATCAGAAAAATCCGCCAGAATATTCTGTACCACATTATTCTGGTACTTAGGAGACTGGAATGGCGCGGAGACGTCTGACGCTGGAGTACTAGGATTGATATCTATGGAATTCTCTTGAATCTCATCTCTTTCAAGTGAGTATTTGTCTTCCTCTGTCCTTTGGTGAGGTTCGACGAAATCTATCTCTAGTATGTGTATGAAGTCTGTGTAGATAATGATTTGGTTGGAGTAGGCTAGCTGCACGACTGGCTCATACATGCTGGAATCGGATGTGCAGAAGAACTTTGTGTGGATCGCGAAATTGTGTTGTAGACATCGCTTGCCCCATTGTAAATCATCTAAAAAATGCAGATTCATATAGCTTTTGGCACTTTATAACATCAACTATTGAATTGTATGAGTATTTATGAAAATTGCTAGTAACATAAAAATATAATATTTTTCAATGTTCTTGAATAAAACATGCATGTTTACCTGCTCCTTTGGAAAACGTGGAGCATTGTTTGCATCCCAACCGCGGAACACCGATCACACTTAGGTAAGACCGCTCTGAACAGGATTCTCTGAAAAATTATAAGAATAAAGTTACAAATTATCGTGAGCTTCTTCAACAAGTACAAGTACATTTTATTTATTTATTATTTTATTTTAGCCTGGGTCATCCCACTGCAGGGCAAAGGCCTCTCTCCCTTTTTTCCACACCTCTCGATCTTTGGCTGCAGTGGGCCAGTCATTCATATGACTAGAAGGTAAATTAGACAAAATAAAAACCTAATTGAGCTAAACTCCGGCTCGTAATTCTGTAATAATGTATTTAACCTATTTTAAGTGTAAAAATCTAGATTTAGTTTCTAGTTCAATAGGAATTACTACCTAACAAAACAAATGATAGGACGGCAACTTACGCAATGCCATAGACGACGATGACGCCTGCATTGTGCTTCCACTGCGCCATGGATATAATGACCTTGCTGTCGACACAATCGTCTCCGAACAGCGGCACGCTGTGCACCGGCCGAACGCTCTGACCGGGCACCCAGGACAGGAAGTGGAGACTAAAACGATTATTAATCAATCAATCAAATCAAATCAAAATTGTCTTTATTCAGTTCGATTACGAGAATCACTTTGAAACGTCTTAAAGCTAGGTGAGCCTAGGTGCCAGTTCCACGCGCCCAAGCTTTTATTTTATTTTATTTAAGTATATAGCAGTGAAGTTCCAGTGTGGTGCCACTTCACTTAGTCAGACGTATGCAATGCAATCATTTGCATTTGCAAAAAAACATGCTATGCAGGTACAAAGATGTCAGTAGTTTGATGGTGTCACATATTTTTACCAGCTCACAGGTCTGCAAAAACTCAAGTAGGCACAGTTATAGGTAGGCTGTGAAGTTGCTAATACCTGGAGAACTTGTGAAGCATGCGAAAATTAAAGGAATATAGCCTCACACAAGCTTAAACTAATTCACTGCAGGACTTGTGAAATTACTGGCACCGGCTTGCCATTTTGCCTCATTTGGATGCATGATAGTGTATTGTAGGGCACGTTCCTGACGTGCGCGACCTGCGATTCTGCGATCTAGTCAGTACAAATACTGATTGAACTGAGAGGATAATCAAATATGCCCGAGGATCAAAGTCGGCTATTCCAGTTTAAACATTGAAGGCTTACGTAAACTTGGAGCTCTCCCTGAAGTAGACCTGGGCATTACAGCTATACGTAAAGCTGAGGAGGTACTGCCCACATTGCGAGAAGCCCATGAACACATGCTCCCGGAGATAGGACATGGGTACTATGTCCATGAGGCAGAATCGGAGGCGAGGCGGGATGCGCTCAAAAACCTTCCGGCTTCGAGTATGTCGGGATGTGCTGCCAAAGTACTGAAACAATAGTAGTTTTTCCAAGTTTTTATCAAGCGCACTTGTTTGATGTGCGGGCAGGTTTTTCCGTAAGTAGGCTGCTGGCGGGCCCTTTTTGCGTGACCCTTGACACGTGTTGCTCGAACTTTTTTAGGTTCTACAACACGCCGGTTTCCTCAAGATGTTTTCCTTGACCGTTTTTGAGAGTACTGGCATAGTGCACATAAATTTGGTACACGAGTGGATTTGAACCCACGACCTTCGGTTCGGAAGGCGGGGGCCACTACCACTAGACCACCAGTGCTCTCGAATAACACAGTGAAACAATAGTATATCATTACATACTTTCGGTAATAAGTCTACTGGTAGTAGTAACCCCACATTTCGGTCCTAAGGTCGCGGATTCGAATCCAGTCATGTACCTATGGATTTTTCAGTTAGGAAAATGTATGTACACAATGCTAGTGCTCTCAAATGGTGAAGGTAAACATAGTGAAGAAACCCATGGCTTAGTCATCTTTGCACGTATTGACCATGTCTTTCCTGTGGATTAGGCTGACTAAGCTGTCAGGATGGTATAGGTGCTGGGCAGTGGGCAAGCCTATTCCATAATATCCTGTCCCAGGCACTTACTACAGTGCCTGGACAGGATTTTAGATGTAATAGGCATCCCGCAAGTAGGGCTTATGTAATCCAGTCGCCACTGACATTGAAATTATCTACAGTAGATGCAAAGGCCTGTCTACTTTACTTTTGGTTTATTTGATTGTGTTTGTTGAGTTTCTTTTAAAACTAGTAAGAAAATATATATCACTGCTTGGCAGCCTATAACATGTACAACAAACAACAACTACAGCTTACACCTGGACATCACTAGAGAAGGGTAGCACATGACAGAACCCAGTAGAAAATATTGGAGGAGGCATAGGCCAAGCACACCAAACTGCAGTACTTCCTATAAGTACTAAACTTACCAAAACAGTTCAGAATAAATGGCTAATCAAAGTCAAAAGTAAAAAGCTACAACGAACCGTAATTATATTCAATAACCCATTCAGTGCTCATTCAACATTCAGTTGCTAAAACACTTACCATTTACAAATTCATAGCTATACACATTTGTTGTTTTTTTTATGAGAACTTAATAATAGTAGGTATACTGGCGATGGATGGAGGAGGCACCAAAGATGGGTGCCCAAAATAAAGAATTGAATTCTAGTGCTTATTTATACATGATTATGTGTAATTGAGAATGATTTTGACTGGCCTCTAGCTCAGTTGGTAGTAGCTCTGCCTTCTGCCCCATAGGTTGTGGGTTCGATCCCCACCAAGAACAAATATTTGTGTGGTGAACATAAATGTTTGTTCTCTGTCTGGGTGTTATATAGTATTCTAAGTATGTATTTACAAAAAAAAATGTATTCAAGTATTATATCAGCTATCTGGTTCCCATATTACAAGCTCTGCTTAGTTTGGGGCTGGGTAGTGTTGTGTGACTTGTCTACAATATTTATTTTTATTTAAATTTGTATTTTTATTATCTAAGTGTAGTTAAGTGAATATTATGTTAATAACTACAATATCTTGAGTTTTTTGGGAGATGGCTTTATTATTATTAGTATTTCTTCTGTTGTCTGTCCAGTTGTCTAAATGGCATTCTGACGAACAGCTGTTTTGTAATGAGAAATGGTTGTCAATTCTAAATTATTGGTCACTGATTTTTATTTATTTACCTACAACAAACAGCAGAATTTAAAAGATGATGATGATTATTGAAACATAAATAATATGTCGATTTTTTTTGTAAGTATTTTGTACGTATTGAAAGAAAGATAATTAGCATTTCATTTGCCATCTTAAACATTGTTTTAGTGATTTGGACATTTAGCTTGAGAAGGTACTCTCAAGATCGAAAATACTCTACAAGAGAGGTCGCTCCGTAAAACATCGTGTTTCATTCAACTTTATTTACCTATCCAGACAGAAATGTTCACCATGTGTTTGGTAATGCTATAGTAATTGATCACAATCTATTCAGATATATTACAATATATACCTAAACATTATATACTACAGTATGCCTACAAAAAATATAATTTGGCTAAAAATCAAACACAAAACGACGTGTTCGCATCATAGTGAATTTATAGCATTAGAACTTACTTCTCGGTTAAATAGTTTATGAACTATATTACTTCTATTGTCCATAACGATTCCTTGTGTATTGCATTTTGATTTATCGCCTTCGTACAAATTATTTTTATAAATCTCGGGACTCTTGAACGCAGAATCCATGTTCGTTTTGTTTTGTTTGACTGTCTGTTTGTTTTTTTCTCCGTTCCGTTCGTACGTATTAGTTGATTGTTGCTCACTTCACTTCAGTGAACGTTTTTTTTTTAATAAATATTATTTATCAGGGTTGCCGTTGCTAATGCTCATGCGATAATGTACATCCAGTTATTGTACACCCTGTTATCACGATATCAGCAGAGCCTCGATCACATCGCCCCCTCACACGAGATGGTGATGGCGCGGCGGGCGGCGTGCTTAAACTATTGTTACGGAAGTGGGTACAGGGATTGGAAGGAAACGACTGATTTACCGAAAGTAGCGATTTATTCGCACTACGAACACGTAACACTGCACTGAACGCGTAGCACTGCACGAAACGCGTAGCACTGTCCGACACTGTCCCCGCGCACTTTGCGTTACACGGTTCAACGCTGTGCTCCGAACACTGACAGTCCACTGGGAGCACTTCACCACTTTGCACTTCACTTCACTGTTCACTTCACTATTCACTTTCACTGTTCACTGTTCACTTTTCCACTTTTTCACTTTTTCTTCTTGTTCCTTTCTTCAGATCACTTTCCACTGAACTGCCCGTAGACGCGCTTGCAGCTCCTTATATACCCGGAATTTCGATTGTCATTTATTGGATTTCGATCGTCATTTATTGAATTTCGTTAGTCTTTTCGTTTTCTTCTGTTGGATTCCGATCGTCTTTTCCTTCTTACATTATTTCTTGTTTTAGTCCAGAACTTTCGGTTCTTTATTTGAATTCCTTAAAGAAGGCACTCGCCGCTACTAGAATTTTCTGGTAACATTAAAATGTCGAACAAAAATCTTCATAGCTGGACCGGGCTCGAGCTCGCGTACGTCTGCTTTGCAGTCGTAGCTCTGACAGCCCGGCCGTTGTGACAATGACGATGTTTGCCAAAAACTTCACTGCCTTGCATGCTTACGTAGTTACGTCAGCACGGCGTCACACTACCCCCTCCTTAGACGTGCTCGTCCCGAGCATCGTTAGAGCCGTAGTACCGTGCCAACCTGTCCACATGAACCACTTTCGCTGGACTTCTTGGCGTTTTCCGAATTCTATATGTGACATCATTGATCCTCGTAATTACTTGAAAAGGGCCTTCCCAACTCGGTTGTAGTTTTGGAGATTTTCCTTTCCTTCGAACGGGGTTGTGAAGCCAAACAGCAGAACCTTCTTCAAAGGACTTGGAGTTGACGCTTCTGTCGTATCGCGTTTTCATTCGCTCACTAGCACGCAGATTCTCTTCCCTCATATGCCCGTGAACTTCCTCCATCTTCCTTCTCAAATCTTCCGCGTATTCTGAAATACAGCTAGGCGTATCTGGAGGACAACCCGCGAGAAGATCCGCTGGAAGTCGAAGCTCTCTACCAAAGTTCGCTCGGGCCGGAGTAGTAGAGGTACTCTCATGAACTGCCGTTCTATACGACAGAAGGAACAGAGAAATGTACTCGTCCCAATTGTTCTGATGGCTTTCAACAACTTTTGCCAGATGCCGCTCCAGAGTTTGGTTGAACCTCTCCACCATTCCATCAGATTGCGGATGATACGGCGTAGTCCGAGTTTTGTGTATCCCCATAATCTTGCATGTTTCCTGAAAGACTTGCGACTCGAAATTCCTGCCTTGGTCACTATGGATTTCAAGGGGTAGTCCAAATCGGCAGAAAACTTCATTCACCAGTTTGCTAGCCACAGTAACAGCTTCTTGATTTGGTAATGCAAACGCTTCTGGCCACTTTGTGAAGTAATCCATTATTACCAAAATGTAACGATTTCCACTATTCGTCATTGGAAACGGCCCGGCCACATCCAAAGCTATTCGTTCCCAAGGAGCACCCACGTTGTATAACTTCAACGCTCCCCGACTTCTTGTTTGTGGTCCTTTGACAGAGGAACAACTCGTACATTTCTTGCACCAGTCTTCAACATCTTCCTTGCAGTGCAACCAATAATAACGTTGACGAATTTTCACCAAAGTTCTCTTCACACCGAGATGACCGCCTGATGTTCCGTCGTGATACGCTCGCAGTATATCAGAAATCTTTGACTTCGGCACAACTGTCTGAAGATGATTGTCTTGTCCCGATGCACTCTCCCATTTTCGACATAAAAGACCATTGTGTAAGAGCAGGCTATTCCATTGTGCCCAATAGCTCTTCGTTACTGCACTCATTCCAGCAACTTCACTCCATCCTGGGCGTGTGGATCCATCTCTCACCCAATTGAGTATTGGTCTAAGGTCTTCATCTTCTTCTTGTAGTTTACGCATGGCATCGCTGCTCCAATCATCATTTACTGTATCAGTTCTTATGACTCGGACCATAGATTTTTCTTTATCTTCCTGTTTCACACAGTGCTTGCAGTCTTCAGAACACGGCCGTCTTGACAAAGCATCAGCATTCCCATGAGACTTTCCACTGCGATGCTCTACTACAAAGTCGTACTCCTGTAGTTGTTCAATCCATCGCGCAACTTGTCCTTCAGGATTCTTGAACTGCAGTAGCCACTTCAAGGCTGCATGATCTGTTCTGACTAGAAATTTCCGACCCAATAAATACTTCTTAAAATGCTGAAGTGTTTTGACAACTGCAAGTAGCTCCCTTCGAGTGACACAATAATTCCGCTCTGGTTTTGACAGGGATTTACTGTAATAAGCTATCACAACTTCTTGATCTTCTTTTCTTTGTGAGAGTGTTCCTCCTATCCCTGTATTACTTGCGTCCGTGTCAACTACAAACTCATTGCACTGATCCGGATATCCGAGTACTGGTGTTTCACATAACCGGCTCTTTAGTTCCTCGAAAGCCACCTGGCATTGTTGGTCCCAAACGAAAGGTCGTTTTTCTTCCGTGAGTCTATGCAATGGCTTCGCTATATCTGAAAAACTCTTGACAAAACGACGGTAATAAGAGCAAAGTCCCATAAACGCCCGTACTTGTGTTTTGTCCGCAGGTACAGGCCAATCTTTAACCGCCGAAATTTTCGATGGATCCGTTTCGACGCCGCTTTCCGAAATAACGTGTCCCAAATAGTTCACCTGCCGTTTGAAGAATGAGCACTTCTTCTGGCTTAGTTTCAGATTTGCACTTCTCAACTTGTTGAATACGGATTCCAGCTTCTTCAAATGGTCATCAAATTCTCGCCCCACTATTATAATGTCATCAAGATACACCAAGCAGGTTTCTCCCAGCAACCCAGCAAGGACACGTTCCATTAACCTCTCGAAAGTAGCTGGGGCGTTGCACAGCCCAAACGGCATCACTCTGAACTGCCAGAGGCCTTTTCCTGTGGAGAACGCGGTCTTCTCCTTATCCTTAGGATCCAACTCCACCTGCCAATAGCCACTTTTTAGGTCCAGCGTAGAAAACCATTTCATGCCATTGAGAGTATTCAAGGTGTCGTCTATCCTTGGTAATGGATAACTGTCCTTTTTGGTCACGTCGTTTAGGCGGCGATAGTCAATACAGAACCTCGTTGACCCATCCTTCTTCTTTACCAAAACCACTGGTGAGCACCACGGACTGGACGATGGTTCGATTACTTCATTATCCTTCATGTCTTGAATCATGTCGTCCACCTCCTTTTCTCTGGCAAAAGGAATTCGGCGGGGCCGTTGTCGTATAGGTTGTTCATTTCCAGTATTGATTTTATGCTGAACCATGCTCGTCCTTCCGATATCACCATCATTCTTCGAAAATATATCGGAGTACCGACGTAGCAAATTCTTCGCCTTGAGCAATTCAATACTTGTCAAATCTTGCTTACATTTTTCTAGTATACTGTTAACGTCAATTGTACTTGCTTCCGTCTTTTTGGTTTCCTGACAATTCCGCAACCACACAATTTCTTCGCTTCGTCCTATTAGCGTACCCTTCTTTAACACCTGTTCTTCATTGCTCAAGTTCAATACAGGTACCACTGCTTCCATAGATGAATTGACGACTGTACGTGCCGGCAGCCATGATGACTCGTTATCCACTTTTTCCAGTATTGTCCAACGTCGCTGTTTCAAACTTTTATTTCCGGGAAAAATTACTGGAACTAGCGTTTGTGATCTTGGCAACAGTTTAGTGTTCCTAATGCAGTACACCTTGCCCTCGCCACCGCCCCTCATTGGTATTTCGTCTTCCCCACACTTCAGGACACCGGAGTGAATGTCGAGCTTACATCGATGATCCTTTAAGAAATCAAGGCCGATAATGCAGTCATCCACAATGTCAGCTATTACCGCTTGTTGCCAGTACAGCTTGTCACCAATCTTTATAGCCACTTTCTGTTCACCTGATACTGGTATATGCTGGCCGGTAGCCGTTGTTAGCTGGTAAGCTCCCTTCCGAACGTTGATCTTTCCGTTTCTTCTTGTCAGCTGTGTCCCAATTACCGTACGTGACGCTCCAGTATCCAAAGTCAATGAGCACGGACTTCCATTTACTGATCCATTAACAGTTAAGCTGTTGCCATCTGTGCTCTGACAAATCTTGATTTTCGGGGCTTCATGTCCACCGGCCGGTGCCCACCCTTCAGCCCTGGCTGGAATTAGTTTCTCTGCTTCTCCAATGCTTGTACACCAGCATCGGTCCTTCGTCTCTCCACAGTTGTAGCATCTAGGGACGAAAGCTCTGTGTTGGCTTACCCGCGCCACTTCCATTAAATTTATTCTCCTCAGACGTCCACCCCTCGGGTCTCGCCGAACGGCTTCCACCTCGAGCGCATGTGCGACGGCTTCCTTGATGTGCCCGTGATGACCCAAGCGCACGGCAGCTCTTACTTCCGCGTCGAAAATACCGTCGACAAACGACTGCAAAAGCATGCTGTCAATGACCGATGCCGGCGATGTTTGGTACGCCTTCCGGACCAACTTTTCTACCTCCAGAAACCACTGTTGCAATGACTCATTTGCTTGTTGGCATCGATCACGGAGTTGAGCGCGGAAAACATGCTCCAGGTGTGAGTCCCCGTAGCGCAATTCTAAGGCTTCCAGCAATTGCTCGTAGGTTGCATCACTCCCCAAGGCCTCCAGCACGGTCAAAGCCTTGTCTCGTAGTCCCAAAGTAAGCGCGGTTTTAGCCTGGCTCTTGGTCCACCCATTCAGGTTCATCACAGCCTCAAACTGTAGCTTGTAAGCCGCCCAGGAAGAGGTTCCATCGAAAGGCGGGACTTTGAAATTTCCGCCTGAGGTTGTTGCACTTACTATGGTCGCTGAGGCCGGGATTCCATTTGTTTTGAGCTTCTTGACGTCTTCCTCGATGGAGGAGAGGCGGTTTCCGTGTTGTTGTACAGTTTCCTCCACCGCTTCTACCCTCCGCATGCTGTCGGTGATAGCGGTTAAAAGATTTTTCTGCATTGCGCACAACTGCTCCTCTTGCCGGTGAGTTTGCTCCTCCTGGCGGCGGGCATCTTCTTCCTGGCGGCGAGCTTGCTCCTCCTGAATAGCGCGCAGCTGCTCCTCCTGGATGGCACGCAGCTGCCCCTCCTGGCGGCGAGCCTGCTCCTCCTGGATGGCACGCAGCTGCTCCTCCTGCCGGCGGGCTTGCTCCTCCTGCCGGCGGGCTTGTTCCTCCTCCCGGCGAGCCTGCTCCTCCTGGATGGCGCGCAACTGCTCCTCCTGCCGGCGGGCTTGCTCCTCCTGCCAGCGGGCTTGCTCCTCCTGCCGGCGGGCTTGCTCTTCCTGCCGGCGGGCTTGTTCCTCCTCCCGGCGAGCCTGCTCCTCCTGGATGGCGCGCAGCTGCTCCTCCTGCCGGCGGGCTTGCTCTTCCTGCATGGCGCGCAGTTGCTCAAACAAGGCGCCCAGGTCTGGTCCAACCTGGGTCCTCGTCGACGCACTTGCAGTAGTTGCCCCTCCGGAGTTGTCTTGGCGTCCAGGGGTTGCTTCTTCAGGAGCCTCGGCGCCAGAGCCACTGGCTTGCTGCGAGCCAGTCTTAGCGCGAGTGCTCACGCCTTCCCTCGGCATGACAGGCATTTTACCTTCCAATCCCACTTCTGACACCAAATGTTACGGAAGTGGGTACAGGGATTGGAAGGAAACGACTGATTTACCGAAAGTAGCGATTTATTCGCACTACGAACACGTAACACTGCACTGAACGCGTAGCACTGCACGAAACGCGTAGCACTGTCCGACACTGTCCCCACGCACTTTGCGTTACACGGTTCAACGCTGTGCTCCGAACACTGACAGTCCACTGGGAGCACTTCACCACTTTGCACTTCACTTCACTGTTCACTTCACTATTCACTTTCACTGTTCACTGTTCACTTTTCCACTTTTTCACTTTTTCTTCTTGTTCCTTTCTTCAGATCACTTTCCACTGAACTGCCCGTAGACGCGCTTGCAGCTCCTTATATACCCGGAATTTCGATTGTCATTTATTGGATTTCGATCGTCATTTATTGAATTTCGTTAGTCTTTTCGTTTTCTTCTGTTGGATTCCGATCGTCTTTTCCTTCTTACATCATTTCTTGTTTTAGTCCAGAACTTTCGGTTCTTTATTTGAATTCCTTAAAGAAGGCACTCGCCGCTACTAGAATTTTCTGGTAACATTAAAATGTCGAACAAAAATCTTCATAGCTGGACCGGGCTCGAGCTCGCGTACGTCTGCTTTGCAGTCGTAGCTCTGACAGCCCGGCCGTTGTGACAATGACGATGTTTGCCAAAAACTTCACTGCCTTGCATGCTTACGTAGTTACGTCAGCACGGCGTCACACTATACTCGGATTTTTATTTAGACGATACCGACTGACAGTAGCTAATGTCACTTTGTAAAATAATGTTGCCATATTAAAAGTAATAGTGATGCGCTCAGTTCTCGTTCAATCAGATGAATGAACAATGAGTGTGAATATTTAATAATTTCAAACTATAAAAGAATATTGAAATTTGTATAAAAGTGCTCTGATATAAGTTACTAGTAGTATGTAACTACAATAAGTTTTTTGACGGTGTATAACAAAGCGCGGCGCGGCGACTAGTGCCAACAACGATGAACGCCGCGCGTATTAGATCAGGGTAACTTTATATTCAAAAGAAAATATGAAATAGTAAGTAAATGGTTTAATTACATCAATGTCTTTACAATTTACACTTTATTTAACTAAATTATAGCTTTAGACACGTTATTCAACACAAAACTACCTTACAGTAAAAATATATCAACTACAAAGAGAACTAGGTACTTATCTTAACAATCAAGGGGTGTACTCAGAGCCGAATCACATCGACAGTACACAGAACGAAACGATAACCTTCTCCTTCGAGTCTCAAGCCCAGAATAATCCACCGCCTCGCCTAGCCTCAGTCAGGCGACCCACATGACCGTTGATAGACAGCGCCTTCTATCGCAATATCGTCATCCGTTCTGCGTAGCTTCTGACTACCATTAACAATTTATTGATATAATAAATTGTTAGTAATTTTGAACAAATAATAATAAAATATAACATTATTTATCAAATCGTTTTAAAGCAACTACATTGTTCTTAAATTAAATAAACTAAACCATCTTTTTATTTTAAACATTATAGACTATCCTTCTTTCTTACTTCAATAATCATTATTATTTTAATACAGATTTCTAAAAGCATTTAAATATCAAATTGAATAAATTTTAGCCCCTATTATCTACTAGATACGACACGCGCGTCGGTCACCATTTTGTTTTTAATTCGGCTTCTAACCTCTGGTCTGATAGCACAAATGTTTTTTTTCTGCGCTCACGCTGTTTAGTTATTGTGTTTGTTAAGTTTTTCGCTACGTTGTGTTTGAGGTAATTGTTGTGTTATTTGTTGGTATATTGTTTCGCGCAAACGATATGGATCCTCAACCAAGCACGTCAAGTCAAGTTCGGCACACTAACTATTCACTAGACAATCGAGGTAATTTCATTCATTCAGGAGTTTTTTCAATCATTCACTTTGTCACAACACTATTTTTATTTCATCAAAAACTGACAACACAGTAAACGTCAGCTGGCTTCGTCTAATTAAAAATCCGAGTATAAGTTTGGTATTCCCTTCCAGCTTGGTACGATCAAAGTAATGGACTACAAGAATATTATCTGCGTTTCAATTTAATAATTAGAAGACTCAAGACTCAAGAGGCCCTAACAATGACGACGTACATTCACAGACTACTAGGTTGCTAACGCATTGTACACTAGCAATTCCATTGTTCAGTCCTTGAGACTTTAAAGGGGACTTGGTTATGTTAGAACGTATAAATTAAGCCCAAGGCGAGTGAACAAAGTGAGTGAAAAGAAAATCCACTGCAGTGACAGGTTTTAACAGGTATTAACTGATTATTGAACAGCTACAGTGTACAGCAGCTTGAATTAAACAATTACTCAGGAGAAAAAAAGTGCATTCGTTGTATGCACATTAACTGGCCATCTATTAACTGGACCATGCTCACTCACATTGTTTATTTATTTTTTCCTTGGGCCGCACATTAACCGGACCCACCATGAGCTTCTATCTATCTGTCACTGTCAATTAAATACAATGTCAAGTCACACGACCACGCCAGTACTGAATGCCATAGAGAAACGTGGCAAAAAACTGTTATTTCCAGCGCCAGACCAAATTAAAAAAAAATTTGGTCACAGAACTTCTGTGACCGTCTGTCACTGACACTGTCAGTGAAATGACACGATTGATTGTTGAAATCGGTCTGTTGATTTCAAAAAATAGTGAAAGAAAGCGTGACAATCCATCACTGATTAAATCTATTGTTCTATTGGATTAATTACATACTTACTTTTACTGTATCGTACTTTACATACATATTTAAAAAATGGAGCCAATGATGTTAGGCAGTCCTACACACTCTCCTTCAGGGAGCCCTAACGTAGGCTATTTGCCGCCTTTCCTGCTCGGTGAAATAAATCCACCAACTCCAAGAACAAACAGCTTATCGCCTACAAAAGGCCGGAATCTAGCATTTGGTAAGTCCAGCCCATCCAGCACACCCTAAGTGCTTATCTACCGTATAATGTTTCATCCTATTTTATCTGCCTGCATTTTCAGGTTCACCAACAAGTCCGAACCAAACATCAACTCCGGAACAGAAGTTATACCGGCAGAACATGTCCATGCACCAGCAAGCATTGTACAATCAGCAACAGAACATGTATTCCAACATGCCCACATCCCCTAACATCTCCTACTCCAGCAAGCCGAATGGACCACCGATTGAAGACTTATTTGACACTATCAAGAGCAATGAACCCTCGATAAACAAGTCACTATTTCAAGACAGTTTTGCTAATTATGGGACGGTGAACAATAACTCCTTGCAATATTCTTAT
This sequence comes from Thera obeliscata, assembly GCA_947578465.1. Classification (NCBI taxonomy): domain Eukaryota; kingdom Metazoa; phylum Arthropoda; class Insecta; order Lepidoptera; family Geometridae; genus Thera; species Thera obeliscata. The sequence goes on along the minus strand of OX387912.1, from coordinate 13,125,062 downwards.
GTCAATGGAAACATGTCTTTGAATAACCAGTCCCTAGCCTCACCCTGGCAGGATGAGTGCCAGGAGACAGATGAGTACTGGGTGACTGTGTTTGGATTCCCACCCAATGCCGCTAATACTGTTTTAGCTAGATTTAGCAATTGTGGTGCTATATTAGGTAAGAAAATGTATTCTTGGTGTTTTACTCCATGTTCAAATACTTGCTTGTGATTTCATTGCATAAAAACATTGCTAATGTAAGGTGACATTTGAATCATAAATTTATGTTAACAGATAAGCAATACCCCACACAAGGGAACTGGGCCCACATCAGGTATGCAACTCGTGCTGAGAAAGAGAGAGCTATGGCACTGAATGGGAGGCAGGTTCTTCCAGGCGTCATGGTAGGGGTGATTGAGTGCAGGGAACCACCCAGGATAGCTGTCAGCCCCGGGCTTGCTTCTCCTGAGAGGTACGACTAATGATCCACAATTTTCTATTTACTTTACCATAGGGTATATCAGGTTTAGCACAGGTGGCTGACACATTTGTCTCATGATATCAGGCCTGGACCTCAGTTTATCTGGAAGTATCTTGCTCCATTCCCAAGAGCTAGTATCTATATCTACCTATATTTCAAATGTACCATGCTTCAAGCAAATAAATTATTTCATTTCTTTGTAAGGCTCAAAAAAATTAAACTTTATTTTGAGCTTTATGCTGGAAAACTAAAAAATGTTATCTCTTTTTCCAGGCACTCATCAAATGTGAGATCTCTGTGCCCTACTCCAATTGCCAATGCACCAGTGCCCCAGAGATCCCATGGTATAATATCTAAGGCCCTAGACTATGTCCTGGGGTGGTGACAAAACTCAATTATAGAACTTCTAGGTGCCTATATATTTTTATCAAAAGTATCACATAGACTGATCATGAATTACTGTCATAATTTTATAGCAACTATAACATTGAATAAATAAGCTGAAAAATATTATTCTTATTCAGAATGTAACTGTATAGATTTTTATATTGTTTACAGTCATAATTACTATAACTTTAAATTTAATTAAGATGATGAAAATGTTATTCAGGATTTAGCTGAATACATTTTCTTAAATATATTTTTTGTTGATTATTTGTGCACCAAATTAATAGGAAGATAAAAATCGCCATTATAATAAAACAATAATTAATATCTTAAACTATGTATCTTTTATTTCTATAATATTTATTACATAAAAATCTTAAAATAATAGAGTTTTAGATAAAATTACTTAATTTAGACTGGAAACACTAAAACATACAGTGCAATTTTTATTAGTACAAATGAGATTTCCCAAAAACCTTCTAATACTAAAGCTATTTTTTTTCTGTTCTTGGTTAAACCACACATCAAGCTTAGCCATAGTACATCATACGTTTCCAGTGGTGTCAAGGGCGTTTTATACCAAGTTAACAAAACAAACAATAACTGTGATATTTTTAAAATGATAAACTAGCATGAAACTACTACGCTTATTTCCAAAAATAGCACTTGGGTGCTTGTTTTTATACTATGTTAAAATTATGCAAACAGATACATTCTAGTCCCATTATGTACTACAATGTAATAGTTTAAATTCCACCATTGGGCCTCCGTCTTCAAATAGACCACCAGCTGATGACTTTTCGGAGTTCAGAATTGGTTTAAAATAAAAAGTGCCAGTGCTCTAAAACAGTACAGCAAAATCGGTATTTTACATTGCCAACCTGACAATAATAAAATGAATCTGATACTGCTGATAAATGGTATGTATTACTTAGATCAGAGGGGATGCCTACCATGCCTTGGGATTTAAGTTGCAACATTGCAAATACTTTAAATATGCCAGACTAATTAAAATGTTCCAGACATCTTACTGTTTTGAAGTTGCAGGAGCTAGTGGATTTTATTTAATCTAGGCTTCCTATTTGAGTTATCATAGCTGTAGTCTGCTTACTTAATTTGTTCTATTGTGGCATTAGCCAGATCTGTCATCTTTGGGTACTTAATATTGTGTTTGTCAAGCTCGCTTTGAGACCAGAGAATCATACGAAGGAGGCTGCATAATTTAGGGTTGGTGTACTCTTGGTTTTCCATCTTCAGAATAGCTGCATTTAATTCACTTGCAATCTGTGAAAATGAATCATAATTTTAAGACATATACCTACGCCATTTCAAGTTCGTCACAAAATTGACCTACATTGTAATACCCAAAAATACAATGATGACAAATCATAAATACCTTTTTGAATCTATCAAACAGACTATATTGTAATTCAGTGGCTACAAAGGTAGTTGAACTTGAAATTGAATAACAATGACTGAAAAGAAGGCTACAACAATACTAGGAAAGCGAATAAACTAAAAGAATAATTTATTTACAACAGAATATACATTATTTACAAAAACTATTACTAAACAACATGAAATACCTAATAAATAACTTTTTTTGTTATCTACATCATCAGCCTGAAGAAGTCCACTGCTCAAAATAAGCCTCCCCTTGACATATCCAGGGAAGAACAATTCTGAGCCTTCTCCACCCACTGACTTGGGTGAGCTAACTGGTTTCGGCAAGTAGGTCACAGGTTCACTGGATCCACCAACACCACGCAATCTTATAATTTTGTTGTTGTGGTCCATTGATTTTTCTTAGCAAGGAAGCTCAAATGTTTACCTTTTGACTATGAGAAGGCAGCAGAAGATCTGCAAACGGCGACGCATGCGGGTCCGGGAAAGCTAACAGCGCCAATGATCTCTCTAACTCCGTGAGCGCGTTGCGGTCATTGGAGCCTGCCTCGGCAAGTGTGGCACTTGCAAATGCTAAGGCCTCTTCAGCTCGTCCTCCTCTGATAAGTTCCAGGAGTTGCAGTTGCTGGAACAGTTATCACTTCAGCTGAGATGAATGTGGATATTACAGAAACTGAATTTCAGCTGGGATACTGAAGTAGATAATATTACCACAAATTCTCTCAATGAAATGAAAATTATATTAGCATAGTTAGTGTGAAAAACCTACCTGTAAATGGAAGTACAGGAATCTATCATTGTCCAACAGCTCAGGATGAAGTGCGTTCACCATGGAAATAGCCTCTGGGATGCGTCCAGTCTGCACAGCTTCACGAATGATGATACGCTCGTCGAGGGAACTGCAAAGTGGTGGTTCCTGGAGTCCAGCCTCTTGTTGGAACTTCAGAGCTGCTTCCTTGAAACCCTCTGTAATTTGCGATTAAAGGTGTTGGTATAATATATGAAGCTACGCTTTTAAATGTTGAAATAGACTAGGTCTGCTGTGTTGTTTAAATAAGGCTCGTCAAAACATAAGCTACAACAAAGAAATTACTGAGGAACTAGTGTTTATGCGTAAATGTGTAGGACACATGTCAAATATGTATCAGTTTTTTTAGTAAGGTTTTTGTATAAATTAAGGCGCATAATATAGTTTACCTGTGACTAAATAATTCATGATCAACATGTTCATATCAGTTCTTGATATGTAAAGGTCGTCGGGCTGTTTTCGATCATGGTGTTTCCTCTCACTGTTTTCTGATGTATTATTGGTAGTACTATCGAAGCTCATTGTCACTTTTTGCAATAATTGATCACGGATTCACGAATTATTGAAAAATTTATCGAAAATTTTACAAGCCACCACCAAACCCAAATAAATATGACAAACAGAAAGAGAGAGAATGGAGAAAAAAGGAGACAGCTATGTTGGTTGAATCGAATGGCAGGTGTCATCATTGTGTCAACAACGCTTTACAAATCGGTCATTGAATGAACAAGATTTAAATGAGCTGAGTGAGCATTCATACAGTCCGGCAAGTATAACTTGGCGGGTCTGAAGTGAGCTGTTCGATCGTTAATGGCCAATGACTGATGGAAGATTGGCCAAACGGCTAGCTTCAGACCCGCCAAGTTATACTTGCCGGACTGTACTTGAAAACTCTGCGTTGAAAACCCACTATTGACAACCCGAGAAATCCAACTACCAAAGACTTGTATTCGATGACTATTGCAACCAGCCTTCGTCTAAGCACAAAACACAATAAAAAAGCGGCCAAGTGCGAGTCAGACTCGCCCATGAAGGGTTCCGTACTTTCCGTAGCAGCAAGTAACTGTAAGTTCATGTAGTTCGTTGTTTTTAGGGTTCCGTAGCCAAATGGCAAAAACGGAACCCTTATAGATTCGTCATGTCTGTCTGTCTGACCGGCCGTGTCACAGCCATTTTTCTCCGAAACCATAAGAGCTAGACTGATGAAACTTGGTGAGTAGATGTATTCTGGTTTTTACACAAAAATAGAAAAAAAACTATAAATTTTGGGGGTCCCCATACTTGAAACTGAAACTCACACTTTTTTTTTTCATCGAACCCATACGTGTGGGGTATTTATGGATAGGTCTTCAAAAATGATGTTGAGGTTTCTAATATCGTTTTTTTCTAAACTGAATAGTTTGCGCGAGAGACACTTCCAAAGTGGAAAAAAGTTGGTCCCCCCCCCCTCTCACTTCTAAAATAAGAGAATGATAAATCCAAAAAAAATATATGTTGTACATTAATAAGCAAACTTTCAACGATATTTGGTTTGAACGAGAACGACGAACTACAAAAACCTTTATACTATGTTAATTGATGTTACGGAACCCTTCATGGGCGAGTCCAACTCGCACTTGGCTGCTTTTTTTATAATATTTGAGTCGATTGACTAAAGGGTAAATTGTAGTTAACGATTTAGGACGTATTCAAAAAAACTACTTACTAAACCTACTTTTATTGCCTCTAGGCAGGCTAACGAATGACCGGTGATATGGTCACATGACTCTCATCCCTCATAACCTTAGACAATTAGGTTAAATTGTCTAAGCTCATAACATGCCCGTACCACGCCAGCCTGTTGCTCCTCACGTTTTCTGTAACCAGTGCTACCCCTGATGTAATATCCTCATGCCCTTTGCCATTTTCCGAGAACTACGTTACAATACGTACATACCATTTCTTCTACCAATTTCCTCCGTTTTGAATTCCTACAAATACTAAGGAAATAAAACTTATTTTAATGTGTTTAGCTAATTTATTTCAGTTCTTAAACGCCAATAACCTACTAATAATGAGCCGATAATACAATTCAAAAAAAGATCTATCCTATTTTCATTGAATAATGCTTGGTAACAAATTATACGTTTTTGTATTCAATAAAAAGATTACAACTAAACAATATTTCTAAAACGAGACCCAATAATGTCCTGCGCCTGCGCTCGAGCGCTAACTCCGTCCATTGTACTAGCAGCTGACACTCTCAAGGCGAGTCATTACCGAGAAAAATAACTTACAAATTTAAATAAAGCTAATTTAAAGTAGTAATTATCTAGATATAAGCCGTGTATCAGGGAGTTCATTTTGATAAAAGAGTTTAATAGTTTATCATTATCGGCTAAGATACCGTTAAAATACGAAAACTTAGAAGATAAGATTTCCAAAGTAACTGATACACGAGGCTATATTTCTTTCGCTACAAGACAGTAAATTATTAATTACCAACTACAACTACATTCGACAACACGTAAAGAAAAATAAGAGTAAAAATTAATGATAGGTACAAATCAAAAACAAATTATGGCTAACTAATTCGCGTTTGAGGACAATAATTGAGGCACTCTGCGTGAATTTTAATCAGTTAAATACTAGGTTACTAGAGGTTCTTTCGTTATTTTAGGAATATACAAAATACAATCAATAGACACTCTGCTCCTGTTTTGTTAGTCGTTTAGTCCACCCGTCACGTTTCCAGTACGAGACAGGACCAAAGTAACTTTACTGCATCGCCTTATTGGCACCCGCTGCTTCCGTCCTCAGTCTATGAACACAACTTCCAGCAAACCTTACCTAAAGCATTACAAGCTAATTATGTGTATGTGGCATCAACTAAACCGTGGAATTTCCCTGCAATCTGAACAAGTATTAAAAACTTGTGCTAAACTTATGAGTCATAGTCTATCAAGGTCTTCTAAGACCCCTCGTGAAATGCAACCTAATGTTGCGTTAAATAGCACTAGAGTGCGTTTTCTTATGGTCCTTGTGTCAAGTTTAATTTAACTGATGCTTACAAAAATCTGTCCTTTAGTGATGCAAGTTTACTGTAAGCTTATTACTGGTTGGTGCCAAAGTGATCAAAATCTGAATATATTTTTCAGTACCTAGCAGGGGTATACTCAGTTATTACAGAAATATCCATGCATGTGCAAGGTCAAATAATTAATAAATAGTTATCTGTTTCACAATAAAGATCGCAGACCAAATTCCACTAGCAATCACAATGTCTTGATTGTTTCAGGCATCTTTATATTCCTGAATATAATATTCACATATACCAAAATATGTTTGTCTTGATATACTGCAGTGCAGTACCGCATAGCCGCTTTTTTATATTAGGATAGATCTGAAATATAAAAAAATATTGTATTATAAATAAGAATTCATTCTTATATTCATGTTCATATTTTTTTTGATAACTAGCTGATGGAACAATCATATTAGCCCACCTGATGTTAAGTGGTATTTAGGCCTGCTTCATGGCTTGACTGCTATTAGCAGGGATAAAGCACAGCTCTCAGCTGAAAATCTAGTCGAGATTAGATATCAACAAAACAGAATCAAGCAGAAAAGAATAACCGAGTTATGAGATGAATGAGAATAAGAATAACTTTCTAATGTATTCTTCTTTTTTATCGTGTCACTAGTTCTATCGAAACGTAGGGCGCCCACCTACCAGATGGACCGACGACATTGTTAAGATCGCAGGAAGTCGGTGGATGGAAGGGCTCAGAATCGTTCTTCCTGGAAATGTGTAGGTGCCTATGTCTAGCAGAGGACTTCTTTAGGATGATGAGATTTCTATCGAAACAGTGTGTTAAATAGATTTTATTCTACGTGTGCGTCAAAGAGTATCCTTCGTGGCTAACAAGCTAAAAATTGCGGTTTGAAGCTGTCTCGCACAAATAGTTTGTAAAATGGAACAACTCTATGAACTGGAGTCACTTAAGGATGTCTTTGAGACGTTGAGTTTTTTTTTTTTTAACATGATATAGACCATCCTTTGGCTTCAATCTCACCTGATGGTAAACGACGATGTAGCCAAAGATGAAGCAGGATGGTTTAGAAGACCTGTTCACTCTTGCCTTGAAGAGGCCGAGATTGTATTGGTCAGGAAAAACTGTCGACGGCAATAAATTCCATTCTCTGGAGGTTTGCATAATCAAGGTGGAGCTCAAACGCTTAGTGCGAATGAGTGGCATGCTAACCAGGTAGTTCGGCAAGCTTAACATGCGCACTTGATGTTGACAGGTTTTTCCGCAAGTAGGCCGTTGCTGGGCCCTTTTTGCGTGACCCTTGAAACGTGTTGCTCGAACTTTTTTAGGTTCTACAACACGCCGGTTTCCTCACGATGTTTTCCTTCACCGTTTTGAGAGTACTGGCATAGTGCACATCAATTTTTCGACAGAAAAACTTATTGGTACACGAGTGGATTTGAACCCACGACCTTCGGATCGGAAGGCGGGGCCACTACCACTAGACCACCAGTGCTCTACACCAGTGCTAACCAGGTATGGATGGTAGTGAGCCGTGCGTCTGCTAGTCCTATGGTCCTAAGGAAGGGTATGTAAATGTAGAATGATGTGTAGTGGTGACTTACAGCTGGGCGCATGATCCTGATGCATATGCTCAGCGTCCATACCGAGGGACATGCACGTGGACGGCGGGGGTCTGCGCTGGACCTGGAAACGACGATAAATTATAAATTTATTCATATAAAAATAATACACGTCAGGACTAAAAATATAAATTCATGATGTACAAATAAAAGGGTACCAGTACCCGAAGTTGGAGTTTTGGTACCACATTTCGTCTACCAAATGTTGTTTTCGTATGAGCACGTGTCTCTCTCTTTTGTATGGAAAACTGATAAGACAACAACTCGCTTCGATCGTTTCTATGAAACGTGTTTTTGCTGTCTCATCTATCATACAATAGAAAGAGACAAATAGGCGAAATTACTACTATACATTTCGTAGACGAAATGTTGTAAATGAAGTGGGACTTGCCCTTCAGTGCTCTCTTTTTAACACACATTCATAGTGTGTCCTGAAGTTAGTAGTTACCTGGTCTAGGTTGAACCTGACGAACGCCTCGTACTGCTCGGCGAGCTTGGTGCTGAGCGCGGCCTCGTACTCGTGCCGCAGCGCCGCCTCCTGCTCACGCAGCATACGCTCGCAGATCATACGCACCTGACCATATACACAACACATCTTATAACAACACTATTAGCAAACAAATACTCCGTGTGCGCAGGGACCATTTGCAAAAAGTAGCTAGCAAGCACTGGAGAAGAGCCGAAAACTGCGTTCAGTGGCGCGTCTTTGGAGAGACTTACGTCTAGCATTGGACTGATATAGCTTGATGATGATGACTCGACATCTTGACAGAATACCAGCGCATAGCTTCCTCACAGGAGCTAGGCATTATGCTGAGTCAAGGCCCTTTTGCTGCAGTAGCACACAAAAACACGACGCACTTCTCCAGTATCATTGTATTGTTTGTATCTTTCTTCTTTTAGTGTCCTTGTTTTTTACTGGTTTATGTGTGCTTATGTAGTAAATTAATAAATGTCTGTCTATATCTACTCGACGTGGCATAAAGGCAGACAACACAGAAGAAATAATTATATTGACTGGCCTCTCAGCTTAGATGGTAGTAGATCTGCCTTCTGCCACAAAGGTCGTGGGTTCAATCCCCACAGAAAACAAATATTTGTGTGGTGAACGCCAATGTTTTTCTCTGTCTGGGTGTTATATTGTATTTGTTAAAACAATAAATATACCAAGTATTTTATTGAGTCTCAGTCGAGCCTCAAGCATAGATTTTTGTCATTTTTCAATAGAGAACTGACATAAAATCTCTGTGTGTGAGTGCTTGAAGCTTGACTCAGACTTGAGGCACTGTTTCTGAATATGGGCCTAAGACTCAAAATCGTTTGTCATGGAAATGTAAGACAAAGACTTCGTTATGACTTATGATGACGAGCTAACAATAGAATGTACCTGTTTGAATGTGAACAGCGCGCGCGAGGTGTTACGCGGCTCGGGCTGGTGGCTGGCGGCGCGATGCGGCGGCGAGGCGTCGCCCTCGCTCCCGCTGGAGGAGGAGCCCGGGCCCGCGCCCGCCTCCACGCGCAGCTGCCGCCGCCGCTGCAGCCGCTTTATCTCGTCGTAGATCTCCTGCACTAGCCGCTCTGACACACAAAACATACTTATATTATTAGGAAGAAGGACTAGGCTGAATAATAAACTGGACCAATTTCAAAAAATATCTCACAAATAATGTTATAAATAGATAGATAGAAAATACTTTAGCACACCACATAAAATTAACAAGGGAATACAGAAAAACATCAGTGGAATACAATGGGCGGTCTTATCACTAAAAGCGATCTCTTCCTGACAACCAGATGTTATAAATTTTTTGGAGCTGAGGCTATATTATTACTATGTTTTGACCATTTCTTTCCTGTGGATTACGCTGACTAAGCTGTCAGGATGGTATAGATTTTGGGCAAGCCTATTACATCTATAAAATCTTGTCCCCTACCACCACTTTAAAGCAATAACAAATACTTTGTGTATTCTAAACTCCTATAAAATCAGTTTTTATAGATATGTTACTAAAAATCTAGACATGTTATTTTATCTACAGATAAACAAAATACAGAAATGCACATGAAAAGGTGCTTCACACAGAATCAATATACCTAGGTATAACATACATAACATTGTTGTCTCCTAGCCACCTGACTGCTTGAAAAACTAACAATAACAAAGAAAGTTTAGCCATGCAGTAACGTAACAAAAAATATTACCTGATGTTTTTTGTTAGATTATGAGGGATACACTTTTTGCATCTATAAAGCCCAGCCATTTCAAGTGTTGCTTTGCCTTATTATTATTTTTGTTAAATATTTTACTTGGTGAAGTTCTAGAGATTATTGGAAGATTTTGGGGAGACTTTTGCCCAGCAGTAGGACAGTGTACAAAATTATTCCACAATATGGTATCAAAAGATTTTCATGCAATATTTTGAAATGTGATATATATAGTTCCTATCAATAACAATTGTAGTCCTCTTGGATAAGAGGAAACAATGTAATTTGATAAGTACAAGTAGATGTAGCAACACTACAAAAACATCTCAGATCTAGTTCATGGCTTTGTGTGGGGTACTTGAAAACGAAAGTAAGCACGAAATTGCACTTTTGAGTTTGTTGTATCGTCAGTTATTCTTGCAAAGTCATTTCATATATGCAAGAAAGCATTTTGTTTTGCAAAATAAGCAATTCACTATTGTAAGTAGGTAGTTAAAATAATGAGGGTTTCAGTTTCATGATTTCACAATGCACAATGTGCAGGCATGCAGGTCATTGTTGGTCCTCCCACACACATGAGCAAGCGACAATGCACTAAGCAAATCACCACAAAGACTCCACTTGGTAACAAAAACCAAAAGAAACAACGGACATGAAAAAAATTCACGCAACGGTCTTCCTTCACGCATCCCCTGTCTCGCTCTATCGAGATAAAAATATTCATGATTGGATGAAAATTATGGGGGTCGTTTTTACAGCTGTTGAAACTCTGAACTAATCGTAGAAAATTAGAGATTATATGCACCTCGAGAGGCAAGTCCACAAACGTAGAGACGTAGCGGTTTATCGAACAAACAAAAAATAAACAAACCTGGGGTCAGTTTAGCAGGTGCAGAAACGGCTTCTCCAAACGCAGATCTGTTCTCAGAAACTTTAATTCCTGGACTTGTACTCGAACTCGCTGCAAATGGAGCACATCGCCGTCTCTTTGCAGGCATCTGGGCCATGGACTCCCAGTCCAAATTCCTCTTCAGTGTAGCGCACGCCATTTTCTTTTTACGCCCAGTCGATGTCCTCTACCTACTCAATTTTGTTTGGAATTTTTGCTAATTTCACTGACGCCGTAAACCGTCAAAATATTAATTTATCTAGACTAACACTATCTTAGCAATATTATATATTGGTCTTGTATGTAAATTTATATGAGGATCCTTCGAATTACGAAGGATTATTTATTGTCGTATTTTTTGATTCTTTCACTTGAAAATATTTATTACGAGAACGAGCAAGCAATAGCCAACCACTTTTCACTGCTTTCAATTTTTTTATTTTGACATTTGTTTTGCTTTTTGTTGCTAGCTTCAGACAAGGCACAACGGCAAACGTACGAATACACCAAGCACCAACATAAGAAAATTAGCTATCATACACAATTTTTTTTTTCTGTAAGAAAAACACTTTGCCCCAGAATCTACACAATACACAATCAACCTACGCCATCAACACAATAATAGAGAGGCTGGAAGTTAGCTATTTTGCGAATCTTTGTTAATTTTATTGGCCATTTACGCACGAATGGCTAACTTCAGGCAAGCCAAGTAAATATCATTCATTCCCTGAAATTGATAGCAATATTTTAAGAATGGCAATATAATAATAAGTTGACTGACATGACATATGACATGACAGCTGATTTCGCAATTCGTTTGTAACTTCCATGTAACTTCACTTCACTTCTTCAGAGGCTTAAAAAAAAAGTGTTTTGTTGATTTGACTAATTGATTGTACGCCTGTGTGTGAGTCATCAATCACATAGTTCAATTTTTCTACTTTTCTATTTGAATTCGCTTCACGTAAATCAGATTTTCTTGTTTATTGGCAAAACAACCTACCTGTGATTTTGTGTTACCTATTTTGTAAGGCATTCCACATGGGGAACGAAATGTCATCATCTGCAATGGAGAGTATCCTTTTATAATCAATTTCATCATCTAACTGCGTGACCATCTGACCATCAGTATCATATTCCAGTAGACCGTAACCCGACGAACAAAATGCAGTTATCTTCAAGGTATTAAGCTTCCCGAGGTCCAAGTTTGTATAGAGATTTTACAACAATCCTGGTACCTGGATTTCAATGCATAACTTTGTAGGTATGTCCCGTATCTTTCACGTATCAGTTTCATGTGCCTGTTACTAGACAAGTGCCCATTCCCTTCAGATCAGATCAATGTGGGCATCTCTGTGAGAAGGATATGAGATTCTCTTCCTCAAAGTCACTCACTCAGACATATTAATAAATAATAATAAATATTGTGGACAATTCACACAACACCTACATACCAACATATTATACCTAAAGTAAATTTTGTGTACTTATCATTTTGTGTGAATAATAAGCATGGTTATTTCTAAGTAGATACCTGTATTCCAAGTATTTATCCTTAACTTTACAACCAGAACACCTGTTTAATTTAAAGTTTGCTGTAAAAGAGCTAGAACGGAATTCAAAGAAATGCGAAAAAGAAGAAAAGATGGAGAAGGAAAAGGCCAAGAAGGCTATTCAAAAAGGGAACATGGAGGGTGCTAGAATACATGCAGAAAATGCAATACGACAGAAGAACCAAGCGTTGAACTATCTGCGAATGTCTGCTCGAGTAGATGCGGTGTCTAGTAGAGTACAAACTGCATTGACTACTAGAAAGGTATTACTTGGTTATTTAAGATATTTATTTACGCCTTTATCATTAACCTTATCATCAGACGTTGTTTAGAAGAAATAGATTTAAGCAATAATAACGCCCATTTAACCACTAGTTTCTAAAGTATTCTTCTTGTTTTACCTTTTTATTTCTTTGTTTTCTACACACCTTGAACTGTATCCTTGTGTACTTTCATCATTGATCATTATTATTAAGATTGCTAACTTTTTATTTTTGTCATCGTTAAGTTACATTATTACTTTTCTATATTCATTTTACCTCATTTATGTACCCATTTATCTTTTTATTCTAAGCATTTGAAACCTTGAAATTTAATAGGTATTGCGGAGGAGGGCGTTGATGTTCGCGACACAGTTTTTAACTCCTGCAAATTTCATCGTTTTCCATCTGTTTCTGTTCCATTTGTATTAAGATCCAAATAAAGAAATTTTGATTTTTGATTTTTATTTTGGTGTACAATAAAGTGATGTTCTATTCATTCCATATCAGGGAATATCAGGGAAAAGGCATTATCACCCACCTTATTTTTATATTCTCAGGTCACAAACTCCATGGCCGGGGTAGTAAAAGCGATGGATGCAGCTATGAAGTCAATGAACCTCGAAAAAATATCCGGCTTGATGGACAAGTTTGAGAGCCAGTTTGAGGACCTGGACGTCCAGTCCTCTTACATGGAGAATGCAATGTCACAGACCACAACCACCACTGTGCCACAGGGTGATGTGGATACATTGTTGCAACAAGTTGCCGATGAAGCTGGGTATGTTGTTTGACATTTAATTTATTTACAACTGGTCAAAAGAATAGTTGAAGAGGCTTACAAGTTTGAGGTTTAATTTGATGTGGACTGGGCAAGACATTTTGCTAAAAAGGATGACAGCAGAAGAACCACAACAGTCAAAGTGCAGTCTTAGCAATAGGTGAACATGCTAAAGACATCACAGCCACCTTAGCCCCATTAACGCGTTGTGTTGCGTTGGCGCATCGCAAAGTATAAATGGGGCCTTAATTAATTACCCAAGATTACTTTTGCACCATTGATCATTTATAATACATTTTAATATTAAAAAGTAAAGGCCTTATTAAAATTCAATAATTAAATAAATGATAGAAAGGAATTAGTCAAATAAATAACTATAACTTGGCATAATAAATAAGTCAAATACCTAACAATTGATGATGGTCTGGGTTCTAGAAGCTGGTTAGATTAGATACAAGAAAAATCTATAATATTTTTTACATCGAACTTTCCTAACACTTTATATTTATGTTTTCCAGGTTGGAACTAAACATGGAGCTGCCTTCCGGTGTTCCAAGCACGTCAGTGGGTGCGTCCACCGTGGTCTCTCAGGAACAGGACGAACTCACGCAGCGACTCGCGAGGCTACGGCAGGCGGAATAACACGCCTTTCCATTTGTAAATATTGCTTTTAAAAAGCTGATCTGTACCCCGAATCTGAATTGCGTTCTCTGTTTTTTGTGTAAAACGCGCCCGTTTTCAGAGTAAGTTTTGTATAGGCTATAGCCGCTTGAATCACCGCCGATCGCGCGGCCGCCGCCGCCGTCCCAGAAATAATTTTTCCCGCGGAAATTTCTCACTTTTTTTAAATTTAATCGTTCTAAAATATTTTTTGTTGGTGGACTCATCGTTTTTTGGCTGCAATCCATGGAGGCAGGCATCAGGCTAGTTAATGTACAACCACTTACAAAATTTTTTTTGGTAATACAGTACCATGGACGCAAGTCCGTTCAAAAATATGTGGCACTCTGTTATTATTACTGGGACGGACGTACGTCCCGCGGTTATTCAAGCGGTTAGGAGAGTTGACTACAAAACTTTGGAAAATTGGACTTGTATTGAATGCAACAAAAAATTGAGAGTACAAATCGGACTCTCCACTTGGTGCATGTAAATTTAAATTAAGTTGCACTATTCAAATTGTACAAAAAACGCGTGGGACAACTTAAATTTTACGTTTTGGAATGTTTATGGCGCGTACCAACCTGATGCATAGGAAATAACACAGCATTTTACAAAACAAAATTGTATATAAACACTCAGTAGGCACTGCTGTAGATATATTATTGTAATTAAGTACCCTTTTGGAGAGTATAAACAAAAGTTAAATCATACAAACTTATTGATAGCACTGTAATTTATATTGTAGAACTGCCGTAACAGACGTTTTATTTGAAAATATTGATTAGCAAAAAGCCAGAAAATTATCTGCTGTGTGCAATGATAAAAAAATAAACTATTTTCCAATACTATTTTTTAAGTTTTAAATATTTTATTACAAATAATCCCCATGTATATTCTTTTCACAAAACTATAGAATTTTCCTTTTATGATATATTGTCAATACTGTGATCATTTCTCTAACAGAGTTTGTTCTTAGCGATAATGTAATATTTTGTAAAGTATCTCATAAAATTTATTAATAAATCTAAAAAATGTTTCTTTTTTTATTCCGCCTTTATTAGGCCACCATTTAGTAGGTATGTATATTTTTTGTTAAATACGACTTCTGTGCCCACCCCTTCAAAAGAGTGGCGGACGTGTTCACAGTCCAATGCACAGTATAAGACAATTTAGGTGGGAACAAAAATTGATACAAAATTTCCATTTAAATTGTTTATTCAACGAAAAGTAGGTAACGAGTTGTGACAACAAAATCTGTAAAGGCCCTAGTACACATTTGCCTGTGCTGGGCCAGGCTCCGCCAATGCACAATTGTAGACCACGATCACTTGGTGTTCACACATTGGCGCATGGCTCATTGCTGCCTGGCAAACCAATTGCGACGGACGTCGAAGTAATTACGGCTGCGGCTATTTACTTTGAACGATCAGATTTGATTCAAACTTTGCACACCTGTCAAAGGTCGATGACAATGCAATAATATGAAAAAAAAAAATGAAAAAAAAAATATATATATACAAACTAAAAAATAACGCTGTTATAACTAATTGAACTAAAAAGTTAAAAATAAAACTGTAATAATCAATTGAAAAATTTATATTATTGTACAAAAAGCGTGGGGGGCTTGATTTTGATTGTTGTAAATATTTTATCAATAGTTTATTATATCTGAAGTTATTATAAAAAGCACCCTACGCTTTTTTGTACAATAATATAAATTTTTTCAATTGATTATTACAGTTTTATTTTTAACTTTTTAGTTCAATTAGTTATAAAAGCGTTTTTTTTTTAGTTTTTAAACTATAATTTATTCTATACTGTTTACAAGTATTACAGAACGCAACACAAAAGTGTTCTATCCCGGTCAGCGGCCGGTGACGAACTGAACATTGGCCGATTGTGTAAACACCACAGGCCAGGCTACGCCACGATTCCTTTGAAGTGTGCCCAAAAAACCGACAACTCCCCGATTGCGCGCCATGCTTGCCGCCAACATACACCAATACCCGCCAATGTCCGCCAACATACACCAATACCCCCTGTACACATTGGCGTTGGCCTGTAGTGGGCCAGCATAGGCAAATGTGTAGAGGCCCCTTAAGAGTAGTCTAACTACTTTGGCTTAAAACTAAAACAAATACGGCATCAGCTGCCTTGAATACTGAAGTTGCGAGATTATTTGGTACATCTTGAATGGCCTACCTTATAAAAATCCCTGAGAAGGTAAACAATGCCATTTCTTACCACTGAATGTATAATACTAACACGCCCAGTTTAAATTTAAGCCACTTTTAGAATTACATAATACAAGTACTTGAAATAATAAGCATGTCACATATTTTACTAATATAAACATTTGTTTTTTTTGTATTTTGAGGATTATTTCTCGAAGCACTGAACAACTTTCCCTGGGACCATCATTATTATTTTAACCATCGTCTTAGCCAACAACGCAACAAAATTTGAAGCTTTCGAGAAATAATCCCTATAAACAAACAATATCCTCTTTAGAAAACTCAATTTGTATAACAATACTCAATACTTACATTTAATACATTTATTTGCTATACACATCATGGTTGAGTTTGTATAGTGGCGGTATGAAAATGTTCGTCGATTTTCAACTTGATTTGTTCAACGTATCACGATCACATACTACCTATTGAAACTAAATAGACAATACACCGATATGTAAACGTCACAAATTATGTCAAAAAGTGTTCATGATCAAGGCACTGATGCAAGCGAAAACCGACTCTATGGTGACGAACATTTTCATACCGCGACTGTACATACATAGTTCCTAAGTTTGCGCACATCTAGGCGATTGCGATAAGCTAAAACGCTGTCAACTATAATAGCTGTCAAACTTGACAGAGTTTCAGCTGATCGCCATCTCCTAGATGTGCGCAGGCCTTTAAGTGTAAGAAGGTATAACATGGACCCTGCAGAGAGTACAACAAACATGGAGGCAGGCCGAGGTTTTATTGAATTAAAATTCAAGATTTCAATAAATGTCTGCTATAATGAACATTACAACTAAAAACCTTATATATTGAATACTAGACTAATGGTAAAAATAAACACAGACTGTATCGACCAGATAGATAGAAAAATAAATAAATTGACCTCCAAGCAAATCACATCAATTTAGCATCCCTTCTAACCCTTATATTAATGATGTCACAGTGACCATTTCTTCTCCATCCCTTATCAGCCCTGCTATTCCTGCAACATGGCTCATTCGTTCAACTAATTAATAACTCAAGAGGATTCAGCGATCGCCTGAACGAGTTTTGTAGCAGGAATAGGTAAATTGGGTGAAGTCCATTTATTAATCTTTTTGTCGAATTACATAATACTAGTTATAACCGGCGGCAATAAACGAATAAGATGGCAGCACTAATAGGTACCTTTCACAGATGCGTAGTGTGAGTTAGTGACACTAATTACTTTAGATATCTCTCACTAACACTTGTATGGGGTATCGATTTTCGCCGCTATCCAAGATTAATTTACTGGCGTGGGATAAATGGCAATAATGACTTAGTAGTTGTTACTGGCAATTATTTTGGGCATGGGTTTGTCGCCTTCGAAAACCAGTCGCCCTCTGGTGGATGCCTTCGGTCAACTAGTCACCCTGGGGTTCTAGACAAGATTCACTTTCTGTATGATTTCTCTCATTTTCTGAGTGCTAGTCGCCCTAACACCATTTTTGTCCACCGCCGCCTTTACTTCGACGTCAACAAGAACGAGAGTATCTCGGGCATCAAAGTAACGTGACGTGCAGTGGACAGGCGGTCATAGTAAATGTATGCATCAGTGTGGCACCTCAACATACATGAGCTGCTATTAACCTTCCTGGAGGACATCAGATGGCCGAACTAGCAGAAACCGCCACTCAAAAGGGACAGCGGAAACCAGTCCGCTCATCATATAACAAGTAAATGTATGTATCGCCACTTCGGCGCCGTCATCTCGGTGACGTCCCGGTGTCGGTGGTGGACAAACGGCCTATGGCCGGCCGTCGTTACTGGTCGCCCGGTGCGTCCGCGAAGGAGATCTGGTAGAAGATCCACTCCTCGAGGAAGGAGGGCACGAAGGCCTGGCACTTGCGGAAGGTGACAGCCGGCTTCAGCTTGCTGAGTTCCTGCTCGTACAGGACGAGGGAGTCGCTGCAAATGGCGCCATTGCCCTGCGATAGATAACAAATAATGCTCACATTGAACCCTCAAAATTGTCTGCCTATCAAAGTGGAAAAAAAAAGTTGCGGTGCCTTAACAGGGTTTATGTTTCAAACTAGTGTACTGTATCATATAACAACTTGTGCAATAAATTATGTTTTTTATTAATTTTAAAGGTTTGCTAATAAATTATGCTATTTAGAATGCTTGCCTGTTTACATTAGCTTTAAGTTGCACAAAACCGCTGTACAGAATTACTTGTGGTGCAACTTCCTTCATCATCATCATCATCTCAGCCCTGTATCACCCACAGCTGGGTATAGGCCTCCACTTCCTTGGTTATTCCTAACTGCTCTACGACATGCGCTTTCTTGCTTTGGACAACATAAACTCGGTAACATCACAAGTTTTTTCGGCAATACGCTCAACTAAAAACGTCATATTATGTACCAAAACTTGTTCTCGTTTCCACATTTATGTTTTTGTTGGAATCACAGAACAAAGTAGAACGGCCATGTGGCCGGAAAAGTGTCGCCAAAATAAATGAGCATGCTCCTTTCAAGCAAACAAGAAAAATGCCTCGCAAAGAATTACTTTCCGAACAAGATAAAACATGGAAATACTTTCTTATCATCTTCCTCTTCTATCCTCATATTTAGTGATATTTTAAATATAATAGTGGAAATGTAAAACTGGCGACATCGGCTCCCATACAAACGGCGAATCATGATCGCATTTCTACTGTGTTCTTTATTCTGAGGTTGGAATGATACTCACATGCGTCATGAACTTGCCACCCGGCCTCAGTATCTGGAAGGAGGCTCTAAGTATCATAGTCATGAACTCCCAAAGCTCGCCGCACGCTGCCTCCGAGATGGGTATGTCGGTGAGGTCGCCGAATATATAGTCCACCTTTTTGCCGTCTTTTATAAACTTTGCGACTGTCGCCATGCAGTCGCCGATTATCACCTTGAAATGGAGGCCAAAATTAATAATCTAACGACTTGTTGGACGAGTTTTTTTAACATTTATAAGTTGAGTTGACATTTGAATGAAACTAGGAGCCAAAATTTAATTTAAATGAACGGTTCTTTTACGCAGGCATTTTATCCAAACGATAAACGCCTTTACTGGGCGTGGGCGTGCTGATAACTTTAGTGACTCCTTACAAACCCCACTCGAAAAACGGGCTCGTTCTGCACAGAAAGCAGTGAGACAAGACTCAGACTAGGCACACTGGTATCCACCACACAAGTTAAGACACGAAAGGAAGCTATACTATACAGGGTGTCCCATAAGTCAACGTCCAGCCGAAAACGGATGATGCGCCAAGTCATGACAATTATCAGAAAAATATAAAAAAAAATATTTGCCAAGTAACTTTCGAGTTATGAGTATTTTTAAAAAACAGGAAAAACTGACACCCTGTGATGATCTTTGAAGTCCTGTGACTACAAATATTAACTTTTCACAAAACTTTTTTCTGCAACGTAAGCATGAATAACCCTTCTGTAAATTACAATTCAAAATTAAGCCATAACTGCCTCAGTTTTCAATGAAATCGTGGAGTTTTGGCCAACGTTTCATTTCAGATAATTACATCACCCAACTTTAACCGTTTGTACCGCAAAAAATATGTACTACACTATCATGGCATGTAACTTTAAAAATTGGCGCATTTATCCAGAATTCCAAAATGGTATAATACTTGCTAGAGTACTCCTTAGTTTTGGAAATAAAAAATGTTTTTTCAACTAAACCGGATTTCCATTCAATTTTATTTCATGAGATAAAATGTTTGTACCTAAAAGGTTTTAAATTATGGACTTAAAATGCCTACGCTGCGTTTTAAATCGTTCACAATTTACAAGTACAAGTAAATACCATTTCGACAATGCAAGTAAACAGATAGAGCCACCATCTTGTCGAAAGAGTAATAACCATGGGTGTTCAAGTAATTTGTTAGTTTTAGGTGAAAGTTTGAAATAAAATTCAATCATAGGATTTCTTCAATCGTGATTTTAATTTAACTACATCAAGGATTTACAGCAAATGTTCAAACTGTTAGCCTTCAGCAGTAATGCAAGCTTTACATTTCCTTAAAAAAAATCAGCTGTCTGTAAAGTCAGTTAACTGACGGCAGTTGAACGTGACAACGTCATACAGCTGTCTACGCGGGCGCATCGCTCACTCAAGTAGGAGAGAGACCGATGTCGAACGCTGCCGAACGCGGAGGCCGATTGTGCCTCTTAGTCGCTCGTTCCGCGCTCTCACTTGCACTTCAAGTATTAAATGGAACGCCTCAGAGCGAGGTAACGCCGCATGAGTCATGTTTTTTCGTACGAGCAGCCGGCTCCATCGAATTATAAGACGTTGTCACGTCAAAAACCATGTAATAAGACCGGCGACTGGCGAAGGCAAACTTTAGATTAAAATCACGATTGAAGTAATCCTATATTATGAATTTTTGTTTTGTTGTTATAAAATTAAAAAAAACTATAAATTTTGGGGGTCCCCATATTTGATTTTGAAAAACAATGTCAAAAAAAAAAAAAAAAAAAAAAAAAAGTAATCCTATGATTGAATATTATTTCAAACTTTTACCTAAAACTAACAAATTACTTGAAAACCCATGGTTATTACTCTTTCGACAAGATGGTGGATCTATCTGTTTACTTGCATTGTCGAAATGGTATTTACTTGCACCTGTGAATAGTGAGTCACTTAAAAACACAGCGTAGGCATTTTAAGTCCATCATTTAAAGGGTACAAATATTTTATCTATTGAAATAAAATTGATTGGAAATCCGGTTTAGTTGAAAAAACATTTTTTATTTCCAAAACTAAGGAGTACTCTAGCAAGTATTATACTATTTTGGAATCCTGGATAAATGCGCCAATTTTTAAAGTTACATGCCATGATAGTGTAGTACATTTTTTTTGCGATAAAGACGGTTAAAGTTGGGTGATGTAATTATCTGAAATGAAACGTTGGCCAAAACTCCATGATTTCATTGAAAACTGATGCAGTTATGGCTTAATTTTGAATTGTAATTTACAGAAGGGTTATTCATGCTTACGTTGCAGAAAAAAGTTTCATGAAAAGTTAATATTTGTAGTCACAGGACTTAAAAGATCATCACAGGGTGTCAGTTTTTTCTGTTTTTTTTTAAATACTCATAACTCGAAAGTTACTTGGCAAATATTTTTTTTTATATTTTTCTGATAATTGTCATGACTTGGCGCATCATCCGTTTTCGGCTGGACGTTGACTTATGGGACACCCTGTATACTATCAAACTCGTAAAATAAGCTATACCTCATAATTAGGTGCCTTCCGGCGTTCGAGAACGTCTCCGCAGATGGAACTCATATGCTTGTTGCACGCGTCCATCACCATGGCGTCTATTTCCAGCATCCACACGAACTTGGGCTTTTCCTTCAGCAACTCGTACAGAAGCGCGCCATCACCGCCGCCTGCGAATACAAATACCCAACTAAATAATTTACCTCGAGTTCGGGTTGTGTATGGAGACGCAATTAATGCTCTGACCTATTTTGGCTATTTTGCGCCACTTTCATAGACTGAAATTATTTTCAATTTACGTCCGCAATGCAAGTGCTCTTTAACAGTGAAGGAAAACATTGTGAAGAAACTCGCGGCTTAGTCAATATATTCAGCATGTCTTTTCCGTGGATTAGGCCTACTTACCTTACCTGACAGGATGGTATAGGTGCTGGGCAACCCAACATCTAATAATCCTGTCTCATAAGCACTATGCTCATGTCCCGTAAATAGGGACATGAGAAAACAAACAGTTGTCCCAGATTCTACATAAATCATTTACAATAGGCTAAGGCATAAGCCTGTTTATTTTTTTTTTTACTTTATAACTAAGTCCGAGCTCACAATGTCGCAATACAGAAAGCCAAATCATCATCATCATCAGCTACTACTGGACAACTGTACTACCGAGTTTCAGTAGTATATTAAAAATTAAGGATGATCAGAACAATTTACCTAATATCACAATTTCTTTTCCTTCATAATTCTCTTTGCCTTTCTGCATCAGAGTTTCGGTATACACCAAGTCAGCCTCAGATATATCTGGAAACAAAAAGGATCTAGAATAAATACTTATTGGTAAAATTTGGTAATATATTTATAATTATAATAATGTATTCTAAATTCATAATAATCTGATATTTGCAATGTTAAAATCTATCATTAAACTGATTTAATTGATATTTAAATCAGTTATGCTTTAAAATTGCAAATATTAAAAGTTGAATACATAATAAACCTTAATGCCTATACCTATTACCTATACATAAAAATTTATTCCAAAAACCTTGGTCTGTCTCCTATTGCCAAGAGAGGCTTACACGGTATGTATATGTACCTTATTTATCATGTGATGACTATAAATATGTTAAGTCAAATCCAAGTTTATGTAGTTATTAATGATCAATTTGAATAATGTATGTGCACTATGCCAGTACTCTCAAACGGTAAAGGAAAACATCGTGAGGAAACTGGCGTGTCGTAAAACCTAAAAACACTATTAATAAGTATGTGTGCTTACTTTGCAAATCATCTAACACTAGCATGTTGCCGAGACTCTTGGAGTGCACAATTTGTATCTTCTGGAACTCGGACTCATCCTCAAATACGATTCTGTCAATGTCGTATTCTAGTAGTCTTTCATCTAAAACATACATTTTATTTTATTTGTGATCAGATAACTAACATTTATGTACACTATGGCTATGTTTAATTTAGCACATAGGCAAATTACAATATTTTATATGGAGGATGCCAGTTAAAAGTTATTTCTTAGTTTGAATTAGCCAATTATTTCACCAAAAAATTTAGATTCAAATGTGCAACCAGCAATTTTGCAAACATTATGCAGTAAGTTAGCTCTGAAGCAGATAAAGCAATTGTTTAAAAAAAATTACCTGATGTGGGATAATATCTTCCAAATAGGCATCTTTTCAGCGGAGCATAGGCTTGAGATTTCAGAACATTGATGTACTTCCTGAGTTGGTTCTCTAGTACTCGAGCAATCTTGCAAAACACAATTAGTTATTATGTTTATTTTTTATTGATTCATAAAGCCATCACAGAAGACAGATGTAGCTATGCTCCTATGAAAATGTGTATAGTCGGATTTTTAATTAGACGATACCGACTGACAGTTGCTAATGTCACTTTGTAAAATAATGTTGCTACATTTAAAGTCGGCATTCAAGTTCGGCACACTAACTATTCACTAGAAAAACGAGGCAATTTCATTCATTCAGGAGTTTTTTAAATCATTCACTTTGTCACAACACTATTTTTATTTCATCAAAAACTGACAACACAGTAAACGTCAGCTAGCTTCGTCTAATTAAATGCATAAATCCATGCAACGCCAAAAAAAAAAAAAAATCGAGTATAGTTCATAGATCTGTAATCTGTGATGTAGAATATTTCACATTATGGCATCCAGAATACTAACCATTAATTATTAATTTTGTGTACTAGTTAATCCGTGTTTTGTCACATTTGTTCTAGTTGACAATTGCATGTCAATGCAAGAGACAAAACACGGATTAACTAGTCCAACGCTACGCCAGGATTATTAATAAGGCCCATTGGATCTAAGAATATGTTATACTACCCGTACTGAACTTTACTATCTATAAGACTAAGTTCTATAAAAGATTACAGCAACATGCTGAAATATAATATAAATATCATATGTTGATCTTTATTATGTTCATCCAGGCAAGGTGCCAACGATTTGCATTTGGCACAGTTTCCATCAAAAAAATATTGTGTTTGTTAATATTTTTTATTAAATGTCTCTAAGTTTAAGTCGTAGCAAAAAATGTACAATTTCATTCGGTAAACGATGTTTGTTTATTTCGCAGTGAGTAGTGATTAATAATAGGTATCTAGGTACCTACATAGGGCTTACCTTGAGGTTAATCAGGGGTTCTTGGTTTTCTTCCTTGTAAAACTCTATGTTCATCGTAATAAGACCGCGGTCAAACAATCTTATCGATACAGTTAATGCATTTTTTCCAGTTAGAATCTTTAAAGAGCCGCCTTCTAGTTTAATATCAGCAGCTAGAACAAGATTAGGCACGTACTCCTTGAGGACCGTCTGCAGCTGCCCAAACACAGCATTTTGTCCACTCTCATCCCCCAAACGAGCCGCATCCAACGAAAAGTCAAGCATTAATGTTTGCACCGACATTATTGCACGGAAATACACTTGTATTATTTATATTTGTAATGCCGGACGGACTGCCCATTCAGCAAAAAAATGGCGAAGGGAGGGAATGCGAACTAGGCTTGTTGAAAAAATATCGATACATCGATATATCGATATAATTTTTTCAATATATCGATATTTTTGAGCGATATTTAATAATTCGATATATCGATGTATCGATATAAAATTCTAAGTATCGAAAAGGTATAAAAACCGATATTTTTTTCAGACCAATAAACATTTTAAGATTAAAAAATCCCAAAAAGAAAATACTTTTTTTATACTATCATCTTTTAAAAAAATATATTTTATGTATTTTTTGTTTTTGGTCGACTTGATTTGCTGTTTTATAGTTTGGTTTTTAAGTTGGCAACTCTGTTAGTCAATTTCAATTTCAACAGCACGAATATTCTCTGTCAAGTCAAATCATACCGATATATCGATATATCGATATTTTTTCATAAAAATATCAATATCGATATCGATATTTTCAAAAAACATCGATACGATATATATCGATACTTTATTGCATTTCCGACATCCCTAATGCGAACGAAATCGGCGAAACTTTGACTGACTGACATGACCACAGAGCACATATACTCAAGAGGACATGACAGTGACGTTTGACATCAAAATTGAAAATGACATAACTGAAGTTTTGTATTGTGTTGCTAGCCAGATACCAGGGTCATATAACTTTGTTTGAAGCTGTGAAGACTACAAAATATGGAATCGAAGTGAGTGAGGGAGAAGATATTGAATATGCAAGAGGAAACGAGACAGAACAAGAAAAAGTTACCATTATACAAAAGCCTTGTGATGAATATCAACAATCGATGAAAACGATTATTATTATCGATACGAACTTTATTTTCTATTGTTAAATTTACACTTATTTTAATTAATAAATTACTAAATGAAAAGTTTATTTATTAGTTTATGAAAAACCTACACATTAATAAGCTCAATATTTAAAATAATCGATTATTTTCAACAAAGTGAGATGTCAAGAATCGAGATCAATATTTTGATAGATTTGTTGGATGGCAACCCTAATTTTAACAAAATGTCAACTTCATCTGAAATTAAACAAAGTTTTTGTTTTTTTGTTCGAGTTTTTCAGTTTTTCTAGAGTTTGTGATGAAAGCTTCTACAAATACATATATGTTTACTATCTTCTCCCCGTCGTATCTGTTTGCTTGAAGCAACAACACTGTGGTTGAGACTAGTTAGTAAAAAAGTGAGAAATAATATAGTGACCTTGTGTGAGAACAGTTCTGAAGAGAAAACAAATAAAAAATCTGTTCTTGTCCAAATATATTTATTATGGTTGATTTGAGATCTTGCCTACAATGTTCAATCCTGATAGTTATTACTATTTCATAAATAAAAACAAAAAGTGAATTTACGATTATATTGTTGCGGTTATTGACAAATACTTCACGTTGAATTTGGCTGTGTTAATAATATTATAGTAATTGTACTTCTGTTTGTTATACAACAATTTATGTATTTAGATTTTAGACCAATAAACGAAGCATCATCATGATTTCGTTTTATTTTATACCTACCTATAGTATTGCAATAAAAGTGGGGCGTAGGTAGGTACTAATGTCAAACTACCCGCCAACTCGCCAGCACTCGCAGTTACTGTGGGATCCCTAATAGATGGCGTTAGCGTCTATGCGATATTTCGTCTACACTTTTTAGGGTTCCGTAGCCAAATGGCAAAAACGGAACCCTTATAGATTCGTCATGTCTGTCTGTCTGTCCGTCCGTATGTCACAGCCATTTTTCTCCGAAACCGTAAGAGCTAGACTGATGAAACTTGGCGAGTAGATGTATTCTGTAAACCGCATTAAGATTTATACATAAAAATAAAAAAAAAACTATAAATTTCGGGGGTCCCCATACTTGAAACTGAAACTCAAAATTTTTTTTTTCATCGAACCCATACGTGTGGGGTATCTATGAATAGGTCTTCAAAAATGATGTTGAGGTTTCTAATATCGTTTTTTTCTAAACTGAATAGTTTGCGCAAGAGACACTTCCAAAGTGGAAAAAAGTTGGTCCCCCCCCCTCTAACTTCTAAAGTAAGAAAATGATAATACTAAAAAAAATATATGTTGTACATTACTATGTAAACTTTCAACGATATTTGGTTTGAACGAGATCTAGTCAGTAGTTTTTTTTTTATACGTCATAAACCGTAAACCGCAATTTACCCTTCGACGAACTACAAGAACCATATTATGTTACATCAAGTAACATAATATAAAGGTTCTTGTAGTTCGTCGTGCTACGGAACCCTTCATGGGCGAGTCCGACTCGCACTTGGCTGCTTTTTATGTATGGAGTTGTGGTTCTTCTCTCGTAGAGAGTATTATATTCCTTGGCCAGATAGGATATAAATATTTTTTCGAAACAATAATAATAATAATAAATAATAAATATTGTGGACAATTCACACAACACTACCCAGCCCCAAACTAAGCAGAGGTTGTAAATGCTTATCTACTTATTATACTCTTTGATGCTTATCATGAATCAGTAATTTGTTGAACCTTCTGCCTGCAGACTAGATTGAAAATTCGCTCTAGACTATTTAAAGATAGCTCAAATTTAAGGCAGTCGTTGAGGAGAAGGTAAGGAGTTTCGGTAGGGTAGGTCGGGTCAGTTGCTGGCTGACATGCTGTTGGGATTTAAAAAGTAGGTTCTTAATTTTAGTGGGCAACACCATTTCTATCCGTCATTCTTTTTAATATAAATTCCATCGTGAGATTCTTGTGAAATGGCTGGAAATAATACTGAAGAAGTAGAGGTGGGTAGCTAAAGTTATTCCATTCAACTAAATTATGAACTACCTGTTTGTTAGCGATAGTTTTCAATACTTCCTTTACTTTAGTTGGAATCTGCTGATGTGGCTCGACTTTCACTGTTTCATTTGTTTTAGTTTACCGTATATCCCTGTAGAATCGTCCTTGTGACCCGAAAATAGAGCTGGAAGTGAAATAAAATCTGAGGAATAGGCTACTGCGTTTAGCTTTTATCTTCTAACTGTTACCGTGAAGTGCTTGTAGGTTAGGTTTGGTGTAAAATGACCTGTGTTTTCAAGGGTACTGCTGCGGCTGAAACCAAGACCAATAGCACCACCGCAGAGGTGCCGCCAGAGTTCTTGATCAAACATCCATTGCAAAATACCTGGAGTCTCTGGTTCTACGACAATGACAGAAACAAAACATGGGAAGAAAACTTGATAGAACTTACAACTTTTGATACTGTTGAAGATTTCTGGAGGTGAGCTTCTTGCCTGTAATTTCCATGGGCAGTGTGCATTTATTTATTATTTACTATTTCCAAGCATGCCCATATAAATGCACACAAACTTCATGTCTGAAAATTTAGTAAATTAAAAAATATATTTTAAAAAGTGTACTTTCACAATGTACATGGGTATTTGTGTGTGAATACTTTTCTTTTTTATTGTTTGCATCAACAGTTTAATGTTAAACTGTGCTTGTTTATATTTCCAGATTATACCACCACATCAAGCTACCGTCTGAGCTGCGTCAAGGCCACGACTATGCGGTCTTCAAACAAGGAATCCGCCCCATGTGGGAAGATGATGCTAATAAAATGGGAGGCCGGTGGCTTGTCAGTCTTGAAAAGAAACAACGTAATTCTGACCTTGATAGATTTTGGCTAGATACTGTAAGTTGTGCAGATTTAAAGTTATCGAAAATTGTTGGATCTAGCTTTGATATATTTTTTTTTATTACCCTATTTTGTCCCACTGCTGGGCAAAGGTCTCCCCCAAAGACTTCCACTTATCTCTCTCTCGAGCCTCCTCCCACCATCTCCTCTCAAAGGTGTCGATATCGTCCCGCTAACGTTTTCTTGGGCGGCCCCGTGACCGCCGCTTGATATATTAAACTTAAAAACTATGAATGGGGCAACCTAGAGTGTTGAGCCACTGGATACCAACACAGACCGTAGGCTTTTTGTGTTCAGAAATAGTTTTTCCAAAATGTCTTATTAGTTCAATGACCAAATGTTTTTTTCAGGTCCTACTACTAATTGGCGAGAATTTTGAAAATCCTGATGAGATCTGTGGAGCTGTAGTTAATGTCAGAGCAAAAGTTGATAAAATAGGTAAAGTTTTATAGCATGTAGCTCACAGTGCTTCATACAAGTCGGCAAGTTTATAATGCGCACTTGATGTGCGGGATGGTTTTTCCGCAAGTAGGCCGCTGGTGGGCCCTTTTTGCGTGACCCTTGACACGTGTTGCTTGAACGTTTTTAGGTTCTACAACACGCCGGTTTCCTCACGATGTTTTCCTTCACCGTTTTGAGAGTACTGGCATAGTGCACAAAAAATTTTTGACAGATAAACTCATTGGTACATGAGTGGATTTGAACCCACGACCTTCGGATCGGAAGGCGGGGCCACCACCACTAGACCACCAGTGCTCGTGCTTCATACAATACCAAGCATTACATTTGGAAGGTGTCTTCCGTTTTCAAATATAAGAGTGCACTTCAAAAATGAATTCCCAAAATTGTCCTATTATGTGCTGTGGGAATATTGTGTGTATACTAAAAACAAATTTGTTTAGGTATCTGGACTGCAGATGCAACAAAGCAACATGCTACTATTGAAATAGGCAGAAGACTTAAAGAGCAACTGGGCATCCACGGCAAGGTGGGCTTCCAGGTCCACAGAGACACCATGGTCAAGCACAGTTCCGCTACCAAGAATCTTTACACCGTTTAGTCACTAAACCATATTTATAACCAGTTACATAAACAGTCATCAGATAGGTCTAGATTTGTTGGCAATAAATATTTTAATTTAAGACTGAACAGATCTTGGAGACAAAATTATCTGATTGACTGTTTTAATTAAATTTCTTATTTAACAGAAGTAGTATTGTTTAGGTTGGTTGTCTTGTGTTATTTGTCAAACATTCTGCATTTTAATAAAACTTGATGACTGTTTGAATTAAGTCTGCTTGTAAAGTGCTCTTACACACTTGGTGGTTTAGAATTTTAGATTTGCTATGTATTTGTTACATAACATTGGCAACTACTGTTTTCACCAAGTATGTTTCAGCTGTAAAATTGAGCTTGAGTGTTTATTGTAAGTTATATTACTCTAAGGCCTCTGTGCTTGAATAGCCCAGAGCCTTAAATTGCCTATTATTAAAGATACCTTATATTTTACACATAACAGATTAATAATGTACACTTATTATGTATTGTCGTGCTTCAGATATTATATTTTAGTTACATGGATAGTTATAGTATTGTAAACTCTCCAACTAAAACATGTTTGGGTTTCAGACTATGTTGTCTGCATGTCAAAAATTTTGGTAATTTATAAAAAAATTGAAC
Source organism: Thera obeliscata (assembly GCA_947578465.1). Taxonomy (NCBI): domain Eukaryota; kingdom Metazoa; phylum Arthropoda; class Insecta; order Lepidoptera; family Geometridae; genus Thera; species Thera obeliscata. Next base: position 13,095,148 of record OX387912.1, on the reverse strand, counting down.
AAATCATTAGTATTTTATTTTGTTAATTGGTTTGGTTCTAATGGTTCTAGGACCTCCTGCATAACTGTACCAGTCGAGACAGTTTATTCCAGTGTAGGTATGAATGTAGGTGCTATAGTCGGTTTCTATTAAAATAATCTAGTCTTGGTTATCAGAGAATCCAATTAGCAGTCTTAATGGATGGATTATTTCATTCGAAAATAGGTATACCCGCATATTCTGGGAACTCCCCACAAATCGGCAACGCTGGCGGTGGGCGACCCTCTATTTTCCCTTCGGTGCTGCCATCTTGAAATAAGCTCCTTCAATCGGCAACGCTGGCGGTGGGCGACCCTCTATTTTCCCTTCGGTGCTGCCATCTTGAAATAAGCTCCTTCAAAAGTCGCGAATGGTGATGTTGCGGAGGTCGCGGGATTTCTAGACTTATTTTTCATGTAGGTACAATAATAGTCTGTCTACTGTAGAACCAGAGTAACTCTGCCAATTTTTTCATCTGATAACCCCAAAAAGATTTGTCTATGGTATTATTTTATAATGATTGTGCCACGGATATTTTTCGAAAAATATTCATTTTTACAATGGATAAACCAATAAAAGGTGCAGGTGAAGTGGTGCTGGACCTATTATTTAATGTGCTTAATAAATATAAGGATATAAAGAAGCAAAACGAGGTCTGAAACATCAATTAGGTTGTCAGAACAATGTTTTGTGTAGGTGTTTTGATGGTCGACCGTCGAACGAAACGTAATATTAAGATAAAAATTCATTTCAAATTGTCAAAATACATTTTAGTTTTCTATGAAAATCTGTGGGGAATCCAGGTTTTCATCTCCCCAAATGTGGCCATGGTTTGTGGCGTATTTTCATTTTCATTGGCAACCCTAACTAAAATAACCTCTATTTTACGCTAGTCGTAATCTTTATTCATTAGAAATTAACACTACAAGTTACAAGGGAATTTCCCTGATATTACAATATAAACTACATAAAGTGACTCACGCACAGCCAGCACAGCACAGCCTCTAGATATTTTGTCAGTTTAATTTCAGTTGCAATCATGGGAAGCAAGAAAAAGGGTCGAAATCAGAACAAGGTATGTGTAAAAACTTGCTAGAACTAGGTACCTATATCAGTTTCTATTAGACGTCTTTAGTAGCCCTCCTAGTACATTATGTTAAATTTACTCATATTTACTCATAAAGCCGATATAAGATTTAATAAATTTCTTTTTCCGATTCAGTAATAATGAGTAAGTATCATCGATCTAAGTATTATAGTTATGGTATGGTACCCTACATAGTGGTTATTAGTCCCTGATGAGTTCATCAGGCATTTTCATTGCATGCAACGTAAGCCGGTAAACTCGTTGCGACTTTGCTTGCTTGTCATGAAAATGAAAGTACTTTCACAAAATACATTCTTAAGACTTTCCATCCATCCAGTGTAGATATATTAAGTATAGCTTTTTTTTTCAGGCTCGAGCGAACAAAGTTGTGGAGACAAATAAGAAGGTAGAAGAGCCAACAGAAACACATGTAACCCCCTCTGCTATAAAGCTTACGGAGACAGAGGAGCAAACAGACAAGCAGACAGAGGATCAAAATGGTACAATCTTACAATCACCTACAATTCAAGCATCACTTGCAAAACCATCTATACCTTCACCCGATAATATTGAAGTAGTAAAAGTTGAAAATCAAAACAAATTTTATTTATTTGAGAATTCAAAGAAAGAAATACTAAAAGAACAAGTTCCTGAGGTAAACCATCCTGTTGAGAACCTACCTGAGGAAAAGCCTTCCCTAAAAAACTTTCCTGAGTCAAAAGAGGCAAATCCTCCCTTAAAAAATGTTCCTGAAGTAAAAGATCCCGTTCAGAAGCCTCCTGAGGTAAAGCCTCCCCTTAAAAACGTTCCTGAGGTAAAACCTCCCATTGCGAGCCTCCTCCCTGAGATAAAACATCCCCTGGAGAACACATGGGGGTTCTGGCTGTACACCAATGAGAACAAGAAGAATTGGACTGAAAACCAGAAGAAGCTTACCATGTTTGACACGGTGGAAGATTACTGGTGGTGAGTTCTAACAATTACAAATAGAATAAAAGTATATTCATATTCATTTATTCCCAAATACATTTGTGTGTGTATGTATATTATATCCACAATAATAATGAATTGTGGAGTTTTTGGGGTGCATGTGCCAGCATTTTATTTAGAAAATTAATATTACATAATTCTTCATAGAATAACTGGATTAAAAGAATCTCTCAGGTTTGATTAGACATTATTATTATTTTTAGTATATTGTGATGGGACATGGCTGTTAATTATGAAATTAGAAGTTTTTTTTTTACTTCAGGTCATCCAACCAATCAAAATTTAAACCGGTTCCCAATGCAATTACATTTTTATTCCTGTCTCAGTTTTTCGGGATAAAAAGTAGCTTAATGTAAGGTAACATGGCCCCCTAATATCAAATCCTCCATTCACCCTTTTTGTGCAAACAGCTTAGTTGTACTTTATGAACAAACTCCTTGCAGCCTGTAACACCACGAATAGTTTTTGCGCCGACGGATTATTAGAGCTGTAATTTTTGAACAAACTCTTTTCCGCAGCCTATACCACCATATAAAGCTGCCATCAGAGCTGAAGGTTGGCCAAGACTACGCCGTGTTCAAGAGCGGCATCAGCCCCATGTGGGAGGACCCGGCGAACGAGAAGGGCGGCCGGTGGTTAATCAACATGGACCACCGAGACCGCGGCATGGATATGGACCGAGTCTGGTTGGATGTGGTAAGTTCGGCAAGTTTATCATGCGCACTTGATGTGCGGGCACGTTTTTCCGCAAGTAGGCCGCTGGTGGGCCCTTTTTGCGTGGACTTATATCGGCTATCTGGTTCCCATAGAACAAGCTCTGCTTAGTTTGGGGCTAGATAGTGTTGTGTGAATTGTCTATAAATATTTATTAATATTTTATATTAATTAAACTCCAAATAAATAATATTGATGATATTCCAGGTTTTGCTGATGATCGGTGAGAACTTCCAGAACTCTGATATGATCTGCGGCGCGGTCGTGAACGTGCGTCAGAGGAAGCGAGTCTGTAAGTACCATTACAACGCTACTAGCATCCGGCCACGGCTCCGCTCGCGTGATACAATCAGCTGCATTGGAATGTATACAGTTATTACATTTTGAAAAAATTATGTACACAATGCTAGTGCTCTCAAACGGTGAAGGAAAACATCGTGAGGAAACCCGCGGCTTAGTCAGCTCCGCACGTATTGACCATGTCTTTCCTGTGGATTAGGCCGACTAAGCTGTCAGGATGGTATAGGTGCTGGGCAAGCCTATTCCATCTAAAAAATCCTGTCCCAGGCACTATAGCGTCCCGTAAGTAGGGGCATGAGTAATCACCAGTTGCCCCTGACGTTATATAAATCATCTACAATAGATGCAAAAGCCTGTTTACTTTACTATTACATTTTATTTTTGTATTTCGTTGTTGCTGAAACGCTGTCATATTTGACAGCGTTTCAGCTGATCGCCATCGCGTGCGCCGGCCTTAAGAGCTCAAAAACGCGAATAACGAATTGAAACAATTGAACAAATCTTTGAGTTTGTGTACATTTTAGAGCAGCTGACTTTATTTAGCCCTGGTAAAAATTATATTGTGTGTATTTAGTATCAGCATTGCACCCGTGTGAAGTCGGGGCGGGTTGCTAGTTCCAGATAACACAGAAAGGAGATTCGCGACAGTTTTTAACTTTTTAAACTTTCGCGATCATAAGACATATTTATACTTTACACGGGTATTTATTACGGGTATTTACGCGATAAATACCCGTGTAAAGTATAAATAAGTTTTTAACTTCTGGGCATATCATCGTTTTACGATTTGTTCCTGTGCTTTATTTTGTTTCAAAGCGCCAGTTACATAGAACCTTACAGAAATACTTGTTCATCATCATCATCAGCTTGAAAAGTCCACTGCTGGACATTGGGACATAGGCATTTTTTTTTTAAATACACTTTCAAATGGAAGAAGCATATGACCCACCCATAAAATCGAAACACAAAAACGCTGCTTGACTGCATTTCCTGGAAGAACCACCACTGACCCAACCACCACTCATGCACCCACCAACCATCCATCCACCGACGTCCAAAGACATGTTAAAGACTCCATTTTGTCTTCTTTCCCAGCTGTTTGGACCCGGAACAAAGACGAGGCGGCTAATATGGAGATTGGAATAAAACTAAAGAACGTGCTGCGAATCACCAACAAACTTCAGTTTCTTGATCACGTCAAAAACGCTGAGCTCTTCTACGTCTAATAGCCCCTTCCCACCGGTGCGTGATATCGCGCACCAGCTCGCACGACACACCATGGGAACGGTCTCGTGCGCCGAGGTGCGCGGTGCGTGATGATCTGCAGAACCACGCACCGTAGGAAGGCAGCATAAGTAATGCTTGGGTACTTATTTATATTCTGTGGTATTCGTCGAACTTGAGGTTCTATTTCATCACTCATCATTATCATCCTGAAGTCAATTATGAGGCCTCCTTAATATTCCAGGAAGACCGATTTTTAGCCTTCCCTTCCACCGATTTCCGACTATCTTGAATGTCGTCGGTCCATCGGATGGGGCGATCCTACTAACAAAAAAAACTTTGTGCTGTGCTATCACTCCTATTATTAGACATTTTGTAAAAACTACCTTTTGTATTTATATTTAAGTGTGCCTTACCATATTTAAGTGTTATTTAATCTTAAGTGCCAATATAAGTTAGATAATAACTACCACAGAATATAAATAAGTGCTATTTTGATCTACTGGGCCCAAAACTAGTAACTTAAGTTTAAAATAATCGCGTCACTGTGATAGTACGATTTTATGTGTATCTTCCAAAGATCTCGATACCTATAATTTATCGAGGTAGGTAGCATTTACCTTATTTAAAATTTTCGCCCAATATTTGTTAAACACGTTTGCCTAGATTCTAGAAAATGATCTCTTTCAAAATTATGACCTACACTCGGAAGATTTTACCGATCGACTAAGTTAGCAACGTTCTGTGGCCAGCATTGGGTTGGGTTACCTCTAATGTCATTTTCACAACGCTTCCGTTCTTCGAAAGAAACTTCCTTATAACGACAAGAAGAATAATCAGACCTATAATGAAGACAAAATATTTTTCCTATGTGTATCTTATTGTGACTGTATCAACCTTTTCTTTTTGAGCGTTTTTCTTCCGCGATTTAATATTGAATATTAATGTAGAACAATATTGTGAGGTGTTGATAGCTGTGTTTTCATTTGACGAAATGAATCGGTGGGGTTATAACGACTCAACTTATTGCGGTCGCTAATTTTAGACAGCCCAGTTGGTAGTAGCTCTGCCTTCTACCCTGGAGGACGTGGGTTCGATCCCCACCGAGAACAAATATTTGTGTGGTGCACATAGATATTTGTTCTCTATCTGTTCTATTGTATTCTATGTATTGACAACATAAAAATATGCTAGTATTATATCAGCTATCTGGTTCCCGTATTACAACCTCTGCTTATTTTGTGGATTGTCCATAATATTTTTTTTTTATTTATTGCTTGTTTTTAGTTCATAGCCCCACCGTTTGTCCACAGTGCCAGTTTATTGTGAACATACCTTCTGTACGTATGATTTTTTGTACCATAAAATCAAAGACTAGGTTTTAATGCCGCTATCCGTCAGATAAATACATCTCAGTCTTTGACAAGTCTGTAAAGTAAAGACTGAATTATTTCTATCTGACAATTCAAATAATTATGATATTCATCGATGTAATATACATAACCTATAAGCAGCGTAAAGGTGCTGATAGACTTGAGCATTCACTTGTAACAGAACATCGAGCATTCGCCGTTTTTATATTTGTCGAACTGAACAACCAGCCGAGCCAAGCATAGAGCCAAACATTGCTATGCACATTTTCATAGAACGATAGAATGCTCGCTAAAATGTTCTCGTATTTTTCTGTGATGTAACATTCGCACAAATGCTCATTACAAGTGAATGCTCAAGTTTATCAGCACCTATTGCATAAAACACAGCGAAAAAATGGTATCAGTTTACTATTTCGTATCGAAAGCGATCCTATTTACCGAAAGCAAGACACTTCCTTCTATTGCGGTGGTTATTTTCAGTTCTCAAAAGCACACAGGCATTTAAGATGTTCGGACGTTGGCTGTGACGTTGACGTGACTGGATCATGACTACACGTATTTGGGCTCTTATTTATCTGGCCGTTTTTAAGAAGGCGACGTTCAATCTGGGTATAATACATAGTTGTCCATGTCTCACAACAGGCACTTACTGAAACCTGAATCCAGATGTTATACAGTCTTGTCAATGTACCTCGTATGAATTACTAAAGGCCTGCGCACACCTAGGCCACTGGCGTCGGCGATCAGTGAAACGCTGTCAAATTTGACAGCGTTTCACTGATCGCTACCGCCAGCGAACTAGGTGTGCGCAGGCCTTAAGTTGCAGTCGACGCAAAGATGGTTGCACTTTTTTTAAAGTCAGATTACGTCATCACTTTTGTTTTCACGTCAAGTAGATCTGTCATTACTTTAGTCACGTCTCTTTACTTTTATTTATATTTATTTTCTACCTATTTGGTCTCACTCTCCGGCCAAAGACCTCCCTTCTTTTTTCTTGTTTAATTGTCCTTTGTTTCACACGTCAAAAAAGTAATAACAGGTTCACCATGTAGCAGACGTTTTAATAAAAGTAATGACGTAATTTTGACAGATGTAAAGTGATACTATCTTAATGTATGTGACTGTACTCCTAGCTTAAGTATAACTTACTATATTGGTATTATAAATTGTTTTTCGTAATAAAACAAATGAGAAAAAATGATATCTTATTAATCTATCAGCCTAAGATAAGCACATAACTCGACAACGCCGCACAGATACCTAATGCATTAGGTGGCAAAGTATTAATTATTATTTACCACAGAACACAGAAAATAAGTATATTGTCTATGTCATCATCATAATAATCAGCTTGAAGTAGTCCATTGCTGGACATAGACCTCCCCTACACATTCCAGGAAGAATGATTCTGTCCGAGCTCTTTCCATCCACCGACTTCCCGCGATTTTAACAATGTCGTCGGTCCATCTGGTGAGTGGCCGCTCTACGGCCTTCTGATCAAAAGGTCTAAGTAGCAAAATGTCCAACAGAGAAAAGGTTCTAATGAACAGTAAGACTAATTATATAGCAAAATTACCAAGTAGCAAAACGTCTCAACTATCAGATGGTCTGTATAGCAAAACATCAGGTTCTCAAAATATCTGGATACTCAGGCGTAAAATTCAACACACATAGCATCGGAAGGGAAGCAGACAGGGCATTATTATACATGCGCCTGACTTCATCCGCTGCTGGGTATGGCCCATACCCAGCAGCGGATGAAGTCAGGCGCAGGCACAGGGCTGTGGTAGATAGCCATACCGTATGGCCATCTACCACAGCCCTGTGCCATTTTAACTAATTTCCGCCTCTCAATGATGTCAAAGTAGGTACCTACTTACACAAATTGCCAACTCAAGATTCTTAGGCCCGTATTCCGAAACAGTGCTTGAGTGTTTCTATTGAAAAATGACAAAAATCTATGCTTGAGGCTCGACTCAGACTCAAGCACTGTTTCGGAATACGGGCATAAGAATTCCTTAGAAGGTAGTCAGAGGTCGTCAGAATAAAACAAGGATCGAATAATAAAAACTTTAATGTTTGACTACAGTATCGAGCAAGTCCGGGAGTTGGTCTGGTTCCGTATCTCCGTCTCTACCGTCTCTTCTACTTTGTGGACGGTCGTCTCTGCGCTCTCGATGCCTTTGTGAATGTCCGCTGCAACAAATATAATTATCTTAACCGTGTGGCCAGGTGATTTGGAGCCAATACTTCATCTTATTTTGTTACTAGTACGCGTGTGCTCTATAAAAATGCCTATTAGGGCAAAGGGAATAACCAAATACCATAAAGAATACTAGAGAAACTTAGAAATACAACAAGAACAAGACCAGTTTGGTGGTCACAAATGCTGACCAGTTCAAAATGGAACAAATTAATATGAGCCAGTTTTCATGTTCGTCGGGGCTTAAAATATGTAAATACTAGTAGACGTGCGTGTTTAATGACGTAACAAATTTACAGTTTTTGACCTACATAATTTGTTGGGAATCCTGCGGAATCTCTCCTTACTCAATCCAAGCGAAATGCCAGTCAAACTGACAAACCTCCTTTTTTGGAAGTTGGTTAATTTTTTTTGTTGGGATTTTTTGAAAATTCGGGTTGTGTGTGTGTGTCACTTGTACCTTTATTAACTTACCAACAACATTCTCTTCGATAACCTTTCCTTTTCCCATGCACGAGTGCTCCTTATCCTTAATCGATTGGAAGATCCGTGCAAACCGGCCTTTTTCCTTCACCACCAACCCTTCCTCATTCACATCCTCGTGAGAGTGAATGTGATCCTCGCTTCTCACTATTGGCATCACTGCCTGGGTCTTTGTTTTGCCTGTATGAGGACTTGATTTATCAGACCCGCAAGGTATAGTTTCGTTCTCAGACTGGCCTGTCTCGCTCTTTTGACCGTCGTCGCTTTGCTTGCTCAGCGGACTAATGTGAGAAAGATCTGGAATGTGCAATAGTTCCGGTAGAATAGGCGTTTTAGGTGGTGGGGAGTTGGTGATATCCAATTCCTTGCCCGGCACACTCAGTATCTTACCCACGTCTAACGCTTTTTTGTGACCGTCGAGAATATTCGGGCCTACTGCCATAGTTTTCTTGAGAGTCTCTTCGACGACTTCCACTTTTTCGTTGATTTTGTGTTCCATGCCACTAAGCATTTCAGCTTTTTCGTTCACCTTGTGCTCAGCGTCGCTGACTGCATTATCAACTTTTTCGGTCATCTGATGTTCGGCGTCCTTCAACATATTAACTTTTTCATTCACTTTATGTTCGACGTCGTTGACTGCATTATCAATTTTGTCGTGAACGCTTTCCGCCATCGTATCCATTTTGTTAATCACGTTAGTGACTTCCGCTTTTACTGGAGCTAGACAAGAATGGTCTATATTTGTATCGATAACGTCGGGTGTCATTCCATGTTCGTCAAGGTCATTTATGTTTACGATGTGTGAGCCACTCACATTTGCCTCCAATGAGTCTATTGATCCGGCATCGCTTGCGTTACCATTGACATTGTCCGCGGCTGGTTCGCTGGCGTTGGAGTTCTTCACGTCTTCGATCGAGATCTCCTCGGGCTTAGTCATGCCTGGTACTTTTTGCAACGGTGGTAGCTCGGTTAGCGTAACTTGTCTGGTTTCTTCGTTGACGAGGCTGAAGTCGTTGTTGGTGAAATCCGCGTTGGAGCCTTTGGTGGCTGTCAGTAGAGTGTGGCATCCACCGCAGGCTACATTGTCTACGATGTGCCCATTCATAGCGGTGACCCGCTTGGGCCGGTATTGATTAGGGACCTCGTTCGAGTTGTCGGCGTCATCGATATCCTCCAAACAAAGCTTGTTATGACGCGATTCTCCACACGTGTAAAGTAGACCGTTGTCTGAAAATAAATTTCTGTAAATTCACAGTCCGAGTGAAAGAACGACCGCTGCCAACAAGTGGATGTATGGCACTGATCGTCGAATCAAGCCTCGATAAGCATGCCGTGCCAGTGGCAATTATTAGGCAATCAAGGTAAAGCCAGCAGTATAGTGTAGGTACCTGCTACCAACATTACTTAGTGAAAACAAACGTGGCGATCGATAAAATGTAAATTGACCGTGTGAGCTTTTAATGAGCTATTCAAGACAAAATAACTAAACTGAAAAACGTTTTGCTGATTAGGTATAACCTTTAGATAGGACATACCGTATTGGAGTGATATTTTTTGTAAACTTAGATGAAAGTTGTAAATATAAACTTACCAGTAACAAAAGCAGTGTGCATAGCGCCACACGCAACAAGTTTCAGCTGGTATCCATCGAACATCTTCTCCATATCGATTTCCGTGGGTATCGTCACATATTCCACTTCCTGTGACATTCCTAACTGTCCTTTCTCATTCGACCCGAAAGCTAGGATCTTGGACTCGTCCATGGAAAGTAGGAATGTGTGGTTGGCACCGCAACAGGCGCTTTTGATCGGTATGTCTATTGGAAGAACTTCTGGCACGTAGACCGTTGGAGCTGGGTTAGTGATGCCAAGTTTCTGATTGTCGTTGTCGCCGGTCACGAAGACGGCTCCTTTTGCTGTAGAAAGTAATATAATCAAGAAAGTGTACCTAAACCAGGCATAAGGGTTAAGAGCCTATGTAACGTAGATAAAATCTTTATTTCAAACAAATTCACGCACATTGAAGTCCAAATGGCTTGAAGGCCACGATAACGCAACCTTGTCAGTGACCTTAGTGAACACAAACGAACCCCTATAATGAAAACCTATACTTACCTACGTACCTGACAAAAGCTCTGTAAGGGTATATCCTTGGCCACCATTCTGTGGCCACAACCTCGAAGCTCCGACAACCGTTGGGGAATAAAGGTTCTCGAATGGGGACCACGAACCGGAAGACGAAGCGTAGGGCGCCCACCCACCAGATGGACCGACGACATTGTTAAAATCGCGGGAAGTCGATGGATGGAAAGGGCTCAGAATCGTTCTTCCTGGAAATGTGGTGGAGGTCTATTTCCAGCAGTGGACTTCTTCAGGCTGATGATGATGATGATGATTCTGTGGCCACCTTTGTCCATCTCCCATCGTCTCTTGCCAAGATCTGCCAAATTGGACTCAAACACGGATGCGTGAGTTACATCCCAGTAGTCAGCTAATAAGCCCTCACCAGTAATGAAGACGGTGTGGTAATACCCGCACTCGACGAATGCTATCTGTTCCATGAACTTGAGCTCCGTGAAGTTGACGCTGGAACGCGTGTCTTCGCCCAGCCCCAGCTGACCTTCGGAGTTGGAGCCGCAGACGAACACGCGTCCGCCACCTGTCGGAGACATCACAAATTATCAGTTGGCCTTCTCTGTATTTAAAGTTCTACAGGCTGGATTTATTCAAGATCTTAGTAGCACCCTCAGTACTATGGTGAGAAATTAAAAAAAATTATGCTCGCCCAGGTAAAATAAAAGAAAGATGAATCTTGTGTCGGGTGGGGTAATCCTGCTATTCCGCATGCTTTTTTCCTACGGAAATAAGTCCAACAGACCTGTCTTCGATCAGCCACTACACGCGACGCAGTGACTTGGCAAGACATCATCACTAGGAATTCTGGGTCCTAAACACAAGAGTTCACAAGACGATGCCGTCTTGCACGTTCAATAAGGTAGAAACCATTCAAGAAGACTAAATAAATCACATGGAATGGAATCAGTTTTTACCTTAGATTAAATCAAACATAAAACTACGTGACTCGCCTCTAGCGCGTGGACCGAATAAAAAAGGTTCCCGTCGCCTAATTTCACTCAGTCGCGTTCGGTGAGTGACGTAAGCTGGCGTGTTACGCAAAAAGATTATTGTTTGAAGTGGGTTATAGGTTAAGAAAATGCCTTCGTGTGCTTTTATGCGTTGCACAAATCATTCAAAAAGAAAAAACAAATCTCATGGAATCACATTTCACTCGTAAGTAAATGAAAACTTAAAATTTCTTATGTTATTTCTAAATTCATTTATTGTTTTGATCGCCATTTTGCGGAGCGAGATAGAAAGATACGTTCTAGCAATATGTGACGAGATAAGTAAGTGCCGTGCGTCTAATAGTAGCGTCAGCATAAAAATATGCAAAATCTATAAGAAAAAAAAACGTAATATTCCTTATTTAATTTAATATTGTTACGGAAAAAAGACATCTTTTATATCATTTCAACTGATAAAAAGTCGTCTTTGTTCCTGAATTTCAGGAGTTTATTTAATGCCCTCTAAATTGATTTTGCATAAAAATATGCAAAATCTATAAGAAAAAAAAACGTAATATTCCTTATTTATTTTAATATTGTTAGGGAAAAAGACATCTTTTATATCATTTCAACTGATAAAAAGTCGTCTTTGTTCCTGAATTTCAGGAGTTTATTTAATGCCCTCTAAATTAAGGACCCAAAACGCTTGGAAAATCGTTCTGCTTTTCTAGCTTCCCCAATGACGAGCAATGGTGTTCCAAGTGGTTGCGAGTGGTCCGCCGACAGCGACGTGAGCCGGGATGGCTGCCCAACAAGCACAGCCGCGTCTGCTCGCAACACTTCAAACCCGAGGATATGTATACCACGGGAAAAGAACGGAAGAAGATCAAGTCTGGTGCTGCGCCATTTAGGGTGAGACAACTATCGGGTTTTCTAGGATTGCTATTCTGTTCCAAATCACCAAATTTTCGTTCGTAGCGCAGCCTTTGTAATGTGAGGCACAAACATCTAGACATCCAAACTTGTATAAGTAGTTTTGAACAATAATGAATCAGAAAATAAAAGCATGGAATTAAACTTGCTTAAATAAACCATACCGTTTCAGAGAGTTAGACCATCCTCTCAGCCTAATCTAAAACTGATATGTTTGTACACCAGGATCTCATCGCTAAACCATCTAAGTCAGACTCTTCGGACAGTGACAGTTCAGAATCTGCCTCGGAAGCCGAAGAAAGACCGCAAAGCACATTTTTGAAAAGGAAAATGAAAAAGGTGATTGCAGATAAGAAACGACTGCTCCAAGTGAATCATAATTTGAAGAGACAGAATAAGAGGCTTTTCCAGAACTGCAAAAGCCTTAAAAGTATTGTTTTACACTTGAAACAGAAAATCTGTGAATTTGAATCTAACGGAATAAATGCAACATTGCCAATACAATGACAATAAAAAGACGTTCTCTTAGTAGCAGACAAAGGTGCGTAGTAGTCCCTGGATTAACTGTCTTTAAAAGAGCTCTTCTATGTACATTCTAGGTAAATCTTTCCAATGTCAACTCACTAGTGAGTATGGCAGTGTGGTTGCTCCCGGCAGACACCTGACAGATAGGTCCTGGTGCGCCCTCCAGCTCAATTGATTGCGGTACCGTGTGGTGTTCCATGTCTCCTGTTCCCAGCTGCCCCTCATCGTTGCATCCCACGGAATATATGACATTGTTATCTGTGAAGAATATCACATCATTAATGGCCATCTAATTGGTCGCAAAAGCTAGAGATACTTAAGCACTCACTACTCACGTAAACGATTTTGCCGTCGCATTCGTAGATATCTTAAAAACCTCAAAGCCTGTACCAAATTCATCGATTCTAGATTCACTCACTCGCCCTATTTCCGTCAAGTTCGTTGCCTTAGACAGGCTAAAACAATTCCAGTAGAGTAGACTAACAATGGTGATTTGCTAACCTGTGATGAAGATAGTGTGCGCGCGTCCACAAGCCACAAACTTGGCCCGATGTGGTTTCAGCCACTTCACGCAACTGGGTCTCGTAGTCTCGTCCTTATGGCCGAGGCCCAACTGCCCCCATGTATTGCCTCCAAACACGAACACGCGTCCATTCTCTGGAAATGGGACATGTTTAAAATTCTAGTCTAACTATGGAATGAACGATATTTGGGCAATCAAGGTTTGTTTTGAGTTTAATCTGGGTCGGGCACACACCTTGAAATAGGGCTCTCAAAGATTTAGAATTGGTGACCTTATTTGAACGCTTACGGCATATGACTGCACTGTGCTCGTCTCCACAGGAGATGGCGACCACGGGATCACTCTTGATGAAGAAGTGGCTCGGCTCGTTGTCGGCAAAGTGGGACTTGCCGAAAGTAAAGACAGCGCCGGTGTCTGCAAATGTATATCAAGTTACAGAAACCTCTGTTACAGTCTAAGGCACCCAAATAAATGGGTTTCACCTCAAAAGATTACGTTTGTTACAGCATGATCGGAATGTTTATGAATTCTTGGCGCCTCTTTAGATACACACTCGTAAATCAAACGCGATTTAGTGTCTTTCTTTTTCTAAAAGTCCCCTGGCAAACGAGTTTTTTAAATAAAGAATTCTGGCCTTGAACTTGAATCACTAGACAGGCACTGAATATGTATGCGATTCCAAGAATTCTCTTATTTGCATATCCTTTTGCAGCCCACACAATGACGTCAGTTTCTAAAACTTCCATTTCGGCATAAATTACTAGGGTGGCATCCATCATCTGACCTCTGACGTCACTAACTAAATTGTAATGACCAGTAGGTAGGGGGTACCTCCCACTTGCTTTATCACAGTGAAATGTAAGAGCCATTACAGTGGAACACGAATTTCCGGTGACCTTCCCAGTTTTCGGGTAACTCTTTATCAGATTGTAAGCTGTAAAGTAAGGTCTAGGAATAGCTAATTACCTAGGTACCTAAAATGTAATTTAGGTGTTTGAGTCTTGCTGATAATGTCGAGCTCTAGACAGAACCTTATTTTTATCGACGTCTTTACTGATGACCGAAATGCTAATAAAAATAGAGATGAAAATTAAAACAATCGTGCAAATTCATACATCTATGAATGATGAATTAGATAATGAGCGACGAACGTTGAACTACTGGGTCGAGAAAAAGATCCTACAACTTTCATGTTCTATTGGTACCCAAAGAGTGGCAGGCAACAAATAATGCACATCGGCTAATTTCGGCTCCGTAAAGCGTTGCGTGCGTCAGAAAGAGATAGCGCTCTGCGAAGGCAGCAAAGCCGATGTGCAATATTTATTGCCTATAAAAACCGTACATACCTATATACCAGATCAAAGCTGTTTTACTTTATTTTTGATCATTAAATCATTGACACATTGACACATCAATCATTTTTCAGTAAAAACATTACTCACAACAGGTGAAATCGGGCTATTGATGATGATGATGATAAATAAACAATTTATCATCATCATCATCAATAGCCCGATTTCACCTGTTGTTCAGTATAATATAAGTATACCCCCTTTGTCAGTGTCATGTTCCACGCTGTTTATAGACGGTGGTTAAACTATATTGTGGTGCAATAAAGTAAGCTAGAACTGACTAGCCTGGGTCGCGGGGTCAGTTCCCCGACATGCAATACCAACATAACCGTATACCCCGTTATTATGGTAATTAGCACATCGCAGGAAAACATGTATCTTCCCTGTCCAAATGCACTTTGCTGCTGTTTCCATTAGACGTGGTTGACGAAAGGTCAGATTTACTTATAGCTTTTAGTTCCTTGTAATGCGGATGTACCTTGTTCATTGGAGGTTTGCTGGAAAACCCACCTTCCTTAAGCTCGGGGGTTCACTTATGGGGCCTAATTCTCGAGATTTTCTAAGCGATTATTTTATTTTTGGCATTGCACAACCCCGCACTTTTTGTACGTTTTCCGTATATCGTAGCTGTCGAGGCTTCTACGATGAGGTCGTTGATGAATTACTCAAGGAAATCTGCCATTCTCTCTTCTAAAGAAGCAATAAAATAAAATTGCAAAATGATCGGGCAAGAATTAGGCCCATGGTCGTGTACCTATTGAATTTTCTATTCGAAAAATGTATGTGCACACTGCTAAACTGCTCTAAAACGGTGAACGGTGTTTTCCTTCACCGTTTCAGAGCACTTTAGCAGTACGCTCCAGAAAACCCGCGGTATGTTTTTTTCTCATAAGTGTTGACCATGATTGTCATTTCTTTGGATTGTATGGCCGACTAAATGTAAGGATGATAATGGGCTGGACTTGACAAGCACTCCTTCTAAAATCTTGTCCCAGGCATTATTCGCATTCCGTATGTAGGGGAGGGGTATGATTGAAGAGTTACCACTGACGCTGCATATAATTAAATCATCAGGTTACACTATGCAAATACATACGCCTAAGTATTTTCAATTTAATCAATAGTGTTTCATTTTGAGGTTCCTTAATGGACTTTTGAGTCCATCGATCTTCCCAATAATAATATCGTACCTACACAATAATAACGTAATAAACTTGTTTTCGCGTCTTTGTATTTTATTTCTTTGTTTGATAGACTTGCCCTAGTTTCAAACCTCTATGTATTCCTACTTCGTATACTCGTAGCATATTGGGTTCGTATTACATAAAGCTTACACCTTTAGGCAACTTTAAAAAACCAGTTGCTAGTTTTGCTCTAGATTAGAACACTTATATCGCTATCCTTTCAAAGCTCTGCAAAGCTGCGATATTTTTAATTGAAAGTCACAACTCATTAAATGTAGAGTGATTTTATAACTTATCTTATCTCACACCGAATCAGCACACAAAAATAGATCGTTACTGTTTGTCATTCAGTGGTAAGAGATGGCTATAGCTTTGTTTTTATTTTGTCAGGTTTTATAAGGGCAGTATTAAGCTCTTTGATATTCAGATATTCACCTGGTATATCGTCCGTCATGTTTTCCTTTAGCTAGCTATAATGTCTGCACACGTCCCGTCAAATCGTTGGTCAGTCTGTTCCCGTCTACTTCACATAGAAATCAGAACTTGAAGCTGGTATCTTCAGTTGTTACGACAGTGTTTACCGCGGATGGTCCGCCATGGCTACCTCCGACCATGACGGTGGTCGTCGACTGACCGCTACACTCCACGTGCTAACCACTAGCCACCCCAATGGGGTGACCCCATCGAACCTCCCCGTTCGCGTTGGGGTGACTGGAAGTGACAATGTAGCTATCAAAGAAACATGCAGCTTTTTTATTGTTTTTATGACCGACTCCGAAAGAGAAAGAGGATTTGAAATCGTTGCTTATTTTATGTTGCTTTACACCCACTTACTGATGAGCGGCTGATTTGATCATAGGGGGTTTTCACTGATGTGTGTGATACTTTCGACAAGATCTTTAGTAAGATTCCTTTGTGGGAAATACATAAACAACGCTATTTAAAGTAAAATTTCCTTGTTATTTTCACTTCAACTTCTTTTTTATTCTCTGGGATAATCGTGCTGGCAGATTAAAGCAATTTACGTGAGGACAGTCAATCTTCTATGGTTCTAAATTTACTTCCAAAATTCTCATAACCCGTTCAATGATATCTAAGTCTTGAACCAGTATTATCATTGAAACTATTGGTGACCACTGCCAATGGCCTGTCTCGTGCTGACCAGACTAACTTACCCATACACTTCTCCTCTTAGCGAATAACAGGGATGCTCCGCGCAGGTCTTGTTATACTGGCCATTGAATACTGGGTCGTGTCTACAGTTTTTCACTCGGTTAACTTGTCAAACTTCGATTGATGGTGGTCTATGAATTACTAAAAACGAAGTTTCGTAATGATATTTTGAGTTACACTGCGCGGTATATGAGGGCAGCGACAACTCAACACTGTTGAATGGTTTTTGAGTAGCCCCGCAATGTAGGTGAAACGTCAATTCGTCGTTTATCGGTTTTCGTGGCATGATCTTGGTAAGTGTAGACTGTTCTATTAAAATTGCATAAACGGTGGTGGCCTACCAAGCTGTAGTTTATGAAGACTTCTTAGTAGGTAATTGCACTGCGGGGTGTGAAATAAGCTTATGATGGAGGTACCTGAGGCCTTGAGTTTTCACCATTTTAACAAGTACAACTTCATACCCCTATTTACGCCATAATGCATGAAACAGTATGCTGTCCACACCTATACCATCCCCACAGTTTATACGTAGACAGGCTCTGATTCACAGGAAATAATTATGGTCACTGGTTTCCTAACGCTGGTATCCTTTACGGTTTGAAAGCACTAGCATTGCAATTACTTATACTTAGATAATAAATAAGAAGCTTATAGTCGATAGTTGCTCGTCTATTCTTAGCAGCAATCAGTAACGTTACATCCCTTTGTGTAAAACCGGACATGTTTACCTACATTAAGGTCGCAACAGTAGCCTAGAAGCTCATACCACCCTAGGAAGAAAACTTACCGATTACTTTTTGATTCTGCCTGAAAATCATAAAGAAACTGGTATTTTATCAGATTTTGGATAGTCTTATTCGTCATGGTAGGTAGAGCCCATCGGGTTTTGAACTTTCAAAACCATTTGAAGATATTATGCGTTTTGAAACTGCATACTTATATCGAGGAGCTCATTCAACGAAACGCGCTAAAACCGTTCGAATAATACTTTTGTAGGTAAACTTGTTTGGATGAACGAAATTTTCACTCCAAAATTTAGATTTTCATGATGGTTTTACCCGGTTTTTATGATGAAGATTACGATTTTACTTTTAGCTTCAGTTAGCCCCAAAGGTTTGCTAGAAGAACTCTTTTTAGGGTTAAACTCGCATATAAGTAGGTGCATGTCCTGTGTTGTCACTTATTTGTATATGTCTCTGTGTGTAAAAAAGAATTACGATTTTACTTAACCACATTCAGTGATTTTACATCTTCAAAAATGTTATAAATATGCGAGTGAGCTGATTGACGGTTGTCAGCATCTTAAGTGAAGCTTACGCCGCCGCTTGTTCAAGACAAGCACGTCCTTGAAATGCTCGAAGCTGAAGCGGCGAGAATATCGCAAAGCATCGCCCTTGACCGGTATCGATTGGTCAGCACTTCATTAGGTGTTATAAAAGGTAAGTTTAATCAATCTGAAGGTACCTAAGGTAATTTCCTTGTCTTGACAGATAGATTGAGCAGCGATCGTTGGACCTGCCAGTAATGAAGTCTTTCATTCGGGTCGTGATCTGATAGTCTCATGAGAGACTATGGGGTCAGGTAACAGTTGAAACTAACTAGTTACCTCACTAATAACTAGTTAGTTCGCCCCGAACTGAGATCTCGTGATGCGATCCAAATGCTCAGAAAAGTTAAGTACATAGGTACCTAGATAGTGCCACCATCATGCATTGTGTTTCGTCTACTTTGACAAAGTATTTCATTCAACAGCCATTTCATTCAATCAAATGGCCAAAACTGGACCCTCTCGAGTTCTGTTGGACAGAACTTACCTCCAACATCAGACCAGTCGTGTTAAGCTTAAAGATAAGAAGGTAGCAAACCTCTAGCTGAAAAGCAATAGCCCTTTTGATAAGTTCATTACCGACAGGTAAACGACACAGTTGGCGTGTATAGTTTATTCAGCCGACTTGCCAGCGATAAGCTCACCCTAAGGTTGGTATTTTTGAACGTTCTCGAAATGCCATTGAACTGTTTAATTATTAAACTTAATCTAAAGGTATTTATTGGCCGCTTAATTCATGGTAAAACCCAGATGCTTTGATATCGCCATCATTAGTTATGAGAAAAGGATAATGAAGGATTTATTTTTTCAGGCATCAGGTACATACGCCCGCGGTTTCACTCTTGTGGTATACCTACTCAAAAATACCACTCCAAGTACCATCTAGGTATTATGTTTCAAGTTTCATCAAAATCTGTACAGAGGTTATGATACGGATATGGATAAGAGAGATCAAACATATTCACTCATTATTTTTGCATGATTTATATTAGAAGATTGCTTTTGTATTTATTATTTAACCTGTATAGTATAGTCCCACTGCAAGGCAAAGGCCCCCAATGTTTTCCACATCTCTCGAAATTTGGTTACAGTGGGCCAATCATTCAAAATGAAAATCAAGATTGTCCCGCCATCTTCTCTGGGGTCTACCATTACTACGCCAACCTTGTGGGACCCAATCGGTTACCAAAAGAACGTCCGGCATAGTGTGGAATTATTATCCTTCTCCCTAATCTTATACAACCCTATGTAGAGTCGGCACAACATGTCCTCCTCTTCCATTCTCCTCTGTCAGCCGTCATCTCTGTATCCACTTCTTTTTTATCCATTGCATCTATCACACTCCATAGATACTTTCATTAGCCTACCTCTTCTCCACTCGGGCCAACCGAAATTTTTGGCATTGCACAACCCCGCACTTTTCTAAGTTTTCCGTATATCGTAGCTATCGAGGCTTATAAGATGACGTCGTTGATGAATTACTCAAGGAAATCTGCCATTCTCTCTTCCAAAAGAAGCAATAAAATAAAATTGCAAAATG
Organism: Thera obeliscata; assembly: GCA_947578465.1. Classification (NCBI taxonomy): domain Eukaryota; kingdom Metazoa; phylum Arthropoda; class Insecta; order Lepidoptera; family Geometridae; genus Thera; species Thera obeliscata. Next base: position 13,075,135 of record OX387912.1, on the reverse strand, counting down.
ATCCGAGATGCGCCGAGAATTAGGCTCCAGGTTTATGAAGCATTGGTAGGTAATATTGTTATTCACTGGTCATCGATCCAGATGTATCATACGTTTAGGTATAGGTAGGTAGGTGCACTAACTAGCTGGCAGCACGAGAGATCATAATCGAGGGTGGTTGGAAGCCTGGACAGCGGCATTTTTATGTTTTTATGCAAATCACACTTTTACAGGCTATTATTTTTTAGGCTACGAAATATTACTAGCAACTTCATCATATCGTGAATCAGTAAAGGTCAAAGAAGGTCTGAGGCCCCTCTTGAATAGGTATACTTACCTGCTTCGTAAAATTCTCTGAAACACTTCCGCGCTTACGCTTTTTCGACAAAGCGTGTAAAATCCGTGAAAACCCAGAAGCAGACAAAAAATAAGTGTGAACTTATACAAAAGTAAAATCTAACGGCTTTTTAACAAAATACCTAACTACATACAAGGTGTAAAAGTAGTTCACTGTATTTTCTCGGCTCTAATTCGGTTCTATGAAGTAGTATTTTAATACATTTGTATGCTTAGACAATGTACATACATACTGTATGCATATTATTGTTATTATAATTTAATATTCAATTTCATTCCACTTTTATTTTTAACCTACCGTCTTTGACAATAAGGTTGATTTTAGATTGAGCTTAAAAGCCCGTACTATGAAGAGCGGTGGTTGTTTGTGCTCGGTTGCCATGGTAACCGTATCGGCGCATCTCTGCGCTGGTAATGCTGATTCGGTCAACGGTTCGTTGAACGTCGCAGATTTATTATAATATTCACCTTTACTACTTAACCTAGCTATTTCTGGAAACATGATGAAACTTGATTTTTAGGGTTCCGTAGCCAAATGGCAAAAACGGAACCCTTATAGATTCGTCATGTCTGTCTGTCTGTCTGTCTGTCTGTCCGTCCGTATGTCACAACCATTTTTCTCCGAAACCGTAAGAGCTAGACTGATGAAACTTGGCGAGTAGATGTATTCTGTGAACCGCATTAAGATTTTTACACAAAAATAGAAAAAAAACTATAAATTTGGGGGGTCCCCCCCCCATACTTGAAACTGAAACTCGAAATTTTTTTTTTCATCAAACCCATACGTGTGGGGTGGTATCTATGAATAGGTCTTCAAAAATGATGTTAAGGTTTCTAATATTGTTTTTTTCTAAACTGAATAGTTTGCGCGAGAGACCCTTCCAAAGTGGAAAAAAGTTGGTCCCCCCCTCTAAATTCTAAAATAAGTGACTAAAATAAAGCTAAAAATATATATATATATTGTACATTACTATGGAAACTTCCAACGATATTTGGTTTGAACGAGATCTAGTCAGTAGTTTTTTTTTATACGTCATAAATCGTATACCGCAATTTACCTTTCGACGAACTACTAGAACTTCTAGAACTCTATGTTATATTACTTACTGCTACGGAACCCTTCATGGGCGAGTCCGACTCGCACTTGGCCGCTTTTATTTAATTAAATTACTTTCTTTTGTAAGACTAGAAATAATTCATTATCTTATCTAGTTTTACCTACCAACTGATAAGGCGCATTCAGTTTTTTTCAGGCAGGTGTAAGTGCCTGCCTGGAAAAAAAACAGAATAAGCCTTAGATGATTGATTAAAGGTTATTTTCTGCTGCAGTGAAAAGCGATGTTGGTGTTACAAGTAGGTATAGCATTTATGTGTCACCAATGTTCTTAGCATTTGGGCGCTTTGGCACGAGCTGTAAGCCCAAACAGCATTTTGTCTGAATAAATGAATCATCGCTTCATTTCACCTTCTTGGAGCGACGGACGCAGAGTAGTATGTTCCACATAGGACACGTCCTTGCTGGACGTGCTCTTTGAGGTAACTGTGTGTGAGCAATGGGCCGCCCTATAAATTCAGATAAGTATTCAAAATATTAAACCGATTTGACTCATATCTCAAGTTTCGTTCCATTTAAATTAGAGGTTTTCCATACAGAAATATTTATTGCATAACTGTTGTACAGAAAAGATCTTAATGGCTATGGCTAGGTAGGTACAGTTTTCACAGTTTGTGACGTACAATAAAAGGGCAATATGGGAAGTTTGTGCCCAATAACAATAAAAACAAATTATATAATACAAATTATATACCCAATGATCCAAAGGCTATGTGGGATGCTTCTCTTTTCAAAAATAATAACTCTTGACCTGAGATGACCCTTTTTGCTCATGTTTTTTTTAAATATCCCTAAAACAGTTTTATGTCTAATCAAGCCGTACAAGGAGTTTGGAAACTCATTACTGAGTAGTAAGGAGTTTCATTGCAGTCCACGCTACAACTCTATTCCTGTTTATTGTTTCAGACTGTTGCTACTCCCCGCTAGATGGCGCTGTTTGTATTTAGTGGTAAATATACCAATATTTCTAAAAACTAACAGAAAATAAATTATTGAATACGAGTACATTTCTTTCTAAGCCTCTTTCTCTCTCTCTAGAAGGCTTGCTTTTCGGCGTCTCAAGTTACCTAATTTAATTTTATAGGAGGTTTCATACTTAATCAGCTTTGCTAACTGACTAAAGACCGCTACACTGACTGAGTTGATTTTATTAATTTGTTTTATACATAGGTACATACAAATTCTACAAAAAACAAAACAAATACTTAACATAGTCTGTTGGCTTATAGGTACCTAAATAATACCTAGAGTAGGCCTGTCGGGACTCAGGGGTATGAAAAAAGGAATTCTATCATTTCCCAAGAGTGATAAATAAAACGAAAAAGATTATGATTCGTCATACATACTTAACTTATTTATTAAAAAAACTTAATTCAAACATGATTTTAGTAAATGCGAGGACTATTTGCCTACCTATTGGCAGTTGGTTTTATATTTAAGTTTAAGTTATTAACAGATTTGAAGATAAGAACTTAAAATTACTTATAATCTAACACAATAATAAAATGCCAATTAGGTTGTACGACATATTTTCAATTACTTACATAATTTTATATTTTGAAGAAATATAATTCTAATTGATAATTTGCAAAAGAAAGTTAAATATTTTATAATCGTTTAATGTAAAAATTAATTTTAATTCTTATCAAAAGCTTTATGAAATGAAATAACTAGCAACTTAAGCGATTTGGAAGATAGCTTAGACCAGAAAGAAATCGCAATAAAATTCAATAAATATTGATTAAAATTAAATGAATTTATCGCTAAATAGTTGAATTCAGAGTAGGTAAGGTACATAGGTTTGATAGCAGAGGCTTTTAATTAACCTAAAGGTACGCAAAACATGAATTTATAAAATATAGTGGGATTATTTTACTTACAGGTAAGCCTATGACGATTAAATAATTTTCTGAATTTATCTTACTGACTAGTACTTTATAAATACATCGCTACTCGTAACTACAAGCACAGCTTTGAATACATTTTGTACCTATTTAAAACATATGGAATTAAAAATGATATTTAAAACTATGTATCATTAGGTATTATTATAGGCAACACAGCTTATAAATATTATGGAATTTGAACTAGTATTAAACAATGATTTATTCCTTTTTTCCGGCGAATAAAAGAGGTTTTCTTAAACATTAAACTTTAAAAAACAGACGTTGAAGTCTGAAATTAAATCAGATCTCTAAGATTTTTCAACATACGACATGTGGTAACTATAATATACCTAAGGTATACAAGACTCTCACTGGATCTAAACACGGACTATATAATAACACAAAACATTACGTTCTGGCTGCTCTAAGGAGAAGAGAAGAAGAACAGGTACTTTTTACATAAACGATCGTAGCAGCTCAGAATGGGTTCTACGATGAGGACCCTCAGACATTGCTAGAAAGACTAATGTAAAAAGACAAAACGAAATAAGAACTTACATCTAGTATCGAAGGATGCGATTTGAATATTCGCAAACGAAGGTGGTACGATATTATAGATTCACGGTGGAAGTGTTCAGAAGAATATCAATCTTGCACCAACATCTGCCTGAACTCGGCCATTACAAATTTACGCGACTTCCTATTGGTTTCAGTAGTGCACCGGAGACACCGTGAATCGATTCAAAGTAAGAAAGAAGATTTCGAAAGGACAACTTACACCTAATATCAAAAATACTAATCCAGAACACGATGAATTTGACCTAGCCAGCGCCACGAGCCGGTCTCACGGCGATGGGTTGCGGGAACATATCGAACTCTTCGACGATGGTTTTGGGATGCAGCTCGCTGATGTTATTATCAATGGTGTAGGTTCTAGCGTGGGTGTTGGCGAGGGCTTGCTTGGGTTCGTTGACGAGCCAGTCATCACGGTCACGCAGGCGGCGGCGGCGCGCCAGCTGCTTGTTCCTCAGGCGGTGGAGGCGATCCAGATGAGACTTGATCTGCTGAGCGCTGAGGCCGGTGCGGCCTGAGCGGAGGAGGTCCGCGTTGCGCTTGAATGAGCCTTCGGGGTCGCGCCGGTTCCATGTGTAACTGAAATAAGGAAATGAATATGTGGGTTATTGTGGGAGTAACTTACCAGTCAGGTGACTTAAAATATATTCTAAATAATAACAGACATACGATATTATAGATATTATTACTGTGTAGGAGAATCTATTCGTAGCCTTCTAGAGTCACAAAACGATGCTAGCTTTGGCAGAATAATTAATAAATTAAGGAATTTAATAAAAAAATGGACACGAATATCGTTTGCCATCACTGAAGTATCGTCAAGAATAATACGTGGAACTGGCACCTAGACTCACCTAGCTTTAAGTGATTCTTGCATCGTACTGAATAAAAAAATTTTGAGTTTGAGTTTGAGTTTGAATACTTAATATTCTTGACCATAATAATTATTATTTATTTTATAACTCTGGTAAGTATTACTTATCTATTAAACTAATGACGCTATTGTCTGTCTGCCTTCTCTGAAATCCTTTTGGTTATTCGTTCAATGCTCAGGCTATGCTTATTAATTGGCAATTGCATTTATAAATCAGGTACGTGTGACCTTTACTTCTAGCGAACTAATGAGATTCGATATAATTTTGTTATTAAATAACTCCAGGTACTTAGAAACCAAGTTATGTACTATGTGATGTGCATTTACTAGGTACATAAACATATGTATGTATAATGACTTTTTAAGATCCAAAATTTTATTCAATTCAGAATTTGTTATTACATTGAAGTTTAAAGTCTTCTCGATTTTAAGTTCGTGCTTTTTTTAATAACTTTTGGTGCTAGCTGTACCAAAGCCTACATATCCTGTATAAATACTATATACAACAAACAGAGAAAGTAGGTAAGCAGCAGATTAATAAAAACTGCGCCAGATAATATGATTTACAAAAGTAATAAAATTGCAGTTAAAGTGCTTTGGGCCGGCCGAACTTCCGAAATGAATTTATTTTGGAGAATTCTTATCAAAAGATTTGCGGTTATGAGGAAAGTTTTGCGAAAGTTTCAGCTTCATTTCTTAAGTTTGCTGCAAACGAGAAAATATACCAACTGAATGGGCTCAATAACTTCCCATTAGCTATTATTTCTAAATTGACATGACGATAAAAAAGTTGGTAGAGCTGGTGACCAACATTATAAATGGAGTTGATGAAGGGTATCCTTTATCAGGGGTGCTCAAACTTAGTGTCGGCTATCTACCAGAAAATACAAGTCCCAATCGCAAATAAGTTTATGCAAACAATCCTTTCAACTGAAGAGCTACTTCTTTCAAATAATTATGGGTTTTATAATTTGTCTCCAGATATCAAGGACCAGAAATTTTACTAGGTACTCTATGCTGGCGATCGACTCGAAAAGCTTTCGCGATCAACCGTTTGAACACCCCTGCTCTATGTTATTACGATATACGATGATACTAAGATTCTGTAGGTGACAGACGTTGTCACTTACCCTGGGAATGGTCTCGTGAGACGGCTATTCATCGGCCGCGATCGTTTCCTCAGTTCATTCGGTCTCAAGCTGTTGTTCTTCGCATTTTTTCGCTGATTCTGGGCATGCGCTCTCTTCTGCGGACTCAACCTGTTCTCCTGGAGATCGAAAGACTTCGGGTTGAGTACTGGATGGCTGGTGACGTCATTGATCATATGGTCGTTCTCCTCGCGACTGACGCCCGGTGCTGTGATCTCGTTGATCTTGCCCATGCGTTGCAGGCGTCGCTGTATGTTCTTTACTTTCGCCTTCGGGACCTTGCGGAGTTTGGTTTGGCAGATGTACTTTCGAGGCTCGATGCAGCTGCGGGGTGCCCATCTAAGAAAAATATAATTCAGGAATAATTTACCCCTTTACATCTCTACAAACAATGAATATCTAATTCGTTTTAGCTATGATAGTTTTATGAAAATTGACTGACTGACTAGTAAATCTAGGGACTGTTAATACGGCACAAACGCGACCATAGCTCTACAGGTTTGACGTTAGAGATTATAATAAACCTATTTGTCAATCGTCACTGGATATCCACTAAAATTTTAACTGCTGTTACTAACGTCTTGGCACAAAAGGGAAACCGGCTTATATTTAAATTATAATAGTTTGCGTAGGTCTATCTTGTTAGTTGAAATCTCGCAAGAATTTTCCATTATTTTATGTATTTTACCTGACATTTTATTACGTCAATCATTTTTATCATCCGCAAACAAAAACGATGTTACGAAAGCAAATAAATATAAATCATGCGAAGAAGAGTAAGAGTGCTGTAGTAAAAACGTCGTCAAATCTTGTCCAGCAAATTGGAAGTCATATATTTTAGATTTTATTTTAACGTTCGTATTGATTTTGGTTTTAAGCCGTCGAGGCGTAGGAAGGTCATTTTGTATAATGGTTTTATTGTAACACGTGTCGCCATCTGGTTTATGGTGGTGGGGCACAATGGAACACAATGGGGTCGCTAAATCGTAAAGCTTATTGCTTTTCGTGGTATCGATTTTGTTTGCAAATATTGGTCGGGTTGCAGTGCAATTAGAGAGATGTAGCGGTTTAAAACTAAGCCCTATCCACCAATTTTGACGGAAAAGAGGACCCGACTAGGCAATGGGACGAGGTACCTTTAGAAGTCGCCTCATGAGATTTATAGACTTTAGCCACTGACTCGGCCGACTATGTTTTTACTTCTACTATAAAAAAAGGAAGGTATCTGGTTCATTTTCTTGCCTTACCTAAGTGTTTGGCTTACGCGTACGTATTTTTACTAACTAGAAAACACTGTAGGTGCTGATTAAAATTTTTACAGGTGATATAGAATTCGATTCATTTATTAAACTTTCTTCCTTAAATGTTCAATAAAAAGTGTTTAAAGTCGGAAGCTTCTGAACGTGATCTCTTCAAACTTGCACCAGGTCCAATCCAACAGGATTGTGATTTAGATTGAATTCCTTACTTAAGGGTCCAAACCTGATCCCCACTGTAGAATAAATAAAAGTCCCCCTAACTTTCTGATTGTATGCCAGTCACGAACACATTCCGTGAAGGCAGATTATTTGGAAAAACCTGATTGATGACCATGGTCTATTCATTCTTATTCCATAGTGATCTACGAACAGGAGATGATGTCACACTCCTCGCAATGTTGATTGATTTATATGAGAATTCTTATATCTTACTTACTGTGCGACATGGGTAATTAAAAAATTACTTACTGTACTGTAGTTAATACCTGCTTGGAATCATAGTAACGCGTAGGTAATTAACAAACGACTACATATTGATAGGTTTTTAAAGCAAATACAGCTGTATTGGTATTAAAAACAACGTGGACTTCATTGACTTCAATGGCATGATGCTATCTTGCAGTCTAGTTGCTAGGTAAGTTACCTGTAGAGCAGTTCAGGCATCATGGCTATGCAGTGGAACTGCAGCTCCTCGGGGCTCATTTTCTTCATCTTGGAGAAGGACTGGTAGTGCATGCGACGCAGCTCGCCGCCCCAACGCCAAGCGCGAGAGCTTTGGTCGTAGATGCCACCGATCCAGCGGCTTTCCTTTTCTGAAAATTAAAGTAATAGGCTCATGTCTGACTCCCTGCATAGCGATATCACTCATACTTTTAAGCATTTTCTCTATTGCTTCAGGAGATCTTTGCATAACAATTCATTTAGCTTCTAAAGTTTCAGGACTCGTTTCATGACACCAAAAACTAGGACTCGAGTTTACTAGAACAAATATTTGTGTGGTTAACATAAATGTTTGTTCTCTGTCTGGGTGTTATATTGTATTCTAAGTATGTATTTACAAAAAAAAAAAAATGTATTCAAGTATTATATCAGCTATCCGGTTCCCATATTACAAGCTCTGCTTAGTTTGGGGCTGGGTAGTGTTGTGTGATTTGTCCACAATATTTATTTATTTATTATTTATTTATTCTGATTGCTTATTGAGTTTATTTTTCATCTAAGACGTATCCAATGATTATGTCATTATCCACAAAATCTACATACCAGCGTTGTTGTTAAGAGTCTTTCGTAGGTTCCTGTCCTCCCATCTTGCCGGCACAGACAGGATACTGTCTCGGTCCTGGAACAATGTACAAATTATCATGTAGTATTTTCATTTTAAAACAAGTCAATTTGCATTCTTTCAAATCGCAGGAGTAACCAATATCTTCAGGTCATCAGATATGATTAATTTTGGCCAACTTTTGATTTTACATCTCCCAGGTGTTCCGTTTTAGGCCCAACTTAAATTTTCCATGATAAAATATCTTCCCTTTTCCAAATTATATGCCACCAGCAATATTACTTAACATAACTATCTAAATACTTGGGTGTTAGTAGGTAATTGTGACGTTGTACCGTACGTAGGTACACAGTTGGTTTTCATGTCTACGCATACGCATACTGGTTAATTTTAAAGCCTGTTCTTGCTATTTCGTGAAAGATAAAATAAGATGATTTATAAAGATTGTCTCTTTCCATCGTAAACCACTTTACGATGATTGATCAATCTTTACTGCTGCGAGAGCAGCGACTTTCTCAAGTTTGCCATTATCGTGAAAAAGTATGATTGTGAAGTCATACGGTTGCATAAGACACGCACTTCTACAGGGTTATTCATTATTAGCTGCAAATACTCAGGAATTAGGTTCAACAAATAAAATAAAAAATAATTATGAAATGATTTTTTTTAAGTTTTGTTATGAAAATCCCGAGAAAATCGATAAAGGAATCATTGGCGCCTGACCTATTTTGACCTTTGATCCGCGCCCGCGCGCCGTGATTGACACTCTGCGTTCAGTCACCGCCTGGGTGGGTCATCGTCCTGTTCTCCGTGGCAATCATTATGCAATAGCCGTAAAGAAATCAATAAAAATAAAATTTTGATACAAAAACTTGATTTTTTTTTTTATCAAATTTTAAAAAAATAATTTTATAAATATTTTTTATTCTATTTGTTGAACCTAATTCCTGAGTATTTGCAGTTAATAATGAATAACCCTGTATATTAAATTGTGTGGGCGCTAATATTTTTTCATTTTCAGAGTCGTTAAGCTTTTTATACTCACTGCTGTTGTTCAATTTAGTTTTATGCAATGCTACTATTTTATGGTTTCTTCTATCTCAAGCATTTGAAAATTAATAAACATTACCTTCCTAGTGTGAACAACTCTTTATGATAACTTGTACATACCTATCTAGATTTCAATCAGTGAAAATACGAATCGTGTGTGCACTTTCCTGGTACCTATTCCATTAAAGCCTTTCGTATGCAAAGTCGTTGCGAGTTGTAGGCATGAAGTCATCGGGAGCACCCGCTCCATTGGCAATTGTCCCACTTGCTACACTTGTGCTAACATTTCCATACATATACTATACCCAGTGTTTGGCCAGGCGGTTTCCGAGAATGTGTCATGGTTGTACTCAATGATACCCGTCGTTAATTCATTTAAGGTTTGTAAGGCCGAATTGTGTTCATGCGCTTTATTTTGCATTAAGAGTATTTCAATGGACTTCCAGCCATGCAGCTGAAATCTTTTGTTACTATTGAAACTCCGTATCATTGAGATGGTTTCTAGTAGAGTTCGTGCAGCAACATCTCTTTTGCTTTTGATGTCTTTTAATAATGTACATAAATCCATCTCCGCGCGTGATACCAAGAAACAATGCGGTTGGTGTTCAGCAAACATTTCAGAAATTACTCGGAAAGACGGAGAACAAGACGGATAGGCACGCAGATGCGCACCGCAGATTACTCAACAATTAGTATGGCATGTATCGAAACAAGAAACTAAGAAAACTGAAAGCTCGTATTCCGGAGCTCTAAACAAAATATGCTATAGAAAAGCACTATTCAAATCAATAATGTTCTTATTGTTTTCTGAGCGTCTCTTAGTTGAGTTGTCTCTTGTTGTTTTTTGAGCGTAATGCTTGTTAGTTTAGTAGGTTGTATCAACCATAGTTTAAGTAATTTCTTATTAAATACCAGGCTTCTTTTCCCATTGTATAAGATAGCTTTGTTCATTAATTTGAGTGACGTCTTTATGCCTCTTCAGTTTATTATCCACTCCATGTTGTGGAGATCGTATCTTAGGTATGAGGAACGCATTAGATGCAGGCCAAGCACATCGTCCAGGAAGCTGCCCATAAATATCATGTCCTATTTCTGATTACAGTAATTAAACTTGAAGGTATTTAGATTATGTGAATGGTATTGTACTATTTTTTGCTTCTCGCGTTAGTATGTTTGCTAGCGCCGAGGTAATTTACATTAGGTCCCTAAGAAGAAGACTAGAGAAGAATGACATTAAATTTTAAACTCTGCTTTTAAGATCCTACGCCTAAAGAATAATAACTTGACTTTTTTAATGGTCTGGGAAAACCTCGACTCAATCCAAAATTTTTCACATGCGGGATTTGAAAGAAAAAAACTCGCATATTCTACAGATAGCGCGTTTTATAGCCTAGGAACTGTTATTTTAATCTGCAGTTAAGCCGTTGTTACTCGCAGATTAACAATAATTTTACACTTAACTACGACCACCTTACAGGATTATGACTATATTCTCGTAACGAACAAAAGGCTATCCCTCCAGCTATTAATTTTGCACCATAACATTTTAAGTGCACTCCTGTTGAACCGGTGAGCCGATGCATAAAGTTAATGTACCTAGTAACTAGTAGTACAGTTACATCTACTATATGTTACTATAAAATACACTATATGGTTAAAAATGACATTTATGTAGAGAACTTTCATGTATTTCCTGTAGGCAGGCTTTGAATGTCTTGTGAAGTGCACGGCTTTCTCAAGCTTCTTATAACCAAGTTATTTATAATAACCAATGCAAGGTCTGTTTATCTGTTTAGTATAAGTAGTAATACCTTTAAATAAGGAAGAATTACAAGATGAACTACCCATTTTATTTCTGTAAATTGGGACTGACGTCACAGACAAGCGGTAGGTAACTAGGTGAACTGGAGGTGACCTACAATCTCAAGAATGCACACTGCTCACAAACTTCAACATAATTATAATATTCACAAAGAGTGGGCAGATAATAGCGTAAACAAACTAGCCGAGAGTGGTCGCAGGCGCAGCCTTGACGTCTCCATTTGCTTGGAAAACGTTACACAAACTGTTACAAAATGTTATACAACCTGCGTTAACTTTGTTTTTCTGTTTCGTAAATAAATAGAAGTGTTCAAAGCCAAGGTTTATAAAATAAAGTGCTCGACCGCAGACATCTAAATCGGCGAGCTAGACGATGCACCACTCGGAAAAGGAATGCAAGAAATAGTCTTGAAAAATAGACTTGGTCGTAAATTATTTCCGCTAACCAGTATCGTTTTGGGAGCAACAAAGATGTGCAAAAGCTTTTAGAAGATGTTTTATGGAGCGGCAAAGCATCTAAAGCTATTTTAGAACTGCGAGGACTCGTAACTTGTGAACTCGTTCGTTTTGTTTGTGAAATATGTAGGTACTGATTTGGATTCCAAAGTGATAGACTGTGGAGATACCCTGTATTTTATTGATCGTCGAGATGAACATTTTAAAATGTATGTTTATGTGTATTTAGAAATGGGTAGAAGTCAGCAGAGTAATTGGGACAGTTGAACTCACATCAAATTATAAAGTATACAAAACTTGAAAAGGCAACATCAAATTAAATCTTGATGGCAATGAGACCGAAGAATTTTTAAAACTGTTCCACAAGGAGATGGTAAAAAGGTGTACTATACAAACAGTCGAACATAAATAACCCGCAAAATTTCTGATGTCGGTTATCAAATCAAAAATCATCACATATCTTTGTAGTGTTGAAGCTATTACAATACCTATGTTCTCATGAAATACAAACACGACTTCAAACCACGAGTACGATAATGGCGAACATGAGTGGCTACACCTGCTCCATAGACACAATAATATGTAGCTTCTATTTCGGGTTAGATACCATGGCAACAGTTATTTTGAAACCAGACCTTCATTGATTTGTAGTAAGAACTATTTTCAAATAAGGGTTAATGCACTTGCAGTCTTCCTTATACAGTCAGTTGAAATTGATGGGCGGGTAAGATACATCAAACATGACGTAATAATTTAAGACCCTATGATCTTTTCTATAATCCGGCGGCTTTGTGTCTAGAAATAAAATTTATAGAGGGAAATGATTTGTGTATCTGCAGAAAGGGTTGGTGTAAAATGTTTATTTAGAAATTTACGACAGTATTGAATTATTATGATTAAATTGATAAGACATCCTAACAAAATTATAAAACAGAACATCCAGAATAATAAATTATAGTGATGTAGCCTTCAATGGAGGTTTAATAAATAACTAAACATGTGTTTTTTTTGTTTTAAATATATGTAGTTAAACTCTCGGCGATAACATTAACGTCTGCTAAACTTTTGACAAATGATTTTATCACCATGTTAACAACATGTTTGATGTTTATGAAGAATCTAAAAATATTCATCGAATCGAAATCATCGGGAATAACCGGTTCGCAGGAAGTAGGTGAAGATTTGACGTTTCCTTATTTTGACAGTTCAATTTTCCACGATTCTGCACATGTGCGCTGTGATTTGAATCAGCATCGACATATTTTCCGTATTTTTGTAGAAGCTAGGCTATAGACATCTTCATAATAGTAATGAAATCAGGATAGGTCACCCAAATTTAAATTTGGTCTCTGTCGATTAAATAATCTTGGGTGGAATGTCTGCTGCGTCGAAAACCAACCGCACTGCAAACAAACTCTAGCCACAGCCTTACCTATCTGAGGGGATATTAACTTTGTCAAATGAGTCAGTATAATAAAAATTTGAACCTATGATTTTGTTCTTGCTGTCTTAGGAGTCTATCATAAAATATCGTAGCTTTACTGACTAAGTTTGTTTGGCGCTTTTTGATCAACAAGAAAGGTTTGAAGGTCATCGGAAACTCTGTCTCGTTGACCATCGTCACGTTCCACATCGAATTATTGAGGCGTGCTTCTAGTTCACGCCCTGGCGTTGGATACCTTCCAGCTTCAACTGGCACAGGTATCTGCATAGAATGCAGGTTGTCGGTACCGGTATTAAAAATTAGTACACTTATTGTTTCATCTATGGGATTTAAAAATATTGTACTAGTTATCTGAGACAATAAGGCAGCGTCGTGGTAGGCCATGCAGGCGATAACGGAGCGAGCTGGACGATTATGAGAGGACTAGCAAATGGCACTAAGCCGTGAAGAGTGGTGGAATTGGGGTAGGACTTTGCCCAACAATGGGATTTTTTGGGTTAATATTAGTCGTCGACAGTGGGTTTCAGAAATCATAAATGTGTATAGCATAACTGTCGATTTCGATTTCCTAGTTAAAGTGGTGTTGCTGTGTTCTTTCAATTTGACTATAGCTCTTCCACAGTTAGTCTAATCTTAGAAATTGCATGGAAATCTCAAGAGGTAGGCATAGGCACGTAGCGTCAAGACTAATTCTGATCCCTGCTTCCTACACACAAATACGATTTGTAACTATTTAACATAGTGACGTTGGCATTCAATTACGGTGTCTGGTGAAGATCAACGATAGTAATGTATTGAAGTAACCATTGAATAGCGAGTGACTTTTCGTAATAAAATTTTCAAAACCCAATTTCAACGTGTTTGATGTTTCTCACTAAAACTCAATTTAATAGTTCTATTTTAAAAGTTCCACATCGTGTCGTTGTCAGGAATGATAAGCTAAAGGAAAATGTAAATTTATTTATTTTTATTTAACCTATGAGGTGCATGATTGAGTATCTTTTGTTGCAATCAAAACCAAGTCACATCTGTCAGATTTGCCAAGTCTGATGTTGACGTAATAAACATGTAGAAAATAGGAACTTCGCTTTGTAAAACTAATATGGCTACAGATAGTGGTCGAACAATGATGGCAACAATATAATAATATGTGATCGCTATTCCTTGTTAGTATCAAGAATCAAATTTAAGCTGAGTGAGGACCATTTTGGCTCATAAACAATTACTTTTACCTAATTGGATAATGTCGGCACCCTTTACAGCAATAGAACTAGGATTATGTGTGTACTTATTTCTTTGTATGTGTTTCTGTATGTTTTCTATGTTTTCTTTTTCTCATATGATTTCTTGTGTAGCCGTACCTTTACTCAACGTTCTTCTCTTTCTGTTGTTTCTATTTTCTCTAAAAGCTGTGTTTTTTGAGCCTAATAAAAAAGTTATCTATCATTATCATAAATTATTATATTGCCCAGCTGATAAATAGAAATTTCATCAATTGAGATGACGTACGGTTGAAAAAATCCTGTGGTGCTGAACTCACACACCGTGGGATTATGCTGATACCTAACTGTAGGTCTTTGCCAAACACTTTGTTTCACTGACTGAGCATGCATTGCATAGGCAGGTGTAAAATCAAGCAATGGAACTGCTTTTGGCTTGTTAGGGTTCCGTAGCCAAATGGCAAAAACGGAACCCTTATAGATTCGTCATGTCTGTCTGTCTGTCTGTCTGTCTGTCTGTCCGACCGTGTCACAGCCATTTTTCTCCGAGACCATAAGAGCTACACTGATGAAACTTGGCGAGTAGATGTATTCTGTAAACCGCATTAAGATTTTTACACAAAAATAGAAAAAAACTATAAATTTTGGGGGTCCCCATACTTCAAACTGAAACTCAAAAAAAATTTTTTCATCGAACCCATACGTGTGGGGTATCTATGAATAGGTCTTCAAAAATGATGTTGAGGTTTCTAATATAGTTTTTTTCTAAACTGAATAGTTTGCGCGAGAGACACTTCCAAAGTTGAAAAAAGTTGGTCCCCCCCCCCTCTAACTTCTAAAATAAGGGAATGATAAAACTAAAAAAAAAACATGTTGTACATTACTATGCAAACTTTCAACGATATTTGGTTTGAACGAGATCTAGCCAGTAGTTTTTTTTTTATACGTCATAAATCGTAAACCGCAATTTACCTTTCGACGAACTACAAGAACCTTTATATTATGTTACTTGATGCTACGGAACCCTTCATGGGCGAGTCCGACTCGTACTTGGCTGCTTTTTTTTTTATTGGTTGAGCATAAATCCTCATCACTATCATATTATAGTGTATTCTAAGTATGTATTTACAAAAAAAAATATAAGTTGACTGGCCTCTCAGCTCAGTTGGTAGTAAGTCTGCCTTCTGCGCCGTAGGCCGTGGGTTCGATCCCCACCGAGAATAAATATTTGTGTGGTGAATATAGATGTTTGTTCTCTGTCTGGGTGTTATATTGTATTCAAAGTATGTATTTATAAATCAAAATGTATGCAAGTATTATCAGCTATCTGGTTGCCATAGTACAAGCTCTGCTTAGTTTGGGGCTAGATAGTGTTGTGTGGATTGTCTATAGTATTTATTTATTTAGTATTTATCATCTTTGGATGATTTTACAGTAAGTATTTTTCTAGTATCATATAAGTAAAATGTAAATGTAAAAATATTTATTTGAAGAAGAAGAATACGCTACGCGACAGAATAAAGCTGCTGTTCCGTACTGAGCTGTGGCCGAAGCGTGGGAAACTATAAATTGCTGGCTGATAATAAATTGTAACACAAAATATTCTTGCCAACTGGGTTACTGGACTATGATGACTAGTTGTAGGTGGTAATGTTTGTTTTTAATTCTTTATCCGCATTTCTTCTTGCTCATTACGATCTGTTTGCACTGCAGCATAAGCGATTGCGCTCAATCTTTGTAGATTATGCATACATTTTATTTTCTTGAAGTTATGCCAACCGTTTAAAATAAGTTGCTTGAGCATTTGGTGAATATTTTTCTGTGTTTCAGCTAGGTGTTTCATTTGATTCATAACGTTATTTATTGATGTTTTGCTTTCTTCCTCAAGGTTGGACAGCGTCTATAATTGTCCGAGGAGTGGCCAATAGCCAACGCTGTGGTATGCCGGCCCCGCTGGGCGGCACTCATAAAATAGGAAATGCAATTATCTAGAGTTTATAGTTAAATCAATATTTAGGATGTTTCGCGGTCTGTACCTAGTTTAACTACCTTTCTGTATTAGTTATTAGTTCTGTGGCCTAACGGTTAGAGGAAAATGTGTTACTCGTACCTTTTAGAGAAAATATTCTGTCTAAAGCGGCGGTGGCGATAATATATGACAACAATATTTGAAAGCGTTTCTCTGATCGCCACCACAGAACGCTATAATCTGCGCTTTAAAAAAAAAATCGGTTGTCTGTATAGTCGGTTTACTGACGATAGTTGAACGTGGTAACGTCATAAGAAAATACTGATGGAATGGTTGCATTTTCCAATAGAAAATTTTAATTTGATTTGTTTGATATATATTTTGTATAGATATAGAGAAGGAGGTAAATGGAAATCACAATTGAATTGATCAGTTCTGTTCTTTCCTCTACGGAATATTTCGGATACGGAAACTTTCACCATGGGCTGAATTTTGCTTATACTGATACCAAAAAGTTTTGTAATTTGAAAGCTGTATTAATATAGCGTTAATTAATAGCTGTTTAAAAAATTACTGCTAACCTTGAGCTAACGAAGGCCTCACCTTCGTCATAAGTCTTTCCAATCCAATTTGCAAATTGTCTTTGAGGTTGTATCATAATTCAGTATTTTTATTGAGCTTTCATTTTGAAAGCCAATCGCACGCTATTCTATAGAGCTTATTATGATTTGTGTTAAATGACTGACGTTCAATCTTCAGGTTTATAGTTTTGCAATTTACTGACTATATTCTGGGGGAAACTTATTGGTAGAAAAACACTATTATTTTACAAAGTAGATATTTATATATCTACTTTGTAAAATAATAAATAAATTCATCACCATAACAATATGCATTTATAAATTAAATAATTATTGTAACTTTAACTTGCTTCTTGCACCCAATTTTCTCTATTCAAGCAAGAAACTTGTAATAACTTGTGACTTGTGGTAAGTTGAAATTCAAGTTGCGTTAGTTTAATGATAATTCTACTTATGTATGTATGGATCTAAAATATATCTTAAAATCCATTGGCTTGTATTTCAGTCACGTTCCCCAACGCCATAAAACCCCTGTACCCGCGAAGTCGTACAGTCAGTAAACTAGTTAGAAACTTTACAAATGGTTTCTGTTTGCTCCGTGACTGTCCCTTTCACCATGTTGCACTAATCCAAGCCAGAATCTATGTTCCGTATAATGGCACGAGGGATATGGCGGAGAATATTGAATGTTTTGCTATTATCATGATCATTAGTTACAAAGGGCATATTAAATATATTCCAACAAGCGCAGTTCGATTTCTACTTTCCCTTAGGATCAGCGATGCGTTTTGTCAACTTTGCAAGTGGCACGATGAGTAAGCTTATGATATGGCACAGAAATCTTGGGTCGTAGGTATAAGCAATTAGAGTAATCTAATGGATGATATAGCTTAGCGTGCTCCACCTTTGGCTGCATTTTCACGTACCATCAGGTTTGATGGCAGCCAAAGGCAACGCACACGCGTTTTCACGCAGCGTTGTCATGCGTTTGTACGCAGCAATGTGCAATTAAAAAAAAATGTATAGCCATATACTTCTAAAAATCTGTCAAAAGACAAAAACTGTTGCCATCTCTTACCAGTGGGTAATAACAACCAGTGACAATATAACCACTGCACTGTCGCAACGGGGTATTTTATCACAAGAATTATAACCACTCAAATTATTTACATTTAGACCGAACTACTAGGTATTCCTAACTTCAACACTAATAGGCTAACGACTGACAATAAAAAACAGTAAAATGAAATTCCAAGATCCCAAAATCAAAGAATGATCGACTCGGAATCGTATTTTGAAATTCGATTTGGTCTGTTTGCTCTCCTATCATCAGACTCTTTATGTGTTTTCAAGGTTTATTTTGATCAGGATTGCAACGGGATGCGTCACATACATAATCCATTTAAGCACACGACTGACAGACATCCCAACGAGGACAAGAGAAACCGATGCTAACTTTAACTGATTAGTCACACGGTTAGTATTATTTAAAGCCGGACTACAGGCTGCTGTATTTTGAGAAGTTGTCTCAACGTTATCACCATCATTCACAGCCCGACTTCACCCACTGCTGGGTGCCTCCCTTAGTTTGTGCCATCTACCTTGGTCCTTTGTCTGTCTAACACATTTCCGCCCCGCGTCTTTGACTATGCATCCATCTTGCTGCAGGGCGCCCGACGCTTCTGTAGCTACGTTTTTACGTACTGTTATTAAAACTGTGCGAGATTTTTTACGAAATGTTTCCGTGGATATTTAAAATAAGATTCTGACAGTTTTACGTACATGCGTTACATTATTATCAAAGAACGCTGTGCTATAAATATTCTAAAACATGGCTGATGTCAATCTCATAGCTCTTTAATACATTACCTACTTGTAGAAAATTGGAGTACCTAAAGGTACGGATTGGTTAAATTCAATAGATGCAGTAGGCCTATCATGAACTCAGTCTGGCTCTGTCTTTGGCTCTGGTTTTGAGTCTGTGTGTATGCGAGTGTGTGTGAGAGCTGACTAAATAAACCCTACGTCGAAACGTCACAGTATAATACACTGGTCAGAACTCACATAGACTCAAAACCAGAACCAGAGCCAGACAGAGCTTGTGGCAGGCCTACAGGCCACACAGAAGAGATGTAAGGTGAAGACGCGTCGTTAGATAGACCGTGTCGGTGAGGTGAGTGATAGATAGCTCACTTTCAAAATATTAATGATTGACATGTGCGTGGGAGTTTCATAGAATACGCCTGCGCTCACGCACTTTTTATTCTAGTATGTAATAAAAAGTGCGTGAGCGCAGGCAAGGCAGTTGGCACTAGAATAAACGGATATTGTGTTTGTAACAAACAGCAAAGAAGCTTTGATATCGTTTATCCTGAAAAAACACATTATTTCATAGAGAATCCAACACCTTATAGTCCACGGCTAATTGGACACTACAACATGTCTTGTGTAGTACGTACGACGTTTAATTGTTTTGTAAATAGCAGAAATAGCTTCGATCTATCTGGTTCCCATAGTACAAGCTCTGCTTAGTTTGGGACTAGATAGTGTTGTGTGGATTGTCCAAAAATATTTATTTATTTATTTATTTATTTATAGTGAATGATAAAACCATAATAAGCTGGTGAAACGGACTATTCACAGTTTGGTGCTGAGACTCTCAAGACAAGAGTGTTGTGTGATGACGATTGGCACAAGGGTAAACCTATCGATGGATTCACTAATTGTAAATCTTCTTCCTGCCCTTATCCCACTTTAGGTGGGTCGACACAACATGTCTTTCTCTTTTATTCCCCTCTGTCAGCCGTCATCTCTACATTCACTCCTTAATTCTCGTTCTTCATTCTCTACTCGTGAATGTGGAACGAAAATAATATAGCAAATGGGTGATTTTATTAGTGGACTGCTGACAGTAAATATATTTAAATATAAAAGATCTTGCATATTTTTTTATCACAAACACTTTATTTTTTCTGTCTGACGGAGACGAATGCTCCTAGTTATATTTTCAGTTGTATGTTAAATAGTTTACTCATACTTATTTTTGTTTGATAGATACTTCGAGATTCTTTGAGAAAAAAGTTACAGCCACCCATTCCCTATTGAGTTGTATGTGAAGCAAGCTTTGAAGGTCTCCGTAATAAGAATTGAAATGTAATTCATCTTTCCACATGTAGGCACATAAATACATGTAGGTAATCAATAAAGATACAGACACACCTCTCTTCGCTTCACTTTAAGCATTCCACCGCACGCACCTCCTTTGAAGTGGACCTACTTATAGGCCTATTAATATCGTGAACGATCAAGGAGCTCCTTTGTACGCTGCCCCTGTTTCCTAGTTGCCGGTAAAATTGTGCTGCGCCTGTTTCTATACAGATTTGGATGTGAATAAATACTTACTCTTACTTTCTACTTTTAGGTAGGCAATGCCAAAGGATGTATTTATGTATTTATAAAATTTATAACTGGTTCTCACAAAGGATGTATTTAACTTTTGAAACTATCATGGTTTTTAACACTAAAACAGTGCGAAAGAGGGTAGATCGATTTATCTGCCAATAACATTTCTTTTGCTCGTGGACTTCAGTTCAACCGTGGTCATGGTGCATGCAACTGTGTCGAAATATTGGAAGTCAACTCAACAAAATTTAATCATGGTAAATATCCCGTTGTTTCATAAAAATAAGGATGTGTTTATTTATAAAATCTCGCAGAATGATGTATTTTTGAATTTTCACGTCCAGTTTAATTTGTAACAGTTATTTTAGGAGGCGCCACAATACGTACATCTAGTTTTAGCAGTGTTGCTAACGCCCAGTAAGTTCATAATTGAAAGACATTGACCACGTGTAGGCATTCGTGAAGGCATAAATTAGGATAATCAGTGATGGTGACACTTCTAATTCCGTCAATTGGTTGGAATCCAAAGACACCTTACTGTGGACTATCCGGCCAATGGGCGCAAGGCCGAGCCATCATTCACCCAAATTGTACCTAAGTACGATGAGACGTGACCTATCAACTAGCCTTACTATGCCATGATGCCACGACGAAGCCATCGATGCCGTCATCATACTATAATATTGTAAATGATGGGAAAACGTTGGCGTTTGTGACTCAATTAAGTGACTAAAGGCAAGATCGATTTTGTCGGAACTTGGAATCGATAAGTAACTATTTTTTTTATGTAATTAGCTGATAGAACGAGCATTTAGCCCACCTGATGCTAAGTGGTAACCATCGCTTATAACAAAGCAATGCATCGCTATAATGCAAAGTAAATCACGTCTTCGAAACCTGCATATCATATAAAAAACGCTACTGCTAGGATTATCACGCAAGCGAAGGCGCGGGCGGTAGCTGGTCGACAATAAACCGTTTATGTGATGATTAAATTGTACCAATTAAATATTTACTGATAGTTTAGGACTTCCTAGTATGTGGTACCACACATTGTATTCAATTCAACCTGAGCAAACCTGGCCCCATATGTGTATTTGGTAACGCCTTCGAGCCCAGTAGCAAAAGCTTGGTACTAAACATTGAGGCTTAGAAAGTAGAGTAGCTCTTTATAAGAATACAAATTATTAACCTCGTTAAATCTCTAAAGATAAAAAAAGCGAATTCTTATTTTGGGAAACTGGGTCTTTTCGTAAGGCACCCTCTCACTGCTCTAGTTTCAATAAATCATCATTCATCCAATTACAACAATGTATGGTGTAGTATGACGTATGACATTTAACATTACTAACAAACGGTAGTGTGTTTCCATAGTCGATGCCGTCATTGGCGCCATCCTAGAATAGGTTATGGGTATGGAGATTCCTGAGTGTTTTTTATAGGTTTGTGGGTATAGAAATAACAACAATGTATTGCTTTACAGCGACACGGTACTGCTGATGTAACTAACTTATAATTTATGTGTTAATGATGAATGAGCTAATAGAACTGGAGATTTATCAGCAGAATGTATTTGGTTTCTTTGCGTATGAATGGTCATGTCAGCAATTTTACCCTTCTCTCGTCACCCTTCTTCTTCTTATCGTGTCACTGATTCTTTCTTTGTGGTGAAAGGATTTAAAGTGCGCCTCAAAGAGACTTCTTCTGTGCACTTGACACATATTTTCGAACTTTTTAGGTTTCGTCATCCTGGTACGTAAAGATAGTATGTATCATATACCTCTAATAATCACACCGACACCACAAATATGAACAAATTTAGCAGTTCAAAAAGTGAAATTGATGGCAAATGTTGTGGTAGTAGTACTTCCCCAGGTAAACTCTTTCATTAAGAGTTCTATACTTTAATTCTTCAAATAGATGTTGAAATGAAATGTATCTATACCTACTTAAATTCCTAAAAATCAGTTCCCCAATTCTTCAGTAAAGAATACAGTTATCGGCCGGACCACCGATGAGTCTGCATTTGATTAATGAAGATGTGGCAGAGACAGACCTTTGGTTCCGTTTGATTCTGCACGCGCCAGATGTGTCCTGATTGTAATGACATGATACGTTTTGAGAACAGATTTTATCGTGAGTGACTCGTTACTACGAATTCAATAACGTCTTCAAAGTCGGCAATAGTTCCTATGAAGCCCATCTAGGTTATGAATTCAGATCAATTTATTTTTAACAAGTTGTGAAGATAAGTTACCCGAAACGAGTAATGAGTATGACAAGAACAGTTTGATGACAAACTGTTGCAACTTCAAACTGCATCCAATCGATACCCGAGACACGTATACAGTCTCCGATTCTTCGGATCGATGTCTGTTGTGCGCTGATGTCATGACATGACATACTAACAGAAATGGCGAGTAGGTCCATACTGTCACACATTCATTTCATAGTTTGAATGACACAATCAGCAGAGTTCAAGGACGTGGCCGGCTTGGCGCCAGCTTTATAAACGGGCATATCATCTCTTGGCACACCTAAAATGAATATGTTCTGATAAAAAAGGAATTGTGTTTACTTATTTTAACCATCCAAAAGTTGTAAACAAAACACGTCTGAAATGTAAATCTAGATTCTAGTCGAAACCAGATCATGGTCAGCGCATTCTATTATAGTACCTACTAACTGCACTGTTTTTAAGTTTGTCACCAACATTTTGGCAAATCCTTACTGCTATGAAATATAGTGCATTAAAATATATCATCTTGTTCGATCATAATACCCCTGACTGAAATATATACTTTACGAAACTAGTAATTTTCAACCGAAAGTTAACGAACCAATTCAGGAATAAATTGAGACTGTCTAACCACATATTGGTAAACGGCATATAAATCTTTCGTATCTAGTAACCAATAAAGTCAATTGATCGATTTACGTATGTGATAGTCATAGACGGGGTAATTGTATCCGAGTGGGATCAAGACCACGATCGACTTGTTTAGAGCCAGCCAAAAATCTACAGCTAGCAAAACTTTATTAAGCACGAGATTCATAGTAAAATACCTTCTGATATAAACAAGGAAAGAACAATAGGCCGGCAGCGATCAATTGATCGATCCACTCATGTGATAGACATGGACGGGGTAATTGTATCCAAATGGGGACAAGATCACGGTCGAACCAGCGAACTGTGCAATGGTCACGGTTTCAAGATACGAGCGCAAGGCAAACTCAAAACTTACATCCTAAAAAGTTTTGATCGTAAACTATGTGAAAGCTGTGAACTATGACAAATCATAGACAAAATCAAAGATCTTGTACACAAAGATTGTAATCAAAGATGTTGTCTTGGTCTTGTTGTGTTGTGATCCTAGGTTCCACTTGGCAAAAAAGATAGGAATCGCATTAGTATTGTGTACATTATTAATAATGCATTGGTCACTTTTGTCAACACTCTCATTCTCAAAAAAGCTTAAATAATTAAATTATTTCATTTTTAATAGTAGCAGTAATAGAGGATACACCTTAATCTTTTTATAAAAAAGACGTACCTTAAAAGTAGTTAATCTTCATAAGCAACCCTTATAGCCACTCTTGTCTAATTAAAACTCTCCATTCTGTCACCACAAATGATAATGACCACGTCAACTACTTATCATCACCAGCTTCATCTGTCAGCTAATGAGTGCCCTCGTTAAGGGCACACACATTAACACATTCTCCAATTAATTCATTTACACGTTTTGATGGATCGCTTTCTTTACGGCTCGATTCAGTTAACTTATTAAGGGATCAATCTAATGCAACTAGAGTAACTGTATTATTTTAGTTTAGAGAGCTATGAATGGTTTGTTTGTTAATGTAGTTAGTTTGCATGATATACACTACTCAACAAAGTCTAGGGAACAAGCAATATTACTTCAACTTTTTTGTGATAACTCGTAAAAAAGACTGGTAACTAAAATTTCTAAATTAATGCTGGAAGAGGAATAAATCATGTGTTCGAAGATAAAAATAATAAAACGAAAGCTTTTCAAAATAACAAGGAAAACCGACCTTGGTCGCAGAGTAAAGGGTTTGCATAGAGTAAAGGCTTATGCCCTGGGAGGGCCAACGGATTATTAAACAGCTGCAAATAATGTTTTTTCATTTAATTTCCACGCAAGCGTCATATGTTTTTGTAATTTGAAGAATATTTTTTTTGGCTTAGGCACTGTTTTCGTTTTTTTATTAAACCTTATTATTTTACAAGAACGCTATTTATATAATTGTACGAGTATAACTAAAATCAATAATAAATTTCGCTTCTTTTCATGTATAACATCTGGGACAAAAACAAGTCAAATTATGAATATACACTAAAATATCCTTGTTCCCTAGACTTTGTTGAGTAGTGTATTGTATGATGAAATAAACGAGTGCTCTTTAGCTAAATGGGAGAAGATCTAAAGACCTAAGCTTATTAGTAATACTACATTAGCTCTATCCTTGTCTCTATCACATAAATAACTCCCAGCTAGCCATCACTCAGCCCGACCCCGCAACATAAATTACAAATCATGCAAAAACTTTAAAGGAAGCACGGAGGTACGTGTTCAGCTAAGATTCTTAAACGCTGTCTTATAGTAACAAAATCGTATTCATACAAGATTGTTGACCGTTTGATACAACTGAGCAGGATTAACAAATAGACGCAGACGTTCTAAAAATAACGGTGCATGTTCAAACAAAGATAAAGTATTATAAATCAAACGTAACGATAACATTCAGAGGGGCAATTAACCAAACAATAATTAATAATGCGGCTTCCGTGCCGGGAATTAAACGAGTGATTTATCCAACTCTGGGCCCATAACCTGGTATTATGATAAATAAGTTTAATTACTGACATCTGGTTCGGAGCCACCCACCAATCAATCTACAAGTGTATTAATTATCTTCAGGTAACATTGTTTTGATTCATCTTTATATATTTTAGTAAATGGTTAAAGTCGAGAAAGTAAAAGTACTTATTTTGTAAACCCTAAACAAAGATTTCAAGTGTATGTGACGTATTATCTACAAAGCCAAATAGACTACATCAAAAGCCTGGTGGGCGAAATAGAACGCGCGCTTGACCACCTCATCAATAACAGTGAGATACGTGAACTGCAATCGGTGTGATTCGCAGCCAATGCCATCGGTCATGCAGAGAGATGCTGGCAGCGACGTGCCGATTCGTAGAAAACTGCACGAGTCACAAGATACAGCGGTTTGGATGAAGGTTTCTGTATCAACGCTTAGAATGAGAATGATGGTTAGAAAATGTAAAATCACAATCAGAGTCATCATTAATAAAATAAAAAAAGCAGCCAGAGAACTAAACCTAATGAAGATGTCTTGACAAAAAGTAAAATGGGCAAAAAAAGTCGTGGTAATAAATAAGCTTTCCGTTGTGATATCTAGAGCTGTCTAGCCAGAATGTCTGTTGTCTAAATTCGTACCTAGTGAGTAGTCTATGACTACAATAATACTAGCATTAACTAGTATTATTAATGTAGACTACTCACTAACAATTACATTAACATCGAACAAAGCGTAATCTTTAGAAAACCCCATGCTGTCTGACTTCAAGGGTGAGATTAGAATTAAAAGGAATATGAATGTCAATCAGCACACTATATAAGATATTTCCTATAAATGCAAAAATATCAGACTCGGTCAAAATCAGTACCCCATCATCAACTTATGCTATCTTGGAAGATGAATCATTATTATGCATTTTATGATGTTTCATGTCATGATACAAACACGTTGAGCTTTCTGCATTTGCTAAGCTCCAAGACTACATGACTCACCAGTAAGACCTTGAAATGACTAGGCAGTAGTATTTTACTGCGAATAGACGATAAATAAAAATAGAGCATAACGCAAAAATAGAAGCAGTTGATACAGAGCTCGTAAATAACGCAACGAGTGCAGCTATTGTTGGCGCAAACTATGCAATGGCGTGGCGAAGGAACACGTCACCCAACAAGAAATTTTTAGTTCATGGTTCAATCCTATAGCTCGTCTTTTTTATGTTTCTTAAGCCTTGCGCAAATCTAAGTGTTCTGCGGTGGCGATAACACTCATCTCGTCAATATCGCTCTCATATTTTACAGCGTTTCACTGCTCTGCGCGCAAGGCTTAAAAACCTCTCAAAAAGTTATGACGAAATCATGTTTTATCTGTTCTGTAACTGATAATTTAATCAGAACAGAAATAAGTTATCGGAAGATTGAAGTTGCACTTACTGGATTTATCCTTTATGAATAAAAATATTTCTTATGTCCAGTTGTTGATGCTTTTAGTGCTTGACATACATGCAATATTGCGAAAATACGGACAATTTGCAGTTTATCACACATTATGTAAATACCTAAAGACCCAGACACGTCATTTTATAAACGTTTATTTCTAAACAAGGTTTTATATATGCACAATGTGATGCTGCAGACGATTCTAGAATTGAAATGTTTGAGTCAAGAAAGAAACGATTTGTTTCTAGTGACTAATGCCTTCACCGCTACAAAACGCAGCCAACATCCAAATTGTCAGTAATAACGTAACTTCGACAGTAATAGTTGAATTATGCTGTGGTTTACAACTGTTATCCTCATTAGCCTTAATTGTGTTTTCAGCATTGCTTAAGCTTGACAGGTATTTCTTGAAAGCTCGTAAAAATATTAATACGCTTTTCTCCCAGTATTAATCCCATACCAACTTTAACACGCTCCTGCAGGAACTCAATCGCATCACCCTCGTTTAAAAATGCATTAACCTTACCACACACAGGCACCATATTATCCCATTACGAAATAATTCGACGCGCACAATGGCTTCCGCTAAACGAATATTGGATCTTTATTGCTGGCACAGACATTGCAATGGAATCGACCTCGCGAAGTCACTTACAATATCCATTGTCGCAAACTTTATATCTTGGGCAAGTGCAAGTCAATTAGTGTAACTCGATTTTATTGTGATTCAAGGATACAAGATTGGGATCACGGTCACTTAAAATTTTAAAGCTCACTAGGCGATCATTTTTAGATACAAACTAGAGCTAGTCATCCATACGGGGTGGATGCTGCACCAAAATAATGGCTGAAAGCAAACAAAAGTCTCTCACTCAGCCTTAACCGCTGCAGTGCTGGCTCTTGATCTCGGTGAAATATGTGAGTTGATAAGTAACGTATACACATAAGGTTGGCTCAACATTTATATTTACATGCTCCCTGCATGTAAATATAAATGTTGAGATAAAAAAAAGAAAGCATGATAAAAAATACCATTCAGTGAAACGATTTCACCACAAATATTTTTATCTTGAAACAATAGATCAAGGTGTATAACCCAATTTCAGCTATGATTTGTATCGATTTCATAGCCGATGGAATCGTAAAACCCACTCAATACCTAAATGTTTATACGGTGTGGTCTACACAAATCAGCTCAGATGGACACGTCTTCAACTGTTTAACGATTTAACGATATTGAATAAAAATACAAATACTATCGGTCATAAAATTTTATTTTAAGGAGTTGTTAAAAGTCCACGTGCTAGAGACACGAATAAAACTATTTTATGGATATGTTTCCAAAGAATCCACGGATTTTGCTGAAGATACTGCATCGTCTGGTCCAAAAGAAGAATTAAATTATTTCTGAAATGGGCTCACCGAAATAATACAGTAGTTAGCCAAATAAGATATCTGTCTGACAAATATTTGTATAGACACGTTTGTCTTCCACAGAAGACCTCCAATTGAATACGTTCAATTATTATTCAGTGAATCGTGTCTTCTTTTATTCTAATTTAAAATTATGAGTTCGCACGACCCAATCTCCCTTCATTGGCAATTGAGCCAGTTCCATTAATTCGTTGATCAATTCCACACTTCAATCTAATTGATCATTACTACAGGTACTTACTGAAGTTATTCCTCTATCACTTGAGCACTCATAAAAGTGTCGCGTTTGATTGAGATCAATTCTCACTCAGTGACGTGTTGACATCATGGGTAGGATTCCTTTAATACCATCGGCACAATGGCGCTTATTGTGATTATGTCAAGTTTTGCACGAGTTTGTGTTGCAAAATTCAAATTATACGGAGCTTTTAAGCAATATATTGCCTACGCCATTGGCTTGTGTGACCTGACCAACGCGAAGGAAAAATAGGTACTCTTGGACAAATATATGTCACGAACTAGTGCGACTATGTCAGTCTTCATGGCACTGGACCCATGAATATGGTGTCCAGTTAAACGCTGTTTAGGAACGAGCAAGCTTTGCTACGAGCATTTCAGTATGCCTAAATAAATGCATACGGCCGTTCGACTATAAAGTTTGCAGTATATACCCTTTATTATGATCGTTGACGTTCACCGTTTTGTAGAAAACATAGATTTACTCAACTATAAGCAAACTTGCTTCTGTTGAGGTCATCGTTTACCATAGAATAAGTTGAGCTTACGTTTATCCGTTCTTGACATTTATTTCAATACCATAGTTATTTTCGGCCGTGACGTTTTTGAAAACAAGCTTAATAAATCGAAATTAGGTTTGTGCTTCTGTGAGTAAGCCAAGTAATATACAAACACAACATCCAGTTTTTACTTTGAAACGCACTTATTTTTACACCATCAGTTTGTTTTTTAAATTTTCAAACTACATGTCGTTAGTACCTAATATTTTATAGTAACCTACACACTTACCCCTTTTATAACACTAAGCTATATAGCCATTTGGCTAACACAAGTGTTAACTAACAAACATTAACACAAATAACTATTGGAAACATCGAGTAGGTAGCAGCATGTTTGAACCGTAGCTATTTAAATTTTAAACAATATTTTAGAGGTCATGCAATTTGTTCTGCTTGAAGAGTATGTACAGTCAGTAATTGTAGAAAAGCAATACCTTATCATAATTATTTCTCATGATTGCTTTGAATGTTGCTATGCTCTAGACGTATTGGCATCTCTCCTACGCTTAATATTGATATAGTATTACAACTATTACGGCATATGATATGACTCATCATATGCACCAGTTGCCATATTGTGCATTTCAATGATCTCCAAGGCCAGTGAGTAATGGCCGTGAAAATAGGTTCTTGTACAGTTAGCCTCGTTGACGTTTCAGTATGGTCTTCTTCTTCGGGGATAATTTATATTTAATATAAGTTATCTCTTTAGCTTCATTGATTTTGTTATTTGCAATTTTTAAAACTTAAGTCGACTCTATCTTCTACGTTTACTTATGCAAATCATAGTTTTTGTATAAACAAGTGCATCTTTTTCTTCTAGTTCAGGAGGTGTGATGGCATTCCAGAGAACTCTATTTTCCGAGACCATTCCACCAATGTTATCTTCAATTTTCAGAATTACTGGTTGGTGAATAATTGACATTATGTCACTCACGCCAACCAGACTCACGTATGCAAACATACAAACGGATTCATCATTGAAAATACAAACACTAACAAGCATTATTTACTTTAGATAGCCAACTTAACTGGGGTCCCCATATAAACTCACTATCTGCCAGAACTAGACAGCTGATTTTCACTTTTAAAAGATTGCGCTGGGTGGCTTCTCCTCAGCTCATGAAAACGATATACTTCGCCCTAGCTCAATCGATTATAAGCTACTGTATTCTGGTTTGGGGAAGCGCATGCAAATCTAAATTAATCAAACTAGAACGTGCACAAAGATCACTTTTAAAGGTCATGACATCAAAGCCTTTCCGCCACCCAACGAACCTTTTATACGAAGAATGCAAAGTTTTATCCATACGCAAACTATTTATGCTTAAACTTATTTCCAAACAACATACTCTCACGTCTCTTAATTTTAAATCACCACAATACAAAAGGAAAAAAGCTAAAGCATGTCAAACATTCAAATTCAAAACAACATTTGCCAAAAGACATGCATACAATTTAGGTCCATTCGTGTATAACAAACTGAATAAAATTTTAGAAATATACAACTTAAATCAGCACAATTTGAAAAGAAAAACATATGACTGGCTACTAAAACAATCATATGATGACACGGAAGCTTTTATACAAACCCTTAAATAAACCTCATTGCGCAATCTCATCCTAAAGTATTATAATTTAAGCCATAAACATAACTTGGCCAACCTACGTACACCATTTGGTTTTACATACCTACTATAAAAAGACGAATCTTGCTCTTTCCTACACCTCTTACCAAAGTCAAAAAACAATAATTTCTTTATTTAATAGTATCACAAGGTTCACATTGAAACGTCTGAGTCTAAAATGTCTCCTTAATGTACTTGGGTAGGCCAATTTATGACTACTTTTATAACTAATTGTATTTTTTTCTGTTTTCCTAAAATTATTTTCTAATAACCTGGGAAATGAACTGGGTGCCTTAACGTTTTTATGTTTTTGTAAACGTGACGGTCAAAGGGAGGCATCAAAAACCATAACACAGGTTTTTACAACCTAGCTTGGTTTTTTTGATCCCTACCTCGAAAAGTTACCTAAACTACTGTTAAGTAAGTAGCCACCTAAAACTATACACTTAATTGGTTCAACTGTTATTATTATTGTATAATATCTTAGGTTAGGCACTAAATATAGTTAGGTACTTATATTCTAGAAATGTTCGTATTTTAGGTAGCAACTAATTTTTGGTGAAATAAATTTATGATTTATGATTTATTTTATGGCTCCTACTTCAATTTCATGTTATTATGCATGTGGTCATCGTATAATTTACTGCAATTGTTAAATGATAGGGTGTGACTAGTTTATCTATCAGAAATGACTGTAGTGAAATCTAGGTTTATTCTAGATCTTAATATAATTCATGACTTGTAAGACATAAATCGATTCACAGTTATTTTTATAGCACGACTATTATAACGCCTTTGTGGTTACCAATAGAACTCCCATCTTGAAACCTATAAACCTCAAGTAGATCAGTAACATAACACATCTTTATGGGACCTTTATATGGCTTGTTCAATGATCATGTCCTACGCAATTGACGCAAAGGCACCTAGTATATACCTGGAGCAACATCAGTATCATCGTTTTGGCATGCTCCCTCTGGCCACATGATTCTGTCGATAAAAGTTTATGACTCTTCCTGTTTGTGGGACATCAAACTAGATTAAACCAGTATGAGCTGTAATGTGTGTGAGGGAAAGCTATGTGCTTTTAATTTGTGGTTTATTATCGATTCGCTGTGGGTTCGAACACTGTTTGTGGAGAGAGCGGTGTCTGCTGCGGTAAGATGAGATGCATTCTATGTTGAAACTCAAAGCTGGTATTTTTTCCCGATGGAGTCATCGTCATTTTTGGAGGGTTTCTTTTAGATTTAGGGTTTATTTTTTGGGCTTAATGCTATACACATACATTATTTACATAGCTTAGGTCTATAATAACTATTAGGCGAGTACATGTACCCTGTTGGGCGCTGCAAGTAAGTTATATGATATTTAAGACTATTGCATAACATGTAACGAGTAGGTGAATCTACTTGACTGAAGATATTCAGCATAGGAAGAATGTACGGAGAGTGTCGACCCAATTAACAAACATTCCTTACATTACTTGCAGATTAAATAAAGCTGTTCCTTTTGATCATAAGGCGGGGTTTAATAATGATGGACAAGAAACTCTACCAGCATTGGCGGTGACTGGTCTTTTAATAGCAAGGAATTCCATTTCTAAACCAAATATAGCATGACAAACATGGATTAACTAACTTTATCTGCCGATAGACTGATACGATTTGAATTTCATACCCACACCATACCTCCCTGTTAATGAAAATAGTAGAAGCTTTTCTGTGTTCATTTCTCAATAAACTACCTATGTTCAGATATTTTTAGAGAAGCATACTTTGATAATCAATTTTATATTGAGCAAAACCAGTGGGTGTTTTGAATAAATCAAAAGTACCTAGGTCATTTAAAGTAAAGGAACGAGTAGAAGCTATCTATCAGTATACGTACGATATATAAACATTGAATCCAATTCCAATTTCAATAAACTATAACAAACAAATGATGCTATAATAAAATATGGGTTATGTTATGGTGTTCCCATTATATTGCTCCCACAACACATGTGAAAAGCGATGAACCACATGTATCTATGGGATAACTAGGAAATAACAGAAATAGTTGTAAAAACAAACTAGTGTTGATCGTTGATTAGGCGTACGCGCTGACAGGGTGGTCTGGATCATTGAGACGTGCCTTACTCTGAGTCTAATGTTACTAACTGTGCGCAATAAAGATTGTAGATGAAATGTCTTTTTGAGCAATTTCCTATTCATAATTATTTCGAAGCCCGCAACTTACAGCAGTTCTTGGTTTATTATGTAACTTACTTCTAAATTCTAGTCTAGAAAGATTATCTGCTAAAGCTTTTTCCTTCTTTAGCTTAGTTTACATAGTGTCATATTACAACTTAGTATATTTTGTAAACTAATATTGTAAAGTAAACCTAAGATTTATTAATGTGTAATCGCACTTTCAAGATTCAATACCGGCGGTATATATATTTTTGACAATATTTACGATATATTAATTAAGTCGTATTGCACGTCTCTAAGTTCAATGGAATGAGTTGCGCGAGAGTCAACATGTCTCGCGTTAGACTTTATATAACTATAACAGCTATGCAAACTGGTACAGTACGATTTGAGACGCCTTTTATGCTAGACTAGATTTTAAGAGTCAGGCGAAAAGATTTTAAAACGGTTTTGTAGCAGGTAATAATTTGTATTTCAAAGAGATTTAGGAAAACTATTGAAACCGGTGACGTTTTAATTACGCAGATGAAGCCAAAATCGTTTAGGCTCAAGATTATTTAGAGAATAGGTCATAGCACATATAAAAAAACAAGACATGAAAGACTAGGTTTTTTTTAGCATGAAATGACGATTTTAAAATCGAGAAGAAATATTATATCAGAATAAGTAAGGCTCCGATGACATCATTTTTTACGCACCAACGCATTTATGTAACCTTGAACAATTATTTCAATATTTCTGAAGGCAAACTGAATTTGAAATCCTAGTTGCTATACATAACACACATCACACTGTTTGCTGAAAGTATAATTGTTTTAGTTCTCACGCCGCAACAGGACTGAAATAGGCACATTTTATAATACAGGCGCCTTGTAACCTCAATGAAGTCAGCGATTGTTCCTACATTTTACTATAGCACGTTGCAAAATTCTATTAAATGAGTAGCACTTATATATATTTTGATAGGTTATGATGTTGCTAAGGAACCGATACCTATTGCTGATTTTAAAACGATGCCTACATCGATGAACAAGACTGTAGGCATGTCGGGGAGAGAAGCTACGTGCACAGAATAGATTAAAGTTATGTATTTGGCAATGACTGTGGCTGAGAGCAATGAATTTGTTTTGTAAATTATACTTGCCCGTGGAGTGCCAATTTCACCCGTGTGATTCAGTCTATCAACTATTAATTTCGAGAGTGGTTTTACTAAAGGTGGATTCGCTATCCACAAAATGAATGTTTGTTTGAATAAGTTGTTCTTGAAAAGTTCTGTGAATCAATAGTAGTTTGAGGCACAATTATTATTTAAGTTGTTTTATTTTCACCACAGTGATCCGCAAGAAAACCTTATTTTAGAATGCTTATTTCATGGATACTACGATGTCTTATAACATCATCGTCATCAGCCAGAAAAAGTCCACTGCTGGACTTCCCGAAATGTATTTAAGTGTTCAATATCCTTCATCTCATAGCTTTCACAAGCTCTGACGGTCTTACGAGTACAAAGTTTGAGTCATTGATATTTACAGTGCTCCTTATATTATTTGATTGATGACGCAGTTCTAAGAATGCGTTATAGCACACCTCTAACGCCAAGATATCAAATTGCAAAGCGCAATGAGTGTTTGTCATTCCTTATCTACATTATCTAGGCTCTACTAATACTGTACTATTTTGTAATACGTTGTTATACCGAGAAACGTGCAACAGGAGATTTGCATTACATGATGTGTCATCTTGCAGTCTGTAGGTATAACCTATGTAAATGGCTAGGGAGTGGCTAATAGCAACAAAATTCATATTGGCATACGATGGAAATGTATGTAGAAGGAGAGAGGCAAAACTGAGATCACCGATGTGATTCTTTCGGAATATAAACATACATTGAACTGTTCATAGAAGTAAGATACAAAGTACAGATGTACAAAAACATGACATGAATGTTTTTGTAAATAATACAATTGAAAACTCTTTATTGCACACCTTACAACAAACAATATATAATGTGCAATGGGTGGTCTCTTTTCCAGGCAACCTTGTATGTTAGATAATAATATACAATAAACATAATATAATAGGTAATATTGAAGGTATACATGTGTATTGCAATAGGCCTGCTGTAACCACATAGGTAATTAAAATACAATAGAAGACACAGAAAATGAATTCTTGAAAACAGTGATGAAACTTTGGTTGAGATTTCAGTGTAAATTATAGATAACCTACATGTTGACAATATGACTGGCATGAGAGATATCTAGGAATGCTCCATCATAAATCAACGGAGCTCAACTGCTGGCGCCATCCATTGCGTTACAAGTGTGAAAAATTGCGGCTCAGAATCTTTGGGTCAATTAAAGCTATCAATGGTATTAATGCACTATTTTGTAAGTCTAGTAAGTGGAACAGTTTTATTGCACTGTGGGTATTTCCTAAACCCTTTTCATGTTACATCACTTGATCTCATATTTCGCAATCGGGGTAACAGTGCTATTCATGAATATAATAGTATAGTATAGCCACGGCATTTCGTCAAAGCAGACGAACTAGAGAAAAAATCTAGCATTGCAAAATTAAGCAATTTGTAGTTAGGGCCAGTTTCGTGGATTGCTAAATTGACCAATCAAATATTTGATTTTGCTTGCAAAATTTAAGATAAACAACTGTTAAGTTTGTATGGTTAATTAGCAACCCAGCCCTAAGTCATTCTACGAAGTTGGTAAAAAAAAACTTAATAAAGTGAAATCAGTCAGATAGGTCAATACTTATTACACTTATTATTTATTACCATTACCATAAAATATTCAAAACGATTATGTACATGATCAAATCTAAATTGACTGTGACAACACAAGCGTGCCCCTCATTGAATTTAGTTCGTAAATATTTGGTGTCCAATGATATTTTTGAGAAGACTATATTTAAATGTGTGTTCATTTTGTTTACATCCAAAATAATAGTCGGCGCCTTTTAGTTTTTGTTAAACGTGTGCATAGAATTATTGATCGATAGTTTTAGGAATATATACTTAGCAGGACATGGTTTGAGTTATAATATCTAGTAATCATATGTAAATGTAGGCACTATGTGAGAAATTACACCCTCGGGCTTAGTTTAAAGCGATTGGGAATGCACTCCTTGTTATATATTCTCGTGTTGTATGAAGGTTGCATAATACTGTACCGTAGAGGAATTTATAGCAGTTTTAAAAGCAATTTCTATGACATTGAAATGCCGTTTTTCTGAATTATCCGTAGAATTTAAAAATAAACACATTAAACCTAGTTTTGGAATAAAGCCACTGAAAAACTTAACACAATTTTAAATTCAACCATATTAATTGGGTTGGTATGCTGATAAGCTAGCGAAGAAATATAATATTTAGTTATCACTTTTACTGATAATTTATGTAATTAATGCCATCCTAGAATTTGATTAAATACTAGCGGACCACTTGCGGCTTCGCCCGCTTGTTAATAATAAAATAAATAGGTATTTAAATTTAATAAATATTTTTGGTCTTTTTGTTTGTTTCTCCAGTAGTCAGAGCTTGATTGAGTCACAAACATCCAAAACCAAGCAACATCACATCTAAATATTTTAACTATTAAATATTGGTCCAACAGAACTTCTACTTGGTCTAGCCATGTGATATTCACTAATAGCAATAATAATATTATCTATTTATTTTTCCAGTTCTGAAGTTCAAGGATTTTTTTAATTGGTTTGGTGTACCTTTATTTTCTATCTTTGCCAATTCGCCAATAAATGTGGTTGTGTGGATCTACTGCTCGATAGAACATTTTATTTGAGGTTCATTCAAAATGCTTGTATGTACAAAACTTGTTCTATTTTAAATCCTGTCTTCGATTTTACTATCAAGTATTCGTGAATGAATAGTTATAATATCAATTAGTTTGCAATACATTTTCTCACTAGACTCGTTATTCAATTAATCAAGAATGTTGATTTATGATGGTATGGTAGCCGAGAGCCAACAGACCAGCTGGTAGTAAATTTCTCCAAAGCACTGAGATTTCACTAAGATTTTCTTGTTTGTTATGAGTACGCGATTTTTAAAGTTTTCTATGTAGCTGTTGCTACCGACTTCATCCGTGTGAACTTAATTTTTTAGAACTCCATTATGACTCCATTGCTATTTTTATTTTTGTTTTGTATGTAAAAGGATCATACAAAAACACGGCAGGAATCCAGCCGTAGTTTGTTGCCTGTTCTTTCTAGGCTTGGTCACGTAGAATTGAAACCTTGAATTATCTAGCTTTAAGACGTTTCAAAGTGATCCTTGCAAAACAACTAAATAGAGATTATTATGAATTTGAATCTGAATTTCTTTCATAAAAAAAATATTTTTTTACAGAATGTTAGTAATTGGAATTTTAAAGAGATCGGCTATGCAGGATAACCATAAAACAGTTGCACGACTTAGAATCTGGCAGTTGTAAATTAGCGTTGGCTGTAAACGACTCAAAACTGAAAATAGCGATTTAAAATAATCTAATCTTATTACAATACTATGGATTCGTCAACCAGATTGTTGCCGTGTTGGCCATTAGTAACGAAGGGTGATATGTAGAATTTTACGGTCTTGAGACCAACTCCTGTGCTGGCTTTTTATATATTTTTCAAAAATGAAACCAGTTCTTCATAGATGCAAAGTTTTGCATGAAAGGCGTGGTCTACCGACTATCCGTGGGCGCTCATAAACGACCCCTTTACCTTTTAAAGCAAAGTTTGATCTTGTACCGCGATCTTTATACATTCCAAAGTATTCACATACCTGACAGGCGAAGAGTGCGTTTTGCCAGATGGCCTTGTTCTCGCTGAAGAAGTAACAGCTATGTCCCAGCCGGATGAACATCGGCGGACAGACGTACGACATCGTCGTACTGTTGCGCTGTCCTTCCGTGCTACCTGTAATCATACATGCCGTTAAAGGATCCGAAGCTTAAAAAAAAAAATAACACTAATATTATAAATGAAAGTTTGTAAGGATGGATGTTTGTTACTCAATAACTCTAAAACAACTGAACGGATTTGGATGAAATTTGGCACAGGTGTGGATTATAGTCTGGAATGTCTGGAATAGCACATAGGCTAGTTTTAATCCCGAAAAATTAACGGGAACGGGGCGTAACGGGAACGGGCGAACGAAGCCGCGGGTGGCTAGTAGTATGGCTATAAAGCAAAATTAAATAATTTACTTAAAGTAGGACAGTCGTTGATAAACTTTTTATTGAAACGACTGACAAACAAGCTAGGTGAATCAAGATGCCAAATCCAGTCTTAAAAACGGGCAAAACACCTGTAGTTTAGTTTTATGTTTTTTTTTACAAAATATGTTCTATGTTTGTCTAATAAAGCTCCAGTGAGGTAGAGTAACTTAATTTGTGTTCGATACGCGTCAGTTATTTCTTTACGGTTATGAGTGTTTATGCAATATACAAAATAATAACAGGACGAGCAAGGCAATAAAAAATTATGGCCAAGTTTCTTACGAGCATAGGCAGCGGCGTGAGTTACTATTGCAAATATTTGCTTCAAGTCTGGGTGACGTGCCATATTATAATACCTAGATATTATAAATATTTACTTTATAAAGGTTACTTATACCCACAAGGCCACAAATTCTGTATTCTTCTAGTGTGTGATCAGAACTAAGACAAGATTGTAGATTTGGTCATTTTATTTATCTTAGTTTTAGTTCATAATTCAATTTAAGCTATAGTAAAACCTATAACTACTTAAGACCATCTTTTGTTCCTTGGTATCTAAGTTCAGCTTGTTAACTGACATAAAACAGGAAAAGACCAGCAAATCAGATAAGAAATTATCCTAAAGTACACGAGCAACACAAAAAAGTATTCAAGTATTCCAACAGATATGTATATTCCCACAGAAGGTTCCAACTTCTGCTTAGTTTGGGACTCGTTAGTTTTTGGAATTGTTACCATGAT
This sequence comes from Thera obeliscata, assembly GCA_947578465.1. Taxonomy (NCBI): domain Eukaryota; kingdom Metazoa; phylum Arthropoda; class Insecta; order Lepidoptera; family Geometridae; genus Thera; species Thera obeliscata. The sequence continues at coordinate 13,036,407 of OX387912.1, read as the reverse complement.
TTTTGAGTTTAATTATTTCCCGATATGAGACAGCACTGAAAATATCCACAGATATGTATTATTTTGTTAAAACATATGTATGTAGATATAGAATATAGGAAAAGGTAATTTAAATACTTTAACACAGACATGTGATGAATTCATTATATCTAATATCAAATTCTAATGCGTTTTAATTTTATCCTTGTCTACAAAAAAACAAGAGAAGAGTACAATTTACGTGAGAACGATCTAGTGATGATTTCCTTCCACGTCAAACAAAGTGATGAATGTGTGTTTAGCTTTCAATTTATAGGAGTTAGTTTGTGACTAGAATGAAGACTGTTTTACGTCCGAATTTAAAATAACTTCAAAAAGTAGCGTGTTCAATTCATTCAGTATTGTTTTCGTCACGGTATGAATACTAGGCAATATGTTTTTGTTAACTATAATAGGTGTTGCCAGAATTGTTTTGTTTATTCTCTATTCTCTGTAGCATTCGTCAAAACATTTTGTTTTAGAATTGAAGTTCGTTGGCCGTTCCGTTGAGTTCCATTTTTGGTCGGAAACGTGGTGGGACGTTTGAAATATTGTCTATTGTCGCTCTTATCTTGAGTTCATCAAAGACAGAAGCTGAGTCTACGTAGGCTGAACCAGGTGATTATTTTTTGTTGCCTTGTTATTGTGGTAATACGGCTACAAAGAACGAATTTTCTTTGACAGTGTCCCCATAAAAGCAAACATTGTACTTCATGGAACGACTAAACTGGTAATTTGCATTAAAAACTCTTTTCATCGTTTTTGTTTTTTGAAGTATGAAAAGAGATTTCAATGCACTTTGGCTGACTTTGCCCTTAGACCAGATATGAATGGTCTAGGTTATGCAGAAACAATGCTTGAGTCTGAGTTGAGCCTCGAGCATACATTATTAGACAGTTCTGCATTGAAAAGTGTCAAAAATCTATGCGTCAAGCTGCAAGCATAAGTATAGATTTCTCTCTTCGAGGTTGGACAAAGATTCAGAATTTGTTTCTGCATAAGGCCCTTTACTCCGCAGTAGTTGTTGAATGTTTGTTTCTATGGGCAATAGGGCATACTATATTCCTTACGATACTTTGGCGTTTGTTAACGAATATCATTAACACGGATTGGAATATGATCCTATACTTATTAGAAGCCATTTCGTGCGTCAGTATTTTACTTATTGGTATCATACCTTCTTGTACGTTTGAATTTTCTAAGCGTGCAATTGAAATAGAGATATCGCAAATCGGTTTTAATAAAAAGTAGTGAGTAGGTGGATAAAATAATTTCTCGAACGAGTTCTCGATCAAGGCTACACTAAAACCGGACAGTGAGAATTTATTTGCAATCATGCGTGTTATAAAAACATTGGATAATGTGATTCAATATTATAATAATGGAAATTTAAAGCTTTGAATAATTAATTGTATTTACAGACGATTACTTGACATGGAAAAGCAGTAAATATTTTATCAACACGTTTCAGTAAAACCAACAGGATTTTTACGGATAAAAATAATTACCTACTTCTTCTTCTTCCAGCCCCTAATATTCTAGAAATTTATTTGAAACATGCGCTATAAAGCCCAAAAGAGTACCTTACATTTTGGATTATGATCCTTATTATTAAGAAATTCACGCTTACATCTAACTTCAAACTATAAGGTCAAATGTATGTTCAAACTATATAAGGTTCTATTCCCGCGCAAGTTACCCTGTATGATCATAATAGTAGAAATCAAAAACTATGAACTATGAGTGCCATGGCGTGCATCATAACATTAAGTACTTACAGAATGTACACAATAAGAGGAGCAGTCCCGCCAATCGTCGTCTCTCCAAAGCCTCCATTTTGAAAATTATTTTTGGAATCACTGTTCACTATTTAGTTCACTACACACACTGAATTCACTTTCACTGCTGAATCCTGAACTTTGAATTCATAATTTTTTGAACGAAAATACTTTTGAATTTAGAATCAGAACATCTTTTGAATAAGTACTGTTACTGGCTGGTGTCACCTGAAACAAAAGAAGGTTTTATTAAAGAATGGATCATAATATTTAAAAAATATGGATAAAAACGAATGACAACGAACCAATAAAACAAAATTCCTAAAAAACAAATGAAATTATTGAAAAAAAAAATATTATTGATAAAAAAAATGAAAACTTTATAAGACGAGCGAATAGGTCCGTAGTGAAATAACGAATGAGGCTGCAGAGCAGTCTAGCTCGGCTGGCGGCTTTCCGCGCAATGATAGTGATATCACGCGGCCAATCGGTCTCAAGTCCCAACCTTCGCATTGACTATGACGTAGGAAAAGCTTGCACTACGAATGCCGATGAGCTGATACCTCACTATGAAATCATAAGCTAATTATTGTGTCATAGATATTTAAATTCTATACGAATATTCTTGAAACCGGTGCGTAAGTGAGTGAATATTTTTTTTATTTTTTTTTATACACCAAGCTGATGGAACAAGCATATATCCCACCTAATATTTAGTGGTAACCATCGCCTAGCTTTGCCTCGTAGGTCAAGTTAATTAGTTTAATTTTTATTATTTATTAGTCACTCCTCTCTCAAAATAGGCGGGCCTATGTATATAAACAACACATCAATTAGGTTCTCGTTTGAATATGTATTTCTTGTTTGAACCTACATCCAGCAGTGGATTGATATAGGTAAATAAATAAGGTAATTATTATTGCGTAATGGAAGCAACGAAATTGCATCAATTTATTTAGATCTTCGGTTACTACCAGTGATAACAATCAAAAGTTTAACACTATCTTATTTGCTTATCTTCATCACTAAAACTTATTGTGTAGTAGATTATGATTAAATAATAATAATTAAAACAGCGTTAAAAGATATAAATATCATAATTTTAAATTCGAATCCATAGTTATTTTTTGATATCTTTATAGATAAAAAGAAATATTATGCAACGTTAATTTTATATGTATCAGCGGACAATATTGTGCAAATAAAATTCGTAATCTGCGGGTTCTACCTATCAATTTCATTTTTCACCTTTTGTACTTATTACCTAACATTTCTTGCTTGTAAACAATTATAACATTTCAAACAACCATTAAGTACTTACATATTAAGGTCAACTCACACATGTCTACTCGCTGTGCCTAGACCACTCTGTTCCCATGCATAAACCATGAAATCGTAATTTCCTAGCTTTGAGCTCGCCGCATCTATTAGAGATAATTATTTCTATCTAGCCTTAGATTTTCCAAGCTTGTGTAATAAACCGATTAACAGAGGAAATTGAAGAAACTTTGTTTTAAGCGCATTTTCTAACTCAGTAGCTAGGGTTTTTACGATTTTTTGTGAACCACGATACCAATTTATAAATAAATAGAATGCCTATACCTAAAGTATTACTACATTTTACCTACGTAATATTTTCGACACTGTAATAAACTAAATTTACATGTTATAATAAGATCAATTGAACTTCACGTGTGAAGTTTGATCATTATTATATGATTTAGCTTCATTTGAAGATATAAAAAGGTAGACTATGTAGTACTTTCAACCTACTAGGCAACTTCGCACATTAAAAAGAATAAAATCGAGTTCGATTTTCAAAACAAAAAGTGACATCCAACCTCAGCGCTGCACCGCCTTCAGCTTCATTCTTTCAGAGAAGACAAAACTTTTCAGTTCAGGGATCAGGGAGGGCGGGTTTATATCTTCAAATGAAGCTAAATCATATAATAATGATCAAACTTCACACGTGAAGTTCAATTGATCTTATTATTATATTTCTTTAGCTTCATTTTTCAGATATAAAAAGGTAGACTATGTAGATGTTTAGAGCAAAAAGTTTTGTCCATCAAAATAGAGTTTTATGAAATAAATATTGCCTTTTTGAACAAAAAACCAAAATATTTATTTTCTTCTTAAATCTTATAATTATGACAACATTAGCTTAATCATTAGATAGGATTGCTCTTGCAAAATCCCCATTATAAGAAATGGGCCGCTGATAAAAATTTTCTAATGTTTCTGATGTTTTTGTCCAGCCCGCCGTTTTCCGAATAACGTCAAGAGATATGCCTGCTGAGCTGGCTGCTGACGTGGACGCATGCCTCGTGCTATGTGCACCGAACACTGATACGTCCACGCCGCTGTCGGCCAGTACTGTACACAGTACACAGTACACTGAACACTGTGCACAGTATTGCATTAACGTGTTCTTAGCAAGCGACGCGATCATTAAATTTAAAGTGGCTTCCGGGGTTCCTCTTCTATAAAACGCGTGCCGGAGAGTCTCACTGCAGCCAGGGTAGCCTGCTGCTGACGCGTCCTGTAACGATACCGAGGAAGAGCGTCACTACTCAAGAAAATGACCTCCGAAGTCATCATGCTTTTTAGAAGAGGAAACCAAGGTTGTGAAGGCCAAAATGGAAAAAATGAAGATGCCTTTCGCTTTGTCATTTTTTATCTTTTATAGGCACTTCAAAATTAATGAGTAGGGCGGGAAAGCATAGAAGAACCACTGACTCCAATTCATAGTGAAAGCATCCACATCCACTGTGATCGCGTCTGGGTCTGGTTTCCATGAGATGTAAGTATCGCACTTTGCATTAGTTCGAGACGCAAAAAGATCAATTTCCGGAGTTCCCAAATTTTTCACAATATCTATGTAGCCTTTGTAAGACAGTGACCATTCAATGATATTGTCATATTCCTTGATTCGAAAATAAAGCCTAAAAATTTACAAGACTGTTTAGGTTGTAATGAGCTTTTTTCATAATTAATTATGAATCCTAGGCACTGTAAAAGACTAATTGTTTCTCTAACATTTTCTAAACAGTCTTTGTAATTCTTGCCGATACACAAGATGTCGTCTAAATATATAACCGAAATAAAGCCACGTGATCTTAGGTGAGTTATGACTTCTCTCATGAGCTTCGTAAACGTTCTAGGAGCGATAGAAAGCCCATATGGTAGAGAAGAGAACTCGTACAATGAAACAGTTCCATTTTCATCTTGAAACTGGAACCTCAGATACTTTCGACCCTTGACTGAAATTGGAAGAAGCAAGTATGCCTCTTTTAAGTCAATGGTGGCCATAAAACCATCCTTAGGTATTAGCTTTGCAGCCGTTCAATGGTCCTCCATTTTAAAATGTAATTTGGAGACGAACCTGTTTAATGGTTTTAGGTTGAGGATAAATCTCTTACTCCCATTAGGCTTAGGAATCAAGAAAATTTTAGAAATAAATTGATCCTCACATGGTTGACATTGATTAATAGCCCCTAAATCTAATAATTTATTAACAGCCGTCCTCATATCTAACATTTCTGATGGAGAGAACCTGTTATGAGGAACTATCGATTGACTAACTTTGGTATCGAATGGTATAGAAAAACCTTCTTTAACCCCCTTCAATATAACAGGATTAGCTGTAACCTTAATCCAACAATCGAAATAATGGCGTATTCTGCCTGCATGACATACCGTATTTACTGCCGGGGAGCAGCACGTGATTTGTTGTAGCTGTTTTTTACTTGTGGCATCGTATTCGACGCTCTTTGCGTCGCTGAGGATGTCCTCAGAGCACCTCCCCTCCCCCCCCTGTTTGACGACGGCTGATAGCGGGAAGTTGTCCAGTTTCCCTGGTAGGGTGTTCGCATTGCTGCTGCTGGTTGTTTTGTGTAGAAGGCACGGGGGCTTTTTGAGCCCCGGTAACTTTCTTAATTTGGAGCCCTTGTTTTTCTATTGTCTTAGATGCCTTGATCTTGTCGGCCAATTTGCTGCCGAAGAGTGTTTCATCCCTTTCCATGTCTTGCATTAGGGTGATGAATGATTTGTCTAACGCTGGTGTAATTAGATTTATTCTAGTCTTTGTTTCCACAAAATGGAGGTCTGAAAGTATGCGGCAAGCATCAGACATAATCTTGACAGCCTGTACTTTGGTTTGCTTGTCTTCGCCACCAGTAACGAGTATATTCATGGCTCGACTAACAGCTGTTATGCCGAGGCCAAGAATTGAACCCGAGAAGAGTGCCGCAGATATTTCCGGATTTAGCATTGGAGCTCTCAAAAGCTTACAGTTTTCAGGAATCTTTTGCTTTCATGTATTTTCTTGCCATAAATAGGCGTATCTGGAGCCGAATCACCTAACGCAGAAAGAAATTCCACGTCAAGTTCTTCTGCGTGTTCTGCATCTGTGGTAGTAGGCTCGGGTGGAACCTCCACATTAAAATTGTCTTGTTGAGGTGTTTCCTCGTTTATTGTCTTTGCCTCTTGGTCTGTAACAACGTAAATTCCGTTTGTAAAGATTTGAGGTTAGACAAAAGATAAAAATATAAGTATATAGGTATATGGCAAGTTTGGCAAGTTTTATCATGCGCACTTGATGTGCGGGCAGGTTTTTTCCGCAAGTAGGTCGCTGGTGGGCCCTTTTTGCGTGACCCCTGACACGTGTTGCTCGAACTTTTTTAGGTTCTACAACACACCGGTTTCCTCACGATGTTTTCCTTCACCGTTTTGAGAGTACTGGCATAGTGCACATACATTTTTCGACAGAAAAACTCAATGGTACACGAGTGGATTTGAACCCACGACCTTCGGATCGGAAGGCGGGGCCACTACCACTAGACCACCAGTGCTCTCAAATATATAGGTATATGTATATTTGTTATAATTTTTCTCATCAAACTGGTCATCGCCTTGACTCACGGCCAAAACCTAGACCTTAAAATGTAGGTAGGTATGCCTTCGCCTTGACTCACGGCCAAAACCTAGACCCGGCTCAGAACTTTCCTTCGCGTTGACTCTCGGCCAACACCCAGGATATTAATGTGACTTTGTAGACACAAAATAAGTACCCTTGTAAAATAATCGTTTGAGAAGCTTACCTGAATAAATGTAGGTAGGTATGCCTTCGTGGTGACTCACGGCCAGCACCCCGGCTCAGAACTTTCCTTCGCGTTGACTCTCGGCCAACACCCAGGATATTAATGTGACTTTGTAGACACAAAATAAGCACCCTTGTAAAATAATCGTTTGAGAAGCTTACCTGAATAAATGTAGGTAGGTATGCCTTCGTGGTGACTCACGGCCAGCACCCCGGCTCAGAACTTTCCTTCGCGTTGACTCTCGGCCAACACCCAGGATATTAATGTGACTTTGTAGACACAAAATAAGCACCCTTGTAAAGTAATCGTTTGAGAAGCTTACCTGAATAAATGTAGGTAGGTATGCCTTCGTGGTGACTCACGGCCAGCACCCCGGCTCAGAACTTTCCTTCGCGTTGACTCTCGGCCAACACCCAGGATATTAATGTGACTTAAGCACCCTTGTAAAATAATCGTTTGAGAAGCTTACCTGAATAAATGTAGGTAGGTATGCCTTCGTGGTGACTCACGGCCAGCACCCCGGCTCAGATCTTTCCTTCGCGTTGACTCTCGGCCAACACCCAGGATATTAATGTGACTTTGTAGACACAAAATAAGCACCCTTGTAAAATAATCGTTTGAGAAGCTTACCTGAATAAATGTAGGTAGGTATGCCTTCGTGGTGACTCACGGCCAGCACCCCGGCTCAGAACTTTCCTTCGCGTTGACTCTCGGCCAACACCCAGGATATTAATGTGACTTTGTAGACACAAAATAAGCACCCTTGTAAAATAATCGTTTGAGAAGCTTACCTGAATAAATGTAGGTAGGTATGCCTTCGTGGTGACTCACGGCCAGCACCCCGGCTCAGAACTTTCCTTCGCGTTGACTCTCGGCCAACACCCAGGATATTAATGTGACTTTGTAGACACAAAATAAGCACCCTTGTAAAATAATCGTTTGAGAAGCTTACCTGAATAAATGTAGGTAGGTATGCCTTCGTGGTGACTCACGGCCAGCACCCCGGCTCAGAACTTTCCTTCGCGTTGACTCTCGGCCAACACCCAGGATATTAATGTGACTTTGTAGACACAAAATAAGCACCCTCATAAAATAATCGTTTGAGAAGCTTACCTGAATTGTTTTCATCCGAAGATGACTCCGAATAAATAATATACCGTTTGCGCACATTAGGTGCACGTACTTGTTTATCCCGCAACTTTAGTATTTTAGATTCGTAATAACGAATCTTTTTATCATTTTTGCGTTTCGGCATTATTACACAGTAGAAATACAGAGAAAATTTTACAGAAAAAACGCTTAGAAATAAAAATATTTTTGACAGAAGAGACGTGCTCGTTGCCTCGCACGAAAAAAGAATGAAGCTGAAGGCGGTGCAGCGCTGAGGTTGGATGTCACTTTTTGTTTTGAAAATCGAACTCGATTTTATTCTTTTTAATGTGCGAAGTTGCCTAGTAGGTTGAAAGTACTACATAGTCTACCTTTTTATATCTGAAAAATGAAGCTAAAGAAATATAATACCTATTATTCACAACATTAGCAGAAAGAGGTCTTTATATCTTTATATTTTATAAATATAAAACGAAGCATGGATAACAAAAGATTAATGATACAGTCTCATCCATGATCCTTTATTTACAGCATTGGTTTTAGCTTATAAAGTTATAGCATTTCGCTATAATGATTGTTGCTATTTAAGTTGTGCGACCATATTTATATGAACTCTTACCTTTATTGAGAACATTTTCAAATCAAAAATTGATCAATAGTTGGGCGCGCAATAACAGAAAAAGTAAGTCAAGTTTAAATAATTTTATTAAAAGTATTTGCAAGTGGTCACTGTCGCAAATATTTAAACTATCCTGAAGGAATGCTCATTAATATTTTGAAACAAGAAATCTATTGTTTCAACAGAGCACTTAATAATAATAGCGAACCGGAAACTATAACCGTATTCATATTTGGGTTGGCTTAGAAAGTCTAGAGCCAGCCGAAGAGAAACCTAGATTTGGCTCGTAAAAGGGTCGTTAAACGTACGACGGTTAAAAGCTATTTAAACCAAACCACGGTTATTTACCCATATCCAATTAACTCACAGGTACCTACAAGTATTTAGAGGTAAGTACTTTATTTTTAGTATTAGTAAGCGGGTCTTTCAGGGCATCTTAACATCTTTTGGATGGCTGCATTTTATTGGACCAATTTGAATGATTTTCCTCTGAAAAACGAGCTAACTTATTTTTTTCTCTTACTCGAAGAGTTTTCTGGCTACAGACTTCAGATCTTTATCATCAATTGTACTTAATTCAAATTGAAAATTTCTTTATTAGGTTGTATCAAAAGGATCACTTTGAAAAGTTTTAAAGCTAGGTGAGTCTAGGTGCTAGTTCCACGCGACCAAGCTTAGAAAAACAGGTAACAAACTACAGCTTGGTTCCTACTGTTTTTTTGCATGGTCCATCTACAAAACAAAAATGAAAATAGCAGTGAAGTTCCAGTGTGTTTCATTCCAACTTAGTAAGACGTATAGGTATCTAACTAATGTTGCATTACATTTATCCGTAAATTCTAAACACGATACATCTTTCAGTCATTAACCTACCCCATCATAATTGGTTTTATGATAATTTGGTGTTCGGTGAGAAAAACGAGCTAAACAACTAACCTGAAAAATTGAATGGTGCTTTACCAACTTGAACTCTTCTAAGACTTAGGTACGCAAATCGTAAGTATTTTTTTGTGATGGATCACAATAAAACCTCTTTATGAGAAAACTCATAGGACCTTCTAAGATTAATTACAAGTGCATTGGCTGATATAAACACCTTTTACAGTATACGGATGTTGCTGTGGTCAATCGTCAACTGGCATGCTTGATTTATTCACAACATTGAGAGAAGCATTACTTCATGACTCATGAGGTTCTTTTAAACTAACGAGCTGCGCTTGGTGGGCCACAAAGACAACATCCCCCTATTTGTCGCTGATACAGGTCACCCTCGCGAAATTCAATAGTTTATCGATTATCCATGATTCTGGAGCTACACATTCTACATTTATATCTGCACAGATAGTGATTGGTTGAATCTTATAGTGATAGGCTTTGCATCAAACAAATCGTCCAGCAACTCACTTCTGGAATTTTGGTAGTTTAGAAATGTTTGTACTGTTCCTCATGCATAAATGTTACTCTGTACTAGGTTTTGAAAAATAAACTTTATTATATTATTGCGTTCATATGTATTCCAAGTCTCCATGTGCGCAGCGCCTTAAGTAACATTTCGTAAACTTTGGCCTGATGCCGAAGTGCCAGATTATCAGCAGTGTGCTGTAACTAGTCAAAGTAAATCCTACGTGGTAATTCAATATTCCATACCGACCACAAGCGCAGTCAAGTGAATGCAATCAGGACTTTGATGGATAGCTCTAGGATAATGTCGCTTTTATCTATTTCTTGATCACCTGAGTAATAATGCGATGCATTCAATGCAATAAGATGTTTACTAAAGATAAATAAAATTAGATAAAATTAAAAATAAAACACCTACAAAAATTATAATAAAAATACAAATAAGTACTTAAAAACATGAAGATAAGGCATTATACTTACTTATGCTATTTCAAATTTATTTATTGGTGAACTTGTACAGGGGAATAAAATATTGAAGTGAACGCTGAAAACTACAAAAGTAAAAACTGTGTCTCAGCTTCCAGCACCCAACCTTCGGCAAAAGGGAGACAGGCGTTCACAACGTTAATAGAGTACAAGTAGTTATTACAAAAGCAAAAAAAAAACTTAAAACTAAAAGCTAAAACAAGTGTTTCAGCATTTTATCTAAAATTATTCTAAAATAAAAAACAGAAACTAGACAAAAATTGCTAATGATACTTTAGGTGTAAGGCATTTTGTGTGACGGTGAGAGTGTGTTGTGTTGTATGAGTGCCTATTACTGAGTATGGTATATTTTCTGGGCAAGCCATCTAAAATCTTTCCCAGGCACTTTAGCGTCCCGTAAGGCAAGAGTAAAAACTTACGTAAATACCAGTTGCTCTTGACGTTATATAAATCATCTGTAAAATGCAAAGGCCTGAGTGTAAAGCAGCAATGAAAAATAAACCTCCTAATAAAAATGTCTAGACTAAGTAATTTAATTTAAAAAAAAACCGGACTCTGACGATGGAATGTAGGTATATTAAGAATATATCAGTATCATGTGACCCATTATGCTTTAAAGATGAGGAACCTAAAGATCAGAGGAATGTCTCTGTCGATTAATAATCTAAAATAGACATGGACTTCTGTTTTAAACAGAAGACAAAGCAGGTCTTGGGAACCAGTTATTCAAACATTTTGATTTAGTTTCGTTTCCAATTAATTGATTAACTGAACACTATTTTCTAATTCAATACCTGATGGTCTTATTATGAAATTGATTACGAGTTCAACTTACATCATTCATCACCATTTCAACCAAACTAGCCCTTAAATAATATATAAAAGCAGTCATAGACAATATTTTAGGGGAGTTTGCTTTAGTCACCACATTTAGCAAGTTATTATTTTTTAAAACAACTAATTGATCGAACAAGCACGTGGCCCATCTGATGTTTAGTGGTAACCATACAAAGCATTGCCTTGTAGGTCACGCACGTCGGGAACGTGCTCCGTAGAGCACTAAACCACTTTGCACGTAACCACTTTGCACTTTGTACGTTTTTTACTAATCCACTTTGGACGTATAGTAGTGCATCGTAATGCACTACTATACGTCCAAAGTGGATTAGTAATTGAATTTTAATTAAACATCTCAGATAGCCCATCTACAACCTCTTTGCCAATTTGACTCATATTCTATAAAGAAAACTTGATAATACATCCTGCTGACTCCAAACTCTATACAAATCGGTTTGAAAGTTATGCTTAGACAAATAATGCAACGCCAATTTGTTGAGTTTTCGCTCGTTACAGTCGCTCGATCAAAAAAATGAGAGCCAGTGTAGCTGGTCAAATGGAATTTATTACAATAATGCATCATGTTTATCGTGTAATAAATTATGAATGAATGCATGATATGGTCGTGACGACGAACGACAAGACGGAGGGATTATATCATTCTCAATCAATGAGCCATTGAGTGACGCTGCGTTGCAAATGCGACTGACATGCGATGAGAAGGCGATGAGAGATGGTGGTCATTATATTTTACTTAGACTACATTTTTGTTTCGTCATCATCTGTAAACTCATCGCACGCGTCTACTTGGAGTGACTTTATTTTAGTCACTCCAAATACTTTTTTTTATTTTACGACCTCTAATTATTTAGTGGCATCAGTTTATATTGTTCTTGGATAAGGTTAATTTTTATTTGATCCTTTGGTTCGTTTTACTGACTAAACGTATACTTACAGGTCTGTTTTTTTTCTTTAATTCATGATTTGGCGTTTGGGCAATCGAGACTTGTCATTGAATTTAAGTTATGGAATTTATTCGTGTTCCGCAAGGACTTTTACAATGGTGTCGTTTCTGTTTAGGCATTTATCACTTCTACTATAACTATAAAAGAACAGCGTCAATTCCAGCAACACAAATCACCCAAGCGATCTTGTAAATCAATGTGAGTTGTCAATTTTTGTTTGAAAAATTTTAAAATGGAACATGGATTCAGCGATCACTCAATCGAGCCGTGTTGCTAGAATGGACGCACAGTAGTGATGAAAAATTAAAAAACAAATCGTTTTGCATAAATCAAAACTAGGATCGACAGCAATGCCATAGATTCTGTGTGGCATAGAATCCTCCAGACTCTGAACTCCATGCGATTACCGTGTGTTCAAAGAATGCACTTGAGTTGCCACTTGAAGTTGAAATTTCGAAATTCGAACAACTCTGAACGTCGCGCCGTGAAGATTGCGGTTAGATAAAAACAGAAAACAAACAGACACAGAGCACCAAACACGCTTTTAGATGATTATGACAGCATATAATTATTGTCTATAGTTTTTTCTTGGCGCCGCTTGAGTTTTGTTTGGAATTTATTGTATAGTTATATCTACACTTTAAAATAAAAAAACAACAGCGTTCTAAAAATTGCTAAAAAACATGTAATTTGCCAAATAAAATATGAACCTACTATTTCTATTTCTAAGATAACACTTCTTATTGAATTCGGAAAGCTTCAGATCGAAAGCTTTCAACACCGTTACTGATTGATTCTTGGCTGCTTCTCATAAATGGCGCCCAAATATAGATTATATCGTTTAATGTAACTTCTGAGACAAAAATATTTATTTATACCTTCAACATTTACTCCTCCCACTGAGAACAAATATTTGTGTGGTGAACACAAATATTTGTTCTCTGTCTGGGTGTTATACAGTATTCTAAGTATGTATTTACAAAAAAAAAGCATTTAAGTATTATATCAGCTATCTGGTTCTCATAGTACAAGCTCTGCTTAGTTTGGGGCTAGATAGTGTGGTGTGGATTGTCAATAATATTTATTTATTATTTAACCTCGCTTTTAAAGCAGTAGGTACTTACCTTTTAAAATGTGTACTCTTAGATACTATCAACCCTACGAATGTAGGCACCTGAATATTCCAAGTTTCCATAGGAACAAACATACTCTCAAATTTCATATTATAATATCAGTTTGATTCACTCATAGATTTAGAAGTAGCAACCCAGTGTTACCAACTCAAAATAGCTAGATTTAGCCATGGGTAGAGGAAATGTTCAGTAAACAAGTACAGAAATACTTTGAAACAGTATAGCTCTTAGACTAACCTTTATATTGCAGGGCCTAGAAATCTAAGGTCAGCATCAATACAGTTACTAGGAACATAGTGATATATCTATACTAAACGTTGGAAAGGAGTAAGCCATGGCTACTTTCTCTGTATATTTACTACTATGAGATACTCTGTCTTTACCGTTATAGGTTTGAATCGGTTGCAGAAGCATTCCTGTTTTTATGTAGGTAAGCATACAAAAATAAAGCTATGTACTAATAATATTGCAGCTAACTGCGTTATCCTCAAGTGTTAAATTGATTGAATTATTATATTAGTTAGAAGTATAAGTTTGAGTTTTCGAACAAAAAGAATCAAAAAACCACGAAGCCATTAAACGGTCGATTAGTGTGTTGTTGCACACCATCACAGATGGTAAAGATTATTGGATACTTATAGAAACCGTGAATAACTGGAACGTTATTGCATAAATAATAAACTGTTACAAAATCACAGGTTATTTTTGGCAAGTGTTTAGTGGGAAATCGAAATGAAATAACTATAAACATTGAATAGTTCTTCACGCACCGTTTTATACGCGTAAAATATACTGTGATAAAAAATGTGTTGAAACTGGAAATCTAAACAAGTAATATAAGTAGGTAGGTCATAATATGAAATCGTTATGTATACCCACAGTACTCCGATTTCAAGGATTTAACCCGCTAGTGGAATTAGATTTATTTGAGACTCAACACTAGGGGTGCTCACACTTATAGGGTCGGCGATCGACCAGATAGTATTTTGAAAACAAGGGATCGATGAAACTAATATGCAGGTAGGTCAACAGCAATGCTATTTGGCGTGGCAATGCCACCAGCGTCTTAGGGACGCTTCCGTCTGGCACTGATTTCGATCAGTTGAGCTATCTTTATATGATCATGTATGCCACATTTTTATCTGCGTATTTACAGAAATTCTACTGGGTGCCTATATTAAGCATATTGCCGGCGATCGACTCGAAAAGCTTTCGCGATTGACCGATTGAGCACCCCTGCTCAACACTTTTGCGTCTCATGGTCCAGCTTGTTCCATTCCACTGCTTCTTTTAGTGTAAAGTCTATAGGTAAGTCGGTATTATACGATCCTGTAGGTCACGGGTATTTTAGGGCGTGCGCACATTGTCGTAAACTACCGGATCCCATGCCCTTCAAAGGTTGTGTACATAAGATGACATGTTGGTTTTGTGTTTCACACGCTCATGCGAGACACAGGGTTAGCAGATTTTCAACAAAAAAAAACGGAGACATCGTTTGAAAAAAAATGATTTTCTTTACCCGCCTAAAAACTAATAGCTGGTGAAATCGACAATGAAAAAGTTTCCTCTGAAGTTTTAACCGCCTAAAAATATATTTTTTCGAGTCGTCAGATGGTTGGTTGTATAGATGGTTTACACATGGTTTAAAAAAAAGTGTATTTATTCAGTAGGATCGCAAGGTTTACTTTGAAACGTCATAAAGCTAGGTGAGTCTAGGTGCCAGGTTCAATGGTGGTCCATTGAATGCTCGGTAAAATTAACTACCGTAAAACAAATTAGGTAGCCAATTTATTCTTCTATAGTTTTACAGCCTTGCAATTATTATTTATTGTTTATTATTACCTACTGTCCACTACGTCGCTCACGTGGTGATAAAATTAAGATTTATATTAATTTAAATAAAGTCTACCTAGAATGACAGCTGAAACGCTGTCAAAAGTCTAGAATAACTAAATTTAGTCTATTTTTATACATTCTTATAAATAGGTTTTTTTTTGTCCATTACATGAATGTTTTTGACTAAATTAAATGTCAACAAAGTTCTGTGATTTAAATATTATGTAATAAATAACAGACTTCATTAACTTAATACAGCCTTGAAAAGTGGTTTCATTTAAAAATGTCCAATCAATAAATCAATTTGGCTCAATAAAAAATACTTGCTGCAATCAGTCAGTTTCCGGAATTGCCATTTTTCGGAAATCATTTATGGAAAACGCGTTTTTAATATCTTTTTACAATCCTGCCATGAACTCTGGAGAAGTAAATCGGATGTTCAAAAAATCGTAGACCAGGAGCCTAATTCTCGGGCCGACCGAGATCATTTTGCAATTTTATTTTATTGCTTCTTTTCGAAGAGAGAATGGATGATTTCCTTGAGTAATTCATCGACGACCTCATCGTAGAAGCCTCAACAGCTACGATATGCCGAAAACGTAGAAAAAGTGCGGGGTTGTGCATTGCCAATGTGTATTTAAGGGACATTGAAAATCTAGGTCGGCCGAGAATTAGGCTCCAGACTACCGCTAGGTATTTCTAGAATGAAGACCGAACAGAAAGATGCTGGGAAGGGTAATATAATAATATTGTAGACAATCCACACAACACTGCCTAGCACCATATTAAGCAGAGCTTGTACGATGGGAACAAATAGCTGATATAATACTTACTTCTATGCGTTCTTATCTGTAAACACATACTAAAAACAGAATAAACCCAGACAAAGAATGTGTGTTTCTCGGTAGGGATCGAGCCCACGACCTACGGCACAGAGAGCAGAGCCACTACCAACTGAGCAGAAAGGCCAGTCAAAGGTTAAAGGGTGATGAATTGACGAGTTGTAATGATCGTAGGACGAATTAAAAGGAAAAGGACCCATCACTTTGAGACGTAAAGATGTTGAAACCTCATGTCTGTAAATTGCACCAGCATTACACACACCCTTCAAATCGGAAAATACCAATGCGAGTACGACAGCTTTGTTAAAGAAGCTTATTTATGGCTCGTATCTTTGCTGCAGAATAAGATAACTTACAGTGGTAATACTCGTACTATAATGGACGAGACTCAGGCCCGTATTCTGAAACAGTCCTTGAGTCTGAGTCGAGCCTTCAAAGAAGAACTGTCAAAAACCTATGCTTGAAAGCGCTTGAGGCTCTACTCAGACTCAAGCAATGTTTCTGACTAAGGGCCTAAGAGCTCTACTACTTTTTTGACTCAAAATCGTTTGCTCGCTAATTCCAGCCAATCTCGATCGATTGGAACAGCCTCGCGTCCCTGTTTCCCGGTAAAGCATCGTAAATAAATGATATTAATGCTTTCAGTTCTTGGAAGACGTGCCATGAAGTAATAAAGACACAACATTGACATCACTGTACCTTTTTATTTATAAAGTCTTACGAATCATCTAATTTAATATCAGCATTTAAGATATCTGATGCGAGCCCCCACGCATCGGTATCATCGGTCAAGGTTTAGCTTTGAAAAAGAGGATTTTCAGTCTCACCTCAATCTAGACTATTTATCACTTTTACCCTCCAGAATATACAAGCCAGAGCTTTAAAACATAGAACAAAGTTAATTAAAGGATTAAAATCTCACAGAGTTGAGTTATAGGTAATTGCTGAGCATTACAATAATCTAAATAACCCTCCATACTATATTTATATACGTATATAAAAGAAAGTTGCACTATTTATAACTTAAGAACGGCTGAACTGATTTGGCTGTAAATTGGTGGGAAGGTAGCTTTGTACCAGGAGCAGGACATAGGATACTTTTTATCTCAAAAAAGTAACGGGACCGGGAATGGGACGAGTGAAGCCGCGGGCGGCCGCTAGTATGATAATATGATTTCAGTAGGTAAAGGGAAAAACTTAAATTTTAAAGCTCGAATACCCCGCAAGAAAACATTGGCAGAAGCTAGTGTACAATACATTAAACACTGGGTACATCATAGTGATGAAGGTTTTCTACGAACTCATTCTCTGAGTAGAACATGAATTGGAACACCTACTCTTTTGAAAAAACAACTACTCTTTTTATTATCAGTATCACATCTTTTCATCCGTGCCGCCCCTTTATTACTTGATTATTGTTCTTGAAGTCGGCTGATACTATTTCTTTCGAACCAATGCAGTGTGTGGTGAAAGGATTTTGTTTTGAATCTTTTTAGGTTCAAACGACATACCGGTATCCTCTATGAATTCCTATAAGTAGCTTGAATCAGAAAAAATGAGCAACCGCTATTGGTTTTCAGAAAATGAAATCACAAAGTTCTAAATTTATGAACTTCAAATGTAATCTCAGACCTTCGCAAACTATAACATTATAATCTTTTATGCCAAATCCATGATGAATGAACCTTTGGACTACCTGTGTAAACAAAATATGTTTACTAAATGACTCCATGATTTACTTTTAATTTGTTTTTCCGACCAGAATTTTATTTTCAGCCGTAAATCAGAGTGACGACGTACGTTTCGGTCACACTGTCTATTTTCCCGACCACCCAAACCGCCAACTGCTCGCTGGTACACCATCACGTGTCGTGTGGTCACTATTCAACAATAAATACTTTTTACTCTCAACAGTTGGCCTACCACAAGCTCTGTCTCTGGCTCTGGTGAGTGCCCACCAATGGGTTTCGACGTAGGATATATTTAGTCAACACTCACACAGCCTCAAAACCAGAGCCAGAGACAGAGCCAGACAGAGCTTGTAGTAGGCCTACTGAATTGCTGGCGCCGGCCGAATCCATTGAATGAAGGCGACCAATTATTGAGCGCGGATGAGGACATTTTCAGACACTCAGCTTGTTCTCGTCGACCTCATTGATTATAATCTGGAGGCAGCTTTATTATGTCATTGTAGTTATTTTGAATGGGTTATTGAGTTCAAGGTGTATGGTAATTTTTTGCTTTATCGTAATGAGTCAACCGATGGTTATCGGAGTTCTTCAATATGCAAATTGAGTGTTCTACTGTTACAACTTTGTTGAAATAGATGACAAAATGATGGGCATCTCCATACTAACTTGCTTTTGAATTTCATATGAGGTCTTCTATTTTTATACAGCATGCAAAGAACACAGGCGCCCGGATAAACTCAAAAGGTTTTTGACATGACAACGTCTTATAATTCGATGTAGCGGCTGCACGCACGAAAAAACATGACTCGGCGTTACCTCGCTCTGAGGCGTTCCATTTAAGGCTTGTAGTGCAGGCGACAGCGCGGATCGAGCGACAAAGAGGCACAATCGGCCTCCGCGTTCGACAGCGTTCGACATCTGTCTCCCTCCTACTTGAGTGAGCGATGCGTCCGCGTGGACAGAGCTGTATGACGTTGTCACGTTCAACTAACGTCAGTAAGCCGTCTTTACAGACAACCGATTTTTTAACATTTATTACTCCCACCCAAAACCGTAGATTTTTTTTATCTCGCAAAGTTTCAGAAACATGCTAACACTACGTAACCACTTGTATTTTTATTTCAATTAGTATAGGAATAGTACTAAAGGCCTTGGTACGAATTGTTTAATAATCCCGGAAGATAGGCACCTGCTTTGTGAGTGAAATATTTAGCAAGATATCGACGGCTATTATTGAATACCCACTCTTAAAACACCTTCGTCCAATGAGGAAATTTACATTTTTAGACAAAAATACTGAATTTTCCGCGATTTTTCTGTGTTTATCACGATTATAGTCTCTTGACTCAAACACGGAAATATCGCACTTATGGGAACGCACCAGGGTTTGGACAACAGCATCTCAAGAGTACTTACGACCCTGCGGTGACCAATCGGTTTGCAAAGTGTGATTACTACGGCAAATCACCCCCAAACAAGGCCCATGTTCATCAGTGGACTTATTATTTCAAAATGTTTTAGATACTTTGTAGGAGGTACTGCAAAATGACTGTTCTCTCTCTGATAAGAAAGACGTGTAATGCATATTTAAAACAATTATGCTTTTATTAAGCTTGCACTACCAACTAAGCTGTGAGGCCAGTCAAAAGCCCTTGCTAGTGTCATGCAAACATCAGGAGCCTAATTCTCGGGCTGACCGAGATTTTCAATGTCCCCTAAATACACATTGGCATTGCACAACCCCGCACTTTTTCTGCGTTTTCCGTATATCGTAGCTGTCGAGGCTTCTACGATGAGGTGGTCGATGTATTACTCAAAGAAATCATCCATTTTCTCTTCAAAAATAAGAAATAAAATAAAATTGTAAAATGATCCGAGATGAGCCGAGAATTAGGTATCCAGGTACAGTGCAAACAACTTCTCTGTTGAGGTACAAAACAATATCGTAATTTCATAACATTTTGTTACCAGCAACCTTTTGTTTTTCAATTTTGGTATGGTGGTGTCTCATATGAATATGAATATAAGTTGGTGGCACTGTGTTGGTTTGTGTCCTGTCACTTAATCCGTAACCTCGTTACCCGTAGTTGGTTTAACCAGCTGTCATGTATTGTAATCTGTGAAAGCAGTTTAATTATCGGTTAAAGTTAACCTCAATTTCGAAGGTGTGATTAATTAACGATTTACATTGCATTGTATACCTCTGTATACAGTATGTACTTATTTTTTTTATCATTTATAACCACCATACTCTACTCTACGCTACCATTTTAAACACTTCAAAGTATTCTCAAAGAACGAATTTAGAGAGAGGGTAAGGCTCTGTTTCGGGATCGATAAAAACCTAATATTTGACAGTTGTCCATCTCAAAAATGACCAGCAAACATTTGAGTAAAACAACCTGTCAAATATTTGATTGGTCGATTAGTCATCCTTGAAACCATGCCAATCTACTAAACACTTGACAGCAAACGTAAACACGAAACGAACATGAAGGAAATCCTCTTTGCAGGGGGTAGTTGCAGGGGATGCCAACATTTTCGGCAGTTCCACATATTCCTACTAATCTATTCCTACTGGTAGGGAAGAACGGATTTTTTCCACCTTTATTACTACTAGGGTGATATTTTTCCACTTATATCCTGTTATAATAATTTACCCTGAAAAGCTAAAACCAATTACAGTATACGTATGTATTAAATATAATGTTTGCATATATGCATAATTAACAATCATGTAAATTACTGCATTTTAAAGGTCATAATTTCTAGGACGAATGATGTCATGCCAAACTAAATGTAGAATGTTATTCACATATAATTCGTTTAAAAATAGCAGCTGACTGCTTTATTAAGTCCGTTATGCTGGGTGTGTCGTGTAAACAAACAGTAGCCTAATTCTCGGGCCGACCGAGATTTTCAATGTCCCTTAAATACACATTGGCATTGCACAACCCCGCACTTTTTCTACGTTTTCCGTATATCGTAGCTGTCGAGGCTTCTACGATGAGGTCGTAGATGAATTACTCAAGGAAATCTGCCATTCTCTCCTCGAAAAGAAGCAATAAAATAAAATTGCAAAATGATGAGCCGAGAATGAGAGCCGAGAATTAGGCTCCTGATACCTAAACACGGAGGGAGAAAACAAAGGTTGGAAAAAAGTCGTTCGCCGTTTTGCGACCGTCTTTTCAAAAGCCAAACCTTTATCAGATTATTAACGATAACGATAATTTATTGTTTCCCACAAATAAAACGTTAAATTTGCATTTATTTTGCTTAAACGATAGCAGCTGGACAGTTTTATCGATGAGTTTATAATAATGGAGCCATTTATTTGTGTTTATTGTGATGTTTCATTAGCCATAATGTTATTATCATACTTTATAATCCCTATTTATGACTTCCGTCCGATTTTATGAAAATACTAGCGGCCGCCCACGGCTTTCCTCGCCCCGCAGCCGTTACGCCCCGTTGATTTTTCTTTTAAAAGTTTTTCCTCTTTTTCTCCGCTTAGGGAAATAATTTTCCAATTTCCTTTCTTAGTGCACCCCTATGCTATAAAACGAACATACCCTCCAAGTTTCATGCTTCTAGGACTTACGGTTTAGGCTGTGCGTTGATTGTCAGTCAGTCAGTAACGTAAGAGTTTTATATATTTAGAAGATCATTTGGAAAATATCATTTTGATAAATATATTCTTGGAAAACTAATCTTTTTTTTTGATTGATTGATTCGAGCCTTGTAAAAACTACTATTGCAACTCAGCCTACTAGATTAGACCGTGGAAAGCAAAGTTGCCAGCATTTTATTAGTATTTTATAGCTTTGGCAGTTGTTACGAAATAATTGTAATAGCCTGAGTGCGTTCCAACTGAGCTACGAATATTCACAAAAATATATATTTCCGTCCGGTTCTATTATTTGGCGATGTGTTCGTAAATAGAGCTGTAAAATGCGTTAATTGCTTAGGAAACATAAAATTCGTATTATGTAGTGACCTTCACAAATAAATAATTACGTAAGCTTACTGCGTGGGCTAGAGGTGGGACGAAGTTAGGAATTCAAACAGACTTTTCGGACCAACCCCGAAAAAAGTGGATTAGTCGACATTAATTTCATAAAATTAAGAGACTGATAAATAAGTAATAAACGAATAAAAGAAAAATAGGGCGATGTCAACTTTAATAATGGAGAATAGACCTCTATAGACCCTGTAGAACAGTATAAGCCCTAGGTTTATTCGCGTGGAATTAATGGTGTCTAGATTCACCTTAGGTTCTAAGTAATCCTTAAGGATTTAATGATATCCTTCCCTTTTACTTCCTTTCCTGTTTTCGATGTTGAAAAAACCATTCGAACTCGAATTAATCTCGTTTTAAGAGCTCTGAAATCAGATTAGCAGCTCAGTTTCGACATCACTATCATATAATGGGAAACGGCGAATAAGATCGTAAATTAATTTGAACAATGCCGTTGGTTTTGTTTGATGTTGTTCTGCGAATTGAGACAGAAGCGCCATAAAACTAATTAGTAGGATTATGTGGAATATCCTTGATTAGATTGCAGACAGCTCTATTATTCCTATGAAATTGATGACCGACATAATATGGTGTTGGCTGAAGTACTGATGATGATCTGGCTAGATATATTATACTTCAAATTAAACTCAATTTCCAAATTTCTTAATTCAGTTTTGTATCACTTTGAAACGGTTAAAACCTAGGTGAGTCTATTATTATTATTATTATTAAGAAATATAAAATAGCAGAGAAGTTCCAGTGTGGTGGCACTCCAACTTATCAAGACGAAGACAATTACTGATCACCATTTGAATGGTGGCTTTATAGCATTTATTTAGAACGACCGTTTTTTCACATAATCTAATAGTATCCTTCCCACACGACCACAGAGATCCTTCACTATCCTTCATAGGCCGTCTTTCCAATATTTAATGATAAGTAATAAATCACTCTTCCAAAGAAAAACTCTGAAAATACTTTTTTGATTGTATTTTACATAAAATATTAAATCTTCCACTTTCGAAGTTTTAATTTGTTCTTTTAATTAAATGTATGTGTTAACGGCCGTGTTATTGCGGCAGCTGCATCATCAAACATCATGTTGCTATGTTTACTAATACAAATCCAAGGTGGGATCCAGTGTGGGAACCGAAAAAAACTGCAAATCGATGAGTCAAATGCAAGATGGAGCAACGAATTTTTGCAATGCCTTTAAAAAGAAAAAGAAAGAAAGAAAATATGTTTATTGACCATAAAAAAAGATACAAATAGGCATGGTAAGTACTTAGACAAAGTTTCACATGGTCAATTAGGTCCCTGGCTCAGTATTTGTCGCACCGTGTAGGTCACATGGCGTCACACTACACAGTGCAACCCTGGTATTCTGCCAAGGCCTAGAGCGGGTCACCTTACACTTTGAGGCATGAAAAAGGATAGGACGACTGGCCTCTCAGCTCAGTCGGTGTCTCTGCCTTCTGTGCCGTAGGTCGTGGGTTCGATACATACTGAGAACAATTATTCTTGTCGTGAACACAGATGTTTTTTCTCTGTCTGAGTGTTATATGTATTCTAAGCATTTATATACAAAAAAATAGTATTCATGTATTATATCAGCCATCTAGTTCCAACAGTACAAGTTCTGCTTTATTTGGGGCTAGATTGTGTTGTGTGGATGGTCCATAACATGTTTATATCTACTGCTAAGTCATAAGACCTACCAATCGGTCCCTAAGTACTTTATTCCTCGTCCCCAGAAAACTAGCTATCTCTGTATCAAATTCTATCGAAATCTGGTCAGCAGTTCAGCGTGAAAGCGTCAAAAGCTGGTGGTATTATGTTTTACCGATTTCTCCAAGCCCCAAATACGTACTTCTACGAACAAAGCTAAGCTGTACGTTAGTATTGTAGTGTATGTATAAACCTAAATTAGCTGCCCAAATGTGTATGTAAATTAGATAATTCTTTGAACCAGTTCTCGGTAGATGTAGCCTGTAGTGGCGCAAACTTCTACGTAGCATCAATACCTACCAATTTCAAAATAAAATAAAATAAATAATTGTTGACAATCCACGTAACTATCTAGCCCCAAACTAAGCAGAGCTTGTACTATCGGAACCACCTAGCCGATAAAGAACTTATTTATTGGAAATATGAAAAGAGCTTCTTTGAGGAGGCGCGCTAAAATCCTTTCACCCCACTTGGTTCGAAAGAATCAGTGACACGATAAGAAGAATAATTGTAAATAAATAATAGAAACTGAGATAACCGTCTGGATATCTCAATTTCTTTATTTGAAATAATGAAATTGAGACACCCCCCTTCCCCTTTTGCTCCCTTTTGCCCTTTTGCTGGTGTAGCACACAGAACCACGACGCACTTCTCAGTATCGATGTATTATTTGTATCTTTCTTCTTTTAGTGTCCTTTATTTTACTGGTTTATGTGCTTAGGTAGTAAATAAATAAATGTCTATGTCTATGTCTTAAACCGTTGGAGACATTGACCAGACGTTTATCTCAATTTCTCAGCGGTTATTTCAAATACAAACAGAGATAGTTTGCATTCTGAAGACGGTTGCTAGTTGCTAGTTTGAAATAAATAAATTGAGACACCCCTCTTCCCCTTTTGCTCCCTTTTGCCCTTTTGCTGCTGTAGGCACACAGAACCACGACGCACTTCTCAGTATCGATGTATTATTTGTATCTTTCTTCTTTTAATCCTTGTTTTTTACTGGTTTATATGCTTATGTAGTAAATAAATAAATGTCTATGTATATGTCTTAAGCCGTTGGAGACATTGAGCAGACGGTTATCTCAATTTCTCAGCGGTTATTTCAAATACGAACAGAGATAGTTTGCATTCTGAAGACGGCCATACACAGTTTTTTTTTGTATTTACCGCATAAAAACTACATCTTCCGGTGAAACTGTGCTGTGACGTCACATTTTGCAATATTTTTCATGATAATTGTAATATTTTTTTAGTTTTGTGTGAATTTTAAAACTTGACCGTAGCCAGGTTGTATCCACTAGCTAGTAAGCACTGCTCGTATAATAAACTTTATAAATACCTACAGTTAGTTATGTATCTAAATACCAACCACTACATTTACAACATATATTTTTTATAGATCCACCTTCCACAACCTTTCGTCGGCAAAGGATATTATTACCTTATTTGTGGCAAAGATATATATACCTATTCAGACATCATCATCATCATTACCTACTGTAACTAAGCCAAATAAAAAACCTAAACTGCTAAACCGATTTTGTTGAATTTTTTAAGGGATCGATATGAAGCGATTTGAAAAATACTTTTTTTATTATAATACTTTCTAATAAAAAAAGATCTTTTCAAATCGCCTCATCAAAGACGAAGCTATGCGATGGCAAACATTTAAAAAGAAAAATAAGATACAACCGAATTGAGAACCACCTCCTTTTTTATTTGAAGTCGGTTAAAAATAAAGATTTAAGATGACAAAAAGAGATATAATAGTTTGTTGAATGAGCAAGGTAGAATAGTACATTGTTACCTGAGTGTTGAAAGTCACGTTTTTTGAGTCCCGAGACGGGTTTGGCGCCAGAGCGTTAGCGAGGGCGCCAATGGAGCTTGAGGGACTCAAAAGACTTTCACCCGAGGTAAACACTGTGCTTTTCATTACGAATACAAGGAAATTAAAAATAAAAACATGAAAGAAAAATTAGTGAAAATGAAGATTGAATTGCCGCCTTCCCGGTTTTTTTTTTGTTTTTTCTCTGGCGGGCCTTCGGCTTCGGCTCGCCAGCATTATTCAGCCATTATTTTCATTTTCATAATTTAAATCTATGTTATTTTAAATAAATAGTTGAAGCTATACACTAATCAAGTAATTTAGAAGATATATTATTTATTTAATACTATCTTTATGTTATTTAAATTTAAATATTACATTGCGCTCTAATTAGACTTTTTAAACTTCTTACCGTTGTAATGGGTTTCCAACCTACTTGCTGAATAAAAAGTTGGAATTTGGTTGAACAACCTCCTTCCAGTTAGAAAGACTTTAGAAAGTTGGAACATGGTTGATTTTTTTTTTTCGCTCCTTTCGAAGCAGGCTATAGTACCAAGACCATACAGCCTAGTCTTACGTTTTGAGGAACATGGTTGAATAAAATAGAACTTGTTTTTTTTTTATAATTTGACAGCTGTCAGTAGAAAGCGATTCTCCCTAGGGCTGAAAGTTTTACTTTCAATTAGGCCCCTCAGGCAACTTCAGACCTACTTTCAGAGTATGAGTAATGAAAATATTTTTTCTGTTTTGTTTCTTTTTATATATTTTTAAAATCTTATACTCGCAATAACAAGGCGTTCCCGAAATTCTTTGCAACGAATAAATTTCATTAGACACGCTTCTGACACAGCTTGTGTATGCCTGGCTGGTTTACTCCAAAGTATCATAGCTTGGGCCACCAATGATTAAAACGTCCTGAGATTAAGGCCCGTTTTCAGGGATGACTAATCACCCAATCAATTTTTGACAGCAGTTTAACTCAAACAATTGCGTGCAAATTTTTGATTAAACATCTGTCCAAAATTTGATTGGGTTAGCAAAAACTCTATTTGTTTTTTAAACTCTGTCAAGAGATAATATTTTTTTGTGACCTTGAACCTTATTCTCGGATCATTTTTTAATTTTATTTTATTGCTTCTTTTCGAAGAGAAAATGGATGATTTCCTTGGGTAATTCATCGACGACCTCATCGTAGAAGCCTCGACAGCTATGATATACGGAAAACGTAAAAAAGTGCGGGGTTGTGAAATGCCAATGTGTATTTAGGGGACATTGAAAATCTTGGTTAGCCCGAGAATTAGGGTCCTTATCTGCGTATGAAACTCATCGCATAAAAGGACAGTTAAGTAAACTAGCTGTCCTCAAAAACCTACCTACTGTGATGATATTTCAAACAAAATACATTCTGGTTCTGAAATTAATATGTTGTGATCGGCCAAGGTTGGTCTTACAAAGTGATACATAGTCTGTGGCTAAGCAGGGCTAATGTATTCTATTTCTATTCTATTTTTCGCCGATGAAGAGCAGATAGTGAACATAGCATTCTTACGTGGTGGGCTCGAACTAGTAATAGTTCTTAATATTTTTTTCATCCCATCTATTCAAAAAGAGGCGATTGGTTCCCTAAATAGTGCGCCTAAAGTAACTACTTTAGGCGCACTATTGGTACAGTGACACAATGACTTTTAAATTTGGAATACTATTAAATTGAAAAGTTTGAACGCAATTCGCTACGATAAAATACTGGCTGGTAGTGGTAGTATGAAAAAGCGAGCCTGTAGCCGCGGTATTGGTTAATAAAAAAAAAAATACGCGGGAACTTCTTATTGTATTTTTATTACTTTCTAACAAACTACTACAAGCAATTTAAATATAATACACAAAAAAACAATTAAATAAGAGTTCTAGCAGTGAAAGTGATATATTACAAAACCATCAACTAGAGTCTGAAGTTATTACGAATAGGTACCCAAGTGATAAATAAGTCAACTACATTTTCTGTTCCCAACAAAACAGTTACAATAAACTTCAAAAATTGCGGAAATGTATCTAATATTAATATAAATTTGTAATTTAGTTATGTAAATATAAATGATTCTCTACTAAAAGCTTCTCTTATTTAATTTTCTCATAGAGGGGGATGAAAAGCAGAGTGTGCCACACGGTACCAAAATTATTTAACCTTGAGCGACGTACTTTGAATCCTTCGTTACGTTCAGTATTCTACTCTAGGACCCCTCGTTTCACTCGGGATCCTACTCTAGAGTCCTTCACTTCACTCTGGATTCAAAAAATCGCTCTCGCCCTAAATACTTTATTTTGGCCCCTTGTGACACAATCTACTACTTTTTTTTTAATTAAATGCTACAGTTTTTCGACGAGACTTTTTTTGGAACCTTAGGTACTTAGGTACTCATAATAATGGGCTTAAAGTGGAAATGGGCAGGACACCAAACGATAATAAAAAATAAATAAATAATGCGGACAATCCACACAACACTATCTAGCCCCAAACTAAGCAGAGCTATGGGAACCAGATAGCTGATATAATACTTAAATACTTTTTTTTTGTAAATACATATAATATACGATGATCTTACAGTCTTACCAACTGGATACCCTTAGACATAAAAAGGAAAAAAGGAAGACCATTCAAAGATGGAACGAAGAAATGCCTTGTGGCGGGAAGAGTAGGTCCGAGAAGAAATAGAGGCGATTGGCGATCATTGGAGGAGACTTTGTAACTCAAAATTTGACATATTGTAGAAGGACTCTGGTGTCTGCAATTAGACACAAAGGCGGTCCAGTGTGCGTCCATGGACTTAGACGGCCGTCAAATATTGTATTGGTCGATTGGTCAATTGTAAACTGGCCCTTATTTTAGTCTTTTACGGCGGTTCCTTTTTCTTATGGATTAAATAAATAACGTTGAATACGAACACATATTTAAAGCATTATCTATTTTCAGTTTATCTAAAGAGTTCTTGTAGATTTGCTATGATGAAAAGTAAATAGTTGCTCCTTACATTGGTCACAAATAAGATAATACTATACTAGTACATTGGTATACGCAAGAGAGGGTGTATACATAAACGGAATGTGTAAATAAGACTGGGGCTATGTTTTAATACAATATCTAACTAAACCCTACTATTTTTAAATATGTATACTATTAATTGTAATTTATTTTTTATTGATGTTAAAGTATTACTACAATTAAGGAAATCACAAAGATTTTTATAATACCCCAAAAGTTAAGTGCCGAGCAGGACTTGAACCCGCGACCTTCCCCTTAGTACGGGGCTGCGCTAACCGCTGCGACATCGGATCCTAATCACACTCGACGAATAACTCGTTGAATGTTCGGCAATTGTAATTTAATTTGAGCTCAGACCGTGTTATTTGTGTATATTTTGTTTGTATTAGAAATCAATCCTGCTTCCCTAATATACCAATGCTTCTAAAGTTTCGATTACATTTCCTGTAAACTAAATTAAATAGATTAAATTTGGGTAAAACAAATTAGTTTCAGTCTTCAGTAAAGTTATTTGATTGAGCTAACTTTATTAATTAGAATCCTTTTTTATAATAAAAGATTATATAAGTAGGATTTGGACGTACCTCTAACTACCCTCCATATCTATATGGAGGATAGTTAGAGGTACGTCCAAATACATTTGACACATCTAAATGAACAAAAATGTTACTCTAAGGGCTTTTTTGGAGCGCCATAATTTTGATTAGTGAGTTAGTTAAGTAGTAGCGGCCCTCCCTTCCGATCCTAAAGCCGTAGGTTCAAATCCAGTCGTGTACCAATAAGTTATTCTGTCAAAAAATGTACTATGTTAGTACCGTTTTTGCGAGTAATCAAACGATCAACATGATCGCATTTGCAATATTTTACTGTAATTCAATTTGTTTTCATACACCTATCATAATCCGCCTACACACATTTCTCTGCGGATATTGGTAGAGTCAGATACTAGTCTGAGTCTGTGACTCATGTTCAGTCTAGACCAAGTGTCTCCTTGGCAAAATGAACAGTATCATTGAAATGAAGGTCAGGGTCAACCTCTTGCAAAAGTCAGTAAAGTTGTTTTCTCAGAATGATCAAGTTAAAGTGGCAATGGGCAAGCCATAGCTCATAGAACCGATAACCGCTCGGGATTATAAGTCTAGTGATGGCCACGAACCGGAAAACGAAGCGATAGACCGACGAAATTGCAGTGTGAAGTCTATCCTAAAAGTTTGCTGGAAGAGAACTCATTTTAGGGTTCGTTTTAGCTCGCCTTTAGTTAGAGCTAAGGTTCAAAGATTGTTTTGTGTCACTACTAAAAATAATTAAGAAAGAAGAAGTATAAAAACTGGAGACAGATGTTATGTTCATAAATATACATGTTTAGTGAGAATTCTGCTAATTATTGTGCTATGTTGATTGTCCAATAAATATTATACATAAATATTTAAAAAAATTATGATATGTTTTCGAGACACTCAAGCTCTAAACAAAAAAAATACATGCATGACATCATTCTCGGATATCCTGGCAACATCTACATCTACACTTCGAAAGAAGAATGGTTTGTATGTAATTAATTAAAAACTACTTGACTGATTCCAGAAATTCTTTCACCATTAGAAAGCTACATTATCCCAACGTAACATAGGCTACACAAAAACCATCATCAAGCTGAGTTGGATACCATTTTGTGACGTCTTCACGTGGGACTGAGAGACACCATTTCAATGTATCTGTATTCTTCTATCACTCTACTTCTCATATTATGTTAATACATATTTGTTTTTGTTAAAATGTTCGTGTTTCTCATAAGTATCTACCATGTGCTGTCATAAATACCTAAACATTCCATTCAAGTCTAACTGTGAGTACTCTTCACACTTCACTTCACAAACACTATCACTCAACTATTTATCTATTTTCAGATACACAAAAAGCACTATTATTACACATATGATTCAACAAAACATGACATTAAAAAAGCATAATATTTTTAAGTTTCATTTAGATGCGCACCACACCACTTCAAACACAATACTATCGCTTGCGTTAACTTTATTACACATACACTGGTCTGAGACTAAATACCGATGCATTCAAACCACAACCTATAAAAACCTAATAATAACAAGCACAGTAACTATGAATGCAAATACCTGCCTAATCTGCCTACTTTGGCTATATAGGTGCTCAAACGAGACAGTTCCTTTTTGTGTAAAATTGTGTTCTCTTTACCGAACGCTTATACAAATTATTGTTTTATTATTATTCCTAAACTACTGCGAAATCAAAACTCATTCCATAATAACAGCTATTTCTATACTTCAGCTAATGAGCTATAGATACGTAGCGTTTTGCCAATTGCACACTTTGCTACCGGGACATCCTGATAACATTTTAACAATTTTTACAAATAAATTTCTATTTAAAATATGTTATACCTACAACCGTGGAAACTTTACTAAAACTGTTCAACTGTTTACAAATAAATACCCAAAACAAAGACTAAAAATACATAGAATAATAAATATATCTAATAACTTTAAATACAAAATAATAACTCGTTGCCACCACGCACATACTACAAACAATGGCCTTTACACATCTTTGTTTGTTTATTTTATTGTATCTTTTCATCAACGGCTTGTAGTTTCTCTCGAATTGGTACTATACTATGTGCAGTCAAATATATTCAACGTAATTTCTACCTACACCTTATACCTACACTTGTTCAGCTTTACTGTTATTAATGCTTTCGTTTAATGAAATTTATCAAGATCTTGACGCCCTTGCGCTAGCCTCAGCAACTATTTGTGAGGTCGAAAATTGTAAATCAAGCATTGGTGACGTAAATAATAGTTTAAAAATCATAACTATGAATATTCGAAGCATTTACAAAAATCTAACCGAATTTGAAATATTATTAATAAGATTAAAACTAAAATTTGATGTTATCATACTTACAGAATGCTGGATAAATAGTGATAAAAATATTCCTACACTAGATGGCTATGACATGTCCTTCACGAACCACTGCCCCCTACAAAACGATGGTGTTGTCGTTTATATATCCAAAGAAATTTACCACACTGTAGAGGAGCCCATCTCAAGTAGTGGAAACTTCTTAGTCGTTAAAATAAATTCTGAAACAGCTATTGTCTGTATATATAGATCGCCCTCATATAAACAAATCGATGGCTTTTTGTCGACTTTAGAAGAAATTATAATCCAACTTAAATTATTCCGAAACATAGCAGTCTTAGGTGACATAAACTTGGACATTAGAAATAACACTCTAGACAGCAATGTAAACCGTTATCTAAATCTAACAGCTGAACTAGGTCTTTTACCGGGTCACTCACTCCAAACTCGAGAAGGCAACTGCCTTGACCATGTCTTACTCAAAACTAATATGCCATCGTGCATCGTAGTCATTGACACAAATATAACAGACCATCGACCTGTAGTTTTATCAATGAACAAACTAATAAGTAGAACTAATGCACCCAAATATCGTACTAAAACAAACTGGCCTGCAGTACTTACACAACTTAAAGAAAGTGACTTCGAATATATACTAAACAGCGACGATGTAGAAGACATAACGAATAAATTTATTTCCATAATTTCAAGCTCCATAAATAACAACACAAATAAAATACTAATACCTAAGAAAAATAGAACTATCAAGCCTTGGATAACACCAGGAGTTCTAAGATGTATCCGAAACAAGGACAAACTTCATCGTAACTATAAACAAAACCCAAATAACTATACAATCAAAACGACCTACTTAAGATATAAAACCTATTGCTCTAGTTTAATATCCTCATTAAAAAACACGTATGACCAAAACAAATTAGTAAAAAACTTACATTCTCCTAAAAGTACTTGGAAGTCTATAAAAGAAATCACATATACATCAAAAAAAGAAAATGCTCCTCATGAGTTACTTGAAACAAAATCAACTCTTCAAGAATCTATTGAATCTGTCAACCAATTTTTCGCATCCATTGGTCAACGGTTGTCCGGCCAAATAACAAGTACCACAACCCAACATACAACTTCTATTATAGACTCCACCCCAAACTCAATGGTTATCTTACCAACTGACCATGCAGAAATTGAAAACTTAATCTTAAGCCTAAAGTCGGATTCTGCAACTGGCTGGGAAGGAATTTCCTCAAAGTTTTTAAAAGAGGCCCGACACATTTTGGTTCCTTCATTGACTAGAATATTTAACCTATGCATCGATACTGGTACCTTTCCAAAAGCGTTAAAAAAATCATTAATTCATCCAATCTACAAGAGTGGAGACAAACACATAGTGAGCAACTACAGGCCAATCTCGATTCTACCAGCCCTATCGAAAATTTTTGAAAAGTTGTTGAACTCCAGACTGATGTCCTTTCTCAACGCACACAATCTTCTAGCAAATGAACAGTTTGGCTTCAGAGCTGGTAGATCAACAGAAGACGCTGTAATTAAATTAACTCAAGCTGTATCGGAAGCCTTGGACGAGAAGCAGAAATGCATTGGAATCTTCCTAGACTTGGCCAAGGCTTTCGATACTGTATCAGTCCCTATCCTTGTGAACAAGCTGGATCGGCTGGGAATAAGGGGAAACTGCTTGAAACTTTTTAAAGACTTCCTCAGTCATAGGACGCAAAGAGTTAAGATGGGTAGCCTACTAAGCTCAGAAGCACCTATAACACATGGTGTCCCCCAGGGAAGTATCCTCGGTCCAAGTCTCTTCTTAATCTACGTCAATGATCTCTGCAATATGGCAATCCCTAACGCTAAAATTTTTACATACGCGGATGATACTGCGATTATTTTCAGAGAGGAGACTTGGAACGAAGTATTTGCTGTAGCAGAGAGCGGAATGGCTAGGGTCATTAAATGGTTAAATTCCAACCTCCTTACACTAAATATAGACAAGACAAAATTTATTAACTTTACGATACGACCAATCAGCTCACCATCACTGTATCAACAGCTCAAAGCGCACTCATGTTTGGATACGTCCAATTGCAATTGTCCTCTAATCACAAACACAACCTCTATCAAGTATCTTGGGGTAGTGCTCGATCAACATCTTACGTGGCGTCCACATATCACACTCCTATCATGCCGTATTCGCAAACTCATATGGATCTTCAAAAAGTTAAGACATATTGTTGACCAAACCATGCTTACATCTATATACACTGCAATATGCCAATCAGTCTTAATCTACTGTATACCAGTATGGGGTGGTGCTTATAAAAGTCACATGATTATTTTGGAAAGAGCCCAAAGATCTGTTTTAAAAACTATGACGTTTAAAAGATACCGTTATCCAACAAAAGACCTTTATGAAAGCACCCAGGTGCTTACAGTTCGGCAACTATACATACTTTGCATCACATTAAGAGCACACAAAAAAATTCCATTACACCCATCTCATACACGAAGAAGATACAATATACAACACGGACTACACAGAACATACTTCATGCATCACCAATTTGACTTTTTGGCTACCCATCTATACAAAACTCTAAATAAAATATTATCCTTACATACGCTTAATTTGAATAACTGCAAGGTGGCACTAAAGAAGTGGCTCCAAGACCTTACGTATGATAGCACTGAGAGTCTTCTGGTAACTCTCAGGTAAACTACATGAAAATTAGTCTTCTCTATGTTTATAGCAACACACTCGCCCTCAAATATACACACACCCTTTCAGATGGGCCATCCTATGATACCCAGACTCTTAAGAGACTGGTAGTAATAGGATGGCCCACTACTACTTCCACCCACAATCTACTGACACACACTCACACACCCCAGAATATACAGCATGATGAGTAATAATTTTCTCATCAACTTTCTCAATTTAACCATGCACACATACACACGTACACCCATAGTGAGCCATCCTATGATACCCAGACTCTTAAGAGACTGGTAGTAGTAGGATGGCTCACTATTTCAAACACACACATCCTTTCCACATAATACACACGCAAACACACTCACTGTAGTTCTCGTACTTGCCTAAATTACTGTCATGTTTGTAAATGTCAACTATATACACTTATTTTTAACTTTGTATAACTTACACATAATCATATCATTGTCCGCTGGGGGGCACTGGAAGCCGGGACACAGATAATCTAGTCCGGCTTTCAGCGCACCAAAATCTTCGTAAGATTTATTTTTGTTTTGTAATTGCATACATAATATACCTAGCTGCATGTCAAGACGTAGCTTATTGTCTAATAAGCTATAGTTTCTTTTTATGTTACTTAAGTTATTGTATTGTGTATGTCATCCTTATGTAATTTTTATTTGATTTCTTACGTGTACCTACAATTTGTGTCCTAATAAACATTTGTATTTGTATTTGTATTTGTATAAATAAATAAGTTTTCTTTCTTTCTTCTAGCGAGTCATTTTTCGACCCGTGCGAAGCTGGAGTGGATCGCTAGTCGAAAATAAAAAGCTGAGATTTTATCGATGAATGTTTGTATGAATGTGCACTGAAAGAATAAGCAATAAATAATGATCAAGGAATTTAAATAAACAACAAACGAACAAAGGTTGTACGGTCTACCAAAAAAAGCAAACGCATATTTTTTCATTGAAATAAAAGAAGCTGCGTTTTAGAGATAAGCTTTGATGGAAATACATGTATTAGCGAGTGAGGCCGCTAAATACTGAATCGTACTAAAATTACAAAAGGTTTATTAAATTTGAAAGAAAATTTAAGGTGTTTGTTTTTACTTATCTCTGAAATGATAAAAAAGTCTCAAAAAGTATTTTCTTCATGGAGAAGAAAGGTTAATTGTTAGTTGTAGTGTCATAATAATAATGCTGCATCACCATTTTGATAATGATAAAAATTAGTATTGTTTTGTGATCCAAATTAAGCAGAACTTGTACTATGGGAACTGGTAAAACAAGTATTTTTTTAACATTTTTATATACTATGTGTATAATATCCATACAGAGTAAAAACATCTGAGCTCTCTACACAAATATTTGTGTAGAGAGCACAAATATTTGTGCCTCGGTGGGGATCGAACCCACGACCTACGTAGAAGACAGAGCTACTACAAACTAAGCTGAGAGACCAGTGGTTGCATGATAAAAGCCCACGGATTCGTCCAGGTGGTGTGGTCACCGGTATCATAACTATTCTACTATTTCTCATTCTGAGAAACAGCTAGACAAAATAACTAGCCTAATGACAAGTCTGCGTCCCACACATCACCATGTTTGGCCGGTCAGAGTGGCAATACGTTTAGTTGAAGGTTTATTTCCTGTGGGCTACGATTGTATGGTATTATTAATTGCCATTTTCAATATTCCATGGCCGTT
This sequence comes from Thera obeliscata, assembly GCA_947578465.1. NCBI lineage: Eukaryota > Metazoa > Arthropoda > Insecta > Lepidoptera > Geometridae > Thera > Thera obeliscata. The sequence goes on along the minus strand of OX387912.1, from coordinate 13,000,626 downwards.
TTGAAGATGCGGCATGCGATGCGTCAGCTATGGGAGTAGGTAATTAATTATGGGTACTACAACACAAACTTATCTTATGTCTTTCAAGGAATCAAAACAGAGCTGAAAAAAATTGGGTTCTGTTCGTATTATTTCTTCTGTTACATTTTGAAATCTGTATTATTTCGCTTAGCCGTAATTTTTTGTGTTATAAACTTTTCGGAGACGACCTCAAACAAACTACAAAAGCATAGAGGAAAAGTGGAGAACAAATAACCGCAGGCAGGTTATGGAGAAAATAAACTCTTTACAAACGAGCAAGAAGTTTATGATGTTTCTCGACGAGAAAAAAAACTTGCGCACCAAGGAGTTTCACGGAGTTTGTAGCAAGTCACGATAAAAAAAGGATTTATTTCAAAATGTAAAGAGGTTTCATTGTTAAAGGTGCATTTCAGACAAAGCCCCGTTGCACTATCACCGATCTGCACTGACCTATATAACGAAGCCTTTCACCGCACGTAATGAACTGACAACTCCTTATCTCATGATGCATTGCCCCGAAAGTGCTGTATACCAGGATTTCAGCTAAAATGATTACCCACTCTCATGATTAAGAGTCCTTCTTGATCTTTCTTCTGGATGACTTTGGTTTTGATACCTTATCGGTGTATTCTGTTCTATTCCTTTTAAGCTTTGATTGTGTATTTTAGCAACACAGCAGTTCTAATAACTCGTTATTGGTCCTTACCAATAACGAATTATTAGAACTGCTGTGTTTAGTTGGTGATGAGTAATGAAGAACTTTTTTTATTTAGTAGTAGATAGTGAGTAACAGTAGTTAAGTTGAGACTAGAGCCTGAAAACCCCTTGTCTGTTTTTAGACCCAAGGAACCCTTTTTTCGATGGGAAAATGCATTGCACATGTCCCCCTGAGGAGAACTGGAGGGGTAAGTGGGGCTCACCACCAAACTATAGTGGCAGATTGACTAAAAACCCATCGATATTCCGTCAATCCACCTTAGTGCTAACGCGTCATCAAACCATTCGCCATGAGACGATTCGTTCGGCGACGCATCTGCACTTGACAAGGGGTTTTTTTATACAACTAGCTGATAGAACAAGCATATGACCTACCTGATTTTAAGCGGTAACCAGCGCCTATAACAAAACATTACCTCGTAGGTCAAGACGTCAGGAATGTGCCCTACGATGCACTTTCCTTCCCTGCGTCCATCAACTTGAGGCATACAGATGTTCAGCCTCAGGTGCCAGAAATTTCACCGGCTAAACACCCTGCAAACCGAAACACAGCAATGCTGCTTCACGGCAGGGTTACGGGTCCCCGGTCAGATTCGACCGTGAAGAACCAAGGAACCCTAAAACGTACTGTCTATAATTTACAAATATTGTTCAAGATAAAGATGTAATGCAGTTGTAGCGTACATGTGCGGTACGATCAAACGACAAGATTGTATCTTATCACCAACAAAAATGCCTGGGTACGAAAACAGTGCAATAAGTTTTTATGATATTTTTCGTTGAAATTGGTAGCAGTAACACGTAGACGTTTTTGAATGCAGCTTACCAAACCAGTTGGGTGATTGTGTAATTCTGTTGCTATCAAAAGTTTAATACTGACAAATAAATGATACTACAAGTGAAGTTTAAAAACTTGAGAAACCGACTTCATGGCCTGATTTTGATATAAAACACTTATTGAAAAACTTACAATCTCACCAGACACCCCTACGATTTTCGAAAGATATGCCCTCGATTTCTCTGGTCATGGGACCACCTTTGAAATATCTTCTTGCCAACAAAAACAGAATGATTCTCGTCCTTTTTTAAAGTCGATTAAAAAAGGAACAGCGATTTGTTGCCATCATTTTTCGACGGCTATCTATCAGTTGCTATCATATTTTTACAACCCGCCTCTAGTTCATTCCACAACGTATTCTTTTTTTATAATAAAGTCTAGTTCTTGCTCAAACAATAGGTTTATCTAAAAAGTAACAATTGCAGACTTATGAATCTTATGACAAATGATAAACAATTCCAAAAGTAATCAACTTTCGTTTCTACAAGAGGTAGTAGTTGTAACGATAAATCTTCAGTAAACGATCCACGTTCACATTCACTTTTGGTATGTCCTTTCTCTTTGGCTAAAGTCTAATCTAGGCTAGTCCACTGCTGCTTTGGCTAAGCCGAAATGCCTTCCTACTACGGGTTTAAAGGGGCTAAGTTATATGTATCTACCGTGCTACCGTTGGGGAATAAAGGTTCTCGAATGGCGACCACGAACCGGAAAACGAAGCGTAGGGCGCCCACCCACCAGATGGACCGACGACATTGTTAGGATCGCGGGAAGTCAATGGATGGAAAGAACTCAGAATCGTTCTTCCTGGAAATGTGTAGGGGAGGCCTATATGTTCAGAAGTGGACTTCTTCAGGCTGATAATGATGACCGTGCTACAGGTACTTTAGTTAGCTGGGTAGTAGGCACCTGTATATAGGAAGTAAGCTTCGAGCTTATTTCCTTAATGTTCTTCTTCTTATCGTGTGGTGAAAGGATTTGAAGAGCGCCTTGGATATGCTCTTTTCGTGCACTCGACAAATTTCGAATTTTGAGATTCTACGACATGCCGGTTTCCTTAAGATGATCTCCTTCACCGTTTGAGAGTACTGGCATAGTGCACACACATTTTACGACCAAAAAACTCATGGGTATACACGACTGGATTTGAGCCCACGACCTTAGGATCGGTAGTCGGGGCCGCTACCACTAGACCACCAGTGCTCTCCTAAATGTTTTTAAGTTTATCTAAATAGGCCAAGGGAACATGAATACATATACTTTTATCCTGGTTCCTTTATCAAGGTTGTTTGACTTACCATTTATATTAGCACACGTTCACATAAGGCTGAGTAATAAAATACACTGAATACAAACATTGAGCTAGTCCTGTTGATAAGGACTGATAATGAAATCGATTTAACATACCCATTCGCTATACCCTCACTACACAATAAATATGCTATTCTAAGACTGTGACGGAATATTTAAGTTATTTATTATTCAGAAGACTGGGTAACCCAGGTTATGTAAAATAAAATCGATTTTAATATATCATTCAAGAAAAATCATCGATAAATCATTCATCTCATTGGAAATTGTCGCTCATTCTGCTAATACGATAAGTAAAATGCTCACAATTTGAGAAGTCCCCCACCCGTAAAAATTTATCAATTTGTTAAAGTAACACAACAAACAATAGATACATACTACAGGCGTTTATTAAACAAATGATACATACATCTGTATTAGATTTCATAAACGTGGCAAATTGACTTCTAAAATTAGCGAATCATCTATCGAATTGGATGTATCCAAGTTTAGAGTGTCCATAATTTGAGAATAATGTGTAGATATCGTAGGTATTCTTAATTTATTAGTACTATATTATAGTCTTTCAATAGTAAATTCCCTTGAACGTTGATTAGCTCTAAAGCGACCGCACCTGTGCACTTCAATTATACGCCTAGATCAAAATGATAAATCTTCAGGTAATGTTCCGAATAACTACCGTCAAAGTGATAAAACACGATGCTCGTGCCAAAAACCAATTAATCGTGACCTGAACGATCTGCCTCTTGTTATGATGCTAGAGCTCATCGCGAAATGGATGAACATTCATACTCCCAATTGGTGACCCCTGCAGCAAGCAGTATACTTGAAGAGAGTGGAAAAGTACAGGAGGCATTTGTAGCGGCTCGCTTTCCAATCAAGGTTCTTATCCAGTCAGTACCAATGAGTTTTTCTGTTGAAAAATTTGTGTCCACTATTTCAATCATCAGCCTGAAGAAGTCTACTGCTAGAAATAGGCCTCCCCTACACATTTCCAGGAAGAACGATTCGGAGCTCTTTCCATCCATCGACTTCCCGCGATCTTATTAATGTCGTCGGTCCATCTGGTGGGTGGGCACCCTACGCTTCGTCTTCTGGTTCGTGGTCGCCATTCGAGAACCTTTATTCCCCAACGGTTGTCGGTTCCTCGAGCTATATGGCCTGCCCATTGCCACTTCAAGTTACTAACTCTACGAGCTATGTCGGTGACCTTGGTTCTTCTACGGATATCCTCATTTCTGATTTTATCACGTAGTGAAACTACCGGTGAAGGTTTTCAAAAAACATGTGTTGAGTGCAGATAGGAGCCTCTCTGAGACGCACTTAAAATCCTTTTACCACACAACACACTAACACTATTTTTATGATCATACTGGTGCAACTGTGCTGAAAAATATCGGGAGTCTAAGTCACAAGATTCCTCCTCCTCCTCCTTGCATCGGTATCCTCACTGTTGAGGGTCGTGACCTTTGTGCAGGACCCTAGTCTGCACTATGTTTCTCCACTTGGTTCTGTCCTCCGCGGCATGGATGGCTTCGCTCACGGAGGAGTCTGTTACTGAGCGCACTTGGTCGCTCCAACGCATCGGGCTCCGTCCTCGCGGCCTCTTTCCCTCCACCTTGCCAGTCACCACCAACTTTTCGAGATTACTCCCATCCTTCCTGGCAATGTGGCCGAAAAACTCGAGGACTTTGCGAAGACAGATGGAGATCACAAGATCACAAGATTAAATCATGGTAAATATCCAGTTGTTCATAAAAAACAGTATAAGAATGCAACTGTCTCTGCACATTATAATAAAGTATCGCATTATACTACAGAGCCGTCCACATACACCAAAGACCTTTATTGAAGTTGCTTAAACATGTCTTTCAAATATCGTAAAAGCTATAACTTTTGAAAGCTAAAACGCAAAATTGTTCAAGGCTTAGCTCAACTACGGACAATCTCGTCTCTACCATACCTTGTACCTTTTTATGACTTGAATGCTTACCAAAGGTTTATTGCCGTAACCTTGCGCACATCTGGATCGCCTGTGATGGCGATCAGTGTATCGCTGTCAAAGTTTGCGGCTATGTGTTCACAATGGCTATCGCAGATTGTCTAGATAAGCACAAGGCTTTATGGTATCGGAATAAGTTATTCTGCAAAATATGAGCTTCATTGGCAATACAAAACATGTTGACCACCTAAGAAGGTATTTAACTAAGTATTCATACTGCAAGTTAGGTACTACCCTACGCGGTTTTAACGACCATTCATAGAACTCTTAAAAAAATGGTCACAGCATGTCAGAAGACGCGTGTTGGCAATATTAATAACCCGGATTTGGGCCTATTGTCACCTATACGTGACCCTGGGCCGAGTTATTCACACCGACACTATTCGTTTCATCCATACCAACTTATAAATGCTAAAAATCCAATAGGTATATATTTTTGTAAACGAAATCTGCGTGTACCTATCGTTTTAATAACTAGCCTACTCTATTCTCAATATTGTTGGTTGGAAGAGTATTGAGTGATTTCATTACCAGTAGAGTTTACTCCATCCAACGACTTCGTTACAACGACGTCAGCAGTCCATCGTTCGGGTTGACTGAATGATGACCTGAAACTGAATTTTCTCGAGAAGGGAGATTCTCGGATGACGGAAGCCGGATCTAATACGTAAGCTACCATAGAAATACAGTAGAATCCGGATATAACGACCTTCAAGGGACAAAAGTCTGAAAAAAAATCCTTTCACCACGCTACACTGGTTTGAAAGAACTAGTAACAACGGACTTGAAGAAGAAGAAGGAATAATCAAGTAATAAAAAACGGCACGGATGAAAAGATATGATACTAAAAAGATTCGAGTATGTAGTTCTACGAATACTTAGGACCGTATTTTCACGGGTCCGGATCGGATTCGGATCGAACGTAGTGATAACCCACTCTTATGCTTCGTCTTCCGATTATGAAAGTTATAGATAAAACTTAGTTCACTCTAGAGATGGACGCCTTTATGTGCTTTTTCATATTTCTCACTTGTTATCAATTAAACGTGCGTTGACTTTACCAGCATAACAAACCGTTAAAATTCTTTAAACATGGAAACGAAATGGTAATATGAAAGAATGAAAGTGAAAATGTTGCATAAACCTACTCCATAAGAGGTGTAGGCGGCTGTCACCATGCTAGTAGTGGGTCATCTTTCATAACATTAGTATAGGGTATGTGGACATGACATATTCTTTGGCTCTCTTCAAATAAAGTCAAGCTAAGTTCAGCTTTTTGTCTTCCCGTTTTAAGGTTTTAAGTCCAGCAATTTCGGTATATTTTAGTTCTCACCAGCTTTCATCAAGACCTTTTCCTCGTTCACTTTATTTAATTTTAGTATATTGTACATCTCAAATTAATGCCTGTTTTTCAAGGCTTGATCGCGTGGAACTGGCACCTAGACTCACCTAGCTTTGACACGTTTTAAAGTAATAGATATTTGATGTAATAAGTCTAGTTTACGTCACTAGGTTTGTTATGTCATAATTACTCGCAGTTTTACAAACTGCAATATAATCAAAGATAGTAACAACCATGTTATCAGTGTGTCTACAATTACTTGATAGCATGGTACTACTACTTTTTACATTCTACACAGTAGTAACAATATCTACCTTAGTTCCTAAAAAACATGAGTTTATCATCATCTAGCTAGGTGATATCATCCGATAGTGTTATCATACTGACACAATACCACCCAGTCACCTACATTCCGCTTCGTTATAGAATTTGATAAGGTATAAGGAAATGCCGGAGCAAATTATGCTGGAATGTGTTGAAATAACAGTATTACAACATTTTGGACGGTTTATTAAATCTTGTTTAGTTTCGCATATTTTTTGCTGATATTTTTAGGACCTACTACTGTCTATAAACCTCGGCCTACCTCCATGTTGCTTTACTCTACACACAGGGTCCATGTGATACTGACTTACACCTAAGAACTATGTATGTAACTAAACTAAACCATGTCTATGCAATAAATATATTGAGTATTGAGGATTTTTAATTAATTCTTTATTGGTATGTTTATCTCCACACGTCTTCTCATCTGGAATTCTTGATCATGAATTACATAAGTATAATCCAAGTTTCATACAAATCCTTTCTGCCGTTACGGAGATAATTAAGTTTTAAATTTAAATTTGAGTTTAAGTTAGTTTTAAGTTGAAATTCCGCACACAAATGTATTTTGTTTTATTTTGGAATAAATGAATACGAACAAGTGGGCCAACAGTTTGGTTAGAAAGACTTGTAAAAATGTCTACAGCGATAATTAATAATAGTATAGGATCCCGCTATAGAAGGACCTTCACCGAGCTGGTTATTTAATGAAACGTATTTTATATTTAATTAAACATGCCAATAAATATATTCTATATGGGTTGCCTATCAAATTTCAGTCCAGGATATGATTAATTAATAATTTAAAAAAAAAATGTTTTTTTAACTTTCCACCGGTTTGTTTATTAGACAAATTCTATACCAATCGACAGTCATTACATACATAACATACAGACGTGCAAATGATAAGTATCGTAACAGTTCCGCACCAAACGACGGATAAAAAATATCTGACGCTGAAGTATCTACTGATAAATAATATGAAAACACAATCATGTATCTAAGTAAGTAAAGTAAACGATGTGAAAATAAATTTAAGGTAAAAATAAACCTCAATCTTGGGTATCAGAAAGAGGCAATGCAATTTTTTTTAACAAATCTTCATAAAATAAAAAAAAACATAGATACTAATAATAGATAATAGGTACTAATAATAATAGGTAATAGGTAGTTGATAGATAATAGGTGCTTTTCGAGCTGAAATGCTCACTGGTTTTTTTTTCATAAACAGTTTTAAATTTTGCAAGCGAGTTCGAAATTTAAATAAAACTGTTGATAAGTTACCTCCTTGGTTGCCATATTTTAGAGTAAAAGATCGTTCCATTTTTAAATTACACGCACGACAGTATCTGGCCGCTAAATACGACAGTAATGGATGGATTTCATACAACTATTGCCGGCCGCTTCTCGCATGATTGTGTTTGGCCAGCAATTTCGATTTATCTCGAAGGATTTTGTCAAAATAATGTTTAAATTTCAGAGCATGTTTAACCTTGCTAAGCAAAACCTTATTTTTATCTATTACCTATTAGTTCTGGCCTTGTATCTAGGTTACATAAGCTGCCTTAATACGTGTCTCATGCAATAGTACAGTCCAGACTGACGTCACCGCACAATTATTAGCAGATAGGCGAGTTTACACGTGCTGTGTCCTAGTTAGCTGAGATAATGCGGTGACTCTACAACACAGGTGGACGCCCACGAGTTTTCATTTTCATAAAGTTTCATCTCAACAAATGAAAAGTCACACGACTTTTAAGCGTCTTTTTGTATCATCGTAGGTTCGCTCGATTTTTCTCATTGTTATTTTAAACATAAGTTAGCTAACCCGCTTATATGAAGAAGGGTATATGATTTGATCTAGGTATACTTAACTGTTTTAAAGTTTAGTTCTAATTTAAAACTTTTAATCTAAATAGGAGAGTAACTTAAGAGGTTTCTAACGTAATAATGTAAGAGTGTAAATTAGCATGTTTTGAAATGTTTTTAATTTGTAACATACTTACGATTTGTTGAAAGTGACTTCCTGTACAGAGTGAAATTTTTGAAGATTTCTCTGAAACATAAAATAATAACTTCATAATTCATAATTCTTTATTCTTTATTGCACACAGAGACATTTACAAATAAGTGATAACACAGGACATGTAACTTTTATTTACTATTGATTTTTTTTATAGAGTCGTGTTAAAAAAATGTTCAAATAAAGACCTTCTTAATGAAAAAACGAAGTGACTTTCAACAAAGGGACACAGTAACATGTTTATAAGCTATCATAATAGGTATATACTTATTATAATGATCCTTTTCTAATTTTCAACTACCCCCTAATTAAAAAAAAAAAATACGGTTAACCACTTCCGGCTCGTTATTTTAGAAATTAAAACCTCAATTATATTCACGCACATTTTACCTAACCACCAACCCCCGCTATATGTTTAGGCTTTTTTACAGTAATAAGTTTGTGTATTAGTTTTTTGTTATTTTTGTAGAATACATGGTTGTTTCATTCGTAGTTCTGTGGTGTAATTGCAGTCGTAGAGTCCACGCAAGATAGCCCTGCGCTTGACTGGTGGCGGAAAATGTAAAAAAAAACTGACTGAAAATAATCTCGAATAGCAGTTGGTAAGCATACCTAATAGGCATCGATGTAGACCTAATATTATTTTAATATTTTTTATTTTTGTTATTGAAAATGTATACTATATCATTAGGTATAACATCTTTTTGAAATTACGATGTTAGTAGGTATCTTCAATTTTATGCTAATTTCTTTATTAATAGAACTTCTTTATAAATGCTGATAAACGACGTCATCAATTGACAAATATTAGAAGCTAATAACCAAAATTTTATTGGCCGTGAACTTGTCTAAAACAAAATTAGGGTTGGCAACAAAAGCCAGAACAATGTTTGCTAATAAAAAAATACAATGAAGTGTGTACAAAAATAATATGCAAATATTTATTTCATTTCATTTTATATGAAAACAATTGATGTAAAAAGAACTTAGGTGGAAAGACCCTAACCGAAGTAAAAAGTGTATTCCGTCATTTGCCATAAATGTATTTTTACATAATATTTAGTCCTCAAATAAGATATAATAAGATGCAAAAAAACTTTGCCAACCCTAATCCCAATAATCGTGTATCGTTGACGTAGTAGGCATAATACCGAAACGCGAAATCTCAGGTTATTGAACCCGTTTTGCATATAAAAAGTTTTTATTGCCCTTGAACGGCTATAAATTATTCAATCGATAATATACCTAGTTACTATAGATAGGTATTATTGATATTACGACTTTATGAGGCTATCGAAAACGAAATAGTCAGGTATTAGAATTTTATCACCTTTTAACGTCTCGGGGACCTGATTGGTACTGATTTGGACCAGTTAAGCAATCTTTAGATAACCATTTTTATGAACAACGGGATATTTACCTGCACTCATATAATTTTGTGAGTTTTGACTTCCGATATTTCGGCACAGTTGTATGCACCATGATCACGGGTTGTAAAAATACAAGTAAAATAATGTTAAATATTGTTATGATAGTTTCAAAAGTTAAATTTTTAGATCGATTGCCAAGGTTTGAATAAATAGATCAACACGTTGTTTGTAAAGCAACATTGCTGTGTTTCGGTTTAAAGGGTGAGGGTGCTGGTGTTACTGGCACGTGATACTGGCACGTGAGGCTGTAGGCCTACCATGAGCTCTGTCTGGCTCTGTCTCTGGTTCTGGTTTAGAGTCTGTGTGAGTGTTGACTAAATAAATCCTACGTCAAAACGTCACACACGCAGTATAACGCACTTCTTCTTATCGTGCCACTGATTCTTTCGAACCAAGTGTGGTGAAAGGATTTTAAGTGCGCCTCAAAGAGCGCTTCGATTTCGTGCACTTGACACATATTTTCGAACTATTTATGTTCTACGATATGCCGGGTTTCCTACTGATCATCTTATGCTTCAAGTTTATGGAGGCAGGGCAGTGTGTAATATAATAGCAAAATATTTAATCTATCTGTGATCTCTTCCTGTAAGCCATGGCTTTAATTATTTCTAACCAACGTATACCACAAAATAAATAAAAGTAAACATGGTTGCAGCCAGCGTGCTTGTTTGCTTACTTGATTGGCTAGAAGCGCAATTTTATCGTGTGTGTAATCAATTCCCTAGCGTGTAGTGCTAAAGCTGATGGTAATATCTTACATCAAGCATAAAATGACTCAGGCATAACAGTTTCTTGTTTATAGGCTTGGTCAGTTGAAATGGCGCCTATAGATTCACCTTATCTGTTTTATTTAACTTATTTTATTTTATTTATTTACTTTACTTTGTCTTTGACAACATCCCGTAGATAGTAGGTACACTGAAGTAATCATCAGTATACTAGTTTTAAGAAGCCCAGATAGGCTCATGGTTAAAGAAATGCCCAGGGTTGTCTTTACTATCCTAGAGAAGCGCTATCGGTCAGATTAAAATATTTTGATCTCCGTTTTAGACTTGCATGCGGAATATTTTCATCTGATTACTACCTCGACCATAACTCGACCGTAGAAAAAATAATTATCAAGATACTTTGGTTGTGAGAAAGTTCTTTATAAAAATATTGGCTAAAATATGGGGCTCGGCCGGCGTGGTAAGACATCATTTGATATTTGTGCGGTGGTCTCTTACTCTACAATGTCCTGGTTTACACTGTAATTTGGATCCAGCTGCACGCAACTGCTCGAGGGTATAATGTTCATTCCTTCCTATTTGCAAGTCCCGTTACGTTCCTTTTAGAGAAATACTATAATGTATTAGGGACATGATAAACGTGAAAAAGGTATGCGTAAATAACAGTGCTCTGAAATTCTCAATTGCTGTATTTTTCTGTGTCGTGACACAGTTTTTAACTCCTGCAAATATCATCGTGTTTCAATCTGTTTCTGTTCTATTTGTTATAAGATCCAAATAAATATTTTTTGTATTTTTGATATTTTTGAATTTTATGTTTGTACGATTATCTAAAATGTTATACTTCCAGCTTGATATGTAGGTAACTAGGTACCATACAAATGCCATCAAAATCGGTTCGGCAGATCGGCATTATAGCCAGTTCTTCAAGTTTGTTAATCTCATTAGATACTTGTTCATTCATCTATTATTGTAATTTTACTTTCGAGATGGAAACACTCAGACATTAAAATTTGTTTCCTGTTTTGCGTGGGCAGAACTTATTGTAGTGTCTATTACGATAATTATTCGCATCGGGCGCCTCTTCAACAGACCGTGGTCACACAGAAAACTGGTTGCCGGCTGGAAATAAAATAAGTAGGTAACTAATTTGTAGCCTTTGAGCGGAAGAGCAGCCTAGAGTGGAAGCCTTTTTTCATCACTTATTGCTTGTTGTTATATTTTTGTGCATTTTTTGTAACGCAAAATAAATATTTTCTATTTCAATTTCAAGTTTACGTTTAAACAAAACACTGATCCTTATCCTTACTCTGGTGGTGGATGACTTAAACTGCGATCAAAGCTGTTTCATGTCCACATGACGTAGGTTAACGAAACCTGGTCGAGGCTTGGACATAGTCTATATATGCTATGCTATGGTAACCTGTTTACAAGCGAAATGCAATGACTATTAGCAATTATGCGCACTCTTCCTACGCAAAAACCTGCTTTGTATTCCGAAGCGTGCTCGGGCGGCAAAAAATTGGTTTACATAGAGTTCAATAAAACCCCATTGAAGTGTCTATTTGGTCACATTTTTTGCACACACCGTTATGGTATTGTCACTGTTCAGTTTGACTAGGCACGATTTGAATTAAAAAAACTTCATGCTGATGTGTTGTAACCTCTTTGTTTTCATCATTAACCGACTTCCAATCAAAAAGGAGGAGGTTCTCAATTCGGTTGTAATTTTTTTTTTTAGTAATTTTTTTATTTTTTTTATTTTTAATGTTTGTTACCGCATAATTTCGTCATTTGTGAGCCGATTTGAAAAATTATTTTCTTATCTGAAAGGTACTGCTTCCAGATTGGTCCCATTTTAATTTTATTAAAATCGGTGTTGCCATTTTTTTTAAATAATTTTTTTAATGTTTGTAACTGCATGCCTCCGTCATTTATGAACCGATTTAGAAAATTGTTTTTTTATTTGGAAGGTTATTCTTACGTCCAGATTTTCCCAAACAAATTTGATTAAAATCGGTTTAGCCGTTTGACAATGAAGTCGGATTCTCAAGTTTTATAAACTTAAATTATATTTTTTATTTTTGGTGAGATTCACTGCCTTTTGTTCATTGGCGACTCACAATGATTAGTTTTCTGCATAGACTTTGAAACTCGTTGTAGGTTACACTGGTTTGAAAGAACCACGACGGTAAGAAGAATGCTCTAAACTGGCAATTGCCCTAAATAAACGTGTCTGGTCTAGTGTCTACAACATAAGGTTTAATTTTAGCTACAAAACACTAATTGAAATAGCCGTACCGATGTCTCAATTGTGTTTCTGTCTAGACTAAAGCTAATGCCTGACACCTTTTAGCGGCTCGCTAAAAGTCTCTTGTCACTATCAATTTCGTGTCAACAAATAGAGATGGCAACAGACTTATCGTTCTGAAGCTAGCTCAATAATAGTAGCTCTGCCTTCTGCGCTGGAGGGTGTGGGTTCGATTCCCACAGAGCACAAGTATTTGGTGGTGAACACAGATTTTTGTTCTCTGTCTGGGTGTTCTATTGCATTCTTAGTTAATGTTTATACCTAAGCATTATATCTGCAATCTGGTTTCCATCGTACAAGCCCTACTTAGTTTGGTGCTGTGTGAATTGTCCTAAATATTAATACCCATACTTATAAACGCAATTTAAAATTTAATCATTGCTTAAAATTAGCCCTGTCACTGTTAGTCATAACTCAGCGGTAAGAGATGGCAATAGTTTAAGCACTGTTTGTCTTTTGACATATTTTATAAGTAAGGCTATTATTTATTTAAGTATTTACCTAGCCTGCTAGGTATTTAAAACTTGCTGGAAAAAAAGCGACCATTATTCTGATTTATCGTCGAGTTGTAACACAATCTCAGAGCTTAGGGCTTAAAATGAGCGCTGTTGAGTGGTAATGCCTAAGCTGACAGGCTGATAAGCTTCGAGCGTTTGCCAGATTGCCTTCTTGGCGGTGAGTCTTTACATACACTCCACATTGCAATCATATTGCAATATGATACAGCATAAAGCGATAAAGAGCGAGAGAAAATGAACGTCATCGGTCCGAAAAAGGGAACATCTGCTGCAAATTCTTAGGGGACCTAAACGATAAGCAAATTTATGGTGAGACCTATGACCAAGCAGTGAACTTCTTCAAGCTGACCTTTCGTTCCAACCAGGATTTCAAGTATGGTGGAAATCTTGGGATAGAAAAAGGACGAACGAAACTAACCTTATGTCGCCTTGATATTCTCCTTGGCCGGCCTCATTGCTGGTTCTACATATTTATTCCACCACAATCACACGAGATTCACATCAAAGGGGTTTTTTCTTACACAGCACAGTTAGTTTTCTTTTATTTGCGGAGCGTGAGCGGTTAGCGTATCGTATACAGGCGATTGACTTGAGAGTGAAGCTTTTTTCTCCATCTTCTTCCATGTCGCCGGCGTGACGTCAGTTTCGTTCGAGAAGGGAACCAATAGGAGGACAGAGAGGGAGTGAACAGGAGACGGATGAGTGAAATCATAGATAAATATTGTGCCTAGTGTGAATGAAAATGTATAGATGGCGCTAACATTAGTCCCCGGGCTGAAGGGATACCTTCTGAAGAACAACTAGTGGCTAAAACAACATGAACCAACTCAAGATAAAATGAAATGTTAATTAAACAAAATAAAAAAATAAAAAACATTACAAAACTATGTACACTTAATAAGTCAAAAAATTACTGAAGAGGCAGAGGGTAAAGTTTCACTACTGGCCTGACATAAGATCCAGTTTTCGTTTTAATTTTTGCAACTCTAGTGATTTGATCTTTACCAGGATAAAGCTCCTCTACGATTGCGACAGGCCAGCTCAACACCGGAGCATTGTCATCTCTGATAATTACTATTTGCCCCTTTTCGATAGGTTTAGATGGTGTATTCCATTTCTGCCTGCATTGAAGTGAGGTCAAGTATTCTACTCTCCATCTATGCCAGTAAGACTGAACTAACTTGTTCAACAACTCATAACGACTTAGCCTATTTTCTGGAACATTAAGAACATCTTGCGCGGGAAGATATTTCAAAGGTGTTATGTTTAAAAAATGTGATGGCGTTAAAGCCTCTAGTTCGTTAGGGTCAGAACTTAAAACGCACAGAGGACGGCTGTTCAAGATTCCTTCAATTTGGACCAGTACAGTACTCAGTTCTTCATATGTTAAGATCTGGTTTCCAATTGATCGTTTTAAATGAGTTTTTACTGACTTTATATTACTTTCATAGATGCCTCCAAAATGAGAACCTAGAGGGGGATTTCTTTTAAATTGAATGCGTAAATCTGCTAAGCGTTGATCAAGATATTTGTTATGTGTATCTGACATCAGGAATGTATGCAATTCATCAAGCTTTCTTTTGGCTCCCACAAAGTTAGTACCTCCGTCACTTAGAATCATAGCGACCGGACCTCTTCTACTAATGAAGCGTTTAAACGCGGCGAGGAAAACTTCTGTACTCAGATCGGAAACTAGTTCCAAGTGCAAGGCCTTTGTGGTTAAACAAATGAACAAGCAAAGATACGCCTTGAAACTCTTAACTCCGCGGCGGCGATACGGCGTAACAAAAAATGGGCCCGCGTAGTCAACTCCGGTATAGACGAAACTTTTTACCTCGCTTACCCGAAAGTGGGGTAAATCTCCCATAAGTGGGCAAGTATTTTTGGGCTTTAATTTAAAACAAGCGTTGCAATTTTGTAAGCGTTTGCGAATCATATTCCTTGCAGAAAGAATCCAGTAGTTTTCCCGTAGCAGAGCTAAGAGAAGACTTGGGCCAGCGTGAGCGTTCGCGATGTGGGAATGATCGACCAATAAATGCACAATCCTATCGTCTGCAGGCAAAACGATTGGGTGTCTTTGCGTGAATTCCAGTTGGGCGTTGTTCAAACGTCCGCCTACTCTGATTATATTCGCTTCATCAACGAAAGCGTTTAACTTTTGCAGGGCAGGACTATTTATTTCGCGAAAATGTTTTCTTTGAATGCTGCGAATTATATAATTTTGAGCAGTTTCCAAGTCATGTACGTTTATTCCATTGCGCGAATTCAATATTTTTGCAAATCTTAGGACGTAAACTACAGCGTGTAGGTACTTATTCCACTTTGACATGCGACTAGCTAAGTCGTAAAGGACGTCGAAATGCTCAACGACTTGAACGGCAAAAGTTGACAATTTTGTTTCGGGAAGTTCAATGACCGGTAAAGGTTTCACGTAAGTTTGTATCGGCCATTTATTTAGCGGGAGAGTGAGCCACAATGGGCCATGAAACCATAAGTCGTTATCTACGAGCTTGCCAGGCATGACAGGGCGCGAAATAATGTCAGCTGGGTTCTCGTTTCCAGGTATGTGAAACCAGTGGCGGGCCGGTAAGTTCTCATTTATTGCTGAAATTCGGTTTGCCACAAATGTTTGGAATCGAAATGGCGGAGCGCGTATCCATGACAGAGTAATCGTGGAATCTGAAAAGGCTATAATTTCATTTATTTTAACGCGTTCACTGATGGAGTCGCGCACGGCTACAATTAAGTTTGCCAACAGCAAGGCCGCACAAAGTTCAAGGCGCGGTAGGGTGACAATGTTGTTAGAAGAGGCGACCTTTGATTTTGCGCAAAGAAGCGTAACTTGACCTACGTCGCTCTCGTCGTGGCTGGCTCGCAGATAGACAGCAGCGCCGTAACACCTTTCGCTCGCATCAGCGAAACCGATTAGCGTAATGTTTCGAGAATTTTTGAATATACCTACATGGCGCGGTATTTTTATGTTTTCCAAAAGATGAAGTTCGTTTTGAAATTGAGACCATTGATCTGCAATGTAAGAGGGGACATCGTCATCCCAGTCTAAGTCGCGTTTCCAACATTCTTGTACAAGTAATTTTAATAACGCAGTGACCGGCCCGAGAAGACTCAGTGGATCGAATAGCCGAGCGGCCACAGAAAGTATGGTGCGTTTAGTGCATTTTGCATGATTAGCGTTGACCTTGAAGAAAAAGGAATCCTCATGAGTTTTCCACTGAAGACCTATAATTTTAATATTATTATCTTCGTCAAATTTTACGACATTTGGAGCCTGTTGCTCGATAGGAATGCGTTTCATTAATTCGGTGCTATTGGTGACCCATTTAACGAGATTAAACCCTCCAGCCTTAAAAAGTTGCGTCAGTTCGTGAAACAGCTGTTCAGCTTCAGAAGCTGTGGACACAGATGATACGTAGTCGTCCATGAAGAAATGGCGCTCAGCCGCCCACGCAGCTGCCGGCCAGCGCGAGCGCTCATCATCAGCGAGCTGCCTTACGACGCGCATCGCCAAGTATGGTGAGCTAGATATGCCAAATGCGACACGAGAAAATTCATATGTTGCGATTGGGTGTTCGGAATTAAATCGGAACAGAATGCGTTGAAATTTATGCTGTTTTGGATCTAGTTCCAATTGGAAAAACATTTTTTCAATGTCTGCGGACAGGGCAATCGAAAAAAGTCGGAGATTGATCAAAAGATCAAAAATGTTTGTTTGTAAGTTTGGTCCCGTGTACAAAACGTCATTGAGCGATTTATTAGAGCTTGTTTTGCAACTTGCGTCAAGGACGATTCGCGTTTTGGTGGTTGCCTTATCTGGCCTATAGATGGCGTGGTGCGGGATGTAGTAGCACGGACCAGGCACGGGATTTTCAACTTTATTTAAGTATCCTTTGTCAATGTAGTCTTGTAGCGTGGCGTTGTAATCTCTGCGTAATTCAGGATTAGAGTTTAAGCGTTTTTCTAGGTTTAGTAAGCGTGTTTTAGCGATATTATCGGATCGACCGAGCTCAGTTGGTTCGTATTTGAACGGAAGCGCAACCGTATAACGGCCGGTATCGTCGCGCGAGAAAGTGTCTTCAAAAATGCGTTCGCAAATCTCATCGTCGGGGCTTAAATGTTTTTTGGTAGGCACACTCTCTAGTTCCCAGAAGCGTTGGGTTAAGTTTTCAAGTGTAGGTTCAATGACCGCGTGAAATGATTGATTGTCATTACGGGGCGGCAAAAACGGAACGCAATCTGCCCTTCCCATCACTACGTAACCCAGTGATGTCTCAACCCCAACAACGGAAGAGCCCGGAGCGGTTATTTTGCGGCTACCTAATAGAAACGGAAATAGCTCGTTGCTAATCAGACAGTCAAAGTCTGCTGGTGCGTGGAAATCATCATCAGCCAACGGCAGGTCGCGTAGGTGATCCAGTTCGGACGTGTCTATGAACGCGTTAGGCATTTTGTCTGTAATTGTATCTATTACGCGTGCGTTTATGGTGTAGGTACACCGTGCGTCTAAGCGGGAATGGATTGTGAATTTTGCGAAGCCCAGTACGGGTTTCACTGAAAGGCCGATGCCCTTCACGGTAGCGGGAGCGTGCGTTATATTTATATTTAAGCGATCACAACACGATTTTGTGATAAAATGACACATAGAACCACTATCTAAAAACACTCTCATTTTCAGACGTTCACCCGCGTCGTTGTAAACGTATACGACGGCACTTGGTAGCAGTACGGTCGTCGTGTTAGCGCTACGCACCGAAGTAAACGCGGCATCGTCGCGCATCGTTGGCGGGGGACCTTGTTCGGCTTGAACATAAGGATCATAGTCGCGCGCGTCCTCTAGCGTCGTCGGCTCGAGCGCGGCCCGCGAGAGGGAGGGCGCGTACGCATCACTTTCGTCGCACGTGGCGGCGGCGAGAGGCTGCGAGCGCGTGTTTACCGCGCGGCCGGCATTCGCGCCCGCGTTAGCGGGTTCAAACCGAGTTGGATCAATGTGTAATTGCGTGTGATGCATACGATTGCATACCGCGCATCTATTGTATGAGCGGCACGAGTTTATGCTATGAAATCCTAAACAATTTGTACATAAATTATTAGTGCGAACAAAGTTGTATCTTGCGGGTGCATTCAATTTGAGAAAACCTTCACATCTGTATAGCGGGTGTACATTTTCGTTTTTACAGAAAGCACATTTTGGAAATTGGCTATTATTTTGAACACTAAAGGTTTGTGGTACTGGGGATCGCGGTTTGTTGTATTGTGGGATATATGATTTATTTTGTTGCGTTTTGTTCTGAGCATATTGGTTTGAGTAGGTATTAGTAGCCCTAGTAGGTATCCCGGTATTGCGCAGCATGTAAATCTTGCTTTGTTCCTTTACGAACTTAGATAACGAGTCGAAAGTAGGTAGCTTCACTTCGCGGTGTGCTTGTTCAAACAGGTTGACGGTCTCTTTATCTAGTTTGGATATGGCTAGGTGCGTGAAGATGAAGTCCGCAAGATCATCAATGCCTAGTTGTTTCAATGCGGATTGAGCGGTACAGAAATGTTCAATAAATGTGTCCAACGAGTTAGTAGAAGGAGTCTGGCTACCTTTGAAATTGAGAATCTGTTCTAGGTACATTGTAGCTAATGTCCGTTTGTCTTGATACTTGTCCTTGAGAGCGTTCCACAAAATGGCGTAATTACTAGCAATCGGAGGAATGCCCGCGCAAACGCTTAAAGCCCTGCCTGACAATTTTCCGATGAGATACTGTACTTTTTCGGCGTCAGATATATTTGCATTATCATGTATGAGCGCGGTGAAATTCTCATAGAACATTACCCATTTATTAGGCGAACCATCAAAGGACACCAACTCTAAGGCAGGCAGTTTGCGTTTGAGAACATCGAAGTTAGAAGTTTGCGTTGGCGTTTTAGATTGGATCGGTTGAGTGGCGACGCAAGTGAGTTCAGTTTCTACGGCTTTAATGTGGCAATACAGTTCGTCAAAGGAAATCAATTTAGAAAAATCGACTACGGTTTTCGGATGCGCTTGTAATATCGTCAGGTTCAACTGCTCTGTCACCTCAGCATATTCTTGACGAACTCTCTCCAGAGATTTAATTCGAATCAGAAATGAACTTGTCACTTTATCGTCGCTAGAACAACCAGTACTCAGGTCATACAAATTTTTAACCAGCTGGAACAGACTTTGTTGTTTAGCGGTGAGCATCACTATTTTATTTTCCAGAATAGACGTCGACAAACTGGCCTCAGCTGTCTCTTTTTCGTCCATGCTAGAAGCGGCTCTAGTTAGCGGCATTTATGCGAATGAATATTACGTGAGTTATCAAGTATGTAGGTAAAACTAGGTATACACTGGTAAGTAGGTATACAATGTAATAAACGATTTTCAAGTACAATGCAACAGTAGGTACACTATCAACTCGGGGAAAAAATGGCGGCGGGCAACCGTAGCGTAGGTAGGTTGAGCGTGTTTGTCTAAATAAATTAAACGTATAGGTAGTAGGTATACTTGCGCGTAGGTAAAATGCGTGCGGGTGAAGTGCGGGTGAAATGCGGGTGTAGTATTCTATGTAAAATGCGTATCTATGCGTAAGTGTTAGCGTTTATAAGTTTGTTGCGGGGTGAAATGCGGGTGTAGTATTTTTGCTATGCGGATGCGTGTAGTGTGGTAATAATACAATATGGTAAACTACGTAAATTGGTTTAGGGAAGGATGCAAGGATAAGATAGGAATATTGGCGTCGAAGGACCAGAATTATGGTGGAAATCTTGGGATAGAAAAAGGACGAACGAAACTAACCTTATGTCGCCTTGATATTCTCCTTGGCCGGCCTCATTGCTGGTTCTACATATTTATTCCACCACAATCACACGAGATTCACATCAAAGGGGTTTTTTCTTACACAGCACAGTTAGTTTTCTTTTATTTGCGGAGCGTGAGCGGTTAGCGTATCGTATACAGGCGATTGACTTGAGAGTGAAGCTTTTTTCTCCATCTTCTTCCATGTCGCCGGCGTGACGTCAGTTTCGTTCGAGAAGGGAACCAATAGGAGGACAGAGAGGGAGTGAACAGGAGACGGATGAGTGAAATCATAGATAAATATTGTGCCTAGTGTGAATGAAAATGTATAGATGGCGCTAACAAAGTATTTCATCATCATCATCATTGACATGCTAGGTATACATTTATTTGCCATACGTCCCTGGGAACCCTGTTGATAAATTAATATAGTTCCCATTTCCAAGACGATTTTGAACAATTTTTATGTTTTTTATATTACATGCCGGCTGGTCGAACGCGTATAAGATAACTCACATACCTAGCTACTACACACCTACCTACTACAAAATTATGTAAGTCAGCCCACTGGACAAATATCTTTCAAAATATTAATTTCAATGTTGCATATCAGTTATGAATACTGTAAGCAGTTGTATTTTATCTGCTGAACTTTAAGCTGATGGTCTCTTAAGTTATAATGATCAATCGGATTAATGTTCTCATTATAAAGGGCAAGGTACTTTATATAAGTAGTGGTATCCGGTTTTCGGAAGAGATGACATCACTAGGGAAACATTAGCGCGTGCGCAGGATGGAAAATAATGGAATAATCTTATCAAATTAGTATATTGTCATCGGTCCTCGATAAATCTACAAAATTTGAATGAAATCTGGCCGTTTAAAGTGGGTCGCGTCCTAAAAGGAGTCGGTTACAAACATACAGACATACAAATGGAGCTAATATATAAAGCGTCTAAACAGAAAGAAAATGTCATGTAACGAGAAGAGTGCTAGATATGAATGTGGATGGGTACAGAAGTAGAGTTGGGCCAAAGAATAGATGGATGGTTGTGTGAAGGATGACATGGGTAAGAAAGGAGTGACTGCTGAAATGACGGCTAATAGAGAAGAGTGGAGAACGAAAACCTGTTGTGCCGACCTCATATGAAGTGGAAGTGGGAAAAGATGATGAAATAAAGGGATGCCCACCTGCCTGCCTGAGTCTGAATCATTTAAATTTTTGAAAGTAAAAATTAAGCCCAAAATAACCCTTACCCTTTCAAAAGTGGATTACACGGCTCTCATACTTGCTCGTAATCGGCTTGAAAGTGTTACCTTTCTGTAACTGCTCAATAAATTTTAAGTTACGTTTCGTTGCCTTGTTTTCCTGAAAACTATATACATTAATGACGGCCGTAAAATAATATTTGTGGTAAGCGCTAGTGGTAACCATGCTTTGGCCACAATCTCATAAGCGACGATGTAGCCGACGATGGAGCAGAATGGTCTAGAAGACATATATTTACCTACTCCTGCCTTGAAGACGCCCAGATTCCAGTGGTTAATTACGTACTCAATTGAAAGATTTCTGAGTTTTTCTAGATTATACTAGAGTTTTTCAAATCGAATTAAGGCTTCATCTTTTAGGCTAGTATAATCAGGTGAGGTTACGGTTGAGCGTTAGCCTATAAATAGTTAAAAAAAAACTGTTGACTCTGTTTATTCGCAATAAGACCACCAATATTTATTTAATTTTTTTATTGAATAGTTAAGTATCGGAAATGTCAAGAGTCAACTAATGACGGTTGCCGCTTTTTCAAAAACCGTGGCTTTAAGATTTATTTCCAAGGATTGGTTAAGAAATGTCTTGTAATCTGATCGGCTGCACAGCTGTTTAATTAAATCGCATTTAAATTGACGGCCGTGTTTTAAATCGATATTTACTTTCTTTTAGAGGATTTATACAACTGTGAAAGGATATGTCACGTCATCACATAGTTTTTGGCAGTTTCGAGCTCTACAAGCGGATTCGTTTTTTGTCATTTCGGGAATTTATTTTAATTGTTTTTCTGGTGTTATTTTGAGTTCTGTTGTGTAATTTCGGTGGTATTTTAACCAACATTACTTGAGGTCTTAGCTCAAAGTGTTAGCAGTTGGAATTAAAGTGTATTATGTGATATTCTGATTTGATCGAAAATGTTTCAGATGGATTTGGAAGAAACGGCCATCTTTCTTCCAAAGACAATTAGGGTAGGGCCGACTCGACTTTGACTGACTCGACGGAAAAGTAGTTTATCTATGTAATTTATTATCATTCTCATTAAACTACTCGACACTGGCAAAATTGATCCGAAAAGGACAGATGCCATTCATTAAGAAGAAGAAGAAGAAGAGCTCTACAAGCATACATTTGAGTATAATATTTGATTGGTCGATTAGCAACCCGTGAAACCAGCTCTAAGCTATTAATGCATCACCCGAAAGATGATGCAAAAGAAATCTGACAGCTAACTGATTCTCTATCTGTGGTCTACACAAGACATACATTTTGAACCACGTGTAGACCACCGATCGAGAATTCAGTTATTGTTTTACCTATCAATCGAAATGATCTCATACGATTACGAAACATCAAACAATGTCTTAAACAGCCTCACAAGGAGTGTCCACACTAAACTAAACGCTTGACTTTGATTGACACAAACTTAGATGAATGAATAACTCAATCAAACATTCATTCGTTCAGTATTTAGGGTTGGCAACAAAATAAAAGTGGTTTGATAGGCAAACGGGAATAATTTTAACATCTCTTATTTAACGAGTAACACCCTAATTCATAATACCTGTCGCTTTTTAGCGGTTTGCTAAAAGTGTCTTGTCACTTACATTTTCATGTCAACAAATAGAGATGGCAAACTGACTTACCGGCCTTCTAAGCAAATAATTACTATAGGACCATAAAGAATAATTATGGCAGTTGGTAAATATTAAAAAAAATATTTAAATCCACTTGTTCACTCTTGACTTGAAAATTTGAAAATGGGAAGCATTAGAATGCTTCCCATTTTTTGACTGGCCTCTAGCTCAGTTGGTAGTAGCTCTGCCTTCTGCGCCGTAGGTCGTGGGTTCGATCCCCACCGAGAACAAATATTTGTGTGGTGAACATAAATGTTTGTTCTCTGTCTGGGTGTTATATTGTATTCTAAGTAGGTATTTACAAAAAACAATGTAAGTATTATATCAGCTATCTGGTTCCCATATTACAAGCTCTGCTTAGTTTGGGGCTGGGTAGTGTTGTGTGAATTGTCCAACATATATATATTTTTTTATTTTTATCGAGACTTAGATTGTTTGTATACAATTACTTTTTGATCTTCAACAGGTGCCGGCGAGAAGTCCAGCGGCGGACAACCCTAGATAGAACGAACAATGCCAGTCACTCGAGAGACGCGTCGACATCATTACGTCAGATCATTTTGATTGATCACTTTGCTACGACGTTTTTTTTAACATGTTTGCTTACTTTATTAGGTTAATCGCTGGTTACGCTTATTAAATTATGGCCTATGAATGAACTTGACATTTTTTATGCGTTATTCATCCGTTATCTCGTGTTTTAGAGCATTTTTTGATAACAGCTTCCACATACCAGATTTTGATGATTAATACATTTTGTTCATTTACTCTGATTATTTTGCTCTTTACCTTATAGACCCTTGTTAAAGTGAAGGTAGGTAGGGTACACTAAGAACAAACTTTTGAAAAAAAAATCATCCCTTAAAAGGGTGAAACCGGGGTTGAAGTTTGTATGAAAAAAGTACACTCATCAACATTGTCTAGGGATATTCAATATTTTGTTGATTTTTACAAAAACTGAAAATAATTTCTTTAGAAACTAGATATGGCAAGAATTTTTATTTTGTATTGTTACCTAACTAATAATAATAAAATACAACTGTTTGATAATATTTATTTTAAAAAAAGTATTTAGGAACGAAATCTCGAAAAATTTGAAAATCTATTCGAAATGGAACATCCCCAGACAATGTTTATAATATGTGTATATGCGGACGAAGTAAATTTTTATGTCAATGTTCCTTTTGTATTGTTAACACTTGTTTATACTATTATTTGTGACGTAAAATAAATAACTTTTCATTTGAAGTTGCGCAGGATTCCACTAGTGTAAAATCTTACAACGGGCACTTGTCTGAGATCTCAGATTGCGTCACAGGTTAAATGCATCGATGCATAAGTACCGTGGCCTGCTTCTGTAGGCCTACCATGAACTCTGTCTGGCTCTGTCTCTGGCTCTGGTTTTGAGTCTGTGTGAGTGTTCACCAGTGCAATATACTGTGTTTGTGACGTAGGATTTATTTAGTCAACACTCACACAGACTCAGAACCAGGCTCTGGCTCTGCTTTTGAGAATGTGTGAGTGTTCACCAGTGCATTATACTGTGTGTGTGCCGTAAGATTTATTTAGTCAACACTCACACAGACTCAAAACCAGAGACAGAGCTCATGGTAGGCCTACTGTATTTATAAAACACTACAGTTGCATGTGAGCCGACATTAATATTGTGATTAGTCGGCCGAATGCATCTGAAACCGTTTCCTATGGCTGTTTCACAGCAGTATTTGGTAAATAAAATATGTAGTTACAGTTAGATCAAGTTACGCTTTGAATTGCTATTGTATCAAGTTTTGCATGTCAAAGCTAAAGCCTATTCATTCATTCTGTAAAATTAAATTAATTTCACCTACTTATATCCGCCTACTTTATGGGTGTTATTAATAATCCTGGCGCAACACTGGAGTAGTTAAATCGTGTTTTGTCACATTTGTTCGAGTTGACAATTGCATGTCAATGCAAGAGACAAAACACGGATCAACTAGTCCAACGCTACGCTAGGATTATTAATAAGACCCTATGCTGGTCGCATTATTAGGAAGATTTGTGAAGTTTAAGTTCGGGGAACTTTTTTTTTAATAAACTTGTTTAATTCAAAAAGTTGAAGTCAAAAATAAGTTTTTTATAAAAATACTAAATCAGCTCATGACACCTTATTTTTTTTATTAAAAGCACCATTAAGATCACTGTGAAACACCTTCCAAACAAGGGTGTCATGTCAGTAGGTACTGTGTACAACACGAACGTCTAACTAGACTCTAGTTAGCTCTAGTTACTAGGGAATAGGCTAAAAAAACAGGTAAAAAAACTTATGCCTTTGTTTTTCCACAATTTCTTGTACATTCCTTCTAACATCATTTTCTGGGTGTGCCAAGGTGATGCATTGCAAAATCTTTTATCGGGAAGATCGACCTCAATACTACAGGATTTAACTCTATTCTGACACCGTTTGGGTCACGTTGAGGCTCGAACACACCTAGTTCGCTGGCGGGCGCGGTGGCGAACCGTTCAGTTTCAACATAGGGAATTGTATACATCCGCACACACTGCCGCGTCTTTTGACAGTTGCACGCTGCGATCACTACTAATAAAAACGAAAGTTCCCAGATCGTGACAGACAAAGCATCCCCTATTTAATGTTTTACTACCCCCTACTTAATTTTTCTTAATTTTGTGTATTAAACAATCGTCAAATATTTGATCTACTGATTAGTCATCGGTGAAAACGACCCGTAGAGTCTAAAATTTGTAAAAAGAGAACTATTGAGGATTCGTTCTAATATTATTGAACTCTGGAATTGTTTTTCCTATTAGTTTTAATAGAAAAAAAATATATTACTTCTAAAAATATTTGTTTAACTACGTTAAAAGCAAAAAAAGATGTTGTGTAAGATAATAATAGGATAGAATCTTATTTGAAACTATTTAAAAATATAGTAATGCATAATGGGCGGTTATATCGCTGCAAATCAGTATTTTCCAATCAAATTTTGGATGGAGAGAAGCTTAGAATAAGATCAAATATCAATAAAAAATAAAATAAGGGTATTTACATACCTAGAATGAACCGTCATAATCAAAGTAAATCAATAAATACAAAAACAAATACAATCATAAGGCTAAGTTTATGGTATTCGATATGAATGTTTAACAGCATGTAATATTTTGATTGATGGAGAAAAAACAGAACAAGTGAATGTATTTATAATATTTGGGGACTTTTTTATAAGAGATGGAATGCATAAATATAATATCGAAACAAGGAAGTGTATAATCACCACCCGTGGAGACAGTCGATGAAGTCGCGGGCATCAATTAGTTCAGCCACCCATCAGTTTCCCATCTGACATTACGTCCTGACTAGGGCGTGCAAACCCGGTTTTCCGGTTTTGCGAAAAGCCGGACAGCTAAGCAAAATTTATCAATAGTACTTTTTTAAACTTTTGCGATCATAACACACATTAAACTGTTACACGGGTATTTTTACCGCGTTTAGGTAAGCGTAGTGTAAGACGCCCTCCGGCAAGGTGGGGCGACGATCTGCGAAATGTAGCTGGCAAGCACTGGAGAAGAAGAGCCGAAGACCGGGCTCAGTGGCGCGTCTTGCGAGAGACCTACGTCCAGCAGTGGACTAATATAGGTTGATGATGATGATAATGATGATGATGGGTGTTTACCGCGTATAATTTTCCCCGACGCTTCGGCTATGTTGTAATAACTGTGGTCGTGGGCAGACTGGAGCATTGACATGAGTGCTATCGTCGTTGAGAGGTGGAGGTATAATAGCTACCCTCACTTCAGGACGCAATGATAGATAGGCGTATGCCTATACAGTGAGGGAAGTTTTACGTATTCCAATTTTCCTTAGTATCAGAAACATAAATCTTACTGATTGAGCCTCAAAAATATTGTTTTGTTTTTAATCCCCGTGAACAAAAACTACCTAGGTACCCCGGACTAGCGGGTGAATGAATTAGGCTTAGAAAAGATTGCGGCGAACAGTTTCGAACTGCGATGGCGATGGCGATCAGTTTCAAGCGTAGGGTTTTGCATTCATCCCCACACAGCGCCGCGAACTGTCATTGTACGCAGCGAGCTAGTATTAGTGTTAGATACTGTCTTGAACCTGCTCTAAATCTTGTTCCTCAAAAGTCATAACAGTGGCAATATGGAGGCAATGGTGTGGGTGTTGTTTGCACAAGGTTCGCGCGTTCAGTTCACCATCACTTTATTCTTAGCCCTAATATGTCCAGGTAATTGAAACATTACTAAAAAGATGCATTATTTTTATAAATGGATTTTTTTTGTCTAAAAGCATACATAGCTAAAAACCGATAAAACATAATAAAACCAATACTTTGTTTTTCTATTATTGCACTGCGTCTTTTTTTTTAATACATCTAGCTGATGGAACAAGCATATGGTCCACCTGATGTTAAGTGGTAACTATAATAAAAAAAAAAAAAAAAAGCCCATACATTCCATAACTACATTAAGTTACATTTTATGCATATTATTACTTATTATTTCGATTATTATTATATCATCATTATTATTTACATTCATACATTATAGTCATTATTTTGTTTAAATTTAATTTTAAACTTTATTTTTAATACATATATTTTGATGTTAGATTTATTTTTATTAGTTTTTTTTTTTTTCAGTTTTACTTTTTGTTCATTTGTGTTCTTATTTTTCTTTAGCTAGGATCCCACTCGGGTATAGGCCTGTAAGTGGTAACAGTGGTACCTATAGCCTGTAACAAAGCATTGCCTCGTAAGTCACACACGCCAGGAATTTGCCCTACGATGCACTGCCCTGCGTCCATCAGCTTCACGCGTACAGATGTTCAGCCTCAAGTGCCAGTAATTTCACCGGCACCCACACCCTTCAAACAGAAACACAGCAATGCTGCTTCACGGCAGAAACAGGTATGGTGGTAGTACTTCCCTGGATGAGCACTTCACAAAAAGCTCCACTACTACTACTACTCTACTCAACAATAAACTACTCAATAATAAAGTAAGTAATATTAAACTTCACTAGATACTAATTCCTATTTCGTACAATTTTTTAATAGTTGATTTTGTAGGTATCTTAGAATATTGTTTTCTTGTTAAAATTCTACTATATGAAAAAATATTACGTTGACCAAACCTGGAAACGGTTTTTGGCCGGAAGCCGGAGATAATCCGGTTTTTAATACTTTCCTGTTTTGCAAGCGCTATAGTTTTGACGTTTTTTCAAATTGACAATTGATTTCGAGCAATTCAAAGAGTTATCAAATGGAGATTACAATGGAGTAGCAGTATTCAAAGTGAAAGTCAAAGTAAAGTAAAAATGTTTAATTTTATTCATTGTACTTTTAAAATTACATAATATCAATGATCACTTTGAGAAGTCTTAGAGCTAGGTTTATCTTGTCGATAAACCTACAGATACAGTATATCTATTTATATAATAAGATAGGTGATGAACTGACAGAATAGTATACATTGGTGGTGCACGACCAAATTTTAACCCACGATCTTTATAAAATAAATTAATAATGTAGACAATCCACAAAACACTATCTATCCCCGAGCTTGTCTTGTACTATAGAAATCAGATAGTTGATGTATTACAATCAACTATCTCATTCCTATAGTACATACATTTTACTGCACATCATTTTGTTAACACATAGTTAGAATACAATATAACACTCAGACAGAGAACAAACATCTGCATTCACCAAAGAAATATTTGTTCTCGGTGGGAATTGAACCCACGACCTACGGCGCAGAAGGCAGAGCTACTGCCAACTGAGCTGAGAGTCCAGCCAATCTTTGGATTGGATTGCTCGCTACCCTCTAAACTAGACTACCCGTGCTCTAATTCAATAGTATAAGGCCGGGTGTTTAATAGGTAGGTACTTAAGTAAGTACATCAGAAAACGTTTGATAGAAACATTCTAATGAACCAAGGATACTGTTCAGTCTGTCAACTTTCTTACCATTTAGGTCTAGCACAAAATGTGTTCGGCGAAAATCTTGTGCGGATTAGAAATTTAAAACTGATTGAATTTGAATTGTTGTATTCGACGTTTTCTGATCTATCTAATCTATATCGCGCCCGACCTTATACTATTTATACTCGACTAGATATAGACATAGACTGCGGCGAAGAAAATAAAAAAAGGAAAGGTTATGATTTTCACCGCTATGTACCTATGCTATGTATGTTAACATGTCTGTTCCACGCATTTCATTTAATCTTGGGTGTGAGATGTTTGAGGATCGCTGGATGAAAACTATTTCTGAATGCTTGGGATTCTGCGAGCGTGATGTATAACTGCGTGTGATTTTCTACTTTATTTTTGTTTTTAATTTCCTGACATTTTATTTTATATTTTTCATTACTCATATTCAGAAAGAAGGTCTGAAGTTGCCTGAGGAGTGGGTTGAAAATAATACTTTTCAGTCCTAGATAGAATCGCTTTCAACTGACAGCTGTCATTATAATTAAAATAAACTAGTTCTATTTTTATATTTATTTGATATAGGGGAACAGATGAGCAATCATAATAGTACATTGTTACCTGAGTGTTGAAAGTCACGTTTTTTGAGTCCCAAGACGGGTTTGGCGCCAGAGCGTTAGCGAGGGCGCCAATGGAGCTTGAGGGACTCAAAAGACTTTCACCCGAGGTAAACACTGTGCTTTTCATTACGAATACAAGGAAAGTAAAAATAAAAACATGAAAGAAAAATTAGTGAAAATGAAGATTGAATTGCCGCCTTCCCGGTTTTTTTTTTCTTTTTCTCTGGCGGGCCTTCGGCTTCGGCTCGCCAGCATTATTCAGCCATTATTTTCATTTTCATAATTTAAATCTATGTTATTTTAAATAAATAGTTGAAGCTATACACTAATCAAGTAATTTAGAAGATATATTATTTATTTAATACTATCTTTATGTTATTTAAATTTAAATATTACATTGCGCTCTAATTAGACTTTTTAAACTTCTTACCGTTGTAATGGGTTTCCAACCTACTTGCTGAATAAAAAGTTGGAATTTGGTTGAACAACCTCCTTGCAGTTAGAAAGACTTTAGAAAGTTGGAACATGGTTGAATAAAATAGAACTTGTTTTTTTTATAATTTGACAGCTGTCAGTAGAAAGCGATTCTCCCTAGGGCTGAAAGTTTTACTTTCAATTAGGCCCCTCAGGCAACTTCAGACCTACTTTCAGAGTATGAGTAATGAAAAATACTTATCTATACACATAGTGGTCAATATCATAACATTCCTGTTTGCATCAGCATGTTGGGTAAAAGCAATACCTACGAAGCCGTTTGACTTTGTCAAAAACAATGCTGCTGCTCTATGGGTTTAACAAGTTTTATATTTCCTACTTCTTTGGTCGTGGCGGCGGCGTAGCCACGCCCACCTCTTGTGTCAAAGTTTGGTAAAGTGATATGGTCGAAGACAGAAGGAGTCATTATTATCTACGTTTTGTGCAGCTCAGTGTAGCTCACACCAAAATTGAATCAAACCAAAACTTTTTATTTCAGCTCTCACTTAGAAAGCATTGCAGCCTTAACATACTTAATACTATGGTGACAAAAGTTCATTCAAAAGTAATGTGGTGAAAGAATTATAAACGCACCTCAATGAGGCTCTTTTCGTGCACTTGACAATGTTTTACGGTTTATGTAGGTTCTACGACATGCCAGTTATCTCACAATGTATTCCATGTACATAACTAGCCAATCGCCTTAGCTTTGCACAGGCTTAGTGTAGAAAAAAGGAGGGCAAAATGTGCTTTTGTATTTTGCACCCATGCAAAGCCTTAAATTTAAATCTGCAAATTATGAGTTGAAAAATGAGCCTTGTGGTCGGCTGGCAACCGTTGTCAACAACGATATGAAGGCCTGTGTACACCTAGGTCACTGGCAATGGCTATCAATGAAACGATGTCAAATATCGCTTCGTTTCACTGATCGCCATGGCCAGCGACATATATAGGTATTTTTTTTTATTGTTGATAGCTAAACGTTTGACTGCCATCAAACCTGATGGAAAGTGAAAATGCAGCCTAAGGTGGAGCACGCTTAGCTATTATTCACTTGTTCACTCTTGACTTGAAAATTCCAAGGTTGTAATGCTTCGAAAATACTGACGACGGTAAAGAGCACATAGGTGTGCGCAGGCCTTGAATTGAAGACGATAGTAGAAGTGGTGAAAAAGTTGGACCGAAGAATTGGAACCCCGCGGCAAGCTTAGCCGTGATGGAGTTAGACCAACTAATTAATTTTGATTGATTACTTTTGATTTGTAAAAGGATCATATAAAAAAACAGTAGGAACCGAGACGTAGTTTGTTGCCTGTTCTTCTACGCTTGGTCGCGTGGAACTGGCACCTAGACTCACCTAGCTTTAAGACGTTTCAAAGTGATTCTTGCATCGTAATGAATAAAAAATTATTGAGTTTGAGTTTGAATTATACGGCTGAGCTTGCTGTGGGGTTTGGAGCCTTACGCCTATCTAATTTTAATGGCATAAAAAATATTCAAATGTACAATTTCATAGGTAAAGACCTAGATTAAGACGAGCTATGGAGCCTGGCGTTGCTCGCCCTGATCAAATTGGAAGTCGTTCTGGAAGAAGCACAAAGACACTATGTTGAAAATTTGCTTCTGCAATAAATACGTAAGGGCCAAAACCGCACATCATAGCATTTTATACTTTAGCATAGCTAGCAGTTTAATTTTAATAAATAACGGCTCAAAACAAACAGTGGCGATAATAGTTTAAGCAGACTTTATTTATTCAGTTTATTTGCTGCTTGCTACTTTGGTAGGTAGGTTAGGTATTTCAGTGAAAAAAATTAAAGTAGGTAACTATATTAACTGAATGATTCCGAAGTGAAGCCAGAAGGTCTGTAAGAGGCTTAACTTCTGCACTCGCACTTCCACACTTCTACAACAACTACATGATGTTTGAGCCGCTGAGTTGTTTGAGCTGAACAAGCTCAAGGTTGTAAATGAGCCGATTAACTGCAGGTAATTATTTCCCATGCCTAGCAGTAGTTAAGTGTTTTGATTGGGCTAAATATCTTTCATATCTTGACAGTCTAAATTGCGGCCAGTGCTGCCAGGTCCATTCCAGGGTTTGGCTATTTTTACTAATGTATTTTTATTTTTTTTTAATTAAGCATTGTAGTCATAAACCTAGACACTTTAAATGCTTCTAGATACTTTGAATAGACACAAGTTGTCCGATAAAATAGGTGCGCATGTCACAGTGCTCAATAAATATCTTTTTTTTTTTGAAAACTCAATAGAAATGTAATTTTTTTTTAACTTGGCAATTTATATGAACTACAAACTGCGACACGTATTTAAAATCCAAGGTTAATCCAAGATTAGCCTACAAAATAATAGCAGTTAAATGCTTTGAAATTGCGCTAGACCTAGCGCCAAAAGCGCCATTGTGATGGCAATGTACATTTCGGAGACTTCAAATTATTTGGGGGCTAGTTCGCCATCGCTAGCGAACTAGTTCGCTGGCGGTGTGTTCAAGCCTTTACGCTTACATTGACAGGCCACTGTCCACCAAACGGAAAACGTTTGTTGAACTTCTACAAAAAATTGCTCTTTGATTCATTTAGTTTCATTCTTGAAAAAAAAAACCTCACGACCACCCAACTACGGAAAATACTTATGTTTATTCAGGAAGTCGTTTTGGTAACCATTTTTTTTTTTACAATTTATAGGTTTGTGTTTGGCCGCTATCTCACCTGCTGTTAAGTGATCATGCGGTCGACGGTGTAGCACGCTCACCTAGAAGATACCTATTCACTCTTGTCTTGAAAACGTCCAATTTGTAGGTGCTCGGAAATACAGACGCCGGCAAGGAATTCCATTCCTTGGCTGTTCCAACATAAAAGTTGAAGCAAAGCGCTTGGTGCGGACAGTTGGAACATCAACCAGGTATGGATGGTATGGAACCATTAGCTATTATGCGGTTATTCGGTGTGTTGAAGTAGGCATACAATTTTTGCATTGCATAAATAAACAATTGGTTAGTGTGATGGTGGACTTTGGTGATATTCTGTATTCACCATGCATGCCTCATTCTGCCCTCATGGAGTAATGTGCGGAATTTAAAATTAACTTTGAAATTGTTTCTACGAAAAACACAAAAGCAATACATTATCTCGTATTCCAAAACAGAATAAAATTAATGAACTGTACCCGAAGTCGGGGTTTTGCTACCACATTTCGTTACCAAATGTTGTTTTCGTTTCGCCTACGTGTCTTTTGTATGGAGAAAATATGAGACAGCAAAAATACATTACGCAGTCAGAGTTGTTGTCTCATAATTTTTCCATGCAAAAGAGAGAGACACGTAGGCAAAACGAAAACAACATAATTTGGTAACGAAATGTTGTAAATGCACTGGGACTTTGGGTACGGAATAAATGAATGAGCTTTGAAATGACGAGGCACGGAATACCGATACAAGGTCACATTTTACGGCAGTTTTTCGTGAAGAAGTACTTCAATTGATATTTGCTTGAATTTCGAGCATTGCTTAGAATCTTGATTCTTAAAGCCGATGGTTACCACTTAACATCAGATGGGATATGCTTGATCCATCAGCAATTTGTGATAAAAACACCAGTATCAGCCACCCATCCATCGGATGGAGGGCGCCCTAAGCGCGGCCCTGAGGGAAGACCAGCGTTGTTGTTAGCCAACTAACTTCACGCTGAGTCAGGGACCGTTTTGCAGCTCTTGGCTCTTTATCTTTCTTAGAAGCAAGTAGTTCCGAATTTTTTAAGGTACGCCTTCAAAAATTCGGCAAATTTTTCATCCGCACTTGATATCGCTGGCGGGCCCTTTTGGCGTGACCCGTGCCCTTTACACGTGTTGCTTGAACTTTTTTAGGTTCTACAACACGCCGGTTTCCTCACGATGTTTTCCTTCACCGTTTGAGAGTACTGGCATAGTGCACATGAAATTTTTCGACAGAAAAACTCATTGGTGCACGACTGGATTTGAACCCACGACCGGAAGGCAGGGCCGCTACCACTAGACCATCAGTGCTCCCAAAGCGCGTACCCTAAATTGCTAAGCGTCTGAAAATAAATATGTTTTCGTTCTTTCTTTTTTTCTTACCTGTGACTAAAAACCAACGATGAAGCAAAACAGTCTAAAATAAACCATTATTAAGTCTTGCCTTGAAGAGAATCGGGTTATAATGAATAAAAAAACTTCTACAATAAAACTAGCTTTTTGCTTGCTTGGATTTATCAATAAAACGGATTTGCTAATCGAATAGTGGATGAAGAAAAAATATTCAATTGAATTCGGATCAATTTTGTGACGATAAATCGTTTAAAGATGACTCATCTATTAGAAGGCAATTTATTTTGTTTTTATGAGCTATTCCTCAAATTGGCCATTAAAGTTCTAAAGGAGTTCTAGGTAGGTACTTTGCACGATTTGTTTTTTCATTGTTTTCAATTGCTTTTTTGTTTTTCAAATATTCTATACAGAAAAGCAAGGAGGTTCAAAATATCTATTAAATTATCATGTTCATCAATTCAAATCAAGAATTTAATCTATTTTTAAATTTAAAAAATAATAATTTTAGTTTTTAATATTTTAAATCGTATCAAATAGGAGCTTAGCGTAAAAGGCAAACAAGGTCGATTTCAACCGAATGAGGCTACTAATTTTTTTGCACTATGAAGATCTTCCCAAATTGACCTACACAAAAATTAAAGATATCACAGATATTCATAATGCCCGCCCTCTCGTAATACTAGGAATTATTGGCAGTTAAGGTTTTTAAGTAGAAAACGAAATGATTTTATATAAAAACCACCGTTTGGTAGTTATCAAGCACCTGCGCTACGCGCCCATTGCATAATCGGCAGGGTTGTCACTTTAGCTATCAACACACGCTGCTGTTTTAGCCACATATTTTAAAATAATATAATATTAATTTGAAGTCTGGAAGGAATGGGGGGAGGCCTTTGCCCAGCAGTGGGACCCGGAGGGCGCATAATAATAATAATAATAATATTAATTTAGATAATACCGTGCCCTTGTAGCTAATGCGGTTACCTTTTTGCCGTCATTGTTGAATTGTTCCTATTAATTTTGGTTGGTGCAAAAAAAAATCAAAATCAATTTCTATGCATTCTATTTCTTTTCAAATTTGTTTTACACTTCCAAAGTGGTAAAATGTGTCTGTCCCTCCCTGTAACTTCCAAACTTATTTTAGAATGATAAATCTAAATAAATATACGATGTACTATGCAAACTTCCAACGATATTTGGTTTGAACGAGATCTAGGAAGCAGTTTTTTATACGTCATAAATCGTAAACCATAATTTATCTTCCGACGAACTACAAGAATTTTTATATTATGTTACTTGTTGCTACAGAACCCTTCATGGGCAAATCCGACTCGCACCTGGCCGCTTTTTTTTTTTGAAGGTGCCTTTTAAATTGAAAAAAAAAACATTATAATTACTATGAATGTGACAACCCTAAAGGCATTAAATCTCAGACTAGATACAAAAAAAGGTTTAAATTTTTTACACAACACGTGCGCAAGCGCTCTATTCAATTCTAAAGGATATTGTTAGGTGTAGGACGTGTCAAAATGCTGCCTAAAGTCTAATAATACCCGGAAAATAAGATGGACTGACTTTATAGACAGTTGCTAGAGTCCGCACAAGATAACTTTGCGCGGGACGGACGGTAGAAAACGTACAAAAAAACCGCTGACTTTAAACGCTATGCTAGTTTGACTTTCCCATTCATGAGATTGATATCTGCCATATCTGCTGTCAAAAAAATGCTCTCCTAATAATAGCTGCATGAGATCAGCTTACCAAATAGTCAGCAGATATGACAACCTATAGCTATAGCTATTATTAGGATATAATATGATTTATATGAATCGCACTAAACGTTATTTTTGCGAACACACGTGCATAGCTGCAGGCAACTTTACTTAAACACAGACAATCATAAATTCTAGCGAGCATTTTAATCGCAATACAATTTTGCAATCATTTAAACGGTATATAAAATGCTATATAACATCTAATATAAGAATCAAATTCCTGACTGACTGACCATCGACATTCAGCGAGGAAAGTAGACCATTCAACTATTATTATTTTTTTGACATTCTATACAACACATACGCTATCTCCAAATTATGCATAGCTTGTACGATGGGAGAGTAAGATAGCTAATATTGTTATTTATTTGTATACAGGGTTATTCATTATTAGCTGCAAATACTCAGGAATTAGGTTCAACAAATAAAATAAAAAATATTTATGAAATGATTTTTTTTAAGTTTTGTTATGAAAATCCCGAGAAAATCGATAAAGGAATCATTGGTGCCTGACCTATTTTGACCTTTGATCCGCGCCCGAGCGCCGTGAGTGACACTCTGCGTTCAGTCACCGCCTGGGTGGGTCATCGTCCTGTTCTTCATGGCAATCATTATGCAATAGCCGTAAAGAAATTAATAAAAATAAAATTTTGATACAAAAACTTGAAAAAAATTTTGATCAAATTTAAAAAAAAAAAATTCATAAATATTTTTTATTCTATTTGTTGAACCTAATTCCTGAGTATTTGCAGCTAATAATGAATAACCCTGTATACATACTTTGAATACAATAATATAACAGAATGTAGATGAAGAATAAACAATTTTATGCACTTTTCATTCTGCATTATTTACAGACGGATCTCTAAATGAAGTTCAAAGGTTTGTTAAGAAGTGGTTTAAAAAATATTAGAAAATAACATCGAGATATAAGTACTACGTACTAGAGAAGACACCGTAAATTCCTATTTGTCTCGTTCAATTGCGGCGATCGCGCCGCACCTCACTCAGTCGCTCTCTAGCTCGCGCGTAAGTTCCGTGATTTACACAGCGCTTAAGACCTTTTTGCCGAGAATAAATAAATACACTTCCGCAGCAAATCAATTACGAATTACGAAGAATAGGACAATTCAGTTATTTGACGTAGCTTCTCTAGTACGTAGTACTTATATCTCGATGGAAAATAAACAAGAAAATTAAATTTTCACCCTTTTTTTGCTAACCACAGAAAGCCAAGTCCACGTGAACGAAGTCGCGAGTAATCGCTAGTTCATTATAATAGTCTAGTCGTTACTAGAATGCATGTATAACACTCACGGATAAAGAATGTTGATAGCATAATGTTCCGCGCCATATTTGTGCTCATAATTTAATCCTTACATGGCCAACAATCAATAAACAATTAATTTTATTAATGTTGAACATAAACGGAGATAACGATGCCTGGAAAATTTATTAGAATAAAAAAAAATATTAAGGCGAAGAGAACCGTTGATGCGGTTCTCGCTCGCACACTTTGAAAGATATACAAACACTGAACTACTTAATTTATCAAAAACCGCGAGAAGTAATCTTGTGTGCAATCCGACTGCACACATTCTAGCAAAAAAATAATTTAGATCCTAACACGTTTTCCTACTTTAAAATTTACCGAAACGGCTTTCGTATAAAAGTAAACTTTGTACGAAAACCAGTATTTATTTTTTATACTCGCAAAGTAGATAGGAAATTTAGTAAAAAATATTAATAAACTTCCTTATTTACATAAGTAGCAGAAGTTAATAAATACCACAAAAGCGTTGCTTGAATACTGTAGATACATGAATTCAGACACCCAAAAACCTGGTAACATCTGTCTTTACCGTTATCTCGGAAAAAATCCGGAACATGTCCTTATAAGTATTCAGTACAGTCAACTGCAAAATTATACACTAAAATTTTTCTCTTATTAAAATACTAAGGTAAACCATGAACTGAGAATTTGTTTATTTGCTTTACTCTTAAAATAACAAAGTTTTTCAAGGTTTTTTTCTTTTTTAACTGTGTAACAATGCAAAAAATATAATAATTTAAATAAAATTTTAAAAATAAAATGCATGTATTTATAGTTTTAATGTTTTGAGACCAACCAAAGCTTAAGTAAAAAATATTCTGAAATTAAAAAAAATATTTATATACTTTTAAAAACATTCAGCTTTGTAAACAGTTTTCCCACCGATTGTATCTCCCAGCAATATGCGTGAATGAAACAGGAATGTTATTAATGAGAGTGGGACAGGTGCTTCGTTTTTATGCGCAAAATAAATAATTTATACGCAACGAGTGCGCTGTGGGCCAAGATATTGAATTCTTTTTTAGTTTTACCGAGAATCTGCTTTGATAAGATTATTTTAGTAGAATCAATGGTTAAGAACAATTTTTTAGCTTTGTTGTTTTATTTTGGGTTTTGATTTACAATTTATTGAACAGATTCTGTTCACGTTACCTATCATGTCGTTCAAAGTTTTTCGTTACGTTTGCGTCTTTTTACTGTTGAATACAAGATGGCTGTAAAATATCATAAAACCTGGTCTATCATATAAAAAAAAACCACCAATGAAAAGTGACAAAATAATAAAATAAAGATTAACAATTTTATTGCACTTTAGCGAACCATACCTTTAAGTACCTACCTACTAACTTATTAAAGGTACTCAATTGTTTCTCAACAGAAAGAAGAATCGAAAGTGCAATCAACTTTCACCTACCAGTAGCCAATTAACACAATTTAATTTGATAATGAAATCGCCGGATGCAATTCGATGACTCACGCGCCCGTGTGTAGTGTGATAGTGACGTCATTTTTTGTAGGTCACGGTCTCATCTAGGTCGGACCTATCCCACTTATGAATATTTTATTAATATTTATAGATTAGCGTATCTTAGTGCAACGAGGTTCCACCATTCACCTCAATAAAACTTTACCTGTTTTAATAAACTTTTGTCGTGTAAAATATGAATGGCTCGATTAAAATCGATGATGTTCTATAGTATGCTTATTTAATAGTAAATTGCACTCCGTTGATATTTACTAAGTACGATTTTGTCGATAAAATGTAACTTAGTATATTTTTTCTTTTTAGTTACTTTTATTGTTATTTTTATGTTACTCGTACCATAGGTCTTTTGTGATTTTAGTTTAATTTTAATTTTCTTGAAAGAGTTTGTGGAAATGTCCACCATGCAGACAAAAGTCCAGACCTAGATAAAACTATGCCTGGTCTCTCAGCTCAGTTGGTAGTGTAGTGACTCTGTCTTCTGCGCCGTAGGTCATAGGATCGCCCCCCACCGAGAACAAATATTTGTGCGTGGTGAACACAGACGTTTGTTCTCTTTTATTATATTGTATTCTAAGTATGTATTTACAAACAAAAATATTTAAGTATTATATCAGCTATCTGGTTCCCATCGTACAAGCTCTGCTTAGTTTGGGGCTAGATAGTGTTGTGTGAGTTGTCCACAGTATTTATTTATAAACTTAAATTTAGGCCATAGTCATATAAATAAAATAAAATAAAATAAAATGAGCCTTTATTTCTACTACTTTTTACACGAATTTTATAATAGTACCTACCTACATGCTTAAATGTTTGACACTTTAGAATTTTTACTACTTATTACTTATATAGGTTTATTTTCTTGCTTATTTACTTAATACTATACTTATATTTCTAATTTAATTTAGAGTAGTAGTCGCCTCCTTGGCGTAGGCCTCCCTCATAGTCCCATAGTCATATAAATCAGGTAAATAAGTCTGTAGGGGCACTAAATCTGCCCATAAGATGATATAATTGCCTTTTATAGTTCAGAATATAATTAAAATTCCATGCCATTGAAATCATCAACTCGAAACAAAACACCTTATAAATATTAATAAGCCAAGATGTATATCTACAGGCTGATTCATAAAATGACATGTTAAAAGAAGTTTATTCTATAAAGATAAACGAACAATAATAATATCTCTAGAAAAACCATGTAAAAATAATGTTTTGATCGATTTTTTTCCAATCGTTGATATCAGCTTTTGTAATGTAGCAAGCGATCAAAATCAAAATGTAGGTTTGGTAATGTTATTTTATCTTGTGAATTTATCAAAGAAAAGGCTGAAAAAAAGCTTAATTATCTAAATAAAAGGTTCGGTGGTTAAATTATTTGAACTTTACAAACAAGACTTGTTCAAATGTTCATCTACATTTTGTCTTTACATGTAATAGATATTTGATTTGCTGATGATCCACTAAGTTCACACTTTTGCAGTGTTTTTCTTTAATAAGATTTTTTTTTTAAAGTTGCAGAGCAAAAGACATTGTCCTTTCCGTGGAGATAAGCTTTCGAATATTAATAATATTCTGAACCACCCTGTATAACAAAACACTATGCAAAACAGTTCATCACACGTCGACTCTGAAAATCACAATGACGTGATTTTGATTACATTTTTGTTTATAAAGGCCTGCGCACACCTAGGTCGCTGGCTATAGCGATCAATGAAACGTTGACAAATATCGCCGTCAAATTTGACAGCGTTTCACTGATCGCCGACGCCAGCGACCTAGGTGTGCGCAGGCCTTAATGATGTCATATCATGTTCACATTGAACCGCGTAAAATGACATCTGTCATATTTTACCGAATTTGTAAGTTACTTGGCAATCTGAGGCGCTAATGTCCTAACCCAATAAAGGATTTTTAGTAAGGCTAATTTTTATGACACGTAGGTACTTCACATGCTAAACAATAAGGTCGTTAATGCTTTAAATATGCTGATAGGCTTTTGAATTTGCGTGTGAATGGAACCTTCAAAGTTCAGATGATCCTTGAGAGATGTGAAAAATATTTAGTACCTATCTTACAGCCATAAATAAAAACGCAATTTAATTTTGTCATGGCTCAAAGTTAGCGCTGTCACTGTTTGTCATTACCCAGTGGTAAGAGATGGCAATAGTTTAAGCACTGCTTATCTTTTGACATATTTTTATAAGTAAGGTCATTATTGTTTTAGGAAAATAGCTTTTAAATAGGACAAAACCTTTAACTAATGTGTAGGATTGGCAACGTGGGCAGGATAATGATTTCGTAAAATTTAAATGGTTTTCGATTGCAAATTGATCTAAAAATAATTATTTTGAATCCGTCTACTCTAAATGCCTAGGCGATGGCAATGGCGATCAGTGAAATATTGCTGTCATACGTTGTCAAATGACAGCGTTTCACTGATCGCTATCGCATATCGCTTAGATGTGCGCAAGGTTTAATGACATTGATGCAATTTTAAAAACACAGATAAAGTGTCTATTACGTTGAATAATGGTAGGTAGGTATATCGTTTCGCAGAGAGTTATATCTTTTTGATTCAAAATGTGTGATGGTGGCTCTCCTTAATTTTTTTAAACAAGTATGGCCCACCTTATGTTAAGTGGTAACCATCGCCTCTAATAAAACATTGGCTCGTAAGTTACGCACGTCAGAAACCTGCCCTACGATGCACTGCCTTGCGTCCATCAACTTACATACAGATGTTCAGCCTCACGTGCCAGTAATTTCAGCGGCACCCACCCTGCAAACCGAAATACAGCGAAGCTGCTTCACGGCAGAAATAGGCATGGTGGTAGTACTTTCCCGGACAAGCGACACTTTAAAGAGCTCTAGTACTACTAAGGTACACACACACATTAGGGTGTGTAATAATAATAATTGTAGTAGTATAAGTAGTACTACTAAGATAAATTGGTGGTACAGCATCATTTTCACATGCGTATGTTAGTTTCGAGTATTGTCGACAAAACCAAACAATACCATAATTAGCATGAATTATAGGCTAGAAATAGGCTAGAAATACCTATCAAAGTCGCAGGACATTTATCGATGATATTACAAGTAGGTATCTTAGAACTTGAAACAGGTAGGTAAGGTAGGT
Source organism: Thera obeliscata (assembly GCA_947578465.1). Classification (NCBI taxonomy): domain Eukaryota; kingdom Metazoa; phylum Arthropoda; class Insecta; order Lepidoptera; family Geometridae; genus Thera; species Thera obeliscata. The sequence goes on along the minus strand of OX387912.1, from coordinate 12,958,483 downwards.
ACTTATATAATATATTATCCAGTGATAGATTTCTTATTCTATGAATGTGGTCTATGAATTACTCATACAAACTTTTTTTTTACTTGAAACTTGAAATTTCGTGTTTAAATATTTTTTTAAATAAGCATAATAAAATATTATATGTGTATAAAAATCGGTGAACCTTTTACATAGAGCCATGGAAACCCCAACGACCTAAAGCATCAAAGAAAGCTTGTAACATATCTATTACTAGAGCCAATAGAGCTGAGCTAGAGGCAGATTTGCTGCAGTAGCACACTGGTCTCTTTTTTTGTTGTTTTTAGTATGTTGTTACCAATGTATTTTTTGAAGTGAAAACTTCTTTAGCGGCGTTGAGCACTTTTTCTGTAATGGGTATAAAATCTTAAACTCGCGTCAGCGCGTCAGGACACGTGACCTGATCGAAAAAGCGTAAGACGGATGGAGAGTAGACAGCTATCCCCTCTCTACGGCGCGGCGAAAATGTATGCCTGGGCCTACTGTTTCGTTTAGGCAGCGCAGGGCGCTTGCGCGAATGTTCGTGTATGTTACAGCGTGCCAAATAACAAACAAGCCCCCCCTAACCATTCCAAAATATCAAACATGCTCAACGTTAATAATCAAGTTTTCACTTCTGCCGGCACTCCCGGAGTGCAACCCGTATTTTTTTTTTCTTATGTTATGTTTCTTACGTATGTTTTTGTAATATTGTGTTACCTTCTTTGTTTCTTAATTAAGGCTGTTCGTTAATTTTCAGTCAGTCAGTAACGTAAGAGTTTTATATATTTAGATTTGATAGTGTGTATTATGTGTGCTGAAGCAGCAAATAAATGCATGTCTATGTTTATTACTACACTACATGGAATCAGAAATCTAGGCGTGGACAATATGTACTACTACCTACCTAGATTTACTACCAACAACCCGTAAGTAATAAAATACATTACATTCCGTACTAATAAATACTGTTCAACACCGTATAGTCTTTTCATCACTCGGGCAGTTTGTCACAGAGTAGTGTTGACACAGATGTTTCACATCTCTGAGGTAAAAGTTAAATAAAACTGTTATGCCAACCAATACTAGAGGGTAAAGTCGTATGATCTACAAGCAAACTCTAGTGACGGAGTTTATTGACCTTTGGATAAAAACGAATAAATATTACAATAACTATAAAATAACTATACTTATTATATTTTCTAAATCCAGATCAAATGTAATCAAAAATGTTATTATTCAGTTCTACTATAAGGATCATTTTTAAACGTCTAAAGCCTTGCGCACATCTACCGCAATGGCGATGGCGATCAGTAAAACGCTGTCAAATATGACAGCGATTTTTGACAGCGTTTCACTGATCGCCATCGCGCTAATACCGCCTTCCTACGGTGCGTGATATCACGCACCAGCCCGCACCGAGCACGACGACGCACGGCACCGTGCGTCGTCGTGCGCGATGCGTGATGATCTGTAGAACCACGCACCGTAGGAAGGCAGCATAAGACTTGCGCATCAGGCCTTTAAAGCTAAGGTCCAATTTCACCGTTAAACGCGTTTAACTAAACTCGTTTATATGTACGTACACAAAAGAAATGCAACGACATTGACAGGTCTTTCAGCGCGTTTAGAGAAAAATGTACCAACTGAATGCTTAAGCGAGTTTAAACGTCAGTAGAACGCGTTCAATTTCAACGGTGAAATTGGACCTAAGTGAGTCTAGTCTAGGTGTCAGTTCCACGCGACCAAGCGTTTGGTTCCTACCGCTTTTTTGTGTATTCCTTTATCAAAACAAAAATATCAAATAGCAGTGTAGTTCCAGTGTCGTGCCACTCCAACTTAGTGAGATGTAGGCAAAGATAGTAAAGGCCACGTGTTCTACGAAGCATAGAAGCGCTTACATAGAATGCGACTTTTGAACTAACCGCATTTTTTTCTGACTACGTAATACGAGAATTTGTCCGTTAATCAGTTTACTTTTAGAGAGGAGGATTTTAAAGCTAATTGGCTACTGGGTATATCTACTCCAAAATCATGTCTCAGCCACCACAGGCGTCCTGTTAAAAGGGTCATAAGTAAAAAAGTTTCCCCTAATCAAACAACAGATGTTAACGCTTGTTTACTTATTGTCATCACATCACACGAGCAGTTTGTCACAGAGTAGTGTTGACACAGATGCAACACATTGTTGAGGTAAAAGTTAAATAAAATTGTTACGCTGCTGAGCTAAGACAGAGGCGCGGAATAAAAGGTTTCAATATTCATAGGGCTTTCTATTGCTTTGCCATGAGGAATTGGGAATTTAGACGTTTGTTGAAGGGGTGGGTGTCAGTGTAAGCGGGTGAAACTCCCAACTTTTTGCAGCTTAGATCTAAAATCCGAAAAAATCTTTGAACTCTAAGGATAAAAAAACATAAACAATAAGGATGGATTTTTTATTAATTCTGTCTGTCAATTTTGAGCATTTCTTAAAGGCTTGCGCACACCTAGGCCGCTGGCGACCGCGATCAATGAAACGCTGTCAAATTCCGCCAGCGAACTAGGTGTGCGCAGGCCTTTAAATAAGTAATGACATAAAATTGGATGTGAAAAATTGCAGTAGTAATAGGCGCATACTAATTTGTTCATAAACAGATCGTTTTAAGTACGAATTAGTATGGACATGGAAAGGGTGGGGTAAATCACCCTACCCTTCCCATGTCCCCGTTATCGTATTAATGTCAGAACTACATCGAGCATAGTTATTACTCGTTCGAGTTATTGCAACGCGTCCGTTAACAATACAAACATAGTCCTATTATAAGATAGCAAACAGCGGCCGTAAATTTGCATGACACACTTTTGGCGACACTATAACTGTCATACCGTGACTTGGATTGTGGACCAAGTGACTGTATTCAGCGGTACAATTCTTAAAATAATGATTCTCAATGAAATCATTGAGAATTTCAAATATAATGAAGCCTAAAAAGCTCTTAAAAAAAAAATAAGATAATTATTTCCAAACAGTCTCTAAGAGTTATTTGTTGAGTGTGATTAGGACCCGATGGCGCCATCAGCGCAGCTCCGTACCAAGGGGAGGGTCGCGGGTTCAAATCCCGCTCGGCTCATAACTTTTGGGACATTATAAAAATCTTTATGAACAGATTGCTTTGGGCTGCGCTTTAACAACAGGGTTGATTGCGGGTGTCAATGGGCGAGATAAACCACTAACCTTCAGGTGAGTGTGAGTCAGAAGACATGACCTTAGGCATATTTTCTGACTCACATGACCACAGAGTAAGGAATAATATGCAATAAAAACAAGAAGCAGTATTATCGCTCGCCCATGTAACTCACACCACGCCCCACTTTCACGAATTCTCGCCGCATGATCTCACCCGTCCTTCGAGGGTGCATCGTTATTGAAGTAACATGGGACCGCCATTTTTAGCAAACAATGGGTCAGATGTCGAAATGCTACGTTCGAATGACCTATCTAAAATTTTATCAATTTTGTGACCGACTTCATATAAAGGGGAGGTGCTCAAGTGGGTTGTTTTCAGAAGCAAACAAATGTCACGGTCACCAACACAATTTTTTTTGTGCAACTTGCTGATGGAACAAGTATAATAACCATCGCCTACACGCATGTCAGGAACGTGCCCTACGATGCATTGCTCTACGTGCATCAACTGGCATAATATCAAATTTAACTTAGCGTAGAATATTCAACATTCTTTGCGGTTCTCTTTTTAAATTCTACAGCGAAGTATCCCTGTCAATCAAATCCAAAATCTTATTTTATCACGTTCTATTTTCCATTAAAACTTCCTCTAACCTGAGAACACCAATAAACCGTTTTTTTTTCCAAAAAAACATTCAACGGAATTTGGTTTCAAAACGCTAATTATAACCGACCGGAGGAGATCAAACGCGGACCAGTAACACAATTCCAGATCCAAATAGATGGCGCAGTAAATAAATGGAACCAGTAGAGCAACTGCGTCGTTCAACAACTAGACTGAATTCTAGTTAACTAAGGGCGTCACATCGTAACTATTTGAATATGATTTTGACGTGAATACGTTTATAAAATTGCTTCAAAAAACGAATGATAACAAAATCGGGGCATACAGTTAAGTCTTGCAGCTACATAACTATTATCCCTAACCAAATTTTAATTACACCACTGGATAGCTGAAGAATCAAAGAATTTATTTCGCTATCTAAGAACTGTAACACATTGCTCGCGGCATCAGGCATCCTACCTTCGTCTTCCGGTTCGAAGTCGCCATTATTGCCAAAGCTAGGTGAGTCTAGGTGCAACTTCACGCGACCATTTTTTTGTATGATTATTTTACAAAAATAAAAACAGTAGGCAGTAAAACAGTTTTTAGCAATTCCATCTCTTAAAAACGGCAACTCTAACACGAAAAAGCTGTCCTACTGATACTTTCCACGTTACTACACGTGAACGTGAGACTCACGGCATGAACGGACTCCATCCTCAGACAGTGTGACTACCGAGAAATGTTATTAATTAAGATTAATTGTTGTAAACAATCTGTTTTTATAAACAAAAGCTGACCGGCTTATTTGTAATCCATTGATGTTTGCTGAAGCGATTCGACGAAACTAGCACTTCACTGACTGGTTTTTATTCGGGAGTGAAGAAAAATCATTATAGTCTGATATCTATTTGTGTATGAAGTTTTGCAATCAGTAATTCCAAGAAGGTAAAAAGCATTTAACTAATAAAAAAAATAAAACAAAATAATGCAGACAATCCACACAACACTATCTAGCCCCAAACTAGCAGCAGCAGAGCTTGTACTATGGGAACCCGATAGCTGATATAATACTTGAACACTTTTTAATACTAAGATTATTCTGAAGTTTCGTAAGCAAGGTAAGCACCAAAACTGGCAAGTAAATTAAGCTTGGTCCCAGTTTTTCGGTATGAGGAATATAATATGGTGATGTAGCTTTTGTATTTGATAATTTCTTGGAGGTAATCAGTACCAAATCAAAATTATTATAATACTAAGCACTGTGAAAGTAAGTGAAACGGTCTACTTAGCAAAATTTTAAGTTCTTTTAATTTCATTTTAACAACCACTGGACTTGCAGAGTAGATTTTAGATTGTATAAGAGCTGAACTGAACTGTGTTCGTATTATATTTTGTACATAATTTTGATCTTATCAGTTCTTTCGAACCTCAATACTCAATATATTTATTGCATATAGTTTAGTTTTGGTACTTGCATAGTTCTAAGGTGTAACTCAGTAGGTATCACATGGACCCTGTTTATGGTAAAGCAACATGGAGGTAGGCCGAGGTTTTAAGATAGAATTATGTAGGTATAAGTATAAATAACAAAATAGCGTTGTTATAGTATTAAGAACAAAAACATATTATTTTGACTAAGAGTAGCCAACCTGCCTGAAGATAAATAAGATTGCCATCTCTTGCCCACTGTTTAAAATTACAAGTGCTAAAAAAGCTCTTGGGTCGAGAGTTTTATTAGTCAAAACAGCCATGGAACGCCCAGTTAATTATTAAAAGTCTAACAAACCTCTAATTAATTTAGATTCTACATCGTCTGTATCATTAACATTACCCACCATTTTAAGATAACATATCTAGATAAATGTTTAATCCTCAGTGGATTAAGACGGGAGACAGCGGCCAGTTTCCGCTTCCTCCTAAACTGTCACCTGTCACTGTCATCTGTCACTTTGGATTTCTCTATTGTCTAGCTTTAGAGTTTGTGCTTCGTTCCGAGATATTTTTTAGTTAGTGGACCATTTGATGTGGTTTAATGAGTCTCATATTCAAAATAAAACCCACGTTACATAACTATTGTTTTTTTTTTCTTAAACAATCCCATGCACTGTGTTATAGAAACTTTTTTTAGTCATTAGTTTTCAAAGTTACACACGAACGATTTTTTCTGTTTTTTTTTAAATACTTTATTAATTTGAAATAATTGCAGGCTCTTCTACAAGACCTTTTAAACTTTTAACAAACAATACAGCTTTTATTTATAAAAGCTTTCCGTGTCCATAAGTTGTAGGCATAAACGATATAAAGTAACACTTTCCAAAAAACACAAAAAACTACCAAAAAGGTTTCTCTCGAATCATTGATGTTTATTAAAGAAACAATGGTGGTCGTGACTGGTGTAGATGTAACAGTTTACCACATACCATTCACCATACCACATGGCTACCAGTGTGGCTATTTTTGTTTTCGTCTGGGCCCAGGTAATTTGCGGTTTTGGGCAGTGCCCTTTAAGAAACTCGGTTTTATGTGTTTCCGGCGTTTGTGAATAAACTGTACTTTCGATGATTGTAAAATATACGGCTTTTAAAAACGTTTTAGAAGTCATTTCCAAACAACTATGATGTATTTTGTCTGTAAAAATCATAAATTGTTTTACTTGTAGATATTCGAAAAATGACAGTAGAGTTGATTTAAATTTAGAATAATGAGCTTCAAAACTAAACAATTTCTCCAAGCACAACTCCTAGACTACAATTAGGTCAAGTATTTTTTATTTAGCTAAACAACCTAAAGTTTTATAAGTTGTGCAATAAAAAAAGGCGCAGAACTTTTTTTTTTAATCTTTAGTAAAATAAAAAAAATAATATCAAACATTACAAATCAGTACAGAATCACTTATTACAGGTTCCCGTAAATAATCCTAGATATCCCTAGATTGTAGCACAATTTTACACTGTGTTTTTGCAGAGCATTCTTGACAGTGACAGATGTCAGTGTCACTCTGTTATTTACGCACTAGAATGTCACACAATTTCTCTTTGACGTGTGGTATTTCTTTGTGAATTATGGAAATAAGCGAGTAAATACAGTGTGCACATTCTTGAAAGTACGTAGGTACAGTCGGCTACACTAAGTAATTCGCAACTTAGAAAAAGGTTTCGTTAAAAAATCTCGAAATTTGCATGTTATAATCACGATATTTACAATTTTATGTGTATTTGCCTTGTTTTTGTCGTTGGTCAATTGCGTACTGTAAGTTTTGAATTTTATTACATCTAAGGGTCAGCAAAACCAACTGTCAAATATTTTTTCGTTTGATTAGTCATGCGTGAAATCGGCCCATAGCGCAGCTGATTGACAGTCCGCAAAAGTAAATGATGAGCGTTCAAGGTTCAAAATGGTAAATTACATGGTATTTTTACCAAAATTATATTTAGTTGTAAAATTACTTACTTTCTTTTATCATCTATGCATGCATCCATACCGCCTGATTTCTAATGTCTTAGTTACGGATAACGGGGCTGATTACACAAGAACAAATAAATAAATAAACAAATAAGCAAATAAATAAACAAATAAACTATAAAACCATTTTTATAGTAGGTATAATGAAGAAAATGTAAAGTGCATTGTATTCATGCTTAAGGAAAGAAATGAATTGAAAAGCTGTATGTCGAGGCAATAATACATTTTGGAATTCTGATAAAGTCATCAAATTCTGACGCTAATTACGCTGAGAGTACCTACCTATCTTGTTAAGTAAGGTTGGCGCTGGTTGGCATACCAACTTCTTAAATAGGTATAATGGTTACAGTAGCCACAATGGTTGTTTGTGGCATCGTCCCATCGTGCACACAGCTATTTAGAACTACAGAGCAACAAAGGTCCAACGTTTTGTACATTATTCTACTAATAGGTACTTATCTGAATTCACTAATTATAAGCTTGAGCTTTATGCAATGCAATATTAATGTACTTATAATTTATTTACACAAAGAAACTTACAATTAAACAAAATATTTACAAAATGTACAAAATACGAAGCGTCCCCAAGACGCTGGCGGCATTTCGACGCTGAATAGCAATGCTTATACGCTGCGCCAGATACCCACCAGCTCTTGGGTCACGCGTCGCTTCGATCAGTCGCCTAGACAACATTTTGACCCGCGAGGCCTCGGTTCATAATAGGGCAATATTAATTAATATTAATATTAATCAAGGGCACGAAACGAACTTATTTTTCACCACACTAACTGGTCCAAAAGAACCAGTGACACGATAAGAAGATGATGGTATCTTTTTTACAGAGATCATAGAAAGTTTTTGGACGAGTTGTAGTTTTATTAAGACGCTGGCAACCAATAGTGACCTTACTTACAAGTGTTACTTAGGTGTGACGTACTGCTTTAAGTTCGCTCTGTCACTGTTTGACATTACCGAATGGTAAGAGATGACAGTTGCTTAAACACTGATTATCTTTTGAAAAACGATTTTATGTAATGGGGTAGGTGTCTACGTGTCTAGGTGCCAGTTCCACGTGACTAATCCTAGAAGAACAGGCAGCAAACTAAGCCTCTAGACTCTAGACTGGTCTCTCAGCTCAGTTGGTAGTAAGTAGCTCTACCTTCTGCGCCGTATAGGTCATGGGTCGCAACCGAGAATAAATATTTGTATGGTGAACACAGATGTTTGTTCTCTGCCTGCTAAGCTCTGGTTAGTTTGGGGCTAGATAATGTTGAGTGGATTGTCGAGAGTATTTTTTTTTAACGACGATCTTTTTACAAAACAAAAATAAATATTGGAATGAAGTTCCAGTTTTAGATAATTGACGCTTAAGTATGGGGACTCCCAAAATTTATAGTTTTTTTTATATTCTTGTGTAAAAATCTTAATGCGGTTCACAGAATACATCTACTCGCCAAGTTTAATCAGTCTAGCTCTTACGGTTTCGGAGAAAAATGGCTGTGACATACTGACGGGCAGACATGACGAATCTAAAGGGTTCCGTTTTTGCCATTTGGCTACGGAACCCTAAAAAGGCGGTACAAATATTGTTTCTGGCTTTATAGGAGGTAAGCTTTCAAATCACTAGCCACAACAATGGCCTTTGCTTGGATGATTTAGTACGCTTTGATAGTGAACATCTAGACAACACAATAACACTAACGGTGTATATTGTGCAGTGCTGCCAACTTATCTATTCAGCCTATTCAGTCATCCCGCCAATAAGGGCATTGCCCTGGGGCCTCCAAGCTCAGAGGGCCCCTTGAGGGGACTTACAAACTGTGAGCGTAACTAGTGCAAATTTCTCTCACATTCTGAATATAAACAAACCAGATTCCAGTGAACAGGGCAGGATAAGACAGAATAGTTATTTTTTCAAAACAGTTTTTCTTTTAAACAGGGCAGAATAGGTAATTTTTCTCCTAGGGCCTTTAGTTACCTAGCTACGCCTTTGACTAGAGTAGTCTGATTCGTAGCCATGTAAATACAAGATTTGACAACCCTCAAGGCTCGGTATAACCGTAGTTTGTTGCCTGTTCTTCTAGGCTTGGTTCCTTGGAACTGACACCTATCTTTAAAAAGTGATCCTTGTGATTCAACTGAATAAAAAAAAAGAATAAATCGATTCTAAAAAGGAAAGTGTGTGAGTGAAAAGCCGTTGTTTCAATCCGTTCTTTATTGGCTATATAGCACCCTTTTGAGATGAAGGTTCGGGTCCGGGTTCGAGTAGCACCAAAAATAAATTATAATTTGCGTGATGAAAATGAAAAAATGGTGTGAGGCGTCACTGACAGTCAACCCATTGAGAAGGTCAGGAAATGACGTCATAGATTATGTATGTCACGGATATGTCATTGATATTTTTACATATGACTGAATGACACGTAAGTTTAATTGTTCCAGCTTTTATTGCCCATTTGATTTGAATGCCTGACAGGATTGTGTCATCGTCAAATTAAAAAAACAAATAAAATAAGCCAAAAGAAGATAAACGATAGATATATATTAATAAAGTATCTATATTAGGTTAAGCTAAACTAGTCATAAAGTTTATGCACAATAAAGAATTAATAAAATTAATTCACTGCTATTTTCATTGTTTTTCTGTAGAAGGAACATACAAATAAACGAAGCCGTTGTCTGTTGCCTGTTTTTCTAGTCTTGGTCGCGTGGAACAACCTAGACTTACCTAGCTTTAAGGCTGAAATTCATAGACCGCACTTTGCTTTACAGCAAAGCAGTCTTCGCAAAGTAAGCTTTGTTTATCGAAGTTTCCTATCAATATTTTGAATAAAGAAGAGCTTGACAGAACTATGAAATATAATTTTGGTTGAAAGTTGAACTTTCCATCAAAGTAAAGCAAAGTCACGTCTATGAATCTCGGCCTAAGACATTTCAAAAATAAATTACACGAAAACTGAAATATTTTTTTTTAAACCGCAGATATCATACGAAAGATTATTAGTTCCTTCGATCTTACTAGGCGCGTGTACTACATCTTTCTTTTATTAACTGACTTCCAATCAAAAGGAGGAGGTTCTCAATTCGGTTGTATTTTTATTTTACTGTTACCTACCGCATAACTTCGTAATTTGTGAACCGATTTGAAAAAATATTTTTTTATCTGAAAGGTTATTCTAACGTCCAGATTGTCCCAAACAAATTTCATTAAAATCGGTTTAGCCGTTTGACAATGAAGTCGGTTTCTCTAGTTTTTTAAACTTTATAATTATTTTACACCAGTAATTTTCAGACCAGTGGACTCGGCCGTGTCATCAATGATACGATTGTTCTCAATTATCATTATTATGCATACTCGAAGGTTCAAGAGTCAAACGGCAAGACCGTTTGTTACGACTTTAATATTAGCAATGAAGCCTATTTAAATTTTTATTATCACCAAATTGACTTTTACGATCGTACCAGGCAATCGTTTAATTTTATATTTCTGCAAATTCAGGGTCAGTAGTATTTAAAAAAAAATTGATGAGGTACTTGACTGGCCTCTCAGTTCAGTTGGCTGCTCTACCTTCTGCGCTGTAGGTCGTGGGTTCAATTCCTACCGAGAAAAAATATCTATGTGGCGAACACTGAATGTTCGTTCTCTGTCTGGGTGTTATATTTTAATCTAAGTATTTATAAAAAAAAACATAAGTAGGTATTATATCAGCTGTTTGGTTCCCATAGAACAAGCTCTGCTTAATTTGGGGTAGTGGATTGTCCACAATATTAATTATTATTTCCTTATCCTTATTCGGTATAGTAGGTAGTTCAAGTATTTTTATTTTTCAATGTTCCGTTTGATAAAAATCAATCTTAATGGGTTTCAAAACTGTAAACATACAGTTCTCAGTAACAGGAACATCTTATTCTTGAACAATTACAAAAAGCGGAGTAGCCTGTCATCTCACTGGTTAATGAATACTGTCATCGTTACCAATGATATATATTAATGTTACAGGCAGCGGAACCACTCAACATTAGGTAAACAATCTGATTGATTCTAGTAACTGGTATTTTAATAAAAATACGTAATACACATAAGTACTGGCCTCAGCTCAGTTGGTAGTAGCTCTACCTTCTGCTCCGTAGGTCGTGGGTTCGATCCCCACCGAGAACAAATATTTGTGTGGTGAACGCAGATGTTTGTTCTCTATTATTAAGTATACGATACACGTAATTAACTAAAGGTTATACCAAAATACTAGTATTTTTATAAAAAAAATACTAGTTACACTCAACACCAAAGCCTTCCGCACATCTAGGCGATTAGCTATGGCGATCAGCTCCAGCATAGGGTGCGTACTTCCGCACACAGTTCCGCGAACTTTGACAGTGCGATATTTGACTACGATAAATAAATAAATAAATAATTACAAAAAACTTTATTGCGGACTGAACATCCGAGAAATTTAATAGCTAGTACATTAGAGAATAATCCGACCCCACCTAGTGGGATAAGGGCAGGAAGAAGAAGAAGATTAGAGAATAATAAGGCGATGTTCTGCAATGGGCTGTCTAAGGGCGAATACTTCCAAACAGAAAAAGCGATACACTTCTTCTTAACGTGTCACTGGTTCTTGCGAACCAAGTGTGGTGAAAGGATTTTAAGTGCGTCTCAAAGAATATCCTTTCGTGAACTTGACACATGTTTTAGCGACACACTGATCTACTAATACAGTAGATTATATACATATTTATATTGTATAGACACAATAGAGCACTGACAACATAACATAATCTCGAACATCCCAAGGTCGTGGGTTCAAATCCAGTCGTGTACCAATGAGTTTTTCTGACAAAAAAATTATGTACACAGTGCTACTGCTCTCAAACGGTGAAGGAAAACATCGTGAGGGAACCCGTGGCTTAGCCAGCTCCGCACGTATTGACCATGTCTTTCCTGTGGGTTAGGCCGACTAAGCTGTCAGGATGGTATAGGTGCTAGGCAAGCCTATTCCATCTAAAATCCTGTCCCAGGCACTATATCGTCCCGCAAATAGGGCTTGTGTAATCACCAGTTGCTCCAGACGCTATATAAATCATCCACAATAGATGCAAAGGCCTGTTTCTACAATTAAATGGATGAATCAAATAAAAAGGATAGCCATATTTAATATATTCTACAAAGAGTTTTATCGTCAATTGTAACAATAGCAATTCAACACCTCGTCGGAACACCCTGCCGTTACCATTACCCAGTATAGATCGCATCCTGTCTATTTGTCTGCAAACACGTTACGCTAATGTCAGCTTGACAGTGACAGCTGGCTGTCTCTTTGTTGTAATTCAGGGTCCATTCATAATGCTCTACCAACTCTACTGTCAATGGGTGTGTAATTTGAGTATTAGACGTCTTCTGTTATTTGTGTTACTACTGGGTACTTTTCACATCATTCTTTAATCATGTTTTTTCCAAATCTTTGCAAGGACCAATCTATTTATTGTATGGTATTTTTTTATGTTGAGCTTTTAGTTACATAATATAGGTAAGTAAGTACTTTATAAAATTATTTAAGATTTAAATTGCTTTGTTTTTACAACACACTTAAAATCACTCTCCTTACCCATAGGGGTAGGCAGAGATCACGGATTTCCACTTGCTACGATCCTGACATAACATGGACCTCTTTCGCTTAATTCACTCTCATACCATTCTTCATACATGCTCGTCGGTTAAAGGTACGCTTGACCTGGCTTTTCTCTAAACGTCTTCTATCTTATCGAGATACGTACGCCGAGGTCTTCCCCTTCCAACAGTCTCATTCACACTCGCCCCGTTTTGTTTGTCTTATTATTACTTTGAAGCGTAGCGTGTGTTGTCTTTGAATTTTGCTTTTGTATTGTCTACGTCTCACTAAATTGGAGTAGCACCACACTGGAACTTCACTGCTATTTTATTTTTGTTTTGTGCAAGGTTCATACAAAAAAATGGTATAAACCAAGTCGTAGTTTGTTGCCTGTCCTTCTAGGCTTGGTCGCGTGAAACTAGCATCTAGACTCACCTAATAGCTTCAAGACGTTTCATATGTTGTTAGGCCAATCTGTGCTAACTTTTTGGCTATGTCTTGCGCAATCGCCAACATTACCACACGCTCGGCTATAATAATATGATAAATAAATACATACAATAACTGATAAAATTACCTAAGTACTTCAGAACAAGTTAGCATTATTATTTTGCAAATCTCGTTCTGAGAATCTCTCTACAAACAATACAAATAGTAATCCAATGTTATTTTCGGTTGTAAGTTCCTAAGTGGTAATATTTTGTGTTTCAGTTTTATTTATTTTATCTTAATCATCTTGTTTTTTATAATGTTTGTGATTTCATGATTAATTGAAATATCGATATTATCTGAAATAACTGACATATAAAAAATACTAAAAGCCCTTAGGTATGAGCTGTACACACAATGACTATATATACACTATACAGGTGACCTAGAAAGTAGTGTCAAGCGCAAGTCCAGAGATAGAACACCCCTTGGGGTACCCAATAGAATTTACGTCTTGAACCGCAAGGGGTGTTCTATCTCTGGACTTTCGCTTTACACTACTTTCTGGGACACGCTGTACATTATTGTGTTTTTTTACTTAAAACGTAAAGTTTTATTCACGGTTAAAAAAAATGATTATCTTAAAAAAAATTGATAAATTGTCGCTAGTTTTAAGGAAAATGTTACATAAAATTATTTTGATACGGAAGTGAACAAGTGGGTTCCTAGCCTAATTAATTTATTATTCCAAAACCTATAGCAGTGACATGCCTTATTAGGTTGGTAAATTTACCTTTAGGATACTTCAAAATAAAATGCGTATAGCTACCTAATTAAAAAAATGAGAGACTGTATATTTATTTTTCATTACTCATACTCTGAAAGTAGGTCTGAAGTTGCCTGAGGGGCCTAATTGAAAGTAAAACTTTCAGCCCTAGGGAGAATCGCTTTCTACTGACAGCTGTCAAATTATAAAAAAAAACAAGTTCTATTTTATTCAACTATGTTCCAACTTTCTAAAGTCTTTCTGACTGCAAGGAGGTCGTTGAACCAAATTCGAACTTTTTATTCAGCAAGTAGGTTGGAAACCCATTACAACGGTAAGAAGTTTAAAAAATCTAATTAGAGCGCAATGTAAAATTCAAATAACATAAAGATAGTATTAAATGAATAATATATAATAATATCTTCTAAATTACTTGATTAATATATAGCTTCAACTATTTATTTAAAATAACATAGATTTGAGCAAACAATTTACCATTTTTTAAATTATGAGAATGAAAATAATGGCTGAATAATGCTGGCGAGCCGAAGCCGAAGGCCCGCCAGAGAAAAAGAAAAAAAAAACCGGGAAGGCGGCAATTCAATCTTCATTTTCACTAATTTTTCTTTCATGTTTTTATTTTTACTTTCCTTGTATTCGTAATGAAAAGCACAGTGTTTACCTCGGGTGAAAGTCTTTTAAGTCCCTCAAGCTCCATTGGCGCCCTCGCTTACGCTCTGGCGCCAAACCCGTCTCGGGACTCAAAAAACGTGACTTTCAACACTCAGGTAACAATGTACTAATACTTACTTGTGCTATTTATGTACACTATGCCAGTGCTCTAAAACGGTGAAGGAAAACATCGCGAGGAAACCAGCATATCGTAGAACCTAAAAAGTCCGAAAATATGTGTCAAGTGCACGAAAGGAACCTCTTTGAGGCGCACTTTAAATCCTATCACCACACTTGGTTCGAAAGAATCAGTGACACGAAAAGAAGAAGAATGAAGAAGTTTGTGTTTAGTTCAAAAGCTGTACAAAATCACAAAAACTTAATAAATAAATATTAATAATAAATAAATAATGCCCCAAACTAAGCAGAGCTTGTACTATGGGAACCAGACAGCTGATATAATACTTAAATACTTTTTTTTGTAAATAAATGATCTTACTGTTATAATGTATTCTGTATAAAAGAATACAATATAACACAGTATAATCTATCATGCATATATTGTATTGTATGTATGATAGAAAACAATATAACACCCAGACAGAGAACAAACATCTGTGTTCACCACATATTTGTTCTCGGTGGGGATCGAACCCACGACCTACGGCGCAGAAGGCAGAGCTACTGCCAACAGAGCTGCGAGGCTAGTTAATAAACCTTATACATAAATACATGACGTAACCATTCCAAGGACACTCCATGCTTACAAAATGTGTAAACTTTAGTTTTAGATAAAAGATTCAAATACTAAGCTGTGATGATATCATTCGTTCCATTCACTGGCAGGCCAGGTACGTAGGTACAGTCGCTTACACTAAAAGAAAAAAAAATGATTGTCTTTGTCTAAAAGGGAACAATTTTGGAAAATTTATTTGTAAATAATGATGGTAACATAGTTTTGAGAGAACGTCTTCGAATGTTTATTTTATAAAAAATACAGAAAACAAGTACAGATTTTTTTTTAAACCTAAGAAGCTTTTTAGCTCAACTTTTCAGCACAGCAGACGAAGTTGATGTATTTTTCAAAATATTAAAATTGTAACGTAGGTTTACTCAAAACAGAACTAGATGTCGCCACTAGTAGATTAGCACGCGCTATCGTTGCGTTTTGCCATCGGAATGACCTGTGGACGAAAATATTATTGTATCGAGCTTCTTCAAATAGCAAAACTAGTGCGGATACGGTTTCTCCGGACCAGTTAGTTTTTGACTATTACCACACCTCTCTCCTGCGTTTTGCGGACCGGCTCCCGGACCCTAAAGGCCCTAGTACACATTTGCCTGTGCTGGGCCAGGCTCCGCCAATCTCCGCCAATGCACATTGTAGACCACGATCACTTGGTGTTCACACATTGGCGCATGGCTCATTGCTGCCTGGCAAACCAATTGCGACGGACGTCGAAGTAATTACGGCTGCGGCTATTTACTTTGAACGATCAGATTTGATTCAAACTTTGCACACCTGTCAAAGGTCGATGACAATGCAATAATATGAAAAAAAAATATATATATATATATAGTTTAAAAAACTTAAAAAAAAACGCTTTTATAACTAATTGAACTAAAAAGTTAAAAATAAAACTGTAATAATCAATTGAAAAATTTATATTATTGTAGAAAATGCGTGGGGGGCTTGATTTTGATTGTTGTAAATATTTTATCAATAGTTTATTATATCTGAAGTTATTATAAAAAGCACCCTACGCTTTTTTGTACAATAATATAAATTTTTCAATTGATTATTACAGTTTTATTTTTAACTTTTTAGTTCAATTAGTTATAAAAGCGTTTTTTTTTTAGTTTTTAAACTATAATTTATTCTATACTGTTTACAAGTATTACAGAACGCAACACAAAAGTGTTCTATCCCGGTCAGCGGCCGGTGACGAACTGAACATTGGCCGATTGTGTAAACACCACAGGCCAGGCTACGCCACGATTCCTTTGAAGTGTGCCCAAAAAACCGACATCTCCCCGATTGCGCGCCATGCTTGACAAATGTCCGCCAACATATACCAATACCCCCTGTACACATTGGCGTTGGCCTGTAGTGGGCCAGCATAGGCAAATGTGTAGAGACCCCTTAACGTACGGCACGAGAAGTGGTACTTCGCTCCCTTACAATTGGCGCTCAACGTACGGCAGTGGGTTCATGTCCCAGGACACCTCCGGTGCCGGGACTCCACACGGACCTACACTTAAGACGAGGCCTTGGCGGGTTATAAAATTGTCATCATCATCAAAAATGACGGCGAAGAAGCACGTGAAAATGATGTCGACCAACGTGTACATATCACCGGAGCAACTGCAGGAGCTAGTGGCATCAATCACTACAGCTGCGATGCAGGCAGTTTCGGCAATGGCGGCAAGAGGAACAACGATGAATGACGGAAGCGGTTCAAGAAAGTCATTTTCTGACTTAACGATAACCTTCAGCGGAGCGAGAGACACCGCACAGGTAGAAGAATTCCTGGCGGCTGCCTCGATATTCAAGAAGGTCCATAAAATCAATGATACGGATGCAATAATGTGCCTACCGTTAATTTTTAAAGGTGAAGCTAGCACCTGGTGGCAAAGTGTGAAGAGTGGCATCGAAACTTGGGTTGAGTTTGAGACTCGTCTACACCACGCTTTCGCACCGGAAAAACCAGCTTACTTGATTTACCAAGAGCTGTTTGCGAAAAGTCAACCGGCTGACATACTGACTGAGGTGTACGTGGCGAAAATCGGGCGCTCCTCGCGCAACTACCGACACCAGCACACACCGAACAGCAACAGCTGGACATGATTTACGGACAGCTGCAAGTAAACATTCGAAAACGGGTACCACGCGAAAAGGTTCAAACCTTTGATGAACTGCTGACTGCTGCAAGAGGAGCGGTAGCTAAGGAATTGCTGAAGGATGACATTAGCATACTGGAAGAGGTTACTACTGCTGATGTCGCAACTACAGAGGATCCTTCTCCATCACAACCTACCTTCTCTTGCTACGGCTGCAGTGCCCCAGAGGTCATAGAAAGTAAGTGCATGACATGCACAGCAGATAGAGAAGCTAAAGATATGGAGTTGAAGATAGATTTCTGCGCACTCAATATCAGCACGGATGCTCGGCAGAGACCTACCATTGGAATTGGTATCATTGATATAGTAGACAACGTGTACCTGGACACCTACGTGAAACCCAATGTTGCATTCCCTGGATGTACCAGTGATCACATTGGACTGAGTGCTTTCTCACTGGAGATAGCTACAATGGCAACCACTGACCCGAAGAAACGAGGCAGACACAAGAAGAACCAATAGGCGTTTTGTATGTTTTACTCGTCGGGACGCCATCATAAACATAGGGGGAGAATGTAACGTAGGTTTACTCAAAACAGAACTAGATGTCGCCACTAGTAGATTAGCACGCGCTATCGTTGCGTTTTGCCATCGGAATGACCTGTCGACGAAAATATTATTGTATCGAGCTCTCTCACATAGCGAAACTAACTCGGATACGGTTTCTCCGGACCAGTTAGTTCTCGAGTACTGTCACCCTCCTCCCCCCTGCGTTTTGCGGACCGGCTCCCGGACCCTGACGTAAGAGTGGAGACGTGACACTTCACTGTCCAATCATCGGGACATTATTTGTAACCGCGCTTGCCTCCCTCTGGTTTATTTATTAATAAACGACCGTCAAAATAACGCGCGGTTTTTTATTTCCCGCCGGACACCTCCCTTACAAAAATACTTATACAAAATAATCTGAAAAGCCCCCATTTTCAAATTATTGCGTACAATTTGGTTGGAGAAAATCTTTATCCAGCAATACGATAACTTAAATAATTGAGCAAAATTAGTCAGAACATTTACTTTGGGTGTTGACTGTACACACCATTATCTCGCCAAAAGCCAAAGAGCCGAAAATCATAAAATTATAATTAGGTATTATGTTTCCAAGGTCTTTGAATAGAACACTTAAAAATATTTCAATTAACCTGAAGCTATAAATTAGAATCATATAAACACCATTTCCAAATCTTCATCATCATCAGCCTGAATCCTGATGCCTTCAGACTGTATGCCTCTCTCAAAGATAATTAAGCCTACCACGAGCTCTCTCTGGCTCTGCCTCTGGCTCTTGTTTAAAGTCTGTGTAAGTGTTGACTAAATAAATCCTACGTCGAAACGTCACATACACAGTATGATACACTGGTGAGCACTCACACAGACCAGAGCCAGACAGAGCTTGTGGTAGGGCTACAGGAAGAACAATTTAGATACTTCTCCAACAACTTTCTGAGATCTTCAATATTATGTCATTGGTTTATAGATGTAGGAAGCAGTCTACACATCGCCTTTTGCTTCGTTGTTCCTCAGCTCAGATTTAAATGTCACTAGCAGACACCCATCCAAATAATAACCGCAAGGAAAGCTATTGGAATTTACAAAATAACCGCCACGAATGCCTCTGTTTCTTTTGCAAATAAAGCGAAGAACACAGTCGTCGTACTTTTCGCTTGCACATTTTGACCCATATGATATTAAATCGCTGAAATTATTTAACGAAAATCTTGAGGAACTATTTGCGTGCTTTTCTACCTCAAAGTAGGAAAACGTGTGAGGATCATAATTATTATTTTCCAGCTAAACTATGTGCAATCGGATTGAGCATAATATGATAGCTTGCAAATTTCGTCAGTTTTTTATGTTTCTCAAAGGTCTAAGTTTCTGAGCCAGAAGTTGTTTCGCAGAGCTCAGCATCTTAATGATAAATAAAAGGAATTATTAGAAAATAAGAGCGCCGTATCTAATCAACCAGTACCAAAACTCAATCCGCACGTTATCAGGTCTGTGGGGCTGATAACCAGCTATTTGAGCACCATACCTACTGAATTCAGCATCACTTGATACTCTTATGTAAATAACAAACAAACTCACCTAATTCACGCCGGTTTTTCGTCTCACACACTCAGTAATCACATACAACACTGCAGCGATAGTCGGAATAGTGTTCTAATTGTTATTTATTTAGTTTTAATTGAAGGTTCGTGAGATGGAGCGGAAAGAGACGCGCGTGCGGTCCCTACGGAGGTTGGTGCAAGACTGACTGCGTTTAGTTTATCTTTTCTGTTCGAAACTTCGAATTACCAACAGAGAAGCGTGAAAAACGGTTTTCAATTCAGGCTGTAGAGGCTTTCAAGATAAATCAACGGAGAGATAGGAATAGCGTTATCAAGTACGCTATGAAACTAACTATATGACTGTCTTGTAGTGTGTTTATTAGGTAATAGTAATGTTAGTGTAGTATGTCTTGTAATGTGTATATTGAGTAAGTAATAGTATTATTGTTAGTGTAGTAGCAGAGTGAAATATTGATATTTTTTAAAATTTGTGATTATGTTATCGTTTTGGCTAGCTGTTAAGAAAACATCTGTAGTAAGTAATAAAATATAAAAATATAGCATGCACGCATTGCTGTGTTCGGATTTGAGGGCCACAGATATTATGACCACGCTGAATAATGAAAATAGACGCATAACCACTAGAGTTGCCACTTGCATATTTCAATACATTTGAAGAAGATATAAATTGCATGTTACAAATATTGCAAAAAAATAAATAAATATTGTGGACAATTCACACAACACTACCCAGCCCCAAACTAAGCAGAGCTTGTAATATGGGAACCGGATAGCTGATATAATACTTGAATACATTTTTTTTTTTGGAAATACATACTTTGAATACAATATAACACCCAGACAGAGAACAAACATTTATGTTAACCACACAAATATTTGTTCTCGGTGGGGATCGAACCTACGACCTGCGGCGCAGAAGGCAGAGCTACTACCAACTGAGCTAGAGGCCAGTCAAAATATCAAGTTATGGGTATTCAGATGCAGCAAAAACATAGTGATTTTATACCACGTAAAATGTAGTAGTTTCCAGAGTTTTAATACATTTGCGTGTCTGATCAGAGATAAGGACACAATGCAAAGACCTCGTTAGAAGTTCTCTATGCTATGATACAATATATTTTTAAGGCAGAAGTAACCGCTCAACATCATGTGTCATCTGCCACTGTGAGCAGGTGCTAGTAAATAATATTACCCAATAAATATAAATAATTACTACGCCACTGCAATAGTTCTTGTCTACAATAGTGATAGTAGAGAGCGCGTTGAAGTCTTTTGTACCTCAATATAGATAGTGCAATCCACGAAGGCGCGCCCCACTATTCCTCCTAACCGTTTATAGTATATGTGTGCAAGCTTCCGTCAGTGTTTGAGTGTTATCGGTACACACTAATTACCTATGAGTGCACACGCACACTACAATGCTTCCCGCAACCCGCGATCCCCTCAACCGAAAATTGGTGGGGCGCGTCTTCGTGAATTGCACTATCTGTATCTTTTGAATTATTTCCATTACCCTCACAGTTCAGTTGGTAGTAGCTCCACCTCCTGTGCTTTCATACAAATAACTCTACTTTTTTATTGATTTTATAGTGTTAACTACACTTATGGAAATCACAAAGGTTTTTATAATGTCCCAAGACTCTCCCCTTGGTACGGGGCTGCGCTGACAGCTACGCCATCGGATCCTAATCACACTCGACGAATAACTCTTAGGGATTGTTAATACGGCACTAACGCGACCGTGGCTCCATCTACAGGTTCGACGTTACAGTCAACAACTTACCTGCCCGATAACCGAAGATGCATTCAGTTTTAACTTTTGGGACATCATAAAAATCTTTGAAATAAAATAACTTTACTATGAAGCAGGTATGCATATCATTTGTCTAGATATGAATTTCGAGAAAGGTGTTCTGAAACCCCTTCATCATCATCATCAGCCTGAAGATGTCTACTGCTGGACATAGGCCTCCCCTACACATTTCCAGGAAGAACGATTCTGAGCTCTTTCCATCCCCCGACTTCCCGCGATCTTAACAATGACGTCGGTCCATCTGGTGGGTGGGCACCCTACTTTTCGTCTTCCGGTTTGTGGTCGCCATTCGAGAACCTTTATTCCCCAACGGTTCTCGGTAAACCCCTTATGAAACCCCTTATGGGGGTCAAAAAAGACCATCACTTCTCAACCAATAAGAATCACTTTGAACTGCTATCACGTCATCGACACGCGTTTCCATTGCTTGATTTGACACTTGGGTACGTAGTAAATCATGATGAAGTGGGAAAAAATAGGTCGCATTGAATAGTCATTGTTTGTCTGCTTATGCTGACGAATTGAAGTGCTAATGGGTCAAATATCCACTGTTGATAGATTCGTGCTTCTGACACACTTCCTGAACCTAATGATATTGATGAGCACTCAACATATTGGGATAAAAGAGTCCCCCTTTAAAACTATTTCATAGCTACTTATCAAACAGAACTCAGCGTGTCTCCATTAATAAAGTTACTAGCGATGATGAAAAATTATCTCCTATACGTTGTTCCGCAGGGCAGTATCTTGGGCTCTACTCTCTTTCTGATATTTATCAATGAGCTGTGTCTATACAAAGTAGCGTTTCTTGTCGACACATCTAGCGCGATCGCGATCAGTGAAACGTTGTCAAATTTGACAGCGATATTTGACAGTGTTTCACTGATCGCTATCGCCAGCGACCTAGGTGTGCGCAGGCCTTAATGCTTGTTGTCCGCGGGTGGTATGGCCTACGTGGAAGAATTCTCTTCATTCCTACGTGGTACTGAGTTGGGAGTTGACTGACCTAATGACCGTAACCTCACTCCCTGGTCAAAGACAATTCAAAGTCAAAAACTATTTATTCATTAGAATCGCAAGGATTCAGTCAACAAAAGTCGAGAAGACGCTTATTCAAGACCTAGTTATCAGAAAAAGGCACACAGTAATTTTACAATTTACTCCATAGGTGTTCATGTTCACTGCTTAACTGTTGCTGGGGAAGCTAAAATCATATTTGCTATAATACTAGTGTAGTGCCTTTAGAAATGCTATTCTTCTCCTATACGACGGCACGACTTTTAAGATTAAACTTTCCCGAAACTTTCCCTAAAGTACGTAAAACTGTAAATAAATATAATTATGTTGTGGACAATTTACACAACACTATCTAGCTCCAAATTAAGCACAGCTTGTATCGGAACCAGATGGGTGATATAATACTTATATATTTTTTTTTGTTACTACATACATAGAATACAATAATAATACACCCAGACAGAAAACAAACGTCCGTGTTCACCACGCAAATGTTTGTACTCGGTGGGATCGAACCCAAGACCTACGGCACAGAAGGAAGAGCTACTACCAACTGAGCTGAGAGGCCAGTCAATGTAATTCAATAGGTCATATTTATTGTGTTCTCCCTTAAATCCGAATAAAAGGACCACCAGAACTTCCTTGACAGTTTGACCGAATGAAACTGACATAAACATAATCAATGAATTCAATGACTATTATCAATTAATTATGAATGAAGTCATGATCCAAGATGTTTGTTGTTTCAGCTTCAGAATAAGTGATGATTGTTGAATGTATCTATTGGACATAAATATTTAATGATGATGATGACACAGTGAGGTGTGGCTTGAGTGGAAGCGATACAATTTAAGACTTATGTAGGGACACAACCATTTTTGCGGTCCCACGGCTAATTTCACTCCAGTCAGTGTGTCGACCGGGAACCAATCGTATGAAATCGGTGTGCGGTGCCTGACGCATATCGCCGATCGTATCGCCCACCTCTGCCACCATTTTGTATGGAGAAACCAAAAGCGCCCCTAGCGGATTCTTCAAGAAGCATGAATAGCGATTGTGAGATGGTGACGTGGCCACGTCAGCTGGTGTACAATTGGTTCCCGGTAGGCCTACAGCAGAGATTCACTACTCAAAAATATCAGTAATATCTACCTACAACGTTCTTAAAATTAAACGTAACGCTTATTAAAACAGCACAGAGCACGCGTGGTCTAGTAGCATGGGCTCCGCTTTCCAATCCTAAGGTTGTGGGTTTAAATCCAGTCAAAGCAGTTTTCCTGACGAAAAATGTATGTGGACTCACGGTAAAGGAAAACACCATGAGGAAACCTGCTTGTCGTAGAATCTAGTAAGTTCGAATACGTGTGTCGAATGCACGAAAAGAGCCTCTCTGAGACTTACATAAAATCCTTTCACCACACTGTCTGGTTTAAAAGAACCAGTGACACGATAAGAAGAAGATTAAAACAGCACCTTACTACATTTTTTTTATGCATGTTTATAGAAATATGAGGATGAGGAGTTTCAGCGATAACTCGCTGAAACTCGCACCACACCGTACAAACAACGCTTTAAAAATCCATGAATGAAATCCAATGTCAACGAAGCGATGACGAAATCGAGGAATTTGTCAAATCTTGTTTTGGACTCGGATTGAAGGCCAACCGATTTAAAATGTACATGATAAAAGTATAATCGTGTCTTTGTTTCAGGAATCAATTGAATGAGTATTGGGAACAGCTTAAAGAGGTAATATTACTAGATATATTTACAATTATTGTTACCATTGTTAGTTTTAAGTGGTGTGCAATAATAGTATATTTCATTACAAGTGCGGGAAGGCTGTCATTGCAAAGAGTTCCGACAAATGTCTACCCGAGCCGAAAGCGCGGGTTGACAGTCGGCAACGACGGTTCCGCACGTGTACTGAACGACTATTTTTAATACAGTTGCGAAAAAATTAAGCAATTTAATAAAATAATAAAAATACCATTTGCTTTTTTCTCTTCTCTCCACGCAATAAGTTCGTCATATGTATGCATGTAGCGACTTTTTGACTTTTCCGGTAAAATGTTCTCCGAAGCATTTTGTGCAATTATACTGAGTTCCGGTGGTGTTAATTCAAAAAAACTAGGGTCGAAATTACTCATTTTGTGCAACAAACAAATAAACTCGCAAAGAAAATTTCTGAAAAATGGCGCCAAGCGCCAACCGTAAAATATAAGCAGAGTTTTTTTTTTTCTTCACCCATTCTGGAAGGCAAAGGGAACTAATTAGTAGCAGTTAGAAACAAATTAGTAGCTTCTTTTTAGAAATAATACGTATTTGCATGAATCATAAAAACTTCGATGAATTTTTTTAGTAAAAACTTCATGGTTGGTTTTTCTTTTTAGACATTATTTTGACAGTTGGGAAAGAAAAAGCACTAGTGCGGGAATGGTAAAAAAAAAGCACGCGTGTGTAATAGCCCACATCCCGAACGCTATACGTCCCTGCAATACGCCACTTTTTGAGCAACTGTATTAAAAATAATTTTCTATTCTATTTCTATTTTATTCTACTCTCCCTTACGTAATTGACCGAGCGATCTAAGGCGTCTCAGTTTCGAGATTGGCCAACAATGATTTTGTCCAGTGTCGCTCTAAAATTAGGGGGTCAAATCCATGGAGATACGGCTGTAGACTTAGTTCACGGTAAGGGTTAGGGTAATTGTAGTATTTCGTAGACTTCGGCAAGTTCGGCAAGTTTATCATGCTCACTTGATGTGCGGGCAGGTTTTTCCGCAATTAGGCCGCAAGTGGGCCCTTTTTGCGTGACCCTTGACACGTGTTGCTCGAACTTTTTTAGATCCTACAACACGCCGGTTTCCTCACGATGTTTTCCTTCACCGTTTTGAGAGTACTGGAATAGTGCACATAAATTTTTCGACAGAAAAACTCATTGCACGAGTGGATTTGAACCCACGACCTTCGGATCGGAAGGCGGGGCCACTACCACTAGACCACCAGTGCTCTCTTGCTTCGTAGACTTAATACGGTCTCTGATTTTTCCATCGAGATGCAATGCAGTGCTAATTAGTGTTCTAATATCTGTGGTTTTACTTTGTTCATCATCATCACCATCATTCTCAGCCTGAAAAGTCTACAGCTGGACATAGGCCTCCCGTACACATTTCCAGGAATAACGATTCTGAGCCCTTTCCATCCATCGACTTCCCGCGATCTTAACAATGTCGTCGGTCCATCTGGTGGGTGGGCGCCCTACGCTTCGTCTTCCGGTTCGTGGTCGCCATTCGAGAACCTTTATTCCCCAACGGTTGACGGTTTTTCGAGCTCTACGACCTGCCCAGTGCCACTTCAACTTACTAATTCTACGACGTTCTTACTTAGGTAGTTTAGTGTTACCAATTTTTTTGTTAGTTTCTTGAGATTTTTTATATTCTAGACACGCTGTGACGAGTTTATGTTTAAAATAATTATATTACTTTGAGCACACAAACCGAGTAGGTATTAATAAGGTTCCTCATGTTTATAATTTTCTTTGGCATGTGACCTACTAAATACTTATCGGGAGACCTTGCAGTTTGTTTTCGTTTTACGGTGTTCTTAAATCACTCAGAAGATAAGAATGGGCTAAGACAATATTTGCACAAGAGTACTAAAACAAGTGATAACATTTTAGGAGACACACATTACATCGACATACCTCTTCATTGTTTTTGATTGACATTGAACAGTAATTATTACCAAATCTTAAAAATAAAATAGCTATTTGTGAGAATCAAACTCCCACAAAGTGATTAGCGCCATCGGATAGAATCTCTTTTAAGTTTATGCTCGTAATTGACGAATCTGCCATCTAGTGGTAAAAGGACATAGATTAAGTCTTGCTACTCAACGCTAGATGGCGCTCCTCAGAATTAACTACTAAGTTTACCCGTTATTACACTAGATGGCGTTGAACGTGATTTAGCGAGCTGCTTGATTTAATATCACAGTAAAAGGATTTTAAGTCTCAAAAAGGCTCTTTTCATGCACTTTAAATTTTACTAACACTATCACATACCTCGCTGAAGGCCAGGAATCCCGCAGGCTCGCCTACGCGGGTCAACGAACGACCTCGGAGACGTGACCCCCCCTTCTTTCCCCTATCATTTAGTTAATGCGGTTGTTACACCTAGGAAGGTGTTTCTGACACTGTTTATTGCTGAAGATATCAGCTTTGGGCTTCAGTGGTTGGATGAGATGGGGCTTTGAGGGAATAGCATTGGTTTTTGTTAGACGAAGAAATTCAATTTTCGATGGTTTTTGCTGAACTTTTGAGTTTGTTGGCAGGGACCTGCGAAGCCTGTTTTAGACGATGGTTACTACTTAACATCAGGTGGGCAGATAAGCTTAAGAAACTTGAGAAAACGACTTCACACACAGACTGCTCAACCGATTTTGATGAAATTTATAATGGGACCCATCTGAAAGTATAAGTTTTTAGAAATCTTCATAATTGACGGGGATATGTTTTAAATCTTAAAAAAAAATTAAAAGAACACAACTGAATTGAGAACCCCTTCTTTTTTGAAGCTGGTTAAAAATTGCAGTTCGGACACGCCAAGGAAGCGTCAGAAAAAAATCAATGGGTATGTCACTTAGTTACCAACTCAACGTTAAATAGGCACCACCAAACTAAACACAAGTTACTATATCAGAACTTTTAACCATAAAATCTAATTCTAAACTATTCTCTCAACCAAGCTACCGCCTTGCGCATTTTCTGCGATGGCAATCGCGCAAACGCTGTCACATTTGATTTGATCTCTGATCACCACCGCTGAACGCCTAGATGTCCGCAAGGCTAAGAATCAACTGAATCGCAGTTGCCAGGCCATTCGAGTTATAGGCATCTCGTTAGGAACGCTATCCGAATGCAAATGAACTGAGCACTTAACTCCTACTAGACAAACGACCATGCGCCAGCGGAAAACGATAGCGTTTGATTGATACCTAACAACATAGTTTTTTTTTTTTTTAGAATGAGTGTACGCTATGTTTCATAACCTACTCTAATTATATTACAATCTAGCCAAATTCCGGCTAATAAGTGCCTAATATCAACGTAGTGACAAGATCAAAAACCATACAAAACTAAATAATTTAATTACTATTATTACTAGCCCGTAGTATCCCAAATAGCAAAGGCCTCCCTCCCCCCATTTTCGCTAGTCACTACGATCTTCTGCTTTAAGTTAGGTACTAGTCCCTCTCATAAGCATAAAATTTAATTAAAACACTTAATTACAATAACTTTAACTTTGGGACTCTTTCTTGCTACAGCACAGGATCACAAAAGGCTTACCACAAGCTCAGGCTGGTTCTGTCTCTGGTTTAGAGTCCGTGTGAGTGGTGTATTATACCAGTGTACTATACTGCGCATGTGACGTTTTGACGTAGGACTTATTTAGTCAACACTCACACAAACTCATAACCAGAGCCAGAGACAGAGCCAGACAGAGCTTGTGGTAGGCCTACAGATGCATAAACCCATACGCCTTTTGTTATTTTCTTTTTTTGTATATTTTCGTTAGCGTTTGGTGATTCTGCTTTTCGTTGATATTGTCTAGGAAACAGACTGCCGGACATGTTTA
This sequence comes from Thera obeliscata, assembly GCA_947578465.1. Taxonomy (NCBI): domain Eukaryota; kingdom Metazoa; phylum Arthropoda; class Insecta; order Lepidoptera; family Geometridae; genus Thera; species Thera obeliscata. The sequence continues at coordinate 12,930,340 of OX387912.1, read as the reverse complement.
TTTGGTAGGAATGGCGTTTAGACTGCTGTACCGTAAAATCCTGCCTCCAGTCTCATGCTGTAATGGCTGCCAGGTTCATGATTATACATGAGAGACCTTAGTCATAGGCCCCTTTCTAATGTTTAAACTTCAAACATGTTTTAAACTAGCGATACGCCCCAGCTTCGCACGGGTCGCTAGAAGAAAGTAGCGTGGTGTTAGCCTATAACCTACCTCGATAAATAAACTAACCAACACAATAATAATTTTACTATTCGGACCAGCAGTTTCCGAGATTAGCGCGTTCAACCAAACAAACTAACAAACAAAACTCCTCAGCTTTATAATACTCGTAGCAAAGTATTGATAATAAAATAAAAAAAAAACAAAAACAAATATTACCCTTTGGGTACGGAATCCTAAAAACTAATCCCTGATAATTCGTTTTGAAAGTAATAACCCTGTACTCATTATCTTCTGTGCTTTGTAGATAGATACATTTAATATAACCATCGTACCATGAAACCAGCGCACGAGCGCACAGCTATGAAATTAATTAGATAGCTACATATTAATTAGGTTAGATAGAAAAATATTAATCACTTAAAACGGTAATTTAATTCATAGTTTATTACTTGGTTAAAATTGTTTTGTAAATAACTTAATACTTTTAGTATTTTATTTTAGTTTAAAATCTCTATTATTAATGAAATTCTTCTTCTCTCTCTCAATAACATTCTCTTTTAACAAAACTCTTGTATAAGAGAGAATCTGTAAACAATGTAAAAGTATAACACGGTTTGTGTTCTACTTTTACACTTTTTTACAGATTCTTCAGATTTCAGAATTAAAATTAGATTATGTGTAGGTACATGTAAATTGCTAGAAAAAAGGCCTATTTTTTTATTTATTTGTCTCCAAAAACTGCTATAGGTCTACCACAAGCTATGTCTGGCTCCGTCTTTGTTTCTGGTTTTTAGTCTGTGTTAGTCTTGACTAAATAAATCCACACTGATCCACACTGGTGAGCACTCACACAGACTCAAAACTAGAGGCAGAGACAGAGCCAGACAGAGCTTGTGGTAGGCCTAACCTGTAAGGTCCTGTCCTCTAGGACCATTTAACTTATTTGAGATAAGAATTGTAAAATAACAAAGTAAATTCACAAATAAAACACACAAATCATTTAAAATTTCTAATATTTAGTATAATCGCGTGTGGGTGTGATTTTGAATGTAGAAACTTTGGTAATTTAATGAAGTGATCAATGTCATTTTACTGGGGTTAACAAATCTGCAGGCCTACCATGAGCTCTGTCTGGCTCTGTCTATGGCTCTGGTTTTGAGTCTGTGTGAGTGCTCACCAGTGCACTATACTGTGTGTGTGACGTTTTGACGTAGGATTTATATAGTCAACACTCACACAGACTCTAACCAGAACCAGAGACAGAGCCAGACAGAGCTCACGGTAGACCTCCTGTTAGGATGATGAATTTCGTTTATTAATAACGGAGTTTGAATTATTACTTCAAAAAGCATATTTTTCAAATAATAAAAAAAAATGGTTTTGGTGCCTGATATTTTCATAAAGTCAGATGGAGATCAAAAAAATCACAAACTCTTTAAAAAACACCGATAGTATATTAACAAAACAAATGATACGCGTTCTTTATCGCAATTCCAAGTATTTCTAGTTAACAGTAATTTGGCCGAACGAACGAAGCGAGCGAAGCGTCTTTGCATCAACAACTGGCAGCTTTCATGTGTTTGTGTGTATGTTTATTTGTGTATTTCATTCATTGATTTTAATATTCGAAGATATGTATGTGACAGTTTCATCATCATCATCAACCTATATTAGTCCACTGCTGGACGTAGGTCACTCCCAAGACGTGCCACTGAGCCCGGTCTTCGGCTCCAGTGCTTGCTACATTTCGCAGATCGTCGCCCCACCTTGCCGGAGGGCGTCCTACACTACGCTTACCTAAACGCGGTCTCCACTCTAGTATTCGTTTGCTCCAACGATTGTCTGTTCTACGGCAAACATGACCAGCCCACTGCCACTTCAGCTTTGTCAGATATCAATCATCATCATCTACCTACATTAGTTCGTTCGCTGCTAGTCTCCCAATTTTCTTCTTGTCTTGTCCCTAGTTCCTTTGAACCAGCGTGGTGGAAGGATTTTAAGTGCGCCTTAGAGAGCAAGGAATATAATACTCTCTACGAGAGAGGCTCCTTTCTTGCACTTGACACCATGTTTTTAAACTTTTTCGATTCTACGACAAGCCGGTTTCCTCACGATGATTTCCTTCACCGTTTGAGGGTACTGACATAGTATTCATTTTAGATTATTTTTGATTTGTAAAAGGATCATATAAAAACACGGAAGGAGCCGAGCCGTAGTTTGTTGCCTGTTCTTCTAGGCTTGGTCGCGTGGAACTGGCACCTAGACTCACCTAGCTTTAAGACGTTTCAAAGTGATCCTTGTAATTGAACTGAATAAAGACAATTTTGATTTTGTTTTTTTTTATTTTTGATTTTGTAATTTTTGACAGTTATGAATAACGGTAGTACAGAATGGCTTTGTAAGTTCGTATGAAGTGCTAGCCGGTCGTTGGCACTTACAAGTGCACTCGATCCTCTGATGTTCCGAGTTGACCTGTCAATACCCGCTGATTACATCCAATGTGTAAAATAATAAACTACTTATAAACTTTAAATTAGTTTTGTATGCAGAAAGCTACTTTGAAACTGATAAGCCATCAAATACATAACTTGTAAAAAAACCAACAACAAACAATTCAAGTCTCGCAACTCCTAAGTAACGGGAACGGGGCGAGCGAAGCCACGGGCGGCCGCTAGTTAAACATGTTTTTTTGTTATTTTTATTTTTCACACTAGCAAATAATTTTCTTTTTGTAAAACATAATTTTATGAATTAAGAATGTTTATTGATAAAATCCATAAAAAATATTTTCATAAAGCAACATATTGAATCTTGTCAATCAAATCTACGCACGATAACACAGTAGATGTTAGATAAAACGCTACTCTTACTGGGTGTAGCAACAGCCTTGCGCACACTCAATTAGAATCTCGAACGGGTTGGTGAAACTGGTTTGGCAGACATTCACATTGAAATTTTGCTTAGCTATCATACCACTAATATTTGAAGGACTTTTTCAACCTAACATTGAAAAGATTTAGTCGGTGATCTGAACTCTGTTGTCTACCCTACATATTTTTAAGGTCAGTGACCGTGTGAAGGACAAACGAATTTATATCGCTTTAGAGAAATACGATAGATAATATATGCTATTCTTACTTACCTCCTCTCTCTCTCTCTCTCTTTTGTCTTGTTATTTACTTACGTTAAATTTCTCTATTATTTCCTTGAAATCACAACAAATATTTGCAAATGTTATGCAACTCACTACCTATATCGAAAAACCATTCCAATTTTATGAAATCTTCGGTAGACCTACCACAAGCTCTGTCTGGCTCTGTCTCTGGCTCTGGTTTTGAGTCTGTTTGAGTACTCACCAGTGTGTGTGACGATTCGACGTAGGATTTATTTAGTCAACACTCACACATTCTCAAAACCAGAGCCAGACAGATTTCATAAAATGGGAATGGGAATGGATTAGTGAGTTGCATAACATTTGCAAATATTTCTTGTGATTTTAAGGAAATAATAGAGGAATTTAATAAACGTAAAGAATGAAACAAGACAAAAGAGAGAGAGAGAGAGGATGTAAGTAAGAATAACATATAATTCAATAAACACTTATAATAGCTTAATAGGCGGTAAAGCGCACATCTAAGCGTTCTGCGGTGGCAATCAGTATAACGCTGTCAAATATCGCTGTCATATTAGACAGCGTTTATAAATAGAACAGGAAACAGGTAAATTGCGAATATGCATGAGTCTAATGATAACAGCATGGCTTATATTTTTGAAGGTCTTTGTGGTGCACAGACTAATTGCAAAACCCTGGTTAGTAATATAATATTAGTGTTTGTAATAGAAGAACTCTTGTGTGGCTCTTTCGGGGAAGTACTACCACCATGCTATTTCTGCCGTGAAGCAGCATTGCTGTTTCGGTTTGAAGGGTGTGGGACGTGGGTGCCAGTAAACTAGGTACCAATACCAACCTACCGATTACGTTATTTATCTAACAAAAAAAATCTAATATATACAAAATAACACTGCATACCTTATCTACCTTTCTACGAACGTAACTCAAGAATCAGATAACATGTATAGGTATTGAATGAAGTCAGTTAGAGATAAGCAGCTTTGTTAAGTCATTCGGAATTCCGTAAGCATCACATAGCAAACCAACGACATGACGAAACAACTCTGACATATGGCCAATCATAGCCAAACAACTCCAAAGGCATGTGGCAACTATACAGACGAGAAACTGGCATCCACGTTCAAGTTCAAGATTCGCTTAAAACTTTTTGTCCTTCCATAAAAACTCGCCAGGATGACGTCACCAAGACAAAACTAAATATAGACTGTAAACAAGTAAGTGAATCATCTGCACATGTCTATCGCTGTATAAACATGGAACTCAATGAGGAATTGTTTAAGAATTAACATTACAACACGTAAGCTATATTATACGAGTAATAATCCACCGGCTAGCGACGTTCCCCTTTAGAAGCGCGTTCCAAAACATAACCTTCAAAAATGTAACCCACAATCCGGTGCGATAAAAAGTGCAGGTTCGGCTATAGCCGCGAGGCTGGGTGGGACCGCACCAACGCTGAGGTAGCTCACTCCTAACCAAACCAGTACCTCTCGCCGCGCGGGGCCGACCTCTCGCGTCGCATCGCCTCTACGATTCGAGTCGAGACTTTACTCGATATCTTATTACTGAATTATTGCATGAAGTCATCGATAATTAAGTGTTCGAGCGAACGGCACGAATTCTAATACCAAATCTGTAGAATATAAAGTTTTGAATCTACAAGTGACCGTGAAAAAGTTGAGTGTTATCCTATTGGTTGTTTTTGTTTAGACCGGCATCGGTAGCGGCATCAGAATGAATGGAACACCGGCAAGGAGGCCTAAGAGCGCATTCTTAGAAACGGTAAGTTCATTGTCGCTGGTGCTTTCTTTGACAACCTTTTTAGTTCAGGATTTAGAGTATTTTAGAGCCTTACCCCCGAATACTGAAACGCAACTCAGATTTAAGCACGTCTCAAGCGACGAATATTTGACAGTTTTCAATGAAAATCTGTCAAATATTCGTCGCTTGAGACGTGCTTAAATCTGAGTTGCGTTTCAGTATTCGGGGGTAAGTTTCCAATTCAACTGGTTATTCAAACTTTCAAGGAGAAACTGTGGATTTGATTAAGATGAAGATTGAAGATAAATGATTCCGGTTACTAGAGAATGAAGAACAGCTGTCTCAAAACTTTGCTAAGTCAAGGTCACCTAGCGACTGATGGTAAAATAATCATGGAGATGTAATACAGTGTGCATCTCCTTTCATGCACTACATTTCATCGGAGAGAGTAACTTTCACTCGGCTCTCTAGACGATGGCCGATTGAGATAAATGTAACAGCAATGCTTCATTTCATAGCAAAACCAATATTTATTATTTAGTCACAAAATATTCACATTATGTTTTCTGGAGGAGTTCTTAGAAATACCTTACTGTAACGTATACGAAAACTGTTCTGTTTACCAGAAAAATTATTTGGAACCGAAAGAATTTTGTTTTATCCATCATCGTGAAAGTGAACATAAGCAACACTAGTGTTTTGTCTTCTGGGATTGGTCGCAAGGAACTGGCACCTACACTCACCTAGCTTTAAGACGTTTCAAAGTGATCCTTATGATACAACTGAATACCCACATACCTATCACTAAGTATTACACTTCTAAAAAGGCAGCAAGGTTAGTTTGAGAAAGTGATAGCCATTTTACTGACATTTATAACCATAACGAAACCAGTTTTAAATGTCTAAAAACGAACAGACTACGAGACTATCCAGCGTGACGTAAGGTTTTGTAAAAGGAGCCAACTTTCTTTTAGGAACACCATCTGTAGCTTTAGTAAGGAAAGCTAAGCACTAAACAACGGAATATCTTATGTTAAAATGGAACATTCTAGAATGCACTTTGTGAAAAGCATTTTCATCGCTGAGTGCGCCGTGAGATAAACCCTCTTAAAGATGATGAAAGCTTAATAGTAATGGGATGGATTCTACGAGGTATCACCATATTTTGTGAGAAATGATAGATCGGTGAATCAGGTTGGTCAGAAATACACCTTTGCTATTCGTCTCCATCATCAGCCTGAAGAAATCCACTGTGTCTTACACATATATATTATGTGAGGAACGATTCGGACCAGCAGAATCGTTCCTCGCTTCGAATTGTTCCATGACCAGCAAGAAATATTCTGAGCAGCTTTCAGGAGAAATGATTCTAAGTCTTCTCCATCCACCGACTTCCCGCGATCATAACAATGTCTGTTGTCCATCGGTTACCTTTGCCGTTAGAAGACGTCAATTTTATCAATCAGAATAAAACGTTATACAAACTGTAGGCCTACCACAAGATCTGGCTCCGGTTTTTAGTCTGTGTGAGTGCTCACCAGTGTAGGCACTTACATGTGTGTGACGTTTCGATGTAGGATTTAATTAGTCAACACTCACACAGACTCAAAACCAGAGCTAAGGACAGAGCCAGACAGATCATGGGTAGGCCTACTGGTGATAGATGAGTTTCATTTCTCAGCTATTCACACGGTGAAAGTGGTTATGATACAAGTAGTAGCTTGTATAAAGCAGTCGCCAACGCTGGTGAAAGAGTTGCTAGGCTGCTCCAGAGACTCCATCATGGCTTTATTGCTAAAGCCAGAACTGATAGCTTAACGAGCTCTCCATATGCTAATATTCAGGTGCAAAATGTCACTGGCATTTACCGAAATGCTGAAAAGCCTGCAGATATTTGCCTAACTTAGTCAATCGGTCAGGAATTACCAAGGAAGTAACACAAAGCCAGGTGTCAGACCACCTGGATGGATATAATATTATGTCCGTTAACGTTGCACTCCACCAAGCCAAAGAAAGGGGCAAGTGGATGGAAACCGAGCTAAAGGTCCTTGCACGAAGTCACGATCCTCAGCAGTGAGGGACTGAAGCAGGAGGAAGAGGAATACTACAAGAGCATCGGTGGTTAAAAGAAACTAGAAGGTAATTCGTCATCGGAATAAGTGGACTAACATATTGTATTGCTTAGAGCTCAACAGAACCTGATAAACCTATAAAATAACCAGTGATTTATAGCTTTGTTTGTGAATATTTCACTGCATCTGGTTATTATTATCTACTGCTTTATATACGTTATACTAGCGATCGCCCCAGCTTCGCACGGGTGTATTTTTCCAAAGCCGGGGCGGGTCGCCTATGTTACGCAGAAATAGTATGGCTTTCTACTGGTGAAACTGTTTTGAAATCGGTAAAAGTTTTTGAGTGTGTTTTTTACGTACAAACCATTTATCTTTATAAAATTAGTGTAGATTATTATGCACACATCGATATATCGAAATATAAGCAAAACATAACGATAAGTACATTGTTTTTACTCTGGTTGCTACACAGTATCAACAGTATAAGAGGTACAAGAGCCATATCTATCAGTAAACTGCAGTGTAATGACACGTTTATATTGTATTATCAAGCACTTAAATACCTATTACTTTTTCTACCTATATCTAGTTTTTATCACCTCTGGTAAGGTCCTTAACCTTGGATTCTCGGAACCAGGCGGTAAACTGACTCACGCGGGTAACTTGAGATCTGCAAAAGATGTTTCGGCATCTTAGCAATGCATATGATTTGTCAAATTATGTCATCATAGAGGTTGGATACCCACGTCGTATAGAGCTTCTTATGTCTATGGATTATGTTGACTAGCAATGCAGCATAGATCTCCAGCGATTATGTTTGAGGAGAGTTTTGCTTCACCAATATCATAGTCCTGGATTTTTGTGTGATACCTAACTAACAGGCTGAATGTCCATAAGTAGCTTCAGTTGTTTATTATTATAGATAGCTTTGGCTACCATGTAACCTGATGGAAAGTTAGGATGAAGTCTAAAATGGAGCATGCTTAGCCATAATTCACCTGTTCATTCTTGTCTTTAAATTGAAACGTTCTGGAAATACTAACACCGGTAGAGAGTTTCTCTTTGGCAGTTCGTGCTGTAAAAGTGGAGTCAAAGCGCTTTGTACGAGAATGTGGAAAATCTACCGTTAAGAATCACCTCTCGTGAAGATGCACTTCTCCGTGCATGTAGAAGTTTGACAAGACGCCTTCTCTTTGAGAAAATTCTGCATAGTGGTATCTCAGTACAAGAGTATTGCTCCTTCTACACGTGAATTTGATTTCAAAACATTATTTAATTTCTGTGGAAAATTACCTCATGGTTTTGCGAGGGTTTGAGTGTACTATTAATGATGTCACCAAAACCACTTTGAGTCAATATTAATAAAGCATGCTTACATAGGACGTTCTACATTTCAATGTTATATTATTTGAATATTGGTAAGCTTGTGGTGAGCCGGTAGAAGGCCTAGGTTGTATGGTTGGCGACAAGTCAGCCTCTGACAAACCACGTGACTAATCTGCGCAGAGTGCATTTCGCATATGAATTCTCGTTCTGCGCAGCCCACGTGGTTCGTCAATCGGTGTCATTACTATACGATTCAATTCCCCTTTTGCGAATTGAATTACTTTGTTTTAGGAGAACTAAACCCGCGTGCTTTTTGCCTCAACCCGCAAATTTTCTTAATTAGCTTGTTTAATTTTCTTTTTTCTCTTTTTTTATTTATTTTATGTTTGCTTCTACCCAATCCAAAAATCTTAGTCACAGTGTATTCTAAACAGTAGAGACACCATAAAATTTATAAAAAAAGCTTATATAGGTAGGAATCAAAATCATCAACAGCCTGAAAAAGTCAACTGCTGGACATAGACCTCTCATAAATAAAAAAAATGTAGCTTCTGTCATTATTTTAAATTTTATCATCCACAAACAAATATAAATGCTTACGTTTGTCAGTATGTTTGTCACGTTTCCACAGCTAACCATAACAGTGCACTAAGAAACTATGAAATCCATATCAAACCAGTTTGATATCTTATCTGCCAACGCTTTCTTTTTATCAACATCGGCATCGAATCATATAAACTAGAACTAGTAACTTATAATGTTTTATATACTTACAGCGTAGATGTGCTGTAGTTTTTGTAGGTTATTACCATGCTTCCGTGGCCTTACGCCTATTCACTAGAAACAATCATATCAAAAGTTTATTTATTCAGTTCAATTCCAAGAATCACTTTGAAACGTCTTAAAGCTAAGTGAGTCTAGACCCTAAACAGTATTGCATGTGTGGTTTTAGATGAATAAGTAGGTATTCCATTTTTTACTACCAATTGGATATTACCATGATTTAACTTCCGTTAGTTTGGAGTTCCCTCACTTTCCCAAATATCGGTAGTCAAAAATCCTAGGAAGTTTTGACTCCCGATATTTCGGCACGGTTTCATGCACCATGATCACGGGTTGAAATGAACTGACAAAAAGGTATACCATCCTTTCAGTAGGCCTACCACAAGCTCTGTCTGGATCTGGCTCTAGCTCTGGTTTTGAGTCTGATACACTGGTGAGTGCTCACCAGTGTATATATGTGACTATGTGTGTGACGTTTCGGCGTAGGATGTATTTACTATTTAGTGAACACACAGACTCAAAACCAGAACCAGAGACAGAGCCAGACAGAGCTTGTGGTAGGCCTACAGATCGCAAGACTTGGTCAACACAGTGACTGTGGGTTTCATCGCGATATTTGCTTTATCTGTTTGAGAGCAATGTTTTGTTTGTTCATTCACTAACATTACTGAAAACAAGCCGATTAAACTGTGATATTGTAACATTGTAAATAGGTATAAAATACTTTACTAGTCTCTTTCACCGGATGATTTGCGGCTTTTTCACATGATGAAAAATAAAAATTGTGGACAATCACACGATTTTGGAATACCTCTTTAAGCAATGGTTAGCTATAGAATTTAATATTTTTTTCTTGACATCGCAGACATAGACATTAGAATCGAATATAACTATTCTCTTCAATACTTATTCTTTTTACTTCCCTGCTCCTTGTTCTTGTTATTTTTTCTGGAATGATAAGCTAATCCAGGTTACAAAATATTTACTTTATGGAGTTTCATCCAAATCGGTTTTAATCCAAACTATTCCAAACATCGAAACTTTCACGCACATAGTTTTAATACTAATAGTAGTAGGATCATATCTTCTTTGACAATAACACTACAACATGCATAATGTATCCTAGCACTAGTTATCGACACATGCGTCTCTTGCAGTCGGCAAAGCGTATGATGCGAGTTAGGGTAGCCACACGACCGACTGCTGCGGTCTGATGGACCAAACAAGTGAACCGAAACAGCTTATGAGCTGCTAATAATGATCTGCCGTAGCAAATAGTGAGAATGTCGTTCAAATCAATCGATTTATCGATTGATTTGATTTGTATATTGAAATCGATTTATATAAATAAATGAATAATGTAGTCAACTCTCACACAGACTCGAAACCAGAGCCAGAGACAGAGCCAGACAGAGCTTGTGGTAGGCCTACTGGAGTGATTGACGTCGATTATGCCCGCATTCCGACTGTCCTGCCATCCTTGTTTAGTAGGGGGTCGGGCAACCGTGACCCCTGCAGGTGCACCATAATGGATCCGCATCACTGAATCGGGACAGAATACCTTTTTAACCGACTTCCAATCAAAAAGGAGGAGGTTCTCAATTCGGTTGTTTTTTTTTTTTTTATAATGTTTGTTACCGCATAACTTCGTCATTTGTGAGCCGATTTGAAAGTACTGCTTCCAGATTGATCCCATTTTAATTTTATTACAATCGGTGTTGGCATTTTTTTTAAATCATTTTTTTAATGTTTGTAACTGCATGCCTCCGTCATTTATGAACCGATTTAGAAAATTATTTTTTTATTTGGAAGGTAATTCTTACGTGCAGATTGTCCCAAACAAATTTAATTAAAATCGGTTTAGCGGTGAAGTCAGTTTCTCTAGTTTTTTAAACTTATAATTATTGTAAACAAAAAACAAGAGTCCTTAGGACGGATACGGACGGATAATAACGGATTTTTGATCTATAATTGATGGACCAGCAGTAGGCACGTATCATCTGTAGCCCTACCACAAGCTCTGTCTGGCTCTGTCTCTGGCTCTGCTTTTGAGTCTGTGTGAGTGTTGACTATATAAATCCTACGAAGAAACGTCACACACACAGTATAATACACTGGCGAGCACTCACACAGGCTCCAAAGCAGAGCCGTGGTACCAGCAGATAAGGTACATCACAATCCTAAATATCCAGATATCAAGCTAACTATTTATAATTTAATCGTATGTACCTACTTACCTTAAACAACCTCGGCCTGCCTCCATGTTTGCTATACCCTATGCAGGGTCCATGTGATACCTACTTACAATTAAAAACTATGCATGTACAAACTAAACCATGTGTAAAGCAATAAATATATTGAGTATTGAGTATTGAGCCAGACAGAGCTTCTGGTAGGCCTACTGGCCCACGTAACTTATTTACTAACTCCAAGTCTACATACTCCGAAATAAGATACGTCTTACCATATTGAAAGTGCAAACCCACTACATTTGTATGCATAGGCAAAGGAATTATTAACCGTTAGGTACTCCAAGAAAGGTACACGCTGTGAGAAATGAGTTCTTGAAATTGAAAGAAATAATAAATGCGCTGTTTGTGAAAAAGGCCACGAAGTTTTTGACCAAATTTGTAATGCAAAGGAGGCTTATGTCGAGCACTTCTTGAGGCTGATGATGATGACTTTTTTATTTTTATACAAGTAGCTGATGGAACAAGCACGCCCACCTGATGTTAACTGGTAACCATCGCCTATAACAAAGCATTGCCTCGTAGGTAACGCACGTCAGGAACGCCCTACGATGCACTTCTCTGCGTCTATCAACTTGAGGTGTACAGATGTTCAGCCTCACGTGCCAGTAATTTCACCGGCACCCACACCCTTCGAACCTAAACACAGCAATGCTGCTCCACGGCAGGAATAGGCGTAGTAGTACTTCCCCGGGTGATCCCATCACAAAGAGCTCTACTACTAAAACTGTCCGTTTCTTTATTAATTATTGTCATTATAGAAACTGTATCCTAGAAAGTGTTTCCAATGTCAATAATTAAGTGTAGCTAAGCTAACCTACTAACATAGAAATTATCATAGTTTTATAGACCGATGCGTCTACTGTTTCAACTTCAATATATTAATATGAATAATTGTTCCCTAGGCATTAATTTCAGGCCTTACAGCATAGTGACTAATAGTGAGTGTACCTTTTACAGAATAATGTAAGTTTCTATTTGTTTTATTTTTTTGAGCGTAAAATTATTTTATCGCAGTCTTTAATAGTCTGAAGAATATCAACGCTAGGTTGCCTCATAGATTTTTGTCTTTTGAAAATCTATGAGGCAACCTAGCGTTGATATTCATAAAACGTAGTTTTGATCTGCATTTTTCGCTTCAGAGTCACCATTCAAGAACCCTTTATGGTCAGCGGTTGTGGGTTCTACGAGTTAATGTGGCCCTGCTACTATTTTAATAGATGTTTCGTTTACACTAGGGTCACTACAGTTCTGAACGTGTGTGACCTATAGGCAACGCTTATGTCTCGAAGATACCACTTGAAATTAGGTGCATGGTTCTTGTTCCAAAAGTCAGTAATAAAAAAAGATCAATTTAAAAGATGGACGGTCCATATTGGCCTAACTGGGGCGCAATCAGAGCGATTCTGCATAGCTCGATCGTGCATTGGAAAGCTGTGCAACCAGGCCACTTGTAACGGCATCCGTGGACCGGTTCTAATGTGATTTGAAGCCTGCGAGACACCTACAGCGCAGGATATTTGGGGGCTATCACTGGATTCCAATAATGATTTTATTTGTATCTAGTGAATTAACAATTTTTGGCTTCGACATAGGTTGAAAAGATGGATGGAATGCGTCAGGGATGACATGATTAGGAAAGGAGTGAGCACTGAGATGACGAATGAGATGAGTGGAAGTAGAAAACCTGTTGTGACGACCTCACTTAGCGTGGGATAAGGGCTAGAAGATGATGATGAACAAGTGGTCTGTGGACAAGAGATGTACAGAACAGAGAAGGCTGGCAGAAAAGGAGACTTATACCCAACAGCGGGTGATAACGGGCTGTGATAATGATTTGTTTAGACTTTGGAGCCCAAACGCTATATTTTCAAACGGGTTTGACGTCGGTTGTCTTCGTCTTTACATGAAAATTCCGCAGTGCAGCAGAGTGCGTCGAAAGCACAAAAACATAAATTCCCTAGTAGTATTAGATGCGGCTCATAGAGTAGCAGGAAGCTGCCAAAAAATTAATCAATCTGATTTATCTAATGTACTACAATTCTGGCAGTGTTCTCTGTATGTAAAATAAAAAATCCTAGATTCCCAAACAAATATTTCAGATATTACGCTCCAAACTAAGCATAGCTTATCGGAACCCGTGCTAAGAACTGTAGAAAGAAAACTTGGCTAAGCCCCCAAATAACTGGTATTTTTTTTAAATAAATTATGCATACTGGAAGAAGGGGAGGGAAGCCTTTGCCCTGCAGTGGGACGACCCAGGTTAAAAATAAATAAATATGCATACTGCTTTGGTTTTCTCCATAGTTTTCCGTTTTTGGTAAGGACTCTGCAAAATCATTAGAATTTCAATGAAATCATTCAATAAAATTGTCCCGAAGTATAGATAGATGGACGAAAAGAATAAAGTGAGCATCGAGATGACGAATGAATAGAAGAGAATGGAAGAGAAAAACGTTATAGGCAAACGTGGGGTACGTAAGTGCAGGAAGATGAGAATGGAATTTTGGAGGATTGGAAAACAGGGCCGCTAGTAATTTGTTGCCTGTTCGTCTAGGCTTGATCGCGTGAAACTGGCACCTAGACTCACCTAGCTTTAAAACGTTTCGAAGTGAACCTTGTGATACTGTTGAATAAATACATAACATATTTGGCTTTGACTTGACTTTGGCTACCAGTGCTCTCTACTCATTTGGCCACTAACTCATAAAAACTTATAGATTAGATACTTATCGCGGGAAGTCGGTGGATGGAAAGGGCTCAGAATCGTTCTTCCTGGAAATGTATAAGAGAGGCCTATGTTCAGCGGTGGACTTCCTTCAGGCTGGTGATGATGATTAGGTTAGCTTAGAAAATACTTCATTGCACAAAAAACAAATACCAACCATTACCCAATACCAACATAGGCGAACTAAATGCAAATTAGTTTATGAAGCAATACTAACCAAAGAATGCTTATTTATCCTCATTTCGTCTTTTTCCAGAATTTCCTGATGTCATAGAATTTAGTTCATTCGTAAATGCGCCGTTCGAATTACCAGTTCAAATCTCGATTTTCCTCGTGAACTGAATGTTTTTAGTTTAATTTTAGCAACAAGTCAATAATTTGTGAATCATCGTTTAACCTTTGCCTTCGGAATGAGATGATCATTCGTTTCATTAGAAACCAATTATATCTTCAAACTTCCATGAAACACCTCTCTATTGCATCTGTATTGACGTTTTGAGTTGCACTGCTGGGCAACCCTTTTTCTCTTCTGTGGGTCTCAACCAGTCAAGTTGTCTTGATGGAATTTGCTGTCACTGCCTCTGCTGCTTCTTCTCGTCATATCACTAGTTCTTTTGACCCAGTGTGGTGAAAGGATTTTAAGTGCGCCTGAAAGAAGCTCGGTTCCTGACACATTGTTTTTAAAGTTCTATGGCATGCGAGTTTCCTCACGATGTTTTGATTCACCGTTTGAGAGCATAGTGCATATACATTTTTGGATCATCATCACCATCACCTCAGCCCTGCATCACCCTCACTGCTGGGGATAAACCTCCTTAATTTTATGCCAGCCATTTCTCAGTCATAGCTTGAGTTTAACACAGAAAAGTTTTCATTCTTCCGTCAATGTTGTTGGCGGTCCCTACCATTTCAAATCTTCACCACACTGAAGTTACGTGTGGCTGAACATCTGTATGTCTCTAGTTGATGGACGCAGGGAAGTGCATCGTAGGGCACGTTCGGGACATGCGTGACCAACGAGGCAATGGTTTTGACGTGACAACGTCCTAGAATTCGATGGAGCACCTACAGATTGGATGTTTTCAAGACAAGAGTGAATAGGTATCGTCGACCGCATCATCACTTAACAGCAGGTGAGATAGCGGTCAAACGCAAACCTATAAATTGTAAAAATAAAAGAGCCGGCTGCACGCACGAAAAAACATGACTAATACGGCGTTACCTCGCTGTGAGGCGTTCCATTTAAGGCTTGAAGTGCAAGCGAGAGCGCGGAGCGAGCGACAAAGAGGCCCATCCGGCCTCCGCGTTCGGCAGCGTTCGAGAATTGTGTATTTTCTTATGACGTTATCACGTTCAACTTTCGTCAGTAAACCGACTTTACAGACAACCGATTTTTTTTATAGGCGATGGTTACCACTTAACATCAGGTGGGCCATATGCTTGTTCCATCAGCTAGGTGTATAAAAAAAACACTTTTTTGAAATAACCAGAGACACGATAAAAAGAAGAATAGGCTTTTAGACAGTATGAATGCTTTGCATAATCATGCAGGGATCAGTCGGTATAAGCCTATGTTTTACAAAAACAACCAACCAAAAACGCCGGGGCTGCCTAAATAGGGACAAATTGGTGTGGGAATGTGTCCGCTGGTGATGAAGTAGACGTGAGTAGCATAACGACGCATAACAATAGTCCGTGATAGGTTTAGGTAGGTTTTAGGAACATACTATTTTTTACTTTACCAACATTTGATACTAGAATGCCATAACATCAGATTTTTATAAAGCTAACCGATGTAACAAGCATTTGGGTAAACATAACCTATAAAAAGGCATTGCTTTGCAGGTCAAGAATGTGCCCTACACACTATACAGTGCCCTGCGTCCTTTCTCTGTGTTACTTGACAAAAAAATGGTCGAGCTCTTACAAAAGAGCTGTACTATATTGATACCTGAGTCTATACGCTGTACCTATAAGGATTGCTCCGGTAACACTGCCAGCAATCCTATTAAGATTACACCAGCATTCAAAAATAAAAGTAGGTGGCTATGAGGATAGTTCGTCCAGTGTGACTATACAATCCATTGTTTACTTAAGGACATCGATTGAAGTCCCTATTGGCAAAGCGTTGGCACAACCAGTGCAAACACCGCGTTACAATGCAAATATGAACGATACCAATGGCTTGGCTGGCGTGAGATGCTTATAAATCTACTTGTTTTAGCACATACTCATCACCACCATCTATGAAGTTCACGGCTGGACAAAGTCTTGTCCAATACGTTTTCATTCCACTCCACTCAACGTGTAACAATCTAGTGTGACCACTCGTCGGCAAGATCATTTTGATGTGACAACGTCCTATAATTCGATGGAGCCGGCTGCACGCACGAAAAAACATGACTCATGCGGTGTTACCTCGCTCTGAGGCGTTCCATTAAGGCTTGAAGTGCAAGCGAGAGTGCGGAACGAGCGACAAAGAGGCACAATCGGCCTCCGCGTTCGGCAGCGTTCGGCATCTGTCTCTCTCCTACTTGAGTGAGCGATGCGTCCGCGTGGGCATCTGTATGACGTTGTCACGTTCAACTATCGTCAGTAAACCGACTTTACAGACAGCCGATTTTTTATACAATTTTGATGCTCCTTCACTTTCCGAGATCCTCACAATTTTGTCGGTTCATCAGACACAGGGTCTTTCTATGCTTTGTCTTCCGGCTTGTCACCATTCGAGAACCTTTATAATATATGGCCTGCCTCTTGCCACTGTATCTTGCCCATTTTGAAAGCTGTTTCGGTGACCTTTAAGTGGTGTAGCACACAGAAACACGACGCACTTCTCCAGTATCGATGTATCTTTCTTCTATTAGTGTCCTTCTGTTTTATTCGTTTATTGTGCATAAATAAATGTCTATTTATTTTTGCCTTGAAGATATTTCAAATGTATTGGTAGCGGTCAGGAAAACATGACATCGGAAACATAATTTTGAAAATCCTACGTACCTTCGTATTCTTTCATTATTTTATGTAAAACATTGCAAATGTAAAGTGATTCTTTTTTTAGCCTGACGACTCCAATAAAAACGTGACCCCTCGTTTACGGGACAATCCTTTTATACCGTGGAATAGCCCATGAAAGAGTTCATTCAATCCCCATATAATATACCTACTGATGGTTATAGGGACCCACGTGCATACGCGAGCATCAACTAGTTCATATAATTGGGCGCCTCAGGTGCCAATTAGGGCGACATGTTTCTGGGTAATAATTTCTTATTTTTACACAATTCTGATATTATCATTATCTGATATTATAATACATCTGAATACTGGGATCACGATTATTATTCCCTGACAGGGAATCCCCTCAGATCTTTTGGATTTATTACTTAGAGATTAGATATTATGAGGTAGTATACCCCGAATTCCTACTAAAGATCCTTTGAGGTACGAGAAAAACTGTGCTAGTATGAATGTTGTCATTTTTATACATTTACAAAAAACATATATAAAGTTTTCGCATATTTTGGGGTTCTTATCATTTTAAGAAGTGACTCCGGGACTTAAGATTTTAACACACCGTAGACTCTGCAGATAATTTTTTAAAGACTTCGAATTTCGAAATAAGAAATTGAAAATTACCATACACTTTTTAAACTCCTTACTGTCACAGGAAAGACGGCATAAAGCCTTGCACACATCGAAGCAATCTGCAATAGCGATCAGTGAAACGCTGTTCGATATGACAGCGATATTGGCAGCGTTTCACTGATCGCCGCCATCACCATCACCTAGATGTGCGCAGGCCTTAACAAGTTTTTTTGCGTGCCACGCTGGCTGGAACATAGTGTCAAAAGCCTATGAACCACCGAAACCATTTCACACGCGCGCATCCTAGTCAAACCAATGACTTTTCTTCCCTATTGTAATGGGTTTCCAACCTCCTTGGATTTGATCCTTGGACACAGCTAAATCTACATAAGAAAGGATTTGGCCGCTGTCAGAGTTTAAATTGCAAGGGAGCAAAAACGGCAAAAGCTATTGAAGCTCCTCGTGTTTTTGCAGTAAATACATCTTGGAACATTCTTGCAGCTGAGATATTTCACTAAAAATAACACCTAGAAGGTCTGACTCCGCGCGTTGTTATAATAAAATAAAAATAAAAATAAAATAAAAAGCCTTTTATTTCTTGCCAGTTACAAAAATAAATTTTTAGTTTCTGCTTATTCTAAATTTCCTTAATCTATAGTTAGTACGTAAGTATAAATGTAGTAAGTAGGTATTTGTTTGTTTTTATTCTTCCCTTACTCCACATTAGCAAGAACCCTTTCACAGGTGAAGGCCTCCTCCAAAGATAGCCATTCGTCGCGGTTTTTAGCTGTTTGGAGCCACTGCGGGCCCGCCGTCTTCATTATATCGTCTTCCCACCGTGTGTAGGGTCTTCCTTTTCCCCGCTTCCCTGGTGGGCCCTTCCATGAAGTCACTCTTTTGGTCCATCTATTGTCTTGAAGACGTGCAACGTGTCCAGCCCATCTCCATTTTTGCTTTTGAGCATAGCATAGTGTATTTTTCACTTTGGTAATTTTACTTATTTTTGCGTGTCGTATTTTGTGTAGTTTCTTTATGTTTAGCATACTTCGTTCTATTCCTCGTTGGCAGGTAGTGATTTTATTTTTAATTTTAGATGTAAATTTCCAGGTCTGGCAAGCGTATGTCAAACACGGTAAGAGAACCGATGTCATCACCTTCGTTTTTACATGTATCGGCATGTTGCTCTTGAATATATCTTTTAGGCTCCAGTATTTGTTCCACGTAAGTTGTATTCTTCGCTCTATTTCCAGGTCGTTGTGTTTTTTGTGAAATCCAATTTGTTTGCCTAAGTATATATAATGGTCGGTATATAAAAGAGGCTCGTTTCCAACCACAATCGGTCTTTTAATGTGGTTGGTCATTGCCATTGTTTTGGTGAGATTCATTTCTAGGCCTACCCGCTTGCTTGCCATGTCGAGTTGTTCAATCATTTGTTGCAGTTGGGAACATGTTTCCGACAACAATACCAGGTCATCTGCGAAACGTAGGTGATTGAGTCGATTGCCTTGTATTTGTAATCCATGTCCTTTCCAGTCTAATTGGCTTATAATTGATTCCAACACAGCTATAAATATGATTGGGGATAGCGGGTCGCCTTGTCTTACGCCTCTTTTAACGGGAAAGCTCGGCCCAGTTGATTCCAGTTTGACTCTGCTGGTACTGCAGTTGTATATGCTTTTGATTACTCGTATGTAGTCGTTTTCCACTTCTTGATCTTTTAGCGTTTTCCATATGCTAGCATGTGATACTGTGTCAAAGGCTTTTTGGTAGTCGATATAGGCTATGTATAGTGGTCTTTGCTGTTCCTGGAATTTTTCGATGATTAATTCTAATGTGTGTATATGGTCGACCGTAGAGTAGCCCTTTCTGAAGCCCACTTGTTCAACAGGCTGATGTACTTCTAGCGTGGTACTAATTCTCTGGTTAATTATGGTGGAGAATAGCTTGTATAGGCTTGGTAGTAAACTTATTGGTCTGTAGTTGCCTATGTCTTTTGGGTCACCTTTCTTATAGACTAGGATAATATTAGATTCTGACCATTGTGTTGTTGTTGTTGTCCTCGTTGTAATATGTTGTGGGTTTTAGAAGTGCGATTTGAAGTTTGGGCACGTTGTAAACTAAGTTTAATGGCATTTATTAGTTTATCGTGGTAAGTTTGTACTGATATGGTTTCGTCCAATTCTAGTGTGTTACTAAGGTGAGTAATTAGACTTTCTTTATAAGTATGTATTTCTTTGTCGGTTTTCAGAGAGCAGGTTTGATTGCTCATATATCCGGCTCTACTCTTTTTGGACATATTAAGCCTTATTGTTGCTCTTATTGGTCTGTGGTCTGAAGGGTAAGTTAAGCTTAAGACTTCTATATTTTGGAACATATCTGGTCGGTTAGATAAGACATAGTCTATTTCATTTTTGTGTTGTTTGTTTGGAGACAACCAGGTCCATCGTCTTTTTAGTTTTTTCTTAAAATATGTGTTCAAAATTGCCAGTTTGTTCTCAAACGCGAAGTCTATTAGTCTCTGTCCTCTTTCATTTCTTAAGCCGTATCCGTTTGGTTTCATTATAAGGAACTCATCGGGTCTAGGTTGCCCTATTTTTGCATTAAAGTCTCCCATTAGTATGAAGACTTTATGTGCTGCTTGTATGGCCTTGTCTATCGTTTTGTAGAAAAGATTGAGCTCCTCATCTTTAGCTGCTTCTGTAGGAGCATATACTTGGATGATGGTTAAGTAGCTTCCTTGTAAGTTTAGGTTCAGTAGCGCAACTCTTTCTGTGAGGCCTGTAAAACTTTCCACATTTCTTTTGAGTCGCTTATTTATAATGAAGCCTACACCATACTGGCCTGGTGTTGACCCTATGTGACACAGTATAAAATCGTCATATTCTTCGATTTTGTTGCCCATTCGTCTCATTTCAGATATGCCAATAACATCGTATTTTACATTATTTAGTGCTTCATTTAATTCGATTAGGCGTTCATATGATGATAATGATCTAGCATTGTAGGTGGCTATATAAAGTTGAGTGTTTGTGTTTGAATCTTCTGTTTTCAGGTTTATTGATTTCTTTGGAGGGTTTTGGTCGTACTCTTCCACGGTGACCAGCCGGATTGGAAGATGTGGTTTGTGTGTTTTATTCTGATCGTTGTTGATTACGTGGGAGGGGGGGTGCTTTGATTGCTATGTGTTTTTTTCTTTGTTTTCCTGCAGTGTTTTCGTGCTGCTCGTATTTTTGGATACTAAAAAATTCAGCATACCGTGTTTGAGAACTCCTTCTGAGATACTTGATGATCTTTGCACCTTTGTTTGAGCGGGCAAAGCTTTATTCTTTTTGTTGGTGTGTGAGTTGTGGTCCGCACTGTGGGTTTGGGAGTTATTTTTAGGAGATATTGGTAGAGTTCTTTTTTTGCTACCTGCAGTGGTATCAGGTTTGTATGTGTCAGGAAGTATGATCATCCTGTCGTACTTTATGACAGCCTTGTTGCCCTTCTCCCTTTCTACATTTACCTGCTCTTGCAGTTGCTTTCTTATTTCTAGTATATTTTGTGGGAAGTCTTCTTTTAAATAGTATGGGCTGCCATTTAGCATACTTTTTTGTTTAAAAATATCAATTTTTCTTCCAAGTGTTGTAAACGTCACTGTGACCGGGCGGGGCCTATCTCCTTTTTTACCCAATCTTCTGGCTGCCTGTATATCTCTGCAGTCTAGCTTTATAGAAAAATGCTTGTCTATGAAGTCAATGATATTGTTCTCTAAATTTGAGTACGACTTCTCGTTTTCCTCCATGCCAAAAAAGACAATGTTTCTTTGTCTCGCTTCTTTTTCTAGAAAGTACAACCTTTTTTCTTGGTTATCTACTCTTCCACTTAAATTATCGTACTTATCTTCCAATATTCTAAATTTATCTTCCAATATTTTAGTAACATTCTCTGTTACCTTTTCTGTCACACTTTCACCGGTTTTTAGGATTGTATCTTTTTGCTCGTCCAGATCCCTCTGTATTTGACGAATTGCCGCCATAAGTTCTTCCATCGCGTAGTATCACGTATATTTTTCAATTTTTATTCAACTCTGTAGGCAACGCCCTCTAGCGGTGTATGGTCTAAATTACTCTCAACAAGCCGGCGTCCACTGTTGTATTCAAGATGTAGAAAAAAATAAAAAAAATTTTGCAAAAAGTTTTTTAAATTCGGAGATTCGAACCAGGTAGTCAAGGCCGCTTCTTACTGGAAATCGGGTGTCTTACTACTGTGCCAGTTTAGTTCATATATGACCTGACGAATTAAAGGGCCAGCTTGTTGTGTGAATTTTTAGTGTCCGAGCAAACGTTAGTTCAAAAAATCTATTTTTTGCAACCACCGTCACTTGAGAGAAAATAATAACAATGTGAAAATTACACTTTTTATCAAGGTTTGCAATGAATGAGCATAATATTCACGTATTAAAAAGACTTCCGTAGATCTTTAGTGGTGCCCGTTTATATAACTTCACTTTGTTCACACTTAATGTTGTATTTGTTTGGGAATTTTGCACTTTAGTTATTGCACTGATTCTTATTTTGTTATGGTCAGATTTCACGAGATAACACTCTCACTGCCTAATTAGACGATGATACACACGTTGAACACTGTTTCACAAGGATCTGATACGATTTTACAATTTAAAAGATTTTTCGTTGAAGAGACGATGTTGTTTGCACGACTGCAGCGCCCTCTCTCCGCGCGTTGTTAATTGTATGCAAATATTTCAACCCTGCAGCGGTTCTGTTGGTTGGTTCTGTAAATAGTTGAATATTCAACTCAAACTGAAAACCGAATATTACTTCTACTATCTCATCGTCATCATCATTTCAGCCCGGTATCACCCACTGCTGGGTATAGGCCTCCTTCATTTTCTGCCAGCCTCCTCTGTCCTGTGCGTCTCTTGTCCAGGTGTTTCCTCCGACCCTTACGATGTCGTCGACCCATCGCGCTTTCGGACGCCCCAAATTTTTTCGGCCTGACTTCGGACACCATTCAGTCAAGGCCTTACTCCACCGGCCATCACTACGCCTAGCCACTACTACTACTAATATTTAAAAATATGCTAACAAACCGAATATTACTACTTACTACTACTAATATTTAAAAAATATGCGAGTAAACCGAATATTTTGGATGTCTGTAATACTTTTGCAAATATAGTTTATGTAAGATCAATATTGACACCTCAATTGGCCTTCGTAATTTAAAGCGTACAGTCGAAGAAAAAAACGGGTTTTTACTAAAATATCCAAGTCTGTAGTTAGGCTTAGTAATTTGAATAATTGTGAAAATTAGCCAAATCACATGATTCAAACCAAATTTAATTAATAATTATTATCAAACTGATCATGCTTGCATAACGAACAATACAAGAAAGAAAGAAAAGAAAAAATAAAAAAAAATATTTACAATAAACAGGCCTTTGCATCTAATAAAGATGATTTATATAGCGTCAGGGGCAACTGGTGTTTAATCATATGCCCCTATTTACGGGACGATAATAGTGCCTGGGACAGGATTTTAGATGGAATAGGCTTGCCCATCACCTAGAGTTAGACTATCCTCAAGATTATCTGGAAGATATCGCTTTTAGTGATAAGACCGCCCATTATATTCCACTTGATATTTTTCTGTATTCCTTTGTAAATTTTATGTGGTGTACAATAAAGTATTTTCTATTTAACTATCTATCCTGACAGCTAAGTCGGCTTAATCGCAGAAAGCAGAGCTACTACCAACTGAGCTATGAATCAGTACCCAAAGTCCCAGTGCATTTACATCATTTCGTTGCCAAATGTTGTTTTAGTTTCGCCTACGTGTCTCTCTCTTTTGCATGGAAAAATGATGAGACAAAAACTCTAACTACGTAACGTATGTTTGCTGTCTCGTCTTTTCTCCGTACAAAAGACAGTGACACGTAGGCAAAACGAAAACAACATTTTGGTAACGAAATGTGGTAGCAAAACTCGGTTTTCGGGTACAGAGCCCGAAGTCCCAGTGCATCTACAACATTTCGTTACCAAATGTTGTTTTCGTTTTGCCTATTTGTCTCTGTCTATTGTATGGAGAAAAGATGAGACAACAACTCTAACTACGTAACGTATTTTTGCCGTCTCATATTTTCTCCATACAATAGAGAGAGACAAATAGGCGAAACGAAAACAACATTTGGTAACGAAATGTGGTAGCAAAACTCCGACTTCGGGTACAGAATATCTTTATTAACACAGATGTTAGTTGGATTATTTTCCCTAATAGTCTTCCCACTTTTTCCCCAACAGTACTCACTCCTACACTAAACTTATGTCGTATGAAGTCATCGGTGTAACATAGTTTAACAAACAGTCACTACACAGCCTACACGCGGTATGTCGCGATTCTGTTTGATCAGATGTAGTGCATGACTGTGTTTGATCATGATCAAACATATCCACTGACTATATATTATCAAAAGATTTGATCTGCCACCCATTCTTCTTCTTATCGTGTCACTGATTCTTTCAAACCAAGTGTGGTGAAAGGATTTTAAGTGCGCCTCAAAGAGGCTCCTTTCGTGCACTTGACACAACACATATTTTCGAACTTTATAGGTTATACGATATGCCGATGCCGGTCTCCTCACGATGTTTTCCTTCACCGTTTGAGACCACCCATTAAATGGTATTTTTTGGAATGGAATACTCATTTTTGAAGTAGGTACCTGTATAGTGTTGTGTATTGTCCGCAATATTTTTTTATTAACTTAGACTCTCCTCTCAGTTCAGTTGGTAGTAGCTCTGCCTTCTGCGCCGTAGGTCGTGTGTTCGTCCCCACCGAGAACAAAAATTTGCAGTTCATTGTTAACGACAGCCCGGAGGCAAAGATTTGTTACATATTTTTCTATGCCAGGGTTGCGTTTTAAGGATGCCGCTAATAAACCCCCATTGTGTGGTGAACACAGGTATTTGCTCTCTGTCTGGGTGTTATATTGTATTCTAAGTACGTATTCACAAAAAAATGTATATAAGTAATAAATCGGCTATCTGGTTCCCATAGTACAAGTTTTGCTTAGTTTGGGGCTAGATACTGTTGTGTGGATTGCCCACACTATTTATATATTTTTTTATAACTCTCATAAAAATGAATAAAATAGTACTTAGCATAACAATTTGTGCACCCATAAACTGAATTCATCTGGTGTCCTTTCAAATGTGTACCCTATTCTGGCCTTTCCCAACTAACCAGATTGACCTTGAGACTTCCCGTCCAAGACAATAATACTTAGGCTAGTGGACCGTTATCCATTATTTATACTTATTACCTAGACCTTATACAGAGTATGTGTTACTACTTACAAGTGATGACATACTCTCTTGCGATTGGCTTTATAAAATGGTTCAAGGTCACATAATGCTCAATGTTGAACTAATAAATTGTAGTTTAAAAAACTAAAAAAACACGCTTTTATAACTATTTGAATTAAAAAGTTAAAAATAAAACTGTAATAATAATAATCAATTGAAAAAATTATATTATTGTACAAAAAGCGTGGGGGGCGCATAGAATACAATATAACACCCAGAAATGAGCAAACATCTGTATTCACCACACAAATATTGGTTATCGGTGAGGATCGAACCCACGACCTACGGCGCAGAAGGCAGAGCTACTACCAACTGAGCTGGCCAGTCAAATAAGTCTCCCCGATACTTTGCGAGGTAGAACGATTTATATTTAGATACAGGATACTTGATCCTTGTATTCAAGTAGGTGTGACAAAAGTTTATTACACTGCTTGATTACCCACATACCAGACAATGTCTAAGCGTGCTCAATTGGTAAGCGAGTGGGTTCCGCACAAAATTGTTACAGATATGATGCGAATGAATAAGAATGCTTTAACAAAACCATTCCGGTTGAAGTGGGTGAGCAATTACTTGCATTGTTCTGGAATGTTGTAGTGATGTCATAGTAGCTCGTTTGTTCTTACGAACGTAATTGGATCGTTAATTGATTATTGTGGTTTATTGAACTGTGAGATACTCAATTTAATTTATTTTGAAAATGGTTTTAATATGCAATTATGTAAAGTTGCTTTGATGTTTTTCTTGTTTAAAATTCTGTCTAAAAACATTGTTTTGAAGTTTGTTAGTCATCACAATGGCCCCTTTATAACTTGTTTCTTCTTCTGTTTAGACATTTGTCTTGTTGAGAAATTATTTGAATGATATGGAAAAATTTAAACAAAAAGTTTCCGGGGTTTTATTACGATGTGTTCAATAACCATAATGACAGAAAACGTCATAAGGATCTGCGTTCTCATTATTAAATGGACGAAATAAATTAACAATAATTCCTCATCTACGCTCATCCATTTACGATCGATTTTCAATTTTCATAAATTCCGAATGCAATTCGACGTTTATCGTTATTGCATTGACCTTTATGCAACTGTAAGCTGTTAATGGAAACTTATAAATACCATGTCTGTCAAAGGTCGAGGTTTCAACTGCTGGGATTTAAAATTTACACGCGGAACCCTGAATGGATCGTGTCATGGTTACTGGACAACGTGCTTCGAATGACTTGATTTTAATAAAATTAACAATTTATATTGATAGATTTTGATCCCCAGGTACATTATTAGATATCACCTCAGATTCACAAAATACCTACCAGCAATATTACGTATTCAAGATTTTTTTTCTTAGGGTTTATTTTTGTAACTAAAGGCCTGCGCACACTTTAAGTTGCTGGCGTCGTCGGCAATCAATGAAACGCTGTCAAATTTGACAGCGATGTTTGACAGCATTTCACTGATTGCTATCGCCAGCGACCTAGGTGTGCGCAGGTCTTAAAGGGTTTTTCTATTATCTGCTTTTGCAATGTTTATGTGTTTGTTGCAGGTATGTTGACAAAGGATCAAGAATGGTCACAGAAAGCAACAATGGTCTTATGAAATACTGCTTTAGAAGCATGAGCTTCTGGCATGGTGAAGTATACCCGATTAGAAATATTTTACTATTTTTATAGCTCTGTACTTTTTACCTAATTTAGTACTTTTTATACATTCGCGATCGTAACACATACTAAATCTATTCCATGGGTATATCGCGTATATTAGGTTTATTTTCCCGAAGTTTCGGCTACGTTGCAAAAGTCGTGACTGGACTAGATGTATATAAATTTTTTTTGTATTTTTTTGTTTTCATACAAGTCTAACTTGTACTCATGCTCATACTATTTATTGAAATTACACATTTTGTAACATGGTGAGGTCTTAAAGTTAAAAATGGTGAATACAAAGTTTAAGGCATTAGCAATATTTTTGGAGTGGAACCAGGCAGAATTTGGAAAAAATAAACACAAGCTAGCTTTTATGTTGTATTGTGAATTAAATTAAACTTTTAAACATAAATTGGCTCGTTTTTCAATCAAGCCTAAAAATAAAAAATTGTAGAACATGTTTTAAATGACCTATAACTAAACTAACTAGATAAAACCTTCAGCTAATTACGAAACTCGTAAAGCACATCCGGTGTCAACTCAATTTCCAATGGAATTTATATCGCTATTCATAATTTGCGTTTGATATGCACAATAAACTATTTTGATTCAATTTTATTGAACTGTAAAACATTTCCAGCTGTTGAAGTATAAGACATAGACATAGACATTTATTTATTTACTAAATACGCACACATAAACCAGTAAAAAACGAGGACACTAAAAGAAGAAAGATACAAACAATACATCGATACTGGAGAAGTGCGTCGTGTTTCTGTGTGCTACAGCAGCAAAAGGGCCTTGACTCAGCATAATGCCTAGCTCCTGTGAGGAAGCTATGCGCTGGTATTCTGTCAAGACGTGTATACTGTATAACCCGTTTCATGGTAGTTATTTAAGACGAAGAATATTTCGTAACGAAGGATTTTTTTCTTAGTTCATAACGGTTACAAACTACTTAATAAAAAGTTCTGTCATTCAGTTTTTTGCTTAGTTGACTGCAGGAAATAACCACCCCCCCTTCCCATATCTGAGGGATATGCGTAAAATAATACCATAATATTGAAGGTTATCTGGAAGAGATCTTCAGCGATAATACACCCATTGAACGTTACTATATTTTAAAATTATTTTAACTTGTTTTTCCATTGTTCGGTCCAAGTATGCGATAAAGAATTTTCTATTCTATTCTATTGATGATAGGATGAAAGGTAAGAAAAATCACTACGAACGAAACCTCGGAAATTCCACTCAGGATGTAGCTAGTTACCGTTTTCTATAAAATATGAACGTTAATAACGTTAGGTATCGCTCCGGCTAGTTTATTGAGTTTTCAACGGTAAAGACTAGAAACAGGAAGTTACAAGAACCTAATTACCTGTAAATTCTGTTATGACGAAGGTAGTTCGACGTTATTCCTCGTAGTAAAGTCATCATCACCTGCAGGCCTACCACAAGCTCTGTCTGGCTCGGTCTATGGCTCTGGAGTCTGTGTGAGTGTTGACTAAATAAATCATACGTCGAAACGTCACACACACAGTATAGTACACTGGTGAGCACTCACACAGACTCTAAACCAGAGCCAGACAGAGCTTGTGGTAGGCCTACTGAAGAGGTCTACAGCAGACATAGGCCTGCTATAAATTTCCAGGAAGAATGATTCTGTGCCCTCGTTGTCCACTGAGGGATCTTTACTATGTCTTCAGTCTATCGGGTGAGGAGACGTCCTAAGCTTCGTCTTCTGGTTTGAGATCACCGTGATTCATAAGAAATACGTTCTACTAAGGAATTCATATACTACACCATGAAGTTTACAAAATCCTTGGTCATAACCAAATATATACAAAAAAACTTTTAAACGTAGAACCAAACGCATTTTTTTATTGGGCCAGCAGCACTAGCACACGGGGAGGATAAGTTGTCTTTCCACCTTTTTTATCTACTTGACAGTAGAAATAATTCTCCTATCAACCTTACATAGCACGGCAACAGGGATAAAATGTTTCCACTTGACGTTTATCGTGGACATTATGTATTGCTATTCCCGCTTCATAGCATGGACTAGGGAAAACGTGGATAAAATCCTCTCCGTTTGACGTAAGACAGAGAATAACTATCACCTAACTTTGAAGGTGGGTATAAAGTCTATTTCCTCGTTTACAATATATCGCGAGCATTTTATAATATTCGTTTGTCCCAACAAATGGAAAAACATCAAAGAAAATTACATAGGAGGGCTCTAAGAGATGCTAGTAATCCTACTAGGTGCACTACCTACTAGGTATAACGCTGGTCCGTGACGCCGGAGTACAAACAAAGGCAGCCACTGCGGTGAACAGCATCATAATTTTTCAAGTGAATTAAAACAACAAACAACAACAACAATATAGCAACATACAACATTTCCACAACATAGATTTAAAATAGTCATAAAAAGAACGAATAATATTGATGGTTGATGCGACAATAATGATTAATTTCTTATAATGACAACAATAAAATAGGAAACCTTCGAAACGCTATTCCCACCGCCTTTCCCCGTGGATACGCTATCCACTGGCGAGGCCAGCCTAACGATTCCAACAACAAGGCTCGATTGAGTGATCGCTGAATCCGCGTTCCATTTTCAAACAAAAATTTACAACTCGCATCGATTTACGCGAGTGCTTGAGTGATTTGTGTTGCTAGAATCGACACGCCCAGCTCGGAGGTCGGATAAAACTGACATTCCCGGGATAACTTGTCCTCCCCGTGTGCTAGCCAGGCTGGTCAGTCCCACTGCTGGGCAAATGCCTCTCCCCTTTTCTTCCACATTTCTTAATAAAAATTTCATTCTATTCACCGATCTTTTAAAGCCTGCGCACACCTAGGCCGCTGGCGTCGGCGATCAGTGAAACGCTGTCAAATTTGACAGCGTTTCACTGATCGCTACCGCCAGCAAACTAGGTGTGCGCAGGCCTTTACGTCATAGCGATGTTCTAAGCTACATCTTACAACACAATCTGTGGTGTGAAACGGAATGCCAGCAAGATTCCAACAATGGGTTTCCTGCACCATGTATGGACAAAACGGCGGAGGTCGGGAAACCGGTCGGCTGATGTCGCTATCTGAACGGTACAACCAACTCGGGACTGTAGATTATTGCTCTAAATTGTATGATATCTCATGATAATAAAAATATCGTAAATCGGGGAAAATGTTGCAAAATATTGGAAAATTGGAAGGTATTCCAAACAAGATGACAGGCATGCAAACGAAGTATTAAAGGCCTGCGCACATCTAATAACCCCTTCCCACCGGTGTGTGATATCGCGCACGGAAGCGGATCAGCTCGCACGACACACCATGGGAACGGTCTCGTGCGCGGAGGTGAGCGGTAGCACAGGAGCCCTTTCTGTGTGCGTTGCCGTGCGTCGTCGTCGGCTGTGCGTGATGATCTGCAGAACCACGCACCGTAGGAAGGCAGCATAAGCGATGCCGATGGCGGTAAGTGAAACGCTGTCAAATGTCTCTGTCATATTTGACAGCGTTTCACTGAACGCCATCGCAGATCGCGTAGCTGAAACAAATTATAAAAAGATATAACCGATAAGATGAATATTCTCAGAACCTGAAAACGGCTGCATAGATTTCTATCAAACATGGCTAAGAACAATCTCAGACCTCAAAAACAAAGCATTCAAAAGTTGAGACCTATGTCCAGCAGTGGACTTCTTCAGGCTGATAATGAATAATGAATGAATGACTCAGTACAAGTTCGTTTGACCGACTCTTGTGGCGGAGTCTTAATGCCGCCTTAAAGCCCCGTCGCGAGTTTAGGTCCAAAAGCTGCAAGAACGAAGCTCGAACGAACCGAAGCACAAAAGAGCTTCTAATGTAACAAATTCTGTGTAAGATCGTCAGTCAATGACGTTACCCTTCATACCTAGTGGAATATTCTAGTCTGTTAACTGCATAATAATAATAATTTCTGCTTCGTTATTTTGATGAGAGCACCAGGGCTGGACTCTGACCTGAAAGAATATTTGTATTTATTTCTCTCACTTAGACTAAGGCAAAAGGACAACATTAGATCTAGTAACATAGATGATATAACTAAGCTTCAATTGAGAACTGAATCCCAAGGAGATTTTAAATTAAAGATTAAAAAAAAAGAAGATGAATAAGCCCTGTTTACAGTGACCATTAGGTGGGCCGTAAGCGCATATTATTTGTCTATCTTTTACAATAAAAAAATCTAACTAATTACTAAAATATCCAATCAGAGACAAAAGAATATATATTTATATATTCTTATTTGTCCTATTTGACAGCAATATTTGACAACCTAGATGTGCGCAGGCTTTTAGGGCCGTATGCAGAAAGAATGCTTCATTGAAACAGTTCCATTAAAAAGTGACAAAAAATCTATGCCTCACACTCAAGCATTATTATTTCTAATACGGATCTGAGACTGTATTTAGAGTATTTCAAACGTATTACTACAATAACAAATCAGAGACTGCGACTGTATTTAGAGTATTTCAAACTAATGACAACACTAATAAATCAGAGACTGCGACTGTATTTAGAGTATATCAAACTATTTACTACAATAACAAATCAAAGACTAAATCCTCCCCTTCGCTATCGCTCAACGTTACCAACTGTTGACTCACGCGAACTTAATGTAGCTTTGCAACTATGCAAATGAACTGTTGCTTTTGAAAGTGAACATTCAGATTATTACAGTCTGTGCAACTGTGCATACTGTACTTGTAAGTACACAAAACTTTCAAAGTTATCCTTGCGATTCAAGTGAATTGGTTATTTAATATGAATAGGAATTCATGTATTAAATCCTCACCGAGAACAAAATATTTATGCGGTGAAGATGTTTGTTTTCTGTATGCATGACCATACTCATACTCATATTATTTATTGCAATTATTATGTTACATGGTGAGGTCTTTAAGTTAAAAATGGTGAATACATAATAGGCCCTAAAGTTCAGGGCATAGCAATATTTGGAGTGGAAGCGGGCCGAAGTCTGAAAAATAGATAAATTAAAAGCTAGTTGTTATTTTTATATTATGAAGTCAATTTAATTATTATTATAACGCATGTCCATGTTCTGCAGTTCACCCCTTAAACAACTTTCAAACCTTTCAAATATATTCATAGGACTTCTTATTGGTTTAGGCTCTGCGTCAACCAGCTAAATTAAACTTTATTATTTACACTTATGCTTTTTTTAACTAATCGATGGAACAAGCCTAAAATATGACCAACCTTATGTTAAACGGCATCGTAGGTCACGCACGTCAGGAACGTGTTCCACGATGCACCGCCCTGCGTCCATCAACTTGAGGCATACAGATATTCAGCCTCACGTGACAGTAATTTCCCGCAAAACTAAATCCAAAATTATAGTTATACCTACTGATACCCTTATTCAATGACACGTGCAACAGAAAAACCTACAAGGCATGGCCAGCTGACATTTAATGACACGTGTGAACGCCGCTTTACACTGACCGTATGACCTGACCTTTAAGGTTGAATAATACCATCCGTATTCTCAGCCGTTACTCATATTTTCCTCAACTCTTATGATACTGACGTTATTTCAGATGTGGTGATGTTGGGTGAATGGAATTCCTAAAAAATAACAAATAAATAAAAAATCTAAAGGTCATGATCTTTTATTGAGTAGCTAAGATACTTTTTAACAGACTTAAAAAAAGAGGTTATCTATTTGGCTGTATGTTTGTATTTTAAGATATGGGTGTACCCTTATTGTAGTTAAAGTTGGTTCTATAATTTATTTAAATCAGATAATTTTTTCATAAATAAATAATTATTTACAACCTTTATAATAACAGAAACGTCAGTGTTTAAAAATATATTTCATGCATGACATGACCGACACTCCTATTATTTTAAGGTAATTAAGTACGTACTGTAATTAAGTTAATTTCGCAAATGGGTTACTGTAATTTACTATCAAGGGCAACGGTAACCTACTTGACACTAGCGGTCACCCACCCGTGACCATGTGTTGCTTAACGATAATACGACTTACCGATAACCCACCTGATTTTTAATTTTTAATGATTTTTAGTGTTTACTACACTACACTGTACACTAAATGAAATCACAAAGATTTTCCCATCTGATTAACCCACTTGATGTTAAGTAGTAAGCATCGCCAACAAAGCATTGTCTTTTAGATCACGCTCGTTAAGAGGGCATCACACAGGCGACTCTCCATACAAACGTAGTCCCCTATTTCCTCCCTGGATAATGCCTCTAGACTCTAGAGTCAGAGTAGAGAGAGAGAGTAGAGTAGTAGTCTAGAGTCTAGAGTAACCATTTTTTCTCATAAAATCCAGATGTATACGTGCTCGTATGTTTTCCTTTTTTTCAGAAACTTATTGATAAAGAAAATATGACCCTAATATGATTT
This sequence comes from Thera obeliscata, assembly GCA_947578465.1. Classification (NCBI taxonomy): domain Eukaryota; kingdom Metazoa; phylum Arthropoda; class Insecta; order Lepidoptera; family Geometridae; genus Thera; species Thera obeliscata. The sequence goes on along the minus strand of OX387912.1, from coordinate 12,897,078 downwards.
ATATGAAATATGAATTGGAGGTGATATTTTCTTTATCAATAAGTTTCTGAAAAAAAGGAAAACATACAAGCACGTATATATAGGCAGAGGCAGAGGCAGAGGCACGTATATCTAGAGGCATTATCCAGCGAGGAAATAGGGGACTACGTCTGTATGGAGAGTCGCCGGTGTGATTCCCTCTTAAGAACGTGCCCTACGATGCACTCGCTTACGTCCATCAGCTTGAAGCATACCTCAGCCAGCATAGTTCAGCCTCACGTGCATAACTTCCCCGGCAGTTGACATTACATCATGTCAAATCACTATTTTTCAAAGAGGTGCGAAACTACACAAAGGAGTTCGATATAGATGCACAAATAAGGTTTGAATACTCTGCTTCTTCTTGTCTTGTCACTAGTTCTTTCAAACCAGTGTGGTGAAAGGATTTTAAGTGCGCCTCCGAGAGGCTCATTTCGTGCACTTGACACATGTTTTCGAACTTTTTAGGTTCTACGATATGCCGGTTTCCTCACGATGTTTTCCTTCACCGTTTGAGACGTTTGAATACTCTGTTATGGCACTGTCAAACGGCATGTTAACTAAACGCCTGTTGTGTTTTCCGCGACCCAATTTAATTTCACAGTCCTTTTAACTTTGACACATGATGAGTTCATTTCATTTGACTGTGCTTCTGATTTTGATTCTTAAACCAGCCGTAAATGTTGTATTTGTTGTTGTATTTGGAGATAATGCTCTGTTAAATGTCAAAAACACGTAACTGACTCCAAACTATAAACAAAGCAATGAGGTGAAGTTCATTCCCCGGACTATTCTATAAAAAGCTTCGCATTTAGATTCGGAGTCAGGCTACGATTTTGGGGGCAACTCTGCAATACGACAGCAGGGGGTAATTCCCTTATACATCTTTTTTTATTACGGGATCCATATTTGTTATTAATATAGCTTAGCTTAGTTCGGTCTCATACATTTCACGCAAATGTTGTTCTCTATTATTGTAATGTAAAGGTTCATATTTAAAATGACTCGATTCAGTTAATTCTGAATTGATTGTCAAATAACTACGTGATTTACCCCCCAGAAGTTTAGCATTGACATTTTGAGTGAACTTGTATTCTTGCGTATACCAAAAACTTGAAATTCATAACATTTCATCTTTGAATCTAAGACTAAGAATAGACGAAACTGTAGGGTCGTATGAATTACTAATGGTAACTCACAAATCATGGTGAATATTACTTATAAAAACTGTCGTGTACTGTGAGTGTATGTAATCATTGTGAATATCGAATGAGTGTGCTCAAAATTTTCTTGAGTAACGGCTGAACATACGAGCGTAAAAGGACAAGCACCGCACTTTTAATTTTTAGGAAAACAAACAGAGTAACAATGTTTTAAAATAACAACTTGAAATCCTGATACCAATTTTTTTATTGTATATTATTTTAGCAAGAAAACTTATTTGAGGTTTAGAAGAAAATAAAAAACAATCGCGGCACTCCCGGAATGCAGCCAGAAGTAAAAAATTAGGCAATTAGGTACCTGACTCCAGCCCTGCTCTCATCGCTTTGAGGATATTTCGAGTCGCGAGACGAGTGACTTTTCTTTTATCAAAATTCCGTTCGGTTGGTGTTGTTATGGATTCCTTTTTGAAATCCGAACTCCGGTCAAAAGGCGAAGTGGATAAGCCTTCTCATACAAAACATTATAAAAGCTTGAAAGTTAGCGCGTTTCAGGAAACCAAGCTTACAGTTGCAAACTTTTAGAGGAGTTACCTTCTTAATTACTGCAAATATTACGTTACATCATCAAAACTGTTGATAAATTTTCAACTGCAAAGTTTTGATGAAGATCAAGTATTAGATAGCGGTTGCCATAGCAACGAGAAATGGAGCTCTTTGTAACTTTCAAAATAAGAACTCTGCTTTTGGAGTTTCTGGACTTTTCGGCACGTGTTCGAAGCTTAGCACGCAGATCGCGTGGATCTGCGTGCATCTACAGTCTTTCTTCCTTCTTATTTAATGGCATCTGTCCATTTTAGATCAATTTTGCCAGTGTCGAGTTAGGTTATTTTATTACATAGATAAAATACTTTTTCTTAAACATGCGCGGAAATATTGTCATTACTTTTGAATATAGAACACGCGAAGTATCATATTTACGTAGACTGAAAAACCAAAATCACTTCCCGGCGCGTTCTCGCTCCGGCAATGTTGTATGAAACGGTGTGCTGTTTGAATTTAGAACTCTTTCATCTGTCGTACACATTGCGTTCTCGTGGCTGTATAGCCACAGAAGCGTTTACCTTTCGGCACAAACTGTAAAAAAAAAAAATTGGCGGTAAAGCGGAGTTCGTTGTTATTTGGTATAAAAAAATAACCTCTTACACCACCACCTGTGATTATTTCCTTGCATTTTTTTAAGAAAAGCACTATATATGCCTCGGCCGAAATGGCAATTGCCTGTCTCGTATCATTGAAGGCCGAGCCGCAGGCGAGGACTCATAGCGAAACTCATACTCGACCTGCAATTGCCTATTTCGCTGCCTTTGCAATAATGTACTATTTCGTCAAGTCAGTCAGTCATAGACAAGTCGGCCCTATTACTTGGCTCTAAAAACAAATGATGGTCGTTTGTTTTCAAAACCATCAGAAGCATTTTCGATCAAATCAGAATATCACATAATACACTTTCATTCCAACTGCTAACACTTTGAGCTAAGACCTCAAGTAATGTTGGTTAAAATACCACCTAAATTACACAACAAAACTCAAAATAACACCAGAAAAACAGTTAAAATCAAAAAGCTATGTAACTTCCCAAAATGACAGAAGTCTTCTTAATGAATGGAATCAGTCAATTCGGATAATTTTGCCAATGTCACAGTGAGGATATATTACACTAGTGGCCTGTCCCGGCTTCGCACGGGTGGACATTTATTTTTTAAACACATAAATATAGCATATGTTACTCAAGGTGAATGTAGTTTTCCAATGGTGAAAGAATTTTTGAAATCAGCACAGCGGTGTTTGAGTTTATTCATTACAAACATACACACAAAAATACAAAAATTCTCAGCTCGGTTGGTTGGTAATAGCTCTGCCTTCTGCGCCGTAGAAAGTGGGTTCGATCCCCACCGAGAACAAACAGCATTTGTGTGGTGAACACAGAACCTCTTATGGGTGTTATAGTGTATTCTAAGTATGTAATCACAAAAAAAAGTATACTAGTATTAAATCAGCTATATGGTTCCCATAGTACAAGCTCTGCTTAATTTGGGGCTAGATAGTGCTGTGTGGAATTTAAAAAATTAAATCGGTTGCCTGTAAAGTCGGTTTACTGACGATAGTTGACCGTGCCAACGTCATACAGCTGTCCACGCGGACTCATCGCTCACTCAAGTATAGGAGAGAGACAGATGTCTAACGGTGCCGAACGCGGAGGCCGATTGTGCCTCTTTGTCGCTCGTTCCGCGCTCTCGCTTGCAATTCAAGCCTTAAATGGAAGGCCTCAGAGCGAGGTAACGCCGCATGCGTCATGTTTTTTCGTGCGTGCAGCCGGCTCCATAGAATTATAAGACGTTGTCACGTCAAAAAGTGACCTTGTGTAAAATGATGCATAGCAACTCGAAAAAATATGATTTTCTAAAACGCTAAGGCATCACGTGTCTAGTATTAACCATAACCAAACCGCACCTTGTAATTAACTAAACGCTCTCCATCACGCCAACATGAGTACAGTTATCGTCATTTGCTGTGGCACGGAAACTAACATTCAATTCGGAAGCTAACATGTTTGCGCGAAAGATACAGTTAGTGTGGTGTGTCGTAATATGAACGCAGACATTTCTAATTCTGAAGACCAAGTGAGGGTAGTTGCAACTGCGACTGCCACCGCTTCTCCACGGTAACTCCAATTAACTCTAGTCTGCCCGCGACGACGGCTGTTGCAACACAGTCGAAACTTCTGGAAATAATAAAGGTAATCGCGATAAATACCCGTGTTTTCCATTATAATTATGTCAACGAAAAATGTTACACTATAGGAATTTTACCAAAAGATGAAATATATATTTACAGATCCCTAATTTAAGGAATTTTATGCGTTATCCATTCATTGGCCCTTCTATATAATTTTTTGAAATATAAGAAGACTTCCATAAATGTATAATCGCTAGCGGTGATGCTTTGTACCACAGCTTCTAACATAACCATATTCGGGTGCAAGGCCGACGGGATACGTAATCGAATATTTCTAGAGATGATCCCATGGTGATGAGCAAATACACTACTCAACAAAGTCTAGGGAACAAGCAATAATACTTCAATTTTTTTGTGAAAACTCCTAAAAAAAAAGTACTGGGGGCTAATTCTCGGGCCGATCTCGATCATTTTGCAATTTTATTTTATAGCTTCTCTTCGAATAGAGAATGGATGATTTCCTTGAGTAATTCATCGACGACCCCATCGTAGAAGCCTCGACAGCTACGATATACGGAAAACGTAGAAAAAGTGCGAAAAAGTCGAGAAGAAGCAATAAAATAAAATAGCCGAGAATTAGCCCCCTGATGGGGCCTAATTCTCGGGCCGATCTCGATCTAATTTAGTTTTTTTTTATACAACTAAGTTAGCAAACAAGCATACGGCCCACCTGATTGAAAGCGGTTACTGTAACCTATGGACGCTTGCAACCACCTTTAGACCCTTTAAATATTTTAAAACCCCCTTTTTGAAGAACCCCATACTGAACTCCATAATATAAGTTATTCCTGGGAAATGACAGGATTGGTGACAGGCTTCATGTTTTAGTACTGCAAGCAGTGTAGTTTAAAATTTTTTTAGTCCTACGGCCACATATTTTTGGGGCTAGTCTAGCTAAGGTCACCAAATCATGTGCATGTCACACCTCTTACCTACACCTATCTACCTACTTGGGTTTCTGTCTATTATAGTTACCTTTCTAGTAAAATGCTACCAAATATGTACATCTACTAGGTATTATTATACTTACTTTTAGGCATAGATAAGATTCACTCGTACCTAATATCTAACTGACGTTGGGCAAATGAAAATTCATTTCATTTCAAGGTCAAAGATTGCTAGAAATACAAATTGTAGAAACGATTTTCAAATATAATAAGAGGTCATGCAATACATCTATATCTATTCATGCAATATAGATATTATTATGCGTAGTAATTGTATCTCTATCTCTCTCTCTATCTATATTTAAATTTACGAGGAAATGTCGTGAAAATATTTAGGAATCAAAATATAACAGCTACAACTAGGTAGGTTAATGGTGAAAAATATGGTAATATGGTCTTGATCCAGCCAGTGGTGAATCAAATGAAAATTAGATGCTAATAAAATATATTCAGCGCAATTTTTTTTAGATCAAAGATAAATTATAATATATTTTTTGGACTACTCGGAGGTCTAGGTCTAGGTAATCAATCAAAACTACGAGTGGTGTGGGTTTCACGAACGCAAAAAACTGTGATGTATAGTTACGTTTACTTACCGCAGACATTTTGATTTATGAATGGTTTTTAGGACATAATATGAGCTAGTTAACGTTATTAGCATGAATCGCCTCTCTGAGAACCTTACTGATATAGTTTTTACTATGCCAACCATGCAATAGGTTTTGCTACTCCCCGCTAGATGGCAGTGCCAGAATATTTGAAACACGCCTCCTTGGATAGTCGCGGAGGTTTCATGAAACATTACTAGCAATGTTTACAAAAATATAAGCTAGATGGCGCTGGTGCTAAAAAGTTATGTTACTACTATAATTCGGCCGTTCAGAGAATGCGTTCCTGACACGTCGCGATTGATCTGGCGACGTAACTTTGTAATGGCGTTGCAGTTACGATAAAAATATGTTTGCTGGTTGTTTACCGTTTTAACAATTGATGAGCATTAAAACAACATTATTATATCAATAATCAATGAATTTTATAATTTTGTGCCAAACTGAGTGTCAAATAACTTGTTATATATAATATTTTTCTAAATCTATACTGCGCTATTACAAGGTTATGTCAGCGCTTTATATTTGTAGTGCTGTACTAACTATGTGACTAACTGTGAATAACTGATCAAACTGTCAAACGCATTCTCTGAACGGCCGAACTATAGTTTACTTAGTAATAGGGGTACCAAAAATGATTTAGATATTAAAGTTATAATTACTCAAATTTAAATAAAGCTTAATTTTTTTTATTAAAAACTATGAACCTAGGTACCTAGATACTTAGAGAAGGATTTATAACCTCCAACATATATTTAGCACTTTTTAACATAAATTTAAACTAAATTCAATGAAGCAGGTACCTAGTAAGTAGGTACAGGTACCTAGTTGCACAGTCCATTGTTGGCACAGTCATGCTCAACAAAAAGTAGATTAAAAGTTTGTGTACCTACCTGATTATACAGGGTGTCACAAAAAGACAACCCCGAAAACTAAGGTTGCATAAATCAAGCAAGACTAAATCATTAGAATTATGTCTGAGGAAGTTCAAGTTAAGCGAGTTTAAAATTAGTGCTGCTCACCAAAATAACGTAAACAACCAGGTAAATAACCCACATGCTAAAAGTGGTACTAGATAAATAATTGAACTGATAAACTAGAACGAAAGTCTAAATAAGAGAAAACTGCATAGAAACCCCGACAAAAGCTAAGCACTTAAATTCAAAAAGAACAGTATTTTGTTACACCCTGCATAAAGTACACAAAGGAACAACGTTTCTCATCTTAAAATATTGCAATTGCATGTAGGCAAGTAAGTGTATTCTTTACGTATAAACAAAGCTCTTTGTCACACATCTATTTTTATTCCCGAATAAAGTCAGTGCCCTCAACATTACGAGTAATAAGGGCACGAAGGCCCAACAAGGAACGAGAGGTGATGCAATTTGTCCCCTCATTTACGGACGTATAGCCTGTTTGCATGGCCATAAAGAACCACACCTTCAAATCACCCCACCAGCTCGCCACCCTACCCAGATCCCCTGTTCTGTACACTTTGTGGTGAGCAAAAGGTCAGGTCAATCTAGTTGTCCACCTATTGGCAGGCCAGGTGGACGTTAGACTATTGAATCGTAACCTTATAGTAAAGTGTCACGGTGAAATCTCATTTCATCCTTCGCTCAGCAAACTATCACACAATGGCTTGGAAATGAATATTTTGAAAGCCATAAAGAAATTCGTAGTTCGTCGCTCTAAAAATAAAACGAACAAAATGCGAAGAAGGAGGGAATCTGTCGTCACAGTCTACAAAAAAACGACGAAGTTCCTCACTACGAATACTACGAATTTACTAAAGAAGATGCCGAATAAAAAGTACCAACTGCTAACCAAAATGCTTGAAGAGCGCGAAGAAAAAGCCGAGGAAAAAACTAAATCCGTTGTGACGTCAGAAGAAGAAGATAATTTGGGAGACAGAGACCTAGATTACTATCTTGGTGTAAGAAAGAAAGAGAACTTCTGGCGAGACCCGGCAAGCAAGGAACAGATACGGAAAGACTTTCTCGTTTACCACTGCGGAGTTACAGAAGACGAATACGAAAAGAACTACAAGAAATCTGCTCCTACAATCTCTTCTATAGTTCAACCGAGGCTGAAGCAAGTCCCTTTCAAGATACATAGAAAGCGGAAGGTCGGAAGTGTGAAAGATGACACGTGGAGAGAGAAAAGCCTTTTTAAACTATTTGCATATAAGCGAGAGAGTGAATATTCTGATTCGTCTGATAGTTACAGTGAGTGTGAATCTAACGAAGACAAGGCTTTTGATAATAATGGAAACCATACTCCGAGCTCCGAGGATGGAGAGGTTCGTAAAAAAATAATATTTGAAAAACATGGTTATCAAATTATCTGCGCTCTCGAATAAATAGATAAATAGATGCATACTTTTTTGCACACAAAAGAAGACATTTTAAAAGAAATACTATCGGTGAAGCCCGGCTTTGCCCGCGTTTTCTAGAGGGAGAAAGAGAGGATTAACGAAAGTTAGAAAAACGGTAGCGGTACAGTGTTATATAAATTAATAAAAACACAGAGCAGTAGGCCTACCACAAGCTCTGTCTGGCTCTGTCTCTGGTTCTGGTTTTAAGTCTGTGTGAGTGTTGACTGAATAAATCCTACGTCAAAACGTCACACACACAGTATAATGTACTGGTGAGCATCTCAATCAGACTCAAAACCAGAGCCAGAGACAGAGCCTACAGCCTACAGGAGCCCAAAGTTGATAGAAAGCTTACACACATATAGCCGATCTGCGATGGTGATGGCGATGTCTGTGTCTGTCTGGCTCTATCTCTGCCTCTGTTTTTGAGTCTGTGTGAGTGCTCACCAGTGTATTATACTGTGTGTGTGACGTTTCGACTTATTTTGACAGCACTCACACAGACTCAAAATCAGAACCAGAGACAGAGCCAGACAGAACTTATGGTAGGCCTACAGTTTCAGCATGTTTCACACTGTCGTGCTTTGGGAGTGTGATGTTTGACAGCCTGCAGAGATCGTTAACGCAGTCAATCTAGATGTGCGCAAAGCTAACTGTATATTTTCATCACCAGAAATTAAGGAAAACAACATATTATGTATTAAACCGTTATGTACAGTTGCGGTATGAAAATGTTCGTCACCAATAGAGTCGGTTTTCGCTTGCACCAGAGTGAATCATGAACACATTTTGACATAATTTGTGACGTTAACTTATCGGTGTATTCTGTCTATTCAGTTTCAAAAGGTAGTATGTGATCGTGATACGTTGAACAAATCAAGTTGAAAATTGACGAACATTTTCATGCCATGGAAAGTCATGTCCTTGCACCAACATGTTGTCAAAACTGGATTATTGATACGAACTTTGTTGTTCTATTTAAAGCCTGCGCACATCTAGGCGATGTCGATGGCGATCAGCTGAAACGCTGTCATATTTGACAGCGTTTCAGCTGATCGCCATAGCAATCGCCTAGATGTGCGCAGGCCTTTACAGCTTATCTTAACAACATTGGCCTCGGTTTATTAAAAATACTGATGGTTTATTGATTTCGTATGACATTTTATTCTTCTTCTTATTATCGTGTCACTGGTGAAATATTGTGTTCTAATAAGTATGTAGGTATTTACAAAAAAAAAGAAAAAAAAATATTAGTATTATATAATACTAATATTTTTTTTTATTTAGCCTTATTTAGCAGAGCTTGAGCTGATATCAGCTCAAGCTCTGCTAAATAAGGGCCTAGTAGAGATCGCTATCAGCGATAAGGCCGCCCATTGTATTAAAGTGACTTATATGTGTGTGATTTTTAAGCTAAAAACTGTATCTTACTTACCTTGTGTCATTGTAATCAATATAGACTTATATATCTATTTATCAAGATACTGTTATTTATTTATTTATTACACACAATATTTATTTATTTATTTATTATTTTGTTACAGGGAGTCCGGATCAAAGAGGTGTCAGAAGGCAGGCCTTGTGACAACTGCCCGGAGCTGTGCCCTGGATTCATCCCACATGCTTGGAGGTTAGTTATTTATTAAATTAAATTAAATCAAACATTCAATAAAGAAATTTATTCAATGTTAGCACAAGGATCACTTTGAAACGTCTTAAAGCTATGTTAGTCTAGATGCCAGTTCCACGTGACTAAGCCTAGAAGAACAGGCATCAAACTACGGCTTGGTTCCTTCCGTTTTTTTGCAAATAGCAGTGCAGTTCCAGTGTAGTGTTACTCTAACTTAGTGAGACGTAGGCATTACAGAAGCAATAGTTTCAAAGACAGCACACCCAAACGCTTCAAAGTGTTATTAAAGTAGCTACACAGTATTAAACTAATACGAAAATAGAAGGTCGTGTGTGACAACAAAAGGGGTTCAGAGATGAAAAACCTAAAAATAAACCTTTAAATAATTTGTTCTTTTGTATAAAAACGCGTGGCTTACATAGACTCGATAATATTACTCGCGTAGAGTATACTCATTAGTTGGACGCATAAGGTCACAAACATCGAGGTACTAACTAAAAGGATGTAGTTTTGGAAGTAGATGCATTTTTCCTATATTCCCAGTCGACCAAAATATAGATATTTAGAGATTAGATCTAACTATAGATATTTGCGTTGCGGCAAATTTCCTACCACGAATTTGAAAAAAGTTTTTACAAGTCACAGTCTAAAAGATTCTTAAAATAATTATTATCTGCCTCCATCGATAGATGATGTCAAACCAACATTTCAGTTCTTCACTATCGAAACCATTAACCTTTCGTGGACTTATTACGAATGAAATGACCTTCTTACGAATCGTGAACCCCAATTTATCTGTCACGCCATCGTAGACCCCCGTCGAGTCTACCGTAGGGGCCCACCTGGACCACGTTGGGAATCAATGCCCTAGATAAAAGAAAGTTTAAAAGGATGACTGCTAAGAAGTCTTCACTGAAGGTTGGAATTAGGCAGTTATATAAGGTTAGGCACCCTAATAAGAAAAGTGTAATGACTGGTTTTCCTGGTTTACTTTGCACGTACAGTGAATATAACATTTTGGAGCTCAGCATTATGTCATGCGTGAAGCACGGAACACTCCATTAAAAGGCCGTAACTCTTATTGATTGCCGATATTAGAAGCTATAACGAGTGATGATGATACTGATGACGAAACAGATAAAGCAAAGAATATAAGTATGGGTAGGGCAGCGCCGAGCCAAAAATATTGGGGACTAGTAAAATCCCGCGTGAATTTGTTCGCGATTAGCCTTTTCCATTAAACTTCAACCCCCGTTGCACCCTTTTAGGGGTTGAATTTTCAAAAATCAGTATTTTTAGAACATTTAATTTAGGATTTTTTAAGACAAGAGTAAACAGGTGGATTATGGCAAAGCATGCTCCATTTTAGGCTGCATCCTCACTTTCCATCAGGTGTGGTGGCAGTCAAATGTTTAGCTATATACACCACTATTTTGTAATTACCAAAAAAAAATGCCGTTATTGGCTGCTGTTACTGAACACATCCACGAAAAAAAAATTCAAGTCATAAAAAAAACCACAATTTTTAGTCAAATAATTCAACAAGCAAAAATAATTTCATTCCTAAACGCTAAATACCAAGCGGAACCGAACAGCGTAAAATTGTTTCTCTCTAGTACTACGTAACTAATATTTGGTAGTTACAAAATTGAAGGAGGCTAGGGCATTTAATTAGGTCACCTCCAACCCCTCCTATCCACTAGTAGATAGGAAGAAGCATGGCAAGTGGATTGGTCACTCAGAACTCCACTCCTCTTCCAAGTAGGGTTGTGACTACGGAAAACACACCCAAATACGGGGGAGGCTTATTGTCTAACTAACGTATGCTTACAGCTGATGACGAACATACGAATTTTTATGATATGGCGATAACTGTCGCGACAGTAGAAGTGCCTGATAAAGTTGTGTAGGAAGTTGTAATTTCAAAGAACCTTGATTAGCATCGACCCTGGTATTGGCATTTATGTCAATTGACCTCAACGAGTAATGCATGCAAATAATAAAGCAAACATGTAGGTACTAGAGTATATTAGAGTACTGGTTGATACCATATTTAAATATATTTCCTTATTATGAATTTACTGCACTTTATATTACAATCAGGGTCTCTTCTACTCAAAAATGGTACCGTCTTATATGGAAAATTTCGTATTGACCATATCTTTCCTGTGAATTAGGCCGACTAAGCTGTCAGGATAGTACAGGAGCTGGGCAAGCCTATTCTTTCTAAAATTACTGTCTCAACCACTATAGCGTCCCACAAGTATGGCTTGATTAATCACCAGTTGCCCCTAATGCTATATAAATCATCTACAATAGATGCAAAGGCCTGTTTACTTTACTTTACTTACTTATGAACTTCAAAGTCATAATTACAAATTCTTTCACCATAAACCTAGTTAAACAAACCGATAACACAGCCAACAATGAACATAAATACCATTATCTTAATAGCACCCAGACTATTATGTAAACATTTCACAGCAATCAGCGCTGACCAGGTCAAAGATAACATATCGACGAATGAACCGAAGTCTAGTGTCACTACAGCCAATCACACAATGTAACGTAGCCTTGTGAAGAGGTCATGCGCATGCATTCAACTAAAATTGCCACTAATACTGTCATTCGTCGCTCTGCCATTGTCAAATAAAACACCGAGCCGAACGGACGTGTCGCATCACTCAAAAATGTGCCTACAATTGAAACAGTTTGAGCTAGCGGATGTCTACCGTAAAGTGACGGAGAAACCAGAGAAGGAGCGGAGGATACAGAAGTTCCCTTCCAGAGAGAGGAATTTCGCAGTTCGAAGGAAAAACGACAACAACAATTTCCGACCACACGTTAATTGCCAGAGCTGCGAGAAGGCCGCTGAGAAAGAGAGAAACAACCAGAATGGATGATAAGTGAAGTGATATAGTGAACTATGAGTGTAGCTTTAGCTTATCGATTAGTGATTTAGAACTTGTATTCGACGATAAGCAGTTACAGGCGTTGTTGGTACCTATTAAATGCTGCAGGTTCGGTTATGGCGTTGTGAAATTTGCAGCTGGCATAAAAGCTTAATATCACGATGAATGCAGCCTCAGCTAAAAACACTAAATTACAAAGTGCAGTAGGTATATTAATAATATAATGAGTGTAATGTAGCACCTATTTTTATGATATTCCTTTCTCTAACAATGCATTTACCACATATTGTTTTCATTGTGACACTGTGTTCGTGTTTTTTATGGATTTATGTTACAAAATAGTTGTCATTGTTTGTAGTTGTTTAATTGTACTGATCTTTTGAGAAACTGTTCTGCAAATAAGGCCCAGTTTAACGAATGACCGTCCGTTTATCAATTTATGACAGTTATTCACAAAAGTGTTACTATAGATAATTATAGATCCCACAAGTAATTGCGCAAGTATTTTTTTTTTTGTATTAGTTTACACACTTCAATTACAAAATAATGTACCTATCCTATTTTTTTAGCAAGCATTGATTATGATGTAATAATAAACAATGGAACTTCAATGAGCCAAGTTTCAGGAACAACAGTCTTTGTGAAAACAAAGGAAATGTCTGAATTAAAGATTTAAAATAACGTTTGTTCGTGTTCTTTTATTTTGACAAATGCCCTAACATGACAAAAGAAGTAGTTACCTAATCATATGGGTACCTATTTAAAGCTAGGATATTACTAATTAGCAAATGATATAGGCATTAGTAGATACCTAATCAGCTGTTTAAAATACAGGGTGAATAATCAGCTCATTAATTAATGAAATATGCTACTACATAGGCACAGATCACCAACTAAAATCTGTATATTTATTATGTTAAACATGTTTAGTGGCCTTTGCAGCCTTTCGTTCTTAATTTGCAATAAGAGGAAGTTGAATAACGACTTCTAAATAGTTACAAGCGGTTCATAACTAATCATTGCCTAAGACACTTTAATATTTAAAAACCTTAAAAAACTCCTTTCAAAGACAGCCAAAAAACTGGCACAAACACTGGCCTCTCAGCTCAGTTGGTGGTAGCTCTGCCTTTTGCGCCGTAGGTCATGGGTTCGATCCCCACCGAGAACAAATATTTGTGTGGTGAACGCAAATGTTTGTTCTCTGTCTGGGTGTTATATAGTATTCAAGTATGTATATTTACAAATAAATGAATTTAGGTATTGTATCAGCCATTTGGTTCCCAGTTTGTTATAGAGACTAAAGGTATGGAAATTCATAGACATGGCTATAGGACCTTCCTATGGATTAGACCGACTAAGCTGCCAGGATGGTAAAGTATAGGGTGTACCAGTTATTCCATCTAAAATCCTGTCCGTGTAAGTAAGGGTATGAGTAAACACCAGTTACCCTTGAAGCTATATAAATCATCTACAGTAGATGCAAATGCCTTTACTTACTTTTTTAAGCTAGAACACAATAAACACGCTCAGACCAGATGTGCATACAAAATCGTCTAGGCTTTCCTAAGGCAATGAAAATTAATGTAATGAGCAAAGCTAGGCCACAATAGGCTTTATGCGACGACCAACATGCATCACTAATTCGGCTAGGGCATTTATACAATTTGAGAATTGGTAAAAAAATTCTCGCTCGTTCAATCAAGTCGGTTCTAAGAACGATATCGTGTATTACGACGGAATAAAGTCCTTGTGTAAATGTACGCTAGGTAGTCAAAGTAATTGGTGCCTCATGACATGGCGTGACACGTGGTAGGTACATTGGGATATCAGTCAACACCCATTTAACAACACTTAGGGCTCTTTCTCATTGGGACACACCGGTGGCTGCGCAACCAATCGCGCCACCAATAAATGTCAAAAAAGTTTATTTACAGCGCGCTTAAAATCTTTTATCATACTGGTTCCAAGAACTAGTAGCACGATAGGAAGAAGGCCTATAAATGTGCTCAAATGGATTTCAATACATGGTATTATACCCAGAGATCTAACGTCTGTCACCTGACGCCTGAAAGATTTGAAGCTGATTTGAGCTGAAAGGTTGGAAGCAGGAGTTTTCTGCTTGGCGAGCTTCACCAAACCTGGCAGCAAAGCCGCAGACGAGATTAAATAATATATTATGGACCATCCACACAACACTATCTAGCCCCAAACTAAACAGAGCTTGTACGATGGGAACCAGATAGATGATATAGTACTTAAAATACATTTGTTTTGTAAATACAATTGACTTAGCCAATGTAACACCTACACATAGAACAAACATTGATCTTCACCACACAAATATTTATTCTCGGTGGGGATTGAACCCACTGCATACGGCACAGAAGGCAGGGCTACAACTGAGCCGTGACGCGTCATAGGCTCCATATAATATATACACTAGCTATATACTATAATATGTACATTTTGTTGGTGGCGCGAATGGTTGCGCCTCCGCAGAAGTGCCCTAATGAGAAGGAGCCCTAACACAGTAGACACAAGTAGGTATAAGCTATTCTGTGGCACAACATAACGACCTAACGAGTGATTCGCCTCGATATTATTTTCGTCTCTATTGCAAGTAGCCACTATTCTATTTTAGTCTTTGGTGCAAGTTAGTAACTTAATACAGTGTCAGAGAACAGAAATAACTTTTTGGCTACATCTAGAACATGGAATACGTGATCAAAATGTGCTTGACTTTAGATTATTATATTTTATTAAGTGCTATTACATTTCAATTACTTAGTCGTTACTAAGTCATCCTACATTATAATTTTATTACTTTCTTACGGCTTTTCATTATATAATCGAACTCCAAACTGCACGGGTACATGTACTTACCTACTTACGCCCTTAATATGTAGGAACATGTAAGCAATAAAAAAATACAAATACAAATTACATAAAACTCTCAATACTGCCTTGCAGTGAAGACGCTGCATGAAAAAATCTATACTGTTTACGTATTTTTTACGGTAGTACCTAATTGTTATGGCTTATGGGGGCACATACAAATGCTTCCAAAATATTAATTTTAGTTCTTTTTGATCTCCTTGGTGGTATCTTGTTATTATTTTATAGTACGTAGTATAGCGTATTGGATATAAATCTGTAATGTTATGCGAATGATTCTATCGTTACCCGACTTCCGGCAACGTTTGTCGATCTTTGCCGAAGAGGTGCGTGAGACGTGACGCGTGACGATGACAATTTCGTTGGTTTTGTCACAGCTCAATATGCTCAAGCCACCTAAAAAAGTGTTCAACTAGAAATTACGTGTTTTGTACGTATTTACTTGCTTGTACAGAATTTAAGCTAGTAGGTAGGTACATTAACATATACGTACGTATATAACTAGGTTGGTAATTTAAACGTTATCATTCAACAGCGGTAAGACCCGGATTTGAATATTAGGTATAATTAGATAGGTAGGTACCTACACAAGTTTCGTACCCACTTCTAATCGAGCTTCTTTGAGGCACGCTTGAAATTTTTTCACTTCTTCTTTGTAAAAACCCTGCAAAAGCAACATACAATAATTATATGTTTCATTCTGTTTCATATTATTTCTGCGTAAAATGAAATAATAATAACAATAAGTATTTTTATTTCTTGATAATGTGTTGATTATTATATTCTATTTATTTAATTCATCTTGCCTTATACAGGAAAATATAACTAGTTTAGTCCCAATAAAATACTGCTACTGCCATCTAGCGTGCGGTAGCGTAATAGAGAAAACTTTCCTACTCGACAATAGATGGCGCTTATGTAAATAGCGATGGCGCAAAGAACCAATCAACAAGTCTGGTATCATGGGGAGTCCTATTCATCATCAAAGTCCTGGATGTCAAGATGGAGGTCCAGTGACTGATCTATATTATAGATGACTTTGCTTTTTTAATAGCGTTCTTAAATTGGCTAGGTTTATTTAGCTTTTCTAATCTATTCCGCTTACTATCGGTCGGCCACCGATGCTGGGGATTATGGGTTAGTCACAGCGTAAAAAGGACCACCTTTCAAAAAGGCCTATCTAGCTTGTACCTACCTTTTAGTAGGCATTTAGACAGTTGGGCTTGCCTGATGGCTGATAAAACTATTTATTTTCCCTACTAATGTTACTCTAGCTAGAGTGACTGATAAGATAAGATATTAGAAGCAACATCCTAATTTGTTTAATCAATTTTAGATGGGTAGATTACCTACTGCCTACGGTAGCCACCTACTTACTGGACCTATAATTATAGCTACGTATCTTTTAATTCGGTAGGTACCTACTGCAACAGTAGCGCCATCTTTTTAAGGGCCGGTGGGCCGGTACGGTACAAAAGGTGCAAGGTGGAGTATTTTAGTTTATCAGTGTACCAGCGTATTATCGCAAAATATAAGGCCATCCTTCGCCTTATCAAAACAAAATCGTAATGACATCACCATCACCAAACACCTCACCTGCTTATTAGACATCGTTTTTAAAAGAAATCACCACTATTACTAGCCACGCATCGCGTTACAAAAAAGCATACAGAGAGAGGTCACGCTTCGTTGGACATCGCGTTCCGAAACCTTACCTCCTAATCCCTTGAACTTGAGCGAGAGGTAAACAAACCGGCCAACCCGTTGACGCTTGACGCGCATTTGTCATTCGGAACGCACGCGATTCGCCAGCGCTGCGCTGTCTGTCCGCGGTTTCTGAACGGCGCGAACTGTCAAACGCGTTTGCACGTAGCGAGCCAAAAACAAACATTTATTGTTCGAAATTCAAATATTTCGTTTCGATGCAGTTTGCCAGTGATAGTGAATTTTCAGTGCGTTTCTGGTGTTGTGATTATTCTTGTTCTAATTTCAAATGAAGTGATTCGTGAAGGAAGTGACTGATAACAGCTGACTGTTAAGGATGGGATGTGTTGACTAACAAAAATTCTAGGTTTCGGAATCATTGCTCCAGGCATTTTATGCGATAAGGTTCTGGTAATTATCTAAGGTAAACAATAATATAGTACGTATTCGACTAATAAGAAACTTGATATGCTTCATTCAATAAATTTCTACTAGCTAGGTGTGCTAAGTTTTATAAGTAACTAGTACTACCTTGGTACCTATGACCTACAGTTCGTGAGGCACTGGATCATTTTTTGGTGGTACGTATAGGTATAGCTTCTTTCATGGATCTTCTTAGGTACCTCCTAGTCTAGCATAGACATAGGTTTAATACTTATCCAAAAAGGTTATAACTTACATACATTTTTTGAAAAATACACAGGCATGCACTCAAATCTCTGTGAGTAGGTACTTACTTCTGGATTTGTTTACATATTTAAATTAGGAAGGTGAATAAGGTACCTACCTACCTAGTATCTGTTTAATACCAGCAATTTAAATTCTGTTCTAGCGGTCTTTTCTGCCTAGAAAAAAACTTTAAATAAAAAAAAATTATATAACTGTGGATATTAAAATGCAGTGAAGAAAATAACATTCAGTCGCAGAACCACCATATAGGTATGTTCTCACACAAAATATTTGTTCATCGTAGTAGGTACCTACCTACTACTCATCTCAGTGAGTTTGTAGGTAGGTACTTTAGCTCTGCCTTCTGCGCTGTAGGTTGTGCATTTAATTCCCACCCAAGACAAAAATTTGTGTACTTAATAAATTTTTTTTTGCTTGACTATTTAATGGAAAAATCATATGAGCCACTCGATGTTAAGTGGTAACCATTGCCTATAACAAAGTATTGCCTCATAGGTCACATACGTCAGGAACGTGCCCTACGATGCACTGCCCTGCGCCCATCAACTTGAGGCATTCAGATGTTCAGCCCCATGTGCCAGTAATTTCAGCACTTGTTCTTTTGTTCGTTTCGTGCAATTTTGTTTATGTTTGTAAGTTACCATTGGTAACTTACAAACATACCAACTTACCAACTTACCAACTTACTAACTTACCAACTTACATGGGTACTTGTCCTATGTAATCTACAAGGGGAATTAAATAACACACTATAGATAAGAAGGTTGTGCCTGTCAATAAATGTAAGAACACTTTTGGCCGTAAAAAAATCTTCACGGATTTACGACTAATACCTAACACCTAACCAAACCTACCTCCTAAGGTCCGAAATCCTAGCTACTAAGTGACAGCAATCAGTTCTCAAAGTTAGCTGCTATCACTGTCTGTCATTACCCATTGGTAAGAGATGGCTATAGCTTAAAAACTGATTATCTTTTGACAGCTTTGTAAGGCCGTAAGTGAAGGGAAATCATCCAACCATAGCTAACCACAGGTGAATTGCGTAGGTCTGGAACCTACGTGCTTTTAAAGTATCCGTAGATATTATCCGTAACCGCACAAAACAATGGTCAATAAGCGTTAAAATTTCTTCTTTTTCGTAATCATAAAACTCCTGAGAACTGAGTCACGATCTCTTAGCCCGTGACTCAACGTCTTGTTTTGGTGAAAAAGACCAAGCGTTTGGGTGACGGCCGCAAATTATTGGAATACTTCTGTTTTACGGTAATTGTCATTGTTTCAGTAGAATAGATAAATATTGGTAGAGCGAGTAACGAAACGTTGGGCTGGTTGAATCATTTCGGTCACGATCGTCTTAAGTTTTCCTTATTTTAAAACATAGTTATTGCGTAAGTAGTTTAAAAATAGAGACTTTCTTTAAAATCACAAGGATCACTTTGAAATTATTAAGAGCGCATCGTGCGAAAATTTGAGATTTAAAAAAAAAAATTCATAACTAAATAACTAAGTGACATTTTAAAAATCGCAAAAGGACTAATTGTAGACTATTTAACGCTAATGAAAATCGTATGTCAGCGTTAAATAGAATGCCATGTTAAATAGTATATTTTTTTAACACACTTAAATTCGAATTAATCTCAAATGTATAGTCTACAATTAGTCCATTTGCGATTTTTAAAATGTCACTTAGTTATTTAGTTATGAATTTTTTTTTTTTAAATCTCAAATTTTCGCACGATGCGCTCTTAAGCTTAGCGCACATCTAAGCGTTCTGCGTTATGTTGTTATTGTTGGTAGGTCAAGTAGCTCGTTATATGAACTTTATGGTCTGTGAATAATTTAGATGCTGGTCTAAGAATTTTATAGACCACGAAATCAACTAAAACACCTTTTCCCATTCACAAGGTCTATGTTTAGCAATACTTTGCTGCAATTGCGGTTCACTTGTAGTGTGGCCCGCATCACATGTCATTTGGGTCACACCGCGATACGCGTCAGATGTCAGATTTGAAAATAATTGTTTATTTTTCTTTACAACTAGCTAGGACGAGTATAATATGGCCATCGCCTATAACAAAGCATTGCCTGGCCTACGAGATATTTTTTTATTATAGGCAATTGTATTTGTGTAGAGCACGTGCCCTAGTTACCCTTTCTCAGTTGGTAGCTCTGCCTTCAGCGCTGGAGGGCGTGGGTTCAATCCGCAGCGAAAACAAGTTATTTGTGTGGTGAACATAGATGTTTGTTCTCTGTCTGGGTCTTATATATATTATATGTATGCATAATATTCTATTCTAAGTATGTATTTACCAAAAAAATGCATATACCTAATTAGGTATTATATCAGCTATCTGGTTCCCATAGTAAGTTCTGCTAAGTTTGGGGCTAGATAGTCTTGTGGGGATTGTCCAAGATATTAATTTATTTTATTCATATCTCGTTATAATTTCGTTAACAAATTGCTCTCTGGGTCATTCCAGGCTAACTGAAACCACGACCAAAATAAAAAACTTCATTAAATAGACTTTATTTTAATCATAACGCATAGTAAAAACCCCATATTTAATGAATTGACAAAAACCGCTAGAAAAAACAACCATTTTCTACGATTTTTTCGGACTGAAACACTGAGGTGCGCTTATTGTCGCGTGGTACGTTTTTTGTTAATATACTGGTATAACTGATAACGTCCGTTTTGTTTGTGCCACAGAAGGTTTTGGCAAGCAAAAGTTTACGGAATGATCTATTCTTTAGCCTGGCGAACATAAAACAGAAATATATAAGTCAATTACCGATTTATGACGCCTCGAAGATAGGTATGTCTCAAGTCCCGACCGTAACGCATAAATAGACGTTTAGTAGTTCTAGCCTAAAACTATTGAACCTGCATTGAAAATAACTTCCAGAAGTAATAAGAAGCTAGGTAGCTATTATTTAGGCATATTTGCGAGCAGCCAGGAGATAACCAGAATATTTTAAGGGTGATCAAAGTTTGGTCCCGACCACCGCGCAAAATATGCGAGGTAAAAAAAATAAAATGCTTAGAGAGTGTTTTTGGGCATGTATTAGTGTGGCATAGCGTTAATAAGCGATAATTAAAACTTTTTTTTGGGCACCAAAATTTTGCCCTAACCGCAATTTTAATGCTTAGTAGAATTTTTGAAAATTTATTTTAAAGTGATACGTTTGTCATTGTCGTGGCATGCGCGTTCATTTTCATATTGAATAACATCCATGAATACGACACGTTTACTTAAATATTTACAAATTACTGACGTGTTTCCCTACAAAATGGGTTTTCTTGTAACGACTACGGTTATGCAAGCATATAATTATGTTGGTGCTGGGTTTGCATGTAAAATTGGTTGCTAAAAATGAGCTTACTTTGATAGCAATGATGAAATCGCAAAAAAAATTGCATTGGGAACATACGTTTTAGTAAAGATAGAGATAGATACTAACAATAAAAAAACTAAAAGAGAATTTAGGTACGCGGTAATCTGCCAAGGAGAAGCAGATGGTGAAGTACAAGTGATGTTTTTGAAACGATGACGCTAAAACTTTCACAATGAACGAACGCGATATTTCGTATGTTAGATATTGAAAATTTTAAACGAACCTCTCTTAAAAGCATGCGGAGATCGTATATATTACGAATTCGATGAGAACATCTGACGTTTTTGAAAAAATATAATGTGTAACTTAGATAAACCATGTATGATGTGTGTTTAGACTTTATCTCTTATTATAATTTTATTGTTATTGTTGAATGCATCCTTAATAAAGCTGTTTGACTGTATGCAAAAACTGGTTTTGGGTACACGTCCCGACCGGAACAAATCCTAGTCCCGACCGCGGCACTTTTCAAAAAAAAATATCCAAGTATTCTTATAGCAAAATGCTATTTTCATAAT
This sequence comes from Thera obeliscata, assembly GCA_947578465.1. NCBI lineage: Eukaryota > Metazoa > Arthropoda > Insecta > Lepidoptera > Geometridae > Thera > Thera obeliscata. The sequence continues at coordinate 12,875,424 of OX387912.1, read as the reverse complement.
CAGGTTCTTAAGAACAACTATCTAGGTACCTATAAAAATAATGGTTAAGCTGTAGCACGTCTAGGGGGGCTGAACTTTACTAGTTTATGCTGGAATCCGGAGAGGGTGGGTGCGTACCTGTCCCGACCGCCGCGCTTTTTGTAGGTGGGATTTAACATAGTAAAATGCTTAAATGTGGGCATTTTACTGGATGATGTCCTTACACAACTATTAAACTACATTGCTGTATATTTATATTACCCAAAACTTGTATAATTACTAAGCTACACATAAAAATATGTCAAAAAATGGAGTAAAATTGTCCCGACCGCCACCCTGGAATGGCCCCTCTGTAACTAGTTGAGTCCCTGGATTCATTTGAAAAACAAACAATACACCCCACTGTTTGGTTTCTCATATTAATTGGCGTCAAAGCAAATTGTTCTAGGAACAATACCATTCACATAAACAAATAATAAAGCCATCTAGCCACCTTGTTGAACACTGCTAGAGCTGATCTCATTGTTATAGATTTTGCTTGTTATAATACTCATAATTGAAAACTATAAGCTCGTCTTTGTAATAGTTATTTGTTATACAAGAGCGCAAAGTTGTTTTTTAACCGCGTGCTAAAGTATGATGACCGAGCAAGCGAGGATTTAGAATCCTGAGCTGAAGAAATCAAAAGAGCACGAGGTGAAAAATCTTTGCACTCAAGTGCAACGTAACTTTTCATCCCACTACGAAATTACTAAACGCAAAAAAAAATGGCGTAAAATAAAAGTAAGACACCAAGAAGGTTTTAAGTCTGAGTATTTAGCAAATTAAAAAAGGTTGCATGATATATTCGGCACCATGGAGGTGGAAGTAAAAGTAACACATAAAGAAGGTTCTAAATCTGAGTTCTTAGCAAATTAAAAAAAAGTTGTATGATAATTATATTCGGAACCATGGAGGTGGAAGTAAAAAGGTTTAATGATGTTTTGAATTCACAAACTTAGTTTATAAAAAAATCATTGGAATTTCATAAAGCTAGGTGACGAATAAGTGCCAGCTCCATCGCGACCAAGCCTAGAAGAACAGGCAACTACGGCTATCTAACCCAAAAAGGCATGGTGCTAGTATTTCCCCGAACGAGCCACACACAAAGAGATCTACTACTAATAAAAATATGAGACTATGCTCTTCTTTTAACTTTTGCATATTAACGCCCTGTAATTAGGTATATCTACCTCATGATGTTATAATTTTGTTATAAATTCACTAAACGTGTCTAAAACAGTAGACGTGATGATTTTTCTTTTCAGTAATAGGCAAATGTTATAACTCTACAAATCAATGATGATTTGTTTATAAAACACGTAGCGTCTGCGAGAAATATTTACCGTTCAAATTGTATGAACATGAATACAAAGCCATTTTCATTTGTAACAGTAATGTTGAATTTTTCGATACTTAAACTAGCTTTTTTTATTCAACAAACAAGCATACGGCCCACCTGATGGGAAGTGGCTACCGTAACCTATAGACGCCTGCAATACCAGAATTAACAAAAACGCGTGGCCGACCCTCAAAAAAATTATAAACGCTCTTTTTAAGGAACCCCATGCTATAGTCCTTAGGGAAAACCTCAGCAGGGAGATCATTCACAGCCTGAGTGTTCTCGGGAGGAAATTCCTCTGAAACCGAACGGTGCGCGACCGGCTCCTAGGCGTGAGGATGAACTGCGTACAAATCCTAAAAAACACAGAAACATAAAAAAATATCTCTTGTCTTGTCTATTCTCCTGTCTTTAAATAACTCTCCAACTGTATATTCATTGTAGTGTTCATTCAGAACATAACCTCGATCGTATGACAGCACAATGGCTTGCAACCGTTTTAAACCCGGCAATTATTGTACTTCTATCTTATTAACATTAATATCTAAATTTAAACTTTCAGTTAGTGAAGGTAACTGTTTTGTAGAAACGAAATGTGTTTCAGAAGACGTAAATAAAATAGCCAACTCATTTAATATGCATAACAATATTAAAGGTAGAAGGAAAGAGAGGAGAGAAGGAGAGCTACATAAGCCAAATAGAAGCGAAGATCGCCGTCATGTCGTATAAAGAGGTCAAGGATGTTCCTTCAAAAGAAATAACTGGAGAAAAATGCATACATTACGCCAACAAGAGCCTTGCTCTTTAATTTTAAGAAGAAAAAAGATCATTATTTTCTTTTCCCTAGAACAGCTTTTAAGAATGAAGGACTATTTTTGTTTGAAGCTACTTATGATAGATAAGTATTAGGTAGACCAAAAAAAACATGGTGTGAAAGATGACATGGATAAGCGAGGAGTGAATGACGGCTGACAGAGAGGAATGGAGGAGGAAGACATGTTGTGCCGATCCCACATATAGTGGGATGAGGGCAGGAAAAAGAGCTACTTATGATAGACATTCAGAATATTAAAACAATAGAAATTGCTTTTAAAACTATCATGGTTTTCAACACTATTTTTATGAAAGAACGGGATAGGTATTTACCATGATTACATTTTTGTGAGTTTTGTCTTCAGATATTTCGGCACAGTTACATGCATCATGATCACGGTTGAACTCAACACGTTATTTCATAAAAATAACTATAGAAATTGGATGTAAAACAATGAAATAATAAATATCACGACTGCAGTCTTTCCCTTGCAGCTGTATATCAGCTCAGCATTGTCACATTGAATTGTAATGTTATGAAACATCCAGATGACTAGTAAGGTATACATAGTTCAACTTGTTTTTGCTATCACGCAATATCCACAAACTATTGTTTGGAACAATGTCGGCGTGATTTCATTTATAAACACAATTCAACTATTTGTACTGCTACATATTTTTAAATTCTTCTTACTACTGTGGCTCGTCTTTGTGTCATTCGATAACCTAGAAGTTTAAGCAAAGTAATTTAGTCTTATTAGGTACTTCTTGAGTTATAAATAGTGTGACTAACACGACTTCATTTTATACACGGTAGTTTTTTGAGAAGGGTGGTGATGGCCAAGTCCGAAACCATGAAGGTTAGGGAAAGTCGTGAAAGGAGTCATGCTCTCGATTTATAAGAAAACAATAACTGCTTAAAGTAAACAGGCCTTTGCATCTATTGTAGATGATTTATATAGCGTCAGGGGCAATTGGTGGTTACTCATGCCCCTACTTACGGGACGCTATAGTGCTTGGGACAGGACTTTAGATGGAGTTGGCTTGCCCAGCACCTATACCATCCTGACAGCTTAGTCGGCCTAATCTACAGGAAAGACATGGTCAATACGTGCGGAGCTGACTAAGCAGTAACTGCATATAAATAAGTACTTACTGCATATATAATAAGTACTTACTTATTTAGTTTTTTCAATAAAGTAAAATTGACCCGATTTGAAAAAAAAAAAACCTCGATTATTGAACCAGTTAATATTGATTAATCAATTGAACAGAATAAAAATATGAAAACAAACATGACCGATGTACATGTTATTATACGCGTTTGTAGGATGTTTAGCAGAGTTATCTAACAGTCTTCTTCTTCTTCTTCGTCGTGTCGATGGCTCCCTTGACATTTTGTCCCTATATGTGTTTTGCCCAGAAGTGGGCCACATTAATTGCGCTTTCCGTGGCGTCTGTCAAGTCTTTCAGCGTGCAGGTGTTAGGGCACTCTGGGCAAGACAGCAAATGAGGCATAGACTGTGGGGCTCCGCAGTTGCATTCCGCGTGGTTGGAGTACCCCCATTTGACTAAATTATGCCTGCAGCGGCCCACCTGGCTCCGAAGTCTGTTCAGAGACTTCCAGGTTGACCATGGGAGTTGGTTACCCGCTGGTAGTTCTTCTGCCGGCATAACATAATCAATAGGGGGAGGGTATTTTTTAGCCCACAGTCTCTTACGTGCCTCACTAGGATCCTCCTCTGTCAGTGCCTTAGTTGACTGGAGAAAGCTATGGCGACTTTTCAAACGACCCTGGCAGTGATTGGTATTGTAAAGTGGGTGCCTCATGTCCATCTCCTGTTTGTTTTTTTCGATTGAGGAGGCGACTGCCCTACGGATCTCTGGGGGAGCTATTCCTGCTAGAGAGTAAAGTGCAGAGAGGGGAGTTGGTTTTAAGCAGCCGGACACAATTCTGCATGTTTCATTTAGTGCTACATCTACTTCACGGGCATGGGCAGATCGATGCCACACTGGACATGCAAATTCACCAGCCGAGAAGCAGAGAGCTAGTCCAGATGTTCGGAGGACATGAGGGGTGGCACCCCAGCTTGTCGAAGTAAGGCGACGTAATAGATTGTTGCGAGTACCAACTTTTAACTTTGTTTTGATGCAGTGGCTCTTGTAAGTGAGAGAACGGTCTAGAGTTGCACCCAAGTAGGTCGGGTGGTCAGTGTGCTCGATGCGAGCTCCACGCCAGGAGATATTGAGTTTGCGACTTGCCTGACTATTACGCAGATGAAAGACGCTGGACACCGTCTTAGATGGATTAGGTCTAAGCGCATTAGTTTTGTAATACTCGCTGAGGTCATTCAATGCGTTTTGAAGGTTAATCTCAGCTTCCCGAAAAGTAGGTGTTCGTGTGGCCAGGGCTAAATCATCTGCATAAAGAAACCTATCCGTATTGGGTGAACTAGGTTGGTCGTTAGTATAAACGTTAAATAGGAGAGGGGCTAGAACGCTACCCTGTGGGAGACCGTTCTTCAGATTGCGCCATCGGCTTTTGTCCGTTTCCAGTTGAACTTGGAAGCGTCGGTTCCTGAGCATCTCGCCCAATACGCTTATAAAAGCCCGGTCGTCTGTCAGGAGTGTTAATTTGGTAAGGAGCCTTTTGATATTAACTGTATCGTATGCCGCTGACAAATCGACCAGAACAACTCCAGTTATTTGCTTTGTTTCATACCCGTCTTCGATATATTGGGTGAGTCGAAGAATTTGCCCTGTGCATGACTTTCCCGGTCTGAATCCAGCCTGCTCTGGGATAAGTTTTGGGTCAATTATGGGCATGAGACGGTTAAGCAGTAGGCGTTCAAATAATTTGTATGTGTGGCACAGCAACGAAATTGGACGATAACTCTTCGGGTCTTCTGGTGTTTTTCCCGGTTTCAGGAGTGCTATAACCTTTGCTTTTCTCCATTGTTTAGGGAGTTTGGAATCGACAAGGCATATGTTATATAGTTCAAGGAGCCAAGTTACCGCAGTTGGTCCGAGGTGCTTTATCTGTTCAACAGTTATATCATCAACTCCGGCTGCTTTTCCGTTTTTCAGCATTTTGATTGCAGAGACGATATCGGAGATCATGAATGGTTTGCTAATTTCAGTTGAATTTTCAGTAGATTTAGTAGTTTTTGGTAAGATGGGCAATCTGTAAGGTGGTTTACCATTTAGGAGCAGTTGATGTGCAATTTGATTAGCCGTCACTTTAGCTGGTGTTTTGGGCTTTGGGGGATCATCCGTCAGCTTTCTGAGGGTAGACCAGGCTTTCTTGCTATTTTTGGTAAGGTCTATTGTTTTAAGGGTTTCGATCCACTTTTCCTTTCGGCTGGTGGCAACCTTTACCAGTAGTTCTTCACCGGCATTTATTGTGTCCTGAGAGAAAGGGTCGGACAAAAATAGAGACTGATATGTTTCTAGGAGCTTCGATGAGTCTGAGTCAAGGCCAGGTACATATTGAGAACGGCAGCCTCTAGGAATAAATTGACGTGAGACTGTTTTGATGATGTTGACAAAATTATCGTAGTTCTGTGGTGTTGGCTCAACTTCGAGCAATTTCTCATCAATTCGCCTAGAGAAACCTTCCCAGTCAGCTTTGGAAAAGTTGAATCTTCGCCTGAAAGGGACCTCAGTTGGCTTAATAGCTGCCTGAACGCTGCACCCGATAGGCCGATGTTGCGTGCGGGGGATAGGAGTTTCTACTGATTTAAGGCACAGGTGACTGATGTTGTCACTGGTAAATATCAAGTCCGGGTTGTAACCACGTTTCCAGCGACCGCTGTTAAAGGATGCCGGGAGCTTAGCATCATGCAGCAGTGAGAGGTTCTCTGCTTCTGCCCAATGTTCAACTGCCAAGCCATCGTTATTTGTATCTTGGTAACCCCACACAGTGCTATGGCTATTAAAGTCACCAATAACGATCTTATTAGGCCGATCGTAGAAGTTATCCGTGGGACAGAATTGGAACGGCTGGGTCGGGGGCTTATAAATGGAAGAAATAGTACAGCTGCCAGTATCTATAGTAAGCATTTCTATAGAGTTTTGTGAGTTACTTGCAGTAGAAACTAAGGTGACGTTAGCCTTCGTGAATATGGCACTACCGTGCTTATTGTGCGGAATTTCTGCAACTAAAGTAAGTCCTGGAATTTGAGGTCTAGGTTGATTGTGGTCTCGGTGGGTCTCTTGAACACATAGAATGTCGCAGTGTATGTCCTGACATAGGTTTGAGAGAATTTGGGCCTTGTCTGCAGAGAACCCTTCGATGTTAACAGAGACCACGCTCAAGGCAGGCTCGGTGAGTTTATGTTGGCTTTTGATGCCATTTGGGGAAGCACTTAAAAGTGCTGTTTTAGGTGGCTCTGAGAAGAGCCGTTGATTATGGTCCTGGTGTGGACTGGTTGGGGAAACCATCGTGGTGTGAAGATTAGCCGGTTAGACTCTGCGTTACCGAGTGCTAACCGTTGACAGGGCGCTAACAGTTGCAAGCGTAGATAAAAAACAGCATCCGGTCTTTTCCAGAAGCTTGTGCTTAAAAAACTGCAATACATAATATACATCATACATCAACACACTCTGTAATGCATTACTAATACATGTGAAGTTTGAAAAACTTGAGAAACCGACTTCATGGCTAAGCTGGAACCGATTTTGATGAAATTTCTATTGGACCAATCTGGAAGTATATATTTCCTATTATCACCTTTCAGATAAAAAAATATTATTTGCGAATCGGATCATCAAAATTCTCATTTAAGTATTCGGTTTTATTTGAAGTCGGTTAAAAAGAGGAGGTTTTCAATTCGGTTGTATACATAATTTTGTAATTTATAAACCAATTCGAAAAAAAATATCCTAAAGGTTATTGCTTCCCGACTGGAATTTTATCAAAATTGGTTCAGCAGTTTGGCCAAGAAGTCGGTTTCTCAAGTTTTTAAAACTCTTGTTTATTTGAAGTCAGTGAAAAATAATTCACGCCTGTCTCATATTCTCTCTGTAATCATATTCCGGGATAATCTCCGGTCAAGGCTAGCCTCTCCCTTGATGGTGACATAAAAAGTATTTTTGTTTTAACAGGTCATAATTATAATATAGCAGGTACTTGCTATTTTATTGTTATCTTCTCCATAAATCATAATGATACTTATATTACTGAAAGTAGGTAGTGCCCTAGTTTCAATAGCTGTTATGAGAAATTACTTCTTCGGCGAGGCGGCGCGTGCGGCAGACCTCACATGAGATGGAGTGACGAGCTTACGAGGATGCTTATGAGTAGGACAACTTCGAGGATGCTTGTTAGACAAGTAGAAGATCGTAGTGACTGGCGAAAATGGGAGGAGGCCTTTGGCATAACAGTGGGACACTACGGGCTATTAGTAGTAACTTTTTAAGAGTATTTTGTATAAGCGTTCAAAGACGAAAGGAAATATCAAACTAATATATCAAAAAATAATAATGAGGAAGGCATCAGACGGACGCAAATTGAAGTAATAACTCAAAGTGCCGCATTTTCAAGGTGGGTAGTGAATCTAAATACAGACACACCATGCGCCATTCAAAATAACGTACTATTTATGAAGGGTGACCTAGAACTTTTTGATTCGCTTTCTTAAATAAGACCTTTTTGAAAGCGAATTAAAAAGTTTGGATAAAAAAGAAAAAGTTTTTTTTCATGTTGAGTTGAGATGCTAAGCATTTATTATTTTTTACCGTCACACTATGCTTGATACGTAATGGTTCATTAAAGTTCAAGAGCTATGCAAACCTCCTTGGTGATGGTTCATTACAGTTCAAGAGCTATGCAAACCTCCATGGTGAAACAATCTCTTTTCTTACAAAATGATATGAAAACTTTTTACTGAAAAGATATAGTAGCTCACAGATGTGTGCATAAGTGTGCGTCTACGACTGTTTTAGCAGATACCTACCGGTACAAATATTTTACTATTAATTTTAATAAAATTAATAGTAGGTATAATTATAATAATACTTATATTATAATTGTAATTTTATTTTTCTCAAATTAAAATTACATTTTGTCCTACCCGTATAAATGTTGTGTTATTGTTGTATTGTAAGCCTATTTCTGCCGAAAAGCAGCATTGCTGTGTTTCGAGTTGAAGGGTATGGGTGCCGGTGAAATCACTGACACGTGAGGCTGAACATCCGTATGCCTCAAGTTGATGGTCGTAGTGCATTGTAGGGCACGTTCCTGACGTGCTTGACCTACGAGGCAATGCTTTGCTATAGGCAATGGTTACCACTTAACATCAGGTGGGCCATATGTTTGTTCCATCAGCTAGTTAAAAATTTACCTCGCATGAATGATGTAAAGTAGAATGCTTACCTCGGTCATAAGTAGCTATTGCACCCTCGAACTATATTTGCCCTCGCTCGCTTTGCTCGCTCGGGCATCTAAATATCTCGGGTACACTCGATCCATTAGCGCCCTTTGCGAGCTGCGCTCGCACGGGCGCCAAAAAGGATCTTGTTCTGCAAAAGCTCACTTACTGCCCTTGTATAACAATCTACTATTACATCAAATAGATTGCAGACAATTACAATAAAAACGATAATGCATGTACTTGTCTATTGCTCATCCGTTTTCACAGACAACTAAATTTTGCGCACATTTGCACATTAAATAGAGCTGATGCCGTTATTTTTATCCTTGTTTCAAATTAAAAAAGATAGGTATGTAGGAGTTAGTTTAGTAGACATTTAGTAGTAGATTAACACATAATTATATTGCAGACTACCTATAGCAGCACAAACAAACTTTAACTTTATAATAAATATAATAAACTACTTATTGCGAATAAAATTATTTTATTTATTTATTTATTTCTCTCACTTAGACTAAGGACAAGGATAAAATTAGGTCTAGAACATTACATCTTATAACTTAGCCTAATTTTAAATTTTAACATAAAACCTCTTTCAAACTTACTTACAATATACTAGGTATCTAAAAAAAAAAAATTGTGAATAGGTAATTTCTATGTGAGCGCGCTATACCGTCGACCGCACCATCATTTAACATCAGTTGAATTTGCGGTAAAGCGTTAGCCTCTAATCTAAACAGTAAAAAAAAAATCAGATTGATGGTTATGTTTAAATAACTATTTGGCGCCCAATTAAAAAGCTGTGGCGCGAGGATTCGTTCAGGAACCAAATCCCAGACATTTCAATAAAAAGAAATCGTCTCAATTCATCGGTATTGCGGCCAATAAAATTACGTGCCAAATTAAATATACCTAGTTTTAACAGTATTTTTGCAGATTTTTCCACCTTTGATCATGGTTAATGAGTTATTTTGACTTTCAAATGCAAAAAGTAAATGGAGATTTTGGCAAAAATATGAGGTTGATTGGTTCCGCTAGTAAATTATGACTTTTGGATTGCGAGATTTATTAAAATAAATAATTAAATAAATATATAAATGATGCTAGGATGTAGTTTCAAAACATCCACCTTTTTATTGGTGACGCTAAAAATACTTAAGGTTGGAATTTGTTTTATTTATATTTTCAATGGCATTTCACCCAAATATTCAGACACTTTATAGACCAACAACTATTTCTACCCAGACAGATGACATTTTTTTTAGTATGGTGTCGTCTTCCACGTAATAACTACCTCTTCGTCTGTGGTATTTCAATGCGATACACTTTATCCTATTCTGTGGCCACATTGACAGGTTTATTGGTAAAGCGCCAATAAAAACTCATTCATTATTTCAAAGCGAGAACTTTTTTCTTGAATTATGGGGTGCTGAACGTCAAATCCGACGGCTGACGATCGGCCCGTCAGCGCTGGACGGAGACAGCTCTATGACATGGCAGGGTGGGTGGGACCGTCAAAATTCTTGAAAAAATCTTCCGGACTCTTTTGGATGCGAGCAATTACGTACGGACTGAGAACTACTTTACACTACTTTACTTTACTTTATAGTAGGACTTGTCATAAGAACTATTCCATCTCCTCTATCCGTTAGGCATAAATAATTCCATATTTATTCTTGACAAATTTGAAGTAAAGACAGAGTTATCTTCTTCCTCTACTTCAGACTCTTCTCTAGTACCTACTATAAAGTTATCGTCTGTGATCGAGATTATTTCCAGTCAGTTTTTTTTTTTCATTTTCTGCCATCAGTCATTTCCGCGTTCAGAGTTTTAAGAAAATGAATGGGCGGACTCTTTTTCAACTCATCTATCTTCTATCTTCTAAATATATAAAACTCTTACGTTACTGACTGACTGACAATCAACGCACAGCCTAAACCGTTAGTCCTAGAAGCATCAAACTTGGAGGGTATGTTTATTTTATAGCATAGGGGTGCACTAAGAAAGGAAATTGGAAAATGATTTCCCCAAGCGGAGAAACAGAGGAAAAATTTTTAAAAGAAAAATCAACGGGGCGTAACGGCAAAGGGGCGAGCGAAGCCGCGGGCGTCCGCTAGTTATTTATATTTTAGCTTTCAATAGTAACTATAACGATATTGAGCTACTTTTATGGGTCAACAAGCTTTCAAAACACAAATCTGTGCTAACCTGCTAATGACTAAAACCATTAGCTACACTTTGTCACCCTTCCGGTGGCCCACATTGTGTAGAGCAGGTACGTTTTTAGATTGTGGAAGGTCTGCCTGGTAACCAGTTTAGTAGATAAACTCCCCACCATAGATAATATTATAGGGGCCTGAACTAACCTGAAAGCACAGTTGAAGGTCGTTGACTCTCAAATTCTCAAACAAATATGTTGCCAAAAAACTTGGCTATGGCTACTGATCTAAAACACACAACAACATACGAGGCGAGTGTGGAAGGGAATACTGGATGGTGAAGACCTCGTGGATAGTAATATACATTCATAAAAACATATAATAAGGGTTACTTATAATAAACTGCATTTCAAAGACACACTCTTTGCGAGCAAACGTCATTATAACCTTAAATACCTCTATATCCTTTGATCTAAGCTTGATAAAATCTTTTAAATTGGCAAAACTAGTGCATAACTCCAATTTAATCTAATTATACCAAATCTATGTGCAACTTGCCTAATAGCTGGCTACTGCGTGGTTTCGCCATTAATTTGTGCGCGCACGCATGTCAGTTTGCCATTCGGCTTCGCCATAAAGAGAATATATCATCACAATTTGTGATGCAATAATAAATAAATATTGTAGACAATCCACACAACACTATCTAGCCTCAAATAAAGCTGAGCTTGTAATAGGGGAACGAGATAGATGATATAATACATTATATACATTTATTTACATACTTGACACACATAAAATACAATATAACATCCAATAAACCAATATTGCCATCTCATTAAGAATTATCATATTTTTATTTAGGTACTCAAACTTGACGTTAGCAAGATCCGTCAAATATGACAGGAGCCATTGAATAAAAGAAGAAGATGGTAATGTCAGGGTTAATCGAGTGAAGACTCTTTGTAGTTATTAAAATAAGCTCAAGGCCTCTTTAACCTTTATCGTGGAGATACCTAGTGTCCCAAAAACACAAATAAATACCGTGTGACAACCAGACAAAGACAATAGGCATAACGGAGAATTGTTTAAATTAAGCATTTCCTACCAAGAACTAACTACTACATGAACTGTGGCCGATGTTACACAAACTACTGAAGGATCTGTGGCAGAGGTTAAACTAACTGCTAAAACTGTGGCCGAGGTCAAAGCTGCTGTAAGATCTGTGACTGATCATACTAACTGTAAAATTATCTGTCGTCGAGGTCACGGGTTCTGAGACTCACATGCTTATTGAATTTATTGTTTGTGCTTCCTGTTTTATTCCATTTGCTATTAATTAGCGTTTGGACAGTACGTCCCAATAAATAATACCGGTTGGGATAATAAATATCTAGCAATATATTGCTTGTGTCGTTTTTCGAAGGCCCTCTGTTATTTGCGACATAGCAATCTCTAAACACATTATAGGTACGAGTATATAAAATTAAATATAATACATTTGGCCTATTATCTGGTGTAAAAACTATTGTTTGCTTATGTATGAAAACTGGCACGTGAGGCTGAACATCTGTGTGCCTTAAATTGGTGGACGCAGGGCACGTTCCTGATGTGCGTGACTTACGAGGCAATGCTTTGTTATAGGCGATGGTTACCAACTTATATCGGGTGGGCCATATGCTTTTTCCATCAGATAAGTGTATAAAAAAAATGTTGGTCTTGTAAATAAGATTTTTGGTTACAACTAAGATAGTTCGTTCCCGAATTAATAACCTCAATTTATATACTTGGTCATTAGATTTTGTACATTGCTAGCTAAGACTTCGATGGATATCAGTACGATAACCATCTCTTAGTTTCACTATCATTTTATCGATTAAGGATCGATGGCAAGTCACTGTAACCAGTTTTTGTGGTCGTAGCCAAGTTTGGTATGCATTCGACCTTCGACCTCTTGACCAGTTTCTATATTTGAGGATGCAAAAACAGTATCCGGCAGGTATTGCCAAGTTTTAGTGCAGATCTTTAATGAAAAGGTACCTACTAATAGACTTGACTTATATAAAACCAAACATGGGCTTAATTGTATTGATGATTATCATGAAGTTAATATATTTATTATTTATGTCAAACACTACTATGAGAACAATATAGAGCAAGACTTACTATTTGTCCTTCTTCCTACGTATTAACTCAGACACTCACTACTAGACCTAAGAAGCCTATCAACCACAGCATGAACAACATTCCAACCTCTTTCACGAATCACTTCTAAGTAGAGTTGTAAATGACAAAACCAAAGAACCAAAACCGAACCCAAACGACAACGTTGCAAACCCATAAATGCCTCCGACGGAAGTGAACGCAGATATGCTCTGCCTGTCTCGTCACGAGGACTGCCCCTGGCTTGAGGAGCTCCAGAGTGCTGAACTAACATGGACGGGGCTGCAGTACACCTGTTTGAAGATCCTCCATCTTTACTGCAAGGTCTTCGAGCGGGAGGATGTCATCGAGATGGTCATACGGTCAGTGATGTTGATGTATCAATAATATAAGAAATATTACGTGTGACATAAAGATACATAAATTCCTACAGCTAATAGTTAGTACTGAAGTGATAATGACTTAGACAAAGCTCTTTAATCAATACTGAAAGATTTGAAAGCGAAGATTGAAATACAAAATTAATACAATTCTCTACAGCTGCCCTTTTATTTTACAAAAATAATTAATGAGCTATTTGAGTCTAAGCTCAGTGATGTTTAGATCAGTTTAAAATGATAAAACCTACTAGCGTATGTGAGAATTAATGAACGTCATAAATAATGTTTCGGAAGTTTAGGAGTAATTCCACATAACTTTTCATTTCGTCGTTTGGACGGAGACCAAATCTGAAATTATAAATTCTAATTATTCAACTCACAGTAATTGGTTTCACGTTGAATTATTATGTACCAGAGTAATAACAGTATTTTTTATTTCGCATTTATTTTACGCATCACAAACTACATCACATGTGTATGTGACGATGTGTTACATGATTTTTTTATTTTTTTTTCTTATTCTTTAAAAATTTACTGTATTTTGTAAACTTAATTCAAAGATTATCAGGATGCATCTTGATTGAAGTATTCTTTTAGACGTTTATCGTGAAACGGTAACATAGTTTGGATTATCTCGTTTCTAGTCTCATCTTCGCTTTGTAATTCTCGAGATCACAGAAGTTTCCACTATTGCCGTCACGCATCAGACAAGTGAACTGCACAATCTGTTCATCTATTTTCACCAATTCATGTACCCTATTGGCAAGATTTATTAGCATCACTATTAAACTTTAGTTGCCTGAGAAACTGAGACCGTTTTATTACGAACAAGGAACAACATTCAATTTAATAAAATGCAAAAAACTATATTTCAGATTTCAACTATATTTATCACGTCCTTCTTACAAAGGCTTTGGTTGGCAATCATGTAATTTACATACATTTTATCTATTATTGACTGGCCTCTAGCTCAGTTGGTAGTAGCTCTGCCTTCTGCGCTGTAGGTCGTGGGTTCGATCCCCACCGAGAACAAATATTTGTGTGGTGAACATAAATGTTTGTTCTCTGTCTGGGTGTTATATTGTATTCTAAGTATGTATTTACAAAAAAAAAAATGTATTCAAGTATTATATCAGCTATCCGGTTCCCATATTACAAGCTCTGCTTAGTTTGGGGCTGGGTAGTGTTGTGTGAATTGTCCACAATATTTATTTATTTATTTATTTTATTTATTTATTTATTATTTCGTAAATTATAATAATAATCTTTCTGATGTGTTGTGCGAGCAGAAAGGGGATCTTAACTAGGCTAGACTCCCTGAATGGTGGACATCATAAAGGCTTTCTAGTGTGAGTGACACTTTATAACGGTCGTGATTTATAACGTTTACCGCTTCAGAGAGACAAGATCTTCGCTTTTATAACCTAACCGCAGTTTATATGGCCACAAAACATTTAATGTTGCTATCAGACTTGATTCCAAAGTAATTTGAAATGCTCGTTGGAAAAAACAACCGCAGAAACGACTCAAGATCGGGATCAGTTGATCTTTTATAATCTAAATCGTTTTATAGTATAATTTGCAAGAACTTACAATTATACTTTACCTGCAATGCGTGTTACAACGTGTAATTTTAGTAGAGGTTGTAAATTATTTGGCGAGTATATTTTTTTAATTCACCTAGACCGACTACTAAACCTCAATCGATGATCATGGCCTGATCGTCCGATTCGAGGACCCTTTATTTAAAATCTAATTTCATCTGGAATTGCTGAAATGTATGTATTTAAACTTCATCGTAGCCTTGAGTCTCTGGTGTTATGCGAGTTTTTGATAGATCAATAGAATGCATGTTATTCTATTGGCCTTTCAAAAAGTCGCGGTTAAAACACCGTTACCGCTTTTTGTAACATCAAGACATAAAATACTTTACAAAGTCAATTTTCATTACTCAAATGGAAAGGGTTAGTTCTTGCCGTTTAGGGGTTGGGAAAGGTCAGCGATCACTTTATTGTTGTAACAGTCTTGGAATTCTTTTATCTTTCATTTCATTTTCAAGAATCCTACGACTTGGTTTTTTCATACCGTTTGTAAACCGACTTCAAATAAAATGGACGAAGTTCTCAATTTGGTTGTATTTTTTTTGTGTTTATTGCGCATAATTTCGACATTTATTAAAAAATATTTTTCTATCTGAATCGTAATATTTCCAGATTAGTCCCATATAAATTTCATGAAAATCGGTAGAACTATTGGGCCATGAAGTCGGTTTCTCAAGTATTTCAAACTAATATTATTGTGTGAACAAACTTGTATTGAACAGACTTGTATGAACTTATATTGTTCTATTAACAGTTAATAATAAGTAGTTTGCAGGCTATGTGCTTTCTATTAAAATGGGACAAAACAAAGGCCAGTCAGAAATAATACTTATGTAGATAGCCATAATAATCTCCTAGGGTGTTATTAATAATCCTGGCGTAGCGTTGGACTAGTTAATCCGTGTTTTGTCTCTTGCATTGACATCCAATTGTCAACTCGAGCAAATGTGACAAAACACGGATTAACTAGTCCAATGCTACGCCAGGATTATTAATAACACCCCTAAAGTCTATCCCATGTTACTTCTAATTTCATCGTGAAACTATTCAGTTATAAGTAATATCAACCGTAAAAGTGTCGATTCTTCCATGTTTGACATCCTTCACCTTGAAACTGATGTTATTTCCACCATGTCATGGAGGTATTGCTATGAAACTCGAGACGTACCACTCGGCCGACCTTTGTCAAGTCGCAAGTCTAATGGAACGCCGGCCGAGCCCATCACTTTGCATCGCTGGAAATGGGCCGATGGGAGGGTTCAATCACCAACGTGTGCTTTGCTTTTTATCATATAGAAACTTCTTGCTGAGATTTATTTTATTATTGGTTTTTATACAATTTCAAAAGGAGGTTCTTCTATGTTTCTTTTCAAAGATTAATGCAACGCGTCTATTTTTTTATTACCTGGTAGCGCGGAGGTTAAAACTGTATTTGTTCTTTTAGTTTATGAAAAAGGAACGGAACGTGAAATGTATACAAGCACCTACAGTAAAAAGTTTGCAGACCATAAAGTTTTTATTGGAATTGATAAACTGGTGAACGTTTGACGTTTTGCTGCTATCACCTGGTGTAAAGCGTACGGGCTACCCCCGTATTACTTATCTAATGTCTATGTGTAATCTAACATGCGGGTAAATAAATGTATTGCCATTCATATTCAACTAAGTCTCTATACAAAGGTGACGCATCAATCAGCGGTTTTTACGGTCCACTGTAAATCTCCCGTCAAAACGTGACATGTTAATTAATATAGCAAGGACGGCCCCGAAACTGAGCACAAAGGTGTTGTTTATAAGTAAACAGGCCATTGTATCTATTTTAGATATTCACTACGTCAGGAGGAACTTTTCACTTCTTCTTCTTATCATGGTCACTGATTCTTTCGAACCAAGTGTGATGGAAGGATTTGAAACTCGCCACAAAAAGGCTCCTTTCGTGCACTTGACACATATTTTTCGAACTTTTTAGGTTCTACGATATGCCGGTTTCCTCACGATGTTTTCCTTCACCGTTTGAGAGCTCTTGCATAGTGTTCATACATTTTTGGGTAGAAAAACTTATTGGTATACGGCTGGATTTGAACCCACGACCTTAGGATCGGAAGGCGGGGCCGTTACCACAAGGCCACCAGCGCTGTAATTTTTCACTTAGGCTATACGGGACGCTGTAAATTTAAAACCTGGGGTTTTAGGTGGAGTCGGCTTGCTTAGTATACCATTCTTATAGCTTAGTTGCCTCAGGAAAGATTTGTTCAAAACTAGCGAAGCTGGCAAACAAAACTGCGGGTTCCTTGCTTTTTTTCCAACGCTGGAATTCTTGGAACACTATTTTGCCAAGTGCTCGACTACTATTTGAGGTAGTTTTCTTTGCGCTTATGGTTAATTTGCTAACTATTATAATTGAAAATTATAAAAACGTCTAATAACGAAACACCATCATAAATTATGAATTGAAGATACTGTTTGTTATTTACTAAGAACACCGGACTATCAAAGAATGTTTGTGAACACGGGCGGACGCATCATCGACATAAATAAACAAAGACAGAACCAGCCTGAATATTTTTTTACGGCAAGCGACGAATTTGACGTACCTCGTAGACTTGTCATCAAAACTTTATGCTTTTGTCTTATAAACCAAAAATCCTTACCCCTCAGAATAAAGATTTTGTTACCCCATTGCAATAGAGCATAGTGATTACTACGTACTATTGTTTTTGTTTTGTTTGTCCGATCGGAAACATTTTCGTATGTTTTAAAATATCCCATTGGGTCTACGTCACGTAATGCCATAAAATAATACCTTTTTAGCCCGAGTCGCGATTAACCTAGATCTACTCCAACCGCTCGATTCAATAATTGTAATTCACTGACATAAACGATAGGAAATTAAATTAATATTTATTTCCTTCCTCGACAGTTATACACAGTACAGTTACATTTACGTAATGTATCATTACGTAAATGTAAATAAACAATGCGTTACAAGAATAAAGAATCCGTTTTAATTTGAATTGATTTGAACTTTACCAATATTTAGAAAACCCCATCCGAAGGACCAGTGAAGTTCGAATTTATATATAATATTCATTATCATTTCAGCTGTGCTCAGCTCACTCACATTTCCAGGAAGATTTGGAAATATTTCAATCTATCTATCTATCCATCCACCAACTTCCCGCGATCTGCCTGTCAGATGTCCTGGCGTTCTTAGCTTCGTCTTTTGGTTCATAGTCGCTCTTCGAGAACCTTGTTTCTCCAGCGGTTGTCGGTTCTTCGAGCTATATGATCTAGCATTGGACACGTCTGCAAGCCAGGTTGGTAGTTCTGTTATGGATTTCCAAATTTCTGATTATATCACTCCGAGCGTAGCTCTTGTCGTAGCTTCTTTTGTATTTTTAAGCTTTTAGGGAAAACCTATTGTCAGTTTAAATCCTTTGTGACCTACAAATTGCCCATTACCGTGATGTAGATCCAAAGCGAATAGTTTATTTTTGTGTATTAGCCAGACATTATTCAAATACGTATCCTTGGCCGCTCTCCAAACATGTGGTTGCTCCCATCTATGTCTTTGCTTGTTATTATCTGTTTTACTTCCAAATTATCTTAATTGTATCATAAAATGCGCAGTGGGATGTTACACAAACCTGAAAAGGTTTTTTGCATCTACTATTCTTTATCTTAGGCTGCATCCTCACTTTCCATCAGGTGCTGATGGCAGCCAAATACTTAGCTATGTTTATTAAAAAATCTGTGAAAATATCATTTATTATTCTAGCGGAAATGATGGGAATGGGGTTCTTACTACTGGAGGTTCTACTGATTGGCAAATAAAAGTGGTAACAATTTTGAACGTGTCTCTGATTACACTTGTATAAATGTTTTCCATTGTTTTAAGTGTCTGAAAATACGAGGGTTAAAATGTTCATGGAATAGATCAATATTACGATCAATTTGTTTATTGAATCTAATCATGATATAATTGAATAGAGTATTATTCATTCTAAATTAACTATTTACATACGTAGACGAACAATCTACTAGGATAAACGAAGTTATTCAAATACTATAGCATTCGAATATAGATTATGATTAAATAATTAAATTGTTATAATTGACACTATTCAATAGCACTAACCGCTATCAAAGAGGCATGAATTTTGAGGGTACTTTCTCAAACCTTTTTAAAGCTAGTTGAGTCTAGGTGCCAGTTCTACGCGACCACGCCAAGAAGAACAGGCAACAAACTACGGCTTCGTTCCTACGTTTTTGAACGCAAAAATAGCAGTGAAGTGTGTGTGGTGCCACTCAAACTTAGTGAGACGGAAGCGATACAAAAGCAAAAGTTTCAAAGACAGCACACGATATGCTAGTGGCACATGCCTAGAAGGCACCTCTTTTGACCTTTCTTCAATGAGAAAAGAAACTCTAGCAGTTTTAAAATCTAGTCTAGTCTTGCACAAGTCGAGAAGACTTAGCCGACACACTTCTCATTGAAATGCAAAGTGGATCGCATCGCGACGGACGCAATAATTGGATAAGTGTTGTCGGGGCCGTATTGTGCTGCTAATACGTTCTTGTTATTGACACACATCTTACAACGAAGGAAAGTAACAAGGCAAACACAATACATAACTTCAGCTTCAATCTTTTTGTTCAGTACTTCAGATTTTCAGTCAATCAAACCTACATATAGCGCAGATCTTTACGTACTGAGTTGCAACTGTAAATATGTTGACACAGCCTACCTTTTTGCTTCACTTCGGGTTAAAACTATGGATCCAAGGAGAACCGAGGCCGGGTCTGGTAGGCTATCTGACTCGGTGCATTAGCATTGCTATTCAGCGTGGCAATACCACCATCGTGTTAGGGACGCTTCCGCTTCGCTATCTCTAGATCATTTGCAGATAGCTCAACAGTGTCTTCTGTATTTTGTACATTTTGAAAACATCTGTATTCATTGTAAGTTTCTTTGTATAAATAAATAAAACCTGTATTGGAAGGTGTTAAAAGCTCGACCTTGGACCTTGGTGGTTCTTATCAGACCTTAGCCGTGACCGCGCCGCGAATAGACTCGTCACGAACGATTGATTTGTTTGAAAGCTCGACACTACCGCAAGGTATTGAACTGGAAATAGCTATATGATACATTCACGGTGAAGGAAAACACCGGCACGTGTACATCATAATAAGGTAACCGCTTGGATTATCCATAGTGGACACGCCGTAAAAGAACCAAGGTCACTGACATTACTCACAGAATTAGCAAGTTGAAGTGGCAATAAGGTCATGCATCGCGAAGAACCAATATCCGTTTGAGATTAAGGGTTCTGGAATGGCAATCGCGAACCCGAAGACGAACCAGAGAATGATGAGCCAAATTTTTGTTCCTGAAAATGTATAGTTACTATTCGGTAAACTGGAATAACAAACACGACAGGAAAGGTGTAATTTTTTTATAATCATATCCTGTACCTATCAACAATTATTAATATTTGACATTGGGAAAATCTACCCAGTAAAACATGATATCGGACTAGTTTTCCTTACGTTTTCAATTTTGACGTATTTTAGTTACAGTTACAATAAAACAAATAAATTTGGAACGACAAAAAGTAAATATTTGTGCAAAGTTTTGTTATCTACTTTTGGACCCTGATGTCTTTAAAGCCCTTTGGCCGATTTAACTCAACTTGTCACCAGAAACTTTAGATAAAACAACCTATTGACTACTAAATTTCATGCAGTACGAATTAATAGTTTGGCAGTTATGCTCTCACATACATTACAACGGTGATTCAGAGATGTTTTTAAAATATATTTACTAGATCAAATATTTACACATACTCGATTAATTCAATTGCCGACAGTATTAGGTACTTAGGATACCATAAAGCACTGAAAACTAAAACAAATAAACCGTGATTTTCTGGATTTCGTTCGAAAAATCTCCTTAGGTTTTGAACCAAACATCTGCTCTCAAACCCACTTCCCCTTGGCAGGTTTGCAATCCAAACACTGTCTACGATCTTTCAAACATTCAATCGCTCTTTATTTAAGTGTGGCTCAGTCATTGGTAATTGATGACTTCTATGGCTGAGTGGGGATAAAATGCTTGAACCTGAGCAAGTTCGATTTCTCAAACACTTTATTTGACAGATTATTTTCGGATAAGGAATACTACACAAAGTATCCTGTTGTAGACTCAAACAGATTTATTTAAGTTACTATGACAAAATCAAGGAGACATGTCCCTAAGACATGCTCAAACGTGTTGAACACCTTTTGTATTTAGAAATTAATGTTAACTCTTGAGTAGTTCAGAGGTTCAGAGGGCCCCGTATAGACTATCACATCTTCATACGAATTTATTACAGAACCCGACAATACACCGGCTGACATTACAGAATATGTATTATGTTTCACCCTCATTTGCTAATCAATACATTTAAAACGTTTAGATACAAGTACCTACTGAACAGCTAGTTCTAAATAAATAAATACTCGTAACAAGAGGTTGTAACCCGACCAAACAAAGCAGACGAATAAAATGTAGAGTTTCTTCCGACGACTTGAAGGACGGGTTGTAATAATAACCAATAGGAGACATCCCACTCCCATGAATGTCCAAAGAGGTACCTAAAGAAAACGCCTGGAGATGACACGCAACAGCATCTGCAGACACCTTCAAATGGAGAAGGCTCAAACCAGTTTATTTCTAGAAATGGTAAAGGGAGTTACAGCAATTAACTTATTGAATAATGACGAAAGCGGCTAATCTTCTTGTCATGTCTAAATTCCTTGCGAACCATGTGGTGAAAGGATTTTAAGTGCTCCTCAAAGAGGCCCTTTTCGTGCACTAAAAAAGCTGATAAGAAAAGAGTTAAGGAGAGAGTAAATAGCTGAGAAATTCTCAATTAGCTATGAAGGAACCAGTCGATCAGTCCAGCCAAAGAAAACACGCGAATCTGTTCCCAATCCGTCACAGTCGTTAATGTCAGTCGGTAAACGCAATAAACCCTCATTATTTTCATTCCGATATAGTGCAACACAAAACATAGGCCTCGGAAACTGGAGGAAACTGGTGATGTACAAAAGGCATTTTTTATCTAAAGGCTTTTGCATATTTTAGATGATTTTACAGCGTCAGGGGTAACTTTTTACTCATGCTTCCATTTACGCTACGCTGTAGTGCCTGGGACAGTATTTAAGATGGGATAGGCTTGCCCAGCGCCTATACCATCTTCGCTACTTAGTCGGCCTAATCCAGAGGAAACACATAGTTAAACATAAATTAACTATAGAACAAATGTATAGTACTAATCCGCTTATCTAAGCTATGTAAGTTCATTTAATGTAGACTTAATTGTGTGTGCTACGGTGGACACACAATTAAGCATCCACAAATCCTGCAAATTGAAATAAGGTGTATTAGACACAACAAAAAGCAGCCAAGTGCGAGTCGGACTCGCCCATGAAGGGTTCCGTAGCATCAAGTAACATAATATAAAGGTTCTTGTAGTTCGTCGAAAGGTAAATTGCGGTTTACGATTTATGACGTATAAAAAAAAACTACTGGCTAGATCTCGTTCAAACCAAATATCGTTGAAAGTTTGCATAGTAATTGTACAACATATATTTTTAGAAGTTAGAGGGGGGCCAACTTTTTTCCACTTTGGAAGTGTCTCTCGCGCAAACTATTCAGTTTAAAAAAAAACGATATTAGAAACCTCTACATCATTTTTGAAGACCTATTCATAGATATCCCACACGTATGGGTTCGATGAAAAAAAATTTTTTGAATTTCAGTTTTAAGTATGGGGACCCCCAAAATTTATAGTTTTTTTTCTATTTTTGTGTAAAAATCTTAATGCGGTTCACAGAATACATCTACTCGCCAAGTTTCATTAGTCTAGCTGTTACGGTTTCGGAGAAAAATGGCTGTGACATACGGACGGACAGACAGACAGACATGACGAATCTATAAGGGTTCCGTTTTTGCCATTTGGCTACGGAACCCTAAAAATACCACATAAATAAAAACTCTACAAGATTTTGACACGTGTTTCGCGTCTCTACGAAGCATCTTCAGGAAAATTGACTCGCTGTGCACTAAAGGACGTGTTGCCTCTTCGAGCGCTGAGATAGAAAGAACACATGGTCCATACGTGGAGACCTGACAAAGCCGCAGGTTTCCTGCCGGTGTGCTTTGATTGTGTAGTGTGTAGGTATTAGGTATCTCTGAGTTGTGCAAATCTGTAGTCCGAACAATGTGCAGAGAAATTGAATTGTAATGAGATCATCTGTATTGATAGTGCAATTATTTGTGATGTTCAAGAAACGTGTTTGTTCGTCACGCCGAATGGATTTAGCATTGTTTTGTGATTAGGTAGATAAATTATCTGAAACTGAAAACTATGTGTATGTTGTAGTAGTAGAGCTCTTTGTGAAGGGCTCGTCCGCGGAAGTACTACCAGTCTACCACCATGCCTATTTCTGCTGTGAAGCAGCATTGCTGTTTCGGTTTGAAGGGTGTGGGTGCCGGTGAAATTACTGACACGTGAGGCTGAACATCTGTATGCCTCAAGTAAGATGGACGCAGGGCAGTGCATCGTAGGGCACGTTCCTGAGGTGCGTGAATATAATGTTCATATTTAAGTATTCTATCAGTTATCTGGTTACCATAGCACAAGCTTTGTTTAGTTTGCGACTAGATAGCTTTGTGTGAAATACCCAAAAATATTTGTTATATTAGATGACTCACTCAACTATAGCCACTTACAGCTATTCTTCGATATTCCTTTTTTTTTATTAACCTATTGTGTCCCACTGCTGGGCAAAGGTCTCCCCCAAAACCTTCCATTCATCCCGATCTTCGGCGATCTCCCACCAATCTTTCCGGTGAAGGTCGAGATCGTCCCGCCAACGTCTTCTCGGCCGGCCTCGCCCCGTCGCCTTCCGTCTTCAGGAACCCAAGGAGTAATGCTGTTAGCCCACTTCTCAGGTGCCATTCGGCTAACGTGGCCCGCCCAGTCCCACTTCAGTTTGGCTGTTTTTCGCCCAACGTCGGCAATGCCAGTTATTGAACGCAGCGTTGTATTCCGCACCCGGTCGATGCGTTTTAGGCCGAGAATGCTGCGTTCCATTGCCCTCTGGCAAATTTTAAGCCTGGACTTCTGTGTCTCAGTCAATGACCAAGTCTGAGCACCATAGGTTAGGACGGGCAGGATACACATGTCGATGAGTTGGCGTTTCAGTGATAGCGGTAGGTCGCCCTGGTCGATATTCCTTGATTATTTTTATTTTTTTTACCAAAGTTCTGAAGATTTTTATCAGTCTTGAGTTTGCTGCATCCAAGTTTTAAAGGGATCTTGCATCTTTTGAAATATTTCAGGTATTGCAATATCTCTGTAACCCAAGTTTTGAAACGATCTTCTTTTAAATATATCTAAGCTTTTCCAGACATTGCAATTTGAATTAAAGCGATGTTTTGTCGTGACGTCATGTCTTGTTTTGGAACACCATAAAACTGATGTAATTATCCGCCCTTGCTCTAAGATCTGACGACCCATTTGGCAGCACAGCCATGCGAAATTATGTTTTATTGCCATGCTACAAGGTCTGTGATTTGGTGACAGAAATATACCCAACCCGATATGTTTGAGGGATTTTGCGGACTTATTCTATGAAGTAATGAGAAATAACCGTTCAACAAAAGGTAGGCCATCCTCCAGGGGCAAACCTTTTTTTGACGTGACAACGTCTTATAATTCCATGGAGCCGGCTGCACGCACGAAAAAACATGACTCATGCGGCGTTACCTCGCTCTGAGGCGTTCCATTTAAGGCTTGAAGTGCAAGCGAGAGCGCGGAACGAGCGACAAAGAGGCACAATCGGCCTCCACGTTCGGCAGCGTTCGACGTTCGACTTCAGCGTCTCTTTCCTACTTGAGTGAGCGATGCGTCCTCGTGGACAGCTGTATGAAGTTGTCACGTTCAACTATCGTCAGTAAACCGACTTTACAGACAACCGATTTTTTTCAACTGAATTATGGTGTTAAGTTCCCTTATCCATTACAGTAGTAGAGCTCTTCGTGAAGACTTCGTCAAGGAATGTGCTACCACCGTAGGTACCTATTTACCTCTTTCGGTTGCCAAGCAGTGGGGCTTATACTGCTGTTTTGCGATGGCAGGGGTATGGAAGGGTATGGCTGCCGGTGCAATACAGACATATCCTTCTTCTTAGCGTATCACAGGTTCTTGCAAACTACCAGTGCACGAAAGGAGCTTCTTTGAGGCGCACTTAAACCCCTTTCACCACACTTGGTTCAAAAGAACCAGCGAAACGCTCATCATCCTTCTGCCCTTATCCCACGCTAAGTGGGGTTGGCACAACAGGTATTTTTCTTCCACTCACCTCTATCATTCGTCATCTTAGTGCTCACTCCTTTCCTGCTCAAGTCATCCTTGACGCATTTCATCCATCTTTTCTTGTGATACGATAAGAACAATACAAAAATCGAGCATAGTTATGTTGGTAGTTCGAAAGACCAAGTTATTCTGGTCAATGATAATGACAAAAGTGACTCATTCATTCAATAAAATGCTAAATGATTACAAGGGAACTGCAAGTCAATGACCTCCAATTGCAACGTCACACATCCTCGGCGCATACCAATTAAGAGAATTAATCATTACATGGGAACTCATTATTGTAGCTTACTGTTTATCAACATTTAAACAGATGATTTACTAATTAATTCATTTTTTCGTCGTATCTATTAGTGAGCAAGAGACAGCAGCTCCTCCTAGGTCCTAAGAACCTACTACTCTGAAACTTGAGTCACCAATACCCACTAAGTAGAGTGGCACCATACTCACTAAGTGGATTGACACCACACTGGAACTTCACTGCTATTGTTATTATTTTTGTTTTGTAAAAGGATCATACAAAAAAACGGAGGAACCAAGCCGTAGTTTGTTGCCTGTTCTTATAAGCTTGGTCGCGTGGAACTGGCACATAATAATATTCAATCGGGAAGCGAACCCATTGCAAGGTTTGCTTCTCATCGTTGTAAGCTATCAAATTCGCCAACTTCCCGCAATCTTTATGTGTATTAATTTTCCTCTGTTATTTCCAGGAAGACATGCAAGTCGTGCGGCTGCGACCGTCTGCAGCATTCCGTGTACCATGAGGAGTTGGGGTCTGTACGCGACCGGCTGGGGCTGCGAGAGGGGAGGATCAACCACAGTTCTTACGACTCGCCGCCCGGACTCACCGCGAAGCAGGTAAAACTGGCAATTTTTTTTTTTTTGTTTCAATAGCATTACAAACTAACAGCCTCGGCCAAAACGTCTGTGTGCCAGCTTACATACAGAGTAACATAGTACATACATAGTTATATAATTAATCCTTTAGAAACAAACAAACACATTTGAGTAGGTACCTACTCACTAACTTTAAAAACTTGTATACAAGTTACAGAGAATTGATGAAGCTTCATGTGAAACACATCTACCCCAGGTTTCTGAGCAATCAGAGTGTTGAGAAGTGCTTGATGTGCGGGCTGGTTTTTCCGCAAGTACCTAGGCCGCTGGCGGGCTCTTTTTGCGTGACGCTTGACGCGTGTTTCTCGAACTTTATTAGGTTCTACGACACGCCGGTTTCCTCACGATGTTTTCCTTCACCGTTTTGAGAGTACTGGCATAGTGCACATACATTTTTCGACGTAAAAACTCATTGGTACACGACTGGATTTGAACCCACGACCTTCGGATCGGAAGGCGGGGCCGCTACCACTAGACCACCAGTGCTAAGCTAAGCAGGTAACATCTCTTCCAACAGCGCCTAGGTGTCTACCGAGGATTTACACTTCATAGCATTATTTGAGAGTACATACTCGAAACCGCAAAGATTTTTATTATGTCCCAAAAGTTAAATAGTTACAGTTGTAGGCAATAATATTGCACATCGGCTGTTCGGCTATGTAGAGTGATATCTCTTTCTGAAGCACATTACGTTCTATGAAGCCGAAATTAACCGATGTGCAATATTTGTTGCCTACTTCTATAACATGTCTTCCAACAGCGTCTACTAAGATGTACCGGTTATGGCATGAATTGAGAGTACATACTGAATACTTATCGCAAAGATTTTTATAATGTCTTAAAAGTTAAATACCTAGTTCGTTTTATAGTGTAGTTAAACCCTTTTTCTTCTTGCCCATATCCCACTTTATGCGGGGTCGGCACAACATGTCTTCCTCCTTTATTCCCCTCTGTCAGTATAAAACACTACAAAATCAATAAAAAGTACAAACTGGACTAGTGCACATACATTTTTGGTCAAAAATCTTGTTGCTGCACGACCGAATTTGAACCCACAGTTATAAAGGCTGCCTCCAGGCCACCAGTGCTCACGAGGACAATCATGACTAGGAATCATAAGATGAGGTCACAGCTAACTACTGCCAAATAATAAAATGTACCTAATGTTTTTTACGTGCCTACTGACATAAAATATTATGACTAAGTAGTTAGATCTCTAAAATAATCAATTTATTAGCAGTTTTAAACTTTTATTGGTCCATTCCGACATAATTATATTCTTGTTTGTTTTTTTCCAGTCGGAGCTTTATTGGTCGTCTCTAGCGGAGCGCGAACCGACTAGTATAGGTGGCGCCACTGGGCATGCTGCGTGGCGAGCGTGGCGGACGAGAGCCTTAGCTTCGCAACTTCCGAAGCAAGACCTCTCACTGGCACACTGTCAAAACATCGATCCGGTGCACCACAAGCAGTATGAAGACTTCGTGGCCGCTAGAAATGAAATCGCACTTGATATTGGTTAGTGGCGCCATCTAGTTTCGAGTAGGCAAAAAAAGTTCATAAACAAAATGAGAGAGAAATCCAAAGCAGATTCATTTAAATAATCCCCTTTGATCCCTAAGTATCGTCTTTAGATCAATAAGCATTATTTAATTTTAGATAACAGACATTTTACGTACACCTACATTTAGTGTAGTAGCGCCATCTATTGACGAGTAGCAGAAGTTCAGTTGAATAATTATTTGTTTTATTTAATTTCAGGCCTGGCTAGTCAACATCACGGTGCGTCATTAGAATGCATGGGATGCAATAAATCAATTCGAAACGGAAGCGTCACTGTACAAGCTCCCCGGATAGGAGAAGATGTAAGACTTTCTTAATAAACTATCAAACTTTCTCAATAATACCCACCTCTTCAGGTTTTTAATTTATAAGGGAGGCAGCGCACCATAAATCATAAGTAAATTCCGCAAACTCATTTTTTACTCTGAAATGGCGGTGATTTTACAACTACACATTATTTCGTTTACCTACTCAATAACAGATGTCACTGTAATGAGTTCTTGCTCTTTGTCACATGTCCCATGGCTCTTTTTACCACTGCAAAAACACATTGTCCAATTCATAATTTTCTTAATGCAGTAGGATATACATAAGAAACCCCTTGTGGGCTTCCATCCTCCTGTTAAATAAGTTTAGCTACGCAACACTAGATGTCTCTGTTGTAACTTTCTTTTTTCCTTTTATAGTTCCGCTACGCGCCGATAGATGACACTGTTATCGAAACACTGGATTTTCAGGAATTTCAAGGTCTTTATTCTTCCAGGCGTTTTTCCACCCATCATGCTTCGCGTGCGCGGAATGTGATGAGCTACTGGTGGAGTTGGCTTACTGCGCGCTCGACGGGAGGCTGTACTGCGTCAGGCATTACGCAGAACGGCTCAAGCCGAGGTGTCATGCTTGTGATGAGGTAAGGAAATATTACAGAAAGAATAAGTCTCTTGCATGACTACTTACCTGGCAAGAAGATTCCATCCAAAATGTCATTATTTTTTTTTTACAAATTATAGATTTGCGTTTGACGCTATCGCACCTGCTGTTAAGTGATGATGCGGTCGACGAAAGGTCTTGTCTTGAAATCGTCGAATAACCACTTACGACCTTCACTTACTTACATTGTATTTGTATTTGTACATAGAGGCACGTCCAAACATACTTACGATTTGGTATTTATTATCATCAGTTTATACCTATTTACTTGTACGAAGCTTGTACGTTAGCTGTCGTTATGAGTTAAGATTTTAAATGACCAATGATCCAATAAAACCCTACAGCCACTAAAGCTGGTAAATTCCTTCCGAATTCGGTTTGATAAAACAAACCCATATAACCCATTAGTTTGAAAAAGGAAAGGCTTTTTACTTCAACCTCTAGGTTAAATTGTCTAAGGGCTTAGACAATTACCTCAGGATTCACGTTTTGAAGCATTTTCTTCTATTTTTTTATCGACTCCTTGGTAGGGTTGGATAGGTACACCCTAGGTGTACTAATTGATATATAATTATGCGTTTGGCTAGCTGCATTTGAATAAATAATTGTAACCTGGGATACAAAACATCAAACACACCTTGGAACAGCCTTGGAAATAACCAATAATCTTTATAACGTTTACTAAGACGACAGTTCGCGTTACAATATCTAGTGCAACAGTAGTGACCGCTTGACACTCACTTAAATTGCTAAAAAAAATAATATCTCTATTTGGTACCCAGAAAGACGATAGATGTAATTTTTGTAGTGTTTAGGTGGATCTTTGCAGAGGTTATAAGACGCATTATATGATTAAATATCGCCCTTAGAAGCCTCCTAGTAATTGCAAGAAAGTTCCCTTTCTGCCGCCTTAGTTTTATTTATCCGATAAAATTTATATCGAACAGGCAAGAACTCAAATGTAAATTATTGAGTGAATTCCTTATTTAACCAAAACCTTTAAAAAAACATTTTGTTTAGTTCCTAATTTGATAAAAAGTATCACTATTTTTGAATTTGGAATTATGCTTAAAATTAGGTACAGTTCCTTATTTGAAAATAAAAGTAATCACTGATTTTGGATTTCGAATTATACGTCTATCTACATCTAGGTACTTGATTCTACTTTTTTGTAAGCGTGCAGTGACCAAAGAGATTGCATCATAAAGGTGTAATAGTAGTTTAGACAGTCATGGCTCAATACAGGCTTATTGTGAGAGGATTCCGGTTAATGGGCTACATAACCGACCATGTTGCGCGAGAGAGATGGCTGTGGATGCGCATGCGAGTGCAACGGGTCAGGATCGAGCCGCCTAGGCCACAGTGCTACGGGTGCAAAGAGGTTGGTCCTAAAAAAATATCTGTACTTAGTATTTTCGTTAAATTGATACGATAGTTGAACGTGACAACGTCATACAGCTGTCCACGCGGGCGCATCGCTCACTCAAGTAGGAGAGAGACATGTCGAACGCTGCCGAACGCGGGGGCCGATTGTGCCATTATGTCGCTCGTTCCGCGCTATCGCTTGCACTTCAAGCCTTAAATGGAACGCGTCAGAGCGAGGTAACGCCGCATGAGTCATGTTTTTTCGTGCGTGCAGCCGGCTCCATCGAATTATAAGACGTTGTCACATCAAAAAGTGGGTACAGAAGATGATGTAATATGAAGTCTGCGTGGAGTGGAACAGTGGACGCTTGGCTTTACCAGACGCTGAACACTATATCACGGCGTTTATTTCTGGTCGCCGCCGCTGACGGCTTGACATTTAGCAGAACTCCAATCAGCTTCCACTATTAAAGAGTAAGAGTAGGTATAGTTGAATAATAGTTTGACTGCTGCAAGTCTGGGTAGGAACCGGCGTTGGTCAAAAACTGCTCGCATTTTTTTTTTATAGATAGTTGATCTGATCATAATAGCAATTAACTATTCTATATTTTTTGTGTTTTTAGATAAAAAAAAGTACTAATAAATAAATACTGTAGACAATCCACGTAACACAATCTAGCCCCAAATTAAGCAGAACATTGTACATAAGTTATTTAATTATTGTTACTTGTTTTTCCATTGTTAGTTTTAAGGTGTGCAATAAAGAATTTTCTATTCTATTCTATCCTACTATGACTTTAACACCATCAGTGTATGAATCACCTGTACTCGTCATACTTTTAATATGAATGCAACAGTTGTTCGCAATCAATTCCTGTGCATGGAGTTTTGACATACTTACGCTATTATTAGACGTACTGAGTTCCTGTGTTAGTTGCCCACAGTTATATCTCACCTTAAATTGAAACCCTTTTTAACCAACTTTAAATAAAAAAGAAGGTTCTCAATTAGTAGTTTTTTTATGTTTGTTATCGCATAGCTTCGTCATTTAGGAGGTGAATTGAAAATTTTTTTTTTATTTGAAGATTAATATTCAGATTCTTCTTCCAGATTGGTCCCATAGAAATTCCATCAAAATCAGTTCAGCAGTTTGGCCATGAAGTCAGTTTCTCAAAACTAAACTTATATTATTTTGGAATGCAAGTTTTCAAGAAGTTCACTCAAACTCAGAATAAAAAGCCCACTTTTTTTATCAAACTTCAAACTGAAAATAAGCAAATTTTATTTCTAAGACGTTTTGTTGTGATAACTTACGTGATATAGAGAAAAAATACACAAGTTTTGTAGAAACTTTCTCGATCACCCTGTAGTCATCTACCCACTTTTCCAAACTATTCTAGCTTACTCACCGTTAACAGCTTTTGCTGAAAAATTGCTAAACATTAACTCACGCCCGAATGAGAACTACTTGGATACCGAACAAAAATAGGCTAATACCTACTGGGGTGCGTAGCTTCACACCTTACTGGCCAGTTCTATACCATTCATCGCGATATTTGTACGCATAGAAAACTCCTTGCTGAATACTCAAATTAAAAATAAAGTGTTCCATTCTAAACTCAGTGTGGTTCGATTTTTGAATTCGACGAAAGAGGTATGATTTCAACTTTTTTACTGCCAAAGCCAAACTGTATAAATGATACCATGTTACCAGGCACGTGCTAGCTGAAGTATTGATTTATTGATAGTTCTCAATTGAAAAGTATCAAAAATGTATGCTTGAGCCTTGACTTAGACTCAAGCATTGTTCCCTGCATGCGATCCCTATAAGTGTACAATATCATAGCTGATGTCAATTGTCAGGATACGCCGAAAAAAATTGGTTTATGACTGATATCCAATCATAAACCAATCATTGGCCGAATACCTATAATTTGGGAGATTTCAAAAAAAGAGTGAATAGCTATCTTCTAGGTGAGCGCGCTACACAGCCGATCCCATCATCACTTAACATCAGGTGAGATTGCGGTCAAGCGTTATCCAATAGACTGTAAAAAAAAAAAAAATCCCCGGGCACGATAGACACCTAGTAGATACCTCCTCTTTATACTTAGAGGATGTCTAAAGGGGATAGTCAGAGGCACATCCGAGCAAAGCATTTGGCATAATGCCCAAATTTTACAGTGTTAGGATTCCATTCTTCAAAGTAATTGAATCGCTTTACAAAGTTTACAACATTGACCTATATTTTCATTACGAAGTATTGCTAATCTTATTATTTCGTATCGCTAATGTGTTACGTCCATTAGTTTGTATCAATATTCATAATAGAAATGGAGGTTACCGAAAATACCTTTAATATTTAATACATTTATTACAAACTAGCGGCCGCCCGCGGCTTCTTTCGCCGTTACCGTTCCCGTTGATAAAAAAAAAGAAACCTTTTAAACCTTCTCTGGACCTCCACAAATCATTCAAGACCAAAATCAGCCAAGTCGGTTCAGCCGTTATCGAGTTATAGCGTCAGGAAGGAAAACCCGACTTATTTTTATATAGTAGATTAAAGAAAGATACAACTTCACGACTTTAATTTGCATGTAAGTCCTCTCAAGATCCAAAGAGGTCCAAAGAGGTGTGACATCTTCTTCCTGCCCTTATCCCACTTTATATGGGGTCGGCACAACATGTTCTCCTCTTCCATTCTCTTCTATCAGCATTCATCTCTATATTCACTTCATTCTTATCCATGTCATCATTCACACTGTTTTTTTAAGCCTTAATTATAAATGTATTTTTGTTACTAATATTTTACACTACGATATTGTTTCACTCTGTTACTGTTCATCACACTTGGTTCGAAAGAATCAGTGACATGATACGAAAAAGAAGACTGTTTATCAATCTTTTCATAACCTCTACCCACACACGTACTTATACCGACTAGTTACATGACTTTCATCCCTCCTCATGACATGCCCGTACCACACCATGCTGTTGCTCCAAATTTTTTTATCACTAGTACTACTTTCAGACTTCCCCTGATATACTCATTCCGTATCTTGTTCATTCTTGTCACTCCACCTAATGACATGCCCGTACCATACCATCCTGTTGCTACAAAATTTTCTGTCACTGGTGCTTTCCGACTTCCCCTGATATACTAATTCCATATCTTGTTCATTCTTGTCACTCCACCTCATGACACGCCCGTACCACACCAGCCTGTTGCTCCAAATCTTTCTGTCATTGTGGTGGTACTTAAAGACTTCCCCTGATATACTCATTCCGTATTTAATTCATTCTTTATCACTCCACATGACTGTCAGAGGTGTGACATGTTTCAGGTTTTAGTAAGCTTTTAAGGCCTGCGTACACCTAGATCTCTGGAATCAATGAAACGCTGTCAAATGTCGCTGTCAAATTTGACAGCGTTTCACTGATCGCCATCGCCAGCGACCTAGGAGTACGCAGGCCTTTACGGCCTAGCGATAACACGAACTAAAATCAATCAATACGCTTAGTGCTACAGTAAAGTCTCCGCACCTCGGTACTAAGCCTAATTATTTATTGGGGCTTATACTATTACACATTTATACTTAACTTCGTAGTGGGTAGTTCTACCCCATTTATCTTCCGTTATCACCTATTATTATTATGTGTGCCCTCCGGTTCCACTGCTGTGCAAAAGGGGATTCAATTCAATTAATTGTCTTCAGTAACAATTTAGTTAATCGTATTCGAATTAAGTATGAAAACTTATAGTTAATATATTTCAAATACGATTTTATTATTTTGTATGTGTTAGCTGTAAGTACCTATGGATCCATCTGAATAAAATATTTTTTTAAAGTAACACAAAAAATAAATATTGAATAAAAAGTAAGCAGATACAAGAAAAATAAAAAATGAGTAGGTAACAATATAAAATAATAGCATGTCAAATACCTACTACTTGTTGGAACTATTCTGAGCTAAATAATCATCTATCGATTAGAAGCACCCTTTCAACAAAAGAACAAGTTTAGATTAAAATTTACGGGAGCTATCCAAGACTTTATAATCAGTGGTTTCCTCCAGACATCGCGATCCTTGGCTATGAAGCCATCACAATCTATAAAAAATCTGTCAACGCTACCATAAAGTTCAAAGGGCACTCTGGGCTGTGTGCAAAATTCTAAATAAAACCACTGGATCGCCTGTCCATCTACGATGGTATGCGGCATCGATCGCACCGAATACCGATTGATCGCTTTGAAGTGCCTGTCGTACGCTTGTTTATAACAACACACTGTAATAAATATAATTGAAGCGCACGACAAGGAAAGCGAAACTATCCGTTCGGCCCGCCAACTGAACTCAATACTCTTTCGACGGCTATCGGACGTGTCCAGCCTTAGCTTCCAGACAATTTAATTTAAAAAGTTTAGAAAAAAAGTTACATATTCGAATTTCGAAAATTCAGTTTCTCGACGCGAGTGTCTATAGTGCGTTCAGTCAACGTTCGAATTTTGAATTTTAGCGCCAGCTTTTTTCCGCGTTTTGGATTGTGTGTAACTGGCTGATAAGAAAAAATTTCTTGTAAGTGGATGAAAAAATATTGTGTTATGAGAAGGTTTTATTTTATTTTTACAACCATTTCCTACCTACCGAACCTAGCATGTAGCAGACCAAAATTTGAACTTACTTTACCTACGTGTAACATGAGATTGCTTCCAGATCCATCTACCTGTTACCCTTAACTAAAGTAGGCTAGTTACTTTCCTTCCTTTCCAAAATTTACAGAATTTAGAGTAAAAAAAAGGTCCCTAATGGTTTGTCTCGGCACGTGACCAAGCTTGGAAGTTTAGTGATAATTTTTTTTTTTAATCTGTGTTCGTATTTTTTTAAATACTTGACCCTACCTACCTGTCCAAAATCCGAAAACTGAAATAATAACAATTATTTCTATTAGCTAGGCATCATAGTTCTAAACATACTAAAAAAACTTATTGAATAACTCGAATTGATTTCTAAAGATAAAAAACTATTTATAAAATCTACAAAAATAACTATACACCATAATAATTATGAAAGTTATAAAATGAACCTAATCTTTAATATTTAGAGTGCCATCTCTCGACATTTGTTTGTAAAAGCTGTTAGCAACATATCTGTAGCTTTTATGGTTACACGACAGATGGCGCGATCATGCAATCACTCGCGTGAAGTTACTTTTTGTTAAAACATAGCTAAACACATAATATCAATGTTATTATTATATTGTCAAAAACGAACTGAATTAAAATCTATTAAATTATATAGTTATCTGTTAATTTGCAATATTGCAGAAAAATGAAATCTAGGTCGAATGAAGACTTTAAGAGTAATTATTTATTCTGTCTAGATATTTTCACAAAAAAGTGTCAAAATCAGTGCTTTTGGATTTTATAATAATTGTTACATAAGTATCACTAATAAATAATAATGTAAGCACAAAACTTTGCAATCATGTATTAGAATCGAATACAAAACTTTTAAAAAAGGTACCTTTTCAAAAAGGGTACTTTTTCGATTCGTAAACGCAATACGTACGCTTATTATTTTATCAATGTAGCAAGACCAAGCTGCTACGCTTTACGAGCTACGCCGTAGTAGCCATCTACGTCGTAGAGGTCACTAAGCATTGATCATTCATTCCGTACAGTACAGAATAAGAAGTGACGCTAATTGGTAATTTGTTTTGACTTTCAAATCTTGGCATAAGGCAGGTGCAAGAAAAAGGTGTCAGTAAACTTCTTGCTTTAAAAGTTTTCCTACGAAAATAATACTTACACAAAGTTTTAAAAAAAGTTGTTTAACTTTACTCGCCCAGAATAGTCTTTTTAATACTTCTTTCTAAGGGAACTAGAAATTGGTCCACCTGATGTTTAATGGTAACCATCACCTATAACAAAGCATTGCCCCGATTGCCCCGATAAGGTCACGATCTTGATATTATTTTTGTGTATCTTTGAAGAGATTTCATAGGTTGTTTATGAATTTAGACAATGATTTTCCAGAACGTTTCGTATATTTTTTTTTAAACATCCAGACCACGGTACAAAAGCAATGGCCCGCCATATATCAAAGATAAAAAATTCCTTTAATGTCGGTCATTCCAAATTGCATACATTTATCTTTAGTTTCTCCGTTTTTTCATCAAAAAACGGTAGGAACCAAGCCGTAGTTTGTTGCCTGTTCTTCTAGGCTTGGTTGCGTGGAACTGGCACCAAGACTTACCTAGCTTTAAACTATTCAAAGTGATACTACTGATTAAATACATATTTGATTTTGACTTAGGATTCACGGCAATATGCTAAGACAGAGGGACCAAAATTAGAAACTGTGAGTGAATCTTCTTGTTGTGTCACTGATTGCTTCGAACCAAGTGTTGAAAGGAGGCGCCTGTTCTTCAGGGCTTGGTCGCGTGGAACTGGCACCTAGACTCACCTAGCTTTAAGGCGTTTCAAAGTCATCCTTGCGATCCTACTGAATAAATGCACTTTTATTTTGATTTTTTTGCTCTTTTTGTGCATTCGGCACGCAAATGTTGTCAGTGAGTGAGTGAAAATTGATTTTCAAATTACCGAGGACACGAAAACTGAATCGACTTCTTCTTCTGCCCTTATCCCACTTTATGTGAGGTTGGCACCACATGTTCTTCTCTTCCGTTCTCCTATATTGTCAGCCGTCATCTCTGTATCCACTTTTTTCTTATCCATGTCATCTTTCACACTGTTCCTCCATCTTTTCTTTAGTCTACTTCTACCCTACGTAAACTGAATAGACTTGATTTTCATGAAAACAGTAAATAATTGTTATTTACAAAGTTTCGTATCTTTGAAAAACGGCGCATTCACACTCGCCAGATCCCAAGAATAAATAAAAAAGAAACGCGAACGGTGTTATGCAAACTCGCTCTATGAATAAAATATCTTTTTTTTCATTCATGTAATCCCACAGAACTTGAGGTGAACTTATTTATGTATGGCCTAGATCTCTCCACTGTTTCTTAACTCGTTGAAATAGAGTTGAAAATCATCGAGAAATTTCTTTGTTGTCGGTACTTTCGTCTGTCGTAGATTATTTTAATGAGTTTGACCTAGGAAACACACTCCAGTCGCAACCGTATCTCTGTGGTGTAGAATCGAAAATGAGCGGGCATTCTTTTGTTGACGGTACTTATGTCTATCGTAAGTTTCGATGAATGAAACTGACAAGGTTTTTTTATTTGATAAATTTTTCGTAATTGACTTTGGTTTTCGTTTCAACGTTTAGCGAGGTCAGCATTGGGATGGCTGACCGCTTAAATTAATCGGAATGCTGAAGGTTTTATCATATATGCTTATACGTTCTCATTGGATTTACTTTGAGCGTTTTTATCATTATCCTTATAAATCAAAGTCAAAAATCGTTTATTCAGTAGAAACGGCTTAGTTACCCGGCTACCGTTTTTGTAATGATTCTTGTACAAAATAAAAATTGTAAAATTGTATGCAGGAAACAAAGTCATTAGGTGTAAGCTTGAGTTGGTAAAAGCTCTGGTGAAGCCGTCGCGCGCAACGCAATCCACTCGTGCGCACGGCACGCGTGTGACGTCACACGGTGTGACGTAACGCGGTGTCGGGTTACGCTTTCGTCGACCTTGCCTTTGACACCATTGCAGTCTGGGCTTTTGTACGTTTTGTTTATGGACGCATTTAGATTGGCCTGTTTTAGATTTTCTATCGGTTTATCGATGTTAGGTGAACTTGGTCTTGAATTAACGAGTACATACCGTTATTTTATATGCCGATTTACGGAGAAATTTTGATAGTTTTTTTTTCTAAATCAATAAGGGCTAATATCTCTGTGGCCACTCTACCACTCTAAGGCCGGCTTCACGGATGACAGTTGTTTATCTAAAATTATTTTCTGTCAATATTTGATTGGTTGATTAGTTATCCGATCGGCTCTATCTCGTACAAGCTTTTTTTGCCTCAATACAAGATTGGCTCAAACCACGAATCGAACTGACACCGCATAAACAATTTTAACACAATCGCTGTTGATTTGGTAAACTCTGGTAAACTTGACAATCTGCCAAAAGATAAACAACATGCGCTATTGCCATCCCATTAATCAAATTGGTTAGCTAAAGCAATGTCAAAAAACAAAACTTATTTTAAATATTTTTGATCCGTAATACCTTCCAATTTTATAAATCGAAGCACTCACATTTGTTGAAGGAATATATTTATTTATTTGTTCTTTTTGCGTTTTTACCTTTCAATAGAATTACGAGCAACTCTACCTATGTATGAATGTACCTTATTTTTGTTTTCTTTTTTCAATGTAAATAGGCCTATTAAGGCCTGCTACACACCTAGGCCGCTGTCGGCGATCAGTGAAACGCTGTCAAATTTGACAGCGATATTTGACAGCGTTTCACTGATCGCTACCGCCAGCGAACTAGGTGTGCGCAGGCCTTTAGAGGTTTCTAAAAAAAGTCAAAGCACAGATAATCTAAAGGCTCGAACACACTTAGTTCGCTGGCGGTAGCGAACAGTGAAACGCTGTCAAATATTCGCTGTCTAATCTCAAATCTGACAGCGATATTTGACAGCGTTTCACTGATCGCTACCGCCAGCGAACTAGGTGTGTTCGGGTCATAAGCAATTGACAATTTCAGATGAAGATCAAAAACAAACTTTTTTTTGTTAATTGTTTTCATCTTTCTTCTTTTCAAATTATTTTTAAAGATGTGTGACTAAGATTTGAATTGAGCGATGAAATAATAAAATTCCATTGAAGTGGCGCGTAACATCGTTTCCCACGTCATATAATATTTACCAATGACCGAATTATATCATTAAACGACTAAGAGGCGACGGACAGTCTTTATTTGAATATGCAGTCCGTAATAAATAGTAACTTTTAAAAAAGCTACGCCACCTCCTTTGCATGCAACCTTCGTAGCTACGACAAAAAAAAAGTTTATTAAAGAAGTATAATACATCGTTTTAAAGTAGGTAAGTATCTATTGAAAAAAAATAAACAGTGGGTATAGAAAGATAGACCAATTACTTCTAGCAAACAATTGTTTCAAATAAAAAAGGTAAAATGGTTAGTTCTTCTGTCACTGGCGCTTAAAAAAAGGAAAAAATAATAAAGACAACGTTATTACCTAATATACATAATCTAATCATGATCTTTTCCTACTTTTTTTCTAAAAGAGTTCTATCATTTTATAGACTGTGGGGCTTCCACACGGTACTATGACGTCACAGTGACGCGTGTCTGCATTTAGCCATGCGAGTACATTGTACTGTTACGTACGGTGGGTGACCGGGTGGTAACTCGGATCTCGGATGTCCGGTCATAAGACTTTCATGTTTCGTACAGTTTTTCACTAATGTTCCTTACAAAAAAATTAACTTAAAAGTATTATATCAGCTATGTATCTGGTTCCCATAGTACTAGCTCTGCTTAGTTTGGGGCTAGATAGTGTTGAGTAAACAGTCTGCAATATTTATTTATTTATTTATTTGTAATAGATTCAAATAAACATTTGTCTCATTGTATCATTGGTTCTTTCTAACCAAGTGTGGTGTAAGGATTTTATTAGCGTCTCAAAGAGGCTCCTTTCGTGCCCACATTTGTCGACATGCCGGTTTCCTCACGATGTTTTCCTTCACCATTATATTTACGTCTGAGAGAGAACATAGTGAAAGTCAGCAGGCATTTTAATTGAATCACAAAAACCACTTTAAAAGGTCTAAAAGCCGGGTAAATCTATGGGTTGGTGCCAGGTCTACACGACGAAGAACGGGCAACAAACAGTGCAATGCTACGCCTAGGTTAATTCTTCCGCTGAAGTGCTCCGTGTAATGTGTCTTATTTAGCGGGTTCAAATCGCGTATTAGGCTAATGTTATTTTAACTCTTTAAATATGCACTGCATTATTTACTATAGACCAAAGCTTTGCGCATATCTAGGTGATCTGCGGTGGCGATGGTTCATCATATTTTGCACACATACTGCCGCAAACTTTGACAGCGATAGACTGATCGCCATAGCAGGCGATCTAGATGTGCGCAAGGCTTAAGTTGCACCTGAGGTTTCAGGCTCGGATCGGAAGCCGGTACAAAAAAAAATAAGATTTTTTCAAGAATTTCTTAATATTTTTTGATCATTATTCCTTAAAATACTCTCAGAACCTACGCCAAAATGATGTTAAAAATCATCCAATGATAAAATTTAATCAATATCTACACTGCCAGTACAAAGACGAACGAACTCATAATCGAATCTTAAAATCCCAAATATTTGAGCCGGGGATCGGCAGTAAAATGATTTGGCAGACTGACAGAGAACCAGCGGCATTCAGCACGAAATCTCGAGCTTTGAATCTTGATTGGTTACGTGTGCAACAATGTAGAATCGTCAACGTCATTATCGGCCTGAAGAAGTCTACTTAATGCAAATCAAATCAAATCAAAAGTTTATTAATTCATTACTTTTTATTCATTTTATAGTGTTTACTACACTTATGGAAATCACAAAGATTTATTACAGATTTTTGTAGATTAAGCCACGGTCGCGTTAGTGCCGAACAGTCCCTAAGAGTTATTCGTCGAGTGTGATTAGGTGACGATGGCGCAGCGGTCAGCGCAGCCCCGTACCAAAGGAAAGGTCGTGGGTTCAAATCCTGCTCGGCTCTTAACTTTTGGGACATTATAAAAATCTTTGTATTTATTCAGTTGAATGGGAAGGATCACTTTGAAAAGTCTTAAAGCTAGGTGAGTCTAGGTGCCAGTGCCACGCGACCACTCTCTCTCACCTGGACAGAGCAAGCACTGGCAGGCTTAAAACGTTTCAAAGTGACCCTTGTGATACAACTGAAAGAAATTTTGAATTTGAGTTCAACAGATTATGTCCACCTATATTATATTTACAGGGAATTATTGTAGAAGAGTTATTTTTAGAAGAGTCTTTTCCAGCCACCCATTTCCCGCCATTTTCTCAAAATCGTTGGTTTATGGGGGGTGTCCCATGCTTTGTTTTCCGATGCGTATTTTGCCATTATCCCTCAAAGGCTGTTGGTTCTTCACGCTAAACTATTATTTATTATAACTTATCTATCTTAGGTACTTATTCTGCAAAAAATGCAATGCAAGAATGCACTTATCTACCTACCTAGACTAGAACCTTTTTACTAATCAGGATTATTCTGATAAACAGACATCTTTTGATAAGATTTAAAACAAAAAAAGCGGCCAAGTGCGAGTCTGACTCGCCCATGAAGGGTTCCGTAGCAACAAGTAACATAATATATAAGTTCTTGTAGTTCGTCGAAAGGTGAATTGCAGTTTACGATTTATGACGTATAAAAAAAAACTACTGACTAGATCTCGTTCAAACCAAATATCGTTGGAAGTTTGCATAGTAATGTAAAACATATATTTTTTTTGGTTTTATCGTTCTCTTATTTTAGAAGTTAGAGGGGGGGGGGACCAATTTTGTACCAATTTTGTTGTTGTTCCGTTTTTGCCATTTGGCTACGGAACCCTAAAAAGCAGTAAGGCAAACTAGGTTTGAAAACTTTTCTTAAAAGTTGGAAAAAGCTCCACATAAAATGCTAAACCCGTAAAAGCTCTACCCGTAAAATGATTAATGTATTACCTATTTTATTCTTGGTTTTCTTTCCATGAATACATTATTTACACTGTTTACCCGGTGAAATTCTCAAGTTCATTGCCCACCTGCAATAAATTGAAAAAACTGTCAGAGGAAATATTTATATTTTATTTTTAGAGAGATTTGGAAACCGAAGTAAGATAGTACAAAATTGTTTGGATGTACCAACTAAGACAAACATCATACTCGAATAACTCACAAGTTCGATATCGCGTGGTGTACCTTGCTTGGTCTTATCGTTTTGCGTGGCTTTTTCAATGTGTGTCATTTTACGAAACTAGTGTGATGAAGATTTTTACTGGTGGCATTAACATCTTCTATAAGACATGACATTCCTTGGGTCTTGGTCGACCTTGTGTCTAATAATTCCGTCACACAGAGATTTGGGAACCATCGTCTACTAATTTTTTTAGCAGTTTGCGATTGCTTACTTGCTTGTTGCGTATGAAAGAAGCAAAGGCTTATTGTAAGATTTACACGACAATGCATCCGGACAATAAGTTACCTAGTCACGGTCGCCATATTAATCTATAGCTTACTTCAAAGGTATTCCTTTCCCGGCCATCAAATCAGTAATTAGCGTTTTTACCGCCAATAAAACCATCGGCCTCGAGCCATTCGATGAGACATACAAATACTCGCTGGCCACAACGCCAAACCGTAATCTAAATGTAGATACAAAAGTTTGGCAAGAATTACACTTTAATTTCAGTTGTTCAAATCTTGTCC
The DNA here is from genome assembly GCA_947578465.1 of Thera obeliscata. NCBI lineage: Eukaryota > Metazoa > Arthropoda > Insecta > Lepidoptera > Geometridae > Thera > Thera obeliscata. The sequence goes on along the minus strand of OX387912.1, from coordinate 12,832,969 downwards.
CGGCGCAATATCGCCGATCGAAAAACCCTCCCCAAAAAAACCCCATCGAGCCCTTCCGCTCCTTTAGCGATAAGTGTGTGTTCGTGCCTCGAGATGGGACTCGTTCTATCCGCCGTCATATCGTACGCCGGGATCAATGACGCGATCGACTGTCTGAGGCACCTCCTCAGCGGGATCCTGCCCAGCACAGACCCCAACTTCGACGAACTCGTCCAGTACTACACCGCTTTACTCCGCAAGTCACAGAACGCGGAACAAGACTGGGTCACCGCATGCGGGCAGGGATATCTCAACCTCACTGAAGACACAGACGGCCACCTCAAGTCGGCAGCCGTCAAGTACTACCACGGGTACGCCCCCGACTCCACCGCCATTCTATTCTCCACCAAAATCTCCAGCTTCGGCGACTCCATCGACGACGCCCCACAACCGAACGGCGTCAGTGACCACAGAAACGAAAGGTACTCACCCGCAAAAACGAAAACAATAGTAACCAACACTTCGAATTCGTTCAGCATCAATAACAGAAACAAATCCCCCGGCGCAGATCGGAACACTCTTGCCGAATCCAATGACGCGGAGCCCGCGGAGAGAACCGATGACACAGATACACAAAAAGACTCGGAAACGACAGAGGAAAAACTTACGTGGAACTACACCCCCCTCAGCCCCAACCCCGAAATACAATTCCAATCGTACGAGGACGACAAGCCCAGCTTCTTCACAGAAGAATATCTCAGGTTACTAGCATTCTATACTACGAGAGCACGACCATCACTTCACGCTTGTTCGGTAGACGTAGCTCTTCCATTCTCATGAACATGCACGATGCACGAGCTCACTGTACGATATCACGATACCAATCCCGTGTTGTTTTGTAGATCTCTTGACGGGATCAAGTATCGTCCGTTGCAACGCAGCGACCCGAGTAACCGGCGTCGCAGCTTCAAAATGCGCCGCTCGTCGTCGTCGACGTCTTCGAAAGACTCGCGAGCGTCTCGCGATGAGGAGCTAAAGATGTTCACGTCGCTCGAGGAAGCCGAGCAGGCGCCGGCTTTGGAAGACACCACTTTAGGCAGTGCTCCTAATCTATCAGCGCCTTCTCATTCCAGAAGTCGATCGCGGACACCTAGCGAACGCCGGAGCGTTGAACCCTCCGACAGCGCCGACGAAAGAGCGAAAGAGGCTAAGAAACTGGTCTCCTTCGACGAAGAAGCGAAAGAGGAGGTAATGGAGGATGACGAGGAAGATTTTTGGGGTAACTCTGGAGACTAGGGACTAACGCACGACCGCTGCGCATGACTGAATTGAAATTAAAGTATTGTACCCTGTTTTTGCGTGTTTTCTTTACCCCCCTAGACGGATCGGTAAAGCTTTGGTTTTTTGAGAACCACTGGCCGTCAAATTGTGGTAAAGATCATTTTAAATGAAGCATCATAGAAATTATTGATGTGACATCTCCGCTATATCACGGCCGCTTCTTAAGAAACCAGAGCTTATCATACATTCCTTTGTGACGGGATTTAGGCTTTAATTGGTTTGGCTTTTAGGACTTCCAAGTGTTGTAGAAAACTGTAAAGTCAATTAGCATTTTTGTGTTTATTTGTGCTTAATAGTGTTCTATTTATTGTAAGATTTAAATTGTAGATAGCTACTGAAATTCTATCTAGGTGCAATGTGACCTAGGTACGAGTTCTTTATAGAATAGATTGTTATTTATCCAGTAGTAAAACCAGAATAAAACGTTATGTAAAACATTAATAGGTAGTTATGCACAGCCCTATGAAAATGCCAGTAGATCAAAAACGTTGCACAATGTGTCCAAAAATATACGGAACCTCGACCCAAATACGTATGACGCACCAGACGGTGCATATACGACCTTATACTGCGAGATACCTGTCATGTCAGTACAATTTGTGGCACTTATGACCTTTTGGCTATTAGCGGATTAACATGGGACGGGTGGATAAAACGTATTAGCACGATATTTGGCACTTCCCACCTTTTGGCTATTCTTCTTCTTATCGTGTCACTGGTTCACAGAGTGTGATAAAAGGATTTTAAGTGCGTCTCAAAGAGACTCCTTTCGTGAACTTATCTCATGTTTTCAAACTTGAGTTCCTCACGATTTCCTTTGCCGTTGAGTACTGGCATAGTGCACATACATTTTTGGACAGAAAACTTACAAGGCGGGTTCGCTCCCACTAGGCTACCAGTGCTCTAGTTTTGGCTATAAGTGGGTTAGCACACGTGGTTATATCTTTTTCGTTTAAAAGGGATTTATTTAACCTTAAAATAATTATTTTAATTTTATGAATCTTATCCTTCAGCTTACTTAGCACTCTATTGATTTTTTTCTGATGCGCAAAGCTTAGTTGTGTTGTAGATTTCAGCGGTCTAAGTTCAAAGAAAATCATGAAACCAAAGGCAAATAACTCTGGCTCTAGATACACAAACCCCAATCAGACAGTCAAACAGGCGCAGCGAAAGAGTAATGAAGGCCATTCATGAAACTTTTCTATTGATGTTTATACTGGCTGGGAGTTTGTTTGAGAGCATTTTAATCTTACGAATAGAAGGTTTAACAAGATGATATTTATACAAGCATTGTGGTTGTCTTTATAAAGTGCGGACAAGGAAGGATCTACATAATACGTTCATATCAGTTTTTTTTTTCTTCAATAAACCATCTTATCACTTACCGATACGCAGCACGGAGTCTTGATTTTCAAGAAGTCTTTGGGTGTTTTCAAAATAATTTCTGATAGGTCCCGCGCAAGATAACTAAAATTAATAAATAATTTAATTTATAAATAATTAATAAATTAATTTAACTATCATGTATTGTGGAAAATGTGAAAAACTGAACTTGAATAATCTTCCAATCGCTAAATGAACTATGAACTTCCATTGTTCGAATTCCCCATTCATGTTTGTGGATCGGAAGATATATTTCCAGTCCATTTTGTTTATGTTTTCCGCCATCTACGCGCAGATTTATATTGCGCGGACTCTAGTTCAAAACTTGACATTTTTTGTCATCACCCGTTAGTTCATCATCATCAGTCTGAAGAAGTCCACTGCTGGACATAGGCCTCCCTTATATATTTCCAGGAAGAACGGTTCGACTTAACAATGTCGTCGGTTCATCGGGTGGGTGGGTTTGGTAAGTGTTCCCGCACACGGTCCTCCCGCCACAACCACAAAATGCCGCCACTGGCATTATTTTTTATTCTTTATTGTACACACATACAGATGATAAATAAAAATTATAAAGCAGGCATGAACAGAGGCGAGCTTAAACCTAAATAGAGTTTTCTACCAGCATTATGTCCTGTAGTTTTCATACATTTTATATAGCGACGATTTGTAGCGTGTGGCGGGTTACCGGCGTCAACTGTGAGCAGCGAGTAAAAATGTATAAAACTACAGAAAATATGCCGGTGGCGACGTTTTTTTTTATTTTGTGCTTGTGGTTGAAAGCCCGTGTACGGCGACACTAAGAGATGGCAATATTTTAATCCATTGAAGCATTGTTTATCTTTTTTATACTGGCAGATAATTATAAAAATGCCATAGATCATTATGTACCAAGATCATTAAATACTCTTTGATCTAATTAGAGATGAGCTTAGTGCTGTGTGCACAATACGAACGGCCTCGTATCTTGATATACGTACTTGTACATGATAAAAATATCGAAAAAATCCCGGGAGTACAAAAGCTTTGAAATTAAAGAATGCTCATGAAAATATCGAAAGCGCTTCCTGTTTTAATAGAATATCGCGGGAATTTGGAATAACAATGACTTTGTAAAATAACAAACTTTATATAAAATAGACAAATCATACTAAAGACCTACGCTCGTCTAGACGATGGTGATCAGCTGAAACGCTGTCAAATATCGCTGTCATTATTTGCGCAGCCCTTAATAGAATAATTTTTAGTTCAATGCATTTTTCATGTTGTTAGTGAATAATCTGACAAACGAAAACGTGGTTTCCAATGTAGAATCGATTGAAAAAAGCAAGAAAAACATTCTAGTTTTTAAATAATTTCGTTCAGAAGTAATGGTAAGGTATATCTACAGATACATAGTCATATAGACGACATCTACAAAGCTTAGCATGCAACTATGTAGTTGAAAATGAATACTTAACGGTCTACAATACCTAACCGCAGTAATATGAGCCCTAACTGTAGAACACATGGACGTAACTGTACTCTGTACGAGGGGCAAGTTTATAGTGGTTAGTGGTTTTGATTTCCAACAATTAAAAATAAAATAAGAATATTCTTGCCGCGTCAATAGTTTTTTCGGACCCGTAAAGTGATATGATTTGAAGTGTTTCTCAAAAAGGCTCCTTAATATTTAGGGGAGTGTTATGTTGAAAGTCGTTATTATAAGCCTCAATACACTTTTATAAGCAAGGAGATAGTGACGTAGGTATACAAAATCCTTGGAAAATAAGATAGCAGTTGACAGAGCAAAGTGAAGAGAAGAAACATGTCCCGCCCCTGCATTGAGATAAAGAAAAATAAATAAGAATAAAGGCTATGGATAAGAAATAAGAACGCGGTTTCAAAGGTAGGTACATTCCATTGATATCTTGCCATATTTTGGTGCTACAGTCAGCCAACTAAAACTGTAATGCCTGGGATCATTTCCACAGGCACTGACACGCCAAACCACAATGCTGTTGATTTAAGAGTTATTGGGATTTTAGTGGCAAACACAAACACCCACTCGTTTAGTCTCTTCTTGAAAGATATTAAAGCTCTGAAATAACAACAAAAAGTGTGTGAGGCATACTCACAAAATAATACTATAATATTATTGTATCACCGTCCAAAGAGCACTGGTGGTCTAGTGGTAGCGACCCCGCCTTCCAATCCTAAGGTCGTGGGTTCAAATCAAGTCGTGTACCAATGAGTTTTTCTGTCGAATAATATATGTGCACTATGCGAGTAATCTCAAACGGTGAAGGAAAACATTGTCAGGAAACCAGCGTGTCGCGTAGAACCTAAAAAAGTTCGAACAACACGCGTCAAGCGTCACGCAAAAAGGGCCCGCCAGCGGCCTACTTGCGGGAACCAGTTCGTACACCAAGTGCGGATGATGAATTTGCCAATTTTTGTCGCAGCTCGGTGAAAGTCTCTTGTCACGGTCACTTTTACACAGATGGCAACAGACTAGCGGCCTGGATTCGTTTTCTGTCATTTTGGGAAGTCACATATATTTTTGATTTTAATTGTTTTCTTGTGTTATTTTGAGTTCTGTTGTGTAATTTCGGTGGTATTTTAACCAACATTAAAATCAACAAAAGCCCAAAATCAAGGTCTTAGCTCAAAATGTTAGCAGTTGGAATGAAAGTGTATTATGTGATATTCTGATATGATCGAAAATGTTTCTGATTGTTTTGAAAATAAATGATGGTCGTTTGTTTTCAAAACCATCAGAAACATTTTGCCAAAGCCAAGTAGCGGCGACTTGTCTATGACGACTTGACGAAAAAGTATTTTATTTATGTAATATATCCTCCCTCGACACTGGCAAAATTGATTCAAAATGGACAGATGCCATTCATTAAGAAGAAGAAGAACACTAGCGGCTTGTTGAAATAAATGAATGCTACAGGACTATATAGTATATAATACGAGTCCTTTGAAGTTTGAACGACGAGATAGATAATACCGCACTAAAATATTTTTTGTTGTTAAAAATAAAACTTTGAAAACAATCTCACCTCCCCTTTCCCTTTCTCCGACTGCAACTAACCTATAAATACCACAGAATGTAATCGAAGTCAAGCCAAAATCAACTTTATTGGACACAAAATTCTATTATGTACGAAGTTCTTGGAAAAAATATAATAGAGTCTATATTCGCGTGCGTAATCATTGTTTTTCAGCGTTGTTACTTGTCGTATTTATTTTGTTACTTTTCAGTACCACACTGGTATAAAATTGGTAATCACTAAAAATAACATTTCGTCACATTTCTTGCTAGTAATATCTTAGGAGCGTGGGGTGAGGACTTTTTTTATACCGATATAGACTTCACCTTGAAGTTGTATGAAGTACACTGTACAGAAGTTCTAACGTCGATCGTCGTGGGTTTGTTTGCAAAAACATGGTATTGTTATCATGAAAGTTGCCATTTTGAGAGCTTTTGCTTAAGGCGAAGTCAATGTATGTCGCTCGCACACTTTATCCTATTGAAAGTTATAAAAACACTGAACTTATTTATCGAAAGTCGTGAGCAACTATGCAACAAGATAGTTCTCTAGTTGTAATTTGTTTCACAGTTTTCAGCGTCTTACTTCTTCTTCTTCTTCTTATCGTGACAGGTGAAAGGTGAGGCGTAATTTAACTTACCTCTATCACAACATAACAACTACAATGCACCCACGCAGCCACGTGTAGCGATGCGAATTTAATAGGTACACATAACCTTTTATATTTATCTAATCTTGACCTTGCTGTATCAATCACCGAAGTTTGCCAAACCAAAGGGCACAGGTGTATCGTAGCTAGGCGAATAATAAAAACAGATGGACACACTGTAAAAAAAAAATATTTCATTCTAGTCAAAGATTTCTTTATTCAGTAATAACTTAAGGATCACTTTGAAACGTCTTAAAGCTAGGTGAGTCTAGGTGCCATTAGATTAAAATATCAGAATTATACATCAGAATGTCGTTCTACAATGCAGCCAGCGTTAGCGAGTGTCTTTAAGGCACTTCCGATTGGTATTTTGTTACGGCGCCATACGCCATGTCCCGTTTCCGAACGGAAACGAAACGTCAGACTCATAATTGAAATATTTTTTAACAGCACCTAGTCTGTCACTTCGCCTAAAACTTTTTACCGCTAACCGCATCATCTAAATCTAAGCACATCTCAGCGATCTGCGATGAAAATCAGCGAAACGCTGTCAAATATGACAGCTATATTTGACAGCGTTTCACTGATCGCCAGCGCCATAGCGTTGCGAAGAGTAGAATGAGGAAAGAGATACCTTTGCCCAGGCATGGCACGACAATAACTGAATAATATTAATGTTATTTTGAGACTCACGGTGTTCATACCTTTACTACAACCTATGTATTTCACCTCACCGCAAATAACCAATGAATGGATGAGCTAAGCTTGGCGCGATGTCCATCGACGTACGTCTAGACGAGTTGGTACGAAAAATATACAAAATGGTGGCCGGTTTGTTTGTAAAAGTAATGGCTGGTTAGTGATTTGTCAGTTGTTACAAGATTTTCATAGCAGGAAACGGAAATTGATGATGTAACAGTTTTTTTGTGAATGGTTTCATCATCAAACTATATTAGTCCACTGCTGGATGTAGGTCTCTCTCAAAACGCGCCACTGAGCCCGGTCTTCGGCTCTTTTCCAGTGCTTGCTAGTTCGGATGTTTTATTTTTCGCGTAGAGTAGGATAGGGGTAGGCAGATTATACTAACTGTGTGTGAAATTCACCTTTGAATAGTCTATACTCTCAGAATTATAAGATAGTGTTGTGTAGTCCAGAATATTTATTTATTATCAAATAATAGTATGAATAACTAAAAACAGCGTCCATCCTTCAACCGGCTTATTTAAACAATTCTAAATGTTAGAAATAATCCCATCACGTCTTTGAAGAATCCGTTGTATTTGTTGATTCAACTAAAACACCTTTTGTTTGCATACCCATGTTTTATGGATTCTTAGCTACAGTCGTCCGCAATAGGATACTAAGCCGTCCGTGATAGGACTTTTTTATAACGCTTTTATTAGCTTCACCTGTATGTATGTATGTATGTATGTATGTATGTAACCGACCCCTTTGAGCTCGATTTTGTCCTACTTTGAACGATCAGATTTGATTCAAACTTTGCACACCTGTCAAAGGTCGATGACAATGCAATAATATGAAAAAAAATATAAAAAAAAATGAAAAGAAATAAAAAAAATATAAAAAAAACCTACTTTCAACGATCAGATTTGATTCAAACTTTGCACACCTGTCAAAGGTCGATGACAATGAAATAATATGAAAAAAAAAAATAAAAAAAAATGAAAAGAAATAAAAAAAACAACTTTGAACCATCAGATTTGATTCAAACTTTGCACACCTGTCAAAGGTCGATGACAATGCAAAAATATGAAAAAAAAAACTAAAAAGTAAAAAATAAATTATAGTTTAAAAAACTAAAAAAAAACGCTTTTATAACTAATTGAACTAAAAAGTTAAAAATAAAACTGTAATAATCAATTGAAAATTTATATTATTGTACAAAAAGCGTGGGGGCTTGATTTTGATTGTTGTAAATATTTTATCAATAGTTTATTATATCTGAAGTTATTATAAAAAGCACCCCACGCTTTTTGTAAATAATATAAATTTTCAATTGATTATTACAGTTTTATTTTTAACTTTTTAGTTCAATTAGTTATAAAAGCGTTTTTTTTTAGTTTTTTAAACTATAATTTATTTAATAATATCAGCGTGTTTGGATTTACGTCTAGTACCTAGGTGTGAATACTTTTGTATCACGTCTGAAAGATCACAGTTGCCAAATGGCTTGATCTTCCAGAAAAGTTTTCATTTTGGAAGTATTTGAAACTACACTATCTGATAACACATTTTTTTCCCACCAAAGGACTAGCAGACGTTTTAGACAAGAGTAAATAGGTGACTTCTAGACTGCCTTGCTCCATCTTCAGCTTTATCGTTTCATACCATAAGGTGAGATTGTAACCAAAAGATGCAAGAAAAAAAAATGCATTATTATGAAAATTGTGAATTTAGAAATCTTCCCTCCCCCAATTCAAATTCATAATGTATTTATTTAGTTGTATACAACGATTCCTTTAAACGTCCTATAGCTAGGTGAGTATATGTGCCAGTTCCACGCGACCAAGTCTAGAAGAACAGGCAACAAACTACGGATTGGTTCTTACAAATATCGATCCTTTTAAAAGAACCAGACGGGAGTGAGATCACAGGTATTTTGTAGATGAAGAGCTCAGAATTGTTCTTCCTGGTAATGTATAGGAAAAGCCAATATCCAGCAGTGGATTTATTCATGCTGATGATGAACCAATATAATGCAGGCGACTGTACCTACGAATCACACGTAGCGGACGATTCAACGTGTGTTTTACAATGTTATAGGAAATTTATATCTATTAATATCGGCTCTGAACTTATGAGATCTCCGCATAAAGGCAGAAAAGAGATTTCAAAAGGTTTGATTTGATTGTTTCGTTTGATGTATAACGCAAGATTTCGACGTGCACCAATCAGTGATAGGGTTATCATCTCTTATATGTAAGAGGAGTTCGGTTTCCTGATGCATTTATGCCCCGATATTCAAAACTACCAAAGAAATAACGCACGCGGCAGCTGCTTGCACACTTAAAGTATCCTTCAGGAGTTCAGATATTGTCCAGATTCTGGGACACCTTACAGTCAGGTAGGTATTGAAATAAACATCGGCACTCATTCAAGAATGCAGCTATTAAAACCAAAATAACATGGCAATGAACTAAAATAAGGGGTTGATTTATGCCTATTATAAACTGTCAACGAGCCTACCAAACAATTAATTCTTGTCTAAGGATTCCGCATGAGCTTCGCTTCGGTTACGACCTATTACCTACTCACGACCAAACCGAACCGATTTGAGACAAGACACTAGCGATCATTTGGCGCCGCCGAATCGATCACCGAATCGCATAATCGCAAATCTTGTTATGGCGGCGTGCGATTTGAATACATCGAATTGCAATTTGAAAATGCGTTTATAGGTCAGGTACTAGAGTGCAGTCGTAAATCATCAATCGCACGCCAATAACACCGATCGAATCTCGGCCAGCGATAAGGCGACGCTTCACTCCCGGCTAACGGGGTCGGATCGTTTTCAATACGTAGACGGAGCTGGGAAAAAGCTAAAAGCTCGGGCGTCGGAACAACGTCGCCCGCGCACCTGCCCTCTCCGTCACTCTTCCAAATTTAAACCCCAAACTCCCCCCTCTCCGCTAAACATTCTGGAATAATTCCCGCTATTCGGCTCGTTCGCCATTCGAATTCGGGTCGCGACCGCGTCTAGTGATACCGTACTCAAAACCCTAACCATGGCTGACGTCGACGTGCAAGTACAGTATACCACAACGGAGAGGAAGACCAGGAAGGTCAAGAAGACCTCTAAGCGCCGGGAGTCTAAGGATGGCGAGGTCACGGTGACTGAAGTCGATCAGACCAACACTACCACCACCGCTGACGATGGGTATGTGTGAGGTGGCCGTCGCGTCGAGTGCAGTGCTAGTGATAGTGTACATACCGCAAGTGACAGAATGCACCGGCCTGTTTATGTTTGCACTATTTGGCCACCCTCACATACCCGACCTAACATAAGGTACATTTCATTCAGTTAGAACGAAATAGGCAGCTGATGGAACTTTATGACTTTTAGAGAAAAAAATATCCACCATGTATTATGAAAACTTCATATTACACCCACAGACATCAAAGCATGCTAACTGATACACATCAAAACACATGCCATTAGTATGAGGAGACATGATGCAGTCGAACACATAAAATGTTTATCTCTCCCCTTTCTTCTATATTAGAAACACAATCATTCCCAGAAGCATCGAATACCCCCATAACCTACAGTTCTCTGAAATTCAAATTAACTGTGTCTAAACGACCTGAAATTCTATTTTAAATTAGCATCACTATGCTGATGCATTACGAAATCAGACGTAACCACTGTTTTGACGAGTCTATTTAACATAAAGAGGAAAATGTAACCAGTCGCTGACATCATGGGGCAAATTGTTTTATGTTTTATTGTTCAAGAAAATGGTATCAACCCAAATGTTTGGTCAAAGATTAGCCAGGCTATTTTCAAACATTCAAGTTTTATATTTCTTGTATTATGTTTTGATTTTACAAAAACCCGAGGCTCTGAAACCTGACGTATCCATCTGGAAACGTTTCTGTATGTTTGAAGAAACTGCCTAAATTACGCCATAGGGGATCATATTTTCAAAACTCTTGTTAATTAATTTGCATCATAATCACCTGCTTCTCCTGCCCTAAAGATTGATGTGCTACCATTTGAATCGTCATTATATCATTCGTCAGACATGTTGACACAAACATCATTATAATGGCTAGAGCATTACATCAGATTGCCAAAGATACATTTTGAATATCATAAATAAATGCCAGAAAAAGTATGGTGCCAAGACATTAGGTAAACACTCCTGAATCACTGTGTTAAAATATTTGCCAAGCGCCAAAAATTTCCAATTTACTTACTAATGTATTATTATTTATATCTACTTGTACTGTCAAATCAAACTACTATCCATCTACCTTCTCTACATTTCATCATAGCGTGTTGAGATCCCTGATAGTTTCATAATTTTAGTTTGATGATCCCGTACAGGTCTTCTTATACTGAAAAGTCTTTCTCTTTGTCCACAGCTTATTTTCAGCGGCGAATACACCAAAGCCATGAACAAGGACTGGCACAGCGGCCACTTCTGCTGCTGGCAGTGCGACGAGTCTCTCACCGGTCAGCGTTATGTTCTCCGCGATGAACACCCTTACTGCATCAAGTGCTACGAGAGCGTCTTTGCCAACGGCTGCGAAGAGTGCAATAAGACCATCGGCATCGACTCTAAGGTTAGTATTGTTAAACTTGAACTCCTGTGCTCCTTGGCCTTTGTTTATCTCTCCAAAGTCTTTATTATTGTCAAAATCTTATGTCAAACCGAATCTGGGAATCTGTTTATTTCCCCTTGTTCCGATTCCAGTTTAAGTCGATTATTAGTTGAGCTAGTGAATAAGTTCTGTGAGCACGATTGGCACGTTAGCTAGCAACCTTAAAGCGATACTCTATCGTCGATTATTTAAACAGCCTTATCTTCAAGTTCAACAGTATCAGGCACGTAAAGCGTATACTCCAATGATACACTTTCTGTTGCAATATTATTGTTGTCATTTTGATCATCGGTCAGAACAGTAATACCATCGTTGTTATACCTTTATTTCGGAAGTATTTCGTTTCTACCAGAGGTGTAGTCGTCAGCTGATGATTTCATGTTCTGAAGGTTAGGAAATCCCGTCAGCTAAAATTATACTTGTCAATATGTGACATACATTGACATCCAGCACGTTTTGTTTGTTTACATTGAGATACGTTTAGTCCTCTGTTCTATTATCTAACCCTGACTCTACTGATAGGTACAGAGATAAAATTGTGTTTAATTATAAAGCTATTGATAAATGAGGATGCAGAATCAGATACGAGCTGAGATAAATAAATTAGTTTTGACATGAAGCTTTTGATCTCGTCGTTTGATTTACGTCTTGTCCATTGTAAACATGATGTTTGTCTGGTGTACAGCAGGAGTGTATTTACTATTGTTTTTTGTTTATATTTTACAATATTTCTTGAACCCCGTTGTTTAAAACAAATAATAGTTTCACAGATGTAATACTCAGGTTAAATGCTTAAGGTAATCAAAACTATTCTTAATGAAATTGATATAGATCCTTTTGTATTTCGATCTCTCTCAAACTCAGTTGCTAAGTATTCCCACAGGTATTCCAACAGGATAAAAAATCAATTAACCTATTGTGCAACAGCGATGCGTGCGTTGCTTTGTTTCTGAGATCAAATTTAGTAATGTCACTCCAGCCGGCCTAGATTCCCTTACCTCTGCGCACGGCACTACCGCGCACGTTGCCAAGAGCCGCCATTTATTTAAACTTTCGAACAAACAGCTGCATAAAACATGTAATTGTCTAAATCTAAAGCTACCCGCCCAGATAAAGAAATCGGTGCTCGCGATCCGCGACTCGATTCGATAACCGATTGAAACAGCGAAAAAAAGAAATTAAAAAAAGAATAGGTCTAAGCTCTTTGTGGCTCTTGGAAAGGGTTTTATCTACAATCTTAGTTTTTTTTTAAATAAACTAAATAGCAATTTGACATAACTTTGTAAATAGAATGTTAAAATGGCGCGCCTACTTGAATCTAAAATATAATGCGTAAGATTGTTTACAAAACCCTGAGCAATATTGTTGTTATTTCGAAATGGTTCGCTAAATAGCCGGGAGGTTAGCAAAAACAAAACGTTAAAAGCTTTAGAGCGACTATTTTCGAGTCGGATACAACAGCTATTTAGAATTTTCGATGTTCTCGACTAACCTTGACTAGATGGGACTGTCAGATGATTCTTCGAGATTTATTCTGTGTAGAGTTGAGTTTCGTAATCGGCCAAAATAAACATTCATATTTTATTGACATTACGACATTGGATGTAAAATGTCGGCGACGGGAATAGAATACTAAGGGGAGCTATTTCCATGCAGAGCGATGGGAGGAGAATTTCAAATACTGTGCGTTTTGGGTAGTTTTAGTTACTTATAAAATTGTCTAAAATCGGATAAGACGATTTGTGTTTCAGCGACCAGAAACAAGGAATTTAATGTTTGTGACCAGATTTATGTTTATGACTGTGGCTGGATGTTTATATGTATAAGTATTAAAATATAAACTTAATATTATAATGATACTTAATCCTTCTTCAGTCGATTCGGATAGGTAGTAAATTCCTTTAGCTCAGTGCTATCGAAATACCTATACATCGTCAATGGCATGTTTTTGTAAGACTGCCGAAAGAGAGTTATGTTTGCAAGATGGCTGCAACTGTTTGTGAAACGTTTATTTGAACAATGATATTTGCAAAGCTCGTTATCCGACCAGCGAACCTCACTCGTATCTTTAACCAACAAAACAAACCTTTAAGCTCACTCAAAACGGTAACTGAATACCGAACTGAATAATGAAAATAATTCACTTAGCGCCAATAGTTTTCATAAAACAAAGACATTGGAAACTCTTGCTGAATGCGTTTACAACCTCCTTGTAAAATAAGAACAATAATATGACAGCAAAAAGGCTGTTCATGTAAGTTTTATATACAAATCATAGATGCTGAGTTTGATGGAGAAATTGAAAAGATGATAAACGTTGGATAAGGCTGTACCAGAATCGATCAAGCGCTATCGATATATAGATATGAATCAGCTAAAATTTCGAATGACGTAGAAGCGAACTGTTACTGGTGATTAATGGTGCTGTGGTGGAACTTACTGACGTTGCTTTGATTTTTAAGTGATTCTCAATAAAATAAGGAAGAAAATAAAACACCTTCATATAATACATGATTTTTTGGCTACGAATAAATAAATTTATGATTATGATTATTATAATATTCGCATTATAAATAAAGCATAATGGCCCGAACACACCTAGTTCGCTGGCGGTAGCGATCAGTGAAACGCTGTTAAATATCGCTGTCAGATTTGAGATTTGACAGCGAATATTTGACAGCGTTTCACTGATCGCTACCGCCTGCGAACTAGATGTGCGCAGGCCTTAACACTTATATAAGTATCCATTTCATTTGTTTCATCGAAGTATTAATTGAATGGTAACGAATAAGCAGATTCTCTTCTAGATGATAAGACTTTAACCTTTTTGATGAAACAATAATAAAGGTTAAGTTTTACGACGGTAATAAATTCTAATGGAAACAGCTATGAGAAACGAATCCTTCTGGGAGTAGGTACACCTAACATAAAACTAACATGTAAAATGGTAAATTATCTTGCGAATAGCGAGTGACATGAAAATAATGACAAAGTAGAGAAGATTAGACAATCGAACTTCACAAAAACACTAGCAAGTTGAAGGTTGTAATTACGCCTACAATAAGGTGCAGTTCCGATTGCCTATTTTTATTCCTTATTTTTTTTAAAGTTATGTTAATAAGCCAATAATGTTTGGAGACTTTTCTTTTCTTCTTTTTCTCGGTAAGGTATCTTAATTACGTTGTATATTACTTTCGCATTAAATCTCAAATCAAAAACACTTACAAAATAAAACACTGGGTTTGCCTAACTCATTAAACAATCAAACGCCTAAAATATTGATGTAACGGGTACATCGTGTTTCTAGTTTACAGTAATAACAACTTGGCAGTCTGCTTGGCACTGTATGGGTATTATCAGTAAACGCTATCGGATGAAATGTAGATGTAATACCCAAACGTTGCATAAGACATAATAGCATATTTGGTTTATACCTCACTCCTTAGCTCTCTGGCTCGTCTTTTGCAATCACTAATTAACACAATTCAGCTGGTTTTGATCTGGTATGAGGATACGTATAACTATTGAAATGGCGAGCAAAACGTTCGGCTGTTTGTTTTATGAGTCGTGACCTTAACCTATGCAAACCTGATATATTCGGAGGAATAATGGCTCGTGTCTGATTGTCAAATGAACGGTATTTCCACCCGAACTCACAAGATTAGACTGATGGACGACTGTAATTAGGCTCACGACAAATGTAATTATTCAAACTAAATAAGGAATTCTATTTGTACAGCGTTTTTATAAACTCCCACTAAAGTTTTTTAGAAACATGTTTTGGTTTTTCCATCAACTTAGTTTAGACCTAATCTGAAGTGAGGAAACAGCCAATGTATTAGAGCATTTAGAAGTGGCTTGCAAACTGTCACATTCCGGCAAAAAGAAGGAAGATGGCAAAATATACATCTCACGCCTCTCTTTGACTTTCAACCGTCACATTTTATAATGGTGGTTGTAATCAAACTTTAAATTCGCTGTTGTGCATAGGCCGTCCCCAGATTTCCAAGACAAAGTCTTGCGCCTCATCCATCCTCCAATATTTTGACATCTCACTGGATTTGATCTAAGCCTAATTGCGTGGAACTAGCACCTAGCCTCCCCCTACCTAAGTAATCCTTGTGATACAACTGAATAAACGATTTTTCACTTTGACCGATTTTACCAACCCTCTCTCCTTTCCAGGATCTGTCGTACAAAGACAAGCACTGGCACGAGGCATGCTTCCTCTGCGCGAAGTGCCGCGTGTCGCTGGTCGACAAGCAGTTCGGCTCCAAGCTAGACAAGATCTACTGCGGTAACTGCTATGACGCACAGTTCGCGAGCCGTTGCGATGGATGCGGCGAAGTCTTCCGCGCTGGTGAGTACTAGCCTTAATTTTTGACGAGCCTTTCGTTTTTTTTATTGCTCAATATATCGTTATACAATATTAATGATCTTGACGCCTTTGAAAGGGCTGGGACCTTGATTCCAAGGGCCAATAATATCCCAAAAATGAGTAAAACATCGACACTAGCAAAGATATTTGAGATATAAAAGCGAATATTCACTTCACGAGACTGGTCCTTAAAATAACAATTTCAAAAATAGCAACTCAGCAAGCGAATCTAAGGAGGTTTTAACTGTATTTTATTGCTCGTGTGATATGATAGTAGATCGGAATGGATCGTTCGAGCCAATTTAACATTGAAACGGCAGTTGAAGGTGTTAAGAATGCTGATGACATTGCCATTTGCCAAATAGAGCCGTGTATTGCATTTTATTTTGATCGGTTAGCAAATATTTAAGTTTACAAGAAACGGTTTTGCTAGATTTTTTTACAGATTAATTCCTGTTAGATAAAAATGTACAACGTCCTAAACGGTAAAAAAATCATCAAAATAGGACTTCTTTGTAAATCATTTCCTCTCTGCAAAAAATAAACGCTTGATCATCCAATAACACAATCCACGCTTAGACTTCAAACTCTTAATTTTTTTCTTTTTAAAGACGATATTTTCCAGACTTTAAATTCAGGGGATAACACTGAGTAATTGCCCTCGTTTGCCACCTGCCAGCCCTATTTCATACACCCAGTAGCTTGCCCAGTAGGTACGAAGTTACGAACTACGAGGCGTACCATGTAAGGGCTGTCAGACCCTCACCACATAAGGCAATCTGAGAAAAAACAACCACTGTCATTGCCGCAGCCTCGCCGCCGCAGTTTTCGCCGTCTGATAAGGTGTGAGCTATTTTCGACCGCATCTTTGGTCGGTCAGAATGTCCAATTTGGCAGAGCTATTTTTTTGGGGCGACTTACCTACATTGACCTAATTTCGAAACATCAAAGAAACGCTCAATCATTTGCATCAAACTGACGTTAATTTCATTCCATTCACTGTCTATAAAATTTTAGTGGAGTGTAGTAAAAGGATTTTAAGTGCGCCTCAAAGAGGCTCCTTTATAAAAATATGACTATGAACACCTAAGTTTTGCGCACATCTAAACATTCTACGGTGGCTATCAGTGAAATGCTGTCAAATATAGTTGTCATATAGTGTTACACTGATCGCCACCGCAGGACGCTTAAATGTGCGTAAAGCTTTACTCACGTCTATCAAAAATCATCCTATCGGCTTTCTAGGAAACCCCATTTTTTGAGGCTTGTACTACTAATGGAAACCGACGGCTACTAGATGATTTTATCGTGGGTTCCACTCTCGTTCGCTATGTATTTTCCTCGGTTTATAATTTGAACTCGTAGCACTAGGTATTAAAATCATGTAGAATAAAGAATTTTGTCAGAAACTACAAAATTAAAAAGTGCCTAAACAGAAACACCGAAAACGCTACGCCTTCACATAACAATTACACAACACACCCAAATTTAATCAAATCACACTCTATAAACAAATGAGGGTGAAACTAGTACCGATGATTGGAAAGCCGGTGACAGCGCACCCATTTCTTAATTCTATTCACATGGAAGGTTTCTCGGTATTGGGGACAAATTGGATGTAGGCCCTCGCTTTATTTCAAAGGACGGATAACGAATCAAATCAAAAGCTCATAAGAATAGGCTAGAGATTTTTCAATTTTACCGACAGCAAATATTACCTGAAGATTGACTGTTCTTCTTCTTAATTAGAGGGCATCTGTCCATTCGGACAATTTTGGGTATGTACATAAATAAATAGTTTTAATCACGCCAGTTAATATTCAAAAAGGTTCATATCAAAGATCATTAGGAAATAATGCGAAAAACGACAAAAATCACTGGTTGATATGCCACCGATAACCGCGTAGAATTTATTGGTTTTCACTAGAGATGACGCCATCTCTCAATGATATTCTACGGACGTTTCCAAGCATAAGGATACAGGCATTATTGCTTTTGGACACTCCCCAAAAATACCGTTCTATAAATAGAGTCAAAAGGTAGACTGTACGAGTAGTTATTAGTTTCATTTTAATGATCACCAGAATACTTAGTGCTGATTTTTTTTTAATTTACGAAATAACGCTATTCGTCAAATACAAAAATTCTGTAGGTACTCACTTGTTTTTGACAAGTCTCTAAACCAAGGATCTATTTTAATCTGACGGATATTTTTTTCTGAATGTAGGTGGAATAATTATAGCCCTTAAGTTAATTAACTTTGTACAGCACCTTATTCTGCAAATGTAGTTATTAAACTTCTTAAACGTTTCGAATGAAATCATTTATTTCGCTCGTTATATTTAAATTTTTTTTTAATTTTCAATATTATTATTTTTTGTTATTTGTATTCTTAATTTTTATTTTTACTAGGACCTTTTAATTTTTTGTGGACATTCTGTATTATTTTATTTGTTTTTAGACTTGTGACTTTTAATTTGTATTTTATTTGACATTCCTTGTTATTTTTGATGTACCTACCCTTTAGTCTTTATTCTGAGATTGTACCTATCTTTAAGTATTGCATGCTATAACTAGTTGAATATGGAAGATCTAACACTAAACCCTGACACCTGTATCTACACCTATGTTCGCAATAAAGCTATTATTATGATTATGATTATTATGATTATCTTGTAAAAATTACTACTTTTCGACAGTAATTGCACGAATCGCAGATTACTTATGAATTGTCTGAAGTTTTGGAGGTTACTGTGCAAAACTTTCGTAAAAATTAATCAGAATTTTACATATTATTTTCTCTTCTCTAATAAAAAATATTTTTTGTATATTTTTGTAAAAAATAAATATAAGTACCTACTTCTGAATTCAGTTCAGGTAACCAAGATATCAAGCGAAATTAAGATCAGTTTATCTTTTCCATTGAATGTAACATTAAATCTAAATTACTTGTTAATCGCGCGATCGTAAATCACTATAGACCACACAAAACCCATGCTTAGTTTTTTTACCCCCACACATTTAAATCTATGATGTCACATGAACTTGACTTGAAGTAGCCATAGCCACTATGAATCACATGTTAATAATTTTCTGAGTCTGGCTGTGTTATTATTATATATTTTTGTCTAAAAGACATATCAAAATGACCATCAATTATTATTTAGTAGGTACTTTTAAGAATAATGAAATAATTTGTTTGGGATATAAATATATAGGTATATAATATATAGCGTCTATATCAGCGCTGCCTCGTCCCCTTTTGGAGGTGAAGCAGCATTTATGCTGAGTGAGGACCATTTTGGCTCATAAACAATTACTTACCTAATTGGGTAATGTCGGCACCCTTTTCAGCATTAGAACTAGGAGTATGTGGTACTTATTTATTCCTATGTGTTTCTGTATGTGTTCTATATTTTCTTTTTCTCTTATAATTTCTTGTGTAGCCGTATATACCTTTACTTAATGTTCTTCTCTTTCTGTTGTTTCATTTTCTTTATAAACTGTGTTTTTTGAGCCAAATAAAAAAGTTATCTATCTATCACAAGGATCTCTTTGAAACGCCTTAAAGCAAGATGGCCTAGGTTCCAGTTCCACGCGACCAAGCCTAGAAGAACAAGCAACAAACTACGGCTTGTATTGGTTTCAACCGTTTTTAGGGTTCCGAAGCCAAATGGCAAAAACGGAACCCCTATAGATTCGTCATGTCTGTCTGTCTGTCCGTCCGTGTCACAGCCATTTTACTCCGAAACCGTAAGAGCTAGACTGATGAAACTTGGCGAGTAGATGTATTCTGTGAACCGCATTAAGATTTTTACACAAAAATAGAAAAAAAACAATAAATTTTGGGGGTCCCCATACTTGAAACTGAAACTCAAAATTTTTTTTTTCATCGAACTCATACTTGTGGGGTATCTATAAATAGGTCTTCAAAAATGATGTTGAGGTTTTTAATACCGTTTTGTTCAAAACCGAATAGTTTGCGCGAGAGACACTTCCAAAGTGGAAAAAAGTTGGCCCCCCCCTCTAACTTCTAAAATAAGAGAATGATAAAACTAAAAAAAACATATGTTGTACATTACTATGCAAACTTTCAACGATATTTGGTTTGAACGAGATCTAGCCAGTTGTTTTTTTTTATACGTCATAAATCGTAAACAGCAATTTACCTTTCGACGAACTACAAGAACCTTTATATTATGTTACTTGATGCTACGGAACCCTTCATGGGCGAGTCCGACTCGCACTTGGCTGCTTTTTTTTTAACAGGACACAGTACCGTTTGAAAATTTGTATGAAGAAAATTACAGTTACAGGTTTTTTATTAATATTAACTTTATTCAATTCTGAGCTCTAATGCCTATTAAGAAAGATGAAGGTTAACATACGGTACTTTAAAAAGTGCTTGTATGCGAGATTGGTTCATAAATCATTCATTAGAGTTAGACCAACAGTCGATCACTGTGTAGGTTTAGATGACCTCATTGGTGTGCTGTTTGAAGTTTAAAAAGTTTATTTTTATTTATAGGTTCATTATTATTCAGAAATTCAGTTAGGTGTAAAGCCACTTAGAAAATTTTGTGTAGCGATTTAAAATTAAACACATTTACGGAAAAGTAAGAAAGAATAATAAACATGATCCAGAAACAAATACTCAGGGTCGCCATCATTTTCTTGTCCTTATCCCACTTCATAAGTGTGGTCGGTACAACAGGTTCGTTCTCCACTCTCCTCTATTAGCCGTCATTTCAGCAGTCTCTCCTTTCTTACACATGTCATCGTTCACACAATCCATTCATATTTTCTTTGGCCTACCTCTTCTTTTTTATCCATCCACATTCATACCTAACGCTCTTCTAGTTACAAGTAAAATGTATAGCTAGACCATATAAATACGAATTCTAGTAGTGTAAAAAACTTTACGCTCATCATAATAATAGAAGTATGCATTACTTTTTTATTTAAATTTAAATGTCAACAACTTTAACCTTACATCCTGTACTGTGCCATATTTGGCAAAAATTAATTCAAATGATTTATTTTAACATTTTATCCAAAAACGAATAGCCTAACACGCCTTTTCTATTTTCCGCGGTGATAAAGTTTTTGAATCATCTGCGTGGGCCAAAACAAGTTGGAATAACACTGTATGGTGTACGGGTTTTACGGTAATAATTTACCGGCCGGTAATAAATTATGTGTCACTAGTTTCTTCTTGGCCACTTCTGTTTCATATAGAACAAAACAGACATAGATGCAGAACTAGAGCATACTCTTGTTTACTATAATCAAATGCTACGTAAAGATATGGCTCAAAATAATGAGGTCTCCCGATAGCTTTCTAGAAAGAATGTTCTTGAAACTTCTTCTATCGTTTTATCGTCGGTCTATCAAATAGCTGGTTTCCTTCATCGTCTGGGGATTTAAATTGACATAAAAAACCCCACGTTATACGTAAAAATAATCAGACATTACATAGTACAACCAAATTCAACTAAAAAACAATAGTTCTCTCTGTTACTGTCAGGCTTGACATATGCTCATGACGTTGGAACTAAATAAACATTAAAAAAAAGAAGGTTCAAATACGTCATAGCATTGGCTGGGCTGGGACTCAATGCATGAAACTTTTGATTTCTCATTTGTATGGACGTGACATTCGTGGGACTAACCCAATTTTTGAGGGTGGAATAACTACTAGTTCATCTGATAAAAAGAAAAAAGAGAGGAGAGAGGTTACCAGGAGCCTCCTAGAGAGGTCCCTCGAATCCAAACTGTCTGTTTAGTTTCATCTCGTTCGATTCAGAGATAGCCGTGAAGACGCACTTTCGCATTTTTGGTATGGACATAAATTATAAATGCAGTTATGCAATTTGTGAAAAACAGCTACATTACAAAAGGTATATGCAAATCGTCGTCGGAACAATAGTGAATTAATTCATCATTTATGTTGACATTCAGAGATTAAATCAGCCCATTTGCTTGATTTATGGCGTCAAAAGTCTTAACTGGTTGTTTTTTTTATTCCAGACACTGAAATGGTTTTATGTAGGCCGGTGTTATGCCACCTTGCGCACATTTAGATCACTTGCGATGGCGATCCGTTTCAGCATAGTTTTGTATGCTTAAACTGATTGCCATCGCAGATCGCCAAAAATACCACTTAGAACAAAATAAAATTCTATGTTTTTTTAGTTTTATGTTCTGATAAGGTAAAATGATAAAAATCATGTCGACGAATGCTTACTTATTTAATTATTTTTTATTCGTTTTGATCTTTAATCCTATTTAAATCAAAATAACTCTTAAATTAAACTCAATTAATTCTTATTCGATAAAATATTGCAACTTTCACATCATTATAATAATATAATAATCATTAAAAATTATAGTAGGTATTTCTAAATATAGAAAACAAGTTTAATATTCAATTCAACTAAGATATTTTGAATTATTTCGTAGATTAATGTTAAATGAAATTAATATCGCACATAATTAAATACACAAATTTTAGGTGAGTGTGACACATGTGACACATTTTAGGTGTGGTTACACAACTTACCAAATCTAGTTAGGTATAGTAGATATCTAATTTCCATCAATTATGCCTACTTATATGCTACTTAAAATGATTTCATATTTTCTCAAGTTATTTTCTTTGTAATGAACCTACCTTCATCACGTCTCACTATAAGTTGGAGTGGCATCACACTGGTACTTCACTGCTATTGTTATTTTTGTTTTGTAAAAGGATCATACAAAATAACGGCAGGAACCAAGTCGTAGTTTGTTGCCTGTTCTTCTAGGCTTGGTCGCGCGGAACTGGCTCCTAGGCTCACCTAGCCTTAAAACGTTTCAAAGTAATCCTTGCTATACCATTGAATAAAGAAGGTTTTGATGTTTTTCTAAATTTGAAAATAAATGAACTTTTTTATCGTCCGAATCCCAACACTCAATCCATCATTTTCTTAGAATGATTAACATCTGTTTCAAATAAGTACACATTTCTTCTTAGCTTTATCAAAGATCTAAATTAATGGTCGAGATGGTCTTGAGACCGTCATATTGGACCTAGAGTCGGCATTGACTCTGCCTACGATATCCTACATTCCTACTTTATAAATATTAAACAACTTGTTAGGTAGTTTGTTCGTTACATGACCGAAACAATTGCTTAAAATTCGCGTTAAAAATAATGTTATTATCACGTAAATACACATCTTGTAAAAAAAACATCTTTTGAGTTCATATTTGGCTATATTTAAAAGTTGTTGAGAACAGTAGAGGAAAGATGGTTGGCCATATTGTACGACATGACAGTTTTATCAGAAATATCATTGAAGGAAAGGCAGAAGGAAAGAGAGGAAGGGGAAGACCAAAGATATGCTACATTAGCCAAATAAAAGCGAAGACCGCACTCATGTTGCATAAGGAAGTCAAGGAGGTTGCCCTCAAAAGAAATACCTGGGACAAATGCATACGTTATACGCCGACAAGAGCATTGCTTTTAAATAAGAAGATTAGGAAATCACTGAGTAGAGTTATCATCATTATATCCAACCTGAAATTACCTAAATTTCTACATATTAATCCCCATCTTATTATAAAAACTATAGTCAGCTATCAAAACTAAAAACACGAAACCGCTATAAAAGCTGCAATCAATGACCAAACCAACCAGCAGGCATAAGCTAGTGCTTACAAATCTAGGTCCGCCTATGGCATTCCAAGTTGAATGTAGGCAATAAAGCTAAATGTAGTCGTTTACGATAGCGATTCAATTCGTTGCCCATAGTGGGGACATTTATCTATTCTGTGGGTGTTATAATGTCGGTTTATTTATAAACAACACATAATGTTAAACCAAAGACGATGTAACTAGGTTATAACGAAATCAACACATTGCGAAATTCGCTAAGATTTATGTGTAGGCTAGAAAATAAATACTTGAATATCGCTAAATACTAAGTATCTGTTTATTAATACATCTTTTTTTTACAAAAATAAATAACATGAATCATAAAATAAAACTACCTTCAAAAATAAATTATTTATTAGTTCATAATTTAATGCATTCTCCCCGTCTTGACCTATGGTGCGCAAACTTGGT
Source organism: Thera obeliscata (assembly GCA_947578465.1). Taxonomy (NCBI): domain Eukaryota; kingdom Metazoa; phylum Arthropoda; class Insecta; order Lepidoptera; family Geometridae; genus Thera; species Thera obeliscata. The sequence goes on along the minus strand of OX387912.1, from coordinate 12,808,742 downwards.
CATTGACGCAACTTCAAAAGTCCAAACTCAAGGTTTGCCAACGTGCGATGGAGCGCAGTATTCTAGGTGTCAAACGGCTGGATAGAATCCGTAACACAGAACTGCGCTCAAAAACACAAATCGCAGATGTAGCTTTGAAAGCCGCAAAGCTGAAGTGGAACTGGGCTGGTCATATTTGCCGTAAGCCAAATGAGCTGTGGGCAAAGATAGCCACCGATTGGCATCCTGACCCAGCGAGAAGGCGACGCGGCAGACCAAAACGGCGATGGCGAGACGAGCTTGATGGTTTCCTGACGGATTGGGCAGGCGTAGCCCAGGATCGCGATGTCTGGAAGGAATGGGGGGAGGCCTTTGCCCAGCAGTGGGACCCGGAGGGCACATAATAATAAAATAATAAAATAGTTCATAATTAAATTAATAAATTTATGGATGATTCACATATTGCGATATATGTACTAGATAGATGGATAAAGCCTTTTATTGTCCAAAATATAAACAACGTCTTAAACAAATATTAGCAAAAAATTAAATATCAAAAAAAGTATGTTATTTGCTTGTTGAATATTGGATTAAAATGGACGTGACTCTAAGCAAAACACCTGCATCATCAGACCATCAACCCACGTCATACAACATATTGAAGAAAAGGCAACCTACTATATAATAATAACAAACCATACGATGACACAATACGATTTTCTTATCACAAACCTTATCTTTTTTATTCCAATTCTACTTGTAATGACTTCCTCATGGCAAGATTTATCCCATCGGTATATCTTCATTTGTTATCGCACACGATCAATTAGGCGCAATCGACAACAGCCTGCAAGCCTACCTACGCTCCCTCCCTCGCAATTTTGAACTTGTCTTCAGTACCGCGACGCGAGCCGCTAAGCCTGCGCGTGCCATCCGTCACAAAAAAAACAAAACGTCAACCTTACCGCGCTTTTTGTTTCATAAAGTTTTTTTTTTATCAAAATGTCGACAGACGTGTTGAGTGAAAACCTAAAGTCCCGTCTACACCTGACTACAAAAACAGTCGGACAGGATAGAATACGAAGGGCGCGGGAAAATAACGAGGATGTCGCGATTTTGTCTATGTTCCTGCCGAATGCGACGGCTGAGAGGGAGAACAAGAAGTTCTGTTGTGCTTTACGGGACAGCTGTATGCTGGGAGATCCGAAAAAAACTGTAGCAGGTGGATTATTTTTTACTCAAAAAAGTCTGTAATGTGCTCATTATTTTGACAACCTTCTTCGAGCAAATTCGCTCTTGCAGGTGCTACTCGAAAAGGCGCCAGCAAAACTGTATGAAAATTCATTACTGTCGTATTATGCCGCCAGCAAATTCCTTTGTAAATCCATTACAGTCGCCTATGATCTCAGAAAGAAGTCGGATGCAAAAAGGTTTCACTAAGAATTCGAAGTTCTTTTTTCAAAAACAGACAATTCAAAAAAGTTTATAATCATTATTTGGCTGTATAGGTAGGCATAACGTTAGCTTAGCTTCGTTGCCAAATAAAAAAAAGACCGCGACGCGGTAAAAGTTTTTGTAATTTTTTATGGTTTTCCTAAGATTAGGTTCACCTACGGTTTTCCTTAGTTTTTCATCAATTTGCGTGATATTGAAAGTAAAATCAGTTTAAAATAAGTTTGACACACGGATACTCAAAATGAAGCAAAATTAGTTTATTGAATTTGAATTGCCACTGAAGTCAACGGAATGTTGTCTATATACGAAATGTAAGCTAATTTTATCAAAATTACTCTCATTTTTTGAGTAAAGCACTATACAAGCCTTGCTCTGCAATTGAGTGTGCTGCTGGCTACGCTATAGTGGCCTCGAGCTCAGCTTCACTAAGTTCTCGGCCTTCAAGCTTGGTCATCATGGCAGCCTTTGCTGTCCGCGCTTAAAGGCCTCGACCTTCGGTCTCGGCCTTTATTTAGCTTGTCCATCAAAGGCTGGGCATGATGACCGCGCTGTGACGGCCTGGACCTGCGTTACACTGCGCTCACGGCCACCAACAGGCAGCAGCCAGCAACACACTCATTACAGTGCGCGGCTGTAATGTACTATTACGTTACCTTCTTGCTTCGCTTGGCGCGCCCGGATTAGCCGGTCCAGCTTTTTGGGTTGAAACAAACATCCTAGTGTTTGGATATGAACATTTCTTGGTTTTAATTTTAAGGATAGATCTGTCTCACAGAATTAATAATGGAACTATCATTGGTACCTGACAACATTAAAAATAGTCGAAAAAAAAACCTCAATCAATGATACAAAACGCTAAGCGTAAACCACAGAATACAGATCGTATTTCTTTGTATTGTGATGTAAACTGTGCGTAAGTAGGTATCTGAAAATTGTCCAAAAAGAATTTTTCACGTAAAATCTTTTTCGAATTGATTATTCTCCTGATTTGAAAGTTGGCCTAGTCAAGGAATTTAGAAAAATCCTGTTATTCGGAATTTTAATGGCTCTAATGTGTATTTTATCATATTTTGAGCCGTTAAATTGGATATAGTATTTTGGTTTTCCTTATAAAAATTGAAGCACCTTCTAAAAACTGGACAAATGTGAGTCTAGTATTAATAAAGGCAAAAACATAAAAATAATGAACGTGGGTGGGGAACGTCCTATACCTACGCTTTGTATTGTGGAGGTAAAGACTCAAAATATTTTTTCTTGAAGATTTATATCAAATCTTAGCTTCAACTCAACCATCAAATTATAAAAAAAAACGATTTGGAAGTCCAAATTGTAAATTGGACTAAAGTTACATAATCATCGTTTTTGAAGTCAAAGTTAAAAAAACATTTGAATGATTCCATTAAAGTAGTATGGTACAGTTAGTAGTTAGTACAAGTTCAAAACTCTATTAACCTTTTTGGCAAAATTAATGTTTGAGATCATTCATTCGCTTCAAACTAATTGAATGAGTAACGCTGACGCCGTTATTTCATTCAATTGCCATTGATCAAATTGAAGACGTTAATGAAGGCAATCAATTTCTTAATTGTCTAATAACTGTTAATAAAATATAAGTTAGCAGGTATGTTAATTATTGTATGTGGGTAGATATAATTATTTGTGTACCACTATGAATAAAAAAAAGACGTGTGGCACTCGGAGACATAGCATAGCATTTTTTTATCAACTTATGCAATTATAATTATTTATTTATTTATTTTATTAATGCAGTATTTTTTATTTTTTAATAAATCAGTTTGTCCCTACCTTCATGTGCAAATCTCCCTAAAGAACGGAACAAAGTCTTTTGAGCACTGACTTGAACTTTGTTACGTATGGCAACTCCAAAACTGTTACTTACACGCCATTGAAAAAACGTCATTGGGGGTGTTAGGTTTTTTTCGTTACGGAATTTCTGGATTCGGTCCCCACGCTCAAGGCCCGCGATAGAAGCTATGCAATAGCTTAAAAAAAATTAGTAGGTATTGTACCACAGATTAGGAAAGAATGTATTTCTCAGATGGATAAGGAGTCAACGTCGTAAAAATAACGCGTGAAATCTCGAATACCTTCGTTATTTTTCCATAAAGGACTTAATTGACTTGCAATATTTTGTTTTACAATAAGACTGATTTCTGTTATTTACGCAATCTAATTCTAAAGTATTTGAAAGTTACAACATATACGGTATAGAGACTTGAGTAGTAAAAAGTGTTATGCAAAAAAAGTCTTAATAAAAAAGATCAACAAATTATAAAATGGAAATTAGAAGCTAAACTTTTGAACGCAACATGCAATTCGCTTCGAAAGCATTGACCTAACCTTTAATATCTATAAACATTTATATTTAAACTACAAAGCAATAAAAGAAGGCGATAAAAATGATTGAATCGTTTAACATTTAAAATAGATTTGAATGATCGAGATCGAGATATGCGTGCGCTGTACAAAAAGGTTAAAATTTTTAATGTAATTATTGAGGAACAGAAATCCATGGCGTGTGCGTGGTAGCTTTTTCCTATTCTGGTTATTGTTTTGGGATAAAAAGTAGCCTACATGAAAATTAATAAAAGCTAATTAGTACCCTACAATTGTACATGTATACTGAAGTTCTTAGTATCTGGTTGTAATTTTTATTTTCCCTGGGTGTTTCGTCTGGCAACCAGGCAAATACCGAAATCGGATCGCTGCTTCTTCAGTTTTTAACGCAGGCATAAAAATAAGAGCTGTATGGTAAGCTATGCCCGTTTTCTATTGTCCATTTAAAGTTCTTTCATTTTATATGCTATCACTTTGTGTTTCTACCGATATTCGCTTGCAATAAATTTTCAATACGTACGTTTGTTCACTTTTCTTTTGCAAAATAGACCATCCTACAGTATGGAAAGAGACAATGTTTATTTTCAATTAAACGCTTATAGGTAGCCATTCTGAAAGTTGCACATCAATAAAATGGCCTCTCAGCTCAGCTGGTAGTAGCTATGCCTTCTGCGCCGTAGGTCGTGAGATTGATCCCCGCCGATAACAAATATAGGTGTCGTGAACCATAGATGTTTGTTCTCTGCTCTGTCTATATAGGTGTTATATTGTATTCTATGCATGTATTTACAAAAAAATATTATAAGTATTATATCAGCTATTTGGTTCCCATTGTACAAGCTCTGCTTAATTTGTCGTGTTGTCCACAATACATATTTATAATTTTAATAAATGTTAATTGAATGAGCCGATTATGAATGTCAAGTTATAACTGATTACACAAGTGGGTTCACTCACACGCGGTGGCCTACAGTCGTGGGTTCTATTGGCGTATTTTTCGATTGAAAACAGATGGTCGATGTTTAATTAACTTCATACAAATATATGTGATTATTGATATTAATTCCATAAGTAACTGATGAGGTGAAAAAATATCGATTCACAAGTTACTAATTGAAAATTATTATAACGAATAAAATATGTTGTACAATAAATATAGTTAGGTTTAACATAATAAAACAATAAAATATATAATAATCATAATAATAAATATCAAAATCACATTAAATAAGTAAAGTAGACCATTAGGCTATTCTGAGAGCTGAGTCCAAAAATACTTTCAATGTGATCTCCACATATCAATTTAGTAGCTTGTAGGTATTTAGAGGAAAGCCAAGAATAAGTTACATGAGCCAGATAAAAGACAAAGTCGCTGTCATGTCGTGTAAGGAAGTCAAGGAGGCCTCATTCGAAAGACTTAATTGGAGAAAACTGCATCAAAACCCCGACAAGAACTAAACTTTTAAATTTAAGAAGAAGGTATTTAGGTTCCTATAAGATAAGTATATTATTAAACTCAGGTACGAAATTCACCAATTATAAAAAGTTTAGCGAAGAGAAAGTTACGTGAACTATAATTACTTTATCAAAAATCATTTTGTCTACCCACTCAATGTTGTGATTTATGCATTCATCAAATAATAAGTCGCCTTTCTCTTTAAAATATTAAATGTGGTTTCTATTTTTCTTGTTGTACCGGTAGGTACCGTTATTAATTCTTGTATCAAAAAATCTATAGTTTTGTATGTTAATTATAGCGAGATAAGATTGGCTTTGAACTGATTTAGATACATACCTCAATATGAACCTACTAAGTGAAAAAATCATATGAAATATAAAATTTGAAATTTTTATTTGCCAAACGTCAGTTACATGGTAGGTAGGAGTGAATCTTATCTATGCTTAAAAGTAACCATAATAATACCTAGTAAATGTACATAATTGGTAGCATTATACTAGAACATATTTAATTCATATCTGGTTTCTATAGTACGAGCTCTGATTAGTTTGGGGCTAGATAGTGTTATGAGGATTGTCCGCATTACTATTATTTATTATAGTTAAAATAAATAAATAATTGTTTATTTCGGACCTCATAAATCCATAGTACGAAATAATTATTTTAAAAACATTTAACACTGTTTGCAAGTGCTGTGGACGATCAATGGGAGAAATAAATTCCTCCATAATATCGTACTCAGCACAAGGCACAGATTTTTAAAAATAATAATAAATTGTTTTTATTTCGATATCAATAACAATTTATGGATCATTTTATTCATAAATCGTTGGATTTGATCGCCTTCAAGTTTAACAGTCTACTTTCATTCAACCTTAGCATAAATAATTAAAATATTTTAATACCACAGTTCAAGGAAAAGTTGAACATCAATTTAATAAATTGTAATCAAAAACCTTAATATACAAATAAATATATTATACAAAAATTAAATAATTCAGTGAGTTCGGATACGATCAAACAATTATTTCGAGTGAGAAATAAAAATAAAAATTCAAACAAAGCCATGGGATAGGTAACTAACATCAGAAACAAAAGACGCGTTTATTTAATTAAAATTTAATTTCACTTGATGTCAGACGCTCAATTAATTTAAGAACAGCCATTTCTATTCAATCATTTTCTGCGCATTAAAATTACGTCACTTCTCTAAAGACAAGGCACCCTTTACCTTCAACGAACATAGTATAGGAAATAGCAGTCTATCATCTCCGTATAGGGAGAGCGCACCAGATGTCGGCGCGTCCACCTTGACCCTGCTTCATCAGCCTCGCATCAATCAATGATGGTGGAATGAGCAAGTGTTTTTGTGAGACTCGGGCTCTGTACGGAATATGGACCTCGGAGGCTGATTTATGACGTAGGCGTGTGTACAACGGTCCGTCTATTAATATAAATATTGCCTACATAAAACTGAGTAGGTAGGTACCCAAGTAGTTCTAGATCTGTAAGTTTTAGCTATTATTTCGATGAACAGTAGCCGAAGTCGGAGTTTTTCTATCACATTTGGTCTGCCAAATGTTGTTTTCGTGTGAGCACGTGTCACTCTCTTTAACTACGTAACTTTTTTTTGCTGTCTCATCTTTTCTCCATACAATAGAGAGAGACAAATAGGCATAACGAAAACAACATTTTGGTTGACGAAATGTTGTAAATGTACTGGGACTTCGGGTACTGACGGTGTCATTTTCGTTCCTCATAAATAATATGGTATAGGTCTTATTTTTTTTAAATAAATCTCGAAACGGGTGCTAACGGTAACCATAATTGTGTAGGTTCTGCATAGCATCGGAATTAGTAGGTAGGTAATAACCGATTATTCCATTCGCTAGGCGTAATCGATTTGAGCAAAATGTTTAAACTTCCACGCTTGTAATGCAAACACGTGTTGTAACATGTGATCGATAACGGAAACTGCTTCTTTCAATGTTAAGAAAATAGTACCTTCCTAGGTATTTCAACAAGCAAAGAATTTTCCTGATCTAAAATTTAAAAGCATGTGTGATATTGGTTCCTGTTTTGGCAACACCGACCAAACTGAACTACGAAGCCTATTGATAAGTAAATGAATTTAAAAACTTTACGATATAAAATAAACATTACATTCAACTTTAGATAGCAAACAAATTCCAATTTCAATAGCCTTATTACAAAAAATATCTAAATGACATCGGCAGTAGTAAAGTTGTTTTGTTTTCCAGAATAGACCCCCAAAGCAGAACAAGTAATTTATGAATATCATTAGTACTAACTATTTGTTTTCTAGAGCAAATATTGTATGAGCTTAAAATCTTAAATTGTCCATTTGTATGTCAAACACATTACATCACCACTTATTTTGTTTACCTAGCCATAGAATACATCATTATACCAAACGCTTAACCATTTGAGATTTCTTGACCTTGAAAATGTAAATTTGTTTTGCAATTAAAAGGTAGGTATACCTAGATGTAAGGAACTAGGTAATATTTAAACTAGCTGGCAAGGTATTTATTTACTTTTATAGAAATAGCAGATTGATTTTTTTTTGTTTCACTCAGTATAAGCAGGCCAAATCAAATAAACCTCGATTTATTTAAAGTCGTATGTCATATGTTATTGACAACAACAGTCATAATATACTTACGTAAAATTTGAGACTTCAGTTTATGTTATTTTTTCTTAGACTCACCGCTTCAATATTTTTTTGCGATAATATATATTCTGTTTATAAACCAATTTGAATTTACATTATGTGAGCAAAATAGTTAAGGTAGGTAGCTTAGTAGATAAAAATTAGTTAGGTAGGAACGTTTTGTTCCTAAGTTATAAAGACGATACTTCGTAGCATCAATGCTGATAACTTTACTTTAAAAAAACAAATAAATAAACAACAGGACCACCAACAGTTCTAAAACGTAACCTACTCACATACCAAATGCTTAACAAAACCACCAACACAACCTCATATTTACAATCCAAATAGCACCATTTCAATCCAAATTCAGCAATACCTTCATAAACCTACAATACAAATAGCCAATATTTGTGTGACCCACGCGTCTGACATCACTGCCACAGATAAAAGCCGAATTCACAAAGACTTGTCTTACTTACCATATTTACTATGTTGTAACTGTAATGATCTCCATACCTATGACAAGCATCGATTTTCGAACGAATAATTTTTTTAACATCGAACTGAACTTTAAAACATTGAAATAAAAGGTACTGTAAACAAACACTCACTACACCAGTTGATTGGTTTAATAAATAAAAAAAAAGTCCATTTATTTTCCTTACCAACTAATGTTTGAATTACGAAAATAATGCTATTAATGATATTTACACGACTTCATCTTCATTCGTGTGGCTAGGAACCCCACTTTGGGTAAAGGCCTCCTCCAGTTTATGCCATTCTTCTCTGTCCATGGCCATTGGTTTATTAAACATAGATTGGTTTAATAAATACCTTAAATATCAAACATTTATCTTACATATTTCTTATTTTAAAAATCGAACATAAAAGTTGCAAAGAGAGAGTCAAAAGTTGTCCTGGTCCTAAATTCCGATCGGAATATTTATACCTGCTTTTCACGCAAATATGTCAAAACTTCAATAGCATACAAACATGGCCTTGTATCGGTTTATGATGCGCTAATACATGCATACTGTGATGCCACAAACTTGCAAGATTATGGAGATTTGTGTTGTTATGACATTAATTAGAATGTGCATGCGAAATGGTATGGCGTAAGGTTGAGGCCCTCACCCACGCTTAACCTCTGAAGTACGGGTAAAGCGCGTAAGCTTTTGGCCCTTACCTGCGCAACAATAGTTATGGCGGGAATGCTGACCTGACGACCCGATTATTCATGATTAAGATTACACTGTGTAGCTAAAAATGTTGAAAGCTTTGAAATTGAAAAACTTTTGTGCCTTAACTTTTCCGGGTTGAAAAGTTTTTACAACCGCTGTTACCGCATAAATACCTACCAAAACGAAAATATAAACTTATATAAAAATACCCCGTTTCACATAAGTTGCAAGTCTGCCACATGCTTAAATGGGCAATACTGTTTACACATACATGTATGTACACATGTTTAATTTCGTTGGCCTTGTTGGCCTAATTAAATTAAATAGCTACCTACGTTTACCTACTATTGAAAGTCCAACCTTTCTATTAATAGACATTAAGCCCACCGCATATGGCAAGGTATTACTTTCCCGGCACAGTGGCCTTAATCACAGCTGTGTTAATAAACGTCAAAGTAGTAAGGTACCCACGCGCAATATGAATGAAAGCTCACTTATTAGTATAGTATTTGCTATATTATATTATTATACAGGTATGAGTAACAACCGCTTACCCTAGATACATTAACTGTTACCTGGTACCCCTAGTCTGAGTTTTACTTGATCAGTTTGAACAATTTGTTTCGCCTACGTGTCTCTCTCTTTTGTATGGAGAGATGATGAGACAATAACTCGTGTCTATTGTTTATACGTAACGTATTGTTGCTGTGTATTGTGCTAGTGCCAGAAAATATTTTTTTACAATAAAATCAAAGGCGTTATCTTCTTCAGAGCAATTATCCATCGCTACATAAAAAAAGTAATAATTGAAATATTTATCTGCTACAGTGTGTATGGGCCTTAACAATTTCACAGTGAAAAAAAGTTGATTTGTTTTAACTGGGTGTACAATAACTGGCCGTACATTAACCGGACCCGCTTGTTCCATCAGCTAGTTATATAAAAAAAAATCCCCAACTCACCGTAAAATCTATCCGTTGTTAAACCCGAAGTTATTTTATCTAACCTGTGGTAAAAGTTAGGGCTCATTAGTTTTTGTACAACAAGCACGCTATAGTACATTTCATTAGGTATATACAGATACATTTGTAAGTACTTAAGTAAACTACCTTAGTTATTGCTGTCAACCTTCATTTTCTTTGCATGAACTGGGTTTTTGTTTAGGATATACTGTTGCATACTTAGTTGTATAGGTAAGTAGGTGTCTGATAGAAAAAAATAATGAAAATACATTTATTTGACATACTTACATAGATAGGTGCATAGGTGTACTAATATAATTTACCAACGGACAATATTTACTTTTACAAAATAAACATCTAATCATCTCATTATTTCATGTATTTTACATTACTTTAAGTATCAAAATCTTAATCGGTAGATTAGTCATACTGAAGAATCACAAAAAACTGCGCATCTTACATCGTTCTTAGAATTTTGTTACAAAAAAAATACATCCAAATGTCAAATCATTGAAGTTGGTTGTGTGATTGTGTGTCGAGGATTTTAATGATTTCAAGCAACTGTCATTTTAAATCAACTCCAGTAGAGGTGACAGTTATATGGGTTTTGCAGCTATTTTTGTTCCATCCGTAATTCTGACATCCCTTGCGGCCATGTCCAGTTAGAAGCGAAGCGAGCCACGCACCGCACAATGGCCACTAAGTATAATACCACTCCAACACAATAGATACGGGCCCGTGTGGGATGTGTACGTATGATTTATTCACAACTTTATTAGCGCGCTTTGCATGGAACAAGCATTTTGTTTCACGGACGTATCGATTGTGGGCGTTGTAGTAGGCATTAACTGTACCTATACCTATAGGTACCTTGATTTATGTTATGTAGAAATTGAACCACTGGATTTTTTATACCTAGTTTAAATTTGCTTCAGGGAAATGAATTTATTTAATTCTTTATTGCACCAAAAATAAGTTACAATAGTCTCTATAAACTACATACAACATACAAAAAAAGAATTACATATAAAAAAATAATGAATGAATGAATGCGTAAGGAAAACATGTAATAGAAAACTCAGTAAAGTTATTATTTACCTACTGAGCTTACCTAGAATAGTCGTGCAAACTGCACTGTTTCCTATTACATAGTTCATAGACCCGGTCGAGACGAAAAGCTAGTCAGCCAGTCACGATACCTCGTATGACATGCGATCTTTTGCAAATAATATGAAATACCTACCGGGATATTTTATTTCAATTTCAACTTACCTCTAAATATTTTTACGTAGTGGGTGTTACTAACATTTATTGGATCAACAATTCAACATACAAAAACTGCTTTAAGCAGAATTTACAAATCGGTGGATAAAGTCCGATTTTTTTAATAGTTTTCAATTTTTTTGTCATTGCGGTATAAATTTAAAAGCTTTTAAGCAAAAGCAAACGGCACATTGGATTTTATCGTCATATTCTCAGAAGTCTCATGTAGCTCCAAACATGAACTTCGCTGAATACCATTGTTGAAACTTTGCGGTTTAAGTTTTCAAATGTTAAATTTCCCCTATTCGTGTATTTTGCTAAGTTTGGTCGAAGTCTTAGGGCACTTTTCGTGTCCTATCGCCCACGATAATGATAATGGATACATGCTTAATCTTTCTTTGGAATCTTGAAAGAGTTAAGGCACATTCGTCTTCCCATAACCTTGCTATTATTGTTTCCCTAAGCCTCTTCTTTTCTGCTTTTTAAAAATTTTCAATTTGTAACGGTCTTCAGATCAACTGTACCACAAGCACTTTCTAGCTCTGTCTCTGGCTCTGGTTTTGAGTCTGTGTGAATGCTCACCTGTATATTATTCTGTGTGTGACGTTTCAACGTAGGATTTATTTAATCAACACTCACACAGATACTGCCTGTTTCTAATATATTTTTAAATTTTCTAAATTTTCATATATTCATTTATTCATTGTTTCATGAGTATTATAGGTCTTAGGGGGTAATAACGTCCAGAACATGAGCCCCGCTGGGGCATTACAATGGCCTTACGGCAAAATTAAATATTTGTTTAATTGTAAGTTTCTTTGTGTTATACTTTTCTACTAAAAAATATGGATTCTTTAAATTTGAAATATTAATACTGGATTCGTATGTACCTATTAGTTCTGTGGCACTAGGTAGGTAAGTAATACCTAGGAATGCACTTATCAAGAAACCATTACTAATGTTACTGCTTAGTCGTAGTTAGGTACACCTACCTTCCGCTGATAAGCGGGAACCAGTTAGGTTAGAAATTACAATTTGCATCCAATAAAATGCAGGTTTACTTAGCCGGGATCTAGATACCTAGGTGCGGTTATACGAGGTGCAAATGGAACTTTCTATGAAAATATCTCCACTCTCCGACGGCGCTATTAATATGTTCTGTCTCATTTTTACAATAATAAATGATAGAAAGTAAAGGAATTCAATGATTTATTAATTAGGAAACCTTTAAAGCTATGTCAAATATGACAGCGATATTAATAAATATAAATATATGTAAATATTGTGGACAATGCACACAACACTATCTAGCCCCAAATTAAGCCGAGCTTGTACTATGGGAACCAAATAGCAGATATAATACTTGTATACTTTTTTGCGTAAATATGTAGGTACTTAGAATACTTACATTATATATATTTGATAGCGTTTCAGCTGATTGCCATCGCCTAGATGTGCACAGGTCTTTAAGAACGTCCACAAGTACTTAAATGGAGATTTTTTTATATAGATATTGGTTTTGTGGGTTCTGTCAGGGAAAATCCCTCCGACAAGTAGACCTTGACACAGGTCATAACGTGCATCAATCAATACAATTGGCATGTTCAAGGACAATACTACTCACTATAGAAATACCTATAGGTAGGTAGCTATATCGAAATGGAATGTAAACTTATTGAAATCTCATACAAACTGCTATTTTATCTGCGGGATACGGCTTAACACGCAAGCATTGCAATTTACGAGAACATAAAATTTCCAATTGATGGTTTTTGGGAAACACTCGCTTCACCGTCTATTGAGTTTGGTTGTTATGTAGGTATTACTTATTACTCTAAGCAAAATTTAATTTATCTTTCACCAGCCGTAAAAAGTGGTCAACTATGCCTAACAGGTTTCAGTCGATAAAATATTAAAAAAAAAACGATTGCTAGATTTTGATAAAATTACTGCTAAAAGCCACGCAAAGTAGAAATCTTCCGTCATAAATCATTATATAATAACCGATGTTAACACCGTTCAAACATGTAATTTACCGTGGCTCATCGTAAACTTTCAAACCGGAATAAAATTATGTCTAAAAATATTTAAAGGTGTTAAGGTCAAATGAATTTAAAACTGATTCTAAACCTGCATATAAGGAGCCTATAAGTGCTTATTCATATTCGTAAGTATATATTATGGGCCTATTCTCTATTGGCTTTATAAAAATAATAAGTCAAAAGATGTGCCTAAACTATTGCCATCTCTTACCATTGGGTAATGACAAACAGTGACAGGACTAACTTTACGCAATGATTAACTTTAAATTGCGTTTATAGGTATGGCCGTATAATCATCACACCTGCCCTTATCCCACGCTCAGTGGGATCGGCACAACAGTTTTTCTTCTTCCACGTACCTCTATCATTCGTCATCTCAGTGCTCACACCTTTCTTGCTCATGTCATCTTTGAATCTTTGACTTTTTTTAATATACCTAGCTAACCGATAAAATAGTACATTGTTATCTGAGTGTTGAAAGTCACGTTTTTTGAGTCCCGAGACGGGTTTGGCGCCAGAGCGTAGCGAGGGCGCCAATGGAGCTTGAGGGACTTAAAAGACTTTCACCCGAGGTAAACACTGTGCTTTTCATTACGAATACAAGGAAAGTAAAAATAAAAACATGAAAGAAAAATTAGTGAAAATGAAGATTGAATTGCCGCCTTCCCGGTTTTTTTTTTCTTTTTCTCTGGCGGGCCTTCGGCTTCGGCTCGCCAGCATTATTCAGCCATTATTTTCATTCTCATAATTTAAAAAATGGTAAATTGTTTGCTCAAATCTATGTTATATAAAATAGTTGAAGCTATATATTAATCAAGTAATTTAGAAGATATACAACGTGTATCAAAATATGTGTACTATCCTGAAGGGGGGTGAATTTCCACCCCCCGGGGAACAACTTTTGTTCAACGACTTTTCGAACTTCGATTGGTATCTCTGAAAAAAACTGCAACGAAGTTTCAACATGAACAGCTGACTTTATACAAAGTGACAACCCTAAACTCAGCTACAGAGGTAGTAGGTAGTAGTAGTAGTACACCTACAGAGGTAGTAGGTCAAGGGGTCAAGGGTTTACAAGGATAGGGTTGTCAATTTATTTAGGCATTATGAAATTAAATATTTTTGTATGGGAAACTGAAAATAGGAATTTTTAATTATCTCCCCCCCACAACTGATCACCATTGTGGTCTGAAACCCCCCACCTTCGCATAGTACACATATTTAGATACACCTTGTATACTTTATGTTATTTAAATTTAAATTTTACATTGCACTCTAATTAGACTCTAAAAACTTCTTACCGTTGTAATGGGTTTCCAACCTACTTGCTGAATAAAAAGTTGGAATTCGGTTCAACGACCTCCTTGCAGTTAGAAAGACTTTAGAAAGTTGGAACATGGTTGAATAAAATAGAACTTGTTTTTTTTTATAATTTGACAGCTGTCAGTAGAAAGCGATTCTCCCTAGGGCTGAAAGTTTTACTTTCAATTAGGCCCCTCAGGCAACTTCAGACCTAGGTACTTTCAGAGTATGAGTAATGAAAAAACATTTTTTATCAAAAAATGCAAAGTAAAGCTCTTATACACCAGGCCAGTTATTCAAGTCAGGATAGCAAGATAGTGAGAGTAAGCTAGCAGTTCTAGCTTCGTGTAAACAGAACTAGCTTTAGCATTTTTCTTATAGCTGTTTACACGAAGCTAGAACTGCTAGCTTGCTTAATATCTTGCTATCCTGGCTTCAAAAACTAGGCTCGTGTATCCCGGGCTTTACGGTTTTCACAAAACACGCACAAACTGCATGAATTCCCGGAATACGAATTACGAAACTTTTGCAGGATATTATCACGTGCATATTTCGACTTTCGGCATTCCTTACCGACTTCCGTAAGTTTTACGAAAGAGCTATCGCATACGGAACTTCACCATAAACAAACATGACACTGAATGTTTATGGAAATTGGCCGGAGCTTGCTAACCTTGTCGGAAGTATCGCGATGTATCATTTTAACGCAAGGCTAACGTAACGATAGACATGCATTGTACTGGATTGAACTATTGTTCAATATCGGTGGTATTTCTTGCTTTATTGACGGCAGTCACGAAACGGAAGTTTGACAGACACTTAAATTACTATATTTTAAAAATACAATTTAAAATACTTAAATAGGCAATAAGCAAATCAAACATGACTATTTTATTAGATGAGAATTTTTCTTTATTTTATAAGATTCAGTCAAAATATAAAAATGTAGGCAAAAGTATAGTATGTACTCTAATAGTATGTAGGTACTAAGGGAGTAGTAACTACCTTTATGAACTTGGAGTATTACTATGTGCTGTTCAAATTAATTGCTGGGTGATTTAATCGATCCCTGTTAACAGGTTTAGGTTGGCTTAATCGATCCACGTCGAACCTAATTCCTTAATAAAGTTTTACGTGAGGATCCACAGCATCCACAGCAACTAAAACATTTTGACTCCCATGGGTTTCCCAAGCCCTGCCACGGGGTTCAGGTAGTTTCTACATTACGTATACTTGCATTATTGTGATGGTACTTTTATCTTCAGTATGTGTGAATCAAGCTTACGTAGCGTAACGCTCTATAAGCTTATGTTATTTCAAATATCTTTGCACAAATATTATAGCGGTCCACACTCCGAATTATAACGCCAACGAAAATTACTCATTACGACATTTGAAAGAATATTCTCCTGTAGTTCCTAAAAATACAGAAGACTGATGATTTCCCTTCGTCCTCAGGAACCAAGAAGATGGAGTACAAGACGCGACAGTGGCACGAGAAGTGTTTCTGCTGCGTGGTGTGCAAGAACCCCATCGGGACCAAGAGCTTCATCCCGCGCGAGCAGGAGATCTACTGCGCCGGCTGCTACGAGGACAAGTTTGCTACCCGCTGCGTCAAGTGCAACAAGGTAAGAAAAGCACAAGACGCGACAGTCGTCATTCAACAATCAACAGTCAGTCAACAGTCGTCTTATATTGAATTTAGACAGTAAGTTCAAGTGCTGCGAAGTCTTCTGGCTAAGAATCAGGAGGTCTACAAAGGTCACATTCAGCAATTTTTGCATTTTGAGTCACGTTGTTTCATCTCTGAATCTTGCCATAATCATATAGCGCCTGAGACAGGATTTTAGATTGAGTAGGTTTTTCCACCTACATTCCTGCACCACCTACATTAGTCTAATCCACAGCGAAAGATCCAATACGTGCGAACCTTTCCATTACCCTTGACGAACACCATCAGCGGAAATACGTTCGGAAGGGATTGCTACCGCCACCACTCTTGTCCAAGAGGATCGGTTCAAAGAGCTTCAAAGCTCTGAAGCTCCGAGCTCGCCTCAAAGAGGCTCCTTTCATGCACTTGACACAATACATGTTTTCGAACTTTTTTAAGGTTCTACGACATACCGGTTTCCTCACGATGTTTTCCTTCGCCGTTTGAGAGACTGACATAGTGCAAATCAATAATTTGTATAGAAAAACTCATTAGTACACAATTAGATTTCAACCTTAGGGCCGAAAGGAACGCTACGACAAGGCCGTCAGTACATTTATTGAAATATAACTTAACAAGCTTTACTAACTTATCATTGGTACATTCCCAGATAATCACACAAGGCGGTGTAACATACAAGAACGAGCCGTGGCATCGCGAGTGCTTCACTTGCACCAACTGTAACACGTCGCTGGCCGGGCAGCGCTTCACGTCGCGCGACGAGAAGCCTTACTGCGCCGAGTGCTTCGGAGAGCTTTTCGCGAAGCGATGCACGTCCTGCGTCAAGCCTATCACTGGTAAGAACTCTCTTCAGGGAGGTACTCAATTGCCGTGCCTAGAGGTGCAGCTAAATGTCAGTTACTATTCTGGTAGGTATTTCTTCATATCACTATGCTTACAATTGTAACCTACCAAGCACTGTTCCTGAATACGGACCTACACCTCTTTTCCTAATCAGCTAAGGGCTAAGAATTACTGGCTGCACAAAACAAGACTCTTCTTATAGTTGTTTAAAACCAGTGTAGTGGAAGGATTTTAAGTGAGCCTCAGAGAGGCTTCTTGTCATTGTATTTGACACTTTTTTTCACAACGATGAGACTGAATATCTTCGCCTAAAAACGTAACAACTTTTACCCCAAATTGTAACAGTAACAGGCCTTTGGCATCTATTTGTAGATGATATAAATAGCGTCAGGGGCAACTGGTGATTACTCATGCCCCTACTTACGGGACGCTACAATGCCTGGGACAAGATTTTAGATGGAATAGGCTTGCCCAGCACATATACCATCCTGACAGATTAGTCAGCCTAATCCACAGGGAAGACACGGTCAATACGTGCGGAGCTGACTAAGCCGCGGGTTTCCTCACGTTATTTTCCTTCGCCGTTTGAAAGCATTGTGTACAAAAAATTTACTATAGAAAAACTCATTACCCCACGACCTTAGGATCGGAAGGACGCTATAGATAGTGCAGTTCACGAAGACGCGCCGCACCAATTTTCGGTTGAGGGGATCGCGGGGTGCGGGGAGTTTGCTCCGAGCGGCAGTCGCAGTATATTCATTGTAGTGTGCGTGTGCACTCATAGGTAATTAGTGTGTACCGATAACACTCAAACATTGACGGAAGCTTGCACACATATACTATAAACGGTTAGGAGGAATAGTGGGGCGCGCCTTCGTGGATTGCACTATCTATACCACTAGACCACCAGTGCTCTCAAATTGTAACAACTATTGTGTTGTTTGCAGGCATCGGCGGCACCCGCTTCATCTCGTTCGAAGACCGGCACTGGCACAACGACTGCTTCATCTGCGCGCAATGCAAGACCTCTCTTGTCGGCAAGGGCTTCATCACCGACGCACAAGACATCATCTGCCCGGAGTGCGCCAGGCAGAAGCTCATGTAAATACATCCGCAAGGGTGTTACTTGCAACATTGTCCACGATTTTAGCAATATCATCGCATTTTACTATCGAATACTGATCGCATTTTAATATCGTATACTGATCGTAGATTTACCATCTAATACTGATCGTATTTTACCATCTTATGCGGTTCGTATTTTACCATCGAATACGGATCGCATTTAAACATCGAATACGAATCGCATTTAACCATCGAATACAGTTTATCGAATTTTACCATCGATATTATTACTGGTCGTATTTTTACCATCGAATACGGATCGTATTTTAAACATCATAAATACTGGTTGTGTATACTACAATCAATTTCACTATCACTGTTAGATCTTTATTTATGTATTGCGATCAATTTTACCATCAATATAAATACTGATCGTATTTGTTCTAATAGCTGCGATCAATTTTACTACATAATCATTTTACCAACTTTTATGATCGTATTAGCGCATGCTAAGTCACATCCTAACGCCCAGTCGTCTAACTAAGCCATCTACCTTATCCCTCCTTGAAAACCTTAGCTTCTATAACTAACTTTTTTTTGTGCGCAGCGAAAAAACCATTCTACCGGTAGTCGCTAACGCCCGAGACTGGTGCGCTTTCAAAAAGGACACAATACCGAGTGATGAACTATTCGACCTCGTTGATCATTTCAAAGTACGCAAGTTCAATATAAAATAATTATTTTTATACAAAACGAAAAATCACAAAAAAACATCATGCACAAAATGTTAATTTTGCTTTTCTACTCGATTATTTATATATTTTGATTAAAACTGAGTTATTGTAATATCTCGCGTATTTATTGAACTGTATTTATTTATGCTTATCGCCATATTATTTCGCTTTGGCTGTTGTAGGGTACCTATTAGTCCTAGAATTTGATTGTCAATTTATCTAGTGCGATTCACACGTTGCCTTATTAACATATCTAAGTCAATCTCGAGGGTATATATTGTTTTGTGTTGTAATGTAAATAGCACCACCCTATTTATAAATGTTGCATTAACTAATCTTGCCTTCCTTTCTAACGATTCGAAAAGCGAAGTGATAGAAAAGGACAATCGGTATTCTATCAATATTTATAAATAGAGCGGTCTTACAACCTCTGGTGTTGCCAGATATTGGAAACTATTCAGTTTCATTATATAAGTGCTTGTATAACATAGTCGGTAAGGTATATTATTGACAGAGTAATGTAATTATGTGTTTTATTTACTTAGTTAAGTATTTATTTTAACGGGAATACGCACCTGGGCGGCGCCGATGGTGTTGCCGTCACATAAGAATTGAGATTTTTAGTTGTAGTGTTGCCATATGCCATCGGCACGCTACCTAACCTAAAATAAGCGACATCTAAGTAGTTTTTACTAATAAAAAATAATAAAAATATTTTTGTTCTCGAATAAGAAAAATTGTTACTACTGTAATTGAATGTTATCGATATTTTTGATTACTTCTGATAATACTTGTTAGATTAGATCGTATGAGAGTAGGTAAGTGTAACACCTGTAGCTTCGAGCCTAGAGCCGACCATGAATGGGGGAACATTTTGTAAAGGATAAGAGTTAAATTATTCAGATTCAAGTTATTTAATTAATGTACACTTATATGCTTAGCTGTGTGTGATCTGATTAAAATATTGATATATATCTACCCATAGATTGTATACTATGAAGAGGAATAAACGATTAAAAATATGATTGGTCGTTGTTTATTGAATACATGCCCATAACTTAATTTTATTTTAAATAAAAACTGTTTCATATTTGCCATCAAGCTGTTTATTTTCTTTGATTTTTTTTATATTATCACAATTTTCATTTCATTTAAATATTTTTTTCTTATATCTAACTATCATAAAAAGCGTATAAATTAGAATTTAAACAGATTTCCAATATGACATTCAGGTTTCCTTAAAACTATATAAAATACCTACAAAAAATTCAAAGTTAATTAATTTGTGTCAAATTAGTTGTAATATCAGAGATTAAGAATTTCGTCGACAACTGGTCTTTTATCGCCATCAACAATTGCTGTCGCTGTTGCTTATTATCAGGTAATCAACTAGTCACAGGCAAATTCGACAAAATCTTTAATCCACACTTGATGTGCGGACTGGTTTTCGCAAGTAGACCGCTGGCGGGCCCTTTTGAGTGACGCTTGACACATGTTTTTAAACTTTTCGGTGACAGACATGCCGGCTTCCTCTCGATGTTTTCCTTCACCATTTGAGAGTACTGGCATAGTGCACATAAAATCGGAAGGCGGGGCCGCTACCACTGGACCACCAGGGCCCTGTTTAATAAAGCTGACAATTCGACATAATTATGTGTCACAAAGCGACAAAATTGTGGAATATTGTCGCGCATGCTATTAATAAAAGTGACAAAATTAAATATGTCACAAAAGCGCGACAATTCCACAATTTTGTCGCTTTTTAACATATATGCCAAATTTTCAGCTTTATTCAACAGGGGCCACTGCTTTTTGGTCGCAAGTAGTTAGTCAGTACCGAAGTACTTTTGTCCGAAATGGTTTGGTGCGACGGGGTGTAGCTCAGCTGTGAGTATCTTCATCTTCGGCACGTAGTCGACCACTGCTTGCACGGCGGCCGGCGTACAGAACAAGTTGGAGAGAATTATGCGTTCTTCTTTCACGCCGTGTTGAGTTAACACGTTCACTGCCTGTTTTAAAAAAATCTTGAATTATACACGGTAAATAAATTTGCCGTAATGATTGGCCATTTGTCCTGGTTTTCAGTGGTAAGTCAAAGTCAATAGTTTTTTATTCAGTACGATGCAAGAATCACTTTGAAACGTCTTAAAGCTAGGTGAGTCTAGGTGCCAGTTCCACGCGACCAAGTATGGTAGTTATCGGTAACTAATAGCTAGGTATAAATATAAAGTGGACAATCCAATCCACACAACATTATCTAGCCCCAAACTAAGCAGAGCTTGCCTTATGAGAACCAGATTAGTTGATATAATACTTAATATACTTTTTCTATGGTATGGTAGAAATCTCCTGACAGGGAAGTCAATTCCACTCCTCACCTGCTTAACAGTATTTCCAGTGGACATGATAGGGTACATTAGAAGCACCTGCCTCCGTGCTATGTCCTCGGGGAACTTGGCATACACCACATGTGCTTCATGCGTGTCCGTATCACTTTCAACTAGGATCTTGCCGATGCGGATCGACCGGCAGCAGTCTCGGAGGCCCTGGAAACAAAGTGTTTTTTCTTAAGCCGAAGTTGTCATGAGATGCAAAAATAAGTAGGATATCTATAATAAATAATAAATATTGTGGACAATGCACACAACAATATCTAGCCCAATAGCTGATATAATACATATATTATACTAGCTGCCTGTCCCGGCTTCGCACGGGTGGACATTTATTTTTTAAACACATAACCGTTTGGGTGGGAGCATTCCGGATGCTATAGCCGAATAATTTCAGTCTTCGAGTTAAATTTGATCATTCCAGAATCTCAAAGACATTCTAGAGCGTTCTTTCCTCGTCAAAGTCGAGAATTTTCTGAAAAATCCCTAAGCGATAGAAAGGGATAGACATATATAAGTCCCTACGTGATAGAAAGAGATAGACATAGATTTCGAAACTTTTGCCCCTTATAAATTAATAACACCTAAATATTGAATATAAACTATCCTATCTTTTAAGTCCGACCATATTAAAGGCAGTTGCAAAATTTTATGGAAATCCGTTCAGTAGTTTCGGAGTTTATCGCGTTCCAAATTGTGACACGAAAGATTTATATATATAGACTAGCTGCCTGTCCCGGCTTCGCACGGGTGGACATTTATTTTTTAAACACATAACCGTTTGGGTGGGAGCATTCCGGATGCTATAGCCGAATAATTTCAGTCTTCGAGTTAAATTTGATCATTCCAGAATCTCAAAGACATTCTAGAGCGTTCTTTCCTCGTCAAAGTCGAGAATTTTCTGAAAAATCCCTAAGCGATAGAAAGGGATAGACATATATAAGTCCCTACGTGATAGAAAGAGATAGACATAGATTTCGAAACTTTTGCCCCTTATAAATTAATAACACCTAAATATTGAATATAAACTATCCTATCTTTTAAGTCCGACCATATTAAAGGCAGTTGCAAAATTTTATGGAAATCCGTTCAGTAGTTTCGGAGTTTATCGCGTTCCAAATTGTGACACGAAAGATTTATATATATAGACTAGCTGCCTGTCCCGGCTTCGCACGGGTGGACATTTATTTTTTAAACACATAAATATAGCCTATGTTACTCAAGGTGAACCTACGTCCAGCAGTGGACTGATATCAATTGATGATGATGATGAAAGAACATTCTATAACGTTTAGGAGCACTATTTTCAAGAACATTTTGTCCAAATCTAAAATTCAGAACCGTTTGCATGGGTATACAGGGTGTCCCATAAGTCAACGTCCAACCGAAAACGGGTGATGCGCCAAGTCATGACAGTTATCAGAAAAATATATAAAAAAATATTTGTTATGTAACTTTCGAGATAAGAGTATTTAAAAAAATCAGAAAAAACTGACACCCTGTGATGATCTTTTAAGTCCTGTGACTACAAATATCAATTTTTCATGAAACTTTTTTCTGCATCGTAAGCATGAATAACCCTTCTGTAAATTACAATTCAAAATTAAGCCATAACTGCCTCAGTTTTCAATGAAATCGTGGAGTTTTGGCCAACGTTTCATTTCAGATAATTACATCAACCAACTTAAACCGTCTGTACCGCAAAAAAAATGTACTACACTATCATGGCATGTAACTTTAAAAATTGGCGCATTTATTCAGGATTCCAAAATGGTATAATGCTTGCTAAAGTACTCCTTAGTTTTGGAAATAAAAAATGTTTTTTCAACTAAACCGGATTTCCAATCAAATTTATTTCAATAGATAAAATGTTTGTACCCTTTAAATGATGGACTTAAAATGCCTACGCTGTGTTTTTAAATGACTCACAATTCACAGGTACAAGTAAATACCATTACGACAATGCAAGTAAACAGATAGATGCACCATCTTGTCGAAAGAGTAATAACCATGGGTTTTCAAGTAATTTGTTAGTTTAAGGTAAAAATTTGAAATAAAATTCAATCATAGGATTACTTCAATCGTGGTTTTAATCTAAAGTTTGCCTTCGCCCGTCGCCGGTCTTATTACATGGTTTTTGACGTGATAACGTCTTATAATTCGATGGAGCCGGCTGCTCGTACGAAAAAACATGACTCATGCGGCGTTACCTCGCTCTGAGGCGTTCCATTTAATACTTGAAGTGCAAGTGAGAGCGCGGAACGAGCGACAAAGAGGCACAATCGGCCTCCGCGTTCGGCAGCGTTCGACATCGGTCTCTTTCCTACTTGAGTGAGCGATGCGTCCGCGTGGACAGCTGTATGACGTTGTCACGTTCAACTGTCGTCAGTTAACCTGACTTTACAGACAGCTGTTTTTTTTTAAGGAAATGTAGAGCTTGCATTACTGCTGAAGGCTAACAGTTTGAACATTTGCTGTAAATCCTTGATGTAGTTAAATTAAAATCACGATTGAAGAAATCCTATGATTGAATTTAATTTCAAACTTTTACCTGAAACTAACGAATTACTTGAAAACCCATGGTTATTACTCTTTCGACAAGATGGTGGATCTATAGTCGGATTTTTAATTAGACGATACCGACTGACATGAGCTAATGTCACTTTGTAAAATAATGTTGCCATATTTAAAGTAATAAACGAGAAAGTGCTGCGCCCAGTTCTCGTTCAATCAGATGAATGAACAATGAGTGAATAGTTAATCATTTCAAACTATAAAATAATATTGAAATTTGTATAAAAAAATGTATAAAAGTGCTCTGATATATAAGTTACTTGTAGTATGTACTACAATCAGTTATTTGACGGTTTATTACAAAGCGCGACGTGGCGACTAGTGCCAACACCGATGAACGCCATGCGCGTCGGTCACCATTTTGTTTGTAATTCGGCTTCTAACCTCTGGTCTAATAACACGAATGTTTTTCTGCGCTCACGCTGTCTAATTATGGTTTTTGTAAAGTTTTTCGTTACGTTGTGTTTGTGGTAATTGTCGTGTATTTTGTTGCTATATTATTTCGCGCGAACGATATGGATCCTCAACCAAGCACGTCAAGTCAAGTTCGGCACACTAACTATTCACTAGAAAAACGAGGCAATTTCATTCATTCAGGAGTTATTTCAATCATTCACTTTGTCACAACACTATTTTTATTTCATCAAAAACTGACAACACAGTAAACGTCAGCTAGCTTCGTCT
Source organism: Thera obeliscata (assembly GCA_947578465.1). Taxonomy (NCBI): domain Eukaryota; kingdom Metazoa; phylum Arthropoda; class Insecta; order Lepidoptera; family Geometridae; genus Thera; species Thera obeliscata. The sequence continues at coordinate 12,784,102 of OX387912.1, read as the reverse complement.
AATTAAAAATCCGAGTATATCTGTTTACTTGCATTGTCGAAATGGTATTTACTTGTACCTGTGAATTGTGAGTCACTTAAAAACACAGCGTAGGCATTTTAAGTCCATCATTTAAAGGGTACAAACATTTTATCTATTGAAATAAAATTGATTGGAAATCCGGTTTAGTTGAAAAAACATTTTTTATTTCCAAAACTAAGGAGTACTTTAGCAAGTATTATACCATTTTGGAATCCTGAATAAATGCGCCAATTTTTAAAGTTACATGCCATGACAATGTAGTACATTTTTTTTGCGGTACAGACGGTTTAAGTTGGGTGATGTAATTATCTGAAATGAAACGTTGGCCAAAACTCCACGATTTCATTGAAAACTGAGGCAGTTATGGCTTAATTTTGAATTGTAATTTACAGAAGGGTTATTCATGCTTACGTTGCAGAAAAAAGTTTCATGAAAAGTTAATATTTGTAGTCACAGGACTTAAAAGATCATCACAGGGTGTCAGTTTTTCCTGTTTTTTTAAAATACTCATAACTCAAAAGTTACTTAGCAAATATTTTTTTTTATATTTTTCTGATAACTGTCATGACTTGGCGCATCACCCGTTTTCGGCTGGACGTTGACTTATGGGACACCCTGTATATATTTGAGTATTCTAAATAATTCTGGATTACTAACGTTTGGGTGGGAGCATTCTGGGGGCTAATTCTCGCGCTGATCTCGATCAATTTGCAATTTTATTTTATTGCTTCTTTTCACAACCCCGCACTTTTACTACGTTTTCCGTATATCGTAGCTGTCGAGGCTTTTACGAAGAGGTGGTTGATACATTACTCAAGGAAATCTGCCATACTCTCTTCGAAAAGAAGCAATAAAATGAAATTGCAAAATGATCGAGATCGGCTCGAGAATTAGCCCCCAGGATGCTAACCGACTTTAAATTTGATTATTCCAGATCATTCTAGAGCGTCTATGTGCATTCTGTTCTCGTCAAAGCCAAGAATTTCCAGAAAAATCCCTAAGCGATAGAAAGGGATAGACATATATAAGTCCCTACGTGATAGAAAGGGATAGACATAGATTTCGAAACTTTTGCCCCTTATAAATTAATAACACCTAAATATTGAATATAAACTATCCTATATTTTAAGTCCGACCATATTTTAGGCAGTTGCAAAATTTTATCGAAATCCGTTCAGTAGTTTCGGAGTTTATCGCGTTCCAAATTGTGACACGAAAGATTTATATATATAGATTATGTATACTTTTTTGTAAATACTTACATACTTGGAATACAAAATAACACCCAGACAGAGAACAAACATCTGCATTCACCACACAAATATTTGTTCTTGGTGGGGATCAAACCCACAACCTATGGCGCAGAAGGCAGACCTACTACCAACTGAGAGGCCAGTCAAATCAAATCTCTCTTTAGTATGATCTAAGGTCAGAGGCACACTGAATATTTTTGCTTAAATTTGCTGTTTGATAAATGTCTTTTAGTGACAGAATGCTTGGTAAATGTGTAAACCAGCACATTTGCATGTACCTATGTGGTAGAATATTTTTATTCACCTGCTCCATAGCCTCTCCGGATCGAACAATAGACACTCCACAGTTCCCCGCACCATACTTGAGGCCTTTATACAGTGCTCCTGTAGGAGTGACAACCTCACAGTCGGTGAATGGCAGCTTGTTCAAACTCTCTTCTATGACAAGGCGGATCAGACGGTCGGCGTAGAATTTGAAGTCGTTTCTGTTAGTATTTCTGAAAGTAATACAGGATCCATCTTTTATAAATGTAGGGTCAAGGTTTAAAATAACAAAAATTTAGCTATTCAAAGAGGTAACGTTGCCAGCCTTTTGGGCACATTGCCTGCGGTCGGTGATCTGAACTCTGTTTTCTACCTGTAATGCCTACAGGTGGAAAACAGAGTTCATTATAAAATTTTCTAGTTTCTTATAAAATGTAATTTTTATTTTTTCTTTTTAATTAGGTATTTCATGTTGTTTAGTAATAGTTTTTGTAAATAATGTATATTCTGTTGTAAATAAATGAATAAATAACAAAAATTTGGTGTTTCATTATTATCACCCATCTCAGAGGCATCACTGACCTAATAGATCTTCGGGGATGAGAGAAGTTGGATAGGTTACGTATTTTAAAATAAGCATGGAGTGTTTTGTGAGCTTAATAAAGAGACAATAAATAAGCGTTGTTCAAAAGACGTTCCTTGAACGTAGAATCATTCTATAGAAGTAGGAAGGTGGCCACAACTAATAGACCAGTAAGTAATTTGTAACACGAGATTATGAATGACACAATACATGGATCCCACAAGGCATTAACCTCACTAACCTGTCTCGAAGGATGGACTGTAATTCTTTAATATTGTCGTTCGACGGCAGTAGAGTTAGGCTGTCTCCGAATTGTTCTTTTACGTCTTCAACTGACCACGGCCTGATATCATTGTCAATCAGCTCCATTGTTGAGAAACAAATCAAAGGAAGCGTGATTTCGCAAACCTATAATTTATAATCGTAATTTGTAAACACAAACAGCTGAGCAGCTGTTATATCTGGCATTGACATTGACACTTGTTTTGACGTTAAACGTTTCGTTCAACAATAAATTTATTTTTGTTATGGCAATTCGGTAACGCGGCATCGTTGCAACCATGTTGCGACCCAACTCAACCAGAGGATGATGATGATTGTTTTGGCCTTCAAAAAGGACCGTTGTACACCAGAAAGATTTCTAGAAAAGCTACTCCTAAAAAACAAAGCAACCCACAGAGTACCTTAATATGTAGAATAATTTGAAAGTTCATAGTAGGTACCTACTCTTTGCTTTGCTGACGAGGACCAAGTAATGAACTCCAAAAGGCGTCTGCCTGATAACTAGGCAGATTCAGGTAAACTATAATTAAATGAAACAAACATAATGATTACAATTATCGCTTTATTTGCCCAGAAAATACATAAAATAATGATTGCAAGAATATCTTCACTTTTATTAGTTGTAGATTACCTACAATGTTACTCGATTCAAGTACTTCTCAAGGTTGCTAACCACAAAACATTGTTCACAAAAATATAGGTATTCTTTTAGTATACTATTGAATATGGAACTGCGACCGCTGACTATAAGATTAATGAAGAAAGCCTATCACAGACGTAGCTATAATGTATAATTAACATATTAAACTGCATACAGAAGTAGGTATAACATTATAGCTGGGTGTGCGGTCATTCATAGATCGTATGTCATGAAAACATATTGCAAACAGTTTAGCTATGATTTACATTAATATATATTATAGCTACGTCTGCGATAGGCTTAAACGCTGAGAACAGATACGACACAATCAACAGGCATTATTCCTCTATGTCACCTATTTTCAATAAAAAAACCTTTTACTTCTACGATAATCTAATTTATTTTAAAGGCAAACACTTAAGCCGAAAAGCTAGTCACTAGTCACGTGTACAGTCAACGACATAAGTTATTTAACAATTAATCACAACATCACAAGAACTATGACTTATTTCAACATTGTGTGATCTAGATACATCTCTCTAAAAAGCTCTTCTATAAACAAATACTTATACATTAATGTTCTTTTATCAACGTGTCGCCGACTGTACCGTGAGACAGTTCAACAAACCCCTGGTTAAAAAATATCCTCTTTTTTCACAGAAACTTACAAGGACACACCAGGGTTCTAATTTAAGCCATCTCATATAGTATGGGAGTAAATCTAAGCCATCTCACATAATAATGAGCGACATTTAAGCCATCTCACATAGTATGGGAGACATTTTAAGCCAACTCACATAGTATTCGAGAAAATGAAGTTATCACTTAAAGTATCGCATCTGCTGCTCTATTAGACCTTAATCTTAAGTCTAACGCTCTACAAGAGAAAACTTCAACAATTTGTAAATGCGAGACATTTCGAAACTCTACCACCAAGCTGATAAGTTGCGGGTAGCATAAGCTTTTGATAATTTTAGTTATACCCGCTCATGCTACCTACAACCTGCGTTTTTGCAAACACAGCGTGCATTGGTAGAGACACCACTGTAAATAAAAAATAAATATTAAATGCCGATAAAAACCATCTAAATGTGAATGCCATATCAACAATTCATTTCTTAGAAATGATCCCTATACACCAGAAACCTACGTTATTACTTAAAAAACAATTGTTCAAATAAGTATTTATGTAAATAACAAAACGCTTCAAAGCTAAAAATTAAGTAGTAAACGGAACTAAGATTCGTAAAAACTGACTCATTATTTACTTTACTTAATTATGTTACTCAGTCATGCATTTTCTTCAGAATTCAATAAACAAAAGTACATGAAAATTAATAATATTTGTTGAAAAAAATCGTAAAGAAAATACACAAACTGATAATAGGAAATGTCGCAAAATAAAAACTATCAAAATAATATGATCACAATGTACTTATCGGGCGACACGTTGCATTGTGTTGCATTAGTAGCTACGAACAGCCCTCAACCCGTGATTACATCTAACTTCATCCCCCAAACGTAATGGTACTCATTAAATTATTTACATTAGTCTAACTACAAACGGGCGATTAACTACGGCGACTTTTTACAGCAATACAGACGCAAAAAGTTGCGATGTTGTCTCCGACTGTTTACGCACTACCCTTTTCTTTACTTTGCACCTGCGACATGCATAAAAGTGACAAATAAGTAGTCCGCTGATTGATGAACAATGAATAGAACGGGAATTCGTATACTAAATGTGTTTTGCGCAGTCACGTGATTGGATGACCACTTTTTGTCGCCAATTGCGGCAACTGTATCGCCATAAAAAGTCGCCGCGGTTGATCACCCTAACGTCAGCAACATTTGGACAACAATAAGTCTGGACCACAAGTAGACAGATTTCGTTCGTATTTCTAAAACACACGTTTTCGCTGCTATTAATCTCAATCGATCTTAGACCCGTATTCTAAATGTACGCTTAAGCATGAATCGATTTTCAGTCAGTTTCAATGAAACTCTTTTGTTAATTTCAAGTAAAGCTATAGAATACGAGCCTACATCACTTCGGAAGCCGTTCCGGAGATCCGGAATTCGTACGCTTGTGATCCAGAACTATAACAGGCTATTCAATTAACTAAACTTGTGAGTTCTAATACAACGGTTCTATTAAAATTGACTTCAGCTAACCTATTCTAAGCACACTGACTCTAAAATCGTCTCCAACGTGCGCTGTGCGCTAGAGTGGACTTTCAAACAAAATGGCGTTTAAAAATGGCGTAATCTTACAATATCTCTATATTTCACAGTCTGATTTGATACATTTAAATTAGCACCACGGTAGAATTCAAGTACATACGTCCAGGGACCGAAAGTTTATAAGATACACTGTCACTCTAGCGCACAGCGTTTTAACAAACTATGCATAATTCGATCATTATCTGATAGGTCTATTCTAAATGGTTTAGAACGCTTAGCTAAGCCTTACTGACTCTAATATTATGAATCACAAAGAGACTGATGTCGACATACGCCGCGCCTCTAACATGTTCGTCGGAGAATCGACAGCAACCTTCCTTTTTATAACATGTTCAAATATTCTTTTGAACATGTGTGACAAAAAATTTAACTAAGAGGCCGGCGGAGTGCGAATTTTCATACAAACGTTTACACCAAAATTATTGCTAGTTTAGGCAGATTTTCACTATATTATTGTAATAACTGTTAAATATATATTATTATTATAACTAATCTGCTTAAATTAGTAATCATTTTGGTATTAAGTTTGTATGAAAATTCATCCTCCACGGGCCCCTTAATTTGAATACCTGCTTAAATAGACTCAAATTTTCTTCTTTATTCCTCTATAATACAGTACGTATAGAAGAATAAAGAAAATAAATCTTTTCGTACACACTATATTGCTAATTGGAACGTCAAACATGTTAAAAAGGCAACAGTGTACGCAACACCAGTAATTGGACATAGAAGTTGCCTTAATCATAATTTGTATGCGTCCAATGGTGTCCTACGCTAATTAAGTCTATGTTCACACTCGCCGGGTTCGCTAGACAACTAGTTTCACTTAATAGTGGCTGGATTCTTAACAAAAGGACACTATTTTGACATCTCAGGGAACACTTTCTCTTTGGGTTCACGCTAGATAGAATTGAATGAAGCTTGATAGAATTATGTTTTTTTTTTCAGATTATTTTGTCCTGACTCCCAAATAATGAGTATTTGGCTACGGATGTAGTTGAGAAAACATTAGTTCATTAGTCACATATTTCCGAGCGTATTAACTTTACTATTTTGAAGTGAGCAATGGGATAGACCGGGTAAAGTTAGACAGTTTTAGGTATATACACCGTAACCATAAATATAACTAAGAATTCGTTATTTGCTCAAACATAAGCGGCAATAAGGTACAATGCACATCTGGTTTTCAGAGCAAACTTAAATTAAATACCTAAATTATACTATGACAAGTCACCCTTACCTACCTTCTTTAATTCACATTTAAAATGTAGACGTTAAGAAAAAAAGTTATAGCAAAAAATTATACTTTGATTTGAGTCTGACGATTTTCCTAATAAAATATTTGACAAAACAACTTCTCCGTCGTTACTATTCTAGACTTCACTTATTACCTAGGTAACCAGAATGTACTTTTAAGGTAAACAACGTATCATTAACGCAAAATAATGTGAAGTGGTGCGAAGTTCTAGACGCGCTAAGGGAAATAGATTGGCTCAAATTTCTATACATCACCCATTGTCTTGCACTATCCATATAATTAAGACAGTTGGTACTAATAGTCTTCGTGGAACTATTGTTTCTATCGCTTCTATCCAATGACAATTTAATATCATTAAACTTTGCACCGGTTTTGATAATAAAATCATAATAATAATAATTAATAGTCATAATAATGCATAATTTCATATATCATATCATGCATAAAATGTATAATATGATATAGCATAATCATGATTGAAGTAACCCCTAAAACCTCGGTGCCTTTGTTTTACAAAATACTTGGTTAATTAAAAAAAAAAGAAATTAAAATGTCATTGAATCACAATAATTTTAAATCTATCGTAATCGTAAAAACTTTTTTAAATAAAATTGTCAGCATTAAAACTAGTGATGTATGTGACAATGTTCTATCGATGTTTCTGTACAATGCAGTCTCTGAAAACCATTTGTACCGTCATTACTTATCGTTATTCCCACTAGCATACATTATCTTGTGCGCTTGTTTGACAAGCAAGAACAAAGTATCGCGAATGGATCTGTACAAGCAACAAATGTTAAAACTACCCTCTTTACAAATAAATTATTAAAAAAACACTCATCAATGAAATAAATACGATAACAACAAATAGCTTTGCTTTTATACAGGTCGGTTGGTATTCAAATCAGTGGCATATAATATAGTCAACGTGTAAAGTGTGTACAAACTATGTACAATTAAAAGTGATTTCTTAATTAACTGCCTTAATAAACACACTCAACTTTGAACCGAAAAACTTAATTACATTGCATTATGTAAAATCGCATAGATTATGTATAATTTTGGCATTACGGTGACGTAGATTTGTACATTGTAAACAAACATTAAATGCCCTGATTATTCGATTATTGTAACGTTAAAAATGCAATATTTGAACTATAATTACTTACGATTACTGTAAGTTGTCGATTTAGCGGATTGAGTCTATCAGTTACAACATAAGTTTCAAATACAAAGTCTCAATGTCGATTTAACCCATATAAAAGCATGTGGTACTATCATCGCTTTCGATATAAACGAATTCAATATTGCTAGAATCGAGAGTCTCAAATTCTCTTTATCGATAGTCGATGATTTTTATCGATGAATTCCTTTTATCGATAGTCGATGAGCATTGCCAGTGTGGGCAGCGCGATCGCCTCGTTCGTTTGAAGCAATAGAGCCGTGAGCCAGCCCCGCTGGTCAGCTAGCATGGAATGTATTACGTGGGCGACCGGCGATGCGTTGTTTGCGGCTGTTACATCCTTTGCCGGATACAAATAGACATACGTACTTGTACTAAGATTAGTAGTTTCTATTAAAAACCCTATTGGCTAACGTGTAGTAGTGTTATAATGTCCTTGAAGATGAATGGGTGGATCAAAGGCAGTCCCAACCGCGATTTAAAGACATTTTTAAATTATTAGTTAGCGTATTCCATCTACAATCCTGTCCCAGGCACTATAGCGTCCCGCAAGTAGTAAAGCAGTTGCGTAACGCCATATAAATCATCTACAATAGATGCTAAGTCCTGTTTACAACTGCGAGTAAAATAAATATGAATAAATATGACTTCTGATAGACGTACGTCTAATTCCTATCCGGCAAAGTTACAACCACTTGCAAAATAAGTTTATAACTTTTAAACGCGACTGTCCTTACCAAGTTACATCTATTTATACCCGGCAAAGAGTACAACCACTTGCAAAACCTTAAAACATCCATACTGTACACACTTGTCTCTAGATAAGCCTAAGTATCACATGCGACTAGTGGGCCACGATGCCGTTCCTTTGTCGCGGGTAGCCATTGGCGTAGGACTTCGCCTCGGGCTGAAGCGTCTGTGGGGGCTCCACTTTCGCCTTCTTGCCGGGCTTCGACGATAGGTACGCCTTGAAGAAGAACTGGAAGTGAAAAAATAGTTTACGTTAATACAACATTTCTTTCTTTCTTTTCATTAGCATCATCATCATAGGGCGTCCGTAATAGCCCACATAGGGCATAAGCTTCCTCTTTCAGACGCCACTTGTCAATTTTGGGACTTTTGCATTCAGGACTTTCCCTGTACGGCTGGACTGTTGGTCTGCCAAGACGTCTTTTATATCCTCTCTAGGCCACCATTTTGTCAGGGCCTAACTCCCCTTGCTATCACCAAATCTTGCTTAGTGTGCTGCCCAGCTCTACTAGAGTTTCGTACTACGGTCTCAAATATCTACCACCATGGCCCTACGTAGGATTTCCTTATTACATACTCGATCTATGAGATCTAGAAGAAGCCTAGCATGTCACGCTCCATGGCTCTTTGTGCGACTCGCATTTCACCACATTGGTTCTTTCGAACCAGAGACAAGAATAATTTATTACTATTTTGAAGCGTAGCGTGTGCTGTCTTTGAAAGGGTTTGAAAGGATATAAGAAAACGGTAGGACCCAAGCCGTAGTTTGTTGCCTGTTGGCATAGTAGGCATGGTCGCGTGGCACTGGCACCTAGACTCACCTAGCTTTAAGACGTTTCAAAGTGATTCTACTGAAGAAATAAACTTTTGACTTTGACTTAGACCTATGGTGGAAAAGGCAGAACTGCTACCACGCAGAACTGCTACCAGTTTTCTGACAGACTGGCCTCTCAGCTCAGTAGCTGAGAGGCAGTCGAAAACCAGAGACAAGATTTATTTAAAGATACCTTTCTTCCGAACCAGAGACAAGAATAGAAGACTCACCTGTGCGAATAGAACGAAGTAGGAGAAGTACATCGCCATAGACAGCTTGATGTTGATATTGCTGATGTGACAGGAATGCTGCGCCGTGGTCGACATATAGTTGAAGGCCCACAGGTTGATGGCACAGCCGACTATCATCTGAGTTAGTTGGAGCCCCGTGATCGTCATCGCGAGGAACTTGGGCGGGTACTTGCCCATGCTCACCAGAGCGTAGTACGAGTACATTACACTGGAAAGAGGAATTGATAGAATTTGTAAGTGCTTGGAACATATTAATTGCAAGTTGGATATCAGCACTCTCAGATATCCTCTTACAATTTGCTATTTTTATATGTATTGTATGTAGTAGCAGTTTACCTGTAAACATCAAAGGTAGATTGGCATTTCTGGTTTGTAAAGTATGTTTAGATATTTCTTTTTTAAAGATTAGCGCTTTGAGCTAAAATTAGTTCAGTTTATTTATTTAATTAATTTTTTTTCAATCGTGTCTGAAAAACAATTGTTTTAACAATTATTTATTAATAACTAATAAAAATCCAGAGAAAAGGGGTATTTTTTACTGTAAAATTAAGGGTTTACTAGTTCAACAGTTTTTACTAGTTCGGGAACCTATAGATTCAATTATATGTACACTATACCATGTTTATGCCAATAAAGTTATTTTGTATTTACTAATTCAAATTGCCAACCTACTTTTGATATTGACTGTACCAATCAGACTTATAAGAATGAAAGATCCGCAGATCCTTTGAAGACTATCTAAGGATACTGATATCTGTCTATAACCTATGCATGACCCTAAATGACCTATAGGTTCTACGTTTTGTCATCCAGTTTGTGGTAGCCATTCGAGATACGAACTTACAATATCCTCATTCGAAGTTAATGTCGGTGGAAATAAAGTTATAGAAAGAAATAAATATTTATTCACACTAACATTTTAAACAATTAGACAAGTTACCGTTTCACGTACACCGTTACGAGTTGATGCTTCTAGATGCACCTGACCGTGATTAATTGGAGATTATCAGTGTGAGCTGATTCTGGTTTTTTTAACTAGCGGTCGCCCGCGTCTTCGCTCGCCCCGTTCCCGTTACCTTTTTGGGATAAAAAGTATTTGTTGTCCGTCTCCTGATTTTAAGCTAGCACCCCACCAATTTACAGCCAAATCGGTTTAGCCGTTATTTAGTTATAAATAGTGTAACTAACACGACTTTTCTTTTATACGTTTCCGTATAAAGATTTTTATAATGTCAAAAAATTTAAGAGCCGTGTGGGATTTGAACCCGCGACCTTCGTGGTTTCATCTACAGGTTCGACGTTACAGTCAACTACTTACCTGACCTGCTCGATAACCGAAGTTGTTCAGTTGAATCGACAAGAGATGTCACCTAGCTTTTAACATATTTTTTTATTGATTTTATAGTGTTTATTACACTAAAAAAAATCACAAAGATTTTTATAATATCCGAAAAGTTAAGAGCCGAGCGGGATTTGAACCCGCGACCTTTCCCTTGGTAGGGGCTGCGCTGACCGTTGCGCCATCGGATCCTCGACGAATAACTCTGTGGGACTGTTCGGCACGTTTCCGTATGTCTGATAATCAACATTTAAGACATTGATTCGTGTTACAGACAAAAGGTTTAGGATTTAATTAATTTGTTTCCTTCACAAATTTCTAAAAATAAATCCTGCTCGTCTACCCGCTAGATGAGGAGACCGCAACCAAGAAAAATCCATCATTACTCGATCTGAACCTTTGCCGTTGCTAAAGACACTACTGATTGGTGTTACAGACAAGATATTTTGGATTTGATTAAATTGTTTCGCTCTCAAATTTCTAAAAATAAATCTTGCTCGTCTACTCGCTAGATGAGGAGACCGCAACCAAGAAAAAACCATCATTACTCGATCTGAACCTTTGCCGTTGCTAAAGACACTACTGATTGGTGTTACAGACAAGATATTTTGGATTTGATTAAATTGTTTCGCTCTCAAATTTCTAAAAATAAATCTTGCTCGTCTACTCGCTAGATGAGGAGACCGCAACCAAGAAAAATCCATCATTACTCGATCTGAACCTTTGCCGTTGCTAAAGACACTACTGATTGGTGTTACAGACAAGATATTTTTTATTTGATTAAATTGTTTCCTTCACAAATTTCTAAAAATAAAGCTTGCTCGTCTACTCGCTTGATGAGGAGACCGCAACCAAGAAAAATCCATAACTCGACTTGAAGCTACCAAGGCAGCAGACTCACCTGTGCACGCAGTAGTTCATAACCACGAACCACCTCGCAGACGAGGTGTACTCCGTGAAGGAGTACCAGGTGTACAGAAGCACTGTGATGTGATGGTACCAGTGGAGGAAGATGAGTGGCTTCTTGCGCAGCACTATGAACACAGTGTCGCCGAGCTCGGGCAGCTTCGATAGCACGAACATCATTGTCCAGAAGCCGGACACTTTGTCTTGCTCGATGAAGCTGGAAAGAGAAGAGAACATCGGTCAGCATTTGGTATGTGGCAAGCTGAAGTGGCAGTGAGCCGATCACGTTCGTCGAACAGACAATCGTTGGAGCAAACGTATACAGTTGTATGCAATAAATATTGCACTTTTCATCGGCTTTCATCGGCTAATTTCGGCTTCATAGAGCGTAGCGTGTAGAAAGAGATAGCGCTCTACAAAGCCGAAAAGCCGACTTGTGCAATATTTATTGCCTACCTACAACCGTACTGGAGTGAAAACCGTAAGAGTAGTGTAGGACGCCCTCCGGCATAGTAGAGCGAAAATCGGCGAAATGTAGCTGGCAAACGAAGACCGGGCTCAGTGGTACGTTTTGGAGAGACCTTCGTCCAGCAGTGGACTGATATAGGTTGATGTGATTTGAACGTTGAATACAGGTGGGCCAAAAAAGATAATCGTTATCCAGCTGAAATAATTTTTATTTTGCTCTATGTTATTTTAAATTAAAGTAATGAAACCTCTTACAAATCATTCTTAATGTCTCGGGTAGCGATTTGCGTTAATATAATATGATTATGATTGTAGGAGGTAGTTTTACATAGTCAAGGCTAACAAAATCATGCAGTTATCGCCAATATCAGTCTGCACACAGAAGAGAAAAAACGCTTAGTATCCACTAACCCAAACATTCAGTATGTTTATTGCCTTATTATTGTATGCAGGACTACCTGCTTCGCTCAACCCGTTCCTGTTAATTTTTCGGGATTAAAAGTATCCTATTATGTCCGTCTCCAGGTTCTAAGCCAAATCGGTTCAGCTGTTCTTGATTTATAAATAGCGTAACTAACACGACTTTTTTTTATAAATATAGTTTAAAACTGTCATGTTTTAGGACTAACGATTAAGGCCTAATATTTTTTTTTAATACAACAAAGATTAAAAACAAGTATACGGCCCACCTGATGGGAAGCGGTTACCGTAGCCTATGGACACCTGCAATTTTAAAACGCCTTTTTTGAAGAACCCCATGCTATAGTACTTAAAGAAAACCTCACGCGAGTGTTGATGCTTTCATTTTTAATATAGGTACACATTTCATAGATAAGACACACTACACAAAAATGGAACTCCGTGTCATTTTTTTTTTACGAAAATTATGATTTTCTTGCAGTCGCCGGTAGGTACAGTCGTCCTAATTCTTAGGCGACAGTACATACCAGATAAGATCGCCTGAGTAAATGCGGACGATCGGCCGTATGATTGCATTATCATTGTTACAGCAACGCAACTCAGCAAAAACAAGAAGAAAATACCATAAAAATAATACGTCGCGTGGAATACCCGCTGAAATTGAACACGCAAAGGAAGCTATGGCTACAACTTCATTTGAAGGCGTTCTTTCTTATTTATCTTATCTAATAGCCGACGAGACATTTCAGCTGGGCTATTGTGTAATTCTGTTGCAATCAAAAGTTTGATACTAAAACTTTCGGCAAACTTTTATGATCCGCACTTGATGTGCGGGGCTGGTTTTTCCGCAAGTTGGCCGCTGGCGGGCCCTTTTTGCGTGATCCTTGACACGTGTGGCTCGAACTTTTTTAGGTTCTACGACACGCCGGTTTCCTCACGATGTTTTCCTGCACGGTTTTGAGAGTACTGGCATAGTGCACATAAATTTTTCGACAGAAAAACTCATTGGTACACGTCTGATTTGAACCCACGACCTTTGGATCGGAAGGCGGGGCCGCTACCACTAGACCACCAGTGCTCTTAAGTTTGATTCTAACAAGGAAAAGCGAGACTACTAGTTTTACAAAGCGAATTTTCTATTTGCTATCTCATGTTTATTACGTCAACATTCAGTTTTGTTGCAATCGTACCTTGTCAAAGATAAGTTTTTTTAACAAAAATCTAATTGATTAGATTTGTGTTGCAATCAGAGCTCAAGATAATGCCAAAACTGACAGATGCCACTAATAGGTTTTGATTGCAACAAAAGTAGTAACCGAAAACGAAATTTCGTTTGGACCAATCAAATTGATTAGTGACGCAAAATTTCGAACGCACTCTCTTGTTTTAGTATGAGAGCCCACAATCAGATTGCCTATCGATTTGATACAAAGATGAAACGATTCATCGTTCACTTCAATCAGAATGGAATGGAATCAGAAAAAGCGGTAAAAATAAGCAGTTGGCTAAAATTATTTTATACACAGCAAGTATAAATAAGCGCTTGTAAATATATAAAAGCATGCAGTTAAATGGGGTCGAAGCCTAATACCGCGAGTAACAATATACGACAATTCTAAGCAATGAAGATACATTTACTGGCATGATATTCCCTAATAGACGTTTATTCTCTTGTAAGACTAGATAAATAATTTCCGTGCCTTAATGTACCTACTGTTGTTATATTTTTTACAGCAACGACTTTTATTAGCGTACTGCCCACCTGATGGAAAGCAGTTACTGTAGCCTATAATGGGATCTGCAACAGAGGAACCGAGAGCTAGTAGGCAACCCTTTAAACATTTACAATTACCCTTTTTAAGGATTCTCATAGTCTTTATAATCAGTATAATCACAGAAGATTTTTTTTTTTATATTTTCTTGATGTTGTGAAGAAGGATTGGTGGGAAGTTTCCAAAGATCGTGATGGTTGGAAGCAGCGGATTGTAAAATCCGATTACTAACAAACTCGTAAGACAACTTTATCCGTTTTATAGAGCGGTATCACTGTCTCATATGACGCAGGTTTTAGGGTACTTAATGACCGCAGCCAGGGCAGAGATTAATGTGATCTCCAAAGCGATGAAAACGCGGTCAAATAAATATCAGTTTTAAAACATTTATTCTCATTACAGACAATGTAGACATTGGGATTAATATAATTATGTTTACCTAGGTTTACCTTTAGGTTAGGTTTACCTAATTGTAATTAGCCGTAAGGCCGTTGTCATAATACCCCAGCGGGGCTCATGTTCTGGACGCTATAACCTCCTAAGACCTTTTAATCACATAAAGCAATAAATAAATGAATATTAATACAATATAAATATATGCAATGTCATCCGGTAGTGGTGTCGTTTTATGTTTTATGCGGGTAGGTTCAGAAATGATCATAAAGCTAGGTTAGGTAGGCATACGTATCGTCTGCTAAACGCGGCTAACCTGATGCAGTTTATCATCATCAGACCGAGCAGTCAACTGGACATAGGTCTCCTCCATACATTTCCAGGTCGAACAATGTTCCTATTGCATACGTCACAATGTCGAGCCATCTGGGGGTTGTCCTACACTTCGTCTTCCGGTTTGCGGTCACCATTGACATCCTTCACATTAAGCAGTTACGTCAATCAATCCAATTAATTAGCCCATTAGTAGAAAGATACCGGATGAAAAACAAGATTAGAGTAAATTTTGAAGAAAGAAACTAAGTCAACAAATCAAATAAAAAAAATATTAATTCAACGGTACAAGGACCACTTTGAAACGTCTTAAAGCAAGGAGTCTTAGTGCCAGTTCCACGGGACCAAGCCTAGAAGAACAGGCAACAATCTACGACTTGATTCCTTTTTTGTAAGATCCTTTTACAAAACAAAAATTAAAATAGCAGCACCTTCAAAAACACGAGATTGACCAATCAATGGTATACTTATAAATAAAATAAAAACACATCACTAACTACTGCTAACACTAATTATGCAGAGCTTGTAATATGGGAACCAGATATAGCTGATTTGTTTAAAAAAAAAAAGTACATTACATTATGTTCTGTACCTGTTCTGACAATTTAATTTCGCATGAATCCCGGCAAGTAAACACAGCCAACCTTACCAACCACAGTGTATGTAGCCCAGCTCAGTAGGTTAATTAAATGTGTCCGCCACGGCCACCACGGCATGGCATAGTAATCGAACGCATAATTTCCCTCACATTGCATAACCCAACACTTTCTATTTTCTTGACTGTTGACCAGACCACAGCTAAGAATTCGCAGCTGGCTCACTTTATGGCCCTATGGAATATGCTTACGGCTGTTATCTTCATGCAAAGATGTCCCGTTTAATATTTTGGCATTCTAAATTTAAAACATTTCGATGGATCAGAGACATTTTGCATTCGTTATAACAATATTACTACAAAATATCTTAATCAATATAATAATTTAGTAACCTTGACTTGTATAATAAGAGCATTGGATGCAAGAGCGCTAAAATTTAATCATTTTTGTTGGACGCAGCCAGTTCATAACTCAGTTTTTATGAAAAGCGGATGTGATTAATAATGTTGATAACATTTCAGGCAAAAAATACGCTGCTCACTGTACTATTTACCATAACAATACATTTTCTTGGATTCATTGTATAACCTTTCAAAAGTGTACTTGAAATACATTTCATAATGAAACACATGGCGTCATATATTTTTATTGTAATTAAGAAGGTAAATAAAAACCACGTTTATTCAATAAAAAATACAATCGAAAGCAAATCAGTGCTGGATTATTGTACAGGTTATTTCATCGTTATTGTAATGTGTGGTTTTGATTAACATTGCTTTGGAATGTCACAGGCTAAGGAACTGTACCAGCTGTTTAACATAAGCCGTGACCATGTAGGCATGGTCCTACTGATGTAATTTTCGCGACATAAATGGTGACGCGTACGTTTTTACATAAACTCACAACATGACATAGATTTACAAATAAGGCCATTATTTAAAATTGAAATTGATTAAATTAATTGTCGATGAATTTAAACATAAATCTATAAAATTGAAATTGATTGTCGATGAATTAAAAAAATATAAAGCGGCAAAATAATAATTATATATTATGTAGGCGTCACCTAGAGCTGGCTGATGGTGTCACCAGATTAGCATCTCGACGAATGTCAAATAGGACATGCATTCCCCAATTCAGTCGCCTTGCACTCAACCAGCTTAGACTCGCTACGTCTGTTGCCATCTCTTCTTCTTCTTAACTAGATTGCATCTTTCAATTCGGTCATTTTGCCAGTGTCAAGTGAGGATATTACCTACATAAAATAGTGTTTAGTTAAGTCAGTCAATAGACAAGTCAAGACATTGGCTTTGAAGAAAAAGTTTTTTTCTTGAAAACCATTGGAAACATTTTCGTTCATCATCATCATCATCAGCCTGAAGAAGTCCACTGCTGGACATAGGCCTCCCCTACACATTTCCAGGAAGAACGATTCTGAGCCCTTTCCATCCATGGACTTCCCGCGATCAATGTCGTCGGGTCGGGGTATAATCAGTGCGTGTTGCCAGTGATGACTTATGAAACTGAGACGTGGTCGCTAACTATTGGCCTCATGCACAAGCTCAAAGTCGCGCAACGAGCTATGGAGAGAGCTATGCTGGGAGTTTCACTACGTGATATAATCAGGAATGAGGATATCCGTAGAAGAACCAAGTGTTAGCTCCTAACAATTTTAGCTTATTTATAATCAATCAAATGCTAGTAAATGTCAAAGTCAAAAAGGGAAAGCGGATGTTCTCACACTTGGCTTCCTTTTCTGGCGGAAGAAATGACATGGCAAGAAAATGTGACAGGCGGCCAGATTGCATCTAATGGGTTGGGAAAGAAGTCAAGTTTTATTTGGAGATTTGAAAAAACTAAAAACTCTTGCGCATCTAATTAGTGTCTTAGGCTGTAATGTTTTATGCTAATGGGGAGAAGAAAGACAAATAACTGTGCAAGTGTGTGGGTTTCTATCAGTCAGAAGTGCAAAAAAACGACGCGCAAATCAGTAAACAAATATTGATATAAATTAAAAAAAATATGCCTCGGTCTGGGAAGAGTGCTTCGCCCGAGGGCCTGACCCCACCAAGACGGGAACGTAGCATATACCGGCGTGCGTCCCAAGACTCGTGGTCATCAGATGACACAGGTCTTTCTTACACAAGACAAAGTCGAAATAAAATGCGGAGTGACACTAAACGACATCGTAGTAAATTAAGCAAGACGAGACCACGCAACTATGAACGAAGATGTACCCGTCGCCGACGTCGCTACCGTAGTTTTTCGTCCGAGTCATCAACATCGGCATCATCAAAGGAACGTGGTCGTAAAAGACGTCGTTCTAGAAGTTATTCTAGGTCGAGAAGACGTGACCTTTCTGGATCAAAAAGACGTCAGCGGCGAACATATTCAAAGTCCACAACAAGGAAAAGTAGTGAGCCATGCACTGATAACGTTTTACTAAAGACGGTTCTGGAGATGATGAAGGAAAAATATACCAATACTCCCTTCGGGTATACCGGAGCGCAAAACGTATTACCGATTTTCGATCCAAAATCGAAGATTCAGTCTGCTAAAGATTGGTTACGTAAGGTGAACGAAACGGCGACCATATACAACTGGCAAGAAAAACAAATAATATATCATGCCTTACCTAAACTTTCTGGACTCGCCAAAACATGGTATGAAGGACTGAAATCAGTAGATTTGACCTGGAGCCAGTGGCAACAACTAATTTTGTCTACTTTTCCTGATGATCGAAATTATGGTGATAAACTGACAGAGATGCTGGAGCGTAAGAGTCGACGCGATGAATCTCTTGAAGAATATTACTATGACAAAATGTCTCTAATCAATTCGTGCGGAATTGAAGGGAAGGAGGCAGTTGATTGTCTAACCCATGGAATCTACGATTACAACGTGAAGTTAAATGCACAAGGTGCCGATTTCAAGGAACCAATTGAGGTTCTGAAATTCCTGAGAAGTATATCTAAAAATGTCATCGTCAATAAAATTAAAAAACCTTTTATCTCGAATAGACAACCCACCGGAGAACGGGTTAACACTAGCGGATCGAATGAAAACAAGTTTAAGAACGTCAAGTGTTTCAATTGCTCAGAGACAGGTCATGTAGCCATGCGATGTACTAAACCACTAGCGAAATGTCAAAAATGCTTGAAAGTGGGTCATTCCCAGGAACATTGTGAAAAATTTAAACTTGTAACACGCATAGGCGAGCAAAATCACCGGAATGAATCTCAGTCTTTGAATCACCCTAAACCCCAAAGAGTACTCACGATATCGGAAAATAAAACGTGCAAAAATGATAAATACTACAAAGAAGTGACAGTAAATGGTGTAATCCACAAAGCATATATCGATTTTGGGAGTGAATGTTCAATAATTAAAGCTAGTGTAGCTAGTGCACAAAATCTTGAAGTCACGAAACAGAATCTTCCAATGCTTAGGGGATTTGGATGTCGATGACGTAACTGCTGATGTAAAAGCATACATTGTGGATGATGAATTGCTAAATGCTGACTTGTTGATAGGGCAGAATTTGACAGAACTTCCACATATAACGGTCTATAAAACCAGTACCGATCTGTACTTTTACTGTAACGAGTCAAGTTTGAGCAAAATTAAGATTTATAGTGAGCTTGAAATGGTACTATCTGGTACACAAGCGATAGCAGTATATACTGATACGAATTTTACAGGACAGATCTATGTACCATCTATGACTTGCTTAAAAGAAGGTTCCGAATATCTAGTGCTTCAGGGAATTTATACACTTCATAAAGGTCGTGGTCACATAATTACAGTAAATATTTCTGGAAAAGATTTAAAGCTGCAGAAAGACCAATTGATTAGCAGAGGACATGGGTTGCCAGATATTGAAAAATTCAAAACTCATAATACTAATGTTGAAGAGGTTAGGAGAATCAAATTGTCAAACGACACGGATACTCCATTTAACTCTATGAAAGAAAATATAACGTTAGACATGCTTAACATTGGGGACAATGTGACGGAAAACAATAAAATGGAGCTGTTAAATTTGTTAAACCGGTACAGAGACAGCTTTGCTCTCAGTTCACTGGAATTAGGGTTAACTCAAGTAGCAGAAATGCACATCAAACTGACAGATGATATTCCAGTGTCATATAAGCCGTACAGACTTCCGTTTGCTGAAAGGAGAGTGGTTCAAGGCATGGTGGAAGAACTTCTTACTAACGATGTTATCCGAGAATCGAACTCCGCTTATGCAAGTCCAATTGTATTGGTCAAGAAAAAGAATGACGACTATCGTCTTTGCGTGGATTACAGGGCTCTTAATAAAAAGACCATCAAGGATCGCTACCCTATGCCTGTCATTGATGATCAGCTAGATCGTCTTAGCGGAAACAAATTCTTCACAAGTCTTGATCTTGCATCTGGTTACCATCAAATACCAGTTGCCGAGGAGTCTAGGCATCTTACGGCATTTGTTACGCCAGATGGACATTATGAATATACAAGAATGCCCTTCGGATTAGTGAATGCTCCTGCAGTGTTTCAACAGATGATTAATAAAGCTCTGGGATCTAAAAGGTTTGAGTTGGCTATCCCATATCTCGATGATATCTTAATAGCAGCACCAACCGTTGAGCAATCGCTGGAAAAATTGGAGGCGTTACTGATTCTGTTACGTGAGGCTCATCTCACACTAAACTTATCTAAATGCTATTTCCTGATGTCATCGATTGAGTATTTGGGATACGAAATATCAGAAAATGGTCTTCAGCCGGGCAAAAAGAAAACCCAAGCAGTTTCGAACTTCCCTGTGCCAACTAATGTACACCAGGTTAGGCAGTTTGTTGGTTTAGCGAGCTTCTTCAGAAGATTCGTGTTTGGGTTTGCGAAAATCGCTCGACCACTCACTATGTTGACCAAAAATTATGTACCTTGGAGTTGGGGTCCAGAACAAGAATCGGCGTTCAATGAAATTAAAAATAGACTTGTTTCCAGACCATGTTTGGCGTTGTATAACCCCGAACATATAACAGAAGTCCATTGCGATGCAAGTAAACTAGGACTGGGGGGTATACTATTGCAGAAAACCGATGAGAAATCACCATTGCGACCAGTATCGTATTATAGCCGTCAAACTACGAAGAGTGAGGAATTTTTACATTCTTACGAATTAGAAACAATGGCAGTAGTAGCGGCACTCAAAAAGTTTCGCGTGTATCTAATTGGACTACAGTTTAAAGTCATGACTGACTGCAATGCGTTAAGATCAACTTTAAGTAAACGAGATTTAATGCCAAGAATAGCGAGGTGGTGGTTACAACTTCAAGAATTCAATTTTACTGTTGAATATCGTCCTGGAGAATCAATGAAGCATGCTGATGCGCTTAGCCGGAATCCGATTCCGATTATGGATGAACCAGACAATTTAGAAATTATGAACATTAGAACAGAGGATTGGTTACAAACTGTTCAAATGACTGACCCTAAACTTAAACTTATTCGAGATATATTGGAGTCAAAGCAAAATGATATTAAAGATATATATAATAACTACTGCATGAGAAATAACCGATTATATCGTCAAGTGGGCAAAGAATTAAGGTGGGTAGTACCACACGGCGCAAGGTGGCGAATTTGTCAACTAGGTCATGATGAATCTGGTCACTTCGCTTTTGACAAGACATTCGAAAAAATAAGCCAAGAATACTGGTTTCCAAAGATGAGGAGATTTATTAAAAAATATGTTGCGGCCTGCATGAATTGTGCTTTTAACAAGAAACCGGCAGGTAAAGAATCTGGATTTTTACACCCGATACCAAAACCGGATCAAATCTTCCACACTTTGCACTTGGATCATCTGGGTCCCTTCATAAAGAGCAAACGAGGAAACGCTTACATACTGGGTATAATTGATAGCTTTAGCAAGTTCATTTTTGTAAAGGCTGTGCGAGACACGAAATCAAAAACAACGGTTAAGGTTTTGGAGGACGTATTTGCTACCATTGGCAACCCTAAGGCTATTATATCAGACCAAGGTACAAGTTTTACTTCAGCCGAATTTAAACGATACTTGACCTCTATCGGTACTAAACATATCCTAAATGCTGTCGCTACACCACGCGCTAACGGGCAGATTGAACGTTACAATAGAACTATTTTAAGCTCACTGGCATCAATGAATCATAATCACCATGAAGCAGACTGGGATTTAAATATACCTAGGCTTCAGTGGAGTCTCAACAACACTATAAATAAAGGTATTGGTAAAGCACCAGCAGAAGTTGTATTCGGCCATAGAACGACCAACTCACCAGAAGGTATTGTGGAAACATCCTGCGTTCAAGACAGAGAAGATATTCGATTGGAAGTACAAGAAGCCACAGATATACAACAAAAGAAAATGAAAGAACGTTTTGATAAAAGAAGAGCACCAACCAAAAGTTTCAAAGAAGGTGAATTGGTAATGATTCCTAATTATTCCCAAGAAAAAGGGAAAAGCAACAAACTAGTTCCAAAATATAAAGGACCGTTTAAAATAACAGCTATATTAGACCATGACCGATACGAAGTATCCAGCATAGAAGGACACGCTGTTCGCAAATACAAAAATATATTTCCCGCTGACCATTTAAAACTATGGGTATCGTTCCACTCTTCCCCAACCGAAAGTGACAATGACGGTGACACCACTGACGAAAATGAGTGTCTACCTCATGAATAATGCTGTCTCATGTATCGCATGAGTAATAATGTCTGTAAAACTTCCTTGTTTTGAAGATTTCGATTATTACAAATTCCATTAAAAAGCAATCTTTAAAAAGGTTTAGTAAGCATAACATTTTGTTCTATTATTTTAAGATGCGTGAAGTTCTTAATAATTATCATTGTTTTGTACTTAAATTAAAAACGCTAATGATTCTTTTTAGAAATAAACATCGTTGATTTCAGTTGAGACCTCTTGTTATTGACTTATTTTGCAAAGGCAAACAGAGGTATGCCTGAGTAGTAGTCCCTTATCTCAATCCTTAACTCAATTATTGAAAGTCTATTCCTGTATCCCATAGCCTATCCATAAATCCTATGTAGGTCCTGGTTGGCACCTACTATCGAGTCGAGGCGGAGATCCCTGCGAGCGGAGCGATAACGGTGGGCGAAGGAGGCAGGAACCCTTTCAGGGGTAAACTGTACTTGCCCATCGGGTATCGTAACGTATCGCTGTGGGCAAAGGAGGCAGGAACCCTTCCGGGGGTAAACTGTACTTCGGAGGAGG
Organism: Thera obeliscata; assembly: GCA_947578465.1. NCBI lineage: Eukaryota > Metazoa > Arthropoda > Insecta > Lepidoptera > Geometridae > Thera > Thera obeliscata. The sequence goes on along the minus strand of OX387912.1, from coordinate 12,761,065 downwards.
CCGAAGCCGGTGGAGGCAAGCGGTACCCGAGCGAGATGAACGAGGCTGATCCCGGAGAGGAGTGGTACGCGTCTCATACGGACATGACTAAAGAGACGCACGTCATCGAAACTGGTAATAGAAAATTTAATTATTATTACTTATCTGATCAATTGACTCGAATCAAAGTTTTAGGCTTGCGGGAGAGGGGTGTATGGGTTTGGGTAGGTATTAGGTCAACTAGTAAATCCAGTGTATAGGGTCATACACTATAGCAAATGGCCGGTTGGACTAGGGACAGTCCTAATTTCAGGATGACCGACTGTTAGCTCCTAACAATTTTAGCTTATTTATAATCAATCAAATGCTAGTAAATGTCAAAGTCAAAAAGGGAAAGCGGATGTTCTCACACTTGGCTTCCTTTTCTGGCGGAAGAAATGACATGGCAAGAAAATGTGACAGGCGGCCAGATTGCATCTAATGGGTTGGGAAAGAAGTCAAGTTTTATTTGGAGATTTGAAAAAACTAAAAACTCTTGCGCATCTAATTAGTGTCTTAGGCTGTAATGTTTTATGCTAATGGGGAGAAGAAAGACAAATAACTGTGTAAGTGTGTGGGTTTCTATCACAAGGTCACCGACATAGCTCGTAGAGTTAGTAAGTTGAAGTGGCAATGGGCAGGCCATATAGCTCGAAGAGCCGACAACCGTTGGGGAATAAAGGTTCTCGAATGGCGACCACGAACCGGAAGACGAAGCGTAGGGCACCCACCCACCAGATGGACATTTTCGTTAAAATAAGAATATTATCACACAATACACTTTCATTCCAACTGCTCACACTTTGTGCTAAGACCTCAAGTAATGTTGGTTAAAATACCACCGAAATTACACAGCAGAAATCAAAATAACACCAGAAAAACAATTACATATAATGAAAATCTATGTGACTTCTCAAAATTACAGAAAACTAATCCGTTGCCATCTTTATTTTGTGGACATGAAAGGGACAATAAAATTTCAGAGAGTCGCTTGACAGGTATTATCTTGAAGGAAGAATATCTGTTCTCTCGAATGAGAGGGCTAATATCATAGACTAAAGAAATTCCTTGTTGGGTTTCCAACCTGCTTGGGTAGTCGTCAAATACATGTCGAAAACCACACTAACACGATGTGGTGTTTTCAATAACCGCGAGTCAAAGTTTAAAATTATAAACATGAGATCAAACAGGTAGTATTTTAAGGTGCCAGTTTTCAACAGGTTTCTATAGAATTCTTATTAAAATACCCATCTAACAACAAGTACTATAACGCATGTTAATTTATAAGGAAGCCTTACAGGAACTGATTTAAACTGTCTAGATTTATTAATTACTTACCGAAAGTAATTATTTTAAACCTTTAAAATAAATATATTTACATTCCATTAAATAAAAACACGTGAAAAAAATTACCTTGAAACACTGTGTTTGCATCATTTAATCATAAATAATTATTTATTTACCCTCTCATTTATAATCCCTGACACTGTTGTTACTCGCTACAATATTTTTCTCAAAAGATAAAGATAAAAATAGATAAAGATTATTATTTGCAGAAACATGACTGTGTGTGTTAAAATTAAGATGGTGAACAAATGAGTTGTGACAAACTAGCTTGACCGATGTAGGTGTTCAATTAAGATGACACTTAAATAATGAAACTAATCAAAATAACGGCTAGCTAAGCTAGTTGAGTGTTAAAGTACCAATATGATATTTATAATGGTCATAATATAGCAGTCATTTAGCTTAACAGGCCGCTAAGTCTATAATTGTTGTCATAAAATTGACAGTATGAAAAGACATAAGCAAACCTCTAAAAATGTCGGGCATTATGAATGGGGGATTTTTCTATAGTAAATGCAACGTAAATGTACCTCTAATGTAAGGCAACAGCATAATAAAGAACTTCTTAACTTACTTCCAATTCTTGAAAAAAAAAAGAGAGACTAAGTGCGAGAGCTAAGTGTAGCCCCTTACTATCGAGCAAAGAGAAACTAGAAAAGAGGATCCCCGTACCCGTGACTTAAGTCTAGCAATAAATCATACAGGGATGCCGCACAAGAGCCGAAAAGCCATGATATAAATCTCTGAAGTGTTATGAAAACGAAAACAGATAGGGTAAGAAACTGGCAAGAAAGATAACTAAATTACCAAACATTCACGAATAAAAAAATGCATAGATAGATTGGAACGAGATAAAATACTTTATTTCACACCCCATTAAAACAACGGGCGCATTTATCGCCAAGACCATCTTTCGGACTAAATAATCTGTATAATAAGATTGCGCCGGCAGTCGCTGGATGAAGAAGACTCAAAATCGTACTTTCTTATATCAAGCATTCCTTCAAGCTTGCAAGACGATGACAAAGAAAGAATTGACGTGGTAGTGGTCAAAACGAATAGTTTTTTGACATAAAAACAAACCATTTGCTCGAAAATCTCAAAGCTGTGAGCATTACAATAAAAAAAAAAAAATTAACTTAGATGGTATATTTTGTGACAGCCTTATTACTCGGCTTTAAATATATAAGTTTTACAATGAAAACAGTCAAGACGGAAAGCAGCGCCGGTTATACAACACGCATTTACTCGTAGAGACGGATGTCACGTTGGTCACGTCGCATAACTTTTGCGAATCGATGCAAAAACACACATCAACTCGGTCTGAGCTTCAATACAAATCAGTGATTAGAGAGAGCACTTGACGGTGGCCTGTCGATCATATGTTATTGGTCATGAGATCAAGTTCTACGCTTTGTAAGTTTTCTTTTGGAAAATTGAATTTTCGGGTTCAATACCTCAAATAAAATAACGATCCGTCGTCAAGACCTTTTTTCTTAGAAACAGCTGAACTTGATAGCAGCAAAGTTTAAAGTTTTTATGCGTAAATAATAATGATTTTTAGAAAACGGTTGTTCTTTACTTGTTGTTTGACCTTTAGTTTAGTTTAGGGTTGACTTTAAACAGTTTAAATCTTATTCTATAATCACGTCAGTTCTAAAATATTCCACTGATCTACGTTTTTTGGATATCCCCAGAAAACCAGAAGTAAACTTACAGATCAAACTAATAGTAACGTTCGGTTGGGTTAAGAAGTTGCATGATGACGTCAATGATACAAAAACATGATTGGTATGAGAAAAACAAGAAATACAAGTACTTATAACGAGCATATGGTTTTTATAATGATCCGAATTTGGACATTGATCTAATGATGGAAATATAGTTCGTCATTCTTTTTTTAGTGGAAATAGACTTGAAATGGCCAGAATACCCAAACCGTACAGCTAAGACGGACTGTATTAACTTTGATTGTATTTTTGGATTGCATTTTCTTATTTACTATCTCCATGTTGATGAAATCATGAAATATTCTATGATATTTACAGTTATCTATCACGATAAGAACATTAGTCAATAAGATGTGCGTCACAATTTAGAATTCTGGACGTCATTAAAATTTTGTTTTTCGCAACAAATCTTAAATACAATCTTAAAACTTAGTTAATAAAAGAGCACTTATTATTATTATTACGTGCCCTCCGGGTCCCACTGCTGGGCAAAGGCCTCCCCCCATTCTTTCCAGACATCGCGATCTTGGGCTACGCCTGCCCAATCCGTAAGGAAACCATCAAGCTCGTCTCGCCATCTCCGTTTTGGTCTGCCGCGTCCCCTTGTCGCTGGGTCAGGATGCCAATCGGTGGCTATCTTTGCCCACAGCTCATCTGGCATACGGCAAATATGACCAGCCCAGTTCCACTTCAGCTTCGCGGCTTTCAAAGCTACATCTGCGATTTGTGTTTGTGAGCGCAGTTCTGTGTTACGGATTCTATCCAGTCGTTTGACACCTAGAATACTGCGCTCCATCGCACGTTGGCAAACCTTGAGTTTGGACTTTTGAAGTTGCGTCAATGACCAAGTTTGCGCACCATAGGTCAAGACGGGGAGAATGCATGTGTCCATCAGCTTTCGCTTTAGTGACAGTGGGAAATCGGGATTTTTCATTTTTCAAAGAGCACTTATTTAAATAAATTAATAAATATTGTGGACAATCAGCATAACACTATCTAACCCCAATTTAAGCAAAGCTTGTACGATGGGGACCACATAGCTGATATAATTGTACTTCTTCATTTTTTTTTGTAGAATACAATATAACACCCAGAACAAACATCTGTGTTCACCACACATACATTTGTTATCTGTGTGGATAGAACCTACGACGGACGGCGCAGAAGGCAGAGCTACTACCAACTGAGCTAAGACGCCAGCCATATATAATATTTGTTCATATCTTAAATGCTAAATGAAGGATAATAAGCAAATATTTGTTATTCAATTTATTATACTGAAGGACGATTGGTTTCCACAAGCCGTATTGATTCCAAATATTGGAGTTTTCGGAAACACACGGATATGAAATGAATTTAGAGATGTGCACCTTAAATAACTTGTTTTCATTAGACTTGACTTGACTTGACCTCCCTTTTTTTGTTAAAAAACTATGTGAAATAGTACTATTTGCTGACGATACCTCATTAATTTTTAAAGTTGATAGATTGAAGGCTAATTACGATGACGTTAACGCATCTCTGTCGCAAATACTTAACTGGTTTAACGTTAATAATCTTTTACTTAATGCTAAGAAAACCAAGTGTATTAAGTTTACCTTACCAAATGTAACTCTCCGGCCAACTAATATTATACTTAATGGAGAGTCACTTAACCTTGTAGATTCTACTATCTTCTTAGGACTTAATCTTGACAAAAAATTGCAGTGGGGACCGCAAATCAAAGCACTTGCTGCCAGACTAAGTTCGGCTGCATATGCAGTTCGGACTATAAGATGGCTCACTGATGAAGCTACAGCTAGGCTAGTTTACTTCAGCTACTTCCATAGTGTTATGTCTTACGGTATCCTTCTCTGGGGGAAAGCAACTGATATTCAAACTATATTCGTTTTACAAAAAAGGGCCATACGTGCCATCTATAAAATGAAATCACGAGACTCATTGAGGGAGCGATTTAAGGAAATTAATATCCTCACAGTAATTTCACAATATATATATGAAAACTTACTGTACACTCACAAACACATCTGTAGCTTTCAGAAAAATTGTGATTCACATAATATTAACACTAGAAATAAAAATAAACTTTATATTCCCAAATTTCGTTTACAGAAGGTAAATGGGTCTTTTATGGGGAACACTGTACGCTTCTACAATAAACTTCCGGAAAATGCAACTAAGCTTCCAATTCGGAAGTTTAAAGCCTATATTAAGAGTAATTTGATAAAGAAAGCGTACTATACTCTAGATAGCTATATGAATGATAAAACTGCGTGGCCCGATGTCCCGGTCACTCTACCCATAGGAAGCTAGCATGTCAATTTGCAATGTCTGTACCTACTATTTAATATCTTATTTTTATATCTGTGTAGATACTTTATTATAACTTTGAAGCGTAGCGTGTGCTTGTATAATTACATTGCATACGTCTGACTAAGTGAAGTGGCACCACACTGGAACTTCACTGCTATTATTTTAGACTATTTTTGATTTGTAAAAGGATCATATAAAAAAACGGTAGGAACCGAGACGTAGTTTGTTGCCTGTTCTTCTACGCTTGGTCGCGTGGAACTGGCACCTAGACTCACCTAGCTTTAAGACGTTTCAAAGTGATTCTTGTATCGTATTGAATAAACGCTTATTGAATCTTGAATCTTGAATCTTGTTTTCATTTGAAATATGCTATGTAGACTTTTCGACTTCGAATATCCCTTGTGTAATGGTGGCCAAGGGATGTTTGAAGACCTAGAGGCTGGGAATTAGTGGATGAGAATCGTACGCGAACTCGCAAAAAAGTGGCTTATTATGAGAGAGGTCTAAACTCAGCAGTGGGTGCTAAAAGGGTGATAACGTAGACATTTATTTTACTTACTAGTTGTAATGACAGATTCGGAATCGGATGGTCAAATTGACATCAATTTCAAATGCTGAATTTATACTACAAACAGAAGTATAATTCCAAAGGTTCAAAGGTCAAGTTTTAAGGTATAGCAACAACATTGAATAACTGTATGCGGTTACTTTGTGACACTGACCGTGACCGTAGATTTTGCGAACTCATGGCCCAAGCTGCGGCCCGAATTGAAACTCGAATCTAATCTGATGGTCTCGAGAAATGGGCTCTTTTCCAAATAACGAAGTAAAATTACAGAGTCAGCAATTTTGTGGATCAATAACAATCAGATTCCACAAATATTATTACAAGGAAAATCTATTTGGCTCTCTGTGGTTCCATCTTGCTGTAACAGCTGAGCCGATTCGAAATACAAAGATATTTATTAGGAATATCATAAATTTTAATAAAGAGTAAAGGCTATGCATGCAGTTATAATCATAAGAAGATAAACAACATTGTAATCGTCGTTTTTGCTCTGAAAAACCGTGACGGTACTAATTTTAAGCAATGATAAGCACTTTTAGAAGAATGGAGGTAAATTTGAGAAGCCTGAGGTGACAATGAGACCCAAGGGTCTAATGAGGTCGACGTTAGGAGTCTTACAAATAAATAAGATATCTTCGGATAAGAAATTAAAATCTTTCTACGAACGTAAACGAACTTTACGTAAATGTAAGAGGGATACCTCTTAAATTTACGTAAAGTTCGTTTACAATAAATAGATTCTAACCTAAAATTTTACAAATTATTTATTCACAAATAAAGAAAATGCCAAAACAGAGTCCAATGTGTTAAATCTAGAATATTCTAAGCGTGAACTATTACAGGAATTCTTTAATATAACGAAGCTTGTAACACGACTGTTGTACAACCTCATTACACACTACATTAAGAATAATATACAATCTTATACATCGTATTCCTTTCTATCAATCGTCTCAGTGCTCACTACTTTCCTCTTATAATCTTTCACAAAGTTCATCTTTCTTTACCAATGTTATAAGTTTCTATACACCCGCGGGTTTAGGCTCGTACAGTGCAAAAAGTTATTCGAAAGCATTGAAAGAATAAATAGTTAATCCAGTAAGTAGGTTACGTTGTCTGCCCGTCTAGATACAATTATTCATTTTTTAAAACATAAAACTGTGTCAGCCTTCACGCTTACAAATTCGTTGCAGTTTTTGTTTCTTATACTTTTACATTTTGTTTTTAATACTAAAACGCCTGAATCCAAATTATACAACCGATTATATAACTGCACTAAAAAAATATGTATTTATATCTTTTATGGCGGCAGTACAATTTATAAGACCACAAAGACTATGTTTATTTTAAACGTTCAGTTCAGTTTATTACAAAAATCTTAAGTAACATTACAGATATCCAATACGTCACTTAAAGCTATAGGTACGTTAGTATCAACTGACAAAGTTTCCATAAATTATAATGTATCTGCGTAGATCTTTGAAAACCTGTGCAAATACAAATAGCCGGTACTTAGCACATCGGTCAATATTGACCAGCACATGTTCCTTAGATCCGTCCTGACCTCTGCTTATGTGATAGCCACGTTTTCACTAAGCCGACAAAAAGTACTTCGCGGAATCTTCTATTGTATTCAAAACGAGTACCTACTTAGATTAGGTATCTGTTCTATCATATAATTTAAATCGTAAATTGAAATAGCACATTTCACAAAATTCATATAATTTTGTGAAATGTGCTTTGTAAATCAATGTAATTTGTAAATCATGTTAAATGTCTAGCTTGTTTTAGCTTCGCGAGATCTTCAGTTAAACGTTGGTCAATGAATAAATGCAATACCTTTATTCGGAGTTTCCATTGACCCTACATAGCGAAAATCCACAAGGGCAAGTTAAATGATGATACTATCACATACTTTTCTACATTGCCTGTGAATCAAAATCTCAGAGTCCTGTTTTGAGTCTAGATTATTAGGCCGTCATATGGCGTTTTCCTCGTCTCCAATTATAGTTTCCGTTACATCCACTGCGAGAATAGTACCGTTCATCTCACTGCCTATTGTTTTCCTATCTTAGTTTCACAATTACATCACTAGTCCAACCAAACGTGTACTCTTCGCTTCAGCCAATATTTCACCTGTTTTCCTTTCCTTCTTCCTGTTTACGTTTTCTCTTCGCTTCGGCAAATATTCCTACCTTTTTATTACCAGCCTTGCACAGTAGATTTGATACTGTCTTTGGTCATATAGATATTTCGTAGATCTTAAGTATTTTCTAACACATTACCTTTTTTCTATCACACCACTAACTTAGATAGAGAATAAAAATTAGAAAAATAACATGATTCACGTATCTATTTTTACTTACATTTTAAAGGAAGCTATAATTAGATTTTAAAGAATTAGAATCAGTTTTTGCTCACAAAACAATAAAATGAATAATTTATTTGTACAAATTCATCGGCTAACGGATATCAGGGTTGACTGGGGTCAATCGTCTAAGAAAATTAATAATTAGGTGCATTGTATTATAATTATGCAAATTTTGGAAGCGGCGTTCATTAGTTTATGGGGCTATGTCGGTCAAGTCGCTCTCGTAACATACGACCTTGCGTTGCAAGTGAGAGTCAAGTGTTTTATCTCGGCCACCAGAATTGTGGGGAAGCTGTACCGTTCTATTTAGCGTGGGTGTGACTTGAAGCTATTCCTTCATAAAACGAAAATTATGCTAGATCCTTATTTATTTAAGATAACTTTGTAAACATATTATTTACCTTTTTTTAGTTTTTGTGATTATTTTCGATATGGTTCTCATAGTACAAGCTCTGCTTGATTTGGGGCTAGATAATGTTGTGTGGAATATCAACAATATTTATTTATTTTGTTTCAGTTTTTATTGACGACCGGTTTGGGGAATTCATATAATAAAGCTCATTAGACCCGGTTTTGTTTTTAATTTTTCCCGGATGAAAATAGTGACGGAACCATTGATCTGTGTCCATAGCCGTATCATTCCTTCCACTTCCGTAGAAGTGTAATTACAGGCACATGAGACATGTATCTGTAATAGTAATAACACCGGTACTAATCTTCAAACCGGAAAACAACGAAGCGATCACCGCTTGGCGAGAGAAACAGGTATAGTAGGCAACAAATATAGCACATCGTAATAGTCAATAATTTATGACCTTACTTATAAAAATATGTCAAAAGATAAGCTGTGCTTAAACTATTGCCATCTCTTACTACAGGGTAATGACAAAAAGTGACAGGGCTAACTTTAAACAATTACTAAATTTGAATTACGTTTATTAATATGGCTGTTAATGTTTATCAGAATCCAAAATTCTTATAGTAAGAATATATATTCTTAGAATCCGTACGCGTACTGTTATTTGGAGTCGTTTCTTGATCGTTAAGACAATATAATCTTGCATTTAAACAATATTTTTGAGAATAATGGTATTCTTGGTAGAAGAAAATTTGTAATGTAATTTTTTTCCGTGCATCGGCTTATTTCGGCTTCATAGAGCGTAGTGTGCGTCATGGCCCGAACACACCTAGTTCGCTGGCGGTAGCGATCAGTGTCAAATATCGCTGTCAGATTTGAGATTGGACAGCGAATATTTGACAGCGTTTCACTGTTCGCTGCCGCCAGCAAACTAGGTGTGCGCAGGCCTTCAGAAAGACAGTGCTCTACGAAAGCAGAAAAGCTGATGTGCAATATTTATTGCCTACAACCGTACGTTGGTGGCTGGTGGCAGAATTTCCGTTGATCTTTAGATCATTCATCACACAAATAACTCTCTCTACAACATTTTGAAGGTAATTTGAGCAGTGAACTGCGATATAACCTTAAAAGGCGAATCAGTGAAGACATTTAATAATATAACAGAGGGCGAGCAGAAACGAGCGGAATTTTATGCATTTTTTACTCGAAGTTCAACCGCCTCTTTGAATTGAAATTACCTACGTAAAAATGTTTGAACAAAAAACTTTCTCAGCGTTAATATTTTTATTAAAAATGTTGGTTGGAGATTAGCTAGTTTCAGGCCGACTGAAACACGTCACTGATAAATAATTTACATAGCAAACTGGCGGCTTTTATGAGGATCCAAAATTCCTGATATGTGCCTAAATAATAATAATGATTACGATTACGAGAGTGGTGTCAGGGAACACCAGCGCTTTAGTAGCACACGGTCCTATGCTGAGTGGTAGCCAATTTTTTATTGTGAACACTTCTTAATACTATTCATTCTTATGTGACGTAAAATAAATCATATTTGATTTGATCCAAAAAAGGACAGACAATATTTTTTATAAGAGAACAAAACATCATTGACGCAAAACCATTCGCCAGGCAAGTAAAAAATATTTGAACAAGCATGTGACGGTCTAATTACGACAAAGCTGTTAGTTCCTTCTGCATAAATAGATAAATAAATAAAGCTGATATGCCCACAATGTTGTTTTTTGGGTGTTAATTTATTCATATGCTAAACACTGAATATAGACAAAAACATTTGAATAAAACATTAATATCCTTCCTAGCCCTTTATGATTGATAATGTACATAAGAAAAAAATATTACCTCTTCAAACTTCCTGGGTACAGTAAGTACTTATACAGAGAATATACATTCAATGTACTGACTAGTAGTTTTTTTATACAATGGAACACGCATATGACCCATCAGATGTTAAGTGGCAACTATCGCCTATAATAAAGCATTGCCTCGTACGTCAGGAACGTGTCCTACGATACAATGCCCTGCATCCATCAACTTGAGACAGATGTTCAGCCTCACGTGCCAGTAATTTCACCGGCACCCTTCAAACCGAAACACAGCAAAAGCAAGACAGAAATAGGCATGGTGGTAGTAATTCCCCGGACGAGCCCTTCACAAATAGACAATTTCCAATTGTTTATTTGTTCAAACATACCTTATAACATCTTGTTAAACAAAGACCGTAAGTTCCTTGCTACAATAATTATCACTTGGAAGTGCCTGCTACGTAATTAAGCCGTATTAAATGTCAACTACATATATTATACGAATACTAGACTTAAGTAGTATGGGGATGTAGAAAAACAGGTTTCAGTATAATTAATATAAACACGGTAAAGTACTGAGAGCAACCTATGGCAGTTTGTAGAAAAAGGGTTAATTGCGGAAACTATACTATATTACTACTTTATTAGTTTATTCTATCAACCGATTGGCCCTGACGGGTTCAAGTTCAGCTTTAAGGCTAAGACGACGGTCTTTGTATTTCTCGTTCGCATATTTAGACCATTTGAAAGATATCACAACACTGACCTTAGTTATAACTTTTGAAACTATCATGGTTTTTAACACCATTTTTATGAAACAACGGGATATATACCATGATTAAATTTTGTTGAGTTGTCTTCCGATATTTCGAACTTAGTTATCAAAAATCGCGAGCAAGTATCTTGCGCGCAATCCGATCAAACAGTTTAGCAAAAAAATATTTTTGATTCTAACACGTTTCCCACTTATAAGTTTACTCTACTACGAAAACCAGTTAGGCAATAAGCTCAGTGTTTTTATATATTTCAAAAGGTCAAAGAGAAGGCAGTGAGAAGTTATTTCATGGAATTGAGCGTCTTCATATCAACTAATGGTACGTGCTACATACAATACATGTGAAGTTTACAAGATGTTCAACATGTTTGGTTCATAAGACCTTTTATTCCATTATTGTCAAAATATGTATTAGAAAATGAAATTTTAGATATACGGTGCTCAGAGTCACTCTTTAGACTTCAGTCACGACCAAACATTTTTTACCACAGGTCCACTTTTTTAATGCACAAATAAAAAGCACACACATGAGCACAGAAAAAAAACACAGGTGAGCTTAATGATGGATAGCATTATCTACCAGAAAAAGGCATGTTGGTAGTAAGAGTATATACGAAGCTATAAGATTGGTACCTAAAGGTGCATATTCCATTACATTTGTTCAGACAACACGTCAGGTCATTCATATTGACCACGAAATAAAGAAGTAATGGAACTCGTATGTAGGCGAACCTCACACGTTCCAAGTACGCGCAGTACAGCAGACTTCAAGCCCTCCTTTGTTTAGTCGTGTTTGAAGTCTGTCAGAAGAAATGTAACTAAGAAAAACACAAAAAAATAAAAAAAATGCCGTATTGTGCGGTTTTGGAGTGCAAAAATGATAGCCGAACCAAAAATTTAACTAATGGGGGCATATCGTATCACCGGTAAGCAATATTTTATTATTTTATAGCGGTTTTGCTTGGTTTTTTAACATGAAAAACCGTCAAGCAAATATAGACTGTGAACGATATTTGTTAAGGTCGCGTTTCTAAAAATCTCAACTTTCGCTACTCAATTAGAGCTGTACCCCAATAAACTGATGAACGTGTTATCGAATACTTTATTGGTTATGTAAATATGTAGTTACTGTATGGCATTGATTTTTTTTATGCTATAGTGGTGATTTCATTCTGAATGAATTTATAATTCTACTTCTTTATTCTTATTCAATGCCTATGAAATGAACAGTAAACTTGCTAAAGAATTGATATTAAAAAATGGAAAACTATTAATTCTAATATGTGACGTAATAAACGAGTGCATCCTAGACGGAGTATTCCCAGATGTTCTCAAAGCAGGTAGGGTAATACCATTATTTAAAAAAGGTAATTGTCAGGAACTCAATAATTACAGACCGATTTGCATACTGCCTACTATTTCAAAGATCTTTGAAATGATTATTAAAAAGAAAATTGTTGAGTATTTTGAGAGTCATAACTTATTCACTACAGCACAATATGGATTTCGTAAAACCAAATCCACTGAAATGGCAATCAGGAATGTAACCTACTACGTCCTCAGAGCTTTGGACGAGTCGCAAAAATGCGCGAGTATTTTTTGTGACTTGTCAAAGGCCTTTGACTGCTTGAGGCATGACATATTACTGGAAAAATTAAAATACTATGGCTTTGATGGTAGCGCAATGAATTTAATGACTTCGTATCTTACAAACAGGTCACAAATAGTAACAATACAAAATCATAAATCTAAGTACGGCCTAGTTGACATAGGTGTACCGCAAGGATCCATTCTGGGCCCAGTACTTTTTCTCATTTATGTAAATGATCTAGTGAGCTGCGTCCCGGATTGGGCTTTCATAAATTTATTTGCAGATGACACACATATTGGTATCAAAGATAAAACAAATGAACAGCTAGATAAAAAAATTGAAAATTCGATAGAAATAATACGAAATTGGTTTAATGCAAATGGAATTATCTTAAATGCTAATAAGAGTGTAGTTTTAAAGTATCAAACCAGAGAAACAAAGGAAGTGGTAGGCATTACCGAGCACGTTTTTCTAGGGTTCATGATTGATCGAACTATTAGTCATGTACCCCACATTGAAAAATTATGTAAGAAATTAGCGAGTGCTAACTATGCATTGTTAAAACTAAAATCCTTAATTGACACTAAATCGCTCATGTCAGTGTATTATGATTATGTTCATTCTAGTATTAGCTACGCAATAACTGTTTGGGGTAACAGCGCTATTGTTAGGAAGGTTTTGTTATGTCAAAAGCGAGCATTAAGGATAATTTTTGGACTTAGAAATAGAGTGTCCGTTAGGAAATATTTTAAGCGTAATAAAATAATGACTGTGATATCACTTTTTATCTATAAGAGTTTGTTAGAAATATATGAAAATAAAGATCAATATTTAAGAAAAGGGGACATACATAATTATAATTTAAGAAATAAAGATAAGCTGTACCAACCTAGAATTAGACTAGCTAAAGTTCAAAAACAAGGTGACTACACTAAGATTATAATGTTTAACAAATTGCCTAATATAGTAACTAATCTAGAAAGTGTTACAGAGTTCAAAAGGAAAATCAAACCTTTTTTTGAACTGAATGCTTTTTATTGTTTAAATGAATTTATGAATAAGACATTGTTGGAATCCTCTTTTGACACGGACTGCTCCTGATACATCTAATCTAATATTATATACAATTTTATTTGACGCTATTGCTCCTAGAATATTTATTTTAATTTTGTAATTTATTTTAACAATTTATATTTTAAGACATCGATTTTAGTAACTAATAATATTGTATAAAACTGACATGCCTAGTATTACAGTCAATTGTGATAATGTGGTAAATAAATGAACTGAACTGAACTGAACTATGGTGCCTGCCCAGATAGTCAGATAGATAGACGACAGAAGATAGATAGATTACAGAAATATTTTGAAGAAATTACATAATATCTTCTGGTTTCAGTTTTCCCAAGGCACCAGATATAAAAAATGAATGGATAAATGCAACCGGAAAACAAAATTGGTTTCCTTCAAAATCAAGCACCATTTGCTCAGAGCACTTTAGGGACGAAGATTTTATGACAAAAAAAGTGGAAATAAATATATTGTTGCCACTGCCATACCAACTCTAAAAATTTTGTGTTTTCTGGTTATTATGGTGTTTGTTATATTAATGACGTTAATGATTATGTAAAATTGAAATATAGTGAAACGTATCTAAACTAGTGGATGCCCGCGGCTTCGCCCGCGTAGACTACCTACTACTTTTTATACCACGGTTAACATTCATTTTTTGGTTCATTTTTTGGAATAAATTTAGCCTATGTCCAGCCCTCCAACTATCTCCACACAAAAAACTATGTCAATCCATCCTCTGTTTTGACGTAAAAGCAGGACAAACAAACAAACACACATTCACATTTATAATATAGGTTTGGATTACAGGCACAAAGTATCCCAGAACGGAGTTTTGAGGCTCCAGACGAGCCAATAAAACATATTAAGCGTAAGCATAGCTCAGAAGACTTAAACAATTATGTCAATCAGAAAAAAAAAAAAATGAAACAAATGACTCGGATATCAATGACAGCATCAGCTCAGCCGCTTCTTCTCCTCGAAAAAAAATATTAAAAAGTAAGTTACGGTGGCAAGATAGTAAAATTAAAAGACAGAGCATGCATATAAAAAGACTCCAAGCACAAAATCGCAGATTGAATAAGAAAATAAAGAAAATTGGAGACATTCTAAAGGATTTAGAAAATAAATTTAATATAAGCAATGAAAACATAACCAATCTTAAAAACACTAATGTTAAGGTGAGCGTATTTTTTTATTAGCTAATGCAATGACTAGAGACCGGATTAAATTTTATATTTATCCCATTTTCATCAGTAAATGCATATTTTGCCTAAAATCTTGTGATGATACATATTTTTGCTATATTTGCAATGTTTCTTGTGTCATGATGTGGGAAATTTTACGTTACAGCTGACAAAGTTTGATAAAATTTTGAGAACCAACCCCCGTACCGCAAATTTCATCGTAGTCGTCGTTTTTGAGAACGTGATAACAAATAAACATGCACACAAATATTACTCGTTTAATAGAATAAGATTATACTAGGTACTTCCTCCCTATTCAATTGTTTCCAGATGAATGACTTGGTTACTCGACAAGAACAAAATTTAAAATCAGGTGTTATTTCAAAGCAACAGTATTCGCAAGAACTTCGTAGCTTCGCTCTTACTCTCCACTATTACTCGCCCAAGGCTTATGAATATGTGCGCAGTACATTTAACAGCTGTTTGCCTCATCCACAAACACTAAAAAAATGGTACTCGAACATAGGTGGAGAGCCAGGTTTCACGAAAGAGTCTTTCGTAGCTCTAAAACTTAAAGCTGATTCATCAAGTCATCCCTTATTAGCTACGTTAGTTATTGATGAAATGGCTATACATCGACGAATTGAATGGGATGGACAGAAATTTCATGGTTACGTTGATTTCGGAACTGGATTAAATGGTGACCATCTAGCAGAAGCCAAAGATGTTTTGGTGTTTTTAATAACGGCCATAAACAGTAACTTCAAGGTACCTGTTGCCTTTTTCCTGGTAGATGGAGTCACAGGAATACAGCGCAGTGAGCTTGTCAAGCAATGCATAGAACGAGTCCACGATGTAGGCATCAAAATTGTAGCACTAACATTTGACGGATGCGCAGCAAATATTTCTATGGCACGACATCTAGGTTGCTCTTTTACGAACGGAAATGTAAAATTTGAACATCCTATGACAAAAGAACTAATTGTTGTAATACTTGATCCCTGTCATATGATAAAACTTCTACGAAATGCATTACAGGCGTATAAAAGTTTTGTCGACAAAGATGGGAATAAACTGATGTGGCAATATTTTATTGAACTTAATAAAATACAAGAAGATGAACAATTTCATCTTTCAAATAAACTAAGAATCCGCCATATCAATTTCCAAAATCAGAGGATGAAGGTGAAATTAGCTACTCAGCTTTTTAGCTCAAGTGTAGCTGAGGCTATGCAGTTTTGCCGAAAAGACTTACAAATTTATACATTCAAAGAAAGTGAGGCTACCGAAAAGTTTATACTTTTGATCAACAATATGTTTGACATATTTAATTCAAGAAACTTACACCAATATGGTTTTAAAAAAGCTTTAAACGAGCGCAACGCAGGACAGGTATTTGATTATTTGAATATGGCTTGTGAGTACCTTTCACATTTGTCACAGGAAGATGGTACTCTTTTGACAGAAAGTTCCCGAAAAACTGGATTTTTGGGATTCATAGGATGTGCTGAAGCATTAAAACATCTATATGTAAGCCTTATCCAAGAAAAAATAATCATATACCTGCCATTCTACAAACTAAGCCAGGATCATCTAGAGCTGTTATTCGGTAATATAAGAGCACATGGTGGATCAAATAACAACCCAACAGCACGGCAGTTTATAGCTGCATACAAAAAACTGTTGGTACATATTGAATTAAAAAACTTCGGATCAGGAAATTGTATTGAGTTGGAACACTTGTCGATACTAAATTGTTCATCTGCAGTTGAGCGAATAAATAAGACAACTGATTTGGATATGACAAATGAATACTGGATAGAAGACCAGACGGAAGAACAGGAGATTGGTGAGCTGCTTAGTAACATTTCAGAATTCAGTTCCCAGGCTATAGCACACATTGCAGGCTACATTGCCCGAATTTTAATCAAGAAATTAAATTGTGACGTCTGTGCTGGAGCACTTATTACGAAACAAATTAATTCGCTACACAAATTCATAGTAGCCAAAGATAAAGGCGGACTGGTGTATCCGTCTAATGACATAATCAAAATTTGCAAAGTAGCTGAAGCTGTTATTCGCTGTATGGATGGACGGGTATTTAAAAAAGAAGTTCTAATCATGAAAATATTACGTAAGTTTGCTGGAGAAAAATTGTTTGAAAATATTAATTTTCATCAAGCCGGACAGTTCCCCACATCAAACCACATCATTGATTTGATCAAAGCAATAACAGAAC
Source organism: Thera obeliscata (assembly GCA_947578465.1). NCBI lineage: Eukaryota > Metazoa > Arthropoda > Insecta > Lepidoptera > Geometridae > Thera > Thera obeliscata. Next base: position 12,743,671 of record OX387912.1, on the reverse strand, counting down.
GGTACATAAATGTGCGGATCCATCATTTATTAAAGTTAAACATAAAACTCACTAAAAGACAACTTTTAAACAAGTACGTCCTATTTCAAGGATATTAAATTTTGACGTAGCTAAGCATCAGTTCCAGTAAGTAGTTCACTCCGAACTGATATGATTTGGAATTGTTTCTGCCTAAAATATGGGGTAGTCAAAAACAATTCCAAATCCAGGTTCTTAACGCAAGGGTGCGCGAGATCTCAGTTCGGGGCGAGCTACTTACCTCCGATGCTTAATTGCTTAGCTATGTCAAAATTTATTTCAAACTTGCTTCCGCCCACGGCTTCACTCAGGTGAGACCTGGATAGAAAGAAGCATAATTATGTCCTATTCCCAGTCATTATCTATTCCTTATTTTAAATTTCAGCCAAATCGATTAAGTGGTTGTTGAGCGGAACAAAATAGTATATCTAAACATTCATCCATCCAAACATTCAAAATTTTGCATTTTATTATAGGTAATATTTTAATATTAGTGTGATTATAATCAATAAATTTGATAAAATTAATGAACAAAATTGCCTAACTTACCAATAAGATCTTCGCTCGCTTGATTGTTAATATTTTTCAAGTATTTACAATAGAATATAATTTTAAACCTTTGATTGTGTAAATAAAGAAAGAAAGATAAGAAAAGCTTTTTATTTCGACCACCACAAATATAACCTGACGCGCTACCGATCGTTACACATCAGTAGGTAGGTAATCATCGATGTCGATACATTCGTCTTGCATCCGCATTGGCACATCACTAAGTGAGTGGCTATGTCAAGTAATAGCCATTGTATTATGAATCTTATACCTTGTGGATAAAGACTAACATAATTGTTTTCTATAACGCCATCTAGCGTCAAGTAGCTTTGTTTTGTTGTCAATCAAGTAACAGCCATTGTATTATCAATCTTATTGCAACTAAATAGAGAAGAAAAGAAAAAAATACTGAATGAAAACTGCCATCTCTCGGTTAGTAGAATTTCATTTTAGCACTGTTTATTTTATTAAGCTTAGAACCATGTCGCGATAGCTTTAAGGTTTATTATCAATTAAATTATTTTTTTGTTTTTAGGTCCTTTTTAGGGTTCCGTAGCCAAATGGCAAAAACGGAACCCTTATAGATTCGTCATGTCTGTCTGTCTGTCTGTCTGTCTGTCTGTCTGTCTGTCTGTCCGGCCGTGTCACAGCCATTTTTCTCCGAAACTATAAGAGCTAGACTAATGAAACTTGGTGAGTAGATGTATTCTGTGAACCGCATTAAGGTTTTTACACAAAAATAGAAAAAAAACTATAAATTTTGGGGGTCCCCATACTTGAAACTGAAACTCAAAAAATTTTTTTTCATCGAACCCGTACGTGTGGGGTATCTATGGATAGGTCTTCGAAAACTATGTTGAGGTTTTTAATATCGTTTTTTTCTAAAACTATAAATTTTGGGGGTCCCCATACTTGAAACTGAAACTCAAATTTTTTTTTTTCATAGAACCCATACGTGTGGGGTATCTATGGATAGGTCTTCAAAAATGATGTTGAGGTTTCTAATATCGTTTTTTTCTAAACTGAATAGTTTGCGCGAGAGACACTTCCAAAGTGGAAAAAAGTTGGTCCCCCCCCCTCTAACTTCTAAAATAAGAGAATGATAAATCTAAAAAAAATATATGTTGTACATTACTATGCAAACTTCCAACGATTTTTGGTTTGAACGAGATCTAGTCAGTAGTTTTTTTTTTATACGTCATAAATCGTAAACCGCAATTTACCTTTCGACGAACTACAAAAACCTTTATATTATGTTAATTGATGCTACGGAACCCTTCATGGGCGAGTCCGACTCGCACTTGGCTGCTTTTTTAACGTTTTTATTGACCAATCATAACTTTTATTTCTATGTGCGTTTGTTTTTACGTGTATGAGTTTGGCGACACTGGTTCTCTTAGTAATAAGTCATCATGTTCTCTCTACTTTGCGTAAGCAAAAGCGTGTTTGGTGCTCTGTGATATTGACGGTACGCAAACTTTTTATAGGTATTTATACAATTAATTATTGTTATTACCTATTCTATCCGTAGTGATTCCAAAATGTATCCATAATGGTGGAAAATTTTATGACGCATGGAGGATTAACATCAAAATGATGTATGGTTTTTTTTTCCAAATACATGCTAATGGGACAAGCAGACGTAGGCCGTCTGCTTATCCCTGATATACGTACTTTAGCTTGAGGCAAACAGATGCCAAGTCTCATGTACGTGTAATTTCTTTGTTCTGATCATCTATTGCCATCATCATGTCATCATTTCTTCTTCCACTCTGCTCTTCTATCATTGTAGACCCCAGTGTACCCAAAGGTCTACTCCATTATTTGATCACCTGGGGCTCAATTCTAGACCAGTGAATTTTTTTGTCACGGTAGATATATATATATATTTTTTTTTTTTTTTTTTTTTTTTTATAATAGATAGCTAAGCATTTGGCTGCCATCACACCTGATGGAAAGTGAGGATGCAGCCTAAGATGGAGCATGCTTAGCCATAATCCACCTGTTCACTCTTGTCTTGAAAATTCCCAAATTATAGCGTTCCGGAAATACTGACGCCAGTAGAGAGTTCCACTCTTTGGCAGTTCTTACTATAAAAGTGGAATCAAAACGCTTTGTACGCGTGTGTGGGATATCCACCATAAAGGAGTGGCACTTATCCGTGCGTCTAGAAGTCCGGAGGTAAAAGGGTGATGGGGGTATAAGGTCGTGCAGTTCTTGAGAGCACTCCCCGAAATGTATGCGGTAGAATACTGATAGACAAGCCACTCGACGACGGTGTTCCAGGCTGTACAGCTTGGAGTCAAATAGCTCGTCGTTGCTTATGAGCCTCCTGGCGCGCCGCTCAATAGAATCCAAGGCCTCGAGCTGATACTTGGCAGAACCGTCCCATAGGTGACAACAGTACTCCATGCATGATCGGACTTGAGCTTGATACAGAAGAAGAAGCCGATCCGGCGTGAAGTACCGTTTAACCTTAGAGAGGATGCCAAGTTTTTTAGCTGCAACTTTAGCCTTAGATTCTATATAAGAGCCGAAGTTCAAGTTGGAAGATAACTTCACACCTAAGAGGTCCATGTGGTCTGATACCGGTACCGATACATCCCGGAACGATGGCGTATGGAGGATATCACAAGAACTATCAGTTTCTTTAGTGAATTTGACAGTTCTTGTGATATATTACCGTGACAAAAAAGTCACTGGTCTAGAATTGAGCCCCAGTGCTTTAGACCTAACATAAAAGCCTAGAGAAGCAATTCATTTAAATAAAAGTCCATAAAAGGAATATGGCGCCGCGCTGTTTATAGAAACTCTATTGAATTCAATAAGTAGGTACATTGAATTATTCACACAACTATAAGAATTGATATTGATAATGATCAATACGGACGTATAGATTATTTCAAATGCAAAATGTCACGTGCACTGCATGCAGCCAGCATTCCTCTTCACACACACCCTTCAAGCCGAAACACAGTAATGCTGCTTCACCTAGTAATTCCCTGGACGAGCCACACACAAAGAGCTGTACTACTTCTAATTGGTACTCAGATTAACGAAAGGGTCCTAATAGAACTCGTCAATCCACGTTAGGATTTCATTTTAAATGTACCATGCTTCAAGCAAATAAATGATTTCATTTCATTTCATTCCATGTGAGGAACAGTAGACGAAAGATCCTCATATCAAAATACGACAAAATAATATTTAATAAAAACCAACATCGAAGGAAAGGTAGTAGAAGACGTTCAATAAGGTAAATCTTTAAATCATTCCAACAAAGCCTGGCTCCAAGTAGAAGAACCCCACAGGGTATTGAAGTTTGAAGGAGGTTAACCTATAGAGTTGTTATATGTCTCTGGGGCCTCTAGGGTATGGGAACCCTTTTTTATCCGATTGATATATTTGTATTTCCGAAGTCTAGAGGAAAGGTAAGCTTAGAACAGAGAAGAACCATGCATAATAACTTCGTCTACCTTCGTCCGTTTGACGTGGGTGGATCCGACTCCAACATTTTTGGATTTTACTTGTTGTGTTCGGAATCGTTGTTTGACCCGTACTCTGGTATACTCATTGGCTAAGGTAGTCATAGATCAGAACAGTGTTGTTTTTATTTGATTTTGATATCCAATATAGAAATATAATAGAAATGAACGCTTATTCACTGTTGAATACACATAGCACACGTGCTAGTTACCTTACCTACCCCAATCAGGTCATTATTTATTTATCAAACAATCAGAATCGTTGATTATAACTTGTTTGCTGGGTTTGTAATTAACGGAATGGTGATTAGATTAGTAATCAATGAATTAAAACCATAAAATCGTTTGTAGTGTGAAGATAAATTTATTATTGGTGGTTAGACCATGCTGGAAAGTGAACCGTGCAAACATCGGAATAACTCAACCTTCCTTATTTACTGATTTGTATATTATGCTATACCAATAATATAATACCTATAGTTTACATTATATAGTTGTTTGCCTCTTAGTTCTATACTATGTACACTTAAGAGCGGGTCGTGCGAAAATTTGAGATTTGAAAAAAAAATTCATAACTAAATAACTAAGTGACATTTTAAAAATCGCAAAAGGACTAATTGTAGACTATTTAACGCTAATGAAAATCGTATGTCAGCGTTAAATAGAATGTCATGTTAAATAGTATATTTTTTTAACACACTTAAATTCGAATTAATCTCAAATGTATAGTCTACAATTAGTCCTTTTGCGATTTTTAAAATGTCACTTAGTTATTTAGTTATGTTTTTTTTTTTTAAATATCAAATTTTCGCACGACCCGCTCTTAACATATTCTCCAACTTACTTCCAACTCCATCTGGATATATTCCAAAAGCAATCAGCAAGTCGTGAATTGCAGATTTATCTAGAACTATATATATATAGGGAAATGTCCGCTGTTTTACCCGCTTTATTAGGCTATGTTTGTGTGAGGTGCCAACGGCTAACAGTAGGTACACGTTGTGTTTTCTTACCACCTTTTACCTTGTGCTGCATTAGGGATTTTGATTTTTAAGATTTTTTATCTATTTTAGTTACCTGTCGTACGATTAAATAAAAAAAAATTGATTTGGGGGATTTTAGTACATCTCTAAACTGAAAATGAAAATACTGGAGGAGATAGTTTCGTCACATAATACACCATAACCTAGTAGACAGATAAAAACCATAAAGACTTTGAATCACCACGACCCAGCGTTTGTTATAAGAGCAAAAGCCCTTTTAAGAACCAGTGCTAGTTCTTTAAAGGATCAATAGAAGAATTAGGAATTTAGATTTGCGTGTTGATGCCAGTCAGCCAGCAATCCAAGTTTTATCTGAATCAGATGAGAGATCAATACGTTGCAGCAAACATCCGATATTGGCGAATAATGTGTTGTTGACGTCACTATTAAGTGGAAGCAGTAAAAGTAACTGCGCCAAAATTCGGAGATGGATTCCATCTGCATTCTGGTGTTTATTTTTCAGCAAGACAGCTGCTTTGTTCTAGGCTTGGTCGAGTGGAACTGGCACCTAGACTCACCTAGCACGTTTTAAAGTGATCCTAGTGAGTCACGTAAGAGACTGCTAAAAAGTACCCGCCCCCTATTAATTATGTAATAAGGGTAACCAACTCCTATGGTCAACCTGGAAGTCTCTGAACAGACTTTTCAGCCAGGTGGGCCGCTGCAGGCATAATTGACTCAAACGGGGGTACTCCGACCACGCGGGCTGCAACTGCGGAGCCCCACAGTCTATGCCTTATTTGCTGTCTTGCCCAGAGTGCCCTAACACCTACACGCTGAAAGATTTGACTGACGCCGCGGAACACTTATTAATGTGGCCCATTTCAGGGCAAAACACATATAGGGACAAAAAAAATGTCATGGGAACCATCGACAAGACGAGGAAAGTGATCCTTGTAATACAACTGAATAAACGCTTTTCATCAGATCATCCAGCGCTCATAAAATTAAGAGATGCCTTTATCACCGTAGCGTAAGCGTTCATGTTTATGGCGCTACTTGCTGGATCACTCCCGATCATCTAAGTTATGCAACGTTCCGTGCGATCACAATTTGGAGATGAAGAGCACTTCCGTGCTTCACAGGGCACGTAAGCCGTGACCGAGGCCGGTAACAGGTAGTATGTTAGTAATGACATAGGGTGTTTGGCCCTTTTCAAGAACTGCGAAAACCGCTTCTCACCTAGTACTTATTTTATATTCCGTGGCTACGCTAAGCAACACGCTTCAGTTAGATAACTTCAAAGTATTCGGTCGACATCACGTATTCTTGTAGGTATTTTGTATTCTCGACGCGAAGACGCGAGCGACTCGGTATCATTGTCTTGGCGAAGTGAAAGTTTTGCATACGTTATGAGTCGGATGGACCCTGGTGGACGGACTATCCTTTGATTAAATATAAATAAAAACTTTGCCGGTTATAAACGCATTACCATCTAGCTACAAACTAAGAAAATCTTATACTTGCATTCCGAAACGGAATTTTAATAATATATTTTTTAGGCAACGAATGCAAATAATTAGTAGGTACAAAAGCAAAGGTAAATTAAAAATAGGTAGCCTACCTGTTTCATTTCGTTTTTGCGATATGAAACTGGTTTAAGTTTTTTGTTAAAACGTAATTATGCACTTAGGACTACTTAAACCTTTTTGAAAAACGTTTTTGTGAGGTTTTTCTTAACGATGGAAAATTTGTATAGACCAACCCGGATATTAACGTGCGCACGTAAGGCACTTTTGAATGGTTAGAATTTAAATAAATAATTATTAATTTTGTGGACATTTCACTCCAACTAAATATGTACTTATATTTTGTATTCTTTAGACAACATAACTTCCAGACACAGAACAAACTTCAATGAACATTGTAACAAAAAATGTTTTTTCTCTGCGTAAATCGAACCCACAGCAGCAGAAGTGACTAAGATGGCTGGCAAGGGGGAAAAACCGTCTGCTGCTTCTGCTTCTTGTCGGATGCAATCATTATTATTTTTATTATTATTATTATTTATTTATTAATTAAAACGGTTACACACCAATACGCGTCATACGCGTCACACGCAATCATACGCGTGGAAGACCACCACACCGTCCAACTTACGTCAGAAGTTTTTTATCAGACGTTACCAGCCGAGTGATTGTAATTCTGTTGCCATCAAAAGTTTAATACTAACAATGAACAGCGATCACGTATCTTGTTGCCATCATTTTCGTATCTGCTGCCATACTAGTTTTACAAAGTGAAGTTTATGTATAGGCTTGCATTTGTCCAAGATAAGTTTTGTTTCTATTCCTTTTTTATTGCAATTGAAACTCCAAGCAATGTCAAAACTGACAAATGCGACTAGGTATTTAACCGACGACGTCAAATAAAAAAGGGCGAGGGTCTCAATTCAGCTTTATATTATGTTTGTTATCGTATAATTTCGCCATTTATGAGCCGATTTGAATAAATCTTTTTTTAACTTTTTTTTTTTTTTTTTTTTTTTTTTTTTTTAATTAACCTGCACTGTCCCACTGCTGGGCAAAGGTCTCCCCCAAAATCTTCCAACTATCACGATCTTTGGCGACTTCCCACCAATCCTTCTCCAGAGCTTCCAGATCGTCTCGCCATCGTCTTTTTGGGCGGCCACGCCGTCGCCTTCCGTCCTCCGGCACCCAATGAGTCGTTAAGTTTGCCCACTTTTTAGGGTCCATCCTGCTGACGTGGCCCGCCCACTCCCACTTGAGCTTCGCTGTTTTGCTCCCTACATCGGCAATGCCAGTCATTGAACGCAGCATTGTATTTCGCACTCGGTCAATGCGTTTAAGGCCGAGAATGCTGCGTTCCATTGCCCTCTGGCAAATTTGCAGATTTTTTCACAGGCAAAGAAGTCGAAAGCCTAAGCGTAGTCCACAAAAGCAATATATAGGGGTTTATTAAATTCTGAGTATTTTTCTATTACTTGATTTAAGGTGTGAAGATGGTCTGAAGTAGAGAAGCAGGGTCGAAAACCGGCTTGCTCGGGTGGTTGATGTTGGTCGAGTGTGGCTTTAATGCGGTTTTGGATGGCTTTAATGAAAGCTTTGTACACATGAGACACGAGGCTGATTGGTCTGTAATTGCCTATTGAGGATTTGTCTCCCTTTTTATGGAGAAGGACAATATTAGCGTGGCACATGTATGTTGGGATCTTTCCAGTCTGCAAAATTGTGTTAAATAAGTTAGTTAAGTGAGGAAGTAAGATGGGTGAGCCTATTTTAAGCGCTTCGGTTGTTATCCCATCTTCTCCGGGGCTTCTGTCATACTTCATTGATTTCAAAACTTCATGAATTTCTTTGCCTGTGAAAAATGTGAATTTTTTTTTAACTAAAAAGTAATATTTCCAGATTAGTCCCATAGAAGTTTAATCAAAATATGTTTAATAATTTGGCCATGAAGTCGGTTTCTCAAGTTTTTTAAACTTAGTTTATGATTGCAACAAAAAATACGCAATCACTCCAGTGGTATGCGGCCGGCCTAATAAATTTGTATATTAATAGAACTATACAATAACCACAAGGTTAAATTACCTAACGCATTACTTTATCAGTTAATGAGAATACTTGGTTGTAAACATCATTCATCAATTATTATCACATCATCCCCCGCAAGGTCAGTTGTGGGTTCGAATCCTACTCATGGTGTTAAGAGGTCGTTTCATTAATTCACAAAAAAATATGTTTAATAAAAACAGCTACGAGTATGATGCTTATAAAAGATTTTCTTATGGCACACCATTTTACAAAGTGCTTTTATTGCTTCCTGCATTATAAGTAGGTGTTTTGTGAAAAAAGCCAAAAGTCCGTGAAACCCATCAATGTTTCCAATAAATTAAGTTTCTAATCAGTAGCTATAATAAAACAATGATGGGGTCACAGGCCACACAGCAGACGACGTTAATTAAATTAAATTAGTCATTTATATTTGTCGTTATCAGAACGCGTGCCGGGCCGGCCATTTATCACGATCTGACGTAAGCGAGCTGTGAACTCGAAAATTACACGAAAAGTTTAGTAAATTATTTTTAGTTCAATATCTGTAATGATATCCTTGGCTTAGTTAGCGCCGCACGTATTGAATTGACCATGTCTTTCCCGTGTATTAGGCCCAGCACAAATACAGGATGGTATATGTACTGGGCAAGCCTATTCCATCTAAAAATCGTTTCCCAGGCACTATAGTGTCCCGCAAGTAGGGCTTGTGTAATCACCAGTTGCCCCTGACGCTATATAAATCATCTACAATATATGCAAAGGCCTGTTTACTTTTAGTATCCCCTGAAGTTTTGTTTGCGATGTTTCATAAAAACTATAGTATGCATACTATAGTTTTGTATATTCAAAAATATTGATGGTTGAATTGTGCGAGTGCAAACCTACCTGACGACTTCTTTTTCTTCCTGCCCTTATACCACTTTATGTGGGGTATGCACAACATGTCTTCCTCCCCATTCCCCTTTGTTATTCATCATCACTGTATTCACTCCTCTCTTATCCATGTCATCTTTCACACAACATTACATTTCTGCATCGTAACTTATAAATTCTTCAAAAAATTTATCACTGGTTAGAGTTTGTCAGCGGCGCTGCTGTACCAATGACTCACCAAAGTTCGAAAGCCTTTGAAAGCATTGCCAAATTACGAGTACGTACTAACATAGGCATTAATCAGTCAATGTGTTTACCTACAGACAACACACATATCGATCTACTCCTATCAGACGGCTGATTTTTCGATAAGATGTGAATGATTTGTGGAATTACATCCATCAAGAGATAACCAATACGATCCGAATAAATACTTCCATGTCTTACCAATGGCACATAACAAATATCCAAGAGAAGATTCGGTGGAAGGCCCTATGGATCAAGGTCTAAAATAAAAGTTTTTCTTCTTCTTAAATTTAAAAGCTTAGCTCTTGTCGGGGTTTTGATGCAGTTATCTCCAATTAAGTCTTTCGAATGCAGCCTCCTTGACTTCCTTATACGACATGACAGCGACTTTTTCTTTTATCTGGCTCATGTAACTTATTCTTGGCCTTCCTCTTCCCCGTTTTCCTTCAACCTTTCCTTCAATGATGTTCTTTATGTCATATTTATTTATATTATTTATTACTTAAATCCTGCTTCCCGAAAAAGCGTTACGTCTACATCCTAGTGTTGTACTTCTTTCTTTCTCACTCAATCTGGTTATACATAATACATCGTTGCCCCCAGCCGAGCATAGCGCGAGTGAAACCACGCGATCTCGGCTGTACGGTACGGTACGCTGATGGCATGGCGTCAGGGTCATTATGTAAGGAGTGCCGCGGCCAAGCCTCCAACGACCGTGTCAAATGGCCATCCATTCTTTTACAAACCATTTGTTGATGCTTGTTGAAATTATTTAGCTCCTTATCGTGTCACTGCTTCTTTCAAACCAGTGTGGTGAAAGGATTTAATTCTTTAGCTCAATGCAAAACTAGCGCAGAAAATGAACTTACCTAAAGTATGTCTTCTTATTTCGCTCCTTTTTACCGTGTCACTGATTCTTTCAAACCAGTGTGGTGAAAGGATTTAATTCTTTAGCTCAATGCAAAACTAGCGCTTAAAATGGAATTACCTAAGTATTTCTTCTAAGTCTTTATTGCATTTTATCTTACAATGGTTTTTCCCATGGGATCAATATACTCGTATTTCCTTTAGCTTCTGGTTTAAGTTTCATAGAGATTAGTTTTTCAAATCGCCTGTGAAAATGTTACAATGATAGGCACACTTATGTATAATTGTATCTTGCCGTGGAAAGGAACAACATGGAACACAATCTATCTCAAAAAGTGAGCATGTGCCAAATCCAATGTTTGAACGAGACTACCCACCCCCTTATCAACGGCTACGAGTGGGTCAATCTGCCAGTTAATTTCATATCTCATGAGAGGATGATGTGAGTGCTAGTAAAAGTTTACACTTCTTATCGTGGCACGACAAGGATTTTAAGTGCACCTCAGAGAGATTTCGTGCACTAGACACAAACATATTTTTGAACATTTTAGGTTCAACGACATGTCGGTTTCCTCACGATGTTTTCCTTCATCGTTTGAGAGTAATGCAAGCATAGTGTATTTACATTTTTGGACAGATTACCGATTGGTACACGACTGGATTTGAATCCACGACCACTAGGCCACCAATGGTCGATAGTAACACACTTATTGCTAAGCGACACGGTTAGTTATACGATCCAAGATAATTTTTCTTTTGCCTTTATAGCCCCACTGCTCTTTGCCGAGCAATGGGACGAGAAAAGCCTCCTCCAAAGTCTTGCAGTTTTTTATATTCTTAGACTCTTCCCACCAGATGGCGAAGGCGTCCAGATAGTCCAAGAATTAGTATAATTGAAAAATGTTAAGTACTGTTACGTTTACGAACGGGAGTTGGAGCGGAACGTGTTCGCTAATTATTTCCACGCTTATTTTACTAAAATGTCGAAGCGGTTCTTTGCACTCAATGCTCACAACACGTAATCTGCAGAAAAGATATTCCGGTCCAGAGTTTCCGTTTCGTAATTGTCTGACGAAAGATCTCGTGATGCGATAGCCGTCGGAACTTATTCAAAAAGCAATACTTATAATAATGCTAATTTATTGCCTGCCTGTCGATTCCAGCAATTTTTCAAACAAAAATTGACAACTTACATCGATTTACGCGATCGCTTGAGTGATTTGTGTTGCTGGAATCGACGCCCAGTTCTTCTAGGTTTGGTCGCGTGGAACTGACACCTAGACTCACCTAGCTTTTAGACGTTTTTTAAAGTGATTCAATTGAATATTTTTATTTATTGTTTTGATTTGTTTGACCTTAAAAACTGGTAAAAATAATAATGAAAAAAGATGAGGTTAATAAACAAATTTTGAACAAGCTATTCAGGCTTATTTCGACCATATTCCATTAATATTGCTGAGAGGTACTTTACAGGTCAATCTATCGAAACCCGCTAAACGGCGGCGGTGCAAAGTGCAAATTAATACAGTCCATTTCGTTCAGCAGCCGCTCAAATAGACTCACCACTTACGAATCATTTAGATTTCAATCATGAGACGCACTCTTCATAACAACACCGTGATAGTTTTTTTCTATATTAGCGTTGGAAACATAGTTCTTTTGCTAAGTCTTATTTGACATTTCTCATGTTTGTCTATGGGCTTATTTTTATAACTACATAATTTAAATATTCTGTGGACACACTTCATTCATATACGCGTTCTGACCTACATAATTAAATTGTTTGATAAATGTGTTTGCTAGAAAAAGATGGTGGCGAAAGTGTAGTAGTACATTACTGCAGCGGCCAGCAAGAGGCATTGATAGACGAACGTTTTTTTTAAGTTCATAACTAAATAACTAGGTGACAATTTAAAAATCGAAAACGGACTAATTGTAGACTAAACATTTGAGATTAATTCGAATTAAAGTGTGTTAAAAAAATACTATTTAATATGACATTTATATTTAACGCTGACATACGATTTGTCAAATTTTACTTAATTTTGTTTATTTAACTACACATAAATTAATATTTTTGTAACGGAATAATTGAAAATACGTTCAGTCTGGTACTTTAAACATAGTTTTAGATTCATTATTGCAAGTAAATTCATAATATCGATTTAACCGTGACTATCGTTTTGAACTATTTCGGTCAGTACCCTCTTAAATGTGGGCCGATGAGAAACCGAGGCTCATATAATCCATCAATGTGGCCAATGCTTGCATAGTACTTTTCTCAAATAATGTACTACTTGAACTTGCGTTGAAGTGTTCATTTGTTTTTTTTTTCAATAAAAATCATTTAATTTTGCAAGCCAGTTCGATATTTAAGTTTTGTAAAAAGAAGAAAAGATTTGGATGAATCTTCTCTTTGAAAATCTGAATATGAGTGTGTGTGAAGATGGACCATTTCCTTTGATCGAATTCAAAGACTTCTTCTACTGCATGGGATAAACCTATTTTGGGAATTTAGTTTTCTATTTAATTCCACAACTACTCGTACTTGTTTTCTAAAGGTCGACTTACCTTGGCACACAGACGGAGTGGTAGATCCCATAATTTCTTAACACGTGCACGAACTCAGGAAGCGTGCGACACGCTCCCATAATGCTGAAAGCTGCCAGTCCACAGTTCCATAGCTGTAGCGTCCGCCGGAGTTCGAACCTGATGGACAAGAGCATTCATAAGTAAAAGAAAAAACCGGGAGTGCCAGTTGGCCAACCCAGATACCGGTGGAAGGACGAAATAGATACGGAGATCCGCTCGCTTAGAGTTTCTAAGAGGCAAGAGGTGGCGCAGGAGAGAGACTAGTGGTGTTCTATTGCGTCAGAGGCCAAGAGACCAACTTCGGGGCTGATGCGCCGGGATAGTAAGTATATGATTAGCAACTGACTGGCCTCTAGCTCAGTTGGCAGTAGCTCTGCCTTCTGCGCCGTAGGTCGTGGGTTCGATCCCCACCGAGAACAAATATTTGTGTGGTGAACATAAATGTTTGTTCTCTGTCTGGGTGTTATATTGTATTCTAAGTATGTATTTACAAAAAAAAATGTATTCAAGTATTATATCAGCTATCTGGTTCCCATATTACAAGCTCTGCTTAGTTTGGGGCTGGGTAGTGTTGTGTGAATTGTCCAGAATATTTATTTATTTATTTATTTAACTACATATATGTATAATGAGAAAGGTTCATCATACCGAATTGTGAATCTCCTTTTTTTATTTAAAAACGGTTATTAAGGCTAATATCTAGCAGTGGATATTATCAGAACTGTAGAAGTAAATAACTCTTTTATTGTGGTGCAGTCATCAAACATCATCCAACCTAGGCGATATTCTGACATACATTTTTCATACACAGTTTACCGTGTGGGTTACGTTGAGTTATAGAAGATGAAACAAAATACTCTGGTTTAGAACGAAAGGAAAACGACTAGTGTTACATCTACACACTTCCGTTCCTCAGATGGCAAAATAAGCGCGATTAGCTCTGCAAGATGAGCATCTAGACATGCGATAGTTACATTATAGGAGAGTTTATATGAGGTAATGGCCAACTTTGGAAAGAAATAATAAATATTGAGGACAACCCACACAACACTATCTAGCCCCAAATTGAGCAGATCTTCTACAATGGGTAGATAGGCTGATATAAAATACTTTTTCTTAAACATGCGCGGAAATATTGTCATTACTTTTGAATATAGAACACGCGAAGTATCATATATTTACGTAGACTGAAAAACCAAAATCACTTCCCGGCGCGTTCTCGCTCCGGCAATGTTGTATGAAACGGTGTGCTGTTTGAATTTAGAACTCTTTCATCTATCGTAAACATTGCGTTCACGTGGCTGTATAGCCACAGATGCGTTTACCTTTCGGCAAAAAATGTAAAATAAAAAAAAATAATTGGCGGTAAAGCGGAGTTCGTTGATAATTGGTTAGTAAAAAATAAATTTATTGTGTACTATTTTTTTTTATTTCCTTGCATTTTTTTAAGAAAAGCACTATATATGCCTCGGCCGAAATGGCAATTGCCTGTCTCGTATCATTGAAGTCCTCGCCTGCGGCTCGGCCTTCAAACTCATACTCGACCTGCAATTGCCTATTTCGCTGCCTTTGCAATAATGTACTAATATTTTTTTGCAAATACATACTTAGAATACAATATAACACCCAAACAGAGAAGAAGAAAAGGGATCGAACCCACGACCTACGGCGCAGAAGGCAGAGCTAATGCCAATTGAGCTGAAAGGCCAGTCAAATGGAGGCGGGGAAGCGTTCTCCGTCCGTCATAGAATTCTTTGGTCGAAATAGACTATGGCATCATTACAGGAAGGAATCTTGACAGACAGACAAACAGACACAATGGTCGTGAGAACTAAAGAGGGCGAAAACCTTTTGCTCAACTTTGGGTTTGAAATAATAGTTAATCTAGTTACTTAAACATTAAATACAACCAAGGTTACTTAAGTAGTACATAACAATATTCATGTCAGTTCACATAACTGTAAATTTTAAAATTCCAAAGTCTAAAGCGAGTTTTACTATGAAGAAACGAAGTGAATTGAAGATTAGTGAAGTGGATGTCAACACTATCAAAGCAAAGGACAGTTTTTTTCTGATACTATCCGATTACGGTATCAGTTACAAGTAGGTACTTCCGTTACGTTACACTATTATTAGAGAGTGTAGCAAATAAAGTATAATAAGTTCAGATTTCTTCTGTCATAGAATACATTAAAGCGCGCTAGCCCACTCCATACCATTATGCAATAACCAATACTTCGTCAGAGTGGTCTGATGAGATAAGATACACGATTGACGAATATTATATACTACCTGATACGTCATCATCATCATCAGCCTGAAGAAGTCCACTGCTGGACGTAGGCCTCCCCTACACATTTCCAGGAAGAACGATTCCGAGCCCTTTCCATCCACCGACTTCCTGCGATCTTAACAATGTCGTCAGTCCATCTGGTGGGTGGGCGGGGCGCCCTACTTTTCGTCTTCCGGTTCGTGGTCGCCATTCGAGAACCTTTATTCCCCAACGGTTGTCAGTTCTTCGAGCTATATGACCCGCCCATTGCCATTTCAACTTACTAATTCTAAGAGCTATGTCGGTAACTGATACGTAGGATATAACCTGGGTTTACGTTTGACTGGCCTCTCGTCTCATCGTTGACAGTAGCTCTGCTTTTTGCGCTGTAGGTCGTGGGTTCGATCGATATTTGTGTGGTGAACACAGATGTTCGTTATTTGTCTAGGTGTTAATGACGTAGGACTTCTATGAACAATGAATGATTACGTGAATGTGAAAGAAATACCATAACGAAGAGGTAAACAGTATTTAAAACATAATTACTGTCATTACCGGCCAGCAGCCATGACATTGAGTATCAGGGTCTTCGGATGACGAACCGTGTTTTTAATAAAAACTACAATAAATCGCACATCGCGTAAGAGAATTGACTAAAAAACTTCAACTTGACAAAATTAACATAGAGTTCATGAAATTACAAATTTCTGACCCTAAACTGTGGTATATGGTAAACATAGCCGATTGCCACGTGTCGCACGGAAAAAATTTCCTGTGGTGAAATGCGAAAAGATCTTATTGAAGGCTGCAGAAGTGCAGATGCGATTCCAGACCTCTGCAATACAAAGGCCGTTTACAAAATATACAAAAAGATTACAAATAACACTGAACGCGGTCAAGAGTACCCTCACGAGTAGTTCAAGAACAGGGGGCGATGACTTGCCAGTAGAGGCAGTATTTTTTGCGTGTTTTGAAGGCAAAGGCAACTGTGTAGGTCAGCCTTCACAGCACGACGCAAAACATAACAGTACACTTCCTGCTACCCTTGCTATGTTTTATTAACCATGCTGAATTAAACAAGGAGGAAAACTATACAAATATTACCATGATTACAGCCGCTTGACTAAATAGTTGGCTGGGTTTATATAAGTTTGAATCCGGTAAATGAATCCAGTTTTTTAAGTGTTAACTTATACAACCGGTGAGAGGTTGAATTAATGTCGAAAGATCCGTACACGATGTCGAAATATATTTTCGGAAATGATCGCAGACAGTACAAACACTCAATAACACTTCTGCCCTCAATGATTGGCAGTGCCAGAGTCCAAAGGTCCAAGCCCATTATTATAGGGAACAATAAGAGCAGTAATTTTCGAACTGAATTACATAATAGGGTAGAAAGATCTCGCTGAACTGATAACCAATAAAATACAAAAAGCATGAGGTAAAACGCAACGTTCGAAGTCCGAAAGAATGTTATGCAAGTATAGTATGAAAAGAGAAGTGAAGGCGTAATGCTTTTTCGAAACTGGATTTTAAGAAATAAAGTGGCAAGTTTGTGGTTCAAGTAATTTGTCAATTTTGGTAACTTTTTATGGTAAACGTGAAAAAAAAGATATCATTAAAAATAAACCAAAACACCAAATTGCCACAGAAGTGTGAATTGATTGTTCGCGTTTTGTACATGCGAGGTGATTTTTATGGATCGAATAATAACTATTTACGGAAATCTCTATAATAGTACATTAGCATGTAGCTGATTGGAGAACTGCTTATTCAAACTTGGCAAGGTTATGAGAGGCCAATTTTATTTCGCAGAAAAATCATAAGGACTAGTACCTATTGCCGCCAGTCTGACTTGGCGACACTGCTGGTCCTCTGATAAAAATACGGGCAGTAAAAGGCATCATAATATTAATGATAAACCAATCTATACGCCATAAATCTTGTCATTGTTCATCTACCTAGCTGAACCTTTTACAGTCTCCATATCAGTTTAACGCAAATTGATAACGGGTGATAAGAGTTTGATAAGATATAATATAAAACTCCATTGCAGAAAACCGCAAGGTAGGTAAATAATATACACAATAGTCTGAGGAAGGTTAATGTAGGTCATTATATATATAATACTTATTACCTCATTTGTATTTTACAGAAAACACACAATCAGAGCAAGGACTTAGCCATTTAATGTTAAATACCATTCTATTCTCTTGAAAAGGTTGAATATGCAGCGGCGATAGAGCCATAGTAAAATATATTCAGTTATTTAAGAATTTTTGAAAAACCTCTCCATAATAGAGATAAAAAACAGAATTTTAAACATAAGCCCAATAACAGGTTTTCAAGAGAAGCGAAGGAATAAATACTTACAGAAAAAAGTGTTGTAGGTAAACTTTATAGAACTAGATACCTGCCTAGTGATACGAGACGATACGAGATAATCGATAAAAAACATTTACATTATTCCCGTTCTATCGACTGATAATGTCTTCATACATAATATGTATGAAGACATTATCAGTCGATAGAACGGGAAAAGCACGTTACGTACTAAAGAAAGATATTGTCTCAGTCGAACATTTCAAATTTTGAAAAGTTTTATTCTAAAAGAATTGTTTGGGTTCGAAACTCACAATAAATTGTGGTTACTTGAGTTTCACAAACCTCTGGCCAATCAATGTCTCCTAAAGGTTACCACACAGGGGGTAAACGGGCTTTAGCAGAATTATAAAACCACAAAAGCCTATAAGCAAAAAGTTGAATTAGTTATGAGGGCCGAGATAGGAACCGAGGTCGAGGTGATCCAAATCGGAATTTTCATGATGATGACCTTAACATTCTATCAACAACCTTATTTTCCATAAAAAGAAAGACATAAAAATTGTAGGACAAAATTCAAAGAATATTTGGCAACAATATGATTCATTATGTTTGGTCACAACTTTATCATCTACATGTATAATAATACAAAGTAGATAAATAGTGTTTTGCAGTCGTCTGTGAGTCTTATCTTCTTACATAACTCACTTTTCAATGTATAAAATATTCAGACTGTTGCTAATGTAACGAGTAGATAAGTAGGGTTGTATTTCAGGGAGAATTTCAACAAACAGTATCACAATATGTATGGCTAAAGTAAAACAACTAAATTTTATTAATACTACTTGTTGTATTAATTGTATACCTACCAAAACTGTTTTCGACAGAATATGTCAAAAGTGTTTAATTAACCTAAGTAATGAGAACTGCATATCCAGCTCTGAGCCAAAATAACAAGAGCCATGGCGTCGCGGCAGGCCAAGAACAAGATGGCGAGACGAGCTCGACAAGTACAGTCCACAGTGGAAAATCTCAGCACAGGACCTAATTCTCAAAAAATCGTTTTTTGAAGATGCTATGACGCGCCACCAGAATTTCTATAGAGGTTAGTACTTGCGTCTAATCTTACTAGTTTACAAAGTAGGAAAGTTTGTTTTATTACCACATTAAAACCGTTTCAAAATAGTGAGATTGGTTGCTATTTTCAGAAGGTTTTGAGTGGGTATGTTAGTTAGGGCGATCAGTACGTTTTTGGCTGTGTTTTGGTTTAGCAATACGGATATTTAGATCTGTTTGTCATAAACATAAAAGCAACTATTTAATATTGTCTACATTTGCAAATTATACTTCCTCATAACACGATGCTCGTGTTCATTTTACATAAATATATGATAACTATGATTTTAATAATTATGAGCTATATTAACCTGTTGTGGAGTTGTTAACTCGTAATATTTCTTTCTTAATTTATTTCGACTTGCTTATTTTGTAGAATATCCAACGTTATTCTATGTTCTCTCTATCAAAACAAATACTCCTTTATTCAATGGTATCAAAAGGATCACTTTGGAAAAGTTTTAAAGCTAAGTGGGTCTAGGCTAGGAGCCAGTTTCACGCGACCAAGCCTAGAAGAATAGGCAACAGACTACGGCTTGGTTCCTACCGTTTCTTCGTATGATATCTCGATGAAGAATACCCATATTATTATCTACCATTAAATAGTCAGTCAAAGTCAAAACAATATTTTTTCAGAAGAGTCGCACATACCACATTAAAAGCTATTCGCGAATCTGTGGCATTTATTTGGTTTACAAATCTACTTCCCATATCAAAGTTTCCCAACACGTCCTTAGCTTGTCCTCAGTGAAGAGCAAGCAAGTTTGTTTGTTTACCCGATACACAATTGACATAACCAGACGGATTTCCGTCTGTTAGCAAAGATCATGCGTATTAAGGACACCCTCAATGCCTCAATTAGTCATTACCTAGGTAATAACCAAATTTTAACAAGGCATTGATTGTATGTTGTATTTATAGAATTCAAAACAACAACGTCGTGGTCCCGACGCGATGCAAACAGAAATGCCCTGTACCCTAAGTCGGAGTTTTGCTACCACATTTCGTCTACCAAATGTTGTTTTCGTGTGAGCACGTGTCTCTCTTGGTATTGAAAATTGATGAGACAACAACTCGTTTCGATCGCTTCTACGTAACGTATTTTTGCCGTCTCATCTTTTCTCCATACAATAGAGAGACAAATAGGCGAAACGAAAACCAAACGTAGATAAAATGTATCACTGACACAAATGAGAAATGTATCACATGAGATGAGACAAATAGGCATCAATACCCCAAAACTCCGTCTCGGGGTATTGATGCCTAGACCCTTCAAATAAATCGAAGCATCACTTGGCGCTAGCAAAATAAATAGGCACAGGTGATCGTATTTCCCCGAACGAATTCTTTCACAAACATTTCTACTACATAGTACTATTATTTCTTCTGTGCTACTACGTCGGAGTTCGTACATAAATCAGTGACTCATGCCTCAGTCGGCAGCGACTCGAAAGTTTGATAATTTCACTTGATTACCTGTCTTGCAACTTGCAAGTTCGACAGTTTCGATTATAAGAGAAATGTCAGTAGGTCAAGTTGTATGCTCACGTATTGTGTTATTGAGTATTTATAGTAAGCAAAGTTATTGTTGTTATTGCAAAGTTAGTTTTTGGTCGCAGGGCGGCAATGGTTTAGACTGGCACAGGATCGAGGTAGATGGCACAAACTAAGGGAGGCCTATACCCAGCAGTGGGTGAAGTCGGGCTGTGGATGAGGATGATGAAAGTTATTGTGTTTTTCATCCATCACAACACAATGCAAACGATAAAATTTAATATAAAAAAATATAAATCACAATTTGTAAGACGAAAACCACACAACAATTATGTTAGAAGAACAACTAGAAATACCGCAGTTTTTTTTTATAAACCTTTTTTTTATAAAAAGGTTGGTTAACTCAGAAAATAACAACGATGATGATGGTGCTTCCGCAAATTATGAGGTGACAATAAATAGCTAACTCTTTTATCTACCTATCTAATCTTCTTTCTGAATAAATCTACTGCTTGACATAATTCCAATGAAACATCATAAACAGGCTTTTTCATATAATCTAGATGATTTTTACTAGCGTCAGGGGCAACTGTTTTTGCTCATACAATTACTTGCAAGACGATAGTGCCTGGGACAGAATGTTTGTTTCATAGGAAAGGCCATAATGATAATATAGTCTTTCCCATATTATAATACTAGCTGCCTGTCCCGGCTTCGCACGGGTGGACATTTATTTTTTAAACACATAAATATAGCCTATGTTACTCAAGGTGAACCTACGTCCAGCAGTGGACTGATATCAATTGATGATGATGATGAAAGAACATTCTATAACGTTTAGGAGCACTATTTTCTAGAACATTTTGTCCAAATCTAGAATTCAGAACCGTTTGCATGGGTATATTTGAGTACCTATTCTAGATAATTCTGGATTACTAACGTTTGGGTGGGAGCATTCCGGATGCTAACCGACTTTAAATTTGATTATTCCAGATTATTCTAGAGCGTCTATGTATGTGCATTCTGTTCTCGTCAAAGTCGAGAATTTTCTGAAAAATCCCTAAGCGATAGAAAGGGATAGACATATATAAGTCCCTACGTGATAGAAAGGGATAGACATAAATTTCGAAACTTTTGCCCCTTAAAAATTAATAACACCTAAATATTGAATATAAACTATCCTATCTTTTAAGTCCGACCATATTTTATGCAGTTGCAAAATTTTTTCGAAATCCGTTCAGTAGTTTCGGAGTTTATCGCGTTCCAAATTGTGACACGAAAGATTTATATATATAGACTAGCTGCCTATCCCGGCTTCGCACGGGTGGACTTTTTTTTAAACACTTTTTTTTAAATACTTATAGCCTATGTTACTCAAGGTGAATATAGCTTTTCAATAGTAGGTACATGTACTAAGCCATTTTTTTTCCAAAGACAATTTTCGTTACATAATTATTATTCATTCATAGTTTTTGTACACATACCTACCTATTGCTAATATTATTATTCTATTGGTATAATGTCTTGGGATGCCCACTTGAGGGCAAAGGCTATCCCTCTCCAATTTCTCCTATTTTGAGCTAGCCGTCCAAGTTGCCCCCGTTATTTCCATTATGTCGTCCCGCCCGCGCCATCGCATTGGTCGGAAAACACTTCACTTTGTTCACTTTGATTCTCTCTCCGATCTTTGTTCTATGGATACCAGAATGAAAATGAAGCTATTCACCGAGTTCCTGCTTTTATACCTAAAACAATCGAACTTTCCAGTAGGTACTTACTGCCGGCAATCGAAAATTCTTGAATATAATGTAGGCATACGTATACCTACCAAATTCTGCGGAAGTGTTGAAATCAAAAGCAACCGTTGCTACAACAAAATAAAGCACAATTCCGCTCGCACCTACCTGTAATAAAACTACATCGTGCTTCTCTTTCTAACACGGAACTCTGTTGCCCTTGTAACGCTAGGGTTGTCAACACGTGTTTTCGAACTACTTATTCATGACGTGAGTATGTGATGTAATACTCACTTACCAGGTAGGGTAGGTAAGCATTGTAGGTATCAACCATGCTAATGGTATTTTTAGAAATGGTTATAAATGAACTAATTAGTCCGGGAGTCTCGGGTGATGACTTTTTTAAGTGTGTTCCACATTTTCCTTTAGCGAGTAAGTCAGTGATGAATCAGGTTGCCTAGAAGTCATTGATTGTTGAAAAAATATATTAATTATTTCGCGCGACCCGGCGCGGCTAACCGGCGAGACGTGTTGTGACAGCCCTGTGCGTTTCCTACATAATAATAAGAGCGCGCCGTCCGAATGTTCCCGAACCGCGGAGTGATTTTCTAGAAGAAGTAATAAGTTCGGGAAAACCAAGCAACGAAAATCGAACCGTGGGTACCTTGGTATATTTGAGTATTCTAGATAATTCTGGATTAGTAACGTTTGGATGCATTCCGGATGCTAGCCGAATAATTTCAGTCTTCGAATTAAATTTGACCATTCCAGACATTCTAGAGCGTTCTTTCCTCGTCAAAGTCGAGAATTTTCAGAAAAATCCCTAAGCGATAGAAAGGGATAGACATATATAAGTCCCTACGTGATAGAAAGGGATAGACATAGATTTCGAAACTTTTGCCCCTTATAAATTAATAACACCTAAATATTGAATATAAACTATCCTATCTTTTAAGTCCGACCATATTTTAGGCAGTTGCAAAATTTTATAGAAATCCGTTCGGTAGTTTCGGAGTTTATCGCGTTCCAAATTGTGACACGAAAGATTTATATATATAGATAAATATATAATGGGGGTCAGTATTCATTGGAGAGGTTTTGCAGTAGCCACTCTTAGCAGGCGGATTGGTGTGAGATACTCCGGAGATGCTAAAACTATTTAAGTTGGCCTGGACACTCTTGGCACGCCTGATAAAATTGCTGTCGCCTAAAACAACAAAGAAATAAAAGTATTATCATGGATTTTATAAACCGTTATAAAAGAAAGATAAAAGTTAATTCACTTTAAAAAATAAATGTTGATAAGAAACTATTTATTTCTTGACATTCTAATCTTTATAAAATTACGTATTTTATAGCGAACTACATTTGAAGCTATTCAAAAGAAATTACTACACTCACTTGTTTTGTTTGGTACTCGCATCATGGTGTACAATTAATTTTAGATGTGATTTTTCCAACCACGATCTCATATTTTTTTTATCATTACCAATCAAAACATTATAGATAGTCTGTTTCGCAATGGCGCATGACGAAAGTCCAGTTTTTTCAAGTTAGAAAGTTACTTCAGATAAGCACATAAAGAGGTTTCGAAATACACTTCAGTGTGGCTTCAGCCATCTAGCCAAACTCTCGACCACAAAGCAAAAGCTGGCACCAAAAGAATTCGCTGCGTATTCAAAACGGCTTCAACATTTCCGTTTTGAGACAACCTTGAGATGAGAAAATACTCGGAAAATAGGCTTTGTGATACAAATTATGTTCAAAAGGAGTTTTGTATATTTTATGAACAGAATATTAAAACAGACCTACTTGCCTAGGGTTTCGGCAGTGAATCTCGCGAAATTATTATGACCTCCTTTTGTTCTTTAATTATGCTTTCAGATAAGAGAGAGGTAGGTAAGGAACATAAAACCAACAATAAAAAATAAAGATATTATTTTAAAAATTATAGTTGCACGCAAATATCAATACTCAGGATTACCTACAAAGATAATCAAAAAGCTACTATTAGCTTTTTGATAATCTTGAGGAAAATTAATAGTAATAAAATGTTGATAACACCTATTCACCAGAGCTCTCCTAATCTGCCCACAGTTCTGCATGACCAAATACCTACCACGAAATAAATAAAAATAACCTCGGCTTTCTTTTCCGCTTGAGCATTTTAGTAGGCAGGTAATGAAAAACATTTTCAAACGAAACAATATTAAGTGCGGTTGCCCCAACCCTCAGATTGGCTGTTCACTGGTAAGGCTAGCAAGGACAATGACTGCCTGTTACAGTCAATGCCCTTTAATTTGTGAGGGTCGTTTACAACAAGCAAAGTTTTTAGGAACTTAGACTTTATTGCACAGCTCATTCGATGGCGAGCTGGTTTATTTATTAACTAATAGGACATCCAGCAAAGGAAACACGAGAACAACAAATTATCAGTCAACATCGTTTTAAAACGAATGTGTCGCTCCAGTGACGAGGATACGACAGCAACAGCATGCATTATAATATTAGCTAATAGAATAAAGGATAGTATAGAGTTCGTGGCGGGTACCCAGAGCTCTACTGAAACAGTGAAAGAAAACATCACGAGAAATAGGGTCCAATCAGCACCGTATACATTTTTTTCCTGTAGATAACCTAGGCTGAGAGGAAGGAGTAGGTCGAGATGCGAGAACAAAGAAGCCTTTTCCATCTAAACTTCTTTAGATCCAAGGAAGTGTTCCTATCAAGAAGTATATTTTACTAGTGGCAAGTTGTTCGACGGTGATCAGCCCCTTAACAGAAGCATAGACGCTGATATTTCCACTGGCGCTGTTTAAATTATCTAGTGTCGATGTGCCCAACCTTCTACCATGATCGAGAATCAATTGGATGACGTTTAAAACCGGTTCGTCAATTAAGCACTGTCCAACCACAGGCCCACAGAGTTTATTTGTATTACGTCAGTCAATCCACATGATAAGGTACCATTTGGAGCATAGAGACCGAGTCTCGCGCCTTGAGCATGAGGCTGAGACACAAATCGCGCGTGGCATATAGACTTTCAAGCCGAAAAGGTCTTAATGTCTGTGAATTACCTCTCCAGCCTTGTGGAAGGCTTAGATTCACGTAGCCTGAACACGTTATATAAAACACAAAAGCCTGCTACTGTCTGTCATACATATCATAACCCCTCAGGAAATGATGGAATCAAATTGATCCTTGAGACATTCGACTGTTCTAATCATACGCATGGTCTCGGTTGTTAAAATTCGTCTTTATTTACGAATACGCATTACATATCGGATTGAAACGTGTAGGTTCAGCTTCTAGATGACACCTTTTCAACCCGGAACAGACTGTCCATTCGTTTGGTGCAGTCGGTCTTAAATTAGATCGAAAACTGACTCGGTGCAACTATTTCAAGGATACGCAGAGTTTAATATAGAATTGAAATGAAACAGGTTAAATTGATCGTTGCCTTCACTTTACGAATATAACAAAAACAACTTGCACGAAAACGAATTAATTTTAAAACATGAATATTCGGCATTCAGCATACGGTCGCTGCAACTCGTAAATATCAAGCAAGATTGCTACCTTTTCAAAATTACCTAAAAATAAAATCTTTTGTAGGAATTCAAGTTGCTAAATCTGCATGCAATGATATGAAAATTGAAGTATGTTGTAGACATCATACATAACTAGTATAGGCGACAACCTAGCTCTATACTTGACTTGGGCGTAGAGGCTGAAAGAGAGTAATGACGTTGTGCTTCAATTGTAGATTCCCTAGACCTAATGTATCGATCCTAATTTAAATTCATAAAAAATCTGTGACTGAAAATCGTAGACTGGGCAAAATAAACACATAAAATCAGAGCTCTTTGAGCTAGTAGAATGGTAGGTAGTGCAAGGTTGGATGGAGGCAGAATATCCCGTGATCGCCAACGAGTTGCACCGATCTGATCAATGTGATCACGTTCCATAATGACGAAATTCTGTCAGTGAGCTATAATATTGACAGAGATGAATGAAGAGGCATCGAGCGGCTTTTAGGCCCTTATTCTTAACCAAGACCCATCTCTCTCTCTATCAAGAGGGCTCAACTGAGAAGTCTAGATCTACAGAAATATTACTTTTAAGATTTGCCGAAAGCTGCGTATTTATGCTGTTGTTGTTTATGTCATAAGTTTTAACGGAATACTTGTTTTATTCCGTTAAAACTTATCACTATTATTAAAATGATTTTGTTTTGTATGCATAAACTAACTAGCAGCTTTAATAATAAACCCGGAATTCCTTCTTTAAGGTATTTTGCAGAAAGTTAAATATAAATTAAAGTAAAACGGCAGTGAGTAGATAGGTACCTAACTAAATAGTTACCTAACTTGTACATTTATGTTAAAAATCAAAGACATAATTTCAATTCTGTGCCAAAGTTGAAAAGCTAAGTCTGGAAAGCTTGACCTTACACAAGCCAAAATCTAATTGAGTTTGAGGAATACATAAAAGCATTTTATGAATGAATAATTTTGCGCGATTTCCTATACCTTCTGCACTGCCTTTTCGGTGAAATTTTGCGAACCGGTTTTTGTTACTAAAGTTTGTTTAGATATTAGAAGATTTGAAAAAAATAAATTTAAGAACGTTCATCCGTAAATTGATGATTTCACACGGCCAATAACACAATATGTGTAATTTGCACAGAAGATAATTTGACCTCATATTATTGGGAATGACCAAAACTTAATCATATGGCAAAAACATTTTCAAATGGTTGTATAGTTTTTACATAAGATTCAACTGTTTTTCCTAAACTTCCGGTTGATGGTCTACGCAGATGCGATACAATGGTAAAACTATAAACGACAAACTTATAAAATTTTACTTTATAAAAGCTAATAACATGTATTAGTGCTTAATGGCAGAATAAACACGATTACTGTAAGTTTTCATTCATGAAAAAAATAATCAAAGGAGTAATTTTTAGCCACTTTTGGAGATATCAGACGTGTTAGTTTATGATGATATCCGAGGTATTTTTGATATTTTTTTAGCCTAGTAAATGAAGAAGTGTACGTTTTAAAACATGTTTGAATTTATTTTTTTATAACATGAATATTTATTTTACTATGAATTATTTCGTATTACTATATAATCGGCGCGGAATCAGGTCAACGCTCAGTGCCGGCCGAGGCCTTTCAGAGGTAGGACGTGCGTCGCTCCCGGTTGCTGCAAGCATGCTGCAAGCCGCAAAAAATGTTATTGTAGTATCGCGAGTTTATAGCGCTACTGGGACGTTTTGATACTTTTTATTGTTTAACAAAACTTTGGTGAGTTTTTTTTAGTATTTTAAAGTAATGGTGTTGCATTAACTTATTAACTTTAATTACCCCTGGTTTTTGGTACGCAAAAAATAGTTAATTATTTTAAATTTGTATTTCTGCTTAATGCATTCATTTTCATTCTTTACTTTTATTTCAGATATGGCTAACAAAAGGCGCTATACAGGCTGTACATCACGAAAAAAAAGTAACAAGTATGTCACCAATTGCGAAAATTTTGTCAAGGCTAATTAAGCTAAAAGGTATGTTACCCAGGGGTTTCTTTTTACAACGTAACATGTTATAGTCAATTCCCATTTTTAACTGACTTCCAATCAAAAAGGAGGAGGTTCTCAATTCGGTTGTATTTTTTTTTTTTTTTTTATGTTTGTTACCGCATAACTTCGTCATTTGTGAGCTGATTTGAAAAAATATTTTTTTATCTGAAAGGTACTGCTTCCAGATTGGTACCATTTTTTTTTTTTTTTTTTTTAATTTTTTTTTTAATATTTGTAACTGCATGCCTCCGTCATTTATGAACCGATTTAGAAAATTATTTTTTTATTTGGAAGGTTATTCTTACGTCCAGATTGTCCCAAACAAATTTGATTAAAATTGGTTTAGCCGTTTGACAATGAAGTCGGTTTCTCAAGTTTTTTAAACTTATAATTATTATTACACGGAGATAGAAGTAGTAATAATTTGCATTATGAAAATCATTATTGCTAACTTATCATAAAAAGTAACAAGCCGAAAAAAAGGTTGAAATTAGCGGGTACTTTCAAAAAGTCATCCAGTCCGCAAGTCCGCACGATACCAAAGCTAGTGTTCGAAGCACAGAGCCACTTGCACCGAGTTGATGAGCTATTAAGATTGTAAAGTAATCAATTAATTTTGTTCGAAATACGTACATCAGTACCTACCTACTGCATATTTTATTGGGACTTATTGCATGCATTACTATATTATTTTTTTTATGATTTAATGTAGTTTCTTCTGAGTTCGCATTATGGTTTCGGTTTCTGACATATGCATTCTTTATCATTGTTTTCTTTCAATTTATTATGGTTACAGGTGCTTCGCCGGGTGGACTAATTGAAAATGATGGTATCACCGAAATAAAATGTCCTAGTTCGGCATTCGGATTAGAGGCAGATATCGCTATTAGCAAAAAAAAAATTTAATTCTGGAAAATAGATGGATCCGTGAATCGGCGCCATGACTGGTTTTATCAAATACAAGGGCAGCTGCACGTAACGAATAGAAATTACTGTCTATTTGCTTGTGTGGACAGGCAAAAATTTTAAATTAAAGACAGAAAAAATAATTACTGACGATACATTTTGGAGCGAGAACATGGAGCATCATCGGCTAGTCAGTTTTTATAATAAATGTCTATTACCCGAAATTGTTGATCCCCGAAAAGCTAGTTCCATGAAACTTAGAGACGATAAATATTAAAATTGTATTTTACACGAATTACATTATTTTGATTTATTTTAACCTAACCTACCTGCCCGTTTTTGCGTAAGTAGGTACTCATTCTACAAAATGTTGTACCTACTTACGAAAAATGAATACATACCCTACTAAGAGCTGGTAAAGTATCAAGGTGATTTATTCAATGCGGCGCATGATACGCGCTCCAACACAGACGGCTGTGTGCGTGCTAGGTGTAACTGTATAGCTAGGTGAGTAAATTTACCCAAACTTGAGTCACGCGGCTGGGGATAAACGCTCTTAAGAAGAGATTTTACACAGCGCAATCTAGCGTCAAACTAAGCTAAGATAACGAACCTGATAGCTGATATAATGCTTTACACCCAGACAAACCACAAACAGATGATTGACCTCAGTGGGGGTCGAACCCACGACCTACAGAACAAGAGGCAGAGCTGTGAGGCCAGTCCTGTAGCCTTGCCGCAAAGATTTGAAGCTGATTGATTGGACTAGGAGTTTGCTCGGTAAACTTCATATTCAGATATGCAATTTTTTATTGATCATAGATATTGATCAAGGAAATCAGCATCAATCAGATTTTTATAAAGTACCAAAAGTTAAGAGTCGAGCGGGATTTTAATCACAGTCGCGTTAGTGCCGAACAGTCCCTAAGAGTTATTCGTCGAGTGTGATTAGAATCCGACGGCGCAGTGGTCAGCGCAGCCCCGTATCAAGGGGAAGGTCGCGGGTTCAAATCCCGGCTCGGCTCTTAGCTTTTGGGAAATTATAAAAATCTTTCAGATAAGCAATATTTGTATCTACCTGAAATAGTGACCTGGTCATGTCGCTAAATTGTGCCCTGGAGGAAACATGCCAGCACATGTTATGCCCTAGCCTAGTGACGACACAGCGAAGCGTGCCAACTCGATTACGTAATATTGCAGTAGCGAACATCGCTTCATTCATAAGAGCCCACCCACAACCCAAATGCCCCGCTCAGCCCACGCGCCGTGTTTGAGGATCACCCATCCCCCCTAGAGATAGCAAGAATGAACTGAAGGGGAAATTAGCCAGAATTTATGTATGTTGGTAACTATCTGCAAAAGATCTATTACATTGATATTTGAAAGGATAAATCGTTCATACACCAAATGAAGCTATCAAAAGATCTACACAGACCGACACACACCGTTGAAAGAGCCCTGTCTGTCTGTGTGCGTTGCCGTCCGTCGTCGTCAGCTGTGCGTGATGTTCCGCAGAATCACGCAACGTAGGAAGCCAGCTTTAGGTATAGGTGGCTGACAACTGTTAAAGATTCTCGAATGGCGATCTCGAACCGGAAGACAACGTAAGACGCCCCCACAATATACCAATGACATTGTAAAGAGCGCGGAAACTCGGTGGATGAAAAGTACTGGATCCAGAATAACCAAGCCATAGTTTGTTGGCTGTTCTTCTAGGTTCTTCTAGGCTTGATCGCGTGGAACTGCTATCTAGACACCTAGCTTTAAGACGTGTCAAAGTGATTATTGTGATACAACTGTCTAAATAAACTTTAAATTTGAAATTCTTATAAATATATCGGTAAATGGTGGTGTAGGGATTTGAAAAACAATGTTGAATTTATGTGAGATAATTTTATTAGTATTTTGGTACTCAAGTAGGTACTTACCAGCTACCTACTAGCTGACTTTTTGTGTTCATTTGATTTTAATCAGAAAATACAAAGCTTATAAACAAAATGGATAAGAGTTACTCAGTAATTAAATAATTAATAACTTAATTGGTACATGCATAATTTTATCATTATTATGTAAATATATTATGATTGTTTTTATTAAGTTCCTACCCAGAGTTTTTAGGTAAGTATAAATCATGTCTGTAACCTATCTATTTCAATGAAGAAAAGGATAAAAATATTTAACCTCTTGTAGAGGGGAAAATTTACATGCTAGATTAAAAAGATTGTTTTCTTGACTCTTCTATGTTTCTTTACATAAGGTCAAGTTCAAAATTTAGCACAGTGTATTCACTAAGATAGGTAATTCCATTTTTAAAAATATTTTAGTGCAACCAATGGTTTCCTGACACCAAAAAGCAAAGTAGCAGGGAGGCGTAGGGAGTCTTAAAAGAAAGAAAGAAAATACATTTATTTGACATAAGTAGGTATACGTAAGACAAATACAATGAAACACACAAAACACAGAACGGACAACTGAAGGCAGGCAGGCAGGCTACCTATGAAGGTAATCATACAAACAGAACTGGGCACAACCAGTCCCGTCCTGTGCTGAATGGTTAGAAAGAAAGATTATGTCAAATAGCCTGACTCAGCCTGTCTCAGTCTTGCGGTTTGTGTTCCCCATTCAAGAACTTTTACTCCGGGTTTTTCCATTCTGGGCCCTGTCAATTGTGCCATTGCTACTTCCAACTTGCTAAAACCCAGTTTTATACAATAGGTACTGTTAAATTAATCATGACTTTTATAATGTAACAATCAATTGGATGATAATTTGCAAAATAATATTAAGTAATTAAATTGAAACAATGAAATGGTCACAGGTCACAGGTGATGAATGTTTCCTGAACTTATATAATGTAGGGCGCCCACCTGATGGACCCACGATATCGTTTATATCGCGGGAAGTTGTAGATGGAAAGGGCTTCCTGGAAATGTATAGGGAGGCCTATGTCCAGCAGTGGACTCCTACAGGCTGAATATGATGATCTACTTATAACTCTTAAGGCTGCCGGTGTGGTGTACTTTGTTTAGTTACTATGATGTGTATAATAAAGTGTGGGGATTAAACCCACAACCTACAGTCTAGACCGGATAACTATTATCAACTGAACTGAGCCGATGAGTTCAGATGTTTAAGTGTCGCCGCACACGGGCATTCAGCCACAACCACAAAACGCCGCCACCGGCAGAATTCGTGTAGTTTTCATACATTTTATATGGACTCGCCGGAGAGCACTGGTGGTTTAGTGGTAGCAGCCTCGCCTTCCGATCCGAAGGTCGTGGGTTCAAATCCAGTCGTGTACCAATGAGTTTTTCTGTCGCAAAATTTATGTGCACTATGCCAGTACTTTCAAAACGGTGAAGGAAAACATCGTGAGAAAACCGGCGTGTCGTAGAACCTAAAAAAGTTCGAGCAACACGTGTCAAGGATCACGCAAAAAGGGCCCGCCAGCGGCCTACTTGCTGAAAAACCAGACCGCACATCAAGTGCGGATGATAAAAATTTGCCGAATTGATGGACTCGCCGGACACGGTTGACGCCGGTAGCCACCACACGCTACAAATCGTTGCTATACCTATAAAATGTATGAAAACTACAGGAAATATATGCCAGTGGCGGCGTTTTGTGGTTGTGGCCGGCGGCCCGTGTGCGGGAACGCTAAAAGTGATCCTTGTGATTTACCTGACTAAATGACTTACACGTTTGAGTAGTGAGGCTAGTCAATATGGCAATGTACCATTTGTGGTAAATAGTTAGCACTGAAATATAGGTAGATGGATAGAGTGGTCGGAGGTCATCTATCTTTTTTGCTATCTTCCTTGTTTTCTTTTAGTGCATACACAAGGGGTCTACTTGGTAAGATACCTAGTCTATAATTTAGATTTTTCTATGTGATATTAAGTTATGCATGAGCTGGGTCTTTATTTATTTAACTTTCCTTACATAAGAGTGTTTCAAAATTAACTACCGTTTAAAAAATGCTTACAAAATGTAAATTTCTGGTTAATTGTTTATGCAACAAGTTTCAATTAGTACAAATAAAATGGTGTCAATTATTCATTTAAGTATTTAACATAAGGTTTGGAACAACCTAGGAAGCCAAGTTCTTAGACCCAAATAAACTAAATTTTAGGAGGCAGGAAAACGTTTTTAGGCTACTTAACTTTCTAGTGCTTTTATTTTATAAATAGACTGTTTAGTTATTGATTATTTGTAATTTCCTACGCAGTAATACTAATTATTTTAAAGAACTAAGTATGTACTTTCTACTGCCTTTTATTTGAAGTATTTGCAGAATATTAGGTATGTTTTCTTTTCTTATTTAAAAAAAAAAACAGTAAAACTTTCAATCGTAATATTCCTGCAGAAATTTATGCTTCAATTATGCAAAAAACAGGACAGAAATGAAACTAGCAAGTTACAAGTTGCCACTTACCAACCATTTTAAAAAACATACAATATTTTTTGTTTGCCCAACTTGGAAAAATAAAATGATAACAAAGTATTCTTCAGTGTTTCTTATTCTGGGATAACTAAGTTCAGTACCAAACAGGTACTTTATAAAATCATAAAACTTATTTTGGGAGAATGTTTACATGATTACACCACACTGCCGGAGCCAGGAACTGGCTAGTATTACTCATTATCATTATATGAGTGGCTAAGGGAGGAAGTTGGGTTTTTTGGGTCTATGGGGAAAGCAAGGGGATTTAGAAAATTAAAAATTAAAGTTTTAGAGAGCCTTACCTCGGCCGGTTCTGCATGTAGTATTGCCCGCCGAAAATGAACGCCATATAAACACCGACATAGTAAAAAGCCACTGTCCAGTTCTCCGTCATCCATTTCCGATAGTCGTTATGAATAAAATCACTCTCGAAATCGAAAATGTATGAGTAATTCGGAGTTATGTCCAAGTTGTATGTCATCTTTGCAGACTCCATTCTCGAGTCCTAATTACCGGGCACTGGCTGGAACCGCACAGTCCGAACACGTCCTACAACGTAACACTGATCATCACAGACGAATTTAACCTAAAAATTTAACAGGATACCGCCGGAACGTTAACACAGATGACCGAAATGTCAATATTGGAAGGGCGGCGCGCGGCAGGCGTGCTCTCTTCGAGATAATAATTTGAAGAATGATCGCGCGATGCGGTCACGTTGACTATTTATTCGCGGTGACGAAACGACCGTCGCGTCGTCGGTTCCAGTTTGATTTACTTCGCTCGCAAGCAAAGAGGAAAGATGAATGAACTTGTTTGAAAAATCACGCCACGCCACCGTGCCTGCGTCTCGCATTCATTTTCTTTTGACAGTTAAGGTGATATCAGACGGTTCATTTTTTGTTCATTTTCACCTTTCATTCGGTACATTTCACTCGAAATGAAATGTCTGAACAAAAAATGAAACACGAGTGCCGAATGAATTCATTAGTGAACCGATCCAACAGTGTTGGATAAGGTGATATCAGACGGTTCACTCGAATTATTGTTCACTCGAGTGAATGCTTCATTTTTTTTTCATTCTATGTTCACACGGCTTAGACGAAATGATACAGAAATGAACATTCATTGTTCTTTCTTTTAAATATGTCATCGAATGAAGTCGTACGTCGGTGGTGGGTGCGACCATGGATTGCAAGAAGAAATCCGAATGAACGTTCTCTCAGTGTTCAGACCGTTCATTTCTCGTTCATTCGGAGTGGGAATGAAAGATACCGGATGCCAATATCCAACACTGTTGGATCGGTTCACTAATGAATTCATTCGGCACTCGTGTTTCATTTTTTGTTCAGACATTTCATTTCGAGTGAAATGTACCGAATGAAAGGTGAAAATGAACAAAAAATGAACCGTCTGATATCACCTATATTGGCATCCGGTATCTTTCATTCCCACTCCGAATGAACGAGAAATGAACGGTCTGAACACTGAGAGAACGTTCATTCGGATTTCTTCTTGCAATCCATGGTCGCACCCACCACCGACGTACGACTTCATTCGATGACATATTTAAAAGAAAGAACAATGAATGTTCATTTCTGTATCATTTCGTCTAAGCCGTGTGAACATAGAATGAAAAAAAAATGAAGCATTCACTCGAGTGAACAATAATTCGAGTGAACCGTCTGATATCACCTTTAGCTAAAACCCGTCCCCTCCCTCTACAACATCTCCCCCTTCCAATCACCCTCAGTGCTGCCGACTCTAAAATTGCAAATTATCGATTATCCACGAAGAATTGTCGTATCTACGTTATTCATTTTTGATTAGAATGTAGAAATTCATAAGTGAACCAAAACAGCTAGCAGAATTAGCAAGAGCAAGTTGAAGTGGCAGTGGGCTGGTTATAAAAGAACGGGATTAACCGACAGCTGTTGTTGGGGAATAAAGGTTCCTGAATGGTGACCACGAAGCGAAAGACAGAACGTAAGACCACCCTCCACCTGATGTAGAGGTCATGGAAAGTTTAAAAAGTTAGTGGGTGGATGAAAAGAGATCAGAATCGTTCTTCCTGGAAATGTAAAGGTTGAATGGGATTATACTTGCTAGCTCACCATGTGGCCTATAGGCCCGTAGGCTATTACATATTACTATTTTATTTCTATTAATATTATATACGTCTTCCAGGTACGTGCTTCGCCGAAATATTTTAATCAGGGTGAGAAATAATTTGCATGATGGAAGAATGCATTGATGGAGTCCGTTTATTCAACTGAAAAGTTTAAATTATCGTTAAACAATTTATCTATAATCGTACATCGTACCATTGACTAAATTTTCTTATTCCCCATCACTATCTCCAGTGTTGCCACAGTCATGGCGTACCGTCTGAAAAACTAACTACAAGATGTCAAAGTCAAATCACTTTTGTCAAGCACAGACACGAAATTTTGTGTACGCAGTCTATGAGTCTAGTCTATAGGATAGCCAGTTAATCTGTTTGACGATGACGTGTTATCTGGATTCAGGATTGGCTCCTGAGGAGGGAACTCCTCAACGGTTAGAAAGCAGTCACGAAATTTTCTTTAACTGCAGGTAGGTACCTACGCCTTATAACATAATAGCCGGTGTTTAGTTTTACCATGACATGGCTTAACCTAGGTCTCGTCTCGACCTACCTAACTACACTAAAGCTCCAAACACACGTTTAATAATTTACATTTTTATAACATTTATCGTTGTGTGAATTGTCCACAATATTTATTTATTTATTTATTTAACAATTAAAATTTATAAAATTTAACATTTCGATACGCATACAAATAGTTTCCACAAACTTTGCAGCATGACATCACCAAAGGAAAACAAATTATACAATCTAGTGTACATTTCTGTAAGTAGGGGTAACTTGGGAGTTTCTATAGTGATAACTACTTCTGTGTTATTGGAAAATGAGTACAT
This sequence comes from Thera obeliscata, assembly GCA_947578465.1. Lineage (NCBI taxonomy): Eukaryota > Metazoa > Arthropoda > Insecta > Lepidoptera > Geometridae > Thera > Thera obeliscata. Next base: position 12,707,645 of record OX387912.1, on the reverse strand, counting down.
GTAGAAGGCGGGTTCTTGTCCAATATTCAAAACTCTATGGAAGACACCAATGTCTACCGGAAGTCGGTCTCCTGACTTCAGCCGCATTGAGTTTCCTTTGAGGTACTTTGTTACTTCCGGTTGGTAGGCCACCTCGCCTTGTAAAATAGTTAGAGTAACGTTTCTGAGATCTTCCGAAATATATTTCTCTTGTTCGAAACCTGTGAAAAACAAGTTTTTAGTAACATTTCTTATGGACCCTTTAAAATATTTTTACTTTCAAATAAACCGACTTGTCAGCTCTACTTTTTGACCGCAGCGCTTTTTATTCCTTTTTTTCATGAAAATTGTGTCGACGTTGGCTTTAGTCGGAGCTATATTTAATACCTTGAAGTTATCCCCATCATCAGTAAAGAAGTCCACTGCTGGACATATCTAGACTCGGACCTCAATCATTTTCCAGGAAGAAAGAACGATTTGCATGCTTTCTATCGATCTATCCCACGATCTTTAATAGGTCGTCGATGCATAGGGTGTAAGAGGTTCTATGCTAGTTCGTGCTGTGCTGATGGACGACATTCACATGATTCTTTTGACTTTCGACCTGCTTCTAACCTCTATTCTACGTTTAGGTGCCTACCTTTACCTAAGTAGTAGGTAGGTATCTAAAATCAAATACATGTGTCTAATTAGTAACGTTAGAACTTTAACCCTGATTTAAATTGATTTACAAAATAATTTGACTACAATAGGTACGAGAAATGGTAGTTCTATTTAGCATATTTGCTTGTTAAAGGTAGTAGTATAGTTTGGTCGGAACCTAACCTACTTAGTGTGCATAAGTAGATATAGGTACCTACTTCTAAGTTAAATTCTCTACAAGACGTGTAAGCAGGTATTATAGGTACGTAGATAGGTACTACGGCCAAAACAGAGTTCAGATTGCCAATCGTAGCTAGCAAACTAGCTAGATCATAAGTAAGTACCTATAGATAGATAGATAGATAATTTTTATTTGGCTCAAAACACAACTTATAAAGAAAACGAAACAACAGAAAGAGAAGAACATCGAGTAAAGGTCGGCTACACCAGAAATCAAATAAATTATAGTTTAAAAAACTAAAAAAAACGCTTTTATAACTAATTGAACTAAAAAGTTAAAAATAAAACTAAAAATCAATTGAAAAATTTATATTATTGTACAAAAAAGCGTGGGTGCTTTTTATAATAACTTCAGATATACTAAACTATTGATAAAATATTTACAACAACCAAAATCAAGCACCCCACGCTTTTTGTACAATAATATAAATTTTTCAATTGATTATTAGTTTTATTTTTAACTTTTTAGTTCAATTAGTTGTAAAGCGTTTTTTTTAGTTTTTTAAACTATAATTTATTTTTTACTTTTTTTTTATTTTTCTTTTTTTTTTTTCTTTTTTTTCTTTTTTTTTTTCATATTATTGCATTGTCATCGACCTTTGACAGGTGTGCAAAGTTTGAATCAAATCTGATCGATCAAAGTAGGACAAAATCGAGCTCAAAGAGGTCGGTTACATACATACATACATACATACAGGTGAAGCTAATAAATGCGTTATAAAAAGAAAAAAAACATAGAACACGTACAGAAACACAGAAAGAAATACCACATAATCCTAGTTCTAATGTTGAAAAGGGAAGTATCACCTCTACTTACCTGGAAAATCTGCATAAAATATAACATCGCTGTAACTATTCCACGAATGCACTTCCTTCTTCATTCTCTCCAAGTCGACCCTCCAATCTAACGCTTCAAGCAAAGGCAGGAGATATGACACCTTCTGGAAAGGACTCCATTCTGCTGCCAGGATATCCACTCTCGGGTCGAAAATACGTTGAGTAAACCTGCCATTCATGGAACACCACACGTCCACATACACCGAGATATTATCTGACAGTATCTTCCTATCGTTCACTTTGAATCTTTCAGCATCATCCGCCAGATTTTTCTTCAAGCACCTTGCGTATTGGTGAACCATATCCCCATGCCGTGTCCAGCGCTCGTTTAGGGCGTATGTGTGTGGGTCCATGAAGAATTCATTGTGGTTTTCGTTGTCGACGATTTTTACAATGACGGCGTGTGTGTCCCACGTGTGGACCATCATGTCCCAGGAGTAGCCATACAGGCCGTTCGTCCAGTTGTTGTAGCCCTGAAAATAAACAGAGACCATCCAAAATGTCCTTTACTAAAGATTTCATGAGTTTGACGAGAAGTTACGAACACAAGAAATACCTAAGCGGCGAGAGCTTTTCACTGGTCAAACACTCATGATACCTAGATGACTGGCCTCTAGCTCAGTTGGTAGTAGCTCTGCCTTCTGCGCCGTAGGTCGTGGGTTCGATCCCCACCGAGAACAAATATTTGTGTTGTGAACATAAATGTTTGTTCTCTGTCTGGGTGTTATATTGTATTCTAAGTATGCATTTACAAAAAAAAATAAAAAATGTATATCAGCTATCTGGTTCCCATATTACAAGCTCTGCTTAGTTTGTGGCTGGGTAGTGTTGTGTGAATTGTCCACAATATTTATTTATTTATTTATTTACCTACCGAACAGACGCAAAAAAATATGAAAAGGCACCTTCAGGTATAAAGTCTTTGGCTATTTAGTATCTCTGATAGATCTGTTGAAATTTTGATATTGGAAGACACACAAAAGGAAAAAAATGATCTAATTCCTCGTAAGCAGACTACCAAGATTTCACTTACTTGAGTTATAAAATGTGAGAACGGTAAAAACGCTTGACTCAGCACATGGAATATAATAAGATATACTGTCACTTTACTTCTATCTCCAAGTGCAGTAGATTTTTTAGCGGATTGGTTTCCTTTTCCATTCATCTCCGATATTTCATTCGCAGTGTCTTTATTTGGTTTATATTCATTGTTTTCGCTTATTTCTTCATATAAATCTTTAACTTCTGTTTTATCCTTTTCATTAAATTGGTCATTCAACAAGTAGTCATCGATAATATCAATATCATCAGCTTTGATTTCCTTTTCGTCTATTATGGCACTTTTCTGGTTTTTCTGAGAGAGTGACATTCTTTTACGAATGCTTCCTTTAATTTGAATCAATATTGCTGTTAATTTCTTGGGCCAATCAAAGGGATAAAATAATGGCATTGTAGCAAGACATACCCAAGGAAACATGCCTGAAAATACATCAAAATTCCAAATTGAAACAATAGCTTACAAAAACTAAAATTCAGAAACGTATGCATTGCAGTTCAGAAGTAGTCATTCTCAAAAACTTTAAATGGATTGATAGAAACAGACAGACGAACCTACAAGACCGGAATGGACCTACAAAACCTTAAAGACGGGAATGGACAGACGATATTGGACGTCAATCGATAGTGGAAAACTTTCTACAAGTGTAGGTATGTGACTTCTTCAGGCTGGTAAAGATCATAAATCCAAATTTTAAAACTAAGACACAAACAAATACAAACCGATCCTGAACAGTCTGCTGTTCATGAGATGGAACATCGCGCAGAAGACCATAGCAACATTCCTAGTCACTGAGCACATCATCCAAAGAGCCACGGTTAGGTCGAACACGAAGACAAACCAGTGGACTATCAGGTAGTCTGTCTGGGGTACTGTCAGAACTAATCTGCAAGAAATATAATTTATTATTTATCTAGCGAATAAAATACTTTACCACATCGAATCAACCAGATAATTAACTGATTACTAGCAGACTGACATAGAAATGGGAGTGGTGCAGAGCAAAGATTCATGAGGAGACGCGGACGAAGCGTAATAATATCAAACTGGCATTAATGATGTTAGAAACCCAAACAAGACTTGAAACAATAAAATAAAAGTCGATGGATTAGGCCATGCAGCTGTTGGGTTCAGAAAAAATAATAAAAGAACTACCACATAGTACATACTTGAAAGGCTCAAACACCCAATGCTCACTGAGGTTCTTCACTGAATACCCAGTCAGCCACTCAGCGGTTCCCTTCTTCAATCCAGCCATGAAGTACAGGATGAAGAACTGGTATTTCAGGATGAAGTAGTTCCAGTAGGGAACCTCGTGTTTTAACTTGGAGGGGTCTAAGAAGGCATCTATTGACCTGGAATTTTATAAGCTTGAGCGGAGATCTACTTTATTCTATTCGACTGATTAATGCGAGTGGAATATAAAAAGCATACCTACGGAATTTTGCAGAAGATTTGAGTGAAATCTAGGCCTAACGACAATTGAACGCCGCCAGGGCCGTCTGACCGCTCGCTATGACCACAACATTTTGAAATTGACGACAGCGGCCAACGGTCTACCCTAGTTCAACTAAGATGGACGGAATGTGATCACAACAAAAAATACTTTTCGATTAGATGAATGTTTTCCAAAAGAAGCTCTACAGCAAAAAAAATAAAACACAGTTATTATTGCAGCCTTATCACCAATAGCGATCCTTCTTTGTCAACCTTCAGCCTGCAGCCCTTTCGCCTTTTTACTACTATGTTGTAAATTTACTACTATGTATACTAAAATGTTGGTCCTAAAAACTAGAAAATTGTATAAGCTAGCACACAATAAAATAAAATAAAATTAATAATAGGTAGGCATCATACCTAACGATGCTAATTGCACCCACCGTGTATAGACGCGTGTCAGCATAAGCCACACATACACACACTTTTTTTTTGACAGACTTGCAATGATCGTGTTTTTACACATAAAAGCAAGCTGCAATGGCGATCAGTTTCAGTATAGGGTTTTACATACATCCGCACATACTGCCACAAACTTTTACAGTACTGTATTTGAAAGCAAGTTAGGGCTGTCTAGGTAACTAACCAGTAGCAGCCAGCTTCAGTGCAGGACAGCAGAAGAGCTACCAGTCCGAACAGGTAGCTGTGGTTGTTCCAGTAGCTCTTCTCCACCAGCAGCAGGTACCAGTAGCAGACGGTGAAGGTGGCAGCACTGGCACGGAACTTGTAGCCTAGCATTATGCCCATTGCGCCTGAAATTTATAACGATTCTCGCAGAATGTAATCTAGAGCTTCTTTTTTTAACTACCTCAGAAGCTTAGGAGTAGAAGTCATTTGTTGAAAATGCCATTAACTTCGGTCACAAATTTACTCACGAAACACTTGCACGGATGGTAAGTAAAATAATTTAAACATGTTAAACCGACTTGATGGCCAAACTATACACAATTCTGATGGAATTTCTATGGGATCAATGTGGAAATATTAGGTACTTCTCAGATAAAAAAGTTTTTTTTACAAATCGTCTCTTATATGACGTAGAAACAAATATAAAAAAGTAAAAATAGAATTGAGAACCTCCTCCTTTTTATCTGAAGTCGGTTAACTACTAAACAACTGATATGTGAACAAAAAATTACCAAACCAAAGACCAGCGTACACGGCAGCCATGGATGGCATGCCCATAGGCTGGATGAATGGTATCAGGGGAAAGTGGCAGGTCTTGGGATCCCCCCACCTCTTCTCCATGGAGGCACCTCCTCGCTCGTCGGGAATATCCAACAGCATCGCTAGACCTGGAAATATAGTCGGTTTTAAAAACAGAGAAATAGTCATTTTCGTTTTCTTGGGTACAGTGATTAAAAATAATACCATGCGGTTGAGTAACTCGATGGGCTGCACAGGAGCCTAATTCTCGGGCCGACCGAGATTTACAATGTCCCCTAAATACACATTGGCATTGCACAACCCCGCACTTTTTCTACGTTTTCCGTATATCGTAGCTGTCGAGGCTTTAACGATGATGTCGTTGATGAATTACTCAAGGAAATCTACCATTCTCTCTTCGAAAAGAAGCACTCAAATCAAATTGCAAAATGATCAGAGATGTGCCGAGAATTAGGCTCCTGGTTTTGCAAAGTCAATGGCATAGTGTCTTGGAAAATACCGTTTCACGAGTTTGTGCCTCTAAACCATGTCGTAATTAATATATCTTGTTGATAATATAACGGCCTTTACTTACCAAATAGAATTCTGGTCACTGCTAAACTAGAAGAATCCCTGGGAGTGTGCAAATAGTTCGTAATTCTGGAATACGTGGTTTCTTCAATTTTGAACCCGAATTGTTTGAAGAACTTGTGGTTCAGAGCATAATAAATAGTTGAAAGTTTTTCACGCATTTTATATTTCTGAAAAAATAATTAATTTAAATAGGTACCTACACGGTACACCCCTCAAATCTTAGGGACTATTCAAGACTGAGGACGTTTAATAAGAGTAGGTAAGGTAGCCAGGGGCAGGTCCGAGAGCTTATATTTACAGACGATGGTAACTACTGTAAATTAAGGGGTCTTCGAAATTTCCTTCCAAGTTCTTACCTCACCGAGCTAACTCAAATGAACCCCAACTGAAGCGCGACTGACTAAGTTCAGTGAGAATGGACCTGATCCATTCTCATATTTCACAAATGAATAACTACATAATGTGATTATGCAAATAATAGTCAAGTTAGATGATGTGTGAAGATGCTTGCGATTTTTCCGATTCAGTGAACTTGTGCGAAATTGTTTCTAAATAGAAACAATACCTACACAAACATTATCAATCTACATATATAACCTACCTACTACCTACATTATATTTTCATTACCTACCTTTCAGTGAAATCACTGGCACTAGAGGCTAAACATCTGTATCCCTCAAGCTGATGGACGCTTAAGGGTAGTGCATCGTAGGGCACGTTCCTGACGTGCGTGACCTACGAGGCAATCCTTTGTTTTAGGCGATGGTTAGCACTTACCATCAAGTGGCCCAAATGCATGTTCAATCAGCTAGTTCGTTAATAAAAATTTGTAATAAAAAGTGAAATAAAAAACCAAAAGTTTTGTGCTGTAATCGTTTATTTCTCCAATACTACAATATCCAATACATTTTATAACATTTAATTATTGTCAATCATACATATTGAGAATTAATTCAACACTGCTAACATTTCTAAATATAACAACAAGATTTACGATATAATAAATAATTTCATAGGACACGCTATATATTCAGTACGATATAGGTACATAATTATGGGACACACTATGTATTCAGTACGAAATTGTACATATTTTTATTATCTTTCAAATTCAGTGTTAATGGTGTGGGTCAAACTACATTATTAGGTACGCTTCAGGATCGCAAAACAAAAATTAATTTGTTTGGTATCGCAGTCTATTCTAGAACACGTTCTAAGCTGCATAGACCGGATGACTCTAAGATTTTTATAATGTCCCAAAAGTTAAGCGCCGAGCGGGATTTTAAACCGCGACCTAGGATGACCCTAAATTACATTTCACATCATAATTAATTGACATTTGCAAAATATTAACTTAAAACGGAGTTGAGTTCAAAAAAATAAGTGTACAAAATGGTTTCTTGAATTTAGGTATCAATTATGCACAGGTTTTTATTTGATTTGAATATGTTGGCATTATGTTTGACACGTTACATCTTAAAACTAATTAATAACTTAAAATACACAAGTATTCTCTACGGGTAAATACGATTAATGAAATAGGCTTTTGGCCTTACTTACAAGCGTTACTTAGGTGTGACGTACTGCTTTAAGTTCGCCCTGTCACTGTTTGACATTACCGGATGGTAAGAGATGACAGTTGCTTAAACGCTGATTATCTTTTAACGCTTGTAAGTACAGTCCGGCAAGTATAACTTGGCGGGTCTGAAGCTAGCCGTTTGGCCAATCTTCCATCAGTCATTGGCCAATAACGATCGAACAGCTCACTTCAGACCCGCCAAGTTATACTTGCCGGACTGTAATGAGGTTTTATGTGTACGGTTCGCATACCGGACAGTTTTGCAAGCACTGCATTTTCTGTGCAAAAGCGTGGAAACCAGCTCGAAGGACCATTGATGTATGGGACACCAAGCATAAAGATGTTGGTAGTAGTTTGTGCATGTTTTATTTTACATTTTGGCTAGATATTAATGGGTCGCGAGTTGAAAGTTGACTGGGCACGCCCGCTTGGTTTCCGCCACGCTTTTGCACAGAAAATGCAGTGCTTGCAAAACTGTACGGTAGGTGGACCGTACAGTTTTGCAACCGTACATTGTTATTGTTGAGGTAACCTGTTACATTTTCATATTAATCTTGCTCTGATTTGATTGCTACCTCCAGGTGATGTTGATTCCAAACACAATAATTTTTAGAAATAACTTCTTTGTTAGTTTGCATTTTGACAGTGACAGAGTCCGTGACATCGCCAAACCGGCTCTGTCGGCAGACCAGCGTTGGTTGCAAATGTAGTATTCCTCTAGTTGCAAGCTAACCAACATTATTCTAAGGCAGAGACCGTTTTGCGACGCACAAAGCTCACCTCTGTAGTTTTTTGATAAGTAGTTAAGTTTAAATTGTTAGTGCGAGTTTTGGTTGCCTCGCAAATAAATTTTTATTCTTTCTTTCAATCAAATTTTGATTGTCTTATTATGACCAAATCTGAGTGGCATAGGTCTGCGCTTGATTACCACGCGATCAAAAAAACCTTGAATTTTCCAATTATAAATATTTTTATAGCAAACCGTAAAATTCAAAAAGGTTCGTAAAAGTATACATAAATTTATAATATGGCACGAAATCTGTGCTATGATCAGAAGGTATAGATATATTTTTTTCTTGACCTATCCCGTTGATCTGACAGTTGACCTATCAAGTGATTAGATAGGTGTGTACTCACGTGATGTTACAGGTGATCACGTGATCAAGTGATCATGTCGCAGGTAATCAATATGCGTGATCTGTTAGGTCAGAGGTTTATAGACAGATAAAATGCATATTTTTTGCTAACTATTTGTCTGGAAAATTCCTTCAGCAAACAAACAAAGCAAGTAGTCACCATTTAAAATAATTGAATCAAATGAGAATTATACTTGCGTATAAGACTTAAAATAATTATGTATTTAGGAACTTCTAGATACGTAATTACGAATTTAATTCTAAATCATATAATCTCCTTACTGTAACATAAATCTGACATCACAGTTATAAACTAGAAATACGAATACAAAATTGAAATAAAAACATTTTTTTGTGAACGACTTTCGAAAATCATGAAAAATATGAAAGTAATATGTATTGTATACTTTGACTATTATGTCTTATTTACGTTTTTAATTTTGTACAGAGTTTCAATAATTTATTTAAAATTTAACATACAATAACTTTTGAAACTATCATGGTTTTAAACACTATTTTTATGAAACAACGGGATATTTACCATGATAGATATGATATCAGTTCAACCGTGATCATGGTGCATGCAACTGTGCCGAAATATCGTCAACTCAACAAAATTTAATCATGGTAAATATCCCGTTGTTTCATAAAAATAGTGTTATATTTCAAAATGTTCATAATATACCAAAACAATTTTAAAGTAACAACAAGTTTCAAAAGTCTCGATAACCCAGATAAAAATTCTACCAAAAAATTGTAAACATCAAATATTGACTAAGACACAAAAACTCATTAATACCTAACGAATCAAATAAAATTAAAAACAGTCAACTACAAAAACAATGATATAATATGGCTCTTTCGAGATCACTGGTAACCAACAGGTTCAAGATATGCCTCAAATTTTTGATAAAATAATGATCTCATTGAAAAAAAAAACATTACAAAAATGCATAATTATATGGAACAAATGGGTATTTATCGCTATTACCTATTACCTTTATTATTTTTGAGTCTGCCCGCGACCACGGCTGTTGTTACACGGTCGAAACGTTGGGAAATAATAAAGGTAATCGCGATAAATACACGTTTCTTCTGATGCTGACACCGATACGGGACCCAATTAGGCTTCAACTGAATTAGAACTATATTTATACACGTGTTTAAACACAACACGGATAAAAACGTGTTGAATTTAAACACGTTTTTATCCGTGCATAGACCAAACCCGGCTATGATTAAGTGATAAGCTAATAATGGCTGTATCATCCCACAAATAAAGTTCAAATTCAAAAGGCGGCCCAACATTGTAGCGTGGATCGATGTATGACGTATATTTGCAATATTCAAACTATGTATGACTCCAGACGGACCAAGATACATTGGTCACAGAATACAATACTCAAAATCGGAATGTGACATAATTATATAACATGAATATAAATGGTACATTTATCTTAAAGTAAATAAGATCTTAAAAATATTAATCAAAATAAATAATATAACTACAAAATGAAATGAGCATCTCATCGGTCTAATTGATCAAAAACATTCAAAATTTTTTTAGTATTAATAATGGTCTATAAACAGCCATAAATGATATTATTATAGATTAAAATAAATAATTCTAAATATTAAATACGTAACGTTACAATCGGACTGGTTTTCAAGAACACCTATTTAAACTTGCGAGGATTTGGCAATTTGAAGCTGTAATTTTCACTATTTTCCTTGCTATTTTATTGAAAAAACTACGTCGTACAGCTTACTACTGATATTAACTTCAACAATACAATACACATGCAGTACTCACATACTGCTTTTTATCCTGGGATATTAACTGGAGATACGTTCCATTATGTTTAGCTTTCTACTGGTATCGTTCTACAGCTTTATTACTCTAGAAACTTTCCATGTTGCGTCAGCTTTACTGATATTATTTTTATTAACAATTATATTGACCATGGTTTACCATGAATTGTTTATAAGAATAATATTTAATAGAACGATAGTTTCAAGTGGTATTGTTCAATGGTCGTAGATGACGCCTCCAGGTCCGGGGAGCGAGGACTTGCCAGCGAGGAATGTGTCGACTGCTCTGGCGGCTTGGCGACCTTCGGAGATCGCCCATACCACGAGGGATTGGCCGCGGCGACAGTCTGGAATAAACAACAAAATTGTACTTTCTGATATCTGGTTTTAAACTCAGTAACTTGTACTATGGGAAGTAGACAGCTCATAAAATCCCATTAAAAACAATATTGTGGATAATCCACACAACACTATCTAGTCCAGTCTAGTCTAAATTAAGCAGAGCTTGTACTATGGAAACCAGATAGCTGACTCGTAGAATACCTTATTTTCATTCCTGTAGTGTCACTAGTCATTGGGGAATAAAGGTCCTCGAATAGCGACCACGAACCGGAAGACGAAAAGTAAGGCGCCCACCCACCAGATGGACTGACGACACAGGAAGTCGGTGGATGGAAAGGGCTCAGAATCGTTCTTCCTGGAAAGGTGTAGGCGAGGCCTATGTCCAGCAGTGGACTTCTTCAGGCTGATGATGATGAATGTCACTAGTTCTTTTGAACCAGTGTGGTGAAATAACTAAAGTAACGCCTCAAAAGTCTTACCTCCAGCAGCGAAGACATTGCTAATAGGCGTTTTGTACAGATTCGATTTCTCAGTTTCCACGTTGCTGCGCGCGTCTAGCGGAAGATCTGAAATTATAGTTCTATTAGCATTTGATCTTACTCGTAAAATCCTATTCCTTACATTACCTAACCTATTGCTATCTCACACTAATGGGTAATGAAAAACCGAGAACAACACAACACATACAGTGCAAAGTACATTCTCGGTTTTTATACATACATAAAATCACGCCTTATTCCCATGGGAGTAGGCAGAGATCACGGATTGCCACTTGCTACGATCTTGACAAACTTCTTTCGCTTCATTCACTCAGGTTTTTATAACAGATATGAAAAAAAACGGTAGGAACCAAGCCGTAGTTTGCTTCCTGTTCTTCTAGGCTTGGTCGCGTGGTACTAGTACCTAGACTCACCTAGCTTTAAGACATTTAAAAGTGATCCTTGTGATACCACTGAATAAAGAAATATTTGACTCTGACTTCAAATTTATTTTAAAAAATCCAAAACAACCCTGCTAACTTCATATTTTTTTTTTTAAATAAAATCTTCTACCAAAACAAACAAATCATCTTTAATTAATCAATTACTTGCACGTCGTCGTGTTAAAATAAATAAATGATCAACAGTTAGTTTACTGACGCACCTATTAATCGTTGGTAACGGTTTATTTACCGAAATTCAATGTTTTGCGTCATTTGTAAACACTCATCAAACTGTTATAAAATTACTTGTTTTACCCCTTATTTGTAAACACTCTCAAACTGTTATAAAACTCTCATACTGTTAGGTAGCGGCACATAACTTTAGCGCTGACCGTTATTGCGCAGAAGTCAAAAATAAGGTACCTGAGGGGGGCTAGCGGGATGAAGGGCGGGCGGGCGTAGAGCTGATTGGCTCTCCAGTCGCACTCCGCTCTCCGTACCAATAGGACACTCTGCACACATCCACACATCCAGTGTGCGTGACATGGGCACACACGACGCATACACAGTTATCCCCTCCGCGTATCACTCAGCGGTTAAGTTATGTGCCGCTAGTTATAATACCTCGTTACTTTCGAAACTTCCATGAGCCATGAGGATAATGCTTTTGACAGGAGTTAGGCTGGCTATTAAACGCCCGATCACAACAGCCAATGGACCATCTTAGAATCTAGTAAGTAGTAGTAACAAGTAGTAGTTGTTACCGAGTTGGTTGGCCACGTATCTCTCGGGCCCGAGGAAGCCCATAGCCAGTAGCACGAGCTCCGCCTTGTATATCTTGTCGGTGCCCGGCACTTCCTTCATCTCCCAGCGGCCGCCCGCTCCGCGCGTCCATTCCACTTCCACTGCTGATACGCCGCACACATTGCCTTCGCCTGGTTTGAATGTTTCAATAAAAATAAATATTTTGGACATTCCACCAAACTAAGCCGAGCTTGTAATGGGAACCAGCTGTTATAATACTTATATGTTATTTATAAATAAATACTTTGAATACAAAATAACACCCAGACCGAGAACAAATCTATGTTCAGTACTACTGAAGGCCTACCAGAAACTCTGTCTGGCTCTGTCTCTTGCTCTGGTTTTGAGTCTGTGTGTGTGTTGACTAAATAAATCCTACGTCAAAACGTCACACACACAGTGCACTTACACAGACTCAAAACCAGAGCTAGAGACAGAGCCAGACACGAGCTTGAGGAAGGCCCTACTGGTGTCACGGAAGACCAGCGTTATAGTGGCGCTCGCTATTATAGCATACGGTCAATTTTCATGTCATTTTTACTTGTATAATGTGGCATAAAATAAATAAATTTTGATTAGATTTTGAAATATTTGTTCTCAGTAGGGATCGAACCCACGCCCTCCAGCGCAGAAGGCAGAGCCACTACCAACTGAGCTGTGAAGGCTGTCAAATGGTACATTTAATAAGAAATAAAAAGTTAAGCTGCGTGCACATGAGCATATTTCAACGTGACGTCAATCTGTTTCCAAGCGAGGTACATACTAGGTACCTACTATTCATTGCAATAGGTTGGCAAGTACATAGTATGTTATCATGTCATGTAGAAATGTCCAGTTTAGTAACGAAAATTCATATACTTCATTATATTCACTTATCATGCATTGGTAAATTGGTATGTGCATTTTGGCCAACCTTTTTAATTGATTTCGTTTGTAAAATCGACAGTTATACGTACCATCGTCTAAGAATTCCTTGGTGAGTGTTGAGAACTTTCTGGGGTCATTACCGAATTTCACTTTCACTTCTTCGTGACCGTAATCCACTCTAAAAACAAAATTTGATATTAAACATATTATAATTGTAAAATGAAACTAAATTTATCTGATTTTCAGCTAGTACGGAAAATATTCTTGTAGTAGTTAGTTCTTGTAGGAGCTCTTTGTGAAGGGCACGTCTGGGGAAGTACTACCACCATGCTTATTTCTGCCGTGAAGCAGCATTGCTGTGTTTCGGTTTGAAGGGTGTGGATCGATTTACAGGCACATGTGCCTCATCTGTATGCCTCAAGTTGATGAACGCAGTGCAGTGCATCATAGGGCACGTTTTTAACGTACAGTCGGTTGCATTAGAATGTATACAAATCGTTACTTTCAGGGTAGTGTCCCAATCAACAGATTTCATGATTTTTGACTATTTTGCTCACAACCATGAAAGTTAGTAATAGTAGGTATACATTCTAGTGCACGTGACCTGAGATGACGAATGATAGTGGTGAGTGGAAGAGGAGAACCTGTTGTGCCGATCCCACTTAGCGTGGGATAAGGGCAGGAATATGATGATAGTATATACATATATTTGTATATTTGTTTATTTCTCAGTGCACGTGACCTGAGATGACGAATGATAGTGGTGAGTGGAAGAGGAGAACCTGTTGTGCCGATCCCACTTAGCGTGGGATAAGGGCAGGAATATGATGATAGTATATACATATACAGGGTTATTCATTATTAGCTGCAAATACTCAGGAATTAGGTTCAACAAATAAAATAAAAAATATTTATGAAATGATTTTTTTTAAGTTTTGTTATGAAAATCCCGAGAAAATCGATAAAGGAATCATTGGCGCCTGACCTATTTTGGCCTTTGATCCGCGCCCGCGCGCCGTGAGTGACACTCTGCGTTCAGTCACCGCCTGGGTGGGTCATCGTCCTGTTCTCCACGGCAATTATTATGCAATAGCCGTAAAGAAATTAATAAAAATAAAATTTTGATACAAAAACTTGAAAAAATTTTTAATCACATTTAAAAAAAATAATTTCATAAATATTTTTTATTCTATTTGTTGAACCTAATTCCTGAGTATTTGCAGTTAATAATGAATAACCCTGTATTTGTATATTTGTTTATTTCTCTCACTTAGACTAAGGACAAGGATAACATTAGGTCTAGAACATTACATCTTATAACTTAGCCTAAACTGAGAGCTGGTACCCAAGGAGGTTTCAAATGAAAACCTGCAGATCAGATCACCAGGCCCGTTTCCCACGTCTCGATACATCTCAATATTAGGGTAGGTAACTAATGCCATCTTATTTTTATAGGACTCCACCTCGGTAACTAAACTAAGCCAAGGCCTGTATGATAGCATACCGAACATGATAAAGACCACCGATAGTGCACGTGACCTGATTAGAGAAATGTGTGTTCTGGTAGTTACCTGAAGACTCTAGGCCACTGCGGCCACGGGTTGTCGTTCCCACGTGTAGTCTTGGGTTCAGGAAGGATCTCGAAGGTGGTAATGCTTCTCGCGCCCTGACGCAGAGACGTGGCTATGCAGTCGCATCTAAACAAATACAAAACTGCTACAGATCTTAGGGGTTGAAGGAGCGATGCTACCCCTAACTCCATAATCTACTTTTCTGGAGGATGATGCAACAACAAACTCATGTACCATATACTTGTTTATTTGCATCAAAGCTACAGGCTCACACAGTGTGGGCCGGGAGAGACGACTGGCGACGCGACACCAAAATCATAAGAAGGCATTTCGGTCATTTTTGTTCACGCGTATAATATCGTAAAGATTTTTTTAATAATGTTGTTATTTGTGGACCAGTACATTCTTGTTCTTCGCGTTGAGTTCGAAGAATAGAGTCTGCAATAGCTATCCATTCTTTCCTTCTGCCTTGAGGAGCCGACCGGCTCCTTCTGCCAATTTTCAACCATCGCACCATTAGAATAGAGTGTACATTAGCTTACCCGGTATCACCGCCGCCGATGACCAGTACATTCTTGTCCTTAGCGTTGAGTTCAGGCGCGTCCTTTTGCCTTGTGGAGCCGACCTGCTTCTTCTGCCAGTTCTCGAGGAACTCCATAGCGAAGTGGATGCCGTTGAGTTGGCGGCCCTTGAGCGGCAGGTCACGTGGCCAGGTCGCACCCATGCACAGGACTAAGGCGTCGTATCTGTGGTAGTTTAGGGGACCGGTTAATGTACGGCCAGTTAATGTACACCCAGTTAAAACGAATCCACTTTTTTTCTAGCGCGTTTTGTTTATCTAGCGATGAATAATTGCTCGAAAGAGGATAACGCCTTTGATTTCGAAGAAAAAAAAAAATTTTTTTGCCGCGGCACGCTCGCTCTGCTCGCTCGCCTTGTGCGTACATTTTTATGTTCCAACTTAACCTAACTAATCCTAGTCGGATCCGCCCTATAAAGTATCAAGGACAAGCATAAGTCTAGTGCCAGAACAAAAAAGTCAAAAATCCACGTTTGAATTGCTACAGTGTACATGTGGCTTAACTGGCATCGTAAAAACGGTGTGTACAATATCATGATGTACATTATCGCCTCAAAAAGGTTTGGAATTGAATTAAGTACCATTATTGTAAGATTTATGGCATGTCATGATGAGGGATGAAAGTCATGTGACTAGGAGAGTGATGAGTATGAATGTAGATTGATATTTGGGTAGGTAGAAGTAGGCCAAAGATGGATAAGATGAATTGTGTGAAAGATGGCAGGGAGAAGAGGAGAGTAGAGATGACGGCTGACAGAGGGGAATGTCAGAAGTAAAGATGTTGTGTCGATTCCACATGAAGTGGGTGGTATCTTTTTCTTATCAGGGTTTTGATGCAGTTTTCTCCAATTAATTCTTTGACTTCCTTAATACGATACGATATGACAGCGACCTTTTCTTTGTTCTGGCTCACGTAACTTATTCTTAGCCTTCCTCTTCCCCGTTTTCCTTCAACCTTTCCTTAAATGATGTTATTTATGTAGCTGTCATGTCATAGAAGATGTCCAAACATTTTTCCTCTTCGATTTTAGAGATAATGTGGGATAATATGATGGATTGGAAAATGATGTTAGTAACTAACTCATTGGCCAGTTCAGCAGCGGAGATATCCTTGCCGACGTCGACGTTACACTTGAAGGCGATGCCTTCCGCCGTGAGGAGCGACACTCGTCGCATCACCACCTCCTTGCTGAGCTTCATGGTCGGGATGCCGTACTGCAGCAGGCCGCCGGGACGGTCGTTGCGCTCGAACACTGTCACTGTGTAGCCGGCCTGGGGATAACAACACTAGTAATATTGTGGATTTCAACACAACACTATCTAGTCCCAAATTATACGATGTCAATAAATCTGTAATTCAACGTTTAACCCTCAAGGTTGTAAAATAGGGAATAGGGGATGAAACCTCGGCCATAGCTAGAACTTATACAGGGTTATTTATTATTAGCTGTAAATACTCAGGAATTAGGTTCAACAAATAAAATAAAAAATATTTATGAAATGATTTTTTAAAGTTTTGTTATGAAAATCCCGAGAAAATCGATAAAGAATATCCTTTGAAATCATTAGCGCCTGACCTATTTTGACCTTTGATCCGCGCCCGCGCGCCACCGCCGTGAGCGAAACTCTGCGTTCAGTCACCGCCTGGGTGGGTCATCGTCCTGTTCTCCGTGGCAATCATAATGCAATAGCCGTAAATAAATTAATAAATATAAAATTTTGATACAAAAACTTAAATCAGTTAAGAAATTAAATTGATTCGGCCAAACCAATATTCACGACCCAAAAATTAGGCCCTGTCAGTTTGACATTTAATACATTTAATAATGAATAACCCTGTATATAAGATGAATCAAAATAAAACTAAACTAAGTATGAGTCAATGTTCTATGGATATAATGTACTCTCAAACTTAGCATTCTTACCTTGTTGAGTTGATGTGCACACGCTAGTCCTGCTGGTCCAGCGCCGACCACACCAACGGTTTTGCCGTTTCTAACCTTGGGGATCTACAGACAAAAACAATATTATGATTTAATTTTTGAAACAACAATTTTTATGACCTACGGGATATTTACCATGATTTAATTTGGTCAGTTTTGACTTTTGCACAGTTGCATGTAGCATGGGGCTCAATTCTAGACCAGTGACTTTTTTATCACGGTAGATAACTAGATATATATGTATCACAAGAACTGTAAAATTCACTAAAGAAACTGACAGTTCTTATGATACATATCTACCGTGACAAATAAGTCACTGGTCTAGAATTGAGCCCATGATCACGAGTTATACTGAAGTCTACAAGTAAAATCGGGAGATATCGGGAGTCAAAACTCACAAAATTTATCATCGTAAATATCCCGTTGTTTATAATAATAGATAATATGATTATTTGATCGAGTATGTAAAATAATTATTTAATTTTGTATGAGTAAATAAAGAAATAATTAGTTACTCACCTCAGGTTGAATCCAGCCCAATTCGAATGCGTTATCGATAATAGCGCACTCGATGTTCTTGATAGTAACGGGTGGCTCTGAGATGCCGAGCACACAGGCGCCTTCACACGGCGCGGGACAAACGCGACCCGTGAATTCTGCAAAGAATAAATAAATAAATATTGTAGACAACCAACTGTTTTGGGGGCGCTTTTTTGGGGCATTATAAAATCTTTGTGATTTCCTTAAATTATTAATCACTATAAAAATCAATAAAAAGTGTAAAAGATGACATGGATAAGATTGAATACAGAGATGACGGCTGATAGAGAACATGTTGTGCCGACCCCTAAGAGATAAGGGCAGGAAGAAGAAGGTTAGGACAAATCCGGGCATGGTTATGCCTCACATGAAAAGGTTTTTAATTAAAGAGTAATCACTCACCGGGAAGGGATAATGCATAATCAAAGAAGGATGACTCATCTGGCCTAATGTTGCCTCAACGGAGTCCATCTTGCAACTGTACTGATCCAAGGTATTTTTGTATCGTAACTGCATCGCGACCGAATCGCGTTTGCATCGCGACTGAATCTGGTCCAGTGGGCGCGGGCACACAGCTAGCGACTGCTTCGCGTCTGTATCGATGCTACGCGCGAGAGCATCGCGACTGCATCGCTACAAAAAGTCGCCCGTGGGCGAGGGCCCTAAGACACACCGACAGACACGACTCACCAGGGAAGTTATTAGTCTGCAGCAAATGGTACAGCGCCTCCTTCCAGTTTCCTTTGAATATGAGATCGTTCCACTTGGGGATGATGTTCCCCAGCGGACAGCCGTGTCCGCTCTGACAGAAGGGCACCCCGCACTCCATACATCTGGCCGCTTGCACCCGCAAGCCCCGACGGACGTGTTGCGGGTTGTATATCTCCTCCCAGTCGCGGAGGCGTTGTTCGGCGGGACGGTACATTGTGGTCTCGCGAGGGTACTTTATGAAGCCTCTGGAAGGTAAATCAAACATCGATTCGTCTTCTTCATATCGTGTCACTGGTTATTTTGGAAAGGATTTTCAATACGCGTGCGTTTTCGAATTTTTTAGATTCTACGACATGCCAGTTTCCTCGATGTTTTACATCACCGTTTGGGAGTACTAGCAAAGTGCACATATATTTTTAAAAACTCATTGGTACATGACTGGATTTGAACCCACGACCATGGAATCGGGAGGCGGGGCTACTACAACTAGGCCACACCAGTGCTCTCTGCTATAGGTAGACTATAGAGGACAGTATAGAAGCTACAGCCAGCCTTCTCAATCTAAAATTCTGTCCTAGGCACTACAACCACCCCGTAAATTTGCATTTGTGAAAAAGTTTCTCCTAAAACCCCTTCCAATGATTTAAAAAAAATCTGTGTGTGTCAGCTCCGACGCACGTCTGGAGTTTACTCCATTAGTACGATTGTCAAAACAGACGCAACAAGCTCAATAACATATAGATATACTTAGTCGCTTTGCAGCATACTCTATACCAGTGCAGCCAGATCGTGCGTAGAGCGTACCCCCACTATAAGATGTTTTGCCATCAGTAAGAGTGAGAGAAAGCATTATAAAGTATAGGCAAAGTAAGGGTACACACTATCCACGATCTAGCTGCACTGCTCACACCAAATTAGAAAGTTGCGCACGATAGGTTGCGCACCAAAAACGTAACGAGGTCATTCGTCCAGTAGCTTTTACTCATCACATTTTTCTCATACCGGGCGCCTTATATCAAAAAACCGATTCTTAAGGAGTAAACTGCAAAAATGCAAATGATTTTAATTCCCTTTTCATACAAAACTCACCTAGTTTTATCGAGAACCTTCTCCAAATTCTTCTTATCAAGTTCCACGTCTCTCACTGTTTCTTCTATATCCAAGACTCCGTTCTCTCCATTAGCATCGACTTTGGGAGCTGACGGCAGTTTGATGGCCATGGTCTTGAGAGCGCGTTGGTATTCGTACGGGAATACTTTGATGAATTGCTTGGCTGGGGCTGGCCAGGTTTTGAGGAGATCAGACGCGATTATGGATCTGGAATAGGGTAAAATGATTTTAAAGAGGCTACACCATTGGTTCCCAACGTGGTCCAAGTGGACCCCCAAGGGCCCACGGGAGACTCGACGGGGGTCTACGATGGCGTGATAAAAAAATGGGGGTTCACAACTCGTAAGCGGGGGTCCACAAAAATTTATCTGTTTTCGAAAGCGAATAACTAAAATTTTGGCTTCATCTAAGAATTAATTAATAAACCAATCAATTCTCATTTTCTTTTCCAAAACTGTTAATTTGTGGTAAAAAGCTCAGCCGCAAAACAAATGTCCATAGTTAGATCCAGTCTCCATAATTTTTTGTCATCTAGGAATATAGTAAAAATGCTGCAGGGCAGGGGGGGTCCACCGGAACCAGCAAAATGTTGAAAGTTGTCTATGAGAATTGGTTGGGAACCTCTGGTCTACACCAATACACAGGTTAGCTCTATGTTAAATTTCATCTCGATTCGTCTGTGATTAAGCCGTTAAAATGTAACAAACAATCACATTTATTTTGTATGTCTGTATGGGTACGATTTCAGTGAAACTATTTTTTGTATGAAGAGCTATGTTTATCCGTTATGTATGAACCTAAAATTGTGACAAAATAAAATAAATTAATTTCCGTTTTGTACGTTTACACATTTATAAAAAGCTGAAGCAGTGGGTGAATGTGGGCTGATTAGAAAAAAAAATATATTGGAAAATCCATACAACACTATCTAGCCCCAAACTAAGCAGAGCTAGTATACTATAGGAACCAAGAGACCAAACATTAACGAACACCACATATCTGTTCTCGGTGGGGATCGAACCCACGCCCCCCAGTTTAGAAGGCAGGTCTACTACCAACTGGCTGTCATGGATAGGGTAGTAGAATACTACTCACCCAGTATATTCAACGAACTCTTCAAGCAGCTGCTTGACTACCTTCAGATCTTCGTCCAGTTCTAACGGTAGCAGTTCCACCATTTCCGGGTTACATTTGATTTTGAATGAACCGTCCACGTCATTTACATATGCGATTCCACCTGAAATCATTACATCACTATGTAAGCAATAGGTACTATTGTTATCTGTTTATTATAATTTAATACACAGTTTATGCATTAATTATAATTTAAATTACTATTTCCAGAAATAGTAATTTAAATTATTATTTCTGGAAAAATAACTGAGCCCTCTGCATCTACAGACTACCCGCAACGTTTATGTCGTTGGGTGGAAAGGCGTTCTAAGCTGTCTTTCGGTTCCTGGTAGCATTTTAAGAATAGTTCCCCGCTACGCACGTCGTATCGTAACGTACTACACGTCATACAACACAGCTTGGATAGGTATTAGTGTAGCTACCTAACTACCTGTCCAAGCAAATTTATGTTTATTTCTATCTTTTATGTTTAGTTTTTAGTTGTTTTTTTTTCTTCGTACTGTTACCTATACCTACTAATCTGTAAAACGTGTTTGTGGGTCAAATAAATAAGTTTTCTTTCTTTCTTTCTTTTCTTTTATATTGTACCCTATATTCTTGTAGATAAGGTGCATTATAGTTACCGCTCATGCCGGCCGCGAAGTTCCTCCCCGTGAGTCCGAGTATGAGCACGGTGCCGGCCGTCATATACTCGCAGCCGTGGTCGCCCACGCCTTCCACCACCGCGCTGCAGCCCGAGTTGCGGACGCAGAACCTCTCCGATGCTATACCCCTGCATGACACACAAAATGTATAGATATACTGAAACAGTCACACGCTATTGTGCTATTCAATTTAATTAATTTTATTTTCTTTAGACAATACAGCGGGCTCGCAATACGAAGAACAAAAAAATCGTGGCACTTTTCAGTCGATCTGCCGAAGAGGTGTCGGTTACGTGGCAGTGTCGCATGTTCATTGATATTTCCTTCCTCAAAAATGTTCAAGCCCGCCTAAAAGAATTGAATACTTCAAAAAACGCCGGTCAGATCACGATTCAATAGCGCTGACCTGGAAATAGTTTTTGTTGTACGCACATCCCCACTTTTTATGCTCAGTGCTTTTAAACCGAGACTAAGAACAACTCAAGACTCTTAAAATAAATCTAAGGAACTACTCCGAGGCCTTATAATATGGACTCTTGACTATGTCTCAAATCATCATCATCATCATCATCATCATCCACAGCCCGACTTCACCCACTGCTGGGTATAGGCCTCCCTTAGTTTGTGCCATCTACCTCGATCCTGTGCCAGTCTAAACCATACAAATATGTCTCAAATATATTTTATTTATTCTTATCATAAGAATAGCGGCGTTTGCGAAGTTTCCCACTCGATTACAAATTTTAATCGATTGTTTATTGTTTAGCAGTTAATTACCTGAAGTAGGCTCGTCCGGAGGTAGCTCCGTACAAGCAAACATTCCCGACGATCACGTTGAGATGAGATTCGAACGGAGACGACTTCGGCGGGTAGATGATCACTTTACCGCCTGATAGTCCTTTGCCTGGAATAAATAAATAATAATAAGTTCGTAATCTACTTTGGTGACGAAGTTTTTGGGCAGCTCTAAGGTCTAAGGCAAGTGGAGTGGAGTGAGTGGAGTGAGTGAAGTTTATGTAAGCGTACGCGAGCGAATTGCGTTTGGCAACTCGACATTTTTATCAGAACGAATTCAGTTCTTTAGTACCTAGCCGCCACAGTAATGTTCTTACAAAAATTTTGAAAAAAATTAAATTTCACAAAATATCAAAAAACATCCCTGTTTCACCACAATTGCATTGGCTACCTACTGTTACGGCGAAGACTCTTCATTGATTAAAACTAGGACTTCTTGTTTTACTTTATAGCACGGCAAACGTACATCTACGCATTACGACGCCATCTTTTTCCATCCCGACTAGTGATGTGTTTCATCGCTCGGTCCCAGTAGGGATGTCCTATTCCCAAAACCGGCTGACAATACCTATAATATTGTGATGTATCGAGGCCGATAGACGGGTCTGGTGACCAAATCTACAGTTTTAATTTAAAACCTCCGTGGTACGAGCTCTCAATTTAAGGTAAGCTATTTATTCTTGTACATAATATATGTGAGAAAAACAAATAAAATACAAATGCCGAAACAATGCTTTAGTTGGAGTCGATCCTAAAGCATAATTATAGTTTTTATCAGAGTACTAAGAACGGCCGTGTGGCTGGAAAAATATCACCAAAATACACACATCAACATTATCTAGAGATATTCCATTTTGAATTGATTTTCAGATTTTTCGAGATTTTGTTCCTACTTTAATTATAATTAATAAATAATATCAAACAGTTGTATTTTATTATTATTAATAAACAACACAAATAGATTCTTGCCATACCTAGTATTTTAAAGAAATAGTTTTCAGTTTTTGTACAAATCAACCAAAAGTTGAATATCCCTAAGCAATGTTGATAAGTGTACATGAGCATGTGCTCTTTTCTTTATACAATTCCAGCTGCTTTTTCGATAGTCGATAAAAACTTGCCTTCTTGTGCAATAATATCTTACCGACATAGTCATTGGCGTCGCCCTCCAGCGTGACCGTAATTCCCTTGGAGAGGAACGCGCAGAAGCTCTGTCCGGCAGAACCCGTCAGCGAGATATTGATTTGCGTACCGTCTGGGAGACCCGAGTCGCCATACTTCCTGGAAATATTCTACAGATCAGCAAGTATCCCTTTGGAGTCGTGAAGACTACCATGTCGTTTGATGGTTTTTCGTAAGGGGGTTTACCTATAAGTCACTTCCGATCAGCTAACTTCAAGCTATTAAACATTTAATTTAAGATAAATAATAAATAAATATTGTGAACAATCCACAGAAAACTATCTAGCACCAAATTAAGCAGAGCTTGTAATATGGGAACCAGATACATACATACTTATATATATTTTTTTATAAATACATACTTAGCATATAATATAATACCCAGATAGAAGAATATAACAGTACAGAGAACAAACATCTGTGTTCACCACACAAATATTTGTTCTCTGTGGGAGTCGAACCCACGATCTACGGCACTGAAAGCAGAGCTACTACCAACTGAGCTGAGAGGCCAGTCATATACAGATCAGATGTTGACACATACAAAATTTAATGGGAACTTATTCCGTGCTGATGAAAAGTTCCTGGTAGATACTCACATAGCGATATGGTAAGAGAGTGTGGAGGTGAATGTGCGGTCTTCATTAGTGATGTGCATCGCGATGTCAGTGCGCGTCGCGCTGCCGTCGATGATGGACGCGCATCGCTCGATCAGCTGGTTGTCCAACCGCTTTTCCAATTGAAAGTCCTGTAAGAAATAAATGAAATATAAAATGATGAACGAAGTTTTGTAGATGCTTGTATTAGATGTGGTTTTCTTTGAGCTCCCGTGGATTAGCCTGCTCAGCCCTAGTCTTAGTCATAACCAATCGATTAAATCTATCGTTTAGAAATAAAGAAACATACATAAAATAAAATCACGCCTCATTCCCATGGGGGTAGGGAGAGATCACGGATTTCCACTTGCTACGATCCTGACATACTGCTCTCGCTTCATTCACTCGCATAACATTCTTCGTATATGCTCGTCGGTTTAGGATACTCCTGACCTGGCTTTTTTCTAAAACATCCGCTATCTCTAATCATCCAGCAGTTCCATTCAAATAAAGAAAAGTTAAATTTATTTCAATTTGCGCGATCATCATTTAGATGCTTGCAAGCGGATTGGTGAAGTATATTGTTATGTAAGATAGAGGCCCATACCCTGGAGCATTCCTTTGATTCCAGTAGGGATACGTAGCCCAATAGGACATCCCTACTGGAACCAAAGGAACAAATATTTGTGTGGTGAACTCAGATGTTTGTTCTCTGTCTGGGTGTTGTATTGTATTCTATGTATGTATTTACAAAAAAAAAATGTATGTATGTATTATATCAGCTATCTAGTTCCCATAGTACAAGCTCTGCTTAATTTGGGGCTAAATAGTGTTGTGTGAATTGTCCACAATATTTATTATTATTTATTAAAGGAATGCTCCATTACAATTACAGTACATTACCTAGTGTTAGCTGGTTTTGGGAATACCCAAAACCGGCTAAAACTAGGTAATGTACTGTGACCAGCATGAATCATTTAGTATAAGATATTGATATTTACCTGAGACTTGGAGCCCCCAATAATGTTGACCCCGGGTCGCATGTGCAATGCGTTCTTCAGTATAAGGCTGAGGTTCAGCATGCGCGCTTTAGGGTTGTCATTATTTTCGCGCACTTTCAGCAGATCTGTGCGACCTATCAGGTCTTGGAACTTACGGACGCCGACATCTGCCATGTGTTGGCGGACCTAGAAAAAGCACAAATATCAATTAGACTCTCGCCTGTATTCCTAGGAACGATAAACATTAGATGGAAGTCTTTGGGGGAGACCTTTGCCCAGCATTAAGACGACATAGTCTAGAAGAAGTCCAGACTTTCTCAAGACTATGTCGTCCTCAAATCAGTCAAATCAAAGTCGAGTCTCAGTGGACTGACTTTGATTTGACTGTACTTGGCTAGAGATGTTTTTCCACGGTTGCCTACAGGAGTAAACCTAGTCTAGGACCAATTTGGTCGCTTAGAACCAGGAGACGGACTTTATATCCCGAAAAAGTAACGGGAACAGGGCGAGAGAAGCCACGGGCGTCCGCTATTATTCAATATTTACAACCAAACCTGTAACCTTTAGCTAGCGCATAGCCTACTTTTTCAATAAATAATTAATTTAAAACCAAGATCTTACCTCTTCGGCCAACATAAACAGATAGTTGATGACATGTTCCGGTTTGCCCGCGAACTTCTTGCGTAGCACCGGGTCTTGAGTAGCGATGCCGACGGGGCACGTGTTGAGATGGCATTTCCGCATCATTGTGCATCCTGAACAAATAAACATTACAGACTCTTACCTAGTAGTTAGCCAATTTTTATATATTCCCTTTGGTCTCAAACATTCCACCCTGTAACCATACCCTGTTTGCATTTAAGGATATAGTTTGTTATTATCATGTTTTTATTTTTACTTTCCTTGTATTCGTAATGAAAAGCACAGTGTTTACCTCGGGTGATAGACTTATTTAAGCTATCACCCTCGCTATGCTCTGGCGCCAAACCCGTCTCGGGACTCAAAAACGTGACTTTCAATCCTCAGGTAACAATGTACTATTTCAGCTCATTACTAAGTGGCAACTTCCGGCTCGCTGCACGAACCAAAGTTGCCCCTTTCCGCCGTCGTCGAGCAGACACATCGTATACACACCACGGGAAGTAATATACTATAGCTTACCTAGAGCAATAAGTGGAGCGGTACTGAAACCAAACTCGTCAGCGCCCAGCAACGCAGCCACCATCACGTCGAAACCGGTCCTAATCTGACCGTCAGCTTGGACCACAACCCTGGAGTAAAAATGTTACGGTAAAACTTGACCGAGAAGCTAGAGAACAAATATGTCTAATAAGTAATTAGATATATTCACACCGAACCTAGTTTTTTGTTCCAACGCCCTCACTGAATTAAGTGGTTCGGTCGTTGGGACAAAAATATCCCAACGACCCCACCGACTGATTAATAATCTTTATAATGTAGAAGTAGCCGTAGTTTTGTAGTAGTTACTTTTGGGTAGGCCAAGGAAAAGATGAAATGAACAGTATGAAAGATGACACGAATAAGAAAGAAGTGAATACAGAGATGACGGCTGATAGAGTGGAATGTTGTGCCGAACCCTATTTTTTTTATGTAAAAGAGAGACAAACGAGCTTACGGCCCACCTGATGGTAAGCGGTCACAGTCGCCCATAGACATCAACAACAACAACACCAAGGGTGCTGTCGTCGCCTGCTCTGGAGGAGTTCTTTAGCGTTTTCTTGAAGCTGTTCAAGTTGTAGTTACGAGGGAAAACGTCTGAGGGGCTCTCATAAAGTGTGATAAGGGCAGGAAGAAGAAGTAGTACCTGGATCGTAGGTCGTTGAGCACCAGCACCTGATGTGTCTCCGCTAAGCCAAGCTCAACGTTTTTCTTAAAGCTATTCAAGTTGTATAGAATGAGAGTTGCACAGAGAGCCATGGAGCGTGCCATGCTCGGCATCAAACTTATAGATCGAGTTCCGAACTCCGAAATCCGAAGACGAACGAAGGTTCAAGACGTCGGAGATCGGATTACGGAGCTCAAATGGAGTTGGGCAGGACACATTGCTAGGCGTGGTGATGACAGGTGGAGTAGAACAACAACCGAATGGTGGCCAAGAACCGGCTACAGAAGCGTAGGGCGCCCTGCAGCAAGACGGATGGACGACATAGACAGGGTCGCAGGGCGGCAATGGTTTAGACTGGCACAGGATCGATGTAGATGGCACAAACTAAGGGAGGCCTATACCCAGCAGTGGGTGAAGTCGGGCTGTGTGATGATGATGATGATGATTCAAGTCGTAGTTACGAGGAGAACCTCTGGGGGGTTCTTACAAAATGTGATAAGGGCAAGAAGCTGAAGTACCTGGATCGTAGGTCGTTGAGCACCAGCACCTGATGCGTCTCCGCGACGCCGAGCTCCCACGGCAGGCCGGCGCTCTTGATGCCGGTCCACGAGCTGGCACCGGTGCCGCCGTCGTGGCCCGATATCACTATGTGCTCCGCTTTGCCCTGACAAACAGACACAACACTTTCCATCATACAAATACAGACAGTCATATCATCAACTAATGACAGCTTATTGCTGTTATTAGCTTACATTTTGTGTATGAACGTCACTGAGCCCAGTCTCCTGCTAGTCTTTGTGAAATGAGCTATTCTACGAGAGTTGATACTACCACCAACCTATTTATGCCAATAAGATATACCAATTCAGAACTTTGATTTTCAACCGATTTAAAAACAGTATTTATAATATATTTTAGTAATATAAACTGAGTTGAACTTTTATTTCTACTCCCAGCCAAAAGTCTTTCGCAAGTGATTTTTCCACCATCTCTCAAAAGCAACTAGATAGTCTCTCCAAAACTATCTTGATCAATCTTTACTTTAAAAAAAAACAGTTGTCTGTAAAGTCGGTTCACTGACGATAGTTGAACGTGACAACGTCATACAGCTGTCCACGCGGACGCATCGCTCACTCAAGTAGGAGAGAGACAGATGTCGAACGCTGCCGAACGCGGAGGCCGTGCGTGCCTCTTTGTCGCTCGTTCCGCGCTCTCGCTTGCACTTTAAGCCTTAAATGGCACGCCTCAAAGCGAGGTAACGCCGCATGAGTCATGTTTTTTCGTGCATGCAGCCGGCTCCATCGAATTATAAGACGTTGTCACGTCAAAAATCACTGAATATTTCCTCACCTTAGCAACTCCGGAAGCGACAACCCCCACTCCGACTTCCGAGACCAGCTTCACAGATATCCGCGCCCTAGGGTTGGCGCACTTCAGGTCGTAGATCAGTTCCGCCAGATCCTCGATGGAGTAGATGTCGTGATGCGGCGGCGGAGAGATCAGCCCCACGCCGGCCACCGAGCAGCGGGTCTTGGCGATGTCTTCTGTTACTTTGTAACCTGGAATATAATTATCCCTTTAGTAATAGATTCACCTAAATGAGAAGACTTTTTACAGGTGCTCAGTTATGAAGACGTTGAGGTTAAAGGTTCTCAAGTTGCAATCGCGAACGGGAAGACGAAATGTAGGATACCCTCCCACCTGATCGTCAGAAGCTCGCTGGAAGTCAGTGGATGGAGAGGGCTCAGAACCGTACCTCCTGGAAATGTATAGGGAAGGCTTATCCTTGTCCAGCAGTCGACTTCTGCGGGATGATGGTGATGAGAGCATGTTTGAGTGATACTTGAGATTTGATCAAATAAAGACGGTTTCGCTTAAAACGATCGTTAATTTAAAATGTACTTAAGACGGTTTAAGAAAAAAACACGCAAGTACAGCACAACTTATCATGAAAAACGAAACGGAAAAAGAGGAATATTGAATAAAGATACACAAGAGAAAAAAACATTGAAATACAGACACACAGCAAAATAAAAAACTATTTTTATGAAACAACGGGATATTTACCATGATTAAATTTGTTGAGTTGACAGTATAGTAGATAGGCAACAAATATTGCAAATCGGCTATTTTCGGCTTCATAGAGCGTCAGAAAGAGACAGCGCTCTACGAAAGCAGAGAAGCCGAATTGCCATGTTGTTACATTGCTAGTTACCTGGCAACTCGCCCCCCTCCCCCGGCTTGGCTCCCTGCGCCATTTTGATCTGCAAGTCGTCCGCGTGCGCGAGGTAAGACGCCGTCACTCCGAACCGACCCGACGCTACTTGCTTTATGGCGGACCGCCTGTTGAACTCTGGGTCCTGTACCATAATTTGTTAATAAGTAACCACATAGCTGAAATATAAGTGGAGATGGGCAGGGCACTTGGCAAGAAGGGACGACGGGAGATGGACGAAGGCAGCTACAGAATGGTGGTCAAGGGATGCTCAAAGACAGAGAGGCAGACCACCCGCCCGTTGGTCAAACGACATTGTTGCTAATGCTGGGAATGAGTGGATGAGACTCGCGAGGAACCGGAAAAAATGACGCAATAAAGAGAAAGCCTATACTCAGCAGTGAATAACAAACGGGCTGAGATGATGATGATGAACCACATAGCGAATTGTAGTTTGAAATACGTGTATCGGTCAGTTGCGCGAAAGAATACAGTTCATAGAAATAAATTTCGCCTGGAGTCATCAGCCTCCGAAACTACAGTGCCTAGACTAGACGTTTGAAATTTAGCAAAGCCACTTCCCAAGAGATTTACACGTAGTTTCACTCACAGTGAAACGATTTTTGAAAATTCTCATTCTCCAAACAGTTTAAAAAGGTGTGTCAAAAGATAACAGCTACACGCGAACGGTGCGCGGTGTAGGATTAAACTAAAGCTAGTTTAATTCCTTGTAACGGTACCTGATTGAGATATCTGTCGGCATTCTCTCCGCCCTCGCCCGTGTTGGACTTGCCTCCGATACGGTTCATGGCGATCGCGAGTGTCGTGTGCGCTTCTAGGGATATCGAGCCGAACGACATCGCACCTGGGATAGAAAATGAAACCTTTAGTATTCAAATATTCAAGAAAATCACTATAGATTTAAAATTCCACAAACATAAGAGGAATATCAATCAATTTAGAAATTTTAGAAACAAGAGTGAACAGGTAAATTATGGCTCAGCGGGCTCCATCTTATAGGCTGCATTCTCACTTTCAGGATGGCAGCCAAATGCTTATCTATCTATATAAAAAAGAAATCTTCTACCAAGCTACCATTGGCTTGAGGTCCTAGGAGCAACTTTTGTGTTTCCTAAAACGCCTGTCTAATAAAATAGGGATTCAACAAGACGAAATCTCTAACATTGGAGCATGCACGTATGAATAGTTTACGAGTTATTCTGACTAACAGATAGAGCGAATCTTGGAAGGGTTCCTTGCGCTTCCTTCCCTTCCTAAATTAAAGAGCTTAACTCTTGTCGGGGTTTTGATGCAGTTTTCTTCAATTAAGTTTTTCGAATGCGGCCTCCTGGACTTCCTTATACGACATGACAGCGCTTTTTCCTTTTATCTGGCTTACGTAACTTATTCTTGACCTTCCTCTTTCCCGTTTTCCTTCCCCGTTTTTGCAGGACTTCGGAACCCCAAAAATGGGAAATTCCGTGGTCCAGCAGTGGGAGATGTATTACCGGTGGCGAATCTCTTGACGATCTCAGAAGCTGGTTCAACCTCATCTATAGGCACA
Source organism: Thera obeliscata (assembly GCA_947578465.1). NCBI lineage: Eukaryota > Metazoa > Arthropoda > Insecta > Lepidoptera > Geometridae > Thera > Thera obeliscata. Next base: position 12,676,758 of record OX387912.1, on the reverse strand, counting down.
GGGTCGTCTAGTTTCACGAGCTCCAGTTGACCGCGCAGCGTGCACGACCGGACAGACTCCAGCGAACTCTCTCTGTAACAACTCTCTGTTTTGAGTAAATAATAATAATTATGTATTGCTAAAAAAATATAAATAAGTATTATGTCAGCCACCACCCCACCAACCACTCGCCTGTTGGTCGAACGAGATTGTTGCTAATGCTGGGAATGAGTGGATGAGACTTGCGAGGGACCGGAAAAAGTGGCGCAATAATGCTTATACTCAGCAGTGGGTGCAAACGGGCTGAGATGATGATGATTATATCAGCTATTTGGTTCCCATAGTACAAGCTCTGATTATCTGAAAGAGCTATGGGAACCAGATAGCTGATATAATACTTATATACTTTTTTTTTGTGAATATATATTTAGGCCCGTATTTAGAAACAGTGCTCGTCCGAGTCGAGCCTCAAGCAAAGATTTTTAGACAGAACCCGAAGTCGAAGTTTTGCTACCACATTTCGTTACCAAATGTTGTTTTCGTTTCGCCTTTTTGTCTCTCTCTATTGCATGGAGAAAATATGAGACGGCAAAAATACGTTACGTAGTTAGAGTTGTTGTCTCATCTTTTCTCCATACAATAGACAGAGACTAATAGGGAAAAAAGAAAACAACATTTGGTAACGAAATGTTGTAAATGCACTGGGACTTCGGGTACAGTTCTCCATTGAAGTGTCAAAAATCTGTGCTTGAGGCTCGACTCAGACTCAAGGACTGTTTGCGCAGAAGGCAGAGCTACTACCAACTGAGCTACGAAGTCAGTCTATAAAAAAAACCTATGATACAAATCAGAAAAAAAGTAAAACAAATGGACGGACAACGAACCTAAACTTGTCGTATGCAGAGTTACTCTTGTTGAGAGTGGCTTCCTGCAAGTTAGCGATAGACATCGGATCGTTGATGTGTTTCTCTCCGCCCGCGCGCCAGTGGTAGTTACCCGGGTTTCTGGAACAAACAACCTTGTAACAACATTTTTGTAAATTAGTGACGGTTTTTTTACAGGGCTTATTAATAAAGTGGGCCGCATTAAATGGAAAACACTGGAGGAGGCCTTTGTCCAAAGATAACCAGACCTATGCATAATAGGTTAAATAATACAATACTGTTTTTAGGGCAATTTTTTGTTACATTATTTATAAAAACATAAATTTTGTCGCATTTTGGAAGGCACTTTATTTGTATGCTGGTACAGTATATGCTATACTTTTTTTACATATGAACAACTAAACTTTACTAACTACACTAAATTAGGTATAACTAAACTTTTAACTTTTCTTATTAGAACTTACCTCAATACCAAAGAGTCAGCAGGTCCGCCATAAGTCATAGAATGCCTGTCAAATATTTCCTTTGAGAGAATCTCAAAATTGACACCACCTAAAAATTTCAAGAAAAATTGGTCTTCTTCTTTTTCAATCTGATTAATATTGTAAATCGTTGGCAAATATCAGTCAAAGAATGTCAAGTGTACAAATAATGTTTTTTTATACAACTAGCTGATGGAACAAGCATATGGCCTGCCTGATGTTAAGTGGTAACCATCGCTCGCCTCGTAGGTCACGCACGTCAGGAACGTGCCCTAGGTTGCACCAGAGGTTGAAGGTTTCTGTAAACAGGCCATTGCATCTATTCAATGCATTATACAGAGCCAGGGGCCAAATATTCATCCATACTTTTTCAACGATACGATAGTTTAATAAACTTGAGAAACTGACTCCATGGCCAAACTACTGAACCGATTTTGAGGAAATTTCTATGGGACAAATCTGGAAGCATTTATTTCAGTTAATAAATATTTCAATATAATCGGTTTATAAATGACGAAGTTAAGCGAATAACAAACATAAAAAAATACAACTGAATTGAGCACCTCTCCTTTTTTATTTAAAGTCGGTTAATAACGGTCAACTCACCAATCCTGGATTGCGTTCCTCTAAAGCACTTGTCTATAACCTCCTCATTCAAGCCCACAGCTTCGAAAATCTGTGCGCTTTTGTAGGACTGCAGCGTACTGATGCCCATCTTAGCCATCACTTTGGCTAGGCCGGTTTCGATGGCGTTCTGGTACGCGGAATAGATGTCGGCGTCGGAGAGGGAATTGTCTAGGATGTTGTCGGCGCGTAACGCGAACGCTAGCTCGAAGGCTAGGTACGGGCAGATTGCATCGGCACCGTAACCTGAAGATTGAAAAACACATTATACATACATACATAAAATCACGCCTTATTCCCATGGGGGTAGGCAGAGATCACGGATTTCCACTTGCTACGATCCTGACACACCTCTACAAATTATACTCTTCCCTCGCTCTCAGGCGTTCCATTTAAGGCTTGAAGTGCAAGCGAGAGCGCGGAACGAGCGACAAAGAGGGTCAATCGGCCTCCGCATTCGGCAGCGTTCGAGATCTGTCTCTCTTCTACTTGAGTGAGCGATGCGTCCGCGTGGACAGCTGTATGACGTTTTCACGTTCAACTATCGTCAGTAAACCGACTTTACAAACAACCAATTTTTTTGGTTGGTGGAATTGGTTTTATTCTGAAGATAAGCAAACAAACCTCGGAATATATTCTTACCGAGTAAAACGCACATGTGATGAACCTCCCTCGCTTCGGCAGTCTCTACGAGAAGGCCGACCTTCATCCGCTGACGGGTCTCAATAAGGTGATGGTGCACCGCCCCTATAAACAAACAATATGTTTTAAAGTGACTTTTAAACAAGCAAAATCTTGTTCCATTCTCTCTCTCTCTCTCAGTCACAGCTCATGTCTAGTCATTTCGAGGTCGCAATCAAATAAGTTACAATTCGGTCGCCATTTGTTTAGAAGCAAATAGTGGCAGTTTCAGTCACGATTTACCTCTTGTATGGATCTCAAGCAATTACTTTGATAGCTTAAAAGGATCATACACGGTAGAAACTAAGCCGTAGTATGCTGCCTGTTTTTCTAAGCTTGGTTGCTTGAAACTGGCACCTAGACTCACCTAGCTTTAAGCTGTTTCAAAGTGATACAACTGTATGAACATATTATTGGTTCAGTGTTGGTGTTATTGAATTCAAGACCTGTGCTAGTGGTAGCGAATGGGCCAACAGCTCAGCATAAATGCCATAATGTTTCCATACGGTAGCGCTGGTCTTCCGCTGTGGCCCGGTGTTGGCTTCACGGACATCTTGGCTCGAGTCTGGCTAGCCATATTTATAATTAAACTTGTACCAGTACCCGAAGTCCGAGTTTTGCTACCACATTTCGTTACCAAATGTTGTTTTCGTTTTGCTTACGTGTCTCTGTCTTTTGTATGGAGAAAAGATGAGACAGAAAAAATACGTTACGTAGCCAGAGTTGTTATCTCATCATTTTCCATGCAAAAGAAAGAGACACGTAGGCGAAACGAAAACAACATTTGGTAACGAAATGTTGTAAATGCACTGGGACTTTGGGTACAGAGGCCAATTAAAAACTAGTTGTCTACACTATGGCACAGATAAGAGAAAACTATGACAGTAACTAAAACTATGGAATTTTGGTTTTGCAACTTACCTAAGGCTAGGATGGAGCTGACGGGCACACGGCTCGGCCCTGCGGCTCGGTCCGACAGGATGAGTAGCCGGTACCCTTCCGTGGCGGCTCTGAGAGCGTCGGCCGCTATCACTAGCAACGCGGCCTCCAGTCCACGACACCCGTCCTCTATGTCGAATGTACAGTCTATTACTTTCGTCTGAAAACAATTAATAATAAATAAATATTGTAGACAATCTATAAACAACACTATCTAGTCCCAAATTAAGCAGAGCTTGTACTATTGGAACCAGATAGCTGATATAATACTTAGATACATTTTTATTACATACTTTGCATATAATATAACACCCAGACAGAGAAGAAACACCTGCATTCACTATACAAATATAAGTTCTCAGTGTGGATGTGGAAGAATATGAGAGCAAAGGTAGGCTAAAATAAACATGGATGAATTGCGTGAAAGATGATGGATAAAAGAGCATTCACTAAATGTAGAGATGGCGGCTGACAGAGGGGAATAAGACCGAGAAGGAAGACATGTTGTGCCGACCCCACATAAAGTAGGATAAGGGCAGGAAAAAACGTGTAAAAACATGTAGTACTTCCCTAAACGGGCCCTAGACAAAGAGCTCTACTACTGCTACTTCTTTTCCTCCATGTATATCCAGTAATGTTTACCTTCCAGCCCCGATGCGTGGTGTGTTTGAGAGCCTCCAAGTCAGGAAGTGATAGGATCGGCTGCGGCAGGAAGATCCGATGCATGAACTCTGCGCTCGGCTGTAGTATGTTAGGCGCTGGGCCGATCGGGCACAGGAGAGACATTACTATCTTCTCTCTGGAATTATAACCATTCAACATTTATGAAACACATCGAGCAGAATGCGCCTGGGACTATGAATATTTTTTACTAACTGACTTCTCAGCTCAGTAAGTAGTAGCTCTGCCGTTTGCGCCGTAAGTCGTGGGTTCGATCCCCACAGAGAAATATTAGTATTGTGAATACAGATGTTTGTTCTTTGTCTGGGTGTTATATTGTATTTAGTCCCAAATTAAGCAGAGCATGTACTATGGGAACCAGATAGCTGATATAATACTTATATGCATTTTTTTTTTAGAATACAATACAACACCCATGCAGAATAATTCGTTTTCACCACACAAATATTCGTTCTCAGTGGGGATCGAATCAACGACCTACGACGCAGACGGCCGAGTTACTACCAACTGATCTGAGAGGCCAGTCATATCAACGTCCAGTGATGTAATATTTTCAGGAATGTTAAAATGTGCGATCGAAAATTTGTTACTCTCCTCCTCTTTTGTTTTTTTTTGATGGGGTAATAGAGATAGAAACAAAAGTATCTACATAATATAGCTGACATACGGTTGTAGGCAATAAAATAAAACATTGCACATCGGCTTTACGGCTTTGAAGAGCGCTATCTCTTTCTGACGCACTTCGGCTCTTTGAAGCCGAAATTTTCCGATGTGCAATATTTGTTGCCTGCTACTGTACCTGAAGGGATCGATAGGCGGGTTGGTGACCTGCGCGAACAGTTGCTTGAAGTACTCGTAAGGCAGCGGCTGGAACTGCGAGAGGCAAGCCAGAGGGGCGTCGTTACCCATGCTGCCGAGAGACTCCTTCCTGGATAAACAATATAATATAAGTCACTATAGCCGTAAGGAATAAGTACACTTCTTGACAAAGGCGGTTCAGGCACTTTTTATAACGCTTTTATTAGCTTCACCTGTATGTATGTTTGTAAGCTTGTAAGTTTGTATGTAACCGACCCCTTTGAGCTCGATTTTGTCCTACTTGGAACGATCAGATTTGATTCAAACTTTGCACACCTGTCAAAGGTCGATGACAATGCAATAATATGAAAAAAAAAATAAAAAAATATGAATAAATAAAAAAAAAAAATCTACTTTGAACGATCAGATTTGATTCAAACTTTGCACGCACCTGTCAAAGGTCGATGACAATGCAATAATATGAAAAAAAAAAAAAAAAAAAAAAACAAAAAAAAAAAAAGTTAAAAATAAATTATAGTTTAAAAAACTAAAAAAAACGCTTTTATAACTAATTGAACTAAAAAGTTAAAAATAAAACTGTAATAATCAATTAAAAAATTTACTTTTTAGTTCAATAAGTTATAAAAGCGTTTTTTTTTAGTTTTTTAAACTAGGTATAATTTATTTCATTCCTGGAATAAAAAGTAAGTCATACCGCCTTCTAAAGCAAACCGCAGTTCTCATCTGTTCAATTATTTCATAGTCGAAGTTTTGCTCTTTATTCATTTGTATCGTAAGGATCACTTTGAAATGTCTTAAAGCTAGGTGAGTTTAGGTGCCAGTTCCACGCGACCAATTCAGCAAAAACTGGTTTGCTTTGAGCGGCGATAGAGTTGTGGTGCGTAGTAATTCGGTAGATTTGCTTACGCGCACGCATTTTACCGATGGGTATGGGTAAAATTGAATATGATACAAATTTCAAACTTGATCGCATATTAATGCTACATGGTAGTTTTTCATTAGCTTCACGATAACTGCGCCTTCAGTATTCTGGATCAAATCTACATAATTAAAAACTGTTGATGCATCGGAGATGTGTGGAAACACCATTCATAAACACTAAGGTATAAACCATTTGCATTTATCATCGGCCAAAGTACCGGTGTGATGAAAGGTTCCTTACTTGTTCTGTATCATGGGCAGCAGCAGCATATTGATAGACTCGAGGGTATAGCCGAAGAGTCCAAGCCGCTTGTCCTCCAACCCCGTGATGGTTGTCTTGGCCACGCCGTTTTGGAATATCCCCGTCTCGGGTTTGACGGACTTGTGGATGTCTTCCATTGTGATCTGGAATCAAAGTCGTTGATTAACTTCAAATAATCACATTTTCATTGCGAAGTTTCATTCAGTTTGGAGGATTTTTGTCACAATGAAAAACTCCTCCTAACTGGAACTGTTTCGTTTTGTTGATTTGTCATGTTCATATGATAATGTCAAGTGACATAGATTCGTAGTCTGATTTGAAAAGAAAAAAAAGAACCGTGGCACGCGGTGCCACGGGATTGCCCAAAGAAGTGAAAATTTGGACAATACCTCTCCTGCCCCCCGACTTTTGGCGAAGTTAGTCGATCTTTGCCGAAGATGTTAATTTTTATTTCCTCACCTCGAAAAATGCTCAAGGCTTATATTATATAGATACCGATGCACTGACTTGATAACACTTGGTATGATAATTTCTTCTTTCACTTCTAAAAAAACAAATAGGCTCACGAACTCAATCTCTTGGCAACTTGAGGCATACAGAAGTTCTAGTGTGTAAGTCCTCACGTGCCAGTAATTTTCTACAAACAAATTAAAACAAGCAGAAAGTGAAAAATCTATTCTACTAAATAAAATCATAAGCGAGTTTATCAAGAACCTTGGGGTTTGATAATATTTTTTTGTAAATAGCTGCGTTTATTTTACAGGATTTTTCAAAACTTTTTATACTCCTCTTTATTAAGACCACACACAGGTAAATGGTTCTCAGCACTAATGTTTATGTTTAAACATATGTTTTATATATAAAGTGGTTGATCTATTCACTCAATTTTCTAGTCAAGAGTGAACAAGTGGATTATAGCTAAAGCCCGTCTCACTCGTAGCTATAGCTATAGCTATAGCATATTACCATACATTTTCTATACAAATATTCAACGCAGCTAGAATATAATATTTTATGACGTCACTAACTTACACCGTAATTTATATTATCGCACGGCATATTAATATTATATTTTAGCTACGTGTGTGACGGGCTTATGTGTGTGCTCCACCTTAGGCTGCATTTTCACTTTCCATCAGGTGTGGTAGTAGACAAACGTTTAGCGATCAACAATAAAAAAAACCAACAATATAAAAAAACGAAGCCCCAAACTGCTTTGCTAAATATAACTAGCTCGGATCAACAATTGATACATCTGTTATTTTAGCAAAAAAAAAACAGTTATTATGTAAAATAAAAACCCATGCTACTGTTGAACTCACCATCTTAACATTTACGAATTATATTCGATCAGCATAACGTACGCAGCACAGAAAAAAACAAAAAATCACGTTAGTTCTATCAAATTTGTGGTACAAGAATTTAGTTTTTTTGCTAAACTTTGACCTCGCGAGGTCTACTGTTCGCAGAGATATACTCGTAGTAAATAGAGGTTTGAAACTAACAATTTTTGACATTCATTAGTGTACAGAAGGATACAGCTGAAGTTACATAAAAACAAAGAAAAATTACGCTTACCACAAGGACATAAGAGCGAGCAATGTATAGTCTGATGTGTATCCTTGTGTACAACAGTAAGTAATAGTAATATTTATACATAACTACCTAGTACTTTTTAAATTACCGCAATCGTTATGCATAATGATGTGGAAGAAACGGGTATTTATCGCGAATACCTTTATTATTTCCTGACGTTTCAACCGTTACAACAGCCGTGGTCGCGGGCCAATGAACTCCAGTCTGCCCGCGACCACGGCTGTTGTAACACGGTCGAAACATCAAAAATAAAGTTAAGGATAATTATGTTAAAGAAATAATAAAGTTATTCGAGATAAATACCCGTTTCTACATACAATTATAATAGTTTATTCTTTAGCTAGATAAATTCTTTATCGCTTACATCTAATAGACGGGCTCGTGATATCAATATATCATACCTTAGTGGTTTTTAATGCTATTTTCTAAGAAAAAAAAATTAAAACGAACATACTTGTTCCTTCAGCCACTGAGAATGCGGCCGACTCTGAGCTATCTTCATCTTCAACTCCACGTCCTGGATAATCTTCTTCTCTTCTGTGTCGACCAGCAACATCCTGCCGGGTTTTAGACGGCTCTGAAAACGTACGATATTATAATTCTAAACTCCATGTCAACAATCTTATTCGAGCTGCAATGGTCAACTGAAGCAAACAATAAATAAATATTGTAGACAATTCACACAATATCAAACCCCAAACTAAGCAGAGCTTGTACTATGGGAACCAGATAGCTTTGGTATAATTACTTATATACTTTTTTATGTAAACCATACTTAGAATATAACAGCCAGACAGAGAACAAACATCTACTATCGCCACACAAATATTTGTTCTCGGTGGGGATCGAACCCACGACCGGCGGCGCGGAAGGCAGAGCTACTGAGCTACCAACTGAGCTTGAGAGGTCAAACAAGCGTGCCAAATGTAAAAAAGATAAACATAGGGCGACTTTTACCCACAGTTTGGATGTCAATAGACTCAGACGAAGCCTAGTTATAGTTCCTAACGCGGATACTCTTTTTTGCCCGAATATTTTAAGTGCCAAGTTTTATTTTAACCGATGAGCATGTATGAAGAATGTTATGCGAGTGAGTGAATGAAGCGAAAGAGGTGTGTCAGGATCGTAGCAAGTGGAAATCCGTGTTCTCTGTCTACCCCCATGGGAATGAGGCGTGATTGTATGTATGTATGTATTTTAAGTGCGCCGTTTTGAGGCGCATCTAAAATCCTTTCACCTCACTGGTTCAAGAACTAGTGACACGAAAAGAAGAAAAAAATTGGCTGTAAGAGGGATTGTCATACCTTATGGATAACTTTCTTAGGGTCCACATCGTAGACTCCGACTTCTGAAGCCATCACAAGAATGTTCTCGCTTGTCACGTAGAACCGAGAAGGACGCAGGCCGTTCCTATCCAAGATAGCACCTGCAAATAACATTTACCAGTCTATACTCTTATAATGAGGAAAGATTTGTATTTTTGTATGTTTGTAATGAAAAACTCAAAAACTACAGTGACGATTTCAAAAATTATTTTACCAAGCATTCACCCTGGCAAGCTACATTCACCCTGAGTAACATAGGCTATGTGTATTTGTGTTTAAAAAAAAAAATGTCTACCCGTGCGAAGGTGGGACAGGCAGCTCGTTAATACTACTGTGTCACCTGCAAGCTGTACGACTGTACTGCTTATAATTATGTCAACGTCAATAATAGATCATGACAGATGACAGCTCTCTAGACACTGCCGCCAAAATGACTGTGATGTCACTCGCCTTCCCGTAAGGGCGCTTGTACACGCTAAGAAAAAACGCCGGGTCTACCCAAGAATTCGTGTCGTAACTAGAAAATAACTGTGTACACTGTTCGCAGCGGTGCACGAAAAAAATCTTATCTGCGCAAGACACGACGCGGCGAACGTTGTTGCGTTTTCGTGTGTGGAAAAGACAAAATTCTTGTCTTGCGCAGATAAGATTTTTTTCGTGCACCGCTGCGAGCTGTGTACACAGTAATTTTCTTGTTACGACACGAATTCTTGGGTAGGCCCGGCGTTTTTTCTTAGCGTATACAAGCGCCCTAATGGTCGTAGCCTCTCATCAATACATTGTGCATTTGTAAATCTCAAATTATTATTTTACTATACGAAGCAAAGTGGTTCTCGGGTCTTATTTCATCAGAGGTATACTCACCAATGTACCGTCCATCAGTGAAAGAGACTAGAGCGGGTCCATCCCACGGCTCCATAGCCGAGGACGCCCATTGGTAGTAATCCCTCTTCTCATCCGGCATGGTCGGGTCGTTCAGAGAGAGAGAGAGGTGTCTACTCACCGATGTACCGCCCATCAGTGAAGGACACTAAAGCGGGTCCATCCCACGGCTCCATAGCCGAGGACGCCCATTGGTAGTAATCCCTCTTCTCGTCCGGCATGGTCGGATCGTTCTGCCACGCTTCAGGCACCATCGTCATCACGGCCTCGGGCAGCGAGCGCTGACCGCAGTGGAGGAGGAACTCTAGCACGCAGTCGGCGGAACCCGAGTCGGACAGATTGGGTTCTACTACCGGGTAGAGCTTCTTTAGATCTGCGGAAATACAATAATAATTATAATGTACGGTATGCATTATACTTATTGTTTTTTCTACACCATCTTCTTCTATCGTTCTTTTCAAGTCCAGCCCATCCCAAGGTTGTCTGAAAGAGATCGCTCTTAGTTATAAGACCGCCCATTGTATTCCACTTTAATGCTTTTCTGTATTCCCTTGTTAATTTTATGTGGTGTGCAATAAAGTATTTTCTATCTTCTATCTAAATAAAATGATCATCATCATCTTCCTGCATTTATCCTACTTTATGAGGAAATATCATGACGCTACACTTATTTCACAGGTCCTTTATGAGATAAAGTGCATGACCTGATCATCAGAATTGATAATATTCCAAAGAAAGAGCTCTACCACTATTTAGTAAACCCAGTTAAATGTAATTACCGATTACCGATTTTTATAATGTCATAATTATAATCATAATAACTTTATTGCGAACATAGGTATACAGATGTCAGGGTTTTGTGTAAGATCTACCATATACAACTAAAATAGCAGGCAATAACTTAAAGATAGGTATGTCCTAAAAGTTAAGAGCAAAGCGTGTAATAAGGATCCGATGGCGCAGTGGTCAGCGCAGCCCCATAATATGGGGAAAGTCGCGGGTTCTAATCCCGCTCGGCTCTTAAATTTTGGGACATTACAAAAATCTTCGTGAGTTTCTTAGGTGTAGTAAAAAACTATAAAAACAATAAAAATAGTGTTATCACCGTCTCCAAATATGTCGCTCTTCATGACTCCCTCGCGAGCCTTCATCAGGTTGACATTACCGCGCAACGTATTTATCTCGCCATTGTGGGCAAGCACTCTGAAACACATACAGAGTAGTACATTTTAAATCTCTTGTAATGTTACAATTAATTTTATAAAGAAATTTTTGTTTTATCGTAATTTTAACTTTTATACCTCAAACTTTGATCACCTCCACTAAAATAAGGGGTGATAAAAGTTTGAGGGCTCCTAGTAGAAGTTTTTCTCTTCCTAAAACTCAGTATTTTAATATTTTAGTAAACTTTACAAGTAAAAACTGTAATAGATTATTAGTTACCTCAAAGGATGTGCTCTCTCCCAACTGGGGAAGGTGTTGGTTGAGAAGCGAGTGTGGACTAAAGCCAGATAGGTGGTGAACGCCGGGTTCGTCAGATCCTTGAAATATAGCTAGAAAAACAACAAAATATCATTTTTTTTTGTCATAGCTGGCAGACGAGCTACCTGATGGAGAGCAGTCACCGTCGCCTATATACACCTGCAACACCAGAGCTGGTGCTGATGCGCTGCCGGCCTTTTAAATACAATACACACACACAACACAATACAATTACAGATCATATTGTATTTCTGTTGTGAAAAGGCATCCCTTTTACCCGCCATTACAGCGTTTACAGGTCCTTAAGGTAAGGTTGTTAGCGAACCCTTTAATTACCAGTGCAGCAGAAAACACAGCTGTACCTACTTATAGTAGTAGGCAACAAATATTGCACATCGGCTTCATAGAGTGTACTGTACGTCAGAAAGAGATAGCACTTGGCCTGCGACCGTACGTTTTCTTTATCGTGTGTGCATGCTGGGTTGAATGTGTGACTCTATATTTACCTATATTTCAATTCTAAAATTTACCATGCTACATTTTTTTTTTTGCAACCTGACCCGTTAGCTTTAAAGCCAAATCAATTTGACTGACTGGCTTTTTTCAAGTCATCCTTACTAACTTCACAGAACTCTGTGACTATACTGAAGCCACGAATCTTACCCATAGTTGTTCGGAGGTGAGCAGCCCCTTGTAGACAACAGTCTTCAACGATAAGCTGCAGATGTAGAACCGAGCGCCTGGAGTGATGAGCTCGTGAGACGCGCGCTTGCGAAGCACAAAGATCTGAAAATATTATATTTTTACTAGCTGACCCGGCAAACGTTGTTTTGCCCTAGAAATTATTTCTAGTTTGTAGATAAATTCTAGCGTTCCGAGTGGGATTAAAAATGATTAAATTACTAAAAAGGCCATAAAAAATAGGGGTTGGCGATAAAAAAGTAAAAATTTAGGGTTGTATGTATTTTTTAATGCCACATTATAATAAAATAAAAACAAAACACTTCGTCAAAAAATTAAAAAAATAAATTTTAAGGGTGAACAACCCTTATCACTTAGGGGTATGGAAAATAGATAGTAGCCGATTCTCAGATCTACTGAATACGCATATAAAATTTGGTATAAATCGGTAAAGGCGTTTCGGAGGAGTACGGTAACTAACATTGTGATTGTGACATGGAAATTTTATATATTAGATAGAAGATAGAATTCGACGTAACTCCATTCGGCAGCTATTTTCATTCAAACTTCAACATCTCTTAAGATATTTCTTACGAGGAAGTGCTGAGTGGTTCATAGGTAGGGCTGACCCATGCACCACGTAGCCCTTAGAATAGCTACATCCCTGAGGCTGTAGCTAGAGTCGAATTTGAGGTAGGGCGGAAGTTAAAAAACTATCATAATTGATCTGGCCTCTAAGCACGGCATTCGTGGACAAATAATGTCTGTTAATTTATAGACATAGACAAATTGATCTTAGTTTTTAGTATTTTTAAGGTAGGGCATTGTCCCACAATGCGCCCCCTAGCTACGGCCGTGGTAAGTGTACACTACAAAAGTAGAGTTTAGGCTGTAGTAGTTGGTATTCTTTAAGTGTCGTCCCAAAAGTTACAAGCCCAGGGTCTGGAATATTTCTCCACTGATGTAACAAACCATAAAAAATATATAGACCTAAATTGTGCAGTTCACTTGTAATGATTCACACTGTATTACGAATGAACTTTACGATCATACCATGGTGATTATATCATGGTAATCACCATGGTATGATGGTAAAATTCAACGTTACCTGGCGGGCGAGTTGGGCTTCGTCTGATGTGTCTCCAGTGACGAAGACCTGTCGCATGAACGGCTCAGAATTGCGGGCCACTTGACCTGTGAATTACAATAATTTATCATGCAAGGTTGGCACGTTCAAGGTATAACTGACAGCCGCTAGGGGCAACGGGTCTTGAATGCGACTCGCCCTTCCGCAGGGGTAACTGTTCTCGAATGCAACAACGAGCCAAAAGACGCGTAGAACGCCGGGGCATCCTAGGATATACAGACGACACTGTAAAGATTGCGTGAAGTTGGTGGACGAAGGGTTAAAAATTGGTCGTCCTTGAAATCTAAAAGCCTGACTATGCCCAAAAAACCAACAACATACATATCGCTCTAGAAACAAAGACATAGGCCAGAAACAAATACTGGCGGCGAAAACAAGTAGGTTTTTTCAACTACCTGATGTAACAAGCATATGATATTAAATGCCTGATGAACCTGATATTAAGTGGTAAACATGGCCTTTAACACCACAGCATTGCTTCGTAGGTCACGCACGTCAGGAACGTGTCATACGATGCACTGCCCTGCGTCTATTAACTTGAGGCATACAGTTCAGCCACACGTGTCAGTAACGTCAGAAGCAGAAATAGGCATGGTACTGAGAAAAGAGAATACTAACCAATAGTAGAGTTATTGGTGGGCACCGTCCTCCAGCAAACGATGCGAAGGCCGAGGCTTTCCGCCAGCCCCAGGAACTTCTTCTCGATGTCCTGATGATGGAGCTTGTCCAGGAAGAAGATGCCGGTGGCGTAGTGCCCGAAAGGGGGCAGGTCAATTTGGTGGCTGTCTCTGTTAAAGACTATATTATTTAATTCCATGATCGAGCCAATTCAAATTTCACAAAACGTACCATTAGTCGATTTCAGAAGGCAATTATTTATTTCATTCAATATAATCGAACACAAAACGATAATACATACTCTAGTAAATTAAAGCTAGTAAGACCTTTAAACAGACCTTTAACATCATTCAGAGTTACAACATCGTTGTAATAAATAAAATCTACACCATTCCCGAAGCAGCTGCGAAAACCGTTACATAAAATCTCCACTCCATCAGTCACCATCCCCCGTAATATCCCGAACACATAACTTTCGCCCCTATAAAATGCTTACTCAATCACTCAAGGCCTGCACACACCTAGGTCGCTGGCGATGGCGATCAATGAAATGCAGTCAATTATCGCTGTCAAATTTGACAGCGTTTCACTGATCGCCATCGCCAGCGACCTATGTGTGCGCAGGCCTTCAAACGTTACAACCACGTTTTAACATAGCCATTTATGTATTTACGACTGTATACGAGCCGGTAAAAAAACAGAGAAAAAGAAAGATTGCTATTTGAAAAGTGTGTCATGTTGTGCGCTACAAGCAAAAAATCGTCGACTCAGCATAAAACCTAGCCGGTGGTAATTAAACAGGCTTTTGCATTTTATGTAGATGATTTATACAGCGTCTAGGGTAACTATCTCATGCCCCTATTTACAACGCTGTAGCGCCTGGGACAGGATTTTAGATGAAATAGGCTTGCCCAGCACCTATCCCATCCTCTCATCCACAGGAAAGACAAGACGTGCGGAGCTGAATAAGTTGCGGGTTTCGTCACTATGTTTTCCTCCACCGTTTCAGAGCATTGCCGGTAGTATGGAATAAATAATAGTAAGTACTTCGATAAGACAAGGCATGTAATGTTACGTTCGTGAATTCGTAAAGGTCATAGGGTCACGATGAAAGGAGCATGCGCTAAACTGTGACGTCACTGCTGAGATCTAAGCGGGATATTGACCTAATATTTTTGGCATGGGCATGGTCAGGTTATATTGATTGTGGAATATCCTAGGTAGTAACTAGAGCCTCTAGTTAGCGTCTATTCATAGCAGACTTCTTTTTAAAAAACTACAACGACATGCTAATCACGAAAAAAAAATATTTACCAGTAGTAGTCTCATATACATTATAACAGAACTTCTTCTTCCTGCATGCCCTTATCCCAATTCATGTGGGGTCGGCACAACATGCCTTCCTTCTTTATTGCCCTATATCAGCCGTCATCCTGCATACACTCATCTCTTATCCATGTCATCTTCCACTAAAAAATACTTGGGCTGCCTCTGACCACACTAAACTTTCGAGATCTCTTGGCATTCGTTTTTACAGAACCTTGAAAGCCAAGCATTGGCATGACTGTGAACTCTGAATGAAGTGACCGCACCGGTATGCAATTACCGGCATACCGGCACCGAAAGCCGGATAAAATTCCGATTCAACAAATAGATGCCATGAATTTACCCGTAAATTTTCTTGAGGAAAATTTGTAACGCGTTGCATCCAAATACAAAATACTTGTGCCTAGGGATCTCCAAGGATACTCGGATCTTTTAGTACCAAAGTACTCTAGTTTGCAAGAAAGGTCAGATATCTAAGAAAGGTCAGAGGTACGCCACATTTACCAGAGTTGGTATTCAGTACGAAGACCACATTTTTTTTAGGAATGAGTCTAAAAAGAGTTTAATGGGATTCTCCTTGCCAAACTGCAGAATAAAGGGGAATCTGCCAAAAGGAATGTGTACGACAGCTGATAAGCTGATCAGCTGATCAAATGCAGATAGCCTAATGAGATGCCTAGTAGGGTATGCCCCACTAGGGTAAAACTAAGGAAAAACGCTACAGTGAAAACCCATCTAGATAATAATCTCGAGTGTTTACCTTATGCAGCCGTATCGTAATCAGATTACGGCAACTGATATTTCGGTAACCAATTACTAAGCGCAAGGTAGTTATGACGTCAGGGAAATATCAATATTATACGAGACGTCTCCATCGCGAACGCAGACTTTGATGTGCCCTCAATTAAGTCTTGTTAAAATCAATAGACGGGCTACTGGATAGTCTGATACATATTTTGTGATAGCATTTGTGATAGCTACACTTATATTATGTATTAACGTCCTGTATTGTTCTTGATATATCCAACTTTAAAAATATTGTCAGGAAGTGATCTCTTAGCGATAAAACCGCTAATTGTACTTAGTTATTCAATGGTCCGTAGGTTTTCTTATACACTTGAGTTATTTATTCAGTGCTTGAGGGTAATAGAAGACATATCATATCTTTATGATGAGTTTATTATAATTTAAATGTAGTGCGCCCAACTTTTCAGTATCAGATATTGAAATTGAAGATTTCCCAGAGAGTAGATATATATTTATATAATATGTATATTATATTAATATTATATAGGTTAATTATTGTATGTATTTAATGTACTTAGTAGTATGTATATGTATGTGTAAGTAGTTTGTTTATTAGTAGATGAGTTTTTCATATTTCTGTCAAATATAATCTTTAAATATGTACACATTGTTACCTCTTTACTATTAGCTTTCTTTTAGCACCAAAGGTTTGCTGGAAGAAAACTCTTTTAGGGTTAAGCTCGCCTATGTACATGTCCTTTGTTATTACTTTTTTTGTAAATAAAGAATTAAAGAAGAAGAGTTTTCACCCAACTGTCCTATGAATTTACATTTGAAAAAGAAACTATTTCATAAATCGTAATAGTTCTTTCACATTAGCATGTCAGCTATAAATCAAGAGTGAATTCATGCAACAGAATGGGGGTTCAAAGTTCATTTGCATTGCAATGTCAGATTTAAACGATTGTGGCTGAATCATGAAACTGCAATCAGTTACATTACCCGAGCGTGGCATGCACCACAAATTCAAACTTATCACCATGACATAAAGCGGAAAATAGCTTGCGGTTATTGAATTTGAATGCGACTTTACCATAGCTACGAGTTGAATAATGGTTTTAGATAATGTAAGTGTTTGCTAAGGTTAACATTTCAGATATTCAATATTGCTGAAACAGTATAAACAGGTTCTAACCTACCAAATCACCAGCCTACATTCAGCTAAACATACGCAATAATACTCGCCTCCAAGAGAGATGGGTCACCGCAGTGTTGGGAGTGTTTTCAAGAGATGCCCATCCCTAAATCGCGTCTTACGGCATCCACAGGAGGTGATAGAGGGTTCTTATTCTTAGTCTACGCCAATACAACCGACAACTAACCGACGATCCACTACATCTACGAAATACCCAAAAATATGACTAGCCAAACCCTAGGGAACTGCCTTGACTGAGACTTGAGAGCACACAACATTACCTACAATTTCATACAAGCTAATTTTTGCGGCCCTGTTTTAAACTACAAAGGAAAAGGTTCTGGACAAGTCTATTCTAAATAAAGTTCTGTCCTAGGCACTACAACGTCCAGTAAATAAATGCAGGGGCATGAGTTAAAAAAGCCTGACCTTTACCCAACAAACGAATGCATTAAACACAAGTGATCCGTACAAAGCCGTACTAAAACGTAGCAAATAGCAAGATTACGCGGCTCAATGAAAGACTGACTTCGATAACGTTTTACGACTAGTAGGTTAGGTTAGCGAGTACTACCTACATTGACCGCATCAACCACAGTTGAGGATTTTCCTTGTTCATTTATTGAACCAAGTTGTTTTGAGGTAAGCTTTACTACAACAACTTTAAAAGGCAAACGACCAACATCAAACATTCCCGCACGCAAATTTCATCGTTTTGAAGAGGCCCTAAGGAACTGCAGTGGACAACTTGGAAGTGCCTAAACTGATTGAGAAAGATTGCTGTAATAAAACCATTCTAACCTGGTCTACATCGACCCATCTTACCCAGTGTAAGTGTGAAGTGATAGATTAAGGCAGTACCTAAACCAGGCAAAGGAGCGGAGTCTGAGCTCATGAGATTTAGGTACGTCGGCACTAACTCTATAGAAAAACATATATTATATAGAAGAAAATGTACAGGAAAGTCAACACCGATTCATCAAAGTCAACGTCAAATATGTATTTATTCAATAGTATCGCAAGGATCACTTTAAAAGTCTTATAGCTAGGTGAGTCTAGGTGCGAGTTTACATAACATGACATAAGAGTTTTATTTCCAGCAAAAGGACGAAGTAAAATGCTGTGAAAGGTTTGATCAATGTCATAATCTTGGGATCTTGCACGTTCGTAATTACCGAGCCCTAAGGAAATTATGCCACGAATTGTCTAGTGCGTCCCGATTTAGATTCATTCAGTCTCCTAGTAGCTAGAATATTGAAGCAATAACAGCAGTCATAAAGATAAATGATCGCGTCCCACATAATTTTGAAATGGCTCCAAGAATAACATCAAGAAATTGTCCGCCTATGACATCTAGAGAACTGCAGCTATGCAGGAGTAGAATGATGAAGTGATATGGTTGGGTAAAAATAATTTGCAAACGTAACAGATTTGGGAATTCCCAGCTACAAAAAAACTCAGTAGGTACATTTTTTGACACCCAAGTCCCAAGTCTTGTTCGTTCCAAATATTGCGAAGATATTTAAATTCTGATTAAACAGATCATCATAAACGTGTCATCAATATGTGACGTTCATTATGTTATTATGATACTGTTTCGTTTCTGGAAGATCTTCTATTAATAAAAAAAACTATTAAATAAGCTACATCCTGCATATTTCATACAGACGAACCTCAACTATCCAATAATTACTCTAGATTATTCAGCCGTAAAAGATCGTCTGAAACCACAAGTCCATCAGATCGATCGTAACTATTATTTACATCAACCGCAGACATATTTACTCCATGTGACAGAGCACATGGCGTGATCTATGTTAACCATCGGCGGTATGCAGCTCTTGGACAGGGGCCAGAATGTTCGCCAAAACGGGTTATTTACTAGCGTGCTGGATTAATCCTAGTATGACACATTTTATAGGAATGGATCAGCTGTTTCTATATTCTCTTCTTCTACATAATCATCATCAGCATCTAGTTGCATGTAAACATTGCCTAGAATTAAGTCGATCATAAATAAAAACATTACGTAGTTCAGTAGAAAATATAAAAAATATTTAGTACGTGCTAAACCTAATTTCCGAAAGCCATTTTATTTAAAACATGGTTACACAAAAAGTCTAGAGTAAGAAAAATATCTGAGATAAAAATATCTCCAAATTCTCAGGAATGATAGGCAATTGTAGGCGCCGCCGGCCGGTTGGTTCTACAAGGGTGGCATTAAATGAAATGCCAGCGCCATCTGGAAGATATAATAAGACCGCGATCAGACAGAGAAAGGGCAAAGGTGAAGACTCTAAAATACGTATTCTTCAACACTGTTTACAAAAAGCTGTAACTGTCGCATTATCAATACAAATAATATGTATTGACAGAGTTCAATGCGTCATACTGCACGGAGACAACAATAAAGAATTGCAAAACATAATGATACAAAAACCAACAACAAAACACGAAAGCTAGTAAGGTTTAATAACTTACCAACGGATAATGGATGATATTTAAATAACATTCACCGTAAATAAAAACCTTTTATTTTAGATCTATGTTATTGAACCGTTACATATATACTCATAAACTACGAATCAGACCATTTATTCAATCTAGTTTTAAAACAAAGACATTTACGACCCACAAAACAAGACACGACAGTTATTAGAGTAAATCATAATATTTAAAGAAACTGGTCATCGCAGACGAAATAAAGTTCGGCGGTAAAAGCAAAACATAAATTAGGAGCAGCGGTAACGGGTAGTAGCAAGGTTACAATAACCGCTGTAGATACATAAGTTGATAACACAACAGATCTTAAATAAGAAACTAAAGAGGAGAGAGCTGAAGAGGCAGTTTCGATAAATTCTACGTAACTAAACCGTAAAAACATACACCACGATAATATATCCGAATAATCTATATATTGTTTTGATTCAGATAGCAATTAATCATAATACTCGGCCATCGAGAGATTGTAATAATGGTGGTGAGTTATCTTATCAACAGTATCTACAAGTATTTCCTATGTCATCATGATATCTATATACTAACGCATAATACCAGGGCTTATTACGTTACCACCTTCGACAGCAAAATTTATCTTTTATTTTCCTGAAAAGAACATTTTCTGCTATAAAGATAATCCTTAGAATCATATCATAATAATTTATTGATTGTTTCATGTTGCGATAATAGCTCTTAGGGGAATTATATTAGGGTTATGTTTTGAGCAGGTATTGATGAAGTAGCAGTCAACTGAATACAAGAAACAACTAAACATAAGTAAGTTCTAGCGAGCTAAGTAAATATTAAGGATAATGTCCGTA
Source organism: Thera obeliscata (assembly GCA_947578465.1). Taxonomy (NCBI): domain Eukaryota; kingdom Metazoa; phylum Arthropoda; class Insecta; order Lepidoptera; family Geometridae; genus Thera; species Thera obeliscata. The sequence goes on along the minus strand of OX387912.1, from coordinate 12,656,167 downwards.
TCAACAATTACTATTATGTCTATTGTAAAAGCTGTTGATGATAAAAACACAGCACGCAAGTGCTGCGTGAAGATAGAAAGACAAAACAACAACATATATAAAACGTAGATTATTATAGATAAGTTTAAATCCCACACGGAGCACACACGTGGAGATGTGATGCGATTAAGTGAATTGGAACAAGATTAGAATAATTCGATGTAATTTCGATAGTGGTGGTCGCAATAAACAGGATAAACACATTATAGAATAAAAAACCTATCTATACAAAGGATAAAAAAGAAAACTGCCGATGGATTCATGAGTGAGTCTTATGATAAATATTCTTTTTCTTCCTGCCCTACCCTGTACTTTATGTGATGTCGTCACAACATGTTTTCCTCTATCAGCTGTCATCTCTGTATTCACTTCTTTCTTATCTATGTCATCTTTCATACGGTTAATCCATCTTTTCTTTGGCCTACCTCTACCCACATTTAATGATTCATATTTAGTTTCCGAATGCAACAGAATAGAAACCTTAAATTTCTCAAGCAACAGTCATACACAATACTTACAGAGGAATCTAGGTAATTAAAGAACACGATGCGGCTGCGTGGTACCATAGAAAATACACAGGTATTGTGATATGTCGCACCAGCTAAGGTGTTAATCTTTTAACAAGGCTCACCTAGCAACGTAATCTCTATATCATTTGGCCCTACTTATTTAGATTGACCATAATTCTAAAAGATTTTTACGACTGTCTGTAAACTATGTAATGTATGTCATGTCTGAAAGAGTTTATTGCTTTTTAGTCTTCATAGACACCATTAAGATGACTACTTAATAAAATATTCCTAGTGTTTACTAGTCTGATCTTCTATTTGTCCTCTTAATATTAATGCCGTCTTATGCGTGTTTTTGTTTGAAGAAATAAACATAATGCTTATTTCTTCAAACACAGGATAATTGCTCAAAAGTACTCAACATATTTTTTATTACAGTCAGACAGGCGTTGGAACGCGGGGCCCCCAAATGCGCGGGGCCCGTAGCATTTGCTACTCTTGCTACGTGGCTAATCCGGCACTGAATGGAGGAGATTTCTTTCGTGCAGAAATACTCCATACATTCGATTCTAGAGACTTAAGATTTGAACGTAAAGTTACGAAATGGATCAAATGTAACTTCAAGGTTTTGTAAGCAAGGCCCTAAAAAGAGGGCCAGTAAATTGAATGGAATATATTAAACGATGCCAGATAAAGGGCACGAAACCAAACACGGCTACCTTGACCTACGTACCATTTGAAAATTTGTTGTATAATACGCGTGTTAGTTTATATATTTAGTAAGATAACTATTGTGTGAACAAATATTTTACTTATCACAATAATATACAAACAACTACAATGCAATGTCACAATTGTAATATTCATGAACATTAGTAAGGGTTATACTACCACTTCTACTGTCCACTAGAACTGTCTTCAGTAATAGAATAATACTTTCAACGAAGGATGTACCTAGCATATAATATGCAACCCTCAGTAGTGGAAAGGCACCAAGAGAAGAATAAGAACCATACTCGAACATTGTTCATGACATGACAGTTGCGCAGTGAAAGGATTATAATCATAAAACAAATATAGTTTCTGATCAACTTGAGCTATTATTCATCAGCTGCAATAAAGCTTAATGGTGGTGGTGATAATAATTGCATGCACTTGATCATCATAGCGATATGTAATGATTGCATCGTTGGTTCACGTGGTTGTAAATAAAACCCTCAATCAAATTGAGGTAGACTTACAACCTGTCACATAGTCACATATAGATGTAAAACCAATAGGAACCTGATAATCAAACTTACGATAACGCTAATCATCAAACAAAAATATTGCAACCTTTGTTTTTAACGAAGAAGATCAAATCCTAGGAAGGCAATGAAAAAACCAGCACACACAGAATATACCAGGTGACAATATAAAAAATAAGTAATGAAAATATAATAACGTATCAAAGTTGGCACACAGAAATTGTGAAAATGTTCCAAGATAACCATCCACTTGGTACAAAAGCTCTTAAAAGCCAAAGGGATGTCAGGCACCTTAGATCAGTCTGAATGGGAGCTCGGTGAACATTTTTCTGTTAGCACAAGCGGTTCATTGTCAGTGGGTATTGTTGAAATGCGATAGCTTGCTCTTTCAATGGCCATTAATGGACAAACATGAACTCACTAGAAACCGAGTGTTTGTTTCATCTGAACTGATACGTGATTTTGATAAATGATTTCATTCCATATACTGCGTAGGAAGCGATTTTGTAATAATATGGGTCGTTGCTAGTTCATTTGCACTTAATATTTATCGAAAATCGTCTAGACGATTTACACTCAAGATTGTGAACATGATTGAGCTACGATTTATTTTAACGAACTTAATTAAATTTTTGTTTTCCAAATTTTAATTTCACTGTTTCACACATAATAATATAACATTCTTGATATCATTGGGTTCAATATAAGCACATGTCGTGTACAGCGAGAAAACAAACACGGCCTTGAATGAAACTACGCAGCTATAGACGATGGCCTATCGATACCCATTCCATTACCCACCCAGTAACAAATAGGTACTAATTTCGAATACATTGTGATATTACACCTCGCTGCACGACTTTGTTCAGTGGCTATTGCATCACAAGTTCATGACGTGGAAATAATTTTGCATACTTAATCAATAAAGTTTCATAAAGTGTAGCATTTCATTTATTTTGGCAGAATAGTTTTCGTATCAGTCGAAAGCTAATGGAGAGCTATTTAAATTTACGCGCCAAGACGCAAGTTGGTGAGTGAGTTGTTGAAACGTTGTAAGGGCGACCTCTGGTAACGAATAGAAACACTATAAATGGCTAGGCAGATGGCTGGCGAAGAGCGCCATCTGTTAAGTAGTAGCCGCAAAATACAGGATTTGACAGATGTCAACACTTTTGTGGGTAGCGATGTTCGTATCGAACGGTGTCTACTAGTGACATCTGTTACGAAGTAGTCGCATGTCGATAGGGTCGGAGAAGGAGAGAAATAGGGTTTAGCTTGTGTTGGAAAAGGACAACGTTTTCACCATCAGCAAGACGCGAGGGCCTCCATTGGCGAGTAGTGTAACTAACTAAGAAATAATCGATATTAGCGGGTGAATAGAAATAATTTGGTTGGGTCGATGTGTGAAGCGAGCTCGCAATTACAGACATTAAAAATGCTGGCCGGAGAGACGAATATGCCGTGGATTATTGGAGCAAGTGTTCTGGAATATTCTGGGCGGAAGTTTGTGGCTCGAGGTGCGGGGTATATGGTAGCCGAGGTGATAAAAGGCGCGTGCGGAGCCGCCGGGGGCATTCCACGGAAAAGACGCCGAGCCTAGAAGAATCGCCGGTACGTACGAAAGCTGCACCCTTGCACCGTTGGGTTTGTGGAGGAGTCCTCGCTAACCAGATTTGGGTATTACAGACGAAGCTGCGCCAACGAATACCATCACCGCGTGCCCAGAGACGAGCCCCAGCACACGAAGCCAGCATTCTCGCTGCCGATACGAGCCGACTGCAAGCTGGGCGAGCGCCCATTTCTGGTACGTAGGGGATCTGAGAAGCATCACACAGCATGGGGCATACAGGGGAGGATCAGTTGTATTTTTAGGGACGCAGCATCCTGCGGGCTGTGTCCGCACGTTGCCAAGATTAACCTGTTGTCTTGTATTTTTCAGTTTGCTGACACCGTCTGCGTGGCGCCTCCCTTTTCTTTCGCCTGTGCGGGGGCGCGAGACACGTGGCGGGGGCAGTCGGCGACTGCACGGCAGGGCACGTGGCGGCAGGGCACGTGGGTGACGTCGCACGTGAACGATAAGCGCCCGTCGGCGATTCTGAGGTGGGCCAGTGCCAATTTATTTTTATGCGGAAGGAGTAGGCGCGTCAGGACAGTTCTCCGTGGAGTCCTGGTCTGTTGTTTGTTGCCAAGAGATTGTTTGCTGCCGTAGAGAGTGCTATTTTTGTTGTCAATAATTGTCAGTAATTGTTTGTTGCCAAGAGATTGTTTGCTGCCGTAGAGAGTGCTATTTTTGTTGTCAATAGGTAGGGTTTCGTTGACGTGGTAATTGCCATCGTTTTTGTCGTGCGTTTTACTATCTTACCATCCTGTCGGTCAGAATACGGTCGCTTGGGTTATTTTAGAGGCGGACGCCAGGGGTGACTCACAAGTTAGTTTTCTGTGGGTTTCATTTAATTGGGTCATCCGGGGCCTTGGGATTGGTAAATTCAAATATCCACATCTCCGACACACTAAGCAGTAACCTCTCCCTGAATAAATTTGTGCTCGCTTGAGAGCTATGGTTTGGATAAAGTTTGAACATATGGTCACTAAACATCCCGTGTAAATAATATAAGCATTATTGATTTTTATGTATTCCACGAGGTCATTGAACCTCTCATGTATCCATGATAGCCATTGCTTACATTTTATGTAAAGGAATATATTGTTGTCCCGTGAGGTCATTAAACCTCTCATATGTATAAGGTGTCCCTTTAAATTTCTTTGTTCAATCCCATGTCAGAGAACGTAGCGTTCAATGTATTTGTAACTTGTTGATTAGTAGTAGGTTCATTTGTAAGAAAGATAGTCTGGCATGTGGATAACCTCTATTCTGGTTAATAGCTGAGCATATAAATTTGTAGTTAAGTAGCTATTTGAGCTCACTTTAAGGTCATGTAAATGAAGGATCACTTTAGGATTATATAGTATATAAGATAGCATAGCTGTGCAGTTTCAATTTTTCATTCCTAAGCTAATGTACATGTCATGTAAGAGGTATGTGTTCTTTAAATAAAACGCTGTAACTGATTTCTAACATTTATTTTATTTTAGAATAAAAATCTTTTGTGCGGTAGGAACATCGAACCCCAACTGAGCTAGTCAGGGCCAACGCAGCCGAAATAGTCGGTCTGCCTGTCTGCACCCAGTTTTCCACCGTTACAAAATGGCGCCCAACTTCTAATTTTGTTTTTTTTTGAAAATTTTTTGAAATATTTTTTTTTTAAATTTTGTTTTTTGAAAATTTTTTTGAATTTTTTTTTTTAGAAATTTTTTTTTGCGTTTAGTGACCACTGTAGGTAGGCGTTATTGAAATGATTTTAGAGCAACTGACAAGGCAACAGACAACAGTCCAGCTAATTTTAAGTTATTTTTAGGTTCTTGGTGTATCATGTGTGTATTTTCTTAGGGCGTATAATTTTATTGTGTGTGCTTTTCTACCGATGTATACTCTCACCCGTGTATTTTTCTGCTGGTGTGTATTTTTGTAAGAGTGTATTCCTGTCCTGATGTAAAATTTTTTTTGGGCACTTCCTTCCTTTCATGTTAGGGAGATAGTCTTGCAAAGTGCTACTGTGGTTATGTTTTTTTTGTATGCTGCGATCAGCATAGAGTTTATTTTGAATGTATATTGCAAGACTAATATTTGTTAAAGTTTTGCAACGGATTAGGAACTATAATACACTTCTGTGGTTAGCGACCAGCTGTTGAAACTTACAACAGTTTAATTTTATTTACGAGTCCTCTCGTACACGCACACACACACCCTCACACACACACACAAACCTGGGATTTTCGAAACTTTTGAGGGGTAAACATTAGATTATTTTTTGGGGAGGTAGGGTTAGGCGTTTGGAACTTAAAATTTTTTTTTTTTGCCTTGACCTACATTCTACTGTTTACCTTGGGTATAGAGTTAATTTTTTTGTTAGCGTTATTGTGAGTTTTTTTTGGAAGAATTGCGTTCACGTTTGATGGTTATAGCACGTTTTTTATTTAAGGAGGCTCGTTTCAAAAGTTTTTTTTTTACATCGTTTGCTTCTGGTAATTTTCCCATTTGTCTTTGGGTACCGTGGTTTTATTATAGGTAGACAAGATGACGGATCCGGCGATCCACGTGCACAGTTTGTCGAAGGAGGAACTTCAATATGAGGTCTCCATAAGGTCTGAGACTCCGGAGCCCACGGTGGATAAGCTTCGTAAACAGCTTAAAAAGCTTTTGCTAGAGGTTCAGTCGGAGGAGGTTACGGATGCTCCGCCCCAAACACAGGAACAGTTTTTGTTGCTTCAACTAAAGGTGCACGAGTTGGGTTTAAAATGGTCTGAGTACGAGGACACCAAGGACAAAGGCAGTTTTCTGCGCGCTCGTGCTTTGGCAGGACACCTTTATTTCAGGTTGTCCAGGGTTCCAGAAGGAGAGAGTGAGGAGCAACGGACACTAAGGGAGAAGGAGTTATTGGCCGTTGTATTCTTCATTGATAAGATCAACGGAAGGGACCCAATACAGGCGGAAGGTCCCAACGAGGTGTTGCCAGCAGTGAAGGATAGCACCCATCAACGAGTTGTCGTAGAATGCGCGGGTCCTAAGGTTCCGATTGCGAAGTGGGGTGTCAAGTTTGATGGAGTAGGAGATGTCAGGTCATTTTTAGAGAGGTTGCAGGAACTTAGTGCAGCGAACGGTACCAGAGAGGGAAAACTATTTGAGTCAGCTTCTGAGCTTTTTACTGACCAGGGTTTGCTTTGGTTCAGGGGCATCAAAGACCAAGTTTCTTCATGGAGCGAGCTGTCGTCATTGTTGATAGAGGAGTTTAGTCCGATAGACTACGATTATAGGTTATTAGGAGAAATAAGGGCGAGGACACAAGGAGTGGAGGAGCCCAGTCATATTTACTTCTCGATTATGAACTGCTTGGTGGCTAGGTTGAAGAATCCACTGCCAGAACAAGAGTTATTAGAGATTCTGCTCCACAATATTAGGCCATCTTTTACAGAACAACTAGCGTTAGTAGACATAACATCAATTGAGTCGCTAAAGGATAAGTGTAGGAGGCTAGAGGCAGCAAAGCAGCGATCAGATTTTTTCATAGAACCATCTAGAATATCGACTAGGACGTTGAACCCAACACTGGCGTACAAGGGCTCCAAGCCGCGATCACAGCTGGCGGCGGTGGCCACTCAGCAGGAATCAGATGGAACACCACAATCTAATTGTTTTAGGTGTGGCGGCATGGGACATTGGTCTAAGGATTGCAGGAAGGGAAGATTTAATCAGCAGGTCAAGTGCTATAACTGTGGTGAATTAGGCTACACAGTCAGGAGTTGCCCTAAGTGTAGGGGAAGGACGGAGACCAGGCCTCGGCAACAACTGGAAGATTCTAACAATTAAGTAGGTAGAACCGTCCGTTTTTGGTGTTGTCGGTAGATTTGGTATATTTTTTTGTATAGATTTTGTATATATTTTGTGGATATTTTTGAAGTCACCTGTTGTTTCGCAAAATGTCAGCCTGGAATACCAAGGGAAAAGTTTGCAGGAGAATTAGGTCTCCTGGCAGATAATACTCAAGGCACACCAGGCGAACACGAGAACGTACAATCTCAGGAGAAGAGAAGCGACAGTGAAAGTAGGGGACATCGTCTGGAAAAGAACCCATCCGCTCAGCGACGCGGCAAAGTTCAAGATGGCGAAGTTATGTCCTAAGTACGAGAAATGCAGGGTGAAAGTAGTACTGTCACCGCTGGTCTTCGAGTTAGAGGACATGGACGGGAAGATTTTAGGGTCTTGGCACATGAAAGACCTAAAGGTTTAGGGTTTCACAACACCACAGTAGGTGTTGTGAACTGTATGTAAATATTTGGTTTGGTTTTATTTTGTAGATTTTGGTTTGTTTTTTTGGAAAATGTTTCGTTGTATGTCTAAAGGGCAGACGGGTGAAAGGACTACATAGGACCAGGCGTGAGATGGAGTTAGGTTTCTTGCAGGGAGGAGCAGAATGGATGAGCAGAGCGTACCCACCACGAGGGGTAGGGTAAGTACGGGCGAGAGGACGCGTACCCACGGTTCCACGTAGGGTATCGCTAGGCGTGAATGGTGATGTTTGCAAAGAAGGGTATGTAGATTAGACATTCGCGTAATGAGAGATGAAGCATGTAAGAATGATGGATGTATGGCGATAAGAAAGGGGAGGCAAGAAGAACAGGTATCGACGTCGCCGCAGATGGGTCCACTCTGATAGCCGGTCTCCCGCGACAATGACGTGCAAGTGTGTTTGTATTTTACGGTTCAAGGACGAACCGATTGTTTCAGCTGCACAAGTGACGACTTGAGAAGACCGCTAGTTTTATGAGGCCACGCCATGGTAGAAGGGATCCCCGGGCGTGGAGGGAATGTACAAGGATTGTATAAAGTTTTTTTTACAGGAGAATTTGTTTTAGGCTAGTTTAGTAGATAAGGAATTGTACGATTTTTTTTTTACAGTGATAAGGAGTTTGGTTTGTTCTTATATTTTTTTGTTCGTCAAGTTTATTTTGAGTTGTAATATGTGTATATGGTTATGGTTAGATAAGGCTTTTCATTTCAGTGCCAGCGCTGAGGGCAGCGCAGTTTCACTAAGTGTAGTGAAACTTTTAACGGCCGGGGGGGTATTGTAGCATTTCATTTATTTTGGCAGAATAGTTTTCGTATCAGTCGAAAGCTAATGGAGAGCTATTTAAATTTACGCGCCAAGACGCAAGTTGGTGAGTGAGTTGTTGAAACGTTGTAAGGGCGACCTCTGGTAACGAATAGAAACACTATAAATGGCTAGGCAGATGGCTGGCGAAGAGCGCCATCTGTTAAGTAGTAGCCGCAAAATACAGGATTTGACAGATGTCAACACTTTTGTGGGTAGCGATGTTCGTATCGAACGGTGTCTACTAGTGACATCTGTTACGAAGTAGTCGCATGTCGATAGGGTCGGAGAAGGAGAGAAATAGGGTTTAGCTTGTGTTGGAAAAGGACAACGTTTTCACCATCAGCAAGACGCGAGGGCCTCCATTGGCGAGTAGTGTAACTAACTAAGAAATAATCGATATTAGCGGGTGAATAGAAATAATTTGGTTGGGTCGATGTGTGAAGCGAGCTCGCAATTACAGACATTAAAAATGCTGGCCGGAGAGACGAATATGCCGTGGATTATTGGAGCAAGTGTTCTGGAATATTCTGGGCGGAAGTTTGTGGCTCGAGGTGCGGGGTATATGGTAGCCGAGGTGATAAAAGGCGCGTGCGGAGCCGCCGGGGGCATTCCACGGAAAAGACGCCGAGCCTAGAAGAATCGCCGGTACGTACGAAAGCTGCACCCTTGCACCGTTGGGTTTGTGGAGGAGTCCTCGCTAACCAGATTTGGGTATTACAGACGAAGCTGCGCCAACGAATACCATCACCGCGTGCCCAGAGACGAGCCCCAGCACACGAAGCCAGCATTCTCGCTGCCGATACGAGCCGACTGCAAGCTGGGCGAGCGCCCATTTCTGGTACGTAGGGGATCTGAGAAGCATCACACAGCATGGGGCATACAGGGGAGGATCAGTTGTATTTTTAGGGACGCAGCATCCTGCGGGCTGTGTCCGCACGTTGCCAAGATTAACCTGTTGTCTTGTATTTTTCAGTTTGCTGACACCGTCTGCGTGGCGCCTCCCTTTTCTTTCGCCTGTGCGGGGGCGCGAGACACGTGGCGGGGGCAGTCGGCGACTGCACGGCAGGGCACGTGGCGGCAGGGCACGTGGGTGACGTCGCACGTGAACGATAAGCGCCCGTCGGCGATTCTGAGGTGGGCCAGTGCCAATTTATTTTTATGCGGAAGGAGTAGGCGCGTCAGGACAGTTCTCCGTGGAGTCCTGGTCTGTTGTTTGTTGCCAAGAGATTGTTTGCTGCCGTAGAGAGTGCTATTTTTGTTGTCAATAATTGTCAGTAATTGTTTGTTGCCAAGAGATTGTTTGCTGCCGTAGAGAGTGCTATTTTTGTTGTCAATAGGTAGGGTTTCGTTGACGTGGTAATTGCCATCGTTTTTGTCGTGCGTTTTACTATCTTACCATCCTGTCGGTCAGAATACGGTCGCTTGGGTTATTTTAGAGGCGGACGCCAGGGGTGACTCACAAGTTAGTTTTCTGTGGGTTTCATTTAATTGGGTCATCCGGGGCCTTGGGATTGGTAAATTCAAATATCCACATCTCCGACACACTAAGCAGTAACCTCTCCCTGAATAAATTTGTGCTCGCTTGAGAGCTATGGTTTGGATAAAGTTTGAACATATGGTCACTAAACATCCCGTGTAAATAATATAAGCATTATTGATTTTTATGTATTCCACGAGGTCATTGAACCTCTCATGTATCCATGATAGCCATTGCTTACATTTTATGTAAAGGAATATATTGTTGTCCCGTGAGGTCATTAAACCTCTCATATGTATAAGGTGTCCCTTTAAATTTCTTTGTTCAATCCCATGTCAGAGAACGTAGCGTTCAATGTATTTGTAACTTGTTGATTAGTAGTAGGTTCATTTGTAAGAAAGATAGTCTGGCATGTGGATAACCTCTATTCTGGTTAATAGCTGAGCATATAAATTTGTAGTTAAGTAGCTATTTGAGCTCACTTTAAGGTCATGTAAATGAAGGATCACTTTAGGATTATATAGTATATAAGATAGCATAGCTGTGCAGTTTCAATTTTTCATTCCTAAGCTAATGTACATGTCATGTAAGAGGTATGTGTTCTTTAAATAAAACGCTGTAACTGATTTCTAACATTTATTTTATTTTAGAATAAAAATCTTTTGTGCGGTAGGAACATCGAACCCCAACTGAGCTAGTCAGGGCCAACGCAGCCGAAATAGTCGGTCTGCCTGTCTGCACCCAGTTTTCCACCGTTACAAAAGATGCGCTTGTGCGTGAAGTAGATTTAAGCTGGAGAAAAGGAAGGAGTAATGGTAATGGAGGGTTGACCTTGTGTAGGTCATGCCAACGTTTATGAGACTCAAGAGGGAGCAGCGACCGTAGTAGAAACCTGACTGACATAACAATGATGCATTCATCATACTAAAATACTATGATACCACAACATTTGTTTACGATAGATAAAAAAAAAATAAGGCAAGCCATTCTTTCAGGCAGTAAGCTGGAGGAAGAGCCTTTGCATCTATTGTACATGATTTATATAACGACTGGGGCAACCTATACCACCCTGGCAGTTAAGTCGGAGCCACAGGAAAGACATGGTCAATACGCGGAGCTGAAAATGCGCACAAACATTTTTCGATGAAAAAAATCCATAGGTGCGACCGGGTATGAACCCTAGGATCGGTAGGCAGAGATGCTACCACTAGACCACTAGTGCTCACGATAGAAATGATAACAGATAATAGAGTCGAGTGAATTGTGATAATGATCGCCGTAATCAAACTGGTTGCACGTAAATTGACTGCAAACGTTATACAACTGTAATGCAAATAACTTCCTAAAAGCTTCGACCTTCAAACGTATCGTGCCGAGGATCGATTATGTGGAATCTGTTAGCACATTGATGTTAGAAAAACTACAGAACATCTGCGTTAGATTTCGAATAGCCAGAATGTTTTATACTACTGAACAGACGATTCTGCCGTCGTGATTAAACAAGATGATTTTGCAAAATGTATAAAACCCTAGACTCTTTTTACTTCCACCATACATTGTCATGAACAGGAACCATCACGGTACACAAGAACCTCGTTGGGTTCACGTTTTGGAGTTTGAGAAGTGTTCCGGACGAAGCACATCTCAAACTTATAACGCCCATTTAACCCAAGGAAAGTTAATATAAAAGTCAATTTCGTAAATGAAAATTTGTTGCTAAGTTGCATACAATCATAAGTAAGCTAAAGAAGAAGCAATCAGCACAAGTCAGAAAGATCATAAATGAGATCCCAGGAATTTTAGTTATTCGCATAGCGAAATCAGAATTCCAATTATAGATCAAAGTCCCCTTGACATGACTGTTTGTCCTCAAATCAACGAGACTATTCATGGAGTAATTGGGTATGACTTGTGACGGAATATGAGGCTGATTGGTTCTCCAATTTCGGAACTAGAATGATCAAAGTGACAAACCAAACGACTTTTATAAAACCTTTGCGATATTTGGCTAGTCATAATATACAACAGTTTATTCAGTAATTCGTGATTTACAAATTTATTTATTTTAAATCACGCACTTTATAGACAGTATTTTCTACCACCCTTTTCTCCTCTATTTGACTAAACTAAGGCCCGTATTCCGAAACAGTGCTCGAGTCTGAGTCGAGCCTCAAGCACAGATTTTTGACACTTTTCAATGGAGAACTGTCATAAAATCTATGCTTGAGGCTCGACTCAGACTCAAGCGCTGTTTCGGAATACGGGCCTAAGTTTTTTTAAAGAGCTATTCACTGATGTAACTTAATCTTCTACTTACATCAACATTAAATAGATTATGAATTCAACCATTATTGCGTCTTTCAATCCTTCATCTGTGGAGTTCATAAAGTCATACTTTGCGCAATGTATAAAGGACAATCAAACAAGTAGGACGTCGTCGTTTGGATGGGGAAGTTAGATTGCATCACCTTTAGAGATAGCTATGCGTTTGGTTCCGTCACCTGATAAGACTAGACAGATACCCTCTCAGATCTTGATTGTCGAGCTACACCTAAAGAGGTAGAGAGGCACTTCCAGTTCGATAATATCTCAGTACGATTACGTTAGTTATGTTACCTCTAGGTCATGGATAATGTCGACAATTTGTTTACATACATGTTCGTTCACCACAATATCTGAACAATGCAGTGCAACTTGTTTTATCACGACTATGATAATTCCTTGTTTACATATTCATTGCAAATACTGCAGTAGTTACTAGCAAAGCCTTTTCAAATGAATGCGCCACTGATTTATCAGCCAGTAGTTGTAATTTTCCTATGCTTTTATGAAAACTACTACTGTGGCATTTCTTTTACATTTACTAGAGAAGTTTTAAATGTCTTCAAGCGACATTGAACAACTGGTCATTTTTAGAATCAGTCAGCAAAGGTGACTTCAAAGTGTGTCATGAGTTTACATGGTTGACATTTCGCAAATTGCCCAACTAATCGACAACTTCGTTACAAGTATTAGAAAAAGAGCGTGTCTTCTTTAAATTCACGGTCTTAGAATGTTTGCGTAAGTTAACCGATAACAACTTCGTGCGAACTAATTTTCAACTATAGTGACGTATCACATAGAGAAGTCGCATGCGTGATGTCCAATAACAACAAGACAAAGTATCTATTGTAATGAAAGGATGTACTTTATCGTGGGTGACAAGGACGTCGCAATCGCCCAGAGTATTTGCACTCAATTTTCATGACCTACTCACCACTCCAGCAAATTGATAATGGCACCTTATTGATAGCAAACCGCGCGATCTAACTGCGCAGTTGAAGTAGTCTTATCGAGATGATTTAGACTCTGGTGTGTCGCAGGGGTCATTCCTGGGTTCCTTCTTGTTTCTTGTATATGCAGCAGGTATACATAGGCAGTCAAAAGCAAACGAGATTAAGAGCTATTCAACGCAGCTACCTGCTATTTATAGTAGGATTACTTTTGTATTTTGTACCCAACTTTTTATGTGTGACCTATTCCCCTCTACACACTTCTTTACAGATAGTATCTAAATTGATAGTCTTAGTAGATGGTGTGAAAAATTATTGACTGTTATCAATATTTATGTAACATTATTTTGACCCCTCTACGTCAAACCATTAACAATGGAAAAATAAATATCTTATCCTGAGTGGGTTCGAACCGGATTCTTTCCAATAAAATCAAGCAATACTTAGATGTTACGATGACCTATTTTATTATGTTTATAGTTTTTTGGAAACAAGTAAGCAAATATTTTTCATCGTTTGTAAATAGGTGCTTATAATGGCTATAGGCTTCAGGCTTCAGCTATATGTTTGCATTTAAACGTAGGATAAAGAAAACCACATAAAAACAGGAACGTTACTACTTCACTAACATTAACCAGTTATGTATTCTACTGAATCACTAAAACTTGGCAGAGTCACCAAAGAAAGAGGTACTTAATTGCCAAAAACGGCACGAAATATGTATCTGGTTTTTCACCATAAAAATAACAAAGTAACAGGGTGCCGACATAAAATTTGTCAGAGGGAAAATGTTCCAACATAAACTTTATTTGGCTTCACTTTTAAGTTTTAGAAAACCAGTTTACGTAATAATGTTTATACTTGTTCCAGCGTTGTTTCTTACGTAACGCAAATCGATTAATGATGGAGTCTGGGAGAATGCCAAAATAAGTGAAGGGTTACCGGAATCGATTGTTCTTGTAAATTGGCTGTATGCCAATATGTCTTTGCTGATTTGAAATATAATAATATAGATCATAAAAAATAGGCTACGATTGTCTAAGAATAGATGGGGTTGATGACCGCATTTAGCGTTTGATAGTTCCTGTGCCGCAGTTGCTCCTGTTATCAATAGACTACCAGTAACCTAGCCCAATTTATTACGAAATAGACAACGGTTTCAGTAAAAAATCGGATCGGCTTCGGAACTAACATAAACTGCAAGGTATTATATCTAAAATCCTGTCCCAGACACTATAGCGTCCCGCGATTAGGGCTTGTGTAATCACCGGTTCGCTCTGACGCTATAAAAACCATCTACAACAGATTTAGCTAAAAAGACAGGCAAAGGCCTGTTTTTTCTCTCTATTGTATGGAGAAAATATGAGACCGCAAAAATACGTTAGGTAAACAGAGTTGTTGTCTCATCAATTTACCACAAAAAAGAGAGAGACACGTGTTTACAAGAAAACAACATCATAGACGAAATGTGGTAGCCAAACTCCGAATTTGGATAAGCGAAGATGACTGTTGTTGTGAGTTCCAGCTGCAGAGACTATTCCTACGTCCGTGTAATGGTTAGGTACCTGAGCTGAGCGCAGTAGAACTGGTGCGGGATGGCGGTCAGCACTCCGGCGCCGTCGCCCGTGTCGTTGTCGCAGGCGCAAGCCCCGCGGTGCTCCATGCGCTTGGCCAGCACTTCGGCATCGCGGACGATCTGGTGCAATGGAAAAGATCATTGATTCGGCAAATTTTATATCATCCGCACTTGATGTGCGGGCTGGTTTTTCCGCAAGTAGGCCACTGGCGGGCCCTTTTTGCGTGACCCTTGACATGTGTTGCTCGAACTTTTTTAGGTTCTACGACACGCTGGTTTCCTCACGATGTTTTCCTTCACCGTTTTGAGAGTACTGGCATAGTGCACATACATTTTTCGATAGAAAACCTCATTGGTATAGAGATCATTGATTCATTTGAATCCGAAGAATAAGGAAAAGCACTCGCTGAAGTGCAGATTCAAAAAGTCTGACTACCTATAACAAACCTGCTCATAGTCTGAAGTCTGATCGCAGATAAAATAGACCAAAAAAATGTTAATCACAAGGATCAATTTGTAACGTCATAAAGCTAAGTGATTCTAGATTTTGGTATTGTGTACCGGTACTTTTTTGCGGATCTCTATAAAGTGACTTATGAGTGCAGTAGGGCATTATTATTGTGTCCGAACACCTGTGAGATAATTGAAATTGGAATTTAGTGTTGCGATTAGCCTTACAATACAAGTTTCTAGACAAGATCCACTTTTTGTATGTGGAAATCCCCTGCGGAGAGATAATCTATCAATGTAATTTCCATATTGGTTTATCTCTCAAACAAACAGAAATTAATTGTTTTTGTCTAGATACTTGGGTGGGTTATTCCCAATTCGTACATTCCATTGCTGTGTAAATTAGTTGAATTATACACAAGAACAATTTCTGATTGTGTTTGAGATAGGTGTAGGTGGGAAAAGTATAGGTACTTACTTTATGAGAACGTTTTCCGTCAATAGCAACAACGAAACCAACGCCGCAAGCTTCGTGCTCGTTCTGTGGGTCGTACAAGCCTTGCTTGGCCGGTGCTTCCCACTCCATACCTGGACACAGGAATAATTGTGTTTTTTAAATTATTATTCAGCTTTGGCTGATTGGTGGCCAAATTAGGCTGAAGAAATCTAGGGCGTCCGAAAACGCGATGGGTCGACGACATCGTACAGGTCACAAGAAACATCTAGACAAGAGACACAGGACAGAAGAGGCTGGCAGAAATTAAGGAGGCTAGCAGTGGGCAGAGGGATATACAAGGCTGAGATGATTGTTATTATTATTAAGAGCCTGTAAGTGTCCCATTGCAGGGCAAAAAAGGAGGTCTCCCTTACCACTGCAACTATGGCTGTCAGGCTTTTAAGTAAGTGTCTATTTTATCTTTGCCAAATATTTATATTTCATACTTATTTCAAATTAGGGGCACCACATTTCCCAAGTTCAAGCCTGCAAACCCCCACAAATTTTCTGGCTTTGGGGAGGTGTTAAACTGGCTGCAAATTTGCCAAACTTAAATCTAGTATTTTAATATTCTTGTTCTCCTTAAAATATGAGATTACCTAATTTAATTAATTTCAATACATAAGGAAAATTCATATGAAAATACATTGATAAAAAAAACAATTCATCATCCAAGTCATGTTTACCAACATGACTTGGATGATGAATTGTTTTTTTTTATCTAATGTTGTCCGACAAAATATTGCTCAGCACTAGGCAAGTTCAGTGACACTTAAAACACCTATAATTTAAATAAAAACTGGTTATGAAACCCTGTTTGAAGTTTGCAAACAACAAGGTTTTTCTCACTAGCTTAGTTTCCTCAATTCACTTTATTAAGTCTAGTATCAGACATAATGTCATCAAAAAATTTCAACAGGATTGATAAAAAATTGTATAAAGCTGAAGGAAATTTCAAGAAGAAGAGAAAAAACAAAGCTCAAAGCTATTCTTCCCGGTAGTTTAGGGAAGAGTCAGCAATGGAATCTTTCAGGCAAAAGATGGTAGGTACCTTTCTTAAAAAGACTTAAAAACATGTTGTACCGACTCCATATAAAGTGGGATAAGGGCAGGAAGAAGAAGATGGTATTAACCTTTCTCTAGGTAGGCATTCATTCTAACTTAGGCAAAATGGAAGAATTCTTCCACCTTGAGATGCCCATTTGCACATCCTTTCTGTGAGACCAATTTCATCTAAAAATAGCCTTAAGAAAAGATCACTACACCTTTAGAAAATTCACTATGATGTATCTACCCAAGGTATTTTCCATAGAAACATAAATTAGTATTAGGTAGGTTTGTACATAACCAACAGATGCTACCTCATCAAAGGCTGTTGGTACCTATCTATCTTGGTCTGTAAACAATGAGTGTAAGTCTAATAAGAGTTTGGTTTTAGGGGTACAGTCACAAATTGAAACTGGTTGATCTTGTACCAAGGTCAAAGGGCGTAGGAATATATAGACTTCAAATAAAAATCAAAGTGATATTGTTAGATTCTCCTTTGTACCTTATCTACATAGGTACCTATTTACGAAACCTACCTGCAAAGTATGTCACATTTTATGTAAAATGTGAATGAAACTAGAGAATAAGTACGATTTGATAGACACAATATTTATGTAGAGATTCGAGACGTAGAGACCACGTATGCACTACACGTGGAAGCGCAGCGGCATTACGAAATACGCAATGAACGGTCAGCCATGGAAATAATTTGTAAAAAATAAAAAGTAAACTAACCTTAGAGTGCGTTCGATTGATTCAGAAAACTTTATCCGTCGACAACACTAAACTAAAAATAGCACTTTCACAGACAAGTGATCGAATTACAACAAATAAGTCGCAATCAGGATAATGGGGAATTGGAACACACAAACCGGTAACGCGTAGTGACTGCTCTACAGACGACTACAACGACCGGTGCTCCGCGATTTACTGAAAAAAATAAATGAAAAAAAAATTTACTGTACTGACAGTGACAGATGAACTTTTGATTGACATTCGAAATGTCAATTTTAGGATTTCACGAATGAGCTGCTTAATAATTGAGTGAGTATTCTGCTTCAAGTCCTTGGATTGGTTGAAAAGATACGTCTACAATCGATTTTGATGTTTCACTATTTTCATTGGACACAATTAAACCTTTTGTGATTGGTTGCTAAGCTTTGAGTGCTGCCACATTCTTCATCTTCATCTCTATAAACTGTGGTTTATACTTGTTCCGTGTGTCAGATGGCGTATATATAATCATCCATTTGACAGCCCTTACAGCTCATGGATGATACATAAATACGTACTACAGATAAATAGGTACTTAGTTTAATAACTACTCTCAGACATGACTTAAACCTAATGACAATTATTTATTTATGTTAGTATTTTGTCATGCTGGTGTTTCCTTGTTATCTATTGCCCTCTTCATGTCGTCCATGTGGCCAGCCAGACTAATTTTATTGAAGCTTGGCTGGTATGCCATTATAATAGTGACGAATAAGTTATGCAGATTGGTATAGGTTTTAGAATTTATGACTATCTGGTATCTGGCTCTTGCGTTTTTGGCCAAAACAACAAAAAACTAGACCACTGCTCAGTAATTATGTGATATTTGATTTTTTACATTATCAAAATCTAGCACAGTTTTTTAACTGTGATTAAAAACATTACTTATCTTGATTTTCTGTAGGGTTGTATTTTGTATTTTACGTAACTTAATGAGAGCTTGTCTATAATTTATATGTAGTATGTCTTGTAATGTGTATATTATGATAAGTAAGTAATAGTATTATTGTTAGTCTAGCAGAGTGAAATATTGATTTTTTAAAATTTGTGATAGTGTTATCGTTTTGGCTAGCTGTTAAGATAACATCTATATTAAGTAAATAAATAAATTTCTTGCTGGCAACATAACATAATATACACTACCTATTCGCTAACCATTCATTCAATTCAATTCAAATTTCATTCAGTCAAGAAAATGTACGCGTAGGTGTAGGTCGCGTGTTTGTATTCGTTTTGAATTTATTTACGAAATAAAATTGTTTTATGCAAAATCAGCATAAATCATTGGTTTTGTAATCAGAATTCACTCGGATATGAAAGTAGTGATTTTACCAACATAAATTAAGTGCAACAGTGTTGTTTTACGCGTGATTTATCCCGTATTTCAATAACAAGTGTTCGCATTTTGTAATACTTTCGCGCACCTACTGACTTCGAGCAACAAGTGTCCTTTCGTGATTAATAAATTGCCAAAATGAGTCTGAGTCGTCTGTCTATTGCTGTGAGTCGCGACTTGGTGAAAGTTTCTTCATGTAGCGCGCTCGTTGCGAAACTTTGGGGACCTTGCGGTGCTAGGGAGCTCACCACATGCAGGCCGCAGCGGGCCAGTGTTGCACAACACAGCGCGAAGCCCGATTGGAACAGAGCCGTGAGTGAGGCTGAGAAGATAGTCGGCTATCCGACCTCCTTTCTGAGTCTTCGTTGGGTGCTGAGCGACGAAATAGCGAACGTTGCCCTTCATCTGCGTAAGCTGGTTGGCAGCAACCATCCTCTTTTGAAAACTGCAAAGTAAGTGGAAATCTAAGGCTATCGAATGTTAGAAGCCCAACGACTAGGTTACAATAGTAACATACTATACAACATAGGTCATAGGTACCTACCTACCTACCTACATTAACCTGCCCGGTATCGGCACATTTATGGAAACCCTAACAAAGAAAATTAACCTCACGATTTAAATCCTTAGGCAAAGTACCTAACCATTCCCTTCCAGTCTTAAAAACCTAAAAGCTGACTAGCTAGATCTAGATATACAGTAATGTCTCAAACCTATGAGTCTGAGGGAGGAGAAAGGTGTATACCCAACAGTGAGTCTAGAAGCTGCCTGTGTTAATGATGATGAAACAAAAGTAACCAACTTTCTAGGCAGGTGTACATGGTATTCGATTGTGTAAGCCTTACCTTTGTCCCACTCAGGAATCTGATCTACAATGGCAAGAACAACATGCAGGCCTGGGGCCTCATCGTGCTTCTGGTCTCGAAAGCGGCCGGCCACAGTCCTGAGATCCCCGACATGGAGCAGGATAAGGCAGCTGGAGTCTTGCACAGGTACTAACCAACCACTTCATTGGCAAATTCATCATCCGCACTTGGAGTGTGTGCGGACTGGTTTCTGCAAGTAGGCCGCTGGCGGGCCCTTTTTGCGTGACGCTTGATACATGTTGCTCGAACTTTTTTAGGTTCTACAACACGATGTTTTCCTTCACCGTTTTGAGAGTACTGGCATACTGCACATAATTTTTTCTACAGAAAAACTAATTGGTACACGACTGGATTTGAACCCACGACCTAAGGATCGGAAGGCGTGGCCGCTAGCACTCGACCACCAGTGCTCTCTTCTACCACTTCGTAAACGACTATCCTGGGCTGGCAAGCCAATGGCTCCGCTGACTGCTTTCCATCCGCTGCCGCTGACGGCCTGCTCGTATGCCAGCTATGAAATAAAAAAAGCAGCCAAGTGCGAGTCGGACTCGCCCATGAAGGGTTCCGTAGCATCAAGTAACATAATATAAAGGTTCGTCGAAAGGTAAATTGCGGTTTACGATTTATGACGTATAAAAAAAAACTACTGACTAGATCTCGTTCAAACCAAATATCGTTGAAAGTTTGCATAGTAATGTACAACATATATTTTTTTTAGTTTTATCTTTCTCTTATTTTAGAAGTTAGAGGGGGGGGACCAACTTTTTTCCACTTTGGAAGGGTCTCTCGCGCAAACTATTCAGTTTAGAAAAAAACGGTATAAGAAACCTCAACATCATTTTTGAAGACCTATTCATAGATCCCCACACGTATGGGTTCGATGAAAAAAATTTTTTTTGAGTTTCAGTGTCAAGTATAGGAACCCCCAAAATTTATAGTTTTTTTTCTATTTTTGTGTAAAAATCTTAATGCGGTTCACAGAATACATCTACTCGCCAAGTTTCATCAGTCTAGCTCTTACGGTTTCGGAGAAAAATGGCTGTGACACGGCCGGACAGACAGACAGACAGACAGACATACATGACGAATCTATAAGGGTTCCGTTTTTGCCATTTGGCTACGGAACCCTAAAAACGACTGGCTCTATAGAATACGGCACTGGTTTTCTGTGTAGTGGTAGCGAATTAGCGATCCTAAGGTCGTGGTTTGAAATCCGGTCCTCCAATGAGTTTATGCATCTTAAAAACTTACATTATTTACCTACTGGTATAGGTAATTCATAGAATACTGACTCACAAACGGTGAAGGAAAACATCGTGAGGAAGCCGGCATGATAACTAAAAGTTTCCCTGCCTGCCAATATTCTAAAGCCTTGGAACACTGTCAAATATGACAACGATATTTGACAGCGTTTCACTGATCGCCACCGAAGAACGCTAAAATGTTTTAATTTTGTTATATAAAATCATCAAGACTCTAAAGAAGAGTTCATTTCGCGCAGACCTCAAAGCCGGTTTTCAAGAAGTAAAATCATAATTAATTTATTTACCGTGACCTTTAAATCTGTAAAAAGAAATGCCAAGGATATCCAGACGCCTTTAGAAAGTGGCCAGCGGTCATCGCCATTTCCTGATGCACACCACGTCAGTGTGATTAAATCGAAGGCCAGTAGTAATACCTATGTACTTAACTACTTAAGAGCGAGTCGTGCAAAATAGTTGAAAACGATAGTCACGGTTAAATCGATATTATGAATATACTTGCAATAATGAATCTAAAACTTTGTATAAAGTACCAGACTGAACGTATTGACAATTATTCCGTAACAAAAAAAAAAAATTATATATAATTAAATAAACACAGATAGGTAAAATTTGACAAATCGTATGTCGGCGTTATTAAAAAATGTCATGTTACACTGTTGATTTTATGAACAAACTTTAATTCGAATTAATCTCAAATGTTTAGTCTACAATTAGTCCTTTTTCGATTTTTAATAAATCACTTAGTTATTTAGTTATGAATTTTTTAAAAAAGCATCTCAAATCCGCCATACAAATTTACTATGGACGCGCGAAGTTGAATATATACGCGACGAACGCTCGCGGAAATTCAGTCCACCACGAGAGCTCAGAGTGGGAGCACGTCTCTTTGCGAGGCGACGCGAGCCAACTAGCAAACGCGATCTTATGTGTATGTACACACAGCTGCAAACAGGTAAAGTGAGGTAAGCCATTTTTTATTATCTATGCTTTTTATTGCTCAAAAAAATGTGATGTACCTATAAATATTTACTCTGTTTAGGGAACAATGGGAAAGCGAAAAGAAAGATATTCTAAGAAGAAAAGTGGCGCTCTGTTCCGGAAAAAAAATTTCGATAAAAATATGTACGTATGTAGGTATAGATTATTTTCGTATTTCAAATTTGATGTTGGTATTGTTCCAAGTTTTTTTGGTCAGGCGAATCGAAAACCCAAGATGGCGGATTCATTTTTTTTTATATTTGATATTGGTATCGTTTAATAAGTTTTCGAGGGCGCTGGTTCCGAATCTGCCATTCATTTTTTAATCCAAGATGGCGGATTCTTATTTTGTCATAAATTTTTGATATGGGGTTTTGGGGGCGCTGACTCCGAATATGCCATTCATTTTTTAATCCAAGATGGCGGATTCATTTTTTTTATATTTGATATTGGTATCGTTTTATAGGTTTTTGAGGGCGCTGGTTCCGAATCTGCCATTAATTTTTTAATCCAAGATGGTGGATTTTTTTTTGTCATAAACTTTTGATATGGGGTTTTGGGGGCGCTGGCTCCGAATATGCCATTAATTTTTTGATATGGGTATCGTTTTATGGGTTTTTGGGGGCGCTGATTTTGAATCTGCCATTCATTTTTGAATCCAAGATGGCAGATTCTTTTTTTTCTTAAATATTTGATATGGGTATCGTTTCATGGGTTTTTGGGGGCGCTGGTTCCGAATATGCCATTCATTTTTGAATCCAAGATGGCGGATTCTTTTTTTTCTTAAATATTTGATATGGGTATCGTTTAATGGGTTTTTGGGGGTGCTGATTTTGAATCTGGCATTCATTTTTGATTCCAAGATGGTGGATGTTTTTTTTTCTTAAATATTTGATATGGGTATCGTTTATGGGTTTTTAAGGGGGCTGATTTTGAATCTGGCATTCATTTTTGAATCCAAGATGGCGGATTCTTTTTTTTCTTAAATATTTGATATGGGTATCGTTTTATGGGTTTTTGGGGGCACTGATTTTGAATCTGCCATTCATTTTAGAATCCAAGATGGCGGATGTTTTTTTTTTTTTAAATATTTGATATGGGTATCGTTTTATGGGTTTTTGGGGGCGCTGGTTCCGAATATGCCATTCATTTTTGAATCCAAGATGGCGGATTCTTTTTTTTCTTAAATATTTGATATGGGTATCGTTTTATGGATTTTTGGGGGCGCTGATTTTGAATCTGCCATTCATTTTTGAATCCAAGATGGCGGATTATTTTTTTTCTTAAATATTTGATATGGGTATCGATTTATAGGTTTTTGGGAGTGCTGGTTCCGAATATGCCATTCATTTTTGATTCCAAGATGGCGGATGTTTTTTTTTTCTTAAATATTTGATATGGGTATCGTTTTATGGGTTTTTGGGGGCGCTGATTTTGAATCTGCCATTCATTTTTGAATCCAAGATGGCGGATTCTTTTTTTTCTTAAATATTTGATATGGGTATCGTTTTATGGGTTTTTGGGGGCGCTGGTTCCGAATATGCCATTCATTTTTGATGCCAAGATGGCGGATGCTTTTTTTTTTTTTATATTTGATATGGGTATCGTTTTATGGGTTTTTGGGGGTGCTGATTTTGAATCTGACATTCATTTTTGATTCCAAGATGGCGGATGTTTTTTTTTCTTAAATATTTGATATGGGTATCGTTTTATGGGTTTTTGGGGGTGCTGATTTTGAATCTGGCATTCATTTTTGATTCCAAGATGGCGGATGTTTTTTTTTCTTAAATATTTGATATGGGTATCGTTTTATGGGTTTTTGGGGGCATGAATGAAATAAGCATGAATGGCATATTCGGAACCAGCGCCCCCAAAAACCCATAAAACGATACCCATATCAAATATTTAAGAAAAAAAAGAATCCGCCATCTTGGAATCAAAAATGAATGCCAGATTCAAAATCAGCACCCCCAAAAACCCATAAAACGATACCCATATCAAATATTTAAGAAAAAAAAAGAATCCGCCATCTTGGATTCAAAAATGAATGGCAGATTCGGAATCAGCACCCCCAAAAACCCATTAAACGATACCCATATCAAATATTTATGAAAAAAAAAGAATCCGCCATCTTGGATTCAAAAATGAATGTCAAATCCACAATCAGAGCCCCCAACAACCTCTAAATCGATACCCATAATTATCATTTATTTAGGATAAAAATGAAGCTGCCATCTTGGATCCAAAATGAATGAAAGTATGAAAGAAAGAAATATTATTTAACATAACATAGGTACACAGAGCGGAACATTGACAAAATCAAAACTAAAATATGAACAAAAAATTCTAACACAAATAATTGAGTAATCTTAGCACATAATAAAAAAAAACAACTACGTCCCGGGATAGGTACATGTTATGCCAAATAGGCCCTGGCTCAGCTTTTGCTGCTTAGCGGGGTATGAACTTACCACCAAAAATATTATTCACAAATATGCAAATATAGTTGAAAATGAAACGAAAACCTGGCCTTCAGCTTAGTTAGTAGTAGCTCTGCCTTCTACGCTGTAGGTCGTGGGTTCGATCCCCACGGAGAAGAAACATTTGTTTGGTGAATACAAATGTTTGTTCTCTGTCTGGGTGTTATATTGTATTTTAAGTATGTATTAAAAAAAAAAATATATATGCTAAGTATTATATCAGCTGTCTGGTTCCTATAGTATAAACTCTGCTTGGTTTGAGGCTAGATAGTGTGGAGTGGATTGTGCACAATATTTATTATTTATTACTATTATTAAAAAACCTAAAAGAAAAGTGAAATGAAAATGTAATTATTTTGTAAACTGACCTCTTTTTTTTTAGAGAGATGAATTTTACTTTCTGGCATAACGTAAACAAAATTTCGTCTCTATAAGTCACTCAACCAAACAACATTTTTTTCAAATCATGGGTTACCTACTTTTGCCACACTAGGTGTAAACGGCGTCGAGCGAACCTATCATTGTGTGCGTGAGTACGCACACAACTAGCGAGCCGCAGTAAATACCTATTTTCCGTCCGCCTGGTTTACTCGACTCGCTCTTAAAGGTACTTGCTTACGATTTTTTCGATTTTTACCTGTAGTTTGACGTCGATGCATCGAAAAATTGTCGTATGATGATGACGTGTGGCGACTAACCTGTGTTTTGTTTTACCCAAGTGATTTTTGTTTATAGAACTTTCAAAAACAAGAAACCTTCAAAGCAATATTTGCCTTGCCTCCCACTCCACGATAAAAATAAATAGTTATTACCTAATTCACTATGTACATAAATGTATCTCTTCTACTAAAGAATTGTTAAGAAAAACATGAAATAGGCGGTCCTATCGCTGCAGAGGATTACTGAGCCTGTTTTCTAATTCTAAAAACTGGCCTCTAGCTCAGTTGGTAGTAGCTCTGCCTTCTGCACCGTAGGTCGTGGGTTCGATCCCCACTGAGAACAAATATTAGTGTGGTGAACGCAAATGTTTGTTCTATGTCTGGGTGTTATATCGTGTTCTAGTATGTATTTACAAAAAAAATGTATTTAAGTATTATATCAGCTATCTGGTTCCCATAGTACACGCTCTGCTTAATTTGCGGCTAGTGTTGTGTGGATTGTACCATATTTGCTGTCGGCCCACCACCACTAGCACGTTTTGGATACATTAGCACTTTTTTACATCTTTCATTTTCTATAGGTAATCTATGTTATATTAGCTAAGTAGGTGTGTCTTGTATTATTTTTCTATTTTGTATTGTATGGTGGTGGTTTGAATAAACAATTATACTTTCTTTCTTTCTTTCTTTCTTTCATATTTATTAATAATTGCAGTCAGCGAGCCTTAGCCGAAGTGACGGAGATGATCAGAACATCTCACTTGGTGCACAAAGGGCTAGTCAACATGAACGCGAGGCAAGTCCACGCGGAGCAGCCAGACGACATGATGTTCGGCAATAAGATAGCTCTGCTCAGTGGAGACTATCTGCTGGCTAACTCTTGTTCAGAGCTCGCCAACTTGAGGTAAGATATAGACAGTTATAGAACAAAGAGTATTTTAGATGTTTGCTCTCTGTCTGGGTGTTATACGGTATTCTCAGTATCTTATCTTATCTTGTATGTATACATATATTTAGGATCTCGGAAACAGCGCCAACGATTTTCACAAAATTTAGTATACAGGGGATTTCGGGGGCGATAAATTGATCTAGCTAGGATTCATTTTAAGAAAATGATTATTTCACCCCGAATTTAATAATTAAACATAAACTGAATATGTGACTGCTCCTGCCATCTATTGACGATTGTGAGCAACTAACTGCAAGCATATCCAGCAGATGTCGTTGTTCAGTAAGAATAAGCCAATCAAGATAATATGACTCTTAAGATTTCTTAAAAATACAAATTAACAATAAAAAATACCGAGCCAAGCTCGGTCACCAACTGCTAGTGTATTTTGAATAAACAATTTTCTTTCTTTCTATTTAGCAAAAAAGGATATCAGCTATCTGGAGTACAAGCTCTGCCTAATTTGGGGCTAAATAGTGATGTATTTATTTTGGAGTTTGTCCGGTCGTTTATAGAAGGATATTTCTATTCGAATAATGTGGTCAGCAATGCGTCTCTCGTCTCTGTAGAAAACAAACACACGGCTCTCTACTCTTTATGACGTGGAATGGGAATTGTTCCGGCCCACGACACACTGACCGCGTAGAAGAGAAACCATCAAATGTCACTGTCAAGCTGACGTTTTCGCCTTTTGAAGAAACACAATCAAGAAGAAGCAATACTGTCATTGATACCATACCGGCGCCACGTAGAACTTTGTAACATCATCATAAAATAAGATAAATTTGGAGAACAATTAATTAAAACTACTATTATTACAGCTCATGCTTTCATTCAAACCAAATAGAAGAGAAAAGGAGATTACACGCAACAAACTTGGTGACCCTAGACGTGATATTTTGGACAACGCAGGGAGGCTCGAACATCCATCTGGAGAGAGGTGAAACAATCCAAAAACCGAAGGAAGTTAGCCCCATTCCCATCCATCCATATCCATAAATATCAACTTCGCTTCTTTGTGTAATTGGAGTCGATTTTTTCTCTTTACTTTTTCTTGGTTGGATTTACCGCCATTAACCTAACAAGTCAATGTGCCAAATTTAATCTTCTAAAATCTTAGTGAATCACAGCCCATCCATCACAATATCGTGTTATACAGTTAGTTTAACATATTGGCCAACTGTTTCAGGCATTTCTCGGGTGAAAACCGGTAAGAATTGCGAGCTATAAGCGCCGCCATCACCTGGTGTCGGTGCCGCCGCATGCGCTTGAGTCGGCGTCCAGTGTGCCTGTGCTTACTGTGCTGAGCTTTGGCAAAGTGCTTGTGCAGCATAGCGCGAACAAGGTTGTATTCATTGCATTGCTTTCATAAAACATATCCTACAAAAATAAAGTTGGATCCAGTCATTGTTTGTGCCTACCATGTCTGAACTAAAGGACCTCATTGCTCAAAGAGGTCGCATTAAGACTCGCATTACATCATTTGAGAAGTTTGTAAAGCCTCTGTATGAATCTAAATTGACAAAAAATCAATACAATGAAATTACATTGCGGCTAAATAAGTTCCAAGAGCTTTCATACAGTTTTGATGAGTTACAATCTAAAATAGAATGCTTGGATCTTGCTGGTGATCATATGAGTGAAAGGGAGGAAGTAGAAAATAGGTTTTTTTATCTCATTGCACGAACTCAAGAAACGCTTCAAACATTTGATGCTAAAGAAAAAAATAATTGTGAAACTGCATCAGCTTCTCAAATGTCCCAGTGCTCACATCATCACCAACATCTAAAGCTGCCAACAATCAAAGTCCTTCCATTTAATGGTGAACCAGGTAAATGGTTAGAATTTAGAGATACATACTCATCACTAATTCATGAAAATGATAGCATTGATAATGTCAGTAAATTTCATTACTTGAAATCATACCTTGAGGGAACGGCAAAGGGGGTTATATCTTCCTTATCAGTTACAACGGCTAACTACCCCATTGCGTGGACTCTTTTGTGTGATAGATTTAATAACAAAAGGTTACTTATAAATGAGCATATCAAGTGTTTATTTTCATTAGAGCCTATGGCTAAAGAATCTGATAAGGGCCTCCGTGGCATGATTGATGCAATTTCCAAAAATTTAAGTGCGTTGAATTCTTTGGATGAGCCCACTGCTAGTTGGGACTCAATGATAATATACATGGCTTCTGAGAAGTTGGACCCTGAAACTGCTAGGGATTGGGAGGAGCATAGGAGTTCTTTAGAAAAAGCTTCATTAGATAAGTTCTTTGATTTTATTCGTAAACGGGCAACTGTTTTAGAAACAGTCCGTGCTAGTAAACATTCTAAGTGTGAAAAACGGAACAATATGATAAAATCTAAGTCCTTCATGGCCTCTTCACCTGAGTCATCTCCAGGCCTTTCTCATGGTCCAGCTTATGGTGCTGCTCAACATAACTGCATATCCTGTAAACAAAATCACAAATTATATGAGTGCGTCAAATTTAAAACATTACCTATTGAAGACCGTATTATAAAGGTTGGTGAATGGAAATTGTGTAACAATTGTCTGCGTACAGGCCACAGGTCGTCACAGTGCAGGCTCGGTGGTTGTCGTATCTGCTACAAAAAACATAACACTGTATTACATAGACAGTCATCTCTACAAACAAACGCACAACCACAACAACAATGTCATGAAGAAACTACATCTCTACTGACTACTGCTACTGTTTCAAACCATGACTTACCTTCTTCTTCTTCTTCTTTTGTGCCCCGCCAGGAGGGTGGGGAGTCTTCTTGTGTAGTCAGCATGTCTTCCGTCTCCTTTGATCAGGTTCTTCTGTCTACAGCCTTGGTTGAAGTTACAATTGATGGAAAGACATTTAAATTAAAGGCTTTGCTAGACAGCGGAAGCCAGTCTTCTTTTATAACCGAATCTGCCTTAGCTAGAATTGGTCTTAATAAAATAAAAACTCAAAAACGATGCGTCTCAGGCTTAAGCAATTCTGTCATCAATATCACAGAATATTGCAGTTTTGTGATTAAGTCTTCATACAATTCTTTTAGTGTACCAGTTACTTGTTTTGTGATCCCGTTGATAACGGATCAATTACCTCATTTAGAAATCCGAGTTCAGGAGTTAGGCATTCCAAGTCATATTCAGTTAGCAGACCCAAACTTCTTTAGCCCGTCTGACATTGACATGCTTCTAGGAGCCGATGTCTTTTGGGAACTTATTGGTTCATCTCAAATCAGATTGGGTCCTAACAATAAAGCGCTTTTACGTGAAACCCAACTCGGATGGATAGTAGCTGGCCCCATGGGGGGAAAAATCAGCGGCAAGTCAAACCGCATGGTTTGCAACTTTAGTCAAAACATTCAACAACAGCTTTCAAAGTTTTGGGAACTTGAAGAGGTGCCAGTTGAGGTGCCTCCGTCGATCGAACATGAGTATTGTGAAACCCTCTTTACCAAAACGACTTACCGTGATGCAAATGGTAGATTTTGTGTTCAGTTGCCTCTTCGCGATTCGCCAAGTGTCCTAGGTGAATCATACCATATTGCTGAAAAGAGATTACTTCAGGTAGAACGAAAATTGAGTAAATCGCCGTCATTGCGAACTGAGTACAATAAATTCATGAAAGAATATGAACACTTAGGGCACATGAGCGAAGTAGCTAAACCTTCATCTGGCTGCTACCTGCCTCATCATGCAGTGATTAGGGAAAGCAGTGAAACTACCAAGGTAAGGGTGGTCTTTGATGCGTCCGCGGACACGTCATCAGGTGTTTCTCTCAATGACATTCAATATGTAGGTCCAGTGGTCCAAGATGACTTGTTTTCGATCTTGTTAAGATTCAGGCAGCACCGCTATGTGGTTTCAGCCGACGTTGAAAAGATGTATCGTCAAATCGAAGTTAATCGCCTGCAGCGCCCTCTACAAATGATTTTGTGGCGCGAAAATGAAAATCTTCCTATTAAAGTCTTCGAGTTGAACACTGTTACCTATGGAACTGCTTCTGCGCCATTTCTTAGTACAAGATGTCTTCTTCAGCTAGCAAACGAATGTCCCGATAAACCTATAGCTCAACTAATTAAAAGTGATTTTTATGTCGATGATTTTTTATCTGGAAGTAGCGGAGAAGAAGAGCTTCGGACAATTATAAACTCCGTCACACAGATTCTCCAGTCGGCGGGCTTGCCACTGCGCAAATTCCGCACGAATGCGCCTTCTATTGTACTCAACAATCCAAGTTCTGCAATTCCTAAAGTACTAGACTCTACTTCTCCTTCCAGTGCGCTGGGTCTAAAGTGGGACCCAGGTGCTGACGTCTTTAACTTCTCTATAAATATTGAGAATCCTTCTCAAGCAACGAAAAGAACGATTCTATCGAATTCATCGAAACTCTTCGATCCACTTGGATTATTAAGTCCGTGCACTATAATTCCCAAGATGATTCTTCAGAAATTGTGGATTTCGAATCTAAATTGGGACGATCCCGTTGCTCAAGAAATTGAAGCATCGTGGCTTGACTTCGTCTATAATTTAAATAATTTATCTTCTCTAAAAATACCTAGGTATGTTCTTTGTGTTGAACCTGAAACCATCGAAATGCATGTCTTCTGTGACGCTTCTGAGGTTGCGTATGGTACATGCCTCTACCTACGATCAATAGATAGGTCTGGCCAGGTTCAAACTAATTTGCTTTGCGCAAAAACGAAGGTCGCGCCTTTGAAGCCACAAACCATTCCTCGTTTGGAACTGTGTGGGGCCGTATTAGCTGCTCGTCTGTCTTATAAAGTCTTAAAGGCTCTTAGACTCCGCATCGACAACGTCTTCTACTGGTCGGACTCTTCTGTAGTCCTTGGTTGGCTTTCTTCGCATGCACGTGACCTTAAAACATTTGTGTCAAATCGGGTCGCTGAAGTTCAGCAGCTCACGTCGTCTGGTTCCTGGAGACATGTTCCTGGAACTCAAAATCCTGCAGATCTAGCCTCGCGCGGCTTAGATCCTAAGCACATCAGTGAAGCTACCTTATGGTGGCATGGTCCTTCTTTTCTGCTTGAGGATAAAGTTAATTGGCCCGACAGAATTCAGATTTCTAAACAACTGCCTGAAGTTAAATCCAACTCTAATGGATTAATTCCTAAAACTACATGTACTAAACCTACAACATGCACTACAGCTACAAACATTGCCTCTGTTCAGTCAGTTGGCATAGCCAACTTCGAGAAACACTCGAAATTGACTACACTTCAACGAAGCATAGCTTATGTGTATAGATTCATCTACAATTTAAAACATGCAAAATCTAAACGTAGCGGTTATTTAACTGCTGAAGAGCTGGAAGCTGCTCTTCATTGCATAATCAAACAACATCAAGCCGAATGTTTCGGTACTGAAATAAATTTAATGAAAAATAAAAAATGCTTACCTGCTAAGTCAGGGTTGCTTTCTCTAAGGCCCTTCGTAGATGATACCGGTGCCCTTCGTGTAGGGGGCCGCATCCAAGGTGCATCTGAAACATACAACAAAATACATCCTATTTTATTAGAGTCAAAGCACAATCTTACTAAGCTATTGTTTGCTCACGAACATAAAAGACTTCTGCATTGTGGTCCGCAATTACTTCTAACTAATATTCGACAAAATTATTGGCCCATTACTGGTAGGCGATTAGCTAGAAGCACAGTCAATAATTGTAAGTTATGCAGAGTTGTAAAAGCAAAAACACTTAATCCCATTATGGGAAACTTACCTCTTCCTAGGGTAACTCCGAACTTACCTTTCCAGGTTTCAGGCGTCGACTTCGCAGGACCATTTCCAATACGTGATCGCGTTGGCCGTGGTTGTAAAATTATTAAAAGCTACCTGTGCATATTCGTATGTTTCTCAACGCGCGCCTTACATTTGGAAATTGCATCGGACATGAGTTCGGAGATTTTTATTCTTTGTCTTAAGCGTTTCATTTCCCGTAGAGGAAAACCAAGCGAGATTTATTGCGATAACGGTCGAAACTTCGTAGGCGCAAACAATGATTTTAGTCAATTCCTTCAGACAAGCAATGAATCAGTCTCTGCATTTGCCGCCGACGAAGGCATATCGTTCAAATTCTCACCGGCTTACACCCCACATTTCGGTGGGCTTTGGGAAGCCGGCGTCAAATCGGCAAAGCACCACCTAACTAGAATGTTAGGAAATACTCACCTCACATACGAGGAATTATCGACTTTATTCATTCAAATCGAAGCGATTTTGAATTCAAGGCCCCTTTGTCCGCTTTCTTCAGATCCTACTGACCTCTTTCCTCTCACTCCGGGCCACTTCCTGATCGGTAAGCCACTCACCTCTCTGCCTACGCCACCGCTGCTCGACGCCGATACAAACCGCTTAAATCGATACCAAGAAATTGAGCAGATGCGACAGCATTTCTGGGAAAGATGGCGCAAGGAATTCCTGAGCGAGCTACAGCAACGAGCCAAATGGAGGGTCAATCAAGGGGAGCTGCTGGAAGGCGATATGGTGATTCTTAAAGAAGCCAACCTGCCTCCACTCAAGTGGAAAATGGGGAGAATCCATCATCTTTACCCTGGACCGGATGGCGTTTCGCGCGTAGCAGACGTCTTCACGTCGAAAGGAGTCGTACGTCGAGCTATTTCAAACTTAAGCCCTCTACCTATGGGAAATCCCGATGCAGATGGGAGTCCTCGAGCACCCAAGGTCGTCGAGAGGGGGGAATATGTTCCGGCCCACGACACACTGACCGCGTAGAAGAGAAACCATCAAATGTCACTGTCAAGCTGACGTTTTCGCCTTTTGAAGAAACACAATCAAGAAGAAGCAATACTGTCATTGATACCATACCGGCGCCACGTAGAACTTTGTAACATCATCATAAAATAAGATAAATTTGGAGAACAATTAATTAAAACTACTATTATTACAGCTCATGCTTTCATTCAAACCAAATAGAAGAGAAAAGGAGATTACACGCAACAGGAATAGTTGAGACTATTCTTATGGATTATACCGACTAGACTTTTATCGCGCTTCGAAAAGCACTCAACCAAAGGAGGTCAATGCCGTGTATAACAATTCTAATCACCCTTGAACGCCTAAACGAATTGAGTAGGTGATATTATATTGAAAAGGACAGGCTTGGCCCTTCTGAAGCCTGACACAATGTTTTTAGTGGAACTTGCACGTGCGCGATATTTTCCAATTTTAGCCAGTTTATTGTCCTTTTCAATAGAATATCTCCTACTCAATTCGTTTAGGCGTTCAAGGGTGATTAGAATTGTTGTACACGGCATTGACCTCCTTTGGTTGAGTGCTTTTCGAAGTGTTATTTTAGAGTAGCAAAGACGTTGAAATAAGTTAGTTTATTCACATATTAGATCTCACAGCTCAGTTGGTAGCAACTCTGCCATATGTAGGTTCTTTAAGGTACATATTATTATTATTCAGCTGTTTTAGTCCCACTGCAGGGCAAAGGCCTCCCTTCCCTCTTTCCACTCTTCGCGACTTAACGCAGTGACAGGCCACGATCTAAGGTGGGAGTCAAGTTCGTCCCGCCATCTCATTCTTGGTCTTCCACGTCGCCGCATTGCATTTTGTGGGATCCACTCTGTAGTCCTCTTAGCCCACGAGGTGTCAGGCATGCGGCAGACGTGTCCAGCCCAGTTCCATTTAAGGGTGGCGGCTTGCTGACCAACGTCAACGATGTGGGTTTTGGAGCGCAGTATACTGTTCCGCACGCGGTCTGACAGTTTTATAACTAAAATACTGCGCTCCATGGCTCGTTGGCATACCCCAAGGGCAGACTTTTGATTAGGTACATAACTAAACTTTTTTTTACTTAGAAAATCAAATCGAATATATATAATTTTATTCATTAGTATCACAAGGATCACTTTGAAACGTCTTAAAGCTATTAGTTACTAAGTATATCATGTCATGACACCCTTCCGTTCCCTTGATAAAAGTGTATGGCTATTACATAACTGCATTACATATTTGTACATCTAATTCGTCCATTGTAGCGTGTTTAAACAATAAACAAACAAAACTTTCACCTACAACTACTAGGATTTTTATGACTTCATCACACGACACTTTTACTTTTAACTTTCGTGCTCAGTTGATTTTACAACTTAGTGAGAGCGCTTTCGATTTTATATCACGATGCATGGAATCTAAGAAAACCATATTAAGTAGAGCTTTGACTAGCCTTTCAGCTCAGCTGGTATTAGCTCTGCCTTCCTTCGCAATACGTCGAGGGTTCGATCCCCACCGAGAACAAATATTTTTGTGGTGAACGCAGATGTTTGTTCTCTGTCTGGGTGTTATATTGTATTCTAAGTCTGTACTATCAAAAAAATGTATTTTCATTACTCATACTCTGAAAGTAGGTCTGAAGTTGCCTGAGGGGCCTAATAGAAAGTAAAACTTTCAGCCCTAGGGAGAATCGCTTTCTACTGACAGCTGTCAAATTATAAAAAAAACAAGTTCTATTTTATTCAACCATGTTCCAACTTTCTAAAGTCTTTCTAACTGCAAGGAGGTCGTTGAACCAAATTCCAACTTTTTATTCAGCAAGTAGGTTGGAAACCCATTACAACGGTAAGAAATTTATAAAGTCTAATTAGGCATTGCCTCGATGCCTGGCGATGGGTACCACTTAACATCAGGTGGGCCATATAGTTGATCCATCAGCTAGTTTAAAATATTGAGTTCAATTTGTTCAAGTGTTTTGTTTGTTGTTTGTGTATTGCATAGGTTTGCTTGCATGTCTTAGTAGGAGTTATGTACTATGCAAGTGATTACCCATTTCCTGTAGTATTCGGTAGTATTGTATTCGTTATGCGATTGATTTGCAACACACCGACCGGTTTCGACCATCACCAATCTCGTAACATTATAAGTAAACTAGGCGTGACTCCCGGCGATGCCCGGGTATTCCAGAATGTTAAAGAACATTCAAGAACGTTTAAGAGCATTCTATTCTTATAAATATAGTCATTTTTTTAGAAAAGCCCTTTGGTACTTGATAGAAAAGGATAGACATAGAAAAGTTGCCACGTTTTAGAAAAGGATAGACATAATTTTTGTAACATTTTGCATTGATGCTGTTCCTAATAGTCGCAGTGAGTCCATTTATCAAGGAAGGCATTCTATACATATAGCATTATATTCCTCGATAAATGGACTATCCAACACAAAAATATTTTTATCAATTCGGACCAGTAGTTCCGATTAGCGCGTTCAACCAAACAAACACTTCAGCTTTATAATATTAGTAAAGATTTTCTCATTATTCTCAACCTTATTTCACCAACATAGATACAACTATCGTAAAGCAAGTTGTGGAAAATATAAATCACATGTGAAAGTAAGTTATATGTATGTTTGTAGGTAAGCTTACAAAATATAGCTCAGTACCCCAAGTCCCAGTGCATTTACAACATTTCGTTACCAAATGTTGTTTTCGTTTCGCCTATTTGTCTCTGTCTATTGTATTTAGAAAAGTTGAGACAACAACTCTAACAACGTAAAGTATTTTTGCTGTCTCATATTTTCTTCATACAATAGAGAGAGACAAATAGGCGAAAGGAAAACAACATTTGGTAACGAAATGTGGTTGCAAAACTCCGACTTCGGGCACTGTTTAATGCTTATTTATTCGGTGGATAACCAGTTTTTGATTTCCACTCTGCTTTCACTGGCTTACAGCTTTGCAAGTTCACAGGATGGCCTACTTGGTCCCTCTGAACTTCGTGGTCTGTACCTGCTCAAAGTTTCTTCAATCAAGTTATTAGAGAAAGTTTTTCAGGCTTTTAATATTTTTCATAGGCATTAATTTTTTATTTGATCGAAAGGATCACTTTGAATCAAGGTTATTGTGTAAATGTGTTTTCTGTTGCATTTAGACTAAAAAAAATCTAGGTCTAGCTAGGTCATAGATATTTTTCTTTCCCTTCCTTTCCTGGACTAACTTAATTAGACAGAACTAAAAATCTCATAAAACTCTCGACGGCCCCATTTTTAAAAGCTATCATATTAAGTTAGTTTAGGATATAGGTACCTACTCGTAGCAAAAACAGAATTGACACCATAAATAGGTTTACATCATATTATTTTAATTTAGTGACATCACTAGGAATTTATTTTAATTTTTGTGGTAATAACGTGTTTTTGAAATAATAGTAGAATATCGCGCTACAAAATCGTCGGTTTAGGATACCAGAACTGTTTTGTTTCTAAGTTTAATGGTGCTCGTGTTGTACATAGTTTTTTTTTACAAAAAAAAAACCCTCCTTATAATATGATGATATTTGGGGTTCTTCAAAAAAAGGGTGTTTTAAAGGGTCGACAACGCGCTTGTGATGCTTCTGGTATTCCAGGCGTCCATAAGCTACGGTAACCGCTTCCCATCAAGTGGGCCGTATGCTTGTTTGTCTACTTTGTTTTAAAAAAAATTCAATCCTTATATTATATGGATTATATAATTTACAACAAAGTAGATTGTATATGTATATAAATATTTATATTAGGCAACCTGCCTAAAATAACTTAGACTGCTGCGATAGAGGCAGTTTGGGAAAGTTTTAGGAAATATTTTTTTTTTTCAAACCAACAAAATATGTTTTTTATGCTGATTTATATTTTGTGAAAGTAAATTACTACCTTTCTCTTCTCCGGAACCCGTAGTTAAAGTAATAAAAATGAATAATTGCGATATAACCTAGTCTAATGTACAAAAATCACTTTTACATCTCGTGTTAAAACTGCAACGATAAAACATTTCATGGTTACGAGAATGCGGTATAGTTTTGTTAATTTTTACGCTTTCCAATTAAAATAGCTCTTTAGACTATGGAGCAGGCTCGTTTTTAGAAATAATGTGACACCAACATCATTACCATCCTCTCAGCGTAGTCGGTATAATCCACATATAAGACAGAAAGGGAAAGACCAAGGATAAGCTACATGAGCCAAATAAAAGCGAAGATCGCGGGCATGTCGTATAAGGAGGTCAAGGAGGTTGCTCGCAAAAGAAATACCTGGAGAAAAATGCATAGGTACATTACGCCGACAAGAGCTCTTAAATAAGAAGAGAAGAAGACTGGATAAAATAAATAGATGCTGGCTGAGAGGCCTTGGTTCCCTCACGTTGTTTCCCACCACCGTTTGAGAGCACATTTTCCAAAACTAAAATACAAAATCCATTCACAACCATATTTTAATCCATGATCTTAGGTTCGTAAGACGGCGGCAGAGGATTAAATACAAAACTAATTTTATTGAAGAATTTTTCTAAAGTGTGTAATTCGTCTGCACACATCCAGACCTTAAAGGTGTTAAAACTGTATTTTCTGAACAGGAATCAAGAGTTGGTAGAGCTGATGTCCTCAGCAGTCCGCGACTTGGCCGAGGCAGAGTTCCTCGGCGAGAGAGATGAGCAGAACAACCCTCTGCCTTCAAGACCTCTGCCGGAGGAGCAGAGACTGGCTGCTACAGGTAATACTTTCATTGGAGCATTGATTACATGTCCGGTATGGCAACCAATTACCATCAGGTGCTGTAAGCTTGTCTGTCT
Source organism: Thera obeliscata (assembly GCA_947578465.1). Taxonomy (NCBI): domain Eukaryota; kingdom Metazoa; phylum Arthropoda; class Insecta; order Lepidoptera; family Geometridae; genus Thera; species Thera obeliscata. Next base: position 12,618,444 of record OX387912.1, on the reverse strand, counting down.
ACTTTATTTCATAAAAATGTAGTTGCAGTTGTTAAACCCTACAGAACTAAGGTTTTTACATTATCTCTATGAATTAATCGACGGGAAAGTTGAGGATCCGATGGCGCAGTTGGTTAGCACATCCCCGTATCAGGGTATCGTATCAAGGTTGCCTAGTAGAGATCGCTGTTAGCGATAAGGCCGCCTATTGTATTACTATGACTGTTAAAAACTGTATCCTACTTACCTAGTGTGTAATCAATAAAGAGTTATCTATCTAGAGTAGGTATGATCCCACTCGGCTCATTACTTTCGGGATAATATAAAATCTTTACAACCTTAAAATTGTATTCTCTAAAAATATATTCTTATTAGTGTAATCTTTAAATTGGTTTTAAGCCACACGAGGTCTGGCTTAAAACCAATTTAAAGATTACAATATTGAGAATATAATTTTTATGTTTTTATTACTCTGTGGAAGAATTAATTAATAAAATACCTAAGCAACCGCGAGATTCCTAATTTTTTTCAAAATGAAATGTAGCCTATGTCAAATTGGAAGAATGTAACATTCTATTGGTGAAATATTTTAAATCGGCCCAGTACTTTTTGAGCCTATTCATTACAAACATACAAACAAACAAAAATAGGTACAAATCTTTCCTCTTTATAATATTAGTATAGAAGTATAGATGACGATAGCTACACGGAAAAAAATGGGGTCTGACAAAGTGTTCATTCAAGAATAAAATTATTCTCAAGTATATTGTTTAATCTCAAGCATATATTTACTTAAGGTAACAATAATATCTTGAATAAAATAACATGGAATTCTTCAATATATATAATATTATTCTTCATTTATTTCTTTACATCAAGAATATTTTTTTGGATCAAGAGGATATTTACTCTTGACTGTAGAAAACGTTTTCATTTTGAACAAAGCAATTAAGAATTCTTACTCTGAATAAATAAAGATTTAGCTTAAGAAGCTCAGAGATTACGGCCAAGAATAAAAATAAATTATTGGTTTAAGAAAAAGTGTGAATTCCTTCAAAAATTATATTATTGAAACTAGACTTTCATACTTTTGATCCAAAATACATAAAATACTCATTTTAAATAAAGTCTACTATTTAAAATCAAGAAAATATTCGTTTTATAAATACTCTCGAATGACAAAATATTGCCTCTTAACCTAAGAATATGGATTCAACTATCAACTAAGAACAAACATTTTAGGTAAAGAAATATTTACTCCATTGAAGATGATTTGTTCAACAATTAAAACTCTATGTTTATTGATTTGAATACTTACTGTTCTTCAATTAAGAATTATAACTGTCTGCCATTGAGACCTATTTTACTTGTTTGGACAAATTCAGAAGTTTTTCTGTGAGTGCAATGTTTTTTAACTGAAGAATATCGTTTCTAAAATTGATAAACAACCAACATTTTAAGTCGAGAAAATATCTTCTTCGGTGAATGTGGGTGTTCTTTTCAATTAATTATATCTGTGTTAACTAGAATACTTTATTATTATTTCATGAAGAATTATAACTTTCTTTACTTAAGAATTAATGATTTGTTCATTTTACAAACAAAGTATTTTTTTGCTTATAACTCCAAACAAGAATTTTATAAAATTGCATTAAGAATTTATTATTTATTTTTTCAATAATAATATTGTTTAGACAAGAGTTTTACACTTTTGATTCAAAATACGACAAAGATAATATATTTTAAGAATCTACTATCTATCAGCAAGAAAATAATTGTCTTATAAAAGCTCTCAAGTGACAACTATTGCCTCTTAACCTAAGAATATGGATTCAAATATCAGCTAAGAACAAACATTTTATGTAAAGAAATATTTACTTAATCGAAGATAGATTTGTTTTACAATTTAAAATCTGTCTCTTTTGGTTTGAATACGTATACTGATTTTCAAATGAGAATTATAACGGTCTACAATTCAGACCTCTTTTACTTGGTTAGACAAATTCAGTAGGTTTTCTGTGAGTGCAATGTCTCTTAACTGAAGAATATCGTTTCTAAAATTGATAAACAACCAACATTTTAAGTCGAGAAAATATCTTCTTCGGTGACTATGGATGTTCTTTTACAAATAATAATGTCTGTGTTAACTGAAATTCTTCATTATTATTTCATGAAGAATTAAAACTTTCTTTACTCAAGAATTAATGATTTGGTTATTTTACAAACAAAGTATTTTTTTGCTTATAACTCCAAACAAGAATTTTATTAAATTGCATTAAGAATTTATTATTTATTCTTTCAACAATAATATTGTTTAGACAAGAGTTTTACACTTTTGATTCAAAATACGACAAAGATAATATAATTTTAGAATCTACTATTTAACAGCAAGAAAATAATTGTCTTATAAAAGCTCTCAAGTGACAACTATTGCCTCTTAACCTAAGAATATGGATTCAACTATCAGCCAAGAACAAACATTTCATGTAAAGAAATATTTACTTAATTGAAGATAGATTTGTTTTACAATAAAAAATCTGTCTCTTTTGATTTGATTACGTACTGTTTTTCAAATGAAAATTATAACGGTCTGCCATTGAGTCCTCTTTTTGTTGGTTAAACAAATTTAAAAGCTTTGCTGTGAGTACAATGTTACTTAACTGAAGAATATCGCTTCTAAAATAATTGATGAAGAACCAAAATTTTAAGTCAAGAAAATATTTCCTTCTACAATTAATTATAATGTCTATGTTAACTGGCATACCTACTTAATGATTATTTCAATAAAAATGATAAAATGTTTTAGTGGAGCTAAGTAGGTATACATAATATTTTATTAGTTGAATAAAAAATATTTTTTTACTTTGTTAAGTTTTGGTAAGCAAGAATTACACAAATAAATATGACACTAAAAAGTATGTGAATTCATTGTAAAATGAATCAAGCTGGGAAAATTGAAAGCTTTTATTAAATAAGTTGTTGAACAAAATAATTATGTAGTTCTGCTGTTAACGTCTAGATGGCGTTTAACATTCGTTTAACAATAATATTCTTAAAGCAAGAGTTTACGCTTCTGATTCAAAACATGTTAGAGATACCTACATTTTAAACGTTGACTCGCGGGCGTATATGAACGTTAAACAAACTTCAAAAAAAGACGTAATCGTGGAAAGCCAATGGATGGAAAGGGCTCAGAATTGTTCTTCCTGGAAATGTGTAGGGGAGGCTGATGATAGGGGTATATGTCCAGCAGTGAACTTCTAGAGGCTGATGATGGTGATGATGATATTAATAAGTCTTTACATCATATACATCAGTAAGTAGTTTTTACTGCTGTGAAACGATGCTGAAAGCGTTCCATTTTCAAATCACTTAAGTAAAGTAAAGCAAGTAAAGTAAGTACCTATAGTAGAGCATTGCCTTGCAGGTCACGTATATCAGAAACGTGCCCTACGATTTGACAGGCGTCACGGTTCAGCTGGTAGTATAAATACCTGTGTGGTGAACATAGATTTTTGTTCTTTGTATGGGTGTTCTAGATTTTTTTGTACAAGATAGTAGGCAAACAAGCACATGGTCCACCTGATGGCAAGCGGTTATCGTAGCCTATGGACGCCCTGAATACCAGAGGCGTCACAAGTGCGTTGCCGACCCTTTAAAGGTATGTTTTTAGGAATACATAAGTATTGTATTCTAAGTAAGTATATACAAAATATATAATCTATACATATACTAATATTATAAGGCTGAAGATTTTCATTGTTTGGTTGAACGTGCTATTAAAATAAATAAACAAATAAATATTTAGGACATTCCACACAACACTACCTAGCCCCAAATTATGCTGAGTTTGTACTATGGGAACCAGACAGCTGATATAATACTTATATGTATTTTTTTGTAAATATTTAATACATTAGAATAGGGTTACATGACCGAAATCCAGCCACCACCCAATTACCAGCCGCCTCCGAAAAATCAAGCTAGAATTGTAAACGATTTACACTATGCTATTTCCTTGTTACCCAAAATGAACCTTAAATTATACTCCATAGACGATATCAATTTGGTCGAGCTAAGTTTTAACTATTCAGTTTAGAAAAAAACGATGTTAGAAACCTCAACATCATTTTTGAAGACCAATCCATAGATACCCCCACACGTATGGGTTCGATGAAAAAAAAATTTTGAGTTTCAGTTTCAAGTATGAGGACCCCCAAAGTTTATAGTTTTTTTTTCTATTTTTGTGTAAAAACCTTATTGCGGTTCACAGAGTACAACATCTACTCACCAAGTTTCATCAGTCAGGCTCTTATGGTTTCAGAGAAAAATGGCTGTGACACGGCCGGACAGACAGACAGACAGACAGACAGACAGACATGACGAATCTATAAGGGTTCCGTTTTTGCCATTTGGCTACGGAACCCTAAAAATGGCACACGCCTTGAATGTCATGCCAGTATTTGCACCTATTTTTTCCGATTAGGAATCAATTTATCATGCCCCAAAATCATATCTATTTCCGTGTGACAAATGCTTATAAAATTAATAATTAAGTTTGTTCACCCACCTAAGTAGGTAGGAACCTAAACTATAATTTTTTTGTATGAAAACTATGATGCAAATGAGTGTTTCACACCAAATTAACGTTTCTTGACTTTAGCATGGAAATCTTGAAAAATATTTAAGAAAAGATGTCTTGAGTCCAAAACAAAAACATTCTTGAATTTAAACAATGATTCAAAGGTGTGTTTTAGACCAAATTCACGTTTCTTGGTTTTACCAAGGAAACGAAACAAACTATATTTATATAGCTACGCGTATAGGCATAGATCCGGTGTTGCAGTGTTTTTCCCAAGTTGTAGGGAAAATAATTGAAAATGCATTCGTTCACTCGGTTAGGCTCTTGCCGAGTGTTTATAAAATATATCCTATACACGGGAGCCCTATGTATCAGTAATCGGTCTTTACCACGGAAGCAAAAAAACGAAAACATCTAGACCAGTAGTTCGCTCCGAACTGAGATCGCGTAATGCGATCCAAATGCTCTGAAAAGTTAAGTAACTATTTATAAATAAATAAATATTGTGGACAATCCACACCACTCTATCTAGCCCCAAACTAAGCAGAGCTTGTAATATGTGAACCAGATAGCTGATATAATACTTAAATACTTTTTATTGTAAATACATACTTAGAATACAATATATACACCCAGACAGAGAACAAACATAGATGTTCACCACACAAATGTTTGTTCTCGGTGGAGATCGAGCCCACGACCTACGGCGCAGAAGGCAGAGCTACTACCAACTGAGCTGAGAGGCCAGTCAAAACTTATGTAGTCCATCACGCATTGTGTTTTATCTACTTTGAGGAAGTATTTCTATCCAGATTCACTGTTTGGCTTTACCTCTGAATATACCTCACTAACTTTGTATGGTTAACTAGCACAAAAAATGCATAAGTGCATGAAAGACCACAAAAAGGCTCGTGGTGCACAAAATCCTTTCATCACCCTTTCCACCGTCTATAGCTTATCGATTGAATAATAATTATTTCGTAGTCAGTAAAAATAGTGGAGAAATGTGAAAGATACGGCCTTATTTTTGGTAACTAACATTTTGTAGCGGGCAACACTCTTTTTAGTCTTTGCTTGCGCCGGAGTGGTGAGTTGTATAATGTAGTGTGTGATTGATTATTGAGTTCCATTCCATTTATTTTGAGATTCGAGCCTGGCATGTAAGTTTTTAAGTTATTGAGAATAATAAGTAAGTACCTAGGTAATTGACATTGTGTTGTGCTGTAAGTGTATTTAGAATTGTTGCATTTTGTTATCGGACCGACGCACGCTCAGACATAGTACCGGCCGGCGCCATGTTGAGAAACTTTCCGCTTATTGTATGGACTTATCGTTTGATTGGGATAGGTGTTCTATGTAGGTACTACTTATATTAGGCGAGGCGGTATACCATTCGCGGTGCCCGGACGAATTAAACTCAAAAAATGCTTTGCGCTTCAATGTTCAAATTCACTGGTTAGGTACCTACCACAGCCGCTGGCACTGCCTTCTGCTACGTAGCAGGCTGCTGCAGCTGCTGTAAGGCTGGCGGTAAGGCTGCTGGACTGCCTTTCAGGTTATGTCTCTCTGGGTGATGAAAATATGTAAAAATTATCTTGTCCTTGTCCCACTTTATGTAGGGCCGGCGCAACAGGTTTTCGTTCTCCACTCTCCTCTATTAGCCGTCATTTCAACAGTCACTCCTTTCTTACTCATGTCATCCTTCACACAATCCATCCATCTTTTCTTTGGCCTACCTCTACTTCTATAACCATTCACATTCATATTTAGCACTCTTCTCGTTACATGACATTCTTCCCTTCGCATAACATGCCCGTACCATGCTAACCTATTGCTTCTCATCTTTTCAGTCACTGGCGCCACTTTCAAACTGCCCCTAATATACTCATTCCTTATCTTATCCATTCTAGTCACTCCACACATCCATCTCAACATTCGCATTTCCGCTGCATGCACTCTTCTTTCATCAATCCCTTTGGTGGCCCAACACTCAGACCCATACAAAACGACAGGTCTTATAACCGTCTTGTAAATCTTCCCCTTTAGTTTAAGGGGCATTCGCGGATCGCACGTTGTTCCTGTGACCTGTCGCCATTTCATCCATCCTGCGTTTATCCTGCTCTTTACATCCCTGTCAATCTCACAATCATTCTGTATTACTGAACCGAGGAACCGAGGTGATGAAAATATGTAATCTCTACCTAATAAGCAGAGGTTCTTGTAACTGTAATCTAGGTACCGTAGCCACAATACTAAACCTGCTGAAAGGTGCTGTTTATCCTGCCCAGCTGTTTTTTACTTAGTTACTACCATAATCACTAATTGATGTCCCGTCCATTTGCAGATTTAAATCAAAATTGAACTGATTCCCAGCATACCTATAATACCTATACTCACCGATATGTAGAGGTTAACTATGGAGTTGCTTCTAATGGAGAAATGGAATATGCCACAGGATATAATTACAAATTTCAACGGTAGGTGAATATTAATTATATCCTTCGCATTTAGATAAATAATATTTTGTCTAGTGATAAGGGGAATTTTTGTTTTAGAAAATGATGTAACTGTGGATCAATTAAAAGATATCAATGACAATATCCTGAAAGAACTGTGCCCAAATATTGGACTCTGTGCATAGGTCATGGGTTCCCTCCCCGCCGAGGATAAACATGTTTGTACAGTGTATGTATGTTATAATATATATTATTATAGGTAATTGATTGAGTGAGTGAAGTGAACAGTTTCATCAAATTTTCAAGGCAACTTGACATTGTATCTTTGTAGAATAAAAATCTTTATCACCCACCTTAAAATTAACAATGGAAAAACAAGTAACAATAATTCTAAACAGCAATGTACAATAGGCGGTCTTATCGCTGAACAGTGATCTCTTCCAGACAACCTTTGGATGGAGAGAAGCGTTTATTAAGATGTTTGGCTAGGGTGCACAAACCTTTTTTCCCTAACCCTCGTGGTTTTGGCCTTGGCCATCACCGCCCTTCTCACAAAATAAAATTAAAATTAATTTGAAAATTAATTTATCACCTGAATCTGACTATGAGTCCTAAATGACTCAGTATTCTTATTTAAATTATTTATGTCACTAGCATCCGCTCGCATGGTACTTTAAAATAAATCATCTGTTTTATACATTTCAGATCTAAAAATGCCAGGATCAAATAAAACTGTTGACCTACCTACTTGATTCCCCCGAGAGGAAGACTGAACAAGCGAAGAAAATTTTCTACTTTAGAATGCGTAGAGAACTTCATAATTGACGTTGAGGTAAATATATTGGGGTACTATTTTATTTCGTTGAATGGTACAATATCTATAACTCGCGGTTACGTTATTTTAGGGTATGTCTTGGTTTTTTCCTGGATAAAGAGTAACCTGTGTTTAACCAGGGTATAACTTACATTCATGTTCTGTCTGGGTGTTATGTAATATTGTATTCTATGTATGTATTTACAAAAAAAATGTATGTAAGTAGTATATCAGCTATCTGGTTCCCATAGTACAAGTTCTGCTTAATTTAGGGCCAGATAGTGTTGTGTGGATTGTCTTAAATATTTATTTATTATTATTTATATCAAATTTCATCCAAATCCATTTTGCCCTTTTGGAAATAAGTGGGAACAAACATATTCACTTGATCATAAGCTTGCCCATATATAATATTGGAACTAAACGCGTGTGCTTTGTAGGTATGTTAATCAATTTTGCAATTTTTATATGTTTGCTATTGTTTGCAGAATCCTGGAGATATTCAAATGAAAATAGATGAAGTAAAGGAAAAGGCTCTACATAGCAAGCAAAGTGTTCAACCGTATCTAATTAAATGTGCTGCTGGTGATGAAATCCTGGAGATATTCAAATGAAAATAGATGAAGTGAAGGAAAAGGCTCTACATAGCAAGCAAAGTGTTCAACCGTATCTAATTAAATGTGCTGCTGGTGATGATGGTAACGAAAACTATTATTTAGTAATTGACAAGGTTATGTACAAGTTTACATCGCCAATGAAAGCTTTTGACACACTGTTTAAATCATACCACGCGCTTCACGCCACGTACCCAGCAGCTGCTGCGCATTTATACGTGCTGATTCAGCGCTGTGTCTATAAAATAGAAACAAAGTATGATAAGATTGTACCATACATCGCAGATTTGTTGTCGCTTGCTAATATGTAAACAAAATGTATGGTTAATCTTGTTGAAATATACTGTACTATTATTGCACGATGAAGTGCCTTGAATGTCGCAACGAATATCAAGATTTTCAGCAATACTTTGTGCATTTGCGTTACGCACATAATATTGTCAATTATTTTAAATGTCCTGAAGAAAATTGTGCCAGGTTATATCACTCTAAAAGTGATTTAAAGAAGCATTTAATTCATTATCACGAAACCTCAAGTAGCAATCTCATCTCAGATGCCAATGTATTTGATGTTAGTGGCAAAGCAAACTAGTTCCGGTTCAACGTCTGAATTAACACCTTTGAATGAAAGCCTTAAATTGAATAATAATACTGGGTATCAAACCACAAATTTATCTGATTATCAAAAAGAAGTTGAAAATGCGTTGCTTACATTTATTACAAAATTATATAATTAGATACGGTTGAACACTTTGCTTGCTATGTAGAGCCTTTTCCTTCACTTCATATTAATCTCTATAAAACAACCACAATTATAAACATCATCATCCATTTCAGTAATATTATTTAGTTTGAGTATTTTTCCGTGTACATAGCGATCAGCAAGTCCAGTTCTAACAAGTAATTTATGACTATTCGTCAATTGATGTCTTGTAGCAAGTGTGAGTGGCTAGTTTTTACGGCTAGCTATTGATTGTGCATAGTTTTTCAACAATATTGGTGGACCAACTTTTTGGGTAATGTAGTAGAAAATGATGTTTCGGTTTTAATGTGCAGTTAAATAATTGAATTAAATTTTCCATGTAAGCTTCGATTGAAGTTCTGAAGTAGTCAATCAAGTGTAAAGTGAAAATCTGAGATTTTAATATTTCTGTAATTTCTAACAGAGTTAAATATTGTTTCCATACTGGAAAAATACTCAAACTAAATAATATTACTGAAATTGATGATGATGCTTATAATTGTGTTTGTTATAAAGAGATTAATGGTGTAACATATTGTGATCATGAAAATAATATTATCATTAGAAACATAATATTCAATAGGTAGGTAGGAAACTTACTGTGCAGGTTGCTACCAAATACTCGTCTATTCTTAGTCCAATCTTTGGGCACAGTTCTTTCAGGATATTTTCATTGATATCTTTTATTTGATCCACAGTTAAGAGTGGGTCGTGCGAAAATTTGAGATTTAAAAAAAAATAATAATAACTAAATAACTAAGTGACATTTTAAAAATCGCAAAAGGACTAATTGTAGAGTATACATTTGAGATTAATTCGAATTTAAGTGTGTTAAAAAAATATACTATTTAACATGACATTCTATTTAACGCTGATACGATTTTCATTAGCGTTAAATAGAATGTCATGTTAAATAGTATATTTTTTTAACACACTTAAATTCGAATTAATCTAAAATGTATAGTCTACAATTAGTCCTTTTGCGATTTTTAAAATGTCACTTAGTTATTTAGTTATGATTTTTTTTTTTTAAATCTCAAATTTTCGCACGACCCGCTCTTAATATACCGGTTGTTAGCAGCCTAAAGCTCATTAACACATTAAAATTGTATTTAGATGAATTTATGACACTAATGTATAATTTAATACTTTGCACAACATGGAATAGGTATACAACATGGTATATACTTAATATTATTAATTCAGTAGATTAATATTCACCTACCGTTGAAATTTGTAAATATATCCTGTGGCATATTCCATTTCTCTAGAAGTAACTCCATTGTTAACCTCTACATAGGTACCTATACTCAGGTGAGTATAGGTAGGTATGCTGGGAATCAGTTCAATTTTGATTTAAATCTGCAAATGGACGGGACATCAATTAGTGATTATGGTAGTAACTAAGTAAAAACCAGCTGGGCAGGATAAACATTCAGAAGGTTTAGTATTGTGGCTACAGTACAAAATGATAATTATTGTATTAGACAAATATTATGTTATATTACTAGTTTTAAGAATCTGATGGCATAAGTACAATAAAGGAACAAGTCTTAAATTGCGGCGCTTATCTATACTTCTCACGAGTGAAGCTAGGTACATACCTATAGCTTCACTCGTGAGAAGTAGATTTATAGTGAAAGTGGATTTTATGAGCCAATGTAAAAATTAGTCTGCGAGTGAGAGGCACTGAGCACCTTCATGATTTATAATTACTTGAGCTTGCATAACATTATTAGGTAATAATTATAATGAATACCTAACAAATATTTAAATAAAATGATCAATACCTACTGTTGTTTTAAGATGTTTATTTTTTAATAAATATTTCATATAATTAAAAATCTATTTTATTATTTTATTACCTTGAGTATTTCCAACTTATTTATATCTATTTTCAGGCATGAAATGGCACACGGAGATCAGATTGGAAGATGTGAAGGTGCAGCAGGCTCGTTATTCTGTAAGTGAGTTTTAGTGCTTTTCTTATTCATTTCATGTTTCAAATGGTACCTACTCAATAATAATGTTATTTTAGTGAAGAAGTTTCAAGAACTGAAAATTCTTCTAGTAAAATAATTTATTATTGAACCAAGAGATTCTGGGTCTCTGAATGAAACATGAAATGAATTAGATCAAGAACTAAAACTTCTTTACTGAAGAACACGGTTTTAAAATCAATAATAATGACATTATTCGTTGGAGACAATCTGATCTTCGTATGAAACATGACATGCGTTGGACCAAGAAGTGAGATTTCTTACAGTGAAATACACTATTATTGAGCCAAGAGATTTCTGATCTCTGTATGAAACATGAAATGAATTAGATTAAGAACTGAGACTTCTTTACTGAAGAACGAGGGTTTCAAATCGATAATAATGATATTATTAGTTGGAAACAAACCGATCTTCATATGAAACATTTTATGCTTTGAGCCAAGAACTTAGATATCTTTTAGTGAAATACATTATTATTAGGCCAAGAGATATCTGATCTCCTAATGAAACATGCAATGAGTTAGATCAAGAACTAAAATTTCTTCAGTTAAGTAGGTACACGTTCTTAAATCAACAATATTAACATTATTGGTTGGAGACAATCGGATCTCCGTATCAATTGCTTATTGTTGTTGAATTAAGAACTAAACTTCTTTACTGAAATGAGTATAAGTATTGATCCAAAAACATTCATATTATTCTTGCGAAACAATCTGATCTCCGTATAAATTTCTTAATATTATTAAACTAAGAAATAAAACTTCTTCACTAAAAATGCATGATCATCGAACTAAGAACATTAAGACTTTATATTTAAGACAACCTGATCTCCGGAGAATAACTTATGTTATTGAACTAATAGCTAAAACTTCTTAACTGGAGAGCAGCAACTGTTACTAAGATTGTTGGCATTCTTCATTAAAGATAAATTATTCTCAGTGTGAAAATAGAACTAATTGATGCAAGAATTTAAACTGCTTCACTGAAATATGCAGTAGCACACAGATAAGTAAATACCATTCTTCTAACAAATCATTTATTTTTCATACGGAGAACTTATTTTCTTGTAAGAAAACTCCGGGATCCATTGGACAAAGTGTTCAAATGAGAAAAGCATTATACTTAAAATTATTATTTAATCACAAGTATGCAAATACTCGAAGGAAGACAAATATCTTGACTTAAACATTTATTTACTCGTATTTAAAATAGTTCTGTTTCAATACAAGCATTTATTGTTTTCCCCATATATGAATCACGGAAATTCTTGACCAATAGATATATTCTTGATCAGAAACAATATCATTTCTTGACCAATAAATATATTCTAGATGAAGGAGGATATGAGATATCCTCATAAATACCAAGAATAAATTCGATGATTACATGCTATATTTAAGATATAATGGTATTAAATATGAGAATTTAGGATTCTTAACTTAAAAAAATGTGTTTGCTTATGCAAAGACAACGTTGCTTTTCTATTGCAAGAACAGATATTGTCTTAATTTGTGAATATATATACTTGGAAGGAGAATTAATAACAAGACAAATATTTACTAATTTTAAGAATATATTGTTTTCCCCATATATGAATCACGCAATGTCTTGACCAAGGGAAATATTCTTGGTTTAAAACATATTTTTTTTTCCGTGTACACTGTTGTCTCTACCTTATTGAATACTAAGAAGGTAATCTTCAGTAGTAGGTACTATTTGGTTCTAGCTAGGTATGTCCTTGGATAGTGATCCGGTCCGTTTTATTCTCAGCAAATATTCGAGGTACTATTTGCGCAAATATTGCGTACATAAGTTGTTTAATTTGAAGAGGCTAATGAAGGCGACATTCTTTTCAAATTCTTAAACCTGTATTTACGTAAGTCAACTCTGACCATGCCTTTACTTTTAGTCGAACCGTTATTTCGATATTTAATTTGGTAGATTGAAAGTTTTTAATTATTGCTTGCGAGTTTAATCATAAAATCAAAGTAAAAAGTGTATTTATTCAGTAGAATCGCAAGGATCGCTTTGAAACGTCTTATGCTAGGTGAGTCTAGGTGCCAGTTCCACGCGACCAAGCATTACTAAAGGGGTAAATAGGTACTTTCAAGGCTATGGCCGTCCATTGTTTTACTAGGCTGTTTATTTTTAACCGACTTCAAATGAAAAAGTAGGAGCATAGCATAACTACGTCATTTATGAGCCGATTTGAAAAAAAAAATCTGAAAGATCAAAATCCAAATTGGTGCCATAGAAATTAAATCAAAATCGGTTATCGGTTATAATGTTTTCATTATTTCATAATTGAAGAGCTGAATTGAAAACTTCTTTTTTTATCTAAATGGTACGGATTTATTGATTCAACAACCAATATCTACTAAAAATCTAAGACAGATAATGGAAAAAAGTAAGCACGCAATTCATTTATACCCATGCAACGGTCAAGGCTCGTATATCACTAATCGTACAAACAGATAGGCTTAGGTACACTCGCCTCCAAAAAGGATGGTTACACTTTAAAATTGTTCACGACTAGTTGACAAAATTAGCTAGAAAACTGCACAGTCAGCGATAAAAGTAGAAAAAAAGTTTTAATTATTCTATATTTAGAAATTTCTAGAAATTCCCCCTATTCTAGATTTAGAAAATAAATTAGTATAATTTATCTAATTTGTTATGTTTTTTATTTAAATGCACATAGTGAAAGGTCCACTTAAATCTTCAATTAAAGTTCTAAAATTTGATCTTCAGAATACGGTTTAAAAAAATATTTAAAATCTGACTTTTTTTACGTTTACTTATTTTAACTGGTTTTGTAGAAATTTGTCCATCTATGGGCAACGGTCTACAATAAAGAAATAACATTATTATTAACAAACAAGAAATATTCATCAAATCTTATCTCTGACCTTACTAAGGGAAAGAAGACACTATCCGAAGTGAAAGTTAATAGGTACTAGTACCAGGTATGCACTATGACTAGGTTAGCAGTGGGCTCAAAACCGCGATAAAGAGAAACTTTATCTAGCTTTGCATCTAAATAAGAACAACTCTTAGATAGCATGGGCCCAATTGTGCTAATTTTAAAAACAAACGAATTTTTTTTTGCTAGTACATTTATTTAAAACTAGTGACCACCGGCGGCTTCGCGCGCCTCGTTCCCATTCCGATGTTTCTTGAAAGAATACTCTTGAAAGAAAGAATGAAAGAAAATATTTTTTTTTTGACATAAAGGCGTGCACAAATACATTAAAAAACACAGAACAAGCAGCTGAAGACAGGCAGAAAATTTAGGTACAATAATAGCTGTGCACAGCTATGCCAATGCCAATAGAAACTCTTGTAAAACAGCAAACCAGTTTTCGCTAAAGCAACACTAGAACTGGACTATGGATCAATCAAATTTGTTTAAACAGGAACTACATACGGAACTGTTTGACCACAGTTTTGAGACGTAAATAGTAACAAAAGAAACCTTCCAAACGTCTGACATCAACACACATTCCTCGCTGTTCAGTAAGCCTACCACAAGCTCTGTCTGACTCTGTCTCTGGCTCTGGTTTTGTGTCTGTGTGAGTGTTGACTCAATAAACCCTGCGTCGAAACGTCACACACACAGTATAATACACTGGTGAGCACGCACACAGACTCAAAACCAGAGACAGAGCCAGACAGAGCTTGTGGTAGGCCTACAGTGCTCATTATAATTCACCTGTGTAGTATCGAGCCGAAGACGCGATGAGAATATAAAGTGGCTTATGTAGAGTACTGGGTGACATATAGGAGGGGAGACTCAAGTTGTTGTTTGGTTAAAGCTTTAACCTTGCTTTTAAACAATAGATTGGCCTCACAGATCAGCTGTGGCCTGTATCACGTAGGGCACGTTCCTAACGTGTGTGACCTGCGAGGCAATGCTGCTGAGCCTGGAATCTGGGGGTTTCGTGAGCCTTTATTTATTATTACAAACCAGCGGCCATCCACGGCTTCGCTCACCCCGTTTCCGTTACTTTACAAGATGTTTATCGTGGAAATAAACCTTTATTTATAATATTGTAATAACTCCAGAATGGGACTGCATCCTGGACCCTCTGCCGATGTGCGGCGTGCTAGGCAGCGCGCGACACGAGTGGGCCGCGCGTCACGTGCTGGCCGCGGGGGCTCTGCTCGGCAAGTCCTGCTCCGCCACCCTGAAGCTAGCGGGACACGCGCCTGCATTACACACACAGGTAATATCACATGATGGACATTACCCTCTGCCCCGGTAGGCACAACACTGATGCTAACTGGACACGCCCCTGCATTGCACACTTGGTAAACACATACTTCAAGAAAAAGTAGTTGCTGAAGCAGTAGTTGTCATCGCCATTGCCACACATGGTTAAAAATCAAATTTCTTGTAGTATAGCTTCTTGTGGAAGAGTATTTTGGGGGAAGTTCCCACTACCATCGTATCTGTTTCTACATGTGAGCAGTGATCTCACAATCGGCACATGAGTTTTAACATCTTTACCTTTCAGAGTGAGGGAAGCAGTGCTATTTAGTGCAGTGTCCACCGAGAACGTACCTTATGTAGCATAGGGCATGTCGGCGGTATGTGAGCATCGTGCTTGTTTTGACCCTATTTCTGTCTTGACTATCACACAAAGATCTCTCTGTTCTCCTGCGTTTACAAACACACTTTTCTTTCAGGGTTATCTCTTCGGCTGTCACCTCGCTCTAGCTTGGCAGGCATTCCTAGACCTGGAAGCCTTTACTGGCCCTGAACCGGCTCAGTTCTCCCTAGTGGGGGCGCCATTGGCTTTCACCCTGGAATCCAGACCAGAGCTCTACGAGTACATCGAAGCGGGACGGACTAGTGTACAACTAGTCAACTATCATGCTGTAAGTTAATGTTAGACATAGACATATCTATTATATGTTCGGATAATCTTGAAGTAGAACTCTTTGTAAAAAGCTCATTCGGGGAAGTACTACCACCATGCCTATTTCTGCCGTGAAGCAGCATCGCTGTTTCGGTTTGAAGGGTGTGGGTGCCGTTGAAATTACAGGCACGTGAGGCTGAACATATGTATGCCTTAAGTTGATGAACGCAGGACGGTGCATCGAAGGGCACGTTCTTGACATGTGTGACCTACGAGGCAATGTTTTTTTATAGGCGATGGTTACCACTTAACATCAGGCGGGCCATATGCTTGTTTTGTAAAAAAAAAGCATATGGCCCGCCAGTGATTAGTTGATTATATTTGACGGGGCTAGGTTACATTAAATCATTCAAAACTCCGTGTTTATAATGCGTAGAGGGACTTAATCGCGTTATGACTATTCGTTAATGAAAAATGAGGTGGTTTTTTTAGCTCTGGTTTTTGGTTTGAAATGCAACCACAGAATTTCGGAGTTCATAAACACTTGACTGGTGCCAAACTCTTGTGAATTGGTTGTCTTTGATACCTACCATACTATGGAAAAGTAATGCGACCGCTCATTTAATTCACTTAAATGGTATGATATCGTCTTGAATATAAATTAGGAGGCGAGTCGAGGCCATGTCCGGCAATGGACTTAAACCGGCTTATTCCGGAAGATATTATATTTTAAAAATATGTTTCTTATTAAATATAGACTTTGATGAAACCTAAGCCGGCTAATTCAGGAACATGTCTGTGCTTATTACAGCCCTACTTATAAACGCAATTTAAATTTATTCATTGCTTAAAGTTAGCCCTGTCACTGTTTGTCATTACCCAGTGATAAGAGATGGCAATAATTTAATCACTGTTTATCTTTTGACATATTTTTATAAGTAAGGCCATTAATTGGTTTTACATTTAATTAACTTCTGACGTTGATAGAAATGTTTTTGCTATTCCAGCTATACGAAGCAGTACTAGAAGGCGACGGCATAGAGCAGACGAAGCAGTTACAACAGGAACATATACAACGAGCGTGCGCTGTACTCGACAGCTTCCCTAACTGCGACGCACGAACAGCCCTCAACAATATCATTGTTGCTATGCAGCAACATCATGCATGAGACCCTATAACCCCCTCATTTTAGCACTGGTCGCTTAGTGGTACTGGCCCCGTTATCCGATCCTAAGGTCATGGGTCACCAATGAGTTTTTCTGTCCATAAATGTATGTACACTATACCAGTACTCTCAAACGGTGAAGGAAAACATCGTGAGGAAACCGGCATGTAGAATCTAAAAAGTTCGAAAACATGTGCCGAGTGCTCGAAAGAAGCCTCTCTAAGCCGCAATTGAAATCCTTTCATCACACTGGTTTGAAAGAACTAGAGATACGATAAGAAGAAGACACCCTCAGTCATTAGGGCACAAGTCTCTTGTCACTGTCACTTTCTTGTCAACAAATTGAGATAGCAACAGACTTAGGCGACCTACTAAGCTATTGGACTATAAGCAATGATAGCCTAGGAAGCACCAACTGAACAAAAAACATCGCTTGGTGTAAATAAAGGCCTTTAAAAAAACAAATTTAGAGATGTCAATGTACAGTGAAGTAGTAGTAGTACCGATACTTATTCTAAAGCATTGTTTTGGAGTTACACAGGGAAGCATCCTGGGTCCTTTTCTGTTTTTAGTTTAAATAAAAGATGTTTGTAGCTTTGAGGTATGAAACGCTACCTTTTTCTGATACGCAGAGTTTCGGATTTCTTTTACAAATATTATAGAACAGATAGATCATAAGTATAAAACATACGAAGAAGTTTTAACCGGAGCACATGTAATGCACATTTCCAGCAGCTTTTAAAGTACTTACGTGAAAATTTCCCAGCTTCAATATGAATAAGGCAGCTAACAATTTCTAAAGAATTTGCTTGCAGGATTTCGAAGTATTTTGTGAGTCAAAATTGACCTACTCTAGGTAAAAGTCTAAAGATTTTCCTGTTACATATACTTACTGTACCTTCGTAATTTGTGCCAAATGTCATCGTAACTCTTTTAATTTGCACTGTTGAGTATATAATCATGTTACCAATGAGCCATAGACAATTTATGAGATTGAACAATTCTGAACGAATTTTAAAGGTGAGCTTATTTTTGAAGTTACCCTTAATAAATCACGTTGGTATAGGTTAGGCTCAAATAGAAAGTTAAGTTTAGTCTAAGGTATTATGGACATTGTACTTATAAACATTCCAAAATATATTTTGCTCATATTATTTAAAAATATTCTGACTGTTGGTCTTCTACAACCATAATAATACTGAAATTAATTGAATCTCTTTTGGATAAAATATATTTAATTATATTGTTTACTTGTTACTTGTGATTGCATAGATGTATAAAGTCTTTGTATAAAGTCAAAGATGTGAAATTGTTATAATCAATATTATGTCTATAGATTTTAGAATTTTATACCTGAATTATATTATAATTACCAAATCAAATTGTTTATCTATCATCTAAACTCTACCATAATGTGTTCAGTGTTTTCTTGTAGGCATGTTTGATCTACGGGATAGAGTTATAGGGTCAAATAAAATAAAACATGGTCCTTTTTAAATTAATTGTATTAATAAATAATGGTAGTTCTATTTACATGACACATTCGATTACTCTTTTGTTTTGGCAAAGACAATAAAAATATTGTTACACAATACAAACGGGGCGACTTGCACCCTAAACCTAATTATAAACGCACATTGGTAATAAACCCAGTTACAAAAAATAACATAAAAACAAACAATTTTTGGTTAAAAACTGACAATACTGGTTGTTTTTGGTTTGAAATGCTGTTTCGACGTGATCAATCACACTGAAGTAAGACATACATACAAGCAGTCAAGCATACTCGTGAGTTTATGTATAAGTATATCACAGGCTTCTAGTGTGACTAAATGATTCATTCCTTACAAAACACCAGATTTGACAACAATTTTATATTAATACATTACACACGAATTTGGTGTACCTATAAATTTGCCTTTTATTGTAAAAATAGGATTTCAGAAGTATACATGATTTGTAAGATTAACTTTTAAAAGTACTGTGTTTGCTTTGATATGTCTTATCGCGCATACATTGAGAACTGAACACTGACTACATATTGACGGCAAGAGTAGGGGTATACCAATGCTATACAAAAATCAGAGTACAATTTTAGGCAATCCAATAGTTACCGAACTCGAAAATATTACCATAAGACCGACGAAATTTCGCACCATTCGTTTAAATTTTTCACTCCTACAATTACAATGTACATAGACAACACGTCTATTATTGCTTATTTTTTATAAGTTTTGTTTGCCAAAACTTTTAACCTATAATATAATTTCACGTTCGTCCCAATAAATTTACCATTCAATAAATACGTACACGTAAAAAATATAAACTATATCAATAGTTTAATCTTTAAAACAAACTTTCTCCTTAACTCTAATTATATATTAATAACTATTCCTCAGTATGTTTTCATTCATTTTCAATAATAATGCCTACTTTATAATCTTTCCAAGCGCCTGAATTGATTCTTTCCTTGCAAACATTCTATTCTAAATGCAACTTCTCAATTTATTGTATGGTATCTAGTTTATAAACCGTCGTTAGTTACAAACCGTCGTTAGTTACAAACAAGTGATGTAAAAGTACTTGTATTAAAAAATAAGGTCACAATTCGTTTTGGTATAACTTAGGAATCAGATTCTTAATAATATCAACGAGAATTACGTTATAGCCTACCTGCAGGCACTCCGTTGAAAGTAAAGAAGGCTTCATCAATCATGCACAAAACAACCGCAATAATTTAAATCGTAAAGCAAATATATTAAATATAAACTACAATAAGTAATACTAAATTATTACAAAGAAAATGATTCGACAATGGTTCACGTAATAAATAAGTTAAATATTCTAAAAAGTTAAAAATACACACTTCTTAAACCTAATAGAAAAGCATTCGTATCTGTGGTACCGACTCGCTGATAGCTAAACAAGCCGAAACAAACTAGCAGTTCATAGGAATGGTAATTTTACATAAACTTAATACGAACAAAGGTACAAAAATATCGATAAACATGACCGTCGAATGTGTCCGCATCCACGCAAACGGTAATACAACCTCATAGTGTGACGTTTGTACTTGTTCTCGATTAATGTAGGGTTAGTAGTGTATGAGATCATTGCCTCGCATAAAACGAACATTATGCGCTTAATTAGATAAAAACACCGACAAAATATGCAGACAAAACCTATGTCACTTCTATACAGAACTGTCAAATAAAACTATCGAACCGGTCGAATCCAGTAAAACTAAAATATACAAAAAACGCTAAATACGGTCACCCAGACTACTGTAACGTAAGACTAGCAGAAATGCAAACTACAATTAAACTTAATGATACATCTTTGATTAAAACTCACTCGGTATATAAAAAATACTTCGTAAACGGTACTCAATTCCAATAAATGCCTAAAAGGAATCTCGAAAAACGATACAAATTACAATATTCGGCACATCGGACCGCCGACAGACAGTCAGGAACTACTACATGGGAAAGCACGTCGTCTAAACTCTACGAATGGAAAGGCATGTCCTAAAGAGCCTTGTAAACGAGCGCTACTTTTCGGCATCATCCTCAATACTGTTCGAGTTACGAATCATACAGGGTCATAACCTGTATACAAATTTGACATTTACCACAACCTTGTGCCTCAAAATGATGCTCGTTTACCGGCACCTTTGAAAGGCTTACAACTAGGGAAGAGCGTTCCGGCGCTGAGCGTTGGACGCGAGAGAACTGGCCGCCATCGGGCCAGGCTTGCGTCAGGTGGGCGACTCCTGGTACGGCCCCGTCACGGTGCAAGGATGCATCGGGAACAGCGTCGTCCAAGACATCGTCGTCTGCGTATCAGTCCTAAGCATTATCTGCCCGCTACGTTTCGATTTATTAGTCGCTTCGACCAGCGCTGCTAAAGTAGCGTAACCTCCCGGTATCGTATTCTCAACCTTCCATTTATCAGGGCCAGGGGTCTGTCTAGGGCCAGGAGTGGTAGCCGGGGATGTCGTGTTTGAGTTAGGACCTGGTGTCCCGGGTGGTGGTGGCGTTAACCCTAATTTTTTCAACCTCATTTTCTCCTCCCACTCTTCTAAACCGTGTTTCGGACGATTCAAGTTCCTATGCTGATAGAAAACAAGCGATATTCTGGTGGGATTTACCCGGTTTGGACTTTTGACAGCCGTGGTGGAGTGCATTTCGTGTTTTGCGCATTCGAAAAGTACGCTTCCATGGCCTAACGCGATGGCCACCCCTCCCATCTGGCCGTCCTTGAAACAGTCCAAGTTGTCTGAGAACTCCGTTACTTCACCGATCGGTTCAGCTTTAGGAGGTTCTGGCGGGTAAGGGATGGAAAATGGTGGAGGATATATGCACCAGTTCGGTGACGATTGGCACCAATTCGGGCTCGAGTTTTGGTAGAAGTTGGAAGCAAAATTTGGGTTGTATTGATATCCGTAGGAGTTATAGCAGTGAGAATTCCTTAACAGTTCCTCCCGCCTGTACTTCTCCGCGTTGTAATATGCCAAGCTATTATATTCGTTATACGTGTTTTCGTAAGGGTGGCCGTAAGGATTCGAAGCAAATGGATAAGCGTTTGTCATTTGAGGATAGTTTCCATAGCCCTGTATAGGAGCTTGGTTTCCGTAACTGTTTTGGTTGACGGCTTGTGGGGAATAACTCCCTGCAAATTCTGGTTTAGATGCGGCCATTTGATTGACCTCGTCGTGGCTTATTGTGAAATTGGATTGCGAGGTCGTAGTTTGAGGGCTCTGAGGTGTGCTAGCATTTGGTAATCTGTTGTCGTAAGGATTTCTATGTTCATAACCTTGACTTAGATGAGGCCGCTCTGTTGGTGGAAACGGTTTCAAAAATGTAGAGTTTTCCATTCCTTCGGGGTTTATATGCTGCGATCTTGAGGGTGGTCTGGCTTTCGGAACTCTGAAAAGCGCATTTTCATTGTCTGGAGTTGTTGGGTCTTTTGGTCTAGATGGATCCCACTGTTGCTGTTGGGTCTTCGACTCGGGGGATTTCCACACACTTTTTCTAGCATCAGGTGAAGCTATTAATTCATTACTTGGAGACTTTAGTTCAGGAGTTTGAGCTGGAGCAGGTGACGGGGGAGTACTCTGAGAGTTTTGACTGATCTCGGTCAATCTTGGGGAAGTGGGCATATCGAATTCGGGGAGTTTGTTCGTGATATCAGCGATCAGATTAGTTTTTTCTGGTTCTGAACTTTTCTGAGATAAGGGGTCAGTACTTGTTTCGCTTCTGTTTGAGTCTGGGCTGTAGTTGTTCGGTGGGATATTCAAATGTGCGGTTGTAGAGTCGGGATCTTCCTTGACAACGTTAGTGAACATTTCCGTATTGGCGAAATCTGGCCATTGATTCTGAGGTATTTGGTTTGGGTTAGGAAGCTGATTGAATTGCAGTTCTCTCTTTTGCAATCCAGAGGCGAAACTTGGCAGTTGGTTCGGGTTCGGGTTCTGACACGGATTTTCGAGCACCGGAGACATGTGGTTTGGATGGCTTTGATTATACAATGCGTTCTGATGGTGGAGATTGTAGCTTTGATCGTAAGGATTGTACGGAGAGTCTAGCACCGTGCTAGAAATCTGGTTGCTTTGGAGTTGAGCGTCAGTAAAGTTGTCGATCATAGTTGCCATGTCGAGTAAAGCTGGGTTTCCTAAATTTGGGTTATGCATTTGGTTATGCATGTTAGGGTTGACAAACGCTGAATTGTAGTTATTGGAAAATGCTGAGGGGTTGGATTGGTTGAGAGCTGGGGTGATAGCTCTGGGGGAAGCGCTGCTTTGGCTGCGTGGACTCGCGTTGTTCCTGACGTCCGGTTGTGGGGTTCGAGGCCCGGGGGTGTTACATCCCGGTTTCTTGCTGTTAGGACTCTGTTGGGGGGTGGTGTTTCCCGAATTGTTGGCCGAGTCTGTTGTATCTTCGTCTTTGCGCTTCTTCCCGTGGCGACGACAAGGTTGCAGCGGAACTGATCGTACGCGAACTTCCATTGAATATCTGAAAAGAGGAAATTGCAACGTTTTACAAAAGCATTAATGGATTTTCAAATCTTTGG
The DNA here is from genome assembly GCA_947578465.1 of Thera obeliscata. Lineage (NCBI taxonomy): Eukaryota > Metazoa > Arthropoda > Insecta > Lepidoptera > Geometridae > Thera > Thera obeliscata. The sequence goes on along the minus strand of OX387912.1, from coordinate 12,595,157 downwards.
ACAATAGTTTTAAAACAACAATAAAAAAAAATAGCATTGCCTCAGGAACGTGCCCTACGATACACTACCCGCGTCCATCAACTTGCATTTTTTTTACCTAAGCAATACGCAATTATGAAGTTTAATTAGGTAAAAATTGTACATCACCACTCACTTGTCCAGAATCTCCAGAGCTCCATTCTTAACTTTATCCTCCTGCCCTTCCTTAGACCCGAATTCATCTGTAGTGTCCAACACATATAGCGGTAATACATGTAGTTGTTCCTCGGTTGGCTTGGATATAGCGCGGTGCTTAGCTAATGTCACCACTGCGGTACAACCGTTGTGCATATTGTGGAGATCACGATGGGCGTGCGCACAGAAATCTATGCAGGCTGTTACTCCTGAAAAGGAATAAAGCTGTTATGAGCTGAGAGTTACCGACCTATGTACACTAACCTAAGGACGAAAATAATGTATCTTTCTTAAATGACCTTTCTTGACTTCACATAATGTTTTTGGTCTATTAGATAGAAGACCACAACACCAGTTTTTGATCTTTGGTCTATTTAGTTCAATAAGTGCTTACCAGAAAAAGGTCTCCCCTGCTTAAACCCCAACCTGCAATCCGAGGCTTCCTTCTCAAACTGACATTGGTTCTCAAAGCTCTTCGGAGCCAGGTTCATGTACAGAGGACTCAGGAGAGTTGCCAACACATGCATGCGTTCCTCGATTTCCGACTCTTCGGTCTTCACTGATAGTCTGAATTTGCGTACGGTCTTGGAACGCGCGTATTTGCATCCGTTGTAGTACATAGACCACGAACATCCGAAGCTGTAAGAGGCTCCACACGACTCGGGGTCTAGACCTGGAATCAAAATGGTCTTTATTTAGTAGGACCACAAGGTTCACTTTGTAACGTCTAATAAAGTAGTCGCTAGTTTCAGATCAGAGCCAGAAGAACAAACCAGAAACTTACAGCTTGATTCCTAGCGTTTTTTAATGATCTTTCTTACATTCTAAAAGCTAGAAATAAGAGGTTTTACTACATGCCTCTGCATCTATACCTACTATGATATCAATAATAATGAAGGTCAGTGTGTTATCATTACTTGTAAAGATTAGAAAAGTACCGAACCGAGGAAAACCGGTCCGCGGTCTGCGGGTAACCGGTGGATGTAAAGGTCTCAGAATTGTTCTTCTGGAAATGTATAGGGGAGACATATCTATCAGTGGATTTCTGCATGAAGATGCTGAAGTTATGTTAAGAATTATAGAAGAACATCGTGAATAAAACAGAATCAGAAGTCAGAAGTCAGATTTCCTTTCGACTTGACACAAAGATGAGAACTATAGCAGCAATACCGATAGGTCCTATAAATGTCTATAAGTAATGATGATTGCAACTACCCTTACCAACCTTGGCAGGCACACGTCCTATTCTCGTTAGTAGCACACCGTCTAGTAGTCGGCAGCCCATATCTGTTCAGCTTATGGCTCAGCAGCGTGTAGTCTAGATCAGCTTCAGACTGGGGAATCCCCTCCCAAGCCACCAGGCATACAACTATCCATGATGTGGAGCATTTGTGCCCATTACGGAACTTCACGACTACTAGCACCTTTTCCGTGTAGTTTGCGCGACGAATCACCTGTAAAGAGATTCATTTATTACTATCTATCAGATCCGATGGACCTTCAACATTGTTAGGATCGCGGGAAGTCGGTGTATCCTTATGACTTAGAATATTTCTTCTTGGAAATCTATAAAGAAGGCATGTCCAGCAGTGGGCTTCTTCAGGCAGACGAGAAAGGCCTCTTTAGTTACAGTGACAGTCATTCAAAAGACAAGGGAGATCGTCCAACCATCTTCTCCAGGTTCTACCATTACGACGCCGACCATGTGGGACCCGATCAGGTATTATTTTGGAAATAGTTTTGTTAAAGAAATTGAGAATTATGATGTCATAGGAACCAAGGCGATGCTTCAATGAACTATAGCCTAAGTTTGGTAAGATACTAATTTATGTCGGAACTTCGGTTCTAAGGCGGTTATTTCGCTATCTTGAAAGCAGAATGAAGGTTGAAGACTTAAATTATAAATAAATAAATAAATAAATAAATATTGTGGACAATTCACACAACACTACCCAGCCCCAAACTAAGCAGAGCTTGTAATATGGGAACCGGATAGCTGATATAATACTTGAATACATTTTTTTTTTTGTAAATACATACTTAGAATACAATATAAATTATGGTGTAAGTGTGTATATAAGTACCATACTTAAACATATTTCGAACAGCATATTTACTCCTAGTTTCTTTATTTTATCACTATAATTTTTACGTAATAAACTCGAAACTTTCCATCATAACAACACACATATTATTTCAATTTCTTCAACACCAGCAAGTAGTAACATAAAGGAAAGTTTTAATTGTTTCAAGTATTGAAACTTGGGATCCATACACTCACCCACTTAGCCATTGGACATCCCTGTGCAGTCTTTCCTTCTTTCCCCGTGTAGCAGACTTTCTCTATCCTCAGTTCTTTTCCAGATAGACCAGTTCTGGCCTCAAGGTCCTTCCGTAAGTCTAGTAATGTTGACGCACATCCTGAAATTGGCATAAAAAATATTAAACAGAATACTGGATAGTTGCGGTCAGAAGTTTGGAATTTTACATGGCTATTTAATTATCTAATGTCCAATTAAGGAGATGCTTACCTAAATGAGTATAATAGCTGCCAGGTTCTGGCGGGTTCTTATCAGCCGGGAAACAGTTACAATCAGGCACTTCGGTTCTCGAATTATTCCTCAATCTCTCCAAATTATCCAAGTATTCCTTTGAATAATTAAACTGATTCTCTTTAGGCTTGATCTCGGGCACTGGGGTACCAGGTTTGGAGTTTTTGGGGTCGGCATCAGGATCGTCTTCAAGTATTTCATCTTTGGTCTGCAGACCAGGACACGCCCCGTCCCTTAGATGCTCTGGTGGCGGTTTCTTTGTTGAACCCTGACGACAGCAGGAATACCCCACTTCGTTTCTTATTGCTACTGGACCACCGTCACCAGCGTACATAAAGGGATCGTTTCTAGGCGGCACATTGTAACACATATTCTTGTATATTTTATGGCCCGGCGGAGAATGTTCTGATTTGATCTGCTCTATGTAGTAAGGCGGTTTTGGCTCCGACATGGCTTTCGATCCCCTGATTTCAGATTCATTCAACTTTGGATCGACGAAGTTTCTAGTGTACTTCTGGAATCCAACGTTCTCTTGTAATCGAGGAATTTGCTGATATTCGACATGCTCCTGACGGCGGTCGTAAGGAAAATTTTGGAAGTTTTGAAATTGTTGGCTCTTTTGGCCCATGTTTTCTTGCTTTATTGTAGAAATAGGTGGTAATACCGTGTTTTGCTTTGATCCTATCATTCCGTTTGGGTAATCTCGATACGAGTTGGACTGCATTTCATTTGCTTTAGGATATGCAGTTTGATTTATCATTCTTTGATCAGGTTTCTGTATCCTATCATCTTTAGGATATTGGTAATTATCAGGCGTCTCTAATTTGGGTATTAAAGGCGCTGAAGGATGCCTAAACTTAGCGTCATAAGCTTCCCTATCGTAAGCTCTATTTTGTGCGTTCGTGTCTCTCGTAGTGTTACAGTTCTGCTGGTTCACTTCCGATACCGGTCCGATGAGCATTTTTGACTGAAAATCTTTACTATCTTGTTGTTGATAACTTAAACTATCACTACCATAAACTTCTGCGTATTTCTGTGCTTCGTACGGCGCGGGATATGCGCCATACTGGCCTCTCACGTCTGCGTAAGACGGTAGTTTCTGAGAAGCTTTCGCGTTGGATGCGTTCTTGGTCGAAGCATGTTTATCGTAACCTCTCGGGACGTCCGTCCCCCCCTCCCATACGTGGTGGCCACCACCTCCGAACTCGCCCGCGCCGTACGCTTGGGCGTTCTGTGAATAATTACCGGCGGCAGGATAGGCCTGCTCGCCTATGCGGTAATTATCTCGGAGATGGTGGCTATACGATAAAAAATGACCGGTGGTACTCCTGTCATCGCTTACGACCCCCGGTTTTCTATCGTCGATCACTCTGGGAGGCCCCTCACCGGGGTCGCCTTTATCCGGCGGCGTGTTAGTGCCGTCTCGCGTGTGATTCTGCTTGTTTAAAATCATCGTTTTCAGCCTCGAGTTCAAATTGACTCGATCGGATTGCGAGAACATCTGCTGGTCGTTCTCTTCCTGACGCTGTTGTTGTTGCATCTGTTGGCTCTGAAGCTGTTGGTTTTGCATTTGATTTTGAATCTGTTGGTTCTGCAGCTGCGCTTGTTGCTGTTGCTGCTGCTGCTGATGCTGCTGGATCTGGTTGTGCAGCTGCTGCTGCTGGCTCTGCAGTTGCTGCTGCTGGCTTTGCATTTGCTGTTGTTGGCTCTGTATTTGATTCTGCATCTGTTGGCTCTGCTGTAATCTTTGGTTGTGCTGCCACTGGCGTTGCTGCCAGTCATTTTGCTGTTGTTGTTGGCCATTCTCCCTGTACTGTCCGCCACTGTAGGCGCCCGAGTACCCGCTACAATCTAGTGAAGCTCGCGGACCGTTGCTCCCCTGCAGGTACCCAGGCTCGGCGTTTCCCGAATGCTGACCGTTGGGTGTGTTTTGTTCTTGCCTTTCTCCGTCGTTGCTTGCATCTCCCGTTCCGTTCTCCGAGTTGGAGTATTCCTCGTTGTGTTCGGAGGGGTAATCGGCGCGTTCGTAGGTTTGTTGGCTGACAGTGTAGACTGGAGCCGCCGATGTCGGTACGGAGTTGGGGTATGAGGCGGCGGAGTTGGGTCGAGAATCGTTGGACTGCGCGCCCGGAGTTGGCACTTGTTGGGCATATTGCTGTTGGTATTCCGCTGGGTAATGCGGTGCCCTCGGCGATGGAACCGAGCTGTAAGTGCCTCGATTCGAAGGTGGTCTCTGCGCTGGAATTGCTTGGACGCCCGCTTGGTAGTAAGTGTTGTTGGCCACGTCGAATGTCGCCGCTACGTTTTGGACGGTGTATGTCGCGTTGGCCTGGTAGTGAGGTGAGGCCGCGTAGGCGGTGTGGTTGCCTTGGTAGTCTAGCGTAGTTTGGCCTGTTTGTGTTGGAAGTTGCTGGATGAACTGGTTCTGCCAGGCTGTAGATGCAAAAAGTAAAATTAAGAAGCTTGTAAAATTATTCAAGATCATTTGTAATATTAGTGGATTTCTCTTGTTTACCTTGCGTGGGATCCGCCTGCCATGCCGTCGGGAATCTGTTCGGATCGCCGGCGTAGAACGGCATTGGTGCCTGAAACCAAAACAAACGTTTTATTACGTGATAATTTCACCGCTTTATTTATGTTGGAAAATTGTACCATCATTTGCTGCAGAACACTTGTTTAACGTTGCAGTTATTTTAAATACATAAAGATTTCACGTAATGACTAATGCAAATTTTGAGCTAAACAACGTTTTTATGTTTGTAACTTCCCAGATTGGTCCCAGAGAAATTCCATCAAAATCGGTTCAGCCGCTTGGCCATGAAGTCGGTTTCTCAAGTAATTTAAACTTATATTATTTGTAAATACATAAAAAAAATGTAAATACATACATAAGTACTTAGAATACGGTTTATGTTATGCAATTGTCGGTTACAGCACCAACGTACGTAAGCCAACCTTGCTGTATTTTGTGTAATAGTTTTTCTTTGCGTTAGCGCACATGTGATAAAAAGATTATGTGTGTCGAGGCTGGGAGGTCCTTGTGTATTGTTTGTGTCGTGTGAACCTACGACTATGTTGTACGAGGTCAGCTAACTCTTCTATGATTTACCGCCAACGTAGATGTGTATAAACATGTTGGTATTTTTTACATTTTGTATAATTATTACAAATTTTGCATATATTTTATACTATTTTGTTTCGAGTTGAAATCTGTCTTGCAAATGCTTGTCTTGAATTAAGATACGCAAGTGACTTTTAAGACTAAGATAAGACTGTAGGTCGTGGGTTCGATCCCCACCGAGAACAAATATTTGTGTGGTGAACGCAGATGTTTGTTCTCTGTCTGGGTGTTCTAATGGATTCTAAGATTGTGTAAAAGGATTATATCAGCTATCTGGTTTCCATAGTATAAGTTGTGCTCAATTTGGGTCTAGAAAGTGTTGCGTGAATGGTCCACAATATTTATTTATTTATTTAACACTTGTTCTATATTATGTAGTATTTTCTTCTCAAAGCGTTATTAATATTTTATAAAATAACCAAACAACTTAAAATTACGCCGAGCATAAAATACCTCAACCGCGAAAAAGCATCTTTGTATTTCTCAGACGCAATTAAAAGATAAAAAGAAACCCGAGCAAGTTTTTTTTTCAATAAACGCGGGAGAAATATTAAATTGCAAACTTAAACATGTTAAACGCCTGCCGACAACATGTTAGAACAAATTATGTGTAACTTTGAAACTCGTTCAACTTTGAAAGATTTTAATTTGTACGCAGAGGGACTTGCTTTTAAGCGAAGTTTGAGTGTGTTATATTAAGGTAGCATGTCGACTATAGCGTGGCGTCGCGTACGTTGTAATTAAAAGTTTGTTGTGTCGCTCTAATGAGTCTCCATAACGAGGTTACACTGTTTATTACACAATTACAGGCGTGAGTTACGACTTACGAGTCAACACAAAACTGTGCTCAATTTTACATAACAGTCGTTATTTATTATTTATTCTTTTGTTTGACAAATATTTTTTGGATTATTATAATTTTTTGGACTATTAGCTGATGGAAGAAGCATATGGCCCACCTGATGTTAAGTGGTAACCATCACCTATTTATTTAATCGTATGACATGTATCGCCTATAACACATTGGGTCGTATGCACGTATGAGGATGGGAGCCTCACGTGACATTAATTTCACCGGCACCCATACCCTTCAAACCGAAACACAGCAATGCTGCTTCACGACAGAAATAGGCATGTAAAACTAGGATGATTATTTTAGCATTTTTTTAAGCGGTCTAAAACTGACAAGCTTGATGAAAATATTTAACCTAAACGATAGGGAAGTTCTGTCCAGTAGTGGATTTTTAGATTGATGATTACTATTTTCAACTAATACTGAAGTTATATGTGCAACTACTTGGTTTAAAAAGACATCTCCTGTCCTTGCGAAGTTCAATAACATAGAAGCTTATTGCTACCAATAAATACTCTTACAACTTATAACAAATATATAATTTATAGTGACTGTTTGTCGTTAAAGTGAGTTAGTGCCGTGAATTCTCGAGAACAAAGCGATATTGGCTGTAACTACGTCAATTACCTATAGCCCTATTGTTTGAACTGAAATTGAATTTTGTGAGTTGCACGGCTTTGTCGTTGGAATGCAGAAATTGCCTTTCAGCTTTCTCAACGAATCTATCGTCATAGTTTTGAAGCTATAACAGCTTATTAGAGACTTGTGGAATGCCCGCAACTTTGCTCGTATAGTCAAGTAATTTTTTACAACTTCAAACCTCGCATTATTATATTTTACTAGGCTTATTTCCAGCATTGTCCAGATGTGACTTTTTTCGGGCTGATGCTGATTTTCAGGAATCATCTCATTGCATCCATTGAAGAAACAAAATCTGTGTGTAATCTTTTATGAAAGTTTTTAATTTTTCGTATAAAGTACAATCACGTTGAAAAGTTTATTGCATAAAAAGCTACAAGTCATAAAATGGGGTTCCGCATGAATCATATTTTAATAGCTCAGCATATTTCCTTTTTAAAAACTCTATAAAAACTAGCTTTTTAATTTTACAAGACGTTTAAACCATGGAGCTATAAATCACAGAGCACCAAACACGCTTTTGCTTACGCAAAGTAGAGGGAGCATGATGACTTATTACTAAGAGAACCAGTGTCGCCAAACTCATACACGTAAAAACAAACACACATAGAAATAAAAGTTATGATTGGTCGAAAAAAAACGTTAAAAAGGACCTAAAACCAAAAAAATAATTTAATTGATAATAAACCTTAAAGCTATCGTGACATGGTTCTAAACTTAATAAAATAAACAGTGCTAAAATGAAATTCTACTTATCAAGAGATGGCAGCTTTCATTCAGTATTTTTTTCTTTTAGTCTCTATTTAGTTGTAATAAGATTGTTAATACAATGGCTGTTACTTGATTGACAACAAAACAAAGCTACTTGACGCTAGATGGCGTTATAGAAAATAATTCTGTTAGTCTTTATCCACAAGGTATAAGATTCATAATACAATGGCTATTACTTGACATAGCCACTCACTTAGTGATGTGCCAATGCGGATACAAGACAAATGCATCGACATCGATGATTACCTACCTACTTCTCTTATCGTGTCACTGGTTTTTTCAAACCAAGTGAGGTGAAAGGATTTTAAGTGCGCCTCAAAGAGGCTCCTTTCGTGCACTTATTTTACACATATTTTCGAACGTTTTTAGTTCTATGGCATGCCCGGTTTCCTCACGATGTTTTTCTTCACCGTTTAAGAGCACTGGCATAGTGTAAATTAATTTTTGGGCAGTAAACCTCATTGGTACAAGACTGGATTTAAGCCCACGACCTAAGGATCGGAAGGCGGGGCCGCTACCACTAGCCCACCAGCGCTCTCACCTACCTACTGATGTATAACGATCGGTAGCACGTCAGGTTATATTTATGGTGGTCGAAATAAAATGCTTTTCTTATCTATCTTTCTTTATTTACCCAATCAAATGTTTACAACTCGTAAAATTGTATACTTAACTGTTTCAAATATTGTTTCTTTTTCTTCTTGTGTTTTCTTTTTCCTGTTGCATCGATACATTTATTTTGAATATCGGAAAACTGAAACCAGAATTATTATGTTATTTCTTCAAAATATTTCTGTAATTTTCATTTATTATTTTTATTATTATAATTATGATCAGAACTAATAAAGTATTCGATAGCACATTCAGCACTTTATTGGGGTACAGCCCTAAATGAGTAGTGAAAGTTGAGATTTATAGAAACGCGACCTTAACGAATATCATTCACAGTCTATTTTTGTTTGATGGTTTTGCATTCTAAACAAAACCAATTTAAGCAATAAAATAATACTAACCTGTGATACGATATGCCCCCTTTTGTTAAATTATTGGTTCGGCTATCGTTTTAGCACTGCAAAACAGCACAATACGGCATTTTTATATTTTTTCGTGTTTTTCTCAGTTACGTTTCTTCTGACAGACTTCAAACACGACTAAACAAAGGAAGGCTTGAAGTCGTGGTACTCCGCAAACTTGGAGCGTGAGAAGGTCGTCTACATACTAGTTCCATTACTTCTTTATTTCGTGCTATAAATCATGCGCATAGCGAGCCAGTGCAGAAATTACAAAAGTTCACCGCGCGATGCAAATTAAAACTTTGAACTTTAACATCATTTATTTAAAGTCTAGTTTCAGTTTAAGTTAAATTGAACTTTACCATGTTTCATAGTTTCAGTTTTCGTTGAGTTTTGTAGAAAAATAAAATTATAAATGCATGAGCGAAACGGTTCTTTTAACAAGAAAAGTAATAGACTAAGTTCACGTGAACGCGTGTCTATGAGCGTGTTTGTGAGTATCTATCGCTAGATTAAATAATAGGAGAGTTAAATTATAGTATCTACTTAAAAAATATAATATGTTGGAAGTTTAAAACCATGCGTATCTTCTCCAATACCATCACCATACCGAAACCACCCTTCCACCAACACATCCCTTTTCACTACAAAGTAGTTCTTCGTCACTAAAATCCGATTTCCAAAAAATCCTTTAGAAAGCTCGCAAAAACAATTTAGACCTATTGAAAAAAATGAATTAGGAAACAGCAATTGATAGCCAATATACTGCAGTAACTACGACACTTAAAATGAGCATGCATTTTTAGGCAGAACTCTACTAATTTTGATAGGGTTTTCCGAAAATATTTATGGGGTTTTCAGCGCGTTATCAAAATAACTAACTAAAACGGATCCTATTTTACCCAAACTCACATTCTAATTCCAATCACACAAATCGGAATACTTTTCTGAAATAGCATCGGAAAATATTCCGGTTGGTGAATCAATCATCCGAAAGCGAGTTAGGGTATTGAAAGCCAAATCAAAAGCACTCTGTAGATAGGCTCGAAGCACTATTACAGTCGGCAATGCAAAAAATAATAAAAAGATATGAACCGCGGCATAGACGGTAGAGACGGGAATGAAGGCCGGAGTCCCGACAAACAGCACCGACTCCCGAGTCTGATTTGCGGAACAGCCCTCACAATCCACACATTCTTCTTTAATCTTAAACAATAACAATAATTAACATTAAAACTCTCATCAAAAACTGACATTTCAAAATACGAAACCTGATGATGGATCGAACTATCGGGCCTCGTGGCCAGAGCCCAACCAAAAGGTCACATTCAAAAGTGGTATTGATTTTTTATACAATTTTGAGTGACATTATTATTATTAATAAATTTATTTCAGATAGATCAATCCATACTTAACTATTATTATATTATGCAATAGTTCTTTTTGTTACCTAAAACAATATTTATTTTGTTTGGCATGGACCTATCCTATTAACAGGGGGTTTTTCTTCTAGTGTTAATTATAAAAGCAAAAATTGTAACTGTTGTTTCCCGGGAAAGAAGTACAAACTATGCCGTGATAATTTTCTAAGAAAACATGATCAAAGGGCCTAATGACGTTAATGAGTTGGGCTATCTACGCGGGAAGATAACGGTACGGACACAGCTACATCGAAGGTTCATTGACTAAATGGCATTGAACAAAGATTATATAACTGCTTAAAAATCTATTCAGTGCAGAGGTAAAAATGTGCTTATTAAAGCAGGATTTCGGTATTTGTAGGTTTTATAATCATAAGATGGTGCGGGTGACTGTTGCGTAGTGATGTGGACCAAGGTCCACTAGTGAGCTATAATTAGATAGCAAGCGATAATAAGCTATGGGGATAATTATCGAACAAAATATCGATAAGATCGTAACAAGCAAACAGCCAGTTTTCAGACAAAACAACAGGAAAAAGGAAGCTAGAGTACAACAATGTTTTTATTTATTTATAAAGCGATCAAGAATCTCGTTAAAAGAACGACAAACATTACAATGTACGCTTGCAAATAACTTACGTAGGTTTTTGTAAAAATGTCTCGTTTCTACGTCGCATATTTTTTATTGTTCTATTTTGTCTCCATAAATGTATATAATTAGGTTAATGTGGCAGTTTTGCTCATAAATGTAGATATTACGGTAATAGGTATTGGGTATTTATTTATTATTCCTAATAATGCGTTATTTGCTAATTCAAAGTGTTAATAATGTTTTAAGGTACTACAATTCGCATTAGCATCATTCATGTACTAATCGCACAAGTAGCTATTTACTAGTTTTGTTACTGAAAGAAGTGGTAGCGTGATTTTTGGTGAAATTCAAACTTTAAAATACAGGTGTATAAAATGGTACGCGCCACCCGCACCCTCTTATAAAGATAAGACATACCTATAGCTCAGAGGTGTAGACTACAGACTAGTTCTACAGAGAAGCAGACTGTTTTGCTCGTCAGATGAATGAGAAACAAAAGTCTGGTATCTTCTATTGATACAAAATCTCGGCAGGAATGAGAAGTTTATGAGCAAAATAAAACCCGAGCACTGACTAGTTTCAAATGAGAAAAAGCTGCAAAATTGGAAGGATAGAGAATAGTTTCTATTATGATTATATCAGCAAAGGAATGACCATGTGAAATTCTACGGTTTGGTGCACAAAAACTTGAAGCTGCCTAAAAGATCCTTAAAGAAAACTACTGTAACGATAAAACAAGCAAGACAATATCGAACTTTGGGCAAAACATGGGCAATTAATATTGGTTCTCTAGCACTCAGCTAGCTTAGCAGGCCGTTGACATAAAAAAGACAGTGATAAGAGACTAGCAAGCCACTAAAAAGTGACAGGCATTATGAAAGAGTGGGATAGTCTCTGAAGAGTAGAGATGCTAAAGGTACCAGGCATTATGATGAGGGGATCTGTTTCTGAGAAGTAGAGCCGCTGTAAGTATCAGGTATTATGAATGAGGAAGATCTGTTTCTGAAGGGAAGAACCGCTAAAAGTATAAGGCATTATGATTGTTTCTAGAGAGTAGAGCCAGCAAAAAGTATCAGGGATAATGAATGAGGGGGAGTCTCTAGGCATGGTAAAGAAAATGTACATACCATCGGCTGGCTGGGGTGTTCCTGCTTCATGCCGGGCGTGGTGGCGGGAGCAGGGCTGGGCGCGCCGGGGCCGGGGGCCGGGGGGGCGGGGCTCGAGGCTGCGGGCGCGCCGGGGACTGCCACCGCGCCGGGGGGAGCCGCGGAGCCGCCGAGGGGCTTGCGGCCGCGGTAGCTCTGGGAGACGATATAACTCATTACATGGGTTGAACCACTCAATATGCTATGGCCAACGGTCAGTTTTTATGCCGTGGGGGTAAGGCCAGGTGGTAGGTATGCAGCAAGAGTTGATCTAAGTGGGTACTATGCACAGATATGGCCTTCAAGGTCGGGCAAAGATAAATTCGTATAAGCTATTAAGTATAGGGGTCAACACTGCCATAGAAAAAAAAAACTTTAACTCTGGTGAGTTTGATAGGAGCATTTTCAGATAGTAGACCTATTTTTGTGGGTGCTGGGAAGTTTTGCCTTCAAGTAGTGATTCATTAGCAGTGTTTAGGTCTGAACGGCACGCAAGAGAAACAACTCAATTATTGGAACAGCAGTAAGACAAGAAAGGGAAAGTACTACCAGGACTGGGGGACAGAGGTTTAAACAGAAATAAATGATACAATCTAGCCAGGTCCAAAGCTAAGAAAGCTCGTTTAAAATGTTAGTCAAGCACTGTAGGTCAATACAATTAGTAAACAGTCAGCCTTATCCATTAATGATAACAAATACCTATGAATTTTATAAGGGAAAGTAGGCACCTATTAGTGTTACAAAGTATAAACACGTCTCACAAAGGTAAATAGGTGGTTTCGTTGGTACATCTTCATTGTGCTTGAAAATCATGGGTAAAGAATACAAAGAATATTCAAGCTTTAAAAAGTAAATTAAGTGTCTATTAGAACAAAGTGGTGTAAGAAAATGTCACTATATTGCCGCGCCATGCAGGGGCTATGAAATTGCGCAATATTTTACGACAATATTCAAACGAAGAGCTTTTGGTTTCGCTTTATTAACTTTATTAAAGGCCCGTAAAACCTTATTGGACAAAAAATATTAAGGTAAATTGAAATCTGTAAAAATGTTATAACATCGAATTGCTCTATAAAAACAATTTTGAAATTAGAACAATATTAAAACTGTGAATAACAACGTCTTGAGCGCATTAACGGTAATGCAGGTTATATAACTCAAATAAGCGTCTTCCTTTTTCGAATACTGCGCTCTGATAGGCGGAGAGCGACCGCCAACGAACTGCAGTTATAGTGCTTCGTAATTTGAAATTAGAAATAGAACATTCGAATTAATGTGTTTTACGTAGTTATTACCTGAAATAACTAGTTATTTGCTGTAATCATCGTAATAAGCATAGAGCTTATACAATTTATAAGCGTCTTGGATCTCTAAACACAATCCAATCATTAATTAAATATTAGAAAATGATTGCTATAGATATCTCTTCTATCTGGAATACTTAAATCTTGCGTACATCTAAGCGTTCTGCAGTGGCGCATTTTTGGCATCATTGAAACTCAGTCAAATATGATAGCGATATTTGACAGCGTTTCACTGATTGCCACCGCAAAACGCTAAGATGTGCACTTATTGCGTATCCAAATAAAAAATATTTTCGTTCCAGTGAATTAATAGAAAACATGAAATAGTAAGAAGTTAATAGTAAAATGGCCTATAAAGGATAGCTAGGCACATTATATTCCACAAAAAACTGTTCCTATTACATTAATATTGAATTACCGCAGTAGTCAAAGATCCCGGCGAAGTTTAATTGGATTGCAGATAGACATGCACAATGCACAGCTTCTGTGCCCATAGGACCGTGAGATCGTTAGCTAGCGCGCTCCACTGGCTTCACACGGACGCTCGTGTGCGAAATGAGCACAAATTAATATTACTAGCCAGAATTATGTTATAAAATATATCGGAAATACATGTTTATTGATGCATTTTTACGAATTTTATTTGAGTCTATTAGCGGTTTTTAAAAAAAAATAAAAAAACTACAATTTCCTATTGCTATCTAGAATTATCAATTATAACTTATCGGAAACACACATTCATTACACATTTTTTTTAACTTTTCAATGTGTAGTATTTTTTGTTTTTCATTTCGATTTTTTTAAGGTTCATTAGTGCAAAATGTGCATGCTGAAACACACGTTCACCGACATTTTTTACTTACTTTTTATTAGATTTAAATAAAAAATCCACAGCTCAACAATAAGTAAAAACAAGGGACATCCATACAAAAATCGATCGCAAAATTTCATAACGTTGAAAAACTAAACGTTTGTGTCGACGACTGTATTCTAAAATTGCACAAAGCGCTGTCAAAAGTTTTTACAATATCCGTCAAAATTTTAATAATATTCAATGCATTAACTTTTTTTCTAGCAAAAAATACAAAAACTACTTATTAATTTCTTGTCTGCTTGAGTGAACAAACTTAATTGCAATAAGCTTAGTAAAATGCACCTGGATTTTACCTGCAGACTATAACAAATAAAAGTGTAAGTACACAAGGTAATACGAGTACTATCTACTCTGTACTCGGTGGGTTTTTGAAATGCAATATATCTTCTATACTATATTATATACCTACATACTAATATTATAAAGAGGAAAGATTTGTATTTTTGTGTGTATGTTTGTAATGAATAAACTCAAAAACTACTGTGTTGATTTCAAAAATTCTTTCACCATTGGAAAGCTACATTCACTCTGAGTAACATAAGTTATATTAATGTGTTTAAAAAATAAATGTCCACCCGTGCGAAGCCGGGACAGGCTGCTAGTAATAAATAAAAATGAATCCATATTTCTCTTGGTTGTGAATACTTTATCGTTATTGTCAGAAGATTCTTATGAAAGAAGAATATTGAAGTTACGTAAACGGGGCGAGTGAAGCCACGGGCGGTCGCTATTAAGGATAAAAAAATTCAGATTTTACAATATTGCTGTAATAAGTGTGTTTGTAGATATAATAGCATATTTAATAAAAATAGTAATCATAATAATAAATATTGTGGGCAATCCACACAATACTATTTAGCCCCAAATTAATCAGAATTAATTGTACTATGGGAATCAGATAGCTGATTATAATACTTATCAATTTTTTTGTAAATAACACACTTAGAATACAATAAAACACTTAAATGACAGTGTGAATAAACAAGTCTTACAATACGAAGCTTTTAAATAAAAACAAACTTAAGGTGCATCCACACCGCCAGAAGCACAATAACTCAAAATTCAGGCGCGTCCACAAAGCAGGCTATACATTACGTAAACAAAAGCCTTTTGTGTAAACTCAGCTTTTGTCCGACTTTGTGTAACTGGCTTTAGGCTTTATTTAATTGTCTTCGAACGTAAAGTCGGCTAAACGTATGATTTAATGAAAGTTTGTCGACAAATTGTGTTATTGTTGACATTGTTTTCAACAACAGACAATCAAGCATTTTGTGTTAATGTTTGTAAGGATTTATTTCAGTGCTCTGATTGCTTTAAAAGTACGTACTTATCATAATAAAAAATCCCTGCGTGATAGAATCAGTAATGAGGGGGTATCCGTAGAAAAACCAAGGTCACCGACATAGCTCGTAGAATTAGTAAGTTGAAATGGCAATGGGCAGGTCATATAGCTCAAAGAACCGACAACAGCTGGGGAATAAAGATTTTCGAATACGACCACGAACCGGAAGACGGACGATATAGTTAAGATCGCGGGAAGTCGATGGATGGAAAGGGCTCAGAATCGTTCTTCCTGGAAATGTATAGGGGAGGCCTATGCCCAGCAGTGGACTTATTGAGGCTGATGATGATCATTATTAAAACAAATACTCATACCCTTATTATTTATTGTAATCATAATGTCATTATGGTGAGGTCTTAAAGTTAAAAATGGTGGATACATAATAGACCGTTAAGTTTAGGGCATAGCAATATTTGGAGTGGAAGCAGGCCAAAATTGAAAAAAAAAATTAAACTAGCAGTTAGTGTTGTATTGTGAAGTAAATTAAATTATAACGCAGGTATTGAATATGCCATGTTTTTGACGTGACAACGCCTTCTAATTCAATGGAGCCGGCTGCACGCACGAAAAAAAATGGCTCATGCGGCGTTACCTCGCTCTGAGGCGTTCCATTTAAGGCTTGAATTGCAAGTGAGAGCGTGGAACGAGCGACAAAGAGGCACAATCGACCTCCGCGTTCGGCAGCGTTCGACATCTGTCTCGCTCCTACTTGAGTGAGTGATAGGTCCGCGTGGACAGCTGTATGACGTTGTCACGTTCAACTATCGTCAGTAAACCGACTTTACAGACAACAGAGGGCTTATTTTTTCTTTCAATCTACATCTGTCTCTTATCAAAATAATGAAAACAGATAAAGTAACCTAAATATAAAGTAACACTACAGTTGCCATGTAACATAGTTGTTTATCACATGTTGCAGGCCAAGGTCGGGATATCTTTGATCTTTGGCAGAATATCAAAAACTGGCTCGATGTGCAGAAGGGATAATAGTGTTAGCACAATGGTTTCACTTCACTACCACTATTTGGCTTTCACGAGTGGAAATTGAAATGTAACCGTTGTAGTTTGTCGCCAGAGGCCTTATTCTGAGTTTTCAGTATCATTTGTCGTGAGTTTAACGGAAAATGACTTATCGTTAGCGTAGTCGTTTAAGGGACATCAGGTTGATGGACGCAGGGCAATGCATCGTAGGGCACGCTTTTGACGTGGGTGACCTATGAGGCAATTCTTTGTTATAGGCGATGGTTAGCACTTAACATCTAGTGAGCCATATACCTATATGGCTTGTTCCAGCTTGTTGTATAAAAAAAAACGGTTATAGACTCCGATTTTGTATCGAGAAACGATGAGCGCCCCTGGCGGTATCGAGAACTAATGTTATTAATTAGTAGGAACGGAAATTAGTAACTGTTATTTAATCGTGATAAATAATTTGTATTATTGTACAGATTCATAGATGATTTTTGATGGTAACATAAGTGTGCTTTGATTTTTTTCGATCGAGTCAAACACACCTATCACATAATATAACACACCGATCAGTGAAACGCTGTCAAATATCGCTGTCATATTTGACAGCATTTCACTGATCGCTATGCAGTACCATGTATGTTCATTGATCATCTGCAGAGCCATATTGAATCTAAAACCAGCGCGTTAAAGCTTATTTTGCGTTGAAAGACGGTATAGAGAGATATGAGCTTGGCTCAAGTCGAATGAACCAGAATTAAATTGCAAAACAATTCGTATCCATTTGATTTATGTGCCCGTAAATTAATTTTATTGCACTATTGTTTGGTTTGTTTAAATGGAATATTTTTTGCTCTGTTACAGTAATTTTTTTATCGCTATTTAAAATGTGGGCTGAATTAGAAACTTAAAAATCTATGTACAGATTGATATCGATCGATGTTAAGTTAACAAACAATAATTTTTTTGATAACATTTAAATCTATAGTTGCAACAAATCAAAATTTTTCATATTTTTTTTTTACTTTTTCTTGTTCTTTTACCTTAGCCAAGTAATTTAATCTAATCGTAGTGAATTCAAAAATAGAACGTATTATAGCCGTTGATCGATGGTGGGCATAGCGATAGCAATGGGTGTGGCCGCGACCCAATTAGATAACGTTATCACACGGATACCGACGGATTTCACGTAATTAATCACTTTTGAAAATAGAACACGAAGCGTTCCATTTAATTTAAAACGGTTAATCAGCGCTATAAACTGAACAAAACGATTTTCTTGCATAACGTTCGAAAATGGAACACGTTCTATTTTCAAACAATTTGCAAAGCAACACAACGTTTGCAAGCGAAAAACTTTGCAGTATGAAAAATTGCTTCAATATTCTTTCATGTATTTTATCACAACATTACAATTATTATCAGATAAAACGTCAGCGTGGGAAGACGTGGTAAGAAAATTTTAAAGAAAATACGCGACACATTCCTGTAAAATAGCCCATGCCTTTATAGATTTACAAATTAACGAAGTTTATTTTGTGTTTACACCGCCTGCAGGAAGGGTTTTCTTTCATATTTTGACACAAATACTTTAAAAATAGGACTGCGATGACTTAAGATTAGAACAAAATGAGACAGACTCCGCGCTTTAGAAAAGTAGATATACATTTATGTCGTAGACCCTCTACGCTACAATTACAGACGACTGAAAGACATCAACGCGTTGCGCTACGCCGCTACGACATCTAAACTACAAAAGGCTACGTTTGTATAAGTCGCAAACTTATACAAGCTTTTTAGGTAAGTAAACGCTTGCTCGTAGAGTCAGCAAAAAAGTGGCTGGTTTTTCGAGGTTGGTACAGGCAAATTGTTGTTTATACTTAAAATATTTGTGTCTCGAAAGTGATGGTAACCCCTTTAAAATAAATGGCATTTTCATTGCTCATACTCTGAAAGTAAGTCTGAAGTTGCCTGAGGGGCCTAATGGAAAGTAAAACTTTCAGCCCTAGGGAGAATCGCTTTCTACTGACAGCTGTCAAATTATAAAAAAAAACATGTTCTATTTTATTCAACCATGTTCCAACTTTCTAAAGTCTTTCTAACTGCAAGGAGGTCGTTGAACCAAATTCCAACTTTTTATTCAGCAAGTAGGTTGGAAACCCATTACAACGGTAAGAAGTTTAAAAAGTCTAATTAGAGCGCAATGTAAAATTTAAATTTAAATAACTTAAAGATAGTATTAAATAAATAATATATCTTCTAAATTACTTGATTAATATATAGCTTCAACTATTTATTTAAAATAACATAGATTTGAGCAAACAATTTACCATTTTTTAAATTATGATAATGAAAATAATGGCTGAATAATGCTGGCGAACCGAAGCCCACCAGAGAAAAAGAAAAAAAAACCGGGAAGGCGGCAATTCAATCTTCATTTTCACTAATTTTTCTTTCATGTTTTTATTTTTACTTTCCTTGTATTCGTAATGAAAAGCACAGTGTTTACCTCGGGTGAAAGTCTTTTAAGTCCCTCAAGCTCCATTGGCGCCCTCGCTACGCTCTGGCGCCAAACCCGTCTCGGGACTCAAAAAACGTGACTTTCAACACTCGGGTAACAATGTACTATTAATAACCGAAATTACTAATCTACTTTTTCACCGACAGTACCGTACGTGAATAAAATTATGATTATAGTCGAATTACTTTATTTTTGTATGATTTTTTTTATTACTAGTTGACGGAACAAATGTTCCCCCACCGGATGTGAGGTAGCCATCGCATATAAAAAAACATTGCATCGTAGGTCACGCACGTCAGGAATGTGCTCTACGATGCACTGTTTCTTTTTACATTGTATATTACTTTGAATAATTATGTATCTTCATTTTAAGCGGAATTCATAGGAAAAGCAATATTCTTATTTTCATTTGCAAATAAACTAAAAGTTACGACCTATATTATTGTTACAGCGTGAATCCACAGTAAATTACAATTTGTGACATTTACAATTTGAATGTTTCGTTTGGCTCCGATATCTCTGTTTTATTTGTGTTTTCTGTAAACATTGAAGAATTGAGTTATGCTTATTTACCTATCAACTGACGATTTATTATGTTAGATTGCTTCAATAAAATGTACAGTAATATCCTAATGTTTAATTACAAATGTAGAATCTGGTAACATATTATTTAATCATACGCTTCCGTTTGGCACTGATTTGAATCAGTTGAGCTATCTTTAGATCGTTTGTAACGGTTTGCAGATAGCTTAACTGATTCTTGTGTTTTTTTGTAAATACTTGGATTAGTTGATTTTTTTGGGTAAATAAATACATAAATAAAAAAAATGTGAGACAATTTAATTTTTGTTATTACAAAAGTTTAAAAAAACCGGCGAAACAATTTTCTTTTTTTCAATTTTTATGCTAAAATCAATAATTTGCTTCCGGAACATTATTTAGTTCATTTTAAATTATGCTCGGGGAACTTTCATCTAAATATATAAAACTCTAACGTTACTGACTGACTGACAATCAACGCACAGCCTAAACCGTAAGTCCTAGAAGCATGAAATTTGGAGGGTATGTTCCTTTTATAGCGTAGGGGTGCACTAAGAAAGGAAATTGGAAAATTATTTTCCTAAGCGGAGAAAAAGAGGAAAAAGTTTTAAAAGAAAAATCAACGGGGCGTAACGGCTACGGGGCGAGCGAAGCCGTGGGTGGCCGCTAGTTTATCATAAGGTAGCCAAGTAAGGTAGGTGTTAAGGTAGGTAAGGTACCATACAATTTTGTAGGAAACTGAATTCCTATGACAAGACCCTTTGGTATCCCTGAAATAATAGTATGTATAGAAAAAAAAGTACGTTCCTAGTAACAGTATGACCAAGTTAAAGTAAAAGAACTATAATTAACCAAGCGCAAACACTAATCTCCCTTACTCCGTAGTTAAAACTTTGAGGTAACCATTTTGTTAGTTCGACAGGTTTTTCATATATAAGTTAAACTTTGTCTAGTAGTTACTATTACTCGCTTGCTTGCTACAAATTAAAGGTGGTCGACACGAGAAGCAAAAATTGTATTTAGTGAACTTGAGAAATACTACCCTACCATATGACACTACGAAGGTTCGGTTTTCAGTTTAAGGTACCAATATTAAGCCAAGCTGGCTTAGCATTTGATTAGTTTTTTTATGGTGCTTGAACAAAAAAATAGTTTAAAATGACGTGGATATGAATGTTATATAAAACCGTAGACAATTGTGATTTGAAGAAGACTACTCTTCTTCTTCTTCTTGCTGCCCTTATCCCACTAGGTGGGGTCGGCACAAAATGTATTTTTCTTCCATTCTCCCCTATCACTCGCCGTTTCAGTACTCACTCCTTTCTACTGTTTGAATATAAATAAATATATTAATAATATAGGTTTTGTTCAACAAAAAAAAATACAAATATTACAGCACTGTCAAATATTACAGCAATATTTGACAGCGTTTGACTGATCGCCATCGCCTAGATGTGCACAGGTTTAAAACCGGTTTGATTTATAATATTGTATCTTAGTACAGTGTTCCTTTTCCCTATATGTATTACCCTATTGTGTTTTGTCAAACAAAAGACGTTCATTTCATTGTTGTACACCACTGACATTAAAAAACAATACCATATTCCTTTTAAAAAAATCCTGGTTAGCTTCCATCCCACTTAGATAATTGCAATGTAGTAATTCTCGTCACAATGGAGACCGGGTTACAAGTATTACGACCCCGCAACACGTGTTGGGAAGCGCTACGTTGGCCGCTATTCTGGTACGCGCTGGGAGACGGGCGCAATGTACAAGCAATGGCGGGATTATCACTTCAGTATATTTTTTTCAGCTCACCGGGTGGAAATTGGCAACTTTCCGCCCGTTGCACGAACCAAAGTTGCCTTTTTCCACCGTCGTCGTCGAGCAGAACAATCGTATACACACCAAGGGAAGTAAAAAAGAAAGCCTCAGATCACATATGTTTCTCAACCTCGGCTTCGACTCGGTAACATGTGATCTGAGACATTTCTTATTTTACTTTCCTAGGTATGTAATATTTTTTACTTTTTCTATTAGAAATAATAGAATAAGCGTCGACATACGATTTGCGAGTGAACGCGACACATCGGAAGTAGACGACAGTATTTAAACTGTTTAAAAAAAACGCCTACAGTTGGTATCAGGGTAGCGTTTCGTGTGTGTGTACCTATGTCAAAAGCTAGCTAAAGTTACTTCAGTGTAAAATTTAACTCTCATCGGCTCGTCCTTATATGTTAAAAATCAACTTGTATGGAAATCGAAGCATATTAAGAACTAGTAAGTACTGCTAGTCAAATATATTTTGATTTGGCTTGATATTATATTCTTTCTTGTGAGAATAGTTTTGGTGCGTTTTTTTGTAAATGCGCTTAGAGTACAATAAAACAACCAGACAGAGAACAAACATCTACGTTCACCACACAAATATTTGCTCTAAGTTGGGGATCGAACCCACGACCTACGGCACAGAAGGCAAGGTACCAGCTGCACCGTCCCGTCGGTCGTTATTGGCTAGCAGGTAGTAAAAAAGCCTAAGGGCGCTTGTACACGCTAAGAAAAAATGCCGGGTCTACCCAAGAATTCTTGTCGTAACTAGAAAATAACTGTGTACACTGCTCGCAGCGGTGCACGAAAAAAATCTTATCTGCGCAAGACACGACGCGGCGAACGTTGTTGCGTTTTCGTGTGTGGAAAAGACAAAATTCTTGTCTTGCGCAGATAAGATTTTTTTCGTGCACCGCTGCGAGCCGTGTACACAGTAATTTTCTTGTTACGACACGAATTCTTGGGTAGGCCCGGCGTTTTTTCTTAGCGTGTACAAGCGCCCTAACAGAAACAAAAAATATGAATACGAAGTGATTTAATAAGAGGCAGCAAAATCTTTTGCCTTGCACCGCAGAAAAGCTATAGCATTAAAATGCTTTCATTTTCTGAATGGTTGGAATTAATAAAATTGATCTCATATTTATCTCATTTCATCGCGTGTGATTGATTTCATTCAATTAAACTAATTTATTATCAATCAATGCTCATTGGGGTTCTTAGGGCTAATGGGCCATTTAAGGGCCCATTAATGATAATGGATATCTGATCTAATTTCTACAGCCTAAATTCCCAGCCTTGCGCCCATCTAGACGATTTGCGATGCCATGGCGATTAGTTTCAGCATAGGGTTTTACTACCGTGAACTTTGACATTGCGATATTTGACAACGATACACTGATTGCTATCGCAGGCGATCTAGATATGCGCAAGGGTGTCTAATTCTAATTGAGTTGGCGGAATAAGATCTGCACTGACGTCCCGCGATGGGGTGTATTGTGCATTGTCCCCCTGCCAAACCTCACCCCAGCCGGCCCAACTCCTTAAAATAACGGAGGACTTTGGGTTGGTGGCAGCAGTGTTTTAGTGAACCTGATGGTGACACGGATGTGGATGTGGAGGGACAAGACTCAATATGAACACCAGTGATATATTGTGAAAAAGTCACTGATTCTTTCAAACCAAGTGTGGTGAAAAGATTTTTAGTGCGCCTCAAAGAGGCTCCTTTCGTGCTCTTGACATTGGGTTGATGGCAACAATGTTCCAATCACGGATGTGGATATGGAAGGACAAGACTTAATCAGTTCCTTGAGCCCTCTCTTGGACATTTTCTTCTTTTGCGGAGCAGCGCAAGGGTGTTGAATAATATTTCAATCTTCAGTAATCAAGTGCCGACCACACGTTGTCTTTGGTTTACAAAATCTATTCGTTTTTTGACTGGCCTCTACCTCAGTTGGTAGTAGCTCTGCCTTCTGCGCCGTAGGTCGTGGGTTCGATCCTCACCGAGAACAAATATTTGTGTGGTGAACATAAATGTTTGTTCTCAGACAGAGAACAAACATTTATGTTCATATATTGGGTTCATATGTTGGTTCAATATGGGTGTTATATTGTATTCTAAGTATGTACCTACCTCTATATTTACAAAAAAAAAATGTATTCAAGTATTATATCAGCTATCGGGTTCCCATATTACAAGCTCTGCTTAGTTTGGGGCTGGGTAGTGTTGTGTGAATTGTCCACAATATTTATTTTATTATTTATTTATTTTATTTTGTCTTTGGTCTACAAAATTGCACTTTGCCAATGCAATTCTCCAACATGCCGATCTCGGCTGGAATTCTTCCCGAAGGTTCTTCTTTGTATTCCGATTAAATCGCCACAGAATGGGCACAGTACCCTTAACCTTACGCTATTGTGGCTAAATTGATGTCATCCGCACGCGACTTATTACATGAATGAAGGCATTTACTCGAATGAAGGCATTTATTACATGAATGACGAGCATTTATTGGTATTTATCTACTTAGGAAAATAGCCGTTTGATGTGTGTTGTTTTCAACCGGTTTACTTGGCTAGCATGGTTGAGGGTTGGCTTCCGTAGGAAGTGAGAGCCAGTTTTAGGAATAGGACATCACTAAAGACAGACAGAGCCAATCAGAGCTTGTGGTAAGCCGAGCGAACTATTTAGTTACCTATCTCTAAACATAAGTATAGCGCATTCCTTCGATATGACTTTCGATCGAGGTGATAGACTAAATCTTACGATTTATATCAGTGTAGGCCCGGATCGGAAGTCTAAATGTTTGAATGTAGTTTTATGTACTTATCATTAAAATTAGCTCAATCGTTAGCTATTTATGTATAACGTATAACCTAAATTAAATTACAAGGCAATGTCGAGCCGCAGAAAAGAGGGGATCTCTTCTAATACAGGTTTAACAAAACTTAAAAGAAGATATCCCAACCCTTTATTTGTCCTACCTGTAATTTTTTTAAATAAAAACTTATAAAATTACAGGTTTAAACTACCTAGGTGGCGCTATAACGGTGGCAATGCTTATTGCAGACCATCGTAGACACATCTAATGGTGTCGGTGTGTGCGGGTCTGTTCGCACATGGTTCACGCGATCAGTTCACGTGACCGATCCTTTATAAAACGCGATGATCTCCAAATCACGTCTTTTTGTTCGCCACTTTTCATTTTGTAAACTCTTATAGGTTTCCCGCGATACAAGCTAGTCCTAGTCCTAGTTTTAAAATTTAATTGTTTATCTTGATTCTTGTAGAACTGATTTCTCGAATAAATAATGTTGTATTTGATGTAAGCTTGCAAACTTTTCCTCAAAAGGTTATTAGCATCAGAGCATTGAATATAATGAAAAAAACAAAAGTTCCAATAAAAATATACATGTCTTTTTAAAAACAATTTCTGACATTTTTGCATCGACGAATAGGGTTATTCCGTAGATGGAAATATCAGCCCTTATTTAGACATATTAATGAAATAACTAATCAGCTTTCTACCGCTCTATTGTTATTCCCCAGATCGATAACAATACTAATGTTTGTTATAACAATTGATAACAGTCGTTTGTAATCGTTCTGTTTTGGAAACATCCGCCAGTTATGTCCAAACACGCCATAATACCGTTATTTGAATAAACGGTTTTCGTTGTGACAGGGAAATTGAAAAAAAAACCATGTGTTTTGCATTGCAAAAGATTTTTGGAATTTCTGGAATTCACACAGATTCCAGATAAAATAATGCAAAGTCGAAAGCGTTTCGTTAGTGCAGTGATGAATTTTGAATTTCTCAAAACATCTCTAAGCCCCACCCTTGCAAAATATTGTTTTTATAACTCTTCGTTGAATCAAAGTAATTTGATTACCTATTATGTATTTAGATACGACAATTTATTATCACTGCACTGCTCAGGTAGTCTCATGCGAGTGTCTCAAACAATGGTTTCGAATCAAGTTTATTTTTTTGAATTTTTATCGACTTGTCCTTGGATCTTGGACTTGCAAGAGTCCCAATGATAGCCTGTTTAGACAGAGAGGGAAACAGTTGGCTCGTGACGTCACTCAGGCGCACGTCGAAGCGGCAACGCCGCATCCAATATTTTGTAAATAGAACATTGTTGTGAGAGCAAGAGAGGTTATGCATGAAGAGGTAGGAATGTATGTCAATGTTATTGTGAAAGTAGACTCTATTCCTAGGGTTTAGGGATGATTATGTGGAGGGCAGGTGAGAGAAATCATGGCAACAGTTATGACTATTCGATTGAGTCCCCGTGCAATGCAATGTTTTCTAAATAAATTTTAAAAGTAGAACCTATATTGCTCGTTCTGCTTCAACACCCAACGTTAGTTAGATCAAGATTATTTAGAGAAAATTGACTGCGATAGTTAAATCCATTATACTCATCCATTTAAATTGGAAAAAATATGTGCGCATCGCATATTATTTCTATGGCACAACGCTAGTGCTCTCAAACGGTGAAAAGTCAAGAAGCCCAGAAGATTAGGGTAGTTGAGGGGACAACTATGCCTCGTCTTTATAAGTCTTTTAAATCTTTTCCAAGACTTCCAGTGTTCCATAAATAGGGCCTGGTTTAGATTTACATTTGCACTTATTTACTTCCACTCCCTTTCATCTATCTGTCGTATTCTACTGTCCAAGGCTTCATATTCGCAATGCGCTTAATAATT
Source organism: Thera obeliscata (assembly GCA_947578465.1). Taxonomy (NCBI): domain Eukaryota; kingdom Metazoa; phylum Arthropoda; class Insecta; order Lepidoptera; family Geometridae; genus Thera; species Thera obeliscata. Next base: position 12,568,785 of record OX387912.1, on the reverse strand, counting down.
TATGCTTATATCCCCAATTTGATGGAAATTTTGAGCATGGCTCACGTGTTAAACCCTATTAATCATAGTTCCACTAAAGTTGAGCAACATGATGGCCTCCTAACCACAAGGGCTATAAATCGTCTAGGCTGACAGTGCAGGTATTTACGTCGAAAGTACCTCTACGTGCTTAAGTAAAGGTAGCACGTACACAAGTATAAAGCACTTATTTTTATTGTTTACTAGCTCAAATGCACTGGTGGTTTAGTGGTAGCGGCCCCGCCTTTCGATCCTAAGATCGTTGGCCCAAATCCAGTTGTGTACCAATAAGTTTTTCTGACCAAAAATGTTAATGCCTATGCCAGTTCTCTCGGTGAAGGAAAACATCGTGAGGAAACCGACAATTCGTAGAACCTAAAAATTTTGAAAACATTTGTATTCGACCCGACTTAGCTGAAGCAAAGAAGTAAATGCCCTTCTTATCGTGCACCAGCTCTTTTGAACTAGTGTGGTTAAAGGATTTTAAGTGCGCCTCAAACATATACCTAAAACTGCACCACTACCACGATAAATCAATCAGCCCATATCCCCCCCGCTGGGTGGTCGACCTCCTCGTTTTCACGCCTCTGTGACCCTGTGCCAATCACAATATCCACTGCCTTTCCATAGCACGCTCGACTTCGTCCTATCATTGACTGCTGGAGTCTTTTTTTAAACAACTTGCCTATGGAACAAGCATATGGCCTTCTTAATGTTAAGTGGTAACCATCGCCTATAACAAAGCACATGCGTTCATCAACTTGAGGTGTTCAAATCCTTACGTGCCAGTAATTTCACCGGCCCCCACACTCTTCAAACCGAAAAAGAGCGCGGCACAGACTACAGTACAGCTTTTTGCGTCTTCGTCTGTCACACTTCCATCATTCATTCACTCTCATTCTTGCCTGTTCTTTTAAGCCTTGCATAGAGTGTGTGCGGACACTGCCGTGAACTTTGACAGTGCAATATTTGACAGCGGTAGACTGATCGTCGAAGCGAAAGCTTTAGGCTTGAAACTGACCCCAAGACCCACCTAGCTTTCGGACTTTTTAAAGTGATCCTTGTTATTCGAGCGAATAAATGCTATAAAAAGTCCTAAACAGGCAGAAAATATCTTTAAATGTTTGAAAACAAGCGCACGAAAGGAGCTTCTTTGAGGCGTACTTAAATCTTTTCACCACACTGTTTCTAAAATAACTAGTGACACTACAGGAAGATGTTTTAGAGTAAAGGAAGCAGTGTGGTACCATATGAGGGGCTCAGTGGCATTGCTCTGTGAGGTGACGCTTTAAAAACTGGAAATGGAAATTTTTTGTCACTTTTTCTCATTGAAAAAGAAAATACCAATGTGGTGAGATATTTGGACGTAAATAAGCTGGTATGCGGCCCCGCCTTGCGATCATAAGGTCGTGGGTTCAAATCCAGTCGTGTATCAATGAGTTTTTTACCCAAAAATTGATGTACACTATGCGAGTGCTCTCAGACGGTGAAGGAAAACATCGTGAGGAAACCGGCATATCGTAGAACCAAAAAATTTCGAAAATATGTGTCAAGTGCACGAACGACGAACGAATCAAGTGCCTCTTCAAGGCGCACTTAAAATCCTTCCACCACACTTGGTCTAAAAGAATCAGTGATACGATAAGAAGAAGAAGAAGCTGCTATGCATATTTTCACCCTAATTTTGTAATAAACTTACTTTTTCTATACAAAAAGTTAACGAGGGATCAAAATTTAATTTCGGCAAGCAACTTCATTATAGACAGCGATACAACAAAGTAAGATATTTTGATAAATAAATAAGTAGACACCCTCTACGACGGGTGGGGGTGGCGCCCCGGGGTCAGTGACCCATCGACCGCCCCGTATCGAACCTTCAGGGATGTGTCTTGGTTCCTGGAGGTTCTATTCCGAATACAATTTTGAACATGCAAATGTTTTTGAAGAAAATATTTTGATGACCAAACATTAACTTTCATAATTTGATTTTTTGTATTAAAATACCTAAAAGAATTTCTTTCAGAAGAGCGTGTAAAATTGAACAATTGCAATATCTGAACAGCTATAGAAGTCGAAGAAATATCTCTATTTACAAACAGTTAAAGGCAACCTTCGACCAGTAACTTTATAGAAACCTTATAATCTAAGTTTATATAAATATCTAAAATCTAAGCTAACTCTAACTAAAAACTAAATTTCTAATATTACAAGATGTTTAGAAAATATAAGAAGCTTCTAGAAACAGAAAAAGACTAAGGCCCATATTCTGAAGCAATGCTCAAGACTACAAGAACGGTTACGTGACAAACAAATTGTCTTCTGACAAACCACGTGGCTACGTGCCCAGAACGTATTTCCTATAGGAATTCTCGTTCAACAGAGCCCACGAGATCCGTCAATCAGCGGACAACTTGTTCGTTGTCCATACAAAGTGTTTTAGAAATGATGCAAACGCGTTTTTTTTTTTACTTTGACAGCTGTCATCAAGCACATTTTTGCAATGAGCAACCGTTTAAAATTAAGCTCAATCATATATTCTTTGACACTTCTCAATGAAAAACTGTCAAAAAATCCAAAGTAAATCTCGAGGATTCACAGAAAAAAGAAAAAATTGTTTACTTTGTTTTGGTTTCAGAATACGAGCCCAAAAGCTCAAAAAGACGAATTATGATTTCCTCAAATTAATTTTGTACAACTCGTGCAACAAATAAGATTAGGAGAACTTAAACAAGGAAAATGCGAGCGCAAATAAAAAACAAATAGCACAGACAGATAAACTAATCTATGTTTTACCTTGATGTCTTGCAAGACCTGCAAAGAACCAAACGGAACATTAGTGTTTATTCAGATCAGACACAATAAAAAACAATTTCTGGAACAGTAAACATAGGTTAGTACCTACACATACCACCTACCTATACATATAACCTACCTACACATAAAAAGAAACTAAAGTTGCAATTCCAAATTCGAAAAATGACGTTGACAGTCAGTTTATTTGTTTTCCAAAAGTTTTCTGACACGTCGCGTTCGAAACATGAAATTGGTTCAACAACTCTTTCTACTCATATCGATACCAATGGCTGACACAAAACTTTTTAAAACGCTTGAAAAAATATAAAATGTTAAATAATACAGGCCATGAATTCTGATAAGGGCACGCTGGCAGTTTATCAAACAGATTTCAATTGAGCGGAACGGATAGAAGATAAAATACGAATAGCGACACCCGCATAAATGGAACGACTATCGTAGATTTGTAGGTCAGGAAACGTAGTTTTAAAGTATAAATAAAATATCCGTGTTGAAGAATTCAGTAGGTTATTGTTTTAAAAAGTGATGAATGATTCATAAACTGTATTGTAATGATGATTCAAATGTAAATCGCGTGGAGGAAGGCATTCGTCAGGGTGTTTTTATACTGAAATCGAATTTATTGGTAACGGACTTTGGTAAATCGATTTTATACGAACATTTTAGTCGATATTGTTTATCTTCTGATTTGATTGATGCGAGATTACATCCGATTTACAAATAAGCAATGTTTTCATTTGATAAAAAGAATTCAGAAGTCATCAGCTTATTTTGAAGCTCTATTGGCATTTCTAGCCGGTCAAAGCCAGTTTAGCAACGTTCCGCGCAGGCAGCAATTAGATGGGTGACCATTAGAGGACACGTCAAGCTCCCTTTTCTAGATGGTAAGGGCTAAACATTACGTCACCAGAGTTGACCCATAAATTAAACAAACTTCCAACTTATTTTTATCTTATTTTATTCGAAAACATCGCGTTTTACAAGTTTTTGCATAAGACGCTTCAGCGTTTTTTGGAATTAAAATCCTTATTGTCAAAAATGGCGACAAAAGTAAGAAAGAGCTTGAAATTGCTTTGCGCAATATCCGGGATGAAAGAGGAAGTCCGGACGCTAGGTCGTAAAGGTCTGAGGTTATCGACCGCACCCGCTTTGACCCGGGTGGGGATAGGACCCGCAATTGGTTGGTAATCAGTTGTAAACTTGTAACGCCTTGAGATAGGTCCGGGTTTATCGTAGTGTGAACTATTAAACACTGTTACAGAGAATTCGTAAGAAAAGGGAATCAAAAATTACACCGTACGAAAATAAAATGGTGGATTGTGTTGAAAAAACGTACATTTTTAGAATAGGAAGGTTATTTATTTTCAACTAATCAACTTCTTTTTTTTGCATAATATTATAATCACTATAGATCTTTTAAATATCTCAAATAAATAATAAAATACATAATGCATAAAAACGCCCATCTAATTAACCCTAAACTAACCTACTACGAAAAACTTGTTACTCCCCATTGCCCGGTTTTTATTTGCCAGTAAAGTAAACGATTGTCCTGCCGTGGGAATCAACTCTTCCCGTTACCGATTCAAAGCGTCAAAATTGAAAAGACCAGTGATCTTTTTTATAAGAACTCACATAATGTTTCTTCTTCTTCTCGACTTTAAAAAACAAGTAACCGCTTTCTAATTTCAGTTAGCTAGTCTATCTTGAACCATAAATCTTCGATGCTCCAAACATCTCACTCACAGACCCCATGCAGACAGGGTTCTAAGATAAATCGTCACTCTATTAGTATCGTACACGCGTAGTTTCACGCAACCACAGTAAACCACACCCGGGTGAGTCCGGTCAAAGTTCACGGGTCGTCTGCGTCCCGTCTACGCGTATTCCCAACCGGATTTTACCGGATATATATCACTGCCTCTTGGCAGGTTACACTTCTTTGCACGAACACTTTAAGTGAAAGTTCACACGTACGGTTGTCGTTCGTGCGAGCTTTATGTTTCAGTCGGTAATGCCTGGAGTTCTAGATATTCGGTACAGGAATTTTGTTATTCATATTTTGTGGAGATGAAATACTCGTACATGTGACTTGTAGTTTTAGATATCCACATGTAGTGACAGATCGTAGTGTAGTATGAATGTACGCACTATATACAGTGCGTTAGTATTGGTTAGTTTTAACCTACGTAGTACTACGTTGTATTAACAGAGCAATTTGTTTTTATATCTACTTATATTTGGTAAAGAATGTGCTGTCGGTTTCGATAAAATTATCTTATCACCGACAGTAATGTCGTGTCTAAATATTTTAGAGTAGTAGAGCTCTTTGTGATGGGCTCGTCCGGGGAAGTACTACCACCATGCCTATTTCTGCCGTGAAGCAGCATTGCTGTGTTTCAGTTTGAAGGGTGTGGGTGCCGGTGAAATTACTGGCACGTGAGGCTGAATATCTGTATGCCTCCAGTTGATGGACGCAGGGCAGTGCATCGTAGGGCGCGTTCCTGACGTGCGTGACCTACGAGGCATTGCTTTGTTATAGGCGATGGTTACCACTTAACATCAGGTGGGCCATATGCTTGTTCTATCAGCTAGTTACATAAAAAAAAAAAAAAAAAAAAAAAATGAATAAACTTTTATCGGTACCTACCGATAAGGGTCCGATTCAAACTTTTCAAAAGTTTCGGAACAGCCCTATTTACATTCTGTTTTCAAATATTTACATTCGAATTTCGAATCAACATTCAAACTGGGACCGACTGAATAAATGCCTATTTTCTATTCGAGGTAAACGTCCCAGTAGGCGCGAAGGATTCAAGTTCAAGGGCTTCGCTTCTGTGCGAGAACAGCGGGATGTCTTACCGCTGTCTGCGATCCCGGGATCTCGGGCCCGCCGGGAAATATGAGCTCCTCGGGAATCTCAATGTGACTGTACTGTTTGTAAACACCGATTAGGGTCGTTGATTTGCTAGGTACTTTGTTGGTGAATTGCCGTAAAAGTTGGACTTAGAATTTGCAAACTGGAGTAAATCAAACTTTATGTAAATTGGTTTATCCAATCTCTCGGTTCCTTCCTCGATACAAGTGTTACAAGTGTAACTATGCAAGATTACTTGTTTATCATAAAATCGTTCGATTCGTAGTTGGGTTTATTATCGGATCACTAGATAACAAGTGTGTTTTATTAGACTTTAATTTCAAGGAACTGGAAAATCCCAATGTTTATCTTGTAAGCCAAATTTTTTACGGCTTCTGTAGTACGTAACACTGCATTACATTTATTTTCCGGAATCTTTTACTTAATTTTTAGAAACTTGTTTTGTTCATTCAAACTACATCATTAATGTATTGTATAAATAAACACACGTGTATTACGTAATTAGATTTGTCTACTAGCATTAATTTAACTAAAACAAGGTACTTTAATGAAAAACAATGACAAGGCTAATTTGGTGGAATGTTGGGTCAGCTTGGGTTATACTAGAAACGTCTATAAGCGAAAACGTCTAGAAACGTCATTTTAAAACATTTTTGGAATTCGAAAAGCTATACTTTTTCATTTTAATTGGTTTTCTGACGTTATTTTGAGTAATTTCGGTGGTATTTTAACCAACATTACTCGAGGTCTTAGCTCAAAGTGTTAGCAGTTGGAATTAAAGTGTATTATGTTATATTCTGACTTGATCGAAAATATTTGAGATGGTTTTGGAAAAAACGGCCATCTTTTTTCCAATGCCAATTAGGGTAGGGCTGACTTTGCCTGACGACTTGACGAAAAAGTATTTTATCTATGTAATTTATCATCATTAAACTCATTAAACTACTCGACACTGGCAAAATTGATCTGAAAAGGACAGATGCAATTCATTAAGAAGAAGAGAAGTAACTTGCAATTTATTTTCAGAAACTTGTGGTCGATTCGCAGTAAAGCTCTGGCCACGTGGGTATATAAGCATGAATGGAATAAAGTGGATGTCACACGTCGTGCGTGACAACGCGTGGACAACGCCCACCTCGCATTTACACGCTAAATGAAAACAAAACGCTATGGTAATGACGGCGGTTTCACTTTCAATCCAATTTTTTACCGATTTAAAAAAAAAAAAGGTTCTAAATTCGGTTGTATTTTTTTTTTGTTTCTCTAAGCTCGTCATTTAAGAACCAATAAAATGATTTTTTATGTGAGAAGTAATTACACCGGCAACCTTCGAACCTACACATAGCAATGCAGCTTCACGGGAGAAATAGGCATGGTGGTAGAACTTTCCCGAACGAGCCCTTTACAAGTAGCTCTACTTCTACTCATTTCAAAATTGAAATTAGAATAGATAACATTTGACTAGAAAGTCTACAGGTTTCTCCTCCACGTGAAAGTTGAGAAACAATGCAAGGCCTACATAAATACCCTTCTATAGGCGCTTTCCAACTTTATGCCAGATAAGAGAAGTTTTACAACTTTTTAATGCATTTTCCTGCTTTACGATGAAAATTGATAGCGTAACTTTTTAAAAAGACTCTTTTTCTAAAATATACATAGGTACATAAAAGTTTAAGAGAGACTAGAGACAATCTAATTGCAGTTGATATGACTCGTAAAGGCAATTATGGCCCTCATGAAAACGTCCAGGATTAAAATTTATGCCAGCGGTTAAAAGCTTTATGTGGACGTAAATTGCTTACTTTACATTTTTTAATGCGAATACTATGAAAGCTTTGACGAAAGCAGGTAGAACGCTAAACCCAATAGCTTTTTAACCCTTTTCTAGATCTTTGTAACCTTACGCTATAACTTTGTTCATTTTAACTCTTACATAATTTTGCGAAGCCGTAAAGTTTCATAGAACACTAATCTTGTAAATTTTCAGACTAAAAGCTTTAAAAGTTTAATAAAAACTGCTCGTTATTTATTCAGCAAGTTTACACAGCTTTTATACAAAATACAAATACGATGGGACAAAAGTGAAAATTTATTGCCTTTCAGCGTCCGGCGAATTTTCCAATTAGGCAGGCTCCAGTCGAGCAGCCGACAATATTGATTTTTCACTTTTTTGCGAGAATCCCGTGCTCGCCAGTGTCATGGTTTATTTTGAAAAATACTCGACATATGCGGTTTATTAATATGATGCGTCCGTCTCGCCCGATCAATCATGGTCCGTGCGCTTTAAAACAAAATTGTAAAAAGGGAAAGGATATTTATGGCATTCATTATATTTTGCTTTGTTGGCTGGGATGGGAGCGTTTTTTCTGAAATTAATTCTTGTTATTACGAGGTGTATTTTTTGTGAGGTATGCTTGAAATGATAAGATAAGAAAGGGAACTTTGTGAGCTTTTTGAGGCTTTAAAAGAAGACTTATGAGTTTAAATTGCATAGATAAACGTTGTTTTCATTGTGAGTAAGAGTGCAAAACAAAACTTGAATAGCTTACTCGATAAATGTATTTTCAATGATAGATTGTACTATCATAGAGATGCGTGCGTATATCTGCGTTATCTCAGTCTGCCAGCGGGCACCACGTGTTTTTATTTACAACTGTATATACTACAGTATTGACTGAATCTGCCGATACAGTCCATACAGTAGTTTACACTATCAAGCCTGAATGGATCGAGGCCAGACCGCGAATGACCTAAATTTTTATTCGCCACGCATATGTTTGTTACTAGTGCTGCCACCGCGTGTGGCAATTCTACTATTAGGTAGGTGTAGGTAACTAGTTGCCGGCAAATACCCCACGCAAACGCACAGTTTTAAATTTAGAACGTTTTCAGCAGCCATTTTTTACGGCGGTCAGAGGTTAACTCAAGATCATCAAGAAACTACAAAATTGGGCGAATCAAAAACGGGGACGCGCGATAAGGCTTATCTGTGGAACTACGTAGGTAGGTTTGTACTTACGAAACGTTGAGTAAACTTTAGATCACGATATGGGAAGATAAGAAAGAAGAACTATGATTCAGCAATGGAATTTTAAATTTATGTGAGTGTTTGAGCAGGTTTTAAGCGTTTGCATCTGATTTAAATGAATAATAACATTGATTTAGCCTGGAAAACGGAAATATACAATTTTCTAAAGATTGTTGTAATAATAGGCTTTTATCAACCTATACTTATTTAAATTGGGGTTTATTACAGTGTTGAGAAACATGAATAGAAAAATTATAAAGCCATCGAGATGCAGGAAAGTAGGTTAACCGATAAACTAACATTTTAAGGTATGAACGAACCTTGCAGGTAATATTTACTTATTTTATACTATCTGCAATTCTCTCAAATGAAACTTGGTTATTATTTTAGACTATTTTGATGTAAACGATCAAGATTTTTTTTAAATTTTTAGAATAAAACCGACTGAGGAACTAGGATAATCGAGTACTAGTATGTTAGTACTTAAAATTTAAGTAATATTTTTTTACAGTTTCTTCAAATAACGTTCAAATAACGAGAAAAGTCGATCCTCATATTATTCCCCACAATTAATCCCGGGATCTTAAAAATATCCCTACACTAGTTATCACCGTCAATGACAAAGATGGTTCAATGCATTCGGCCAGTTCTAATATAGAGTGCATTGTGCATGCATCGTAAAGTAGAGTAGAGTAGAGTAGAGCGGCCGTCAAGTCGACGTATGATCGAGTCCAGCCGTCGCGTCGGCCACATCCATCGCCGCGTCTTGCTCGCGTGCCACCGGGTGTATTGACCTTTTCTCTTAAACTGATTTAGCGCAATCGAACCGGTTTTATTTTCCCATCGTAGATTGATTTACTCGAGGTCAACCAGGTAAGCGCTTATTAGAATGTAAAACAACTCACCAACTTAAACGTTGTACACGCACGAAAAAATCCAAGGTCACAAAAAAATAAATAACACAAAACACACGCGCGTTCGAAAGTCAAATTCAAAATTAAAATGACGCGGGAAATGGAAGATTAGTGATGTGCATCGAGCGATCGGCGATCGATAGAGTTGCAGCGAGAATCGATATGTAAGGTGAAGGCGCGTAGTGGGCCGGCGTCTCGTCGCACGTGACTGCTGGCTGTGTGACGGAACGAGCGGTAAGCTCGCCCCGCCTCCGCCCCCGCACCCCGCGCTCTCCTCTCCACGACGTATACATACGAAAACGTAGTATGTTATAGTCACGTAGCGCAGACGTTTGATAAACAAATTACAAAATTTTAACTAAGCTCGTACCGTACTTTGCCTTTGAGGCGTTTTTAATAGGTTAAGTTGAGTTAGATACTCAAAACTTTTACAAGTTTATTTTACATGTACGGTAAACAACAATGTGAAGACTGTTATAAAATATACGTGATTATAATATTCATATTTTTTTTGCTAAATATCACGTTACGAACAGAATAAATAAATTAATTAAATAACCAGTAGTTTCTGCCAGATTGAGTCAAAGTTTTGCCCGACCTCGATAACTCTACCGGTCGGTACCAGGCTGTAGGCAGACGAATTCTGTGCTTCAAGGTAAAAACTTGAAGTATTTATAGTATCATTGTCTCATATTTCACTATTACCATGGTAAATCTGCCTTGGTAAAATCAATTTTTGAGAGTAATTAAGATTGACTGGATATTTACCAAAATAAATTATAAAAAGTATTGAAACGTGACTATGACCATGTGCCAAATATTATGAAGGAACTGATCAACTATAACTTTAACCATTCGATGGCGAATAGGAAACATGGAGATGTCTGTCATGCCATGGCATCTATGACTATCTGATGGCGATCATGGAAGAAAGCGAGTGTCGAAAAAATCAAATCTGAAAAGGATGGTAGTTATGGTCATGATTCAGATAAAAGTCAGATAAAAATACTTCCGTCTCAAGGTACTCCAAATTTATCAAAATATTTTAACCTTATGAATACTGAGTGAAACAGACTACGTCTAAGCAACGTACCAAGTATCAAAATTAATTAATAGCCAAATTAGTTAATTTTAGGACGCGTAAATATAATACAATTTGTATGGCCATGTTTCCGCAACCCCAGAATAGGGAGTAGTTAGTAGCCGTAGCGGCGTAGCAAGCGAGCTACAAGCGAGCGCTTATGCAAAAGAGAGCGATATTTCATCGCTGCTCCGTCTATTGCAGCCTGTATTACCATAACAATCGTTGTACTGAGCTTACCACATCTCAAATTCATGCGAAACATGAAAACTAACGACTAACGTTCTAAACATCAAGATAAATATCCTCAAGCATTCCTCATAAATGGTTCCAAATTTAAAAAAAAAAGAAAACTAGAATAACTTTAACATAATCATTTCCATTAAATCGATATAAGTTCACTGTGGTCTAAGTTTATCGATAGTATTTTCAATTTTAGTAATGAAATGAGACACCCGACACTAATTAGGCAACGAATGACACAAGTTCGAATTTTGAAATTTTGAATTCAAAACTGCTTTTTTTCGATGCCATTATCTCCAACCAAAGTGCTCGAATAAAAAAATTATAATGTTTATGTATTTTAGCAAAATGCAGTCAAAGCAACATTATATTTATTATGCTCTGTTGGTTCTTCGTTATTATGGGTAGACGATAGCCTATAGCGTTTATATGGGGTATAATGTGGGCAACATTATTCAGCTGAATATGCAATTAAATGAGGGCAGTTTCAGCAGTGCAGGCAGGGGCTGTAAGTGCGAGCGAGACAGCATACCCGCCTCTCGATATTATATTGAACAAGTTTATAACTACGTGTATTAGACGAACGAGTTCGTACAACGTTTTCTCATTTCCCCGACGAAACTTTTCTAATATTATAGTTTCATTCATATTGTCGGTAGTTCCAGCAGAGTTTTCTTTCGTGGAAAATGAAAGACTATTTCCATAACTATTATTTCGCTTTTATAGCTTTGTTAGTTTCTTTTGCTTCAAATAGATTTGTTAAAGTTTTCTGAACTACTTTATCGTTCGGAAATAATGTCTGTTCTTGAAAAGTGTTAATATACAGCGATTTTATTTCGCATAGGCGATTTCGAATATCGATAGCTTTATTGTTACTTCAGGGCCGTTTAAGAAAAGTTTTTATGTTATTCAATATTATGTACAAATAGAGTAGTAAATTTAATAAGCATATAACTTAGGTAAACAATTAATTATGACATTTATTTATAATTAGCTTGAAAAGTCTACCGCTGTACAAATATCTCCCCTACATTTCCAGAAAAATGTTTTCAAGTCCTTCCTGTCCACCGAATTTCAAATTTTACAATGTCGTCAATTCTTTGGATTGGAAACAAAAGGTTGTAATTTTGTCCGTTAACGCCATGTTGTATGAGACTGGCTTTATAGTAAGTACGTTATGGTTGTAGAATTATTTCATCCTAAAAACATAAGCTCCAAATTGCTTAGAAATTGTGATATATTTACATAGCGAGAACACAAGATGGCGCAGGAGCTCCAGCATCGAATCGAAAGTAAATGTTGATTTTTAATTATGAGCTCTATAGCTCTGGAATTTATGCGAGGCCGTGTCTCAGTGCTCTGCTCTGTAAACCGAGTCCGGAATGCAGCGGGTAATTTGAACGAAAGATGGGTGGCTCTATTTTGATTCCTGAGTGCATAGGGAAAATTGCTTTTCGCAAACTGCAGGGTTTTTTCAAAACTGCTGGGTTTTTTCTTGCGATGAAAAGTGGAGCTGTGTTTTTGTTTCGTATTGTTTGAGCATAGCGTTTGTAAGTCGCTACGAAGAGATGTTAGAATTTTCTGTCTGTAGCTTTCAGGCATTTAAAATGTACCTACACACTTCAAAATTTTAGAAGTGTGTTTTGCTCTGGCACATTTCAAAATTTTTGATATTACTGAGCATGTTTCAAAGAACAATACAAAAATATAATTTCAAATCAAATCAGTTTTCGGTAAAAAAAATCTACTAGTTTTCGCACAAACATTTTATTTTTAACATATTTTTTTAAAAAGAAGTGGTCGTAACGAACCATTTTGAGCCTTCTACCACTTCTTCCTAGTGTGAAGTTCCCAGTTCCCAATACTCACAATTTCGTCGGTCCATCGAGAAGGCCCGTCGACGAAGAATTTCCTTAGATTTTATCTCAACCTTGATTATTTATGCTAAACAATCTTTTCAGCCAATTTCCTCAGCCAGCACTTAAAAATAACGACAGCCCAAGTTTCATTAAGAAAAGTTCTTTGTCGTGTTAAAAGTTCCACAATGGTACTAATTAAAAGTTTCGTGCCACCGGTGACAGCAGCCGTCCGCTAGAGGGCGTTGGCAATAAGGGCAAACTTCCACAGATAAACAACTTCCGGGTTTTTGTTGCACTATTTTTGGTGAAAAAGGTCACATGGTCACAAAGAGAAAAAATATAAAAAGATTATCTCGCAAAGCTATAAATAAATAGTAAATATTGTGGACAATCCACACAACAGCATCTAGCCCCAAATTAAGCAGAACTTGTACTAAGGGAACTAGATAGCTGATTTAATACTTTAAACATTTTTTATGAAAATACATACAGCATAACACTCAGGCAAAGAATAAACATCTATGTTGTGGGAATCGAACCTACGACCTACAGCGCAGAAAGCAGAGCTGCTAACACCAACTGAGCTGAGGGGCCATTCAATCAGTGAAATAATGCCAAGTTAAATAAATCGTGTTTCTTAGATTTTTATAAAACTTGCCTATAAATAAGTTTTTGGCGTTTGTTTTTAATTAATGCTAATATTGGTTGTTATACAGGAAGGGAAAATTCCACCTAGAAATTATTTCTCAAAACAACTAATAATTAATATCCCATAATTTAAACTCATAGCGTAACTTACATCGACACATCCGAAATATCACTTTACGAATTAATGACCATACGATACGGAAATTAAACCCTGAACGGGCGAAGTTGTGGGGTAGACTGCACCCCTACCCCCCAAAGGGGTGCAAGGGGGTAGAATAGCAATCTAGGGAGCCTGAATAGTCGGGGTGGTCGAATGAAATATCTGCCGTTGCGGCTAGCCCATCAGGCCTACGAAAACGCATTAGCTTCGTAGATGAGCAAAGTACATTGTATATTATATACCTAAATAGAGCATCAACCCTTGCATATTTGGCTGTTTGGCCAATGGATTACAGTGTCTGGGATGCGAATGATGGACAGAGTTAATACATAATTTTAGGGTAGTTTTCCACCAATGAAATGTGCCGAAACATGTTTTTTTTTTAAATAGCTTGCGTACGTTCATCTTTTGCGTGGGGATTTTTTCTTGTAGCCATGTTCCTAGCTCCCCGTTATGTTTTTGGCCTGTGTGTCTGTTTGCTTATGTATATGTGGCCTTGTAGCTCAAAAAAAGCCTTGAACGAATGCGGCTCCTTTGCTTTTTATGAGGCCGTTGAAATGATTTGTTTCAAAACCTTGTTGAACTTTGTTGAAAAGATTGTTTTAATCGACTTAATTGGTCCTATGTTCCGTTATTGGGCTTTGCAAAGTTCCATTGGACGAGCGAGATTTAGGAGTTAGTTGTAAGTATGTGGGGAGAAGTTTCTATTGCCTTTGCTTAAGCTGCAGTTTTGTAAACAGCGGCAAACGTCATTTAGCAACGATTCATTTCCTATTTGGTGAACAATGATTTGTGTTTACCAAGCTATTTATATTTTATGATAACCGGTTTGAATCACTAGTCCATGTAGTTACTGAAACTTCCAGACATTTATATTTTTTATAGGAAAAGTGATATCACCAGCAGATGCGATTGATTGTAAGAAATAACAATAAAAATGAGTCTGCTCAAAACCCCAACCACCCTAACTTTGAAGTAGGTTTACCGATTACGGCCATGATATGACGGGTATCGCATTTTTGGGAATCAAAGTATCTGAGCATACAGTTTTAATAGAATTAGAGGATTTGAAGTACTTATCGTAGTTTTATGGGGAGTATTGTTATTGGATACAACTCAACTTTCTACCTTATTGACCTTCTTTCAAATATTAACTAAAACGTTGGCTAAAAAGTTAAATCACGTACCAAACCCGGAAGAATTACTGATAATGCAAACATTTTATCCCAACTTTAATAGTAGTAATAGAGCTTTTGTGAAGGGCTCGCGCGGAGAAGTACTACCACCATGCCTATTTCTGCCGTGAAGCAGCATTGCTGTGTTTCGGTTTGAAGGGTGCCGGTGAAATTACTGGCATGTGAGACTGAACATCTGTATGCCTCAAGTTGATGGACGCAGGGCAGTGCATAGCAGGGCACGTTCCTGACGTGTGACCTACGAGATAATGCTTTGTTATAGGCGATGATCATAATATGCTTAACATCATAATCAGCAATTTTATTTTATTTTAGCCTGGGTCGTCTCACTGCAGGGCAAAGGCCTTCCTCCCCTTCTTCTACACCTCTCGTTCTTTGGCTACAATGCGCCAGTCGTTCATATGACAATCGAGATCGTCCCGCCATCTTCTCCGGGGTATTCCTCTACGACGCCGACCTTGTGGGACCCAATCTGTTAATATTTTGGCTCAAAGAATGTCCGGCATACGAGCCATATGCCCTGCCCAATCCCATTTCATCAGCCAGTTGTATAAAAAACTTAAGATCGAACTAGCACCTTACGTCTCCAGACGTCTACCGTGCCACAAACCGTGTAAACATCACTATCACAAGAGTGCATCGTCTGCTGATACATTGATCCTTGAACCACTATCGATATTAATAAATCATTAACTTTGCATATTTTAATTAAACATCCTCTATATATCAGGGAGATAGCGAGGGTGGGAGGGTTACAGGGGGGAGGGGGGGGAGTGAATTATATTAAATTTTAACTTGATAATATCAAGAGAAGACACGAATAATTGAATAATGTTTGAACCTCGGAATTTGCATGCACGATGATATTTTTAAGTTGCCTTGTTCTAATAGTATCACTGGTTCTTTGAAACCAGTGTGATGAAAGGATTTTAAATGCGAATTAAAGAAGCTCCATTAGAGTACTTGACACAGGGTTTCAAACTTTTCAAATTGTTTTTAGTCAAGTCAGTCAATAGACAAGTCGGCCGTCATCAGCTTTGAAAAAATATAGACGCCGTTTTTTCAAAACCATTGGAAATATTTTCGATCAAATCAAGATTTCATATCACTTTCATTCCAACTGCTAACACTTTGAGCTAAGACCTCAAGTAATGTTGGTTAAAATACCACCGAAATTACACAACAGAACTCAAAATAACACCAGAAAAACAACTAAAATGAAAAACCTATATATGTGACTTCCCAAAATTACAGAAAACGAATCATAACACTGTCAAATATATAGCTGTCACATTTGACAGCGTTTTACTGATGTGTGCAAGGCTAAAGTAGGATAAGATTATGTTCTTTTAGCCTACCAAACCGGTTTTATGATATTTTTAAGAAAACAATAGATGTATAAAAGGAAATTCGGTTTATTGCGCCGCCAGCCCTATAGAGACCAATTTCCGAGAAAATTAAATTCTACGTTCGCTTGGAAAAAGCACCGTTTCAAATCCCAAATAGATTGTGAGTATTTTATCAGGTAACCGATTTTAGAAGTATCGTTTGTTGATAGTTCTTTTACGGGAAAAACTGGTTACACATTTGTTGATTAAAACATTTTTCCAAAATACTCGATGAAACGTAGAAGGTAGAGAAATTGAATATAGTATAGGGAAGGGATATAAATCCTTTGTTGTAGGCGATGGTTACTACTTAACGTCAGGTGGGCCATATGCTTGTTCCATCAGCTAGCTGTATTAAAAAAAACTTCTGCACATCTAGGCGATCAGCTGCGATCTGCGATAGCGATCAACTAATCGCCATCGCTTCGAATTTAGAGCTATTACTACTATCTGAACTGTAAAATCAAGAGATAATAAATACTGCAGAAACAAATACTAAGAAATGGATATACATATCTAAGTAGGTTACGTCACGTTTTGAGCAAAAATTCTCCTCAAGGTCTCCAGGACAATTTCATAACAAAATATTGAGCCGAGGCGATAAAACAAAGGTTTATGCCGTAAAATATATTGCAGCAATAAAACATTTCGCTAGGAAGGATACGGTAATCTCTGCCGTTGGTATACTGTAGGGAAAAACATGACTTTCTGCAAAAATGTATTGAATATATTTTTCCAAAAAAGTAATAAGTACCTAGTTATTTTATAAAAACTGGTATAACACATTTTAAACAGAGCCTAAATGCTAGGTTTAAATAATATAAATTTTAGATTTATTTAAATAATTTTTATTGTGTTTCAACGCAATTAATTTTTTTGAATTATTATTTAATGGTGATCATCATAAATAAACAATTAATTATTATAACCAGTTTTTACTGCTCTTTAAACAGATTTTTGGTTTTTATAAGTATTTTTTTATACTCAATATCTTTATAAACAGACTTAATTTTTTTTTTATTAATGATTTTTTTTAATCTCACAGGTTGGGGGAGGCATTTGCCCAGCAGTGGGACATAGAAGGCTCATAATAATAAAAATCTGAAAGGTATAGATTGGTCCCCTAGAAATTTCACCAAAACCGACCTTTCAGCAGTTTGGCCATGAGGTCGGTTTTTCTAGATACAAGGAGAATGGTCATTTTGAGTTCGTTTATATTAATGTAGTTGATGTGTACGCTTACAAAAGTGTTGAAAGAGCCATAGGTAAAAACCTTTTTGGTAAATTGAATTACCATACTATTTGGTGAACTAATATTATTCAAACTAATCACATTTTAAAGCTACAGTCCTTTGTTCCACATTATAAACTATACATTATGTATGTTAGTTGAATAATTCATGTCAAATGTCAATTTCCAGAAAGTTCCACAAAGCAATTTACATATTATCTGGTTCAAGAAAAAACTTATGGTTTAATTTAAATATTTACCGAGTTAGAAAAAGTTAGCTGTTTTGAGTAGGTTTTTAAGATGTCATTAGAGGTGCACCTGGTCTTGGATGAGTTACTACTTTCTACCCTAAATACAAACCAAATAAAACACAGGTGATATTGTTTGGTAGTCACAAACAGATTCCTAAAATTAATCTTGCTCAACTACCAGCCATAATATTTGATGGAACACCGATACCAATAAGTCAGACGGTGAAAAATTTGGGAATCATAATGGACAGTAAGTTGACTTGGGAACCATGGGTAAATGAACTCAGTCGGAAAATGTTTGCATCGTCTGGGTCGTTACGTAGACTCCGAAATTTCCTACCTACCGCTACCAAAGTTATGCTTGCGCAATCACTTTTACTCCCCTTACTAGATTACGCTGACGCCAGCTATCTCGACCTCTCCGAAGTCTTGCTAAATAAACTTGAGCGTCTACAAAACCTCTGTATTCGGTTCATATTTGGCCTACGCAAGTATGACCATGTCTCAGAATATCGCATGAAACTCAAGTGGCTCCCTATCCGCCTTCGCCGGAATGCACATATTCTGTCCCTTCTCTACAATATTCTTTTTAATTCTAACTCCCCGCCTTATCTCAAGGAACGCTTTCAGTTCCTGCACCAAGCCAACGATCGAAATCTTCGATCTTCCGAAACCTTACAGCTTTCTACTCCTGTCCATAGTACTAAACTGTATGGCAAGTCTTTCACCATACAAGCTGTACGGCTATGGAACTCTCTCCCTCTGTCTGTCCGTTTATCTAAATCTGTCCATATTTTCAAAACTAATGTCACCAATCATTATTTGTCCTTGTCGTCTACGTGCTCGTAAGATATTATTTGTCCTTAAGGATTTATGTTTAATATGTGTAGGTTTAAGTTAGATTATATATTGCTATATTGTTAACTATGTATTATAGGTTAATCCTATAACCTTTAATACATTTTGTGGTTTATTTTGATTTTAATTTTTGTTTTATTAGGTTATTAGTAGGTATATAATTTTAGCAATATCGGGATTTTGCTTTTGTACACCACCGTTTTTCTGTTTTTGTAAAATCTCTCCATCCAAAGGTTGTCTGGAAGAGATCGCTTTTAGCGATAAGGCCGCCCATTGTACCTATATTTGTAATGTTTCTGTTATAATATGTTTCTTATGTGTACAATAAAGTATTAATCTATCTATCTATCTATCTAAATTGCTAAGCGTCTGCAAATTAGTATGTTTTCTTTCTTTCTTTCTATTATGTACTCAAGTTACTCTTGTTGTTTAGTTACCACATTAGTAAGAGCCACAGAGAAAAGTAGTTAGGCAATCATACGCCATTTGTATGAGAACCACTGTACCCTGTTTTATTTAAAACTAGCAGCCGACCGTGGGTTCGCAGGCCCCGTTTTCATTCCTGTTGGAAACCATGATGAAACTGTTTTTTTTTTATTTGAATTTGAAATTTATTCAAAATGTGAAACTTTAAAAAAAAAACTTGAGAGGTGTCAAGGGACACCCGGATGGAACGAAGTTCCTTTATTATTATTTACAAAAAACCTGTATACACTCAAAAAAAATAATCGTCACGACACCACACTGTTCAATGCGAAATAGAAATGAAAATATCTGGCTTGCTTTCTATAAGAGAGAGAGAGAGAGAGAGAGAGATACAGAGAAACATGCGCACGCCGCACAGCTTACAATAGCTTACTATAGCAAAAAGTGTCGTGACAACTTTTCGTAAGAATTTTTACCGTCTAGCTCCAATATCATGCACATTATGTTTGTTTAATTCTCAAACTCAAACTTAATAAAATTTTATTCAATACGATGCAAGAATCACTTTGAAACGTCTTAAAGCTAGGTGAGTCTAGGTGCCAGTTCCACGCGACCAAGCCTAGAAGAACAGGCAGCAAACTACGGCCTCTAATACTAATGTCCCCATATGGCCTGTGCAAAGGTTGTCTATCAGCTAAGTCCATGCAAAGACTTATTTACTACTATCAGCTAACGTAAGACACAAAGATAACTTTCTACCAAGCGAAAACTCACTCCCCAAAACCTCATGAACTGCAAACGGACATGAAAGGAAGCAAAATGGTACATTTTTCTCGACCACGAGATAAACCATCCATCGTAGGGCTGCCCCCTGTCTTATTAGTGTCAGGATCGTGACATCGATTCACTTGTTGCCGACACGAGTCTGCCGGGGCTTGCCAACGTGCGACACCCCTGCAATTTGTGGCCACCCGGACAACCCTATAAACCGACTTTTCAGCTGAGACCTACGAGTTTCCATTTTCATAGAGCGGGCTTTTTGTCGAAAGGCGTTTAGCGCATTTAACCCAATTGACCTCTTAGCAGTTAGCTTTTTTTTTTGACATGAATTTGTTTCTAAAATCTTTTTTGGTGCTCAGAAACGTTTGGTATTTACAGCCATACTTATAAACGCAATTTAAATTTAATTATTGCTTAAAGTTAGCCCTGTCACTGTTTGTCATTACCCAGTGGTAAGAGATAGCAATAGTTTAAGCACTGTTTACCTTTTGAAATAATTTTATAAGTAAGGCCATTAGTTATTAGGTGAGTAGACGTAACCTAACGCGACATAACATGTGATTTCGGTGGCGGTTTTCAATTTGACATAATTTTAAAATGCCATTTTATCGAACCTTTCTGAACACAATATCCGTTTTCGAATGAGTTTTAGCATTTTTAAGAATGACCCATCTACCGCTTTCTGCTTCTCTGGCTGTGAGCTAATATTTTTAAGTGGAGACTGAGTTTGGTTGGACACTGTTTCAGTCGATCTTTTCACTGAATTAAAACTCTCTGGTCTCAAAGCCGCTTGAAATTTTATTATTATGTACTTTGATGGTTCCTACTTTGCCTAGTATAGATATATACTTTGAGAATGGATTATTAATGATGGATGGATATTTGCGTCTCAATCTCACTTCTTCTTTTTTAGAACGGACCAAATTCTGGTGATCGTCTAACGATTCTTACAGCACTACCGGACAAAGCAATCTCGCTTCGCCGTTTATTCGCTTGGTATTCTAGAAAACGTCCTGCCACTTCAGTTAGTAGGGAATAAATTTCCCAAAACTATATCGTTTGCGATATCTTTTAGACACGTGTTATTTCAAGAAATGTCTGACATTCGTTCATGATTATTTAATTAACTGTAATAAATTACAGCAAATTACTATTTGAACACTGAAATAATAAAACGAATTCCCACGTAAATTATTGTACACGCTCATAGCTAACCGAAAGCATTAAATTTAATTTATGTCGACGTGCCACGTACCTACTCATATTTCTAGTTACAAGATAATTTTCAGCTTATTTAAAAATAACCAAATTATTTATAATATCTTTCTCTCTTTATCTTGACAACCCCTGAAATCCGTATCTCTATTTTGATTTATGTCAAGCTCAAAAAATGTAAGTTTTTCCTTTAAAAAAGTTCAAGCAACACTTTTGTACAACTACAACTGATTTGGATCAGTTGAGCTATCCCTAGATCGTTTGTATCAGTCTGCAGATAGCTCACCTGTTTTTAGTGTATTTTGATCATTTTGTTAGTTCAATAATTATAAGTTTTCGTAAATAAACGTTCGTAAAATATATTTGAGTATTTACTACTGGTAGGTACGTAGGTACCGTATCTACATCCTAGTTAACCATAGTATTTGCTGTAGCAAACTGGAATATTAACAACAGTATTGATCTTACAAGTATTTGTGTTAGCTCAGTCGCTTCCGTGCTAAGCAGCTATTAATTATAAAAGAAAAATCACCATTCCGTTCTATTTCGTTCAAAAATCGTCTACGAGCGAGCGAGCAAATACCTATCTATACAAATACTTAGCATAGAATGAACAGTTACTTTACTACGTTTACGGCTTTCACTGCCCACATGCTTTTTTTTTAAATTTTATGTATTTATCGAGCGATCTTCAAAAAGTTTTTTTTTTGTTCAGAAAAATGATATGATTTTGTCAGCTGCCAATTGCTGTCAGATTTGACGTGTGACTTCTATTCCGTCGTGATACGGTCCATTACTTCATGACACGGTCCCTGTGCTGTGAGATCATGGTAGGGGACATGATCACACAGAGATAGAGATAGTACCTCCAGAATTGCGCCATAAAATGTAATGGCGTGTTTCATCGGATTCTTTCGATTGGAGGCAGGTGAAGACGCTCCACTTGGCGAGGGTTTTGATTTGATAAAAAATATATACGTTTACGTATTGCACGTTAATGTTTTTTTTGCTGAGGTTTGCCTTATCATCATATTTTTAGATTATAGCTAGTTGAAATGTCTGCTACTCTGGTATTCTGCTATAAAACTTTCCTAATTAAAAATGTAAGCAGTGCGAAAAATAAACACTGAACATAATTTAATTTAAGTAAGTATATTAAATGTGACCTACGGTACGTTATTCATTATTTTTCTTCGTATGAATAACCATACCTACATCTAAAATACGTTCGAGATATAAAACTCCAAAAATTCAAGATACCGAATCTCCCAAGTTTATCGTAATAATACTATTATACATCCGTACTTATATTATTTATAAAATAATTGGAATTTTATTGGTCTGTGTTCCGTTGTAATCAAAAGAGCAATCCGCGGCAACTGTGCGCCAAATAAAATATTAAACGACCTTTTAGCACTGAAACAGCCTGAAAAGTTATGAAATTTTCAAATATCTGCCGGAATTACGATTCGTGTGCGTAAATTTTGTATTAAGTTTTGTAGCGAAACATTTTCTAACCTAAAAATATAAATACATTTTTTCAACACAAAAAGTTGCGAGTAGAATAAAAAATTACGTCTAAAACATTCCAGTAATATTCTGCTAAGATAAAGAAACAAAACCTATCGTATGGTATTATATGGCGAGGTAATAGAATGCATTAATGAAACTTTCAGGCAATAGTTTAGAGTAACTATCCAATAGAAACGGGAGGCACCTTCCCTCCCACCTCCCAAAGCTTCACCCCATATTGAAGGGGCGGCAACATATGAAATATATACTTCACCAAAGAAAATTTAAAGACAACTTTTGTGAACTTTTTAATTCTTTACAATACATATTTTCATGTTTTGGCGCGTAAAGTTTAATAGCGATTGAAAAAAAAACAAAAGTCTATGGATATCGATCGGCGTGGCGCGCATGCGCGGAGCAACAAAATTTGCAATTACAAAGTGCTCTGTGCAAATTTCGTCCGAGCTTATAATTCGAACGTAGCCCACAACGTCGAATTTTGCTTATCCACCACACAGTGTGTGAGAGAGAGATGGTTGTAGACGTCATAAACATAAGTTAGGTGTGCGGTGTTTTAGTAAATGATGTTTATGTAAAGGAAGTTTGATGAAAAACATAATGAAAATAAAAAAGTTTTTGTCTAATCTTTTTTTTTTTGACACGGATTACTGGAATTTATTTTATGCACCCAAATTCTGTATTAACAAAAAACTGTTTATTTTGAAAGATTTCATAAAACCAAACTGCGTTTCTCTTTTTATAACTTCATAAAAGTTTAAAATATATTATATATTATAGAAATAGCAAGTCTATAAGCAATTTCTTCTTCCATAAAATTTATTCAACCAAATCCTTAGAATTTTACGAGGTAAAGTCCCTGCTGCACGCTCATTGGTTTTCCCAACAAAATGCTTTCCTCACCTCAAAAAAGAAAAGCCAGCTCAATTGGATTTAAATTGATATCCTTCAATCTAATCCGGCACAAATTGGTTAATCAAGCCGAGCGCCTCCTGGTAGTATACCTACCTCTACCCTGGTCTACGTCTAGCGCGTGGAGTATGGAACCATGTTGCCACCGATGGAGAAGGCAAGATAGAAAAAGCCTTTAGTAACCCATTGTTCAAACAAGAGTAATATTTAAAAAAACATTGCCTACAGTCAGTACAATGTAAGTTTATAACAGGGTGTGCAAGGCCAACTAAAAAAAATAGGTTGTATATAGAGTCGGTTTACTTATGATAGTTGAACGTGACAACGTCATACAGCTGTCCACGCGGACGCATTGCTCACTCAAGTAGGAGAGAGACAGATGTCGAACGCTGCCGAACGCGGAGGCCGATTGTGCCTCTTTGTCGCTCGTTCCGCGCTCTCGCCTTAAAGCCTTAAATGGAACGCATCATAGCGAGGTAACGCCGCATAAGTCATGTTTTTTCGTGCGTGCAGCCGGCTTCATCGAATTATAAGACGTCTTCACGTCAAAAAAATAATACGACCAAGGTAACGCCGACGATAAAGACAGTAATGTCAAGTGGTCGTTTTTAATAGATTGAAAAAACTGTTTATTCTTAACATTGCATGTTTTATTTGATTAGAAAACCAACTTATGATAACAAAAAATAAACAAAATATATCTATATTTGTCCTCGCAGTGTAGCTGTAGTTACACCTCTACGAAAGCGTATATTCGTTTCCTTACCCACCTCACACCCAGCCTTTAGGAAGTGCAATGCAAGTGCAGGGTGGTGGGCGGTGGGGGGCAGTCTCGTTGCCATGGCAACGGCAAGATGGCGGTCGCGAAATTAGTCCGTCTGCAGCCTTTAAGCGCCCGTCTTCATTACGCCGGATTTCAATTTATTTGGGATTGAACGCCGATTCGATTTTGTGTGAGTTTCTATGGCTTTGATTAGTTTGTAGGTAAATCTTTAGGGTCTAGTGGTAGCATTCCTTGCAATATAAAGGTCGTGGGTTTTAATTTTAACGCGTACCTAATGATTTTTCAAGTTCAAAATTGTAGTGCGCAATGACAGTGTGCGGAGCTTGGTGTGACACTATGACAGTTTTCAAAAGCAATAAGCAGATTCTAATTTTATTTCCGAAACATATCCAAAAGGTTATACATTTTTAACATTATGTACGAGTGTCTAACGCTGTCAAATATCGCTGTCATATTTGACAGGATTTCACTGATCGCTATCGCAGAACGCTTAGAAGGTGGTTTTTCGTCAGTCGAGTCCGTGTCACGTTAAAGGTACAGCCACATCTAAGCGCTAAGTTGTGAGAAAAAACAATAAGTCAGATTAATTATTTAGTTAGAGTGCCTGCTGCGTTTGCTTAAAATAGTACGCATTAGAGTGGCCATGTCCACATCAATCAGCTATTAAGGTCCTATCTATGCGTCCAGTAGAATATCTACGTCTCTGGACTGGAGTAGTGCTTGCAATGAAATATCAGCTTTATCTTTCGAGTATAAGGTATAAAATACAATGAATGCGTGTTTGTTGAGTTTTCATTTCCCTGTGCTCGTCGCAAGAATGTTTGCGTCAAATGGAATTGAGCTGTAACGGTTGGTAATAAGTTTTAGTTTTGCTTGGATATTCCATAGCTTGCTTATACAGTATTGTGCTTTGCTTGTACCTAAACGAGTAATTTTATAAATTGGTTGATAACATTATTAGTTTTTATTATTTGCTAACCTACTCGTTGACTTGGTTTTAGAGTATATTTAGTAGGACTATTTTTAGAAAAAAAGGTTTCTGACCTATCGCTTTCTCCACGATGTTTGTCTTTACCGTTTGAGAACACTGGCATAGTCTACTAAATATTTTATATCAGAAAACTTATTGGTGCACGACCGGTTTTGAACCCACGACCTTGAGTTCGGAAGGCAGATTACCACTAGACTACCAGTGCTCCCTATAATAAAGTTAGCCATAAATGCATAATAATTTTAGTGAAGCATAAATAGTTTTTAATGAGTTTTCTTGAAGTTTAATATTATTTTAATCTAACGTTAGAAAAGCCGCTTCAATGTGGTTTTTCATTTCCTATCGAGACTCCACTCTCAAACAACTCCTTTGAAAAGTTTGGGACATACGGGCGGCACTGAAAAACGTACAATCTATTGTGCAATCTGTGGCTATACCGACGGTGCAAAGAATAAAAGGATATCTACAAAAAAGTATTTTGTCGATGAAGTATTTAAAAACATCTCATTAGCCAATGTGAATTGGAAGACTATTCAAATTCAAATTCAGTTTATTTTAATCACTAGTTGGTAACCGAGCTTCGCTCGGAATTTTTTTCGTTAATTTTTATTCTTACTGAACAACGCCATCTACTGGACATGCTTGCAGTTAGTTGCTCACAATCGTCAATAGATGGCAGGAGCAGTCACATATTCAGTTTATGTTTTTGGTTTTTTTTTTAACGAACAGACTCATTTTCTGAAAATGAATCCTAGCTAGATCGTTTTATCGTCCCCGAAAACCCCTGTATACTTAATTTCATGAAAATTGTTGGCTCAGTTTCCGAGATCCTAAATATATATATATATATATATATACAAGATTTTCTCGTTTAAAGGTATAAGATATACTTATAGTGCTTTTAAAATATCTTATATTTTGAATGGGTACGTTTGGTTATTTTGGTAAGCTATAACTTTGCTTCATTACATAGGTAGAGAACACTTTATTGTACACCACAAAAAGGACCCACAAAAAGGACATTACACATTTAACGAACATACTATAACTAAAGCGAAGTACAATGGGTGGTCTCATCGCTATGAGCGATCTTTTCCAGACAACCTTTGAATGGACAGGATTTTATTGAATGACGAAAAGGCGGTGCCATAAGGGCATCTACACTATATTTCATGGAATAAACACAATATCTACTATATAAAAATAAGTCGGGTTTCCTTCCTGACGCTATAACTCGATAACGGCTGGACCGACTTGGCTGATTTTGGTCTTGAATGATTTGTGGAGGTCCAGAGAAGGTTTAAAAAGTTTTTTTTTAAACGGGAACGGTAACGGCGAGTGAAGCCGCGGGCGCCCGCTAGTTTAATATCTGCTACAGAACCAACATTTTCCATTGTTTGAATTTTTTTATTTACTACGTTAACGCAGTTGATATATTTTACTCTGAGGTCGTCGATACGTCATATCTGTCGCATACTCTATGGCACTACTCTCGTTAAAAGAGTCCCTTTGTGTCTCAGGACACACGTTTTGAAATGTTTTACCGTAAATTTGAAAGAGTTCATTGCTAGTTTTGGAGGACGTGGGTTCGAACCTCATCGAGAACTAATATTTGTGTGTTGAACACAGACGCTTGTTCTCTTTCTGGGTGTTATATTGTATTCTAATTATATATTTATAAAAAAAATATTAAGCAAGTATTATAATATCAGCTATCTGCTTCCCATAGAACAAGCTCTGCTTAGTTTGGAGCTAGATAGTTTGGTGTGGAATGTCCAAAATATATATTTATTTACTTATTTAATAACAACCACATGTAGAGTAGCATGGGCGCCAGTGCAATTATTACTGGCACAGAGGTCTTTTGTTCCTAGACTATATCGTCCCACTGCTGGGCATAGCCCTCCCATAAAGAACTCCAGTTCTTTCTCTTCACTTCCCACAATCTTTTTTTAATTAAAATTAAACTGTCGCGGTATTTTTAGGTAAAAAGCCAATTTTAAGGTAAAAAATATATTACTTGAGTGATGGATGCCAGCAAAACTTAAAGCTTACGATTTTTTTACCTTGCTTCTTGTATTTTTCAGATAATTGAACTAAAACCATATTCTAGTTGTAAATAGATGCTAAGAACGGCTACGCTGCGTAGCACTTCCGTAGCGCTTCGTAGCGTTGTCTAATGAAGACCTAGCATTTGCCTATTTTTGCTGGGATCATTTTATCTAGATTTTTCATTCTCTTTATCTTTGGTCTCCCAACATAACTAGTAACTCTGGCTTCTGCAGGTTGTGGGTTCGGTTTTTTAGTATGACTGAGGATTATGACGTTCTTATAATAAAAAAAAATATTTTGGTATCAGTTACTTGGTTTCTATTATGCAAACATGCCTTAGTTATAAACAGTGAAATGGCAACTTTGGAACCTTCTAAGTAGTGATTGCAATTGAAAAAAAAAAACAGCGTGGAAAAATTTTAACGTTGCAAATAAAAGCGGTTTATACAGCTGTGTATATTGACGTATTAATTGCTTTCGTTAATTGATTTGCACTGAATTAAATCGCAACAATCTAATGATAAAAACATACATCTAACTGACCCTGAACGAGTATTCCAGAGCAGTGAAAATAACAACGACCTTGCAATTCCAATTTGATTAATTTATCCCAGCGCACTCAATTCCAACGAACAAACAGGTGGTGCACAGCTAACCTAATAGTTACTAGCGAATACGCGGAAAAATCTCCGCAAAGCCGTGAAATCATTCGACTGAAACTCACTGTGTTAAATACACTGCGCGTCCAATGCGGAAGTTTTGGTGTTGATTGAAAATTTTGCTAAGAAAACCCGCAATGGATTACGTATACAAATCGTTTTTTTGTTCATCCCTATTAATCCGGGTGAATGGGGTCTTGTATTTACCCACCGCGGCCTGACCATGAACCGACGACAAACGTAACAGTTTATTCCTATATTCGGACATTTCGAAAGCGAGAGTAAGCTCGTTTTTGTTCCCTGATTTATGCGGAAATAAATAAAGTCACGGCTGGATTCAGTCACAACACGACCATTTTGTGATCACTCTCACTTGTAATACTTGTAATGTGTGGCTTCAGCGCTGAAGGTCAAGGACTTGTGTCAGCGAATATGTACTCAGCTCATTATTATACTGTATCGGTTATCGGTAAGCAATCTAAGGCCTTGCACACATCGCTGTGAACTTTGACAGCGATACACTGATTGACATCGCAGATCTAGATGTGCACAAGAGTTAAAACCAAACACAAATCACAATTTGCTTCGATTTTGCGAACACTTCGAGTGTTTGAAAATGTGCGGAGAGCCTTACTTGTAATGAATGGTCTCAAAAATGTGCCTTGAACGCAAGTAAGACTCTGTAGCAATGGCCTACAAATATAGGTAATTCAATTACTTCATTCTTTTACATTTTGTATTCATAACGGATAGGAAAAATACTGTTTCTATTAACTCGTATTGGTATTATTTCAGTGAGTACGTGACGCACGTTAATGCTGATTAATCTTTAAGTGGATATCATCGTCCAGAAATTCATAACTTGCATACCTATAGGTAACTAACTGACCTATGTTCAAATAAAAGTAAAAAATTAAACATTATGACTACCAATTAGACAAAACATGACACAGAATGAATGAATGAGATGGTTAATCATAAGCAGTGTTAAAACAATGAAGAATGAAGGACCTAGCAACAGTTTTGTCTATCATCTTTTTAAAAGAGAAAGAAAGTTTTTTAGAAAAACGAAAAGCGCCCCTAAAAATTGGGTAGGTACACACAATACCGCACTCTGCCAAAAAATGATGATGAACTCCTGCTAGGCCCTCAGGAAAAACAGAAAGGAAAGTGTACTCACGGGGTTGTTTGAAGAGCGCCCTCTGCCTCTGCCCCGCCGCGACTCACTCTTGACTGTCTGCAGGGTGCCATCCGGAGCCAAAATAAGCTATAACAACACAGACACACCAAGAACTTAAAAGCAAATAAAAGTAAGTAAAATAAAGGAAAAGTTAACACAAAAGGGGAGAAAATGAAACATGCAATGTTAGATGGCGACTGATTAGTGTTTTAGTGTGATTATAATGAGACAAGTTTTGATAGTAAAGTTGAGTTGAAAGTTGTAAGCTCGACCTAAAATTCTGAAAACCCGCGGTCGTTTGAATTACGGAGAAGCGCCATCTATTTTATTTCCTTACAAACACAGAGCTGACTACCTAGCTGAGTTCGCCTCGCTACATCGTCAAGCAACTAGCTCCGCTACTCGCCGCTAGATGGAGCATTCGTTTCAGAACTTTGTAGATTGAGTTAGTTTTCATGTGTACGCATAGATGGCGCTGATATTTATAATACTCGTAACTTAGGAAATGTAAAGACGATAGATATATTGTAGAGTAATTTTTAAAATTGTGTATACACAGTTGAGATAAAAATTGGTTACTTACATGATTATCCTTTTGAAATGGCAGACATTAAAGAAAATTTATTATTAATTTAGGAAAACAAGAAAATTATTTGAACAAAAACCAAATTCCTACTATAACAACGGTTTTACTTGATAATGACCTATGCATAGTTACAGCAACATTTTAGCAATAAAGTAATTTCAATGCATTTAACCATTTCCTGCTAAGTATGTACCTTTACCTACCATCAGTGTTCGAAACTGATGTAATACAAAAATATAGTTAGCAGCACATGGCACGCACGACACCTGGCGTTTACAACTATTACCTCATCTGTGGTTTTAGTTCGTTACTCCTGACATAGAATAAATAGCAGTATTTTAAAGAATAACATACCACAGAATAAATAAAAGTTGGCTACTACTGTTTTTGTTAGAACGACATTTTGTCCTATTGCCATTTCACTTTTATCCTTTGGCCATCTCTTTCGTCTATTCTTATGGAGATTGGGATACCTTGTAGTAGAGTAGCATCTGCCAGTTTAATTAATGACATTTTTATTCGTATCTCAGGAAGAGACATTATTTAATGTTTCCGAGGATTAGAAAACATGTGGAGGATTCTAGGATTACCAAATACCCTCCAAAGTAAACTGAGGAAATATCTACCATGATTGGGAATTAAAATGTTTTTTTGCTAATTTTCCCTATTTTTTCGCTTAACATAGTTGAAAATAGCACTTTTACTGATTTGTAACTAACTTTCACCTCAGTTATTACTTAGTAAGTACGTAGGCATGCAGTTCCAAAGTTTTTTTGAATAATAAAAGGTGCTAACGACACTTCAACTTTTTGTTCTACGTACAATTCTAACGGCAAACGGAGTACCTACTTACCAATAATTACTAAAAGCTACTGTTAGCATTCCGACAAACTCATTAATTTGTACACCTTTTGCTCATAATCCTACCATCTGTCGCTAAATAATGAAATTAAATAAGTTATGGAAAAAGTAATGTCAAATGATAGCTCTTTGAAATGTAATTATTTATTTGAAAAACTAATTTCAATGTTTGTATTATTATGACATGTGATAACAGCATAAATAATTAACTTAGATGGTATATTTTGTGACAGTCTTGTTACTCGGCTTCTAATATCTAAGTTTGTGTACATTTAACTTTATTTTTTATAAACAAGACAACGTACAGTTTTTTGATTTTGCACGATTAGCTAACCCACATTTGCTGATCTGTGGGTTTACAATTAAAAAAAAGAATAGACCCGTATATTGCCACCGTTTGAAATTAGAACCCTTGAATTTAATGATTGATCGCCATCAATAATATATTTTTAGGAAAAGTTTTATGATTTCTTCGTTACCAATATATTGGTGTACATTTTGTCGATAGATGTTTATATTATTTTCTATATTTAGCTCTACAATCTTGTAGTATAGCGTGGGCTGGCGCGTACGTGGGTTGATTGAGGCAGGTCGCGTTCACACGCGACGTGTGATTGCCTCATTGATGAAATGAGTTTACGGCTATAAACGATTCTGAGTATTTTTCGGTTGCCCATTTTCCTTGAAGAATATAAAAAGTTCCTAATATTTGTTTTTCGTCCTAAGTGTAAAAAGTTAGTAATATTCTGTTTACACGTCGTTCGTTAGGTAGTAAGGTATATAGAGACGAATTAATAGAACCCGATTTGTTGATACAAAATAGTGAAATGAAATGAAATGTATTTATTCGCTTGAAGTATGGTCAATTTTGAAACACTTCTTATTAATAATAATGTTAGTACCACATACTTCGTCGGAGACCGACAAACGAAACGAAACTCCTTGGTCGAAAAGATCGGAACTCCTTGGTTCTCCTACACACTTTGTATAGTATTTTGTAATTAATATCGTACTTAGTGTGTTTTTTGTGGTTGGTTATAAAATGATGGTCGCAGATGTGCCTGATGCGAACGATTGTATAGCAAATAATATGATCAGATTGTAAAAATATGTAAAAGCCATTTACAACGTAAAATTGTAGGTACTTTAAACATTATAAAATATACCTACCACCAGTAGGCTTACCACAAGCTCTGTCTGGCTCTGTCTCTGGCTTTGTATCCGTGTGAGTGCTTTACATAGTGTTATACTGTGTGTGTGACATTTCGACGCAGGATTTATTTAGCCAACTTTCACACAGACTCAAAACCAGAACCAGAGACAGAGCCAGACAGAGCTTCTGGTAAGCCTACAGGGCTGCCATGATGGATGTAATGGCAGTTACTCAAAATCGGTTAGGGCAGCTGCAAGATAACACAGGCAAAGATAAAGATAATAAAGCCGAAGATAATCTCGCACTTTAATCTGTAGTAACAGCGAGGTTAATTGGTTGTTTTGTTCGCGGACCGTTAGTAAATTATGCTTAGTGCCGCTACTCAGCAACAGATGGCGTTGTAATTTGCGGAACTCCGCCCATGTTAATACTGAGTTAAACCGAGTAATTTAAATTTATTTACATTTCATATAACAGTTAACCTGGAACTAATTCCATAAATGCGCAACTGATATTCAATAAACTCAAAATCGAACAAGAAATTCCGACCTAGTTCTTTAAATGCATCTTTTATTTCGATTCTTATTTTGAGTGCCTACGAATTAGGTATTACCTAATAACTATGCCAAATGTTGTTAGTACATAATGCCAGCTTATCACCTAGAAGAGCGCAAGCTTTACAAGGTATTTACTATTTTGGTAGATACCTAAAAGATCATTCATCTAACGAACTACACACATAAATCCTTAAAAAAAGTTTTTATTCTTTCTTGATTAAGCCCATTCAGGTGTAAAATGAGTTATTCGGTTATTCGCAATAATTTATCGCAGAAGTTGTCGTTTTCCAGCAAAACAAAGTTGATATGGCAGCTTTCGGAAACTTTGACATTTCTTTTGTGCGTTGAATCTTCGCTCTATTGTAGGGTCTGTCAGACACTTTAGCGTAAAAATGTTTGAAACATTGAAATAATTTTAGCGTTAGACGTAATTTCAATTTAAGGATGTCTTAAAGTTGTACTGAGAGATTTAGTTGCGTATTAACCTAAGACCGGGGTAACAAATAAACTAGGGTCCAAACTAAACTACATATAAAATCGTTTGGTCCGAATTCGTTGAGTTCCGAATACGACGTTACTCCAGATCCGTGAAAATGTTCTAGAATGCTCCAGAAAGATGTTCGAGACTTGTTGGGAATTCCCCTGCATTTTTTAAAATAAGTTATATTTAAGCCGCGTTACTGGAATCTGGTTTATTTTTATGCCGAATGTAGGAGAAGTTTTCACTTGTTCAATCTATAGTTTCTAAGTTAGAGTCTGAGGGGCCCCCTAAGCTTAGGGGCCCCGGGGTACTGCCCCGTTAGCTACGCCACTGGAGATATTGGTTCGAATATTACAAGTTGGCTTCGATCTGAGGCATAATAATCCAGGTAACTCACCTGACGATCAAAGGTTTTCTGATATAATACTTGCACAGTTGTTTTGTGAAAACATACAAATCTTTTTTTAAACTTGGTCAAAATAAAAAAAAATACCGTTGTACTTATCTCAAAGACTTTGTAAAATAACATTTATGAAAAGTAATAACAATTTTCCTTGGTTTTCACTCGTTCAAACTTTTAATTGGTTTTGCATAAAATACATATGTACCTACCTATTTATTTGTTGTTGTAAACTATACCTGAGGGCTAATTCTCGGACGATCTCGATCATTTTGCAATTTTATTGTTTTCGAAGAGAGAATGGATGATGTCCTTGAGTAATTCATCAACGACCTCATCGTTTAAGCCTCGACAGCTATGATATAGGAAAACGTAGAAGAAGTGCGGGGTTGTGAAAAGAAGCAATAAAATAAAATTGCAAAATGATCGAGATCGGCCCGAGAATTAGCCCCCGGACTGTCACAGTACTCTCACCTACAAGACAAGTTGTAAAACATATAACCTAATGTACCTAATCCTACTTTACTACACCTTTCCCAAGCAAAGCGTTATTGAAAATCTTTCTATTTAACCAACTTCAGATAAAAAATAGGAGGTTAAATTCAGATATATTTGTTTAATGTTTGCTATCCATAACTGCGTCATTAGTAAACCGATTAAAAAAATATATTTTCCAGATTGGTCTCAGAAATTTAATCCAAATCGGTTTAGCCATGAGTTTGGTCATAAGGTCGGTTTCTAAAGTTTTTTAAACTTTATTTTGTTGCTTACTCGTTTATATTTACTTTACAAAGTGCTTCTGGCACACTTGGCCTATAGATGCATATTTAAATATTTGAATAATGACCTCTATTTGCTGCTAAAACGAGCAAAAACTTCAAACCCACGTTTAGTCAGGTAAAACAAATCAAATCTGCAACCCTTATCGATCAGCCCCAAGGTTACAGGTGTTTTTGGTTTGATTGGAGGGGTGCTAAGGGGTGTTCTGATGGGGTGCAAATTGCCCTGAAATGTATCGTATTTGCTTATTTATTCGGTTTATGATGGATAAATACGCCGGGGGCTATGGATTATGTAAAATATAAATAAAACCGACAACCGTTGGGGAATAAAGGTTCTCGAATGGCGACCACGAACCGGAAGACGAAGCGTAGAGCGCCCACCCACCAGATGGACCGACGACATTGTTAATATCGCGGGAAGTCGATGGATGGAAAGGGCTCAGAATCGTTCTTCCTGGAAATGTGTAGGGGAGGCCTATGTCCAGCAGTGGACTTCTTCAGGCTGATGATGATGATGATGATAAAAAACTCTATAGTGTATATTATAAGGACAACGATAGCTACAGTGGAGCATATTGGGCTGTTTTATCGCTGTTAGAAATATCTTCTAGTCAACACTTAAATTAAAATTTTAGAGGCTATTTTACCAATTTTAAAATATTTGTATTTTTGCAATACAGATATTGCAATTCGAAACTGGCAAGTGACAAAAATAAATAGCTAGTTTTTTGTTTTATTCTTATGCAATTTATATTAAATAAAATGATTCAAAGGTTTCCATTGCCCCACCGACACATATAAAATAACCTAGAATTCTTAGGATGGCCGTAATTTTTTTCTTAAGTATTCAGTATATTTATTGTCTTCTTAAATTGTCTTTTTCGGAAGGCGGGGCCGCTACCACTAGACCACCAGTGCTCTCCTAAGGTCGTGGGTTCAAATCCAGTCGTGTACCAATGAGTTTTTCTATCGAAAAATTTATGTACACAATGCTAGTGCTCTCAAACGGTGAAGGAAAACATCGTGATGAAAACCCGCGGCTTAGTCAGCTCTGCACGTATTGACCATGTCTTTCCTGTGGATTAGGCCGACTAAGCTGTCAGGATGGTATAGGTGCTGGGCAAGCCTATTCCATTTAAAATCCTGTCCCAGGCACTAAGCGTCCCGTAAGTAGGAGCATGAGTGATCACCAGTTGCCCCTGACGCTATATAAATCATCTACAATAGATGCAAAGGCCTGTTTTTTTTTATTGTCTTTTTAAGGTTAGCTTTTATGTTTTTTTTTCTAGGTCTTTCTAGATAACTAGTGATAAAAGGTCAATTTCAAACAACTCTAATAAATGCATTTTCAAACATGATTGAACAACGAACTAAATCATCGTCAACTATTTGTCGGTATCAATGTACTGTATCCTTTATTTTGTTGCCACAAATTCGTCCGACAATTCAATCAGGCTCCAATCATGGCATGTTTGAGATAAGGCGGACTACTGACGGACAACTTTGTTTTTGGCAATTTAGTTCCTTCTTATTGCACGACTTATGTCCAAACAATATCAATTCGTTAAATTTGTTAGTAACATTTAAAATATAGTGTAGTTTAGTGTTGGGATCTTTTTTGTACTTTTATAACCGTTTGTCTTAGGCCCAAATTCAGAAATGTGCTTGAACCTCAAGCATAGGTTTTTATATTTTAAAAGGAGAACTGTAAAAAATACATGCTTGAGGCTAGACTCAGACTCAAGCACTGTTTCTGAATACGGGCTTTAGATCCACACTAGCAAAAAAAAACTACACCGATATTATTTTGTTACATCAGCCGTGTCGACCTTTTTACCACAAAACTTTTTTGAACTAAAGAGTTCTGTAACAAAACTCGCCTCGTTTGTAGCACACGCGTCACTCAGACGGTAGATTGGCTATTGTTTAATGGCGGCGAGGACATGGCCGGGTTTTTTTATCCTGCCAGCAACGGAAGCTCAATTCAGTACAATCACAGCCGAGTGACGCGAGACCGCGAGACGCACACTAGTTGTGCAGCGCTCGTAGCGGCGAGTAGTGGAGGTGACACAGATATGAACCATGGAGGAAATGGTTCTGAACAAAATGTACCCAAACAAATTATCTTTACTAAATATATTTAATTATTTTAAACTAAACATAATAGCTTTATGTAGTAAAAGGCAATAAGATTCTAGTAAAGATTGTTGTACCAAACAAAACAGAGAAAATTATTTCCAAGCAAATCTGCGTGCAAACGTTTTGTTAGACGATTTGCTGATGCAAACAGCAGTGAAGTTGTAACCATAATCCACCTTTAACAAAACATTGTCTCACGGGACACGCTTTAAGCAACCCTGCTTCGAACTCGAAGCACACAGGTGTTATGCCTCAGCCTGTATTTTCACGTTTATAAACGTGCATTTGAGGACCTGTGGAATGTCAGGTACACGAGCGGTGCAGCGAAGCGGCGGCTTCACTCGCATGTGTTCAATTCACAAATTGGATGCCATCCGCCGCTGTGCCGGATATGCTATGATTCTATAACACGATGCTATACATCTATATATTAATCTATTTTAGCATCTGTTGAAGCATGAATCCAACCGATATCAGTATTAATATTTACTAGCAGTTGGTGACCGTCAGACTGAAACTGAATATGTGACAGGAGCAGTCACATATTCAGTTTATGTTTAATTATTGAACTCGGGGTGAAATAATCATTTTCTTAAAATGAATCCTAGCTAGATCAATTTATCGCCCCCAAAAACCCCTGTATACTAAATTTCGTGAAAATCGTTGGTGCAGTTTCCGAGATCCTAAATATATATATACAAGATTTTCTCGTTTATAGGTATAAGATAAGATAAATGTTATATAGCTTAAATCTTTGATTCTGTCCAAACTTACTTAGTACCTATACTTAGTCATGATAAAATGTACTACGAAGAGCGAGACTCTAACACAGGTATTCATACTTAGAGGTAAAGATAAAAGACAGTTCCAAACCCAAATGTAACTCAGATTAAGTTAACTGAAATAAGTTATTTGTATTTGTACAAGGTGGGGCAAAAGTAATCACCCTATTGGAAACGCTAACTAACTTTTGCAAATGGCACCAAATGTCAATCGCCAAGTGTCCTCAAGAGGCTTTTTTGGGAAACCTATTGACTAGAGGATGGAATCCCAGCAGTGGGTGACTGTGTACAGAACATTTTACTACATTTTAATACACTTTTGATTTGATTTGATTTATCTGTAATAAGCAAACTTGATAACAGTGAGCAAAAGCTTTGTTCTTTACAAGGATGAAATTACGCCAAATAGTTCTCGTAAAGCTCGTGTTGATTTGCGTGAGTCAGTTATTGTATACTGGTGACTCATTACTGCACACAAAGAGAACACCCCCTTATTGCGAAGACATTAAGATACGAAATCATTTGTACGGATCCTACCATTTATGAATTCACAAAAATAACTAATTTGATTCCTGATTATCAAGAGCTTTTAAGATCTAAATTTAAATTAAACCAGTCACTAAAATACATTTGTCGATTTAACTTAGTTATCTGCAATATGCTAATTTGAACCAAAATAATGTAGTAAGGTAATTTAAATGTAATATGGGGTATTATTTGGGTAATTTATAATATTCACATTTGAAAATCCTAAAAACTAATGTTTATTTATAACTAGTCAGCAAATAGTGTATTTAGTAAGTTTTTTGCGCAAATTAGGTCTGCATTGTGCCATTTTCTTGAGCTACACATAAAAATATTTTTTGTAAGTCTGAAGTACATACATTTTAATTTAATACAGACGAGTTGCGTTAGCCAATGATTTGTTTGTTTTATTTTATTTAGACAAATGTAGTTTGGACTAACAGCTAGCGCCAAAGCGCCCAAATGCTAGGTACAATTACAAAATACACATTACAATAAATAGGAGATGGTCTAATTATAAATACCATTTTGAACATACATAGTCAAAATATCAAAATTGCAGAATGTCAAGGATACAAAAATTTAAAAAAAGATGGTGAAACAGGCACTTATTAGAGTCTTAGTTGCCTCTATGAGAAATTGCTTAGCCAAAGTTTCAAGAGCCAGACGTGGTGCTTTCAATAATAAATTTAGTCTAGAATATATATTCTTAGAATATATCGCCATTCCATGCAAGTTGAAGTAGGTACACGTCTCAGAAGCACTTAGAAAGTTCCACAATTTGGAAATGGAAAATGCGAATACCGACGCGTGCAAATACGAAGAATAGGATCTTTATTTAAGTTATTTTTGCGTGGCACTTGCTAGTTTATTGAAATGAAAATAAAGTTAATTCAATCATTAATATTTATTAGGAGCAAATAAAAATAAATAAATAAATAAATTTTATAGACAATCCACGCAACACTATCTAGCCCCAAACTAAGCAAACCTTTTCCCTTTTGGCAGAGTGGCGTCCTTTTTCCTTTTGTTGGCAGTCAATGGTCAAGTATTAGGGGTTATATCGATTAATTTAGTAAATGTATTGTTTTTTAGCTAGGATTTAGGTAAAAACTGAATTACTGACGTATTTATTGTAAAATCAATGTTTTTAGTGGTTTATATTTAGAGGCAGTTAAGTTTAGTTGTTTTTTTTTTGTATTTACTCAGGTATTTGGTTATGTCTGTGTTTTGAAAGTACTCAAATTTGCTTAGTCTATCTTTTGTTTACATTACAGTTCTGTAAACAGTACCCTGACCCAAGGTCTGGATGTCACTGACCTAGGTCACGCCGGGGTAATATCGGTACTTACCCGGGCGTGAGGTACCCCGGGCGGGTCCGAGGGTTTTCCTTATACGACCTTCGTAATACCCATAAACGTAAGGGATGTGGCTGTGAGCTGTTGAACAGATTTGTTTAGGATTTTCGTAATATTTGTATCGGAAATAATATTGAGATGATACTTTATGAAATACTAACGGTCGCACGCGGCTTTGTCGGTTAAAAAAGTGGCTGGCCTGGGTGTCGATTCTAAAAACACAAATCGCTCAAGCGATCGCGTAAATCGAAGTGAGTTGTCAATTTTTGTTTGAAAAATTTGAAAATGGAACGCGGATTCAGTGATCACTCGACGATCACTCAATCGAACCGTTTGCTGGAATTGACGCCCTGTACTGTGGTGTTAATCCAGGTTACAGTCTATATTCATTCCACACCTTTAAAGTCAAGTTATAGTGGTTAGGGCGCCATTGAGCCACAAACATGAATTAATCAATACAAATTGTAACTTTTTCATTTATAATGCTCGTTTTAAGGCCTGCGCACATCTAGGTCGCTGGCGATAGCGATCAGTGAAACGCTATCAAATATCGCTGTCAAATTTGACAGTGTTTCACTGATCGCCGACGCCAGCGACCTAGGTGTGCGCAGGCCTTGAATCTTATTCATTGAAGTACATAACTAACCAAGAAGTAACTGACCATTTTTTATTGCCCGGTACGACCCATGATAAACAAACAGACCTAAAATATCTTAAGGAAAAGTGTGTCCCAAAACAGAAGTATCCACCATTGCGGAAACTTATTCCAAAGGAAAAATTTACCAAACTCATTGGATTCAATGGGGCTACGTTACAAAAACTCCAGTAGGTTTGTTAAAACAATTGTCAGTCAACTTGACGTGCCTGGCTTGTCAATATTTAAAATATTCCAATTTATTGGTCAAATTCGTCGACTGAATTTTTTGAACTTAATATAAAAATAAAACAAAGTTTCAGTGCAAGTAATCAAACTACTTCAGATAAGATAAAAGTACAACAATACTACGAGTAACTTTAAATAACAAC
This sequence comes from Thera obeliscata, assembly GCA_947578465.1. NCBI lineage: Eukaryota > Metazoa > Arthropoda > Insecta > Lepidoptera > Geometridae > Thera > Thera obeliscata. The sequence goes on along the minus strand of OX387912.1, from coordinate 12,529,039 downwards.
ACAATAGAAGTTTGCGAAGTTGTGTAAATTAACTTTGGTACTTCGCGACGACAAATTGTTGATTGTAAAAGTTTTTAGACAGTTTTTTTATGTCTTTTTAATAATTGAGTTTAGTATTTATGGCTAGTACATAGAGCTCTGACTACCGATCCTGAGGTCGTGGGTTCAAATATGGCGGAGCATCAGACATTTGTATTTAAAAAGTGTGCAATAATAGTGTGCTGTGTGATGCGATGCGGCACAAGAGACTGTTCGAGAGTGTTCGAATTTTGAAAATATTACTTTTTAATTTAGGCCAGTATTTTATTCTGACATATATGACTAACGTCAAATTATAATCGTGCACATTTGGCCTACTTGACTATTGACTGACTTGACTAAAACGATTTAATTTATGTACCATATCATAAGACTAGGCGGTATGGTCTTGGTACTATAGCCTGCTTCGAAAGAAGCGAAAAGAAATAAAATTATGTACCATATCCTCACTTGACATTGGCGAAATTGGCCGATTTTACAGAAGCCATTATTTAAGAAGAAGATTATTTAAGAAGAAGATTATCGCCATTTTGGCATTGTAAGCCATGACGAGTATCCATGGGACTAATGAGATCTGAACTTCGAGACCAGTGAAGTAGGTATAGGTTTGGTATATCCTCCCATAAAAAGAATATAAATAAAATAAATATTGTAAAATGGTGGAGGATCAAACTCACCCCGAGTTTGATAAAGTATCCACCGCTATATAGCAGTCTTCGTAAAAACACTGCCAATGTTTTTTACCAAACCAAAACTCAATGTTTTTGTAATTTACGGTTAGTACCTACTTGAACGTGTACTCGTATTTAAGGCGCCAAAAATCATACTTTATCGTAGTTATTAAAGTCTACGTTTTCCATTTTCAAATCTCGTGGAGTGCTTTTGTCTATTATCTGAACTTACTATTTTTGAGTAGAAGTGAAACATACTGGATGTTCAGCCATCTTTAATCAAGGAGGTGCACATTTACGGGTTGGTTTTTTGAGTTATCACTTGGATCATATTTTAGTATGACTTTTTTACTAGAAAATGCTGAGAGGTTTTGCGTGCGATGCGTTTTAAAAACAATTGATAGCTCGAACTAAGAAAATCCTGAAATATGGAAATCAGTTAAAGAACATACCTGATATATGTCTCTAGTTTGTAAGTATTCAGTAATTACTTTGTCCGTGATGTGACCCGCTCTAGGCCTTGGCAGAATACCAGGGTTGTACTATGTAGTGTGACGTCATGTGACATAAACGGTGCGACAAATACTGAGCCAAGGACCTATTTGACCATGTGAAATTTTGTATACAAGGTGTATCTAAATATGTGTACTATGCGAAGGTGGGGGGTTTCAGACCACAATGGTGATCAGTTGTGGAGGGGAGATAATTAAAAATTCCTATTTTCAGTTTCCCATACAAAAATATTTAATTTCATAATGCCTAAATAAATTGACAACCCTATCCTTGTAACCCCTTGACCCCTTGACCTACTACCTCTGTAGGTCTACTACTACTACCTACTACCTCTGTAGCTGAGTTTAGGGTTGTCACTTTGTATAAAGTCAGCTGTTAATGTTGAAACTTCGTTGCAGTTTTTTTCAGAGATACCAATCGAAGTTCGAAAAGTTGTTGAACAAAAGTTGTTCCCCGGGGGGTGGAAATTCACCCCCCTTCAGGATAGTACACATATTTTGATACACGTTGTATACTTACCATGCCTATTTGTATCTTTTTATGATAAATAAATATATTTTCTTTCTTTTCTTTTTCTTATATGAGTGGTTTTACAGCGGTAGCCTTTTGTTGTTGTGGATTTAATTCGCACCAAGAAAAAAAATTGCGTGTTGCTACGATGATGATGATGTCTAACTGGTTATTTATATTTTTAACCGACTTCCAATCAAAAAGGAGGAGGTTCTCAATTCGGTTGTATTTTTTTTTTTTTTCCATGTTTGTTACCGCATAACTTCGTCATTTGTGAGCCGATTTGAAAAATTATTTTTTTATCTGAAAGGTACTGCTTCCATTTGATTAAAATCGGTTTAGCCGTTTGACAATGAAGTAGGTTTCTCAAGTTTTTTAAACTTATAATTATTTTTCTTCAACTAGCTGATAGAACAATCTTGTGGCTCACCTGATGTTAAGTTGTAACCATCACCTATAACAAAGCATTGCTTCGAATATAACTAATTAACCAATTATTGCATAAAAAACAGTAATTTTTTCAGGTATTTGGTTTCCAATGCATAGCTTTGATAGGCTACGCTATGAGAAATGTTTACCAATAAAACTTTAATACCTTATAAGTATTTATAGATCGTAATAACATCATCTAATAAAATAAGTGTCCAATTTATTCCCGAAACGTGTCTGGATTTACGGGACTAAACTAACGTCACAAACGGAGCGGATGAGATCCCGAGGTGACAACAAATTGCTCCATCACCCTGGCGTACTAACTTACCTACTTATTTCTATTCTACGCTTTAGGTTCGTTCGTGGTTTTTTTTAGTTTTATATTACAGGCGTGGTGACACTACTGGCACATGAAACTAACACCTGTCAGCCTACAACGTCCCACACATAGTCTAATACACTGGTGAGCACTCACACAGACACAAAACCAGAGCTAGAGACACAGCCAGATAGACTACATGTGTACAGGTCTTGAAGGCCTGCGCACACCTAGTTCGCTGGCGGTAGCGATCAGTGAAACGCTGTCAAATATCGCTGTCAGATTTGAGATTTGACAGCGAATATTTGACAGCGTTGAACTAGGTGTGTTCGGGCCATTAGATAGCGGATTACTGTGCGTAGAGCAACGAACGAAGATTCGTAGATGAAAACATTTTGTTTATTGTGTTCGGAATTTAAACAATAAATATTTGATAGAAACACTCAAAGAGAATAGAGAAAGGAGGTACGCATTCAAATAATATATTTATTCGGGCGGAGGGTCTCCCTTGAACCTGACCTCGCGATTCAGGGTTACGATATGAGGGATATTACCCTCTCTGGGGTATAATTGTACACTAGGGTGAAACTGTAATGTCACAAATTGTGCATTTACCATTTTTGTTCTATTTTGTTTTTAATAGGACATCCAACAGTCATCAGCCTGAAGAAGTCCACTGCTGAACATAGGCCTCCCCTACACATTTCCAGGAAGAACGATTCTGAGCCCTTTCCATCCATCGACTTCCCGCGATCTTAACAATGTCGTCGGTCCATCTGGTGGGTGGGCGCCCTATGCTTCGTCTTCCGGTTCGTGGACTACAATGGAAACTTGTAAACAACCAATTTATAAAACGATGTGTCCTTCCAGTAAGATGATCTTTTTCTTACAAAAATACACAAAATACATACAAAATGCCCCCCAAAATAAACACACACACACCCATACATACTCTTAGGTAGTTCCTGTTGCCCGGACTCTCCAGAGGCCGGTGTCCTCATGAATACCTACACAAACACTCACACATACATCAACCTACAACAATATTTATTTATTGTGTCACACAAGGTCTACTGGCTTACTGTCTTGACAGAATACCAGCGCATAGCTTTCTTACAGAAGCTAGGCATTATGCTGAGTCAAGGCCCTTTTGCTGCAGTAGCACACAGAAACACGACGCACTTCTCCAGTATCGTTGTATTGTTTGTATCTTTCTTCTTTTAGTGTCCTTGTTTTTACTGGTTTATGTGTGCTTATGTAGTAAATAAATAAATGTCTATGTCTTCCTATCCTGTCACTGGTCAAATCAGTGTGGTGAAAGGATTTCTAGTGCGCCTCAGTGAGACTCTTTTCATGCACTCGACACATGTTCTCGAATGAAAGACATGGTATTTGCAGAGCTAAGCCGTGAGTTTCCAATAGTGGTTTCCTTCACCGTTTGAGAGCATTGCGCACATCCAGTATCGGAATATAAATCGGAAGGCCACTATCACTAGACCAAAAAGCTCTCAAAAATCATGGTAGTGAATGGCCTGTTATTCGGGAGCCTTCGTTGACGGGGTCAGAAGGTTCCTCGAAGGTCCATACGGAAACAAACATTACGTAAAGGATACCGCAAGTCCCGGCAACCCTTCGGTGTGGCTTCGCCTGCTTATACATGTATGGAGCCGCACTTTAGACATGTTAGAAAGAAACTACGAAAAAATACTGTTCGTGCATTAGATTTTTATTCATTTGAATACACTAGAAACGATAACGCACGTTACTGTCACAGATGAAAAATCAAGCAAATTTATTCAACGTGTTATGATGTCAAAGAGTTATCCCTTAAAACTCTTAGTGCTAATTTCATTTGGTGTTTTTCCACTTGAACGAAGAAAATACACATCTGTAAAAAAACATATCGGTTTTTAAGTAAAGCTTAAAACAGATTGGGGCTGACAGCTACGAACTATGATGGCGATCAGTTTCAGTATAGAGTTTTGCAGACATCTGCAAAACCCTGCTCTTTTTTGATGTGTTCTGTTTGCTGTTGCAAACTGTCAGAGGACTAGTAATTACTTTAGATAACTGCCTTGAAACTGCGCTAGATCTAACACGACAAGCGCCATAACGATGGCAATGATGACCAAAAAGCAATGATGAATGAACTATTCGCGTCGGTGTAGGTGCTGTTCACTCATTCACTCAGTTTGTGCGATCAGCGTGTCGATTCCAGCAACACGGCTCGATTGAGTGATCACTGAATCCGCGTTCCATTTTCAAATTTTTCAAACAAAAATTGACAACTCACATCGATTTTCGCGATCGCTTGAGCGATTTGTGTTGCTAGAATCGACGCCCAGTTCGCTATCGCAGCTCGCAGCTGTACGCCTAGACGTGACCGTTTCTTAAGCCGTTCGTTTTTTGTAGTCCGGGATGATAAGTACGATTGCATACGTGAATATGTGGGGTTGGCTAAGGCTGGTCCCTGTGGGTCGTCTGCGGCCCGTCTGCCGGATTAATGCTATCTATGGCCCAAGGTTGGGTTACGTTTTGTTTACGTTTACAAGTACGGGTCACGTAGGTTAAAACACTTGGAAATATGTACGTATCTATGCTAAGTTCATTCAAAAAAAATTCAAGCGATGTTATATTTTAAATACAGTTAATTTGCAAAGAGATTAAGGCTATATAGCTTGTAGAACCTATATAGAAAATAAAGGTTAAAACAAAATGATGACCGCGAACTGGAAGACAAGGCGTATAGCCTGTCAAATATGACAGCGATATTTGACAGGCTTAAGGCAAGTGCCCCACACTTGCCAACGACAGGTAAACTCCTTGCTGCACATGAAAGACATGCAGTAACGAGTAGGTATTTGAGCGAGCCATATTTGCTGGAATTTTAGAAGCCTACAGGAATTGAAAGAAATGTTCCAGCAAGTGACAACATCTATGTATTATTTAACGGAAACTAAAGAATAAATTTGTCACGCAATAATACCAAACCAATGACGTTTCCTCTCCATGAGTTTCCAACCTCCTTGAAAGCAACCAATATTATTAAGATAAAGGCGTGTTGGTGGATGAAGAGAGTACAAAATACTCTTCTTGAAGGTAGGTAGGACAAAACTTATTTGGTCTGATGATAATGATAGGAAAAAGTAGAATCACTACCACTAGACTGAAAATAACAAAAATGTGTCTTCCATTTTTATTTTTTATTGCGTATACATACAAAATAACGGAAAGAACCAAGCCATAGTTTGATGCTTATTCTTCTAGGCTTGATTGCGTGGAGCTGACACCTAGACTCACCTAGGCCTTCACATTTCATAGTAATCCTTATGATACAAATAAATTACTGAATTGTTGACTTTAACTTGCGAGTAGTTAAAAATGGTAAAACTCAAACTGTTAAAAAGGAAAGTAAAAAGTAAAGAGTACATTTTTGGTACAAAATAGGTGAAACGAAAAACAACCTTTGCAAAACGCTCATTACGTACAGCAATAAACTAAGCACAAACGCTTCGTAACTTCTCAAAATATGTTTTTCTTCGCCTTTGAGAGGGAAAAATAATACATGAAACAGTTACAGGGAAGTAGAGCTACGAAAAGTTGGAGTTGGCACATGTGCAAAATAATATTCGTTATGCAGAGGTGCGCATATTTTTACCTTGGGAAAACCATTAGCCTGTTTTGAAGCACACAGGTATTTTTTTATTACAATTTACAAGCAAATCTTGGTGCTTTGATTTAGGGCTTGCAACCTACGTACGTAAGTTTGATATAGCGACTTTATATGTGCAAAATGTAATTTTTAATATTGAAAGTTTCTCTAGTTAAAGCTAAATAATCTTAAGTTGGTACTGCATATGTTGTATAAGATCTTCAACAAAACAGTTTCTGTTGTTAAAAAATATATACATATATTGTCGTCAGCAATGCTGATGAAATTATTTTCCTAATTCCTAATTCAAAATTTTAAACTTCACCGAGTTCTTGCTATCTCTATATTTTCTTTATTCGTGCGAAAAAAGTATATTTCTGTTGGCGGAAGTATTTAATAGACGCGTAGCTCGCGGCTACGCGGCTACGAATTCCCGTAGCGCTTTGAGAACTTTTGCTACGAAGCCTACGCAATCATGTTTCCGTATTTTTTTCTTCTTTCATATTTTCTAGTTTTATTTTTGCTATTGAATAGGTTTTGTTGTTATTTGTTCTATTTATACTTTTTCTTGAATTGTATAACAATTTTGCTGGCACTAATACCTGAAACCTACGTGTATGTTTATGTTAGTCTTTATGGTACTGGTACTTACTGTAAATCTGTCATAAAAAAATACAGTCCAGAAATTTTTATCCAAAGACTTGACCAATATGTATCAAAAGACATAAAGAGTTTAAATTAAGAAGAATATAAAAGTTTTTTACAAAACTCCTCTAGATTACATGTTTTGCAAGAGCTCCGCAAAAGGCGTCAACCTAAAATTAATTATTCATTATTGTAAGGCGTAAATCATAATAATGATTGCTCACGATACATTGCAGTCAAAAACGTTCCTATTTCAAAAAGTAAAGTTCATGTTGCCAACCCATCGCATTCATAACAGCCCCGCGGGTAATCCCCCAATTGCAGTTTTTGAATTAAAATGTTGGCTTCCACTGTGTTTTAAGCTTGTTATAAGCCAAATAGCCGATGGCACTGCAGTTCATCTGATTGTCGTCCCTCCATTAGGGAGGTTATAGCGAGACCCTATCAGACTTAGTTTGGCTAAGAGCTCTAGATCTCATAATCTGATAACGATCATGCGATTTTTGAAGCAACATTTTGAGTTTTAGAGCCCATTTACACTGCACATGCATCACAGTAACAAAAAGTGCTTAGTTTGGAAAGGATTTTCGATAATAATATCTTACAGGAGTATTCAGAGCGTATTTAAAACAAAACTTTATTAAAAAGGCTATGATAATTTACAAACGTGATCCGATTATTGGTTGCCATGAGGCCTTAAAATTAAAATATTTGATGCTACTTTAGCAAGGATGTAAAAAAAATGCCATTAGTTTGTAAGGGCCAATTCAGGCGTCTTGTGATTTTTTCTTGCCCAGTTGACGATTAGTAATGAGAAAAAAATAGGGTAGGAAGAAAAAGTAGAAAAACATTCGCCTTGATACTGGCAACAAACAAAAAACAACCAAAATTCACCGGCAAATAGCATCCCAATCAATTCTCTATTCAAAATTGGAAACAGAATTGAGGTTGATCTCCAAATAGATCGCGGAAGGCACGTGCGGCAAGAAGGGTGAAGGGGGGGGGGGGGGGCACTTTCACCCTCGCTTCAAGGTCACACGGACATCGCAATGGGACACACACGTATACCTAAAGCACTGAGATGTGTGTGATCTACGTTTGTGTGTGTCTGACTTTTGGACTGTTTACGTTGAACGTGCAAATGTTAGTTGGGACTTAATGAGGAGGTGGATTGTGGTGTACCTAATTACTGGTGGAATTCAAAGCGTGCCGATCACATTTTGCAATTAGTCTTGATCGACGTTTTGATTGATACGGTCGGTAAAAGGTTTTCAGCCCTGTAGTCTAGGAAAACGAAGCTAGAATTAAACTAGTTTCGATTGATCAATAAAAGTTCTTATTTTCAAAAAATATCGAATAAAGAACTAACAAATAACAGCAATAAAGAATTTTCAGAAGTTACTCAAAAAGCTACTGACTCATCACGTGGTTTCCGTATCTAGAAGAAAAATCAGAGCATACCAAGGAGGTTTGAATGGACACACCATCACCAAGAAGTTTCCTATAATCTATGGAGCATACCCACTTCAAGGAAATATTATTTTAGCTTCTAGAGAAAGCTATTCTGAATTCAAACTTTTATAAGCACTCGTCCACGAATCACTGATCAGACGGACCAAATTATTAAAACTCTTCCATTTTCAAAAATGTAAACGACCTCTTGTAAATCCTGTACAGCAGACCGAAAAACTCTCGATTATAGACTAGACGCGTTCGCAATTTGTCGACTCGGCGTAATTTGGGCGGGAAATTGATTTTTTATGCCATTAAAGGGGGTGGCAGGCGGGGGAGGTGAAAGTTATCGGATTTTCGCGCCTCCAGCGATGTGCCCTCAACAATCGGTACGAAGGTTAACAGCTTTATTCGCTGTGTGATAATTGTGTTGCTGTCATTGCTGTGAGTTGCTAATTTTGGGTAATGGACGTTATTTCCGTTGGGTGTTGATTGTGTAAAAGTTTTTGGACTTATTATGAGATTGAGCTCTGTTCTCTAAATTGAAGGGCCTCTGTCCAGTTGCTCTGGAGGCGATAATTTTATGAGCATAGAATTATTTTGTATTTCGATGTTTTCGCGCTACTGTACCTTTGGTATGGGTTTTCCTTAAATAACAGTACATTTTGAGATTGTTGTAAAGCAAAGCCACTTCAAATAAGTGAGTGGGTAAATAACAATTACATTTATTACAATCAATGTTATTTTACAAAATTAACAGCAAAAGAATCTGAAATGATCTAAGGCAATTTCAAAACGATTCTCATAATCACTTTAGACCTGTTAGACTAAAATCTTTTCCTGTGAGATTCAATTAAGATAACAAGGAAAGTTGTAAGTCTCCAATTTACACGACAGTCTAGTCTTACGCGAAAATATCATTAAGAAATAATACGTCCAATTTTGTACGACAAAATGAGCCTCATTAAATTAAACTGAGCACGAACGAGACCATTTTCCGTTCAAATACATCTAATAACTTTAATTCTTAGAATCGCGGCGTCTACGGACTCGATCGAACAAGGAAGGAATTGCAGCTCCCGTACTTTCGTCTGCCCCACACAGACGCAACTACGTACAATATTCATCAAAACAAACACACACATGTATAGCGTCTGCCGAATTGCTCTCACACAGACGCGTGGGCGAATGAACTATCCTGCATGTGTTTGTGTGCGTGAATGAGAGGGAGAGTGTGACGAAATTTCACTTTCCGTTTTGGCAACGTCGCGCCCTCCTCGGCCGTCGACATTTGAACGCCACGGGGTGGAAGCCGACTAGTTCTAAGCACAATTTTTCGTTTTTAATTCTGGTTTTATTTGCGGCCAACGCGGTTCTTATTTCGAATGGTAAAACAAGATGGCCGACTGTAATTCTTATTGTAATTCAAATTACGGTACTATAGTAATGCCATTCAACATCGTTTTCTAACGTTTCTTATTCTGGTTTATCATTAGAATCACTATGCAAATTCATACCTACCTGCTTAAGCAGGTACGTCTGAACTTACGCTTTTAATTCGCATAGATAATAAATAAATAGGGGGACGAGTTTCAAAGGCTCAAGCGAGACACAAAAAAACGGTAGTAGTAAAGTAACGGTACTATGTGTGGGGCATTTGAAATTCTTCAAAAGCTCAAACGATTCTCGGAAGTGTCATCGTCGAATTGAAGAAAGGGAGCGTGGTATTACCGTCTCTCTCTCACGACTATCGACTCACAAAAGGACGCGAGTTGAATATTTTTCCTGCATCACTTTATTATGATTCAGTTCGCGAAATGTTTAAATTGAAACTGTATTGTGATGACAAATGTACAAAGTTTACTTAATCAACTGAGAAGGGGCTCAAATTTACTTTCAATTTAGGGTATTTTTCTCATAAGCACAATTCTGTAGATAGAAAGATAGTACGAACTCGATTAACTTTGTCTGATTGTTTTGTAACTTTGTAAGGTACCGTAGTATTAAAACCATGAACCTAAGTTAATAATAAATTATATTATTTGATACGTAGACGTACATTACGAATGCTAGGGTTCCAGATAAACATCTAACCTGAGGTGGACCACTAGAATACGTTCCTGGGCGGTTCGTACAATTCCTAATTTGTACAATGATATCAAAAGTATTTATTCGTTAAATATTTATTTTTTGCCTATTATAGGCAAATATTCTAGGCGTAAACATATCGACTTTCAGGAAAAGTTTCAAAAGGTTTAAAATAAAACCAAGGCCAGATACCACAGCATTAGTTTCGCAAAAAATCTAAAATATTCAACTACTTTGTAGAGAACCGAACCAAATAAAAATACAGCGGTCACTATTCATTAGATTCACAATGAATTGCTGCCGAATAATATCTCTCGATTGAGGCCCGAAGTCTTTGTTATGGAATCCATTAAGATAATGCCAAGGTCTCGGGCAAAGGAATTCAGTAACTTTGGGTACATTAACATGGAGTCTTTCAGGTGTCTCTTCTTCTTCTTCCTGCCCTTATCCCACTTTATGTGGGGTCAGCACAACATGTCTTCCTCCTCCATTCACCTCTGTCAGCCGTCATCTCTGCATTCACTTCTCTCTTATCCATGTCATCTTTCACACAGTTCATCTTTGTTTTCTTTGGTCTACCTGTGCTTACATATCCATCCACACCCATACTCATCACTCTCCTAGTCACATGACTTTCATCCCTCCTCATGACATGCCCGTACCACGCCAGCTTATTGCTCCTCAATTTTTCACTCACGCACGTTACTGGCGTTACTTTTAAACTTCCCCTGATATACTCATTCCGTTTCCTATCATTCTTTCTCGTGTCTCTACCTGTATCGTCAACAGCCTAAATAAGTTTACTGCTGACCATATCTTCTATACTTGGAGGGATAGCCTTAGTCACCTCGCTTGGCAGATGGAATGATGACCGCAGCGTGTCATCAGATCAGTGCTCAAGAAATATTACTGGTGCATATTTTTCGGCATGCCTATTCTTACCGTGCAATATTTGTGTGGTGAATACAGATTTTTGTTTTCTGTTTGGGTGTTGTTATATTGTAATCTAAGTATGTATTTACTAAAAAAATGCATATAAGTATTATATCACCTATCTGGTTACCATAGTACAAGCTCTGCTTAATTTGGGGCTAGATAAAGTTGAATGGATTATCTACAATATACATATTATTACCGGAAATCATTGATTTTTATTATTTAGTTAAATTGATGCAGGCCCGCACGTCGCTATAAATAAAGGCTTTTACAAGTTCACGGTTGTCCTGCAAATCGATCAGGCTGCGCCGCAGGCTGCGCGGGAGTCGGGTTACAGGATGCGGGCACGGAAGCGACGCCATCTTGCTTTTGGTTTACTCTGCGCGCGCACCACGACGGATGCCCGTTTACTTTTTTGTTTTGAAGCAAGCACGAGCCTGTTTTTATCGATACTTTTGTTAAGTAGGGAAATTACTTACTTTTATGTTTCGTTACTTTTTATTTATTTTTTATCAGGAACCTACGTATCAGCTTCTTTTTTTTATAATGACTGGCATTTTTTTTTTTAGCCAGACTAATTGCTAGCGCTTTAAATTGCGTTTTTAAATTAATGAAAATGTCTGTAATATATTAAAGTTTTATCGATGGCTTTTTACAGAATGAAATAAAGCCGCTATCCTTTTTGCAACCTTGTACAGTCTATTAGGTACTCTTGTTGACATTTGACAGTTTACATAGGTGAATACGGTCGTATTGTGAGAAACGTACAAAAAATAATGATATAAAAGGTCCAGGTAGAAAGCTTTTGTGAATGGGAACTAAAGGTACCACGTATGAAAGATTCACTCCAACTTTCTGCGTGTTTTAGCATAAATAGTAGGCATAAGTGTGACTTCAATATCATACGAAAACACAGACCAAAATCATGGTGAAATAAATGGCTCGTCAAGCTTGACATCAGTACGCCTCAAGTTGATTGACGCAGGATAGTGTAGCGTAGGCCACGTTGCTAATGTACGTGACCTGCAGGGCATTGCTTTGTTGTATTTGGCTACCACATCACATCAGCAAGCTAAAACTAGTTTTTATGCCAAAGTTTTTTTCTGAATCACAACATAAAAATTCGAACAGAAAACAATCTTTCGCTTAAATAATTTCAATGGAGAACAAAGTTTAACGCAAAAAACGTATGTGTACGAAAAAACTAATGTTTTTTGTTTCGGAAAAACTGTAGTTATAAACCGAAGAATCTTAGGTTGGTAAAAAGTACCTAAAAGACCTGACGAGATAATTTAACGTGTCTAGAAAATCAACTCTTGAAATATTCAGGTCTAAAATAAACCTAGCCAGCCGTACATTCAATATCGCCATTTTAAATTTAGAATCAGTGCCAAAAGTTCAATTTCAAACGAAGTGACACAGCCTGTCATTTCAAATCGACTTTCGATGTGAAAGAACTTTATACGCCATTGTGTTTTTTTTTTTCGACAAAAGCTGCGATTTCGTTGCGCAAACGCACAATGCGTGATAAATTATTTGCTAATTTACTGCGAAGATTGCACCTGGTGATATCAGTGGGGCAATTGGAAAGATCCTATCGGGATGGCGGTATTCAATCTAGATTTAGTTTATTTTATTTTATTGAGGTTTTTAGTAGTAGTAGTTTATATGAGAGGGTGGTAAGTACTTAAACAAGAAAGAGTTACGTTATATTTTTGTTTTATAGTTTGTGTAGTTTTGGATCGTTTTGCAGAGACGTTGCGTAGATCATAACCATAAAGGTCAAATTCCCATGACTTTAATAATTTATCATAAGCATCATTCTAGTTACTTGATAGGCATAAATCGGCTTCCAATTGAAAATGAACTTTAATATCGATTACATGACTTTAGAATAGAAAATCTGCTGTTGAGCTTTGATCTCCTAAATACGGGCACTGTCATAAAACGGCCGTAAAAATATTATGATTCCAAAACGTGACAAACCGAAAATAGCTTATGTTTACGATAACTTTTTTGGGTCTTTTCTAAGTATAAGTATTTAATTTAAACAACTTTGTTTCTTCATCAGCCTGCCAAAGTCCACTACTAGACAAAGGCCCCTCCATACATTTCCAACAACAATGATTTTCAGCCCTCCATCTCCACCGACTACCCACAATCTTTACTTTGAAATCACCTTGATGCTCTAAGGTCCATCATTAATTTCCTACGAAAATAATTTCCATCGTGCCATTCAATCCGCCATAAATAAGCCGGTTTAACATCGCAAAGAAAAAAACTAATTATAAAGAGAGAAAGGAAAATCGCCAACGCCGGCGTAATTAAAGAAATGGCAAGCTTTGTGGGAAAGAGAGGGGAAAATGCAACGTCGCATTTTCGCCCTCCGTTTCCAAAGCCCCGCCCCATGACTCATTCAACCTTTCAATTGTGCCGAGGCAATTCTAAATCGGTTGAACTGACAAGACTATGGACCAAACTTTATATAAAATACTTCTTTAGATTCGTATGCCTACTATACCAACAAGTTTACAATACCAAGGAGTTTACACAAGATCCATCTTGTTTGTGGAACGCGCTTGCCGAAAGAAAAATTGAATGACAGTGACATTTGTTTGGCGTAAGCATCTGTCAAGCTAGTGTCTTTATTATATTTTCATAGACCGTCATATCAGAGTACTCAAATTAAAAAAGGTGATTTTTTTAGGTCTTTGTTTTTAGCATGTCTACTTACATGTCTAAAGTAGAGACGGAGTAATTTAATACTTACTATGAAAGGTTTATACTACTTTGTTGAAATTCATCCTTACTGAACCAGTATTCCTATATAGCCCTGTTGGTAGATTTGAGCATTCGATTTCCAGATTTGAACATAGGTACAGTCCTGTACCTATGCTCAAACCTAATAATTTCTTTCAATAATTTCGTGTCTCTGAAGACGTTTAAGAAGTAATTAAATTTTACTTGATTTTGTAAATACTATTTTGTATGGAGTTTTAACAAATCTTTGCTTAAAAATTTGGAAATAAATGTTTACATTTTATCACCTTTTGTTTTAAAATAACCACTAACTACAAAATAACAATTAAAATAAACTGAACTATAGCGGACTGAACAAAGTTGTTCATCAAACTGAACATAGCGGGACTGAACATAAATGAACAAAAGCTGGGGGTACCTACTGCTTACTTTTATCAGTTGGTCGCCATCCTGCATGCCTGTACTCTCTGAAATACGGACTGTAGACTTACCTGGAAAAAAAAAAGAGAATTAAAATCATATTTGGAAAGCATTCCAATCATACTGAATAGCAAAACGTAAGTCTAGGCGGTATGGTCTTGGTACTATAGCTTGCTTCGAAAGGAGCGAAAAGGAAAAAAAAAACATACCGGATAGGAGATGATAAAATAATGTGTTTCACGTGTAGTTTTAAGTTAAGTACCTATCTAATAAGTGTTTTCTTAGTGTTTGCTGTGTTTTTGTTCTAAGTCTTCAACGACTGTGTGTTGTGTGGATTGTCCACAATATTTATTTATTTGTTTACTTATTGATTTATTTTTACAAGTAGGCACTAGATCTGTAAAGTTATATCTAAGCTAAGTAAAGTAAGTAAATAAACCACGCATTTCCGGTCACAACAAAACTTTTTACAGGTTTTCTTCTGTCGTGTAACTAGTTCTTTAGGAACAGTATGGTGATAGGATTTCAAGTGCGCCTCAAAGAACCTTTTTTTTGAACATAAAAATTATACTTTGTTCACATTAAGATCACACACACAAACATTATGGTAGTTTAACGTTTAACCCGATCGCAAATTAAACTAACAATAAGCATTCTCATACTAGTCTTGCGCACTAGGCAATCTCCGATAGCTATCTGTTTCAGTGCGAGTGTGATATTTGACATCGATACATTAATCACCATCGCAGGCGATCGAATACGCATAAGACTTAAAACATCTAGAAAAGAATATCAACTTTTGATTGGATCATATATATTGTAAAACTGGGGTTCATAAAACAATTTATGAGTGTAAAATATTTTTAATGATTTTATTGAAGGTTAGTAATCTTTGATAATAAGTTTGAACTATGAGTTTGAAGGGTGGTTATTAAGTACCTATCTTGTAATTTCAAATAGTCTATTCAACTAAGCAGGTTGTCACAAGAGCAACAGAAGCCATTGAAGCCTTAGAGACTTGTCAAACTAGTTTTTATAAGTATTTATCTAATAGTCAATACTTACCTGCTATATCAGCTGTTCCTATGATATTACCTGACCTTTCTAGCAGTCTTTGAACGTAACCTTTTATCAGTGAACACGCGCTAGGGTAGACAGCTGCAAGCAGGTACTAAGACCAGGAAACACGTCACCTTCACGCCAAAATCGTCTCTATTACTATAGCAACAAGGTCTATATTAGTGCCAGTGATTTTGGCAGTTCTCTAGGATAGCTTATTATAGGCTTATCGCAATTGTAACCTTTATAGTAAAGGAATAAGTCAGTTTTTTTGAGATTTTGCAGTCATGAAGCATATGCTTAGATTCCGTCAGCTGCATGGTAGACGGATTTATAGTATTGTTCTATTATAAGCGATTAAAATCTGATTCTAGACAAAAAAGTAGAGGTTACTTTGCTTTTAATCAAGCAACCAAGAAGCTCTTGTGTGACGCTTACGCAATAATTATTATCGCCTATATCAAAAGGTATTAAAAAATATAAAACCCATACCTCTATAAACCCTAAGAAATCCTAAAGGTATTTGTGGATTTTCCTTGTTGCCTATGTTAAATAAAAATTATGAATTTTGAACACCTAGAAATATGACCAACAGTGCTGTGGTTGTTTTTTATGACTTATACAACATTCTTGATTTGCCACATGGTTAAGAAAGAGGTTCAGGCTAGGCGCAATTTTCTTATGACAATTTTTCAGACCTTTGTGAGACTCCTTGCTGCGCAGTTTCTCCCTTCATTGGTTTTTTTTTTAACTAAATAAAACTCAATTTATATCAAACAAAGATCACAGTTTTAACACATGTTTTCATAGGCAAACTCTAACAAAAACGACATCCTTCACCTATGGTTTCTCGTCCCATAGAACTACCTGGATAAACCATAAAAAGAGGTCACTGAACTCAGACAGCTGCTCCATTTACACAATATTCAACAAGATGGCGGTCTTTATGTCAAAAATTAATAAAATGTTTTTGATGGATCGATTCGCTTGATTTTGTATGCATGACGCGTCATTTAAATAAAAGTAATTTTAAAGAAAAATATCAAATAATGTATAAACAATTTATTTGAAGGAACTTATACACTTTTAAAATAAATGGTCTTTGCTTAAGTATATATACTTAGGCAGGTATATATTTCATTTTTAAAGTTGACAGGTGCTTTTAGGTGGACCTAATGATCATAGCACTAAGTCCACTTCTTGTACACTTTGTATTTAATACTAAACTGGTTCAATATATTACATACTTAGGTGCCTGTATAAAAACTAGCTATTACAATGCCGGTTGGTAGAAGCATAGAACATTGAATAGACAACTCAACATCGACAGATGCGAATCAAATGCCTCAATAATTGCCGTGAACAAAGGGCAACATAGTTACTACCATTTGTTACTATTTTAGTTGGTTAAAATAGTTTTACTAGTTTTATTAGTCATGCAGTATTTTAAAATAAGAACAAAACAGACAAATGTTTTGTGACTGACGTAATTCTACTAATAGCAAAAGTTTGCCATTGAGTGATTCACCTGGGATACCATAGCTGGTATGTTAGCAAGAGTAGCTACGGGCGGATGCTAGTTTAAAAATAAAATCTAATAAATTACTAGTATTTTCTAAAGGTAATACGCGTAATATTCAGCAAAAAATTCTTCTTGGTTTTCTTTTTCCATCGTCAAACTAAAGTTTTTTGAATTTTGGTGAGTCAAGGGGTTAACCGCACATTTTGACGGATGAGTTCTGTCAAATGAACTCAAAACCAAACCTCATTGAACTCTTTGTTTATTTCTGTGGCAGTACATAATTTCTGATAACTTTCTGTTGTTTACAGTAAAATAATTGAATTTTTGGGGTTCGTTTGATCATCAATAAAATTTACCTATCACCATTACTGTCAGTTTTGAATCTACTAACAGATGGTTTTATATAATTAACTGACATGAGTTTTATTATTATCATCGACCTGTGTTAGTCAACTGGACGTAGGTTTCCCGAAACGCGTACTCAGAAGCGTTTTCCAGTTACATTTTACTTCGACCTTTTATCTTCACATTTCACAGACATAAGAATGAAACCAAGGATTATTTGTCCCTGAATGAAGCGTATACCTAATTCGATATTTGAATACGAAAACTAAGGCCCGTATTCAAAACGAATGCTTGAGCCTAAGTCAAGCCTGAAGCATATATTTTTGACATTTTTGAATAGAGAACTGTCAAAAAATCTATGCTTGAGAGTGCTTGAGGCTTAAACCAGACTCAAGCACTGTTTCTGAATACGGGCCTAAGTTTATTTGATATATTATGCTGTATAGGTACACTAAGTATAGGAGGTAAGTAACTAACTTAACGTGAATATAGACTGTGAGTAAGTGTATTTATGATTATGACAGGGCTGTTTTTCTATCAAACGTTACCCCGCAATTTAACGAATAAAAATATCAGTCCTTGTTTTTGACAAGCCATAAATATGAGATAGATATATTTTTTATTTGACGGGTAATTTTATCTATAAATGAAAAAAATAGCCATAAAAGACATTACTATTGGCCAGAATCATCCCATTATTGGGAAAATGACTTCCCCAATCCCTACTCTCTACGATCTTCTGCCACGATCTTGAAGACCAAGTAAGTAGTTTTATTCCACACAAATATTTGTATGCAGAGGTCAAGAATAAATTAAATATGTATGCAATATTTTTAATATTAAAAATATATTATATTTACGCAGTGAGGAAATGCTATAGTTTGGTACATTTACAATTAGTAAACATCTAAAGAGAAAGAAGTATTTATTACTCCATTGAATTTACATGCAGATGCGTAAAAGCATTATATTCATAAGTATTATGACCATTCAACATTCAGTTGTAATATGACAGGAAGTCATTTTTGACATTTCTTCACATGCGTTTATAAATCATGCCTTCCGTCGTTTTCAATGAAACGATAAGTAAAGTAACATGAGTTTGAACATGTTGACGCCAAGTGTTTCGGAGGTATTATTCAAAACAAAAAATACTACCTTTATATGATTTTACATAACGCATAGGTGGAGCATTTTAAAGCATAAGTTAGCCAAAGATTATAATATTTTGTTCCAGTTACCTTGGCGTGCTTGATAGAAAAAAAAAATTACACTTTGAAAGTAATTCCTGACTGAATTATGGCGTACTTTTTTAAATTTAAACGCAGTGACAAATAAAAACTCCTAAATTATTTACTGACTGTATTTGCTTTAAATATGAAAGAAGGTAAAGGTACTTTTTATTTTGCGAAGGAAGTTGTATCAAAGTAACTCGAGTAACATGCTGTCACCAAGTTTCCCGAGCATTCTTAAAAAAAACAAAAGGCATAAATCAAATAAAGGTGCGTTCGGATAGCGTTACTGTTTGCGCGCGGCGGAAGCGTTCGAAATTCGAATGCTTGATCATAAATTACAGACTGAGTTCCCGCCGGGATAAAGTTACGTAATTATTAAAATGTGACTGTTTTATTATTGTAATAAAAACTACACAAAAAATGTACTACTTAAGTACTTAAAAAAAACGCCCGATATTTTTTGAGTTCTTGCTGTGTTAGCTGGGTGCCTTTGGTTGGTAAATTGATAGAATTATCAATAAAAAGGCGAATTATCATTTGGTACCCCTAAGCTTTCAAGTCAAAAGCTCCTTGCATTAAGCGCGTACTTCAATATTCTAATCTCACAATTATCTCACTATCACGTCGGCCATCTTTGCACTATTCACCTACACCTACCCCATCTCCCTACTGGTGCATAAAAAACTGCAATTTGCCTATCATTGCTTGGGTCACACAATAAACTTGAAGGCCCCAGACCAGTTTACCACGACCCGTCACGTGATATATATTTTAGTGATAAGCAGTGAGTATTGGAAGGCCTCGGTGGGCTGGTTGGAGCTGAAAGGGTATGGAAGGCTTGAAGCGGGGTCGTTAGCCCGACTTGGATTGTTCAATGAGTGGCAATGAGCTTGTGCGTAAATAAACGAGGAAATATGTAGGGAGAGAGGTCACGGTGAATACGTTTTCTGAATTTTTCGCAATTTTTCAGGACTCGTTTGAAGAAATTATTCAGTTAGCATCAAAAACGTAAGAATAAGAACTATATTTATTTTCAAATCAGACAAGACATTATTTGTACCTAATAGTTCTAATACCTTTTATTTCCAGAATCAGCCTCTGAAACTGGAAATAACAGGCATCCTTATACAATAGGCACATACTGAGTTTTGGAACTGTACCTTCCGTACGGCAAGGTAAAAAAAACGTGAGCGCCATCTTGCTTTTTGTTATCAACTGCATTTTCAAGTCATTTGATATTAAGCTTTAGATGCCAAGTGAATCAACCATCTAAATAACGCTTAAACCAACATTTAGTAATAAGATTTCCAAACCTTATGCATACTTTTTTTTTAATATTATTGGCTGATGGAACAAGCATAAAATATGGCCTACCTGATGTTAAGTGGTAACCATCGCCTATAACAAAGCACTTCAGGAAAGTGCTCTAAGATGCATTGCCCTGCGTCCATCAACTTATACATACATAATTACATGCAATGTTATATAAACCGTTCTCTAACTTACTTTACTTTCACTTTACTACAGTAAGTTCTCTAATACACCCTTAAACTTAAAGTTTTAAGAGTTAATCGTATAAGGTAGACTTTTATAGAAAACTAAAACCAGAGCTCATTAAAATGAAAAGTTTTCCGTATTCTAATAGGCACGGAACCCTAGTCCGTCAAGCGATTCGTTCTTAACCCTCCCTGCCCTCTAATCTAGGGTGTGCACTGTGCGTTCAGTAGGTTACGCACCCCCTCAGGTAGGCTTGTTATGTACCTGCTACCTGCGTATATAGGTCTTATTATGTAAGGAAGAGAACTCTGAAATATTTTATTGGAAAATGCTGGAGTCATGGAAATAGAAGTCAAGTAGAATTGAAAAGTTAATTAACCTTTGTTTATATTTTCATTAAAAAACTACTGCTAGTGAATAGTCATCACGTCTTTTGATTTGTGGTTATGAGTTCGAATATAGTTCCGGAAATAAAATTATGTACTCAATAAAAGAAAAACATCGTGAGGACATCAGTTAGTTTTTATAACAGCGGAAAGGAACTTTATTTACAAACTGCAAAAAAATTACGGTGTGTCTACCTCATTTAAAATTCTAGAAGGCCCATTAGACGAACTAAAAATGAGCCTTTGGGTAAGTAAACATGTGGTGCGTTTGACCTCCTCTAAAATCAAGTTTTAAAAAAAAAAATATTTTAGAATGCTACCGTCAAAAAAATGTTGATTATCTTTGTCAGAAACATGACATTTCAAAACAGACAGATTCTAGATTGACATTTCAACCGTCAGATTCGAAATTCAAAAAACGGTTACAGCTGGCTGGCTGCACTATTTCAATACGCTCTGGTTTCAGTTACATAAGCTCTATGCTATGTACGTGGTGAGTTAGATTTATGGGTTACCCGTGCATGTCCTGCCCTAGAAAGGGGCGGGGTTAGCACGTACTATGCTGTATGTATGTTTAGTTACACTAAAGAAAAACCGAGTACCTTTGAGGAAATCGCGAGAGGCTGATGAGTGTTTTTATTATTTGCGCCACAGTTTTAGTACGTTGAATATTTTTTTTTAAATGACAGAATATCAATACCAAAAAGTATCAACCATCTGAAATATTTGATATTTTTTCAAGATTATTTTTATCTGTTCTATCAAAAAAAAAAAAAAACAATACAACATATGATTTTCGAGGTTTAAGAAACCGATACAACAACCATAAAAAACCCTTTAGATTGAGCGTCAGCACCTATAGCACAGATCTGTTTTTTTTTTAATGATTAAACAAAAAAATTAAACGCATTATTTGAATTCGCTTCCCTTATTTTGAATTTCAACTTTACCATTCCATAAAACCCGTGTTTTATCCACGATAACAAGGTACGTGTCATAAACTTAAAACTTTACGTATTTATACGGACGCGTGCAGAATTAGATCTCTGACGTAGAGGGTGGCTCCCCCTGGCGAAGCACGCGTGAGGGAAAACTCTAATGAACTGTATGAACTAGTCTACCTAATGCGTAGATGGGCAAGCTCTATGTACCAAGGCATTGAAGAGAAACCATTTTGAAAATGGGTTTGAAATGTTTGAAAATAGAATGTTTTATTCTTTTTCTATTCCTAATCACTTTAAATGTGAGGATAATAATATAATGTAATCATAATCATTAAGTAGGTCATATGTATGCATCAGTAGTTACATTGCTGGTGGTTTAGCTAGATAAAGCGGTTAAACATAATTTTGAAACCCAAAAAAAAAATTATAAAACGTTTACTCTGAATTTGTTTTTCATTTAACACAAACCCCAAAATCCTCAAAGGCGGTGTTCCAAAAAACCGAAAACAAATCTACTTCAGTTTACCCACAAAGTTTGCTTAAAAATATCATTTCCCTGTATCAAGATGTTTTAAATACGTGTTAAAAGCACTCCAGAGCGAGGTGTAAAACGCCCCGGGCGCGTATGCGTGGGCACGCGCGATTTTACCGGCACATTGCTTCTGAACGCACCCTTACCGCCTCGCGTCGCGGTCATTATTTTGTGCCAGTTTTAATTTATAAAAATGATATTCCATTTTAAATTTATTCATTCGCCAGGAATTTATTTTATTTTAGTGCCTAAGTACCCTAGTACCTAAGTAATTTTGTAGAAATGTAAAGAAAATTCGTTTACTCTTTTATATTTATTTTATGATAATTTAATTTGAGAAATGGCCGCCGATAAGAGTGCTATAAATTACAAGATATGCCTTTAACAGCTACAAAGCCAGATTTTAATACAATAAAATGCATCTATTTGGAACCCTGTAAGGGTGCATTGACGCACCCCTCACGCATAAAACCGCACACATACAAAATGTATAGAACTTACAAGAAACTGGGCCGCGATTGGTTGATATAGCTGTACATGTGTGCGTACCTGTTTTGTTGTATACAGTAGGGTTACCAACGAGTTATTAGAAGTAATCAGGTGAATTCGTTTTATTTTTACACCACAAAAGAGAAAAATCTCGTTTATATCAACACCAACTATGTTCCAAACGAGTTGTTTTCTATGCTGTACTGAGCAACTCTGCCTTTAAAAAAATGTATTTAAATAGGCTTTTTTGAACAGTCTACATAGCTCAAGGTATAATTAAGTGCAGAAAAGGTTTTTTTATGTGATTAAACTAAACGGTAAAGTTATTTTGATTAACTCAAGTCCTTTCACCACACTGGTCCCAAGGAACTAGTGACACGAAGAAGATTTAGATTTACATAGTAAACTCATATTTCCAGCACAAATAATATTGAAAAGCTTCATTAGGTAGATGCATAAAAAAAAAGCCTAGATAACCGACACGTGCCAACCCTATTAGAAAAGAGGTCGAGTTATTTATATACGTTCTAGGCAGTATGAATTAGTTGCGTGCATTGAGGGTGTCTCCGCTAGAAAAAGTATTGATTTGCTGCGCCGGGGAGCTTCGCGCGAATAATGCTCAGTGTTTATTGTAATGTTTCGTGAGCGATTTACTGAACTAAGCTTACTGAGAAAAGAGATAAAAAAGATAAAAATCGTTTACTGCGTGGTCTAAACATGTATTACACTTTAAACATAATATTACCTCACTTACAAAAACATAAATATAAAAATAGTGATAAAATTATTGCCATTTCTTACCACTGGATAATGTCAAACGGTGACAGGGTTAAACTTTAAGCAATGATTAAATTTAAACTGAGTTCACATAAAGGATATAATATCGGGCCACTTTTGCTCTGTTCTTCTCTGTCATTTCACTAGTTCTTTCAAACGAGACTGGTAAATTTTAAGTGCGCCTCGAAGAGGCTTTTTTCGAGCACTTGATTCATGTTTTTTGAGCTTTTTAGAGGTTGCAAGATGTTTTCCTTCGCTGTTTGAGAGTATTTGCGATTCGATGAAAACTAAGCCTAATGAGGCCTTGCCTCATCTTCTTTGTCTTAATTGTTTATTTATTTAGAACAGCAAAAATTCAGTCTCACAACCCAAAGCTAAATGAAAAAGCAATGTTTATTATGATTATTTTTTTATGATACCTGTATTTTATTGGTATAAATACAGGGAATTACTTTTTCGCGTCCAAGTTGGTTGAAGACGCCTGTCTTTTAAAGGCACTTTTAAAAGTAAAAGTTTGTTTTCTTTGAGTACCCTTAACTTTTTAACTTGAAAATATACTTCAATAACCTGTTTGATATTTTCACCCTCTATATAAGGGCTGTGTAATAAAGGCAGGTTTCACCATGTCAGAATAACGCTATTTCGGTCGTTGTTTTTGACAAGTCTGTAAAGACGGCTTTTTAATTGAAGGATAGCTTTTTCTGAGATGGTGAAATCGCCCTTAGAAGATAACCTCACTTTTATCAGTATCTTTACCGACCAGTGGTTTATGCAGATGACAAAACCGGTCTTTATACTGGCCCCTGTGCGCTTCAATGGAGTACGCTTTGATTCTTTATTCAAATTTTAATCCATTTATAAAAGAAGTTTTTAGTCTGTGCAGGTTTTGTAACGGACTTTTTTTTATAGGTTTTATAATGCAATAAATAAATAATGCCATATATTTTATTTCATGTTATTTAAAAACCTCGCTAAAGGGTTAATACATTTTAAAAATAGCTACAATGATTATACAGATTGGTTATTTCACCTCTGATTTCAACTCCAGTCGTTGATCTTCTTTTTAATTATATAATTTAAAGAATTAAAAAAACTAAGTGTCAAGATGAACCGTTCAACGTAGAT
Source organism: Thera obeliscata (assembly GCA_947578465.1). Taxonomy (NCBI): domain Eukaryota; kingdom Metazoa; phylum Arthropoda; class Insecta; order Lepidoptera; family Geometridae; genus Thera; species Thera obeliscata. The sequence continues at coordinate 12,504,691 of OX387912.1, read as the reverse complement.
GTTCTTCAAATACAATTTTGATTTCCGAAGTACTATTTGCACCATCGATGTAAAAGTCAAGTTAGGAACTATAAGTGACTCGTACGCACACTACAAAAAACACAGGGAAGTCAAAGCAGCTGCTTTGCTACAAAAACTGTCAGAAATGACAGGAAAGTTCTACCGGAACAAACCTCAGTATTAAAATAACCCGGATTTAATTTTGTTAAAAGCTTTGTAAGAACTTGATTTTGTACCAATTGATTGAGTCTTAATTACTTGATTGAGTCTAATAAAATTCATGCAAGGTTTGCATGAATTTTACTTAAACAATACATTAACAAAAGCATCATCAATTTCAGACTGAAGAAGTCTTAGAAATCCCTATACTTTCCCAGGAAGAACAATTCTGAGCCTAATAAATTGAACTGAAATCTAATTAATAACAATGTACAAAAGCTGTACCTACTATTTCAAAAGTTGACGAATTATTAATAAAATTTGGTACATTGCTACGATGATTGCTAATTTTTTTACTCAACGTTATTTTTAATAACTAAAAATGTCTTCTAATATTTTACGCACAGATTTTTTATACCTTTGTTACATGTTATATTTCTAACATTTCTACAGTTGGGGTTTTATTCAAACAAAACTGTTACTTCATGTTTTCAGTAAAACAAAAGCGTGTTTCCGGTTCTAAACAATTAGTTCCATTTTTAAATAAAAAAAGCTTCATGCCGCACAGTGGTTGAAAAGTGTACAGTGTGGAAAAATGGATTCTAAATTTTCACTCGGTTTTGTTTTTAGAAAACAAACGGGAATGAGTCCATTGAGATGACAATGTGTTTATTCTAATTTAAAAAGTACGAACAATGAAAATGTTTAACGAGAACGGTGCATTTATTTACCAGCCAACTCAGAGTTGGAAGTTTGAATTGTATTTTTAATAAACACACTGTAAATACAATTACGGACATATTAAATTTATTTCGTTACTTGAATGGAAGCTGGAACGAAGTTAAACAGCGTCTGACTCGCATCCTGTTCGTTTTTGTTAACAAACGGGCATAGATGCATTCGCTGACATAAACATAACTCGAGAACATATATTACATTATTTATATAATATTGAATAACTTTTACTACTGGCTAATGCAATAATTTAGAGGCATCCACTAACAATATATTTGTATAAAAACGATTACTATTATTGTGACCTACTAAGTGCCGCTACAATGAATAAAACATACTTATTAATTACCTGTACTTGGTTAATTAGCCGACGAGCTAAGCGCTGCTGTTCAAGTCCAACAAAAAGTTTCATCTTATAAAATACAAGGAACACACGCGAGGTCGAATAAAAAAATCAATTACGCAACAATTCCTGTTACACGTTACATCGACAGCATGCAAGATGCATCATTAATAAGTCGATCCTGCCGTTACGTCAGCTGATAGCACAAAAAGCTCGACCTAACATCTGCCGGTCGGCCGTGAATCACCGGCCGGCGCGTGCCGCTACGAAAAAGAAAAAAAAATCAAAAGTGTAAACTCCTGCCGACCGTTATAATCGCTCGCCTCATTGTGGGTGGACTCACGTGCTATTCGGTATCATTTTGAATATGGAACGTTTTTGCACATTTTTGGCGATGATATTCTCGGTTGATGGGGCGCGAGCTTTTGTTTCTTCATTCAAACGTAGCATAACAATGTTTAATGATTTACTTCAATGTAGTGCCTGCTTTGTATTCATGTATTCTTACGTGTAAAAATAGACCTATAAAACAATAGGGCAATTTCATTGGCCTAGTAACAAGGTCTTGCAATAAATTATGTACATTTACCCTGCGATACACAACCAATATTTTACTTTATATGGCGCACATTACAATAAAAGCACAAAAAGCCATAGCATAACAAAGATTAATCCCAAACTTGTTCAATTCAAGTAAACACAATATCAGAGATAAAAATAAAGCAACTTTCAGAGGTAATAAATTCGGCTTAATTTCAAGATGGTGACACATTTTGAGGCCATTATTCAGACTAGCAAAAAAATTGTCGATTAATGTACATAAAGTAAAAATACATTGGACAAAACAAAAAAGACATTAAAATAAAGCGGCAAAGATTTATGGACTTTCTTCATAATGTTTATTGCGGCATTGTCCGCGTAAATTAAAACTACTATTATTTCACAAAGGGAAGAAATTTTGGCATCGATTTTGGTGAAACGACCCACTGTGTTTTACTGCTCTACTGTTAGTGGGCTTTTTATTACTTGACGTTTTGTGCTCATTATTTTGGTTTTATGTTTATTCGTTTCTGACTTCATTAGAATTAGATGGTTTTTTTATGTAAACACGTACTTATGTGTATGTATGAATGAATTGAATACCCCATTTTTTATAAAAAATATAAAATATTTCAGCGAGCACCTATTAATCACAGCTAATGGAAGTCTAGATTTAGGTGCAAAAAAGCGACTAGACTACACTAATTTTATTTATATGCTGACGTCATCCGTAGTGCGAAAACGATTTTAATGTTGGCTTCATGGTACGTTTGTTTTTTTATATATTTTGTGACCAAAAAGAGCGCTGAAATTCTGTAGCTTTATTTTGTGAAGAAGATCGGTAACGAGGGGAAAGTTTTGGGGTAATAAAAAAATAAAAAGACGGTGAAAGTACCTAGGGCGATTAACTTAAAAAAATAATAATAATATTAGGTTCCATAGATTGACAAATTAGCCATTGCTTTTACTCTAGAACATAATATTATGACTAAAATAAAAATGGCTGCTTTGCTTACAAAGTTGTACACCTACACTATAAATAAACATTATAGGCCTGTTATCAACACGATATCGAATCAGCAGCACAAAAGCAACACCTTTTACTACAATGATCTACGAACCGATAAAATCCTAGAGACGCCACACCGCGATCTGATTGGACGAGCCGTGCCACAGATGGAAAACTAGTTTCTATACGTTTTTTGCTGCGTACATCTGTCGTGCACGTTTTGACAGACGCGTGCGTGATAATGTGAACTTATTTCATGAAAGACCGGTGTTCAAATAGACGAAAGCAGCTGAAAGTTTGACTTAGACTTTAAAGGTGTTTGTATATTTATATTTGCAGACATTGATTTTAAAGTTATTGAACTGGCAATCACGGGCACAGATTTTTTTGTAAACAAAGAATTCTTAATATAGGCATGTGTAAAATGCCCATATTTCGAACATTCTAGTGACTAATCCCTTAAAACCTCTAGAGTAGATGTAACCTTTAAAAACCTATAATAAAAGATATAAAACAAGCAAAATGTTAAAAAATAAAATGCTTTTCAACAGAGCTTGGCGCGAAAGTTATCTACTTCTCCACTTAATTTACGATTATAAGTTACAAACTGCGAAGTTACTCGGCCAAATTAGTTTTAAAACAAGCATCGTAAAGCTTCGGGTAGAATCGACTTGGAATAAGGTACCATTTATTTGGTAATGCCTGGAATACACAGACCTACACAATGAACCGACGAAATTATAAAGATCGCGGGTAGTCGGTGGACGGAGAGAACTTGGCATCATTATTTCTAGAAATGTGAAGAGGCTTGGTTCCAGTAGTGGACTTCTTCAGGCTGATGAAAGACTCAACTTCAAAACTTCTTTATTTAGTTGTATACACAATGATCGTTTTAAAACGTCTTAAAACTAGGTGAGTCTAGATGCCAGTTCCACGCGACCAAGCCTAGAAGACCTGGCGGGTTGTTTCAGAAAGAGGTAAATACAGAGGCAAGGGAAAGAAAAACAAGTTGTATACATAGTCAAAGAATGACGCCATTACAGAGTAAAAATCCATAAACTAAGTTACTTTTAGTAACGGTGTGTAGGAATCTCATGTAAAATTTATTTACATAGAATGTGAATTACATATTTGTTCTTGAAGTGCGCTAAATGATCTTTTCACGGGCTATTAATTCCAGTTTTATGTGTTTTATTGTAATTTTATGGTAATACTCTTTTTCTGTCTCGCGATTTTAATTGATAATGATTTTTGGGTGTTTTATCATGTAGGAAAGACGAAAATCCTTTTTAAATGTTATAAAATTAAATATGAAGTGACCTTGGTTGGCGTTCTCGGTCAGAAAATTTGAAGAAAGAGCGTCTTTCATAGAAAATTGGTATTTATTTAGCATATTTATGTTTCACATTATGTAAAAACAAAAAAAATTACAATCCCTGATTTTACAAAATGGCTCCATTTTGTATAGCATCACGACAAAATGGCGGCCGGGGAATAACATGCAAATGAATGCCGCGTTACTTGCGTCACAATAGGATTCACATTTTTTACAACTCGATCTGAATTCAGCGATGTATAAAACATTTGAAATCGAAAGGTATTGACATTGAATTAAAATGTGTAGGTATTGAAGCAGTACAATTACCTACCTGAGTGATCTTGAAAGAGCGTTTGGTTTCACGTTGGGTTTTATTATACCGTTTAACTTTCTGCATAAGCTTAACCGTCTGAATAATATTAATAACCAGGGTAACTTGTGGTTATAAAATTATGGAGGTCTTCGGCTTAAAACTCTATTTCATTTTTAATATTTAGGGATAAATTACTCTGACAGTTACGTGTTTGATTATATAAAACATTTCACCTCAAGTATTTTCAGTGGTTCCTTAATTTCCTTCTATTTACAACGAATTGACTGACGACAGAGAGAGAGAGAAAGAGACTAAGAAAAAGAACCAACCCAGATTTATTTGACTTTTCTATTTTCTCCTGTTTTTGAAGACCAGCGTTAGTTGCTAGCCAACCAACTTTGATGTACCGTTTTGTAGCGTTTTCTAACTCTCTTGTTTGCATGTATATTATGAACCTTAAATTGCTAAGCGTCTGCAAATATACAGGGTTATTCATTATTAGCTGCAAATACTCAGGAATTAGATTCAACAAATAAAATAAAAAATATTTATGAAATGATTTTTTTAAAGTTTTGTTATGAAAATCCCGAGAAAATCGATAAAGAAATCATTGGCGCCTGACCTATTTTGACCTTTGATCCGCGCCCGCGCGCCGTGAGTGACACTCTGCGTTCAGTCACCGCCTGGGTGGGTCATCGACCTGTTCTCCATGGCAATCATTATGCAATAGCCGTAAAGAAATTAATAAAAATAAAATTTTGATACAAAAACTTGAAAATTTTTTTGATCAAATTTAAAAAAAATAATTTCACAAATATTTTTTATTCTATTTGTTGAACCTAATTCCTGAGTATTTGCAGTTAATAATGAATAACCCTGTATACTTTCTTTCTTTTATCATATTACAAGTTTTTTGAACAAGTGTGGCAAAAGGATTTTAAGTGCGCCTTCCTTGATTTTTTGGCAAAAGAAAATTGAATGTTCCTTGACCATTCCTCGATGCTATGTGCTTGTGACGTTTTTGACAAAATTGTGTAAATTTCAAAACCAATACAACGTAAGCTATCTTAGGGTACAATGTCAATGAATTCGTAGTTCAGAGAAGGAGATCTCAGTTCGGGGCGAGTCTAGTTAGTTTGTTCAATGTTTGTCTTACCTTCTTTTCTGTGAGTTTCTCGCATCGTCGCTGTTTGCAGATCTGGTGTGACTTGTCATTCCGGCACGGTGCACAGTCACCACAGTTGTCCTTTCGCTGGCACCCTATGCACTCGCCGCATCGTTTTCTCTTCTTTTTCGTCTAAAAACATAAATTAAAGCATGTATTATCTTTCCAATGTAAATATTAATCTGGACTTTTTTCATAAAATATTTGTACGAGTTTGCATTGGCCGCTAAATTACAATCGCCATAAAACGGTTACCGTTAAGAAAAACATAGGCTATCTAAACTAAACAGAGGATGAACTCCATGTTCTTTGAGTTCATGCCAATAAGATCTTTTCATTGCTCATACTCTGAAAGTAGGTCTGAAGTTGCCTGAGGGGCCCAATTGAAAGTAAAACTTTCAGCCCTAGGGAGAATCGCTTTCTACTGACAGCTGTCAAATTATAAAAAAAAACAAGTTCTATTTTATTCAACCATGTTCCAACTTTCTAAAGTCTTTCTAACTACAAGGAGGTTGTTCAACCAAATTCCAACTTTTTATTCAGCAAGTAGGTTGGAAACCCATTACAACGGTATGAAGTTTAAAAAGTCTAATTAGAGCGCAATGTAAAATTTAAATTTAAATAACATAAATATAGTATTAAATAAATAATATCTTCTAAATTACTACTTTATTAATATATCATCCATGTCAACAATATTTATAAAAAATATGATAAAAATTAGAACTGCCTACTATCCTCGTGTGTTGATCCCTTATACGGCTTAATTATTATATTCGTACTCGTACGTTCAACTATTTTTTTAAAATAACATAGATTTGAGCGAACAATTTACCATTTTTTAAATTATGAAAATGAAAATTTTGGCTGAATAATGCTGGCGAACCGAAGCCGAAGGCCCGCCAGAGAAAAATAAAAAAAAAACCGGGAAGGCGGCAATTCAATCTTCATTTTCACAAATTTTTCTTTCATGTTTTTATTTTTACTTTCCTTGTATTCGTAATGAAAAGCACAGTGTTTACCTCGGATGAAAGTCTTTTAAGTCCCTCAAGCTCCATTGGCGCCCTCGCTACGCTCTGGCGCCAAACCCGTCTCGGGACTCAAAAAACGTGACTTTCAACACTCGGGTAACAATGTACTATTATCTAATGCTTCAACTGTTTCGACATCGCCTTTCAAAGTTAAAGATTTTCAGGGGAATTTTCTATTTTATACAAAAACATTGCACATTCCCAATCAGTTTGTTCTCAATTTGTGAAGTAACGTTTATAAGTAATGGAGAGAGTACTATAAATTATAATTCATTTTTACGAGTATTTCCAGTCACCTATTCGTCCACAACCTGGCTAAGGGTTATATCTGTCGCCATTCCGTTTGCTTGCGTATGCGCTTATTAAAGTTAGATCTCGCGTCACTTGAAAATGAAGCCATCGTTGGCCTGTGACGCATCTCCTTTGTGATAAATGGGCCAATAACGATTCAAGCAATGTTTGAGCGGAATTCTAAGAAATGATTTAAATATCTCTTTGTTTTGTAAAAGGATCATACAAAGAAACGGTAGGAACCAAGACGTAGTTTGATGCCTAATCTTCTAGGCTTAGTCGCGTGGAACTAGCATCTAGATTCACATAGCTTTAAGGCGTTTCAAAGTGATCCTTGTGATACAAATCCTCTTTTAAATTTAGAATCTGTATCTATAAACTTTAACGTTTTAGCGGCGATACGGCATCTTTGGTCTTTCGTCTTAGATGCCAGTGGATGTGCAAAAGTTACGGGGTTTAGCTAATGGTTTCAACGGTTTGTTAACGGTTTGGTAATATAAGGTAAAAGAATGGCCAAATAAATTATTCGGAATCTAATTTCCTGCAAGTAACTTATGTATGCAAATAACTTTAGCATGAACAAGGAATGAAATTCACTACAGTAAAAAATGTAACAGCTGTGATACGGTACGCCATTATCTGGCAGAATTTTATTCGATAGCGTTCGGCTATCTCCGGCTGTCATCGGGCCCATTGGAGCCAACATCGCGGGTCCAACAGCTGACGGATATTTAAATATGGAATTCTATTGAATTTGCTCTATCGCACATTTTTGTGACATTTTACATGAGAAGTTAATTTGGCTTTGAGTAATTTTACGATGAAACGAACGATTATTTATTTGTTAATTATTTTTACTACTAGCATATCATGGTCCACCTGCTGTTAAGTGGCAACCATCATCTAAATATATCAAAACTCTAATAAATTGAACCTTTCCCTGAATAAGAATGAATGAATGAATTAGTAAACCATTTATAATGACGCAAATAGAACGACTAGGTAAATCATACACTTTTTATGCCTTACTTAAAATATCTTCTATCTAGTCAACTGTAATTAACAAGCAAGAATAATATTAAATAAGCGAAAAACTCTAGCAATTTTCCCGGTTAGGCTATCTTGTCTAGTGAACTAGCAAGCAGATGTAAGTTGTTATTAAAAGTATTTTGTACAATTGAAATAGTTGTTAAAGAAAATGTGAGAATACCAGGTGTTACTCTTTTTGTTTTGTTTAGGATCACCAAAAAATTAGCCCGAATCCTCCCATTATTGGGCAAAACCCTCCCTCCCTCCCAATCCCGCCACTCTGTTCTAAGAAATAAAGACAAAAACTAAAATAAGGTTCAATCAAAAAAATATCCTGCCCCGTGCTTATCTACCTCAAAAAATTACCGAAAATGACAATCTATTCATTTACAATTAAATAACCTATAAAGGCTTACAACCTAAAACACTTAACAACGCGTATTAGTTTAAACATTACTTGAAATTATTCCCGTTTTAGTTAGTTCTACACTATGTTTATTTTGAGATGGAGTGAAGATTTTTATAAACCTAGACTTTTTTGGATTGAACTAGATAATAAGATATTTTAGATAGATAAATAATAAAATAAATATTGTGAACACATCAACTATGGGAACCAGATAGCTAATTATAATATTTTTTTTGTAAATACATTCCTAGAATTTAATTTATAACAGATGTTTAGATCCTTGAAAAATATTCACCACGTAGGGCTGCACTAATTTGAATGAATCTCGAAATAAATATAGACCAGAGGTTAATTTGCGAGCGAAGTCACTGTGAAAGCTAGTTTTCAATAGTCTAGTCGTTTTCTATATCTAGTCATACATCAGTTAAAATATTCACAATGTCTTCCGCTTTTCCGTTCGTTCGCCATTTTCAGGAAATGTTTCGCTTCGGATTTTCCCGTTTGACTCATTTCTCTAATGAGTAATGGAAAGTGGTTGTTTTATGAAAATGAGCTTTGTTAGCGATGCCCCAAGGTATAATGTGCGTTCTTCGCGGTGTACGAGTTTTAGTTTTTTCGACATTTTCTTCTTTTTGTCGAAATTCGGGAACTTTCGCTTTCGGAGATCTGAAGCTTTTCAAGCGAGCAGTTTTAATAGATTTCTTGCTTCTACGTATAAATCAAAGCTAAGTATAGCCTACTTGTCATACATTATTATTTTATTTATTTTCTGTTACCTATTATCAATTTAGTTATAAGCATAGACTTTTCACTGCTACCTTCTATGTAACTGACGTTTGGCAAAAATAAATTTCATGTCATTTAATTCCGGTCAATCTAAATTAGTATTTGCAAATATCCTCCATAATTTGGCTGAACAACCATATTTAAAGAAAAAAAAACTTTAGTGGACTCGTACTTATTAGCAATAACGGTACTCCAGTGACTCGGTTTGCGTGAGCCTAATGAGTTGCCGATAGAATCTGCGAGTTTTTTAATAACGGGACTATGGTACTAACAAAGGACCAAAACTCATTTATAATGACTACTCCATATTTTAATAAAGAAGAATTATGAGAAAAAAGAAGAATTATGAGAAGGTGTGCAACTTCAAACCAAAATATAATCCAACGTTGACAACAAAATATTTTTTCTCAGAAATCAATACCTACCTTTTTACCCACCATAGCTAAACCGATAGAAATAAAATTTGGCATTTCCAGAGATAACTTGCAGTTAAAGGAATTATTATTCTTTGGCTTTTACTTTAGCAGTTTTCAAAATTCTACTAGTATAATAATGAAGTAGGAATTTACTATTAAGTTTCAAACAGTATTATTATTATAAAATTTAGGTAAGCATTACGCAGAATGTAAAACCTCCTTCATATAATTAAATAAGACAAGGGTATTTTTAATATAATTATATTGAAATGGTTTATATAGAAATGATGATGATCAGTCATCTGATAATAATCAACCAAGTCATGGCAGCTGGTCAATTGAATTTGCGTAATTTATTAGAAAATTGAGTTATTATTGTAATGTAAGTAATGTAGTTTTGTAATGTAACTTGGGGCTAATTTTGACTACCGATAAATTAATAGTAATTTACATGACTTCAATAAACATTAACAACTAGCTTTTAATTTATCTACTTTTCAGACTTCGGCCCGCTTCCACTCCAAATATTGCTATGCCCTGTACATTAGGGGGCCTATTATGTATATTCACCATTTTTTACTTTAAGACCTCACCATGTAACATAATAATTGCAATAAATAATATGAATATGATATGAGTAATTCATCGGATAAAAATATATCCATCCCTTGTTTAGGCTTGTCAAAAATAAGGACTATCATTTTTATTCGACAAATAGATGGAAAAATCTTACATTGCGACTCGGTTACATCAAGGCGATCTGCGATAACACCGCGATTACATAACAGCGATACAAGCATCGCTATTATGCTAAATTCCAGGCCTTTAGTCTACTATTTATTTTATTCTGTTTTTAACGCTAGAACCAGGCGCGTGGCATTTCATAAAATAAATGTCAGTTCTTGCTAGGAAAAGCCCACTTTTCATAGAGTAGCGGCCACAGTCAAATGACGTAGAAAGTAGATAAATAAATCCATTATTATGAAAAATTAATGCCACGTTTACATTTGCGCTACTCAAATTAGGCTGCACCATCATTAGCGTTTTATAATTTGTTGCTTTTTTCAATTTTGACCCTTATTAACACTAACGTAAAGCTTTTTGAGGTGAAGAAGATCTAAATCTTTACTAGACGATTCAAACTCTTGCTGGAGATTCGAATGAGACTCCACGTGATCGGGTTTTAGGAAATAATATTCTAGTGACATTACGGTCGCTGTATAACGTCCGTAAGGTTTTGTAGAACCATAGACGTTTTAAAATGACACCTTCTTGCAGGTGTTCCTACTAATTATTATGAAGACTACTGTTTAGATATTGTATTATTAGATGGCAATGTGATAATTGTAGATATTTTTTTTTTGAAATGGCTTTTTATTAATACTAGTAGCCATCTTGTAAAGGGCATTCTCATGCAATACTTGAACTCGGTAGATGAAATACCTTACAAAAATGTATACAATATCTTTGGACTTACCAGTGGGTATGAGAGTTTAAAAAAATAGTTATACCCTACGGTATCGATTAGGACATTAATTTGATTTTTCTACGTAGCTGGTTACGAAACTCGGTTACGTACAAGAACTTTAATAATTTTTTGAAGTATTAGTAAAATATGACATTTTATCGAGTATTTTGAGGCCGGAGAGAATAAGCCGGTAAGCTCATGCATTTTCCAAATTTTATTGCCGAACACAGATTCTCGCTACGAGAGAAACAAACGGAAGATGTACCGAAAGGAAAATTGTCTCCTTAGTTACGTTTCTATTTAATTAATTCACAAGTAGCCGTAATACCTATGTAGTAGGCCGTTACGGCGTCTAATTACATTCACTAAAATTTCAAACTCATAAAATTCTCTAAGCAGGACACGCGTAAATCGCCAGACTTTAATTCGTGTTTTAAACGAAGAGGAAGTTAATTTATCGGAGGAGCAAAATCGGCTAACTATTAAATTTATAGCCGCGAAGACAGAGTTCGGCCATTTCGGAAACTCGACGAATAAAAACTGCTCGAGGAATAATAAAAGGTGGAATTACGGGGAAAGTTTCGCTTTTCGGCCGCTTTTGGATACCCACTTTCGGCGTGGAATGAAAATTCGCGGAATTCTCATATCTTTGTACCGATATACTGCGTACAGTCGGCTTTTCTCGATTCCCGCGCGGCTTGTTTACGCAATTCGCCAATTCGCGGGAGGGAGATTAGTTGTCGTTCGCGATTTGATTGTGTTCCCTTTGAACTTGCGGCCATGCCGTTTTATTTTGTTTTAGGCATTCGTTTCGAGGAAATGCGTCGTCTTTGTGCACGTTTTGTTAGGCGATGTCGAAAGGCTTTGAATTAGTTGGGGAGGCGTGCCAATCTTTATGACTCTCCTGAATACGGAAGTGCTAAGAATCAATAGAAGCCTTAGAATTGGGCGCAACTTTTTTCAAATTAGAACTAACCTGCTTTTCGCTGGAGATGTCATCGAGTTCCATAGGACCGGTGTTCATGGGCGGCGCGCCGTGCATCGGCGACTTAAAGCCCGCTGTCGACGATATGGCTGCCACCTGCCCGCTACTCTCCGAGCCCATCTCCATATTCGAGCAGTCGGACTCCGAACTATTTGCTCGCATTTTCCGTCTCTCTTTTTTCCGAAAATCCGATCTCGTTGGAGAGGATCCGCTCCCGAACCCGTTCGTCTTTTTATCATAACCGTTGTCCAGCATCATGGGGTTTTGAAAATTGGTGTGATGTAACCCGTTCGGCGTATACTTGTCTTGTAGTGATTTCATGTCAAAGGGCTCGTTTTTCAAAACGTGCACCACGGTTGGGCTCTGGATGTTCTGAATGATGCTCCCGTTTTGATGGAGCAAAGTCCCGTTCTGGTGAATGATACCATTCTGGGTCGGAAAGGCGTTGATGGTGGCGATGTTGGGTTGGTAGAGCTGGATGTGCCGGTCGTCGATGTACGCCTGCCCCGGTGCCAGCTCCCTCGCCTGCAAGGGCGCCGGTACGATCGGGTAGCTTCTCGCGTTTACCGCGGTCAGCGTATGGAATGTCGTCGCATTGACTGGCGACAGCGTCGTCAGCTGCGACGACGACAAGGGCGTTACTTGCGCCAGCGTGGTGAGGTGCGCTGGCGAGGTGGGAGTTGTCAGTTGCGTGAGCTGGGTTAAATGACTAGGGCTCGCGCTCGGCGTCGGACTCGCCGTGACCGGAACGGGGGTCACACTCGGCAACCCCGTCTCGGGTATAACTGCCGTCTCCGGAAAGGTCTGGAACTGGCTCTGGAAGGACGGCAGCTTGTTCGGGATCGGCTGCAGGGTCACGGACTGGTAGTCGAGAGCCGATGAGAAGCCGGCCCGCAGGATCGCGTCCTTGGAGTTTACGGTGAGCGGCATTGATTCCCAGGGGCGGTATTGCGGCTGGGAAGCGATCACTGAGATGCCGCTGTCTCCGGTGCGTTCATAGTATTCCCAGGCGGGGTCAAGCAGCCGTGCGTCGGCCGTGTGATGTATGATGCGTTGCTCGTTCTCGGCCATGTCGCCGGGCACGCCGGCCGGGGGGTGCGCTCAGCACCTCAGCGGCGTGGGGTCCCGCTCATGACTTGCCGCGGCGATGCCTCATCGCACCGCCCGCTCACTTACAAAAATAAGCTCTAATTCTACTCGTTCTGAACTGCACTGGAACTGTTATTTGTACTCTGCGATCGTCCTCAGTCCACTTCAATTAAAGTTACGGTTATACGGCACACTGGTTTACACTAAACTATTTAACCGACTACTAATAAATTATAAAAATCCTTACACTATAGTTAATAAAATCTTTGGCTGACTCTTTTACAAAATGCTCGAGGATGTTCGTATAACTTCTTAACGATCGATAAATATTTGTGCACTCGTTTGACGATTTCTATTATTTTGGAACGTTTAAATACTGGTCGTTGGTTAAAAATTTCCGAAGGCTTCTTTGTTGTAAATACCGATCACTTCAGACTTAAATTAATTTGTACTGTTTGGATGTTAGCGTATACTATTTACGATAGCTTATCGTTAAAAGGTTAAAAAAATAGTGCTTATGTTTAGATTTTCGAGATGGTAGATATGACTGGAGACTTTGGTTTGATGGGTTTGTGTCATTTGGTGGTTTGCAGCGCATCAGGCGGGCTGGCCACTATTCGTGAGGCCGTCTCCAATCTGAGGACAAAAGGAAATGTTTCAAACGACAATAAAGCCCAATTTGGGAGAGTATTTTCTGGCAAAGTAAATGTAAATTCGGGAAGAGGAAATAAGGGAAGGTAGAAATTGTGAAGTTATGGCAAGCTCGGTGCCGACATGTTTACGGCGGCACACCGCGCACGCGTACCGCGCACGCGCCAAACATGTTTTTGAAAGTGCGAATCGATGCAATTATTGTTTCCAAAAATTTGGCCGTTTTTTTGTTAAGTTTAGAACAAATTTGTATAATTCTGACTGCAGGAAGTTTCCAAAACTATATCAGCACCAGCCTGAAGAGATCCACTCACTGGACATGGCCTCTTTTCTGACTTTATAATAAACCCGATTCGTTGCGGTGTAGCATCATAATATGCTTTCTCATATGTATAAATCTAATTAGTTCTTTGAAGTATGATCGCCTTTGTGACGATGATGAAAGGATAAAAATATAGGCAATAAACACAGGCAAGCTTCATTCATGCAGCAAAAGCACAAACATCGTAGTACAAGTAAAAAAAGTACAGAACTACTGAAAACTCAATGGGTTCAATAATACATACGTATTTTTTTATTTTAAAAATCATTCGGGTCAATTTCCGTCACAAGTAAAGATTTTTGAAAAAGATAAACATGCAGTTAATGTTTGTTTATAAATCGAAGGCATGACTCCTTTCCTTTTCCCTAACTCTCGTGGTTTCAGACTTGACCATCACCGCCCTTCTCAAAAAAACACTCTGTATGTAGCACTCCGTGTTGAAACAAGGTGTCGTAGCGTCTGCGCTGCTGTTACGTAGAGTTTTACGTATCATGCCTGTTTCCCATACGTAGGCAGAGTAGGCACTAGGCAGAGACCATGGGTATTCACTTGCTACGATCGTAACGTAGCTTTCTTGCTTCGTACACTCTCATTAAATCCCTCTTCACTTTTAAGTGTAGCGTGTGCTGTCTTTGAAACTTTTGCTTTTATATTATTGTCTACGTCTCAAGAGTGGCACCACACTGGAACTTCACTACTATTATTACTTTAATTTCAAAAAGAATAATACTAAAAAACGGTAGGAACCAAGTCGTAGTTTGTTGCCTGTTCTTCTAGGCTTGGTCGCGTGCAACTGGCACCTAGACTCACCTAGCTTTAAGACGTTTCAAAGGGATTCTTGTATCGTATTGAATAAACGCTTAATGAATCTTGAATCTTGAATAAAATCCTTCATACTCGTCACTTTGAAGCGTAGCGTCGTGTGCTGTCTTTGAAACTTTTGCTTTTGTATTATTGTCTACGTCCCACTAAGAGTGGCACCACACTGGAACTTCACTACTATTATTACTTTAATTTTCAAAAAGAATAATACAAAAAAAACGGTAGGAACCAAGTCGTAGTTTGTTGCCTGTTCTTCTAGGCATGGTCGCGTCGAACTGGCACCTAGCCTCACCTATAGCTTATGGCCCGAACACACCTAGTTCGCTGGCGGTAGCGATCAGTGAACCGCTGTCAAATATTCGCTGTCTAATCTCAAATCTGACAGCGATGTTTGACAGCGTTTCACTGATCGCTACCGCCAGCGAACTAGGTGTGTTCAGGCCATTAAAGACGTTTCAAAGTGATTCTTGGATTTGAACAGAATAGAGACAATTTTGAATTGATTGATTTGATCATACAAAAAAACCGTAGGATTCAAGTCGAAGTTTGTTGCCTGTTCTTTTAGGCTTGGTCGCGTTGAACTGGCACCTAGACTCACCTAGCTTTAAGACGTTTCAAAGTGATCCTATTGAATAAATACCTATTTTATTTCGATTTTAGGCTAAAACACGTTTTTCCCCAACAAATGCAACATCTGACGGTAGATTCGCAAATCGTTTGCACCATTAACGCCTGATAAAGCCTGATAATCGCGTTGTCATGCCTGTAACGTGACGTCACCACCCCCACCCCGCGACCCCCTAACCTGACCCCGATACCGCGATGCGTGCAACCTTTAGCTTGGAAAGCTGAGGATGAAGACTATAACTATTAATTGTAATTGGTTTGATTGGACAATAAAGACTTGCTGATTGGCTAGATTTACTTCAGTGGACGTGAATTTTATTTCAATGTGATTTAGTAAAATCCTATAAAAACATTTTTTTAACATAATAATAGTCTTGCGTTTGACCGCAATCACATCTGCTGTTAAGGCCACGGCAGTGTGTACGCATGTATGCAAAACTGATCGCCATCGCAGATCGCCACTCTTATTTTCAAATGAAGACCTTCGTTTTCAATGACGGATACCATAAAGTTAAAACTTTGATACCTATTTCTTCCAGTTTATGATAAGTAAGCGCTTGGACATTCCTATATACAAATATATGTTTACCTGTCATCCTGGACTTTTAACCAGCCAAATCTGAAATTCCCACAATTGTATAAAGTTCGTCAATAAAAGGAAACTCTTTAGTTTAGTCGCACTATCCTATACCGATGTAAACATACTATTAATAGAAGGGTATGTGTGCTATGCTACGCTCTATTTCTGTTAAACTATTTTAAGGGCTGACTATTTTTGAAATGTTTCAATTTAAAACGTTTCTATTTTCTCTGATACTGATGCTAATAGACAGATTTATTTATAAAGATTTATTTTCAGATTCAGGACATTTATTATTAGTTTATTTTATTGACAGCGTGATAAATATATGAGCCAAAGTTTGATCTTTTTATAAGCTTTGTTGATGAGGATGTAACGACTTTTTTTAATAATAATAATAATAATAATAATTCTGATTCCGTGTTTCGTTTTATCTAGCCAGGAGGTATTTTGCTCCATTTGGGCACGATGTAGGTACTCGTAGGTACTATAATTTCAGTCCCATCTAGGACATTGACAACTAGTATTTCGAAAGGCCTTACATCAAAAGAAATGCCTTTTGTTTCGTGTACAAAGCGAGAGTAAATTGCAACACGCTCGTTTCGACTTTTTCGCTTCCCCTCGAGTAGGTACCTCGCCAGATTTACCTTAGGGAATGGGAAATGATTTCTGAAGTTTCACTATGCTATAGCGCGCATAATCTTTTACCAAAAAAATGAACAAAACAAAATTATACTTCAATTGAATAATAAAGAATCTAATTTAACAGCGGTACTGGCAGGCTGTTCTTATTTCCTTACTATCGAAAAGATAAAGAAATACAACTAGAAAAAGGAACAACCAAGGAGGTAAGTCAAAAATTGCTGGGTATGTTTTCAGTTCCAAATTTAAAACCACTGTGATCATTAAAAAAACTATCCACATTGCGTCATCCATCGCATCGCTGCAAACAAAGGAGCGATCAAAACGTCCCGGCTGTAATCACAGGACCAAACTCTTTGTGTGTCCACAAAGAAGGATCGGTGAAAAAAAATTAAAAGCTCGAATTCGAACGCGCGTTTACAAAGCTTACATGTAATGTGTGCAACGTGCATGTGTGCAAGGATAGCGTACGTGTGAGTGGGTGTCAGTGTGTGCTCGGAACGCGATATTATCTGGGTCTCGGTTGTCAAGGGCAACCCTACAACCGCTGCAGCGAAAGCATTGCGCTTTAAGCTCTGCCTTGTAATTACAGCTTATTTTTAGCATCGGATGTTGTCGCTTTTTTGTAACGGAGCGATTCGAGCGCAGTGTTTAGATGTCGCTCGGATATCCTTGGAGAATCCAGGCCTACATGTTTTTGATGAACGCAAATCATCGCTTTGTAGAGCTTTCCACGAATCAATTACCTATGACGCTTACATTGTGTTCGTTGTCTTTTGTTTCAATCCTTTGTTATCGCGTTCATCATCTTCGGCCTTTGTAAGAATGGATATAAGAATAGACATTTTCTTCGGGTTTATTCATTTCTAGATACTCACCAACAAACTTCTCTTCTATCTTTCTTTAGAGAAATATAAATTTTACTGGATATTACATTCACAATAAAATAAATTGATCATAGCATTTGATAAAGTTTTTATAACTCCAGCTGTTGAGCTGTGTACAGAGTACATCCGGCGCTTGCGCATATTACCTGCACCGGAAACTGATATCTTGGTCATAGTGATTATTCTGATAGCAATCTATTGATAAATGTATCAACTTCTTAGGCTTCTTACGTCTCAATCAATTTAACTTGACAGGACAGGAATTTGTGCGCTTTAAATTTGTAATTATTGATACAGTCATTATAATAGAATAATTTGTTTCTCAGCGTGCAGCTTTGTCATATCATAAAAACTTAAATTTTACCCACAGATTTAAGCTTTTCTTGTACTAAAAAAAAAACTCGATAAAACACGCATAGTACTTATTACAATAGTACATTGTTACCCGAGTGTTGAAAGTCACGTTTTTTGAGTCCCGAGACGGGTTTGGCGCCAGAGCGTAGCGAGGGCGCCAATGGAGCTTGAGGGACTTAAAAGACTTTCATCCGAGGTAAACACTGTGCTTTTCATTACGAATACAAGGAAAGTAAAAATAAAAACATGAAAGAAAAATTTGTGAAAATGAAGATTGAATTGCCGCCTTCCCGGTTTTTTTTTTATTTTTCTCTGGCGGGCCTTCGGCTTCGGTTCGCCAGCATTATTCAGCCAAAATGTTCATTTTCATAATTAAAAAAATGGTAAATTGTTTGCTCAAATCTATGTTATTTTAAAGAAATAGTTGAACGTACGAGTACGAATATAATAATTAAGCCGTATAAGGAATCAACACACGAGGATAGTAGGCAGTGCTAATTTTTATCATATTTTTTATAAATATTGTTGACATGGATGATATATTAATAAAGTAATTTAGAAGATATATTATTTATTTAATACTATCTTTATGTTATTTAAATTTAAATTTTACATTGCGCTCTAATTAGACTTTTTAAACTTCATACCGTTGTAATGGGTTTCCAACCTACTTACTGAATAAAAAGTTGGAATTTGGTTGAACAACCTCCTTGCTGTTAGAAAGACTATAGAAAGTTGGAACATGGTTGAATAAAATAGAACTTGTTTTTTTTTATAATTTGACAGCTGTCAGTAGAAAGCGATTCTCCCTAGGGCTGAAAGTTTTACTTTCAATTAGGCCCCTCAGGCAACTTCAGACCTACTTTCAGAGTATGAGCAATGAAAATGGTATTTATATTATAGGAGAGCGCTTTAAATTTGTAATTATTAACCCATTTCAGCATTTATTTTATTTAATCATTAAAATTACGAGATATAATAAATGATACAGTCATTATATATAGAATAACTCGTTTCTTAGCATGCAGCTTTGTCATATATTAGTGCAGATATTAGTTGGACGAAAGTAACTACCCACAACACAGGTTCTCCTAGGGTGGGAGTTAGCGTACTTACGCATTAAATATTGTACTACCCATCATGTTTAGTATGTACCTGCTAGTTTAATGTTGTACCACTTTTGTATCATTGATGTTTGTTATCAAATAAATCTTTTTAAATCTATATCATAAAAACTTAAATTTTACCCACAGATTTAAGCTTTTCTTGTACCATACTTTAAAAAAAATGATAAAACACACATAGTAGTTCTTTATAATATAAGAGAGATTATTTATATTCAATTCTTCATCCAGTTGATCTTAAGGATCAAAAAGTATCATTTGTTTGACATCAACGACATTACCATCCTCTATTTTGTTACGTTTTAGAGTTTATTTTTGTATTCTTTTCTATCCTTCAGCACTAACAATATAATAGGGATGTAAAATAATGGGAACCGCCATTGAATCCGCGTCATAGTTACCGGCAATCAAGCTGATGTACGTATCCTGTTCTCTATATCATTACACTAGTGTTTGATAGGAGACTGTGATACAAAATCTAAACTGTTACTTTATGTTTTACTAGCGGCCTGTCCCGGCTTTGCACGGGTGAACATTTATTTTTTAACACATAAATATAACCTATGTTACTCAGGGTGAATGTACCTTTCCAATAGTGAAATAATTTTTGAAATCGGCACAGTGGTTTTTGAGTTTATTCATTACAAACATACTAGGTCTTGGGTTATTTGTAACTGAATATAATTAAAATATATCGCATAATTTTGTTCGTTATATTCATGTCGTTACAATATATTTTCAATTAAATACAATATTCCATTTTCATAAACGGATCCGTATCATCGTAAATAGTTACAGATTTATTTATTTATTCATTTTCTCATGACCATAACCGATCTTTCTTCATGTTTCTTCCTTAAAGTTCCTCCTTCCTCCAGTTGCTAAGATATTCGTTTCATTGTTTGGTTGTAAAACTATTTTATTGTGAAATCATAAAATAATCATAACCTTTATGATATTATGGCTTCGCAAGCCTTCTTATATTCATTTTGTCTTTTCAACAGCCACTATTAGCTTTTTAAAGAAAATTGCATGCACTAGTTTTAGTAAAGCGTGACTAAAAATTTTGATTTTGCTAGAGTATAATTGAAATTATCCGTGCATTATTTTAGGTTAGTAAAAAAAATATACATAGGGTACTTCAATATTTAAAAGCCGAAATTATTTGAATGAAAATAATTTAACTTGTGCGCATCTATCTTAGGCCCAGATTCATAGACCGCACTTTGACTTTACTTTGATGGAAAGTTCTACTTTCAACCAAAAATATATTTCATAGTTCTGTCAAGCTCTTCTTTATTCAAAATGTTGAAGGTAAACTTCGATAAACAAAGCTTACTTTGCGAAGACTCCTTTGCTATAAAGCAAAGTCACGACTGTGAATCTTGGCCTTAGAATCAAAACTCTCTAGTTCCTAGTTCACGACAATGTGAATGTGATAGCCCAAGAATATCCCGATATAGAGTTACGTCCCATCCATTGAGGCACTCGAATTGAGCTGAATAGAGACGCAGATGTGGCGTTTTTTACTGCCATCTTTCCCACACTACCACTTTTTTGATGCCTTAACACTCAAACCCAACCCGCTGCACTTTCTAAAATCTAGCGTCACACGACTTTGATTCCTATCTCTGTAACAATAAAGACTTTAGAATTTGATTTGGGTAGTTTTTAAATGTAAAACGTTGTTGGTTGATACAGTTTTGTGAAGAGTTTTTGTGCTCACGTCTGTCTTTGCTATCGGATGCGACATCGGAAATCGAGCGTTTTTTTGTACTTACGCCTAGGCATTATGGAATTGTTTGAAGGAAGTCACATGTGGGTTACTTTGATTGTATGATTTAGTATTGTTTCCTTTCTAATTTGATGCCACTGGCACTACATCACCCATTTTATTCAGCTTGTTTTTAGTTTAAGTAAGTACTGAATTAGTTTTTTTATAAATTCCTAGACGTGAATGCTAGTTTTACAACATGGAAACTTTTATATTGAAATTCTTCAAAACGATCTCGTGTAATCGCTGTAGTGAAACTCAAACAAGATGTTATTGACTCCTAAAGTTTTCAACTACTTAATAGAACCGATTCTTCAATAATTTTAATATAAAAGGTCCGATTAAAAGATTGGCAAAGTTTTAAACATTGAGAAGCGGGCGTTCACCGCTACGTATCCAACCCCCAACCCTCGCCAAATAAAATATCAGCCACAATTACATTTCAACAGAACTTTTCGCTATACACTGGCTGTTTAAACTTTGGCCAGACGAAAGCGAGAGTGCCCGACTAGCTATGTTTGATATGAAACCTGAAAGGGCCTCGTATTCTCGCAAGTTGGGAGCAATAAGAAGAGGATTATCCTACAGATAAAGTATGAATCAACTTATGATATTACTTGTGGCAATAATCGGTATATTTGGAGGTACAGACGGATAAGACGTTTGATCTTGGGACTAAGACTTTTGGACAACATTGATATTTTAAATATTGCTTTTGGTATGTACTTTACTGTCTTTATTGGAATGTCCATCATAATAAGTGTCATCAGACAGCAAAAAGACATGCGTTTCGATAAGAAAAACCCAAAAAACACCAGGGCCCTGTTTAATAAAGCTGACAATTCGACATATGTCACAAAGCGACAAAATTGTGGAATTGTCGTGCTTAGGCTATTAATAAAAGTGAAAAATATGTCACAAAAGCGCGACAACTCCACAATTTTGTCACTTTTTGACATTATATGTCGAATTGTCAGCTTTATTAAATAGGGGCCTGAGAACAGACAAGACGGACTGAATCACGATCATAAACAAGCCGTGACAAATCGACATCTCAACAAATCATAATTGCTACCAATGTGCTAAAGGAAACATAACTCGCCCGTTCAACTAAAAAGGAAGCCACTGCGTTGCACAATCCGTGCGTTCTAGCTGTACTGAGCGGTCCTCGTACGGTTGAAATTGGCCAATTTGTTTATTTGTTTTCATTGGCCTGACTGAACTTGAATCCCCATTATCGCATTCACGGGAGGAAGGCGTATTTATTCGATTATCCGTGGGACCGGGATCTTTGAACGATGTGCTGAACGATTTATCTTTTGGTGTAATACTTCTTTCTACATGACCTCTTGATTGATGACCTCTTTAAGAACAACATTAAAGTTTGTTCTGGGGTAGTCTTCAAATAACCATTTCTAAAGATTATCGAATTTTACATATTTTTTAAGTTTCAATCATACTTATCTAATCAATCTATAGTGTTTAGCTTAAAAATAAGTTATTATTAACATATATAGATTACAGGCATTTCAATAGGTTTCATTCGACTATTTGGTAGGTAATTCGTTTTGAATCCAGTTGAATTATTTGTGTTTAAATGTTCTGGCAAATATTAATGACCACCATGAATCATCATTATAAATGTTGGTGAAATTACATTAATTAACTTTATCTCATATAAAGGCCTGCGCACATCCAGGCGATGTCGATGGCGATTAATGAAACGCCGTCAAATATCGCTGTCATATTTGACAGCGTTTCACTGATCGCTATCGCAGATCGCTTAAATGTGCGCAAGGCTTAAAACGTATACAATTGACTTCTACTTTGAGTTTCTCAAATATTTTGACATGCAAGAAATATCTGTATTACTGTTTCGAGTTTTTAACAGTTTTAAGTCGTTTTAGACTTATTATATGACTTATTTCATGCAATTTTCACCGCTATAATTAAGGGTTAAACTACGTGACATCATGCACATTAACACAGGGACGAACGGGGCAGACAGACAGGGTGGTGCGTCATCGCATGCCAGTATCCTCGTGCACCAGACTCTCCACCTATGGATCCTCTAAGTTGATCTACAGCAACCACGTGCGTGACGCATGCCTTCATCTACCCTTTACAATACTTTCAGATCTTCAATGGGAATCCTATTGGTACCAAAGCTCTGAAGATTCCAATGATAATTTCAAAAAGCTTCTAACTAAAAGCCTTTTGGAATCTGACTACTGAAGCTGTTAATCATAAAGTTAAGTTGACAAACTGACTACAAATTATACATTCAAAACAACAGGCTAGGATTCGCGAAAGCACACAACGAAAGCTGCGGCGGAAGCACGCAAGGCACACCGGACCTCGCTTCACGCTCTACCGCCACCGCTGCTCTATATACATAGGTACCTCTAACTATAACAATCCACAAGAGGAAGCGTCTATTCCACTACTCATCAAAACACTTTGCACACTTCAAAACTTTCGTCTCGCGAATTCCGTACCTTCTCCGGTCTCTTGATCCATCCGCGCCTCCTTTTTTTCTTCGTCTCACCGCCTCGGAAACGAAACGGTCCGAAGGACGCGAGCGAAAAATAAACAAAAAGGGAACGGTGAGTTCGCGATCGCGTCAGTAGTGCGCGTGTCGCGTCGCGCGGCGCGGAGGTCTGGCGCGCGTGTGTGCGCGGCGGCTGTCGGCGGCGGACTGGCGCGCGCGGCGTCGCAGCTGCCGCGGCCTGCGCCTCCGCCAATGGCGGGCCAGCGCGGTCACGTGACGCACCCCGCGCCCGCGGACGCTTGTTTACAAATAATAATAATACGCCGCGGCCGGTGTGGCGCCGCCCGCTCCGTAGCGCTACGAGCTACGCACAGCTGTCGTTGCATTTGGCGGGATTCGATTCGGAACGAACACAGGAACGCTCGCTGGAAGCTTCGATCTGTTTACTCGAAGCTTTCGCGGCGTTTTATCGATCGGTACGCAACTTTGCTATGCGTTTGGGCGAAAATGCGCGTAAGTTAGAACGAGAGTTTCAAACTTTTCGAAGCCGGGTTTGGTCGCTGTTGCTTTAATTTGGACATAAATTGTGCTGCAGAAAACCCGTTTTACACAATAATAAGATGAAGTTCATAGATTTGCTTTTCGTAGCAATTAAAAGGTGACCTAAAGTCAATTGAAAGCAAATTCACTGCAGGAAGATTATCAAACTACAATTGAAGGGGTTAGTGCATAACAATATTATCAAACAATTTCCACTAAGAGGGTGAAGTCCCCATTTGGCGACAGGTTGTCGTTTCCGATTGTTTTGCTGAGGATGTAAGGTGCGAAGAGGGCTGGGGCCGCAGCCAGCCCCAGTGCATAGGACTCAACACCGTCCCCTCGATGCGGCGCTGTGCTGCCAGATCCATCTCAATTTAGCTGAATTTAGCCACAATTTTTACTGTGCAACCCCTTTTTGACGTTCAACTGTTGGAAAAACATAAATTACGTGAGACACCTCAGAGTCAGAAGGACCTATAGCCTTCTTAGCTTACATCCTAAAAAAAAAAAACAAGGAGAAGAAAAAACATTGAAATTTACTAAAACTAAAAAAAATACTGCATTCTTCAGAGAGCCAAAAAAATTACAGGGTCAATTTCTTCAGCATTACAAAATTACCTCAGTTCATGAAATTATTTAAGGATGACACCCTTACTTGAAAAATCACTTAAAACGCGTCTCTCAGACGTTCTGCTAGAGTTATAACTTATGTTGTCTGAAAGTATCCTTCGACAGCGAATAACAGCCTCTAAAATCTGGCAATAACACGGTAAGCGAGTATCAGATTTAGCGATGCCCCATGGTAGCCCACTTGACGGACTCATTTCAATTGATCCCTTTGCCTATCCCTGCCTGACCTCCACAGGTGATTTGCCCTACATTTCAGTTTTAACCCTATGCAAAAAAGTAAAAAAGCAACCCTTATGACCTATTCTGAATGACTTTTAGGGACAATTTTTATCTTTGCCTCTATCACAGACTGGAACGAGATACTGCTGACTACTACTGATATGTTACCTACTTATTAGTTAGTGTAATGGGTTCCAAGACCGTTCTAATTAATTAAGTTCTTTGCATGTACTGTATTATGTATTATCTAAGCTCTTTGATGTTAATGTCGACTTACGGTGTTCACAGTTTTTGTATCCGTGAAAACCTTTAATTGGCTCTCTCGTTTCTATACTATGAATGTAACTAGTTATTTCTTGCTGTTGGTTTTCCAATAAATAAATAAATAAATTAAATTAAATTACCTGCAAATGTTTCAAAATTGTATAAATGCAATTGTGCCACATAGTTTTCCCTGTCACTGAATTTGATTGCATACGAATGGGGAACATTTTATTTGAATAAAATGTAAAAGCTTTCCTGACACTAGAAAGTGATCCAACCAGTAGGCCTACCACAAGCTCTGTCTGGCCCTGTCTCTGGCTCTGGTTTTGAGTCTGTGTGACTGATGACTAAATAAATCTTACATTGAAACGTCACACACACAGTATAATGCACTGGTCAGAACTTACACAGAGTCAAAACCAGAGCCAGAGACAGAGCCAGACCTACAGGGCTTGGTATACCAACAGCAAATGCAGTTTGATAACTTTGAGTTTTGACGAGAGTTTTAGTACGAGTTTCGCGTCTATTTTCCTCGCAAGAATGCTCCTATGTTTTATTTGTATTCACTGTTTACAACTGAGCAAATTGCTCTTACTAGAGTTAAATAGTGGCATGTAAAGAGTTGACTGTAAGATGACTATGAGATGACTTTATGATGGCTTACTGATGAAGCTACAGCTAGGCTAGTTTACTTCAGCGACTTCCATAGTGTTATGTCTTACGGCATCCTTCTCTGGGGGAAAGCAGCTGTTATTCAAACTGTATTTGTTTTACAAAAAAGGGCCATACGTGCCATCTATAAAATGAAATCACGAGACTCATTAAGAGAGCGATTTATGGAAATTAATATCCTCACAGTAATTTCACAATATAAATATATATATATATATACAAACTTATTGTACACTCACAAACACATCTGTAGCTTTCAGAAAAAATTTGATTCACATAATTATTAACACTAGAAATAAAAATAAACTTTACATTCCCAAATTTTGTCTGCAGAAGGTAAATGGTTTTTTTATGGGGAACACTGCTACACTTCTATAATACGGAAGTTTAGAGCCTATGTTAAGAATAATCTAATACAAAAAAGCTTACTATACCTACTCTAGATAGCAAGATTAATTAAAAAACTGCGTGGCCCGATGTCCCGGTCACTCTACCCATAGGAAGCTAACATGTAAATTTGGAATGTCTGTACCTAGCTAAAAGTAATGCACTTAGATATCGATACTGTGACGCACTACGAGCCTTCACTATGTATTGTCCAGTTGGTTTTCATTTAAATATAAATAACACACTAAACCCACTAATTCGTTTTGGCTTCTAAACGTTTTTCTTATCACGCAAATACAGCACTCAACAATCTTTATTTTATTTTTTAGAAAAGTTTTAATTCCATGCAATTAAAACAATTGATTCACGACTGTAATTCCTGAACTCGTTATAAAAGTAGATCTCTTGGTGCTTGCGATTCTAGACATCTTTTGACGATCTAAATCTATCTACTAAATCTAGATCTAGAGGTCGAAGACACGTACATATGTATACTACGAGTACATACACTTGGCACGTATCTAGATTTGCAACATTAAATTAATAGGACCCCAAAACACACGAACCAATTCTCGGTAAAAATAATTTTATAACCCTTCAAAACACACGAACAAATTATACCTCAGTGAAAATGGTTCTAAAATTATACCTTACATACATAAACGCTTTAGTTTAAAATATTTAGGTGTAATTCATTGTAAATCGATTGATAGAGCAAAACATAAAGGCGAAAAACGTAGCTTGAATTTCTTGGCAATATAAATTATGTTTACTTATTTTTTTCATGCTATTTGGAGCCTAATTCTCGGGCCGACCGAGATCATTTTGCAATTTTATTTTATTGCTTCTGTTCGAAGAAAGAATGGATGATTTCTTTGAGTAATTCACCGACGACCTCATCGTAGAAGCCTAGACAGCTACGATATACGGAAAACGTAGAACTTTTTCTACGTTTTCCGTATATCGTTCAGGTAGTGTATCGTTGCAGGGTTGTGCTATGCCAATGTGTATTTAAGGGGCATCGAATTGAAATCTCGGTCGGCCCGAGAATTAGGCTCTTGGTTACATGTCCTTATAATTAAGACACAATTCATACATAATCTTCCCTGGGGTAGATTTTTGTAACGTTTTATAAGCATAATATGTACATTTGTATCCCAAAATTGTTTTCTCAGACACATAAACCGATTCGCCGAAAAGAAATTGTTTTCGTTTGAATTCCACGAAGCTATTTCGTGAGGAAATCGTAGCCAAACCTACGGTTTGTGACTCATCGTAGGCAGAGGGTGGCTGGTACTACCTACCTATAATTTTGGTATGAATAGGTATTGAATACACACAGCGTAAGATGACTACTTCTGAAAAACACGGGGACTTTCTCAATCGATATCAGGCAAAAATTTGAAAAAAAAAAACAAATTATAAAATAACAGTTTTGTTATTTTTGAAAAATTCTATCTCTGAATTGAGTTGATGATTTTTAGTTTTATAAATTTATCTCTACAAATAAAATTGAACAGTGATAACCAAAAAGTAATCATAAAATTGGCTAAAATTCGTATCCACAATTTGCACACACTTTATGAATTTCCAACTCTATTCAATATATTAATTAGAGTGATTCATAGATAGGTAGGTATATCAAGAAAAACCCAGTCGGTTCATTTATTAACATGAAGGGTTAGAATAAAATATAATAAAAACTAGGTGATCTAGAGAACATATTTTTCAAACAAGGATCCCTATTACCTAGTCGCTGATGTCCCAAATAAAATTAAATCATTTTTTATTTATTTACACAGTTAGAGGTAGAACCTACTTTTGTAAAAGAAAGTGACGAAAAGTTTTATAAAAAAAAAAGAAACATTGCAAGGCGTGCAAACTTAATTCTTGCATCGCATGGCAGGCACCGATTCCGTCGCCACAAAAGTGCGTAATATCGATTACTCGCTCCCTTGCCTTATAGTGCGTCTCTCTCGCACAACGCACACTTCGCTTTTCGAAAACAATAAAAGCTTAAACGCGAACGCAGCGTAAGCTCGTGGACTTTACGCGGGTAGCGTAACCGCCATTTTGTCGTTTCCTTCGGCGATTTAAGCCCTTTTTTCCCGCCATTCACTTCCCCCGTCGCGGTTGCCATAGTAACCGATCTGTCACACGCACAGAACGTAAAACGCAGGCATTGATTTTTTCCCGCTTCCTCTTTACTTTTACGCGTGTATAGAGAGTTTCGGAGTGAATTTTTATTTTTTTGAAAGCGTCCTCTCTTGGTGTCAATTTTGGCGTTTGATGCTAAGTGCTTTCAATTTTATTGTGCGGGATGTTTGGCTTTTTAAAATGAATTCGTTGTTTCTTATTCGGTTTTGCTTATACTTCGTTCTGTGAGCTTTTTGTTTTATGTGAATTTCACCGATTATTTTAAATTCAAAAATTAAATTACAGTTTATTACTACGGGTTAAGTTTTATCAATCAGCTATCAAACATCAAAATTTATTGAATTTGAAGCCAAACAAATACGTACATGTTTTATAATAATAAATGCAAAGTAAAGCTTCGTAGACCTACAAAAACTGACATCTATCATCGACATTAACAATTTTGGAATTTTCTTATTTATTTTATCATTCCTTGTCGAAGAAAAACTTCAAAAGAAAATGTAGATAAATGCACATCAATCTAAGCTTACGGGGATATTTGTTAAGGTAGGCTCGCCCCTGGGTCCGGGCACAAGGGTTGCTTTGCGTCTTCATCCCCTGCGGATCACCCTTGTTAACTTGATAGAGGAAAATATGTTGCCTTCTGGGGGCAGTTTGTAAGTTACTCATCTGTGGTATAGCCTCTCGTTTGCGAAAGCTCTGAGGCTTCAATTGCAATATTTAGCATATTGCTTATGTAAAATATCAAACACGCGTTTCTCGCCTTTTGTTTATATTTATTGAACGAAATTATTTATTTGCGTGATTTAAGAAGAAATTCTTTGTTAGGCTATGGTTACCTACTACTTAAAATCAGGTGGGCAATGCTTGTTTTAACAGCTAATTGTATAAATGTTATATCAAAGTCAAAGTCAAATATGTATGCCTTTATACCATTCCTAGTAATCACAAGCATCACTTTGAAACGTCTAAAATCTAGGTGAGTCTAGGTGCCTAGGTATATATTTGTGACCATTCCACACAACACTATCAAGTCCAAAACTAAGCAAAGATGAAACGAACCAGATAGCTTTGTTTATCGCATAAATGTTATGCGCGAGGATCGAACTCACGGCCTACATCGCAGAAGGCAGAGCTACCAACTGAAGCCTTGCGTACATCTATAAGCGTTCTGCGGTGGCGATTAGTGAAACGCTGTTAAATGTCGGTGTCATATTTGACAGCGTTTCACTGATCGCACCGCTTGAGATGTAAAGGCCTACGCACATCTAGGCGATGGTGATGGCGATGAGCTGATTGCGTTTCAGGGCTGTCTATAATACCTAAGGACTATAGCATGGGGTTCTTCAAAAAGGGCGTTTTTAAAGTTTTAAAGGGTCGGCAACGCGCTTGTGATGCCTCTGGTATTGCAGGCGTCCATAGGCTACGGTAACCGCTTCCCATCAGGTGGGCCGTATGCTTGTTTGTCAACTTAGTTGTATAAAAAAAAACTTATAAAGGCAGGACCATAAATAAAACAGTTTTTTTCTATTTCATTTGTTTTATTTCAATTTTCAGATTACAAAGGAAGGTGGATGCTCTAAATAAACTCATTCACAGACTGTAGTAGTTAAGGGTAGGTATTTTAATAAACCTAATGTATATACAGGCAGGGTCATAAAATACAACTTTACTTAGTTTTTAATTTTATACATTTTACCTAACAATAGTAGTTGATCTCAGAATGAAAATTCTGAGGTATCACAATAGTTTATATCATATTAAGAATAACACACAATTTGAGCAACATTTTTGACAAAAAACATCAAGAGAATATGTTTGAAAAAACAATGTTGCAAGTTAAAATTAATAAGTGGGTACAGAGAACAACATGGTAATTGTGTTCATTATGTATAGTATTGTTATTAATGTTATTAATGTTATTTCAAAGCATCTAAAGCAACTAAAAACTATAATAAAGTAAATATTGGAAAAACTAGGAATTTACAAAGGCGACTAAAATCTACTTAGCGTCTAGATCTAGCACATATTTACAGAAATCAATAAGGTTTTTTATCTACTAATACTCTGCCTTAGGTACATACTTAGCTTTCATTTTTGTCATGTTTTTGCAACCTATTCTCAGACCAAAGTATTATTTCAGGCAGTGACTCTTACTAGCGCCATCTAGTATCGGGTAGCGGAACCAAAATTCGACAGAACTCGTAAAATCGCAAATAAAGCGTTATTTAGTTTGTGGTAGGTGTGATGATGCATTGGCAACAGCTCGGTATCCAAAAGACGTCCGTATAGAGGTTCTGTCCATTTGCTTGAAGGGCCACGAGTCGCTTCTGTATGTATTTCTGCTCACATTTAGATGTGTATCCAGTAGGGATTGAACATAGGCCACTGCATTCTGTGCCCCTGATGAAAAATAGTTATAAATTAGAAAATATTTGCAATAAATAACATAAAATCATTAAGCGCTAACAATCCGACTCTACAGTATTGGTTCATTGGATACCTCCGAGATGGCGCTGTTTTTACAAACTACATAAGTATAGGTATTATACACTATTACAGTCTCTGGCACGGACATAATTTTTTTGTACGTGTATACAAAAAAAATATAGATCTCAAACAAGAGTAAAAAAATAATGATTTATTTTAATAAAATAAAATAAGAGCCTTATTTTAAGTTTAGCTACTACCTGCTAGGTGGCGCTGCTCTACTAAAAGAGTTGAAAGAGTTTCATCATAGATGCTACGATTGCCTATTTTGATTATTTTGCAATAAGCCACTCATGGCTACAGTCAAAAATTATAGTAGTAAATTTAAGACCTTGACTAGTTATCATGAATGTTTGTCTACTTGCAAATGTCATCATCACATGCATACCTACTCATACTCTTACTCATATTATTTATTGTTATTATTGTGTTACGGTGTGGTCTAAGAGTCAAAAAAATAGTAAATATACATATAAGGAAGTTTAGGGCATAGCATTATTTGGAATAGAAGATCACATCACACACTTGGGTCACAGCACACATGAAAATCTCATCACATATGTGCAAAATTCATCACACGCTAAGTATTAATCTCACCACACAATTACGTACAAATCTCATCACAAACCTTCGTGCTTATCTCGTCACACACTTACTTGCTTATCTCATCACACTTACGTGCTTATCTCATCACACTTACCTGCTAATCTCATCACATTTACGTGCTTATCTCATCACACTTCCTCGCTTATCTCATCACACTAACATGATTATCTCATCTCACTTACTCGCTTAGCTCATCACACTAACATGATTATCTCATCACACTTACGTGCATATCTCATCACACTAACATGATTATCTCATCACACTTACGCGCATATCTCATCACACTAACATGATTATCTCATCACACTTACGTGCATATCTCATCACACTAACATGATTATCTCATCACACTTACGTGCATATCTCGGCGCGCACGAGCTGCGTCATATCGTTAGGCATGTTGACGACGTACTTCCAGCTGCCCTTGTTGTTGAGAGCAGCACGTGGCATCACAAACTCTGTTCGCGATGCGCAGAGGGATTGTCCCCCGCTGGCCTGACGCCGCACCCGCTCCGCTGAGGACTCAGCACTGGAATGAGAAAGGAAACTGTCTATATTCAAAATCACACAGCATCACGGTGAAGGTAAACATCGTAAGGAAATCGGGCGTGTCGTAAAACCTAAAAAAGTTCAAACAACACGCTTGACGTCATGCGAAAAGGGCCCGTCAGCGTCCCACTTGCGAAAACCAGTCCGTACACCAAGTGCGGATGATCAAAGTCAAAGTGGATTTATTTACAGCATTACAGGTACAGGGTTAATGATGATGTTGATGATGAGTTTGCCATTTCCTGGACATGGTCACTGATTCTTTCGAACCAAGTGTGGTGAAAGGTTATTAAGTGCGCTTCAAAGACATGGTAAAGGATGTAGCAGAAACTTCTACAAGCTGATAAGAAAAAAGCTTTCTCACCTAGTAAACCCCAAGGCTATCCTCAACGCCTCAGCACCAGTCAGCGTCCTCTTAGCCGCCGCGTCCACCAGCTCGGCGTTACGTCGCCTTCGCTTCCGAACAGTCGTGGTGCGGGTCGGGAAGGTTACCGACCGTTCCACTGACACGTCGGAGCGGGACGGAGATACGTACCTGGAAGGGGGGAAGGAGAAAGAAGATATCAATTCGGAAGAAAAAAATTAGGGGCCAATCAGAATTAGATTATGGATTTTTATTTGCTCTAAGATCGTCATGCTCATTATTTATCATACTGGAGAAGTCTACTGTTGGACTTAGCCCACTTCTATACATTTCCAGGAACAATGATTATAAGCCTTCCTTATCCACTTCTTCCGATTTCCCGCGCTCACAAAAATGTTATCGGTTCATAGTTCTATTGAGGACCATCTTAATAAATAGATAAAAAACCTGGAACCATGAACAAACACCCCAGAAAAGTGCCCATAGTTCATAAAAGGTTTCGCTTCTAGACTTTCATTTCTATTCAATGTATTTATTTCAAAAAATTGCAAATCCATCAATTTGTTAGTACCACACAGAAATAAAAACTTAAGAAAGCTAAGGCAGTATGTTGGATCTTCAAAAGATGCTTCTTACTGACTGGGCGACGATAAAAGTTTTGCCATGTACCTAGTGACTGAAAAAACTTAGGAAAGCTAAGGCAGTATGTTGGATCTTCAAAAGATGCTTGCTTCTCACTGTGTCACTGACTGGGCGACCAGTAAAAGTTTTGCCATGTAGTGACTGAAGAAGCCTGAATTACTGTCTATTAACATATAAGTTTAGCCAAAAGAGTTACTAGAAAATTGTATTATTTATCTGGAAATAAATGATGTTTATGTTCATTTTATTTTAACCCATCAGTTTCCACGGCCAGCATGCTGTTGGGCTGGTGGTTAATAGCTACTTTGCGGCGTCTGGAACCTTATTCTCGGGCCTATCTCGATCATTTTGCAATTTTATTTTACTGCATCTTTTCGAAGAGAGAATGGATGATTTCCACATCGACGACTTCATCGTAGAAGCCTCGACAGCTACGATATACGGAAAACGTAGAAAAAGTGCGGGGCTGTGCAATGCCACTGTGTATTTAAGGGACATTGAAAAACTCGTTCGGCCCGAGAATCAGGCTCCTGAATAATAGCGAAAAAAAACGTGCACTAAAACCGTTTTGCGTAAACTATTGTAAATTCTTACTTCCACCATTCGCTAGGGTTGTACCGCGTCACTTCGCTCGTTGCTTGCCGGAACCACTCGTTCGTCTCGTAGTTGGGGTAGAAGCTAGGGCTGTCGAAGAAGTTGTTGTATCCATTCCTGAGGACCTGCTGAGTACATGAAGGTCTTAGGCGAAATATTATCTTAATATTTATAATTTTCGGTAATCCTCTCCATCCAAAGGTTGTCTGGAAGAGATCGCTCTTAGCGACAAGGCTGCCCATTGTACCTATATTTGTAATGGTTCTTTTAAATGTATTCTTTTGTGTACAATAAAGTATTAATCTATCTATCTTAATTTCATTCCAGCCAAAGGAATGAAATTGATTGTAGGGAGGTTTTCTCAATTTCTAAGTAACCGGCGTTAATGGTAGTACGCAAAAGTGATCCTTGTGTAACTTTGACTTTGGAAAAAAACATTCATTTATGCATGACATAACTAATAGTCCAACATTATGCTTAGTCAGAGTCCGTTTGGATTGTTTTTTAAGGTTTTTAAATTAGTGTAAGTGCTTGTTTCTCAAATAAATAATTATTATATTTTCTAAGGTTACAACGTTACATTACGTGGGCCACCTGCCTGTTCTATCATTAAGAACCCATAAAATAGTTTTTTAGTAGCATCTCTTATGGTAAAATGATAGCATCCATAAGAAAAATAATCTTGTTTTAAATACTGATAAAATCTGAATCCTAATTTGAATAATTCGTTTTATCTCGAAATAAAACCAGTTTTGGAATAGGTCCAAAACAGTTGCCTACCTGTTCAGAAAAACGACCAAAACCCCAACAAGAGTTTTTACAAATAAACTTTGGTTTTGCTATCCCTATCTAGCTAGCTTGCTATCACCATGGACAAATTTTATATAATTCGTCCATGCTATCACTATCTTGCTACCCTGGCTTGAAAAACAACCCTCGTGTATCCCGGGCTTAAGAGCGGGTCGTGCGAAAATTTGAGATGCGTTTTTAAAAAATTCATAACTAAATAACTAAGTGACATTTTAAAAATCGCAAAAGAACTAATTGTAGACTAAACATTTGAGATTAATTCGCTTAATATCGATTCTATTTAACGCTGACATACGATTTTCATTAGCGTTATATAGAATGTCATGTTAAATAGTATATTTTTTTTACACACTTAAATTCGAATTAATCTCAAATGTATACGATAGATGTATAGTCTACAATTAGTCCTTTTGCGATTTTTAATATGTCACTTTGTTATTTAGTTATGAATTTTTAAAAACGCATCTCAAATTTTCGCACGACCCGCGCTTAAGGTTGTTCGATTCCGATACAAACTGAATTTACACAACTATGGGCAAACAAAGTATAATTGTACACTGAAATAGCTGTAATAGAATTTTACAGTGGTCTTTATTGCCGGCCAGTTATATAAAGTTGGAGAAAACTGTAGGATAACAGAAATATTAATAAAAACCAAAAAAGTAATTTTTTCGTCTTTCTTTCTAACGGGTACTCGGCATTGAATACTTGAATGAGCTTAAAACATATGTCTCAAAATAGTCGTAAAAGTCTGTTAGTTCTTTTTCTAAAGCCTCGACTGCCACGACCAACGGCTGACACTCCAACTTTATATAACTGGCCGGTAATAAGGACGTAAAAGCCTATTACAGCTATTTCAGTGTACATTAATACTTTATTCGCCCATAGTTGTGTAAATTAAGTTTGTATGGAAATCGTACCCCCTTAAGGAAATACTGTCGCTTATAACTGTCAATTTTATCACAGTGATTGTCCGTAAAAATATAAATCTATCCTACCCTTTTATCATAGTTGTAGCCATCTGGCTGCCAGTTGGGCTGGCTGGGCGCGGAGTAGCCATGGTAGCCGAACTTGGAGAAGTTAGCCGCTTGGTACGAATTCACGTTGTACGGCACGGGGTCTACTGGAGACGGTGGCTGCAGGGGCGTCTTGTGAGAGAACAGATTCGTATCTGGAACATATCAAAGGTTTGATCAAAAATTGGTTCAATACAATACAGTAACTGGCGTTTATGAATTTCTATCTACACTTTACTGATAAGAAAGTGAAGTAAGATATAGTGGTAAGTGTAAAAGTGAAGGGTCATAAGAATATAACCGATATTCTTAATATTGTCACAGAGAATCGAACATTAATAATTTAGAATCAAGATGATGCGGACTTTAGCTTAAATATTGGGAAACGCCACAAAAGTAAACCGCTGTTGCTTCTATTGTAGATGATTTGAACAGTGTCTGAAACCACTTTTTTGCTTATGTCCCTGTGTACGGGAAGCTGTAAAGCTTGAGACAAGATTTAAGGTATAATAGGTTACCTAATATAAATAAGCCTTTAGTTAACCGACTTTAAAAACAGCTACTAATCTTACTTACTAAATATAACTAAGCAAAAGTTTGTTCTAATATGAGACCGGCGCGTGGCGGTACATAGGTCGGTTTGTCCTTGGACAAAAGCTTCCAGCGTTTGCCATTTGTTGCGGACCAGGCATGATCTGCGCCACTCCTTAGTAGCTCATCTTCCTGTCGCTTTAACTGCCACCTTCTGTTGCGTCTGAGGCTATCTATACCTAACCATAAAAACACTCACCATGGTTGTATCTGGTGTTAAACTTATTATAATCCTTGGAGTAGTCATTCACCAATGAGATTTGATCCACATGGGGTAGAGAATTGGGTCCGTAGTCGTAAGGGTACTCCGTTTTCTTCGTGGCAGTAAAGTCTTCTCGAATCTCGTCCGAGAGGAGAGTGCGAATGTCGTACTGGCCAGCTTCTATCAGCTGGCGGATTATCTTCCTGGAATTTTTATTTTTATTTATTTTAAAGCCCGGTTTCCACTGCGAAAGGGTAATGTGCGGAAAATGGTTAGGCGGAACGGACTCCTTTTTAATGAAATAGGTTTGCGTTTCCACCAACGAAGAGTTGGTCATTTGATTTCCACTGCAAAATGAAACTGAGATAGAGAAATGAGCGCTACTATATAAATTGTAATTGCGAGTTGAGCGAAGTCCGTAAGTACTCCGCTCCGCTCCCTAGAACTGAGCGAGCTCATTTTCTACTCTTTCTACACGCTCGGCTCTTTCCGTCCGACAATTTGTTGGTGGAAATACAAGTATGCAGTTTGCGTTTGCGAGTTTAACGAAGCCGTTCCGCTCGCGGTGTAAACCGGGCTTTAGCCTTAATTACAGATATATTCCTAAAACTAAACTATATTTTACACTACGACATTGACACTATCATTATCTGTTTGCCCTTTTTTGGCAAAGGCCTCCTCCAAGCTCTTCCACTCTTTCTCTCGCTATCCGCGTCCATGTTTTTCCTGCTGTCTACTTTAACTCATCCTCCCATCTTTTGAATTGTCGCCTGGAATTTATTGTTGATCAAATAAACCTCGAACTATGGATTATGGGAGAAACTAAGAATTAAAAAGAACCGCATCAAAGAGATAAACTGTTAAATGGACAAAACATATTTTTTGCTGGACGTTTGATTGTTTATCGAAGATCAGAATGTGTTACATTGCAATTGATGATTATGAAAGCATTGCTTGACGTCTCCGAAGATACGCCTAAGTTCTGTTTTCGACCCTTCTCATTCAGCCCTTACCAGCATTCGCAGATCTTCGTCATCCCATCTTGGTGGAGGGCATCTTTTTTTCGAATGGACCAAATGCTGGTAATCGTCTGACGTTTCTTACAGCGCTACCGTACATAGTGGCGGAGGGCGTCCTACAAGACGTTTCCACTCAAGCATTTGTTTGATCCAATGATTCATAGTTCTACAAATAAAGCTGCTACTAATTTCTGAGCAGTCTGACAAGTCGGCTTAAAAGTATTACATTATATTATGTAGAGTATGCTTACTCTGGATAAGGCTCCGGGTGCACGCAGTAGGTGAGCCCTGGCTGAGCGCAGGCAGGCGCACGACCCCGTGGTGCGGGTTCGAATCCGCAGTTCTGTCCGTACGGGCAGCTGTAGCCATCACCAACTCGTAACGATGTCCAGATCAGCTGGAAATAAAAGTAACACGTGTAAGAGCTAAGATAATGTAGTGATTTAGAAAAAGTTTCAAGTCAGAATGGAAGAAGAGAACATGTTTTGCCGACCCCACATAAAGTGGGATAAGGATAGGAAGAAGAAGAAGAAGAAGAAGAAGAAGAGTTTGTTTTGAGTCATTCAATTATATATATTTTTTAACCAAAAATAATAGTCGCAGGCCAGTGCGTACTACACATTTTGTTATTTATCAAAACGTAATAAATAAAACTTACAAAACGGTAGTAACGAGAAACTTCTCGTTTGATCTTTATAACCGTTTGAAAGAGTAGCCCGGTAGGCTTGTATAAACCATTCTATTATCAGCCGATTAACAAACTAGCTCGTGGGAACCCGACATTTAAACCATATTTAGCAGATTGCCAAATTTTCATAAGATTTTAGATTTTTCGGCTTATGCCTAAGCGGTGAAAGTGGCCTAAAAATTTAGGTACAATAGATACCATTGAGAGAGCACTGGTGGTCTAGTGGTAGCGGCCCCGCCTTCCGATCCGAAGGTCGTGGGATCAAATCCAGTCGTGTACCAATGAGTTTTTCTGTCGAAAATCTGTCTCTCTATGCTCTATATCTGTCGTTATAATGCACTATGCCAGTACTCTCAAACGGTGAAGGAAAACATCGTGAGGAAACCGTCGTGTCGCAGAACCTAAAAAAGTTCGAGCAACACGTGTCAAGGGTCACGCAAAAAGGGCCCGACAGCGGTCTACTTGCGGAAAAACCAGCCCGCACATCAAGTGCGGATGATGAAAAATTGCCGAAAAATTAGATTGAATAGAAAAATATTTTAATTAGAATTTATGAGTAGGTGTTTCACTATAGAAAAGGTAACTTCTTCTTCTTATCGTGTCACTGATTCTTTCGAACCAAGTGTGGTGAAAGGATTTTAAGGTCACTATAACTCTTAGAATTAGCTTAGAAACCCCAACAAGGGCCAGGATTCCTTAGATTTGTATTATCATGACGATTTTATACTTTATAGTCATTTATAGACTGTGACATTATCAGATACTTTCGATCGAGGTTATTCCGCGTGTGTTGGATTAGACACTCGCTTTCGTTTACGTGCTGTGAATTGTCTAGTAAGATGTCTACTTATCTAGTGCAACTCCTAGATAGTGACCAACTTAGGTTCGTGAAAGTACTTTCCGAAAGGGACTGGGACCTTTAACATCTTTTGGATGTAGCAGCACACTCTGTTCAATAAACTAAAACTAAAAATACTTATCTCGTATTATCACTAACACTTGTTTCTAAGTTACTTTTTAACTAACAAAGTATGGATTTATGCCTGAAATAAATATTTGATTTGAATGATAACAATAATTGTCATTCTAGTTCTAATTCTTACTGAGGTCAGAATAGTTCTGACCTCAATATTAACTTTTACAAAATATCCGCGATTCGTAATATGACGTGCTGCAAGTGTGATTTAGGTCATACGCGGCCCTGATCTGCCGCTGATGCATAGCAAACACAGCTACTTGTGTGGCTTAGTGCAGATGCAATTGATAAGCCTTGGTTACCTTCGACGGAAACCTTATGAGGAGTCTCGATGACAAGCAAAAATGTATCCAGGAAAATAAGGCTGGTAACTGTTCGTCTCATCAGTTTCCAAATCCTTTAAAACTTAACTAAGGGATTGTTTTACGATTAAAGGTCTATCCCCACACATCAGTGACGTGTCAGGGACGGGCCAGGGACGTGTTTCGTCAGGAGTCTAATAAATATCACTGCATACATTGTCTATGAACTCGATCACACACGTCCGTGCTCTTGCCGGCAACGAAGTTTCAGTGTACGGCCACGTCCTTGGCCCGTCCCTGACACGGCACTGATGTGTGGGGATAGACCTTTAGTGTAAACAGTTTTGTTATTGTTGCAAATATTGTAATATCTACCATTATAGTTTTTTTTCTAGGGACCAAGCCGGTAATCATGCGGTAGCGAAGAGTTGAGGCTTTTTCAGCGATCCTAGTGTTATTATTGTCCTACTAAATTAACACCATTTAGCTTTACACTTCATCGTCATCATCAACCTATTGCAGTCCACCGCTGGACATAGGTCTTTCCAATGGCACGCCACTCTTCTGGTTTTTGGCTCTTCCCATGCTGCTACTTGTCGCTCTATTTAGTCTTAGGGCGTCCTACACTACGTTTGCTTATACACGGTCTCCTCTCAAGAACTAGTTTATCCCAGTCATCGGTTTTCCGACAGACATGACCAGCCCAATTCCCCTTCAGTTTGCTAGTTTTTTCTGCTATGTCGACAACTTTGGTACTTTATCGAATGATCTCATTCCGGATCCTGTCTCTGAGAGACTCCGAGCATAGCCCTCGCTCATTATTAAAGATATCAATAAGAAAAGTAGGCCAACCATGAGCTCTGTCTGGCTCTGGTTTTAAGTCTGTGTGAGTGCTCCCAGTGTATACTGTGTGTGTGACGTTTCAGCGTAGGGTTTATTTAGACGTCACTCACACAGACTCAAAACCAGAGCCAGAGACAGAGCCAGACAGAGCTTGTGGTAGGGCTAGAAATATCCAGTGCAAGGTCCCCAAACAATACCATCTCACGATGCAATAATGTCACTTGTCTGTTACTTATACGATGTACCTAATAGAGAGTACTAAAGTGACTAATTGTGCATTACTGTGTCAAGAGCAATATGTAGGTCGATTTGTTCGGTTAAGTGCTTTGATTCGGTACATGGCCGTGGGAAAAAGGAGGAGGTTCAAAGGGACACATCGTTTAGGTATGTACTCTACCTAAGATTGATCTGCAGATCAGAAAGCAGCTCATTTGAGCTGATGTAATGATGCTAATGACGAATGTGGTACCTACTAGACGAGAATTTAAGACGCCGAAATGCCTCTATCATGGCTTGAGTTTAACTGAACCCCGTTTGGGCACTGGGAAATAATGGCCAAATGGTTACCAATGGTTTTTCAGCGTGGCAATGCCGCCAGCGTCTTGGAGACGCTTTCGCTTGGCAGTGATTTGTATCAGTTTAGCTATCTCTAGATCGTTTGTAACGGTCTGAAAATAAATCAGCTGTTTCTTTTGTATACCTTATACATAATGTGTACTTTTTGTAAATACTTGTATTAATTGGAAGTTTATGTACCTACTTAACTAAAATCTTATCTTTTTAGTAATACATGTAGGTATATTTAAATAGGAGGCTCTAAAACTGGAACTCCTTGGCAGAGGCCTTTGCCTAGCAGTGGGACAAAGGCTAGAAAAAAAAAAATACGGGTTGCACTCCGGGAGTGCCGGCAGAAGTGAAAACTTGATTATTAACGTTGAGCATGTTTGATATTTTGGAATGGTTAGGGGGGGCTTGTTTGTTATTTGGCACGCTGTAACATACACGAACATTCGCGCAAGCGCCCTGCGCTGCCTAAACGAAACTGTCTACTCTCCATCCGTCTTACGCTTTTTCGATCAAGTCACGTGATCCTGACGCGAATCAGGTCACGTGATCCTGACGCGAGTTTAAGATTTTATACCCATTACAGAAAGTGCTCAACGCCGCTAAAGAAGTTTTCACTTCAAAAATACACATTCACACAAAAATTTTAATTTCAGTAATTCATTATTGTCACGTTTTCATTATTGCATTCATTACTCTATGGTCGTGTCATACCTAACAATCTATAGAAACGGAATGTATAATTCTATAGATGTTAACTAAATGGTGCTTAGTTCCCATAGTTATCTACGGTACTATTTGTAACAGTCACATAACGATACGTAATACCTTCCGATTTTTTGCAATTGAGGTAACAATTCCCTTACGTCATTACCATCTTCCTGTTATAACTTGGCTAAATAGAAAAGTCACTACATTTGTTGATCGAGTGAGCGAAGCGAACGAAGATCTTATAAACAACTTGGGCAATTTGGCATTTTATGTGCGTATGTATATTGTCTATTCACCTCCTAATTCCAACCAATCGGCAGCAGCCTTGCCGCAAAGGTTTGAATCTTATTGGTTGGAATCAGGAGTTGTCTATGCTCAGTAAACTTCAGCAAACTTGGCGGGAAGGTTGAAACTACGCATCATAGAAGATAAAACGTATAAGTATATTTTATTGTGTTATTAATAAATCATACTTATATTAAATTAATATTTTCAAACCCCCTTCTTGTACACGTACCCACCTCTATTTACACATAAATATCTATCCTTAAAGGTTTGCTGGAAGAGAACTCGTTTTAGGGTTTAGCTCGCCTTGGTACATGTCTTAACTTTAAGTTTTCTAAATGTTGTCTATGTGTGTGTGCAATAAAGAATAAAGAATAAAGAACGTAGGAGCCCCACACCCGATAGACCAACGACAGTAGAAAGAAGACTCTAAATCATTCTTCTTTTGGCATGGAAAGGCTTATTAGCAGTAGGTACAGTGACCTAGCATCATCAGAGATTATAATTCTAGATGGCATGTTTTTCAGTGTTCGATCGAGAAGCGTGGCCAAAAGGTTCGTTTTCGTTTTCGAAAGTGTGTCCTGCATCTAAATAGAGTCAGTTTTTGGCTCTTGCAAGCTGACCTCAAAACGTGAGAAAAATCTCACCTACTTCTAAACACGAAATCTGTAGAAAGCGGTCTCATAAAAAGTGCAATAAACGCAAAATCTGAGTGAAATCTGTGAGATAACATCTGCATCTGCTGAGCATACCAAGTAGGTCCTGGGTACACGCGCAGCATGATAACATCACCAGAATCTACGGGGCTGTTACGTTTCTTTTTTTTATGCCATAGCTGGCTGACGAGCACACGGGCCACCTGATGGAAAGTAGTCACCCTCGCCCATAGAAAACTGCAACACCAGAGGTGGTGCTGATGCGCTCCCGGTCTTTTAAGAACTGATAGACCGGCTTTTTGAGGGACCCCATGTCGAAGTGCCGAGGGAAAACCGCATAAGGTAGTTCATTCCACAACTTACTCGTGCGCGGCAAAAAAGATTTTAGAAGGACCCAGAAGGGCAATGAACGACGTGGTCACTAACCACGGTTGCATTTTTAGATTATAAGCTGAGAGTAGTAGTAGAGCTCTTTATGTGTGGCTCGTCCGGGTGCGGATGCGTACTACCACCATGCCTATTTTTGCCGTGAAGCAGTCTTTCTGTTTGAAGGGTGTGGGTGCCGGTGAAATCAGTAGCACGTGAAGCAAACACCTGTATGCCTCAAGTTAATGGATGTAGGACAGTGCATCGTGAGGGCACGGTCCTGACGTGCGTGATTTACGAGGCAATGTTTTGTTATAGGCGATGGTTACCACTGAATATCAGGTGGGTCATATGCTTGTTCTGTCAGTAAGCTGCATAAAAAAATATTGTTTTGTGATCACAGCAATCTATAGACGGTCAAAGGATCGCATT
The DNA here is from genome assembly GCA_947578465.1 of Thera obeliscata. NCBI lineage: Eukaryota > Metazoa > Arthropoda > Insecta > Lepidoptera > Geometridae > Thera > Thera obeliscata. The sequence goes on along the minus strand of OX387912.1, from coordinate 12,461,753 downwards.
GTGTTTCTAGAAAGAAGACCGCCACTAACCACGGTCTTCTTTCTAGATTATAAGCTCAGAGTCTTGTAGCAGCCTATGTCCTCTACATAGGCTGATGGTCAAAAAACAGAAATGATAAATAATGATCCTATTTTTACAACATAAGATGAACAGTTGAACTGGAGGCTGTGAAGAAGGATTTGTTAAGAAGGTTAGAGACCTACGGGCTGACAATGAAAATTATGTGAAAGATCTGTAAAAATTAGGCAAGATATTTTAGCACATAAAAAACTGGAGTTCCATTGTGAGATTTTACCAGGGTAGTTAAGGCAAATCCAATAAAATACTGTGTGGTACTTTGTGCCAGTATCATGCACAGAATATAAATATGGTCCATTTATCAAGAAACATTAGTCCTCCTCATCGATTTCGATGACGGCGACCCCAGCTAAAATTAATATGTATCTTATAAAAACCAACAGTTAGGTATACTTACAATAATTAATTATAAATATTTTATTCATTATCATGCAACCACAATTCATTTCCTGACTTCAACCATTTTATTGTTTACTGATTGCGATTGATACTAAATTAAATATTTAATTTATTAGTAAGAAATCTAGAACCACGCCCGGACAGTCGTGACCAAAATTTGAATAATTAACGAACAATACCTACTTCCGCTTGTTTTGTCAATTTGACAGTTGTCAGTAGTGTCACTTGGTACAGTGATCAAGATCTAGCTAGTAAAAAAAAATAGGCCGTACAGTCGCGCACGAACTAAAGATCAGAATTGAAAATTAACTACGAAGAATATGGTTAGGTTAACCATTAAACAGCCTACCCAAATAAAATTTAATTTCCATCAGGTGTGATGGCAGCCAAATGCTTAGCTTTCAATCATTAAAAAAAACTGTGACAATGACAATAGATTCAGCTCATATCGCACCAATTAGCTAAATTACCGACATTTAAATAGTGTTGCATAACTTGTGTACACGGTTGTCCAGCCTCGTTCTACTTACATAAATTAGTCTACAATAGATCGCGACTGTACTTACAGGCCTGTGGGCTAACTTCCGGTAGGTTTCCTGTTAGTAAATGGGTATTTAGTTTCGTATATTTGCAAGGAAATCAAATATTTTGTACATTTACTTTAAAATAGCGTAAATTTTTGGGGCAGAATTAATGTTAAGCGTATATACTTTACAGAACATACGACATAAGAATGCATTTTTCTTGATTTCTAAAAAACACAATAATTATTTAGATTCTACACTAACCTATCCTACGTCACCTATCCCATGCAAGTTTTACAGTGGGTTTCCAATCTCCTTGGTCTTCTGTGGTCAGAATTTAAATATCGTACTACATAAATAAAGCAAGTTCTGATGCCAAAATAAGGTTCAACCACAGGCTTAAAACTCTATGGCAACATTGGAATCAAAGCTATTTTTTTGAAAGGTTTGGTGTTTTTAGGGTTCCGTAGCCAAATGGCAAAAACGGAACCCTTATAGATTCGTCATGTCTGTCTGTCTGTCTGTCCGGCCGTGTCACAGCCATTTTTCTCCGAAACTATAAAAGCTAGACTGATGAAACTAGGTGAGTAGATGTATTCTGTGAACCGCATTAAGGTTTTTACACAAAAATAGAAAAAAAACTAAAATTTTGGGGGTCCCCATACTTGAAACTGAAACTCAAAAATTTTTTTTTCATCGAACCCATACGTGTGGGGTATCTACGGATAGGTCTTCAAAAATGATGTTGAGGTTTCTAATATCGTTTTTTTCTAAACTGAAAAGTTTGTGCGAGAGACACTTCCAAAGTGGAAAAAAGTTGGTCCCCCCCCTCTAACTTCTAAAATAAGAGAATGATAAAACTAAAAAAAATATATGTTGTACATTACTATGCAAACTTCCAACGATATTTGATTTGAACGAGATCTAGTCAGTAGTTTTTTTTTTATACGTCATAAATCGTAAACCGCAATTTACCTTTCGACGAACTACAAAAACCTTTATATTATGACGTTATTTGATGCTACGGGACCCTTCATGGGCGAGTCCAACTCGCACTTGGCTGCTTTTTTTTTCTTTTGTTTGAAGCGTGACTCTTTTGTTTATTTTTCCCAAAGAGGTAAGGAATTCAGGTAAGGAGTCAGATTTTTTGGACTTTTCATTAAATTTTTGTTTACTTTAGTTTTCCTTGGTGTTTAATTTTTCTTTAAGTTTTCCTTGTACGTTTTATGAACTGGATTGTAGAAAGTGATTGCGCCATGTAACTTGGCACACCTGATTCTGTGCCATGTATTCCATCCGTGTGTTTTAGTCGATTTCAACAAAGTGAAATTATGTTACCACATCTTTCATGGCGTCTATTTCCCATTGTTTAGACTTGTATCAACAGACTAAGCAAACTAATGTTAAGGTACTGTTAGCCGGTTTTGGGAATAGGACATCCCTAGTCGGACCAAGCGACGGGAAACATCACAAAAAAAAGAAACAAGACCAAAAAAAAAAGAAAGAAGAAAGGAAGGAGGAAAAAAGGGAGAATGAAGGTCTTGCGTAGTCGTAATGGTATGCCGTGTAATAAAGTAAAACAGAGTTCTAGGTATATTTAATGGAGATAGTACCTACTTTACAACCTAGATTTATGTATGTTTAGATGTATGTAGGTATAAAAGACAATCAAAAGATAAAATATTTACTTACCTATAATATTTTTACTGATAATATCAGCCATCTAGTTCTTTGCTTTGAGGCTATATAGGTACCTATCTAGCCTATCTAGTACTAGGAAGGTACGGCGTGAAATGACCAAATGACTTCTAATATTGTATCATACAAAACCACCAATGGTTGTGCTAATTTTATTCTTTGAGCTGCATTAATCAAAGTAAAAATATTTGTATGAAATCACTTTGAATAAATAAATGTGATTCATTCACATTACTCATCCATAAAAAAAATTGTGCAGGTGTATGTTTTAATGGGTATCAATTTTGTTAGTCTTATTACTTAAGGCCTATAAGTAAGCCAATCGGTCAAATTCAGAGGTTCCAATCGACGAGGAAGAACATAAAAATGTCGAAAAAAATACTAGGAGCTATTAATGTATTTGGTTATGTAAAGGTTACTAGTTCCCTCTTTGATATTTTAGTTTTAAATATTTAATCTATATTTTAAGAAACGGAAAAAATTTATAAGTCTGTTTAGGAATCAGAAATGGTAAGAAAATTATTTCATTATAATTAAATTTATGAAATTAATCACAAAAAACTGCTGTTTTCTAACATTTGGGACGTCGTGGGAGATTTTCAGCCCCTCATAAGAAAGCCTAATTCGTGAAACCTTATTTCAAAGAACCGTCAAATTAATGTGTCATCAATCCCCGATAAGTCTACTGCTGAACATAGGCCTCCCCTATACATTTCCAGGCAGAACGATTCTGATTTTAAACCATGTACCCATTGTTTAAAAACTGCACGTATTGAGAAGTAAATCTGGCTGCATCAGGCGCCTTAATACACTAAGTAGTTGTGGGTCTTTGACCCGGAATCTATGCAATAGATTATGTCAGTGATAGAGTCCTTTGTCTGTCAATTTTGTGCCAATCTACTGTATATAAAGTAGATAACACTTTATTGTACCTCGAGTATTTATTGTACCTCACAGGAATAGAAAATTATCCGTTTACGTTAATGTAAATAATGCCTAGCGAAGTAAACGTACAATAGTACGTAAAATATACATTATACCTCTCACAAGGGTACCTACTACCTAGGTACTAAGGCTCGGCGCAGATGAGCCACTGGCCACAGCCACACGTAGCTAGTGACATACGTAGGGGCTGTGATTGCATTGCGCGTTTGCGGTGAGTCTCCATAGTGCATGAAATAGCGTGTAAAATGCGTTGGCTGTCTGTGGCTGTATTCAGTGGCCCATTTGCGCCGAGCCTAAGTAAGAATCTTGAGTTGTTACTTGGTACTTACTAAGAGAGCGAGAAAAACTGCCGTGGTTCGGGATCAAAATTAAATCAAATCAAAAGTTTCGTTCTTCCTAAATAAGTTCTTGTCTTTCTTGTGTTTGTCTACTCATTAAGTATTCGCACTGACGGAAGTACTATTTATAGAACTTATGATATATTTATCTTTTCCTATGTAGATAGACACCTTGATTGAACAATCAAGTTCAAAAAAATCGTGTACAATTTTATTACAATTAACTTTTTATTATGCTATTTATTTCCGTACCAAACCTATGACAAACATAAACTGTATCTAATGACCAAAAAAACTGATCTAATTAATTCCTCGTATGACAAATTAAAGGTAGGCGTCGACTAAACAGGCCGTCAAACGTACAAGGTTTTGTGCTCTGTAACTCGAGACAATACTTAGAATTTGCGATCTGTAAAAAATCGCTGCATTTACGAAGGTGTTTATTAAAATAATTTGTAGTATATGATCTTATTGTTAAATAAATCATCTACAATAGATGTGAAGACCTGTTTACTTACTTTAATCTTAATGCATGCTCTGGCGTCCGAAATAAAATTAAGCCATTCCATACCAATTCGATTCCAAACTGTCGTGTTTCCTCTGTTAGATCCTAAGCACTACTAAAAATAGTACAAATATTGGTGAAATTAAAAAATATAGGTATAGCTGTGGTAAAGCTGTCAAGGCTTGCTATCAAGGTTTGCTATCACATCTATTGTTCGCTTACAAACTCTATTAGGTTAGGTTTATCTATAAATGCGAGCGAAATACTAAGAAAGTTTTACTACAAAGTAACGTCAACGTTGTTGGCATTTTAAACAGAGAAAATCTGAGTCCGATTTAGTCGACGCACACCTTTAGAGATATATATCGACACCTGTCAAAACGCATGATTACGTACATATTTATTAGTAAAGGTACTTACACATCTGATTGTAGCCAAAGTTCACCAATAGATAACCGACGGATAGTGGCAGCTATAAAAATATCGTTTTAGAAGTACTGCATGAATACAGGGGACAAAATTATTCCACCTTAAAAAACGACGCCAGCCGCGTATATCTTATAAGCTAGTTCGTTTCAAAATAGGTGTTGCTTTCCTAAATTATTAAAATTTATTTTAAGAATCATTAAAATGCTCTAAAAATGAATTTTTCATTAAAATTTGAGATTGTCAGTAAAATTTGAGAAAATTTGAGTGGTGTATTTTTTGGTGGTAAGCGCGCTGTCTGAAAATCCAGAACTCAGTGCTTCTAACCACAATTGAAGTTTAAAAACTTGAGTAATCGATTTCATGGTCAATCTGCGGAACTGATTTTGGTAAAAATTATTTTAAAATATTATTAATCTGCTCATGAGTGACGAAGTTATGAGAGAGCAAACATAAAAAAAGAGAACTTTTTTATTTGAAGTTTGTTAAAAAAAAAGACGGAAATGTATATAATGCTATACTGATTTACTGAGTCGGTAAACGGTCGATTAGTGTGTTGGTGAACACTAGATGGTATCTGATAGTTGTATATAATTGCGCAGTCCACTAGGAAATCCTTATATACTGATAGCCAAGCACGCCTATTATTGGACAAAAAAATGTCATGACTGCTGACCGTTTTCATCGGCTTTGTCTGAGCATAAGTTATTTATTTGAAGTCTTGAACAAAAAACTCGTTATTCAGGGCGATATAAAAATAACATTACAATCAAATACTTACTTAAAAGTAAAAAAGTAAACAGCATAGTTTACATAAATTTTAGAACAGAAAAATCCATAGGTACACGAATAGATTCGAACCCGCGACCTAGATAATATATTCCAACTTAAGTAAATCGGTATTCAAATGTTATGATGAGTAGTTCAGGTAAATTGATAATAATTGTTTTTCTGAGCACAGGTAACCACTCAACATCTGGTGAACAATCAGCTTATATCGTCAAAGCCATATAATTTATCTTACAAGATTTTGTATCTAAATATATAGATATTCACTTAGGAGTTTTATTAACCGAAATACACAGACTAGTTTAGAGTAAAGCCATTGGGAACAACTAGTTTGTAGATTATAACACAATTAGTGAGTCTAATCGCACCGCCCACACAGGACGGCTCGTGCCTACAAAAGGTATGCAACTTATAAGCAATATTTTATTATTGTTTGTTTACTCGCTAATAAAACATCAAAGATTATGTTTGTGGTTTCGTTATTTATATTACCTATTCTCATAGAAAACAGAATCGCAAGTTAAATGTTTTAAGACCAAACTGGCTTTTAATAATCTGTCTTAGGCCCGTATTCCGAAACAGCGCTTGAGTCTGAGTCGAGCCTCAAGCATAGATTTTATGACAGTTCTCCATTGAAAAGTGTCAAAAATCTGTGCTTGAGGCTCGACTCAGACCTAAGCACTGTTTCAGAATACGGGCCTTAGTCTTTAAGTAAAAGAAAAAAAAAAGCATAAAGTTGAAACTATCAAATACACTATTAGTACTGACGGTTGATCTGACCAAAGACTTGTAAAACTCCCTATGGGTTTCCCACCTCCTTGGTTTTGACCAACAAAGAAAGGCATTCAACCTCCTTAAAATAACAATGATTGTTCGAAATTCAAAGTGATGGAAGTTGTGGGAGGCAATAATGTACGACCCGATAATGCACAGCAGGATAATGTACAGCAGGTTAATGTACACATCGTTATTACGATGCCAGGGTTTGGATTAACGGGGCGTACAATAAAAGGTCGCGAAATAACATGCTGTACAATGTCGTCACGTGTTGTTATTGTACGCCCCGTCATTACGATGCCAGTTAAGCCTCGTGCACACTGTAGCAATTCAATATTGATTTTTGCTGTTTTGTTCTGGCAGCGGATACTTGTATTTGTTCTTGAGACTTTATAGGGCGGATCCGACTTGGATAGGTTAGGTTATGTTAGAACATATAAATAACGCACAAGGCGAGCGAGCATAGCGAGCGTGCCGCGGCAGCGGCCGCCGCAGTGCCAGAAAATGTTTTTTTACATTTACCCCCAAGGGGCTATTCTCTTAAGGAGCAGTATCCATTGACTACAAAAAAAATAAGAAATAATTGAATTGCCTCAGTGTGCATGGGCCCTAATGGCATCCAATTAACATGCTGTACAATAACATCACGTGACAATTTTGTGCACCCAGTTAATTCACAGCCAGTTATTGTACGGCAGGTTAAAACGAATCCAAAAAATGAAAAAAAGTTTCGTTTTAACATGGTGTACAATATCATGCTGTACAATAACTGGACGTACATTAACCGGACCCGAAGTTGTCGATAGACACGCACGACCGTGACCTTGCAACTTTCTCCGCGCACCAGCGTTATGCAACGCCCCAAGGTTGCGGATGGCTCCGTTGCAAGATTAGTCCTCATCTCAAGGCGCTGTCAAATAATGCACTCTTCTTCTTCTTAATTAATGGCATTTGTCTATTTTGGAACAATTTTGCCAGTGAGGATATAAATAAAATAGTTTTTAGTCAAGTCAAGTCAGCCAATAGACAAGTCAAGTCATCATCGTCGCTTTTTTATTCGTTGATGTATAGGTAAGGTATGCTGATTTGTTGATTTACCTACCTGTGAAATACTTACGTGAACATTTTTATTATTACGCAGGTAATAAGTAATTTTTAATATAAAATATTGACGTTGAGCATTTTTATGCAACGCAATATAGACCGAAATTGTGTAAATAAGCAGAACAATTTTAAAATTATCTCAATCAAAATGACAGCAAGAGATAACAATTAATAATTTAAGGTAATCATAATAATTACATCACAGGTGGTGTTGAAGTTTTCGTTAATTCAGGAGAAAGAGCTTTCTCACTGAATAATCAATATTTCAGACCTAGTATGACGAACACAAAAATCAATTAAATTTCATCTTTCAACACTACGTGAAGTGGCCAGTGGCAAACAGTGATGTGGTGACAAAGTTTTAAAATCGATCCACGGCCTTGCATTTCAGAACCACTCGATTACTAGGCGACCGCAGGGGAGTGCTGAGGACTTATAAAACATCGTAGACATATTGCAAAACTTCGCATGATGAACGTTTTTCTCAACAGATAGAATTTCACATATCAAATTGTGCCTAAATTTATTCCGATTAACAGACTGATTGATTAAATTATTAGTAGAAAACATTCATAATTTGGCGCCTAGAATCGTTAGCATAGCATCGTATAGCAATCCTTCTTTCTGTCGAATATTAATCGATTTTGTAATTAGAACAGCATAGACAAGAATAAAAGAAGGCGGAAGTCAAGGCTGGGTCGAATGCATGCCAAATAAAATACTTATACATGGAATCAATTTCGTTCTTTTTTTTATTTAAATTTCGGTTCGCTAATAAATCTGCCCAGTGGTGCATATTTCAAGTAATTACTCGCGTAAATAGCTAATTTATCCTTTGGTGTCTGTTTTTTTCCATGCTGTGTCTGCATTTCATACAAATCGGGATTTTAATAAACCAAGTAATATTTTACAAATACGTTTGTACTATGTACAGTCGCGGTATGAAAATGTTCGTCATCTTAGAGTCGGTTTTCGCTTGCACCAGTGCCTTGATCATGAACACATTTTGACATAATTTATGACGTTAACTTATCGGTGTATTCTGTCTATTCAGTTTCAAAAGGTAGTATGTGTGATCGTGATACGTTGAACAAATCAAGTTGAAAATCGACGAACATTTTCATACCGCCACTATACATACCACTACAAATGACTTCCCTTCAAAACAAGAATGTAAAATAAAAAAAGTGAAACCTACATGGAGGCTCCGAGGGAAGTTGGTTATTTCAAGAATGACAGACGTCAGATACCAAAATGTTGCCCTCCTCAATTTACTTATTTATTTGATTACATAGCTGGAATGTGAACCTATAAATATACTACGGTTTTATATACCCACCCACCTATAATGACGGCAAAATAAGTCCTCTGAAATATTAGGTACATTAGATTGCTTGCGAAAGTCGCAGGGCGTAAATACTAAGTGACATGACAGGCTAAGCACCTACTTATTCAACCGCACTATGACATTGCTTATTATTTAAAGTTATTAGAAGTGCCTACTGCTTTTGCACTCTGAAAAATATTTGTGATTATAAACATGACTTATTACAAAATGTCGAATGCTTCACCGACTCATTGACTTGCGAAAACACAAACATATTTGTACAAAATGCTGTTTTAATGACGTTGCACCAATCTTTTCAAACTGTCGCTGTAGATTAGAGTGACCTTGAGACAAATTCGAACGTTTTGGTGAAAATAATAGAGGATTCTAGGCTTTACTCGTCAATTTATAAGATTTATTGGATAACACTCTTTCATAACAGGAAAATGATGGCAAAAAAGTGATGTGTGTATTCCATCGTACCAGGATAACGAATAACGGTATATAGATGACGAGATATTTATAAGTCAAGCCAACAACTTCGAAAAAACTTTTTGTAATTTTTTTCAAATATGTCGGCACTCTCTAAGTGCCGCTACTTTTTTTCGTCTCGCGTGAGTGATGCATCTGGTGTTGCAAGTGTCCACAGGCTGCGGTTACCACTTTTCTTCAGGTGGGCCGTACGCTTGCTAACATAGTTGTTAAAGAAAAAAACTACAAACAGTCCCAAACATTACAGGTCAGTGGTATTTCGGGTTTTCCGCAATACCTATCATAACTGTTTCACTTGCCTAACGCTTTTCTTAGAACCGTAACTTTGTAATGAGGTAACCTTTCAAACAATAGCATATTGAGAGGTCGAATGGCAAGTCGCAAGGGCGCGTCGCGAAATGTGCGCACGACTGGGGTGGAGGTAGAATGCTTTATTTCTTAAAACATATTTTATAAGTAAATAAGGTGTCAACTGTCTGACAATGGGATCTCCTTGGGAGAAGAAATTATTTTCCAACATTATAAAAAAAATCGTTTAAAGGAGATTGTTTTGAACGATATCTAAAGAAATTGTAATATTATAATCTACTCATACATACCAGTGGCGCGTCTTGGGAGAGACCTACGTCCAGCAGTGGACTAATATAGGTTGATGATGATGATGATGATGATACATACCTATTAAGATATCGTACCGATTATCAAAAAGCTATAAATCTGAGATTACTGAATAAATAAATAGGTAAGTACGGCAATTTTAATATTTATAAAATGTTGATTCTTGCACATTTTGTAAAAAAATACACATAGAGCAAGTTCATGGCTATCGTGCTTCTTATTTTTATTTCGTCACTGTCTTTCGAACAGCGTGCTGGGGGACAGCACATTTGACATTAATGTGGCTGCTACCGTAGCAACGACGAAACGTTCAAGGTCACAAACATATTTCTTACTAACGTCCATTTTGATGTGATATTAAAGCATTTACGATCAACTGTAACATGATACTCATAATAAAGTATCCAACAGCGAAGAATAATTATAAATGTTAGATAAAATATCACATAACATTGTATTGACGTAAAATTTATGTGTTTTGGCAACTCTATTCACAAAATTTTTTCATGGCAACATTTTATCCTTATTTTCCAAAGAGGTAAGAAACTAATGCGGACCAAGGAGTTTCATAAGTCCATGGTATTCTCTCAGAATACTATTCTTTGACTTGATGTAGACAGCTCGATGGCTCGATGGATTCATGGAGTTAATGTCATTGTACCTACGAAACTCGACCTATGCCATCGTCATCACAAGCTCCACCTAGATACCACAGGTTGATGCAACTCTTGCCGAATTCGTCCTAATCTAAAAACCAACCCAAATAGAGTTCATTGACATTCTACAAGGCATTGTAGATGTATCCTTCGTGTTTGAAATCAGATCAAAAGACCTGGGGGCTAATTCTCGGGCCAATCACGATCATTTTGAAATTTTATTTTATTGCTTCTTTTCGAAGGGGGAATGGATAATTTCCTTGAGTAACCCATAAACGACCTCTTCGTAAAAGCCTCGACAGCTACGATATACAGACAACGTACAAAAAGTGCGGGGTTGTGAAAAGAAGCAATAAAATAACATTTCAAAATGATCGAGATCGGCCCGAGAATTAACCCCCTGTTCCTGAGTATTTTGAGTGTACACATGCATTGCGTAGTTTTAATTAGAATCAAATTCTAACTGCATTCATCGGAGGTAATGGGTATGGTTCGATCTGAGAATGCTGTCGAGGTGAGTACATTGCGTGGTCGAAATGAGTTCTAAGTTCAAATAACCGAGCTTCCGCGGTTATGGTGTATGTACAACGCGATATTACCACGACGCGTGTATGGGCGTATGGTTTGGACTCGCGTTTTTACTGATGAATATCGCTGTCAAATTTGACAGCGATATTTGACAGCGTTTCATTGATCGCCAGCGACCTACGTGTGCGCAGGCCCTACGGGACCGTTTTGCAGCTCTTGGCTCTCTATCTCTATTGCATGCATATCGTATAGGTAAGTACCTTAAATTCTACAGCGTCTGTAAATAAATTTTCTTTCTTTGTCTTTTCATTTATTAAAACACGTTCGTTCATCTAGAACGTTGATTAATCTTCATGTAGTTACTTATTTGGTTTTATAAAGTTCACCATTCTTTCGTCAAGAGTGAGTTGCCAGTGAGTTGTGTCTCACATCACATCCTTTGGAGTGAACATTGTTAGTCATACTTATGTTTGTTATGTCGTAGTCTTGGGTTATTTGTCAGCAATTCGTCTCACTCTCCCGCTGGTCAGCTGAAGGACGAATGAGGATAATACAAGGTGTAAAACCGACTACTCTCAAAACTAAAACCAGATTTTTATTAGGTCTCGATCGACAAGCATCACTATTTTTTTTTTTAAATACCTACTCAGTAAGTATGTTTTTCTGGTATCTGAATGACTATGTTTTTTACACCTGATTATTTTTGGCTAGAATTCACGCGCTGTGTGCGATAGTTTGAAACTGACATTAAATAAAATATAGGGTGAGCCGAGCATATACGATTTTTGTGACCTTCGGATTTCGGGAGTACGTCTTTTACAACCTGTTGCAACGCTTGGTGTCACCGATTTTTTGTTCTGCTTATTTGTAAACGTTATATTTATTTATAGGTATTTGTACTATTATATTTGTATATTGTATAGAGCACTGGGTGGTCTAGCAGTCTCAAACGTACCACCCGCATTTACTTATTGAAACAGTAAGACGTGAATGTCTTTTCTTTTGGGCTTGACTACAAAGCCAAGCCCAAAAGAACAGACAGGAAACTTCTAATCGCCAGTTCCACACGGAACTGGCGATTAGAAGACTAAAACCAGACTTTTTTTTATAAATAAATGTAATTGACAATCCACACAAAACTATCTAGCCCCAAACTAAGCGGAACTTGTACTATGGAAACGCAGCTACCTGATACAAAACTTGTATACCTTTTTATTGTTACTACATACTTAGAATACAATATAACACCCATACAGAGAACAAACATTTGCGTTCACCACACAAATATTTGTTCTCGGTGGAGATCGAACCCACGACCACGCCGCAGAAGGCAGAGCTACTACCAACTGAGCTGAGAGGTCATTGTGCATCAGGTGGGGCATAACGGACTCGTGAGCTGATATGGCTAGAGAGAACATGATTTTGCTGCACTTACCAATAGAATAGATCGTAAATGTAAGCTGAGTCGTTTCATTTTTGTTGCCATTTTTCTATACTCTCCGTTGTTTGAATCTGAAACCAATACACGCTCATTTAAAACATAATTTTGTTTAATACGTTGTCGAAATCTTCATTCCAACTGCTCACACTTTGCGCTAAGACCTCAAGCAATGTTGGTTAAAATACCACCAAAATTACAGAAAACTCAAAATAACACCAGAAAAACAGTTAAAATGAAAAATCTAAATTACTGAAAACGAATCCCGTTCAGTTTTAGCAGCCTTGCGCACATCTAAAGGCCTGCGCACACCTATATAGGTCGTCAGCGATCAGCAGCGATATTTGACAACGTTTCATTGATCGCTATCGCCAGCGTATGTATAACATTATAATTACAATAAATAATAATTAATATGGGTACTCGTAGTAAGCATTGTGACTGATGTGATTTAAGTTGTTACATAAATCACATCAGTCAAATAAAAATCCTAAAAATCCTATGGTGTTCCGACGAAATGAAGGAAAAGACGAGATGAAGTTCTAGCTCTACGTAAGGTAGGCCACTAACTTGTTTCATCAGTGCTTATCACATAAAAAGCACTTTAGTCTGTTTGTTTTTTAGGTTTGGCTAAGTAAAATGCTATCCAGGGCCAATACCCTAGTTTAAAATGACCTTCCTAAGGTGTATAACCTTATTAGAAGGTCCAACACAAGGATAAAAAGTGAAAAACGTTTAGAAATAACGTTGTAAGGGCAACAGTTTGGAAACACCATTGATTATGGGTTTCACGTACTCTCGTACTTACTACAACACAATGTGTGCATGCCTATTTCTGCCGTGAAGCAGCATTGCTGTGTTTCGGTTTGAAGGGTGCCGGTGAAATTACTGGGTGAGGCTAAACATCTATGCCTTAAGTTGATGGACGCAAGGCAGTGCATCATAAGGCACGTTCTTGACGTGCGTGACGACGAGGCAATGCTTTACCACTTAACATCGGGTGGGCCATATGCTTGTTCCATCGCTAGTTTTATTAAAAAAAATAAAAAAAAAATCTGTCGTCTCCAGCTAGGCCGTAGCTTTAATCGAACTATTTGGAGGTCCGAGCCTTTGCTTGACCCACCTTGAGATTACAACCCTTGTTTTTGCCCCTAAACGTACCCTTCAGATCGTTTCCCTACCTATATTTCCTCTAATGGCAACACTGCCGTGACGTCACGGTCGGTTACAGATAAAACCGCGCGCCGGCTAGCTGTGGCTTCAGTACGCTTTTGTTTTTTCCCCGATAACGTCGTGTGATCGTTCGTGCAAGCGTAACATAAAGAAAACCCTTCGTTAGAAGATCGTTTAAGGTAAGAATTTTAGTTTTTATTCTAGTTTTAAGAAAATCCCGACTCGGGTCGACGGTTCCAACCTCACCCAGAGATAAGATCTAAGCAAGCTTGGATCAAGGGATTGTAAGTAATTGCGTGTTATAGAAGAGAAATGGACTTGTCTGTGTCTCAACTATGCACCATACTTACGTATAGTAGCGTACCTATTACCTACTAATAATCTACAGACCATCTTGGTCTAAACGGTAACCGCGCACACGCCATTACCCTATTTTGAGCCGACGGCTCGATTGGGCCGACGGCTCGATTGGGCCGACGGCTCGATCGATTGAGCCGACGGCTCGATTAATTGAGCCGACGGCTCGATTGGGCCGACGGCTCGATTAGGCCGACGGCTCGATTGATTGGGCCGACGGCTCGACTTGGGCCGACGGATCGACTGAGCCGACGGCTCGATTGATTGGGCCGACGGCTCGATTGGGCCGACGGCTCGATTGATTGGGCCGACGGCTCGACTGAGCCGACGGCTCGACTTGGAATGAGGATGAGGATCACATAAGATTCAATAAGACGTCTCGTTTCTGGTTTTGAAAAATCCCGACTCGGGTCGACGGCTTCAGCCTCACCCAGAGATAAAACCCAAGCGAGCTTGGACCAAGGGATTCTAAGTAATTGTGGGTTATGGAAGAGAAATGGACCTGTCTGTCTCTCAACTATGCATTACAATTACGTTTAGTAGCGTACCTACTACCTACTAAATAGTCTACAGATCAAAACCTCTTGATCTATACTATACGGTAACTGCGCACACGCCATTACCTTGTTTTGAGCCAACGGCTAAACCAAACATTACCGTCCGGCCCAGCCGACAGGTCAATTTGGTACGTCCATCGAGCCGACGGCTCGACTGAGCCGACGGGTCAATTTGGCACGTCCATCGAGCCGACGGGTCGATTGAGCTGACGGATCAATTTGGCACGACCATCGAGCCGACGGCTCAACCAAACATTACCGTCCGGTCCAGCCGACGGATCAATTAGGCACGTCCATCGAGCCGACGGATCGTTTCAAGAAGATTCGAGATGGTGCCTATAAGAAATGACTTTGTTCTAGTCTAGTGCAGAAGATTATGATCATGTATAAAATTGCTCGCGGCAATTTCATCATAATATATATGATACAAACTTTTGGAAAGCCTGAAAGATAGTGGACCTCCAACGGAGACCTCTGTTAGGCAATCCACCAGATCCAAAATCACTTATAAAGTAAGCTATGACATACGAACCTCATCTATAGCTACCGCTTTCGCTCCGACGGAGCTATCTGAAAAACTTAACCCAGCATAAAGTTAAAACAGTTGGCCGTTCACAAGAACCCATATTTTATGCGCCTTAATCCATGGAAATCCAAGTAGACAAAACTGCTGTCAAATCCACAAAACCTGACATCGTGGCTAAAGCTTCGATAAACAATGAATGGTACTCTTCCAAATAAAATAGAACTGATGTTTGAGGACATGATGAATGCTTCATCTACTATGCTTACTGTGGTAATAAATGAAATTTGAATTGCAAATAATCCTCAAAAAATTATATCGGCTTCTGATTTGGAGATAGCCGAAGCTGACTCCTAATTATCTGAACTAGAGTTAAGCACGTCTGGGAACTATGTGTGCAAGTGCAGATATACTCCTGAAATTTTAACAGACTTGCGGAGTTTTAGCAAGAACAGCTTGCAGAGTGCCTGGATAGAGGATTCGTATGAAATAAGAACGCTTGGTGGATTCAATGGCCAGTACAGGTTGCTGAATATCATGGGCTACTGAACCTATTCATCAGAGAACTTCTTGTGAACATTATTATTATCCGATTTACCAACGCTGTGAAAACGAATTTTAACACCGCAATATAATCGGAAATGCAGGAACTACAAACATTATGGGCATAGAGCTGTCAACAGCTCAATCGGAATCCCTCTTACGTATATTCCAAAAAGGAAAAAACCATCGGGACCCTACAAACTATTTGATCGACCTGAAAGCTTTTACAAATATTTCAAACACAAGAAGTTCACAATCTGACTAATAACCTGTCGTATAACTTAGAAAGTACTGCAACGTAAACTAAACGGTAATAAAGGCTCAACAACGGAAATGGACACAAGCCATGAGTCCATTGACATAAAACACCACTGTTTTCCATTAAAAATTCCACGATATTTCCATACCAAATAACCGGCCTACTTTTTAGTTTAGCCTCGGCTTTACTGACGTTTGCAGGGTTAACGAAAATTTCCAAAATCAAGAAATACTGGTTGTTGCATACTGGGACAACCCTCTTTTGGCAAACCAAAAACCATGCCACAACACCTTGACAACGCGTAGAAACAGCTACTAGATGTCACAAAGCTACCTGCTGCAACAAGCAAAACGTATTTTGGGACGACTAACTTTAATCTTAGCTTTGTGGTGCCTTTATGCAAACTTCAATGCTGTTTTTTACACAGAGACTACATATATTCAATGTCTCGCCTATTCACCGATAACTATAGACAATGATCATTATGACAGACCTATCGGGCATACATACGAGATGGTTTTGGGTTTACTGGCGTCCCAAGCTCAAATCCCGAGAAATTGCAGCCGTATTTAAGTGCAATAGACTATTGTGCCTCCACTGCACTGTAGACTTCTCTAGTGTCAAGGACATAAATACCTTCTGATATAACGGGAATACGGAACTACTAATTCATGGAGAAAATGTAAAAATGCTGCCCAGTTAGTATGGAAAAACTGGATTGGGATAATCACTGCTTGTTTAATGAACATAACCACATCGAATTGTTGTTACTGGTCTGCTTAATACTTTTCACAGTGCACGAAAAGGGGCCTATTTGAGGCATATTTAAAATCTTTTCACTTGGCTCGGAAAAATCTGTGTCACGATAGAAGAAGAAGAAGAATTATTTTTACATTCCACTGAACGTAAATTGTTTCCAATGATTTGTTGATCTATAAGGCTACTAGCATGCGGAAGATAATCTATACCAAAAGAACACTGGATTTATAATCCATTTACATCTCGGAAGAAATTGAATGCCCCTGCATTTCAGATAATCTGTAAGTAGAATACGGCGTTTCCTAATCTTATTGCATTCTGCAAGAAGTGTTCCACGTTGCATAACTCATATCGGTAAACCATTTCAAATTACCGAAAGCTGTATGAATCCTTGACCATCTTTTGGCTCTAAAACAGATTGATAATAATTAATGGGCTAAAGAATCTTGACATCGTATTTTGGGTAAAAAAAAAACTCCTAGAATTGTCACAATTCTACGTATCAGTCCTCTAGGACTTAGATAGCTTTTATTTTATTACTACACTCGAGATGTTGTCTAATAAATTAGTTATCAATAACAAGTTCGATTAAAATAATCTTGCTATAATGAAGCAGGAATTAGTACTATCAGCAGGGTTCAAACTGCGGTAACGGTACAAAATAAAAAATATGTAGGTATGCAAATAATTGCACATTATGTATTAAAATCAAAAGGAAATTGAAGCCTTTAGCAGACTGCTCTCAATCACAATACAATTTTACATAAATTTCTTTATCGAAAAATGATTACATATTATTATTGCGTACTCTGTAAATAAACTGATTTATTTTGAATGTACCTATGTAGGTATGTGGTACGCTTAATTATGTTAATCATAAATGAAACACTGTCGTTGATACAATCATAGTCACAGTACGAACACCGCGCACATTTGCCGGCAGAATCCAAACACGTCTCAAGGTGGGTCAAGCAAAGGCTCGGACCTCCAAATATTACCGTTTTTCCCCCGAAGGGATAAAAACGGATATTTTGAGTCCAGCCGAAGCTTGACCCACCGTAGTTTAATGCCTTGCCGGCAATTAAAAGGTACTGAAGCCACAGCTAGCCGGCGCGCGGTTTTATCTGTAACCGACCGTGACGTCACGGCAGTGTTGCCATTAGAGGAAATATAGGTAGGGAAACGATCTGAAGGGTACGTTTAGGGGCAAAAACAAGGGTTGTAATCTCAAGGTGGGTCAAGCTTCGGCTGGACTCAAAATATCCGTTTTTATCCCTTCGGGGGAAAAACGGTAATATTTACGGTATAAAATAGTACATTGTTACCCGAGTGTTGAAAGTCACGTTTTTTGAGTCCCGAGACGGGTTTGGCGCCAGAGCGTAGCGAGGGCGCCAATGGAGCTTGAGGGACTTAAAAGACTTTCACCCGAGGTAAACACTGTGCTTTTCATTACGAATACAAGGAAAGTAAAAATAAAAACATGAAAGAAAAATTAGTGAAAATGAAGTTTGAATTGCCGCCTTCCCGGTTTTTTTTTCTTTTTCTCTGGCGGGCCTTCGGCTACGGCTCGCCAGCATTATTCAGCCATTATTTTCATTCTTATAAATAAAAAAATGGTAAATTGTTTGCTCAAATCTATGTTATTTTAAATAAATAGTTGTAGCTATATAATATTAATCAAGTAATTTAGAAGATATATTATTTATTTAATACTATCTTTATGTTATTTAAATTTAAATTTTACATTGCGCTCTAATTAGACTATAAAAACTTCTTACCGTTGTAATGGGTTTCCAACCTACTTGCTGAATAAAAAGTTGGAATTTGGTTGAACAACCTCCTTGTAGTTAGAAATACTTTAGAAAGTTGGAACATGGTTGAATAAAATAGAACTTGTTTTTTTTTTATAATTTGACAGCTGTCAGTAGAAAGCGATTCTCCCTAGGGCTGAAAGTTTTACTTTCAATTAGGCCCCTCAGGCTTCAGACCTACTTTCAGAGTATGAGTAACGAAAAATATATTTAATCATGAAAATATATAAATATATTTTAATTTAAAAGATATAATTTAAAAAAAACTTACAATTAAATAAATATTTACAAAATGTACAAAGTACACAAGAAACAGTTGAGCTATCTGCAGACCGTTACAAACGATCTAGAGATAGCTCAACTGATCCAAATCACTGATGAAAATATTATATTTCATGATTAAATATAGCTATGCACTATAACTGAATGATTGACGTCATTGTATCACACAATTTATAATAAATTCATATTATGCTTTGAATAAATTAAAAAGATAATTATGTTTTTTTTTTATGTCAGTATGCTTTTAATTTAAATCCCACGTTTCAACACCTCCCTACCCGATGGACCGACGACGTCATAGACATCGAGGGAAGTCGACGGATAGGGTGTAGAAAATGTAATGGAGGTCCTTGTTCAGTAGTGGACTTCTTTAAGTAAATTAAAGGTAGGTAAAGGAATTTGTAGAGGCACGGTACACACTTCCAAAAGTTCTTAGCCATGCCTTATCCACCACTTTTAGCGTGCGAATATTATTTTAATTTATTGTTATCTACAATTACGTTAATTTTTTGTTTTTTGTGTTTATTTTTTGTGTTTATTTTTTATTTTTTAAGTATGTAATTGTGGTTGTTGAATTAATGATTTTTCTTTCTTTCTCTAGGAACTCAAGATCATAAGCCTTGTGGTAAAAACCATAATTACCTTCCATGAACTTACGGGCAAGGTTTCAAATAATGAGCTCAAGTGAAACAATTATTGAACTTTTTGGGTATTTAATTGCAAATGTCTTGGTCGATAATTTGACTCAAAGCGGCCATGACAAATAAGATGAACTTTGCTCCTTCCTGCATTTCCTTAAAAAGATTACAATTGAAGAAAGGCACCATGACTTTTACTACTACTTTTGACGTGATAACGTCTTATAATTCGATGGAGCTGGCTGCACGCACGAAAAAACGTGACTCATGCGGCGTTACCTCGCTCTGAGGTGTTCCATTTAAGGCTTGAAGTGCAAGCGAGAGCGCGGAACGACCGACAAAGAGGCACAATCGGCCTCCACGTTCAGCGTTCGACATCTGTCTCTCTCCTAATTGAGGGAGCGATGCGTCCGCGTGGACAGCTGTATGACGTTGTCACGTTCAACTATCGTCAGTAAACCGACTTTACAGACAACCGATTTTTTATATTCGTAAAGTACATATTGTCGAATGTCACACTCATTGCTTTTGTTAAAAATGAGTCAAGGGCTAAGAATGTCATTGTCAGGCCATAAATATAAATGTTGTACGTACAGCAGTGTTGTTATTGATACAATAGCCGTAATATACGTTAATCCACGTTTGTTTTTCAAAAAATACGGCAGGCCTTTCAATGCCGTATCAAAGAAAGCAACTAGCTGCAAGTAAAACAAAATGTTTCATACGGCATTTAATTATATACGGCGTTGCAGATTTTCCCATAAGATACGGCAAATCAGAATGTGACATACGGCAGCCCAGATTTGTGTGTGGTGTTAGATTAAAACACAAGAGAGTGCAAATAGTAGTAAAACTCTTTATGTGTGGCTCGGTTGAGGAAACTAATGAAATTGTTTAAATGACAGTAGTAGTAAAGCTCTTTGTGAGAGCCTCGTCCGGAGAAGCCACCACCATGCCTATTTCTGCCGTGAAGCAGCATTACTGTGTTTCGGTTTGAAAGGTGGTGGATGCCAGTGCAATTACTGGCACGTGAAACTGAACGTCTGTATGCATCAAGTTGATTGACGCAGGGTACCGTAGGGTACGTTCCTGACGCGCGTGACCTACGAGGCAATTTTTTGTTACAGGCAATAGTTTCTCCTCAACATCAGGTGGGGTCATATGCTTGTTCCAACAACTTGCATAAAAAACCATATCTGTTCAAATAAAATGAGCGTTACTATTGGAAAATTGAGTAACTACTATATTTAATGACTTAAAAATTAAATGAAAGTACAGTATCGTTGCGCAGGCATCTTTTATCTTTCTATATTACTATACGCAAAAATTGATCCTGGCAGGATTCAAACCCACGCCACTTGCGTCTCAGAATCTGTTGGACCACAGAGGTCACAAGCACAAAAGGATCGTATAGTACTGCAAATTTCTTCATCCACGTTCTAATGGGTTGTAAAGTTTATTATTATTACTAAACATTGCTTTTCCATTCACCCACAATGGACTGAGACGTTCCCACAGTAGTTTACAACTCATAATCTGCATGCTAGAGGCATGTCTATCGGCCTACCACAAGCTCTGTCTGGCTCTGTCTCTGGCTCTGGTTTTGAGTATGCGTGAGTGTTGACTAAATAAATCCTACGTGGAAACGTCACACACACAGTTTAATACACTGATCAGCCTGTCAATTCCAGCAACACGACTGAATGAGTGATCGGTGAATCCGAGTTCCATTTTCAAATTTTTCAAACAAAAATTAACAACTCACATCGATTTACGCGATTGCTTGAGTGATTTGTGTTGCTAGACAGCACTCACACAGACTCAAAACCAGAGACAGAGCCAGACAGAGCTTGTGGTAGGCCTACTGGTTATAATTGTATAAGTAGTTTGAACTGTAAATACCAAGCAAAATTGTATTTATGCCACAAGAGACAAGAGGCTTCATTGCCATTTTCAAATATATTTTTAATGCTTGTGGCGTAATTTACTTGATCATACGATAACTAAAGTTTTTTATGCATTTTGCTGATGGAACAAAAAAAACATTTTTTATATTGGACAATCCATACAACACTATCTAGCCCTAAATTAAGCAGAGCCTGTACTATGGGAACCAGGTTGTTGATATAAGTTTGTATTTGACTGGCCTCCCAGCTCAGTTGGTAGTAGCTCTACCTTCTGCGCTGTAGGTCGTGGGTTCGATCCCCGCCGAGAAAAATATTTGTGTGGTGAATACAGATATTTGTTCTCTGTCTGGGTGTTATATCTATATATATAAATCTTTCGTGTCACAATTTGGAACGCGATAAACTCCGAAACTACTGAACGGATTTCGATAAAATTTTGCAACTACCTATAATATGGTCGGACTTAAAAGATAGGATAGTTTATATTCAATATTTAGGTGTTATTAATTTATAAGAGGCAAAAGTATCGAAATCTATGTCTATCCTTTTCTAACACTAGGGACTTCTCTATGTCTATCCTATTCTATCACTTAAGGATTTTTCTGAAAATTCTTGCCTTTGACGAGAACAAAATGCACATAGACGCTCTAGAATGATCTGGAATAATCAAATTTAAAGTCGGTTAGCATCCGGAATGCTCCCACCCAAACGTTAGTAATCCAGAATTATCTAGAATACTCAATGCAAACGGTTCTGAATTCTAGATTTGGACAAAATGTTCTATAAAATAGTGCCCCTAAACGTTATAGAATGTTCTTTCATCATCATCATCATCAATTGATATCAGTCCACTGCTGGACGTAGGTTCACCTTGAGTAACAAAGGCTATAATATTTGTGTGTTTAAAAAATAAATGTCCACCCGTGCGAAGCCGGGACAGGCAGCTAGTTGTATTATAAGTATGTATTTACAAAAAAAAAATATTATAAGTATTATATCAGCTATCTGGTTCACATAGTACAAGCTCTGCTTAATTTAGAGCTAGATAGTGTTGTGTGGATCGTCTACAATATTTATTTATTATTTATTTATACTTATTAAGCATTTTTTTTTACATATAATTGTACTTAGAACAAAATGTAACACCCAGACAGAAAACAAACATCTGTGTTCGCCACACAAATATTGGTTCTCAGTGGGGATCGAACCCACGTCCTACAGCGCAAACTTCCACATCCACACACTTTAAACCCGAAACATAGCAACGTGGTAGTACTTCCCCGGACCAACCTTTCAGATCTTTACCCTCTCTTAAAATCGGCAGTTGCATCTAGTTTCATATCATCTTGTTTGACATATTTTTTCAATGTTTTTCATAGCTAAGCATTTCGCGCGTCGAGGTGCTAATTTATCATATCCTATGATCTTTGTTTACTGGCCACACACACTTTACAGAAAAATAGTACGGAATTACGGATTAGTGCTGAGCCTATACTCAAATTGATATCGACCAGACGTCTATCGTATTTCTATTTCGAACGATGACATATTGCAGTTCGGACGAAACAAAATATGGTTCTATTATCTAAAAACAAGCGATAGCGATAGTAATATTAGTAAAATTAGTCGTTACTTGTCATACATAAATTTTGACAAAATACCCAGACAGAATGATAGAGAGGACAGAGGGATTACAGATAGTGCAATTCACGAAGACGCGCCGCACCAATTTTCGGTTGAGGGGATCGCAGGGTGCGGGGAGTTTGCTCCGAGCGGCAGTCGCGAACCGTAGTCTATTCATTGTAGTGTGCGTGTGCACTCATAGGTAATTAGTGTGTACCGATAACACTCAAACATTGACGGAAGCTTGCACACATATACCTACTATAAACGGATAGGAGGAATAGTGGAGCGCGCCTTCGTGCATTGCACTATCTGTAACAAATGACTGGTTCTTTCGTCATTAAATCGATATATTTGCTAAAAAATATTTTGACAGCACAGCAGATGACATGTGTTTCATGAAAAAGCAAGTACTTTAAACCGCTACATTCAAAGGTGCGACCTTACAATGACGCGTCTTTCGAGTATCATTCCATCTGAACACCTGCTGGTGCTGTTACTATTGCTTGTTTTAAAGTCAAATAGCCTGAACATCTTTTCAGCAACAAATATTTACAGCTATTGCTATTGCTTATTCTTAAGTAATAACTCCACCGGGTCTTCTCGGCGACAAATGGTAACTAAAAGGTCATGTTACCTAACCTATGGATTTATGACATCTACCTACTACTTTCTATAACGAGTTTAATTAGAAGATTTCTCCCATGTTTGTAATAAATCGGAGAGTCTCGATTGAAATGAGAAGATTTCGGTTATGGTATCTTTTAGTGCTGGTCATGTTTGCCGCAGAACAGACAATCGTTGGAGCAAACGAATACTAGAGTGGAGACCGCGTTTAGGTAAGTGTAGTGTAGGACGCCCTCCGGCAAGGTGGAGTGACGATCTGCGAAATGTAGCAAACACTGGAGAAGAGCCGAAGACCGGGCTCAGTGGCGCGTCTTTGGAGAGACCTACGTCCAGCAGTGGATTGATATAGGTTGATGATGTTGATATTTTCGTGCACTGTTTTATCAATACAAAACAAATATACACCACTATTTTGTAACTACCAAAAAAAATGGGGTATGTAGTAGGGGTAGAACATTATGAATGTGCAATCAGAATGCATTTTAGTTTCGATAAAATAAAATTTTCAGAAATCCTGCATAAAATTATGGACACATTAGTTACGTAGTATTAAAGAGAAAAAAAATTACGGTAATTACAAAATAGTGGTATATTATGTAAATGTTTTTATCCCTTCAAGTACCAACTCAAGAATCAACTTATAATGATACTTTCGAACTTCTCCTGATGTACTCATTCCGTATCTTGTAATTTTTTTTTAATTTTTAGAATAACGATAGTAATTAAAGAAAATAAGTTCTTATAAGTAAATCAATTAATTAAATCACCAATACAATAGAAGGCACTAGGCACGTACCATATTTTTCATCCCACCATCTCGAAAGTGTATCTTTACTGTTCAATATCTGAGTGGAAAACCCGTTTTTATCCGCTAGAGGATAAAGTAAATTTGAATTTAGAATATCGTGTTCACTAAGTTTGTGAATACACAACCTATGTACTTCTACCTCCATGGTGCTGAATATATCATACAACCTTTTTTAATTTGGTAAAAACTCATACTCGGAACCTTCTTGGTGTGTTTTAGTCGCGCCATGTTCTTTTTTGCATTTGGTCATTTCCTCGCTGAGGTGGGATGAAAAGTTACGAGTTGCACTCGAGTGCAAAGATTTTTCACCTTGTGCTCTTTTGATTCCTTCGCCAACGCTTAGGATTCTAACTTTTAAACCACTCGCTCCGCTCGTGGTTAAATATTAGAATCCTGCGCTTGCTCGGTCATCAAAATTGAGCACGCGGTTAAAAAGCAGCTTTGCACTCTTGTATAACAAATAACTATTTTTATCTATGGCCTTCAAAAACTAAAAAAAATGTATATAAGAGTGGCGGAGCGCGTTGAAGTCTTTTGTGTGGCGTACTAACATAATATTTTCTGTGGTAGCACACTCTACAAATCCCAAGACCAAATAAACATAGATTAGGTACTTTTTATTTGTTTTCAATAATAAGCATAGTTTTTTTTAGAAAATTTGTTATATAAACATCAAATAAGTAGGTATTCAATCGTAGTAGCGTCAATTGGAAAATAATAAAAAATATTGAAAAAACTTTGCTATTTGATATAGATATTGATTGTTTTTTTGCTTAAGTACTCGTAGATGATTTTTGAAGTGAAAACTTCTTTAGCGGCGTTGAGCACTTTCTGTAATGGGTATAAAATCTTAAACTCGCGTCAGCGCGTCAGCGCGTCAGGATCACGTGACCTGATCGAAAAAGCGTAAGACGGATGGAGAGGACGTTGCCGTTCCGCTCGACTGACCGCGCCGTACCCGGTGTGCGACGTTGCCGCTTCGCTCGCCGGCCGGCACTGTTGCTACGATGGGGGCGGGGCGGTGCGTGCGGTTCGTGCATCTGAGTGAGTACTTTATAAATATACTAGATGAAAATTTAATAAGTTTTAATACGAGCGGCAAGTTTTCACTTCTGCCGGCACTCCCGGAGTGCAACCCGTCTTTTTTTTTTTTTATAGTACTACTGAGCTTTTCTGTTTTTTTTTTCCTATCATGAGCTTTGAAAGTGGTTTATTAAGTGCCGTAAATAGGTATACCTACAGGTATTTTTGTTTTGTGGGAAGATCATCTGAGATCGTCTGACAGAGATTAAATTGCTGTATTTTTCTTCATGGCAATATAATATGTAAATTAAGGGTATTTTGTTATAATAATTCAAATAAATTGTTACATATAAAACAGAAAATACGTTTAAAAAATATAATAGTCGTGGGAATTTCATCAATGGCGTAAAAACCAGATTTATAACAATATGTCGGTAATTAATGACCGTTTTTAATGTTAATTATAGCCAAAAACAATGGCAAGTACTAATTAACTTGTTGTGTTGGAGAGTAAAATAGTCAGCTCATCATCATTTATTCAAACAAGTCTTATTAAATTCATCATATATGTGCACTACCCAACCTATCTCCCTATTACCCAAAGGTTAGCTGGTAGATAATGCTATCTAGCATTAAGTTCGCCTGTGTACAGTAATTTTTTAATTTTGTGCAATAAAGAATTTATATCTATATATAATATCTATCTATTCTATCTATCATAATCCTAGGAAGTCCACTGCTGGGCATAGGCCTCCCCTTTACATCTCCAGATAAAACAATTCAAATCAAATCAAATGTGTATTAAAACAAAAGGATCACTTTGAAACGTCTTAAAGCTAGGTAAGTCTAGGCACCCCAGTTCAATTCTGAGCTCTCATTATTCACCGACTTCCCTTGATCTGAACAATGTCGTCGGTGCATAGGAAATAGTTAATTGCTCACAAAAACTATACATAAAAAAAAATGAAAAACTATTGGTAAAAACAATAGGCAGTCTTATCGCTACGCAGCGATCGCTACCAGACACACACTCTCTCTACATAGAGCCAGATAAAAAAAGAGTAAATAGTATACTATAATTCAGAATAATCTATCATGTCTTTTTTTATAAATGTACCCATAGTTTTATGGTAGGAAATCGTAAAAGTACCAGTGAAAAGAGAAACAAACAAATTAATCAATTTTATTAAACTTTGCATGTGACAAGAATGTGCAATAAAAATTTTCCGTTAGGTTATTAACTCTACCGGTAAAATATTACTATTCAAACTTTTACACAACCTTCTTGAATAAATCGGTGCATTCATAATTTAAGTAACAGTCTCCAAAAAGAAACAATGCGGCAAACATGTGGAAAATGTGAATTTGGAAGACATTGTTATTGCCAAACTTATGTAAACTTTGCCAAAGCGAATAAAACATAGACATAAAAGAACCCACCTCACACACTGGCCGGTACAACTTTTGGAATAAAAAATAAAACAAATTTAAAATTGGAACAACTCGTAAATGTCAAGCACGGATCTCACAAAGTCGAATTTTCGTAGTTTGCGAGCGCGCATGTTACGCTCCTACGTAATAATTTGGTAACACATTTCGGCGTACATTCGGCACGAACGCGCGTATTGCACTGACTGGCATGGATGGCATCCAGTGTTGCCAGATGCGAAAGTTGAAAATGCGGTAACGGTACTCCAAAAACGCGGATTTTCAACAAAAAAAGCGGAATTTCCTGTTTTAACGTTAGATCGATTTTTCTCACTCAGTTCATAATCGTATTACAAATCAAAGAGTTATGTGAAGTAAACTTCCTTTTCATTGCTCATACTCGGAAAGTAGGTCTGAAGTTGCCTGAGGGGCCTAATTGAAAGTAATACTTTCAGCCCTAGGGAGAATCGCTTTCTACTGACAGCTGTCAAATTATAAAAAAAACAAGTTCTATTTTATTCAACCATGTTCCAACTTTCTAAAGTCTTTCTAACTGCCAGGAGGTTTTTTTTTTTTAACCTGCACTGGCCCACTGCTGGGCAAAGGCCTCCCCCAAAATCTTCCAACTATCACGATCTTCGGCGACTTTCCACCAATCCTTCTCCAGAGCTTCCAGATCGTCTCGCCATCGTTTTTTTGGGTGGCCACGCCGCGCGCCGTCACCTTCCGTCCTCCGGCACCCAATGAGTCGTTATGTTTGCCCACTTTTTAGGGTCCATTCTGCTGACGTGGCCCGCCCACTCCCACTTGAGCTTGGCTGTTTTGCTCTCTACATCGGCAATGCCAGTCATTAAACGCAGCATTGTATTTCGCACCCGGTCGATGCGTTTAAGGCCGAGAATGCTGTGTTCCATTGCCCTCTGGCAAATCTGCAGTCTAGACTTCTGTAACTCAGTCAATGACCAAGTCTGGCAAGGAGGTTATTAAACCAAATTCCAACTTTTTATTCAGCAAGCAGGTTGGAAGCCCATTACAACGGTAAGAAGTTTAAAAAGTCTAATAAGAGCGCGATGTGAAATTTAAATTTTAATAATATAAAGAGTATTAAATAAAGAATATATTTTCTAAATGACTTTATTATTATTTAGCTTCAACTTTTTCTTTAAAATAACATAGATTTGAGCAAAAAAATTACCATTTTTTAAATTATGAAAATGAAAATAAAGGCTGAATAATGCTGGCCAGCCGAAGGCCTGCCAGAGAAAAAAAAAAGCTGGAAGGCGGCAATTCAATCATCATTTTCACCATCGAGATCTAAGTACTACGTGATGATTTTCACTAATTTTTCTATCATGTTTTTATTTTTACTTTCCTTGTATTCGTAATGAAAAGCACAGTGTTTACCTCAGGTGAACGACTTATTTAAGTCCCTCAAGCTCCATTGGCGCCCTCGCTACGCTCTAGTGCCAAACCCGTCTTGGGACTAAAAAACGTGACTTTCAATCCTCAGGTAACAATGTACTATTACTTCACAGAACAGAAACAGAAGGTGACTCAGGGAGGCACAAAAGATATCACTCAAGTTCAATCCACATTCTTCACAGTCAGTGAAAAACTTGTAGCTCGATCTGAACTTGCGCGTGTGCAACTTCATAACACTGTGTACCAACATGACAATAGTGATTTGACAACATAAATTTCACGGACTATAAGGGACAGCGCTATACTAAGAAAAGAGATACAAGTATTTCTGTCTTGCTTTCTCGTATAGCGCTGTCTCCTACCCAACCTATCTCCCTATTACCCAAAGGTTAGCTGGTAGATAATGCTATCTAGCTTTAAGTTCGCCTGTGTACAGTAATTTTTAATTTTGTGCAATAATAGTAGATTATGCACCAAGGGGATAAAGTAGTGTCTTATGTAGCGGGCGCCGTATTGAATCCTGAGCGAAACGAAGGATTCTAGCGTTAACTCCCGAGCAGAGCGAGGGAGTTAAGACAGAATCCTGAGTGCAGCGAGGGATTCAAGGTCGCCCAAGACGAAGGCACCTTTATCCCCGAGGTGAATACTCTACTTTTCACACCATCTACGAGACAACAAAATGAAATAGTACTAGAATCAAAGAATGTATTAAAATTACATTAACAGTTATTAGACTTATTCAAAACCATTAAAAGTTAAAGATAATGTTTGATACATTAGACCAGTTGTGGAAAGACAAAGTTAAGTATGTTTTTATTCGGTACATTTATTGAATTTATTTGAGTATTACTGTTGTGTAAAGCAACAAATTTGAATGTTTTTCAATATCTTGGATTTTAATGTTTATGAGTTCATTTCCACGACAAGCACCGTTCACTCCAAAAATCAGTGCTACCTGTAACAAAAATAGGTAGCTAGATAAGTAATTATTTAAGTAGGAAGGTATCTTACGTAAAATATAGTTTTTTATGTAGTTCCCATGGAACTAATAATTATGTATGTATTACCTATTACATGTTATAAACTTTCTTAGATTTGACTGACACAGTCATGTGTGTGTCAGTTAAAATATAAAAAGTTTATTATTTTTATTAACAAAGCAATCATGAACCTTACGTTTTAGGTTTACAATAATAACTATTACGAGTATTTAACATAAGCTCAGAACATCACATCAGTATATCCTACCTACTTACTACCTACTACTTACTTACCTATTATTGTAAGCATGTAGCTATTTTAGTTACTAAATATTTAATCAATGAGTAGGTAGGTACTTACTTTTTTGGCAAGAAAGCTGTGGTCAGGGGCTTAATTTAGAAACGTTTCCACATTTTGAGCTGTGAAAACTTTAGATTTCTTAGGACGATGTCCTTCTGATTTCCTTTTTAAAAATGCCAATAATTTGGTGTATGTATTAATTTGTATGTTATTTTTAATGCTTATTGTTGATCTGAGCATCGAATAGATGCACCATAGGCTACTTGGCTTCTTTGTGCATGATAAATGCTGGAAGTAGACTAAAAGCACTGATTCAGATACAGACTTGACGCTCTTTGTAGTTAACCATTTAAAAAAATCATGTACGATTCCTTGGACTTTTCTGGAAGTAGATTGTTGGTAATGCCAATGGCTTCCGATTTAATGTTCTCCGGAGTCAAATCACTTGACATTTTTGTGAGAGTTTGTAGTTTATTAGGAAAGTTATTTATAATAAAACAAAAAAAAACAGTATTCGATTCGCGCCTTTTTTTAAATTTGTGTTTTTTTTTATTTATATTCTACTCTCGTAGTGGCTAGTTTGATTTTCGAACAATTAGTATGTTACTTAGAGTTAGAGCACAGATAAGATAATACTAGTCTAGTACCTATAGTAAATGTTCGTATATTCCAAATTCAAATCACATTATTGACTAGTGCGTGATGAACATAACGACATAATGAAATTCAGTACAATATTAAAGCCCTGCTAGACCTCAAGCCTCTAATGACTCACTTTAATGCCCATAAAAATGTCTTTAGTGGGAAGATAATATTTTAATCCTCATGTCCTATCAAAGTCGAAAAAAGTGGAACCCCGCTGGCTAAAAGCGGATGGCGGATCCATTGTCAAAAAGGCGGTGTAAAAAGTGGAAAAGCGGTATGATCTGGCAACGCTGATGGCATCAGCTGGCCGGCCGGTCCAAAACCTGTGCTAATCGCGCCAACACACCTCGCATAATCATACAGGAATTCTATAGAGCAGATAATTTTGATTGTGTTGCAATGTGTGAGTTGTCACTGGGAATCGTTTTATTGATTTTAAGAACATACATACATAAAATTACGCTTTATTCCCGGGGGTAGGCAGAGATCACGGATTTCCACTTGCTACGATCCTGACACACCTCTTTCGCTTCATTCACTCTCATAACATTCTTCATACATGCTCGTCGGTTTAGTGTACTCCTAACCTGGCCTTTCTCTAAAACATCTGCAATCTGATCGAGATACATGCGCTTAGGTCTTCCCCTTCCAGCATTTTAAGAACAAACATACCTATAACACTTACTCTATCTGTAGTAGGTACAGGGTGTATTTTTGTTAACGAGGAAGAGCTTGGACCTAAGATATCTGAAATAAAGATTTTATATACATATATATTTATCAGTTTTTAATAAATAAATTGATTAGTAATGTGGAGAATCCACCCAACACTATCTGGCCCCAAATTAAACAGAGCGTGTACTATGGGAACCAGATAACTGATATAATACTTATGTTTTTGATACATTTATAGAATATAGTATAACACCCAGACATAGAATACATTTTTGTTTCATCACACAAATATTTTTCTCGGTGGGGATCGAACTCCCGACCTTAGGCGCAGAAAGCAGAACTACTACCAACTGAGCTGAGAGGCCAGTCAGAGTTTAAAACATTGCATTGGCTAATGTATTTTTATGCCGATATAAAACAAAATGTCACACTAAAACAATGCGTGACACAGTTGTAGCGTCTTTCGTTACATAAACACCTCACTGATATTACCCTACTCAAGGCAAAGAAAGCAATACTGTAGACATAGCATAACGTTTAACATTAATACCCATCTTTTTCTGTCTCTTTTTTACCACTGTCAAATCCTTATCGTAAGAAAGAGATGGAACCAAAGTTGACAGGTTTTGGTAATCATTTTGATCGATTTTTTTTAATAAATATTTTAATATTATTCAAATACTTAGTTAGTACCTACCTACCTAATCAATAATAAGCAACGCTCATCGATTTTACAACTCTCAATGTAATCTTGGTAAAGGTGAAAGGTGTCTAGTAGGCTTATTGGGTATGTAGGTCTACAACACTCGATTTATGTAATTTTTGAACGAGTATAATTTTGGAGAAGTTTGATTAATGGGGCAGGTGAATGTAGCAATTGAAAAGTTACGCAAGTAATCAAATCACTTCAATGAAATAAATGAATATTGTAGACAATCCACACAACACTATCTAGACCCAAACTAAGCAGAGCTTGTAATATATGGGAACCAGATAGCTGATAACATGCGGCGTTACTTCGCTATGAGGCGTTCCATTTAAGGCTTGAAGTGCAAGCGAGAGCACGGAACGAGCGACAAAGAGGCACAATCGGCCTCCGCGTTCGGCAGCGTTCGACATCTGTGTGTTTTCTTATGACGTTGTCACGTTCAACTATCGTAAGTAAACCGACTTTACAGACAGCTGATTTTTTTGTAAATACATATACGTTAAATACTATATTACATCCAGACAGAGAACAAACATCTGCCTTCACCTCACAAATATTTGTTCTCGGTGGGTAACCCACGACCTACGGCGCTGAAGGCAGAGCTACTACCAACTGAGCTGAGAGGCCAGTCAAAAATGACCGTATAGTTTGGTAACGGCTGGCCCTAAGCGTTTTTAGTTTGATATTACACCGCTGTTTTTGTATGCCAGCCTTCCAGATTTTTCCCGTGGTGTTTGCGTATTTATTGAGTTGTTATTTGATGATTTATAGATGATATGATAATATATGATATGATGAATATAATCAAATGAGTCGCTGTACTCCTATGAAGAATAATAAGTAGGTATTAGGTATTTTCGAACAAAACTGTCCTGTACCATGAGCTTTGTCTGGCTCTGTCTCTGGTTCTGGTTTTGAGTCTGTGTGAGTGTTGACTAAATAAATCCTACGTGAGCACTCACACAGACTCAAAACCAGAACCAGAGACAGAGCCAGACAGAGCTCATGATAGGCCTACTGTTACAACTACTTTTGTTTATTTCTTCTCTCATCGTGTCTCTAGTTCTTGCGAACCAAGTGTGGTGAAAGGATTTTAAGTTCACCCCAAGAACGCTCCATTAGTGTACCTGACACCTTGTTGTCGAAATTTTATAGGTTCTACAAGACGTGCCGGTTTTCTCACGATGTTTTCCTTCACCGTTTGAGAGTACTGCTATACATTTTTGACAGAAAAACTAATTGGTACAGGACTGGATTTGAGCCCACGACTTTTTCTTTTATGAAAGCATTCAAGAACTTCCAAGTTCTAAGTTACCACCAAAAGTGTGTAGGTATGTGTCACATACGGCATTTTAAGCACCACGTAAAAATATGTAAGTGTAATAAAATCTAAACCAGTATAGATTTAAATAAAAAATAATATCCATCTTAAACTAGATCTACAGTTATAGCATCACACTAATTTTCACAGAAATATCTCAAAAAGGGCTCCAGTTATAGGCATTTGACCATTTTCAAAACTTTAAAACGCTCTCAATATGCTACAATGCAATTTTTGTTTTAGTGCAATATATAATTTTCTATCTAAAAACGGTTCGGTATTTTCGAACAAAACGGTTCAAGAGATGACCCACTAAAAAGACCTAGCTTATGACGGTTGGCTCATAAGCAAATACCTAAGAGTATGTGCTCACAATAGGTAGGCCACTGTTGACCAGTTAGTTATCTGGAACCTTTGACTCTGCTTTCACACCGCGCGACGGAATAACATATGAGCATTGTGTAACTGAGCCAGGACTAGGAATTACAACTATTTCTTGTTTTTACCATTTATGTTGCATAATCTTACTAGAGTTGTTTTTTTTTACTAACGCCTTCTTCGGCAATTGCGCTGGTTTTCAAAACAAGTAGGTACTTATGATTATGACGCTATTTTGATGTATGGTCAGCAAAAAAGATATACCTAAAAAATACTCACTGGGTTTTCAGCGCACAATTCGTATTGGGAAATTAGATCGGACAGCATGAGAGAGGCTGTCATTTCTCATCCTATTATTTTTAATACCTAGTTTTGGGAATAGGACATCCCTAGTCGAATCAAACAGCGTGACACATCTCTAGTGGTGAAAAAAAGAAGAGGAAGGGGGTATGGCGTGGATATACGTAATTGTATTGTTTGCGGTGTATTAAAGTAAAACAGAGTTGTAGCTCTCTTAGAATCAATGAAGAGTTTTCGGTTTAACACTACGTAGGTTATAGGTACCTTTTTTATTTTATACTATTAGCTGATGAAACAAGCGTATGACCCAACTGTTGTTAAGTGGTAGCAATCGCCTATGACAAATAATTCCCACACGTCAACATCGTGCCCTACGATGCACTGCCCT
Organism: Thera obeliscata; assembly: GCA_947578465.1. Classification (NCBI taxonomy): domain Eukaryota; kingdom Metazoa; phylum Arthropoda; class Insecta; order Lepidoptera; family Geometridae; genus Thera; species Thera obeliscata. Next base: position 12,427,674 of record OX387912.1, on the reverse strand, counting down.
GCGTCCACCAACTTGAGGCATTACAGATGTTCAGCCTCGTGCCAGTAAATCCCACACCCTTCAAACCAAAACACAGCAATGCTGCTTCACGGCAGAAATAGGCATGGTGGTAGTACTTTCCCGGACGAGCCTTTCACAAAGAGCTCAACTACCTACTACTAAAAACTTACTGCAGGTACCAGGATCAATTACTAGTTATGATCTAATTCTATCAAAAAAGATCTTATTAAATGATTTTAAAAAAGTATAATAGCAAGCTTCTGAGAACACCGTGACCCAGGATTATACATTGGGTACCTTCACTTTTGTACTCTACTAGTGCACCAGATTTCTTTTGTCTAATAGACTAATGTAGGTATGTTCTGTAGGTTTGGCTTTCCTTTTTATTCAGATTGCTACGCTTACGACGCGATGCGGAGCGAATTGTAATTCATCTGTTCAATGTAGGTATGTAATCATTGCATCACGATATTGTTGATGCAAATAAATCGTAGGTAAGCTGGAAATAGTTTGTCTGGGAAACAACCAGACTTTACCCAAATTCGGCAACCGAGCAGTGATGGCTCGCGTCGCGCTGTTTGGATTTCAATGGTTGGGGCATAGGGCTCGGGTTCGACATTCTACGCATTTACCCTATCGTGGCCCCTAGGCAATGCAATTTTAGGGGCCCCTTTACTTAAATAAATAAAAAAGCCTTTATTTCTAATAAGTTAAACACTATTTTAAAAAACTATCTTCTCTTCCCTCTTACAATAACTTACTTACTACAGTCCGGCAAGTATAACTTGGCGGGTCTGAAGTGAGCTGTTCGATCGTTAATGGCCAATGACTGATGGAAGATTGGCCAAACGGCTAGCTTCAGACCCGCCAAGTTATACTTGCCGGACTGTAATTTAACATTTAGGTCGCCTTAGCGGCGTAGGCCTCCCCTTAATCACTCAATTTTGTGACGTGACGTGACGGGGCCACTTTACTTATTTTTTAAAATATATTACCGGATAAACATAACCAATGTCACGAATAAACCATTTTTATTTCTAGGTGCGTGGCCTACATCGACTCGGCTCCCGTGGGCCGCTAGTCGGTGCAGGGCCCCTAATCCACCTTTTGGATAAACCGGCCTTGATTCTACGTCCTCGCGCTTACTGCTCAACATCAGGTTGCTGTTTTTTTAATAATTACAAAATGTTGGATTATTATATTATCTATCATCCAGTATACCATAAGAATACTGTGGAAACGCGCACAATCGAGAAGCGAATGCGATCATTACGCAAGTGCGTGGGAACACACGTAGGTACTTTACCATCATACCTTAGTACCACAGAACACCTATTAAGACCTACTTCATAATACTAGCACGCAAGAACGCCCGGAAGTTTCCGGAACGCGCGCCATGTCGCATCGTGTCAATAGTTCATTCTTGAGCACTACTTTTGCTTTGCTAGAGTAGAATTATTTACTCTGCCTGGACAAACCCACAGAAAAGGGAAAAAATTATGTGGACAAACCAAACAGATTTGGCACGAATAATTAATTTATATAATTAACTAGTGGCCGCCCGCGGCTTCGCTCGCCCGTTCCCGTAACACCCCGTTCCCGTTGCTTTTTCGGGATAAAAAGTATCCTATGTCCTTCTCCCGGTTCTAAGCTACCTCCCCACTAATTTTCTGCCAAATCGGTTCCGCCGTTCTTGAGTTATAAATAGTGTAACTAACACGACTTTCTTTTATAAATATAGATTAATAACAGAATAATTAAATAACCTAATAGTGATAAGGTGATCTATTCATTGAAAACAGTTAGAACTCTCTATCTCAGTCTACAGTTTACCTCTAGATCAAAATCAATAAACGCCTTGCGACGCCATTTTTTTTGATCCCCGACTAGTGATGTGTCTCGTTGCCAATACCGTCTTTACCATAAGGGCACACGGGGCCCGTGCCCAGGGCCCCCATTCTCAGGGGGCCCCGGAGGACCGACAATTTCTCTAACACATTCATTCTCAAAACATTTTTGTCGGGCTCATTACATTTTTTTCACAATACTACGCCATTATATCCTACTGTATTTGATTGCCTATAATAAATGGTTATACTTAAGTAAAAAAATGTTATTATAATTAGCTTTTATTACTTTCCAAAAGGGCCCAAAATTCTTGTGTGCCCAAGGGCCCCAGCCTAGTTTAAGACGGCCTTGCTCGTTGCCCGGTCTCAGTTGTGATATCCTATTCTTAAAACTGGCTGTTAATAGGTAAATAGAAAGGTAGGGAAGATGAGAATAGAAGTCACGGGAAAGAAAAATCTGCCACGGCACTATAATGCCATGTAGTAGTATCACGGGAAACAAACGAAGCTATCCAATCCACCTATTGTCTCGTCTCAAAGCCATCGGAAGTCCATAGAAACCTTCAATTCTTCAGTGAAAACAATTCGTTTATTAGAGAAAGGCGAAGGTTGGGTCTAGCGCAGTTCCGTTGATTGAAGTCCCTATAGCTTCTTTCTTAGCTAGCGAACACAAGGCAACGTGTATTTGTACACAAGACCCGTATATATTAGTATTGGTAGCGGCACATAACTTTAGCGCTAACCGTTATTGCGCAGAAGTCAAAAATAAGGTACCTGACCCCTCAGGTACCTTATTTTTGACTTCTGCTCAATAAGGGGGGCTAGCGGAATGAAGGGCGGGCGTGCGTAGCGCTGATTGGCTCTCCAGTCGCACTCCGCTCTCTGAACCAATAGTACACTTGCACACATCCACACATCGCGTGTGCGCGACATGGCACACTACTACGCATGCGCAGCGCGTATCGCTCACCGCTAAAGTTATGTGCCGCTAGGTAAACACACTCTATTATGGCCCGTATTTTTTGTCAGTTCTCCATTGAAAAACGTCTAAAATCCATGCTTGAGGCTCGACTCAGACCCAAGCACTTTTTCTTAATACGGGCCTAAACCACTAGTTTTGAAAATTTAACCCCAATAGGGGTGCAGCGAGAGTTGGAAGTTTGTATGGAATACGCGCGGGATTTCACGTAAGTAATATCTTGACTACTAGATAGTCTTTCGCTTGAAAGTACCTAAGTTTAGCTCCTAATATCCTGGTTATGAAATTGAATTGACGAAACTCAGGGTTTCATCCGAAATCTGACAAGTAGGTACCTAATAGGAGCGGTCTTGAAGGAACAGTCAAAGCGGGTCTATCAAAATATTTCAAAATTAAAAGTTCAATTAGTTTTAGGATTCCATTTATTTACGTCGATAAAATCACATAAACAATAAATAATTTAATATTTAGACACAACTAGCTCTACGAATACAGCATATTAAATTACCTTTCTTGGTTTAAGAGTAGTAATATTATTCACGGTGCATTTATAATCAGTTTAAAGTGGGTATTTTGTTCTCAAAATAGTTAAGTAAGTCCTTTTCATAAAGCGGTTCGTAGACGGGCCATATTTTCACTGCAGTATGTGGCCGGCAACTATTAATGTCCCTGTCTAACATGTGAGTAAGAGTGGGACGCCAATAGTTGCCGGCCACAAATTACAGTAAAAATATGGCCCGTCTAGAAGCCCCTTTAAGTGCGGTGGAAGGATTTTTAAGTGCGCCTCAGGCAGGCTCCTTAAACTGACCACAAACCACGGTGTAGCTAATATAATGTGTAGACATTATAAAACTGTGGTATGACTTTGGATCGAAATACATTTTACACATCAAATCTTAATCTACAACATCAATACTAGTTTTATAAATATTGAATTATTTATAATTATTCAGGCTAAGAAAACACAAAATTTAGAGCCTGAAAGAAGTTCATGGAATTTGCTTAGATTAGCCTATTTCAGAAAAAGTAAACTTTTAACATACGAAGGAAGTATAAGTATTTTTAAATTTTATACTTATTATAATTGAAAAACACGCTTTCGAAATTTTAGATCACGTCAACAGCAAATATCTTTCTTTATCAATTTTGTCCTAAGGCAAATAAATTATTAAACATCAATATTTTGAATAATTTGAAATCATGTACCTAATTTAATCAAACCGTTGTTTAATGGAGTGATTCAATTTGTTTGGTCCTTAGAAATATGCATGTTTATGATGTTTCTTTTATCAGTAGTTATACAAGTTGTCATAGATGAATTATTTATAGAATGTACAGTTAGCAGCAAACGTAGATACCAAATTCGGCTACAATTAAGATTTTTTAACCACATTTAGCAGATATCAATTATTTTTATTAAAAACAGCTTTGTTTTTCAAACCATCAATTGCTTATCTACCTTTGTTGCTGACTGTACAGATCAGAGACTAATATCATTAGACTAATAAATTTATTAAATAGTAAACTAGATTTATCATCTAACATCAAGAGAGAAAGACAAAATACTTATTTATCTGATAATGATGACAAAATTTGAGACTAGTGCTATCGTATATTTTTAGGATTAAATCAAGTTCCTAGCATTTTAATGCTATATTTTTATATCAAGAATGTTCTTGTAGAGGTATGATTAAGATTACTATTATTAACTATTCTACCACAAAGCTAATTTTCACAACTAGCAAAACACCAAGACTTAGCGAAACACCAATTCGCAAAATAATTTAAAAACTATGCTAAAATTGTCTAAAATTTCTAATAAAATAAACTATAATCTAGCGAACGAGTACGGCAATAAAATAAACTCAAAAACACAACATGAGATACCAACGTAACTTTAAATCACATTTCAATCACCAAACTTAACAAAAAAACACTACATTGAAAAGCTACAATAACTATTTTCTACACACATAATCATATTCTTAACTACAAGAAAATTTTAAAATTCGAACGTATACTTTGAATTTAGAACGAAGACTTAAAATTTGTAATAAAGAATGCCAAAGTTCAAGCAACTGTAAAACAAGGAAGTACATTTTCGTGGAAAATTGGAAACCACATAAAAATGTTGATACAATGTAGGTAAACGTTCAAAAAATTTTAGCACATCAACAGTCGTTCGTTATTCAGTCTGAAGCAATAAAAGAAATGCATCACTTCCCTGTCCACTCCAATACCAAGGTGCCAACACACTGTCCAAGATATACACAAAAAAAACTTGAGAGGTGTCAAGGGACACCCGGATGGAACGAAGTTCCTTTATTATTATTTCCAAAAAACCTGTATACACTCAACAAAAATAATCGTCACGACACCACACTGTTCAATGCGAAATAGAAATGAAAATATCTGGCTTGCTTTCTATAAGAGAGAGACAGACAGAGAAACATGCGCACGCCGCACAGCTTACTATAGCAAAAAGTGTCGTGACAACTTTTCGTAAGAATTTTTTCCGTCTAGCCCGCTTTAACTTCGTTCCAATAAGTTCTAATAATGGGGAGCAAAACTGCCGTTTGCTCACTTTAGATGGCAGCACTATCGACTGATACACAGAGCAACAACGCATGCGTGCAATCGACTGCTACGTAAATGACAGCTATGTATTTTATCTGTCATTTTAAATGCTTTTCCATTTGATTCAAAAAAGGACAGTCGCTCGTGTGCCATCAAAAAAAAGCTTTGCGATTTCTGGTGCTGTTTTGCAAATAGCTTTCATGCCTTATGGCAAATAAGGCTGCATTAATTCTGTTTGCGTCTTCGCCTGCGGAATGTTTACTCTATGAAAGTCACATTAGCTTGACAGATACGTCAAACTAATGTCACTTTCATATAATTTAAATTTCCGCAAACAAAAAAAATCTTGTCTGAGCTCAGACTGAAAATCAATTCCAAATATGAGCTACAGAACTGGCTTAATGTAAATCTTTGACAGTGCACCAACTAAAATTGACAAACACAAATTCGAGACACAATACATAAATCTAAATACCCATAACCACACCGCAACATTTAGCTAAGTAATAAAATTCGAGTTATACACAAGACTACAATTTTTTTTTGTGTTTTTCACATAATAAGTAAGATTATAACATCTTAATTTTTAAGGTCTAATAAACTACTTACAACATTAAAAAGAACTGGAAAATAGAGTTGTGACCAATTTGGAAACAAAATTTTGAAGCAGTTTTTTCTACTTCTTTATGTATATTGCAAACGAATACAAATTATAACTTGCCTACGGTCATAATTTGTCACTATTACATATTTTTAAGCGATTATAATAATCTATAATAAATTTCTAATAAAATAATCTTAAATCTACTCAATGAAATACCTTGAGAAAGGTAACGGATCCTGTACAATAAAATAAACTATATTGTTAAACTGAACGAATCATTTGCGTTTTTTCTTTGGTATAAAAATAAATGAGGTAAGTTATAATACTTCATCGTAAGGTCAAAGTTATTAACATTGTACAGACAGCGTCAAAAGTAGATTGGCATTTCTGGTTTTTGGCTTAAATATTTCTGAAACCAGCGCAATATAGATTTAAATTTGGACTTTATATTTTGAAGACCCACTTCGAGCTGCAACTAATTGCAAACCAAAGTCACCATATCTTTGACAAATCCATAAAAAAAGAGATTGCCAATCTACTTTTCATGCTGACTGTACCTTCACACATACGGTGTAGGCAATAAATATTGCACATCCGACTTATCGGCTTTGTAGAGCGCTCTTTTTGACGCACACTACGCCCTATGAAGCCGAAATTAGCCGATGTGCAATATATGTTGCCTACTACTAAGTGATTTTCGTACAAATGTATAATAAGGAAATTCTAGCAAAAAACTAACTGAATAAACGCAGATTATTTTGTAAGTTTAAGCATATATCGTAAGTTTGGAAACTCGCCGAGCGTAGGTTTAAATGGACTCTTTCCCATTTTCTACACAGGTCCAAAATACAGACGGGAACCTGAAACTGCCTGAAACTGCTACAAAAGCCTAGTAAACGTGCAAAAAACGTCGCTGGGAAAGGCAAAGGCTCAATTTACACCGCCGCGGAATGGAATGGAAGCAACGAAATCGTAAAGCATAATTAACTTTATAGTAATTGTATAACACACAAATTAAATACGAGCCAAAAAATTGGACGCGCATCTTCTGCGGAATCCTTACGCATTCTCGAAAATTTGTGTTTTATACAATAGGCATGAAGACAGTAATCAAGTATCGCCAAAATATTTATCTGATCTAATGAAAAAGGATTCAAAGATTTTGAAAAATTTATTTATACTCTTATTAATGTCGAGATTGACAATTTATTTGACTAGTTTGATAATATAAATCTACAAAATACAACAATCCGCCATGATAGCTTAAACACCGGTCAGAGCGAATTACGTCACGTTTACGTAAACGTCATTCTGATTTAGTACAAAAGCACCAATGTTTACTGTTGATATACACAAACGTGACGTAATAACAGACGCCATGACACCAGCGAGCGTTTTGGCGTGAATTTGAAAATTTCAATTTAAATGTACTTTTATTGCACAAAAACCTTAATTTTCTACAGAAATATGATATATTTTAGACATAATAGATACTTCTGAATATGATAGAAGAGATTTTGAAAATTAGTCGTCAGGCCTATTGATATTAAGCTAATTATGCTAAGTATATACAATTTCGTCGCTTCCACTCCATTCCGCAGCAGTGTAAATTGAGCCAAATTCGCATATCCCAGCGTCCAGTCCGATGTCAAATCCACATTTTTATCGCTTTTGACGTATTTTCCTTGACTTAATTCATCACGCATTTCAGTAATGACCCCTGTACTTCACACCAGTGTAGAAAAGCCTTAACTGTTCACAGCAAATGATCGAGCAGTAGACTAGAACAAAATTATATTTCTTTCCCGGGATATGTTCCTTACAGCACTTTAAACAGACTTTCGTTGACACGCGAAACGCCTTGTTAGCTCTGTCACTGTTTGTCAATACGTAATTGTAAGAGATGGCAATATCATAAACGTTGTTTAACTTTGACACTATGGCTTGTTAAAGACACAAGTTAAGTTTAAAAAAAATTAGAAAGCGATTTCATGACCAAACTGCTAAACCGACGTTGATAAAATTTATATGGGATCAATCTGGAAGGTATTACCTTCCCATAAAAAAGAATTTCGCAAATTGGTTCATAAATGACGAAATTATGCGATAACAAACATAAAAAAATCGTTTTTTATTTAAAGTCGGTTAAAAATGCGTCGTAAACCAAAGACAGGGTGCAGTCATGTGTATGTATATACATCACGTCAATGTTATCGCACCCTTTTACTTTGACCCTAAGTACTTTTCTCAAAAAAATCTACTTTATAAAGCATGGTATACCTCCAGGAAAATAATCGGCGTAGCGTTTTGCATGTCAACGTTCAGGTACAATTTACCGAATGCACAAAATAAAAGAGATATAACTCGCGTTACGTAACAAAGCGCAAGCGGCACATAGGCGTAAGTAGTAAGTGATTTAAGAGTTTTATTAGTGTTTCTTCTTTTTCTTAATTAGTGACATCTCTTCGGTCAATTTTGCGGGATATATTCCATAAATAAATAGTTACCGAATCTATTACTCGGGTATTTATCGCGTTCATTAACTTATTTCATTTATTTTCCCGACGTTTCGACTGTGTTGCAATAGCCGTGGTCGCGGGCTGACTGGAGCATTGACATGAGTGATACCGTCGTTGAGAAGTGGAGGCAGCATCACTAACTACCCTCACTTGATTTTCTTTTTCTGTAATGTCCGTGCACGCACGACACACAAAACTAATAAAAATAACCCGTGTAATATATTCAGTTTGTGTTATGATCGTGAAGGTTTAAAAAGTAATAAATAAATAGTTTTTAGTCAAGCCCGTCAACCAAAACTAAAAAAGTTTTGTTGGTTGTTCGCCTATGAACACAAAGATAAGATTTCGAGTCAATATTCTTAAGAAATCTGAATGAGTCGTCAATGCATTATGAATGATTGGCTTACACATTTCCTGTGGTAGAGATCGTCTAATCATAAACTACACGTCCTATTACTTCAGTCAGTCAAACTAAATTGTTCTTTATTACCTACACCACAAAGATCATTTTGAAGTACTTTGCTGTGAGCCAACGTCAAGAAAACGTGGTGGAGGGGCGTGCATTTTTAGACTGGTTTATCTATACCGCTTAGCGCTTATCTTAGATGACGCGAGCTATTTCCTTGAGTGAGTTAGTGGATCATGTTGAGAATGTTGCGGTTCTCAAGCGATTCTTTCAAAGCGTAGAAAAGCTGTAGCTGTTGTTCCGGCTTGAGGTTGTAAACCTGGAAAGGAAAGGGTTTAATTTAATATGGTATCCTCATTTACGGTTGTTTGTTAAACTACCCTCAAAATTATTAAAAACATTGATTTGTATTCCTTGTCTATTACTCTTACTGCTAGTCCGTAGTGTCCCACTGTTGGGCAAAGGCCTCTCCTTATTTTCTCCAGTTTATATGTATATTAAATTTAGGTTCAATTTTAATTTCAAATATATAAGTAATTATTATGTTTGGGAATATAAAACAAGAGTGAAACAAAAATTAAAGCCTTTTCTGGCGACAATTCTAGTTAATCTTTGGATTATAACGATTCATTGCAAATTAAACTTTTTTTTTTTTTTTTTTTTTTTTATTTATTTATCTTCTAAAAAAATATATAATCTTATTTATTATTATAGATAGCACTAAAAAACCACTAAGGTTTGTAGGGTAATGCTACTAGAGAGTCAAAAGTCGATAGCTTATAAGTACAAAAAAAATTCTAATAAACAGGAACTAGGTAAGTGCATGTAAGTAATAGTTATTAGTTATTGGTAGCTTTCTATGTTAGTTAAGAAGTGAGATTTTAATTTATACTTAATGTTTTTATTATTGATGCTATTGATTAGGTCAGTGGGCAATTTATTTAAAAGACGAGGAACCAGGTAAGCAGCGGTCCTCTCGCCGTAAATATTCCGAGCGCGCGGCATCAACAACCGGTTTTGAGCAACCGCCCGCGTGTATACAGGGTGATTAACTTGATGTTTGAGTGTTTCATCGAAAAAGTGTTCTTTAAGTAAGTTATATTTAAATTGAGTGTGAACTGGTAAAGTTTTGCAATGCCTAAAGAGCCCTATGTCATTATTTTGAAACTGAATTTTAATTTTACTAGATACAATATTCTTGAGAATTCTTAATTGAAGTCGGTAAATTTGGTTAAGATATGTAGTGTAAGTACGTCCGTAGCTGCTTAGTCCGTACTGAATGTAGGATTCAGCAAGTGAGTTGTATAACATTAGTTTGACCTTGAAAGGGATACGATTTTTAAGAATGGTAATATTCGCATTGAATTGTCTTAGTTTATTGCACACACGCTCAACGTGACTGGACCAATTAAATTTACTGTCAATAGACAAACCTAGGTACATCTGATTACTTAAAATTTCTATGCAAGGGCAAATACATGTATTTTTAGATTGGGTATGTAAGCAACCATGGGTGTGGGCCACAATGTTTTTAAGAGGAACTGTTTTGAGGTAGGGGGATTTAATAACAATTAGTTTGGTTTTGTTATGGTTGAGTACTAAGCCAGCATCGTGACACCAGCGAGTTAAGGCGTTCAAGTCTGACTGTAGATAATCGCAGGCTTTTTGAGGGTCGTTATCAACCGCAACAAGACAGGTATCGTCAGCAAACTGATAGCACGTACAGTGGTTAATGCAATTGCTCATCTCATTAACATAAGAAAGAAAGTGAAGTGGGCCCAGAACGGATCCTTGAGCCGTGCCCTCTGTTGCTGTTATAGGTTCACTGTGCGTATTGTCAACCTTTACAGTGGATGTTCTATTTTTTAGATAGTTTTCGCACCATCTGAGCAAAGGCCCCCTTACGCCACAGGTATCTAACCTATCTACCAACTGTTTATGCTCTAAGGTGTCAAACGCACGTGAAAAATCGATGAACAAAACCAGTACATGCTTTTTATTATTAAGATGCTCATTTACTTCGTCGGTGAATATCGATAAAAGGTCAGTCGTACCTTTGCCTGATTGAAAGCCGAATTGGTTCTTGTATAGCACGTCATGCTTCCTATAAAACTTGTGTATTTGTTCACATACATATTTTTCTACAATTTTGTCAATAGAAGATAACAGTGTTATAGGGCGATAGTTATTGTAATCATTGCGCTTCCCCTTTTTATATATCGGTCGAACACAGCCAACTTTTAATTCATCAGGATACTGGCCCGTCTTAATACTACAGTTGATTAGGTTAGCAATAGCGGGGGATAAGTCTTCACCTACTATCTTAATGTCCGATACTTTAATGCTGTCTGGTCCTGGAGCCTTATTTGAGTTTAATTTGGTTATAATTTTAAGTATACTATCACCAGATGCTTTTTGGAACAGGATACTAGAATTGACAGGTCTGCTGTATGAACGAGGGTCAACTAATTTCACACTGCAGTGGGGAATGATGTCCTTGACTGCATTATCAAATCCGGTGGCAAAATTGTCAGTTATCGCTTTAGTACTGAGCCCCTGTGCACTGAAAGCTTTTAGTATCGCGGCATCGATTGATAATGTCACTCGTCCTATCATTTGATTAACAATCTGGTAAACTTTTTTAATGTTTTTAAAATTATTATTTATTTCATTTATATAGTATGTATTTCTTTTATGTTCTAATACTTTATGTACTTTATTGCGAGTTTTATTGTATTCAAGTTTAAGCTTAGGATCATTTTGGCTATTTTTCCAAGATTTGTATAATTTTTCACGTTTTTCACATAGTCGAGTAACATTACCATCGATCCAAGGTACTTTGCATTGATTATTTGCATTGATAAACAAAACATACTAAAACACTTCATAATAAAAATATCTACTACAGAACTCTACTTATTGCTATAGGCCGAATTCGAAGTAACCGCTCAATAGCAGCAAAAAGGTTGAATAAAAACATCCTAACTTTACAAAAAACTACTATTAATACTAGCCCGTAGCGTCCCACTGTTGGCAAGGCTTTGCCTTATGCTACAAAAAAACTAAAATAATATAAAAAAGAAACCAAACCAACTACTAACTACCTGCTGCAGCAACTTCTGCGGCGTGGGCGTGCGGATGAAGCTAGTGATGTAGACATTCACGAAGGTAGCCATCAGGAACTGGCAGTCGAAGCGGTCCATTATGCCGCCGTGGCCGGGAATCACGTCACCGAAGTCCTAAGGAAAAATCATTAATAAATACACCACTATTTTGTAATTACCAAAAAAAAAAAATGCCGATATTGGCTGCTGATACTGAACTATACGATTTTTATCTATCCTTTCCATCTAAAGGTTGTCTGGAAGAGATCGCTCTTAGCGATAAGGCCGCCCATTGTACTCATTATTTAAATTTTTGTTATTTAAAAATTTTTTTGAGACAAAAAAATATATTTTATACCATACCCCCTCTAAAAAGCTTATTTTATTCACTGCAAACAGTGAATAAAAAGCCCTTTTAATCACTGTTTCGGTGTTTGAGTTTGGAACACACTAATAAGGTCATCGTCCATCTCAATACCTTAAAACCTTCTTGCGCCATAAATACTTTGGATATGAATTTTTGACAAAGAGTTTAGCGTTGGATTATATACTGTTTTAGTAGAAAACTTAAATTTATTTATCCTTCCTTTTTTACAAATCAAAACATATTTGTTTTATGTCATTTAAGAATAGTATAAACAAAGTTCATAGTTTTTAATCCTTTTTCGCTTAAATCTTTCTTTTTCTCGAAGTCTTGGTATAAAATATAGTATGCAACTCTTGAATAAAACGGATTTATATCGAGGGCCATGAATCACTGGCGTCGTTTAGGATTCTAACACTTGAATCACTCGCTACGCTCGTGATTCAATCATTATGAATCACTCCCTACGGTCGTGATTCATTCGTTAGAATCCTTCACTTGCTTGTGATTCATCTACGGCCCTCGATTTAAATCAGTCTTTTATTCACTAGTTACATAATATACTATTAAAATAACCAAAATTTTTAGTCAAATATTGAGAATTGATTCAACAAGCAAAAAACATTTCATTCATAAACGCTAAATACCAAGCGGAACCGAACAGCGTATTTTTTTTCTCTCTAGTACTACGTCACTAATGTGTCCATAATTTTATGCAGGATTTCTGAAAATTTTAACATTTAATAACTTTGTAATTTTATCGAAACTAAAAATTCTGATTGCACATTCATAATGTTCTACCCCTACTACATTACCTACCCTATTTTTTTTTTTGGTAGTTACAAAATAGTGGTGCATATTGACCATATTATGGTCAGTTCTCAAGTTTTTTAAACTTATATTATAATTTTTACTCATACAAAGTACCTTGATCTTGAAAGCGCGCTTGAATCCAGAAGCGAAGAATCCTCCAAACGGTCCAATGACGGAGCTGAAGATACTGAGAGCCAGCGAGTGGATCATGAACGGATACATGTTGAACTTCTCCATACCGATCTGAAACAATAATAGTTAAGATTGTGTGATTTTTACCAAAGTAACCAACCAAAGTCACCGAACTAAAAAAAACTGTGAGTATGTTTAACTCAAATGCACTATAAGTATTATTGAATTCTGTCACAAACCAAATACTTCTACAATATTTTCATTCCTTGCCTAAAAATAAAAAACTAAATAATAAAAAACTGAATAGTTTAGTACCTAAACTAAACCATGTGTATGCAATAAAAGCATTGATATTGAGTATTGAAAAAAATGCTCCGATCTGAATGCGTTATCTTTAAAAAGCTGAGTTGTTAAAGCCATATTTGGTATAAATAAAAATAGTAAATATAGTGATTAATCTACACAGCACTACTTAAGCCCCAAATTAAGCAGAGGTTGTACTATGGAAACCAGACAGCTGATATAATCCTTAAAAACATTGTTTTTTGTTTATACATACATACTTAGAATACAATATAACACCCAGACAGAGAACAGACATCAGATGTTTGTTCTCTGTCTGTGTTGTATTGCGTTCACCATACAAATATTTGGTACCCACGCTCTCCTTGAATAATTACCACGAAAATTCTTCTACAAGTGACCGTATCTACTGTTCCTGTGAGTCATAGTGTCTAAGTGAGACTTACAATCTTCATGAGAGGCTGCACAAACTGCGGCGGCGTGTACTCCTGCAGACGGAACAGCAACGAGGGCTCACAATCCATGGTCATGCGGCCGAGAGACTCCGAGTACTCGATCGGACACACCAGGTACGGATACTGAGACATTACCCACGCCATCTGTATTAAACATCAAATCAAATCAATATAGCCTTTATACAGATTAGTTTTAAGTTACATTTACAATATTATTATTAATCTAGACATCGACAACTTGGTCTGTTTGCCCGATTTTGGCAAAGGCCTCCTCCATTTTTTTCCAATCTTCTCTATCCGTAGCAGTTCTCGTCCATGTATTTCCTACTATTGACTTTATCTCGTCCTCCCACCTTCTGAACTGTCTTCCACGATTTCTCTTCTTGTTTCTCGGATGCCAGAACAAGATGGCTTTGTTCCCTTTTCCGATTCCTCTTACTGTGTGTGTGTGTGTATCAAACATAATAAATAAACAGGCCTTTGCATCTATTGTAGATGATTTATATAACGTCAGGGGCAACTGGGAGATTTCTTAAGCCTTAGATGCAGGACGCTATAGTGCCTGGGACAGTATTTTATACCATCCTGACAGTTTAGTCGGCGTAATCCACAGGAAAGAAAGACAGTCAATAAGTGCAGAGCTGACTAAGCCATGGGTTTCCTCACGATGTTTTCCTTCAACGACTAAATTCAAACCCGCGCCTTAGGATCGGAAAAACTATAAGTTATTCTTTATTTCAGACATAAGATCAATATAAAATACAGCAAAGCCAAAAGACATAGAGCAGATTTTTCTATTTCTAGAGCAGAAAATAACGAACAAAAACCCATATTTTTTTAAGAGTAGACTCACCTTGTAAAAAGTTTGTCTAATTCAGAAAATGTTTATTTGTATGTTACCTTCAACAGTTCAAGGTCTCGTAGGCGTATTTATATCTTTTTTAATTTCATCATAACTATTTATTTCCCTAGACAGAGCTAAAATAACGTACCAGCATGCCGAAAGCAACAGTAGAGATGCCCCCTCCAATGAACCCTTCCCAAGTTTTCTTCGGGCTTAGCTTGATCAGAGGAGTCTTGCCGAAAAAGAAGCCGAATACGTAAGCCATGACGTCGTTGCAGATAATCATTGAAACTGGCACGATGAACCAGATGAGACCTGAAAACAATGGTGTGATCGGTGAAGGAAAACATCGTTAGCACGCAGGTCAGTAGTTTATACCAATAAGCATTTGTTTAATGCTTTTACGAATGTCCAAAAATGTATGTGCACTATGCCAGTACTCTCAAACGGAGAAGGAAAACATTGTGAGGAAACCGGTTTCCTCACGATGTTTTCCTTCACCGTTTGAGAGTAGGTACTGGCACAGTACTGAGTAGTGCACATACATTTTTGTAGGGAAAAACTCATTGGTACATGACTGGATTTGAACCCACGACAATATCTTCAACTTACTACTACTAAGACATTTTTTTTTTTGCACAAAAACTTAAAAATACATGTGCAAAAAGTGGGCTAAGCATTTAGTATTAGTTTTACATATAGTATTTAGTATTACGTATAAGACATACGTCTTCTATTTCACAAAGTGCCCCGTAAAGCAAGTGTGCAATATTGAAGGCAATCGCTAGGATTGTTTGAACGACGGCGAACTACCGACCTACTTTCAGAATACGATCAATTTACTATACACAAGGATGCACATCAGACTATCCACTGCTAGCTCTTATGTCCTTGTATTAAGCGTCATTTTTCTTTGTTTTCAGGTAACTTGAGTTGTATCCTACTGTACCAACCTCCTTTGTAACGTCTTCGGGGTATTTTAAGAAGATGTTCAACTGTTTTCTTAGTATTTTGTGAAGGGGCTTTGTGCTCGATATATTTCTACCTAGATTATCAAAATTTGCGGTGCATGTCGTATTTAAATAAGATTAAATATTTTTCAGCGATCAAAAGTAGTTTACGTCCGTTTACAATACATGCAATGCAAATCTCTCAATTTTTTTATTGGTAAGTTGGCAAGTTTTATCATCCGCACTTGATATGCGGGCAGGTTTTTTCCGCAAGTAGGCCGCTAGCGGGCCCATTTTGCGTGACCCTTGACACGTGTTGCTCGAACTTTTTGAGGTTCTACAACACGCCGGTTTCCTCACGATGTTTTCCTTCACCGTTTTGAGAGTACTGGTATAGTGCACATAAGTTTTTCGACAGAAAAACTCATTGGTACACGAGTGGATTTGAACCCACGACCTTCGGATCGGAAGGCGGGGCCACTACCACTAGACCACCAGTGCTCTCTGTTCATTTTTTTTTGATACCACTATTTGATGGAAGAAGCATATGGACCACTTAACATCAGGGTTTTTTTTTGTTATAACAAAGCATTGATTTGTAGGTCACGCACGTCAGGGGCGTCACGCATATCGGAAATCAAAACTCACAAAATTAATTCACTTGTATAAAGAAACATTTTGAATGTATGCACAAAACGTAGACAATCATACCGAATCGACATTCCCCAACTAAAACAACAAGACAGGTTCAAAGTGCAGCCTAATTATACTTTTAGACGGAACACAAAGAAAGAGTTTCGTTACTAGTAAATTAACTGGAATAATGTATAACTTTTGAAACTATCGAGGATTTTAACACTATTTTAGTATTAAAACAAACCTCATGGCCAAACTGCTATTTTGATGGAATATCTATGGAACCAATCTGAAAGTATATTTGTAAAGTAAAAACAATATCGGTTGCCTGTAAAGTCGGTTTACTGACGATAGTTGAACGTGACAACGTCATACAGCTGTCCACGCGGACGCATCGCTCACTCAAGTAGGAGATAGACAGATGTCGAACGCTGCCGAACGCGGAGGCCGATTGTGCCTCTTTGTCGTTCGTTCCGCGATCTCGCTTGCACTTCAAGCCTTAAATGGAACGCCTCAGAGCGAGGTAACGCCGCATGAGTCTTGTTTTTTCGTGCCTGCAGCCGGCTCTATCGAATTATAAGACGTTGTAACGTCAAAAAATTTGTTTGCAGAATGAGTGAGTTGAAGTGGCAATGTTGTGCAGATCATATAGCTCGAAGAACCGACACCTGTTGGGGAATAAAGGCTCTCGAATGGCAACCACGAACCGGAAGACGAAACGTATGACCAGATAGACCGACGACATTGTTAAGATCGCGGGAAGTCGGTGGATGGATATAGCTTAGAATCGTTCTTCCATCTGAAAACCAGCGTCACTCACTACGCTTGTAGTGGGTGGCATATAGCTGAGATGGAACCAGTTTTGGCTCACGCGCATATGGACACGCGCACAGACGGATTTGTGCTCCACTTACATATTTGTATTTACTCTTTGTTCTGTTTTCTTTCTTTTTGTGTTATGTACTCTGTTTGTGCTGTGTTTATGTGTGTTGTGTGTCCAAAATAAATGTATTTTCTTTCTTTCTTCCGGGAAATGTATAGGGAGGCCTATGTCCCGCAGTATACTTCTGCTGGTGATGATGTATTTATGATGGTATGAATGGCCAGTCACCATGTCACGCAATGATTTCAAATTATTATGATTCTTGGTCAGTCATGTTTTTATCAACAAAGAGTAGAGTATAGTACGGTTTTATGCAATAAATATTGCACATGGGCTTTTCCGCTTTCGTAGAGCGCTATCTCTTTCTGACACATACTGCGCTCTATATATGAAGCCGTAATTAGCCGATGTGCAATATTTAATTTGTTACCTACTAATGTACCAGATTTGGTATTTATTAGTCGTTTACACGTTTACAAATATAGCAGTAAAACTAGTACATTTAATCGCATCTCGCCTATAAACCAATTTTCCGCTGGAAGGGAAACGAGGTAATCTATTTTTGGCACGGCTTCCCTACTTTACAAGCGTGTGGTATGTCAGTAATAATAACACGTATATTAAAAGTGAGCAATTGAGCATGACAGAGAGATAAATAAGGTTGTAAATTCTTAATTCTCAACTCAGGTCAAATATGGAAAAACCGTTTTTTTTTGCGTCATAATAAAAACAGAAATTATGATAAGAAATGACAATAAAATATAAAGAATCATGAAATGAATGAAAATAATAAATAAATATACATACAAGTCAGTTCAAGTATGTAACGCAGCTACCAATTTTATTAAACAGTTAAAACCAATTTCCTGAAAAAAAACGGTACTTATTGGGAACCTCTTTTTAAGTGACTTAAAATAAAAAATATTAAGGTTTTTAATTCGGTTCTATTTTTTTTATTTCATAACTTCGCCATTTATAAAGCCGATTTGAAAAATTCTTTCTTTTTTTACCTGAAAAGCTTTACTTCCAGATTGGCCATAAAGAAAATGTCATCAAAATCTCAAGTTTTGTTTTCTTCATTCTCAACCGACTTAAAGCGAGATTTTTAATTAAAACCTCGCTTGAAGTCGGTTCATAATAATCGCGTATTATATTCTCCCGCTTTTCCTACACATCGCACCCTCATACCGCTTATACCTGACTGGCCTAGTTTCGAGTCAGTTGACAGGTTTCCCCGTCCATGACAATGCTAACATGACACGAATAGCACGTTACTACAATGTTATCAACGTGGCTACATGCTACATTATGAACGCAGTAGGTATTTAGATACTCAACCTAAAAGATGTATTTATTCAGTAGGTATCACTTTGAAACGTCTTAAAGCTAGGTGAGTCTAGGTGCCAGTTCCACGCGACTAAGCCTAGAAGAACAGGCAACAAATTACAGTTTGGTTCCTACTGTTTTTTGGTATGATCCTTTTACAAAACAAAAATAATGATTGTTTATTGATTTTATAGTGTTTACTACACATAAGGAAATCACAAAGATTTTTATAATGTCCCAAAAAAAAAGTAGTGAAGTTCACACTGGAACTTCACTGCTATTATTATTGTTATTTTTATAATGTCCCAAAAGTTAAGAGTCGAGCGGGATTTGGGGCGGGATGTGGGATTTAGGAGGGGAAGGTCGAGGGTTCAAATCCCGCTCGGCTCTTAACTTTTGGGACATTATAAAAATAACAATAATAATAGCAATGAAGTTCCAGTGTGAACTTCACTTAGTGAATACCTTGTCCTTGATACTTTATAGGGCGGAGCCGACTTGGATAGGTTAGATTATGTTAGAACATAAAAATTACGCACAAGGCGAGCGAGCAGAGCGAGCGTGCCGCAGTACCAGAAAATGTTTTTTACAATGAAATCAAAGGCGTTACTTATCCTCTTTAGTACAATTATTCATCGCTAACTAAACAAAATTACTAATTGAAATATTATAATCTGCTACAAGTGTACACGGGACTTAACAAATTCCCAGTAAAAAAAAAGTGGATTCGTTTTAACTGGGTGTACATTAACTGGCCCTACATTAACCGGACCCAAAATAAGATGTGAAAATATGAAGTACGGACATCGGTTCGTTTACCTGTTTGTATTGAACTTTAGTTCGACGATAGTAAAATATATGAATAACAATTTATTGTAATAAAGATAAGAATTGTGCAATGAGTATGAATGAATCAATAAAATAATAAATAAATCTTGTGGACCAACCACACAACACTATCTAGCTCCAATTTAAGCAGATCTTGTACTATAGGAACTATAGATAGCTGATATAATACTACATATTAACAACAACAAATATTGCACATCGGCTAATTTCGGCTTCATAGAGCGTAGCGTGCGTCAGAAAGAGATAGCGCTCTACGAAAGCAGAAAAGCCGATGTGCAATATTTGTAGCTTACACAGTAACGTAATGTTTTTGTAAATAAAAACTCATACTTAGAATACAATATAACACCCAGCCAGGGAACAAACATCTGTGTTCACCACACAAATATTTGTTCTCGTCGGTCCATTTGGTGGGTGGGCGCCCTACGCTTCGTCTTTCAGTTCGTGGTCGCCATTCGAGAACCTTTATTCCCCAACGGTTGTCAGTTCTTCGAGCTATATGGCCTGCCCATTGCCACTTCAACTTGCTAACTCTACTACTGACCTTCGAATATGTTCTGTATGATGAGGTAGGACTGAGTGACCACGATGAGCAGAGCCACGTGGGTCCAAGCGAACAGACTGAACTGGCGCATGTAGTATCTCTTCACCAGAGACAGCACGAACCAGACGAATCCAACGCAGTACAGACTGAACGAGATGAAGCGATGGTATGTTACTAGGAACTTCAGGTAATCCTGTTGACAATCAAACATTACATTTTAATTGCATTCTTGATCCGCTGTCTCATGAACAATGACTATAGATCGAGGAGAATCGTCGTGAGGGATTAGTGGTTTGGATCCTCTGTATGTATAAGTTAGTCCCTTCTTTATCCTATGAAATTATACTTACTGTACTTTGTTCAGATAATTATTTTGAAAACAATTCCCTTCCATATATATATATTCATAAATTTTATGTGCACTACCCGCTAAGAATGTCCGAATTACACAAAGATTAACTGGAAGAAAATGCTCTCTAGGATTAAGTTCGCCTATGTACAATGCAATTTTTAGTGCAATAAAGTATTTTCTATCTATCTATTCTTGTGTAGCTCTAACCTCTTAGCTCAGCTGGTAGTAGCTCTGCCTTCTGCGCCATAGGTCGTGGGTTCGATCTTCACCGAGATATTTGTGTGGTAAACACAGATGTTTGTTCTCTGTCTTGGGGTTACATTGTATTTCAAGAAAAAATTAACAAAAAATATAAATAAGTACATCAGCTATCTGGTTCCCACAGTACAAGCTCTGCTTAATCTGGGGCTAGATAGTGTTGTCCGGATTGTCCACAATATTAGATAAAGATAAAGACATTTCTTTCTCAAACTTAAATGAACTAGTACACAGTGCTTATAACTAAAGTTAAGCATATCTAAAATTAAGTAAAGCAAACTACATATTGTAGGTTTAGGTTTAGTAGTAGTAGAGCTCTTTGTGTGTTGCTCGTCCGGAGAAGTACTACCACCATGCCTATTTCTGCCGTGAAGCAGCATCGCTGTTTCGGTTTGAAGGGTGTGGGTGCTGGTGAAATTACTGGCACGTGGCTGAGCATCTGTATGCCTCAAGTTGATGGGCGCAGGGTAGTGCAATCGTAGGGTACGTTCCTGACGTGAGTGAACTACAAGTTAATGCTTTGTTATAGGCGGTGGTTACCACCTAACATCAGGCGGGCCATATATGCTTGTTCCATCAGCTAGTTGTAAAAAAACAATCTGGAAGTATTACTAAACGACGAATTGATGCTATAACAAATATAAAAAAAAACAACCGAATTGAGAACCTCCTCCTTTTCGATTTGAAGTCGGTTAAAAACACAGGATAAAGCCACGTCATAATAATAATAGTAAATGACGATACATATGCCGGTTACCCGGTTACGCCGAACGGTAATGTATCGATATATCAGGCTAATGGATACGCAAATTGGATTAACCAATCGTTATACTAATTGAGGTCTATGACCGTGTGTTTTCGCTACGCCCCGCGGTGTTATGTACTCGTAAAGTTTTGATGTATGCCTAGTATAATACCCCCCTGATACAAAACGTGGTCTAAAGATATGGTACCTTTTTGATAGAGCCCTTAGCGTTTTGTTTTGGGTTGGGTTTCCTGATATTAAATAATCAACAAAAATAAATATTGTCAAACAAACTGAACAACACTATGAAGCCCCAAATTAAGCAGAGCTTGAACTATGGGAACCATGCAGCTAGCTAAATTATACTTCTATATTTTTTTTATTCATACTTTGCCCTAATTTAGATAGTAAAATTTTGGCACGGCCGTTAGTAGAGTTTGTCTGCACTGGGAGGTTATCAATCAATATCGCTGAAAGTGGTTAGGTCTGACCATCGAGACTGTGATTCATTGTTATCGAATGCTAATGATAGTATTCAGTTTCGGTAAGTCATGTTTTGGCAATAATCGACGTCGAACGATTAAGTAATCGTATGATTTGATAAGATTTGAAAGCCAAAAGTATTTGTTTGACTTTTAAAATATGCATCAGTTACATGTTACATGCGACCAAGCTTGTTCTTCTACTGAGACTACTTGAGACTTGATTCCCTAACGTTTTTTGTATGATCCTATTGAACTCGTGCCAATAAAAAGCGGCCAAGTGTGAGTCAGACTCGCACATGAAGGGTTCCGTACTAGCAACAAGTAACATAATATAAAAGTTCTCACATTTTACCACTTTGGAAGTGTCTCTCGCGCAAACTATTAAGTTTAGAAAAAAACGATATTAGAAACATCGATATCATTTTTGAAGACCTATCCATAAATACCCCACAAGTATGGGTTTGATGAAATTTTTTTTTCGAGTTTTAGCTCTAAGTATGGGAACCCCCAAAATTTATGATTTTTTTTTTATTTTTATGTGATAATTTTAATGTGGTTCACAGAATACATCTACTTACCAAGTTTCATCAGTATAGCTTTTATATTTTCGGAAAAAAGTGGCTGTGACATACGGACGGACAGACAGAGAGACAGACATGACGAATCTATAAGGGTTCCGTGTTTGCCATTTCGCTACGGAACCCTAAGAAACTAATGTTAAATGGCATTTAAATGGTCATCACGTGCAAGCAATTTCACCGACACTCTTCAAACTGAAATACAGCAATGCTGCTTCATGGCAGAAATAGGCATGGTGGTAGTACTTTATACATGGTAATTTATATCACAAAAAGTGCATTCAAGTAAACGAGCTACAAATAGATTAATTTATTTATGAGCGCGGCTTTAACTCGAAAAGCATTTGATTAGCTCGTAAGCTAACAAAGCAACATCATTTTAAAAAGTTGTGAGTAGCCTTAGTTTAAAAGACATGAGTTTTGTCGACGGCGTATTATAAAGCTAATTTGAATATAAATTACATTCTGTTGGGTTGTGTGAATGTGGTCTTGTTTGACCACACTTCACGAAACTTCCTTACTAGGAACGGAGGTAAATTAAAGCATTATTTTTATGAGCAAGTAACAAAGAAGTTTGATATTATATCATCATCTTAAAATAGAACTGAATAAAAGATACAATGTAAATTAACGTTTTTTTATATTTTTATTGATTTTATAGTGTTAAGAAAATCACAAAGATTTTTATAATGTCCCAAAAGTTAAGAGCCGAGCGGGATTTGAACCCGCGACCTTCCCCTTGGTACGGGGCTGCGCTGATTACTGCGCCATCGGATCCTAATCACACTCGACGAATAACTCTTAGGGACTGTTCAGCACTAACGCGACCGTGGTTCCATCTACAGGTTTGACGTTACAGTCAACTCGCTCAAGAAGTAGTAAGAAAGTCGCGGGTTCAAATCCCGCTCGGCTCTTAACTTTTGGGACATTATAAAAATCTTTTTTAAATTAAAATTGTACAAAAAAAACTTGAGCTAGGAACAAACTAGATGATCTTCAAATGAAACTCATTGATAGCACTAGTGGTCTAAAGGTAGCGGCACCGCCTTCCGATCCTAGGGTCGTGAGTTCAAATCAAATCGTAGACAAATAATGAGTTTTTCGGTCCTAAAATGTATGTGCACTATGCCAATACTCTCAAACGGAGACGAAAAACATCGTGAGAAAACCGACATGTCGTAGAACCAAAAAGTTCGAAAACATGTGTCAAGTGCACGAAAGGAACCTCTTTGAGACGAACCCTTTCATCCCACTGGTTCAAAATAAACAGTGACACGAGAAGAAGAACCGATTTTCAAGAATCATAGCTAAGAACAGCCTCTATCAAGTTACTTGTATTGTTGTACCTAGTATTACCACTAGGTAATTATTAGGTATTACCACTAGGTAATACTCGGTTCTAGGTACAACAATAAAAGTAACTTGATATAGGCTGTTCTTAGCTATTATACCTAGTATTAGTAGGATAGCGTGATATTGTTGATAACATTTAAATAGTCAGAACTCAAATGTTTTAAAACAATGAATAAGTCAGTAAATAAATCTCTGTTCCCTAAATTGGAACAATAGAATGAATTAATAGTTCAGTAACCACTTATTGTTGTCGCAAGCAATTTAAGCGTCACTAAGTTTTGACTGATGTCACATATAAACGCGATAAAAAAGGAGATATTCTCTTGGAGCAGCATTTATGCTATTCCATTATGGGCAGTGCATCGAAGGACACTTTTCTAACGTGCGTGACCTACGAGGCAATGCTTAAAGGCGATGGTTAACACTTAAGTGTTCATTGGTAACCATCCATATTCCATCATCTAGTTTTAAGTTTTTTATTAAAAAATAAGTTAGCGAGTTTGTTGACATATTAGTATTGAACATCAAATAAGCACTAACCGTTCTATTGATAACAACTCCAAAGTAGTCAATCAGGTTCTCTCCGTAGAAGAAGTAGTTGGAAGTCAGCAAGAAGTACCAGGAGAGAGAACGGAACCAGGGCAGACCATGCACTCGGTAGACAGCATAGCCGATGTTTATGATTTCCTCGAAGCATTTCACTTGAACGCACAGCACCTGAGGGAAAGGGCAGTTTTAGGTTGGTGTGGTATTTTAAGTCTTCAACATTCAACATAAATAATGGACATGTCACTAAGAAAATCTCGAAAATAGAGTCACTAAGAAAATCTGGAGGAGCTATTATCTGGGATGCATTTTTTTTTATTATTACTACTACTACTAGCCCGTAGTGTCCCACTGTTGGGCAAAGGCCTCCCCGTATTTTTGCCAGTCACTACAATCTTCTACTTTAAGTCGCCAGTCCCACTCATAAGAATCCAGGTTGCCCCTCCATTTTCCATTATCGATTTTTATTATTATGTTACAGAAAAACTTGTATGTTTGTTGTAATATACTTATTAGATTCAGGTAATTGATGATTGGATTGGGTTGACGCCACTAGGTAGATGACGGGCCCAATTCGCATAAAATAAATCCAGGGTACCAGACACAATAAAATCTATATTCTTCCCAACTCCATGGGCCAGTGGGTTTCATCAGGTTAGCTAGCTTACCGTAATCATAAGAGCCAAAGGTCCACCATAGATGAGCAGGCAGAACGCTCCAATCATGAGCCAGGTGAAGATACCACGAATCACCCAGTTCCGCCATCTGTATAAATAAATAAATAATGCAGACAATCCACACAACACTATCTAGCCCCAAACTATGTACTGATATATCAATTAAATTGAATGACTATAATTCAACACTGTTTGACGTAGACACATGAGTGAAAGCTGCTCGTCTATAAATAAATAATAATAATAATATATTTATAAACTAAATGTTATACCAATTATTATTAGTGATCACCACACTAGGACTAGCCTGTATTGCGGGAGGCTGCACACATATATTTGTTCTCGGTGGGGATCGAACCCACGACCTACGGCGCAGAAGGCAGAGCTACTACCAACTGAGCTAGAGGCCAGTCTAAAAGAAAAAGTCACTGTCATGTCGTATAAGCAAGTCAAGGAGGCCGCATTCGAAAGACTTAATTGGAGAAAGCTTCATCCAAACCCCAACAAGAGCTAAGCTCTTAAATTTAAGAAGAGGAACAAATACAAACTCTAAAAGGAATGTTAATCAAATAATGTTGCATGTTGCCTGTGCTTCTAGGCTTGGTTGTGTCAAAATTGGCACCTAGACTCTCCTAGCTTTAAGACATTTCTTTCTTTCAAGTGATTCTTGGGATTCAATGTTGAATTTGAAATTTGAACCACTAGCTGTTATTTGTAATTATTTTGAACCCCAAGTTAAAAATTTTAAAAAACAAGTTAAGTGCTTAACATACAAGGAAAAAGTATATAGGTACATAGCTACTCATTTTATATTGTTATCTGCATTGTAACTATCTTTATTTGGTCAATAAAGGCAGGTTTTAGAGGTAAGTAGCCAGGATATAAATTGTTTTTTTTATATCCTTAACATTTAGTGGCATAAACAATAGGTCAAGGAATTATTTTATGATTTATTTAAGACTAGGTATCTATTGTTTTGATTGTCGGTATAATGTTCTTAGGCCCAAGGTTCAAGCTACAGTTCTAATAGGAATCCTGTAATGTGTAGGTTTAAGTTACGCATTGCATTTATTAATTGGATTACCTTGTAGATAGACCAGAAAGCGCCGAGTCAAGGATTTCTGGTGTCTTGTCGGTTCCCTGAGCCAGATTCTTCGCCATTTCATCCACATACTTCTCTTCTATGTTTTTTTCCTCCTCCGAATCAACCTAGCAACCAACCGTGGTTTATAACAACAGCTAGTACTCATAAAACAGGTTTTGGTTCATAAATTACAAAATAACTATGAAATTATAATTTACATGATCCGATTCTCCAGCGGTTTCCATTTTCTCATTCCCGTCACCTTCTCCGCGTCGGTGTCTCAGCTCACTCATGACTGAGAAAAACGCACAGCACTTTTCACAATTTAGGTTTTCAAGAGAATGCCGCGATTTGGCGGATAATTTATTTCATTTACAAAAATCGTTGTTTTTTCCAGCCAGCGACTAGTCAAACGAACGAAACCAACGACAGTCGACCGACAGTAGGAGTGAGGCATATATATCGGAACAGGTAAAAATAACAGGTATTTTAAAACAACAGCTTGGAACTGTTGTCTAAACCACTGAGAACCTGTTCCAGTTCCATTCCACAACAGCCCGAATCTGCCGAAACATGCGTCTCTTTATTCTAGCTTATGGAGATTACTTTTGTTAGAAGGAGACGCCACGCACGGAACATGTGAGGCATATATATCGGAACAGATAACAAAATAACAGCTTGGAACTGTTGTCTAAACCAACCAATGAGAGCCTGTTCCCTGCCTGATCCAGTTCCAGTTCCATTCCACAACAGCCCGAATCTGCCGAAACATGCGTCTCTTTATTCTAGCATAAGGAGATTACTTTTGTTAGAAGGAGACGCCACGCACGGAACATGCTCTTCTCTATTCTAGCTTACGCATCTTACCTTTGTTAGAACGAGATAGCCTGTTACAAGCAGAGAACAGGTGTTGCGTTCGGAAAATACTATGTTGCATGCAACACAACCAGCTGTTATTTTGGAACAGGTTTTTGGAACTGTTGTTTTACTGGAACTGGAACAGGCGGAACAGGTTTCTTATTTTACCTGTTCCAACCCACTCCTAACCGACAGTCGACACAGAGTACACAGACGAACAAACAACATTAGAAAATCAATCAATCAATAACTTTTGGTGCTGCCATGCCAACTATAAACTTCAGAAATGGTAGAAAATACGTGCCCAAAATCCAAATGAATGAATTCAAGCCTTCCAGTGAATGATCAGCTTTTATGTCGATGGTTTCTTCTTCCGATACGTCAAGCCAAACCGACTGTCACCTGCTGATAGTCTGTCACTGTCATTTCAGTCAGACAAATGTAAACATGTCTTGTGATGCGGACGATTCTAGTAAAAACTTTGAAAACGTAATTAAATTCATATTCATTATGTAGTGCCGTACTAATGACAATGTATCTTCAGCATTTTAAACTATCCATTTTATTTTCAGATAAAAGCAACTGTGCGGACCTCGTTTGCGCGGATATATGCATCTTTGAAAGCGAGGGAATTGAAAACTTTACGACAACTGGATGCTTTACGTAAACAATGCCAAGATGACAAAGAATTGTCTAGAAATTGTGTTCAAGAAATCAGATTATGCTTCAATAACGAGTCCGCGTTGCTAGAAAACATTTACAACTATGGTGCTATCAACCTAGACAAATTGAATTTCGATAGTCAAACTTTCTCCTTAGAAGATTACGTGAAGCCTGAAGACGATCACATGTACATGCACAAGGCTATTGAAGAGGCTACAAACGAAACTGGCAAAGATGACTTAGAAATAGAAGAGGCAGCTTTAAAACAAATAACGGCAGCAAATGATTGTGTGTGCTATGTTAATATCAGAAGTGAAGAGGTGTCACAAAAGTTTAGAGACTTAGATCCCCCCACTTCCCCAGTAGAATGTAGTGAAAATAGTTTTATTAAAGAATGCCTTGAGGTTACAGAAGATGAGAAGAGTTTTGGTTCCGAGTCAGATTCTGAAGTGAAAAAGCGAGATCCTAGTCACAAAGAACACTCGGAAGTCACAAGATGCCTTGTAACTAAAGGCTGCCCGCAAGGAGGAGTACTGTCTCCTCTGCTGTGGGTACTTGTAGCCAATGAGTTACTTGACTCCCTCAATAAGGACGGGCTGCAAACCATAGGCTATGCCGATGATCTCGCAATCATGATTTCGGGATTGTTTGAATCGACCCTATGCGAGAAAATGCAGAAAGCACTCCGTATCGTGGAGGCTTGGTGCCACACGCACAGCCTAACAGTAAACCCCAGCAAGATAGAACTGGTGCTATTCACTCGCAAGCTGAAGCTACCAAATCTAAATTTACCTTCTCTTTTTGGAACCAAACTGGCTCTCAGCAAAGAGGTAAAATATCTCGGAATATGGCTAGACAGCAAGCTCCTATGGGGCAAACAACTAGAACATGTAATGACAAAAGCCACAAACGTACTATGGCAGTGCAGACGCGCCGTTGGCAAGGATTGGGGGCTAAAACCCAAGCTTTGTCTCTGGATGTACACGGTCATGGTACGGCCAGTGCTAACCTACGGTGCAGTGGTATGGTGGCCCAGAACAAACCTAGTCACCACAATCAGCAAGTTGCAGCAGGTACAAAGGCTCGCCTGCGCCCTGATTAGCGGTTGCGCAAAATCCACACCGTCTGCGGGACTGGATATGATACTAGGGCTAACGCCCCTCCATCTCCACATACAACAGGAGGCGATGGCAGCAGCGTTAAGGATAAGATCCACGAACCAGTGGAAAAGCAGTGGTAAACCAACAAACCACTCAAGAATTCTGGACAAGGCCATACAAGCCATCCCGGAGGCCGTAAAGGGAACCGACAGAATAGCCACGACATACCTAACGGACAAAAAGTACCAAATAGAAAGCCAAAGAGGAACGGTGGATCCTATCTCGACCTCCAACATCTATCACGTTTACACCGATGGCTCCAAACAGAAAGCAGGAGCGGGCTGCGGCTTCTACTGCCCCGAAATGGGGCTATCACGCGCGCAACCCCTCAGCAACACAACAACTGCTTTCCAGGCAGAAACTCTCGGGCTTCTCCTGGCAGCAGCAGAGATGCTTACAATTTTAGAGTCTAAGACGAGCGCGGATACAGCAATCGAACGGACAATATTAATCTTTACAACAGACAGCGCAGCACTCATCAACGCACTGGGCAGATCCGATACAAGATCAGAATCAGTCGCAAAATGCCACACTGCGCTACAAGAACTAGCTAAAATGCATACTGTCAAAATAAAATGGACAAAAAGCCACGGCTCGTGTTCAGGGAACAATGAAGCCGACTCCCTAGCAAAAGAGGGTGCGAAGCAGACACCTACCACAGACGACCTAGGCCTCTGCAAGCCTCCATCGGCAGAAATAAGGAATAGACTGAAGATGTACTCCCACAAGGAACATCAAAAGCAATGGGAGCGCAGATCAGACTGCAAACACACAAAAACGATGCTGCCAACGATGGATAAGCACATCACAACAAACCTACTCAAAATGAAAAGAGAGGACTTAAAACTAATGGTAGGAATCATCACGGGCCATTGCGACCTAAACTACCACCTTATGAAAACTGGAGCTACAGACAGCGACCTGTGTCGGGGCTGCCTACAGGACAAGGAAACTGTGGAGCATGTGGTACTGCACTGCTCCGCAACAGAAGAGGCGAGGTCCAAGACAGGGCTCAGGGAACTCATTGAGTCGTGTCCCTCCACATCCACATCGGTGTCACCATCAGGTTTACTGGAGCACTGCTGCCACCAACCCAAAGTCCTTCTCCGTTATTTTAAGGAGTTGGGCTGGCTGGGGTGAGGTTTGGCAGGGGGATAATGCACAATACACCCCATCGCGGGACGTCAGTGCAGATCGTATTCCCCCAAATCAAATTAGAATTAGAATTAGCGAGATCCTACAGATGACTGGATTAACTCTATTAAAAGTCAAACAGAAACCGAGCCAACCCAGGTGACAGACGTTATGGAACACAGCACAATTGAATGCTCATAACAACTATCTTGCTACCTAGGTATGCTTTTTTGTAGTGGTAAGTAACAAAATTTTGTATTCAACTATTTTTTTATGTGTTTGTTGTACTAAAATGCTGAAACCTACCAATAAATATTTGAAAGGTCACAAAAAACTTGTTTTGCTTCAGACACAGAGTAGCATAAGTTCAACAAGTACTATATTTTTTCCATACCAAGTACTTTCTACTAACTAGCATATCTGACATGTTTTTGACATTAGTAGGTATTTGTTGAGCTATCATAATGTGATTGAGTCCCAAAAATCCCCGAAATCTAAAATTTTTATAATTATCTATTCATTTATACTTATTTAGTACAATATCCATGTATATTTTTTTGAAACAGCAACTTCTTATGGGCATCACCTTATCTATAAGATGTTTTAAGAATAGGCCTTTGTATTTCCCTTTAAGGTCCCTATACCTACTATGGTCTACTATACCTACCTAGGTGTAGTCGACTTTCCCATTACCTACACCATTCTCAGATCAGCCCAGTCGGCCTAATCACCAGGTTACTGATCAATACCTGTAGAGCTAACTTAAGCCACATGTTTCTTCACTGTGATTTCCTACACTGAGAGCAGTGAAAGACTGTTTAAGTGAGAATGTTGAAGGAAAACATCGCAACATAAGCTGTCATGGATGGTTTATGTAGGTGCTGGGCAAGCCTTAGTTATTCCATCTGAAATCCTGTCACAGGCACTATAGTCCAGCAAGTAGGGTTTGGGTAATCACCAGTTACCCATGACGCTATATAAAATCATCTACTAAGATGTGAAGGCGTGTTTATTTACTGAGAGCAGTAGCATTGTGTGGATTTTTCTATTCAAATATTAAATAAAACAAACTACATAAAGCATCAACTTATATTTGTTAATATTTATACAAATGGCGTTACATGATATTTAAACTAATATGCATTGACTTCTGATTACGATCCCTAATGAATAAATATACCCTTTGCTTCCATACTTCCAGTACAGCAATTCTAATGTTAAAATCCCAATTCGAATAAGGCTTGCTTAATTTAAGTGGGGGATAATTATCAATTACAATGTTCATCAAATATTACTTGCAATTTGAGTTTTTTAGTGTTGCAGTGCTTGGTGTAGGTAGGTACCTATCAGGCTACCCTAACCTATCTATCTTGATATATTTGTTCAATAAAAGTAGCATAATAATTCCATCACAATAAATAGGCATTCTCAACTATTTAAATTACAAGAGAGCATTCACATGAATTTCTAAAATGGGTATCGGGAAATAGCTAAAGAATTTTCTCGGAGAACAAGCAAGCCTTCCGTTTTAACTGCCCACAAAGCGTAATACTATGGTTTTTATGGCACTTATAATGACATACACATTTTACAATTCCTATAAATTCCCATTTTTGGATGGAATCTGTTATGGAGAAAGGTTATATTCTAGTTTGTACTCGACTTCTTCACTGGATTATGCGATGGCACAAGAAAAAGTGCTAGGGAGAATTTTAAAATAATTATTTTATCTAAAATGTGATGACAGGATAGTGAATTATATGACTACATGATTTTAAATACTATTTTTTAGGCACTCACAGGTGTTTAGGCCACATCAAAGTCTAATTTTATTGTCTCAAGAATGAGCTACCAACTATTAATTAATACGAATATGATGATGAATACTGCGTTACATATCTAAATAAATTTTCGTTATTAGTAGTCAAACAAAAGGGATAATAGCAAGATAATTCCATAAGAGGGAGTACAAAATCTTAACAAGTTTGTAACTAAAATAGTGCGTACCTAAAGCGTGTTATAAGTAGTTATGAATAAGTTATACTAGCTTATAATATCTGTTAAGACTACTATACATTTAGACAATATGTGCTATACAAGGCCAAAATCCGTGCAAACTGCAGCAACGTCGCGATTATTTTGCTTCTCCGCGGTGTTTGCAGCCATATTTAGTTCAACAAGCGTATCTACACTGTTGATACTGACCCCTTTCAATATCTTCTGAGCCGCTAAACTTGTGAAGTTGAAACTCAAGTCACTGAGGCTCGGAAAGTTGTAAAAATCCTGGTTATCCTTCTTGCTCTCTTGGCTCAAACTGTATCGCTTCTGTTTGTTTTCCAAACAGTTGATCTTCTCTGCGGACATATTTATATCCTTTATGTGGTCTTGGTTCTTCGTTAAATTTGGTTCGGAGCCGAGAACAGTCGGTTTCTGGTCGATCGCTTTCGTCAGTAGATTCGCAATGGAGTCTGAGCTCATTCTGTTGTTCACGTTCGGTATGCCATTAAGCATCTGTAACGCTGCTGCCTTCTTCAACAAATCGACGCTTTTCAACTCGCTGTTCGAGTTTATATTCGTTTGAAGGCCATTCGTTGATGACAAAGAATTCTTCTGGTAGCGCAGACCGCCCATAGATCCGATGATATTGTCGTAACTCTTGGTGGGCGTCGAAGGGTTGCTGTTGGCAGTGGTTTCTACATTATGTATGTTGTTATGGATGGCTGGAGAGGGTGGGTTGGAAGCTACTTCGTTTGTATTATTCAACTGGTTTTTGTACACGAAACTATTGTTGTTAGTTACTCCTCCTCCGATTTGCAATGAGAGTTTTCGATTATTATTCATACCCGTATCGTTAATCGAATTCTTATTGAATTTATTCTCTTGTACTCGAATCTGCTCCGATTCTTTGTACTTTTGCTTATTTTTTTCTACGCTAACATCGAAAGAGGTTTCCGTGGGGTTTTTTGACGTCTGGTTGGAGGTGCCGTTCTGGGAGACAGAGACTACCTGCCTGTCGTCATTGATGATGTAGATGTTGCTCCCGTTGCTGGTCTCAGTGACTTTGCCGTTCTCGAAGGTGATGACGGACCTTACGGGGGAGTTCTGTACATAGACTTTGGTGTTAGTGCCGCCACCGTTTTGAGACATGGTATTCGTGGTAACTTTTAGTGTGATTGAATTGTTAGAATTGGAACTCGCTAACATTGTCGTCGAAGGGTTCTCCATCTTAGCTCCTAAAGTTTTATTATGCAAAGGGGTAGCGGTTTTTTTGGGTGTGCTTGGACAGTTTTTTGGCGAGTTTTTGGGTGACGTGCTTTTACCGTTTGTTTCCCCGCCGACCATTGGTGGCTTGGTTCTGTACTTGTGGAGACTTTTTGGAGAGCTTTGAAGACTTTGTACTTTGACAAGCGACTGTGCTCTGCTGAGCCCGGGAGCTCCCTGCGGGTTGCTATGACTAGGTGAAGGCTTAAGCGTTCGATCCGATATGTGTGATTCTAAACTGGAATGACCGCTGCTACTTGTCTGGTAGCTCCTTTTCATCAACGAGTTGGGATCAGACGTTCCGTTTTTATAGTCTTTCCTGGGTGTTCGATGTGTGGTGGTACTTTCTAAACTAGAAGGGCCGCTAGTGGTCATTATGTGGTCTGAGTTGGAGTAGTCTCCCCTTCGGAGGCTACCATTTAGGCTGTCTCTTAGCTTTGGATCGCTGTGTCTTTGTGGGAATCCAAAGTGATCGAGGATAGTTTTGTTGGTGGAACTCCTACTTAGCGTAGACCTTGGGAGACTTCCGGAGCTAGGGCTGGATTGCCTGATGGGCGAGTGATCGTAGTTGCCGACTGAACCGGCTATTCCCGACTCTGTAGAGAGGTGTCGCTTGTGCCTTCTTGGCAGCGTCGACGACCGATTACTTATTTCTGAACCGTCATAGTATGATGAGACGAATGAGGTTTGACTCTGCAGTGACTCCTGAAAACGGAAAAAAAGTGTTAGAAAGTGATTAAAGTCGCCCAGAAAATAACTTCACAGTAAGATAACTGTTTGAAGAATGCATACCTTGGAGTTAGTTTGTGTGGCGACGCAGTGCAAGTGCACCGCTTTGTTGTTGAACCACTCGGTAGGGGGGAACTGCGCAGAGAATGAGCTCATCGCCCGCGTCTGCTTGCTGCGGCCGCTTCGTCTAAATAAGCGGGAGAGCAGGGACACTTTTTCTGGAACGAGAAAGATATGCTATTGATGGCAGAGTTTTTTTCCGGATGATGCTTTTTATAGTGAACTGACTCATTTAAAAACAACGCAAGGCAATCTAATACCCTATGAAGTCTTACTCTGGTTCTTAAAATTAGTAGGTACAAGTAGTCTAGTAATTGATGTCCGGTAGATGAGTACACAAGGATACGCATCAGACTATACACTGCTAGCTCTTATGTCCTTGCGGTAAGCGTCATTTTTCATTGTTTTTAGGTAACTTGAGCTGTATCCCACTGTACCTACATTCAATAAAAATGAAAGGCAAACTATTTTAGAGTCTGAAGTAAACTTACTCGGTGACGCCGATTCTACACTCGGTGGGTAATCAGTCGAAGAAGAACTGTCAGTCGTGTTCGCATGCTTATGGTGAAGACTCCTAGTCGAAGCGCATCTCTGGAGGTACTTGGTCGAAGAGCCGAAGATCCGAAGCGAGTGGCGACGGTCCAAGGATCGTGGGGCAGGGAAGGATGCACTTCGTCGCTTCGGTCGTCCATACAGGATCTTATCGTTGGGATTTCCTGAAATCACAAAATATCTGGTGAGCTCGAGTTGAAATGGTAAAAGGACTTTTTGGATTTTGCGAATGTACTTTGACTTCAACATTGCCCAAGTAGTACAGTTGCGTCAATTGCGTCATGTAACTAAGCAGTAAGTCGTAATAATCAGAATAAATTAGCAATGCGACAGGTTGTAACCGCAAGTACCACAATCTAAAGCAACATTAAAGCTAAAACAGCCGAACCTTACGACAACTTGCAAAAAACAGGAAAGACATTACGAGAAAGAAAATGTTTCCTTGCCAAAGTTGAATGCTTCCAAAGAAATAAGCATCGCAGGCACGTACACTGATAGTTACGGGTCAAGAAACACAGTAAGCACTATTTTTATGGTGTTCCGGCGTGGAGGCAGGGCATTGTAATTTTCTAGGTACTTTAGTTTACAAACAGTGGCGGCAAGGCGTGCTTGCCTGGAGCTAGTTATAGAACATAGGCATGTGCTTGTTATCTTCGCTTATATATAAAAATGAATTGCTGTTCGTTAGTCTCGCTAAAACTCGAGAACGGTTGGTCCGATTTGGCTAATTTTGGTCTTGAATTATTTGTGAAAGTCCAGAGAAGGTTTAAAAGGTGAATAAATATGTTTTTTTTCAATGGGAACGGGGCGAGCGAAGCCGCGGGCGGCCACTAGTCTTCTATTATTTTCCTAATATACCTTGCTACATCATAAGTTGCTGCACAATCTACATCGTAAGCTTACACAAAGAGTTTTAGGGCGGCTAAGGGTATATTGGAGATATCAATATATAGATTTCCGTACATGTGCTGAATGTGCTGAGATGACGCATAAAGAAGCTGCTCCGCAGACATTTGGCTCAATACATCAACGAGACAGGCGATCTACACAATGTTGAGCTCGTGATCCTTTTGTAAACATTCAGACGTGTACACACTACGGCGATTAACACTTAGCTTTATGCGTGTTTATTTTCGAAGCTGATCATAATATCATTTTAACTTTACGTATGTTTATTGTATGTCTTAGAAATATCAGAAAATGGATGAGTTTTCGCATCTTAGGGCTTGCTTCAAATATTATTTAATTGAACACCAAGTATTGCAGTAGTAGGTACCTACTGGGGGCTTCTTACTCTTTTCATGTAGACAGTTCGGACTTATTTCTTTATGTCTACTGAAGCCCTTACAAAACCGCTCATAAAACAAATCACAATATTTCAACTCCAACAAAATGGTCACCATTTTACGGGTTACCTCATTACGGAAACCCAAAAATAGAAGAAATGGCTAACAAGCCATAAGACACACGATATCCCATGTGGACGCGGATCTCTGGAATCCCTCGCCATTAAAATACCTTGCAGGTCGCGTCCTGGTGTTACTCCACATACACAAATAAACCGGAATGTCGCGCATAATTTTAGCACACCTTTAGATCTGAGCTGGATTTCTGAGAACTGCAATTCCATGCAGACCTTGTATCTTATTCAGCGGCAATAAAGTCAGAAATACGATCACGAGTAGCGAGAGAATGCGAGAGGTAATAATTCAAAGGAACTAATGGATTTAACTAATTTGCGGATTTTAGCATCTTCATACTGAATTAACTTAATGCAAATGTTGTTATTTAGGGCCATTAAAATCTTGTTTGCTAACGCAATGGGTTCTTCGGTTTATCTTTGATTGTAGGTACTTTAATTACATAATAATCGTTTTATTAGTTTCTTCGTTATTCTGTTCAAGCCGCTTGACGCATTGTAATAGCTGACGTAAACTTTGTTTAGTCTATCAAAGCTTAGAACACACATACCTAGCTTTAATGTGATATCTTAATACCAAAAAAAGTTATAGGCTTTAATACTTACGTACTTAGTTATTCAAACTTGTAATATCTTTATCAGAATCTTCATAGTCATCCCGAGCCATCCCAATAATAATTCTGCTTGCACACTTATCAACTAAGTGCGTTCCTATCTCGATTAAACCACAGTGTATAGACATGCTGGCTTCTGCTCAGGCATCCCAAATAGGTATTTGGTATGAAAGCACTACGAGTGTCTAATGTCTAATGTGTGTGTGTGTTACTCTTTTAAGATGTCCCGTCTCATCAAAGCTCAAACTCTCACTCAAACCTTTTAACAAGATGTGTTTGACCGGTTTGACGTCAGTATCGCCACTAGATGAATAACCTCCTATTGTTTGGCTGTATGAAGGTGTCCTGCGATCGATTATACTATATCTAGATCTATATCGTGCAGTGATCGAGTCAGCCATAGTCTGAAAGTATTCATCGATGTTTCAAGTTCAGCAACTATTTTATTAGTGATCCAGCTCTTTTAACTGTGCAGTACTCAAGGATCCAGTCACAGGCCTTCAAGGAATGCAGTCACATTTGCATGCCAGCGAGTGCAAGATACTGAGTGTAATATCCTGATAGTTATTTTGAACTAATTTGGTCCTTCGTGCCATCTCATTGTAGACGATTTGTAAGCTTATGGCATAAATCATGCGATCTAGGCATCTTTATCTGAGCTTCATTAATCTCTTATGCCGGCACTTCGAGTGCTATTAATTATCTTGTTTATTTTTGGTTGGTCAGGTATGTCATTGTTTACATCCAGATCATGCAAGAAAGCTGGATCATGTTGATCCTTTGCATTGCTTAAAATAAGCTCTACTAACACATAACTGCTCTTACTCTGCTAAAGCCATATAGACTTCACGGTAAACAAATAACAATGACAGGAGAGAACTAACGATGTCCAATTAACGCCTTGTTATTTTTGTTTCCCGTTTTCTTGAGGGTCGTCTTCAAAGACTTTGGAAAAATAATTTGATAGGATTACGTTGTAGGTATGTAATGTTTTTTTTTAATTGTCATCGATAGCTAAGTATTTAGCTACCATCAAATTTGATGGAAAGTGCTGACGCAGCCGTTTCACCGTGTTCACTCTTGTCTTGAATATTCCTCAATTATATTGACGATGGTAGAGATCTCCATTCCTTGGCGGTATTGTATATTACCGATACCGAGTTCAAGTTCCCCATACCCCATTAGTGTTTTATCAGCACACAAATCATCCGTCCGTGTTTATGCTTCCGACTCGGAGTGATCACAACACGCGTGCCTCGTAACGCTCTTATTGTAATTCTATGGTATGCAATGCGCGTGCCTAGACTTAAGCTTTAATATTACATCTTTTAAAATCCTATCTAGGCACTATAGCGTCCCGCGAGTAGGGTTAGAGGAATCACTAGTTGCCCCTGACGGTATATAAATCATCTACAATAGATGCAAAAGCCTGTTTACTTTTTTACCTTCATTTATAGGGATTTGCTCGTTATTCCGTTCTAAATAATTTCAGTCGTAATGACTGAAATTATTTAGAACGGAATAACGAGCATTCATATAGGTACCTACTTAAGGTGCGACAACAACTTGGTGGGCTTATTATTTGCGTGTTTTATTCTTTCATATCAGCAGCATGCTTGTTTCCTAGCTAAATTCCTACTTTTTTCTAACCAAACTTGGTTTT
This sequence comes from Thera obeliscata, assembly GCA_947578465.1. Lineage (NCBI taxonomy): Eukaryota > Metazoa > Arthropoda > Insecta > Lepidoptera > Geometridae > Thera > Thera obeliscata. The sequence goes on along the minus strand of OX387912.1, from coordinate 12,389,347 downwards.
AGTCAAAGCTTGTTTAAATCGCTGGCCCTTTGCTTGTATTTTTCCTTTATTGCAATACTACTTTATTACCTTGTTCAATTATAGTAAATTATCTCCTAGAATCACATTAAACAAACACGTCGACGTCTAATTAAAATAGAACGCCGCATTGAAAGTGATCCCCTCTCGTAAAATAAATTGTAGCCGTAGGTATGCATTTACGTTCCACAGCTGGCCTACATTCTCCAGAGTGTAGAGTAAAAATAGCCTCATTAAAACTTCCATTAATAATATACTCAGTAGGTGCATTAAGTGTATTGATTTTGAATTCAATGCTGCTGAGTTTGTATAAGCAGCAGCTTTTACCTTTCGATCTTCTAGTACAGATGTTTCTAACGATCACACCATGAATGAAAGCTCAAGTTACTTGTATCAATTAGGATACGATTTTAAAAGTTTCATCGGTATACAATACAATCTAAGAAGAACTTTTGAAAATTATAGGAACGTTGAATATAGGAGATGAAAACCTGAATTTGTACGAAGGAATCACAGGTCCATTCTTGTTTGCATAAACTAAATATGAAACATGCAAGACTAGCGACGCAACCGCCCTTTCAATTTACAAGTTTCACTCTCGGCCTCAAGTTATCTATGACATAATTAAATTATTTTGTTACAAGTTCGCTGGAGCTCTATAAAATTAATTTGGCACCACATAGATCACAAAGTTACTGAGTTTGTATGCAAAATCACAGCATATTAATTAAGTTCTTGCTATCTAGAATGATGTGTTTATGTTTTTAGCGGGTGTGAGTTATGCTAATTCTCAATCGGCAAAACAACTAAAGAACGGAAAGTTATCATTTGCATAATACCCACATGTTAGTAGCAAAAACTTCGTTTTCAGAATATAAAACAGTAGTTATTAAATAGAAGATAGTCTTTGGTCTATAGGTTTACTTTTCTAAAGGCCACAGACAGACACTACAAATCAAATTGCAATTACATTTACATCAAAGTAAAACCCAAAGATGTAAGTAGGTACCGGTTTTCTTTTCATCTGGAATCTGGAGTAACAAATCATCCTCATTAAACCAATTTTATTCAATTCAAAATACCGCAGTAAATCTTCGAGCTAAAATTGGTCCTATAACCAAATTAGTCGCCCAACAGATTGCCGTTATGGATACAGGAAATCGAATTAGGATCTTCCTGTCCTTTGATGTATCATAGATTCATAGAGAATAGAGATGTTGTTTGTGGTCGGATGTGTTGGGTGGCCACATGCTTCTATGAGTGTCTCTGATTTTATGTTTAGATCGGAAGTGCAATGTTGTTCTAATGCATTTTGTCTATTGCAAAACTACCATTTACTTCTATGCTTTCTTTATACCTTCCTACGCTTTTATTTTCTACTTGTTTTAGTTTGCTTTGCTCCTGACATTCACCTGAGTAGATAATTTCACCTTGATCTTTACCTAAGTATTTTTAGTCTTTATTTATTAGTGCTACCTCAACTGTCTTAAAACCTCATGTTGTATGTATAAATCATATGGATTTATCTTATTCTCTACTTCTAAATCTTTTTTCTTAGAGTTACATGCTAAGCTATTCGCCCTCCCATCTCATGATTCTTCATAGCAAAAACAGCTAATCACAGCATTTTACGAACAGCCTCCGTGAAGCGCTGGTGTGTGAAATTGGGTAGCTAGCATGACCTTAGTCGTGTAGTATTTATGGATATGGATACTTATATTTAGTGTTAAGTCTTGGAACTGAGTGTTTCATCGGTCAGTTTTCTGATAAATAAAATTTACTTTACATTATTGTATAAATAAAATAACACAAGCTACTTATCTGAAAATGTACCTAAATTAACAAGCATCCTCAAAGGTTCATGAGTTTATACATCATTACTTGAGGGGATGTGTACCTACTTATGTATGATAATTACAGACGAGAACTTTTTCCTTAGATTTTCTCTATAAGTAGGTGATGATTGGCGTAGTAGTTTTAAGTACTCTCTCTCAGCTTTCTTTCACCCCAGTGATCACAACCAGAGTAAAAACCAACAGCCAGTAATTCACACACTTTTCTATAAATCATCTTTCATTCATCCCACTCGGTCGATTAGCCAAGTGCAATCATACTCCACTCCAGCATACCATGATACGTCTTCATCTTCATTATTTTCACCTCTATTTCTTCAGGCATATGATTGAAAATCTTCATGATCTGTGCTTGACTTTACATAGAAGCACTCAGTCATCGCAACAAATTATAAAAATATGTTGTGTTGCTTTCGGTTTCGTTTCGCTTTTCTATTTTGGTTATTTATTTTCGGAAGTGCCATTATGGAGAAATGATTTGTACTGATGGATTACTTCCTTGGTCTTTAGCCTGAAATCTTTTTCAGCTTTAACACAGAAGGTATTGCAGTCATTAGCCAATAAACTTAATGCTAGGTACCTAACCTAGTTAAAAGGATTACAGTAAATACTTTTAACTTAGTTCAGGGCTTCATAAACACTGGGTCTGGCCTTTGTTCATTTTAGTTTAGCTGTTAGCTCATCGTTGACCTTATTATTACTAATACCATCTTCATCAAGTAACCTATTACTTACGTCAGCACTATTTGCTAGTTAAAACCTTTCTCTATCTTCCCTATCTTTCTTGCAGTTATGGTCAGAGGCGGTACCTTTTGAATTTACATAGATACCTAATACTGAACATCTCAGTTATGAATCTGGGCCTGAATTGAACTGCATTCCAGTCCATTTGGGTAATGTCCATGTAGAATCCAAAAACTAAACTAGGGCACAAATTTACGACCGCGCGGAAACGCTGCGTGCACGCGACTGCACGTGACATAACATCAGCATCATTTACAGAGAAAGCAGATCTCTGATAACTGTTTCTGAATGCATGTGTACCTATATTAGTTTTTACCAAAATACCGATTACATCTTGAGTACCTGTAGCATCTTGGTTACTTGTGGTACCAACCTTTATTACTGATTGTACAGGAGAGCTACATGAGGAGTTGACATAGCCGCATTTAAGATTGACTAAGATGGTGGAGTGAGTAAGTCAACTCCATCTAAAATCCTGTCCCAGGCAGGCCCTATATGGTTCCGTAAATAGGGACATGAGTGCAAAGATACCCTGACGCTGAATCATCCACATTGATGCAAAAGCCAGCTTTCTACGTACGAGTAAATGCGAATCAACTTGAAATTATGATTACTTAAAATCTAGAATAGACTGTAAAGTTAAACTATCAACACCGTATTATCTTTACAGTTTATAGGTATTACGGCGAATTTATTGAAATTGGGTCGCTAAAAGGCTTAAACTACCGCGTTAATCGTGCCCATTTACCATCAACCATTATAAGGATAATCTACTGCTGTTTTTAAACCTCAACTATAGAATAAATTAAACAATAAGAGGGATATTTTTAAAGCGTTATTGGTAAGTATAGTTGTGTTACAGAAAATTGTGTCCTACTGCCTGAATGCCGCACCATGACGTAAAAATTAAATGAAGGAAATGATTTACGCAAACGGTGTTAGTAGCTGTGGTAACCGCTTAACATTAAGTTTGATTTTATAAGTAAAACCAGACTATAATCTTCGACAAAATGGCTATAGAAATAATTACCTAATCTACGCCACAAAGATTTAATCAAAACAGGGCTGGACCATTAGTGCTTTAAATTAATCAAGTAGGCAACAGCTTCCTAGTGCCTTGAAATATTAGCTAGATAATTTATCAAATTGTAAAATTATTATGAAATAAGTCTGTAAATTCCTTGGTTCTTCGAGCCGGATATTTTTAACGTCGGTATTCATTCTTACCTAGCCCTTCTTTTTATCGATATATTTTTCATCATTATCATTTTCGTAGCTGTGCCTTCTGTATATTCTGGATTCTATCCATCGGGGATAAACATTTTTTGTGTAATATTATCTAGTCTTCATACACGCTTTGCTTAGTTCGTGAGTTCGTGACTAGGCATAACGCCATGGTCCACCTTTAACTTTTGTAAGCCAAAAAAAAATAATGATGATTGAAATAACATGAAAATTAAAATTTGCTTGGGCAGGTCCATTATCAGTGAGAGTATCGGACGCATTGCGATATCGCGGCTCGCTCAAAGCGATCATTAACGATACTATCACCTATCACAGGGCAACTGAGGATAATTGATTATCTTGGTTTCCCTGTTCACTATTCTGCATTCCTATAGCGCTGATTGCACAAACAGATTCATAATCGGACTTCAGAGTTGGACTTTGTCTACGTATCTATTTGTTTCTGAATAGTTGAATGTTGGTGATGCTTCGAGCCGGATGTTTACGTTGTTGGTACTTATCCATAAATCTTCCTTCCATATTTTATTTGCCAGTTTTATAAAACGTTCAGAATAAATTTAAATAATGCTCAAAATCACAACTGGATTCTGTTCTAATCTTAATCAAATGGATCAAAGCTAAAATGTATATTCAATAATATTATATACCTAAGCATCACTTTGAATCGTCTTGTCACGGCACTCGTAGCTGGTCTTCTTCTTATCGTGTCACTGATTCTTTCGAACCAAGTGTGGTGAAAGGATTTTAAGTGCGCCACAAAGAGGCTCCTTTTGTGCACTTGACACGTATTTTCGAACTTTTTAGGTTCTACGATATGCAGGTTTCTTCACGATGTTTACCTTCACCATTGTACTGTTGTTGTTGTTGTGTGTGTTGTGTTGTGTGTTGTTGTATTGTTGTTGTTCCTGTTGTGTGTGTTGTGTTGTTGTAGTTGGTATTTTATACAAACTTTCCTGAAAATAGGGGATGTGTATGTCAGGCAGTGGATTTCTTCAGGCTTCAAATCATGATGAAGCAGGTAGGTAAATGTTTATAGAGATGTTGTGCACGTGCGATTGAGTAGGTAACTATTTAATTAAATATTGTCTGATTAGTAATCTATTTACCAATTACTTTCTTCCAACCCAAGAGTATACAAACTACACCCACACTTCACCAGTGAAACGCCATTAGCAAACTTAAAATCACTTTTCTCTGATCACAGCTGGAAGCGAAACTGACAGATCATTAATTGCAAACGAGGCTGCCGTGTGCTCAAACAAAAACGAACAAATAGTAGCAGGTGACTAAACACACCGCCAGGCATTGGTGGCCAACTATTTTCAAACGGGCCTTCATTTTTTGTACGAAAATATGTTTTTAACTGATTAGTTCCAGACCGGGTGAAATTAAGTCTACTGGGAGTAAAAGACTGCAAGTTGATATGAGGAAAACTCGGAAAACTATTTGGTATCGTAATAGAAAGTAAATTCTACTAGAAGTTACTTTAGGCCTGAACTCGAATCATTGATTAGATTATAAAATACTATATTGCACAAAAAATAGCACATGATGACCTTGATGCTTATTAGCATTTTCTTCCAGTTAACCATTGTGTTTTGTGAGTGGGTGACAGTACTTTTCAGACAAAATAAATAAAATTAATGTCTTGGTTTTTCCTAGAATGACAAAGACAAGAAAGATATTATACTTATTCTACAACCTTAATATATTATATGAGTTTAGTTCGTTTTCTGTTATATACAACAAAATCACCACCAATTTCTTATTTACTGTAGAAACACCTCTTTATTTAAAATAGTAATATTTTCACATAATATTTTACTCAACTGGCTATTGTTTATTGTTTGTAATTTTATATGCTTGGCCGCAGGTTGGTAACAACTGCACTAGGCCATTTTCTCGAGCGTATGGAAAGTAAAGTTCGAGATGCGACGCGGATGGCACTTTCCATATGGTACCTAGATATTATTCCTCTATTAGATACAGTACTGTATCAAGAAGTGAAACACTAGCATGGCTAATGTAAAATAGAGGATGTTTGTTTTGTACCATAACTACATGTATTTAATCTGCTGGTGGAAGTAGGTACTTACTTATGTTTTTTATGTACAAGGTGGTGGTTTAATTCAGAGAGTTAGGAACAAATAGGTAGGCACTATGATTAATGAATTAAACTAGTATGGTACTCAGAAGTTTGTACTTATGAAGGTGTATGTAATAAATCTCAAATTATAGAAGACATGGTTTTCATTGAGTTATACACATGGAGGTGAAAACAATTACCAGCAGGTACCTCATAATCCCGAAAATAATATGCAAAATGCGGTGTGGCTATGTTATGGACACGGCTGTTTGTTGTAGGTACCTACGTGAATACGTTTAGTAACCTAGTCTAGTCTCCGCCGCGTGCGATGTGTTATAAGTTATAAGTTTTAACAACAACCTTATCCCATCAACGCACCACCTCCCCTGAGCATTATATCTACCACCGAACCTATGAATCATTCCAAGACCAGAGCAGTAAACCTTGAGATCTGAACCAGTAGACCAATGACATGCAGAGTCCGCAAAATTTGAGGAAACCAGGCCGGAAAGCGGACTTGACAGAGCGTCTATCGGCTGGTACGCCAGGTCACACCTCCTATGGGTCTGGTATGCGATCAAAGCTAAGATAGAGGCCCCGATGAGAATCGAAATGTAACTGATACGCCATTAACATACCCGAGGTTGAAAAAGTTGAAACCAGGAGTCGACATGCCCATCTAAAACTAGTATCAATAGCTATCGCACTTTTTGCTGACATGGTATGTTGAGGCTAGAATAAACATTCAGCTCTACATTTCAAAATTCACCTCTAAGCAGTTGATTTAGTGCTGAAAGTTCTGGAGCAATGGTGACTGGAAGAAGCGAGGAGTTTGATCGGTGCATGCAGTTTTCCTATACGGGCTTTCCACTGATGCCTTTGAGATCATACCTGTTCGTCTCTTTGCATAATATTGAGGCTTTAAATCCAGGGTCTGAAATTCCAAGTTTCGCCTTCATATGAAGTGTAGTTATAGGTATGGTCTTACCAAGGTCTTACCATACGCTACATTTACTAATAAATAATAGTAACACCACAAGCTAAACCTTATGTTATAAGTTATGCTGGCTCTAAACAAGCATTGTGGGTAACGTGGTGATTGGAAAGGTTATTGGTCTAGTTTAATCATTGCTAAAACTTTGTTTCACGTGAGAAAACGACCACTCCTCAAACAACATTGATTCGATATTATCATTCGTTCTAATCGATTACTATCGATCACGACTAATCCGGGATTCTATGGGAATCGAATAACAATGAAAACCAAGTTATTGTAATAAAATTCAGACCGTTTCCGAACGTGTTCATATTTCGCTATTTATCTACCGTTATAGATAGTTTCCTAAAACAAATTGTCGGCGTCACGAACTGGCGTGTGACCGACGTGACCTTTCGAGGGACCTCCTAAATGGTTCAATATAACACTTTTTGCAGCTCGCCCGCTACTTTATGCCTCTTGGTTTTCCCAAATATTCCTGCTTCCTATTTGTTCCAATTTAAAGTTTACATTTGAAACCGCGGCGGTCAGCTATAGTAAGTTAATAAAAGCTCTATATTGTTTTGCTTGAATGCAAATCTTTATCGATACAACAATCACAATAAAATGATTTAGAACCAAAGTTCAAAGTCAGTTGAACTCTTAGCATACCTAAGTGGGCACAGCAATCTCTGACATTGGATCTCGTTGAAAGATTGGGACATAGGTTCAAATGTTAGTTTGTGGTCAATAGGCTCTTAATATGGTACTGAATTGGCAAAGTCGGCTTTCACAACGATTAGGTTCATAAATGGCGTGTCATTTAATGGTGAGATGATAAATTATGTTGACATTTTCGCAACATACAAATGTGGAATCAAAAATCTGTTTTGGAAAAACTAGGGTTAGATAATACTTTTGCAAAAGTAATTTATGCAATTTACTGCAGCCTTAATGGAAAAAAGATGGGTAAAATGTATAGTGAGCGACCGACTTAGCTTAGTTATAAGTTAATTTGAACGAAAGCTTTGAAATAGTCTCACTAAGATATCTTTTGAAAAAGCGTTCTATGAGGTTTCACCTCGACGCTTCTTTGAAACTAAGGCCGCAGTAAATCTCTCTCATAAAAGCAAAAAAGCTGGAAGTGTATCCGCAGACCAGCGAGCTTCTACTCAATGTACTCGATCAGACAACCTCGCATCAGTCAACTTTTTTATAAAGGCTTTTATAGCCTCACTAAAATCAACCATAAATCACCATAGTGACCTAAATGTCCTTTCCCTGTTCGTTTGGCGCCTAGACTTTCCTAGCTAAGTAAAGTCAGAAAATGCTTGCTATGTAATCAAATAAAAACCCATTTGATTTTGCCTTCTTCCGCCTGACTCTCTACGCATAACGTTGAAGCTGACTTCCCCTAGAGTTGCATTCTGCTAAGTAATTTTTATTGTTCGGATTCAGAACCAATTTGCTTGATAGACAGAGTATAGTGAGTAAATCAGTTTACCTGGCAAACAATCATATTTATTTAGGTAGTGTTCCACATTCCTATAGTATTGCTTTGGCTAATTAATAAAATGAGTTCAATGGCATAGTTTTTCCAGAAATTTTTACAAATCGAAAGGAAAATTTACCCACATTTCGTGACTAAACGAGATTGGCAAGCAAAAATGAGGTGACCCCACAGCCGATTCTCGTTATATTAGGCCAATTTAACCTGAAATTTCCATAGTAGGGGTGAAGCAATGCAGCTAAAACCAGGGCATTGCAGGCCTGGCCCACATAACGTCAGTGTTGTTTTTCAGCAAACGGGCAGCCTCGTCAAGGAAATTCAGCCTTTATATTCGAGGTTACTCAGCGCTCTTAAATGGATTTCCCCTGACTAGATTACAGCGTTGTCAGTGAAATTCTCGGAAACATGCACTTTCCGCAAACTTTAAGCAATCTGATATCGTGGAAAGGAAAGTTTAGTGTATTGAAGAGGTGGTAGGTGTTTGGGACATGACTGTACTTGCTTGACTTATTTCTAACTCTTATCCAAGTAACAAACGAGTGTAGTGATAATTGAGCTTGATCAATTTCGGGGACTTTTCTCTTCTTTACGTCAACTGTGCCAGTGCTAAAGATTGGGCCGGCTGCTCACAATTTGAATGCAATCGGAAAAAATCGATAAAAATATAGTTTAAATCTGAAGTTTATGAACCTATTTCTGCCACAACCAATATGTAACTAGTGCTCAAAATCAAGTAAGGTTATCTGCTAGTTTCAGACCTAGTTCTCATTTCTCAATAAGAAAAGCATGTATCTCTGAAAATGTAAAAGTGTGTCAAGTTTTCTGAAAATTTACCACCGGCCAATTACCTATTGTGTTTTTTTGTCGTGTCACAAGCCTTTTCGGCGGAACTTGTTTGGCCAGGTTTAGTCTTGAAATCAGAGCATGTTTCAATTGTTTCCAAGTCAGGGGTCATCTCGTGACCCAGGTTGTAAAATTGCAGCAGAAACCGTTTTGCACTAATTGGCGAATGAGACAATGGCTCCTAAAATATAATGGGAGCTACCGTTAACTTGGTTTTGGTAAGTGACTACAGTTATTTTGGGACGTGGGAGCTTGAGTCACTGCCATTGAAATGAAATAAACTCAGTAAGGAAATGCCAAGATCCAGACTAATATCAAATACAAACTAGGTATGACCCGTATTCAGAAACGTGCTTGAGTCTGAGTCGAGCCTAGCATTTTTCAATAGAGAGCTGTCTCTCTATTGAAAAATGACAAAAATCTATGCTTGAGATTGTTTGAGGCTCGATTCAGACTCAAGCACTGTTTCTGAATGCCTCATTAAAGTGTTTCAGAATTTCTTTGCCAACATATTGTCGTAAATTCAGTTAAGAACAAAAAATCACCGAGTTTACACAATGCAGAAAATCCTATTGTTTTTGTGAGTGTCGAAAATCACCCCTACAGATAACATACTATAGTTCTGGGACACTCTGTAAATGGTTAGGGTACAGCGATAAATGCTATGGATTACGATATTTCGACGACTAAAATAGTAACGACTGGCCATGACACGGCGGTGGCGCCTATTACTCACTCCGAACCGGCAGAACTGAACATCTGAATCTGTACTTATCTACAAGACTGTAGTGGCGCCCTAAAACACTGGCTCACTCAGAAGTGGTCACTGTCTTATGGCGATAAAATACATTTTCAAACTTAAAAAAATTGCATAAGCAATCCCTATTAGGCAAGGTTGACTTCTCCTCAGATCTCTTGAAAATAGGAAGGTAAGTACTCAAGATTATTTTGGATGTTTAAAAAGGATAGACAGAGGCATGTCCGGGTTTGGCACACTATAATCAGCAGTTGTCAAAAATCCAAACGTGACAAGTGGCAAGCCCGCCGAAATATCACGCTGTCAAAGTTCGCGGGCGTATGCAAACCCCTATGTTGAAACTGATCGCTTTCGCAGATCGCCTACATTATAATATGAGCGCTTTAGAATACCAAGGGATTCTCACGATATTTTTCTACAATGGCACACCCAAAGACCACTGACATTACAATAAATTCAATTTTCTGGAAATAATTGTCATTTCCGACATCTTTGTAAAATAACGGAAGATTATAACGGTTCGAATTTATTGAAAACCAAAGCTTGGTCGTGTCTTACTCACCTCGACTGATATACTCTATATTAGAATGTAGTCTACATCCAAAGGGATGAATCAACGCTAGTCGGATGTCGTCACCGTGGGTTGGCCAAGGCGACTAGATTTTACAAGAGCCAGATTGTATATCAGTGCGAGAGTCATAAACAAAGGTCAGTGTACCCATTCGCTGAAGGGGTCAAGTTAATAAAAAAAAGTGCTTCATTTTTGGACTGCGTAAAACCAGTTCAAGTTAAGTCGTCAGGTAACTATAAAAAAGTCCTGCAAACATCTATATTCTGTACCGCAGAACACTTTTAGAAGCCTTAAGTCCATGATTAAAAAAAAATTAATAGGCAGTAAATATACTGAATATTAAAAAGCTTTATGTCAAACTTTATTATCAACATACGAATAATCTATGATAGTTTTCTTATGTTCATCATCATCAGCCTAAAAGTCCACTTTTGGACATAGGCCTCTCCTATACATTTCCAGGAAGAGTTATTTTATTGCCTCTCCATCCACTGACATTTCGCAATCTCTAAAATATTCGTCGTTCATCCTATGTTCATAAAAACAGTAAGTATAGAGGCAGCTCTTACCTCCACAAATAACATCAGCCAAGTTGGTCTGCACGCATTGATGCGTGACAGCACCATCCCGGACCGTGGTGATCTCTCCATAGAGCTGATGCAGCGCCTCCTGGTCTGACATGAGGATGGTGCGGGGGGAGGGACAGTCCTCGTCGAAGCTCCCGTGGTGGCGGGAGGAAGACCGTGATCTGGATCGCCGACGTCTAGGGGGAAACAGTACACTTAGAAGTCCATCATCATCTTCCTACTGTTATCCCACGCTAAGTGGGCTCGGTACAACAAATCAAATAAAAATTGTCTTTATTCAGTTTACATTAATCTCTTTGAAAGGACAACAGGTTTTCTTATTCCATTCTCTTCTATAGTCCCTCATTTCAGTAGTTCTCACTCTTTTCTTTTCTTCCATATTTTATGCAAAACATCCATTCATCCAAGAATGCTGACTGATTAAAATGATGCGGCAAAATACAGAGATCCCATGACCTTTTAAGAAGTAAGTAGTTGTCTGTTTTTGTGTGATGTCGGAAATAAATTAAGCCTAAAAAAACATAAGTTGACAAACTAACTGGTCATCCGAACCCGGATTCTGTCATCTAGTAATTACTGGCGTCAGTTTTTACGGCATCATTACTTAGAAGTTGTTGTTTTAAAGTGATGGGCTTCGGTAAAAAACCCGTCATTTCATGGTGATTCTGTGTTGGGTCACCTATTGTTCGCCTGATAGTTTAATTGTCTACTGAATGATGTTTAATCCATTAAGCATAAGATTATTGCAATAATCATTATTTTCATCATCAGCCTGAATAAGTTTACTGCTGGACATAGGCCTCCTTATATTTAGGGTGTTTTCCGTAGTCATCCCATCCGTAGTAGTCTCTAGCTTGTCAGACTTTTGTCCATCCCTCGGTGGTCGCCTCTAACGTCATCAGTCCACATGACAATAATTGCATTTTCTGTGGTTGAATCCCATTCGAAATCGTTGTGATATCTTTAAGCGTAGGTAAACACAGACTTTAAAAGTAAGAGATGCTGTCATCGAAAGCGATTGCATTCGTAGTAGGCTACATTTACAACGTATCCCAACCATAATAGCCACCAACTAACCATTATATCCAACCACACACAGATGGATACAGCATTTCGAAAAGCCGTTGTGACTCATGTCGTAGACTACACTTTATAAGTATTGAACACGTAATATGAAGCGACTGCGCATTTTTAATCATGCGTTATCGAAGATTCCTTTTCATGTTTCTTGTGATCATGAAAGCTAGGTAATTAAGTATCTCACCGGAGTGTCCTAAGCTTGTTTGTAGTCTAAAAAACCTCATGAGGAACCAGCATGTCGTAGAATCCAAAAAAATTGAAAATATGTGCCGAGTGCTCTTTAAGGCGCACTTCAAATCTTTTGACCCCACCTGGGTTCAAAAGAACCAGAGACACGATGAGAAGAAGAAGTCTAAAAACCTGGTTAAGTCACTTACTCAGGCGTGACTATGAAGAAACCCCTCGAGGTCTGGTAGATCTTGCCCTCCTGCATCAGCTGGGCCAGGGTATCGTAGACCACCTCCTGCGATGGAGTCTGCATTGAGGGGAACTTTGCAGACAGAGATGATCGGATGCTCTCCAGCGTTGCTGACTGACCCTGGGGACGAAATGCTTCATGAATAATGATGAAAAGGTAAATAACAAAATGTTACGAGAAAATTATAATTTTCAGACAGTGTCACACACACTGCTGTGATAATGCGTCCTAATACAAAATGTTTAGTACCTACATTTCATATTGTACCGATTTTTACACCTATTTGAAGGTTAATCTATAATCAAACCGCGTTGCATTGCCTTATACAAGAGACATACCCATACTTACCGACGTTTACCACCTTTTAAGCAATAACCTGTGTTTACAAACGAATAAATGAATTATGAATAACATTGTGGTAGAACTCAACATCAATCATTGCAATCTAGATCTCCGAATTAGACGATGTGATGTCTTTATTCCTTCTACATGGCATTGAAATCAATTCGGTAGTGATAAGCATCGATACTAATAAGGAAGTTATTCAAATTATTGAGAACGGTCAACAGATTTTAATCTCGGGAACTTCAAAAAATTTACATAACGGCCATTCTCTCAAGTCCCGGATGTCTGCTGTGCCTGAAGTGTACATTAGCAGATGTGAACATAATTTCAAGACATTCGATTAAAGGAGCCAATGATAAAGAATATCCATAAAGATAAATAAATAAAGAATAAGGTTAAGAACATAATTTCAAGACATTCGATTAAAGGAGTCAATAATAAAGAATATCCCCTTAAATCATCCCCACAACAACGCTTCCTAAAGCATACCTACCTCTTTCACGGAAACCAGACTGAAAACAGACGCTGTATCATACTGTTTAAACTTTCACGAAGATAACGTCGGGAAAATAAATCATCATCATCATCATCATCATCATCAACCTATATTAGTCCACTGCTGGACGTAGGTCTCTCCCAAGACGCGCCACTGAGCCCGGTCTTCGGCTCTTCTCCTCCAGTGCTTGCCAGCTACATTTCGCAGATCGTCGCCCCACCTTGCCGGAGGGCGTCCTACACTACGCTTACCTAAACGCGGTCTCCACTCTAGTATTCGTTTGCTCCAACGATTGTCCGTTCTACGGCAAACATGACCGGCCCACTGCCACTTCAGCTTACTAATCCTTTGAGGTATGTCGACCACCTTGGTTCTCTGTCGGATAACCTCGTTCCGGATTTTATCCTTCAGAGAGACTCCGAGCATAGCCCTTTCCATAGCTCGCTGAGCGACTTTCAGTTTGTGGACCGACCCTACTGTTAGTGTCCACGTTTCGGCAGCATAGGTCATTACAGGTAGGACGCACTGGTTGAAGACTTTTGTCTTCAGACATTGTGGGATCGGCGACGAGAAAACCTGACGGAGTTTCCCAAACGCAGCCCAGCCCAGCTGTATTCTCCGGTTTAGCTCTCTCTCAAAGTTGTGTCTACCTAACCGCAAGGTTTGCCCGAGGTAGACATACTCCTGCACAACTTCGAGAGGCATTCCGGCGACGGTGATTGGCTCTGGGGTGATACGATCATTGAACATGATCTTAGTTTTATCCAAGTTCATGCCCAGGCCGACCCGTCGTGAGGAAACAGCTAGGCTGTTCAGCATCTGTTGTAGGTCCTGCAACGATTCTGCCAATATGACGATGTCATCAGCAAATCGTAAGTGTGAGATGTATTCGCCATTGATATTGATGCCCATTCCAGTCCAACTCAGCGTCTTAAACAAATCTTCCAGCGCGCTTGTGAACAATTTGGGGGATATAACGTCCCCTTGCCTCACTCCGCGGCGCAACTGGATAGGTTTTGACTGCTGGTTCTGGACCTGAACAGACATGGTGGCGTCATTGTAAAGACATCTCAACACTTCGATATATCGCCAGTCAACCTGACATCGCTGCAGGGACTGTAGAACAGCCCAGGTCTCAACAGAGTCAAAGGCCTTCTCATAGTCCACAAACGCTAAGCACAAGGGCTGATTATACTCTTCAGATTTTTGTATAATCTGCCGCACTGTGTGAATGTGGTCTATGGTGCCATATCCTCCTCGAAACCCGGCCTGCTCCGGTGTTTGAAACTCGTCAAGTCTTCGCGCAAGACGGTTCGAAATAACCCTGGAAAACAGTTTGTAGACATGGCTCAAGAGTGAGATCGGTCTATAGTTCTTCAATAAAGCTTTATTGCCTTTCTTGAAGAACAATACCACGACACTCCTGCTCCATGCCCTTGGAGTTCTCCCATGGTTGAGAACGGAATTGAAGACACGTTGGAGTTCCTTCAGAACAGGAGAACTACCTGCTCTTAGGAGCTCTGAAGTGATTCCGTCTTTCCCTGGGGCTTTTCCATTTTTCAACTGCCTCAAGGCTATCTCAATCTCGTCAAGGCTGATCTCTGGGAGATCTTCTGTGTAGTGGCGGGTCAGTGTGGCTCTAGCATCCTCATTACTGGGTTCGGGACAAGATACTTGCGTGGCGTACAACCGGCTATAGAAGTCCTCAATCTCAGCTAAGACTTCCGGCTTAGAAACGACGGTATTCCCCCTCGGTGTTGTGAGCTGCGTCAGATGGCTTCGGCCGAGTTGCTGCACAAACACTTTGGACCCCCGGTTTTGCTCGATTGTTCGCTCAATGCGAAGAGTGTTGGAGCGTCGGAGGTCATAGCGTATGTGCTTCGCGATGGCTTTGTTAAGAGCCTGGTATTCTGGCAGCGTCGCGGGAGAAAGTGGTGTAAGTCGCCGTTTTTCCATAAGCCGAAGAGTCTCGTCCGAGTACTTGGACTGTTTGGTCGTACGTCTTACTTGGCAGAACCTTGTGCCTTCTTCCCTGAGGATGTCCACAATGTTGTCTAGGTCCTGATCCACGTCTTCAGTAGTTTCCAAGGTAGCGAATCGGTTCTCAAGCTGAAGTTGGAACTTTTCAGAGCCTAAAGCGGTTTGGAGTAGGTTTGGTCGGAGTGTAGACTTTACCAAGCGAACGCGTTCAAGCTTAAAGTCGATATTCAGAGTGCCTCTGAGCATTCGGTGATCGCTACCGGTATTAAACCTGTTGATCACTGAGACATCTCTGAATATATGCTTTTTATCCGCAATGATAAAGTCTATCTCGTTTTTCGTCACAGCATCGGGGCTTCGCCAGGTCCACTTCCGCTGGGGACTCTTCTTGAAAAAGGAATTCATCAAGAAAAGTCTCTCCTTCTCTAAAAAGTTGACCAGCATTTGCCCCCTGTGGTTCCTACAACCAAAGCCGTGTGGCCCTACCGATGATTCGCTACAAGTCTGTACTCCTACTTTGGCGTTAAAGTCCCCCATGACAATATTAAAGTGCGCCTTTGTGGTGGTGTGCAAGGCCTTAGAAATGTCATCCAGGACGAACTCCACTTCGTCATCCGAGTGTGACGAGGTCGGTGCATACACTTGAACAACTTTGAGGGAATACCTCTCGGTTAGTTTAAGTACTAGGTATGCAACCCTGTTCGACACACTGGATATTTCAGTGACGTTATCGGCGAGGGACTTATGGACCAGGAACCCTATACCGCCTTGGGAGGTGAGGTCACCTTCGCGGTAGTACATGAGATGGCCAGATTCCAGGGTTACGGTGTCCTCTCCCTCTCGACGGACTTCACATAATCCCAGAATGTGCCATTTCACCTTCTCAAGTTCTACCTCGAGCTGCGCCAGGTGTTCGTCAAGCCGTAGAGTGCGTCCATTATACGTAGCCAGGGTCAGTTGGGATGGGGTTGGGCGGCCTTTCATAACCCGGAGATTCTTCGCACCCCCTGCCCCGCCGTTACCATGACCGCCGCCTTGGCCAGGAATAGCAGGGCGACCGGGAACTGGGGGCCGTTTTTGTGTTGTGCCTATCATTTTGGGAGGGTTTGCCCTAATCGCCACGCTGGGCTTGCGGGTTGGCGATCGCAGGACACAGCTGATTGCACCGTTGACGCTGCTGCCCGTCAACGGCCAGAGGGATTTAGCTGAGTCAGAGTTAGGAGGTGCTATACCGCATTCGACCGGTCGCCAGAGCCTCGTCAGTTGCTGCAGGATGTACCACGTGCAGGTGAGGTTGACAGTTGGAGCTCAAGATCTTGTGTAGCTCCCTTACATCCCTGGAGCTCAAGATCTTGTGTAGCTCCCTTACATTCCCTTGGGAAAATAAATAAGATAAGGTAATTTACGTGATAAAAACCCGTGTAATAAATTAAAACAACTTATTAGACATTTCACTATTAACAGTAAAAAGTCCCAGCATCACCTAGTAATATTGCACGAACAATGAATAAAACATTAGTTCTAAATAGCGGCGCTGTGACCTAATAAGCCCGTTTAAAATGCCTATCGATGCAAATTTAATCTTGTTATTTTATCGGAGATCATTGTTTGAGACAACCTTCGAAGGCTGAGGTAGGAATGTGACAGATATGAATGAGGCTTGAGCAAGTGTAGCTCGCTTATTTTATTGTAGCAATAAGGGCGGCCTCTATTTATAAACTTGTAGACATACAAAATTGTCATCGACGGAAATTGTATGTAGTGTTTTTCAGAGGTGATTTACAGTTTTTGACTTCATCACATGCCTGGAAGATCTCTCAGTGATTCTCAGATTAGATCGCCCATTGTCAGTACCATTTTTTCGATTTTTAGGTGTATTGTAGTTAATTTGCTTTTAGAATGTGCAATGTCATTTTCATTCAATACATTTTCCACCGCGTTTATCCCTTGTTCTGTCTCTTATTTAAGTCAATCGTTAGCTTTCTAGACGTGCTTTTAGTCTATTCATTAACCCGTGTAAAGCCGGGTAGGGACGCATAGTCACCTATAAGTCTTTCTGTCGAAAATGCCAACCCACAGTCTATGAATGTTGGTCTAGTCTGGACTCGTCTAACAACATTCCTGTCGCAGATTGCGATTGGGTTTGTTGGCTAATCTGGCAGTTGACAAATTAATCGTCCATTCGATTGTGTGAAACTTAAGCAATGATATTCTGATCTTATACACTGGTAAAGTAGTTATTTCCACCATAAAACCGTTTATAAGGGATTCGAACTACGAGAAAGAATATGAAATTGGGAGATCTGAAGAAGAGGCAGTCATCGACATAATTATCTTTCAAAATGAGAAGCTGACGTCACATCATAGATAGATCATCATTTAGCTTGTCAAACGGATAGCTAGAGAATGAATTCTTTTGCATCAAATGGAACAGCTGGAAGAAAGTAGTACCCACATTTGAAATTTTAGCTGATACTGGTTCAAGATCAGACATTCTAGAAATCTATGGAGTAGGTTTAGCAGTAAATAACGGTGCAGATGATAACGTAAAAAACACGATGAAGAAGATACGATAAAATAACCATTTAATTTCATTGAAAAACACGCTTCGAGAAGCGATGCCGGCAGTTCAATCAAACAGTGAATCAGTGATTTAACTAAAGATGTGTAGTCCTAGCATGCACCAGGAAAATAGTACCACCAAAACACCAATGCCATCTAGGACATTACCCTAATCAAATTAATACCAAGATCATCGCATCAAGGTTAACAAAACCAGGTTTAATCAAAACAAACAAAACTTCTAACCTAGAGTTTGAAATGGTCGCTGCATGATCTCATGCGCTCGCTATTTTTAGGAGTGTTCGTAAAAAGACCATGACGGGTAGGAATTTCTTGGTGAATCGGAAGATCAGATGTGTGGGGCAAAATTAAAGCGGCAGAAGCTAGATATACTACATTCATCATCATCATCTTGCCTTTTAGTTGATCGGTGGATGGAGATTCTAAGCTTGTTCGCTTAGAACTGGTACCTTAGACTCACCTTTCAAAGTGATCCTTCTAATTCTAATTCTAATTGTGTTGGGGGAATAAGATCTGCACTGACGTCCCGCGATAATACACCCCATTGTGCATTGTCACCCTGCTAAACCTTACCCCAGCCAGCCCAACTCCTTAAAATAGCGGAGAAGGACTTTGGGTTGGTGGCAGCAATGTTCTAGATGACCCAACGGTGACTCAGATGTGGATGTGGAAGGACAAGACTCAATCAGTTCCCTGAGCCCTGTCTTGCACCTTGCTTCTTCCGTTGCGGAGCAGTGCAGAACCACATGCTCCACAGTTTCTTTTCTTTAAGTGATCCTTGTGATACAACTGAATAAACAAATTTTTGATTTGATTTGAGAGAGCTTAGAATTGTTCTTCCTGGAAGTGGGAAAAGTGTGTCACCTATGTATGGTGGACCTCTTAAGGCTGATGATGCGGATTTTCTTGCTCTCATCACTTGCTTATAGTGGGGCTTAAACAAGGTTACTTCTCTGACTCATCTTTCATTTGTCATCTCTCTTCCCACTCCTTTCTTATCCCGTAGTGCTATGCTTAACTGAGAAGCTCTTAAAGGGAAAAGTAGAGTTTCTCGACTCGTCACAAGAAGTCCTTAACTTGGACCACCCACAAATACACAAGGTGGTATAAACCACAGTAAAAGATTCACCATAACAGGTTTCGCATACCATAGCGTACCGTTCGTTAGAGTTCCGTATCTTAAAAGAAAAGACCTTCCTACTGGATATTTTTTTCTTTAACAAGTAGCTAGCCTTAGTCCTTGCCTGAAGGCCTGCGCACATCTAGGCGATGGCGATGGCGATCAGCTGAAACACTGTCGAATATTGCTGTCATATTTAAAAGCGTTCCAGCTGATCGCCATGGCCATCGCCTGGATGTGCGCAGATCTTTACTCTGCATAAATCAACCTTAATACGCATATAATGCAACTAGTATTAAGTACCTACTTAATCGTATGTCGTGTAAGTATTTTGAGTACGTAAATACACTTTTTTCTAAGCAACTACTTGAGTGGGTGAGTCGGTAGGCTAATTGGTGCTCAAAATAACTAAGCGGCGTTTGTTTCGTGTAAAGTTTAATTTTACAAAATAAAATATTTTTTTGCAAAAAAAAATCCTGCAATGCATTGCTGAATATCCCAAACACAGATGAGTTACAAAAATAATTATTGTATACGGAAATCTCATTAATGTAGACCCTACTCACACTTGTCTGTACCTATCTACTTATGGTCAAAGCCTTCTCACCACTAATAAGACCGTTTTGACGGAAATTGGTTGTATAGAAATGCAAATGTGATAAAAATTACAATACCCTGTATTTTATTAGTCAATCAACTTTGAATGGTTTAGATAACTAACTGTTTTACTTTGATGTTTGAGTGCGTTTTTATGCATGCGTTTTTTTGTTTCTTCTTTTATCGGTAGTAGGAAGGTAGGTCTGTAGGCCTACCAAAAGCTCTGTCTGGCTCTGTCTCTGGCTCTGGTTTTGAGTCCGTGCGTGAGTGCTGTCTAAATAAATCCTACAAACGTCACACATTCAGTATAATACACTGGTGAGCACTAACACAGACTCAAAACCAGAGCCAGAAACAGAGCCAGACAGAGCTTGTGGTAGGCCTACTGTTGATTAATTATCTGATTAGGTATTATGATGATGATTTCCTAGCCGTTTTCGGCGACTGTAATTTATTGTTTGAGGGCTTCGCTGTTCTGCCCTCTGATGTGCTCTAGCATGGCTGGTGTACCCAATTTTATTAATAAAGGTCAAATCAAAGCACATGCAGGGCACGTCAGTACTCCGCCAACGTAATTGTAGGAGATGGCCGCTGGTGGTCGGGCCTTCAATTCGTCTCGATTCCCTTCTGTTGAGATCGAATCTACGCTTTTCTTCGAACTCATTCTTAGGCACGATTAGAAATAATAGAAATAGAAATATTTATTTAACGTCACAAAACATCATGGTACACACAAAAAATATACAACAAGCAATAGCAATAGTGACGAAAAAAAGGCTTCCACTCAGCATTTGCCGTAAAAGCGCGAGAGCTTAATACGGCGCTGGTTATATTAGGTAGTAGCTAGTCTTTTGTCCACCTACCTTGGATGAACCTACTATAAAATTAAAAGTCACTTTTTGACCGACTTCAAAAAAGGAGGAGGTTTCTCAATTCTACCGTATATATGATTTTTATGTTTGTTCGCGGATAACTTCGTCGTTTATGAACCGATTTTGATGATTCTTTTTTTGTTGGAACAAAGATATTTCAGGGCTTGATAATGGCAGACCAGATAAATCGAGGGGACCTTCCGAAAATCGTAGGGGTGACTAGTGCGGTTGTAAGTTTTTCAATAAGTATTTTATAAGTTTGTATCAAAATCAGTTCAGCAGTTTGGCCATGAAGTCGGTTTCTCAAGTTTTTTTAATTTATTACCACCGTTCTCTACAAATTGCAAATTCGTTACACCAGATTGAAAGAATTTTATGAAATGTACCGATTTGGGAGAAAGTGGAAAGAATACAAATATTTGATTTCAAGTAATTCGATCTAATTTACTGAGCGTTTGGTAATTTCTCTCTAAATACGATTCGTTAGATTGAATTATGTTATCGGTGGTAGATGCTGAAGAGATAAGAGAGAGAAGCGAGCTCTGCCGTAGGTAGGTATAGCTGGCTGCTCTAAAGAAAGGTAGCATTTCATACATTTCATTACATTAAAAATCATTTTAGTGAACTCTAGTAGTCCAATCTCAGAAAATCATGAAATTCTTAAAAATTAATTTATACGCAAATATTATTTTTTATTTTTTAGTTATTACGTAAATGTAACCCATGAAATGTACCTTAGAAAAAAATCACTCAAACAAAATATTTGTATTTGTATATTAGTAAGGTAAGTTACACGATCCAGAAAGATTTTATTTTTTAAATTATATTTTCCTACTTATCTAAAACTAGCAAAAAGCACATGATTTATCCGTTTTTCGCCGTTCTAGTTAGCTTGTCTCAGGTACTAGCGTCTCGTAAGTTGGGCATGAGTAAACACCAATTGCCCCTGCCGCTATATAAATCATTTATAATAGATGCAAAGGCCTGTTTACTTTTCTTTTTAGTTAACGTAGTTCTCGACAGTACCTTTTAGTAGAAGTAGAGCTCTTTGTGTGCGGTTCGTCCGGGGAACTACTACCACCATGCCTATTTCTGCCGTGAAGCAGCATTGCTGTGTTTCAGTTTGAAGGGTGTGGGGGCCGGTGAAATTACTGACACGTGAGGCTGAACATTTGTATGCCTCAAGATGATGGACGCAGGGAAGCACATCGTAGGACACATTCCTGACGTGCGTGACCTACGACGCAATGCTTTGTTATAGGCGATGGTTACCACTTAACATCAGGTGGGCCTTGTTCGTTCTTCATCGTATCTTTGCTTGTTGTACTAAAAAAAATCTAAAATCCTGTGAACTAGCATCTTGTAAGTTGGGACATGAGTAAACAACAGTTGCCCCCGACGCTATAATAAATCATCTACATTAGATGCAAAGGCCTGTTTATTTTCTTTTTTAGCAAGCGTAGTTTTCGACAGTACCTGTGACGTAAGATCCATGATGCAGTCGCACAGTGCCTCCGGCAGCGGTGTGAACTGGCCTTGGTGGGCCGGCGTCACTATGCAGTCTTCTATGTCACCTGAAACAATGGACAAATGTGTTATGTGACGTCACTATATAGCTGACGATTCTATGCGGTGTTGAGGACAAGTTATAGTGAAACAAAATGATATCCCTATCCTAAATCGTAGCAGTCACACTGATAGGATTTTATTTATTGTTTGTAAGTACCTTTCAGCTCAGAATATAGCCTCTGTATTTTACGTGTGTGAAAAAAATAATAATTACGAATAGGCGACTAGGCTTGGTCGCGTGGAACTGGCATCTAGACTCACCTAGTTTTAAGACGTTTCAAAGTGATCCTTGCGATCCTACTGAATAAATACACTTTTGATTTAGTTTTTTTTTGAGTATTTATAAGTTTAACTTCATCCACAAAGTTTAACATAACACTGGGTTGGAAAAAAAATTGAGTCAATTAGAATTAAAAATGTTTCTATATTAATATTTATATTTTTTATAAATAGCTATTTTTAAAAAAACAGTTTTTTATTCATAGAATGAGTTGTAAAAATTTCTGTTTTTTTCAAAAATTCCCCATAGAGAATTGAATGCTCAAAAAACATTAAAATTGGATCACAAATCAAGTAGCCGGCAGCAAGGCGTTGTTTACATAAATTGCAGTATCCCGGACAGCGGCGTCCCTCAGGAGCACAGGGAATGCGCTGCATAGTTGGATGCTGTCCAAATCGCTATGCGGCCCAAGATATTCACATTGATATTGTATATGTTACGGCTAATACCCGAAGTGCGGCTTCAGTCGGCTACACCTAGTTTTAGCCGGTTAGAACTAGGTGTAGGGCTCCTCGCGAGTGTTCTGGCTGAGCCATTGCAGATTCAAACTCGGGGCACCCCGACTTAAGTCACAAAAGTAACAGTAGGTTGTTAGGTTTTTTTTTTTATACCTACTTAATTTCAAGAATAGTGCATGGCAGTACCCGAAAACAATCGGCTCGTACTAGGTTTAACCAAGAGTAAGTGGCTACACCTAATTATAACCGGCTAAAACTAGGTGAAGCCGCACTTCGGGTATTAGCCGTAACATATACACTTGCTTCCGTCTGCGTCTTAGCTCGCGTGGTACTTGTGGGGTGATTGCGTACCTTTTGTTGCAATTAAAACCTAGTCACATCTGTTAGTTTTGTAATTTTACATAGTTACGATACAACTAGCATATGGAACAAGCATATGGCCCACCTGATGTTAAGTGGTAACCAACGCCTATAACGCATTGCCTCGTAGGTCACACACGTCAGGAATGTGCCCTACAATGCACTGTCACGTCCATCAACCTGAGGCATACAGATATTCAGGCTCACGTGCCAGTAATTTCATCGGCAGCCACACCTTTCAAACCGAAACACAGCAATGCTGCTTCACGGCAGAAATAGGCATAGTGGTAGGTTTTTTTTTTTTTTTTTTTATACAACTAAGTTGACAAACAAGCATGCGGCCCACCTGATGGGAAGCGGTTACCGTAGCCTATGGACACCTGCAATACCAGAGGCATCACAAGCGCGTTGCCGACCCTTTAAAACTTTCAAAACAACTTCCCCGGACGAGCGACACACAAAACTACTGTTTCAGCTTATAACTTGCGCCCTATTTTTACATGCGGATGTTTGCTGTAAAAATGTCTGCAGTATTGCCAGCTCGTGACGATGTGTCGGCGATTATGTCTCTAATTTGCTAATTCCGTAGCTTTTTTTATTATCTTTTTGTGTCATTTCCGTCACTAAAATTTCGTCATAGAAGTTGACTAAATTATGTCTATTCCGCTGTCATGTGGATATACTGAAGATTTTCACCAGGTAGGTACAGTAAGCATCATTATGATCTTTTTCACAAACGAAATTTGTATCTACAGCCCAGTAAATCAAAACAATATGATTATTAAAATATTGCGCTTATCGTCGCAGTGCAGCCGGCTACGTTAGCACTGGTTAAACTTATGAATCCGTTAGTACTATTTTATTACTACAGTCGATTGTATGTGCAAATGTTTTTAGAACGTTCAAACTGGTGCTTAGAGTTGAGCTGCTGAAACAATACTGGCCTCATTGAGAGAGCTCTATTCAATGTTAGAACACTGGGGTCCTGGCTTTGGCCCAGTCAGAGCCGCTCTTTACGTAATCTAATTATAAAGAGAATTTCTATTCTACTACTAGGTACTATATTACAATTTTACCTACATCTGCTAATCTACCAAAAGAAAAAAGGAATCTACAAAAAGCACTAAAAAGTTCGCATTTCGATTAGTTTTATTTTTAAAAATAGAAGAGTTTTTTGCTTAAATAATTATTTTTCTTAAAATTAAATGTCGATGAAACTTTTCGTTTCATGTTTTGATCTAAGCGCACATTTTGCTGGTTGAAATAAGTCATTAAAAAATAAGAAAATACTACGAGTATGTGCCAATTCGAACTGATAAACTTAAAAAAACTCTATTACATAATGTACACACAAAGTAATTCTTTTGACGTGATAACGTCTTATAAATCGATGGAGCCGGCTGCACGCACGAAAAAACATGACTCATGCGTCGTTACGTCGTTTCGTCGTTCCATTTACCTGAGCCCGAGCCCGGGTCGGGTAATGGGTAAGGGTAAATGAGGGTAAGAGTAAGGGTTCAGTCTGGGTCCGGGTCCGGGTCCGGGTCCGGGTCCGGATTTTCATTCAGTTTCATTCAGTTCCATTCAGTTTCATTCAGTTTCATTCAGTTTCATTCAGTATCATTCAGTTTCATTCACATTCAATTCAATTCAGTAAAACTAAAATTTTCTTTTGAAAAATGCAACCATTCCATCAGTATTTTCTTATGACGTTATCACGTTCAACTATCGTCAGTAAACCGACTTTACAGACAACCGATTTTTTTTTAATAACGGCTAAATAGTATTTTACTTTACAAAGTATAATTGAAAGTACCAGGCACCCAGGAAAGCAGAGGAGTTATTTGCAAATTGCGGTACTGTCAAGCACACCGTATTAGGTTTATCCGTAATCGCTTCCTATTGTCGCGTCAAGTACCAGGAGTGCAGGAATGTTAATGGCTCGAATATAAAATCTAGCACTTAGTGTACACGACTAATGAGGAAGTGAGCATAGTGAGGATTTCATAAATCAGCGACCGTTCGAAATAACGGCCGTCCATATTAATACTAACACTTTTGTCTTACCATATCCATACACATACATTATGTTAACACAAAATAAACCCATTTATAATTAGATTTTTTTTTACATTTCAATTTCATTTTTTTTATTCCAGAACCACTTTGAAACGTAACTAACACTTAGAATACTAAATATAATTACTAGTTATTTACTAATTACACTAGCTAATATTTTAGATTTAATAGATGAATGTTTAATTTTATATAATATGGTTTTTTTTTTCTTACATTTCCTGAAAGTCTAAGTTTCAAGCCTCTGGTATAGACCGTCATAAAACGGCGGTCACTTTTTAAAATACAAAGCTTTAGTAGTTCCTCTAGTAGGCTGTTGTAAGGAGCTAACGGAGCGCGTGCCCATTGTTTGTCAGTTCACGGGATGACGGGCTGATTTTATCGGATGTTAATTTGGTTACACGGTTTGAATTGAGAACGCATAGGTGTAGGACAAGCGGCAAGTTCAAAGCTACAAAGCTAAGTTTGATATGGTCATTAAAACAAAAACTGCACAATTAGATAAAAAGATAACTTTTTATTTGGCTCACAACAGAAAAAGAAGAACAACTAATGCATACGGCTACACAAAAATCAAAAAAGTCAAAACATACACTTTATGAATAACAGAAACCGACAGTAACCAAATAAGCATAATTATGCATGTATTATTGAGAGCCAAAATGGTCAATGGTGGTTGAGCCGAATTAGGATTGTGATTGTCGCATAAAAAACTGGCTGACATTGGAAACGAACAAGCTCATTAAATTCTATTGAACAAACCATGAGTTCCATAAATAAATAAAAACTATTTGCCTAGTTATTGAATCTATAGGAAACGCAGATCGAGAATGTTTCTTACATTATATTTCCTGCTTTGTGTACCCTCTACACGGTTTTTTTTCTTTAAAACGTTTATTAGAACCTCTTTGATGCATCAAGGTACGACGTCTGATCTCGTAGATCGCGGGATTGACCAATCTTTCGCCGCAAGTTTTTTTTACGGGCTGTTTTTTTTTTTAATGATTGTAATGGGTTATTTTTTTAGTAGGTATTTAGTAGACCACGCAGGTGATGGCGGGACAAGCTGGACGCCTTTGAGAGGGACTCGCGACTGGTGGCTCTAGATCGTGGAGAGTAGGGGATTTAGGGGGAGGCCTTTGCCCAACGATGGGATGGGCTAATTGTAATAATAGTCATCATCATCATCATCATCAACCTATAACAGTCCACTGCTGGATGTAGGTCTCTCCCAAGACGTGCCACTGAGCCCGGTCTTCGGCTCTTCTCCTCCAGTGCTTGCCAGCTACATTTCGCAGATCGTCGCCCCACCTTGCCAGAGTACGCTACGCTTACCTAACCACGGTTTCCACTCTATATAGTATTCGTTTGCTCCAACGATTGTCTGTTCTACGGCAAACATGACCGGCCCACTGCCACTTCAGTTTACTAATCCTTTGAGCTATGTCGACCACCTTGGTTCTCTGTCGGATAACCTTGTTCCGGATTTTATCCTTCAGAGAGACTCCGAGCATAGCCCTCTCCATAGCTCGCTGAGCTACTTTCAGTTTGTGGACCGACCCTACTGTTAGTGTTAGTGTTAGTAATAATAGTACCTAATAGTAATAAGCTTGTGAAAAAATCTAGTAATACTCCAATAAACCATTTTCCTCAATCAAGCCTAACACTAAGTGATTCACTGCTTAGTCAGCGGTCTGTACCTAAAAAGCATATAAAGCAAAGCTCTCAGCCCACTAGGGTAACCTAATTGTGTGAGGACCTTGTATTGTCGACGGGGGCAGGTCAAGTGAGGCTCTACTTTTATGTCAGCTGTCATTTTTCAATTTTGTTATTTTGATATTTTGCAATGCACTTTTTATTTTGTGCATTTATATAAAATTTTTATTTTATACATTTATATAAAATGACCAACAGCCTTATGAAAAATACTTATTGTAGGTACGAAAGTAGACTTTAACTAGGTAAAAAATTACAGATATAAATATTTTATTGGTACCTAGTGAATAAAGTACCCGGCAAAAATATAAAATAACTTTTTTAAATATTTTGAAGTTTTTCTACCAAATAGTTTGTTTATGTAACGAAAACTACGAACTTTTTGGTAGGAAAACTTGTAAGGATCCTTTTTTTTACGCTTATGCACTAACGCAATTTAATTCACAGAACGGCACGAAAGTAAATTATAATATAACTAGTTATACGTTAGTATGTACTCATATATTGAAATGTACAAACGCGAGTCCCTTTAACTATGACGCACACAAAGATATTTTTAACAACCAAACAATAATAAAAAATAATCCACGCAAGTTTGCAGTAAAAAACTTGCAAAAAAGGCTAACATAATTTTCCAGAAACCGCAGTACAAAAGTCAAGTGTACACTTACGAGCAACTAAATGTTAACCCATTTGCGAGTTGTGTAATAAAAGGTACGGGTGTAGGCGGTGTGATTGCCGCTCATCTCGTACTGAATAACAAATATGCAGGCTGTTATAGAAAGTAGCAAAACTGCATTTTATGCACAAATTACATTAAATAAGCCCTTATTTGTAATAATGGCATTTTTGGTAAAAGGACCGTTGGGTTTATCACAAGGATTTTTTTAACCTAGTTTATTTTGCAGTTTATTTTGCTATTATTTTGTATTTTTGTTTTTATTTTGGGACAAGTTTATAAGTACCCAAATTTTAACCCAGATTATAATTCAACTTTGGGGATAGACAGGGTTGCGCTGGATTGGCCACACTATTTTTTTATGTTTTCGAGAGTATTATTTTAGTAACACCCTGTATAAGTCGATCGGTGTGTGGAATGTCACGTGGGACTTGTCAAGGTTGCGGCTTGCCTTGCATCGAGAGTGCGATTGATATACATCTTGAATATTTAGCTGTAGGTGCATATTAGCACATCATAATCAAGCATATTAAAGTAGGCCTTAATAAACCACGCCCTGACACGTGGAGGCTTAGGTTTAAATATCGAATAGTTTTGGAGATTAAACCATGGTACAAACAATGTTTGTGGTTTGTATATTTGTGTATAGCACCGTAGTGGATAAGTCTAGTAGTAGTAGAGCTCTATTGGCCTAGTGGTAGCAGCCCTACCTTCCGATATTAACGTTGTGGGTTCAAATCCAGTTGTGTACCAATGATTGTGGAACATTTAATTTTATATGCTTGTTTCGTTACGGAGGAGGGCGCTGGTACTGCTACTCAGTTTTTAACTTTTGCAGTGTCAACGTTTTCATTAATTCTAAAACCCTCGTTTTTGTTTCAATTATAGACATTTTGATTTGATTTGATTTTTTTCTCACATTTTTTTTTATATGCACTGGGCGTGTACTTTCAAACCGTACATCGTGAGGAAACCGACATGTTGTAGACCCTACAAATTCTAAAATATGTGTCAAGTGCAAAAGGATCCTGTCTGAGGCGCACTTAAAATCCTTTCACCACACGGGCTTAAAAGAACCAGTGACACTAAGAAGAAATAGAGTTTTTGTTAAGGGCTCGTCCGGGGAATTACTACCACCATGCCTACTTCTGTCGTGAAGCAGCAGTCTTTTGGTTTGAAGGGTGTGGGTGCCGGTGAAATTACTGGCACGTGCGGCTGAACATCTGTATGCCTCAAGTTGATGGACGCAGGGTAGTGCATCGTAGGACACGTTCCAGACGTTCGTGACGAGGCAAATGCTTTGTTTATAGGCGATGGTTACCACTTAACGTAGTAGTAGCCAGTTTTTATGCAAACTGGATTACATAAATAAAAAACAAATTGCGCTACCCACACAATACGATCTCGTTTCAGAATCATATTTTTATAACCTGCAAATTATAACAATGTCGTAAAAATTACAGTTGTGGACAAAATAATGTACGTATAAAATCCATGTCTTCATTCGGCTGGCCAGTCATAAAAACAGTTATTTATTGACTGGAAAAGACTACCCACGTGGACAGGACAGGTTAAACGAATTGCAAAGCCTATTTTGGGCAGAAACTGATATAGCATTTACCTCTTTAGTGTTTAATGTCCACAATATGCTGTGTTTTCTTTGTTCACTTATCTGCTGTTTTCATCTGTACGTAATTATTGTAATGTACCAGCACAGTGCACGAAAGGAGCCTCTTTGAGGCAGTTTTAAAATCCTTTCACCACACTTGGTTCGAAAGAACAATGACACGATCAAAAGAAGAACGGGCAATATTCTTTTGACTCGACAATAACTTACGTTGACTATTGAGTGGTGTTCAAATTACTTGGTTTTGATTACGACCACCTCTTCTCTCCCATACAATAATAAATATAGTGAACAATTCAATAAACACTACATATCTAGCCCCAATACTTATATTCGTTTTGTAAATAGATACTTATACCTTATAAATATTTTCTCTCAGAGGGGATCTAACCCACGACTGACGGCACAGAAGGCAGAGCTACTACCAACTGAGCTGAGAAGTCACAATATATTATTAACCAAGTTTTAATTTATGCTTGCATACAACATTGCAAGCAAATATGAATTAGCAACTGTTATTAATCTTTCTCAAATCGAAACATGCAATGAATCTCCGCAGAACAGATTGTTTATTCATTCGGTAATAATGATTGCGTTTATAATGATAATGACTTTGACAGCGTATCATTAATTTGGCTGAATCATTAACATGGTCAACCTTGGCCTGTTGGACTGCTTGACCAATTTCACACTTCAGATTAACGAGTTATCAAGACTTATATACTATCTTTCGATTCAGTCAGAGTTGTATTCATTAAGATTTCATGTTGCACTGCAGACTGTTGCCTATAAAGCGGGTCACGGTGCAGCTGATACTAAAGCTTTACGCACATCTAAGCGTTCTGCGGTGGTGATCAGTTAAACGCTGTCATATTAAGTCAGGGTACTTAGGTTTAATAAAAAAACGGTAGGAACCGAGCCGTAGTTTGTTGCCTGTTCTTCTAGGCTGTCGCGTGGAACTGGCACCTAGACTCACCTAGCTTTAAGACGTTTCAAAGTGATTCTTGCAAATGTTTTGAATAAAATTTTATTGAGTAATATTGTATTAAAATAAAGTAATATCTAGGGTAGTAAATATTGTTCTATTTATGTTCATTTTTATGTTGAATTTTTTGAGTTTTCATATTCTAATAAGTTTACCAGATAAAAAGCAGAAAATCCCGTTTTTAGGTACAACACTTGGTCAAAAAGTTCCTCGTTGTGCGGAGGGATGAAAGTCAAATTACGAGAAAAGTGTCAGGTATGGATGTGGATAGTAGTTAAAAGAAAACTTAACCAAAGAAAAGATAGATGGACTGTGTCAAAGATGAAATGCGTGTCGATTCCAGCAACACGGCTCGATTGAGTGATCACTGAATCCGCGTTCCATTTTCAAATTTTTCAAACAAAAATTGACAACTCACATCGATTTTCGCGATCGCTTGAGCAATTTGTGTTGCTAGAATCGACGCCATGATCAAGAAAGGAATGAGCTGAGATGACGAATGAAAGAAGTGAGTGGAAGAAGAAAACCTGTTGTGCCGACCCTATGCAGCTTGGGATCAGGGCAGGAAAATGATGACTGGGTCAAAATATAGTTTTGCTGAATCTCCGTAGTATTCTTTTTCTCTCTCTGTAACTTTGATGTGTGTAATTTTTCAAACTCATCGCCGATATAAGCTTTATAATTTAAGAAAATCAGAAAGTAGGAATTTATATGAGTTATGTGCTTGGGTTTTACAATGTTTGTAACAAGTTGCAACTTTGAACGAAAACCTGAAGTTCTGTAATCAATTTAGAATGCGGACAATATCGCAGCTAATAATTATAGTTAGTGCACCGATAAAAGCTATTAACGTTACCTATCACAGAAACTCGCCAACAAGCCGTCCTTAACGACTACACGCAAACTCGTAAAGTAGGAGCTTTAAAACGATTAATTTTCGAATCAAAGTGGAAATTCCCGACGTGTTCCCGGCTTAGACTTGAACTTATTCCTCGAACGAGACCTGTTAGCACGACTCACTCTTTCCAACTTCAACTTCTTAATTAGATGGCGTCTGTCCATTCGGACTATTTAGCCAGTGTCATATTACATAAATAAAATTAGTTTTTAGCCAAGTCAGTCATTAGGCAAGTGTAGGATTGCTTAAAACTATGCTTGTCACTTTTAGTTATCATCTATTGGTAAGCTAAAGGAATAGGTTATGGAGTTTTATATTTTGTCAGATTTTCACCACCGTAACGGGTGTCATAGTTACTGTGTTTCAGGCAAGTATCATATCGAATTTATACCGACATTTACATTAAATCAAACCTGCCTTATTATCAAATGGTAGAAACTATTTTTTATCTTATAAATACTTTTTTATCAATAACTTTATAAAGGTAATCGCGATTAAAACCCGTTTGTTCCATATAATTAAACTTTATGAAAAAACTAATTATTTCTGTCACCAAGTTACTTATTTCACAACCACATCTGATTACTATCTCACTGATTCACGACAAGTCGCGCTCTAAAGTCGCGGTTCAACAAAAAGTCGCGTCCTTTAACAGCTAACCGTGGCATAACTTTAGTAACCGCTTAGTAAGTAGTTAGCTCATTTGCATTTAACGTCAAATGAAACGGATTGCAGTTCGCGTGAGACCATGTCCCATTCCACTGGAGAACATTTTTACGACAGCTGCCTCGATTACATTACATTTTAATTTACACGTCAAATGGGTATAATAACAGTAATTGGTAGGTTAATTAGGTTTTAATGACTCTGTCGATCAATAATTAACTTAGCGGCTAGCTTAAACGATTCAATAATTAGGTAGGTATTGTGTAAGAGGTCTTATTTGTCGAGAAAAGTTGCGTAACATTTTTTTTGTGACGAAAGAAGAAAATGGCTTACTTGATGTAGAGCGGTTTCCTCTGCCTATCATAATACTTTGCAGAACACGTCACCCGACGACCGTCTCTGTGGCATTTCACAGTGTCTACACTGAGTTTAAGGCTCAAGTGCATGTAATTACACCAGCACCCTTAAAACCAGATCACAATAGTGCGAACATCACAAGATCATCACTGATTGGTAGCAGATACTTTCCTTGAGACTATAGCACGCCCACCCACCCGAGTTTATCGGCAGAAGTCCGATAGAAAGAACCCAGAATCGTTCCTCCTGTAAATGAGTAAGGGATGCCTATGTCCAGCAGTGGACTTCTTCAAGTTGTTGATAATTATAATGGCTTTTCTTGATGAAATATTTCACAAATAACTGTATAATTTACTTAAAGTAAACTATACGATGGAAGGTTGTATAGTTTTAAGCCTAGTCTTAGCTTTTATGATCGTTTAAAGTTTTCTTTATCAAACAATCCTTAATTTAGGAAAACCAACTGGGTGGTCCGCGGCAAGACAAACATTTGGTAAAATGGTCCCTCATGACTAAAAGGTTGAGAACCACTGGTTTAAACCAACGCTTCTTGCGAAGTTGGAAAACAAGCTAAGTGTGTTTATTATTAAGCAAGCTAAGCTATTGCGTAAACGAAATTAACGGTAATGACTTCAGCCCCGATTTATAAGACATCATCTCTTATCAAATAAAATTGGGGTACCTAGTCAAATGCATGCACCTGGGGCCTTTTGCTCGATTTGATCGGGAAAATCACGAAAAGGAGATGACTTTAATTTCGGCCGAAAACTAAATTGTTGTCATGTGTCCTTTGCGTCATAGACGTCAGATCGACATCTTGGCTAAATGCCTGCGCACACCTGGCGATGGAGGTGGCGATCAGTGAAACTCTGTCAAATATCGCTGTCATATTTGATAGCGTTTCAGCTGATCGCCATCGCAATATTGGAATGATTCGAGCTCTATAACATTATATCATTAAAAAGCAACCTATCAAAATAGTCTTCCATTTTCCAACACGGAAAGTTTCAAAGAAAATAGTCGTTAAGTGCAGAGGGGCTATTCTGACTTTTGCAACACCATTTTTGGTGTCGTGTAAGACATAAGGTGTCGTGTTAGCGTTTTGTAAAGAGGTTTTAACCTCTTTACAATCCCGATTTTGTATGAAAAACGATGAGCGCCTCTGACGGGCTTTGCGAGAAATAATATTGCTACGTATCTTCACTTACTATTGCTAACAACGGTGATAGTCTATCGTCAACACCAAAATCGTACTAAATCTTTTCGTTAGCTTCACGATTCTGACGGTTTTTGTGTAAAATGCTATTCTTAGTTTCGGAATGTATTTGACAGCTTCACGATCGATCAATCAAAATGAATTAGTAAACAAACATTTATTTGTGCATTTTTGAAGTCAATAATTGCTTTTGAGAATGTCTGCAAGATGTTATTTTGCAATGCGGATGGTCGAGAAAAACCGGGTTCGTAAATTACGGGAACTGCGGGCTGGTTTACGGAAAGCTTTCAATCCTATCGAAGATCTTCCGGAGACCATATTTTGTCGTCGGTATCGTTTGTCCAAGGTTGCCTTCGCGTTCTTATGCGAAGAGTTGCGACAGCATAACGACCTAAAGTCTTCGCAGCGCGTGAGCTTTGAATTAAAGGTGAGTTATGTTATTTTCATTAATGTGTACCTACCACCTAAGATTACCAACCCGGTATTACTGCTTATGTAGGTACGTACAAAGGTGTCCCTCAGGAAAACATCCTAACTATATGGTAACTATTTAAGTACTTTAGATTTTTACATAGAAGATACCTATTTTTGTTTGAGCTTCGTAATAAAAATTATCAACATCATTTCAGGTGACTCTGGATACCCACAGTGGCCTTGGCTCATGACACCATTCTTAAATGTTACTGCAACTCCCCAGAAAGAATGTACAACCAGAAGCATATGAAAGCCTTGGTCACAATAGAAAACACTTTTGGCTGGTTAAAAACAGTTGGCGTTGGGCAAGGATAGGGTCTTGCACTACAAGCCAAACAAATGTGCACAGATCATACAGGCTTGTTGTGTACTTCTCAACTTAGGCCTTGATTTTGATTGTTCAGATCCCGAAGAAGATCTAGTTATCAAAAGCCAACATGTGAATTATTTGCAATGTCTGTACCTACCTACTATTTTCGTATCTTATTTTTATATGCTGTGTAGGTACTTTACTATTACTAAGCGTAGCGTGTGCGTGTTTTGTAAAAAGATCATACAAAAAAAGTAGGAACGAAGCCGTAGTTTGTTGCCTGTTCTTCTAGGCTTGATCGCGTGGAACTGGCACCTAGACTCACTTAGCTTTAAGACGTTTCAAAGTGATCTTAGTAATACTGCAGAATAAATTCTTTTTTTTTATTTGAGTTTTAATTTAAATACGCCCTATACTCCAGATCGGTTTTAATAAATAAGTCTCCTGAGTTTGCTCGTGCGCGGCGTCGTGCTGGTGAGCGGTGGTGGCGGCGACCACGCCGTGGTGAAAAGCGCCGGCGAGGTGATGGTGCTGGATAGTGAAGTATTACATAACATCAGTGAAAATGTCTTTAGGGATCCGTAGTTCTGGATATCAGAACAGAACATATATATAGAGTATATAGCGTCTCAATTCATATTATGCTGAAAGCCCGCAGAATTCTAAGGATTTTTGGTAAACCAGATCTTAAAAAAGTCGAATACAACAAGAGTTACCTACGATTTGGCACGAAAAAAACTTCAAATGCTTCTCCTGTAGGCCTACCATGAGCTCTGTCAGGCTCTGTCTCTGGTTCTGGTTTTGAGTCTGTGTGAGTGTTGACTAAATAAATCCTAGCTCAAAACGTCATACACACAGTATAATGCACTGGTGAGCACTCACACAGACTCAAAACCAGAGCCAGACAGAGTTCATGGTAGGCATACTGAACAATCGTGAATTGTCAGTCAATTGAACCAGCAGTCATTTTTATGGTCTTTATTTTGAGGAATCTATGCCCGATCCATGTTGACAACTTGCTAAAAAAGAAGACTTCGTGTTAGATTCATTGCGGCCAACATCGAAATGTTTGCGTCTTATCACCATGTCAATTTGCCTAGGGTAGCACGAACACGAAGTAAAAAGTGAAGCTAACACCCAAAAGCTTGTCAATTCTTGGAATAGGCCCTCTGATGTACGGAGTTATCGCGAACTTTTTCAGTTTTGAAAGATCGTGAGTGAAATGGTGCTAGAGGCTCTTCCCCAGTTTGAATTGAATGATATCGTTTTAAGAGTGTAAAGGTTATCGAGATGCATCGATTGGGGGTGTCAAATCACGAATAGGATGTTACATAAATTATGTAACCTCAATAAATTACCTATTTAGGTACAGCTATACTTATAAATAATTGTTATAACGACCTCTAGACTGCCTCAATACTACACTTGCTGGTTTTTAATGCTGATGATACGTTTGGTAATAAACTAGGTACCAATGAAGTAGTTAAATAATGAAGTAGTAGAACTTTATTATATCGTAGCTGTTGTAACGCCCTATTGTTTTTATAATTTTATAGTAGGTAATAAGTTGTTTAATCCGTAATTTTAATTCACAAAAATATATTCACTGGTCTCTCAGTTCAGTTGTTCGTAGCTCTGTCTTCTGACTTTATTCTACAAATCCTAAAGATATTGGAAATCTATATTTTATTTTTGGTATTTGAGCTGGAATAATTGGTACTTCTTTAAGATGATGATAAGAAGAATTTGAGCCGATCGATAGATCCCTTTTGAGAACAAACATCTGTGAGGTGTGACAGTATGTTTGTTCTCTGTATGGGTGTTATATTGTATTCTCTTTACGTATTTACACAAAAACAATTTTAGTATTATATCATTTATCTGGATCCTACAGTACAAGCTCTGCTTAATTTGGGGATATATAGTGTGTTATGGATTGTCCACAATATATTATATATTTGAACTTAAACATACCAACAATATAATGTAATAAGTTGATGCACTTATTTATTACACTTCATGGTCTTTCAACAATGCAAACAAAACACAGGATAAAGATAATTTAAGTACTTATTCGTCCACTTGAACATGCCTTGATGAGTTTACAATTAATTGTGCTTACTCATACTTATGTAACAATCTACCGGCAATTATTATTTATTATCATTGCCGTAAATAAACTGGATAATAGGTACACCGTTTTCAAGATTTGGTCGCGTGGAACTGCCTTCGCATAGAGACTAGACTAGATTCACCTAGCCTAATAGAAGACTCGAAGCAATTCTTGTTATTTGTCGAATAAAAAGTAAAATAGAGGGAAGTGAAACTGGTTGGAGGAGGCATATTCCAGAAACCTCCTACGACTTCCTCCTGAGAGAGGATTTCTGGACCATTTCTCTGGAAATCTCACTGAACATTCAGTGAGATATAGATGATAGAGTTGGGACATGTGACCGGAAGAGTGTCGCCAAAATACATAGGCATGTGCTCCGTTCTCCATAAAAATTCGGCAGATTTTTTCGGAAATCGCACAACTACTGTCTGAACAAGAAGGTTAGCAACAAGTTAAAATAAAGAAAAACTTTCTTGACATTCTGCTTCCCTGATTTTTTTAGAATCCTGATTTTCAGTGATATTTTAAATAAAACAGTGAAAATGTAGAACTGTTGATCAGATAGCAGACTTTTTAGACAAAGACAGGGCAAGAGTACCCTAAACCGATGAGCATGTATTGTTTATAAATAAATAAATAATGCCTACAATTCACACAACACAATCTAGCCCCAAACTAAGCAGAGCTTGTACTATGGGAACCAGATAGCTGATACAATACTTGAATACTTTTTTTTGTAAATACCTACTTATAATACAATATAACACCCAGACAGAGAACAAACACCTGTGTTCACCACAAAAATATGTGCTATGTTAGAGCGAATGAAGCGAAAGCGGTATGTCAGAATCGTAGCAAGTGGAAATCCGTGATCTCTGTCTACCCCCATAGCGCCCAATAATATTTGATAGTCCTGCTAATTTAAACAGCCTGTCAGTTGGCGAAAGGTTTGATCAAGCTTTCAGAAACCGTAAGCCTCAACTGAGATTATTATACAATTGTACAATACAAGTTTGATTTATATGATGTCACTGTTACTTTCTTCCTAGGAAGTCGAAGAAGACTGATGATAACAATATTATGAACATTATTATGAAATTGTCTTGATTTCTACAAATAAATTTATGACGTCATCATTATTGTACTGGACTTGATACTATGCTTAAGCCTTGCGCACATTTAGGCAATCTGCGATGGCAATCCGTTTCAACATAGGGTTTTGCATACATCCGCACACACTGCCGCGAACTTTGACAGTGCGATATTTGACAGCTGACCGCCATCGGTGACTTGTGACTGTCAAAAATCAATGCTTAGTCCTACGTCCAGAGGGCAACTTTAAATCCTTTCACCGCACTGGTTTCAAAAAAACCAGAGACACTTTGAGATGAGCAACACACGAACAAGTTGTGGAATCGGTTTTGCACTCGCTCGGATCTGAGGGCTTATTCCAAGAATTGACAAGCTTTTGGGTGTTAGCTTCACTTTTTACTTCGTGTTCGTGCTACCCTAGGCAAATTGACATGGTGATAAGACGCAAACATTTCGATGTTGGCCGCAATGAATCTAACACGAAGTCTTCTTTTTTAGCAAGTTGTCAACATGGATCGGGCATAGATTCCTCAAAATAAAGACCATAAAGATGACTGCTGGTTCAATTGACTGACAATTCACGATTGTTCAGTATGCCTACCATGAACTCTGTCTGGCTCTGGTTTTGAGTCTGTGTGAGTGCTCACCAGTGCATTATACTGTGTGTATGACGTTTTGAGCTAGGATTTATTTAGTCAACACTCACACAGACTCAAAACCAGAACCAGAGACAGAGCCTGACAGAGCTCATGGTAGGCCTACAGGAGAAGCATTTGAAGTTTTTTTCGTGCCAAATCGTAGGTAACTCTTGTTGTATTCGACTTTTTTAAGATCTGGTTTACCAAAAATCCTTAGAATTCTGCGGGCTTTCAGCATAATATGAATTGAGACGCTATATACTCTATATATATGTTCTGTTCTGATATCCAGAACTACGGATCCCTAAAGACATTTTCACTGATGTTATGTAATACTTCACTATCCAGCACCATCACCTCGCCGGCGCTTTTCACCACGGCGTGGTCGCCGCCACCACCGCTCACCAGCACGACGCCGCGCACGAGCAAACTCAGGAGACTTATTTATTAAAACCGATCTGGAGTATAGGGCGTATTTAAATTAAAACTCAAATAAAAAAAAAGAATTTATTCTGCAGTATTACTAAGATCACTTTGAAACGTCTTAAAGCTAAGTGAGTCTAGGTGCCAGTTCCACGCGACCAAGCCTAGAAGAACAGGCAACAAACTACGGCTTCGTTCCTACTTTTTTTGTATGATCTTTTTACAAAACACGCACACGCTACGCTTAGTAATAGTAAAGTACCTACACAGCATATAAAAATAAGATACGAAAATAGTAGGTAGGTACAGACATTGCAAATAATTCACATGTTGGCTTTTGATAACTAGATCTTCTTCGGGATCTGAACAATCAAAATCAAGGCCTAAGTTGAGAAGTACACAACAAGCCTGTATGATCTGTGCACATTTGTTTGGCTTGTAGTGCAAGACCCTATCCTTGCCCAACGCCAACTGTTTTTAACCAGCCAAAAGTGTTTTCTATTGTGACCAAGGCTTTCATATGCTTCTGGTTGTACATTCTTTCTGGGGAGTTGCAGTAACATTTAAGAATGGTGTCATGAGCCAAGGCCACTGTGGGTATCCAGAGTCACCTGAAATGATGTTGATAATTTTTATTACGAAGCTCAAACAAAAATAGGTATCTTCTATGTAAAAATCTAAAGTACTTAAATAGTTACCATATAGTTAGGATGTTTTCCTGAGGGACACCTTTGTACGTACCTACATAAGCAGTAATACCGGGTTGGTAATCTTAGGTGGTAGGTACACATTAATGAAAATAACATAACTCACCTTTAATTCAAAGCTCACGCGCTGCGAAGACTTTAGGTCGTTATGCTGTCGCAACTCTTCGCATAAGAACGCGAAGGCAACCTTGGACAAACGATACCGACGACAAAATATGGTCTCCGGAAGATCTTCGATAGGATTGAAAGCTTTCCGTAAACCAGCCCGCAGTTCCCGTAATTTACGAACCCGGTTTTTCTCGACCATCCGCATTGCAAAATAACATCTTGCAGACATTCTCAAAAGCAATTATTGACTTCAAAAATGCACAAATAAATGTTTGTTTACTAATTCATTTTGATTGATCGATCGTGAAGCTGTCAAATACATTCCGAAACTAAGAATAGCATTTTACACAAAAACCGTCAGAATCGTGAAGCTAACGAAAAGATTTAGTACGATTTTGGTGTTGACGATAGACTATCACCGTTGTTAGCAATAGTAAGTGAAGATACGTAGCAATATTATTTCTCGCAAAGCCCGTCAGAGGCGCTCATCGTTTTTCATACAAAATCGGGATTGTAAAGAGGTTAAAACCTCTTTACAAAACGCTAACACGACACCTTATGTCTTACACGACACCAAAAATGGTGTTGCAAAAGTCAGAATAGCCCCTCAGCTTTGGTAGCGTAAAGTTATTTCCATACAAACTTTGACACTTCTTTTCAAACACTTTTTTTATTGTTTATATCTAAACGTTTGACTGCCTGTGAAGTGAAAATGCAGCCTAAGGTGGAGCAAACTTAGCTTGTCACTTGTTCACTCTTGACTTGAAAATTCCAAGGTTGTGATGCTGCGGAAATATTGGCGACGATAAAGAGTTCCACTCCTAGGCAGCTTGCACTAAAAAAGTGCAAGCGAAGAGCTTTCTGCGATGTTGAGGGCTATAGGCTGAGAAAAATCTAGCTAAAAGCAAAAAGTTTCTGCGCGCATTGGTTCATCAATAAAAAAAACAGACCTCCGGCCCAGAATTTTTTGTAGTACCTAATTAGTGAGTGGACTAATATTTTGGCTACCGAAACTGAAATATCATTTTAAAAGGAAATTGCTCCTTTATGGACTATATTATATGTACTATATTGAGTGGACTAGATAGATATACTTTGGCTTCCGATACCGATAGTTTCGTTTATATGAATGGTGTGTCTTGGGAGAGACCTATTCGTCCAGCCGTTGAGAGGCGGATAGGCTGATGGCGATGATGTCTGCAGTAAGTGCTCTAACCAATGCTTATACCCAGGCCTTGAATGACTGCACCGCTATCTCAAATATCGACCGTCGCGGAACATCGTGATACCTCTTCGTGACAGTGTAACGGGCAATATTTGAATATGAGATGGCCAATGGTCGACAATGGGTTTACTTTCGTTTTGATATTAAGGTCAAAGAGTTACCTGTAAAGTCTTGCGATCATTTTGGCTATCACTAAGTTGGAGTGGCACCACACTGGAACTTCACTGCTATTATTATCATCATTTTTGTTTTGTTAAAGGATCATACAAAAAAACAGAAGGAACCGAGCCGTAGTTTCTTCTAGGCTTGGTCGCGATGAAACTGGCTCGTAGACTCACCTAGCTTTAAAACGTTTCAAAGTGATCCTTGTGAAACAATTAAAAGTTCTCAATTAGTTCCATATAAATTTTATCAAAATCGGTGATAATTTGGCTATAAATTCGGTTTCTCAAGTTTTTTATTATTCTTATAAAACTTTACGCGTAATTTTTGACAAACTCAAATAACAACAAGAGCACTCGTCTAGTGAAAGAAAGTGCCAGCGAAATCGGAAGAGGTTTTTTCTCAACTAATGATTGTATGTGAATATGGATCGCTCATTACTCTAGCTTAGAAACCACTGAGAAGTAGGTTCTTTATTACATTGTCAGAACAAGAAACTTCATATTTTGCACACATGCACACATTGTTACTTCAGTATCGATAATGGATAGTTCTTTGATTTTGAAACCGATCGGTCTTTCTTTGTGTGCCTAATGACTTTGAATAAGGCGCGGTGCCACGTATGACTAACGTCCAATCAAGTATTTGACAATTGCTTAACTAAAAATTTAAAATAAAAA
Source organism: Thera obeliscata (assembly GCA_947578465.1). Taxonomy (NCBI): domain Eukaryota; kingdom Metazoa; phylum Arthropoda; class Insecta; order Lepidoptera; family Geometridae; genus Thera; species Thera obeliscata. The sequence continues at coordinate 12,347,847 of OX387912.1, read as the reverse complement.
AGAAAGAAATAAACATTATTTATTTGCGAAACAAAAACCATTTGCAAGCAAAAATCTGAGTTAAACCTAGTTAAACAACTGTCAAATATTTGATTGGGCGATTAGCCATCCGAGGTCATAATTCGATGGCGATGGCTGATGACGATGAAACGCTGTCAAATATGACAGCGATAATTGACAGCGTTTCAGCTGATCGCCATCGCCACCGCTAGACGTGCTCAGGCCTTTAACAGTTTTAGCCATCACAGTCAGTCATAGATAGACAGTCCGGTACATAAGCTTCCAATATAGCTAAATAAGATAGCTTATGTGGCTAAAGTGGCACCACACTGGAATATCACTGCTATTCTTATTTTTGTTTGTAAAAGGAACATACCTACAAAGAAAATTGTAGGAACCAAGCCGTATTTTATTGCCTGTTCTTCTAGGTTTGGTCACGTGGAGCTGGTACCTAGACTCAGTAGCTTTAAGACGTTTCAAAGTGATCCTTGTGATACAGCTGAATTAATTTGTTTATTTAGCAAACATCGTTTTATTTTCTACTACCGCTATCACAAATTGCTTGTTCTTAGATAATTGACTCGTAGCATTGCCAGCAATTATATCTTATGAAAGGGATGCGCGGTTGAACTTATGCAAATGACTTGAGAATTGGGCTTCAAAGCCGCTACGTTTCAATGCCAAGGCTTCGGTCCAATTGGTTAGCATTGTGTGGAACAAGTAGTTTGCTTGCAGGTTACGGCTCAGTTTGAATAGATGGGTAACTTTTAGTTACTTTGAAATTAATAAAAATATGAATTTATTATATAGACGCTTCTGTCTGGCACTAATTTGGGTCAGTTGAGCTATCTCTAGATTTTGTAACGATAGCTCAACTGTTTCTTGTATATTTCGTACGCATCCTATATAAGCACGTGCCCTACGAGTATTTACATAAGCTGAACTTTCGCAGACCGTGTTGTAAGCGATTTAAAGATGGCTTTATAAATCAGTAGCAATCAGAAACGTTTGGAATTAATTAAATTGATTTTGGACGAAAAGATTATCTAGTTGGAATAAAAAAATAGATCCATGACATAGCTAATGTGGCCAATAGTCAATTCAAAAAACTTATCGCGCAAGTTCACCTTTCAAATGTTTGAAAAGACGAACTTTTGTGGTTTTATAACGATGTCTACGCAAAGTATTATTGATGAGAAAACCAGCTATTCCGATATCTCCGTAGAAACGATATGGAAACCTAGAAAACGATTGTGATGGTAACAAAGGAATGACAGGTCTTGGATGGGTGGGTACCTGATACCTGAATGGCGGCAGTTCCCAGCATGTGAGGAAATCGGGGCAGTTGAATGCTATGATGGTAGCAATTTGGAAAGATTACTCTGTGCAATCTCAGGCAATAGTGGATCGCATCACGCATCACGTCAAGTCAACTAAAGGCGAACCTAAACGTTGCTACTACCGATCAAAATGCTAAGTTGCCATAATTGGTCTGTTATTCAACGGAAAGAACATACTTACACGTTTTCATACAAAACTATTTTTAGCTTATTTTTATTAACATTTTTGAACCCCGGACAAATAGCTTACATACCTACTGAGAGTTTGAACGAAACCAACTGTCATAATGCTTGATTTCTTTGCCCTGTCTAGAGCTTCTAAGTTATAATGTGACAATATTTCTGTCAATATTAAAATATGGTTGCTTCTGAAATATGGCTGCTTTTGGAACCCATAAACAAGTGTCACAAAGTTTCGCTACCACATTCAAACGTAAGACAATACAAATCACTTAGATAACGCCACGCGACACTCGCAACTGTTACTTCTGTGACGGACAACTTTTTAGACATGCCTAGACATAATGACAATGTAGGTAAAATAACTTTTTTATGAATGAATAGGCTGGGAGCTCAAGGTAGATAATATACGTCATGTTGTTATCGCGCATGGAGCTCATTAGACGGGCGGGCTATGCTATTGGGCTGTGATTAATTTGATATTATAAAACAAATAAATAACTACTTACGATTAAAACGATTGACTTCGATTGATTGGAATAACAATCAATCGAAGTCAATCGCTTTTATTCAAAACAAAATCTCAAATCACTTTTAAAAGTCATCTGAGACTAGGTGAATATAATTACCAGTTCCACGCGACCAAGCCTAGATTAAAAAAAACCTTTGAAATCTCTAAGAAGGTATTTCCCCCTCATCCCATGACTAGAGCATTCTACTACTATGTTTACTACGTTTTACTATCATCGTAGGAGGTTTATATTTTTTTAATGTTTGTTATCGCATAACTTCGTCATTTAAGAACCGATTTGAGAAACTCCTTTTTATCTTAAAGCTAATAAATATTTCTAGATTGTTCTTATATACAAATTTCATCAAAATTAGTTGAGTAGGTTGGCCATGAAAACGGTTTCTCAAGTTTTTAAACTTATATATTTTTATGCAAAAATGTTCCCACAACAAGAGTTATTTTTTATTAAGCTCAGGGCCGCATGTACCAACGACGGTATGACGTAAGGAAACTATAACCATCTCCGGCCGACATTTGTCAAAGTCGAGCGGTATCATGCATGCTAATCACCACTCTTGCTTTCTTTCTGACATGCTACGTTCACTTTCGTTTTATCGATCACCGCGTTGCCTGATAACCATCGGACTTGATTCGACGTGTGTTACATTACTATTATCTTACTACCTACGAATATTATCTAAGAACAAGAACGAAGCGCTTGAGGCGTAGTTAGCTTGATCTTTACCGATCGACTGAGTAAAGCAACGCTGGCTCACCATTCGGGTGGGTGACCGCTAGTAGCATTTAGGTGGTTATCTATTGAAATGTCGACAAACGAAATCCAACAAACGTTTGCCAAATTTTTAATTAGGCAGAAAATACTATTTCGTATTTCATTTTTCGAAGTTTTTGTCAACAGCTTGTTCGATTATAAATGTTTGGAAATCAAAGATTTGGAATTTGATCGGTTACCTATTTAGGTACGTACATGTCAGCGCGTCCGTTTTGGAATTGCCTCATCGTTTCACTGTATGATGATTGGTGAGCGGCAATGTCCAAAACCAACTCATCCTACGAGTTATCTGTCAAACGTTCCGAGTTCCAAAACACGTAAGTCCAAACTAAGTCGGAACTATTCAATATCTACACCAAAGCTACACAGTAGCGCATCTTCAAATGTCCATCCATGTTCATGATAAATGGTGATTTGTGAGCGATAACCAATATCCAAAACGCTTCCGGTTAAATCCAATTTATAACGTTTCTTATGTCCACAAACCGGAACTAATGCCATCAGCAGCTGAGATAAACAGTAGCGTGTCTACACATGCGTCCATTCATGTCCAGCCTGTCACAGCGTCACAGTTCTGTTCTGGACACTGACTGGTGAAACGAAGCTTGTTCGATTTGCATCCACATTTAAATACCAAAGTTGTAATACAGGAAAAGCTCGCGAGAAAGCTCTCAGGGAATTCGCATCGATAGTTACACAAAAGTTTTAAGCTTTTTAGTTGTGTTGTAGTTTAGTTTTGGTCGTTGGTTGTATAATAGTTTCAATCTGTAGCTTTGCTCGGTTATTAAAAAAAATTGCCTGCATTTTATGTCAATTTTTTTCATCTTTTTATAGTTTTTTTCAATTCAAATACGAATTGTTATTTTATTTTATGAAAAAAAATCTTCAACTTACTTAATTTTTAAAAGTTTATTTTAATACCAAAGTTTGGGTAGTAACTACCTTATGGCGAAAAGATTAGAGACAAAAGCTCGGTCTAAAATGTAATTGATCGTATTTGTCTGGTGAGGCAGACGAAACAAGTGCTTTATTATATCAGTTAAAATAAATAGTATAGCACGTCTGAAGCGAAAGTATTCATAATGAGTTGTACCTCGGGCGATCTTCTAAATACCTACATATATAAAATGGTTATGAGACTGACTGACGATCAACGCACAGTCTAGCCATGGGTTTTATAAAAGGTTATTTAATTTATCTTTAATAATAATAAGAGGTTAATAAGAGGTTTTAATGTCTGGAAGAGATCGCTCTTAGCGATGATAGGCACTGTATACCTTTATTTGTTAAATTTCTTATAAATTTCTTCTTTTGTGTACAATTAAGTATTAATCTATCTATCTATATATTCAGAGCTTACAATGAGCTCTGTTGTATACAAAATTTCTATTTTCTCAAATTTCAAGTTCCTAAACAAACTTCAGCGCCTAAGGTCGTGTTTTTAAATCCAGCTGTTATCCATTGAATTTTCTATCTAAAAAAATGATGTGGTGATACCTGGTTACTTACTTTATTTAATTTTGGAGTAGGTTATAAAAATATGAAACGAATTCAGTGTAGCCTGATTTTATGGAAAAAATATAGCACCACAACGTAAGCAAAGTCGCGGGCATTCTTAGTAGGTAAGTATTACACACACTATCTATCAAATTGCCTCATTTGATACACTCTTCAACTGAAGTTTTCATTGATAGAAGAATAATTTACTACGCTTCGATTTCACGGATGAATAATCGTCTGATCAAATACTTTGACAGTTGTTTAACTCAAATTTTGCAAGCAAATAACTGACAGAAATATCTGTCAAATATAGCCCTAAAATTAAGTTCACGTCGCTAACTATTGGCCTCGTACACAAGCTCAAAGTCGCGCAACGAGCTATGCAGAGAGCTATACTGGGAGTTTCACTAGGTGATAGAATCAGAAATGAGGATATCCGTAGAAGAACCAAGGTCACCGACATAGCTCTTAGAATTAGTAATTTGAAGTGGCAATGGACACGCCATATAGCTCGTAGAACCGGCAACCGTTGGGGAATAAAGGTTCTCGAATGGCGACCACGAACCGGAAGACGAAAAGTAGGGCACCCGCCCACCAGATAGACCGATGGCATTGTTAAGATCGCGAGAAGTCGGTGGATGGAAAGCGCTCAGAATCGTTCTTCCTGGAAATGTATAGGGGAGGCCTATGTCCAGCAGTGGACTTCTTCAGGCTGATGATGATGAAAGTTAGTTCATAAGGTTCATAATGTGTGCACGAAATCAAATCATGACAATCAATTTTATTAGACGTAATGATGACGTGACGGCGCGATCAACGTTGATTGTTTTGTGCTGACAAGCGAATTAGCTGGTGGCTTTGTCTCGTGACTTATTAGCTGTGATGGCTGATTGAAAGAGTGCAGGATCCAGATAAGAAGATCTGTGCCACAGTATGTATGGAGACTACCAGTAAAATAAAATAAGACTTTATTTCTACATCTTTTTACACGAAATTTATAATAGTACCTATCTACATGCTTTAATTTTTAACACTTTTTAATTTTTTCTACTTATTTCTTATATAGGTTTATTTTCTTTACTATACTTATATTTCTAATTTAATTTAGAGTAGTAGTCGCCTCCTTGGAGTAGACCTCCCCCATTTCTTTACACAGTTCTCTGTGTCTGGCCTTTGACATCCAGTTTGATCCCGCTTTCTCCTTGAAGATGTCTTCCCATCTTTTTTCCGGTAGACCTCTACCTCTTGTTTCATTTCTCGGTATCCACTCCGTTACTCGCTTTATCCATCGATTCCGCCCCCCACTACCAGTACCTATAGTTCATTAAATACAGTAACGATTAACTAGCTAGCGGTTGTACCACCTCAGAGTAACGGTTATTCTGTCAAATAAAAAAATTGTGGCACTCCGGTAATGCCCACAGAAGTGAACACGTAAAACAAGTATCCCCAATCCTCATTGACAGTGAAATTTGTCGATCTTTGCCGAAGAGGTGTCTGTTACGTGACAGTCAAAGTCAAAGTCAAAGTCAATAATTTTTTATTCAGTACGATGCAAGAATCACTTTGAAACGTCTTAAAGCTAGGTGAGTCTAGGTGCCAGTTCCACGCGACCAAGCGTAGAAGAACAGACAACAAACTACGTCACGGTTCCTACCGTTTTTTTATATGATCCTTATACAAATCAAAAATAGTCTAAAATAATAGCAGTGAAGTTCCAGTGTGGTGCCACTTCACTTAGTCAGACGTATGCAATGTAATAATACAAAAGCAAAAGTACAGTGTCACGAGATCATTGCTCTTTCACACCTCAAGTAATTTTTCACTAAAAAAATATTTATAACTATACTTTGGACTTGACAAAGAAGAAGAAAGAAAGAAAGAAGACTGAAAAAATATATGACTCTACTCTTGGTTGGTAAAACTGTCATACTTAAATACTTTTTCTCTGCGACTTATTTTAAAGTAACATTTGTGCTTGTGTATGGCTGGCTTCCTTTTTCTCAATCAAATCTAAATTTTCTTCTATCAAAATAGTACCTACCTATAACCTATAATTAGTTCCAAATAAAATAGTATAACATGAAAAAAATCCATAATAATAAAATCAGTCTTGTGAAAGAATTTAATTGAGTTGAACTACTGCTTACAATATTATCTGTCTGCATTGTTCAATTATATAGTTCATTTGATACAGTATGGCATTACATCGGTACTGTTACTTAATCTGAATGGAGCTTTCTTAGGCTCGAGTCCACCAATAAGTTAGACGGTTAACTTAACTATCAGTTACGATTCTTATTTATGATTTGTTTATACAAGTGTTTTTTTTGACAATCCACACAACACTATCTAGCGCCAAAATAAGCAGAGCTTGTTCGATCGGAACCGGATAGCTGATATATTACTTATATACATTTTTATGTAAATACATGATTAAAAAAATAAAAATAAAACTGTTGGGCTTTAGTTGTTCTATACTCCCACTATGTATCTTTTTCTAGTTAAATAAGCTGTTTGTTTTCCAAGAAAAATAAATAAAATAAAATAATACGATGTAACACATCACCTAGACAGAGAATCTTCTATCGTGCCAATCGACAGATGTTTTCGAACTTCTTAAATTCTAGAACACGTCGCCGGATTCCTCTTGATTTTTCCCTCACCGTTTGAGATTACTGGTATACTAGACATACAATTTTTTTCCCAAAAACTGCATTGGTACACTGCTGGATTTAAACACACTACCTTAGGATCGGAAGGCCACTACAACTAGATCACCAACACACAACCACAATTCTTATTAACATTTTGTTATTACAATACAAATGAAATTCGTTACCCTACAGCAAAACCACGGTGTTTACCTCAATTCGTTGTAATCGTGAACAATACTTACCCGCTGTAAATGCGGAGGACGTCACGACACCACACATGACCCCATTGCCCCATGGGTTTCCCATTGAAAGCGATCTCAGCGAAAGTAGTAATTGTATGGAATTCATTTACCAGATGGGGAATCCGATTGCAGTGGGAAAATGTCAGCGAATAGGCTCGTTTAATGTATAATTAGCGGATAGTAGGTAGCGGATACTCTGTGCAACGGAATAAGATTGGTGAGAATGGTAGAATTCACGCGCCTTTATTATAAGAGATTTTTATATTGATTTTATAGTGTGTGTTATTTATTTCAGACTAAACTAAAATGGGACTGGGCCAGCCACGTCTTTCGCACGCCGGATGAACTTTTGGCCAAAACCACTACCGAGTGGGGTGCCCTGACGCAAAAGATCGTAGTGACTGGCGAAAATGGGGGGAGGCCTTTGCCCAACAATGGGACACTACAGGCTAGTAGTAATAGTAATAATAATTTCAGACTAAGTCATTCAGACATCTATAAATTGTAGTTATAGAGTTTTTGAGATGAATTTTGAGTCATTAGAATACACTAGCAGTTGGTAACCGAGCTTCGCTCGGAATTTTTTTCGTTAATTTTTATTTTTAAGAAATCATAAGAGTCATATATTATCATCTTTACTGGTTTATTCTTACTAACCAACGCCATCTGCTGGATATGCTTGCAGTTAGTTGCTCATAATTGTCAATAGATGGCAGGAGCAGTCACATATTCAGTTTATGTTTTTAGTTTTTTTTAACGAACAGACTCATTTTCTGAAAATGAATCCTAGCTAGATCGATTTATCGCCCCCGAAACCCTCTGTATACTTAATTTCATGAAAATCGTTGGTGCAGTTTCCGAGATCCTAAATATATATATATATATATATATATATAAGATTTTCTCGTTTAAAGGTACCTATAAGATTTTAAATAAAATTATATACTTCATCAAAGCATCCAAGTTCAATAACCCTATTCGCTTTGAAGAGTCAAATTATATTTTTTTTCTAAGCGGCGAACCAATCAGCTTGTTAATGTAAATGATCAAAGAATGGTGACACAGAATAAATAAATATTTATTAAACAGAAGTATCACTTCAAATCAAGATGCTTGGTCATTCCCCGATCGATTAAGTTAAGTCGCGTTCTACGTGGTCACTATAATATGATCATGTGCATTCACTGCTTTTTTCTTTAACGAGTATTCAAAAATTGAATTAAATGTATCAAATTGAGTTTCATTTTGCTTCAGTCTGTCTATCAAAAAACTGTAGGGCATAAGGGGGGTTATAAGAGCGGCTCTACACCTGTTATGGCACTTTTACTCATACGAACATGAAAGTGTAAAGCCTAGCGCACATCTAGATCGCATGCGATGGTGATCAGTGTATATCTGTCAAATATCGCACTGTCAAAGTTCGAGGTAGCATGTGCTGAAACTGTTCGCCATCGTCTTTGCAAATCGCAGCTAATCGTCTAGCTGCGCAAGGCTTAATGTGAATTTACAAACACTAGCTTATTGGCTCTCTCAAAAATGAATTAGTAGTATTATAAGTAATTAATATCAATTTGCAGTGGCAAAGGCTAAATGTACTTCTATCCGCACATGCGCCTGAGTCACGACCGCGACTGATCTTTGAAGTAAAATTTGACGCGCGATCATCTACCAATTTTGATACTTTATTCTTTCGCTGGTGGATATATGAAATTGAACTTTAACTTACAAGCATAAAGCTCTTTTTCGTGTTTTCTCAAAAAAATTAAAGCGGTAGTAAAAGCTCAAGAAGAGATGCCTCGATCTTGATGGATGGGCTTGCAATATAAATTATGACAGGTGAATAGTGAATAACGATAACCAAGCAATTTTGAACCTTAATTTTATATGGTTTGAATTCCTTTTGCTGTAAAATTTATTAGCTAATATTCTGTGATGATTTTAATTGCTGTTGGAAGCAAATTAATATTCTATTTGGTAATAAAGTAGCTTTGAAAGCGTCTTTGCAGAAGTTCTATCTAATTTGGCCTTTAACCCAGCCATCTTTATATTTTCTTACCGTATGACTATGGGCCAGTTTCATGGATGACTAATCGACCAATCAAATATTTAACATTTGCTTGCCTCAAAATTTGCAAGCAAAATTTTAAGTTGAACAACGGTTAAATATTTAATTCGACGATTAGTCATTCGTGAAACCGGGCCTAAGTAGAGTTTAATTAAATCTTATGTGCGATAATTACATAACATAACGCTTTGTATACTTATTACGAGTAAGTTAGTTATAAGAGTTAATAGCATAATAATCTATTAAGTAGATAATAATTACGCGTAATAATCAATTAAATAATGAATAATTACAGGTAACGAATCCTCTTTTAACTATTTCCGGGATTTTATCACCTACATTCATAAAATCACGCCTCTTTCCCAAGGGGTAGGCAGAGATCACAGATTTCCACTTGCTACGATCCTTATCCTCATATACCTCTTTCGCTTCTTTCACTCTCATAACATTCTTCATATATGCTCCTCGGTTTAGGGTACTCTTGACCTGGCTTTTCTCTAAAACTTCTGCTATCTGATCTAGATACGTACGCCGAGGTCTTCCCCTTCCAGCAGTTTCATTCACACTCGCCTGATGCACCTTTTTCATCATCTTCTTTTTTAAATTTTAAATTGCCTATTTTAAATTTTACGAAAAAAATCGGTTGTCTGTAAATTCGGTTTACGGACGATAGTTGAACGTGACAACGTCATACAGCTGTCCACGCGGACGCATCGCTCACTCAAGTAGGAAAGAAACAGATGTCGAACGCTGCCGAACGCGGAGGCCGATTGTGCCTCTTTGTCGCTCGTTCCGCGCTCTCGCTTGCACTTCAAGCCTTTAATGGAACGCCTCAGAGCGAGGTAACGCCGCATGAGTCGTGCGTGCAGCCGGCTCTATCGAATTATAAGACGTATTGTCACGTCAAAAAATACTTATCAAGATACAAGATGTACTTATCTGAAATATTGAAGTAACATTTGTATTTATTTTTTAAATATACCAAAAGTTATAAACCCATTCATAACTTTATTCATTCGGGTTCATAACTTTAAGTTATAAATGCTTGTAAGTAACTAGTTACTATTAAATATAGTTGACAGTAGCACGAAAGGTATGCAAAAACATTTCACTTTCTCAGCCCGGAAAGGAGCGTACTTTTTGTGGTAAGTGCAAAATATGGGAAATGGCCGTTAAGTTTCAACTTATGATTATCTTAAGTTACGAAGTTGTGTAAGAAGAAAGTGTCACGTAAATCACTTGCGTGACCTGCTATTTTGTGCTCAAGTAAATAGTCCACCTACGTAGCTCTACGTGCTTAGTTTACTTAAAAAAGTTCTAAGTTGGTGAGCATACACCTTTAAATAGTACAAAAATATAGTGATTTACTTTTTTTACTTATCCCATCAAAGGGTTTCCGCCAAAATTGCCCCAGTCCCGGCGCAAAAGAATTGTATCTCAGATTTTAGATACTTATTAGTAGAAACAATATCAGGTGTCGCTATTTCCTGATTTCGTGGCTAACATGTTTTTTTTACCCAGAGAAGTTTCATAGGCGCTACATGCAAAAATGACACTTTTTAGGAAAAACTTTATGTTACTGTGTGTAATTGACATTGAATTGGCAATAAACTAATAAAACACATCATATAAACACATTATCACATAGGTAATATAATGTACCTGACCTATGCCATTTTTTAAAAAACTTCATTTTAATGTAATAACTCACTCATTAACAACACAAACGTGCGGGTAGTTGCAAAAAATGAATATAATACGTACACACTGATACGACTCGTGGTTGTTTCCTCCTGATTTATTTTGTTTTTACGGCGACTTGGCATTAATCCCTGGACTTTTGATTTTTCTTGTGATATGGCAGACAATTGTGTTTTGTGTACACGGTCACTTCGGCGACTTCGAAGACATGTTCTATTTGAACATTTTCTTCAATCACGTCGAGAATTCGTGGTACATATTGTACGTGCTATTGAACCGCCCCAAGAGGTATGTTTAAAAAACTATTCCATTTAAACAAAGTATTTATTTTAACACAATGAATATATGCATAGATATACGCTAATAATTACTGTTTAAGTAAAAGAACGCATTGAGCGCGCTTTAAATGACTGAGTATTGAGTTCTTAATGCACACTTGAAACATGTATGAATAAACTTATGTCGTCCTTGTTCCTCAATAACAACATTATGTACTAGGGTATATGTGTGTGTTTTATTCATTTTTTGCCAATTCAATGTCAATTAGTACAGTAACAAGTAGTTTTTCCTACAAAGTGTCATGTTTACATGTGGCGCCTATGAAACTTCTCTGGGCAAAATAACCATGTTAGCCACGAAATCAGGAAATAGTGACACCTGATATTGTTTCTACTTATAATTATCTAAAATCTGAGATACAATTCTTTTGCGCCGGGACTGGGGTTTTTTTCTATGGCCCGTGGCGGAAACCCTTTAAATTCAAAATAGTCTCAATTCAGTAGTATCACAAGACACGTTAATAAGTTTGATACATCTTAAAGCTAGATAAGTCTAAGGCCAGGCCAAGTGACAAAGCCTGGGCTATCAACAAATTAGACTAATATTTGTCAATAATTTCAAGTCTTTGTTTCCACAAATATCTGTGTTTTTTTTCTATGGGCCGAAAGCTAAAGCCCATCCATGATAAAGCCGAAATCGTAGATTTGAATATTTAAGCAGGTTATTTCTGAACAAAGAATACGACTCAAAACAAAAACCTCTCCGTGTAATAAAAAAGTATTTCGGTAACTTTCTCAACAACAGATTTACCAGTTTGTCACTAATATCCACCCTTTATGGAAGCCAAGGCTAAATATTCAATTATAATTTTTATTATATCTACGGATATTTTAATAATAGTGTGTATGGCGATTTTCACAAGTATGTGAAGTAGTAAGTGTTATGAAATTGAGCTAAGCTATGTTCACACGAGTAAGTAACTGGAACACAGTATGCAGATATGCAGTCCACTTTTATAGGTTGTATACCTATTACCTAGAGTTGTGAAATAAGAATAATTTCTCCAAATTAATAAAACTAAGTCGTTTGAGTGTTTATTATTTTTTTATAGCCTTAGATTTAACGGTTATTAAAAACAAATTAAATAAAAAAACCATTCTTTTATTGTTAGGAGATTCAAATTAATGTTTGTAATTTTTATCAACTAAAAATAATAATTTGGTTTTAAAAGTAGGTTTCTAAATGAAACCTTAATTCCTGCAATACGGCTAGTTCAGGTGATCACTGAATCCACGTTCAATTTTCAATTTTTTCAAACAAAAATCGAAAACTATCAGCGAAACAAGCGAAGCGAGCGGTGAGGCTTTAAGTTGAGTGGAAGATGTCAACTCGTTTGCGTGCAAGTCGCGTGAAGGCCACCGTTGCTTTTGTAAGGAAACTGCTTATTGTTTGCTTAAGATAAAATATAATAGGACGACTACATTGGCCACGTAATTTAGGGTATTTAACACACATTTTTCACTAGCTTCTTCCTGTGGTACGACTTACACTGTACTTAGGTTTATAGAAATTCGTTTTAATATCCGTTTTCATAAAACTTGGATGTTTTTAAGAGTAGAGTGAACAGGTATTTTAGGTAAGCGTGCTATTTCCATACAAACTTAATTTACACAACTATGGGCGAATAAAGTATTAATGTACACTGAAATAACTGTAATAGGCTTTTACAGTGGTCCTTATTACCGGCCAGTTATAAAAAGTTGGAGTGTCAGCCGTTGGTCGTGGCAGTCGAGGCTTCAGAAAAAGAACTAACAGATTTTACGGCTATTTTGAGACCTTTTTAAGCTCATTCACGTATTCAATGCCGAGTACCCGTTAGAAAGAATGACGAAAAAATTACTTTTTTGGTTTTTTATTAATATTTCTGTTATCCTACAGTTTTCTCCAACTTTATATAACTGGCCGGCAATAAAGACCACTGTAAAATTCTATTACAGCTATTTCAGTGTACATTTATACTTTGTTTGCCCATAGTTGTGTAAATTCAGTTTGTATCGGAATCGAACAACCTAACGCAAGGATATTATTTTAATTATGTAAAAAAAATCTAACTTGCGATCTCAGTTTATTCTGTTTGGTCAATTTTAGCCTCAGTCATTATTTTCATAGTTTTTTACCCAGTTTACTAATATTGTTTAATTGCGTATAATATAGGCGGGGCTTTTACTAGTTTAAACAAGTAATAAAACCATTTCATTTGTTATATCCTGCAATAGAAACACCAACGAAAGTAGTTTAATAAATCATTAAGAACTATATCACAGGGCTCGTTAACGGCTAGTTAACACCAAGCAATTACTGTCTACGGTTAAAGTACTACTATAAGTAAACTATATAGTAACTTTGCATACTAAGAGCATGCACGCTAATGTTCGTAGAAAGCCAAGACTGGACACTCCACATTGCTGTCTATAGTACCTATAGTATAAGCTCTGCTTAGTTTTGAGCCAGATACGAACAACAAACAAGCAGGTACTTAAACACTATAAAGAGGTAAATAAAAATTCGGCAAATTTATCTTGCGCACTTGATGTGCGGGCAGGTTTTTCCGCTGGTGGGCCCTTTTTGAGTGACAAAAAACACGTGCTTCTCGAACTTTTTTAGGTTCTACAACACGCCGGTTTCTTCATGATGTTTTCCTTCGCCGTTTTGAGAGTACTGGCATAGTGCACATACATTTTTCGACAGAAAAACTCATTGGTACACGAGTGGATTTGAACCCACGACCTTCGGATTGGAAGGCGGGGTCGCTACCACTAGACCACCAGTGCTCTCCGGACATAAAAAACGCTATCCTCTTTCAGTGGATAGCATTGAAAGAGATTATACTCTCGTCGCCCACAAAATGGTAAAATCAATTTGTATGGGAATAAAAATTCCTTAAAAAAAGACTGGGTAAATCTTCATATTTTTTATCATAAGACTCAATCAACTAAGTATAAAATAAAATTTGCAAAAATGATCAAAATCCAATTTTGTAAAGATAAAAACATCCAATCTTCATCCGACTTTTGACTGGAAGAGATCGCTCATAGCGATAAGATCGCTCATTGTACTTCGCTATAGTTTTAGTAATGTCCTATTCTTGTGGTGTACCTACAATAAAGTGTTGACTATCTATCATTCTAAAAAAGTTTAAGCATATTTTTCAATTGTCTTATCTGTTCTTTAGAGAGCTTTGTGCTTTCCTTGAATGTAGGTGAACACTATTAAAACTTGATAGGCAGTTATTATTATAAGAAAGCTTTATGGTATCTCCTCTATGAAACGCAAAACGTTCGTAGCTCTATGAGCATTACGCGGTAAAAGTTCGAAAGCTGACATTTCCAAGCACTAAATTAACTAAAACTCTCAATCAGACGGTTTCCACGCTCTCAAATAAAGGTAAATTAGCGTTGACCTGTGGGAAAGGCAGTCAACTTGAATATGTCGGTTGTACAGTCACCACAAACGGTAAAGGAAAACCTTGTTACGAAGCCCGTGATTTACTCTCAACTTTGGACGTATAATATTGACCATATCTATCCTCTGTGATAGAATCAGAAATTATATCCGTAGAAGAACCAAGGTCACCGACATATCTCTTAGGATTAGTAAGTTGAAGTAGCAATGGGCAGGTCATATAGCTCGAAGAACCGACAACCGTTGGGGAATAAAGGTTCTCGAATGGAGACCACGAACCGGAAGACGAAACGTAGGGCGCCCACCCACCAGATGGACCGATTACATTGTTAAGATCACGGGAAGTCGGTGAATGGAAAGAGCTCAGAATCGTTCTTGCTGGAAATGTGTAGGGGAGGCTTATCTCCAGCAGTGGACTTCTTCAGGCTGATGATGATCCTCTGTGTAAAGGCTTGTGTATACATCTAGCAGTCTATCACTGTCAAATATAGGCAGAAATAGGCATGGTGGTAGTACTTCCCCGGACGAGTCCTTCTCAAAGAGCTCTCCTAATACTACTAGAAGGAATAAAAATAGGGATAAAAATACAATAAGAATTTAGGTCAAATATGTTTGGAAATTTGGGCATTGTTTTGAAAACCTCTGAGATAAATACTGGCAAATACGAGTACATACGAGCAGTGGCCAGCAAAAAGCTGTGTGAAAATCGATTACTGCAGTGTTTAGCAACCAAATAAATTATAAGTCATTTCTGTCAAAAAAAAATTGAAAATTTGAAAAATAAAAATTTAGAAATGGAATGATCTTTTATGGCCCGAACACACCTAGTTCGATGGCGGTAGCGATCAGTGAAACGCTGTCAAATATCGCTGTCAGATTTGAGATTTGACAGCGAATATTTGACAGCGTTTCACTGATCACTACCGCCAGCGAACTAGGTGTGCGCAGGCCTTAGAGCGGGGGCACACGATGCGTTGCGGCGCCGCACAGCATAGATTTCACCGTGTCAGTGGGCACACGAGCGGTGCGGCGCCGTAACGTTGTTATGTCGCAGCGGCGCCGTAGCACCGTTGGACAGTCTGTTAATGAAAATGTATCGTAAAAGACGTCTATTGTTGGAAACAACTGAGCGGTGCCGCTCCGACGTCGCAACGCATTCACCCCTCCCCGCCTCGTTTTTGGTGGTTGCAAGTCCGGTGCGGCGCCGGAGCGCATCGTGTGACATGCAACATATATTTCTATGTAAGACGACGCAGCGACACCGCTCCGGCGCCGCACCGCCGCCGCAACGCATCGTGTGCCCCCGCTCTTACTCCGAAACATGGGCAACCAAAGAGGTAACTTATCAAAGGTTTTATTTAAATTTCGAACTGGCTTGCAAAATTAAATACTGTTTTTTGAAAACAAAACAACAAACGAATACTTTAGTGCAAAAAATAGTTTTGTTCGTTGATTGTAGTAATTGTGTTTCCAAAATGAGTTCAAGTACCTACTACTAGGTTTTATTGTCCTTGCATTATTTGATAAAAGTACTATAAAAGCCTTGGCCAAAAGTATAAGTCAAAATATTTATATAATCATTGCTATCCCAAGGATCACTTTGAAACGTCTTGTAGCTAGGTGAGTCTAGGTGCCAATTCCACGCGTGCTTAGAAGAACAGGCAACCAACTACGGCTTGGTTCCTACCGCTTTTAACTAGGCTACGATGCTCGGCCCACAATTACACGTTCGTCAACGCTTCTTTTGCTGGCTGATGTAGTAAGTACTTTATTGAACGCCAAGCCTAAAACGTCATGTTATTCTTGATCGGTTACAAAGTCTTGGTTGCATTTATGAATGACCACGCAGCCGCTTCTTTTAGTACCTACTCTACAAACCGCATTAATTATGATAGTGCTCCAATTAAGGCCGTCACTACCTTGATACGTATTTGTATTGGAACCGGCATTTTATTGATTTATCCATCCGCTATCAATTCCACCGGTAGTTCACGATACCAGAGATTATAAAAGCAACATTATCAACCAACTTCCTATACCCATTTCCCACGAGTGGTGGCTTATGTAAAAAACCCTTCACTTAGGCAAAAACAAAAACAGCTTCAAAAACAGATTGAGTCTGAGTCGAACCTCAAACATAGGTTTTGGTAATCTTTCAATGGAGAACTGTCAACAAATGTATGCATGAGAATGCTTGAGGGTCTCAGACTCAAGCACTGTTTCTGAATACAGACCTTAGAGTATATTGTTTCTGGGTGGTGTCTTTTTTTTAGCTTCAAAAATAAATTAGCAATTTTGGTTATTACATTTTTATCTGTATTTGACAAAGGCAACTTCAGTTTACAATAGTTGTGGCTGAAAGTGGATCTTCAAACAAAGTTCAAAACTCAAACTTAAACTGAGCTAGTTTAAGAAAAATGTAAACTTAACAAACCAATAATGCTAATCTACTTTTGATTCTGACTGTATCTAAACAAAAAAATAGTGTTTATTTAAATAACTTTGATAATAACGGAGTTAAAATCAAAGTTACACAAATGCACAGAGACCCGAGATCAATCTCGTGAGTGTATTTTGAGTTTATTTATGGTATCCTTTAAAAGTAATAAAGCTTTGTAAGTACCTAATTAAAAACTTCTAACGAAAAGTTAAGGCATGTATCGACCAAAGAAAAGCGTATCTAAATAGATTATTTTCTAATCTGTTTTTTTCGACACTATTCACATTTTTTTCTTGAACTAATGAATTCGATTTTTAAAAAGTAATATTATTATTATGGTAAGCTTTAGCCTCTTTCACTATCAGTCCTGATCCTTCTGCCGTCATCGTAGTCTAAAGTAAGTGACAACAAACTCACTCTACCATTTAGATTCCGATCAGATTTTACAATGTACTTAAATAATCTAAAGCACTGTCTACCTTAAGTCTACTGTCCACTGAAGTAGCACATGCATTTTATGTTTGGCACAATCTTATTTTTTACAAAGAGTGCGGTGGTGAACACCGTAAGTATCTGTTTACACTTCCATCTTCATTAGCCCAATCGTGCTTTTTTTCATTTACAAATACTTTATTGCATTTTATGTTTTAAGGATATAGTAGGTAAAATAAGAGGTAAGTTAATCTCAAACATAACCCTGTTAAGGTATAGCAACCAATCAGTGCTGACTTTTGATTTAAAAGTTTTTAGCAGTAATTTTCAATTAGTGACGCAATACTTGCACGCAGTAGCCTTCATCTCTGTTTTCTTCATAGCCCCTTCCCACCGGTGCACGGTGTGTGATTTCGCGCACGGAGGCAGATCAGCTCGCACGATAAACCAAAGAAACGGTCTCGTGAGCCGAGGTGCGCGGTAGCACAGGAGCCCTTTCTGTGTGCGTTGCCGTGTGTCGTCGTCGGCTGTGCGTGATGATCTGCAGAACCACGCACCGTAGGAAGGCAGCATTATAGATATGGCTCAAAACTTGCGCGATTAGCTTTAGGCCCGCAATGCTTTAGTCGACATTAGACCGTAGTTTATCTATGGTACTAGACTAGACAAGCATGGTCTCGATAGGCATCATAGAAGGCGTATTTTGAACGCAAAGCAAGTGCTATGAATTAGCATGATAACAAGTAAAGTGCGATAGCGAGCGGTTGCTTACTTTGAAGTGCACACTCGTAAGTTAGGTAATAAAAACTTGTGTGCAGACGATATGGAGCCTAAAGCTATTGTAAGGTCAGTTGCCTTTTGTTCTTTAGTCTTTATCATCATTATCAGCCTGCAAAAGACCGTTGGTTGATATTAGAACTCTGACATTTCCAGGAGAAGTGATTCTATGAAGCCTTTCCATCGTCCAGTCTTGTAACAATGAGTTTTTCGAACGAAAATTGATGTGCACTATGCCAGTACTCTCAAACATTGAAGGAAAAACATCGTGAGGAAACCGACGTGTCGTAGAACTTAAAAAAGTTCGAACAACGTCAAGCGTCACGCAAAACGGGCCAGCCAGCGGCCTACTTGCCTGCCTTGCCTTTCCATCCACCGACTTCTTGTGATCTTTACAATATCTTCGGTTCATCAGCGTCCTACGCATCGTCTTCCAATTTGTAGTTGCTTCACCAATAAACCGGTAATGGTGACAAGTTGGTGGAAGGAGAGAGCTCAAAAGAAAATGAATGACGGAGGCCTATGTCAAGCAGTGAACTGACTTCGGATCTTCATATCGTGTCATTGATTCTTTCAAACCAGTGCCAGTGTAGCGAAAGATTTTGAGATTTTCAAACCAGTGAGGTAAGAGGATTTGCGCAGTGCGCCTCAAAGAGGTTTCTTTCCTGATACATGTTTTCGACCTTTTTAAATTCTACGACATGCCGGTTTCCTCACGATGTTTTCCTTCTCCGTTTGAGAGTACTAGCATAGGGCACATACATTTTTCTAGAGAAAAACTGGTGCACGACTGGATTTGAACCCACGATTTTAGGATCGTTCTCTCCTTAGGATGATGATTTAAAATTTAAATAGCTCGATGACAATCATCCATACCACTCCCTGATGTAATCATTTCTGCATACAGGTAAGTCTAGACCTCAAGAATGGAGTTATATCAGATCTAGAGCGTGTTTTTCTACTTTGTTTATCAGTGGCAGTAGCTTTCTAACGTGTGGGAATTTAAAAAGTAAGTAATATTTATTTAGATAAGTATTCATTTTTGTGTAACGATAAAAAAAGAAATCATATTGTTGTTGGAATATTTTCTACCCCACAAACGATAAATGAATAATAAATCATCTTTAAAAGCCTTTAATCACACTTGACTCGAAACAACCAATGACACGACAAGAAGAAGAAGAAATCATTAAAATAAATACATTAAATTTAATATTAATAATTTCTTTATTATTCTTCGTCTTAATTAGATGGCATCTGTCCCTTTGGTCAATTTTGCCAATGTCAATGAGGATATATTACATAAATAAAAATTTTTTTAGTCAAGTCAGTCAATAGACAAGTCGGCCGTCGTTAGCTTTAAAATAAATGGTGATCGTATTTTCAAACCCATCGGAAACATTTTCAGTTGTATCGTAATCACAAGGATCACTTTGAAACGTCAGTTTGACACAGACAAGCCTATAGAAGAACAGACAACTACAGCTTTTTGGTCGAGTTAGAAAATCTTTTGGTCGGGGTCCACCAAAGGTCAGTCAGAATTCGGCACACGTCTGTTCTCGACGAGTATTATCAGTTTATTGATTAAACTATCGTTATGGCGATCAGAATCACAACTTGTCGTGTACACGATTGTTTAGTAGAAAGTCTTGACATTTAAATTTTCATAAACATAACATAACATTACAAGTGCTTTCTAATATTTTGTATGTTGCATTGGGTTGTGATCCTCAGATAATAAATTATTTATTTCTCTGGTATTCAGACGTGACATTTACATTATTTTATTTAGACAATAGGTATTGCCGATGTCTGCCTGTCAATAATTTGCAATGAGTGGCCAAGGCATAGAGGACCTACTTCTCTATGCCTTGGCCACTCATTGCAAATTATAACATGATGGCTTCGCAATTTTTTTTTTATTTGGCCTTCGCAACACCAGAGAATGGACTGAATCAAGAAAGCAGAAGACCTATTTAGACTTGCCATAGAAAAAAAAAAGTTGAAAATGATGACTTGCCAACCTTCAGTAATGGAGAGGCACCCATGAAGAAAAGGCCAAATTAAAATATTATTTTACTTTAGCTTTTGATGCCTACTATGCCTAATGCTGCCTTCCTACGGTGCGTGGTTCTGCAGATCATCACGCACAGCCGACGACGACGCACGGCAACGCACATAGAAAGGGCTCCTGTGCTACCGCGCAACTCGGCGCACGAGACCGTTCCCATGGTGTGTCGTGCGAGCTGATCCGCTTCCGTGCGCGATACCGCACACACCGGTGGGAAGGGGCTATTATACGTACGTTCATGGCGTTGGAACTAAAAAAAACATTTGAAAAAGGAAGGAACAAATACGTCATGGCATTAGTTGGGAATAAATGTATGACATTATTTATTTCTTATTATGGGCATGGAATTCGCGGTACTAACTATAAAAAAAGCTATGGGGACTGGTCATAAATTAAACGATCCAACATTCGTTCCCAATGGCTTTTTGGTAAAGTAAATCGGAACGACATTTACATGCGTAATGCATTATCAAACGGTGTTGTACAGTTAGCAACAAAAGGTTAGATACATATCGATGTTTGAACAAATGCTTAGGGCCTCGACCAACATTCTCAATGTTCTCAATGAACGATAAATTTAAAATAGAGACGAAAATGTTTAAGATCTACGCACATCTAGCGCGATGGTAATGGCGATCAGTAACACGCTGTCAAATATCGCGTCATATTTGAAACCGGAAGAGGAAACGTAGAGCGCCCACCCACCAGATGGACCGATGGCATTGTTAAGATCGCGGGAAGTCAGTGGATGGAAAGAGCTCAGAATTGTTCTTCCTGGAAATGTGTAGGGGTACCTTATATTTTCTTGGGAATGTCCCATAGAAACTTCATCAAAATCAGCTAAGCCATTTTCGTTTAATTGTTTATTTAAATGTTTGTTCTCGCAATTTCGAAATTTATTTTATTATTAAGCATAATGAATCGCTGAGTGTACTCAAACATAAAAGGGGACCGCTGCGCTGGGACCAACGCCCGCCGCCTTGATGTTTCACAGTTATTTTATACCTTTTGCAGACAAATGAGGTGCCGCTAGGTCAATGGGGACCCGTACCATAGAAAGAAGTATGTGCTAATAAGTGCCCGTACTATGAATTTAGTATGGAATGCACTTAGAAGCCATTGTGAATAACTCACGTACCTACTTGTAAACTTATAACCTAGCTTGTAACTGTCGCTGTTTTGATGTAAAATTGCCTTGACTATCCATAGATCCTCCATCTCTTTGAAAGTAAAAATAGAAACATAATAGCTAAAATAACATTGTCTATGGTAAACTAATTTATCTTTTCGTTCGTATTTTGAATTGATTTTGAATTTAGTGGTCAAATAGGATTGGATTCGAATTTCAAATCTATTGGCGGGCATTGGCACATTTTTTTATTTTGTGGCTCTAGGCTAAATAATATCTTAAAATTTTTGTCGTCATATAATTATAATAATATTTGCTCCTAAATTTATGTAAAAGCTATCATAAAAAGCTCTGATTCGAAATTAATATGATAATTTGTATCAATCGTGCGTGAACAGATACGGTATGAAAACTTTTACTTTCTTTAAGAATTTTGTTTGCGAAAAAACGTTGACCGTCACCGTCTTGTTTTTGTTTTTTTCTTGCGTCGCTGGTACATCATCTCCACATACTTTCAACAATCCTTGATGAAATTAGTGATTATGAAAAAGATTAGGTAAAGTTTACCTGATAATTAGCTTAGTGCATAGAGGACAACAGGACTTTAATAAAGATGACGACAACTAACAATGACCTTCTCGCTCGCACATTTTAACCCTTTGAAAGACATTAAATCACTTAACTTATTTATCTCAAATCGCGAGCGACTATCCACAGTTTAGTAAAAAATATTTAGATTTTAACACGTTTTTTCTACTTAAAAAATTACTCAAGTACGAAAATCAGTTAAGCATTAGACCAGTTTAGTTTTATATTTTTGAAAAAGGTTAGAGTAAGCGAGTGAGAAGCTTTTTTCATGGCTTTCAGCGTGTTAACGGTCAGCATATATCGGCCGCCCATTGACAAGAAATCGAGATTTAAAATGGCCTTTACTGTGACGAAACAACACGTGCTTCGAATAACTCACAACCTTTTAATTAATTAATGAACGTGTACATTCTTTTTAAGGAGACAAGCGGCTTTTGTGAAAATGGTCGGTATTTATAATAATCTTCCTTTGCTTGTTAATTAAAGAGATCTCTGGCCAAGCCCTGACAACAGTCAGAGTATTACTTATTTACATGTAAGTACGTTGAAAACTATACAGGGTGTTCCAAAGAGGAATGTCAAGCGAGATAGAGCACCCTTATAGTTATCTGAATAAAATTTATTTGCCACAATTTTTTGGTAGTTTTCGAATTTGTCTATACTAATATTATAAAGAGGAAAGATTTGTACCTTTTTTTGTATGTTTGTATGTTTGTATGTTTGTAATGAATAGGCTCAAAAAGTACTAAGCCGATTTAAAAAATTATTTCACCAATAGAATGCTACATTCTTCTAATTTGACATAGGCTACATTTCATTTTGAAAAAAATAGGGATCCTTGGTAAAATTTGAACAATGTAACCGAAGGTGTAGAAAAATGAGTCTTAAAATGTCTTTCGTCGAATGCGCTGCCGAAATTATTAGCGATAGAACAAAATAATGTACAACAATATTGTCTACCCCGTGCGAAGCCGGGACGGGCTGCTAGTAACATATATTTATCTTTTACCAAGCTCAGACTTTAGTTGCAAAACAACACTAAACATGTTTTTTTTTGTAAAGTACTTCGTTATTATATATACCTTAAAAAGCTCTGCTTCTAAAGCTAAACATGAAATAGGCTAAAATACAATGTTTTTAACGTAAATAGTCGCGTTGGCCACGACTCGCACTTGGCCAAACCTCAGCAAATCTTGATAACCTTTACACAAAATGAAGTTGTAAGCTTGAACGTGCAATTAAAGTAATTTTGAGATGGTTTTTACGCATTCAGATAACATTCAAGCTGACTTAAAACCTATTTTGGTAATTTCCAGCTGAAATTATGGATTGTAATATTTATAATTGTCAGCAATAATATTCGCGAATCGCAAACATATGACCATAAAATTAATTTTATAAAACTGCGCAAATTATCATCCATCAAACTTTCATCGCACACAAATACGGATTTTGGTATGTAAGTATTTGTTCTTATATTTTTTGTTTATTTTCGAAAAATCTAGTAAAATTTTCATGTCAAGTGTGCAAAAACTACTTTAAATAAGATTGAAATTAAGTTTATAATATTTCCAGAACATCTTCTTTGTAAAATACAAATTTCTTTTGTTTATGTACCATTGAAACATTGCCTTTGTTTCAGTGCGTTTTTTTAAAGGAAACGACTAAATTCTTACAAAATCTTTTTTCAAGACATTGATTTTGACAAATTGACTGTTTCGCAAAAGTCTTTGAAATACTTGAAAAGAGTCCAAAACACAACTTTCTTTGTCCTGACAAGTTATATTAACGGACACGCTATTTTCTTCAAAGTTCATTATGCTCAATGCACAATTGCACATGCCCCTATATAGGTAGTCACATGAAGCCGAAGTACGGGTTTAAAAATTAGCCGGCATTGCTTATTTCGGTGCCCCGTACTCCCCAAAATTACTTTTTACGCAATGTAGATTATTTCATTCTTAAATAATAAATACATAGGTACACTTTTTTCATCCCCCATCTTGGAATTTTTTATTTTTGCTCTTCGATATCTGAGTGCAAAAGCCGTTTTTATCCGTAGAGAACAAAGTAAAATTAAATTTAGAACATCGTGTGCACTAAGTTTGTGAATTAAATTCATCAAACTTATTTAGTGAATTAACACCATTAAACCTATTTACTTCTACCTCCATAGTGCCGAATTTACCATACAACCTTTCTTGGTGTGTTACTTCATTTTTATTTTCTTTACGCGTGCCATTTTCTTTTTTGAATCCTTCGCTTCCTCGGTCATATTGAGCAAGTGATTAAACAGCAACTTTGCACTCTTGTATAACAAATAACTATTGAGACGCCTCTTTTCTTAAAATCCTTTTATTTACTAGTTGGAAAGAACTAAAGTGACAAGACAGGAAGAAGAATTCAAAAATAATTAAAATCTCTTAGCCACAAAGTAACCTTACAACTATTGATCATAAGATTCAATTACAATCAAATAGTGCAGCCATTTACGATCTAACGATGTCCATATAACATTGTTTATCGAATATGCAAAACATCACCATTTTAGATTCAGTTACGTCAAAATGTTAATTTGTCATGTTGTATTGTTATGTTACGTGACTTGAGATAATAGAGACGACATTGAAGAGCTAAATAAAGCATAAATAAACACAGCTGTTGATGCTACCACCATGCCTATTTGTGCCGCCAAGCAGCTCAGTGTTTTGATTTGAGGGATGGGGTGCCGGTGCAATTACAGTCACCATAAAACTTAAAACGTCTCAAATTAAAGTTGAAGTCTAAAATAACAAAATAATGCTTTCTTTTTGGAAATACTTGGAATACAATATAACAACCAGGCTGAGAACAAACATTTACGTTCACACCACAAATATAAGATCTCGGCGGGGATCGAACCCACAACCTAAGGCACAAAAGGCAGAGTTACTCATACTACCAACTAAGCTAAAACGCTAGACAAAAGGTATCACTTTGCCTTCAAAGTGATACCTTTATAGAAGAACCCTGAAAGCCTATATAGATGAAGGTATAGGTGAAACTAAGATGCCAGTTCCACGCGATCAAGTTTAAGAGAGAGTCTTATAGCTCGTAGAACCGAATGCCGATGGGGAATAAAGGTTCTCGAATGGCGACCACAAACCGACGATATTGTTAAGATCGCGGGAAGTCGGTTGATGGAAAGAGCTCAGAATCGCTCTGCCTGGAAATGTATAAGAGAGGCTTATTTCCAGCAGTGGACTTTCCAGGCTGATGATGAAGTCCAGAAGAAAAATAATTACAGCTTTTATATGATCGCTGGGACTAGATGCATGAAAATTTTGATTTCTCATTTGTATGGACGTGGCATTCGTGGGACTAACCCGTATTTTTTACCTCTTGGTGCTTAGATAACCACAGAAGTCGTCAATTTACATGATGTAATCTATCTGTCTTATTGAAATCCCTTATAAACAAGCAATAACTATGATTGCTTCTTTAATAACCCAACAATTAATAATCGAAAGGCAAGAATACGAAATACCGAAAAATTGTTTGGTCATTTGATAATTTCGTTACTTTTAATGTTATGGACTTGTTTTTGGAGAAGGCCAATTTATCTATAATTATTGTAATAACGACACGAAAGAAGAAGAAGAGAAGGCAATCATGTGGCATTCCAATAAAATAAGTTTAAAAAACTTGAGAAACCGACTTCATGGCCAATTCATTGAACCAATTTTGATGAAATTTGTATGGGATCAATCTGAAAATATTACTTTTCAGATAAAAAAATAATTTTTCAAATCGGCTCATAAATGACGCGATAGCAAACATTTAAAAAATTCAGCCATAAGCAGCAGGGAGGTTCAATTCGAGAACCTCTTCCTTTTTATTTGAAGTCGGTTAAAAAGATCCTTGCAATTCAAACGAATAAATCATTTTTAACTTTTGTCTTGGGTTGACCCGGAAAATTGTACGTTTTATTTATTGTAAAATAAAAATGTTTAAAGACATTGAACTATAATCTTATCGCAATAACATTAATTAAAACGAGTAATAACTCAATTACATCTGTCATGATATTGTTAATAGGGTAATCAACCTTCGTCCTAAGATTAATGATACAATAGTGTTGAATTAACAAATGAACCGAAGTTAGATGCGTTATCAGCATATTTTGAATTACTGTGGACGTGAATGGACATTGAATTTTCCCAAAATTCATGGCAGAATGATAAAGGAAACAATATCGAATACAAAATCACAAGTCAACAGAGGACATTCTTGGTAGTACTATAACTAAGGTACTAGTTAGGTCATTTATGACATAATAATAAAAAAATAGATGAGAGATGAGATGCGGGTAGGCCACTAAAGCCTTGTTTTTATAATCCAGAATCGGAATATGAATGCCATCATCATCATCACTACTGGGCCTTCTTTTGCTCTTACCACTCACCACTATCTTGGGCTACCCTCATCCAACTGCGGCCCACGACGCTGATAAAGTCGTCAATCCATCGTGCTAATGGACGTCCAACGCAATGACCAGCGTTGCTAGAATGTTAATTTTGTACCATTTTACGTTAATTTTGACCCTCTCATGTTACCTTCATGTCACGACTAAAAATAAATAAACGTTATAACTATTTTCCAGCATTCAAAAATATCGTGAAACGGAGCGCATCCCCGGAATGTTTTAGGTTATGTGCAATAAAGTGCCATAGTTTTTGTGTAATAAAGTGTGTCGTTTTCCACATAAACTATGGTAATGTTACTTTTCTTATGAAAATGTTACTTTTTGATATTAAATTATCGGCCACTGCCAATGACGTAGTTCCAACGTATATAAATACCAGCTCTACAAAAATAAAGACTCATTGGTAAGTTAATGTTGATTTATATTATACAGTTGTTTGTTCCCACGATTTGCACTCACAAAGGCGGTGTAGTATGCACATCGTTGCACCTACGCATTTGCGGTGCTTTGCTACCTTAGGGATGTCACAAGACAAGAAGGGTTTTTGACGTGACAACGTCTTATAATTCGATGGAGCCGTCTGCACATACAAAAAAACATGACGTCATGCGGCGTTAACTCGCTCTGAGGTGTTTCATTTAAGGCTTGAAGTGCAAGCGAGAGCGCGGAACGAGCGACAAAGAGGCACAATCAGCCTCCGCGTTCGGCAGCGTTCTACATCTGTGTCTCTCCTACTTGAGTGAGCGATGCGTCCGCGTGGACAGCTGTATGACGTTGTCACGTTCATCTATCGTCAGTAAACCGACTTTACAGACAACCGATTTTTTTAAAGCCGACCCCACACTAAGTTTGCTAAGGACAGAAAGATGAAGACTGGGTTCTTTGTGGACTTGTCCGGAGAAGTACTACCACAACAACTATTTCTGTCACTAAGCAGCGTTGCTGTGTTACAGTGCATCGTAAAGCACGTTCCTGATATGGGTGACCTACGAGGATAGGCGATGGTTACCACTTAACATCAAGCGGGCCATATTTCATCAGCTGGTTGTATAAAAAAAAAGTTTGAAGCGTGTGTGCGATTAAACTACGCAGGCATATTAAACTTAACACCTCTAAATCTCAAATTGATAGACGCAGAAGTGCATCGTTAATATGTTTCTAATCCGACCTGTGATGCAGTGCTTTGTTATAGAAGATGGTTGTCACTTAACATCAAGTATGTTATTTTATTTTTTTGTCTGACGTTACCCCTTTTTAAAGGCTCTGCCTGAAAACCAGCGCCGCTTGTCCTAGTAGATAATGCCTTGTCAGGTAGCGAAAAGCTGAGTTGGAGCCTATTTGGCATATTTACCATCAATTATTGTTAACGTCTAGACCTATGTATGTATGTTAAATAAATGTATTTTCTTTCTTTCTTTTCTTTTATCTATGCCTTTCGCAGAATGCTCTGTTTCATTGACATTAAAAGAAATGCAGCACGAAATACAGTTGTTGATAAAAAAATATCAAAGTGACTTTCAATTTATGCTGTTTTAAGATCAACAGAAAAACTTGAAAAGAAAGCAATCTCGCCGCATTACTCAAAGCAAGTTTTTATTCAAGAGAAATAGCACTAATTGATATAAAAACTTTTTAAATAAAAGAAAACGCCAATCAACATTCAATCAACCTTAAGCAAGTCTCCCTGTATTTGTATATTGCATTCTCAAACCATTCAACAAAAGTATTATAATTATAAATTTGGTGTAATTTTTTTGTTTACTTACACGATAATCTACCATTCGTTTGAACCGAATTTATTACAAAATGGTCTATTACTGGCGGCCGCCCGCGGCTTCTTTCGTTACATTTTCGTGATAAAAAATCCCAGATGTCCGTCTCCTGGTTCCAATCTACCTCCCCACTAATTTTCAGCCAAATCAGTCTAGTCGTTCTTGAGTTATAAATAGTGTAACTACCACGACTTTATTTTATGTGATAAGAGATAAGACGTCTAAACAACATTTAACTTGCACCAAAGTATCCGAGCGAGCCAAAACAAACGCATGTCAGTCCATTAACATCCACAATAATGTATAAAAAATAACCCAAAAAAATTATAAGCAATAAGTATTTTTCGCGATGAAAATAAATACCTGCTAAGCTACATAAATAATTGTAATTGTCGATAAAACCAAAGGTGATAGCCCTATTGTATTGTTGCCACCACTACCCACGTCTCGGCCTTGCAAGGACACATTATGAGATAGCAATAATTTGTAAGCCAGTTTAATGTCAAGTTTTATTTATATATCATCAGTCAATAAAAACAAGCACTTGAGTAACTTGAGTTCACTTGACGAATTTGATCATTGCACTATTAAGTTAGCATTTGAATCGCTACGTGATTTGATGATATCATAATCTTGCCAAATCAAATCAAAATTGTATATCAATAGAAATTACGTTTAAAAATAACTTTAGGTTAATACACCTAGAAATCCACATATCGTTGCAATTCAAGCATACCTACACAAAAACCACTTGAATCACAAAGCCCGCTTTGAAACGTCTAAAGGCCTGCGCACACCTAGGCCGCTGGCGAACGCGACCAGTGAAACGCTGTCAAATTTGACAGCGATATTTGGCAGCGTTTTATTGATCGCGGTCGCCAGTGGCCTAGGTGTGCGCAGGCCTTTAAGCTTTGCACAAATCTAGGCGATGGCGATGGCGATCAGTTTCAACATAGGGTTTTGCATACATCCACACACACTGCCGCGAAATTTGACAGTGATATTGCCCTGCTATTCTGGCAACTGTGTTGACAATACCGCTCGATTGAATCGAGTGATCGCTGAATCCACGTTCCATTTTCAAATTTTTCAAAAAAAAATTGCCACTCACTTCGAATTTAGCGATCGCTTGAGTGATTTGAGTTGCTAGAATTGGACCCCTGATCTTAGGCAATCTGTAAATGCGCAAGACTTTAAAGTTGCCAGTCAGACCGTTTACGTACTCTGTTTTATTGATTTCACTCTTGTTTTAAAAAAGTATTTCACTGAATGTCAATTTTTATAGTGAACGCAACAGCAAATAATAATAATCACTTGAGATCGACCAAGTACTTGATGATACTTGATGATTGCACTTTTAGCGAATAATGACTGTTCTAAGTACCATCGTAATATTATGTGGTAACCGTCGATTAAGACATTTAACCACTTGACATTTTATTTTACTTGTAAAATGCTAGTCAATGCTTGATCATAAAAATGGTAGCTTTTACGCATTTTATGGGCGTAGATATTGCATGCACATTTTGGTACTTCTCATTTTTTACATTCATAATGTTTTATTGACTACCTTTTTTTTAATTATACGAGTATTACTTAGGATGTATTTTTAGCTTTTGGGAAACAAAAACTCGTAATATTTTTTCTGAAAAAAAAATCTAAATTGACGTCCATGATTTGTAAATTCATAATTCATTATGAAGGTTTATTTAAAAAAAATCGGTAAATTAATGTCTCTTCCTATCCAAAGCTTTTTTAAATAGAGCCAGCATTGGATTTTAGGCCAAATAAAATAATTTGTCAAAAAAACATTTTATAAAAGTCTAAAACTGCACTTACCAAGTCCGCAAATAAGGTATGTAGGTGGAGGCTTCAGCACCGAGCGTGAGTAGGCACATCTGACCGTCTCCAAGGCCCGAGGGGCACCCCCTACTAGGAGCATCCCAGGGGACACGTAGCCAGCGTATCGCAACTCCGCTGTGGCGGCGGCCAGGGCTCCCACCCACCAGCATTTCGCATTCGCTGCTAGGAAACTCTGTGGAAAAAATAAAACTACTGTTAAAAATTGTAATTCTGCCCCGACGATAGACAGCGATAGAGAAAAAAAATATGGAACACGCAGAAAATCTGTCTGACGTTGAGTGATCACCTCTGCCTATAACAAGTGCACACTGTACACGTATAAAGCACATCGTCCAATGAGAATCATGAATTTTGGAAACGATTTTGTGTTTTTTCCGAAGATTCCCACTACCTACGTCGTAGCATGCTACGGCGTAGCAGAGGTATATTATTGTAGTTTGAAATACTAGACTTTTTATAACCGATTTCGTTATTCTCAATTCACTACCTTATTCATATTGAGCTTAGTTCACACGTGTGAAAATTTGATACATCTTACACTTTCATAAGTTTAAATATGTAAGCATTTTTTACATTTTCATTTTATATGAACTTTTTCGGATGTTTGTTCTCTGTCTGGGTGTTATATTGTATTCTAAATATGCATTTACAAAAAAAATATAAGTATTATATCAGCTATCTGGTTCCCATAGTACAAGCTCTGCTTAGTTTGGGGCTAGATAATGTTTGGATTGTCTACAATATTCATAAATCATAAATCATTTATTTGCTTCAATGGTGATACAAAAGATCTTATAAATAATATTAAAAATAAGTCGCACTCATTCCCCACATT
Source organism: Thera obeliscata (assembly GCA_947578465.1). Lineage (NCBI taxonomy): Eukaryota > Metazoa > Arthropoda > Insecta > Lepidoptera > Geometridae > Thera > Thera obeliscata. The sequence goes on along the minus strand of OX387912.1, from coordinate 12,316,745 downwards.
TATGGGATGCAAATTTGTAGTTGCCGGTTATATAAGTTTTGGGCAGCAATATTGAATACCTAATACAGCGAAATTCTCTAATTATATGTATACAATAATATTGAAATATGTAGTCCTAAATGCAATATGTCACAAAATACATGATTATTAAGATAATGTCAAAAAAAAGTTCTTAAATAGTACAATATATTTATTTATTATATTTTGTGAATACGGCCATTTTTGTAATATACTACAAACCACCAGCTAGCTTGATGGAGAGCAGTTATTTTCATGCAAACAATCTTTAAAGTTAGGTACAACAATATATTATCTCGATGATAATAATAATCATTGCAATAAAATCGATAGCAATCGATCCAATGCAATATAATCAGCAAGTATTTAGTCATTAAACAGAAGGTCAGTTGAAATGATGATCACGTTTCGATAATAAATTCCGATAGTGATTGAATTGAATGAGAACTTTGAATGATATTATGAATCAATGCCTTGTTCTGCATAGTGATTCAAGATAAGGGTTATGTTATGGTAATCCTAGGGTTAACGGATAGACATTTTGAAATTCTAATTAGTTTAATTATTATTCACTGGTCGTAGAAATGTTTGGAGCAGGTGGGTAGACGGTACTTAGCAACAATTTAAGCCAGGCGCACATCTATAACTGTTCTGCAGTGGCGATCAGTGAAACGCTGTCATATATGACAGTGATATTTTGCCAGTGTTTCACTCACCGCCGCCGCAGAACGCTTAATAACGCGTGGCGGTCGTCTTGGAAGAGACCTACGTCCAGCAGCGACTTATAAAGGTTGATGATGATAATGTTGACCAAGTTCACCTACTATTCGTAAACCAGTGCCCTTTCTTTATCCTCAATCAGATATAAATACCCCAATTTATTCAGTAATAGCAGTCACGGGTAAAAGTACCAGAATGAATGGATGTAGTTCAGTTTGCAGACGACCTTGACCGACGTATTGGCATTTCATTCTTTCACAAGCTGCACTCTTTCACTGTCCTGCTTGCAACACTAGAGTTAAGGCGATGCACACAGAGATACAACTTCTCGCTCGCACAATGAAAGATATAGAATCACTGAACTTATTTACGAAAAATTGCGAGAAACTATTAAGTGTGTATAATCAAATTGCAAAATCTCTCAAATCATTTTTGATTTTTATGCGGACAGCCAAAGAATGGAACTCGTTGCTGGCGTCTGTTTAATTTGAACGTTTTCAAAAAAAGAATGAATAGGGTATCTTCTAGGTGAGCACGCTACACCGTCGACCGCATCATCACTTAACATCAGATGCGATTGCGGTCAAGCGTTAGCTATAAATTGTAATATAATTATAAGTTTAAAAAACTTGAAAAACCGACTTCATTGCCAAACGGCTAAACCGATTTTAATGAAATTTGTTTGGGACAGTCTGGACGTAAGAATAACCTTCCAAATAAAAAAATAATTTTCTAAATCGGTTCATAAATGACGGAGGCATGCAGTTACAAACATTAAAAAAATTATTTAAAAAAAAATGCCAACACCGATTTTAATAAAATTAAAATGGGACCAATCTGGAAGCAGTACCTTTCAGATAAAAAAATAATTTTTCAAATCGGCTCACAAATGGCAAAGTTATGCGGTAACAAACATTAAAAAAAAAAATAAAAAAAAAAATAAAAAAAAAAATAAAAAAAAAAAACATACAACCGAATTGAGAACCTCCTCCTTTTTGATTGGAAGTCGGTTAAAAATAAGAAAAAAAGATCTAAACATCATTTTATAAGTCTTAGTAAGAAGTTTGGTTTCTGGTATTCGTTCATAGCCTTGCGATTTTCCATAAATAAGTTTAGTGATTTTATATCTTTCAAAAGGTCAAATAAATATTAATATTTAACTTATACTATGGGAACCAGATTATCGATATCTGATTTAATAATTTTTTTTTTGTTAGCACATACTTAGTATACAATATAAAACCCAGACAGAAAACAAACACCTGCGTTAATAACACAAATATTTGTTCTCTGTGGGGGTCAAACCCAGGCACAAAAGGTAGAGCTACTACCAACTGAGCTGGAGGCCAGTCAAAGACGTCATCGACGGAGGTCAGCCCCTTAAGGCCATCAGAAACTGGGCGTTCCTTCAATTACAACGAATAGCACTTTATATCTGTGATTAATTGGGCGTCAGGCTGCGCATGCGCATATATTTATGCTACTTTCTGTGAATTATGTTTCTTTAATAGCTTTTAAATGGCTTTTGTTGTCAATGCCTTTTTCTGCCGTAAAGCAGCCATAGTCAAAGTCATTTCTTTGTTCAATGGTAGTACAAGGGTCATTTTGAAAAGTCCCAAAGCTAGGTGAGTCTATGTGTCAGTTTCACGGGACCAAGCCAAAAAAAAACTTGAAAAACTGCCTTTATGACCATGCTGAACTTTTTTGGGACCAACCGGAAAATATTAGATAAAAATAACTTTTCAAATAAGCTGATAAATGACGAAGTTATCCGATAACAACAACAAACGAATTGAGAACCTCCTCTTTTTTTATTTGAAGTCGGTTAAAAACTATTAAAACGGTTACTATGGTTTTTTATTTCTCGGTTATTATCGCATCCCATTAAAACTTAACCCATCAAAAGCGGATATTTATTTATTTTTATTATACAGTAAACTGGTTTAATTAGAGATCCAAATTATAAAAACGGGTGCTTTTAAGCGACCGTGTAGTAACTACAAAACAAAAACATCAAATTAGACGTTATTGGCACATTAAAAGTGAGCTTCTAGTGAACTAAAGCTGCACTTACATAATAAAAATAACCAATTAACTAAGACTTAAAACTTTCAATCTCTGTGTGAACCGCCTAAGGCTGTGTTCACAAAAGTGAAAGACCTACAAGTAACTCCCACAAGCAAATGCTATGTGTAAATTGACCAGATTGAGTTCTAGGCTTTACGCGTAGGCTAGTACTAGGTGTGAATTAAATACATAATGCCTAGTGTTAGAGAAAGTAAACAGAGTGTGTATAGGTTAATATGAAATGGCTAGTTCATGTATAAAATAAATACATTTTGTGGAAAATCCACACAACACTATCTAGCTTCAAATTAAGCATAATTTTTGTAGTAAATATAAACCTATAATGCAATAAATAAATAAATAAATATTGTAGTCAACCCACACAACACTATCTAGCCCCAAACTAAGCAGAGCTTATACTATGGGAACCAGATAGCTGATATAGTACCAATATAACACCCAAACAGTGAACAAATATCTATGTTCACCATACAAATATTTGTTATCGATGGGAATTGAACTCGCAGCCTACGGCGCAGAAGGCAGGGTTACTACCAACTGAGCCGCGACGCCTGTCAAAAATGAAATGGGAGGACAATTCAATCATAAGAAAACTTATTTTTATTTGTAAAGTGAGCCTTATTTTTAAAATACTGAACCGATTTTGATGAAATTTCAATGGTATACCAATCTGAAAGTATTCATCACTATCATCATCAACCTGAATAAGTCCACTGGCTGAACACAGGCCTCCCCTACTCATTTCCAGGAAGAACGATTCTGAACCCTTTCCATCCATCGACTTCCCGAAATCTTAACAATGTCGTCGGTCCATCTGGTGGATGGGCGCCCTACGCTTCATCTTCCGGTTCGTTGTCGCCAAAGTATTACCAACCAGATAAAAATAACTATTCAAATCCGTCCATAATGACGAAGTTATATAATAACAAACATAACAAAATATACAAACTTTTTGAAAATTTTGAAAATAGCCGTGGGTAACAAAATTGATCATAACACTGCCGGCGGCCGGCGGAGGGCGAGTTTTCATACAAACGTAATACCAAAATGATTACTAATTTAAGCACATTTTCACTATATTATTGTAATAATTGTATTTGTATAGTATTTATCTAGGTTCCTGAACAGTTTTTATTTTAAATTACTTACCTCAAATAAAATTAACTCCAATCACATTTTGCAATGAAAAAAATGTGTAAAATGCGATTTGTGTTTATTTCATTTGAGGTAAGTAATTTAAAATCAAAATTATTCAGGAACCTTGATAAATACTATACAAATACAGTTATTACAATAATATAGTGAAAATCTCCCTAAACTAGTAATAATTTTGGAATTACGTTTGTATGAAAATTCACCCTCCGTCGGCCCCTTAAAGTGTAGATGCAGAGTGTGCCTGCTGCTTTCTCTATGAGCTGTATTTAGATGCGGATACATTATGATCTGAAGAGTCCATAATTACTGAGTAGATGTTACAGAAATCCTTCATAATAGTTTATGGCTGTTGATATTGAAAACTGGTTTGCAAGGTTTGCTCTCGTAGGAGGGACTTGTTAAATAAACCTAGATAACTTAGAGGAAGCTTGGTTGTAAATTATTTTTATCATCAGAATCAGCCTGAAGAGGTTCAATGTCTTTCATTATTGTTTTTTGATTTCCCGCGAATTAAACTTTCATCTTCTGATTCGAAGAAAGAGGAAGCAGCAAGCTTTAAAAAACATTTGTTTTTTTGCAATAAACAGGATTTTATTATGCAATTCAGTTCGACATTTAAATAAAACCTTTGCCTACTTCCTAACCTCCTTGGTCTCATGTTACGGGGTAAAAGGTCGTTCCATTTTTAAATCACGAGATAGAAATGAATACTCTATGTGTGCGTCCACACTGAATGCGCGGTGACTGGGGCCTAGGCGGGCGCGGCGAGCGGAGGCGTGCGGTGGCCACAGTGACGCGCGAGCTCTTGTAGTTGTTCGAAGTATAAATATCAGGGGTTGCAAACTATGGACGAGGATTTGCTATTTTTACTAGACAGTCCGATCTTGAGATGGGAGGTGTTTAACACTATTAGAGATGGTGTGCACGAAATAAATAAAAACAGAGGAATAACTGGTGAATTTTTTAACTTATATCAAGTTTTGAGATTATACCTTAAAAAATTCAGTATTTACCGCCATTTTATAGACAAACAAAAATACAGACGCGTATACGCCGAGCATTGGATCGCTCGCTGACTAGGCCCGTAGTGCGGCCAGAACGCGCGGACAGGAGCGTTTGAAAACTACGCGCGTTGTCTCGCTCAGTCCCATCGCACTAGGCTTCCGCCTTAGTCACTACAATATGGACGCAAAGGCGTGTTTCATATGTTTGATACTTCGCGCCCGTCGTCGCAACCGCGCTAGGCTCGCAGTGTGGACCCACACTATGTAATTTGCCTGGCCGCTGAACTAGATGTGGATTTTTTTATGTTTTCTGCAATCTACTACGATCGGTGGTGTAGCCTGCTTACCTAGAAGATACCTATTCGTTCTTCTCTTGAAAATATCTCCGGTAATAGAGCTTTTCGAAATTGAAATTGGATTTAACAATACCCTCGGTAACGAATCAAAGAAATGACTGTACATTCTTAGAAATTAATGGCTTATACAAGGCCTTAAAAGCCTTAAGGCCTAGAGCTAATTGATATGGTCGATGGTTCTCGGGTCTTAGTCAATATCATAGGTCAGTAAAGTCAAGTAGTGTAGATACCACAATAGACTTAAAAAACCTTTTTACAAGTTTTTTGATTGAACAATAGAGTAGGTTCAAAGGTGAGAAAAAATTGACTGAGTATCTAACTTTGGACAAAAAGTAATTAATGTGAGAAAAGTCAATGGAACCAGATTTTTTACAAGATGATTTATGTTCATTATCATCAGCCTGAAGAAGGCCACTGCTGGACAACGCTTCTACATTTACAGGAAGAACGATTCTGAACTCTTTCCATCCAATGACTTCCCACGACATTTAGGTATGTTATGCAATAGAGATAATTAAGGTTGAAGTATTCAACCTAAAACAAAGTCAGTAACAGCTTAGTTTAATACATACCCTATCTAAATTAAGAGAAAATAAAACTTGAAATGTACCTTTACTTTAAGAAAATTAGCTGATGGAACTAGCATATAAGCCATGCTATATTAAGTGGTAACCATTGCCTTTAACCAAGCATTGCCTCGTATATAGGTCACGCACGTCAGGAACATGTCCTACGAACGTACCCTGCGTCCATTAACATGAGGCATCCAGTGCCAGTAATTTCACCGGCACCCACACCCTTCAAACCGAAACACAGCAATGCTGCTTCACGGCAAAAATAGGCATGGTGGTAGTACTTCCTCGAACGAGCCACACATAAAGAGCTCTACTACTACGTATCTATGTATTTTTCAAAAATATAGTTGAGAACTACCTACCTATGTATTTTTCTAGTCTATAGATGGCATTTGAAGCAAGGTTAACAACATTTCTTGATTCCGGATAACACTTATAAAACGTGTTTCAAAGCAGTTTGATGTCATCCATCAATTCGCCGGTGTTTTGACCTAAGATGATGTCATACGACATCAGCAAGCTCTATGAGGTTTGCGAGGATTTACTTACATAGCTAAGTATATAATAAGCTAAGTATATTTTTATCAATAAATAATGGTAAATAAATAATGTGGACAATTCACACAACACTAACTAGCCCCAAACTAAGCAGAGCTTGTATGATGGGAACCAGATAGCTGATACAATACTTAACTACATTTTTTTTGTAAATACATACTTTTAATACAATATAACACCCAGACAGAGAACAAACATTTGCGTTCACGATACAAATATTTGTTCTCGGTGGGGATCGAACCCACGACCTACGGCGCAGAAGGCAGAGCTACTACCAACTGAGCTGACAGGCCAGTCAACTGAGCTGACAGGCCAGTCAACAATAACTTCAGGGATTTGGTGTGAATTTTAAAAATACAACTATACAACCAGCTGATGGAACAAGCATATGGCTCTCCTGATTTTAAGTGGCAACCATCGCCTATAACAAAGCATTGCCTCGTAGGTCAAACACTTCAGAAACGTATCTGACGATGCAATGCCCTGCGTCCATCAACTTGAGGCATCAGATGTTCAACCTCACGTGCCAGTAATTTCATAGGCAGCCACATCCTTCAAACCGAAACACAGCAATGCTGCTTCACGGCAGAAGTAGGCATGGCAGTACTTCCCCGGACGAACTCTTCACAAAGAGCTACGAATGATTAAAGAGTGAAAAATACTCGATTGAGCCTTGGACATTTTTATCAATATAATATGTTATTGTTGTTCTTAAATCTTTAAATACCTACTAGCAAATTATTACTCTCATACATACGGCTACGGGGTCCGGAGTTATTCACCGTTTTTAATCAGATAACATGGACTTTCGTAGCTGACTGTACGAGTCAGGATCACACGGGAATTTCACCGGACCGTGAAAACCATTGCAATGTGACTTGAAGATGCGTGGTTCTCACAATTTACGTATGCATGCAATGGAAACCCAGTTAGCTTTAACTGTACAATCTTTTTTTTTAATAAAAACGTCATGATTCAAAGCTAAAGATGCTTTTTGAAGAACTTTATAAAGTACATAGTAGGAGTAGAGCTCTTTTTTTTGGTTTCGTCCGGGGAAGTACTACCACCATGTCTTTTTCTGCCGTGAAGCAGCGTTGCTGTGTTTCGGTTTGAAGGATGTGGGTGCCAGTGAAATTACTGACACGTGAGGCTGAACATTTGTGTGCCTCCATTTGGCGGACGCAGGGAAGTGCATCGTAGGGCACGTTCTTGATGTGCGTGACCTACGAGGCAATGCGATGCGAATGAATGCGGTGCGTTTATAGGCGATGGTTATTTAGTCATAACAGTAATTGTAATATTTTTTTTTTATTTGCGTTACGAGCGCCATTTTCCTTTTTGCATTTTCTCGCTGAGGTGGGATGAAAAGATACGTGTTGCACTCGAGTGCCAAGATTTTTCACCTCGTGCTGTTTTGATTCCCTCGCTAACGCTCAATCTCGCTCAGATTAGAATTATTGTTTTTTTTTCTTTAGAATCCTTCGCTTGCACGGGGTTAAAATGCAACTTTGTGCACTCTTGTATAACAAATAACTATTGTGCTGTTAGGTACTGTACCAATTAAGCTCATTGCACAATACTATTTGATTAGCTCAATCTAAACACGATTATGAAAATCATTTTATCAGTGCATAGGTCAAATCTATTGACACAATAAATAGGACGACAGACTAATAAGTAGGTACTCGTAGTTCAAATCATTTACAACACTTGTGCAAGATGATAAATATTAATGAAAGTGTCGGAGTGCATAGAACTTTAAGGCTAAATAGTTGGATGTCTGTAAATGCTTGTTACTCGTGAGCTTGTATTTCTATTATACTGTACTCGTGGCACTTTCGATTTTAGTGTTCTATTCCTGCTTCTTGTGTGGCAATTATGTGCAAATTGGTTTAAAACATTACAGTCAACAAAATCTAGCTTCAAAGCTTTTAGCTAAAACAACACTATCTGGCATCAAACTGAGCAGAGCCTGTAAGATGGGAACCAAATAGCTGATATAATACTTATATAATATTTTTGTAAATACATAGGTACTTAGAGAGAGATCAATATGAGAGAGAATCATAGTAGCTTAGGTTTGCAGGATCACCGAAGTAGCATTTGAAACAAAACCATGATTTTTCTAAAATTATTACTAAAAGAGGGGAAGCAACACCTAAGAGTAGCCGTCCTTTTCAAAGTAACACTGTCTGATAAATATTTGCGTCCTTATTTTTATCAAGTCAAAAGTAGAGACGGAAATAGTTTTATCTAACGGATAGCGCTTAGGTACCATGAGCTGAGTAAAACCTAAGAATAGTAGGGATTGCAATCTATGCATTATCATTGGGAGAAAGTACTCAATGAAACGAATGAACGAATGAATGAACGTATAAATGGAGCTACACTGAATTCCTTCGCATCAGCAAACTATAACTGCATAGTCGACATTCCAACAATCATACCAAAAACGATCATATTAGAGAAAACCACTCATTTTCTCCGCATTTACGGCAGGTCAACTATATTTCTCAATTTGTTTCCTGTTATTGATTTCTTTTCATTCAGCCTTTTATTGAAACAAGTTTCTTACCACTTTAGGCATTTTATGAAATGTATTTATTTACATAAAGCAGACGTGGATGTGCCTCTAATAACCGCCTTTACTTATCCCCAAAGGATCTTTAGAAGGAATTAAAAATGTACTGAGATCATGATGTCTTTGTCTCATTCTTCTTCTTATTGTGTCACTGCTGCCAGTATGGTGAAAGGATTTTAAGTGCGCTTCAAAGAGGCTCTTTTCGTCTCATTTAAATAAATATAAATAAAAAAAAGGAAATACCTACATAAGTACATAAAATACAATCTATAACAATAAATAATAAATGGTTTCTTTCTTTTAATTATCGAAAACTCTCGTGCATATAATTATATTTTTTATTACGTAGGTATCTAAAGACCTAGTTATTTTCAGAAATCAGAAAAGAGGCCAAAAATTATGGCTCAGATCAATATAAAGTAGGGTTGAACCCTGGGTTGAACAGTTTTGAATTATTTTCTTGAAGAATTTACTGACATTTTCCTACTTTTCTTTTTTTTAATAATATAAATAGCTAAGCATTTGGCCAAGGCTAAGCAGGCTAAGCAGCTGCCATCACACCTCGAGAGTCCTCTCTTGGTCCATTTTTGCTACATCTTCCCGTTTCTTGACAAAACGTGACAGTTTTCTTAACTATAATAATGAGATAGTACAAGAACACATAACTCTTGATGACAACAACACAGTAAAGATACAATGGTACCCAGTTATACCATAGACTGTGACGGTAGTGCATTAACAGTGCCATCGGTAACGCTACGTAACCGATTTGATGGCCCACTTCTAAGAACGCATTGTTACAATGCTTTGTCGTATCTAATGCAATTGCGGACGAATTGAAAAATTAGATTTGTGTCATTACAAATTATGATTTTACCTAATAAAGAAAGGTCTTGACAGGCAATTATTAAAATAAATCAATATTGTAGACAAACTACACAACACTATTTAGCTCCAAATTAAGCAGAGCTATGGGAACTAGTAGGCCGACCATAAGCTGTGTCTGGCTCTGGCTCTGGTTTTGAGTCTGTGTGAGTGCTCACCAGTGCATTATACTGTGTGTGACGTTTTGACGTAGGAGTTATGTAGTCAACACTCACACAGACTCAAAACTAGAGCCAGACAGAGCTCATGGTAGGCCTACAGATAACTGATCTTCTTATCGTATCACCAATTCTTTCGAACCAAGTGTGGTGAAAGGATTTTAAGATAACTGATATAATACTTACATATTTTTTTGTAAATACACACTTTGAATACAATAAAACACCCAGACAGAAAAAATACATCAGTGTTCAACACACAGATATTTGTATAAGTACAATTAAAAAAAAAATTACAAAGTTTAAGACCTCTGTTAAAGTTTTTATTTCTATGAACACCCTGAAACTCTTCAACGGTTCCAAATAGGCGTTTCAAATTACTTCCACATGTGCGATAAATTAGTTGAAACCATTCATGTCGACATGGGTGAAAAAGGCAATTTAATCTATTGCCAATAAATAACCACTGTACAAAACGAAGTATCGAGTTTTACTCGAATCCTTCTCCCGTTATATCCTTACTGAGGTTCGTGACCTTTGTAACTTAGATTTAGGCCGACTGAGCTGTCAGCATGGTATAGGTGCTGGGCAAGTCTATTCCATCTAAAATCCTGTCCCAGGCACTATAGCGTCACGCAAATAGGGCTTGTGTAATCACCAGTTGCCCCCGACGCTATATAAATCATCTGAATCATCTAAAATAGATCACAGATGTTTGTTCTCTGTCTGGGTGTTACATTGTATTATGTAAATATTTACAAAAAAATGTATATAAGTATTATATATCAGCTATTTGGTTCCCATAGTTCAAGCTCGGCTTAATGTGGGGCTAGATAGTGTTGTGTGGATTGTCTACAATTATTTGTTAATTTATTGTTTAATGCTTTAAAGTTACCTCCGTTTTGCAGTGCAATATTTTAAAAGAGGTCTACCAACAAGCACTAACAAATCCTTGCAACATTCATTTTGTGTTACCCATGTCCAGTGAAATACAAACTTCCATCAACAAACTTTTCCCATTCTTGTACTCGACAACAAATGGTAGCGTTCCATCGAGAGACGATTGCTTCGATAACGCGTTACAGCCAACAACTGCAATCAATATTTACTATCTCTTCACTGCTTAGAAATAAAAGCTATATTCGCATGTAGAAAATAATAAGCATGTGTGACCAGAACTAGTAGTTTTGAGCTTTGGTTTAGAAGCTAGTTTTGCGCGAGACTTTTGAATTGTATCGAATAGATACAGATGTAATTTTCGGCGGTAATATCGTCGAAGTTGATTTCGATTGGCTGAAGGCTTATCCGAGCAATGTCCTTACATTGTTGGCAGACTTTTTTTAATCAAGAAGAACAAAAATTATCTCGAGTTTTTTAAACCTATGCTATGGTTCGATTTTCAAAATGGCCTGTAAAAGCGCGTTAAATTCCGAACAGTGGAAGAATGGAATTGAGACCTTAGCTTGCAGTAAGACAATAACGAATGAAAAATAAAGAATAAAATAGTTGTTTGTTTTGAAACTTGAAAGAAATACTGGAGGCTTCGTTCACACGGCATTGTCCTGCACGTTTTTTTGCAGTATACGTCTTAACGTATAAATAGTGACCATACAACGTACATATATCCATTCACACGTCGATTGTACTGCAAAAAAACGTGTACCGCTTATACGTTTAAACGCATACTCAACGGACTTGTCAAGCAAATCGAATGAACTTTAACGCGTGGATCCATCAGTGACGTCTACTCGCTGTGACAACTATGTGAAGACTGCGGCTATTCGTCTTTTACACGAATGATAATTTACCGTGTGAAGACCCGGATGATTGTACGTTAAAAAAACGAATACGAAAAAAACGTGCAGGACAATGCCGTGTGAACGAAGCCTGATCGGCTCTCAGCTTACGTTCAAGCGCGAGACTGATCTATTTTAAATGCATTAGTTTTCTAAAGTTAAGTTTAAGCGATTTAAATTAATAAACTGTCTGAAATCCTCTATCTACGGTAAACCCACGGAATACCACTGCAAAGATTTTCTATATGAATGAAGAATTGTTTTATTTTATCTTACTATTTATTAGCAGTTCCGAGGGTAACAAACACCACAATTTGTAGTATTGATTGAGCAGTAACCTAATAACATACGCCAGACAGAGCTGTCTCGGAAGCTCGGGCCTCGTAATGCGGTTACGAATCCCTTTCCATCAGACAGTACCTACAGTGTGGATATTCTATCAAACTTCTTATTTCAATTCTCGCAATTCCTACGTTCGTTTTCCTTCAAAACTTGCTTCAAAAATTTCGATTGGTGTATAATGTATTGCTTCTTGTATGAAAAGTAGTTTGCTAATATTAAAAGCTTTTTTAAGGTCGTTATAAAATTGCCCATTTTTTTATCTAAATATCAATTTTTGCCTGAAAAAAGAAATATTTGAAAAATACTGAATAGTAAAGATTTTTAAACATTTCAAAAACAAGCTTTTGGTATATTACTTTTGATACTATCATGGTTTTTAACACTATTTTTATGAAAACGTGTTCTCTCTCAGTTCAACCGTGATCATGGTGCATGCAACTTAAACTTAATCATGGTAAATATCCCGTTGTTTCATAAAAAAATCTTTTGGTAGTTTTTTAAGATCTATCTAATGTTTATGCAGCGTCAGGGACGACTGTTCCCTCGTATCCATATTTTATTTATTTATTATTTAAATCGAACCTAACTAAACCTAGAAGATCAGGCAGCATAGGTACGTTTCATTTTCCAGGCAGTTCCATAAATACGTACTGACTAAGAAAGTACCAGTGATACGACGAAGACAAAACAAACAAAAGCTTTTAATGCCTCTTCACACACGTTTATAATATAAAGCCCTTACATTTTCCACGTCTGGAAGCGTCTAACAAATATACCCGCGCACTTGGCACGGCTTTACGATAACCATTCAACGTAGAGCCTTTTGCTACCAGACAACTTCGAAAAATTCAGGCATGATAGAACATTTTGGAGGTCAACGTTTTCTGGCTATGTTATTTCGGGCTGCACCCTATCTGTCAAATACAGAAGACCCTAAGTGAGCGATGGAAAGGTGCCCTCTGATTTTGTACAGTTTTTGGCTTTATTTGAGAGACACTTAAAAGGGGAATTTTTGGGATTAGCTGGTAAAAAGGGTATTTTGGTACTTATTCGACAGTAAAGTTGTAGCCGTCAACGGAACGAAAATCATATTTTATCAAAATAAGCATCTATAAGAACTGTACTTATTATTTTCAATGTCATTTTTACTTAAGACACAAAGCAAAGCAAACACAAAGTCTTAGATAAAAAAAATATTGTTACGTACACTTCATGACATTTAATTGCATCTTTCCCGTACTGAAATAATAGAGCCGTCGACATTTTGGAAATGTCAGCATTTTACTGCAAGAACACTTCCATAAAAACAACCCACGAAGTAAGTAATTTGACCTTTTACTTTCATGCATTTGTCTCAACAAAGAGCAGAAAACAGTACAATGAAGTAATTAAAAATGTTCTAAACAATAAAAAAATATGCATACGAAAACAATAGCTGTGTCTGATACACCTTTCACACGCAAGTATACAAAGCAAAGCAAAGTAATTAATTTTGCACACTAAATTCTCCAAAAAACTTTCTTCACATTCCATACCTACATTTAGTAGAGCTTTATCACGGGGCAGTAAGGTAGCAAATGTCGTGGCAAGGAATTCGGAATAATTTAGCGCAGTGCTATTTGACCTGTCATTCATGTCAAAAGTCAAGGGCCTGTCAGACACTGTCAAAAGGTGCCAGTCGTGGCTTCCGACGGAATTTAACATTACATTATGTCTACACATCATGGCAAAATTACTGGTGCATAATATATAAAAACTTTGTTGTTTTATTAGGACATCGACCTCCAATAACTGTTTTCCGCGAATTAATGCTGGCACTCTATGTCTCAAATGTCATAAAAATACTGTTGCTTGGTAAAATGATTTTGCAAGCATTATTTTTATTGCAGTGCTAAAAATGCTTTGATGGTAACTAAACTATATAGATAGATATTATATTACAAGTATGTTTTAAAATAAGGGTATAAGAAATTATGGAATACTAAGTTGCGGCTGCAACTTCGCTTGCATCATTTTCAGATGTATTGATTGATGATTTCTTATCTAAATGAGTCTACCCGCTGCGGCACGAGTCACATTCAAAAAACCTTTCATATTATAGTTTTTTAATAGGATAGGATAGTTTTAGATAGGATTTGGTAACGCAAGGGAAAACTTCCTCTTCATTCTACATTTCTCCATTAACAAAGTAACTTTGACAGTCGGTACTCTTTATTTGTCCCCAAGTGCAAACAGGAGATTAGTCGCAGTATCTGCTACTGACTGACACGCTGGAAAGGTTTGTGAGTGTAAGTATACAAACCTAATATTTTCAGTTTTATTTGCATTACGGTCTACAATTATTTTGTGAGAAAACTTTTGTGGATCATAATGATTATTTTTGTTCTTCTTCTTTTCATCGTGTCACTGAAGTGTGGTTAAAGGATTTTCTTCATATCTTTGTGATGAGACTCCTTAGTTTTCCATATTTTTTTAACTGTGTGCATCATTGTTTGTTTGTGTCATTGATTTGATCAGTGATACTGGAACTAGTATGTAGACGACCTTCTCACGCTTCAATTACGCGGAGTACCACGACTTCAAGCCCTCCTTTGTTTAGTCGTGTTTGAAGTCTGTCAGAAGAAACGTAACTAAGAAAAATACAAAAAAATAAAAAAATGCTGTATTGTGCGGTTTTGGAGTGCAAAAACGATAGCCGAACCAAAAATTTAACTAATGGGGGCATATCGTATCACCGGTAAGCAATATTTTATTATTTTATAGCGGTTTTGCTTGGTTTTTTAACATGAAAAACCGTCAAGCAAAAATAGACTGTGAACGATATTTGTTAAGGTCGCGTTTCTAAAAATCTCATCTTCGCTACTCAATTAGAGCTGTACCCCAATAAACTGATGAACGTGTTATCGAATACTTTATTGGTTATGTAAATATGTAGTTACTGTATGGCATTGATTTTTTTTATGCTATAGTGGTGATTTCATTCTGAATGTATTTATAATTCTACTTCTTTATTCTTATTCAATGCCTATGGTGCCTGCCCAGATAGTCAGATAGATAGATTACAGAAATATTTTGAAGAAATTACATAATATCTTCTGGTTTCAGTTTTCCCAAGGCACCAGATATAAAAAATCAATGGATAAATGCAACCGGAAAACAAAATTGGTTTCCTTCAAAATCAAGCACCATTTGCTCAGAGCACTTTAGGGACGAAGATTTTATGACAAAAAAAAGTGGATATAAATATATTGTTGCCACTGCCATACCAACTCTAAAAATTTTGTGTTTTCTGGTTATTATGGTGTTTGTTATATTAATGACGTTAAAGATTATGTAAAATTGAAATATAGTGAAACGTATCTAAACTAGTGGATGGTATAAATATATATACTATATTAGTATTATATATATTATTATATATATTATATATATTATATATATTATTATATATATTACTATATTAATATATATATATAAGTATATATATATATACTTCCGCCCGCGGCTTCACTCGGGTGAGACCTGGATAGAAAGAAGCATAATTATGTCCTATTCCCAGTCATTATCTATTCCTTATTTTAAATTTCAGCCAAATCGATTAAGTGGTTGTTGAGCGGAACAAAATAGTATATCTAAACATTCATCCATCCAAACATTCAAAATTTTGCATTTTATTATAGGTAATATGTTAATATTAGTGTGATTATAATCAATAAATTTGATAAAATTCATGAACAAAATTGCCTAACTTACCAATAAGATCTTCGCTCGCTTGATTGTTAATATTTTTCAAGTATTTACAATAGAATATAATTTTAAACCTTTGATTGTGTAAATAAAGAAAGAAAGATAAGAAAAGCTTTTTATTTCGACCACCACAAATATAACCTGACGCGCTACCGATCGTTACACATCAGTAGGTAGGAGCGCTGGTGAGTAGAGCGCTGGTGGCCTAGTGGTAGCGGCCCCACCTTCCGATCCTAAGGTCGTGGGTTCGAATCCAGTCGTGTACCAATGAGTTTTTCTGCCCAAAAATTTATGTACACTATGCCAGTGCTCTCAAACGGTGAAGGAAAACATCGTGAGGAAACCGGCATATCGTAGAACCTAAAAAGTTCGAAAATATGTGTCAAGTGCACGAAGCCTCTTCGAGGCGCACTTAAAATCCTTTCACCACACTTGGTTCGAAAGAATCAGTGACACGATAAGAAGAAGAAGTAGGTAGGTAATCATCGATGTCGATACATTCGTCTTGCATCCGCATTGGCACATCACTAAGTGAGTGGCTATGTCAAGTAATAGCCATTGTATTATGAATCTTATACCTTGTGGATAAAGACTAACAGAATTGTTTTCTATAACGCCATCTAGCGTCAAGTAGCTTTGTTTTGTTGTCAATCAAGTAACAGCCATTGTATTATCAATCTTATTACAATTAAATAGAGACTAAAAGAAAAAAATACTGAATGAAAGCTGCCATCTGTTGGTAAGTAGAATTTCATTTTAGCACTGTTTATTTTATTAAGTTTAGAACCATGTTGCGATAGCTTTAAGGTTTATTATCAATTAAATTATTTTTCTGGTTTTAGGTCCTTTTTAACGTTTTTTTCGACCAATCATAACTTTTATTTCCATGTGTGTTTGTTTTTACGTGTATGAGTTTGGCGACACTGGTTCTCTTAGTAATAAGTCATCATGCTCCCTCTATTTTGCGTAAGCAAAAGCGTGTTTGGTGCTCTGTGGTGATACATTTCAAAGTGGTAGGTCAATTAATTGAGGGAACGAGAACTTGTTTGACGGATGTCAGAAAATAAATCTTATACAAATTACAATCAATGAGTGAATTTATTCTTGTTCAGAAAACTATACTTTTGTTCTATTCATATAACAACAAAAGCTGGTGTAAGGTGTTCCTACAAAACCCATGGCTAGGTCATAAACCGATTGAAAGCGAGCCTAATGACCTTAGTACTAACTTGGAGAGAAAGCTCCAAACAATATGGACTACCGATGACCGGCTGTGGTAGACCACACTGTGGTGATGTTGTCAAAGCAATATCCGCTTAGTAAGGAGGCTACGGACTGCTTTTGTAAACTTTCAAAGGTAAAACATTATACTGGTAAAACCGCCAGTTTCTTCTTTGAAACACCATGTAAATCAGAGGATTACGTGTTGATTTAATTGTATGTAATTGTGACTTTTATTTCGACGTGATAAGGTTTGATAAATGTCAAAATATGGACCTTAATATGGACTTGAATATGGACCCACTTAAATGAAAGAGAGATTCTCTTATATCTGTTACGGCTAATACCCGAAGTGCGGCTATACACCTAGTTTTAGCCGGTTAGAACTAGGTAGGGCTCCTCGCGAGTATTCTGGCTGAGCCATTGCAGATTCAAACTCGGGGCACCCCGACTTAAGTCACAAAAGTAACAGTAGGTTGTTAGGTTTTTTTTTTTATACCTTTTTAATTTCAAAAATAGTGCATGGCAGTACCCGAAAACAATCGGCTCGTACTAGGTTTAACCAAGAGTAAGTGGCTACACCTAATTCTAACCGGCTAAAACTAGGTGTAGCCGCACTTCGGGTATTAGCCGTAACATATCGGAAAATCTATTTCTATAAAACTAATGGAAATCTGTGAAAACAATCAGGCAAGTATTGACGTAGGTTTTGTATTAGTAAACTACAATAGAACCCCCATAGATATCAAACAGATAATAGATAAGCTCGCGACTACTTTCTCAAGGCATGGTAGTCATCCTCTCTCATTTCTTAGGGTGGATAGGTGCCTGCAAAAGATCTCTGAATACCCAAATATCAATTTTTGAACTTGACCAAGACTTTTAAAACCAGATCTGTCCTGGCAACTTAGGTCCAATTTCACCGTTAAACGCGTTTAACTAAACTCGTTTATATGTACGTACACAAAAGAAATCCAACGACATTGACAGGTCTTTAAGCGCGTTTAGAGAAAAATGTACCAACTGAATGCTTAAACGAGTTTAAACGTCAGTAGAACGCGTTCAATTTCAACGGTGAAATTGGACCTTACAATGTAACGACGGAGGGATCCCGAAATCCGCAGCAATTATTATCAAACTTGTCAAGCCAACAGGAATTAACGGACTGCATTGTAAGGGCGATTGAAAAGGGGACATCAATAGGGGCTGGTGGAAGATACCACCTTTAACTGACTTCAAATACAAACAGAGAGCCTCTCAATTCAGTTGTATTTTTTTTTAATGTATCGTTTAAATTCGTCTTTCATTCATTTATAAGCCATCATTTCTATAGTTATTATTATTCAAGTTTCCATATTTTTCATTTCTCACCAAGCAAGTTATAAACGTTTATCGCGGACTTTTGGCCAAATTTATTATTATTTAGCCGATTTTATCCCGCTACAGGGCAAAGGGCTATTATTTATATTAATTATTTTAAAGGGATTTTTAGTCACAATACAGTCACAGACCTCATTCTTTTTTATTCAAATCGGTTAAAAAGAATCCTCATAAAAAAGTTATAATATGCCCGCTATAGTTATGCCCTCTATCAGCTTATCCCTTGTCCCACATAAAAGGGGTGTTAAGTTGACAGGTTCTTGAGTGGGGCCTTTAATTACACACGCACAGAGCGACGTCTAGTCGCGTCTAGCAAGCAGTTATACTACATTACTTCCGATAAAGTTTTATCATGGCAAATGCATAAAACCGCGACGCGAAAAAAGAAAAAGTTTTATCGTCCTACGTATTAAAGAATACAGTATAGATTTCTTCAAAAAGAGCTTTTAAAATAAGGAGTTTAAATTTGTTTAAAGGGTTGTTAACGCGCTTGTACTTGTTTAAGGGTTGTTAATGCGCTTGTGATGCTTTTGCTGGTGCAGGCGTTCATAAGTTACTAAGATAACCATTTTCCAATAGGCCGAAAGCCTCTTAGTCCACTTTATTTGCAATGGGGATCGAACCCACGCCCTCCAGGGCAGAAGGCAGAGTTACTACTACCAATTTAGCTGTGAGAGCTGTCAAAAATGATTATCTGTATTTTATTCTAAAATAGCAAAACACTGTGTGGTCAGTTGTTGTACAGCCATTAAGTGATCATGATTATCAATAAATATTGTGGACAATAAACACTATCTAACCCCAAATTAAACAGAGCTTGTACTATGGGAACCAGATTAGCTCATATAATACTTATAAATTATAATTTTTTGTAAATACATACTTAGACTAAAATATAACACCCAGACAGAGAACAAACATCTGCGTTCACCACACAAATATTTATTCTCGGTGGGGATCGAACCCACGACCTACGGCGCAGAAGGTAGAGCTACTACCAACTGAGCTGAGAGGCCAGTCATCAGTGACTAAACAGGAGCTGAAAGGCTGGTTATGGGTTGGTGAACACTTATACCCTCGGAGTTAACTTGATTTTGATTATAGTGCGTAGCGCGCTAGTGCTAATGGTTTAGATAGGAAATTAAAAGGAAATCCAGTAAATTAGTCAGTAATCTGAGTCATAAAACTTAAATACACCTTTATAGATGCTGGGCTAGCCTGTTTTTGCTGCAGTCAGTGGTATTTCATAGTGGTAGTGGGTTCAAATCCCACTCGGCTTATGGGACATTACAAATGTTTTGTAATTTTTGAGCGTTTCGAGGTTGCAAGTAGTGTTAGTATTTCAAATGGTTTTAGGATTACTATTTTTTGCCGCACACATGCGCTAAGTTTTGGCGATCAGTGAAACGCTGTCAAATATCGCTGTCATATTTGACAGCGTTTTACTGATCGCCATCACCATCACCTAGATGTGCGCAGGCCTTCATAAATAAAATGTAGGGTCAACAAAACTGCAGTCTCTGGATGTAAAATAGTATCATCACTTTTGTCTGACGATGAGTACGTAACTCGTAATTCACAAATGCCAAACACTAGTGCCATGAGCACAATAGTCGACCAGCCTTTCAATAGTCGGCCACCCGTCTATAGTCGTCCACCCGTCTATTAGGGTGCGTTTCGACCAGAGATAAGCGAGCAAGCTGAGCGGAGCGACAATGCGAAGCGACGCTGTGCTTGAGTGGTGTGAGAATGAGTAAAGTACTCTTTTCATATAAGTAAGAGGAGTGCAGTGTGTCTTTTCTTTCCCACACGTCCTTCGCTTGTTTTGTATGCATAAAAAAATCTCGGTCTACTGCTAAACCGTTTGAGCTGTGGTTCGTTAGCGTGATCACTGAATCCGTGATATATTTTCAAATTGGCTCAGGCCAAATCAAAGTACCGCAGCGCCAAGTGAGGCTAGATAAGTAAAATATTTTGGACAACCACACAAGCCCTAAATTAAGTAGAGCTTGTACTACATCTGTGTTCAGCATTCAAATATTTGTTCTCGCTGGGGATTAAACGCACGACCTACGGCGCTGAAGACAGAGCTACTACCAACTAAGCTGAGCTGATTATATTGGTTCGTAACAAACACATCCATTACTATGCTCCTCGCACATCTCTAGTAGGAACGCAGTCTTATAGTCGGCCACCCGCGCGATAGGGCTGTGGGAGGCAACCACAGGATATATGGCCACCATTAAATGTTCTGATGGCTTTATTTACTTTATTTCTGCACCAGCACCTATAAACGATGCACTGCAATTTAGAAATTCCAATATGCAGTTGGGAATATTGTTTGAGTGTGCATATTCAAATTTTTCTTGACGCTTTACGACTTTCTTCGTGAGTAAGTTTCTTGTGAAATAGTAGAAAGATCGTGTTTTTGCCGACTTTTTTATGGAGTTTAATCATAATCTCATCTTTGTTTTAGAATAGCAAATGAATTAGAAATAAGTATATCAGCCATCTGGTTTCCATAGTACAAGCTCTGCTTAGTTTGGGGCTAGATAGTTTTGTGTGGATTGTTTACAATATATTTAAGTTTCAGTAACTTTTTTAGAATGATGCCCCTGGGTGAAAAATTCCCTTATTATGATTAATTATCTAATTTAGGTCAAAACATCTAACCCAGATTTTGCACCCACATTTCCGGACTGATATTTGACCCCATGTTGTTGACCTTATCATCTTCCCCAGCAGGTAGATTCCACATGACGTAGAACAGAGCCAACTTTCGATGGTAACCTTTCTGCCGGCCGGCGGCGCTTCGGTAATGATACATCACGCGAACACCTATCACCGCACTTTAGCGTAAATTGGCCATTACGGAGTTACACCGACACTTATGTAATGTACCTCTTTAGGCGTTACTTGTGGGTAAGTTCTTTTGTCGGTTTTGCTCGGAGATGATTCTTTATCGTGAGAAGTAAAGCTTTGACTGCCTTCACAGCTCAGTTGGTAGTAGCTCTGCCTTCTGCGCTGGCGGGCGTGGGTTCGATCCCCACCGAGAACAAATATTTGTGTGGTGAACGCATGCAGATGTTTGTTCTCTGTCTTGGTGTTATATTGTATTCTATGTATGTATTTACAAAAAAATAAGTATTTAAGTAATATATAAGCTATCTGGTTCCCATAATACAAGCTCTGCTTAGTTTGGGGCTAGATGGTGTTGTGTGGATTATCCGCATTATTTATTTATTTATTTTTCTTTAAGCAGTTTTTTTTTAATGCAATTCATTCATAATCTTCAGCGTTGGTCGCCCTGCGGCAAGATGGGCAGACGATGTGGTTAACATCGCAGGCAAGACCTGGATGAGATTGGCACAAGACCGGCCACAGTGGCACATACATAGAGAGGCCTATACCCAGCAGTGGGTGAAGTCGGGCTGTGGATGATGATGATGATTACGATCTTATGGCCCACCTGATGGTAAGTGGTCACCGTCGCCCATAGACACCAACAATACTAGGGGTGCTGTCGTTGCGTAGTTTATATAAATTGTATAAAAAAGTGTAATATTTGACTGCAATACACTGATTGCCATGGCAAGCAATCTAGGCAAGGCTTAACATCAACGCATCTTGTCCATACCTTCTTGACACCGACTTAAAGTTTTCGCTGCGCACCAGCTCGCACGACACACCATGAGAACCACGCACCGTAGGAAGGCAGCATAAGAAATCAACGTACGTCAAATTACTTAACTATTCAGTTTTGGTAAAAATACTCAACTGATTTTGGTGCAATTTGAGACACAGCTTGTATTGAAAACAGATAGAATTCTCATCCATTCTCAGAAAAAAAAACAATAAATCCGGCGAGTGGGACTGCGGTCCGAGTACCTAACGGTCCGAGTCGATGGAAGCCTCAAAGTCGCGGTCACGAGCTAATCCGTAAAAAGTAACCATTAAACGGTATCACCGACAAATAAAGCAAAACCGTCCCACACGCGATCCGTTTGCGATACCCATCTACCGAAACGCGAGACGAGTATATCGTTATAAAAAACAAACCTCTAAAAACTGTAAGGGGCAAATGGTAACAAATTGAAATGAAACTAAACTTAATTGAATAGTAACAAACGTTAAAAACAGGCTTTTGCATCTATTGTAGATGATTTATATAGCGTCACGGGCAACTGGTGATTACTCAAGCCCTACGTGCGGGACGCTATTTGCCTGGGACAAGATTTTAGATGGAATAGATTTGCCCAGCACCTATACTATCCTGACAGCTAATCCACAGGAAAGACGGTCAATACGTGTAGAGCTGACTAATCCTTATAGAGATTAATCACTCCCCTTTATAATCAAAATCAAACATTTATTAATTCTGTTATATCATAAGGATCACTTTGAAACGTCTTAGAGCTAGGTGAGTAGGTGCCAGCTCCACGCGACCAAGCTTACCAGGCAACAAACTACCGACTTTTTTTTATTTTTTTTTTTTTATGTAACTTGTTGATGGAACAAGCATGTGGCCCACCTGGTGTTAAGTGGTAACCATCGCCTATAACAAAGCCATGCCTCGTAGGTCACGTACCTACGTCAGGAACGTGCCCTACGATGCACTGCTCTGCGTCCATCAACTGGAGGCATACATATATTCAGCCTCACGTGCCAGTAATTTCACCGGCACCCACACCCTTCAAACCGAAACACAGCAATGCTGCTTCACGGCAGAAATAGGCATGGTGGTAGTATTCCCCGGACGAGCCCTTCACAAAGAGCTCTACTACTACTAAATGTAGATTATTGTAGATAATACATTGTTGGAAGGTGGGAGGAGGCCCAGAATAAGGGGAACTGGAAGTCTTTGGGGGAGGCCTTTGCCCAGCAGTGGGCCAATCTAGGCTGAAAAAAAAAACATTATTGTTCAATAACTTGTATGGGTTTCGAAATAGTATATTTCATTACAAGTGCGGAAAAGCTGTCATTGCAAAGAGTTCCGACAAATGTCTACCCGAGCCGAAGGCGAGGGTTGACAGTCGGAACAAGTTGCAATGACGGTTCCGCACGTGTACTGAACGAATATTTTTAATTCAGATGCGAAAAAATGAAGCAATTTAATAAAATACCATTTGCTTTTTTCTCTTCTCTCCACGCAATAAGTTCGTCGTATGTATGCATGTAGCGACTTTTTGACTTTTCCGGTAAAATGTTCTCCGAAGCATTTTGTGCAATTATACTGAGTTCCGGTGGTGTTCATAAAAAAAAACTAGGGTCGAAATTACTCATTTTGTGCAACAAACAAATAAACTTGCAAACAAAATTTCTGAAAAATGGCGCCAGCCGCCAACCGTAGATTTTTTTTTTCTTTTTGTTCCTTTCGAAGCAGGCTATAGTACCAAGACCATACCGCCTAGTCTTACGTTTTGTTTTTTCCCTTGAGTTGGGTTTTTCAAAATTTACGTCTTTCATAATTTTTCTATAGGTGAAATTTATATAAATAATTGAGCCAACCGTAGAATATAAGCAGAGATTTTTTTTTCTTCACCCATTCTGGAAGGCAAAGGGAACTATACCCATACAGCCAAGTCTTCAGTAGATTTGTTTATTGATATGAATTGAAAATGAAATTTAATGAGATGAAATGAAATGAAACCTAACATAATTCATTCAATCAAATCATTAAATCTGTTAATGAAACAAATTAGTAGCTTCTTTTTAGAAATAATACGTATTTGCATGAATCATAAAATCTTCGATGAATTTTTTTAGTAAAAACTTCATGGTTGGTTTTTCTTTTTAGACATTATTTTGACAGTTGGGAAAGAAAAAGCACTAGTGCGGGAAAGGTAAAAAAAGCACGCGTGTGTAATAGCCCACATCCCGAACGCTATACGTCCCTGCAATACGCCACTTTTTGAGCAACTGTATTAAAAAATACGCTGTTTAGTTGTCGAACTCTTCATTCACATCAAATTTGTAAGCGACACTGTCAATCGAGCGTCTTTAATACTTGCTTGGCCTTTTGACACAATTTAGAACATTGTCAAAGCTAAAAGACTCTAATTTATGAGTCTAATAACATGTATTGAACAATAACATTGTTATACGTATCTCTTATCTACCGTTTCATAACACTGCATTATATAATTTAAAAAAGTTATGGCAATAAGCACAGGCCCTGATAGAAAGCAAGACAAAGTAGAGCCATTTGTACAGTACCGCAATACCGTGAGCCCGAGTAATAAGTTGTTTGCCTCTCTCTTTTGTATGGAGAAATAATGAAACAGCAACTCGTTTCGTCAACAAGTGTATCTGTCACAGATATGTGTGAGTTGTTATCAATAAATATACTTAAAAAAACTTTTATACACTTTTTTGTAAATACGTAGGTACTTTTAATCTTATTTAGTGAATGAAGCGAAAGAGGTGTATCAGGATCGTAGCAAGTGGAAATCCGTGATCTCTGCCTACCCCCATGGGAATAAGGCGTGATTTTATGTATGTATGTACTTTTAATACAATATAACAGACAGACAGACGGTAGGGATCGAACCCACGGCCTACGGTGCAGAAGGCAGCTACTACCAACTAAACTGAGAGGCCAGTCCAAAATCAATTAGTGACATGGCAAATTCAATAAAACTTATTGCAAAGATGGATCACTGCAGTATTTATTATACTCTGTGCAAAGCCCGCGGTAAGTCACGACTTACGAGAGAGAAAAGCTCAACAATAAATTGTGCAGTGAATAATTGCACACACATAATTGCACACAATTGGGTGAACTGTGACATCATTAAATGTGCAGGGTAATTTTAGAGAGGCCGTGGAAACTGGGAGTCTGTTCTTTGCGTACTATGTTATTTTTAAAATGTATATCCTTTTTTTGTGATCGCATGGATAAGAGATGAGTGAATGCAGAGATGACGGCTGACAGAGGGGAATGGAGGAGGAAGACATGTTGTGCCGACCCCACATAAAGTGGGATAAGGGCAGGAAGAAGATCTCCTTATTTTTTATTATTAACCTTCGATCACCATTTCAGTTATTCAATGACTCTCCTCCAGATTTTGCAAAGAAAGTTCAGATAGATATGGCATAAAATGGATAAAAGTTGTTTTCCGACTTCAAATAAAAAAAAGCAGCCAAGTGGAAGTCGGACTCGCCCATGAAGGGTTCCGTAGCACGACGAACTACAAGAACCTTTATATTATGTTACTTGATGTAACATAATAAGGTTCTTGTAGTTCGTCGAAAGGTAAATTGCGGTTTACGGTTTATGACGCATAAAAAAAAAACTACTGACTAGATCTCGTTCAAACCAAATATCGTTGGAAGTTTACATAGTAATGTACAACATATATTTTTTTTAGTATTATCATTCTCTTACTTTAGAAGTTAGAGGGGGGGGGACCAACTTTTTTCCACTTTGGAAGAGTCTCTCGCGCAAACTATTCAGTTTAGAAAAAAACTATATTAGAAACCTCAACATCATTTTTGAAGACCTATTCATAGATACCCCACACGTATGGGTTCAATGAAAAAAAATTTTTTGAGTTTCAGTTTCAAGTATGGGGACCCCCGAAGTTTATAGTTTATTTTTTATTTTTATGTAATAATCTTAATGCGGTTCACAGAATACATCTACTCACCAAGTTTCATCAGTCTAGCTCTTACGGTTTCGGAGAAAAATGGCTGTGACATACGGACGGACAGACAGACAGACAGACATGACGAATCTATAAGGGTTCCGTTTTTGCCATTTGGCTACGGAACCCTAAAAAGACAAGTTGTCAATTCGGATGTTTTTTTTCTTATGTTTGTAAACGTATTTACGAGCCGATTTGAAAACATTTTTTTTATGCCTATAATAAAAGCACCAGCCTTGGTGCTTCAAATTTTATCAAAATCGGTTAAGCAGTTTGGCCATAAAGTCTAGCGATTTTTAAACATATGTTATAAAAATATTTATCTACTTCAGAGAGAAGCTTGGTAACCGTGCCAGGCGATCAAAACCCTGAGCCTTTTTAATCGATTTTTAGGTAATAGTGAGCTGGGTGTTAATTTTTTATTTATTTTTCATTCGCTAATGTATTGCTGTAGTCAATTGCATTACATTTATTTTCATGTTTTATTTAAAAGTAGGTACAGCCAGCACCAAAAGTTGATTAGCATATCGCTTTAAATTTAGATTGAAGTTTTGAACTTTAGGCGCTGCGCAAACGTCGACACTTTTTCTGAGTCGGCACACCATCACAGGGAACCGTAGTTGCAATATGTAGCGGTATCGGGCACAGTTTTACGTATGCGCAGGGAGTGGATGATTTCATACTGATTCTAGAAATCTCATATTCATCAGTAGCTTGTGTCTGATATAAGACTTAAAAGTGTCCACGTTTGCGCTCTGCCTTATTTGGAATCCCTTTCACGGACGAACCGAAGTCCGAACCGAAGAAAAGGGGTATTTACTAACTGAAATTGCCAATCTACTTTTGATGTTGACTGTATCCACTATTAATATCATGTAGAAAGGTAAAGGTAAACCTGCACATTCGTCCTTGCGATCAACGGTCATTGACCTCGCCTCCAAGACAAATTCAATTCGTTATTCTAAAAAGATTCACTCAATTTTCAACCTTAATACAATTGGATAAAATTCAAGTGCTCTATAATCTTAATCGATTTATTTTCGGTACGTGAAGAATTCACATGCGGAAGATTATTTACAGCAAATAAACACATTTTATTTTTATACCCATCTGAAGACGATAAAGCTTTCAACCATTTTAAACATGACAGATTTTATGAAATTAATGGAAAAATAATAATGACTAAAGAGGGATTTGAGTGCTAGAGTCCGCGGACGATAACTATGCGCATGACAAATGGCAGAAAATGTAACAAACTGACTTGGAATAATTTCTCAATAACAAATATGAATTTGCATTAAACGCAATGCAAGTTCGATTGCCCCATTCATATTTGTGATCGGAAGATATATTTTCAGTCCATTTTATTAAAGTTTTCAGTCACGTGCAGACTTATCTAACCCGGAGTCTATCATCGTAATGAAATTAGTTTGCTCGAAAACGTTCGATAATGTCACTGTTGCCGTCAAAAGATTCCTGTTCCTAGGTCAAAAGCATAATATCAGCTATCTGGTTCCCATAGTACAAACTCTGCTTAGTTTGGGGCTTGATAGTGTTGTGTGGATTGTCTACAAATTTATTATTTATTATATTACTGAATAAACAGAGAAAACCGCCTAATAAACTTGTAAATTGCGAAGTATCAATTATAGATTGCGTGAGGAAGTACAAGACACTTGGATAGAGACGTGGAAATCTTGCTCCAATGATGAATGGGACGACCGAGCCTGTAAATTAATGATTGCATTAATTCAAATCAATTGCGGTTAGAAAGCCACAAGTGAGCACCAGTTTCTGACTATATTGCAATAGCTTGCTATAATGTCGGGGTCACCATTTTGTGATAGTTTAGAATGAATTTTCAAAAAATATAATAATTGACTGACCATAGAGCTTGATTATACTGGCAACAGTCTGCTAAAATGTCGGGGTCACCATTTTGAGATAACTAATTTTCCAAATATTATAATTGACTGACCTTACAGCTCTTGGCTCTACCTTCTACGTTATAGGCTTTAGGTTCGATTCCCACTGTCATAGTTGTATAATTTATATCTATGTATGAATGGTATGTATCTATAAAAATGCTAAATCAGCTATTTGGTTCACATAATGTGGTTCACAAGTTTCAAGACAAAAGTCCAGGGCGTGATGCCAGTGATGACTTATGGAACTGAGACGTGTTTGCTAAATATTGGCCACATGCAAGAGCTCAAAGTCGCGCAACGAGCTATAGAGAGAGCTATGCTGGGAGTTTCACTGCGTTTTAGAATCAGAAATGAGGGTATCTTATGAGGGGCCTATGTCCAGCAGTGAACTTCTTCAGGATGATGAAAGTGGGCATACCAAAACTGAGATGAATGAAGAATATAATATGAAAGAGGCTTTCACATTTCCAATAGCAAAAAATATGTTGAAGATATGAGAAACATTGAACTTGCTCCGAAAACCTACATCATTATTTGAATGGTGGTTTTTCCAGTCGGTTAAGTGTTTAATTGACTGTCTTCGCGCGCTGTTACTTTTTGTTGTATCATTTATACCTACGCTTAGTGATACGATATAAAAACAGATTTACATGGTGTGATATCCATATTTTATTTTCATATCTATAAAAAAATATGATCTACTATTTTTAATCACTAAAATGGTAAGCTTCGGTCGCGCTAAGCAAAAAACGTTTCTCTAGCAAAAAATAACAGTAAAATACCTAGAAGTTTTCATTTGTCTAGATTTCAGAGCTTGATTGTCTAAAATTTATTTTTGAACAAATTTTTTTCAGTCTCAACGCGTCGCCTATTGCACCACAGAGGTCACCATAAAAACAATCTTATCATCCATTAAGCCACTGAACATTAGGATAAAGAATAAGGAAACCATATTACGCCATTTCGCAGATACTCATCGCAAAAACAATGGCCCTGGGAACGTAGGGCATGCAGACAACATTATGAAATATTCCCATGCACCTCACATAACCCCGTGGGAGACACACATGAGAAACGATGGGTAAGTTATACCTACGAGGCAATGTTTTGTTATAGGATGGCTACCACTTAACATCAGGTGGGTTATAAACTTGTTAAAATTAAAATAAAATAATCTGCAAAAAAATACGGAAGTTTGAAAAATGACTATGAAATAACATAAACCGTATGGCCGCAAGTGCACGACTGACAGACGACCACTAACAAAGTGGAATTCATTTTTGTCATCATAATAAGCTTGAAGAGGTCTACTGCTGGAAATCAGCGTTAAATTTCCAGAACAATCTTGTGTATCTCCATTCACCGACTTCTATATAGGGACCTTCACAATGTGGTCTTGCCTCTGTTAATTTTTGCAAATAAAATAAGGCCAATACATATTTTGCCTAGGTATAGGTAAGAATGTGTAAAAAATATTTCATCCGGCTTACACACAGAATAGAAAATATAGATTCTTTGTTGTGTGAGCTAACCTAAAACTATGCGTGGGACCTAACAACAGCGGTTCTTTTTACGTCACAATACGCAATTAATTTTGAGACTTGTTAGAGGGCAATAAACTAATTATCAAAAGTGATATAACGTCACGATTGCCAAACTCAGCTAATTAATTATTTTGCAACGAAAAAAAACATATTTGTCACTAAAAAAGAAATTGGAGACATTGTTCTGTCAGAATCAACAAAACATTTCTCTAGAAACGCCCACCTCCAAAAACCTTTAAAAATCTTGATTTTTGCGGAAAGAGAAACTGTTTTGAATAAATTAATTAAATAAATCAAACAATAAGAAAGTGTTTTCACAATCCACATATTGTGCAAACTTGTAAATCACGAAACCTCATCCATAACGCGATTTTGGCACTTCCGGCATTGAGAAATAAGGCGTTATTTGAATGACCTGAAGATTAATTTGGGGCGCTCTGTAGGAGTTTGGGGCTAGCACGCAAATTCAGAAAGTCTGATTGATGAATTTGGTCTTTGTGTGGAGGAAATGGAAGGGTGCTGCTTTTTTAGTATAAAAATATGGCGAACCAAGGCGATTACTCGAAAAACGCAATTTGAAAATAGCTCTTCTGGTTTTGATGCAAAAGGACTAATGGGAAAGTTATTGCACATTAGCGAGTGGTTTGCTACGTTCTTTCCAGGCTGAATATTTCAATTTGAAAGATTTATCACCAACCAGCATATACTGACAGCTATATTTTTAATGATACAATGTAGTAGATGTGAGTGTTTTATTTATGACGAGCTGAAACTGAACAAGGGTTGCCTGTTTTTAGCAGCGTACCTAAGTATACTTCGCTCGACTAGTACAAGTTTATGGCAAACCTAGCATAATCAGAGTCAAATGGCAGTAATTAATTTAGTTCTCCCAAGGATAACTTTGAAGAATAATTCCCCTTTTCGAATGTTGTCCTATTATTGGGATGCAGCCAGACGTTGGATTATCAAGTTTACTTATTAGTTTGTATCGTTTCTAGATGGTAAATAAATAAATAAATAAATCGTTTACTGTTTCATAAAATATAACTGGTACGTAAATAAATACATAAACAATGTGCAATTTACAAAACTAGGGCTTTGAAATTACGCGTTTACATTCAGATTAATGTTTTATTGGCGTCCAACTTCATTTTGTAAACAAAATTTCTGCATTTACAAATGTTTACAATTGTCGCAAGTGAGGTGAATGCTAGCACATTGGCCAAGGTTCGAAATATCACGAGTAATAAGTGTGATAATAAATCATTCGTAAATGTAATGGGAGCGACTCAGCCTTTACTGAGAATGAATTCGGTAATAATCAAATTGAAGAAATCTTTATTTATTAGAATGGTGCGGGCCATTCAAATACATGCAGTTTGAGCAGAGTCGCTCCCATTTATAAATTTAAGCATAAATATTTTAATGCTACTTTAACAATTGCATAAATTTAAAAAATCATTTGAATTTATGCAAATTTTTCAATTCAAATTTGCAAGTCGCACATTGCATTTATAAATTAAGATTATTTTCGAGAAGAAATATTAAATTATATAAATTGTGAAATATTATTATTATTAGTGAAAAATATTATTGATTGTTTGTAAAAAGGTAAGACTATCTGAAAATTTAGTTAGTCTAGTTGACTTTGAAACCAAAAGAACTGTGCTAGACATAGTCAATTCATTTTTGATTTCAAAGTTCGGAACCTCTTACTAAATTTTACCCTCGTTTAGATTTATCACACTAAGTAAACATAAGTAAACATAAGTAGTCCGGAATGTGATTAAGCAAAAGTAATATTTCGCCGACTTTCCCTTGATTTCCAGTCGGTTTCCTCACAGTAGTAGCCGACCAATTTATTATCATTTTGTGCTAAGCAGGCAAAATTAATTTACACAGAAACTAGGTGACTTCTCATAAATAAATTGATTAGTGGCACTAGGTTTTATGACAAATAACTTTTTATTATGTTCTCCGATAGATTTTAAAGATAAGTTGGGTAATACTATAAAAAACCTCACATTTATTAAAAAAAAAGTACTTAGAGGCCGCATTTACCCCATGTTCCCCTACATGCAATTTAATTAAGGGGTACAAGTTCAAATTTAGAGGAATTTAGAAATATTTGTTCACCACCGCACCCGACCCCGGTGTGATTATTAAGAAATGTGGCCAACAAAACGATTTAGCTGCTGCAGTGGTCATGCAAAAAAAACCTGTACGCAAGGCGGAGTAGTCTGATTTCTGTGTGAGAGTGACCCAAGGAATAATTGTCGCTAACTGGCTGCAGTGGCGATTTGTAAATGGTATTCTAAATTCTCAGTAAAGATTGAGATATTTGATAGTTTATAACGATAAAGACAAGTTAGTTTATTGCCTGTCTCACCTATTACATTCAAACATAATTTTTAAAATTTGCTGAAAAAAAATTGCCCTACTACAAAGTGAAAGCAGAAGTGTCATGGATGCAAGAGAAGATGCGGTAGCTAGGAAAAATACTTCTAACCACAAAGCATGACTTAAATGACAGTTGCGTCTTTTCATAGTAATTGTTTAGTAGCGAAATGCTTTTGATTTTTTATAATAATTGACTCTGAAGCTAGAATAACTTTTTATCTCATGCTCTTTGCATAAGGTAGGTGCTTTACTTTATTTAATGTAAAGGTTACAGATGTCATTTTACAAGATTTAATACTCAGCGGACACGTTCAAAGATTACAGTCGTTAAGTCAAAGAGTTAAGTCAACCTGAAGAAGTCCACTGCTGGACATACTAGTAGTTCTTTTATTTACACGAAGAAGAGCTTTAAACGCTTCATAACCGCGGAATTTCCGTGAAATTTGATATGTCACGTTTTTAATAGGCGCAAGCTTGTATATTGAAGTAAATTTTTATTCGCTATTATTATTGTAGGTACTTCCTTACTTATAGGCGTTCTTTGTACCGTTGCGGATACCTCTGTTTCCTTTTTGCGCAATTTTTTGCTGTATTCTTAAAACAATAGCACATAGAACTTTATTACGAGTGTAAAGTTCAACAATAACTGAATTTGCCGTAACTGTACGTGTAATTAGCAGAAAAAATGCAAGAACCGGCTTCGTAACACCGTTAGCTTGAGTCAACAGTACAGTGCACGCTACTTAAATGTGCGCTATGCGTGCGTAATTTTAAG
Source organism: Thera obeliscata (assembly GCA_947578465.1). NCBI lineage: Eukaryota > Metazoa > Arthropoda > Insecta > Lepidoptera > Geometridae > Thera > Thera obeliscata. The sequence continues at coordinate 12,283,868 of OX387912.1, read as the reverse complement.
TTTACGCATCTTGTATGTGTAATTCTGGTTTTACAATTTCTTACCTCCAAGTCTTTTTTTAGTGTGCAGTCCAAGGTTCACTAGTAGGGAAAGTTTTTAGCGATAAAGCCGCCCATTAATTTAGGTGTAAAATTGTTTTTGATATATCAATAAAACCTAATATAATATATTATGTATTTACATGCTATAATTTATTAATTATAGTGTATTGGACTGGCTGCCGAAACCCACCGTACTGGACTATGAAAAAAGTAGTGGGTTATGAAAAAAGAGAATCCATCCAAGTTTAATGGGCAAAGACTGTAGATAGATTCAAAGACTGTTTGAACTATTAAGGTCACTTTCTGGGTGGTTCTATTGTTTATGATTTAGATGAGGTCGTTCAAACGTATATACTGTAAAAACATACTGGCGTGTACTGCAAGTCTTTGAGATAATTACAATAACATGTTACAAGGGTATTACAGCATAATTTGATGTCCGCGATCAGGTAAAGGTCACAGGTAAGAGTTAAGCGGATGTTACAGTAATAGCTGGTGGCAAATTACTCTATTCGTTAGACAACTTGCCAAAGAAAAGGTTGATAGACTACCCCCAACAAGTAACATAATATAATTAATAGATTCAGGCGTGACTTTGCGAAATTCCATTGTTAAACATAAACTAAGTAAACAAGTCTACATTAAATTAACTTACTTAGATTAGATTAGCGGATTAGTACTATATATATTTGTTGTTCTACTAAGTAACATAATATAAAGGTTCTTGTAGTTCGTCGAAAGGTAAATTGCGGTTTACGATTTATGACGTATAAAAAAAAACTACTGACTAGATATCGTTCAAACCAATATCGTTGGAATTTTGCATAGTAATGTACAACATATATTTTTTTTAGTTTTATCATTCTCTTTTTTTAGAAGGTAGAGGGGGGGGACTAACTTTTTACCACTTTAGAAGTGTCTCTCGCGCAAACTCAGTTTAGAAAAAAACGATATAAGAAACCTCAACATCATTTTTGAAGACCTATTCATAGATAAACCACACGTATGGGTTTGATGAAGAAAATGTTTTTGAGTTTCAGTTTTAAGTATGGGGACCCCCAAAATTTAAAGTTTTTTTCTATTCTTGTGTAAAAATCATAATGCGGTTCACAGAATACATCTACTCGCCAAGTTTCATCAGTCTAGCTCTTATGCCTCCTCTACACTACTCGCGAAGTTTCTCGTCGAAGTACTCGGCCGAAGTTGACTGAAGTCCGCGGTGCTACACTACACACTCGTTCAACTTCGCGAGGAGCGCATTCGTGTAGCGTTACCGGTACCCTGCGGACGTTTATTATAATGGACGCTCAAGTAGCAGCTGCCGTAGCAATGTGCTCTCTAGCGTATTATAACTACGTGCATACTTATTAAGTGTTTCAAGGAACAACATAGTTTGCTCCTGTGACCACTGTATGCCGCTCATAATAGAGTCTCGCACATCAACGATAAAATCTATTAAACACAAGTGCGTTCACAACGGCGTCTTGACGCGTACTGAAGTCGGCTCGGCCAAGTAGTGTAGAGAGGTACTTCGAGAACGCACTTCGGGTAACTTCGTGCCCTTTGACTCGGGCGCAAAAACCGACAACAAACGGAAGTCGGCCGAGGCGAGGTAAAGTTGGACGAAGTAAGCCGAACTGCCTCTCTACATTATTCTATTCGTCTAACCTCGTTCAACTTCGCGAGTAGTGTGGAGGCGCGTTTACAGTTTCGGAGAAAAATGGCTGTGACATGCGGACGGACAGACAGACAGACATGACGAATCTATAAGGGTTCCATTTTTGCCATTTGGCTACGGAACCCTAAAAACAGATGGCATCAAATAAAGATGGAAGTCGTGGATTCGATCCCCCCTAGTTGTGTGGATTTTCCGCAAAGTTTATTTCATTTAAGTATTTATTTATACTTCTTCAATTTTGTTCTCCATTCATGTAGGGTGATACTTGCAGTACGCGTCAGTCTCAATTCACCTGTTCCTGAGTACCTGGTCTACTTCCTCTTTCTGGCTTGGTTACCTGCAACTGGCGCCCAAATTCACAGAGCTTTAAGACATTAATTCAAAGTGATCTACTGTAATTTAAATGCATAATGTACCCTTCAATTTTGACTCATACCATTTCAAAAATGAAGAAGAATAAGTCACAACTTGGTATCCACATTCACGAGGCTACTCCAATGATGTCATCATAGTTCAAGTTCGGCAAACTGTTCAAAATTCTACACGTAACATACGAAACTGGATATCAACATACCTACTTATTTTTTTAAACTGGAAATTGCCTCCAAAAGAACATAAAAACCCATTTGTATGACGTGTTTTGACTGTGTGACTCACACGACCTCAGGTTATATTTGGTCAGTTTTTGACCACCGGTGGCAAATTAATGCACTATTCTTTACTGGCCTTGCTAGTTCAGAGGTTTGAAGGTTTCGTTTGAATTAATGAAGGTTCTATTCTATGTTTACTCAATTATGTACGTACCTACCATATGACACTTGTATTAGTTTATGGTTATTTCATGAATGACAACCGTGCGGTTTCTTCTTCACGAGTTTCTTAAATACTTATAAACTGCCTACATAGCTCAGTTGGTAGTAGCTCTGCCTTTTGCGCTGGAGAGCGTGGGTTCAATCCCCACTATGAACAAATATTTAGGATGGAAAGGGCTCAGAATCGTTCTTCCTGGAAATGTATAAGGGAGACCTATGTCCAGCAGCGGACTTCTTCAGGCTTATGATGAAAACTTACCCTGACACTGTTACCAAACAATATCGATAGTAAATATTTAATTTTATATCAACTCCTTAAAATCTAGCCCTGGCCTTTAATTTTATAATAAGCCGTTTTATAATAATATTTTATCTAATCTCAGAATCATAAGTAGCTTGTTAGAAAAATAATCGTTGAATCAATGGAGCGTCAGCAAATTACGCATAACAACTAATCATAATAATCTAAGCGCCATCGGTAAAGTTCAAATAATTATAATTTGATTTACGTGTACTGCCGTAATGCCGGTTGTATTATAAAGTAACTTTTAGAGGAGACGATACGATTTGTACTACATTCACTTTGAGTCAAAAGACTCGAACGACGCTTATTTGGTTGGCACTGATTTTGATTTGTGTTGTGATACAATCTAGATCGCCTTTCTACTAGTCTGCAGATGTCGTCAACTGTTTTAGGTTCTGTACACACGGATACAGATCAGGTTACACAAAGCTAAGAAAAATGACTCTAGCTACAAGGGCATAAAGCAAGCCGTGTTTAGCCTGATGTTGTCTTGTGTACAAATTCATTTTTATTTCATACAATACGTAATTAAAAAGTAGTCAGTAGATTACACAAATAATCTGAAAGTCAATACAAGCATAAACACAAAAAACAGTTAAGCTATCTGCAGATCCTTACAAACGATCTTGATATAGCTCAACTGATCAATGCCAGAAGGTAACTTCCCCAAAACGATGGCAACATTGCCACGCTGAATAGCAATGCTATTCAGCGTGGCAATGTTGCCATCTCTTGGCTCCATGCTCTTGGTTTACGCGTCGCTTCGATCAGTCACTTAGACAAATCGAAAACCAAGGTTGAGAAAAAATCACCTTAGTTCATTTGTGTTCAGTAAAACCACGAAGATTACTTCGGAACTTTGACCGTTTTGAAGTTAATTCATAGAAAGGTCGCATTTTGTAAAGTGGATTAACTACTGGAGCGAAAATAAGACTCGCAGGAGGTCAAAGTGCCAAACAATCTCTCACTCGCGGGAGCAGTGATCTTTATCTTATTTAATTTATCAAACGGACAAATTACTGTTTAAACGGTTTGCTGTGCCATTGTTCAATTTACTCATCGTAAGATTTTAATGTTCCGCAAACAAAATATGTAAAAATATTGCAGTTAAAATAATAAACAAATTAAATAAATCAAGCAAATAATGTAAGGTTTCATAGTGATCCTTGTGAATAATTGATTAATATACTTGGATTTGAATAAAAAGATGGTTTTTTAATAATTATAAAAAATATATTTTATAATGACAACTATTAATTTATGCTTATGTCAGTTGGACGGTTTTACATCATAAGTGTCATCAGTTTAAAATACACTTCACATGAAAAAAAAACGGTACTGCAATTTTATTATACTACTAAAATCATAGCTTTGGACTCTCATCTACTTCTCAAGGAAAGGAACAGCATGGGGTACTTATTAAAGCCCGGGAAGGAAATATGAGAAGTGTAACATGAATACCTATACTTTTTGTAAAAAAAGGTTGGACTTCCTTGTGTGTATTTTACACATTTTTCGATACCCCATAATATTTGCAATTAATTGGCATTATCATTTTTTTTTTGTTTAAGTTACAAAGCATACATAAAACTCATTCAAGACCACTCTTCAAACGTGTTACGATTGCATTGATGAGAAGTATATTTTTGTGCTTGTTTCTGACAAGTTTAAAGCAGGGATAAAATATTGTAATCTGTAGGATAGCGTCTCTTAAGCTAAAGGGGAAGATTTAAAAGACGGATACAAGATACAAGACCTGTCGTTTCGTATGGGTCTGAGTGTTGGGTCACCAAAGAGGCCGATGAAAGAAGAGTGCATACAGCGGAAATGCGATTGTCGAGATGTATGTGTCGAGTGACGAAAATGTATGAGTAAATCGTAAAAACTGTACCAGAAACCCCCAGATACAATAAAAAAAATCGGTTGTCTGTAAAGTCGGTTTACTGACGATAGTTGAACGTGACAACGTCATAAGAAAATACACAGATGTCGAACGCTGCCGAACGCGGAGGCCTCTTTGTCGCTCGTTCCGCGCTCTCGCTTGCACTTCAAAGGGAATCACACCTGCGACTCTTCATACAAACGTAGTCCCCTATTTCCTCCCTGGATAATGCCTCTAGAGTAACCATTTTTTCTCCTAAAATCCAGATCTGCTATATACGTGCTCGTATGTTTTCCTTTTTTCCAGAAACTTATTGATAATGAAAATATCACCTCCAATTCATATTTCATATAAATCATATGAGGGTCATATTTTCTTTATCAATAAGTTTCTGAAAAAAAAGAAAACATACGAGCACGTTTAAAGCAGATCTGGATTTTATGAGAAAAAATGGTTACTCTAGAGGCATTCAGAGTAACCAGGGAGGAAATAGGGGACTACGTTTGTATGGAGAGTCGCCTGAGTGATGCCCTCTTAAATAAAACGCCTCAGAGCGAGGTAACGCCGCATGAGTCATGTTTTTTCGTGCGTTCAGCCGGCTCCATCGAATTATAAGACGTTATCTCGTTAAAAGTTTTTCTAGTGATCTGAATTGTTTTGTTTCCGCTACATCGTTGTTGATGGAGCCTAAGTTGGCCAACTTTCCCACTTCGATTTAAGTGCTTTAGTGCATCCAACTTAGATCATCGCATCGTAGGCTGAAACTTGTTCGGTCGATTTAACTTAGTTACGCGAGCCGAGGGGTGTTATGTCTGTGCCAAAATGTTGAAATAAGTTGCAAACTTGAGAAATTGTGGTTGAGAGTGTGCTTGATCTTCAAAATAAAACGATTTGATCATAGATGAAACTTTATTCTTGAGAATAAAATTACACACTTCAGGTAAAAAATAAGAGCTAATATTGAGCATAATCCATACAAGACTAGCTTGTGTTATGGGAACCTGTGGGAACCAGATAGCAGATTCACTACTTTTTTTTAAATACATAGGTACTTAGAATACAATATAACACACAGGCTGAGAGCACAAATTAATGTTCTCATACAAATATTTGTGCTCGGTGGGTATCGAACCCACGACCAATGGCACAGAAAGCAGAGTTTAGCAACTGAGCTGAGAGGCCAGTCAACCATTCTTTTTTTGCATATTGGTACAAAATAACACTCTTTAAACTGGTGCTAATCAATACCAATCACAACCAACACAAGCCAAGATGGTATAGCTGCATTGTCACGCTGAATAGCAATGCCGTTGCCAGCATGAATACTATTGAGTCGCATTGTGGACGCTCGTGGCGCTGGAACTAAAACCACATTTGAAAATGGAATAATTCAAATACGTCATGGCATTGGCTGGGAATCAATGTATGAATTTGTTTATTTCCCTGTTGTATTGACGTGGCAGTCTTCTTCTTCTTAATTAATGGCAACTGTCCATTTTTGATAAATTTTGCTAGTGTCAGATGAGGATAGGTATATTGCATAAATAAAATAGTTTTTAGTCAAATCAGTCAATAGACAAGTCGGTCGTCATTGGCTTTGAAGGTAGAGATGGCGTATTTCTTCAAAACCATCGGAAACACTTTCGTTCAAAACAGCCGGTCTACTCTTGAACGCGATTCCGATCCCAATCTGAAGTTTTGACGGAATTTTGAAAGAAATCCTATGGGTTTTCTGTCAGAATTCAGGATATCACTCACACTTTGTGATAAAACCTCAAGTAAAGGTTTAAAAAAACCGTAAGTTTAAAATAAAATATCACCGAAATTACACAAAAGAACTCATAATATCACCAGAAAAACAATTAAAATGAAAAAGCTATGCGAATTCCCAAAATGACAGAAAACGAATCTCGTACGTGGCAGTTGTGAGACTAAATCGCACTATGACGTCTTTATATAAAAGATATTGAGGTTCATTTTTGCTTGCCGACCACTCAAGGGGTTTATTTCTTATAGTGAACAACATCAACATCTGGGGGCTAATTCTCGGGCCGATCTCGATCATTTTGAAATTTTATTTTATTGCTTCTTTTCACAACCCCGCACTTTTTGTACGTTTTCCGTATATCGTAGCTGTCGAGGCTTTTACGAAGAGGTCGTTTATGAATTACTCAAGGAAATTATCCATTCCCCCTTCGAAAAGAAGCAATAAAATAAAATTTCAAAATGATCGAGATCGGCCCGAGAATTAGCCCCCTGACAACAACTTCTCGTTCGTCCTTTGGCAGTACGTACAGCTATGCATTTCAAACTAAAACCACTCGATTCGAATGCGAACCGATTTGCATTTCTTGCGATTCACTTTCCGGTGAAATGTATTTGTCGTTGCATTTCTGGTTTGAACTTCGAGTGTTTGTCTAGCTCTACAAGAACTACTTTGTAGCAAGTTGAGCGAACACCGACCATATGTTTTTATGCGACTTACAAAGTTTTGACGTGACAACGTCTTATAATTCAATGGAGCCGGCTGCACGCACGAAAAAACAGGACTCATGCGGCGTTACCTCGCTCTGAGGCGTTCCATTTAAGGCTTGAAGTGCAAGCGAGAGCGCGGAACGAGCGACAAAGAGGCACAATCGACTTCCGCGTTCGGCATCGTTCGACATCTGACTCTCTCCTACTTGAGTGAGCGATGCGTCCGCGTGGACAGCTGTATGACGTTGTCACGTCCAACTATCGTCAGTAAACCGACTTTACAGACAACCGGTTTTTTTAAAGCAAATTTTTATTATAGTTTTTTTGTATTCCGTATTTCCGTGTATTTAAAACTCAAACGTAAGTGAGGTGTCTAAAAGACTAGTGACCTGCCTCGGCTTCGCACAGGTGAAAAAAATACTACGGCAGTACCTAATGTTTTAAACCTAAGCTCTTTCTAAATTACATCTATGCAAAGCCAGGGCGGGTCACTAGTAATAAACTAGCCTATAAATACTAAGGAATAATGTAGCATTCGAATGGTGAAAGAATCTTTGAAATCGGTTAGTAGTTTTTGTGTTTAATCATAACAAACGTAAAAAAATATAAATTATGATAGACAATCATGAGTTTTTGTTGATTTAAATAAGATTAGATTAAGTTCACATACACCCAACCTAAAAAAGTTCTTTCAAACCAGTGTGGTTTGAAGGGTGAAGGGCTATAATTGCGCCTCGAAGAGGCTCCTTTGGTGCATGAGATCCAATAACAAAACAACAAAAGTCTAGGGACTTTTGTTATTCTAACGAATAGGAGCTTAGGTTAATATCCTATTTTTTATATTAGGACACTCCATACAACACTATCTAGCCCCAAATTAATCACCTTGTACTATGGGAACCAGATAGCTGATATAAAACTTTTTTTGCATATACATACTTAAGGCCTGCGCACACCTAGTTCGCTGGCGGTAGCGATCAGTGAAACGCTGTCAAAAATTCGCTGTCAAATCTCAAATCTGACAGCGATATTTGACAGCGTTTCACTGATTGCTACCGCCAGCGAACTAGGTGTGTTCGGGCCATTAGAATACAATACAACACCCAGACAGAGAACAAACATCTATGTTCACCTCACAAATATGAACTGCACAGAAGGCAGATCTACTACCAACTGAGCTGAGAGGCAATAGGAAGAATATCAACCACTGCTTGTATTAATAGTTCTCGTGTTGCAGACTAAACCGCGGAGGTAAATGTGGTTTTATTACGGAAGACACTTCTACAACCAATATCGCAACCCGCAGTAAACAATTATTGATAGATTATTATGTGATCTTTGCCTATAAATGTGTTATACTGTGGTTTTAATGTGTAATGTTGGAATACGGCCCGTAAAGTCTTTGCGAAATGCTTACTAACTTATTTATGTTTGATATAAACTGCGTAGAATGGAATTACGATGCTTGCTTCAGCCGATTTATTAACCCGTTTGGTGATAGTGCCGATGGGCTTGCAACCTGTCACGTTTTGAAACTATTGTATACACGGGTATTTATCGCGTATATTAACCCTATTATATTTATTTTCCCAACGCAGAACGTTTACCTAATATTTGCTTAGATTTGACTGACACTTAATACCTTAAATATATACTTTTGTAAGGGGCATATTTGTCGTTTTCAAGCATAAAAAATATTTGAGGACAAAATATTGAAGCCAGGGGTGATTGAATTCCGAGAGCCAGCGAGGGGTCCTTAGAATCATTATTTCGCAAGGGACGGAAAAATAGTTAAGTCTAGTAGACTTGGCTATTTCTATTTTTAGTAAAATTGTTATTTATTTAGGTAATACCATTGTTAAACCACGACGTATTATGTAATTAGATCGTGTAAATGATTCTACAAGTTTCTTAATTAGGAACTTTATGAAATGATTTAGTAATTACCCACCGTCGCCAAAATGGCATTTTTTTTATTTATAGTATGAACACAGGTAAAAGCACTTCCGTTATGCGAATAATTAACTTACAGACCTAGAGGCTAATAATAAAAACACTCATTCACTCCAAACATCCTTTAGAAAATAATTAGTTAGTTAAGCACTTTTGAAATATTGAAAAAGCAATTTGTATAGCTTTCTCTTTCACACACTAACTTTGAATGTCACTCAATGAAATCAGTTTTCTCTGTATTTTGCGTTTCGCCTGCGGTGGTTTAGTTATAATCATTGCATTGTATGTTATGCGAAGAGCAGAGGTCAAATTTCACGAAAGCTAATTAAAAAAAATAAAAAGAACCCAACCTGTACATAATAGGCGCTTTTATTAGTCTTATATTATGACGACCTTTGTTAGCCGAGTTATGTGTACGAATTTATAAAAATACTAGTGGCCGCCCGCGGCTTCGTTCGCCCCGTTCCCGTTATACGTTACAATAATATTTAAAAATGTATAGCCTATGTGTTATATTATTATTACTATTATATTATGTATTATAAAGTTTCATTTTATAATTAATTTAATGCCCAGCAATATTGTTTTTAGTTATATGTTTTTTTTTATGTAAATGATAGACAAACGGGCTTACGGCCCACCTGATGGTAAGCGGTCACCGTCACCCATAGACACCAACAACACCAAGGGTGCTGTCGTTGCGTTGCCTACCCTGAAGGAACTTTTTTACATTTTTTTTAAACCTATTCATGTTTGATTTAGAAGGTTTGACTGCTGCCCGTAAAATTACAGGCACATGAGACTTAAGATCTATGACATAGCTCAAGTTAATGGATCGTAAGGCACGTTCCTGACGTGCAAGACTTGCGAGACAATTTGTTGTTATAGGTACTCGTACCTATGTTTACCACAATAAACAATGTTGGACATCTGATGGACCTATACCACAAGCTCTGGCTCTATCTCTGGCTCTGGTTTTTAGTCAAAACGTCGAAATTTCACACACACAGTATAACACACTGGTAAGCACTCACACAGACTCAAAATAAGAGCCAGAGACAAAGCCAGACAGAGCTTGAGGTAGGCCTACTTCTTGGTCCATTAGAAAGCAATTAAAAAAACTAAACTTCATAAAGTCGTTTCATCTTTTCTTACACTACAATATTATTTAAATTTCATAAACTAAAGTCGTAACCTCGTTTGTTATCACACCACACACATTTACCATCAGTTTAAATTAAACTGAGTGATGATAGAAAATCAAAACAAGTCTCATTGCAATAGCTTCGAACAATAAAATAAATAAAAGCTGTCGAAAACGTAATTATTCGTAATGATCAAATTGATCGATACCGCTTAACCACAATCGTAATAATGCCATAATCTGAACTAAATCATAACCCCACATGCGAGACTTGTAATAACGTAAACCACGCGTTAACGGCCGTTTAAACTAACCCCTAACCGATCATGTATTGGACCTTCATAGACTTCCAAGTGAGCAAAGACATTGCTTTTTTTGGTAGGTATAGATATTTGTAAATTTTTTTGTTATAGGTATGCTATAAACGCACGGAACAGTTTCGTTAGCCAATCAGTCTTTATCAAGTAGGTAATGTAAATGTCAAAGTAACAAAAAGAAGATGTTCGTTCATCATAACCAATATGGCCGCAAAGAGCAAATGCAAAAAATCAATCATCTACCCAATTGGGCTGGATGGTAGGTTTGTCTAATACTTTCAGACACTCTTTGGACCTCTGCTTTCTGTGCTGAAGGGCGTGGGTTCGATCCTCGCCGAGAACCAATATTTTTTGTGATGAACATAGACATTGGTTCTCTTTCTGGGAGTTATACTGTATTCTAAGTATATATTTGCAACATAAAAGTACAAGTATGGTATAAGTTATCATAAAATCAGCTATCTATATGGTTCCCATTGTACAATGTGCTTAGTTTGCTTAATAATCATTGAATATTTTTTGGAGACTGTTAAACCCCTGATTATGTGTCAAATATACAAAATAACTTTATTGACACAAGTATGGTACAGTACATTATTGAATCCATAGGTTCCCAAGCTAGTGAAAACTGTGTTTCAGAAACCAGTGTTTTAGAGTCAATGGTTATTTAACTCGGGTAACGTCATGGTGAACTCCGGCACAGTCGTGACCGAAATGCTTTCTACTCAATCACTTTTAGCCATTTCAGTTATGCGTTTGTTACTTAACATGTATAATTGCACTTGTAAACTGTTGTACTTAATAATTGCAGTTAAGCTGATCGGGAGATAACGGTCGTTAAATGGGGGCCTTCCGGTCAAGCTTTTATACATTTCAACTTAATAATGATAGGTAGTTAGGTTAAATTAATTGATTGGTTAACAGGTGGTTTTAGCAACTTGTCATAAGAAATTAAATTGACATAGTTTTGATGACCTTTTTTGCAAATAAATATATTAAATTTAAAAGCTTATAAATGTAAATCCGCAATGTCTTCTAAAAAGCTTATATTTATTCGAGTTAGCAATACACGCTATCACGGTAATTTTTATGACATCATTCAGCCCCTCACAATCGATTTGATATTTCTCGATTTATTCTATAATCGATAAACTTTACAATGGCGCAATAGTAATTGAACTTTAGTAATTCGAAAATCGAACGAAATTGTTGCCAAACTTGCACTTTTAACTAATTACCTGGTTTTAAATAAGTATATAACATGGTTATATAAAAAAATCTTGTTCGTGGATTTTAAAACATGTTAAGTCGAAAGCGATTAAAAGAAACTACAATTATATACCTTTATAATTTCGTTGTAAACATTTTATTATTTCGTTCATAGTCTTCTTCTTCTTATTTAAGAGAAATCTTGTCGGCGTAATGTATGCATTTTTCTCCAGGTATTTCTTATGAGGGTAATCTCCTTGACCTCTTTATACGACATGACGGCGATCTTCGCTTTTATTTGGCTCATGTACTCGTATCTTATCCTTGGTCTTCCCCTTCCTCTCTTTCCTTCTACCTTTCCTTCGATGATATTTGACATAAAGCTGTCATGTCGTACAAGATGGCCAATCATCTTTCCTCTTCTGTTCTCAACAAGTTTTATGAAAGCCCTTTTCTCGTCGACTCTACTTATTACTTCTACGTTCATTCATATAGTAAGTAATGTAAAATATACTCTTGTATGAAATTATGGATATTCAGGAAATAAAAACAATTAGTTCAAAGAACACATGAGAAAGTTATCTCAATAACAAAGATTTCGAAGATTAATTATCTCCCACGCTAGCTAATCTTTGAGAAATATAAAAATCTTCTATCCGCAAAGAATACTTCCCACACTGGAAAGCGACGCAAATGCTATCGATATATCGATAGATTGGCTTATCGATAAAATAATCGAACAAAGGCCGTTAGTATAATGAAGTGCACAATGACAAACTCTACGATAAAGGAATAGTTAACCTTTGAGCTTATTCTTTCTATATTATTTCGTAAATTCATAGATATTATTATGTGGCATAAAATAAATACCTTTTGATTTGATTTGAAAAATGGTAAAACCAAACCAATGCATTTTGAAAAATTCTACAAATAGGCTAAGTCACAATTTTTTTTTATTTTCTTAAACAAAATTAAACATTGCCAAATAGTTTAGTTTTAATTTCATCACAGAGTAACGCATTTCGTTTTTGGAAACAATATCTAGGTAGTATTTGGTTTATTTATAATCTGATTAAATTATTTATTTTAGGCGTATCAAAAAATATGGTTTTTAGCACCATAAAAACAATCTAGTGTGCAAATAAATATAAGCGAAACCAATCACAAATTATAACTAAACAACCGTTCAACCGCGAAGATTTTGCTCTGGTTAACGTAAAATTATTCAATTATCAAAACAATTCGAAATTATAGTCTTGTCCTTGTTTGTAGGAAAGCGAACATAATTAATACTATTGTATGTAACTTTATTAGAAACTAGCGATCCACCCCAACTTAGCACGGGTGGAAAAATTCATTGGATTCAAAAAGGAACTTTTCACTTCCTTTTTAACCGGCTTCAAATAAAAAAAAACTGGTTCTCAATTCGGTTGTATTTTTTTATGTTTGATATAGCATAACTTCGTCTTCGTCTCCTTCAGGCTGATAATGATGATGATGATGATGATGAACTTCGTCTTAAAAAAACCAATTTGAAAAAAAATTCAATATCTGAAAAGTAGTATTTCGAGATTGGTTCCATAAAAATTTCTTCAATAAGTTGGTCATGAAGTCGGTTTCTCAAGTTTTTTAAAATTATACTATTTTTAAATGACACCCGTGCGAACCCGGTTCGGGTTGCTAGTAATAAATAGAGCCTAAACTATGTTATTCACGGAATGTAGCTATCTAATGGTGGGATAATTTTTAAATCGGTTCAGTATTTTTGAATTTATTTGTTTCATAGAAACATACGAACCTTTGCTCTTTATATTAGAGATGCAGATAGATTGAGAAATGAAATGATTTGACCTCGGAAGTGTAAACAGCACGTATCGACAGTACTCTATCGGATATTTCTATTCCACTAATATGTACTTTATTATAATGCGTCTAAGGTACAAAGTTGTACAAATGATCTTTGGATGAATCGTGCTTTCAAATAGGAAAAGTGAGTGTTGGATAAGTGCTATCTCCTTAAATAACTTGTTACAGAAACACTATCCAGGTGTTAAGCCTTGCGCACATCTAAGCATTCTGCGGTGGCGATCTGAAACGCTCTCAAATATGACAGAGATATTTTTGAAAATTCAAGCCCAATAGGGGTACAGCGGGTGTTTAAGTTTGTATACAAAAAGCTTAACGCGAACGAAGTCACGCGGGATTCCACTAGTTATATCTATACTGATATTATAAATCTGAAGAGTTTGATTGTTTGTTTGTTTGGTTGAACGCACTAATCTCAGGAACTGTTGGTATATGATATGTGTTTATCATAGATAAAATCAGTTTTTTTAAGGTTTAATCATTGTATTGCTTTCTACATCATTTAGGTACGAGAAGGTATCTAGTATTTGGTCATAAATCGCACATACAGAATTTCCTACGTTACAATTAAGAATGTCTTTCCAATCCAATACCTTATCATAGAAAACAATCTCATCATCCACATCTACCTCCTCATTTCTTCACTTGACCCACTGCTGGGTATTAGGCCTCCTACAATTTGTGCCGTCTACCTCGATCCCGTGCCAGTCTTACCCATTTCCGCCCATTTCCTTTATCTACGATAGTACTACGTCTTTATCACACCTTAAGCTTCTATAATTGTTTTTTTTTATTTGTCTTCGTCTAGAGCGGAAATCACTGGCGCGCGTGGAATGAAATCGCTTCACAAACAAACAGACAGAAAGTCTGAGAGCTATTGTTTCGTGTGGTAGGTTTTCGTTTTATTGTAGTCTATGTTGTGCTTTTCATCATAGTAGCCTTGAAATTTACTGTTGGGAATTTATACATCTCTATAGATTTCCTAGGTCTAAAAAAAATGGAATTTGGCAAGATGGATGGACAAGTCAAGGTTTAGACAAGGGCGGCAATGGTTTAGACTGGCACAGCATCGAGGTAGATGGCACAAACTAAGGGAGGCCTATACCCAGCAGTGGGTGAAGTCGGGCTGTGGATGATGATGATGATGATGATAAAATTTGGATTCGGTGAAGCTTTTTTTTTAATTATGTAGGTATTTTGACCTTATTGCGTGTATGTTCACACACACATGTTGTATGTATCCATAATGGTTCCAAAGCAATCATTAGTTACCTGACATGTCTGTTGCCATCTTTACTTGTTGCCATGAAACAGACAGTGACAAGAGACTAAGTGAACTGCTAAAAAGTGTCGGGAATTATTAATGAAAGGGTAAAAGTTTACGGCTGTTTTATAACGGTTGCCGATTTCAAGACACTACGGCTTGGAACATTTTATATATAGTTAATATTAAGTATTACTTAGGTTTACAGCAGGTAAGGTATTTATATGTAAATCTAAAAGCACGTGTTGCTAAGTGATGAAGCCCGCAGTGCCAGTCGATTTATACAAAGGCACCGCGCTGACCCGTAACCCGCGATCGTATGAGGTAAAGTGCCGTGCTTTCTATGCGGTAGCGATGTTACGTACTATCGTTGTTCTTTATTTAAAATGTTATTTAGAACTTTTTTATGTAGAAGAAAGAGGTCGCGTTGGAATGAGTTCTATTTTTAAATTTTCATTGCTGACATTGAACTTGAGTAAATACGAGGTACTTAAATCCACATTCCACAAGAATTAACAAGTGAAAGTCTGTTGTGTTTGTTAAGTTTTCACGGCTAGCTCACTGAGCCGATTGAGATGAAATTTGACAGACATAGCTAGCTTGCATTCCGTAAATTGCATGAGTTTATTGTTGGTCAACTAAGGCATTCAGTGCTTGAGTTTAAGTCGAGCCTCAAGCACTCTCTAGCATAGATTTTTTGACAGTTTTCTATTGAAAAATGACAAAAATGATGGCTTGACTCAGATTCAAGCACTGTTTCTGAATACGGACCTAAGATTACTTGTAAAATATTTCCATAAAACTTCTAAGACTACATCGTCTTTTGCCATCACAGTTTTCTTGGTTGGAAAGGAGTTGTACGAAAGTACATAGCATTTAATCTGCGGCACAATTCACTGAAATAGCCGATAAACATTAATGTGAAAACTAAAAGATACAAAGATTTGTATTGTACCGATCAGATAGTATTTACTATGCATCCGTATAAGGACCGGCGACCTATGACCGCCACAAAATGAGCTTTCTACACGGCAGCAGGCTACTTTAATTGTTATTTAGGTCTGAGGTTCCACTTAGTGCGTACCGCGTAGTCATTATTGTTTCTAGAAAGCTTGTTTATTATAACATCCTTTGTTGCATCATGATAACGTTATCTTTACTAGGAAAATCATCGATGTCGACATTGCCTATATAGCATCGCGCTAGGAGAAAAATGAAAACTTTGTGAGAGGCAATAAATGCAATTTGTATAGAACATTACTAGCATAAGAGGCATTGATGGACGAACGATGCCCACATTACGTATAAGTCCTATTACATTTTTTCTTCTAATTTTTCTCGCGTTGAAGTGTTTATTTGGTTTTTTTTTTCAATAAATAGCAATTAATTGTGAAACCCAGTTCGAAATTTAAATAAAACCTTTGATAAGATACCTCCTTGGTTGACATGCTTAGGAGGAAAAGATCGTTCCATTTTTAAATTACACGACAGATATGAGTTTGCTTTGCTATGTAATTAATCTGGCGCCAGTAATGGATTTTCATAAACTTTTGCCGACCGCTGCTTGCACGTATTCGGCCGGTACAGCAATTTCGATTTATTTTGAAGAAGGGTGCCAAAATAATGCTCAAATTTCCAAGCATGTTTGACAAAAATACATTAAGCTTGGTTATCATAATTTGCTATTGAAAAAAAATTTATGTTAATAAACGCTATGCAATTTCAAGTTTGTTTGACTAGTCAAAGCCAAAGTACTATCTTATCTGTGGCCAAATTAAACAAACAAACAGCCCCTCATTTAGCATTGATCTCTTGTCCAATCAAATCTTCCTGATTTCTCGATTGCTTCTTCAGATCTCCGGCTTTCAAGGTCAACAACATACAATCTGATACATTGACGTTTACTAATAGATACTTGATCCGTGTATAAAGTAAGAAAGTTTTGAAAGCGTTTGATCATTAAACCACATTTTCCTCTCTTTTAAGGTAATTTTGACAACTATTCCCCATTAGTGTTAGAAACGACTGGTTAAAATTTGCCTTATCATGGGTCATGCCATGCAATGGGTGGAAAAAAACTATGACAAACAGTGACAAGGCTAATTTTTTAATTCATTTATTTTAAGATAGTATCTTATATCTTATGTATATTATATATATATTTAGGATCTCGGAAACTGAACCAACGATTTTCATGAAATTATGTATGCAGGGGTTTTCGGGGACGATAAAACGATCTAGCTAGGATTCATTTTTAGAAAATGTCCCCTTAATCGTAAAGTAAATAATCAACTTTATCATAAAATCATAACTCCTAGCGCCATCTGTTGATTAAGTCATGAGTTAGTGGGACAGAGAACGCCATCTATTGACGAGTAGTGGAGTTTATTATTATGTCGGTAAGATCGAAAAATATTTATATTTAATCTGTATGTAAGTAATTTGTATTTAAATATAATTCACAACAACAGTTTACCAAAAAAACCACCTGCTAGTAAATATTTTAAACATAGTTTGGCTATTTTCCTCTAATTGTTCTAAAAACATCACAAAACACATTTAGCAACATGCAAGCTAGATTTGAAAACTTAAAATATTGCACGTATATAATCAAATTTAACTCAACGAATCAACCCGGGCAAAGCCTGGTTTCGCTGCTAGCTTGCTGCTATGGAAGATAATGAAGGCAAGTTTCACCAAAAATCGGTTGTCTGTAAAGTCGGCTTACTGACGATAGTTGAACGTGACAGCGTCATAAGAAAATACACAGACGTCGAACGCTGCCGAACGCGGTGGCCGATTTGTGCGTCTTTGTCGCTCGTTCCACGCTCTCGCTCGCACTTCAAGCCTTAAATGGAACGCCTCAGAGCGAGGTAACGCTGCATGAGTCTTGTTTTTTCGTGCGTGCAGCCGGCTCCAACAAATGATATAAGGTTGTCACGTCAAAAATTCGATGACTTGCGCAACTCTAGACCTCTATGGTCGACCTACATGGAAGAATTTCATGGAATCCATGGATACTATTTAATGGTCCATAGTTGTTTTTTAAATTATTAATTAGATTATAAGTACTGTTTGTTTTCCTAAGAAATAAAAATAAATAAATAAATACGTTTGTTTACTGAACTAATTCAGCTTCATTTGCAAAAGGCATCACATGCAAACGATAATCGTAGAATCGAGGCGTTGGCGCCAGGATGACATATACAATACCTATCCATATCAAAGCAAAATGTAGGCTGCAATGATTGTATTACAATTCTACAGCCAAGAGATTACAGACGGTATTGCTAAAGGGTTAAAGTTGAGATCGTTGTAGCAGTGATTGTGTGAACTTTGTCGTTCTTGATCAGTTGGTGTTGGATTACAGCTGTGTTCAATTACTTTGCCTACAAGAGATAAGAGGCGAGGTCGAGGGTTTTGCAACACTGGTATGCAGAAGTTCTATTTTTTTCTCACGGACAACAAACAAAGCCTTTTAATTGATGACTTACGAAGGAATGCGATCGTCATTCACTTACGATGATTTCAAGTTTTTTTGGTACCTAGTTTGTTTAAAGTTCAACCTTTTGTTCAGTGAACTATGCTCAACTTCGTTGCAAATTTTGAAAACGAAGACCACAACATAAACCACTTTTCTTAAAAAAAAAAACATAATATTTAGGCTCAGAATAGAGGAAACTGGAAGTCTTTGGGGGAGGCCTTTGCCCAGCAGTGGGACGATGTAGGCTAATAAAAAAAAAAAAATTTAGTAAAAATGCGTAAGTATATTATGTATTTCGTCAACGTTTTTTTTTCATAATTCTGTATTGTATGTTGTAGTTAACTGGCCTCTTAGCTCAACTGGTCGTAGCTCGGCTTTCTGCGCTGTAGTTCGTGGGTTCGATCCCCGCCGAGAACAAATATGTGTGTGTGAACGCAGATGTTTTTTCTCTGCCTGGGTATTAAATGGTATCCTTATTAACAATGCATGTATTTACAATAAAATGTATGTATTTACAATAAAAAATATAGATTAAGTATCATATCAACAATCTATTTATTACACACAGTTTCGTGGATTATCCCCAATATTTATTTATTTCTAAAGTTGTAGTTAAAGCTGTAGGCCTACCATGAGCTCTGTCTGGCTCTGTCTCTGGCTCTGGTTTTGAGTCTGTGTGAGTGGTCACCAGTGCATTATACTGTGTGTGTAACGTTTTGACGTAGCATTTATTTAGTCAACACTCACACAGACTCAAAACCAGAACCAGAGCCAGATCCAGACAGAGCTCAAGTTAGGCCTACTGATCTATTGACGATCTTTTGTTTGACTGTTTCTAAGATTCGCCCCCTCCTATGACTTACATTTGAACCGAGTACGAAATAGTTCAATAACGTCTGTGCAACAAATCCACTCGATTTTAATTAACGACCTTAGATATTACTCTTTAGATGTAGGCCATGTATGGACTTATAGTCATGTATAAATTGTCTATGTATGGACGTAATTACGCGCTTTATAAATAGGCTATTTATAGTTTGAACCAAATTCTCTTCAAGATGATGTTTGGATATCAAGTGGTTTGTGTGGTAATTATAAAATTTGAAGCTGCGGAAAACCAGCTACCGTTGTTTAGCGACTGTAAAAATGACGGTGACATTCAGGGTGTCGATTCTAAAAACACAAATCACTCAAGCGATCGCGTAAATCGATGTGAGTTGTCAATTTTTATTTTAAAAATTTAAAAATGGAACGCGGATTCAGTGATCACTCGACGATCACTCAATCGAACTATGTTGCTGGAATTGACGCCCAGTTCTTGATTTGAAATTACATTAATAATGGAGCATTTACGATTGGTCGGTGAACGAATCCCTCAGGCTGACAACGACAACTTCCTTAAATGACAACTTCCGAAAACGACAATTTCCGAGAACGTCTTTTCTAATCTCGTCAATATCCTAAAATTAAAAATTACAAAAAATGTGTCAGTCGCATTGGTAGCGGGTTTGTAAAATTCAAGCCACATTTATTTTGATAACACACATGCTAGCCAACAATAATTATAAATTTCTTAAATAAATATATGACATAGGTAAATAAAAAAAATAAGCGCTAACAAACACTACAAAAAATACAACCGAATTAAGAACCTCTTCTTTTGAAGTTTGTTAAAAAGCGGCCCTCATTGTCGCTACCCGTTTTTCAAGAAGCGTTAATTTTGAAGACCAAAGAAAGATAAGGAAGCGACTTCTGTTTATGCTCGTAATTTGGTTTGAGAAGTAATCAAGTTGTAATTTATTAGTACTTGAAGCTTTAAAAGCTTATAAAATAGTTTTAAAGATTTTTATTCGCGGTCTTGCTAGTATTTTCACTGCAGGAAAATAAAGAAATATTTGATATAGTTTTGAAATTATTCTGTGAATTTTGAAATAGTTTTTTTTAAATCAATAAGCTATTTGAAAACTTTTTATAACTTTTTCAGTTTTAAACTTAACCGCATATTTAAAAAAGAAATAAGTAAGAAGAAATTAATGAGAAGTAAGTAGAGAAATTTGAACTCCTTTTTTGAATAAACAAATCACCAGGCCTACCACAAGCTTTGTCTGGCTCTGTCTCTGGCTCTGGTTTTGAGTCTGTAGCTCGCCAGTATTTTATGCTGTGTGTGTGACGTTTCGACGTAGGATTTATTTAGTCAACACTCACTCAGACTCAAACCCAGAGCCAAACAGAGCTTGTTTGGCTTTGGTTATTACAGAGATTATTGCCCCAATATACGTGGTCCAGACTCGTTCACAGACCATTCGTGTCTCGTCCATATTGTATACTAAACCGATGTTTCACAGTTTGTTTGTCTGTTTACATGAGAGTTATGGCCGCCAGCTGGGTCGCATCGATCACGATCCACAAACTAAGCTCAAATGTTTGTTGTTACTGTTTTAGGTAGAATTTTAACACGGCCTTAACAAAGCGGCGACGGGATTTTAAGCCTTAAGTCAGTACATGTAAGTAAACTTGAATGAATGAATAAAAGAATGAAAAAACTACGGATTTTAAACTTTAGATTGTAGGAACGTCTATATATGCATGAATGAATGAATGAATGAAAAAACTATATTGACAGACCAAGTTAGGTACATGGAACATAAAGACAAAAAGTATGTCTTTATGTTCCATGACCTGATGCTAGGTGGTAACCATCGCCTATAAAAATGGTAGGTCATGCACGTCAGGAACGTGCCCTACGATGCACAGGCCTGCGTCCACCAGCTTGAGGCAGATGTTCAGCCTCACGTGCCAGTAATTTCAAAGTGACAGCTATCTCTGTCAGAAAACCCTGGTATTACAAGTTTACTCAAACTTTGATTCATTTTAACTTGACATAAAGCAATGTAATGCGTAGTTTTAGAATTGAATACCAATAGTATTTTCAATCGTCACCATGCCATCTGCGTGTTCCCATTTTAACATAAATAAAAGTTAGTTGTAAGGCTTACCTGAAAGAGTAGGTATCCAGAGTCATACATCCAGAAATCATCGGGCGCGTTGCCGGGCTTGGTCAGCTGGATCGCCAGGCAGCGCTGCAGGATCAACTGGCAGCGCTGCCCGCCCGCTCCGTGACCGCTCATGCTAGCAGGGCGGCGGCATGTTCTGTAAGAGACGACACATACGTGAGATACGAGATAGAGGGAGAGGGAACAACAAGGAAGGGCTTGGTCAGCTGGATTGCCAGGCAGCGCTGCAGGATCAACTGGCAGCGCTGCCCGCCCGCTCCGCGACCGCTCATGCTAGCAGGGCGACGGCATGTTCTGTAAGAGACGACACATACGTGAGTTACGAGATAGAGGGAGAGGAAACAACAAGGAAGGGCTTGGTCAGCTGGATCATCAGGCAGCGCTGCAGGATAAACTGGAAGCGCTGCCCGTCCGATCTACGACAACTCATACTAGCAGAATGGTGGCATGTTCTGTAAGAGACGACACATACGTGAGATACGAGATAGAGGGAGAGGGATCACCTGGATCACCAGGCAGCGCTGCAGGATCAACTGGCAGCGCTAAGAGTAAGTAAGAGATGACATATACGTGAGCCACGAGATAGAAGGAGAGGGAACATAAAACAAAAAAGAGCAGCCTGGCATAATGGTGCATTATAATAAGGTCAAAGGAAGTAAGAAGGAAAGCTTGGTCACCTAAATCTCTGCCGTTTTATTTTGCTCGTAACTAAGTCCTGCTGTTATGTATAGAATACTGATCATGGTACCCATATTATGATTAAAAAAAAACGGTTGTCTGTAAAGTCGGTTTACTGACGATAGTTGAACGTGATAACGTCATAAGAAAATACTCGCGGACTCGCGGACTCGGACTCGGACTCGGACTCGGACTCGGACTCGGACTCGGACTCGGACTCGGACTCGGACTCGGACTCGGACTCGGACTCGGACTCGGACTCGGACTCGGACTCGGACTCGGACTCGGACTCGGACTCGGACTCGGACTCGGACTCGGACTCGGACTCGGACTCGGACTCGGACTCGGACTCGGACTCGGACTCGGACTCGGACTCGGACTCGGACTCGGACTCGGACTCGGACTCGGACTCGGACTCGGACTCGGACTCGGACTCGGACTCGGACTCGGACTCGGACTCGGACTCGGACTCGGACTCGGACTCGGACTCGGACTCGGACTCGGACTCGGACTCGGACTCGGACTCGGACTCGGACTCGGACTCGGACTCGGACTCGGACTCGGACTCGGACTCGGACTCGGACTCGGACTCGGACTCGGACTCGGACTCGGACTCGGACTCGGACTCGGACTCGGACTCGGACTCGGACTCGGACTCGGACTCGGACTCGGACTCGGACTCGGACTCGGACTCGGACTCGGACTCGGACTCGGACTCGGACTCGGACTCGGACTCGGACTCGGACTCGGACTCGGACTCGGACTCGGACTCGGACTCGGACTCGGACTCGGACTCGGACTCGGACTCGGACTCGGACTCGGACTCGGACTCGGACTCGGACTCGGACTCGGACTCAAACTCTCGGACCCGGACCCGGAACCCGACCGAACCCTTACCCTTACCCCCATTTACCCTTACCCTCATTTACCCTTACCCATTACCCGACCCGGGCTCGGGCTCAGGTAAATGGAACGACGAAACGACGTAACGACGTCATGTTTTTTCGTGCGTGCAGCCGGCTCCATCGATTTATAAGACGTTATCACGTCAAAAATGCGAAATAAACTGTTTTGCTGACGGATACAGTAAATTTTGGCTGATGTTTGAACTCTGGTGTAGAAATTTTTAAACCACACAATACCTACGAAACGTGGGATAGGTAAGTAGGTCCTATCAACATGCCTATTAAGGAAGTTAGTTCTCAAAACTGTATTTCTTATTATAGGCAAGGCACATCGCCAAAATACTGCCAGTTCAAAGAACGTGAGGTCATGATTTCCGCCGGTTGCCCCTTCTCGCAAATGTCACGACCACAAGTTGGTTTTTCTATGAGTCAGGAAATGCTGTCTCCATTTCTTGGCTTAAGTTCTACTTGTATGATTGAATGACTTCAGTGACTGCTCATCAAGCGTGACTAAGACTAGTAGGTACTTATCATTATTTTATCCTTTCACCACACTTGATTTGAAAGAACCAGTGACACGCTAAGAAGAAGAATCATATCTTGGTTGAGTCAAGTGCTGGATGAATTCTTTCTCGTAAATATCGTTGAAGGAAGATTTTCTGTTTACTCCATTCCATTCTCTAGTCTATTTGCAGTCAATCAACTGACTCTATATAGTCACATTTTTGTGTGACATGATACTCTTTATTCTACAGCTACAAGTCTACTGGTACAGTTAGGTCGCGGTGAACTGGCCCGAACTTTCCTAGCTTTAAAACGATTCCGAGTAATAAATGTTATACAATTGATTGAACGTTTTTAGGGTTCCGTAGCCAAATGGCAAAAACGGAACCCTTATAGATTCGTCATGTCTGTCTGTCTGTCTGTCTGTCTGTCTGTCTGTCTGTCTGTCTGTCTGTCCGACCGTGTCACAGCCATTTTTCTCCAAGCATAAGAGCTACACTGATGAAACTTGGCGAGTAGATGTATTCTGTAAACCGCATTAAGATTTTTACACAAAAATAGAAAAAAAACTATAAATTTTGGGGGTCCCCATACTTCAAACTGAAACTCAAAAACATTTTTTTCATCGAACCCATACGTGTGGGGTATCTATGAATAGGTCTTCAAAAATGATGTTGAGGTTTCTAATATAGTTTTTTTCTAAACTGAATAGTTTGCGCGAGAGACACTTCCAAAGTTGAAAAAAGTTGGTCCCCCCCCTCTAACTTCTAAAATAAGTGACTGATAAAGCTAAAAAAAATATATGTTGTACATTACTATGGAAACTTCCAACGATATTTGGTTTGAACGAGATCTAGTCAGTAGTTTTTTTTTTATACGTCATAAATCGTAAACCGTCATTTACCTTTCGACGAACTACTAGAACTTCTAGAACTCTATGTTATATTATTTACTGCTACGGAACCCTTCATGGGCGAGTCCGACTCGCACTTGGCTGCTTTTTTTTACCCTTGATATGATAAAATGGCCTTGATGGCTTGGTATAATAGCACCAGCCCAGGAACGTTGCTCAAAGCTATAGCAGACTATAGTATAGTGACTATAGTATAGTATTAGGTTATAGAGACTCAAAAACAAACATAAGAGGCAAACAGCTCGTAACACTAGGCAGGTTACACAATACCTAAATCAACGCTGATGCCGTTATAATAGCCGGCAGTACTACAGTGTAGCACGGCCTTAATTCTTCAAATGGAGTTAGGCCGTAATTTTACTTATTCTAGCTGGACGGAGCTAGGACTTGCTGAGAGAGGGTTTGTCAAATGTTACATAATCATTCACATAAAATCGTAGAAGACTCTTAGGGCTCACGGTTCTTCAATAATTGGACGCTGTTTAACTAAAACGTATGGATTGGACCATCATGACATTTAATGTGGATTGGAACGTTTTAGTTAAGCAGCGTCCAATTGATATACCACCTTTTGGCTAGTGACGAAAAATCTGATGCTAGAGTGGAAAGGTTCAAAAGAAACTAGTATTTACTCCTAATTTGAACTTTTTAATACACCACGAACGATAAAGACGAACGCTCTCATTCATGGTCCTATTGCATTTATTTAGCTTAGCAGCTTAGTCTGTTGCCATATGTATTTGTTAACATGAAAGTGACAGTGACAAGAGACTTTAAGCAACCAGCTAAAAAAAAATCGAAAAAAAAAAAAAAAAAAAAAAATTATAGACAATCCACACAACACCAACTAGCCCCAAAATAAGCAGAACTTGCACTATGGGAACCACATAGCTGATATATAACTTCTATATACTTTTTTTTTAGTAAATACATACTTAGAATACAAATAACACCCAGACAAGGGGCATTAAATGCCCCTTACTATCGCATCCTTACCCCGTCCCTTATTAGTTGTAGTATGTATACAGCTACACACGCGATTCTCATCGGCATGTTAGACTTGCAGCAATAATAATGTGGGTTTACCTTATCTTAAAGTTATTAAGTTGTTTTTGGAGCTGGCCTTAAAGGGACACCGGAAATATGGATATCCTCACTCATCACATCTTGTCACGTTCTACACGTTTTGATTGACATTTATGGAGATGGATTCTGCTTTCCGAATGACTGCGGGCTGAGGGAACACACGTGTTCAAGCGTATTCCAGGGCGTCCTCAACTACGTCTACAACGGTTTTATGTTCTTTTCGCTATCGCATTAGCTCCGTCATTTATGAACCGATCTTTAAGTGCTCACCAGTGCATTATACTGTGTGTGTGACATTTTGACGTAGGATTTATTTAGTCAACACTCACCCAGACTCAAAACCAGGACCAAAGACAGAGCCAGACAGAGCTCATGTTAGGCCTACTGTTTGAATTTTTAGAAATATCATCAAAACCAGTTGAGCTGTATGGTATTGAAATCATTTTTTTTTTTTGTGAACTTTTTTATTGGCTTTTTAGCCCTTGTTGACTGGGAACATGAGCATTTCATGACTAAGTATCTGCGATGCTATAAATATGGTACCTGTATAATTGTTTTATATCAGCGTAATAATAATAAAATACAAAAATAAATTAAATTTTTGTATATTTTTTTTAATGCACATGAACCTATCTATATAGCCACCTCTCTCTAGCCTCAAAGGTTTGCCGTATATAAGAAAACTCTGCTCATGGTTAAGCTTACCTTTGTACATGTCCTCTATTCCTGTCCTTTTACTATTCATTGCATTGTAGGCAATAAAGAATGAAGAATAAAATTTTCAGCAGATAAACACAGCAGGATTGCAATATAATAAACGCTTGGCTATAAACAAGATTCATAAAATAAACACTACTATCCATAAAACAGTATTGCGAACCATACCAATCCTTTCCTGACCAACTAAATCAACAGCTTATGTAACCTGATGGAGACCGCACGAGTTATCATATCCACAAGTTATTCGCTCACACAATAGAAACCGGCCACGGAGATTTGAACTTTATGCTTTGTTGGTTAGAGTTTGCTTTGGATAGTGTTAGGTAAATGCAAAATTGTGATTATGGAAATCTAGTGGACAACTACCAGCTAAGAGCGTCTGAAAATTGTTGTTTTATGTAATTATGCGCCTTCCGCTGCAATTTTAATTGGATACGGTTTTACGCTAGCAATAGTCTTTGTAACAAATTGTATTTGTGTTTGCTTGTTTCTTGGTAACATTTTTGGTATTCTACGATGCTATGAGTTAATCGGAATGTAGATATTATCATCTACTTCATATAAGTTTGAAGTCTTCTTCTTTTTTACAAAATACGTAGTAATCGTTAGTGATAGTAGAGCTCTTTGTGAAGGGCTCGTCCGGGTCAGAACTATTACCACTGCCACAAGCAGCGTTGGTTTGAAGGGTGTGGGTGCCGGTGAAATTACTGGCACGTGAGGCTGAACGTCAAATATGCTTCGCTGTTCATTCATAGGTGCGTTCTCTTTATCACCAATTTAATCATAAACATCCATCAACTATGGGCGGTGATGAAGGCTTCATCACCAGTTCACCATCCATATTTTGGACAATCCACACAGCACTTCTATTATTTAGACAGTAGTGTTTTTTTCTATTATTATTTATTCTTTGTACTTATTTTAGTACCTAAGTAAAGTTCCGTTCTGTGTACTTGTATTTTGTCAAAACAATAAATTATCTTTATTTCTTTCTTTCTTTCTTTCTTCTAGCCGCTAAGTATGCACAGCTTGTACGATGGGAACCAGATATTAACTCGTAATACTTGAGCATTGTTTTGTACTTAGAATACAATATAACACCCAGATAAAAATAAAGATCTGCGTTCACCACACGAATATTTGTTCTCGGTGGGGTTCGAACACACGGCCTACGGCGCAGAAGGCAGGGTTTCCGTGACGCCTCAAGCCTTAACCATCAGCCCGAATGGGTGGCTTTACTATAAGCTATAATGTGCTGGTTGAATTTTCCGCGAACAGCTTATTTAAGAATCCATGTTTTTTAAACAAAGTGATGTCGTGCGTGATGCTATTTTGACTGAAGTATAATAGGTTATAACTGTATAAACCAGGGTTTCTGAGTATAAGGAGCATCTTTTATTCCAAGGTTAGATAAAGACATCACATTGAATATCGCCAAGGATTTTATACAGCCTAGGTTTTAAATTATTCATATTTTTACAGCGTTCTCGAACTTTTATAATAAGTGTAAGGAGTACTTATCTGTTTATCGTAAGCATAGTGAAGTACGGGAAGTAAATGAAGCCTTATCACTATTATTATTGTATCCTCGTGCTAATAATGTTGCAATCCATCCAAAGTCTGTCTAGTAAAAATCGCTTTCAGCGATAAAACCGCCCTTGTAACTTGTAACCGCTCTTGTTGCCGCTCTAAAATTGTAATTTCTTGTTAGGTCTCAAATGTGTCTTTAGCCGGTGGGACCAAACAGAAATCAGTTATCATTTTCTACCAGCAACTCTTCCATGGGACATGGGAAAATATTTTTTAGTATCGGCTCCTACGAGTATGACAGAATTATGCGATGACAAAGGATGAAAACATTAAAACAACATCCGAATTGAAAACCTCCTTTTCAGCTGTCCGTTCTGTGTAGGTTTATTTAATGTATTTGTCACGTGTATGTCTTTGAGTCAAACAAATTTATTTTCTTTCTTCTTCTTTCTTTCTTTCTTTTTAATTTGAAGTCGGTTAAAAAGATCATGGTATTAGGAAATCCATCTCTGTCTATCTATGAGGAACAGACAGGATTTGGTATGATTGTTATTTCTTGGAACAGGAAACAAATATTGTGACCGCGGCTACACTGCTTGTTATTCTGTATTATCGGTAAACTATTCCAATTTCTAACCAGCAGGGTCGGCACATTACGGTCGACTTAGCTGAGAAAACTATAATAGTTGCATCAATAAAGCCATACACACATCAAGCACGATGGCGATCAGTAAAACACTGCGAAATATGACAGCGATTTTTGAAAGCGTTCCAAAGATCGCCAAAAGCCGTGCCATAAAAGCTGGACCAGTTTGGATGAAACATGGAATAAATGAAGTTCGTGGCCGAATAGCATACTTCTGAATCGGGTGCAGGCACGCACTACCTTTACCAAGCGTGAAAACAAATTATGAGAATCATGAAGGGTATGTATTAGTTCTTAATAGATTAAAATATTCAGTATGGGTATGTATTAGTAGATACTCATTTATAACCGACTTCAAATAAAAAAAAAAACGGTTGTCTGTAAAGTCGGTTTACTGACGATAGTTGAACGTGATAACGTCATAAGAAAATACTCGCGGACTCGCGGACTCTCGGACTCGGACTCGGACTCGGACTCGGACTCGGACTCGGACTCGGACTCGGACTCGGACTCGGACTCGGACTCGGACTCGGACTCGGACTCGGACTCGAACTCTCGGACCCGGACCCGGAACCCGACCGAACCCTTACCCTTACCCTCATTTACCCTTACCCTCATTTACCCTTACCCATTACCCGACCCGTGCTCGGGCTCAGGTAAATGGAACGACGAAACGACGTAACGACGCATGAGTCATGTTTTTTCGTGCGTGCAGCCGGCTCCATCGATTTATAAGACGTTATCACGTCAAAAGACGAGGTTCTCAATTCGATTGTATATTTATTTACTATGGTTGTTATCGCATAACTTCGTCATTAATGAATTTAATGACTTTTTTATTTGATAATAGGTACTTCTTGGTCCCATAGAAGTTTTATCAAAATTAGTTCAGAAGTTTGGCCATCAAGTACCTACTTCACTTGTTTTATTAGAAAAAGATGGTGAAACAATTTATCTCCGTCTATAAAAATCGCATGTTTTAACGTAGCACAGACAAATATAACCCATAAGTCAAAAAACAAGCCATTAACATCGCCGCTGTATAACGGAGGCTATTTTAAGAAAACTAGTAGAACTAACTCTCAGTTACCTAACAATATTATTTTAAAGATACCCAATCCAATTGCAAATTGTAAAATAGACAATGTTGTCCGCATTTGAGGCGGAAACTCAATGCTGTATTACGTATACATCAAACAAATAAAGGCCACTGTTGACTAGAGTGCCACGATCGCGAACGACAAATCAGCGTGCTTAGCTGACTGGTGAAGTCCAATTCGTCGATCTGCAGTTTGAAGGCACAGGCAGGATATGAATATTTTATAGATTGTATAATGTGGTATAGACAGCTGCCAAAATAAAAAAGCAGCCAAGTGCGAGTCGGACTCGCCCATGAAGGGTTCCGTAGCATCAATTAACATAGTATAAAGGTTTTTGTAGTTCGTCGAAAGGTAAATTGCGGTTTACGATTTATGACATATAAAAAAAAACTACTGATTAGATCTCGTTCAAACCAAATATCGTTGGAAGTTTACATAGTAATGTACAACATATATTTTTTTTGGATTTATCATTCTCTTATTTTAGAAGTTAGAGGGGGGGGACCAACTTTTTTCTACTTTGGAAGTGTCTCTCGCGCAAACTATTCAGTTTAGAAAAAAATGATATTAAAAACCTCAACATCATTTTTGAAGACCTATCCATAGATACCCCAAACGTATGGGTTCGATGAAAAAAAAAATTTTGAGTTTCAGTTTCAAGTATGGGGACCCCCAAAATTTATAGTTTTAGAAAAAAACGATATTAGAAACCTCAACATAATTTTTGAAGACCTATCCATAGATACCCCAAACGTATGAGTTCGATGAGAAAAACATTTTTGAGTTTCAGTTTCAAGTATGGGGACCCCCAAAATTTATAGTTTTTTTTCTATTTTTGTGTAAAAACCTTAATGCGGTTTACAGAATACATCTACTCACCAAGTTTCATCAGTCTAGCTCTTATGGTTTCGGAGAAAAATGGCTGTGACACGGCCGGACAGACAGACAGACAGACATGACGAATCTATAAGGGTTCCGTTTTTGCCATTTGGCTACGGAACCCTAAAAACGGTACATTTCTAGCCACAGAAGCCTCAACCATAACAGTATTTTCTATCAAGAAAAATAGCTTTTCATTACTCATACTCTGAAAGTAGGTCTGAAGTTGCCTGAAGGGCCTAATTGAAAGTAAAACTTTCAGCCCTAGGGAGAATCGCTTTCTACTGACAGCTGTCAAATTATAAAAAAAAACAAGTTCTATTTTATTCAACCATGTTCCAACTTTCTAAAGTCTTTCTAACTACAAGGAGGTCGTTGAACCAAATTCCAACTTTTTATTCAGCAAGTAGGTTGGAAACCATTACAACGGTAAGAAGTTTAAAAAGTCTAATAAGATAGCGCAATGTAAAATTTAAATTTAAATAACATAAAGATGGTATTAAATAAATAATATATCTTCTAAATTACTTGATTAATATATAGCTTCAACTATTTATTTAAAATAACATAGATTTGACAATTACCATTTTTTAAATTATGAGAATGAAAATAATGGCTGAATAATGCTGGCGAGCCGAAGCCGAAGGCCCGCAAGAGAAAAAGAAAAAAAAACCGGGAAGGCGGCAATTCAATTTTCATTTTCACAAATTTTTCTTTCATGTTTTTATTTTTACTTTCCTTGTATTCGTAATGAAAAGCACAGTGTTTACCTCGGGTGAAAGTCTTTTAAGTCCCTCAAGCTCCATTGGCGCCCTCGCTAACGCTCTGGCGCCAAACCCGTCTCGGGACTCAAAAAACGTGACTTTCAACACTCAGGTAACAATGTACTATTATATCTTTAAATGTATAGAGATTATAAATTTCACAATAAGTCTTTGTCCGCACTTTGTTTTAAATTTAAGTATTGGCACTGCTACATACTGTTACATTCCATATCAGAACAAAAAATATTCTCAGATTGTTAATTTCAAAACCTACAAGTACTTTAAGCGCTCGTAACGCTTCAGTGGTCAGTCTACTTAAAGTATCGATAACCGCAGTAAGCGATCCTCGCCTTGCCCTGGAACTGTCATGTCAAGGGCTTGGTGGTCCCATCTGATACTACTGAAGACTAGCTGAAGGTCTAAGGCCATTGTCCACTAAACAAAGACAAACATTTAATAACACGATTAAAATCAAAGATTTGAATTTAAAAAATTGCAGATATTCCGGGGTCTTCTTCTTCTTATCTTGTCACTGATTCTTTCGAACCAAGTGTGGTGAAAGGTTTTTAAGTGCGCCTCAAAGAGGCTCCTTTTTTGCACTATTCACTATTCCGTGGTAAGAAGACGAATATGACTGTAAGAGAGAGATCTGGACACCTTAGTTAGATCAAATACTTTTGAGGACTTGACGGAAATGTTTCTGCCTTTTCAGACGAAAGGGAAGGCAGAGGCAAGTCCGTCCAGTCCTTTTTTTATGATAAAAAATCTATAAGATTATAAGATTTAATATTGTATCCCCCAAATATAGGGGAAGTCTATACCTATCCGTAAACTTCTATAACAGATGATAGGTGATTCAGTCACCTTTTCTAATTCTTCGCAGAGAAAGCTTTTTAATTCTAGGTGATGAGCTATAATACGATTAGATTACCTACTAATAACACTTTAAAAGATCGATAAGGAAGAAAAGTGTTGAAGAATGCTGCCTAAAGGCAAACCCACGCTTGGCTATTAAGGCGCATTCACACTCATATCATTAACTTTCTTATTTCTTTTACACACACAAGCTTTGCGAAAGCTCACAGCTATTCTCGTTTTTTTTTCGTTGATGACTATTTTTACTGATTTTATAAATAAAACATTTTAAAAGTCACATTTATATAAAATTAAACGTATTTTATGTTTTTGTTTTGTATTTTTGTTTGTGTTTTGTATTTTTTGTTTGACTTGCTTCTCAGCTCAGTTGGTAGTAGCTCTGGCAAAAAAATGTGTGTATACCTAAGTATTAAATCAGCTTTCATAGTTCCTAGAGTGCAAGCACTGCTTAATTTGGTTAGATAGTGTTGCGTGTATAATTTACAATATTTACTTTATTTTTTATTTATTACACTGTAAGCTGGAAGTCTCTTCCAGCTAAACTCTTTCAGTTAAATTCACGAAGCATTTTGTCTTATCCTACTATCACCAGGTTTACCGCTTTTTTTATATCATTTATTTTTGGAAGTTTATTTGACAGCGCGCATTTGTGAAATATCTACCATAAACAAAGCTAGCACTAAACCCATAAATCGTCATTTGCTTTCATCAAAATAATAACTTTCTCCGTGTTTTACAATGCAAGCCTGTAATAAAGCTAATACGATTCGCCCATAAACATGAATCGATCCACTTTCGAAGGCATCTGAGGATAAGCCGGACTTGTATGAGTGATGTATGGACTTTACGACCGTAGTGTACATTAAATAAATCTGTAGTTCGTTAATGTCCTAAACAGGGTAAAAAGATGTGGAGAACATCGTAGGCAATGGATGAGACTAGAACAGGCCCATCACAAATGTTACGTACGACGAAACGAGCAAGGTCTAAAAATATTCGCAATTCTTAAGTTACTTTCACCTATATATTTAGGAAAGATTCAAATCGGGAAGGATTTCTTTAAGCAGCATTCCATCAAAAAAAGTATAGCAGCAATAATAAAAAATATAATATCAAAAAATCCCGCTCACCTCGACATTATAAAAATCTTTGTGATTTTCTTAAAAGTACTAAACACTATAAAAAATCTGATAAAAATGTAATATCAATATTTAAAAAATCCCATTTTCAACCTTGTTGTTAGCGCCAAAGTAGAGTGTGTTAATTTCAATTTGCACGCATTCGTATGCTAATCTGGTAACCCTTCTCCTCAAGGTATCCTGATCCTGATCCATATCACAAATCCGCAAGGTACGAGTATATCGAGACAGAACTGGTTATTAAATTAAGGTTCTGTGTGGAAGTAGATCAATCGAAGCAGCTGTAAATCAGTTCGGCGTAGGCGAATGTCACTCTCATTCGAGCCGCGTGTGCGCATTTCCATTTGAAACCGGGAATAACTTGTACAATAAACATCATCATCAATAACCTATATCAGTCCACTACTAGACGTGGGTCTCTCCCAAGACGCGCCATTCCTGAAACCATTATTATTACTATTTATCAGGCCGAATCGCATTACGGGCCTTCCCTCAATCCCGCCAAAAATCAAACACTTCTGAAAACTAAAGGTGCATGCGCATTAGGCTACGTATTGATTGAGAAAAATCCTTGAGAAAAGGTGACTTGAATATTGAATATTAAACTGATGAGCTATTAAACTGAACTGATATTAAACTGTGAGCACAAAAACAACAGAAAGACTTAATACCCAAGTAAAACTAAATATATAAATAAATGGGCTAAGATAGACACCGATTGGCATCCTGACCCAGTGAGAAGGCGACGCGGTAGACCAAACTGGAGATGGCAAGTCGAGCTTGATGGTTTCCTGACGGACTGGACAAGCATAACTCAAGATCGCGATGTCTAGAGGGAATGGGGGGAGGCTTTTGCCCAGCAGGGAGACCCACCCGGAGGGCACATAATAAATAAATAAATCACGATATATTTTTCTTAGTTTTTAATGGTTATACATATTTTTGCAGGCGGTTGTATTACAGAGATCATAAATGCTTCCGTACCCTCTATCTATTTACCAGGCGGGTCGTACGCTTGCAAGAGTCGTGACGTGTGCCGCAATGGAAACACAGCACAGTAATGCCCAGCCCGTCCATCAATTCGCTGTGAATGAACTATCGAGTGGGAGTCACACCATTCATAAAGAAAAAATAAATCGTGTCAGTTTACCGTATTCGCAATGTGTAACATTATTTTGTTTTGCGATTTCCAAGTCCGTTAAGGATTTTTCTTTTTAACCGACTGCAAATAAAAAAGGAGGAGATTCTCAATTCAGCTGTATTTTTTTTATGTTTGTTATCGCATAACTTTGTCATTATGAACTGATTTGAAATTTATTGTTTACTTCTAGATTATCACTATACAAATTTTATCAAAATCGTCCCAGCAGTTTGGCCATGAAGTCGGCTTCGCAAGTTTTTTAAACTTCACTTGTATTACTTTTTTTTAAATGTGAGAAACCGAAACGGAATTTTGATTCCCAGGCACGGTATATAATATCTCCTAATAATGTTATGTTTATTTAATTTAAATTTAATATAATATAATATATTCTATACAAATTGTATATTTTATTGTATCACACAGTCAAATCATGTTCAAAGATTAAAAAAGCAGGTAACCTTTAAAATAACCTTGATTTGTTTTCAATTTGGTTTTTATGCGTAAATTATGGACCATATCAGATAAACATCGGATATCTCCAATATACTTGTTCCAATGATAAACCGAAATAGATCCAATGTTCATTGATTATTCAGTGAACGCATGCGTCAATATCTCTTTATTGACGATCAATAACATTATTCTCGATAACGACCTTTATCTTTCAACACACTCAATAACAAAATTAAGATGACATTTTCAATAATAAACGCGAATCGCGAAACTGAAGTGGAGATGGGCAGGACACTTGACAAGAAGGGACGGCGTGAGGTGGACAGAGGGGCTACAGAATGGTGGCCAGGGATGCTCAAAAACCTAGAGGCAGACCACCCGCCCATTTGTCAAACGAATTGTTGCTAATGCTGAGAATGTGTGGGTGAGACTCGCGAGGGACCGGAAAGAGTGGCGCAATAAAGACCCATACTCAGGAGTGGTGCAAACGGGCTGAGATGATGATGATATCAAAGTGTGCGTGATGTGTGTATGTGGCAATCATCTCATTTCCACTATAGGACTAGCAGACGCACGGGTCAGTACCACCCATACCTAGTTAGCGTATACCCCACTCATTCGCACTAAGAGTTTTGCTCCACCTTCATCATATAAACCTCCAAGGGATGCTCATTGCCGTCGGCTGTTTTTCCTGACTCTAAAATCTCAATAGTGAATAAGTATCTTCTTTAGACCATCCAGCTCTAACATCGGCTACATCGTCGCTTATCTTCAGGTGAGAATGGCCAAACGATGATCTTTAAAAAAATCGGTTGTCTGTAAAGTCGGTTCACTGACGATAGTTGAACGTGACAACGTCATACAGCTGTCCTCGCGGACGCATCGCTCACTCAAGTAGGAGAGAGACAGATGTCGAACGCTGCCGAACGCGGAGCCCTATTGTGCCTCTTTGTCGCTCGTTCCGCGCTCTCGCTTGCACTTCAAGTCTTAAATGGAACGCCTCGGAGCGAGGTAACGCCGCATGAGTCATGTTTTTTCGTGCATGCAGCCGGCTCCATCGAATTATAAGACATTGTCACGTCAAAAAACATGAATGCTACCATAAAAATCGAATAAAAGAGCTTACAGCTGAACTGTGGACCTAGATAGAATACACGGATGTAATTTTAAAGTGGCTCTTTGTCGATCTCGATTCGCTCGCCGTCCGTTTAGATTGCAAACGTTTGTTTGTTTTCGGCACTCCGTTGCTCCACGGCAAACGCAGAATGCTTTGACCACGAAATTCGGAATCATTCCTGGTTTTAAAGCTAGAACATTCATAACAATATCGTGATGAATATTTGAGGTTTGATTGAGGTTCTAAAACGATGGACGTAGTGGCCAAAACGACAAACTTTAAACCAACAAATAAAATATAATAAATAAATGTTGTAGACAATTCACACAATACTATCTAGCTCTAAACTAAGCATAGCTTGTACTATGTTTAACCAGATAGCTGATATAATAACTTATTTCCTTAATTCTGTAAGTACATACTTAGAATACAATATAATACCCAGACAGAGAGCAACATCTTTATTCACCACACAAATATTTGCTCTCGGTGGGGATCGAACCTACGACCTACGGCATTGCAGAAGGCAGGGCTACTAGGTACCAACTGAGCTGAGAAGCCAGTCAGTCAATGTTAAAAATATGCTCAATTCCTCATTTGACAGTGTTTCATTGATCACCACCGCAGAACGCTTAGATGTAAAAAGGCTTTACATTAAAATAAAAGTGGGACGAAACAGGAATGGACATATTAATAAATTTGCGATTCCTGTTTCGTCCCAAATGGGCCATTAGCTTGTGGGACGAATCAGGAATAACTCTATATTTTATCGTACTTTTGCCGTGCCTCCATGCTACGGTACAAAGTCCTTGACATTGGCATTTGACATTCACCTCACATAGCGGATATAGCGGCATTCATCCGCACTCGGGATTTGCAAAGGATAACTTTATTGCCCACTATTTTTAGACATTACGATAATTGAGTAACGGTACAACCGATAAAGTGACAGTTTGCATTTTAATTTTGACCTCTGGGGAGTATGGTCGTCCACTGCTTGCAACATTTGCATCAATTACGGTAAACTTGAACGATAAACTGTAAAGCTTAAATAATTTTATATTTTAAATTTGCCAAAGCCCATTTTTTGTTAACTGAAAAACAAACTAATGTGGCCATACAACTCAAGAAATAAATACATATAAATAAAATACATATTGTAGACAATCTACACAACACTATCTAGCCCCAAATTAAGCAGAGCTTATACTATGGGGACCAGATAGCTGCTAAGTAGCTCTGTTTAGGTGTTATTTGCATTCGGAGTATGTATTTAAAAAAAAGGATTTTATTAGCTAGGTACCTAGTTTCTATTGTTCAAGCTCTGCTTAGTTGGGGCTGACTAGTGTTTTGTGTATTACGCAATATTTATTTTATTTTCATATTTTATTAAATATTTTATTTTATGTAACTAGCTGATGGAACAAGCATATGGCCCACCTGATGTTAAGTGGTAACCATTGCCTATAACAAAGCAATGCAAAAAGAAAAATACATTGCATTCAAAAATATATCAGAGATGCCTGCGCTTAACTGGCTCAAGGCTTAATACGTTACTGTTGAGTATTATTTACAGAGTAAGCATTTAAACACTGCATGATATCACGATAATTGAGTAACGGTATGGGGAAATTACATTATGAATTTCAATGAGAGCCGATTATTTACGCGCAAGCGCAAATTCTGTGTCGCCTTCTCAGAAGTCTTGGGAATTGGGTAACACAATTTGTGGGAAGTATTTCAGGTTTTATTTTGAGCCCTAGTTTTTTTTTTATAATTTATAGGTTTGCGTTTGACCGCAATCCAACCAGCTGATAAGTGATGATGCGGTCGACGGTGTAGACGCTTACTAAATTAAAATTTTACTCATGCAACTCTCAATAATATTATAATTAACATGTTTGGATTACGAATCTAGATCTAAGAATCTAATGAACTATAGAGTTTATAGTTTTTATTTGCTAAAACTTACTAAAAGTAAAATGCACGTTTGGTTGTAATCTGTTTTGTGAATAAAATACGGTGATAAAACGTAAAATTGTTTCCCATAATCTTTACTAAATTGGCGTTTAATTTGTAATCGATACACTTGTCCTCAAAACGTATTTTTGTCGTTAATGTTCAATAAGAGAAGTAAATAAAAGATGTGATCCCCGATATGGTACAAACACCTGCTGAGATTACCATCCTGATGAGGACTTGCCTCTGTCTACATAACCTTTCATTAAGTTTGTATATGACTGCCGTGCAACGCATATTAATATGTATGGGACTTTTATGCCTTCGCGAAATGTTCTTAAATCTGTGGTGTTTGCACATTATAAATTTCTTTAGCGACCACGGCTGTTGTAACACGGTCGAAACGTCAAGAAATAAATCATAAATTTATTTCACCAAAAGTTAGTTGCTACCTAAAATATGAACATTTTTAGAATATACTATTTTTAGAAGTACTTATACCTATGCTTAGTGCCTAACCTAAGATATTATACAATAATAATAATAGTAATAATAATAATAATAGTTTTTTATTTGAATAATTATACATAATTATTGTAAAAAACTTAAAAATTGAGAAAATAAATTAAATATCATAATATTAATAATATTTAGAAACAATTCAAGCTCGACCCTAAAAAAATTGATAAGCCGCTTATTGTTTATTAATAAATTACTACCAATTAGTAGAAACAACACGGAAGTCTGATGTGATCCATATTTGAAACTATAGTTCTATATCCGTAAACAATCACCCTTTAAAGCTGTCATTCCATGTATGTTAAGTATGTCCGTACTGCTACGTAGAGTTCGCGCAAGATTACTCTGCGCGTGACAGATGGCGGAAAATGTAAAAAAACTGACTTGAAATAATCTTCCAGAAAAAATATGAATTTGCATTAAGCACAACATGTTGGATTTCCCATTCATGTTAGTTATTATTATTATGTCATTTATTTTAGATATTAATCCATAATGTTAGTGATCGGAAGATGTATTTTCAGACCGTTTATTTCATGTTTGACACCATTAGTCACCTGTAAAGTTCAGAGGTCATTTGAAACTAAAATACACAAAAAGTATCATTACTTATAGCTATAAGATTTTTTTTAAACGCTGAAGGCAGAGCTACTACCAGCTGAGGTAAGGCGGCTGTCAAAAGCTGTCACTTTGACAGCTACAAAGTGCGATTGCATGCGTGTATAACTGGGTGGAACAATACGGAAACAGCATGCTCCATATATGAACGGAATATCAGAGATGATCCATTAATGATGCAACTAATTGAAATCTGTAGGATATGGCTGATGGATGCATATAAATAGGCCGGAAGCTTCAGTGCAGATTGAGTTAAAATTAAATTCTGAAGGCCTACCACAAGCTCTGTCTGGCTATGTCGCTGGCTCTGGTTTTGAAGAAGAAAGAAAAAAAATATATTTACGAAGCAAAACTCACACTAACAATAATAAACTGAACAACTTATCACTAAACTAAAGAGGTGAGCTTTGTGCGTCGCAAAACGGTTTTGAGTCTGTGTGAGTGTTGACTAAATAAATCCTACGCCGAAACGTCACACACACAGTACCTCTATAATACACTAGTGAGGACTCACACAGACTCAAAACCAGAGCTAGAGACAGAGCCAGATGAAGCTTGTAGTAGGCCTACAGTTAAGTGCTTTTATCAAAAATCCAATAAGTTCTCGCCGATTGAATCTTTTGTTTATGTGTTATTTTATCTTTTTAAGGTTGGTCTCATATATTTATAATGTGTAGGTACTTATGTAAATGTGCATAATTATTGTTTTTATTTACAAATTCAAGATTTGCAGCGATCAATCTACAGATAGCTCAACTCTTAAATTATTAATAGAAATGCTTTGGAATTGATATCGAGGAGGATTTATTTGGAATCCGAATGCGGATCCGAAAAATATGCGAACACAAACCCACGAAAAATGCACGGAATTAATAAAACTTCGTCATTCAAAGAATGCACTGAACTCTCTACGACTTCTAATCATCTTTCGTTCCTTGAACCATGACTTATTTCTTTAATTTTACAAAAGAATTTCATTCCATGCTTTCGAAAACTTTTCAGATAGTTGATTTACGGTGCGTTGAAAACACTATTGAATAACTTATTTAAGTTTTGGCAAAACACCAAAAAGTAAATATGATCCTGGAATAACTCTTTCTCTGGGGATGAAAACATCACTCGTCTTTGGTTTTGTAAAAAGCGATGATCACAATATAGCGACCATAATTAAAACCCACTAAACGTCTTAAATGTACCAGTAATTAAATCATTATTTTATAACTTCGTAGGCATCCGAAATAATTATTAGAAGAGCATACATATAGTATTGTTGTGAAAATAGAACAGTTCCAACTTCGCTAATGTGATACAAAAGTCCATAGGTTTTTTTTTTAACTGACTTAAAATACCAAGGAGGAGGTTTTTAATGCGGTTGTATTTTTTTATGTTTGTTACATCGCTTATCTTCATCATTTATGAACCGATTTGAAATACAATTGTATCTGTATCATTATTTATATCTTTATCTGTATTCGTTTCCAGATTGGTCCCATAGAAATTTCATTAGAATTGCTTCAGCAGTTCGACCAGGAAGTCAAGTTTTTTACTAACTTATATTATTGTTATAAATATTAAAACTATCATAGTTTTTAAAGCTCTCTTAGTTTGGGGCTAGATATTGTTGTGTGAATTGTACGCATTATTTTTTTATTTATAGCCGCTAAAAGACGTTGTCAGCTTTTTAGAACCAAAAGTATAAAGGATTTGGCAAAGTGGTCAGGACATAAGACAATGCCAACATTCTGAGTAAGTACAATAAAGTAGCTCAATTTAAGATCCGAAAAATAGTTGAATGTAAGAACCATGCCAATTCACTCACAATCTAGGTTTATGCTGTAATATTTTAAGCGGAGTAACTTATGGGCAGGTCATATAGCTCGAAGAACCGACAACCGTTGGGGAATAAAGGTTCTCGAATGGCGACCACGAACCGGGAGACGAAAAGTAGGGCGCCCACCCACCAGATGGACCGACGACATTGTTAAGATCGCAGGAAGTCGGTGGATGGAAAGGGCCCAGAATCGTTCTTCCTGGAAATGTGTAGGGGGGCCTCTGTTCAGCAGTGGGCTTCTTCAGGCTGATGATACCGTCGGCCGCATCATCACTTAACAGCAGGTGAGATTGCGGTCAAACGCATGCATATATTATGTAAATCGATTGCCTGTAAAGTCGGTTTACTGACAATAGTTGAACGTGACAACGTCATAAGAAAATAGCGCCTCTTTGTCGCTCGTTCCGTGCTCTCGCTTGCACTTCAAGCCTTAAATGGAACGCCTCAGAGCGAGGTAACGCCGCACGAGTCATGTTTTTTCGTGCGTGCAGCCGGCTCTATCGAATTATAAGACGTTGTCACGTCAAAAAATATTTTTCACTGATCAAAAGAACCAGTGGCATGATAAGAAGAAGACTAAATAGTTCAAGTTTAATTAGCTCACTTGAAGCGTCAAAAACCGGTCAAGTCAACTTGTCAAGTTAATCGTCTCTTTCGCAAATGTGCACCTTCAAGGTGGTCGTTTAGTTTTATGCTAATTACTTTGTAAGTAGCACAAGTGAGGATAATTGCTTACATGTATAGTTGTATACTATGTTAGGTTTTATTGCTAAAACTTGCATATGTAACCTACACTTGCCCGTGTGCATTTATGAATACGCAGCTATTTCGTCTTTGGCTGACTGGAATAAAACGACGAGTTCATCATCATCAATCAAACGACGAGCTTCATTGAGGCGCATTTGAAATCCTTTCACCACAGTGGTTTTAAGAGACCAGTGACACGATAAGAAGATTTGCCATAATCGATCGCCGTAGTAAATTAATCCATGCAACTTTTTTCAGTCTCAACAGTTAGAGGCGTTTACAGACACGCGACAAAACCGCGCGTCAATGAGTCACGTTGACGGAAGCGATTGCCAAGGTCGCAAGCGTCGACGCGCGACCGCCCTATTGTTTTAATATCATTGTACTTTTTACTCCATTTGCCTATTTATAGCGACCTGTAAATGTTTCCAGCTAATTTGAGGATAATGAGAGGAAGTACCTACGTGATTTGTCAAGCATCTTTATTTATGCTTGATTTTTTTTTTTTTTTTGAACAATTCGCACAACACTAACCAGCCCCAAACTAAGCAGAGCTTGTAATATGGGAACCCGATAGCTGATATAATACTTGAATACATTTTTTTTTGTAAATACATACTTAGAATACAATATAACACCCAGACAGAGAACAAACATTTATGTTAACCACACAAATATTTGTTCTCGGTGGGGATCGAACCCACGACCTACAGCGCAGAAGGCAGAGCTACTACCAACTGAGCTAGAGGCCAGTCAAATTGAAACGTAGATTGAAAATATTTGAAGGTGTTATTTTTAAGGGGTTACTCCAATGCCATGCTTTTTTCCCATCCAATGCTACGGATTTAATTAAGTAGGTACCTCCTTTACAGAATAATTAAACTTTTTTGGAATACATTATAAAACATTTAATCCATGAGTTTATGAATGTGAAAGTATGTGCTAAATTATAATCTTTTTCCTTAGTTTTCAATGATAGTCTTTTTAATTTTTGTTGTTCAATAATGACCGTTATTTTGTAAGCCGGGCATAGCCGGTACTACTAGTAGTTTTAAGTAAATAAATAAACATTATTTTATGTTGTCTAAAAACCTCATTCACAAGAGTTCATCGTCCGCCTAATTGAACTGGTGGCCAATTTTGGCAACAGAATTGTATCATTGGGCACATTGGGAAATTGGTCTATTTATCCCAAAGTTTCATAAGTAAGTAGTTGTATCTGGCTTTATCTGGTTTTGTGCTATAGAATAGCTTTAAGAAAGGTTCTGCACAAGCACCATTTCGATAGTTAACGGTTTGTGGAATTTATACAGGGTGTCCCATAAGTCAACGTCCAGCCAAAACGGGTGATGCGCCAAGTCATGACAGTTATCAGAAAAATATAAAAAAAAATATTTGTTATGTAACTTTCGAGTTATGAGTATTTAAAAAAAACAGA
The DNA here is from genome assembly GCA_947578465.1 of Thera obeliscata. NCBI lineage: Eukaryota > Metazoa > Arthropoda > Insecta > Lepidoptera > Geometridae > Thera > Thera obeliscata. The sequence continues at coordinate 12,240,859 of OX387912.1, read as the reverse complement.
AATAACTGACACCCTGTGATGATCTTTTAAGTCCTGTGACTACAAATATTAACTTTTCATAAAACTTTTTTCTCCAACGTAACCATGAATAACCCTTCTGTAAATTACAATTCAAAATTAAGCCATAACTGCCTCAGTTTTTAATGGAATCGTGGAATTTTGGCCAACGTTTCATTTCAGATAATTACATCACCCAACTTTAACCGTCTGTACCGCAAAAAAAATGTACTACACTATCATGGCATGTAACTTTAAAAATTGGCGCATTTATCCAGAATTCCAAAATGGTATAATACTGGCTAGAGTACTCCTTAGTTTTGGAAATAAAAAATGTTTTTTCAACTAAACCGGATTTCCAATCAATTTTATTTCAATAGATAAAATGTTTGTACCCTTTAAATGATGGACTTAAAATGCCTACTCTGTGTTTTTAAGTGACTCACAATTCACAGGTACAAGTAAATACCATTTCGACAATGCAAGTAAACAGATAGATCCACCATCTTGTCGAAAGAGTAATAACCATGGGTTTTCAAGTAATTTGTTAGTTTTAGGTAAGAGTTTGAAATAAAATTCAATCATAGGATTACTTGAATCGTGATTTTAATCTAAAGTTTGCCTTCGCCCGTCGCCGGTCTTATTACATGGTTATTGACGTGACAACGTCTTATAATTCGAAAGAGCCGGCTGCTCGTCCTAAAAAACATAACACATGCGGCGTTACCTCGCTCTGAGGCGTTCCATTTAATACTTCAAGTGCAAGTGAGAGCGCGTAACGAGCGACAAAGAGGCACAATCGGCCTCCGCATTCGGCAGCGTTCGACATCGGTCTCTCTCCTACTTGAGTGAGCGATGCGTCCGCGTGGACAGCTGTATGACGTTGTCACGTTCAACTGTCGTCAGTTAACTGACTTTACAGAGAGCTGATTTTTTCAAGGAAATGTAGAGCTTGCATTACTGCTGAAGGCTACCAGTTTGAACATTTGCTGTAAATCCTTGATGTAGTTAAATTAAAATCACGATTGAAGAAATCCTATGATTGAATTTTATTTCAAACTTTCACCTAAAACTAACAAATTTCTTGAACACCCATGGTTATTACTCTTTCGACAAGATGGTGGCTCTATCTGTTTACTTGCATTGTCGAAATGGTATTTACTTGTACCTGTAAATTGTGAGCGATTTAAAACGCAGCGTAGGTATTTTAAGTCCATCATTTAAAGGGTACAAACATTTTATCTCATGAAATAAAATTGATTGGAAATCCGGTTTAGTTGAAAAAACATTTTTTATTTCCAAAACTAAAGAGTACTCTAGCAAGTATTATACCATTTTGGAATCCTGGATAAATGCGCCAATTTTTAAAGTTACATGCCATGATAGTGTAGTAAATTTTTTTTGCGGTACAGACAGTTAAAGCTGGGTGATGTAATTATCTGAAATGAAACGTTGGCCAAAACTCCATGATTTCATTAAAAACTGAGGCAGTTATGGCTTAATTTTGAATTGTAATTTACAGAAGGGTTATTCATGCTTACGTTGCAGAAAAAAGTTTCATGAAAAGTTAATATTTGTAGTCACAGGACTTAAAAGATTATCACAGGGTGTCAGTTTTTCCTGTTTTTTTTAAATACTCATAACTCGAATGTTACATAACAAATATTTTTTTTTATATTTTTCTGATAACTGTCATGACTTGGCGCATCACCCATTTTCGGCTGGACGTTGACTTATGGGACACCCTGTATATATACGCATATACCTATGTCCTTTATAGCTTTATTCCTTTTGAGCTTATTCTCTTTTTAAAGAAACTGTACCCAAGTGGTAGTACAGTTCTACCATTGAACTATAAGGCCAAAAATTTTTTTTAACAGTTCTATGGCCATACATTTCTAAAGAACTAATGGAATTGACCAAGTTCTAAAAGTACTATAGAACAAATGGGCCAGCTTTCGTTTTATTAGTTCTACCATGGAACTAAAAGGATAAAAAAGTATTAAAAGTTCTATGACGTCACAGTCCAATAGAACAAATGGGAGTTACCGGTTTGTTGCATGTTCTTGGCTTGGTTCTAGGCTTGGTCTCTTGGAATTGGCACCTAAACTCACATATTTTTAAGACGTTTTAAAGTGATCCTGATACAACTGAATAAACGATTTTTTACTTTGACTATGACAGATGACTCTGAAACAGTTCAAAGTACAGCATAAAGAGTCAAAATAGGAATTAGAAAGTTCACAATTTAATTAGTTTTTCGGATGCAAGCGTACAAGGTCAGCCGCAGTGCGGGCCAGACGTGCAGACGGCAGTATCGATCGCATCCCGCAGTCGTCTGCCCCCACCTTTATATTACGCGACCGTGCGGGATAACACTAAATGTGCACCAGGCTTTATTTAAGCTACGCGCTCGTTAAATGGCGTTCGTTATGCTTTAAATAGCCCCTTAGTTATTTTACCCGAAGTTTGCTCCTGGGAAGAGCTTTCGCGTTTTATTTGCGTTAAAAGAGAGAATAAAAAGCGCTTTAACGGGTTTAGTAATAAGGGGCCAGTATACCGGTATACTTTTGCTTAAAAGCTAGATAAAACTGTAATCAAGCCCTATGGTTAGGTATTTGATATTTTTAAGTTTTTAAATGGAGAATAAATATATCTCGATTTTACTTTAAAATACTCGAGTCAAAAAAATACTATATGAAGACCAGTGAATCATTGCATTACCTACCTCAAATGGATAAACTTTACTGTTCGGGCTCACAATAGCTCCCGTGCCGCGGAGGCGCACGTGCGGCGTCATTCACTCAACCCTTTTTGACACAACTGTCAGTGCCAAGACTCTGACAGCACCAGTTTGGCATACCGTTCATATAACCTAAAAAATGTTTTTCGAAAGACGGCCACGACTTTTTTATTGAAAACTAGTGGCCGACCGCGGCTTCGCTCGCCCGTTACGGTACCACCCCGTTTCCGTTGCTTCTTCGGGATAAAAAGTATCCTATGTCCTTCTCCCGGTTCTAAGCTACCTCCCCACTAATTTTCTGCCAAATCGGTTCCGCCGTTCATGAGTTATAAATAGTGTAACTAACACGACTTTCTTTCATAAATATAGATTAAACAAATTCCCAAAATTGGAGTAAGTATTCACACATTCCGCAAGTAACATCTAGTATCACACAGAAATGCAAATGCACAAGCATTATTATCAGAATGGTATTTCATAAAATATTATGCAATCCAAAAGTCGTAACGTGAGCTATAAACTAACTTGCACGGCGTATCCAAGGGGTTGGTATGGCGCAGGGGTGGCTGTCAAGGTCGGATTTACTCCCTTTACTACGGCTTAAAGCTACGTTCAAAACGACGCCACTTTAAAACGACTGCAAGTGTAGAAATACGATTTTACGAAATTTAACAACTTTAGTTGGCGCTTTACGGCTGAGACGCAACTTTTTTGTTTGTTTGTAAAATTAGCTGATGGAAGAAGCATATGACCCCTGACCCTGACCTGATGTTAAGTAGTAATCATCGCCTATAACAAAGCATTGCCTCGTAGTTCACGCACGTCAGGAACATGCCCTATGATGCACTGCCCTGCGTCCATCAACTTGAGGCTTACAGATGTTCAGCCTCACGTGCCAGTAACGTCCTTCACACCGAAACATAGCAAATACTGCTACACGGCAGAAATATAGGCATGGTGGTAGTACTTCCGCTGAAGAGCTCTTCACAAAGAGCTCTAATACTAAAAGCTTATGAACCGTTTGTTATTTAAGCGTATACCTACGAGTATCAACTAATGGAACGGTAGCGTCAAATTACCTATCGACTTGATACAAAAATGAGACCAATGACTGAAGGACCGCTAAGTGACATTGATTCTGAATTAATCGGAAAAAAAGTTGAACAGTGGTCAAAAATACCAAACGAAATAAAAGTTCTGGTAATAAAATAGTATAAAGATTATTAAAATGATAATACTTTTTAAACTTTCGCGATCATGACACATATTGTAACGATTAATCGGGTATTCATCGCGTATATTACCTTAACGTCGGGAAAATCAATTAAATAAGGTAATATACGTGATAAATACATGTGTAATAGTTTCAGAATGACTAAAATTATGATGATTTCGAATCAATCAGTTTGTAAGTAAAAGTTGACTGAAAGTATCTATATTATTCTCACGCTGCCGGTTTTCAATTTGTTTGAAATTATAAGTGCTTATAGTTTACGTTTTTATGACGAAGGATGACAGTTTGCCTAGCTTCACCATGTTTTTATGACTAGTCGTTCTGTAGTAAAATAGTTTAATTAATCTGGAAAGTTAAGTTTAGGCAAATGGCGTAAATAGAGTCAAAACTAATTTCATAGTGTTTGTTTTCTAGTTAAATTTTAAAAAGTTTTAAATACTTATTTGAATCGCGAAATAAAACAAAATCAAAAACATCTCTAGAAAAAATATAATTGACTTTAAATTATAATAAATAATAGATTTTACTACTATATACATGCACACCTCAATTATTACCATTTTTGTTGGATTTCCTGAACACATTATTCAATTCGCTCGTCAAAAATCAGGGCCGTTATACAACAAACGGTCAAACCACAATTTGACAGTGTCAAGTGACATCCCAATGACAGCTTGTCAGTCACTTGGCCTTGTCAACCCTTCTCTATGTCACGTGTTTAGCTTAGTAAAGTAACACGCGATGAGTATTTGAATAGTATACTCGTACAAAAAATACAGTTATAGATAAAAGTAGCCATTTGTGAATTATAATGTTAACGAGACACACGCAACATACATTTGACGGTTTCTCTGATTTTTTGACTGGCCTCTCAGTTGGCAGTAGCTCTTCCTTCTGTGCCGTAGGTCGTGGGTTCGATCCCTGCCGAGAATAAATATTTATGTGCTGCACATAGATGTTTGTTCTCTGTCTTGGGATGTACCTATGTATTTACAAAAGAAGAGAAGAAAGGTAAAGTTTTGTTGAATGAAGTGTTACACTTATTTTATTTGTTTTAATGAGAGTATTCTGAATCCGCAATTAGAATCGCTTATTTTAATTCCAATGCATGTCTGGTATATATTTGAGGTCACAGCACAGTACACATCTTAGTCCCAAGGGGTCTTATTAATAATCCTGGCGTAGCGTTGGACTAGTTAATCCGTGTTTTGTCTCTTGCATTGACATGCAATTGTCAACTCGAACAAATGTGACAAAACACGGATTAACTAGTCCAACGCTACGCCAGGATTATTAATAAGGCCCTATGTGTTTTTTTCAGTTGTGGTATATGCAAAATTACAGACATAAATTAAATGTCACCATGCGAAGTTTTTAAGCTCTACCTACTAATGCCGTATATTTACGCATTTCACGTCACTGTCTTCCGCATATTAAGCACGCCAAGCACTCCGTCAATGACAAGTCATCTTGACAGCAGTGACAAGTCATCTTAACGCTGACTATTTCATAGAAATACCGCTTTTTGTCAACATGGTATAGTCAGCGACAAAATCAGATTAACATTATGATTTAAAACGATAAGAATAGTTTGCTTGGTTTTATACTTAAGTTGTAGTTTCATAAATTTGAATATTGACCTTAATTTTTGACAGAATTTACGTACTTATCTACTTTTACCGCTGATTGTACAATGTCCAAAGCTTATCTCACTGTCAACGAGGTTAGCAATTACCTACTTTGGTCGTCAAACTTAGGAAAGTTTAAATGTTTTGACAGCTTCTGCAATTTTTTGAAGGTTATAAAATTACGTAATAAGATGTGTGTAAGCTATTATTAATTTATTATCCTACAAGTTATATTGTTTGTTCATATAGTATCAAATCATTTTATTTACAAATTGTGGATACTTCCAACTTTGCCAAAAGGGGGAGGTCAGGCGGGTTTTAACTGTTTTAGTTTTTACTACTATCAGCATTCCCGGAGAGCCACTACTTTTTTTTATTTTCTGACCAAAATTATTTTTATTTAATTTTATTGCGGTTGACTGTACCAACTTAAATAAATTCCTTAAATATTCAGTAGTCATAAAACACATCTACGATGGACTTGCCCCTGCTAGGTATTATGCAATTTGATGGGCGGCAGAGGTAGCCGCCCATCATCAAAGTAATTTACAGGTTCCGGCATTTCCTCATAAAATAAATACATTATTATAGACAATTCACGCAACACTATCTAGCCCCAAACTAAGCAGAGCTTGTACTATGAGATCCATATAGCTGATATAGTACTTATATGCATTTTTTATAAATACTTTGAATGCAAAATACCAACCACAGACAGAGAACAAACATCTGTGTCATCACACAAATATTTGTTCTCGGTGGGGATCGAACCCACGCCCTCCAGCGGAGACAGCAGAGCTACTACCAACTGAGCTAGGAGGGCTGTCATCAAAAATATACATAGAAAGCTTGTCCAGCATTAAAATAAAATATTACCCAGGGAATTAGATATTATCTCGAGATGGAGCATAGTTGTCCCTCGAAGCCTTATTCTAATGGGATTCGATTTGAGTGATACGCACCGGTGAAAGTAAGAGGACAGCACATCAACTCAGCCTCAGGCTTTGACATGGTCTTGGCCATGAGCGAACCGTAACACTTAGTTAGTTTTCCAAGCTCGGTCCCATGCAACTGGCCCCATCTTCCGATCCTAAGGTCGTAGGTTCAAATCCAGTCGTGTACTAATGAGTTTTATTGTAGAAAATGTATGTGCATTATGCCAGTACTCTCAACCGTCGAAAGAGCCCGGCATATCAGTGAATGTAAAAATTTCAAAAAATGTGTTCGAGTGCATGTAAGGAGCCTCTCTGAAGCACACTTAAAACCCTTCCACCACACTGGTTTGAAAGAACCAGTAACACGATGAGAAGAAGAGTTTAAATTTTGTTTATTTTGGACTTAGTTATCGCTAACCTCTCCTAACTTGATCCAATGTCGTCGTTACAAGCATTTCCCTATACAAGGACTTATCTAAGAAAATCTACGAAGCTTCACTCTGGTTAAAGTGTCTCTATTTACGTAAATAGTTAAATGCTTGCGAGAACTTGCCTCTATAATACAATATGATATATTATAATATATATAGTGATATGATGAATATAATATCAGCATTAGGCCCAAAACGATGGCGGGACGAGCTGGACGCCTTTGCCCAGCAGTGGGATGATTTTGGCTAATAGTAATAGTTATTAAACTAAGATGTACGTTATTGCATAACTTTATCGTTTATGGGACGATTTAATTTATGAGATTATAGAAAATTCATCAAAAACGATTCAGCAGTTCGTCCATAAAGTCGGTTTCTCAAGTTTTTAAAACTTATGTTATATTTTTCTTACAGGATTTTCATAAACATCATTTTAAAATATTCAAAGTAACTTTGGAAAATAATAATTGCCGATTCTCTTTTTGAGTACCTATTCATATTACTAAGAGAAAATAGACTCTGGTTCTATATCTCTGTTTACGTAGATGAATACATCCTCATCAGGTGTCAACTGAAGTTTTGCACTGAAATCAGATATCTCCTTTACTGTATTTGGTCACAGTTGGGTAAATTACAAAATACTAAGAAGCTACTCAAAAATTAAAGTAAAAACGGTTGCTTATAGCGGCCACATGCAGATGTAACCCAGAAAATGGGAGTTCCGCAACTAAAACAAAACCTTTTACTAATACTACTAGTAATCTTAAGTGGAGTTGGGCAGGACACCTTGCTAGACGTGGTGATGGTCGGTGGAGTAAGGCCGAATGGTGGCCGAAGTCGGGCCGAAGAAATCTTGGACGTCCGAAAGCGCGATGGGTCGACGACATCGTGAAGGTTGCAGGAAACACCTGGACAAGAGACGCGCAGGACAGGGGAGGCTGATGGCAAAATATGAAGGAGGCCTATACCCAGCAGTGGGTGATACCGGGCTGAAATGATGATGATGAATACTACTAGGAACACACTACCCTGCAGAAACCTAGCCGTAGCCGCAAAAATATTAATCCAGTTGTATCACAAGGATCACTTTGAGACGTCTTAAAGCTAGGTGAGTATAGGAACTAGTTCCACGCGACTAAGCCTAGTTGCCTGTTCTTCTAAAATGTAGTTCTTTATTTTATTCATTTAATGTTTCATTATAATAGTTTATGTAAATAATGTATACTCTATTGTAAATAAGAAACAACTTTTAATTGAAAAAAAAAATAACGATGAACAATAATAATAATTTTATTAGTAATATTAAAACAACTTTCATAAGTGGGGACAAATCCATTGCTATATGGTCAAAAATTTCACGACAAAGGTGTGTCCTACTCACACTTGTCAACACTACTTTTTTAGTATGCGAGCGTGTGACCGTCACGCCCCTGGGTTTATTGGCACAGCTGATCTTATTACGCTTATACCTACTTGGACATATCATACTTTAGTAATGCAAGGCCTATCATATTATTGAGACAAAAACGCTCATTCGTATCCTACTATTATGACTTATCCAATGTTTTTTGATTTAACCTATACTGTCCAACTGCTGGGCAAAGGTCTCCCCCATGATTTTCCATTCCCCAATGTCCTAAGTCCACTCCATCCACTCGGTGTTGAAGGAGTCTAGGTCGTCTAGCCAGCGTTATCTCGGGCGGCCTCGGCATCTTATCTTTTTATATTTTTTGTTGTGGTCCAAACGCCCCAACATTATTTGATCTATTATGTAAAATAAACCATAAATATTATTAAGAACAGTTTAGAAGTTTTTGCCTGCTTTCTAAGCTTATTCGCTCGAAAATCGAACTTCTTGATTTATCTAGCTATCATCTAGTTACAAAGTCATTGTATGAAATCAACTCTCTGACTTTTTCCGAACTCTCTGGCATTTTCTGTGCGATTATTTTACCATTAATTATTAATTCACCAGTTTCTTGTTAAAACGGCAGAGTCTGACGGTAGCTGCTTTATAAGACCAGGGCCTTAATCTGGAACCGGCCTCAACTTTCGCTCCTTCCCCGAGAGTTTGATACTCTGTTTGTTACCTCGAGAGTATACGACGTAGCTAATTGACAGACCGTTTGAATAACCCTTAACATCACTTGATAATACATCGAATTGCTGACGCTTGTACATATATAAAAACTCCTAATAGTCACATACACATCTGGACATTTCCCTACCAAAATGCTGCGTGACGCGCGAAGAGATCAGTTTATTCTACAAGTATATGAAACTTCTATGGCGTTCGGGTTCCCATCAGATAATCCTTTACTTTATTTAACTCTGGATTCTGTATTAAACATGATGAAAAAATGTTTAAGCGCTCTGGAGATAAAAACGTTTAACCCCAGTATTTTTTTGGATAATTCGTCTCCAGTACTATAGAGAATCCTCAAATTTTGTGTAATTAGAGAAAATAAACTGACTCTTTTTCTTTTTGAAAATAACTCTACAGGCAAAGTTTTAAATGAAGCCAAGTAAAAACCCTGGTAAATGAGCTGTGATTCAACGAGCTCTTTTGTGTGAATAATAATTCTCCGTTCTATTGTTCACCTATTTTAATTACGAGATGGGGGCAGATCTAGATTTGCATACAGACGGAAACAATATTAAATCATTGGTGTTTTTAGAGCTCTGTAATAATGATTCCAAAACTCCTCTGAAACCACCTGTAAAAACTATGCATATCTATATATATAAATCTTTCGTGTCACAATTTGGAACGCGATAAACTCCGAAACTACTGAACGGATTTCGATATAATTTTGCAACTGCCTAAAATATGGCCGGACTTAAAAGATAGGATAGTTTATATTCAATATTTAGGTGTTATTAATTTATAAGGGGCAAAAGTTTCGAAATCTATGTCTATCCCTTTCTATCACGTAGGGACTTATATATGTCTATCCCTTTCTATCGCTTAGGGATTTTTCAGAAAATTCTCGACTTTGACGAGAACAGAATGCACATAGACGCTCTAGAATGATCTGGAATAATCAAATTTAAAGTCGGTTAGCATCCGGAATGCTCCCACCCAAACGTTAGTAATCCAGAGTTATCTAGAATACTCAAATATACCCATGCAAACGGTTCTGAATTCTAGATTTGGACAAAATGTTCTAGAAAATAGTGCTCCTAAACGTTATAGAATGTTCTTTCATCATCATCATCAATTGATATCAGTCCACTGCTGGACGTAGGTTCACCTTGAGTAACATAGGCTATATTTATGTGTTTAAAAAATAAATGTCCACCCGTGCGAAGCCGGGACAGGCAGCTAGTATATTTATAAATTATATTTATTTTGTTGTTCAAAAACCAATCAGAATCAATTACTCAATAAAAACTTATTCCGCACCAATCTGCCTGCCAATGTGAGGTTATGGTTACTTAAGCCCTCAAATGATTAGCAAATCAATGGAGAACGCCCATGTCACCCAAATCACAATGCACTTTTTTAGACTGATATTATTAACGATGGTTGGTTCAAATTGGCAATTAAACTCTCGCAACGGAACAACTTCTACGAAACCTTATCTTGTACGTGTGAAACTCGTTCTTGGCCGATTTGTAAGCCTTGATGGTGCAGGATTGCGATTTGAATGGAGTGTTTCCGTACTGTTGTTATGTATTTACTGATTGTCTAGACTTCTTTGCAAGTTTTAGTATTGTTAATTGCTTCGTTCCGCTTCCGAATCGGTAATTTATTTACATACAAACAAATTTACATGAAAAGGGGGAGAGAAATACTTTTGAGGAAAACTTCTCTAGTTACCTGGCCTAGCTGTATCGTTGCATAAAAACAGGTCATCGACCTATCCCATCAGCGTCGTAAAGAACTTGACATATCATTGAACGACATAACAATGAACAAAGACTCAGAACAACACTCCTCAGAGTTGAGTAATGTTGATGAAAGCAAAAACAGGCCATTCATACAAACATACTCCGTTTCATTCAACAAAATCAGCGCATACAATGAACGAACACCCAAGTCTAGAGACAGTGAATGACATAGGTGACTACAAACTACTTGACGATTCAAATCATGGATTCGATGCAGATACAAGCGCATTAGTATGGAAATTGGACAGTCGTGAGATCGAATAAATCATTAGTAAAAGAAGCGATAGATGGACCAATTTTACTAAAATGATGGTACCCACAGAACATTCTACGAAATAAAGGATTAGAAGCATTAATTTAGAAGAGAATAACAGAAATACTGGCGATTCAAACACTTAATTCAATGCATATTACTTTATTTCTTACGAATATGGTAAATACATACAAAGGAAAGAAGCAATGTATGCTGTTAACTGAAAAACAAACGGAGAAAGGGAAAGGGCAGTAAAGGAGCTCGCCAATCCGAGTGGAACTAATGGCAATACTCCGATACAATGCATCGTTACTATAGAACTGCTATCAACTCTGTGGTTACTTTCTGTGAGATCTAATCAGAACATAACGTATTATGGTAGAGTGTGTTGACAGAGTAAATATATGGATAGATTCAATGGAGATAGATACGAAAGAGAAATTACAACACCGCAAAAAGGAAGACATTTTTCAGCGATATAAACTGATTTCTGCCAAATTCGTGATACGGCTAATGATGGAGCAAGACATAATCTTCTCTTCTGCTCCGAAGTAATAGAGTGCAGACTGCATACGAAAAACTAACTGTTTCCCTCTTAAGAACAGTTTTTCTCATATGAACTGTGAGGATTAATCCACATGGCTCCCCATACAAACCGAGAATTTCAAGCTTCCAAATAATGGACTCGATCCTAATGAAAATTCATTACACTAAAATTCATTAGAAGTTCGTGTGGGAATTCGTGACAAAGAAAAACCACAATCACTGAAGCCGCGGGAAAGAGCTGAATATTGGCGATAATAATAAACCAAATAAACCAAAAAGATAAATTGGAAGGAGAAAGCAACATCATTATAGCAAACAATGGACATGTGAATTAGATTATTGCTACTGATAACGGCATCGGTGTGAACCAAAGAGTGAAAATAAAAGGCGTCAAAAGCAGCTTGATTTAAATTGCACAAATGTTTCATTTCGCTATGCAGTATGAACGTTCTGGAAAACACAATAATAACATTTTGAACGATGTAACCAAACCAAAACCACAAACGATAGAACACTGTGTAATACATGATTTATTATAAGACTCCGAAGAATATAACAATTTATGAATTACTTACGATTATTATAATACCAATACCACATGGGTCCTATTTTGTCCAGCTGTGGACTTATTAAGGTTTATGACGATTATTAAAATAATGAAAATACTGAAAGCTTTCATTATTTGGATCATCTTTCATGAAATGATGGCTAGATGAATGACTCCAAGGCACCATGGAGCGACCTTGATATTGAAATCGCGACAGCCAAAAATGAAAGTGAAACAGATTTCTTTTCTCTTTTAATGGTTGCGTCTACGATGACTTAACAATTTGAACTAATGATTTAAAGTTGACAAATTGCTTTAAATTGTGAACCTATAGTGGACTCATCATTAAAAATAACAAAAAAAAGGAACTCAGCCGTTGAATATAATTTCAATTAAGATTCCAAAATGAGATAACTGCATGGTGATCTAGAATCAGTGTCGATAAAATTGTGATTTGAAATCTGGTTTTGTATGGAATGCATTGGATAAAACTTATGTTTGGTATAGCTCTTAAGAATCCAGAGTATCTGGATAATATATATAATAATAAGATATCTGATGAAATATTTATATTTCATGAGTCGTGCGAAAATATTTCTTTTGTATTCTGGTCAATTCGGTTTTGCAGTTTTTATATTTTTTCTTAATTTGAAGGTCAAGTTAGATGGAATCTAGAGATCAATAAAATATTTTATTTTATGGACCTATGCTTTAAAGATTCAAATGTTTGGCATGCCAAATTAAATTAACATTTAATAGCCACGAAAAAGATAAAATCTTCGTTTTATTGTTTAGAGATTTTTAGAGTTTATCGCAAAAAATCTACGCAAACAGACGAACTTGCATTTTATAAACACGCAATGTGTTTCGCAACATTTTATAATCAGTCAATAATCACTACCTAATATATCATTGGCGTTGTCTGAAGTGGCTCTACTCAAGAAATCATTATCGGTGCTTGAATCAAAATGAAAACAATCGTCATTGTCTACCTCATTAGTGCTTTCATGTCGGATGGCCTTGTGATCCGTTAGCTCATTGCCTCTAGACTTTAAAAACAGGTCAATAACAATACAATACAATGCTAAATGAATTGCCAAAACTTGAAAAAAGATAATTATGTCTATTTTTAACCCCTCTTAGTGTTAAATCTGCAAGTATCCTCGATTATTTGAAGACGTCTAGTCAGTAACTACCTAACTACGTCCAATTATTACAAACCTGATTGCAAAATACCTACATTTAGCAATATTTGGTATTCTATGTGACGTTCTAAGACTTGCAAAGGCGCTGCCTTTACTCACCCATTCAGAAATTCAAATATGTATTTATTTACGAAAAAGAGTAATTCTAGCAGATATCTGGTTCCCATAATCCAAGCTTTTTTATTGACGCCTGTTGTCTACATCTGCTATTTTATGTTTTACTTACCCTTGAGATACTACGAAGGTCAAATCTTTAGGTCAATTTTCAAAATGCCGAAACAAATCAATAAGTGCAATTTTTAACCCTTGTTTTGTGTCGCAACGCTGTTCTGGGTCAATCATTTTCATAATTAGCTTTAAAGTAATCACTGACTGACCCTGTACCGTTTAAAGTCATAATGCCTACGTTTTTGGTGATAAATGACCCCAGTCTCATTAAATAGTTTTTTTGGGCTGCATTAAAATTCAAATTGTCTCCTTATTAAAGTTAATAAGGATCTAGCGCCATCTATTTTTGGTAAGTGTACCTTCTAAGGGGCTTTTATGGCACAGGATACATTATTGTCTGTCAGAATCCACAAAATGTAATAGACAAGTATTAAATTGCATCAATTGATGTCTCAAAATGGTATTTGAACTCCGTAAAAGTATTTCAAGATCGTTAACATAAACCTTTGAATATAATGTGTAGCAATTTTTTGAGTAAATTACTTTTTAGCATCTTTTTCTTCCTCTTTCTTTTTCTTTCTTCGTTCAATATGAACTTAGTATGACGCTCTGTATGTAATGTTCACTAATTAAAGTCAGTATGCAGTTTCACAGTTCTCGCTATGCAGTAATCACGTGACCCGAAACGGTAATGTTTAAGTAAAGAATGATGACTGCTCCTGCCCTTTCGCCCTCATTCACAAGTATTTCGGTCAGGGAGGTGTTAATCAAGTTGCCGTAGAACAAAGTTACTGATTAAGGTCATTATCCACTGAAGCAATTGCAACATGATTACAAGACTCATTTCAAACCAGTTCTCAGCTGACGATCCACGTGACTATTAAGCTAAGAAAGAATTTCTATGAATTTTCAGCCAGCAGCATAGTTCTAAGAAGGTAGATAGAACGCACACAGGAGGTTACTGAATTAGAACTCCTGAAACTAGCAATGCGTCATAAAGCCACACACAATGAATCTTTAGTCGACAGTCTCCTTATATCTTAAACAAAACATAATTGGAAGGGAAAAGGCTGGGAACAATACCGCGGAGTGCATTCACAATTAGCAACTAATATTACCATGATCCAAATTGCATGAATGGCGCATGGAGAAAGGTCAAAGGAATTGTTTACGCCATTGGCTCTATTTGTAGAACTAATGAGACGAACAATTATGATAATTGTTCTGACAGCGAAGGTTTTGTTCGCGTCAAACTAATAATCTTAACCATTTATGTTCCATTCAACAAACATGTGAGACAGAAAAGTTGCTCAAGATGCTGTATAAATCAAAACTAATGTAAAGGTAGAACAATCGCAAATTTTCAACGATAATAAATAGTGTGGAGATTCCACACAACACTATCTAGCCCTATCTAGCTACACACGCAACACAAACCAGAATCATGGTAGTTTCAAAAATTGTATTGTTCTACTAGAATCGAATACAAACGGCATATAGTTCGGAGAAACGAAGGTCGTTGGGGCAGAAAGATTAGCTGGTGAAGACCACGCACCGAATAAGGCAGCGTAGGACGACCACCCACTAGCTGTAAAGACGACCTAGTAAATGTTGCTAGGAGTCCTTGGGATAACTTGGATACCGCACAAGATCAGATGCTCTAAAAATAAATGGAACAGACTCATGTGTGAATGTCTTAAGCTGAAATGATGATAATGATAACAGCAACTAAGAAGAGAAACGAAAATGATAGAACCGAACCAATTACTTCTAATGATGACAAAGTAACATGAAGACCAGTAATGGCAAACACTGCAGATGGGCTTGTAATTTTTCAATTTAACACTTTCTCCAATTAAGTAGAAAATGTATTAACCGATTTGAAGTTACCGAACAGAAAATATTCTGTGAGATGATATTTTGCAAATATTAAAGTAACGTCTATTATCAATGATACTAATAGGCGTTATTTGAATTTGCAAAGTAATTTGAAGTGTAGCCTAGGACGCAAGCTAGTGTACTAATAATTCTATAGCAATGCCTAAATTCGAAAGTAGGTTTTGCAACATAACATTTGCGTGAAGGTAACGTGATCAATATTAAATAGAGAGTGCATTAGATTCTATATTAAGAGCTAATGAGGTACCAACTTAAATATTAGTTCTAATGAGCGCGATGATCTTATATATCAAACACTGATAAGAAAACAAAATAGAAGGTTACTTACAGATGTGCCAAGGCTTTTTGGACAATTTGACGAAGCATGATCTCAGACGCTGTAATAATAACCTAGTCCCTAGTAATAAAGTTGACATTAGTTACGCAACATGTTTACTCATAGTTAAATACTACTAGCGTGCAAATACTACTAACAAATACGTCTAAGCAAGGTCAGTCAATACTAATACCGATTGAATCCTTAATTTGAACGCAAATATTAATATCTGTTTTAGTTTCAACACTTTTATGACCGGTTCGATGGCATCATAGGAAGTCAAATTATCTTTTCATCATTTCCATTCAGAAATATATGTAAATTTTAATAAACTATCAAAGCATTAGTAGTCTTTTGTACATTTTGTAAATATTTTTTTAATTTTAAGTTACTTTTTCTTCTTCCTGCCCTTTTCCCACTTTATGTAGGGTCAGCAAAACATGTTCTCCTCGTCCATTCTCCTCTATCAGCCGTCATCTCTGTATTCACTTCTTTCTTATCCATTTGATCTTTCACACTGTTCATGCATCTATTAATTATATTTATTATTATTATAAATTGTTAATATAGTACGGAACAAACGTTAGTTTTTCGGTTTGTGTCCAATCTTTCTCATAACCTTGGCCCTTTTGTACTGATATGTGTTTTTAGCATATTTCAGGTAGGTAAGGTTCTTGATGTATCACTTCAAAGTTAGCAGACTTGTGTAATATTTGCCAATAAGATATCATGTGAAATTCTGCACTTAGCTATCTTACAAAATCTTAGATCGAAGTGATGTACTATAGATACGTTTAGGTGTATATCTCCTGTTCGTTTTAATGGTATTTATGATTAATATGCCCTTCTTTATGTCATATTTTATGATCGTCTGTTAGTAGGTACAAATTCTGCACTTAGCTATCTTACGAAATCTTTAGATCGAAATTATGTACCTATAGATATGTTTAGGTGTATATACATATGTTGTTTGTTTTATGGCATTTATGATTAATATGTCCTTCTTTATGTATACCTATATTTAACGGTCGTCTGTTAGGACAAAAACTACTTGGTTGTCGTACGTATAAAATAAGTTGTTAATCTTTCTTTTTCTCATTGGCTGATGTAACAATGAAGGTTTACACCTACCAATGAAATGTGAGTTATTTGACAGACGACGAGAAAATACCATGCAAGTTATTTTTAGCTCTACATTTTCTGTCTTTCTCCTAAGACATAGACAATCATTTATTTTCGCTACCTATTCACTAGCTCTTCTGAACCAGTGTGGTGAAGGTGCATGCCACTTCAACAGCATGGAAACATTATGGTGGCATTTAGGCTCAGCTGTTGGCCCATTTGTTGTTGTTGTTGGCTCTATCGTTCTTTTCAAGTCCAGTCCATCCCAAGGTTGTCTGGAAGAGATCGCTTTTAGTGATAAGATTGTATTCCACTTTGATGTTTTTGTGTATTCCCTTATTAATTTTATGTGGTGTACAATAAAGATATTCTATCTATCTATCTATCATTCGCCACCACTAACAGATCTCGAATTCAATAACATTTCTTGTATATTTCATTTTCTTTAATCTATGTTATATTTGTAATCCTTAACAAACCTACCTTACCTTTTTACCTTATTTTACTTTGCAGGATTTGCAGGTGTTACGTAGGGTGCAAACACGGGTCTACATTAAATTAGCTTACGTAGATTAGATTAGCGGATTAGTACTATAATATTTGTTATACTCAATTTATGTTTTTGTAATAGTAGGTTTTCAATATTTTATTGTCTGGTGGTAGTTTGAATAAACAATTACTCTTTCCTTCTTTCTTTCTTTTACTTTATCGATCGATCTCGAACGTGAAGATCACATTGCGTAACTGATTATCACATCACATCGACATAATTAGTTGGAGCATGGTACACTATCACGCAAAATCTCTACACACAAATATATTTATCTACATCTCGATACGTATGACTAATATTGTTAATTCCGCTTTCTTACACACGGTAGGTGTCTGATCTGTGTAATTCGTAATCAAAGATGTAATCTTTGTTAACTTACTCAGAGAACCAGAGGCCTCAATCCACTGTTACTTTACAACGTCACGTATAAAGGTAAAAAGTTAGTTAAAAATATAAACTTTTTAAATTAACGCGATCGTGTGATAGGGAAAAAACGGGTATTTATCGCGATTACTTTTATTATTTCCCGACGTTTCGCCCGTGTTGCAACAGCCGTGGTCGCGGGTAGACACCGCGTGGTGGTAGTGGGCGGGTGGTGGAAATTAAAAAATAATCTTTAGAATTTTTAGAATTAGAAATATTACTTTGCAATATCTCAATAAAATTGGTGGTACGTAACAGTTCAGTAGGCAGTGGACTTAATGCGTTTGTATGTTCTAATCGTGATCTTTGTTTCGATTTGACCCTATAATTTGGAACGATGGGTGTATTTTTCGATAATGTCTTTATTGTAGCGTGCTTGCAAATTAGCTCTATACAAAACATACGCATCAGCTATTATGTTTCGTAATCGCAAGTACATCAGTTTCTATCGCTAGCTAGTAGGCGAGTACTCGGATAGGAAGTCTTCTTAGTCGATTCACTCTTGGCGTAGTGATCGTCGTCGTCATGACAGAGCAAGAAGCTTGCTTGACAATTTTCCGCCCCTCTTCTCCTACTGCTGCTGTTCTGGCGGATACGAAGTAAGATATAGATTAAACTTATAGACCCATAATTATATTCTAGATCGCGAACAATAGGTAGATTTTTCTACCATACGTAAACAAATATACATCATCAAAAATCGGTTGTCTGTAAAGTCGGTTTACTGACGATAGTTGAACGTGACAACGTCATACAGCTGTCCACGCGGACGCATCGCTCACTCAATTAGGAGAGAGACAGATGTCGAACGCTGCCGAACGCAGAGGCCGATTGTGCCTCTTTGTGGCTCGTTCCGCGCTCTCGCTTGCGCTTCAAGTCTTAAATGGAACGCCTCAGAGCGCGGTAACGCTGCATGAGTCATGTTTTTTCGTGCGTGCAGCCGGCTCCATCGAATTAAAAGACGTTGTCACGTCAAACATTTTTTGGTGATTGTTTTCAGACGCCAGCAATTTAGGTTAACAAAATATGCAAACAAAAACATCAATAGCCGTGTATCTAATAATTATTTCTCTACAGAAACCGGAATGCAGTTTGTTGAATAATAAATTCTATTAGACAGATATTTACTAAGATTTCAGTTTTAACCACACCTCGAGGCGTTACATTGATCGTATCGAGTAGAATGTCGCCAAAGTAAGTGAATAATGGGCCTTAGACGGTGTTTGTGTTATTCATGGTATTGATTTATTACTTTCAGGACGTATTGATGCATATCTATTTAAAGCGGGTGACAACACTCTTGTTCAAATCGTAGAAATCGACGTCGTCGTAAATTATGTTGCTTGTTTGACTAAAAAAACTAATCTTTTTTATTGATTTTATAGTGTTTTGGAAAATCATTCGTCTCAACAGTCCCTACGAGCTATTCGTCGATTGTGATTAAAATCCGATGACGCGGCGGTCAGCGCAGCCCCGTATCAAGAAAAGGGTTTAAACTTAACAAGACTTATGATAATATTTAGCAAAAGTCTTGTTTGAGCATTGAGGTGGACATTATATTAGTTATAAGTAAGACACACACACAATAAGTTATAAGTAAGCGCCAGTGACAGACAAGGTGAGGAGTATTAGGTATGGGCATGTCATGTGGAGGAATGAAAGTCTATTAGGAGAAAAGTTTTAGATATGGATGTGGATGGTGGTTATAGAAGAGGAGGCAGACCAAGGAAAAGATGGATGAACTGTTTCAAAGATGACATGAGCAAGAAAGGAGTGAACCCTGAGATGAGTGGAAGAAGAAAACCTGTTGTGCCAACCCTATGCAGCGCGGGATAAGGGTAAGAAAATGATGATGACATACACTATGTTGTAACTTAACTTCCGCGAGTGTCATATCTCTTAATAGAAGTAGACATAATTTTTATGTATGAATATCCAGCTAGCATGTTCATTTAAACGTATAAATTACGACAAGCAAACAGGCTGCTTCACACTTTGCTACGGCCTTCAATTTTGTGTATTTGCTTAAGTAAATATTTCGGTACGAGTTGTGCCTCATTGGTTTAGCAAACGTTTTTAAAAGTATGCAAAGTTAAATGTGTAATACCGACCCAGACTTTTATAAAGTTGATTTGAGTGTACACGCAAATTTGATTGTCACAGATATTACATGTCAATTTTAAAAATAGCATATAACAGTAATAAATAAATGTTAAAGACAATCCACACAACACTATCTAGCCCCAAACTAAGCAGAGCTTGTACTATGGGAACCAGATAATTGATATAATATTTTTGTAAATACATACTTAGAAAATAATATAACACCCAGACAGAGAACAAACATCTGTGTGCACCACACAAAATATTTGTTCTAGGTGGGGATCGAACCCACGACGGCTCAGAAGGCAGAGCTACTATCAACTGAGCTGAGAAGCCAGTAAGTGAATTTTTAGGTGGTAGGCAGAGGCAAGAGCGAACACTGTGTTTGGTATAAATATGATATTAATGCAACGGATATAATTTAAGTTCGGGGCGAATTTATTAGCTGATTTATATTGATAAGGCCTAGTTTCCAACACAGATAATGCCTAAAGTGATATCAAAACCAACCAACTTCACAGCCGAAGTGTCAAAATTACATCAAATTATAATTACAACTAGTCACACATGTCATGTCATGTCATCTACTCAACTACTTAGACCACCTTTTGAAATCGTATTGGTTTTGTTGCTGTCGGTATTCAAGGCTGACACTTTAAATGTTGAAGTAATAAAAAATAAAACTACTTTAGTAGCTATATTTGAGTATTACGCCTTTAAAAAGTGAGAGTTTCTCTGACCTGATCGATAAAAAAAGAAAAATAAAGAGAAGGAAGGGTTGCTAGTGAAAAAGGGATTAACTTTAATCTGAACAGTACTGTTTATAAGATCATTCAATGTCGTCAAAGAACGAGAGTACAACGCACGTAGATACAGCATTGGGTTCCTTTCGTGTGAGTCGTCATAGGCCGCTACCGATAGACCTGCGTCATAGCCTAAAACAACTAATTACGTGCCTAACATATTCATACTCTCGTGCAAATGCCCAGAAGTAGACAAAAATCATTAGCGGTCACCAATAAGTAAGCGTCTCCATATTATAAAAACATGTTCTCTCCACAGATATTGCTTGAGTATCAAGATTGATATCTGACAAACAGACGGACATACCGCAATGTCTCTGTAAGTAGCCACTGATTGTATGTGAATCAGGAAATCGTATCAGCCAAGACAGAAAACACCAAAAGCGGCAAAATCGCAAATTGTCAATTTCGCTACCGGGTCGAGATTAATCTGTTCCGCCTTCTTTTACAGTGAAAGTTTTCAGAAATTGACGTACACTTTGAGGTCAGTATTCAATAAGTTCTCTACAAGCATAAAAAGTGATGCTATAGAAGTATAGATACCTATTTTCTCCCCGTGGGCGGGTGCAAATAAAACAACATCAATGGTATGCCGCAATCTGCCACCTAAAGTTTTTTGTTTGGTAATTTGATCATCTGATCAAAATTTTGAAGCAGCGCGACGCACGACTGATTCAACCAGTAATTTTGTTGCGAAAATTTTAGATCAAATTGATATCTTGCTTTTTTGGAAGGGTTTGCTACGGGCGGCTACTCATGTGTTGCCTATCACTATGGAGTTACAGTCGTCAGTGAATACGGTAACAAGTTTACATCAGGTGGGCCGTAACTCAGTTCCTTACTATTGTTTGTGTGCTACCCTCGAATGTATCATGAGATAAAAATGTTGCCAGGGTCCAAACTATCAATTTGATTATGATAACAAATTATGCCCCTCGTTTTAACATCACTTTTCGTAAGAAAAGTAGGTAATATTATATTACATCATAGCTCGATACCTTTTCTAACAGATAAATTGGAGATTTCTTAAAATTATCCAATAGTTTTCAAACTCAGTGCATGTTCGTAACATCACGTAGGTATTATCTAGGAAAGTAAGTAGAGCAATATTCAAGATAACCTTACTATCGGCTTTTTCTAAATATGTCACCTGATTTCTCAATTCATCATTTTTAATATCATTTCCTTGTTGTATTATTTTTGTGTCCATAGGGATTAAGTCGATTTATGTCAGATTTCAGTTAGGTCTATGTATGACGATTGTGATAATTGTATATTTCTTTTTTAACAGAAAAGTCAAGGAAAATTACATGCGTCGTAAAGGTAGCATCGAAATGTGTACAAATCTATTGCATCTATGCAATACATTTGTACACGTTTCGATTCTTGAAATGTCAGAACTAACTGTTTAATCACTAGCAGTTTGTGGTTTCAATTCATCATTCTTTGACAATTTTTAATCTCACTTTCATTTACACAGTAGTTTGTTAAAATATAGCTTGATGCGTAGTGCCCAGACATATTTTGAGATAGATACATAAAGTCCCGTTTAATATCATGTTCATATCATAATTTGAGTTTTCATTAAAATATATTTGGTTGACACTTCAACAGTGTCATCTGCCACAAACCAAGCAAATTGTTTGTGTGAATTGTGAATACAATATTTATTTATAATTTTTTGACAGCATCAAAGTCGAAATTTGTTTTCTAATATTTGGAGAGTAAAATGTAAAATTTAGCAATTGGACTATAAGTTTAAAAAACTAAAGAAACCGACTTCATTGCCAAACGGCTAAACCGATTTTAATGAAATTTTGTTGGGGCAATCTGGACGTAAAAATAACCTTCCAAATAAAAAATTAATTTACTAAATCGGTTCATAAATGACGGAGGCATAAAGTTACAAACATAAAAAAAAATATTAAAAAAAAATGGCATCACCGATTTTAATAAAATTAAAAGGACCAATCTGGAAGCAGTACCTTTCAGATAAATAAATAATTTTTCAAATCGGCTCACAAATGACGAAGTTATGCGGTAACAAACATTAAACAAAAAATACAACCGATTTGAGAACCTCCTCCTTTTTGATTGGAAGTCGGTTAAAACGAAAATCTTGAGTTTCATCTGTTTTGCAATTTGACGAAGAAAATTGTCAATTTCATGCACAAAACCTGATAGCACTATCGCTCACGATAAGTATTGCACGCCGTGACATAAACATAACGTTGAAATTGCAATCTTTAATTCTTTAGCTACAGTGTACACGGCCCTTAAGAAATTTTCTCAAGGCTTTCAGTTATGAAAGAAGAGACTGTACAGAGGCTATTAAAGAAATATAAAAGAATTAAAAAGAGCAGTAAAGGTCTCCAAAAAAGAGCAAAGTTCAGAACTGTATTGAGAAACTACGGATCAGACATTCAAAACAGAGCAGCATTTGTCGAGAGCGAATTCGTACTGTAAAAAAATGAAACTGCTTAGTTTTTGTGGCCTTTTTATATTGCTTTTTGCACATCTGGCCGGAGCGATACACATGGCACTTTCGATCGACACAGACAGCGACCTTTTACTAATAAAATATAAAAGAAATGCGAAAGTTTCGACTTGCTCTACTCAACCACGCAGTCACTGCTGGACTGATTTAGATGAAACTGGGATTATCGATAGATCATGACTTGGAGTATCATGTACTATTAATACATATTACAGGGATAACATGAGCAAAGATACGAGCGAAAGCTTGTTTACTATTAACTCATGCAAATAACTCTATAGAGCCGTAGGTACAAGACGCTATTATGACTCTGTATAAGTTACAATGTTGGTTTAATTTAAAATTATTTCTTAAAATCCGGTTACAATACTTCACTGTTGCAACATTTGAGAACAACTAGATTAATGTTAATTGAAATAGTTATTCCCAGAGCAAAGTTACAATGAAATAAACTATTGAAATTTATTTGAAATTAAAATCCCTGTCGTAATTCTTATTGTTGACCTCAGATGTCGAAAATGATTCTGCTGATTACTCCGACCAGATAATGGTATTGTTTACGTCGCGAACGACACTTTTTGCTTCTTTTGTGCGTTGCAAATTTTAGGCTGTGGTTTCTAAGGTAGCGATCGTAATAAAGCGGCGTAATTAGGGTGGCATAAATTGTTAACGGTTGTCATCTATATTATTTCGGCAGTCACTGACGGCTCTAATTTTCTTAGGAAATCTTACTTACGCACAGTTTTTGTGTCGACAAGGGCGAGGACTGTTTAACAAGCAGTGGACCATGTCTCAAGAACAACAGACATTCGTAAAATAGAGCGGTAAAGCCACTCAGAAATATTACCTAAGAGAATTACAAACCTGAAAAGTTAATTGAAGGATAGCGACTGGGTTAGTAATAAAGCGTTTCTTTTGGAAACCATAACACGTTTAACTTGAACAACTGGCCGTTTTCACTGTCATACTTACAGCAACTTTTAACAGCACTTTTACTTGAAGCCGACCCTCACCGTGGAGCTAAGTCCAGTCCATCCGTGGGTACCGAGTGATCCCAGTCACTGACACTTAACACACCACTCTGAAAATCAAGTTAGCACTTCACAAAAGTCCTGTCTCGACGGGCCCAACTAAACCCGTTCCGGAGGAACCGTATTCCGGTTTTAGAAGGTCACTTTTTGCGAGGAGCGGGCTGGATCTCTGCCTCTACGACTTCCACGGGGCGAGGGTCGAGAGGAGATTGATATGAAAGTTTCGTTTGTAAACTTTTTTCGCGATGTCGGTCGTTCGGCGTCGCGGCGCGGGCGACACAAGCGTCGCGGGCGACAGCACTCTGCAGACTGGCACGCGGTGAAAAAATTCACGAGTGTGCAGTCGAAGCCTCCTCGTCGCGACGTGTTCGCTTGCATGTGTGCGCCGCTTGCAGATTCCTCTACTGCGATGCGAAGGCTGCGGTTGTAGTATCCCCTGCGTTTCCATTGCTGTTCCAACGCGTGGACTGAAAAATATCTTATTAGAGAGCTTTCTATCTGCGCGTGTCTTGTGCTTTTATAAAAGTTCAGCGTGGCATGTGAAAAGTACGTAAGTGCGAGGTATCAGGTTGGTTCATTTATTGTTATGGGCCTGCAGTCGGTGCATGGTGCATAGTTTTCTGAAATTGGCTTTTTATTCACACCGTCTGGGCTGGCGGTTCCCTTGGGAGCGCTAAGCGACGCGGCTGTGAACTTAACGTCGTTATTTTCTTTAGCACGGATGCGCTTTATTAAACTTTATAGTGGGTGTATTAGTAATAAGACGTTATTCATTTCGTTTTCATGTTTGCCGGTAGTGACGAGCTAGCACGAGTTAAAACTCAACGTTTTTTATGATGAGATATTATTTGCATAATTTAAAAAACTGCTAGTTTACTTGACCAAACTCGTGCTCTTGGGGAAAAAAGTGGTAGTGTTTGAGTTTTAAAATATAAAAATGAGTTGTGTGTAAGCTTCTTTTTTTGTTGTTCGTTTTTTTGGAAAAAGTTAAGCATTTTAAGGACAGTTCTAACAGGTCAAATTGAAATATTTGCGTGAGTCAGTAAAAATAATTAAAATTAAAAATTAATCTAGATATTGAATTTCTCGCACGCCCTCATATTTGGCGTCTGTTGTATAGTGAGCTAAAGTACTTTATGTACTAACAAGTATGCTGTAGTGGGTGAGACTAGCGTGATTTCTGATTTACTGACCTGCAGAACTAGGCCGGAAGCCGCCGCCGTGATAAACTTACGTCATATACTTACAGGGTTTTCAGTTTAGAAAGCATTATGTTATAGGCCGACTGGTAGGTAGGTAAATATGAAAATACTTTCAAGCCCATGTGTGTTTATTTATTTGTCAGAACTCCGTCAATTTTCATCTTTTTACTTGGTATTCTAATATTTGTTTCTGAACAATGAAAACTGCTGCGACCCCCTGTCTTGTTCAATTAAAAATAAATAAACTCGAATGTTTATTTCGTTTTTAGTTAGTCCTTCAAATTGCCTGTCATTTTTTAGCGGCTCGCTAAAAGTCTCTTGTCATTATTACTTTCATGTCAACAAATAGAGATGGCAACAGACTTATCAGCATGCTGGGCTTAGTGACAGCTCAATAAAATAATGAAATAATATATTTGCTTCAAATCTAGTACATTTTAGATTTCAAATATAGGTAAATATAGACTATTCAAAAAATATATAGGTAGCTATAGGACTCTTATGAATATGAGCAATTTATAAGTGTTATTAATGTTATTTTGTTTCAATCACACAAGTTTCGGTTACTTTAGAATTAAATAAAAATTTGATAGTCACAAAATATTTTTTATTTTAGCAATTTTCTGTTACTTGAATGACATTAATAATTTTACACAGCTATATTATATAAATATTTGGCACAGCTAAGTAAAATAATGTTATAGGTGTTTCAGAAATACGAATAGCGGTACCACTTGCAAATTACAAAAGTATGACGTGGCCAAATCACCGTTTGCTCTCAGTCTCTAAATACTGATTTACTGACGGTCCAAGGGATTAATGTCAGTAGCAATGACCGGAATCTGTACATAATGGGAATTATCGAATTATGGGATCAGACGCGGTACATGCCAAAACAGTGGTGTTGCAAGCTTTGATTCTAGCACTTCTGACGTTGAAGATTTGGTTAAAAAGTTGATACCTATGATACAAGGTAGCTAGCCAAATACAGTGCCATAATCGTTTTCTTTATTGCAAAAGAAAAGTAAACAGGCTTTTGCAGATTTGCTATTGTAGATGATTTATATAGCGTCAGGGGCAACTGGTGACCCAAGCCATATATACTTGCGAGACGCTAAAGTGCCTGGGACAGGATTTTAGATGGAATAGGCTTCCCTAGTACTTTAACCATCCTGATAGCTTAGTCGGTCCAATCCACAGGAAAGACAAGAAAAACAAGCGTCCCGTAAGGAGCTTCAATAAACACCAGTGGCCGTGATGTTATAAAACAACAATAGATGCAAAGGCCTGTTCGTTTTTTTTAAAGCAAGGTCCATTATGTATCAATTTTGGTAATAAATTTAAAATTTAAATATCTGGTACGAGTCTCTCATAATATGTTCGCTGTCATATTCGCAAAATATCTTCTTCCTCAGCAAAACATGTTCTCCTCCTCCATTCTCCTCTATCGGCCGTCATCTCTGGTTTTTTGTATGATATGTGAGCTTTATAAAAATAATGGCATCATTAATAAATCAGATCCCTTCACTGCGCGGGCCACTGCCGCCGCCGCGCCGTGATGAAATGTTCAAGAAATCACACGCTCCCTTCGCCCGCATCATTAGGGGTGATACAATAAGATAGGCGGGTCTTAGTTGTGGAGCTAATGAACATTTTTGCATAATTATTTGTCGGTACCGTGCCAACCGAGCTAACTGGGAACCCTACCAAATTTGAGGAGGCTAAATATTTGCATACGACAGCAGAAGATTAATTCAGGCTGGTAATTATGAGTATTTTAACCACTCAAAGCCCAGCAGTGGTTATCTTATTATTATATTCCGATTTTCCTCACGAATAAAAATCCTAAAACCCCAGGAAGGTGGTGTGACGACTTGTAGCAGGCAAATACTGGAGGAGAAGAGCCGAAGACTTGCTCAGTGGTGCGATTTGGAAGAGACCTTCGTCCAGCAGTGGACTGATACAGGTTAATGATGATGATGGATTGGACTTAGTGGTGTGTTTTAGGAGAGCCCTAAATCCAGTAGTGGATTTTTTTATTTAGCTGATGGAACAAAAATATGGCCCACTTGATGTTATGTGGTAACCATCACCTATAACAAAGCATTGCTTCGGGTCACGCACGTCAGGAACGTGCCCTACGATGCACTGCCCTGCGTCTATCAACTTGAGTCGCAACAGATGTTCAAGCTCACGTGTCAGTAATTTCACAGCGATGCCGATTCACGGCAGAAAAAGGCATGGTGGTAGTACTTCACCGAACGAGCCCTTCACTAAGATCTCTACTGCAACAAACGACTACTACTTATATAGGTTGATGATGATGTTACATCATTACATCTAGCTCCTAAGTTCTAATTAGTAGAGGGTTGGCCCTGCTCTCGATAGCTCTTGCTTCGATAACCTGACCTGGTATTTGAACTAACTATAAGGTCAGCCTATAAATAGGTGCACTGATCCGGTTTAGCTAAGCCTAAAGAACAAACTTCAGAGTGTAAGTTGAGTTGTTATGGAGGCAAGAAAAATTGGAAGGCAAAAGAGAGAGAGTGGAAGCACTTTGGGAAAGAAAAAATGAAAGAAAACATTTATTTTGGACACAAAACACACATAAACACACACGAGCAGAGTTAGCAAGAAATATAACACATTATAAGTTTCAATTTCATCACATAATTGAGAAGCACTGAACTAAAAGTGCTTGTCATCGTAACTCTGCTTAGTAGTTGCTTATCGAAAAAGTCTGCTTAATTAAATGCTTGTCGTTTAAACGGCCATCTTTAATTGCCTGGCTCTTAGTACCGCCAAAAAGTTCTAGATGTCGCTATTAGAATGTGTACGACGCT
Source organism: Thera obeliscata (assembly GCA_947578465.1). Classification (NCBI taxonomy): domain Eukaryota; kingdom Metazoa; phylum Arthropoda; class Insecta; order Lepidoptera; family Geometridae; genus Thera; species Thera obeliscata. Next base: position 12,212,486 of record OX387912.1, on the reverse strand, counting down.
GAATCGCGCTGACGAAAACACACGGCTCTGCATGACCTCTATCTCTGTGAGCGCTATGGAATAAGCTCATTATCACATCTGGAGAAATCATAGCTAAGTAGTTACGACCAGTACGAGGAGACCCATTCGTTCATTGCAGTCAGAACAACTGGGATTCTGTTGTAACTGGGGTAACCTAATTAAATTTTTGGCAGAGGGACCGAGTGCACCGTTCCCCTTAGAAACTTATTTATCGAGTGAGCGAAGCGAACGAAGATCTTACAAACAACTTGGGCGATTTTGCATTTTATGTGCGTATGTATGTATGTATGTATTTATGTATGTTTGTCCGACGATAACTTTCGAACCGTTTATCCGATCTGCATGAAATTAATAGAATAATAGAAATGATAAGTCGATGGCTTGTACTTGAGAAATTTACTGATAAGTATATGAGTAAAATCGGATGAGGGGTTATTAAGATATGGGGTTTTTTAGGGGTGGAAAAATAAAAAAAGTGACACAAAAAAATCAAGTTACATGTCATATGAAAGAACTTTGTTTGGACATTTCAAAACAGTTTTTTTTTCTAGGACGCTCAGTTTTAGCTATACAAAATAAAAGGTTAAATTAAGATAACCAACAATCCGAGAGCTCCCATCTCTAAGAGTTTCGTTGACATCAAGGTTTTTCTACTGGTCGATCAGTTCGTTTGCTCTTTCTTATTTTTTTTTCTTGAAATAAATTAAGGAGGTACTTATTCGTCATAAAATGGTGAAAGCAACCTGGTCTGATGATGGAGCCAAGGTCTGTCCAACGGAACTCTTCAATCAATTGGCCAATTTAGTTAAAACTTGTCTACCATACAAAGTTAGTGAGGGACAGTCAGAGGCAAGGCCAAACAGTGAATCTAGACAGAAATACTTTCTCGAAATAGATAAAACACAATGCGTGATGGTGGCACATTTTTTTCTGATTACCATCTACCCATATTATATGTATGTATTGAAACTTTTAACAAGCTATTTGACTCGCAGGACACAACAAGTTATAAAATAGACCAATGGCTCAGTAGGAGGAAGTTACCGCGTATGGAGTCCCTCAAGGTAGCATCCTTGGTCCAACATTGTTCCTCGCCTACATTAATGACCTTTGCGACTTGGGGGTTAAAGGCGGTAGAATCTTTACATAAATACGCTGATGATACCGCAATCTTCTTCAGTGGTGACAGCTAGGATGAAGTCTTTGAACTGGCACAGTTGAGCTTTGATAGGGTTAGTGAGTGGCTATCTAGTAATATTCTCACGTTAAATGTATCAAAAACCAAATACTTGAACTTGCTTTCTCTACAAATCATCTTCCTTCGGCTAGCTACTCAGGCCTAGTGGCCTGGTGATATAGGTTCTTACGAACTTACCTCAGGCACCAGTCTTTTACAATGCAGATTGCAGACATACCTAACATTGTTTATAAAAGCCATTAGGAATATAATTCATTAATTATTTTATTATCCATTGTGAAAGAAAATAAATCCTTTTTACTTCAATTTTTACTCATACCTATATGCTTAACTTTTCGGAGCATTTGGGATCGTATCACGAGATCTCAGTTCGGGGCGAACTACTAGTTATAATATAATTTAACCTATACAGTACTTCTTATAATCTCATCATCATCAGCCTGAAAAAGTCCACCGCTCGACATAGAATCCTACACATTTCCAGAAGGAACGATTCTGAGCCCTATCCATCCACCGACTTCCCGCGATATTAGGCAATGTCACCGGTCCATCTGGTGGTTGAATGAGGTACGTTTCATCTTCCGATTCGTGGTCGCCATTAAAGAACCTTTAATCCCCAACAAAGTTCTTAAAAACTAGTTGTTCATAAATTTTCTTATCAATAGGTCACATCATCATCATCATCAGCCTGATGAATGGTGGGTGGGCGCCCTACGCTTCGTCTTCCGGTTCGTGGTCGCCATTCGAGAACCTTTATTCCCCAACGGTTGTCGGTTCTTCGAGCTATATTGGCCTGCCCAGTGCCCATTGCCACTTCAACTTACTAACTCTACGAGCTATGTCGGTGACCTTGGTTCTTCTACGGATATCCTCATTCCTGATTCTATCACGTAGTGAAACTCCCAGCTTAGTAGCTCTCAATCAATAGGTACTTTATGTAAAAAATAGCCAAGTGGTATTGGGGAACCCAATACCTTCCCCTTTTATACGGGAATGCGCTAACTATGGCATCGGATCCTAGCCTCATCGACGAATAACTCATAGGGATATGTCAATCCGGTACTTATATGTGACCGTTGTGTTTAAGGGGCCGGCGGAGGGCGAATTTTCATACAAACGTAATACCCAAATGATTACTAATTTAAGCAGATTTTCACTATATTATTGTATAGTGAAAATTATTTATTATTGTATAGTGTATGTGTTTATTTCATTTGAGGTAAGTACTTTAAAATAAAAACTGTTAAGGAACCTAGATAAATACTATACGAATACAGTTATTACAATCATATAGTGAAAATCTGCCTAAACTAGTAATAATATTGGTATTACGTTTGTATGAAAATTCGCCCTCCGCCGGCCCCTTAATGCTTTGTATTTATGTCAAGTGCATGTAAAGTACCACCTACTGTTAAAAAAACCTTAAAAAATACAAATACTACTATAATATATATTAAATACTATCTACTATATTTTATTCAAAGTTGCGTAAGTACTTATAAATAAAATACGCACAATCTATATATGATTTTAAAAAGCAAGTTTAATTTTGTCTTCTTAAACGTTACCAATTTAGAGGTCTTAATTTCAGACCAGTCCAAGAACTGTATTTAGCGCTCCAAAGATAGCTTTTCAAACAATTACGTCAATTCTTTGCGACATAAAGTTCCCATGACGAAGATTATGTTTGCTTTAGCTATGGTTTTCTTAAATTCGGTGACCGTTAATGACGTCTATAATAATAGCACCTCATAGATGATTATAAGCATTATAACTAGGAAAGAATTAAAAAATCGTTTTGATAGAGTGAAACTCAATTAATTAAAACATAAAAAAATATTTCCCAAATTTTGACATATTTACAAATTCTCAAACTAAGTCATAATTAAGTACATAAATACATATTCTGTGTATAAATAAATGTAACAGTTCATTATACAAATTATGTGTATAAATAAATGACAAATTGAAATTAAATAAAAACCCACACAAAATGTTTCTACCATATAAATTCATTATAACAATACGTTATTATGATGGTGGCCGTTTTACAACAAACTACCGCTAATCGAGTAAAGAATGAGATCTGTAATTTAAGAAAAGCGTAGTTTACGTTATGTTAATTAGTTTGCGACACACGAAGGTTTTGACTTTGGAAACATTTTTGTTATCTATTAATTAAATCTCCTCCTCCTCCGTCGGTCCCTTACTGCTGAGGATCGTGACGACTTTGTAACCATAAATTAAGAAGAACAATAAATATTATAGTACTAATCCGCTAATCTAATCTAAGTAAGTTAATTTAATGTAGACTTGTGTGTGCACCCCACGTAACACCCGCAAATCCTGCAAAGCGAAATAAGGTGTATTAGACACAACAAAAATACCACAAAAAATAAAAAACTTAATAAGATTCGACACGTGTTTCGCCTCTCTACGAAGCATCCTCAGGAAAATAACTCTCTAGCCACTATAAGGACGTGTTGCCTTGTCGAGCGCTGAGCGGAAGTAGTCTTGGTCTTTCTGCTCAGCGCTCGACAAGGCAACACGTCCTAATAGTGCACAGAGAGTCGATTTTCTTAATTTATGTTAAACAATGGAATTCTGCAAAGTCACGCCTGAATCTATTAATTGGCTTTGTAACCTTTGTTACGGTTTCCCTCCACTTACCCTTTTCTTCGGCTTGATGGAGTGCGACGTTAACGGGCATATCCAGGTGGTCTGACACCAGGGGCCTTATTGTCTAACTTGAAATCCATTCCTGGTCCGACCATCTCTTTGGGCTTCGTCCTCTTGGTCTTTTGCCCTCTATCTTGCCCGTTCCAATGAGCCTTTCGAGATTATTTGCACCTCTGCGTCCAATGTGGCCAAAGTATTGTAGTAATACAATCTATTTATGTTTAAAAATGAACATATTTCCTATGGTTACGCCATCACGCGTAAACGGCCGGGCCGATTTTCCGATTTTTTCGGGATAAAAAGTAACGGGAACGAGGCACAACTGGAGTGGAGTGAGCAAAGCCGCGGGCTACCGCTAGTGTTTGATAAATAAAACTTGGTGTTCATTTTCAAATACTATGTAACAACTAATTTCACGATCTTTCAGCCTTTCCTCTCTAGATATCCATTGCAATGATTCGATACTAACTCAATTAAAGTTTACTTATTGTAATACACGAGCCGGTATGCCCGAGCTTTGCTCGGGTTTAAAAAAAATAGTTTTATTATTTGCCAATAGATGTCAGAAAGAGTCGTATCTTTATTGGCTTATTTTTAATTAACAACGCCATCTAGCTTGCAGTTAGTTGCTCACAATCGCCAATAGATGGCAGGAACAGTCGTATATTGAGTTTATGTTTAATTATTGCAAAACACCAACTTCTCGTCATTTTCTAAAAATGAATCCTAGCTAGATCGATTTATCGCCCCCGAAAACCCCTGTATAGTAAATTTCATGAAAATTGTTGGTGCAGTTTCCGAGATCCTAAATATATATATATATATATATATATATATATAAAAGATTTTCTCGTTTAAAGGTATAAGATTTTACTGTAGGTGACTGATGCTTGCGACAAACTAATGTAATTTTCACACAATATAGCTTTCAAACAATTTTCTTTACCCCAGGTTTTGTAGGTGTTAGTCTCACCGCTTCCGCGCGTTCACTACAGCCAACCTTTACTTTAGCAATTATGCAGTTCCTTATTGTTAGTGACAGAAATAGGAAAACTCGCATGATCTCACGATTTTGATCTGATTTATTTAATTCTCACCAACTAACAAAGGTATTTTCAACCCTATAGCTTAAGCCATAAAAGTTGTGTTTGTGGAAAGTCTGATGATGATTTGAAAGCTTTTTGATTGAGGGACAGTTCTCACGAAGCGATGAAATGTCTAATTGGTTACCTTCATGAATGCAATGGGTTTTGAACAGACTAAGATAATTGGGCCCTTGGCTTTAGTCGCCATCTCGATACCCACTATGTTTTAGTTAGCTGGAAGCACAGAGAAATTGCGGATTTTACATTTATACTGTACTGGCCACTAAGAATAAAACTGTCAAATTTACAATGAAACCATTTTGCTTACACATCGCATTCTTCGTTCAAAAACTGCTTGACGATTTCATTCGCTTCGTTAATTTCATTGGTGTGCTATTATAGGGATGTATGGTCGCAAAGCGACAAAGCCATTTCAATAAATAAAAAACAAAAACATTGATTTTGCAAAATTTTAACTTTGCCGAGCTTTTTGGAGCCATGAGATAAGGACTCAGGACGGATCGAGACAATCTTACGAGATGATGTAGGTAGTGCTTAGGACTTTATTTAAATGGGGAGGGTATACCATCCTCTCAAATAGTCGGCTCATAGTCTAATACATAGCATTAAAACAAACTTGTCCGGCACGACAACAACAGGAACTTTCGCTCATTTTCTGTCAGTTTCTACAATAATGTAGACGTCATAATACAGCACGGGCATAATTCAGGTACAACCCGGGTACATTAGTAAGGCGTATCTTGAATGGCGGCCGGCGCCGCGCCTTTGTGCTTCGTTGGGTTGGGAATGGTGGTAGAGCCTTACTACAGGTTAGCTTTCTCAATAATATTTCCATCACAGTTTCACTACCAACCCCTTCTTCAACGACCCATTTTTTCGCGGGTTTCTGTCTGGAACAAGGAGTTTCGTAATAACTGCAAACCAAAGAGTTTCCTTAGTCTATAATGGAGCAAGAAGGTTTGAAACTACTGCACACCAAGAAGGTTCCGAATTCTATAATGGAGCAAGAAGGTTTGAAACAACTGCACACCAAGGAGGTTCCTAATTCTATAATGAAGCAAGGAGGTTTGGAGATGACAGCGCAGCAAGGAGTTTCTTACTTCTATATATAATGGAGCAGAGGTTTGAAAATACTGCCAAACTAAGGAGTTTCCTAAGTCGATAAAAAGTAAAGAGGTTTGAAATTACTGCGCAGCAAGGAGTTGCTTACGTCTATAATATAGTTAGGATGTTCGAAAACAACTGCACAGCAAGGAGATTAATACCACTAAGCCTATAATGGAGCAAGGAGGTTTGAAACTACTGCGCAAAAAAGAGTTTCCTATAAGTTTATGGTAAGGAGTCACTTATTATAAAATGAAATTATCATATGTATTTATTATTATGTGTAAGTATTACCTGCGTGATTTAATGGATACTTATGTCTTATCTTTAAGAGAAGAATTTGTCTGTGAAAAATATGTGTATTGTTCCAAAAATACTTTGAAACAATGACATTGGTCTTGATGCTTACTTATTTATCTGACACGCCATCAATCTATCGGATAAGATATTTTGTTAGTTATCCATTAGAAAAACATGTTGAACTATCACGTAGGCTATTTTCTAGGCAAGCTTGCAACAAAAACCACGGGAAAAAATGCACTTCATCGTATTTTCAGGGTCAAAATCGTAATATTTATTTCATTGTAAAATATAATCATTGTAGGGTGAACTCATCTAACTTCGTGACAAAAGCAATTGATCAATAAAATACCAATAAATTTATTAATTACTTTAATTCAGACTTAGCCTGAGTTTTAATCAGTATTTTATGAGGAATATAGGCACAAATTAATCAAATTTGTTTCTAGAAACCTAAGAGTTATACCAAATTTACCAAAGCAAGTCAACTTGCCTAATTCCGTGGTGACCTCTTTAAGTCCGTGATAGCTACTACTTTAATTCTGATATAACGGAATTATACAAGTTAACTTTATATAAGTTTAATAAAAAAAAACTCTTTATGTTAAACTCCTTCGAAGCTCTGTAAACTGTCATTGTTGAACTCAAAACATTTTCAACGGCGGTTTTGAGATCGAACTCCGAGTATTTTCTGTTCTTCTTGTTGTGGTCATCCATAATATCTGAAATTAAACAAGCAAATTATAATGATAAATACATAGGTACCTGTTTAAATTTAAGCGTCTGGTTAAATTTCCAGCTCGTATTAATAAAACAAATGCTGCGAAATTTTTGGTAATAAAACTACTCACGTAATTACGTGACAAGTACAAAAAAGTGTCACACAATTCCGTGATAGCAAAATATATAATATTGGCTCAAAGTCGACATTTTAATTAAGACAAGATAAAACTAATAAAATAACATCAATCTTATCTACTAAACTCAAAATAAGTCAATTCTTTCAGTTAAAACCACAAATAACTGTACATAACTACTATAATTCTGTGATAGCACAGAAACCACTCAACTGCTAAAACGCTAATATTTATGACGAACAAAATAAGCTCTAACACTAAAACAACGCAGAATTATGACGAACTTTTTACTGCCACATCAAGGGAATATCAATTACAATTCACTTTATTAGAAAGAAGCTAAGAAATCTGTTAAATACTTACATAAATACAGCAAAATTCGCCACCATTTCACAAACACAGCTGAAACCGTTGAGATTGGCGCGCGAACTGACAAAACCGCCAGTTGTTGCTATCTCGCTCACTCGAGCGTCCCCAAACTTTACAGACGAATTTGAGCTTTATTACAGAGGCAAAAGGTTGTATTTAAAGTCCTTGATTTCACTCGTACAGCCCGGTTATAGCGCTCAAACCAAATATCACCGAATTAGGCGAGTCACAGAATTAGATGAGTTCACCCTACTTGGCATAATCAAATCAACAAAAAAATTAACAAATTAAAGTATGGATAATTTGTTTTTAAGTTTTTTCAATCCTGTTATTTATGACGAAAACCGGCTCAATTTAATTTTGAAGGCAGCAAAATAATTATCACTAAAGCCAAAGTCAATGTTTTTTATTCAATGAATCCAAGGATTACTTCGAAACTGTTTGATTACTATGACAAATAGAGTAAATAACAAAAATAAATTATCTGCGGATTCGTTTATATTAATAAGTAACCTAACTTTTGCAATATCGTATACGCACGGTATGAGCAGACTTTTAAAATGTTTCCATAATTTTAAATCAACATCAAATAAAAAAAAAGTTCAGTTGTATTTTTTTTCTGAGCGTTTTTTGTTGCATAACATTTCATATAAGAGTCGATTTGAAATACTTCCAGATTGGTTCCATAGAAATTTGGTGCAGCATCAGTTTAACCACAAAGTCGCTTTCTGAATTTTTTTATTATACATCTTTTCGATATTTTTTTTCTCAACATAACATAATAATAGCGTCCAATAACAATGGCCAGCCTTATCGAACTCTATCAATACTAGCGAACTCTACCAAGCTCGACCAAATACAGCGTCAAGTAAAACATAGCAGATGCAAATGAGTCATTACTTTTCACTCACTTTGTTAGAAGCATACACAATGGTAGTGGTGTAGAAGTCCTGTTCCCATGAAGCCCGTAGCCGGGGGTCAGATCGTGACCGTACCTGACCTTTGTCAACCGCGGCCGAGCAGATATTATGCTTGTTAGACCTCTCGCTATCTGGGCCTCTTGGCAAATTAACTATGTGTTGTTATGAAAGACACGACTCAGATTACTTATAAGTTGAAAGCTAAATTATTATCGCGTGCTAGCTTAAATATTAGTGCTGAGTATGCTTATCTAACTAAGCGATGTGAACCAGGACTCAGTTGGCTAAGAAGAGTGAAGAAGTTCCGTAAATCAGCAATAGATTAGTACAATTACTGCGTTCTAAATAGAATAAGTTCTTACTTTCAGGTCCTTTACTATCAAAGTTTGACTGCCTTCACAGCTCAGTTGGTAGTAGCTCTGCCTTCTGCGCTGGCGGGCGTGGGTTCGATCCCCACCGAGAACAAATATTTGTGTGGTGAACGCAGATGTTTGTTCTCTGTCTGGGTGTTATATTGTATTCTATGTATGTATTTACAAAAAAAAAGTATTTAAGTAATATATAAGCTATCTGGTTCCCATAATACAAGCTCTGCTTAGTTTGGGGCTAGATAGTGTTGTGTGGATTGGCCGCATTATTTATTATTTATTTTAAAGTGATCCTTGCGATCCTAGCGAATAAATACTTTTTTTTTTTTGTACATGTCCTCTATTTCTGTTTTTTTCCTGTGTTTTATATTGTGTGCAATAAAGAATTAAATAAATAATTGATTTTGATTTGTTTGAATACGTCCAGTTTTCTTCGGAATTAGTCATAGAAAGATAGAGGCACTTCAGATATACAATTGTTTTCAGGGTTTCTATCTGCACTGACTCATCGAAGAGACTTTTTCACAGTGCTTCAGCTTGCCATTCAGCGTGGAAATATACCTAATTAAATGAAAAAATAAATAATACCTAGATCGTTTTAACGTATAATAGAAGCCGAACTTGTTTATATGATTTTTCTTCTCTTTGATGACCCAGTCGTTGGTTGACCCCTACGGAATAGCTATCGAAGCCCGACGACTGAAATTTACCAATACGCACGCTTAAACCAAGGTCCCTCAGTCAATGATATTCCTTTATTGTTGGAGAAGAAACCTCGTTTCCTCACTTTTTAATTTCCTAAAGTTTTGAGTATGTTACCACAGAGGTGTGTCTGTAAAAATGACAGCGTGTACCTTGTATCTAAATATAAGTACCCTGAGTGTGACAGCTTACAAAAGCTAGCGTATTAAGTAATACCTGCATAATATAACCTAGATTATTTTATAGAGTAGCTTAGATGTAAATGCCTTTCATGAAATTGCATTCCTATCGACACCTTGGCTTTTTATTGCTTTAGAAAATCTTGTTTAAGACTTAAATGGTAACTTGTCTATAGCCTTATTACGTCGATTGTACTTACTGATAGTTCGGTTATAATTAGAGACGTAAATAATATAAAACTTTTGTTTATATAATATGTTTACTGATAAGATGTAGTCATGAAAAATCATGAACAACAACATTTCAGAGGAAACGAAAAAAAAAACAAAATTGTAGAAAAAATATTATTTTGAAGCAATATTTTTCTGCAAGCAATGTGTTCCCTGGCCGTTGTCAATCTGGTAAATTAGACACAATAATATTTTAGGTAATGAATGCGTAGGAGGAGATAAGTTTTGTGCGCAAAACAAAAGACAGTCTAAATATATATGCAAATGCAAGAGTGGCAAGCAAAGCAAGACTATTAATTAAATCGGAGCGTGCTATAAAACTATAGGCTAGGCAACCAGTACAAACCAAGACCTACCAAAATTTAAAATCAGAACACGTTTCGCACTGGCTGCTTTTATTGATTTTTATCAGAAACAGGATTTGAATTCAACGTTCTAAATTTAAAAATATCTTCGCGCCAATCTTGCACCAATAAGCTGCGTAAAATAAAATTTGTTTTTTAATATTCCAGTATTCCTACACGCGCCAAAATGAGTCACTGAACCAGAGCGAAGTATTTGAATCATTCCTGAAGAATGACTCATGCACTATATTTATCCCTTTTTAGGCTTGCTGAAAATTTTTGGAGATGGTAATAGGATTTTCCGATGAGTAAGATTTTAAGATGAGTATGAGAAAAGATTCGATTTTCTCTGAAAATATTCGAAAGTTTCATCTCAAAGCTTAATTTTCTTAGTAAATTAAATGTTTAAATTAAGGTAGTTGTTTATGGTATAACTTCACGGTAACAACTAGGTCAATTTAGACGCTATGTACCTACTTTGAATGTACATAAAATAGCCAGCGGAAACTATTTACATTTTCACCAATCATCAATTGATTAGAGAAAATTTTAATACACTAAAAAACAGTCTTGTTTTTACTTTTTTATTGATGGCTCACTAGCTCACCCATTAAAATAAGTTTACACTTACATTTAAGTTACTGTTTACTTTCCCATACCGAGTAAATATTTATTAGTTACATTATTTACTTTCATTTAGGTACTTAATTTTCATTTCCCGGAAAGAGAACGGGTTTGATTAAGTTGTTAGATTTTTGATTGGAGATTAGCGTTTAATGACAGAAAGCTGTCATTACGGCATCAGTTTCAAGTTCAATGGCTTGACTACTTGTCGCAGAGAAATACTCAGTACTTACAGGGGGCGGCGGTCGCTATGGCACATACTATTGTAAATAGGCGAACTTAATGCTAATTAGCATTTCTTCTATTTAACCATGGTGTTTTATGGAGTGAGTTGTAGTGCTTTTCAGACAAAAGAGAGAGGAACATGTACAAAACTATAAAACATACATACCTATACCTAATCAATAAAATACATAATTATAATATTCACAATTTTATAGAAGCTTTTAATCTGAACTATGAGTTTTAATAAAAAGCTGTAGTAATTATTTTACAATATCCTAGCCATAATAAGATGTGTATTGTTTGTACCTCCGTATGAAGCCAGTGGGTTTTAGTATTTAGTAAACATTATCGATTTGATAATGATTAAGATAAAGATTTAAACAATTATCTTTAATTTTAATTTATATTTTAATTTATCTTTAAAAAAAAAGATCTAGTTTATAGTTAGTGAGTCATATGTGAAGACAAAATAATCTAACAATTGAATAGTTATGCTCATCCTCATACGTTTGCATTTCTATTTATGAAACTAGTGCCACAGCAACATCCGTGCACTTGCTATCGAGGAAATAACGACCAAGTGGGAGAGAGTTAAAAATAAAACATTCACAATATGGAAACGATTTATGCTATTAAAAGAAAGATGTGATTGCTTTTTCTTAATGATTTGAAATTAGATAAGAAATACTAGTATTGTTATGTCGATATGCCGAAATAATTATGAAGGCAGTCTTTTAATACATTACACGTTCTACGTTTTTAGGCGAAAACAATCGTTGATGTACTCCTCGCTCGCAAATTTTGACCCTTTTTTGGGAAAAGTGTGTACTCAAGGCACCAGAAAAACCAACTTTTGTTTTTTTGTGATCTATGGCGCACGTGACCATAAAAAACAGTAAAATGTTATTGAATAAAAGAATGAACTGGCTATTATCTAATGTTTAAATACATCTAAGTCTATCTACCTACTGAACGAGTAAAACCAAGTTATTATCCTATTATAAGTAAATCTATATAACTAAGGTAATCGACACCCATAACTTAGATATTGGTTATGGAGAGAAACCAATAGCAACATGGCAGGTAGGTCTGGTAAGTCTGGTAGGTGTCTCCATATTCTCAAATAATACGCGACAGGAACACAATGACAGCTTTTATAGCTTTGTTGGTAATAATAGCTCTGCCTTCTGTGTCGTTGGTTGTGGGTTCGATCCCCATCGAGAACAAATATTTGTGTGGTGTACACAGATTATTTTTATATTGTACTGTAAAATAAAATAACATAAGTATTATATCAGCTATCTGGTTCCCATAGTACAAGCTCTGCATATATTTGGGGCTAGATAGTGTTGTATGAATTGTTCTCAATATTTATATTTATTGAATGAACTGTAATTGACTACTTGGAGATTGAAGGACGCAAGTCAGTGTATCGTAGGGCACGTTCCTGACATGCGTGACCTACGAGGGAATGCCTTGTTATAGGCGAAAGTCACCACTTAATATCAGGTGGGACATATGCTTGTTCAATCAGCTAGTTGTCTATTATCTATACTAATATTATCAAGAGGAAATATTTATATTTTTTGAATGTTTGTATGTTTATAATGAATAAACTCAAAAACTACTGCGCCGATTTCAAAAACTTTTCACCATTGGAAAGCTACATTCACCCTGAGTAACATAGGCTATATTTATGTATTTAAAAATATATGTCCACCCGTGCGAAGCCGGGACAGGCAACTAGTAATAAATAAAATATTTTTATCATACATACATAAAATCACGCCTCATTCCCATGGGGGTAGGCAGAGATCACGGATTTCTACTTACTACGATCCTGACACACCTCTTTCGCTTCATTCACTGTCATAACATTCTTCACACATGCTCGTCGGTTTAGGGTACTCCTAACCTGGCCTTTATCTAAAACGTCTGCGATCTGATCGAGATACATGCGCCTAGGTCTTTCCCTTCCATTCACACTCGCCTGATGCAATTGTTTTGTTAATCTCCTTTCATCCATTCTCTCATATGTTTATCATTATGGTTCAATTGAATATGTTCTGTCTTCTTAGTGAATAAGGGGGCTGGTAGGTACTAGGGCGGGTGCGTGCGCGCAAAGAAACGTCCGGGCAAGGCGAACCACTGCCACGCACTTGCAGCTATTGCAGTAACCATCAAGCTGTAAAAAATAAGGAGATATTGTGGACATTCCACACAACACTGTCTAGCCCAATCACACTCACCGTGTGCTTTTTACTGTCGTCAATATTTCCGGAGCATTACAACCTTGGAATTTTCAAGTCAAGAGTGAACAAGTGGATTATAGCTAAGCGTTCTCCACCTTAGGCTGCATTTTCACTTTCCATCAGGTGTGATGGCAGTCAAACGTTTAGCTATTCATAATAAAAAATTAAATAAAAAATAGCTTACACTAAGCATTGCTAATATGGGAACCAGAAAGCTGATAGCATACATAATATGCGTTTTCTTTGTAAATACATACCTCTAAGCATCAATATAACACCCAGACCGAGAACAAACATCTGTGTTTACAACTCAAATATTTTTGGCGGGGATCGAACCCACGCCCTCCTGCGCAGAAGGCAGAGCTACTTACTACCACCTGAGCTGTCAGGCTGAGCTCAGCTGAGAGCTGTCAAGTTGAGCTTAGCTGAGAGCTGTCAAGTTCGCAGTGACCCTTTTCGTTGAGGAGCCAGCTTGGTTATATGCGATTCTAAGCGGTTAGATCATGCACTGGTGGTTTAGTAGTAGCGGCCCTTCCAAACCTAAGGTCTTGGGTTCAAATCCGGTCGTGCACCTGTGAGTGCACTCTATGTGCCCTATGCCCTAGTACTCTCAAACGGTAAAGGCAAACATGTCAAAATAGGCATGTTATAGAACCTAAAAAGATGAACCTGAAAAAATGTGTCAAGTGCACGAAGGAAACAGACATGTTATAGAACCTTATAAAGTTCCAAAACATAGGTCAAGTGCACGAAAGGAGCCACAAAGGCGCACTTAAAACACACACCACACTGGAAAGAACGAGTTTAACAAGAAGATCTTGTATCTTGTTTTGGACTCCTGTGTCCGCAATTACAAAGTCAGTCCATTTTGCGTCAGGACGTGCTGGATAAAGCTGTAGCTGAAACTACTCCCAGAAGCGCAGAAGCTTCCTGTGGGCTTCACAGGGATACGAGAAGAACAAGAAATGTAATTCCATGAAGCCGCTTCCAATAGGCATGAAGACAGTAATCAAGTATCGCCAAAATATTTATCTGATCTAATGAAAAAGGATTCAAAGATTTTGAAAAATGTATTTATATTTATACTCATAATAATGTCGAGATTGACAATTAATTTGATAATATAAATCTACAAAATACAACAATCCGCCATGATAGCTTAAACACCGGTCAGAGCGAATTACGTCACGTTTACGTAAACGTCATTCTGATTTAGTACAAAAGCACCAATGTTTACTGTTGATATACAGAAACGTGACGTAATAACAGACGCCATAACACCAGCGAGCGTTTTGGCGTGAATTTGAAAATTTCAATTTAAATGTACTTTTATTGCACAAAAACCTTAATTTTCTACAGAAATATGATATATTTTAGACATAACAGATACTTCTGAATATGATAGAAGAGATTTTGAAAATTAGTCGTCAGGCCTATTCTCTATATTTGTTTTTGTAAGTTATGGCCACCGTACAAAGCACAGTCACGGACAGGTTTAGTGGGTCGACAGCAAACAACCTGCCCTTATGTGTGTCTGTCTGTCCACGCGTAGAACCACTCTACAGTTACTTTCGATGCTTACTGGAAGGGTAAAAATAGTTCACTGATTGGAGAACTTATCGACTCAATACTATAACAGGACTTAACGATGGACCTCTTTTCGCGTCATTCTTAAAGATCCCGTTGAGTTGACCTGAAAATTTTCTAGGAAAAAACATCATACATCCAATACTCATATATACAATTCAAAATTATTTATCCAGTTGTATCATAAGGATCACTTTGAGCTAAGTGAGTCTAGGTGCCAGTTCCACGCAGCCAAACCTAGAAAAACAGGCAACAAACTACGGCTTGGTTCCTACGACTTCGATGAGTAATAAAATTCTAAGGTAGAAACTATGGTCTGGAAGAAGAGGCGTAGGGTCTCCTATACTCAGAGGACTGACATGTAAAGATCGTAATAAGTCAATGGATGAAGAAGGCTTAAAATCTTTTTTCCTGAACCATGAGACTTTTGCCCAGCTAATGGATGGAAGTGATAAAAAACGAGAGGCCTTTAATAAGCCTGGACATCAGCCTGAAGAAGAGCATTCTTCAGGCTGACAGGTTTATTTCAAGGCCTCTATTCTCTCATTTCCAAAAACAACGATTCCAGGCCCTTTTCTTCCAGCAATCACTACAATGTGTTCGGTCCTATGACTTATCCTACGTTTGGGTTCCTTCGTTGAGAGGGTCTAATGCTGACATTTGTAGACAATCTGTTAGAAAGACTTACGACGTTCTAAATTTTAAGCCCAAAAGCCCAAACACAGCATCTTATCTAAAACAAACAAGAGAAACAAAACTTAAAATCTAAAATGTTTGCACAGATCCATTCACACGTGGTGTGAGTATCAATGACGGACAGGTTAGACCTGTTTTGCCCGTGTTTTGACCGTTTGAAACGAACGAATATTGGAAACCATTGAGAGAACAAGTTTTAGAGATTTTTTATGTTTTTGACTTCACTACTGGTAATTGCATGAGCTCATTTTAGCTCAAAACCGGAGTCAGTCAGTACTTTACCATCAGTCCTTCGTCCCTGGAGATTTGCGAGCTTATTTAATTGTCTATGCAATAATAAGTCACGAAAATAAGTGCCTGTCTGTCTAAATATAAAAAAAACTAGCGGCCGCCCGCGGCTTCACTTGCCCCGTTCTCGTTATACCCTTTTCATATATAGGATACTTCTTATTTATATATCCTGATGAATTTTATTTTTTTGGGGTAAAAAGTATTCTATGTCCGTTTCCAGGTTCTAAGCTACCTCCCAACCAATTTTCAGCCAAATCGGTTCACCCGTTCTTGAGTTATGAATAGTGTGACAAACACGACTTTATTATATATAGATAATCAATTGCACCAGTAGAAACACGAATACAACAAATCATTAAGCTCATAGAAACATTAAGAGAAAAACGAAAGCTTTATTGCAATAAGAATCGTTACGTCGAAAGTCATAATAGGTATGTCCATAGGCCATGTAGCCAGAACTCGGGCATGCGCATTAGTGACAAAGCCAATTTATCAAGCTCCAAATATTTGCCGAAACCATCTAAATATGACATAACTTCAAATTACCATCATTATGATGATAAATGACATGGTATTTATGACCATACGAACAGCTTGGAACTTATTATTTTAAAAGAGCATTAGTAGCTACTCTACCTACCTACTATAGCGTCCCGCAAGTAGGGCTTGAGTAATCACCAGTTGCCCCTGACGCTATATTAATCATCTACAATAGGTGCAAAGGCTTGTTTTACTTGAAACCTCTGTTAACTGAAAATAGGGAACCTTTATTTCAAAGTTGGTAAGTATATTTTTTTGCATCTAAGTTATCGTGGTATTATGATGACATAGATTAGATACCTAATAGGTACGATTGTTTAATACCGTAGAGATGCCAAATGTATTAAACTTTGCTACGCTGTAACATCATCAATCCTTATCATTATGGTACTCAATTATAAAAGTAGTTGTTGAAGTCTTCAGAAACATCTTTCCACTATCCACATCCATCACCTATGAGATAAGAAGAAGCGACTAAAGGGCATGCGCCAGGAGATCACCAGCAGTATCTTCTGAGTACTTAACACTAACAAAGTGTTCACCAATCTGAGCCTGCCAAGCGTGGTTACTACGGCAATCCCACTCAAGTTTGGGAGGAGGGTCCAGCAGTTGACTTGGCTTAAGCTAATGATGACTGCAAATGCCTTAATTTCTCAAGTCTAATCTTTGAGCATGCCTCTGACTTATTTAGTTTCTCATCTAAGAACCTCTGTTCCTCAGGGATCAGAAACTCATACAAGAATGTATACAACCTCATACATTTTCAAAATTTGTTTCCAATATAAGCACGTCAAGGAACCCACATGGAGTGCCTTTCATAATTTTAGAGCTCAAGGGCCATGTAGTTTAAAAAAAAGTTATGTGAGTGAACTTGTTTAGACATGATGTGGATGGGTAAGTAGAGGTAGGCCAAAAAGATGGATGGATTGTGTGAAGGATGACATGGGTGAGAAAGGAGTGACTGCTGAAATATCGGCTAATAGAGGAGAGTGGAGAACGAAAACTTGTTGTGCCGACCGACCGCACATGAAGTAAGATAAGGACAATAAAATGATGAATGAGTGAATTTTTTTGTCCAGTCGACTTTCGTCATGAATTAAATAATTTTCTTACTTTACTTGTGGAAACTGGTGTGCTAAACTTTTCTTTTAAAAATAATAGTTGGAAAAGATAATGGTTACTTCCACGGTGAAAGATGGTGTGGATTTCTCATCAACCGTAATTTGAGAAGAAATAGAAAGTAAACACAATCACACTTGCTTCACTACTTCGCAAATTAAGTTATATCACATACTTCTAGCTGAAGATAGTCAAATTACTGTATTTTGATGCCCGAAGCGTATGGAAATGACCCAGTGCTGTAAGTTTTTCGGCAAAACTAAGACAAAAGGCGAAATAACAATTTCAGCTCTAAATTGAAAATAAAACGCTCTTTATTCAGTGGAATACTATGGATCTTCTTAAAAAGTATTATTGTACGTATATGATCATTAGGACTTTTTAAAATTGCTGTCTTTTTATAAGGCTTCTGTGACGAACCATCTTGCCTGTCTACTGAACAAAATATTTCACTGTTGAAAATCAATTTTAACTTGAAGATTACTTTGTTTCACAAAAAAAGTAACACAAAAAAGTAACACAAAACCCGAATCACAGCTTCGGCTTCGGCTTCGGTCTAACATCAATTGTTGGAACATCACTATACCATCCCATTTAATCATGGGACATTTTTCACCGTCGATGATTGTCGTTTACCGACATGTTATTATACCAAATCAACTTTAGAATAATTGATGGGCAAGTAGGTACTCGTAACTACGGGTAATTGGACATAGTTTGTGTGTGGTTATGAGGTCTCTTAGAAGGTGTGTTCTTCTAAGCTACATTCAACTTAACAACTTAATTTTATAAACATTAAAACCCCTCGATCGAGTTTGTTTTTTATACAACTAGGTGATGGAACAAGCATATGGCCCACATGATGTTAAGCGGTAACCATCACCTATAACAAAGCATTACCTGTTTAGTTCCCTGTTTTAGTAGAAGTATAGAGCTCTTTGTAAAGGGCTCCTCCGGAGAAGTACTACCGCCATGCCTGTTTCTACCGTGAATTACTGCTGTGTTTCGGTTTGAAGAGTGAGGGTGCCGGTGAAATTACTGGCACGTGAGGCTGAACATCTATATGCCTCAAGTTGATGGACGCAGAGCAGTGCATCGTAGGAGACGTTCATGACGTGCCTGACCTACGAGGCAATGCTTTGTTACAGGCGAAGGTTAACAACAGATTTTTTAAGTAAATTAAATTTGAATTAAATAAATTTATTAACTTATTTAAATAAAAAAAAGTACTTATTAACATAAAAAAATATATATAGTTTTTTAAATAAATAATGTATTAAATTATTTATTTTTTATTTAACCTAACAATAGATGCTTATTGTATGCCTGTTCCATCAGCTGGTTGTGTCAAAATAAAATAAGCAGTAACCTACATTCGTATGATACAATTAAAGAGACCATTACATTAAGTAACAGTTGATTGACGGTTTATACATTCACATTGATTTGATATGCTAATTAAATACTTATTCTCTGTGCTTATCTCTTTGTAATTACTTACCAATTACACTTTATATTACACCGTATTGTAACTAAACAAACTCAGATACTTACATCAAAATGAAGACAAAACGCTGATGGTACTAAATTACAAATTATTATTTTACAGCTTTGTAGGTATACGTTTTACCTCATTTTCTTCAGAGTCCGCTATTATGGGGTGAGGTGGTAAGCAGATATTGCGTCAGATATACGGTCCCGTAGGGTAATTGTACCCATAGGTATAGATTGTCAGATTAAAATACTACCGCCTCTACTTTCGATTGACAATAGTACATTTTTACCTGAGTGTTGAAAGTCACGTTTTTTGAGTCCCGAGACGGGTTTGGCGCCAGAGCGATAGCGAGGGCGCCAATGGAGCTTGAGGGACTTAAAAGACTTTCACCCGAGGTAAACACTGTGCTTTTCATTGCGAATACAAGGAAAGTAAAAATAAAAACATGAAAGAAAATTAGTGAAAATGAAGATTGATTGATTTGCCGCCATCTCGGTTTTTTTTTTCTTTTTCTCTGGCGGGCCTTCGGCTTCGGCTCGCCAGCATTATTCAGCCATTATTTTCATTTTCATAATTTAAAAAAAGCAGCCAAGTGCGAGTCGGACTCGCCCATGAAGGGTTCCGTACAAGAACCTTTATATTATGTTACTTGATGTAACATAATAAGGTTCTTGTAGTTCGTCGAAAGGTAAATTGCGGTTCACAGAATACATCTACTCGCCAAGTTTCATCAGTCTAGCTCTTACGGTTTCGGAGAAAAATGGCTGTGACATACGGACGGACAGACAGACAGACAGACAGACATGACGAATCTATAAGGGTTCCGTTTTTGCCATTTGGCTACGGAACCTTAAAAATGGTTAATTGTTTGCTCAGATCTATGTTATTTTAAATAAATAGTTGAAGCTATATAATAATCAAGTAATTTAGAAGATATATTATTTATTTAATACTATCTTTATGTTATTTAAATTTAAATTTTACATTGCGCTCTACTTACCGTTGTAATATGTTTCCAACCTACTTGCTGAATAAAAAGTTGGAATTTGGTTAGACAACCTCCTTGCAGTTAGAAAGACTTTAGAAAGTTGGAACATGGTTGAATAAAATAGAACTTGTATTTTTTTATTATTTGACAGCTGTCAGTAGAAAGCGATTCTCCCTAGGGCTGAAAGTATTACTTTCAATTAGGCCCCTCAGGCAACTTCAACCCTACTTTCAGAGTATGAGCAATGAAAAAACTAAAACGTTACTTCGAGATGGTATAACCTTTATGTATATTTGTATATTTATTTATTTCTCTCACTGTATGTGGATGTTTATCTAGATTGCCTGCGGTGGTAATCAGTGTATCACTGTCAAATATCGCACTGTCAAAGTTCGCGGGTTTTTTTATGCAGATGTATGCAAAACTGATCGCCATCGCCATCACAGATCGCCTAAATATAAGCGAGAGCTTAGACTGATTGATTGCTATAGGGTGTCCTATAAGTCAACGTCCAGCCGAAAACGGGTGATGCGCCAAGTCATGACAGTTATCAGAAAAATATAAAAAATATATTTGTTATGTAACTTTCGAGTTATGAGTATTTTAAAAATACAGGAAAAACTGACACCCTGTGATGATCTTTTAAGTCCTGTGGCTACAAATATTAACTTTTCATAAAACTTTTTTATGCAACGTAAGCATAAATAACCCTTCTATAAATAACAATTCAAAATGAAGCCATAACTGCCTCAACTTTCAATGAAATTGTGGAGTTTTGGCCAACATTTAATTTTAGATAATTATATCACCCAACTTTAACCGTCTGTACCGAAAAAAAAAGTGCTACACTATCATGGCAAGTTACTTTAAAAAATGGCGTATTTATCCAGAATTATAAAATGGTATAATACTTGCTAGAGTACTCCTTAGTTTTGGAAATAAAAAATGTTTTTTCAACTAAACCGGATTTCCAATCAATTTTATTTCATGAGATAAAATGTTTGTACCCTTTATATTATGGACTTAAAATGCCTACGCTACGTTTTTAAGTCGCTCACAATTTACAGGTACAAGTAAATACAATTTCGACAATGCAAGTAAACAGATAGAGCCACCATCTTGTCGAAAGAGTAATAACCATGGGTGTGCAAGTAATTTGTTAGTTTTAGGTGAAAGTTTGAAATAAAATAGGATTTGTTCAATCGTGATTGTAATTTAACTACATCAAGGATTTACAGCAAATGTTCAAACTGTTAGCCTTCAGCAGTAATGCAAGCTCTACATTTCCTTATAAAAATCAGCTGTCTGTAAAGTCAGTTAACTGACGACAGTTGAACGTGACAAAGTCATACAGCTGTCCACGCGGCCGCATCGCTCACTCAAGTAGGAGAGAGACAGATGTCGAACGCTGCCGAACGCGGAGGCCGATTGTGCCTCTTTGTCGCTCGTTCCGCGCTCTCACTTGCACTTCAAGTATTAAATGAAACGCCTCAAAGCGAGGTAACGCCGCATAAGTCATGTTTTTCGTGCGTGCAGCCGGCTCCATCGAATTCTAAGACGTTGTCACATCAATAACCATGTAATAAGACCGGCGACGGGCGAAGACAAACTTTAGATTAAAATCACGATTGAAGTAATCCTATGATTGAATTTTATTTCAAACTTTTACCTAAAACTAACAAATTAATTGAAAACCCATGGTTATTACTCTTTCGAGAAGATGGTGGATCTATCGTTTTACTTACATTATCGAAATGGTATTTACTTGTACCTGTGAATTGTAAGTCACTTAAAAACACAGCGTTTGCATTTTAAGTCCATGATTTAAAGGGTACATAGTACAACATTTTATCTATTGAAATAAAATTGATTGGAAATCCGGTTTAGTTGAAAAAACATTTTTTATTTCCAAAACTAAGGAGTACTCTAGCAATTATTATACCATTTTGGAATCCTGGATAAATGCGCCATTTTTTAAAGTTACTTGCCATGATAGTGTAGCACTTTTTTTTGCGGTACAGACGGTTAAAGTTAGGTGATGTAATTATCTGAAATGAAATGTTGGCCAAAACTCCACGATTTCATTGAAAACTGAGGCAGTTATGGCTTAATTTTGAATTGTAATTTACAGAAGGGTTATTCATGCTTACGTTGCAGAAAAAAGTTTCATGAAAAATTAATATTTGTAGCCACAGGACTTAAAAGATCATCACAGGGTGTCAGTTTTTTCTGTTTTTTTTAAATACTCATAACTCGAAAGTTACATAACAAATATTTTTTTTTATATTTTTCTGATAACTGTCATGACTTGGCGCATCACCCGTTTTCGGCTGGACGTTGACTTATGGGACACCTGTATATTCGTTACGGTGTAAATACAGCCTGATTTGTCTATCAGAGATCCAAACATTCAGTTGGTTATTCAACTCGTACCAAACGGCGGATGCTGTCGTTTATCAAGAATGTTTCTGAACAATTCCATAGGAAATACCAATTTGTAAGTAGTATCAACGAATGTAGTACCATGTGATAATACTTCCTTATGTAGCTAATATGTTTAGGTTATTTGTAAAAAGGATAACAATAAAACTTTGGAGAACCAAGTCGCGAGTTTACTCCCACTTTTATTGGGATGGTCTCAATTTAATTATTTTTTATTTACTCAAATAAACTTACAGTTGATACAAGTATTTATACAACATGTACAAAAGACACAAGAAACAAATGATTCACAAATGAAAAAAAATTGTGCACAGAACTTTTGTGAAATATTTGTCAAAGTCAAAAAAAATACACATCTTTCAAATATTTATTTATTCAGTAGTATCACAAGGATCAATTTGAAACGTCTTAAAGCTAGGTGAGTCTACGTGCCAGTTCCACGTGACGCATAATAGAAGAACTAGTATATTATTACAAGGTCTGGTTATCCCTGTATTTTGCTTAAACTTTGTGCTTATTTCTATAAAAAACGAAAAAATAACTTTGACCTACAACGGAGAAGATGGCAAAACACGAATCATATTGTAAGCATAGGTAAAAAGTTGACCTACGCCTAAGCATTTATTCCAATGTTCAATTTAATCGATCTGAAACTTTATTTATTAGGTCATAAATCACAAAGTTATGGCCAATAAGTAGTAAATCCTTTACGGTCCCTTTCTTACAACACTTGTACACAGTACAATACCACAATATCATGCGTAGGAGGTGCAATAAGCTACGCTTTAATTACGTAAGAACACATGGGAAACAAAAAATTCACACGATTCTTTTTTGAAAGTGCTCTGCGTTCCTTATTTTGAGTGCATACCTACTTAGATCTGGGCCAAGTCACTGTAAATTTATCGTCTTTAAAATTGAGGGATCGACTCTGCTACTTAACAGTAGAAGAGAATACTTAGTATTATACCATGTACTTACTACTAATATATCGTTACTTGACCTTCGCGAAAATAAAATTCCACCCATTTCGATTTTTTTGATAAACTTGATAGTAGGTATAACTCTGCAAATATTGATCCTAGCGTAAAAATGTTTATGATCAAACTTGTGAGAAATTAAATTTCCAAAAACGTATATATTCCGCCATTTTTGTTCTAAAGTTGAAAATTAACGAGTTTTTTAAGAAAAACGAAAAAATTTACTACAAAACAAGATGGTGGCGAGCCGGGATTAGTTAGAAAATCGAGATTTTAACATCCAAACACATCCCCAGACGTTTAAAAAAAAATCGCTCCCCGGTATTTTTTCTATTTAAATGTCTCCCCCTAATACCAAGGGCGGATCCAGCTTTGGCGCCAGGAGGGGGTCACATAGTCGTGGTCAAGTCAAGAACTTATAATTTAATTTTGATAACAATAGATACATCCCGAGGAGCACTATCACGCACGGAATGAGGCAGCCTATATTTAATCTAAATATACAGGGTGGCCGGAACATAGACGTCCAAAATAAAAATTTTGGTCCCGCGTATCGTGGGGTATCCGAATCATCCCCATGTATGTTCCGCGATTTTGTATAGTTTTCGAGTTATGATTTTTTTTCTGAATTTATGAGAAATTTCGAAATGACCAATTTAAAAATTTCTAAAAAAAAAGTAGAAGACTGGTTACCATAGTTTTGAGCTTGCATTCAAAACTTTAGAGTGCGTTTGAATATAAAAGCAAAAGCTGTAGTAGCCAATTTTGTAAACCTTTGTGTGTATTCAAATTTGGTGACCGGTGCTGCGGTAGCGAAATTTTTTATGACTGTTATTTTTGTGTATTTTTAAACCTTTTTTTCGTGATTTTGTCTTAGTGGCTAAGTTGGGTTTGTGTATGCGTTGGTGTATAATCAAATCTGGTTTGTGTAATTTGACATGACCAACTGTAAGAATTTCCTGATTTTTTTCACACTGTGCTCCTACATATAATTATGTATTATTGTCCAAGTTTCATGCTTCTAACTTTGCTTTGATTTTTACAATCATCATTTTTCTTAAAACCATTTTTCTCCTTTTAGCGAAATAATTTTCCAATTTCCTTTCTTAGTGAACCTCTAAATCTAAACTATAAAAGGAACACACCCTCCAAGTTTAATGCTTCTAGGACTAACGGCCTAGGCTGTGCGTTGATTGTCAGTCAGTCAGTTGCGTAAGAGTTTCATATATTTAGATTAAAATAATTAAATATTGAAGGTTTGTAGTTACATAAAATCTGTATGGTGACAAAATATACATACTATAATACAAAATCATTATGTACAATTAGTGGTCCACCTAAGTCCTGGAACCAGCTCAGGGGGGGTCATGACCCCCATGACCCCCCCCCCTGGATCCGCCCTTGCCCACTACTGGAATAGTTAAATAAGAAGAAGAAGCTGCATTTGACAGAAAGACAGACCAGCCTTCAGTTGTTTCATTACGCTACACAACTAGACAAGTTATGTAACCTAACAAGTGTCGAAACTGACCAATAAAATACTTATTGAATAAAATCAGGGTGGCCATAATCCATTAATCATTAACACAAATACACAAAAGACTGTTATGTAATGAAATTAAGAGTATTATCCCAACAAATTGTCCTACAATCAATCAATATGCAAGTAGTCTTTGACAAATACCAGGCATTGAGGCGTGAGGGACATTCTGTCAGACGCGACTTTTAGTCGCTAGTTGTCAAAATTATTTTTTTGACCCCATAATTACACGATTAAAAAAATATGTCTTCGTGAGATAGAATTCTGACAACTGAATTGCGGGTTTTACCGTGTCAGGGGGTATAATGTTAAATTAAAATATTTCAATCTGTATTTTTAACAATTCTGAAGAATTGATCAAATATTTTGATTTGTAACTTACCCCCTTTTATGCAAAAACCACCCTAGGATACTTATCTATTCCAAATTTCATACCACTTTTGATCTAAATTAATAACTTTGAGGACAATGACACAATACTATCTAGCCCCAAATTAAGCAAAGGATGTACTATGGGAAACAGATACTTAGCTGATATAATAATGATAAACATTTTTTTGTAAATACACACAACTAAGTTTGAGCAATACATATCTTTATCTTTACCTAATATAACCACCCACTAAACAAATATTTGATCTCGGTGGGGATCGAACCCATGATGATAGTTATTGCGACACATTAACAAAATCGTGTCCGATACAACTGTCACACAATAACCTATTCATCTAACAGAAAACAAGTTTCCTATTGACAAAGTTATTGCTAAATTAAATACCTAAGTCCAACTGTGATGTTATTTATTGTACTTATCGAATAACTTATTAATATAATTTAAATACGCATCACTTATCGGTGTGGTCCAACACGCATAACTGCTTGGAATGGTGTGCATAAACATCAACATTCCTTCAAACTTCTTTTGTAAGGAGGAGATGCTATATAGTGCTTCTAAAAATATGTTGTGACAGAGAACAAACATCTGCGTTCACCACATAAATGTTTGTTCTCGGTCGAGATCGAACCCAAAACCTACGATGCAGAAGGCAGAGCTACTACCAACTGAGCTGAGAAGCCAGTACATAACCATAACAGTTGTTGTCTTGTTGTCAATGTCTTTGGTTACAATTAATTTAAAAATTAACAATAATTTATTTGACAAATTGATCAATGAGATTATTATGGCTGAGTAATAGCTTGTATCTCTCTGTATCTCTATACCCACTTTAGCTTACTTGCTTACCTAATTTAGACAAGGCACGCCTTAAAAAATACAATGATCAAACTTACAAAAGTCATTTGCCGATAATATATGAAAGTAATAATGTGGGTGGACCTCAATAGATATGTGATTTCACCTGACTTCATTTGCAAAATAGCCTGACATAAACCTAATTGAAAAACCGTGTAACTCATATACTTATATGCAGGTATGATTGGGGCAATAATTGTATCGATATCTTGTGCGATTTGTAAGAAACAAGACGCCTGTATTCACAAACAATAATTGTAACAATGACAGTTTATTAACCAGTGAGGTAAAAATATGATCCAAAGATTCTGATATTTTTAGTGCCAACGAATAAAGTCCTAAAGAGAAGGTCTAGGCCTGAACAGTGGATGAACGAGACTAATTAGAATAGCAGTTTTTTTTATCAGTAAGGGTTTTAAGACTGTCGGGCAATTTTGACGTGACAACGTCTTATAATTCGATGCCGGCTGCACGCACGAAAAAACATGACTCATGCGGCGTTACCTCGCTCTGAGGCTTTCCATTTAAGGCTTGAAGTGCAAGCGAGAGCGAAGAACGAGCGACAAAGAGGCACAATCGGCCTCCGCGTTCGGCAGCGTTCGACATCTGTCTCTCTCCTACTTGAGTGAGCGATGCGTCCGCGTGGACAGCTGTATGACGTTCAACTATCGTCAGTAAACCGACTTTACAGACAACCGATTTTTTTTATAAAAAGTATAAGGTTGGATTTTGCCTAAGTATACCTACCTATACTCGTATAACCTTTGTCAGAACAAAATTTTAGCATAGTAGGTATCTAATAGCACGAGTACAACAACGAAGCAACATCGAATAGAATCGATGTCATTGTCTTCACATATTTGGATGATTTTGAAATATTAGAAAGGTCACAAACTTTGTCTATTGTTCAATCAATAATGTCAGCTAAATAGACATACTTACATAATAAAACGAATATAATTTAACTAAGCATTCTATAGATTGATGCAATTATAAATAATTGTATACAATAAGATATTCAATTACTCGTAAGTAATACAGATTGTGCAAAATATTAAACATAATTATATCGATGTTGCGCAAACAAATATGGTAAGTAGGTATTAATAAACAAATATTGTGGTTCTCATGGCCTTATTTTTAACTCGTTCACGTACGCATTGCCTTATTAGAAACTAATATTTTGGGCTCGGTGCAAGGAATAGGAACTTCAACTTCTTAATTAGATGGCATCTGTCCATTCGGACAATTTTGACAGTGTCAAGTGAGGATAATATAAAATAAATAAAATAGTTTTTAGTTAAATCAGTCATCATTTTGGCTTTGAAGGAAAAGATGGCATTTTTCTTCAAATCCATAATCTAGTCCATAAATTAGGTGAGCCAGCGTAGGCTCTCGTCTCTCGTAGAGAGTATTATATTCCTTGAGCGTAGGTACTTACTTATAAGCCCGATAAAAGAGAAGGTCGCTGTCATGTCGTTTAAGGAGGCCACATTCGAAAAATTCAATTGGAGGAAACTGCATTAAAACCACAACAGGAGCTTAATTTAAGGAGAAAAAGAAAGAGAACAAGGAACAGAAAAATATTTATTAAAATTATTTTTCTTATCCCACCTCGTTTTATTTTTTTCGTAGCCCATTTGGTAAATCCTTGATCGACTATGCGCGGTCTCCATGGTTATGGACTGCTAGTGGCATTTACAGTTCTAAAGACCACACACCGTGCTTCAAACTTCAAAGGATACTTTGTACTATCGGGCGCTGAGGATCGGGAAACAGATTTTCTAGTCTGATCCTCAGAGTACCAAACCATAGTTGTCGTTCAGTTTGTACTTTGTAGATGTCACGACATTTTTGTTCCTTTTTCTTTTGCAAATAAACATTATTATTATTATTATACTATTGGTCCCGGTTTTTGTGGTCCCGAGTCCAGAGATGGCCACTCAAAACAAACATATAATATTACTAGCTGCCTGTCCCGGCTTCGCACGGGTGGACATTTATTTTTTAAACACATAAATAAAGCTTATGTTACTCAAGGTGAACCTACGTCCAGCTGCAGTGGACTGATACAAATCAATGATGATGATGAAAGAACATTCTATGACGTTTAGGAGCATTTTCTAGATCATTTTGTCCAAATCTAGAATTCAGACCCGTTTGCATGGGTATATTTGAGTATTCTAGATAATTCTAGATTACTAACGTTTGGGTGGGAGCATTCCGGATGCTAACCGACTTTAAATTTGATTATTCCAGATCATTCGAGAACCATCTGTTCTCGTCAAAGTCGAGAATTTTCCGAAAAATCCCTAAGCTATAGAAAGGGATAGACATATATAAGTCCCTACGTGATAGAAAGGGATAGACATAGATTTCGAAACTTTTGCCCTTTATAAATTAATAACACCAAAATATTGAATATAAACTATCCTATATTTTAAGTCCGACCATATTAAAGGCAGTTGCAATTTTATCGAAATCCGTTCAGTAGTTTCGGAGTTTATCGCGTTCCAAATTGTGACACGAAAGATTTATATATATAGATAATGTAATATCAAATATTTTTAATTTTCA
Organism: Thera obeliscata; assembly: GCA_947578465.1. Classification (NCBI taxonomy): domain Eukaryota; kingdom Metazoa; phylum Arthropoda; class Insecta; order Lepidoptera; family Geometridae; genus Thera; species Thera obeliscata. The sequence goes on along the minus strand of OX387912.1, from coordinate 12,183,500 downwards.
ACCTATTACTTTTATGTGCATGTTTGTAATGAAAAAACTCAAATACTGTGCTGATTTCAAAAATTATTTCACCATTAGGAAGCTACATTCAGCCTGAGTAGCATAGGCTATAGGTATTTATGTGTTTAAAAAATAAATGTCCACCCGTGCGATGCCGGGACAGGCCGCTAGTACTTTTATAAAACAACGAAACCAAGGGTGTTCTACTAGTGTACAAATAAAAGAAACCTTGACGACTCGGAAGTTCCAGTGTAGTCAATCGGTCGGTACACGAAAAACTATTTTTATGTGTTTTATTAGATCCGGTACATCGTTACCTTAGTAGGTGCATAACACAAACATGTAGGTGCGTACATTAAACGACAAAAATTGAGCAACAAAATAAATAACTTTAGCTTAGGGTACCTTTGATTGGGAAGATAGTCTAAAAATGGTCTTCAGATTATCATATATTATAGTTTTAGGAATCAAAAGCGGATAACTTTAAAAAAAAACAATTTAATTAACCTAAAAATTAACCAAATCAAAACAGAAAATAATTATTAACAACAAAAATCGTAACAGCAAGAAAACTACGTTATACAAGAAAAGAGAGACACACGGGGTGGTTTAGGCAATACTTAGACGTCCGTTCAGCACGGTGGCTCGCAGAGAAAGAAGGCCGGTTCCATGTTGCGCCTGGTTTTATACTGTTTTTAGTTGGTACTCCGAAGTATTTCCAACACGGCCTCTCCTGATGCTCTGGCGTCCCGACAGACTAGCAGGTACTGGGATGTTGCTCCGGTTAATCAAGTGCAGGCATATCTAAGCCTCGTGAAGGTCCTGGTTCCTGATCGCATGGTGATAGGCGATCATCTAAGCTGAGCGCGTTAGGTCCGGGCTGGTCCTGATCATCATCATCGTCATCGCTCCCAGCTACCAAATAGAGACATGGTTTTATGAAAATTAAATAGTGCAATGCCTTAGCGGCAAAATCGTTACAGGCATCTAGTAAGGGTTAGTTATGTTACTAGTAACTACCGCACCACTTAAAACTATGGCTGAATACTTTGTCCTTCAAAAATATGTTCTTAGCTTCAAGATATTTCTGTGTATTGAAGTACAAAATATTCAGCTACTAGAATAACTAAAAAGTAAAATAACATGCCAAATAATCAACACTGTGTACGCACATACACAGCGACTGATCGGTTTGCAAAGCCGACCAGCTTCCATGGCCAAAACACCTTTCCAAAGGACTTGGTGTTAATGCCTCAAGGGCCACATGAATTCTACCTCAAGGGTCACAAGAATTCCACCTCAAGGGCCACACGACGTCCACCTCAAGGGCCACACGGGTATCACATACCCTCAAAGAAAGCGGAGCAGGACTCGGGAGTCCACTCGCCTTTCCACGGAACCATAAACTGGGCGGCAGCAAATGTGGACTTCCCGTAGGACCCAGCCATCAGCTTCAGCTCATAACGGTCGTGAGGCAGGACCTGCACCACCCGATACGGACCGCGCATGCCGTGATCAAGCTTGCCCTTTGACTGGGAGTACTTGATCACGAAAACCAGGTCACCTTCCTGAAACATATGTGGGGGACGTCTGTCCCGATTAACACGAGCATCCATTGATGTTTGATTTTCAGACAGCCGCTCGGCCGTCCTTTGCCTTGTAATCTCTCTACTAGCTTCGCGATTCGCAGAGCTAGCACCGAGAGCAACATCACGTACCAGTGTTCGAATTGCAGGTGTAGCGTTTTCATGGCCTACTAACAAATTCAACGCGGAAGTCTGCGTGGATTTTTGTTGGGTGAGGTTGAGAATCAATTGAAGTTGCCATAACTGCTCAGCCCATTCACGTTTTCTATAGGAAGCCTCAATTCGGAGCATGTTCAAGACAGTCCTAACATAACGTTCCACTTGCCCGTTAGCGTGGTGCATCTCGGGCGTTATGTGATGTAGTTCGACGCCTAAGTCTTGCATCCATGACTTAAAATCTAAGGTCTCAAACATTCGGCCCCGGTCTGTTATTATTAGGCGTGGAGTACCAAACAATGAAATTACATTTTGACAAATTTTCTTCAATTCATTAAAATCTTGTCGAGGAATAGGCGTAAGTAGACAGAACTTAGTGAATGCATCGATGACAATCATTACATGTTTACATCCGTTCGATTCAGGGAGAGGTCCCAGTGCATCGATATGAAGCGTGTCAAATGGGACATCCGGCTTAGGCCAAGAAGAGATAGGTTGAAGAGGTGCACGGGGAACTCTCTTGTGAGCAATGCAGGTTAGACAATGGCCTATATATCTTTTAACAAAAGCTCTTAAGCTCGGAAACCAGAAATGCCTCAGAATAAGCTCTAACGTTTTATCGATGCCGATATGACAGTGCTCATCATGAAAGATGCGCAGTAAACTTAGACGCTGTCCTTTTGGTATATAGCATAGTAACCTCGGGTCTTCGCCTACGTGAATGTATCGGTAATAAAGTAAATCATTACGAACTACATAGCGTGATGGATCTAGTTCACCGCGTTCTAAAGCCTGAATCATATTCCGTGTCTCTTCATCCCCAGATTGTGCAATTTGAGCCCAGTTACGTGGTCTGTCTATGTTATTTACTGTATTACACGGATTACGACTCAGGTAGTCCGCATGTGGCAACATGGCGCCCTTTCTATATGAGATGGTGAAGTCAAAATCTTGTAAGTAGATCCACCATCTTGCCACACGTGGCAACAGATCTTTCTTTTTCTGGGTAGCTTTAAGAGCGTTACAATCTGTAACCACGGTAAACTGAGTGCCTACCAAGTAGTGTCGAAAGTGTCGGAGTGCTTTAACCACAGCCAGGGTCTCAAGTTCATATGAATGATACTTTGACTCGGCACCCTTTGTCACCTGACTGTAGTATGCAACAACACGTTTGTTATTGTCATGGATCTGTAGCAAGACCGCCCCATACCCTAAACTACTAGCGTCCGTATGCACTTCCGTGGGTAAATTTGGATCGTAAATAGCCAAAACAGGAGCGCTTGTCAACTTTTTTATGATGTCTTGCCTAACAGCCTCTTGCTCAGGTCCCCAGTTGAATTGGACGTCTTTGCGAGTTAGCTTCGCAATACATGACGTCATAAGTGAGTAATCAGCCATGTACTTGCGAAAATAGCCCGCCAAGCCCAGCAACTGACGTACTTGCTTAACATTTTGGGGAGCTTGTGAATTTACGAGAGCTTTAACTTTGTCGGGTGAGGGACGTACTTCCCCATTACCTATTATCCGCCCTAGGTACTCAATTTCAGTGCACAAAAACGAGCATTTTTTCTGATTGATTGAAAAACCTGCCTCAGTTAATGTCGATAGGACCTCTTTCAAAGTTTGTAGGCCTTCGTCTACAGTGTCTGAAAGAATCAAACAGTCATCTATGTACACTAAAACCTTTCCCGCCGTTATAAAATCACGAAGGGTTGTACTTATGATCCTCTGATACACGATAGGGGCGTTGGCAAGGCCATAAGGCACTTTAAGATACTCGTAGTGACCTTCATTCGTAACGAATCCGGTGAGCGGTACAGACTCCTCATCAAGACAGATTTGGTGAAATCCCGTTGCCATGTCCAACGTAGTAAAATATTTACACTTTCCCAATCGATCGATATGATCATCTATTAAGGGCAAAGGGTACCTGTCCTTAACGGTGATTCTGTTCAGCGCACGGTAATCGACGCACATGCGATCGGAGCCATCCTTCTTTTTGACCAATAAGACGGGACTTGAGTAGGGTGACTCCGATTCGCGTATGACGCCCTTAGTTATCAGATCCTGAACAATGTCACGTACTTTTAGTTTTTCGCTTTGTGACATTTTGTATGGACGGTAGTTGATGGGGACGTCACTGTTGAGTTGAATACGCATATTCCCAGTTTTGACAGTAGACGTCGCAGTGCCAGAGATCATGTGTTCAGAATATTCAGCTAAAATAGTCTCTAATTTAACTAAATCATCACCAACCAAAGAAGTGTTGATCACTGGTTGCGCAGTCGACTCAACAACTGACACCATCAACGGGTTATGATCGCGAACAATACGTTGACTATCCTTGGTTCGTATGTAAATAACACCGTCCCTATTAAGAACGTCCGTGCCTATAATAACGGGCGCATTCATGCTTTTGCTTGGTACTACAAGAAGATCTACTTCTAACGATATACCTTCCAACTCAATTGTGAGCGTGACGTAAGAGTCGATTTGGGTAATTGATTCACCTACTCCTTTCAACTGACAGCTGATGGTTTTCTTAGCGCAAGAAAAATGTTTCACTACTTCAGAGGATATTAAGGACACGCCAATGGCACCACTGTCTATTAAAATGTCCATTGGGATCCCCTGAATAACACCTACAACAATATCAGCGCGCTTTTGCAAGGGGGCAGAGCAGAAGTTAACATTTCGCTTACTACCTTGTGGTTCAGCATCTGTTCGTTGTTTGGCAAAGCAATTTTTTATTTCGTGACCCGGTTTCTTGCAGTAAGCGCATGTGATATTGTTTGAACCTTTATTACCAGAAGAAGAAGTTTGGTTTGAGCTGGGACTGGGTTTTGAGCGTTTAGGGCACGTGGCCTGCTTGTGTCCTGGAACACCGCAAACAAAGCACTTGCCCGTATCATTGCTTACGGTACGCAGTGGCTTTTTGAAACCACTTGATCTATCATTGTTATAAATTTTGTTGTGAGTCATGTGACGGTTTGTGCGGGTATCCGCTGATGGGCCTTTCGGGGGTTTAATAAAAGCAGATAAATAATTAACCAAGTCACTTGACTTCAAGTTAGCGTTAGTCGCGGTGGCTTTTACCTGGGGGTCGGTTATACCTCTTAAGACAATTTCTGTTACCAACTCGTCACTAATGCCCTTAACAATGCGCAGCCTTAACAGCGTTCTGCGCGCGAATTCAGCATAGGTTTGATATTTATCAGAGTTCGTGGAGAGTACCTCAAAAAGAATACCTGCAGAATCTATTTTCTTTACGCACAATGGCTTGAAGTCTAATTTGAAATTAGCCCACGAACGATCGTTAGATACCCACTCATTAAGCCACGTCTTAGCATCACCCTTTAAACAGTTACCTATGCGAGAAAGGCATTCGTGATCGTCCCATTTGTTCGCAAGGTTGGCCCTATCAACCTCGCTGAACCATGAGTCTACGTCATGAATGTTTGGGTCAAAGTTCGAGACATAATAGTTTTGAGTACTTGTCGATTTAAGGGAATGTATTGCTTCTACTATATGGTCCGCGCTTTGCTTAGCTGCAGATTCAACGGACAAAGAGACAAGTGAACGCTTCTCTAATTCTTCTAGACGCGATAAAACGGTGTCTAACGACTCACAGTTGCTCCGTGGTGCTGGCGGCGGCATGGAGGGCGTGCGCACGCTTCGCGGACGCTCCTCACACACCGGGTTACCTTGTCGGTGTCGGTGTGGAGAACGCTCATGAGAGCGGCTATGGCGCCGCCGGCTACCGGAGCGTCGGTGAGGCGATCGCGCATGCGATCGGTAACGAGAACGCTGATCACGGCAGCGCCGGTCACGGGTGCGCTGATGGGGCGATCGAGTACGCGATCGGCTATGGGAGCTCTGATCACAGGAGCGCCGGTCACAGGATAGCCGGTCACGGGAGCGCCGGTCACGGGGGCGTCGCCGATACGACAGTTGACTCCGCGAGCGACTGCGGGAGCGCGGTACACGGGACCTCCTGTCCCCGTTCCGCGAGCGCGTCCTCCGTGATCCAGGCGGTCGCCTGTGACGAGACCTGGAGCGGCTCGACCTTGTCATTTTAATGTATGCTGTGAAAAGACACAAAAGCGGTGCACCAGTGCACCCTAATCAGAATAATGCACAAAGGGAACGAAAAAAAGTGAACTACCCTCAAAATATTTTTTTCAGATAAAATCACTTTTTACGTAAAAAACAGATCAGGGAATCCTGTGGGAATGTTTTCTTTATCCCACTTCTGATTTTAGGAATCAAAAGCGGATAACTTTAAAAAAAAACAATTTAATTAACCTAAAAATTAACCAAATCAAAACAGAAAATAATTATTAACAACAAAAATCGTAACAGCAAGAAAACTACGTTATACAAGAAAAGAGAGACACACGGGGTGGTTTAGGCAATACTTAGACGTCCGTTCAGCACGGTGGCTCGCAGAGAAAGAAGGCCGGTTCCATGTTGCGCCTGGTTTTATACTGTTTTTAGTTGGTACTCCGAAGTATTTCCAACAATAGTATCATCTGATAATTTTAAACAGACTTAAAAAAAAGGAGAAGAAGGTTTCTGAAAACGTATAATTTTTTCCCTGTTTTTAGTATTTATTCTTCTCTTCATCTTCACTCTCACTAAATTTGAGAATACCGTTTTTTAGGGTTCAGTAGCCAAATGGCAAAAACGGAACCCTTACATACAGATTCGTCATTTAATAGTTTGATCACCCTTGACAAAATGTTTCATAAGAAGAATTTCCGGGTCCCCTGCCATTTTTTTGCAACTCGCAAAAACTTAGTTTTGATATTTTTTACCTACAAACAATATTTTTACCGCACGATAAAATTATATTCTCAAACTGTACACCATTTCACGTATCTGACTGTATCCACAAACATACTTTCGCTGGTAATTCAACAAACAATCACCGGGTGTCTTCAGAACAAGAAATCAATTTGGTTCGTCAACCTGTCGAAGCCTCGCCCAAAGATCAAAGAAGTTTACTACTAGATGTAGAAAACGAGAGCTGCAAGTGAAGATTTTAACAGATATATTGCTGTCGCGTCCGCCTGAATAAATTAATAAATATTGCAGACAATTCACACAACACTATCTTGCCCCAAACTAAGTAGAGCTTGTACTATGGGAGCCAGATAGCTAATATTATACTTATGTATATTTATTTTTGTGAATACATACTTAGAATATAATATAACACCCAGATATATTAAGTTCGAGCAACACGTGTCACGCAAAAAGGGCCCACCAGCGGCCAACTTGCGGAAAAACCAGCCCGCACACCAAGTGTGGATAAACATTGTTAGTACCTTCTGTCAGTGTAGTCTTTGATTCCTGACCGCTATTACGTAGGGGCGTATAACTTGATGATTCGATGATTGTTAGAAATTGGGCATTTGGTGCTGAGCGGTCGCTTTTGGTGATCGGCATGAGAACAAATACAACATTGGTATTGCTAAATAAACTTATTAATAAACTAATTTAGATTTTTCTAAATTTACAAATATATTGATATGTACCTTGTAATAACCAACCAACCAAGTACCACAGGGAAGGTCGTGGGTTCAAATCCCGCTCAGCTCTACACTTTTGAGACATTATAAAACCTATAGAATACGGTTAAAACACTGGAGTAAAGTAAGTACCTAAGCTCCACCTAACTATAATAAGTAAATGTAAAAGAAATTGAACGAATGAAAGAAGAAAGAAATACTTACGTTTATTTGTTGCACACTTTCAGACAGGGAACATTTAGAGTATTAAAGCGTAATGAAAAAATAAACTAAAACTGCAACATAAGTTATTTTTTGAATACTTCTTGTCAAAACAGCCTGAAAAAGTCGACTGGTGGACATTTTGATGACTCTTTTAGATTTGCTAATCATGTAATCACAAAGCGATTAAATAATATAATATACGGAACACAGCCTACATTTCAATGTTGCTTTAATAAATTGCCAAACATAATGATAGGACTAAGCGTTATTGACTGGTAACAAGCTTACGACTATGTTTTATATCAGTTAAAGTAATTGCTTCATTATAGAAAGGTATAAACAGTTTTGTTAAGTTCTAATTTTTTTATGGGAATTTCAGAGTCCTCCAATTGCCTGGAATGTGATGTTGAAGAAGATGTGTCATGGTCTGATGGAATGTGTTTGGAATGAAGTCTTACATCAGGACAATGTATACATATGTACATACAGTGTAGGTATTTGCAACAGCAAAATGCAAAAGTAAAAGGGACGGATGGAAAAAAGGTACATGTGGGAGAGATGCGAATGTTGAGACGGATGTGTGGAGTGACAAGAATGGACAAGATACGAAATGAGTATATCAGGGGAAGTTTGAAATTAGCACCAGTGACAGAAAAATTGAGGAGTTGGCGTGGTACGGGCACGTCATGAGGAGGGATGAAAGTTATGTGACTAGGAAAGTGATGAGTATGGATGTGGATGGGTATGTGAGCAGAGGTAGACCAAAGAAAACATAGATGAACTGTGTGAAACATGGATAAGCGAGAAGTGAATGCAGAGATGACGGCTGACAGAGGGGAATGGAGGAGGAACACATGTTGTGCCGACCCCACATAAAGTGGGATAAGGACAGGAAGAAGGTATTGGCTTCTCCGCTATCCGATGAAGTCAAACCCGCAAACAATCGTCAAAATATAGTTTGATGATTATAGAAACCGACTTCATAGTCGGTTTCTCAAGTTTTTTAAACTTATACTATTTAAAACACAAATGCGTGTGGTATTTGTCTACGTGTGCACAGTCAATCGATTCTTACTCATAAAATTTTACTTTCGTTTCCTACCATTTAGCTAATAGTTACGGCATCTTAATTTAAAAAACACGTCGTTTAAATGATGGTTAAACATGGTTTATCCAGTGTTTAAAAATGATTTATACCGGTCGTTATAATAGCTATAAATGGTTATGGTTACTATGCAATGCATATTTTTAATTAATTAGAAGTTAGTTATTGATTTTAATTAAATTTGAGCTATTACCTAGGTAGAGAAAGTTTATTTAAATTATTTATATAAATAGGTACTGACTTTAGTCAATCGTTTACTGCTTATGCTTAATTATCATCTAAGAAACTTATTGATTTTTGATACACACATGCCTATGTCTATAAAAAAGTATATAATGTTACGGCGAAAACTTCATTGAATAGAGATTAAAACTCTGTTTTACTTTATAACACGGCAAACAATACAAAACAATGTGACGCCATCTTTTCTTATCCTTACTAGTGATGTGATTCGTCGCCCGGTCTCAGTAGGGATGTCCTAATCCCAAAACCGGCTACAATAGGTACCTTCTTTCTGTCGCTTAGAAATTCTATTCGTTAAGAGAAGTATTTTGAGGACCCGAGGTTTTTTAGTTTTTACCAAAAAACCTGGTGCAGACTTGCACTTGTCATGTTTAATTTTGCAATGCAATGCCCACCGTTGTACACCGTGACCAACCCACATTTAAAATGAAGCTGCGTTATTGGCCAATATTTGATCTGAGGATATTACTGAAGTGTTAGTATTGCTCCTACGCACTTTTATATCACAAAGAGAATGAGATCTTGTCTAATACTTTGAGTAAACAATACATACTTAATCCTAAGTTCACCAAACCGTGAACCAATTGATTATTTTGATTGTAATTACGATGAAATCTTGAAATTCAGGCTCCAATCTTACTTGTGCCACATTGAAAAAATATTCGGAATGATCCTGATTTCAAAATTTTCAAATTTAGAACTTTCAAAAAAGATTCAGCATTTTTTTTCTAAGTCAAAATATTGACAGCGGTTATTGTAACATTTGGTCCTATTAGTATCTCTCTATATACCCTTCTCGCTGGAAGTCCGTGGATGGAGAGAGTTCAAACTTCAAACCTTTTATCCTAGAAATAAATATTTAATATACTTCTGCAGTCAGTATCGTTTATGCTTGTTGAAATTTTGCCGATGTATTTTTTTTATATTGATTATGATATTACTTTTGAAACTATCATGGTTTTTACCACTATTTTTATGAAACAACGGGATATTTACCATGATCATACGTGATCATGGTGCATGCAACTGTGCCGAAATATCGGAAGTCAACTCAACAAAATTTAATCATGGTAAATATCCCTTTGTTTCATAAAAATATTGACGATTGAATAATCATCAATATTTTTAAGAAACAAAGGGATATGGAAAGGGGGAAAGGGATAGGGGGAGAGAGAATTCTCTGCCCCGCTAAACATACAATAGACAATAACATCGTGCTACGAAATCATAGTGATTGGGTGGAATGGTGTAGTGAACTTGGGCCTTACCTACAAACTTCGCTTGATCAATATTGATCCACTGCTTTTGGCAAATAGCCATAAACTTGAGCATTGCCAAAATTGGGACACAGATTTCAAAATTTGGCACAAAGTACATGATTGCTGTGGGTTTTACACCTACTCTTCCACACAATCATGTCATTGCAATATCAAAATGTTAACATGCGTAATCTTCTAGTTTCTATTCGAAAATAGTTTTTAAAACTAAGTTATTTTCAGCGTATCTAGATTTACGCAGTGCTAGAACTATTCAATAAAATAAAAGTTTCCCAATTCATTACTAGATGGCGTTGTTTAGTAAACTCAGGGAAACTACAAAGTACACTAAAAAATGAAACAAATGAATGGATCTGTCATAATAAAGAGAATTAAGCTAAAAGTAGGTACATCTCTAGTTTATAGGGTCTACGCTAGGTCTACGAAAACGCGTTGAAGTCTTTTGATTCTACATTAGTCTACTCACCTATTTAATTAATGAATTATTGCAATAACAAAAACACTTAAACAATTACATCACAAGCCTCATTACAAACAAAACAAAAGTAGGAAACATTTTACGAGATACCAACGATATCTACTTGAATTCCTAAAAAGCGTTGACCAGAAAAAGAAAAAAAAAATACACGTTACTTGTAACTCTTGAAATGTAATGTAGGGATTAATTATTAAGAAGAGAATCTACAAAGTTAAACTTCCAAAGGGTTAAATGAAAAGTTTTTGAAGTGAAATCTTCTTGAGGCGGGCTTGAGCATTATTTGAAATGGGGAAACCCCAATAAACTCGTGACACTGTAAAAAACCACCTAACCTCTTTGGTTAAGATCGGCCAAAATTCGGGGGGGATCCAGGTCTGTTAGCATTCTCAGAGTGCTACGATTTTTTTTTACATCAGTAGGTACTTTTACTTAGCTACTATAAGTACGTAGTGGGTGACTTTTTACCAACTGCTTGAAAAGCTTTTTCATGTTATTCGTAGCATCTATTCCACCCACCAGATCTAGGTATGATAAAAAAGTACCTATGATAAAAAAAAACTTGCAACGGCCGTCAAAATACTGCAGCCGTTTTGTAAAAGTCCAAACTCGTAAGAATGTATGGGAACCCTTACGTCAGCGCACAGGAAGTGTGAATGAGACCTAATCCGAATGTTATGTGTAGATGCTATCTGTAGATAGATAACTGTTTAAGTAGTTATATCATTTGTATTGTTATAATTAGGACAGGTCAGGTTGTTAAGTAATTAACTGCTTATTTTGAGAGTTATAAGCCGCCGCACTGGAACTTCACTGCTTTTTTTGTTTTTTAAAAGGATCAAACAAAAAATGGTAGGAACCGAGCCGTAGTTTGTTGCCTATTCTTTTAGGCTTGGTTGCGTGGAACTGGCACCTAGACCTTGGAGGAATTAGAAATGGAGATGTCAAGACAGGGTTTTCCCCGCTGCCGGTCATATAGCGATCTCGATCATATCCTTTAAATAAAAGAGTTTTAGTCGCAACTGCAGCCATTGTGTGTCGTTTCATGTCGCGAAGTGGAGCTCCGCGAAAATGGTGAATTGCATGGTAGTTTCTTGTAAAAGACGATCAGAGACATCAAACTTCCGGGAACATGGTATTTCCTACCACATGGGAGTATTATTTTGTCAATTGTGTTTGTAATTTTGTAGAATTTTAGTTCAAATGAAATACCGGTTGCGACAGATTAGCGACAGTATTACGACAGTATTGTCAAAGATTATACCTTGGTAGAAGGCATAGTGTTGGGAAAAGTTGAATGAAATTGATGAATGAATGAATGATAAAATAAACGTTAAATTATTATCGCATAATGTGTTGTATAATTACGTATTTGGTGCTTTTTAACCCCCGACGTAAAAACGACGGGATGTTATGAGTTTGCGGTGTCTGTGTGTGTGTGTGTGTGTGTGTGTCTGTCTGTCCCATCGTAGTTCCCGAACGAATCAACCGATTTTAATTTAGTTTTTTGTTGTTTGAAAGGTGAATAGTTGGGAGTGTTCTTAGCTATTTTTGATGAAAATCGGTCCAAGATGGCTGCCGCCACGAAATATCGGATTACATTTATTCACAAATCCCACAATATGGGTATCCTAGGTACCAGTCATCAAACCCTCTACTCATCAATGTATAAAATAGGACATGACATCATACTCAAAAATAAAGTCGTGGGCGTAGTGAAAATATTTTTTTTGCCTATTTTATACTTATTTTACGTCCTGTGCAGGTTTCCAACAAACCCTGTCGCTTGAAGAGTGGACAAAATTTTTTGGCCAAAAAACAACTCAGCATGCAACAAGAACGAGTGTGATTTGCTCGGAACATTTTACAGAAAGTTCTCAAACTCGGGCAAACAAACATCTGCGTTCACCACACAAATATTTGTTCTCGGTGGGAATCGAACCAACGCCTCCGGCGCAGAAGGCAGAACTACAAACAACTAAATTCAGTTCTTTTATTTTCTGACTGTTACAAAATGTGAAACCTGTTGTGCATAACTTATTCACAACACTCACTATTACCTGTACCTAAAAACCCATTTCATTCATTATTTTATTCATCGTTCAATTTACCGGTCTTACTGAATGCCCATCACTAGATATTATCCTAATATGAGTCTTGACACTGCGTAACTACGTTATATTTTTATCTGTGTGCAAATTTTAAGATCGTGTGCGGGATTGTCAATGTGTGTGTTTACATGAATAGGATTTTGCTATGCGCGTGTGCCATGCGTGTTTACCTCGTCCCCCGTCAATTTTGGCAGAAAATATTGTTCGCGGATTTAAACGTTGACGCCTCCATTTCTAATTCCTCCAAGACCTAGACTCATCTAGCTTTAAGCCATTTCGAAGTGATCCTTTAGACACGACTGAATAAATAAATTTTGATAATTTTGACGTGATAACGTCTTATAAATCGATGGAGCCGGCTGCACGCACGAAAAAACATGACTCATGCGTCGTTACGTCGTTTCGTCGTTCCATTTACCTGAGCCCGAGCCCGGGTCGGGTAATGGGTAAGGGTAAATGAGGGTAAGGGTAAGGGTTCAGTCTGGGTCCGGGTCCGGATTTTCATTCAGTTTCATTCAGTTTCATTCAGTTTCATTCAGTTTCATTCAGTTTCATTCAGTATCATTCAGTTTCATTCACATTCAATTCAATTCAGTAAAACTAAAATTTTCTTTTGAAAAATGCAACCATTCCATCAGTATTTTCTTATGACGTTATCACGTTCAACTATCGTCAGTAAACCGACTTTACAGACAACCGGTTTTTTTAAATTAATTTTTAAACAAGATTAACTAAAATGGTAGTACTTAAGCTGTAAGTTTTTCAGGGCTTGGTCACGTGAAACTGCCACGCAAATTATCTCATTTATTATTTTATTTTAAAGTAAGTCTCTTTTGAAATTTTAACCATAACGTAGAAATCGATTGTTAGGTATCCGCATTTATAAGATAGTCTGTAGTCAAAAACCGTTCTGCACTATTTTTATGAAACAACGGGATATTTACCATGATTAAATTTTGTTGAGTTAACTTCCGATATTTCGGCACAGTTGCATGCACCATGATCACGGTTGAATAGTGTTAAAAACCATGATAGTTTCAAAAGTTATAACCGTTCTGCACTTCTATAATCCGCGTTACCACTGTAATCCTATAGACGCGGCGTTTTTAAGTAGGTATGTCACTCTTTTCATACCTATAGATCCTTATTTCCCGCTTTTACTGTAAAGACTTCCGTCTTAGTCATCATTAACCAGCATGTGAAATAGTAATCAAATGACGGTATATTCTTTGTAAAAAAAACATTTAGCAGTAATCGATCAAGAAGTATCTGCTACGTATGTATAGTCTGTAGACATTAGTCAAAACGAGAGTAAAAGTTCTCACAACATAAATCATCCCGCCTATTTGTAATCACACACTAATTTAAACAATAGCGATATAGTTGTAGCACTTTAGCATAACAAATACATTGTGATGTGAATTGATGACGGTCCACACTGAAAGTGATTGGATGTGTCAAAGATCGTGAGGTCACAAACAATGGAAAGTTTAGGTGTCGGGTACACTGAGAGCAATATTCATTTTACCAATATTTGGGGGCTTTTTTTAACTCTGTCTGTGCGATATCGGGTCACCGGCTGCCTATTGGGATGGTAGGCCGAAATAGGCTCACTGCCGCACCCAGCGGATGTTTTTCACCCTCAGTGCGTGGTAGGCCAAAAAGGGCCTGCCAATGGGGAACACCTATAGTAGTAGTAGTTTAGCTAACTTTGGAGTTCTCTGGCAATTGGTAGAAAAAATAATTGAGCAGCATGTGATGTGTCAATATCATATTATATCAATCTAATCAATTAACAACATTTACATAGACAGCAGTTTAAAATTTAACTTCATCATGGCTATCGGCATCTTAATAGCCCATAATGATTATCTACGTCTATTTCATATCAATTTCACAGAATCACTAGAGTGGGTTTTAGCAATTGGCATACATTTTGCTGAATTAAAATGCCATTATTCTGTAATCTCATTTATTTCACCGTCTATCATTTATTTTAGTCACAATGCGTATATATAAATCAATTAAGATCATTAGAATCAAACTATTGGAGTTCCTTATTCAATTTTACATAAATTCATACGTCTTTTTATTTATTATTATAAGCCAATGAGTTCATAATTTTATTAGCATCATTAAAAGTAAGTAAAGTAAACATTTACAATAACTTACAGCTTTTCACACTGAACTCGTTGTATCTACAACTTTATTTCATTTTTCCTCTGTCATTATAATTATATAATCTGTTACAAAATATGCTGTCCAATAATTAAAAAAAAATTTGGCCATCGCGAGTCGTGCGTGCGAACAACAATCTCACGAATATCGATTAGTTACCATGTGTCATGTTAGTAAGCCATGTGTTCATGATGTGACCCAGTGAGGTATAATAAAATGTTATCTACTTGTATCATCGATACAATTTGTCAATCATTAGGTAGTTGAAGACCGTGCAAGATATATTTGCGCGTATCTATCTATCTATTCAGCCTGTATGCATGCACCCACTTGTTTTAGGTGGTTGTTGGTTTTAGGCCACTCTCTTCGGTCCTGTGCCAGTCTCCGCCATGGCTGCCCAACTACTTCGACAATGTCATCCGACCAACGGGCGGGTGGTCTGCCTCGTGGTCGCTGTGCGTCTCTTGGCCAACATTCTGTAATCGCCGTTGTCCATCTTCCATCATTCCTTCTGGCCACGTGCCCTGCCCATCTCCACTTCAGACTAGTGATCCGCATACCCCTACGTCTATTTTTATTATCATTGCGCGTAAATAAATTTATCTTATCTAGTATTTAATAATAATTGTATGTCTTATTTGTATTCTATGTAAAAATACCTGTACCTAGGCCTACCACACGCTCTGTCTGGCTCTGTCTCTGGCGCTGGTGTTGAGTCTGTGTGAATGTGTGTGTGAAGGAGTGGAATTCCTTGCCGGCTGTTTTTCCGGACACTAATAACTTGGATGTTTTTAAGAGTAGAGTGAACAGGTATCTTCTAGGTAAGCGTGCTACACCGTCGACCGCATCATCACTTAACAGCAGGTGAGATTGCGGTCAAACGCAAGCCTATAATATGTAAAAAAAAAAAAAAAATGTATTATACCGTGTGTGTGACGTTTTTACGTAGGATTTATTTAGTCAACACTCATACAGACTCACAGAGCTTGTGGTAGGTTTGCTGATACATTATGCAAAAGGAAGAAAGCGTGACCTTTGAATGACAGGCACAATACAAATCATAATGTTGGCATTGCCGATGGCATCGCATGAGTGGCACTACAGGTGGGCGAGACCCTCAACTTGACCTCTGAAAGGGTAGTTATTGTAGACATTTCAGATTGACTTTCAATGCGCTTATTTTCGTATACGTTATAACTGATTTGAGCACTGGTGGTCTAGTGGTAGTGGCCCCGCCTTCCGATCCGAAGGTCGTGGGTTCAAATCCACTCGTGTACCAATGAGTTTTTTTGTCGAAAAATGTATGTGCACTATGCCAGTAGCACTCGCAAAACGGTGAAGGAAAACATAGTGAGGAAACCGGCGTGTTATAGAACCTAAAAAGGTTCGAGCAACATATGTCAAAGGGTCACGCAAAAAGGGCCCACTAGCGGCCTACTTGCGGAAAAAACCTGCCATCAAGATCATCAAGTGCGGATCATCAAGTGCGGACATCAAGTGCGGATGATAAAACTTGCCAACTTTAACTGAAATCTTTTCAAACCATGACCGAGAAGTGTAATAATAAGTTTACCGTAATAGAAGAGTTTGGAGGAAACCTACGCTGAATAAACACCATAACAGCCTTTCTACTACCGATCTGTGTTAGTAAAAAGTACAGTAAAAAAAACTTGAGAAACCGACTTCATGGCCAAACTGCCTGTCTATGGAACCAACCTGAAAGTATTTACCTTTAAAATAAAATAAAACTAATCGGTTCATAAATAACGAAATAATGCGATAGCAAAAATTTAAAAAAATACAACTGAATCTAGAACATGCTCCTTTTTTATTTCAATTCAATTAAAAGTAGTGTAAGATTGATAGTTGATATAAAGGCAAATGCAATTCAAATACTCGCAGCCCTAAGTAATTGTACAAAGGGCTTATTTATTTAATAACCGCAAGTGAACGCATATATCCGATTCTCACTTTCATGCCAGAAACAAACGGTTTTATTTCACTGGCGGACATTTGAATAGGACTGATACTAATCACAGAGTAATAACCGCAAGACAACATGACCGGAAGAGAGTGGACCCTGTAAAATAGCGTGAGTATTTCTAGAACATTTTAATTTAGGATTTTTTAAGACAAGACTAAATGGGTGGATTATGGCTAAACATAGTCCATCACACACACTTTCCATTAGGTGTGATGGTAGCCAAATGCTTAGCTTAGCCAAAATTAAACATAAAAAATAAAAGGACCATGCAGAGATTGCTGTGAACCTTTTTTAATCTCTGCCAAGTCACGAACCAAATCATTTTTCATACAAATCATGACGTAGATAATTTATGATAAGAAGTAAGATAGTAGTACGGAACGTAGGTACCTAGTAATAGTGGGTAGTTGTTTAGACAAGGTGCTATAGTGTGTATTTAGAAAAAGTGGTGATACAGTACCAACGCAAATGAGCGCAACGCAATACAATCTTAGAATCGCAGTACAGTTCATACCCTGTGCTCATTTTTGCTTATGCACAGATAGTTCATACCAATCTATAGCTGCATCATAGCTCTGACCCCAAGGCTAATATTACACATATCAGATATGCAGCTTTCTAGTGAAAACGTATCGTTTGCGAGTTGTGTAATGTTTCCGATGAATGCGACAGTTTTACCCTACCGTGCGAAATGTTAAGGGTTAAGTATAATTTACGCAAAGAAACATACAATTTAACAATATTAAATACTTACAAAACGTACAAAAAACACAAGAACAGTTGAGCTATATGCGGACCGATAAAGGATAGCTCAACTGATCCAAATCAGTGCCAGACGGAAGCGTCCCCAGAGACGCTGGCGGCATTGCCACGCTGAATAGCAAAGCTAAGTAACACGCACTGCGTCAGATACCCACCAGCCCTTCGGGCACGCGTCGCTTCGATCAGGATAATTGTTTTTTATGCTCAGGTATAATGAACGTAATTATTCATTACCATCCCTCGTCATTCAACGTTTAGGTCCGTAATTATGAAGATGCTATGTGGCTTTTGGTGGAAGTTGTAGTCACTGTTCTTATTTTTAGTTCTGTTTATGTATTGTAAGCCTTTAAAATCACGTCTTTCGCATTTTGTAAATTCTTGTAGGTCTCCCACGATGCAGGCCTAGTCCTAGTGCGGGGTCCATGTGTATTTTGTAATCAAATTGGTCCTCTGCATGAACTTTGATAGTCACGGTATCCACATCATCTAGCAAGAAAGAAGAAGAAGTGTCCGTTATTAAACCTATTTAGTTTTTTAATTTATTTGTAGAACAGGTTCAGCCGGAGGGTATCACGACCATCTTAAAGATTAGCGCAACTGTTAGATAAATCAACAATACGAGCAATAATAGCGCACGAATCAAGTTGATAAAATTACAGTTACATCTAATAACGGACGTAATAAAACCGTCGGCGGTATCAAACAATAGAAGTAGGTGGTGCCTCTCTAACTAAAGGTAAACGTTGCAGAACATAAATAAATTTCAAAATGACCAAACTGAAAAGAACAAAACAATTATGTAGTACTTATACAACTTTGACCCCCAGGCACGGTAGATATCCAATTCAAGATTTGTTTAGGACGTCTAAGGAAGTCTGTTATTGAATTATAATTAAAACTGAAAAGTCTGTCATTTTTTTATGATGAGGATGACTAAAGAACATTTTACTATGATGGAAATTGTAGGCATTCTCTCTCCATCCACTGACTTACCACGATCTTCACAATGTCGTCGGTCCATAGGGTAGAGGAGGGTACCAACCACTCTTTAGTAAAATAAGATTTACTTTATTAGGAACTAAAATAAGTTTGTTCATGATTATTCTATAAAAAAAACGATGACATCTGTAGAAGTTAAAAAACTGTGTCATAGACATGAACGCCCAATGAATGTTATTTTATTCTAAAAAAGAAAGGAACTCTTAAAAAAATTAGAATAAACTTAGAATTCAAAACAAACCAAAAATTTAATCTTATGGATAGGATTACTATTTTCAACTCATATGACGTACCCACTTTGTTTTCTATTAAGCAATTTGTGTCTAAGCCTATTCAGAAGGCATACATAATAAACTCTCGCATTTGCTCACATTAGTTATAGCTAACATAAAATTACGTAGCTTGTATGTAACTAATCAAGGTACTAAACGGATCTTTACTATTACCTGACCATTGTAAGTGCCACAGCCAAAGAAATGCAGATAGATCACTCCTATATTAATCCCCATCTTCTAATGAAAGACCTGACTGACTCACAAAACACAGACTGAAGCGAATACTGATCCCCTCCATTCATGCCTGATACATTTTAGAGGTTAGCTAAAAACCTCTTGTCACTTTCTTTTTCATGTCAACAAATAAAGACGGCCTGCTTAGCTTAAAGACTGTCATAAGCACATTTTGAATATGAGTGTTGAACTTTAGAGGGTGTTTTTTGGACTATGCAAAAATAATACTACGCATAGAACCATCACTAGAAATAAAAATAGAAATATTTATTTAACGTGTGAGTGTTTTTTTTATTTTGCAACATGCAAAAACACTTTTATTTCATAACTTTAAAATTCACATGCATAATTCGTTTAGTTTCGCATCGAGAAGCTTGGTTTTTAATTGTTTGTTGATGCAATATTTTCTCCTAAAAAGCTCTTTGAACCAGCTATCCTGTTTATCCTGTGCCTATTCGTAGTTCAGTACATTGCTTATTTACATACACCTGATTAGATCTATGCAACTTTTACATTACAACGACTAACATGTAATTTACGATTTCTCAATATGATTGGATACATCGACTGATAAAACAAACGTAATTATTGCGATATTTAATTATTAATTTAGTGTTTAGGAAATGGGATTGATATCTTGAAGGTACATTATTTAGATTGGTCTATGACCTAACCTGACCCAGACTAACTACGTAACCGCTGTCATAGGATAGTCACATCTGTCTGAGATACAATCCAATAGGTACAAATGATTTTATTGTGTTTCTAAAAGATGATAAGTAAATACTTAGAAGATAATGAGACAACAACGGAAAAAACGTAGGAGATGGGTGCTTCTCTTTTTGCAACAAAATACCTATTTCAATACAATCCTGTACCAATGATTTTTTCTATCCAAAAACGTGTGTGCACTAAGCCAGTAATCTCAAACATGAAGCAAAGAATAAATGAATTTTAAATAGGTAAGGGGCCGTCTAATTTGACATAAGAAACCTCTTAGTATCGACTGTTTAAAAATCAATTTTGTGTCAACTTCACGATTTTTTTTATCGAGAAAATTATTATTATTCACGTTTCTATCTTCACAAAGCTCTAGATTATGCGTTCAATTTTAATTAAATATATTTTTTTCGTGCAAATTTTACATTTCAGTGGAGATACAGTTGTAAAAAAATCGTGACCCCTCGAACTTCCTCGCCTTAATCACGTGAAGCAATGGGGGGGTCTGGGTTCTTAGCAGCAGAGTGGAAGACGGATGCTAGTATAAATACATAATTATGGCGCCATCTCAACGTAACTCATAAGTTTTTGTTCGCATATAAATATGGCACCATAGGAAATGGCTCATAACAAGCCCTGTCAACACGTCAACTTTATCTAATCAATCAGTCAACGCAATCACTCCAAAACAAGCAAGCATTTTATAAAATCGTTCATATTATTCCAATTCAATAAGTTGACACCTTCAGAGTAGTCATATGGAATAGAGCCTTTGTACTTTTAAGTTACGTAAAACATCCTTGTTGGGTGTTATAGGTCATTAATTCCGCCGGTGGCTTAGATTTTTTTTTATTGATGTCATCGTGGGAATAGCCCGCAGAGCCACGGAGATTTTGCGATGAGTGACAAAAAGCAGACGTCAGAAAAGGTACAGCTTTTTAATCGTCGAAAAGGCAGTAACTACGTCCATTGTGCGCAACGTAGTATTTTCTAGCTCTACATACAAATTTGTTTTTAGTGGGGCCGGCGGCGGTGGGAGCGGCGAATTTTCATACAAACGTCATACCAAAATGATTACTAATTTAATCAGATTTTCACTATATTATTGTAATAATTGTATCTGTATAGTATTTATCTAGGTTCCTGAACAGTTTTTATTTTAAATTACTTACCTCATTTTGCAATGAAAAAAATGTGTAAAATGCGATTGGTGTTTGTTTCATTTTGAGGTAAGTAATTTAAAATAAAAACTGTTCAGGAACCTAGATAAATACTAAACAAATACCGTTATTACAATAACATAGTGAAAATCTGCTTAAACTAGTTATAATTTTGGTATTACGTTTGTATGAAAATTCGGTCTCCGCCGGCCTCTTAACTTAATAAAACATACTTTCTAATAATTATGATAATTGGATATGATCAGCTAGGCTCATGTTCATACTCGTACCATAACTCTTCATCCTTACTTAGTTTTATGTGCATTTCTCCAGCTTCCTCATATGGAAATTGCGAATTCTGAAAACGCCAACATTTAAAGCATAATTGGAGCAATCATTGATTTGAAGGAAAATTTAGCAGCAAAAAAAACAACGACTCTATGAGACTTTATAGGTGTGTTAGCTGGAGAGCGGCTCCACAGCTTCCTCATTCAGTGTGGGCAAACGGCTAACGATAGAGCTATATAGTAAACGCCAAATTTTAGAGCATAATTAGAGCACCCGGCATAAAAAAAATCAAGTCTCTAGCTCGAAAACTCTTTGAGTTAGAAGACTATAACAACGTGTTTGCTGGGAAGCCATTTCTCCAGCTAACACATGTGGATCTCAGGAATGGCTATAGCTAGAAAGTTGCTTGATATCTCCAAATTTAGAGCAAAAAATATCATGGATGCTCCAAATATTTCAAGTGTCTAGGTTCAAAACTCACCGAGTTAGAAGCTTTGATGACTGTGTTAGCTGGAGACACGTTTGTCTGGCACGCACATGCTACATCTGAGGATCTACAATAGCTGCAGATTCGGTTGACGTGTCCAAACCGAGCTATGAATTAGAGCACTCGGCTCCAAAATTTTGGACTCTCTAGGACAAGTAGTTTCCTAGTAATCAACAAAAGAACATTTTGCCGCCAGAATTTTCAAATATTATGTTCGCACCCGTAAAAATGCGGCGTTGCCGCTCTGAAAGTATGGTATCAGCGTAGGAATTTGAACGTTAGTCGGATGGAGTTGTGTGTTGCCCGTGCCTGGTAAATAGTTACCCTAGGATTCATGTCTTAAACACTCATTACGTAGCTCAAGAAGCGGAATATAGGTTAAAATGAAACAAAAAAACACCAAAGAAAAGTTTTATAATGGTTAGTTTAAGTTTAAATATGTATTTATTAAGAAACCTGACTTCAGATTTTTTATTTTTAGTTTTAAATATCATGAAATTATATCTCGAAGTCTCTCAACTAACCAACAATGTTTTCAAATCATGAGTTACCTACTCTTGTCACACTAGGTGTAAATGGCATCGTGCGAAACTATCATTGTGTCTGTGAGTACGTACATAACTATAGATAGTGCAATTCACGAAGACGCGCCCCTCGCGGGGTGCGGGGAGTTTGCTCCGAGCGGCAGTCGCCAACCGTAGTCTATTAATTGTAGTGTGCGTGTGCACTCATAGGTAATTAGTGTGTACCGATAACACTCAAACATTGACGGAAGCTTGCACACATATACTATAAACGGTTAGGAGGAACAGTGGGGCGCGCCTTCGTGGGTTGCACTATCTATAGCGAGCTGCAGTAAATACTCACGGGAAAGCGAAAGGAAATATTATAAATATAATAATTAGGAAGAAAAGTGGGGGGGCTCTATTCCGGAAAACGTTTTATTTTTTTTGAATAATTTTTAAATAATGGATATGGGTATCGTTTAATAGGTTTTTGGGGGCTCTGATTGTGAATTCAACATTAATTTTTGAATCCAAGATGGTGGCTTCATTTTTTTCTCAAAAAATGGATATGGGTATCGTTTAATAGGTTTTTGGGGGCTCTGATTGTGAATTCATAATTAATTTTTGAATCCAAGATGGTGGCTTCATTTTTTTCTCAAAAAATGTATATGGGTATCGTTTAATAGGTTTTTGGGGGCTATGATTGTGAATTCAACATTAATTTTTGAATCCAAGATGGTGGCTTCATATTTTTCTCAAAAAATGGATATGGGTATCGTTTAATAGGTTTTTGGGGGCTCTGATTGTGATTAATTTTTTAATTCAAGATGGCAGCTTCATTTTTTTCCTTAAAAAATGGGTATGGGTATCGTTTAATAGGTTTTTGGGGGCTCTGATTGTGAATTCCACAATATTTTTTCAATCCAAGATGGCGGCTTAATTTTTTTTCACAATATATTGATATGGGTGTCGTTTAATAGGTTTTTGGGGGCTCGGATTATAAATTCGACATTGTTTTTTGAATCCAAGATGGCGGCCTCATTTTTTTCCTTAAAAAATGGGTATGGGTATCGTTTAATAGGTTTTTGGGGGCTCTGATTGTGAATTTGACATTATTTTTTGAATCCAAAATGGCTGCTACATTTTTTCCTTAAGAAATGGGTATGGGTATCGTTTAATAGGTTTTTGGGGGCTCTGATTGTGAATTTGACATTATTTTTTGAATCCAAAATGGCTGCTACATTTTTTTCCTTAAGAAATGGGTATGGGTATCGTTTAATAGGTTTTTGGGGGCTCTGATTGTGAATTCGACAATATTTTTTCAATCCAAGATGGCAGCTTAATTTTTTTTCACAATATATTGATATGGGTATCGTTTAATAGGTTTTTGGGGGCTAAGATTACAAATTCGACATTATTTTTTGAATCCAAGATGGCGGCTTCATTTTTTTCCTTAAAAATGGGTATGGGTATCGTTTAATAGGTTTTTGGGGGCTCTGATTGTGAATTTGACATTATTTTTTGAATCCAAAATGGCTGCTACATTTTTTTTCTCAAAAAATGGATATGGATATCGTTTAATAGGTTTTTGGGGGCTCTGATTGTGAATTCAACATTATTTTTTGAATCCAAGATGGCTGCTTCATTTTTTTTCATAAAAAATGGATATGGGCATCGTTTAATAGGTTTTTGAGGGCTCTGATTGTGAATTCGACATTGTTTTTTGAATCAAAGATAGCAGCTTCATTTTTTTTCTAAAAAAATGGTTAAGGGTATCATTTAATAGGTTTTTGGGGGCTCGAATTATAAATTCGACATTATTTTTTGAATCCAAGATGGCAGCTTCATTTTTTTTCTTAAAAAATGGGTATGGGTATCGTTTAATAGGTTTTTGGGGGCTCTGATTGTGAATTCGACATTATTTTTTGAATCCAAAATGGCTGCTTCATTTTTTTTCTCAAAAAATGGATATGGGTATCGTTTAATAGGTTTTTGAGGGCTCTGATTGTGAATTCAACATTATTTTTTGAATCCAAGATGGCTGCTTCATTTTTTTTCTCAAAAAATGGATATGGGTATCGTTTAATAGGTTTTTGAGGGCTCTGACTGTGAATTCGACAGTGTTTTTTGAATCAAAGATGGCAGCTTCATTTTTTTTCTTAAAAAATGGTTATGGATATCGTTTAATAGGTTTTTGGGGGCTCTGATTGTGAATTCGACATTATTTTTTGAATCCAAGATGTGGGTTTCATTTTTTTTTTCTTAAAAAATGGATATAGATATCATTTATATCTTATAGTCTTATAATTCAATAGAGCCAAATGCACGCAATGCAAACGAGAGCGTGGAAAGAGTGCCAAAGAAGCACAATCGGCCTCAGCGTTCGGCAGTGTTCGACATCTGTTTCTCCTTTTTGAGTGAGCGATGCGTTCGCGTGGACAGCTGTATGACGTTGTCTCGTTCAACTATCGTAAGTAAACCAACTATACAGAAAACCGTTTTTTTTAAGAAAAAAAATGTAGCCGCCATGTTGGATTAAAAAATTAATGTCGAATTCACAATCAGAGCCCCCAAAAACATATTGAACGATACCAATATCCATTTTTTGAGAAAAAAAATGATGCCGCCATCTTGGATTCAAAAAATAATGTCGAATTCACAATCAGGGCCCCCAAAAACCTATTAAACGATACCCATGTTTATTTTTAAAGAAAAAAATGAAGCCGCCATCTTGGATTCAAAAAATAATGTTGAATTCATAATCAGAGCCATCAAAAACCTATTAAACGATACCCATATCCATTATTTGAGAAAAAAAAGCAACCATCTTGGATTCAAAAAATAATGTTGAATTCACAATCAGAGCCCCCAAAAACCTATTAAACTATATCCATATCCATTTTTTAAGAAATAAAATGAAACTACCATCTTGGATTCAAAAATTAATGTTGAATTCACAATCAGAGCCCCCAAAAACTTATTAAATGATACCCATATCCATTATTTAAAAAAAAAACTGAAGCCGCCATCTTTGATAAAAAAATAATGTCAAATTCACAATCAGAGCCCCCAGAAACCTATTAAACGATATCCATAGGTATCCATTTTTTAAGAAATAAAATGAAACCACCATCTTGGATTCGAAAATTAATGTTGAATTTACAATCAGAGCCCCCAAAAACTTATTAAACGATACCCATATCCATTATTTCAGAAAAAAACTGAAGCCGCCATCTTTGATAAAAAAATAATGTCAAATTCACAATCAGAGCCCTCAAAGACCTATTAAACGATACCCATATCCATTTTTTGAGAAAAAAAAATGATGCCGCCATCTTGGATACAAAACATAATGTCAAATTCACAATCAGAGCCATTTAAAACCTATTAAACGATACCCATATCCATTTTTTAAGAAATAAAATTAAGCCACCATCTTAGATTCAAAAAATATTGTCGAATTCACAACCAGAGCCCCCAAAAACCTATTAAACGATACCCATATCCATTTTTTGAGAAAAAAATGAAGCCGCCATCTTGGATACAAAAAATAATGTCGAATTCACAATCAGAGCCCCCAAAAACCTTTTAAACGATACCCATATCCATTTTGAAGGAAAAAAATGAAGCCGCCATCTTGGATTCAAAAAAGAATGTTGAATTCATTATTAGAGCCCTCAAAAACCTATTAAACGATACCCATCATCAATTTTTTGAGAAAAAAAATGAAGCAGCCATTTTGGATTCAAAAAATAATGTCGTATTCATTATCAGAGCCCCCAAAAACCTATTAAACGATACCCATATCAATTTTTTGAGAAAAAAAAGGAAGCAGCCATTTTGGATTCAAAAAATAATGTCGTATTCACAATCAGAGCCCCCAAAAACCTATTAAACGATACCCATATCCATTTTTTAAGGAAAAAAATGAAGCCACCATCTTGGATTCAAAAAATAATGTCGTATTCACAATCAGAGCCCCCAAAAACCTATTAAACGTTACCCATATCCATTTTTTAAGAAAAGAAATGAAGCTGCCATCTTGGATTCAAAAAATAATGTTGAATTCACAACCAGAGCCCCCAAAAACCTATTAAACGATACTAATATCCATTTTTTGAGAAAAAAAATGAAGCCGCCATCTTGGATTCAAAAAATAATGTCGAATTCACAATTAGAGCCCTCAAAAACCTATTAAACGATACCCATATCCATTTTTTAAGAAAAAAAATGAAGCCGCCATCTTGGATTCAAAAATTATTGTCGAATTCACAACCAAAGCCCCCAAAAACCTATTAAATGATACCCATATCCATTTTTTAAGAAAAAAAATGAAGCCACCATCTTGGATTCAAAAACTTATGTCCAATTCACAATATAGGAATATAGTTGAAAATGAAACAAAAAACCCCAAAAAGTGCTTTTTCTTCTTCCTGCCCTTACCCACCAGGTGGGGTCGGCACAACATGGTGAGATGCCCCCCCTATCACTTGCCATCTGGTGAGATGGCAAGTGATAGGGGGCAAGTGTGCGTGAGTACGCACACAACTAGCAAGCCGCAGTTAATACCTATTTTCCGTCCGCCTGGTTTACTCGATACGCTCATAAAAACCTGACTGAATACAGTTAAACACAGAGAACAGACGGCTAACAACAGGCAGAGTAGGTAGAATCATCAACACTGGCCTAGCAGGTACCTATTTACAGAACCAAATAAAGTTTTTTTTCTAAGAATACCTAAAAGACACGCATTACTAAAGAAACTATAAAACGAACAAGAACGGGCAACACACAATTCTCATATAGATAGAGAGAAAGCTCTCAACCTAACAAAAAGAGAAAATATGAGTTTGAGGTTTCAGAAATCAAAACCGCTAAGCGCATACGAAAATGACTCGTATCGCGATCTAAAATAAACCGAATAACGTTCAAATTCCTACGCTGATACCAAACTTTCAGAGCGGCAACGCCGCATTTTTACGGGTGCGAACATACATTTGAAAATTCTGGCGGCAAAATGTTCTTTTGTTGATTACTAGGAAACTACTTGTCCTAGAGAGTCCAAAATTTTGGAGCCGAGTGCTCTAATTCATAGCTCGGTTTGGACACGTCAACCGAATCTGTAGCTATTGTAGATCCTCAGATGTAGCATGTGCGTGCCAGACAAACGTGTCTCCAGCTAACACAGTCATCAAAGCTTCTAACTCGGTGAGTTTTGAACCTAGACACTTGAAATATTTGGAGCATCCATGATATTTTTTGCTCTAAATTTGGAGATATCAAGCAACTTTCTAGCTATAGCCATTCCTGAGATCCACATGTGTTAGCTGGAGAAATGGCTTCCCAGCAAACACGTTGTTATAGTCTTCTAACTCAAAGAGTTTTCGAGCTAGAGACTTGATTTTTTTTATGCCGGGTGCTCTAATTATGCTCTAAAATTTGGCGTTTACTATATAGCTCTATCGTTAGCCGTTTGCCCACACTGAATGAGGAAGCTGTGGAGCCGCTCTCCAGCTAACACACCTATAAAGTCTCATAGAGTCGTTGTTTTTTTTGCTGCTAAATTTTCCTTCAAATCAATGATTGCTCCAATTATGCTTTAAATGTTGGCGTTTTCAGAATTCGCAATTTCCATATGAGGAAGCTGGAGAAATGCACATCTTAGTTTTCTGTTATTATTCTAAAGCGACCACCTCGACTGTGGTTTTGCAAATGCCTTACCATTTTGACCATCCATGTAGACTTCCCGATACATAATAGGTAGGTACACCCATAACTCGTGTTTAATATACTGTCTATATATACTGTCTATAAGAAATGAAAGTTTGTTAAACATTTGTAACATCCTGTATAAAGTACTCTTATGAGAGAAACTAACTTAGCTTACATTTTTATTTTGTATTAAAAATATGCTTCAATACAGTCGAATGATCGCGTGCATAATAATATAGCACATAGTAATTTGAATATCTAACACGCCAAAATGGGCTAAAAACTGCAAGCCTAAGTCCTCAGAGATAAAGGGAGGAGAGGAGAAGGACGTAATAGTACATTGTTACCTGAGTGTTGAAAGTCACGTTTTTTGAGTCCCGAGACGGGTTTGGCGCCAGAGCGTTAGCGAGGGCGCCAATGGAGCTTGAGGGACTTAAAAGACTTTCACCCGAGGTAAACACTGTGCTTTTCATTACGAATACAAGGAAAGTAAAAATAAAAACATGAAAGAAAAATTTGTGAAAACCTTCCCGGTTTTTTTTTTCTTTTTCTCTGGCGGGCCTTCGGCTTCGGTTCGCCAGCATTATTCACCCATTGTTTTCATTCTCATAATTTAAAAAATGGTAAATGTCAAATCTATGTTATTTTAAATAAATAGTTGTAGCTATATATTAATCAAGTAATTTAGAAGATATATTATTTATTAAATACTATCTTTATGTTATTTAAATTTAAATTTTACATTGCGCTATCTTATTAGACTTTTTAAACTTCTTACTGTTGTAATGGGTTTCCAACCTACTTGCTGAATAAAAAGTTGGAATTTGGTTCAACGACCTCCTTGCAGTTAGAAAGACTTTAGAAAGTTGGAACATGGTTGAATAAAATAGAACTTGTTTTTTTTTATAATTTGACAGCTTTCTACTGACAGCTGTCAAATTATAAAAAAAACAAGTTCTTTTTTATTCAACCATGTTCCAACTTTCTAAACTGCAAGGAGGTTGAACCAAATTCCAACTTTTTATTCAGCAAGTAGGTAGGAAACCCATTACAACGGTAAGAAGTTTAAAAACTCTAATTAGAGCGCAATGTAAAATTTAAATAACATAAAGATAGTATTAAATAAATAATGTATCTTCTAAATTACTTGATTAATATATAGCTTCAACTATTTATTTAAAATAATTGATTTGAGCAAACAATTTACCATTTTTTAAATTATGAAAATGAAAATAATGGCTGAATAATGCTGGCGAGCCGTAGCCGAAGGCCCGCCAGAGAAAAAGAAAAAAAAAACCGGGAAGGCGGCAATTCAATCTTCATTTTCACTAATTCTTCTTTCATGTTTTTATTTTTACTTTCCTTGTATTCGTAATGAAAAGCACAGTGTTTACCTCGGGTGAAAGTCTTTTGAGTCCCTCAAGCTCCATTGGCGCCCTCGCTAACGCTCTGGCGCCAAACCCGTCTCGGGACTCAAAAAACGTGACTTTCAACACTCGGGTAACAATGTACTATATAACCCAGATAAACGCAAGTTCAAGGGTAGGCTCGATCTCCGGCTTGATATCTACCTATATAATCTAAAACACTGAAGTATCGTTTGAGCGAACAATCAAAACTTTATATGCCTAGTCAAATTAGTATAGCAACTTTATAACGTTGCTAAATAAATAACGAATTTATTTTTCAACACTTACAAACAAAGAACCCTTTGTTCGTCGCAATAATAATTAATAAATACAATCGAGGAAAGTCTTCAAAGTTGTAAAAATGTCCATGGCTAATCCTCTATTTACTAAATGTATATAAATAGATAGCCTAATTCTCGTAGCACCAACTCAAGATATTTAGAGGCTCTCTAAAAGAGTACATAGAGGCACGTCCATGTTAAAAATATAATATGGGCGTGCAATAATCGCACAGGTATTTCTTTGACAAATGCTTTCCCACGGGGCGCCTAGTAGGTAGGTACAGGTAGCAATCGTGAAAGGGCACTTTATTACCAGCTCAGATTTCAAGAAACTGTTTCAAAACTACACACTTCACTAACTTTTTGTAAACAATCACTTAGACGAGAATGACGTGGAAATGTGCAACAACAATGTGCAACCAATAATAATTATTATTCTAGTCTAGAACCCCGAGCTAGAGCTACTTTAATATGTTTGCGGAACACGCTTGCTAAAAATAAGTTGAATGTAAATGACATTAGTTAGGAGGCGTGAGCATCAAATTAATGTTGTCTTTTTCATACAACAGAACCGGTGGGTTATAGCTAAGCATGCTCCGTCTTTGTCTGTATCCTCACTTTCCATCAGGGGTGATGGCAGCGAAATGCTTAGCTATCTAAAATATTTTTTTTAAAAAAGCAGCCAATAGCGAGTCGGACTTGCCCATGAAGGGTTCCGTAGTATCAAGTAACATAATATAAAGGTTCTTGTAGTTCGTCGAAAGGTAAATTGCGGTTTACGATTTATGACGTATAAAAAAAAAACTACTGACTAGATCTCGTTCAAACCAAATATCGTTGAAAGTTTGCACAACATAATGTACAACATATATTTTTTTTTAGTTTTATCATTCTCTTATTTTAGAAGTTAGAGGGGGGGGACCAACTTTTTTCCACTTTGGAAGTGTCTCTCGCGCAAACTGTTCAGTTTAGAAAAAAACGATATAAGAAACCTCAACATCATTTTTGAAGACCTATTCATAGATACCCCACACGTATGGGTCCGATGAAAAATAATTTTTTGAGTTTCAGTTTCAAGTATGGGGGGACCCACAAAATTTATAGTTTTTTTTCTATTTTTGTGTCAAAATCTTAATGCGGTTCACAGAATACATCTACTCGCCAAGTTTCATCAGTCTAGCTTTTACGGTTTCGGAGAAAAATGGCTGTGACATACGGACGGAGAGACAGACAGTCTACCTTTTGGTAAGATTTTAAACCTCAAAATGGTCACAAACCCTACACAAAGAAACAGGTCAAACTAACACCTATCAACTATGTAAAGGTGGCAGTGGTTTGCACTTTATTCTGAGGGTTTGCAGTTACGGTAGTTACGCATACGTCAAAACACGTCGGCGTAACAATGAGCCATAATCCACGGGTACAAATCCTAGCTGGCAAATTGAGATTCCAGTGTAACAGGAAACTTACAATGGAAAATGGAATTACAATGGCAATGGGTAATGGGAGAAAATAGGCTTGTGGTATGATGGTAGAATATAACGGAAAATTGTATAAAGACGAAGCTCGGTATATCACCATACCATGCTGGCTGCCAAAAGGTGTTTTTTATTTAACTGAATTATAAGGATTACTTTGAATCGCCATAAATCTAGTTGCTGGTTCAACGCGAGCATGTCTAGAAGAACATGCAACAAACATACGGCCTCGTTCCTTCCTTTATATCACCAAAGCTTTGTCTTGTAGCTCTGAATTTGCACCTACTATAGGCTATTCAGAATATTCCTTATCAATCGGCTGCGTTCTTTTTTCGTCATCTGCTTTACTTATGAAAAGAAAAATAAATAAGGAGGTAGTAGGTACTTAGGACGCTACATTATACGATTTATACTTAGGTACGGTATTTTATTCCGGGTGTACTGATACACCCGTCTGCAATTTATTTAGAAGCTCTATTCAAGAAAAAAAAATTCTCTAGTCTTCCTCATAGTAATAGCTTGTTCTATTTACAAGTAGACCTTGTTGTACCCTGTTTCCAAGGTCTGGATGAATAATACTCAGGTACTTCACAGCCTTGTCTTGCAGCTCCTGTATCACACCTCCTAAGCTATACAGAATATTCCCTATCAAACGACTGCGTTCCTCTTTCGTCATCTCATTCGCATAAAGCTCCCCGGCTTGCTCGAAATTGTTTGGGTCATCCTGATAGATCTCTAGCAACTCTGGCCTTTTGTCATCTTTGTATGGAGCCGGGCCGTAAAAGGTATTCGGGTAGTAGTTGGGAATGCCTCCTCCGTTGTCTTTGACAGGAGCTCTACCATCGCGGTTGTAATCCAATTGCTTGCCTTGCATCGGACAGTTCACAGGAATACGATTAAAATTGGCTCCCAATCGGTAGTATTGTGCGTCCCTATAAGCTAGTCGCCTCGCTTCAAACACTTTATCAGGAGCCCCAAGAAATCCTGGCACCAGATTGGCTGGACTAAACGCTAGTTGTTCAATTTCAGCGAAGTAATTCTTGGCATTCCTGTTCAACTCAAAATATCCTACGGGTCTTAGTGGATACTTATCCAGAGGAAGTACTTTTGTAACGTCAAACACATCAAAGCCAGCGCTCTTGACATCTTCGAGGCTCAGCACCTGCACACTTACGCTCCATCGCGGAAAATTTCCCCGTGCAATGGCGTTGTAGAGATCTCTGGTTGCGTAGTCGGGGTCCACTCCATTGATCTTCGTGGCTTGTTTCGAGGTAAGGCTTCGGATACCAGCTTCAGGTAAAAAGTGTAATCTTACAAAGCTCTTATCTCCGTACTTATTGACGACTTCGTAGGTGTGAATACCAAATCCGGGCATGTGTCTGTAGCCATCGGGGACGCCTCTATCACCGAACACCAATAAGAACATGTGTATGCTCTCCGGTCGAAGAGTCAGGAAATCCCAAAGCATGTTTCCATCTATCAAGTTAGTCGCAGGGTTTCTCTTCTGCACGTGAACGAATGTAGTAAAAAGTAATGGGTCTTTGTAAGCGTACATTTGAGTACTGAACCCTACTATATCCAAGTTGCCGTCTTCAGTATAGAATTTAAGAGCAAAACCTCTTGCGTCTCTGGATAAATCTGCTCCTCCCCTTTCTACAACCACTGGGGAGAATCTAGCAGCTACTGGGGTCTTCTTGCCAACAGGACCGAAGAGATCAGATTTGCAGATGTCGGAGAAGTCATGTGTTACTACGAAGTGGCCGAATGCCCCTCCAGCCTTCGCGTGCACCAGTCGCTCTGGTATCCGTTCCCGCACCAGATGAGTGAGAGAGTCCATAAAATATTCGTTGAAAATCAACCGTTTGTTCAGTGAGTTGGTAGCTTCTTTGTATTCTATTGGAGCGCCTGCACTTGTTTTCATCACGCCGATAGGCCCCTGAAAAATTACAAACACAACTTTCAACGTCATTGGTTTTTACAACACTCAAGAGTAGGTCAATGGTCAAGGTAACTTTAAAATCAAGGGTAGGATGCACTTAACTTTTACCTAGGTATAACAGTTTAGTAAAACATCCGCTTTTAGCACATTAGAATGGATGACTGTAGGAATTGAGTATAACCTAGATATCTATCTTACATAACGAAATAGATCCTTCACGCTTCACGAGCAGGTCATCGTTGTTTTTTTTATCTAAAGGCCTGCGCACACCTAGGCGATGGCGATGGCCATCAGCTGAAATGCTGTCACACATAGCTGTCATATTTGACAGCGTTTCAGCTGATCGCCTTGGCCATCGCAGGCTTTAAATAACTAGCGATCCGCCCCAGCTTCGGACGGGTCTAAAAATTCAAATGCCCTTCTCATTTTTCACCTTCTTTTATAAATGACACACTTGCGAAGCCGGGGTTAGTAAAAAATATAGCGCGTGCGCCCATGTTATGCAAGGATAATGTAGCTTTCTAATGATGAAATAATTTTTGAAATCGATCCAGTAGTTTTTTGGTTTATTCATTACAGAAAAAAATACCAGTGTTTTCTCTTTATAATATTAGTATAGTTGAGCATCACATTTCAGAATTCAGCAAAGGCTAAGCATCTATTTTCTCGCTTGCAAATCCAACATTTTGAAAGATATAAAATCACTGAACCGATTGAAAAATCGCTAGTAACAAAGTTGATAAAATGTGCGAACGAAAAGGTCGGAGCGGAAGATCAGCTGGAAAAAATCCTCTCTTGAAAAACGTATGCAGGTACGTTACTATGACAAAGTTCACCTAGACACTGTAACTCACCTTAGCATTATTCCTGAAGTCAACGATCTGATTAGCAGCTGGTGCTGGCTGCCGCTCCAGATCTGCCATCTTCAGCATCAACACAAGCAGGAAAATCTTCATGACTCTTCAATTTCACTTCAGCTTTTTCATATCAAACCAATCTTTGAGTGTTTCTTTTTAACTTGTGAAAAGCTGCAGTTTGTTTTAGCAATTCCACTCTTTCTCTCTACAATCTCAAGACCACTGGCCGTTTATTAGCAATAGGTACAGTGGGATACACGTCAAGTTCCACAAGCTATATACCCATAACTACGCTAGATTCAATACAGAGAATCGTAGAAAAGGGACTGAATCATAGCGTATCGGCCAATCAGAGTGCACGTAGCCACCGCGCGACGCGCCGCCGCCGCCACCGAGCGCACCGCTCCGCAGTCATAGCTTTGCTTGGCAACGCGCTAGTCGCCACGCGTAGCGGAAACCAATAAACATTTTTTTGGTTGATCGCGGTGCATACGTGTCGCACCGCTTCCATAGATTATGTAGAAAAACTGCATTACAACCTCCATGGTCCAACTGATGTGGTATCGATATTGAAAAAAAGTTATACAGTTGTCCAAAGAAGAGCTGTATCATAATGTAACTTTTGAAAACTTATTTCGATGGGTGTGCGTAAAGATTCTGCAGTTTAAGTTTTGTTTTTAATTTTTTTATCTTTACTCTACTTGCCCCATTTCCGTAACTTTTTCGGAATAAAAAGTCTTCTATGTCCGTCTCCGGGTTCGAACCTACGACCCCACCAATTTCAACTAACATGGTCTCTCTTTTATATATACTTAGAGATATGTATTTCAGAATGAGATTAGAAAAACTACTATTCGACGTTTTGTGGCGTCATCTGACTTTAGTGTGTTGCAGTTATTTTTTTTTCAAAAACTTTAAAAGTTTGAATAGGAAGGAGTTTTTTTTCCGTGTAAAAATATAACAAGGTGAAAATTTGCTATTTCAATTCATTTTAAGTAAAACCTTTATTTTCAAACATTGATCCTTATCAGCACAGAAGCATCAACAGAATCCATTGGTTGAATAATACAGGTGTAATTTTTTTTCAAAGATCATTCCGATCCATTTCCGTCAAAAGTTTTTTGATAAATTAAATTATGCACTTATTCACGCTTCCTGCAAGCGCGTTTTCACAATTCACGGATTAAAAAAAAATGCGACCCAATTCCTATATTCACGGTTCAATATTTATTCACCAATCTAGTCAGTTAACTGATAAAACAAAATATCCAACCCAATATCCTTTGAAAACGCCGTATATGGACTAATAAAAAAATAAAATAGACCTTATTACACCTATGTCTAAAGTATGTTGTTAAATGATATCGCTGCTGTATTAGTTCGGACTTTGAGATAGCCGCCTTCGGCGCAATCGGTGTTTTTGAGAATGTAAACAAACAAAATGAAAGCAACCTAATTTCTCAACGAATAAAATATATTTTTAAATGCAGTCACATTATTAGGCGTTCTCTCCTTTGGTAAGAGCCGGTTTGCATGTTTTACTGTTGTTTTTATTGCTGTGTGTGTGTGACCGATGAGGTCTGGCGAACCACACCCCACCTGATGTTGAGCGGACCTCCACTCATGATCTACAACTGTAACGTCATGACTGGTTTTGAACCCGTGCCCCCCAACCGCTAGGTCGATGAGGTCTGGCAAACCACACCCCACCTGACGTTGAGCGGACCTCCACCCATCATCTTTTACTGTAACATTATCACTGATTCTGAACCCGCACCCTCCAACCGCTAGGCCAATGAGGTCTGGCGAACCACACCCCACTAGACGAAAATGAATTGCTGTTCGTTAGTCTCGCTAAAACTCGAGATCAGCTGGACCGATTTGTCTAATTTTGGTCTTGAATTATTAGTGGAAGTCAAGAGAAGATTTAAAAGGTGAATAATATGAAATTGAATTTAACAGGAACGGGAGCGGGGCGGGCGAAGCCGCGGGCGTCCACTAGTAATTAATATAATAAAAAAAATGCGACCCAATAATATTAACAATGCGACAAAAATATTCGCGGCTAAAGAATTCTTTATTTGCAGATTTAATCAGTCATAGTAGACACGGATTCAAATAGGTATCCAACCAAACCAATATTTTTCAAAACGCCGTCAAATGGACTAATAAAAAAGCAAAATAGACCTTATTACAAATACGCCTAAAGTATGTTGTTGATATCGCCCCGCTGTATTAGTTGGGACTTTGATTTATGCCGCTTTTGGGCCGATCCGTGTCTTTGAAGAAGAATATAAATGATGCAACTACTAAAAATGAAAGCAACCTTATTGCTCGACAGACAAGGTATATTTTTAAATGCTATCACATATTATATGTCTTTTGATAAGAATCGCTTTGTGTGTTGTGTTTTTTAGTAATTGTAATTATAGAATGACTAAGAAATATTAATATATTGATTACAATAAATGGTCAATTTTGTCACCTATGGAACTTATCTATACCCCGCGAATAAAAAGCTTTTACTGTATATTAAATTAGATTGCTTAGTGTAATAAAATTGCCGATGTCAATCTATTTATGTCTAACAAATCATCTTTAAATTATCTTTCCAATAACTCAAAAACGTTACGCTTTATAAAACATGGGTAAATATATATTTTTTTGTTTACCTATCTATTCATTCGTCCGTTGTTGTTGAGAACTATAATAGTTCGCATTACGTAAAAATAAAGACGCTGGAAGAAGGTCGGAAGAGGTGTGTTTACGCATACAAAACTCGCACCTATATTAAGGTGGTTAGAGATGCGAATATTGCATACGCAAACAGACCTCTCTCCACTTTTTTCCAGCGCAGCGTTCTTTTAACGTAACGATACCTATACCTACGCTCCTAGGATAACTGAATGTAATTACCTACTAGATTTTTTGTTGATTTTGATTCGTTGAAGTAAAGAAGTTTTAATAACCCTACATACTTACAACATTTTTTATGATCAATGTGTGTGATGACGAAAGCTAATTAAGTTTTGAAAGCAAGTAATAAGCTAAGAGGGTTAGTCAGGTAATGCAGCCACAATAAATATAGTTTAAAAAAATTAAAAAACCACGCTTTTATAGCTAATCGAACTAAAAAGAAGAAAATAATGTTTAATTAAATTACATTAGAGTTTCAGAGTAAAAAACGTGGGGTGTATTTTACTATATTTTCATAACTTTTTACTATTATTTCATAACTCTCCGCTCATAGATACTTTTAATATATCAAGCACCCCACGCTTTTAATATATCAAGCACCCCACGCTCTTTACTTTGAAACTCTGTAATTAAACATTATTTTCTTCTTTTTAGTTCGATTAGCAAGCGTGGTTTTTTAGTTTTTTAAACTATATTTATTTTTCATTTTTAAGTTCGATATTTCAATCAATTATTAGCGGACTAGGGATAGTATTTAAATCGCGCGCTAGCTCTATCTCTCATACTCCCTTACAGAAGATCTATAAAAGAACTTATTAATCCTGGCGGTCCTAATAAGGATAATGGGAAACTGTTATCAAATTAGTGCATTGTCATCGGTCATACGTGTGCAAAGTTTCAAATTAATCAAACTTCTGGAAGTTGGTGAAAATTATGCTCAAAGATTCCATTACATACATAGTTACAACCCAAGCTAATAAAGGCGTGTTTAAAGTTAAAAGGCTAGAAAAAAAAAAAAATTTTAGGGCGCAAAAAGTCAATTTCTTTGACCAGATTTGAACTACTGACCTCCGCTTCCACTCTAAAGTGAACCCGCACGCCCTTCCGCTAGTCTATCTGTAGCTTACCAACTGGAACGAAATTAGACAACAGTTTCTTCTAGTGTATTAGGTGCAGATACGCAGTTACGCGCACATAATGAGTTACTGAAGACGCGCTGACTGAGAATGTGGGTCAACTACACAAAATTCAATGATGTGCGAATTGTTAATTAAAAATTAAAATTTGTTTTGTTCAATTGATAACGCTTAATTTAGGTGTTCAAATTTTGCAAACTTTTATGAGTTTTTGTAACTTTGGACTTAACAACTTATTGCACACTACATAACAACTTATTGCACACTTTTCGAATTATTTTTTAAAAAGTGTAAAAAATAGCACGTCCGCCTTGAATTGCGCCCAATGCCACTCGTAGTATGTATTTATATTCTCTTTGGCCATAACTAAGAGCTTGAAAATATGATTTGAATTCTTTTGGCCGAGTTGTGTGTTTGTGTCAGTAAAAAATAGAACTTCTAAAAATATATGGTGCAGGTAGCAAAGTATAACGTTCAATTTCAAGTAGGTAGGTAAAACAAGAATAGGAGCGACAAAAAGATGAAGCTAACATACCTGCTACCTACTATACTACCGACTAAAGCTAATGATATAAGCTAAGTGATAAACGGCTTCGGCTTTCTTTTTAAACTTGGAACGGGTTCTTCCCAATACGATTCGCTGAGTTCAACTTATCAGTGTTATATAATTAACAGAGTAAATCACAAACTCAGTTGGTAGTAGCCTTCTGCGCTGCAGGTCGTGGGTTCGATTCCCACCGGGAACAAATATTTGAGTGGTGAACGCAGATGTTTGTTCTATGTCTGGGTGTTACGTTGTATTCTAATCTATCTGGTTCCCATAGCACAACCTCTGGCTTAATTTGGGCTAGATAGTGTAACGTGGATTGTCTACTATATTTATTTATTTTACTTCAAGATATTTTTTTTAATTATCATTATAATTATGATAAATGACACTACCTACGTTTATAAGTAAGTAGGTTTTGATACAAACAATGACAAATAGTTATATAAAACTGTAGGTGCAAGTGCTGTGCAAGTATAAAAAAATCACAGCCTACCTACTAATATATTATGCATATGCATTATGGTAGCCATATCAATGATAGGATGTAAATAAATAAATATTAACCAAATGTTTGCTGTATTGAATTAAAACAGCGTCGCTCGTGGCGGACTCCTCCCTCGCCCCCCTCAGCGCGCTCGATAGCGGTGAAGCGGGCAGTGCGTTAGTCATTTAACAATACAAATAAAAATAAACGAACAATGTAGGTAATATAGTGCGGTAGCGCATGGCTTGCGGGCGGCCGAGCGTGGCCGAGCGCGTCTCGTCAGGGCTCGGCCGCTGATGCCGCGCCGCGCCAAACCGTATTGAGACAGACGAGACGAACAAAAACGCATCGTTCCTTTTCGCACGATTCACAGCGTTCAACTTTTAATAGTCCAAAGTCCAAACCGTTTCGTCTAGCGAGTATCCCACTGTACCAATCTATTTGAGATACCTACTTGCGCGTTCACTGTTTTGGAACAGCCCGTGCGATAGCTCAACATTACAATATATACCGAAACGATAACCTTGCTAGCGGAAATGGTCTGAGTAAGTGTTTTCTAAACCAATCTCTTAGAGGAATAAATAAAGAAATATCGGTAGACATTCTACATAGCACTATCTAATCGCAAACTAAGCAAATCTTCTAACTACTATGTAAACCTGATAATAATGCCTGAATAAAGTACCCATGTGGAAGACGAAAAGTAGGGCACCCACCTACCAGAAGGACTGACGACATTGTTAAGATCGTAGGAAGTCGGTGGATGGAAAGGGCTCAGAATCGTTCTTCCTGGAAATGTGTAGGAGAGGCCTATGTCCAGCAGAGACTTCTTCAGGCTGATGATGATGATGAAAGTACACATACTTTTTTCGTAAATACTTGCATTTAAAAAAACATACCTAAGTGGTTTTATTATGATACAACACCCCGGCAAGGAACCATCTCAATTCATCAAACGCAAGTTTGTTCTCGGTTGGAATTGAACCCACGACCTCTACAGGGCAGAAGGCAGAGCTACTGCCAACTAAGCTGTGATGGCTGTCAAAAAATTAATGCCTATCGGGTGTATACAGGGTGTGATAAAACCACTCCCGAAACGTATTTTTTTTTTAAATACTTTTTAACAGTTAAACAGTTTTTTGTAGAGCCCTGCCTCGTGCCCCCAGATTTATAAGTATCGCTAATAAATAGACTAATTTCCATAAACAACAGAAAAACGCTCTCAGCACATAAGCTCACAGATGGCCTGAAATACGACCTTCTATATTTCAAACTTCTAGCTTTTTGGAGAAATTGGTTACCTGTGTTCTCATAGCGGATTACTGAACTTCCTATATCATAATATATCGTTACCTCATACCGTGATCCCCAACCCGATGGTCCAACGATTATGTCCCCCCCTCTCTTTTTTATGTTCTATTCTGTCCATCCCAAGGTTGCCTGGTAGAGATCGCTGTTAGCGATAAGGCCGCCCATTGTTTTACTTGGAATGTTTATTTTTAAGCTAAATACTGTACCTAGTTCTACATGTGTGTCATGGTAATCAATAAAGAGTTATTACCTATCTATATATCTATGTATTCACAGGAGGTCGGTGATAGGGATGGCCCAACAAATCGTACCTACCTATTTAATAGGGGAGGCCTATGATTGTGTAAGTATCTACATTATAGAAAAAATTGTGTGTTTTAGACTTCCCTAAGCATTACTCTACACTCAGGTTTTTCTGAAACTTGATAATGAGTATCGCTCGAGCTAGGTACATACCCAGTTAATTTTTACTGAATGAGGTGAATGGCAAGTTTTCTAACATTGTCACGGTCTCGTAAATTGTGAAATAAATTGTGCAATCATGAAGTCGCTGGTTTTATTACATTAAAGTGTTATTTAACGTTGGGTCAGTTGCGTTTGATTATCTCCAAACAAATCAAACTGTGCACGCTAATTATTTCTAGCCAGTAACTTAGCATGCCTACGTAGTTAGTAGGTAGGTAGGTACCTAGGTACTCTACATATCATAGAAAAAAAAAGCACTACGTAGG
Source organism: Thera obeliscata (assembly GCA_947578465.1). Classification (NCBI taxonomy): domain Eukaryota; kingdom Metazoa; phylum Arthropoda; class Insecta; order Lepidoptera; family Geometridae; genus Thera; species Thera obeliscata. Next base: position 12,142,631 of record OX387912.1, on the reverse strand, counting down.
TAGGTACTTAGAATAGAATCTACATAAAAAAGTACGTGGTAACTTTTTTGTCTTGTCTTTCACCACACCACAGAACATATAATAATACCACGCATAAAGATTTGGGGTGCAATTCTAGCAACACTCAAGCGATTGCTGAATTTGTGAGCTGTCTTTTTTTGTTTGATTTGAAAATGGAACGTGGATTCAGCGTTCACTCAATCGAGCCGTGTTGCTGGAATAAAAGGGCTGAGTAGTAGGGTAAGGTACCTCGTTATGGACCAGTTAATTTGTGCTAATGGGTACGACTTCAGGGGTTAATTCTTGCAGATATACCTACCGTTTGTAAGCGATGGGTAAAATAAAATCTGAAAAGATGACGGCCACAGAAAAGCGTAAAAAGAATTTAATAAACTATTGATAAAATATTTACAACAATCAAAATCAAGCACCCCACGCTTTTTTGTACAATAATATAAATTTTTCAATTGATTATTACAGTTTTATTTTTAACTTTTTAGTTAAATTAGGTAGTTATAAAAGTGTTTTTTTTTTTAGTTTTTTAAACTATAATTTATTTTATGTACACAAAGAAACTTACAATTAAACAAATATTTACAAAATGTACAAAATACACAAGAAACAGTTGTGCTATCTGCAGATCGTTACAAACGATCTAGAGATAGCTCAACTGATCCATTGAATAAAAAGGTTGTTACTGTCAATGTCAAACAAAGTTGACATTGGCAAATTAACCGAATGGACAGACGTAATTTATTTAAGAAGCAGAAGAAAAAGATTAGAACAGTACCTATTCCTTGAGGTTTGAACAGAACAGAACACACAAAAATCAAAATAATAAGCGGTCCAGTGGATAATCAAGAAAATCAAAAAACAGAAAGCAAATCAATTCACCGGTGGACGTTGTGTCTGCCTGTAGAGATCTAGTGCGATTGTTTATTTTCTGCCGACAAGTTTTGGTAAAATATCCTTTTACAAAGTTTTACATAATTCTGTGCATAATTTTGATGTTGTGTAGATAAGTAGTTCATCGTACTCTGAGACCCCAGAGTGCTAGCTGCCCCAAGCTATCTTTAGCATCTATAAAAGATGCAACGCCTGTCATTTAAACCAGCCTTTAACCTTACGTAAAGTTCAACTTTATTTACTAGTTGATAGGGTTTGATTTGACCTAAGTACCTACCTTATTTTAGAAACTGCATCTGAATTTGTATTTTCAGTAAATGCCCAAAATCTGAAGGTTATGTCAGTCTTTCTGCCCCCTACAAAACTATTGATTATTGTACTTTAACATGGAAACACAAAGAATAGTAAAAGCGCCAGAAATTGTACCAATTAAATATGAACCACTTGAAGATGACCCCCCAAATGATTCAAAGATTGGAATTGGTGTGAGGGTCAAGGAGGAAGCTGTGCATGAGGAAGCAGAACACCCTGAAGAGCAGTATATTGAAATTACTCCCAACGCTTCTAAAAAAGACCAGTCGAACAATGCAAGTGTAAGTTCAGCATAAGAAGTTGATGGTGTGGTGTTCAGGAATTCCAAGTACCTTTGAGAAGCCTTATTGCCATAATTCCAACCAATCAACTTCAAATCTCTGTGGAAATTTGAAGTTGATTGGTGAAGTTCAAAGACGACTACAGATTCCAACCTGAAAGTCATAAATATAAAAATAAATAAATATTCTGGACAATTCACACAACACTACCCAGCCCCAAACTAAGCAGAGCTTGTAATATGGGAACCAGATAGCTGATATAATACCTACTTGAATAATTTTTTTTTTTGTAAATACATACTTAAAATACAATATAACACCCAGACAGAGAACAAACATTAATGTTCATCACACAAATATTTGTTCTCGGTGGGGATCGAACCCACGACCTACGGCGCAGAAGGCAGAGCTACTACCAACTGAGCTAGAGGCCAGTCAGAATCTGTAGTCTATAGTCTACAGATTCTGATCGTCAAAATTGCCAGTAAGGCCTATAGACTCTATCAGCCATATTAATAAAGGCAATTTAAATTTAGTCATGGTTTAAAGTTAGCCCTGTCACTTTTTGTCATTACCCAGTGGTAAGAGATGGCAATAGTTTAAGCACAGCTTATCTTTTGACATATTTTTATTAATAGGGCTATAAAGGCCTTACTACAAAGTTTGACGATTACAGATTCCAACCTGAAAGTCAGAATCTGTAGTCTATATGCCTTACTGGCAAGTTTGACGACTACAGATTCCAACCTGAAGGTCATAATCTGTAGTTGTCAAACTTGCCAGTAAGGCCTATAGATGCTTCTATAGGGTTAGTCTGCAATATAAATTTGGCTGTTTTCAAGTTTTCATTTTTAGTATACCATACCTCATGGGTGCTAGGATGCAATCCATTTGCTTATTGGATAAATAAATATACATATCAGTCCACTGCAGGACGTAGATCTCTACCCAGAAGTGCCACTGAGCCAAACCTTTGGCTCTTCTCCACTACTGCTTGGAGCACTGGTGGTCTAGTGGTAGTGGCCCCGCCTTCCGATCCGAAGGTCGTGGGTTCAAATCCAGTCGTGTACCAATGAGATTTTCTGTCGAAAAATGTATGTGCACTATGCCAGTACTCTCAAAACGGTGAAGGAAAACATCGTGAGGAAACCGACGTGTCGTAGAACCTAAACAAGTTCGAGCAACACGTGTCAAGGGTCACGCAAAAAAGGCCCATCAGCGGCCTACTTGCGGAAAAACCTGCCCGCACATCAAGTGCGGATGATAAAATTTGCTGAATTTGACTACCTTGCGTTATTATTTTTACTTACTGGTTTCAAAATAATTTTAGGAAAAATCAAAAGCTTTGACAAAAGATGAAACTAGAAGACTGCTGAATCTGATCCTTCTGCATCCAATAATAACATCTAGAGAAACTAAGGCCTCCAACAACCAACAGAAGATAAGAGAGTGGAACAAAATCACTGAGCAATTCAATTCAACTGGCAGCGTTAAACCAAGAACTCCAAAGCAACTGAGACTTAAGTGGGAGAACCTTAAGAAGAATGCTCGAAGATGGAGTGCAAAAAAAAGGATGGACCGGGAAAAAGTATGTTTAAAAAACTAAGGGTTTTTCAACTGGTTCTGTTTGTATCCCACAGCTGGGAAAAATTCCCCACCAGAATGTTTAAACAATCTCGTCAGCATCGAGATCTACCCGCCAAAGTGTTTACAGCTTGCCCATTCATTAGGCACTCATCTTCAGGCACTCAAAAGGATTGTCCACTTGTCAGGTTGCATTCAGCTTACGTGATTCGCCCACGGCCTCTTCAGCTTAGTAGTTGATGACTAAAATTCGTATCCCGACGTTGAACTGGTAGAATGTCTAAGATAGAAGACCGAAATAGTAGCTTGCAATAACATCAGTATATCTCCTATTTTCCAGGCTGATTTATCTGCCGAATACATACCCCGAGATGAAATACTGGAAAAAGTATCCATGTTACTGCGCAGAAAGCGTAAGATCAATGCCAAGTCGTCGGATGACTGCGATAGCGATGACTCGGATGTAGAACCTCTTTGCGAGAATGTTACCCTAAAAACTTTCACCACAGAGGTGCCAGAGACTGAGGAGGTTCTATTGCCTCCTACTACTGCTTCGGAGGCGAATTTAAATCACACAAGCAATGACTTCCTAGCGCTGCGTTAGTACCATTTTTAATAAACTAAAATTAATATTTTTAACTCTAAATTTACTCTAGGCAATTTTTCTTCTTGATGTGCGGGCTGATTTTTCCACACAAGTAGGCCGCTGGTGGGCCCTCTTTGCGTGACCCTTGACACGTATTGCTCGAATTTTTTTAGGTTCTACGACACTTCGGTTTCCTCACGATGTTTTCCTTTACCGTCTGAGAGTATTAGCATAGTGCTCATAAATTTTTTGACAGAAAAACTCATTGGTACACGACTGAAGCTTCGGATCGGAAGGCGGGGCCGCTACCACTAGACCACCAGTGCTCTTCTTTTTTAACACTATTACATACATATTTGAAGGAATATTTCGCACAAAACTATGATTGTGCTTTTTACTTATTTTTAGAAGTACGCTACAATCTCTATCCTTTGAAATCTCCACATTTAATTTTATTTTTATGATTTTTTCAGGTAAAAAGAAACTGAGACCAGATGAGGGCCGGGAAGCCAGAAATCGCGCCATAACGGCATATTACGCAGCGAAATCTAAGTTATTGGCGGCCAACCTAACTAATGTTAATTTACAAAATGAGAAATTGAAAATGGAGATTGAGTTATTGAAAAGGAAGACAAATAGGTTGAAGCCTCAATGATCCTAACTGTTTTAACTAAGCTTGAAACAGCGTTATAGTTTTACGCTTAAAGTACTATAGATAGACAACTTTATTGGTTACAATGACACACTAGGTAACTAGCGGCACGTAAGTCTAGCGCTGAGCGATACGCGGAGGGGATAGCTGCGCGTGTGTACTGGCGCCGCACGAAATGTATCTATAAAAAGAGAATCATCATTCATTTACAAAGCGGCATGCGCGCGCCGACCTCTAACGAAGGTAGTGCGCATATCCGCCATTTTTCGCAAATTGTGGTGCGCAGACGAGGGGTTAAGTAATTATTAGCTAAATAACGATAATGACATTATTTTAATATCAAATAGTAAGATGTCCAAAGATTTGTAGTATGTACCTAAAGAGCACTGGTGGTCTAGTGGTAGTGGCCCCGCCTTCCGATCCGAAGGTCGTGGGTTCAAATCCACTCGTGTACCAATGAGTTTTTCTGACGAAAAATGTATGTGCACTATGCCAGTACTCTCAAAACGATGAAGGAAAACATCGTGAGGAAACCGGCGTGTTGTAGAACCTTTAAAAGTTCGAGCAACACGTGTCAGGGGTCACGCAAAAAGGGCCCGCCAGCGGCCTACTTGCGGAAAAAACCTGCCCGCACATCAAGTGCGCATGATAAAACTTGCCAAACTTGCCAAGTATGTACCTAAGACATAATTTTTAACAAGTTTATGAGGAGTAGAAAAATAAAAACATAATTTGTCAATAACAATACCATTGAAACGCGAACTGTAAACTGGATGTGTGCGGGGTGTGGTATCGGTGCGGGGAGGGGAATTCGACCGGAGAGCCAATGGGCGCTACGCACGTCCGCCCTTCATCCCGCTAGCGCCCTCAGGTACCTTATTTTTGACTTCTGCGCAATAACGGTCAGCGCTAAAGTTACGTGCCGCTACCTATAGGTAGTGCGGTTTTAGGAATAGGACATCCCTACTGGGACCGAGCGACGAGACACATCACTAGTGGCGAGGGAAGATGGCGTCGTAAGGGGGTGTCCACAAATTACGTGAGATGTTTAAGGGGGGGAAGGGGTCGAGTCAAATCTCATCATAACTTACGTTGGAGAGAGGGGGGGTCTCGGCAAATATCACGCAATTTTTTTTATTATTGAAAAAAAATAATAATATGCAAACTATTTTGGTCCCGTTTTATCACAGGAGTCAAGATTTAAGTAAGTATTATATTCTTAAATTTACGCTCAGCAATATTGTGGTCGTAAATAAAAGCACGAAGCAATTTTTTTTTCTTTTTAAATAACAATCTAACGCGTTTACCTAAAAACCCACATTTTGAAAAATCTCACGTGACATTGGGGGTAGGGGTAGGGGGTTGAATAAAATCTCACGACATCTAACCAGGGTGGGAGGGAGGGACAGAAAATGTAAAAAATCACCTCACGTAATTTATGGATGCCCCCTAATGCGTAGATGTTTGGTTTGCCGTGTAATAAATAATAACTTTATTACACGGCAAACCAACTTTATTACAGAGTTCTAGCTGTAATCAATGGATAGTTTTCGCCGTAACGGTAGAGCACTGGTGGCCTAGTGGTTGCGGCCCCGCCTTCCGATCCTAAGGGCGTGGGTTCAAATCCAGTCGTGTACCAAAGAGTGTTTCTGCCCAAAAAAGTATGTACACTATGCCAGTGCTCTGGTGTCACTGTCTCTTTCGAACCAGCATTGTGGTGAAAGGATTTTATTGCATCTCAAAGAGGCTCCTTTCGTGCACTTCTCACATGTTTTTCGAACTTTTTAGGTTCCTAAATGCCGGTTTCCTCACGATGTTTTTCTTCACCGTTTGAGAGTACTGGCACTGGTCTCGGACCCAAGACCTTAGGATAGAAAGGTGGGGCCGCTATCTATCACTAGACCACTCTGCCGTCCTTACGAAAAGTGCAATAACTCAAGTTTTGCCCCAAATTGAGATAAGTACATATTCGGAATTAGCAGAACGAGATCTATATATTGTTTTTAGACACTTTTTACGTATCTATGACGTAGCCGGTGTTAATACTAAGTCTAACTGCAATATCTAGGTCGATGCTTTATGGTTTTCATATCAAGACCGAAATAACTATAGATAGGAATAACTTACTTACGCTATTTAGCAATTTTACTAACTATATCTGCAATAAGTATAGTTACTATATTTATAATTAGCATAGTTCGTCATTTGGAATATTCATGGACTAGTTATAAGTGCAATATGTTTGAGTTATTGCAGATATGATACGGATCCTTATTTTCAGTATTAAATAATGTGCTAATTATTTGTGCAATAAGAACAGTTATTGCATGTATAACTACCAAATTTCGTTTCTTGTGATTCTCATTTACTAGTTATAAGTACAATAAGCTTGAGTTATTGCAGTTATCTTAAGGGACCTTATTAATAATTATGGGATGAATACTAAAATTGATTTAGTAAGTAGATATATTGCATTTATTTGTAGGAAGATAAATAGAATACAGTATACCTACGCGAAATAAATTGCAATAAATTCACTATTTATTGCGTTTATAACTAGTACCAGGAGGTGAGGGGGGTACGAGGGGAGTAAAATATTTCTATCTATAATAAGTCTCAAGGCCAGTATTGCTTCTCTAGTCCCTTTATTACTTCTGAACCCAAATTGGTCTTCACTTAAATTTTCTTCTATTTTTGTTCTTATTCTATTCTGTATGATTTTAAGTATAATTTTTGAAGCTTGAGAAATTAAACTAAGTGTTCTGTGCTCTTCGCATTTATAAGTGTTTGCTTTTTTAGGTAGAGTGACGGTTTTTGTTGTTTTGAAATCTTCGGGAATTTCCCCACTGCTGTATATGGATTTTGTTAGTTCGTAAATTTCATCCATAAGGAGATCATTATTTGAATATTTAATTAACTCTATAAATATTCCGTCGTCTCCAGCTGCTTTTCCATTTTTTATGGTTCTTAAAGCTGCGTTAAATTCGTCTTTTATTATTTCTGGACCTAGGTTATCTTCCTCTACTTCACTTTCATTTTCTATATCAATTTCTGACGAACCTTTATATAAAACTTCTATATATCTCTTCCATCTCTCTACTACTTTTCTATTATCTAGCACTAATTATAGCACTAATTATTTTCGTCTAATATTGCACTTGATTTTATTTTTGGTTTCTTACTTAAAGTTCTTATTATATTATACGCTACGTCTATTTTGCCTTTATTCATATAATAATCTATATTAGCGCAGTTTTTTTCAATATCTTTTAGTTTACATTCTCTACATTTAAGTGTTATTTTTTTAGTAATTTTTCTATATTCTTTTATACTCTCATCATCATCCTTGTTACGCAGCAACCTTCTTTTCAACATCAAATCGGTTATTTCTGAATTAAGCCATTTTTTCCTAGGTTTTATTTGTTCTTTCTTCAAACTATCTTCTGCACTACTTTTAATTATTATATCTCTAATATTGCACAATTTGTTATTAACGTTATCCATCACATTATTTTCCTTATATAACTTGATTCTACTATCTAATATATTATTGTATTGCACTTTAAAATTATTATCATTTCTTAGCTTACTGAGATCAATAGTTTTAGTTTTTGGTTTTCTTCTCTGTTTTTTAACTTTAATTTCAAATTTGCTGACGAGTAGATTATGGTCAGTATTAAGATCAGCTCCGGGGTACGTTTTACAATTGGACACCATACTCTTAAATATTTCTTTCATAAATATGTAGTCAAGTTGGTATCTTCCTAAGTTACCTGGCATTTTTCAAGTATATCTTCTCCTTTTAGGGTGTTCAAAGTTCGTGTTTAGTATAGTTAGGCTATACTCTCCACAAAATTGAATTAGCCTATCTCCTCTTGCGTTTCGGTTATATTTGCCTACCATATTTGCCTACTATATTTCCGTGCATTCCTTCTACTACTACTGCATTGAAATCCCCCATTAAAATCAGGTTATCTTTTTCATTGACTAGGTCCATAAGGGAATCCAATTCTTCGTACATCTGTTCTATATCTCCATCTGAATAGCTTCCGTTGGCATATAAACTTGTATTATAAACATATCTGTTGGTTCTGATTTTACTTTAACTGCTGTGATTCTGTCGCTATGATGTATGGTATTTTCTACTTGGTTTCCCCATTCCTTGTTCAAAATTATTGCTGTACCATTACTTCCTTGTTTATCCCCAGTATAAATAATTCTATAGTCGTCGCTCCAGTAGTCTCCACTTCCTTCCCATCTTATTTCACTTAAACCTAATATGTCGAGCCCCAATCTATACATTTCCCCTTTAACTTCTTTAATCTTCCCCGGCACCAACATAGTCCGGACATTCCACGTCCCTACCTTACAAGGCTTTCGCAGGATGACGACCTGGGTAGCCTTGTTCCTACCCCTGCCGGACTCAGACCGCCACGGTATGTTACGTCGAAGAAGCCCGTTGTCAAGAACTTTACTGTCTTTTTAGTGTACTTGCATCATTACTTTTGTTGGGAGGTATTGTACAGTAGTTTCCTCTTGCTTTCTGTACCGCAGTTTAGAGGCCGGCGTACCGCCCTTTAATGTCCAGTCGAAGCCCTTCCAGAAAACTATTCTTCGGCCTTCTGCCAGTACTGATACAGCTGCTGCCCAGTATCAGGGGAATGCTTATTTAATGACGGCATTTGATCGCCATGTCACAGTGTCGTCATAAGAAAATGCAGCATTTTTTAAGTAAGCCTGTCCCAACAGATTTACCACTACTTCCTGTTGACCCTGCCGCTGCTTGTTCGGGGACTGATTATTGAGTATTCGCGGCCACCATATCTGGTGGCCGTTCCACTATCCGCCACCTGTGGACCCCGTTGGTAGCCTGTAGCTCAGCCCCAACTCGTAAACTAAGATTGTGTACTTTAACTACTATTAAGATTCATTTTGACAAATGAATAAATTTTTGAAATGTTTGTTATTTAATTGTAGTAACCGTTGAATTTTAAATGGTGGCTAATAGAGCAGAGTTAATAACTAAAATAGCAAAGTGATTCCCATTGGGATTTTACTGTTTTAGTTAGAAATAAAAAAGATTTAATATGATAAATTATTTTTTTGTTCATTAAATTATAACCGATTTCACATTATTTTAAAAACACAACTGAACGCAGATATCATGAGTAGACTTGACTTTACCGAAAACAGTTTCATGCTAAATCGGTAAGAGGTAAAATATCTCTGTTTATTCATAAGTATTTGACATAAAAGTGTAACATCTCTGTTTTTGTAATAGTAACAAGTTAAGACTTTGGCGTTTTAAACTTGTCTCTTACTTATGAAAACCGCAATAAATAAGAAACTTAATGCACATTTATGGTTAAGAAGCAGTAAAAAAAAAAGAATTGCTAGTCAAGAATGCATCATGTTGGGTTTCCTAACCATTAGTGCAATAAATAGGTTACTTGTTGCGGTTATGACTAGTAAACATTATTTCTACATAGTAATAATACTTACCATTATTGTATTTATTGGTTTTTATATAGGAAATACAATGCGGGAACAAACATTAAGTACCACATAATATTCTCTACATTGTTATATATCATGCAGTGAAAGTTTCAATCCGATACCATGTATAGTGATGGAGATACAATCAAAACTAAAATAAAATCTTTTACCGCGTTTTTCTCGAAATCAGGTTTGACCTAGTTATTGCACTTTTCGTAGGGACGGCAGCACTGGTCTAGTGACCACCAGTGCTCTCATTTTTATGAATTTATTTAATTAATTATATTTAAGTAAATAAAAATATGTTTCTCCGAGATCATATTTTTTATCTATTTCTAACAGCTCCTATAATCAAAAACATTCAAAACGAGATCATCCCTTTGCCCACTTTGAACTACATTATGCTTTTGTTTTGAAGACTGTTCTATTGGGTTGGGTCTCCTAAGGCCTTGTGCACGATCAGTGATGGCGATTTGGCGATGTGCTCGCCTTAGCAGGCAGGCTAAAGTTTTTAGATCATACTACCTCGTCCTCGTACTTGCCAGACTTTTCTATTGTCTATGGTGAAAAGCCATTTGAGTTCGCTCTCGGTCTTTCAGTTTCAGTCAGTCAATGTCATATCAGTCAGTCAGTTACGGATATCATGTCAGTTCAGTCAAGTCAAATCGTCAATAAAAATTTTCATTCATACACGTTTTAGTCGCTAGATTTCTTGCTAAAATAGTAAAATGAAAAATCCTTGAGTGAAATATTATCTGTATTCTAGTGCCCAGTGCATGTTAATGCCTATTGTGTCCTGTAGAACCTAGCCCAAACATGGCAAGGTCGCCAAAGGATGATCCGAGATACAATGAACTAACGAACAATACATGGAATTATCGCGCGGAAGCTGCAGAAAATTGCACACCTGGTACTGTAAATGAGAGGAAACAACCCCCGATATCACCAAACCCTAATGTTTTGCCAGACAACGGTATGTACGTCAATGCCAATTTCGGCAACGATGTTTACAACAAGCACCCTTTCAACGTGCCGACTGGAGATGCTGCAGTGAAAATGGACGAGAAGATTCCGTTCAACAATGTCCCTCGTAACAATCAGAATTATGGAAACGCCGTACTCAACTTAGGTAATGGACAACTCGTTCGCGTATTCTACGACGAAAATAATCAGCAGCTTATTTTCCCAATGTCTGGCCAGTACGACCTGTTCAACCATAACCAAGGAGCCCGAGACACGCCGCTGCAATCGGCCCAACCTTCACATCTGTTCACCTTGAATCATGCTACGCCGAACCCTGGCTTCCAAGACACCTTGAACTCTCCTGCTCAAGATTCTCCCACTCCCAACTTTTTAGATGGCTTTTTGGGCATCTTAGAACCTAATTCTACAGGGACCTACTCTCCCTTTGGCCATAACTATCCTCTGAACCATCCTGAGGCATCTAACCTCAATATTCTACCCAATAATCCTATTCTGGACCCAAAGAACCTTTCTGTGAAAGCAGAAAGTTCTCCAAAGAGGAATGAGAACAGTCCGCTGGCTGACACCAGCAACAAGAAGCGCATTGTGGCCGAGGTGAAGCCCATGCGCCCTTCCTACTCCGATGTACTTGCTAAGAACAAAAAGGATAATCTGCAAGCAGATGTATGCCGTAAAGTGAAACCTCAGAACATAGAAACAAAGCCGGTGAACAGTAAAGCCAGCAGCAAACCTGAGAAGCCGGCAAGCAACATCAAACATGATGAGAACAAAATACAAAATGACAAGAAACAAACTATATCATCCGGCAGTGAATCTGGTGACTTGAACACAGATGACAATGAGAAGCATGCCAAGCCAGCCAAAAAATCAAAGAACAAGCGTAACAATTCACGTAAATGGTCTTCCTGTGATGCAACCAACGAGGAAGACGGCTACAATGTGGATAGCCAGAGCCAGTTTATGTTTATTGAAAACCAGGACAAGCCATTGAAAAAGGAGAAAAAGTCAGATAACAACAAGTCAAAGAACTCGGACAAAAGCTCAGTTTTGGAAGATGAATTCAAGATTGACGAAGATGACAGTGCTTCATTCTTGTTCCAAGAGGGACAATTAGAGGCTGGGAAGTCTAAAAAGAAGAAGGAGGGACGGTCTTTCTTCAAGCCTAGCAAGACCGTCCAGGACAAGAAAAAGACGACCCAGTCAAAGATTCGCAGAAACAAGCCGGGCTACTTAGGACTGGCCCAGAACTACTTGGAGAATTGGGGAGGTGCCAGCTGGAAGGCATTGGTCTGGTTCTTCTATCTGCTGTCGGATATTTGTGGCATGACTTTACATTTATCATTTGACCTGTGAGTATTATATTTTTTATTTTGGGGTGTCTGCATTTATATCAATTCACAGTTTTACTCTGAAAGACTCATTTTGCCTTTGTGTCTCTCTCTTTTGTATAAAGAAATTATTAGACTTAACAACATTACGTTATTTAGAATAGATGAAAATGTTGTTGCCTAATCATTTCTCTATACAAAAGAGAGAGATGCATAGGTAGGTGTAACAAGTCGTTTAAAATTATGAAAAAATGAATTGAAATGCAAATTATTTTGATTGAGTAAAATTTCAGATTGAGTAAGATTGTAGTTGTATCTTTTATTGATACTATAGTGTTTACTACACTTCAGGAAATCACAAAGATATTTATAATGTCCCAAAAGTTAAGAGCCGAGCGGGATTTAAACCCGCAACCTTCCCCTTGGTAGGGGGCTGCACTGACTGCTGCGCCAGTTGTAGTTGTATCTAACTAATGATTTCCATCACTGGTTGAGCCCAGACCATTATAATGAAGGAGTATAGCCATTTTTCTTATCTGCATGACAGGATGACAAACACATTGAAAGTAATTAGTTTTATCTAAGAAATAGTATAAGCAAAACAACGGGTTTCATAAGTAACATTGTTCTAACAACAATGTGATTGTTTGAAGAAACTTAGACACCTCTTTGATATGTACCTACTTTTGGTTGTCAGCTCTCAATCTCTCATAGCTCAGTTGGTAGTTGCTCTCCTGTGCTGGAGGGCGTGGGTTCGATCCCCACCGAGAACATACATTTGTGTGATGAACCAGATGTTTGTTAAATGTCCACGCGTGATATTGTATTCTAAGCATTTATTTCCAAAAAAATATATATGTTTAGGTATTATATTAGCTTTCTGGTTCCTATAGTACAAGCTCTGATTAATTTGGGGCTAGTATTACACAGTGTACACACTTTCTGTAAAAATGTAATATTCTCTGTAAGTGAGCTCTCTTGACCAGACCACAGACAGATGGATTTGTCAGATGGACCGACGACATTGTTATGATCGCGGGAAGTCGACGGATGGAAAGGGCTCAGAATCGTTCTTCCTGGAAATGTGTAGGGGAGGCCTATGTCCAGCAGTGGACTTCATCAGGCTGATGATGATGATGAGCTCTCTTGAAACCGAAGTATAGTATAGAATAGTATCGGGGCAATGCTTTCTTATAGGCGATGGTCACCACTTAACATCAGGTGGGCCATAAGCTTATTCTATCAGTTAGTTAATTAAAAATAAAGTATATGCAGAGGACAGTACATGAAAATATGTGTTGTGTGCTGAGGTAACAATGCTAAATATAACTTTGTTTTTGAATATTGTTTCCTCAAACTTTAAATTATATGGGTATAACATTATCAAAACAATCTTCCTCGAGGAAGCCATAATAATATGATGCTCCAAACAGGGCAATAACAGTCTATACATGACATGTATGGACTGCTATGTAGCCCAATGGTAGCCTTCCGACCTTCCGATCCTAAGGTCGTGGGTTCAATACCAATGACATAGACATAGACATTAATTTATTTACTGCTTCAGCACATATACACACTATTAAAATAAGAAATGAAAACAAAGAAAGATACACGATATTACAAACTAAAGTACTAAAGAGAAATTACATTTTTGACATTGAAAATTACAACTTAGGTACTAAAGAAAAATTACATACATACTAAAAAAAAAATACATACTAAAACATAATAGAAACAACAAAAAGAGGTAAGTGTATGTGTGCCACTGCAGCAAATCGGCTCTAGCTCAGCGTAATGCTTCACCACCAGCGGCAGCTCAGCGCTGTTATTCTGCCAGAACCGGCAAATCAAAAAGAATCTGCCAATGAGTTATTCTGCCGAAAAATCTGGATTTTATGAGACAAAATGGTTACTCTAGAGGCATTATCCAGGGAGGAAATAGGGGACTACGTTTGTGTGGAGAGTCGCCTGTGTGATTCCCTCTTAAGGTCATCTAACTTTTCCAGGTGCACATCAGCCTTCACGCAAACGTACGTGAGCTCTCAAGCAGTATGGCGAAGCGCCCGCGATTACTTTGCACGTTTACCGGACAACAAGTATTTGATGTTCATTGATAGGAAGCTGGGACATACGCGCTTCGGATTCTGGCGTCGGATGAAATGGTTCAAAAAAGGTATTCTTAATGATTCTCAAGTTACAAGATTTATTTGTAAAAAACTTTTATTCACACTATTTTCAAAAAAAACTAGACATTTTTCTTCGACGTCAATGTAAAAATCAGCCCCAAAGGCCCGCGCACATCTAGACGATGACATCTAGACCATCGCAGATAGCTCAGATGTGCGCAAGGCTTGCGTGCATTTTAGAATGTTGTATCTATCAATTAGATGCAGACACAGACGTCAATGGAGACAAACTGAATTCCAACATACCGCTACCAGCGACGGGCGAGGAGGCCATGAAACGGCTTCTGGCGTGCAAAGGAAAGGATCCCTACAGGTGAGAATCAAAATCAAAAATCAACTACTATTATAACAGACATAGTGGTCTTGGCATAGAATGGGTGCTGTTGGGCCTGCCACGTTGTAGCGCTCAGGCATGCTTGCTCTGAATAGAGTCGACGGTTTTCACGCCAAAAGTGGGACCAAAGGTGGGGCTGTCCCCTAAATCATTTTTGGATGCAGCTGCACACTCTGTAATAGAATATGACCACCTCCCCCTTCCATTACCTCTTGTCGGTGTAGTTAAAGGCGGCCAAGGGAACACTACGCTCTATGAAGCCGAAATTAGCCGATTTGCAATATTTGTTGCCTACTACTAATACTGTGCTGTGTGTACTGTGTTTTTATTTTTTTTTATTTTACACCCTTAAATGGAACTGGGCTGGACACGTCTGCCGCATGCCTGACACCTCGTGGGCTGGACTACAGAGTGGATCCCACAAAATGCAATGCGACGACGTGGAAGACCAAGAATGAGATGGCGGGACGAACTTGACTCCCACCTTAGATCGTGGCCTGTCACTGCGTTGAGTCGCGAAGAGTGGAAAGAGGGAAGGGAGGCCTTTGCCCTGCAGTGGGACAAAAACGGCTAAATAATAATAATACTGTGCGCACGTGACTTATACGTGCGCACATTATGAGGTTGGCTTGAGTTCTGGAAAGAAGACATGAGATGAGGCCTATGCCTAACAGTGGGACGTTACGGGCTAGTAGTAATCATAAATAAAATAAATAAAAAAATAAAAATAGTAGTAATAGTGGGTAATAATTATAAAATCAACAAGTTTCTATTGATTTGATTTTATTTCAGCATCTTAGGAGTGAGTGTAACATGTTCGGACGAGGAAATAAAGCGCTACTACAGAAGACAAGCGTTCCTAGTGCATCCGGATAAGAACCAACAACCGGGCGCTGAAGAAGCTTTCAAAATATTGCAGCACGCTTTCGACCTTATTGGCGAGCCGGTGAGTATTTTTAAGGGTTCCGTACTTTTTACCGTATACCAGAAACTCCATATTTGAAAACTAATTCACGTTAAACGCAGAGTCGTGGTGTCTCGCAGACGCGTCCATAGACGATACCCATAAAGTATTTCCTCATTTCCTTGATGATTGCATATTTACATTGATGACAACATAAGTACCTAAGTAAAGAATAGTGTAGAACCTATGTTAAAAAATGTTAAATATAGAGAGTACTGTAAGTAGAGAGCACTGGTGGTCTAGTGGTAGCGGCCCTCCTTCCGATCCGAAAGTCGTAGGTTCAAATCCACTCGTGTACCAATAAGTTTTTCTGTCGAAAAATGTATGTGCACTATGCCAGTACTTTCAAAACGGTGAAGGAAAACATCGTGAGGAAACCGGCGTGTCGTAGAACCTAAAAAAATTCGAGCAACATGTATCACCCAAATAGGGCCCGCCAGCCGGCCTACTTGCGGAAAAACCAGCCCGCATATCAAGTGTGGATGATAAAATTTGCCAAAGTAAGTAAGTTAATGTGATAATTAGCGCCACCAAAGTGGGAAAAATTAATTGCGGCGCCCTAACAAGGTTTTTGTTTGAAACTAGTCTGCTATATCTATCTACCTATCTAACAAACAACATAAGTGCAATAAATGATTTGAATTTGCCAGGAGCGTCGCGAAGAGTACTCCCGCCGTACGTTGGAGTCTCAGCACGCGGAAGCGGCGTGGGGCGAGCTAAGCGAGCTGCTAGCTCAGCTGCACGACAAGATGGAGCGAGCTGCCAACACTATCAGGTAAACATATCAGTTTGAATACTGTTGTAGATATAAGAGTTTTCTATAGATTTCAAGAAAAAAAGTATTTTGAGCCTTCTCCAAGTTCCGACTTCCCGCGATCTTTACAACAACATCGGAAAACGTTTTATTCTTTGTCTACTGGTCTTGTCTTCTTTTTTCGCAAATTGTAATATTTAGGACGGATACCAAGTGTGGTGAAAGTATTTGATGTGCGTCTCAAAGAGACTCCTTTCGTGCACTAATTGATTAGTAATTCATTTTAAACCCATCATTTAAAAAAAATGTTCAATACAAATTAATACAATTCAATATAAAAATCTTGTCATGTAGTTATTAATTTCGGACATAGGTCTTGCCCATGTCTTTCCATTGCTCTCTATCTCGAGCCTGTCTCATCCAGTCTGGTCCTCTTGTCTTGTGGAATATGTCATGTCATGGTATAATCGCCCTAAATAGCTTAACGTGTTGTTTGTCAGATGCACGAACTGCGGGCGGCGTCACAAGCGAGTGCTGACAGACCGGCCGTGCTATGCGGCGCGATACTGTGCGCAGTGCAAGATACGACACTCCGCCAAAGAGGTAACAGGACATTGCCATATGTTTATTTATTTACTAGCAGAGTTTTTTTTTTATTTGAAAATAAATACATGATCTTGTAGAAGATAGCATTAAAAACCACTAAGGTTTGTGCTTATGCTATCACGAGCGCGCCTCTTACATGTACACATTAAAGAGATAACTATCTATTAAATAAACTGAGGAGCAAGGTACCTACTTATATATAAATATTACTATTATTACTTACTATTGTACACTAACTAAGGTCAAAAAATGTTTTTTTAGTTTATTTTTTATATTTGTTGGTGTTAAACTGTTACAGTTGCACGGGCATTAAAGAGCATTCTAGAACGTTTTGCCTGTTCTTCTACTTCTAGGCATGGTCGCGTGGAACTGGCACCTAGACTCACCTAGCTTTAACACGTTTCAAAGTGATTCTTGCAATTGTATTGAATAAAATTTTATTGAGTTTGAGTTTAGAAGCATTCTATTCTAGAACATTTTTACAAATATAGTTTTTATAGAAAAGTCCTTACGTGATAGAAAAGGACAGACATAGAATATCCCTACGTGTTAGAAAAAGATAAACATAGATTCTTGTAACATTTTGCATTGATGCTGTTCATAATAGTCGTAGCGTGATGTTACATTGACCACCTTCCACGATAAATGGACTACACAATTTTTTTTTTAAATTCGGGCAGATTTACGCGTTCAACCAAACTCTTCAGCTTTATAATATTAGTATAGATTTATTCTTAGACTCACAGTTGCAATATTGTTTATCGTAAGCTATTCGATGTACTTATTCTATTCATTAACCAATTCGAACCTACATTATGTAAGCAAAATATGTAAGGTAGCTTAGTGGATTTTGGGACTTAGACTCGAGACTTAGTAGTATTCTGTATTCTGTGTGTTGATTCCAGGGTGACATCTGGTCGGAGTCCAGTATGCTAGGCCTGCTGGTGATGTACTACGCGTGCATGGACGGCGCTGTCTACCAGATCACGCAGTGGGCTAGCTGTCAGGTATACTAACTCTTAAGGCTACTCTCAAACGGTGAAGGAAAACATTGTGTGGTAACCGCCATTTCCTATCCATCTGGCCTCCCGGTTCAGTTGGTAGTAGATCTGCCTTCTGCGCCGTAGGTCGTGGGTTCGATCCCCACCGAGAACAAACATTTGTGTGGTTATCACAGATGTTTGTTCTCTGTCTGGGTGTTATATTGTCTTCTATGTATGTTTTTTTACAAAAAAAGTATTTAAGTATTATATCAGCTATCTGGTCCCTATAGTACAAGCTCTGCTTAGTTTGGGGCTAGATAGTGGTTTGTGGATTTTCCGCATTATTTATTTATCTTGTTTGTTTGTTTGTCCAGAATATTGATTAAATTTTTTACTCGCTGACTGTAACTTTGAGTAATTATTGAGAGACAAAAATTAAATACACACATTATTTGTGCAGAAAAAGAACCTAAAACAGTTGAGGCCGGATTGTCACGCCGTGCAGTACAGGATTGTGCTGGGCAATAAAGCGACCGCCAACGAAGCGCCGCGCCCTTCCACTGGGTAAGTTCATAACTGTCTATGAACTGGCACTTAGACTCTCACCTAGCTTTAAAACGTTTCAAAGTGATTCTAGGAATTGAAATGAATAAATTTTTATTGAGTTTGAGTTTCTCTTTTTTTTTACAACTTGCTTATAGAACTAGTATATGGCCCACCTGATGTTAAATGGTAACAAGGCATAGTCTCATAGGTCATACACATCAGGTAACTGCCCCAAGATTCACTGCCTTACGTCGATCAACTATACAATATAAGTTACTAAGCTACTTTTTCTGTATTTGTTACTAACACCATGGAACTCATAGTTGTCTGAATAAAGAATTTAATCATTGTTATAACTAGGGGCACATAACTCTAGCGCTGAGCGATACGCGGAGGGGATAGCTGCGCATGCGTCGAAGTGTGCGCATGTCGCGCACACTGGATGATTTTGTGGATGTGTGCAGAGTGTCCTATTGGTTCAGAGAGCGGAGTGCGCCTGGAGAGCCAATCAGCGCTACGCACGCCCGCCCTTCATGCCGCTAGCCCCCCTCGGTTACCTTATTTTTGACTTCTGCGCAATAGCGGTCAGCGCTAAAGTTATGTGCCGCTACCTATAATTAAGAACAGCTTCATTTCTAATGTCAATGTCGTTTCCAGGCACGATCCCAACCTAGAAGAGTTCCTTAACAACCTGTACAACAAGTCAGGCGTGGCGCCGAGCGCGTCGCCTCCGCCCGACGCGACGGACGCTAAAAAACGGCGCAATAAAAAAACTAAACCTTAAACAATACCTGCGAAAATAACCTAACCTTGTAACCTGAAAACTGGCGGGGACCCGCTGTTAAAAAGAATTAAATAAATTATTAAAATCACGAATAGCCTTCTTCTTGTATCCGAAGCTGCACTGGTGAAATGCGACGGTTATTCTGTTTAAAATAATTCTTCACGTGACCTGCAGAAATTATTTGTATGATGCGATGCGTTGTCGCCTTACACCTCCACATGCCCGCATCGTATGCATCGGACGCATCGTATCAAGCATTTTATATGCATTCGAGCGATCAGTGCGGAATCAGCGGACGCACGTGTGACGAAGATGCGATGCGTCCAATTGTTACGATGCAGTCCTGTCGACGGTTGTCTTTATCAATGCGGTATCGTTCTTAAATATGCTTTTATAGCGTCGACAGAGTTTTGTTAATTTACTCTCACTCACTTGAATTGGCAAGGTTATCCGTCCAAATAACGGACAAACGCTTTTTAAGTAATAAAAGAAAATTTTCTTACTAGCAATAATATTAAAGTGACACAGTAATTGTAAGAGTTCGTTTTTGAATTGTTAATGTTTTGTGTATGGCGTGTGAAGTTAGCTACGAACTGAATCAAGGTTAAAGCAATAAGGCACGCTGTGCTATATCAAAGAAAGACGAGAGTTTGCTGTGTATTGCATGACCGTACAATATACACCCATATTTTGTTACTCTCAGAAAAAAATGAGTATTATTTTCTAGCAGATGCATAATAGCTTCGTCAGAACCTTCTCTAAAACAAAGATGTCGAGGTTAGTTTTTTGGGACTACTCATGAAGTATTTGCTATTTCTGTGTCCATGAAATTGGTATTGTTTTTGGCAAAACAGAAAAAAAATACAATTTTGATTTTGATCATTAGTGACCTTTTCTAATACCGTCCTTATTTTTTTCTGGTAGTTACACAATTTGGGTGTTTGAGACACCATTTTTGAAAAAACTTACACATACATACTGTTTTTTTATATAGTGAAGCGGGTTTCGTGCCAGTTCGCCTTAGTCTTTACAATAGGAATGCTACAGTCAATATTTTACTGTGTAACAATAATGTAGGAAAAAATGATGCCTGAACACAGTACATTTTGACTACAGTATTACAACTTATAAATGTATTGTTTTGTTGTTAATCACACGTCAAGGAAACTACAGACTAGTTATTTTGTCAAGTATAGTCTTTGGTTGCTTGTTAATAAAAGTAATAAGTTAAATATGTACATCCAAAACAGTTGTTGGAAATAAGACCAATGGCGAAGTGATTTAAGTGTAGCCTCTATATTAGGGGGAATCAATCGGGGGTTCAAATCCCACTCACTAATTTATTCCTTTTACAATATTAGAATAAAAATGTTTTCGTTTCCTACTTTATGCTAAAATATTGCAATTAAAATCTATTTAGCGTGGACAATAAACATATAAGTTGTGATACTGGCTTCAAACTTGCTTCAAACTTACTGTGGCTATACCAAAACTTATTTCTAACCCGTGTGATATGACCTAACAAACAAAAATTACAAAAAAATAGGTATTGGATTGCTGACGTACCTAATAGATTAAATTAAATAAAAAAATATTAGAAATTTAAATACTGAGTCAAGAGTGTTTTCAGACGTTTTCTAATAATTTTGTGATATTTAGATTTGTTGACACTATTGATACAATTTGTTTGTGAACGTAATTTTTTAGGAAGAAAAACAGCTCATTATTTTAATTCATATATTTTATATTTTCAAAAATGTTGAAATTATTTGGCGGTGGTCAGCCTCTTAACGTGTGACGTAATTAATGGATGGTCCCCGTTTATAAATAAAAGGATTTGTGTCGTTCATTTCTACATTAGTTCTACTTTTGAATATGCTGTTGTTTTTCCTAAATCTTTTGTGACAAGAATGGCAAAATTATATGATTAGCTAATTTGGTAAAATTATCAATATTGACGTGAATTTAGCAGCCAGATCTGCGTAAAAAAGATTAATAATATTCTTACAGTGTTGTGTTCCATACAGGGTTATTTATTATTAGCTGCAAATACTCAGGAATTAGGTTCAACAAATAAAATAAATTAAATATTTATGAAATGATTTTTTTTATGAAAGTTTTGTTATGAAAATCCCGAGAAAATCGATAAAGAATATCGTTTGGAATCATTGGCGCCTGACCTATTTTGACCTTTGATCCGCGCCCGCGCGCCGTGAGCGACACTCTGCATTCAGTCACCGCCTGGGTGGGTCATCGTCCTGTTCTCCATGGCAATCATTATGCAATAGCCTAAAAGAAATTAATAAAAATAAAATTTGGATACAAAAACTTAAACCGTTTAGGAATTAAATTGGCTCTGCCAAACAAATATTCGCGACCCAAAAATTAGGCCCTGTCAGTTTGTGTAGTTAATAATGAATAACCCTGTATATCATTCACCGAAAAGTACAATTTGTGTGTGCATTCTTATTGATATAATTAGGTGTATTATTGTGCAGAGAAATACGTGAGAAGTGAATTTATTTTCAAATTGTTTTCGGTTTTTCCGATTTATTTTTTGTATTGTAGAGTCGATAAGTTAGTGTTAGAAAATCTGGACGAAACTTACTGTTTTACGAAAATCTTGTGTTTGCAAATTAATGATGAGGTGAACTAACACCTGCGGTCCAATACTAAAATCGTTGTAGTACACCACGAGCTGGACGCCTTTGGGTCAGCGCAGCGCAGACAGAGGAGCGCAGCGGAGAGGATTTTATTAAGACACTCGAAAATCGACTTTAAAATTATTGAAATAAAGTGCATAATAATATTCACTTATTCTTCTGTCTGCGCTGACCCTGAGAGGGACTGGCGACTGGTGATACTAGATCGTGGAGATTGGGGAGGCCCTTACCCCACAATGGGATGATTTGGGCTAATATTAATACTTTTTCAAAGCACCTTGTAAAACACCGTATAAGGTTGATATAATTACGGCAATAATTTATCGATTCTAATACCTCTTGAATAAATGTTGCACTATAGTTTCACTGCCTGTACCAGAGATTATTATTGTTAAGAGAGTCACTAACCGCTAGTGGTATTAAGTCCTGAACGCTGTTAGGCCTTCGCGCTTCATGTGTCAATAAATGATGTCAGATTATTACAGTTTTTTACTTCTTGTAGAGTCTGTTCAGAAAGAGAGCCGTCGTGGCCAAATTGTGAACGTTTCGATTTTTATATGGCAGCTCATCCCTTTCTTTCTGTCAGCATTTTGCATCATAAAAATTAAATAAAGGAATAGTACACTAGTTGTGATAGGATCAAAACGCAACAGACGCGCTATTGTATTTCCCACTAAATAAAAAAGGTAATTAAGCACAGCAGCGCCCTCCAATCCCACGACGGCTCTCTTTCTGAACAGACTCTAATTCCCTTTTCCTTCGTTAAACAGTGAATTTGTATGGAAGGCCGTGAAGGATTAAGAGCCTTTAGTGACATTATTTTCTATTAATGGCCTTACTTTTGCCGCTTTTGCCTTTGCCCGCTTGGTAATGACAAACAGTGACTAAATTTACTCTCTAATCAACAACTCCAACTTCCGTAAAAACCGCAGCATTTAATGGAACATGGTCATGTATCTTGGCGACACTTTTCCGACCACATAGCCGTTCTCTCTTTGACCACTACCTACAATCTGAATCTCTTCAAGGAAAGACGAGGATAGGAGTCTTCAAAACTCAAATTCTCGCTCGTTTACTGTGTCAAAAACCAGTTATGCAAACTTTTAAGCAAGAAAACGAATTTGATCACAATTTTTTTTTTTTTGCTAAACTGTGTTATCAGATCGCACACAAGATAGTTGCTCGCGTTTTTCGGTAAATAAGTTCAGTGATTTTTTATCTTTAAAAGGATCAAAATATGCGATTGAGAAGTTGTTTCACGGAGTTCAGTGTCTAAATAAGAGTCTTCTAGACAATATAAGGCCTGCGCACACCTAGGCCGCTGGCGAACGCGATCAGTGAAACGCTGTCAAATATCGCTGTCAAATCTCAAATCTGACGGCGATATTTGACAGCGTTTCACTGATCGCTACCGCCAGCGAACTAGGTGTACGCAGGCCTTAAATTGTCGCTTGCCAACAGGTAAAATGGAAGTCAAGCTTAAGGGTCCGTTCACACAGACCGGCTCGGAGAGCATCGGCGTGCATTTTTCTTTTCATACAGACCGGATCGTATACGCTTGGAGTTGGTAGGAGCGGAGCCGCCAACTATTTCACATAGACCATCTGAAAGCGGATGCGCTCGCAGCCGACGAGAAAAGTACTCGATCGGAGCCGGTCAGCTCTTATTATTTCACACCAAGCGCGTTCAAGCATTCTTATTGACAAAAGCAGTGCAGATGCAAAAATAGACCTTACTACAAATACTAAAAACTCGGTTTTCAACGTGTTAAGAATCTGCTCTCTTCTCAGAGCCGGTCTGTGTGAACGGACCCTTCTTCTTCTTATCGTGTCACTGATTCTTTCGAACCAAGCGTGGTGAAAGGATTTTAAGTGCGCGTCAACGAGGCTCCTTTCGTGCACTGACCCTTAATAGGTGTAAAAAAGAAAGAATAAGCTTATAATACATTTATTAGCACTACTCCATCGCAACATCCTTTGTATCCCTATCAGTGACTATACAGTTCTCATAGGTCCACTTGGGGAACATTCGCTTGTAAAGGTGTAACAGCACTGTGTCCTGTGACTTGAGTTGTCCGTCGAATACGCACTTCATGTGCCCGTGGGTACCTGGACAATACAAAATGTTTCAATTAAAGAACAAGTCACTTACTACTTTTGAAACTATCATGGTTTTTAACACTATTTATTCTATACATACTTATTTTACTCGTGAATCAACCTGTAATCATGGTGCATGCAACTGTGCCGAAATATCGGGAATCAAAACTCACAAAATTCAATCCAATATCCGTTCTTCGTAAAAATATTAACTGCATCGTTGGTCTTTGAGAGAATAGTGGTAGCGGCTCCGCTAAGGTCGTGGATTCAAATCCAGTCGTGCACCAATGAGTTTTCTGGCCAAAAATGTATAATATGTGCACTGTGCCAGTACTCTCAAACGGTGAAGGAAAATATCGTGAGGAAACCGGCAAGTCGTTGAATTGAAATCTTTTAAAAACTGAAATCCTTTGTCACGACGACAAAAAGACTGCATCTAGGCATAAAGGCGTGTTTACATAATGTAATGTAGGGCTTATCTTACCTAGAGGTTCTCTAATATGTCCCGTACGTCCATACTTGGTCCTTAGCTTGCAAGGCTTGAAGTAAACCACGTCGTCTCTATTGAAAAACATGAACCTTATCACCGCTGATCGTGTGTGGACCTGCAAATCACAAAAATCATTGACACAGATTTTTTTTGTATTTGTATTTTTTTATTTCTCTCACTTAGACTAAGAACAAGGATAAAATTAGGTCTTCATCTTATAACTTAGCCTAAACCGAGAGCTGGTACCCAAGGAGGTTTCAAATTAAAACCTGTAGATCAGGTCACTAGGCCCGTCTCCCGCGAATCGATACATCTCAATATTAGAGTAGGTAACCAATGCCATCTTATTTTTATAGGAATCCACCTCGGTACCTAAACTAAGCCAAGGCCTGTACGATAGCATATTTTATACAACTAGCTGATGGACCAATCTTATGGTCCACCTGATGTTAAGTGGTAACCATCGCCTATACACAAAGCATTGGCACGTAGGTCACGCACGTCAGGAACGTGCCCTACGAATTGAACCCTGGCCCCGTCTGAAAACCAGCCACCACCACACTACTTGGGTTGTATGCAGCTTTCACTGAGACGGGACCCCTTTGCCCCACACAACACAGCTTGGATAGGTAACTACCTAACTACCTGTCCAAGCAAATTTATTTTATTGGACCGAAGTTCCTTATCGCGCGTTGTGAAAAAAAAGCTAGACGGAAAAAAATCTTGCGAAAAGTTGTCACGACACTATTGTAAGCTGTGCGGCGTGCGCATGTTTCTCTGTCTGTCTCTCTCTCTCTATCTCTCTTATAGAAAGCAAGCCAGATATTTTCATTTCTATTTCGCATTGAACAGTGTGGTGTCGCGACGATTATTTTTGTTGAATGTATACAGGTTTTTTGTAAATAATAATAAAGGAACTTCGTTCCATCCGGGTGTCCCTTGCCACCTCTCAAGTTTTTTTTTATCTATTACATTTCCCTTTTATATTTTTTTTCAGGACCTGAATGACAGACTTCATTACGATGGGAGCCTCTTAGAGTACACTGGTTTGAACGAACCTGTAGAAGGTATTAAAGTTTGTTTATGGTTACCTTGTATGGATGACCAGAGAGAACAAGCCTCTTTATGATCAGCCTGTCAGGGTTGCAGGATAGTAGCACTCCTGATGCTACCAGCTGTAGCGATGTATTCTTCTTTTCCTGAAAAAAATAATGTTTCCTCCATCAGTTAGCCATCCTCCATTACCAGCAATCTGGTTCCTATAGTACACGCTCTGCTTAATTTGGGGTTTTTATTTTTATTATTTGATAAAACACTATTTGATGTAACACATCATTTTTAGGGTTCCGTACCTCAAAATGAAAAAACGTAACCCTTTTATCTGACGGTCTATCTCGGGAAAGCGTGGAGTTATCGAATTGAAATTAAAACGATGAACTCAAGCCTACAGTCTCTTGAAGCTCTTGGCAAAAGACACGGGCGTTTGTTTTCTCCGACTTACTAAAACTATTTTTGATAATAATATCCGTTTTTTTTTATAACATGTACCTTCAAATATGTACGGAACCCTCTGTGGTCGGATTTTTTTATTTTGGAAAGTGCCAAGAGTACTTTTCCACTCAGATCCGTTTTAGGTGTATAAGCGTATTCACACACATTACTGGATCGGAAATACTGTGTATGTGTGAACATGTTTAATCTTATACAGCTTCATACGCCATTGCCGATGGTCAGAACAAATACTCACTTTAAAGCAAAGAACAGAAGATGGGCTGAATTGAATCGGCGCGTAGAACGTTGCGACGCAAGTTGATGCCGGTTGGAAAAACCTCTCGTACTGAAAATTACAAAAAACGTGTTTTTATAAGTACAATATTATGATTACAATATTATGATGTATGTGATTGTGTCTATTACATTTTCTTCTTCTTTTTTGGTTTTCTGTATTGCTATTTTTGAATAGAGATGCGATAAGCCCCTTTGTCGAACGTGCTGAGGACTCTCGCATATGAATATACAACAACGAAAAATAAAACTCTGAATAGACACTCTGAGTACGGAACCCTCAGTACGGGAGTCCCACACGCACTTGCTCGTTTACTTCAGTATTTTTCGAAGAAAACAAATGTATCAAATCAAAAATCTTTTTATTGTTCTTACAATTAAAATAATAAATCAGGTTGGGATCTCTTCAGTTATGTTATAATACCTGTGTTTGAAGAGTCTCCTCTAATCTGTGGTCTTAAAATGTCTTTATGTGTCTTTATTGTGTGTCTAAATGTCGGCAACTTTATCATGCGCACTTGATGTGCGGGCAGGTTTTTCCGCAAGTAAGCCGCTGGTGGGCCCTTTTTGCGTGACCCTTGACACGTGTTGCTCGAAATTTTTTAGGTTCTACAACACGCCGGTTTCCTCACGATGTTTTCCTTCACCGTTTTGAGAGTACTGGTATAGTGCACATTAATTTTACGACAGAAAAACTCATTGGTACACGAGTGGATTTGAACCCACGACCTTCGGATCGGAAGGCGGGGCCACTACCACTAGACCACCAGTGCTCTCTGTGTCTAAATGTATAAGTACCTTATGTTTGCTTCCATTAGTATGCTGACTGAATATCGGATTAACAATAAACCGCCTGTACCCCACTTGGAAGACCAGCCTCTCTTTGCTCTTGATAGGCTCATCATTGACCCCTGTTCTCTTCAACGCTACATTCATAACAGACATCTTCTGCTCATGAGGCAGTAGACCGAAGATTGAGAGAGGCGTCTCGCCGTTTGAAGCGTGGAAAGCTTTCCAGAGGTCTTGACGGACGTCTTTCACGTGGATTGTGATATAGAATCCGTACTGAAATTTATAAATACATAAAAAAAATTATACAAGTAGCAGATGGAACAATATGTAGTAGCAGATGAAGCATTGCCTCGTAGGTCACGCACGTCAGGAACGTGCCCCACGATGTACTGCCCTGTGTCATCAACTTGAGGCATACAGATGTTCAGCCTCACGTGCCAGTAATTTCACTAACACCCTTCAAACCGAAACACAGCAATGCTGCTTCACGGCAGAAATAGGCATGGTGGTAGTTACTTCCCCGGACGAGCCCTTCACAAAGAGTTCTACAACTATTACTAAAGTAAATATCAAATATATAATGATAAAGACATAATAATATTTAGTCTTTTGCTGTCAGTCAAATGCTTGTAAGTTAACAAAACAACGTGTTTGCCTGCCAAGAATAAATATTTAGTACTTTTTCGTCATTAAATAAATAGTTGAAAACCTTTAAACCGATTTTATTCTATTCTATATATAACCTGGATTAGAACATATACTTATCATCAACATCATCATCAGCCTGAAAGAAGTCCAGTGCTGAATTATAGGCCACTCACCACATTTCCAGAAATAACGATTTTGATCTTCCATCGACATCCCGCGATTTTACCAATATCGTCGGTCCATTAGGTCCATTAGGGTGGGCGTCTTACGTTTCGTCTTTCAGGTCGTTGTCGATTCGACCACTACTTATAATCTGAATCCAAAATTCCCTTTACCATATTCTCTAAGCTATCTTCAAGCTCCTTGAACACCCGCCTTCTAGTTCTATCGTAGTTTTCGAACTGGAAGATCCGGGCGAAGTCCTCAGGTAGGTTCTCCTTGGGGTCCCATTGTGAGGTCCTGAACGACTCCAGCCCACGGTACCTCATGAAGCGTTCTCTCGCTGAGACATCCTGATAATCGGTAAAACAAGCCATTTAAGAAACGCCTTATAATTTATTGTGGCTTAACCTTTGTAGGGAGAAGAGAGGTAGATAAGTACATAATTATATATTATTTATATGGGTTATTTCCCCGCCATCTATACTAATATTATAAAGAGGAAAGATTTGTATTTAACTCTAAAACTACTGTGCCAATATCAAAAATTAATTTCCACCCGTGCGAAGCCGGGACAGGCCGCTAGTCTGTTATAAAGAGCCTAAGTTGCGCAATACGATGTGTTGCCTATGAGTAAGGAAATACCTGGGGAGTGTCGACTTCATCAGGGTACAGCTGGTCTTCTTTCGCCTCTGCAAGCTTCTTCAGCACCTCGTGTTCTTCGAAGGCGTCTACGGTTTCGTCATATTTCTCGTCGGTGGGACCCACTTCCGATTCCATCACTGATTCACTATCATTGGCCTGAAAATACAGACTTTTGAATATTGATGGTGAAATTATAGGCTTAATATTATTGACATGCCTCAAGTTGTAGGGCACGTTTGTAACGTGTGTGACCTGCGAGGCACTGCTATATGTCTGGAAGTCCATGTCCTGGATCGAGAATCTTAGCGATACCGCCCATTGTACCTTTATTTTCAATGGTTCTTTTAAATGTGTTCTTTTGTGTACAATAAAGTATTAATCTATCTGTCCATCTATATTATAGGCGATTGTTACCATAAAACCACGGGTCCGATATACTTGTTCAGACTTCCCGCAATCTTCACTGACGTGTCGTATCATCGGGCGACAGATGTCTACGTCTTACAGGAACCGGAAAATGAATAATAGTTCTCCATTCAAGTAGGTACCTTATTTTAGTAGGTATGGCCTTATTTAAGACCCTTACGCCTTCATTTAGAATCGGAGGCGCTCCATTTATACATGTATATGAATGTAAACATTAACTCAAGTGTCCTGGAAGAAGAGAGCACTGGTGGTCTAGTGGTGGCAGATGTGGGTTCAAATTCAGTTGTGCATGCACCGATGAGTTTTACGTCCGAAAATGTATGTACACTATGCTAGTACTCTCAAAAGGCGGAGGAAAACATCGTGAGTAAACCGGCACGTCGAAGTCGTCAAAAATTCGAATATATGTGTCAAATGTCACGAAAAAAGAGCCCGCCAGCAGCCTATTTGCGGAAACCAGTCCACAAAATCAAGTGCGGATTAAAGAATTTGCAGAATTTTTTTTAACGTGTCTTGGAAGAAGGCCACCAATTTTACTTTTGTAGTTCTAAAATGTATAAAGTATGTATGTAATTATGTATAAAGTAAGTATGTAGTAAGTATGTGTATGTATAAAGTATTATCTATGTACTGACCGCATTGGCTTCATTATCAGAAGCGTCTTCTTCACAGGACATGAACCGTTCATCCTCACCGTCACTTCCACTCTCGTACTCCGAGTTATCTTCAGCATCTGACTCTACGATCCAAGCTGCTTGGTAGTCTGACCAGCCTTTGGGTACTTTCTTAACTTTTTTTGTTTTTGTCTGGAAATTAATAAATGCTAAGATTTTTATAATGTACCAGAAGTTAAGAGCCGCGCGAGGGGGATGAACCCGCGACCTTCCCCTTGGTGCGGGGCTGCGCTGACCGCTGCCCCATCGGATCCTAATCAAACTCGGTGAATCATTTTGAGGGACTGTTCGGCACTAACGCGACCGTGGCTCCATCTACACTTTTGGGACATTATAAAAATCTTTATGATTTTCCATAAGTGTAGTAAACACTATAAAATCAATAAAAGTTAACAAATTAATAATAAATACATTCATGATAAAATGAATGAATGGGTTTGAATCGCACCTGAGAATGAGGGTTAAGTTATTTGATTATATTGCAGGCCTAGATTTCAGTAGAATCCATTGACAGAAAAAGAAAGAGATAGAGTAGGTACCTATCGTAGCACAAAACAAAAAACTACTTAGCTACGACTATGATATAATCATGTTATGCCAAAAAAGCCCTGACTAAGCTTTTGCTGCTTAGCGGGGTATGAACCTACCACGCCTAGCAGCACCCTGGTTATCAGGCAGACATATTATATAAATATCTTCAACAATTGTATTTCATGCAATAAATACTTTAAGACTTGAAAATCAGTTACATCAATTTGTATGAAAATATTGTACCTCTAAATTAGCTTGTTCAATTTCCTGATCAGTGGGCCATGTCTGTTCTGCTTCCATAGGATCCGGAACATTCTCCGACACCAGACTCTCTTGCTTAGCCGGGTCTACCTTCTGCAAAACTGACACTTTAGTAACCTCTGCCTCCATTGTATCAGGCTTCGCATTTTCCTTCCCAAGAGTCAACGGGTGGGGGTCTTCAAGACCATCAATCCTGGACATCTGGAAGTCTCCTAGACCTGTTATGTGGATGAGGCCGTTTACATTTAAAGGCATGCCCCGGAGATAGCCGCTAACTTTTAGAGTTCCCTTTTCACCTTCAGGGTCCGGGATATACTCTGCCTCTTCAGCTAACATATAAGGTCTCTTTTCTCTGTGATGAATAACCCTGCGTTTCTGATTACCGATCCTGCGGAAAAGGTTCAGTCCATCTGAGTTTTTATCCAACTGCATCACTTTTTCTTCAGGCAGCCATTTTGATATTAGCTTTTGCACATTTTGCTTTTCTGTTGTGCGTTTCTTAGGATGGACTCCTTCTATATCCATAGCAACTACTACCGGAGTAGGCATGCCCTGGGCCATGGCTAAGGCCAAGACCTTTTCCCCCCATTCGTCTATAGACTCGTCTAATGCTGAACTGATGAAAAGTGCAGTATCAGCCACCTTGAGAGCATCAAGGAGTCCAAAGTCATTGTCTATTTCAGGGCTTATGAAGGAGAAGCGTTGCTTGAAGTTTGGCAGCCTGGAAATGAAACATTTTGAAAATATTCAATAGTTTTAAAAGCATATTCTTGATAGCTAAACCGTCACTTATCTTGTCTAATACTTACGCAATATGCAAGATGCCATTTGGAGACTCAGTGACCACAGCCCCTTCAGAACACTTCTTCAATATCTCCAAAGCCGAATTCACATCAAGCTGCTTGTTCAACGGAACAACACATATCAAGAATGGGGGATATCGACTACCGCCCAAGGCGCGCTTTTTGTTCATGGCCTCTTCCCGCTTGTTTTTCCTAATCTGCAGGGCTTGGTGACGGCGCTCATCCTTTTTAAGAACATGACGGGTTCGCCTAGTGAATTCTTTTAAGTTTACTTTGCCTGAAAAATATAATAAATATTAAATAAATTTGTATGATTTTCATGGCTCAAAAAGGCTACATACACTTTGTGAATACGAATAAGCGTTTTTCTAGCATGCTATTAGAGCAGCAACTTTTACTACTACTACTAATACTACTAACCTTTTACAGCGGCCGCAATACCTCGTTTAGAACGATGTCGAGACTTATGAGATTTATTGCTCTGCTTCAAAGTTCCAGCACGGTGAGCTTGCTGCATTTTCAGCTGCTACAAAATGGTTTTCTATCCAAAAATTTAAAATACCGAATCTTTGATTTATTTACAAATAGCACATGGCCGCAAGAAGAAGAAGGTTACGGAAAAAACGAAAATGTCAAAATTTAAGTTGACAGCTGACACACTGAAAAAGGATAAATGTGTATTTTTTTGTTTATTCCGTGAAATTATCGAGAATGGTTGCAAAAGATTTTCTTGTTTGGTAGAAAATATCAAGATTCTGATTTTAGGGATACCAACTTGCTTCAAGAACTTCTACTAATTTCGGCAACAAAACATTGTAACCTTGTTTGACACAATCTATTCATCATCAAATCTTATTATTTTTATTAACTCATACACTTTTGTTCCGAAGTTTTGTACAAATCTTGATAATTTCGAACTATTTCAGGAAATTTTCTGTGACATAAAACCTACCTATGTTAGATTATTACGGTGCAAGCGGCAACATTATACACGCCAACATCACTGGTCACGTGACATGACGTTGTGGACGTGTCATTCGCAGACGGCTGGTTGGCGGCGTTGCGCAGGTTCTTTCTCGTGAAAAGTCGTATCGGTGTGTTACTGATGTACAAAAGTTGAATGGTTTTGGGTGGATTATTCAGTAATTGTTATAGTTAGGATAGTTCTAAACAATAAATCAAAATGGGAAGTGAGTATCTATCATAACATGGTGAAAATCGCGATTCATTGCGGACACGTCTAATTGCATTTTCATTGTGATATTTTGTGTGAAAGCTATTTCATGTGTTAAATGTGTCGTCTAACGTTGTATTTGTTCGTTTTGCAGTCAAATTCCTCGAAGTTATAAAGCCGTTCTGCAGTATACTGCCTGAGATCGCGAAACCTGAACGAAAGGTAAGTGTTCATTTAACTGTATCTACCTTCATGTAAACCTCACATATTGTGTTACTAATGCTTTATTTAGCTCATTAATGTGAATACCCGAGTGTAATAAAAAGAAAAACTAAAAATTCCACGTCAATCCACAAGTGAAAGTTCATAACCCCAAAGTACCTGAGTCTAACTGTAAACTTGTAAGAAGGCGTATACAACATGCAACACAAATGATCTAACGAAAACTAACTGAATGTATTGTATTTCAGATCCAATTCCGGGAGAAAGTACTATGGACAGCTATCACTCTATTTATTTTCTTAGTATGCTGCCAGGTATGTGTTATTTTGTATTATTTAGCCATATGTTTGACAAACTGTCCTTTAAGCATGAACTCAGCTGTAAAGAATGCAAGAGAAAGCATCTTAGTGTACATCACAATAGGTAGATGCAGCAATAATTATGGTTTCAGCTAGGTAATTAGACTTGCCTATTTGCTGAACAGCTTTTGTGATCAAAATTAAAAGTTAATAAACAAATTGGTATATTAGTGCCTTATAAATTGTTTGGTTACATCTCTTACAAATTTGTCAAGAATCTAGGGACAAATAACAAATCAAATCACAATAAATGTACAAGTCCTAGGTAAATCTGTTCTTGTTCAGTAAATCTATTGACTCTTGTTAGCATATTAGAATAAATTAGCCTAAATTTTAGTACTTCGTGGTCAAGTTCAAGCAAATCTAGATACTTTTTAGGTATTTCTGAAATTTGTTATTTATAATTTGATAACACTATCACTATTGATTAGTATGACATAACAATATTGTTATAACTTATATAATTTTTACTCAATTATTTCATGAGTTTTTTGTAAACTGACACAGAGTTACGCCATGTCTCACCAAAATACTTTTATTCAACTAATTAATAATCTTTCAGATCCCTCTTTTCGGTATAATGTCTTCGGACAGTGCGGATCCCTTCTACTGGATCCGTGTGATCCTGGCCTCGAACAGAGGAACCCTCATGGAACTCGGTATCTCTCCCATCGTCACTTCGGGTCTTATAATGCAACTGCTCGCCGGTGCAAAGATCATCGAAGTTGGTGACACACCTAAGGACAGAGCGTTGTTCAATGGTGCACAGAAATGTAAGTGCTATCATGTTTTTATAACAATTGACTTTTTTAGAAAATTCCAAAGTTGTGAAGGGAAGAGAAAGTGAAGGTCCTATAGGTAAGTACCAAAATAAGTGAAGGGGGGGGTCTACAGTTTCTCGAGATAAGTTGTTAGCTTGTATCATGCCTTTTATAAACTAGGTTCGATTTGATAAACTTTAAATTTTCAAAGTGGCTTCAAATTTAAATTGTACATTGAATTTGAATTACTATAAAACTTTAAAGCTTGTATCAGAAAAACCCCTAAATGAATTTCAGGAATTCATATAGCCTCAGAAAATTAACAAAGATGGCTCCCTAAATATACAACTATCTTTGTTATGAAGGCATAATGCCAATTTCACTTCATGTGTTGGCATTTTACCAACTCCAATTAGAAATTTAAGGGCCCACTTTCAGTCTTACTAGATTTATTTCTAGTCACTGGTGCGTTTTCAGCTTTAACTTTATTGACCGTGAAATGAGGCTTTTATAGGGTTCACTGCACTTTGTGTTGACTTTTTTATGCACACATACTTTTCTATTTCTTTATTTAACCTTCATTGTCCCACTACTGGGTGAAGGTCTTCCCAAAACCTTCTAGACACTTTATTTATGGTACTTTACTACACACTTCAACATTTTGAAGTCCAAGAAGATAATATTACAATGAGTCGTAGGAGTTGAACAGACAACTGAATACGGAAATAAAGGGTCATTGATTGGCGACCATGAACCGGAAAGCGAAGCGTAGGACGCCTACTTGATTAACTGGTGACTTGAAAAGATCGCGGAAAATCAGTGCATGTAGAATAGAATGTCTATTTTCCTGAAAATGTATACAGGGTGGTTTTTTTAGAAGAGTGGTGATGGCCAAGTCCGAAACCACAAGAGTTAGGGAAAAGTCGTCAAAGGAGTCGTTCCTTCGATTTATAAGAAAACAAATAACTGCATATTTATTTTTTCAAAAATCTTTTACACATGAGAGAAATAGACGCGAATGATTTAAAAAAAAACTCGTAGTTTGGCCATCACCTCGCAATGAACTTCTTCAGGCTGAAACATGAGGCAGTGTTATCACGTAGATTGGTACCTTACCTTGGGCTTGACCTACCTGAGTATTGATTTTCATAACATTGCATGTTCGATTTGCATTCCTAATCCATTCATAGCTTTGATGGGAAAGTAGGTCAGTCAATAGTTCAGCTTTCAGATACTACCTTACCTACCTCCGTTTTAATATTTGTATAGAGTTGTTACCGTGTGTTTGATATGAAGTTTATAAGACGATTTTTGCCAAGATGGATGACGGTAGGGATGTCAAAAGTGGGTCATACAGAAGCCTATACCCTAACGATTGTCTGGTAGAGATCGCTGCTTAGCGATAAGACCGCCTTTTGTTTCTACAAATAGTTTTAAGTTTATTATTGTCTGTTTCTAAGTTTTTTGTGAGCAATAAAGTATTTTCTATCTCTTTCCCGATTTTGGGGCCCGATCGGGATTTACAGCATTACTAATTATTATGTAATTATTTAATTGTTTTAGAAAATAAAAAAAAGTAAAGCAATATAAATGTCCTCATCCTTTCTGTCTGTCCTGTGTTTGATTATGGCAAACCCTTTGCATAGTCGTAGTGTGTAGTTGTAGCCACATTCATTTTAAACATGTATGTGAAATCCACAGTATTCGGCATGGTGATCACCGTCGGCCAAGCCATCGTGTACGTTATGACCGGCATGTACGGAGAGCCCAGCGAGATAGGTGCCGGCGTCTGTCTGCTCATCATCATCCAGCTGTTCGTTGCTGGACTGATCGTGCTGCTACTTGATGAGCTGTTGCAAAAAGGTGCGTACCTAGAATGGCTTTTTAAAGTAATCCAATTAAAAAAAATTAAAGTAAAAATAGTTTATCAAGAAAAACACGGTTTTTGTAATAAAATACAAAGTATAAAGTAAAGTAAACAGGTCTTTGCATCTATTGGAGATGATTTATATAGTGTCAGGGGCAACTGGTGTTCTACTTGCAGGACGCTTTAGTGCCTGGATAGAAGGATTTTAGATGGAATAGGCTTGCCCAGCACCTAATACCATCCTGACAGCTTAGTCTGCCTAATCCACAGGAAAGAAATGGTCAAAGACTAAGCCGCATACAAATTATAGGACTATGAAAACCTTTGTCTCATGTTTATAAACTTTTGCTTCAAATTATTAATTATTAATAAACGAGCAGCTTTCGCTGATTTGTGTAAGTCACACATTGTCTAAAATAGTCATTATGATTATTATTGTCATTGTACTTTTCTGGTTACTGTTTAAGCACTGATTTACTCATTTGTAGCCAATTGTCAGGTTTGTTTTTGAAGACATTAGTTACTAGCTCTGACACTTTTTGACATTGCCCATTAGTAAGAGATAGCAATAGTTTAATCTGTTGAGTTTTAGTTCCATGGAGTGTGGGCTTTCATGGATATTAAAATTGCATGTTTTGTTTCAGGATACGGATTGGGATCTGGTATCTCTCTCTTCATCGCCACCAACATTTGTGAAACAATCGTCTGGAAGGCGTTCTCTCCTGCTACCGTCAATACTGGTAATTTTTTATTCAATTTAATGTTATAAACAGACATTTTGAAACTAAACAAAGTCTTGTACACTTGTGGAATTTGTTACGCTTTTATATTGACGATGGTTGACTGACGCTTCTTTATGGAGAACTTACAACTTGACTTAGGCAAAATTGTGGACAAAGCAGCCATTCGACAAAGAATAGAATACAACTCACAGACTCTAGAATATTTTCTGCACACAGTACTTCGAAATACAGCTATTTTGGAAGCAGTTTGCAACAGCTCTTTAAACTAAAGCCTAAATTCAAACTTCACTTACACAGAACATAGAAAGATACCAATAACTAAATATACTTACCAACATTGACAACGTGATACAAAATATCCCTTATAAATTATCAAAACCAAAAATTTTGTCAATCCTAATAAGCTGTCATGTCAAGGAACCAAATTATTTAACAGAAAGGCCTACGTACCTATTTTACATAATAATCGTATGCATAATATTTTTTCTATTTTTCATTCATAAATGTTTTTATTTTTATTTTATTAGGGTATGTTATAGCGTTACTAGTAAATATTGCGAATGGACTTTTTATACCTAAGGCACCAATTAACCTCCTTGCGGCTTTACGGGTAGTTTTGTAACACCCTGTATATAATAGAATGTATCATGTAATTAAAACAATTAAAAAACTAAAAATAATTGTCGTAAAGGTCGCGGCACCGAGTTCGAAGGCGCAGTGATAGCGCTATTCCACCTGTTGGCGACGCGTCCCGACAAGGTGCGCGCACTGCGTGAAGCTTTCTACCGACAGAACCTGCCCAACCTCATGAATCTACTCGCTACTGTGCTCGTCTTCGCTATAGTTATATACTTCCAGGTACGTTACATTTATTTGCACTATTTATAAGACCACACCACCATACTGGTATAGAAGTGCGTGCGTGACCTACGAAGCTTTGCTTTGTTATAGGCGATGGTTACCACTTAACATCAGGTGGGCCATGCTTGCACCATCAGCTAGTTACATAAAAAAAGTAAGAAGATATTATGGAATGAAACGGTCTGCTCAATTGTTGTATTTTTATTTTTAACTCCCTTTATAGAGGTTTTGAATTCTGATTGTTTTTTTGTTTGTTACCTTTTTGATTAGGAAAACTCTCTTTCAAATTGGGCACAAAGAAATATAATATAAATCAGTTTATTAGTTTGGGTTTTGAATCTAAATTACTGGTTTGAATGTAGTCTATATATTAAATGTATTGGTCTGGTTCATCTCAGTAGACGTCAGAGTAGAGTTCCTTCTAGAAAAAGTATAACAGTTTAAAAAATGAATGAATAAAAAACTTAATTAATTAATTTTGGGGCGGATTGGTTTCCGCTGTCCTCCAGGAAAGCCTACAGCTCGCTTGTATTAAAACTTGTAGTCACATTGAAATAACACGACATAATGAAAACTGCACAACCCTACCCTATTAGATCAATTAATATGACGGGCCTCTCAGCTCAGTTGGTAGTAGCTATGCCTTCTGCGCCGTAGGTCGTGTGTTCAATCCTCTCCGAGATCAAATATTTCTGTGGTGAAGACAGATTTTTGTTCTCTGTCTGGGTGTTATACTGTATTCTATGTATTTATTTGAAAAAAAAAAGGATTTAAGTATTATATCAGCTATCTAGTTCCCATAGTACAAGTTCTGCTTAGTTTGGTGTTATAGTGATAGTGTTGTGTGGATTGTCCGCATTTTTTTTATTTTTTTCCACCTTTCCACTTTCACCATGTTCTTAGATACGTCATACAATTAATAAAAAAAATAAACAGGCAACAAAAAATAATCATCCTAAGAATACAATTGCATAGGTATACATACCTAAATTAGAAGATGTCATACAGTCATATCACAAAATATAAATTTATCAGCCAAGGCCTCGTCAATGCTATAAGAACTATGATCTAACAAATGTTTTTTTACATATCTGAAAAATTCTACGTCAGGCTTATTTCTAATGACAATTTATTCCGCAGGGCTTCCGCGTAGATCTTCCCATCAAGTCGGCGCGGTACCGCGGCCAATACTCATCGTATCCGATCAAACTGTTCTACACATCCAATATACCTATCATCCTGCAGTCAGCGCTCGTCTCCAACTTGTATGTCATATCACAGGTATGCCCTTAGACTACTACTGCTACTCTAGTACTGTAGTAGAACTATTTTTGAATTAGTTCGTATGGGGTAAGTAAAGTATCTCTGCCGCCAAGAACAGTTTTGGAATGGTGCCAGCTTAACCGCATTAGGACTGGCTGCGGCCGTAGCCGAGCATTCATGCATAAATGCGGTTGGAGAGAGTCACCAGCATGCGAGTGTGGAGCTCCAGTGCAGGACATTGCGCACATCATCAAGGACTGTCCACTCACTAAATACGATGGCAACCCGGCAGACTTGTTCACCCTTGAAAACGACGCTATCCAATGGATAAAGAAATTGAATTGTATATTATAAGAGAACGATTGTACTTTATCATTATGCCATACGAATAAATAAAGGGTGCCGTTGTAATCTCAGAAACCTCGCACCTTCCCGTCTTAGGCTCTAAACACACTATGCCGAAAGTATGAGACCGACGCCGACGGTCGTTCCGCGGCTGATTTTACGTTCCGACAAACATGCCGAACTTCAGCTGCGTAATTTCGGCATAGTTTGCATAGACACTTTTTAGGGTGTTATTAATAATCCTGGCGCAACGCTGGAGTAGTTAAATCGTGTTTTGTCACATTTGTTCGAGTTGACAATTGCATGTCAATGCAAGAAACAAAACACGGATCAACTAGTCCAACGCTACGCCAGGATTATTAATAACACCCGAGTAATTCTACTAATATTATAAACGCGAAAGTAAGTATGGACGGATGTTTTTACTCTTTCACGTAAAAACTACTGAATGGATTATAATGAAACTTTACAATAATAAAGCACATCAGAATAACATATAGGCTACAATTTATAATGATATTGTAACGGAGAACGGATCTAAGTTACGGGAACGGGGCGAGCGAAGCGTAGCCGTGAAGTTCCAGTGCTCTGCTTGATTCACTCTTATTCTTCAGTATTACATACATAAAACATGCTCGTCGGTTTAGGGTACTCCTTACCTGACCTTGCTCTAAAACGTCTGCGATCTGATCGAGATACATGCGCCTAGGTCTTCCCCTTCCAGCAGTTCCATTCAGTATTCTTCGGTATTACAATTGCAAATTCGTCCACAGATGCTGGCAGTAAAGTTCAGCGGTAATTTCCTAGTGAACTTACTCGGCGTATGGCAGGACGTCGGTGGCGGCGGCCCTGCGCGGGCCTACCCCGTCGGAGGCCTATGCTACTACTTCAGTCCCCCGGAGTCCCTCTCTCATATCGCCATGGATCCAGTGCACGCAGTCATGTACATCTTCTTCATGCTGGGCTCCTGTGCATTCTTCTCGAAGACGTGGATCGATGTTTCTGGATCTTCAGCTAAGGATGTAAGTTGTTTTTCAGCTCACCGGGTGGAAAGTGGCAACTTTCTGCCCGCTGCATGAAGCGAAGTTGCCCCTTTCCGCTGTCGTCGAGCAGAAAAATAGTATACACACCACGGGAAGTAAAATAAAAATTTCTCAGATCACATGTTTGTCAACCTTTGCCTCGGTAAACAATTTCATGTGATCTGAGACATTTCTTATATTACTTCCCTGGGTATGTTATATACTATTTACAAATTGTAGTCTTACGTAAATTTGTTTCTTTTATACAACTAGTTGATGGAACAAGCATATGCCCTACGTTTAGCTTATGACCCGCCTGATGTTAAGTGGTAACATTATTTATTGCTCAGTTTTTATTTTTCTTTTTATTTATCTAGCCTTTGCACAACAGTGGGATCATCCCACTATAGCTAAAGACAAAACATCTGAAGCGTAGATTTTTTATACAGTTCATCATTTTTCAATGGGTCAAATATCTATGCTCAAGCACTGTTTCAGAATTTAGGCCTTAAAATTAAAAATTGTGAAAACATAACCGAATAATAGACCCTTCAGCTTAGGGCATAGCAATAATTTGGAGTGTAGTTTCAATGTAATAGCAGCGCGATATTTTTCAGACAACCATTGAAAGAACAAATACATAACTTTCATAGCAATAAAACAAAGCCTACAAGAATGTAAAACAAACATATATATTTTGTGTATTTTTAGAATGCTACATCAACAGTTATCAAAATTAATTCACAAGACCTTGTAGCGAGATTATATTAAAATGCACTGCCCTCATTCTCAGTGAAAGTAACTTTTGATAGCGAATTGCGTAACGAGCATTGGACGGGACAACTTTTAAGTTTATTCTGGTTGTGTCGTTTCTCTTTGGCCATGGGAAATGTCTCTCGTAAAAACCGTTGAACGTAACCGTTAAAAGGTTGAGATCGGTAACTCCCATTGGTCAGACTGACGTCATAGAACTGTCAAAACTTTTTTATCCTTTTAGTATGGCAGAACTATTAGAACAGAAACTCCGTAACAGATTTCCATGGCAACTAATTCTGTAGGTCCTAGAATTCTTGCCATGGGAGTGGGGGCAGCTTTATTCAACATAACTAATAAAACTAATTATACATTAATTGTAATTGTACCTACATTTAGTTTGTACATAATGTAAGAGCTACGACATGGGGTCCTTCAAAAGGCGGGTATATCTATACTTAAAAGGCCGGCAGCGCATCGGCACCACCTCTGGTGTTGCAGGTGTATATGGGCGACGGTGACTGCTTTCCATCAGGTGGCTCGTCTGCCCGTCTGCCAGCTATGGCATAAAAAAAAAAAAAAAAAAACGTAGTTCTTAGGTTCTGGGGGCTAATTCTCGGGCCGATCTCGATCATTTTGCAATTTTATTTTATTGCTTCTTTTCACAACCCCGCACTTTTTCTACGTTTTCCGTATATGGTAGCTGTCGAGGCTTTTACGAAGAGGTCGTTGATGAATTACTCAAGGTAATCTGCCATTCTCTCTTCGAAAAGAAGCAATAAAATAAAATTGCAAAATGATCGAGATCGGCCCGAGAATTAGCCCCCAGGACCCTGTATAGGGTTATTACCAATAATAGACCCTATACAGGGTCCTGAACCTAAGAACTATGTACATTATGTACAAACTAAAGCAACAAAATGTAATGTGTGTGCAATTACAATTAATGTATAAATAATGTAGCAGTTACTGGCACGTGAGGCTGAACATCTGTATTCCTCAATTTGATAGACGCAGGGAAGTGGCAGTGCTTTGTTATGGGCGGCATGGTTACCACTTAGGTTAAATGGGCCATATGCATGTTCCATCACTATTTGTATAAAAAAAATGTACTTGTATTATGAACCTACGTTTACCAACATTCTTCCTCCTACTCTATTGAAGTCTTCAAATCCAAAATCTTTGCCCACTATCTACCCCTCATGACCGAATCTTATAAACATAAAAACAAATAATTTATCCCTGGTTTATGCTAGGTTAGATTATAAGTATTGCGTATTTTTTAGTTTTAATTTGCTATGCAGGAATTTCCTGATTGATGATAGTTGTCACTTAACTGTGTGTTTATTTTTAGTTTAGTATTTACGTAAGCCCTCATCTTATATGTGCACTACCCAACCTATCTCCCTATTACCCTAAAGGTTAGCTGGTAGATAATGCTATCTAGCATTAAGTTCGCCTGTGTACAGTAATTTTTAATTATGTGCAATAAAGAATATTCTATTTCTATTCTATTCTTAACCAACTTTTGTGATCAGGTCGCCAAGCAGTTGAAAGAGCAGCAGATGGTGATGCGTGGTCACCGAGACAACTCCATGATCCACGAGCTGAACCGCTACATCCCAACCGCGGCCGCCTTCGGAGGACTCTGCATCGGCGCTCTATCTGTACTCGCTGACTTCTTAGGCGCTATAGGTATGCTACGTGTGTGTGTCTCTTATCGGTTCTTATTTGACTCTCAGCGAAGAGCCGTTAGAATCGTCAGCGATCCCAAGCTCACCAATGCTTTGGAGCTGTAACATTGGTTCTCTCTGCTTGTTTTACCGCCTCTACAATGGAGAATGCTCTGATGAGCTATTTGACGAGGAGCACTGGTGGTCTAGTGGTAGTAGCCCCGTCTTCCGATCCGAAGGTCGTGTACCAATGAGTTTTTCTGTCGAAAAATGTATGTGCACTATGCCAGTACTCTCAAAACGGTGAAGGAAAACATCGTGAGGAAACCGGCGTGTTGTAGAACCAAAAAAAAGTTCGAGCAACACGTGTCAAGGGTCACGCAAAAAGGGCCCACCAGCGGCCTACTTGCGGAAAAACCTGCCCGCACATCAAGTGCGCATGATAAACTTGCCGAACTTGCCGAGCTATTTGACATCATCCCCGCGTCGAGATTCTACCACCGCTCTTCTCGACATAAGAGACCGTGCTCATCCACACATTTTGGATCCATGGCTTTCTCGTACAGCTCGCTTCTCGAGTTATTAATTAGTACTATTGTTGTTACTAATTATTGTAATGTTTGTTGTCTAGGTTCAGGCACCGGTATCCTGCTAGCCGTGACAATCATCTACCAGTACTTCGAGATCTTCGTAAAAGAACAAGCTGAAATGGGAGGCATGAGCACTCTTCTCTTCTAGTTATATCATCAGTGTCACGTGACTGTGTACTGTGCGAGTGTGGGTTATGTGCTATTTATATTAATAAACTTTATAATAAAAATAATTTACAAGTACAGATTTTGGTTTTCATTGTAAAAAACATTGTTATATTCGAAGTGTTCTATAGTTTGTTCAATTGTCAGCTTATAACTTACAAAACTAGTTTACTTTTAAGTTAAATTGATGTTTTGTAAGTAGTTTCGATTGTGTTGTGATTATTGTTGAACGTGTTGCATTCTGTTGTGGCAGCAACAGAATGGATATGTGATAGTTTTAGGTTTTTACATCTTATCACATGACAGAAATATTATCAAATTAAAGATTTTAGAACAAATACTGAATTGTTTTTATCAAAAGCCATTTTTATCCTATTTTCTTTATGGATTATGAGTAAAAAGACATACATTCTGTTATGTAACTTTATTCTCCTCACTAGACATTAGACATGCAATATAAGAGAAAAAAAACAATGCATACCCTCAAAATCATAGCTAAGTATTCGCGACTAAATAGTGGTAACAAATTTACAAAAAGTAGAAAGAAAAGCAGATTAAGTGAGATAATTATATAATGTATAATTAATGAAGTATACAACTGTACATAACGGGAAATCAAACTAAGATCCTAGGAACATAGTAAGAGATAGTGCCACGTAAAAACAATGTGATCCGATGGCGCATTTGTGTAGCGCATCAAGGGAAGGGTCGTGGGTTCAAATCCCACTCTGGTCATGACTTTTGGGACAATAAAAATAATTGTGGACAATCCACACAGCACTATCGATTCCCAAACTAAGCAGAGCTGGAACCAGATAGCTGATATATACTTTTTTTATAAATACATACATATAACACCCAGACAGAGAACAAACATCTGTGTTAACCACACAAATATTTGTTCTCGATGGGGATCGAACCCACGCCCTCCTGCGAAAAAGCGCTGTGAAGGCTGACGAATATCTTGAAAACAACTCTTTTGAGATTATTGCAGTTTATGACACACACATAGCCTTAGAATGAGGCACTTTTTCAAACACGTCTTGAGGAAATGAACTGCACAAAAGGCATTCAGACAAAATACTCAAGGACCCAAAGTCTTACGTGCGCCGATTACAGATAACTCTCTCATCACAGTCATAACTCACAAGATAACTGCAAATATGAATAGGGACCTACTTTGGTACGAGCATGAGCATAGATGTATGTAAGAAATCCGATAAGGATATCAAAAGAAAAGACAGAACATGTACATAATAGAGTAAGGATGGCAAAAGAAAACGGAGACCTGTACCCAGCATTAGTGAAGGAAGTAAAAGAAGTATCTCTAAATCAGTGCGGGACCTATATACAGGGTTATTCATTATTAACTGCAAATACTCAGGAATTAGGTTCAACAAATAGAATAAAAAATATTTATGAAATTATTTTTTTTAAATTTGATCAAAAATTTTTTCAAGTTTTTGTATCAAAATTTTATTTTTATTAATTTCTTTACGGCTATTGCATAATAATTGCCACGGAGAACAGGACGATGACCCACCCAGGCGGTGACTGAACGTAGAGTGTCACTCACGGCGCGCGGGCGCGGATCAAAGGTCAAAATAGGTCAGGCGCCAATGATTCCTTTATCGATTTTCTCGGGATTTTCATAACAAAACTTAAAAAAAATCATTTCATAAATATTTTTTATTTTATTTGTTGAACCTAATTCCTGAGTATTTGCAGCTAATAATGAATAACCCTGTATATAGGGTTCTAATGTTCAGAACTGCAATAGATGCTTGCTGTGTTTACATCTAGTAAATCTGCTGTACCG
Source organism: Thera obeliscata (assembly GCA_947578465.1). Lineage (NCBI taxonomy): Eukaryota > Metazoa > Arthropoda > Insecta > Lepidoptera > Geometridae > Thera > Thera obeliscata. The sequence goes on along the minus strand of OX387912.1, from coordinate 12,097,749 downwards.
CCGCAGAATGAAAGCGTCAATTTCGCCTCATAACGCAGGAATTCACCGTAACAGGCACCGAAGCATTCTCGAGAATGAGCGAGAATTCTGCGGAAGACGGGCGTCCAATTTTTTGGCTCGTATTTTATTTGCGTGTGTTGTTTTATGTGTGTATAATTGATATAAAGTTCATTATGCTTATTGTTCAATTTTATCGCTTCCGTTCCATTCCGCAGCGGTGTAAATGAGCCTAAGACATCGGTACTAGAGGTAAAAAAAAACAAAGAAATTAGGTAGGAAATCTTATTGCAGGCGTGAATACTGATGGTGTCTCATGACTTATCAAATAGAAAAAACTAAATATATTCCGTAAATATTTGCAGCACAGAGCAAACATCCAATAACTATCCCTGCAACTATCCAAAGCAATATCCTCCTTGTTCTATTGTGGGTTAAATGAAGTTGAATTGGTCCCTTACCAACGAAGGATTTAAATACCAAAATACATAGCAAAGTTATTGCTCAATACCTAGGTACTAAAACTTCTGAGAAACCTAGAGAAATTGCAACGCAGTTCAAACTTCAAACGCTGAAAACGTGACCAAAGATTTGCTCGTCGAAGCGTGCAATATACACGTCATGTCATGGTTATCGCTTACAAAGCGAAACTATTACAGAATGGTAGTAGCCGTTACACTAAAATGCGTACACATCATCATGAATTTATAATTCTATTGTATCGACGGAAATTTGTGTCAGAGCGTAATTCTAAGAAATGTTGCATAGCAATATTCTAATATAAGGTAAACAAAATATTCTCAATTTTAAAATAAGCTAAAATTTTTAAATCCTAGGTGTTCTGACCAAAGTTCTAGCAGTATCTCAAACCTCTATTGCTATTATTTCGTTTCTACAGTTTAATGATATTATCAACCCTCTAGCTAGGTATACATTTGTTAAGCATTTCAGTCATAAACAGTATTTATTTAGTGAATATAAATTGAGGATATAATAATCTCCAAAAGCAGTAGATAACACTAGGCTTATTTTTTTGCATAAAATTTATATACAAAGCTATTTCTAGTTTAATTTCTCTAAAATATCGTATCAGTAAATGGTGTTATATTTTTCATTAGCTATTATAGTAATTGCATTTACGGTCATTAAACTATTATGTTCTTAACAAATATTACAGAAGAAATAACTGAACAAATTAGGAGTCAATGCGAAAAACGTTTTATTTTTAACAACTTATCTTTGAGGAGAAAAAGGAAACAAAGAAAAATTAACTAGGAATAACAGTGCCAATTAAATACTAGAAGTGGGATAAAGTTACTTTTCCTAATTTAATAAAAAGAAACATTTCTCACACAGGTTGCATCGGTTAAATGCCTAAATGTTAACCCCAATCTCCCTTAATTAGCATCAACAGTTATTTTTAAAGTTATATGAAGATACACGCGTCTAAAAGTCGACTGAAACAAATAATAAAATATAATCTAAATAAAAAAATAACAACAAATCCATGGAGCCACCCGGGCAGCCGCCGCCGTCGGCTAGACCGCCCATCACTATCTAATCTAAACTAGGTGATTTAGCTAATTCAATCTTGTATCATTTGTACATGCGTATGTGTATGTATAATAGCACTTGAATTTAGTTATAATTTGGAATAAGTACGATGGCTATAGCTCGACAAGAATATAATCAAATCTATGTCCATCCCCTAACACCCCTCGGAAACAATCAGATGTCACTTCTTGAAATACAAGAATTTCATTGTCAGTTGTGAAAGTACAATTTTCGAGAGTTGTTAACTATAAAATATTTGCATAATTTCGCATTTTGCATTACGAAAACACTGTCCGCACTCCGAATGTGAAAAAAATGTGAAAGCTTTACACGTGTAAGCCTCAAAGCCTGTAACTGTATCACTTTTAATTTTGTAACCGCTCCTAAGAAGCACTATTACTGACGCTTCCTGAGAACCGTCCGGGTATCGGCGGTCCTAGGCGATCGCGTCTATCTCCTCCTTGATGGGGGTTGTGTCGGCAGCAATGCCTTTGCCAGGACTCGGGTACGGCAGCGTCTTGAGCTTCCTCGCTTCGCGCCGCTGTTTCTTCTGCTGCATGACGAGCCGCAGCTGGTCGAGCTTGCACTTAGTCTTAGAGTTGTCGATGGCGAGCGCGTTGGCAGTGACGCACTTGGCGCAGGTCTCGCCGGCCAGCGCGCACAGCGGACAGGCCTGGTCGCGCGCCGTGCACGGACAGTCCTTGTGGTCGCACAGGCCGGTCGCGCCGCTGCGTGCCAGGTGCCCGTCGCACTTGCCGTACGAACAGATCGGCTGGTTGCAACAGAGGCACTTTGTAGGCTCGTCCGACGTGCTGGTACACGCGGTCTTTGATTCCTTCTGAAATTTAAAAGCTGTATTAGTATCTGGTTGCAAGAGGTCAAATTTGCCTGAATATTACTATTTTCTTCCTCTTTGCAAACTTGAAATCTCCCATGTAGTTTTAACATTTGGATTTCCTCCTGTTGTTGTTTGTTCATTTTTACTATTTCATTTTCACTAAAGTTAGTCATAAGTGCTGTTTATTCTTACCGGTATACTGATAGGTGGAGCTGCACATAGAAGGTCATTCAGTATGTGGATAATTGTAGAAATATCCCTCTTTGGTCGGCCATATCTGAAATGAGGTAAAGGTTTTACTGTAACATACTCGCAATTTCTATTGACAACATTATTTAGTCATAGAATTCCTCGGGATTATCAACTACAGATAACAGTAATGCAATGGAACTAAGACATAATATCTCTTATCTTTGGTTTTTCTTTCAAGTACTTGCTTACTTTGTTTGATAACATTAATCCTACAAGAACATCAGTCAGAAAATCTTTACCTGTCTTGAAGTGCTGGGTTCAATGTGCCTGAAAATGTTCCAGAATATATCCCTTTACCGTGGTGCTTCATGGACTCTATGACAGCACCAGTACCGGCTACCTTGGAGCGAACAGTCTCTTCAGCAGTTTTAGTGTGATCAATTTTATTAGTCAACACTTCCTTTGATAGCTTTTTCAGTTTTTGTGTGAGGTTCTTTGAAGCTTCGATTAAAGCTCTGGTGTCGATCATAGGCGGACACCATGGGGCCCTCGGCGGCTTTTTTGGCACATCGGGAGCTTTGAAAGGGGTGGTCTGTTTGGATGTGGAAGGTACGGCATCATCTGGTTGGCTAGTGCTTGGTTGGAGGATTAGTTTCCTGGAGTTGGTGATATAGGGCTCCACGCGAGAGGTAGACGGTTGCGCTGTGCTGTCCTGAATGGTTTGCATCCTCTTCTTGTGTTTATTCACGACAGACTGCATAAACGCCTTTTGCTTATTCTGTCCAATAGGATGTTTAAATTTTGAAGTCTTGTGTAGAAGATATTGGAACCGCTTATTCTTTGCAGGCTCCGTGATGCTTTGGAATGATGGTAGAGTCCCAGCATTGGGCTCCTGGCTGCCGTGACTAGTTGTAGCCAAGTTGGATATCTCTCGGTCCATCATTGCATCGTCCTGTTCCTCAAAAAGACCTTTGTCAACAGCACTGTTGAAGAGGTTCTCCATGGGATACTCGTCTATGGTGCTCTCCGTGAGGAAGGAGCTCTGGTCTGTGAAGTTGTCTCCGCTGTCATCACTCAGGGTGCTGTCCGGAGTGATAGAGGATGCGGAGGGTTGGCATGGCTTATCAGTCATGGCACTCATGGAAGGCACTATTTCATCATGTAATTTGTTTTGAATAGATATAAATTCCAATAGATTATTTTTGACAGAGTTTACAAGCTCAGCATTGCTTATCGCCGAACTATTCAACTCTGACGAGGCTTCATCTATGGGACTAGACACTAAGTTTGACAGGGATTTAATAGGAGACTGTTCTGTTTCAGAGGTATCGGATATGTCTGAAATAGTGCAGTTTGTGGTATCTGCTGACTCGGGTCCGTCCTCATTAGTTAATGCTGCCTCTTCATTTTTTTCCTGGGCCATGGTGCGGTACAGCTCAAAGGCATTCTGTAACAGTTCTAAATCTTTCCTGTGTAATGTGTATGTGGGCTCTTCTGCAATATCTGTGGAGGTACCTTCATCTTGGGTTTTCTTCAGTGGGGTTGTGGGCTGAGGGGCAGGCGTGTCGTCGACGGGTTTCGCCCGCGACTTGGTGGACAGCAAAGAGGCTTGTCCACAGCTTGTGGAGGAAGTCCTCGGGGTGGATGTGCGCAGAGATCTGTTGTTGCCGGCACTGAGGGTGGACAGCTGGAGCTGGATTAGCATCATGTGGTCTCCTAACCTCATGGTCAGGTTCAGAGGGGATTTGCCACTCAGGAAGTCATTCACTTGCGAATCATTTAGGGACTCTAACGCCTGCATCACAGAATTTTCGGGTCTCTGACTCTGAAAACAAAAACGACGCCTACCGTTAGTGGAATGCATTTTAATTGGTAGCTATGGCATTAGTGGATGTTTGTGATAAGTGAGCATTAATAATTAGTTTCATGTTGGTGTGAAACACGTGATAGGCATGAGTTGAGTTACAGATTGTGTTCGGGACATGGCTCATACGCGATGCGACTCACCAGAAGGCCTGTCTCGACGCTAGGCAGCAGAATGACCCTTGCGCCGTCCATCACACCGTTATCTTCCAACGTGCCATCCCTCAATTGTCTGCGAAGATAAAAACTATCGTCAATACAATAGTCAAATAATGCTGATGCGTCATCGTATCGACATATTTCCGTGATATGTTTGACAATAGAAGCTTGGCGTCTGCTACTTGGGACTCACCTTTCGCGATGCAGCAGACATATTCGATCCTTTGCCACTTTCAACTTTTTTGAAACTAGTTTTTTGAGATGCTCCACTGTGTTTTTACCGTTCAAACTGATGGAGAAATTACCACCCGTAGTCGTTTGTATATTCAGCGTTATGTCCGTGGTTTGGGACGAGCCACACCCGTACACCTCGGTCCCTGTAGCGCGTTCCATGATTTGCACTAAAATACACGACGAGTTTAGATATTACACAGTTCTAACTATGGCAGACCTATCTGAGATTACAAAGCTATTTTTTATTACAGAATAGAACTAACAGGGTCACGCCAGACCCCCAGTTTTTTGATGTGGCTGTCGTCGGTGTGACCAGTTACATTCTCGGGATCCCGTTATTTTTTTCACAACAGCTGATGCGAAGCGCTGTCAAATAACGTTCCGTGCGTTCCATTGTAAACCATTTACACTTTATTCCTACAACTAACAGTAAATAAATCGGTGTAAATCTATCAAAAACAAGTTTTATTTGCAATTTCTAGCAATCAAACATAAAATATCAAAACAATTAGCTGATCTTTGAAAATGTAAGCTTTAAGAAACGCATCTCCAATAATACATTTTTGCCTAGAACGGAACTCAAGTGTCAAGAAATGTAAAATACGTCACATGACGTCATGCAACGTCATGAGACGCCCACAGTGTGAATTTGCGGTAATTTCAAATCGAAACAAAGTATTTTTATTACTATTAAATTCCATGTTATCTTGTATGCATGTACCAAATAAACGAAATCCTTACCACTTATTCCCTAGGCTTGGTAATACCCCAGATCTCTTTTCACAAGAACTTACTCAAGATTCCTTACTAAAATAGAATTACACCTACACACTTTTTTACTGCAAGTAAGTGTTTTTGACATGAGCACGTGCAAATAATAAAGTAGGCCACTAACTTTGCCTTGAACCAAAAACTTCATCATCAAGAATTTACGCGTATAGTTATTTCAAGCTTTTATCACTTGATCAATCAATAAAATCAAATGGGAAATGGCACATGGACATAAATAAAATACTTCAAAGTTATCCTAAACCATTTAATAATCCCAGCACCCAACAATGGTAAACAACAAAGTTATAATATCTATCACAGCAACATTCACTTCGAAACACATAGTTTATACTACAAGATAGTAAAAATTGCACATAATTTTTATACAAGTCAATAGCTAATTAATAGCTACATTTTGTTCAAAATTCTATCTACCTAGGTAAAAGAACTTACTTTTGAAATATGATAAAATGTGTATTAAAATAATGTTTTAAATAACCCAAATATTTTATTTTATGTTTTACTAAAAAACTTTACACCATACCTACCTGCCTACCTACATTATAGATTTAATGTGAATCCTGTTAGGTTTAATTAGTACTTAGTTAATGATAATTAGATTATCTACAGAGTTACTATGCATACACTGTTTTCGCATAGGTCAAGTACCTACCTAGTATACCTACATAATTATTATAAACACCATAAATATGTACCTACCTGTTGTTACCTACTGTTTAATAAAATGCATTAATAAAATTTGACTAAAATAGTTAATTTAAATTGTGATTGTATTGGTAACACTAATTTATTTATATACACAACATGTATTTTAATTATTATCTATGTATAATATTGAATAAGATAAGAGCAAAATAAAATGAATAACAAAACAAATACAATGCGATTATTGCCAAAAAACCTATATTATTGGTTGCAGTGTTTCTAAATGTATTTAGAAATATGAATAGGCAGATACAAATCACAGGTAAAAAGTGGTTAAACCACAAAAAAACAAAAAATATTATCAAAAATAAAACATCACAAAATTAGGTATTTCATAAATATTAGCCTAATAAAAGTAGGTACATGCAATAAACTAAGTTACACTAGCATTTTTCTATTCAATATTTAAATATATAAAAGTAGTAACTTGCTTAGTAACTTCACTTACAAATAATTAGGAAATAAACTTCAAAGTTTTTAGTTTCCAATACGATTTTATTGGACCCTAAGTTTTATGCTATGATTGCATGAGGAACAAATTATGATGTCGTGATGAGAGTTTGCATTTTAAACGGTTTTTTAATTGATTTATTTGTTGGAAGGTTTTGTGGGAGACCTTAGCCCAGCAGTGGGATAAAGCAGGAAAAAAAATGATGGGCCATCTGGTCCCTGTTTAATAACGCTGACAATTCGACATAATTATATGTCACAAAGCGACAAAATTGTGGAATTGTCACGCTTAGACTATTAATAAAAGTGACAAATATGTCACAAAAGAAGATGTCAATAATAATAGATAAAAATAATTAATAATCCCGTTTCTAATTTACACTTCGAAAACGAAGGCAGATTTTTTTATTTTACGTCATAAACCAAAGCAGAAATATTTTTATTTGACCAAATGTATGAAATGTATGAAAACTACAAGAAATATGCCCGTGGCGGCTTTTGTGGTTGTGGCTAAAGGCCCGTGTGCGGAGCACTTAGATAGAAATTAAAATTAGAAAAAATATTACACTACAGCAGTTGTCTAGTAGATATCACTGCTTAGCGATAAGACCGCCTATTATTCATACAAATAGTTTTTAAGTTTTTTTATGTACCATTGTCTATTTATAAGTTTTTGTGATCAATAAAGTATTTTCTATCTACACTATCGCGCATAACTGCAGAGCCATCGAATGACAGCCTAAGGCCGAGATTCCTAGGCCCAGATTCATAGACCGAACTTTGACTTTACTTTGATGGAAAGTTCTACTTTCAACCAAAAATATATTTCATAGTTCTGTCAAGCTCTTCTTTATTCAAAATGTTGAAGGTAAACTCGATAAACAAAGCTTACTTTGCGAAGACTCCTTTGCTGTAAAGCAAAGTCACGTCTATGAATCTCGGCCATAGTCTATGGCCGAGATTCATCAAAGTTCGGTCTATGGCCCATAGACCGAACTTTGACTTTACTTTGATGGAAAGTTCAACTTTCAACCAAAATTATATGCCATATATCTGTCAAGCTCTTCTTTATTCAAAATGTTGAAGGTAAACTCGATGAACAAAGCTTACTTTGCGAAGACCGCTTTGCTGTAAAGCAAAGTGCGGTCTATGAATCTCAGCCTAGCCCCCACTTAAAGCATGCTTGTGCGATCACGATCCAAATTCTTGCGTGTCGTTGTCTATCTCTTCGAAGACGAAGCCACCGCGGCCGTCCATCTGAAGGTAGTGGTCGTGATGCTTCCAGAGAGACTTGCGATGGGACACCGTGAACAGAGATATACCCATCTGAAAGAATTATTAGCAATTAATATCATCGCCGATTTTTAACTGGCCTCTCAGCTCAGTTGGTAGTAGCTCTGCCTTCTGAGCCGTAGGTCGTGGATTCGATCCCCACCGAGAACAAATATTTGTGTGGTGAGCACAGATGTTTGTTCTGAGTCTGGGTGTTATACCTGTGTATTCTAAGAATGACAAAAAAAAAGTATATAAGTATTATATCAGCTATCTAGCTCCCTTAGTACAAGCTCTGCTTAGTATGGGGCTAGATAGTGTTGTGTAAATTGTCTTTAATATTTATTTTATAGAGTACCATTATGAATATGATAAACGTTAACACAGTTTATCCATCTGTTATTCTGTATTATATAAGGTTTGTTACTATGAATGAATGTGTTTACCTCTCGGCAGTATTGGTACATTTGTCCCTCTACGTCCACGGATACTGCGCTTGTGCATTCATCCAGAATAGCGAACTGAGGCTCGTGGTAGAATAATCGCGCCATCTGTTGGACAAAAGGGTTTGATCATATTTATATACTTGGTGGCAATCAAATTCACAAGGTATAGGGCACAACCACAGAACAAAGTAGAACGGCCATGTGGACGAAAAAGTGTTGCCAATATACATGAGCATATTATGCTCTTTTCTCCATACAAATTCAACAGTTTTTTCGGGAGTCGTAAAGTGAAAAATGCCTTGCAGCAGCGCAAGAATAACTTTCAGAACCAATTTAGCGACAATATAAAACATAGAAATACTTTCTTAACATTCCTGCTTTCTTTTTCTTAGAATCTTCATATTTAGTGATATTTTAAATATAATAATGGAAATGTAAAACTGGCAACATCGGCTCCCATACAAACGGCGCATTATCGCCTTTCTACTGTATTCTGTGGGCACAAACAATTGTGCAGTGCCTATTCGAATTTCGTTTAGATTTTTCATTTCCTTTTTAGTTTCCCAAATTGCACAGACCGCTTTTTGTATGAAGACGCGAGAATAACTTATGCAGTAATGTATGAGTAAAACTCACAGCGACTCTTTGCTTCTCCCCCCCTGACAGCACATCCATCCAGTCTTCGACGGCGTCCCACCCCCCCTCTCGTCCCGTCAGGTACGCCAGCTGTACCGTCTCCAGGAACTGATGGAGTTGCTGGTCCGTTCTGCCGCGACGGCGCATCTCTTCGCGGGTCTGCGGGTATATCACCTGGAAACGTTCAGAGATTAGTCTTGAATCTAAATATTACTAGCGACCGCCCGCGGCTTCGCTCGCCCCGTTACTTTTTGGGATAAAAAGTCCGTATCATTATGTCCGCCTCCTGGTTTTAAGCTAACTCCCACCAATTTTCAGCTAAATCAGGTCAGCCGTTCTCGAGTAATAAATAGTGTAAGCTCGATTTACTTCTATATTTTAATAGGGTGAAAACTCTTCATTGATTATAGCTACAACTCTGTTTTACTTATTACACGGCAAAACCATACAACTACACATAACTACCTACCACAGAATTCCCTTCTTCTTGCTCTAGGGATGTGTTCTGTTGCTTGATCCGATTAGAAAATGTCCTTATTTAGCTATCAGTTGGAATCAGGAGCCTAATTCTCGGGCCGATCGAGATTTTCAATGTCCCTTTCAAATGTCAATTTCAAATGTCCAATACACATTGGCCAATGCCAATGTGTATTGGACATTTACGGAACACGTATACGGAAAACGTAGAAAAAGTGCGGGGTTGTGCAATCACAACCCCGCACTTTTTCTACGTTTTCCGTATATCGTAGCTGTCGAGGGAGTCGAGGCTTCTACGATGAGGTCGTCGATGAATTACTCAAGGAAATCATCCATTCTCCCTTCGAAAAGAAGCAATCAAATAAAATTGCAAAATGATCCGAGATGAGCGAGAATTAAGCTCCAGTCAATAAACATCCAATCTTAGAAGTATAGCAGTTGCATACTTACTTGATCCCTGAGTGTGCCGAGCGTCATGTAAGGCCGCTGAGGCACATAGAACAGTTTCCCTTTAGGCGGCTTGGTAAGAGTGCCGCCGAAGATAGGCCACAGTTCGCCTAGTTGACGGAATAGAGATGATTTGCCGCAGCCGTTAGGACCGCAGACTAGCACGTTTATACCGGATCTATGACAAATATAAAATAATATTATCAAAGAGGAAATATTACGAAAGAGGGTAGATCGATTTGTCTGCCAATAATTCTTTTACTCGTGGACTTCAGTTCAACCGTGATCATGGTGCATGTAACTGTGCCGAAATACCGAAGTCAACTTAAAAATTTAATCTTGGTAAATATATTGTTTCATAAAAATGGAAATGGAAAAATGAGCCCTAAATGACAAAACAAGCATATTATGCTTCTTTGGCAGATTTTTCGAGGACATATGGCCCAAATAAGCGTTGCCTCGCAGGTCACGCACTTTAAGAACGTATCCTACCTACGATGCATTGCTATGCGTCTATCACGTCAGTAATTTCACCGTCCCCCACTCAGACCGAAACACAGCGACGCTGCTTAGTGACCAGGAATAGGCATGGTGGTACTTTCTCGGACGAGCCGTACACAAAGAGCTTTACTACTATTTTGATGTGAATTTGTGTACTAACTTGACTTCGAAGCTGAGTTCCTTGATGAGTACATCACCATTCGGCGTGACGAGTGGAACCTTGTCAAACTTGATTATCTTGTCCTGGTATATAATGCGGCCCGCGCCAGGTCTCAACGCCGGTACCAATGCTGCTGACGCTCCTGAGAAGTAAAACAACTTTCTTTAATATTGAAAAGTCCAAAACCATAATTCATTTGTATCGTAGCCATAGCTGCGCGACACGTACACATAGTACGTAGACAAAGTATTTGTGACGAGTCATACATATGAGATGCTCCGACTGGCTATTAAAAGCTATATGAAATTCAAGACCCAGATAGAGAAATACTTGACCGATGCCTTCCACCATTTTGACTAAATCATCATCTGTCACCCATTTTGGCTAACACTATGTCCATCTGTCTGCTTTATCGGCTAACATGCGCTAATACACGTCCATCAGCGCCCGCCCCCCACTTACAAAAAAAATTCCAACATAAAAAAGAAAAAAAAATACACGTCCATCTGTCTTCCATATATTCATCTGTCTGCCAACAAGCGTTCTTATGTTTATAAATTGACTAAAATACATCAATCTGTCTGCCATTTTGACTTACATACGTCCATCTGTCCTCTGTTTTGGCTAATATAAGCTCATCTGTCAGCCATTTTGACTGGCATACGCCGATCTTTCTCCCATTTTGGCTAACACTCGCATCTGTCTGCCATTTTGACTTACATACGTCTATCTGTCCTCAATTTTGACTGACATACGCTCTTCTGTCCCTCATTTTGACTCAACATACGTATTTTTACATCCTCTATAGCAATAACTTACCATTTCCATTAGCTATGGCCGCAGGCTTGTCCACCATAGTCCTAGTGTAGTTTCCTTTGTTAATGTCATCTAATACAACCCTCAGTTGAGTCATTCTTGCAGTAAGACCTGCCAGCTTGCTGAGTTCTCTCCCGGATAGGACCAATCGACCGATGCCTTCCGCCATTTTGACTAACATACGTCCGTATGTATAGTAATGCTGTAAAATAATTCATTATCATGGTATATTTTATTTTGAATTAGAGTTTTGCGTGTGCTATGCAAAAGTGAAGGTTAGCACCGTGTGAAAACCTACTGCTTTCTCAAACTCAAGGTATATTTATTTGCTTAATTACATGTAGAAAAGATGTTATACTATTATTTACAAAAAAAAGCATTCAAGTATTATATCAGCTATCTGGTTCCCATAGCACAAGCTCTGCTTAATTTGGGGTTAGATAGTGTCATAAATGACATGCAAAATTAAAATTATAAAAGTTGTATATTTATATAAAATTAAAATAAACTTACGTAATACAAATAGTTATGAGAAAGTGAAATGTCTAAAGATTAAAATAATTATTTGTTCGACATAATTATGTAATTATTGTATTCTTTTTTTTATCGTGTGTCTTTTGGCAGTCTGGTGAAAGGATTTTGCTGCTCAAAGAAGCTTCTTTCGTGCAATATACTATATATTTATAGCTTTATATGAGGGTTTCATCATCATCAGCCTTAAGAAGTCTACTGCTGGACATTAGGCCTTCCCTACACATTTTTACGATTCTGAGCCCTTTCCATCCATCGACTTCCCGCGATCTTAACAATGTCCTCGGTCCATCTGGTGGGTACGTTTCGTCTTCCGGTTCGTGGTCTCCATCAGTTGTCGGTTCTTCGAGCTATATGGCCTGCCCATTGCCACTTCAACTTACTAATTCTACGAGCTATGTCTGTGATTTTGTGTTATTATAAGGGTTTAAAGTACCTTAAATCTATCGTTTTGCGTGCCCGTGGTGAGTAGATTGTGGTCGGTCGCGAAGAATGGTCGTGATACAGCGTAGAACCCAACTACTATTGCAACGTCTGAAAATAAAAATAGCTTTTTCATCCCACCAGCTCTGAAAGTGTGTTTTTGCTGTTTAATTTCTGACTGGAAAAGCCGTTTTTATCCGCTAGAGGATAAAGTAAATTTGAATTTAGAATATCGTGTTCAATAAGTTTGTGAATACATAACCTATTTACTTCTACCTCCATGGTGCCGAACTTATCATACAACCTTTTTTATTTTGTTAAAAACTCGCCCTCGTAACCTTCTTGGTGTATTAGTGAATTCAAAACACCATTAAACCTATTTACTTCTACCTGCATGGTGGCGAATTTATAATACAACCTTTTGAAATTTTTTAATAACTCATACTCGGAAACTTCTTGGTGTGTTACTTTTAGTCGCGCCATGTTCTTTTTTGCATTTAGTCATTTCCTCGCTGAGGTGGGATGAAAAGTTACGTGTTGCACTCGAGTGCAAAGATTTTTCACCTTGTGCTCTTTAGAATCCTTCGCCAACGCTTAGGATTCTAACTTTTAAACCACTCGCTACGCTCGTGGTTAAACTTTAGAATCCTGCGCTTGCTCAGTCATCAAAATTGAGCACGCGGTTAAAAAGCAGCTTTGCACTCTTGTATAACAAATAACTATTAAACTTTTTTATACCAATTACTGGTTACTGATGTTTTGGACGTTATTACCCCCTAAGACCTATAATACACATGAAACAATGAATAAATGAATATGAATACTGATCGAACAAGCAGATGACCCTATCTGATATTAAGTGGTAAACTTAATTTATAACACTACATTGCAGTCACGCACGTTTAGAACGTGCCCTATAATGCACTGTTCTGTTATTTCAACCGTTCGGCAAGAGAAATAGACATGGTGGTACTTTACGACGCCCAACAAAGTAAGAGTATAATGATAAAATATGTTAGTGTGTTCGGGGTAAGTAAAATGACTGTGCGATAAGTTTATCTTATATAAATAGCTAACGGATCCATCTTTTCTTTGGTCTACCTCTTCTATAACCACCTTAAAGATTAATATCTAACACTTTTCTCATAATATGACTTTCTCTGCATGACATGTCCATACCATGCTAACCCATTACTCCATATACTGTCCGTCACAGGAGGTACTTTCAGATTTCAGAAGTTATATAAAAAAAATAAGCTTAAATGTCAACACTATCTAGCCCCAAACGAAGCAGAGCTGAGAACCAGATAGCTGATATAATACTTAAATACTTTTTTTTTGTAAATACATACAATATAACAACACCCAGACAAGAACAAACATCGATGTTCACCACACAAATATTTGTTCTCGGTGGGGATCGAACCCACGACCTACGGCGCAGAAGGCAGAGATACTGCTAACTGAGCTGAGAGGCCAGTCCTTACATTATTGCCTCGCAGCTCTTTATTTATTTATTATTATTAACAACCAGCTTACATTTAGCAATGATGTTGTCTATAAATCCCATTCCCACTCGGAAGTTAAGGAAGCTTCGTAGATGTCGCGTCAGCTTGTAGAAGCTCGCGAGTATTGTCAGCTGCTCGCGGTTGTTACCCTGTGAACAACACTTGCACTTCAAATCTCTTCAAAACTAAGAGGAAAGTAGAAAGTTTAGGAATATGTGAAACTTTGTACAGTTGTCATAAATATAAAAATGAATTGCTGTTCGTTAGTCTCGCTAAGGTTCCGTTCACACAGACCGGCTCGGAGACCATCGGCGCGTATTTTTCTTTTCACACAAACCGGATCATATACGCTTGAGTTCCTCTGAGCGGAGACGCCAACTATTTCACATAGACCGGCTGAAAGCGGATGCGCTCGCAGCCGACGAGAAAAAAGAAAATATTTTGCATCATAACTTACTTGATAGAAGGCAATTTCTTCCGAATTTGTTATAAGCCTGGAGTTGACATATCTGAATTCACCCTCTAATTTTTGTTCTTGAACCGTCATGCGCGCTGAAAAAAGAAATTCAAAGTATTCTTATTATTGTTAGTTACACTGTTCGTCCTAGGAATGAATTCGGCCCGACTATGGATGTTCGATTGATAAAATCTATACTAATATCATAAAACTGAAGAGATTGATTGTTTGTTTAGTTGAACGCGCTAATTTCGGGAACTGCTGGTTCCAATTATTTTTTGTGTTGGATAGTCCATTTATCGAGGAAGGCTATTGGCCATAATAGCATCACACTATTTTCTATCAGCGACCAGTGCGAAGCTGGGGCGGATCGCTTAGTTTGACATAAATTCTTCTTAAAACACACTTATGTGTGAGACCCCGTTTTATCGATAATTTATTTAAAAATCGGTCTACAGATAATTCATTCCCGGTCCTGTAACAATGGGATACTGACATGGATATAAAGTTGTCGCTGAATAAATGCAATGCCTTGTTTTTACCTGTAGGTCTTCTGAGGTATGTTAAGAATACTCCAGAGACAAGCAAATACGCCATCATGATCCCGGGTGTCTGTAAAGAATAAATATCTTAGTCAAAGCAATGTCGGACATAAACAATTTTATTTATATACAACTAGTGGCCGCCCAAGGCTTCGCTCGCCCGTTCCCGTAACACCCCGTTTCCGTTGCTTTTTCGGGATAAAAGTCTATGTCCTTCTCCCGGTTCTAAGCTACCGCCCCACTAATTTTCTGCCAAATCGGTTCAGCCGTTCTTGAGTTATTAATAGTGTAACTAACACGACTTTCTTTTATAAATATAGATTAGCTCAAAGAACATGCATATGCAAGCATAAGGCAAGCTATAGTTGAACCATCTCCAGATCGTTTGTAACGGTATGCTCAACTGTTTCAATACTCAATACATTTATTGCATACACATGGTTTAGTTTAGGTACATACATACATAGTTCTAAGGTGTAAGTCAGTATTACATGGACCCTGTGTATAGGGGTAAAGCAACATGGAGGTAGGCCGAGGTTTATAGACAGTAGTTGATCGTATATATTATTATAAATTGAGAATTTCCAAGCATTATAGTGTAGATAGTTTGTTACTTATTATAAATGAATAAGCTTGGTAGAACATATTAAACGATTAAAGTAGTTTAAGTTAGGTTTAGTGCGTTTCTCGTGTATTTTGTCAATATTCGTTTACTTGTAGGTTTCTTTATGTAAATAAACAGGTTTGTATTTTTAATTCAATCATAATAGATGTTCATTGACTGTGTGTGACAACAGTAGTAACCAAGCCGTAGTTTGTTGCCTGTTCTTCTAGGCTTGGTCGCGTGGAACTGGCACCTACACTCACCTATTCAAAGTGATCTTTGATACTATTGAATAATATACAACGTGTTTTTTTTTATATCCCATAACTCTAGGGTATGATTGAGGCCATATCAAAGAATCAACTGGCATATAAGTTATGTTCCAATCCTTCGTTATTTTATTTTTCATACAAATTAATTCGACAAAGTCACGATTATTAATGTAAAACACCCTTACGTGAAATATGACAACGTCGCATTTTCTTAGCTTTAAATTATGAATGATTGGTTTGAATAAAAATGAATTACTTGTATTTATCAATGAAACTTAGATACCTAGACACATCGAGGGTCTATTTTTGGCAACTTCGCAAGAGTAAAGATTCGTCATACTGGTAACAATTTTTGACCTATTTAATTATGATTGATAATATCTCCGAAACGATGCATTTTTGGACCACCTATTTTAGGAGTTTTAGTATTATTTTTACCTACAGAATATAACCCTAGAGTTATGGGATATAAAAAAAAACAGGTTGTATAAATATGATTTTGATTTTGTGACGTGTATTTAGAAGCCTGTACTCACCGAGGGGCCTAAGTTGACAGTAAGCCGGTACAGATATATTCCGATATCCAGCAGCGGCTTAGTAGTCTGGCTGTAGAGATCGACAACAGTCTCGCAGAACTTGTCGATATCCGTCGTGAGCAGCTGGTCCGCGTTCGATATCCGGTTGTCGAGGTTTGACACCTTGTAGTATGTGAACCCTCTGTAATTAAAAAGCTGAATTAAAAAGCAGCCAAGTGCGAGTCGGACTCGCCCATGAAGGGTTCCGTAGCAACAAGTAACATAATATAAAGGTTCTTGTAGTTCGTCGAAAGGTAAATTGCGGCTTACGATTTATGACGTATAAAAAAAACTACTCACTAGATCTCGTTCAAACCAAATATCGTTGAAAGTTTGCATAGTAATGTACAACATTATATTTTTTTTAGATTTATCATTCTCTTTTTTTTGAAGTTAGAGGGGGGGGACCAACTTTTTACCACTTTGGAAGAGTCTCTCGCGCAAACTATTCAGTTTAGAATAAAACGATATTAGAAACCTCAACATCATTTTTGAAGACCTATTCATAGATCGAATGAACGTACACACACGTATTCGATGAAATTTTTTTTTTTTAGTTTCAGTTTCAAGTATGGGGACCCCCAAAATTTTTAGTTTTTTTTTCTATTTTTGTATAAAAATCTTAATGCGGTTCACAGAATACATCTACTCGCCAAGTTTCATCAGTCTATTAGCTCTTACGGTTTCGGAGTAAAATATGGCTGTGACACGGACGGACAGACAGACAGACAGACAGACATGACGAATCTATAAGGGTTCCGTTTTTGCCATTTGGCTACGGAACCCTAATAAAAAACAAAATGTATTTATTAAAAAAATTACAGGTTTTGATAAATAAATATTTATTTTATTGATTTTTAGTATTTTTTTTACAGCGGCATAAATAGGTACATCATGCTGTGTGAAAATTCCAACTGTCTAATTATCACGGTTCATGAGATAGGTACAGTTTTTTTTTTTTTTTTTACAATTTTAGGATAACGCTTGACCGCAATCTCACCTGATGTTAAGTGATGATGCGATCAACGGTGTAGCGCGCTCGCCTAGAAGATACCTATTCACTCTTTTTTGAAAACTCCCAAATTATAGGTATTCGGAAAAATAGACGCCGGCAACGAGTTCCACTCTTTGGCTGTCCGCATTATAAAAGTGGAGTGGACAGTTTCTTGACAGAAGGACAAACAGACAGACAGACGGACGGACAGCCTCGCTCATAAGCACCCAGCTCGTCCCGCCATCTCGTGCAAGGTCTACCGCGGCACGGCCTAAATACTAATTAATTATAATATTTTTTATTTAAATATATCATTAATAGTAATATTATATTTAAGGGCATAAGAACGTGTGTGTAAATTGGCTTAATTTAAATCAACCTTGACATTACCCAGCGAAGTTCGGATATTATGAAAGTCTAAAAGTTGTTTAATTTTATCGTCATTCGTTTGTATTTGTTAAGCCTGCCAAGGCTCTTTACTTTCAATCTGTAGAAGTTTTTAACAAAAATAGAGAATGTAGACGAAGAGTTTTGGACATATTAGTATGGGGGTTTCCTTTTATTTTTTACAAAATAGCGCCTAAGGTTGTTTTTTTGATCCTGCAAAATCTATAGTTGTATTTTTTTTTACACCTAGCATAAAGAACAAGTATATACAGGGTGTCTGGTAATTAATGGATAGCCCCACAGGTACTTGTGGGGGTGGCAGGGGAGCAACTCAGAAAAAATAAACAACTATTGTTTTTTTTTTAAGTCCGAAATTTGATATCTTTGTTCAAATATTTGAACACTACCTACGGCTACAAATTCAATAATAACTAACTGGTTTCCTCTGGAAATAGCCGTGGATAATTGGCCTTGCTATGGCGCATCACAAAATATTCCTAACCATAACTGCTTGTTTTTTTAACCGACTTCCAATCAAAAAGGAGGAGGTTCTCAATTCGGTTGTATTTTTTTTTTTATGTTTGTTACCGCATAACTTCGTCATTTGTAAGCCGATTTGAAAATTTTTTTTTTTATCTGAAAGGTACTGCTTCCAGATTGGTCCCATTTTAATTTTATTAAAATCGGTGTTAGATAGATAGATAGATAGAAAATTCTTTATTGCACAAAATTAAAAATTACTGTACACAGGCGAACTTAATGCTAGATAGCATTATCTACCAGCTAACCTTTGGGTAATAGGGAGATAGGTTGGGTAGTGCACATATAAGATGAGGGCTTACGTAAATACTAAACTAAAAATAAACACACAGTTAAGCGACAACTATCATCACTAATACACATAATCAGGAAATTCCTGCATAGCAAATTAAAACTAAAAAATACGCAATACTTATAATCTAACCTAGCATAAACTCACTTACATACACAAGGTAAAAATTATTTATTTCTATGTTTATATTCGTTTGTTTTGTTTTGTTTTATGGTGTTGCCATTTTTTTTTAATAATTTTTTTAATGTTTGTAACTGCATGCCTCCGTCATTTATGAACCGATTTAGAAAAAATATTTTTTTATTTGGAAGGTTATTCTTACGTCCAGATTGTCCCAAACAAATTTCATTTAAATCGGTTTAGCCGTTTGGCAATGAAGTCAGTTTCTCAAGTTTATTAAACTTATAATTATTCAAATACTTAAAAATAAAAATTAGTGAATTCGATTTTTTTAAGATAACATTTTGAGCACCTGTAGTATAAACAAAACGTAGAGACTGGGGTGGCCCACAGCTTAAAAAATGCCTTCTTCATGTAGTTTCTTAAATGGTATTAAACTCAATTTTTTATTGTCAAATAGGAAAAATGCAAGAAAAAAATACAAAAGCTCGTAAAGTATCACGTTTTTTGAAGATAAAAGCATTTAAGCCTAATAAAAACTGAAATAAACTCTGATAACCTTCAATGAGCCTCACACTTATCTTCTTCCGTGTAAAAAACGAAATAATTGTGTTATTTTTCTATTGTATACATTTTTATATTTTTCGAATTTTTTTTTTACTTTTAATCTTATTTTCGTCATCACTTAAAAAAGATTTTAATGCTAATAAAATAAAGCTATTGTATTTAAAGTAAGTATTTACAAAAAATATGCCATACAATATAATCAGCTATCTGGTTCCCATAGTAAAAGCTCTGCTACATATTGTTGTGTTTGTCCACAAAATTTATTATTAAATACTAGCAGCCGTTCGCGGCTTCCCTCGCCTCGATCTCGTTACTTTTAGGACGAAGTTCCTTATCGCGCGTTGTGAAAGGGGGCTAGACGGAAAAAAATCTTATGAAAAGTTGTCACGACACTTTTTGCTATAGTAAGCTATTGTAAGCTGTGTGGCGTGCGCATGTTTCTCTGTCTGTCTGTCTCTCTCTCTCTCTCTCTCTTATAGAAAGCAAGCCAGATATTTTCATTTCTATTTCGCATTGAACAGTGTGGTGTCGCGACGATTATTTTTGTTGAGTATACAGGGTGTCCCATAAGTCAACGTCCAGCCGAAAACGGGTGATGCGCCAAGTCATGACAGTTATCAGAAAAATATAAAAAAAAATATTTGTTATGTAACTTTCGAGTTATGAGTAATTAAATAAAAACAGAAAAACTGACACCCTGTGATGATCTTTTAAGTCCTGTGACTACAAATATTAATTTTTCATGAAACTTTTTTCTGCAATGTAAGCATGAATAACCCTTCTGTAAATTACAATTCAAAATTAAGCCATAACTGCCTCAGTTTTCAATGAAATCGTGGAGTTTTGGCCAACGTTTCATTTCAGATAATTACATCACCCAACTTTAACCGTCTGTACCGCAAAAAAAATGTACTACACTATCATGGCATGTAACTTTAAAAATTGGCGCATTTATCCAGGATTCCAAAATGGTATAATACTTGCTAGAGTACTCCTTAATTTTGGAAATAAAACATGTTTTTTCAGCTAAACCGGATTTCCAATCAATTTTATTTCAATAGATAAAATGTTTGTACCCTTTAAATGATGGACTTAAAATGCCTACGCTGCGTTTTTAAGTCGCTCACAATTTACAGGTACAAGTAAATACCATTTAGACCAGGGATTCCCAAACTATTTTGGACAAGTGACCCCTTTTCCAAAATGAACAGTTTCCTCCGACCCCTGGCCAAATTACCTACTTTTAAGATCAAAAGATTATTAACGTTAAACCAGTTAAGTATTTGCGACAGAAATGCGTTAGCGTCATCGTAATTAGTCTTCAATCTATCAACTTTAAAAATTAATGAGGTATCGTCAGCAAATAGCACTATTTCACATAGTTTTTTAACAAAAAAAGGGAGGTCATTTACGTACACTAGAAACAAGAAAGGACCTAATATCGAACCTTGTGGCACCCCCATATCAATAACTGACCCAGAAGATCTCTCACCGCCCACATCAACTTTAAGGACTCTATCAGTCAAGTACGATTGTATTAGGTCAATGGAGCGATTTAGAATGCCGTAATGTTTAAGTTTAGATATGATCAACCCTCCTATTCGCAATGGTCCGCTAACTTAAAACAGCTGCTACAGAGTGTTATTTTTCATAGGTCTCTCTCGATTTAGGTCAATAGAAGAAGACAGAGTGAGAATTAGCAATGCTTTAAGTCAGCAGACTATTATGAATAAGGAGGCGTATCTTTAGTTTTTTCTTATTGTTACACAATACCTAGGTACTAAGGTACCAATTGGAAAACTTTGCACTTGGTTAGGTGATTAAAGTTGACTCCATTTTCTCATCAATATTTAACATAGTAAACGTACGTTGTACGAACTTGAGACTTTACATTACTACAACAATGCTATTTCCTACAAAAATATTAATTATTCTTAGTACACATAACACAAAATAAATAATACAGTACCTACATACCTAACTTGAAAGTTTGAAATAAGAACTTGTGTTAATTTAATAGGGGTCGATCGTTAGACCTCGTCGACCCCCAAAACCAGTTTTCGTTTATATCGACCCCTAGGAAACCAATATCGACCCCAAGGGGTCGATATCGACCACTTTGGGAATCCCTGATTTAGACAATGCAAGTAAACAGATAGATCCACCATCTTGTCGAAAGAGTAATAACCATGGGTTTTCAAGTAATTTGTTAGTTTTAGGTAAAAGTTTGAAATAAAATTCAATCATAGGATTTCATCAATCGTGATTTTAATCTAAAGTTTGCCTTCGCCCGTCGCCGGTCTTATTACATGGTTTTTCACGTGACAACGTCTTATAATTCGATGGAACTGGCTGCTCGTGCGAAAAAACATGACTCATGCGGCGTTACCTCGCTCTGAGGCGTTCCATTTAATACTTGAAGTGCAAGTGAGAGCGCGGAACGAGCGACAAAGAGGCACAATCGGCCTCCGCATTCGGCAGCGTTCGACATCGGTCTCTCTCCTACTTGAGTGAGCGATGTGTCCGCGTGGACAGCTGTATGACGTTGTCACGTTCAACTGTCGTCAGTTAACTGACTTTACAGACAGCTGATTTTTTTTAAGGAAATGTAGAGCTTGCATTACTGCTGAAGGCTAGCAGTTTGAACATTTGCTGTAAGTCCTTGATGTAGTTAAATAAAAATCAAGATTGATGAAATCCTATGATTGAATTTTATTTCAAACTTTCACCTAAAACTAACAAATTACTTGAACACCCATGGTTATTACTCTTTCGACAAGATGGTGGCTCTATCTGTTTTTTACTTGCATTGTCAAAATGGTATTTACTTGTACCTGTAAATTGTGAGCGACTTAAAAACGCAGCGTAGGCATTTTAAGTCCATAATTTAAAGGGTACTAACATTTTATCTCATGAAATAAAATTGATTGGAAATCCGGTTTAGTTGAAAAAACCTTTTTTATTTCCAAAACTAAGGAGTACTCTAGCAAGTATTATACCATTTTGGAATTCTGGATAAATGCGCCAATTTTCAAAGTTACATGCCATGATAGTGTAGTACATTTTTTTTGCGGTACAGACGGTTAAAGTTGGGTGATGTAATTATCTGAAATGAAACGTTGACCAAAACTCCACGATTTCATTGAAAACTGAGGCAGTTATGGCTTAATTTTGAATTGTAATTTATAGAAGGGTTATTCATGCTTACATTGCAGAAAAAAGTTTCATGATAAGTTAATATTTGTAGTCACAGGACTTAAAAGATCATCACAGGGTGTCAGTTTTTCCTGTTTTTTTTAAAATACTCATAACTCGAAAGTTACTTAGCAAATTTTTTTTTTTATATTTTTCTGTTAATTGTCATGACTTGGCGCATCACCCGTTTTCGGCTGGACGTTGACTTATGGGACACCCTGTATACAGGTTTTAATAAAGGAACTTCGTGTTCCATCCGGGTGTCCCTTGACACCTCTCAAGTTTATTTGATCTAAAAAGTATTCTATGTTCGTCTCCTGGTTCTAATCTACCTCCTCACCAATTTTCAGCCAATTCGGTTTAGTCGTTCTTGAGTTATAAATAGTGTAACTAACACGACTTTCTTTTATATATGTAAATAGATAGATAGATATAGATTTTATAAAGGATACCTATTACATTTAATCTAAATGTTATATCTTGTATGTACAGCCGCGGTATGAAAATGTTCGTCACCTTAGAGTCGGGTTTCGCTTGCACCAGTGCCTTGATCATGAACACATTTTGACATAATTTGTGACGTTAACTTATCGGTGTATTCTGTCTGCTCAGTTTCAAAAGGTAGTATGTGATCGTGATACGTTGAACAAATCAAGTTGAAAATCGACGAACATTTTCATTCCGCCACTATACATAAGTAGGTACCTATTGTGTTAATTCGTTAGTTCATTGCCTATAGGTATTCTATTGATAAAGTTAAAATGGTAACTGCTAAGTAGAACATGCGTTTTTATTTAGAAATATTCAAATGCTATAAGGTCAAGTTGCGGGTCAAAAGCATTTGAATCAAATTGAATCAGTCGGATCATTGGCATCGCGTTCCTGACTTCGACCTCACATGCCCGCACGCAATCGTCTGTTGTATTTGTCTACTAATACAAGTTTTTTTGCCTCGAGAGTCTAGACCCCAACAAAAAACAGAAAGCGAATCTTGTTTAGACAAGATTCTCTTTCTTTAATTTAATGACTGATTTACATAGTAACTCACTATCATAAATAGATAGATAGATTTAAAATACATTATTGCACACCACATAAAATTAACAAAGGAATACAGAAAGGACATCAAAGTCCAATACAATGGGCGGTCTTATCAGTAAAAGCGAACTCTTCCACACAATCTTGGAATGGACTGGACTTGAAAAGAACGATAGAGGACGATGGTGTAGAAAAAACAATAACTATAATGCATACATATCATCATAAGTTTATTCTCGATATTATACGTGAGGCGATAATAAGATAACAGAAGAGGATTATAAACACATTACAGTGCTTGTACTTTGAACTCCGATCGCTACCAAAGTCAAGGCTTCAAGCTATTGTTTGATTGAAAATGTACTAAACTCTGTTTTAAATAATATATGACGATCAGCCGCAGAAATACAAATAAAAAAAATATTCATTAAAATATTTCATAGAAGAATGGACAGGATACGGAACGAGTATAATATATCAGGCGAAGTCTGAAAGTAGCATCGGTGACAGAAAAATTGAGGAGCAACAGGCTGGCGTGGTACGGGCATGTCATGAGGAGGAAATGTCATGATGAACGTCATGTGACTAGGAGAGTGATGAGTATGAATGTGGATGGATGTTTGGGTAGAGGTAGGCCAAAGAAAAGATGGATGGACAGTGTGAAGGATGACATGTAGGCCTAAGATGACCGCCACGAGAGTCGATTTATCTCGTCAAAAGTAGAGATATGTCTATATCTCTACACGAGCTAAGATGACCGCCTAAATATGTCGTCATCATCTGTCAAATGAAGACTTACTCGGAATTCGAATTTTGATTTTTGAATTTTGTCGTCAAATGGTAAGATGACCGCCATAATTATTTTCTCGTCTTTTGACGTTTCTGCGCGGGAAATTTTCTCGTCGACAGTTTTTGAAAACGAGATAAGTCTTCCGCTTGTCTTTTAGATTTTGTTTTGCTAACTTTTCAAAGGATGGCTATAACTTACTATAATCATCTTATTGCGATATACGCCGCGCCGATAAGCAAAACAGAAAGATGCAACGGAAAATATTCCGAGACGTATGTGGTATGTGATCCTTTTGACGTTGTTCAAGTAGAGTTTCAGTGCCTCTGGAGATTATCAAAACCCTGGGAATTCTACCTCATCAAACGTCTAAAACCCGATTTAGAGCCTAAAACTAGTACGGGCCTATCTTGCTGCGGGCGGTGCATTCGAAGGTGAGTACCTAGTTCATTTGAGGTTAACTACCCATAGATTTCTATGTGTTATCCTGCTTAAAATGTTATTGTAAAGGTCTAAAATTAATAATAACAAATTAGGTTAGTGTGAGTCAACACTTCTCATACATTTACCCGATTCACTCAATGTTTCAATAGTGAAGACGTGTCATTGGATCTCAGTTTACCAACTAATACGAACTACTACACTACGAATGTATGCAAAGTAAAAACTGAGTATAGTTACCTAAATATCCAATACTTTAGTAAAAATATTTTAATAACAGGGTGACATTGGACGAAGATGCACGAGTCGAAAACGAAGAAGTTATCAACGGAGATTTGGCTGCAGAGGAGCCATCACCTGCGGGTCTGCTTCGGCAAGGCCAAAGACGCGCAGAACTTCTACGTTATGATAATGAATAGAATATTACAAAAGCCTTAAAAATATTTATACCTTAGCAACCATAAGCACCTACAAAGAAAGCCCTCTTCATTAGTTCAACATTATTTAGGTAAAAAGACAGTTTTCTGTGTGTAAATAAATTTATTTGTCATAAATTAAAATAGGTATATTATTTACAAGTTATGCAAATACCTATGTAAGGTGGAATGTTTGGTTTGTGGATGGCCCGTGGAATCTGAAAAGAAACAAATACATTAATATACGGACATGCTCATAAAGGTATTTCTGTATTCTCTATTCTGCATCCTGCAATCATTCCTTTAGTGCAAACTGCTTAGTCTACGCACATAAATACATTATGTAGTTCTATGAGTTAGTTTAGTTAGATACGGCTCAATGAACACTGAAAACAAAACTTGGTAGTTATGTACTACGGAGTATATTATAGTAACTAATACTTACATATCGAGGGTTTTAACACTGCACCCTCGATATATAATTTTTTTTACCCATTTTAAAAATCCTCATTGATAAATAGCAACAGGTCAAAAAAGGTATGGTTGCTATCAAAACGTACAATTTTCCACTGTCCACCGTCCTACCTAGGCTCAACTCGTCGGTCTTGAGGCGGTTCCACCCCGCTGTTATTTGTTGGACACTTTGCAGTGAGCTTTAATCACCTGCCGCAAATTCATAGTGCTCGGACATACCGGCAAAAAACTCTATTTGGATTCTGTTACTTCTAACCCTGAAATATTAATACAAACAAGTATAGCTAGCAGCATAGGTATGTACCGATTTTGAGAATACAATACAATGAATCTATTTTGCTAGTGCTATCGGTTTTTAACAATAAATAGGGGTACCATAGGTATTTACTTACATTTTCATTCCGTTTGCTTCCCTATTATTTTATTTTAGTTTTGGCGGGGTTTTTTTTTCAGTCACAGGTATCAAATTGAATGAACGAAACCATTAAAAAATAAAAATACAATGGTAGATTATGGTAGAATATGGAAGAAATGATCACTGGTTTGTCTTCACGACATAGGCGAGTCGTCGACGACAGCTGTCTCTCTCGTGATGCTCATCTTACCGTAATCGACAAACGAATCGATGTCGACAAGGTTTTCTCTTCTCGCGAAGACATATGTCACGTCGGTCATCTTAGGCCTAATGGTTAAGAAAGAAGTGAATACAGAGATGACGGCTGATAGAGGAGAATGGAGAACATGTTGTGCCGACCCCACACAGAGTGGGATAATGGCAAGAAGAAGAAGATGACGATCAGTCGAAGCATAAGACAATGATGAATGATTACTGCAACCGTTTCGTTTAAGATAGTAAATGTAGTTGGGACCCTGGAGGGCGTGGGTTCGATCCTCACCAAGATCAGATTTTTGTGTGGTGAACACAATTGTTTTGTTATCTGTCTGGGTGCTATAAATATTATAGTATCAGCTATCTAGATTCTATATTACAAGCTATACTTATTTTATTAGATTGCGTTGCGTGAAATGCTAAATCGAACTAATCTAAATGAAATATATATTACAGATTAATTAGATTAGATAAAAAAAATGTTTATTGCAAAAAAATTAAGTAAGTGATCTTGAATTTAATTACAATTTTATTTACTGATGTTATGAAAAACAGAATATTTTATAAAGCTTTTTGTGTGAATTGAATAAATAAATAATTATTGTGGTCAATCCACACAACACAAGCTCCAAACTAAGCAGAGATTGTACAAGGGAACTAGATAGCTGACTGATATAATACTTTTATACTTTTGGAACGAAGTTCCTTGCGTTGTGAAAGGGGGCTAGATGGAAAAAAATCTTACGAAAAGTTGTCACGACACTTTTTGCTATAGCAAGCTTATTGTAAGCTGTGCGGCGTGCGCATGTTTCTCTGTCTGTCTCTCTCTCTCTATCTCTCGTATAGAAAGCAATCCAGATATTTTCATTTCTATTTTGCATTGAACAGTGTGGTGTCGCGACGATTATTTTTGTTGAGTGTATACAGGTTTTTTGTAAATAATAATAAAGGAATTTCGTTCCATCCGGGTGTCCCTTGACACTCTCAAGTTTTTTTTTATAATACATACTTAGAATAACACCCAGACAGAGAACAAACATCTGCATTCACCACACAAATATTTGTTCTTAGTTGGGATCGAACCCACGCCCTCTTGCGAAGAAAGAGCTACTACCAACTAAGCTGAGAGGCCAGTCAAACTAAGTATGAGTGAATAATTAGGTGTCTGACTCAAATAATCGATGTTTTTCTAATAGCATAGATACAGTCTAAAAAGTGAAACGATGATAAACCAGTTTGGTCGTATGAGCTTGAGGTGCCGATTTTTAAGGTGACGTAATACCCGTAATACCTAAATTGGAAAATGGTAAGTAATAGTATTTTG
Source organism: Thera obeliscata (assembly GCA_947578465.1). Taxonomy (NCBI): domain Eukaryota; kingdom Metazoa; phylum Arthropoda; class Insecta; order Lepidoptera; family Geometridae; genus Thera; species Thera obeliscata. The sequence continues at coordinate 12,070,113 of OX387912.1, read as the reverse complement.
TTCGGTGTAGGAACAAATTCCTACGCCAAGGAGGCGACTACTACTATAAATTTAATTAGAAATATAAGTATAGTATTAAGTAAATAAGCAAGAAAATAAACCTATGTATATGTATAACTATGAGAAACATATAGTTTCTTCTTTTTATCGTGTCACTAATTCTTTCGAACCAAGTGTGGTGAAAGGATTTTAAGTGCGCCTCAAAGAGGTTCTTTCCGTGCACGAGCTAACATATAGCTGATATAATTATTATCGTTAATTTTGTAAATGCAGACTTAGAATACAAAATAACACCTAGACAGAGAACAAACATCTGTGTTCACCACACAAATATTTGTTCACGGACCTTCAGCGCAGAAGGCAGAGCTACTACCAACTGAGCTGAGAGGCCAGTCAATGAGAGAGATGTCAAAAAAATTATGGAAGAAAGTTCTGATAAGTTTAGCAGCTTAGTTTTTTATATTTTTTTTTTATAATGGCGATCGACACACGTGTCGAATGTCAATGTCAATAAATACATTAAGAATGACTAGTGAAACTGGTACGCAACTTCAATGGCATGTTAATGATTAGTAAACACAAATGGCCTTATATCTGTCATAAGATAAACAGCTGTTACTTATAAATAGAACTATTTGGCATATCTACCATACCATAGGATATACAATGTCAAAAAACGGGTTATTACGAAATAGGAAGATAATGGGCAGTCTTATCGCTCTTCCGGATACCCTTCGGGTGGACTGGATTCTAATAATGTAATTGGTATCTAGTATCGACAATCAGCGATAATCTTAATCTAATCTTATCATAGCTATAATAATTTTAATTTACAAGTATGGGAAAAATTACAATAATGTATCAAAAAATACGATATTTTCAAAAACTAATTTCAGACGAATTTTAATAGTACATTATTGCAAAGGCAGCGAAATAGGCAATTGCAGGTCGAGTATGAGTTTGAAGGCCGAGCCGCAGGCGAGGACTTCAATGATACGAGACAGGCAATTGCCACTTCGGCCGAGGCATATATATAGTGCTTTTCTTAAAAAAATGCAAGGAAATAAATAAAAATAGTACACAATAAACTTATTTTTTATTAACCAATTATCAACGAACTTCGCTTTACCGCCAATTTTTTATTTTATTTTACATTTTTTGCCGAAAGGTAAACGCATCTGTGTCTATACAGCCACGAGAACGCAATGTGTACGATAGATGAAAGAGTTCTAAATTCAAACAGCTCACCGTTTCATACAACATTGCCGGAGCGAGAACGCGCCGGGAAGTGATTTTGGTTTTTCAGTCTACGTAAATATGATACTTCGCGTGTTCTATATTCAAAAGTAATGACAATATTTCCGCGCATGTTTAAGAAAAATCAATTTGTTAGATAGATTGGCATCATAGTTTGCTCGGAGTGTTACTAATATTGCCACATATCTTTACTTCCTGCAACACAACGCAAGCTAAAGCATGAATGCTCAAAGACCTAGAGGCAGACCACCCGCCCGTTGGTCGAACGACATTGTTGCTAATGCTGGGAATGAGTGGATGAGACTCGCGAGGGACCGGAAAGAATGGCACAATAAAGAGGAGGCCTATACTCAGCAGTAGGTGCAAACGGGCTGAGATGATGATGTTTTTTAGGGTTCCGTAGCCAAATGGCAAAAACGGAACCCTTATAGATTCGTCATGTCTGTCTGTCCGTCCGTGTCACAGCCATTTTACTCCGTAACCGTAAGAGCTAGACTGATGAAATTTGGCGAGTAGATCTATACATTTTGGGGGTCCCCATACTTGAAACTGAAACTAAAAAAAAATTTTTCATCGAACCCATACGTGTGGGTATCTATTAGGGCATGCAGTATCGGAACCATTCTCAGAACCGGGAATTTTCGCCCGATACTGGGCTCGGAACCGGGAATTCCCGGGAATTTCGATACTTTCGATACTGACTTAATTTTTTTAATAAAACTGTCCGTATAGATATACAGTGAAAGAAAAACTACTGAAAAATACACTTTCTATTATTGAGATATATTTTTTTATTGAGAACCGTAAATTAACCCACACACAACCACAAAATACACGATTTTTTTTTTACAATTTATAGGTTTGCCTTTGACCGCTTTCTCATTTGCTGTTAAGTGATGATGCGGTCGACGATGTAGCACGCTTACTTAGAAGGTACCTATTCACTCTTGTCTTGAAAACGTCCAATTTGTAGGTACTCGGAAAGACAGACGCCGGCAAGGAATTCCATTCCTTGGCTGTCCGCAACATAAAAGTTGATGCAAAGCGCTTGGTACGGACAGTCGGAACATCAACCAGGTATGGATACCGCATTTCCGTGCGTCTAGTGGTCCGATGGTAGAATGGCGATGGGGGAACTAAATTGTGAAGTTCCGTAGCACACTCCGAAATGTATCCTGTAAAATACCGATAGACTGGCAACTTTACGACGATGTTCGAGACTTAGGAGCTTGGACTCGACTAGAGTGTCGCTACCAATGAGCCTTTTGGCTCGTCTCTCAAAAGCTTCCAATACCTCAAGCTGGTATTTGGCAGAGCATACACGACCGGACTTGTGCTTGGTACAGGTTAAAAAGCTGTCCCGGTGTGAAGTACTGTCTCACCTTCGATAGAATGCCTAGCTTCTTCGCAGCTGTCTTGTTTTTGGATTCTATGAACGAGCCAAAATTCAATTTACTGGTTAGCGTAAACCCTAGAAGCTCTAGTTGGTCTGAAATCGGAAGGGATACATCTCGGAAAGTAGGAGTCAGGTGAAATTGACTCCTCTTAGCGGAAAATAGACACGCCTGTGTTTTTGAAGCATTGAACTTCACCAAATTGGCATCGCCCCACTCTGCAACTACCTTCAGCGTTAAGTTCATGCGTTCAATCATTGCCTCTCTATGAGACTGGATCTGAGATCCACTGGAACGTGCTTCAGGTATGTATCTCTCTACAACGGTGCTGTTGTCTGCATACCCAATGATACCGGGCCTAAGCAGATCGTTGATGTGCAGCAGGAAAAGTGTTGCAGAGGGAGCTGACCCGTGAGGAACTCTGGCATTAATTGCCATTTGATCAGACGAGCAGCCGTCAACGACTACTCAAATTGATCGGTCTCTCAGAAAGTCTGATACCCAAACACATAAGCCAGTGGGTAATCCATACGTAGGAAGCTTGCTTAGTAGGCTGTCATGCCAAACCCGGTCAAAAGCCTTCGAGATATCCAGAGAAACTGCTAAAGCTTCTCCGTTTCTCTCGATGGCTTCACTCCATAAGTGAGTGGCATACGCTAGAAGGTCTCCTGTTGACCGATTTCGGCGAAATTCGTATAGGTCACTCAGGATATTCTCATTTATTTCTCGTATATCTTCATTATTATAATACTAAAACTCTCTGTGCGTGCACGCAACAATCAGAGTTAGGTTAAATAGATAGATAGATAAAGAATTTATTTGCCTAGAAAACACACACGAAACAAGGAATTACAAGGAAATTATAAAATCAAAGCACAAGTATTAATCAAAGTTAAATCGAATATCCATCAAATAAATCAATAGTTAAAACTAACAGTAACAAACTATGTACGTTATCTAACTAAATCAGCTCAGCAAAGATATAGCGAAATATCAGGAGGCGTAAGTTGAATGTAAAAGCGTTTCCATCTTTCGTAAAGAAAGCCGTCCATGTTATTTTCGTTCTTTTTCTATCAGATTTTGTCATAAATAGTAACGAACATCTAACTAAATATGAAGATTGTATAATACAATATTAAACAATCTTCAATTCAGGTAAAATAAACATGTCATTTTCGTTTTGACATGTCCGAAATTGTTGAGATATTATCTGAATGATGTCAATTATAGGTTTGTAATTTGTCAAAATATCTAGCAATGTATACAGAAAAGTGAAACTGAACGCATAGCAAGTGTTTTTTATCGATATTTATTTATATCGTACTAGAAAACACCAATAATTGATCATTGTCATCAGTATCGAAAGTATCGAAAGTATCGGGAATTCCTTCGTGGAGAACCGGTACTAGAAAAGTTCAAAATCAGCGATAATTCCCGGTACTTTCGATACTGATACTTCCCGGGAGCATGCCCTAGTATCTATGGATAGGTCTTCAAAAATGATGTTGAGGTTTCTAATATCATTTTTTCTAAACTGAATAGTTTGCGCGAGAGACACTTCCAAAGAGGAAAATAAGAGAATGCTGAAACTAAAAAAAATATATGTTGTACATTACTATGCAAACTTTCAACGATATTTGGTTTGAACGAGATCTAGCCAGTAGTTTTTTTTTATACGAGGGCCGCCTTTCAAGTTCTGTCGTTTGAAATAAGTATAAACAATCTAATAGATTATTGCCATTTATTGTTTTTCAATGTATTCTCCGCGATATTTAAAACACTTTTACATGCGTTCGAATCAATTTTTAAAACATTTATTCCACTCCGAAGTGGGAGTCGTCGCTAAGCCAATGGGGTATCCAACGAGAGATCAACTTTTTTACGCTGAGTTCTTCGTGCAAGATTTTCAGGATGGTATTCCCTGAAATGCCCACAGCTGTCTCTATGTCATGGTATGCCACATGACTATCTTCGACAATTAACTGCCGCACGGCATCGATATTCTCTTGCGTAATGGCGGTTTTTGGACGACCTTCACGTGGCTTGTAACTGAAGCTAGAATGCCCACGTTGAAATTCTAAATACCAGCGTTTTACATTCCTATGACATGGTGCTGCATCACTAAACACAGAAGTAATCTCCTCAAAGCACTGAAGTCGCGTGAATCCCCTTTGAAAGTTGTAGAAAATTATCGCCTGCATATTTTCCTTTGATATTTCCATTTTTACAACTGACTGGTCAGTTTTGAATAAACGCTACAAAAAAACTATTCGACCGATCCAAAAGATTTTTTTTGTTTTCGAATTATAAATTTAAAAAGATGAAAATACCATATGTTTTTTTTTTAAATAATTGCGGGAAGTTTGCAAACGACAGAACTTATAAGGCAGACCTCGTACGTCATAAATCGTAAACCGCAATTTACCTTTCGACGAACTACAAGAACCTTTATAATATGTTACTTGATGCTACGGAACCCTTCATGGGCGAGTCCGACTCGCACTTGGCTACTTTTTTTTAACATAATTTGATCATGTACTAAAGATAATTTGTGGACTGGACAAGGCTCTGACTACCGCAAATAATCTTTTGAATACAGTTACGCGAATTCTAGTGTCTTGATCGGGAAATATAACCTGTACGCGAGTACAAACATACTACTTACACGCGGATACAAGCAAATACTGCTAGTTTCTGATACAGGAAGAGAGAGTCTTTGCGGAGTTAAGACGTTTCACTCGCACAACCATAATTATATTGTCCTGTACAATGATCACAGCGGGAGGTGATAATGTACATCATGTTAATGTACACACTGTTATTACGATGCCAGTTAAGCCACATGCACACTGGAGCAATTCAAACATGATCATTTGCTTTTTGACGTGATAACGTCTTATAAATCGATGGAGCCTGCTGCACGCACGAAAAAACATGACTCATGCGTCGTTACGTCGTTTCGTCGTTCCATTTACCTGAGCCCGAGCCCGGGTCGGGTAATGGGTAAGGGTAAATGAGGGTAAGGGTAAATGAGGGTTAGGGTAAGGGTACGGTCGGGTTCTGGGTCCGGGTCCGAGAGTTCGAGTCCGAGTCCGAGTCCGCGAGTCTGCGAGTCTGCGAGTCCGCGAGTCCTCGAGTCCGCGAGTCCGAGTCGGGTCCGAGTCCGGGCCCGACTCGGACACGGACCCGGTTCCGAGTCTTTATTAATTTAAATTCTTTTGAAAAATGCAACCATTCCATCAGTTTTTTCTTATGACGTTATCACGTTCAACTATCGTCAGTAAACCGACTTTACAGACAACCGATTTTTTATTTGTTATGTAACTGGATACTTATGCCTTGTCTTTGATACTTTATAAGGCGGATCCGGCTTGGATAGGTTAGGTTATGTTAGAACATAAAAATTACGCACAAGGCGAGCGAGCAGAGCGAGCGTGCCGCGGTAGCGGCCGCCGCAGTGCCAGAAAATGTTTTTATCCCAATACCCTAAAAGGGGCTGTCCCGTTTAGTACAATTGTCCATCGCTATATAAAAAAAAATACGGGTTGCACTCCGGGAGTGCCGGCAGAAGTGAAAACTTGATTATTAACGTTGAGCATGTTTGATATTTTGGAATGGTTAGGGGGGGCTTGTTTGTTATTTGGCACGCTGTAACATACACGAACATTCGCGCAAGCGCCCTGCGCTGCCTAAACGAAACAGTAGGCCCAGGCATACATTTTCGCCGCGCCGTAGAGAGGGGATAGCTGTCTACTCTCCATCCGTCTTACGCTTTTTCGATCAGGTCACGTGTCCTGACGCGCTGACGCGAGTTTAAGATTTTATACCCATTACAGAAAAAGTGCTCAACGCCGCTAAAGAAGTTTTCACTTCAAAAAAAATTTAAATATTAATCTGCGACAGTGTACACGGGCCTTTACAATTTCCCAGTGGAAATAAAAGTGGCATCGTTTTAACAGTGCGTACATTAACTGGCCGAACAATAACCGGACTCATCACAGCCATAGCCATAGGTGCAGTGACCTACACTAGAATGTTTACAATTCCTAACTTGGCAACATTGCCAAGGATGTTTACAGGGAAAAATTCTGAAATCATAAAATTATTAAGTTTTGGGACATTATACAACTCTTGTGAGTTTCCTTAAGTGAAGTAAACACTCTCCTTCTTACTGCCCTTATCCCACTTTATGTGGGTCGGCACAACATGTTCTTTAGCACCCGTCATTTCTGTATTCACTTCTTTCTTATCCATGTTTCACTATCTTTTCTTTGGCCTGCCTCTATCCAAATATTCATCTACATTCATACTCATCATTATCACGCTAAGTAGTGTATAAACACAATTAAAATAATGAAATCAATTGATAACTTCACTTATTGGAACTTAGTGGAACTGGTACTTAGACTCACCTAGCTTTAAGACGTTTCAAAGTGATCCAAGGATTCGTTCCTACTGAATAAATACATTTTGAATTTTTATTTTCTCAACATTTGCCCTGTAAATGCCTTTTGAAACGCTGCAAAACTACCCTGTAAGTAACGAATTCCAGTGTTGCCGATTGTACCTATTTCAGGTTAATAAAACAATTTGGTTCTTCTCTTCATTTGATTGACGTGTAATGGCACTTTTGATTGTTTCAATAGCATCATGAAACTTGTTTAATAATTGGTCTAGTGCCTATTTCGCCAGTCTCGCAAGGCCATTACTGTGAGCAAGCGAAGCAACTTGAATCCTAATCCTATTAGACTACGGTTTGAAATAATTATTGAGGTACTATTTTGAGATCGAGTAATGGTTTTACATTACTGGCTGGTATTTTATTTCCATTCCGAATTTACAGTTTGAATTAAGAATATCTTCCGCCTATTACATAACATGACCAAAGTTTGATACCGGGTTTCAACCAATCAATGGGAAGGCAGAAACCTTGTATTTACAATAAACACATTTATGCCAATAAATTATTTAAATTTTTGTATTTATAATAAGTATTTTATTTTGCACGCGCGGAGTTTTTACTATCTTTAAATAGGTTATAGGTATACCACATATACTAATCGCTCGCTGAAGCTGTGTTATAATATTTACATTCAAAGTAGATTATTTTGTATACGCTCATCATTTTAATAGAAATTTATCAGATATAGTATACAACGTGTATCAAAATATGTGTACTATCCCGAAGGGGGGTGAATTTCCACCCCCAGGGGAACAACTTTTGTTCAACGACTTTTCGAACTTCGATTGGTATCTCTGAAAAAAACTGCAACGAAGTTTCAACATGAACAGCTGACTTTATACAAAGTGACAACCCTAAACTCAGCTACAGAGGTAGTAGGTAGTAGTAGTAGACCTACAGAGGTAGTAGGTCAAGGGGTCAAGGGGTTACAAGGATAGGGTTGTCAATTTATTTAGGCATTATGAAATTAAATATTTTTGTATGGGAAACTGAAAATAGGAATTTTTAATTTTCTCCCCCCCACAATTGATCACCATTGTGGTCTGAAACCCCCCACCTTCGCATAGTACACATATTTAGATACACCTTGTATAGTACTGAACGAATTGAAAATAATAACTAATGAATATTTTTAAGGATAATAAAAATAATTTGGTGGACTTTACGAATTGATTTATGCCCAGCCATTATTGTTTGTTGAATAGTAATTGGTTGCAGAAAACCAAAGTCGCGTGTTTATTAGTACGATGCTATGAAGAACATTTCCATGATTTTTTAACGACATTTTAATCTTTGAGTGACTAACTACATGGGGTTTAAAGTCGTGGTTATTACAAAAACAGATATTCGTTTGTAATTGTTGGAGTTTTTGTTACAATATGTACTATTACTAGCATTCTCCATCAACTGACTCCTAGCAATTTTTACAATGTTTTTGATCTATCAGGTGAGTAGAACCCTACGGTTCGTGGTCACCGTTCGAGAACCTTAATTCACCAGCGGTTATCGGTTCGTATATATATCGCCATCATCAGCCTGAGGAAGCCCACACCTGGACATAAGCTTCTTCTATACATTCTTTCACCGAATTTCTGCTAAAAAGCTATGAAAAAGTATTACTTACTTCAAATATTGATGGTAGAGGTACATCGATAGGTTAGTTCTGATCCTAAGTTTCATTTCCCCTATGCTCCATTTCAAGACATTGTTTACTAGAGATATCTGAAAGAAAAAACATCTGTTCACAAATAAAGTTAAACCAACCCTCCTTACACCATTAAACTAAACAAGGTTTCCTGTACCCCGAGTCTCAGTTTTGCTACTACATTTCGTTCACCAAATGTTGTTTTCATGTGAGCACGTGTCTCTTTCTTTTGTATGGAAAATTTATGAGACAACAACTAGTTTCGATCGTTTCAACGTAACGTATTTTTGTTGTCTCATCTTTGTCTCTCTCTTTTGTATGGAAAATTTATGAGACAACAACTCGTTTCGATCGTTTCTACGTAACGTATTTTTGTTGTCTCATCTTTTCTCCATACTATTGTATACTAGAGAGACGAATAGGCAAAACGAAAACAACATTTCGTAGACGAAATGTTGTAAATGAAGTGGGACTTGCGCTTCAGGTGTTCTTGGGATTTGAATCTAGTAATCATCATCATCAGCCTGAAGAAGTCTACTACTGGACATAGGGCTTGCTAACAAATTTTCCGAAAGAACAATTCTGAGCCCTCTTCATAGATCTATTTTCCCGCGATCCTAACAATGACATCGGCCCATTGGGTGAGTCTTACGTCTCGTGGACGCCGTTCGAGAATCTTTATTCCCGAACGAAAAATCTGTGAATGCTATGAAGGCTAGTGTAACGTCATGCTGAGTCTGACTCGGCTATCAGTGACACGATACTATAACGATAAACTATCTGACCCGCTCGTGACTTCGTCCGCGATGTATGACCTACCTTAGACTTAATACCAATATCCCCGTAGCTGATAAGGAGGAATACTAAGCTTGGATCATTGTTATCTTTATGATAAACTAGCTAACCTGCTCCCGACTTCGTCCGCGAAGAATGACCTATCTTAGACTTAATACCCATATTCCTGATGGTGATAAGATAGGAATGTACTAAGCTTACAACTTAATCCATATTATAAATTAAAAATTATGTGTAGTGTTTATTATTACTGTAAATTTATCAATACTATTAAAGTAGATATTCACACTTGATGTGTAAAATGGTTTCCGCAATTTTTGCGTGACACTTGACACATGTTTTCGAACTTGTTTGGTTCTACGACATGTCGGTTTCCTAATTATGTTTTCCTTCACCGCTTGAGATTATTGGCATAGTGCAGGTACATTTTCGGACAGCAAAACTCATTGGTGCACAGCACAACATGATTTGAACCCGACCTTAGGATCGAAAGGCGGGCCCGCTCGCCACTAGACCACCAGTGGACAAATAGTATCATAACACATACATACTGAATCTATTACACGGGTACTATTTAACGCCGTAACTATATTAATATATTTTATTTATTTTCCCGACCTTTCCTGTTTTGTGCTTTCGGTTATGTTGCCGAATATATTTTAGAGTAGGTATTCAACTTCCGTCTCGGTTCCATTGCTTTTAAACAAGCTAGAAAAAGTTGGTGTCCGGGGAAATGTCCTCAAAATTTTTAAAGATTACCTATCAGACAGAAGTCAATGCGTCAAAATTGAGAACCTCATTAGCGACGAATTAAAAATATCTTATGGCGTACCCCAGGGCAGCATCTTAGGCCCAACACTATTTCTAGTATACATAAATAAGCTTTGCGACCTTAAACTTGAAAATAGTCACATAATCTCCTACGCTGACGACACGGCGATTATTGTTAGAGGCAATACATGGGACGAAGTTCAATGTAACGCAGAATCAGCCTTGCGTACAATCATGCACTGGTTGTCTTGTAACCTTTTAACACTTAATGTAAAAAAAACTATGTGTATCCCTTTTTCACTAAATATATCATCGCAACCACCCCCCAGCTTTATGATCAAAGCCCATACTTGTGCCCATAATGATGCTACATGCTCATGTCCCACCCTTGAGAAAGTATCACATGTCAAATACCTGGGGAAAAAAGTCACAGCTAATGTACGAAAGCTAATGTTCATTTTTAAAACCCTACGAGCTTCAGCAACTCCCTCTGTGTTAAAGACAGTTTACTTTGCATTGGCACAATCTATTATCATTTATTGTATCTCGGCTTGGGGTGCTGCTCCTAAAACGACCCTGCTGCAACTGGAAAGAGCACAAAGAGCGGTCCTGAAAGTAATGACAAATAAAAACTTTAGGTATCCCACAGCTTTACTTTATGCTGACTGTAAAGTCCTAACAGTTCGGCAGCTTTTTGTGCTCCAAGCAGTTCTAAGAGCTCATGGAGGTCTCCCCTTCAACGCAGATGCACACAATGTAAAGCGCAGGAAAGACAAAGTCTTTAAAACCGCTAAACGCAGAACAACGGCAGCGGGTAGACACATTGGTATAATTGGAAAATATATCTACAACAAAATAAGCCAACACTTAACCCTATACTCTATTTCTAAGCATAAGTGCAAAACTTTACTTACTAAATGGTTAGTTGTTAGAGGATATGACGAAACGGAAGCTCTAATCAATTAACTAGCTTTTGACTCACTCACATTTACACACCACACAGTGGGTTCCCTGTGATATCCAGACTCTCATGAGACTGGCAGTAGCAGAGACCCACACACACACACTTAAGACTTACTTACACACCCACACTTACTATACATACACACCCACACACCCTTACACCCCATACACAAACATAAAACACACCTTAACTAACAAATTTAAAATCTCAAGGGCATACATTGTTTTAAAATATTACTTTTTGATCTTGCATGTTAAATTTCTTCTATAGTAATAAAATTAAAAATTAAACAGAATTATGTTAGATTAAACTATTTAATACTCTTAAATTATGTACACATTAACTGCCACTTTTTGTTAAATAAAGTTATGGCTGTATTTTCTTGTATAACGTCATCTGGAAGGGATACCTACAGCACAAGTCTGCATAGACTTAGTGTAGGGTCTTGAATAATGTTAAACTGTTTCTTACAAGCCATATTAATTATGATTACCTATGTTATGTCGTATCTATCAAATTGTTACATTTATGTGTGCTTATTGCTAAATAAATTTATTATTATTATTATATTATTACTTAATAAGTTAGTAGGTATTTGCATTCATAAAGTACACTTACCAGTGGCATGGCGGTGAAGAGTTGCATTAAAAGTTTTCTAAAGTCACTGTGGTCCATTGATATGATTGATCTGTTAAAAAAAAAAGATTAGAGCTTATTTAAATTGATAAACATTATAGAGAGAATTGATAGATTTTTAGAGCGTTTATCCAGTTCTAAAATTTTCGATCAGGTAAAACTCGGACTCGCGATGTTTGCTCGAATAATTTGAAGGTTCAAGTCTAACCTGGTAATAGTTTTTAGTACGTTTTGTTTTTATGTATATCCCATGTATCATGCAACCTTTATGTATAATAGCACCCACCAGATGGAGCGACGCCACTGTTAAGGTCGTATGAAGTCTATGAATGGAAAGGGCTAAGAATCGTTCTTCTTGGAAATGTGTACGGAAGGCATATGTCCAGCAGTGGACTTCTTCAGGCTGATGATGATGATGATGATCTTGCAATTTTTCCGAACTAGTACTGAGCTACATTATAATAGTCAGTTTTCTTTGGTGCATCGGCATTGATATAAAAACACCGAAAGTGGGATCAAATAAAATTATAGCATTGATGCATTTAATTGTGTCTACTAATAATAATAGCTTTCAACATTGTTATCTAGTTAATACAATGTGTGCAAGTCGCAATTCATTAGCATTACTAAAACTCCACACTATGTATTTGTTTAAACTTTAAAGCAATATAATTAAGTAATCCTCAACTTTCTATTTTAACAGATTATTTCGATTCAGCAGTTTGCTCATGAAACTGGTTTCTCAAGTTTTTGAAACCTATATTATATTTTGTGGTTTTTTTAAATCTAGATACCTAAGCATTTGGTTGCCATCACACCTGATGGAAAGTGAGGATGCAGCCTAAGATGAAGCATGCTTAGCCATAATCCATCTGTTCACACTTGTCTTAAAAATTCTTAAATTAAAACTTTCCGGAAATACCTACTGATTCTAATAAAAATAGGGTATGGTAGTTTCTATGCATTATTGATCAAACAATCTATAAAATAATAAATATTCTAGCTAGACAATCCATACAACACTATCTAGCCCCAAACTAAGCTGAGCCTGTATTATGGGAACCAGATAGCTGATATAATACTTATTGAATTATTATTCTTTTTATATGCGTAATTAGAATACAATATTACACCCAGACAGAAAACAAACATCTTTATTCACCACACAAATATTTGTTCTCGGTGGGGATCGAACCCACGACCTATGGCGCAGAAGGCAGAGCTACTACCAACTAAGCTGAAGGGCCAGTCTATTGTTTAACGACGCCTACCCTACATCATCATGATCAGTCTGAAGAAGTACTTCTTCAGACTGATCATGATGATGATGTGTGTAGGGGAGAACGATTCTGACCCCTTTCCATCCACCAACTTCCTGCGATCTTAACAATGTCGTCAGTCCATCTGGTGGGTGGGCGCCCTACATGGTTTCTAAGAATTAACTTCAAACACTCACCCTTCAACCAATGTGGTATGTTGAATGAGCCACAAATCGCACATCGAACGGGAGATCAGTGATATAGCTATGAGGACCATAAAGGCACTCTCCTTGGTCCAGAGCCCCGGCACCATGATCTTCCATAGTGCTGAGAACTCAGCCATGAACCGAGCGTCGACTTGTGCTTTTGGCCCTCTTTTGTCCTTGTCTTTTATCATGTACTGGATTTGTTCTTCCGGAGATATGCGGCCTGGTCTTTTGGCATTTTTCGGCTGGCTAAAATAAATAGAACATTATTTTAATATTCTCCTAATCTTTTTTACACTATGAACCTATGATCTGTCTTTACACTGAGGGTATTAATAACAATCCTGGCGCAACACTGGAGTAGTTAAATCGTGTTTTGTCACATTTGTTTGAGTTGACAATTGCATGTCAATGCAAGAGACAAAACACGGATCAACCAGTCCAACGCTACGCCAGGATTATTAATAAGACCCTGAAAGTTTTCCTTCCCTGTTTTGAGAGTACTGGCATAGTGCACATACATTTTTCGGCAGAAAAACTCATTGGTACATGACTGGATTCGAACCCACGACTAGGATCGGAGACGTTGCCGCTTGCACGACAGTGCTCCTTGGCCGGGAATGGCATATTAGATGAGGTTTTACTAGTTTTTGTTATGACTTTTTTATTTGTTTTGTTATTTCTGCAATCAGTCTACTGACTATAAGCAGGTTCGGTGTATGTATGTGCTAGACATGTTCGGGAATTTCCCCTTTCTTTTTGCAATCATATTTTTAGTTCTATAGGTATGTTGCTTTTTCAGTCTTTTAGGGTATTTTATGGTAGATTCTGTGAAGCCCGGTGATCGGATTGGTTGTTTAAGTGCTGCTTGTACATTGTTAAGTATAGTTTTATTTAGTTGCTGATGATGATAGTGCCCAGTTTGTTGTGCATCTCATTGATCTTTAAGAATTGTTGAAATTATGATGATATTTTGTACTGAACTTTGTTGATTTGTCATTAATACTTACAGTGGTTTTATATCTTAACAAGTTTAATGTTGTGAGCAAGGAGTTGTTTGACAGTAGCCACCTGTCATTTTGGCTAAGTAAATGACTCAGTTTTCTTAACTTGTAGTTAGTATTGTTTAAATAATTTTATAAATGTGTGTATTGTAGGTTTTACATTGCTATTCAGCATGTCAATGCCGCCAGGGTCATGGGGATGTTTCTGCCAGGCACTGATTTGGATCAGTTGAGCCTGCAGAGAGCTATTTTGTAAATATTTGTATAATTGTAAGTTTCTTTGTGTAAATGTTTTTATGTTTTAAAGTACCTATTTAAAATATGGGCCATGTTTTATTAGTACCTAGTAGCCTGAAATAACTTCTAGTTTATTTGAATATACCTGGTTGAGGCACAATAGAAAACTTTTTGTGTCTCGGAAGCACCGCAGTCAAGAGGTAGCACTCTAGAGCCTTATACTTAGGCTTATTTTAATGCATAAATGCATGGTTGAAGTTCATTTCGTCTATTAATTATTCCTTTTAGTTCTATTGTACATAGGTTTTAGGAATATCTAGTCACAAAACCCTCTTGTCTGGTCAACATAAAAAAAAGTGTGATGACATTATATTATATTGACTTCGTCTAATAAAAAATCCGACTACAGATTTTCGAAGAAATATTTAATTGTTCAAGTGAGTAATAAAAAAGCTTGATCTGAGAGAATGTTCTTCACCCTGACAAGGCCGTGAAGCTCTCTAGGTTCTATTGATCAATCAATAGATGATAGATGTGTGGAAATGTTTTAGCGCATTACCTTGACTTTACAGAACTCCGCACGATCCATGCACCGAGCGCTGCCGCAGCAGCGATTCCGATCCTCACATCGGTTCGTTCTGTTAGTTTACTAAAATTCGCCATTATAAAAATTAAACTAGAGCAGCAGAATCACGGAAAATCCACAACACAACACCATTCACTTCATATTCATTGTTTTAAATTAAAATTATCGAAAGAAACACATGAGTGCGGCAGCAGGCGCAAATGAAAGATTATGAATAAGACTAGGGTAGGGAGGAGTAAAAAAATAAAGATGGGTGCTCAAACGAAAAGCATTTAGAAAAGCAGACTATTTTAAATAAGCAAATAAACAATCTTACATTGACAAGTAGTTTTCGAGTATTGCTTTTCAATTTTATAGTGATTACATTTCACATAAAGAAATCACTAATTTATGATAAAATGTACCAAAAGTTGTAAATTTTCAACAAATATTACTATTACTACTAGCCTGTAATGTCCCACTGTTGGGCAAAGGCCTATAAATTTTCAACAATAGGTAGCTAAATTGCTGTCGTTTTATTTGGTTTGGTCACAACGCAGCTTGCGTACGGTTTAATTTCACCGCATTATAAAAAACGTTTTGGTCTTAAAGTTTAAATCTGCTTTTTAAAGTGAGTTAAGTTAGAAGTTTAGTGAGTTGAAACTCAATGTGTAAAAATGTGACGCAAATGAGCGTAAAGTTACCCAATTTTATTTATATGTCAAGTAGCCTAAATTGGCTAGAACAACAAATTGGCTACATTGTACCAATTTTAAGCAAAAACAATCGGATGGCATGGCATTTATAGCATCGGATGCACCGATGTAACTCGGTGATAACTGATTACCTATTCGATATATTCCTAGCTGCTTTTATTATAACCAGTTTTAGAAGCAGCTATATATTTCTGAATACAGCGGTGGCTGACCCACCCCTAGCATGAACTCGTTAATTGACAGTCAAGAACTTCACGTTATGTCATGTTATACTTGGATGTCAACGTCAAATCCTACGTTCTTTTTAGTTTTATGCAGCCACGGTAACTTGGCAGGCCGGAGGTTAGCCGTTTGGCTATCTTTCCGGCAGTCATTGGCTATTTTCTCACAAACAGCTCACTTCAGACCTGTCAAGTTACGCCGGCCATTTACGTTCAAGGTACAATCAATCAAATCAAGGCAAAGGGCATAATCATAGATGCAGAGAGGCACAATTTTTGATGCCATTCTTCAGTACCTACAGGAAAAATATAGATTTAATAGGCGGTGGCGGTTATTGGTAAGGATTTTGATTTATAGTACCTATTGCCCGATCGAGCGAACGAGGGGAAATATTTTATTTCTGGACACGGTATTATGGGTACAACGCCATCTAGGTATCGATTGGGAACATAGAGAACTTAAGAAAACTCCTTGCTGTGCTGTGCTGCGTAGCGCATGCAATCCGATAATCGATAATCGATAAATTATCGGTAATCGGCTCATTTTCGCCAGCGATAATTATCGAAAATAAAAACGATAAAAATCGATAAACGATAAATTCAAAAATGTATGAATGAACTATTATTACGAATAGTTCATTCTTATTCCTAACGATAACAAAATGTTAAACAATGCGTACATTCTAATTTATTTTTATTATTTGGTTTCTTTATAAAAAAACATTTATAGATAATGATTACCTACTAGTCCAAGCATTCTACTGACTGATTTACTTAAGAACCTACAGCCATACTTATAAACGCAATTTAAATTTAATCATTTCTTAAAGTAGGCCCACTGTTTGTCTGTTTGTTATCTTTTGACATATTTTTATAAGTAAGGCCACTAATCGTTAAAAGCTTTTCGATTAGTGACACTAATCGAAATAATATGTAATAAAATCATATTTATTAGTAAGTAATGAGTTATCAATCCCAAAATTGTAATGAAGTTAAGTTAGTGGTAAATTTTAGCTATTTTCCATATTAATGGTAGAGTCTGGCCAACGAAAGCTGTCCAAGAAAAAAGGCGGGAATTTTAAAAAATCAAGAGCTGTAATCCTGGCTATACACTGCTTAAACGGAATTGATACTATTTATTATCCAGGTAGTAATTTTTTTTGAGGAATAATAAATAAACGAGTACATACTTTGAATTCTGCCTAGATATAATTTTCAAATAATCCATATTTTAACTACAACCGATTTTATTTGATGAGCACTAGCCAGTATTCGTAATTTAGCCGTACAAAACATTTTGTGTGGTATTTTAGAAGTACTTCGGCTTTGTAAACAACTGCAGGATTATTTATCTTTTACTAAACACATTAATTCAGCTTTGGTGTGATCATGTGTCATATTTTCCTGTAAGTAAAACCCGTTCATGTTTTGAAACTCAAGTACCAAAATTATCCACGACGTCAATGTGTCAATTTGGACAGACTTAAATAATTGCCATATCAAAACTTCTGAAAATAATGCTTGGACAGCTTTCGTTGGCCAGACTCTATGTACATGTAAACCTTGAACAAACAGTGAAAAACCGAAAGAGGTTTAAAATAAAAAAAATATGTAAAAATCAAAACAAGAAAGTGACAGAAGGCATCCTCGGTTCAATGCCGTTTCATCCACTTTTCACTCAATTTTATTGTAACATCGACACGATAGAAAAAGAATGATATAAGTAGAAATAGATAGATAATAGTAGGTTATACGTAAATCTTTTTGTTGAGCGTAGATATGACAAATAAAGCAGTTAAATTAGAGACCGAAACATGAAGGTTTTTCCCTTTACCAACAACCGATAATTATCGAAAAATAGAGCGATAAATATCGTATTATCGATAATCGAAAAGTTTCGATAATTGCATGCCCTAGCTGCGTAGGTAACCTACCTACCTATGGGTTTTCAATCCCCTTGTTTGGAAAATTGTAATCGGTGGAGATCGAACCCACAACCTAAGTAATCTTAGCCCTCAGCCTCAACTGCTTACAATCTAGATCAGGGATTCCCAAACTATTTTGGACAAGTGACCCCTTTTCCAAAATGAACAGTTTCCTCCGACCCCTGGCCAAATTACCTACTTTTAAGATCAAAAGATTATTAACGTTAAACCAGTTAAGTATTTGCGACAGAAATGCGTTAGCGTCATCGTAATTAGTCTTCAATCTATCAACTTTAAAAAATAATGAGGTATCGTCAGCAAATAGTACTATTTCACATAGTTTTTTAACAAAAAAAGGGAGGTCATTTACGTACACTAGAAACAAGAAAGGACCTAATATCGAACCTTGTGGCACCCCCATATCAATAACTGACCCAGAAGATCTCTCACCGCCCACATCAACTTTAAGGACTCTATCAGTCAAGTACGATTGTATTAGGTCAATGGAGCGATTTAGAATGCCGTAATGTTTAAGTTTAGATATGATCAACCCTCCTATTCGCAATGGTCCGCTAACTTAAAACAGCTGCTACAGAGTGTTATTTTTCATAGGTCTCTCTCGATTTAGGTCAATAGAAGAAGACAGAGTGAGAATTAGCAATGCTTTAAGTCAGCAGACTATTATGAATAAGGAGGCGTATCTTTAGTTTTTTCTTATTGTTACACAATACCTAGGTACTAAGGTACCAATTGGAAAACTTTGCACTTGGTTAGGTGATTAAAGTTGACTCCATTTTCTCATCAATATTTAACATAGTAAACGTACGTTGTACGAACTTGAGACTTTACATTACTACAACAATGCTATTTCCTACAAAAATATTAATTATTCTTAGTACACATAACACAAAATAAATAATACAGTACCTACATACCTAACTTGAAAGTTTGAAATAAGAACTTGTGTTAATTTAATAGGGGTCGATCGTTAGACCTCGTCGACCCCCAAAATCAGTTTTCGTTTATATCGACCCCTAGGAAACCAATATCGACCCCAAGGGGTCGATATCGACCACTTTGGGAATCCCTGATCTAGATTATCCAATGAATATGTGAGCCAATGAAGTACCTCGGTAGTTAACTTCTAACTCACACTGTGTGCCATGTGAGCGAGTGAAGTGAGCACTGAAGATAAAATTTAGGTACTTGGCATGCACGATTGGATTGGGGTGGGCAGGTAGTACTTGTACATGTTCCTACCCGCCACCTTTTACTAGGCATAATACCTCTAAATGCTGTGCCTAAAGCAGCGTCGGTCGTTCCTACTGTCTGTAATTCAATGCTTTACTTCTATGAATAAAAACAAACATAACGTTTCAATCTTTTATTTTAAATAATTACGTATAGAACTTAGGTACCTACTAACGTCTTAAATTAGGATTATTATTTACATCGGTGGGACTAGAATTTGTTTTACTATCTTATGTTTCTAAAGCTTTGAGATCATTTTAATCCACTTCTTCTACTGTGGGTCCGGAATGGTTTGAATTTGAGTGTTGTTGGAATCCTGCATTCCCTCCAGCTCCTGCACCGTGCATTTTACTCATCACAGGAGAGCAAATCTTTTGTATCTCCTGAAGCTTGTGTTCATATTCTTCTTTTTCAGCTAGTATGTTGTTGTCGATCCATTCCAATGCATTGGCACACTCTTGACGCACTGATTCTTTATCCTGATCACTGAGTTTATCACCAGCGTCATCCAAAGCTTGCTTGACACCGAATACGTATGCTTCTAGTTGATTGCGAGCACCAACTCTATCTCGTTGACGTTCATCTTCTTCCTTGTATTGTTCTGCCTCTGAGACCATTCGGTCGATTTCAGCCTGCGATAGCCGGCCTCTATCGTTCTTGATGACGATATTTTTGCTGTGGCCAGTGCTGTTTTCTTTGGCGGATACGTTTAGAATTCCATTAGCGTCCAAATCAAAGGTGACATCAACCTTGGGAACTCCGCGAGGGGCTGGTGGGATTCCGGTCAAGTCGAAGCTTCCCAGCAAGTTGTTATCTTTGGTCATAGCTCGCTCGCCTTCATACACTTGTATAGTTACAGCTGGTTGGTTGTCGGAGTATGTGCTGAATGTTTGGGACTGTCTACTAGGGATCTTAGCATTTCTTTCGATTATCTTTGTCATTACCCCTCCTGCGGTTTCGATGCCAAGTGATAGAGGCGCTACATCCACGAGAAGAACATCTTGGATTTTGCTGTGTTGTTCACCACTCAGTATAGCTGCTTGTACTGCAGCTCCGTAAGCTACTGCTTCATCTGGGTTGATCGAAAGATTTAATTTCTTACCGCAGAAGAAGTTTTGGAGCATACTCTGTATTTTTGGTATGCGAGTTGAACCTCCTACGAGTACTACGTCGTGGATAGAGCTTTTGTCTAGCTTAGCATCTTTCAATGCTTTTTCGACAGGTTCTAGAGTTCCACGGAACAGATCAGCGTTCAGTTCTTCAAAACGAGCACGAGAAACTCTGGTGTAAAAGTCAAGCCCCTCGTGTAGTGCATCAATTTCGATCGTGGCTTCAGTGCTGGACGATAGTGTGCGCTTGGCTCGTTCTGCAGCTGTTCGCAATCTTCGCAATGCTCGTGGATTGCTCTTGATATCTTTTTTAAATTTTCGTTTGAATTCTTCTGCGAGATGGTCGACGAGCCTATTGTCAAAATCTTCACCTCCTAGATGTGTATCTCCGGCCGTTGCCCTCACTTCAAACAATGAGCCTTCATCAATCGTTAAAATTGAAACGTCGAAAGTTCCTCCTCCAAGATCAAATATTAAAATATTCCGTTCCCCTTTCAAGTTCTTGTCGAGGCCATATGCAAGAGCAGCTGCTGTTGGTTCATTGATGATTCGCAGTACATTAAGTCCTGCGATGGCTCCCGCATCTTTGGTTGCTTGGCGTTGTGAATCGTTGAAATATGCTGGCACTGTAATGACTGCATCCTTTACTGGTGTTCCCAAGTATGCTTCGGCTGTTTCCTTCATTTTTGTTAGTACCATGCTACTGACTTCTTCTGGAGCGAATGTTTTGGTTTCACCCTTAAAATTTACTTGAAGTTTAGGTTTACCGCTGTCGTTGACGACTTTGAATGGCCAGTGTTTCATGTCTTGCTGTATTTTAGAATCATTAAACTTGCGGCCGATTAACCGTTTTGCATCAAAAACCGTGTTGTGAGGATTAAGAGCGACTTGGTTTTTGGCTGCATCGCCGATGAGTCGTTCCGTATCCGTGAAAGCGACGTATGATGGTGTGGTTCGATTGCCCTGGTCGTTTGCGATGATCTCCACATTTCCGTGCTGCCAAACTCCAACACAGGAGTACGTTGTTCCAAGATCTATTCCGATAGCTGGCATTTCGTCACTCTGATCTATTTTCTTCTTCAAATGGTTACACACGTTGTTTTACTTGCTATAGAAAATGCTGTCTTGTTTTGTCTTTGCACCGTTAGGTACTTCTCCCTTACTTCAATCGCTTGTTTTAAATTCAAATACTGAATACTTTGGCGCGCTCGCTGTGCCTTTATATACCCCCACTACTGCTAGCCAATGCCTGTCGAGAATAGTCTAGAATGGTGTCCATGCACCAATGAGAAATAAACTGGGGTGGAACATTCTCGAAAAAGAAAAGACTGGAACCAGTAGCTGCGAACTATTTGTGTGAGATGTTACCACGTGTTAAAAATTACCCGAACTAATGGGAAATTCTGTGCTTGAAGAGAACGTTCGATCAGACTATGAAATGATTCATAGTTAAATATTTATTTATTTATATTTATTTATCTATTTTTAAACATAATCAAGCAAGTAATTAATTAAATATTAAGCAAGCAAATAATTAGTCTAAAATTACAGTTTATATAATTAGTTTGGTTAGCTAGCTATAATTTGTAGCAAATGGTATGGAAATTTGGAATAATGGTTAAAAATTACCTGAACTAATGGGAAATTCTGTGCTTGAAGAGAACGTTCGATCAAATTATGAAATTATATATAGTTGAAGAAAAAACACTAAACAAACAAAACTAGATTAGGCAGATATACATCTGTGCTTAAACATAATCAAGCAAGTAATTAAATAATTAGTCTAAAATTACAGTTAATACCTACTAAAATAGAACCTATTATGTCGGTGGGTAAAAGATGATTTGGTTATCTAGCTATTTGTAGCAAATGGTATGGAAATTTGGAATAATGGTGCTGGTATCACAAAAATAAAATTATCGGTTCTGGAACATTCTTTACAATATTGCGATCTCATTTCGTCCTATTGTGATCTCGCTCACTCTTTGCGATCACGTCGTGGAAATTTCTGGAGCCCTCCATTAAAATTATATCGTTGTTCTTGTTTATCTTATAGCTCTGTCTCACTCATGCGGTTGAAGAATATTCTAGAACTATTATACTGCAAAGTAACGAATGTTGTATTCGCTTGCGATGTTGGTTAGAACGTAGGTCTTTTGAATATGGTCATGTAACTATTTGCGGATTTTGCGTATTGAATTTCGTGGTCCATATAAAATCAAGACCGAGCTCGTTTCGCTGAGATAGCTTTATCAAGTGCAGTGGTGTGGTCCTGTATTTAAAATGTAAAATAGGATAGTGTATCTTTAAGATTCATTTCTCCTAAAATGTAAACCACATTGAAGAATCATAAAATACCATGCGTTATAAAACTCGTCGCAAATTTGGGGAGAGGGACGGAAGGAAAGTCCCGTTAAAAATTAAAATGGCGGACTCATCCCCTGGTTAAAACTGCGTAGATCCTTTAAAATTTGATTTTAAGATCGGAAAGGAGGTTCTAAGGATTTATCATGTGAGGTACGTAGTCATTGTTTGTGTTTTAGAAATAATCATGAGCGTCGGTTGATCAAGTTTTGTGCTGCTTTGTTATTAGGGACCTGTAAGTAGGCGTTTATTACAGACTGAAACTTTAGCAATGGCGTTCGCCTGCGTCGTGTAAGATCGCAGGTGAACACCATTGCTGTTAAAAAAATACTAAATGATAGTTTTCGTTTTCAAACGGTTGAATATCTAAAAGTTTATTATGTTAGGATTAGCATGTGTTGTGGACTGTCGTTATAAACGCTTACCAATAGGTATTTTATGCTAAATGTGGGGTTGACTAAATTGAGCTGCGCTCGTTACAAGGAATAGATATATATAGGTAGGTTACCTATGACCCGTACGATATTTGGTTTTAATTTTGTTTCGGTATGTTATGTTAATCAAACTAATATTACTAATAGTCAAGGTAAATATTAGTAGAGGTTCAGGGTCATACAGGGTATTCAATAATTTTATTTGCATCGCTTGGGCGTGTCGCAGTCGATACGTGGATGACGCATGCGTGGCCATGGCCAAGGTTAGGTAGGTAGGTAGGTCGGTAACACTAATAATAATGTTCTGTGTTTTTGATAGGATCATAAGATTATTTTTTAGGATAATACGGCAGATAAAAACAATAATATTGACAAAGACAACACTGCTAATGGTCTCAGTTGCATAATTTTATAATGATAACTTAAATAAATGAGGTTTTATACCTAAAAAATAGGCAAGAGTAGGCTCGTAGTAGGTACCTACCAACAATTAGCCAATAATTTTTTTTTGTAAACAAAAAATATTATTAAACGTTCAATAAATAATAATAACCTTACCTAAATACAGATACCTACTTGCGTAAGTTACTTAGATAATCATTATTAAAATAATATTTCGCATTGTGTGTTAATATGAGCATGGTAATTATACAAAAAATCATGGTGTTTGGTGTAGAATATCATTATTTTAGAGCAAACTTTATCTACGTTTGTGTAAAGCTAGAGTGTTGTGTGTAATTTTGTGCATGGTGGCAGTTTTGTGAAGTGGGTTTAGTGCAAGCTATCAAATTGACAAATAACAATCTACCTAAATTAATTCCCAATACTATTTTAGGTTGCAATAACCAAAACTAGACTTCAACTTATAAATCTTTGTTTAAATTAAGTATCTAGTTTGTTAAAAAAAGTTAAAGTAGATAAAACTTTCAGTTGAAAAAGTGGTGAAAGATGTGAGATGTGGTAGTGATGGTGTTTTGATATATCTTGTGGTTAGTGTGATGAGATTTTATAAGGAATAAATTTGTTGATCAAAAGCTAGCCCTCTTTGGCTTAGATTTTTAATTTGTCTAGTTTTTTGCCAACGATTACTTTATAACACCTTACATTATTTATGCTAATAACTTACCCTACCTATTATAATCTTATTTATTTTCATTAAAAACTAAATTAAATTAGAATTATAAGCAGACTGTCAAAAACTAAAAACAAAAACTATTTCGCAAGATGGTACAACATAATATTTTTTAATTATGTTTATTAACAGATATATTTAGAAGAAGGTAGTGATGTTATATAAAATACTGTTTACATAAAGAAAAAGTAGTTCTAATCAAAATTCAAATCTATGAATCTAAAAATCATGAACGATTATAATATGGACGGTTTAGAAATATACAAAAGTACAAAAAGCTCTTAATGCGATGATTGAAATATACTTTATAAAAACCCTACAGAAAAGAAGAACCCTAGAGATCATGAATATTATATAGACTATGCAAGAAAACAATTCCCAAAAACAATCAATTAATAAACCACATTATCATAACGTGCTTGGTAAATTTAATTCTACTAGAGTTTTACGTGTCAATATTATATTTCACCCTTAAGTAAATAAAGTAGGAATTGAATTAGGTGGCGCAGGCAGGAAATTTGACCCACGTTGATATAAATAGTTAAGATGCGCAGACATAAACTTTGATTTATTGAGTGAGGTAGACACACCTAGAAGATAATATATAATAATTAAGATAAATAAATGTAGCATTAATGAAAATAGTGTTTAGTATCTATATTAAAATAAAGCAATTGGCAATCATACGAAGAGAAAGACTAAACACAAAAGAAAACATAGGTAGGGTTATTTACTGTGTAAAGTACAAAATAACTTTTCTAGTATAGTTAGTACTAAATAGTATTGTTAGTGATGAAGTACATAATATTAAGTTAAATGCTATAGAAAAATCAATTGATTAATATATTCTTGCTAGAAATTATAATGATAGAAGCAAAACGATATAAGTAGAATTACATTACATAGAATAAGCGGTAGGCGGAGAACTGATACAATAGGCACCTAGGAAAGATTAATTCATTAAAATAAATTAATGCCCATTCTATCATCGCGTGGCTAGTATAATAATAAGATACATAGATAATTCTATATAGCGGCTCTATGCAGGGTTATTCATAATTAGCTGCAAATACTCAGGAATTAGGTTCAACAAATAAAATAAAACATATTTATGAAATGATTATAATGCTTACCCAGTAAATTCACTTTACCCAGTAAATTCACTTAGCGACGCTCTTTGCCTTCAGGAGGATCTTAACAGGTTTCAAAACTATTGCACACTCAACAGATTGGATTTAAACGTATCCAAGTGCTACGTATGTTCTTTTACGCGTAAGACAACAAAGTTCACTCATAACTATTCTTTTTATGACTCACCCTTAAACAGAGTTGACAAAATTAAGGATTTAGGTATAACGTTCGACTCTAAATTGCTATTTGATGAGCATGTTGACAATATAGTTAAGAAAGCGTCTCGTGCGCTTGGTTTCGTATTTAGAATGTCATCGGAATTCACAAGTATCAAAACATTTAAGATCCTATACTGTGCATACGTACGAAGTCATCTGGAGTACGCCTCACAGGTATGGAATCCTTGTTACACCGTTTATGTATCGCGGCTTGAATCCATTCAAAAAAGATTTCTACGTTACCTTCAATACCGAGCTAAAATCTTCTTACCTGATTATATTACCAGGTGTCGTAAATTTCACTTTATGCCGCTTTCCATGCGTAGGGAAGTATGTGATTTGGTGTATCTACTGAATATTGCAAATGGTAACGTCGACTGCCCAGAACTTCTTGAACACATAGGATTGCGTACTAACACGGCTGCATTGAGAAAACCAAACGTTCTGTATGTTCCTGTGGTCAGGACAAATTATAGGCAAAATGCATTTCTAATCAGAGCAAGCTGCTCGTTTAACTGGCTGGCTAAAGCAAACATTGATGTAGATTTATTCAATACAAGTACAAGTAAGCTTAAACGCTTACTTAGCAACAACTTCTTTCAACCAGGATAATACCAGCACCATTTTATTGAACAATTTTCTTTTGTATTGTATTCTGTCGTCTACTGTTACTTTTTCATACCTACTCATTTTTGTTTATCTGTGGAAACTTTTAATTGGCCCTCTGCATACATGTAGCATTGCTACATGTTTAATTTTGTAACCTATTTATGTATACCTAGCTGTTAGTTTTCCCAAAATTTTGAAAATAAAAATAAAATAAAAATAAAAATAAAATGATTTTTTTTAAGTTTTGATTTAAGTTTTTGTATCAAAATTTTTTTTTTTTTTTTTTTTACGGCTATTGCATAATGATTGCCATGGAGAACAGGACGATGACCCACCCAGGCGGTGACTGAACGCAGAGTGTCGCTCACGGCGCGCGGGCGCGGATCAAAGGTCAAAATAGGTCAGGCGCCAATGATTCCAAAGGATATTCTTTATTGATTTTCTCGGGATTTTCATAACAAAACTTAAAAAAAATCATTTCATAAATATTTTTTATTTTATTTGTTGAACCTAATTCCTGAGTATTTGCAGCTAATTATGAATAACCCTGTATAATATAACCGGTTCGGTAATTATCTCTAGCATAAAAAGCAAATAAGATAAGTAACAAGACTATAGAAATATAAATACACCGTGATTATTTACGACCTTAGTACCTAACTAGACAGTGACACTAAGTAATACCGGGTTAAATTGTTTAAAATATTTGCAAATTATATTAAACCAATTAGTTCTAGCTTATGTTATATTTTGAAATCATATCTATAAATTATTAGAAATGAGTATGTAACAGAATAGAGAAAGGAACCAGTAGAAGAAGGAAGCAGAATAGATTATATCAATATAAATTAGGTAGGTATTGTATTTAAAATATTAGGCGTCATAAATAAACAAACCGTCTACTGATCCTGACATAAAAGAAAAAGAAAAAAAACCAAGAACAAAAAGGAATTCAAGTTACAAAATTAAGAAAGATGGAAGAGGTTAGTAACATAGTAGGCCTTGTAACTATAACTAGCGTATAAATAGCACTACATCAATAGAGTATAAAAACTCACTTAAGATACAAAGGTACAAATAGTACATTATTATATAGCACGAAACGGAATTAAAACAGGGAGGTAGGCAAATTTACTTAAGATACAAAGGTACAAATAGTACATTTTTATATAGAATGAAACGGAATTAAAACATGGAGGTTGGCCAAATTACTTAAGATACAAAGGTACAAATAGTACATTATTATATAGCACGAAACGGAATTAAAACAGGGAGGTAGCCAAATTTCCTTAAGATACAAAGGTACAAATAGTACATTTTTATATAGAATGAAACGGAATTAAAACATGGAGGTTGGCAAATTTACTTAAGATACAAAGGTACAAATAGTACATTATTATATAAAACGAAACGGGATGAATACTGGGAGGTCGACAAGTTTACTTAATATACAAAGGTACAAATAGTACATTTTTATATATAACGAAACGGAATTAAAACAGGAAGGTAGGCAAATTTACTAAAGATACAAAGGTACAAATAGTACATTATTGTATAGAACGAAACGTACCTAATTAAAGATACAAAGGTACAAAATAAATGGTATATTAATAAGTATTATAATAGTATATTATTAAGAAACGGAATGAAAACAGGGAGGTAGGCAAATTTACTTAAGATAAAAAGGTACAAATAGTACATTATTGTATAGAACGAAACGGAATTAAAACATGGAGGTTGAAAATTTAAAACAAGACGGTTGACAAGTCACACAGTCACACCTTTTCCTAAATGTATCTCAGGATGTTAAATACTACAATACTTATAAATTAGGTATCATTACGACAGGTCTATAATGTAATTAAGAAAAAGGAACTAAAATGAATTAAAACGAATAATGAGACTAAAAGCTAACTACTTGACGAGATTAATAATAATAATAGTACCAACTGCAAAATAAAAAACCATAAGTAACTAGCAAATATAAAATGGAATTAAATACAATACTAGCGAATACCTGAGTCGGTAAGAACAAATATATATTATAAGAATGAAGTAAATTCTAGAGACTATAAACCTAGGTAGTAAAACAACTCAAGTAGTAAAAAAATACTGATATTTAGGTTGTAACAGGACATGCGTTTTAAATATAATATGTAAAATATAAAATGCGATAGGTAAGGAAGTTAGCATAAAATTATTAAGGACATAACAAAAACAGGAAAAACACGTCTATTGCAGTAAATACATAAATACATACAATAACATGATATCATTTCTATTCGAGTCACAGTGTATGAGTATATTTAAGTAAGAATAAGCTATGATTAGAAAATACGCATTAGATATATAATTTAAATGATGTAGATTTAAGGCTCATTACAGAAAGTTCAAAGATGTTCGTAATAATATTCGTAAAATAATTGATGACTTAAGTAACTGTTAGTAATAATATGGATATAATACGCCGAACTTAAGAGCACATGAATCAAACAACCTTCGGAACAAAGAAGTTTTAGCTCAAGAGTAAATAGGCTTTTACATAAAACACGTTCACAATAAGATGTCTAAAAGCAAGTAATTTATTAATGCAGATGAGAAACATAAGTTAGTAAGTTTTAAGTAGCTATAAAGCAGAAGGTAGAGTTTTGAAAACACGTGTCTATTTAAAATTATTACCTAGTTAGGTATAATCTAAGCTTACGTAAATCATACCATGAGTTGATAATTGATAAGTATACCATAAAAAATGAGACTTAAAATCTTATTTAGGTTAGAAAAAATTATTACTTAAGATACAAAGGTACAAAACATACAATACAATACAAAACATACAAAGGTAAAAGTAGCAACATAATTGTGTTTATATTTCTACTTAATTGCTTGATTTTTGAATAAAGCTTATTCTTATTCTTATTACTTACCAATTGAAAAATTATGTTGGTGAAAGGAGAACAAAATGTTTGCCTAATTTTAACTTTAATTCTAAGTAAGTACTTATTACATCGCTAATTCAATACTTATAATCTAGTAGTTGATTTTGTTTTAGTACATTTACCTGCCGTATAAATTTATAAATAATCCGCACGTAATAAATTCATAACTATGTTTATTGTTTGTAAAATATTTTTGTGTTTTTATTTAGTGTCTGTTTCATACTCTTTCATTCTTTTTAAATGTATGTTCCTTCTTTTTGTATTTTTTTATATTCTTCGCATACTTTTTATTACATTTGATTGAATGCCCTTATACAGCTGCAACACAAATTATGTTCAGATATTTTATTGTTTTTATGACGTGTGACCTATGACGTAACTAAGTGACTAATCTTTGACTTAAGTCCCTAGGTTTTAATAAATGTATTGATATTGAATGGGTTTCTCAGTAGTTGTGACACGTGCACTAGATATTGAATGGTTCGAATAATACATACTGACAATAATAATGAAATATTTATTTGCGGGCTTTTAATATAGCGTCATTTAGCATTTATGCAATACCATCACAAAGCACAAAGTAAGTAAAAAGTTTGCATTTACTAAATCAATGTTTGCAATGCATGAAAGCTTGTATAAATTGGATAATGGCAAATAACAAAGCAATGTGAAATAAACGCCTTACCTCGGAAATTACTAGCTATAGAGTAGGTCTTTTTTAATGTAACCATGTTCTGTTAGTTTTTTTAATTTCTGCCCTTTACTTTTCATCATGTTATTACTTATGTAAACTTATATTATTATTATTATTTTCATCTATTTGTGTACTGTATGTTGTGTGCTAAGAAGCAAATAAATGAGTGTCTATGTCTATGTCTATTGATTGATGCAAGCAATGAAAGTGAATAATTGAATACTGAGCATTATGTTTATGTAATTAATGCTTATTGCTATTATGTCGGTGGCCTTTTGGTGTGGATAAAAATGACACGAATGGTTGTACTAGAAAATACTATTATATTGTGAAATTCATAGTTTTTTGATTGTTTTCAAGTACTGGGTTTGAAAATGCATGCTTACCCGGAGCTCCATTACGGGTTCTATTGGATTGTTTTGTTTTGATTTGACTGAAACTGATGAGATTATACTGAGCACTGGTTTCTATTGGATTGTTTTTATTCGATTTGACTGAAACTGATGAGATCATACTGAGCACTGGAATCTATTGGATAGTTTTGAATTGATTTGAGTGAAACTGATGAGATTATACTGAGCTCTGGGTTCTATTGGATTGTTTTGATTTAATTTGACGGAAAATTATGAGATTATACTGTGCACTGGTTTCTATTGGATTGTTTTTATTCAATTTGACTGAAAGTGATGAGATTATACTGAGCACTGGAATCTATTGGTTAGTTTTCAATTGATTTGAGTGAAACTGATGAGATTATACTGAGCTCTGGGTTCTATTGGATTGTTTTGATTTAATTTGACGGAAAATTATGAGATTATACTGTGCACTGGTTTCTATTGGATTGTTTTTATTCGATTTGACTGAAAGTGATGAGATTATACTGAGCACTGGAATCTATTGGTTAGTTTTCAATTGATTTGAGTAAAACTGATGAGATTATACTGAGCTCTGGGTTCTATTGGATTGTTTTGATTTAATTTGACGGAAAATTATGAGATTATACTGTGCACTGGTTTCTATTGGATTGTTTTTATTCAATTTGACTGAAAGTGATGAGATTATACTGAGCACTGGAATCTATTGGTTAGTTTTAAATTGATTTGAGTGAAACTGATGAGATTATACTGAGCTCTGGGTTCTATTGGATTGTTTTGATTTAATTTGACGGAAAATTATGAGATTATACTGTGCACTGGTTTCTATTGGATTGTTTTTATTCGATTTGACTGAAAGTGATGAGATTATACTGAGCACTGGAATCTATTGGTTAGTTTTCAATTGATTTGAGTGAAACTGATGAGATTATACTGAGCTCTGGGTTCTATTGGATTGCTTTGATTTGATTTGACTGAAACTGATGAGATTATACTCAGCACTGGAATTTATTGGTTAGTTTTGAATTGATTTGAGTGAAACTGATGAGATTATACTGAGCTCTGGGTTCTTTTGGATTGCTTTGATTTGATTTGACGAAAACTTATGAGATTATACTGATTTGAATAAAAAAAATAATGTGAGTAATGGCTGTGTACTGTGAATATTACTTTATAGGCACAGAAAATATATTAACTTTTTGTATTTTTTAAAAGCTTTCAGAGAACGACGGGTAACCAATATTTACAGATGTTTTAATTATTCAGCATGTTTGTTATGTTTTAAAATTGGTGTAAAAATAGTGTAATATATTTTATTTTAGTTTTTTGATATATTCTATAACTAGCCTATACTTAACATAAATACGGCATGTTTTGTATAATTATATAGGTAGGTACACAATAGAATTTATATAAACTTTATTTTATGAAACTATGATATTTACATTTCTGGTAGAAATTGAATACACTTTAGAAACTAACATACCTTACCTACTTATATAATCTTTAAAAAAAATATACTCAAAATCAGGACACGTCTTATTTTGAATGAGCTTCTATGTTGTTTGTTGAATGTTTTACAGCGCATACTAAAAAGTAGGCCAAGTATATTATACTATAAAATTATTTCTAACATAATTACCATGCACGAATTTGAAAAGTATTTTGTACAAACGCATTTTATTTAGATTTCGATTATTTTTACTAGTTTTTGCACAAACAACGTTGGTGATAGTTTAATTAATATTAAGATTGATTGTAGTGACTAAATGAGCTTATTCACTAACTCGGTTAGTTTATAGTACACTGCATGAACTAGGCGCATTGTGACAATTTCGTATTTCTTTAAAAGTGATCTAAAACGCACGGTACCTTTAACAAAGCAGCAATACTGTAGGCACACGATAGTGTGGTAATAAAAAATAATAAAACTCTGTAAGTCAATAAGGTTTAATGATAAGAATATGATCGCGCAACGGTAAAATTCTTCAAATACAGAACCTCCAAGTAGGTAAAACAATATTTAAACTTATTTAAAAAAATGCCTACACACAACCCATGCTTATGCTATATAAGAGAAACAAACTTTTATGGAAATGAATTTATTATTGTTATTTTACTTAGCGATTTTTAATTGTCAATCGATCAAATGTCAACATAATATTGCAGATATTGTATGACGGATGCGAAAATATTCAAGGGGGTTAATTAGTTTCATAGGTCGGGGAAAAAAACATATTACATCCATAAGTAGGTATATGTCGCCGTCCCAACCGAATAGTACCTTAATCGACGTTTAGCTTATATTTGAAATAGCTATTCTAGAGGTCCGATTACACCTTAATTTTTTTTTAATTTTACTAGTCTTTGCACAAACAACGTTAGTAATTATAACAATTTAAAATTAAGATTGTAGTGACTAAATGAGCTTATTTACTAACTCTGTTAGTTTATAGTACACTGCATGCAATAGGCGCATTGTGACAATTTCGTATTTGTTTAAAAATGATCTTAAACTAAGCACGGTACCTATAACAAAGCAGCACAACTAGTAGGCTAGGACACGATAGTGTGGTATCTAATAATAAACAAATTAACTCTGTAAGTAAATAAGGTTTAATGATGAGATGGAGATCTAACCAAAAATATGATAGCACTTCGGTAAAAGGCTTCAAATACAGAACCTCCCTAGGTAGGTTAAACAATATTTAAACAATCTAAACTTATACTACTACAAGAAAAACTTACTTTTGGGGAAATAAATTATTATAATGCATAGTTATTTTTAATTGTCAATCGATCAAAAGTAAACATTGTTATTGTAAATACGGTACGGATGCGAAAATATTCTAGAGAGTTAATTAGTTTCTTAGGTTGACAGAAAAAACGTATAAGTTAGTTAAGTATTATATAGGCAAAAAATATACAACTCTTATTTAAATAAAATATATGACACAATAATGAATATTTAACAACAGTTTTGGTAGGTATTATAAGATGTCAAAACTTGAAATAGAAACTAAACTAACAAAGCACTGCGATATCTACCTACTATGTATATTTACATAGAATATAAGTCTTGAAAATTTCCAAAGCATAGACTTATCTATAGGCCGCCTGATTGAGAAAATAAATTTAAAACTATATAAAAATATAGAACTAAGTTATACGGTCTAAGTTAGTTAGGTACTTAAATTTACCTTTATAAGAACATCATAACGAATCTTAACTCATGAAAGGTATATGAGGTAGTAGCCGCTATTTAACTTTTAGTATACTATAGTTGAGTTATGGGATAGGTATTTCAGGTAAAATAAACTTATAACATTACATAATCGTATATATTTTATATTTGGTCAAATTAGAAAAATGCTGGAAATTTATAAGGAACGCACAGGAACCTAAATTATAAAGAACTTGTCGTGAAATAGCACTTGCAATAAATAAAAAAATTAGAAATAAGTTATATGATCTAAGTTAGGTAAGTAGGTTTACATTTACCTTTATAAGAACATTATACGAATCTTAACTCATAAGGTAGTAACCGCTATTTAACTATTAGCATACTATGCTATCATAAGATGAGTACTTTTTACAAAAGGAAGTGTAAGGTAGTTTTTAGACACTACAGGTAGAATGTTCTAAAAATAAATACTATAAAAAGATCGTTTGAGATAAAGGACAGGTATTACAGGTAAAATATAGGTACTTATAATATCACATATACTATCGTATATATTTTTTAACAAATCAAATTAGAAAAATGCAGAAAATTTA
Source organism: Thera obeliscata (assembly GCA_947578465.1). NCBI lineage: Eukaryota > Metazoa > Arthropoda > Insecta > Lepidoptera > Geometridae > Thera > Thera obeliscata. Next base: position 12,036,027 of record OX387912.1, on the reverse strand, counting down.
TAATGAAGGCACAGGAACCTAAATTATAAAGCACTTGTCGTTAAATAGTACCTTATAATAACGTACGGTCTACTTTAGATGCTTTAAGAATATACTGTACGTAGATTAGATTATTTGTTATAATAAAGGAGGATTTTTTAAAAAATAATAAGCAAATTTGTTGAATTTAGATATAGAGATTATAAAGCACTTGTCGTTAAATAGTACCTTATAATAACGTACGGTCTACTTTAGATGCTTTAAGAATTATAATGAAGGATAATTTTAAATAATAAGCAAATTTGTTGAATTTATAATTATAGGAAAAATAATAAATATTAAATGAATAGTTATTACCCCACAAAAAACACACACAATAACTACCACTATTATCACATAGTTAATTTTATATTTACATATCTAAGACTTACAAAACACTCGACAGGTACCTAAAAGTATATTACTTTAAAATAATATGTATTATGATTTAGCCCCTTATATGTTTTTGATTGATGTTTTGTTTATCATGTAAACTTAATCTTATGCCCCTCATTACATTTCAGGCACTATCAGACAAATAAATCTAATTTTGTTTTCATCGCTTGTTCTACAGACTAAGGTTTCGCCTTATTCGACCATGGCTGATCACAACTTTAAACCAATAAGCAATATATCAACTCATATTATCTATACTGATAAGAGTCCAGACTAAAAGGCCCGATCCCGAATAAGAACCCGGAATATATAAAAGGCATAGCTCCCGCTACCTTCAGAATATATATTTTTTTATTTGACAAATTAGAAAAATGCTGGAAATTTATAAGGAACGCACAGGAACCTAAATTATAAAGCACTTGTCGTGAAATAGCACTTGCAATAAATAAAAAATATAGAAATAAGTTATATGATCTAAGTTAGGTAGGTAGGTTTACATTTACCTTTAATAGGTATATAAGGTAGTAACCGCTATTTACCTATTAGCATACTATGCTATCATACGATAAGTACTTTTTACAAAAGATAGTGTAAGGTAGGTTTAAGACGCTACAAGTAGAATGCTCTAAAAATAAATACTATAAAAAGATCGTTTGAGATAAGGGATAGGTATTACAGGTAAAATATAGATACTTATAATATTACATATACTATCGTGTATATTTTTAACTGGTCAAATTAGAAAAATGCTGAAAATGTATAAGGAAGGCCCAGGAACCTAAAATAGAAAGCACTTGTCGATAAATAGTACCTTATAATAACGTACGATCTACTTTAGATGCTTTAAGAATATACTGTACGTAGATTATCTATTATAATGAAGGAGGAAATTGTTTAAAACAATAAGCAAATTTGTTGAATTTAGAATCATAGGAAAAAAATATGAATAGTTAATGATAAGATATAAACCCACAAACAAACACACAATAACTACCACTATTATCACATAGTTAATTTTATATTTACATATCTAAGACTTACAAAACACTCGATAGGTATCTAAAAGTATATTACTTTATAATAATATGTATTATGATTTAGCCCCTTATATGTTTTTGATTGATGTTTTGTTTATCATGTTAACTTAATCTTATGCCCCTTATTACATTTCAGGCACTATCAGACAAATAAAATATCTAATTTTGTTTTCATCGCTTGTTCTACAGACTGTTTCGCCCTATTCGACCATGGCTGATCACAACTTTAAACCAATAAGCAATATATCAACTCATATTGTCTATACTGATAAGAGTCCAGACTAAAAGGCCCGATCCCGAATAAGAACCCGGAATATATAAAAGGCATAGCTCCCGCTACCTTCAGAATAGCGACGAAACGTCTTCGTAAATTTGCAAAATAATCTCCGAGGTATTATTTTATTTGAAATTAATATACATCGTAAAATAGTACCTAATAATCACGTACGGTCTACTTTAGATGCTTTAAGAATATACTCTACGTAGATGATTTATTATAATGAAGGATAATTTTAAATAATAAGCAAATTTGTGGAATTTAGAATTATAGGAAAAAAAATAAATATTAAGTGAATAGTTATTAAGCCACAAACAAACACACAATAACTACCACTATTATCACATAGTTTATTTATTTACACAGTAAAACTTACAATTAAACAAATATTTACAAAATGTACAAAATAGTTATAATATGATAATTTATAAATAGTTAATTTTATATTTACATATCTAAGACGTATAAAACACTCGATAGGTACCTAAAAGTATATTACTTTGAAATAATATGTATTATGATTTAGCCACTTATATGTTTTTGATTGATGTTTTGTTTATCATGTTAACTTAATCTTATGCCCCTTATTACATTTCAGGCACTATCAGACAAATAAATCTAATTTTGTTGTCATCGCTTGTTCTACAGACTAAGGTTTCGCCCTATTCGACCATGGCTGATCACAACTTTAAACCAATAAGCAATATAGCAACTCATATTATCTATACTGATAAGAGTCCAGACTAGAAGGCCCGATCCCGAATAAGAACACGGAATATATAAAAGGCATAGCTCCCGCTACCTTCAGAATAACGACGAAACGTCTTCGTAAATTTGCAAAATAATCTCCAAGGTATTATTTTAAATGAAATTAATATACATTAAACCCTCTTTATCGTATGCACGTGGGTAAATATTATTGGATGCGCCAAGGCCTGATGATTTGAAGTAACATGGTTTCATAAAAATACTTGTACAATTTAATAAGATATCATCTTCGTACTCCGTTATAACATTTATTACGTATAACATTACATATTACTACTTATCGTATAATTTTTTTTATTTGACAAATTAGAAAAATGCTGGAAATTTATAAGGAACGAACAGGAACCTAAATTATAAAGCACTTGTCGTGAAATAGCACATGCAATAAATAAAAAAATATAGAAATAAGCTATGTGATCTAAGTTAGGTAGGTAGGTTTACATTTACCTTTATAAGAACATCATAACGAATCTTAACTCATAATAGGTATATAAGGTAGTAACCGCTATTTAACTATTAGCATACTATGCTATCATAAGATGAATACTTTTTACAAAAGAAAGTGTAAGGTAGTTTTTAGACACTACAGGTAGAACGCTCTAAAAATAAAATATTTACTATTAAAAGATCGTTTGAGATAAGGGATAGGTATTTCAGGTAAAATATACTTATAACATTACATATACTATCGTATATATTTTTAACTGGTCAAATTAGAAAAATTATGAAAATTTATACGGAACCTAAATTATAAAGCACTTGTCGTTAAATAGTACCTTATAATACCGTACTTTAGATGGTTTAAGAATATACTCTACGTAGATGATTTATTATAATGAAGGATAATTTAAAATAATAAGCAAATTTGTTGAATTTAGAATTATAGGAAAAAATTAAATATTAAATGAATAGTTATTACCCCACAAACAAACACACAATAACTACCACTATTATCACATAGTTTATTTATTTACACAAAAAAACTTACAATTAAACAAATATTTACAAAATGTTCAAAATAGTTAATAGTTAATATGATAATTTATTAATAGTTAATTTTATATTTACATATCTAAGACTTACAAAACACTCGATAGGTACCTAAAAGTATATTACTTTAAAATAATATGTATTATGATTTAGCCCCTTATATGTTTTTGATTGATGTTTTGTTTATCATGTTAACTTAATCTTATGCCCTTTATTACATTTCAGGCACTATCAGACAAATAAATCTAATTTTGTTTTCATCGCTTGTTCTACAGACTAAGGTTCCGCCCTATTCGACCATGGCTGATCACAACTTTAAACCAATAAGCAATATATCAACTCATATTGTCTATACTGATAAGAGTCCAGACTAAAAGGCCCGATCCCGAATAAGAACACGGAATATATAAAAGGCATAGCTCCCGCTACCTTCAGAATAACGACGAAACGTCTTCGTAAATTTGCAAAATAATCTCCAAGGTATTATTTTAAATGAAATTAATATACATTAAACCCTCTTTATCGTATGCACGTGGATAAATATTATTGGATGCGCCAAGGCCTGATGATTTGAAGTAACATGGTTTCATAAAAATACTTGTACAATTTAATAAGATATCATCTTCGTACACTTCTTGCGGTCGGAGGTCAAACTGATAAAATTAATCGTAAGATATGGAGATTGGTATATTATATACTTAGAAAACCATCGTATGCTGAGAAAAATCGAGAACCCAATGAAACTTCAATCCTGCTGCAAATTAGTTCACAGAACTCAACAAAAAATACGCTAGTTTATTCCCTTTTTATATTATTTGCTCCTTATTATCTTAATTACACGTTTCCACACACAAGGAAAATTACTACCATTCATTACAGATATCTAATATAAGTAATTTGCACAATTCAATTAATTTTCAGATGTTGTCTTGTTTTGTTGGCGTCACCAAGCAGAGTCAGGCAGGCTATTATTAACCGGAGCTAGGCAGCTAATAGATTGGTAAAGCCAGAAAGGCAGACGTTACGGACACCCAGAATGTTAGTCTGAGCTAAACACCAAATAGGTGTAACCCATGAAGCCGAGTAGTATCACATACTTAAGTGTTGTAGCGTAAAGTATTATGAATAGTTGTAAGTGCCGAGGTACGTAATTTTAAAATAAGTTATTGTGTTTCTATATTATGTTATATATGTATTGTATTTAATATATTTTTGTTATATAAACTTTGTATGTTTTGTTATATTGATATAATATATAAATATATATATTTGGCTATCATATAATTTCTATATATGTATGATTATTAAAACATACGTTCATTTTCAATAATAATTGACTGAAAAACAACTCTGTTTACTTAGCCACAATGTTTTGTTGATTTATTTATATTACCTTATATTAATTTTGTTTTAATAGGTCCTTCGTACAAAATATAAAATAATTAATAAAATGAGTTTCGCTAAGTAGATTTTTCGGAGCTAATAAATAGGTCCCACGTACGTTCGATAAAACAAAAATAATGAACAAAAGTACGGTCTTAGATGTAATAACGATTGCGTATTCTGAAAGTTAGTTTATTATAAATAATTTACTCGTACTGTAGAATTATTTCATTATAATAGAAATTAAAATAGGGGTTGCTTAGGTTTTAAGGTAGTAACAGGCATCGATATAGTAACAGGCATTAAAACCTAAGTCTAATTTAAGAATTATAACGAATATAATTATTAATTAGGAAACCCAATTAATAATTTTAAAGTTTAATTATAAGATAGGGTTAAAAGAAGTCTGCAATTTGACATTAATTCATTATTTTCTAGTGAAGTTGGTTGCAAATTATGTTACTTATTGGGGTCGTTGAGCCAACGTAAGATTAGTAATTGAGCCGTAGATTCAGGGTATCCAACACTTGGAGCTCTATGAAGAGTCTGGAAGAAGCCTAATTTGTTGGCAGGCTTTAAATGAACATCAAGCGTGGTTTAGGACCTAGGACTAGGATACAGACATATTCTTCTCCAATAAACATGTGTATGAACGTAGTAAAGGTATTATAGTATACATTTTTACGACCTATAATTATTAATTACTAACTCTACTTAGGAAAATCTAGGAACTCAAATATTTTTGTACGAAGATCCCTTTAAACATTTAAAATAGCATATTTTCGTATGTAAGCAATTATTTCAACTATAAACACCCCAGTAAAAATTAAACGCATAAACTTGCGTGTTAGAAATAAAACAAGTTTAAACAATTAACGTATTTATTATTTGAAACTACCCTAGTTACTTTTTTCAGTCGGTATGATAAAATTAAAGGCTTAAAAATAATATCTGAAAGTATCTTTCTACTTTTCTTACATTTATAACGACCTTCATAAGTTATATTTATAGTTCGAAAATAGCCAGGTATTTTCTTCAGGTATAAATAATTTAATTATTAAGTTACTTTTCTCACGACATTGTCGATCAATCGACTATAAGTTAACTTTTGTTTTATCGATTATTTAAAAGAAAATACTCTTTAAAGTTTTCAAGTGTAAAAACTTAGGATTATTATGCACTGTTAATTGTTTTGATTTAATGTTATTATAATATCATTGACATCAACATACTGATAAGTATAAATTGGATATTATACCACTATACTAATGAAAAATATAAGTAATACATCTAAAAAAAGCAAATGTAAGTAATATTATACTCAACAAGTAGTATTTAAATACATAATATTATGAAGAGTATTCAAGAAATATACAAAGTAACAAAAGTACCGGGTGAAAATTCTTCGATATCAACGAACATTAGGGTATAGGGGAACATAAAAAAATATAAAGTTAAATATCCTATATATAAATGACCTGTGTATAGTATATTAAGAACCTACTTATATGGAATGAAAAAAAAATGACGTTGCTTAATATGAAGCAACCGTAAATCTTGCGTTGAAAATACTTTGGAAAAAACCATTGGGTCTCTAAAATCTTTGAAACGTAAGCAAGCGAGGTAATTATTTCATCTCTTTGCTAATATTAATTTATCTAAATATTTTACAATATTTTCTTATAAATTAAATTCAAATCTAGTTTCTTTAGTGTTTTAAATAAATATACATTACGTATGTTTTTAATTTTCAAATGTTCTACTGAGTTTCTTGCCGGTTCTTCTCAGTAGTCTTCTAGGTTCCGAACCGGAGGTCCATTTATTAAAAAAAAACTTAAAACTTTGTTTTTATTGCATAAAAATAACTATTATAATATTATTTTTCAAACGACCAAACCTATCTAAACATAACTTAAAAAATCCTACTTTTGAAAGACCCGCACTGCTTACAAAACTTATGTATCAATTGTAAAAATAACTCAAAAGACTCCAACTTCAAAATCTTAATATTTGATGAAGACTACGAAACCTATAAATTAATTAGAAGCACAATAAAACTTTTTAAAACTTATTTTCTCGTTTGATTATCTATCCTACCCGTTCCATAATTATCCTTTTCCTCCCCCATGGAACAGATCAGGATTCGCTATAGATATGTATGAATAATTCTGCACATTTTAAGACAACTACGTATAGGCACAGAAGATATAATAGTAGGTCTAGGTTTTGTGAGTTTCGTCACCTAAATAGGACTGAAAAAAACGCTGGAAAAAGGTGGAGAAACCCTTATACCCTTTCCAGCGTTTTTGTACGTGACGATACCTACTAGCGCCTCTAATGAATAGGAATCTTCAATGGCGGTGCTATTATACGGCCAGGGTAACTTGACAGACCTGAAGTTAGCCGTTTTGCCTATTTTTCCGCCAGTCATTGGCCATTTTCCCCCAAACAGCTCACTTCAGACCTGCCGTACCCTGGCCAAACTATAAATACTCTCGTACTCATACAGTACTCGCAAGGTACTTTTTAGCGTCATTTAATAGATTCGTTCATTTCTTAGAGTGGTACAAAATATACAAATCTTTTTCAAAGGCTTCAGAGGCAAGTTACCACCTAGCAAATTAGAGCTCTTGAGCTCTTTGTAGTTCAATCTTATAATAATAGAGGGCATTAGCGTAGCTGCAAATCCAAGCGTGTCATTGGATAATAGTACCGCCATTTCTAATGACCTTGATTCTGATTGGCTAGTTACTCAACTAACCAATCAGAAACAAGGTCATTGAAAACTGCTAGCAGTGCCAATGTTACGCTGTGGCAAGTTTTGGAACTATACTCACTTCCAACATTATTTCATAGATGTCGCTAGCAGATTCAGGATCAGGCTGGTAGCTCTATCCAAAGCGAATATAAATACTGCTTTACCTACGTACCACCCGCAAGAATTTTGAATTATTCGAAACTTATAAATTCCTTGTTCGTGGCTAACTTTAGTTTAACTTCCTTGCTCACGTATGTTAATTACTTAGCTCTTTTGGCGCAATGCTTAGTCCATGGAAGGTTCAACGACGACACAATAAAGCAACTTTTGAAGTATAACACCAAGATTGATTCATAGATGTCGCTAGCAGGCCTTATAGAGGATTACCATGTTGGTTTTATAGGTTTCCTGGACAAAATTTATTTAAATATATGCTTAAAAAAATGTGTGAGAGGGACAAAGTAAACTATTTGGCACTAGAAAACACATGTTTTTGTATTGTAAGCAAAACATGGTAACAAAGGCGTCTCTAGCCCATGTAGCGCCCGTGTGCAAACATTACCCAAGCGCCCCCTAGTAAGCGCGCGTTCAAAATGGAATGGATACAAAGTACAAGTAACAGCACATCAAGTTACCATAAACTGTCAAATTTCCCCAATGGGCATTGAACTTGTTTTCAGATTTTTATGAAGGAATTTTTCAGTTTGGTTACCACGATGTGCTGTTGAATGTATTTAGAATTATACAAGGTGTTCTGGTGTTTTCTATAACAAGCCAAAACGTATCCATGATTATGATGTTGACATGACTATCTTCTTCTTTCTTCTAACTAGATAAAACTCTTACGTTACTGACTGACTGACTGACTGCCAATCAACGCACAGCCTAAACCGTTAGTCCTAGAAGCATGAAACTTGGAGGGTTCCTTAAGAGGAGAAAAAAGGGGAAAATGGTTTTAAGAAAAATCAACCCACAGCCTAAGCCGTTAGTTCTAGGAGCATGAAACTTGGAACGTGTGTTTATTTTATAGCTTAGAAATGCATTTAGAAAGAAGATTCTAAAGTTATTTCCCTAAGAGGAAGGGGGGCGCCAAAGGCCACGGCGCTCGCCCGCTTTGATGTTATTCATCAAATATTAGAAGAGCTCAAGATGCTACTCAAAATCTATGCAGAGCGGAGCGCTTTTTACGATGGTCATTGAAAGTGCGGCGCCCGGCCAACGCGCCTGCCGAATGGCCGAGTGGGGCTAGGGGGCGCTGAGCGCCGCGGCGCTCGGCGCTCCCTATGCTGTAATTTATCAAACATTAGAAGAGCTCAAGATGCTATTCAAAATCTATGCAAAGCGGAGCGCTTTTTACGTTGGTCATTGAAAGTGCGGCGCCTGGCCAACGCGCCCGCCAAGTAGCGGTCATAGGGTGGTCGCAGCGTCAGCGCAGCGTCCTAGGGGGCGCCGCTAGCGCTCGGCGCCCCCTAGGACGCTGCGCCCGTGTGCACCGCACACCCTGCACAATAGGTAAAGACGCCGCTGCATGGTAATCGAACTCACGACTATTTAGGGCACAGAAGAAATAGAGGTTTCATTCTTTGATGCTAGGTCAATAAAAGTGAGTAGATTATTTAATTTATCTACCTATTTAATTTCAAGACTATCTGGGTAAAAAGTCAAGGTATGGTATAGGTATCGTCATGTAAAAAGAAAATACAAATCCCGTTTTTTTTGGCGTCGCATGGGTTTATGCTATGCATTTGCCGTATTGGTGGTATAGAACACCTTCTTGTAGCGTTATTTTTACATGATGACGATGCTTTTTTTTTTTTTTTTTTTCGCTCCTTTCGAAGCAGGGGCTGATGACGATACTTATGCCTAACCTTTTTACCAAGATAATATTTAAATTACGTGGGTCTAAGTACTTATCTAACTTAGGTACCTAACTAAAGCCAGCACCTGCTCTATGCAACATTAAAATAATCAATGTGCATCAGTCATGCACTGATTCACATAGAGTTGCCTCAGAAAGTGTCAAGTTGATAAATCGTGATGTAGTGCAATAACAAAACAGAGCTATTCGGATTTTAGAAATCTCTACACACAGGCGGTAGGTACTAGTAATTAATTTAAACCTGTGCCCTCTACCAACCGGTTTTCCAGTTTTTAATCACATAATAAATAACATTGGAGGCTAGAAAAGAGTTTTATATTTATAGCTACATCCTGGGACATTCTATACTAGGTGTGCGTTCGGAAGAAGCTTCTTAAAAAGTTAATAAAATAAAACTATCACCAAATGTGTAAAATTTATTTTATAATAATAATAAATTGTCACAACAAGGAATTGCCACGAGCCTAGTCACCTTACACAATAACCGCTTAAGAAGTAGCCTACGTATCTATACTTACTCATAACTTAAGTAACCTAGTCGACTTAACGTTACATCACAATGACATGTAGAACGAGATATTTTTATTTATATTTAAGTAACAATAGTCGATAATCTTCAAGCTGCCCCGTTCTCAAGCACTAACATTATTTTACATCTAGAGAAAACTCTGTCTAACTAGGGATATATTATATCAGTTTAAAATGTTAATATTATGCAGATTAAAAGTCAAAGTCTTATTGGTCATCGGATCCGAACCAACGACCTTCGGATCAAGACGAGATCGTACCACCGCGTTGGCTATGTAAAATAGTCGAAACAGCTGCAGAATAAAATTACGAAAGTGTAAATCTGACCGGAAAAACATCCAAAAGCAAGCAAAAGTGCTTTGAAAATTTAATAAATAACTTGGTAATAGAGGAAGCCCTCTCATCGAACGGAGCAGAGACTCGGCACGTCAGAGTCTATCTCTTGTTCTTGTTCTTCATGGTAAGACGCCGCCAGAAGCTAGTCTTCTCAGCGGGGGGTTGCTCCTCTCTCGCCTCCTCTCTCGTGTCTCCGCGCAGCATGTCTAGGAACGTAGGGTCATTCTTCTTCACGTTCTTCTCGATTTTGACCGCTTCAGCGCTCAGTTCAGCCTTCAGCTTCTCCGGGCTCGTGTTCTCGACCTTAAACTCGTTAGGGTCTTCAACGAACGCCTGTTGGAGATCACGCATTATCTTTTTCCTGATCGTTTTCTTCATACTGAGATGTCGCTCCAGCGTTTTGACGTCGCCGTTCCCGTAGGTGCGGAAGTCATCCTTTTTCTTTTGTTTTCTTTTGGCTTTGTCTTCTTCGTCGATGGGCTTGGCGTCGTATTGCTGGGTGAGGCCGAAGATGTCCCTCAGATGGGGAATGGCGCGTTCCGAAGCCATTGCAGCTGGTTCACAGGCACCTCATCGTGAGATCTGAAATCGAAAACGGTGGAATTGAGTGACTTTTTATCAGTGTTGTGTTGTGTTGGGTTTTATTTAATGATAGGTTGCGCGTGTAGATAATCCCCGAGCGTGTATGAAGTGTCCGAAGTGGATTTTTACGTTTATTGGAAACGCGTGCGAATGTCGTGCCTAGAGACAATAGCACCTGCTATTTTCTACTGCGGAGTGATACATCATCCGAGTGTCAGATCGGTGTGTGCCGGTGTGGCAACTAGGCTGTTTTTGCCAAGACAAAAGCTAGTTGATCTTATCGCGGATCCATTAAAGTAAGTCCATTTTGGTGTAATCTCGAAAGTACACAGTTTTAAAATATGGATTGACCCGTATCTGTCAATCCAAATTTTAAAACAAAGATTAAGCGTTTGATCGAAAGCGTGACAGTTTCAGAAATTATCATCTTCAGCCTAAAAAAGTCTGCTGGACAAAGGCTCAATTCAGTCAGTCAGGATTCAAAAATTAGATTAAAAAATCAGGAAAATTCTTCGATCTTCTCAACAAATAATTTGCCGCAGCAGTAGGCTACTAGCGGCAGCCGGAGACTGTAATCTTTAAGCCAAGTAACAAACAATGGGTATGGAGCACCCATGGGCCCTGTACCGTAACTGGAACGTGTTTGCGGAAACAACTTCCCTTGCTATAAGTATCTACGATAATTTTTTAAGAAAATATACTCTACAGTTATAAACATAAAGTTGAAAATGGTAACATCTGACTCCTCGTTCGAAGACTGCATACTGTTCTATATTTGACGACCACGGCGTAACTGGCGTTTTACTGGAGAAAACGCAATAACCAACAGGTTCAAATCTCGGGGATAAATTGCATGCCCAGTAAATATTTGTTTCAAGCCACCTAAACCATGAAAAGCGATAGATTAAGTGTTGTATTTGTATTTGCATGTTATTTAGCAGCTAGGCCTACCAAATATCCTCCGTAAATTCTCCTTTTGTAGGAAGATGATTTACGACTAAAACTCTCCTAAGCAGACTACAAAGGCCCCTTATGCACTTAAATTGTGTTCCCCCATTAGATGCGCACCCTACGCTGGCAGGCTATAAAGCTACTTTTGACAGCTGCACTTCTAAAAACCTACACTACAGAATTTTAATCCAAGTGTTTTTTGAAAATACCTGTCACTTCTATCTAGTTGAAGCTGATAATGATAAAGCGGTCTGGACAATCTGAAGGAAAGAGGTCGTGTTGGCATTGTAATTGGTTAGAAAAAGAAGTACATTGTTGTATATTTCCGATAATTAACACAAAGCCTGACCCGGAGTTGTTGAGACGTCATTAGATTTCAAAAATTAAGATTATACTCTCTGTTGTAGAGTGCGCTTATATAATTTCAGAAACTCAGCCTGTAAAGGGTGCAGTGGGGATCTAGGTTAGTAATTAGAATACATTCACCAAAAAAGTTACACGTTAGATAATAAAGAAAAACAAGTATAGAAACAGCATTTCAGATTGACCATTCTTTTAGCCTCAAGGGTCTGCTGGAGGAAAACTCTTAGAGGGTTAAGCCCGCCAAACATTGTACATTTTCTTTTATCATCAAAACTTTGTAATTTTTGTATGTGTGTATGTGTTTTATAATGTGTATAAAGAATTTAAGAAAAAAAGGGATTTATGAATTTTTAAGAGCTGCACATTTTGTTATGAAATAAATATAAATGTTTACTTTAGCTGTCAAAAGGGCTTTGATAGCATGCTACTTTACACACACATGAGTAGGCAAGCTAAGCCCCTCTCAGGGAACAATGCATCGCGTTACAACGATTTTAAGTAGTTTCTATATTTTACCAAGAAACTTTATCACACTGCATTATGATTTATTTGTAAGGATCTGTCCCCTCTATTCTTTAATCGTGGTATTTGCCATGTTTTCCTTCACTGTTCCAGAGTTAGATAGCTACTCGTAATACTAGAACTTATAAAATCTCAATCTCAAATTGCTCAAATATTTTTTCGGCTAGATCTCGCGCTACTCTCGTGAAAGCTTTGTCCTTTTGTTCCTTTGTGCTTTACCAGATTATCATCCAAAAATAAAAGTAAACTGTTTTGAAGTCATTGCACGTCAGCGTGACAAAGTTCTAACTACGTAATTTTTGTATGTGTGTATGTGTTTTATAATGTGTATAAAGAATTTAAGAAAAAAAGGGATTTATGAATTTTTAAGAGCTGCACATTTTGTTATGAAATAAATATAAATGTTTACTTTAGCTGTCAAAAGGGCTTTGATAGCATGCTACTTTACACACACATGAGTAGGCAAGCTAAGCCCCTCTCAGGGAACAATGCATCGCGTTACAACGATTTTAAGTAGTTTCTATATTTTACCAAGAAACTTTATCACACTGCATTATGATTTATTTGTAAGGATCTGTCCCCTCTATTCTTTAATCGTGGTATTTGCCATGTTTTCCTTCACTGTTCCAGAGTTAGATAGCTACTCGTAATACTAGAACTTATAAAATCTCAATCTCAAATTGCTCAAATATTTTTTCGGCTAGATCTCGCGCTACTCTCGTGAAAGCTTTGTCCTTTTGTTCCTTTGTGCTTTACCAGATTATCATCCAAAAATAAAAGTAAACTGTTTTGAAGTCATTGCACGTCAGCGTGACAAAGTTCTAACTACGCAGAGTAACGAGAAAACCAGATTGCCTCGAGCGGTACGAATCGTGTTTGTTACGGAGACGTCTACAAACTCATTGGCAAGTTCAAGGCAGGGCTATAAACTCGGAAACAGCAGCACTGGTGTAGGCGAGTATACATACATCCATCCACACTTACTTACAGACCGCTTTATGGTACGAGAGCTGACAGTCAGATTGCTTGACTTGATACAAATACTTATGACACCCATGGCAGCAGGACCGTAAAATGATACTGACTCAGAATAAATCAGAAAAAGTGTTTCTACAAATCTTTGCACTTGTTTTTTTTTTACCGGAAAATGTAACCTTTTTTATACAACTAGCTGATTGAACACGCGTATCACGCGGCCCTCCTGATGTTAAGTGGTAACCATCGTCTATAACACAGCATAGCCTCGTAGGTCACACACGTCAGGAACATGCCCTACGATGCGCTGACCTACGTCTATCAACTTCAGGCATAGGTACACATATTCACCCTCACGTATCAATAATTTCACCTGCACCCACACCCTTCAAACCGAAAAACGGCAATGCTGCTTCACGGCAGAAATAGGCATGGTGGTAGTGATTCCAACCCTCTTTTGTTTTATCGGAAATTGTTAGCTTTTTAATTTTTATAACATTATAATAGGCCGTAGTGATGTCGGCATATACAGGACCACAGAATACAGAATAGAGTGTTCTGTGTTCCTTTCTATCACCAATATGTAGGCAGAATTCTAGACTAGCTAGGAACCCAGTTAAGATTTTAGGAACAAAGTAAGCTAACTTATGAGGATTAGGTATGATCGGCGTCAATTTTCCATGGACGTAAAATTTGGCACCTTATTCGTACTTACAAACTCAAACTCAAACTCAAAAATTTTTTATTCAGTACGATGCAAGAATCACTTTGAAACGTCTTAAAGCTAGGTGAGTCTAGGTGCCAGTTCCACGTGCCAGTTACACGTAAGATTACATACACTACATAATTTGGTCCTCTTTCAACAGCTGACATTAACATTTGTGGGGTCACTGCACCCGGCTACATATAAACAGCCATCTTGCTGACGTCATAGTTACGTTAACCATCCAGTTTTTGTTTTGGTCGAGTTACACAACCACGTGAGATTTATTATTTGTATTATAATTTTATGATCATTCATGGTAGTCTTCCGCCAACGTATAACATAATAAGGAAAGCTACCCAGCTGTTTTGTGTGATTTGCACAAAAAATACATCTTTTTATGCGTTTCCTGAGCAAAAATTTAAAAACACAATAACCTATTTTACTGTTTGATAGGTAAGTAAATTATATTCCACGTTTAGTTTGAACGATGAAGGAACCAGCAGAGTTGATACTTGGCAGCAAGAATCAAATTAATAACTATTGTGGACAATCCAAACAACACTAGGTATCTAACCCCAAACAAAGCAATTAATTGGAAAAATAAAATCGTAGTAAACGACCAAATGACTTGCTAAGTAATGAAGTAGGTAAAATCCACCTACCCACCAGACTATCCACCAGATCAACCGACGACATTGTTAAGATCGCGGGAAGTCGGTGGATGGAAGAAGCTCAGAATCGTTCTTCCTGGAAATGTGTAGGGGAGGTCTATGCGCAGCAGTGGACGTCTTCAGGCTAATGATGATGATGATGATTAGGTAGAGTACGTAGATAATTCAAAAAGTGGCAAATTTACAGCACTGAATATAAAATGAGTTCCTTTATGTAATGACTATTGTACCTGACCAAGGTAAGTAGGTAGTAACAAAACGAATAGGTTGAAACATTCAAACCCAGATCAACATTGCCCTAGTTACCCACAGCCCGCACAGCGTAAATACTAGAGTAAGCCAAACTATGTCAGTAGCTCTGATTACTACGCCATAGATTAGTATGGTACATCTTGTTGTGTAGTACGTATCTCCATTGTAGCTATGTAGATCATAACAATTAATGAATGAAGGCAGTTACTGTTACCGCATGCAGCGTCGGACTGGCCAGAATAAGTCGAAACGGCATTTGCCGGCCTGGGGCTCAATTCTAGACCAGTGACTTTTTTGTCACGGTAATTAAATATCACAAGAACTGTCAGTTTCTTTAGTGAATTTGACAGCTCTTGTGATATTTATCAACCGTGACAAAAAAAGTCACTGGTCTAGAATTGAGCCCCTGGCCTGTGAGGCTTGCGGCAACCGTAGGATAGGAGGCCCGCTCAGGCTAGGTCGCAGTTCTTGCGACCTAAACGTAAAACTAGATCAGATAGTTCATACAATTAGAGAAAAATTAAAAGGAAAAAATTAAAAATATTTGCTTCGGGAATTAGGCTTCCGGCCCAGTCCGACCCTGAACGCATGCGTGTGTTCCTATTGATATTGTAGATGCAAATACTCTACAAAAATCTTAAACCTTGATCACTGTTTTTTTTCTTATTCAACTAGCTGATGGAACAAGCATAAGGCCTTACGACGCGTCTATCAACTTGAGGCATACATAATGTTCAGCCTCACGTGCCAGTAATTTCACCGGGCAACCACACCCTTCAAACCGAAACACAGCAATGCTCAATAATGGATTAATACCTGCAAAACAAATTGTTCAGGCGATCGCTGTCATATTTGATAGAGTATATAACTAATCGCCACCGCAGAACGTTTCTTCTTCTTATCGTGCCACTGGTTCTATCGAATGCGTAAAGGTCTGCGCACATCTAGGCGTCAAATATCGCTGTCAAATTTGACAGCGTTTCAGCTGAGTGCCATAGCCATCGCTTAAGTGTGCGCAGGCCTTCAGAGTGTTATGTTATGTTATGAGACACTACACTAAAAGTTTTAATTTGTAAAACACCAATATAATTACATCTTACTACAGCCGGCTGTACCAGCCTAATGGGCCAGTGATGATGTATGATCCAAATAGAAACATGATTGTTTGCTCAGGAATTCGGGCCATTAGCGCTTTCAAACTAGCGTTTTTTTGCGTGTATACGGTAGTTTCAGTATACGCGATTACACGCGTGCTTCAAAAAACCGAACGCGACTAACTTATTATTGGCTTATTTCGACGTGAATCTCCACTCTGCGGGAGGCATCTCTTGCGGCTCGCACGCACTTATTATTTAATATAGGAGCTTAGAATACTTAAAACTTAAAAAAAATACCACAGTTGTATCGCAAGACTCAGCTGTATGACTTTGAAAGCTGTCAACGCTTGTACGAGCTTCACGTGCGGTAAAAGGCGCGCATAAAGACGCTCCAAAAACGAGCTTAGACGCGCGTTCAAAACTCTTTAAAGTCTGCAAAGACTCATAGTTCCCATGAAGGTCAATAGCGGCTTTGGGTGCAAATTAGTACACTTCAGTTGATATCAAACTATTATAGTACCGATTACATCATTGTACAATATGAAGAGTAATCCGTGTTGATGTTTTTCATAGTGTTTTATTTTTTCGGCTCTTTTAATTATTATGTGTAGTGTTTTAGCCATTTGAATTACGTTTTAAGACCCGTGCCAGACGGAAGCGTCCCCAGGACACTGGTGACATTGCCACGCTGAATAGCAATGCTAATGCACTGCGCCAGATACCCAACAGCCCTTGGGTCACGCGTCGCTTAGATCAGTCGCCTAGACAACATTTAGAAGACTCGCAAAGCCTCGGTTCCCCACGGAACCAGAGTCTCAACCCCAAGAGGCGCAAATAAGTAGGCTCTGTCGAGACCTGCATATTTGCGCCTCTTGAGATCCTCGGCCAGAACTGAGTAAGAATGTGCCATGTTTTCACTTTCTGAATTAAGTCCCAATTCTAATCAGTAGGCCCTACCATGAACTCTGTCTAGCTCTGTCTCTGTTTTTGAGTCTGTGCGAGTGCTCACCAGTGCATTATTCTGTGTGTGTGACGTTTTGACGTAGTATTTATTTAGTCAACACTCACACAGACTCAAAACCAGAACCAGAGACAGAGCCAGACAGAGCTCATGGCAGGCCTAAAGAAGTATCTCAGAGCTACGACATGGGGTCCTTCAAAAGGCGGGTATATCTGTATTTAAAAGGCTGGCAACGCATCGGCACCACCTCTGGTGTTGCAGGTGTATATGGGCGACGGTGACTGCTTTCCATCAGGTGGCTCGTTTGCTCGTCTGCCAGCTATAGCATAAAAAAAAAGTATATTTTTTTACACCAGAAAAGTTTTTCCACCGGATCGCTAGTAAATTTATATATTTTTTTACTGTAAAACGGTGCAGCGCAGCGTGCAAAATTTTTACGGCCTTGTGTTTGTGGGTTTTGCCGAACAACTGCGACACAGTTTTTTGCTAAACCAAACTCGGAAACTATTGTTGAAGTGAGCCTTTTGTTTAGTGCCAACATTGTGAAGTAAACTGACAGATAACATGTTTTCTTTAATACTTGTCAGGAAAAACTACCTCATCTTAGTACCATTGTCTCGTTAAAATCATTGTTCGGTGGATATAAATAAGTACTACAAAAAATACAAGTAGGTACCTACTTACCTAAGCACTTAACAGTCGATGAATTAAATGATGAAAATATTTTATTGATTTCGCATTCTTTTATTTAACTTTGACATGTGATCGGTACTATATTTATTGACATTCCTTTTGACTAATGTATATTGACTATAATTTTGCTAACTGCTAATTGTATGTACTGACCTAAGAACGAATGCTATTTAGTTTATGCACATGTAAGTAATCAATAAATGAAATGAAAATGAATTATAATAGAGACTATTCTAAGAACAGTTGACATCCCCTGATGCAATAATGTTGTTGATAAAAATTCGCTGTCTCGCTCGCACATTTAAACGTTTTTGAAGGTGTCAAAATCAAGTTACGAAAGAGTTTTTCTTTTCTTTTACAAACAAAGACTTTTAATGATGGACAAAAAAGCCACATACAGTTTTTTTTTTCCGAAAATAAGAATATCTCGTCGCACCGTTCGCTGGTAGCTTTGTCATTACAAAGCAATATTTGAACAAGTGTACCATCAATAATGATCCCCAGACATGTTTGTGTGTTTGTCTGAATGACAATACAGGTACCCTTGACGCAATGAAATGTTGAACTACTTTTTTTGATGATTTTTTTACCTAAATATTATTATGGACAATCCACACAACGATGGGAAGCTATTACGATGGGAACCAGATAGCTGATGATGCTTTTATACTTTTTATTTGTAAATTCATACATAGAATAAAATATAACACCCAGACAGAGAACAAACATCCGCGTTCACCAGATAAATATTTGTTTTCGGTGGGGATCGAACTCACGACCTACGGCGCAGAAGATAGAGCTACTACCAACTGAGCTGAGAGGCCAGTCACGATAGGTATACTATTGCCGAAACCGATATTTTCGTATAAATGAGTGGTGCGTCTTGGTAGAGACCTACTACCGGTTGAGCGCCCTCTGCGCTCACCATTGTCCGGTAGTGCTGTAAGAATCGTCAGACGATCACCAGCATTTTGTCCATTCGAAAAAAAAAAAAAAAAAAAAAATAGAGACCTATACCTATGTCCAGCCTTTGACAGGCGGATAGGCTGATGACGATGATGTTTACTGTAAGTTCTTTAACCAAAGCTTATGCTTATGCCTTGAATGACTGCCCCGCTGTCTATTATTACGAGCTGAGCTGGGCCAGTCAAATGGAAAAAAGCAATGGAAACAAACTCATACATCTGATATGCGCATATCACATCCATTACAGAACAAAACGGAAAATAAAGAGATCTAAACACACGCAACATCCTGCGCACGCATAACTCTGTCACGGTATGCCATGTCACAATATGGCATTCATCAATAAATCATTGTAAATTCCTTGTCTTGAAGTTAATTAAAATAACGCGTTCACTATTCATGCGGGAAAACGGTGGAAAATATATGCTACAGTGATAAACTGATAACACAAAACTGACGAATGCCATATCGGGGAATATTTTAGCACTAGCGAACCACCTCGGTTTCGCATTAGTGGAAAATTCAAAGACCTCCATGTTGCTTTACTCTAAAAAGGGTCCATGTGATGTACCTAAACTGAACCATGTGTATGAAATAAATATATTGTGTATTGAAGAGAACAGCATTGCATTTTCATCGCCATTTTCAAAATTACACCAGTGTAAAGCCGAGGCTGGTCACCAGTCATAAATAAATCCCATGTTAAACAGGGACATACGGTGAAAACATTTTTGAAATATGAACAGTATTTTTTTTTATTAGGTAGAACTGCGTCCATCATTCTAAAACGTGTTGAATCGTACCTGCCCATCATTTTATCTCTACATAGTCCCTAGAAGAGAGAAAGCTTCGAAAAATTGAAGGTTTATTTTCAACAGAATATACATAGTATTTACAAAAACTATTATTATAAAACATGAAATGATTTAAATAAAAAAACACATTTTATATGAAACTAGAAAATTTATTAATGAACTCTGTTTTCCACCTTCTTTTTTCAACTCTATTTTCTTCGAAAATAAGCAAGCAATAAATATCATTAAAACCACTAGAAAACAAAAGTAATTTTCACAATTTTCCATTGAACGACGCCGGCCGCGTGACAAGTAGGGCGCGACGCCTCTCGCGAATTCATTTATTGAGCACGTACATGTACACTCAACGTCAAGGTGAATTATGATTGGTTAGTCTCAAGTATTTTACAATTGAAAATTAATCTTTATTTATGATTTGTATTTTTTTATTTTTTTACACAAGTTAGGAATGTGCTCTATGAAGCATGGTGTTAATATTTCCCCCTGACAAACTCCTTAAAAAAGAGCACTACCAAAACCTTAAATTATGATTGAAAAAACTTTCAATGGCACGTTTTTTTTTAACGGGGCTTTGTCGCTAAGCGACCACTGGCACTTTGAAGGACTTTGATAGACTTGACGATAAGCAAGTTCTAAATTCAGAAAATTTGAGAGCACTGGCGGTCTAGTGATAGCGTCCTTCCGATCCTAAGATCGTGGGTACAAATCCAATTGTGGGTTACAATACCAATTTTTCTATCCAAAAATATGTGTGCACTAGCCAGTACTCTCAAGAAAATCATCGTAAAGAAACCGACACGTCGCAGAACCTAGAAAATTCGAAATCATGTGTCAAGTGCTCTTTGAGGCGCACTTAAAATCCTTTCACCATTTGGTTTGAAAGAACCAATAACACTATAAGAAGAAGAATTCTGAAGAAGTCATCATCTTCTGTCCTGACTGTACTTGTTTACAGACGCATGCTAGGCTTGCTTTATGGCACAGCTTGTAAAAAAATAATTGGCTAATCGCACCCGTTAATGCGACGAAATCGGCGGCATAAGTCTTTGTCTGTACGATCATTAGAAGTAAGTTAAGTGCCTGTTACTCACCATCATGGGTTACTTTAAAGTGCAGCTTTAGTAGTAGTAGAGCTCTTTGTAAAGGGCTCGTCCGGGGAAGTACTACCACCATGTCTATTTCTGCCGTGAAGTACCATTGCCATGTGTTTCGGTTTGAAGGGTGTGGGTGCCGGTGAAATTACTGGCAAGTGAGGCTGAATATCTGTATGCCTCCTGTTGATGGACCCAGGGCAGTGCATCGTAAGGCACGTTCCTAACGTGCGTGACCTACGAGGCATTGCTTTGTTCAAGGCGATGGTTACCACTTAACATCAGGTGGGCCGTATTAAAATCGTAAAACGAAAAGCTCCCACTATGTTTTGATAATTGGTTCCGAAACTTTACGGTGTGCATCTTTACGTCACAAATTACAAATAAACTCCTGACATTCAATTCGGCGGATCATATCAATACTCAAATCAATCAGAAGAGTGCAATTTCAGCGGAACTCAAACTGATCTTATCAGTTCTGTGATTTGATCAGACCAAGGCTGAGAAGTGCACGAACTTGGGAGATTTCGCAAATAATATTAAGACCTAGGTACCAAAAGGAAAAACGGTACCAACGAGGCCTTTGCCCTGCAGTGGGACAAAGGCTGAAAATCAAATAAATAATAGGCTATCGTAAATATAAAAAACTGTTTCTTTTGAAATGTGTTACCAACACCGTTTACCGCAGATAATAAACTTTTCTAGAAAACACAGAACAGACACTTTTCTAGAATTAGGCTACTAGTTAATTACGCCTTCTTTATCTAGTATTATCTTGTTCCGACCAAGAGATCAGAGAGGATGTATAAATTATCTAAGAGGGATTAGAGTCGTGAGTCTAAAACTGAGGTTAATGAAATAAACAAAGAGAGTAAGTATTCATTCCCACGACTACTTGGATAATAGCATTACTTAATGTTCATTGGTTGCGCAAACGCACTCAAGGTTCTAACGTGTGATCATTGTCAGATTGTCACAATGGGTCCGGTTAATGTACGTCCAGTTATTGAACAGCATGTTATTGTACACCATGTTAAAACGAAACCTTTTTTCGTTTTTTGGATTCGTTTTAACCTACCGTACAATAACTGGCTGCGAATTAACTGGGTGCACAAAATTGTCACGTGATGTTATTGTACAGCATGTTAATTGGATGCCATTAGGGCCCGTGCACACTGAGGCAATTCAATTATTTCTTATTTTTTGTAGGCAATGGATACTGCTCTTTAAGAGAATAGCCCCTTTGGGGTAAATGTAAGAAAACATTTTCTGGCACTGCGGCGGCCGCTGCCGCGGCACGCTCGCTTTGCTCGCTCGCCTTGTGCGTTATTTATATGTTCTAACATAACCTAACCTATCCCAGTTGGATCCGCCCTATAAAGTCTCAAGGACAAGCACAAGTATCCGCTGCCAGAACAAAACAGCAAAAATCAATATTGAATTGCTACAGTGTGCACGAGGCTTAACTGGCATCGTAATAACGGGGCGTACAATAACAACACGTGACGACATTGTACAGCATGTTATTTCGCGACCTTTTATTGTACGCCCCGTTAATCCAAACCCTGGCATCGTAATAACGGTGTGTACATTAACCTGCTGTACATTATCCTGCTATGCAATAACGGGTCGTACATTATTGCCTCCCGTCACAATGCCCCACGTCAAAATTGTTGCCAGCTATTAAAAAAGTCTTAATTTTCTCCCTTTTTTTTTTTTTTCATTTTGCATCTATGTATATGCAGTCAGCAGTAAGCAGATCGGTTGAGGGTCTCCGTTGTTGTACTGGAATGTACTCCAGTTAGTATAGCCCCAATCATAGATTTGATGCTCTCGCTTTTAGTGGTGTATTTTTACTGGTATTCTTGGACACGACTATAGTGTGACTCATGTTGGTAACATTGATGAATCACCTTGTCCGTTTGACCTTGTCCCTTCTAGATGGTCAAAAATTCTTTATTGCACACAATATAATTCATTTTTGACTGCACTAAGGTATATACTATGGGGTCTATACTTTCGATTGGTATAGAATTTGTCTAATAAACAAACCGGTGGAAAGTTAAAAAAACATTTTTTTTTTTAATTATTAATTAATCATATCCTGGACTGAAATTTGATAGGCAACCCATATAGAATATATTTATTGGCATGTTTAATTAAATATAAAATACGTTTCATTAAATAACCAGCTCGGTGAAGGTCCTTCTTCTAGGGATCCTATACTAGTAGATATACTTGAAAAGCACGTAGATTGCTTGACACGAGTCAACTTTCTGGGTCACTATGACACGTCAAGCTGGCTATATTGTCTGTTTGACAAAAGAAAAAAAAAGAAAACGTATAAAAGAATTCAAGCCAAAACTGTTCCTAGGCTCATTACAACTATTATTATTAATAATTTTGACGGCTATTTTCATACTTTTGGATTAGATTTGAATCTTCCTGCCCATAACCCACGCTAACTAAGGTCGGCACAACAGGTTTTCTTCCTCCACTCAACTCTTATCATTCGCCATCTCAGAATCAGATCACTAAATTAGATTACCTATGAGTCAGATTTCGAGTTGCGGTCGAATAAACTAATTATTATTCAGGAAATATGAAGCTATAATGACGCCTTATTCTCACACAAAACAATGATTTAATCTGAATTATTTATGACTTTATTTACGTTTAATATCTCTTCCTTCTTGTTTTTCTGCACAGTTTTGAATAGGTAAGATAGGTGGGTACTTACCTAATTATATTAAAAGTTAGTTAAAACAAACATGGGCCTCATAGTACAATAATAACGAATTAAGCTCTGTTAATTTGGGGCCATTGTGTGAACAAATAGTACATTGTTACCTGAGTGTTGAAAGTCACGTTTTTTGAGTCCCGAGACGGATTTGGCGCCAGAGCGTAGCGAGGGCGCCAATGGAGCTTGAGGGACTTAAAAGACTTTCACCCGAGGTAAACACTGTGCTTTTCATTACGAATACAAGGAAAGTAAAAATAAAAAAATGAAAGAAAAATTTGTGAAAATGAAGATTGAATTGCCGCCTTCCCGGTTTTTTTTCTTTTTCTCTGGCGGGCCTTCGGCTTCGGCTCGCCAGCATTATTCAGCCATTATTTTCATTCTCATAATTTAAAAAAATGGTAAATTGTTTGCTCAAATCTATGTTATTTTAAATAAATAGTTAAAGCTATATATTAATCAAGTAATTTAGAAGATATATTATTTATTTAATACTATCTTTATGTTATTTAAATTTAAATTTTACATTGCGCTCTAATTAGACTTTTTAAACTTCTTACTTGTAATGGGTTTCCAACCTACTTGCTGAATAAAAAGTTGGAATTTGGTTCAACGACCTCCTTGCAGTTAGAAAGACTTTAGAAAGTTGGAACATGGTTGAATAAAATAGAACTTGTTTTTTTTATAATTTGACAGCTGTCAGTAGAAAGTGATTCTCCCTAGGGCTGAAAGTTTTACTTTCAATTAGGCCCCTCAGGCAACTTCAGACCTACTTTCAGAGTATGAGTAATGAAAAAAATATTAGTACCTTGGTACTTTAAGTAGGGACGTGAGCCCCTACACGTACTAATTAGGAAGGAACATAAGCACAGTAAAACTAAAAAAACTAGTTTTAAACCATTACCATTCTTGATTGATATTATTGTATCCGTTTTTAAAGTGTCTCCATTTCGTTTCTCAAAGTTTAAACAAACAAAGTTTAGACATTAAACAAATTGGAAAAAAAGAATAGGTAATAAGAATTTTAATTATCACGACGGTATTGAATAAGGTGGTGTATGTGAAGTTAACTAAAAAACGTGCACAACTTTGTATCAAATTACTGAATTATCTCTTATTAAATTAGCAGCTTAGCTAACATTAACCAAATATAACAATTAGCTGCGGGAAGCACTCGCGGGAATTAGCATCAGAAACTAATTTCAAACTCATCACCTTGAGTGTTGCCACACAGATATAAATATGGAATGAGATCTGATAAGTTTAATTACAATACTTCGTATTATGTGTCAATGATAATAGTCCTTTTTAAAGGCCTTCAAAATAATCGCTGGATTAAAACAAACGCATAAAAATAAGATTTAAGCATTTTAGTCTAATGCGCGGAAGACATACCCCAATACCTTTTCTAATTAATATGTTTAAAATTATTGTTACTTATTTTTCCATTGTTAGTTTTAAAGTGTGCAATAAATAATTTTCTATTCTATTATATTTGTAATAAATTGTACTTTGTGATAAATTCTGCAAGCAAAAGTTTGAGCTTCGCGGTTAGTCATCCGTAAAACAAGGCCTTATTAGGTACATACATTGCCTTTAAACACGAGAGAGAAGAAAAATAGCAACTTGTTTTTATTTTTATTACAATTTGCTTTATTACTTACTCTATAAGGCAAGTCATTAGTTGGTTGGCTACAGTTATAATTAGGTAAATAACGCATTAGAACAAATTTGTTATGAACTTTGTCTATTTACACTTTGGACCCACTAAGTAATTATTGCAGTTTAGGCTTTCGTACATTCAGAGCGACGATAGGATCGCAAACTATTGCACGAGCCAACGATCTCAAAGTTGCTTGTGTGAGTTGGTTTTGTGTACTAAGTAGGTACTAGATCTCAGAAGACGAGGGAATGTCATACATAACTGCATAATATTTACCTATATTTTTCATATTTTTCAAATTGAACTGAATTTTTGAGAAACAGTAGCAACAATAGGTAAAAATGTCGTTCTTGTTTTAAAAAGTTAGATAGGTAGGTATACCTTACTTACTAGTCTGTGCTCAGGGTTTGGTTGGTTAGTGCCAAAAAAACCTGAGGTGAAGTAATTTAGATGAATAAGTTGAAGATTTACATAAGATTTACAATGAAAATAAATTGAATAAATCGAAATTTGAATTTGTCGGGAATTGTTTGAATATTTTTAGATGACAATAGCAATTCGTAAAATATGTGTTGAACAGAGCTTAGATTCAGACATCCTGCAGGCATTGACCTGATTCTCATAATCTGATTAGCAGGCTTCATAACATCCGCATCTGGTCTAACTAGTTTGTAGGTTACAAACACGATTGACAGACACTGTTTTAAAACTAGTTGCGCACGCACCGTTTAAAAGTTGTCACTGTCAAAATGCTACTTATACGAAAATAAACTAATACTGCAAGCAAACGCAATTTTTGTTCTCAAAACAATTAGGCAACTATACTCCACTAGGAACTCGTATATTATATCTGTTGGGTCCATAACAGCGTACCTAAGTCCCTTAAAGTGGTAGGAACGATCGAGCCAGCCTAATGTAGCCTGCCTAATGTTACATTAGCTAGTGAGACCTCTGTCTAATGCACTATCGTGAGCGTAGTTCACTTTCACTGATAGATTAGTAGTTTTTCTTGCTTTTTGAATGAACAATAACTATCTGCGACAATCTGGATCAAAGATAAGTGTTTTCACGCTGAGCTTTAGTAATAAAAATACTCGCTTCTAAGTTTTATAGAAAGTGCTTGCAGATTATTTACTAGTGAGTGGTAAGCTAGTGAGATTACTCACCGCTTGTGACCTGGCCAGTGTGATAGGTGCTCAAATTTTGCCCTAACCTGCTTAAAAAATATCAGTGTGGTCCCGACATTGCGAAGAATAGGACAACTTTATTTGCAATAAAGCTGCGGTTACCAATTCTTAACTACTTATAACGTTAGCGCTTCTTATTATCGTGTCACTGATTCTTTCGAACCAAGTGTGGTGCATTACATGAGTTAGATACTACCACTCTGTGAGTAAACACATTAGGTATTTGAATATTATGTACCTACGGATCTAATAAATGTGTAAAAAAACCTTCCACGTTTTTGCATGCAAGGAAGACAAGCTTATTTGAAAACACCAAAACGTTTTTATCTTCAATCGCTAATTGACCAATCGCTGCATCATCATTCATAAACAAGATTCTAAATTAACCTTCACCAAAAGCTCACCAAAACGTTCTTATCTTTATGTAATAAGGTTCAGAATCGAAAGTTTGTGGTGGTAGACTCTCAATCAATCATAGACAATGTCCGGATGCGATGAAATCGCTCTCCCTCATGTCGTACGGACTTCCTAGTGCTACGCTGACACATCACAAATCAGTAGCTAACTCGTTGGACGTGACGTGGTCGTAGACGTTTTTGTATAGATAAAGCTATTTTGCAAATACTTTACCGGTAGGATCTGTCAGGATGGATAAATACATAAACATTTTAAACATTTTGAATATGGAAATCCAAATCTCCAAATCGGAGTATCATACTCCGATTTTCGGGCATGAGTTGATCAGGATTTTAAAAATCGAACTACTCGATTTTTATTTCCATTCCACCAAGCTTTTTTCGGATGGCAAAAGAGTCCTGCGTCAAAGAAGGTTTGGCCCCTACGCACTCTACGAACTTCGTAGCAATGAGCGCGTTGAAGTCTTTTGTATGGGAAACTACAAAGATGGTAGATGGACAAGCAGTGGAGACACAAATTTAATAATAAATAATGAGACAAGATGTTCTGTCTTGTAGCAAAAAAAATACATGCACCTTGTTTACTGAACGATGTAGAGATGCTAGCGATAATGTTGTTGTCGAGGGCCGTGTTTTGAATGCGCAATGCTGGCGGAAATAACCGAGGCTGACCTTAGCTTCATCAAAGAAAGTCGTGTATCCGTCCGCACTCCGTCAGAAATTACTTCATTGCGCCGGCGCCACCATTAAAACATGGCCATAATAAATGAGGCTGGTAAGTAAATTAATCGCGAGTAAGTGGACATCACTGGTGATGGTTTTAGGCCACCTTGACTTCCAGGCATCAACGCATCGAGCTTGAATTGTCAAGATGCGAGGGATACCAACATCACAAAATTGTGAAAAAAGATGTGATAAAAAGCCAGAAATACCTAGTAAATATTCCTGAAAATCAAAGCATTAAGTACTTCCTTTTTAGTATCCTGGACAGGTATACTAACGAATAGGTAGATTTCAAATGGTTGCATTCTTGATGACATCGATGACCTAAGAACCACTGCACTCAAGCTGATTTTATCATGTAGGTAAATACCATTTTACAATGCACTTTCAATTGCCCCACAGAAACCAAATGCAATCGTTTCCCAACTGCTCGAGATGTGGCAATCCTTTTATTTTCAATACTCTTTCATCGCTTGACCTTTCACAATCTTAGCCTGTTTTATGGTTCTTACTTGGTTGGAATAAGGTCTAGATTGAAAATAAAATA
This sequence comes from Thera obeliscata, assembly GCA_947578465.1. Lineage (NCBI taxonomy): Eukaryota > Metazoa > Arthropoda > Insecta > Lepidoptera > Geometridae > Thera > Thera obeliscata. The sequence goes on along the minus strand of OX387912.1, from coordinate 12,007,736 downwards.
AGATGTGAAACGAATTGCTAGGAGCTTAAGTTTCGGGGTTCTTTCAATTGGAACTAATTCATGTGATCGTTGCTTTTTATCGAAACCGATTACTATAATCTCTTGACTGAATAGGTACCTTATCTTTGTAATCCTCATAGTGCAGGCTAAAGTCCGAAGACCATACTGCCTCTTCTGTTGTATAATTCCTTGACTTGCTCCTCTTGTTTAATAAGAAATAAATATGTTTTTATTGATATGTAAAAATATTAATTACATCCTATTTATACAGTTTTGGTCATAAATTATAGTAAATCAGCAGGTGGTGCCTAAATTGAATTAACTTTAATTTCCATAAAACTTTGCACGCGGTACCAGAAATGACGTACCAGAGCACGCGTAGGTAGGCGGCTTTTAGGAAATTAAACAAGTTAGTGGAAAAAATATATTTGAATAATGCACAGCTTTGAAAAAAAACCTCATCCATTGCCTAATAAAAACTCAATAATTGAGGAAGTTCCTGGTAGTTCTCTTCAGTACAGGCTTTGAGGTTTAAGAAATACAGTGTCAAAACAGGAAAACCCGTTTTTTTAACCTTCAGGTAAGTAGACGGCCCATTTTCAAAATCAGTGCTTGAGTCAAGCATAGATTTTGACAGTTCTCCATTGAAAAATGACAAAATGTATGCTTGAGGTATTATCTTATCTGTAGATTGAGTTTCGACTCAGACTCAAGCACTTTTTCGGATTACGAGCATAAGTGCATCTTACATGGTAGTAAAGAATTTATATTCATAAGCTTTCATATTTAGCGGTTGGAATATTGCTAAATTATAATTTTCCAACAAAACGACAAGTAAAAGCTTTAGCGTCCATGTTAGTACTTTCTATAGTGACCACAGATTATTATGCAAGAATGCAATAATGCATTTGGAATGGTCAATAGATTTTTCATGGACAATTACTTTCGATAGAACCAGTGTCTATTTACTTAGTAAAGCCGTTACCTACACACATACACATACACCTCACATGAAAGTGATTTTTAGGTTAAGTACTGCAAGGATTTTATTATGTCCCATAAGTTAAGAGCCGTGCGTGATTTGACCTCCCTGTAGATGGAGCCACGGTCGCGTTAGTGCTGAACAGTCAGAGTTATTCGTCGAGTGTGATAAGGATCCGATGGCGCAGCGGTCAGCGTAGCCTCGTTCCAATAGGGGAAGGTCGCGGGTTCAAATCCCGGCTCTTTACTTTTGGGACATTATATAAATCTATGTGATTTCCGTAAGTGTAGTAAACACTTTAAAATAATTAAAAATGGAAGTACCTACTTACAAGATTGTATAAAAACGTTCTACATCGAATTTAGCTGTCATATAGTAGGTATATCATGCATTATATTATATCATACAGTCGTGGGACAATGCCAGCCTTGATGAAGCGTACCAAAATTGACACAGATGCACGACGAGAGATGACATTTTTGGTCCACTTAGCGATGAGGCACTCATGGAGCTTTGTTATTGCTAGTTAAAATGATATTAACCTTTAGAATTATAGGTAAATACATGGAAATGATTCATTCCATGGTCAGGGTTAAAACTCTTTCCTGGATATTGCAAAACAACCTACTTATCTTTTGAAATGGTTTTGAACAATATTCATATAATCAACAGGATATCATGATTTGTGAGTTTTGACTCCCGATATTTCGGCACAGTTTCATACACCATGATCAAGGGTTGAATATATCCCACTGTTTATAAAAATAACAGCCGACTTGCCGAAGGAAATATATTTTTAGGTGGTATTGATGATTATTATGAGTGATTTATCAGTCTCAGAGCAAATAACCGCCCTAATGCAATAACACCTTAATAAGAAAATTTCAAAAAAACCATCCAGTGGTAGGTTGTCACATTCAAATATGGAACTACAGTAGCACTTATAAAATAAAGAAGGGGCTCTATTGTCAAATTCAAATATCGAACTACACATAGAGAACACACAAGGCAACCATCACATTGGTTAAAACCAACATTTATAAATTTGTTTTAGTTGTGTTCGGAAGGACCAACATACCTTACCCCCCTTACCCTTAAAAAGCCGAAATACTCAGTAAAATACATAAAATCAACGCCACTGACTTTCATATAGCAAGCCTCAGTCAAAGCCTCAAAAAGTGTACCAACTCGGTAAAAATCATTTGGCGCCGACCAATCAAACCCACGGAATACACATAAAACCCGGCTTGTACTTCCAAAACTGGTGCAAAACTTATTCTTATTTTTAAACAGCTGCTTGACCAGTTTGGCACAGATTATACTATAATTACTATTGGCTTACGTAAATACGAGTTATCTTTAATACTTGAAGAAGTCAAAGTGTATGTTCGTTTAATAATTATCCCATCACAGTCGGTCAGTAACCTGCTAAGTTCTTTGTTCTTAATTGTCCAAAAATATGTTATACCTACATAATATGTACGTTATTTTAAATTCAGTTTAATGTTAGCAAAAACCTCATTTTCTGTATGAAAGTACGGTACTTGACTTACCTATTGATTTTTCGGTAAAAATGTGATTGAAGAATTAATTTTGTAGCTTTTTTGCAGTGCCTTTTCAACAGATCTTTATAAATACAATGTCATAAATGGCAGATCCTAGGAGACAGATCTCTCACATCATAGAAAAAAAAGTCTCACACACACCTTTGAAGAAGAAGGAAGTCTCGTCCACTATTCTTCGTTTTTTCTTCGACTGTGCACCAACATGGACCTGAAACAAGAAAAAACAGTCGGATAAAGACCTTGTTTGGTTTGATTGTCAGAAAGGCGCAATCAAAGCTAAAAAACTCTGGCGTATTAGATCAGGGTAACTTTATATTAAAAAGAAAATATATAATAGTAAGTAAATGATTTAATTACATCAATGTCTTTACAATTTACACTTTATTTAACTAAATTATAGCTTTAGTCACGTTATTCAACACAAAACTACCTTACAGTAAAAATATATCAACTACAAAGAGATATAGCGAACTAGGTACTTATCTTAACAATCAAAGGGTGTACTCAGAGCCGAATTACATCGACAGTACACAGAACGAAACGATAACCTCCTCAGTCGAGTCTCAAGCCCAGAATAATCCACCGCCTCGCCTAGCCTCAGTCAGGCGACCCACATGACAGTTGATAGACAGCGCCCCCTATCGGCAATATCGTCCTCCGTTCTGCGTAGCTTCTGACTACCATTAACAATTTATTGATATAATAAATTGTTAATAATTTCGAACAAATAATAATAAAATATAACATTATTTATCAAATCGTTTTAAGGCAACTACTTCTTAAATTAAATAAACTAAACTATCTTTTTATTTTAAACATTATAGACTATCCTTCTTTCTTACTTCAATAATCATTATTATTTTAATACAGATTTCTAAAAGCATTTAAATATCAAATTGAATAAATTTTAGCCCCTATTATCTACTAGATACGACACGGCCATTCTGCAAAATACTTCGTCCCCGAAGTATCTCTAAGTATTTTCCATACTCACTGGCTCTCCTGCGAGTCAGGGTGCCAGTGTGTCCGAAATCCTGGTATCACATAGGCCAATAAAGTACTAAATAACCTGATATGAAATCTGAAAGCACAAGAATAATGTTAACATAATAATTATTAAACAATCCTTAGCCAATAAAGTACCATAGGTTGGGCTGTCATGCTAAGTTCCATTGCGAGTTGGCATCGCGATGTCCAAACAAAGGATCAGGCCAACTAGGTCTACCAACATTTATACAAATTTTATCATCAAGCTTTGGCTGTCGACTGTCGTGCTCAGTTCCATCGCATAATCGCAACTACTACAATGTCCAAACGTCACACCAGTCCAACCGTACATTTAGAAGAATCCCCCAATATTTTAACGTTTGTCTGTCGTGTTCAGTTCCATCACGTAATCGCAACTATCGCGATGTCCAAACTTTACACCAGCCCAACCGTAAAATTAAACAACCCATTTAGAAGAATTCCCCAATAATTTAACGTTTGTCTGTAGTGTAGTAAAGAACAATTAGCTTGGCCATTCTGCCTCCGTACTACTTATAAAATTGTATTGAAAAAAATATGGCACGAGCAATAAAAATGCGGGTACTCTCACAAAAGAAAATAAAAGTATTTCTTGGCAAAAATAAAACTGTTCGGATAGGATACCGTTAGACACTATTTGGCCAAATCAATGCAGAGCCTAACAAGGCCTTACCTTACTTTTACATCACTTGAAGTCCACTCCGTTTTATTCCAGATACATACACGGCTTTGTATCGTACTTCGGATAACGTAGGAATTGTCACTTCATTTGTCAGTCGATAATATCTCCGGTTTACGATATGGCACTTCACATTCTGGAATAAGAATAAATGTTAGTTTTCTGTGGGCAAAAGTTCTATCCCACGCTCTGATATTAGATCAGGGTAACTTTATATTAAAAAGAAAATATATAATAGTAAGTAAATGATTTAATTACATCAATGTCTTTACAATTTACACTTTATTTAACTAAATTATAGCTTTAGTCACGTTATTCAACACAAAACTACCTTACAGTAAAAATATATCAACTACAAAGAGATATAGCGAACTAGGTACTTATCTTAACAATCAAAGGGTGTACTCAGAGCCGAATTACATCGACAGTACACAGAACGAAACGATAACCTCCTCAGTCGAGTCTCAAGCCCAGAATAATCCACCGCCTCGCCTAGCCTCAGTCAGGCGACCCACATGACAGTTGATAGACAGCGCCCCCTATCGGCAATATCGTCCTCCGTTCTGCGTAGCTTCTGACTACCATTAACAATTTATTGATATAATAAATTGTTAATAATTTCGAACAAATAATAATAAAATATAACATTATTTATCAAATCGTTTTAAGGCAACTACATTGTTCTTAAATTAAATAAACTAAACTATCTTTTTATTTTAAACATTATAGACTATCCTTCTTTCTTACTTCAATAATCATTATTATTTTAATACAGATTTCTAAAAGCATTTAAATATCAAATTGAATAAATTTTAGCCCCTATTATCTACTAGATACGACTGCGGCTTTTGTGTATTTTAAAGCAACCTTCAAACGTCTACTAAAAGTTACTTATATATTTAATTATGTGCTAAATACGTTGCTATTACCTATTTCATGTCTTGTTTTGATCTCTTAGATCTACATCGAAACAGTAAATTGCATTTGTGTATTTACACCTAATACTCGTATTAGGTAAATCTTGTAGTACATACATGACCTCATTTTGTTATGAGCTCTGTCTGGCTCTGTCTCTGGTTCTGGTTTTGAGTCTGTGTGAGTGTTGACTAAATAAATCCTACGTCAAAACGTCACACACAGTATAATGCACTGGTGGTGCCAGAGACAGAGCCAGACAGAGCTCATAACAATATCAGTCTCAGTAGGCCTACCTATAGTGATGAGGAGGCCACAGTAGGTTTGGCTTTAAAAATAACTATTGGCTGCTACTGGCTCAAGACTTCACCTTAAGTGACAATCGTAATTCACGATGACTGTCCGATAGACTTCCGTTACATAGTGGTATAAAAACAGCTTTGTTTACTCTATAAAAGTAGAGGCTGAGTGAGAACCGCTGCGTCAGCAAACAAGATTAATGAGAATTAGCTCAATAACTCTCGCCAGTGGTCAAGTCACGTATAACATCATTCAACTATGATTTTTTTTTAATATGGCAGCATAAGTAAAGAGGGTATCGTACTAATCAAACACCATTGGATTGGATCATTCGATTGGATTCGACATTGTTAAGATCGCGGGAAGTCGATGGGAGGCCTATGTCCAGCAGTGGACTTCTTCAGGCTGATAATGATGATGGTGAATTAAACATAGTATTATTTAAGATAGTATTTTTTTAGTCTAACAGTACCTAATTGCATCTGCTAATTAGATCGGATTCCCAGATCGTCTCATTACGGTGTAGGTACTACTTAGACCTTATTGCATTCGTGGTTTAAAAAAAACTAGTGAGACAATAAGAAGAAGAAGAAAAAGGAGACTTTAAAATCGCTGTAGTAACAAAATCGGGGCATGATTCCAATTCGTTAGAGCTAAGCTGTTGAGCTAAGAATTAGGTAAACAGATAACCAGCAGCAAAAGTCACACGCAGGTCATACGCAATTTAAATAGACACACAAGCACAACTTGAGTACTTTATGTAACCTTTCGATAGTTGAATTCAGCTTAAAGTAGCCGAACACCCGTAATTTGTGAAGCGAAGAGGTGAAAGGCAAGGCAAGGCTAGCGAACAATGGACTGACTCCGATAGACATAGCCGGAAGACGCTACCATTCATAACGAAGGCTTTGTTCCAAGATCTCCGACCAGTGAAGTTCTAGCGAACGATAAATCAAATTAGGAAAAGTGGATAATTAATTGGCATTCAAGCATTAGTGACGTTATCAAATCATTTGCAATTTAACTACAAATATAGAAAAAAAACAAATTAGAAGTTTAAGATATGCCTCAGTAGCGTTCACAAATTGATGATAGGTTTGGGTAGGTCTGAGATTCGAAGAACAACCAGATCAGAACATTGAAGATCAGAGAAGCCAAGTCGTCAAGTGGCACTGGAATTAACTACGATGGAGAAACGTTTGCAGAAATTTTTGAGAATTAAATGAAGGGAGAATAAAGACTGGGTTTAGAAAACTGGCTGGAAATTATATAAATTATCTTATATTTATCAAATATTAATAGAACGAAGTATAAAACATCAAATTACCTCGTAATAACATAGTGCTGTGATATGTGCAATTATGGCGATTAAATAGCGAATTTCTTACATTTACAGCTTGTTGGGGTAATTATTTAAAACGTTTAAAGTTGCATTCTCGAGTTGACGCCTTTTAAGTGGTTAAGCATGCTAATTTTAGCACATAAGACTTACACTGGTTCTAAATGTTTGAGACATAATATCCCAAATCCTAGGTCATCCAGACCAGTGATAAGTCAAAGTCACTTAAATGAATTTATTCAATAGTATCACAAGGATCACCTTCAAACGTCTTAAAGCTAGGTGAGTATAGGTGCCAGTTCCACGCAACCAAGCCTAGAAGAACAGGCAACAAACTATAGCTTGTTTCTTACCGTTTTTTGTATGATCCTTGAACAAAATAAAAATAATAATAATAGTAATGAAGTTCCACTGTGGTAGACTTTGATTACGTAGGAAGATGTTAGGGTCTATTGTGCATTAACAACTAAAGCTACCAGAAATTTACAGTTATTCATAATCTTAAAAATGGAAGCTCACGCTATAATACTTGTCGGCCAATCAGGGTTCTCGAAAAGCGATCATAAACTGGAAAACGAAACGTAGAACGCCCACCAACCCGATGGACTAAAGACATTGTTAGGATCGCGGGAAGTCGGTGGATGGAAAGGGCTCAAAATCGTTTTTCCTTTAACTATATGGGGAAGGCCTTTGTCCAGTAATGAACTTCTTTAGGCTGCTGATGATGGCTATAATACCATAGCTACGTCTATAGGCACTACGTACATGGTAAGTATACGGTCATAGATCCTAATGATCAAATTAAAAACGTTTTCCTTGTTACCATAGCACGATATTATCTAGGTATCATAAAAGGTAGGTATGACCTCAGAGAGGCGGACTAGACTGAGCTAAAGGCTGATTGATTTACTTTTGGTTCAAGGTCAACTATTTTGTAGTATAGATCTGCTTTAGTCTCATTTTTAGTTCAGTTTATTATATTTCTTGGAATATTGATCACCTACTTAATATCTTCGAGTTACAGTGGTAAATAATTTAGAAATATTTTGTTTAATAACAAATAGAGAGCAATGCCGTTTGGGGTTTTGGACAATGAACGTTTATCCTAAAATAATAATAGTTATAAAGCATGTAAGTACCTAGCATCTAAAGTTTACTTGTTTTGAGAAGATTCAGAGACTATTGTGCTTGAAACTAGCAATTTTACATAATAATAACAATTACTGTGGCTGAACTTCTTCCTCTGTTCCACCGTCACGTCACGATTGAAATAAAACATTCTAAAGTTCTTACCAAAGCTCGTGACCGTGTCGCCCTACTTTTTCCTTCGACCTCACTCGATTTAACAACACAATAACAAATCTTTTATCCTTATTTTGTGTACAATAAGGTCTAAATTACAATCGTGATCAGAATTTGTATACAATTTGGATATTTCTATTGTTTAGGAGAGGAGTCCGCCAGGGTTTGACTCTTGGCTCGCTGGTTTTAAGTTCGTTTTTGTTTGGTAGAAGGTTCGTGGCTACATTGTTAGTGAGTTCACCTGATCCCGGCGACGTAATGGAGCTTACGTAAGTAATTCACATTGTTTCCTGGACCTATCAGGAAGAATTTAGAAAGTGGACGTAGAACAGAAATGTGAAGCTTTTGTTTTATAAATTACCCTTTGCTTTGTACGGTGTCAGTACTTGGCAAACAAAATTTTAGTAGAATCCACTTGACCTTATAATTATTTAAGTAGTTAGTAATTCGTTATGATGGTAAAATTACTCTCTTATCTTATCGACGTATGACTTTCTAGTAGCATTATCCCCCTTACACACCTGAGTGGTAAGCTTAGTGCTATTAATATTAATTGGACTATGTTTTTTTATATAAAATAAATAAATAAAAAAGATAGCCTCCGATGATAATACAGTCATATCAATACTATTATTATGTATATTACGAAGAGCTTGAACTCAACTTGCTTCGATTACAATGTACCAAAATCATCTCAATCCTAAAATACATCAAATAAACGAGAATCAAGAGTTATTAGAGCGAACACGACAAGCATGTTTTTTGCAAACATCGTTTATATCCGTGATAATACCTACACCTACTCAACTTTTTGTAAAACTGTGGACCAAACTTTGCACGCGCTTCAATGGATAATCCAAAAAATTAGGATAAAAAAGTGACATTGCCAATTGCTTTTCCTCAATTGGAAATAAACGGCTGGCTGAGTGCTGGTGAGCCTGTACCTAGATAGGTACTGTAGCCTCAAGTCTCTAGTCGTGAGCGCATGAACTTTGCTACCAAAGGAAACCGGTCTACAGTTAATGTAACAGCTTAGTGACGCAACACACAACTTATTGAAATAGTCTAGCGCAAATGTATGAACTATATAAGCATACACTCTAGGAAACGGTATATTTATAGAAGAATAAAATAATTAATTCATAATAATTATTCTGGACATTATAAAATGTTTGAGATAGGTATCTTAATCACTTGTGGTATTAGTAACTACTTATGTAAGTATCATTTTATAGTTTTTCAATTTCAACGATCAACAGAAGTCAACAACTCTTGTGCTAAGTAAGTAATCTCAACACATAGGTAACAAAAACATTCAAACAGACTAATCAACCGACCGTGTTTAAATGAAAAATAAATAGGCACATAACCACAATCTAAAGAGGTGAAGGAAAGCAAGAACATAAATATAAATTAACATAAAGACAATGCCACCCAAAGTTTTTTGCATTGTCTTATAGGTACTATTTTTTATAGCTGTTTTATAACTTATGGCCTATGAATATAATTCTTCGTAAAGGTCTGCTCACATCTAGACGATGGCGATGGCGATCAGCTGAAACACCGCCAAATATAACAGCGATATCTGACTGATCCTACTTTATAAAAATTCTGCCTAAACTTTTCCCAAAAGATAGCTATGGTAGAAAGGTAGGTATTGATTTCGATTATTTTTAAAGTCATTATTTTGTCTGATTGACTAATGATCTATTCCATTTCAGATTCAAATTCTCTACAAATACTTTGAGAACTTAGAAAAAAGTGATCCAATTTAGATCAACCGTGATAACGAGAGCGTTTCGGTTCAATTGACAACACCAATCTTTAAGCAGGTGTCTGTATTCTCATCTGCATAGTTATTGTGGAAAATTGTATCCAGAATCATATTTTGTTCCCATACTTGGCGTTTCTTGTGAAAAGGGTTAGTAGGGATGTGGTTGTTGGTTACAGAAGAAGAGGTAGACCAAAGGAGGACCAAAATATGGAGGGGCTGTGTGAAAGATGACATGAGTAAGAAAGGAGTGAGCAACTTATATAACAAATTATAGAGGTAGAAGAGGGATAAGAAGATGATGACGATGACTTGGTGAAAATCTAGTATTCAATTATTCAATTGTAGTTTAGTTAGTCTGAGATGATTTGCTAATTAGGAATTTAGAGTTACCAAAATAAAAACTTTCATTTTAAATCCATTTTAGTTTCGTATTCATATTTATTCATGAACCACATCTTCTCTGAAATTCTAAACCTAGAGATACAATAATAAATGTATTAATTACAAATTTATTTTAAATAAGTAGGCAGATGTTACAAAACTTCGGCTATATTTTAGTTTGCTATTTACAACCGACGAAAGATCAATATATATAGTAAGCATAGTATAGTATCTGTGGTATATAAAACAGACGAAAGATCAATCTCTTATATCCTTGGAGGAATTAGAAATGGAGGCGTCAACGTTTAAATCCACGAACAATATTTTCTGCCAAAATTGACGGGGGACGAGGTAAACACGCATGGCACACGCGCATAGCAAAATCCTATTCATGTAAACACACACATTGACAATCTCGCACACGATCTTAAAATTTGCACACAGATAAAAAATATAACGTAGTTACGCAGTGTCTAGACTCACATTAGGATAATCTCTAGTGATGGGCATTCAGTAAGACCGGTAAATTGAACGATGAATAAAATAATGAATGAAATGGGTTTTTAGGTAAAGGTAATTTAAATAAGTTATGCACAACAGGTTTCACATTTTGTAACAGTCAGAAAATAAAAGAACTGAATTTAGTTGTTATGTTTTATTAGTGGTTATAAGTTTGAATCAATAGTTCTTAATATGTTATAGCATAGTACACATAAGTTTAGTCTTTTACTGAATAATTGAAAAAAAAAATATAAAGTTAAATCACATTACATCGTCAGCCTTCACATCACAGCGAAGTTTGCAGTTCTGCCTTCTGCACCGGAGGCGTTGGTTCGATTCCCACCGAGAACAAATATTTGTGTGGTGAACGCAGATGTTTGTTTGCGTTCTCAAGAGAAAGTTCGAGTTCTCAAACTCGGAACTTTCTGCAAAATGTTCCGAGCAAATCACACTCGTTCTTGTTGCATGCCAAGTTGTTTTTTGGCCAAAAAATTTTGTCCACTCTTCAAGCAACAGGGTTTTTTGGAAACCTGCACAGGACATAAAATAAATATAAAATAGGCAAAAAAATGTTTTCACTACGCCCACGACTTTATTTTTGAGTATGATGTCATGTCCTGTTTTATACATTGATGAGTAGAGGGTTTGATTACTGGTACCTAGGATACCCATATTGTGGGATTTGTGAATAAATGTAAACCGATATATCGTGGCGCAGCCATCTTGTACCGATTTTTATCAAAAACAGCTATGAACACTCCCGACTATTCACCTTTCAAACAAACAAAAAACCAAATTAAAATCGGTTGATTCGTTCGGGAACTACGATGGGACAGACAGACACACACACAGACACCGCAAACTCATAACATCCCGTCGTTTTTACGTCGGGGGCTTAAAAAACACCAAATACGTAATTAGACAACACATTGTGTGATAATAATTTAACGTTTATTTTATCATTCATTCATTCATCAATTTCATTCAACTTTTCCCAACACTATGCCTTCTACCAAGGTTTATTCTTTGACAATGGTGTCGTAATACTGTCGCTAATCTGTCGCAACCGGTATTTCTTTTGAACTTAAATTCTACAAAATTACAAACACAATTGACAAAATAATACTCCCTTGTGGTAGGAAATACCATGTTCCCGGAAGTTTGATGTCTCTGATCGTCTTTTACAAGAAACTACCATGCAATTCACCATTTTCACGGAGCTCCACTTCGCGACATGAAACGACACACAATGGCTGCGGTTGCGAGTAAAACAGTTTTATTAAAAGGATATGATCGAGATCGTTATATGATCGGCAGAGGGGAAAGCCCTGCCTTGACATCTCCATTTCTAATTCCTCCAAGCTTATATCTTTAAACGAAAAAATCTTGTATATATTATATTTAGGATCTCGGAAACTGAGCCAACGATTTTCACGAAATTAAGTATACAGGGGTTTTCGGGGGCGATAAATTGATCTAGCTAGAATTCATTTTAAGAAAATGATTATTTCACCCCGATATCAATATTTAAACATAATACTGAATATGTGACAGCTGAAATAAACAATAAAAAAATTCGAGCGAAGCTCGGTCACCAACTGCTAGTATAATAATAAAGTAAGCATAGTAGTAGTACTTTCTTATCTGTGGTTTTAGCGGCACTACGAGATAGAAAAGATCTAACAATAAAACATCTCAGTTATCTGCAGGATCGCCATTGTATATCAGCTTTCTCTTACACCATGCCCTATAAACGGATGTGAATGGTGTTTGTTTATTCATTGCAACGGAGTTTTAGAGCTAGATGCCAAACATCTAGATTTAGTGCGTGTGGCGGACAAAAACACAGAAATGCCTTAGGGCGTTATCATACTAGCGGGCTGCAAGCGACGTCAAAGCGGAGCGGGCGTGCAACGAATACGGGCACGCAACGATCACACTTTAGCGCTGGCGTCTTTGAAGTAACAAAGCCAATAGCAGTGTATTGGACGTTCGTTTACTTCTACAAACACACGACAAAAACGTTGTGAATTTGCCATGCATTCGCGACGTCTTCGATGTGCAGCCGAAGCATGTTCGCTGCGCACTCGCTGCGCGCCTGCCCCGTCCCGCAACCGCTCGCAACACGCTAGTGTGATAAGGCCTTTATGGTTGGTTCTAGAAGGATTTTGGAGTGCATCCGTCTCTTCGAAATTCAACACAACGTATTGGGATGCAGCTGGGTGCAGATTGCTCAAAATCCAAGAACATTATGTAATCAGATTAGTTATTTATATTTATGTATGTTATATGTATATCCGATAATTCTGTAATAATTTAAAAGTGAAAAGGAAAGGGCACTTGGAATATGAACCCGTCACCTGAGCAGACCGTGCGAATAGCAGATACAATATAATATCTACATATTTGCAGCAAGGTTAGGTTACGAATATAGTAGGTACTTAAAAATAAGCAGCAGGTTACAGGTACATTTTTTTTGTGTTCTTGGGGCTTTTCATAGTTTTTATCAGACAGAAAAAGCTAAAAAGTTGATGATTCTCTGGGTCTGGGAAAAAAATCATTGTAAAAAACATGTGAAAAATTAAAGCTATAAAATTAAATTATGAATAAACATTAACTTACCTGAAAATTACAGTTCTGCGTAGGAAAAATAAGTGCTAACGTCGTATACGCTAACGTACCTACTAAATTTATAAATTATTAATTAATTATTTATAATAAATTCGCTTATGGGAAATATTTTTTTGGTGGTACATTTATGTAATTAATATGTGAAGAGTCGTGGTATCGTCGAAAAGAAAAAGTTTTTTGGAAAAAAAATATAATCAGCTATCTGGTTCCCATCGTACAAGCTTTGCTTAGATAGGGGCTGGATTGTGTGTGAATATATTTAAAACTTAAATAGGTATTTGTTTTTTAAATAAATAAATAATGTATGACGCAACGTCATTATATTATTTATTTATTCCTTCTTCTTCCCGAATACAGGTATAGAGTGTAATTTTATAGCTTTAGGTCACATACGGTAGAGTGCGTACAAAATTTGTCTCATCGACCGTGACAGGACCCTCAATTTACGACCTCGGCAGCTACCAGGAAATACTATACTGGAGAAGACTATAAACATTAAATCGTGTGGTAAGGACAAAAACACGTTCAAGTTTACTAGCATGTGTAGCAAAAAAACATGCAGTTAGGTAGAGGTACCTAAGTAAGAAGTAGCAATAAGTTAGTAAGGAAATAGTTTCAAAGATTTTAATTCAAATGGTATTTGTTATAGCATCAATTTTAATGTTGAGCATGTGGAAAATAGGTCAAGTTTATCCCTATAGGGGTAGCACGTGTAAATTTTTCATTGCGAACCCACCCCAAGGTAGGGCAGGGAGGGAGGGGGGTGTAATTGAATTATTGAATTGTTACCCAAAAATTACAATCAAGCGAGGCTTTGGGTCCGCATTTTATGGACTCTTCTTTTTACTGTTCATTACCAAAAACTTAATTTTTGCACGAAATAAATAACTAATTTGTAGGTAACGTTACTGCTTATAAATAAAACCGTCTGTTATGTTTGATAATAGTTGGTTTTATTATGAGAATTTATTACGCCTTTTGATATGAAAAACATTTGTTATCTATAACGACAGCAGTAAAATACGCGATTGGGATTTTGGCGGTAAGTATGCTAAATTGAATGAATATGAAGAATGTTATGAGAGTGAATGAAGCGAAAGAAGTGTGTCAGGATCGTAGCAAGTGGAAATCCGTGATCTCTGCCTACCCCCATGGGAATAAGGCGTGATTTTATGTATGTATGTATGCTAAATAGAATATGTTTTTTTTTGTCGCTTCTATCGACTCTACATCTGTGTTCTTTGCGGACAATAATGTTGAGCACGTGGAAAATAGGTCAAGTTTATCCCTATATGGGTAGCACGTGTAAATTTTTCATTGCGAACCCACCCCAAGTTAGGACAGGGAGGGAGGGGGGTGTAATTGAATTATTGAATTGTGACCCAAAAATTACAATCAAGCGAGACTTTGGGTCCGCATTTGTATTTTCTTCATTTCTTTTCTTTCATTTTGACCAATGGGCTATCAGAACATTGGACGGTGTGATTGATGGTTCATTAAACATAGCGCATTCATCAAAGAGGATGTAACCAGTGCGTGACAGTCAAAGAGAAGGTTCGTTTGTTCGTATCGTGTCACTGATCTTTCGAACCAAGTGTGGTGAAAGGATTTTAAGTGCGCCTCAAGGAGGCTCTTTCTTGCACAAAGAGAAGGTGACATTAACTGGCTTGACTTGATTGTAGGCTGGATTTTTATGATATCTTTACTTGCTAACGTGATCTATTAGGTAATTTAGTAGGTAAACTTTATTTAAATAATTATTTGTCAAGTAATATCCGATTTGCCAAGATCGAGCTGACTCGCGCTCAGAGAATCGATATGTATATGGTCTGGTGGTTAATTTTAGGTACTTAGTTATGTTATATGGATAATGTAGGTACCTAACACAAACCTTGACATTTGTTGCTTGGTGGCGTGACAATATAAAATTCCCTCTGGTCCCTTCAGTACATGCATATTCCCTTTATTTTAATCTATCACACAGCACGCGAACAATTTATAATGTGTCATTTTCAGGTCATTAGGGGAAGTTCTGACATGCCAGATGGGTTCGGACGCATTTTTTCAACATTCTCCATTAATGCTAATTGAATTAAAATGTAGTTCCCGTCTTTATTATGATAATAATAATGTGTTTATTTTTTTGCAAAGTACCCTAACGTTAGTATCTTAGGTAGAAGATAATAATTGTGTGTATATCTATCTATAGTATTGTTAGTTAATTCTTATATTACTTATCATACAAAATAAAACAAAACACAACAAATAAAACAAATAAAACCAAGCTGTACTTTGTTGCTTGTTCTTCTAGGCTTGGTCGCGTGGAACTGATACCTATAGACTCGCCTAGCTTTAAGGCGTTTCAAAGTGATCCTTGTGAACTTGTGATACAACTGAATAAAGAAGTCTAGAATTTCAATTGAATAACTAATAAGTACACGCAATACCTAATAGGTAAGTACTTATCTATTACAAACATCTGCATAATAAAGTAAACATCTGTTATGCTTCACATAGATTTGGTTCCCTTAACAAAATAAGAGATAGAGCTTAATTCCTAGAGTTGGCAGTTCATTGTCTCGACATAATTACACTTGCACACAAATAGCAGCAAATAGAACAAAATAGCGAGACATTCCCAAGACGGGTCCTGATTTCAAGTCTCTGACTCACGCGCATAATCTACAGCTACACACCGTGAGTCATCGACGAGCAAGTCACTAAGCCTATACACTTGTGTCTGTAACTGCTGGCATCAGTGACATACTGCACTTGTGACGTCGACTGAATTTTTTTTATCAGATTATCTAATGTAGGAATTATTCAGTGCAGGCACTTTAACCTCGGTTGACTCGACCGTACAATACACGTGCGCCTAATTTTTTGAAATAAAACTAGCATTGAAGTATGAATTTAGAACCCGCGTAATACAATTCAATTTGAACCAGCAGCCGCCATGGTGTGAAACAGCTTGATCAAACCGCACTTTCAAACAATAACAAACTGAACTCAAACCAGCCAGTACAGCAATAACCTGGTAACCAAGACCGGTTCCAAAGACAAGTTTAACCACAGACTATAGCTATACCATAGATAACACTGCGGCAAAATAAGTGCAAGATTTGCTTGTTCTTTCCAATTTGAAAATGGAATGTGGCCACGTTTGGGTGCATGAATATTGAATGTAAGAAAGAGATCATGGTCGAGAGACCTTGATAGATTTCGCAATATCGATAAAAGTCGAAGATCAATAAATATACCGAGCTTTTAGGTAAGCATGTTACCTACCTACCCTATTCGGAACATTTAAAAGCACAACCAGTAACCTGCTTCATTCTTATATGCCAAGCGAAGAGTCTTAAAAAAGCTTCAGAGCTTACAAATTGATATGTCCTCAGCAAATATGTATCTTCGCTTATTATACCTTGTTCCATATCTAATTTAGTTAAACTTATTTGCCGGGTACTATAGATACATAGGTAATGTTGAATTGTTATGGCGATTGCAAGGCGGTGGGCGGGCGTAGGTAGGTCGATTGTAAAGTTCAAACATAATGGTTTTACCAGTCCATTTACAGACAAGATCCAGATTACTTAGACCTACTTGTTTTGTTTTTGCTTTGTTGGTAGGTATATTTATTTTAGCTCACTGGCTATTCAACTCCAATACTGATTGACTTTACTAACTTTTGCAGTGTCAATGTTTCCATTTATTCTATAACCCTTATTTTTGTTCCAAATAAAGCCTTTGATTTCATTTAATATAATACTTACATATATATTTCTTGTTACTATACCTACGCTTCACGGTTAATACCTTTAGTCCTAACATGCTTAGCGCCTTTATGAATATTAGAAAACACTTTAGTGTGAAGCTCGTTAGTTAAAGAAAGGTGAAATTATTGAAAGTTAACAGTTAGTAAATAAAAAATATCTAACAGCTAATTGCTAATGGAACAATAGTTAAATATTTCCAGACACTTTAGGTAAAACACATACTATACATCCATTGCTAGACGATAGCTCTTTTAATACTTCTTAGGTCTTTAAGAAAGCACTGGTAGCTTTCACAGATCAATCAAGTGATAAAATATTTAAAGTACCTATTGGAATGTGATTAGTTAGTCTGTGGTGAACCTTGATTGAACGTCGAATGAGTCTATTCAGTCTTCACTCGTTCTTCCCGTGCATCGTAGTGCCGGATAGATTTTGTCTTACGCTGTCATGATCTTCAAAGAATAGATTAAGGTCATGAACATTCTTAGTTTTTCATTGTAAATACAAGGCTTTTTATCGCTTCTTAGACCTTGACAACCTCTATAGCTCATACAAATGATACATCTTGCCATCAAATGTTAGTGAGTATAAGAACCTATACTTTTCTATGCATATCAGCAACGGTTCGACAGTTATGCTCGCTAACACAACGCCAATTCGTCCAAGTGGCTGCAGAAATATTTTCTTGCTCGGTAAATAATTTTCTGTACAACTTCTATAGCACTTGGTTTCCCGTCGAGCTATAAATTCACGGGTGAGGAAGCCGTGCCGCCGCCGCACTGAAGCACGACGCATCATCTTGTGACTGTCTCCGCCACAGACTAAAATAAACATCTGCATAAGTCTATTATCACCACAGACGTATGCATCATCATTCGCTCTGATAAATCCTGGACAAAGTCTTCCTCCACGTAATAACGATTTTGAGCTTTCTCCGTTCACCGATCTTCTGCGATATTCACACCCTTTCGTCTGTAGGTATATCGAATACTTCGCCATCGTTGCCTTGAAAAAGGCATGTGGCAAGAAAAGATCTAATGGTGGCAAGTTATAAAATTGTTAACTGCCTTCTTTGTGGTTTGTTTGAGCGCAGAACGCGATATTAGAGCCATTGAATAAGTTTTTTTTGTTTACAATCTTAATTTGTGAGGTTGTATCATTTGGTGGATCTCTTATGACAGTTACGGCTTTATCGTTGATAAGCGCTTTAGACAATAAATTGTCTAAGATAAGCGCAGACGTCGCTCCAAGTTTATATGATAAGGCGAATAGCCCAAGAGATCTGTAGGAACTTGTTGAAATGTCAATCATGCCGCATTTTTTTCTGCATTGCCTGAAGCTTTGCATTGAGTGAGCCGTTCTCCTGAAGCTAGGATAAGAGCACTTGTGCAAACGGACAGTGAACCGGTTGCTGTTTCCCTGTATTTGATACACAGAATAATAAGAGTACACGCTATCAGATACACGACTGGTGACGTGGATTATTTTGAGGCAGTAATCTCAAGGGGTTCAGCCCAGATATCTTACAGTCACTACTGCTAAAAGAAACGACAAAAACATATGATTATGCTCACGATCCAAATATTTTTTGGCTAAGCCCAAAAGAGAAAAAGCTTAAACAAAGAAGCTGCAGCAGTGAAAGCTGTTTTAGAATCTTGGATAACTCTGGAACGCTGTAGCCTCCTCTTATTTTTTTATAAGTACCAGGGAGAGTTAAACCAGAATTTCAAACTGACAAATTTGTAATCAGACAGTTTGCAGATTTGTGGGTAAGAGATAAAATCAGATCATGTAAGACCGAGAAGGTAGGTCCTGGTAGGTACCTATCTCTCTTTAACCGGGGTATACAAAGATAATAATAGTTATATAAAGTGAGTAGGTGTATAAGTAAAGCTTAATACGCAGCAGTCCTTTCATGGTGACATCAGCTCTTCATTAAATGAATACAATTATTTTGCTTTTAAGGATCTTCCTAGTCTTTGTATTCTGTATTTAGAAACCACAATATTGTGTGATACAAAACTTATGGTTATCCCTTTTGAAGTACTATTAGGCCATAACTAGAACGGTTGTAGCAATAAATAGTGAACATCGGCTTTTCTGATTTCGTAGAGCGCTATCTCTTTCTGACGCATACTACGCTCTATGAGCCGAAATTAGCCGATGTGCAATATTTGTTGCCTACTACTGTAGTATGTAATGTTCTTTTTCTTAAACATGCGCGGAAATATTGTCATTAATTTTGAATATAGAACACGCGAAGTATCATATTTACGTAGACTGAAAAACCAAAATCACTTCCCGGTTCCCGGCGCGTTCTCGCTCCGGCAATGTTGTATGAAACGGTGTGCTGTTTGAATTTAGAACTCTTTCATCTATCGTACACATTGCGTTCTCGTGGCTGTATAGCCACAGATGCGTTTACCTTTCGGCACAAACTGTAAAATAAAAAAAAATTGGCGGTAAAGTGGAGTTCGTTGTTATTTGGTTAATAAAAAATAAATTTATTATGTAAAAGACCCTTTTTTATTTCCTTGCATTTTTTTTAAGAAAAGTATGCCTCGGCCGAAATGGCAATTGCCTATTTCGCTGCCTCTGCAATAATGTACCTACTATTCTTCTAACTTTAGATATGAGTAAAACTGTACCTACTTCCTCACACTCATCAACATTGTCTAGGGATATTCCATTTCGAATTGATTTTCTGATTTTTCGAGACGTTGTTCCTACTTAGTTTTTATTAATAAATAATATCAAACAGTTGTAGGTATTGTTATCTGATTTTGGGCGCCATTTTTTCAATATGGTGGCGCGAGCGGCAAACGTAAGTACGAGGTGGCAAAGTTGAAATTTGGAAAGAACATAATCAAAATCTTTAAAATTGCCAATTTTCAAAACTCCCGGAAAACTTTCCAGGTAACCTCTATTTTTCCAACCAAATGACTGGATTATGTATTATTATTAATAAACAACACAAAATAAAGATATTTGCCATACCTAGTTCTCTAAAGAAATTATTTTCAGCTTTTGTAAAAATATTCAAGTGTTGAATATCCCTAGATATTGTTGGTGTGTGTATATGAAGTTGGTACCTATACGTATACCAAGTAAGTCAGAAAATAGCTCCGCAGAAAGGTGAATTTGGCGCCATAAACACAGATTTTATTGAAAGTTTAAATACCTATGAGTAGAACAAACAAACAAGAACCTAGTCTAAACTTCCTTCGTTTGCTCTAGTTTTTGTTGGAGAAAATAAACATGTTTATAATAAGGATATGGAAATCACAGAGATTATTAATTTAATGTCATTAAATGTGTTAGAAAACAGCAAGTTTTCTACATATTTTCTATAAATAACCTTATGTATATCGAGCTAAAAATAGGTACCTAGATCGTTTTCTAAATACTCTAAATCAAGATTTATACTTAAAATTCTGTATCCGTAATAAATTAAGCTGACTATAAAGTAAAGCCATCTAAGCACATCTAGGTGATCTGCTATGGCAATGGCTATTCAGTTTCAGAATAGGGTTTTGCATACATCCGCAATCTTTGACAGCGAACTACTGATAACAGGTTGTCATTGTCCGCCTTTTGATATTTTTTTTAAATTCGTTTCAAAATTCGGGTCGTTACCGTCCATAGTAAAAGATATTTCAAAAAAAAATATGCAGATATAGTTTTCTTATAAATCGAGGACGTGACTCGTTTCAACACTTTTCCCTAACTCTCGTGCTTTCAGACTTGGCCATCACCACCCTTCTCAAAAGCCATCCTATTTAGTTAGTAAGTCCAACGATAAAGTAATAGTACATTATTGCAAAGGCAGCGAAATAGGCAATTGCCATTTCGGCCGAGGCATATATAGTGCTTTTCTTAAAAAAATGCAAGGAAATAAAAAAGGGTCTTTTACATAATACATTTATTTTTTATTAACCAAATAACAACGAACTCCGCTTTACCGCCAATTTTTTATTTTATTTTACAGTTTGTGCCGAAAGTTAAACGCATCTGTGGCTATACAGCCACGAGAACGCAATGTATACGATAGATGAAAAAGATCTAAATTCAAACAGCACACCGTTTCATACAACATTGCCGGAGCGAGAACGAGCCGGGAAGTGATTTTGGTTTTTCAGTCTACGTAATTATGATACTTCGCGTGTTCTATATTCAAAAGTAATGACAATATTTCCGCGCATGTTTAAGAAAAAAAATATTGTTTTTTTTACACGATATAGACCAGCCTTTCTCTACAATCTCACCTGGTGGCAAGTGTTTGAATAATAAGCCCACGTGTATTGTTCTATACCTACATAGTATGGTAGTATAATAGCAGTCGATGACGCGTCGCTTCCGATCGCTCAGTATGCATGCTGCGCTTCTATTACCATTGACCGTCGTGCTGGCGAGTCTGGTCAACGAACTAATTGGCAAACAAAGGACGCAACATCGCTACCAAAGGTGACCATCTTTCGTACATAACCATTTAGATTATACCTTAAAAGTAGGTTGGAATACCTTGAATCATTATCACCCATCGTTATAAATTAAAAAAAATACCTGTAACACTATGATAAATATCGTTGTTTTTTTTATTCAACCAGTTAATGGAACAAGTTTTTGGCCCACCTGTTGTTAAGTAACCATCGCTATTGCCTCGTAGGTCACGCACGTCTAGAACGAGCCCTACGATGTACTGCCCTGCGTCCATCAACTTGAGGCATACAGATGTTAAGCCTCACGTGCCAGTAATTTTACCGGCACCCACACCCTTCAAATCGAAATAAGCGATGCTACTACACCCTCAGACTAGGTGGCGAAGAGACAAGAAACGGAAAAAGGCACAGGAGTTTTTGAGCTTATTCATTACAAACATACACACAAAAATACAAATCTTTCCTCTTTATAATATTACTAGCTGTGCCCGCGACTTCGTCCGCGTGGTATAGTGTCTATGGGTAGCATTTTTAATTTGCAGCGGAAGAAAACAGTAATTAAATAACAACGTCATATTCGCGTGCACGTGACACAGTCGTCTGCCCTCTTACTAAACTTAGACATATGGCGTCGTACTACGCCACACTTTCATCCCCCCCGCATTCCTCCCACTCTCCTCAACACCCCCCCACATTCCCCCCGCACTTCCCCCAGACTCCCCTCCACAATCCCCCTGTACTCCCCCCGCACCTCCCCTCCACACTCCCCCTGTACTCCCCCTGCATCCCCCCTCGCTCCTCCCCTCCACACTCCCCCTTGTACTCCCCTCCACACTCCCCCCGCACCTCCCTTCCACACTCCCCCCACACCTCCCCACCAGACTCCCCCCTGTACTCCCCTCCACACTCCCCCCGCACCTTCCCTCCAACTCCCCCCTGTAATCCCCTCCACACTCCCCCCGCACCTCCCCTCCACACTCCTCCTGTTCTCCCCTCCACACTCCCCCCTGTACTCCCACCCGCACCTCCCCTCCACACTCCCCCTGTACTCCCCTCCACACTCCCCCCTGTTCTCCCCTCCACACTCCCCCCGCACCTCCCCTCCACACTCCCCCTGTACTCCCCTCCACACTCCCCCCTGTTCTCCCCTCCACACTCCCCCCGCACCTCCCCTCCACACTCCCCCTGTACTCCCCTCCACACTCCCCCCTGTACTCCCCTCCCTCTACCCCCCCAGCACAAACTTTGAATGTCATATTTTTTTATATCAAATCAACAGACTAAAAAATAAGTTTTAAGTTTCTAGCTCTAAAAATGACGATACTTCCATACAACTTTCAACCCCTATTTTCAACCCCTTACAACCCTTTTTTTCGCAATAAAAAGTAGCCTATGTCCTTCCTCAGGCCCTCAACTATCTGTGTACCAAATTTCATTTCAATCGGTTCAGTAGTTTTGGCGTGAAAGCCAGACAGGAAGACAGACAGACAGACAGAGTTACAAACGCATTTATAATATTAATAAGGATAGTATAGAATAGTTAAGAAGATTTTCAATATTGAACATACTTCGAGCGAATAAATACATTTCATTTCATAAATGAATTAGTCATGAGCGTGTAACACGCCTCTTTGATCTCTGTAATATTTACTTCATATAATTAAACCACGAAATCTTATTTCCCTCCTTCCACCAAAGGGTCGTGATAATAACAAGAGGGTGATTAATCCATCCCATTTCACCAAATTGTAACCATAAAAGCATGGCGTATTTGGTGAGGGTTCCATTTCATTTCGCCTTCAAACAGCTGCACGCTCTGTTTTCAATTTAAATGTTAGAAACATGTTCCCAAAAAGCCTTATTGTTGAAATCGTTCTTTAGAAAAGATATGAGGTGTAAAAAAATATGATTAGGTTAGGTAGGTAAGTTTACTGATTTGTTCGGCTTTTATAACTATCGTTCACGGATTGCTAATCGACAGTTACAATATTACACTGGTGAGCACTCACACAGACTCAAAACCAGAGCCAGAGACAGAGCCAGATAGAGCTGGTGGTAGGCCCTTAGTAAAAGTAAGAGGTGTATTTAAATACACCGAGTTTGAAACAGGAAGTAAATAGTTTAATTGCTCAATAAAAATTGCAAGTATTCATAAAATTACGATCTCTTGTTATTAAATATCGAAAGTCATTTGCGAATTATGTATAAATCGTATACAGTCTATACCTTAAAATAACAAATAATTAAGTACAAAATATATTCATTTACTTACCTGAATCTATGTATAATAAATTAAAAGCTATTAAATATAAAATGAGTTTAATAATGGTACAAAATTAAAATCCTTACACATCGAATCGAATCTTAGTCCTGTAAAAAGTAAATGCATGTTTTTTTTAATGTGGTCTAACATATTGTCCAGCTGATATAAAGCACGTCCTCCGGAGACGTGCCCTACCCTAAGTGTCATTACACTGCGGTAACTCTCTTGTCAGCCCTATACTGCCATTTTCTTCTCTGCCGACACGCTCGCTAGTTTTTTTTAATGCAAATGATAGACAAACGCTCTTACGGCAAACGGTCACCGTCGCCCATAGACACCAACAACACCAAAGGTACTGTCGTTGCGTTGCCTACCCTGAAAGAACTTTTTTTTTAAATTCAATTCCCGTGCGCGTACCTTGCTTGATTACTGTTTTCCTCTTTCCTTCTTGTTCATGCCCTTATCCCACTCTATGTGGGGTCACAACATGTTCTCCTCTATAAGCCGTCATCTCTGTATTCACTTCTTTCTTATCCATGTCATCTTTCACACTGTTCATCCATATTTTCTTTGGCCTACCTCCACCCAAATATTCATCTACATTCATACTCATCATTCTCTTAGTCACATGACTACTTGACCTTGCTTAATTGCTGTTGTGAGCCTTTATTTCCTTTCATTTTCGAGATTTATATATATTTAATTATAATTGGAAGAAACGGGTATTTATCGCGATTAGTTATTAGTAGCATAACGATCGCGTTAATTTAAAAAGTGCTGTTATAATATACAATATTATTTAAATGACCAACGACTCTACTGGCCTTTCAGCTCAGTTGGTAGGAGCTCTGCCTTCTGCGCCGGAGGCCGTGGGTTCGATCCCCACCGAGAACAAATATTTGTGTGGGGAATGCAGATGTTTGTTCTCTGTCTGGGTGTTAAATTTTGTTCCAAGTATGTATTTACTAAAAAAAATGTATGTAAGTCTTATATCAGCCATCTAGTTCCCGTAGTACAAGCTCTGCTAAGTTTGGGGCTAGATAGTATTGTGTAAATAGTCAACAAAATTTAAAGTATAGTTACATAAGGATTATAAATTCGCTCGAATTTAAATTCATAGTGGAGGGTGATAATTTAAAACGGCCCATAAATTCCCTATTAAAGATTAGATAATCTGGCCTGACGATCCAATAAATAACCGTAGACGAATACTTTCCCTTTCTTAGTAGTAGGTATCTATAAGTTAAGTATAAGTTTATCTAATCCTTTTGGTCAAATATACCAATATGTGCGTAAGAATTAAATAACCTTTCAGTAATCCACTATTTTTTGTTCACACTTTTTCTGCATTCATCTTTTTAACCGACTTCAATAAAAAAAAAGAGGCAAAAACACTATAAAATCATTAAAAAGTAAACAAAAAAAGGTGGTTCTCAATTGGATTGTATTTTTTATTATATAAAAGAAGAGGAGGTTTTTTTATGTTTATTATCGCATAACATCGAACCGATTAAAAAACATATCTGAAAGTATTACACTTTCAGATTGGTCCCATATTATCATTTATCAATTTTATCAAAATTGGTTCAGCAGTTTGACCATGAAGTCGGTTTCTCAAGTTTTTTAAACTTCGTCTCAATTCGTGAAAACCTGATTTCTTATCTTCCTTATACTTGTTTTTTGTGCTGTTGGCTTTCCTATAAATAAATAACCTAAATGTTTTTTTATGAATACAGTGTTTAATGGGCGATAGCTATGCGCCATGGGACCATAGGACGTGAGTTTATTTAAATTTCAGCATATTGTAATGTTGAAATCTTCGTTTTAGCACAGATAAGATAATACTATACTAGTAGTTTATATAGTATAACTAGTTTTAGTTATAAATTTAAATAGTATACTTACCTACTTAATATTTCACTCAAAGTGAACCTCCTTGTGAACGAATTTAATTTATAGACTTGTAGTGGTACGGCTTTTGAGTTTCCAAGGAGTCGCACAGAACCGCACAAACTGGTTTTTTCTTAGGCTAGATAATATTTTTCCCGCTTTTAAACCAAGCCTAGGCTGTCTCCCAACTGCAAGCTTTCTCTGAGTCAAATTTCATCAAGATCTGTTCAGCGGCCTAGTGGTAGCAGCCAAGCCTTCTGATTTTAAGGTCGTGGTTTCGAATCCAGTCTTGTACCAATGAGTTTTCTGCCCAAAAATGTATGTACACAATGTCAGTGCTCTCAAACGGTGAAGGAAAACATCGGCATGTCGTAGAATCTAAAAAGTTCGAAAACATGTTTCGGGCACGAAAGGAGCTTCTTTGAGGCGCACCGTAAATCCTTTCACCACACTTGGTTGCACCAGTGACACGATAAGAAGAAGAAGTTCAGCGGTTTAGATATAAATACTACCACAGGTTTTCCCTATTAACTACAACATGAATAGCTTCAAAAAAAACGTTAAAAAACTCCTCCAGGGTAAGCATGACAGCACCCTTAGTGTTGTTGGTAAGTCACCATTGGGTCATCTAGAACATTGCTGCCAGCAACCCAAAGTCCTTCTCCGCTATTTTAAGGAGTTGGGCTGGCTGGGGTAAGGGTTAGCAGGGGGACAATGCACAATACACCCCATCGCGGGACGTCAGTGCAGATCTTATTCCCCCAACACAATTAGAATTAGAATTAGAAGCATGACAGCACCCTTAGTGTTGTTGGTGTCAATGGGCGCCGGTGACCGCTTACCATCTGATGAGCAGTAAGCTCGTTTGTTTATCTTTTACATAAAAAAATAAAAATAAATACGTAACAAACAAATGAACACACTTTCACAATTTTATGTTATTGTGTATAAATACGGTGAGCAGTAAGCAGAAACCTAATTGAAATAGCTGACACTGTACTAACTATTGCTTACCTGAGCAAAGCAAAATTTTTGCTGCTAATTAACCTACATTTCGGACGCTTTCAATTTATTTACCTCAGCAATTGTTCTTTGTAAGAACAATTTCATTTCATAAGTGTTTCATAAATGCATTACATTATTCTGGGTGTCAAACAGATAACTAGTTGTTTTTGGGAACTTACAAAAAAACATGGGTCTAATACATACATTTTGAAGGAAATTGAAGAATCTATCTTCTTTTAGACGGGACTAAACACTTTTAGGGGTTTAGCTATTAGAATCATGAGACGACCTTCAAATAAACATGTCTGTAACCGGAATTTACGCATTTTTTAGTGCACTTACACACGTTTGACTGAAAAAAAGCTTCAAGAGTCATTATTGTTCTGACAGGGAACAATTCAACAAATCGTTTCATTTAATAAAAAATGCATTCCAATTTCGAACAGGAGCTACAGCGCCCAGATCAGATCACCTTTCAATAAAAACATCTAAAAGCTTTCAAAATACTCACAGGAAAAAGAAATCCAGCTATTTTGTGTGATATTAGCACAGCACGTTTTTTATTTCACTCGCGGACGCACGCTCTGCGCGGAGGTTCGGAGAGGACTGAGAAGCCCTCTCTGAGTGGAGGCGAGAGGGGCTTTACCTCTTTACTGAGGTTGTCACTCCCGCGATGCTTACTTAGCTTGCGGGCACATTGCTGGCTCCCTCCCTTAGACAGCGGAACGCAAGCGTGAAGGGTTGAAATGATAAACAAGACCAAACTCCTGAAATAAGTGAAGAATACCGAGATCCTTGTACCGTTATTTTGTCTCATTTATTATTTATTTATTCCGACTAAGCTGTCAGGATGGTATAGGTGCTGGGCAAGCCTATTTCATCTAAAATCCTGTCCCAGGCACTATAGCGTCCTGCGAATAGGGTAATCACCAGTTGCCCCTGACGCTATATAAAATCACCTACAATAGATGCAAAGGCCTGTTTACTTTTTTATTTTGTCTCATAGATGAATACAAATATGTGTAAGGTTTCGCTCATATAAAAGTCTTGCGGTAAAGTGATTTATCCTAGTATGCCTGCAATGTATAGCGTACAATACGATAATGCCGCGACAGGTAACATCATTTCAGCGTAACGGAGGCTGCAGTGGAACACAGTGTGATTACAAGCGTAGGACATCTTCGACAATTAAAATTAAAGGTTTTGCAGTTTTGGCGCCATCTTTTTAGGACCTAAGACATAGGCAATCTGTAGAAGACTGTGGATGGTGAAGGCTGAAAACTGTTCTTCCTTCCTTCCGTTATTTATTTAATTCATTAAAATTTCCTGTTTTATCAGGCTATTTTCAGTAGTGAACTTTTCAGATTGATGATAATAATTCAAAATGAAAATGAAAAGACGAAGTCACCGCCCAACGTCAGGTAGGCTGCTTGTTACCTTTTCTCATAAAAAATACTTGTCAAATAATTATAACAAAAAATGCTGTAATTAATTGTAAAAAAATCTTCGAGATAGTAGCGTAGCAGTGCTACGGCGTAGCGCCGCTCTGTGTAGAGGTCGGCGACACGATTCGGACGAACGATGCACAGCACATCTCTTACCTAATGATATAATATTCAAACTGATATCTCTCGAAGTGATTGTAGTAATGCTGGGTGGTACATACAGCTTAGAAAAATTGGAAATGTGGGTGTATGTGGGGAATGGCGAGCAATTATTTTGCCTGTGCTGTGGTTGAAAACCTGGCATATTACACACAAATATAGCTCGTATCCATGCACTGATTATTTTAATATTATATTAATTTATTTATTCATATTACGCAGTCATTATGCTTATGAACATCTTAGCTTAGGAACCGCGATATATATACCCTTCCTCCAACTTAAATCTTAACAAAACTCGTTAGAAAAACCTGCATTTACGTATCTACATTGAATAAACAGTTTGACAGTTAGTTATGCTCTGAAAAACATAATATGCGCCGATAAGTTCAAGTTCTTTGGAAAATCTAAGCTCGCTCCGCTCACTCGACTAGGAACTACTTAGGTAAGTACAATACAATAAAACATTTATACCCATTTTTGTATACGTAATACCAAACGAACGAAAGAACTACACGAAAATAAAATGACAGTGGGCAAGCTTTACGAAACAATTGCAACAAAGTCTGATAAAATAACAGTAGCATTGCTGACGCAACAATTTCATTATTATTATCGCGCATTGGTACAAGTGGAGTCTAGTTAGTATAATAAACTGACTTACTTTTACCTGTAATTAGGCCTGTGGGTAAACTACTTTTAATTAGTTTTATTATTTTTTTACAGCAATCATATAGGTAGTTCGATTTTTACTCGGAAACTGGAATTAAAAATATTTTTATTTTATTTAATAGGTAAATTAATTTTCCTTGGTTTGCACTTAAACGTGGAAGAGTTTGCTAACCTAATTTCAGATATATTTTCACAATTACAGTATTAAGTTAATGGTACACTCTAAGCGTTAGTCGTAATAACGCAATCTGTATATAACAAAACCATCATCATTTTCTTGTCTTTATACCACTTCATATGGGGTCGGCACAACAGCTTTTCGATCTCCACTCTCCTCTATTAGCCATTATTTCAGCAATCACTCCTTTCTTACCCATGTCATTCTTCACACAATCCATCCATCTTTTCTTTGGCCTACCTCTACTTCCATACCCATCCACATTCATATGTCTGACAGAGACACTCTTCTTGGCACTCTTCTCTCTCTTCTCTTCTTGACTGACACTCTTCTCGGAACCACAAGGAAATAAAAAAATACACCTAAACTGAGCACCTTCTCCTATTTTTTAACCCTACAGAAACCCCATTGTTGACAATCCGGGGCAGTCGAATCCAGAAATCTATCTAACTAACCAACTTGTACTAAATACTGTTTTCAAATTGAAAACAAAAAATCTAAAGATTGCAATCGCTTACTCATTCTATTGTGTTCTGTTCTGTAAGTCAGGATAAGCAGATAATTTAAAAATGCACGAACCGATAAGGAAAACTGAACCAATAGAATTTTGCAAGCGCTCTACTATTCAAGATCTGGGAAGGTTCTGTTTCTATGTACAGAGTCTGTGATTTTAGCATGATAGTGTGCTATGAGTAATGCTAAAGATTTTGAATTGGTAATTACTGGTAATAACTGGTATTGCAGGAGTCTATAGGCTACGGTAACCTCTTGCTTCTCATCAAGTGGGCCGTATGCTTGTTTGTTTACTATGTTGTATATAAAAAAAACCCTACGGACATTTTCAAGACTCTTAGTAGAGTCTAAATATATTAAATAATACAAAGTGTTCTAGAATAATAAACCACAGAGTACTGAAGTTCTGTGTTACGTGGAATAGACATAGACTGTCTCCAAGTGAATTTTGTTTATTCTCAGTCATCAACTTAGCTTTTTTTTTATCCCAACCTCAGTAAGTTGCCTAAACAAATGTTATGTAAGTAGCCACCTAAAACTAAATTAATTGTCCAACTATTATTATTATTAGTGTATAATATAGGTTAAGTACTAAATATAGGTGTATACTTATAACATTTTCATAGCATAAGAGCAACTAACATGTGGTTAAATAAATTTATTATTTTTATTAAATATAACTTTATTTACGCAAAGAAACTTCCAATTAAAAAAATATTTACAAATTGTACGAAATACACAAGAAACAGTTGAGCTATCTGTATACCGTTACAAGCGATCTAGAGATAGCTCAACTGATCCAAATCAGTACCAGACGGAAGCGTCCCCAAGATGCTGATATTATCTCATACAGTTAAACAAGAATGAATAAAATTCACCTTCACCCACACTGGGCTTTTCTTGGTGCTTGATTTACTCACCCAAATAGACAAAACAACTGGTCTGCCAGTCTATATGCTCTCGTTTGACCTTGAGGCGTGGAGAACGCGAAACGAATTCTTCCGTCATAGATGAAGTCAGCTGTTTAAACCTAAGTGTTGTTGAATCTTGAAAATAATAAAACTTTAGATATACCTTTACTAAAAATAAGCTACTACTACTACTTTCCATCCTAGGGTTGCCTGGAAGAAATCGTTTTCAGCGATAAAGCCGTCCATTGTAATTTATCTAGTTACGCTTAGTTACTGTGATGTATCCTTATGCACAATTAAGTGTTAGCTATCTATATATCTATCTAGCTACCAACTTCTCTCGTACCTACACTGGTATAGAAATGACATTATCATTCTTTTGATGGTCGTGAAGGGAAGGGGAAGACCTAGGCGCATGTATCTCGATCAGATCGCAGACGTTTTAGAGAAAGGCCAGATATGAGTACCCTAAACCGACGAGCATGTATGAAGAATGTTATGCGAGTGAATGAAGCGAAAGAGTGTGTCAGGATCGTAGCAAGTTAAAATCCGTGATATCTGCCTACCCCCATGGGAATACAATACAACAATACAATACAATATGAAAATATGAATGAGGCGTGGTTTTATGAATGTCTGATTGTCGTGAATATGACTTTTTTTCAAAATAATAAGAAACATGAACGAAATGTAGCGACCCAAAACGGTATCTTTTGGAAATAGCGCGATCGTACTTTACAAAGTTCATACAAGATTTAACTGGTTTTCTAACCCCTAAATGGGTTTAACAAGTACATACTTCGTTTGTCACACATAAACTACAGTAGGCCTGTAAGGCCACAAGCTCTGTCTGGCTCTGTCTCTGTCTCTGGTTTGAGTTAGTGTGATTGTTGACTAAATAAATCCAACGTCGAAACGTCACACAGACCCAGTATAATACACTGGTGAGCACTCACACAGACTCAAAACCAGAGCCAGAAACAGAGCCAGAGAGAGCTTGTGGTAGGCCTATCGTTTATTCTCAGTTAATGTGACATTTTTACTATAACCCAATGGGCCGGGTGTGTACCTACTGCGTAAACCAGGGTAGGACAGGCCAAGACAGCAGGGTTTATGGCCTGCGGTATGACATTTTTACGTGCTCAGGGTCGCTAAATAACTTTGCTGTACCGCCCTTACCCTCCCTTGCTTCGACCATAAATACGTCAGCGATCGGTCAACCAAAAACATCGACGACCGACACAGAATCGTTAAAATAATCTTCTTATATTTATAAAAGTCGTGTTAGTTACACTATTTATAACTCAAGAACGGCGGAACCAATTTGGCAGAAAATTAGTGGGGAGGTAGCTTAGAACCGGGAGAAGGACATAGGATACTTTTTATCCCGAAAAAACAACGGGAACGGGGTGTTACGGGAACGGGCGAGCGAAGCCGCGGGCGGCCACTAGTATAAAATAAAATGAATATTGTAGACAATCCACATATCTGGACCCAAACTAAGCAGAGCTTGTTACGATGGGAACCAGAAAGTTGATAGAATACTTATAAACTTGTTTTTGTACATCTATAGGTACTTTTAATATTAAATAGCTGAAGAGTTTGATTGTTTGTTTGGTTGAACGCGCTAATCTCGGGAATTGCTGGTCTGAAAAGAAAAAATATTTTTGTGTTGGATAGTCCATATATCGAGGAAGGCTAAGACTATGTGTATATTTTTTTCTACTAACTACCCGTGCGAAGCTGGGGATGGATCGCTAGTCTTAGAATACAATATACCACCCAGGCCAAGAACAAACATCTGTGTCACAACATAAACATTTTGTTCTCGGTGGAGATCAAATTAATCTATCACGCCCTCCAGGCAGAGCATCTACCAACTCAGCTGCGAGGACTATAAAAAAACAGACTAAATGAATTATTAGATTGATAACTCCATCACTGAGATGAGACTCTAATTATACACCTTTTAGAAATGTTTTAATAGAATAGGTACCGAAAAACAGTTCTATATTTTTTTTTATATTTTTTGCTACTCGTACATGCACCCCGTATGTCGCCCCCTATCAAATATTATAATCGATGTTAACTCAATTATAGGACGGACAACATTTACTAGCGGGGCTGGAGAATGAATTTTATCGATCGCTTGCCATAAGACATCAACTACTTGCTATTACACAGGGCGTCCCCATCATGAGCATCATCAGCCCGAGGAAACTTTCAATTTTATTCTATCGAGACAATTTTAGGGAATCGTGTTTTCAATAGGACAAAAAAAAAACAGGCCTTTGCATCTAATGTTTATATAGCGTCAGGGGCAACTGGTGATTACACAAGCCCTATTTGTAGGACGCTATAGTGCCTGGGACAGGATTTTAGATGGAATAGGCTTGCCCAGCACCTATATACCATCCTGACAGCTCAGTCGGCCAAATTCACAGGAAAGACATGGTCAATACGTGCGGAGCTGACTAAGCCGCGGGATACAATAGGACAACGCGAGCAAACTTAACATTAACTTTAACATTACGAATTGAACACAAAGTAAATGTATTAGTATGTAAACCATGATAATGGATCGTCTGCAGACCACTGCCAGCCTTAATCATATTGATTGGCCTCTCAGCTCAGTTGGTCAGTTGCTCTACCTTCTGCGCCGGAGGTCGTGGGTTCGCTGTCTTAGTTGACTCTGTAATTCTGTCAGAATTGTATGAAGGTTCAAGTGCATTATGTGATATCCTGATGTGAATGAAAGTGTCTCCGATGGTTTAAAGAAAAACGCCATCCTTTCCTTCAAAGCCTTGTCTTGTCTATTGGATGACTTGCATAAACATTATTTTATAAAATTGACCAAAGGAACAGATGCCATTTAGAGAAGTTGAAGTTATTTACAGTATCCAGCTACCGGTCTTACTCTTATCATCGGATTCGTTTTCTGTCATTTTGGGAAGTCACATAGCCTTTTGATTTTAATTGTTTTTCTGGTGTTATTTTGAGTTCTGTTGTGTAATTTCTGAGGTATTTTAACCAACAAAACTTGAGGTCTTAGCTCAAAGTGTTGTTGGAATTAAAGTGTACCTATGTGATATTCTGATTTGATCGAAAATGTTTCAGATGGTTTTGGAAAAAACGGCCATCTTTTGTTTCCAAAGCCAATTAGGGTAGAGCCGACTTGTCTATGACTGACTTGACTTGACGAAATAGTACATTGTTACCTGAGTGTTGAAAGTCACGTTTTTTGAGTCCCGAGACGGGTTGGGCGCCAGAGCGTAGCGAGGGCGCCAATGGAGCTTGAGGGACTTAAAAGACTTTCATCCGAGGTAAACACTGTGCTTTTCATTACGAATACAAGGAAAGTAAAAATAAAATCATGAATGAAAAATTTGTGAAAATGAAGATTGAATTGCCGCCTTCCCGGTTTTTTTTTTCTTTTTCTCTGGCGGGCCTTCGGCTACGGCTCGCCAGCATTATTCAGCCATTATTTTCATTTTCATAATTTAAAAAATGGTAAATTGTTTGCTCAAATTTATGTTATTTTAAATAAATAGTTGAAGCTATATATTAATCAAGTAATTTAGAAGATATATTATTTATTTAATACTATCTTTATGTTATTAAAATTTAAATTTAACACTGCGCTCTAATTAGACTTTTTAAACTTCTTACCGTTGTAATGGGTTTCCAACCTACTTGCTGAATAAAAAGTTGGAATTTGGTTCAACGACCTCCTTGGAGTTAGAAAGACCTTAGAAAGTTGGAACATGGTTGAATAAAATAGAACCTACTTTCAGAGTATGAGTAATAGAGTGAAAATAATGGCTGAATAATGCTGGCGAGCCGTAGCCGAAGGCCCGCCAGAGAAAAAGAAAAAAAAAACCCGGGAAGGCGGCAATTCAAATTTCATTTTCACAAATTTTTCTTTCATGTTTTTATTTTTACTTTCCTTGTATTCGTAATGAAAAGCACAGTGTTTACCTCGGGTGAAAGTCTTTTAAGTCCCTCAAGCTCCATTGGTGCCCTCGCTTACGCTCTGGCG
The DNA here is from genome assembly GCA_947578465.1 of Thera obeliscata. Taxonomy (NCBI): domain Eukaryota; kingdom Metazoa; phylum Arthropoda; class Insecta; order Lepidoptera; family Geometridae; genus Thera; species Thera obeliscata. The sequence continues at coordinate 11,973,051 of OX387912.1, read as the reverse complement.
CCAAACCCGTCTCGGGACTCAAAAAACGTGACTTTCAACACTCAGGTAACAATGTACTATTCATCTATGTAATATATCATCATTAACCTCATTAAACAACTTACTCGACACTGGCAAAATTGACCCGAAATGGACAGATCCCATTAATTAAGAAGAAGAAGAAGAACTCATAATCATCATCTTTGTAGGTGCCAAGTAAATGAGCGCTGTTTCTCCTCTTACAAACAACTTGGATGTCGATATAGACACCATGTGGTTAAAAGTAGAGTAGCTATCGCATGAATTGCTCGTTACCCATGGGCAATGGCAATAGCCTAGGGAAGGGTCGATACGATATTATAGAAATGCGAGTTGATCGCTTTTTGATAGGATAACATTTGGGGGTGTAAGGTCAGATAGGGGCGCGATAGAGCGTTGTTGGGAATGTTTCCTTGAAAACTTTTGAGTAAGTTCACTATTGTTGTTTTGTGTGTGTTTACAAAAAAAACTTGGTTCTTGCATCCATAAAGAAAACAGGCCGTCATAGGCAACTGGTGATTACTCAAGCCCTACTTGCGAGACGCCTGGGACAGGATTTTAGATGGAATAGGCTTGCCCAGCACCTATACATCCTGACAGCTTAGTCGGCCTAATCGACAAGAAAGACATGGTCAATACGTGCAAAGCTGACTAAGTCTTGGGTTTCCTCACAATGTTTTCCTTCACCGTTTGAGAGCACTAGCATTTAGTGCATCCATTACCATCCATTATTTTGTGTGTTTACATTTTTGCCAGCCGGTAAAGCAAACAGTAACGTGTCAAGCAACGCCCCTATATTGGTGATGGTAACCAGTCAACATCAGGTGACTTGTACGAACAGCATGTGGAATATAAAGTCTTTCGAGACGATTTTAATATTTGGTATTCCTAGTTCCACTTAAGTAAGTAAGTAGTAAGTAGTTAGTAAGTAGTGTTACGACGAAAACTCTTCATTGATTATAGCTACAACTCTGTTTTACTTTAATAAACTGCAGACAATACAACTACGCATAGCGACGCCATATCTCCTTCCTCTTCTTCTTTTTTTTCTCCTAGAGACGTAACTTCTTGCTTGATCCGAATAGAGATGTCCTATTCCCAAAACTGGTTAACAGTAGTATTTTATTTTATTTATTTCATAACAACAAACAGTTAAAGTTAGTGTTAGTAACATAAGTTGATAATTAGCCAACGGCGTAAATAATAGGGCAATACTCGTAGGTAGATAGAACTTTCCTACAAAGTGTTGCGAGTTCTTTTTATATTTACACTACTTACATAGAAAAAGCAAACAAATAAACTTACAAATAAACAAATATTTACAAAATACACAAGAAACAGTTGAGCTATCTGCAGACCGTTACAAACAATCTTGAGATACCTACACACCGCAACTATTAAAAGTTAAGCTCTACTAGCTTTTAAATAGGTGGTTATGTAAGCGTGTACACTATAGGGATATAGTGTGTTCCATCTTGGTCTAACACTTCTTAGTCTTACCAACCACTTGGGTAATCATTAAATACAAAGTTTCCGTAGGGGAGATGCATCCATCATCTCTACATTTTATTTCCTTAGACTAGACAGGCGTCTGTCGCCACCGGATATCCAGGGTAGACTCGTACAAATGTTGACACTTTCCTTTATCACCCCATTTTACATAAAACTACCCTCACCCTCTATTTCTTTTAAGTCTACGAACTCTATTTCTGTAGCGTAAAGTTCAAATTGTATTTTTAGGGTGCAGTTTTATTGTGGTGCTTATTATTAGGGGGTGGTTGAGAAAACAAAGCTGTTTTGTTTATAAAGAGCGGTTTCGTCTGTGCCTAAAGTAAATATAAGGGCGAAATCGGGATTGATAAGGGTAGCGGGTCACAGCTTGGGGCTATATTTCAATGTCTCGTAGTAAACTAAGGATATTTATCTGAATAGTGACTTATGTGCGTACAGGAAGATAAATTATAATATGCTAAAGAACCACTCAAACTCAGGTGGGTTCATTTGGGAAAAATCTGTGGCACAGCTGACGAATCCTCGGCTGAGACACAGTTGGTGTGAGTTCGGTTCTTATTACAGGACGTAAGGCATGGGTATTAATGAAATACCTACTTATAAAATAATTTATTTTGCGTCAACTTCAAATTAAAAGGTACAGTTCAACTATAATGAAATGACGGCAATTGAGAACCTCCTCTTTTTTATTTGAAGTTGGTTATAAATGTAAATATTAATATATTTTAGGTTCAAGAAACAAGGTCCTTGAGCATGAAGGTGCCTTCCTGAATTGAATTTAACACCAATTAGTTATGAAGATATCCGTAAAATATCCGTGACGCTTGTATTGTACCTAGAATGTTTAAATTGTGACAATGTTACGTTTTGTTCATTTGTTACTGTGGCATCTTTAGTGAAGATGCGTGTTTGTGGACTATTGGTGTTTGCGGTGTTCGTTTTGGTGAGAAACTAAAAATGTTAGAAACTCAAACTAAAACTTGTCTGTATTCAGTTTAATTGCAAGAATCACTTTGAAACGTCTTAAAGCTAGGTGAATATTATATAGGTGCCAGTTCCACGCGACCTAGAACTTACCTATTTAGTTTTCCTTTAGCAGGGTTGTACAAACATTTGTTCGTTTTGGTGAGAAACTAAAAATGTTAGCTCTTACCTATTTAGTTTTCTTTTAGTAGGGTTGTAAAAAGATTACCGGTATTGTTGTATGACCATTTATTGTTTTACTCTATTTCAGGACCTTGGAAGGGAAACAGAAGGTGAGCCTATTAACTAGGTACCTAAATTGGTGTAAAATATGAAATATAAAGTCATCATCATCAGAAGAAGTCCACAGCTGGGGCAAAATGTCCTATACATTTCCAGGAAGAACGACTCTGAGCCCTCTTCATGCACCCGGCATTCCATACGGCATCCTACGTAGCGTCTTTCGGCTCGTGGTGGCCATTCGAGAGAGTTTTTGGGGTTATGTAGTAATAAGGTCGATTTACATCAAACGAGCGAATGCTCATTCTTGTGTTCGTTTGATGTAAATCGACCTTTAGGGTAAGCGCACAGAGAGGAGCGCGATTTTAATAGGACACTCGAAAATCAACTATAAACGTGCATGCCTGACAAAAAATACTCGCCCGTCCACGATCCGTCAGATCAGATCCATATAATATGCACTTTAATAGGTACTTTAATTTTAAAGTTGATTTTCGAGTGCATTAATTCGCAAATCCTCTCCGCTGCGCTCTCTTTCTCTCTCTGTCTGCGCTGACCCTTATTTATTTTTTACAGTGTTTGCGTCGCCAGCCCCCGCTGCAGATCCATGTAATTACTTCAACGTTCGCCCGCGTAATTTAATCGCCACCACGGAGCCTCCCAAAACTGAGGAGCAGAAGATTTCGGATAAAAGGAAAGAGATGATCGAGGTGTATAGGAAAGGTTAGTACCTACTTACTTATTGCCTTTTGATTCTTCATCACAGAACACATTATAGAAAAAAGTGTAATGTGCCCGAAAAAAAATGTTTTGAGAATAAATGTGTGAGAAATTGTCGGTCCTTCGGGGCCCCCTGATGGGGGGCCCCGTGTGCCCTTATAGTAAAGACGGTATGGATTATACCTTCTCAAAAATTCTTCATCGTCACTGTCAAAACTCATTTATTCTTCGACTTCAACTTCATAATAATAGTTACCGCACAACTCTATCATTAGTAAACAGATTAAATAAAAGAAATCGTAGTTGGTCCTGCATAAATTTCGTCAAAATCGGTCAGCAGTAAAAGGAGTCGGTTTTTCAAACTTTTTAAATTAATTATGTACTTAAAAATCCCTTTCTCTTTTACGAATCTAAATTTCTGATCAAAAATTTTTTTTTGTTACAGTTTTCCTAACATGGTGTAAGTACCTTATCTACTTGTATCTTCAGCTTTGAAGAATGTAAAATAAATTTAAAAAAAAGAGAAAAATCTGATAAATGGCTCGGTTTCACTACGGCCAAAAAGGTCGCTACACAAGATCAATATCATACAAAACGAACTTACTGTAGGATCTGGGAACTTGAGGATATGAAAGACCATAACGGAACGTAAGTGAGATGTGTGAAATGGAACGTAGTGTGAACGGCTGAATTTGTGAAATCGGGATTCGTTTTCTGTCATTTTGGGAAGTCACATAGCTTTTTCATTTTAATTGTTTTTCTAGTGTTATTTTGAGTTTTGTTGTGTAATTACGGTGGTATTTTAACCAACATTACCTACTTGAGGTCTTAGCTCAAAGTGTTAGCAGTTGGAATGAAAGAGTATTCTGATTTGATCGAAAAGGTTTCTGATGGTTTTGAAAACAAACTACCATCCCTGCTACCATCATTTTGTTTTCAAAGCCAAGTAGGACCGACTTGTCTATGACTGACTTGACTTGACGAAAAAGTATTGTATTTAGGTAATATATCCTCATTCGACACTGGCGGAATTGATCCGAAATGGAGAGATTCCATTAAATACAGAAGAAAGAAAGACATCCTTTCATACTTGATCTCATTGTTTTCGAGAATGTATAATAGGGTAGTCGCTCGTCAGAAACTATTAAGTGGGTGATAGACGTACGAGCAAGTACGCGTGCTTATATGGCTCGCAGACCTTTTTCGCTTGTGTGTCACCGTAAGTTCGCGTACTTTCAATACATTACTTTCGATACATTAGGTCGGCGAGCCATAAGTACGCGTACTTGCTCGTACGTCTATCACCCACTTAAGACCACTAGAACTCCACTAACTTTTGAACTTTCCGAGCAGTTGAAGAACCCACTACGCCTAAGGAGCCTGAGCAACCGTCACCCAAAACTGCGAACCTGAATTCATTCCTCAACGCGTACGTTGATTTAATTAATAAATTCATCAACATGTTTCAATAACCTATTGTAAAAACTTTTTTAACTAACCTGAAGATTTTTTAGGAATTCAAATAAAAAAATGATATAATTTTATATTAATTTATTCACTCATTTCTAACATAAAATGAGAAACTCAAACGCCTAGATTCGTTGTACAATATTAGTTGAATTTCTTACAAAATGTACTCTAAGGCAGCCAAAACTGTACAACCAACCTTTATAACACCCACACACAGTGCGAGTAAAACAACATTAAATTCGTACATTCGAGGGGAAAATGCTACATTCATAACCTACACCTGACGAACAGAAATTAACAAAAAACAATAAAACTACGACTAAAAGTGACATTAAACACCGTACTCAAAAACCCTGTGAAGGGGGTAGTCAGAGACACGTCCTAACATGACATTTGACACGTGCTTACAGTTTTAAGTAATCACGAGACTGAATACTACTTACTACCTACAAAAAGATACTAATAAAGTCGGTCGGCTAAGCTTACAAATGCAGAATTTTCAACCTCGATGGCACACAAAACTGAGCTCTATTATACCCATCTACACATAATACAAAATCAGTCGCCGACGTAATAAATTAAAATTGCACACTACTCGTCGGAACTTGGAATATTTCGAGCTTAGCGCCTGGCTAGAGGACTGGATACAACTGCCGCGTTGTCGCATTAAAACTTAGTTGTCTCGGCAACGTACTGCCGCACACACGTACAAACGTACACACACACACGTACAGGCACGTACGTAAGTCTTTGCACACGCACACTGCTTACAGCTCGTCGTGCTCCTCCTAAGAACAAAGAAACACCAAATTAGACATGTATTAATAACCTCGAATGTTCATGACAAAATAATTGCGCGTCAAAAAGAACTGGAAACGAAGAAATAATGACAATGTAATTACAAGTGATGTTGTATCTTGCTAAAGGACTCCTGTGCCCGAAGTCGGAGTTTTGCTACCACATTTCGTCTAAGAAATGTTGTTTTCGTTTCGTCTATTTGTCTTTCTCTATTGTATTGAGAAAAGTTGAGACAGCAAAAATACGTGACGTAAACGATCGAAACGTGTTTTTTTCTCATCATTTTTCCATACAAAAGAGAGAGACACGTGCTCACACGAAAACAACATTTGGTAGGCGAAATGTGGTAGCAAAACTCCGACTCTGGGTAATCTTTCCGCAATTGGACGCAAGAGCGGGTTTTTGCTCGTCAGGATGTATTGGCTATAACTGTAACCAGCCTAACTCCTCCCAAAAGCGCAGAAGTTTCCTGGGGGCTTCAAAGGCTTGGAGGAGTTGTCCAGGATTTCCTGTCGTTAGTTACTACACTCTCGCATTCCATGACTACGTGGGCAGCTGATTATTTTTCGCATAGACATTCGCTACAGAGTGGAATGTCTAAGTGTGTTTCGAAGCGATGTGATAGGTACATGAACGCAGCGTTCTATGTTCTAGCCCCTAAGTTAGGACTACAGGAACCAGACAGGAGGTACTTGTACCTAAGTATATACTAGAGCTTTGTAAATTGCCACGCCAAATCAAGACTTGTGACTATAAATCATAATGATATGGCCCACACTGGAACTTCACTGCTATTACTTTTGAGTTGTAAAAGGATCATATAAAAAACGGTAGAAACAAAGCCGTAGTTTGTTGTCTTCTAGGCTTGGTCGCGTGGAACTGGCACCTAGACTCACCTAGCTTTAAGACGTTTCAAAGTGATTCTTGCGATTCTACTGAATAAATACACTTTTGATTTGATTTGATTATGTTATGGTAGAATGCTTACCACAGGTGCTGCTTCTCCCATCTCGTCATCTAAGTCCTCATCGTCTTCATCTTCTTCTGGTTTCTCTGCCTTTTCCTTCTCCCTCTCAGCCTCATCCTGGAACACAACCAAATTATTATTTAGCTAGAATATTTACTGAGAATTGGTACAATTTATATAAGACGGAACATTAGCTTTTCAATTGGACATGTTATAAAAAAATATTGTTTGAGGATTAAAGTTATGATTCTAATTAGATAATGCAAGGACTAATAGTCAGAATCATAATGTTTCTACATAGGTTCTTCTAAGCCAATATACATGAAGAGAAAGGATGAAATTCTTATGAATACCACTACCAAAACAAGCAAATAAAATGAACTTAATTTCTTCTGCAAACGATGACAAATTCAACACACCTGTTCGCCCTTCATTTTCTTCTCTCCCTCAAGAGTCTTCTTCAGCGCCTCTCCCCTCGCGGTGGCCACCTCCAGGTCATCAGTGAAGAGGAAGTTGTCGAAGATAGTGCCAGACTTGACCTGCCAGAGGTCCAGGCCGACGGCGCAGATCTCATCTCGTTTGTACAGACTCGCGTCGGGAGAGTACTCGGGGTTATCGATTTCAGGGTGCACCCAGGCGCCTTTGTATGCGGGGTTGTCGATCTGGAATGAACGGAGTTTGTTTTATATAACATACCAAAATCAGCAAATTTTATCATCCGCACTTGATGTGCAGGCAGGTTTTTCCGCAAGTAGGCCGCTGGTGGGCCCTTTTTGCGTGACCCTTGACACGTGTTGCTCGAACTTTTTTAGGTTCTACAACACGCCGGTTTCTTCACGATGTTTTCCTTCACCGTTTTGAGAGTACTGGCATAGTGCACAAACATTTTTCGATAGAAAAACTCATCGGTACACGAGTGGATTTGAACACACGAGCTTCGGATCGGAAGGCGGGGCCACTACCACTAGACCACCAGTGCTCTCGAAGGAAGATGGCGTCGTGATGTGTAGTTGTATTGTTTGCGGTGTATTAAAGTAACTATAATCATTGAAGAGTTTTTGTCGTAACAATACCAACACACTGCTGGTTCGCAATAAGTTCACAATACAGTAGAAAGGCGATCATGTGCCGTTTGTATGGGTGCCGATGTCGCCAGTTTTACATTTCTTCTATTATATTTAAAACTAGCAGCCCGTCCCGGCTTCGCACGGGGTAGACAATATTGTTGTACATTATTTTGTTCTATCGCTAATAGTTTCGACAGCGCATTCGACGAAAGACATTTTAATACTCATTTTTCTTCACCTTCGGTTACATTGTTCAAATTTTATCAAGAATCCCTAATTTTTTTCAAAATGAAATGTAGCCTATGTCAAATTGGAAGAATGTAGCATTCTATTGGTGAAAGAATTTTTTAAATCGGCCCAGTACTTTTTGAGCCTATTCATTACAAACATATAAAAATAGGTACAAATCTTTCCTCTTTATAATATTAGTATAGCTATAGAGTATAGATATCACTAAATTAGAGGATTCTAAGACAAAGGAAGGAAGGAAATGTTTAAGAAAGTATTTCTGGCGACATTGGCTCCCACACAAATGGCGCATGATCGCATTTGTTTCTGTATTCTGTGGTTACATCGATGATTTTAACTGGTATTTCTTGTAGCTTTGAAACTACTCGACCGGCAATAAACGTATGACATCGTAACGGTAAGTGAACTAGACTCGAGGGCAATGACCAAGACCATACCATATTAGCGAGTCTGACATCACGACATGAAAACATCGAACTTGGATTTATTCCAACTTCCTAAAGCGAAAAATATACGCTAAAATGGAATTTAGAGTTATTGCCCTATTGCAGCAAAGAATTATCATTGTTCGTAATATTGGGAAACTGAAACGCACTTTACCTCCAGAAACCTATTGACTCAATTAAAGTGTCAGGAACAATAGAATGTTCCACAAGTTACAGGTGAGTAGGTCCTTGACACTATTGGATTTGGTAGGTAAGTCGTTCAGTCCAACGACCCTAAATAAAAAACCTTAGTTAATTGTAAAGAAGTCCACTAGACTTCTGCAAGCTGATGTTGATAGGATTTGGACATGTTTTAGGGAAAAGTACCAGGCGATCATAAGCTGTAAGGAGTTAATAATTCAATCTACCTCCTACCGTATTCTCTATTTTAGACAAACTAGCTATAATTCCAGAACAATCACCCTAGATGTCCTTGTATTCAGGGTTTTCTTCTTAAGTCTTTGGGTTTCTCGTCTGATGGGGACTCCCAACTGTGATTCCTGTATGCTTATCTGTTTGGGAGCCCTACATTTTACAGATTTCAGCCCCACCTTGCCGGTAGGCATCCATTTTAGACGACCAGCTGTATAGATAGCGGCACATAACTCTAGCGCTGACCGTTATTGCGCAGAAGTCAAAAATAATGTACCTGAGGGGGGCTGGCGGAATGAAGGGCGGGCGTGCGTAGCGCTGATTGGCTCTCCAGTCGCACTCCGCTCTCTGTACCAATAGGACACTCTGCACACATCCGCACACTACGACGCATGCGCAGCTATCCCCTCCGCGTATCGCTCAGCGCTAGAGTTATGTGCCGTTATAATTCCTGTATGCTCACCTGTTTAGGAGCCCAAACGCCCTTGTATTCAGGGTTGTCGATCATAGGTGGCTCCCATTCTCCGTCCATCTCGTCGTCCCAGTCGTCAGGCTTGGCGGCATCCGGGTCGGGAATGTGTTCAGGCTTCTCCCAGTCTTCGGGCTTCTCGTCTGTTGGGTCGGGGATGGTAGCACGCTCGTCCCAGTCTTCGGGCTTCTTGGCTTCGGGGTCCTAAGGATAACACATGATTAAGTTTGCGAATTTACATAGATTAGTTAGACGATGCAAAATTTATTTAAAGAGTTTAAGACTCTTGAAGAGATCAAAAACAATGTAAATTGTGTCTGTAAAGGTATGTGTGACAAAACATAAGATGCATTGGTTGCTTCTGACAATAGTTATTTGTTATACAAGAGTGCAAAGCTGCTTTTTAACCGCGTGCTCAATTTTGATGACCGAGCAAGCGCAGGATTCTAAAATTTAACCACGAGCGGAGCGAGTGGTTTAAAAGTTAGAATCCTAAGCGTTGGCGAAGGAATCAAAAGAGCACAAGGTGAAAAATCTTTGCACTCGAGTGCAACACGTGACTTTTCATCCCACCTCAGCGAGAAAATGACTAAATGCAAAAAAGAACATGGCGCGACTAAAAGTAACACACCAAGAAGGTTCCGAGTATGAGTTTTAACAGATTTAAAAAGGTTGTTTGATAAATTCGGCACCATGTAGGTAGAAGTAAATAGGCTGTGTATTCACAAACTTAGTGAACACAATATTCTAAATTCAAATTTACTTAATCCTCTGGCGGATAAAAACGGCTTTTCCAGTCAGATATTGAACAGAAAAAACACACTTTTCGAGCTGGTGGGATGAAAATAATTTTTGTCATCTTTGCAAGCCAAATTAATTCAAAACGACTCTGAAACCTGTTCTTTTCAACTATTAACAAAAAAAAAACAAAAAAACTGCTAGATGTGAGAACAAGTTTCATACTATTTATTATGACATTTTATGGCATGTTCAACAAAAGTAGATAAACATTACCGGTTTTCAGAATAAATTTTCAAAATACTAAATTTATGGCGGCACTTTTTTGATCAAACTGTTGAATTTGGTTTAAAGGATCCTATAATCTGCAAATTACTAACTATTTTACTAAACCTTGTGGAAAAATATTGAATAACTGAAATTTATAATCTTCTTCTACTAGGAGAAGAGAGTTATACTGAAGACGATACAAAATCAAAGGGAAAAGGTTTGGACTAAACACTTTAATCTACTATTGACAGAAAGATGGTTCTAGATTCCTTACCTTGATTTTCCTAGGAGGAAGGAAGTCCCAATCAGCCTCGAGTTCCCCGCTCTCAACCTTCTCATTGTCGATGAGTACTTCGTAGGTGTTGTCTGGTTTAACGATGAGGGTGTACAAGTGGGTGTAAACATCATCCTTGCAACGGATGTCCTTCTTGATAAGATGGTTCTTTCCTTTGTAGCTGAAGATTACGTGGACCTGCGGACAAAAGAGGGGATAAATCTTCTGCACGTTATACTTATTTTACTGTCTTTTTTTTAACTGAAAAACAAAGATTTGAAAAACATTTAGCTAAGATCGCGGAAAGTCAGCCGATGGAGTGCTCAGAATCGTTCTTCCTGTGAACATAAGTGTAGGGGAGGCTTATGTTCAGCAGTAGGACTGCAGCTGCAGCAGGACTTCTTCAGGTTGATGATGACTAAAGCCTTGCGCACATCTAATAGCCCCTTCCCACCGGTGTGTGATATCGCGCACGGAGGCGGATTAGCTCGCACGACAAACCATGGGAACGGTCCCGTGCGCCGAGGTGCGCGGTAGCACAGGAGCCCTTTCTGTGTGCGTTGCCGTGCGTCGTCGTGCACTGTGCGTGATGATCTTCAGAACCACGCACCGTAGGAAGGCAGCATAGAGTGCTGCGGTGTGCGATCAGTGAAACTGACATATTTGACAGCGTTTCACTCACCGCGATTAAGTTTTGCTAATTTCTTTTGGTTTTTGAAACTAAAAAAGTCGAAGGGAGGCGGTGGTAGGCGTTGTGGAATGTAGTATAGTGATTCCTGGAAATGTATGGAGGAGATTTATGTCCAGCAGTGAACTTATCCAGGCTGATGATGTTGATAATGTTTTTTTTTTCTGATATTAAGTGGTAGCCATCGCTTAAACCAAGCATAGCGGCATTGGTCTAACGTCACGAGCATTCCCTACGATGATGCACTGCCCTGCATCCATCACCTTGAGGCATGCAGATGCTTAGCCTCATGTGCCAGTAATTTCACCGGCACCCTTCAAACCGAAACACAGCAATGCTGCTTCACGGCAGAAATAGGCATGGTGGTAGTAGTACTATCTAATATCAAACGAGTGGCTAGTTGGAACTCATTGACATACAAATTGTAGAAACCCGATGAATGGTTATAGAGGTATAGCTATGGTTTTACGCTTTCCAGATAATTACTAAACACAATGTGCTAACAGCATTATGGATAATTAAATTGGTATCTCAAAGTTGTTGAGAGAAGCAGAGCGGGAAACAAGCTGAAGCAGAGATGTTTGTCGCACTAGGTTGAGTGCGCTAGATGGCGAGATGAGAGTGATTGAGTAGAGCCACTTGAGGATTTTATGATTTAGACCGGGAAAAAATGCGGAATTACGATTATTCTCTTTCCATAAAAAGTACGCAGAAAATATATTAAATAGAGCCTCTTGAGTCGCACTTAAAATCCTTTTACCACACTGCATTGAAGGGACCAGTGATACGATAAGAAGAAGGCTGAATGTATGTCATAAACAGCCCACTACTTCGTGTCGTTAGATCTTTCTAGTGTGGTGAAAGGATTTCAAGATTAAAACAGCCCACTAATATCAATATTTGGGCTAAGGCTTATTATGGTTTTATCTGGAGAATGTGCGATATTTTGTTGTATTTACCTATGTGCTTTGAGTTCTCTGCCCATGTATTTTATTTTTGCCAAGAATAGAACCTTGCCTACTTATTAAGCGGTATAGATAAGCGCACGAAAATAAATTATGAATTAGGTAGGTATGTCTATGTAGCGAAAATTCTATAGATATTTATATTAACTAGGTACTCTGGCATCAAACTTTATGTCGATCGAGTTCCGAACTCCGAAATCGAAGGTCCAAAACATCGGATATCGAATTACGGAGCTCAAATGGAATTGGGTAGGACACATTGCAAGACGTGATGATGACAGGTGGAGTAGAACAACAACCGAATGGTGCCCAAAAACCGGCTACAGAAGCGTAGGGCACCCTGCAGTAAGATGGATGGACGACATAGTCAAAGTCGCGGGAATGGGTTAGACTGGCACAGGATCGAGGTAGATCGCACAAACTAACAGCCCGTTCACACTAGTCGTAAGTCGCATATGACTAAAAGTCGAATGCTCTGGTCACCATCCACTTTATATGGAGCTGTTCACATTGGATGACATGCTATTTTTAGTCATATGCGACTTACGACTAGTGTGAACGGGCTGTAAGTGAGCCATAATACCCGGCAATTGGTAAAGTCGGCTGTGAATAATTATGGTGACTCTGCTATCTATTTTGTACCAATTTGAATGTTATCACTCACCAACCAGTATATTTTGAGATAACTTTCGAATACTGTAGGTACACGTAGCTATCAGCATAATGGTTGTTTTGTAACTCGATCGGATAGCTATTATTGATCACGCAAGGATGTTGCGCAAACATTACCGGCTCAACGATTTCTCACTAATTGTTCTGACGGTATTTTGATACTATTGGGCCATTCAACTGCTAAGTTCTTCGTAAAAGTAAAAAGTAAAAATAAGTTGACATTACTTAGTTGGCTTATGAGGTCTTGCCCAGTGGGGATTATGTTAAGAGACTTTCGGAATCGAAATGAAATTAGTAGGGTATGCTTAAATATTGTGTTATGGAGGCTTGGACCATAATGGGATATAAAAAATAAATAATTTGAATGTCACAACTGCTGCTCGATAAAACAAGCTATGATGTTAGGTACCTATCTTTTGTATTTAAATTTAATTATTTAAATAAATTGTTCTATGAAGGCTATTGAGTCACGTCTTATTATCCTTGAGAACTAAAATATACAGGAATTGTCTTTTTTTCGTGTTACTAGTTCTTTTGAACCCGTGTGGTGAAAGGATTTTAGGGTTTTGTAGTGCGCCTCAAGGAGGCTCATTCCTCGCTCTTGACAAATAATAAGGAATCATTTATTTGTGCATTTTAGTAGGTACATAGCTAGTATAGACAGGCCAAATAACTCAACGACATGACAACCAAATAATGATGTTTAGCTGCCTATTCTGCTATAAATAAATATTATTTGAGGATATTTCATATAAAAATATATTTACATTGGGGTATTAACACAACTGGTATTAACTGATAAGGTAGAATATACATGTATGTAGGTACAGCTGCATGGAGGTACATGAAAGTTAAATGTTTTCCTACTGATATTGATCAATACTCAATGTCACTAATACACGCCAATCAGATAAAAGGAACATTGAATTGAAAAAGTGTAAATGTGAATTTGCTTCAAATATTTAATACTTTTCAAATCAAAAAATCTACAGCCATACTTATAAACGCAATTTAAATTTAATCATTGCTTAAAATTATGCCTGTCACTGTTTGTCATTACCCAGTGGTAAGAGTTAGCAATAGTTTAAGCAATGTTTATCTTTTGGCATAGTTTTATAAGTAAGGCCACTAATGTTATTTATTTTATGCCACACAACAGCATTGTTTTTTAGCTAAAACCACCTATCTATATTTTAATCTTGCTATAACAATTTCTAACAGTTGCAGATAGGAATGTCCTTGGAAGTTTTTTGCCCTCGGTTTTTCATACATTTTCTACCTCCGATATTGATAACCAGTCAGTTATGTTTTTTTGTTTTCAGTGTTTTTAATTAACATAGCAACCATACCAAATTAAGTTTCTTTTATGTAATTATGGATTTTGCCTACTGAGAATATAATGGACGAGTGTACACGAGTGCACTCTGAGTCATAAAACCCATAAAAGATTTGCCCATAGTTTCAATACCTTATCCCAACCAAAACTTAAAAAAAAGTTTCTTTTTTGCATTTTGCCCATAGTTTCAATAACTGATCCCAGCCAGAACTTCAAAAAAGTTTCTGTTTTGCAAGTAGGTACCTAAGTCCTGAAAACAAATTTAAAATATCTAGCTCTTACCTTTTTGGTACCAGGCCCGCAGATGTCCGGACCAAACATGATTTCGTATGGGCTCTCTCCGTGCATATCCTTCTGGTCCAGCTTGCAATCAAAGATCTTCACGTATCCACCTCCGCAGTCAATGTCTTGCTCATGCTTCACCGAGAACTGGATAATCAGGGGTTTGCCCTCATTGCTGAACGGCTCGAACTTGCGAGATAGGGCGTAGAACCTGGCATCCTCAGATGTCTGAAGACCTAAAAGTACCAGGGGATCATAAGCTTGATGTCGTTTTAAAATCCACAAAACAGGAAATTTAAATTTGTTTCAAAAATCGAATTATACCAGGGAGAGCATCTTTCTGGTGGTGATTGATTTGTATGTAAGAAGTTGTGAATAAAAACCATTGTGTGAAACTTTGGGCTTTTCAGTAGGCGTTTCCTGTTGTTATAAACGCAGTTTTAACGAGTAACGAGTCTCTGATGGTATGGATGGATGTATGAATCGTAGTGTTGGCACATTAGAAAGGTGTGGACACCTACCTTTATCTGCCTCCGGGTCATTGTAGAACTTTCCTGCGGTCAGTTGGAACTTGCCGAACTCCTTGCCGGAGTGCTCGCTGTATATCCATTCCGATTCCCATGAGTCTAAAACGAAAGAATACTCAATCAGTTCAGAAAACCGGCTTCCGACACAGAGTCTTGTCTTGATTGATCGAGCTTGGTACACGCGGCAACCCGGCACGCTTCCCAAAAACGACAGGATTTCAACAACAAAAGGTAAACTTACTATCAGGGAATGTCTCCTCGTAATACACATCACAGTTTATCGTTGAAATTGCCAGAAAACTGACAAACGCTAGCACTAAGGACTTCATTTTTTCTGATTCACAAAAACCACCTCCGCTCACAAAAGCTGGCCACGAATAAATCGAATTTTGGCGTATTCGCTATTTTTGCTTCGACCGGTTCTGATTTTCTGTTTCGCTCGCGCGAACCACAGTTTCTGAAGAGCGAAAGAAATAGGAAGAAACACGTAATCAATCGGCGATTGCGTAACTGAAACAGCAATCTTATTACCATGCGTTTGTACTCGCGAGTGCGAAAGAAACAGAAACTGCCGGCGTACGTAAACTACGACAGACAGATGGAAACATGTCATTGGTTCTTACCGACCAATGGAAATCGTACACACTATTCAATGATAGACAGAGGATAGCGCGAAAGTTTAAACTATAACATTGCTTTCAGTCTTATTACTAGTAATTAACTGTGCAGTTCATGAAACTGCAACACACGTACATACATATTAATCATAGAATCTACTTAGCCACCATTTACGGCTTCTTGGATTAAACCCAGCATAGAAAAATATTTGTGAAAACTTCTACAAAATCCCATTCATTTCCAAGGACATAAATCGTCCAATCCCCGCCTCACATCGCATTAGAAAGAAACGCAAATACAAAAATTTACATGTGGGAAAGAGAGAACAACAGACCTAATGACGTCGACCTGCCCCGTAGTCGTGGACTTATTGTATTAGCTTGATTTCATTGCAAATTAAAATTAGGTATGCTCTGAAAAAATAATTTAAAATATGTATTGTATGCACAGTTGTGTAAAACAAGTGGCTTACCATTAATTTAGGTCACATTATAGGTAAACCTAGGCTGTAGTACTACGTAGTCAACCTAAGTACCTACACCTACCTATCTATACTTTGGGATAAGTTTGCAAGATAGCTCAATAAAAATAATCTTACACAGTTTTACAATCAATAATTTCTTGTTCAAAAATAGATAATTTGATTTGATATTATCTAATCTGTCCGATAAGACATTGACCTTAATTGCGAGGATGATTTAGAACCTAAGCCTTTAATTATCTGGGTATGGAGGTAGGTAGGTATATACTATTCAGGGTTTTCTGCTTGATTTTGTAGCTCTGCAAAGCAGGGTTTTTAGTAGATTTGCGATTGATCAATCATCATTAACGGCCGGTGGGTGTTGGCGGAGTATTACACTCGAATTTTATTATAAATAATAATTATAAATTGTTTTTTCAAATTCAAATAATGTCCCCTTTCAGTAAAATGTTCCATCTACAATATTCAATGTACTTTCCCTCGATGTGTCATAAATATCATATCCGTGGGATGCTCTTAGAAGTATTCTATCTAGGAAGGAATAAGTATTTCGAAAAAGTTTATCTATGTTTTAGCTCGTCGTTTGACTTCTTGATCAAAGTACATAAGAAAGCATTTTTTATTGTAGGTCTACGGAAGTCAAGGAGTCCGCATTCGAAAGACCTGCATCAAAACCCCGACAAGAGCTAAACTTTTAAATTTAAGAGGAGAAGGGACTACCAAAAAAACTACGGAATTTGTATGGAGAGAGGAACAAGTGCTCATGTATTTTGGCGACACTTTTCCGGCCACTACTATTTACTGTGAGGATAAGGTCAAGAGGATAATGATTGGACTGGCATCTCAGCTCAGTTGGTAGTAGCTCTGCCTTCTGCGCCGTAGGTCGTGGGTTCGATCCCCACCGAGAACAAATATTTCTGTGGTGAACACAGATGTTTGTTCTCTGTCTGGGTGTTATATTGTATTCTAAGTATGCATTTACAAAAAAAAATGTATGTAAGTATTACATCAGCTATCTGGTTCCCATAACACAAGCTCTGCTTAATTTGGGGCTAGATAGTGTTGTGTGGTTTGTCCAAAATATGTATTTATTTATTATTAATTCTAGTGTATTGTGTGTATAACATTTGTAATTTTCAAACATACCATTAATTCAAACAGTTGATAATTTTTTCTGCTATCAGAAGGTAGGCTCAGTCATTAAAAAACCGGTTTTAGCATAAATTTTTATTGAACATATAGGTACCACCGATAACAAATTAAACGGCTTAAATTACGTAGAATCGTACTTTTCAAGTAATTATTTATACATACTGTAAAAATATACTCAAGGCTATTAGTAATCAATATGCATAGTAAAACTATAGAAGTACTAAACAACTTTGAAATATCTAAGAAAGAAGACTAAGGCACGTCTAAATATAGGTACAGCCGGCAAACCTAAGATTTATACAGTTCATAACTCAACATGGTGTCACCGGTTTACAATACAATTACAGTTTAAAAAACTTGAGAAACAGGCTTTATGGCCAAACTGCTGAACCGATTTTAATTGAATTTCTATGGGACCAATCTGAAAGTAATAATAAGTATTTAATAATTTTCCAAATCGGCTCATCGGCATCGGCACGAAATCAAGCGATAACAAAAAATTTAAAAAATACATCAGAATTGAGAACCTCTTCTTTTATTTGAAGTCGGTTAAAACAGGAATAAAATAAATGTCCTAAAAAGTCAAAAGATTTCATGATTTTGAAGTTAATGCTGCGTATTTTTATTTATAATGTGATAACCATATTGAAAGTATTATCTTATTTGGGGTGCAGCCTACTAAACTTAGCCTATGATTTATTTCAATTTTGAATACATCTCAGTGAATGATTACAGTGCATGAGGATTTTACAAAGGCCTTTTAACTTATAGCGTAAAATCCTCCTTAAAGTCATAATCGTCCTTCTTATAACTAGTTAAGGTGACGTTCTCCAGAACCCCCGCTAGACTCACAGCGGTCTTCTCATTCCTAGCCTTAACTTTCTTATCTTTTTTGAATTGAATTTTGCGTAGTTTATTCAGTTTTGTGTTCCCTTCGATCTGCATTTCGGGGTCTTGTTTTGTTCTGTCTGTTTTCTTAGTTTTGTCCAATTTGGACCTTATGCTGAGGGTCTTAGGGAGTAGACTTGATTCTTCACCGTCTACTTGCATATCTTCTTCTATGGCTTTGACGGGACCCGTGCTTGGTATCTGTTGACAAAATAATTTAAAATTAGTTTGAAGAATTCAGGCTGTGAATGCAGAGATGACGACTGACAGAGGGGAATTATAGGAGGCGATGTCAATAAATGAATATCATTGAAAATCCACACAACACTATCTAGCCCCAAACTAAGCAGGAGCCTAATTCTCGGCTCATCTCGGAGCATTAAGTTCACCTGTGTACAGTAATTTTTAATTTTGTGCAATAAAGAATTTTCTATCTATCTATCATTTTGCAATTTTATTTTATTACTTCTTTTCGAAGAGAGAATGGCAGATTTCCTTGAGTAATTCATCGACGACCTCATCGTAAAAGCCTGGACAGCTACGATATACGGAAAACGTAGGAAAAGTGCGGGGTTGTGCAATGCCAATGTGTATTTATGGGACATTGAAAACCTCGGTCGGCTCGAGAATTAGGCTCCTGAGCTTGTATTATGGAAACCAGATAGCTGAATGAAATTATTTTGAACAATCGGCTACTTTTGATGCCGAGTGTGATTCAGTTTTTTTTTTAAAACCCGCCATCGCTAATTAATTATAGGTTTCGCTTATCACCATAGTTACAAAAAAATACCTAGTTAGTAGTTAACTTTCTAGTTTGACGTCATCCCATAACTAATTAACGATATCGCATTTATTTGACAATACCTACCTTATCCTGCCATTACTAATGAGTTTCATTTCTAGAATCAATTAGTTGAATTAAAATACAGACCGAATTCCGTACGAAGTTTGATCTCTAAATAATCTTATTATTATCCTGCCACTGGTTCTTTCAAAACAGTGTGGTGAAAGGATTTTAAACGCGCCTCAGAGAGCTTCTTTCGTGCACTTGACACATGTTTTTAAACTTTTTAGGTACTACGACACGCTGGTTTCCTTCACCGTTTGAGAGTACTAGCACAATGTACACAAATATTTCTAAAAAAATAATTGGTTCACGGCTGGATTTGGACCCACAACCCTAGGATCGGCAGCTGGGGCTGCTACCACTAAGCTACTAGTGCTCTCTTTAAGTTTTTTTAAGTGGCTAAGCACTTTTGACTGGTCTCTTAGCTCACAGTTCAGTTAGTGCTCTCTTCACGTTTTATTAAGTGCACTTAAAAAAACTTCACTGGTCTTTCAAGCTCAATTGGAAGTAGTCGTCTAGCATTCTGCGCCGTAGGTCGTGGGGTGTTCACCACACAAATATTTGTTCTCGGTGGGGATCGAACCCACGTCCACCTGCGCTCTTCTAGAGCTACTACCAACTGATAAAATGAGAGCAGTCAAAGATGTAAAATAAATAAATGAATATTATAGACAATCCACATAACACTATCTAGCCCCAAATTAAGCAGACCTTGTAATATTGGAACCAGATAGCTGAATAATTACTAAAAATGTTTATACTCGCAATTACTAAAAATAAACAAATTATTTTTCGTCAATAATCAATAAATGCGTGCTTCATCTTAAAACTATACACAAGCAGGCCGATCATGTAACTTTTGTTGCAATGGTTTCAATTAAAATCTTATTGAAACTGCCAATTTGCGATCACGTATTAGTTCGAAAATTTACATTTTCAATAAGATTTTGATTGAAACCATTGCAACAAAAGGTACATGATCGGCCTGTTGGAAAAATTTAACAAGTAAATACCCCACCTGATGTAAAGAGGTAACCGTCGCCTACATACCTTGATCCCTTCCGTGGTTGTGTTGTGGTCTGCCAAAGCATTGATGGCTTCCGTCTCCATCGCCTCAAACGAGTTGATGTCGAACTCAGCCGTGAGTGACGTCACTATCTCTGCTCCCACGTGGATCTCCGATGAAAGAGTCTCAGGAGGCTCTGTGTAGTAGCGGACCTAGAAACCAATAAAATAAGATAAAATATTGTGGACAATAGGCATGACGACTAATTTTCAAAATCTCTTCTATCATATTCAGAAGTCTCTATTATGTCTAAAATATATCATATTTCCGTAGAAAATTAAGGTTTTTGTGCAATAAAAGTACATTTAAATTTAAATTTTCAAATTCACGCCAAAACGCTCGCTGGTGTCATGGCGTCTGCTATTACGTCACGGTTAGGTATATCAACAGTAAATATTGGTGCTTTTGTACTAAATCAGAATGACGTCTACGTAAACGTGACGTAATTCGCTCTGACCGGTGTTTAAGCCATCATGGCGGATTGTTGTATTTTGTAGATTTATTTTAACAAATAAATTAATAATCTCGACATTTATAAGAGAATAAATACATTTTCAAAATATTTGAATCCTATTTTATTAGACCAGATAAATATTTTGGCGATACTTGATTGATTACTGTCTTCATGCCTATTCACAGAACCCTATATCTCGCCTCAGACTAAGCAAAGCTTCTTCAAAGTCTTCTCAAAGCTTGGACTTCAGTTCAACCGTGATCATGGTACATGCAACTGTGCCGAAATATCGGAAGTAAACTCAACAAAATTTAATCATGGTAAATATCCCGTTATTTCATATAAAAAAAATAGTGTTAAAAACCATGATAGTTTCAAAAGTTATATGTATAAGCAAAGCTTGTACGATGGGAATAATATAGCTGATATAATCTATATATATAAATCTTTCGTGTCATAATTTGGAACGCGATAAACTCCGAAACTACTGAACGGATTTCGATAAAATTTTGCAACTGCCTTTAATATGGTCGGACTTAAAAGATAGGATAGTTTATATTCATTATTTAGGTGTTATTAATTTATAAGGGGCAAAAGTTTCGAAATCTATGTCTATCCCTTTCTATCACGTAGGGACTTTATATGTCTATCCCTTTCTATCGCTTAGGGATTTTTCAGAAAATTCTCGACTTTGACGAGGAAAGAACGCTCAAGAATGTCTTTGAGGTTCTGGAATGATCAAATTTAATTCGAAAACTGATATTATTCGGCTAGCATCCGGAATGCATCCAAACGTTAGAAATCCAGAATTATCTAGAATACTCAAATATACCCATGAAAACGGTTCTGAATACTAGATTTGGACAAAATGTTCTAGAAAATAGTGCTCCTAAACGTCATAGAATGTTCTTTCATCATCATCATTAATTAATGGTTCATCATTATCATCATCATTAAATAATTTGACTGGCCTCTAGCTCAGTTGGTAGTAGCTCTGCCTTCTGCGCCGTAGGTCGTGGGTTCGATCCCCACCGAGAACAAATATTTGTGTGGTGAACATAAATGTTTGTTCTCTGTCTGGGTGTTATATTGTATTCTAAGTATGTATTTACAAAAAAAAAAAATGTATTCAAGTATTATATCAGCTATCCGGTTCCCATATTACAAGCTCTGCTTAGTTTGGGGCTGGGTAGTGTTGTGTGAATTGTCCACAATATTTATTTATTTATTTATTTAATTTGTATCAGTCCACTGCAGCTGGACGTAGGTTCACCTTGAGTAACATAAGCTTTATGTGTTTAAAAAATAAATGTCCACCCGTGCGAAGCCGGGACAGGCAGCTAGTACTTATATAGTACTTTTTTTACTAAATAAATACTTAGGCCTGAATTCAGAAACGGTACCCGAGTCTGAGTCGAGTCTCAATCATAGGTTTTTGTCATTTTTCAATGACTATCAAAAAATCTATGCTTGAGGGTGCTAGAGGCTCGACTCTGACTCAAGCACTGTTTCTGAATATGTTTGGCGCAGAGGGCGGGGCTGTTTCCAACTGCCCCGTTAGTAGATTTTACTAAAAGTCTACCCTCATAATGCCTGACACTTTTTAGCGGCTCGTTAAAAGTCTTTTGTCACTTGTCACTTTTGTGTCAACAAATAGAGATGGCAACAGACTTATCGGTCTGCGAAACTAAAAGACTGCTATAGGATCATTATGAAATAAAAAATAAAAAATTATGTGTTTCTGTACTCTTCTTTTTCCTGCCCTTATTCCACTTTATGTGGGGTCAGCCCAACATATTATCTTCTTCTATTTTCCTCTATCAGCCGTCATCTCTGTATACATATTGTGTTTTTATACAATCCCTCTATATTCCTTTGCTAGTGGTAAGTGTAACAGCTTACCTTGCCAGTGTTCCAATCGTTGAGCAGTATCCTGGCCGCCGCCTCCTGATCAGGTACTCCGCCCTTCTTGAACCTTCCCATACGCGACGCGAGGTGGGCGAAGAATTCCTGCATCAAGTTAATTTGACTATCATTTCTAAACCCTCGACTGGAGTTAAACTGGAGAACTGCTGGTTTTGTTGTTATTCTTTGTGTTAGGGATCTCATAGCTCGGACCTCATAGTTAGTCGGTGCTTTTGACACAAATTTGAAAGACGTGGAACTGGCACCTAGACACGCCTAGCTTTAAGACTTTTCAAAGTTATCCTTATGATACCATTGAATAAATCAATATCTGATTTTACAAAAAAAAAAATGTTCCAAAAATTATGAGCCGAGCTAAAAAAAACATGATTTGTAGTGCCTAATAAAATTATATTCAAAACAATTGTACTTTTATGAAGCTTCACGAATGATAAAATGAATATTCTCATACTATGGATGCTGCATGGATTTTTACCAAATATGGCTCAGAAAAATCTTAGAACTTTCTAACAAAAAAAGCCACATTCAAATCGGCGCACTAATTTTGGTGCTACAAAGCCACAGACATTCAAAAAACAAACATATAACGGCTAAGACCTCAAAGTTAACTAGAACCTAGAAATCTTTTTATGGTTAAGCTCACTTATGACACTTATTTGTAAATGTTTCGATGAGCGATAAATAATTAGAAATTTGCTTGTAACGAAGAATACCTGTGGCGTGTTGAACTCCGGTATGCTATACAGTTCCACCAGGGTATGTTTGTTAGCGCGCTGCAAGATGGCCGCCGCTGGAGTCACAGGGTCCTTCAGAGCCCCCACACGGATGGCGTTCTTCAGAGCCACTGTGGAGTCACTCTCGGGGCCCGAGTGGAACACTATGCCGGGGCTGTCGAGGATCTTGATCTTTGAGTCCAGTTGGACGGTTTGCATTTGTCTGAAAAAGTTGGAGCCATTTTAATAATAATACTTATATTATAAAGCTGAAGAGTTTGTTTGGTTGAACGCGCTAATCTCGGAAAATTAGTCCGAATTGAAAAATTATTTTTGTGTTGGATAGACAACTAATAGGAACAGCATCAATGCAAAATGTAGCAAAAATCTATGTCTATCCTTTTCTACCACGTAAGGACTTATAGACAAATTCTAGATTTTGACAAAATGCTCCTAAACTTTCTAGACACAACATTATCTAGCCCCAAATTAAGCAGAGGTTTATACTATGGGAACCAGATAGCTGATATAATACATAGCATATTTTTTTTTTTGTAATACATATACATAGACTGAGAACAAACATCTGCATTCACCACACAAATATTTGTTCTCGGTGGGGATCGAACCCACGACCTACAGCGCAGAAGTTAAAGCTGATATACACACTGACGCCGCGCCGGTGAGCCACTCGATTCTTCCTAGAGTTGGTCAACACACCGTTAGTTTATCATGCGCACTTGATGTGCGGGCAGGTTTTTCCGCAAGTAGGCCGCTGGTGGGCCCTTTTTGCGTGACCCTTGACACGTGTTGCTCGAACTTTTTTAGGTTCTACAACACGCCGGTTTCCTCACGATGTTTTCCTTCACCGTTTTGAGAGTACTGGCATAGTGTATATAAATTTTTCGACCGTAAAAGTCGACACACCGTAAACTAGATTCTACATATTAAAAGCTTACTTAGTAACCCCCGGGGTACTGCCCACGTTGCAAGCCTTGGATCTGTTCAGACTGTTGATGATGGAACTCTTCCCCACATTGGGCAGGCCGACCACGCCTACGGTGATAGACGTCTTTATGCCCTTGTTGCGGCAGTAGTTGCCCAGAAGACTCATTAGGAGCTCAGCGCCCACGCACGCTGATCCTGGAAGGGAGTAGCATACAGTACCCGAAGTCGGAGTTTTGCTACCACATTTCGTTACCAAATGTTGTTTTCGTTTTCATCTATTTGTCTCTCTCTATTGCATGGAGAAAATATGAGACGGCAAAAATACGTTACGTAGTTAGAGTTGCCGTCTCATATTTTCTCCATACAATAGACAGAGACAAATAGGCGAAACGAAAACAACATTTGGTAACGAAATGTTGTAAATGCACTGGGACTTCGGGTACAGGTTAGAAAGTATAATGGATAAGTGAGTGAGGCTGGTTGAACTTGTCTTTGCTTGTGTTATTGAAATTGGTCTTCTTCTTCTTCTTATCGTGTCACCGATTCTTTCGAACCAAGTGTGATGAAAGGATTTTAAGTGCGCCTCAAAGAGGCTCCTTTCGTGCACTATTGAAATTGGTTAGAAGTTAGATTATATTTTTTCAGCTGCAAAAAATGTATAGCAGAAAAGTTTTAAAAACTTGAGAAACCAACTTTATGACTAAACTGCTGAGCCGATTTTGATAAAGTTTCATGGGACCAATCAGAATTATCTTTCAAATATTTTTTTTCAAATCAGTTCTTAAATGACGAAGTTAAATAAAAAAAATACAACCATTTCAAGAACCAAGTCCACTCACTAGACTAGAATAATTGAGTAAAGAAGTGAATAAACACCTTAATCTGCTCTGATTCTTGCAATCTGCCGTGCGAGCATTGAGCTAGCCGTAGCGCTTATTTAAGTGATGAACGCAAGTAAGAAAACAAACGCATTTTCTTTCTGCCTCCATTCATACCTTTCATCTCCTTCTCCTTTACAATATGCTTCATCTTCTTCCGCCCCAGGTTATGCTGCTGATCCTGAGTGGACGCCTTGAAGGGCACAGCCGGGGCTGTTCTGCGCAGGTAGGTGAGCCAGGCTGTGAGGTTGTCTCGGGGCACCAGGTCTGCCTTGTTGAGGATGAGGACCAGACGTTTACCAGACTCACGGACAGCCTCTTCTACTTGGGCGCAGCGGGTACCTGGGAAATTATCATCAACATCATTAGGATCTAAGAGGTCTAATTCTGGACATAGATACAACAAAAGATCATTCAGTGACCTTTTAAGTTCTTCACAATGTCGTCAATGAATTAATCAATAACTAAATTTCAGCTTATTCTATAATCCGCAAGTGTGAAGAATATGCCGAATTTTAACATTCATTGAAGGAAAACATCGTGAGGAAACCGGTGCCGGCGTGTCGTAGAACCTAAAAAAGTTCGAGCAACACGTGTCAAGGGTCACGCAAAAAGGGCCCACCAGTGGCGTACTTGCGGAAAAACCAGCCCGCACATCAAGTGCGGATGATAAATTTCTTTTTTTATTTAGAGGACCAGCTGAAGAATACTCTTACCCAATGGATCCCTTGCATCAACAACTTCTAAAACCACTTCAGCCTCCGAGATAACCTTCTTAAATTCTCTGTAGTAAGTCTTAAGTGAGTTTTCCTTTTTCCTGTCCTTTCCAAACTCAACATCATCTGTAGTTTTGTCGTTGGATTTGAATGCATCATGGACCTTGCCTCTTGCTTCTGCGTTAGCTGCCTGAAATGAAATTAAATACATAATTCTATACTCTGGATAAATTCGACATAGAAATGTTAGTAAACAATCCTGTGAAACTTCAATCACTATATTTTCTTTGTTTTTTACAGATTTAACATGACTTGTTGAGATCCTGCCTACAATGATCAATACTAACAATTATTACTTAAACTCAACACCAATAAATGAATTTCAGATTTTTTATTGTTGTTTTTTAGCAAATATTTGAAGCAGAGCTACTATGGGAACCAGATAGCTGATATAAGTAATACTAATATGCATATTTTTTTGTAAATACATACTTAGAATACAAAATAACACCCAGACCCAGAATAAAGCATCTGTGTTCACAACACAAATATTTGTTCTCGGTAGGGATCGAACCCACAACCTGCGGCTCAGAAGGCAGAGCTACTGCCAACTGAGCTGAGAGGCCAGTCAACTATTGTAAGTAAAGTAAACAGGCCTTTGCATCTACTGAAGATTATTTATATAGCGTCAGGGGCAACTTGTTATTACACAAGCCCTATTTGCGGGACGCTATAGTGCCTGAGACAGGATTTTAGATGGAATAGGCATGCCCAGCACATATACCATCCTGACAGTCAATTGTATGGTTATCTTTACTAACCAATGTGCCCAAGCTGACATTCTTATTATTCTTCTTCTCTTCAGTTTTCTTCTGTTTCTCCACCTTAGCCTGTTCTTTCCTTTTTTCCTTCTCTTCTTCCTTGTGTTTTTTGACAGCTTCTACCTCTTTTAAAATATCTTCTTTGAACGGGCATATGTTTGGAATCTGCACTGTTTTTGGCCGTTCTGATTTTGGATTTTTGTTTGCCTGTTTCTTTATTTTGCGGTTGTGATCCTTTACTTTTTTCTCTATTTTGTAGCGGAGGCGGGCAGGCTGCCTTTTAGATGGTTTCTCTGTAGGCAACAAACTTATTTTACTCTATACTTGGATATTATAAAGTGAAAAGATTTGTATGTTTGTAATGAATAATCTCAAAAACTACTGTGCCGATTTCAGAAATTCTTTCACCATTGGAAAGCTTTATTCACCCTAAGTAACATAGGTTATATTTGTGTTTAAAAAAGAAATGTCCACCCGTGCGAAGCGAAGGGACAGGTAGCTAGTAAGTAATAAAAAAAAAACAAGCACCTGGCCAACATGGAAAAAAGAGAAAATTGGAATGCTTCAAGCATCTGGACTTCTCCAGGGTAAGTATATAGCAGCAGTATTATGACTTTATCAACTTTCAAATGTCTTAAAACAAAAGTAACACAGATTTGTATGGCACAGCATGACCAAAATAGTCAACAGATTTATTTTTATGATATAAAAGGTGGTGCTTACTTAGTTTAAACTTCCCCATGGTAGAGACGAGTGCGGCACTAACAAAACGGGTTCAGAATATAAAAGAAACCTCTAAAATAAATTATATTCTCAATACAATCAAATCAAATAATAGTTACAAATATAACCTAACTTTACAAAATAAACACGGCGACTTCAGTTATTCAGTTCAGCACCTGCGCTTGACTTTGGCACGTCGTGTAACTTGACGTTGACGTTAACATACTGACATAAAGTTGACTGCCAAAAATGGTTTTCGTGAGGCATCCTAGATGGCGGTAGTAGTAATAATGCTCGAAGAGAAAAGTAATAGAATCCTTTCATCACACCGTTTTGATAAAATAGTGACATGAAAAGAATCCAGATTATTAGTATGCATGCACCACCCATATTGGTGGGTACTTTCAGACGTTTAGATTAGATTCTGATTGGAAGTAGGTACCTACTAGTTACCTACCTACCTACTCTAAGCTTTTGCTTTTTAAGCTTATGGTTGTGGGTTCGATTCCCACTCAAGGAAACTTGGTTGGTATGGTAGGTTACGTAGTTAGATATTTGTTTTGCACAGGTAAAAAATCTAACTAAGTACCTACACCTACGTACCTACCTAGTATCTGAAAATTCTATTGGTGCTAGACCGGATTCGAGCCTACAACTTTAGCATCCTAATAGATAGTCACCCCATTCATTCATAGCATAGCTTTCGTTAGTCACTTTATGTGAATGATCCGGCTTCCCTATGGCTATTGGCTCGGCTGCACCCGCCATATGACGGGCTTTGTTTGCGACGGGGCAGCTGCGTCGCGAAACGGTCGTCGCGTCTACCTGAACAGGTAGCCAGCAACAGGTCATTTCTCCGGGCGGCGAGGGGAGCCGTGGTGGCCAAAGCGACGAAGCGAAGCCCCGCCCGCACCGCATCGCATGCCGATGCCAGTCGCGATCTACGAAACGCGGAGTCCGCACGTTCGCGCCACTACGCTCTAGATAACATCGCGCGAGTAATGTGCGCGAACGCACGCCTCGACAACCCGGGCACTCACTCGTGACGGCACAGATGTCTCCCAGCCTGGAAGGGATCATGTTCAACAGGAACGCGAACCTGTCCGCGCGCCGGCCGCTGCTGGCCGAGCCGCAGAAGCCGGTCGTGGTGGCTCCGCGCGCACCCCCGCGTGACCTGGGCCCGAAGCCTGCGCCTCGGAATCTGCCCGTAGACTACGGCTACCGCCCGGATTACTGGAAACCTTCAAACGTGGAACTAGAGCGCCGGCTGCAGGAGCGCGCACGCGGCAAGGTCGAGTACTTCCAGGAGAAAGCGACGCCCGAACTCAGCCTAGACCGCAGGGAAGCCGAGCTTGTTTTCAGATTCGACAACAACGCATCGGCCGAGTACCTGTCGACACAGTACAGGGCTCCCGCGGTCCAGTACGCGAAGCCCCCGACTCCAGCGAACGGGCACTCGCGCCCGCTGGAGAAGGATGGACCCTTCGTGTTCGGGGTGCACTCTCCCAGCCAGTTCCCGGTGAGCCGGCGGGATGATGACGACTACGACTACTCCGAAGTACCCGACGAGAACCGCACTGTGATACGAGATGACGTTTCTGAGGATTTAAACTGCTGTGATAAAGTGAACGAGTGGACTCGGAGCGATAAAAAAGCGAAGAGGACTTTAAATAGGATGTTTCAGATAAAGGATAGGAGGAAGGTGAAGGGTGGGAAGAAGGAGAAGATCAAGTGTGTGTTGGTGGGTGATGGGGCCGTGGGGAAGAGCTCCCTGATAGCAGCGTACGCGCAGGACACCTTCCGGGAAGAGTACCAGCCAACAGCACATGACACTTTTAATGGTAAGCATTAGGTCTTAACATTTCAAACTGCAAACACGAATCAGTATACCTAAACGAAAGCTTGGATCAGCTGGCTCATCCAGGTGCGTGAGTTATCGTGAATGACCCTGATGTAGATAATTACACCTATTTATCGTGATAAGCGCTCTTTATCGCTTCAGTTTTTAAACTAAACGACAATGCCGAAATGCTTTTGTTACAAACTGGCGCCAGCGCAGCGCCAGTGACAATAATCTTTTCAGATAGTCAGGTAATCGTCGAAGTAAACAAAAAAAGTGGTAAGTATTGTCTCTTCGGTATATCTGTACCTACGTGTTTGCTTTTGGCAGTTTTGGTCTTATCGTCGCAAACAAATTCTAAGAATCGTCTCTGATAATTATTATGTTTCCAAAATTGAAGGTGAAATTAAAAAAAAAAAATTTTTGAATCCGGTTAATCCTATTTATCGACACGACAGTATACACCAGATATACATCATATTGATGAAGCCGAAGTTGTTAATAATGAACCTCGCAATCCGGCTCGAACGGAACTGAACCAAGCGCGAAATAAAAAAACAAAAAATAAAAATATTATTTTAATCTCAGGAACGGTCAATATCTCAGGTCTTAGCAGATGTACCAAGCCAAGCGGCAAGCCCCCATGTTGTGCTGTAGTGTTGCTTATTGCCGCTGCTCTATGTAATACTAACTGGTTTCCTCTCGATGTTTTCCTTCACTGTTTGAGAACTGGCTGAGAAGTTATAATATAAAATTAAAATACACAGCAGGAGTCAATGACACGTTCCAGTCGTTTATGTGGCCTTATCAACAAAATAAACTTGTTTTCTCTTATAGACCAATGCTGTGGTTTCGTATTTCTTATTTAAAACTCTTGCTACGCTTTCTCATTTCGATTTAAAACGTGTAATTTCTCTAACGTGGCGTCGAATTGTATCACTGCTGTAATCGTGATGTTACATAGCAATTATTGCTGCTATTATTATGCTATTTTATGTAACAAATTTAAAAGGAAATACAATTTTAAAAGTAAGACTGCCGAATAATTATTGGTCTTGGACTGCTTAACTTTAGAAGAGTATTATGCAACAGTATAAAGGAAACGTGACGTATAAAATCTTGCTATTTCCTTCAAACACCATTATCGTCACTTACCTCTATCCCACAAACTAAGTATACCTAATATACTTACTTAAATAACTTTTCGTTCATCACTACACATTATAAATGCAATATATACGTAGGTTTAATAATTAATTATACAGTTGCGACTTACGATTCAAGAATCGCACCACGGAAAAACAATTTACTTAGTAACCGCAAAGCTATAGATATCTAAAATTCGAAGAACGAAACCTACTAATAATAAACATAGCTTTAATTGGAAGTCGAATCAATTTATTTGTATAGCTCTAATGACAGACATCCGACATTATTTATATTCGTATCATGTGCCGGTTCAATACAATAGAATAATAAACATCGAAACAAGCCAAAAATACTAGATTCTCACCATACCTTCACGTATAAGGTCGCAGACCTTTAATGTGTTCCCGAGACCAATTAAAGTAACACTCGCCTTGAGATTTGAATACAAACTAGACAATACAAAAACAAATTTTACTCGTATACATTAATCAGGACAGGAACCTAAAGGACTAAAAGAAATAAACATTGGAATGCATCTCTGGAATGAAGATAAAATTATAACATTAAAAGGAATGGGTACTTTGTCAGCTTGTAAGCTATGTAGAGTAAAGGCCCGAGAACTGCGCCTTGGGGTATAGCATTTCTTGGAC
Source organism: Thera obeliscata (assembly GCA_947578465.1). Taxonomy (NCBI): domain Eukaryota; kingdom Metazoa; phylum Arthropoda; class Insecta; order Lepidoptera; family Geometridae; genus Thera; species Thera obeliscata. Next base: position 11,942,099 of record OX387912.1, on the reverse strand, counting down.
TATTTGTGAATTTAAATTATTGCGCAAAGTTCGTTTTTCTTTAAAAGGTATATAGGTAAAATAATACGTAATATAATATTTTGTTGCATACCTACTTAGGAGGTAATTCAATAAGTTGTTAGATTATTATTTACCAAGTTGGTTACTGACTGTCTATCCATATCGGTTTCCCTATTTCCGGTTTCCTCATCAGTAGCATCAGTACCTACAATCGGAAGTTATGTTCTGAATACCTTGTACCATTTTTGATAAGGAAATACATTAGGAAAGGCCCTGCAGTAGGTACTTACTTTAACAATTATTTATAAAGGCCATTGTCTACAATACCTGCAAAAACTGCACACGCCAGGTATGATGACCTACTTTGAACAACTCCAAAGTGGAATGGCGGGCGAAAACGCACCCAAATTACCTCAAAAATGATTACAAGCGAATGTTGTGAAACGAGACATTAAAATCGACTAATTACAGCACTTAAAATGCCATTTCACTTACTATAGTGAACCTTAACTAAGATTTATTACTTTGTAGAAAAACCACTAAAGACAAAATGCCTTTAAAAAGAACTTCGAAGTCTAGTGAAAGCGCATGGCTCCAGATTATACGGGTCTAAGCTTTACCTTGAGCCTGAGTATAGTCTTGTCTGTATTGTTTATTTATTGGCATGTTTGGTCACGGAGTTCGTATGTTTCTGTTTACGTACACGCATGTATTTCTGTGTATACCTTATTTTCCTGTGGGTACATAAAGGCTAACGTCTTGTGGTTTTCTAATAGTCGAGAGTTTCGATTTATGTTTAAGCAATGTGCAAATAATTGTAATCAACAATTGGAGACACCGAAAAAATCATTTTTGTGTCTCCAATTTACAGAATATTAAATGTGGGAATTTGTCATTTTGACAGCGATTTCTTATACCTACTACAAGTACTTAGCTAAGTTGTAGGTATACAATACATACGTTAAAAAGTAGCTTTCCACTAGAGCTGAAAATAAAGCAATGTTATTGGTGATTTTGTTTATCGCGCTGAACTGACTGAACTGATGACAACTGACAAGCAACTCGCTGGCTGGTCTTGTTATAGAAGGATATAGCGGCTATTCTGCTTTGATCGAAACCGGCCTCTTACAAAAGCGATGTGCAATAATTTCATAACGTTACACAGTTATTTAATGACGTTTAAAAATTCTCATCTTCAGATTGAATTAGCTGTTAGCGCGTCTAACAACTATGTAGCAGCGGCGTTGTTCCGTGTTACGACACAATAGCAACATAAAAACATTGCAACTAGTAGTTATAAACGATTTCCTTGAAACCTGGTGTGCTTGTGGTTGAATGCTAATGTGAAAGCTCTGCGTACTAACTGTTGATTGTCTGCGATCTGAATATAGCTGTGCAGCTACTTCACTGCAATCGAATAATGAATTGAACCGAAATCGTGGTTTAACTAGACTCCAAAAGGAGAAACCTAAAGCGATTTTGACTTGGCCTGCTCTCCTCTTTGCTGCTCTTTCCATAGTGATAAATTCTCCTTATTCGCAATTAGAACTTGTGATACTATGATGCTTGTTGTAATTATTTTGATGATCATTATTAGTGACTAATAGTCGGTTTATGGTAAGTCGGTGGATTTTGAACTCCTAAAATTGTTCTTACTAGAAAGACTGATGATTCATTTCAACATTTTTATTTCAGACTTCTTATAAATAGGTCATTACAGAGTTCAAAGTAGGTGGCACAATAAACACACTCAAACTAAAAACAAAAGAAAATAAAATAATGTAGGTAGGTATCTATCTTTAGACATCGGTACATAAAGGTCATGAGAAAACTACAATGCGGTCTTATCCAGTAATCCATGAAGAGTGATGATGCATGATGCCAAGAGTTATAGATAGAAATTCATGAATGGAAGAATGGAGTGTGTTAGCTATCCCCACGACTAAAGCCCTAAGGCACATAATACAATAAGTAAGTTTCTACACTGAGGTACTTTCGCCAGCAATTTGCAAGCGAATAATCTTCAACATAATGTTTCCTTACTCCGAACAAAAGGACAAGTGCCTGGACAGATTGTTGAGCGCTACATACAAATTCAATGTTGTACGTGCTTCAACACGGGTTTGGTCCGTGAGGTTTATTGCAGAATTATTTTTAAAACGATATTTCAGAGCATTTACATGCTATTGGTTTTATGTTTGTGGAAAACTTATGTTGCCCAAACAAATATTGTAGGTCGGAAACAAACGTTGGTAGGTAATATGCATAGAACAGTACTTTCGGTTTCATAGATTGACATATATTATCCGTGACTAAGAAAACATGGATGCACTGTGAAAGATGACATGGATAAGAAAGGAGTGACTGCAGAGATGACGACTGAAAGGGGAGAATGGAGGAGGAAGACCATGTTGTGCCGACCCCACATAAAGTGGGTTATGGGCAGGAAGAAGAGATTATCATGACTATAATTGTCTTTGGTAGGAATGCAAGTAGGTAAAGCTCAAACTACATTCTATAAAGCCGACTATATCGTGATCTCTTTCAATATAGTTGTTTTGGGTAATAACAATGACACAAATTGAAAGTTTCATTAACGAATTAACAGTAAAATTCTTAATTGTTTATTGATTTTATAGTGTTTACTACACTTAAGGAAATCACAAAGATTTTTATAATGTCCCAAAAGTTAAGAGCCGAGCGGGATTTGAACCCGCGACCTTCCCCTCAAACACACAGGTTAGCGCAGGTTAGTTGACTATAACGTCAAAACTGTAGATGGAGCCACGGTCGCGTTAGTGCCGAACAGTCCCTAAGAGTTATTCGTCGAATGTGATTAGGATCCGATGGCGCAGTGGTCAGCGCAGCCCCGTACCGAGGGGAACGTCGCGGGTTCAAATCCCGCTCGGCTCTTAGCTTTTGGGACATTATAAAAATCTTAGTAAAATTCTTGTTATTTATCAGGTACTCGTAAAGTCCATTTAGGTACTTATCGGGCGGTAAACAAGGCTCAAGTACGTGTTAGCTCTTGAATTAACTAAAATCTGTGTTGTAACTTCTGAAATTATTCATATTCTGGGTTGCAAGTTGAACTTTGTTGCCAAGGGAAGGCACTTATACCAAGGACAAGCGCCACGTATTATATTTTCGATAGCTTCTCGAAACTCCTACCTTTTCTGGTATTCCTCTCTCAATAAATACCAGGGGATATAAGTATAGACAATGCGGAGTCTCAAATACAAGTCCTAGACATTTGAAATTTGAATGATCTGTAAATCAATGGTACAACTGACACTAAGGCGTTTCTTGCCATCCTACGGTGAGCACCATACTAAACAGAAATTGTTACAAATAATTTTTATAATGTCCCAAGAGCGGGATTTGAAGACCTTCCCCTTGGTACGAGGCTGCGCTGACAGCTGCGCCATCGGATCCTAATCACACTCGACGAATAGCTCCTAGGGACTGTTCGGCACTAACGCAACCGTGGCTCCATCTACAGGTTTTGACGTTACATCCAAAATTGCATTTCTGGGATTTATGGTAACGGTGTCGACGAGACAAAGGCGCGTGTATCCGCTAGTTCCAAAAAGTAAAACGAACTGTCTTTCTAAAGTTTATTCCTCCATAACGAGGACGAGACAACATAAAGCATAATTTTATTACCTACTTACAAGAGGGCAATAAACGCATTACGATTTACGTGTGATTTCCTTTCCTTCATATTGCAACAGACGCTATGACCTATATTCTTATGATAAACTTTATTTTCTACACTCGGAGCAAGAAATTTGGGTCATCAAGATTGGTAGCTGTTTCGAGAATAAAAACAGATTGTTCTATTTAGTCAGACCATTATATCGCGTCGAATTGAACGTAAGTGCACTTATCATATACACAAAACCTATAAAAATATCTTTCGATTTCACAAGTTCTTCTGTGCTTGTGTTTTTATTGCAGCTATATATTTGTGCAGGCATTTCATTTACATTAAAGTACTTATTATTTTTTACTATAAAACTAAGCAAGGTTACCTGGCAAAACTCATAGGCAACCTACAGACAGATCAGTTGTAGAATCATATAAAAAAACGGTAGGAACCTAGCCGTAGTTTGTTGCCTGTTCTTCTAGGCTTGGTGTCGCGTGGAACTGGCACCTAGACTCACCTTGCTTTAAGATGTTTCAAAGTGATTCTTGGAATTGAAATGAATGAAATTTTATTGAGTTTGAGTTTGAATATTAGTATTATTTCAATAATCAACGCTGTAAAACTGAATAATACTTAATCTTCCGTGATTTACTTACCACTGGCGTGAAACAAAATTATTGCACTAAAATTGGAATTAGTTTTTATATTACCTAGGACACAACGAGGCACGAATGAAATAAGTGCCTTGGTTATGCGAAAACTACACACTCATGCCATTCACTATCTTCTTCTTCTTTCTGCCCTTATCCCAGTAGGTTGGGTTGGTGCAACGTGTATTTTTCTTCCATTCTCCCCTATCATTCGTCATCTCAGTACCTACTTACTTCTTTATTGGACATATAATATCATCTATCACACAATTACTTCCCATTTTCTCCGTTACTGGCGCTACTTTTATTGTCATTCATCATTATGAACTTCAAATAAGTAAGTACTTACATACATTACAAACTTTCCAGTCACACCACCACACCAGCTGATGATAAGATTGCGTATCGCACAGACGCTGACATCATGATAACAAACTCAAAAATATCAAGCACGCTTGGAATGCCCTAGACTAGTTTGGTTTTACCAAAGAGAAGATAAATCATACGAGACAAATTAAACATTTGTTTTAATATGTAAAAGAACCATCACTCGATGTTTTCATATAAAACTAATATTTTTAAACGACTTCACATAGATAGAGGTGGTTGTTTTTATGTTTGTTATCGCATATTAATATAACATCGTCATTTATGAACCGATTTGTAAAATTAAATTCATCAGTTTGGCCATGAAGTCGGTTTCTCAAGTTTATTAAACTCAACTTGTCGTTATTCTAATATCACTACGTGTCCTAACAACTTTTGAACGTAACCTTCAAACCGTAATACCTAAAACAGAAACAAACATAATCTAACGAAACTATGTGGTATAATATAAACAAATTGCTAAATACAAGACGCTTCAGCTGTACGAGACAGCTGCATTAACTCTTTGTGTACCTCTACCTACCTTCCAAGAAAAATAAAAAATAAGGCAGCGATTACCTTTAGAAAAGCGGTTGCCCTTCGGGACCTACCGTCTCATTTTGTTTTTTGTAGACGCCCCAACAGGGTCATTATGGCGGTGCATTTGAAGGCTCTATAAAAAGTAAAGCATAGATGCTGGGCGATGGAATGTTGATTTGTTTTGTTGGTTACTTTCCTATAGGCGCCTCAGACTGGCTTAGTGTTCAGGATAAATTGGTACAACAATCTGCCCTGTCATCCGATTGTCGTCATCTAGTCTAGCACTTGTAAGTTCTTGGGAATACGCAGCCTTGTCTTGATTCAAATCACTGCTGTTCTAGTCTAGGACTAGACGCTAGGTTTTTTTATTTTCAAAACTGATTCGTACCACCAATAGTGGTTTCTCATCCTCATACTGTACTCAACTGCTAGATGTCATGTCTATGCAAAGATTTTATATTATATGTATAGGTACAGTACAGCTGCTGTTTCACACTATCAGAGTTTTGAAGTCTAGCCATCTGCTTACTAATATTCAGTAGGTATATGTATTTAATTACATTATCAGATCTTAGGACTAGTTTTTAGAATCAGCAAGACATAATTTAACCTGTAAGAGTGTTGCAATAGAGTTGAAGCGAACCGATATTAATAATCATGCAGATTGTAAACAGGTTAATATAGAAGATAACAATATTGGTTTCTCATTCACATATCGCATCGCACTCAATAATTACGTTTTAATGCAAAGATTCTATAGATCCCATACAGATACCGTTTCAGACTTATCAGAGTTTTTGTGGTCCGGCAATCTGTAATTACCTGCACGAGTGCATGACACATCAAACAAGCTGCTTTCTCACATCTCTATAATTACATATTTCTTTCCGATTGGTGAAAGTACGACTGTGGTACGCTTCTGTGGACGATATAATTTTGGATTGATATAAGTGCTTACATTCTGTGCCATTGTATACATACCTGATGTATAACTTCGCCAACCTGCACTAGGTCATATAAGCACCTAGGTACTACTACCAACGAGGCATTTGGTGGCCTTCTTAATAAAAGAACCAGTAACACTAAAGGAGAACTGCGCGATAACACCGCGATACATGACAGCGATGCTTGTATCGTTGACATGTTATCGCAGATCGCTGTGCTATCCGCCTTGATGTGGCCGGGCTTTTAGAACGATGTCTCCACTCCTGTGTCTTAAGGTTTTTATGAGGAAATGAGGAATGGAACAAAAGTAGGAACCTAAGTACCTATACTCGTATATAGGTCTGCCAAACTGTACAGATTTAATTGGAAAGTGGTTCGTGGCTGCTGATTAAATTTCATAAAAATCAATAAATACCAATCAATTTGCTGGTTTCTGATAACGACCAATATCTCGTTTGACAAACACGACTCGACGAACACTTTCTCCAATAATAAAGCGATGAAATACGGAAGATGAGATGATTACACACGGAGTGTTGTATTACCTACTTAGGAGGCCTAGTGGTATCCCTTTCGATCCTACAGCCGCAACTTTAAATTTAAATTTGATTGTACGCCAGTGAATTTTGCTCAACCCACTGACCTTATTAGGAAGGTACCTTTATTCTTAGTCATCTTTATGAGGCTGATGACCAGGTTCAGTAAATTTGACCTTTATGACCAAAGATTTACAAGTTCAGACTGAATCAATCACAATACGAGCAAAGACGCCATCATTATCTATATATATAAATCTTTCGTGTCACAATTTGGAACGCGATAAACTCCGAAACTACTGAACGGATTTCGATAAAATTTTGCAACTGCCTTTAATATGGTCGGACTTAAAATATAGGATAGTTTATATTCAATATTTAGGTGTTATTAATTTATAAGGGGCAAAAGTTTCGAAATCTATGTCTATCCCTTTCTATCACGTAGGGACTTATATATGTCTAAATGTCTATCCCTTTCTATCGCTTAGGGATTTTTCAGAAAATTCTCGACTTTGACGAGAACAGAATGCACATAGACGCTCTAGAATGATCTGGAATAATCAAATTTAAAGTCGGTTAGCATCCGGAATGCTCCCACCCAAACGTTAGTAATCCAGAATTATCTAGAATACTCAAATATACCCATGCAAACGGTTCTGAATTCTAGATTTGGACAAAATGTTCTAGAAAATAGTGCTCCTAAACGTTATAGAATGTTCTTTCATCATCATCATCAATTGATATCAGTCCACTGCTGGACGTAGGTTCACCTTGAGTAACATAGGCTATATTTTATGTGTTTAAAAAATAAATGTCCACCCGTGCGAAGCCGGGACAGGCAGCTAGTAGTATAAATAAATGTAAGCATAGTTCTGCTGTGTATGGCTTCTTAGGTCAGCTCAAGTATGTAAATCGCAATTACCCTTTAGTGCTAACTTAACCTCCGAAGAAGCCTTTCAGTAGTTCTATTCTGAGTTCAATCACACAGAACCATACCTTCCCACGACCTTCTTGCTTGATCGGTCAAGTCTATCATTGGTTAACTATTGCATAACACGCGCCAGCCGGTCTGCCAGACCGTTATCTCAGCTGTGCATACTTCGTTGTGAAAGCTATCACCAGATTCAAGCAGTCAGCTGGTTATATCGGCCGAATATTTTAACCAAGGGACTTGCAAGTATTCAAGAGAGAACATCAAAATCATAAATAATCATTTTATTCTGACTGTCGTAGGTGTATTAGTTGCAAATGAAAATGTTTACCTTATCAACCCCTAGACATTTTAAAATTTTAGCGGCACTTAGGCGGAGTGACTCAGCTATGCTGATTCTGATCTTGTCACAATAACGTTAATCAGTACTCCAGCTCAAAACTGTAGGTACTCATAGCCACTGTTCTCTTTATGCCATTATCTTCTTCTATGCATTCATTCATTCTTCCTCCATTCCTTTCTGTCAGCCGTCATTTCTCATACAAACTATAATCCTAAATATAGGCATTTACTGAACTTTATTCAACGACACAAACTCCAGCATCGTTACTGTTAGAACCTTCTTTCATGCTTCTTAGCTTTTTATTGGACACGAACTGTTTATCCATCTGTGGACCGCGCCGGGCCGGAGCGGAGTCTGCCGGACTAACCAGTTTGGTAACACGTGCTGTGAGGAGTCGTGACTATGTTATTGGTTGTGCTGTAATATTAGTTCTCGGAAAGTGTTTTGTAGACGTTTCGTTTGCTTACACTCGTGTCCAAACGCTTTCGAGTTTTCTCTTTGATTGACTGCTGCTCTGTTAGAACAGTAGATACTAAATCAATAGCATCATCTTAGTCGGGATCTCTTCTTACTAGTAAAATAGGTAGGTACTTTAACCTCATTAGAATTTCTTAAACTGTAGTACTAAAAATATAAGTGATGGTAGTGACCTTACTTGATGTTCGGATTTACTTTACGTTTCGACGGCGCGCGGCATACAAATATAGGTAACCTAATTTCCAATCCCGACTGGACTGTATTGGTGACTTCAAAAATACATGTATACCATGTATTTTTGAAGTATATTTCTTCTTAGAAATCATTAACTTAATTAAAATAAACCTCGTAGTCTACGTTTCCTTGAATCATTCTTATTGACAAGACTATGATGAGTCAAACTATTTGTTTTAAGAATTGGTTCGTAATATTACCTTAACTTGATGTATCCCACTACAGAACAAAGGTCTTCATTTGTCTCTTCTATTGGTTTTGCTCTTGGGTTAGTCCTTAGCTCTTTTGTTAAATTTTTCTCTGTCATAACCATCTCAATATTGTTTAAGCCTTATCTTGGAAAACATAACAGCAATTACTATATATTTCACACAAACTGTAATGAAATAAATCATCTGCTTAGTGTCATTACTCAGATAGAATAGTTTGATTGCAGCAATGAAGAGAGCGCTTCGTTAATAGGTTAAATTGCTTAATGTCGAGGTCTCTAGTTCACGTTTTATCTAATAGGCTGGCACTGTTGCTAACTTCAACTGTTTGGCTAAAAATAGTTGCATTTTGTACCTACAGCGAGTCTCAAACAATAAAACTTACCAAACGCTTACCTGTTACAAAACGCTGTCAAATATCGCTGTCATATTTGATAGCGTTTCAGCTGATCGCCATCGGCATTGCCTAGATGTGCGCAGGCCTTGACAGCTACCTCGATTTTGTCTGTCTATTGAATGAAGTAATACTCGTAGTATGTTAGGAGTCACTACAGAGAAGCTTAGCTAGACGAAACGACATAATCCTCATAATAGGCATGAAGACAGTAATCAAGTATCGCCAAACTATTTATCTGATCTAATGAAAAAGGATTCAAAGATTTTGATATATGTATTTATTCTCTTATTAATGTCGAGATTAATAATTTATTTGTTAAAATAAATCTACCAAATACAACAATCCGCCATGATGGCTCAAACACCGGTCAGAGCGAATTACGTCACGTTTAAGTAAACGTCATTCCGATTTAGTACAAAAGAAAAGCACCAATGTTTACTGTTTATATACTTAACCATGAGTACCGTGACGTAATAACAGACGCCATGACACCAGCGAGCGTTTTGGCGTGAATTTGAAAATTTAAATTTAAATGTACTTTTATTGCACAAAAACCTTATTTTTCTACAGAAATATGATATATTTTAGACATAATAGATACTTCTGAATATGATAGAAGAGATTTTGAAAATTAGTCGTCATGCCTATTGTCTGGTTTATCTTGATGGATCTATTTCATACAAAAGCATACAGTGAAACACACTTTTGCAACACAAAACTGCAATAACTTATGTTCCTGACAAATCATCAAATGTCGCCACTAATTGGCGGCATTCGATGATTTGTGCTCCGTTTTCCTGTCTCGTATCAGTGAATATATATTGAAGTTATATACCGGATAGTTATCTTGAAAACAATGCAGATAGCAAACGGTGTTACTAGGTATACTTACCAATTTATCTGTGTCTTTAGTAAAAACTGCGTAATATGTCTATACATAGGTCTCTTGTTTTCTCTACGGGATGCCATCTTTTCCTACTGTAGGTATGCAAGAAGTATTGAATCAAATGTGGATTATACTTACCATAGCTATATTAGTACCTAACTTTTTTTTTTAGATTGACGTAGTTAACTATGTTCGTAGTGATCTCCTCTAGTACCTATTTCTAATAGTATCCCAGTAGATCATCTTAGATCCTATGATTATGTGTGTGTGATAATCCGCCTTGATGTGACCATAGCTTTAAACAGTCCTTGCGGGGTTAAGACCCGGTGCTTCAGTTTCTTTCTGGTAATCATAAATCCCCTTCCATGTTATACCATACATGAGACGGCAGACATCTATCAAATCGTTGCTGATCTTCAATCGATTTTGGAACGTCTTTGCATACAATGAACGAAACGTATAAAAGCAATTGTTCGACACATCACTTATAAAAGAATGCTGCATTGTTCTTCAATGTGTGTAATCTAGATGGTAAGACAAAGATACCTTTTGAGGGGAAGAGTAGACACAGACCAAATGGAAGAGCAGCTCGTTTTTCGGTCCAAGAATCGATTTGGAGATTAGAACCTCCTTGAGGTTCTAATCTCTAATCTCCTGCGCAGCAAGGAGTTTTCCAAGTCTCTGTTTGATGCTGTTTGACGAACGAATGACGGCATGGCATAACTTGGAGAGCATCTCTACCTCTCTGTACAATAGTAGCTTAGCATATTTGGTTTGGTTCGTATGGCAACTTCGTCACTCACAAGCCGCAAGATCGCCACATCATTCGGCGTTTTCGATATTTGATAAAATCTCTCCATCAAATCAGGAGATATTTTTTAAGTTTACGGCTCTTATCTCGAGACATGCTATTACGAAAATGCTTATCGTGTCACTTAGTTAATATTCAGAAATCTCGGGACAGTACAGTACCTTATTTAGGCCTACGCCCTGATTTATTATAATTTGCCTAGATAGAATGTTGGTCCAAACAGGTCAGTGTTCAGAACGGCTCCAGTTCTGAATCACCTGGTCAACGACCTGGGTAATCAAGTAATCATGGAACTTAATCAATCTACCCACAGACTAGATAAGCTTGATTGGAATCTTAATACCCCACCTACATAGCTATAGGTTACCATGTTATAAGATTAGAATAATAAATCTATGGATAGATTTCATCGCTGAATAAAGACACAATTCGGTTTGCAAATTTCGGATTTAATTTTTCTTGGATGTAAGATTGAAAAGCACAGTAAAATATATATTCATATTCACAGTCATTTGTTTTCGTCTGTCATTTCATTACTATTATTATTTTATCTACCTATCTATTTCTCCCTTCATGATAGTTTTTCTATGCATCGAGCTTTAATCAGATGATCAAGGCCCACCCGCGTGCGTGTATACATATACATATACACTAACATAGGTGGGAAGGTTAGACCCTGTCTTAAACGAAAATGCTTCGAGCAGTCACCGATCTCAAAGGTGGTGCTGTATCAATGGGATGAGCTGGTATAATGATTATAGATTTTGTAAGCCAAGGTATGCAATTCCCAACGTGATCCAGTTCGAAAGACTTAAGCAATGTGAACGTAACGCTTCGAGAGTTGCAATCATTGCAACGTGATCTTAAACTGCCTTAAGACACGCTCACATTTATCAGAACGTGTATGAATGAGAGAGGAGCAAAAATAGCACATAATAGACTGATAAATCAATTTCTAAGCTTTAAAATAACAGGTTGGTTCTAAAATAGCTCCTAATAGGCCCTTTTATATTCAAGTTAGAAGACCGGCCTGGTACAGGTTTTGAATTATACCTGTTCAGTCTTGGTGTATCGGGCAAGGCAAATTAACCTTATCCTACTAATATAATAGCTACACTACTTACTTAAATTCGAAAGTTTTGAGTTTATTTGCAATCAATAACGCACGAAACGAGCCGCAATAACTCGACCGATTTCGATAAATTTTAAATAGATGAAAGTCCGTGATGTAGAACAGCTTTATATTTAGTGGGATCCAAGGAAAGGAATCACAACATTGACAGGCAATGTAGAAATCTGAGAAAGAGACGAATACTCTTGACTTTATTGTAGGACTACAAAAGCCCCAAACCATGCCATTGAACTGTAAGATCAATGATTAAACTACATTTTTCCTAGTTAGAGCAAGATTATTCGTTATCTTGAAGACTGACGTGGTGGTGATATGGTGCGTGTTGACATTGCAGTTTTTTTGGCTATTGCTGTCAAACTGTGTTGATGTTTATTTTGGTGGGTTCCATCAAGGTTGTTTCGAGAAGCGTATGGACTATGGACCAATTGACCAATAGATTCTCGGATCAATGGATAAACTAAATGTTGTCCATAGGTGACACATACATAATACATAGTAGTAAAGCTCTTTCTCGTCCGGGCAAGCACTACCACCATGCCTATTTCTACCGTGAAGCAGCATTGCTGTGTTTCGGTTTGAAGGTTGTGGGTGGATGCCAATTACTGACACGTGAGGCTGAACATTGTATGCCTCAAGTTGATGGAAGGGCAATGCATCGTAGGGCACGTTCTTGACCTGCGTGACCTTCGAGACAATGCGTTGTTTGTTACCCTTTAAACATTCAGATGGGCCATTCGCTTGTTCCATCAGTTGTATAAAATAAACCGTTTTTAAGTTTCGTTTTTTACTTGTGCAAAAAACTGGTTGAATTTTACACCTCATGAATGGAAATTTAAGTACCTAGACAGGTGCATGTGCATGCATACGATTGGTTGAGATCAGCCATGTAAATAAAATAATTATAAGTTTAAAAAACTTGAGAAACCGACTTCATTGCCAAACGGCCAAACCGATTTTAATGAAATTTGTTTGGGACAATCTGGACGTAAGAATAACCTTCCAAATAAAAAAATAATTTTCTAAATCGGTTCATAAATGACGGAGGCATGCAGTTACAAACATTAAAAAAATTATTAAAAAAAAATGGCAACACCGATTTTAATAAAATTAAAATAGGACCAATCTGGAAGCAGTACCTTTCAGATAAAAAAATAATTTTTAAAATCGTCTCACAAATGACGAAGTTATGCGGTAAAAAAAAAATACAACTGAATTGAGAACCTCCTCCTTTTTGATTGGAAGTCGGTTAATAAAAGAACCGTTGCTCTGTTGAAAGGTTTGAAAACTGAACCTACACAAAGATGGTTACAATTCCTATTTTCTTTTAAATAGGTCCATTATTTCATAGAACTACACTATTTCTTTGTCTATAATAGCCTCTTAGCCATAACGGGGTCTAATCAGGAAAACCCTTACTATATGAACTTACTTTGCCCAGAATCTATTATTTTACAGCCATGCTTACAAACGCAAATTGAATTTAATGATTGCTTTAATGTAGCCCTTTCCCTGTTTGTCATTACTCATTCATTACCCAGTAGGAAGAGATGGCAATAGTTTAAGCACTGTTTATCTCGTGACATATTTTCTCAGGTGACCATTAGTTAACTTAATAAAATTAAGGTTATTCTTCCAGTTGTTTTCTAAAACCAATCGAAGCAAATCTTCAATCAATCAACAGTGCGTCTCGGCCTGTCTTGGGCTGCTGCTTACGGCGTTTACCCGGTTCCAATACCGCAGGCTTATCGATGCGTACTTGTATCTCTTATTACGAAGCAGTAGAGTTGTTTTTTGATTGAATTTGAATAGCAGATGAATGTATTATAACGGTTGCAGGCTGTAGGCTGGCGTGACGGGTACCGCACTCATTTTCATTAAAGAACACTGCGCATGCATTCCTCGGCAACCGGCTACAGTCGGCAACCAAAGCTCCCAAACAGTGACAAAGATTATTCTTAGCTACACGGAAATAAAGACCAAAATAACATGTATTTTGTGAAGACTGTACATCTATTGTGCATGGACGTTGTATGCAAACGCATTGCTCGATTGCGCCACTTTCTTGCTTGATTTATTGATCACATTAAATTACGAAGCCGGTTTTATGATTACATGGAAACAGCAGGTATTCCACATCACAGACATTAGCCTCACACATTAGCGCAAAGCAAGTACCTACAGTCGGCATCACAAGTAAATGATAGTTCTAGGTTTCAAACCACCAAAATTACATAAACGAACTAAAAATAACACAGTGAAAATGAATGAAAATGACAGAAAATGAATTCCTCTTCCATATACGGATAATCATATACCATAAACGGATTCGTCGATTGAAAATTGACAGTCCTTGTTTTTGACAAGCCTAAAAAACAGATGGATAAATTTCATATTTATAAATAAATTTCCCCATAAAGAAATGCGGTTTAAATAAAAGTTATGTATCACTTAGTCATTGTTTCGAACAAAACAAAAAGAAAGCTAAGTAGTTGTGGAATCACAAGCATGGTAACCGACTCATTTCTCATCAACGGACCGCGTTACCGTTTTGGGAATAAAAATAAATGGACAAAACATCATGGCGCCACTTACTTTTAGCTGGCGACAACAAAAGAGTCCGTAAACAAGATAGTTGAAGCATAAAACACTAAAGGCTTGAACACACCGCCAGCGAACTAGTTCGCTAGCGATGGCGAACTAGCCCCCAAATAATTTGAAGTCTCCGAAATGTACATTGCCATCACAATGGCGCTTTTGGCGATAGGTCTAGCGCAATTTCAAAGCATTTAACTGCTATTATTTTGTAGGCTAATCTTGGATTAACCTTGGATTTTAAATACGTGTCGCAGTTTGTAGTTCATATAAATTGCCAAGTAAAAAAAAAATTACATTTCTATTGAGTTTTCAAAAAAAAAAGATATTTATTGAGCACTGTGACATGCGCACCTATTTTATCGGACAACTTGTGTCTATTCAAAGTATCTAGAAGCATTTAAAGTGTCTAGGTTTATGACTACAATGCTTAATTTAAAAAAAATAAAAATACATTAGTAAAAATAGCCAAACCCTGGAATGGACCTGGCAGCACTGGCCGCAATTTAGACTGTCAAGATATGAAAGATATTTAGCCCAATCAAAACACTTAACTACTGCTAGGCATGGGAAATAATTACCTGCAGTTAATCGGCTCATTTACAACCTTGAGCTTGTTCAGCTCAAACAACTCAGCGGCTCAAACATCATGTAGTTGTTGTAGAAGTGTGGAAGTGCGAGTGCAGAAGTTAAGCCGCTTACAGACCTTCTGGCTTCACTTCGGAATCATTCAGTTAATATAGTTACCTACTTTAATTTTTTTCACTGAAATACCTAACCTACCTACCAAAGTAGCAAGCAGCAAATAAACTGAATAAATAAAGTCTGTTTAAACTATTATCGCCACTGTTTGTTTTGAGCCGTTATTTATTAAAATTAAACTGCTAGCTATGCTCAAGTATAAAATGCTATGATGTGCGGTTTTGGCCCTTACGTATTTATTGCAGAAGCAAATTTTCAACATAGTTTCTATTATTGGCTATGCATACCGTAAACCTTATATCTCTTTGTGCTTCTTCCAGAACGACTTCCAATTTGATCAGGGCGAGCAACGCCAGGCTCCATAGCTCGTCTTAATCTAGGTCTTTACCTATGAAATTGTACATTTGAATATTTTTTATGCCATTAAAATTAGATAGGCGTAAGGCTCCAAACCCACTAAACTAAATAACACACTAAATACAAAATACCTAAACCATGACAACAACTACAACTATTTAGAAAATTTCATAGTGGAACAAATAGATAAAAATAAAATAGACAAAATAAAATATTTAAATCCCCCACAAACTGACTGGATAAATAAAAATATTATCAATTCCTTAAACTTGCGAAACAATTTATGGGAACAAACAAAATCTGACCCAGCAAACCAAACTATACAAACAAGCTTCAACGAAGAACAGCGTAAGGTTAGATCCATGATTAAAATACACAAAAAAAACTACTTCTACAAATTGTTCCACGACAATCAAAATAACTCTAAAAAAATGTGGGAGGTAATAAACCAGCTAGCACAAAATAAAATAAAGTTAAGCAGTGGTCCTCCCAAATTATTATCAAATTCAGAACAAATCACAGACGGTAATGCAATATGCGATTTATTTAACTCATTTTTTGCGTCGGTAGGAGAAGAATTAGCAAATAAAATACCTAAACATTATCACGACAACACAGGCAACATCTTAATGTACGAACCTAGCTATATACACCTTTCAACTCTAAGCGATTTATCACCGTGCACCACGGACGAGATAGGAAAAATTATTGACGGACTGGACTGTAACACAAGTACTGGATTAGACGGAATTAGTACGAAGGCTATTAAATGCCTAAAAAGTATAATTTCTGAAAGTTTATCTAAATGCATAAATACATGTTTAGCACAAGGTGTTTTCCCTGATACTCTTAAAGTTGCTAAAGTTAGCCCTATTTACAAGTCAGGAACTAAAAATGACCCTAGTAATTACAGACCGATATCGGTTTTGCCGGTTTTGTCAAAGATTTTTGAGCGAATTTTTTATAATCGACTGAATAATTATTTAACGGAAAAAAAATTTTTTATTGACCAACAATATGGCTTTCGTCCAAAATCAAGTACTTTAACCGCAACTATAGATTTAGTGACTAAAATTAAAACGCATATAGATCAAAAGAGTATTGCCCTAGGAATCTTCATTGACCTAAAAAAAGCATTCGACACCGTAAGTCATAGTAAGTTAATTAAAAAATTACACAACGTGGGTGTCACGGGAACTGCACTTAGTATGTTCACATCATACCTACAGAATAGACGGCAAGTTGTAAAAATAGATAACTATGAAAGTGCGCCAAAAAAGGTCACCTACGGCATTCCTCAAGGTTCCATAATCGGTCTACTAATTTTTTTAATTTACCTAAACAATATAAATACAATAGGACTAACTGGACACCTAACACTGTACGCGGACGATACGTGCCTCTTTTACTTCGATAAATCGATCCATGACATAATAGCCGACGCACAAAATGACCTAAATATTCTAAACGAATGGTTCAAGTATAATCTTCTCACAGTTAACACGGAAAAAACCTCATTTATGATCCTTGCAGCAAAAAATAAACCAATACCAGACTTTACTCCTCTTACCATAAATAATGACATCATAAAGCAAACACGTAAAGAAAAATATCTTGGACTATGGATAGATGACAAACTAACATGGAGTTTTCATATTGACCACGTAAAGACCAAACTTACGGCATTGCTAGGAGCATTGCGTAGAATAGCATATTGCATTCCAGCTAAAGTGCGTTCAATGATCTACAACTCGCTGGTGAAGTCACACCTTGACTACCTAATGGAAGTTTGGGGATCCGCCGCTGTGGCATACCTTGGTCCGTTGCAAAGAACCCAAAATAAAATAATTAAAGTTTTACACTGCTATCATTACTTAATGCCAACAAAACAACTATATAAACAAACTAAATTATTTAACTTGAATCAAATTTATATTTACTCCACTTGCGTTCTTATTAAAAACATTATTAATAATTCCATTCAAACAAATATCCAGTTACACAAAAAAGAAAACACACACAACCTAAGAAATAAGCATAAACTACATTTAAATAAGGTACGAACAAACTACGGAAAGAAAACAATATTATTTGAGGGAGTACAGCTATACAATCAATTATCTAATGACATTAAAGAATGCGATAACATACAACTATTCAAATCAAGGCTAGGCAAATATGTGGCCACACTGTAGCCAACAGTTTATGTGTGTATCAAGTAAGCGTGTGCTACGGCAGCCGTCAAGAGGCAAAACAATGTATTATTAATATTAAGCTGTGTAATCTCATTTTAAGTGAACATTTTATGTTTTATGAGAAATAAATGTCTTTAAACCTAACCCCACAGCAAGCTCAGCCGTATAATTAGTTGGTCTAACTCCATCACGGCTAAGCTTGCCGCGGGGTTCCAATTCTTCGGTCCAACTTTTTCACCACTTCTACTATCGTCTTCAATTCAAGGCCTGCGCACACCTATGTGCTCTTTACCGTCGTCAGTATTTTCGAAGCATTACAACCTTGGAATTTTCAAGTCAAGAGTGAACAAGTGAATAATAGCTAAGCGTGCTCCACCTTAGGCTGCATTTTCACTTTCCATCAGGTTTGATGGCAGTCAAACGTTTAGCTATCAACAATAAAAAAAAAATACCTATATATGTCGCTGGCCATGGCGATCAGTGAAACGCTGTCAAATTTGAAAGCGATATTTGACATCGTTTCATTGATAGCCATTGCCAGTGACCTAGGTGTACACAGGCCTTCATATCGTTGTTGACAACGGTTGCCAGCCGACCACAAGGCTCGTTTTTCAACTCATAATTTGCAGATTTAAATTTAAGGCTTTGCATGGGTGCAAAATACAAAAGCACATTTTGCCCTCCTTTTTTCTACACTAAGCCTGTGCAAAGCTAAGGCGATTGGCTAGTTATGTACATGGAATACATAGTGAGATAACTGGCATGTCGTAGAACCTACATAAACCGTAAAACATTGTCAAGTGCACGAAAAGAGCCTCATTGAGGTGCGTTTATAATTCTTTCACCACATTACTTTTGAATGAACTTTTGTCACCATAGTATTAAGTATGTTAAGGCTGCAATGCTTTCTAAGTGAGAGCTGAAATAAAAAGTTTTGGTTTGATTCAATTTTGGTGTGAGCTACACTGAGCTGCACAAAACGTAGATAATAATGACTCCTTCTGTCTTCGACCATATCACTTTACCAAACTTTGACACAAGAGGTGGGCGTGGCTACGCCGCCGCCACGACCAAAGAAGTAGGAAATATAAAACTTGTTAAACCCATAGAGCAGCAGCATTGTTTTTGACAAAGTCAAACGGCTTCGTAGGTATTGCTTTTACCCAACATGCTGATGCAAACAGGAATGTTATGATATTGACCACTATGTGTGTGTATAAGTATTTTATGATTGCTCAGATGAGCATTCCCCTATATCAAATAAATATAAAAATAGAACTAGTTTATTTTAATTATATGACAGCTGTCAGTTGAAAGCGATTCTATCTAGGACTGAAAAGTATTATTTTCAACCCACTCCTCAGGCAACTTCAGACCTTCTTTCTGAATATGAGTAATGAAAAATATAAAATAAAATGTCAGGAAATTAAAAACAAAAATAAAGTAGAAAATCACACGCAGTTATACATCACGCTCGCAGAATCCCAAGCATTCAGAAATAGTTTTCATCCAGCGATCCTCAAACATCTCACACCCAAGATTAAATGAAATGCGTGGAACAGACATGTTAACATACATAGCATAGGTACATAGCGGTGAAAATCATAACCTTTCCTTTTTTTATTTTCTTCGCCGCAGTCTATGTCTATCTATATCTAGCACTACGGTACACGCGCCCATTTTTTTTACACGAGTTCACGCGTGGCCTACTATAGTAGACCTTTTTGAAATGTCAATAAATTTTATATTTTTAATCATTTGGTTAAAATAATAAATGGAATAGAAAAGTTATTTATTATACTTATAATTACAACATTACAAATTAGATTATATTATTTAAAATAGTGAACAATTAGCAATTTAGTAAATATCTAAGAAAATGTATCAATATTGGCACTTCTGAGATCGACGTATTTTTTTTTTATAAACTTTAAACTTAATTACGATTCTTCTTGATTTTCGTAGCATTCAGGACACAATACTGCTTGGTGATCGGGACATTTCCATTTGTAGCATGTCTTGCACCACTTTTTTGTCGACTGATTTCGAGTCCTCGAGCAGAGTGCACATCGACCAACTCGTCCTGTCTTTGGTCCTATCATTTACTATATCAGTGAGGCTAGCATCCCTGTTTCGTTGAAAATTGTTTTTTTATTTTATCTACATAATATATGAGTGCATCTTACTAAGATTTCCAAGATATCTTGCATAATAAATAGTTCGAAACAGGATAATGGATCCTTAGCATTCCTAGCTTTATCTCCTTTTTGTCTGGTGGTCTAATCCTAATATTTTGGGTTTGAGTTCGCGTTGCCGATGGTATATCTTTGTGCCAAATAGTTCCGTTCGTCGATTTTTATACTGGACCGTGCCTTCTAGATGCTAGTTGCAAGAGTGAAGCGTTTTCTGATTATGATGTTTCGTCACATTCACTCAACATTTTCCTGGAGTTCTGACTCACAAACTAGGGCCTGTAAGTCTGGTTCTGGATTAACTTCGTCATCTTCACTCTCAATCACATCATCATCATCAGTATCTAACTCATGTAGCCACCTTTCCTCTTGTGAGTTGCCCATGACGTAAACGGCTATAAATATGTAAAAATACAAAAATAATATACATTTTTCAATTTAAGAATAACAATAATTATATGAACTACAAATATACATACATAATTATAACTAGAGAACAAAATTTTAGCTTTATAAATCGATAATACACGAAAAGCTACTTACCTGATTTTGATTCACCAATACACGCGCGGACTACTATAGTAGGCCCGCGCTTTTGGCGTCAAATATCTCACAAATGTATTCGCTCAAGGATCGCAAACGGTACTGAGGTTGCGACAAATATATTAGACGAGGCTTATCTGGAATCGCTAGTTTCTAGCGCGCAAAAATAAAAAGTTACCGCAAAAAGATTAACCCTGGTCTACTATAGTAGTCCACGCGTATACTCTAGTGCTAGTCGAGTATAAATAGTATAAGGTCGGGCGCGATATAGATTAGATAGATCAGAAAACGTCGAATACAACAATTCAAATTCAATCAGTTTTAAATTTCTAATCCGCACAAGATTTTCGCCGAACACATTTTGTGCTAGACCTAAATGGTAAGAAAGTTGACAGACTGAACAGTATCCTTGGTTCATTAGAATTTTTCTATCAAACGTTTTCTGATGTACTTACTTAAGTACCTACCTATCAAACACCCGGCCTTATACTATTGAATTAGAGCACGGGTAGTCTAGTTTAGAGGGTAGCGAGCAATCCAATCCAAAGATTGACTGGACTCTCAGCTCAGTTGGCAGTAGCTCTGCCTTCTGCGCCGTAGGTCGTGGGTTCAATTCCCACCGAGAATAAATATTTCTTTGGTGAATGCAGATGTTTGTTCTCTGTCTGAGTGTTATATTGTATTCTAACTATGTGTTAACAAAATGATGTGCAGTAAAATGTATGTACTATAGGAATGAGATAGTTGATTGTAATACATCAACTATCTGACTCCTATAGTACAAGACAAGCTCGGGGATAGATAGTGTTTTGTGGATTGTCTACATTATTAATTTATTTTATAAAGATCGTGGGTTAAAGTTTGGTCGTGCACCACCAATGTATACTATTCTGTCAGTTCATCACCTATCTTATTATATAAATAGATATACTGTAGCTGTAGGTTTATCGACAAGATAAACCTAGCTCTAAGACTTCTCAAAGTGATCATTGATATTATGTAATTTTAAAGGTACAATGAATAAAATTAAACATTTTTACTTTACTTTGACTTTCACTTTGAATACTGCTACTCCATTGTAATCTCCATTTGATAACTCTTTGAATTGCTCGAAATCAATTGTCAATTTGATAAAACGTCAAAACTATAGCGCTTGCAAAACAGGAAAGTATTAAAAACCGGATTATCTCCGGCTTCCGGCCAAAAACCGTTTCCAGGTTTGGTCAACGTAATATTTTTTCGTATAGTAGAATTTTAACAAGAAAACAATATTCTAAGATACCTACAAAATCAACTATTACAAAATTTTACGAAATAGGAATTAGTATCTAGTGCAGTTTAATATTACTTACTTTATTATTGAGTAGTTTATTGTTGAGTAGATTAGTAGTAGTAGTGGAGCTTTTTGTGAAGTGCTCATCCAGGGAAGTACTACCACCATACCTGTTTCTGCCGTGAAGCAGCATTGCTGTGTTTCTGTTTGAAGGGTGTGGGTGCCGGTGAAATTACTGGCACTTGAGGCTGAACATCTGTACGCGTGAAGCTGATGGACGCAGGGCAGTGCATCGTTGGGCAAATTCCTGGCGTGTGTGACTTACGAGGCAATGCTTTGTTACAGGCTATAGGTACCACTATTACCACTTACAGGCCTTACCCGAGTGGGATCCTAGCTAAAGAAAAATAAGAACACAAATGAACAAAAAGTAAAACTGAAAAAAAAACTAATAAAAATAAATCTAACATCAAAATATATATTGTATTAAAAATAAAGTTTAAAATTAAATTTAAACAAAATAATGACTATAATGTATGAATGTAAATAATAATGATGATATAATAATAATCGAAATAATAAGTTACAATATGCATGAAATGTAACTTAATGTAGTTATGGAATGAATGGGCTTTTTTAATTTTATTTGTTTATAGTTACCACTTAACATCAGGTGGACCATATGCTTGTTCCATCAGCTAGATGTATTAAAAAAAAAGACGCAGTGCAATAATAGAAAAACAAAGTATTGGTTTTATTATGTTTTATCGGTTTTTAGCTATGTATGCTTTTAGACAAAAAAAAACCATTTATAAAAATAATGCATCTTTTTAGTAATGTTTCAATTACCTGGACATATTAGGGCTAAGAATAAAGTGATGGTGAACTGAACGCGCGAACCTTGTGCAAACAACACCCACACCATTGCCTCCATATTGCCACTGTTATGACTTTTGAGGAACAAGATTTAGCGCAGTTTCAAGACAGTATCTAACACTAAAACTAGCTCGCTGCGTACAATGACAGTTCACGGCGCTGTGTGGGGATGAATGCAAAACCCTACGCTTGAAACTGATCGCCATCGCCATCGCAGTTCGAAACTGTTCGCCGCAATCTTTTCTAAGCTTAATTCATTCACCCGCTAGTCCGGGGTACCTAGGTAGTTTTTGTTCACGGGGATTAAAAACAAAACAATATTTTTGAGGCTCAATCAGTAAGATTTATGTTTCTGATACTAAGGAAAATCGGAATAAGTAAAACTTCCCTCACTGTATAGGCATACGCCTATCTATCATTGCGTCCTGAAGTGAGGGTAGTTATTATACCTCCACCTCTCAACGACGATAGCACTCATGTCAATGCTCCAGTCTGCCCACGACCACAGTTATTACAACATAGCCGAAGCGTCGGGGAAAATTATACGCGGTAAACACCCATCATCATCATTATCATCATCATCAACCTATATTAGTCCACTGCTGGACGAAGGTCTCTCGCAAGACGCGCCACTGAGCCCGGTCTTCGGCTCTTCTTCTCCAGTGCTTGCCAGCTACATTTCGCAGATCGTCGCCCCACCTTGCCGGAGGGCGTCCTACACTACGCTTACCTAAACGCGGTAAAAATACCCGTGTAACAGTTTAATGTGTGTTATGATCGCAAAAGTTTAAAAAAGTACTATTGATAAATTTTGCTTAGCTGTCCGGCTTTTCGCAAAACCGGAAAACCAGGTTTGCACGCCCTAGTCAGGACGTAATGTCAGATGGGAAACTGATGGGTGGCTGAACTAATTGATGCCCGCGACTTCATCGACTGTCTCCACGGGTGGTCATTATACACTTCCTTGTTTCGATATTATATTTATGCATTCCATCTCTTATAAAAAAGTCCCCAAATATTATAAATACATTCACTTGTTCTGTTTTTTCTCCATCAATCAAAATATTACACGCTGTTAAACATTCATATCGAATACCATAAACTTAGCCTTATGATTGTATTTGTTTTTGTATTTATTGATTTACTTTGATTATGACGGTTCATTCTAGGTATGTAAATGCCCTTATTTTATTTTTTATTGATATTTGATCTTATTCTAAGCTTCTCTCCATCCAAAATTTGATTGGAAAATACTGATTTGCAGCGATATAACCGCCCATTATGCATTACTATATTTTTAAATAGTTTCAAATAAGATTCTATCCTATTATTATCTTACACAACATCTTTTTTTGCTTTTAACGTAGTTAAACAAATATTTTTAGAAGTAATATATTTTTTTTCTATTAAAACTAATAGGAAAAACAATTTCCAGAGTTCAATAATATTAGAACGAATCCTCAATAGTTCTCTTTTTCCAAATTTTAGACTCTACGGGTCGTTTTCACCGATGACTAATCAGTAGATCAAATATTTGACGATTGTTTAATACACAAAATTAAGAAAAATTAAGTAGGGGGTAGTAAAACATTAAATAGGGGATGCTTTGTCTGTCACGATCTGGGAACTTTCGTTTTTATTAGTAGTGATCGCAGCGTGCAACTGTCAAAAGACGCGGCAGTGTGTGCGGATGTATACAATTCCCTATGTTGAAACTGAACGGTTCGCCACCGCGCCCGCCAGCGAACTAGGTGTGTTCGAGCCTTTAAAAGTGGATAGGTATTCAAGTATTGGACAGGAAAAGCAAGGATTACCATAAAAGTCTTTATACTTTTGTGACAGCAACCTAAGTTGTCGAAGATAAGAAAAGACTTCGAGATAAAGAAATCAAATCGTTAAATGTTTATTTTTTTCAATACATACATAATATACTTATAACTTAGGTATCTGCATGTTTAGGCTTTCAAAGCGAATCCCCAGGCTCGTAGAAAATACCTCTCAAGACCAGTCAAGGCCTGCGCACATCTAATAGGCGATGGGGATGGCGATGAGCTGAAACGCTGTCAATATCGCTGTCATATTTGACAGCTGATCGCCATCGCCTAGGCGTGCGCAGACCTTTAAGTATTCTAAGCCTTCATACAACCTTCATTCACTTGCTATTAGCTTTTAGATTACCTGCGATGGCGATCAGTGTAGCGCTGCCAAATATCGCACTGTCAAAGTCTATTACTATTACTTATTCTTAACTCATTCTTGTTTTTCCTTCTGACGCATTCATATTCCCAATATTTTTTTCTCCCGATGCATTCTCAACAGAGATTGTGTATGTATACAACTTTTGCAATCTTATTCAGTAATCAGAATAAACATTTTGCTGGTAGCCCGCCGATGACCCAATCACCCAATTATTTGCGATATACTTTTTGTCGACAAGCGGTGACTAACGTAAGTAACTACACTCCTAAGGAGTTGGTCATCCATCTCTTTGTTCGAGTTTTTGTTAGACTCGTGTTTATGTGCGGTTCAACTATAAATAGAAAAAACACTTTATAAAGGCCTGCGCACACCTAGGTCGCTGGCGATGGCGATCAGTAAAACGCTGTCAAATTTGACGCGATATTTGACAGCAGCCTTCAACTTTGTTTATTAACTTGAAGTCTATAATAGGGCTTGCGTAGTGTTTTATTGTTTGTAGCAAATATTCAGATAAGTACCTACTCGAAATTCCCTAAAAGTAGTTTTGATAAAAACTTCAGATGTGAATCAACTTTGAGGAAACTAGATTTCCGCGATTAAATTCTAGAGTGATTCATGGTTTTTAAAGTTGACGTTTAGTGCGAAAAGAGTTTTAGAGTAGATAATTAGGAAATTACGAGTGTTACTAATCATAGACTTTTTAAATTCCTTGCTGCCGCAGTAAAGACAGGGTGAAACTCATTTTTGAGCGTACCGTGCATGCTGAAACTTAGTGTCAAAAACCTATGAGATTTGACAGAAAGTGCTGGAACTAAGTGTCAAACATAATTATGACATTAACCTGAGATTTGACAGAAAGTGCTGGAACTAAGGATGAGATTCATAGACCGCACTTTGCTTTACAGCAAAGCAGTCTTCGCAAAGTAAGCTTTGTTTATCGAAGTTTCCTATCAATATTTTGAATAAAGAAGAGCTTGACAGAACTATGAAATATAATTTTGGTTGAAAGTTGAACTTTCCATCAAAGTAAAGTCAAAGTTCGGTCTATGAATTTCGAGGTAAGTGTCAAACATATGAGCAAACAGGAGCAAACCATTGTAATGGGTTTCCAACCTCCTTGGTACTAACACTATGGTATCATTAATTTAATATTAACCGTGACATTGCTATGCTACTGCGTCTTAATATTTTTAATTTCAAAGGCATTACAAAATAATGCGCTTAATTATGTTTTTCCTAAAATCCTTACAATTTCAGTCAATATAAAAACGCCCTCTGTAAAGCAGATATGTAGGTACCTACTTACTCGTATATGATATATACCCATAGGTATTTATCCAATTTGTCACCGATTTACCTAGAAAAAACATGTTATCACGTCATCACTTCCTTTTCAAACTGCACTTTTATCAATAATCCTTGTACCTAGTAGGTATGTATGTATATGAAGTTATCAATATAATATTATGATATCAGCCGTCATTATAATCGCGTTCTACTTCAGCGCTGAGCCATCACAGATAGAGATCGTTTGATGCCGCTGTTTGGATGATATGGACTAGTCAGTTTTACCAAGTTTTAAAATCTCCAAGGTCATGAATTTCCTCAGGGCATGTAAATAGCTGGGGAATTTCCCTAACATAAATAAAGCTTTCTTTCTAGGAAATCGTTGGTTACCGAAACTGAGCAAAGCATGATTTTCATTTTCTCTTTTTTCTCGATCCAAAAGGGTATTATTAAGCCAATTCACACGCATACCTTCCACGTGTCGTGACGAGACGAATGCGCTGTCAAAAGTAGCTCCTACAACTGACATTTCGTTCCGGTTTTGATTTCAAGTGTTACGTGCTACGTGCAATAAACATTAATAATTCCATGGAATACAAAATTTTCTGTGTATTTTGTGCAATAAACTTATGTGGTAATGTATTGCTAG
The DNA here is from genome assembly GCA_947578465.1 of Thera obeliscata. Lineage (NCBI taxonomy): Eukaryota > Metazoa > Arthropoda > Insecta > Lepidoptera > Geometridae > Thera > Thera obeliscata. Next base: position 11,915,128 of record OX387912.1, on the reverse strand, counting down.
AATGAGAGCAAATGCTGTAAATAGGTACTGAAATGCACCGAAAAAAAGGAAGAAAAATAAAAATGAATAGACACTCGACTGTCCTCTAACTACAATCTCACCTGATAGTAAGTAGCCGATGCGATGTTAGAACAGAACTTATTCGGTCTGACCTAGAAGAGATTTAGATTGTAGTTGTCAGGAAAAGGGTGATGATGAGTCAGGAAAAGCGTCCGACAGTTTAATTAGTTCCACCCCTTAGCTGTTCGCAAAAGGAGAGGTTCGCAGTAGTATCGTAGTATCGTCGTGGTTTCATTATGGCATGATGTCGGCCACCAACTACTCAACGACAACATGTCGTCAAGATACGAGAAAATAAAATCCGATGGTTTTTTCTATGACTCAATCCGTGTTTTTTTCCTACTAAAACTCCGGTAAGTATACAATATTAGGCTCGTTCCATACATGGAGATGTCTGTGTGAATTTTTAAACCGTCATTGGTGTGAACATATTTTTAGGTATCTGATTTGTATAACTTGCCATTGTTATTCACTTTGTTTAATAAGTACGATTTATTTAAGTCAACTTGGTGGTACGGTAGTTAGTATAGTGCATCCACTTCAATCATCAAACAAGAAACGTATCAGTAGAATGGTATCTTATCAGTTTGCAAGGTTGTCTTGGATAAACTCGCTTAGGACAGCTCGTCCAACAAGCAATCATTAAAATGATTTAGGCACTCGATTTTATACATTAGGAAATTATTTTCAGAGTTATCATAGGTTCATAGCAAGAACCTCATAATAAGACGGTTAATCTCATTTTTTATAATGGTCATAGACAAGTAATTTAGTTTAAGGTTGTTCGATTCCGGTACAAACTGAATTTACACAACTATGGGCAAACAAAGTATAAATGTACACTGAAATAGCTGTAATAGAATTTTACAGTGGTCTTTATTGCCGGCCAGTTATATAAAGTTGGAGAAAACGTGAATGAGCTTAAAACATATGTCTCAAATAGTCGTAAAAGTCTGTTAGTTCTTTTTCTGAAGCCTCGACTACCACGACCAACGGCTGACACTCCAACTTTATATAACTGGCCGGTAATAAGGACCACTGTAAAAGCCTATTACAGCTATTTCAGTGTACATTAATACTTTATTCGCCCATAGTTGTGTAAATTAAGTTTGTATGGAAATCGTACCCCCTTATGCAAGCTGCAATAGCGGCGATGCTGCGCGGCGATAGCAACAGACTTAGCGTCTGTTGCTATCGCCATGTGTTGACATGAAAGTGACAATGACAAGATATTATAAGCAAGCCGCTAAAAAGTGTCAGCCTTTATGAATGTCAGCCATTATGCTTATGACAGCCCTTGTCTAAAGCAATCAACCCAAGGAACTAGGATAATCAGCCCGCTTAAGGGGCCGGCGGAGGGCGAATTTTCATACAAACGTAATACCAAAATTATTACAAGTTATGGCAGATTTTCATTATATTATTGTAATACCTGTATTCTTATAGTATTTATCTAGGTTCCTGAATAGTTTTTATTTTAAATTACTTACCTCAAATGAAATTAACACCAATCACATTTTGCTATGAAAAAAATGTGTAAAATGCGATTGGTGTTTATTTTCATTTGAGGTAAGTAATTTAAAATAAAAACTGTTCAGGAACCGAGATAAATATTATACAAAAACAGTTATTACAGTAATATAGTAAAAATCTGCTTAAATTAGTAATCATTTTGGTATTACGTTTGTATGAAAATTCGCCCTCCGCCGGCCCCTTAAGAAGAGTTCAAAAAAAGTGTGAAGTTCCCAGTTCCGCTAAAACAAAGCCAGCTCAAAATCAAAGTCAAATATTTATTTAATCAAAAGTATCACAAGGATGAAACATCTTGGAGAGTTGAGCCTAGGTGCCAGTTCCACACGACTATGAATGTTTTGTCTCAGCCATCCAGCCATCAAATCATCAAATGATTTGATGGCTTTATAAATAGTAGTAATTAGTCAGAAAATAGTCACATCTGTCTATCTATGGACCTATGACTATGATTAGAAATCTAGAGTGATTAAAACTGAACATTAGTATCCTACAAACCCGTCACATCCATAAAGGTAGATAATCGATCTCAATACACAATCTATGATAAACTATGGTCATCTAGACGCCTCAATCATACTGGGGTCCCATTCGAAGAACGACTATTTGAGCCAAGTCTACCTTCCTTCATGAGTTTCTCAACATTATTCGATCGAGCAGTTTTTTTACGTCAATTGTCGTTACTTTTATTATCAGTGAAATGAGAGTTACATACATACATACATAAAATCACGCCTTATTCCCATGGGGGTAGGCAGAGATCACGGATTTCCACTTGCTAAATGAGAGTTAACTCAAAATTTTGCAATAATCCATTAATTACTACCAAATACTAAGTTTAATAACGTTTCATTATTTTCTGATAGCGACTACAGTATGATACAGCCTTACGCAAATTAAACGCAATTTAAATTTTAACAATTCTGTAAATTTTCTGTCACCTTTTGCCATCACTCATTCGTAAGCAGATGAAGAGATGACAATAGCTTAAGTTTGCTTATCTACTGACAGATTTTGATGACTAAGGATCCTTGTATTGTTAATTCATTTAGAAAAAGAACAACGACGCGCCGACGACGTAGTTTAGAAGACTTTTTCTTCGAATAGGCCGCTCTCTTCGTACCGATAATCGATTAGAGTAGTAGGTAACTAGGTACTAGGCACCTCCTACTTGCTAACCACGGTGTTTAGCAGTTATTTACGTCGGGCATGGCGCCAGACCACGTCAGTTTGTAGATCATGATCTTAACTCAGTACTGAATACTAACGAGACTCTTAGAACTGCTGCCGAAGTAATAGTGATTGAGATTCTACGTTTAAGGCTTGTTTAAGAGTATGGAAATTCTGTAGTAAAGCAGCTTTCGCCAACAGAAGTTGAGTAGGTAACAATTTATAATTGAAATCTTGTACAAATTCTAAACTAAAATCATTAAAAAATTAAAAAATCTGTTGTCTGTAAAGTCGGTTTACCGACGATAGTTGAACGTGACAACGTCATACAGCTGTCCACGCGGACGCATCGCTCACTCAAGTAGGAGAGAGACAGATGTCGAACGCTGTCAAAAGCGTAGGCCGATTGTGCCTCTCTGTCGCTCGTTTCGCGCTCTCGCTTGCACTTCAAGCCTTAAATGGAACGCCTCAGAGCGAGGTAACGCCGCATGACGTCATGTTTTTTCGTGCGTGTAGCCGGCTCCATCGAATTCAAAAACCTCATTACTCAACCACCTTTAAATCTTTTCTAGGATATCTAATGGGGAGGATTTCTTCCAGCGTGAGAGTCAGGGACATCTTTCCCATTGTCTCCATTTGAAGGTGTACCTAGTGCCTGTCACAACAGCTTTTTTTTAAATAATAGTTTGATACTTACGTGAACTGTCATTGTGATAAGCCTGTTTTGTTATTGAAGAAAATATTGGCTGTGACTTGATGAGTGACCAGATTGATACCTCGTCTCAGGTGAGAAGTATTGTTATTTTCTTTCGTCCATGAATGTTAAGGCCTGCGCACATCTAGGATCTAGGCTAGGCGATGGCGATTGTGATCAGCTGAAACGCTGTCAAATATAACAGCGATATTTGACAGCGTTTCAGCTGATCGCCATCGTCGTCGCCTAGATGTGCGCAGGCCTTAATGGGTTTTATATTGTCAACAGAAATCAGTGTAAATTGAGATAATAATCATAGAAGGCGAAAAACACGATTGCAACCTATTCTCAGCTCGATTTGTTGCATATCTTTTACGGCGCAACTCGACGTTTACCTATGCAATTTGCAGCTAGGATGTAGGTAGGCTTACCTACAGATATGGAGGTAAATGACTACCTTGCTACAGCGAAACCCACATGTGGTACAATATACAAGCGCGAATCATCACATACATAAGTGTTTTGCTAATAGCTTTACTTTTAAAACTCTCTCAAGTGGACAACTGAGCATGATGATTGAATTTGTTAAAAAAAAATTGTATTTTTTAAGCAAACGTGTTTTTTTTTACTACACACTCAAAAGCTTTGTCTCCTTTCACCACACTGGTTCGCAAGAACCAGTAACTCGACAAGAGAGAGAGAGAGAGAGATCCTTGTAGCGTGTTGTTCACATTTTGGGGCACAGACTTTCATAATACTAATTCTGCATAATAAACAAGAAAAGAGTTATATGACAATATTAAACTTAATTACATACACTTTAAGGTATAATAAACATATTGAGTACAGACTTTGTAAAACATACTGGAATAAGTAACTAAAACATTTTATTTTACACCAACACCTAAGTATCTTCCTAAGCGATGTATAATCTCCAAATATGGTTTACAACGTGGGTGGTAATTTAGTCTATAAGGTAGATACACGATAAACGACAAAGGAGTAGATTGGTATATCAGTTATTCAATGGTTTTTAATGTATTTTTCTGAAATTGCCATTAATAATGTGAGTACTTACATTATTTTATTAGGTTACCTACAGCGGATCTTGAAAACTTCGAATGTGATAAAATACCAATGAAATTCCGTGCGACACTTCGTGAAACTTGTTACAGTACTTATTACATTGTTGTCTACTTTAGTAGACTAGACACTAGACACCTTAATGCCTTAATAGCCTAGTTGATGAAACAAGCATATGGCCTACCTGATGTTAAGTGGTAAACATCGCCTATAACAATGCATTGCCTCGTAGGTTATGCACGTTAAAACGTTTCTTAATTCACAAAGAACATTTATAAGAAAAATTATACAAGCAAAGAAACTATTTTAGTACGATAAATCAAGAGTACAATCTGATGCAGGAATGAATCACAACTGTTGTTATTTTAGAAGCCAACTGTAACCGCGTCATTCTATTTTTGGGCATTGTGAGTGAACAAGTGAACATAATTTTGTCATTATACGTAATATTATTATGAAAGTATGTGATTAAAATACAATAAGATTCATTAATTTTAATGTACTTATATAGCACATTATTGAATCCATTGCACTTTTAAAAATTGAGACATAAGTATAAAAATTAAAAACCCTACTGCGGAAAAATCATGTTTTAAAAATATAATTATAAGTTTAAAAAACTTGAGAAACCGACTTCATTGCCAAACGGCTAAACCGATTTTAATGAAATTTGTTTGGGACAGTCTGGACGTAAAAATAACCTTCCAAATAAAAAAATAATTTTCTAAATCGGTTCATAAATGACGAAGTTATGCAGTTACAAACATTAAAAAAAACATTTAAAAAAAAATGGCAACACTGATTTTAATAAAATTAAAATGGGACCAATCTGGAAGAAGTACCTTTCAGATAAAAAAATAATTTTTCAAATCGGCTCACAAATGACGAAGTTATGCGGTAACAAACATTAAAAAAAAAATTAAAAAAAAAATTAAAAAAAAAAAAACATACAACCGAATTGAGAACCTCCTCCTTTTTGATTGGAAGTCGGTTAAAAAGTATGAAACAAGAATACATACATAAATAATTACATGCCTATACACACCGTTACCTTCAAGCACAAGCGGTCAAAATCATAACCCTCTTATTTGCTTCGCCAGTAGGACAAATATTATTTCTGGTCGCAAAATACTAATGGCTATATAACAATTTCGTTGGTATCTTTAATGCAATCCTGCGATCTTGTATCTAGAAGATAATCGATGAACAACTCATCCCAATTCTTTTTATGGTACAACCTACCTATAGCGATGCCTGTAGCGGTTTTTACCGTAAGGGTAATTTAACAGCTGTTGGTAGCGCGTCTGGCGTGGCGAACAAATTATATCGGTTTTGAGAATTTATAAAAGATTTCGTTCCTGAAAGAGCGGTTACCATAAGAACTCTACTCCGGTCACCATTGATGTCAAATTAAAATTCATAAATTTATTTTGTAGAAGGTATCAGAAAGATCACCTAAATGTCTTAAAGCTTAATTCAAATTCAAACTTGTTCTTAATCTTAATTTTATTTCTTAAATTACCAAGCCTAGACGAACGGGCAACAAACTACGGTTTGGTTCCTACCGTTTTTTTTTGTATAGTTTTATGTGTTTTTGTCTTGTCGCTCCAACTTAGTGAGTAGTCTGAAGTTTCGATGTCGATTTTTATTCCTCATCATAAACTAACTTGATTTGACAGCTCTAAAAATAGCTGCCTTTGTTGTTTAAATTTTCTAAAGGACGATAGTTTTTAGTGCTGCTGAATAAGCTTAGTTCAGGAAAATAAAACAATAGAATCAACGTCAGTGTCAGTGTTGTTTTCAAACTGATTTGAATGCGGTACTACTCCGCTATATCCGTTATAAAGCGGTGGTCGGTTTTCGAATACAAAGGTATGGCGATTCGATCCTGAGATCGAAAATGGGGTCATAAGATGATAATGGCCTTAAAATGTAAAGGGAAGCAATAATGAGGGACATAATAGTGTAAAACCTAAAGGTGAAAGCTTCGAGAAAGATCAAGGACTTCTGAAATACCACACCGACATAGGTTTCAACTTAATAACCAAACAGAAAGGAAAATTACAAGCTTACTTTTTCTGAAGAAAATTACCGGTATCGAAACCTGGGCCCATAACCTGTTAAAAAATCGGTTGTCTGTAAAGCTGGTTTACTGACGATAGTTGAACGTGACAACGTCGGACTCGGACTCGGACTCCTTACCCTTACCCTTACCCGGACCCGGGCTCGGGCTCGACGGAACGACGCGCGACGGTTACGTACGACGCATGAGTCATGTTTTTTCGTGCGTGCAGCCGGCTCCATCGATTTATAAGACGTTATCACGTCAAAATGTAGATAGAGTATCAATATCAGAACCTACTTGACTTGTCTACAAAAAAAATACTTGCAATCAATAAAATGACGAGGTAATTAAAGGTGATTTCACTTGGTGACTGCCGTTGCACACAGGAAATCCAGGAAAAGGCCTATAGGTGACGAATTGCAATACAATGCAGGGATAGAGCGTCACTGCTACCGCTTCCGTTGGTCATGCATTATTCTACGAGTAACTTGATTTAAATTAACCTTCCCTGTTTTAGCACCTGATGGCTACTGCTATTAACCACTATTGCTAATAGGCTAAGGGCGGACTTTACCAACTTATGATACCCATTAGTACGGTCACTACTTGAGACGTGTCAGAAAGAAACACTAAAATGTATAATTCTGAGAGATTGCTTTGACGGTGAAAAGATTTTATGGGAACCATTGACACGATGAAGAAGAAGAAGATGGTAAAGTAAAACCGTCTTAAGTGATCGAAAAAAATAAATAAAAATTATAATAATAAGCAGCTTAAACCGACGACGTCCACATGGGATTCTGGGCCCATAACTTGTTTGCAGTAGTTTTGCATTGATAAGAAACAAGACAGGCATGTTATCCATAATCTATTATCCTGCATTACGATATTATTGACCAAACATACAGAATGCCGTGTTATAGACGTTTCGTTTACATTCGCATTGTCTCCAATGAGTATATAACGCTATTGTCTCTTGCGTTTGACGGAGACTGTAAACAATCATTCGTTTATTTATACGCAAGACGTTGATCATTATTGGTGTTGACGTTGAGACGTTGATCTCAGTTCAACGTTATGAAGGCCTGCGCACTTCTAGGCGATGGTGGTAGCGATCAGCTGAATTGCTGTCAAATTTGACAGCGATATAGCCATCGCCATTACCTAATGTGCACAGGCTTTTATTGTTCAACGATAGTTTACTTTACCTTTATTATGTGTGACAATAAATATTTAATTATTCAAAGAAAAGGTCTTTATCTCACTGTGATAATGCTGCTATTTAGATATACAAAGATTGCGATTATAATCGCAAGTTTATAACTAGTTTCTAATGTTTTCTACTCTAGCGGTTCTGTGCAAAGCTATCCCTTACATTGAAAGTACATAGTACCGGTACCTAGACTACCTAGACATTACGCTCGCTTACAAAAGTTAAAATACACTAAGTATAAATTAGTATGTTTATGGACCATTTAAAATAAAAGTTATGCAGGTACCTATCTACATAATGTAAGAAGGTAAAATCAAAGTTATATCCGCATTTCGTTTTTTTTTTACCACAGTGATAATTATTTTACTTTCGCAGTCATTAAAAAACAGTAAATTAACGCGAAAGGTCGTAACTTTTTTACCTCTACACATTCATGTCATTGCTGCCTGATTGTATGTCGTGGGCATAATAAATACGTCCTATAATCGATGATTTCTGGATTTCTGGGCTCATAACCTGTTAGAAAAACTGTAGCTAGAAAATGATTATTACCTAGATACTTATGGCAGGTAATTTCGAAGGTAAACTATTTTAAGAGACATCGTGGTAATCAGTAATAAGGCTGGGCTTAATGAGGCGTAGTAAGGTAAGAGCGTAAATAAATGCAAAAAAGAGTAGGTATATCAACATTCCAGAGGTTATGTCATTTCCGATTACGGTGTATATTCTGACCGAATTCTCGAGATTGCCGGTTCTTTGAGGCCGCAAACTAAAGGCACCAGAATGGTATGAAAAATAGGAGGTTTACGAAATTTCCTATTGTCGATCGGAGTTATTATACTATGTATGTGTGTATGTGTGTTAGTATACTATGCTAGTATACTATGGCAACTTCTCAGTATCCATTCCACAGATAAAAATATAACTGCCTCATACTGACTTTGTTTATCGTTTTTCAAGGTAGACCAAGGAGTTCCAACAGGTTTTCAAGGAGATAATAACAACCAAGCTCGTTTTTCCAAGGAGTTCTCAGACCACTGAAATTCTGTACTATGTTTTACCATTATAATCTAGACTCCTAAAATACCTACTCGTACATTAATAACAAGAAAAGAATAGATCACAGTCCTTGCAATCACTGCTAAGTGTTTTTCATACACGTTTATCGGAAAATCCTTCCCCGATCTAACCCAGGTTAGATCTGAAGGTTATTTTTAATTACTAAACAAGTCAGTTAAGGCTAGCATCTAGCTGCTAGGTCAACGACAAGGAATGCAAGTTCATTTGCCCCACGGGTACTCTCCCATAGAGCGACTCTCATTGGATGCAATTAAACCAATCTAGGTTTCAAATAACCACGCCAATTAACAATTTACAATATTAAGATAATTACAAATTACATGTACACAAGGTACACACGAAACAGTTGATCTCCAGACTGTTGCAGATCTAGAGATAACTTAACTGATTCAAATCAGTACCAATTAGATGCATCCCCAAGGCACTGATAGAGAAATATTCCAGTAGTTCGGTCAACAGAAATACTGGGGAAAAACTAATTCTGCCACCTAGAATGTCAATGCGAAATATGCATGCGTTCACAGAATAAAGCAAAATCGTTTTTGCTTTTCTGTGGATGCGTTCATTTATTATATCCTTCTGTGATAAAAAGCCACATTTAATGCTGCTCTCTGGCTCCATTTTTGGAGGTCAAATAAGTATGATACCTATTGTATTAGTTATAATAATGAACATACGAACTTAGTGAAAATAAAGCCATACTCGACTCATGTATCAAATTGAGAAATACTTGACATGACAAATAGGCTTCAACGTCCTATTTCTATAGAGGCTCTATGATTGCGAAACCTATGAGGTGTCAAGATGAGATACATATTAACCTGGGTACCGTTACGTTCATCGTAAATGGGCCACGTTAATGTCTGTAGGCCCCGAATAGGTCAGGTTGGCGCCACTAAGCCGGGGGGTTGTGGTGTGTGGAACAGTCGCTGCCTAATTGCAACACTGTCAGTTTTAACTGACTTCAAATAAAAAAAAAGGAGGTTCTAAATTTGGTTGTATTTTTTCTTATGCTTGATAGAGCATAACCTCGTCATTTATGAGCCGATTTTAGAAGTTATTTTTTGACGTGATAACGTCTTATAAATCGATGGAGCCGGCTGCACGCACGAAAAAACATGACTCATGCGTCGTTACGTCGTTTCGTCGTTCCATTTACCTGAGCCCGAGCCCGGGTCGGGTAATGGGTAAGGGTAAATGAGTGTAAGGGTAAATGAGGGTAAGGGTAAGGGTTCGGTCGGGTTCCGGGTCCGGGTCCGAGAGTTCAAGTCCGAGTCCGAGTCCGAGTCCGAGTCCGAGTCCGAGTCCGAGTCCGAGTCCGAGTCCGAGTCCGAGTCCGAGTCCGAGTCCGAGTCCGAGTCCGAGTCCGAGTCCGCGAGTCCGGGAGTCCGCGAGTATTTTCTTATGACGTTATCACGTTCAACTATCGTCAGTAAACCGACTTTACAGACAACCAATTTTTTTTATCTGAAAGGGTTCTTTCAGATTTGTACCATAGAAATTCCATCAAAATTGGTTCAGCTGTTTGGCCATGAAGTCGTTCGGTTTTTCAAGTTTTTGAATTAGGTAGTATACCTCACCTTTACGTTCCATTCCAATAGGTTCACTCATTTACTTACTAATTCTTTTTTTTCTTCTTTCTTTAATGCATTTAATTCTCATTATTTATTAGGATTCAGTTGAGGCACGTCCTTGGTGAACGTTCCCTGTGCTGTGGAACCGTAACCCCGTATATAACCACTCCACATCAGATGGGTCAATCTACCAATTCAGTCATATTTAGAGTAAATAAGTACCTAAAGAAAACTTTGTTTTATTGATTGATTTTAGGATCCGATGGCTCAGCGGTCAGCACAGTACCAAGGGGAAGGTCGCGGGCTCAAATACCTCTCGGCTCTTAACTTATGGGACATTATAAAAATCTTTATTGATATAAATCTTTAGACCCTTATCATGTGGTGGACATGACAAGGCTTCAACGTACTCATCGGCCCTGTTTGGTGTGATTTAAGTTTTATGGAAGCTTCTTCCTACAACTCCCTTATCAAAGACTGAAAGTATCGATTTCATAACAGTTCTACTACACCCAACTTCAACATTCACTGATTCTTCTTCTTCTTACAGTGTCACTGATTCTTTGCAACCAGTGTGATGAAAAGATTAATATTAATATTACTTATTTAATATTTTTTACAGTCATCCAACCACAATTTATGACGCAAAAAGATACTATCTGATTTCGTCTGGTGAAAATAAATCGGCTTCACTTTCGCTCTCCACTGCGTAGCCAGTAATTAGACACGCCCGTGTAGTAAATAAGCAAATTATCTGCGCACAAGATTACAGTGTTTCTGCACATCATCACTGATCAGATCTTGGGGCTAGAGTTCGCTTGTGTAACTTCCTCTTGAAGACTTGGCAGACTAACCCTGATCAAACCTTAATCAACTCCAGTACAGATTGGAACTGGGTAGTTTTATAGCATAGCGCAGTTATAAAACTAAGCCTCCAGAAGAGTTGAAGCCATGACTAAGCTAAGCCCTCAAAAACAGCAAACCTGTCAAATTAAATTAAAATAGATTATTAATAATTTCTAAAATAATATTTAATTTGGTAAAAAACGTATTTTAATTATTTACAACAGAATATACCTACATTATTTACAAAAACTATTATTATATAACATAAAATACTTAAAATAAAAAATTACATTTTATAGGAAACTAGAAAATTTATAAATAAATATTGTGGACAATTCACCCAACACTATCTAATAATTTTAAATCAATAATAGTATTTTTTTAGTCTGGTCTGTACCTCTGCTGGGCAAAGACCTCCCTCCCTTTGCCACTCCGGCAGAATGCGTCCAGGTCATCCCGCCAATGCCCTATAGTCCTCCGCTCCTGGGTTTAGGTACCTCGGCAGCGACTTTCGTCTATAGAAACCAGCTCTGTGCTGATTTAAGACCGTAGGTTGTATATAAATAAATTCGTATTCCTTGGTTTCGGCAAGCTGTGATGTGAAATGAAATGAAAAAAGTTTATTGAATGAACACAAATACAGAAAACAAACTAGAACCTTAAATACAAACAAGGTATAGGTACAGGGTGAGAGGTTTGAGACTGTAGTGTAGACATAAGTAGTTTATAGAAATAGGTAGGTAGGTTCTGTACACGCAAAATAAACAGAGCATTACAACCACTCACTCGTCTTTCAATCATCTCCACCACTAGAAGATAGAAGCTACACCACATCCCTACAAGACAAAAGCTTTAAAGGGAATAGGTATATGAAAATTGGCTAACTACTAGGTAAGAGTCTGAGATTTGCGTGCTTGCTTGTCTATACTGCTGCGTCTCTATGCAATTACCAAGACAAATTGTATACCATTTATTACTCTAACCGACCATATAAACGTTAATAGGAAATAAACTATCAGTTTCCCCTGCTTGGCCTTCGTCACTGTAACTGTGACCATGCCATTACCTTTAAAAGCTAATTACCAGTAGGCCTACCATTGAGCTCTGTCTGGCTCTGTCTCTGGGCTTTGGTTTTGAGTCTGCGTGAGTGCTCACCAGCGCATTATACTGTGTGTGTGACGTTTTGACGTAGGATTTATTTAGCCAACACTCACACAGACTCAAAACCAGAGCCAGACAGAGCTCATGGTAGGCCTACTGTGCAAAAAATTTAGTTGAATGTTATCTTAGTTCGCATTTGGACACTCGACAATAGAATAACTTTCATTAACGCCAACGTGATGTCATTTTATATCTTTTAGATAAAGCTAAGTGAAAGAAACTTCACGTTAGATTACTTTCTCACGTTTCTTATTAGGCACGTATGAATGCGAGAGCTATAATTTTGTTTTGAAAAAATGGCCTAGTTTCAATTGCAAGGTATGAATCTACTCGCGTAAAGGCCTGCGCACATCTAGGCGATGGTGGTGGCGATCATCTGAAATGCTGTCAAATCTGACAGCGATATTTGACAGCGTTTCAGCTGATCACCACGCCGCCATCGCCTAAATGTGCGCAGTTCTTTAGTGTGAAAAACAAAAACAATATCTCGCCTGCCAGCAGCATCAATATTTGAAATACATTTGAACTTCTTGCTCTAATGTTTCAAATAATTAAAAAGAGCGTTTTTCGACCTTTCAAACAGAACTAAAATAAACCAAATCATGATCATCACTCCTAAAAATCCCATGTATACCTTTGTGACGCATAAAATGAATCGGTTCCCTTTCTTGATACTTTATTTCATTAAAAAAAAGTCAAAACTTTTACAAAAAGATATTAAATGACACGACGGTCGTGAGACCTAGTCGTGGGCCACTGTGACTCATGATGGAAACTCTCGGTCGTAATCGTGCGTCTATTGTTTTCTATCGTAGAACTCTCAGTTTCTAGTTGCTAATGACACCAAATGTAAAATAAAAATAAAATAAGTAAAATAAAACTCCATCAGTTCCTATTTTTCTTTACTTCATGGACACGTCCACCGCAAATATGCTGACTGCCAATGACACTGCGTCCATCATTCTGATCTCAAATGCCTAGAATTCCACCGTCTCTCATCCTATAAGGAATAGCACACAGAAATCAAACACATGAATCTAGTTTAGCTACAGAATACGGCGTAGAGAGTTCACAAAGAGTTTCACGACTCCTTGTTGTAGGTCAATCAATTTATGGCTTGCTAACCCACAGAACCGACTGTTTCCTTTTCCTCCGATTGCGGAGGTATCATATTATTTAGTCACTCAAACTCAATCAAAATTTATTCAGTTCAATTCCAAGAATCACTTTGAAACGTCTTAAAGCTAGGTGAGTCTAGGTGCCAGTTCCACGCGACCAAGCCTAGAAGAATAGGCAACAATCTAAACTAACTGCAATAATGATCTAAACTAATGATTAATATTCACAACTTCGGCTATATTCTAGTTCCTCGCTTAAACTGAGTCCGTAGGACCAAAAAGTCCTACTTTAGAACGCTATCAAAATTCACACTACAAAATATTCACACAGTAATTGAACAGACAAAAGGCAAGTCACTGACTACAGGTAATTCAGGTTCCCGACAATAGGCAGGATGTTCGCGTGCCGAGCTGACCACTGGGGGTATCCGGCTCGAAGTACTATATACCTAGGTACCTGTTGGTGCCTAGATTGTAGAGCAGTATCGAGTTACGAGCATTGCTCCTAGAACGGTAAATAACCGTTTAACTGGATTGTCAGAGATTATTTATGTTTGATGAAGATTATCGTGATATTATCGTGAGAGTTGGTTTTGATTTTCGAGTGACATTGACATAATGTATGTGATTCCGTTTGGTGTTCACTTATTTTTATTTTTTATGCATACATTTTAATTTTACCCATATTACTGTGATGCTAATGCAATCGGCTAACTATAACTATAGGTAAGTAATAAAAATAACAAGATCTTTGGACCTTCACAACGAGGTTGAGTCATCGCTCATCGCTTCTTTGTTTGAGAAACTCGATCTTCCTTTGTGCCCTAATTTCGCCAATCTGTCGGAAGCTCCCTGGGAATTGAAAAGATACCTAACTTTCATAATTTTAATTTGTAGTTTTCTTGAGTGACCCAAAATAAGCACCTGTGTAAAAAGTACGAACTGGCACCTAGACTCACTTTGGTTCAACGTGATTCTTGTGATACAACTGAAATTAACTGAATAAACTATTTTTGGTAAATATTTAACGGTTTTTTTTTGTTACAGTTGTGGTTGACGTGGACAGTAGGCCGGTCTGCGTGGAAATCTGTGATACTGCTGGACAGGTAAGCTTGCTCCTATCACACTCACACGATAGTGAATGAAGAAATACCTCTTGGCGTACCCGTCTATGTTACTGAAGCTATGAGGATTTTAGAAGTCATAGATAGATAGATAACACTTTATTGTACACCACAAGAATAGGACATTACACATAGCGAAAAACTAAAACTATAGCGAAGCACAATGGGCACAATGGTCATAGGTTCCTTCTTCTCCTTATCGTGTCACTGATTATTTCGAACCAAGTGTGGTGAAAGGATTTTAAGTGCGTCTCAAAGAGGCTCCTTTCGTGCACTTGACACATATTTTCGAACTTTTGTAAAAAAGGGGGTTTAGGTTTTACGATATGCCGGTTTCCTAACGATGTTTTCCTTCGCCGTTCGAGAGCACTGGCAAATTGTACATACATTTTTGGGCAGAAAAACTCATTGGTACATGACTGGATTTGAACCCACGACCTTAGAATCGGAAGGTGGGGCCGCTACCACTAGCGAAGAAGTCATACCTACCAGAGTTTGTTTACACCTGCCAGCTATTGTGAAATTGCAAGCTATGGTCACATGCCGAATTACACGTGCGCCGTAATGAACAGCCGTAACGCAGGTAGAGAAACGGTGGGAA
This sequence comes from Thera obeliscata, assembly GCA_947578465.1. Lineage (NCBI taxonomy): Eukaryota > Metazoa > Arthropoda > Insecta > Lepidoptera > Geometridae > Thera > Thera obeliscata. The sequence goes on along the minus strand of OX387912.1, from coordinate 11,899,809 downwards.
CCCCACGTTGTCATTGTATCTTTGCTCTCGGATCAAATCTGCCTCATTCAGGAGTTCGTGCACGTGCTCTTTTTTATCGGAATCACAAAAATAGCTGTTGATTTTATTTCTATTGTCGGCGATGGCAGGTGTGACGCGACTCGTGGGAAATTGCGCGAATTGGGATCTAGTTCAGTCCTATTATTGTTTCGAGTTACGACATTATTGTAGGTAGGTTCCTGTTCATGCCTTGATGTTTCGTCACTTGAACTTTCAACCATATCTACCGTGAAATACCTATTCAATATCATCAGTGATGTTTGGAGGAAAGCCGCTGTATTCAAGCACAGTATAATACGTATTATTTAATATCGAGAAGGTAGGTATGTTATATCGACATGAGGTAGTAAATAAACCGATAACAATCAGTAAGTGTGCATAAAATAAATAATATATGAAAGTGAAAAGCAACGCGCCATAAAACTATTTGTAAAGAACTCTGAGAAACTTCTCCGGGGGATAGCTGAGGTGAAAACGTCACGTCGTGGTTATAAACATTCAACAAACACTAGTAAAGACGGTGAAGAGGATGAATAGAAAGTGAATTTACTTTATAAGTTCTTCATTCAATCGTTATTAAAAAATCTTCTCTAATCCTGCCAATTGCAGTATTTGCTCAATTTTGAAACTGAGGTTGATGGAGATGACAATACGCTCAATCTTCGGCTTGGTCAGCCTCATCATCATCGTTCTCGTTCGCAGTTTTACAGTGTTTAAAATCCTTTCACCACACTTGGTTCGAAAGAATCAGTGACACGATAAGAAGAACAGTGTTCCTTCTGAATTTACTGAACAAAGTATTTTTTACCTGAGCCTGGGAAATTTTCTTGGCTTTTCTCCTTATAGGTACTGCTTCTATGTAACAGCCACGTTCACGCACTGCTGGGTATCAATCAATATAATCTTGTCGTTTCTATGTGACAATCAAACCAACCTTGCGGCATCCACGTGAGCTGGAAATTCCAGTGTTATTTAGTAACATGATGTAGGTAATTAGATAGATCTACTGAATGTGGTCCGACTGGCTTTCAATCCGTTTCAATCTACTGTCGATTTATTGCAGTGTTTCAATCATAATGCGATGCGGTCCCAACCCGTAAAAGGCCGGATCGAAGATTTACGCAACTGTTATGGCTATTAGGCAACCAGTACCTACCAGCAGGTATGGTGCTTCAATTGTTGGTTTGACTTTCACCCATAGTATGTTAAGTACGGCATAGAAAATACTCCGTTGCGTTTAAGTATTTCGTTGCTTAGTTGATATTTCTCGTAGCTTGTTTGTTGATTCGACTTAACTCCTTCTAATTTAGAGCTATGCTCTTTGCCAGTAATTAATGCATTACTGCTGATTTAAGTACCTTGCCGAATACATGTCCCCTTTTCATACGACGACACTGACCTTGTCTTATATTGAATATTCTTGTGTGGTCTTTCTGGCTCATCCTCTCTGAATTGCAGTGCCGACACTTCGACTGTAATTCCCACAGATGAGATGGTATACCAATTACTTCTGCAGTCAGTATCGTTTACGCTTGTTTTTGTATAGCCTTGTACCTTGTTTCCAAATAAATATATTTTGATTTGAATTTGTAAGTATTCTGTCCGTGATGTGACCCGCTCGAGGCCTTGGCAGAACACCAGGGTAGTGTAACGTCATGTGACCTACACGGTGCGACAAATACTGAGCCAGGGACCGTGTGAATTGACCAAGCTAATCCCTTCTTTGTCTGCTTCCAGGACTCGATGTCCGAGCTCCGCGAACTCTGCTACCCCGGCACCGATGTCCTCATGCTGTGCTTCTCTGTGGTGCGTCCCGAGACCTTCCGGTCGGTGGCCGAGCGGTGGACGCGCGCCGTCACCAAGGTCAACGCACCCCGCGTGCTGGTCGGGACGCAGAGTGACCTGGCGCACGACTCGAGGACTCTTCACAATTTGAAGGTAAACTATAGTTTAGATCTAGGTACGTTAAATCCGATACTAATTTAACCGATGTAAACGACGTAAAAGTCCGGTTTCCACTGCGAGCGGAACGGACCCATTAATGACTCATTTCTCATTTCTACTCTTCTACACGCTCGGCTCTTTCCATCCGACTATTTGTTAGTGGAAATACAAGTATGCAGTTGCGTTTGCGAGTTCAACGGAGTCATTAATGGGTCCGTTCCGCTCGCAGTGGAAACCGGGCTTAAGGCTAGCTTCGAAAGTGATGGAACTTTAGAAGATGTTGATCGATTCCTCTACTTTTACTCGCATTCCTCACAGATCACTTCCACTGAAGACGCGCCATAAGTCATAATGCACTGCAAAAGACGCAAAAGTCTGATTGTACCTCTAAGGCCTGCGCACAGTGCGCACACCTAGTTCGCTGGCGGTAGCGATCAGTGAAACGCTGTCAAATATCGCTGTCAAATTTTAAATCTGACAGCGATATTTGACAGCGTTTCACTGATCGCTACCGCCAGCGAACTAGGTGTGCGCAGGCCTTTAGTTAGTAAGGTACCACTCAAACCAAAACACCAGCAATGCAAGCAATGCTTGACGGCAGTGGTCGCTTCGGTCTTAGTAGGTACTTACTTCCCCGGGGGAACTCGTCTCTTCACCAACGCCAACGTTACGATACGAAGTCTGTAGTGCCAAGCCGCCTCGGTTTGTTGTCTACCCTCCACTCTAAAACACAGTTAACATTCTCCTCGTATCATTCCAGAGCCGCGGTGAAAACGTGATCTCAGAAGTAGAAGCGAAAGCGTTAGCAGCTAAAATCAACGCAGTCTACATTGAAACATCCTCCAAAACCCGGAAGCAGCTGAAAGACGCATTTGACGCCGCCATCTTGGCTGGGTTGCCAGTTATACACACCAAGAAACCGTTTTGGAAGAAATTATTTTGTATAAATTAGTTTTACTTTAGGAAAATTATATTATTAATGATGAATTAGGTATTTTCTGATTTATGTATTTTGGTATTGTTACTGTACAGTTCTTGTTATTAATAGGATTAGTGTTAGGATAGGGTAACTATTTCCATTTACTTACACAGTAATATTGGTAAGTAGGTAGGTACCAGTTGTACCACCTATTTATGTGTGTATAGGATACCTACACAGTATATAAATAAGCTTGCGGTACCTATAATGAATGATGAAACTATTGTAAAAGTCCTTCGAAAGGCGTGTAAAAAACGTTAGTATTCGGTCTTAGATTCCCACTCTGATTACATATCTTGCGACAGGTCTGCGTTAGCTATGATTGGCAACTCTGTCGGGAGATCAGTAATCAGAAGACGTAACTTAAAGTTACCACTTCCTTTTTCAAAAGGCATTTTTTTATAACCTAAGCAGGTGTTTATATACTTAGTAAGAAGTTGAAATTTTAAAATGAAAACAGTGCCTTTTTTATAGTTACTTACAAAGTATTCTAGCTTCTCCATTAGGGTCAATTTTACAACTGATAAAAAATCAAATTATAGTAGCCATGTTTGTGTAAAAATATTTTAACTTATTATGCCCTTGCATGGTAAGAGATACATAAGAGTTAAAATGGGAACTTGAAGTTTGTAAGAAAAAATAGATTTCAAACTTTTGAGAACAAGACTGTGGTCTTAAAATAATATACTCTGAACCATCTGAGCTCGAGTCTCGGTATGATTTATGTACTTACATTTTTCGAACAGAAAACTCTATCGGTGCACAAACGGATTCGAACCCACGACCTGAGTATCAAAAGTAGCTTATGATGCTCGCATTTTTGTCCTTTGTGAAAATAAATTTCAATCCTATTTTCTTATGATGAAGTAGGTACCTACCTATTTAAATTTGAGCTTGTAGAGATTCAGAAGCGATTTAATAAGATTATTAAATAAATTATTATGTTTACCTACTTATTGCTTATGTACCTATTTTAAATGTTATTTTGATACTCAAAACGAACTGATAAATAAAATATATACGTATTTTCGCTAAAGAGAGTTTTATTGATACAGCTCTACCTATACAATGCACTTCCGTAAACTTACCATACTTACCTACAGACAAGGGCGGATCCAGGGGGGGGGGTCATGGGGGTCATGACCCCCCCCTGAGCTGGTTCCAGGACTTAGGTGGACCACTAATTGTACATAATGATTTTGTATTATATATTTTGTCACCATACAGATTTTAAGTAACTACATACCTTCAATATTTAATTAATTTAATTAATGTAATCTAAATATATGAAACTCTTACGCTACTGACTGACTGACTGAAAATCAACGCACAGCCTAGGCCGTTAGTCCTAGAAGCATGAAACTTGGAGGGTATGTTCCTTTTATAATGTAGAGGTTCACTAAGAAAGGAAATTGGAAAATTCTTTCCCTAAGAGGAGAAAAAGGGAAAAATGGTTTTAAGGAAAATGATGATTGTAAAAATCAAAGCATAGTTAGATGCATGAAACTTGGACAATAATACATACAGGGTGGCCCAAAAGTCGTGGATCAAACGCAACTAGGGGTTAGATGGGGTCATCAGCTGCAAAAAGTTGTTCTACGGGAGGTCCTTACGGTCATAGAGTTATAATTTATTTTGTGTTTTATTGGAAAATTGACTTTTTAGGGTTCCGTAGCCAAATGGCAAAAACGGAACCCTTATAGATTCGTCATGTCTGTCTGTCCGTCTGTCCGTCCGTATGTCACAGCCATTTTTCTCCGAAACCGTAAGAGCTAGACTGATGAAACTTGGCGAGTAGATGTATTCTGTGATCCGCATTAAGATTTTTACACAAAAATAGAAAAAAAACTATAAATTTTGGGGGTCCCCATATTTGAAACTAAAACTCAAAAAAAAAAAAATCATCTAACCCATACGTGTGGGGTAGGTATATATGAATAGGTCTTCAAAAATGATGTTGAGGTTTCTAATATCGTTTTTTTCTAAACTGAATAGTTTGCGCGAGAGATACTTCCGAAGTGGAAAAAAGTTGCCCCCCCCCCCTCTAACTTCTAAAATAAGAGAATGATAAAACTAAAAAAAATATATGTTGTACATTACTATGCAAACTTTCAACGATATTTGGTTTGAACGAGATCTAGTCTGTAGTTTTTTTTATACGTCATAAATCGTAAACCGCAATTTACCTTTCGACGAACTACAAGAACCTTTATAATATTATGTTACTTGATGCTACGGAACCCTTCATGGGCGAGTCCGACTCGCACTTGGCTGCTTTTTTTATTTACTTCGGACCCCACTGTGAAAAAAATACACTCTACCAAAAAGTGACCCTGTATTACAAGTTTTGGCGCGATATGGCAATACGAAGTTATTATATGTTAAGTTTCTCAAGTGTACAATAAAGAATAAATATTTTTAAGTACAGTAGGTACCTAGGTACTTACGTACATTAATAACATACCTACTTTTAAGGGTTCCGTAGCCAAATGGCAAAAACGGAACCCTTATACAAGGTGTATCTAAATATGTGTACTATGCGAAGGTGGGGGGTTTCAGACCACAATGGTGATCAGTTGTGGAGGGGAGATAATTAAAAATTCCTATTTTCAGTTTCCCATACAAAAATATTTAATTTCATAATGCCTAAATAAATTGACAACCCTATCCTTGTAACCTCTTGACCCCTTGACCTACTACCTCTGTAGGTCTACTACTACTACCTACTACCTCTGTAGCTGAGTTTATGGTTGTCACTTTGTATAAAGTCAGCTGTTAATGTTGAAACTTCGTTGCAGTTTTTTTCAGAGATACCAATCGAAGTTCGAAAAGTCGTTGAACAAAAGTTGTTCCCCGGGGGGTGGAAATTCACCCCCCTTCAGGATAGTACACATATTTTGATACACGTTGTAGATTCGTCATGTCTGTCTGTCTGTCTGTCCGTCCGTATGTCAGCCATTTTTCTCCGAAACCGTAAGGGCGCTTGTACACGCTAAGAAAAAACGCCGGGTCTACCCAAGAATTCGTGTCGTAACTAGAAAATAACTGTGTACACTGCTCGCAGCGGTGCACGAAAAAAATCTTATCTGCGCAAGACACGACACGCGGCGAACGTTGTTGCGTTTTCGTGTGTGGAAAAGACAAAATTCTTGTCGTCTACACGAAGAATTTGTCTTGTCTGCCGCAGGAACGGCAAATTTTCTTAGCGTGTACAAGCGCCCTAAGAGCTAGACTGATGAAACATGGCGAGTAGATGTATTCTGTGAACCGCATTAAGATTTTTACACAAAAATAGAAAAAAACTATAAATTTTGGGGATCCCCATACTTGAAACTGAAACTCAAAAATTTTTTTTTCATCGAACCCCTACGTGTGGGGTATCTATGAATAGGTCTTCAAAAATTATGTTGAGGTTTCTAATATCATTTTTTTAAACAATAGTTTGTGACGGAGACACTTCCAAAGTGGAAAAAAGTTGGTCCCCCCCCTCTAACTTCTAAAATAAGAGAAAGATAAAACTAAAAAAAATATATGTTGTACATTACTATGCAAACTTTCAACGATATTTAGTTTGAACGAGATCTAGTCAGTAGTTTTTTTTTTATACGTCATAAATCGTAAACCGCAATTTACCCTTCGACGAACTACAAGAACTTATATAATAAATAAAAAAATAAAAATAAATATTCTGGACAATTCACACAACACTACCCAGCCCCAAACTAAGCAGAGCTTGTAATATGGGAACCAGATAGCTGATATAATACTTGAATACATTTGTATGTACATATTATGTTACTTGTTGCTACGGAACCCTTCATGGGCGAGTCCGACTCGCACTTGGCCGCTTTTTACTTGTATCTATTGTTATCAAAATTAAATTATAAGTTCTTGACAAGTCAAGAACCACGACTATGTGACCCCCCCCTGGCGCCAAAGCTGGATCCGCCCTTGCCTACAGACATGCGTTTTGCTATACCTACTAATAAGAGTATAGTGCATACGAGTGCAGCCCCTCTGTCTATCCTGCATTATGTTAGAACAAGCAGATGGCGATAGGTTACCACTTGGTACCTGATATCAAGTGGTATGGTAACCCATCGTACAAAGCATTGACTCATAGGAACATAGGCACGATGTTCATTAACTTAAGGCATTCCTAGACGTCCCTATGTCTCCTGACAGAGGCCACATAGAGGTCAAAAAAGAATGTGCCTGTCACAGCCGCAGGTTTCATACAGAAACCAACGCTGCTTGACTGCAGAAATAGGAATGGTTCTAGCTACTTCCCCAGACAAGCCCTTTACAAAGAGCTCTACTGCTCTAGGGCTCTGCTACTAAGAGAGAATAAGGATGGATGTTAGAGAACATTTTATTTATTTAAATACACCTAAATATTACAAGGAGGAGATTTCCTCCGAATTTTGTAAGCATCGCGGTAGAATGTTGAATTATGATAAAACACAAAACAGTCAAAAATTGACAGTGACAAACTCTATCTTTTGACATTGACGTTTTATGTTGATGTTGATGTTTTGCAAGTCAAAACAAAACAACGGAATTCCGCCAATTTTGGATTAATGTAACTGTTTTGAAGAGAATTTTTGGTAATTTCTGCTCTATTGCAAGAAAACTTTGCAAAAGCAATGGCAGAAGAAGAGCATTTTGAAGATATGGATATATCAGACATAATTGATGACACAGATCACTATTTTGAGGGCAATCATCTCAACAGTGAGGTTACTGATTCGGAAAACACCATCCAGCCATCTGAGTTGTTATCTACTGAAGAACAAACAGAAGTAAGACCTCAGGTTCAAGTCAAAGAGAAAGCAGAGGTTATTCGCTCTACGAGGCTGCCCATGGCAAGGGTGAAAAACATGATGAAAATGGATCCAGACGTTAGTGTGGTGTCGGGTGATGCCGTGTTTTTAGTCACCAAAGCTACTGTAAGTCCTGGTTTAATTTGATTCTAGAACATACTATTATTATATGCCATCTTTTTACTTGGAAAATAAAAAAAAGCCTTACCCATTCACGCGAAAAAGGCCCGCCAGCTGCCTACTTGCGGAAACCAGTCTACTCTTCAAGTATCAACCTACTTCCCCAACTCATGGAAGAGCAATGTACAACTTCTTTCAGTATTCAATCATTCACCTACAGAGTTCTATTATCACTCATTTTATTTCTTTGTTACAGGAACTGTTCCTAGAAACGATAGCTAAAGAGGCCTACGCCTACACATCGAGTAACAAACGGAAAGTTATCAATAAGAAAGACTTTGATGTAGTTGTGAACAAAGTGGACTGTTTGTGCTTTTTAGAGGGTGCTATGGACTTCTAAATATAATCCATGTGGAACTAGCCACAAAGACCTGTATCTTATGTGAAAATGTGGCAAAAAGTGCTATATTCATAACAGTCATTTAGCTTAGCAGATTGCTTGGCCTGCTCTCATGAAATAAAAAGTACTGATAAAAAGTATCAGGCCTTAGGAATGAGGGGTTTAACCTATAACCTAGCTTTTAGTATTGTTTTCTAAGTTTAGGTCATAAGTTCTGAATATTTTTGCTGGTATATCTGTTGCCATCATCACATCCGCCTAATGTTGGGTTGATAACCTGTATAATAGACTAAAAGGGTCAATAAAAAAAATGTTTCAATCAGATGCTCATTTAATGTTCAAACATAACAAATAATTTATATCACTAGCTGTATCAATTAGCATTAATTATACTTGTAGGTCTTTGAATCAGCAGCATGGTCTAATGGAGCGAAGGACAATGGCGCAGTGGGGAGAAACAAGGATGCTGTCTTTGCTTAGAAAATCTCTGCAATAAAAGTAATTAAAAATTAACACACATGAATGAAAATAAAACACCTCATAATGAACTCATAATTTTCTAGTCCATAACCCACTTTACTATGTTCTTCAAATTATAGTTTTGAATTCTAAGCTTGATTTAAAACTGGTCCTTGGCTAAGTAATGATATATTACTATCATATTTTCCCCCATGTAAGTGAAAGGTATAAATTAAATACAAATAATAACAAAAGTTATGATGTTTCTGTTGTGGCTCAATCACGCCCTAACTACTGGTCCAATTGGGATTAAATTAGCAACAAATGCAGTTTGTAATCTGGATTAGCGTATAGGCTACTATTAATCCCGAAAACTAACAGGAATGGGAAAGAAATGAACACAGGGGGGTCCCAGGACCTCCTAATGCAATAGCACAATCTAGGCTAGTTCAGTTTATCTTTTAGAAATAGCAAAGCCATGTAGCAAGCTTTTTATATAATTCGACTAACAGCGACAATCGCAGCTAAATTGCGTCACAAGAAGACTCAAAAAGACCAAACCTTTTGAATTAGTGTTGTGATAAATTTAATATTGTGTAGTGAGTGCTACCTTAATGCAAACATAACCAAGTGTCACCTTAATTAGAGACAGTAAGAAAAGTGCCAATGGACACATTCTTAGTACCTAATACTTAATTTCTAAAACTAAGCTAAAGCAAAATTGCTCATTCCTACTTGCCTACTTGGCTAGATTGTAATATTATTAGGGTACCGCATAGATGTAGTACACAAATTTAGTAAAAAACAGCTGAAAATCTGTATGAATAATTTTACTCACCCCTTCCTGATATAGCAGTCTACACCCGCAGCGGCAACTCTGAGCATTCTCGGGAGGAGTTTGATGCTGGACAGATCAACAACCTCGTCTTCCTCACCCAGGTTCATAAGAGCAACTATCCCAGCCCGATTTGGCAGCAACCTGGAAAGTATTTATATAAATGAGCAGTTGCAGTTTTTCTAATTCTTTCAAACTTGTGTGGACTGTGGTGCACGAATTTTAAGTGCACCTCAAAGAGGCTCCTTTCGTGCATTTGGCACATGTTTTTCGAACTTTTTAGAATGTAAAGATATGCTAGCTAAAAAAACTACATGCTACTGTTGAGCTGGCTGGGGTGAGGTTTGGCAGGGGGACAATGCACAATACACCTCATCGCGGGACGTCAGTGCAGATCGTATTCCCCCAAATCAATTAGAATTAGATACATGCTACTGCTAAAAAACTACAATGGTGAAGGAAAACATTGTGTTTTCTACACAATGTTTTCCTTCATTTTAGTTTGTTGTAGTTTTTTTTTTTACAACAGTGTGATGGTACAAGCACAACACATAACCGCCTGATGTTAAGTGGTAACCATCACCTATACCAAAGCACTTTGCGTTTATCAACTTGAGGCATATGGATATTCATTTTAAGTAATTTTAAGTTAGTGAATAGTGGCCTTCTAAATGTCTTCGTTGATAAATTACGTGACGTTCAATAATTTACTTTTGATTTGATTTCCAAAGCATTGCCTCTGCACTGCCCTGCGTCCCATCAACTTGAGACATACAGATATTAAGCCTCACATGCCAGTAATTTTAAGTAAGTGAATAATGGCATCCCAAAAAAATCTTCGTCGGCTTATCGACTGCAATCGGGATTACCTTGTAACGGCCAACACATTTTCAGTCAAAGCTCTAGTGTCCAAATCTCCATTCTGGACGGCAGGAGACTTCTTGATGGATACCATATCTTTGTAGAACTGTAAGAAAATACATCTTTTAAGTGCACACGCTGGGGATAGCTGCGCATGGGTACTGTCGCGCACGCAATACAATTTAACTTAAATTCATTATTGGCTAAATAACGTCAATAACATTATTTTACTGCAATTTAAGAAAAAAAAAAATTAAGTCTAGCGCTGAACAAGTTTTTTAACACCAGTCTCTTGCAAAACAGGTAAAAACCTCTCCTATATCCACTTTAATTCGATCTAGTATTGGATAATTCACACGACACTATCGCTAGCTCTAAACTAAGCATTATGCATAAGGTTTCTGTTTACCAACTTTGTGAAGAGACAATTAAACAATTTATTATTATTCAAATACCTTGTAGTGACTGTTTCGTGCCTTCAACTGTGCGGCTAGGTTCACAGTTACATAGTTCTCGGCAATAGGCAGCCAAGTCGATCCACTTGTGTTCGAAAATCCTGCAATGATCCAAATAATAATAAATTAGCCCCTTAAATAATTACATATTACACTGGGAAGATCGCGGGAAGTCGGTGGATGGAGAGGGTACAGAATCGTTTTTCCCGGAAATGTATAGGGGCCTTTGTCCAGCATGTTCTTTGGGATGATGATGATGATGATGAACAGTTACACAGTAGAAGTAGTCCTTAATAAAACATTTTTTTATGAGAATTTATTTTTACGTATAATATTTTTGTAATTCTTGTAGAACTCTGATACTGATTTAATAAGTACCCACTCCCCACCTAATATACTTTTACTGTGGAATCTACAATGGATTTTTCAATTTATAATTGACATTCAATTTATGAATGAGTTATGCAGTTGCAAATATTTAAAAAAATACAACTAACTCCTTCCATTTTAAAGTCGGTTAATCAATAGTACTCACCTGCGTTCTCAGTATCGTCCCAATGGAAGGGAGTGCGGGTAGGGTCGCGGGATCGCTTCCAGTAGTTGATGGGGTCGTCAGTGTTGCAAGCTTGCGGGTCCTTCGTGTCTTCCCACGATACGAAGCCGTCTGTCATACCCAGCTCCTCGCCCTATACAATCGAAATATTTAATAAAAGACTATTCCGAAAAGTTAAAGAGTAAATGAATTTGTTTGCTTAATGCAAGATCCACCCACGAATACATTCTTAAATACCTGAGTAATTAAAACAAAATTAGTTTGCAAGAACCTGCATGTACACATTTCACGGGACATGCAGACGTATCTCTTACTGTACGCAGCTAGATAGAACACACCTTACTATAAACGCAATTATACTTGTCGATATGAGCACAAAACTGTGAAAATGCGTGATACATAAATACGCAATTACAAGTGGCCAGTATAATAACTGTTCGACACAGCTCTACGCGCGTCCGAAAATCATAAGACTACAATCACTAAAGTTTTAATATCCATTCTGATTTAGCTTCTGCAATAAGGCATATGGAAGACGGTCTGACCAAGAGAAGACTTACTTGATACGTAATGGTGATTCCAGGCAGAATGAGAGATAGCATGTTCATAGCATCCACTCGGTCGACGCCGTGGCGTGTCGCCATTCTACTCTGGTCGTGGTTTCCATTCTGTCAATAAATAACATTCTTCGTTATATTGATCTTTTCAGCATCAGCCAGTATATTAGAAGAAATAATATAATATATCTCTAGATCGTTTGTATCGGTCTGCAGATAGCTCAACTGTTTCTAGCGTATTTTGTACATATTGTAAATATTTGTTAAATTGTAAGTTTATTTGTGTAAATAAATATTTTTAAATATGTATTTAGAAGAAATTAGATTCTTCTTCATTTTATTTTCTTACTTGGTTTTCATTTATTATGTAAGTACTTATAGATGTATACTAAAACTTGATAATATCCGATCCAATAGAAAGTAACTACTTACTATACCTACTTTTATACGCAAGAGGTCGTTGATGTCTGCGACACAGTTTTTTAACTTCTGCAAATTTCATGGTTTTTCCACAGAATAATCATGCACAAACTGGTTTTCGTTCTAACCCTTGAAGGAATTATGTTTTATTTGGATATTTGTGTCTTCCTGAATTCTGAATTTAGCCTGCCTAATCTATCATATCAAATACAGGCCATGGTGGTTTGGAAATGCCGTTTATTTGCAGCAAGATGACCTTTAAATTTTAAGTTGACGCAAAATAAATTATTTCTATTTTCTAAAAGTTACATACAAATTTACATAAAAATACTTACCACCCAGTTAGCAGTCTTGCCACTAGGCATATAAGTCATCCATCTATCGATAACCATCTTCATATCTCTCGCGTTGGACCGACTCGACAGCTGGTCGAGGTACAAGAAGTTGAAAGGCACTGATCCGTCTCTCGTTTCGTCACCGTAGTACTTTATCATCAGGGGCAGTTCGGCGTACGCTTCTGTCATCATCACCTGGGGAATATCATGATTATAATCACTGTAATAAAAATGTCTACCAATATTTTTTATTGATCTTATAGGGTATTATTAATAATCCTGGCGTAGCGTTGGACTAGTTAATCCGTGTTTTGTCACATTTGTTCGAGTTGACAATTGCATGTCAATGCAAGAGACAAAACACGTATTAACACCCATAGTGTTTACTACATAAGGAAATCACGAGCTGGTATGTCCGAGCTTTGCTCGGTATTTTTTTTTGTAAATTGTTTTTTTAGAAATTATATTTAAATAATAATTTCATAATGATGAAATGATGAAATATTAATAATATTTTTCGATCTTACTAACAGCGCCATCTGCTGGAATAGCTTAAATAAGTTTAAGTTGGTTATCGATAATGTAAATTGTTGAAAAAAAACAAACAATATTATCTAAAAATGAATAGTAGTTAGATCGATTTATCGCCCCCGAAACATATATTTGTGTCTCGAGCAGTGCATCGTATTGCACGTTCCTGACGTGCGTGACCTACGTGGCAATGGTTACCGCTTCACATCAGGTGGGTTATATGCATGTTCCATCTGCTAGTTATATAAAAAAAAACTGGCCCAGGGGGACGATACAGACTAGGAAAGAGAAGATAACCTTAGACTCTCCATCTCTAGCAGTAAAGCTCTCTAGCAGTTCTCTCCAGCTGAACACGACGTCATAAGTTTCCGAGAGGTCTCTGGTATAGATGTGCTGCAAAAACTCATAGTCTTCTGGGGTTGCGGTCTCATCACCTGTGCCCAGAGAATACAGAAGAGAGGTTAGAAGGCATTCTTTCGCCATTTGTACTGGAACCGCTGCCGCCATACCACATTAAATTTACACTGTTTTTCAGTTTTGGTTGTTCAGATAAAAAAATAATTTACTAAATAGGTTCATAAATGACAGAGGTATGCAGTAAAAAACATTAAAACAAAACGGCTAAAGCGATTTTGATGAAATTTCTATAGATATATAGATTATATAGATTTGAAATTTATATATCCAGATTGGTCATCTGGAAATATTATTACTTTTATGATGAAAGATTTTTTTTCAAATTGGATTATACATTACGAAGTTATGTTATTAGTAACACACATAAAAAATACAACCGAGTTGAGAACTTCCTCCGTTTTTATTTGAAGTCGGTTAAAAAACGGTACCCACCAAGCCAACGGAAAGGGAGGCTTGGTGCCGTTTTTTGTCTGTTCTTCTTGGTCACTTTTTCAGCCACAAACTCAAAAATTTATTCATTCAGTTGTATCACAAGGATCGATATGAAACGTCTTAAACCTATGTGAGGCTAGGCGCCAGTTCCACGCGACAAAGCCAAGAAGAACAGGCAACAAACTACGGCTTGGTTCCTACAAATTTTGTATGATGTCCATTCCTGCGATTAAATATAAACTCACCAGACAAGGGTTCATCGGGGTACTTTCCTCCAAAGTCGTCGGCATCAACCTCATACATCATGTTGATAGCGTCCACACGGAAACCGGAGACGCCCTTCTCGAGCCAGAAGCTGAGGACATCCTGTTATAAAAACACAAGCATTATAATATCAGCTAATATTTGAAGGAGCTAGCGTATAGTACAAGCTCTGAAGTGTATAGTACAAGGTCTGAAGTGGCACCACACTGGAACTTCACTGCTATTATTTTAGACTATTTTTGATTTGTAAAAGGATCATATAAAAAAACGGTAGGAACCGAGACGTAGTTTGTTGCCTGTTCTTCTACGCTTGGTCGCGTGGAACTGGCACCTAGACTCACCTAGCTTTAAGACGTTTCAAAGTGATTGTTGTGTAGGTGACTTTGCCACACATCCACTTTATCTCATATATTAGTTACACAGGTTCACAACATAAATTCAAAATATTATTTTTACGTATATTTATCGACACTACCCCATCCCTAGTGCCGCGCGAGCACATAGCTATTATGTACTGCGCTCGGTGCGCATACGCAGCGTCAGTGCCGCGCTGCGGTCAAATCAGTCACAGCTTAACCACGACGCGGGACGCTCGTCCCTTTGCTCCGCTAATCAGTTGTCGCGAACCGTGTGCTTGCTTATTTACATAAGCTTCTGCTTTCGCCTTATATACCTTCCGTACTATCGCTTTAGAACGTTATACTGGTGACCCCATAAACGAGCATGGAAAAGGAATTTAGAGATGCAGTCGTCGACCCATGTACATTGTCCGAAAATAGTGATGGGACAACGTCGATGAATCAAGGACATGTTTTTAAAGTTGGCGTTAGAGTGCCACCGTTCTGGGCTGAAGAACCGGAGATATGGTTTGCCCAGGTCGAGGGTCAATTTGCGATGTCTGGAATTTCGAGCGACTCCACGAAATTTAATTACGTCATTGCTCACCTCGACAACCAGCACTCCCGGGAAGTTAAGGACATCATAGTCGACCCTCCCGCTACACAGAAGTATGAAAAGCTCAAGACCGAGCTTATCAAGAGACTCAGCGCGTCGAATGAGAAGAAGATCAAGCAGCTGTTGATGCACGAGGAGCTCGGAGATCGCAAACCTTCTCAGTTTCTCCGCCACCTCAAAGGACTCGCAGGCACGGGAGTACCCGAAGATTTTCTTAAAACCATTTGGACCAGTCGACTCCCGCACGGTGTTCAAGCCGTTCTCGCCGGTCAGCCAATCACAACTTCACTGGATGACCTAGCTGACCTGGCCGACAGAGTGAACGATCTTGCTTCTCCATCGCCGAAAGTAGCCTCCGTGAGTAACGTCCCGGCCTCCCTACTGAGCGACCTGACTAAGGAAGTAGCTGAGCTTCGCAAGCAGTTCCAGAACTTGGCGGCGAACAGGAACAGCCGAGCCCAGTCCCGTTCATCCCGAGGCAGAAGAACCCCTCCATCAAGGCAGCGCCAGCGATCGCAATCCAACTACCGCAAGTTTCCGCTGTGTTGGTACCACGGCAAGTACGGAGAACAGGCCAGTAACTGCGTCCGCCCATGTGACTTCGAGTCGGTAAACTCAAAGGGCAGTCGCTAATGGCGGCTGACGATTGCCCTTCGCCATCCACTGGTCGCCTGTTTGTCACCGACCGATCTACGAAGACGCAGTTCCTGGTCGATACTGGAAGCGACCTCTGTGTCTACCCCCGGTCGGCGTTACCTTTTCGTCGTGCGCGAACGAACTATAGTTTAAGTGCAGCTAATGGCTCTGATATTGCTACTTACGGTTACCTTAATTTAGATTTAGATTTTGGCTTACGTAGGTCTTTTATATGGCGTTTCGTAGTAGCCGATGTAACTAAACCAATAATAGGTGTAGATTTTCTAAATTTTTATAACCTAATTGTAGACTGCCGCAATAAGCGCTTAATAGATAATTTAACTTCTATTTCATCTATTGCCACCGTAGCCATTTGTGAAAACGTGTCATCTGTAAAAGTTGTGACTGGTGAGACCCGCTATCATAAAATTCTTGATGAGTTTCCCGATATAACACGACCAGCTGGTAGACATAACACTGCACCACACAACACAGTTCATCACATCCGCACGACACCAGGCCCCCCAGTTTCTCTCCCACCTCGTCGCTTAGCCCCCGATAAACTAAAGATCGCACAAAAAGAGTTTCAGTCTATGCTGGCCAATGGTACAGCTAGACCGTCAGAAAGTCCTTGGTCGTCTCCCCTTCATTTAGCCCCGAAGAAGAATAACGGATGGCGTCCCTGCGGTGATTACCGTAGCTTGAACGCCCGTACGGTGCCTGACAGATATCCGATTAAGCATATTCACGACTTTACGCACAGCATTGCAGGCTGCAAAGTTTTTAGTACGCTAGATTTAGAGAAGGCTTATAATCAGATACCTGTCAGTCCAGAGGACATTCCGAAGACCGCCATCACCACACCATTCGGGTTATTCGAATTCCCATACATGACGTTTGGTCTTAGAAATGCTGGCCAGACGTTCCAGCGGTTCGTGGACGAGTTAACCAGAGGGCTCGATTTCGTCTATTCGTATCTTGACGATTTTCTCATCTACTCTAGGAGCGAATCGGAGCATGAGGAGCATTTGCGCGAGGTTTTCAAAAGGTTGCAGCAGTACGGTATGTTGGTCAATACATCTAAATGTGTCCTAGGGGTAGCAGAAGTAACCTTTCTAGGGTATCTCATCTCAGCAAGTGGATGCAGACCCTTAGACTTGAAAGTGCAGGCTGTGAAGGAGTTCCCTCCTCCTACAAACGTGCGGCAACTACGAGGCTTCTTAGGTATGCTCAATTTTTACAGGAGATTTCTTCCTCGAGCAGCCCTGATACAAGCCCCGCTGCACGCATTGTTAACAGGTTCGGTGAAAGGATCGCAGCCAATCACCCTTGCTGGAGACACCCTTGCAGCGTTTCAAGCCTGTAAAGAGAGCTTGTATAACGCGGCATTGCTAGCTCACCCAGACTGTTCTGCAGAACTTGCTGTGGTTACAGACGCGTCCGACAAAGCCATCGGAGCAGTTCTGCAGCAGTGCAGGGATAATGCATGGGAACCGCTTGCGTTTTTCTCCCGTAAGCTAAGTCCCGCGCAAATTAAGTATTCCACTTATGACAGGGAATTGCTTAGTATTTATGAGGCCATTAAGTATTTTAGGCACATGCTCGAAGCTCGTCATTTTATTGTCTATACTGACCATAAGCCTATCAGTTTTGCATTCCATGAAAGGAAAAACAACTGCACGCCTAGGCAATATAGACACCTTGACTTTATTTCCCAGTTCACAACCGACATCCGGCACATATTCGGCAAGGATAATGTGGTTGCCGATACCTTGTCGCGGATTGAAGAACTGGGAGTACCTGTTAGCTTCGAGACAATAGCCCAAAACCAAGCCTCTGACCCAGAACTTCAAGAACTTTTGACTAAAGGTTCCTCTCTGAAGCTTCAAAAACTAAATGTCCCCGGAAGTCAAGTTCCACTGTACTGTGACGTCAGTACCTCGACTTCCAGGCCTTATGTTCCGAACTTTCTCCGGAAGCAAGTTTTTGACAGCCTTCATTCTTTGAGTCACCCTGGTTCTAATGCGTCGGCCAAATTAGTATCCGAGCGTTTTGTCTGGCCAGGTGTGAGAAAAGACTGTAGGGATTGGGCGCGTTCATGTTTACCGTGCCAACGGGCAAAAGTCAACCGTCACGTGACTTCCCCGCTTGGTACCTATAATCTTCCACGTGCTAGGTTTAAGCAGATCCATATTGATCTGATAGGTCCCCTTCCTCTTTCGCAAGGCTATCGGTATTGCTTAACGGCAGTTGATCGATTTACTCGTTGGCCAGAAACAGTACCGATAGCAGATATCACAGCCGAGACCGTTGCCAAAGCCTTGCTGTCAACCTGGATTGCCAGATTCGGTTGTCCAACAGACATAACGACAGACCGTGGTCGACAATTTGAGTCGTCCCTATTTGAAAGCCTGTCGAAGATAGCCGGATTTGTGCACAAAAGGACAACAGCCTACCACCCGGCTTGCAACGGCTTAGTTGAGCGGTTCCACCGACAACTTAAAGCGGCTATAGTTTGCCATGCGAATGATAGGTGGACAGAATCGCTACCATGGGTTTTGTTAGGTGTACGCTCTGCCTTCAAAGAAGATTTACAAGCTTCTTCAGCAGAACTTGTTTACGGCGAGCCCCTAAGGCTTCCCGGTGAGTTCTTTGAGCCAGTGGTTAGTGGCACAACGGACTTATCTGAATTTTCAGCTAGACTTCGTAATTTTGCCGAGAAGATACGACCCATTCCTGCTTCACGTCATGGTAAAGCCAGAGTATTTGTTTATAAGGAACTTGAAACCTGTGAACACGTTTTCCTTCGAGATGACACTTCAAGAGGTTCTCTTACCCCGGCTTACTCTGGTCCTCACAAAGTCCTCACGAGAGGACATAAAGTTTTTAAAATCCTTGTCAATAACAGAGAGACTACTGTTTCTATATATAGGCTGAAACCAGCATTCATACTCTCTGTGCAGAATGACGAACCTCCACCCGCAGTTCCACAAAATTATGTAACTCGTTCTGGCCGTCAAGTCAGATTTCCTGATTATTATCGCCCTTGACGGGCTCTGGTGGGGGGTGGTGTAGGTGACTTTGCCACAGATCCACTTTATCTCATATATTAGTTACACAGGTTCACAACATAAATTCAAAATATTATTTTTACGTATATTTATCGACACTACCCCATCCCTAGTGCCGCGCGAGCACATAGCTATTATGTACTGCGCTCGGTGCGCATACGCAGCGTCAGTGCCGCGCTGCGGTCAAATCAGTCACAGCTTAACCACGACGCGGGACGCTCGTCCCTTTGCTCCGCTAATCAGTTGTCGCGAACCGTGTGCTTGCTTATT
Source organism: Thera obeliscata (assembly GCA_947578465.1). NCBI lineage: Eukaryota > Metazoa > Arthropoda > Insecta > Lepidoptera > Geometridae > Thera > Thera obeliscata. Next base: position 11,880,454 of record OX387912.1, on the reverse strand, counting down.
TACATAAGCTTCTGCTTTCGCCTTATATACCTTCCGTACTATCGCTTTAGAACGTTATACTGGTGCTTGTGCTTGCGTCTTTTATAATCCTCTGTGCCTTCTGAATCTTGTGGACGATATTATAACCTCATAAACAGTGAGTGGATTTTATTTATATACTCCCGAGGCAGTACCCACACGACCATAGTTGCATCGTACTGAATAAAAAAAAATTGAGTTTGAGTTTGAGTTTTGAGTCTGCTTAGTTTGGGGCTAGATAATGTTTTTTTATACAACTTGCAGATGGAACGAGCATATGGCCCACCCGATGATAAGTTGTAACCATTGCCTATGCCTATGCCTGACGTGCGTTTGCAATGAGTTAATGATTTGTTAATCATTAACTCATTGCAAACGCACGTCAGGAATGTGCCCTATGATGCTATGCCCTGCGTCCATCAACTTGAGGCATACAGATGTTCAGCCTCACGTGCCAGTAAGTTCATCGGCACCCACACCCTTCAAACCGAAACACAGCAATGCTGATTCACGACAGAAATAGGCATGGTGGCAGTACTTCCCCGAACGAGCCCATCACAAAGAGCTCTACTCCTAAGTATAACTAGCGGCACATAACTTTAGCGTTGAGCGATATGCGGAGGGGATAGCTGCGCATGCGTCGTAGTGTGCGCATGTCGCACACACTGGATGTGTGCAGTGTCTTATTGGTACACAGGGCAGAGTGCGACTGGAGAGCCAATCAGCGCTACGCACGCCCGCCCTTCATTCCGCTAGCCCCCCTCAGGTACCTTATTTTTCACTTCTGCGCACTAACGGTCAGCGCTAAAGTTATGTGCCGCTACCTATAGCAGTAGTAATAGTAGTTCTAAGGCACACCTTCATTTCCTGTCGCACCCTGGCGCTGCGGTAGTTGAGATCAGGCTGTCCAATCACGAACTGATGCAAGTAGTATTGACCTCGGACTTCATTGTACTCCCAGGCGCTCTTACGGAAGATGCTTATCTGAATATAGACAAACAATTAAACCAATGAATAAAATATGCCCAGGATGATAAATATCCTGGCTTCACAGTAATATTTAGGCATGGTAGGCAAGGGCGGATCCAGCTTTGGCGCCAGGAGGGGGTCACATAGTCGTGGTCAAGTCAAGAACTTATAATTTAATTTTGATAACAATAGATGCAAGTAAAAAAGCGGCCAAGTGCGAGTCGAACTCGCCCATGAAGGGTTCCGTAGCAACAAGTAACATAATATGTACATACATAATAGTTCTTGTAGTTCGTCGAAAGGTAAATTGCGGTTTACGATTTATGACGTATAAAAAAAAACTACTGACTAGATCTCGTTCAAACCAAATATCGTTGAAAGTTTGCATAGTAATGTACAACATATATTTTTTTTAGTTTCATCTTTCTCTTATTTTAGAAGTTAGAGGGGGGGGGACCAACTTTTTTCCACTTTGGAAGTGTCTCTCGCACAAACTAGGTACCTATTAAGTTTAGAAAAAAACGATATTAGAAACCTCAACATCATTTTTGAAGACCTATTCATAGATACCCCACACGTAGGGGTTCGATGAAAAAAAAAATTGAGTTTCAGTTTCAAGTATGGGGACCCCCAAAATTTATAGTTTTTTTTCTATTTTTGTGTAAAAATCTTAAAGCGGTTCACATAATACATCTACTCGCCAAGTTTCATCAGTCTAGCTCTTACGGTTTCGGAGAAAAATGGCTGACATACGGACGGACAGACAGACAGACAGACATGACGAATCTATAAGGGTTCCGTTTTTGCCATTTGGCTACGGAACCCTAAAATGTAGGTATGTTATTAATGTACGTAAGTACCTACTGTACTTAAAAATATTTATTCTTTATTGTACACTTGAAAAACTTAACACATAATAACTTCGTATCGTATTGCCAAAACGCGCCAAAACTTGTAATACAGGGTCACTTTTTGGTAGAGTATATTTTTTTCACAGTGTGGTCCGAAGTAAATAACAAGTTATGATTTGAGAAAAAAGAAAATCGTAAAACTTAATAATTATTATCTTCAACACACCCAATTAACAACCATAAATAGCATGTCTAACGCAAGGGCATCTAGTGAAAATAATAGAAAAAATACAGGATGTAGATTTTTTCGAATTTTAATAAGAATAAGTTAAAAAAGTCAATTTTCTAATAAAACACACAAAATAAATTATAACTCTACAGGGGTTGACCTTAAGGACCTCCCGTAGAACAACTTTTTGCAGCTGATGACCCTATCTAACCCCTAGTTGCGTTTGATCCACGACTTTTGGGCCAACCTGTATGTATTATTGTCCAAGTTTCATGCTTCTAACTTTGCTTTGATTTTTACAATCATCATTTTCCTTAAAACCATTTTTCCCCTTTTTCTCCTGTTAGGGAAAGAGATTTCCAATTTCCTTTCTTAGTGAACCTCTACATTATAAAAGGAACACACCCTCCAAGTTTCATGCTTCTAGGACTAACGGCCTAGGCTGTGCGTTGATTGTCAGTCAGTCAGTCAGTAGCGTAAGAGTTTCATATATTTAGATTAAATTAAATAAATTAATTAAATATTGAAGGAATGTAGTTACATAAAATCTGTATGGTGACAAAATATAGAATACAAAATCATTATGTACAATTTGTGGTCCACCTAAGTCCTGGAACCAGCTCAGGGGGGGGTCATGACCCCCATGACCCCCCCCCCCCTGGATCCGCCCTTGATGGTAGGCATCCATACAGATATCATACCGGTACCGATACAGATAACACCCGTTTTACGACCTTTCCCTAACTCTCGTGGTTTCGGACTTAGTTCATCATCGCCCTTCTCAAAAAAACCACCCTGTATATACATTTATTTTGGAACATGCTCACATTTCGGGCAGTAGTAAAAACATAAGCTATCTGATTCCCATAGCACAAGCTCTGCTTAGTTTGGGCTAGATAGTTTTGTGTGGATTGTCTATAATATTTATTTATTTATTTATTTATTCCACACATTGAAATAGGGTAGATCGATTTGTCTGCCAATAACATTAATGTTACTCGTGTCGTCAACTGTGGTCGTTCAACTGTGATCATGGTGCGTGCAGCTGTGCCAAAATATCGGAAGACAAAACTCAGAAAATTTAATCATGGTAAATATCTTGTTATCAGTACCCGAAGTCCGAGTTTTGCTGCCACATGCCACATCACCTACGTGTTTCTCTCTTTTGCATGGAAAAATGTTGAGACAACCACTCTTAACTACGTAACGTATTTTTGCTGTCTCATTTTTTCTCCATAGAAAAGAGAGACACGTAGGCGAAACGAAAACAACATCAACATTTGGTAACGAAATGTGGTAGCAAAACTCGGACTTCGGGCACTGATCCAGTTGCTAGGAGGTTATTTAGTGTAAGAGATCCCTAGTATCTTACCCAGTTGCTGGGCGGCTGTCGGTTCCCCTGCGCGTCTTGCGTGCCGTCCGCCCAGACGTAGTAATCCTCGAAGCCAGGCTCGCGGCGCGCGCTCTTTATGAACCACTCGCTCTCATTGCTCGTGTGGTTTGGCACGTAGTCTAGCACTATGCGGATACCTGCCGATGGACGGGGGACAAATTGTTAGTAACCCCACTACAAAAAAGTACTACGTTGAATTGATAAAATTTGTTAGTGTATAAAAATATGGTAGCTACGAGAGGGGTACGGGTCAACACCGTCTGTACAATGAGCCTTATTCCAACTAATTAATTTCACCTAGGCTAAACCTCAAAACACAACGTTAGCGCGATCCAGAAACCGTACAAATTTAGTCACGCTATCTAGTTGTGAATTTAGAAATAATCCAACAAACGAGTTAGTAACGTCGTTTTTACCCTACTACAAAAATACTACGCTGAATTGAGAACCTCTTTTTTGGAGTTGGTTAAAAATTTTAATACTACTATTATGTACATACTACAATTTTAAGAGCTGCTTGTGAAGGGCTCGTTGGGGGAAGTACTACCACCATGCCTATTTCTGCCGTGAAGCAGCATTACTGTGTTTTGGTTTGAAAGGTGGGTGAAATTACTGGCACGTGAAGCTAAACATCTGTACGCCTCAAGTGATAGACGCAAGGCAGTGCATTGTGACCTAAGAGAAAATGCTCTGTTTTAGATGATAGTTACCACATGACATCAGGTGGGCCCTATGCTAGTTCCTACAGCAAATTGTAAAAAAAAAAATTGATAATTAAATATTTGGGGACAGTGCCATCCAGCCCCAAAGAAAGCACAGCTTATAAAATATTTCTTGTCCACCGAAGGTGCCATAAATGAAGTGATAACTGTAATTGCACAAGCCTGTAATTACCCTTCAATTATCACAATGGTTCATCACTGAATATGACGTCATAAGTAGTTACTAAAGCAGTACTTCCCCGGACGAAACCCATTAAAATAAGGCTCAGTACCCGAAGTCCGAGTTTTGCTACCACATTTCGTTACCAAATGTTGTTTTCGTTTCGCTTGTTTGAAATGAAATGAAATATGAAATATTTATTTATTGACACAAAAGAAGTAGGTACATTACAGGTATCAGCACGGTTACTTAATATTAATAATATCTTAGAGTAATGCACCTAGATTATTAATGTGGTGACGAGCCAGACTAGAATATCTGTATCCCGGCTCGTAGCGCCCGCCGTCGGTTAAAGTACGAGTGAAAGTAGTGTGTGTGTGGGTGTATGTAAGTATGTGTGTGTATTTGTGTTTGTGTTTGTTTTGTACATGTATGTGTGAGTGAGTAGATATTGTGTATGGGCTTTCATGATTCTCCCAGTCTCTTGAGAGTCTGGTTATCACAGAGGAAAGCCCATAACACGCAAGTAATGGGTGTGTGTTTGTGTTATGTGTGGGTGGATAGTGGATACTGATAACGAATGATTGGTTACAAGAAATAGTTTTATAAGTGTGAGTGTTTGAAAAGATATGCGAGGTGATGAAAATGAATTAGATAAGTTAGATTTGAAGTGTGTTGTTATATTACCTATTTAGATATTATAAATAGGTCTTCAGTCTCATCATACGATTTACCCTGCAGCCATTGCTTTACAACCTGTTTACAGTTCGCCAAGTTTAATACATTAATTGATAAGGTTTTATTTAATTTATTATATAGATGTATTGATAAAAAATCAAATTGATGTTGCATAAATTTTGTTCTGCGAGCTTCATTTAATATGCGATTTCTTCTCTTTTTGCGAGTATGGGAGGGGTGTAGGGGGATTTTAGAATGAACTCTTAAAATAATATTTAGTATATAGAGTTGGCGAACTGTAAGCACCGCACTAGATTTGTATAGTTCTATTGTTGGGTGTCGGTACCGTTTAAAAGTCATTGTTTTTAACACCGAACGTTGTGCTCTCTCCAGAGATATCAAATGGCTTTTGTAGGTACCGCCCCAAGCAGGGATACAGTAAGACAAGACGGACTGACATATTGATATGTAAATTGACGTTATTAGCTTTTGGTTCATTACGTATCTAAGTTTTATAAAAATCCACACTAGTTTGCGGATCCGGGACGATAGAAGTGTAATATGAGGGAGCCAAGACAGACGTTCGTCTAACATGACTCCCAGATACTTGATGGTGGAAGTATTTTTAAAGCAGGGGCAGTCGCATTCTGAGGTTGTCCATATAGAGCAAGAGTGAGCTTTGAGCTGTAGACATTGGGGTGGGGCATTATTGGAACGTATCATGAAGTTAATGAATTTAGTTTTTTGTATATTTAGTGTTAAAAGGTTGTGATTTAGCCATTTCATTGTTTTGGCAATCCCAGCTTCAGCAGATGAGAAAACTTCGTGCCAGGTCTTCTCCTCAAATATAATCGCAGTGTCATCTGCATAGGTGTAAATTTTTGCATTTGGAAGTGACATACTGCAGAGCTCATTAATGTAAATGAGGAAAAGACTCGGCCCGAGAATGCTTCCTTGAGGGACTCCGTGGGAGATGGTGGCCTCTGAGCTGAGAAGGTCCCCAATTTTGACCTTTTGGGTCCTATTACTCAGAAAGTCTTTGAAAAGATTTAGACAATTTCCCCTTACTCCAAGCTTTTCCAATTTCTCCACGAGAATTGGGATGGAAACGGTGTCGAAAGCTTTAGCCAGATCGAGAAACACACCTAGACATTTGCGCTTTCTGTCTAAAGCTTCCGACACCGTTCCGATCAAGTTTATAACAGCGTCTTCCGTAGATCTTCCAGCCCTAAAACCAAATTGTTCGTCTGCCAAGAGTTTGTTTGTATTTAGAAACGACATAAGCCTGGAATTCAGCAACTTTTTAAAGACTTTAGATAAGGCTGGTAAGATTGAGATGGGTCTATAATTGTTCACACAGATTTTGTCTCCATCTTTATGAATAGGGTGGATTATTGATTTTTTAAAAGCAATCGGAAAGGTGCCTTTATCTATACACAAATTTAGTAGTCTGTTTAAGGGCGCTGCTAATATATGACGAGCTTCTTTCAGGAACCTTGGGGATATTCCATCCCAGCCGGTTGCAGAGTCTGTTTTTAAACCTAGTAGTATACTTTCGATCTCCGCTTCATCCGTCGGTAAAATAACCATGGAATTCAAGATGCGATCAGGTATAGTAGGGGTTTCGTCGGGGGGCGGACATACTATTTTGGTAGCTAGTTCAAAGCCGATAGAAGCGAAATATTTATTTACAACTTCAATGGATTCCTGGGGAGTACGTCTAACTTTAAGTAATTCAGTATTAGCATTATGATTTTTAGTTGTATTCGTAATATCTCTGATAGTTTTCCAAGTTGCTTTAGGTGAGTGTAGGCTGTTATCTATTTTATTTTGATCATGAGTGTTTTTAGCAGTAAATATTAATTGAGAGCATAATTGTTTATATCGAAGGTAGGTGGTTTTGGCAGTTTCATTATGAGGGTTAAGTTTAAAATTTTTATGGAGTTTATCTTTGTTTCGAATGCACCGCAGCATGCCAGGTGTTATCCATGACTTAATCGTTCTATTTTTCTTCGATATACCTACTGTTATCGTGTTCTTATTAATTAAATCTGTTATGGTATTAATTAATTCGTCAGTTATCTGATTAACGTCTTCGTTAGTAAATATAACATTGAAGTCTACTTCCTGAAGTTGGGTCAGAACAACGGACCATTTTGTGAAAGTGCGATGTTTAGGGGTTTTGTATACACGTTTGTGTTTGTTCATAGAAAAAACAATGGGTAGGTGATCGGTTATCTGGGTATTTAAGACAGCAACATATGAAGGAAGACTCGTTTTAAGTAGAACGTGATCGAGACAGTTTTCTTCCCTGGTGGGTAGATAGTGGGCTGGTAAGAGGCCTAGCTCTGCAGTAAGATTTAAGTAACTATTGACTTTACCGTCTAAGGCGTTGTTTTTGATATCCAAGTTAATATCACCTAGAATAACTATATTTGGATAAAGTTTCAGAGACGTAATAATATTTTCTAATGTGGTCAAAAAACCGTCTATTTGGTAAAACGATGGGGATCTGTAAATACAAATTATGGCGGTGTCCAATTTTATTTTTAGTATGAGGAAATTTGCACTGTCTGAAACTGGTTCATCTATCGAAAGTTGTAAGTTCCTGGCACAATAAATGACTACTCCATCGTTTTGATTGTGACAGTTTTTAGTAAAGAACGAGTCATAACCGTCAAGCTGGGGTATATTTTTGTCACAGTTTAGCCAACATTCGGTTAGGACAATCACATCAAGTTTGAGGTTAAGCCTTGTTAGCAAAACTTCAAACGAAGCAAAGTTTTTGTATATGCTTCGGATATTCATAGATATTATGTTAAGACTGTTGCCATGATCGCCAATATTCAACGAACATTCCTCAACTTCACATAGGGTCGACGAAGCAATTTTGAAGGAGTCGAGGTCATGATTTAACTCATTGGCCATCACCACTAACAATTAATTTTGTGGAGGACCTTAATATGACACGGTCAAGCAAAATTAAGTTATGGCGTATTGAGGCAGGAATGCACGTATTATACAGTTTCAGTTGGGCGGTCAAAAATGATGACAAAACAATTCTTATAAAACTCGTTGGTTGATGTTGGCTGAATAGTACTATAATATTATTATGTTTTGGAAAGTGTTGAAAGTAAGTATGAAAGTCAGAGTAAGGTATGAAAAGTGTAAACGTACCTAAAGTTTCATATACGATATACCTAAATTTACCGTATAAGCACAAGTTTCTGGCTACGGTGTGATAGATGGTACCGAGTATCCTCATAACAGGTTCAGTTAGTGCATTACATTTTGATTTTTGGTACGTGTTTGTAGAATCTCTTATTCTCACCGTTTGTTCAGGTGGATTAACTGTGCATAGGTAATAGGTTTTAACAAAACAAAGATCGTCCCTATTTTCCAATGTGTAGAATGACCACTGGGTTTTACAACAGAATGCATGTATAATAAAATATTCGGTTTTCGCCTGTTTATACAAGATGCATAAACGGTTTTTGAACAAAACTGGAATAAACAAATGATTCCAAGAGATTGCAAAGTTTAGGTAGTACAGGTTATGTTTATGAGCGGTCGATGCCATCGCTATGTCATAATGGATATAAACACTAATGAGATATCCCAACCAGTGTATTTCAATCAGTATCATGATCGTTTGATGCGTTAGTGTTGCGTTGTCTTCACAACAAGTGGGATGTGTTTTATACTTTTCATGTACTAATGAGATATGTTTGTACAAAATAAATAGGTATGTGTTATTAGATAAGCTGTGGTAAATTGTGTGAAAAGTGGGTGTGTTTATGTACCGCTGTATTGTGTAGTGTGAATTGTATTGTAAATAATCTAAGTGATATAAAACTGATGGTAAGTTATATGTTATGTTTAAAATCGTACCAGGTTGTGAGCGTAGTAAATTACAATTGTTATTATACCAATATAGTAAGTCAATATCACCTGTAGATTTTACACAAATATAAGTTGAAAGTATCGCAAATACGAGTAGCACAATTTTCACAAGTCAGTCTGTGTTGAGAAGACACTGCACCTGTTCTTCTTCCTTCAGTAGAATCACAGGCGATCCCTCAGCCTTTCTTACATAAACTCGGCCGTTAGCTGTCCAGCAGAACCTGTAGCTTCGAGTTTTTTGCAGCTCTCTTCCTAAGAAGTAAAGACGCCTGGCCTTGTGTGTTAGGTGTTCACCCACAAATATGGGGCCAGACACGTCTGTGAGGCCCAGGTGTAAGCAGCTAAGTCTGTTTGTAGGGTGATTCATATTATGCATTTTAGCAGCTTTCAGTAGATCGTACTTACAAACTGAGTTATTTAGCTCGGCTATAATTGTTTGTTTGCCGTCCTTCTTGGAGGCCCAACGATAGGCATCACGGACTTCCAGGTCTTCGACTTTTAATGTCTTTGCAATGTTACTGATGTAGCCTTGAAGGTCCTTCTTGGTCTCCTTCTCCTTTATAGGAACATTACGGATCTCGATGTGAGAGCTTTGCGCTTGACGACATAGGTCTTCAACTTTATTTTCTAGCATAAGAATATGCTCACGCTGCTCCTTTACGGTAGCTTCGAACAGAGTTTGCTTTTGAAGGATTATCTCGTACTTTTGTGAAAGAAATTCTAAGGATTTCTCAATGTCTGAGCTAGTTTTTTCATATGATTTCTCCATCCTTACAAACTTCGCGTTCATATCTGTTCTCAGGCTTTGCATACCCTTCAAAATCTCATCCTTGAAGGCCTTCAGATCGTCGTGCCATTCCTCACCGCCTCTTGGTCTTTTTAGTAGTTGGCGCGAAGTAATAGCTGGGAGACGACGACCTTTTGGGGATTGAATGTCCTTTAATAAGGCGAGATCAGACTCCGAGCCGTATTTATCAAGGGTGTCTTGCATTATTTTATTGTCACACGTAGGTTGTAGTTGTAGGCCTAAATTGAAGCCGACGGGTTTGAAAGCTGGCAGGGGGCGGGGCCTAGTGATTTACTAGTGTGTGTCTTCTTCAATGCGCACGCGACAGGATTGGCTTATGAAAGCTGACGTTTATACGGACAATGTGTAGTAGGGATGCGTAATTACTGTTTCACTCACATCAATGATGTACCAGATAAGTTCGTCCTTATCACACTTTAATTATTGAAATTAAAATTAACGAGAGAGTGTACACGTCTACTCGCAATGAGGGTCCGAACGGAAGGGGGTGGTGTTTGTTTTTATTATAAAGACCATAGGTTTTGTGCTGTCATTTTGAGTAACATTGTGGGGTAACACAATTCAGAATTTCTGCAAGTTCAGTCACTTTTGCACCCAGACTCACCTAGCTTTAAGACGTTTCAAAGTGATTCGTGAAATTTAACTGAATAAAGACAATTTTGATTGATTGTTTGATATGGAATGAATAGCCTTACCACGTCGTTTAGCGTCTGCCATAAGATCATCAAAGTCCTGCATAGTCCCGTATTCGGGAGCGATGGCCCGGTAGTCCGTGATATCGTACCCGAAGTCGTACATAGGAGATAGATAGATAGGTGACAGCCATATCGCATCTACGCCTGTCTCTTGCAGGTACGGTAGCTTTTCCTTGATGCCTGTTTAAGAAAAAAAAATGTTGGAAACAAAAAAGTTCAGTTGGAGTGGTACAGTGGGATACACCTCAAGTTATCTAAAAACAAAGAAAAATGACGCGTAGTGCAAGGACATAAGAGCTAGCAGTGTATAGTCTGATGCGTATCCTTGTGTACTTGCACCTAGATTTACTTCGTTTTTGGAATGTTTCAAAGTGATTCTTGTGATCGTATTGAATAAAGAAGGTTCACACTATACTTCCCAGTCTTTACTTTGAATTTTTTTCTACTGTTGAACAATTCCAATGCATTTTTATTAAATCCATTTTGTCAATAGTAGAAATGTTCTATTTCAATTGTAGAAAAATTAGCAAATAAATTTCATGACTCACAAAAAAAAACAAGACAATGATTGCATATTTTGTATTTTTAACAAAATAATCATTATTATTATAATTTTTTTTGAGCAATATTATCGTAGTGAAATATTTATTTTAATGTTAGGTACTGCATAATGTTATTTACATTATTTTCGATATTTTGTGCAGCATTTGAAGCAAGGTCTTATTATTTTGGGTTGGAGAGACATGGGGGAAGCCTACTATCAGAATTGTTTTTAAATCTATATTTATAAAAGAAAGTCGTGTTAGTTATACTATTTAGATATAACTCAAGAACGGCTGAACCGATTTGGCAGAAAATATTAGTGGGGAGGTAGCTTAGAACCGGGAGAAGGACATAGGATACTTTTTATTCCGAAAAAGCAACGGGAACGGGGCGTTATGCGAACGGGCGAGCGAAGCCGCGGGCGGCCACTGGTACCTAATAAAAATACTAAATATCAAATATCATTGTCTAGGGGTTTTTGAGTGCGTGAGCATTAGAATCTTAATGCAATTCAATTTCTTTTGATTTTACTGCATTATGTTGTATGTATTTACATGAAAATTATTATCGATATTTTGTATGTAAAGCATTTTTTTACAACAAATGTAAAATATTTACAGAAGGACTTTAAAATCCTTTTATTTTCTAAAACATGATTTACATGACACATTATGTAAATTAAATACAAAATCCCTACATTTTAAATGAACAATTGCCAAGAAACTAAAAAAAAAATAAAGTCCATAATGTTTTAGGCAGTAAGAAACTCACCATTCAAATCCCCGATACCATCGCCGTTGCTATCCTTGAAGGAGCGAGGGTAGATCTGGTAGATAGAAGCAGTCTTCCACCAGTTATCGATGCCGCTGCAGAGAGCGACCGTCGCTAAGAGAACCGCTAACGTAACCAACCTCATCGCGAATGACACAGTACCTAGAGACTTAGTAAGTGAGGTACATCTGAAAGTTGGATTAGTTATCAGATGCAAATAAACTTATTGATAGAAATCAAATTAGTATTTTTTTTTGTTTTTTATATTTTGGTGAAATATGTGAAACTGGCTATACAAAACTTTAAGAACTAACTCCTAAAACTATATTTAATGTCTCTAATAATACTTTATGAGGATTTTGATAGGATTTCATTTCAAACTTAAGTACAGTCAACATCAAAAGTAAATGAAAACCAAAATTTTAAATCGATAATAAAAAAAACATTTTATAGAAAATCTTAACATGTGAAGAAAAAACAAGTGTGCTTGAAATGTAACTCAAAATTTAGAGGTGGTATTTTGGTGATTTTATGATTAAGAGCTTAATTCCTAATTTCTGAGAAAGTCTGAATACTGAAGTCATATGCTTTTCAAGCGGACTGTACACTTTAAAATATGAAATGTATAAATCAAAATTCTAAGAAGGAATCAATGTACCTACACAATGCCTTAAATATGCAATAAAAATATTTACCAAAAGGAAATAAATTATCAAATTAAAATATAGAGCTTACAAAGTTACTGACCTGAATACCTCCGCGTCGAACAATGTGTGAGATGACCAGACTTAGCTGCTTTATACTCGGAAACATAAGTGTAGTGCTGTAGATAAGATCTAACGCATCAAGTGGACGACTAGGCTCCAGATACACGAGGCTAGTAATAGTGTCTGAACAATGCTAGAAAATTACCGCAAAGAGTTAGGGGAGCCCTTTTCTTTGACAATAGGGGGGTTCCTTTAGGGAACTTTAAAAATTTTACTTCATTTCTTGTAATTCGACAGTATAGTACAGTTTATATTTTTTGGTATTATCAGGTTTTTTCTCTCAACCAATATCGTTCCATGCTGGGCAAAGGTCACCACCAAATCTCTGTAACAGTCTCATTCGCTTTTTTCCCAAATCAAATATTTTTAAAACCAAACTATTGCTTACTAGTTAGCTATCCTAGAAACCTTTATTGAATTTTAACATTACATACATAATATGGCATATTTTTTTTTTATTTCGTCTTATTTATCAATTGTCCCTTTATACCTAGATTTTATTGTTTGCATCTAAAATATTTGTACGCCTAGAGTAGATCACAGTGGTACTTCAACAGTTTTTAATAACATCTTTATAGCCTGTGTCTCACAAATAAAGAATTGAATTTGAATTGACTATTCTCATTATCTTGGTAGGATTTTAATGGCCTCGTCTAATAAGGGCCTTAGTAGATTAATTCATGCACAATACAATGATTATTTCGTTCTCATAGTTCGTGTTTTGTCAACGCTTATTAGTTCTTCTTAACAGTTTACTTGTCCACAATGTCGGTCTATAAAATAGATTTTTACATGAAATCCATCGTAAGGCATTCTTTATCCAGTGGCGCCCTTATTAGCGATTTATTATTAACAAATTAAGTTTAAAACTTGGAGGAACTGACTTCATGGTCAACGAAGTCCAAACTGCCGAATGATAAAAATTCTATGAGACCGATCAGGAAAATCTCCAATTTTTTTTAAATCTGTTCATAAATGACGAAGTTATTCGTTAACAATGAAAAATAAAAAACAAGTAGGTACAACAACCGAATTGAGAACCTCCTCTTTTTCCATTTGAAGTTAATTCGCTTAATTATTTTGTAATTTCTATTGTAATCGTACTGTTGAAAACAAGTGGCCACTATTGCCAAAAAAAGGCAAAAAAACACTTTAGCGATTGATCTAGACTAGAGATCTGTTCATGGACGTTAATTACATAGAATCTTCTGAAAGCCCTGTGCATCATCTATGTTATGTATTAATAGGATGAAACTCCTCATTTAATATAGCTAGAACTCAGTTTTACTATAATACACGGCAAACAATACAACTACGCATGACGACACCATCTTCCATACTCTACTTTTTTCTACCCTAGGGATGTGTCCCGTTGCTTGATCCAATTAGGGATGTCCTATTCCAAAAACAGGTTAACAGTATGTTGCACAGAATTAGTGCTGAGCCTACTCCTATTGTCAAACTGTCTAATTTATAGAATGCGTCTTCTTTTTATGTGTCGTGTCTTTATTTGACAATAAACTTAAATAAACTTATTTGTATTCTTTATCTTTTATAAAATAAACCGCTGACGAGGCCTTATGGCTGCATTTTCTCACAATGAAACATAGGACTGTAATTTCTAGACATTAGTTATCATCCCCTATAATCAGATTCATAAGTATTTCTAAGGTTGCAATAAAACTATTTTTCGAGCAAGACATTTATATTCCTTTGTCATTATTTGATCATCAACAAAAACAATCATTTGAAACAACGTTCTTAAACAGCTATTTAACATTACTGAGAACATTTACTATTATGCATTTACGTATAATTGAAGCCTTCTAACAACACTGACATGTTTCTGACATTAATTTTTGTGGCAACATTATTTCTGATGACCATTAATAATCTAACATTTTGTCTAGTCTAATAACTGAAGGTGCTAGGGTCTAGACTAGACGACCTGTGAGCGGCTAACTTTTTACCTCCCTTTATATTTTATAAGGGGTCACAATGATTTTTATAATGTCCCAAAAGTTAAAGAGCCGAGCGAGATTTGAACCTGCCACCTTCAACATACGGGCCTGCGCCGACCGCTGCGTCATCACATCCTAATCACTTGACGAATATAGTTCATGCATTTCACGAAGACGCGTCAATTAGAGCATTTTGGCTCTTATTACAACCAGATAAATATCACTGGATGCGTCTTCGTGAAATGCATGAACTATAGCTCCCTAAGGACTGTTCGGCACTAACGCGACCCCGTTCGGCTCTCAACTTTAGGGACATTATAAGTGTTTTTATATGATATCCATATACAGCGCTTACAGTTTGCCACGCTAGGTTTTGCTTGCCGACTCACTCAGTCAGTGGCTGAGTCGCAGCGAAAGATTGACATTGAGTTGGCGACCAATAGGCCGCTCAAGAGTTAGCTAGCAAACAGTCAGTCGCTTACAGTTCGCCTAATGAAGCCACGGCCCAAGTTTATTATAACGATGGCTAACAGGGATAGTACAAGATATAAGTTAGGTTTTTTATTTAAAGCTTTTGAGGGGTTATTCTGAAACGTTTAGAATAAAATATCACATGATTTTCCATTGAGATGACGTTTTTATACAATAATGTAATTACAGTTTTGATAAGTGAGCATATGAAATCAAATTAAAAAGCTAATTTATTTATTGTTCAAAACACAAATCTGAAATATAATTTATTTTCGATTTTTTAGATTATTATTGTATGTGCTAAATAAAAAGAGAAAGAAAATTGGAGAGAAAAGAGAGGGAAAAATGTCAATATGTTACGAGACCGCTGTAATGCAACGTATAAGGATATCAAGGAGGGGAGGTCAAGTTTTTAGCGTGTGTGACGTCAGATTGACGTAATCTCCATCGTGAGCTTCTCGGTCCAGCGTAAAGTTCCATATTTATCAGTCACTTTTCCGATGGTTTTGAAGAAAAACCATCATTACTTCACAATGATGGCCGACTTGTCTAAACAACGTGTTGTTGTAGTGTTGTTGACTGACTTGACTAGAAACTATTATTTATGTGATATATCCTCACTTGACACTGGCAAAATTGTCCGAACGGACAAATGCCATCTAATTAAGAAAGAACATCTAAATAGAAATAGAAAGAAAGAAAGTTATTGGAGGTTGTAGCGACTCTTATGAATAACAAGGAAGTAAACAAAAAGCTTTCTAGTAGAGAATCACAAAAGTAGTTGAAAAGTTTTTGTATGTATTCTTATTAACCAAGTTACAACAAAATCCTACCAGTATTCAACTAAACATATTCTTGACATATAAAATTATCACCACTTTAGTACAAAATGTTATTAGCCACTCAAGATATTTGTACTTCACAAAGTAATGTACTTATGAAATTAGCTTAAAATATGTAATGTACTATAGTTGCAGAACGAAGGTAGGGATTAAAATATTTTATTTTTCTCTAAAAAAAGGGATATTTACCATCATTTTAGGCCCGTATTCCGAAACAGTGCTTAAGTCTGAGTCGAGCCTCAAGCATAGATTTTATAATTTTTCAATGGAGAACTGTCAAAAAATCGATGCTTGAGACTTGACTTAGACTCAAGCACTGTTTCTGAAGACGCGCCTAAGAGGAAAAACATGTTATTTAACACACAAATAATGAACAAAACCATATTAGTTTCAAAAGTTAGGCAGGAAGTTATAACTAACAATAATTTCGTAATAATGTATTTGATTGGCTGATATGTTTGCAAGAGAAAACATTAATAGTAGTGAATCAACCATTCTAAAAAGAAAACTCTAAAAATATACCGAGGAACTATAGATTTAAAGACCTCAAATTACTTAAAATGATCACACTGTCATAAATTCTTAACATTTCATATTATTTACAAAATGTACAAGTTACATTTATTTTTAAGTTACATATTTTCATTTTGGAATTGATTTACAATTTTATGTGAGTTTCTTCTCTTCACAAATCCAATTTTTCGTCATTTTTATAATATTGTCGTTGGCAATACTTAAATTAATTGTACTATCTATTTAATCCATTTGAAACGGTAGATTGGCCGCTATTCTCGGCTTTTTCTTCTTTTTCGAAGGTTTTGATGCCAACAGTTGGTTGTCAATCTGTATAATAATTACAATGATTTAGTTTTACGTTTAAACTGTACCTACTTCCACCAATAACTAAGATGTATTAATTTATTATTATTATTCTAACAAGTTTTGATCTATGTTTAAAACCAACTGAGCTAAAAGTTCTGGACTACCTTTTTTTGGAATCTTAAAATATTTTTTTTTATTAAATACATAAATAAATATTGTGGACAATCCACACAGCACTATCTAGCCCCAAACTAAGCAGAGCTTATACTAAAGAAACCAGATAGCTGATTATTATAATACTTGTAATTTTTTTTTGTAAATACATAAATAGAATACAACATAACACCCAGACAGAGAACAAAACATCTACGTTCATCACATAGATATCTGTTCTCGGTGGGGATCGAACCCACGCCCTCCAGCGCTGAAGGCCACTACCAACTGAGCTGTAAAGGCAGTCAAACTTACACCTAAGCCATATGTATGTACCAAAGCTAAACCTTGTCTATGCAATAAATATACTGAGTATTGAGTACTTACCGGGCCTGTTAGTGGTGTTGTCTTCGGCTGAACGAATAGTGGTACCATGACGCCTCCCGTATCCTTTATGACAGCTGGGCCACTTGTGTTTTGAACCCTCCTATTGACAATATAGAGGCACATTTATTAGATTAGCAATAGTAGAGCTCTATGTGAAGGGCTCGTCCGGGGAAGTAATACCACCATGCCTTTAATCAATGTGTGTTTATGGATTGATAAAAGTAATGTGAAAAAATACTAAATCGGTTCATAAATGACAGAGGCATGCAGTAACAAACATTAAAACGAAAGAAATTTCTATGCGACCAATCTGGAAGTTTCAAATGAATAAATACTTTTTAAAATCGGCCTTTAAATGACGAAGTTATGCTATAAAAAACATTTAAAAGATACAACCGAATGGAGAACCTCCTTGGTTTTTTGTATGAAGTCGGTTAAAAAGGGGAAACAGGGGGAAATACCTATTACCCGCAGAAATATCTAAAGTGCAACCTTCAATTAATCATTATCATAGTCAACAGCAAAATTGTTGTTAATTTATCACAAGTGTTTACTGCATCAAGGTAGGCTGGTACTTATAGAATAACATCCTACTGATTACATTAATTCACCAAATCGGCGCCTTCACTCAAGTGCTATTTACGCGAATGACACAATTTTGATAACAAAACCCTACCTTTAGCCATCTATATTTGTATTTTTGTATGTTTGTTATGAATAAACTCAAAAACTACCGTGCCGATTTCAAAAATTCTTTAATTATTTACATTCACCCTGAGTAACATAGGCTATATTTGTGTTTAAAAAATAAATGTCCACCCGTGCGAAGCCGGGGCATGCCGCTAGTGTACTATATTTAGCTAACAAATGGGTAATTCAGCCCTAACTATAGTCAAATCCGACTAAATGTGAAAGTTCGTATGAATAAATGTTTGTAACTCAATCACGCATTAAATTTTTCATAGGGCAAACGATCGACATAATTATGATTTTTGCAAAGTGATAGTTTAGGGTTCAGAAAATGACCAGGCTCATTTCCCCTGTTTCTTTTTCCTGAAAAAATACACGGACAGGAATACAGGAACCATATTTTTAAGGTTTTGTTTCCCATCCAGTTGCTACAGTCCTGAACTTATCATAGATATTGAGGAAAATTACATACTTTTTATTGCAGGGCTAGTAATTATAATGTGATGCCAACTCACCTCCGACTGGTCTGTACTTGCAGGGGCACGAATGGGTTACTCAGTTTGTCAGCGCTGCTCTGTCCTGCGTTCGGTTGACTCAGCCCCGCAGGCGGTGTCGGCTGTGAACCCTGCTATCAAACGATTTTATATATAAACTGTACCCAAAGTCCCAGTGCATTTACAACATTTCGTTACCAAATGTTGTTTTCGTTTCGCCTATTTGTCTGTGTCTATTGTATGGAGAAAAGATGAGACAACAACTCTAACTACGTAACGTATTTTTGCCGTCTCATATTTTCTCCATGCAATAGAGAGAGACAAAAAGGCGAAACGCAAACAACATTTGGTAACGAAATGTGGTAGCAAAACTCCGACTTCGGGTTCTGTACATTGCCGAGTATACGAAACGAGGTAGAACCTAAAACTACTGAGGTATGAAGGTTCGTGAACAGTGATCAGATCACGAATCAGAAAATATAGGACGTGAAAACTGCAGGCTCGTAATATGAAAAAACCAAACCAAAAATTAGACTCAAATTTAGGGTAGTTGTATATTTTGTAGCATCATAGGTACTTATTTTATAAATGCTCTAACAAACCGATTTGAATGAAATTTTGAACAAATATAGTAAGTAACCTATATTAGCTTAATACGGGTTTTTCATCAGAAAAAATAACTTGAACGGGGTAAAAAGTTAGACTAAAGCCACGGGCGGCTGCTACATTTCAATAATGCAACTATCATACCTGTGCCATCCAGCTAGGTCCAAGCGTTACTCCCACCGGCGGCAAATGTTTCGGGAACACCGGGTTCTGCTGGATTCTCCCGTTGCCCTGGTTCTGAGGCTTCTGGTTCTGCGGGTTCCGCTGGAAGTGCGGGTTCTGGAACTGCGGCAGTGGGATCTGGGTTGGCACCGGCACTTGGGACGGACCGCCGAACGGGAACGGAGGTAATGATACTGTTGGCTGGATCTGTGGAGATGCAACAACAATGACCAACAATCTATAGATAGATATAGATACCATCACGTAAAAAGATCGCCGGAAGAGAGTGGAAAGGAATGTTTTTGCGCATACAAAACCCGCATCTATTTTGGTGGCATTAGGTGCGGATTTTGCATGCGCAAACCATTGGGTCTACCCAAAATTTCCTAAACTACACCATGGACAGACTAAAAACTACGTATAAATCTTGTCAAAGACAAATATTTATACATATTTTTTACTTCTTCTTGTCGTATTACTATTTCTTTCGAGACAGTGTGTTAAAAAGATTTAAAAGACGGCTCAAAAAGACTCATGTAGTTGACACATGCACATGTCATGTTTACTAAAATCACAGAAGAAATAACAACAAGAATACTGTGTTTTCTATATTATGCTACAAATACGTATGATATATCTGTGGTTTTTGTTAGTGTGCTGAAATGAGTCGCATCCAACAGCTCACTCACTCATTGATCTAAATCCGCTAGATAATGTACAATCTCTCATGAGTCATGACCAATGATCGATCAAACTCAACTCCGTACCTTAACTGTGAGTCATTTGAAAAATAACCTTATGACTCGTCGTCCTAAGTAAGTCAAACGTCGCAAAATCTGAAAACTTTACACATCTAAAGAAATGCATTTATTCATCTTTTCTTTTTCTTAGTTTTTCTCCTTCCAATTGCAATTTATTTTAATACTAACAAAAAATTACAAACCCATTACTCGCAGCACGATTTTTTACAGATATAAACAGAGTAGTCTGAAGTACGTCCAAATATTATATTACACATATCTACCCACAATTTTCAGCAGTTTATATTTACATTATTTGATATTTAGCAAATATTTTTATTACGTTTCTGCTGGTATTTAAGGTGCGGTTCATGGGGGTCTAGCTAGACAACACAGTTTTTACTGAAATTTACTTGTTTGGCGTCTAACTTTAACTTTTGTGTCAGCTTCAGTGTCAACACTCTCATCATCAGCCTGAAGAAGTCCACTGCTGGACATAGGGCTCTTCTACACATTTCCAGGAAGAACGATTCCTAGCCCTTGCCATCCACCGACTTCCCGCGATCTTAACAATGTCGGTCCATCTGGTGGGTGGGCGCCCTACGTTTCGTCTTCCGGTTCGTGGTGGCCATTATTCCCCAACGGTTGTCGGTTCTTCAAAGTCAAACTCAATCAAAATTTATTCAGTTTAATTGCAAGAACCACTTTGAAACGTCTTAAAGCTAGGTGAGTCTAGGTGCCAGTTCCATGCGACCAAGCCTAGAAGGCAACAAACTACGGCTCGGTTCCTACGGTTTTTTTATATGATCCTTTTACAAATCAAAACTTAACTTCGAGCGTGAAGAACACTATACTTTGTGCAAATAAAGATATATTAATTGGATGATTGTGTTTTTCTAACCTTAAAGTTAGTGTTCGTCCACTCAAGCGGCGCACTCGAGCTCGGCTGCGGTTTTTTGTCGTTGCTTTGCGCGACTTGCTCCTTCCGCCAGTTTGTAGGCTGCTGGATTCTTAATTATAAACAAAATAAATTAGACGAAAATGAACCCTTTACACTCATCAACATTGTCTAGGGATATTCAACATTTTGATGATTTTTACACAAACTGAATAATAATAATTTGGAAAGTAAGTAGCCAAGAAGCTTTATTTTGTGTTGTTTATTAATAATAATAAAATCCAACTGTTTGATTATCATTATTAATAAAAATTAAAGCAGGAACAAAATCTCGAAATATCAGAACATCAATTTGAAACGGAATATCCCTAGAAAATGTTGATGTGTGTACTTTTATATTAAAACTACTAGTTAAAAATATTACACGGGTATTTATTATATGGGCAAAGAATATCAAGTGAGGGTAGTTGTTGATGCTATCTCCACTTCTTAACAACGGTAGCACTCATGTCAATGCTCCAGTCTTCCCGCGACCACGGTCGTTGCAACACACCCGAAACGTCGGGAAATAAATAAAATAAGCGATAAAATACCCGTATAATAGTTTCAATATGTGTTATGATCGCGAAAGTTTAAAAATTACTAGCGTACATACTAGCTCGGCAAGAGATTTCAGATACTTATTATAACTACGAGTTGTATGACCTACTTACCCCGAAAACAACGCCCAATTAGGGGTTTTGTGTTTGCTTGCAATGAAAAATACAATTTTAGTAAATTACAGGATTATCAATAATAATCATGTAAGAACATACTTTTTAATCGCGGGTGGCACCGCGGGGCGCAGCTAGTCTATTAAAGTTACCTTGTTTGTGGCGGCTGGGGCGGCGGAGGCAAGTCAGCAATACTCGTCTCTTTCATGCGCCAATTCAACTCTTGCGTCTTCTGAAAAAACAATTAAAACTTTTTTTATATAACTAGTGTTAACCAGTTTTGGGAAAAGGACATCCCTAATCGAATCAAGCAGCGTGACACATCTCTAGTCGTGAAAAAAGAAGAAGAGGAAGGGGTATGGCGTGGATATACGTAGTTGTATTGTTTGCGGGTTAATAAAGTAAAACAGAGCTGTAGCTATATTCAATGAAGAGTTATCGATCTAATATTAGTATAGTGATGTTAGTGGTAACCATCGCCTATAACAAAGCATTGCCCTGTAGGTCACGTACGCCAGGAACGTGCCCTATGTTACACTGCCGTGCGTCCATCAACTTGAGGCATACAGATATTCAGCTTCACGTGCCAGTAATTTAAAATTAAAATAAACAAACAAAGGATAAAATAATTGGAATTCCTTGGAACAGATTCAAAACAAAAATGTGAAAAAGACAAGTTTTGATGCCAACTGTACAAATACGGACAGATGTTTTGATCCTTACTGTACTTAGTTTCCTATAGTCGGATTTTTAATTAGACGATACCGACTGACAGTTGCTAATGTCACTTTGTAAAATAATGTTGCCTTATTTAAAGTAATAGTGCTGCGTTCAGTTCTCGTTCAATCAGATGAATGAACAATGAGTGAATAATTAATCATTTCAAACTATAAAATAATATTGGTATTTGTATAAAAAAATGTATAAAAGTGCTCTGATATAAGTTACTTGTAGTATTGTAACTACAATCAGTTTTTTGACGGTTTATTATTAAGCGCGGCGTGGCGACTAGTGCCAACACCGCGTGAACGCCACGCGCGTCGGTCACCATTTTGTTTGAAATTCGGCTTCTAACCTCTGTCTGATGGCACGAATGTTTTTTTGCGCTCACGCTGTTTAGTTATTGTTTTTGTAAAGTTTTTCGTTACGTTGTGTTTGTGGTAAATGTTATGTATTTTGTTGCTATATTGTTTCGCGCGAACGATATGGATCCTCAACCAAGCACGTCAAGTGAAGTTCGGCACACTAACTATTCACTAGAAAAACGAGGCAATTTCATTCATTCAGGAGTTTTTTCAATCATTCACTTTGTCACAACACTATTTTTATTTCATCAAAAACTGACAACACAGTAAACGTCAGCTAGCTTCGTCTAATTAAAAATCCGAGTATAAAAGTAAAGTACGGTTGTAGGCAATAAATATTGCACATAAGCTTTTCTGCTTTCGTAGATCGCTATCTCTTTCTGACGCACACTACGTTCTATGAAGCCGAAATTAGCCGATGTGCAATATTTATTGCCTACTATTATACCTACTTAAACCAAGTTTACTTAACCATAAGCTCACCTTATTTTTCTTGGCATTATCTGAATCATTTTCGCTTATCTTCAGTAGACTCTTGAGAAGGTGAGTAGCGTTATCCTGTTTAGATAATTATAAATTCATATATTATTCTGATATTGCATAACATAAAATAATGTTGATGTGGAGGGACAAGACTCGATCAGTTCTCTGAGCCCTGTCTTGGACCTCGCTTCTTCTGTTTATTTATTTATTTATTTATTAGGACATCCAACAAAGGAAACACTTGAATAACAAATAATACTAACAAAACGTCTTAAAACTATGTGTCCCTCCAGTTAGAGGATGCCACAGCATGTAGTACTGTTGCGGGGCAGTGCAGTACTACATGCTCCACAGTTTCTTTTTCCTGCAGGCAGCTGCGACACAGTCGCTGTCTGTACCCGAAGTCGGAGTTTTGCTACCACATTTCGTTACCAAATGTTGTTTTCGTTTCGCCTATTTGTTTCTCTCTATTGTATGGAGAAAATATGAGACGGCAAAAATACGTTACGTAGTTAGAGTTGTTGTCTCATCTTTTCTCCATACAATAGACAGAGACAAATTGGCAAAACGAAAACAACATTTGGTAACGAAATGTTGTAAATGCACTGGGACTTCGGGCTCTGTTGCTCCAGTCTTCAGTAACTGGTAGTTGAGGTCGCAATGGCCCGTGATGATTCCTACCATCAATTTTAAGTCTTCTTTTTCATCTTAAGACTTAAGTAGGTTAGTTGTGATGTGCTTGTCCATCGCTGGAAGCATCGTTTATCGAGCTAACCTTTAAGTATAAGTATATTATAGGCAGTCTTACCGGCTGTAATCCATTCTTGTCGACGATAGGCGGCGGCGCATTCAATATCGACATCGGAGTAACACTCGAGTTGTTGTTGCGATTCTCAAACGGAGATATCTTCTTGTCTATTGGTGGGCTGCACAAATAGATACAACATTTTAAACAGGAACCCACAGCTAATAGTTAAGATATTAGAAGTAGGCAACAAATATTGCACATCGGCTAATTTCGGCTTAAGGTTGTTCGATTCCGATACAAACTGAATTTACACAACTATGGGCAAACAAAGTATAAATGTACACTGAAATAGCTGTAATAGAATTTCACAGTGGTCTTTATTGCCGGCCAGTTATATAAAGTTGGAGAAAACTGTAGGATAACAGAAATATTAATAATAAACCAAAAAAGTAATTTGTTCGTCATTATTTCTAACGGGTACTCGGCATTGAATACGTGAATGAGCTTAAAACATATGTCTCAAAATAGTCGTAAAAGTCTGTTAGTTTTTTTTCTGAAGCCCCGACTGCCACGACCAACGGCTACCACTCCAACTTTATATAACTGTCCGGTAATACGGACCACTGTAAAAGCCTATTACAGCTATTTCAGTTACATTAAGACTTTATTCGCCCATAGTTGTGTAAATTAAGTTTGTATGGAAATCGTACCCCCTTAATCGGATTATTTCGGATAATAATAGTAATAATAGACGCACACTGTGCGTTCAGAAAGAGAGAGCGCTCTACAAAGCCGATGTGCAATATTTATTGTCTACAACCGTCGGTCCGCAGCCCCGTACCAAGGGGAAAGCCGCGGGATCAAATCCCGCTCGGCTCTTAACTTTTGGGACATTATAGAAAACGTCTTTTTCTAGTCTTTCCGTCTATTGGAGGGCTTACTTGCAACAATGACATTATAAAAATGTACAGTGAGAGAATTTACATTCTTTACAGGACATAATTATAATAGTGTTACCAATCAAAGTCAAAACCAAATATGTATTTATTCAATAGCACAAGGATCACTTTGAAACGTCTTAAAGTCTAGGTACCAGTTCCATGCGACCAAGCCTAGAAGAACAGGCAACAAACTACGGCAAATTGTGCTGTGATCGTTTTTGAATTAAAATCATCCACGACCCTGTAACTTAACTGCTAGGGAATCATCATCATCAGCTTGAAGAAGTCCACTGCTGGACATATACCTCCCCTACACATTTCCAGGAAGAACGATTCTGAGCCCTTTCCATCCACCGACTTCCTGCGATCCTAACAATGTCGTCGGTCCATCTGGTGGGTGGGCGCCCTACGATGGTGGATGGTGCTAGGGAGTGGTCTCATTTAAATGGTTTATAGCTCTTATTACAAATACCTCAGAGTTCAATTACCTATAGCTGGCGAAGGCCGAGTTGTGTCCGTCGTTTCGCCTCAGCACATTAGTGGGTTGGTTGTAAGTGAAACCGAGTGCATCTTGGTTGTTTCTCTTGACAGTCGTTACTAGGTCACGTAGCTTGCGCCCGAACGAAATGTTGAGGAGGTGGGTAATTTGCATTCTGGAAACAAAATGGCGTTGAAATGTCATTATCATAAGACTTCAAATAAAATGGAGGAGGTTCTCAATTCGGTTGTATTTTTTTATACATAACATCGTCATTTATGAACCCATTTCAAAAATTATTTTTAGTCTGAAAGGTTATACTTCCAGATTAGTCCCATATAAATTTTATTAAAATCGGTTCAGCAGTTTTTGACTACATACATTGAGAGGTCTATTGTGCACATGAAATCCCGGGCCACCCCAGGTCACTCCTCCAAGCCTGTGAAGCCCCCAGGAAGCTTCTGCGCTTCTGGGAGGAGTTAGGCGTGCCTAACGTGCGTGACCTACGAGGCAATGCTGTGTTGTAGGCGATGGTTACCGCTTACCATCAGGTGGGCCATAGGCTTGTTCCATCAGCTATATAAATAAAAAAAACCTTACTAACAGTACAGAAGTCTTACCTATAAAATCTACCGACTTTAAATCCCTCTTCCATCATAGCGCCTGGGAAGGGTTCATCGAACAACACTTGGTAGCTAGCATCTGCGTTCAGTTTGTCCGACAGTCGCACAGTATTGGAGTTTGGCGCGGGATGTATGGCGGTGACTGTGCCCTTGGCTCCGAAGGGCACGGTTATGTTCCTCGCGACGCAGACCACGCGGTCGTAGATCTTGTAGTCGGCTTTTGGGTCGGGCTGGATGTTGCCTTGGTACAGTTCCGGCTGGAAATAAATTTACAAATAAGATTTTTATAATGTCCATGACCTTGAAGTCTCAACAGTCGAGCACGAGATAAAAATAAAAATTAAATCGTACGCCAAACGCCTTGCAATTCACCCAGATGAACTAGCCAGACATCTGATGGAGAATACCACTTCTATCAAAAACTCCTCAAGACCTCATATAGCTCGTAAGAGGCCAGACTAAATGGAAACACCACTGGGCGTTCTCCATACATGTCAATGAAGAGGTGGAAAACCGACCAAACTCAAGCTCAATGCCCGCACGGGCAGATTGCAAGAACCAGAGGAGATTAAAAAATAAAAAATAATAATGTCCCAAGAGTTTAGAGCCGAGCGGGATTTGAACCCGCGACCTTCCCCTTGGTACGAGGTTGCGCTGACCATTGCGCCATCGGATCCTAATCACACTCGACGAATAACTCTTAGGGACTGTTCGGCACTAACGCGACCGTGGTTCGGTGGTTCCATCTACAGGTTTGACGTTACAGTCAACTTACCAAGGGAAGGTCACGGGATTGTGGATAAATAAATTCGGCGATTTTTCATCTTTCAAAATGGCACAAAACATTTCGTCTACGAAATGTGGTTTTCATTTCGCTTTTCGTCTCTCTCTATTGCATGGAGAAAGATGAGTCAGCAAAAAAACGTTATGTAAAAACGATCGAAACGAGTTGTCTCATAAATTTTTCATACAAAAGAGAGAGACACGTGCTCACACGAAAGCAACATTTGGTAGACGACTAAATACTGGCAAACAATTATTGACAAGTTTTCGTCTAGACCCTGGTGGAAATTTTTATAGGCACAAATACATAATAACTTGATTTTAAAATCGAACCAACAATTACTAAAAATGAGCTCTCTCACCTTATAAAGAAGGGTCCATTTAACTTGCAGCGAGACTTTCTTCTCTTTCCCGCTCAGTTCACTCAGCTGTTGGTCCAGGCAGTCCGCTAACGCCTTCATTTCCTCCGGCTCGAGGCATTCTGAGCCGCATTCTCGTTTTGCGGCCTTTGCGTGGGGGAGGGTTTTGAGCCAGGTCGATATTTCGGCGCCTTTTTTGTTCCTGATAAAAAATACTATAGATAGATAGATAGATAGATTGTGCATGCTGTGGCATCCTATAACTGGAGGGACACATAGTTTTAAGACGTTTTGTTAGTATTATTTGTTATTCAAGTGTTTCCTTTGTTGGATGTCCTAATAAATAAATAGATAGAAAATTCTTTATTGCACAAATTAATGCTAGATAGCCATACGATACCATACAATAAGTAAGTCAACGGATGGAAAAAGTTTGCGATCGTTCTTTCTGGAAACGTAGGGGAAATCTTTAGATAAATAAAATATAAACATTATGGACAATCCACACAACAGGAACCAGATACCTGATTTAATATTCTTGTATCCATGTTTTTTGTAAATACATCCTAGAATACAATATAACACCCAAACAGAGAACAAAAATCGAACGGTGGGCGACCACCCTGGGTCCTATAAGTAACAAAGCTGCCACATCTTTATAAGCTTTTACATTCCTAATATTGATGAAGTCGACAGGCTTTCTGATTATATGTAGAATGTATTTCAAAATATCTAAAGACCTTTTTCTAGGCTTGTACGTAGACTAAGTGCATCTAGGCACACGTCACAAAGTTATTTATATTTTAATTGAATAAATATATTATTTATTTTGAGTAGTAAACAAGGCACTCACCCGGCTTCCCCCGGCCATATATCCCCTTCGAAGATGATATCGTTGTAGTTAGCGTGCGTCAGCTTGTCGAATAGCTCGGGGTATGTCTGCGCGTATAGTTTCACGAGCTCCACGCATCGCCACGAGTACAACCACGCGTTACTAACTTTACATTTACGCGTGTAGCCAGATACTTCCAGATTCTGGAAAATATGTATAAATAAATAAATATTTTAGATTATAAATATTCTACTCAACTCTATCTAGCCCCAACTTGGAGCTTTACTATTTCATAATTGCTAAGATATTAGTATTTATTTCAGACATTAATGAATCCATAATTTTGTTAGTAACAATGTAACTTAGAGACAAGTGTTAAGGCCTGCGCACACCTAGTTCGCTGGCGGTAGCGATCAGTAAAACGCTGTCAAATATCGCTGTCAAATCTCAAATCTGACAGCGATATTTGACAGCGTTTTACTGATCGCTACCGCCAGCGAACTAGGTGTGCGCAGGCCTTTAGTGATTTTACGAAGACTATTTATTGCAGAGTGTGCAGCTGCATACCTTTTTGTTCATCTTGAGATTGAGTCCAATGTTAGTTTTATTCTGATTCTCTGTAGGCAGGTTATTTCTCTCACCAACAGCCAGTAGAACTACGCCGGTTATACGCGCTAACATGTGCGCAGTTATACCTGAGGATAAACAGCTTTATTTACTGAGCGATAAGGCTCAAAGTTTTTGGTACCCAAGAGAAGGAAAACGTAACAGAGGGCGGCAGTTAAAGCGATGGGAAGATGAGCTCCTAATAAGGAGTGGCGCAGATCATGTCTGACCGCACCGTAATATTTAGTAAGTAAGACTAGCATAAGTTAAGTTTTATGTTAAGTTATGCCATACTTACTGTTTTTTTTAAGGTCGGTAAAATAAAGACTTATTTCATTTATTTATTTTATAAGGCTCAAAGTTAGATTAAATGGACAGAAAAAGTTGGCGAACAATTGGAAGAAATTATTTACCATGCCTTAGTGTGGCTGGTGTACCCAATTTTATTAATAAAGATAAAGAAATATGTTCAGAGATTGTTGAAATGAAATGAAATAAAAATGTATTGCTTAAAATGTGGTAAGGTTTCAGTAGATGTCAGTAATCAAATTATTGATTCAGCACATTCGGCTTGAACTCAGCATGCAATTATAAGTATAGGTTAAGCATTTAGAATTACAAATAGTCATTTAAAATTATTAAACGTCATAACCTAAGTATATACAGTAAATTTATTATCGTCAGTTATGGCGTGTGAAAAATTCATTTAACAAAATAACAACCTGTAGCTGGCCAGTTGTACAATTTGTTTGGCTTTTGGTTGGAGCACGTCTAATTGCTAAGATAATTACCACAAGCAGCAGAGGCATGGTTGGCGGTATGATATGGACTGGCGGCGGAGTTGGCCACTGGTATGGGTTCCGCCTTTTCCGTTACCATGACTTTGATGCGCCCGCTGCGAATCGACTCCGAATCTACCACCTGCAGACAAAGTGTGTTGGACAAAAATATCTTAGGTATTTGCTATGTTGAGAGACCTTTATTACTTTACAGAACACGTAAAGTAAGGTAACGCTTTTTTTGGGTTTCTTCAGTTTTCATAAATATCGAAACGCGAAGGGTAACAGTCGCAAAACTGACTTCTTAAAAAATAAATTAATAAATATTGTTGACAATCATAATCTAAGCAGAGCTTGAACTATGGGAACCAATAGCTTATATAGTTTTTTTTTGTAAATACATACTTAGAATAGTTAGAATACGGGGCAATGCTTTGTTATAGGCAATAGTTACCGCTTAACATCAGGTGGGCCATATGCTTGTTCTATCAGCTAGTTGAGAAGAAAAAAAGAATACAAACTTAAACGGGTTTCCCCAACTTTTTGATATGAAGCCGGTGACTGTTAAAACATGCTTGATAAAAGCAATGGGCAGGAACTAATGTCATGTACTCACTGATGCTTGACTTCCATAGTACTGGCCTTGCGTGACCAGAAACACCTGGTCTCCGGGCGGATAGGCCTCCTGAGGCGTGCTAAATTGGCCCACATCTTCCATTATGTACGCCGATACATCTTTCACAATGGCCTGTAGAGCGTAACCACAAGGCACGGAGCAGAATTCAGGTTCTATCACCATTTTACTGTTGTCCTGTACTATGTACTTATATCCTGTGGGAAAAAAATATTTTTTTAAGACAATGCTGATAGTTTTATAATTTTTGATGTTTCTTAGACAGAATTTGAAAAAATTCGTGACATTTAACACATAGGGACTTTTATAATGTCTATCCTTTTCTATATTGCATGATAGACCAAAATTTTACATGCTTAACTTTTTGTAATTATGTTCTTTAATGTAAAATCAATTATGTTTTTTTTTTCTAACCTATATCGTCCCACTGCTGGGCAAAGGTCTAATTATGTATTTAGAATAACAAAATGTAATTTACATATTAATTAGTGTAATTGGTTCCCAGACGGTTCTAATTAAATAAAATAAATAATAAATAAATAAAATAGAAAAGGATAGATGACTTTTCTATAAATTCTAGATTTGGTCAAAATTTTCTAGAAAATAATGCTCCTAAACGTGTTAGAATGTTCTTTAACATTCTGGAATGCCTGGTCAACGCCGGGCTTCGAAATATAAATAATAGCTGAAGTTTACCTTTATGATTGATTGCATGGATGATTATATTAACAGGACCCAGCTCAATTCCAAGGCGATTATGATTGCTGAAAATAGGATTATTTATTAAAATAAAGCCTTACACTCATATGATAAAACGCTGTAACTAAGCAATCGATGCTTTGTTTAAGCGCTGGGCAAAATGGCTTTGCCCGATCCTTACGGCTTCGCCAACTCTACTTATATCGGCAAATATTATCATCCGCACTTGATGTGCGGGCTGGTTTTTCCGCAAGTAGGCCGCTGGCGGGCCCTTTTTGCGTGACCGATAGATACGTGTTGCACTAACTTTTTTGGTTCACGCCGGTTTCTTTACAATGTTTTCCTTCACCGTTTTGAGAGTACTGGCATAGTGCACATACATTTTCGATAGAAAAATTCACTCAACCCACGACCTTCGGATCGGAAGGCCACCACTAGACCACCAGTGCTCTATAGGCTGATGATGATGAAAACTAACTCACTGTTCGACAAGTGTGCTTCGTTCAGAGATCCACTGTTGATGCAGATTGCCTGCGTTCATCTCCGTGGTGTAAGAAGGGTCGGTACCGATGTTGTTGTTCTGTTGATCTACGTGGTGGATTCGCATCTTCTCGTTAGACACCGACATTACTCTGGCAAAAAGAAAGAAATAAATAAATATTGGAAACAATCCACACAACATTATCTAGCCCCAAATTAAGCCCAGCTTGTACTATGGGCTAGGAGCTTGTAAAAATAATATCACCTTGAAAATATGTTAAAAGGTAACCAATTTTAAACACAGCAGTGAGTTACTATGGCTCCCTTCGCCCACTTCGATCTGTGAGATAGCGCGAAGAAAGGACATAGTGAATACAGATGTTTTTTCTCTGTCTGGGTGTTATATTGTATACTAAGTACATTATGTATTTACTAAAAAGAGTGTATAATTATAACTTTTGAAACTATCATGGTTTGTATCACTATTTTTATGAACAACTGGATATTTACTAAGATTAAAATTTTCGACAAAGTTGCATACACTATGATCACGGGTTGAACTGAAGTCCACGAGTAAACGAATTGTTATTGGGAGACAAATCGATCTATGGATTAATCAACAATATTAAATCATGGTAAATATATCATTGTTCATAAAAATAATGTGTTTATAAGTATTATATCAGCTATCAGGTTCCCATAGTTGTTGGACGCAGGGCACTGCATCGTAGGCCACGTTCTTGACGTGCGTGACCTACGAGGCAATGGTTTTTATAGGCGATGGTTACCACTTTACATCAGGTGGGCCATTATGCTTGTTCGATCTAGTTGCATAAAAAAATATTGGACAAGCTCTGCTAAATTTGGGGCTATATAGTGTTGTGTGGATTGTCCACAGTATTTATTTGATTATAACTCAGACTTGGGGCACAGACATGTCACTGCCTAGCCTACTCACTTAGCTCTTGTTAGATGGGGCCAGCCGACCCATATAGTCTTCCCCAGCAGTTCCACCGCCACGGACTCCAGCGAGGGGTCTTCTGAATTGAGAATCTCTACCATCATGCTGATGTTACGGGAAGGCTGGTCGAACACGCGTACCTTCGCGTTTTTGAGATTCGTCTGTGAATAACAAAAGTAATATATCGATGTGCAGAGAACCAAATTGATTTGTTTCCAAATTTAATCCAAATCAGTCCAGTCGGGCGTGATTGAGCCACAAACGTACTAACTTTATTTATTTAAAGCTTTCACACAAACACTTTCACAAAAAAAAATTGTGCTAGGAGGATTTAAAGCTTACAGAATTGTCTACCAGTCTTCCTGAGCGTGCAAAAAGACGGTATTCCGTGTTTTTTATGAAAACTTTGGTTTGGTTTAAAGAGTAAAGAAATAGTTGATATAATATAGAGGTATATATAAATTCTTCGTATTTATAATAAGCTTTGTAGGACAACTGTCAAAAAAAAACATATTATACCATCGTAAAAAAATACCTACCAATATTTACATAACTTTATCACCTGCACAATTTTTACTATTAAATTAACTTCCATAAAAGATGCCAAAAACCTTAATCCAGAAGCACATTCTCACCCGATATTTGAGATGCCTCATAGTAGGGAAGCCAGGATACAACATGTCTGTTCTCGCATTAGGCAAGACGCCTTTACGCAGCTGCGATGGAGAAACTTCTAGATCTTTCCGCCAAACAAACAGTTCTAAAGCAAAGCACTCTAGTAAAGGAGGGAAGTATTCTGGGGCTATTGCGAGACCTGGGAAAAAAAACATTGTTTTAAAAGTTATTTTATACAAAAATTCAAAAGCCTGATAAAATAGATGAATCTTCTTAAACCATGGAAATGTCTGCATGGATTACTACCAAAGATCTAAGAACCATTTCAGAACTATGTATTAACTTTCATCATCATTATCCGCAGCCCGACTTATCTCTTGCCATAAACCACGATTTAATAACGTTAGAACAAAAAAAAGCAGCCAAGTGCGAGTCGGACTCGCCCATGAAGGGTTCCGTAGCATAAAGAAAGGTAAATTGCGGTTTACGATTTATGACGTATAAAAAAAAACTACTGGCTAGATCTCGTTCAAACCAAATATCGTTGAAAGTTTGCATAGTAATGTATAACATATATTTTTTTTAGTTTTATCATTCTCTTATTTTAGAAGTTAGAGGGGGGGGGGACCAACTTTTTTCCACTTTGGAAGTGTCTCTCGCGCAAACTATTCAGTTTAGAAAAAAACTATATTAGAAACCTTAACATCATTTCTGAAGACCTATTCACAGAACCCCACACGAATGGGTTTGATGAAAAAAAAAATTTTGAGTTTCAGTTTCATGTATGGACCCCCAAAATTTATAGTTTTTTTCTATTTTTGTGTAAAAATCTTAATGTGGTTCACAAAATACATCTACTCGCCAAGTTTCATCAGTCTAGCTCTTACGGTTTCGGAGAAAAATGGCTGTGACATACGGACGGACAGACATACAGACAGACAGACAGACAGACAGACATGACGAATCTATAAGGGTTCCGTTTTTGCCATTTGGCTACGGAACCCTAAAAACTGCATTCTTCTTCTTTTCGAGTCACTAGTACTTTTGAACCACTGCCTGTGATAAAAGGATTTTAAGCCTCAAGTTCTTTCGTGCACTTGACTCATGGTTTCGAACTATTTTGGTTCTACGACATGCCGGTTTCCTCACGATGTTTTCCTTCACCGTTTGAGAGTACTGGCATAATGCACATGCATTTTTGGACAGAAAAACTCATCAGTGCACGACTGGATTTGGAGTCGGCTGGCTGGTGAGGTTAGCAGTGGGACAATGCACGATACACCTCATTGCGAGATGTCAGTGTAGACCTTATGAGCCCCAACTCAAATTATAATTAGGTTTATTACCTTGACTGGTGGCTATCCAGTTGTAAACGAGCATAGGTCCATGGGTGTTCCGTTTGAGCTCGTCTTCCGTTAGTCTCTGGTAGCACGGTGCCATTGCTGACAGCAAGTTAGTCTACAAAGTAATTACAAACGCCTTATTGTTTTTCTGACTACCCACAATAAACCTTCTCACAACCTGAAGACTCATGGCAGATTAGAAAATCATTATCTATGCGTGCCTGTCTCTTGTCCAGGTGTTCCCTGCGACTTTTACGAGGTGCGCTTTCGAACGACCCAGATATCTTAAAATTAATAAAGTTCAGAATATAGTAAAAATATTTCAGGTGCAAGGACCACTTTAGATCGTCTTAAATCTAGATGCGTTTAATTGCTAGCTCCACGCGACCAAGCTCAGAACTGGCAAAAAATTACGTCCAAAATCCTACTGTTTATTTTTATGAATAATCATCATCTACCCTACCCTTATCCCACGCTAAGTGGGATCACAACAGGTTTTCTTCTTCCACTCACCTCTATCATTCGTCATCTCAGTGCTCACTCCTTTCTTGCTCATATCATCTTTGACACAGTCCATCCATCTTTCCTTTGGTCTACCTCTTTTCTTTGGTCTACCTCTTTTCTAACCACTGTACATCCATACCTAACACTTTTCTCTTCATGTTTTTACATGAATCTTTTACAAAATAAAATTCAAATTGGTATCCATACCTCGTCAATAAAAGGGATGAGTACAACAGCCTCCCAATCATTGATCTTTCCGTTGAGATCCGTTTCAAAGCTGACGGGGTAGTAATGGACTATGGCGGAGTCTTCATCCGTCATCAGATCGTGGAACGGAGTTGGTAGCAGATGTTTACTGGCAGCAGGCAGTACTGCTAATAACTAGAAATTAAATCAATTTATTTTAGATGAAATAGAAGAAGCCTTCGATAGGAGAGAAAGAAGGGAAGCTTCTGGCCTGCAATGGGACTTTAACCATAATAAAACCAAGCAAAATATAATAGAAATTAGTACATACTATAAGAGAATTTCAAAAAATAGGACTACAGAGTAACAGACAGAATAATATTCACGGAAAAGGACAAAGACAATTGGTTTGTACATAAAGTGATATGCAGAGCCTACACTAAGACTAAAAACCTTGTGCCGTAAGTCCTGCGTTTCCTTCAGTTTTACAAATTGAAGTTGTACATACTTGATGAGGTTATTTTACCCTTATCCAGAGCTGAATAAGAATCATAAAAGATATATATGCTTTGATTAGTCTAGATTATTCTTAATATGAAAGATCTTCAGTAATTAGAAACCTTAATGTTACAACTTGTGACCAATTGAGGGTAGACAACCTATTCTATTTCTGTCACTCACCTGCTCAAAAGGCTTGAACGGCTCGCCCAATTCGAATTCAATCTTGAGATCCTTGAAGCCTTTTATATCAGACATGTAAGGCGCGTAGTGATGCGGGTAATACCAGCACCAAGATGGACAACCCTACAATAAAATAATAATATAACATTACTAGAAAAAACGTCGCCTTTAGGAAAAGAATATACTGCTTGGCTAAGCTTATGTGTTTTTTTTTAGATCAAAAGTCAGCTTTTACCAATAATAAGTAAGTATAAATGTGAGATCGCTGGTGGCCTAGTGGTAGCGTCCCCGCCTTCCGATCATAAGGTCGTGGGTTCAATCCAGCCGTGTACCAAAGAGTTTTTCTTCCCAAAAATTTATATACTCTATGCCAGTGCTCTCAAACGGTGAAGGAAACCATCGTGAGGAAACCGGCATATCGTAGAACCTAAAAAGTTCGAAAATATGACTTTAAATCCTTACACCACACTTGGTTCGAAAGAACCAGTGACACGATAAAAAGAAGAAGAAGTATAAATGTCCCTCCATTTCAATCTTTAAAGCAATTAATAAGGGAGAAAAACAAATTACCTTATAGTAATAGTAAAGGTTCCATTGTATTGCTCTGACGTAACCTTCCGCTTGGGCGGCTAAAACTTCACTGAAACAGAATACATCAAACTTCGATACACATTATAATGAAAACTCTAGAAAAAATATCGTATAGCATTTATTTAAATACACCTAATACTAATTTTTGGCCATTAAAATACAAGTTTAACTCACTCAGTAACACTAGAGTAGTCCAATTTAGTCATATAATAATCTCTCTTGTGTAATTTAAACTCAGCATCGACATCTCCTATGCCTCCGTTTTCTGAAATATTAATATTTTATCATTTTTACATTATCAACCTAAGAAACTTAGAATTAAACAAATATTTACAAAATATATAAAAAATACAAAATATACAAGGTACAGTTGCGCTATCTGCAGACCGTTTTAAACAATCTAGAGATATATTTCTTGCTTCTCGTCTCGCGATCATACAGTCGTATTTCTGTAAAATATCAGACTGTCTAGCTGAAACTGATCGCCATCATCAGATCATCGCAGATCGGCTATAGGTGCGCGCAGCTTTAGGCCTTTGCCTAGCAATAAACATATAAGTCAGAAAATAAAATATAAGACATAGGTTAAACGAGTAAAAAAACTGTTGTGATAAATAGTAAAATTGTATAAAACATACCATCATCGGAATCGCCGTCGTAAGCACCGTCGTCATCCATAAACTGAGGGATAAGGAAATCCAACAATTTTTATTCAATAAAATACACAAATATAAACAGAAGAACAGAGAGACTAGCCAAAATGCATTTGGGGATCTGAGGCTAAAAGATTCCGAGACGAAAGTCAGTCATTTAACTTGCTGGATAAGAATGATATTATGTAGTAAATGCCAAGCATAGCCCATAAATAACCCCTAAAGTCGACCATTTAATCAAGCTCCTAAGTCCCCCTGACTTAGGAGCTTGATATTGTTCACACTTGGCTGAGGCCAAACGAGCGTAATTTTGTGAGTCGTGAGTCGCGTATTTTCGATCGCAGAAATTCTGTTGGGATGCCAGACGAGCGCATTTTATTCAGTTACTATCGAACGTTTATAGCGGATGTTTGCGTCGTGCA
Source organism: Thera obeliscata (assembly GCA_947578465.1). NCBI lineage: Eukaryota > Metazoa > Arthropoda > Insecta > Lepidoptera > Geometridae > Thera > Thera obeliscata. Next base: position 11,843,522 of record OX387912.1, on the reverse strand, counting down.
ATGGAACCGATGAAAATGTTGTGTATTTACGAAGGATATTTAGAAGACGAAGAAGTAGATAACACCAGAAAACAATTAAAATCAAAAAGCTATGTGCCTTCCCGAAATCACAGAAAACGAATCCCCCCCGCAAACTCAATTCGGTCGGCAGACAACTCATTTTGCGTCGCCGTGTGAATGAAACAGGACTTTTGTATGAAACCGAATGCAGCAGAATTTCTGAGACCGAAAATACGCGACTCACAACTCAAAAAATTACGCTCGTTTGGCTCCACCCCGCGATCGACCAGATATCCAGATTGCTTGACATGGTAGCTACTATCATATCAAGAAGCAAAAAGCTGAGTCGGGGCCTATTTGACATAATAATCTCTTAAACCATTCAGCACAGGACGGGACTGGTTGGGACCCAGTTTTCTTGTTATTGTGCCATACATCTCTTTTTCTCTCTTCTTCTCAGAAGGAAAGTTTTGCAATCTAGATGCAAGAATTAACAATAAAATATCAAATTTTGTTAATAGCTTAACATACCAAGTCATCGGTAGCGTTGATCAGCGCTTGTAGATCATCATCCGGCTGCGCTTTGATTTCTTCAACATTCACATTGAATGTATCGTCATTATTAGGTTTATACTGAAAATTATACAAACATAAAAAACCAATAAAGCACCTTAAAGTTAAGGGAAGGTTAAAAACCATTATTTCTGTAATTGCATGGGGGCCTATGTCTAACAGGACGTTCACTGCTAGATACAGGCCTTGTTTAAGTTCATGTTGGTTATTGATTTACCTCTTTTCTTTCATTTGCATTAGGCCGCCTGCCTGTTTTAGCTTCAAAATATTGCAGATCTACGAATGTCTCCTGGAACATTTCTTTATCTATTTTAGCAAGTTCTTGCATGAATATTTCGAATCGTTCGAGATTCAATTCGCCGGCCTCGTTTATGTAGCCTGAAATTTTTCGAAATTCGAATCAATCACACATACATGCTTCGTAAAATATACACTGCTTATTGTTATATAGAAGAAAAACAACTGGTTCGGAAATCGATCCTTGTGTAACGCCCAAACCAAGTATTAATTGCATTTTAATAATTTAGCTTTTTTCTTATTACAACGGCGCCAATTCTATGTATAACTATAAAACCAGGGACCTAACCATAATTACAAATTATGAAAAAGGATTTTTTTCAAATTGAAGAGGTCAAAAGCGTCCGCTAAATACTTACCAGTCAAAGTGGGTAGCACCTTCATATACGTCTTATACAATAACGGGACGGCTTCATTCCCAATATGCATATTGGGTAAATGGGGAATAAAATCATTTCCCACCAGAAAACCCATAAGCACCCAATCGTCTACAATCTTCTCAATATCATACGGGAACGGAAGAGTGTCTTTAATCGCGACAAACTCCTGTTCTAAATATTCTTTGAGAAGAGACAAGTGGAGGAGGTAGAAATTGGTCTCTTCGGGACTTGTGACGCGTTGAGCGTGTCTCCCGAATTTTACCTGTGGACAATTTTTATCTTATTGAGCTAGTAGCTCAATTGGCCGTTATTTCGGTTGCCACCTTTTTTTTATTGACACCTAGAGCTGACAACTATCAACCAATTCAACATTTGAAATATGTACATAAAATCATTAGTCAATAATTGATGAATATTGAATGCAGTATAGCAGACATTATCTTACCTCTTCTCTCAGCAGTGCAAAGTGTGGCTCATGGGTGCACATGCCCAGCATAATAAGGTCAGCATCAAGCCCGTACAGGCAATGTCTTGTGTTGGGATCATACTCGGGCTGTGAGCGAGCCCATCTTATGTAGTCCATTATCTTGTGCTCACCTTCACCGGGCGTCTGAATAGAAGGTGAATTATATTTTCTATTAATTATGAAACAGAAACTATAATGCAGGACTAACCCTTGCTTATACAACCCAGGATCTTAGGAAGATCGTTAGGAAACATTAGAGCACTTTCAAACTAGATTTCGATAAACGCGCTTACACGCGTGATCATTTCGTAGCCAGCTAGTTGTTTTTGTAGAATATAGAAAAATCGGATATTGGAGTTAAACACAAAATTGTTTTACAGCAGCGCCCAGCGGACTTTAACTCGCGGTTATGAAGTTTCATGATAAGCTTAGATTTTTTCCGCAAAAAAAGTAGCCAAGTTTATCCAGGGTATAATCTACATTCATATAAAACTTCGTACAAATCCGTTCGGTACTCGCTCCTTTATACATTTTCTCTTTCCTAATATTAGTAGGAGTTGTTGGAGCAATAGGCTGGCGTCCATACCACGTCAGCCTACGACTTTCATCCCTCCTCATGACATGCCCGTGCATGTCATGAGGAGGGATGAAAGTCATGGGACTAGGAGAGTGATGACATGGAAAACATGGATGCACTGTGTGAAAGATGACATGGATAAGAGAGGAGTGAATGCAGAGATGACAGCTGACAGAAGGGAAAAGAGGAGGAACACAGGTTGTGCCGACCCCATATAAAGTGGGATAAGGGCAGAAAGAAGAGAAAAGTAGGATTTATTACCTCATGCCCAGATAACACAACTTTCACTTTAGACCAGAGCGGGTCACAAGTGATCTTCTGCTTCACAAAGAACCTCAGCTGCTCGTGCAAGCGCGCCATGAACACGGTTCCAGGAGTTATGCAGTTGCTGTCGAAGCGCTTCTCCGTGGGGAGGGTTTCACCTGCAAGTCAAATCGTTTTTTTATAGTACTTTGTTGAGGGGGTAGTTGTTCAAGTTTTCAGTTTTGAAGCATTTCTGGATCTTTTTTAAATGCATACTTTGGATACAATGCAACACCTAGACAGTGAAAATCTATGCTAATCACACAAATATTTCATCTTTGCAGGAGGCAGAGCTACCACCAACCTGTGAAGGCTGTCAAAGCTGAATTTCATTTGTTGTACATAATCATAAGCACTTAATTTGTCTAATAATAATGCGTGCAGGGTGCTGTTGGGGCTGCCGCGTTTCTGTAGCGCTTCAGGCATGTTTGCTTTAAATAGAGTAGACGGTTTTCACGCCATACTGCGCAAACGATGCGCGTTATTAAGAAGCCGAGTCTGTGGCAGCCTGAACACAATCGTGTAGTACTTTCCGAAAAGCAAGACTGTCCCATTAACAACTTTTGGATGCAGCAGCACACTCTGCTCAATAAATAGTTTTACTTATCTCGTAATATCACTAACACTAGTTTCTTAGTTACTTTATTACTAACAATGTATGGATTTATGTCCGAAATAAAAAATATTGATTTGATTTTATATCAAAATCAAAATTCTAAAGACGCACCTTAGGACAACTTTTTCGCTCGGACATCTTTTGTTTACTTATGTACAAAAACCACTTGGGCAAACTTTTAAGTAGGACAATATTTTATTGCTTAACAGTGGCACACAAGATAGGTTCACAAGTTTCGATAAACAAGTACAGAGACTCCTTCAAAGGGTCAAAATGTCCGAGCGAGAAGTACATCCGCAATGGTCTCACCTTAACGTACCTTTAGACTTAGCTTCTTCTTCCAACCTCTCAGCCTCTCTGGCAGAACGGAATCTAAAAAAAAAATCAGATGCAAATTATCTTGCAGAATGTTCTTTGCAGTAATGTTACTTAATTTTAAGCAGCTCATAGACAGGCTATATTTTCACTGCTATTTGTGGCCGGCAACTATTTGTGTACCTCTCTTACTCACATATTGCAGTGAAAATATTGCCTATCTACAAGCCGCTTTACAAAATAATTTGGGCTGCGGTTTCGGTTAAATTTCAATAACCCTGTGGCTAGGAAAAAATAATTGTCATCTATTTTTTCCTCGTCACAGGGTTACTGAAATTTAACCTAGATCTACATCATTTTACAAATTCCTGCTTCACGGCAGAAATAGGCATGGTGGTAGTATTTCCCTCCACAAGCCTTTCACAAAGAGCTCTACTACTAAAAGATTGAGGAGAAAAATGAGAATTTAATTTAAAAATATACCTTCTGCCTCTTTGCTGGTTCATCTTAGCCCTGGGAGCAACTCCATCAATAGCCATGAAGAACAACTTCTTAGGTTTGATGATTTGGAACAGAATACTGATGTAATGGAAGATGTCCTCAAAAATCTTTTCCTCAGTAATACGGAAATGAGGATTTGAATCATCTGGGTGAGAGCAATTGTGGATTATACCATTCATGTCCAAGTACATGTGATCGAAGTCAGGAATCTAAAACAGACAAAATTAAAATTATTTGAGTAAATTAGTAGGTGGGCTAATGTTAATAAAAAGCCATGAGTATCATATCAAAATCAATTTCATGCTTCAAGAATGCATAGTGTTAGAATACTTGCAAGCATTACAATTATTGATACAATGTTTTCTTTTCAACATACCTGATACTGCTTCACCAGCTCGTTGAGGCATGGGTACCTTTCACTTGTGTACCTGAAGAACTTCGGAACACCCATTCTGATTGATTGCTTTCAAAAATACAAATAAACCAGGCTACTTCTTGTTCACTGACCTCAAACTGAATAACCTATAATTTGCAGTCAAAAATTGTTGCAGCACATAAATAAGTTTTCTCGCAATACGGAGAGGCTGCTATGGTGTTAATTTCTGTTGTTCTAGGGAGAAATTAATGAAATTAGCTCGACAACAACCTACATCGCGAAACGGAGAATTTTATTTTAGTGTTGGGATTTTCTAGAAGTGCTGTTTGCTGTGCTGCTGAATGAGACGAACAAATGAACGATTCTTTCAAGCAGTGGGACCTCCAACCACCTCCAACATTTGTCAAAAGCTGATTTTTGACTTTTGATGACTACGTTATAGCCGCAGCCGTATTAGTCGCTTCATTATTGCTTGCACTTTCGATGCTTCATCGATGAAGCCTCGAAAATGACATGTCTAAATTGGACGTTTCATTAGGCATGAACGATGCGCCGCACCTTTTCGATGAAAGTCACTAGCCACCCTGTCACTTTCATCGGCATCGGTCGTTCATCGGTCATCGTTCATCAAAAATACGCATTTCATGAAACGTGTAAACAGAGGAGCCCATTTCTTTCACCATTTCTTTGCACCTACTTTTCCTGCCATATTAATGTGAAATTAATGATATCGCACGATTTGTCTGCACGACATCTTGAGAATATGAATGAAAATTCCTTCGACTTTTGTTCACTGTACAGTCACAGTACAAACTGCGTCTAAACAGAAATGTCCGTGCACTTTCGATACTTCATCAAAAATGCTTGAAAATAATGAAGCGTCTAATACTGCTTTTATGGGTTTGTTTCTGCTGTAGTGAAAATCCAGCACAACTTACGGTCGTTCCCCTAACTCTTGTTTTGCCCTACTCACTTCTATATTGGCGACCGAAAAGTCTGTCTATCTGACATTGCTATCTTTAATGCTGAATAAAATGTTAGAGAGACTTTTACTCCCCTCAAATTTTATTAAAATCGGTTCAGCAGTTTGGTCACATTATCGCCTCCCATTCGTTCTATTTGTTTTTAGGCCCGATTTTTGTCGTTCATTCGCGAGGCAATGCTATCCGGGGTAGCCCAGCACTAGGTCAAGACGCTTGGCCAACAATATGTCATTTTGTAAAGACTGTCAATGTCAAGTCAACCGTAAGTAGTTATGATAAGTCAATGTCATCAATCGCATCCGGCCTGACAAGTTGTTGTTGTGTTGTCATGTTATCAAAAAGTCTAAAATGTATTGTACGATTTCCTGAAATAAAATAAATCATCCAAGGATTATTTTGTTAGATTTTAGAATTTAGATTAGTTTTAATTGGGTTTTGCTTTGTGTTTGTTGATTCAGGTTTTAAGTTTTGTGTAAGTTTCACGAAGCTGAAGCTCTTTAAGTAGGTATATGTTTATGTATTCTGTGAGCTGAAGTCTCTCTGTTTTCTTTTTAGCCTTTTGTTTATTTTACTTTTTTTAGTCTAGATCTCCCAACAAGAATCATGGAAGGCGACGAGCTTGGAAACGACCTGGTTAGGCTTGATGGTGGATTCCTCGTTGACGAAGATACCTACGTCGTTAACTCTGATGATGTACTTGGTAAGCTTCTTACTACAGCAGCGTCCACTGTACTTACGTCTTTTATAAAATATCCTTGTTCTGGGTTGATTAGACAATGTAACACTAACAAATGGGGACTCATATCTTTTTATTGTCTCACTGGTTCTTTCAAATCAGTGTGGCAAAAAGATTTTATGTGCGTCTCAAAGAGGTTCCTTTCGTGCATCTGATATAATACAGGGTAACATTTTTAAGTAAATGTCATCCTACATTGTATTTTATATTTAAACATTGCAGATGAAGAAAATAACTCAGACTCCGGTGGCAAGAATGCACCACTACGGGAGCAAGATAGATTTCTACCCATTGCTAACATAGCCAAAATCATGAAGAGAGCCATACCTGATAATGGAAAGGTGAAAAAACCTTGGTACTATTCATTGTTTTAGACAGCCCTCTCAGCTCAGTAATAGCTCTGCCTTCTGCGCTGGAGGGTTTGGGTCCAATCCCTACCAAGAAGTAATATTTGTGCAGTTAAAATGGATGTCTGTAAGAGCACTGGTGGTCTTGTGGTAGCGCCCTTGCCTTCGGATCCTAAAGTTGTGGGTTCAAAGACAAAAAGACTTTCCTGTCGAAAAATTTATGTACATTAACCCAGGAATCTCAAATGGTAAAGGAAAACATTGTGAGTAATACGGCGTGTTGTAGAACCTAAAAAATTTCGAACAACTCAATTTTTTGACATAGATGTCTGTTTCCTGTCTGGGTGTAGGTAAATAGTGTATTCTACGTACATATGTATTGACTGGCACTCGGCGTCGCCGCGTGAGGGTACAAAACTTAATCAGCCCTGTCTTGGACCTCGCTTAGTTTGGGGTTAGATCATGTTGTGTTGAATTACCATACAAAAAAAAATAAGGCAATTTTACTTCCAGATTGCAAAAGATGCTAGAGAGTGCCTTCAAGAGTGTATATCCGAGTTCATATCCTTTGTCACAAGCGAGGCAAGCGAGCGCTGCCAGGTTGAGAAGCGTAAGACTATTAACGGTGAAGACGTTCTCTTTGCAATGAGTGCCCTAGGCTTCGATAACTATGTGGAACCACTCAAATTATACCTGAAGAAGTACAGAGAAATTGTTCTGTCACCTGTAAGTATGTTTAATCTAGATTTCTGGACTATTATGCTGTAAAGGAGGTGGATGTAAAGGGCTCAGAATCATTCTTCCTGGAAATGTATAGAGGCTATTTGATCAAAAGCCTTCAAAGATACATTAGTGGACTTCTTCAGGCTGACGATGATAATAATGATTGTATAGAGGAATGATTTTATGAATAAACTCATAAGTAATTTAAACTTACCTAGTGGAATCTTAAGGGCACCTTCAAATTAGCTGCAGTGCTTTGTAAAGCGCGTGGTAGTTAATGGCAAGGAAGGATATAGGATCTATTTAAAAGGACATCAATTCCTAATTGTATTTTACTTATCCTATAGCATCCCATTGCTGGGCAAAGGCCCAGCCCTCCCTCACTTTCGTCAATCTCTACGATCTTCTGCCTTTAGTCGCCAGTCTATTTTTGTAGAGTTTATGGGTAGATTCGTATTGGTATGAAAATATGAGGTAGTGTCACATTTTAAACTTTTGTTTCAGATCACAATCAACAAGCTGAGCAAAACCATTATTATCTATGGAGGCGGTGCGTAATTCATATATTTATATAAATTTATTCCAACTGAAGTCAAGATACTAATTTATTTACCAGGGCAGAAAATGCATGGTATTTCTTCTGACAGATTTTTATCAGTAAGGCGCAGAATACACATTTTCTTATATGTTTTGCGTCTTGACGCTTCTTGATTTTATTATGCGCAAGTTTATAAGCAGGACGCGTTTTCGCCTTGCGTTTCTTCTGTGTGACTTGCCCCTTCTTCTTCTTGTCTTATCACTAGTTCTTGCGGACCAGTGTTAAAGAATTTTAAGTGCGCCCCAAGTAGGTCCCTTTCGTGCACCTGACACATGTTGTTAAACTTTTAGGTTCTATGACATGCCGGTTTCCTCTCGATGTTTTCCTTCACTTTTTGAGAGTGCTGGCATAGTGCACTTAAATTTTTGGACAGAAAACTCATTGGTTCACGACTAGATTTGAACCCACGACCTTAGGATCGCTATCACTAGACCACCAGTGCTCACGATCTCTCTTCTTGCCACTGATATGTCGTTTGAGTCTAGAATCTAGATAGCCCGTCAAATCATTAGCCGCTCACCAGTATATTAATCTACCATGAATAGCTATGGCGTTCACAGTATATCAAGATCTACTCGTACCAGTAGTTATAATATGTAGTAAGCACATTATATTGGTTTCAGCAGACGGTTCAGAATCTGCGTGCCTCTCCGAAAATGCGAACGAAGGACAATCAGAATCAGCAGTCCTATACGCGTATCCCAAGACCGCTATAGACGATTATACCCTTTCGTGAAGTGAGGTTGGCATAAACTATTTATTTTAAAATCTACCGTCATAATCATGTTACTGAAGACTCCATTGGAAAAACGCCCAATTTTCTTCTATCTTGCACACAAGTTGATTGCATTTGGTCATAAAGAAAATTGTGATTTTATATCTTTGAAATGTTGAAATGTGAGCAAGTTTGACGGTTCCCAGCCCCTTAAGGGGCCCGCGGAGGACAGGCATTTTACACATTTTTTTCATTGAAAATTGTGATTGGCGTTAATTTCATTTGAGGTAAGTTATTTAAAATAAAAACTGTTTAGGAACCTAGATAAATACAATTATTACAATAATATAGTGAAAATTTGCTTAAATTAGTAATCATTTTGGTATTACGTTTGTATGAAAATTCGCGCTCCGCCGACGCCTTAATCTATGTTTCAAAAGATGGGCCTTATACCAATAGAACTAAGCAAGGTACTACTTCATATTTTGTAATTAATTGGTGTAAAATGAAAAGGGACATAACCTGGCCAATAATATAAATGTTTGTGGATTTTTACTTAGTCCATCAGCTCTACGTAACATAAAAATCTTCTTGTTACAATGTTACTAATGGGCCCCACACTATAACGATTATTCGTAGTGTTCAGATTTTTTTATCGTAGATCGTACGATAATCAGTTCGAACTACCGTCCGATCGTAGCGATTTGTCGTGTCGCGTGTGTAGGGCCTAACATGATTTGTAAATGTATATAGCTTTGGTACCTACTGTTTAGTAATCACGTATAATCTAAAATTCTAAATTATGATCGCTTTCAAATCGCTAGAGACGAGTATTATTGAAATACATGTATGTTAAGGTATAGCAAATAAGTTGAATAAATAAATAAATTGTAAATAAAATAAACTTTAATTTAATTAATTCTAAATTGATATGGGCAGAATAAAATATCTCTTATTTTGGACGATAAGAAAACAATTTATTCTCTAAACTTATCAGTGATGTAATTAGGAAGAGGTATCAAATACAGGAATTTATTAAAAACCATTATTCCTACTGAAAACGCAAATGAAATTCCCAAGTTGAAATCCAGATCAAATTCGCCTGATAAATAAAAATCTCCGTTGAAAGACTTTGGAGCAAATCTCTCAGACAAAAACGCTTTTCCACTGGCATATCTGCAGTTAGAATTGGAGTTAGTGTTGAGACTTGTTGAAGTCTGAATAAGGTTGGTGATCGATGTACAATTCTCATGGTCGTTGTATGGAAGGATGTTGAATGTGGGCTGCTTGAAAATACTTCGGTGCAGGAAGATGGAGGCGTAACGTGTGTGGGTTACATAGGTTATGTAGTAGAGCCATTCTTCGAAGCCTTTGTACGATCTGAGGAAACAACATTGATTTTTATATGATAGTTTCAAAACTCCCATAGATTTATCACTGGAGCTTGTTTCAAATTTATACGGACTGGCCGTAGGTCCGCGCCGTAGGTCGTGGGTTCGATCCCCACCGAAAACAAATATTTGTGTGGTGAACGCAGATGTTTGTTCTCCGTTTGGGTGTTATATTGTATTCTTAGTATGTATTTGCAAAAAAAAAGTAAGTATTTAAGTATTATATCAGTTATCTGGTTCCTATAGTACAAGCTCGGCTTAATTTGGGGCTAGATAGTTTCGTGTGGATTATCTACAATATTTATTTATTTTTTATTTTATATATCTGCAAGTAACACAAGTAAAATACTTATCTACTTGAATAACAGCACCATTTTTCAAGTTTTTTTATACATTACTTAAAAATAACTACTAACCTTAGTACCCCGCTAGCCAGCATAACACAGACACAGGTGATGTAGATATTGACCATGGCGGCAATAAGGCCGTTCTTCACGAACATCATTATAGCCAAGGACTGCTGCTCTGCGTATATGTAGCACGACCATAATATAAGCGAGAAGTAGACGTAGTCCAATGTCTCTGTGATGTCTGATAGGATCCTGTGGAAGCCATGAGATAATCACGTTAGATCAGGTGAAAATCCTTATTAATTTGATAAAACTTAGTTTAGGTATATCAGCTGAAAATCCTTATTGGATAAAACTTAGTTTAGGTCGGTAAGTTTAACTGGCGCATCTGGGGGGATTTTCATAAAATGTTAACTTTTTGTCTGTGGCTGATTCGTTAATGCTAGAAATTATGCTTTGTGAAAAACAATTGCAGACAATGTAGGTTGATGATAGGTTTCATTTACTCGTAATAATCAATCAAAATGTTTTTGTTTCAAGTTCAAAAAAATCCTACTGGCTGCGCCAATTTGAAACTCCAGTTCAAAGCTTCGTCTCATCCAAAAAACGAACTTACGGATAAATAATAGCTGCCGAAGCGAATGTAGATATGAATGAGAAGGGTAATGAGACCAGATTCCACGATAGCAGCATACTGGCTCCACTGTACAACCCTTCCTGAGACTCTTGGTAATAACGCGTTCTGTATGGACCATCTGTAAGAATATTATTGATAACCTAAAGGTCTTCCTGCTGCATTAGAGAATTAAAGTTGTTTGTCATCACCGTTTAAAACACAGTTAAATCTCTATGTCAACGAACAGGATTAAGACCAAGTTCTTAAAAATGTAGGGCTCTTGTTCTAAAGGATTAGTCAACATTATAAGCTTGTAGAAGTCTGCACTGCTGGCCATTATATAAATTTCCAGAAATAACGGTTCTAAGCACTGACTACCCGACTACCCGCAATTTTAATAGTAGGTAATTTATGTTAATTATAATAATGAATGTCAGTGGTTACTTACACAAACAAATAGTGTTCATGATGCTGATAAAATAAGTGCCGACCATCGCGTTGAAGATCAGCCCTCTCTTGGTGATGAAAGCTCGTTGGTAATCCTGAAAAAGAAGGGAAGGTAGAAATTCAAATAATAATAAATAAATAAATATTTTTGACAATCCACTCCAGGGTAGGCAACGCAACGACAGCACCCTTGGTATTGTTGGTGTCTATGGGCGACGATGACCGCTTACCATCAGGTGGGCCGTAAGCACGTTAGTCTATCTTTTACATAAAAAAAAAACTAAGCAGAGTTTGTACTATGGAATGGGATGGGCTAGAGAGCTAGATAGCTGATATAATACTTATACATATTTTTGTGCATGCGTACTTGGAATACAATATAACACCCAGACAGAGAACAAACATCTGTGTTCGCCACACAAATATTTGTTCTCGGTGGGGATCGAACCCACGACCTACCGCAGAAGGCAGAGCTACTACCAACTGAGCTGAGAGGCCAGTCAAAAAATGATGTTAATCTCCCATAAAGGCAAAACTAGTCGTTTGTTTTTTCAATTTTTTTCTTTTGATTATTTCTCTACCTCTCTCTCTTTCTCTTTTACTGTACCTTTGCCTCATTGTAAAATGTCCACAATATCAAGAAGTAGATGGGCAAGCACAATAGCCTCATAAACATTTGCTTCATTCCGTTCTTCGTGAAGTTGAAGATGGAAGCTAGCATTCGTCTGTAAAAAAACAATTGCAAGACAATGAGGTATTTCCATAACATCTCTTTTACTCATCTCTTCGCCGGGTTTGCTAGTACTTCATTATTTTCTTAAACGGTACTTACGCATACAGCATCCAAATAACCTTAACCCCACTAGGCTTCCCGTAGTTCATCTGAATCTTGACAGGATTCCCAATCCTGTTGCTATCGTGAAGGTTCCCCTGCATTATGGCATGCCCTTCCAGTTTGAACTTCTCCACCAGCGCGGCTATCTGCTGGTTGGATTCTATGAACCGCTCGCGAGATCTGCGATCCACAGTTGACAGACACACTGGGGAAAAATTCAATAAATAAATATTATGGACAATCCACACAACACTGTCTGGCCCCAAACTAAGTAGAGCTTGTACTATGGGAACCAGATAGCTGATATAAGGCACATATACATTTTTTTGTAAATACATATCACCCAGACAGAGAACAAATATTTATGTTCACCACACTATAATATATTTATTCTCAGTGGGGATGGAACCCAAGACCTACGGAGTAGAAGGCCAGGGAAAAGTTAAAACGCGTAAGCTGTTTTAGAGCTACCTATGTGCAAAAAGAATATAAATGTTACTTTACTAAGAGAGAATTAGAAAGAAAATACATTTATTTTGGACACACAAAATTAATCTTGATTAGGCCGACGACGGGTCTGAACTCTGAAGTGAACCGTCAAAAATGCCCAATTACTAATGAAAGATTCGCTAAACGGCTAACTTCAGACCGGCATAGTTCCACCGGCCGTAAGTTACCTTGCCGCAAGGTCACAGAAATACAAACACAAAAACCACCCATGATTCTGCATCTCGATTCTTCACACCTTGAAATCCAACTTCGGACTGCCAAGGGGTAGATCTCTCTTCCGGCGTCAGTATTTCCGGAACGTTATAATTTAGATTTTTTAAAGACAAGAGTGAACAGGTGGATTATGGCTAAGCATGCTCTATCTTTGGCTGCATCCTCACTTTCCATCAGGTGTGATGGCAGCCAAATGCTTAGGTATCTATCTATATAAAAAAAATCGGTTGTCTGTAAAGTCGGTTTACTGACGATAGTTGAACGTGACAACGTCATACAGCTGTCCACGCGGACGCATCGCTCACTCAAGTCCTACTTGAGTGAGCGTGTGAGAGACAGATGTCGAAAGCTGCCGAACGCGGAGGTCGATTGTGCCTCGGAACGCCTCAGAGCGAGGTAACGGCGCATGAGTCATGTTTTTTCGTTCGTACAGCCGCCCGGCTCCATCGAATTATAAGACGTTGTTACGTCAAAAACCATGTCACATCTATCTTGTGTAGGTTTTCTTGACATTCCAAATCTTGGCTGTAAACCAAAGTTTAGTTACCATCATCACATCAGATACTCACAGTAATACATAAGAGGATTCTCCAGTTGTGGGCATGGGAAGCCAATACTGCCGAAGTAGTCTAGTAGATTCCTCGTCGGTCCCGCGTACACCACGTCTCCGAGACACAGGTACACCACACGGTCCAGGAACGGAAACACGTCTGGGAAATAGATCTATCAAAATTTGCATTTGGTGGGAAAAGAAATGGATCGTTAGCCTATGCATCTATAAGAAGATGATTTGACAGCATCTGAGGTCAACAGGCACTTACGTTCGTGACTCGTAAGGCCAATGCGACAGGTACGACCACACTTCGTGCAAGAAAATGGTGTCGTCCCTGTACACTTCAGATCCTGGATCGATAACCTCCGAAAAAATCTGCTTTCTTTTAACCATGCCCACACCATACCATACCATAAGGCACTGGTATTTTGCAGTTTCTAGTTACATGTACCTACCTAATAGATGGTTTAAGATAGAGTTAGGGCTTTCCCAGCACCTAGGTGTACCGTTATCTTAGCCCAGCCGGGTTTACCTATATTTCAGTTCTAAAATGTACCATCATAATCAGCAGCCCGACTTAGCCCACTGCAGGGCATAGACCTCTCTTTGCCCTGGACTTTCAACACGATCATGGGCTACCCTCATCCATCTGCGGCCAACGACGTTGATGATGTCGTCAACCCATCGTGCTAATAGACTTCCAACGCCTTCCCCGTCATGTTTCAAGCAAATAAATTATTTCATTTCACCTTTTTGTACACAAGAAACGCTTTGTAAATACGTGCGAAGTCACGTTTCGTAAGTAACGAAACTGTGGCTTTCTCATCGATGTTTTTCTTCACTGTTTCCGTGTAGGTCTAACTAGATAAAAATAATGTCAAAATTTGGTTCCCTACGTGAATGCTTTACCTGATCTAGGTTTCTCCATAGTGAGTATGATAGAGGTCCCATAGGTTTTGGCTGCGTTCGACAGGATCGAGATCACCAGGTATGTGTTGAGAGGATCCAGGTCCCATGTCGGCTCGTCCAGGAGAAGAATTACTGCAGCAGAAAAATAAATAATCTTTGAAAATTAAGTCAATGTACCTGCAATAGATGGACCGGCGACATTGTTAAGATCGCGGTAAGTCGGTGGATGGAAAGAGCTCAGAATCGTTCTTCCTGGAAATGTGTAGGGGAGGCCTATGTCCAGCAGTGGACTTCCTCAGGCTGATGATGATGACCTGCAATAGACAACACCTCCATCTAGGTACAAGATTTTTTGTGGCTGAAGCCAAGTTCGAAATATTACCACACCTGTTAGGCACTAAGGAGGATGAATGAGGGTTGCAACGTACAGAAAGCGTCCTTCGAAATCCCAACTGTCTGACTTTCCACGGGGGGTGGTAATGCTGGAAGCATGTCTTGGCTGACTGGGTTTGGACAAGGACCAGCCAGCAGACAGACCAATCAGCAGCTTTGGTGAAGTACACCAATCAACTTCAAATCTTTTTTCAAGTCTATGCCAAGATTGTTCAAGAGTGATTGATTGAGTGAGGAGGATTGATCAGGAGTTGTACCGAACTTGGCAGTAAAGCAGCAGGATTGGTAGAATGACGATTTCTTAATAAGAGGCCAAGATATAATGGGTTGCATAAGCCATAACAGTAAGTTAGTAACCATCTTTACCTGGGTCCCTTATTAGCTGGACACCGATCACCAGCCTTCGATATTCACTCTTCGTTAGATTCGTTACGCATTTGTTTGCAACCTAGGAATAAAGAACAGGGTTATACTCAAGTATTTTCGAATGGTGTGTCTAATAATTGTGTTCTTTTTACCTGAGATAAAGCTAGATCCGCCATGACTTGCTTCACTTTCGACTGCTTCAGGTATCCTGCAATCTAAATAAAATCATGAATTAAATCTAGGTACCTACGTACCTAGTTGATCTACAGGTGAAATATATTCAAATTACTTTCCATGCATATGAGATGATATAAGATGACATGCCACAGGCTAATCCACAGTAGACTCTGTGGTAAGGAAAAGCATTGCCCTCATTGGAGGTCCCAAGGAACTGGTGTCAATGGTCTAACCTTACCTTGGTAAGAGATAAAGCCAGCGTCTGCTGAACCGTCAGTCCAGCTAGAAGCCGCGTGGAATGCCGCACCAGAGCACACGTGGAGTTGAACTGCTCCTCTTCATAAGGCATGCCTTCGAGCAGGATGTGGCCTTGAGATGGAACCCGGCGAGCGATCACATCTAAAAGGGCGCGTTTTCCGCTGCCTGGAAAATGTTTTTCATTACTCATACTCTGAAAGTAGGTCTGAAGTTGCCTGAGGGGCCTAATTGAAAGTAAAACTTTCAGCCCTAGGGAGAATCGCTTTCTACTGACAGCTGTCAAATTATAAAAAAAAAACAAGTTCTATTTTATTCAACCATGTTCCAACTTTCTAAAGTCTTTCTAACTGCAAGGAGGTCGTTGAACCAAATTCCAACTTTTTATTCAGCAAGTAGGTTGGAAACCCATTACAACGGTAAGAAGTTTAAAAAGTCTAATTAGAGCGCAATGTAAAATTTAAATAACATAAAGATAGTATTAAATAAATAATATATCTTCTAAATTACTTGATTAATATATAGCTTCAACTATTTATTTAAAATAACATAGATTTGAGCAAACAATTTAACATTTTTTAAATTATGAGAATGAAAATAATGGCTGAATAATGCTGGCGAACCGAAGCCGAATGCCCGCCAGAGAAAAAGAAAAAAAAACCGCGAAGGCGGCAATTCAATCTTCATTTTCACTAATTTTTCTTTCATGTTTTTATTTTTACTTTCCTTGTATTCGTAATGAAAAGCACAGTGTTTACCTCGGGTGAAAGTCTTTTAAGTCCCTCAAGCTCCATTGGCGCCCTCGCTTACGCTTTGGCGCCAAACCCGTCTCGGGACTCAAAAAACGTGACTTTCAACACTCAGGTAACAATGTACTATGGTTTCAAGGGTTTTGAGAGAGGGAAAGTTGAAACAACACTGCCCTGCCCGCTGATGACGCCGAAAAACATGGCTATAGCTGGTATTATTTCAAGTCAATGTTGTTTGTTATTCCTTTTTTTTATTACTTCTAAACATTTAAGTGTTTAGAAGTATAATTAAAAAAAAAGTAATACAGAATAGGTACATAAAAGAATACAGTCATGATGAATTGTTATCGGATCGGATTAAGATTTTGAGCAGGTAACTAGTAACAACCATTACCAGGCCGACTTTTTTGATTGGTATTGAACAGAATGAAGAACCTTTCAAATTAATCGAGAAGTTCACACACTTATTTAAAAAAATATAGGCACCTTTTGAACCCAATATAGCGGTGACCTCTCCGCTTTGCGTGGTAAAAGACACATTTTTGAGAATGACCCCAGTCTTCACACCTCCGGTTATGCGCTGAAAAAAGCTGCCAGGCTCAACCTGAAAATAAAAACAAAGCCTGATATACAATAAAAATATACATTTTAAGATATTTAAAGGATTTTTTGCCTTCAAAAACGCAAAACAGCGTTTATACATTGAAAAGATTTCAACGCACTTCTGAGTTTTCCGGTCTTTTTTACCGTACAAAAGACTTAAACGCGCTCCCTACAACTCAGATAAATAAATAAAGTTGAAATGCTAATAAACACATATTTTTACAGTATGTACCTAACTAAATATACACAATAAATAAGTGCTCAACGATACAATGTAAATTGTAAACCCTCTACCTACTTAGAATTCGCAAAGCAGTTCAGTCGCAGTTTATATTGTATTGTATAGTTGATCTACTCACCTGTCCAGCATGAATAACATTGCACAATTCCAGTGTATACTCTCCCCCTATCATTGTTACTTATTTATTCAAAAACACTTCAATAAATAAATATAATTGCAATAAAATACATCGCAGAGCAACACAGCCTCCTCGCTACCAAGAGTTCGCAAACTGGCAAACTTGCTGATAACTTCAGCTAAAACTTTATAGTTAGCGACGTTGCCAGATTGACTTGTGGCCAACTTCAGTTGAATAACTGTTTTATATTTTTGAAATGATCACTGCCAAAGTAAAATATACTCTACAGTAGTAAAGAGAAGGATTATAATACCAGTATGTGTGTTTCAGGTGCTTGTTAAGGGGAAGTCAGTAGCCAAATTGAGCTTTTTAGAATGCAACCTTATATTTACGTTCTGCTTAAAATAACTTAGAGCTTTCTTAGCTGAGTTGATCATCATGATCATCAGCCTGAAGAAAACCACTGCTGCCTCTCAAGTACATTTACAGGAAGAACTGCTGAGCCTTCTCCATCCACCAACTTCCAGGAGACTTCCTTTGGAATAAACATTAGTCTTGGTTAGCAACTTCAAAGGATATTGCTGATTGAAACATCATATTTTGTTGGCGTTATTTACAATCATCATGGTACCTATACCCTACGTGGGTTAAGCCATTATCTGTAATATCGATCTATCGATCTACAAATTACATGATACTAAAATATTTACCGATCAAACGCGTACAAAAAAATCTTGAGAGAAAAAAATGTGCAAAGACAGTGAGTCCCTTCGCCTTAACGATGAAAGCCTCATTTTTCCACATATTTTCTACGCACCGTTGCCACACATAGCCACCATGAACCTCACCAGGCTAACTACTGTTGCTGTCCCTTTCCAACCCGTGACAAAGCCTCTCACGGAGACGAGACGCCTACGCGCGTACTACCTGAATTATCTCGCATTCCAATGATTGGTGGTCTCACTCTGCTACATATTATTGGCTGCAATCAGACAGAGAGGGAGAAACATGCGCAGTGTCACTGACTCAGTACGAGTTTGCACGGTACGGCCGCTGGAGTTTTCTTTGCACGCTGAAAAAGTTTTATCGAATATTGTTATCGATTCGTACAAAAAATAATCGAATTAAAGACTGGATGGGGTTGTTTTTATCGGTTGTTTTGGTGGTACAGTGTTGTGTGGTGCGGGTGTAACTGTGACTTATCGTGAGTGCTACGTTAGTGGTCCCGTTGCTCGCTGGCCGGTCTTTTGTGAGGTATGTTGGCACTATAATGTTAGAAAACTTGTTTTCTGTATTAACTATTGTGTTTTCACTATTTTCAATCAGAAAGCTTTGTATGTTTTACCGAGGTCCTTACAAGATAATCAAGCTAAGTACAGTGCTAGTAGGTACACTTACTACACTGAGAAAAATGGATTTATGGCCTAAGATGAATTCCACCTTTGACGGCTGAATTGTAATGACGCGAGGCGATTTTGTAACGCTTACGGTTAATTTGACTTTACTATTCGTTTGCGATAAAATGGTACGTCTCTTATGATAAACACGAACCGTCTCAAATGACTTACCGTAAGGTAGTCTTGGAATCTAACTAAATACTGTTAATACAGCAGTAATGGACTATTGAAAACGTTTTAAATTTACGACGTTGAATATGTGGTGAATATCACCGTAATTAAGGCAAAATTTAACTTAAATTAAGGTGATATATGCTTTAATAAAAACTAAACAAACTTAAACCTAAGTCATAAACAAACTTTCGAAAGTGGCATAAATAATCTTAAGCATGACAATATTCACCTTACAATAAGGCAGAATATACTTTAGCCACAAAAAATTTAACGTAAACTTAAAGTCTTTCAGCGGCGTATGAATTCGGCAACATGAAGGTATAATGTGGCCACATTTGCCCTTTTATAAGGCCAAATATGCTCAGTTTGCGACGAATCAAATGGTAAGATTAGGTTATATAACGGCATACATATTTGACTAATTTAACCGTAAATTTAGCAATATTTACCTTATCATAAGGCGATATAATGATCAAGTATCAACTGATTGAACGGTAACAATACGTCATAGAACGACGTGCATACTTGGTCAATATAACCGTAAATTTGGTGATATTAGTCTTATCATCAGGCGAAATACGATCAAGTTACGACTAATCAAACGGTGAATAACGTCATAAAACGATTTACTTATTCGGTTAATTAAAGCGTAGATAAGACAACAATCACCTTATGGTAGGGCGGATGATACTTTAGTTACTATTTAATGAAACGTTTAAAAAGTCTAATAACGTCATACATATTTGGCCAATTTAACCGTAAATTTGGCATTATTTACCGTATCATAAGGCGAAATACGATCGAGTTAAGACTAACCAAACGGTGAAATAACTTCATTTAACGACTTTCATATTCAGTAAATGAAACCGTAGATATAACAATATTCACCTTAAGATAGGGCGGATGATACTTGAGATATTATATAGTCAAACTTTAAAAAAGCCTAATAACGGCATACATATTTGGCTAATATAACCGTAAATTTAGCAATATTTTCAATTTGCTATTCAAAGGCAGAACCCTCGTTTCTACACACAAGCCCTGTTCTCCTGTAGGTAGGTATCTCCTTAGATCAAGCGAAGAACACAAACAAGTGTCTACAAAAATTTGATACCTATTTAGGTAATATAGGTCTCAGCTACCTGTTTCCCATATTACCAATCTTTGCTTAGTTTAGGGCTAGATTGTGTTGTGTGGAATGTCCGCAAATATTTGTATACATATAATTTGGTGGAAAAAAGTATATGTATATTTTACTCAGTTTTCATATTTTAACGACTTTCAGTCAATTGGTGGGTTAAGTTTAAAAAAACTCTCTAGTTACTGAGAGATACACCTTTGTAAGGCACTTGTCAAAGGTACAACGAAAATCTCAATAATGCTGCCAGCTACAAGGCAAATAACCTTGATTCGTATAACTGTATGAGAGAGAGAGTATATAAACTTGAAAACCCAACGTCAAAACTGCCGAACCGATTATGATGAAATTTCTATGAGACTAATCTGAAAGTAAAGTTAAGATATATTTTTTCAAATTAGTTTACGAGCTATGTGGTAACAAACATAAAATAAATCAAACAAATCAAATATCAGTGAAAACACCCATTTAGAATCTTTCCCTGAGTTTACTCGCTTTTTGGTTGGAACCCTGACGAACGAGATTCAATACTTACTTTTTCTCTGTGCTGTGTGCTAACTACACGAACTATGCTTGGAGCATAGGCCAATCGACACACACATGACATAGGCAGTTAGTAATGCAGTACAGTTTTGGCCTAAAGACTACGTATAGCATATATTTGATTGGCCTCTCAGCTCAGTTGGAAGGATCTCTGTCTTCTGCGCCGTAGGTCGTGGGTTCGATCCTCACCGAGAACAAATATTTGTGGTGAACACAGTTATTTTTTCTCTGTTGGGGCATTATATTGTATTCTAAGGTGTATTTACAAAAAAATATGTGTAAGTATTATATCAGCTATCTGGTTCCCATAGTACAAGCTCTGCTTAGTTTGGGACTAGATAGTGTTGAGTAGATTGTCTTGAATATCTATTTATTATTATTTTGTTATTTTTAACACCCACCACTAGCATAATCTGCAGTAGTCGAGTTGGCAGCACTGCCCACGAGGCCACGAGCACGTACGTAACGACTTGTTTCATTCGTCAGTTTGGTTTAGCTTTGGACGGAGTGTTTGGTTTAGTTCTGAGTCATTCAATGTTTAATTTAGCGGGTTTTTTTTATTTTCCCTCATTTTCTGAACGCTGCTGGGTGTGTCAGTGTATGGAAGCACAAACAAACAGATGTAGAGAGGTCCAAGACAGACCTATCAGCAGCAACCAACCAGACAAACATCTTCGTGCTTCCAGAATCCCACAGATTTATTAACAAAATGGGGCACAGACCTGATTGATACGTCATTTCGAGGTAAGTAGAGTACTTGTATCAAACTCAGTTATTCCCTAATGTTTTTGAACCTAATCATGTTTTGTATTTGATAAGTTTAGGTACCTACTCCCTAGATTCTGGTTGTGTTGGAAACACGAACGAAAAATGATTTATAAAAATATGTACTTAGTATTTTCAGTTTTAAACTTTTGCATTTAATTTTGTATATTGGTACAAAGGAGTTTTTAAACTTAGGAAAATTGTTTATTTTTTTCAGATAACGTGTACTTTACATAATACGCAAAGAGGACGGGCTACTTAACAGGCTGTTAATGGATTCCTGGATTCCAAACAAAGAAAATAATTGGCCCATTTGTTATTGGACTCTGGTCTAGAAGTAAATCCAAACACCAAACTTCAATAGAGTGATTTCAATCATGGGCACGCGGTATTGGAGAACTTTTTAAAAAGGATTATAGCTGTAAGTATTTGTCATTTGCTATCAGTGATTCAAACGATCTCTTTGACATAGAACCTGCAATGCCAGGCCGACCTGTCCTCTAATAGACCTGTGGTCGTAGTTTGGTTAGATAAACATAATACCTACTTGTACTAATTACCATCATAGAATGCTCTATTTTGTTTGCGATAACTATTTCCTAAAAAATACATTATTTTATTTCAGATATTGTACATAATCCGGTTGAGGAGGCTTCACTTGCAATAACGGTTGCCAAGGAAGGAGCTACGCCATGAGAGGAGCTAGCCTGTGAGCAATAACAGCAAATGCACGCCTACAAAAGCTTTACAACGAAAAAGGCATTCTCCAAGACGATTTTATCTTGTTTTAAGTATTTAAATAGTTAATTACCTATCTAAATTGATTTTCTAGTACAGATTTATAGATTTTTATTGAATGGTTTTATTGCAATACCACTATTATTTCTATAAGATGCAAAAGCTATCGGCTTATTTATTAGGCTAGGTTGAGGTTAAACAGTTGGGTTGAGAAAATACAAGTCTATCTAGTACATATCTTTGGTAACCTGTAATCAGTTATTATTGAGGTGCTTTATAAATTTTTGTTCTATTAATTTCAGAAGCATACAAAGACTGGGAGAACAGCTTTCTGAGGCAGCAGGCTACGCTGTTCACTGAAGGCATGTTTGGCTGATCTATTATCATAAAGTTCATGTGAAGGATATTGGCCCGCGTTACCTTAGAGTGAACTTTGAGCGGCCCAATGCCCCTAATATGAACTAAATGATAGTAAAGCAAGTCAATCATGCCCTTAGGGAACAGCGTTACTAGCCGTTATAAAGCTTTTTTCCGGTCTTCATAAAACGTTTCTGCTCGTAAAGAAAGAAAAAATTACCGTAAGATACGGCTAGCCTAATCGTATGAAACATTCTAAAATAACTTCTAGAAGGCAAATACGACTAAGTAAATGTTGAAAACGCTTAATGTTTAGGTAAAAACCATAGTAAGTAAAGACGTAAAACACCTTACTAGAAGAGAATTACGACTTAAAAAACATCAATATCGGTTAATGAACAGGTTAAACTACAGTAAGGTAAGACGTACGACGTCTTACTAGAAGTCGATTATGACTTAGTAAACAGGTTTAACTACAGTAAGGTAAGACGTACGACGCCTTACAAAAAGTCGATTACGACTTAGTAAACTTTGAAAACGCTTAATGAACAGATTAAACTACAGTAAGGTAAGACGTACAACGCCTTGCTAGAAGTCGATTACGACTTAGTAAACGTTGACAACGCTTAGTGGACGGGTTAAACCCACAGTAAGTAAAGACTTAAAACGCCTTTCTAGAAGCGAATTACGATTTAAGAAACGTTCAAAACTCTTAGTGGATTGGTTAAATCACAGCGAATGAAGGAATAAAACACCTTACTAAAAATCTATTATGACTTAGGAAGCAGTCAATAAATATTCAAAACACTTTGTGAACAAATTAAACCGCAGTAAGAAAAGGCGTAAAACGCCTTACTAGAAGTTAATTGGGGCGCAATGATACGTCGGATATTACTCTAGGAAAGATTTACGTGTGTGACCCGAGCACCTTCTTTACCGTTTATATCGCCTTACCGGAAGTTAAATCCCATCGTCAGTTCGTCGATCCTATCGCACTTACCACGTTAATAGCTTTTTATTTAAGGCTAATCTGTTAAAAAATACGTCTAAAACACACATTAGAGAGTATATTGCTGCTTATTTGTTGCACCTCACGCTTAAGGCGTAAAACGCCTCCAACCTAGGAAGGCGTTTTTCGTCCAAGTACGCTTGGTCGTTTTTTCGCCTTCATTACGAATAAATCCACCTTCGTTACGAACTTTTCAGCTTTACATTTTTCTCAGTGTACGATTTAATTGCATAAGGTTACCTTTACCTTCAATTTGCAGTAAAGAAAACCAATTAAGTTTAATACTCTTTTAACTAATGTAAGATTTCTCTTTGGGTATTGGATTTACCTTTGCATAATAAACTTACCTTTCCGCCGTCAGTATTTCCGGAAAGTTACAATTTGAGAATTTTTAAGACAAGAGTGAACAGGTGGATTATGGCTAAGCATGCTCCATCTTAGGCTGCATCCTCACTTTCCATCAGGTCTGATGGCAGCCAAATGCTTAGCTATCTATATTAAAAAAAAAAGTATTTAATTCAAAGTACCTCCAAGTAGGAAGCAATTTACATTTGAATCTATTAGGCATCGATATAAATATGATACTTACTACGCTCATGAGGTTATTATTATACACTGTTCATCTCAGTTGAAATTCTTGAGTCTTTGATTAATCTATGACCTCAGTCATCAGCTAATCCATCAGATCCTTCAAAACCTTGATGTTAATGTTCAATCAGCCTTCAGGCTACAGGATCTGAAGTACCTACCTATAGTAAGATTAAACAGTCCCGTACTTGAAAGTAATTAAAATATGTCAAATAGGCCCCCGACGCAGTTTTATTTTTATTTTTGTTTGCTGAGCTAAGTTGGTCTTGGTCTATAATACGCCCTCTCAAATACAATGACGTGTAGGTACTCAGCTAACCCAACCTAGGTAACCAGTAATTCGCACATTTCAGGAAAACTCAACTTATCAGGTCAATTACCAGATGTTGCACTTTTTGTCCAAAAACAAATTTACCTTTTTGTCTCTGCAAAAAACTAAAACAATGGGTTAGTGTTGTTGAACTCGAGCTTAGTGAGTCAGCTTCTTCTGACATTCCATTCACGCGAAGTATTGAACTTTCTGGCCGTTCTAACTATCAGGAAAAATCATCTTTGACTGCTTCTTTTCCATAAAGCAATTCTTATTGCTACGTGGAAAAGACTACTTCTTAGTAAAAGATTTCTTGCAACTATGACGAACAACGTTCTTGAATCTCGTCCTTTGGTCCAAATTCCATTGGTCGGTAAGGCTCTTTTTATCAGTCTGAAGAAGCCCACGTCTTGATGCTATATTCAGCCATAAGCAGGAAGTCCGTCCCCACACCTGGAATCTTGGTGTTCGCGCACCGTTCGGTTTCAAAGGAACTTCCTCTAGCGAACACTCGGGCTGAGGAACGATCGCCCTGCTAAGGTTTTCCATAAAAACGTATGGGTTCTTCAAAAAGGGCGTTTTATTTTTTTTAAAGGTCGGAAACGTCCTTGGGTGCCCTACTCCTATTGCAAGCATCCATAGGCTACGATACCCCTCACTATCCGTCAGGTGGGCCGTGAGCTTGTTTATCTACTTTGTTGTTGAAATGCATTTCCAGGAAGATCGATTTCGAGTCTTCTCCATCCACCGACTTCCCGCCAATTAAATCCAATGGAAATTCAATACCGTTGGTTTATCTGAACAGGCTTTTCTAAGAGCTACCAATGATCAAATACCTACAGAAATAATGATGGGTCGATGGCACTACCAGTATAACTTTCAGAGCTCAGATAAGTAGTTCTCTTTTTAGAAAGTTTGACACAGTTACCAGCTTACAGCAGGTCATTATTTTAATATATGTAAGTACTATACTACATCATTATTATCACCTCAGCCTGGTTTCACCCACTGCTGGGCATAGGCCTCCCTTCTTTTTCTGCCAGCCTCTGTCCTGTGCGTCTCTTGCTCAGCTGGGCGATTGTGTAATCTGTTGCAATCAAAAGTTTGATGCTAACCAAGACTAACAGCGATCATCTATCCTGTTGCCATCATTTTTATATCTATATTTTGTTGTTGTGTTATTTTGTCCACAATATTTATATTTATTTATTTATTTATTTTGATTTTGATAATTTTAATTAATGTAATTGTTGTGTAACCGTTTTAATCAATAAATAATAATATTTTTTCGGCCATTATCTATCTTTTGTCCTACTAGTTTTACAAAGTGAAGTTCCTATTCGCTATCTCATGACTTTAACGTCAACATTCAGTCTTGTTGCAATCGTTTCTTGTCGATTGCAATAAAAAGATTGTTAAAACCTTTTTTTTATTGCAATCGAAGCTCAAAATTATGTCAAAACTGACAGATGCGACTAGGTTTTGATTGCACCAAAAGATAAAACCTGTTGTTGTTTCCTACAACTAATAGTTGACGAAATATTAGCAAAGAAATCTAGAATCGAAATGAATGGTCAAGTGTCTGTGGGCGGCGTAGCATTATAAAAATAAGGAAGGATTTATTAGATTACATTCAAAAGTTAGCCTTGAAGTTTGGTAATCAAATTCACATTTCACTCTGTTTATACCATCGCGTAATTTTTGCAAAATTGTAATTTAATCTGCCTGGCCATACACCGTGACGATTACTCTGAACTTACTGTGAACCAAATTAATTAACAAGTTGGTGGCCAGGTATTCAACAAACCTACTACATACTTACCACGTCATTCGTTATATTAATTTCAGTGTGATAAAACCTCTAAATCTACAGGCTGAGTTTTTTCCATCGCCCGTTCAGGGCCAAATCTAAACGGCTATAGTAATGAAAAAATTTGTGAGAAGTCATGGGTTCAATTTTGATAAATATAAAACTGTATTTAGAAAACCCGATATAAGTATATTTTTTCACTTAACTGGGGCCTAATTCTCGGGCCGACCGAGATTTTCTAAGCGATTATTTAATTTTTGGCATTGCACAACCCCGCACTTTAACTACGTTTTCCGTATATCGTAGCTGTCGAGGCTTCTACGATGAGGTCGTTGATGAATTACTCAAGGAAATCTGCCATTCTCTCTTCGAAAGAAGCAATAAAATAAAATTGCAAAATGATCGAGATCGGCCCGAGAATTAGGCCCCAGATATTTCTTTTTGCATATTTTGATTCTCTATTAACGATTTAGTTCTGTAAAATAAGAATTATTAGATTAGTTGTACTGTTGCTGGAGCACTTTTTCCTAATTTCACCCTAATCTAGCCCCCAAACATTGTCAGGGTGAATGCCATACCCAAGAGAAAGGACTCAATTGAAGTGATTCAAATTCACCAACGCTACCTGAATCGTACTACATCCGGATTGAAGGCAAGCTTCACAGTTGACTCACTGTGACCGTGGCTGATACAATATTTGAGATGAAGTCAGCAAAGTAAGCCACTGTAAATTATTCCAAAGATCTAGTTCAGACGATTAAACGCTTAATTACATCATCGTCGCCAAGGAATTTCCGGTCCTTAAAATCTACTACTTAAAACTACTCCGTAGCAGATTACACCATATTTTTCTCTCTATGTAGAAATATACATACAATGTACCTTATCTCAAGAATTATACGGGTGGCAAATACCTACTTCCACGACTTTGGCCAGTTGAAAAAACAGAATTTAGTGCATTTTATTTATCTGTGTATTTTTATCCAGAATTATTTTTTCATTGGGATAATTTCACAGAACACGTCCATCGAGATTTTCTTTCATGACTCATACGGAATTAGAGTTACCAGGCCTGATTCCCCCTTAAATTACCTGAGAATTTGTCAAAATTGGCAAATTTTCTCCTAAGCATATTTTGCAACGTGAAAAAGATATCTACCTACGCAAACTAAATACGACAGTATGTGTTGATTTTCACGAGGTATCTAATATCATCTGAAAAATCTACTCTTTTATTATTGAATTCTAAAATCCCTGAGATTTCTTGAGATTTTCAAAATCCAGCCGCAATCCTGAGAAGAATCTAAAAATCCTGAGATCTGGTAGCCCTATACCAAATGAACACCATGTATAAGCAGTTAGCTACATAACTTTTGAAGCTATCATGGTCAGCACTTAGTAACTTCTGTCTCTAATTATATTTCTACAAGGCTCCGGAAGACCGTTATCATAATAATAATGGCGTTAACAAAACCATTATTTCAATACATTCTGCCACTCATCACATTATATCGAATCTACCTTGAATACATAATGACACTTTGTATAGTCTGCAATCCAGTCCCGCTATCCAACATGTACCTATCATTACTATAAGCACAGAATAAGTAATAGCTGTTATGGGGTACTCTTTACCTTATTAACTTATTATGTTACGACAACTGACGATTTACTGTTACAAGTTACCGTGGCACTTGTGTACAATGTGAAATAAAATTTAAAATCTACTTAAATTCCGGTTCTTGTATATTGAAGCCTGCATACCTACTTCATTATCATTTTGGGGATTGCGGTTTGATGAAATAAGCGTCAAAGCCCTACAAATAAATAAAAAAAGCAGCCAAGTGCGAGTCGGACTCGCCCATGAAGGGTTCCGTAGCATCAAGTAACATAATATAAAGGTTCTTGTAGTTCGTCGAAAGGTAAATTGCGGTTTACGATTTATGACGTATAAAAAAAAACTACTGACTAGATCTCGTTCAAACCAAATATCGTTGAAAGTTTGCATAGTAATGTACAACATATATTTTTTTTAGTTTTATCATTCTCTTATTTTAGAAGTTAGAGGGGGGGGGGGACCATTTTTTTTCCACTTTGGAAGTGTCTCTCGCGCAAACTATTCAGTTTAGAAAAAAACGATATTAGAAACCTCAAGATCATTTTGAAGACCTATTCATAGATACCACACGTGTGGGTTTGATGAAAAAAAAATTTTTGAGTTTCAGTTTCAAGTATGGGGACCCCCAAAATGTATAGTTTTTTTTCTATTTTTGTGTAAAAATCTTAATGCGGTTCACAGAATACATCTACACGCCAAGTTTCATCAGTATAGCTCTTACGGTTTCGGAGAAAAATGGCTGTGACATACGGACTAGGGTTTCCGATTTCTCGAGGTTTTTTAGTTCTCGGGTGTCGAGACTTCTCGAGCCTGATTTCTCGGGTCTTCTCGGGTTGTCGAGAAAAAATAAAATACGTCTAAATTTTTGTTTAATTAATAAAAAGAGTCTTTAATTTAACTGTGTTAATTTTACATGAAAAAAATCACCATAATTTTTAACAAAAAAAACAAGTTCTCAATAAAAAAATCAGCTCAAAACAAAATTGCTAACTAAAAACAATCATACTTCTTCTCCTCATCATAACTAATCTCATCTCACTAATCTGTAATAAAAAACAAAATCTCTGTTAACAATCAGCTTAAAACAAACATTTTAACTAAAAACAATCATACTTCTTCTTATTATAACTAATCTCACTAATCTTTAATAAAAAACAAAATCTCTGTTAACAATCAGCTTAAAAGTTCAGTTCAGTTCAGTTCATTTATTTACCACATTATCACAATTGACTGTAATACTAGGCATGTCAGTTTTATACAATATTATTAGTTACTAAAATCGATGTCTTAAAATATAAATTGTTAAAATAAATTACAAAATTAAAATAAATATTCTAGGAGCAATAGCGTCAAATAAAATTGTATATAATATTAGATTAGATGTATCAGGAGCAGTCCGTGTCAAAAGAGGATTCCAACAATGTCTTATTCATAAATTCATTTAAACAATAAAAAGCATTCAGTTCAAAAAAAGGTTTGATTTTCCTTTTGAACTCTGTAACACTTTCTAGATTAGTTACTATATTAGGCAATTTGTTAAACATTATAATCTTAGTGTAGTCACCTTGTTTTTGAACTTTAGCTAGTCTAATTCTAGGTTGGTACAGCTTATCTTTATTTCTTAAATTATAATTATGTATGTCCCCTTTTCTTAAATATTGATCTTTATTTTCATATATTTCTAACAAACTCTTATAGATAAAAAGTGATATCACAGTCATTATTTTATTACGCTTAAAATATTTCCTAACGGACACTCTATTTCTAAGTCCAAAAATTATCCTTAATGCTCGCTTTTGACATAACAAAACCTTCCTAACAATAGCGCTGTTACCCCAAACAGTTATTGCGTAGCTAATACTAGAATGAACATAAGCATAATACACTGACATGAGCGATTTAGTGTCAATTAAGGATTTTAGTTTTAACAATGCATAGTTAGCACTCGCTAATTTCTTACATAATTTTTCAATGTGGGGTACATGACTAATAGTTCGATCAATCATGAACCCTAGAAAAACGTGCTCGGTAATGCCTACCACTTCCTTTGTTTCTCTGGTTTGATACTTTAAAACTACACTCTTATTAGCATTTAAGATAATTCCATTTGCATTAAACCAATTTCGTATTATTTCTATCGAATTTTCAATTTTTTTATCTAGCTGTTCATTTGTTTTATCTTTGATACCAATATGTGTGTCATCTGCAAATAAATTTATGAAAGCCCAATCCGGGACGCAGCTCACTAGATCATTTACATAAATGAGAAAAAGTACTGGGCCCAGAATGGATCCTTGCGGTACACTTATGTCAACTAGGCCGTACTTAGATTTATGATTTTGTATTGTTACTATTTGTGACCTGTTTGTAAGATACGAAGTCATTAAATTCATTGCGCTACCATCAAAGCCATAGTATTTTAATTTTTCCAGTAATATGTCATGCCTCAAGCAGTCAAAGGCCTTTGACAAGTCACAAAAAATACTCGCGCATTTTTGCGACTCGTCCAAAGCTCTGAGGACGTAGTAGGTTACATTCCTGATTGCCATTTCAGTGGATTTGGTTTTACGAAATCCATATTGTGCTGTAGTGAATAAGTTATGACTCTCAAAATACTCAACAATTTTCTTTTTAATAATCATTTCAAAGATCTTTGAAATAGTAGGCAGTATGCAAATCGGTCTGTAATTATTGAGTTCCTGACAATTACCTTTTTTAAATAATGGTATTACCCTACCTGCTTTGAGAACATCTGGGAATACTCCGTCTAGGATGCACTCGTTTATTACGTCACATATTAGAATTAATAGTTTTCCATTTTTTAATATCAATTCTTTAGCAAGTTTACTGTTCATTTCATAGCAATCTGATGATTTTTTATTTTTCATGTCCTTCACTATTTTTCTAAATTCCATATAATCAATAACGCTAAAGTTTATTTTAATTTTTGGTCTTTCTACGTTATTCAGGTAGTCCATAGACTTTTCTACGTCAATGTTGGCATGCTCAGTTAAGTTCCTTGCTATGTTTAGAAAAAAGTTATTAAAGGTATCGGCTATTTTTTGGGGGTCTGTAATTTTTTCATTTTTGCTATCTATTATTGCTTCTATGTTATTATGTTTATTTGTTTTCAGCTTAGTTTTAGATTGTTCTTTTATTATTTTCCATGATTCCTTAATTTTGTTTTGTGAATGTTTAATTCTATTTGTTAGCTGTATTTTTTTAGCTTTATGCATAACTTTCCTTAATATCTTTCTATATTTTTTTATTTTCAATCTTGTATTCTCATTAGGTTGGAGCTCCTCTAATAGTTCCATTTTTTCTAGGTTTAACTTCGACACCTGAATACCTTTAGTTGTCCATTTTAAAACAAACATCTTAACTAAAAACAATCATAATTTTTCTCATCATAACTAAAGATCACTCACTAATCACTATGTGGGTGGTATGGTATGGTATCACAATTTTTGGTGCCGCTGCCGCTGCCGCCTCGCATTTACAAAGAAAGCTAAGCGTAAAAATGTTTATTTAAACTTCTCGATGTCTCGACTTTTCTCGAGCTGAATTTCCCGGGTACGAGACCGACCGATTTCCCGGGAATTCCCGGGACGAGAATTCCCGGGAACAAACCCTAATACGGACGGACAGACAGACAGACAGACAGACAGACAGACATGACGAATCTATAAGGGTTCCGTTTTTGCCATTTGGCTACGGAACCCTAAAAAGAGGTGTAGTTACTGGCCAGGCAGGTTTTTGACCGCAGCGTTTAAGGATCTTTTCATTGACTTTTAACCTCCTTACTGGTGGGTTTCCAACCTCCTTGAGGATCACTCTGAAAATTTTTACGTTTAGTTATATCAGTCTTCTTTCCACGCAAGGCACTTCGGGCACTTCCTAGCAGCGACAGATACCTATTCGTTGTTGTCACCAAATAACTTTGCAACTTTTAAGTTGTCACGAATAGCCCATGATTGTAAAGCAGCCATTGATTATGAGCTTAAGTCATGACTTATCTGCGTAAAATATATCCGAATTTGGTAAAGCACGGAGTCATTAGCCTCTGAGTTGATGGAGATTAGGTCATTCCACAGAAATATAAATAGTTGGGTCATTCATTATTTACTTCGCGTTACTAATGGAAATACCCTGACTCTATTGCTATATTTTTCTGTGTATCTGCTTACCACCTATTTGTTTCCCTCCTCAATGTTTCTGGGAATACTGATAGAAGTGGAAACTTGAACAATTACGTGCGTCTGTCCCTCCCTGGCTGATTGCGGGCAGACAGACCCCGACTTATGGCGAAGTTTGTCGATCTTTGCCGAAGTGGTAGTGTCTCGTTACGCTGACGAATTATAATTTTTTTCCCACCTGAAAAATGCTCAAGACCGCCTAAAAAAAGTTTTCTAAAAATATTCTGTAACAGTAAAACATTCACAGTAAGGAAATTGTCCTTAAATTACGACGAATCCCAATACGCGTGAAGGTGATCGGCGATCCAATGTCCCGTGCCCAATGCACTTGCGCAATTCATTGTGTACGATTTACATTTTGTTTCGAAGGTTTAACATTGCATGAATTTCATGGTCGTGATGGCTGTATTAGATATCTAGGTACTACCACTACTGACTATATTGTCGCGAAAATGTATCCATTCAAAGTAAAGCTTCTACTAAACCGACCGTCATTGACGCTGGCTACCATCAAGCAGTTTCTCACTTACACATTTCCCAATTTTCGAAGATACCTACTAAAAACTAACAGTAGGTCATTAGTTTCACGGCCACGCATCGGAAGACGAAACGTAGGGCACTCACCCACCAGATGGACCGATGACTTTGTTAAGATCTCGGGAAGTCGGTAGAAGGAAAGGGCTCGGAATCGTTCTTCCTGGAAATGTTTAGTAGAGGCCTATGTTCAGCAATGGACTTCTTCAGGCTGATGATGATGATGATGATGAGTCAAGAAAAGTTTCAGAAAGGGAAAACAAATGTTTATGCACCATTTCATTATGATAAGTTTGCATTACCAACAACAGGTATTTAGGTAGGTTATTAGATAAAACACAATATATTT
Organism: Thera obeliscata; assembly: GCA_947578465.1. Taxonomy (NCBI): domain Eukaryota; kingdom Metazoa; phylum Arthropoda; class Insecta; order Lepidoptera; family Geometridae; genus Thera; species Thera obeliscata. The sequence goes on along the minus strand of OX387912.1, from coordinate 11,810,764 downwards.
TTAAAACTTTAACCCAAAATAAGTTCGGTTTTGCATTTTTACGTAAGATTTGGACGTTATTGCTGTATTATACAAGCTTGAGTGGTTAGGTCACGGTTGTTACCTAATTATCACCTACGTGTCCGTAACTCGTGACTAAACGGAACTGTAGGTACGAAGATTTAATAGTAGCTTTTACTCATAGTTTTCTGATGGCAGCAACTTATACATTGATTAACTATTATGAAACGTTTGTAAATAAGAGGGTATGATTTGACTGGCCTCTCAGCGTAGTTGGTAGTAGCTCTACCTTCTGCGTCGTAGGTCGTGGGTTCGATCCACACCGACTACAAATATTTGTGTACAGATGTTTGTTTTCAGTCTGGATGTTATATTGTATTAAAAAATGTATGTAAGTATTATATCAGGTATCTGGTTCCCATAGCACAAGTTCTGCTTAATTTGGGGTATATTAGTAGATAGTGTTGTGTGGATTGTCTACAATATTATTATCTATACTAATATTATAAAGAGGAAAGATTTGTACCTATTTTTGTATGTTTGTAATGAATAGTCTCAAAAAGTACTGGGCCGATTTAAAACTTATTTCACCAATAGAATGCTACATTCTTCCAATTTGACATAAGCTACATTTCATTTTGAAAAAAAATAGGGATCCTTGGTAAAACTGAACAATGTAACCAAAGGTGTAGAAAAATGAGTCTTAAAATGTCTTTCGTCGAATGCGCTGCCGAAACTATTAGCGATAGAACAAAATAATGTACAACAATATTGTCTACCCCGTGCGAAGCCGGGACGGGCTGCTAGTTTTATATATTTTAACTTTGTTTGTAAGTTGTCGTCATATCGCGATCGCTTATTCGCGTCAGTTGAGAAGTAGCTTTACTTTCAATGTCGTGCTAAAGAATCTTACTGAAATAATGTACAAAGTCAATATTATTTATACTCATGATCTTCGTGATATTGAAGTTACTCGCTCCTTGAACATGGCATGCTTTTGTAAATTAGGTGAACACCTTTACCTACATACCACTTGTATACAGTTTTGATCCTTACCGTTATGTGAATACAGCCTTAAGTTACAAAACATTCAAGGCGGATAAAGTTAAAATGTTATAAAAATCGTGTTTTCAATGTCCTTGCTTACCAATAACTATACAAATTAAATAACCCAGAAGGCAATTTAAATTCCAATTAAATTAGAACAATTTAGTTGTAATAAAAATACCTCAAAAATTCCTTCCTGCATTAATTGCATCATTAACACCCTGTATAAATAGGTGTTTGTAGCGTGTATCTACATTTTTTCCTGCATAATGAATATTTGTAGGTACGAGTAATGCAATTTTAATTCCAATCCTATTGATCATACATGATACATCAACTAAGTCGTGGGATGATGGCATTGTTGACTCACGCTTAGAAAAATAATATTGCAAGGCTACAAAGGAGCATCAATCAATTTAATTATAGGAAATAGGCAACTTGTGGGTTTAAGATAGCTCATTTATTTATTTAATGCCGGTGTGAGTGAAATATTAAAAACTCATATTTTTATGAACAACTGGGTACTTACCATGATTTAATTTTGTCGCCGTGATCATGGTGCATGCAACTGTGCCGAAATATCGGGAGTCAAAACTCACAAAATTATATCATGGTAAAAATCCCGTAGTTCATAAAAATTGGTTTAAAAACTATGATCGTTTCGAAAGTTATTAAAAACTTCACTCATATCAATTCAGTTCGACATAATACGACCGAAACACACAAATCCGAACATTCGCATTTCGATAATATTAGGATTGTCGTCGCTCTACAAAACGAAAGGGGGAAACGTCAACATCCGTCCGATATGGTATTACACCAATAATTTGTGGAAACGGCCGATTGTTCCGACGTTTCACGGTTGATTTGCCGATTATAAAACCATAACAAAGCGGTAGAAATTTAATATGATAATGTGGCAATAAGACCGACGGAAAAATCGTAAAAAGTGATTAGGTATGCCTGTAACGTGGGTAGAATAGACATGCAAAATATGTTATATGTATCAATGTACATAATATAACATATTCTGGAAATGTTTTGTGCCGCGTACGCTACGAACGCCTCTGCCGTTATATCATACATTTTTATATAGCATAGCCGTAAACAACATTAAATTGGATTAATGCTAAGCTTTCACAACTTCACGTTGATGACAAATCTTGCTGAAGCGAATTTAAATTGTCTAGCTCTAGTTAGGTAGTTTTAAACTTTCAATACAAGTAAACTGCCAAATTTCTCGGCAGTATACAAAAGTTTCTGATTGTCTTCAAGAATAATTTCAATTCTTATATGCAGTCCACCTACTTATATGTTTAAGTAAGCAAACGGGTCTTATAGCGGTAAAATGAGCCCAATAATAAGCATTTCTCACAATATACAAGGTCCCGAAACGACCATCATCTGTCGCCGATTCTCACACAATTTGTAACAGTCTTCACGAACAATGCACTATAAAGTGTGGAGTAATTCAATATCATTCATTTTATAAAATGTGCTAGACTTGTTTACCTGACAGTCAATCAGTGTGAAACAAATAACAATACAGACGTTTCGCAGGCTACGATAGATAAAACAACTAACCGGCCGGCGGCAGTGCTACGTTTTATGCAAATCGGCTCAGCCTTAACGGCGTTATTGAGTGAACATCCAGAATCCATACATTTAAACAATAATATCAAGTAGGAAGTTCACGTCATCAATGATGAAGACTGACTACTTTGTAGACTGATGTCTAGATGCTGTCATGAGTAGCGCTAAGGCTCTTAAACCTGCAATTACTTCGCGCCTCACATAACACCTATGCGAGCCACATGCAATGTTCGTGCTCATTAGAAGAGCCAAACCAACTTATTTATTGATGAAGATGGATGTTCTGAATGGCCCGCTATACCGCTACTATATTTTCCTATTGAATGTGTTAGTATATTGTCCTCTCTTTCCCTTCAGAGTTTCGACATGGGGCCTTCAAAAGGCGGATTTATCTCAGCTAGGTGTCTAAGGGGGTGGTCCGTTTGTTGGTCTGCCAGCGATGGCATAAAAAACACCCACCAGCTGGGAAGTCGTTTAGCAATTTTCCCAAGTGGGCGATTTGTTGCCTCCACGGAACACATCGGCCAGGAGCTAATTCGACCCACACACATCTCAAAATTATGTTCTTTGAGCACGTACGAGCTTGGTGCGCTTAACATTTTCATAGAGCACAATATCTCAATTACTATAATGCGTAATAGTTTAGCAACAGGGTTTCCTAGGCTGCGCAAGCGCTGTCCGGATGGAACGGGCGGCATTGTTTCACATATCTGCAGCGCGATCCGATGTGGATTAGTGTCGATGGCGATGCCAGTTTGGGTCGGCTTTCGTTTTTACGCATGCTTTTAGAGGGTTACGAGGTCCTCTATTGTTTTTGTTTAAATTGGTTACGCTGTGAGTTTTGAAACAGTGTTCTACTTGCCTCTGAACCAATGTTTTAGCCTGTAGAGTAGCTAACACATTGATTAACTTGAAATTGAACAGTTTTTGGCAATGAAGAAACGATGTACTTATTAGATAAATTTCAAGCAGTTTCAAAACATTTGCAGGAAAACAAAATTTAAAGATCTCGTTAAATTTCCAAATAAACTGTACCAATAATATAAAGAAATGTACCCAGACGCATAAAACACATTAAATGTACCTGGTACATTTTATTGTATTTTTGGAACTGTTCTTGTCCTCTGAGTAATAATTCCACTAGGCACTACCAATAGCAACCCGGTAACCTCCTTCAGTTACAGCAGATCCATAAAAGACTTGACTAGCATTTTTCAAAAACATTCACAGAATGAGAATAAAATTAAATACCAAAGCTGGTCCATTTACTCGGATCTCACGATACAACTTTTACAGTCGTTAATGTTTTAGCAAAAACCGTTACTCGCGCAATTGAACGGTTTATCTAACCGATGATACCTAACACTCAATTCGTCTTGCTCGAGTAACTTTGTATTTTCTATAGGTATTTATTACATACCTACTACCTTACACTAATTATTTTGCTTTGTCTAGTTGTATATTTTGCGCGCGCTGTGGCGTCCTGTAATTAGAGAGACACAACGCACTGATTACTATACATTTAAGATTGTTCATTTATACTATGTGATTTCTCTGTTGGATGCCCTAAATAAATAAAATAAAAATAAAAGTAACTTTGCAACTTTGATTCAGTAACACTATTTATCTGATTTTTTACTTATTGAAGTGTTGATGAGAACACTTGGCTAGGCAGTAAGTCGGTAGATGTGAAAAATAATAGTAGACTGGTTGACACGCGATGGTCACATCATAGATCACTAGTTATTTTAAACAAACCTATCGGCTTGGGACGTTGCCAGTTGTAAATCAAATGTATGGCTTTCCGCCATTCAATTTTCAAGCACGTAGTACCTTCCACCTAGATGTGCATTTCTAGCAGCCTTGGTTGTAAAGGAATGCACGCAGACCGTTACTTCACTCACATCTGATCTAGTTTGCAGATTATTTCGACAGGAAATTGCTCTGCAATCACTTATACCAGCATAAACTCATGATTTTAATCAAACATGATTATTACTTTAGTATACCTTCTCTGGGCTAGTTATAAAATACATTTAAACAGTTGTTTGCTGCGCGTAATGGTGTAAGTAATCATCATCTACTTGTCTGATTCCACTGTGTGTGGGGTCGATAAATGTTTTTCGTTTTTATCCTCATCAATCGGGTTCTTCTTTAGTTTCTCTTTATTTATTCTTTATTAACTCTTGTCCGTGTAATCGATTGATTACTTGAATATCTTCAGGGCAACCTCTTTGACCTCTATAAACGACATGACAACTTCCTCTTTGTATAGGTCATAGGCTAGTAGTTTATCCTTTATCCGTCTTCCTCTCTTTTCTTCTATATTCCTTTCCTTCAATAATGTTTCAGCAGCCGTCATCTCATCAACAGTTAAATGTGTAAAGCCGCTTTAGGCATCTTATTAGTATGATGATCTAACAACTCATTAAGAACAAATAAGTACCTATTACCTATGGGTAGATATCTATAGGTAAGGTAAGTACGCAGTTATCATTGAGTTAGGTCATGATCACGTTGCCAAATTAGAATTTGGTGTGCACTGAATATTGATTAGCAAAGTGTTCAAGAACGAGGTTGAAGGAAGGAAAACGCTGATCATGTATACCAAGATGAACTAACATGTTACGGTGTGAAATTATAAAATCAACTAGATTGTTATCTGTGTCCCACTAGTCAATGTAACATTGAGATTTCACCTTTACTTCTATTCGTATGCGTTTAATTGGCGTTTCGATTCCGCGCTTTCTTCGGCACAACAAGGTTGTGTTCTGCTCTCACCTGTGACAGTGCATGCTGGTTGAATGGGCTGCGCGTCGTCGCGCGTCGCCTCGTGCGCTTTAATATAAAACATTTCAAGTTTCGAATTTCGAACGGTATCCGGTTTACCAACATTCTGAGTTTTTTTACACAAAAGTTACGAAAAATCTTTAGACCTTTATATCTACTGGCTTATAAACTGTTAGTCAACGCCAAAATAAGATTTAGTAGAACCTTAACCAAGAAACCTACCTCGAAGTCATAGACAGAAACATGGAATAAACGTAGTCTTCTAATTCAGGTGTTGCGAAAACTTCACGAAAATTATTTTTTTCTTGAATCCTTTCTTTTCCTCATTTAATTAGAGTAGCATTCTTTAGCAGATAGGTTATTTCTACTTATATACAGCTGTCTTCAAACACATCATTGTACGACACTGGAGAAAGTAAAGCTGTTCTATAAGATTTATATGCGAAAGCGTCACATGTCACACTGTTGTGTTTAAGAAATTCTTAAACAGGTTTACTTACCTTGTTTGTAGGCCTACGGGCTTACTAATAGTAAATAGAGCTTTTTACTTGCGTTTGATTTATTTAATTATGTACGTTAAGCAGGTAGGTATAGGTACTAACACTAACACTTTAAACACATTAAACTTTAGACCTAGACTTTGAATTGCAACCGAGCAGTTTCTTTTTTAATGTGAAAAATACCTACAACCATGCATACCTATAACTAGCACTAAGTTGCACTATTAGGTACATTCTAATGATAATGATATATTCTTTAATTGAAACTTATCATACAGCTAAACGTATCCTAAACCTTCTTAAATTCCTACACGCTACCATAAGCAGGTGCAAAAAGAGTATAAAAAAAATTATGAAGAAAAATTTTCCGGGTATTTTTTGAGAATACTGTCATGGATTAGTTTTTTTTTTTCGGACAATCCACACAACACTATCTAGCCCCAAACTAAGCGGAGCTTGTAATATGAGAACCAGATAGCTGATATATTACATATATATTTTATATATATATTACTATTGTCTTATTCTGAAAAAGTCATCTATCACGAAGATAAACGAACACTAACACTCGCAAGTAGCTTCAAACTTGCTTATAGCTGAACACCATAAATGGGTATGGTGTTACGCAACAGCATATCAAAATAACGGTACACTCGTGATTTGGAACAGTTATAACGCATTAGAACATCTGTTACCTTCACCACGCCACCGTACTTCACATGCTACGAAAATTGCCTACTATTGACCACTTGGAATTATAAGGCTTATATGTAGCGGGACAAGATAAATGTCACTATTATACTATTACGAGTATATAATCTAAATATCACCCTTCTTTTTGCTTTGCCGCAGTCTGGTAACAAGCTATTAAGTAAACAGGCCTGTGCATCATTACTAAAGATAATTTATGCAGCGTGGTGTCGTATGCGTCTTACAAATTTTCCCTCATATAAATGTGAGTGGGGCTATAATGCTTGGGACAGTATTTTTAAGTAGAATAAGCTTGCCCAGCACTATTCTATCTACCGACTTACCTATTTTATTTTGTGACGAGCATGCAACATTGAATCCGGCGTGCAATGAGGAATGTTAATAGTCTTTGCTTTTATTCTTTTATATTTAAGCGATTTTCAATCAAGGTGTTACGATTCGAAATTCAAACCTCTATAATTGCTAGCTGTTTAATTATTGTACCTACTTAAATAAACACAAATTAAAATATACCTACTTGTAAAGTAAAACTGCGTGGTATTCGTTTGGAATGTTTGTATTGATTTAATAATTAAAATAACTCCCCATAACAATATGGTTCAGTCCAATAAAATTGGACTAACAATAGCTCGTTCGTCACCGCACAACCTTGGGGTTACTAACCGTAAAGGTTGTTTTATACGAACGATTAGACACAGGTCTATGGTACGGTTCAATTAATATTGAACTGTTTGGAAATATAACCAATTAGCGTTGTTTAAAGGTTCAAATTATACTAATCTAAGGGCCGTCAAACAGAGATTATCGACACTTTTCAATAGAGAACTGTCAAAAAATCTACTCCTCTTTTTTTCCAAGTATTTATTGTTTTTCAACCCATATCGTTCCACCCCAACAGTCTCTATTCCTAGCTTTTTACAACCATCCTCCTTCAAATTACCTCTATATTTAAATAAAATAAAATACCTTCCTCTATCAGAGGCTTGCCAACCCAACTTCAGTCTACTTGGCTCGAATAATAAAGACGTGAGAATTCGGTGGAGCTGCAATGGATTACCGTAGCATAACGGACAGTTTAACCTTTTCACAACTCTTTAACAAGAATGGCGAATTAGTTCAGTAAAAAAATGGAGCCGTAAACGAGGCAAAGAGGCTTTTTCGTGGGAACAATAAAATTATTTGCAACAGAAATTTACTTTAATAAGAAATTAAAACTGTTCATTCTCACTTTGCCTCAACTTCAACGGTCACACAGCACTAATATTATATTAATTTAAAAAAAGTTGCGAAACTAAAGCTTTTTAGAATAAATTACATACAACATTGAGATTGAGATTGAAAAGTCATTAATTTCCCATCGACATAGAACTGACAATTATCACGCAATCACAATCCCATAATCAACGAATTATGCAATAATCCCACGAGGTCGAAAAACGCCATTTTATTCAACTGTGTACAAATCGATTAAATATACTTAACTTGAATTCCAATAGGCTAAATGCAAATAATTGAATTACGCAAAAGATGTAGTAGGTACTTATACTTAACTAACTAACTAATTTCGTCGATTTCTAAGTTTTCAAGTGAACCGACAGCAAGTGAAACATCAATTTGTAGTTAAAGATTGTATTTTCTCAATAGAAATTTACATTTTACTTTATTCAATAGCACTCACACTTTAGCACATCAAACTACTCCTAGGTATCATACTTTACTTTGAAACATAAATTTATGATCTTATTGTCATATCTTAGATGTCTCGATAAAAGAAAATCGATATACCTATTTCTCAAATAAATAAACGTTTTAGAGATGCAAGTATTTTTTGTAGGTACATATTCTGCAATAGACGCATTACAACGCCATATTATATGCTAACAGTAGTTCTGACCATCATTATGCGTATATGCGAGAGGTTGAATGCGATTGTTAGTCAGAAGGAACCGCTCAAAATCAGATGGGCCATCTGCTAATCTAATCACTTTTTCTCATAAAAATTGTAAGTTAAAAAATGTAGTGAGTATTTCATAGTAAAAATAAAGTCATGTTAGCAACTGAAATAGACATTTCCGTTCACTCTACAATCTACATAGCCACTGCAAATAACACTGTGTCAGTCAGTTGTAAGTTTGGAATAGAGGCATTTTGATACGACGTGTGAACGATCCCTATCTGCATTCTTCTCGGCTCTCAGGAGGTTAAGTACGGTCAAGGCAACTGTGTCATCTGATGGTGATATTTCTTTGTTATATCTAAAACGAATTGATTGGTTTATCATAGACGAATTAAAGATACTTTTTCAGCGATACGCCAGTTTTTATTCGAATATTATCATCATCATCAGCCCGTTTGCACCCACTGCTGGGTATAGGCCTCCTCTTTATTGCGCCACTCTTTCCAGTCCCTCGCGAGTGTCATCCACTCATTCCCAGCATTTGCAACAATGTCGTTTGACCAACGGGCGGGTGGTCTGCCTTTAGGTCTTTGAGCATCTTTTGGCCACCATTCTGTAGCCGCCTTCGTCCATCTCTCACCGTCCCTTCTCTTAGACCATCTACAACTCCCTTCTTAATGAATAATAATAATTATTTCTTCTTATTTTCGAATAGTATAGGTATAGTAATAATATAAACTTTGAGATTTGATGAGTGTTTAGATTAAGAGGAATCGCAAATGATACTATTGAGCCGACCCCACTTAGCCTGGGTGGAAGATGATGATGATGATGAAGATCTAAGTACAATATGCGGTGATTTTTGACGAGAGCAATTGTTAGGTCTCGAGTGTTAAATATTTTTTTTTTCATTCGATGTGTAAAATATAAAACTGCTACGTAGAGTATTTTTATACGTAAAAGCGCGTTGAGATCTTTTCTATGGAGAAATGACAGAATTCGAAATATTTAATCTGGGGTTTTATTATTTCTTGTAAAAAAATATATATCTGTGGTTGCGTATGTTGTATCTATTATTTCATTCATTGTTTCTTTTATCTCAGATTTATTTAATGTAGGTAGAGGTTTATGTACACACAACACAAGAAGAATGCATTACCTTATGCTTGCTGTTATTCAGAAGGTTCTGCTGCAGTCGATTTTGTAGAAATTTCTATGGGACCAATCTGGCAGTAGGTCCTTTTCAAATCGGCTCAATTATTATGATGAATTTATGCGATAACAAAAATTTAAAAAGAACAACCTAATTTTGACCCTCCTCATTTTTATATGAAGCCGGAGAAAGAATGGGTTGTTCAGAAGCTTCTGGTGCAGTAGAAATACAAGAGAATTTTCAAGAAAAATAATAGCATTTTACATTTAGGTGTCTCGACAGTATAGTCAAGCCAAGCTTTATTACATTGCATTGCAGTAATTATTTAAAAGTGGTCTGTATGGCAGTAATAGGTAATAACTGCTAACATCAAAATTGCTTGATGTTGTTTGTATTGCATGTCAGGAATTTCACGACTACGGAGATTGGAATCCATGTGTAATGTGTGTGCAATAACATTGTAACAACACTTGCACAGTGCATTATACAATAAAACAGGCGTTGCAGTACGAGCATGAAAATGAACATCAAATACAAAAATTAAGTTAAATTTAGTGAATCAGTATGGACTTCATTTACAACATTTCATCTTGGCCCGCACTTTTTGCCCAGAAGGGAAATCCCACTTCGAAATGTTATTTTCGTTTCGCCTATTTGTCTCTCTCTATCGTATGGATAAAAGATAAGACAGCAAAATACGTTACGTAGTAAGAGTTGTTGTCTCATCAATTTTCCATACAGAACAGAGAGACACGTGCTCACACGAAAACAACATTTGGTACATAGGCGAAATGTGGTAGCAAAACTCCGTCTTCGGGTACAGATAGAATTTTGACATTATAATACTCGTATATTCAAGTCTATCTTTCATACTGACAGTATTTAGAAGGTACAACTCATGAATTACAGACGGGTAACAACAACCGTATTTTAGTCAAAGAATATATTAATACAGATTAGATTATTACAGTTTTCAGAGCGTTAAATGGCGGCGAGCACGAGAATCTAACATTCAGCAAATTGGCGCCTAATGGCTCGTCGCTTGCGAATGCGTCTGTTATTCACTTATTACTCGTAAGCACACAAATTAGTACTTACAACCATCAATGATTTATGTGAATCGGTGCATATAGCTGTGTCAATTGGCCCTTACCTTTCTATTTGCGAGCGAACATTACGCGTTTCGTCTAAGGTCATTCTTAGCGTATCTACTAACCTACTCAAAACATTTTCGTCAGTCTGAAGATATCCATTACTAGAGTAGTCCACGATTCATTTACAGGAAGAAAGATTTTGGGCTTTTCCATTCAACCACTTCCCGCCGGCGTTCCTATGATCTACTAATCTAATAGTAGGCCGTAGGTTCTTCCTGCAAATGTAGTAAACTAGGTACTCAGGTTCTACTACTTTTATAAATTTTATGATTAGACCTTGAGTAGTGAAACTACTCCTACTCAGTATTTTTGTTTTTTAATTCTTTCTCAAAAATCCTTTTCACCCCACCAGCTCTGAAAGTGTGTTTTTGCTGTTTATTTTCTGACTGGAAAAGCCGTTTTTATCCGCTAGAGGATAAAGTAAATTTGAATTTAGAATATTGTGTTCAATAAGTTTGTGAATACACAACCTATTTACTTCTACCTCCATGGTGCCGACTTATCATACAACCTTTTTTATTTTGTTAAAAACTCGCACTCGTAACCTTCTTGGTGTATTTGTGAATTCAAAACACCATTAAACCTATTTACTTCTACCTGCATGGTGCCGAATTTATCATACAACCTTTTTAAATTTGATAATAACTCATACTCGGAACCTGCTTGGTGTGTTACTTTTAGTCGCGCCATGTTCTTTTTTGCATTAATAGTAATTTCCTCGCTGAGGTGGGATGAAAAGTTACGTGTTGCACTCGAGTGCAAAGATTTTTCACCTTGTGCTCTTTAATTCCTTCGCGAACGCTTAGGATTCTAACTTTTAAACCACTCGCTACGCTCGTGGTTAAACTTTAGAATCCTGCGCTTGCTCAGTCATCAAAATTGAGCACGCGGTTAAAAAGCAGCTTTGCACTCTTGTATAACAAATAACTATTGTTTGACCATCACTCAATACATAATCTAGAACCATAAATAAAACTTATACCTGCGTCTCGATTTAAAACAGTTGCACAAACAGCAAGTCTTGACCCACATTGGCGTTAATTTTAATTAAAATCCGTCTAAATTGGCTTTGGTTTGTACGAATATTGCGCGTTTTATCTAAGATTATTCTTTGTGATATCCATTAAGTAGACTATAAGGTCAAGAGCCGGAAGACGAAGCGCAAGAAGGCCCCCGATGGGTCGTCGACATTAGAAGGTCAAAGGAAGTCGGTAGATGGCCTCAAAATCCTTAATAAAAACTTATGGGATCTATGTAACTTAATGTATAGTATGTCTAGCAGTAGACTAGAATGATGCTTGTGCTGACGAAATATGGACGTGATGAATAGAACCCATGAAAAGAGGAGCCCATATTTATTGAGGAGCATAATAGTCTACAGAAAAAAACACATACTTACTGTAGGTACCTATTTAATATTTTGTATGCTTACATTTTTACCTGATACATTTGTAGATTCAAGTTGATCTTAATCATTTGAAAAGTAAACAATAGTAGAATTAGTAGAGTTACATAGCACATCAATGGTATAATCAAATAATCAGAAATAAACAAAACATGTTACTCATACTCATATTATTTATTGCAATTATTATGTTACATGGTGAGGTCTTAAAGTTAAAAATGGTAAATACATAATAGGCCCTAATGTTCAGGGCATAGCAATAATTGGAGTGGAAGCGGAGTCTGAAAAAATAGATAAATTAAAAGCTAGTCGGTATTTTTATATTATGAAGTCAATTAAATTATTATTATAACAAACAACAACAATCACTAACAATCAATAGTATCAGAAACTGATCGAGATTGATCAATCTCTAACGAGTTGGGCAATGTTGATCAATAGTTCACGGTGGGATGCTGGATCAATTTGTCTCTGACAGATGAGAGTTATACAAAGACTTATTATAGTTGCATAATCAGTAGTCAATCAATAACAATCAGCGTATCTCCGGCCTAGTTAATATAAAAATATGAATGCCGATGTCGCTAAGCTACGGGGCAATAGCAATAACACAAATCAAATTGTTTTTAATTCCAATTATTTTTTGAACAGTTTTAGTGGTAGGGGATTTGAGGCAGCTGAAACTTGTGTTCCTCCTAGATAAGTAGTCGAAAAGTCTATATGAACTATTCTGAGGTCACCACAATGATTCTTTCCCTTAAAATACCTATTAAGCCCCTTTTAGTAAATTTCTATTACTTTTTGTACCAAAGTAAAAGTCTTATCACTTCACTGCACGATTTTATAATGCTGTGTGACTAATATTGTTACACATAAAGTTCAAATCACTGTCACGTTTTGATTTTACCCTATCTAACCTTCTGTTTTTGCTCCAGTAGCGTTAACTATTCTAGATAAATTCAACCTTTCCGTTATAGACATAAAGCTTATCTTGGATTTAAACTGTTTTGCATGCGTAGAACCGTCACGTAGAACGATCGTGATTCCATGTATTGTGCACCGTTACGGTCGTATGATTACTTTCACAAAGAAAAAGCTAATTTGAAAAAAACATAGCGTTGACAAGATTTTTTTTTCTAGGAACCTCTGGCCATTGGATACAGTTTCTCAATCTGCTCTTGGTAAGATTTAAAACAGTAAGTATTTATTTTGTTTTTTTTTCTTATCGTGCCGATGCACGATGCTTTGTTCAATTTTATCTTGAAGAAATAAGTAGGTATACCTTACGTATGCCTTAAAACAATATTGTTTTATAAGTACCTACTAGAAACCAAAAAGTTTACGAAATGGAGAAGCGGAAGAATTCACCAAAGCGGTCACAATCACAAGTAGTTTCTATTCAAAAATATCTAAAATCTTATTTTCTTTTTTTTTTCTTCAGACCAAAGATGGGCTAAAGACTACCCTTTGGACCTCTTTGTCTAGTCCGTTGATTTCCTTTGTAATATTATCTGTCTACGTTTGTAATTCCGCAACGATCTAATCTTGTCATCAATCATCGGACGACCATTATAAACAACCGCTTCTAGCAATTTCTACCAATCTGTCATGGTTATAGTGCGGGCATCTGTACCTACTTACTGAGCTGTACAGTCAGCGATACAAGTAGAATAACAAATTCGGTTTTTCATTGTCCCTCTTCTCTGGATTTATCAAAGAAAACATCGGTTAGCTGACCCTGAAAAAAGGCTAAAAGGAAAGTATACTGTACCCCTTTTTGAGTTTTACTCGATCAGTTTGAAAGATTCGTTTTGCCTGTGTCTCTCTCTTTTGTATGGACAAATGATGAGACAACAATTCATTCTACGTTACGTATATTGTTATTGTAAACTGTAAAGTCGGCAGTGTAAAGGCCTGCGCCTTATGCTATGTTTCCATGCGTGCCGGGCAGCCCGGCAGGCTGCCTGGCAGGCTGCCTGGCGAGCTGCGTGGCATGCAGCCCGTCCCGGGCCAGCGAACATTCAAGCTGTTTACATGCTTGCCGTGCAGCCCGGCGAGCTGCCTGGCGAGCTGCGCGGCATGCAACCAGTGTTACCAGGTACACGGTAATTACCGTAGATGCACGGTATTTTTGGCTTAAACACGGTATACGGTAATGTTTCACTACCGTGTCATTTTCTAGGGTATTCTTAATTATGAATTACCTTGACAGTCAATATGTAAATAATTACGAAGTATTCCCCGATCATCAAAATACGTCTAAATGTAAAAGTATGCCCTTTGCCCTGCCCACTAGTTAAACAATCAGTGTATATGAAAATTGGTTGTAGGTATAATATATGAATGAATGAATCGCTTTCTCGCAACTCGCACCGTACTCTTTTTTTCTTTGATAGTTTTGTTGGTGTTTGATGTTTGGCAAGTGCGCAGTGCATTATTCAGCGAAACAATACTTTTAATTTCGACCATGTTGTAATTATTACGATACTCTGTGATTACGACTTTGTTACCTAACTAAACATGAAGACATTTGTTAAACAATAATTGACTCGTTGTCTTAGCAACAGTCACAGAGGTTTTATTCTAACTGATGCAACCTCAACAGTAATCTCCGATCGTAGCGACTTTTTTAGCAACGTCCACTCGTCACGAAAGCGTGAGAGAGACTGACTGACTGCCCGCCAGTTATGCCACGTGCCAAAGCAAAATATCTGGTGACAGACGGACAGATAGACAGACAGACAGTCAGACGGACTGACAGTGAAGTCTTAGTAACTATATTAACTATACTAATAGTATTATCGATTCTTTTTCTGTCATTTCGGGAAGGAACATAGCTTTTTGATTTTAATTGTTTTTCTGGTGTTATTTTGAGTTCTGTTGTGTAATTTTGGTGGTATTTTAACACAACTTGAGTATTTTAACATTACTTGAGGTCTTAGCTCAAAGTGTTAGCAATTAGAATTAAAGTGTATTATGTGATATTCTGATTTGATCGAAAATGTTTCAGATGGTTTTGGAATAAACGGCCATCTTTCTTCCAAAGCCAATTATGTAGGGCCGACTATGACAGAAGACTGACGATTTGACGGAAAAGTATTTTATCTATGTAATATATTATCATCATTCTCAAACTACTCGACACTGGCAAAATTGATCCGAAAAGGGCAGATGCCATTCATTAAGAAGAAGAAGAATAGTATTATCAAAAGTGGATCTAAATTAATATTTTTAGCCTTTATTAGGTATGTCTAAAGATGTTCATCTTAACATAGACTAAATCAGATTCCAAAAATCTGTATAAAAGTAGGGTAAAATCTGTAATCTGTAATACTACCCTAAATTCTGTATAAATACAGATAAATCTGTATGATTGGCAACACCAATTTGGCCCGCGCGCGTGTAAACAGTCACCGGGCGCCCGCACATTCATCAAAAACCGACACTCGCCCGGTTCGCGGCATTCACGTTCAGCGGGCGCGTTTACGGGCTCGGGCGTACCGTTTCCACGCGCGTGAATGTGAATGTGCACGTTGAATGTCGAGTTGAACGCACGCGTGGAAACGAGGCATTAGACAATTTAGTGCGCACATATTCTAGCTAGGTGATCAGTGAAACGCTGATGGACTGATGGTATGTATCACTGACATTTTTGACAGCGTTTCACTGTATCACATCGCTTAGAATGTGCGCAAGGCTTAAAAAAGGAGTGAGTACCGAGTTGACCATTGATATAGAAAAGAGGGAAAGACATAATGCCGACGCCACTTGTTAGAATGAGATAAAGATCCGGGTGCTAGGCATCCATAGCACACATACTTTGATTACATAGTAGATAATCGGCAAGAGGTGTTAATAAACGTATCGATTAGCAGTAGATTCGATTACCACGATAATCGATGACGCGGAACGATGCGTCTCGTGGAAATGTGAATTATTATACCCCCACAGATGTAACAGCTAGTGAAGCTACTAAGGAAGCTATTAGGTATGAAGGCACCTGATGAGTTATCGTCCTTAGTCTTGCAATAATCACATTAGGAAAAGAAGCTTATTTTTAAGCGACTTCAAAAAAAAAGGTTCTCAATTCAGTTAGTTTTTTTCATAACTTTTTTTTATAATTAACTTCGTCATTTATGAGCCGATTTGTTTTTTTTTATCTGAAACGTAATCTTCCAGTTTGGCCTTATACAAATTTCATCAAAATCGGTTCTGGAGTTTGACCATGAAGTTAGTTTCTCAAGTTAGTTATACTTTTATCATAAAGAAGAGACTTCGCTCGCATGCTGTAATTTGTTTTCATCGTAAACATGGCTTTTGAGAATTTATTTTCGAAAAATTCTTGTAAAATACACTGAAAATTCCGTTCTTTAATTACCTACACAGCATCTGTACCTATATAAATTCTTGAACAATTGATTCGACCTATAATAACGGATGCATCATCCTAGAGACAAAGATGAATTATATTCATGATCAATAATTTGATTCGTCGAAGGAAAGGTAGAAGGAAAGAGAGGAAGGGGAAGAGATAGCTACATAAGAAGATAAGAAGGCCAAGGAATAAGGAAGGCTACATGAGCCAAATAAAAGCATAGTTCGCCGTCATGTCGTATAAGGAGGTTGCCCTATAAAGAAATACCTGGAGAAAAATGCATACATTACTCCGACAAAAGCAAGAACAATGTGATTAGAAAATCAAAGTAGAAAATAGAAACCAAATGGACAAGATGATTGTAAACTCTCTATCTATAAAATCGTAGTAAAATTAAACTTAACATCGACATAAATATTCTTGCTGCGTCGATAAAAAGAAAGTGTTTTGATCTTTCTCTTAGGCCCGTATTCTGAAACAGTGCCTACGTGCTTAGGTCTGAGTCGAGCCTCAAGCACAGATTTTTGACACTTTTCAATGGAGAACTG
The DNA here is from genome assembly GCA_947578465.1 of Thera obeliscata. Classification (NCBI taxonomy): domain Eukaryota; kingdom Metazoa; phylum Arthropoda; class Insecta; order Lepidoptera; family Geometridae; genus Thera; species Thera obeliscata. Next base: position 11,793,591 of record OX387912.1, on the reverse strand, counting down.
ACATAAAATCTATGCTTGAGGCTCGACTCAGACTCAAGCGCTGTTTCGGAATACGGGCCTTAGAGTAAGAACTATCGTGCAACGCAATGCTCCATTCATTCATCAAAGTTCTAGCAAGCATCTTCTTACTAAAAGTATCGTAAGCGATTTACTGTTTATGCTCTGCTGTGCCTATGAACGCTAGTAATATTCCTCCCTCCTTGCGTCGATTTTGTCGATAAACTGGAATTTTATTGTTGATAAAAATATCAACAATAAAATTCCAAAATTTATACGAGGGCTTCCACTTATACAGATAACACACGTTTATACCAATAAAAATTAGGGATGCATTTCATTTCAACCTTTAAGGTCGAGTTTCTACAATACAAGCTTTAAAGCTGCCAAGACCTTTGTTTTCAGTTCCGTTATCCAAGTATCGATTCAAATAAGGTCAACGTTGTACTTCTTCTTCTTAATATTTCTTTGTATCTTCCTTCCTGCCCTTATCCCACTTTATGTGGGCACGGGTCGGTGCAACAACATGTTATGTTATATGGATTCTTTTTAGGGTTCCGTAGCCAAATGGCAAAAACGGAACCCTTATAGATTCGTCATGTCTGTCTGTCTGTCTGTCTGTCTGTCCGTCCGTATGTCACAGCCATTTTTCTCTGAAACCGTAAGAGCTAGACTGATGAAACTTGGCAAATAGATGTATTCTGTGAACCGCATTAAGATTTTTACACAAAAATAGAAAAAAACTATAAATTTTGGGGGTCCCCATACTTGAAACTGAAACTCAAAAAATTTTTTTTCATCAAACCCATACGTGTGGGGTATCTATGAATAGGTCTTCAAAAATGATGTTGAGGTTTCTAATATTGTTTTTTTCTAAACTGAATAGTTTGCGCGAGAGACACTTCCAAAGTGGAAAAAAGTTGGTCCCCCCCCTCTAACTTCTAAAATAAGTGACTGATAAAGCTAAAAAAAATATATGTTGTACATTACTATGGAAACTTCCAACGATATTTGGTTTGAACGAGATCTAGTCAGTAGTTTTTTTTTATACGTCATAAATCGTAAACCGCAATTTACCTTTCGACGAACTACTAGAACTTCTAGAACTCTATGTTATATTACTTACTGCTACGGAACCCTTCATGGGCGAGTCTGACTAGCACTTGGCCGCTTTTTTAACCAGTTTCTTCTAAGTATATTATTTCAAATGAAAGTTATTGATCTTTGTAGGTATAGATCTTTGTAACGCAAATAACAGGATAAACATAAACATTATCTCTATACCATAGTAATAAGCTAGTTTCAAAACAGCACTTAGACCAGCATGATTCATACTTCAATTTGCTTAGAAATTTACATATTAGCATTTGGATTTGAAATTACAATTCTATGTGCTTACATATCTTCTGTTTAGCATTGGTACACGAGATAAAGTACCTACCTTAGTATTGCTTGTAAAAACATATATTGTACAGGTTAGTACCTACCATTTTTAATTACTTATTTGAATAATAATTATCCATACCAGCTGCAGCGTTGTTCTTAGCTTTTTATCTGACTGCTCAGAAGGGGGCTACGTTTTTTACTTGCATGCTGTCATATCCACCTAAAAAAGGTGCAGTCTTGTTATGCAATCAGTACAGCGTCTGATCTAACGAAAGTTTCATCCTATAATTGCAGCGAACTTCTGTTTTGACTTTAGAAATTGACTTTATTCTGTAGTCACAAAGACCACTTCGAATAGTTTATTTTAATATCTCTGTCTAGGTATATGTACCTCGGTGAGATTATGTAAGTATTACATAGAAGTCTCTTTTAAAAATGAAAACTCGTATAATACGACTTGAAGTAGCTCGCAGCTTTTATGACGCCATTTGTGATTTGTATGCGCACGAGTGTTCGGTCAAAAAACTTGGTGACCCACTGACGGGTTCCGCAAATACGGAATGTCACGGCGAAAAGTGAATGAGACGGGTTCCGTTGGCGTTGGTTTGTTATATTGCAATGTTATTTTTGAAACCGAAGTTACTGATCTCGTAATTTTTAAACTAATGATACTTTTTAAGGGTCTTAGAGCATTTCATAAACATCCCCAAAATGTGCCAAGTTTTAAAAGTCACCATTCATTATACTTACTTAGTTTTTATATGTAAGGGTATATCATATTATGTTAGAGTATAAAATATAGTTTATTCTGTATTCTAAATTTAAAATTGAAATGATAAGGCTTGAGTGCAATATGAATTCGCAAATTATTTACCTTTAGACAATCGTAAATCGTTTTTGTATTCAGGATTAGATACCTACACTCATTTAGAAAGATCGAATTACCCCTAGTTTTATATTTTGTGCTAGGTAGTTGTTTTTCTGCTGTGCCATAACACAGCCAGCAAGTAAAGATGTTTTTTCTGTCATACCATACCATACCAGTGATGAATATTTTTTTTCTTATGTGCCACAACCATAGACTGCATAAACTCCTTGATGGGTTTCCATCCTCCTTGGCCACAAACAACATAAAATGGTCGACAGCTGGAATTGTTTTGTGTGTATTCCTAGGCTGGAAATGTTGATTCTGACAAGTTTCCTTTCGAAAAATCCGGTTTTTGGTATCGACATTCTATAGCATGAGTAACATCTCAGTAGGCGGTTGCGCAATTAGTCTCAGCAGCAGCTGTGTCTGAGTAATCTTTGGGAATGCCTAAATTTTATTATATTTATGGCTATGAGAGTATAATTATTGTTCTTTTACTTTTTAGTTATATGATAGCTTGTTTGATGCTTTAGCACATCCAGCTTTATAAATGTGGTTAGTATAGTTCAATTAAGTCCTTGGATAGGTATCTCGATGCCAAAGTCCCACGGGAACGTATGAAACCAAAGGTAAACCGGACGAAGCAAAGATGCCGTTGGACTAACAAGTAGGCGATTTTCATAGAAATTGCACACAATTTTTTCATTCTGTGTCTTATTTAAATAAAAAATAAATAAATATTGTAGAAATTTTACACAACACTATCTAGATTCAAACAAAGAAGAGCTTGTATGATGGGGACCAGATAGCTACATAAAATACTTGAATCCATGGTTTTTTTGTAAATACATTATACAATATAACAATCAGACCGAGAACAAATATCTATACCTAATCACCACACAAATATTTGCACTCGGTGGGGATCGAACCCTCGGCCTACGGTGCAGAAGGCAGGGTTACTACCAACTAAGATAAGAGGCCAGTCAAGTATTTAGGTACTTCATGTGTGAAAGCAAAATGATAGACTACGTTATTCAAGTCTCTGGTTTCACAAAAGTGGCTAAAATTGACCCTGATTTTCATAACGGTAACGAATGCGACTTATTTAAGTTTATCACTTTTTAAATGCACGTTTGAAACCGTGAGAAACACTGACAATACGAGAAAAAGCGTAAAATAATTTGATTGCCTCTATTGGGGTTAAACTAACAAAGTTTCCCCTTGAAATGGTTAATCTGTGGGTGGAACTGTGTAAGGTTTTGAGTAAAAAAAAAAACTACTGGAAACCTAACAAAATATTCAACTATAGAGTTATTAAATAAAAAACAGTTTTAAATCATATGAAAGGTATAGCTATGTAGGTGTAGGTTATTATGCCACAATAATTTGAGCCAGCGAAAATATAGCGAAGTAGGTAATAATCTTAATCTCAATGCATTTTTTGCAATAATGTAGCCGCAAATAAGTAATTTAAACATTACGTAATTTAACCATTAGGACATATACATACCAAGGCAAATGGTAATGTCACGGTACGATATTATGAACGCACTTGCTCTAAAACTCTGAAATTGCAGATAATATTTCATTTTATGACAAACTATCGAGCGTAAAGAAAGCGTCTACAACAGAGTGAAACAAATGCAATCACACAGAGTGGTGGCCAAGGGATAGAGAAACTCAGTAAGGTAGTAGATTTCGTATAGAGAAAAATATCTAATTATTGGATAAGACTTGCTAAGGTCGAAAATATCGAAAAAAGGCGTAAGAGAGAAGCTTGGATAGCCAGAATCATAAATTGCCTAAATTATCGATCCGTGAGAAGGAATGACAATGGAAAACCACATCATGAGACTTAAGAAATTGCGAGTTAAGTATCTAGCAAGTAATTGGTTCGTTCTTGACCTATAAGGGAGTACCTAGTAACCGGTAAATAATTCCGCATTACCAGCCATGTATTACATAGCAGCCTTCACAAGTACATGACTTTACCGATGAAAATTGCATGTTGTCACTGCATAGTTTGCTGCTCAGTCATGCGGGACAAATAACATGCTATCTACCACTGTCTTTATGCATAGGTATGGCTAAGGCAAGTGGTAACGACACGATAGTGACACAGTAGGTACAAAATGTGTCCCTCCTTGGTGACGCTACAAAATGTGTACATTGATGTACATTAGAAAATACTCTTGGGTTTACACTAAGTATACAGCAAAGAGGTTACGCAGCAAGTAGTTTAAACATTCTGTTCTATGGTAAGTATACAGAATTATACGCTTACAGATTATACTTTGAAGATGTATTGAACACCGTTACCATCTAAATATTCTCCAATTTGCTGTGGTGAGTAGCCATCAACACACAGCAAAACATGAAAATCAAAATCTTTCATGTTCTAAACTAAGAAATCGAGCATTGTCATAGCCGAAATAAAACTTAAAAGTGGAGTAAAAGATTAAACTTTGTAAGAAAACGCCACGCGTCAAGCATTCCAAAGTTGCGGGATATAAAGGCACGTCTCAAGCTATCAGGATCATGCGGAGTGCATAGGACCCGAGGGTCAGTGACCTGGCGCCAGCGCACATACCACCGGTATAAATAGCACGCGCCAGACACAGCCTGTGGATATGCAGGGAGTTTAGTGTTTACCTCATTTGGGTTGGACTGGCTAGACTAGCGATGCCTGTATTAGTCTTCGGTCTAAGTTATTACATACATAGAATTAAACCTTTTCTCTCAATTCTCTATTGCACTTGAAATTGTTAATAGTACTAAGGGATGCCAGTATGTGACTATGTGCACACGGTACCTACATAAAATTATTCGTCTTATTTCCTTTTATCATAATATTTGAACGTACCTATTTCTGACAACCCCCTTTGAAATCTTCGAAGAATCTTAAGTTACTTGGTACAAGATCTGAGGGATTTTAACCGTGTCTGTAGAACAAAGTAGGTTGTTTCTGTTTTGTAATTTTATCAGTCCACGATCTTGACATGCAAGTTATTCCAAGAGCCACCTTCGGCTTCACAAAGGCAGATCCCATACGTGTGGGTTATACCAATTCCCCATTACCATACAAAAGAGTTCTGCCCACTTGTGAATATTCCATCATGTGATAGATCAGAAAAACATTTATTTTCTAAGATACCAAATTATTATTATTCGGCTATTGTAATTCACATATTGATTCCTTCTAAAAACGCGACTGTCTTGCAGAATATTACAGTCCACTTTTATTTTGTGTCTTTATATCAATTTCTCCCCTCCTCAAGCTGTAGGACCAATGCGATGAAAGTGCGCTGTGGCTCTTTATCTTCTTCTTCCTGCCCCTATCCTACTTAATGTGGGGTCAGCACAGCACAATATGCCAAAATTTAAAAACCTATGACTGGTATAGTACGACATATTCACACATCAGACGAGCATCAGGCTTTCTAATGAGGTGAGGGTCTACACGTTGCTTCCGAAATGGTTACGATATAACAATAAGATAGTAATTGAGGACAGCAAGGTAATCATTTACCAGTTTGACAACTTCGTGAACTATTGGCAAACGTGTGGGCCATGGGCATTATGCAAATGATCACAAGTCATACCTACTATTACTTACCTACGAGTGATAGGTACTACCAACCTATCTAAAAATGATAAATATACCTACCAAAGTTGCCAAACGTTGGTTGAGGTTGGTTGATTGACAGATTTCGTACTTTTTTTTGTAGATAGAGACGATCGTGAACTGAACGGGCTAGTTTTTTTAAGCAATTTCTTGCTTCAATTTATAAATATGTAGCCACTCTGCTTGAACGGGACAGCCATATAATTGCAGCATAAAAATGCTAAAAAGGTACTCCGTGTAAATGTCAAGTAGGTATTCATATAGATTATAGGATAGGAGTTGAGACAGCTTCCAATCATCATAAAAGCACATACTATGGTCTCGAATTTGGTTCAAGTTCTAAATGAACTCATCTCAACCCACTAGAGACGTAAGTAAGGCACGAGACACTCGATAAATAAACAATAATGGCTAATGATGGATGGAATACCAGGGCAAGAATAAACAATAATCTTAAGAAAGAAATGAGTAAAAGAATGCGTAACACACACCGACAAAAGGAAGCACTCATCACTCATTGTTTCGTTGCGAATGTGGAAGCCTCAAGACAAACAATGCTCGGAATGGGGATCCCACGATTGAAATTAGCACCGATTTTCTTGAAAAACGTCTAGTTCAAGGCGAAAATTTGTAGCGACAAGATCATGTTGATGTTGTTTATTGACAGACTAATTGGAATCAACATAAGCGCAGTTCATTGTCCCGTAAATGATATCAGTTAAACTGGTTCTAAAGTAAAAACGTAGTGTTATGAACTCTGGGGGTCACGCATGATTTGAGTTAGGTAGTTAGGAGTCCACATAAACTAAAGTGCTAGTCCACAGTTGGACTTTGTTGGTAGGTAGGTACTAGGTACATTTCGCAGGACTCCCACCCTATGAAAGCAGTTTTGAGAGTTCTTACCTTACAAGGTTCAAAATTGAGATCAAAGCTAGTTATATGGTGTCCGAAATTGTGACTAAGTACTGCAGAAAAATATAGCCCACGTGGTCCGCTAGTCATGTACCTATTGATATGTTTCTAAAAATCCTCTATAAGAGTGTTATTTTTTTTAATAACCTTGAACCACCTCTCTAATTCCTAGTAAATAATAGCTGCTACCCACTGGCCAATCATTTGCAGCCATCAAAAATGACCTTCTAGTCTAAATTGTCAAAACATTATCAGCGCATCGAGCTCATAATTCAATTAAACCAGCACACTGACAGACTGACACGGTCATGTTGTAACAATGACAATGTGATGGATATGGAGAGATTGGGTGTGCCGGCGCAGTCGCGTCCGGTACTGACGCAACTGCTTTATGGTTCGACATCCCAAGCACAGATGAAATAAGCAAGTCCCATGGATTTTAGGTAGATTTATTGAATTCACTCAAGCCTTAGATAAGATTACTTAGGTGGCCACATAATGCCTTACTTAGCGTCAGACATTGCTTAAAGTTTGACCAGTCATTAGCTAGTGGTAAAAGATGGTAGTTGCTTATACACTGATTATCTTGTAAGTATGGGGGTTAGTGCTACATGTATGTCCCAATAAGTGTTACTTAGGGCTCTACGCTAGAGCCTGTAACTAAAATTATAACGACATAAGATTGTGTGACCTGATTAATAAACAAACACTACGAGTGTAGTAGCTGAATGCTGGCCTCATTTCCCTCATAATAGGTGTTTACAACTTGCGATAACAATCTAGTTTATGAAGCATTAATCTCACCTCGCGTTTGTTTGGTTTTGAGCCGATTGTTTCTGTTTCAGATGTTTTCAAAGCGTCGGTAGAATGTGTAAGCTGTGGCTGTGTGGGATGAGGTAGCATGTCTCAGTCGGCGCTCGGGTTGGGGCCGGGGGGAGAGCGGCGCTACTCCGTGCCCTCGAACCCACTGATGCACGATCCTCGCGGGATGCACGACCCTCGCGGGATGCACTCCGAGGATCTGCACGCCTGGTCCATTTACAGGTGAGGCATGATTAACCTGTAACTGGAATCTCTCTGCTGTTTTTATCTTCATTTTGCAAAAGGATCTTAGGAACCAAGCAGCTGTTCGTTGCCTGTTCTTGTAGGCTCGGTCGCGCGGAACTGGTTACAGACGCGCCGTTTCAAAGTGATCGTAGTGATATAAATGGAATAAACGATTTTGACTTTGACTTATACAGATATGGGGAGTGAAGAAGACGTGACGAGGACGTTTCCTCCTTAGACTTTGTTGGCATAACTTAAATAATATACAAGGTGACGCGTCTGCGCTACATCACTAGCAACTACCTAAGATGTTAGGTACTTCCATACAAACCCTGCCGAAGAGTCACTCGATCTAGATTTTAGATACGATACTTTTCTGTGCCTTTAAGCTTGCTGCTGAGGAATCTAGCGATCCTTTCTTAACTCATGGCCTTATACTAGAATGACTAATGACGAACGTTCTAGATTACTTAGTGAAAGGACACCAACGTAGACGTGACAAGACAGTATTGCGAAATACGCTACCTCAGAAAAAATAACATTAGCAGCCTACTAATCGATTTCATTGTTTCCAGGCAAAACCTTAACTCCGACTTCACTGACAGCGCACTAGGAAGCACCGACAAAAGTCCCCTGCCATATGGAAACTTCCAGCTAAGAGATACCACCGTGCAATCTATTCTGTCACATCCCAGATATGGCCCCAAGTAAGTTGCATATACTTTCTTCAGTCGAAAATACACAGGGTTTTGACGATAAAATCACGACACATATTCCATTTCTTGATGGTAACGCGCTAACCGCTTGGCGGCTGTTTGAAATTAGCCTAGCTAAATCGAATTCAAAGATGATATTCACAGAAGATGCTTTTGATTGATGATTAACCTACTATCCGATTCAACCTTATTCAACATTAATAGATCACAGAAGGTTCCAAATCATTAAATTTGTTATGATTTTGTATTTTTTTCTAGGTCTGCTCTCGGCTCAAACATGTACACATACCTCAAGTTCGGGCTGCCCCGAGTATTTCCACCGAACCACAATGGATCGCAGAGATCTGGCACACCCAAACCAAAAACTTCTATTGGAAGTGGAATGAAACCGGTACCTAGGTACAGTTTCGCTTAGATCTCTTTACCGTTATAAAATACCTACATAACAATTAAAACTTAGTTATATAGTAGGTACCTCAGTAAGGCTAAGGTATTTACTATTGATTTGCATTTATAAAAAAAGTGGTCTCGAAGAAAGAACTCAAATATATCTGGAAATTCATGCGAAGCAAGAGTCAAAACTTGGGTAGGCAAGAGTCAAGGCAAGTGACATTTCCACGGTGCTCAATTGTTAAATTTCAGAATACAAAGACAAAGCAGAGGCGTCCGTGAAACCTCGTCAGGTTACGATAGTTCCGACAACGAAACCACCACGAACAACAATTACAATAAGTACAGCCGCAAGTACCGCTCCGATCCGGACTTCAGGATGCAGAACGTACACCCATCATACCAGGTAGTATGTTTCCCAAGCTTTTCATCTTCATTTCATTATTTATCAACAGCTTTTAGTAGTAAAGCTCTTTGTGAGGGGCTCGTCCAGGAAGTACTACCATCATGCCTTAGGTTTGCAGCATTGCTGTGTTTCGGTACGAAGTGCATCGTACGGCACATTTCTGACGTGCGTGACCTGCGTACTTTGTTATAGGCGATGGTAACCACTAACATCAGGTGGACCACCCTTGTTCCATCAGCTAGTTGTATAAAAAATTGAAGAAATCTACTACTGGGAATTGCCAGCCCTATCATTTCCAGGAAGGATTTCGAGTCATTTTCATCCATCGTCTTCCTTCATTTCTTTCATCCATCGGCGCCTTCCAGTTCGTGGTCACAATTCAAAAACTTTTGAGTTACAGTAATCCATGTTCTACAATTACAATTTACTTTTCGTAATTCCAGCCAACAGGCGTGCCATTAGTAGCGATGCACCAGGCCGGCATCCGCGAACCTCATTGGACCAGCTCCAGAAACAAGTCCGTCAGTGAAGCCAACTTACTTGGCATCGATCCAAGGGATGCACGGCCACACCGGGCTCAGTACAGCAATAGAAGAAGCAGCGTCGCTGAATACGCCCCTGATGGAGACCATCAAAGGTAAACACTTTGCAGGACTCTTTTGGGTACAGGTAACCAGAACCACCGATGATGAACTATTAATGAAGGATTTATCGGTATATTCTCTTTCAATCAGGCTCTGTATAGCACCCACCATGTTCCCATCGCTATTTAGCTTGATTTGCATTTTGTACTTCTAGTTATTTGATGTCACCATCGCACCTTGGAGGCAGGATGTCTAAAGCCGGCAGCCATATGTCTATATCACATTCCCGAAAGCACTCCACGCTACGACCTGGTGATCACTTGGATGGATACACACATTCTGCATACATCTATCCTAATTACTATGTGAGTAGTAGAGTAGTCGCTCAAAATTATCATCAGCATCTAAATCTGAAATTCACTCATTGTTGAATTCCATTGGTTCATCTCTGACTATTTTGTTTCAGGTAAATAGTTTAGAAATAACGTCTCCAGAGAATAAGATGACGCTTCTAGTATCGGGATTGAGTTTTGAAGTGAAGTCAGGCGAGATTCTAGCCGTTTTGGCGACTTCACAGCAGGAGGCGACGGGTCTTTTGGATGTGTTAGCTGGTGTTCGAAAGGTGGGTCATTATAAAATAATTTACCTACTACTGTTAGCCGGTTTTGGGGATAGGACATCACCACTGAGACCGGACAACGAGACACAATGCGTAGATTATTGTTTTCCGTGCTATAAAGATAAACCGAGTTCTAACTGCATTCAACGGATAGTTTTCGCCTTATTATTAATACCTACTTTCGACAATCTTAAGAAGTGGTTTAGGCTACCTTTTCAGCGTTTCTTGTTTTGCGTTCAGACCTTCACATAGCCGTATGCTGGAACGAACTTACTAAACATTGTAAATTGCATAACTACACAGCATATTTATAGACACTTAATCAAATAGACGTGTGTTTTTTTCAGAAACTATCAGGCGACATAGTACTCAACGGCCAGCCAGTCGCGTCTTCCACTCTTCGGAAGATAGCGGCGTATGTCAGAAACGATACTAACCTCTGCCCATGGATGACGGTGGAACACACCCTGAGGTTTCACGCGGCGTTGCGGCGGCCCAGGAACAACCATAATCAAGTCAAAATGGATGATAGAGATCGGGTAATTTGGAAATCTACTTGAAGCTTTCGGGCAGTCCATGAACTCTGTCCACTGGTCAATTACTCTAACTTGCTCTATTTCCTTCAGATTTGCTTAACACACTTTCACTCATACAATTATGCATTGTATAAGTGCTAATCTTCTAAAACTATAGAAGGTCTAGAAATACCTGAAAATCTTGTTACAGATAAACCTTCTGGTAGAAGAATTAGGCTTAGAACAAGTACGTGACACAAACGTAAGCCGTCTAACTCGTTCCGAAATCCGTCGACTGAACGTTGCCTGTCAACTCTTGCTAGACATGGCCGTGCTTATCCTAGACCAGCCTACGAAAGAAATGGACATATTTGATACCTTCTTTTTGGTGGAGTATTTGAGGAATTGGGCCAGTTCCGGACGAGTTGTGATCATGTCGCTACACCCACCGACGTACGAGATCTTCGCTATGTTGACGAAGGTACTTCTGTTTTTTACCATACCTCTTCTTCTTCCTGCCCTTATCCCACTGTATGTGGGGTCGGCACAACATATCTTCCTCTTCCATTCTACTTTGTCAGCCGTAATCTCTGCATTCACTCCTCTCTTATCCATGTCATCTTCCACACAGTTCATCCATGTTTTCTTTGGTCTACCTCTGGTCACATATCCATTCTCATCACTCTCCTAGTCACATGACTTTCATCCCTCCTCATGACATGCCCGACAATTTTTTACCATACCATTAAGTTAATATTCAGATTTGGCTAAGGCTTTCATTTCATTAGCTTTGTAACGTTATTCTTAGAAGTTTCATCTTAAATTTGTAGATACATATTAGCAGTTATATGCAACCACATCGTATTGATATGCATCATAATAACCATTCGAATTAAACTGAAAGCCATTACTCGAGACCCTAGTATAGACTGCTAATAAAATTAGGTGTAAGTCAAGGGTAATTTTAGGGCCGATTCTTTACATGATTTACCAAAATGAATTAAGTAATCCGGAATTCATATTTCAGGTAGTACTTATTTCCGCCGGAAGAACAATGTTCAGCGGTTATAGGAGGGATATGCTGCCATATTTTGCATCAATAGATTATCCCTGTCCTGCCTTCAAGAACCCATCGGATTACTATTGTAAGTTATTTATATTTACGTAAAGACAGTTCTCATACGAGTGGTGAATTTATATCATTCAGCACGGGATGGGACTGGCTAGGGCCCAGTTTCCTTTGTTATTGGTAAAAGTAGGTAACATAGTTATTGCTGTACCTCCATTTCCTGCCGTCTTCAGCTGCCCGTTGTGCGTTTTAATATATTTGTCTTGTGTGTTTGTCAACGCTTTTATGTGAAATAAATATATTTTCTTTCTTTTCTTTCTACCTATATTATGTAGTCAGCTATCTGATTCCTAAAGTGCAAGATCTGCTTAGTTGGGGGCTAGATACTGTTGTGTGGAATGTCCACAATATTATTATTATCAAAGCAAAATTCTAATATTCAGAATAATGTGATAGCTAAGACCCAAAATGTGTATTTTTTGCAGTGGACTTAGTAACTCTAGACGACCTATCACCAGCGGCAATGCAAGAGTCATCAGGTCGGATCGAGGCGTTAGCGGGGGTGTTCGCAGGAGCACAATCACCCCCAGAGCCACCGCCGCCTGTGCCTTTACCAGCCCCGGTCAACAGACCCAATGCTTTTGTACAAGCATTCGCGCTCATTGAGTGAGTACCATGCGATAATGCTTATTGCAGTTGGACGGTTACTAAGTAAATTGCCTTTAGTGTTGTCGCCTTTTACTGTGTGATAGACATGAGTATGAAAGGAGTGAATACTGAGATGACGAATAAGAAAAGAGTGTGGAATAATATAAGTTCTAACTACTTGAGAAACCGACTTCATGGCATAACTGCTAACTGCTAAACTGGTTTTGGTGATTTTTTCTATGATGGGACCAATCTATAGCGTAGGATAAGGGCAGGAAGATAATTAAAATGCTAAAAACACGCCTCTTTCTAAAGCTAGGGAAGTCCGCTTTTCGTAAATCGTCGATAAAGACAGTGAAAAGAGAGCAAACAAAGACGATATAAAAGAGCTTGGCGTGAGTAACTGACATACAACGCTCAGCTTGTATCGACTTTAAAGTTGGTGGGCGTGTTCTATAAGACAAGTGGAAAGGATTTTTGGAAACTCAACCTATAGCAGCGGAAGTTGAAGTTTGTATGGAAAAGTTTATTGCAAATGAATGCCGGATTCCACAGTTGAATATAAATTATTGTTTTTCTTCCAGGAAAAGTCTGGTATTCTCTCAAATGACGACTCTATCGAACGTGATCGTGCGTGTGTTGATCGCCGCTATAATGTCTCTAGTCACTGGGACTATCTTCTGGGACCTGCCTTCTACAGATGCTAAGGTAATTAGAAAAAAATAACACTATTATTCTGAATGTATTGCTGCTATTGTATGGCTGTCTCGCTCAAAAACTGGATGGGTATACGCGTAACCACACAAATGCCGCTATTTTGTGTGTGTGTGGGTTTTACAAACGCCTGAAGAATATTAGCCCAGATTTTATAGATAGGTATACCTAATATTGACAAGTTTTTTTCTGCCGTATAATTGTTTGCTTAATTAAGTGATACTACTACATTTCCATTCCATGTTTTATGCAAATTAATGAAATGAAAAGCATTTTCAGCCAATTGTGCTTTTTACTTAGCTTAAGCATGTTTGAACTTATGTTACAGCTAACACAGAACGACCGCATTGGTTTCCACTACACAGTGATGTGTTTTACTGTATGGCCTATTCTTCTGTGGCTGAGCGCGAGAGAAGCTGCCTCTATGAGAACACATGTTGAACGGGACATTGCTGTGGGACTTTACTCTAGAACTGTGTTTATTTTGTTTGATGTAAGAATTTTGAATTAATTTATGTTGCTCAGTTTTCTGATTATACTATAGTCTTCAAAATAACTAACTCAACGGGAATTTGACATAATTATAGAAAAATATATTGGATATAGACGGATGGTTCTAAAAGATGAGAGGAGCCATTTGTAATGTAGATCTCTGACGAAGTACATAATATATGTGATACTAAAGTAAACAGGCCTTTGCATCTATTGTAGATGATTTATATAGAGTCCGGGGCAACTGGTGATTACAAGCCCTACTTGCGGGACGCAATAGTGCCTGGGACAGGATTTGAGATGGAATAGGCTTGCCCAGCACTTATACCATCCTGACAGCTCAGTCGGCCTGATCCACAGGAAAGACATGGTCAATACGTGTGGAGCTGAATAAGCGGGTTTTCTCACGATGTTTTCCTTCACCGTTAGTACATAATTTTTTTGACAGAAAAAAATATTGGTACACGATTGATGAGATGTGGTACTAACAGTATTTTAATAAAAGATATTCCATATTGACCAGTTTATTTATTTTCAGCAATTTCTAGAAGTATGGTCGTCCGTACTAACATGGCTCGCATACCTGGTGCCGAGTTATGCGATGTCAGGGCTGTACGCTCAGTCGACGGCGTCTTTTGACGGCTTTTATTTGTATTTAGGTGAGTGCAATATACTAATAAGGTAAAAACTATCCATTGAATACAGTAAGAAGCCTGTTTATCTTTATAACAAGGAAAACAATACCTAATCCACGCATTACGACGCCATCTTTTTATTCCCCCCGTCTAGTGATTTGTCTCCTTGGTCGGTCCCAGTAGTGATGTCCTATTCCCAAAACCGGCTAAAAATAATTATTTGAAGACACACCTACAAACTTAGATCAATTCAAATTCAACAAAAAACTTTATTTCAATATCTTTAAAACACAAAAATCAATTCACGAAATTGGGAAAAGTGAATTGAAAGTGGAATTCGATCAAGTAACGCATGGCTGTTATCCAATGGCTATGGATTCCCTAAAGAAACTACGGCAACCAAACTACAAATATTTCTAAATCACCTTAATATTTTTCAATGGAAATCTAGACCATACACCCTTACCGCTTATTTTTTACAAAACTGTTTAGTTTAGAAGTCCCAATGCTAATTAATAAACCCAATGTTAATTTTGCAGGATTTACAGTCCTCTACCTAATCAGCATACAAATGCTATGCCGCGCCACAATCTTCATAATCCCCATGGAGAAAACCGCTGCTTTAATCTCAGGGTTCTGCCTCCTTCTCAGCACCTTGGTGAACGGAGCCATGCTCCACCAACAAGACTTGCCTAAATATGTTAGGTGGCTAGAGTATGTCTCACCATCTCGATGGCTGATGCCAGAAGTGCTAAGGATGGAACTGAGTGAGATCGCACTGAGAAGCAGTATTAGTAAAGAAATGAGGTGCACTAACAAACAGGTGGGTAGTTGAAAATTTAAACCTATTATAACCTCAAAAGCTAAATTTCAAATAAATATGTTTAGCCTCAAGTCAAGATTAGTTCCGAAACCAATGACTTTACTTACTGAAATCTCAATAAATTCAGAATTGTTTTAAATATGATTTAACTATTCACAACACGTCTTTCAAATTAGGGCCATGAGCACAAACTGATTGGACCACCTCTGTAAGGTCCCTAACACATACAAAGAATAATAATAGAACCACCAGTTCAGCATTTTCACTCTAGATTGTCGATTTTGAGATATATGTCTTCTTTAATTAATTATTTTTGTCCCACAGAGGCCGTACCAAGACATAATAGTCCAATCTCCCTGCCCACCGCCCAACGGAACTCAAGTACTCTCCAATTTCAAATACCTCAGAGCCGACCAGATCTGGGAGTGGAATGAGGAAACATTTCTCATCGCCTTGGCTATTTTCTACGCGGTATTCGCTCTAGTTGGTATGGTCGCGTTTGTGGCAGATTGTAGTAAGTATGTGAAGAGGAAAGATAGGACGTCTAGGAAGGGACATAAAGTTACTGCCAGTACACCTTGACACCACAAGAGCCTTTAAGATTTGAGACTTTCATTCGGAGTGGTTTTTAGGAAATTTTGTGTCAGTTGATTTTTCCAGGGAAAATCAAAGAGTATTAAAATTAAAAATTCCTACGTAATAGTAGGACCATGATCTACATAATACATAGTAGGTAAATCATAGGCTATGTTAACATAGCGTGGCTGACTGAGGAAACTTAAGCGCCACTAGTCTGGTCTAACCTATCACCGATGACCTAAAAATAGTATAGCTAATAATAAACTAATCAGAAATTGATTTACCTGTAGGTACTAGCGACATCTATCATTATTTATCCGTAACTTTGCTAATCTCATCTTATTATTATCTCGTCAATATATTATTAAAATAATTCTTATAAAAATGTACAAAATGTCATAATAACTTATAACTTAATTAGTTTCATTTATAATCATAGAAAATAAGATAAAATCTATTATACTTACATTGTGCTAGCGACAAATTTTCCGTCCTACATAATAATATTATTTTCTTTAGATTAATAATTTTGTTTACTGAAATTCAATGCAATGGTGCAAAGTAATATAATTTAGGAATAAAAATATGGTGCGTCTATATTTAAGTGCGTATTTTTTTTATTTTAGGAAGCTTTTTCGAATATTCAAGCTTCCGTGAATCTTGAAAATTGTATAATACCTTTCGATTTTGTATCTTTTTCTTCTATCGCTTTTAATCTCATTTTTTGATGGCATTTCTTTCATGAGACTTCAAGAATCTGTCAAGTATTATATTTCTGCAAACCGCACTTTTTCTTAACACTGCCTCAATTAATGCTCATTTCGGATTAAAATGTTCAAAATTACGGTTATTAATCAAAAATAACGTTAATAATATTTAATCATAAGTTAGTAATTAAAGTGGAGCCATATCACTTATTGTTAAACAACTATAGTTATAAGTTACCCTATTTTACGAATAATTGTAATAGATGAATAAAACATATTGATTAAAATTGGTTTTTATTTCATGATTTCTAACGTTTCAAGAATAAATTATTCAATAAATTAATTAACAAGTAATGTAACACATTGCAACGAAATATTAACAGCTAAATTTAAACATAACTTTCAAAGGGTTTCCGCCAAATCCCATAGAAAAAAACCCCAGTCCCGGCGCAAAAGAATTGTATCTCAGATTTTAGATAATTATTAGTAGAAACAATATCAGGTGTCGCTATTTCCTGATTTCGTGGCTAACATGTTTTTTTTACCCAGAGAAGTTTCATAGACGCTACATGCAAAAATGACACTTTTTAGGAAAAACTTCGTGTAACTGTGCTAGTTGACATTGAATTGGCAAAAATTAATAAAACACATAATATAAACACATTATCACTTATGTAATATAATGTACCTATACCTATTATTTCATTTTTTGAAAAACTTTATATTACTGTTTAATTCACTCATTTACGACACACACGTGTGGATAATTGCAAAAAATGAATATAATAGGTAGATATGTAAAGTCCGTATAATAAAAAAAAAATTAAAAAAAATGCGTACGCACTGATATGTATAGCCTGCATCATACTTATATACATTTTGTAGTTATATTTATTTTATAAGGAAAATAATCGCCTTTAAAAGCTGCCTTTAGTAATCGGGGTGACTATGTTTCTCCCTTTAACAAATTGAGTGGGAGCGAGAGCGCGCTCACTCACGTCACAAGCCCTTATTGAATTCTGAGAAACGATAATGAAAACCTATTGTAATATTAATAATATAACAGAGAAAAGTTAAACCCCGATTACTAAAGGCAGTATTCTTTTTCTTATAAAATAAAGATAACTACAAAATGTATATAAGTAGTATGATGCAGGCTATACATATCAGTGTGTACGCATATGTACCTATTATATCATTTTTTGCAATTATCCACTTGTTTATGTTGTTAACGAGTGAATTAGTACAGTAAAATGAAGTTTTTCAAAAAACTGGCATAATAGGTATAGGTACATTATATGTGATAATGTGTTTATATTATGTGTTTTATTCATTTTTTGCCAATTCAATGTCAATTAGCAAAGTAACATGAAGTTTTTCCTAAAAAGTGTCATTTTTGCATGTAGCGCCTATGAAACTTCTCTGGGTAAAAAACACATGTTAGCCACGAAATCAGGAAATAGCGACAACTAATATTGTTTCTACTAATGATTATCTAAAATCTGAGATACAATTC
Organism: Thera obeliscata; assembly: GCA_947578465.1. Taxonomy (NCBI): domain Eukaryota; kingdom Metazoa; phylum Arthropoda; class Insecta; order Lepidoptera; family Geometridae; genus Thera; species Thera obeliscata. The sequence continues at coordinate 11,775,340 of OX387912.1, read as the reverse complement.
TTTTGCGCCGGGACTGGGGCAATTTTGGCGGAAACCCTTTCCATTAACAAATTTGTAAAACACTATGACTACACAAAATATCGAATTTCTTTAGCCAAGGTAAAATCTACACTACAGCTTTTCTACTCGTAACTATAATAAAGACATTACTATTACAAGAGCGACCATACACTGCGTTTTTTAACTGTGATGCAAATGCTTTGGTAATGTTAGATCTAAATGTAAATATACTGTCCTTATCGAAGAGAAAGAAATAACCTCAGCTTCAAAAAGACGCAGTGTGCTTTATCACGGACGGATTTAACCTTATTGTAAAACTTTCGCATCAATCAAAATTCGTCGTTTACATAGCCTTTTAAAATCTATCATTCTTGCCTTCACATTCCACATTAAAGCATTTTATTAGAGGGTAGCAAGTTGGTAGTAAAACAAGGATGACGTAGGTAAATATCATTCATGCATCCTTCTTCTTACTATTACTAGTTTGATTTTCTAAATATTGAATGGAATAGGTAAGTGGTACTTTGGAATGTAGATTTTTGGTAGATAGAATTAGGTGTTACCTAATGCCTTCTAATATTTGTATTTAACTGGCCGAAGCGTATCTTAGGCCAGGTCTTGTAGTGTTCTGTGTTGATGTAAATATTTTAATCTCACATAATGCCTTCTAATATTTGTATTTAACTGGCCGAAGCGTATCTTAGGCCAGGTCTTGTAGTGTTCTGTGTTGATGTAAATATTTTAATCACACTGAACAAGAACATTCTAAACTTACAAGCCAACACATTGAATAACATTTAATTTGATTCAACTTCTCTACTTTACCGAATTCATAAATCCAGCCAGTGTTCTATACAGTCCACTATGCATGCCTTTTTAGCTAACGAGGTCTTGTCAATATTTTAACAGTTAACAATTTAAGATTAATTTTCTCCTTATATCTGACGAATTATTTTTGACAATATTATTAGCTGGAATGAAACAGTTCATGGTACCTTTTACAAATCTCGCAAATGCACGGCGTGATCTTGTGCTTGACCGTTCTTAGTCTTTCTCTGGGCTTGTCCAGGTCTTCCTCTATGTACCGAGACTCGAGGATCAACTTCTGGAGCCTTTCTTCATTGGGAAGGGTTAGCTTGTCGTTGTAGAGTGATCTGAAATTATACTTATATTTCAAACAGGTACATTTTGATAACCCTCCCAAATAAAGAAATGAGTTTGACAACATAAAGGCGACCAAACACCAAAACAAAAGCGGTAGCGGTAAACTTAGTAGTTGGAGTAACATCACACCGAAATTTCACTGCTATTTATATTTTTTAAAAGGATCATCTCCAAAAAAGCGGTAGGAACGAAGCCGTAGTTTACTGCCTGTTCTTCTAGGCTTGGTCGCGTGGAACTGGCACCTGAACTCAAGCTTTAAGACGTTTCAAAGTGATCTTTGCGATTCAACTGAAAAATTAAAGCTAAAAAAATCATCATCCGCACTTGGTGTGCGAACTGGTCTCCACAAGTAAGCCGCTGCTGGTGGACACCTTTTAGCGTGACACTTGACACGCGTTGCTCGAACTTTTTTAGGTTCTACGACACGCCGGTTTCTTCACGATGTTTTCCTTAACCGTTTGAGAGTACTGGCATAGTGCACATAATATTTTCGACATTAATACACGACTGGATTTGAACCCACGATCTTAGGGTCACAGCGTAAAGCTAACAAATACTATTCCACCTCGTATCATCATCACTGTTCCGATCCGATGCGAGGTTGTGTATCCAGGCCGTTTCGTTCACCTCCACGTTGTACACATTGTACTCTGGTCTCCTGGGCACTCGGGGAGAGGAACGACGGGATTTCTTGGGTTTTGGAAAAGGGCTGGGAACGAAAGGGATGATTGGTTATTTTTATTCAGAAGTTACGGCTAGTAGCAGTGCGGCGCTGCTTTGTAAATCGATATAAATAGTTCAATCGCAAATGTGTCGCACCTTCTTTTTGTTCAAGTTTCATGACTGACAGGGTAGGTACTATTGACTGAATGTAAATTTTACTACCACGTAATTTAAGTAGAGATTGGTTTAGGGCGACCCAACCTCTACTTCAACTGTACACCAAGAGCAGATCACAGGTATAGATAGTGCAATCCACGAAGGCGCGCCCCACTATTCCTCCTAACCGTTTATAGTATATGGTGTGCAAGCTTCCGTCAATGTTTGAGTGTTATCGGTACACACTAATTACCTATGAGTGCACACGCACACTACAATGAATAGACTACGGTTCGCGACTGCCGCTCTGAGCTAACTCCCCGCACCCCGCGAGGGGCGCGACTTCGTGAATTGCACTATCTATACACTTCAACAATTTAATGTACGGTTGTAAGCAATGTACTGTAAAGCAAAATACTGCACATCGGCTTTTCAGCTTTGTAGAGCTTCTCTTTCTGACGCACACTACGCTCTATGAAGCCGAAATTAGCCGATGTGCAATATTTGTTGCCTACTACTATAAAATCTTTATAACCTGTGTAACAAATAAAGAATTGAATTCAGTTAAATTTAACGACAAAAGTAGATTAGTAAACAATAAAAAAAAAGGATACTGAATAGCTGAAAATTACAGCTATTCTAAGTATCCTTTTTTACTGGATTTTTCTGGTCAATCGAGTAGCGATGCAATTTCCATTTTATCACAAAAAACTCTACTCTTACTTTGATTTCTAGTACTTTCGGAGCACATAGCCGTAAACCATTTTTTCTAACATAGTAATTTAAGGAAAGGTTGAAGGGAAACGGGGAAGAGGAAGGCCAAGAATTAGTTACATGAGCCAGATAAAAGAAAAAGTCACTGTCATGTCGTATAAGGGAGTCAAGGAGGCCGCATTCGAAAGACTTAATTGGAGAAAACTGCATCAAACCCCGACAAGAGCTAAGCTCTTAAATTTAAGAAGTAGAAGAATTTAAGTAGGACTTGAAGTTAAAACATACCTGGGGCATTTACAAGCGACGTTCAGCTCTGGTTCTACAGGAGTGAGACTGCAGCATGACCTCGACCCGGCCGACCTTGACCTCGACCTTGACCTTGTGGCTGACGGCGGCCTCTTGTGGTTACTGTAGCATTTGTTCCTGAAAACAGTTTAATCCATTGAAAGCTGGCATCATACTGAGAAATTAAAAATCCTGATATTTTCAATTTCTCTACGTCGTCGTATTATTATAAATAAATAAATAAATATTGCAGTCAATCCACACAACACTATCTAGCCCCAAAATAAGCAGAGCTTGTAATATGGGAACCAGATAGGTGGTATAATACTTAAATCCTTTTTTTTTTAATATATACTAAGAATCCAATTAAAAAAAAAACCAGACAGAGAACACATTTCACCAACACAAACATTTGTTCTCGGTGGGGATCGAACCCACGACCTAGGCGCAGAAGGCACACCTACTACCAACTGAGCTGAGAGGCCAGTTAAGTTCGTTCGTTTGTTTCAGGGTACGAGTGGTTTCTATCTCGAATTCAAGTAATTTCCGAGAATTGTAAAACAGTGAAGTATCAGCTGAAAAATAAACATTACATAATCTATACTAATATTATAAAGCTGAAGAGTTTGTTTGGTTGAACGCGCTAATCTCGGGAACCGCTGAACCAAATTGAAAAAATATTTTTGTGTTGGATAGTCCATTTATCGAGGAAGGCATCACGCTACGATACGACTAATAGGAACAGCATCATGGGGGGATGGAGTCGCTCGCGTCCGTAGGTACACCACCTTTTAAAGGCTTACCCTACACGTGTCCCCCGGGTGGTGCTAAACGAGTGACACTGCCGGAATCTGAGGTGATGTTCCGGCGGGTTCACCATCATGCTGCATAGGCATGATGGTGGATAGCAATGACCTCCCACGTGTTCGTGCCGTGCGTGGAGACCCGTACGGGGGGATGAAGGAGTCCTGGAGGTTGAGGAGGTAGCGAGCCGGCTGTAGATGCTTGCTACCGACAACACGCCTCTTTGGTCCGGATTTCTCCTCAAACGGGCGGTCGTAACCTAGCCAGTTACGATCAATCGGCTGTGACGCCCCGTCTGAGGGTCGTTAGGCGAGGGTCCCAAACTGGGGGAGGACAGACGGCGAGGCGCGGGACCAGAGGGATAGTTACCCCCTGAATTCTTCGCAGCGTTTAGTCTCGTCCGTTCACCAGGGCGTGGGCCCTATATCCAAAAGATATCTCCGGCGATCACGTGCTGAGCATGTGACGTCCCCTACTGAGGACTCCGTGGCGGGTAGAGAGTCTCGAGGATGAATTTTGAAAAACCTTTGTAATGGCTTCTAATAAGAACAACTACACTACCTCAGCTGCTAATGCGCTACCCAAGGGACAGGGGTCTTCGGACGCCTCGATCCCGTCTACCTCCAAGGCTGGGCCCTCGGGCACGCCAAGGAACCCCTCCGCGCCCAAGAACGCGCCTATTCCTCGCAGAGCTGCGCCTTCGACAAAGCATAGTGCGAACCCGGCAGCATCAACGGGCGTATCGAGTCACTCTGCGCCCACGCATGCGCCGAATTCGCGCGAAGCTACGTCCCTGGCTGCGCACAGCGAGAATGTGGCTGCTCCTACGGGCACCCCATCCACCTCCCACAAATATAACCCCCCAGTGCCCACGGTCGCGCTCCTAGGAGCTTCCTCCAGTGACACTATTGAGATGTCGACCCTGAAGGCCGCCCTCTCAGAAGGACCACCCGAACCAATTTGGACCATGGTTTCCCCTCGTAGGAAATCAAGGAACAAAAAAGGCCAGCGTGCACAGGCGAGAGCCCAGGCACAAATGACGACGGGCCAGGCTGAGGACGCAGTGCACCGACCCCTTCCAAAGGGAGCTCAGCCCTCGACAGAAGTAAGCACTGCCTCCGGTAGTGCCGAAAAAGTCCAGGCGCAGGCAGTGCCTCCGGCAAAGCCAGCGACTAGCGGAGACAGCCAAACCCGTCGCCATTCCAAGCCTAGAGGCAAACGCGCAGGCAGGCAGGCTGCAGGTCGTAAGACCAACACTACCCCCCCTGCTCCACCGACCGCTGGCAAAAGATCCCGGCCTGACGACACAACCACGCCTACCGGTGACGGCAAGCGTGCAAAGGCGGGACCCAGCCAACCAAAGGTCAGCTACGCAGCGGCCTTCAAGGCCAATGACTTATGCGTAGCAGTCATGACTGAACCTTTCTACGACCTAACAGCGGAACAAGCCGAGGATCTCAAGGTGTGCCTTGAGACCAAATTGGAGGAAGACATCCTCAACCCGGCTACCGCTGACCACATGGCCACTATCGAATACCGCGGCAAAGCACACTTCGGCGAAGGCGTGATAAAGTTCTGGGGTGCGGACGACGCCGCGCTAGAGTGGCTCCGCCAAGCGGTAATCGAATCGAGATCGCATTGCTGGATCGACGCTAGTGGTCCGACCACAATCGGAGATTCAGCGACGCATCCTTTGTGGGCTTCTCGTCCGCACGCTCACCAAGGATATCAACAACATCCGACAGATTCTCACCATGTATAACGGTAAGACTGTCAACGTCAAATCCTGGGTGCTCGTAAAAGCGGAGAAGCAGACGGAGACTGAGACGCCTGGCGTCTATCTGCTGCTTCGCGTACCCGAATCTGACGTGGAAAAACTTAAAAACCAAGAGCGGCGCCTCAAGTGGATGTTCGGCAACATCTACCTCCGGATCCTGGAAACAGGTTCCGCAGCGTCCACTGCAAAAGGTGCCGCCTCCACCCCTGCCCTACCTAAACCAACCCCCTCCGCACCTGACTGCGACAACGCGGACCCATCAGAGTGCCGAACAGACGAGATGGAAGTGGGCGTCGATCCTCCATCGACGCCTAAGCCAGACGAGGACAACTTTCTGGATGTCGAGGGGAGTGAGGCTAGCGACAGCTGCCTTAACTCCTCTCCACTCCGGGCCTCGTAACCCCATCCCTTGCATCCAAACCAACCTCCAGCACAGCCTCGCTGCGTCGGCTTCTCTGCGCAGAGTGCTGGAGGAAAACCCCAATACCACTGCCTTCATCCAAGAGCCGTGGATTAGAAAGGGCAAAATCTGTGGCCTGCTTAATACCGGTGGAAAACTTCTCCTGGACACCACGGTAAGCAATCCCAGAACCTGCATAATTACTCCAAAGTTTATGCAATCTACACTAATTACCCAACTCTGTTCTAGAGACCTAACAGCTATTAGGACCCAAGCAGGACCAAACCACCAACCCCACGACACAGTCCTAGCGTCCGTCTACCTACCGAGCGACGAGGACATACCACCACCTGAGTTGGTGTCACTAGTGGAGTACTGCGAGAAGGAAAAACTAGAACTCATCATCTGCACCGACTCCAACGCGCACCACACCCTGTGGAGCTGCGACACGAACAACTCTCGAGGAGAAGAACTGGTAAACTTTTTATTCTCTACAAACCTACTAATTATTAACCAGGGTTCGGAACCGACATTTGTCAATAGACGAGCACAAACCATAATTGACCTCACTCTAAGTACAGAAAAGGTGTCGCGCTACATTACGGAATGGCGCGTCTCGGACGAAGCGTCGTGCTCGGACCATAGATGGATTCGTTTTGATCTAAATATGACCCTGCAGACGCCAAGCCCAAGGCGCGCTCCCCGCAAGACTGACAGGCCCAAGTTCGTGAAACTGGTCCAATCAGCGCTGGCCACCGAGAGCCCTGCTCCAAACTTCTTAGAGCTAAACGAGATTGACCTCTACACCAATAAACTCACCCATATTCTAACCCACAGCTACGAACAATCGTGTCCCCTCACGACACCGCAAGAGGGGACCAACCAACACTGGTGGTGTCCTGAGCTGCAAAGACTACGATGCAAACTAAGGACACTTTTTAATAGAGCAATTAACACTCGAAACCCCCACGATTGGGTGAAATACCAAACTACCAAAACCACATACAAGAAACGTATACGCCTTAGGCAACAGGAATGCTGGAAACGTTTTTGTACCAACATAGATAAAACCAGTCAGGCTTTCAAAGTAAAAGGGATACTATCCAGTGACCCAGCACGTACGGTTGGATATCTCAAAAAACCTGACAACACATTCACTAAAACCGACGCTGAGACCAGCGAAATACTTCTCCAAACTCACTTCCCAGGGTGTCTAATAACGGACACGCACGAATGGCAAGTACACAGCGTACGCGCAACCAGTGACCAAGACTGGACCACAGCCCAGAATCTGATCAACCGGGAGAAGGTTCTCTGGGCTATCAACAGCTTCCTTCCCTTCAAGTCGCCAGGCCTGGACGGAATATTCCCAGGCCTCCTTAGATGGAGTGGCGACCAACTAGTTGATTATCTAGTAAACATTTTTAGGGGCTGTATCGCACACCGATACATACCCCAGAAATGGAGAGAAGTGAAGGTAATATTCTTACCAAAACCAGGAAGGAGCGACTACACAATGGCGAAATCATTCCGCCCCATTAGTCTAACATCGTTCCTCCTCAAAACCCTAGAAAGGATATGCGACCAGGAAATTAGAGGTAACACTCTCCTGCGCCAGCCGCTCCACTCACACCAACACGCCTACAGCCCAGGCAAATCCACAGAATCCGCCCTCCATAGCGTAGTCTCGAGAATCGGAGACGGATTGACAACAAAACAACCAACCTTAGGTGCCTTCATAGACATAGAAGGGGCCTTTGACAAAACTACCTTCACTAGCATAGATCTAGCATTGGCAAGATACGGTGTCGCGCCAACACTAGCAGAGTGGATAAACAACATGCTCAAGTACAGAGCAATACAACTAACGGTAAATACCACAACCAGAGGCATTGTAGCGCGAGGCTGCCCACAAGGCGGCGTACTGTCACCGCTACTGTGGAACATAGTGGTGGACGAACTCATCCGAAAACTGAACGGCCACGGCCTCTTCACAGTAGGATATGCAGACGACCTTGCTATCCTTGCGACCGGATGCTTCGAAAGCGTACTATGCGACCTCATGAAAACCGCCATGAAAACTATAGAAAACTGGTGCACTAACCATGGCCTGTCAGTCAACCCCACAAAAACAGAACTTATAATGTTCACACACAAAAGAAGTATGGGCAACTTAAAACTTCCCAAGCTACTCAACACCGAACTAAAACTGACCACCGAAGTCAAGTATCTAGGAGTGATTCTCGATAGCAAACTCCTGTGGAACAAACACCTTGACTACAAACTAAAAAAGGCAAGTGCCACGTTCTTCCAATGCAGCAGAATGCTAGGGAAAACGTGGGGACTATCGCCAAAAATAACCCTTTGGCTCTACACAGCCGTAATAAGACCAACACTCACATACGGAGCCATCGTATGGTGGAACAGAACAGAACTCAGCACCGTGATCACGAAGCTGCAACGCTTCCAGAGACTAGCATGCTCTGCAATAACGGGCTGCATGAGAACTACACCAACGGCCGCCCTTGAGATAATCCTGGGCCTAACACCACTAGACCTACACATACAACAAGAAGCGACGATGGCCGCTATCAGACTCAAACACTTGAACCTATGGGGAATTTCCAGGAGCCCTCACGCATCCATTCTGGATAAAGCGATAACTTACGAACCACTTCTCGCAGCACCGTGCGACAAAACCCCCAAACAACATATTTTCCAAAAACACTACCACATACAAACACATGAAGACCAAAGAGATCAATCCGGTATCAGCGAGGTCAGAGTCTACACCGACGGCTCAAAAACAAAACAAGGAACAGGAGCCGGAGTGCACTCGCTTGATCTCAACATTAACATATCAATATCACTAGGCCTACACAGCTCCATCTTCCAATGTGAATGTGCGGCCATAACCGAAGCTGCCACAGCAATACACCGAAGAGGGATTGATGATTACAACATACGGATCCTCTCAGACAGCACAGCAACACTTAGAGCTCTGGAAAACAACAACTGTAGTTCCAAGCTCATATACGAATGTCACCAGGCCCTAGAGAGCATTGCCACAAAGAACACGGTAACTCTACAGTGGATAAAGGGACATAGTGGATCACTTGGCAACGATGCCGCAGACCAGCTAGCAAGAATAGGCTCAGAAACACCTATAGTAGGACCAAACCCCTTCCTACCTCTGCCACTCTCACAGCTACGAACCTGGATACGGCAGCGCTCGCAGAAGCAACACAACCTGCGCTGGATGCGCGCGACTGACTGCAGACAGTCAAGAGCAGCAATACCAGCAACCACACCCAGACTGACACGTCGTCTAATATGCCTTAACAGGCTAGACCTCAAAACCATCGTGGGAACCCTAACCGGCCACTGTCCACTGAACAAACACCTACACAACATCGGAGCCACAGACACTCTGCAGGGGATGCCTATCCGAAGAAGAATCAGCTGCCCACGTAGTCCTGGAATGCGAGGGCGTAGCAACCCAACGACGCGAAATCCTGGACCACCCCAGGTCACTCCTCCAAGCCTGTGAAGCCCCCAGGAAGCTTCTGCGCTTCTGGGAGGAGTTAGGCTGGCTACAAGCATAGTCAGCGTTTCCTGACGCAAAACGGACCGACTTTGAGTCCAATTGCGGAAACAGGAGTCCCACACATACATACATACATACATAGGAACAGCATCAATGCAAAATGTTGCAAAAATCTATGTCTATCCTTTTCTAACACGTAGGGACTTTTCTATGCCTACAAATAAGGATTTTTCTAAAAATTCTAGATTTTGATAAAAATAGAATGCTCTTAAACGCTCTAGAATGTTCTTTAACATTCTGGAATATCCGGGCGACAACGCCCGGCTTTGCTGCTAGTCAGATATAAAGTTCAACTCACCTGTGATACTGCGCCGAGTGGCAGACTTGCTTCTGCCGGGCAGTTTCTGCGTCATTCTGCCCACAATGGCAGGGAGTAGCCTTCAGGGGTACATTGCACGGCTGGTTCCATACTTCGTCGATTCGAACTTTAGTGGCTATCTCAATCTTCGGAGACAGTATACCCTGTAAGAGTCATCATCATCATCATCATAAGCCTGAAGAAGTCCACTGCTGGACATAGGCCTCCCCTACACATTTCCAGGAAGAACGATTCTAAGCCCTCGCCATCCAGCGACTTCCCGCGATCTTAACAATGTCGTCGGTCCATCTGGTGGGTGGGCGCCCTGCTTTTGGTCTTCCGGTTCGTGGTCGACCACCAGTTCTGCCCAAATTTATTTGCTTCAATGTCTTCCAATAAAAAACAATGAACTACTGATAATTAATAATTACTATTAGTTCATAGATTTAGTCACACATATCATTAACGCAAAAGTTACGATGTTTGTGACTCAATCACGCTACACTATACTGGGCCGATTTGGATGAAGTTTTAAACACATATATCTACTTTGTTACCTGGATATGCTAAAAGAATACTTTTTATTCCAAATAAATAACAGAAATGGGAAAAAACTTTCACATGATCGAAACCACTGACAGTACTTTTAGACTCAATAAAATCAGCTCTCAGCCAGGCCTCTCAGCTTAGTTAGTAGTTGCTCTGCCTTCTGCGCCATAGGTCGTGGGTTCGATCCCCACCGTGAACAAATATTTTTGTGGTGAACGCAGATCTTTGTTCTCTGTCTGGGTGTTATATTGTATTCTTAGTATGTATTTATAAAAAAAATGTATTATATCAGCTATCTGGTTCCCATAGTACAAGCTTTGCTTAGTTTGGGGCTAGATAGTGTTGTGTGGGTTGCCCGCATTATTTATTTATTTATCTAACCGGAAACTCCTTGGATCTCCTCATGAGCAGGTCTACTCCATCATTGGAGCACATGTTGGGCGGGAACAGCACATCGTTGAGAGCACCGAGGTACTGAGCCAGTATGGTACACTCGCCTGTCGTACAATCCTCACACCATTGCACCAACTCACAGTAAATGGTTTCATCTTCTGTGGAGATTTAAAAAAAGATAACAAAATCTATGAAAAAGTCGGACTCGCGCACAAACCGTTCTGTTCTAATTAATATTAAAAAACAAACAAATAAATGTCTATAATATATATTTATTATTATTATTTATTGTTTTTAGTATTTGTCAATAAAGTAGCAGCAGAAATACTTACATCATATTTTGTGAAAAGGTCAACTGTCACATCACAGTTCTGTCTTACTATCACAGTTCCTAAGATACAGCCTGGTGACAGACTGACTGGCAGACCGACAGACAGACAGCGGAAGCTAGTAATAGGGTCCTGTTTCACCATTTGGGTATGGAACCCAAAAAAAGGCTATAATCTCTGATTTGGTACTTACTCAATAAGCAGCCGATATTATTCAGTGCACATGTCTCCTGAAAGCGCTTGCGGAAGTAGAATACGTCTTTGAACATGAGAGGGAAGATTGGGGGCAGTAAGCATGTCTGATAGCTGGTTCCAAGCGCGAATACAGTAAGGGAAACACGTCCATCTTGGCACAGCCAGACCCCTGGACAGGAAACCTGGAAAATTAGTTTCCAAAGGACCTTTTAGAAGATAAATTTACGCGTTGTTTACGCAACTTTGAATCTGGGTCACGTTATATGCGCCAAAGGCTAGGGACAGAACACATATACTCAAGAGCGGCTAAGTGTGTTCATACCCTTTGAATTTCAATTTCAACGGTGAGTTCAATGATTTTAGGCATATTGCTAAGACACAGGAACACTACGTGCACAACTTTTCATGGGAATCATTTTGTAACACCGTAAAATAAAATTACAGAGTCTTGGGTAAATTCAATGTTTACATTTTGCTTCAAACAATTTTAGATCGATTCGCTATGGCTGTTTATTGGATGCAGCCTTATATTTTGAAATTATGAGTAAATCCAGCCAATCAGTACGAGCAGTGCTATATTTAACTTTATTCATCCAATCATTTCTGAGCATTTATTTAGCAATCACCATGGTAACCAAGATGGTGACAGTGAAAAAACAAACACCAATGTCAAAGTTCGAAGCTTTCTTGCTGACATGACAGACATACAAGCACTTCTTTAGCAATCAACAAGACATCTTGTATTTGACGCTCAAGTAGGTAAGATATAGATGTAGATTTTTTCTAAAATATTGCTAATTGACAGTGTTATCTTTTTGGCTAGCGGCTAGCTGATACGCTAATCTTTATCTAGCTATAATGTCACTGACAGACAATACGAAACGAGCTTGGGAACATTTGCTAGTTTTTCCTTACATTGTACTTCATGTACAGAAAGATTTAGGCAATAAATTATCACTGACGATTCGGATTAAACAAAATTGTGTTAGGTACACTGCTTGGGAAGAGCACCCACTTATTTTTAATTCAGATCAGGACACACACATAAATTCCAAATTAAATAAACCGATGGCTGAGTCTACTTTCTACAAGCTTGTGGAGAGTAAACTGAGCGATGGTGATATTAAGGGTGCCTCCCGGATTTTATTTTCTAGCGACACGATAGCTCCAAATTCTAACGATACTCTCGTATCTCTTGAGAGTAAGCATCCACCCGCAGGGTCAAACCTCCACCTCCCCGATCCACCACGGGAGAGTGACGTCGCTGTGGACACGACCAGCCAGGACGTGCTTAGGGCCGTCATGTCCTTCCAGAGTGGCTCTGCCAGCGGCCTGGATGCTGTGACTCCACAGCATCTAAAAGATCTACTTTCTGGTGGATCTGGCCATGCAGGTGAAGTCCTTCTGGGAGAGCTGACGTCCCTGATCAACCTGATGTTGTCAGGTCGGGTCTGCAGCGAGATCACAGAACTCCTGTATGGTGCGAATCTTTGCGCTCTCAAAAAGAAAGATGACGGTATAAGACCCATAGCCGTGGGCACCACTTACCGCCGCCTCGCGGCCAAGGTCTGCTGTCGGAAAGAAGCCTAGGCGACTATTTCCGACCAATTCAGCTGGGCTTTGGTTCGCGAGGCGGCTGTGAGGCCGCAGTACATTCTCTTCGCACATTTTTAGACCAAAATTATGGGGAGGTAATTTTGAAAGTAGATATCAAAAACGCCTTCAATTCAGTAGACAGGGGCGCCTTGCTAAAAGAAATTAAAGAAAAAATTCCTGAAATTTACCCGTTTCTTTGGCAGTGCTATGGCACACCTTCTAAATTAATTTACCAGAACCATGTTATTTCGTCTGCTGTTGGCTGTCAGCAAGGTGACCCTCTTGGTCCGGCCATATTTAGCCTTGCTATCCAACCAATTATTCAACGTCTCCAATCCAAGCTCAACGTTTGGTATTTGGATGACGGAACATTAGGTGGTGATGTGGACACAGTTTTTGACGATCTAAAACTCATCACAGATGAATTTCGGCATATAGGTTTAGAATTAAATTTTTCAAAGTGCGAACTATTTATTTCCGACACTTTTGTGGACAAAAATTATATCATTAATAAATTTAACAGTTTGGCTCCAAACATTACAATTGTAGATAAGTGTTCACTTCGACTCCTTGGTTCACCAATTCTTGATGAGTCCTTTCCGGCATTTGTAGATGAGAAAATTCAAAATTTTAACAGAACTTCGGACAGATTACTCAAAATTAATAGCCATATGGCTTTTACAATTATTCGGTTTTGTCTGTTTGTGCCTAAATTTACCTACTCTTTAAGATGTTGTCAACTGTGGAAACACAGTGAGCTGGTGGAAGGCTTAGACAACATTCTAAAGACTACTTTATCATCGGTTTTGAATATTTCCTTGGATGACAGGGCATGGTCGCAGGCCTCCCTGCCTGTCAAATTGGGAGGCTTAGGTATTCGCAAAATTTCGAGTGTAGCCCTACCAGCTTTCTTGTCTTCCGCCTATAGCACTAGCTCTTTGGTTAAACAAATTCTATCTCAGTCTCTTTCGGCTACATCTGGTATTACTCTCCAAATTTCGTATCTAGACGAAGCTCGAAATGCTTGGCATAGTGCATGTCCCAATACTGCTCCCCCCAAATCTCTTTCGTCTCAACGGCAATGGGACGGGCCTCTGTGTGAGTTGACGCGGAATTGTCTGTTACAAACGTGTTCCAGCTCTGCAGATTGTGCCCGTCTTCTTGCTGTTTCCAAATTGGAGTCAGGATATTGGTTACAAGCCCTTCCTTCATGTAACACTGGTACTTTAATGGATCCCGTCACGTTCCGTAATGCAACCTGCCTACGGTTGGGTGCGCCGTGCTGCGCACCTCATCGGTGCCAGTGCGGTACTGCAGTCGATCAGCTTGGGCACCACGGATTATCGTGTTCTAGGGCCGCCGGTCGGATATCTCGTCACGCCAGCCTTAACGACGTCATCCGGCGGGCCTTTACAACCGTCAACGTACCAGCCGTTCTCGAACCGAATGGTCTGTTGCGTGACGATGGTAAGCGGCCTGACGGTATGACGCTTGTTCCTTGGGAGTTGGGGAGGCCACTTGTGTGGGATGCTACGTGTGTCGACACACTTGCGCCTTCTCATCTGCCAAGGACATCCGTTGTGGCGGGCGCGGCGGCAGATCTGGCCGAGGATCTCAAGAGGCGCAAATATGCAGGTCTCGACAGAGCCTACTTATTTGCTCCTCTTGGGGTTGAGACTCTGGGTCCGTGGGGAACCGAGGCCTCGCGGGTCTTCAAAATTTTGTCTAGGCGACTGATCGAAGCGACGCGTGACCCAAGAGCTGGTGGGTATCTGGCGCAGCGTATAAGCATTGCTATTCAGCGTGGCAATGCCGCCAGCGTCTTGGGGACGCTTCCGTCTGGCACTGATTTGGATCAGTTGAGCTATCTCTAGATCGTTTGTAACGATCTGCAGATAGCTCAACTGTTTCTTGTGTATTTTGTACATTTTGTAAATATTTGTTTAATTGTAAGTTTCTTAATGTCACTTGACTTGACATTGGCAAAGTTTTCTGAATGACAGTTGACAGGTGCTATAAAAATTTTGTGGCGGGTGATGCGAAGCGAAGCCTAACAAATAATCAGCGTTGCCAATTTAGCGACTTTGTCACTAGATTCAGCGACATTTTCGCATGAAAAGCGACATTTTGATGGCTTTTAGCGACAAAAATAATTTAACGACTTTCTTAGCGACTTTTTTAGAGTGGTATTCATCAAATAATTACTGACTTAGTAAACGAATATCCATCGTTTTCTTCTGTACATACTTATATGTAGGTACTCTATTCCATTGAAATAAGATCTGGTTTTGTTTATTTAGCTTAATTTGTTGCCAGCTCAAGAATGACTAAAAGGCATAGTACCTACCGTCAACCATCGTGTAGGGGAATCCCTTTGTCATGTTTGGTTTTGTTATTATTCGTCCGTCATTCACTCCTTACCCTTCCAAATCATCAATGATTCAGAAGTCGATACCGACGAAGATTAATAGAATCAAACGTATTCATTTAGAATAAGATACTAATTATAGTTAATGTATATTATATCACTGTGTATGTTGAATTGTCTAAGTAATAATTAATATTAACGAATAAAGAGAGGTTAAAATTAAAGATCTCTATGTACATAGTATGGATTTTTATTTTGCCCTTCATTAATTGGTGGTGGTGAATGAAGGTTAAAAAGGTGAATCTACCGAATGTTGGTAGATTCACCTTTTTAACCCAAGAAAGTAATTAATTGATAAAAAATCAAGCGAGTTCTAGCGACTTTTTCAATTTTACTCATTTAGCGATATCTAGCGACTTTTCACCAGCGTGAGAGCGACATTTACTGTTGTTGAGTTGGCAACACTGCAAATAATCAAAGTTCTATTCTATGGCCGATGGCCACAACAATTATTATGCATTATTATTAAAATAATAAGTGTTCTGCGATTTTATTCTTTGTGTTTAACGGTCGGCGTACAATATAGTTATTATGTCTCTAAAATCATCTGTTGTTCACTGGTTTCGGTTAGATCTTCGCATTCATGATAATTTAGCACTGCGAAACGCAATTAATGAAGTAAGTTTTATATTATTGTACTTTCGCCTTACCCTATTCAGTGAGTGAAATCTTAAAACAAACTTGTAGTACCTACCTGTAGCTTTCTAACTACTAACCAACCAACATTTTGACTCTACTAAATTATAGAATGTTTAGAAACAAACCACAGCCACTAAATGATCTCGTAGGGTGGCTGTTGAGTTGAAATAATTGTTAAATAGCCTAATCCTTATAAGCAAGGTATCAAATCAACAAATATTGATACAATTTCGTGTCTAAATGGTCGGTATCTTTTTTCAGGCTGAAAATCGAAATCATTTCTTACGTCCTGTTTATTTTATTGAGCCAGACATCGGGAGCAAAATCGGAGCCAACCGGCTACAATTTCTTATTGAAAGTCTCCAGGACTTAGATTCCAATCTGAGAAAACTCAATTCTCGTCTTTATATTGTGAAGGGAAAAGCTGCGGATAGCCTGCCAAAATTATTCGATCAGTGGGCTGTAAAATATTTGACTACTCAATATGATATAGATCCAGTGGTTGTCAAACAACATGAGATCATTGAAAAAATTGCCAATCAAAAAGATATTTTTATCAATAGTAGAGTACAGCACACAGTTTACGATCCCAACAGTGTCCTCAAAAAGAACAATGGAGGAGTACCCCTCACATATCAAAAGTTTTTATCTCTTGTAAATGACATTCAAGTCAAAGAAACTATTGAAATCACTAAGCAGATTTCAGATGAATGCAAGCCACCAGATGAAACATCTGTAGATTATAATATTCCAACTCTTAGTGACCTGGGATTGGATGAGTCAATCACAAGACCATCTAAGTACCCAGGTGGAGAAACTGAGGGTAGAAAAAGACTCAATCTGTACATGGCTAAGAAGCAATGGGTGTGCAACTTCGAAAAACCAAAATCTTCTCCTAACAGCATAGAACCGAGCACAACAGTGCTCAGTCCGTACATAAGCCATGGCTGTCTATCAGCAAAACTGTTCTACCACAAGCTGAAGAAAGCTGAACATGGAATGAAGCACACATTACCACCCGTGTCACTCATGGGCCAGTTGATGTGGAGAGAGTTCTACTACACAGCTGGGACTGGAACAGAAAACTTTGATAAAATGATAGGGAATGCTGTTTGCACCCAAATTCCTTGGGGTAAAAATGATGAGCATCTCAAAGCCTGGGCTGAAGGGAAAACTGGATACCCGTTTGTAGATGCAATAATGCGTCAGCTACGCCTGGAAGGTTGGATCCATCATCTTGCTAGACACATGGTCGCATGCTTTTTAACGCGGGGAGACTTATGGATATCATGGGAAGAAGGGGCTAAAGTTTTCGAAGGTCTGCTGCTAGACTATGATTGGTCCTTAAATGCTGGAAACTGGATGTGGCTATCAGCATCTGCTTTCTTTTATAAATACTTCAGAGTTTACAGTCCTATAGCATTTGGTAAGAAAACTGATAAAAATGGCTTATATATCAGGAAATATGTACCAGAATTGAAAAAATATCCTGCAGAGTATATCTATGAGCCTTGGAAAGCACCAAAATCAATACAGACGGCTTCGGGATGTATTATTGGGGAAGGCTACCCAAAGCGAATAGTAGATCATGACACTATTCATAAAGTAAATATGAAGAAAATGTCAGAAGCTTATAAAATTAACAAAGAAAAAAAATCTCTTAAACGACCAAGGTCTTCATGATCTATGGTTTGTTCTGTGTAAATACTTTATTTGATTATCTATTAAATGTTCATGGATCTGATCAAGTTTATGTACAGTGCTTTTAATTAATAAAAAAATTAGTAAGTAATATTGGCAATTAATTTCATCTTGTTGCCAGATATTTTGCATATTTATGTGTTTAAAAAATAAATGTCCACCCGTGCGAAGCCGGGACAGGCAGCTAGTTTATTTAATAAGTTGATGATGCACACTAGCAAACAATAATTATTGTTTGCCAATTATGAAACATTTTTCGAGGGAGGGGGAAGTCAAATCTTCCCCCTCCTTGGCTTCTACTATGCTTCTACTGGATGCAATTAAGTATACAAAAATAAAAAGCGGCCAAGTGCGAGTCGGACTCGCCCATGAAGGGTTCCGTAGCACGACGAACTACAAGAACCTTTATATTATGTTATACTTGATGTAACATAGGTAATAAAGGTAAATTGCGGTTTACGGTTTATGACGTATAAAAAAAAACTACTCACTAGATCTCGTTCATACCAAATATCGTTGGAAGTTTACATAGTAATGTACAACATATATTTTTTTTAGTATTATCATTCTCTTACTTTAGAAGTTAGAGGGGGGGGGACCAACTTTTTTCCACTTTGGAAGTGTCTCTCGCGCAAACTATTCAGTTTAGAAAAAAACTATACTAGAAACCTCAACATCATTTTTGAAGACCTATTCATAAATACCCCACACGTATACGTTCGATGAAAAAAAAAATTTTGAGTTTCAGTTTCAAGTATGGGGACCCCCGAAATTTATAGTTATTTTTTTATTTTTATGTAAAAATTTTAATGCGGTTCACATAATACATCTACTCGCCAAGTTTCATCAGTCTAGCTCTTACGGTTTCGGAGAAAAATGGCTGTGACATACGGACGGACAGACAGACAGACAGACAGACAGACATGACGAATCTATAAGGGTTCCGTTTTTGCCATTTGGCTACGGAACCCTAAAAAGCGTGTTTCTCACGACAGATTAAAGGATAGTTAGTATAGTATGTAACTGTCCATTACCGGTACGTTTACCTCAGTAACTACTACCTACCTAACAACTAACAACGACTACCTAACAACTAACAACGAACATACAGAGTAAGGAGTCCTATGAGACTTAACAGGTTAGCTGTCCGATGAG
Organism: Thera obeliscata; assembly: GCA_947578465.1. Lineage (NCBI taxonomy): Eukaryota > Metazoa > Arthropoda > Insecta > Lepidoptera > Geometridae > Thera > Thera obeliscata. The sequence goes on along the minus strand of OX387912.1, from coordinate 11,756,487 downwards.
GCACATGTGCCTCATGGGTGATTGCACTGGTACGTCCATGAGGCATATGTGCCTCATGGCCAATGATGTAGATATGTCATTATTTACTACGAGGACGTGTACAAAGAAGATCGAAACTTGCTTCGGGACAGCTAACCTGTTAATTTGATGCAGTGTAGTGTAGGGGTAGGTTTAGGTAATTTATAACTAAATCAAATAAGTACATAAAATTATATAGTAGGTAGGTATTTAATAAATATTAAACAGTTATTTTTAAAAATACTACCAAACTTTGTATTTTTTGCTTACGCTACGCATAGTTCTTAGGGTGTAAAGCTTCTTCTTCCTGCCCTTGTAAATAGTACTCGTACTTATATGTAGGTATACCAACTAGGTACTTACATGTTTAAAAATAATTCAATCGTTAGATAAAAGTCTGTATGGTGCTTCCGGTTTTGTATGTTTTTGTCTAGATGACTAGATGTGCAATGTTTCAGCCATCTTTGACACTAAGTATCTACCTACATAATAACACTTGGCAAAGCTATACATATCCGGAACCTGGGTTAAAGGGTGGGGTGAGAACAGAGAGTATTATATTCTTTGGGTGAAAAGTCCCCACCTACACCGCGCCGTACTAGCTTTTTGTCTCATTAAAAAGTAGCATAAGTTCTTTCTCAGGTTCTAGACTACCTGTGTACCAAATAGAAGTTACTAAAGATTTAGAGCCCGCGCTTGGTCTGTGTCACCAATCACATAAACAGCTTAGCAATATTATGTAGTATTCGGTTTAAATTTTTATTTTTATTTTATTTTACTTTTTCTATATCTGTACAAATTGAGTGGAATTCTCGTAGGTATTTAGCTCCGATCCGGCCAGGGCTCAGCCGACGGGATATTCTTATATAAATTCAACTCATTGTTGAATCAGCCTTTAGTTGAATTTACACATGTTTAATGGCTAACATTAGCTCAGTGAATGCATTTTTTTATTTTTAAACAATACTCTAGCACTTAGTAATCTAACCATTTTTAAAATCAGGCACTGGATACAATCTATTATACTCAACCCTTTACCTAGCTTTGATTGGTATTAATGCATAAGGTTCTTATGTAGGTACATCAAACTGAATTACTCTTTATGTTTTTGTAGGCAAATCATGATCAAATAAGTTTTGTTCATGAACTAAGCTACAGTGTGTTGTTAGAGAACCTCTTTGCTGAAATGTCTTACCACATTTATCACAGGAATGTGGCTTATCGTTTGTGTGTTTTTTAGAATGACTTACAGCTTCAGACTTGGTTTGAAATTCTTTAGGACAACCTTGAAACGAACATGGATATAGTTTTCCTTCCGTATGTACTAATATATTGTGACGACTCAGGTGTTTCTTCTGAGTAAATGCTTTATTGCAAATTTCACAGACATACGGCTTTTCTTTAGTGTGAACTCTTATGTGTTGTGTCAGGTGCCCTTTTTGTCTAAAACTTGCATCGCACATGTGACAAATATATGGTTTTTCACCCGTGTGGCTCCTGATGTGTCTTTGCAAATCTCCTTTCTGATGAAATGCTGAACTGCATATGTTGCACTTCTGAGTTGGTTCGCCAAGATGCTTCCTCATGTGTGTTTTATAGTTATATTTGTGATTAAAAGCCTTGTTTTCACATATGTGACAAGCAAAAGGCTTTTCTCCAGTGTGAACTCTCATATGTTGTATTAAATGTGCTTTTTGAACAAACTTTTTATCACAAGTCTTACATGCATGAGGTTTTTCACCAGAATGAATAAACATGTGTCGCGTCAAATAAAATTCATAAGCATAAGAGTTACCACAACTGTTGCATACATGTTTTTTCTCAGTACGTTTCTTTCGGATTCTTCTTTTAACTTTAAGAAGACTCTTACCCTCTACTTCTGGTGTCTGGGCTTCTAGTGGTCTCATATTTTTTTCCTCCTTTATTTGCACGGGTGCAAAACTTTGTCTCAAAGGATCAATTTCAAGTTCTTCTTTCACAGGAGCTATTTCTTGCTCGAGTCTCATATTTTTTTCCTCCTTTATTTGCACGGGTACACAACTTTGTCTCAAAGGATCAATTTCAAGTTCTTCTTTCACAGGAGCTATTTCTTGCTTAATATCTATTTTTATATTAATTAGTCCATCAGCCTCTTCTTTCAGTATCTGGTTTACAGGTGTGTAATATGTTTCATCATCCGAGTTACTTATACAAGGATCTACTTCTATAGTCATATGTTCTTCTTTTACTGAAACAGGCTCTAACTTAATTTCTACATGTTCACTAATTTGTTCCAGTTCCTGTTTAAAAACTAAGGGTGCTTGCAGTTTTGTTTTAATTGTTTCTCCATCATTATCACAAGGTTCAACCTCAGGTGGCTCTACAGCAGTTGTTATAAAACTTTCAGTATTTTCAATCATAGCTAATTGTGTGTCTTGTTCAATCTGAAACAAAATTAATTTATTATTTACTTACTATCTTTTAATTAGGTTAAAAACTTTTTTATTAATTACTCTGATTAATAGGTAAAGTAAATTTCAACATTCTAAATACACAACTAAATATTAGTAGACTACAAACAAAGTTAACTATATCAAGTAAGGTAATATACTATCATATAACAAAAAAATATTATTATACAGTTTAATTTTTAACTTGGTGTCCCATCTACAGCAATTAAATTAGCTCCTAGCTAGACGCACCAATTCACACATAATTCTACTGATAAATTATAAAGGAAGCGGTTTGCAAATCAAAACTAGGATGGGTACAAACCTGAACATCAAAGTGTTGTTTCTGAGACATTTTGATTCATGAAAAGCAGCTCTGTGAGTTCAGATCTCTATTTTGCAGACGTAGATCAATGTCGATGCTTATTCAATCTTCAGCTGTTTTTTGAAAACATCCCGTAATTCCCGTATTTTAGAAATTCTTTGCACCTTCGCTATTTGCACTCCCACTCCCACACTCCATGTTTTTTTTTTTTATTTTGTGCTGGCTTGGATTCAAACTATTCAAAGTCCTTCCGCCAAGTCCTCTACGTTTATAATTTATAATATGATTTTTTTGTCACTTCATTCACATAGCTCCAAAGAGTATACAGAAGAAGTGAAGTGAAGTGCTGAAGTGAGATACGAGCTAATATTTACGAAATAAAATCCACCGGAATATTAATTAAGACAGAAATGCGATGGCTGCAACAGCATCGGTAATTAATCATCTGTCTTATTATTATCATCTGAATAGTATATACCATTTCCTACAGCACAGACGACTCCAATACCTCCAGCAGCGTTGGGAACCAACCGCTCATAGTCAACTCCTACGCATAGTTACAACTGGGCAGTCATCAATAATGAGAAGAACATTTAATTCTTCAGCGCCTCCACACACCTCCATACACCTCTGCCGCATGCCAGACACCTCGTGGGCTTTCATCTTCAGTGGGCTGAAGATGTGTGTCAAACTTAGCGCTAGAAGGTGGTAGACCCGACTTTAGCGGGTGTGTGATGTGTGTTTATAACCCTGCCAAAAGTGTGATAGGTCAGATTGTGAATGAAGAAACTTGCTTTAAGTGTGTGATGGAGCAACTACCTACTCAATGTTGTATAAATGTTTTTATAGCGTTAAAGATTTCATTTAAATTATTTTATATTTTCTTTAAGAATTATTATTCTGAATTGATTATTGTTATTATTCTCACACTGATTTATTTTAATTTAACTTATATTTTCTACTTTTTGTTTGAATTTTGTATATTGGTCGCCGATGAAGTATGTGAGCCACTTTTTTACATACCCTATGATCTTATAATTGTACCATACTTCTTGCAAATAAATATATTTCATTTCATTTTATTTGTACCAACTGTCGAACTACTCAGTAGTTACTAAACTACAGATGCAGAGTTATTGGTGAAAGAGACTCATTTCCTGTAGGTTTCATTTGCTCGAACTAGATATAATGTAACTATGCTACTCGGGTATAATTCAGCATTAAAGAGGTGAAAGAAATTTATCAGTCCAGTAGTTTTTGAGTTTATTCGTTACAAAATACAAATCTGTATAATAATGATGATGACAATGTTACCTACCTAAGTACCTATAAGTACATACCTACCTATTTGCTGAGAAGTCCCATTATCACACAGAACGCCTACCTATACATAATATGATTAAGTATTATGATTACACGCTCCTCTGAATCCACCATCAGGTAAGCTCGTTGGCAGAGAGCACTGGTGGTCTAGTGGTAGCGGACCCGCCTTCCGATCCTTAGTCGTGGGTTCAAATCCAGTCGTGTACCAATGAGTTTTTCTGTAGAAAAATGTATGTGCACTATGCCAGTAAAACATCGTGAGGAAACCGGCGTGTTGTAGAACCTGCAAAAGTTCGAGCAACTCGTTCGTGTCAAGCGCCACGCAATAAGGGCCCACTAGAGGCCTTGCGGAAACCAGCCCACACATCAAGTGTGGATGATGAATTTGCCGGAGCTCGTTGGCATCAGTGCCTTGTCTACCTTATTAATAATGTAGGTACTTATATAAGGTAGGCCTAATGATGATGATGAAAAGGTACCTCTATGTAGGTAGACAAGTCTATCTACCTATTTGCTGAGAAGTCCCATTTTACACACAGAACTCCTACCTACCTAAGAGCTGGTAATCATTTTAAACATAGGTATTCAGCTTCTGAATCCACTATCAGGTAAGCTCGTTGGCATCAGTGCCCACCTTACTCATAATACCGGTGGGTTCCCAACGAGTCACACCAGATCCAGTCACACTGTGACTCGTTGGGAATTTTTTTCCCATCGAGTCACACTGTTACACAAGTGTAACTCGTTGGGAACTTTTATATTTAAAAAAGTTGCAACGAGTAACAGTGTGACTCGATGGGAATAAAAACTCCCAACGAGTCATAACTAATTTTTTAATTATAAAAATAATATTTAACTAGGTTTATTTTTATAATACGGTAGTAAATATATTGAAATAGTGGAAAAAAAGTGCATCAATAAATTCAAATATACATGTATATTTATGTAGTGATTACTTAAAAGTCATAAATAGTTATTATTCATAAAATATTGCACAAAATAAACCTTATATATCTATCACAGCTAATCATCACATATTTACATTAATTTTTAAATTACTAAAGATTCGACATCAATGAAATATAACATTTAAAAAACTTTCTCTTAACTATTAAATATCACAATTAACCTTATTAGATAAACCTCAAACAAATTTTCATTATTTTCCCAAATAATCAGAGTTTTTATCTATCTTTATAGAAATATCATAATCAACCTTACAACGCACTTTACGCCAATATTTGAATTCATCAAATCAGTCCGCGTTTGGTCATCAATCATACGAGTACCTCAACATTTCATCTTTTATCATAGTTTTCTAAATATGTCAGTTAAAATTTACTTGTAGTTATTATTCATAAAATATTGCACAAAATCAACCTTATATATCTATCACAGCTAATCATCACATATTTACATTAATTTTTAAATTACTAAAGATTCGACATCAATGAAATATAACATTTAAAAAACTTTCTCTTAACTATTAAATATCACAATTAACCTTATTAGATAAACCTCAAACAAATTTTCATTATTTTCCCAAATAATCAGAGTTTTTATCTATCTTTATAGAAATATCATAATCAACCTTACAACGCACTTTACGCCAATATTTGAATTCATCAAATCAGTCCGCGTTTGGTCATCAATCATACGAGTACCTCAACATTTCATCTTTTATCATAGTTTTCTAAATATGTCAGTTAAAATTTACTTGAGTTTTACTGATTGAAGAGTACTAACTAGTTAAGGTGTGTGGACTATACATCCTTTTTTTTAATATTAACTGATATATTAAGAAAACTATGATAAAGGATGAATGTTGAGGTATGATTGAACCAAACAAAGTAGAATTAAAAAAAAATACATTTTGAACCAAATTCTACAATACTCAGCTGTATTTAAGATTGGTGTACAACGACTTGGCATGGGCTCCATAGTTGCATGAACATCTCATTTGTTTGATGTTTATCTAATAAGGTTAATTTGTTATATTTAATCGATGTTAAATCTTTAGTAATTTAAAAATTAATGTAAATATGTGATGATTAGCTGTGATAGATATATATGGTTGATTTTGTGTAATATTTTATGAATAATAACTATTTATGACTTTTAAGTAATCACTACACAAATATACATATATATTTGAATGTACTGATTGACTTTTTTCTTTCCACCGTTTCAATATATTTACCGTATTATAAAAATAAACCTAGTTAAATATTATTTATATAATTTATAAATTAGGTATGACTCGTTGGGAATTTTTTTCCCATCGAGTCACACTGTTACACAAGTGTAACTCGTTGGGAACTTTTCTATAAAAAAAAGTTGCAACGAGTAACAGTGTGACTCGATGGGAAAAAAAATCCCAACGAGTCACAGTGTGACTGGATCTGGTGTGACTCGTTGGGAACCCACCGACTCGTTGGGAACCCACCGATGTTAGCAATGACCTACTACGCGGGCAAAGCCTGCCGCGGGCGGCCGCTAGTTCATAAAATCTACAGTCACGAAAAACGCCTTGGGATGCTTGCTACTAACTATTATCTATTTTGTAAACCGTCACAGAATAGATAATAGTTAGTAGCAAGCACCCCGTGTCATAGTAACTACTAGCGTATCTGTAATTCGGAAATATCTTAGATTCACGAAATCTAACATCATCATCACCCTATCCCGAACCTTATCCCATACTAACTATCCTTTATTCCATGTCGTGTGAAACACCGCTTTTTTTTTTACATTCTAGTTGCATTGGGTAACAGCCAAGGCAGGAGAAGATTTGACTTCCTTAAAAAACATGTTTGCTAAATGTTTGCTAGTGTGTATCATCAACTTATTATTATAAAATGATGAAAGCTTTAATTAAAAATCGATGATAGATGAATGCAGTAAGATTTAACTTAAATATGCTTACAGAGAAAGAATAAAGAAAGAAGATGAAGAAAGATAGTGGAATATTACAGAAAACTTTAACCCAGAAAGCTCAAATTAAAATTAAAAAAAAGTTTTGATAAACATGCCGTGGTGAATTGCGTAAATATAAGAGCGCCGTTTTATTTTCGCTTGTATCGAAGTCGACGCAGGATAAAGTACCAAAGCCATACCGCCTAGCCGCCTAGTCTTACGTTTTGACATTCGCTTCTTTTTCTTAAATATTTGGCATCTATCCATTTTGGACTTATAGTCGGATTTTTAATTAGACGATACCGACTGACATGAGCTAATGTCACTTTGTAAATTAATGCTGCCATATATAAAGTAATAGTGCTGCGCCCAGTTCTCGTTCAATCAGATGAATGAACAATGAGTGAATAGTTAATCATTTCAAACTATAAAATAAAATAAATAAAAGTTGTTTATTTCAGGCACGATAGACCCATATCACATAAAAATTACAGTAATAAAAAAAAAAAAAAAAACACAATACACACACAAAATAACACTGGTAGGTAAACCTACCTTCTGTCTTAAACTAACTAACACTAACTACTAACTATCACTTTTTGTTAGGATCCATGTGCATGGAAATCCATTTCTTAAAAATGGGGTTGGCTAGATAGTCAGACACAGCCCTCAGGATAGTGTTGTTGGAGCGACCTAACCGATTCCAAAATGCCGCTACACGGGTTCTTATTATAGCGAAGAAATCAGGTACCCCCGCCTCGGAAAACATGCTCGACGCGCTGCAGCATCTTGGCAACCTCATAAGAGCCCGGTAAGCATTATTGTACTGGACCCTTATTGTGCTCATGGATTTATGCGTGTATTTGGACCATAGTTGGCAAGTGTACATACCCAGACAGTAAGCCTTAAACAAGGTGTTCTTTACATCAACACTGCATTTAGCGAAGCGACGTGCGAGCATGTTTGCTCTGACTGCAAGAGCTCTCCTCTCCCTCTCGATATCATTGTCATCCTTTGATGACTCCGTCAGCATGTGCCCCAAGTACTTGAACTGCTTGACCACGTTAATGGTCAAGCCGCCCATCTGCACTTCTGGCACCTTCTCTGGACCTCGTCCTGACCTGAATACCATCATTTCAGTTTTCGCTACGTTGTATTTTAATCCATGAGCAGAAGCATATTGCTCACAGATTAAAAGCAGCTGTTTTAATCCCTTAACTGAGGGGCTGAGAAGAACCATGTCGTCAGCGTAACTTAAATTGTTAACACTTACGTTTCCCAGATGACAACCTACCCTGGTTCCTCTCAGCTCACCAATCAGGTCGTTCACGTATAGGTTAAACAGGTCAGGAGAGGTCAACCCCCCTTGACGAACCCCGCACTCTAGCCTATAATCGCTAGAGGTCGTGTCACCCCATCTAACATTATTAACTTGGTTTCCATACCAGTATCTCAACAGATTCACCACATGATTTGGAACTTGTGCTTTAAAATAATATTACTACTAGTACTATAGAATAATATTGAAATTTGTATAAAAAAAATGTATAAAAGTGCTCTGATATATAAGTTACTTGTAGTATGTACTACAATCAGTTATTTGACGGTTTATTACAAAGCGCGACGTGGCGACTAGTGCCAACACCGATGAACGCCATGCGCGTCGGTCACCATTTTGTTTGTAATTCGGCTTCTAACCTCTGGTCTAATAGCACGAATGTTTTTCTGCGCTCACGCTGTCCAATTATTGTTTTTGTAAAGTTTTTCGTTACGTTGTGTTTGTGGTAATTGTCGTGTATTTTGTTGCTATATTGTTTCGCGCGAACGATATGGATCCTCAACCAAGCACGTCAAGTCAAGTTCGGCACACTAACTATTCACTAGAAAAACGAGGCAATTTCATTCATTCAGGAGTTATTTCAATCATTCACTTTGTCACAACACTATTTTTATTTCATCAAAAACTGACAACACAGTAAACGTCAGATAACTTCGTCTAATTAAAAATCCGAGTATAGACAAGGAACAATAATTTTGCCAGTATCAAGTGAGGATTTTACGGTTCACGCACATTTTTTCTTTCACATAACGGTTTGGCTATCTGTTATGCAATACAGAAATAATCCATTGACCTCATAAAAGTACCCTATATACATTGAACGTATAGGATCAATAAGGTCAAACAGGTCACTTAATTTAAATCAATATTTCCGAAGAGATGATAGATTTATAATGCAGGGACATAGCGGTTGCGGCTATGCAAAAGCGTGTTTGGTGCTCTGTGGTTGCGGCGGTACCGGACTATAGCGCTCTTTCAAGAGAAAACTTTTTCGTATTGTCTTAAGCCAAAAAAGCTGTGAATGTTGTACTTAGAGACATTCTGTAGTATATTTTAGTATCATTTATTTATTTAATGTATTACAGCGGTATTGGAACCAATTACATGAATCAATTAGGTACATTACATATAAATCTCTTAGACCTACATCAACTTGGAGCAGCATCACATCATTAATTTTGTTGCAGCTAATAAATCTTTTTCAATTTCTTCTTTGGCATGAACCGCACTATTATGGGTTGTCAAGTGACCTTTTTGTTTATAGGATTTACCACATTTATCACAGGCAAATGGTCTTTCTCCTGTGTGAACTCTCATGTGATTAATAATATTATTCTTGGTTTGAAATGACTTTTTGCAACCTGGAAAAGAGCATGGGTAAAGTCTCCCTCCCATGTGCACTACAGATATGTGGTCGTCCAAATAACATTTCTGAGTAAATGCAAGTTTGCAAAAGTTACACACATAAGGTTTTTCATCAGTGTGAGTTCTTATGTGACTTGTTAAATGGCCTTTTTGACTGAATCTAAAATTACAAAAGTCACAGATAAATGGCTTTTCACCAGTGTGAGTCATTACATGCCGTTTCAAATCCCCTTTACTATAAAATGCTGAGCTGCATAAGTTACATTTATGAGGTTTTTCTCGCCTTAGTGATGGTAAATTCTCTGATGAGTGCTTTCTCACGTGTACTGTAAAATTGTACTTATGATTATATTCCTTGCAGCATATATCACATTGAAATAGCTTTTCTCCAGTATGTAGTCTCATATGCTGACGTAAATGCCCATTTTGAGTAAACCTTTTATGACAAGTTTTGCAAGCAAATCGTTTTTCACCTGTGTGAGTGACCATGTGCCTTCGCAAATAATAGTACTGGGTAAATGCCTTTTTACATTGGATGCACACATGATTTTTCTCTTTACTCATTATCTTCTTACAGTCTTTTTCTGTAGAAAGTACTTCACTGTCTGTTTGTATTTTAGCTTTTGGTAGATCTACATTATGTTCACTCTCTAAATTTCTGGGTGGACCAGCTTCAACTTTTTCTGTTTTTATTGGGAGATATATTTCTTCCATCTGTGCACTCTCTGGTTCTATTTCAGTTGTCACAGGTTCTTCTTTTACCGTAAGAAGTGCTTCTTCCATATCTATTTGTATGTCTATTTCTTCTGGTTTGTGGTTGCTTGAACTTGAAATAACTCTTGTGTTACCAATGTTTTTTCTAATAATAACATCAGACAGTTTATTATCTTCTTCTTTGTCATCAGGTAAAGATATTGGGTTTAAAATAGTTTTGACAAAGTTATTTGTGCTTTTTAATTCAAAGAGTTCTTTTTCTTGTTTTATCTGAAAGGAGAATTGCAGGTTTCATTAATATTGCAAATCTATTTTTTGCCATCAAAGCAAAAGAGAGGTAGCTCCAAAATACAAAGATTTCTGGTAGTTATTTTCAATCTGGAATGGTTGGGCATGGATTTATTAATTTGAGATCTACACTTCTACACATTGACGACTAAGCTACACACATTATTATTCGTAAGGCTATCAATGTGTTATAAAAGAGGTAACTTTCAAAGGAGCTTGTTCTTGGTAGTATATCAGCTACCTGGTTTCCATTATACAAGCCCAGCTTAGTTTAGGGCTAGATAGTTGTTTGTGGAATGTTCAAAATATTTATTTTTGAATATAGAAAATAGCATACCTGAATGTGGCCATCGCTATAGAGCTGGGTCAAGATTTTTCCTGCTTTCTGAGACATTTCCATGAATTTATAGCATTTCTTTAGCTGGGAGAAACAGATATAGCACATTGTTTTCGGTACTACAACTTCTGATAGCTGAAATAGATGAAGCAGTTAATAAATAAAAGCAAACAATAGGTAAGCGACAAAGGAGTCAAAAACACATTGAAAGATACATACTTGGATGTTTGCAAGTTTTTCATAAAGTTCGGGTAGGTTATTGTTTAGTATAGAGCACATCTTAGCATCTCTAGAGAAACATGCTATACAAATACAACGATCGGTCATTTTTATGTTTCTATGAAGAAAAGTATTTTATGTGTTCTGTTTACGAAACTGACCACTGGCACCACATATTATTGCACAAATCGAATGTATGTCTCTACTTTTTTTTTGTTGAACAGTTCCTTCCACTGTGTAGTGCTTATAATCACTATGAATCACCAATGACTAAATAACGCTGCGAAAATGAATCACTATTTTCTTTCAACATTTCCTTGGATTGGAATTTTATAGAACTAAATAAACTCGTCTGTCTGTTCCAAAGGGAGACAGGAATGTACAACCACGGATTGTACGGCTTGGAAAGCACAGCCCGGAATTGATGTACATTTTGGCAGCCATGGTTATGCATTCCGTGGTTGGATATTCCAGGCTGTACAATCTGTCTGGCCAACGAACAGTGTTGCCAACGACGCCGGGACTGATATCGCCATTTTTCACAGCTCAGGTAGCCTAATGTAGCCGAATTTTAGATTCTGTCCCCTAAAAAGAAAAAAAAAGGAGCGGAAATATAAAATAAAATAAATTTGTAGTTTAAATTGAACTTTAACTTTATTTATAAAAAAAAAAAACTTTTATACAATAGGTACTAACCTTCAAAAATATTCTGGATCGTCTGCCAGCAACGATAAAGCACCAGTTTTCCATGCTTTCCCATGTTTTTATCACGGAAATAATATTTTACACAGACACGTACACAGTTTGTACACGGACAGGATAATTTCCAAAGCGAACGAAACTAAAGAAAGTGACAAAACATTTTCCTGAACTACGTAGTTAGCATAATATAAATAATTGCGGTAGTCACTAACAGCAATACATGTATATTTCACTTTATTGCCTTGTGGGAACATCAAGTTATATTAAATTTGGTTTCATAATTGCTAGGACAAATTCTGGGTATTCCCCGCCCCGTAACTAAACAACCAACCATACAAGAATAATGTGGCCATAATTATTTAATATCACATACAGACTGTCGGGTGACTATGATTTTTATTAAAAGCAATTCATTTTCATTTGCGATTTGGATAATATAAATGGCTTGTCCCTGAAGTAGCCTAACAGGCGACTAGTCGCCTTTATGATTTTTTCGTCGCCGATTTTAGTCCTGAGTAGCCTAAATGGCGATAAATCGCCTACGTTGACCACACTGCCAACGAAAGCTGTCCAAGAAAAAAGGCGGGAATTTTAAAAAATCAAGAGCATGCAACACTTGCTATGCACTGCTTAAACGGAGTTGATACTATTTATTATTCAAGACAGCAGCATGTAAAAAAATACCCTATCCGATCCCTCAGGGTGTTGTTAGGTATCGTACTGAAAGTCATGTGGCCTTTAAGCCCCTTTCGGATCGGATGGGTTTTTTTTACATATTGTAGAAAAAGTTGAATGAAAGAAAAAGTTATTACCATAGGTTTATTTAATGAAACAGATACTACTGATGTGATGACACAATGTAATAAACACATAACATAGGGGTTATAAGTCATAGTCGAAATCGGATTCCAAGAACTCTACACCTGATAATATTGAATCATCTTCTATGTTTTCTTCGCTGCTACTGCTACTGTCCCCAACATGTATTACGAACCGTTCAAGTTCATTTTCAACAACACGGTCCCTTAATTTGTACTGATGTTCAACATAAAATAATCCTTATTAATATTATAAATGCGTTTGTAACTCTGTCTGTCTGTCTGTCTGTCGTCCTGTCTGGCTTTCACGCCAAAACTACTGAACCGATTGAAATGAGTGTGGAGGGGAGGTGCGGGGGGAGTGTGGAGGGGAGTACAGGGGGAGTGTGGAGGGGAGGTTCAGGGGGAGTGTGGAGGGGAGTACAGGGGGGAGTGTGGAGGGGAGGTGGGGGGGGGAGTGTGGAGGGGAGGTGCGGGGGGAGTGTGGAGGGGAGTACAGGGGGAGTGTGGAGGGGAGGAGCGAGGGGGGATGCGGGGGGAGTGTGGAGGGGAGGTACGGGGGGAGTGTGGAGGGGAGTACAGGGGGGAGTGTAGAGGGGAGGTGCGGGGGGAGTGTGGAGGGGAGGTGCGGGGGGAGTACAGGGGGATTGTGGAGGGGAGTCTGGGGGGAGTGCGGGGGGAATGTGGGGGGGTGTTGAGGAGAGTGGGGGGAGTTCGGAGAGGAATGCGGGGGGGACGAAAGTGTGGCGTAGCACGACGCCATAATAATATGTCTAAGTTTAGTAAGAGGGCAGACGACTGTGTCACGTGCACGCGAATATGACGTTGTTATTTAATTACTGTTTTCTTCCGCTGCAAATTAAAAATGCTACCCATAGACACTATACCACGCGGACGAAGTCGCGGGCACAGCTAGTAATTCTATAAATGGCATTAAAATACACAAAAACTAAAGTTTCCTGTCCCATTATTCCCATTCCAACCATCATTTTTATTGAGTCGTGTCATGGTGGTAACATGAGAGGCTCAAAACTTCAAAGTTATAACTATTTATCTAGCTACTAGAGGTAATAGAATGTCGGGTATTCCTATAAGTTTGCTTGCTAATTTTCTCTTCGCTTGACTATAAAAAACTCAATATTAGAGAAAGTATTTCTGCTTTGTAAACAGCTGTAGGCTTATTATCTTTCACCAAATACATTAATATTGTTTCCTATCGGTTTCCTAAAGCTGAAATTATCAAAATTATCCACGACGTCAATGTGTAAATTTTGACAGCTTTAATTATTGCCATATCAAAACTTCTGAAAATAATGCGTGGACAGCTTTCGTTGGCCAGACTCTAACGATGACACTTTTTTCCACTGGAAAATTGTAAAGGCCTATGTACACTGTCGCATATTAATATTTCGATTATTATTATTATTATCTAGCGATGAATAATTGTACTCAACAGGCAGCCCCTTTGAGGTTATTGAGAAAAAAACATTCTCTGGCACTGCGGCGGCCGCTACCGCGGCACGCGCGCCTTGTGCGTAATTTTTATGTTCTAACACAACCTTACCTATCCGAGTCGGATCCGCCCTTCAGAGTATCAAGGACAAGGTATAAGTATCTAGTGACAGAACAAAAAAGATAGTGATCATGTTGGAATTGCTCCAGTGTGCATGTGGCTTAACTGGCATCGTAATAACAGTGTGTACAATAACATGATGTACATTATCGCCTCCCTCGCTGAACTCCTACTCCATTTTTTTTTTGTGCTGGCTTGGATTCAAAGTCTTTCCGCCAAGTCCTATATAAGTATAGCAGATTTTTTAGTCACTTCATTCACTTACGTGTAGTGGAGTGGGAGCACTCCACTACACTCAGTGATGCCAGATTGCAGTTTCGCATTCTCCCCAAATCTTACAAAAATTCCCCCAATACTCGGGTTGAAAGAAAAAATCCCCCTACAAAATGCAGAATTGCAAAATGCATTATTTATACTATCTTTATGTTATTTAAATTTAAATTTTACATTGCGCTCTAATGAGACTTTTTAAACTTCTTACCGTTGTAATGGGTTTCCAACCTACTTGCTGAATAAAAAGTTGGAATTTGGTTCAACAACCTCCTTGCAGTTAGAAAGACTTCAGAAAGTTGGAACATGGTTGAATAAAATAGAACTTGTTTTTTTTTATAATTTGACAGCTGTCAGTAGAAAGCGATTCTCCCTAGGGCTGAAAGTTTTACTTTCAATTAGGCCCCTCAGGCAACTTCAGACCTACTTTCAGAGTATGAGCAATGAAAAGATTTATAATGCTGGGACATAGCGGTTGCCTAACGGTAACCTATATAGAAAACATTCTTGAAAAATCTGTGAATGTTGTACTTAGAGACATTCTGTAGTATATTTTAGTATCATTTATTTATTTAAGTATTTATTTTAATGTATTATAATGATAAACAATTACACTAATTAATAGGTACACAAGGATACAGCTCAAGTTACCTAAAAACAAAGAAAAATGATGCTTACTAAAAGGAAATAAGAGCTACCAGTGTATAGTCTGAGGTGTATCCCTAAGTACATTATAGGTAGCGGCACTTAACTTTAGCGGTGACCGTTATTGCGCAGTAGTCAAAAATAAGGTACCTGCTTCGGCTAGCGGGATGAAGGGCGGGCGTGCGTAGCGCTGATTGGCTCTCCAGTCGCACTCCGCTCTCTGAACCAATAGGACACACTGCACACACCGTGCGCGACATGGCACACTACGACGCATGCGCAGCGCGTATGGCTTACCGCTCAAGTTATGTGCCGCTACTGCCGCTAGTTATACATATCCATCTCATAAGCATCAACTTGGAGCAGCATCATCACATCATTAATTATGTTGCAGCTAATAAATCTTTTTCAATTTCTTCTTTGGCATGAACAGCACTATTATGGGTTGTCAAGTGACCTTTTTGTTTATAGGATTTACCACATTTATCACAGGCAAATGGTCTTTCTCCTGTGTGAACTCTCCTGTGATTAATAATTTTATTCTTGGTCTGAAATGACTTTTTGCAACCTGGAAAAGAACATGGGTAAAGTCTCCCTCCCATGTGCACTACTGATATGTGGTCGTCCAAGTAAGATTTCTGAGTAAATGCAAGTTTGCAAAAGTTACATATATAAGGTTTTTCATCAGTGTGAAATCTTATATGGCTTTTTAAATGGCTTTTTTGACTGAATCTAAAATTACAAAAGTCACAGCTAAATGGCTTTTCACCAGTGTGAGTCATTACATGCCGTTTCAAATCCCCTTTACTATAAAATGCTGAGCTGCATAAGTTACATTTATGAGGTTTTTCTTGCTTTGGCTTTGATGATGGTAAATTCTCTGATGAGTGCTTTCTCACGTGTACTGTAAAATTGTACTTATGACTATATTCCTTGCAGCATATATCACATTGAAATAGCTTTTTTCCAGTATGTAGTCTCATATGCTGACGTAAATGCCCATTTTGAGTAAATCTTTTATGACAAGTTTTGCAAGCAAATCGTTTTTCACCTGTGTGAGTGACCATGTGCCTTCGCAAATAATAGTATCGAGTAAATGCCTTTTTACATTGGATGCACACATGATTTTTCCCTTTACTCATTATTTTCTTGCAGTCTTTTTCTGTAGAAAGTACTTTACTGTCTGTTTGTATTTTAGCTTTTGGTAGATCTATATTATGTTCACTTTCTAAATTTCTGGGTGGACCAGCTTCAACTTTTTCTGTTTTTATTGGGAGATATATTTCTTCCATCTGTGCACTCGCTGGTTCTATTTCTGTTGTCACAGGTTCTTCTTTTACCGTAAGAAGTTCTTCTTTTACCGTAAGAAGTGCTTCTTCTATATCTATTTGTATGTCTATTTCTTCTGGTTTGTGGTTGCTTGAACTTGAAATAACTCTTGTGTTACCAATGTTTTTTCTAATAATAACATCAGACGTTTTATTATCTTCTTCTTTATCATCAGGTAAAGATATTGGATTTAAAATAGTTTTGACAAAATTATTTGTGCTTTTTAATTCAAAGACTTCTTTTTCTTGTTTTATCTGAAAGGAAAATTGCAGGTTTCATTAATATTGCAAATCTATTTTTTGCCATCAAAGCAAAGGAGAGGTAACTCCAAAACACAAAATATTTCTGGTAGTTATTTTCAATCTGGAATGGTCAGGAATGGATTTATTAAGTTGAGATCTACACTTCTACACATTGACAACTAAGCTACACACATTATTATTTGTAAGGCTATCAATGTGTTATAAAAAATGCAGCCAAGTGCGAGTCGGACTCGCCCATGAAGGGTCCCGTGGCACGACGAACTACAAGAACCTTTATGTTATGTTACTTGATGTAACATAATAAGATTCTTGTAGTTCGTCGAAAGGTAAATTGCGTTTTGCGGTTTATGACGTATAAAAAAAAACTACTGACTAGATCTCGTTCAAACCAAATATCGTTAAAAGTTTGCATAGTAATGTACAACATATATTTTTTTTAGTATTATCATTCTCTTACTTTAGAAGTTAGAGGGGGGGGACCAACTTTTTTCCACTTTGGAAGTGTCTCTCGCGCAAACTATTCAGTTTAGAAAAAAAACGATATTAGAAACCTCAACATCATTTTTAAAGACCTATTCATAGATACCCCACACGTATGGGTTCGATGAAAAAAAAATTTTTGAGTTTCAGTTCCAAGTATGGGGACCCCCGAAATTTATAGTTTATTTTTTATTTTTATGTAAAAATCTTAATGCGTTTCACAAAATACATCTACTCTCCAAGTTTCATCAGTCTAGCTCTTACGGTTTCGGAGAAAAATGGCTGTGACATACGGACGGACAGACAGACAGACAGACAGACAGACAAACAGACAGACAGACATGACGAATCTATAAGGGTTCCGTTTTTGCCATTTGGCTAGGGAACCCTAAAAAGTAACTTTCAAAGGCGCTTTTTCTTGGTAGCATATCAGCTACCTGGTTGCCATTGTACAAGCCCTGCTTAGTTTAGGGCTAGATAGTTGTTTGTGGAATGTTCAAGATATTTATTTTTGAATATAGAAAATAGCATACCTGAATGTGGCCATCGCTATAGAGTTGGGTCAAGATTTTTCCTGCTTTCTGAGACATTTCCATGAATTTATAGCATTTCTTTAGCTGGGAGAAACAGATATAGCACATTGTTTTGGGTACTACAACTTCTGAAAGCTGAAATAGTTGAAGCAGTTATTAAATAAAAGCAAACAATAGGTAAGTGACAAAGGAGTCAAAAACACATTGAAAGATACCTACTTGGATGTTTGCAAGTTTTTCATAAAGTTCGGGTAGGTTATTGTTTAGTATAGAGCACATCTTAGCATCTCTAGAGAAACATGCTATACAAATACAACGATCAGTCATTTTTATGTTTGTATGTTTCTATGAAGAAAAGTATTTTGTGTTCTGTTTACGAAACTGACCACTGGCACCACATAATCACATATTAGTGCACAAATCGAATGTATGTTTCTGCTCTACTTTTTTTTTTGTTGAACAGTTCCTTCCACTGTGTAGTGCATAAAATCACTATGAATCACCAATGAATAAGTAACGCTGCGAAAATGAATCACTATTTTCTTTCAACATTTCCTTGGAATTTTACAGAAATAAAAAATCTCTGGTCTGTCTGTCTGTTCCAAAGAGTTTTTTTTTTTTTTTTTCCTTTTCTCTCCTTTCGAAGCAGGCTATAGTACCAAGACCATACCGCCTAGTCTTACGTTTTGATGTTGTTCCAAAGAGATTAACTGTCTGATCTAACTAAATTGTGATCTGTCTACTAGATGGATCCTTAGTGCCCGTCATTTCGACAGAAATTCTTGACAATGTCAAAAGTCAAAAAGTGAAGTGAGTGAGTTTCCGTCATGGTCTTTAGTTCGTTAAAAAATCCTTGGTTTCCGCCAATTTGGTAAGTCGCACGCATCTGTCACATAATATAGTGTGACGCCGTGCTGACGTAACTGCGTAAGCGTGCAAGGCAGTGAAGTTTTTGGCAAACATCGTCATTGTCACAACGGCCGGGCTGTCAGAGCTACGACTGCAAAGCAGACGTACGCGAGTTCGAGCCCGGTCCAGCTATGAAGATTTTTGTTCGACATTTTAATGTTACCAGAAAATTCTAGTAGCGGCGAGTGCCTTCTTTAAGGAATTCAAATAAAGAACCGAAAGTTCTGGACTAAAACAAGAAATGATGTAAGAAGGAAAAGACGATCGGAATCCAACAGAAGAAAACGAAAAGACTAACGAAATTCAATAAATGACGATCGAAATCCAATAAATGACAATCGAAATTCCGGGTATATAAGGAGCTGCAAGCGCGTCTACGGGCAGTTCAGTGGAAAGTGATCTGAAGAAAGGAACAAGAGGAAAAAAGTGAAAAAGTGGAAAAAGTGAACAGTGAAAGTGAAAAGTGAACAGTGAACAGTGAAGTGAAGTGCAAAGTGGTGAAGTGCTCCCAGTGGACTGTTAGTGTTCGGAGCACAGCGTTGGACCGAGTAACGCATAGTGCGCGGGGACAGTGTCGGACAGTGCTACGCGTTTCGTGCAGTGCCACGCATTCAGTGCAGTGTTACGTGTTCGTAGTGCGAATAAATCGCTACCTTCGGTGAAATCAGTCGTTTCCTTCCAATCCCTGTACCCACTTCCGTAACATTTGGTGTCAGAAGTGGGATTGGAAGGTAAAATGCCTGTCATGCCGAGGGAAGGCATGAGTACTCGCGCTAAGGCTGCTTCACAGCAAGCAGGTGGCTCCGGCGCCGAGGCTTCTGAGGAAGAAACCCCTGGGCGCCGAGACAACTCCGGTGGGGCAACCTCGGAAAGTTCGTCGATGAGGACCCAGGTTGGGCCAGATCTTGGCGCCTTGTTTGAGCAGCTGCGCGCCATGCAAGCGGATCAGGCTCGCCGGGAGGAGGAACAAGCCCGCCGGCAGGAGGAGCAAGCCCGCCGACAGGAGGAGCAGCTGCGCGCCATCCAGGAGGAGCAGGCTCGCCGCCAAGAAGAGGATGCCCGCCGGCAGGAGGAGCAAGCCCGCCGGCAGGAGGAACAAGCCCGCCGGCAGGAGGAGCAGCTACGTGCCATCCAGGAGGAGCAGGCTCACCGCCAGGAGAAGCAGCTGCGCGCCATCCAGGAGGAGCACGCTCGCCGCCAGGAGGAGCAAGGCCACCGGCAAGAGGAACAGATGTGCGCATTGCAGAAAAGTCTTTTGACCGCCATCACCGACAGCATGCGGAGGGTAGAAGCGGTGGAGGAAACTATGCAGCAACATGAGACTCGCCTCTGTTCCATTGAGGAAGGTATTAAAACTGTACAACAACACGGAAACCGCCTCTCCTCCGTCGAGGAAGTCGTCAAGAAGCTCGAAACGAATGGAATCCCAGCCTCAGCGTCCATAAGTGCATCAACTGCAGGCGGAAATTTCAAAGTCCCGCCTTTCGATGGAACCTCCTCCTGGGCGGCCTACAAGCTACAGTTTGAGGCTGTGATGAACCTTAATGGGTGGACCAAGAGTCAGGCTAAAACCGCACTCACTTTGGGACTACGAGACAAGGCCTTGACCGTACTGGAGGCCTTGGGGAGTAATGCTACCTACGAGCAGTTACTAGAAGCCTTGGAGTCGCGCTATGGGGACTCGCACCTGGAGCATGTTTTCCGCGCTCAACTCCGTGATCGATGCCAACGAGCAAACGAGTCATCGTGGCTGCCAGCACGTACGGTCATAAATTCATCCGCAGAAACAGTGGTACCTGTGTTAAATTTGAGCAATGAGGAACAGGTGTTAAAGAAGGGTACCCTAATAGGGCGGAGCGAAGAAATCGTGTGGTTGCGGAATTGTCAAGAAACCAAAAAGACGGATGCAAGTTCAATCGACGTTAACAGTATACTGGAAGAATGTAAGCACGATTTGACAACTATTGAATTGCTCAAGGCGAAGAATTTGCTACGTCGGTTCTCCGATATATTTTCGAAGAATGATGGTGATATCGGAAGGACAAGCATGGTTCAGCATAAAATCAATACTGGAAATGAACAACCTATACGACAACGACCCCGCCGAATTCCTTTTGCCAGAGAAAAGGAGGTGGACGACATGATTCAAGACATGAAGGATAATGAAGTAATCGAACCATCGTCCAGTCCGTGGTGCTCACCAGTGGTTTTGGTAAAGAAGAAGGATGGGTCAACGAGGTTCTGTATTGACTATCGCCGCCTAAACGACGTGACCAAAAAGGACAGTTATCCATTACCAAGGATAGACGACACCTTGAATACTCTCAACGGCATGAAATGGTTTTCTACGCTGGACCTAAAAAGTGGCTATTGGCAGGTGGAGTTGGATCCTAAGGATAAGGAGAAGACCGCGTTCTCCACAGGAAAGGGCCTCTGGCAGTTCAGAGTGATGCCGTTTGGGCTGTGCAACGCCCCGGCTACTTTCGAGAGGTTAATGGAACGTGTCCTTGCTGGGTTGCTGGGAGAAACCTGCTTGGTGTATCTCGATGACATTATAATAGTGGGGCGAGAATTTGATGACCATTTGAAGAAGCTGGAATCCGTATTCAACAAGTTAAGAAGTGCAAATCTGAAACTAAGCCAGAAGAAGTGCTCATTCTTCAAACGGCAGGTGAACTATTTGGGACACGTTATTTCGGAAAGCGGCGTCGAAACGGATCCATCGAAAATTTCGGCGGTTAAAGATTGGCCTGTGCCTGCGGACAAAACACAAGTACGGGCGTTTATGGGACTTTGCTCTTATTACCGTCGTTTTGTCAAGAGTTTTTCGGATATAGCGAAGCCATTGCATAGACTCACAGAAGAAAAACGACCTTTCGTTTGGGACCAACAATGCCAGGTGGCTTTCGAGGAACTGAAGAGCCGGTTATGTGAAACACCAGTACTCGGATATCCGGATCAGTGCAATGAGTTTGTAGTTGACACAGACGCAAGTAATACAGGGATAGGAGGAACACTCTCACAAAGAAAAGAGGATCAAGAAGTTGTGATAGCTTATTACAGTAAATCCCTGTCAAAACCAGAGCGGAATTATTGTGTCACTCGAAGGGAGCTACTTGCAGTTGTCAAAACACTTCAGCATTTTAAGAAGTATTTATTGGGTCGGAAATTTCTAGTCAGAACAGATCATGCAGCCTTGAAGTGGCTACTGCAGTTCAAGAATCCTGAAGGACAAGTTGCGCGATGGATTGAACAACTACAGGAGTACGACTTTGTAGTAGAGCATCGCAATGGAAAGTCTCATGGGAATGCTGATGCTTTGTCAAGACGGCCGTGTTCTGAAGACTGCAAGCACTGTGTGAAACAGGAAGATAAAGAAAAATCTATGGTCCGAGTTATAAGAACTGATACAGTAAATGATGATTGGAGCAGCGATGCCATGCGTAAACTACAAGAAGAAGATGAAGACCTTAGACCAATACTCAATTGGGTGAGAGATGGATCCGCACGCCCAGGATGGAGTGAAGTTGCTGGAATGAGTGCAGTAACGAAGAGCTATTGGGCACAATGGAATAGCCTGCTCTTACACAATGGTCTTTTATGTCGAAAATGGGAGAGTGCATCAGGACAAGACAATCATCTTCAGACAGTTGTGCCAAAGTCAAAGATTTCTGATATACTGCGAGCGTATCACGACGGAACATCAGGCGGTCATCTCGGTGTGAAGAGAACTTTGGTGAAAATTCGTCAACGTTATTACTGGTTGCACTGCAAGGAAGATGTTGAAGACTGGTGCAAGAAATGTACGAGTTGTTCCTCTGTCAAAGGACCACAAACAAGAAGTCGGGGAGCGTTGAAGTTATACAACGTGGGTGCTCCTTGGGAACGAATAGCTTTGGATGTGGCCGGGCCGTTTCCAATGACGAATAGTGGAAATCGTTACATTTTGGTAATAATGGATTACTTCACAAAGTGGCCAGAAGCGTTTGCATTACCAAATCAAGAAGCTGTTACTGTGGCTAGCAAACTGGTGAATGAAGTTTTCTGCCGATTTGGACTACCCCTTGAAATCCATAGTGACCAAGGCAGGAATTTCGAGTCGCAAGTCTTTCAGGAAACATGCAAGATTATGGGGATACACAAAACTCGGACTACGCCGTATCATCCGCAATCTGATGGAATGGTGGAGAGGTTCAACCAAACTCTAGAGCGGCATCTGGCAAAAGTTGTTGAAAGCCATCAGAACAATTGGGATGAGTACATTTCTCTGTTCCTTCTGTCGTATAGAACTGCGGTTCATGAGAGTACCTCTACTACACCGGCCCGAGCGAACTTTGGTAGAGAGCTTCGACTTCCAGCGGATCTTCTCGCGGGTTGTCCTCCAGATACGCCTAGCTGTATTTCGGAATACGCGGAAGATTTGAGAAGGAAAATGGAGGAAGTTCACGGGCATATGAGGGAAGAGAATCTGCGTGCTAGTGAGCGAATGAAAACGCGATACGACAGAAGCGTCAACTCCAAGTCCTTTGAAGAAGGTTCTGCTGTTTGGCTTCACAACCCCGTTCGAAGGAAAGGAAAATCTCCAAAACTACAACCGAGTTGGGAAGGCCCTTTTCAAGTAATTACGAGGATCAATGATGTCACATATAGAATTCGGAAAACGCCAAGAAGTCCAGCGAAAGTGGTTCATGTGGACAGGTTGGCACGGTACTACGGCTCTAACGATGCTCGGGACGAGCACGTCTAAGGAGGGGATAGTGTGACGCCGTGCTGACGTAACTGCGTAAGCGTGCAAGGCAGTGAAGTTTTTGGCAAACATCGTCATTGTCACAACGGCCGGGCTGTCAGAGCTACGACTGCAAAGCAGACGTACGCGAGTTCGAGCCCGGTCCAGCTATGAAGATTTTTGTTCGACATTTTAATGTTACCAGAAAATTCTAGTAGCGGCGAGTGCCTTCTTTAAGGAATTCAAATAAAGAACCGAAAGTTCTGGACTAAAACAAGAAATGATGTAAGAAGGAAAAGACGATCGGAATCCAACAGAAGAAAACGAAAAGACTAACGAAATTCAATAAATGACGATCGAAATCCAATAAATGACAATCGAAATTCCGGGTATATAAGGAGCTGCAAGCGCGTCTACGGGCAGTTCAGTGGAAAGTGATCTGAAGAAAGGAACAAGAGGAAAAAAGTGAAAAAGTGGAAAAAGTGAACAGTGAAAGTGAAAAGTGAACAGTGAACAGTGAAGTGAAGTGCAAAGTGGTGAAGTGCTCCCAGTGGACTGTTAGTGTTCGGAGCACAGCGTTGGACCGAGTAACGCATAGTGCGCGGGGACAGTGTCGGACAGTGCTACGCGTTTCGTGCAGTGCCACGCATTCAGTGCAGTGTTACGTGTTCGTAGTGCGAATAAATCGCTACCTTCGGTGAAATCAGTCGTTTCCTTCCAATCCCTGTACCCACTTCCGTAACAATAGTATAGGATCCCTAGAAGAAGGACCTTCACCGAGCTGGTTATTTAATGAAACGTATTTTATATTTAATTAAACATGCCAATAAATATATTCTTTAAGGGTTGCCTATCTTTCAGTCCAGGATATGATTAATTAATAATTTAAAAAATAATAATGTTTTTTTAACTTTCCACCGGTTTGTTTATTAGACAAATTCTATACCAATCGAAAGTATAGACCCATAGAATATGCAAACGTTAGGTTGCCTATTTTTTTCCGGTCACAACTCTCGGGTAGCCAGGTATAAACAGGAAAATCGATACTAGCATTTTGCACCGGTATGTTTATGAATAAAAATACTGGGGTCTATACTTTCGATTGGTATAGAATTTGTTTAATAAACAAACCAGTGGAAAGTTTTTTTTTTTTTTTTTATTATTAATTAATCATAATTATCATGGACTGAAATTTGATAGGAAACCCATATAGAATATATTTATTGGCATGGTTAATTATATATAAAATACGTTTCATTAAATAACCAGCTCGGTGAAGGTCCTTCTTCTAGGGTTCTAGGGTTAGACTAATAGCTTTTTCATTTGAATTATTTTTCCGGTGTTATTTTTCGAGATTTTTGAGTTCTGTACCCAAAGTTGAAATTTTGCCATAATTCGTGTAGAGAGCTAAAGAGAGACAACTAAGCAAAACGAAAATGACATTTCGGCTCTCGTATGGAGAAAATCTTGGAGGAATGGAGAAAATAATAGACGGCAAAAATACGTTATGTAGAAACGATCGAAACGAGATCGATTTTTCATACAAAAGAGAGTGGTCGTCTACCAAATGTTGTTTTCGTGTGAGCACGTTCACACGAAAACAACGGTACAAACGGAAAAAAAGAGGTATTGAATTTAAAGAAAATGTTTATGGTGGTTTTGAAGAAAACCACCATTTCTTACTTCAAAACACGTTCAAAACCTTCAAAGCTAAATGACGCCCGCCAGACTTGATTATTGACTGACTTGATTTTAAAAACAATTACTTCACTTCACTTCTTTTTTTTTGGCTACTGCGACTCTATGCAAAGTAATAATAATTATGCTTATTTGACACTGGCAAAATTGGACAGACGTCAACGTCATTAACAAAAAGAAAAAGAAGAAGAAAATGTGTTGTGTTTGCGTGTGTTTGTTTTGTTGTTTGATTATTTTCTTTTAAAAAATCTTGTAAAACTGATGATAGTGATTTTTAAGCTTTGAATAATTGTAAATAATTAATGGTAGTAAGTTGGTAGATAGCGTAGATAGATTTTTTGTGATGTTATTACAACTGAGGTGAGTAAAACAATCCACTATTTTTATAACGCTTTTATTGTTGCTAATGCGTACTTATCAGAAACGCTTGATCGATTTGAAAAGAGCTATCAGCGGCCTACTTGACGAAACCAGTCTGCTGTTTGTATTTGTATTTTGAATTTTATTGTTTGTTCTTTGCAGATAACCGAGGTCAGATGACATGATAAATTATTTGCCATGTAATTTTTTTCATCCTAGACAACTGCTTATTTCTATGGAATTTGTTTTCCTTGTAGATAACCAACAGTTGAAATGGTTATCTGCTAACAAAAACTTAGAACTTAGGAAAGACTTGAAAAGTCAGAGGTTCATAAATAGAAACAAATATAAAGTTTAAGAGGTATAGGTAGTAGTAGTATTAAGGGGAAAACTACCCATTGAATATACAGTTAGAACTCGGTTTATCTTTATAACACGGAAACAATAATCTACATAATTATTACAACGCCATCTTTGTATCCCCCGACTAGTGATGTGTCTCGTTGCCCGGTCCCAGTAGTGATGTCCTATTTCAAAACCAGCTAACATTACTGGCCTCTGGCCTAGAAATAAGCAGTTGAGCAGGATTGGCCTCTAGCTCAGTTGGTAGTAGCTCTGCCTTCTGCGCCGTAGGTTGTGGGTTCGATCCCCACCGAGAACAAATATTTGTGTGGTGAACATAAATGTTTGTTCTCTGTCTGGGTAACAAAACTCTGTTTGGGTGTAGTGGTGGTATTGTATTCTAACCCTTAATTCGACGCCGTGCATTATACTTCACGTTGAATGAAAAAAAATCTACACACAAAAAAAAACCGTATAACTAGAGTTTTACGTGATATATTGCTTCCTAAACTATCCAAGTACCTTGCAAAAAAACAGCAACGCATGCACATCGATGATACGTGAGTAGTCGCCGGCTAGATGGCGGGAAGGAAGGACGCGCTGCGCGGGAGTTCAGTAAGTTGCATTTTATTCCTTGTATTACGGCTTTTTTCTTTGTGATATCATTGAATTCTAAAAATAAAATACCCGGTAAGCTACTGGTAATCTGTGATTGTTTTATTGTGTTTGGTTTAGTTTTTGTGAAGCCTACAATATGTATGTCCAGTATACTTCCCGTCGTCGAATTATTAGTAAAGAAACAGCTAAATGCTATGTCTAGTATATTTCCCGTTGCCGTATATTTAGAAAATAAACTTTTGTAGTTTCTTTTAATAATATTTTAGGGATCCACAAATCTTATGTTTCGTTACTTACTACTAACTGATTAATTTTTGTTTTTCAGAACTTCAAATCTAGAGGACATCGTTTAGTAGCATTGGTGCCGCCTGAAAATGCTCTTTCGGATATAGATACTCACTAGTATCTATATCCGAAAGAGTTCTGAACCTGAAAATGAAGAGGAAATTGAGAATATAGAACTGAAGAATTGTCCTCTTCACCGTGCCCTTCAATAGATTCATCTTTAGAGCGCATGAATTATTGTCGATAATAGTATAGCTTCATTATTGTCGATTCCGTCACCAAATGCTTTGTCCCTTGTTAGCCCATCAACATCAAGAACGACCAGGCGTAAGAGAAATCTACCAGTACGACCTGTGCAAAACGTCCGGGCAAAAAAGAAAAAGAAAACACTCATTATAAGCTACAAATGGAAGAAAAGGCAATTCCGACATACGGCTGATGTTCCATCAGATGATTTTGTGTTTGAATTACCAGATACCTGACTCCCCGTTAGACTTTTTTTATCGGTTCTTCTCCCCGGATATAATCGATGACATCGTTAACAACACGAACTTGTACTCAACTCAAATAACTGGCAAATGTATACAGTTGACCATTGATGAGTTTAAAGATTTTCTCATGATTCTTCTTATCATGTGTATAGTGGTCATGCCTTCCTATCTAGACTATTGGCGTTCAGAATTCAGGTATGGCCAAGTAGCTGACGTCATGCCATTGAAACGATTCGAGCAGATTCGTTTCAATCGCGAAACATTCATTTTGTAGATAATATCAATTCATAATTCATAAGATAATATCAGATGAGGACAGATATTAATTACAAGATACGACTATTTATGGAGAAAATAAGACAGAGCTGCCTTGCAACAGAAGAAGAAAGTTTAACATAGATGAGATGACTATTCCATACAAGGGCAGGTAACCGTAAACAGTATAATCCAATGAGATTCCAATTTTCATAAGCTAAATATTGATTATTATGAGAATTTTATAGATACTTTATTCATTTGTTCATAATATAAGTGAGTTCTTTTTAGTTGTACGTTTTTGGAGTTCCTATTAGTATTTTAAGCGTAAGCCAATGTTATTATGAGTAAATTCTATAAATAATTTTCTACAGAACCACTTGTTGTTTTTATTCTTTCTCCTCGATAATGGGAACTATACTGCACATAGTTTGAGAACATCAGTTTTTTAAGTACTCGATAATGTCCAGTATAATGAACGTAGGTTTTTCAGGAAACTGAAACAGGTGGATTTTTTTAGGTATTTTTTATGGTGTCTCCTACCAGCTAACATCCAAAAACTGTTACGATTTAACAAATTTGATAGAAAAAAATATCCGTCGAATTAAGGGCTAAGTATGTATTTACAAATAAAAAAAAAAATGTATTCAAGTATTATATCAGCTATCCGGTTCCCATATTACAAGCTCTGCTTAGTTTGGGGCTGGGTAGTGTTGTGTGAATTGTCCACAATATTTATTTTTTATTTTTAGTAGGTACATACGTATTAAGTATAGAGTGAAGAAATCAGTTTTTGTCATGTCTAACATATTGTATTGATTTCTTTCAGAGTATGCACCTAGTACCTACCTACTAGCAGGCACATATTCAAGGCATGAAAATGAAAAGCAAAGTCGAGTTAGATGAAAACTATGGACTGAAGAAATCTGAAGGTAAACATATATTATTTATTAGATAGTTTCCTGCACTTTTTATAACACTTTTATTAGCTTCACCTGTATGTTTGTATGTAACCGACCCCTTTGAGCTTTGAGCTTTGAGATTTGATTCAAACTTTGCACACCTGTCAAGGTCGATGACAATGCAATAATATGAAAAAAAAAACTAAAAAGTAAAAAAAAAATATAGTTTAAAGGCATGGGCCTGACTTTGCTGTTTTTTAACAGCATTTTTGTAGGCTTAGGATATTCCATTTATAGAATGAAGTTTCAGGAATTTACTTTGTAACCTAAAACAGAAATAAAGCAGATTAGCACAGGGGTTAAAGTTCTTTGTGAGTCCTACCTAACTTAATCTTTTGGAGTCAGATCTATCTGGATATTTTATTAAAGTATTTAGGGACACCCAACTACGAACATCACCTTTATGTATAAAAATAAACATACTTAGGCATGATAAGTTGCATTGATATTGGGTCACCAATATGTAGATTTTTTTCTTTGCAACTCATTAATGTTAAACAGGAACTTAGTTCATTGTTCACTATTTAGATTTAGTTTACTACGTCTCAAGTTTAATAAAGTGCTAATTTAGTTGCTCCCCGCGACTTTGTCTACCTTGTGAGGGGCGTACGTCCTACGTATCGTTTTCCGGTTCATTATACAAATATATTAGAGAGGAAGGATTTGTATTTTTGTAAAAGATAAACACAAAAACTACTAGATGTCAACAATCTTTCACGATTAGAATGTTGCATGAAGTAAACCCAGGGGGAGGGTCAGCGCATCCCCGTACCAAGGGGAAGGTCGCGGGGCTATGTGATTTTTTTAAGTTTAGAGAACACTATACAAATCAATTAAAATAAGCTATTTTTATAACTAGCGACCCGCACCGGCTTCGCACGGGTGTAATTTAGAAAAAAAGGGAAAAATGCAAAGTCACTAAAGTAAATCTATGAATTTATTCACGCGTGCTAAGCAGGGCGAGGAAGCTAATAATTTATACAAAATCGAATTGTTAGTCGTTCGTCAACGTGAGTTTACTCTTAAGGCCTGCGCACACCTAGGTCAAGGAATTTAATACTCTACCTAGGTCGCTGGCGATTGCGATCAGTGTTAAATTTGACAGCGTTTCATTGATCGCCATCATCAGTTACCTAGGTGTGCAGGCCTTTACTCCGTGATAGAGGTCAAAGATTCGTTGGAACAGTCTAGGCCGCATTGTTATTCTGCTATCATACTAACGACCACAATCTTCCAATTGCCGGTCACTCTCTAATCTCTTTCGATAGGATAACCGTTTGCAAATTACCGATCCTTTTCCGTTGCCGCCTGTACTCCAGGCGGCAACGGAAGCTAATGATCAAAAAATTCGACTTATGTTTGAAGAAGCAATAGTACAACTAAAATGGTTACAACATAATATAAAAAGTTCGAAAACATTTGTCAAGTGCACGAAAGGAGATTCTTTGAGGCGCACTTAAAATCCTTTCTCCACACTTGGTTCGAAAGAACCAGTAAGACGATAAGAAGAACATAATATCAGGTTGCCTAATAAGCTTGTTCCATCAACTACTCCACTGCTGGACGTAGCTCCCTCCCAAGACGCACCACTGAGACCGGTCTTCGGCTCTTCTCCTCCAGTGCTTGTCAGCTACATTTCGTAGATCTATGCAGGAGGGCGTCATAAACTACGCTTACCTAAAGCTGATGATGTTATAGATAGATGATGATGATAGAATATTTTGCAGGTTGAAAATGAGGCAGCGGAAACCAAGACATTCCACGTAATGTGACACCGTCCAGAGAACGAGCCAACGAGATGATAACATCCAGAACAAGGATTGCTTATTTGCAAGGTAAGATTTTAAGTATGCATGTTTAGATAGGTACAGTCGGCTGAACTAGAATTAATTTATAATTATTATTTTTACATTGAAACTTAGTGTATGCTGTCTTTAAAACTATTGCTTTTGTATTGCCTACATCTCACTAAGTTGGAGTGGCACCGCACTGGAACTTCACTGCCATTTTTATTAGGGTTCCGTAGCCAAATGGCAAAAACGGAACCCTTATAGATTCGTCATGTCTGTCTGTCTGTCTGTACGTCCGTATAATGTCCGTATGTCACAGCCATTTTTCTCCGAAACTAAAAGAGCTAGACTGATGAAACTTAGTGAGTACTTGAGTAGATGTATTCTGTGAACCGCATTAAGATTTTTACACAAAAGTAGAAAAAAAACAAAATTTGGGGGGTCCCCATACTTGAAACTGAAACCCAAATTTTTATTTCATTAATCCCATACGTGTGGGGTATCTATGAATAGGTCTTCAAAAATGATGTTGAGGTTTCTAATATATTTTTTTTTCTAAACTGAATAGTTTGCGCGAGAGACACTTCCAAAGTGGTAAAATGTTGGTCCCCCCCCCAACTTCTAAAATAAGAGAATGATAAAACTAAAAAAAAATATATGATGTACATTACTATGCAAACTTCCAACGATATTTGGTTTGAACTAGATCTAGTGAGTAGTTTTTTTTTTTAAACGTCATAAATCTAAACTGCAATTTACCTTTCGACGAACTACAAGAACTTATATACATATTATTTACTTGTTGTTACGAAACCCTTCATGGGCGAGTCCGACTCGCACTTGGCCGCTTTTTTTGCAAAAGTATCTACAAAAAAACTTTAGGAAGGAACCAAGCCGTAGTTTGTTGCCTATTCTTCTAGGCTTGGTCGCGTGGAACTGGCACCTAGACCCACCTAACTCTAAGACGTTTCAAAGTTATCCTTATCGACTGAGGTTTTGAATTTGAAGAATGTATAAATCGTTACCTTCGTGGTAGTGATAGCCACTCTGTTTCCATTTGCATTGCACCCATAACCATCGTGTCGAAATTTTATCGATACATTTTTTTTATTTCCAACTATTTTTAAACGTTTATCTTTACGTTAGATAAGCTCATTACTAAACTCGTGTCAATCACTCCAATAACGTTGTATTTGACCTATATTATGCTGATATAATGTTATCCGCAAGTTTATTGATTCAATACCCGAAGTCCGAGTTTTGCTACCACATTTCGTCTACCAAATGTAGTTTTCGTGTGAGCACGTGTCTCTCTCTTTTTAACCGACTTCCAATCAAAAAGGAGGAGGTTCTCAATTCGGTTGTATGTTTTTTTTTTTTTTTTTTTTTTTTAACCGACTTCCAATCAAAAAGGAGGAGGTTCTCAATTCGGTTGTATTTTTTTTTTTATTTTTTTTATTTTTTTTTTTATTTTTTTTTTAAATGTTTGTTACCGCATAACTTCGTCATTTGTGAGCCGATTTGAAAAATTATTTTTTTATCTGAAAGGTACTGCTTCCAGATTGGTCCCATTTTAATTTTATTAAAATCGGTGTTGCCATTTTTTTTTTAATAATTTTTTTAATGTTTGTAACTGCATGCCTCCGTCATTTATGAACCGATTTAGAAAATTATTTTTTTATTTGGAAGGTTATTCTTATGTCCAGATTGTCCCAAACAAATTTCATTAAAATCGGTTTAGCCGTTTGGCAATGAAGTCGGTTTCTCAAGTTTTTTAAACTTATAATTATTTTTTTTTTTTTTATTATTTTTTTTAATGTTTGTTACCGCATAACTTCGTCATTTGTGAGCCGATTTGAAAAAATATTTTTTTATCTGAAAGGTACTGCTTCCAGATTGGTCCCATTTTAATTTTATTAAAATCGGTGTTGCCATTTTTTTTTAATAATTTTTTTAATGTTTGTAACTGCATGCATCCGTCATTTATGAACCGATTTAGAAAATTATTTTTTTTATTTGGTTATTCTTACGTCCAGATTGTCCCAAACAAATTTGATTAAAATCGGTTTAGCCGTTTGACAATGAAGTCGGTTTCTCAAGTTTTTTAAACTTATAATGTATAGAAAATTGATGAGACATCAACTCGTTTCGATCGCTTCTACGTAACGTATTTATGCTTCTTTTTTGTCTCATCTTTTCTCTATACAATAGAATAAATGAAGCGGGACTTGCCCTTAAGTTATCTAATGAAGCCTGTAATAGACTCGATAAAAATACAAACATAAATGTTTATAAAATATATTATTGTCAGTTTGTCTGACGACAGTGCGACCGACACGTCTCAAAGTTAAAAGTCAATCAGGATCACTTTCAAACGTCCTAGTGCTAGGTGAATCTAGATGCTAGTTCCACGCGACCAAGCTTTGAAGAACTGGCAGTGGCATCAAACTCACGGCTTGGTTCCTACCGTTTCTTTCTCGCACTTAGGGCAAAACTCTTCATTGAATATAGCTACAACTCTTTTACTTTAGTACAGGGCAAAACAATACAACTACGCAAGACGGCGCCATCTTATTCCCTCGGACTACTAGTGATGTGTCTCGTTGCTTGGTCCGATTAGGGATATCCTATTCCCAAAACCAAGCCAATGGATCGCCCACTTTACTTGCGTGGATATTTTCGCAGTAGTGCATGAAATTCCCAGCGAAATTAATTACCAATCTAAATTGATAGTAAGTGGATGCTCGAATCAATTTGGTTCAATTATAGAACAATGCCTTCGTTTAGTTTGATCATCTAACGTAGCAATTATGAGAGTAATGATGCAATAGCTGACGTTTTTTAGTGGCGTGCGCACGTGACACGGACCGATTGATTTGCGCGAGACGGTTATATTTTTAACTTCATCCAGACCGTTTCACTTTCGTGATAGCACGCGAGTGTTATGGAAATAACCACGAAATAAAGAAGTAATGGAACTAGCATGTAGACGACCTTCTCACGCTCCAAGTACGCGCAGTACCACGACTTCAAGCCCTCCTTTGTTTAGTCGTGTTTGAAGTCTGTCAGAAGAAACGTAACTGAGAAAAACACGAAAAAATATAAAAATGCCGTATTGTGCTGTTTTGCAGTGCTAAAACGATAGCCGAACCAATAATTTAACAAAAGGGGGCATATCGTATCACAGGTTAGTATTATTTTATTGCTTAAATTGGTTTTGTTTAGAATGCAAAACCATCAAACAAAAATAGACTGTGAATGATATTCGTTAAGGTCGCGTTTCTATAAATCTCAACTTTCGCTACTCAATTAGGGCTGTACCTACCCCAATAAAGTGATGAATGTGCTATCGAATACTTTATTAGTTCTGATCATATAAATAGTTAGGTTTAGGGAGCTGACTTTTTTTTTGCTTTAGTGATGATTTTATTCCTTATGTATTATTCTGTTATTATTCTGATTCTTTTCTTATTCTTATAGCCCACAGTGGCTGGGTAAGATGAAAATTACAGAAATATTTTGAAGAAATAACATAATAAATCTGGTTTCAGTTTTCCGATATTCAAAATAAATGTATCGATGCAACGGGAAAAAGAAAACACAAGAAGAAAAAGAAACAATATTTGAAACAGTTAAGTATACAATTTTACGAGTTGTAAACATTTGATTGGGTAAATAAAGAAAGATAGATAAGAAAAGCTTTTTATTTCGACCACCATAAATATAACCTGACGTGCTACCGATCGTTATGCATCAGTAGGTAGGTAAGAGCGCTGGTGGGCTAGTGGTAGCGGCCCCGCCTTCTGATCCTTAGGTCGTGGGCTTAAATCCAGTCCAACCAATGAGGTTTACTGCCCAAAAATTAATTTACACTATGCCAGTGCTCTTAAACGGTGAAGAAAAACATCGTGACTTAAAAAGTTCGAAAATATGTGTTAAATAAGTGCACGAAAGGAGCCTCTTTGGGGCGCACTTAAAATCCTTTCACCTCACTTGGTTCGAAAAAACCAGTGACACGATAAGAAGTAGGTAGGTAATCATCGATGTCGATACATTTGTCTTGTATCCACCTTGGCACATCACTAAGTGAGTGGCTATGTCAAGTAATAGCCATTGTATTATGAATCTTATACCTTGTGGATAAAGACTAACAGAATTGTTTTCTATAACGCCATCTAGCGTCAAGTAGCTTTGTTTTGTTGTCAATCAAGTAACAGCCATTGTATTATCAATCTTATTATAACTAAATAGAGACTAAAAGAAAAAAATACTGAATGAGAAGTGCCATCTCTTGGCAAATAGAATTTTATTTTAGCACTGTTTATTTTATTAAGTTTAGAACCATGTCACAATAGCTTTAAGGTTTATTATCAATTAAATTATTTTTTTGGTTTTAGGTCCTTTTTAACGTTTTTTTTCGACCAATCATAACTTTTATTTCTATGTGTGTTTGTTTTTACGTGTATGAGTTTGGCGACACTGGTTCTCTTAGTAATACGTCATCATACTCTCTCTACTTTGCGTAAGCAAAAGCGTGTTTGGTGCTCTGTGGAAATAACTATGTGCGCCTCATGAGATAGTAATTCCACAGTTTTTTAGGGTTCCGTACCAACAGGGTAACACGGGATCCTGTTACTAAAGGCCTGCGCACACCTAGGTCGCTGGCGATTCCCGGGGAATTAAAAAGCTGCTCTATAGCTAGATTTTATAACTCGTAAGCGAACTACTATACAAATGTCCCTAAAAATTGGTATAGAACTTGTCCGTTTACACACGCTCCAACTCGCTCGTATAGTTCGTATGACACAATAGGGTTTGGCCTTTGACTTGAGCCTAAAATATAAAGTAGATTATAGGATTAGTTTGGGTTTTAATTGTACACCGTTTGAAAATAAACACAAAGTGGAAACAATTTTCAAATTAAAGAACAGTTGGTTGCTTATTACGTGATTTTTAAACCTACACCAAACGACTGAAATTACCGGCACGAAGGCTAATCTGTGTGTCTCAAGTTGATGGGTGCAAGGCAGTGTATCTTAGGGCACGTTCCTGATGTACGTGACCTATACAAGACAATGCTTTGTTACAAGCGATGGCTACCAATTATGCTTGCTCCATCAGCAAGTTGTATAAAAAACCTAAGAGGTTTTAACTAGGTACAATAGACGGCACATACCCTTTGCTGCAACGCTTTTTATTGAAAATAACGTTAAATCCTACGATTTCTTGAATAGTTTTTTGTTGTAAGGCAAGAGGAATTTGTAGCTGCAATTGTATAGCTGTTTCACTCACGCAAAGGGCTTATAAGAGAGAGCTTAAACGTTTCACACACACTAAGATAAAATCGAAAGAAAGAGGTTACGAGTATGTCAGGATCGTAGCAAGTGGAAATCCTTGATCTCTGCCTACCCCCATGGGAATAAGGCGTGATTTTATGTATGTATGTATGTAAGATAAACTCACAAAGCATAAAAACCATGGAGCTTCTAAATATTTTAATTCTTGGCATAGATCTCATATTCTTTATAGCGTGCGTGGAAATAGAAGTTTTTTTAACATTGCACAAGTTTGTGAAACATTCTGAAAAGTGCTGTTTCATGCTGGCATGTCTAGATTGTTGTGACGTCAGCAAACCATCATGCAACAGTCATACATAGTCCTACCCCTAAATTTTTTTTTGGTTGGTAACCCGGTTTCGAACTTCTTCTTCTTCTTCCTGCCCTTATCCCACTATGTGGAGTCGGCACAACATGTTCTTTTCATCCATTTGAAACCGGTTTCTAACTAAGAAAATATATTCCTTCTACGTACTAAAGGTGCTCATGGATTTCAGATTGTTTGCCTACCTGGCTCTTCAATAAGCCAAAAGTATTTAATTTTAATTTTTGAATACTTTTGGTAGGCAAGTTGCGAGTATAGTTATAACGTTTCTATGATGCTAAAATAGTTACTTTGATGTAGGTCAAGGAATCGTATTGTGAATCCACGTTTTAAATCATCATTTTATGTCACGATCGAAACTGTAAATCTGTTGTCTCTGCCAGTAGGCTAATCATTCATTTCCACCAAAGGAGTACCTTTGGGAAACAGGAATGATTAAAAGTTTTGTATCTATGAAAAAAAAACTTGGATAGCGATGTCATCACTTGGTTTTGTTTATGGAATATTTTATCAGTCAGGGCATGTTAAAAATATTATAAAAATATGCTGTTTCATGATGGTATGAATGCCTTTATTAATATCATGAGCGGTGACATCATAGCCATAGCAATTGAGGTCTGCAGCATGAGGTTATCATTTTCCTTTATATTCCAAATAGCGATCCGCCCCAGCTTCGCACGGGTAAAAGGAATATTTTTCTCTCGTTTTCGCAACATTTTGCATTGGTGCTCTTTACTTATTAGTCGTAGCGTGATGTTATATAGCCTATAGCCTTCCTCGATAAATTGACTATCCAACGCAAAAAGAACGTTTCAATTCGGACCACGGCGTCGATTCCAGCAACACAAATCACTCAAGCGATCGCGTAAACCGATATGAGTTGTCAATTTTTGTTTGAAAAATTTGTAAATGGAACGTGGATTCAGCGATCACTCAATCAAGCCGTGTTGCTGGAATCAACGCCCATTAGTTCTCGGGATTAGCGCGTTCAACCAAACAAACAAACAATCAAACTCTTCAGCTGTATATAATTAGTATAGATTTATGGGTGTTGCGCCCTTTCGTATGAAAACCGTACGCACGTGGTTTTATTTGGACGTTCCTATGACTACTCCAATTAATAATTTACCAGCCCTTATTTCATTCATGATTGTGAGGTTTGGGGTTATGGTCATGTCAATGTTAATTCAAATTCATTCGGTTTCATGTTTAATTTAGAATCGAAATCGAACTCAGAATTTCAGCGTAAGCCTGATGATGTAGGGATTCCCAACCTTGACTCTTTTTACATAATCTTATAGCATCCCAAGAATTTTGAGTGGGTGATTGGTGGGCTTAAAATTCAGTGTATATTTAATAGCGATTTTAAGCAATACAGCATTTATGTTTATCCAAATTTGTACCTTTAATACATTGTGCTTTTAAAATAGACAAATATGACCCTTTATAGTTTATAGCATGTAATTTAAATGAATATTTTCGAAGATATTGCGTATTTAAAATGCAGGGACTTAGCGGTTGCTAAGCCTACCGGCCTATATCGCTCTAAAAACTGTGAACATTATGTAATAAAGACAGCCTGT
This sequence comes from Thera obeliscata, assembly GCA_947578465.1. Classification (NCBI taxonomy): domain Eukaryota; kingdom Metazoa; phylum Arthropoda; class Insecta; order Lepidoptera; family Geometridae; genus Thera; species Thera obeliscata. The sequence continues at coordinate 11,718,921 of OX387912.1, read as the reverse complement.
AGTATATTTAGTATCAGTATTGCACCCGTGCGAAGCCGGGGCGGCTCGCTAGTACCCTTTAAACTCGTGTAGGTCTAGATACTATATATTGATGATGCCAGATTATTTGATATTTTAGTTACCTATATTGTTGTACTTATATTTGAGTTTAATTGATAAAGTTGCATGGTGACATTGCAATCTACAAACCAGTATTAGGTACTCTCAAACGGTTATCCTATTGATGGAGTGACTTCAAGTTTTGCGATATACCTGCTTGAGCCGAGTGGAACGAAATAATCGGCGCACACGCAACTCTTTATCATTCGACGTTGAAACGCGGAGAGACTTGCACGCTTCGCATAGATTAAAAATACGGACGATAAAATTTGTGAATTATTATTTGTGACGGTGCGTGTGGTAATTTATTTTATTATTCCAATGTAAGTACAAATTTATTTTATTTTCAGTTAGAATATTTGGGTTTCTCGCGGCTATAATATAATTCCAATATAATAGAAGAGTAATTAAAATTAATTAAATAAATAATATTCACATGCATTTGTATTTATAAACAAACGATTCTTTAATTACACACCAATTAATTGGTTATCTTGTACGGATATAAGTATAAAGTAATCTCTGTTATACTCAGACTTATCATTAATCAAATAATACTTATCACACAATTCATTAACTTGGTATACCTGCCTGCAGTAGGCACCTCTTCAGTATATACTTACTTTTTATGATCTCAATTTAGATAATAAAAAAACAGTATAATTATAAAATTAAATGTAATCAGTAGGATTTTTTATTAGTATAACTAAATAAGAAATAAGAATTAATTTGGTGGCGAATTTATGCCAATAAATTCGAGTGTAATCCAAGTGTGAGATGAACTCCTGCGTTGAGGACTTTATCCTATGCTAAAAATCGTTCAATATAAATTCAGTTATAGATTCGATCTGCAGATAGCTCAACTGTTTCTTGTGTATTTTGTAAATATTTGTTTAATTGGAAGTTTCTTTGTGTAAATAAACAAAAAATTCAGTTTATTTATCAAAAATATGCTGATCCAGGGACACCATACAATATTATACTGAGTTTAAGGTAGAAATAATGAAACAATAATTGTGTGACAAATACATAATATTTATTAGCTTCACCTGTATAAAAGCGTGGGGGGTTTTTAAACTATAATTTATTTTTAAGCTAATTTTTAGGGTTCCGTAGCCGAATGGCAAAAACGGAACCCTTATAGATTCGTCATGTCTGTCTGTCTGTCTGTCTGTCTGTCTGTCTGTCTGTCTGTCTGTCCGGCCGTGTCACAGCCATTTTTCTCCGAAACCATAAGAGCTAGACTGATGAAACTTGGTGAGTAGATGTATTCTGTGAACCGCATTAAGGTTTTTACACAAAAATATAAAAAAAACTATAAATTTTGGGGGTCCCCATACTTGAAACTGAAACTCAAAAAAATTTTTTCCATCTAACCCATACGTGTGGGTTAGATGGAAAAAAATGTAGGTGAAGGTGTATCTATGGATAGGTCTTCAAAAAGGATGTTGAGGTTTCTAATATCGTTTTTTTCTAAACTGAATAGTTTGCGCGAGAGACACTTCCAAAGTGGAAAAAAGTTGGTCCCCCCCCCTTTAACTTCTAAAATAAGAGAATGATAAATCCAAAAAAAATATATGTTGTACATTACTATGCAAACTTTCAACGATATTTTGTTTGAACGAGATCTAGTCAGTAGTTTTTTTTTTAAACGTCATAAATCGTAAACCGCAATTTACCTTTCGACGAACTACAAAAACCTTTATATTATGTTAATTGATGCTACGGAACCCTTCATGGGCGAGTCCGACTCGCACTTGGCTGCTTTTTTTGGTAAGCGTTCAGCTTAAAACTGACAATTAATTACACGCGATGCCGCAAGAACTTAGTTTCATCCTAGGTCGATAAACTGTGTGTATACAAACACCTTACAGAGGAAATAACTGTTTATTATAAGGCATGCACAGCATAGCACCTACTTACGTGTCGTGATCGCAAATTATTTCTTTATATGCTTGAATCCACGTGCTCCTTATTTACAGTTTAGAATCTTGGGTTTTTTTGACAAAAGGAGATCAACAATTTCAGTTATTTAGAGTAATTTATCTTAGGATTTTGCAATGATTTGGCAACTTCTGCAGGTAGATTATTGTAAGACTTTGAGTAGGTCAGGGAAGACCTTAAATTATTTTTATCAATAAAGTTTGAAAAATTAGTTCTTAAATTATAATGATCAAACTTTAATGATTGTACCATCTATCAGAAAATTTGCCAGCAATATGCTATTCCAATTTCCAGGTCATGAACTTCAGTGCAGGCAATATTCTAAGTCTAAATCGGTCCAAAACTTGCAATGGGTGTAAAAAATACAGATACTAGTTTGTAGATCAAATCTAGTGTATAAAACAAATTAAGTTCATCGTCAGCTTGAAAAAGTCCACCGCTGGACGTAGGCCTCCCCTATGCATTTCCAGGAAGAACGATTCTGAGCGCTTTCCTCGATCCACCGACATTCTGCTTCATCCATCTTCGAAATTGAGGCTACCTATAACTACCTGCTCCTATTAAGTATTTGGACAGACGATGTATTTACTACTTGGTGGAGAAACCTGCGATTAATCGTATCTGTAAACTACTCAAGGTCAGGGGTAGCAAGTTCTTTCTTGCCTAAGAGTAAGAGCTATGATAAGCACGTAGGTTAATAATTATTAACTGTTGCAATACGAAATCATATTTGTTCGAATTTTTAAGAAATTCCGATGACTTTTTTTCAACATAGTAAGTTTTTTAAAAATGATATATGTACATGTATTGTGAAGAATCCACACAACACTATTTAGCCCCAAATTAAGCAGAGCTTGTACTATGGGTACCAGATAGCTGATATAATAACTTACAATTTTGCGAATACATAGGTACTTAAAATACAATATAACACCCAGACAGAGAACAAACATCTGTGTTCACCATACAAATATTTGTTCTCGGTTGGGATCGAACCCACGATTTACCGCTCAGAATGCAGAGCTACTACCAAATGATCTGAGAGGCCAGTCAACATTATGGAAATGAAATTTGTTATGAGCCTCTAGCTATGCTTATGCCTCTATGACCATACACAACCTTACGTTGCACTGCTTACATCATTATATCAGACTTAGTGGTACCTATTAGATGCCGGCATTCATACCCTTCAAACTGGAACACAGTAGTTCGTGACTCGTTTCGAGTTTTGGTGGCAATAAGAAACACAATACTTAGTTAGGTGGATACTTCCCTGATTCTTACTACTTAGTTTAGAAAACAACGTCAAATACTTTGGCATCACAGTTTGTGGGCGATTTGTGTAACTTATTGGATAGTGTTGCTAGGTTCCTGTTTGGCGCAAATTCAGAAATTCTATAAGACTACGTTGAATAGCTACTCAATTCTTCGATGAATTTTTTACACATTTTTGTCGCTATATATAAATTATTATCGCTATAGATACGCCACAAGTGGAATCCCGCGCGTTTTCTTTAGCGTGCATGGGTTTTTACAAAATTTCAACCTCAGTTTATTATGGTTTGAAATCTTGAAAATTCCTTTCTTAGTAAACCTCTATACGCATTCAGTAAAACAATCAAACCCTGAAAATGTCATGTCTACAACTAGTGGTTTATGATGTTCTTTGTTTTTATGAAAAGACAAATATTCTTATATCAAATAGTTATTTCCTATGTTTTCGTGTTTATTTGAATCTGGAATAGACTTGTTCTGATCCAGTTTTCTCTATTTCGGTGTTTCAACCGCGGTCTCTTACTTCCGCCGGCATAGCAGTGACCTTTTCTTTTAACAGGCTCATGTTTATTTTTCTTGGCTATCCTCTTTCTTGCTTTTCTTCTGACTTTCTACTACTGATATTAACTATAAGTAGGTAAGTTAGGTACGTATTATAAAATCTCGCTACTACGAGTATGTTAAACCATTAATTTATTCAGTGAAAATGAATGCGTTTAGCAAAATAACTAATTAATTAACATACGAAATTTATTTGAATATAAATAATTACCAGTACCTATGCATATTATTCTTATAATATTGTAAGTTACCTACTTATTGTTTTATTTACCTTCGTTTCGGTTTCCAACTGTATATAAAATACTACAATATAATGTCTGTATCGTAATTTCAAGGTTCACGCTTACAAATGTAACCTAAAGCAAATGTTAGAATTGTAACGTTGTGTTCGAAAATTTAATTTGAATAGCTCGAATATTCTAAACATTCAGTGACAAAAAATAACTACATTAAACCAATGCTTTTTTTTTTCTTTTTTTTTCAGAAAGGAATCGGAAATATAATTTTTCATTATTCATACTCTGAAAGTAGGTCTGAAGTTGCCTGAGGGGCCTAATTGAAAGTAATACTTTCAGCCCTAGGGAGAATCGCTTTCTACTGACAGCTGTCAAATTATAAAAAAAAAACAAGTTCCATTTTATTCAACCATGTTCCAGCTTTCTAAAGTCTTTCTAACTGCAAGGAGGTTGTTAAACCAAATTCCAACTTTTTATTCAGCAAGTAGGTTGGAAACCCATTACAACGGTAAGAAGTTTAAAAAGTCTAATTAGAGCGCAATGTAAAATTTAAATAACATCAAGATAGTATTAAATAAATAATATATCTTCTAAATTACTTTATTAATATATCATCGATGTCAACAATATTTATAAAAAATATGATAAAAATTAGCACTGCCTATACTATCCTCGTGTGTTGATCCCTTATACGGCTTAATTATTATATTTGTACTCGTACGTTCAACTATTTCTTTAAAGTAACATAGATTTGAGCAAACAATTTTCCATTTTTTAAATTATGAAAATGAAAATAATGGCTGAATAATGCTGGCGAACCGAAGCCGAAGGCCCGCCAGAGAAAAATAAAAAAAAAACCGGGAAGGCGGCAATTCAATCTTCATTTTCACAAATTTTTCTTTCATGTTTTTATTTTTACTTTCCTTGTATTCGTAATGAAAAGCACAGTGTTTGCCTCGGATGAAAGTCTTTTAAGTCCCTCAAGCTCCATTGGCGCCCTCGCTACGCTCTAGCGCCAAACCCGTCTCGGGACTCAAAAAACGTGACTTTCAACACTCAGGTAACAATGTACTATTATTATGATCAGTGTTTATTTTATAAATTAGGTATAAGGTAAGTGGAAAAATGACACCCGTGCGAAGCCGGGATGGGTTGCTAGTACATAGCTTATGTTTCGCAGGGGTAATGTAGATAGAAAGAGTTTTTGAATACGGTTCAGTTGTTCTTGAGTTTATTCGTTACATGGAAACCATTCTCCTTAATAATATTAGTGTATATTAAATAAATACTATGTATCTTATGTCGCTGAACAAACATGATTGTAAAATGTTCAACAATAAATTAAAAATTGCAAATTTTCTATGCATGTAGTGATTCTGTAAATCTAACTAAACATATAACATTTTATTTCACTGTGGGCCTTTGACCTAAGCAGCAGACAAAAAAAGAACCCAAAATACTGATATTTAGAAATAAACTTGCACGAGGTATAAAATTACAATATAAATTACAAGAGTATTGATAAGGTAACACTATACGAAACCGCATTCATACCACGTAATGTGGGCTCCTTGGTATAGTTACAAAACTTGACAATTGGGAAACTAAGTCTAGCTGTATCGATTTCACGTGTATTTATTGTTAATTTACCCTACCTGTATAATGCACATGTTAAATGCATAATAAAAGCAAATTTATTCTAATTAATTACCGAGTAGGTTCGTGACATTTGATATGTTTGGAAACTTCGGAAGTAGAACTCGATAACGTAGTGTAAAGTTTCAAAGAAAGTATCGATAACTGGGGAGAATATTTTCTATTTCTACCTGATTACGGCGAAGTAAAAAGAAGGTGTTATGATTTTGACGGCTATGTAGTATGTGTATGTTCATCTGTTCCATCATAACTTGTTAACTGCTTATCAGAATTTGACAAATAAGGTATCGAGTGAAGCGTCTGGATTGTTCGTTTGTCATAGGCTATGTGTCGTTCCATTAAATTGAATGTCGCGCCCTATAGAAGACATAGAGTAGAGAAAAAAGTCGGTGTCTTGAGGTACAGTAGATGGATTAAACACGTCCATTCGGTATGTTGTGCTGAAATGTTCTCCCACATAGATAACTCAGTCTTCACCGTCTACAATATGCGCTAAGATATTGCAAATTCCAACCACCCAATAATATTAGTAATATACCAACGTATTATTCCCTACAAAGTATTAGGAAGCTCATAACATATTTTATGACACACAAAATAATGGCCCAGATTCAGGGTTCTGTTTACATTTGTGATTTACTGTACAGTTGCCTAATTCACGTGGGTGTGTTACATTGAAAGCGGTGGCATCTAGTATCATTAGATTAGATGCTAGAATTAGGTCTTAGACAGGATGTTGGCCAAAATTGTTGCTCCTAAATCTATACAATCTTATTGGAATAGTTATACATTGTTAAATAGTTATGAGAGTATTTTTCTTCAATTTTTGACTCCTTTATTATTTGATCTATCGTTATTGAGTTTTATTACTATCGAGTCAAGCGAGACTTTAAAATATTTTAATCTGATATATTACACTATCGAAAAAAGTGGGTATATACTAGGGCATGTAAACCGATTAACCGATTAATCGAAAAACCGATTAACCGACTGATTTTAGGTCGGTTTTCAATCGGGTTTTCCATCCAAAATAACCGATTTTCGGTTATTTTTTTTATGAGTAAAATATGCCAATTTATTTAAAACTACACCTTGCAAACTTTATTTAGAACGCCTAATAGTAATACACCTAATTATAATACAACATAATACATTAAAATTGCAAAAATGCCCCATTATTGGACAAAGACCGCCCCCCGATCCCGCCACTCTACACTATCTTGTGTCATCAATTGCCAGTCTCTCTCAAAAGCGTCCAGTTTGTTCCACCATCGCCTGCGTAGTCTACCGCGACGCCTCCACGCTGTTTCAGGGCTCCACAATGTGGAGATTTAGGCCCACAGTGCGTAAGGCATGCGGCAGACGTGGCCGGCCCAGTCCCACTTCAGCCTTGCGGCTTTTTCCTCTACGTCAGCAGATTTAGTCTTGAAGCGCAGTGTGGTATTGCGAATGGGGTCAATTAATTTTACCCAAAGAATGCTGCGCTCCATCGCCTGCTGGCTAACCTTGACTTCAAAGACCAAGTCTGCGAGCCATAAGTAATATTTTGTGTATGTGTATTAGTTTGTAAAATAACACGAATTGTCTGTTACGTGTTCTAGGCTTATAGCTTCGCAAATCGTGCTCGTCTTCCAGTTTTTTCTAAATTGGAGTCAGGGCATTGGTTACAAGCGCTTCCTTCATATAACACTGGGACTTTAATGGATCCCATAACGTTCTGTATTGCAACTGGCCTACGGTTGGGTTCACTGTGCCTGTACCTGTACCTCATCAGTGCCAGTGCGTTACTCGCCACAGTTTATCGTGTTATAAGGCCGCCGGTCGGATATCTCGTCATGCCAGCTTTAACGACATCATCAGGCGGACCTTTACCACCGTCAACGTACCAGCCGTTCTGGAACCGAATGGCCCGTTGCGTGACGATGGTATGACGCTTGCTCCTTGGGAGTTGGAGAGGCCCATTGTGTGGGACGCTACGTGTTTCGACACACTTGCGCCTTCTTATTTGGCAAGGATATCCGTTGTGGCTGGCGCGGCGGCAGATCTGGCCGAGGATCTCAAGAAGCTTAAATATGCAGGTCTTGACAGAGCCTACTTATTTGCTCCTCTTGGGATTGAGACTCTGGGTCCGTGGAGAACCAAGGCCTTGCGGGTCTTCAAATATTGGCTAGGTGTCTGATCAAAGAGATGCGTGACCCAAGGGCTGGTGGGTATTTGGAGCAGCGCATTAGCATTAGCTATTCAGCGTGGCAATTTCACTGGCGTCTTGGAGATTCTTCAGTCTGGCACTGATTTGGACCGGTTGCACCAGTTGAGCTATCTCTAGATTGTTTGTAACGGTCTGCAGATAGCTCAGCTGTTTCTTGTGTATTTTGCAAGTTTCTTTGTGTTAATAAAAATTGAGTCACTATTAGGACTAATAATTATCAACTGTTATCATGTTGTTGAATTTTACAACTTTATTTAGCATGATGAGTGAGTTCTGTACATTAAAATATTTTAAAATTTAACAAGCTAATTTAATTGGTGCTTGCTTATTCAAATAATAAGTTCATTTTTATAAAAAAATATGGTTTTATTTTATCCTAAGACACCCATATGAAAAACTGGAAAAATAACCGATTAACCGATTAATCGGTTATTTTAAATTAAAAACCGAGATAACCGGTTTTTTTAAACAACCCGGTTTTTACACGCCCTAGTATATACTACAAAAACTTATAGAATCATAGAAAAATAGAATCATGTTTAGCCGACCGGAAAATATGAAAAATGTATACAATAGGTATTAGATCGATGACCTTGACTAGTTAAGAGATATTTAAGTCATGTAGAGTTGGAATGTTTAACCCATGAAATCTATATACCTTGTTTTTATGTTCCATGTAACGCTCTGTTGCCGTAACAAATTTGCATGTAAATAATTCGTTTTGCTCGTTGAATGAATAGACCAAGTCAATGCGTCTAAAAACATCTGTCCGTAGCTGTATGTACTTTTATCGGAATTATGGTGTCTTCTTCCTGCCCTTATCCCACTTTGTGTGGTGTCTGCACAACATATCTTCCTATTCCAATTCCCTCTGTCAGTCGTCATCTCAGCATTCACTCCTCTCTTGTTCATGTCATCTGTCACACGTCACAGGTCATCCATGTTTTTGGATTCTGATGTTATCGGAATTATGCATTTTGTGATAATGATGACCTTACAAATTATTTCCAATCGCGTGTAAACTACTTACCAAATAATTTCCTATTCTATACATATTTCTATACTGCAGTTGCGCTATGCGACCTTCAAATGAAATTAAATACTTTCCTATTTCTTTAATATCTTATAGGCTGATTAATTATCTTAACCTATTTATGTGCTACAGTTGGGCTGTCGTCCTTCACATGAAATTTTTAATAGACTTAAAATTAGGTTTTGGTGATTCATCATTTTAGTGGGTTGCGTCAACAAAACTTACTATTAAAATAATTGAAGTTTAGTGGCTGTCGCTGATTTTGAAAGTTTTCGGAAAATAACGGCTCACTAGCTAGATATTTTTTTTACATAGATGTTGTGAAATTCGTATTTTTTTTAACAAATATCTGGGTTGATTTGCAGTTTAGCTTTCTTCGTTTTCTGCATTCTGAATGTATTTTTCAATTGTGCTATTGTATGGCTGTAAAATATAAGAAAGTTTTACGACACCTGACATGAGAGTTTGTTTACCATGTTTGTTATTGCCTAGGTGTATAAACATTTAACGGCAGGTAATACTCTCACTATAGTAAAAGTAATATAATATAGTAAAATGTAATTTAAAGAGGCTTAAGTCCAGCTGTGGACTTCTTCAGACTGATCGTGACAATGATAACAAAAAGTAGATGCATTTTGTTGACGTCACTGTTATCTAGAATCATGCAGATTAGATTCTTAGTGATTCTTTAGTCTAAGGGTTGGTTTCATGGATTGCTTATCGACAAATTAAACCCTGGCATCTGTTAAAATTTGAATTAAACAATAGTCGGAGTTTAATTTACCAATTAGCAATCCGTGAAACTAGTCCTAGGTATTGTATCTTGGGATAATGCACATAAATAATCTAAAAAATACTACTTGGTTCTGAATTTTGTTGGAAATCTTATTCATCATGTAAAACAAATTGCATAGCTCACGTTATCAGGGGGATAATTCTCGGGCTGACCGGGATTTTCAATGTCCCTAAAAGATCTCGGCCTATTGATCTCTGACAAACATAAGCTATCCCGAGTGAAAAATGTCTGTCTATACTCAAAAAGCCAATTCTCAGTGAAATAAGACATCTATCTCTGTTGATGGCATATTTTTCAACACGAGATGCGTTACGTTACACGCTTATCCAATAATCGAACGATTAATCGATCGGTCATTTACTATTATCCTAGTGTTTTGTTCAATTATTTATTAAATGATATTTAAATTTGTTACTACAATTGAATTACGTTTATACAAAGCTAAAATGTTGGGAAAAATTGAGTTTATAGGGCAAAATTTCAAAATTCAAGTTTATTATATCAAACTGACTAATAACGGAACGTAATTCGGCGCATACTTCATCAGTGTTGCTATTTAATTCTGTCTAACGATAAAACGCTAGATCTAGCAGTTGTAGGACTTACTCGTAACTAATATTTTATTTTTAGCCTCGAAGTAGAATAGTTCTTAATAGCAACAAAGTTGTCTATATCACGTTATTCAAACTGTACAAACTAAAATAAATAACAATTAAATAAATAATGCGGACAATCCACACAACACTATCTAGACCCAAACAAAGCAGAGCTTCTACTAAGAGAACCAGATCGCTGATACATTACTTAAATAATCCTTTTTTTTTGTAAATACATACATAGAATACAATATAACACCCAGACATAGAACAAACATCTGCGTTCACCACACAAATATTTGTTCTCGGTGGGGATCGAACCCACGCCCGCCAGCGCAGAAGGCAGAGCTACTACCAAAAAAAAAGCACCTTGGTGCATTTCCATACCAAACACAAACCAAAGCACCTTGGTGCATAAATGCTCCAAAAAAAGTTTTGCGCCAAGCGTTGAGACATCTGTCTGACTCGCTTTTTCTACTACAATGTCGTAAGGAACGGAAAACCATCCTTTTCGCACTGATTTGAGCTTTGTATGTCAACTTCAAAACAGTTACCTAGACGTCAACAACACAAAAAAACAAAATCAGTCTGACAGAACCCCACGCGCGCGGGCATTGTTTACGTGTGAATTTTTGTTTTATTGCTATTTTGCAAGTGTTTTGTGTTGTTTAGTGCTTAAATATCGCAATAATAACTCAATAAGTAGTTATTAACGATATAGTTTTGTGTAAACAGTGATTGAATTCGTTCAAATCGACTAAAATAACCAGCACATTCTCGAATTTTTTTCCCAAGAAAATTTTTTCACGCCGCTTTTTTATGTGAGTATTAAAAATTATTAATATGACAAATAAATGCAACTAAATCCTTGCTTCAGGGCTGAAATAAGCTTTCAGGAGATACTATTTTTTTAACTATAATTACTTGTAGGACTTTTCTAGAAATTAAATATTATTAAAATCCGCCTGCGCACCCGCGATGCAAAAAAATACGAGATGTAAATAATATTATCGCTTTATTTTTAAGTTAATTTAAATTAATGCTTCGAGTTCTGTCAAAGTTTTTGAGTTAGTCAAAATTTTTGATTCGAAACTGTTTACGTAGTATTAGGCCAGCAAACTCATCAAAATTCTAAATGCAATTCATCATGCCATTAAGCTCGAATACGAGAGATGTTTACAAGACGGGCATTCCAAGAACATAAACACTTATCTGGCGTTTCAAGTGGGTCGCGCGCGACGGGGTTTCTTGGCGCCAAAACAAATGCTAGCGTCGGTGATTCATCTTCGAGGTCGCGTGACGTCACACGTTTACCTAACTGTTTTTTTTTTGGTTGATTTATGAACCAAGGTGCTTCAAGCGTGGTTGATAATTTTCAGTTTTTTTTTATTGAACTAACTAAAATACATTTCACTAGCGGGCAACACTCAAACTACAAAAAAGAAGAAGAGTTTATTTTTGGTTTTTGTACAATAGTAATTTAATTATTTTATCCCCATAATATTCGCATTACGGACAAAACTATAATAAGTGGGGCTCGTTGTGTTATTCACAAAGTGTATAAGAGGTGTTTGGAACTGTACCAACCAACAAACACTACCAAGCTACTACTAGCAAGCTGGAAAACTACCGAATGAAACTGAATAGAGGTTTTTTACTCAAACAGCAGATGATACTGGGTTAAAAAGAACAGCAGTAGACGTACACTGTTATATTTTACTAAAATAGGCGTGTAAATCCCTGTCAATCATAATAATTGTTCACTGTCTCATTGTATTACTATTCTACTCTATTTAGTTGTCCAAATCTTTAGTTTTGATGCATTAGGTACCTATTTAGTACCTATTTACTTGGTATAGGTGCTGGGCAAGCCTATTCTATCTAAAATCAAATCAAAATTGTATTTATTCAGTTAAATTGTTCCAGGCACTATAAAGTTCCGCAAGTGTTATCACCAGTTTAGCCCCTGAGGCTTATTTATATCATCTACAATAGATGAAAAGGCCTGTATGTAAATACTTTTATTCATATTTGTATTTATTTTGTTGCAGGAAAATCTGAAAAAACTAATAGGGAATGGTTGGTGAAGCCAAAAGAAAATTTACTGCAAAGCCCTGTTATGGTTGAATAAAAATAGTGCTGGAAATTATATATGTATACTATTGGGCAACAATTTATATTTTTTCTACCTGTACAAACCACCAAGCTTGTGGCATTATTTTCAACAGTCTGCGTATAGCCCAACGGTTTCATGTGAATTTTGTTATTATGTTTATAAATAAAGTAATGGTGTAAAAATAAAGATGTGGTTTTTATTCAGTTTATTAAATTTTTTCCTCTCGTGAGTAGGTATATAAATATTATTTATTTCTAGGTAGAGACTGTTTGAGAAAGGTCATACGATATTTTTCTAATAATGTAGGTTATTTTCTATTTTGATTGTATGTAAGTCCTCTATTCCAATTTTCAAGTATGGTAAGAATTGTAATGAAATCTCTTGTAAGTATTTAAATGATAATGATTAAAAAGACAAGCTTTTATCAGAGCATTGATTTAATATATATCTGCACTTATATTCATCCTATTATAATTCATAATTCTTTATTGCACACAGAGACATTTACAAATTATCTTTTATTATGAGTTTACTGTTCATGCCGTTTTGTGGAAGGTCCGGTAGCTCTTGAAAAACCTTCCCCAATCTTCAGATACTGCCTCATCGGGGGTTGTTGGGAAGTGTACCCATATTTTATTGAATTCTCTTGATACTGAAGATATGACAGATCCATTAGGATGCCTATATAGCCATAGCCGATACCGACTAGCTCCCTGTGCCCTAGAAGTATAATGTGATGAAGACCTAGAAAAATAATGAAATTGTCATAAAATAATACTTAGGTAGTTTGTAATCCACAATGGCAGAACAGTGTACTAATTTAACTTATTATTTTCGGTAAGGCCTTATAGGTAGGGACTTGTCTTATTATGCTGTTATGAGGCATATCATATCCACCAAAGGTTCCTCACCTTTGAATTATATTTGGTTGGTAAGAGGTTAGGTTACCACATTATACCTTTGATTTAGTGGAAATCTTTCTCTGCTGCAAGTAGGGACCGCACAATAGCTTCGATGAGTTCCCAGGCCAATGCTTTACTTAGCTTATAGTGATTCTATAATCGGAGAGCTCAAAGGCATTGCACAACTCCGCACTTTTTCTACGTTTTCCGTAGCTGTCGAGGATTCTACGATGAGGTCGTCCATGAATTACTTAAGGAAATCATCCATTCTCTCTTCGAAAAGAAGCAATAAAATAGAATTTTGCTGAAAATAATATTGTGTTTGTCAAACGATTATCCAATTCAAGAGATCTCGAATACTGCGTTCTGTCTCGGCTAGTCCGGACTAGACGTTGTGTCTCGCATGAACTTCGACCGAGAAAATTGAAGGAAGAAACCGTGAGAATACGCCAAGATGGTTGTCACGACTTTTTGACCGACCTATGACGACATCTCCACCGTAAAATAATCCCTGTCGGCGCGAGAATGACGCCCCAGCTTTCATATTATTTTTGAATGGTTTTATTTAATTTTCCATTGGTTTTAGTACACGTGCAAGCATGCTGTAACTATAAACATTATGTGACCTTGCAACAGTGGTTAGTGTGGTGATTACTGCCTCAATAAAGCTAACTGCCAAGTTCCGAAAGACAGTCTTTGTTAAATTTAACCACCCACCAACAGTTACAACAAAATGTATGGTTGCATCTCATAAATATTCATCAAATATGATTTTATGTCCTACGTATTCACCTGACTAATACTGCTTATGTATCATAATTTGTTTCATGATTCTTAACTACCAACTGTGTTTTCCATTTTATGTTGTACTGTCATATGAATCAGTTTTGTAACATAGTATTGGAATTATGTGGTTTTGTTATGTGTTTGTTTTCGAAAATGCCTGTGCACATTGTTGCAATGTTTGAAAACAATTTGGAAGGAAGTTGGAAACTTGTTAGTGATTTGCTGAGCGTTCGACGAACGTCGCTTTGTTTCTCTCCTCTAACTTCAAATCTACTCTACTTTAAGTTTGTGGTCCCAAAGTTATGGTGCTACTTATAGTGGTTCATAACCATGTTTCGTGAAAGTTTGTGCAGCTATTTCCAAATTCATAATCTACGGACACTATTATAAAGGGATCTCTGGAGTTATATAGTTTGACATAAAGTATCAGACACTTATATGATCTGTTATTGAGCAGCACGGGATGGAGAAGACCAGGGTACGTTTGGAGCTATGCTGGCTTAGTTTAAGGTCTTTTATATCAAAAGTTTACGCGATGAAGCGTTTACTAAGATCCTTAGGGTCTGATGATGATCAGCACAACATGAAGAAATTCTATGATAAATCCCAAAGATTTTTTTTTTAATAACTTGAGTCTGTTGTATTAACCATTTCAATGTGTACCCCTAGATTCATTCGTAGTGTGGTATTTTGTTTCGTCTATACAAATCGAACTCTCATAAAAACGAGATTCAATTGTATCGCGATACGTCCGTAGATGGCGAAGGTTTAAAATCTTCAGCTTTCTTGCAAAATAAGAATGCCGAAGATGGGACCATCATTCAGGTTTTTGTCGTACATGATGCAATCCATGGGCGGCATAAGAACTGCTTCGGGAACGGTAATGTAATGACAGGCTGGTCCGACCTCATCAATTTACGTGGAAACCGTTCGAAAGCTGCCCCTACTGAACAGGTACTGTCGTCAGTATAATGCTGTTGGAGTTTCACTTTCATGATTATAGGTTTTTACTAGTTTCATTTAGTCTTTTACTACTTTTACTTAACTAATTGAAGATCATAAATACTATTAGGTGGGATATGTTCATCATATGAACAAGGTGTTTATATGTAACAAACTTTAAAGCTTCACTTTTGTATGTGTTGACAACTGCTAAAAAATAATAATAATTCTTAAAATGAGTTTCATTAAAAATGTTTATTCAGATTTAGGTTTCACGAAGTAAACTAAGCTTTATTTTTAAATCGAAGCTGGTTTTGTGTATATAATTTTTGTTTTTGCCTGTACATAATCTATTAAAAACGGAATGCAATTTTTAAATCTGCTTTCATAATGATTTATAATAATTGGCTGTTTTTTTGTTTCCATATTACCCAACATATCATTATGTTTATGTCTTGATCCATTCAAGGTTAAACAATGTTTTGTACTGTTATTCAGTGGGGTGAGACTGGGCGTATTCTTACCCAACTGCCTGCTGATAGTAGCAGGAAAGTTGTTTCTGTAATATTCTTCCTGTGTATTTATGTAATGTGTTTTTTGAGTCAGTGTTGTCTTCACAGCTGATACCAATCCCAGAGGTGTAGGATGCAATGCCACGCTGCATAATTCTATGATAACTACTATCTATCTGACTATCAATATTAACGTTATCCTTTTCATTGTCCATATTCCCGTAAAAGATTCTTACGTCTGCAAACAATAAGATTGCAGTCAAAATTAGTAATCTTATCACTTTGTCAGTGTTCATATTGCAGTGTATGGTTTTAGTTGGATTACGTTTATTATCGCGCAGACCTAACTGAAGTATGAGATTGTGTACTTTATCAGATTCGGTGCAGTGTCTTTGATAATCGAAACTTTGAAAGTGATATGGAATTGTGTAAGATTTAATCTGCACGTGGGTAACTAAAGGCTAGCTGAGATTATAAGGAGCAAGTAACCAATCCAAAAAGTAACAATTCTGCACTACGTCTCACTAAGTTGGAGTGATACTGCCACTAGACTCACCACGTTTCAAAGTGATCCTTGTTATACAACTGAATATTTTTTTTTAATTTTGGATTCTATTCACTGTATTGAATTCTGGATATAGAATAATGTATTCAAAGCATTTGTAATTTGCATGAAGTCACGTGGTTGCATTGTGAGATGAATGGTGGCCCATGCGAGTTGGTATTCCATGTTCATTGTTATATTTATAAAAGTTTTTATTGCGTTGCAAAACTATTGTCATTTTACTAAGGAGCGCTGCAAGGGACTATTCCTGGTCCACTCCTTTATATGTAGTTATCGCAGGTAGATATTGAAAGTAGAGTATTTCTTGTAGTTTCCTTATTTCGAAGAATCTAAGAATCCACTGCCAAGTTTAACAGGTAAACCTCTTCAGATTTATTGACCAGTCTTCCTTAATTCCATTGACTTATGAAAGATTCATGCGTTTGTTATTTGGATCAAACACATCACAGAAAAAAGCAATTACGATGTAGGAATTATCAATTTGAAGAACGAATTATATGCCTCTTACTGGTTATCAGAAAATTAATAGATTAAATTTTGAAATGCAGCCTACTATTCATTTTGTGATTTTGCCTAAGGCTTTAAGCATGTATCAGTTGTGTGTATGTCGCATGTATGTCTTATATGTATGTACAAGACGATCGACTTTCAAACGGAACTAGCTCATATTGGCGTTGTTGTCCCCGTGAGAAACAGGCCTCATGTCTTGTAGTACGGTTATTGTATAAGTAGTATTGACCTCGAATCTTATACATTGTCTGCGTGATAACGGTCTTTTGAAAGGATATTTTGAGCATCATCCTTGTGAGGTTTAGATGTTCTGTTGTTAAAACTTTATTTCTTTGCTTCCTATTAATTAACTATGTGGTTCTATGAGTACATAACAAGGTGTGTAAATTTCCGTATTTTCTTCCAAAATAAAGCCAAGTCAATAAGTTAGCCTTGTCTTACATGACAAGGCTAACAAACTCGTGCCGGTTTTTCATGAGCTTTAAGCTATAAAACCTTTTTCATAAAAGCTTTATTTTATCATTGTATGTGACATATTGCTTGTGGCTTTAGTAGCAGTCTCGCTCGCATCGGCATTGATAGACCTGACCGATGGATGGGCAGTTTTTGTATCACGTGCCAGAAACCTTGTTCAAAGCTGGTTTCTAAACAGGTCCTATACGGGTATCTAATTGTTTATCTGTAATTCATTAATACGATCATGAATCAAACTGTTCATTGTATTGGTAACATCGGCTTTATCGCGTGAAATACAAATTTAACTTTAGGAAATTCTAGTGATTCTTTCGTTTCAAATGTCAACTTTCCCTTGTCGTTGTATGTTTTTCTCCCTTTCGTTTTTGGTAGTCGTTGTTATCGTTACTGTCTTTTCAGAAGCTACATTCACTTGATGCTTAGCCCAACCTTGTTTTGTAGGTTATGTTATATTTCATCTCTACTCTTGATAGATTGTCCTTAATTGAAAGGCTGTCCCGGTTGCTAGGCCCTTAGCCTGTGCTAGTCCACTTACCGTTTATGATTTAAGTGTCACTAGACGTCCCGTTGCTCTCTCATTTTCTAACTTTTTTGCTTGCATATAGAGTTCTACATCTACACATTCATTTTAATGCATTCCGAGCTGCATTTTTCTTAGACATTGCGGATTTAGCTAAAGTAAAATGGTGTTAGAAATGGTAACTACTTCTATGCAAGATTCTTTTTAACTGTAACTGCCACTGCTGGGCATGGTTTTCCCTTCTGAAAGATACGTATGTAGTTCAATTGATTGCACGCCTAAATAACTCTACTTTTTATAAATGTACTACTTTAAAAAGTATGTAAAATTACGGTTCTATATTACGGTTCCTCGTTTCATAGAAGTTTAGAAATCGATTTTACAAGTACATATTTACTAACGAATATATAATTGCATTATGTTTGATCTTTCGAAAACATTACGTACGTCTGTTTTCATTATTATCTTATCCCAGTATCAGCGATTATCTGGACTGGGACTATACATCATTTGCAATTATATACGTGCAGCTGACGTGTACAGATAAACGTCAGCATAGCGAATGACGTTGGTAAGGTGGAACGATTTCCATACAAATAAGTTTTACCAATTATGAGCGCTGAGAGTATAATTGTACACTGAAATAATGTGGTTGGCTTTCATATTGGTCTTTATTTCTCGCATTTGAAGAAAACTTTACTTGAACGGTGATACTAGTAACAAACTAAAATATGCATTTATTTTAACAAAGTTATTACCTAATTACAATATGGTTAAAGCCTTCGTTAATAATCATAAATAAATGCATTTTGTAGGTTTTTATTATTATTAAATTACCTTCTGTTTTCTCCAACTAATTATTGTTTACCGTAAGTAAAGAAATATATAAAAGCCAGCTACAGTTATTTCAAAGCACTATTATACTCTTAATCCCCCATAAATGGTAAAGATCTGATTCTATGGAAATCGAACCACCTTAAGTGTAGATTTTTCCGATTGTTGGCAAACAGAATATAATCGTTATTCATTGTGTATTTTTTATTAGAAATGCGCTAAGTCGTAGGCCTTAGGTCACGTAAATGGCGTTCGTAAATTAACATTTCTGTGGAATTTAAATTATGCAAGTATTCAACATACGAGTATAATTATAAACTTATTAATTGACTGGTCTCTTAGCTCAGTTGGTAGTAGCTCTGCCTTCTGAGCTGTAGCTGGTGGGTTCGATCCCCATCGAAAATCAAATATTTGTGTGGTGAACATAAATGTTTGTTCTCTGTCTGTGTGTTATATTGTATTCATTAGTATGTTTTTACAAAAATATGTATTTAAGTATTATGTCAGCCATCTGGTTCCTATAGAACAAGCTCTGTTTGATTTGATAGATAGTGTTGTGTGGATTACAATATTTATTTATTAACTTTTCACATGGACATCGCGATATAGCCCCAAAGTAAAGCTTTTTTTTCGTCATCAGCGTCATCCATAGCCTGGTTTGACCCACTCTGCTGGGGTAAATGACTTTTCCTGTGCCACTGTTGACTGTCCTGTGTTAATCTCATCCACGTCTTGCTAACGATCTTCGTCACATCGTCTGTCCATCTTGCCGCACGCCGATCAAACTTTTACTTTTTTTTGTTTTGGGCATCCAACAGAGAAATCTATGTATGTAAAAATAAAGTTGTGTTAGTTACACTATTTATAACTCAAGAACGATTTGGCTGAAAATTGGTGCGGAGGTTGCTTAGAACCAGGAAAAGGACATAGGATTATTTTTCCCGAAACAGTAACGGGAACGGGAACTGGGTGAGCAAAGCCGCGGGCGGCCGCTAGTCACACATAAATAAACAATCTGAAATGTGTAGTAATCAGTGCGTCTCTCTTACTACAAGACGCCACAGGTACCTATATTATTATTTGGTTTATAAATTGGTATGGATACCAAAGGAGTAGGTATGTCATCACTACATACACGTCCTACATCCTGTTTTGGTTGCTCCCAGTCAGAGAAGGTACACTACCTACTTAACATTGGCAATGGCGGCAAAGGGTCAAACTACAATAAATGCAGCAAAACATGTTATTCCTTACTAATTAAATAATATTAGCACCGGTGTCGACATTTTTGTGTCAATAATTTGCAGGTGTTATTGAAGCGATAGACTTTCATAGTTATTTCCCATTGTCATTTGAGTAGGTAACTTGGTACTTTGACGTATGCACAACAATGTGGAGAGGTAAATATGTAATGAATGACACATGTTTTCATAGAAAATGATATTTAAAAAAATACTAGTCAATTCTTGCCACTTTTCTACTACTCTTACTACATAACAGTACTTATTTATTTTATGCATCATGCTAAAATAGTGCATTGTTTTGTTATTTTATATGATTCACTGGTACATAATGAAAGAACATCACAAATCCATTTTCTTTTGTCATTTACCACTTTCCATCTTACATCAACACATTCAAATTGGAAATTAAGGCAGCGATAGTAGACCGTTATCGTGTTGAGTTATCAGTATCACACAGTTTCTTAGGTATGTGAATTTAAATTACTTATTTTCTTGCTGAATTTTAACTACTTTATTGAATTACTCTTTTGTGTGAAACCACTTGAATCAACATTGGGTTTTGCGAGTTTGCTTCGAATGATCGGAATCAAAATACCTAGTTTAGTATTCATATTGAAATAATAGTCATTCTGTTGTTTTTATGCCTAGACAATAATTAACTTGTTTTTTATTATTTCACACATGAAGAGCTTTGGACTTGAAGGCTTTGAGCAAAATCTTTAATCGCCCCTTAGTAATAATCCATACAGTAAGACAGAGTACACATAACCGTGGTAGACGGACAAAGACGCTCTTAGAATTTGGGTTTTCTGACTCTAGGTTTTTTCGAGGGTCATAAAAAATTTAGTGCATGCAGTGTATGCATCGTTTAACTTTAACATGTGATCATAATCAACCAAGCTCTCGAATATAGAACAAGTTAACCTTGAATACATCTTGTAAACGCAGAGTCGTACCTATGCGTGGATAGGTTTAATTTATTATTAGAAACCGTGGGTAGAATACAATCGCTCAACTAAATACCGGCGTTTCTGCGTTACTAGGTGCATTTTATTTCTAGTTAGTAAATAGATTTAGGAGTAAAACGGTACTGAAATACGGTACGGGTCTAGAACAAGTAAAGGAAGTGAAAGAAGGAAAGCAATATATACAATAAAAAATGGTACATTTATTTTAAGAGATTGTGGGAGGAGGCTCAGAATAGGGAGTACTAGAAGTCTTTGGGAAGCCTATGCTCAGCAAAGCAAAAGAGTAAAGGCTCCTCGAAGACTAGGTTTCCATCGTTAACAACATGATTTGAAGACTAAGACTTACAAAATGAAAAACAATGATTTATTAGATATCTGAATATTTATCTCGTTTGGATTTGGAAGAACCTAATTTGAATATTAAACTATGTAATTTAACTACTACAACAAAGATAGCTACTGATTGGCATCCTGACCCAGCGAGAAGGCGACGCGGCAGACCAAAACGGAGATGGTTAGACAAGCTTGATGGTTTCCTGACGGACTGGACAGCGTAGCCGATCGCAATGTCTGCTCGTGATCTTACTGTCACAGGCCTACGCCTTTGCCCAGTAGTGGGACCCGGAAAGCACATAGCATAATATAAATAAATTAAATTTTATATGAAAAGTAATTAATAACTATCTTTGTTTTGTTTCAGATAAATTAGCATAGAAAGAAAATGGCTCGCGTCTCAGTATTGAAGGCCCGCGGGGTCGCCTCTAGTCATAGGATAAGCATGTGTATTGTTACTCTATTTTTATTAGGTAAGTACCGCTGTTTTTAGGGTTCCGTAGCCAAATGGCAAAAACGGAACCCTTATAGATTCGTCATGTCTGTCTGTCTGTCTGTCTGTCTGTCCGTCCGTATGTCACAGCCATTTTTCTCCGAAACCGTAAGAGCTAGACTGATGAAACTTGGTGAGTAGATGTATTCTATAAACCGCATTAAGATTTTTACACAAAAATAGAAAAAAAACTATAAATTTTGGGGGTCCCCATACTTGAAACTGAAACTCAATTTTTTTTTTTTCATCGAACCCATACTTGTGGGGTATCTATGAATAGGTCTTCAAAAATGATGTTGAGGTTTCTAATATAGTTTTTTTCTAAACTGAATAGTTTGCGCGAGAGACACTTCCAAAGTGGAAAAAAGTTGGTCCCCCCCCCTCTAACTTCTAAAGTAAGAGAATGATAAAACTAAAAAAAATACATGTTGTACATTACTATGCAAACTTCCAATGATTTTTGGTTTGAACGAAATCTAGTCAGTAGTTTTTTTTTTATACGTCATAAACCGTAAACTGCAATTTACCTTTCGACGAACTACAAGAACCTTATTATGTTACATCAAGTAACATAATATAAAGGTTTTTGTAGTTCGTCGTGCTACGGAACCCTTCATGGGCGAGTCCGACTCGCACTTGGCTGCTTTTTTGATTATGTATCCACGGATCAGATTGCCCTTCTAATGTTAAGTAGTAAAAGCATTACCTCTCATTAGGACGGTGTCCTACGATGCACTGCGTTTATCAGCTTAACGCATAAAGGTGTTAAGCCATTACTATGTTTTAAAGTAAACTGAAGCTGAAGCTTAAAACTCCAGTATCATATTCTGAATAAGTAGACTGCTAGACATGGGCGCCTATACCCTGTACATTTCCAGGAAGAACGATTCTGCATGGAAAACGGGGTCTACCATGGTCATCACGCTTGGTAGGATTGGTGACCACAGTATTGGTTTGTAGATGCTCTGAAGGGCAAGTCCCACTTCATTTACAACATCACATCTACGAGATGTTGTTTTTACGTTGCGCCTATTTGTCTCTCTCTATTGTATGGAGAAAGGATGAGACAACAAAAATACGTTACGTTGAAACGATCGAAACGAGTTGTTGTTTCATAAATTTTCCATACAAAAGAGAGAGACACGTGCTCAAACGAAAACAACATTTCGTAGACGAAATGTGGTAGCAAAATTCCGACTTCGGATACAGAAAACAGGAAATGCTGCTGCCCATTCCCCGGTTGCCTTCCCTCAGTAGACATCCACGGGAGGTCCTATTCTTAACCCGGACCCCACGGGCAAAACTCCAGTATTTAGAGTTTTAATTCCGTTTTCTTTTTTCAGCTATACCTACAGCACATTCCCAGAAGGATAAGATATATCTAGATTCCACAGATCTGAGCTTGCTCGTTGAAGAAACTCATCTGCTTAATTTAGTACAAATGTGAGTATTATTAAAAATCTGGCAAAAGAACAAAATGCCCAAATTACATTATTGCAATATTTTAAAAATATAAAAAACACGATTTTCTGGACTAAGTACACAGGTACCATAGGTTACAGCAAAGAAGATAAAAACGCTACGTTGGTTACAGAAGCATCAAACTCAGAGCAATGGATACGTTATGTTATGTAGGGTAAATAAATTAAGAAATACATATTATTTGAAAATCAACTTGCAACTTGCAAATGCAGCTTCGTCTCATAGTGTCACTGGTTCTTTCAAACCAGTGCACAGTGTGGTGAAAGGATTTCAAGTGCGCCTCAGACAGGATCCTTTCGTGCAACTTGACACATGTTTTCGAACTTTTGAGGTTCTACGACATGCCGGTCACCTCACGATGTTTTCCTTCACCGTTTGAAAGTAAAAATGCAGCGAGAGGCAAGTAAATAAAAGTAAGCAGACCTTTGCATCTAATGTAGATGAAATCATCTACATAGACACTGCGCGAGACTTTGTATTGTGTCGCTACAGTGACTCGTAAGACTTATAAAAAAAACGATGACGCAGGAATATGAAGAGCGTTATGGTAATTTCTTTTAAAACTAATTCGACCGTCAATAGTTAGCTATTTACAAGAATACAATACCTAGTTGAATAAAGAATTGAACTTGTGTGACGAATGGCGTGTGTTTCCACTTAAATACCTATTAATTATATTCAAAAGTATTGTGTTGCATGCCAGATGTCTGTAAAGTACACAAGGCTATTGATTCATTGACAAAGAACCTGATAAATTAAATTTGCTATGGTGGAAAACGTAGCATGTTGATAAAAGTTATAGGTTTTATCAACATTTTTTCATACGACCAGATTAATTATAAGCCCAAAAAAATTATATATATTTGTCCGATTGATAAATTTAGTTGTAGATTGAAAAAATTGCCTTTAAAATATGTAGTAATCTGCTATAAAAATGTTAAGTTGGTTTGTGTACGCTTCAAAAACTCAAAAAGTTGTGCACCGATCGAGATGAAATTTCAGCTTGATAGGTATATCCGCATCAAGGACTGTTTTAATTTATTTTTGGCATCAGTCACATATAATTATGTGCCACAGCGAAGCGTAACAAGGTACAGCTAGTATTATGATTTTCTTTCTTTGCTACAAAAAATATATTAATGCGAGATTTGTATTTTAAAATTCCAGTGGCGAATACAACACAACGTTATACGTGACAGCCATCGTCCAACACCCAGATATAGTACAGCTGGTGCCTCTAACAGTTGAGATCCCAGGCTCGGAAGAACCGAACGCGACCGCAGAGGCCAAGTTCGAGATATGCGCTTACGGAAAGAGTCCGGGACATTCAGAGGTCACGTTCAATGTCACACCTTCGGGGATTGTCAGGTAATTACTCAAAAACATCGATTCAACTGAATGCAACTTGGGATAACGAGCAGGTACGTAATAGTTGACTGTGACGTCAAACCTGTAAATGGAGCCTCGGTCTCGTTAGTGCCGAACAGTCCCTATGAGTTATTCGAGTATGATTAGGAACCGATGGCGCATCGGTCAGCACAGCCCGGGAAGGTCGCGGTTTCAAATCCCGCTCGGCTCATAACTTTTGGGACATTATAAAAATATTTGGAATTACTCAAAACTTCCACACACAAGCTTATCATGCCTCACTCAAACACTCTCAAGCACACCTTTAAGCTTAGGTTTAATTTTGATATTGAAAATATACTTAGGTATACTTTTTTTGTAATAATAATGCACTTAGACTCATAGATAAATTGTCACGAAAGAGCGGGATCTCCTAACAAAATCTCTTTGGGGCTAGAATGTGGATTGTCCATAATATTAATTAAATATTTCTAAGGCCAATCTTCGCTTAGTTTGTGGATAAACAAACATCTGTGCTCACCACACAAATATTTGTTCCCGGTGGGGATAGAACCCACGACCTATGGCTCAGAAGGCAGAGCTACTACCAACTGAGCTGAGAGACCAGGGTTGTGTGGAATGTCCTCAAATAATATTTATTTGTTTTTGTTCTATTATTTCAGCGTCGACTCAGTATTCTTGCGTATCACAGTAATGCACTCGAACATAATCGATGTGATCTCAACCATAATGGGATGGATATACTTCGCTGCGTGGTCTGTGTCCTTCTACCCGCAAATATTCATCAACTTCAAGAGGAAAAGCGTCGTGGGACTCAACTTTGATTTCCTAGCGTTGAATATATTGGGATTCTCGCTGTATTCTCTCTTCAACTGCGGACTTTACTTCTCTAAGGCTATTCAGGTACGTTGATTTTTGAGGTTCTTTTTTTGACGTGACAACGTCTTATAATTCGATGGAGCCGGCTGCACGCACGAAAAAACATGACTCATGTGGTGTTATCTCGCTCTGAAAGGCTTGAACTGCAAGCGAGAGCGCGGAACGAGCGACAAAGGGCCACAATCGGCCTCCGCGTTCGGTAGCGTTCGACATCTGTCTCTCTCCTACTTGAGTGAGCGATGCGTCCGCGTGGACAGCTGTATGACGTTGTCACGTTCAACTATCGTCCGTAAACCGACTTTACAGGCAACTGATTTTTTTTTTTACTTGTTATGGCTTGCGTTTGACCGCAATCTCACCTGCTGTTCAGTGATGATGCGGTCGACGGTATAGCACGCTTACCTAGAAGATACCTGTTCACTCTTAAAAACATAAGTGCTCGGAAAGACAGACGCCGCAAGGAATTCCACTCCTTGGCTGTCCGCAACATGAAAGTAGAAGCAAAGCGCGGGGAGCGGACAGTTGGAACATTAAAAGGATTTCGAATGGATCCTATGGTAGTAAACTGGACTGGCCACGTAAAGATGGCGGAAAGTCTAGACGAAAAAGGCTTAAAAAATATTGATTTATGTTTTGTTTGATGGTACTAGCTGATAGCAAGTATATGAAACATATCTGATGTTAAGAGGTCACCATCACCTATAGCAAAGCAAGACCTCGTAGGCCACGCACGCCAGGAACGTGCCCTACGATGCACTGCCCTGCGTTCATCAACTTGAGGCATACAGATGTTCAGCCTTACCCTCAAGACAAAACATAGCAATGCTGCTTCACAGCAGCAATATACATGGTGGTTGTACTTCCCCGAATGAGCCCTTCACAAATAGCTCCACTACTCATCATCATCATTATTATCAGTATCATCATCATCATCCGCCTGAGGAAGTCCACTGCTGGACATAGGCCTCCCCTACACATTTCCAGGAAGAACGATTCTGAGCTCTTTCCATCCACCGACTTCCCGCGATCTTAACAATGCCGTTTATCCATCTGGTGGGTGGGCGCCCTACGTTTCGTCTTCCGGTTCGTGGTCACCATTTGAGGACCTTTAATCCCCAACGGTTTCTTCTTCGAGCTATATTATGACCTCTACTACTATTTATCAGTATTGTTTCTTTTTTCAGATAGAGTATTTCGAGCGTCACCCTCGCGGCCACAATCCCGTTCTACTGAACGATGTGTTCTTCTCACTGCATGCTGCCTTCGCTACCATCATCACCATCACCCAGTGCGCACTTTATGAGGTAACACCAGAGACTGTGGAAAAACTAATAAGAAAATCTTGAAAACAATTTAAACTGCATTCATAGTTTTCTATTATTTTCTCATTTTGAGAATTTTGATATGTAAATCATAAATTTTGTATTTTTTTTTATTAGCCTACATCGTCCCACTGCTGGGCAAAGGCCTCCCCCAAAGACTTCCAGTTCCCCCTATTCTGAGCCTCCTCCCACCATTGCTTATGGAAGGCGTCCAAGTCGTCCCGCCAACGCATTCTAGGCCGACCACGAGACCGCCGTCTGTCCGGCACCCATGGGGTGATGATGGTCGCCCACCTATCAGGAGGCATCCGGCTGACGTGCCCTGCCCAATCCCATTTCAGTTTGGCTGTCTTTTCTCCCACATCTCTGATGCCAGACAGGGAACGCAACATGTTTGGTTGTTCAACAACGGTGTTCCGCACTCGGTCTATGCGCTTGAAGCCGAGAATGCTGCGTTCCATGGCCCTCTGGCAGATCTTGAGTTTGGACTTCTGAACTTCGGTCAGGGACCATGTCTGTGCACCGTAGGTTAGGACGGACGTAATTTTGTATTAAAAATGATTAAATGCATGGTCTTCGTTTTATTTCTGACACTATGTTATTTAGCAAAAAATAATCCTTATGATGAAGCCTTTCGATCGGTATGATAAAGCTACAAGGTGATTATTTTTCTCGTGCAACGGGTTCGATTCCCGGTTCAACCATGTAATTATTTAAATATCTATGAATGCAGTTTAAATTGTTTTTTAAATTCAAATAATGTCTTCTTTCAGTAAAACTTTCCATCTACAATACTCAAGGTACTTTTCCTACATGTCGCATACAGGGTGTGGCCTAAAGAGTGTATAATCCTTTACCTACGGGTCGGGGGCATCACAACTGTTCAGAAAATAAAAACATGTACCTAGTAAAAGTCCCACGGTTTTCGAGTTATTAAACATTTTCGAAATTTTCATTATTTTGTACTTCTGTCCATACTTTTCGATGCCAAGATCACAAATCAAGGAATTTTCTCCATCTGTTTTTTATGGCATTCTTAGATAACTGTTCTATCAAATGCTAACTGGCATTGGTATGTCAAAGGTACAGTTTTTTTTTTAGAATTTTTTTTAGAAATAAAAATGTGATTTGCCAATTTTTTCCAAAAGTTAACCTCCTGTGGTTTAAAAAAAATATATGGTCACCCTGAGTGACCAACTAATAAATAACTTGCCTACTTCATTGAGATTCCGAAATGGTATAGCACTTTGCAGTTTTAACTTTCAATGCAAAGAATATTTGTGTTAAAAAAGGGTAAGGGTCATTTTTAGGGTTCCGTAGCCAAATGGCAAAAACGGAACCCTTATAGATTCGTCATGTCTGTCTGTCTGTCTGTCTGTCCGGCCGTGTCACAGCCATTTTTCTCCGAAACCATAAGAGCTAGACTAATGAAACTTGGTGAGTAGATGTATTCTGTGAACCGCATTAAGGTTTTTACACAAAAATAGAAAAAAAACTATAAATTTTGGGGGTCCCCATACTTGAAACTGAAACTCAAAAAATTTTTTTTCATCGAACCCGTACTTGTTGGGTATCTATGGATAGGTCTTCGAAAATTATGTTGAGGTTTCTAATATAGTTTTTTTCTAAAACTATAAATTTTGGGGGTCCCCATACTTGAAACTGAAACTCAAAAATTTTTTTTTCATAGAACCCATACGTGTGGGGTATCTATGGATAGGTCTTCAAAAATGATGTTGAGGTTTCTAATATCGTTTTTTTCTAAACTGAATAGTTTGCGCGAGAGACACTTCCAAAGTGGAAAAAAGTTGGTCCCCCCCCCCTCTAACTTCTAAAATAAGAGAATGATAAATCTAAAAAAAATATATGTTGTACATTACTATGCAAACTTCCAACGATTTTTGGTTTGAACGAGATCTAGTCAGTAGTTTTTTTTTTATACGTCATAAATCGTAAACCGCAATTTACCTTTCGACGAACTACAAAAACCTTTATATTATGTTAATTGATGCTACGGAACCCTTCATGGGCGAGTCCGACTCGCACTTGGCTGCTTTTTTTCAAATTACAAGTAAGATTTTACATAGCAATCGAATTTACTAAAAACAGAAAATAAAACAAATTAGATATTTAAAATACATTTATTACATTAAAATTTCTTACAACAAGTGCTCAAAATGGCTTCCACTTGCTCTTATGCAAGCCCTGCATCTTCTAATAAAAGAACGCTTTATCTTGCGCGCATGCCCAGATTCAGTGATGGTTTGGGCCGCCCTTTGGATTCGTTCACGCAGCTGCTCAACTAAGGTAACAGACTCCTTGTACACCATCTCCTTAAGGCACCCCCAGTAAAAGAAGTCGAGTGGGTTGAGATCTGGGGACCGTGGTGGCCACAGAATGGTTCCCAAGCGCCCGATCCACCTTCGGTGAAACGTTTCGTCGAGGAACTGCCTCACATTACGGGCATAGTGCGCGGGGCATCCGTCGTGCTGCAGCCACATTCTTCTTCTGTCTTCTGTCTTCTTCTAATAAAAAATAAAAAATATTTGAGGAAAAAAACAATTTTAAGAAAACAACCGTTGGTCAATCTTTACAGAAATATTATTTACATTGAAAGTTAAAACTGCCAAGTGCTATACCATTTCGGAATCTCAATGAAGTAGGCAAGTTATTTATTAGTTGCTCACTCAAGGTGATTACATACATTTTTTTTAAACCACAGGAGGTCAAACTTTTGGAAAAAATTGCCAGATCACATCTTTATTTCTAAAAAAAATTCTAAAAAAAAAACTGTACCTTTGACATACCAATGCCAGTTAGCATTTGATAGAACAGTTATCTAAGAATGCCATAAAAAAAACAGATGGAGAAAATTCCTTGATTTGTGATCTTGGCATCGAAAAGTATGGACCGAAGTACAAAATAATGAAAATTTCGAAAATGTTTAATATCTCGAAAACCGTGGGACTTTTACTGGGTACATGTTTTTATTTTCTGAACAGTTGTGATGCCCCCGACCCGTAGGTAAAGGATTATCCACTCTTTACGCCACACCCTGTATACATGAGATATGCTGGATCCTTAGACATGCAGTAATGGGTATTTGCACGCTTTGGATTGCATCGCGCATGTTGCCTGTTCTGGGCTTGGTCGCATGGAACTCGCACCTAGACTCACCTAACTTTGGGACGTTTCAAAGTGATCCTTGTGATACCGTTGAATAAATACATATTTGACTTTGACTTTTGAGTTTGACATGCGGATTGATGGATCTTCATGCTCAATGCAATCAAATCGTCTATCAATTCTATCAATATAAAATCAAATTCATAAATAATTTCTAGTGTTTCGTCTGTTTTCATCAAGTATGCTTGATTGCAAGTACAAAAAAAATCCTGGATGTGAAGGCTGAAAAAAGAAAATAGTATTAGTCCAGTAGTATTTAGTTAGGAATTATGATGTGTAATGTATTGATTGGTTGATTTACAGCGCGACGACCAAAGAGTATCGATGACGGGACGCGGCATTAT
Source organism: Thera obeliscata (assembly GCA_947578465.1). Taxonomy (NCBI): domain Eukaryota; kingdom Metazoa; phylum Arthropoda; class Insecta; order Lepidoptera; family Geometridae; genus Thera; species Thera obeliscata. Next base: position 11,688,736 of record OX387912.1, on the reverse strand, counting down.
CTCAGTGTTCACGGGAGTGGTGATCGTTACGGCTAGTCTCGGCGCTGCGGCCAAAATTGAGTGGCTCGACTTCCTCTACTACTGCAGCTATATCAAACTGTGCATCACGCTTATCAAATACGTGCCTCAGGTTAGTCATTATCCCACCATTAATTATTATAACTAGCAAGGCCATACCCAGCAGTGGCCAAAATCGGGTTGGAAACGTTATTTACAACAACTGAAAACCGAATTGCACAAAATTTACGAGTTTGTTTCTCCAATTCCAGGCCTACATGGTTGAATTACATTAAACTTCAGAGTAAAATTTGGTTACAAAAGTTATTCATAACGATTAAGAAATCCAATTGACTCGCCTCTCAGCTCAGTTGGTAGTTGCTCAGCCTTCAGCGGTCGTGGGTTCGATCCCCACTGAGAACAAATATTTGTGTGGTGAACCTAGAAGTTCGTTAGCTGTTTGGGTGTTATACTGTATTTACAAAAAAAACTATATATCTATCTATGTATCGAGTATCAGCCATTATCTGGTCCCCATCGTAAAAGCTTTGCTTAGTTTAGGGCTAGATAATGTCATTGTCTACAATATTTATTTATTTATTTATAAATGCATAAAATTTACACATTGCATTAATTTATTTTTCTCTCATTCCAGGCCTACATGAACTACAAACGCAAGTCCACAGTCGGCTGGTCCATCGGTAACATATTCCTAGACTTTGTTGGCGGATTCCTCTCCGTCCTACAGATGATGCTGAATGCTTATAATTACAACGATTGGGCGAGTTTCTTCGGAGACTTCACCAAGTTCGGACTGGGAGCGTTCAGTCTGATATTTGATGTGTTCTTCATGCTGCAGCATTATGTGTTCTATAGGTATGTTGGGATGGTTGATATTTGAGTGCGAGTTGGTTATGTCAGTTGCTTTGATTAGAGTAATTTTTTTTATACAAAGTTTCCTTCTTGCATGTTGAAAATCATATTATAGTTTTGATGCCTGCTTTACGAATGACATTATAATTGAATACAAATCACAGTATTATTAAAAATAGAAGTGTAAGCTTCACTGATGACGTCATCAATGACGATTCACACGGCCACAGATTAAATAAGTAACAGATCTTTATTTTACCAACCAATTTTGAGCTCAATATCTGTTGTGCCAAGATTCATATTTCTGGCAGGCTCTGTCATTTTAGAAACGCTTATTTGTCGAAGTGATCTTGCGACCAATAGTATAATACCATTGAAAAATATATATTTTTATTTACATTTCTCTAAAACTGACATGACAATTCCCACTGAAATTTTGATTTTAGTTTTAAGGCAGCGCTTTCATAATGGTGTATGGTGCTTATTAACATATCAATAAGCAGGGTTTCATTAACATTTCACTAACAAACCTTTACTCACACGCCGTTGATCAAGAATACATCAAGTCAAAACGTCCGCCATCTTGAAAAATGGACGGCAAGAAATAATGCAAAGTGTGATCAAGAACCGAAATTAGTAAAGGCTACCTACCCCAAGGAGTTTGATATGGATAACTGGCTTTTATAATTTGGACTGGAATCCTAAGGTACTCGAAGCACAGAAGCGCTCAGAATAAAGTGGTGACAGTGTATCGCATTCATTCGCATCTAAGCGGTTCTATTTACTGCAGCAGAAATACAAAGTTTTGACAAGAAACTACTGAAAATGATGCATAACGCTTGTAAAAGTTGAGGTTCGGCTACGTAAGTGCTGTTGATTTATTTCACCAAAGCATTGTCCAGGTTTTTTTTTGTCAGATCACGTCACAATTCGATGACAGATCATGGCATAGTGACTGATACAGCCGAGACCAATAGCATAGATTCGAAAGCAGACGAAATTGCACTGAAATGTGCTGGAAATAAAGGAAAGATTGGCTTGATCGAAGAAGAACCAGAAATAAGAAAGCCCTTCATTTTAATCCCCATTGATTAGCGCTTTGCGAAAACGCTATTTTAGCACGCTAAGACTGCGAACAAATCTAGATTTTGGGACATATCTAGTACATAACATTTCATCAACGTGCCAACCATCAAAGGAAATGTCAAAAGTTCATCAACACATGCGCGGAATACATAAAGAAGATCGTACCACAGACACACTCATATCGAATCAATAATAATATTCTTGCTTTTCATTTTACATGATAATTATTATCAATTCTAAACTTAGAGTTGAATTAAAAAACGTAAAATGAATTGCAAATTATATTTCCATCATAAAAAAATCATCCGGGATTAAACTTCAATCAGCTTTGAAATTCGAACGCGATTCGAAAAGGGCGCCAAACGCTTTATTTTTAAATTTCGACGCGCAGCAAGCGTCTATTTTTTATACAACCTGGCTAAGAAAAAATGTGGTTAATATTTTCAGAGAAGGCAATGATTTTATGATGGTAAAGAGTAGTGAAGATAGTTCCGACTTGGCGAGCAGTGCTGAAGAGAGCGATTACTTTTTATTGGTGGACGATTGGTATGTACCAGGCTATTAACACTCCTTTGTGTGATTTCTTATAGTTTTAAATTGAATGTTTGTGGGGGTGGCGAAACTATTGTGATCGTTTTCCTATGTTTTTGTTTTTCTTGCTTCGTTTAATTTATCCCTGTTACTTAATTTTAGTTTAGTTTATGTGTCTTTTTGTATCAATCTTTTTTCGGCGAATTAATGTAAAGAAACAAAAATTGTGTAACTTGACGCTTGATGTTTTCGATACACAGGATCATTCAAAAATAGTTTTTTTCTGATACAGATCAGATTTACTGTTCTTTTTTTCTCTTGTTTTGTCAAAACAATTACTTACTCTGCAATTTTTTCAATCAATTAATTATTAAAAAAAGGTGGTAGGGCTATAGATTCGCCACTCTTTTTCAGCGTAGAATTTAAGAAACCTTAACTAATGTCAATTTTGTTTTTAGGAATGCTGACAGTAAGAATAAATACAATCTGGACGGCAAGGCGTAAAGAAAACCAAGATCTTCATAACTAATTTAAGTCTTAACTCATTGCCATAAAGTTCGTTATTGGACGTTAAATCATTGTTGTTAGTCTTTTTTATTTTGTACACAGAAGAAAAATTGCTGCCATTTATGCTTTTTTGACCAATTTGTAAACTATACTCTACAACAGCTTTGTCGCAAAAAGTCTATAACAATAAATTTTGTGGACAATCCACACAACCCTATCCAGCCCCAAATTGAGCAGACCTTGTACTATGGGAACCAAATAACCCAGATGGCTTACGGCACAGAAATCAGAGCTACTACTAACTGAGCTTAGAGGCTAGTCAATATAAAAATTTCACATTCATATCCGATTCCTAATAGTTTTGTGGACTGATTTCTGTATTTTCGCATTTAACTAGTCTAGTTAGGCCATAAATATGATATTTTTATGTTATTCCTAAAATGACTGAAGCCTATTTTTTTAAATTAAACCCTGTTTCATACCTTATCAACATAAAAATTTTCATCACTTACTTTTGATGTGGACTGTATCAAATAAAACCACTTAAATGATGAAAGAAAAAGTGTCCTGTAATTTTTTGAAAAATATATCTAACTATTACCTATTAGCTATTATCTAAAATTAATTAGGATTTTTTGGTAGGATTTAAGTTTTGTTTTAATTTTGTTTGTTTGTTATTTTTATAAAATTCCATAATTTGTATAAATTGAATATTATAATTAGTGGGTGATTCTGAAATAAGACTTAATCAGTAGTTTAATGTTAGTAAAATGTTGGGCCAAGATATTTCAGGGAATGTCCATCACGCTTGAAAAACGTATTTCATTCAAAAAAGTTTAAATAATTCTTTTCTAAGTAAGTATTCTTATACTCAAATTCAACTTTTCAATAAATTCAAATATAGAAAAACTTAAAATTTACCTTTAGTTCTTCTACGTAACCAGGTTTCGTAACCAGATATGTTTTCTCTAAGTTCGTCCGGGTTACCAACCAATAAAAAAGCTTTGTCATTCAGGTTCTTAGTTAAAATTAGGTTATGAACTAATAAAAATAATGGTTAAAACCAATAAACACTGATTACAACATAATTAGTTAAATGAATTTAAACAGAATCACCCTGTTTGTGTATTAGATATTATATATTATTTATCAGTAAGGGTGACAAATCAACATCGAGCTATGCTGCGCTGTACTGCGCTGTGCTGTGCTGTGTTTCTTAAGCTACGTTTTTTTAACAATCAACATCAATCGTGCTGCGCTTTGCTTAGCTCAGTATAAAAGTAATCAGCAGCTCGTGTAGTCGTTTATCTCGTTAAAAATGACTCCAGAGCTCCAAAAAAAACATGACACAGTTCGGCACAACACGGCGGGTAGCGTGCCTCGCTCGAGACTGCTGCGTTTTTAAACAGAGCGTAGCCTCACACAGCGCAGCACAGCATGGTTTGTTTGTATCCTAATTAAAATATAAGACAAGCGAGTTGACCAAACATAGCACAGCGCAGTAGAGCGCAGCATAGCTCGATGTTGATTTGTCACCCTAAATATCCAAACTGGTTTATTTGAAAATGATCTGTGATGGGAGGCAGCACATTTTATATTAAAATGTGCATTTTTAACGCGCAGTTTTGATTCACCCTTAGCTAAAAAAAAAAACAAGATTCATCCCCATATTTCATTGAAAGTTTTAAACAATTACCCATAGTTTTATTTTATTTTCAAGTTTTTTTGTTTCTTTGGTATTAATAAATTGATCTTGGCTTTGCTGTGTTTTTATTCTAACCCTAAAAACTCATATTTAGGAAAAACTACACATACAATGAGATCATATTTTTGAGATGGTATGTGTATCTAAGTATTTCAAATAATCTTTAGAGACAATGTCCAATTCATATGTAGAATAATAGAAAAAGAAAGGTGAAGAATAAGATAAAAGCAAATAGATTTATTTTGGACAGAAAACATGCATGAACACGGCACGAACAGAGTTACAGTAAAATTTACATTTAGAGTGAGCAGTTAAAGAAAACGGTAAAAGAACAAGATATAGTAATAATCCTACATAATGCAAGCTGTATTTAATCTAGTTTATAATTAGTTAGGTAGGTACAGCTAGGTCAATGTTCATTTACACTAAATAAATAAATACTGTGGTCTATCCACACAACACTATCTAGCCCTAAATTAAGCAAAGCTTATACTATGGGATCAGATAGCTGATAAAATACTTGAATACATTTTTTTTGTAAATATATTCTAAGAATACAATATGACACCCAGACAGAGAACAAACATCGGCTAATATTTGTTCTCGGTGGGGTTCGAACCTACGACCTAAGGCGCAAAAGGCAGAGCTACTACCAACTGAGCTGAGAGGCCAGTCGAATACAAGTGAATGAGACTTCTTTACCCGAAGTCCCAGTGCATTTACAACATTTCGTTACCAAATGTTGTTTTCGTTTCGCCTATTTGTCTCTGTCTATTGTATGGAGAAAAGATGAGACAACAACTCTAACTACGTAACGTATTTTTGCCGTCTCATATTTTCTCTACGCAATAGAGAGAGACAAAAAGGCGAAACGAAAACAACATTTGGTAACGAAATGTGGTAGCAAAACTCCGACTTCGGGTTCTTGTCGTGTCACTGGTTCTTTCAAGACAGTGTGGTGAAAGGATAGTTATTTCGCCTCAAAGAGTCTCTTCTCGTGAATTGATGGCCGTCCATACAGAGATTAGCACGCATTGCGCTAGAAAACGCACGATTTCAAACCGCAAAATGTAACGTATGCTTTTCTTTTCAAACGCTTTGGCGGTTTTTTGAATTCCATACGTTTCTTTTGCGACTGCTACTTGAATGTATCTAAAGTAGCATGTGTCAAGTGCACGAAAATAGCCTCTAAAAGCCCTATTAATAAAAATATGTCAAAAGATAAGCAGTGCTTAAACTGTTGGCATCTCTTACCAAATGGTAATGACAAAAAGTGACAGGGCTAACTTTAAACCATGACTAAATTTAAATTGCGTTTATTAATATGGCTGTAAAAATCTTTTCACCACTCTGGTTTAGAGACCTAGTGACACAAGAAGAACCGTAGCAGTGTGAAGTAATCACCTAGTCCATTGACGTCGCGGGGACCGTTTCAAAGTGATCCTTGCGTGATTTAACTGAATAAATAAATTTGTAATTAGGCTATAGAGAGAAACGATGATAATGGTAGCATTTTGGGCATTATGAGTAAGCCATTATAATTCGCCTCTAGTCTAGGCTATAGAGTGAGGGAATCAAATTTTTAATTTTATAGAGTCTGTTCAGAAAGAGAACCGTCGTGGCCAAATTGAGATCTAACGTTTCGATTTTTATATGGCAGCTCATCCCTTTCTTTCTGTCAGCATTTTGCATCATAAAAATTAAATAAAGGATAGTCTAAGATCCCTAGAAGAAGGACCTTCACCGAGCTGGTTATTTAATGAAACGTATTTTATATATAATTAAACATGCCAATAAATATATTCTATATGGGTTGCCTATCATGTTTCAGTCCAGGATAATTATGATTAATTAATAATTAAAAAAAAAAAAATTAAACTTTCCACTGGTTTGTTAAACAAATTCTATACCAATCGAAAGTATAGACCCCAGTGTTTTTATTCAATAAACATACCGTTGCAAAATGCTAGTATCGATTTTCCTGTTTATACCTGGCTACCCGAGAGTTGTGACCGGAAAAAAATAGGCAACCTAACGTTTGCATATTCTATGGGGTCTATACTTTCGATTGGTATAGAATTTGTCTAATAAACAAACCGGTGGAAAGTTAAAAAAACATTTTATTTTTTTAAATTATTATTTAATCATATCCTGGACTGAAATTTGATAGGCAACCCATATAGAATATATTTATTGGCATGTTTAATTAAATATAAAATACGTTTCATTAAATAACCAGCTCGGTGAAGGTCCTTCTTCTGGGGATCCTATACTAGGAATAGTACGCTAGTTGTGATAGGATCAAAACGCAACAGACGCGCTATTGTATTGCCCACTAAACAAAAAAGGTGATTAAGCACAGCAGCGCCCTCCAATCCCACGACGGTTCTCTTTCTGAACAGACTCTACACCGGTCTAAGAATTATATCCTGGGAGTAAGTTTTTCACAGGGCGTAGGCAAAGCCACGGTTTTCTGCATGCATCCTATATACGATTTTGCTCAGTTCAGGTAGTATTTGCGGTATATCTAACTAAATCGACTACTTCGTCTATCCACAGAGGAGCTCGCTACATCGTGCTGCCAGGAGTGTCTGAAGATGAAGACTTAGAAGACCAGCCTGACAATGGCACAGAGCCTTATCAAGGGGCCCCAGCTTAACAGGAACTATGACAGCAAACTGACAGCTAACATCTAGGCAGTTTTCATAGTAAACTGCCAGTGCCTGTGTGCTAAACAGAGATTTGGAAACTCCTTGCTGATGTATGGGTTTCCTTACTCCTTGGTGCAAAAAAACTGAACCTGTCAAAGAGTTTCTTCGATAAGGTTCTAGTTTGAAAGATCGTAGGCAGAATGAGGGATGAGTTTGGAACTGGAAATTGATTTAAACTATCCGTAGTTATTACTGGAAAGTAGTAATTTACGACACAGGAAAGTTATTTCAGTCCGGCTGTAATGTGAATAGTTAACTGGACGTTTTATAGGTGAACTAAAATTAGTAGCATTGTGCAAGAGTTTCGTCTAGAGACGTTTCATAATTGCTAACACGCGTTGGAATTCGAACTTTTTTCAAAAGCGTGAAAAAGTTGTGACTGATCGTTCCGTAACAGTGCCTTAACTTCTTCGAGATAGAGTTTAAATTTGATTGCAATTTTCAACTATTTTTCAAATTGCCAAATTTTTATTTGGTTGCGTGTATACGAGTGGGTACCAAAGACTGATTGTGAGAAGTGGTTTCAAAAAACTTTTTGAAAAGTGCAAATAAGTGAAGTGATAAAAGACACTGGACTGATACAGGAACTTACAACTAAAGTGTAATTAGTAAAGCTATTGTTTTTGACAATAAATCGTTTTATGATAAGCAATAGTAATATAAGATGCCTACATAATGTAAGGTAATTTTCTAATTTGTAAGAATATATATTTACTGCCTGGGGGGCAATTCTAGACCAGTGACTTTTTTGTCACGGTAGATATATATCACAAGAACTGTCAAATTTAAATAGACATGACATTTTCAATAGATATCGTATTCCAGCAATATCACTATAGACATTTATCGAGCGAAGGCCGTTAGATATGTGTCGAGTGGTGAGTAGTAGTCGACATTGACATCTCTAATCACAAACTATATAGGGATACTACCAAGGAATATAATACTCTCTACGAGAGAAGAACCACAACTCCATACATAAAAAGTGTAGACGAAATATCGCATAGACGCTAACGCCATCTATTAGGGATCCCACAGTAACTGCGAGTGCTGGCGAGTTGGCGGGTAGTTTGACATTAGTACCTACCTACGCCCTACTGTTATTGCAATACTATAGGTAGGTATAAAATAAAACGAAATCATGATGATGCTTCGTTTATTGGTCTTAAATCTAAATACATAAATTGTTGTATAACAAACAGAAGTACAATTACTATAATATTACTAACACAGCCAAATTCAACGTGAAGTATTTATCAATAACCGCAACAATATAATCGTAAATTCACTTTTTGTTTTTATTAATGAAATAGTAATAACTATCAGGATTGAACATTGTAGGCAAGATCTCAAATCAACCATAATAAATATATTTGGACAAGAACAGATTTTTTATTTGTTTTCTCTTCAGAACTGTTCTCACACAAGGTCACTATATTATTTCTCACTTTTTTACTAACTAGTCTCAACCACAGTGTTGTTGCTTCAAGCAAACAGATACGACGGGGAGAAGATAGTAAACGTAATACATATTTGTAGAAGCTTTCATCACAAACTCTAGAAAAACTGAAAAACTCGAACAACAAAACAAAAACTTTGTTTGATTTCAGATGAAGTTGACATTTTGTTAAAATTAGGGTTGCCATCCAACAAATCTATCAAAATATTGATCTCGATTCTTGACATCTCACTTTGTTGAAAATAATCGATTATTTTAAATATTGAGCTTATTAATGTGTAGGTTTTTCATAAACTAATAAATAAACTTTTCATTTAGTAATTTATTAATTAAAATAAGTGTAAACATATCATTTACATGTAAATTTAACTATAGAAAATAAAGTTAGTATCGACATTAATAATCGTTTTCATCGATTGTTGATATTCATCACAAGGCTTTTGTATAATGGTAACTTTTTCTTGTTCTGTCTCGTTTCCTCTTGCATATTCAATATCTTCTCCCTCACCCACTTCGATTCCATATTTTGTAGTCTTCACAGCTTCAAACAAAGTTATATGACCCTGGATACTACGTCTCTAATATACTTTGGGTGACTTTGGGCTTTTTTTTTCTTTCGGTCCTTGGAGCAGGCTAGAGTACCAAGACCATACCACCTAGTCTTACTTTTTGATAAAAAGTCAATGATGTTTACTTGTTTGTAGGGGATACAAGTTGGGAGCGAGAACGCGAATAATGCTTTCTCATAAACCTACAATAAGTGAGGAGTGATTGAATTTAGCTCGTACTTAGTAATTATTCAATGGCGCAGTTAGAAGAGCAGTCAATCAGACAGTCAACGTCTATACTTGTATCCGGGGTTCAAGCTTCGAGAGAAATATTATTTTTGCATTGAATGGCCATCTAGTTGATAACATTTGAATTAAAAATTCAAGTCATCGGAGTCCTTCTCTTGAGTGTAATGATCCTGACAATGACATATCTACAACACTTCATAGACAACTGACCATAGATTACAAACAACAAAGTTTACAGTTTTATGGTACATAAATAACGTTCCGTGTGTTTCCGGAATTAATTATTGTAACTAACATTTTGTGCGAAAAGTCCATTGATTACTATCTAATGAAAATGAATCTATTATAAACAACAACAAGAACGCATTATAAACGCCGTTTAATAGGAAATATGTTTATTTGAATACAATAATAAAGTAAGTGCTATCGAACTATTCTATCGATAGAAACGGAACGTAGATAAACATGAACAACAACGGGATAGTCTGTGGAAGTTCTAAGAATGAACCTTCTTTCTGACATCTCTTTATTAAAAGTCTAACGTAAAAGTCTAACGGTGGCTAGAATACGCATTTTAGCGCGGTTCGATATTATCTTCGACAAATTTGGTGATATGACACTGCTTTCGCGACATTTCAAATCTCTATTTCGAGCGTTAATCTCTAAAAGTCTAGAATTGGCCCCATAGAAAAAGGCGTAATTTTATGCATGTATGTATGTTTATTTTGACTACATGTTGAAACACGGGTATTTGTCGCGTACTATTTATTTAAATTAATAATATAAGGTAATATAAGCGATAAATACCCGTGTTATAGTTTCAATATAAAACATAAAAACATGCTTAGGCACTAACATAAGGATAAAATTATACACAGTAGATAAAAAGTATGAATGTGGATGGATGTTTGGGTAGAGGTAGGCCAAAGAAAAGATGGATGGACAGTGTGAAGGATGATATGGATAAGAAGGAAGTGAATACAGAGATGACGGCTGATAGAGGAGAATGGAAGAGAAGAACATGTTGTGCCGACCCCGCATAAAGTGGGATAAGGGCAGGAAGAAGAAGAAGAAGATAAAATTATACCCTTACCACGAGTTTTGTTATGCCTGTCGCCACGTCTGCCACCTTTTTGTATATAAAAACTAAAAGCTCCCCTAGCATGGCCGACCCTAGCCGAACCCAATACAGAACTTCTTGTTTCCATATAAATATTGGGTGTACTCTTCTTCTTCTTCTTCCTGCCCTTATCCCACTAGGTGAGGTCGGCACAACATGTATTTTTCTTCCATTCTCCCCTATCACTCGCTATCTCAGTACACACCCCTTTCTTAGACATATCATCGCTCAAACAATTCATCCATCTTTTCTTAGGCCTAACCTCTACTTTTATATCCATCTACATTCCTCTTTTCGGGTGTACACACTGTCAAAAAAGCATACGATCAACTCACGTTAGGGGGTACCAGTACACATTACAGGTACTTTGATGACACACTGCTGTGTCTATATTAGTATTCAAGATTACACTACCTAGCTAGGTTTCAAATTTATTTAGATACCTATTTAGGGTAATTTAAGATAGGCAGGTACTTAAGGGCAGAAAAATAAAAATAAAATAAAATCAGTAGGTACCTCAATAAAGTATAGAATTTGAAAGTAAATAAAGTTCGCTAAGTAATATACCATAATAACCATAATAAGACATAGTGCCTTTAGACTTGAGATATCTGCCATTTTGTAAAAATTAATTGTAAAATTCACAATAATAAAATAACCATTATGTCTGCGTCCTGTTATTTAGACATTTATAAATATACAATGATTTAGGGCTGGTATTAAGGATTGCTTATCAACCAATCAAATAAGAAAAAGGAAAGAAGGAGTAATTTTAGAAAGTATTCCTTTGTTTTAACTCGTCGTTTCGTTCTTGTTGGGAAAGTTACTGCAAAAGAAGGTAAGGTCATTGTATGACTACCAAAAAACTGCGGAATTTGTATGGAGAAAGGAGCACGTACCTATACTCTTGTATTTTGGCGACAATTTTTCGGCCACGGCCGTTCTGGCATGACATGTATGACCTCATGGCTCTATAGTTAAATGCTTATCTATATTTATAAAAGAAAGTCGTGTTAGTTACACTATTTATAACTCAAGAACGGCGGAACTGATTTGGCAGAAAATTAGTGGGGAGGTAGCTTAAAACCGGGAGAAGGACATAGGATACTTTTTATCCCGAAAAAGCAACGGGAACGGGGTGTTACGGGAACGGGCGAGCGAAGCCGCGGGCGGCCACTAGTATCTACATATAATTATTATGCAGTACTTACTCACATTTTACATATTTTTTATACTTAGTTCATTTAATCGTCATGTAACCTACTATACCTAGGTACTCATGCGAGAAGATATTATATTAAGACTGTAATCACAAACATAATAAAAAAGTATTTCACAATAATAAAAGCAGTTTTATTGCTACTCCTTAATTATTTTACAACGGTTATAAATGTGACCCAGAACCTCAGGAACTTTTATTATAATTTAGATATTAGGAGGCTTAAAGATGTTCAGCATAACGTGCCAGTAATTTCATCTACACCCACACCCTTCAAACCTTAAACAGCATTACTGCTTAACGGCAGAAATAGGCATGGTGGTAGTATTTCTACGGACGAGCCCTTCACAAAGAGCTCTAATATTACTACTATTTTAAACAGACTCCAAAGAGAAAGTTCTAAATACAGATATTTTTTACTCTTGTGTCAACTCTTGGTCATTCTACTCGTCACGCCTTCCGATAGCAAAAAACCTATTATTTACAATGTGAATGTTTTTAACAAATAACTATTTATAGTGCTAATTAAGATCACGAGCGTGTGTTGTCACAAACAGGCTATAAAGATAAGGCTTATGACTCATTGTCATATGACCGTCGAGCCTGTTGCTATATTAGTGTAGATATTGCCTAATGTAGTGAAAATTACTTTCATAAAACAAATCAAATTAAAATGTTGTCTTCTAGGATTCATTTGAAACGTTTTGCAGCTAGCTAGCTAGTGAGTCTAGGAGCCGGTTCCACGCAGCCAAGCTTAGAAGAACAGATTAGGTCTTGCTTCCTACCATTTTTTTTTTGGCCAAAAATATTTTACTTTTGACGGAAATGGACCCGAATGATTTTTTTAAACAAAATTGCACCCTGTCCTAATGAATCATTGGATTATGTTGCTAATAAGGACCAATCTTTGCGAATAAATGTTTTACTAAAAATGAATAGAAATAGCAAATTTTCACTATTTTATATTTTTACACGGAAGAAAACTCACCTCCTTTTCAAATTTTAAAAGTAAAAGACTTTAGCTAAAAAATAAATATTACTGCAGATTGTTTTCTTATAAATCGCGGGCATGACTCGCTTTGCTACTTTTTCCTAACTCTCGTGGTTTTGGACTTGGCCTTCACCGCCCTTCTCTGAAAACCACCCTGTATATAAAAAAGTCGTGTTAGTTTCACTATTTATAGCTCAAGAACGTTTGAAACGATTTGGCTGAAAATTGGTGGGGAGGTAGCTTAAAACCAGGAAACGGGCATAGGATTTTTTATCCCAAAAAAGTAACGGGAAAGGGTCGAGTGAAGCCGCGGGCAACCGCAAGTTTCTACATAAAAAAATGTTTTTCGTTAGATTAGTTTATCTTGACAGCACACAAAGCCCAATTCGACCTAAAAGTCATTTCCCGCTATCTACGAATCTATTTGAATAAGATACGAGTAACACGTGAATACCACTTGGAGTAATCCTCAAAAAACATTGGGATGCAAACAAAGGAATGACGTCTGACGTATGGAAGGTCGTCGACAGTTGTAGGTATTGACAGCAGGATTATGTTGAAGGACCTACTATACTAAATAACACTATCGTCTTAATCATCAAGCCTCAAGAAGTCCAAGTGGACTATCGATGATGGTGGTTGTCGATTGCTTTGTCTTTATAAGCAAAGTTCGGTTTTTCGAAAGTAAAGAAGAGATTGACAGGACTATGAAATTTAGTAATGGTTGAAAGTAAAAGGTCTATGAATCTGGGCCATAGACATCGTGTACGTATACATTTCCTGGAAGAGCGATTTTAAAGCCTTTCCATCATCCACCGACTTCCAGCGGTCCTAACAATGTCCTCGGTTTATCAGGTGGGTGGGCGCCTATGTTCGTCTTCTGGTTCGTAGACGCTATTCGTGAATTTTTATTCCCCAACGCAACGGTTGGTTCTTCGAGCTATATGACCTGCTCAGGGTCACTTCAACTTACTAATTCTAATAAAAAAACTGTAGCAATTAGGCCGTAGTTCTTCTAGGCTTGGTCACGTAGACCTGGCACCTAGACTCGCCTAGCTTTAAAACTTACATAGGTAAGTCTTTATAATATACTCGAAGAATTCATTGGTTTAGGATCGACTCCACGCAATAACGGAGCGAACTTTACAGTTCTGATAGCTTGAAGTGTCAGGAGAAAAGGCCATGGGGGTAATATTTTGTAGCTCCGATCAAAAAGAGGGGTGCTATAAATTTGAGGCCTTCGTTTCTGTGCAGGAATACCTATGATGTCTGTGGCTCGTAGCTCCGAACCAATGCTTCATTTGAATGCGGTTATTTTCTGGAAAGATGATAGTATAGAATATAGATGATGGTAGTTCTAAGAGGTTTGGTGGAAATCCATTCAGTCATTTTATGTTCTGAGGATATTCATCACCTCGTATTTTTTTTAAATTAACTTGTTGAACATGTCTGGCTGCTTCCTTTGAATATTTATTCCTAATGAACTTGAGTACCTGCCAAAAAATCTGGGGGCTCACTGGGCCTGGCCTGGAAAAAACAGTCGTGCGTGCGTGTCCTTATTGCCTTTCAAGGTAAAAATTAGCAAGCGACCAAGGCAGTCTTACTAAAATATTTAAGAAGAGTACCAACAACAACAACGCTATTCTACCTACATCTTTCTCTTCTATTCCTTGCTAAAAACCTATGAAATATGTGTAGCGTTCGGTTGGTAAAAATAAAGGTCAGTTTCACCCAGATTTTCGTAAACAAACAACGTAGTGCAATGATCCGCATAAATACGGAATAATAAAATTAGAATCGCGATTCCTGTGTGTCCACGAACTCAACGATAACCTAAGTACATAGAGAGATTTATTTGAACTATAAGCTAGTGTGTACCTACGACTTGAATTCGAATAGAAATTCGTAGGAACAATATTATTAAAATAGCATAGCACCAACAAAGCATGGAACATTTTTGAAGTGAAAACACTTTTCAATAGGTATACTTTTTAACCATCTTTGTAGCCTACAGCTGAAACGGCCAGTCAAAAGCTTTAATTAATCTTTTAGCTTTAGTTATAGCGACAATATACACGATAAGCTGAGGAAAACTCAAGTTTTAACACAAATTTAATCTTAAAGAAATCTCTAAGATAAAACACAACCGAATTGACCCTCCTCCTTTTTAATTTGAAGTCGGATCAAAATATCGAAAATGTTGCCCGCTCCGCTCCCGCTTGACAAATCGCTAGGCGCATAGACACAGAGTCACGTTTTGGACACTATCCAATCTTATTTTATCAGTCTTTAGTCGCGTGAATTGTTGAACTTATCAATAAGGCATAAAACTTTGTTTCTAACAACAAATTCTATAAATAGGTATCGACTTATCAATACGCACTGGCGGTGCTAACTGTCCTAATATTTTAGTGCGTGAAGTTGTTAGTACTTACCTACAGATATGACCAATTTTTACACGGTGTACTTTTGTAATACTTATCAGTATTTGAAAAAGCAAAAACTCTCAAAAATAAAAGATATGGTAAAACAAATATATTTGCCCTAGAAGTAGGTAAAAGCTGCCGATGGAGAAAATTTGTTTCCAATTATTTCCCGCACAAATTTAGCCAGCTCAGTGGAAATGTTGATGGTTTTCGATGTTGATTTACTGGTGTGAGTTGTATAAATAAAGGTAGGTAATCGTGGAACGATGTGCGACCTTGTTACAGATGCCTTCAATTGCTTAAGTGATAATAAATAGATGATTATAAGAAGGCTCTATTTCTAGTTGCCAAGGTGGTGCTTGTGTAAAATGGTGGTCGGCAAAATTTTCCATGCGTGATTTATCTCTCTATGGATTGACGCTTTCGTCAACATTACGGGTTTGATTCGATCCATCATCAGTAGGTATTTTACTCTTTTATCGCCGATGCCCATGTCTTTTTAGGGTTAGCCAAATGGCAAAAACGGAACCTTTATAGATTGGTAATGTCTGTCTGTCCGTCCGTGTCACAGCCACTTTTCTCCGAAACTATAAGAGCTACACTGATGAAACTTGGTAAGTAGATGTATTTTGTGAACCGCATTAAGATTTTCTCACAAACATATAAAAAAACAATAAATTTTGGGGGTCCCCACCCCACACTTAGAACTGAAATTCAAAAAACTTCTTTTCATCAAACCCATACGTGTAGGGTATCTATGAATAGGTCTTCAAAAATGATGTTGAGGTTTCTTATATCGTTTTTTTCTAAACTAAATAGTTTGCGCGAGAGACACTTCCAAAGTGGAAAAAAGTTGGTCCCCCCCCCTCTAACTTCTAAAATAAGAGAATGATAAAACTTAAAAAATATATGTTGTACATTACTATGCAAACTTTCAACGATATTTGGTTTGAACGAGATCTAGTCAGTAGTTTTTTTTATACGTCATAAATCGTAAACCACAATTTATACCTTTCGACGAACTACAAGAACCTTTATATTATGTTACTTGATGCTACGGAACCCTTCATGGGCGAGTCCGACTCGCACTTGACTGCTTTTTTTTCTGTTTGCTCCTATTGCAATATGTGAGGTGAGCACAATATTATATTCTGCCATTGATGTGTATGTGAACCAAAGAATTGGCGTTAGAGATTCATCTTTAGTAACATTGTATGCCTATGACCCCTAAAATAAAATAGTAGTAGTACAGATTATCCTTAGCTTGGCCCTCACTAAGGTAACTCGATTAAAAGACGATAAAAGTACGATAATTATTCTAGGTTTATTGGCGAAGGTAATTATCTTATTGTGAGGACGAATAGGCGCAGCATTGACCTCAAGGTTTGCGCTATCGCATCGCATTTTATCATTTGGAAAAATACTAGCAAAGCGTGGTGGAATTCAACAGCTAGAAAGCAGAAAACTAGTAATTTATTCCTGGAACACTATTGTAAAATGAGAAAATTTCAGTAAACAAGATTTCTTTATTTAATTCTTAGCGATGGATTTTTTTAAATTAAGTAAGTATTTAATATTTTTAGTTAAAAATACTTTTACCATACGGATAGCAATAGATAGGTACTTACTTACTACTTACTCTGAGACGGTAACATAGTAGGTACGTCCACATAGTTTGTAGTAGGTAATTTTTAACTGATAGATAAACAAAAACTAATCAAGATTAGTGGTTGTGTGGTATGAGTTTAAGCAAGTACATACTTAGTATTTACGACAAAACAACCAGCGACAAAAACATAGGTAACATTTGTATGGACGTGGCATTCCTGGGACTAACACCACAATTTTTGTAGAAATTTAATTCAGTTTTTCTCAGAATTTATTTGAGAAATGGCAACTTGGGTTGGGTCATAGATTATGGCAGATATCCAAACAAAGTCCAAAATTTTGATATAAAAATGGTTACTGGTTTAATCTTTGAACTTTACGAATCAACGGCCATGTACTTTTGTCCCTGATCGCATAGGTTGGTAATTTGAGAATGTAAGTATATTTACGTAGCATTTAAAAATAGACTTGGTGTTACTCCAAAATATTGCAAATACCTTCGTGTAATGACTACTAGTTTGGTATGGTTGAATGCTGCACTACGTACCTACTATGTACCTACTTAGCTTACCTTCCAGAAGCTCTTCTTAAGCAGGGCTTAAATGTTGTTTTATGTGCCACGTGGAAGCTAAATTCCTTCCATAGATTTAGTTGATCTCTGAATATTATATGAATTTCCTTATGTACGCAGATAAGTCTAGCTAGAATCTTCTAGTCGAAATACACCACAGGGTCACAGGGAGGTCCACAGGGTTTAGCTAGCACAAAATCCGCGTGGCTTTGGTGGGAGTAGGTAACCATATGTAAAGCATTCATTGGTTTGAAGATGATAGCAACGTAAGCGTTTGATCTAGGATACAATGGGCGGCAAGGCAGCATCAGCCCGCAGTAGTTAGAGTTTGTCATTCAATCTCTAAAACCCAAATAGTTTAGGTACTATGAATATAATAATTATAAAATATAAAAAAAGAAAGAAAGAAAGAAAATACATTTATTTGACATAATACATAGGTGTAGACGTTCACAACATATAACAATAATTAACCTAACTAGGTATGCCAAATAGGCCCCGACTCAGCTTTTTGCTGCCTGACAAGGTATCATCTACCATACCAAGCAGCGCTGGTTTGGCTATGTTAATTTTGTAAAAAAAAAATTGGTATAAATTATCATAATCAAAACACCACGGCATTGGTACTCTGAAGTTGCATGTTGCATTATCATATTTCGCTCAGCTCCACACACACGACTCCATAATTAGGCCAGTCGCCCTTTACCTATTTACCTACAACAATAAGTAGGTACATAATCAATTGTATGTACCTACTAAAATTGATTTCGGAGGGCGATTCGTCCTAGGAGGATGTAATTGAAGCGAAAATTCGATTTACAAAAAGCACGTGCTCAATATGGAAAGCAGCAGTATTTACGTACGAAAACAAACAAAATAATATATAGCGAGAAAATCGCAACTACCCTGTCAGTCGGATGCCAACTGTCGGGTGAGGCGTACGCTCCGCAATAAAATGTCCGCAAACACACGCGAAAACATTCTACATAGATAAGTGCCCCAAATACATAATAAATAATGTGATAATATTTTATAAGTGCAAAAATATCCCTGTGATAGTGTACAAACTTTAAATTAAGTGCAAATTAGTAAAAATGGCTGATGAAAAGTAAGTATTTCGAATTGGAGATTTTGTAATCTGTATATATTTTGACATAATTATGATTCCCTAACTGCATCGGGTATATTATTTTAATACAAGAATTCAAAGAAATAAAAAAGGACTGACCTCCTAGCTCAGTTGGTAGCATCTCTGCCTTCTGCGCCCTAGGCCGTGGGTTCGATTCCCACCCAGAACAAATATTTGTGTGGCGAATACAAAAGTTGTTCTCTGGGTGTTATATTGTTATTGCGTATTATTATAATTATTTTCAGCTATCTGGTTCCCATCCCATCATGTAAATTGTACACAATATTGGTTTTATTAAAAACCTCATGAATCCTAACTACTGTAACTACCACACTACGATCGAAAAATAACAAAAATAACTTACGTGAAGAAGAATCAATAAAAATTTTTTTTGGAGATCTAAATGAGTCAACTACTACAAATGACCATTTAAAAAGAAGATCCATACCAAAACCATTAATTGTAATGGACCTACAACCAAATCAGAAAAATAGTGTGCACGCCCATACACGTTTTCAGATCATTCAACTTTGATTTGATAAAAAATCATATCAAATTAGGGACGAAAGATATAACTCGTATCTTTGATAGTACCAAATAGCAAAATATTATATACTAGCAGCCCGTCCCGGCTTCGCACGGGGTAGATAATATTGTTGTACATTATTTTGTTCTATCGCTAATAGTTTCGGCGCATTCGAAGATATTTTAAGACTCATTTTTCTACACCTTCGGTTACATTGTTCAAATTTTACCAAGGATCACTATTTTTTTCAAAATGAAATGTAGCCTATGTCAAATTGGAAGAATGTAGCATTCTATTGGTGAAAGAGTTTTTTAAAATCGGCCCAGTACTTTTTGAGCCTATTCATTACAAACGTACAAAAATAGGTACAAATCTTTCCTCTTTATAATATTAGTATAGATATAGATAGGTGTGTAGATTAAACAGATACAGTAGAAGTGGTCATCCCATAAGATAACCAAAACAAATATTACTTAGCGCACACCGATAACCTCAAATACTTGCTAACACGATTTTATAATTTGAATTTGGAACGTCGTAATCATTGTAATGAATACTTACTTTACTATTATGGGTCATTGTTCACAAATACGTAGGAAGGTGTATGTTCATGATCTATTATTTTAACCGATGGTTACATTAAACAGCAATCAGCAGTATTTCTCCAAAGAAAACTCAAAGATATAACGATAGGCCTTCACCCTGCCGGCTTACAACAACGAATTCTTAGGCCCGTATTCCGAAACAGTGCTTGAGTCTTAATAGCCTTTCAATGGAGAACTGTCATTTTTCAACAAACTTCAACTAAATTCAACCTTCTTTAACCCGAACATCCTGTAGTAATAATTTTCGCATGCAAAGCTTATAAAGAACCGGCAATTTAATAAATTTAATAGCCGTTAAGCTTATTCGAATTGTCAGTGCCTATTCCCAGATGAAAGCCAAGCTATTGTAATATTAGTAGTTCACCCTCATCTAGTAGGTAAGAGACTTCATTCACATCGTCACAGTCCGTTTTATAGACTTCGTCTTACTATGTTGCGTTTGGAGGTTAGTACAGGAAACACCGGTTAGGATATTCAGTTTGCACTGTTTCTGTTTGGAGCTTATTTATCTGACTTAATGTGTTTTTGTTTTGTTCGTTAGGTCTTGTACTATGTGTGTATCTAAAAACATATTTTACTTCTTTAAAGTCAACATATCTACTCATTTGTACCAGCCTACGCTTATGAGTACTGAAGGTTTGTGTCTTGCCATTTCCAGTGCTGGTATATTTTAGGCATTTTCTTTGTAGTCTTCGGGTTAACGACCGTCCTGCGCTGAGGACTTGGCAGCTGCTACCACCTTCACCTTGCATTGCATTTCAGTGGCATCTTCATTATCGCATTTGACGGATCTCTTGAGGATTTTAGCATGTGCGTGCAAACATGTTTTTTCCTTAATCTTTTCGAGTTTAGTCTTCAAAATTTAGTTAGACCTTCTTGTAACTGTTTGTTATGTGGGTAATCATTGTTTTCGTAACCATTCAGTGCCTAATATTAGGCACTTAACAGGCACATTACCTCACGGAATCTACTGGCTCTTTATGGAGTCTGGAACAATGGACATTTTATTGTATTTGGGCCTTGGTGTTTAAGTCATTCAATAATAATCCTTACCCCATACTAGGTATCCTGCATTGTGTCATGGTTATAAATAAGTTCGAGTAGTACTAGGTCTAGCTCTAGAAAATATTTGCAGATGTTCGAATATTTTTATCCCTTTTTAGATCGTAATGATGCCTTTGTTAGGTCTTATTCGATCTAAATTCAATAATCACCGTCGCGCCGTCACAAAAAAGTTTAACAAATTTTTTTTCTGACCCGTATATCATCTTGTATATAATTTTTTAATACAGTTGCTCAAAAAGTGGCGTATTGCAGGGACGTATAGCGTTCGGGATGTGGGCTATTACACACGCGTGCTTTTTTTTTACCATTCCCGCACTAGTGCTTTTTCTTTCCCAACTGTCAAAATAATGTCTAAAAAGAAAAACCAACCATGAAGTTTTTACTAAAAAAATTCATCGAAGTTTTTATGATTCATGCAAATACGTATTATTTCTAAAAAGAAGCTACTAATTTGTTTCATTAACAGATTTAATGATTTGATTGAATGAGTTATGTTAGGTTTCATTTCATTTCATCTCATTAAATTTCATTTTCAATTCATATCAATAAAAAAAATCTACTGAAGACTTGGCTGTATGGGTAGTTCCCTTTGCCTTCCAGAATGGGTGAAGAAAAAAAAATATCTCTGCTTATATTTTACGATTGGCGCTTGGCGCCATTTTTCAGAAATTTTCTTTGCGAGTTTATTTGTTTGTTGCACAAAATGAGTAATTTCGACCCTAGTTTTTTTGAATTAACACCACCGGAACTCAGTATAATTGCACAAAATGCTTCGGAGAACATTTTACCGGAAAAGCCAAAAAGTCGCTACATGCATACATACGACGAACTTATTGCGTGGAGAGAAGAGAAAAAAGCAAATGGTATTTTTATTATTTTATTAAATTGCTTAATTTTTTCGCAACTGTATTAAAAATAGTCGTTCAGTACACGTGCGGAACCGTCATTGCAACTTGTTCCGACTGTCAACCCTCGCCTTCGGCTCGGGTAGACATTTGTCGGAACTCTTTGCAATGACAGCCTTCCCGCACTTGTAATGAAATATACTATAGGATCTCGGAAACTGAGCCAACGATTTTCATGAAATTAATTACAGAAATTAATACAGGGGTTTTCGGGGACGATAAAACGATCTAGCTAGGATTCATTTTTAGAAAATGTCCCCTTAATCGTAAAGTAAATAATCAACTTTATCATAAAATCATTACTCCTAGCGCCATCTGTTGATTTAGTCAAGAGTTAGTGGGACAGAGAACGCCAGCTATTGACGAGTAGTGGAGTTTATTATTATGTCGGTTAGATCGAAAAATATTAATATTTAATCAGTATGTAAGTAATTCGTATTTAAATATAATTCACAACAGTTTACCAAAAAAAAAATACCACTAACTGCTAGTATTTTTTATAAATCTAGAAAACGCCAATTATTATCTGTGGTCCAAAGTCTAACGCAGCGCTCTGCCAAATACCTAAACGAGGATTGGTCACTACCACTTAAACTGTGTCACTTCGGTTATTTGTGTTTATCATGCTGCATGCACATGAACTCGTGTAATTATAGCTGCTACTTTTATCGCATAACAAACAACAGCTTTTGTTCAACTATTTTCGGTAAAGTGGTAGAAAACATCGTGAGGAATCTTAGGCCCGTTTTCAGAAAAGTGCTTGGGTATGAGTCGAACCTCAAGCATAGGTATTTGTCATTTTTCAATGGAGAACTGACAAAAAATCTATGCTTGCGAGTGCTTGGGGCTCAACTCAGACTGTGTAAGAATACGGTCCTTAGTAATGCTACCCTGGAGCCTAATTCTCGGGCCGACCGAGATCATTTTGCAATTTTATTTTATTGCTTCTTTTCCTTGAGTAATTCATCGACGACTTCATCGTAAAAGCCTCATCAGCTATACGATATACGGAAAACGTAGAAAAAGTGCGGGGTTGTGCAATGCCAATGTGTATTTAAGGGACATTGAAAATCTCGGTCGGTCCGAGAATTAGGCTCCTGTCCCGTGTTAAAAACATATAAAGATGCCTCTTTATTAATTACCATGACCCGCTTATTCAGTAGGATAAAATTTTTAGCTTAAAAATAAACAATCACAGTAATACAATGAGTGGCCTTATCGCTAACAGCGATCTCTACCAGGCAACCTTGGAATTCCACAGCAATATTCGGACGTACCGCTGGCTACTTCCCCTTACACATGGGTACTTAAATAATCTTGCGTTGGTACATTTTTTTTCTACTAAGTACAAGTACAATACAAAAAAGGCGAAGTTATTATATCAGCCTCTTAGCCTTGCGTACATCTAAGCATTCTGCGGTGTCGATCAGTGAAATGATATCAAACAACACTGTCATTGATGTGCGAGGCTCTCGATAGCTTATCATAAGTAGTTACTAAGTACTAGTATCATGAAAGTCATGCGTTCTCGGTGTGGTACAGTACTAAGTGATTATTGGGCAATTCTATTTAAATCTATTGTCAATCACGTAATTTTATCTGCATCTTTTGCGAACGTGCATGATAATGGAGAACAATGTGATAAGAATTTTTATAAACACTTTATAAGTTGGTTCAAGGTCTTACCGTTTTATTTACTATCATAAATGATATGAATGCAGATGGGTTATAAGTTAACGTATAACCCATCTCGCTCGCATTTAAATAAAAAGTCTTCTTAAATTTAAGAGCTTAGCTCTTGTCGGGGTTTTGTTGCAGTTTTCTCTAATTAAGTCTTTCGAATACAGCCTCCTGTAACCTATATAATGTATATAATATAATAAATGTATATAATGCAAGGTTACAAACTATCTACACTCGCCCGCATAAATAATGTGCCTTTATTTATGCAGCTAGTCGATATTTTGTGACCATGTTCTCTTAAAATGAAGAAGTACCTATCTGAAAGAAAATTTTATTACGAATAAAATAAACTAAAGTTTGAACCAAATTAACCATTTATTAATTTGAATAGGAAATAATTCTGGTGCATAATTTTGCAAAAATTACTCGAATTGAATAAGGAAAATCAATTTCAAGTCCCATAAACTAAATCAATAAAGCCGAAATTGAAAGTTGAATCACAATTTCAAAATAGGTAGTTATTACTTGTAAAGCATTTATAATGTCATGACAGTAAAAACGGTTAAATGAAGGGTTACATACAGTCCGCATATCCTCTTTTGAGGTCATTTCGTAAGCACAAGAAGTTATCTTGATAATTTCTTGAATATATTCAAGAAATTCAACGGTGTATTCAACGGTGAACCTTTATTTTTGCAAGCGAGTGTATGTACTTATATTCGAAATTTATTGAAATCCGTTTAGTCAATACAGAGATGAGTGGGAGCAACATATTAATACACATTATCTTATAAATACCTAAGTGATATAAAATTACTTGATAGTGAAGTCTAGACTTAGAATACCTACCTAGAACGTGTTCATCAGTCGTTGGCGACATCTTTTTATTTCCTTAATAATGTAATATGTAGTAGAACAAGAAAAATATGTTTTAAACTTCTGAATCTAATTATTTATTTTTATTTTTTATTTAGACGAAACCTATTTTGTTAGTTAAGTACGTATAATATCTAGGTTTGCATTTCTGTCTTAAAATTAACGTGAAAAAGCGCATGTGTACGAGTATGTCCATATTTTGCGTTTAAAATATGAACTCCACGAGAATGAGAAGAGTTTAAAAACTTGAGAAATCGACTTCATGGCCAAACGACTGAAACGATTTTGATGGAATTTGTATGAAACCAATCTGGAAGTATAACGTTAAAAAAGTATTTTTAAAAGTATTTTCAAATCGACTCATAATTGACGAACAAAGATTTCGTCGATAATTGAAAAACAACCGAATTTGAGAACCTCCTCCTTTTTTATTTGAAGTCGGTTAAAAAGAGCTAAAGATCGTATGAATGCACGAATTTGAGCAACTGTTTGGTTTTAGCATTGTTTGCATAACTTATCAGTGCAGCGCGAGCGAGAGATTGCAGTCATAATATGACGGTGATAAACTAACTGACTGGCAACGACATACGAACGAATGCATCCTACTAATAATTTGAATACAAAAGTTTATGTTTATGGATTTTTTTATATAACGATATAGCTGATGGAACAAGTATATGACCCCCCTGATGTTAAGTGGTTACTATATATCGCCTTTAGCAAAGCATTGCCTCATAGGTCACGCACGTCAGGAATGTGCCCTAAGCACTGCCCTGCGTCCATCAACTTGAGGCATACAGATGTTCAGCCTCACGTGCCAGTAATTTCACCGGTACCCACACACTTCGAACCGAACACAACAATGCTTCACGACAGAAATAGGCATGGTGGCATGGTGATAATCTTGACTTCCTTTTTTACACAACTTGCTGATGGAACAAGGACATGCAATATGGCAACCATCGCTCATAGCATCTGTGTTTGCCATATTGTTCGTAGACCTCTTCGACCATTTTTTTCGTAGACACCTCTACGAGCGAAATGATTTCGTAGACAGTTTAGGAGGCGGGGCTTGTTATTGTAGACCACAACCTACGAGCAGTTTTTTCGTAGAAAGGGCTACGGTATTTTTTTGAATTGTGTCAAACATAAAAAAAAAATTAGGTGCTTCTTTCGTGCACACGACACAAACATGTTTTCAAACTTTTTTATTTCTCCGGCATGCCGGTTTCCTCACGATGCTTTTCTTCACCGTTTAGAGAGTACTGGCATAGTGCACATGTTTGGACAGAAGGATTCGTTGGTACATGACTGGATTTGAACCTACGACGGACCCGCTATCACTAAGCAACCAGTGCTCTGACATTTACTAACATTTTAAACAGGTTTTGCTTATTATCTGACATGTTCTTTTAACCGTTCAGGAGCAGATTATGTCCTCAACCTTCCACATCTTCAGATTCTGAGATCGCTTTGTACGACTCTGTGTAAGTTATTTCTATTCTAAGGTGGTGGGGTGTTCCTTGTGGATGTTCTGCATCATAGTTTTCTGCTGTAGAATGCTCGGAATTACGTTAGTGGTTATGGCATTGATTATATCTACATTGTGGGATGGTGATTGGTTATTTATATACGGAACTGCATTGAATGGAGTTTTTATATAAATGAATAAACATTTGAGTTATAATACGCAGATAGGGATACAAGGTAATGATGATGCCACACTAGGATATAAAGGTCTTTTCATGCAAGGATCGGAAACCAGGTTTTTTTAATTTGAAATCTTTTCCGTCAACACAATTATTCTTACAAAATGTTATTCTAATTGGGGTTATCTATGCATATGTATACGTAAGTTCTCTTCTTCATTGATAGTTTCCTTTATTTCTTCGTTCAATGGTTCATTTTAGGACCTCACAAGACGGTCATTATTCTATCAAAACTTCGATTCCCGGTTCTTGATGATTGGGGCAATTGAAGCCGCTTCTATACTTTGTCGTATAGTTAGGTACACGGCCTTCCATTACTATCATAGCCTAGTGATATCCACTGGTAACCTCTTCTTCGTCTCATGACGCTAGTTCTTTTGAATAACAGTGTGGCGTGTGCAAAAGGATTTTGTGTGTAACCATCACTTATGACAAAGCATTGCCTTGTAGGTCACGCACGTCAGAAACGTGCCCTACGATGCACTTCCCTGCGTCCGTCAATTTTAGGATTACAGTCATCATTTCGTTACCAAATGTTGTTTTCGTTTCGCCTATTTGTCTCTATCTATTGTATGTAGAAAATATGAGACGGCAAAAATACGTTACGTAGTTAAAGTTGTTGTCTCATCTTTTCTAAATACAATAGACAGAGACAAATTTGGCAAATTTGACAAACGAAAACAACATTTGGTAACGAAATGTTGTAAATGCACTGGGACTTGGGGTACAGATGTGGGCTTCTTTTGTGCACTTGGCAACATGTTCTCGATCTTTTTAGGATC
Source organism: Thera obeliscata (assembly GCA_947578465.1). NCBI lineage: Eukaryota > Metazoa > Arthropoda > Insecta > Lepidoptera > Geometridae > Thera > Thera obeliscata. The sequence continues at coordinate 11,661,855 of OX387912.1, read as the reverse complement.
TACGTCATGCCAGTTTCTTCATTATGTTTTCCTTCACCGTTTGAGAGTTGTGGCGTCCACTGGTGAAGGCTTATCATTGGGGAGGGAGGAAAACATAGTCACCACGGTTGACAGGCCGAGTAGTAACTAATTTATAAAAAAACTATGATTATGATACGATAGTAGGTACAAAGAGGTTTTTTTATAGGTACAAGGATGAACACTATTTTGACTAAGTTTTCAATGTAACATCGCGAATGATGTCACAAATGATAACCCCTGCCGTGCTCACAGGGTGGTCAATTGGACCTAATATTGTTTTTATTTGGTCGTACGTTACGATACGATAAAGGTTATCAATAAAAGTATGATTAGGAAAGCTTTTTATGAATACCAATTTTGTTGTTGAAATAAGGTGTTGGTAGCAAGAACTTTGGGGATATTTATTCACATTAGACAATCTTTTAAAAAAGTATGTTTTAAAAAGCCACGGCTTAATTTGCACAGGCTAAGTGTTAGTGAGCAGCAATTCCTTTTTTTAACAATTAATATGATTATACCTAATTGAGTTACAATGAAACAGGACAATATAGAAGACTCTTCTTCTCACTTATCTTGTGTTTTTTTGCCGCTTGTCTTGTGTTGTCAAGAATTACCACTACGGCTAGGACTTCATATTTATAATTTCATAATGGTCCTTTTAGGTCACATAGTTGGGGCTAGCTAGATAGTGTTGTGTGGATTGTCTACAATATTTATTTTATTTTTATTTAGCTCAGGCCGCCATCTTTTCATTGACATGAAAGTGACAGTGACAGGAGACGTGTAGCGAGTCGCTAAAATGTGAAGGGGTATGTAATTCGCAAACAATTCGTTGTAACAATTATTTGTAAAACTTCTTTACCACAATCGTGCACTGTTCGCAGAGAAATGACCTTCTAAGATACGTAGAACAGTTTCTAATTGTTTATTTACAACAGTCAGACACGACTGTCACATGAGTGCATTGACAATACAAGCCGGGGTCGCAGAGACCCTATCTATATTGATAACCCTACTGGAGGTTGTGTTGATAATTAAATGAGTTTGTTTAAGATACCTTAGATGCTTGCTGTATTATGCGTCGGGTAATTGATAAATAATGCTTGTTAGAGAATTAATAGGTAAGTATTGCTAAGTAAGTAAATAATTATTGTGGACAATCAACCCACACAACACTATCCAGCTCCAAATTAAGCAGAGCTTGTACTATGGGAACCAGACAACTTTTTTTGTTCACATACTTAAAATACAATATAACACCAATACAAAGAAGATCTGTTTTCATCACACAAATTATTTTTTATCGGTGGAGATCGAAACCACGAACTTCAATTTTTCAATTTCAATTATATTTATTCAAGTGGTCTTTGAATAAATAAATTGAACTACGGCGCAGAAGGCAGAGCTACTACCAACTGAGCTGAGAGGCCAGTCAAAAATATAGGTATTACTAAGTTATTTACAATGTTTATCAACACATTACCTACCAAAACGCATTACCGGTTGTTTTTCAAAGATGCTTGTAAATCTGAGGGTTCTGTTTAGCAAAAGCTATGATATCAAATGGTGGCGAACTCCAGTAAGTAGACATGGCACAGACAGACAGACATACAGATAGATTAATTACCCATATTGTCGTGGTTTATCATTGAGTTGGTCGGGTGCTAGATACCCAACTAGGTATTGCATACTTAGTAAAACTATATTAAATATTATTATTATTATTAGTTTATTCTGTTTAATAGATATTTTGTATCAATTCTGGAAAATATAATAGACGAGAACGTGAAGTTAAACATGAAATTTTGAGGAGTAATTTTTTTGTGCTGGCGACAGTACCAAGGTGCGTGTCGTGCTAAAGGGTACTGGACTTTACACTTGTTTACTCATTTGTCTATAGCCCTTCAACTTTGTAAGGACTCCAATCGGAAAATTATTTGATCCGCACTTGGTGTGCGGACTGGTTTCGCAAGTAGGCCGCAAGCAGGCCCTTTTTGCGTGACGCTTGACAAGACTTGTTTTCGAACTTTTTAAGTTCTACGACATGCCGGTTTCCTCACGATTTTTACCTTCACCGTTTGAGAGCACACAGTGTATACTATAAAAATTAGGACAGAAAAATTCATTGATGAGCCACTGGATTTTAACCATGACCTTAGGATCGGAAGGTGGGGCCGCTAACACTAGACCACCAGTGCTCTCTTTGTAAGGACTCCCTTGACAGAAAGAAAATTTGCGAGTGATTGATTAACTATTCGATTTTTACATTTTAAATTAACGCGATCGTTATGCATAGTTATATGGCTGACGTTAGTGGATGGGTGGAGTATAGATGGTTGGTCGGGAAATTGAAAAGGTAATCACGATAAATACCCATTTCATCCATATTATTCGATTTTTATTCCCAAACATGGCATTTGGTAAATACTTTAAGGCATGAGTAAAGCAGCCGCTCTGAGATCTGTATAAATAATCTATAATAGATGTAAAACCCTGTTTATTCATGTCAAAGGGGAATAGTGGCGCCTGGCTTAATTAAATGTCCATGGCTTCAGTGATTTAGAAGGCGTCGTGGTTTTCATAAGTCTGTTCGTTTGTTTACTTCGTGATAAGGGCAGAGTTTCAAATATGAAAACCTGTGTGACCACTGACATAATATCAACGGGACAGGAGGACTTAAAATTATATTCGTACGCATTCGATTATCATCGCCATTTTGCCGCTGCAATAACATGATGAGAGTCCATGGAACTAAAAATGTAACTGGTTCTACGGACTGTCTTCACTCATCGGTGGTGTTTTAAATGGGACACAAAATAAAATAAAAATTATGATGATAATAAATGAGAGCTGTCAGCATATAGCTTTTTTTATAGATAACTAGGTGATGGAACAAGCATTATCAGTAGGCCTACCATGAGCTCTGTCTGGCTCTGTCTCTGGCTCTGGTTTTGAGTCTATGTGAGTGCTCACCAGTGCATTATACTGTGTTTGTGACGTTTTGACGTAGGATTTATTTAGTCATCACTCACACAGACACAAAACCAGAACCAGAGACAGAGCCAGACAGAGCTCATGGTATAGGCCTACAGTCTTCTAAACAAAACCTTCTTTGAGATCAGTGGGTTTCAACATCATTATTGAAAAGTTCAACACGTGATCATGGAGCATGCAACTGTGCCGAAATAACGGGAGTCAAAACTTACAACAAATCTTAAATCATATTAAATATCTCTTTGTTCCTAACAACTAGTACCTATACATTATGAAGGTTTTATGGGTATTGGATCCACTTCTGGTTTTAATAGGCATGAAGACAGTAATCAAGTATCGCCAAAATATTTATCTGATCTAATGAAAAAGGATTCAAAGATTTAGAAATGTATTTATTCTCATATTATGAATGCCGTGATTAATATTTTTTTTGACAAAATCCAACAATCCGCCATGATGGCTCAAACACCGGTCAGAGCGAATTACGTCAAGTCTACGTAAGCGTCATTCCGATACAAAAGCACCAAAGTTTACTGTTGATATACATACCCGTGACGTAATAACAGACGCCATGTACTTTTATTGCCCAATACCTTAATTTTCTACAGAAATATGATATATTTTAGACATAATAGGTACTTCTGAATATGATAGAAGAGATTTTGAAAATTAGTCATGCCTGTTGCTTAGAGCTGGCTAACTATTGTTTTTGAAATATGGATAGGTAACGTGTTTAGGTAAGCCAAATTACTGTGCTGATTACAGTTTGTATGTTATTAAATTACCTTATAAATGTAGTAAGTTGGTTTTGTAACAAACTTATCTTCCTCAACTTGTCTCTCTCGTACAACAATAAATAATCGCAAAATGCCCTGATAATATTTTTTATACCGAGTTTGCTTGCTGAATTATGTCCTGCGGGAATTCTATTTAAGCATTATTTTATCAATACATACCTACCATTTCAATATTTTTCCTCAACTCACAAAATAACTCAAACTTGCTCTTCCTGAAGGGCTCGTCCGGGGAAGCACTACCACCATGCCTTTTGCCGTGAAGCAGCATTTCTGTGTTTCGGTTTGAAGGGTGTGTGTTCCGTTGAAATTCAAAAATTCATGATGAGGCTGATCATCTGTGGGCCTTAAGTTGATGGACACAGGGCAGTGCATCGTAGGGTACGATCCTAACGTGCGTGACCTACTTCGCAATGCTTTGTTATAGGCCATGGTTACCCACTTAACATCAAATGGGCCTTTTATGTTCGTTCCATTAGCTAGTTTGTAAAAAAAACCTTCATTGCTCTAAATGTCCAATTTGAATGAGAGGATACCTACCGCACCTGTCAAATTCCTGTGTGTGTGTCAAATCAACACCTGTGGTCAAATTCTTGCCAATGAAAAAGATATCCTCAAAAACTGTAAAACACTTTGCTCTTGTTCCAGAAAAGACTCGACCCCATTCCTAAAGAATGGCACGCAAGGCGTCATCACCAAGACCGTGGTCCCGGAGAAGTCGGACAAGGCAGGCCGAGGCAAGGCCCTGAGGCAGGTGATGGCCTCATTCGTGGCCAACCTCGGGACCATCAACACTGGCATGGCGTTCGGGTTCTCTGCTACTGCGTTGCCACAATTGAAGAGTCCTGATTCTAGCATACATGTCACAGAAAGCGAGGCTAGTTGGATCGGTATGTAATATTTAGCGACGGAACTCGTAAACGGGCCAGCGGCAATTTCTGGCTGCATTTATACATCTCTCCCGGGCAATCGGAAACGTGCTAGTTTTGTGACAACTTCTTGCTGGAGTTGCAATGCATAGCCCTTCAACTGATGAGAATTTTGCGTGATCGAGATAGTATTAGCTAATACCTAATTTGCAGCTAAAATTGCCATCAAATCTATTCCGTATTCCTAGAACACCAAGATCACATACCGAGACACGATTTAATAGATTGTTGCCCGTCGTAGTACAGCCAGTAGTACAGCTGGTAAAAAATGTGCAGCGTCATTGCCCTTCTATGTCTACTGTTCGTAAATCTAATTTTCTATAATCTAACATAAATCTAACTTTATTCTTAGTGAACTAATACACGTCAGCAAAAAAATATAAATTCATGAGATTGTTCCGAACTCGGTACCTATATAGAGGCAGAGGGTTGTACTCACACATGTCCATACATACTTCCTACTAATATTATAAACGCGAAAGTTTGTAAGTATGGATGGATGGATGGATGTTTGTTACTCTGTTGGGTAAAAAATAAAAAAAAATTGTTTATTCAGATGTCACAAGATCCATTCCTAAAACTAACACAAACACTACTGAATGGATTTTAATGAAACTTTACAGTAATATAGCTTATACATCAGAATAACACATAGGCTACAATTTGTAACGGAGAACGGATGTAAGTAACGGGAACGGGGCGTAACGGGAATGGGGCTAGCGAAGCCGCGGGCGGCCGCTAGTTACATTCATAATTCACAGTATTTCTAATGGCAATTATGGCTGGTATATCACCTTTATCAGTCAACGCCCATTTGTTTGAAAGTGAACCGTGATCTCTCTACCATTTGCGTTAATTCTGTTGCAATTGTTAATAGAAGCTATAGGTGCCTTACTAAAATAGCTGAACTTTGCTACGCGGAAGATTCCCAACCTTCGTTTTCTAATTATACCCGCAGTAAAGAACGCAATGACTGATAGGAGTGAAGGTTAAACTATAGGTATTTTTGTATAGTTTTTTAGAGATTTATCTTGTTTATCTTTGCAACATGTTGTGTTGGTGTGCTTTGGGAAAACTGTCATAGCTGGAAGATTAATTACATAGGTTACTTTCCTTTCCTGCTGGACGTAAGTATTATGTCATAGCCATACATAACTTATCTATACTAAAATTATAAAGAGGAAAGATTTGTACCTATTTTTGTATGTTTGTAATGAATAGGCTCAAAAAGTACTGGGCTGATTTGAAAAATTCTTTCACCAATAGAATGCTACATTCTTCCAATTTGACATAGGCTACATTTCATTTTGAAAAAGTTAGGGATCCTTGGTAAAATTTGAACAATGTACCGAAGGTGTAGAAAAATGAGTCTTAGTGCAGTAGGCCTACCACAAGCTCTGTCTGGCTCTGTCTCTGGCTCTGGTTTTGAGTCTGTGGTGAGTGTTGACTAAATAATTCCTACTTGGAAAAGTCACACACACAGTATAATACACTGGTGAACACTCACACAGACTCAAAACCAAAGCCAGAGATAGAGCCCGACAGAGCTTGTGGTAGGCCTGCAGGTTTAGCTTAAGTTTTTTAAAACACTCGTTAGTGCCTTAAAAATTGAGATGAGGCAGTTTCTTTGTGTAAATAGATATAAGTATAATAAAAAAAACCTAAGGCATATCTAATTTTTCGTAAAAAAAATATATCATGATGCTCGTTTTATGTTGCAAGATTTTGAGCATCAACCATCCGTACAATTAAGACAAATAAAGAGAACAAAATAATGTATTTACAATGCGGATAAATACTCTATTCACCAATTTCCATTCAACTCGTGAAATGAATAAGCATTGTAAATTCTTCTCGTGAAACATCCGTTTGGAATATTCTCCACACGTACCCTGATTGGGAAGCCTTCAAAAGGCGTACGTTTGCTGGCCCAGCGTGTAGGTCAGCCTGGCTCTTGACTTTGCTGAATAATTAAAAACTACACCTTACCTACCTCTAAATATTACCAAGCCGTCCAAGTTTAATAGTCATACATAGATATTATAAGATTTATTGTTATGTAAGATTTTATTTGTAACCTAGGTTTACCTAATTTAATTAGCCATAAGGCCATTGTAATGCCCCAGCGGGGCTCATTTTCTGGATGTTATTACCCCCTAAGACCTATAAAACACATGAAGCAATGAATATGAATAGGTCATCTATCAAGGAAATGTTCGTAGTAGGAACACGTAGAATAACAGCAAGCATGACTTCTTTTGGTTTCCAGCTAGTCTAAGCTCAGCCGGCACGCCCATTGGCTGCATCGTCAGCGGATACCTGATGGATGCCATTGGACGTCGGCGGACCCTCATCATCACAGAGATACCCCTCATCATCGGGTGGCTCATGGTGGCCTTCGCTCAGAATATCCCCATGCTTTACATAGGTAAGGAAACAAGGTTTGCTGTAGTTGACGTACCTAATTGTTTTACGGCTACGGTTTTGATCTTCGGATTGAAAATTACATATCCTCGCATTCTCGCTTAGGTTATAAAAAATCGAAAACCACGAAGATAATTTTGAATCTTCTTTTAGACTTTACTAACCAATCTGTAAGGCTGCCAGAAAGAACTGGCAGCCTTACAGGGGTTAGTTTCTCGTTTTTTCACTACTTTTGTCACGTGCAGGCGTTAGTTGCCTACATTTAGTGCTATTCACTCATCAAACTCATCACCTAGGCAGCTATGATTTATTCTGGGTCCTAGGTACTATAGTTTCTAGTGCCAAAAATATGACAAGACCATTTCGCGCGTCAGTTGAATGCAAATACCAAAAAGTAGACAGATAATTAAGCCAGTTCGTCACCTTTATATAAAACATTATATTTTCATTTCTATAACTGTTCAACTGCTGGAATTGCCGATGTCGGAAGAAAAACGGGCCAGCTCATGTGTGCGCTGGGCGGGTCATGTCAGTAGGATGCATCCCGATAAAGGGACGAACCAGATAACTCCGTGACAACCAGAGGGAAAGCAAGGTTGGGTTCGGCCGAGAAAGCGTTGGAGGGACGATCTCGACGCTTTCAAGCGAGGATGTTGGGATGAAGCGATAGATAGAGACGAGTAGTATGTTATTGGGCGTTCTAATACTCAAAACTCGTTTCACTCGTGTTGAGTATTAGAACACCCAATAACATCATAATATTGCAGCTCTTTTGTGATGAAAGCGAAGAACGTTAGCCTAGGTGCAAAAGGTCGTACCCGATTGATTGATTGGTTGCGGTTAGCCGCTCATGATTACGGTTTGCTTATTAATCGTATTCTATCATGCGAGTTCGTCATTCTATTTCAAACATTCTTACAATGAAGTTCGTTAAACAGTCGGAGTCACTACAATTAGACAACATCAGTCTTGATCCCGAAAAACGTAGTTTTCGTCATGGAAAACTTTTACCGAACACCATACGCTGTTTAATATGTGGACCATCAAATTGTGGTAAAACAAATTTAGTAATAGGTTTACTCCTACATTACAATGGATTGCAGTTTCGGAACGTATATGTGTATTCTAAAACATTTTATCAACCAAAATATATATTTTTGGAAGAAGTTCTAAAGACAGTTCCAAATGTAACTTTTTCTAAGTACCATGAAAATGAAGAGGTTCTTAAACCAGAGGCTGCAAAGTGTGATTCAATTATTATATTTGACGATGTTGCATGTGAAAAACAGAATAATATACGCGATTATTTTACGATGGGGAGACATAAATATATAGACTGTTTCTATTTGAATCAAACTTACACCAAAATTCCTAAGCAACTAATAAGAGACAATGCAAATTTAATTGTCGTTTTCAAGCAAGATGATGTTAATATGAAACATATTTTTAATGAACACGTTAACACTGACATGTCCTGGGATGAATTTAGAAAAATGTGTATTGATGTATGGAAAGAACCATATAGTTATTTAGTAATAAACAAAGATTGCGAAAAAAATAAAGGATGTTATCGTAAAAAATTTGACACCTTTATTGAGTTCAACTAGATCATATTCCACTCACCAACGATGGCGGCAATCTCTTCAGTCGTGCTGTGTCGCTGTAATATGTAGGCCGTAACATAGAAAGTTATAGATAAATAAATGGCTAATCCTAAACACCCATATTACTGTACTGAAAGCAGGCGCTTGGAGAGTTTCAAGACCTGGCCAAAAGGTTTACCTCAAAAACCTCAGGCTATGGCTGACGCTGGTTTTTTTTATGGAGGACAAAGTGATAGAGTTGTTTGTTATTATTGTGATGGAAGACTGAAGGACTGGACCCCTGAAGATCAACCGTGGATAGAACATGCACGCTGGTTTAAATACTGCTCTTATCTTAAGATAGTGAAAGGTGAAAGATATGTGCAAAGTGTCAGTAGATCATATGAAAATCTCGTGCCAAGCCAGGATTACAATACACCAGTTCATAACCATCTTGAAACCACAAAACCAATCTGCAAAATATGTTTTGAAAAAGAAGTAAATACGTGTTTCATACCTTGTGGGCACGCTGTGGCTTGTGGAAAGTGTGCTTTTTCTATTCACAAAAAATGTCCAATTTGCAGAAAAGTATACGTAGATATAATTCAGTTGTATTTTTAGCGAACCTATAAAAATGAATACACTATTAAAACGTAACCATTACTAATCTACCATTCTATACTACGCACGGAATTGAAATACTATGGAAAAGAATTTAAAGAGACAAATTACAAATGCTGCGGAAGCTGTCAAAAAAAAGGTTAGAAAGATGAGAGACATTGAAAATGAGAAAAGTAGTATATTGGAATCCGTTTTCAAGCCAATTACAAAGCCTCTCAATAAAATGATGGAGAAAGAAAAAAACTATAAAAAAGCTCAGCACAACAATGACACTTTTTTTGAAACTGCAAGTCCATTAGATAAAGATAAAACACTTAAAAGAGAGTCCGACATTGGATTTAATGTGTTTAGTCCAGGTGATGAAGTCCCGGATGAAGATTTGGAAAAATCTGAGAGTGAAAGCGATTCGAATAATGAGTCCTTTAGAACAGTTGAGTCTAGTTCCGATGATCAGAGTATAGACATTTCATCATGGTCTAAATCGTCAGAAAACTTAAAAGGTATTCCATTTGGTGTGAGAAATGAGCGAGGTAAACTTATGATGGGATCTGCGCGTGTGATAATGCATGATGATTATATTCAAATTGGTGCAACTAAATTTAAAATGACACCAGGTATAAGTGAATTACTATTCAAAAAAGCACCGGACTTATCTTCAACGACTAATGAAGACATTAACCATTACAAAATAATGTTACTTGAAACAAATGCTCATCGAAGAGATTATGACCCACGTAAACCAATTAAAAGTAATAGAGGTCGTAAATACTTGAACGTTATAAAGCCACTATTCAAGCAGCACAAACTTTCTGGAAGTACTGATGGTAGTCTACCAGATTTACGTAAAGGAGAAGGCCTGTCACTGTTGAAGAAATGGAAGAAGAATGTGGATTACGTTTATTGGGATGACCCTAATGAATTAATAGAAAGATTGAAATTATTGATTGCTTCAAAGGATGCTGGTAACACTGGACTAGATAATGAAATTATATCAATTATAGAAGAACTGCGTGAATGCGGCATTATACCTTAGTAAATATATAATATAAATTTGGGAAATTTATTTCATTTGTGTTTTATCACTTGCTCCTATCAGTCTCCCCAATAATCATGGACAAGTTTGGAAATCATGTTAATAATAGATTGAATACACAGTTTCTTTTTGATAACTTTACCAACATTTTGATAAGAAACCAAACTGGAGAGTTCGATTTACAAACTTCAAGATTGACAGGCGTTACTGCTCCTCTGTGGGACACCGATGCTGTTAACAAAGAATATGTAGATAGAAAATTTGAATTATATTTAAAAAAACAAAATCACCAAACATTATTAGACACTTACAAATTAGATATTGAAAAACACTTTCAGAACTTAAAAAAAGATTATTACACAAAAGTTGAATTAGATAAGATCATAAAATCTTTCTCCAAAAATGAGTAAGCTACAAGTTGTAAATGAAATTCATAAAACAGCACGTAAAAATTTTGTTCGACGATCTGTAGTTTTAAAGAGAATTGATGATTTATGGCAAGCAGATCTTATTGATTTTCAAAATTTAAAAAGTTATAACAATGGGTATAAGTATATTTTAGTGGTTATTGATTGTTTTTCCAAGTTTGCTTGGGCTATCCCTGTCAAAACTAAAACGAAGTCTGAAATAGCTAATAAATTTAAAGATATATTAAATACAAGCTACAGAAAACCAGTTCACTTACAAACTGATATGGGAACAGAGTTTTATAATGACGAATTCAAAAAAGTTACTTTCAAAAATAAAATAAATCATTATTCTACATACTCCGTTAAAAAAGCTTCCATAGTTGAAAGACTAATCAAAACCCTTAAAAATAAATTGTATAAATTTTTCAGTTTGAATGGTAGTTATAGGTGGATCGGTGAGTCTTTAAAAAATGTAATTAAAACTTACAACAACACAATCCATCACACCACAAAATATAAACCAAAAGAAGTTAATCGAAAAAATCAGATTCTTGTTTCGAAAAACATACAGAACTCACAGAAACATAATTTTATGCCTGTAACCAATAAATTTGTCGTAGGTGATCATGTTCGCATAAGTAAATATAAAGGCATCTTTGAAAAAGGGTACACTCCGAACTGGTCTACGGAGTTATTTTTGATAAAAAAAGTAAATCCTTCTAAACCTGCTACATATTTAATTGAAGACTTACACAAGCAACCCATATTAGGAAGTTTTTACGAACAAGAACTTCAAAAAACCCATTGTCCTAATGTATATCTTATTGAAAAAGTTATTAGAAAGAAAGGTAATAAGCTTTATGTTAAGTGGCTAGGTCTCCCCAACACTGAAAACAGTTGGATTGAAAAGCGTGCAATTTTATAATTCTCTATAATTATAAATATCAAATTAAGACATTTCATTATTATCTCAGCTATGAAAGGTGGTGGACTGGTTAATACTCTCATAAATAAATTGCCTTTTGAACTACATTTACCTGGATATAACTATTGTGGACCTGGTACACGATTACGAGAGCGTTTGTTAAGAGGGGATACAGGAGTTAACGAGTTGGATAACGCTTGTATGAAACACGACATCGCGTACGATAATTCTAATAATTTAGTAGATCGTCATAAAGCCGATCTAGATTTATTAAACATGGCGAAACAGCGTTTAAAATCTAAAAACGCTGGAAGAGGAGAAAAACTAGCTTCCTGGCTTGTGAGGAAAGTGATGAAAACTAAAGTAAAATATGGTGCTGGTAAAAGAACGTTTAAATCTATTGTTTCTAATATACGAAATCAACTTAAGCAATCGAAACCAAGAAGTGATTCCAAAGCTATCAAGGTCGCCTACTCAGCAGCGAAAAAACTAATCAAGAATAAGAAAGGAGTTACCCTTCCTCGTGTTATCCCCTTACCGAAATCAGGTGGCATTCTTCCTCTAATACCGATATTTGCTGGATTGTCTGCTTTAGGAGCATTGGCTGGAGGAGCTGCAGGTATTGCGAAAGCTGTAAATGATCATAAATCAGCCAAAAATAACTTGAAAGAATCTCAACGTCACAATAAAATGATGGAGACTATTGCCTTAGGAAAAGGCTTGTACATTAAGCCTTACAAAAAAGGTGGTGGTCTATGTGTAAGAAGCTCAAAAAACTGATGAAAAGGTTACCCAAACGTGCTCTCACTAATATAGACATATTGGAGTATGCTAGTAAAAACATACCATATTTCAGAGGTGTATTTATGAGAGATGAATTACCCAAGTCATCTAAAGATATTGAGTGCGCAATTGTCAATCTTGATAGTTCCGAGAATGAAGGAACGCATTGGGTAACCTATGTAAAACTTTTTAGTTATTGTGAGTATTTTGATAGCTTCGGTGATTTAAAGCCTCCAATTGAGTTACTTAAGTATTTGAAATCGAATATAACATATAATTATTGTAGATATCAAAGTTTTAATGCAAATAATTGTGGTCATTTATGTTTAAAATTTTTAAGTGAATTTTGGAATCATGTACTCAACTCAGTAGGGTATGAATAAAATATATAAATATGCTATAAATTGGAATACTGGTTTTAATTATTCTCATTTATAAAATGTCGTTCACGCTGTCAATATCAGGCAATACCTCAATTTTATCTACCACCTATTATCCTCCTTTGCAATTTGATGGTGAATACGAATGCGCTCTACTGCATTTGTCAACGTTCAATTCCATCCCAAATATTGACAATAGAAATAATATATTTCATTACGACAGTAACGAAGTCATAGAAATTCCAGAAGGTGCTTACGAGCTGCAAAATATATCTGATTATTTAAAATCGAATGTGAAAAAAGGAAACACCTTCAGTTTATTTTGCAATAATAACACGTTGAAAACGTTTATCTATTGCAGTAGAGACATTCATTTTGAAAAAGAGAATTCTCTGGGAAGCTTATTGGGTTTTGGAAAACAAACTCTAAAAGCTAATATAATACACGAATCTCAGTTTCCAGTTAACATTTTATCAACGACTGTGGTCAGAATCGAATGTGACATAGTAAGCGGATCATATATTAACGGAAAATCAAGCCATATTATTTATGAATTTGCTCCAAACGTTCCACCAGGATATCGAATCATAGAAATACCTAGGAATATCGTTTATTTTCCTGTTAATCAAAATAACATTAGTTCCATAAACGTTCGATTATTGGATACTAATAATAATTTAATAAACCTTCGAGGTGAAGAAATTCAACTATATTTACACATAAAAAAAAGATGATTGACTACAATAAATATAGTAATGCAAAAATAAAACACATCAGTACCAATCGAACAATCCGCAAAGGAACAACTAAGAAAAAAGTTGAAATAACTGAAGAAAATAAAAGATTTTTGAAATTAATCGGTCTTCTAAAATGAATGTGTTAGATATAACGAGTTCGCCCGCATACGATAACAGCATAGATGGTATCGAGTATCATTCACATAAACCATACGTCACCAGTTTTAACAGAAATGATGAAATCCGAATACCTATTAATCAACAGGATTTGTACATATTACCATCTGCAAGTACGCTTTTTTTAGAAGGAACTGTAAATATAGTAAAAAAGGATTCGAAACAAAAAGTTACTACTATTGAATTTACAAACAATCCTTTACTCTTTCTTTTCCAAGATATTCGATACGAACTTAATGGAGTTGAAATTGATAGAGTAAAAAATGCTGGATTGTCTACAACTATGAAAAGTTTATTATCTTTTAATGAAAGCGAAGCTAAGATTGCAAAAGCATGGGGTTGGGATATAAATGGAACAAAGACCGGAGGAAGTTTTTCTGCTTCAATACCACTCAGTAATATTTTAGGTTTTGCGGAAGATTACAAGAAAATTATTATGAACTGTAAACATGAACTGATACTTTTACGAAGTAATACCGATTTAAACTCTTTGAAAATTCCGTCTGGCGAAATCCTTGAAGACATAGTAATAAATAAGTTAGTTTGGCGTGTTCCCCATGTTAAGGTATCAGATAAAGAAAAAGTTCATTTGTTAAGGCTTTTAGAAAAAGATCGTCCTTTACATTTTGCATTTAGAAATTGGGATTTGTATGAGTATCCTCTGTTACCTCAAACAACTAAGCACACATGGTCGATAAAAACCTCATCACAAATTGAAAAGCCGAGATATGTAATCATAGGTCTACAAACAAATAGAAAAAACTTACCAGATAAAGATATATCCCATTTCGATAACTGTGATGTAAGAGATGTCAAAGTTTATCTAAATTCTAACTATTTTCCATATGAAAATCTAAACGTTAGTTTTAAAGATCACAAATTTGCTCTACTTTATGAACAGTATGTTAAATTCCAACAATCTTATTACGGTCGTAGAAGCGAACCACTGCTAAGTGCAATGGAATTTAAAGAAAAGGCGCCACTTTTTGTTATTGATTGCTCTAGACAAAGTGAAAACATTAAGTCAGGTCCTGTAGTAAGCGTGCGTGTAGAACTTGAATGCAATTCAGAGATACCTGATCAGACTGCAGCTTATTGCCTCATTTTAAACGATTGTTTAATAGAGTATAGACCACTCAGCAATTTAGTTAAAAAAATATCTTAAAATATGAATTCTGATACAAGTAAAGCTATTATAGTAGATGTGCAAGGATTTAAAGACACAAAGAATACCTTCATAATTAAGGAGTTTGCTGTTTTATACGACGGATGTACCCAAACATTCCTCGTAAAACCACCATATCCATTCACTAATCTGAATAAAGAAGAAAAAAAACAAGTGCGGTGGATAGAAGCCAATCGTGGAATTTTTTGGAGTGAAGGTTTCATTGACTTCAGAGAATTTAAGCGCACTGTTATACAATACTTAGATAAGAAAATTGTTTTTACCAAAGGAGCAGAAAAAGTTCAATGGATTCAAGATTTATGTGAGAACTGTGAAATAATAGATTTAGAAGAAAAAGGATGTCCTAATTTTTTAAAATTGTATATAGACTATGAAAATACAGATTTAAGTTTGAATTGCATACATCATAAGAAAATGTGTGCCTTGAAAAATGTTATGTGCATGAAGAAGTGGTGCGATAAAAACTATAAAATGAATGCAATTTGATTTAAGTTTATTTTATTACGTACCTATTCATTAAATATTTTTTCTGATAATTTCTATTTTGTTTTATTCAATTCATAATAATCTTTAATATAACGCCCAATAACTACCTACTAATATAATACCTAGAAATAAAACCAGGTTACTAATTCATATAAATTTAATTATTCATAGCTTATACATAACAGTGGGTACTTACATAATCACTATTACATTATATTAGTCATTCAACATGTTTTCTGAAATATTTTTTATTAGTCTCTCAGTTTGGTCCATAATATTATCCATTAAATCTTTCACAACGTATTGTGCCGATATCACAACATCATTTTCACTTTCACTATTAACATTAACACCACTGATGTCTATTATTTTTATTTGAATTAAACGCCTACCCTTGCATGGATCGCGATTCAAAACAAAGGATGATCGTCGCAGGGAGCCGCGCTGTTTATCCAGGATTTCACGTAAAGTCTTCTTGGTTTTTCGTTTTGAGCGTTTCTGTTGTGGAGTTTTCTTATGGTGAATGATAGGATAGTTGTCATCAATTTCATCCATTGGCTTCTGCGCACAGTGGAAGAGGAGATCCTGAGTGTTGATCCCGAATAGCCCATCTTGAGTTTCATCTGGATCGGGTCTTGTCTCAAAGTCGGCCATAATCTGAAAAAGAAAAAAAATATAAGTTGCACTCTAAGATAGGTAGGTAAACACTTAAATTATTAAGTATTAAAAATCAATCTTTATTATATATTAAGAGCGCTGGTGGCCTAGTGGTAGCGGCCCCGCCTTCCGACCCTAAGGTCGTGGGTTCAAATCCAGTCGTGTACCAATGAGTTTTTCTTCCCAAAAATTTATGTACACTATGCCAGTGCTCTCAAACGGTGAAGGAAAACATCGTGAGGAAACCGGCATATCGTAGAACCTTAAAAGTTCAAAAATATGTGTCAAGTGCAAGAGAGGAGCCTCTTTGGGGCGCACTTAAAATCCTTTCACCACACTTGGTTCGAAAAAATCAGTGACACGATAAGAAGAAGAAGATCTTTATTAACTTACCGTAAATTAATGTTGAAGAATGCTTTTCCCACCAAGCGCAGACAAAGAATGAGAAATACTTAGATACAGCGATGCAGTCCGCTTCACTGAGTATCAAATTACACTGCGCTAGGCAAATTGTGCTTTGTTGTGATCTACACTAATATTATAAAGAGGAAAGATTTGTATTGTCGTAACGAATAAATTCAGAAACTGACCGACTTCAAAAACTATTTCTCCAATAAAAAGCTACTATGCTTCTACTATTCCCAAGTAACAGGAACTATATTTTTACTAGCAACCAGCATTGGCTCTTTACGATTGTTATTTATAAAAGCGTGAGGAAAACATAACATTGCCATCGACTTTTCCCATGAAAATTGGTGGGGAGGTAGCTTAGTACCAGGAGACGGGCTTGTAACTTATTATCTCGAAAAAGTTATGGAAACGGGGCTTAACGACAACGGGGCGAGCGAAGCTGCGGGCGGCCACTACTTAAAGATGACTCTGGAACCTGGCTTGCTTTAATTAGTAGGTATTAGGTACATAAAATAAAAGTTTTATTTTTTATTTAATCCATTTATTTATTAATTCATCTTAGGTATTGCTAACACAGTTTAATTTAACAAAAAGTGCTTATTATGTAGATTAATAGTAATTTACACATTAGTACATCGGTTTATAATATCCTATTTTTTAATTCCTGAAATACGATCATAAAATTAATTACAAAAATCTTTCACATAACCTATTTAAAATCTTTAAACACCAAGGATAGATACATGCCCCCAGGCTCTGCTTGATTTTTTATCTTGCGAAATTAGACGTTTGTCATCGCTACTAGAAAGTGCAATTTTGTTTACGGATTGAGTAAATACGTCGTGTTTTATACTCTTGAATAATACATTCTTCTTTCGTACTATTTCTGCAGTTAACAAAGTATTTTTGTAATCTGATATATCAAGGTCTCGAACGACACACGCTTTTACTCCCTTAGCCTTTTTAATTTCGCTTTCAGTATTTTTGATACAGTATAACTTAGAGCGCAACCCTACGAATTCAGTAATTATTTTTCCACCCATCTCGTCTTTAAAAAGGCCTGGAACTTTTTTATTGATTATTGGTAGATCATGATAGTTATCAACAGAAAAACTACTAGTATCAAAATATTCCAAGAAGTTCATTTTTAACTCTTGATAAAAATGCTGGGTTTCAATGTGGTAAATGAAGCTGTCTGTATCAGTATAACACATCTGCAAGCGGTCTCCATAAAAAGGTTTAAATACAGAATAGTGAAAATCATACATATGTGCTTTCGATAATTCAAGGACGGTGAAGCCTATGTACAGAGGCTTGTCCAAAACTATGCGATCTGGTTTTAGTTGAATCGCAACTAAGTTTTCTGTAAAAACTGAAGCGCTTTGAAAGTAGGGACTTGCGATTAATTTTTCTGCATTATTTCTTTTTTTGGTTCTATTGTTTTGATCACTCCATAAATTTACTAATTCCACCTTTACTTTTTTGCGATTGTTTTCTAAAGTTTTTCCAAAAACACTATTGTTGAGCAATTTGAAAAAATCCTGCTCAAATGTTGACGTCGCTCTCTGACGCAGGCTAGTGTTAAGATCAATATATTGTTTTAAGTATGCACTTTGCCGAAACGTTATCACGCGATGTATTTTTCTTAAGATCAAGCCATGTTTTAAGCATGTTTTTAAATGAACGTAATGAATTACATAGTTAAATTTGTCGTATAAATTTGGAATGAGCTTTTCATTTTTTCCACCCGGAGGAATATCTTTTTCAGGACAAAACGGTAAGTCGTTATGGGTCCAATGTATTTTTTTTGGATAAATTAAATCAACTTCAAGAATAAAACCATACTCTGCGTCATCTGAAATATAATTTACTTCTAATTTATCAACTTCAGTTTGATGGAGAAATCTGAAGTTGGACAAAGGCAATGTTTGACACATGCTATATCCATAGAGATTATTGCAATCTATATACACTATATATGATTCAGGCATCAATGGGTCATAATCCAAAATAAATTCGTTATTCGCTTTAGCATGTCTATGGGAGGCCATAACCACACCTCCCCTGACGCCAGTTTGTAACATGTCTACTATGGCAAAATCATCAATTAGCTCCAACTCAATGCCTGTTTGATAAAGCATTGCATCAAACGACAAGCTTGGTGCTGTTACATAAAAAGCGGGATCAAGATGATAATAATGTTTGCATGTTTTTCTAAAGTTTTCAAAGATATCTGTCAACAATAAAACGTCAGTTTGTAAGTACAAGTCAGTATATCGCCCTAAATCATGAATATGGAACTGAGCCCAAACTGATTGCGCATGCTCGTAATCGTCATCCGATATATGTTCGTTGTTAAGGGAGCTATAAAAACTATCTTTGTTAGGAAGACATTTGTCATTGTAACGTTCCCATGAACTCATGTATTCGTATGGATAAACGCCTTTGCGTGTTAGGAGAGCAAAGTCAATTTCATTTGGGTATACACTACGCAAGTGAGTAAACTCATGATTTTTCATCGTTTTAGCTAATTTTTCTAAACTGGTTCCTAAAAATTTGAACGAATCTACGAATCGCAACTGCACAAACTCATCTCTCGATATTGGAATAAATTTCGTAAACGAGATGTAGTTTTCTTTCGTTTTAGGTATTATTTTTATTGGTCCAGGCGCTTCTCCGAGCTTTTTGATAAATAAGTGACAGTCATACCCAGCTAAGTTATGGAAAAATATAGGTACAAACTTTGGAGTTTTGTACTGCAAATTACATAAACTATGAGCTGCTCCTCTGTATTTACCTGTAATATGGCAGTGATCTCTCACTTTGTCTCCGAAAAGAAAACTCTGGCAAATATGACATCGAATTGTGTTCTCAAAATCGAATGCATTTTCTGCATTGAAAAGCATTGGAACATTTTGTGATAGTACAGCATGGATATCTCGAGTATCTTTATAAAGAGAAGAGATAAAGTTGTCAACACAATCGAGTCCGCGATATGACACAAATTTGTTGTAAGAAGGATCAACAGAACTAACGACTTTGTACGCATACGCAACCGGCACGTGCTTTTGTGTGGTGTGCGTATGAGTACCTTGCGATTTCCTTTCGCAAACACGTTCCAGCATAGTTTCAAAATCTGCATAAATTACAAAGGGAATATCCTGTTTCCGCTCAAAGTGTTTGAATTTAATTACTGACCCTTTTTCTGGTAGCACGGTTACGATACCGTTGCAAGTATGATTTTCGACATCTTCAACCGTATTGAAAAACAGCAAACACGTATCACAAAAGTATACTCTCCCATTATGTCTCGTTATTTGACGTCTTACCAGCCTCGATAAGTTTTTAATAAGACAATAGTGCGATGTCGTATTATTTTCTAACCAAAGCAAGTGAATTATTTTTTTATTTTCATGACTCTCTGATTTATAAAGAGGGCCTATAACCGTTTTGTTATTTTTCAACCCAAAAATAATAAAACTTAAATTTGGGTTATTTTCTTCAAATATTTTTACATCGGAAAATGTTACCGGAAATGACATGTTTTCTGTATTTAATACCTCGCTAAAATGTACGTAAGACGATACTTGTTCATGGTGGCTTTTTGCGGGATAGAGGGCTGCAACCACACTCCATAGAAAACAATATTCATCACTGTTGTGAATATTCAAGCACGCTTTCTTTTTTCTGATGAACTCTGGGAGCTTTATGTACGTGGAGCCTCGAAGTGGTTGATATTTATTGACATTGATTTCAATATGCATGCAATTAAGAAAAGTCCAACCCGAATCTTGCTCTTCAAACTGATCGATTTTTGTGCGTAATGTGTGTACTACTGATATAAACAGAGATTCAAAGTTATAATTTCTATAAATGGGAATATTTTTTGTAGAAAACGATTTGATTTCCTGCTCGTTATTTTTCAGTAGTAAAAAGTTTGAAAAGAGTTCAAAGTTTACTTTAATGCAAACATGTTTTTTTAAGCATTCATCTAAAACTTGGTTCACTTTGTTTCGCATAGACTCTAAAAATACGTCTATAGAGTGTTCATTTGTATCGAGCGCTACTATCCTAAAGGTATTGATTCTACTCTGAAATGCCGTAGCTACAATTTCAACACCATCAATATGTGGCTGGCTCGAATTAGTTCGTTTGTGTGCATTACTACGCAAATGTCCTATCCAATACCTACCGCTAACAGATATGTTGCAGCCTGAACAGAAAGGCATTTTGCCAAGCGAAACTCTTTCTTATCAACCCGAAATTTGTTTTTATTTTTCTAAGCACTCTCTAGCAAAATAAAATTAATCGGTTTTCCTTCCTAGAATAGTAATTTATTTATCTGAACTTCTATAAAAAAAAAAAATAATTAACTCTAGACAAGTACCTACTTGTTACGACTTGTTTTGTCTGGGTGATACATATTATCTGTCTATCTATATTAGCAAAACTAAAAATTCATCGATTAATTTAAGTAAATCAATTAATTGAATACGTTTATTTTATTTAAAATTGATCCTATCGGAAAATTTTGTGGGGTTAGCGTTTTTAAACAACTTAAACGTAGTCATTAAAAACTCCTGCAAGGCATCCCACTGCTTGCAGTTTTCATTTAAGCGCAATTTGATGGAAGATAAAGCCTTTTTATACCGCTCTTCGGGAGCCGTGTTCTGGACATCGGTCAAATTGTACAATTTGACCTCGACGAAGAAGTCGCCCTCGGTGATTGACACGGTGCGCCGGCTCTGCCCTCCAGAGACCCTCGTCGTGAATGAGGATGTGGTGATTGCACGACTTGGTGCCGTTGATGTACTGGCTTGGTCCTCTGATCGAAGAAGACCGAATATGTCACCGCTCTTGCGTTTTCTTGCGCTACAAAGAAAAAAAAAAATATTGATCTACTGAATTACTAAAGAACCGTTTTGTCAACGCTATGTTAACAAAATTTAAATCATGAAGGTAACATTTTTACACGTTTTATCAATTTGTTGTGTTTATGAAACACGGTTCCATTAGTGCCGTATTAGTTAGTCAGCTATTCGTTCGAGTATGATTAGCTGGTAGCGCATGGCGCTGCGGTCAGCGCAGCAGCCCTGATACGTATCAAAGGGAACGTCGCGAGTTCAAATCCCGCTCGGCTTTTAACTTTGCGACACCATAAAATAATTCATATCACGGTCAGAGTATACATAACAGTGTGTAAAGGTAAAAAAAGACTGCCGAAATTTCAAAGCAATAACACATTTTTTAAGGACAAGTTAAGTATCCGCAAATATTACGAAACCGCATTTTTTTTTATTTACAAACTGACTTGATATCACCATAAAAAAAAAAAACATTATGAAAAAAAAAAAAAAAAAATTGTACAAAGGGTTTTCTTATCAAAATTTTGGCTAAGTGTTTTTGCTTCAAAATTTCGGCAGAGTCAAATGTGTAAAAAAACATTAAGAAAAAAATATTTTATACAATTTTTTTAAGGCTTGAGGTTTTCAATGTGTAAAAAAGATTTATTTGTTAAAAAAATTCTAAGTCTTTTTTTACCAAAATTTAGGCTATGTGTTTTTGCTTCGAAATTTCGGCAGAGTCTTTTTACCTAGTACTGCACACAGTGCACACTACTAACGATACTCCAACCATCATGGTCATAGAAAGGGCTATAATACATACCATTGATATTGGCCTTCGTCCGAAGAAGTTGTGGGCACTGCAAGAGGAGGGCGTGCGAGAGCAGCTGCGTTGGTCACCGGCGCCACCTTCGTGCGCTTCGCAGCTGACTTGGCAGCTTTCGGCTTCTTTGTCACCGGCTCCGGTAGTACTTCGGTATCGTACTCTGAGTCCGACCTGAAATTAATAAAAAAAAATATTGTAGTTAAAACGCAAATCAAGATCGTGTATTTGGTTCATCCTCGTGTCAAGGGGGAGGTCGTGGGTTCAAATACAACTCGGATTTCCGATCCCACTCGGTGATCACCTTTGGTAGGTGCAAAAAATCTTGTAAGTCAGAATTTTTATAACGAGCGTGTATGCAGCATGATAAATCACTTACTTACATTTCTTTTGTTTTCAAGGATGAGGAGGCGAGATGATAGCTTGGACCAGATCCAAGCAGCAGCAGCAGCAGTGAGCAGCAGTGGCAGCAGAGTCTTCGAGCAGAGTCTTCAAGCAGCGGCACAGGCACCAGAGATTTTTGACAGCTACACTGGCAGCGGAACTGGCAGCAGCGGTGATATTGATGGACGCGTTATGATGACGTAGTAGCCCGAGCGCAAAATCGAATGAAGACTGTGACGTTTGAAAATATTGTCACAATTTTATACTAAAATATTTAACGTGTCAGCAAATAATAATTTGTACGATATCAACTAAGTATTTAAAAAAATTACGCCAATTCGAATCGTATGTTTGACTATTACCTATAGGTTAGCATGATTCCTGCATAGATACTTACGGGTGCTTATCACATTTGATCCGATTATCTTCGATCTTCGATTAGCCACACCATTTTCAACCTTATTTACTTGTTCATAAGGAATGTAGAGAAATTGTTTATCTAAATATAAAGAGCAAATTTTATGATGCGCAAACATAATTTGATCCTTAATTCTTGGTAAATACAGGGTGTAAAAAAACGCCTGAAAACTTAAACAGAACCTAACAGCTCGTGCATTGCAGTTGAGTATCTACCACCAAAAACATAAAATGCGCATCAAATAGGATTATTTTGTGCATTAACAGCAGTGAAATTTTATTAAAGTCGATGTACTTACATCTCTGGCTACTGTTACGGCGAAAATTCTTCATTGAATATAGCTTTTTAACTTTATTACACGGAAAACCAATCATCTCCGCATTACGTCGCAATATTTTCCTATCCCGTATAGTGATGTTGTGTCTCGTCGCCTGGTCTCACAGTAGGGATGTCCTATTCCCGAAACCGGCTAACACTACTTACAAATATAATAAACGCAGTATCGAAAATATCCAATTTTTAAAGTTTATATAATATACCCCGTCGAGTTAATCAAATATAACCCATCCAAAGTGGTGTCAATGAATGATAAAAAAACTTATGAAACAAGCATACAAAATGTTTCACCTTGTATTTGTACAAGCGTGTAGGGTTCATCCAGAAAGTGGTGACGCATGCTGGACTTACATGTTGTAGTCAAAGTAATATTTTTAACAACTTAAATATTTAGCGAAGCAACCTAGACCCATTTTTAACCGACTTCGAAAAGGAGGAGGTTTCTCAATTCAATATGTTTTTTTATGTGTGTTTGCGGATAACTTCGTCGTCTATGAACCGATTGTGATGATTTTAAGTTTTACTTTTACCTAAAATTTTAATGCATGGTGCTGACCCCGCCTTACTTAATATAGTGGGATAAAGGTAGACCATTTATTCTGAAGTAGGCACCTACTTACCTACATTTTCCTGCATATTGTATATTATGTAATTAATTTAATGCTGTAATTATCTCTAATACGATACCTACCTAAGTTATGTTGTGTTAGACTTAGGTGTTATTATAGCTACTAACATAGGTTGGTACCTAACCATTTTAATATCAGCCTTTAGTCAAACAAACAAACCACAAAAACAGACTCTAGTTTGACTGCAACATAAACATGCACTAACTTGCATTTTCGCACTTTGCATTCTCGAAATTGAAACACGACTACCAGTGCGATCAAATGATGCATGGAAACAAGTTTGTACTTGGTGCATCACGTAGGTATTGCGTTCTAATTTAAAATGAAAATATTCCAGTGTCAAAGTAGTTCTGTGATTTATTATGAATACTAGTGGAAAATAAGGTGAGTGTCTAATTTACTAAGATAAATCAATATTTGTTTGGTATCACATAATGTTCGGACTTGAGTCTTACCTTGATTTTCATAAAAAAATATTTTACCATTTATGAAATTTATGCGATGAAAGTATAATAATTGTTGACTGAAATAACGGTGGGTATGCAGTATTAAAATAATCTAATCCAGTATCTCACAGCTGAGCTCCTACTGGGCATCTTTTCAGTGTGTAAAACTGAAAAAACAGCATGAACCTCTAACAGGCCGTATTTTTTTTTTTTTTTAGCCCGATTTTAATATTTTGTTATCGAAATAAAATGAAATATGAAATGAAATGAAATATTTATTTGCAAGAAGCAAATCTTCGTAATCGTCTTATTTACTCAATAAAAAAATCATGAATGGAAACAAAAAAAGAGATATAAATTTGCAACTCTTGTTCCCAACTTCTTGTTTATTTTTTTGGTCTACACCATAAATTTACACCATAAAATTAATGACCGTTTTAATTACAAAAAAACGAAAGAATTGATTAATTTTTATAAACAAAAAATCACAAATTCGTGCGTGTTTTGACGGGCGCATATTGTTGAGGAGCGGTGGGTTGCATACGAACGAAACTCTGACATTGGGTCAGGGTGCGAGTTTTGTGTGTTTGAACGCTCAATAGGGTACGAATGGGTGCAAGTTTTGTGTGTTTGAACGCTCAATAGGGTACGAATATTATGATGTTATTGAGAGTTCAAATACACAACACGAGCGCAAGCGAGTTT
Source organism: Thera obeliscata (assembly GCA_947578465.1). Lineage (NCBI taxonomy): Eukaryota > Metazoa > Arthropoda > Insecta > Lepidoptera > Geometridae > Thera > Thera obeliscata. The sequence continues at coordinate 11,636,719 of OX387912.1, read as the reverse complement.
TGTGTATTTGAACTCTCAATAACATACTACTGAGACGGTTGGAAGAATTTGGGGTGACCTTTGCTCAGCAGTGGGACGATAATAGGTTAGAAAAAAAAACTGATTCCGTCTAGACGGAATCAGTTTTTTTAGTTTATTAGGTCTAGACCTAACCTACAGGCAACGTTCGATGCGGTATTATTTACATACCTAAATACATGAATATTTAAATATTTAAAAAGTAATCTCGTCACGATAATATGCCTAACGCAGTCTGAAGTACTGTTGGACATAGGCCTCCTCCATAGTAAGTGAGCTTCTTAGATGCATTTTTTTTATAGTACCCCAACTTATGTTAAACTATACCTTCATCTATCTACTTCCAGGAAGGTTACTAATCGGCTTCGGCTCTGGCATGGTTGGAGCTCCAGCCAGGGTGTATACTTGCGAGGTCTCTCAGCCACATCTTCGGGGTATGCTTGGAGCCCTAGCTTCGGTTGGCGTCTCCACCGGCGTCCTTATACAGGTGAGAAGACACAAATGCATCACTGTTATCGGTTCTTACATAAGCATTTGACTGGATCTACTTCTTTGATTACTGCAGAAAGACTCACTTTTGGAACTTTTATATTAAGTACTTGTCCCGTTTGTATAAAATTAAGAGTTGTCAAGTTCTAATCGACTGTTGATATTATTTCAATAAGAAACTCTGAGATTCAATCTGGCGTAGCTCAGGGTTTTCCTCTGGGGCATGTTTTTTGCAAAGTATTCTAACAACAAAAGTAAGCAAGAGCTGTATGTACTTTGGTTTTAAGCCTTGGTCAACTGATAATATGACAGTGCAAACAATCAACATCCTAACAGTAAATAGGTAAACTGTTTCCGCACGTCTCTTTGTTGTTTCAAACTGTTTGTTTACTTATTTTCATGAATAACATATCTACCGCGTCAGAAGGTGTAAATTCATATTGATTTAATAGATGACATAGTTTTAATTTTTTTCAACGAGCCACTTCAAGGCCTCTTAGCCTTATCGACAGGAATGACATATTCAATCAGCCTAAATAACAGATTCGTCGGTCAAAATGGTCAATACGTGAAGAACACATTAATCATAGTACTACCGTATTTAAAAACTCTGCTCCAAAATTTCCGGTCATCCAAAAACCGTGATCGATATTTGATGTCTGACAAAATTGGTCAATAAGTTTTCATAATTTATAATTATTTATTGCACGCAGAGACATTTACAAATAAGTGATAACACAGGGCATTACATAGGCGAGCTTTACCCTAAAAATAGTTTTCTTACAAATCTTTGGGGCAAAGAGAAAGCTAAAAATAAAAGGTAGCAATGTGAACCTACTAGATGGAACAAGTGAACGAATATACGCGTGCGAAATTAAATTTATTTAATGAGGAAGTTATTTTAAATAGGTTAATTATTCTAACCTACGGAGTCTTTCATATTTCCTGGCAACGCGACGATAGTCTTTTCTATACAAATAAATCAATAACATTTTAACCTACTAGTGCTACTTGTGATAGGTATCATTGTTTGGAGAAACAAAAGATTAGCAAATACCTAGCAAGTAGTACGAGATGTAATTTATTATGTGTGTGCCAAGGCGTACGAAAATGATTCCACATAAAACAGTAAAGAGTTAGCGTACACCAGTGAACGACTGGATTGGTCGTCAATTTACTACCAAATAACCAATAGGTAGACCGAGTAGACAGACACGCGACTCATAACATTCGCATCTTCGCAAGAAGCTAGTCTGGATATAATTATGCATTGACAAGAATTCTCTGCCATATCATCAATCGGTTTGCACTGGCCCCGGTAAAAACATTGACGTATAAATATGTAATCAATACATTGAGGCCATTTGAAAAAACAAATTAGCTCCTCACAAAGTCACGCCCTCGTAGTTAAACAAATAAATCGTGATCACAACTCGGCGACAACAAAATGTTTGTTCAGGTAAAATTAGATCTGTCATAACATGCCTTCTAAGAAATTTACACATATTTTATTATGTATTACAGACTTGTTGCGAAGTCACGGGTTTCAATTAGTCCTGGTTTCTTTTCTTCCGAATTCTATTCTGACTTCCTAGTCTTTTGGTCTTTTTGCACCATTTTGTTACGGTGATTTGTTAGGGTGCAAATATTCAAAGCGAATGACTAATTAAATACTCTCTCAGTCAGTCAAAGAGTCAAAAGATATTTGAATGATTTCAGTTTATCTCCGAAACTCTGTTACTACTCGAGTCTATAAGTGCCCTAAGTAAAACAGGGAATGATCATGGCACTTGTAAAATAGAAATTAGTGCTTTATTTGTTTAAACTAAGACGTAAAAGGGTAGAGATCATCTTCCCTCCCTTATCCTACGATAAGCGGGGTTGGCACAACGGATTTTTTTTTTACATTCACCTCTATTATTCGTCATCTCAGTGCTCACTCTTTCTTGCTCATGGTATCACGAGAGTAGAGGTAATGAATTGCATTGGCGTTGCGCTTCTTATACTTTCTATCGCAGAACTCAATTTGTTACGGTGCACTTCAAATCACGACACTGGTTCCAAAGAAGTGTGACCATGATACGAAGTTAACTTACCTACAACACAGCTGTACCTAGTCTCTTGAAGCCTTCTGAGCCTTCTGAGGTTAAATTCGTTGCGTATCTTTAGATCTTTACGCTATTTTGTGCAATAAAGTGTTTTCTGTCTGTCCAACTAACTCGTATATTTTTCCAGTATGTTATCGGCAGCGCAACATCCTGGAACATCCTAGCTGGCATCAGTTCCATCATCCCCATGGTCTCCTTGCTCGGGATGTTGGTTCTTCCAGAGACTCCCAACTACCTCCTTCAGAACGCCACCAGAGCTAGGGCTGAGAGTTCGCTGGTTAAGCTGAGGGGATCCACTTGCGATGTGGATGGGGAAATCAAGAAGATGATTGCGTTTAAAGAGAAGAACCATGTTGAACCGTAAGTGCTAATAACTTATCTAGATAAAAGCTAAGAAGGATAAGACCTAGCTGATTTAAAGGAAAAAGCTGATTTTAAAGTTACTACAGATGTCTTGTTTCAATAATTAAAAATCATTACGTGTGTAAGAAAAACTGAAAACTATACAGCTGGCAATTATTGGTAGCCAGTTAGAAACACGTAACACAAAACCCTATTCAGGCGCACTTGGGGTTACCATATGTTAATAGAGAGATGCCTGTCTATGGTACCTAAAATGCCTGATTTTTCAGAAAAATGCCTGTCTAAAGCAAAACGCTGTAGGTAATAAGTAAAAGCCAACAGATAAAAACGCAAAAGGATATTTATTACTGATATTTGTCAGAGGACATTATTTTTTTTAATAGTTCTTTCTTTTCTAATGCATAAACGTAAAAATTTTCACAAGATACAGTTTTGTAGTTTTCCTGAGTACTCAAAATTGCTTTTACTGATTCAATTGTCAGATGATTTCTTTCTTTACTCCACTGGGCGTTTACGAGAGAAAACATACGTTCAACGTTAGCATTGTATGCCAAAATAGAGAACACAAACTGGCAAATTCTGTAATGTCACCATTCACTTCCCTACTTTTGAGAAAATTACACCACTGTGTAGTTAAGCTTTCGCTTTAAAAATGCCTGTTTCAGACCAATGCCGGCCGCACGCCTGTCTAAATCTTAAAATGCCTGTCAAATGCGGCAAACGCCTGTCATATCGCCCACTTGCGACGACAGTGTGACATCTCAAGTTATACGATTTTTCGTTTTACTGATATTCGGAATCGCGATCGCGCGCTCTATTATCTCCAAAAACGGGATAATTTTTGCTCCTTATACAACGAAGGAATGAGAGAATGAGACAAAATATCACAATATAGCACTGTCTCGTTTGGTGATCATGTTGGCTTCGACATAGCGACAGTTCAGTTGTCACCTGGGCGTTGAGACGTGAAGCACTCTTGGTTTTCATAAAAAACGTGACATCACGAGGATACCACGATTTAGGTGAAAAAGATAAGTTTATTTTAATAATTTTCATTTATTCGACAACGTGGTACGATGAACTTATCATACTGTTCTTGCAAACCAAAAAGCAAAGTTAACGAGAAATGTTAATGATGTCACGTTGTTCTTGTAAGAAGTTCACAGCATCATTGGGTCATTTTGAATTATAACGTTGAAGATGATACTTGTTTTTCTTTTACTGGAAATAAGTAGTGGGTCATTTGTTGATGTTCTGTTGTTGCCGAATACCCTTTGATAAAATTTAGTGGTATGTCCATCTGCCACGTTGTAAACACTAAACAGCAATATAAAACACCAGTTATCTTTCCAGATGGTGACAAGGTCTACACTAGTTTTACGATTAGCACAAACTAAAAATTGACGAGGACTTGCCCAGTAGCACCTATTTTCTCGAAACAACACGAATTCATTCAAAAACTGTTTGTTTATCAAACAGTCTAACCAACAAACGATAGATAGATAGATAGATTGACTCTTTATTGTACGCAAGTAAATGAATAATAAAACGTAATTAAACGTTTAAGAGGATGAATCAATGGATAATCAACAAACGCCACAAAAGTAGCACCATAGTAGCCCATAAACGAGTTCATCTTCTTCGAGTTCTTCTATAGCAGCTTTTTCAGTTGTTCATCTTTTTCTAAGAACATCGATGACTCCGTAATCATTTTCCAATACTTAAAAAATATTTCTGAAGGTCTAAATTCAATGGACGTTGTTTTTTACTCAGACGACTGTGCTGGCTAACAAAAGAATAAGTTAAAGATTCCTGATAATGAAATTAAACTTAGGAACGTTTTAAATAGAAAACCGGGGTTGGCCGAAAAGAAAAAAGATGGTTCACACGTAATTTATTCTTGTAGTAGTGTACGTAATTGTTTTTATAGTCTAGTATGTTATGTTTTTTCGTGTGTTTTGATAAACCGCACCAATAAACTGGAGCTTACTGGGGCACTCAACCTGGAAACAGTCGACAACTTCATATACCCTGGGCTCCAGTATCTCTAACACTGGTTCCTGTTAACCTGAAGTACGTAGAAGAATAGGGATGGCTAAGAATGAAATGAGCCAGCTGGGAACTCAAACAAAACATCAAAGAACTCTAAAGTGACCACTAGGCTATCAACCATCTGCCTCCAGCGATTCCTTGAGTATTTCGGGCATATAGCCAGGAAACAGGGTGACAACCTGGAAAAACTTGTCATCACTGGCAAAATTTAGGGCAAGAGACCACGAGACCGAAGCCCGATACGTTGGTCCAACCAAATCCGCTCCACTCTCGACGTGAAGGTCCATGAAGCTATTCAGGTTGCCGGTGACAGATCCAGGTAACGAAACATTGTCAGGGACAAATTGATCCATGGAGGGGGTCACGACCCTCAGCAGTGAGGAGCACGACGCGAGGAGGAGGTGTTTTGATACCAATTTATATTTTATTGAAATAAATATTGTGTGCGTAGTACAATTTCTATGTGCCTAACTAAATACAAGTCAACATGTAATTTATTGTAACAAAATGTACGATTAAAATAGTTACCACTGTGTCAAATGATTATTTTATTCCTTAATTAAGAAACTAATTTTCAAGAATATCGTTTTATTTTGACATAACTAAATAAAAAAATAAATAAAATAGATAAATGTAAATCTTTACATCATCTTCAACGTGACAACTGAACTTGTCACTTTGAAAACTTTATTTTTGTCTGAAACAACGTGACAAATTTTCCTTATTTTTTTTAAACTATAGTTATAACTTAATTTTGTTCCAGAAGTGTATTTCTTTTTTAATATTTCATTTCATTATTAGTTATTGTCTAATCTGTTCATACATAATAAAGCTATCTTGACAACCGTTTAAAAGTTAAGCTCATTTAAAAGTTTAAAAGTCGGTTTCTGTAAAATCCATGTTTTTGAGATGTCACACTGTCGTCGCAAGTGGGCGATATGGTAGCCCGGCGCACTTAAAATTCTATCGGCACACTGATTCGAAATAATTAGTGAAACGACAAAAATAAGTTAGAACCACCGTCTCTGAAATCGATCATCGTCCACTGGAATATTGAATATATTCTGATTCCTGTTCAAATGTTTATAAGAGCTTCTTTATTATTCCAGATTGAAAACAATGAAAGAGACAATCAAAGCTCTGATGGCTCCGTCTACATTGAAGCCGTTCGGTATCCTTGCTGTGTACTTCTTCGTTTACCAGTGGTGCGGAGTCAATACCATCACGTTCTACGCTGTTGAGGTCTTTGAGGTAACTACATTATGCTCGTAGCTCGTAGAACGCACAGCCGCCATTTTTATTTTTACCATAGGCATCGTTCTTCTTCTTGTTATTTAATTAGTACTTGTCAATTTTTGTTTGAAAAAAGAACGCGGATTCAGCGATCACTCAATCGAGCCATGTTGCTGGAATAGCAGGGCTGTATAAAGTACTTGTGGCAGGTTTCAAATGAACAAATTGTTAATTTCAGGCGTCAGGAGCCGTGAGTGACAAGTATTGGCTGACGATATCTATGGGCATCATCCGACTTATATTCACCGTCGTGGGCTGTATACTCTGTCGGCGATGTGGGCGCAGGCCGCTTACTTTTATATCTTGTAAGTTGAAAAACAGTAACAATACACTCGTAAAGTCAATCTAACAATTTCATTTTCAGCCTATCTTGTCCCACTACCAGACTTTTCCAATCTAGCAATGGACCGAGAAAACTGGAAAAAAGGTAGGGAGGCTTTTGCCCTGCATTGGGACAAGATAGGCTGAAAATGAAATTGTTTGTAGATGTACATCTGTACATCTAGCTCGTCGCGCCATCTCCGTGGTGGTCTGCCGCGTGGACGTCTTGCATTGGGCACCCAATCAGTTGTGGTTTTAGCCCAAAGATCGTCAGACATCCGGCAGACGTGGCCAGCCCAATCCCATTTGAGCTGTGCAGATTTCTTACTAACGTCACAAACTTTGGTCTGTGCTTGCAGTGTGGAGTTTCTGACTCTGTCAGATAAACGAGCTCCTAAGAGACTGCGTTCTGACTGCCAATCTAACAAAGCATAAAAAAAATATCTTGAGAATAAAAAAAACATTTTCTCCTAAAAGTTTTAATGTGAAAAAAGCAATAATTAGTGATTACATTTCTCTCCAGTGATTTATGTCACTGGAGGGTAAGGAACCCTTCCTTAACGGGGACTTATTTATTACCTTTGTCTCAGTGGGAAAGTCGCTTACTTTTATGTCTAGTGGTGGACGCAAAGCCAAATAAGCCTATATATGCAACTTTTATTATTTTTATATCAGTCTATTAGATGCCCATCCAAAATTCTAATGATTTCTCTGTTTTTAAGTTCAAGTTTATATTTCAGCGCTAGGTTGCGGCACCACAATGATAACCCTGGCAGTGTACATGTATTTCGTAAAGTTCTGGAAAGAGAATAACATCGTGCCTTCCTACTCCTGGATCCCGGTGGCTAGCATCTACATCTTCGTGGTTTCCTGTACTCTAGGCTTCCTGATCGTGCCCTGGGTGATGATAGGCGAGGTGTATCCTACGCAGGTAATTTAAATGAAGCCTTGCGCACGTCTGGGCGATCGGCAATGGTGATCAGGGGTGCAATTCTTGCAACACAAATCACTCAAGCGACCGCCTAAATCGATGTGAATTGTCCATTTTTGTTTGAAAAATTTGAAAATGGAACGCGGATTCAGCGGTCACTCAATCGATCCGTGTTGCTGGAATCGACGCCCAGGGGTGCAATTCTAGCAACACAAATCACTCAAGCGACCGCGTAAATCGATGTGAGTTGTCCATTTTTGTTTGAAAAATTTGAAAATAGAACGCGGATTCAAGGGTCACTCAATCGAGCCGTGTTGCTGGAATCGACGTCCAGGGGTGCAATTCTAGCAACACAAATCACTCAAACGTTCGCTGAATTCGAAGTCTGTTGTCAAATTTTGTTGGAAACATTTAAAATGAAACGCGGTTTCAGCGATCACTCAAGCGACCGCGTAAATCGATGTGAGTTATCCATTTTTCTTGGAATAATTAGAAAATGAAACGCGGATTCATCGATCACTCAATCGAGCCGTGTTACCGGAATACAAGGATCCGGAATAGCAAGGCAGTTTTAGCATAGGGTTCTGCATAAATCTGCCGCGAACTTTGACTTTGCAGGCGAATTCGATGTGTGCAAGGCTTTAGTGTGATCTCGAAAAAACCTAAAAAACAATGTTATTCAAAGGCTGGAGTGACGATCTAGAAAAGGGTCTGATGGGATGCTTGTGGCTAATTTCAGACCACTAGATTTTTTGCATCGGATATTTCGTGATGAGTGAGGGAGTGATAAGCGAGTCATTGAGTGATGAATGAGAGATGATTGATAAGTGAATCAATGAGTGATAATTGAGTCAGTGAATGATGATGAGTGAGCGTGAGACAACGCGAGATAAATTAATCAATTAGAGATGAATGTGTTATTGAGTAATGAGTGATTCGGTGATTGATTCAGTGAATTTAGTTGCAGACTAAATTCAATCTCTTAGAAAGAGAATTATGATTCAATTTCCAATCTTTTATTTTTAATTTAAAAAAAAAAGATTCAGTGAATGATGGATGAGTGAGTTAGTGAGCGATGAAGGAGTGAGTCAGTGAGTGTGTACTTCTCGTCTTTCCTTCCAGGTCCGCGGCATAGTGGGCGGCATGACGACCTGTGCGGCGCATCTCTCCGTGTTCTCCGTCGTGAAGACCTTCCCTTTCCTGAAGGGTCTGCTCAACGACTACGGGGTCTTCGGACTCTACGGCTGCATGTCTATGTGCAGTGAGTACAAACCTTGTTATTAACCTCTTGGAATTATTAAAAGAAAAAAAAGGATGCTAACTAAAAACCAAATCAGCTCATACTTCAGATCAATATACCGGATGGTATAGGTGCTGGGCAAGCCTATTCCATCTAAAGTCCTGTCCCAGACACTATAGCGTCCCGTAAGTTGGGGCATGATTTGCCCCTGACGCTATAAAAATCATCTACAATAGATGCAAAGGCTTGTTTTTTTTTCAGATCAATAGCCCATGTATATTTAGAATCTACCTTGTTGAGTTTTATAGTGTACATTTGCAATAACGTGCTGTTGAAAAAAGTGGACACAGTTATTTTCATTTTCAGTTTATTCATCGTTTTTTGTTTTGTGTTTAAAGTTTTTATCATAAATGTATTTACCTATTTGTTTTTTCTTCTTGCAGGTATAATATTCTTCTACTTCTTCCTACCGGAAACAAAAGGTCGGACTCTCCAGGAAATCGAAGACTACTTCTGCGGAAGAACCAAATCACTTCGGAAAGCGAGCACCAACCAGACCGCGTGAACGTATTTCAGTTACAAAGCTGTGCCTTAGTTATGAAGGCATAGCTTTCAAACTAACACAAATTAATGTGATGGCTCACTTTGATGTGAAATCATTTATTTCGACCATGAATTGGAATTAGGATTGAAATAAATTGGACTCGAACTGAAAAGTTAAATAACGACACAAAAATACAATTCTATTGCGGAATTTAATTAGTGCCTTGCTGCTAGAGATTAATATATTCCATAAGGAATACTGTAGTGAATTAACTGTATATTTTGAAAAGTATTATGTTTTGTATAGTAGTGTAGATAGATATTTATAATTAATGAATTAGAATCTATTAATTCTAGAATTTTAATTGTCGTGTGCCATTTAGGAACCCGTTTAAGTCGCAAAATAACGTTATTTCCTTAAGTTTTTGAATAAATTCTAGTGCAGTCTGTGCAAAATAATAGTAATTTATTTTTGAAGAATTTTGAAAATAGAATAATTAAATGTTACATAAAACTGTTTGCCAAAATATTTTTAGCATACAATGCATTTCGATTTTGTTATAAAGCATTTTGTGATAAGTAGTGTTAGATGTAAGAAAATGAATCTGTTGTACATTATCTGATTTATGAGAAATTAAAGATTTACTCAAGTTAAATGTTGTATTATTTTGAAATACTATATTATTGTGTGGATTTCAAAATGAACTGCCGGTCTACTCTTGAACGCGATTCCGATCCCAATTCTAAGTTTTGACGAAATTCTGACAGAAAACCTATAGGATTTCTGTCAAACTTCCGTCAAAACTAAGATTGGGATCGGAATCACGTTCAAGAGTAGACCGGCTGTTCGATTTCCCGATGCTCTTAAAATGGGCCTATAGCATGCATTGAACTTATCAAACTGATCAGTCTATTGCCATCTCTATTCGTCGGCATGAAAGTGACAGTGACAAAAGACTTAGCTAGCCCAAGAGCAAGCCGCTAAAAAGCAGAAAGTTTTCCAAACAATTTTTGTTTTTCAAAACACTGAAATATCATTCAACAGTTGAAACCAATTCTATGAAGTTATGCTGCTGAAATTATGCGCGATATTATGTGTAATATCATTCATGCCATGTTTTTGTGACTGTTCTGATGAGAATATGATTAAATGTATGGGTAAGTCGAACTATAAATTACTTAGCTTTTTTATTTTAGCTGTAGATAGTGTAGCAGCATTGCTGCAAAGGACATCTTACTGGAAAAAAACTCAGCACCAACTCAGCCTTTGCCCTTCAAATTTTCATTGCAATGCTGTGACACGAATTGTAGGTATAGATTAGTGTAACCTCTTATAGGTACCTACGGTTGTAGGCAATAAATTTTGCATATCGGCTTTTCTGCTTTCGTAGAGCGCTATCTCTTTCTGACGCATACTACGCTCTACGAAGCTGAAATTAGCCGCGATGTGCAATATTCGTTGCCTTTACCTTGGTGTTTGGCTTCCAGGTTCAAAGATGAAACTGGAGAAAGGCGTGGAGTTCAGCAACATTCCCCGCGGTTCCATGCTCAAACTCTTGACTTGCTACGAACAACGGCTCAAGAATATGTGGGTACTTGTCAAATTTGACGTTTACTGTCATGTGTCAAATTTATCATATTAATTGGCATTACTCATTTGTCATCAATGCAAAAGTTGCATCGTTGAGTTATAAAAACAGTTGATCTGTTTCAGTCTTAGACCAAGTTGGTCGGTTTAGTTGGATGGAGTGGAAGGGCCTGCCCTCCTTAGTCATGTACCACGAGTAAAACAAATTCGTGTTAGTCATACCAGTGTGACCACGAGTCTGCCCGTCCTTTCAAATGGTGAAGGAAAACATCGCGAGGAAACCCGCGGCTAAGGCAAAAAAAATAAAATAGATGCAAAGGCCTGTTTACTTTTTACTAATATGTAGATGCATCGTTTAAGAGTGTCTGCTATGGTTATGTCAAACAATTTGAATTTGAATTCGGTTTCAGGATTGCTGGGAGGAGGCTGAAGCCGGTTTTCTCAGCGCAGTTCACCAACAACGAGCACACTTTCGAGTACATCTATCCTGATTTGAAGAAGAAATTCGATCCTGCACTCATCCGAGATTAATAACAACAGTTGAAGAAAAGAGGTTTACTTCTTATCATTCAGTATAAGAGAGTGTTTTCGAAAATAGTGAAATAAAGACCCAACTGAAACTGAGGATTTATCGATTTTTGATCTACAGTAAAGTGAAAAGAAAAATTGGTGGGTGGTAGGTGTTAGATAACCTTAATAAAACATGGCAATCCTTGATGTACTTGATCCTTGTTGAGCTAGGCCCTAGAAGTATGTACCTATAGCACACTAAGACCACCGAGTGACCCATGGTACCCCATGGAATCCTAGGTTCATGGAGAGACACTTGATAAAACATAGGTACTCATACATAAAATCACGCCTCTTTTCCATAGGGGTAGGCAGAGAGTTGCGCAGCAAAGAGTTTCCTATGTCTATGTGTCAATGTCAGTTCTATAAAAATATTTTCTTCTTACAGTTTATTCTGAAAACCTTTGCATTCCTGGTTAAACCAAAATATGCAGCTCATTAACGTGTGCGACGAATCATGGGTTAAAAATAATGCAGTCATCTACTAGATCGAGATTATCTATTGAGATCCAAGAACCCGACCCACCGTTCTGGACTAAGACTTCCTGGCTCCAACTGGGCTATGGCGTGTGGGTGAACATGACTGTGTTGGGAGTCGGGTTATCGTTCGGGTTTTCTGCTGTAACAATTCCGCAGTTACGCGATGATAAGTCTCCTATCAAGATCTCTTTGAGTGACGAAGCTTGGATAGGTTAGTATCCTTCATCATTCATCATTATCAGCCTGAAGAAGTCCACTGCTGGACATAGGCCTCCCCTACTCGTTTCCAGGAAGAACGATTCTGAGCCCTTTCCATCCATCGACTTCCCGCGATCTTAACAATGTCGTCGGTCCATCTGGTGGGTGGGCGCCCAACGCTTCGTCTTCCGGTTCGTGGTCGCCATTCGAGAACCTTTATTCCCCAACGGTTGTCGGTTCTTCGAGCTATATGGCCTGCCCATTGCCACTTCAACTTACTAACTCTACGAGCTATGTCGGTGACCTTGGTTCTTCTACGTATATCCTCATTTCTGATTCTATCACGTAGTGAAACTCCCAGCATAGCTCTCTCCATAGCTCGTTGCGCGACTTTGAGCTTGTGCACGAGGCCTATAGTTAGCGACCACGTCTCAGTTCCGTATGTCATCACTGGCAACACGCACTGATTAAAGACTTTTGTCTTGAGGCTCTGTGGTATCTGCGACGAGAAGATGTGACGCAGTTTCCCGAACGCTGCCCATCCGAGTTGGATTCGTCGGCTGACCTCTTTGTCGAAGTTGGCTCTACCTAATTGGATCGTTTGACCCAAATAAACATAGTGGTCCACAACTTCGATGATATCGCTCCCAACATGTACCGGCGCGGGTGTGACATGAGCATTAGACATGATTTTTGTCTTGCTCATGTTCATGTTGAGACCCACCTGTTGGGAGACAATATTGAGGTCTCTGAGCATTGTGCCTAAGTCTTCCAGTGACTCCGCCATTATGACTATGTCGTCGGCAAATCGAAGGTGAGTGATGAATTCGCCGTTGATGTTGATGCCATACCTTGTCCAGGACACGAGCTTGAAAATATCCTCCAGTGCCGAGGTGAACAGTTTCGGAGATATTACATCTCCCTGTCTCACCCCTTTTTGCATGTGGATTGGATTTGTACTCTGGTCCTGAAGTCGAATAGACATTGTGGCATTCCTGTAGAGACATTTCAACACTTCGATATACCGATAGTCAATTTGACACCGCTGGAGCGACTGTAGCACTGCCCAGGTTTCGACTGAATCGAAGGCTTTCTCATAGTCCACAAACGCTAAGCAAAGTGGCCGATTATACTCCTCGGTCTTCTGTATAATCTGCCGTAGCGTGTGGATGTGGTCTATGGTACTGAAGCCTTTCCGGAACCCGGCTTGTTCGGGAGGCTGAAAGTCGTCGAACCTACGAGCGAGACGATTAGTAACTACTCTCGAAAACAGCTTATAGACGTGGCTAAGCAAGGAGATCGGCCTATAATTTTTCAAGAGAGTGTTATCACCCTTCTTGAAAAAGAGCACCACTACGCTCCTGCCCCACGCCTCAGGCGTCGTACCCTCGAGGATGACAGAATTAAATAGCTTCTGAAGGACCTTAAGTATCGGCGTTCCGCCCGCTTTCAGAAGCTCTGTCGTTATTCCGTCTTCCCCGGGTGCCTTGTTACTTTTAAGCTGCTTGAGAGCCGTTCGGATCTCGTATAGGCTGACGTCCGGGATATCTTCCGTGTAGTGTCGAGTTAAACGAGCTCTTGCATCGCTAGTCGCGCTTGTAGCAGGACTTTGCGATGAGGTGTACAGTTGTCCATAGAACTTCTCGAGCTCTCTTAAAATTTCCGGCTTCGAGGAAACGATGCTGCCGCTATCGGTCTTCAGTTTCGTCAACTGACTTTGCCCAATAGACAGATCTCTAGCGAACACTTTCGAGCCTTTATTCCGCTCTATTGCCTTTTTAATACAATTAGTATTAAAAAGGCGAAGATCGTGTCGCATGGACTTCGAGATCTGTTTATTGAGCAAGCCGTATTTCGACCTGTCCACTGAAGACTGCAACCTCATTTCACTGCGGTCTGCCAGAAGTTTAAGAGTATGCTCAGAGAGTTTCTGAGTTCTATTTTTGCGTTGGGTCTTATAGAACTCTGACCCTACCGCTTGGACAACTTCCACCAGCCCGTTGTTTAGTTCGTCCACTGTTTCGCAATCGGTGAGGCATTGGAAGCGATTTTCGAGCTCCAACTGAAAGCTCTCGGGGTTTTGAATTTGGGCAGGACTTGGGCGAAGAGTAGATTTCACCAAACGAGACCTTTCAAGCTTGACGTTGAGATTCAATGTGCCTCTTACCATGCGGTGATCACTGCCGGTTTTCACCCTGTTGATCACGGAGACATCATTGAATATATGCTTTTTCGTCGTTAAAATGAAATCTATCTCGCGTTTGTGTCCACCGGGGTGCAGCCACGTCCATTTCCTGGACGACCGCTTTTTGAAGAAGGAGTTCATCATGAAGAGTCCCTCCTTCTCCATGAAGTCGGCCAGTCGCTGACCTCGGTGGTTCCGCTGTCCAAATCCGAATTGCCCCACTCTCAGTTCATCGCCGATCCTCACGCCTAACCGCGCGTTGAAGTCCCCCATCACCACCGTAAAGTGTGAATTCGAAGCTTGCATGGCGATTGAAATATCGTCATACATTGCCTCCACTTCATCGTCCGGGCGTTTCGAGTGAGGGGCGTATACCTGTATGACCTTCAGCGAATACCGACTGGTGATTCTGAGTATAAGGTATATCACCCTGTTCGAAACGCTTTCGATCTTTACGATGTTATTGACGAGGGACTTATGGACGAAAAACCCGACACCATGTTGGGATTGCTGGTCTCCCTCCCGGTAGTAGAGCAAGTTGCCGGAATTTAGGATTATCGTGTCCTCCCCCTCTCTTCGGACTTCTGATAATCCTATCACATCCCAGCGCAACTTACTGACTACTTCTTCCAGCTCAATCAGCTTCTCATCGGTCCTCAGTGTGCGTGCGTTGTAGGTTGCCAGGGCCAAGGGTCTTTGTTGGGATTGGTGGCTGGATCTCTGCCGGAGATTCTTCGCACCCCTTGTTCTGCCGTTACCGTGACCGCCACCTGCGCCAGGAATAGCAGAACTGCCGGGGACTAGGGGCCGTCTCGTATTCGTGTTCATCATGGGGGGGGGGGTTTGCCATAGTCACCACGCTTGGCAGACGGATTGGTGACCGCAGTGTTGGTGTTATGTACATTTAGGAAATGCTGCTGCCCATTTCCCAGTTGTGTTCCCTTAGTCGCCTTTTACGACATCCACGGGAGGTGATGGAGAGGTCCTATTTTTTGCCGGAACCCCACGGGCGAGTATCCTTCATCAGTCGGTAAATTTAATAAAATATTTCTTTACTAAAAACCATAGTGTTTGAGGACTTTGTCGCCTTATGAAGGGGTCTTCACATACTCTAAAGAGCAGTTCTCAAAAAGGATTGCTCAGATATTTTACACTTGAATTCAAAACTTTGAGTGCATTTTCGCCCTCTGCTAGGCAGAGTTCTTCCCGAAAGACTCGCATTTTTAATATTCCCAAGCTTTTCTTGCCATTTCTTTTCAAAGGCGTCGATATTACCCTGCCAACGGTTGTTATCAAGTTATGACCGGTAAATAAAATAAATATCGATGTACTGGATATTCAGCTGCTACTCATTCGTTTTGCAGTCAGTGTTCTAACCCTGTCTTCGCCAATCGGAAGCCTTTTATGTGGTATCCTAATGGATAGATACGGGCGAAGGATAGTGCTCGTGCTGTGTGAATTACCGATGTGCTTCGGTTGGTTCTACACTGGGTTTGCCAAGTCTGCAAGGGATATCATTATTGGTTAGTTCCTGTTTCGACTTCATATTATTATTCATAGATCGTCTTATCGTATTCTAAAGAGTTCGTATACGAAGAATATTATAACCAAAGAGTATTATTAACATTTTAAGCGATGAAGATACTCTATATTTTAAATCCTTTTAAATCCAAAAGATTGTGAGTGAGTATAAGTTTGTTCCCACTTATGTCATCCGTAGCTATTAGGAGCTCTTTGTTTACCCTTCCAGGTAGAGGTATTGCAGGGATTGGCTTAGGCATGGCCCTGACCGCTCCCCGAGCGTATATAACAGAAATCACGCTGCCAAACATGAGAGGAGTTATCGGAGCACTTCCGAACCTCTTCATATCTTTGGGTTTGTGCATTCAGGTCAGTTAACCATCCCTTTTCAACATATCTACCACAACTTCACTGCTGTAGCGCATAGGTCTCTCCTAAGACGTGCCACATAACTGGCAGCATTACCCCCAAGTTTGATGAAGTGCAAAAAAAAAAGCGCATTCTTTATTCTGACCAATCAGCTTCAAATCGTTTTCAAGACTTGCAGCTCATTGGTTGGTATCAGGATATCCTGATACCAACCAATGAGCCAAGCATAGACATATGACTATGCTTGGTGAACTGCAGAAACTTGGTGGTAAAGCTCCCGATCTTCGGCTCTTCTCATCCAATGTTATATGCATACTTAATTCTAATTGAATTGGGGGAATAAGATTTCCACTGACATCCCGCGATGGGGTGTTTTGTGCGTTGTCCCTCTGCTGACCTCACCCCAGCCAGCCCAACTCCTTAAAATAGTGGAGTAGGACTTTGGGTTCATCAACCCAACAATATTTCAGTGGACCGGATAGGTACTTACGCTTACTTTATGTTCAGGCTGGTTTTGGCTCATTCCTGGCGTGGACCACTCTCTGCTACATCTGCGGTTGCTACGCTTTAATAATGATGTTCGCCAACTTGTTCCTCCCCGACACTCCGTACTTCCTCCTTCTGCACTCCTCGGGCACAGACGTGGATAAGGACGCCAAGTCTAACTTAAGACGGTTCCGATCCTCAAAGTTCAACGTCGACGCCGAGTTGGAAGCGCTCTATGACTTCAGAAACGAAAACAACATTCGTAGGTTAACATTCCTAATAAGTATTTCATTTTCTTTATTTGAAGTATCCACCTAACTCTTGAAGTAGATTTTGAATTGATCTCCGTAGGTGTACCCACCTACCTTTTTTAGATGATTCTGACTTTGAATAAGGCATACCTACCTAAGAACGACGGAAGATAGACGATAGACAACGGCGATTACAGAATGGTGGCCCAGAGCTGCACAGCGACCACGAGGCAGATCACCTTTGTGGTTGGATGATATTGTCGGAATAGTTGGGCAGCAATGGCGGAGACTGGTACAGGACCGAAGAGAGTGGCGTGTTAGGAAGCTTATACCCAGCAGTGGGTGCATACGGGCTAAATAGATAGATACCTGCTTACTACTTTAAATTTTTGCAACTTATTAAATGACTAGCTGATGCCCGTGACTTCGTCCACGTGGATATTTGAGTTCTTTTTTTTTATTTTGATAAGACCAACTGTAGTTACCATAGTTTTGAGCTTGTACGTTAGAGTGTATTTGAATTTGAAGGCAAGTGCTGTTGTTTTATTTTCAGCAGTGTCTAATTTAAGTATGATAGATGTTTCCCGCAATTTTGTCTTAGTGGTTATCATCGGTTTTTTTGTAAACCTTTGTGTGTATTCGAACCTGGTGACAGATGCTGCGGCAGCTGAATTTTATTTAATGTTTTTTTGCGTATTTTGTAAAGCTCTTTTTCGTGATTTTGTTTAAGTGGCTAATTTGGGCTATCGTATTTGTTGGTGTATAATCGAAACTGGTTTTTTTTAATGACATGACCAACTGCTATTTACCATAGTTTTGAGCTTGTACTTAAGAGTGTATTTGAATTTAAGGGCATGTGCTATTATATTAGTTAGTTATATTGTAGCTGAATTTTTTCAGCGGTGCTTAGCTTCGCTATGATAGGTGTTTTCTGCGATTTTGTCTTAGTGGTAATCTTGGGTTTTTTTGTTAACCTTTGTGTGTATTCAAACCTGGTGACAGATGCTGCGGTAGCTGAATTTTTTTAAATATTTTTTTTTTGCGTATTTCGTAAAGCTCTTTTTCGTGATTTTATTTTAGTGGGTAATTTGGTCTATCGTATTTGTTGGTGTATAATCGAATCTGGTTTTGTTATTTTGACACGATCAAATGCTAGTTACCATAGTTTTGAGCTTGAACTTTAAAGTGTATTTCAGTGGTGTTTAGTTAAAGTATGAAAGATGGTTCCCGCGATTTTGTCTAAGTGGTTATCATCGGTTTTTTTATTAACCTTTATGTGTATTCAAACCTGGTGACAGATGCTGCGGTAGCGGAATTTTTTTAATGTTTTTTTTTTGCATATTTTGTTAAGCTTTATTTCGTGATTTTCTTTTAGTGGGTAATTTGGGCTATCGTATTCGTTGGTGTATAAACGAATCTGGTTTTTCATAGTTTCGAGCTTGTTCTTTAGAGTGTATTTGAATTTGAAGGCGAGTGCTGTTGTAGCCGATTTTTTTCAGCGGTGTTTAGTTTAAGTATGATAGATGATTCCCGCAATTTTGTCTTAGTGGTAATCATCGGTTTGTTAGAATTTTTTTTATGTATTCAAACCTGGTGACAGATGCTGCGGTAGCTGGAAATTTTTTAATGTTTTTTTTTGCGTATTTTGTATAATGTTTTTTTTTATCATATTTTGTAAAGCTCTTTTTCGTGATTTTCTTTTATGGGGTAATTTGGGCTATCGTATTCGTTGGTGTATAATCGAATCTGTTTTTTTTTGTTTGATATGAACAAATGCTAGTTACCATAGTTTCGAGCTTGTACTTTAGAGTGTATTTGAATTTGAAGGCGAGTGCTGTTGTAGCCGATTTTTTTCAGCGGTGTTTAGTTTAAGTATGATAGATGATTCCCGCAATTTTGTCTTAGTGGTTATCATCGTTTTTTTGAAAATTTTTTGTGTATTCAAACCAGGTGACAGATGCTGCGGTAGCTGGAAATTTTTTAATGCTTTTTTTTGCGTATTTTGTAAAGAACTTTCGTGAATTTGTTGAAGTGGCTAATTTGGGCTTTCGTATTCGTCGTTGGTGTATAATCGAATCTGTTTTTTTTATTTGACATGACCAACTGCTAGTTACCATAGATTTGAGCCTCCACTTTAGTGTATTTGAATTTTAAGGTGAGTGCTGTTGGAGCCGATTTTTTTCAACAGTGTTTAGTTTAAGTATGATAGATGTTTCCCGCGATTTTGTCGTAGTGGTTATCATCGGTTTGTTTGTGAACCTTTGTGTGTAATCGAACCTGGTGCCAGATAATGCGGTAGCTGAATTTTTTTAAATGTTTTTTTACGTATTTTGTAAAGCTATTTTTTGTGATTTTTCTTAAAATCATTTTCCGTTTTTTCTTCTTTCAGGGAAATAATTTTCCTATCTTCTTTCTTAGCGCACCTCTGCTCTATTAGAGGAACACACCTTCTAAGTTTCATGCTTCTAGGGCTAACGGCTTAGGCTGTGCGTTGATTTTTCTTTATACCATTTTTCCCCTTTTTCTCCTCTTCGGTAAATAATTTTCCATTTTCCTTTCTTAGCGGATGCCTACGTCTTAACATCTACCTGCATGCCAAATTTTAGCCCGATCCGTCCAGTGGTTTGGGCTGTGCGTTGATAGATCACTATGTCAGTCAGTCAGTCAGTCACCTTTGAGTTATATATATATAGATTTCAAACCTGCTGTATTTTCTAGCTTAACATTTAAAGAACAAGTGAAAGCACTCTTCAGGCCGTCGTCTTGTAAGCCGTATGGTATTGTAACGACCTACATTACCTTCACGCAACTGGCAGGAGTCAACGTGGTGATCATGTGGGCTGTTGAAATGTTGCAGGTGTGTACGGTTCGCATTTTCAAAGGACATTAAATGTTGAACTAAGCGAGGACGAATCAAACAGGTCTTGTAAAGACTGGAAAACTCGATCAGAAGCTAAATTATAGACAAGAAAGGAAGAAAATTATATTTCACCACTGCAAAGTGATCTTTAGGACTTGATTGTATTTCCGCAGAGCGCCAAGTCATCAGCAAATGCAAATTTGGGCAACTTCATCTTAGCTTTGACGAGGATTGTTGTCGGATTCGGGACTTCAGTGCTTCTTTATAAAGTTGGTAGAAGAGTCATGGCGATGGTCTCAGGTAAAAACATCATATTTTTTGTCAGTCTAATATAAGGTAGCATCAACAGCATTAAAGACGAGTATGATTCAGGATCTTGAGAGCCAACAGAACTCAAAGATTTGACCATAATATTGTATAACCTAAGCGCCCATTTGTATTTTTTTCAGCTATAGGTGTTGGTGTGGTAGCCATAGGCCTGGGAATCTTTCTCTTCACGAGCAATGAAAAATCTGCCTTCCCTCTTTTGCTCTTTGTAGCATTCATATCATTTGCTACCTTGGGGTATTACTCATTGCCATTTTTAATGATGTTTGAACTACTGCCGCTGCAGGTTAGTACCTAAGTACTTATTATATTACGACCTATAAATCTGCAGATGATCAAAATAGTCACAGTACTGTGTCTATTTAGTCATGAGTCGTATCTGTTTGTAGCTAGTTTTTTACGTTTGCAGCCTGATCTTGTGCTCCCGTGTTTTCTAACCTTTTTGGTGTTCCCTTTGGCTTGTAATATATGTATATATTTTTAATACCATGTAAGTATAAGTGCTTACCTACTTTCTTCATTTACCTACTATTTTCAGCTCCGAGGACTTTTGAGTGGTATTTGTATATCTCAAATGAATTTGATGATGTTCGCTATGAACAACTGCTATCCTGCTATACGTCAGCAGTTTGGATTGGCTAATACCATGACAATGTTTGGCGTATTTTCATTGATTGGTAAGGTTAATTATTAAGTATGTTAGTTATGGCCTATGCGTCTATAAGATGATTTAAACAGCGTCTGAGGTCAACAGGCACTTACGTTCATGACTCGTAAGGCTTATACGAGAGCGACAGGTTAAGATTGTATTCTTATACTAACGGTACTTTAAACTATTATTTAGGTTTAATTTGCTGATATTATATAAATATCCCAGAGAAGGTTGTCTCGACATGCTTAGTGACTGCTTGTAGCTAAGTCTTTAAACCTGTAGCCAAAAAAGACAATGTTGAAGACTTAGCGACTACTAAGTTGAAACTAGTTAGCGACCGCATACCATGCACAATAGATAAAGACGACCCTGATAGCCTGTGCTTTCAATTTCGTTCAAATTCTATGTTTCCAGGGGCTGTTATTCTCTATTTCATTCTTCCCGAAACCAAAGGACTGACTCTCCAGGAAATAGAAGAATATTTCAACTCACGCAGACCAACTCTAGTATCTCAACGGCAAGTCATGTCCAATCAATTGTTAGAATCCAGAATGTCTGTTAAACAATCGAAATCTAACTTCATTAAGAGAAAATTGAGTGATAAGGAAAGGAAACATAGAGACTTGAGTGCTACATTTGATAAGAAAGATCCAAGTAAAGAATACTCACAACATAAAATGAATGAATTGAAAGTTAACCAAAAAGATGTGAAAGAAAACTTGAAAATATTTGATCTAAAAGAAGATGAAAAAGATGCGTCATCTAATAGAAAATGAGAACACACAAAACATGTTTGTGTTGAAAAGAAAGAAAATAATTTAATTGATGGTAGTGCTTTAAAAGAGACTGATTTGAAAGATAAATATATTGATTTGAAAAATAAAGATAAAGATCTAAAAGTGAAAGATGATCTGAAAGATGAACTGAAGAATTTATCGATTGACAAAGAAGAAAATCCAAAAAACGATGAGAAGAGGTTACGAAATACTAAATCAACACGTTCAAAAGATTTGTCAAAAAACTATGCCGTGAAATAGAAATGAAAAACAGAATAAGTATTTATTAGTTATATTGATTTGTGTTTGGACTTTTACTTTGCAGCGAGTGGCCTTTGGCCTCTTATTAACCGACTTCCAATCAAAAAGGAGGAGGTTCTCAATTCGGTTGTATGTTTTTTTTTTTTTTTTTTTTTTTTTAAATGTTTGTTACCGCATAACTTCGTCATTTGTGAGCCGATTTGAAAAATTATTTTTTTATCTGAAAGGTACTGCTTCCAGATTGGTCCCATTTTAATTTTATTAAAATCGGTGTTGCTATTTTTTTTTAAATATTTTTTTTAATGTTTGTAACTGCATGCCTACGTCATATGAACTGATTTAGAATTTTTTTTTTTATTTGGAAGGTTATTCTTACGTCCAGATTGTCCCAAACAAATTTGATTAAAATCGGTTTATCCGTTTGACAATGAAGTCGGTTCCTCAAGTTTTTTAAACTTATAATTATTTAGCAATAAGTTAATGCCTCCCTACTAATTTATTCATTTTTTATATACCATATAAAGTGCCTTTAATAAATTTTGCTAATAAGTGAAGACATTTCAATTGATTTGAATATCATCGACATTATTATTAACATTGTTTACGATTATAGCACGGAAATAGTTTGAAACACTTCCATCTTTATATGCTGGTCTGTTTAGTTATAATCAGCTAAAGCTTGAGCTATTTTTTCCATAGCTACGATTCCTTTCTTGTAAGTATCGATTTGTAATCTCTCATCGTGGCCATGGATAAGGAGAGGTGTGTTGTCGAAGGTGGTAAGGTTGATGGCAGGTATTCCTTGACGTCTTATGAAGCGAGCGTCAGTGGCCCCAGGGCAGATCATAGAGGTAAGTGACATTCCCCTGAAAAGTAATGTAAATAATTTTCTTCTTATAGATAGTACAATTCACGAAGACGCGCCCCTCGCGGGGTGCGGGGAGTTTGCTCCGAGCGGCAGTCGCGAACCGTAGTCTATTCATTGTAGTGTGCGTGTGCACTCATAGGTAATTAGTGTGTACCGATAACACTCAAACATTGACGGAAGCTTGAAGATAGGATTAGATTGAGAGTTCTTTGCGAATAGTTTTAGTTGTCTACTAGTTAGTATAAGGTTAAACTTACATTTTCTTGACAGTCTCTTCGATGACATTCCAGAAAGGTACACTTCCATCAATCTTGGTGCTTTTGATCTCAGGGTTTTTCACAATATACTGGAATGTGACATTCTTCCCTGCTTCTTTGCACCAGCTCTCAATCTGTATAAAAAAACAGTCACAATATGGTTCACAAATTCGTTCAGCCAGAGTTTACTTGAAATCTATAAAACATTAATTCAGAGTTGAAATCGATTTTCCTCGTATTTTATGGAGGTCTGGTAGTGGACTTCTTGAGGCTCATCACCATCATCCACAGCCTGACTTCACCCACTGCTAGGTATATGCCTCTCTCTGCATGTGCCACTGTTGAAAGTCTTGTGCTAATCCAGGTCGTGGACGCGATGTCAGTTAGCGCCTTACTCCACCTGTCATCACCTCGCCTTGCCAGGTGTCCAGCCCAGCTCCATTTTAGTTCCGTTATGCGATTCCCTAATGATCTTTGTTCGACTTCGAATCTCGATGTTGGGTACACGGTCTATAAGCTTGATGCCGCTTCTTGAGGCTGATGATAATGAATTCACAATCGTAAAACAAACTGATTGCCACAATTCTATAATGTAACAATTGCAAATTTACCTTTCTTTCAAACTCATCATGATCTTCGTCAGGGGGTATTCGAATGTCGAAGCATACAGATAGATTATCTGGCACAACGTTTATTTGGACTCCACCCTGTAAAGAAAGCACACACATTACCACTACACCTATTTTGGAGATCTTTAAATCTATGTGTAGAAGACATTCGTCTGTTCGTAGTTGTTGGTTTACCTCAACTTGGGTCAAATTGATGGAGAAAACGTCTCCGAGCACGGCACCGGCTTGCAACTTCTTCAGCTCTTGAGCTCGTAGCGTCATGAACTTATCGATAATTTTGTGAAACTGAAAACAAATGATTAAGTTTCAGACAGAGGTTACAGTAGACGGCAAAAATATTGCACATCGGATAATTTCGGCTTCATAAAGCGTAACGTGCGTCAGAAAGACGAATGCAGTAAAGCGAATGTGCAATATTTATTGCCTAAAACCCTACTCAAGGTTGGGTTAAGTACGTTCTTCTCAAAGCAAAGTTAAATGGGGTTCCTAAAATAGCTAAAGAAATAGAACATACCTTCTCTCCTGCTGATCCTGATTCCACTAACGATCCATGCCCTGGAGGACCTCTGCATGTTATTTTGATTTCTAGAAACAGCAAAATTAAGAAGAACTTACCAAAACAAGTAGAAATGCTCCACAGTATTGTTGCTTACATTTGAAATGCTTATTCAGGCATAGGTGTGTTATGGGACTCAAAGAAATATAATTTTACTATAGCCAATGTCTGGTCGCGTGGAACTGGCACCTAGACTCATTCAGCTTTAAAACGTTGCAAAGTGATCCCTGTGATACTATTGAATAAATAATATCTTTGACTTTATCTAACCATGCAGTGCAGACGTAACCAAGTAAACATCGAACCAGTGATAGATTGTCCTTGTGATACAATACAACTGAATAAATACATTTTAAATTTGAATTTGATATTTCCATGTGGCCTGATGGTTGTACCTGTAAATTCACTGTGGTTTTAACAGTCTTGTGACCATTGATTCAAAGTGACCATTTAGAAAGGCTAACCCAGAGGCTAGACGTATTCATTGTAAAAGTAGAAGTTACCCCAACCCATGCTGCAACAGATAGCGCATCAGGTTTGGCAACGTGTGACTGGGACTCATTAATCCTATCATAACTTAATGAAGACATTCCTGTAGTTAAGATGGTATCTTGTGAGAATGTAATGCAATACCCGCCTGATTATTATTTATTACTGGCCTATACGTCGTGTGAAACTGTACAAGTCTTCTAAATTGATAGTAAAAGGTAAGCTATAAAACAAGATGTTACTGAACTGGAAAGCAGCTCTGTAGCTCAACTGGGAAGGTAATTACATAATTATGCGAAATCCTTTGGTGAAAATTTGGATTTCCTGAGAAAATATCCAAGCATGGAATTTTTAGGAGCACGTTTTCACGAGCGCGATTACACGAGCGCGATTACACGACTCGATCGCGGTGTAGCGCCTGTTAAAATCGCGTTCAAATCGCGCTCGTGTGGACGTGCGCTAAGTTTTTGTTAGGGTTCCGTAGCCAAATGGCAAAAACGGAACCCTTATAGATTCGTCATGTCTGTCTGTCTGTCTGTCTGTCCGTCCGTATGTCACAGCCATTTTTCTCCGAAACCGTAAAAGCTAGACTGATGAAACATGGTGAGTAGATGTATTCTGTGAACCGCATTAAGATTTTTACACAAAAATAGAAAAAAAACTATAAATTTTGGGGGTCCCCATACTTGAAACTGAAACTCAAAAAAGTTTTTTTCATCAAACCCATACGTGTGAATAGGCCTTCAAAAATGATGTTGAGGTTTCTAATATCGTTTTTTTCTAAGCTGAATAGTTTGCGCGAGATACACTTCCAAAGTGGTAAAAAGTTGGTCCCCCCCCTCTAACTTCTAAAATAAGAGGATGATAAAACCAAAAAATATGTATGTTG
The DNA here is from genome assembly GCA_947578465.1 of Thera obeliscata. Taxonomy (NCBI): domain Eukaryota; kingdom Metazoa; phylum Arthropoda; class Insecta; order Lepidoptera; family Geometridae; genus Thera; species Thera obeliscata. Next base: position 11,611,149 of record OX387912.1, on the reverse strand, counting down.
TACATTACTGTGCAAACTTTCAACGATATTTGGTTTGAACGAGATCTAGTCTGCAGTTTTTTTTTATACGTCATAAAACGTAAAAAGCAATTTACCTTTTGACGATCTACAAGAACCTTTACATTATGTTACTTGTTGCTACGGAACCGATCATGGGCGAGTCCGACTCGCACTTGGCAGCTTTTTTTAACTAGCTAGTCTAAGCTGAACCAACTCAGATGCGTAGCCCTAGAGACTAGAGCCTAGCCTTGCAAAGTAGTAGCTTCTTACCCAAAAGTTTAAAGAGAAAATAATAATAAAAATTAAAATAAATATTGTGAACAATATCATATTTTTTTTTAATATATACTCAGAATTCAACACCCAAACAGAGAACAAACATCTGTGTTCACCACACATATATTTGATCTCGGTTGGGATCGAATCTACGACCTACGGCGCAGAAGGCAGAGCTCAGCAGCAGCTCAGTTGGTATTCCAACTGAGCTGAAAGGCCAGTCAGTATATAAACATACCCTATCTTTAGGTAGGTAAAAGAATTAAGCTAGACCTTCCGGTCTACTCTTGAACGCGATTCCGATCCCAATCTTAAGTTTTGACGGAATTTTGTCAGAAATCCTATGGGTTTTCTGATAGAATTCCGTCAAAACTTAAAATTGGGGTCGGAATCGCGTTCAAGAGTAGACCGGCAGATGGTTCTATAGTTCCACTTATGAAACAATGTCCACTGCTCCATAAATTATTGCAAGAGTTTGTGTACCAATTATGATTTCAAAACTTGTAGATGTCTGTCTCGGTTGCTCATCGCGATATGCCACAGAATAAGGCTAATTGGGTATAATGAGTTGGTGTTAGGTAAAAGCCGCTGGTTAGTCAAGCGAGTCCGTAAGACCTACGCTTGGTAAATAGTTATGAATTAATAAAGTCCTTTGCAAGAAAATAAATAAATTATGCGGACATTGCACACTGGCCTCTAGCTCAGTTGGTAGTAGCTCTGCCTTCTGCGCCGTAGGTCGTGGGTTCGATCCCCACCGAGAACAAATATTTGTGTGGTGAACATGTTTGTTTGTATTGTATTCTAAGTATGTATTTACTAAAAAAAAGATGTATTCAAGTATTATATCAGCTATCTGGTTCCCATATTACAAGCTCTGCTTAGTTTGGGGCTGGGTAGTGTTGTGTGAATTGTCCACAATATTTATTTATTATTTATTTATTTATTGCACACGATATCTAGCTCCAAACTAAGCAAAACGTGTACTATGGGAACCATATAGCTGATATGATACTTGAATACTTTTTTTTGTAAATACTTACATTTCTATGTATGTATTTCACATTTTCATAGTACAATAACACCCAGACAGAGAGCAAACATCAAAATCCCGGCTTCACGGATATTGAGAGTCTTCAATATGAAAATGCATTCTGGATATAATAATATACTCACGTCGAGATGTCTTTTCTCCATGAAAAGCCAGCAACTGGTTTGGCTGCTGATGTGGAATACTCTCGTCCAACGCAAAGCCAATGTTCAGTTTCCTGAATTCTTCAGACTCGGAGAATATTTTCATACCATCTGCACTGCCGATCTCTTCATCTGAGGAAACACCATCATCAAATTATAAAAGTCTGCTATTATTATATTCCTCCCGTGGGAAGTATATACCTAGACCTACGTCTATGTAAAACTTTTCGTATGAACGTTTATAGGTATGTATAAATCATCATCATCAGCCTAAGAAGTCCACTGCTGGACCTTAGGCCTCCCCTACAAATTTCCGGGAAGAACGATTCTGAGCTCTTCCCATCCACTGACACGATTTTAACAATGTCGTCGGTCCATCTAGTGGTTGGGCGTGCCTCACATACGTGTGATCTTTTAAAAGGGGTGGATCTACGTATCCACTCTTTTTGTTATCATACCCTAATGAACAGGAACAGACCTGGCACAAAGCTGATATGAACAGTTCTCTTCAGCCTGACCCCAGCGCTCTTCAGCCTCCTCACTGCCTCCAAGTGCGCCATGCCTACACACTTCATGTCCTGAGTGCCTCGCGCGTATATCCACCCCTCTTTCGTGACGTGCGCTGCAAAGGGAGGGTGGGTCCATTCTTCCTGATAAAAAATGGATTATTAGATGATTAGATTTCTATTATTTTTTTAAGAAGATTAGAGGGAGCATCGATGGTTTAGCGGAAATGACCACGCCTTCGCCTTCCTATGGTCGTTAATTCGAATTCTGTCGTGTCCTAATGGTTTTTCTCTCTTTTTTTATTACGCATGTTAAATAAATAATTTTTACTTGATTAATTTTTATTTATATGTTTCTCTTCGAAAAATGTAGGTACCTATGTGTTCATGCAATGTTCTCAATCGGTGAAGGAAATTACTTGTTTTAGCATGAGGAAACTTATAGTTGCTTTACTTATCTTAGTTAAGCCTCCGCTATACTCTGGTCTAAAAACAAAACACGACCGGAAAGTTGGAAAAATTTAAAATAAAGATGGCGTTGCCTGACCTGAGCTGTGAATTCATGTATTTGATACCAACTATTACTTATTCTGTGCTTGGGTCTGACATTTGTCACGACATTACAATGTGTTGACTAGAATACGCTTCGTTAGACAAAAACACAGACAGATATTCAGTAAATAAATATAACCCAATTGTTATGTTAGCTGATTCCCGTCGCAGAGTTTCCATTGCATATTTTTCATCCAGGATTGGTGATAACAATGGCAAGCTGTGCGGATTTTTTAAACTACCACGAACGCTACATTTTAAATCTAACTTATATAGTAGTGTAGTAGAAGTAGTCTAATTTATATAGTATAACAAGCAAATAGCCCCAGATTTAATAAAAGAAACCTTCCACCAAGAAGAGATTTTCCTCATATTATGCAAAACCAGAGTGAGTTGCAAGTTCATAAATGTCGGTAGTCGGTGAATGAACACTTGTATTTTTTAAAGGTAAAAAACGGAACCCTTATAAATTCGTCATGTCTGTCTGTCTGTCCATCCGTATGTCACAGTCACTTTTTTTCAAAAAAATGAAATGAAATGAAAAGAAATAATTTATTTGCTTGAAGTATGGTACTTACAAAACTGTAAAAGCTATATGTACTGATGAAACTTGGTAAATAGATGTATTCTGTAAACCGCATTAAGATTTATAAACTTAGAACTGACACTCAAAAAATATTTTTTCATAAAACTTATGAGTTTTCTTAACATTAAGTAAAAGATTATTAAACCAGTTAAGTATTTACGACAGAGATGCGTTAACGTCATCGTAATTAGCCTTCTATCTATCGACTTTAAAAATTAATGAGGTATCGTCAGCAAATAGTACTGTTTCACATAGTTTTTTAACCAAAAAAGGAAGGTTATTTATTATTTATTTATTTATCGAACCTTGTGGCACCCCTATGTCAATAACTGACCCAAAAGATCTCTCACCGTCCACATCAACTTTAAGGATTCTATCAGTCAAGTACGATTGTAATAAGTCAATGGAGCGATTTAGAATACCGTAATGTTTAAGTTTAGATATTAAGAGGGTGACGGACGCAGCTCGCAACTTCAATTCGAGGCGCGGGCAAAAATTGCTCCGAATATAGCTATCTCTATTCATTTGATGCGGGCGCCACGGAATATATAATAGTAGTATACACACACAGGCGCTCGTGTGACGCGCTACTTCTATACGTGAATCCAACCATAGCGCCGCGCTTGTGCGTGTGCGTCAGCCACTGATAACGATTTTTATGCATTGCCTAATTTCGTCAACGTTACTAACACCCGTTTTCACTAAACCTAGGCGACGCCTAAATCGGATGCCTAAATATTAACGGGCCGACGTACACAGCTCGCAACTTCAATTCGAGGCGTGAGCAAAAACTGCTCCGAATATAGCTATCTCTATTCATTTGATGCGGGCGCCACGGAATATATAATAGTAGTATACACACACAGGCGCTCGTGTGACGCGCTACTTCTATACGTGAATCCAACCATAGTGCCGCGCTTGTGCGTGTGCGTCAGCCACTGATAACGATTTTTATGCATTGCCTAATTTCGTCAACGTTACTAAGCGTCAGATAGGCTAGTGGCTAGGGCGTGCGGATTCACACTGAGAGGACGAGGTGGGCGGGAGTTCAAATCTGGTCAAAGAGAGTTGACTTTTTGCACCCTACAATTTTATGTTTTTATTTTTTGTGGCTGCATTACCTGACTAACCCTCTAAGCTTATTGCTTGCTTGTTTCGCTTTTCTAGTATTCAATAAGCAAGGATTGGTCATGCTCTGAATGCAAGAATAAAGTGAAAAAAAAAACAACATTCCTGAACCGATAAAGAACCTTCAGAGTAGCTATTTACGCACTTAGAAAAGACACCAGGAAATTCTCTAACATGATACGAGTGAGTTTATTCATCAGGTAGGGTTTGTGCGGGTTCTGGACCAAATTGAAGAAGAGTAAAGAGAACCATTGACTCCGAGTTGAGTTGAGAGAGCCATTGACCCCGGCGCGGAGCGATGGAGTTGTGGTTGATGACGTTCCAGTAGAGGATGATGGGTGGGAGTCCGCTCAACATCAGGTGTGGTGTGGTTTGCTTGACCTCATTGGCCTAGTGGTTGGAGGGTGCGGGTTTAAAATCAGTGATAACGTTACAGTAATAGATGATGGGTGGGGTCCGCTCTACGTCAGGTGGGGTGTGGTTCGCCAGACCTCATCGGCCTAGCGGTTGGGGGGCGTGGGTTCAAAACCAGTCATGACGTTACAGTTGAAGATCATGGGTGGAGGTCCGCTCAACATCAGGTGGGGTGTGGTTCGCCAGACCTCATCGATCACACACACACAGCAATAAAAAACACGCAAAGCGGCTCACTTACCAAAGTACAGAAAGTCTAATAATGTGACTGCATTTAAAAATATACTTTATTCGTTGAGCAATTAGGTTGCTTTTATTCTGCTTATTTACATTCGCAAAACCAACGATTGCGAACATCGACCTACAATTACATGGACCTCGGCTTTCGCACAAAACTCGTGAAAAAAGTGTACCAAGCTAACCTACTATAGGTGGATACTTATATAATGATTATAAACAAACTGAAAAAAAAATTATTTATGTCTTATCACAATTACTATATAGAACTCAATTTTGATTGCATGAAGCAACTTCTAGTGAACGTTACAGAAATTTTTCCAAGTCTTTTTATCAATATTTCCACCAGACGTTGAGCAGTACTCTGTTTATTGAGCTCCAGTTGTCTAAAGAAAAACTATTTTGTTAAAGTATTTCTCAGTCTTTTTATCAATATTTCCACCGGACGTTGAGTGGTAGCAGTTTTTTGAGCTCCAAATAAATAAAGTTTTTTTTTTAATTTCTTAGTCGTTTTATCAATATTTCCACCTGACGTTGAGCTGTAGTTTATTTCTTGAGCTCCAGAAAAATAAAACAGAAATATGTTGTTCAAATTTTTACAAGTCTTTTTATCAATATTTCTACCTGACGTTGAGTGGTATCAGTTTTTTTAAGCCCCAGATAAATAAAGAATAAAAATATTTTGTAGCCATTTTTCTTAGTCCTTTTATCAATATTTCCACCTGACGTTGAGCGGTAGTCGGTTGTTTGAGATTCAGATAAATAAAGAAAAAAAATATTTTGCTGAAATTTTTCCAAGTCTTTTTATCAATATTTCCACCAGACGTTGAGCGGTACTCTGTTTATTGAGCTCCAGTTATATAAAAAAAAACTATTTTGTTCAAGTATTTCTCAGTCCTTTTATCAATATTTCCACCGGACGTTGAGTGGTAGCAGTTTTTTGAACTACAAATAAATAAAGAAAAAAAATAATTTGTTGTAATTTTTCTAAGACCTTTTATCAATACTTCATATACAGGGTGGAATTTTGTAATGCCACCTGGAGGGAAAGTACTCTTAATACTGCAGATAGAAAATTTTACTCACAGGAAACATTCCTTTATTTTTGAATAGAAAGCAAACTGCATTCAAAGTTTTTCGAAAATTCTCTCACACCGGGAATTGAACCGGCTAAAATCAGAAAAATTATACCTTGTACTTTTATTGCATCGATCGTTAGTCAATTATAAGGATGAAATCTCTCTAACAAACATGATAAATTAAATGAAAGAAAAACCAGGAAATCTTAAATTAATTTAATTATTTACAAAAAATGGTTAACTAACTAGTTACTTGAAATTAGTTGCTTGAAATGGGCTCCATTCTCTTGGATACACAAATTTATTCTTTTAACGAATTCATTTCTTTAAAAGAATAAATTTATTCCTTTAAAAAAAAAATAATTTAAAAATTATTTTATTTTTAATTTTAGAAATTGCTTTCTATCCAAAAATAAAGGAATGTTTCCTTTGAGTAAAATTTTCTATCTGCAGTATTAAGAGTACTTTCCCTCCAGGTGGCATTACAAAATTCCACCCTGTATAGAAATTAATGGTTCATAATTTGTTTTAGTCCAAATGTTGGCTTTTTTCGAAATTTCGGCAGACTTTTTGACCTAGTGCTGCACCTTGATTTCGTTTACCCAACCTACAACCTACCTAGGTACTTAGTATTTCCCATCTTCACTTAGTACCCTTCCTAAACTAACAATTATCAAATATCTAAGCATTATGTTTTATGCCAGTGTAGGTATTTAACTAGTCCGAAGTCCGAGCGATTCACACACACAACCGAAGTGTCCCGTGTGCTTCAAGCGTTTCCTCCCCCTGCACCCCGCCACCCGCACCGTGCGTGCGCGATAGCAATAGTAGCCGTTCGAAAATGCCATGAATTTGATCGTGTTCCGTAATACCAAAAATGATGACTGAAAACTTTTTGTATTCTTCACATAGTATTGTTATTCTGTAACTAGACAATATAAACTAGGTTCCTTAACAAAAAACACGTAAGATATTGTTGTTTTTAGTACGAAACCAATAGGTAGAAAACTTGATAAGTTTAGCATAAAAATGTGCAAAATGCGATTGGTGTTTATTTCATTTTAGGTAAGTATTGATTATTATTTATTAGGTAAGTAATTTGAAATAAAAACTGTTGAGGAACCTAGATAAATACTATTTAAATACAATTATTACAATAATATAGTGTAAATCTGTCTAAATTAGAAATCATTTTGGTATTCCGTTTGTATGAAAATTTTCCATACGTCAGCCCCTTAACTAGTTTTTTCGTGTGCGCGAGCTGCAAGCAGCTCGCGTGTCGGTGTGCTACTCCCAGTTTTACATTACACTTGCACTTGTAAAACCCCAAAAAGTAGTAAAGAAAGTCCTAAGTAACCCTAAAAGTCGATCAGTGAATCAAGTTCCTCAGTGTAGTAAAACCCCAATCAAAGTCCTAAAGAACCCTAAAATTGTTTACATAATCAAGGTCCTAAGTGAAGTAAAATTCCAATTAAAGGCCTAAGGAACCCTAAAAGTTGTTTATTTTATCAAGTTCCTCAATGTAGTAAAACCCCAATCAAAGTCCTAAGGAACCCTAAAAATGTTAACATTATCAAGCTCCTAAGTGTAGTTGAAACTCCAATCAAAGTCCTAAGGAACCCTAAAAGTCGAACACTTAATCAAATTGCTCAATGTAGTAAGACCCCAATCAAAACCTTATACGGAACCCTAAATTGTACGTCAAGCCAAAACCCTTAACGGGTCGAAACCGCTGGAAGGAACCCAAACGTTGACTACCGGGTCGCGTGCATCGCGAGCTGCAAGCAGCTCGCGTCCTCAATGCGTTCCCACAGGGGCGGAACCCTAAACCAAGTGAAGATCCAATCAAACACCTTAAAAAACCTAAAATTCAATCTCCAATCATAGTCCTCAGTCGAATGAACCGTTTGAACGACCTTAATCGGACGATTTTTGCAAAACCGGAAGTGGCACAGCCGCCATTTTGAATTTTGAACTGTCAGTCTAGTGAACATTTTTTCACACCCCTAAGACACCCTAAATTTCAGTAGGAGGGGGTTCTAAATTTCCCTAAATTTCAGTAGGGTGGGCGTGGTCGCGTGGCGGCTCGCTTCGCTCGCCGCAACGTTCCCCCCGGGTTCAGGAGGAGGGGGTTCTGGGGGCTTGAGGGGGGGGGTCACAGCACGGCTCACTTCGCTCGCCGCGACCCTCCCCCCGGGTTCAGGAGGAGGGGGTTCTGGGGGGCTTAGGGGGGGGGGGGGTCACAGCAGGCTCGCTTTGCTCGCCGCACTGTTCCCCATGGTTGCATGGCGGCTCGCTTCGCTCGCCGCAATGCTCCACTCCGCTTGGAAGATACGAAAGGGGGGGGTGAAAAAAGGGGCAAGAGGGGGGTGTTTTTTTTGTTTTTTCAATTCAGGAAGAAACCCTCTATACGAAACCCCAATCGAAAACCCCCTATCTCGACGGCATCCGGTAGCACTCACAAAAGTGGGGGTCCTGGGGGGCAAGGGGGGCAATTTTTTTTGTACAATAACATTCTTATCTTTTTTCTTCTCTTTCGTCTTCTCCCTTTTAATCTTTTTTTTTCTGAAAAGTAATATTTCATCAAAATCGGCTTAGCCGTTTTGTTTTATTGTTTGTTACTGCATACCTTCGTCATTTAATTTTATGATCCAATTTAGTAATTTTTTCTTTTATCTAAAAGGTTATACTTCCAGATCTGTATGTAAATCTAGTAAGTATAACTTAGTGCATAGAATTCATGCCTATGGAAATAAATAATAATAATAATAATGCAGGACAATTCACACAACATGATCTAGCCCCAAGCTAAGCAAAGCTTGTGTTATGGGTGCTAGATAACTGATATACATAATACAATACATTACATGCATAGATAATTTTCATTTCAATTCATAAATGAATTGAAATGGAAATTATTTATGGGTGGCTTTAAGCTTTGCACTCATTTAGGCCTTCGGTGCTCATTGCGGTGGAGATCAGTGAAGCATTGTGAAATAACACTGTCTATTCGACTTATATTATTGTATTTTATCGGCATTTAAAAATATTAGGTATACCAAAGAGTTTCGACAACCCCAACTGACTCTTCAAAGTTCTGTCAAACGCAAAATCTTGGGAAAATCCTTGCTGCGTGTATAGAAATAGGCACATGTATTTTGGTATTTGGGTATTTGAGCGCACCGAGCATGAAGCCTTTGACAGAAAGTTCCAGAATTCGGGACATTACAGACACCTCCAGATTTAAAAGACGGCAATCAAAAATACTCAAAACCCATGATATTATTGTTATGACTGGGCTCTCAGCTCATTTATTAGTAGCTCTGCCTTCTGCGCCATAGGTCGTGGGTTCGATCCCCACCGAGAACAAATATTTGTGTGGTGATCATAGATATTTGTTCTCCATCTGGATGTTATATTGTTTTCCAAGTACCTATGTATTTACAAACAAAATGTATTTAAGTATTACATCAGCTATCTGGTTCCCATAATACTAACTCTGCTTAGTTTAGGGCTAGATAGTGTAGTGTAGATTGTCCATAATATATATATATATATATACTTCCTTTTCATTGTAATGGGCTCCCAAACTCTTTGCAAAATCGACACTATTTTTATAAAGGCCTAAAATCGGCTACTAGTTTTTGAGTCTTCTTCTTGTCATGTCAATAGAAAATTAAAGCTGGTGTGGTGGATTATGAATGTGCCTCAAAAGTTTTGCTACTTCACGTTGGTTTCATTTATTGTTTTCCTTCACCGTTAGAGTGTACTGACAAAGTGCACATAGGTTTTTTGGCAGATAAACTAATTTGTGCATGACGGGGTTTGAACACACGCCTTTAGAATCAAAAAGCGGGTCGCTACGACAATATAACCGGTGCTAAGCAACCAGAGCGCCCCTCCAAATGGAGGTATTTAACAAAAGCATTGCGCTTCGCTGGTCACGCACGATAGGAACGTGCCCTAGAATGTACTAGATAAGTTATATGCTACATAAAATATATACTTCTACAGGCTGATGATGATGTGAATACAGGTTATCGATCATAATGTATGATGAAGATGGTATTATGTCATTTCGTTATACTGTGACAATTTGTTTTATGTTACACTGTGGCAAATTTATAGTACCAGTAGTAGCTATGATTTAATCTAGGGTATATTTTACGTAGTCAGAGATGAAATGTCATGTCGCGAAATTTGACATAGACCTCTCCTCGTCGGCCGCGCGGGCTGTACTGAGAGAAGTAGCTAGGAAATCCTACCTATATATATTTTTGAAAATTTCATTTTTTTATAAAAACTACGGCAACTAAGAAAAGTGCAATAACATCAGGTTTTTACGTATTTATTTAGGTATACGGGAACAAAACTTTCATTGCAATGGCTCTAACAGCAACGGAAAAAAACCATTTCAAATCCAAAAAAAATTGAGAGTTTTTGGCAAACTTTGCGTTCAATTTTATCGAACCCAGTGAGTTTAAGAGAATTTCTAGCCGGAACATAATTTTTTTACACCATTTAATTGTTATATTTTACAAAAAAATTAAATGGATTCGTCCATACAACGAAAAAAAATGCTACTTTACATTTTCGGTTTCACCTGATGTAGGCCCTTAATACTGAAAAACTAAATATTTATTGAAAAGTTATTTTATCATCTGAAAATATGTAAAAATATGTAATAATATGCATGTAAAAAACAAAAAATGTGAGTATTGTCGTAATTGAAAGAAAGAAAGAAATAAAATCGTTTATTTATACAAACTATACACGACAAGACATAAAATAATAAAAAATTAAAAAATACAGTGTTATTAGCACAATACGCAGAGTTCTGGTGGGTGTGTGTGTGTGTGTGAAATGCTGCCATGTACGGTCTGTATAAAAAGCCCTGAACTCAGCATGGGCTGAGAACGAGTTCTTAGCGCTGGTTTTCAGCACAATTCTAATATATCTAAGTATTTGATAACTGTATAATATTCCATTATTCTGCTATTTGTGTTTAGGTAAATAGAGATAGTAATTAATTTATTGCATAGCTTTGGTTCGTTATCTCGTTTGTTTATGTATCTTTATCTTATTATTTTAAGCCAATGCCTAGTTATGTAGACGTTATCTAAATAATTGCTATGGTAATAAATGTGTTTGTCGTGTGCCTCCAGATCCACCTTCCGATCCTAAGGTCGCGGGTTCGAATCCAGCCGTGTACTTATTGATTTTACTGTACACAATACTAGTGTTCTGAAACGATGAAGGAAAACATCGTGAGGAAACCCATGGCTTATGTCAATTCTGCACGTATTGAGCCATGTATTTCCTGTGGTTTAATTATCCATACATGACCGAATTCGCATCTCTTCGACCTGAAGGCAGGAAGGAAGGAGGAAGAGTCTACACAATATAACTCTGCGCGTGACAAATGGCGGAAAATGTAAAAAAACTGGCTTTAATGATCCCCCAATAACAAATATAGACTTACAACTCAATGCAAGTTAAATTTCCCCATTCATGTTTGTGATCGGAAAATATGTTGTTATCAGTAGGTAATTTTTTTAATGTTTTTCGCTAACTGTTTTGGGCAGAGTTTTTTTACGAGGGCTCTATCTAGAACTAGGATTACTCTATCAAATGACATACAAAGGTATCACATCAATCTCAGATAAGGAATGAGCAAATTTAGCTGTATCAGATACTACAAAAATAGCAATTTCTTTTGTATTCTCATTTTGTAAAACCTCGTTATTTGTGTTTGAGTTACTTTGAAGCCATCGCTAACTACAATTATTTGGACTTGTGAAGGAATTCAACAGATAAGAAATTAAGGCCAAATTAAAATGCAAAAACAATCAATAAACTTTCCGACCAATAAAGTCATTGCCACCATAATAATAATAAATAAAACAATAAAATAAGGAGCGTTGCCTGGTGTAAAAAAATACCCATTCTTAGGGTAACATTTCAGGTTTTCCCCAAAAACATGAAAAGTAGAAAAAATGAAATTTTTAATGGAGACTTTGACTAGCTAGCAAAATTGGGGACCCTCGAATGACATTTGGCCATTTTCGAACCATTTAGTTGGCCACCCCAAAAAAATTGTATATTTTCATTTTTGGGACTTTTTGACCTTGACAAATTACTTTGTTCTACCAAACTGAAAAAGTGGAAACATCAAGTACACTATAAAGTAGTCACTATAAAGTTGAGATTTCAGGAAAATTCTGACATATCAGAAAAACAAGATGGCGGACGGTGGGACTGTTGGGACTGGTGTTGAAAAAAACCCACCTCATAAACAGGTACCACGTCCATATGGGAGTTGAGCAGGATAGCAGGCAGCGTGGGATGGATGCCTTCCCAGGACATCACCACCACGGGCTTCTTCGGCACGAGCTCATGAACGCAGACGATCAGGCCAATCTCTGCTGCCTGTCTCTTGAGGAACTTGACACAGTCTCCTGATGAAATATTATTAATTAATAGGAATTGATAAGAATTGCTAATATAATCAATAATGTATAGCCACAAGAATAAAATAAATAAGTATTTCCATCGTTTACTTGTAGTTACGAAGCAACTTGTTCTTATTGTTTGTATTTAAATGAATGAATAAGAAACATAAAATACACAAAGCATAAAAAATGGTAGGAGACAAAATTCAATTTTAATTGGGGTAATAATATGTATTGTGGACAATCCACACAACACTATCTAGCCCCAAACTAAGCAGAGCATAACTATGGGAACCAGATACACTTTTTTTCTAAATGAAACAAACAGAAACAATGCCTTGATCCTGAGTCGAGAGGCGGAAGCATTTTTCAATGGAGAACTGTCAAAAAAGCTATGCTTGAGGCTTTGCATACTGGCCTTAAATTAAAATGGATTAATGGATGAAAAAAAGATGAAATACCTTACCATAGTCTATGTCAGGATGAACACTAGGAATCATTAAATATTCTCTGAATCGCTGAATAACTTCATCATTTTCCCACTTCTTATCACTCATTGCTACAGTCAGGTGTGATATCTACCACGACATTCATGACACTGATCTCTGTACGTGATAACGACGAATATAAATATCCGTATTTTTTTAATATTATTATTAGTGAATGAAGCAAAAGAGGTGTGTCAGGATCGTAGCAAGTGGAAATCCGTGATCTCTGCCTACCCCCATGGGAATAAGGCGTGATTTTATGTAAGTATGTATGTATGTATCTAGACTTCACTACTTAGACTTGTTTTCATAACGTTTAAATAGCTTAATAAGTGAATAAACTATTATTTAAGTACCTACAGCTGTGCGGTATTATTATAAGTATCTAGTACCTATACCAAGAAAGTAATTTAAAAAAAAAATGTGGCACTCCGGCCCCCCCGACGTTTGGCGAAGTTTGTTGGTCTTCGCCGAAGAGGTGTCATTGACAGTGACTTTTTTTAAATTACGTGGTGACGCTGATGCTTGGGTTTTTTTATTTTTTCATTGAGTTTATTGGTTTTCTCTCACCTAAGAGAAGCTTGTTTTGTTTTTTTCCCACCTCATAAAATGCTCGCCTGAACAAGTTTTCACTTCAAAAACTACACTAGGTACCCAAATTGTATTACCAATATAAAAAATATTTATATAAAAGAATCAGAAATAGGCACATATTTATCTAATTCAACGTTTAATCTTGGCGTATGGTTATACTTGAAATTTATGTAGAAGATTCGCTTATCAGGCTAACGTCAGACCTTCTAAGTAATCCTGTTGAAATGATTTAAAACATACCTACTCGTAGCTGTTCTTACAAAAAAGAAAACATTAACCATCTTACTTTTACAACAAGTCTCCTTAAATGTATTTAAGTAAACTACTGTCATTTCTTACCACTGGGTACAGTGCCATGACGCCTTAAATCTAAACAACGTTTGTTAGTAAGTGGCTAAACTTAAAAGTACCCCACCAATACAAACGCGTAGAACGGAACGTAACAATGAAATCGGCGCGAAACCCTCCTACGCGGGCCTTTCAAAAATCCCCACATTCGCGAACTGAGTTCCATACTGCGTTCAACCGCGCGCCTTTCGCCGCCATCGTATTGCCGATACAAAAGAACAAACAAATTCTAAATTCAAATTGTGGACGACTGCATTTCGTATTGTGTGTGAAAAGTTATAAAACGAGTACAAAATGGTTCGCAAAATTAGTGCGCTTTTGTGCTGCCTCTGCGTTTTCGGTATTTCGCTAAGCGACAGTGCGATATCAGCTGACAGTGTAAGTAAATCAATTACAATGTAAAATAGTGATAAAATATCATTGATTCAAGTTTTGGAAAATTTTAATTGTAGCTAAAATTAAAAATTTGTTACGTGTGTACAAATTACATATAAGTAGGTACTTTTATAATAAGAAAAATAATAAAAAAGCCAAAACCTACAACCAACAATAAAACCTTAGTTAAAAATACATAAGTATGTATGTGGGAGTCAGCTATTTGTTTATTTCAATAATTTTGATGATACGTAAACGTCACAAGCCATAATTATTAGAAAAAAAAAAGAATTACGAATAAAAGTTAAGCAGAATTAATAATATTATTTAAGTTAGTTAAATTATGTAGGTACTTAAGCTTGTAATAGTAAGAGGAACAGTATTCGTATATTTATCTTAATTGAACATATTATAAATATAATAGATTGTAATGACCATTCTCAATGTAAACTGCTCTAATTCCCAGGCAGCCGGCCTTGAGTAATATACAAAACGTCATGATTCAAAACAATGACAAAATAATATTACCTATATTACCCGATCTAAATGAAATCTGGTTTGGCTGAAAAATGGTGGGACATAGGATTTTTATCCTGAAAATTTTGCAGTGGCAATACAAAAAAACAGTTTCAAATATAGCACACGTTACGCTTCAAAGTTATAATAATGTACTTGTGCAGTTTATAAAAACAAATATAAGAGAAAATAATTGTTACAGACATTGCAAATCGATCAATTAGAAATATTTATTAAAACAAAGGAAAAACTCAGATACTTACCGTTGACAGTTGACTAGGTAATATACCTTGTAACTTGTGTAAGTCAGGTGTCTTCAACAATTGGTGCGTGGAATCGAGAGAGAAAGTGAATGCGCTCGCATGGAGTATGCTAATTATAGTTCACACTGCATGTCATGCTTTTGTTTCAAAACATGGTAGACCAAGTCGTAACTCATGCATGTGTTCATACTTTACTTATAGGCTATATCACAAACGAGTCATTTTTCTAAAACACTTTGTTCTACATATAATGTAGTCAACATGAATAATTCATTTTGACAAATCTTTTCGCATATTACTTTACCTGTCAACTCTATCTTAGGTTTTCTATAACTGTTTAGTGTGAATGTACTTATACAATAATGTTTGTCTATTAGACGAAAGTCCGAAGAAACCAGTTTATTAGTTTCCCTTCTGCTTCTTCTTTTTTCGTGTCGATGTTACAGTTATTAAAGCCACTTCGACCAAATTCTAAGCCTCTGGTAAACTAAATTACAATGAATTGAATAAGCATATTTGGTCTTTGTAAAACATACAATCATCGTTTAAAAGTTTACCATTACGCAATGCTTCAGCAGTAGCGGTGAACTTATTACGGCAGCGGCCGCAAACCAAGAAATTAATTACACGCATAAAATACATCTCGTCCGTTCGAGTTCGTCGCATTTTCCTCTTCTTTTAGCTAATAGTCTAAGATCCCTAGAAGAAGGACCTTCACCGAGCTGGTTATTTAATGAAACGTATTTTATATATAATTAAACATGCCAATAAATATATTCTATATGGGTTGCCTATCAAATTTCAGTCCAGGATAATTATGATTAATTAATAATTAAAAAATAAAAAATAAAAACTTTCCACTGGTTTGTTTATTAAACAAATTCTATACCAATCGAAAGTATAGACCCCAGTATTTTTATTCAATAAACATACCGGTGCAAAATGCTAGTATCGATTTTCCTGTTTATACCTGGCTACCCGAGAGTTGTGACCGGAAAAAAATAGGCAACCTAACGTTGCATATTCTATGGGGTCTATACTTTCGATTGGTATAGAATTTGTCTAATAAACAAACCGGTGGAAAGTTAAAAAAACATATTTTTTTTTAAATTATTAATTTATCATATCCTGGACTGAAATTTGATAGGCAACCCATATAGAATATATTTATTGGCATGTTTAATTAAATATAAAATACGTTTCATTAAATAACCAGCTCGGTGAAGGTCCTTCTTCTAGGGATCCTATACTATAAAGGGCTTCTCCTAATAATATTTTAAAAGAGGTTGTCATAATGGACATCTTGCCAATGTCATCTCATCTCGTGCCAAAAATGTTGGCGATTCCTGTATCAATTGTCATATGCTAATTTTATGACATTCTATGTAATTAATTCCGTATCAGATGCGACGTGGAATGAAATAGACTGGAAACAAGGTTCTAGATACCGACCAATTTACATTTACCTTCTATAAAGTAGCAATCTCCTGATTTTTATAATTGAGTCAGAAATACATCCTATAATTTGAGTCCTTGAAAGGCATGGACATTGGACACCGCAAACAACGCGTCGTAAAATATACAAGATATTTTTATATTTTGAGAAGACTGCAATTTGAAGCTGGGACAATACTATAATAAATTCTCTCCAATTCCCCTTAGGGTGCAGACACATGAATGTACATACCAAAATTCTGGAAACTCGCATAAAAATCAGAGGTTCAAATGAACTTTTGGCTCGACTATTTCGTGGTTTGTCGGCCTACACATAGCCTTATTTAGCGTTAGACGTTAGCAAGGTTACACCCACACTGCAAATGAGGTGACTCAATTCACATGGACATGGGCCTCGCTTTGCAATTTATCAAGAGGGAGTGAGGTGTTAACAAAATAGAGAAAAGCAAAGATATGTAAACTGTTATGTATGTACAAACCAGCCAAGTGCAAGTCGGACTCGCGCACGAAGGGTTCCGTATCATTATCTATAAAAATGGCAATAAAATCATGTTTGTTATATGGAAGCCCCCTTAAATATTTATTTTATCCTATTTTTTAATATTTTTGTTGTTAATAACGATGACAGAAATACATAATCTGTGGAAATTTCAACTGTCTCACTATCACGGTTCATGAGCTACAACCTGGTGACAGACGGACAGACAATGTAGTATTTTTTTAAATAGGTTCCCGTTTATTCCTTTGGCTACGGATTAACTATTATTGCTGATACATAGATCGATTTTTAGTAAATTAAAGTTTTTATACATGTCATTGTGGTCTGCAATTATAGCATAAATGCATAAAGGTAGAAGGATCGGTAGGTATTTTTTGCATGAATATGTTCTGCTCTGCATGTTTTGACAGAAATCTGCAGGTCACTGGCCAGTGCACTATGGCATAACCATTGCCATCCGGTTTGAGGACGGATGCATTTCATCACTTTTAGTTGCAGTATCAAAATTCAATAGATCTGATTGAAGCATGGCTATTATGAAACCACTGAAAAGAGAAAATAATTATTTTTATTATTATCATTAATTCTCTAGATAATTTGTGTCATCGGAAGGGCTTAAGGTACGGCCACATCAAGGCGCCAGCATAACATCTAGATGTGGCCTTTACACCCTGCTATTCCTGCAACAAGACTCATTCAGATGATCGCTGAATCCGCGTTCGAATTTCAAACATTTGAACAAAAATTGTGTAGCAACTCACAGCAGCAATGTACGCCTAATCGAATTGCGAATTCCTGCAGCGCAGGTATTATGACACTAGGTTTGTCGTAGGTAATAACTATCATACCAGTTTCTTGCCATGGTACCTAAGTTAATAACTAACTAGGATACCAATTACCTGCCATGTTAAATGTTAGAAAAAACTAAGCAAAAAAATAAAAGAAAGTAAAAGTAAAAAAAAGTCAAAGGAAAGTAAAGTTTATATAAATATCTAAATCCAAAATTGCTCTTCTAATACTAAAAGAATTAAAGTCAAGATGCAATCATACATTTTGAAAATTCCCAGCCAAAATGTTCTATTTAATTTGATAACACGAGGGCTGGTTTTGCTCTGTCCTATTTTTTTCTGGTGCAGTGGTCACCCTACTGGACAGTGTCTGTGGCTTGAGAAATAGGCAGACTGAATCTAGGTGAACCTTAAGTTCTGGTATTTAGTTTCCCAACTACTAGTAGAGGCTTGTCAACCAACTAACTGGTAAAGCAAAAAGAACTTTAGTTTGCTGGAAATAGGGGTGTTGTGTTTTAAAATTAAGACTAATAAGCATGACTTTAACTGGTTTATTATATAAGGTTAACTAAGTAGGGCAGGCTTACCAATGCGACCTCAGTAGCGTAACTTACCAGGTGAGGCGTGAGGTGCTGGTTCAATTCTCGCAGTGGAACAAATAAATAAAATTGGGTGGATGTTTTAACGCAAAGTAGCACTCAAAAAGCAAAGTATGCCAAAAGAACCAGATTTTTTGAAAATAAATAATTGTATCTTTTTTCCCGTGCCCTGAACATACTGTTTGAGGTTTCTTTTGCAAGTACCAAAAAAACAGCAAGGTTCTGACCAAATAAAATAGATGCGACGACCTCATCTGCTATTAGATGCCTATTAGAGTGTCGATCATGCGCACCTCAACTTGTTATGAAATTGTTGTATCTTTATTACCATCAATATAATACGATTGGAACAATCTTATAATATTGATGGTAAACCAACGCTACTGTGCTTAGTTCATTTCAAGTCTTGCGCACATCGAAGCGTTTTGCTGATTACTGTCAGTGAAGTACTGTCAAATATGACAGCGTTTCACTGATTGTCACTGCAGAACGCTTAGTTCTGTGCAAGGCTTAAAAGTAAATCGCTAAGTAAGTGCAGGGCATAGAGAAAGCATACGCACTCGCTTTTCTTATGAAAGTCACGGCGTTTTCGAAATGGAGACATTACACTTTCTTGCACGCCTCCGTGACGAACAGAACAATTCTTACAAGACCTACTTCTTCAACTTGCTGTTCGTTTTAGGTCAAAGGTTAACCAGTCTGTGTGCAAGGCTATTCATATTAAATTCATGAATAGGTACTAAATAACAACCATGACTGTGGCCAGTAATCAAAGCGATCTCTTTCTTTGGTGCTATATGCCTAGTGCCCTATAGATACCTGACCTAGCAGGTACCTAGCCAACTATATCAACTCATTTCAGACCATGAATCTTTAATACGACGCTTGTTGAAATTTGTAGAAGCAAAATGTATGTAGCAATTTTTAGGCACTGTAACGGTTCTTTCTAAGTTATTCTTCTTTTGTCCTACAGAAAACTGATAGAATATTGGAAATGACCGTAAGGGCGTAAGACATTGGTGGGGGTGGGTAGGTAGGTAGCTTAGAACCATGCCTCTGTTTAATAAAGCTGACAATTCGACATAATATGTCAAAAAGCGACAAAATTGTAGAATTGTCGCGCTTTTATGACATACGAGCTGGTGTGCCCGAGCTTTGCTCGGTTTCATAATAATATTTTTGTATACTACTAATTTTCATGAAAATTTCCGAAACTTTTGTGTCGAGTGTTTACGTAGAAGTTCAATAGATGGCGTTCTCCGTGACACTAATTCGTGATTTCGACTACTCGACAAGAGATGGCGCTAAATTTTTTTATTATTAAAATAACTTTTAACCCGGGTCTTTTCTGAAAATGAAACCTAGCTAGATCGATTTATCGCCCCCGAAAACCCTTGTATAGTAAATTTCGTGAAAATTGTTGGCTCAGTTTCCGAGATCCTAAATATATATATACATATATATATATACATATATATACAAGATTTTCTCGTTTAAAGGTATAAGATAAGATTTGTCACTTTTATAAATAGCCTAAGCGCGACAATTCCACAATTTTGTCGCTTTTTGACGAATTGTCAGGTTTATTAAACATGGCCCAGGAGACGGACATTTTTATACGAATACTTTTTATGCCGGGCGCCCACTAGTATGAGATAAATTGAATACCTATTGAATTGACACCATCGTCTATTACATACATGGTAATTAAAGTGTCTTTGTTTGTATTGACTGACATTATCCGCAAGAGTGGACAAGCAGGAACCTTGATTACAAGGCACGTATCAAAGCAATGTAAACAAGCGCATTAAATAATAAAACAATTCAATGTCTAGGGCCCGTATTCATAAACAGTGCTTGAGTCTGAGTCGAGCCTCAAAGATAGATGTTATGACAGTTTTCCATTGAAAAGTGTCCAAAATCTATGCTTGAGACTTAACTCAGACCCAAGCATTGTTTCTGCATACGGGCCTAATACATCTCGCAAGTAAGTTTGTTTCACGGGCTCTGGTTAATAACAGTTTTGAAAGACGATGGCTGTAAAAGGTACCACGATGCGCGGCTAAGTGCGAGCGTTTCAGCTAAAGGCAGGAAGATATATAGGTGTTAAAAACCCGACTCCATCTTGAACACTGTTCCAGAAACAGCGTCGTAATCATTTACATTAGTAGCAAACGCTTACTGTTGCCTATTTTTACTAAGGTAAATATCTACACACATCAACATTAGAGACATTTCGAATAGATTTTCTGTTTTTTTTTTTATTTTGTTTCTCCTTTAATTTCTATTAATAAATAATATCAAACAGTTGTATTTTATTATTATTAATAAAGATGCTTGCCATACCTAGTTTGCAAAATAAATTATTTTTAGTTTTTGTAAAAACAACAAAGTGCTGAATACCCCTAGACAATATTGATGTGGTATTGATAGAAGTGGGTTATTGGCACAAAGTTCAGTCATTGTTCTCACGAGCACGGATACGGCATGGCGACACAATAAGCTTCGGTTTCATGGTGTCTGTGGTTGACCATGTCCGACCTCCCATTGAGATGACATCTGCGTTCGGTCACAGCAGGATTGTTTTAAATAAGCTATCCGGTATGGTTAGGATTTTTTACAAATACCTGTTGACAGTACAATTTCGCAGTAAACTAAACTAAGTTATCCCAAACACGAATGATTTGATAGCGGCATTCCTCACTGGTGCACACTTGGTTTAGGGCGAGTGTGCGCCGATATCTATGCGATATCGGTATGGAAACTAATCATGAATAGGTATATAGATATCGATTTAAATTATAATCATAATTGGTCTGTTAACTCTATGTATAAAACTATTTTTAGTTTTTTTTGTTATAATAAAAAAAAAATCGAACCCGGTACCAAAAAACACAGCGATTCTATCCGACCAAAAACATGTGTGCACTATGCACTAAAACGTAGGTCTCTACCTAACACTTAATGATGTTACACGCGCATGGTTCTGATCGCAAACAATCGGTGTGTTACTATTCGCGCAAGCTAGTTACTTATAGCCATAGATTAATTTATTTGTTTTTTATTGACAGGCTGGTTTATCGAGTATTTGTTTCATATAATAATAAATTCATTCGTCATGATAAATTCTAAACGGCTTTATAACTTGTCAAGTCACATATCCTAGTCTGACATTTTAGAATGTATTTTTTATTTCTGAATTATCATAATGCCCTCTAAAACTTAATTGAGTATGTTAGTTGCTACATATTTTTATGTCAAATTATAATCCTATTTAAGGCTGAACGCATAGCTTCAACTTGGGTCCTTCAAAATACTAGTTTACCTTTACTTAAAAGGCCGGCAGCACATCGGCAACAGTAGGCCTACCACGAGCTCTGTCTGGCTTTGTCTTTGGCTCTAGTTTTGAGTCTGTTTGAGTGCTCACCAGTGTGACGTTTCAACATAGGATTTATTTACAGGCAATCACACAAACTCAAAACCACAACCAGAGACAGAGCCAGACAGAGCTTGTGGTAGGTCTACAGGTTAGGTTAGGGTTGTGGTAGGACATTCCGTCGGTGGCCCGTCTGTCAGTCAGTCATGGTATATAAAAATATTCCTGAATGGTGTTTTTTTGTGTTTTCAGGAACAAAGATGTAAAAACCCCCCCACCGCGCCTCAGAAGATCGAACGAGTGATAACGCTATGTCAAGACGAAATCAAACTCTCTATACTAAGAGGTAAGATAAATTCAATGATGTTTGATGTTTAGGGGTGAAGATTTTCGTTTTTGTGGTCTCTATGGCAAAGACCACCATCGATGTAGGTACTTCTCGCTTGCATATTTTGACCCTTTGAAATATACCCTATCACGTTTTCTATTTAAAAGTTTGCCTAACCGGTGTTTGATAAGTATACTTTCTTAACTTAACTGAGAGCAATTGGATTGTATTGGTATCGGTTTGTTTATTTTTATTTTTTTATTTGATTTATCTGAAGTTCGCGATTTTGGATAAATAAGTTCAGTTTTTTTAGCTTTCAAACTCAAGTGTGCGAGTGAGAAGTTGTTACATGGAGATTTTTATTACGTCGAGCCGAGCGGGATTTAAGCCCGCGACCTTCCCCTTGGTACGGGCCTGTGACTTTTTCACGGAGTCCAGTATCTTAAAATTTTCTGCAATCGCACCTACAGTAATTTAGTCAAATTTTGCACCGAAGGTCACGGTAGATTAAAACAGGTACATAATGAGCAATCATCCAAATAATAACAGCTGAATACACAAGCAGTCCAAACTCGATCAGTGGCGGTCACACGCTGTCAAGGTCGGCGCACGCGCAACGGTGAAAGTGAAGTGGCAGTACTGACTATTGGTATTCTGTGTTGTTACTAGCCATGTAACATTTACACATACGAGCCAAAGTCGATGAAAGGTAGATTATGGTAAATATTTAATTACTGGTTTACAACTTTTACAAATTGACCAAATAAGAACATGTCAACTTTTCTTCTTCTTATCGTGTCACTGGTTCTTTCGAACCAAGTGTGGTGAAAGGATTTTAAGTGCGCCTCGAAGAGGCTTCTTTCGTGCACTACATATTTTGGAACTATTTAGGTTCTACGACATGCCGGTTTCCTCACGATGTTTTTCTACTTTAAATAATAAATAATATTGTGGACAAGTCATATAACACTATCTAACCCCTAACTAAGCAGAGCTTGTGATATGGGAACCAGATCTGACATACGTTTTGTATTCACGAATACATACTTAGAATACAATACCCAGACAGATAATATAAGAGGTGATACCGACAAAGTCTAACTGAAAATATTTTTTTTAATGAAAATAATTGGGACTACTCTGAATTTTTCTATTATAAAATCACTAGAATGGCCCAACTCTTGAAAAGGCCATGTACCATTTTGTTAATTTATACTGTACTGTAAAAAATAGTTTATGCAATAAGGAAATTACTATTTTAAAAGAATATTTTGCAAAAGTTAAATAGGTTTATGTGACCACTTTGCATACGTATTAATTAATTTTTATGCAAATTTACTCGCATCATTCTTACAACTGGGCTAAAATGTTTTACGATTGTATCATGCAATAAAAGTTGGCATGCAACGCCAGGATGTGAATAAGCCGACTAAGCTATCAGAATGGTAGGTGGTGGGCAAGCATATTCCATCCAAAATCCTGTCCCAGGCACTAAAGCGTCCCGCACGTAGGGTTTAAGAAATCAGCAGTTGCCTCTGACACTATCTAGATCATCTACAATAGATGCCTAGATGCTGATAGAAGGCCTGTTTACTTTTATACAACGCCAGTCACCACTGGTCTTTGAGACTTGTTGGCGGGTTCCTGAAATTCCGTAGGTTCATACTAATGAACGGAAATTTTCACGTTTGAAACTTAGGAAGTTGAAAATTTCATCATCGTCATCCACAACCTGATTTAACCCACTACTGGGTATAAGCTTCCCTTAGTTAGTGCCATCTACCTCAATCCTGTGCCAGTCTAATCTATTTCCGCCCCGCAACTTTGACTATATCGTCCATCCATTTCGCTGCAGGACGCCCTTTTTTTCTATAGCCGATTCTTGGCCATCATTTGGCTGTTCTCCTACTCAACCTGGTTAAAAACTTAGGCCTAGGTTTTTTATCACCAGCATACTACGAGTAATACTTGGGTCCTAAGTCACTAACGAGCATGAGATAACAATAAAACCAGACAAATTCGTGCAATTAAAATCGCCTAAAAAATATACATGGTTTTTATAAGTAAATCGTGAAATATCAATTGTATTAACTATTGATTACGTCTTAGAGCTTCTTCAGCGGAATATTACGTAAGAAGGTTTCAAAATATACGTTCACCGACTAGTCTAACCTTGCAACGAATTATTGGATGCCTGAGAAGCTAGGAAGTCGATAGAACCTTGGTTTTTATCTGAATCTATATTGAATTTATTATCCAACAGGTAATAAATAAAATGCAGCGTTTCTCAGTAGCCAAAAGACCCATGTTAAAACACAAGGAACAAACAATTAATCAAATATTTCGGTCTCGTAGTCGGAATCCAACCAGTCCTTTTGAATTTCTGCTCTGAAGAGATCTTGGCATTTATTTTCATGTCAAGTACCTATACAAGTCTCGCCAGTGCACATCTGGGAGATCTGCATTGGCGATGGCGATCGGTTTCAGCATAGAATTTTGCATCAATCCGCACATACTGCCGCGAACCTTGGCTGTGCGATATAAATATTGTGGTTAATCCACACAATATCTAGCCCCAAATTAAGCAGAACTTATGCTATGAGAAACAGACAGCTGATACACAATACAGAGAACTGCGACAACCATACAAATATTGATTCTCGGTGGGGATCGAACCCACAGAAGGCAGAGCTACTACCAACTGAGCTGAGATGCTAGTTAAAAAATATTTATCAACGTTCGCCATCGCAGGTGATCTAGATGTGCATAATGCTAGTTCCAAAGTAGCATGACGCAAGGGAACTGTAAACTATTGAAAAATCCGCTAAACGCGTGAGGTGGCGACCTCGATGCATATTAACAATAAGGAGTTGGCACATAAGCAGCGTTCACTATGGAAGATCTACCTAGCTAAGCTAACTATTATTTGTTTATACTGACCTACACCTATTTGTCAAGAAGCTGTCTTTGGGAAAATTACCAAAATACCATGAATCAACGATGTAGAGGTGTTTTAGAAAAAAAAAAAAAAGTAGTTAAACTTTTCTTAGAATAAACAACAGTTATAAACAATAAATACACCTGTAAAGAAAAACAGTTTTATTGTGATTCATGAAAGGGGTTTTTTGATGTTTTTCTTAACATAGATTTTTATTATTATTTAACAATATTTTCGCGTTGGAACGAAGTATGAAATTAAGAAGAAAAATGTAAAATTTAAATTTAAATTTTGCTACAATATTTATTTTATTTATCAAAAACATTACAAGCTAACAGGCTAGTACATTTTTTCCAATTATCCATGTTTTACTATAACTTTCTTTTTTATTTTATTATTTTCACCAAGTTGCATACAACTTTAGGCTATGTAGGCTTCTTGTTTATACCTAAAAGGAAGGTTGACTCTTAACTGTATTATCTGAGATCACTTCTGACTCACGTAAAACACTGCGGAACACCTCGCAAATAATTAACTATTTCTTACAAAAATAGCTCATGAACACTACTCAGTTATTTAAAAATTCTGGGATACCCATTATTTAAATAAATATTATAGACAATCCACACAACACTATCGAGCCCCAAACTAAGCAGAGCTTGTAATATGGGAACCAGATAGCTGATATAATACTTATACACCTTTTTTTTGTAAATGCATACTTAGAATACAATATAACACCCAGACAGAGAACAAACATCTGTTCACCACACAAATATTTGTTCTCGGTGGGGATCAAACCCACGACCTACGGCTCAGAAGGCAAAGCTACTACCAACTAAGCTGAGAGGCCAGTTCATCTCATCCATCCAGTATTAAATAAATAGAGCTGCTGCTTACTTCCTCCGAAAATCATTACGTATGACACATACATATAATGGGGTCATGAGTTTGAGACAAGATTTTTCTCATTGTACAAATCATGTAATAAAGCTGCTTTTTCTAATTCGATTTGTTTTTGTCTTTTCTAATTATTATCCTAATAAAATGAATCAAAATAAAACAAATTCAATTAAAAAAGTTACCTCTATACGTTATTTGTTCATGATAAGTATTTAAAATTAAGTTGCAAACATTTCCTCATACAAAAGACGTCAACGCGCTTTGCATTGCAGCGTACGTTCACCGAATTTGTGAAATCACGATTTTTAATTAAATAACCTCAATTTAGAACATATAATTTACATTTTTTCAAGTCTGTTACCAAATTTAAAAAACCTATCAAGCTGTGTACCAAATTGCCCCCAATATGGGACGTTGGGTCCAATCACCTCCCATTATCAAGTACCTATTACGCTGCAATTAGTTCTTTAATAACTCTTAATTTACCCCAATTAATCCCTTTAAGCGTTCCTTCACAAAATGAATGTAAAAGAACCGTATGGAAGCTTTTTGTTTATTTTGCAATCATGTGTGAAAGGTAGGTATTGAATTCGACCAAGGCAGGGAAGTCTGTAAAAATTTTAATAACTAGTGTAATGTATCTAGTCACAAATTAAACCAATGTATATAATTATAGCCCGGCTTATAATTAATAAAAAACTTGTTGACCTACATTGAATAAATAAGTTCGTTATCTAAATATTTTAATGTCTCTCAAACTGCTTTTGGTTTTTGCTGACTATTTGCGACTTTTTGACTATGGACTATTCGGTGCTGTTTATACAAATAGTCTGATTATAAACCGAAATGGTCTTAACATCAGGTGATGGGATATAATATGCTTGTGTCAGCTAGTTCTATAAAAAAGAATACTTAACAAGAAAGTATGTTTGGGCGACCAAAAAAAAACTTGTAGGACAAGCTCTATCTGGCTTTGCCTCTGTCTCTGGTTTTGAGTCTGTGTGAGTGCTCACTTGTGTATTATACTGTGTGTGTGACGTTTCGACGTAGGATTTATTTTGTCAACACTCACACAGACTCAAAACCAGAGACAGAGACAGAGCTTGTGGTAGGCCTACTGATTTGGCTATTCGATTATAACCGACATTTGTAATACAACATCACTTGTGGTATTATGTCGAAATAAAGACCATTTTGAAAACTGATTACATGTCTAACCATAGCCAAAGCGCAAGCATTTCCAATGACCCATATACCTTGCGTCATCCTTGCATAAGCCGACACTGCAACGGTATGCGCATCGCATGCTCACTCGGCTATTACCAGCTGTTTTACGAAATTATTTCAAGGAATAATCAATATCTTGTTTACAATTTCAATCAGAATTAAGTTACTTACATCCATACTACGCTTATTAGTGAGTTAAAGTGGCAATGGACAGGTCATATAGCCCGAAGAACCAACAACCGATAGGGAGTAAAGGTTCTCGAATGGCGATCACGAACCGGAAGACGAAGCGTAGGGCATACACCCACCAGATTGACCGACGACATTGTTAAGATCGCGGGAAGTCGATGGAAAGAAAGGACTCAGAATCGTTTTTCCTGGAAATGTGTAGGGAAGGCCTTTGTACAGTAGTGGACTTATTCAGGCTGATAATGATGATGATGGCAAGTCTTTTGAGGTGGCGGCTGTAGGTCTTTGGAATGCGCTCCCTATTGACATCAAAAAGACTCCCAATAAGTCAGCTTTTAAGCGTCTGGTTTATGAGCATTTCCTGAAGCAGATCTCATCGGATCTTAACTAATAAGTATTGTACCATGTTGTTAATTTTAATATATAAGCTTTCCTTTTTTTTATGTAAGCACGCCAACGCCATTCCTACCTCTAAGGTTGGCAGGTAGAAAATGCTTAAAGCATTAAGCCCACTTTTTGTACATAGCATGAAGTTTTTGTGCAATAAAGAGTTAAATAAAAATGATAGCCATATTTATCAAGGCACCTAGGTACTGCGCACACTTAGAGCCTGCGCACACCTAGTTCGCTGGCGGTAGCGATCAGTGAAACGCTGTCAAATATCGCTGTCAGATTAGCTAGAAGTTAGCCCTGTCACTGTTCGTGTCAACTATCGCTGTCATACTTGACAGCGTTTCAGCTGATCGCCATCGCCATCGTCTAGATGTGCGCAGGCTTTAAGAGAAGAGATACGTTAGAGAGACACAAGAAGAGATGGCAATAGTTTAAGCATTTTAAAACGCTTTTGATTAGCCTCACCACCATACACATAAACACAGCACAAACAGAGTAACAATAAGATTTTATAAGAACAATTAGAAAGTAGGTGAAGAAAACAGTAAAGAACAAACATAAAATAACTAATAATGGTGCGCAAATCAGTCATAGGTATAAGTAAGGCCCTTAGATTTTAGACAGTTTGGCGACTGTCTTCTACTTACTTGTTGGTAGAGCACGTGTCCTTGAGTGGCAGTTACTAGACTACTGGTACTAATATTACCGAGTTATTTGGTCATGCATGACACTGTATTATGAAGTCTTAGAACGATTGAATTCAATACCATAGGTTCAATGAATTTGATATACATATACCTTATGATTTCGTTATTTTGTTAATAATTGTAGATAATAAAATGCAATAAATAATAAATTCATATATTTTTATGTTATTGTATTATGTAATCCAAATAAGCTACTGCTTTTTTGACGTTTGAAAAACAGCTTGGTGATGAATTGACTTAAATGAAAGTCAAATAATCTATATAATTATATAAAAGAAAGTCGTGTTAGTTACACTATTTATAACTCAACGCCTGCACCGATTTGGTATAAAATAGGTTCTCTAAAATTATTAATTAGGTAATAAATAAAAAAAATAAGTTAATTAATTAGTTTTGGACCAGCGGTCTGCTGCAAGTCTCATCTTTTCTCGATACAATAGAGAGAGAGGCACACCAGGCGAAACGAAAACAACATGTCGTTACGAAATGTTGTAAATGAATTGGGGTGAAGTGGGACTTGCTCTTCCGGAGACGGACATAGAATACTTTTTATCCCGAAAAAGTAACGAGAACGGGACGAGAGGTGGACGCGGGTGGACGCTTGTAATGCATATTTCCAAATTCCAAACAAATTAACCAATAAGGGAAACTTGCGTTTGAATAGGCGATTCGCTTCCTTCGCTTGTAATCGGAAGTTGTTTAATTATTGATAATTACTCAATGAATATTTTATTGTACCTACTGCAGTTATTATTCAAGGCAATCAACTTCACAGCACTTAGACTTGTGTTTTGGGACATATTGTTACTTGTTCTGTCATAGCCCGTAGTAATGACCATCCGATTGACAAAACCATAGCTGTGTGTTCTTTATCGAACTTTGGAACTTTTAAAACGTAAGGAACACAACCCGGAATGTCGTAAAACGTAAATTCGAAAACAATTGTGTCAAGTGCACTAAAGGAGCCTCTTTGAGGCACACTTAACAAGACAATTTAAAAAGAAACTGTATGTGTGGCTAGCTAATAAGGGCTTTTATAGAGGTAGTATTAGAGAGCTGTTTGAGTAAGGTTAATTAATTATTTCTCGACTATTATTTGACTTTATTTTAAATTGTATTAATTAACTTTATCTTAATTTATTTTTAATAATATGTAACCTTTTGCAAGTTGGTCTCCGGTGAATTATGTGAGCCAGATTTATTCCTTTAACACCACCGTATACCATACCTCATGCAAATAAAGATATTTCATTCCATTTCATTTCATTTCATTAAAATGCTTTCACCACATTGGCACTGGTTTAAAGAAACATTGATACGATAAAAAGACTGTGTCTCAAAAGTGCGCGTGCTCAAAACACACTTGGTCTGACTTGGTTTAACTAGATCTCCCTATATCTTTATGGTTCCATGGCACCTACCACTTTTTTCTGATCCTTTTTGAAGCAAGTGAATCATAAATCTATACTCCTTTTACGATTTCAATAAACTCAACATTCCTGCTACCTATCGTATTTCAATGCAGATCGGATACCTTGTTAAATTTGTTTCAGTATGTTATAATTACACATGCCAGTGGTTTAATATATGTTATGCTATTTCTAAAATAACAAGCACTTATAGCAACACTTATGCTCAGTCAATGCTTAGTTATTATTTATTAATTGAATATTATTTTGTGAAAAAAGTTTACGCAAAAGAACGATGTTGATCTGTGTTCACCACACAAATATAATTATGCTCTCGGTGGGGATCGAACCCTTCAGCGCAGATAGCAGAGCTAATACCAACTGAAAACTACAGGAACCAAGCCGTAGTTTGTTGCCTGTTCTTCTAGAATTGGTCGCGTGGAACTGGCACCTAGAGCCACCTAGCTTTAAGAAGTTTCAAAGCGATCCTTGTGATAATGTTTATTGAATACATTTTTGACTGATTTTTGAGCTATGAGGGCAGTAGAATGTAAAAATGACTTAGGCCCGTATTCCGAAACAGCGCTTGTGTCAGAGTCGAGCCTCAAACACAGATTTTTGACACTTTTCAATGGAGAACTGTCATAAAATCTATGTTTGAGGCTCGACTCAGACACAAGCGCTGTTCAATAAACATTATCACAAGGATCACTTAAAAACAGTAATGACGACCAAATTAACACCATTTCAGCTTCAGATTCTCCTTTTGTTTGTTGATCACTAAAGGCTCAACTAGCTAAAAAAGTATGTTGCTATCTCTTATCGTTGTCATGAAAGTGAGAGTGACATGTAAGTTTACTTTATACAGGGTTATTCATAATTAGCTGCAAATACTCAGGAATTAGGTTCAACAAATAAAATAAAACATATTTATGAAATGATTTTTTTTTTAGTTTTGATTTAAGTTTTTGTATCAAAATTTTATTATTATTATTTTTTTTACGGCTATTGCATAATGATTGCAATGGAGAACAGGACGATGACCCACCCAGGCGGTGACTGAACGCAGAGTGTCGCTCACGGCGCGCGGGCGCGTGTCAAAGGTCAAAATAGGTCAGGTGCCAATGATTCCAAAGGATATTCTTTTTCGATTTTCTCGGGATTTTCATAACAAAACTTAAAAAAAATCATTTCATAAATATTTTTTATTTTATTTGTTGAACCTAATTCCTGAGTATTTGCAGCTAATTATGAATAACCCTGTATAAAGTCACAATAAAAAAGCCGGGGTTATGAATAATTTGTAATTTCTAATGTGTTAATTCTCTGGTTTCCAGAGGCCCTGGACGTGATAAAGGAAGAGCACACGATGCCAGCGCAGAGGAAACGGAACAAGAGGGAGGTCCCCTTCTCGCACGATGAGAAGAGAATCGCTGGGGTAAGTTATATCAATTGATTTTTGATAATTCTTGAGTAGACGACAGATTTATGTATCTCGTTCTGTTATAATAAATGATTATCGTAGAAAAAATGGCTCTAATGTCGTAAAATGTATTAACAGCTAGTTTATTATTTATATTTTCAATTTTCAGCCCACTTCCACTCCAAATAATTATAGCAATGCCATAAACTTAAAGGCCTATAATGTATTCACTATTTTAAAACTTAAGACCAGTCTTCTTCTTCTTATTGTGTCACTGATTCTTTAAAACCAAGTGTGGTGTAAGGATTTTGAGTGCGCCTCAACGAGAGGCTCCTTTCGTGCACTTGACACATATTTTCGAACTTGTTAAGGAACATAATCATTGCAATAAACAATATGAGCATGAGTACGTTCTGTTATTCTCAGTTCTCTCAGAAGATATTTCATTTATGAGAAGCTATAGGCAAACCAAGTTTAACAAAAAAGAGTTAGACAAAGTTAAAATAAAATGTATTAAACTATGACTTTGTGTTTTCCAGTGTCTACTGCAGTGCGTCTATAGGAAAGTGAAAGCAGTAAGTACCCGTAGATACTATCTTAACAAACGTAGTTAGTGCCACGCCGATCCACTTGTGGATAAACCTTTTTTCTTATTTAATTCACTTTCTGTTTTATGCGTCCGTACGAATTTTAGCTTGGAGTCTTTCGTGCTCTGGACGGCACGATATTAAAACATGACGGAAGCCTTGGGGTCGTCTAAAATATACGCCAGTAAAGTTGAATACATGTATACAAAACTTAGTTACTAGTTTAAAAGTTCTAAAAGTATTTTAGCTGCGTGTTGCTGTAAGATATGTAAGGTATACGACCTAAGAAACCTTATTATCCTCTCAGTAGTGCTAGTAATTTAATGGGGTAATAAACCTAGATATATTTTGAATATAAGTGCTGTTAAATTTATATGAATAAGTACTGCGAACGTGGTTTTATAGACGCGAGTACTTCTGTGGGCATAAAATATAAACGATGAAATAAAATTTATATCGAAAAAAAGAATTGGTAGATCGTGAAATCCTTGACGGTCCCTAGAACTAATAAATTAAATACCGCTTTGGACAATACACGGCGAAATAAAACACACTATGCCATGTTCGACTGAGTTTTATGATAGCTATATTTCTGGACAGGCGGATTTTTGAAGCAGTCTTATAATAACTACTATAGGCTTATAGTACGGCTCTTTATGCACATCAAAGGCTTTATGCAAAATAAGCCTTCGTACTCTTGTCCGCTGTTTATTACTCCAGCTGAAGAATAAAACTATCAGTATGAACTTTGATCGTTGTATACATTGTTGGAATAATTATAGTTTAAAAACTAAAAAATCACGCTTTTATAACTAATTGAACTAAAAAGTTAAAAATAAAACTGTAATAATCAATTGTCAAATTTATATTATTGTACAAAAAAAGCGTAACTAATTAGTTAGAAAAGCATGATTTTTTAGTTTTTTAAACTATATTTTTTTTTAATTTTTAGTTTATTATTTTTCATATTATTGCATTGTCATCGACCTTTGATAGGTGTGCAAAGTTTGAATCAAATCTGATCGTTCAAAGTAGAAAAAAATCGAGCTCAAAGGGGTTACCCCTTTGAGCTACAAACAAACATATAAGCAAACTGACATACAGGTGAAGCTAATAAAAGCGTTATAAAAATAGCTCATTTCATTCGTTGCACTCAGATTGATCGTGGTCGTCTTGAACTAATATTTACATAATTTCGTTTTATCAAAAGGCTGTTTCACGCCCTTGTTTTAATTGGACAATAATCTCTCATTTTGCTGACCACAATTAATAATAATTAACTAAAAATCAAGCTTATAAATTGTAAAAAAAACACTGAATGTTGAAATTAAATTCAATATTAAAAGTATTTAATATGTTTTAGCTCTAAAATAAAGTAATATATTTTATTTACAACAGAATATACATTATTTACAAAAACTATTACTAAACAACATGAAATACCTAATTAAAAAGAAAAAATAAAAATTACTTTTTATAAGAAACTAGAAAATTTTATATGAACTCTGTTTTCCACCTGTAGGTATTACAGGTAGAAAACAGAGTTCAGATCACCGACCGCAGGCAATGTGCCCAAAAGGCTGGCAACGTTACCTCTTTGAATAGCTAAGCTAATTCTTTGCCCTAGGTAAGCGCCAGCCCTTTGGTCACCAGTCTCAACCACCAGCCTCTTGGATAATTCTTCGAAATAACATAAAAAAAATAAAATAACAGTTCACTCTTTGGTATCTATCGGACAGATAGATTTCTCTATCCGTTTATGTATTCCTGTTCATTTAAGGAAAAAAACCTCAGATAGCGAATGCTGCTATTCATCGTTTGCTGCATATGCGCTGGTCATAAATAGGGCATCAAATTTTTCCTTTTCCAATTTACGATCCCGCGCGTTTATAGTTAACAAATTGGAGCAATACGCTCGTGACAGGCCAATAAAACTTTAAAACTTGGTTTGAGATGAATTGCACCTTATCCTTTTCATTGGAACTGGCCTTGTCGATAAAATAAATATAAAACACTTAAATAGCAACAGCAATTAAGTTAGTAAGTTCAAGTTAGTCGGCCTTCGTCATGGCTTTAACGACTTCGTCCTCCGAAGCACCGATGACACCACTAGTGGTCACCCATCCAAAAGATATCCGCACAGAACGTTTCAGCTCTCGATTATTTAAGAACGTTCGAGCAACCTACGCCAAGAGTAGTTCTAATAATAAACGCAGATATATGTATGTATTAGAAAAATGTAATAAATGAATTACGGCGTGACTTTGCCGAATTCCATTGTTAAACATAAATTAACTTAAACTAATCCGCTAAGTGCAGAGTGAAAATATAGAGTGTCTAATACACCTTATTTCACTTTACAGGATTTGCGGGTACCACGTAGGGTTTAAGTCTACAAAAAGTTAACTTATATTAGCGGATTAGTAAAATATATTTGTTCTAACTAATTTATGATTAGAAAATGTATCTTGACAAAGACCTACATGTGCTTATACTGTCAGTAGACAATTGTTCATTTCTCTCGTTAGGTTTTCAAAGAAACAGAGCAACAAATTGACACAGTTCACAAACAAGAGAGTGCGATCGACCTAATCTATAGATTCGATTCAATTGTTGATTTCTAAAGACATGCGTTCAAATTGACTTTACAATGCCCAGTACTAAAAATTCCATTGATACACGTAGTGAGTAGTTTTTTAAGTACCCAAAGAAACTAGATTAATTTATTGTAGATTAGTATCTGTCCAAGGGTTTCATTTCAAGCATATTCCTTCTGCAAGGTTGAAATAATGATCAATGATTCTAGTGAAAAAAAAGATTCTCTAATTATTTTGGCGATGGATTTACATCGTTTTCTTCACTCAAGTCGATGAAAAACGTAATCAACTTCTCGCTTCCCCACTTTGACGTTTTGAAACATTTTAAATCACTGAACTAGTTTATGAAGAATCACGATTATAACACGCATTCCTACTTAAAAGTTTGCTGATATTTAAAAGTAGGAAAACGTGTTAGGATTCTAATTATTTGATTGCTAAACTAGAATGTTGCTCGTGATTTTTAATATTTTTTGGGGAGCGAAAATCTCATCTACGGCGACCCCTTATGTTTCATTTATTATTCTGTCGTAGGTTGATGGCTATGGGTTCCCAACTCTGGAAGGCCTGGTTGGTCTGTACTCCGACGGAGTGAACGAGCGCGGCTACTTCATGGCAGTACTCGAAGCTTCCAGAGAGTGCCTCATGAGGAACCATGATAAATTCTCCAGGACTGTTCCTATGGGTAAGTATATAGGCACGTAAAGTTACGCGTAGTTCTATGATGTATCCTTGTGTACAATATAGTTTTATCTATCTACTACTGAGAGCACTGGTGTTAGAAGGCACAAAATAAAAAAAAAGCAGCTCAACATCATTTTTGAAGACCTATTCATAGATGAGACCCATGTTTTTGTATTTGTGTACATATTTACCATTTGGATTATTATTTATTTATTATCACTGTTATTTATTAGTTTTTTAGACAGTTGTATTGTCAAAATTTAGTCTATTTATTTCATTAACGATTGTAAAATTGTAATAAAATAAATAAACTGAAACTACTACTGGTGTGCTATTGTAGATGATATATACGTCAGGGGCAGGGTATTTACGCCCCTACTTACTAACGATAGTCATATAGTGCCTGAGATAGGGTTTGAAATGGAAAAGAAAAGGCTTGCCCAGCACATAAACCATCCTTACAGCTTAGTCGGTCTAATCCACGGGAAAGACATGGTCAATACGTGCGGAGCTTACTAAGCCGCGGATTTAAACATAGACATAGGCATTCATTTATTTACTGCTTCAGCAAACATAATACACACTTTAAAATAAGAAATAAAAACAAAGAAAGATAAGACGATATTACAAAAAGTACTAAAGAAAAATGACATAGAAAAAAAAGTACAGTGGTAACAACATACTAAAAACAACAAAAAGAGATCAGTGTATGTGTGCCACTGCAACAAATCGGCTCTAGCTTAGCGTACTCACGGTGTTTTCCTTCACCGTTGTATACATATATTTTTCGAACAGAAAAATCCATAGGCACACTGGATTCGAACGCGTGACCGCAGTTTTGGAAGGTTACTGCCACTAGACCACCAGTGCTGTCGAATTGAAAATAATTGAACCATTTTTATTTCCACAGATAACGGCCGTAACTGCGACATTTCCTTCGATATTTTCGAGTGTATTTCCGACCGGATTGGAGAATACTGCGGTACTTCAGGACTTTAGATCAAATAGATTTATAATTAATAAGCTTAGTTACTAAGTAACCTTGAAGATAAGGACCAAACCACCCCATTGTATGATTTTTAGCACACAGTTTTAACTATTAACTGATTTAAACAAAGATTTTGTGTATTGTTAAAGGTTTTTGACGTGACAACGTCTTTTAATTCGATGAAGCTGGCTGCACGCACGAAAAAACATGACTCATGCGGCGTTACCTCACTCTGAGGCGTTCCATTTAAGGCTTGAAGTGCAAGCGAGAGCGCGGAACGACCGACAAAGAGACACAATCGGCCTCCGTGTTCGGCAGCGTGCTATATCTGTGTATTTTCTGTTGACGTTGTCACGATCAACTATCGTCAGTTCAGACCAACTTTACAGACAACCGATTTTTTTTAGTGAAAATTTTGTTCCATAAAATTTTGATGGGGTTTAAGTTAGGTTACACTAATATTCAGAAATGAATATTTGAATTAAAATGAATAAGTTACCGTGACGTTACCGTTTTTGAGGATTTTGTGCAATATGTTTTAATATAGAGCTTTGTCCATCGTACTTATTCATTATCAATCTTATAAACCTATTGTACAGTCAGCGTCAAAATTGGATTGATTTTCCTTGTTTTAAAAGTTCAAATATTACATAAACCAGCTCACTTTAGATTGAAGCTTTGGGTTTATTTTAGATCAAGAAAATAATTGATCTTCGGTATTTGAGACGTAATCTGAAAAAAATACTTAAGTAGTCTACATCTGTACCACAAGCTCTGTCTGGCTCTGTCTCTGGTTTTGAGTCTGTGTGAGTGTTGACTAAATAAATCCTACGTCGAAACGTCACACATATACTGGTGAGCACTCACACAGACTCCAAGCCAGAGCCAGACAGAGCTTGTGGTAGACCTACTGAACGATGCGTGATATATCAAAATTTTGAACTTTTTGCGGTTCATCATTTTGCGAAAACAGCTTTTTATTCAACCCGTTTCTCTTTAACAGTTACCGCACATCGCTACGATTGCAAATTATTTCTTAAATGTATATAAATTTAGTTTAATTAAGTGATATAATTAAACTAACTAAAAATTGTGATGCTCATTTACTAATAAGATTTAGGAATTTATGAATTCGTTTAATATTACAGTCGAAACCGATTATAACGACATCGTTTACAACGACCGATCGGTTATAACAGCCAGATTGTAAGGTCCCGCCCGAATCTCTAGTAAACTATTCAGCAAACATACCGCCTATAACAACACCGGATACTGCGACATATCGCTTACAACGACGAAACTTCATCTATATTCATCGACTATAACGACCAACCGGCTAACGGCTTCTTGTCAAAGCAAAACAAAACAATACGGATGATTTTAAATCTTATTGATAAGCATTGAAGGAATATTTTTGCATATTATTACCTACGCACTTTCTCCCACCTCATCCGAACATCTTCCCGGCCATTTGACCTTGCCTTTTTTACACCAATTGTTTAGTGCGCTAAATGACTGCGTGAGTGACAGCTTGATTCATAGTGCTGGTTTTGATTAGACCGTGCATGCATGCGTTATTATGTCGCAAAATAAGAGAAAAGTTTTTTCTATTGAAGAAAAATCTCATGTCATAAGGAGATTAGAATGGCGAGTCTAATAACTATATCAACGATTTGGAAGAATAGAGATAAAATAAAAGTTATTTTCGAAAACAACTCCTTAAAATATGTATGTAAATAAGTGTATTGCTTATAACGACTATCGGATATAACGTCGGCAACTATACGGTCCCTTCAATGTCGCTATATCCGGTTTTGACTGTATATACTTTTATGAAAATGTATGTGATTAACGTATCCAAATTAGCTAATTCTATGAACTGATAGATTAATATTAGATTAAGCCATCCTGCTTTGTATAATATAAATAAT
The DNA here is from genome assembly GCA_947578465.1 of Thera obeliscata. Classification (NCBI taxonomy): domain Eukaryota; kingdom Metazoa; phylum Arthropoda; class Insecta; order Lepidoptera; family Geometridae; genus Thera; species Thera obeliscata. The sequence goes on along the minus strand of OX387912.1, from coordinate 11,573,123 downwards.
TTCAAAACATTGTAGCTTTTGTATTTTATTCCTATATGTGTTACAAAATACCCCGTAAAAATATGATTAATTATCAAAGCCAAAACTCTAGTAAGCTGTCATGTCAGGGAACCAGATTATTTAAAAGAAAGGCCTCCTAGTCTTTAACATTATTTTCTATTTTTCATTCATAAATATGTGATTTAAAAAATAGGTATAATAATAATGTGAATGGACTCGCTATTAAGTTTGTAGCAACCTGTATGCCGCCGAATGATGGCTATAATAATATTGTAATAAAATTAAAATAGAATTGTTTGAAAAAAGGTGTGTACTTATGAATATATTTCCAATTATTAGGTATGGTCGCGTATCAGCTGAAAGTCGCAGAACGAGTTTCACTGATATAATTTGATTAATCAAGGTCACCCACATAAATTCAAGTTCAAAAATGTATAGAATTGAACCCAAAGTAAAAACATAAATTTAAATTCAAAAATATTACAATCAATAAAACCGCAAGAATCACTCTGAAGCGTCTTAAAGCTAGGTATACAATACATAGCTCTCAAAGCTAAAGTAGCAATGGGTAAGCCAGGCTCTTTGAACATAAAGCTTGTAGAAAATAAACAGAAATAGAGCTCTCTTCACAGGCTTGTCCTTAGGTAGCATAATAAGGTAAGAAGCTACACTAAAGAAAGAAAGAAAACGTATTTATTTGCAGACACTCAATAGTTTAAGGAACACGCTATACATGAATAGGTAACAAGGAACAAAGAGCCAAGAGCTGCAAAACGGTCCCTGACTCAGCGTGCAGTTGGTTGGCTAGCAACTAACGCTGGTCTTCCGTCAGGGCCACATTAATGGGATTCTAATGGAACACCAATACAGAGACGAACTTTCTTTGCCGAAAGAAAAGGTTGTTCTTTAGTTTTTTTAATTTTTTACTTTATACACCCAGGATCCTATAGAAAACGACTGAGCAATATCAATGACTGAGCAAGATAACTGAACGCCTACAATTCTTTACTTAGCTTGCTCGTATGTATCTACTTTAGGCGTTTTCAGTTTGATCCCTGTAGCGTGACCAATCGTGTTTCTAGCATGGGTGTTTTAATTACTAAGGGTTTGGCCACCAAAAACCATCGTCGTGGCAGAAGAAATTAGATTTCAATGATGTCTCTACACGGTCAACAATCCAAATCGTGATCGCGCAGAACGTTTATAAACTTAGTTGATCGGTCTGGAATTATCAAGCAAATGAACGTTTCATGTAGTAATTGTGTCTTGATTCTGATGCCCACACGTAACATGATCAGTAACGACCGTAAAATGTCGACGAGGAAAGATCTCTTAGGGATGAGGCAGTCGAAATCATAGTGATGAGGTTTTCGGAGGGCCAAAAAGTTGCTGAGAACAGAAAAGGAAAGATGATTGACCATCTTGTACGACATGACAGCTTTATCAGTAGAAAAGGATGACCAAGAATAAGCTACATGACCCAAATAAAACTGAAGATCGCCGTCATGTCGTTTATGTAGGCCAAGGAGGTTGCCCTCAACAGAAACACCTGGAGAAAAATGCATACCTATGTATATGTAACGCCGACAAGAGCATTGCTCATAAATAAGAAGAGCACCTAATCATCAAATTAACTAGAAGATTGATCTGGCCTTTGAAGAATTTCGTTATTCTGATGTGAATTACCAAATTTATGATAGCCTGCTGCCTGAATTTCCATAACAGGTAGGTACACAAGGTTTAAGCTATCAGATTCAAATTAAAAACATTTAAACTAAAGGTAGGTTACTACAATAGACAGTCCCACGATTTTTTGCTTCCTGTTTCAATAAATTCGAGCTTTATCACAATTGCGGGAAAATCATACGGATTGTTATTTATGTAAGATCTCTATGAATTGAATACAATCAAATGTGCAATACTCCGAGTTGGTATAATATTTTAAAATTGAGAGGAAAATAAAAATTGAATTGATCTACGATGGTGGGACGATCTCGACGTTCACTGGAAAGATTGCTGGAGAACGGAATGAACGTTTTGGGGGAGATCTTTACCTAACCTATTGTGCCCAGCAGTAGGACACAAAATATCTATAAATCAAGCAACGATCTTAGGCTCAGAAGGCGAGGTCGTTTCTGCACTTATAGCCTATTATCTAATTTTGTCTAGACCTTACCTCATTTTCAGCAAATACGCTTTTCTCGCTAGGACGTACCCGAACCTATTAGTAGCTGTGTGAGACTCTGACAGTAAGTTAAAACAGAAATTAAAATAAGGTTTTTCAAAACAAAACAAAAGCAATCTAGAACTTACTGAACACTAATCGACCAGAGTATTATTTTAACTTAATTTCATATTAGGTAAATAAAATACTGTAAGACATTTCACATACACTTTTAAACTTTATTTTATCAAAATCATATTTTTAAAACAGAACAATTCCAACCAAAATATTAGGTCTCATCAACTTAGGGAAAACCTATTTTTGTGGTAATTATAATTAAGTAATAAACAGGCAAAGGTGAACCTTATCTCGTCTAAACAATTGAATGTAAGCAAACGGATTTGACAGAGGTCGTGGGACAGACGGACACTAATTGTCCGATTATGATCATCAATTTTGTTCGAGCTTTGTATTTTTGTGTTTTTATAACTAGGAAGCATACTATGTACCTATCACACCGTGTTGATGACTTTGATCATGGTGAAATTTAGATTGTGGTGCTTGAAACCTAAAATAAATCAATTCATAATTTATAATTATTTGTTGCACACAGAGACATTTACAAATAAGTGATAAGATAACACAGGAAATGTACATAGGCGAGCTTAACCCTAAAAATAGTTTTCTTCCAGCAAACCTAGCTAGCTATATAGCTAAGAGAGAGCTAAAAGTAAAATGAGTATTGAACAAAATTATATGGAAGAAACGGGTATTTATCGCGATAATAAAGGTAATCCCGATAAATACCCGTTTCTTTCATGAAATGTGCACAACGATTGCGTTGATTGAAAAATTGCTATAGCATTGAGCAACTTTCTAAATGAAATTTTTCTAATTCTAAAATACATAAATAAATAAATAATATCAATAAAAATAATGTTTTGACAATGATGGAAAGAGACCAAGACACGGAAAGGGATGAAAATAATTCAAAATACTCCTCTTTTTCTTGTTGTGTCACTTGTTCTTTTGAACCAGTGTGGTGAAAGGATTTTAAGTGCGCATTCTAATGAAGTATTCATATTCGTTATTTGTGAAAAAAAATGATGTCTCGCCGGAAACACAGCGTCTCGCTTCTTTTACTTTACTTTTCAATCTGAAGATAAATTTATCTGAAGGCCTGCGAACACCTAGGCCGCTGGCGAACGCGTTCAGTGAAACGCTGTCAAATTTGACAGCGATATTTGACAGCGTTTCATTGATCGCGGTCGCCAGCGGCCTAGGTGTGCGCAGGCCTTAAAACAAGGAATGTCATTTTTAATTTGGTGTTATTCCGTTGATAATCTACAATTACCGCACGAAAACAGTGTTGTGTTAGTGCACGAAAGGAGCGTTTATGAGGCGCACCTAAAACCCTTTCACCACACTTGGTTCGAAAGAACCAGTGACACGATAAGAAGAAGAACCGCAGCAGTTCTGACCCTTGTACCCCAGATATTGAATCAAACGCACACGGGTCAGTGGTATCAATCCTGCGCGCGCGCCGTGAAGATGTATGAGATGCCCTTCGCCCGTCCCATTGTTAGCCCTCCGATCTATGTCCTTCCCTTTCGAGAGGTTTTTTACCAGCTTTTGTTATGGAGTTCAAATACTTAATACAAGTATGAACGAGGCGTATCTGTCAAGGAAACCAGAAAATAAAGAAAGCGAAGGCAGACTGACCAAAAACATACTGGCATGTATTCTAGTTATACCTACTTATCTCTTATCGAATGGAATAATAGGAGACTAGACTCATTCAGTATATTTATTGCCTTATTATGTATGTAAATTTAACAGTGTCAGATCTTAAAACTAGTTTTTGAATCAATACATAAATAAGCCCTGTAAGGCTTCGCTAGCTTCGCCCGTTTCAGGCCATAAACTAAACTTATTCGTTGTTTTGACTTAGTAGGAAAACAAAAATATCTTGAGGCTAGAAAAAGTTTGGGTCCAGTCCAAACTTTTTTCTAACTTTTTCTTTTTCACACTTTTAACTAAATATTCTCCACCTTTATAAGTTTTATAAATGGCTATTCCTGATTTCTAACAAATATTCCTCTATCAGTCAATTAACATAATAGGCCGTAAAGTCTGTCGCCATCTCTATTTGTTGGCATGAAAGTGACAATTGAAGAGAGCCGTCGGTAACGTGGTGACTATAGTCAGCATAAGATGATTTTATTTCACTATTATTAGAAACTTCTACTTTGGTTATACGAGTATCTTATAGTAGTCCACCAAAGGGTTGCGAAAAAAGGTCCAGTCCACCGATGTGGTAACATTTTAACATTGAATAGGTAAAGTCAGGATGTTGGCACATGGAATATGAGTGGCGCGATGGAGTATGATAAATGGGCAGCCTCCGGGGGCATTGTGAGTGATATGGCCCATTGTTGGGGTTTGGTGGCTTGGATGTCCTACTTAGTGCACCTTAGCATCACTTACGAACATATTTTTTTACAAAATGTTTTTTTTACAAAATGACTTCTACAGAAAATATAGAGATTCGAACTTCGACACGTATAACGACAATGAGTAGCAGTTGCTGCGTTGAGTCGCACTCTACTGATGGTGTCACGGAAGACCAGCGATAAAGTGACGCTCGCTAATAAAGCATATTATGCAGAGTGACGCCGAATTTTTGTGTCATTTTTACTTGTATCATTAACATCCTTGTTTTATACTATTATTGTTGTGTGGCATAAAATAAATAACTTTTGATTTGATTTGATTGAAAATGGATAAGATATTTCACCAATGTTAAAGAAAGTGTATAGAACATTACTGCAGCGGCCAGTAAAAGAGGCATTGATGGACGAACGTGGAAATGCGGTAGGTCTTACGTATAATATGGGCACAAATTTACACGTTCATACACATCAATGCCTAGTTGTGGTCAAGACTTATAGATCTTTTCTCAATAATGCGAGGAAATTAAAACTATGTACTTGATCTCATTTTGTCAAATAGAATTAAGACAAACAACGAAAAACACTTATTTTTCTGGCGTTGACGTGTTCATTTGTTTTTTTTTTCAATAAACAGCATTTATTTATGAAAACACTCGGCACTCGGTAGGTCGTAAACTACAAAATACTCATCTTCTTCAAAAGCTTCCCGATCTTACGAATTCAATCTGGTGCAACCAAAAACAACTAACAATGGATCCTTCTAAGGACACATGGAATCCCCGGCCAGTGTAACCGGAGCTCCGGTCAGAGGAAATCGATGGGCAACTAGTCTGGGCCGAGAGGTCAGCTAATGAACGGCTTCACATTTCGGGGAGTACAATTCGACACTATAATCTGAGATGATCGCACCGGAACGAGCATCGTAGTGCGCGTTTCCACTGACATGTTTATATGCATAACGATTTCTGCTGTCAAGGATCATCATCACCATCATCAACCTAGGTATATAAGTCCACTGCTGGACGTATAGGTCTCTCCCAAGACGCGTCACTGAGCCCCGTCTTCGGCTCTTCTCCTCCAGTACTTGCCAGCTACATTTCGCAGATCGGCGCCCCCCCTTGCCAGAGGGCGCCCTAAACTACGCTTACCGCGGTCTTCACTCTAGTATTCGTTTTTTCCGGCTATTGACTGTTCTAATCTATCAAGGATATGGTTATACAACAAAAAATAATCAAAACAGTGTAATTGTTACTCAAGCGGTGTCAGGGGACCTTCAAGCAAAGATTTTATATATCTTATCTATCTTGGGCTGATAAAATCGATGTTCGAAATTATGATTCTAACACGTTTTCCTACTTAAAATTTGCATGCAAAAGATCGAAACGAGTTATCGTCTTATCATTTCTGCATACAAAAGAGGGAGACACGTAGGCGAAAAGCTTTGATAAAACTGATTGAGTGGAATACCGACTAGAGGTACAGATAGTGCCATGAAAGTTGAGACTTGCTGAGCTCTTTCCTTGTCCTTTTTTCCCCCGACTCTTTCCGCCACCCGATGACGCCCGCGGCCCCTTCCCGCTTCCGACCTCATTCCGCTAAAGAGACCCTTGCATAGTTTACTGCGCCAGTCAAACCACGTGATCTGTCAGGTCTCATCTTTAGTGGCATGTATTAAGGCCTGCGCACAGCTAGTTTGCTGGCGGTAGCGATCAGTGAAACGCTGTCAAATATAACTGTCAGATTTGAGATTTGACAGCGATATTTGACAGCGTTTAACTGATCGCTACCGCCAGCGAACTAGGTGTGCGCAGGCCTTTACAGAGGTCTTCGTTCTTGGTTTGAATGATCGTTTAGTTCCCGGCCGTGCATCAATGGAAACGTGCGTTATAAAGGTCTCTCGTCAGAATTAGACATTTATTGCAGCATTGTGGTGTACACGGCACAAGGCTTGAACGAGGCGTACGAGGAAACGAAACAAACGCCGGAACTTGATAATAATTAAACCGATAATTAGGAATGTGAGTGGAAATCTGCAGGACCTTGGGGAGATGATACTCAACACTGTACACTATTAGAAAACTCTCGTAACCTCTGAGTCCAAGGCCGTCTTAAACTAGGCTGGGGCCCTTGGGCACACAAGAATTTGGGGCTCTTTTGGAAAGTAATAAAAGCTAATTATAATAACATTTTTTTACTAAGCATAACCATTTATTATAGGTAATCAAATACAGTAGGCTATAATGGCGTAGTATTGTGAAAAAAATGTAGTGTGCCCGACAAAAATGTTTTGAGAATGAATGTGCAGAAATTGTCGGTCCTTCGGGGCCCCCTGAGAATGGGGGCCCTGGGCACGGGCCCCGTGTGCCCTTATGGTAAAGACGGAATAGCCTCTGGCACTATGACTATAGTTCTTTGTAGTTTGTTTCGTAAAACGAGATGTGAAAGATAATAAATATACACAGATTTTTTTTTAATGCAAATGATAGACAGACTGCCCACCTAATGGTAAGCGGTCACCGTCGCTCATAGACACAAACAACACTAAGGGTGCTGTCGTTGCGTTTTCTACTCTGAAGAAACTTTTTTTGGAATACACCTCTGAATACTTTATTTATCTGAAGTCAAGCACTCATAATAGATAGACAGAAAGGGACTTATTTACAGGGAAGAGACAGATGCATTGATTTAATCGATTCCTAATCCCTTCCGTATAGTCTTAATGGACAAGCATGCAAGCGTTCATAGGCTACAATAGCTGCTTTCCATCGAGTGGCCCGTATGCTAGTTTGCCTTCTAGAAAAAAACCCCAACTGGCAAAATATCAGGACATGACGATTACGGATCACCGGAAAATGGTTACATGGAAAATTGTGACATCCTATACAAAAATTTAACTTCACCCTTTTTTATATTTTTAACTTGGAAATTTAATATTCACAAGATTTTACACCAAAAGAGGATGTACCGTGGTGCCTGTATCTTAAATAGGTGGTTCGTTCGATCTCTGCGCTACGGTAGAGGTGCTAGCATACTGATTGATATGCTATAGAGCTATTCTTGGCTATGCAATACTTTTGTTTTAGACAATCGAACTTTTTTTAAAGTTTGTTCTCCCACTCTTCTATCCAATTCACTTGTGTGATACCTGGACCAAAATAGCTAAAACTAAAAAAACAAACAAAAAAGAAGTCTTTCTTTCATGTCAAAAGTTATTGATATTTTAAGTCGACCAACAACACAGCCTACATCGTAATAGTACATTGTTACCTGAGTGTTGAAAGTCACGTTTTTTGAGTCCCGAAACGGGTTTGGCGCCAGAGCGTAAGCGAGGGCGCCAATGGAGCTTGAGGGACTTAAAAGACTTTCACCCGAGGTAAACACTGTGCTTTTCATTACGAATACAAGGAAAGTAAAAATAAAAACATGAAAGAAAAATTAGTGAAAATGAAGATTGAATTGCCGCCTTCCCGGTTTTTTTTTTCTTTTTCTCTGGCGGGCCTTCGGCTTCGGCTTGCCAGCATTATTCAGCCATTATTTTCATTCTCATAATTTAAAAAATGGTAAATTGTTTGCTCAAATCTATGTTATTTTAAATAAATAGTTGAAGCTATATATTAATCAAGTAATTTAGAAGATATATTATTTATTTAATACTATATTTATGTTATTTAAATTTAAATTTTACATTGCGCTCTAATTAGTCTTTTTAAACTTCTTACCGTTGTAATGGGTTTCCAACCTACTTGCTGAATAAAAAGTTGGAATTTGGTTCAACGACCTCCTTGCAGTTAGAAAGACTTTAGAAAGTTGGAACATGGTTGAATAAAATAGAACTTGTTTTTTTTTATAATTTGACAGCTGTCAGTAGAAAGCGATTCTCCCTAGGGCTGAAAGTTTTACTTTCAATTAGGCCCCTCAGGCAACTTCAGACCAACTTTCAGAGTATGAGTAATGAAAAATATTTTATTGGTTATATAATTATAATCTTCGCAATCTTCTTAAGGTTACTTCATGAGCGCTTTGAAAGAAAGGGTTCTTCATGTTCCAACTTTTCAACGAGTTACATTCTACATGCTCAAATAAGTGAGCTATAAAGCACAGCTTCCACTGGTGCAAGGGTCTGCTTTTAATAACAATGACGTCCGGCCGTTTTCACGCATTATGCCTTCGTTAGGAGCCAATTTTAGCGCGATATATAAAGAGAACCTTTGTTTTTTTACGCCATAGTCAAATCTTATGCTTAGCGGCTCCACGTGCAAAATGATACAGTAATTTAGCCATTATATCGACATAAACTAAAGTTTATCGATAGTGAGGTTTATCGAAAAAGTGTAAAATGTATTGGACCAATGGTGTGTACTTTGTGTGTTTGTGTGCGATGGCAAGGACTCAAGTGATCCCGGGGAAGTCGAGGGCGAATGACGGAGAATATAATAACGTGAACACAGATGGATCTTTTGATTTTGGGTAAATATTAAATTTTTTGTTTGGTAACTTTGCTGACCGGTAGTCGTTTTACCAAGGAGGCAAGGAAGGGAATGAATAATTATAAACTAATAATTTATAAAAGGTAATGTTTTTTTCGTCAGGTCCTCTGCTATTTTCTATTTAAAAGGTAAGGATATCGGGTATTCAAGATTTTATCTAGGGGACTGATCGAAGTGAATAGAGTATGGTGTTACACCATACTCTATTCATATTCAGAAATTTTTTTGTAAAAATAGTTTTTAACAAAAATGCTATTCACTGAAATTCTTTTCAATGAAATGGATGTTTGTTTGCATATAATATTTACGAGATTTTTTAAATTTTTGTTATGTAAGTAGTAGTACTGCCTTTTGATGAATTTTTATTTATTTATTCATAATCCCTGCCAAAACTTTGAGATGAGTTCTGTTCTTGTGCTGAAATAACTTGCAATTCTGTGACAACCTCAAGTAGCGCGTTGATGTCTTTTGTATGGCAAAGATCTTGAAAAAATAGTTATCTGGGGCTTGCACAAATTGTATATATTTCTGACTAAGTAGATATTAGGAACTTGGGTTACAGAGATATAATATCTGAGCAGAGGGTTCTTCTACCACGTTTTGGGAATAATATGTATAATAGGTTACAGACTAGACGAAAAGCCTTCGATGTCGTGAACAAATTGAATTTTCTTCTTATTTGAGTACAACTGTCTCATCAAATTGTTTAGATCTACGAGTTATAAGAAAATGGTTAAATTCCATCTTGGAATAAATCTAATATTATTTAACCTAACTTTAACTCATATTATTTAAAACATAGGTTTAAAGGTTTTTTTTTTATTCAAACAATAATTATTGCTATTGTTAATTAGACGAAAAACAAAAAAGAGCACTGGTACTGGCCCCGCCTTCCGATCCGAAGGTCGTGGGTTCAAATCCACTCGTGTACCAATGAGTTTTTCTATCGAAAATTGGTGTACACTATGCCAGTACTCTAAAAACGGTGAAGGAAAACATCGTGAGGAAACCGGCGTGTTGTAGAACCTAAAAAAGTTCGAGCAACACGTGTCAAGGGTCACGCAAAAAGGGCCCACCAGCGGCCTACTTGCGGAAAAACCTGCCCGCACATCAAGTTCGCATGATAAACTTGCCGAAACCTAGAAGAAAAACAAAGAAAATAAAAAGAAAAACGATTGCTGACTGTAGTTTGTCATGAATACTTTGGTTTGCAATGTGCTACTTACTTAGGTATATATAGTAGGTAGGTACTTTTATATATTTTCTATACTTTTTTATATGTAGTTTTTCCTACACACACACACTTACACATTAGTAATAGTTTAAGGTACAAATTAATAAAACGATGTACCTGTACAATTATTAGACATTTTCCATTATACCTCCTCTTCAAAAATCATCCCACAAGCTTAATTGAGTATTTGCCTAATTAGTTGACCGTTATTGTCGGCAGCACATTTTTGTATAAGATTGTAATGCCCACCCCATTGTAATCAAATTATTCAGATACTATGATGCGAATTCTGATATCATCACAATAGCGAATTACAAGTATGCATGCATGCACAGATTATGATCGTAAATTTTTGTACGAAAATGGTAATTTGAATACTGAATAATTATTTTTGTGTACGGAAATTCACAGCAATTGATAACTTCATCATTAGCATTAGCCGTAAATGTTAATGCTGGATATATTTTCTTATTCAAAGCTTTAGTAAGAAATGTCAATAGCCTAGGCATAATTTATATTTTGAGATTGCTTTGCAAGGCCAATGATCTTTTGGAACGCCATTTTGTTTCTACGATGGCTTCAAGTCTCTTCTTCAATTTTTTGATAAAAAAAATATCATAAATGTAAAAAAAATGCAACCTTATTAGGATTATCATAAAAATACCTTACTTGTGCTTTCAGATATGCAAACAAAGACAGAGGTGCCAGTTATCACTTAGCACACGGGAACTCCAACGGCGTGGTGGGAGGAAGATTCGGCGGGACGGATCCCGCGACCGACACAGTTAAGGAGGTCATATACACCGCGGGACCAAGAGGGTAAGTAAGACCTAACCTGCAGCACCTCCGGTTGTATTTCAGGAAGTGATCTATATGATTCGATATTCTTTATATAATTTCCACGATATTTTTTTGAGGAAGGATCAGAAGTTTCTTTTGTCTTTTATAGTGTACACATTCTTTCGTCCTACTCACTCTTCTAGGTTCCGCGCGAAAGGTCCGAACATCCACAGGCAGATAGACCTTGACCAACGACCCAGGGGTCCCATCGGGAATAAAGATGACCCCTACTTTGACCCCAATGAAGACCCTAGTTACAACTACAAGTTCGAGACTAGGTCCTACTCGAAGAATGAAAACGCTGATAGCAGGGGAGATGTTAAAGGTACCTATATACTTATTGATTTTCCCACTTCTTTCAAGTTAACGATTTAAATTCATCAAAAGTTACGTGTGTCTATTCAAACTTATATTGAACTTTCATATTAATTCTTTGAACTCATTTGATACAGCATTTTTTCTTTTTTCCGAGCTCAAAAAACTGTAGGAGAAAATGGCAAAATAACTCTGAATATGCTTGCAATTTTTTTGTGATTAGTGGTAGATTTTCACCCGAATGCTGTAAATCTTAGAAACAAATGCAACGCCAATCGACTAGGTCCGCTGGAACTTTAAAAATAATACCAAAATGAATTTCAAACGATGACATGTACCATTGTCTTACACCAGGATCGTACACCTTCGTCGACGATATAGGAGAACGTCACGACGTCCAGTACATAGCCGGTCGGGACACTGGCTTCCATGTCTCGTCTTCCTACCCAGACAGCCCCAATCTCATTGGATCCCCGTTCCATAGAGCACCCCTGGTCAGGGGTGAGCTCAGACCGAGGGGGAAAACTGCTGTGCAGAGGAGCTTAGATGGTTCTTATAGGTAAGGGAAATTTATAGAAGCCTTCGTGGTTTTATCATGATAAACTTATCGCGCCGACAAATTATTTTAGTAAGCATAAAAAATCTGAAAAATAAATCGTAGTCATCTACATTAAATGGAAACCTACTGCATGTTATGCATAGTTAAAGTAGAAAAAAATCTGATGAAATTTACTTGCGAGTGCGACTTATAGAAGAAAACTGTAGGAGAAGAGCTTATTTAAATTTACAAAACATTTGGTAACATATTGGTTGTTTTCAGGTTTATATCAGCGGGTCCGGATCAGAGACGAAGTGAGAGCAGTGACTCTAAGGGCAACGTCAGAGGGTCCTACTCTTTCCTGGACGACAAAGGTGTTCAAAGGTACGGAAAAACTTAATTCTAAAATAAACGTCTTATCTTAACGAAGATCTTAAATCATCGTCAGCCCGAAGAAGACGCCTGCCGGACATAGACAATTACAAAGACAATTACCTTAGACAATGCCAGTAAGAAAGATCCTAAGCCCTCTCCATCCCCCGATCTTAACAATGTCGTCGGTCTATCGGGTAGATGGGCGATTATAATAATAAATAAATAATAATAAACAAAATAAAAACTTTCCGTCTTCCTATTCGTACAACAATTACGTAAGTACAGTAGAACAACTTACCATGACTAATTTCCACCCCCCAGGACAGTGAACTACATAGCAGGCCCAGGCATCGGCTACCGCATAGTGAAGAACAGCAACGACCCGCAAATACCCGCATACTTCCCCACCATCCCCAGCGCGTACGACCCCGAGTTTGTAAACTCTGGGGGTGCTTACACCCCTCGGCCTGGAGTGGCGCCTAACGATCCAGGGACTGATGATGTGTTTAAAGGTTTGTGATATTGTAATTTGTATTTCCAGATGCGAAATATCATATAAAGTAGCTTCAGGGTCAGTCAAATTGATTCGTGAGTGATAAAATCATTTTTGAAATAGAAATGTATCGAAAGCTTTGAAGAAGAATTCATCAAAATTCCGTTCGTATCTGTAAATTCTCATGCCCCTAGCGTGAATATAGATAATATAGACTTACAATAAGTAGGTAGGTATACTCGTATTAGTTGGTCCAATTTGTGGGGACTTCCCGACACAAAGACCAACGCGGGCTGCCCTGCGGGCAGATGGTACGTGGTTACTTTTTGGTCCGACACCGTCTTATTCCTAGATTGCAGCAACCTGAAAATCAGTTTCAATACAGAAGTTATCAAACCAGCCATATTTACTCTTTCAGGGCCAGACGGCACCGCGGCGTCCGGCCACGTGAAGCCTCCCCCCTACCCCGCCGACAGCTCCGACAGCAACCCTTCACCCCCCAGTCTCAGTGAGCCCGTAGACACCAGTGACTCAGGATACCCTCCCAGCTTCCAAGCAAACCAGAACGTAGGCTACGAAGACGAAGATGCGTCAGCGTTCGGAGGAAAGCCCACGAAAGGACCAGGTGATGAATAGTGATGAGGTGTCAGTGATCTTGTTGCTAGTTTTGTGGCCTGTGGCGCTTAAGCTCTGTATCGCAGATCACAAAGCACTGTGATTTTAATACAAAATGTAGTCCACCCTCTCTCCCTTTTTGACTTTTAAACTGAGAGATTATTGTAAGCACGCCCATGCACAAGATCACGACACGCGCTTAGAATGTTTGTAGCACTATATACAAATGCTTTTGCAATAAAATGTATTCACCGACCAATTTGGTTTTTATTACACCAACACCCTCGGCACCGCACACGCACTGTGACAGTTTAGTTAATTAAAATGAAGAAAACCTTGCAGGCAAGCCGGCCCGCCCTACCAGCAAGCCTTATAGGCCACAGAAGAAACCTTACGTACCGCTTAAACCTTTCCAGACGCAGGGTCGTGACGATGATTACGATTCAGAGAAAAATAATAAAAAAAATCCTCAGTTTGCTGTTGGGTTCAATATAAACAAGGATAGGTCAAGCACCGCTGTGATAAGGAACCTCGGGGCAGACTATTTCGGAGTTCCTCCAGGGGTCTCTGTCAGGGCTCACGTGCAAAGTATTGATTTATATCCCTTTGGCTCGAAACCTATTTCGCCCTCAGAAGCGTTAGAAAAAGACAAAACATAATCTAATATAAACGGTACGCTGCACTAAATTAACAGACTTGTAATATAGACGATAATTTATGAACGAATAAAGTTATTCCAAAAACAATTGTTTCATTTGACAATGAAGAGAAAAAAACCGTTATTTTTTGAAAATTTTATTTTGAACAACACGACTGTCAATTTAACAAAATGCAAAACAGTTACTTACAGGGAGTCGGGGTCTATACATATTTCAGTTATTACAAAGAGTTATTCCATAACTATGTGTGAGACCTAATAATATGTGCCATTCCTTGTCCCTCAACCCGTATCCATTCCAAACATCATTTCGCCCCATATTCAGAAAAAGTGCTCGAGTCAGAGTCGTCTCAAGCCTCAAGCACAGATTTATTGACTGTTCTCCATTGGAAAATGTCAAAAAATCTATGTTTGAGAGTGCTTGACTCAGACTGAAGTCAAGCCTGACTGAAGCAAGCACAGATTCTTAATACGGGCCTTAGACAAAAAAGTTTATGAAGATAACAAAGTTTACTTATGTAGTCAACAAGAAAATTCTATAATGGAAGGTTTTCATTTGGCAAGTTCAATATTTAAAACCGACTAAGATTCTAACACTAAGATTCTGGCTACCTTTGTCATCATCCAAAAACTTCGAGCTCGTTTTTAACACGCTTTTATTTAGATAGCCATTTTCTTAGTGTAAATGGGTCTTAATTTTAATAATAACAGATTTATCAGTAAACTGCAGTATTAATATACTTAATACTTAAATAAAAATACATTTTAATATGACCTAACTACTTAATAGTGAGGTTAATCAAATAATTTATTAATATTAGGTTATAAATCTATTATAAGTAAATATTGGTTAAATGTTCTAGGAATATTTAAAAGTATATTGTAAATAGTGAGAATTAATTAGAAAAGATTTGCTAAATTGGTATTATTAGTTAATTAGATAATTAATACAGTCAGCTGCACCAATTTGTTACTACTATGAATAATAAATCGTCTAAACTAATATATTTTTCTTGTGAAAACTCTATTCATTATCCTCAATATAGGAGGGGTAAACAATTGCAGAATTTTTTGGTCGCCAGGACTACGACTTTATAATTAAAAAACTATTTTGTCCTCTCTTTTGGTATAACTGTCAATACCTTTGTATCACAGCTGGTAAATCTTGGTAAAAATTAAAAAAACGATCGACGTTATAACTTGAATGTGTAATGTAACTATCTTAGTGCAGGCAACTGTACATAAAGTTGAAAAGAAGAAGAAGAAGAACCTACTATTGAGACGATGTCTAACCTTTCCCCCTATTCTTTTCATTCATTTATTTATTTAATTTGATACTGCTAGCTATTCATTTATTTCTAGTATTTTTAACGATTTTAAGACTAAAATATTTTTATTACTGTACTTAAAAAGGTAGTACATTTAAGATCTAGTATGAGAAACGTACCCACACCAAACTAATATATTAGATTAAATTAACTACGTAAATATAAAAAAAAAACAAGATTCTATAGTAAATAGGAAGCTATGCTTCTTTGACTCTTATTTGTAATTTATTATATTTAGGATAGAAAAAACATTAGAAAAAGACTAAAAGGCAAAATAGCAAATCACAAGAGAAAGCTTCAAGTATTGAGCGAATATATTTATGTGCGTTTTCGATATTATAAGGTATATTAATATTGATTAGTATATATTACAACTGTGACCAATTTATCAAGGCTTTTTGTGAACTTTCCATACATTTTATAAGCCTTACATTTCTAAATACATTCTTACTCTACCTAGACCACAAAGAACCGTTGAGACACTCTGATTTGTTCTATAAAAATGGCATAATTGAACAAAGAGACCATTTTTTCGCGTTTTTTCTCCCATTTGTTCCCAATATTAAAATATTTGGACGAAATGAGACTACTTTTCCCTGATTTTCAGAATGTTAAAATACGCACAAAACAAGTGAAAATTAAAAAAAATTAAAAACCGACTTCATGGCCAAACTCCTGAACAAATTCTGATGAAATTTCTAAGGATTTTGAATGTACCCTTCGGATAATTTTTTTTTTCAAATCGGCTCATAAAATTAAATGACGAAGACTGCGATAACAAACTTTAAAAAAATCTTTAAAACTGAGACTCCTCCTTATTTTAAAATAATTTATATTTCACTACTAAGTATTTTTCGTCGCGTGGAACTGGCACCTAGACTCACCTAGCTTTAAGACGTTTCAAAGTGATTCTTGCATCGTACTGAATAAAAAACTATTGACTTTGACTTTTGGACACTGAGACCAGTATAGTTTTTGTCTTGTATATTGCATATTATTTTTTAATACTAGTGCACAAGTAAATGTGCATATTAGTGGTATAGCCTACCCAACGGTTCATATCAAGTTATTATTATGGACTGAAAAATTTTCGTTCACGTTATATTCACAGCCAATAAATGTACCCTACGTCTATAATTATCATAAATTTTAATACAATGTGCGAATAAGTTTATCAAAGCAGTCCAAAGCTTATAAGTACATAATATACATTATATTTATACAGGGTGTCCCATAAGTCAACGTCCAACCGAAAACGGGTGATGCGCCAAGTCATGACAGTTATCAGAAAAATATAAAAAAAAATATTTGCTAAGTACCTTTCGAGTTATGAGTATTTAAAAAAAACAGGAAAAACTGACACCCTGTGATGATCTTTTAAGTCCTGTGACTACAAATATTAACTTTTCATGAAACTTTTTTCTGCAACGTAAGCATGAATAACCTTTCTGTAAATTACAATTCAAAATTAAGCCATAACTGCCTCAGTTTTTAATGAAATCGTGGAGTTTTGGCCAACGTTTCATTTCAGATAATTACATCACCCAACTTTAACCGTCTGTACCGCAAAAAAAAATTACTACACTATCATGGCACGTAACTTTAAAAATTGGCGCACTTATCCAGGATTCCAAAATGGTATAATACTTGCTAGAGTACTCCTTAGTTTTGGAAATAAAAAATGTTTTTTCAACTAAACCGGATTTCCAATCAATTTTATTTCAATAGATAAAAGGTTTGTACCCTTTAAATGATGGGCTTAAAATGCCTACGCTGTGTTTTTAAGTGACTCACAATTTACAGGTACAAGTAAATACCATTTCGACAATGCAAGTAAACAGATAGAGCCACCATCTTGTCGAAAGAGTAATAACCATGGGTGTTCAAGTAATTTGTTAGTTTTAGGTGAAAGTTTGAAATAAAATTCAATCATAGGATTTCTTCAATCGTGATTTTAATCTAAAGTTTGCCTTCGCCCGTCGCCGGTCTTATTACATGGTTTTTGACGTGATAACGTCTTATAACTCAATGGAGCCGGCTGCTCGTACGAAATTGTAATTTACAGAAGGGTTATTCATACTTACGTTGCAGAAAAAAGTTTCATGAAAAGTTAATATTTGTAGTCACAGGACTTAAAAGATCATCACAGGGTGTCAGTTTTTTCTGTTTTTTTTAAATACTCATAACTCGAAAGTTACATAATAATTTTTTTTTTTATATTTTTCTGATAACTGTCATGACTTGGCGCATTACCCGTTTTCGGTTGGACGTTGACTTATGGGACACCCTGTATACATTTTTACACAAAACTTGGGTACAGTAGGACATTAGTATAAAATAAGACATGTTAGTGATGAAAAAACAAATAAACTCTCTAAAACATTTAATAGGAAAATATTGGCAACATTTTTCTAATATTATTTAAATACACAAAATATTTGGCAAGATAGGTATTTAATTTTTTACTTCACAAAATGTAATAAATACAAATTATTGTATACCTACCTGCTAAATACCACAAAGGTGTTTTTGAGCGTAGTGTGTACTAAAGTTAGGTTACGAATTTTGATCGCTAGGTTTTGGTTTAAAATTAAATATCTTGCCAAATTTCAAACTAAAGCACCAATAAATTAAACTCATACATTGTGCGATAATCAAAGACAAAAGCTTTTGAAATCAATTTAGCTAATTCACTAATACAAATAGAAGGCACTGACTCTTTAAAATAGCCGCGTAAAATTCAAATTAATAATACTTAACTTATTATAAAATATTCTTCATTAATAATAATCAGTATACTTATAAAGCTAGACGACAAAAATATAAGTTGTCCCCTGACAAACCACGTGAATCAACTGCGCAGAACGCAATTCTTATATAAATTTTAGTTCTGCGCAGGCCACGTGATTCGTCAGTCAGCGGACAAACGTTGAAGGAACATAAAACAAAGGTGAAATATAAATAAGTGCAGAGTAGAGCTACATTATGACCTATGGCCTAGCCTCATATAAACAGCCTTTGATGGTACAGCTCGGCAAGTCTACTTCATGACAATCACGGAATCTTCTTCCATCGATCAGATCTTTGTCGGCCATCTTTTATAGTTTTACTAAGTATAAAAGATGGCCGACAAAGATCTTTTGTAGAAAAATCAACGCGGTAATTTCGATGTAACGTGTGCTTTGACGGTCAGAGTGTCTATTTAGATTTTTACAATTCGATTTTTCGATTTTTCGTTTTTACGATGTCGTTTTCCGACGCTCATTAGTTCTCATTATGCCCGATAGGGGCGCTTATTGCGTCTACATACACAACCCGCATTGTATTCAGCTATTTGTAGTAAAATTAAAACTCGGAATAAACACTCTGAATGTGACTGCATTTACTCTTCTGATAAACAATTAATTTAAAATTCAAATAAATTTATTTTAATAATACGGCCCTTTTGCCATTCTTGAGTAACGCTACCCGTTAGATAAATATATTTCCGTCTTTGTTTTTTGGGAGTCTAAAGTAGAGACGGCAATAGTTTAATCTATTTAACGTTACTCAAATATGTTTAAACAGGAACTATATTCGAGTTAGTACAAAAAAGGCAAAACACACAAAAAAAATATCTAACCAAATTGTTTTTTTCAACGCGAACACTAAAATATTCAACAAAATAGTGTACAATTACACAACAATAGGAAACTGTTTTGAGCGCTAATTTAAAACTAAATAATTTAGGACTTTTTAGGAAACTATGAGAGTTGGGTATTACAAAAATCTAATAAATAAAATTAGTATTCTGGCAAGAAAAACATATTTGTACTTTGATGAATACCGTACTGTATTCATATCGGATACTGCATCCAGAAGAAATGTTATTTTATTTTTGAATACATACTAGACTTATTCACCGGTATGATATTCAAGACTATACAGTACCGTACCGTATCTATATAAGATACGGTATTCATGAGTACAGTATTATTTATTCTTAATGACATACCTACTTGAATTGTTCACCCGGGAGTAGGTGGTAGTTTTTCAAACGGAACTTTTATAATCGTTCGTAATTTGAAAATTATTGATTCGTTTTTTTTGCGAATACTTTCATGGTTATCGTATACTCGCAAGTACCGTAAGTTAAATCGGATTGAATCATTTTAACTTACTATATTATTTCGCCTTATTGATATCGATTCTTTTAATGCAATTAACTTAACAATGATTTGACAGCGCTAAAAATGATGTCGTCTCTTTCTTGTGAAACTAAAACAAATAGGACAGCTATATGTATAAACCTGTCAAATTAAGTTGGTCACGGATATTGCAATAACCGAATCGGCACCGATGATACATTGCACAAGCTATTATTTTATACACGAAGTAAATTATTTTATTTGTCTAAAGTTTGGACTTGATTGAACGATGCTATGTTGCTAGGGAACCTACCTATCTACATACAATAAGTTGTAATATCAAAATTTGCAAGACAGAGAACGCGCGTTCATGTAAATTGGTCGTTTTGATAGATTCAAATGAATGTCCTAAATCAGATTCTATGATTATGTGTATTATCGTAAGACAAGCAACTGTAGTGATACAACTAAATTAACAATTGTTGACTTAGACTTTGAAACAAGTTGTCCCCTGTCATAACACGTGACATGCGCAAACAAAAATTAATTTAAAAGAAAATTGTGGACAATTTACATACTATCTAACCCCAAACTAAACAGAGCTTGTACGATGAGAACCAGATAGCTGATATAATACTTGAATACATTTTTTTTTGTTAATAAATACTTATAATACTACAATAAATACCCCAGACAGAGAACAAACATTTATGTTCACCACACAAATATTTGTTCTCGGTGGGGATCGAACCCACGGCCTACGGTGCAGAAAGTAAGGTTACAACCAAGCCATGACACCTGTCAATACCTAAATGCCTGTGATTCATATAATAAATGCATTCTGCCCAGTTCTGCCGTGCTGCAATCACGTGTCAGAAAACTTTTTCGTCGCCATTTAAAGTATCTAATTTTTCATTTTATTCTTAGTACAAATCGCAATCAATTGTCCGATAGAACACAACTTTTCTATGTTTATCGAGAAGCATGGTCCCAAGCGTTAGGGTGTGAAACCCTGGGGGGTAAATTTACATAGTGAAAAATTCAATAAATTCAAGTTCAACCTCATGCATTTGACACAACTGGTGTATAATACTATCATGTTGAAATGACTCGAATTTGTAACAAAATTGACTATCAGATAAATACGTGAACCCCCTTTTTATTTCTGTAAGATTATACTCCGTGCATCGTCCAAGCAAGTCCAAAACCCGCGTCTATCTATCCGGATGACGCGTCGGCCTCAGCCAATATTACGTGATCTTCATCTTCTTACTAGTCTCTTCAAGCATGTCCTTTATCTTGGTGAGGGGGGAGCGGTTGTCCTTCTGCAGGGGTGGGGGGAGGTGGATTTGAAGGGGGTCGCGGAGGCGGGATAAGTCGGTCTGTAGCTTGTCGACCTGGAATTAGAAGAAAATAAATAAATATTTTTGAACATTCCACACAACACTATCCAGCCCCAAACTAAGCAGTGATACAATACTTTTTTTTCTCGTTTTTGTAAATACATACCTACTTAGAATACAATATAACACCCAGACAGAGAAGAAACATCTATATACACCACACAAATATGTGTGTTCGGTGGGGATCGAACCCACGACCTACGACACAGAAGCCAGCGCTACTACTAACTGAGCTGAGAGGCCAGTAAGAATTGGAAAAAATATGGAAATAAACAAATAAAGATGGCTGATAGTTATTGACAAACCAAACGATGCTGGTATCGACTGTGTTAGTGTTTAAATTATACAAATGAATTAGTATTAGAAAGATCAAAATTATCTATGTTTTTCTTCTAACAAATACTAGCCAAATGGATGGCAAGTATAGCGTAGCCAAATGGATGGAAAGTATAAGATCCACCCAGCTGCGCCAGTAACACTTACCTCGTTTTTGAGATTGTTGTAGTGTGTAATGTCTAGTCCGATCTTTTTCGCCTTTTTATGCAGCGTTAGCAGATGTTGTCTATCCTTAACGTCAGGCAGAATGTACTCCTGGAAGTAAAAAAAGAAATCAGACCTATACAACAACATTATTGGAATCGGTCAAAAATATCTAAATCTAATAAGTGAATAAAATTGATAAGCGCAAAGCATGCTTCTTTAGGACGTCTAAAGTCGAGAGTAGTATAAAGGACACTTGAAACACTCAAAATCTTAGCCTCATTAAAAAAAATTACGTCTGCCGTGGTGTCCAAATCCAGCGACGTAAACACTTCTAGCAATCCACAGAAGCTCTATCTTTTTTTATTATTTAACTCTTTATTGCACAAAACTTAATGCTATGTACAAAAGGTGGGCTTAATGCTTTAAGCATTTTCTACCTGCCAACCCTAGAGGTAGGAATGGCGTTGGCGTGCTTACATAAAAAAAGGAAAGCTTAGGTATTAAAATTAACAACAAGGTACAATACTTATTAGTTAATAAAACACAATTGCCAGTAATTAGTTAGTTCCAAAATACCACTTTTTAACACTGGGATGATGATATTTAGTATTAAATGAAAATAAAATTGAGAGAGATTTACTACGGCAATGTTATAGGTTACGACGCCTACCCGCAAAAAAAAGCATCTTTCTGAAAGACCTTCTCATCTGTTTAAATTGCTGTGCAGAAGAGGTTTCCGGGCTTAAACACACATCATGGGTCCGATTCTTGTCCAATAGACTTTTTTGCCGCTGTAAATTATATATCCCAGAAACCGACAAATTTCTATTGTATTTGTTCTTTATTACTTATACTTATAGTTTACTTATAAGTTCTATTGTATTTACAATGAGAAAAATGTCTATTGGGCTAAAATGAAGCCTCTCTGAAATCACCCCAGGCAACAAGTACCAACCTGTTTAGTGAGCACGAAGTACGCATAAGCTGCCATAGCGGTGCCATAAGTCACGAAGTATGTGACCGGCTCCATGATGTCCCACGAGTACTCCCACCAGGTGAGCCGTGCCAGCACGCCGAACTGTACGCCCATCAGACCCAGACCGACCCACGTGAGAACTGAGGTCTGACGGGTTGTTTCAAACTCTAAGGACATGCGTTTCTGGAAAAAACGAGAGATTTATAAGCATTCGGCAAAATATAGTGTGGCTTTTCGGTGACTTTTACCTATTGCAAGCTTGGGAGTGGATCTGGAAGATAAAGACTTGTTAAGGCATAATAATAGGCAGAATAGGGGAAGCTTTCATTGATCTGAATTTTTACTACGGGTACCAGAACACCTAAACCCATATGCAGGCTTCATTCATGAAGAATCTCAATTTTGCTATCTAACCGTCGTAAACAGCTTAGGGAGAGCTTTAAGTTTCAAGCTCTCCCTAAGCTGTTTACGACAGTACTCACATTGATCGAGCCGCTCAGCGTTGATCTACCTACAGAGAGACAATTAATAGTTATTTGTTATACAAGAGTGCAAAGCTGTTTTTTAACCGCGTGCTCAATTTTGATGACCGAGCAAGCGCAGGATTCTAATATTTAACCACGAGCGTAGCGAGTGGTTTAAAAGTTAGAATCCTAAGCGTTGGCGAAGGAATCAAAAGAGCACAAGGTGAAAAATCTTTGCACTCGTGTGCAACACGTAACTTTTTATTCCACCTCAGCGAGGAAATGAGTAAATGCAAAAAAGAACATGGCGCGGCTAAAGTAACACACCAAGAAGGTTCCGAATATGAGATTTTAAAAAAATTAAAAAGGTTGCATGATAAATTCGGCACGATGCAGGTAGAAGTAAATAGGTTTAATGATGTTTTGAATTCACAAATACACTAAGAAGGTTACGAGTGCGAGTTATTAACAAATTAAAAAAGGTTGTAAGTTTAATAAATTGGGCACCATGGAGGTAGAAGTAAATAGGTTGTGTATTCACAAACTTAGTGAACACGTTATTCCAAATTCAAATTTATTTTATCCTCTAGCGGATAAAAACGGCTTTTGCAGTCAGATATTGAACAGAAAAAACACACTTTTCGAGCTGGTGGGATGAAAATTACATTTTCGGGAAAATATCTTCAGAAAACCCTGATATTTAGCTTCCTCAGGACCCTGGTACAGGTCCTGAGGAAGCTTAATATTAACCTGACGGCCTTGGCACTACCGCACCTTATAAATTAGATCGTGGATAGAACCCTGACTCCAGACGATGTCATATAAAGTTACTTACTTCTTCTAAAGGCTGCAGCTCAGTGGTGAGTTTCTCCAGCTGCGCGCGAAGTTCCCTCTCCTTCTTGATCTGATGTTCCCGCACGTTCAGCGCCTCGTAGAGCTGGTTCACCAGATTCCTGACGTCACTCAGTCGCGTGATCTCCTCCGTTGACAGACGTTCCTTGAATTACAGACTTGAGTTTAGCTTTGTCCCCTAAGCAACCTTTTGCAGTTCAACATTAAAACATAATTTTCTAAAACGGTATCTACGTAGGTATGCCGATCATGGAGTTTTCTCTAGCTTATCTTTGGTGAGTAGATTATCAGCTTAGTTTCATTGATTTCTATTCTCCAATACAAACACATTTTAGATAAGCTTTTCCTGGTAAAATCACAAGGGAATAAGGGCTGTCGAAGTGTGAACACGAACCGGATAAGGAACTGTATGAACGGCCCCCAAAGAGCTCGATGAAAAAACGACAAGATCATGGGCACAAAATCGCTACCATTAGAAACATATCAGAGAGGCCTATGTCTAGCACTGGCGAGCTTATGATGATGCTATTGAGCTCAACCAAGTGTTACCATGCCTTTATTTTTAATCGTTCGTTGTAAGCCAGGCGATTCTACAACCTATAATATCTTACATATTCCAAGCACGAGCGATGCCTTTCTTTAATAAACGCTCCACCATCTGTCGCCATAAATCATACAGATCCTATAGATAAGACTTTTGTTATCATTTATAGCGTTACGGACCGCTAAGATGAACTGTTCGTGCGTGGCGTAAAGCTTAAAAACGTTATTTATTACACATAATATTTACGCTAAAATGGCTGAACAAACTTGAATCAAAGGTTTGTGGCGTAGGATGCCGGATTACGACGAAAAATATTGGAATACCAAATTATCTAATAGCAACCAAATAACCTCACACAATATGATGCAAACGAATCCTAAAATATTATAGAATTCACTCAACCGTACCATCATATTTGGATACTATAGCTGGATGGAACAAGCATATGGTACACCTGCTATTAAGTGGTAAGTGGTAACCATCATCTATAAATAAATATTGCCTCATACGCCATGCACATCAGGAACGAACCCTAATACGATGCACATCAGGAACGTACCCTAATACGATGCACTGCGTCCATCAACTTGAGGCATACAGATGATCAGCCTCACGTATCTGTAATTTCACTGGCACCTAAACTCTTCAAACCAAACTTGGAACAAATTATTCCGGATTATGATATTTTGGACTAGGACATCAGATTACCACACGAACGATACCGAGGGTGGCAGCTGAAAGTTAACAACTTGTTTTCTAAACTGCGCTAAATTTACTACATAAACAAGTTATCTAACTAATGTTTAATAATATGCAACGAAATATATGATCCCAGCTTAAATATTTGGGTTGGATAGGCAGGGGTCGAACGTCGTAACGTTATCTACACGATAAATAGGTATTTTATCAGTTTGCATAAACATAATAGTTATAGTAGAAATATGTTCAACTTGGGATGAATTTCGTCTGCATAACTGACGTTTCGTGAAACCAAAAACTGCTGAGGCAAACTTGCTTAGCAAGCAAACATGTTCTTGAATGGCGACCACGATCCGGAAAATGAAACTTAGGATGAACTTCTAGGTAGGATGGAACACCCGAATGCAGTTCCTTAGTGGCAGGTTATGATGAAATGAAATAAGTAATTCCAACTAGTGCATGATTAGAAATAAAGCTAGCTAGGTACATAAATACAAGTAGAAAAAATGACTGTAAAAAGAACAGGAATATATAGGTACATAGGACAGATTCGGAAGTATCTTGGAATACTAGCTAGCAATACTTCCGAATCTGTCCCATGTACCTATATATTCCTGTTCTTTTTACAGTAATTTTTTCTACTTGTATTTATGTACCTATTTACAAAATGTATATTTTATTTTTTATTGTTACGCTGTTCGCGGTAAGTTTGTGTCTTATGTGTCTAAAATAAATGGGTTTTCTTTGTTTTATTTCTCTCTTTCTAGCTCTTTTCCAGATCTAGATTTAGAGCTCCAGCTACCGACTTCCCGCAACCAATTAACAACAAAGACCACTAAATTAGTCCAACTTATTTTATAATGTCATATTTTATAACGGTTCTAACACGACGCGAAGTGCTCTGGCAATTATGCAGACCCCCTTATTTTCGCATGAATATTAGATGTCTGTTAATGCACAAGTTTCGCCGTGATGGAGGGGACGCGGTTTGTTTATTAATATCGTGTTTATGTTGTCATGATTGCAACCACATACATAAATTTGGAGAATAATATGCTCATCTGCAATAAGTTTTTAGTATCTCACCGGCCTTACTGACTTACCCCTATCTCTTCCTATTCCCATCTACAAACGATGCATTAATTTTAAACAGAGCTTAAAGTTAGCCCTGACACTGCATGCCTTATCATAATACAGGTGATACAGTAGACTAATAGTTTCAAATATAAACCCTGTTAGGGCACCACAACTAATTTTTCCCACTTTGGTGGCGCTAATTTCACATTATTTACTTACATAACAATACATTTTTAACTTAATCAATTGGGAAACCCGATGAAAGTTATTATAGCTCTATGAAATTAATGGGAAACCCCATAATTATTTTTAAACTCGTGGCTAGGTAGTACTTAAAAAATAGAGAATAAAGGTCCGAGCAAAGTTAAACTCACGTTCTACCCAACAATGCACCATTTAAGACCTTAGATAAGAGATTGTGGCGTTTCTAAGGAGGCTGGATACAAACCGAGTGCGCTTAAAACACTGACAAGCACGAACAAAGCTAACAGCGCAGAAAGAAAGCTCTAAGCTTTAAGAGCTCGTTTGCGGCGAGAATTGTTAAGCTCACGTTTTGTAAGAAAACAACAAGAAAATTATGACAGACGTAAAAAATGTAAATAGAGCTTCACGTTTACATTGTATATTATAAGCACTGCAGATCAGCCACCTTAGGTTTCCTACGACCAAAGAAATAAAAATATGATATCCACAGTTACCCTTCTAAGGCCTGAAACATACACAAGCGACGTGGCGTGAACAGGCATGGCGCAGGTTTATTATAGAAAGTTTTCAACAGCAGGTGACCGCAGACACGCCGTTTCGTTGCCTGCGCCGCGTCGCTTCAGTATAATTCAAAAACGTCGCCTGCATACATTTTGTATGAAATCGTTTTGAAGCGGCGCACGCCTGCGCCACGCCTGTTCCACGCCTGCTGCCTTGCTTGTGTATGTTTTAGGCCTTAGAAATCGAAGCTCTACTTCGCATACTCTATAACTAAACCAATTTTATGGCATTTTATGGCTTTACTAGCGGTCGCCCACGGCTTCGCTCGCCCCGTTAATTTCTCTTTTAAAAGTTTTTCCTTTTTTTCTCCGCTTAGGGAAATAGTTTTCCAATTTCCTTTCTTAGTGCACCTCTATGCTATAAAAGGAATATTCCTTCCGATTTTCATGCTTCTAGGACTTACGGTTTAGGCTGAGCGTTGATTGTCAGTCAGTCAGTAACGTAAGAGTTTTATATATTTAGATACCTTGGGCTACATAAAGTTTTTGTAAGTAATCCCGAAAATATAACCTATGTTACCCGGAGATAGTGTAGCTAAAAATTATTTTATTGTTGGAAACACGATGATGTAATTCTTTATTTTAAGTCAATTTTGTCTTAAAAACTTATATTATGTAGTCTGTTTTGAAAACTTTTGTCTCCAGAGTGCTTTTAAAAAAATCCAGACAAATTACCAGTTAAGTTTGTAACTGTTGCGTTTGTAACGTTTTATGATGTAAGTCGTTATACTCGTAATTTTATAGGCAAAAAGCATTACTCTTGAAGCACAAAATCAACTAGCCAGTAATTTGGTTTTGTACCAGAGAATAATTAATGTCGTTGACCATCCCTAAGCCCATAATTTAATGCGTATTAATTGCAGGCTACGGGTAGATAAACACTCCTCGATCGATAACCTTATCTAGGGCGTGTGGTAAACACCATTAACTAAACGCGTTTATTTGGTGAACCAGACGTGTTATTTGGACGAGGCTCTTTATTATTATTCCTTTATTGATGTAACCCACTTTTTGTATCAACATTATGATCATTACCTGCATAAGTTCACTGTGGGACATTGTTGGGAGGGTTGCCGCTAAATAAATATTAAATAGTGTCGACAATCTACACAACACTATCTAGCCCCAAATTAAACAGAACTTGTACCGTGCTTATTAATATTTATGTTTTTTTTTGGAAATACAGACATTTGTTCTCGGTGGGGATCGAACCCACGGCCTACGGCGCAAAAGGCAAAATAATTGACTTACTTAAAAGCACAATTATTTTAAACATTATTTCATTAGAAAACTGACAGGACAGCCTCTATGGCGTTCCTTCGCACGTAATAGTTAGGGAGGCGAATAGGGGAATTTTCGGAAATACTCGAGCGTGGCAGTTTAAGATATGAGAGATACCTTAGACCTAATAGAAAAACCTTGTTAAGTATTTAGCTCTATATGTAGTGACGCGCGCCTAGGATAGACGATCAGATTAGTAAAAAAAAATGGATAGTCTGAAATACTCGAGCGCGTCAGATTTAGATATTGGGGGTCGATTTTAGTGTTTAAAGACTAAATTTAACTAATCTGACGATAAGTCCTTGACGCCGCCGAGTTATAGGGTCGCGAACTTGTAAAAAAAAAACGTTAATCCGGCATTCTCGAGCGCGATTTTTTTTATTTTTATCTTGAAGAATATAATCTAAAACTTACTAAAAATACAAAATCTGCCGGTTTCCGCATGACCGGAAGTGTGAAGGAGCCATTTCGTCTTCCTAAGAACGCGTTACGGCATATAAGTCGCGAACGATACATTTTACAAAAAAAAAGTTTAAATAAACAAAAAAGGTAATTTTATTTTACACAAAAAAGGTCTCTTTACATTTTTGTCCAAAGAAAGGAAAAAAAACCTTTTTCGGTCAGATTAAGAGAACCCACCAACATTTTAGTCAGATTAAAAAAATATGCTTTCAGGATACCGAGATAAACCTCCCCTATGAAAATCTGACGCGCTCGAGTATTTCAAAAAAACTTTTTTTTTTTGCATTTTCAAAAATTCATCGTAACTTATCGTCACGCCGAAATCGTCAGTTTTTTTAAAGGGAGCTTCCTTGGGGCCTACTTAACACCCCTTCCGAAAATCTGACGCGCTCGAGTAAATTTTTTTTTTTTGCATTTTTGACTACTTTATATGCCTACCCCCACCACGCAAACCGGCAGATTAGTATACCGTTGTTATCAGAGGCACTCGGGGCATACGTAGAATGAATATCTGACGCGCTCGAGAATGCCCAAGTAACTGTTTTTTTTTTACATTTTTGAAAAACCGTACACGCCAAACCCACCGCTAAAATGGTTTTTGCCATACGAGATTTTCTTTTCGAAATTATTTTATCTTTCGATTTTGATAGGTCTCGACGGCGCCGTTGAATTACGCCATTTAGCTACCTCGCCTCCCTAACTATAAAGAATAACAATAGAACCAGCATATTATCTGTAGTTTCCTATCACTACTCAAAAGATAGTTTGGTGCGCTCTTTTAACCATGTCTTGTAATCTCTCTACAATGTATGTAATGTTACACATATTTACAAATAAATATCTGTCTATGCCTTACGACATCCATAGGAGGGGGAGGTGATAAAGGGGTCTTATTATTATCTTCGTAAACCCGAAAAGCATGCTGCCTTTGAACTATCAATCATGCGGTTTGCCCCAATTTATCTACCTTTAATAAATATTACATCAAAGGGAAAATATTCTACGTGAACGAGAGCCCTGGGTAGTAGAATGTGGTAACACTTAAGTGCGGTAACATGTTGTAACAACCCAAAATTTCGACCCTAATCTCTCTGTGGTAGGTTCGAAACTCAACCAACCCAATTATAATACTTGAAAAATGTATGTGGTCTCAATAGCTGAAGGAAAAGATGTAATGAAACCCGTGGCTTATTCAGCTGCGCATGTATTGACCATGTCAATATGTGTAATGTGTAGGGCAGACTAGTATTAAAAGGCTCGACCTTTCAGCGTCTGATTGACGGGAACCATTCCGATGAGAGGATATCTTAATGTATGACGTGATTGAGTCCCAGCGATGTAAGTATACAAGCTTTTATACTTATATTATTTACTAGCGGGAAATGGAAGCTACACAAATGCAAATATTCCCCTTTTTATTTAATAATAGCTTGGGATACAAATTTGCAAAAATACTGAATACTTATGGCTAAAGTTCACTCGAGCCTTCACGATTTATTCCGCGACGTGAATTTATTCATGGCAAAAGCTTTTTTATTAAAAATGTCTGACATGCAAAATGACCTAAACTTAAAAATACAGAATTAAAGAAAATTAAAGATAGAAAAACATATCCCAGCGTAGATGATTGAATAATAAATCGATTAACAGAACTTCTAAATTCTTGATTCTCTCGATCCTCTCGAACCCCTCTCGAACTATTTAGCCCTCGATCCAATTATAAGCGTGTTAATCAGTGTATTCAATCACCAACTTGTCGCCTAACGAACCCTAATCAAACAGGTAATCAGAGTATTTGTCGAACGCAAACAGACCACGAAAACCACGAGCTCTAATATCAATGGGGCTCGTGACCTAATGGCGGGGTTACGAACAAAGCTTGGACAATTACGGAATAAAGGTTATATTTGAAGTAATTCCATGGAATAAAG
This sequence comes from Thera obeliscata, assembly GCA_947578465.1. Classification (NCBI taxonomy): domain Eukaryota; kingdom Metazoa; phylum Arthropoda; class Insecta; order Lepidoptera; family Geometridae; genus Thera; species Thera obeliscata. Next base: position 11,542,560 of record OX387912.1, on the reverse strand, counting down.
CATTGACATTATTGACAGTGACAGTTGACTGCGTGAATGACACCATATTTCATTCTTATAAAAATCTGTCAGAAAATAAATACGGCTAAATTAAACAGTGACACAGATATAAGCAGTGTTTGAGGTGGAGGGATATGTAATATATTTCTTCTTATTACTTTTTGTTTGAATCTAGTAAACGTGTAAAATATGTGTTCTAGCCTGAAACTTAACTTCTCAGAATCATCTTATTGCTCTGCATAGGCAAACCTAGTGGTAGTGGAGATGGATATCATGCCATTTTGACTGGCATCTCAGCCCAGCTGTTGTGGGTTCAATCGCCAGAACAAATAATTGTGTGGAGAACACTGATGTTTGTTCTCTGTCTAGGTTTTATTTCTAAGCATGTATTTACAACAAATATAAGTATTATATCACCTATCTGGTTCCCATAGCCTAAGATCTGCTTAATTTGGGGTTGTGTGATTTTTATATCTTTTAAATATAATATAAAAATGAATTGCTGTTCGTTAGTCTCGCTAAAACTCGAGAACGGCTGGACCGATTTGGTTGATTTTGGTCTTGAATGATTTGGAGGTCCAGAGAAGGTTTAAAAGGTAAATAAATATGTTTATTTTCAACGGGAACGGTAACGGGGCGAGCGAAGCCGCGGGCGGCCGCTAGTCCACAATATTTATCTTTTAATTTGTGTGAAAGCATTTGCAATCATTCTATCAATTGCTTTCCCATCGGGTAAAAAAATAACTGATAAGTACCTGAGGTGGACTCTTGACATAATACTCTGTGTCGTTGATGATGAGCCGGAAGTCAGCCTCCAGCAATGCCTCGACGGTGTCGCTGGCAGCTATTCGCACTCGTTCGTCGGCGGCCAGCGCGGCGGCCCGTTCCACGCCGCGGTCTTCTGCCTTCACCTGTAACAAACAAACTTCTAGTACTGTCTTTGCTCGGTGAAGTGTTCCGTGAGTTTGTAAGTATGGATGGATGGGTTGATGTTTGTTACTCTTTCACGTAAAAACTACTGAATGAAACTTTACAATAATTTAGCTTATACACATCAGGACAACACATAGGCTAGAATTTATAAAGATATTGTAACATAGAACGGATGTAAGTAACGGGATCGGGGCGGGACAGAAATGCCCACATGACAGAAAATTTCGATGGTAAATTTTGAACCACCTTAAGTTCAGCCCCTCGTCTATAGTAATTGCATTACCACAGACATGACGAAGACCTAAAAATATCGGGAACTAGAGTTGGACAAAATCTCATCCGATTATTTTAGTCGTACCTCAAAAACATGTCCACTGAGAACATTAGAACTTTCCCGGACAAACTCTAACAAAAAACTAGACTATCTTTATTTGACGAATTAAATACAGAAAAACAAGAAGATGCCAAAAAAAAATGCTGAAGGCAGTATGGAATATGATATGCAATTACCGCAAACTTTGTTAACAGCCAACATAATTATGATTTTTATTAAATATGTATAAAATAATGTTTTGATTTAAATCTCAAGAAGATCTGCTGTGGTGTAGAGCAAAATCTCTTCAATTCAAATCTATACCAACGCCCACTGAACTAGCGAGAATCTAGTCCAGTCCAACTAATCAGAGCTGGTAAGATCAACTTTAAAGGTTAATTGCCTAAATCAACGAGCTAAATCAATATACATTTCAAATCTGTCCAAGTTACCCACTCTATGAAGTCTCTGGAGATAGTAAAGATGTATCATCGCATTAACTTCGATCAGAGGGATAATGTAATAACAGCTTATGGGCGCCAGACAACGGGCCACGTCTGAACCACATGAAGTAAGTAACTATGACGTAAGGAAGTGAAACTCCGCAATAAGATCTCTGTTCTAGCAAAATAATTTCTTGTTGTTCTAGAACAGACGTGCGCCGCTTTTTATACTTAGATAGTAAGTACATTGTAGAACTTAGTACATACAATTCCGAGTTCTATTGGGGAAGAACTGCCACCACAACTTATTTCTGCCGCCAAACAATAACGCTCGCATTGGTTGGTGTATTTGTATACAACATAATTAATGTAACAAGTGTTGCGTCCTCGATGGAAACGCTCTTTGAGAATATCGAACCATTTGCATCTTAGTAATTAAATCGCCAGCTCCATATTTGAGTATATATGTTAGAATGACGTTTATTATTAAAGGCTGCGAGTTTCGCTTCTTTGCGCGATTATTTCTCTTTTATGTACGAAGTATTAGTTAACTCCCAAAGGTCATTCAGTCATGGTACAGCCTAAATTGTGGCATGTAACGAACCATAAACGAAGTTCAGCAGACGGTCTACACTTTCGATGAAGTTTAGTATAATAGTGAATCCAGCTAGTAAAGTTTAGTATAATAGCGAAGTCCGTAGTATAACTTTGAAAGTATACCAGACAACAAAGACATGTCCAACTCTGTTATTGTAGTGGTCGTAACAGTCTTGTTTCATGGTCAAGCTTAAGCCCAGTGTCCCGCAATGAGGAGTGGAAATACTTTGCTGCATAATAAATTAGTACATTTTGTACCAAAAGCACGTGACGTCAAAAATGTAGAGGGAGGGCTATATGCTTGTTTCATCAGAAAATTGTATTAAAAAAAACTTACCTGTTCGAGTAGATCGCCAACCGTTTGCGAGACGGGTCGCAACGTGAAGCGGCATCGCTCTCGGCGTGATGGAAGCGGCACAGTGATGACGGGTAGACCGCGCCTGTACGTCACTGTCACTTCTGAAACAACAACATATTTTATGGGTCAGTCCGGGGGTTTAGCCAAGTTTTCTTCATACAGTTGATAACGCTAGGACAAAACGAAACAAAATGCATGAAAATGACAGGTGCTTATCATAAGTCGAGCGTGAGTCAGGTCCACACGAGCTAAAGATTGTGATCCATACCTCCATACCCTATTCATTCAAGGCATAAAATTACATGTATTTCACAGCCTAAGATTACACAATACATGTAAACAGAATTAATCTAACGCCCGACCTTTGATATGTTATATAATGTTCACGTTTGTTTTTTACGAGGCCTAAACAGACCGGAAGATCTGAAATTAAAAAAAAAGTATATCTGGACACTTTGAAAGTATATGATAGAATAAGATTCTGAATAGGAAGAGTTGTCACTCTATTTGGAGGAAAACATTGCCCAGCAGTACGATATAGGCTAAACGAAAATAACGTGGCTACGGTGTCAATCAATTGTATTTTCTCTGAAAGGTTTTTATAAATCCTCGCCGCTGTGACAACAGAGACCCGCCATAAAACAAACAAAGGAAATAAAACAAGAGAACTGCAACGGGCCCGCCCCCACAATGCCATAACACTTGAAAAAATCCGACTTGATTTATGGAGAGCGTTCCGAATTCCAATGCAAACCGAAACGGAATTGAGAAGATAATAGTTATTTCAATTGTGGATTCTTTGGAGTACTTTAATGGAATTTCAGTAAAACATTGCAAGAGTGGAGTTATTTTATGAAAAGCCTTAAATATTCACAAGATGCTGAGTCTATCCCGTGAATAATTTCCTTAGTATCTGGATAGATACTAAGGAGTGGATACACAACACTATCTAGCCCCAAAGCAAGCAGAGCTTGTACTATGGGAATCAGATAGCTGATATAATATTTGTACCTATATTAACATTTTTTTTGTATATAAATACATACATGGAACACCCAGACAGAGAACAAAAAACTGCGTTCACCACAAAAATATTTGTTCTCGGTGGGGATCGAACCCACGGCTTACGACGCAGAAGGCAGAGCTACTGCCAACTGATCTGAGAGCCAGTCAAACTTTCGCGACATCCTTGGAAGGTCAATGAACTATCCTATTGCGGGCCACTACGGTCTAGGTAATTAATGAATTCATAAATAATTAATATCTGACCGACACACCGGGGTTCCATGAGCTGTGGGTGGAAAACACAGACCCTGAACAAAATTTGCCAATCTTGCAAAATCCCTTCGAATTTGTCACTCGTTTCCTCCGCCACGCAACAGGAGAGGTCTAAACCAGAGGTTCCCAACCTTTTTTATCTCATAGACAACTTTCAAAATTTTGCTGGTTCCAGTGGACCCCCTGCCTTGCAGCTATATTTTTACTATATTCCTAGTCGACAAAAAAATATTATCGGCGTTAACTATGGACAATTGCGTAACGGCTGAGTTCCTACCACGAATGAACAGTTTTGGAAAAAAGTGGGAATTTATTGGTTAATTAATTAATTCCGTGAAGCCAACATTTTAGTCCTTGACTATCGAAACTAGATACATTTTCGTGGACCGCCACGCCGATAACGAATATGCCCGCTTACGAATTGTGAACCCCCATTACTTTGTCAAGCCATCGTAGACCCCCGTCGAGTCTCCCGTGGACCCTTGGGGGTCCACCTGGACCACGTTGGGAATCAATGGTCTAAACGGATGGTCGATTATGGAAATGAATGGGAAACCTACTAGTCAGTCTATAGGACAGAATGGAATGAAACAATAACCATAGAGCTCGGAATATAATTGTTTCATTACGACGCGGACTCAGCCTGATTGTTGACGCGCTCCACTTACTTTTGTACCGTGCCGTGCTAAAGTGCTTCGTGCTTTTTAATTTTTTAAGTTTAAACTATTTTTTTTTATACCTAGATGATGGAACAAACATGTGACCCATTTGATGTTAAGTGGTAACCATCTATACAAAGCATTGCCTCGTAGGTCACACACGTCAGGAACGTGCTCTACAATGCACTTCCCTGCGTCCATCAACTTGAGGCATACAGATGTTCAGCCTCACGTGCCAGTTATTTCTCCGGCACCCACACCCTTCAAACATAAATTCCTAAATTGTTCACTACGGCCATTGTATAGTTGTGGATTAAGCTGCCAGAGACGATAGCCACATAGGGCTTGCCTACTTCATCTCTCCTAAATAAATAAAGTGAAGAGCCTCACACTGTTTAGTAAAGTTTATTTAGTTTCAATCTTTTTAAACTAGTATTAGATATGCATAATTTATTATTCTTTGGATCAATTATCCTATTTATAGCTCAGTTAAAACTTTTTGTTTGAAGAATAAGTTATCATATTACCCGTCTTTATAAAGTTATAAAAAAGAAAAACAAAGTTAAACGAACTTCACTAACATTAATATATTACCAGAGTTGGACATTTTCAACATAAGCGAAATGAAAGTATGATTTATTAAATGTTACATTTTACAATCACATTAAACCGGTACGCTTTTATAATTTTAATGGAATATTAGAAATATAAACCTGACTAAAACCTTACTCATGAAAGGGTTTGAGAGTTTTGGGATTCATTAAATTACATACGTTCAAAGTTATATACGTAGCCTAGAAGCCATTTGAAATTCATATTTCTGAATCCTTATGCTGCCTTCCAACACATAAAAATTAAGACTTTCATGACTGATTTAAGGGATAAGGGCAGGGAGAAGAAGTAGAAGAAGAGCCATAAGGTAGGTACTTATAAAGCGTGCATTGAACATTGCTTATTTTAGCCTCGTTGCTCTTTGTTACTGCAAAATGTTAAAATATCGTAGTTTTTTTTTTTTTTTTTTTTTTTTTTTTTTTTATACAACTAAGTTGACAAACAAGCATACGGCCCACCTGATGGGAAGCGGTTACCGTAGCCTATGGACGCCTGCAATACCAGAGGCATCACAAGCGCGTTGCCGACCCTTTAAAACTTTAAAAACGCCCTTTTTGAAGAACCCCATGCTATAGTCCTTAGGGAAAACCTCAGCAGGGAGATCATTCCACAGCCTGAGTGTTCGCGGGAGGAAGTTCCTCTGAAACCGAACGGTGCGCGACCACCCAGGCTCTAAGGTGTGAGGATGAACTCTCTGCCTATGGCGAGCAGTGCGATGGTAGAATGTAGCTGTTGGCATGATTTCAAACAGTTCTTCAGAGCATACCCCATTATACAAGCGGTAGAACACGCACAATGAGGAGAAGTCTCTCCTCAGACTTAGGGGCTCAATACCGCTTGTGAGCTTGGGATCGTCAACAATTCTCACAGCACGTCTTTGGATCGAATCAAGGGGTCCAAGCTGGTATCCAGGTGCTCCTGCCCAGAGGTGACAACAATACTCCATGTGAGGCCGGACTTGCGACTTATAAAGAAGTAGTCGCTGGCCTGCACTGAAGTATGACTTCGCTCTGTTCAGCACACCGAGCTTTTTGGATGCCAGCTTGGCCTTATCTTCCAGATGACGACGGAACTGGACGTCACTGGAGATGTCGATACCCAGGATCCCAATGCTCTTGGATGTTGTGAGGGGCATGTCTTGGAACTGTGGAGCTATAGCGAATGGGGTTTTTTTAGCAGTGAACGCGCAAACTTGTGTCTTGGTAGGGTTAAACTGAAGCAGGTTTTGCTCTCCCCAATCGGAGACTCTGGTTAATATGCCCTCTATATCAGACACAAGTTTACTCCGGCTTTCCTCCACTATGGCACGAGGGATGTTAGCACGACCCGTGTATAAAGTGTCCCCCGTGCTGTCATCTGCATAGCAATGGATATTGTCAATTGACAACATATCATTGATATGCAGCAGGAACAGTGTTGGGGACAAAACGGAGCCTTGCGGGACGCCAGCGTTGATGTCCATGCAATCGGAGCTACCGCCGTCTACAACGGCTCGTATGCTTCTGCCGGACAAAAAGCTAGCGACCCATTTGCACAAACCCTCGGGCAGTCCGTACGATGGCAACTTCGATAGAAGACCCCGGTGCCAGACCCGATCAAATGCCTTCGCTATGTCTAAGCTGACTGCTAATGCCTCGCCTTGACTCTCAATGGCCTGAGCCCAACGATGTGTGAGATGCACTAGAAGGTCACCAGTCGAGCGACCATGGCACGATTTAATCAGCGACCATCACGTACTGATGGTCGCTGATCAAATCGTGCCCCTCTAGGTATCTCAGAAGCTGTCGGTTTATAACACGCTCCATGACCTTAGAGAGCAGGGAGGTTATAGCGATTGGCCTATAGTTTGATGGGTCTGATCTATCGCCCTTTTTGGGCACCGGATGGACGTGTGCAGTCTTCCACGAAGAAGGAAACTGCCTAGTGGAGTACGAAAGCTCGAAGAGACGCGTTAGAACTGGACACAGTTCCGGAGCACACCGCTTTAGCACCACTGCCGGTATACCGTCTGGCCCGCTCGACTTATGAACATCCAGAGAAAGCAACTCCCGCCGGACCTCCCGTTGTGATATGGTGATTTCCGGCATAGTAATTCCACACCATGGGATGGGAGTTGGTACGGCTTCTCCATCATTCAAAGTCGAGTTAGAGGCAAAGAGATTTCCCAGAAGGAATGGGCCAGATTACCGTCGGTATATCGAAGCGGTGGTAAAGACGACTGACAAAAATTTCTTTCGGCAGCTTTAGCAAGCGACCAGAAAGCACGAGTCCCAGATGGATATCGTGCCAGCCGCTCACCAACTCTGCCAACGAAATCAAATTTGGCCCTGGCAATCATCCTCTTATTGAACCTCGAAGCAGCATTCAATTTGCGTTTCACGTCGGAGATGTTTGGGTCCTTATTAGTTCGAGCCGTGGTCCAGGCCTCATAAGCAGTTTGCTTGAGCGATCTAGCTTCTTTGCATAGCCGATTGAACCACGGTCGTCGTTTCATTCCTATAGCTACTGATGGATTTGGAATGAAACATTCCATTCCTGCCATTATTGTCTCAGTGACAGCAGTAGCGCAGGTATCAGGACTTTCCAACGTGAAACAGAGCTGCTTCCATGGGTACGACGCGTAAAACTCACGCAGTCCATCCCAATCTGCTGAATTGAAATGCCACATATGACGCCATTGTGCTGGCCGAGGTGGAGCAGACCGAGCACAAAGCACCTTCGTCCGAACGAGACAGTGGTCTGATGAACCAAGAGGTGCATCCACTGCAGTAGAGTACCCGTCCGGACGCGTGGTCAGCAGAAGGTCCAATAAGGAACTTGCATGGCTCTCAATATCAGGGATTCTGGTTGGAGAATCAACCAGCTGCGAAAAGCCATACGCCAGGGCAAATTCATAAGCAGATCTCCCCGCGAAGTCAGTGGACCGAGAACCAAGCCATTCAACGTGGTGGCCATTAAAGTCTCCTAGAATCACTAACTCCGCAGAGGGATACTGCTCAATGACTTTGTCAGTCGTCAGTTGCAGGTGCTCGATGAGTCGCTTAGTCTCCGGATCACCGCTGTGAGACCTGTAAAGGCACGCGTAGATGCGGGTGTGGCCACCGTGGTCTAAACGCACCCACAAGATTGACAGGTCTCTGTCTTCAAGGCCGGTAAGACGGCGACAGCAAATATCCTCCCGGACATACAAGCAGACCCCGGCTCGAGGCACAAATTTGTGCTCCAGTCGATATCCGGGGTAATGCAGGTACGATGTATCGGCCGGGCTAGATATTTGCGCCTCCGTCAGGAAAAAAAGGGTCGGCTGCGCAGTTTCGAGATGTTGGTGAACTGCGTTGAGGTTAGCATGAAGTCCTCTTATATTGCAGAAGTCCATATTCATTGTGGACGAGGATGCCGCTGAAAAACATTCTTTCTTTTTGTGTTTAGCCATTTTTTTTTAAAGGGGGTTTTGAAAGTTATAGGGAGTCACTGTGTTGACAGCACATTGGACAAAGGGTGCAGTGACATTTCACTAAGGGTTGCCACTGGTTTTGCAGTTTGCTAGCACGACGGGCGGAAGGGCCCCCGGTCCCCCCCTGGAGTAATGGTCGGGTCCACTCCGGTCTCCTTCTCCGGCACGACTACTACTCCAAGGACTTTACACAAACTGGCGATTCAGCCTCCCAGGGCGGAGATTAAAATAATCCCTGGGTTCGGGAACCCGTTCAGTCTGCGGGCGGCCAGCGGACAGCCGTTTCACCGGGTCTCCCTGACCGCCGTGCTAGCATGCCGCGCCTGCACACAACCATTAGCGATCTACTCACCGCTGGTCCCCCCAGCTGTCAACACTGCGCCTCCCCAATAGAGCTCTGGCGACCTTACTCACTGCAGGAACACAACACTAAGAACTAGTGTTATTTGGCTGCAGTTTTCTGTAAGGCGGAGGTACTTCCCCAGGCGGGCAGCTCAGATTTGAACGAGAAAGTCCCGTTATGCCCTACCTCCTCCTAGTGTTTTTAAGCGTTTCAAGTTTATTTATCTTATAACATTATTTCTTACTTTATTTTAAAACAACCTATTTTTTATTAAACTATTGCCTCACTGCTGGGCCAATGCCCAAAAACCTTCCACTCATCCCGATCTCCCATCAATATATCTGATGACCGTCGAGAATATTTAAAGAAGTAATATCTAAGTTGACTAATAAATTCGAGACAAAAAGAGTTCATTTTATATATCACACTTAAGTCTTTCATTATCAAGAACTGAACTCGTAAATGTTTAATCCTTTCATTTGAACACTGGAATTCAGCAAAATTGGATTATCCCGTTTTATAGTTCAACATTCTTCCAAGGATGGAGTAAGTGAAAAGTGGTACAAAAACACTTGGCACTTTAGTATGCGTCTGTACAGAATACTTTGTTAAACTTTCAAGCAGATTAATCGCTCGTTAGAAAGAGAGGCAAAATAATGTTTTAACGGCACAAGTTTCAAGCGAAATTGGTCGTTGTTTTGAAAATAAAATCGTAGTCTTTAATCTGGTGAGCTTATACTCGTAGGGTGTTATTAATAATCCTGGCGTAGCGTTGGACTAGTTAATCCGTGTTTTGTCTCTTGCATTGACATGCAATTGTCAACTCGAGCAAATGTGACAAAACACGGATTAACTAGTCCAACGCTACGCCAGGATTATTAATAACACCCGTAGAGCGGGAGCGTATTGAGCTTTTAATAGTTTATAAGTACGACGTTTTCATGTTATAATGCACGTTGTTATACAGTATGGCTGGGCCCTGCGCCCAACAAAACCGACTAATTCAATAATTAAAATAGATAAATATTTTAAATATTCTGCACAACACTACTTATTGAGCCATAAACCAAGAAGAGATAGTACAACCGAAATAGTGCTTGATCAATTCCCAGGCACGGTAGACATCCCCTTAGATTTACGAGTATTTAAGCGATTACAGCCGCTTATTTATCCGCCCCCGCCTCCGCTCCTCTCTTGGCGACGTCTACTTACTATGCGCGTACGCAGCAGTAAGCGACGCCCGCGCACAATATGTCGGTAGACGTTGTAATTGCCCTGTCACTTTCCTAATTATCATTGCGCCGTTCAGCGTTTCTCTCCAATGTTTGATTAATAGATATACACTTTTGCATGCGATCATATTTGTTCAACGTTTTCATGAACAAATCGCTTGGATTTGTCTGTGACTGCTCTATTGAATCCGCAGAGTACCTTACCTAACAACTTTAACAGCAAACGACAAACCTCCAGTCAAAAAAATTCATGATTTTAAAGACAAAATCATTCGCTAGGGATAGAATGACGAAATTTAGGGAATTCAGCATCCCTTAGTATCAATAAAATTCGAGGCTCCTTCTCAGCAATTTATTATAAGTTGAATTCGCCACTCATTACAAAATTGGCCCTCAATGAAGCCTTTTGATAGTGAATTTTCATTGTGACTGGGTACTGTTTTATCCAGAGACTGTGAATTCGACCGTTAAAATTAACTAAAATTTACAGAATCTCCAAGAAGATCCGCGTACAGTAAAATAGGTAAATAAAATTAATATTAGTGAATATTTTACACAGCGCTATCAAGCCAGAAACTAAGCAAAGGGAACTAAAAAAAAAGAAAACAGGCCTTTTCATCTACGATGATTTATATAGGGTTTGGGACAACTGTTTTTCTCATGCCCCTATTTATGGGACGCTTTAGTGCCAGGATTTTTAGATGTAGCAGGCTTGCGCAGCACCTATACACCTGACAGCTAAAACGACCTAATCCACAGGAAAGACATAGTCAATACCTGCAGAGCTGAATAAGTCACGGGTTTCCTCACGATGTTTCCTTACCTGTTGAGAGCACTAGCATAACACCATTATATACCATCTACATATTCGTTAAACATGAATACTTTTATATAGTAATAGTACATTGTTACCCGAGTGTTGAAAGTCACGTTTTTTGAGTCCCGAGACGGGTTTGGCGCCAGAGCGCTAGCGAGGGCGCCAATGGAGCTTGAGGGACTTAAAAGACTTTCACCCGAGGTAAACACTGTGCTTTTCATTACGAATAAAAGGAAAGTAAAAATAAAAACATGAAAGAAAAATTTGTGAAAATGAAGATTGAATTGCCGCCTTCCCGGTTTTTTTTTTTCTTTTTGTCTGGCGGGCCTTCGGCTTCGGCTCGCCAGCATTATTCAGCCATTATTTTCATTCTCATAATTTAAAAAATGGTAAATGTCAAATCTATGTTATTTTAAATAAATAGTTGAAGCTATATATTAATCAAGTAATTTAGAAGATATATTATTTATTTAATACTATCTTTATTGTATTTAAATTCAAATTTTACATTGCGCTATCTTATTAGACTTTTTAAACTTCTTAATGTTGTAATGGGTTTCCAACCTACTTGCTGAATAAAAAGTTGGAATTTGGTTCAACGACCTCCTTGCAGTTAGAAAGACTTTAGAAAGTTGGAACATGGTTGAATAAAATAGAACTTGTTTTTTTTTATAATTTGACAGCTGTCAGTAGAAAGCGATTCTCCCTAGGGCTGAAAGTTTTACTTTCAATTAGGCCCCTCAGGCAACTTCAGTCCTACTTTCAGAGTATGAGTAATGAAAAATACATAAATATCCAATTAATTAAAACAGTAGCGTGTTACTAGTGTGAAAATAACGTTATTGATTCTATGCTTGTTCAGTGATTATTTGTAGTCATGCAAAACATATGCAAATCAATAAGCACGCGATATATCTTACAGTAATTAGTCACAGAATATAAATAGAATAGGTTGGTAAACAAAGAAATTCTCTGTCTCATCTCACAGGTTAAAGAGCACTATAGGTCTGGTGGTAGCAGCCCCACCTTCCGATCCTAAGGTTGAAAAAAAAAGTATGTGTACTATGCCAGTACTCTCGAACGGTGAATGAAAACATCGCAAGGAAACGGGTGTGTCGTAGAACCTAAAAAGTTCGAAAACATTGCGTCAAGCGTCACACAAAGAGGGCTCGCCAACGGCCTATTTGCGGAAACAGTCCGCACACCAAGTGCGGTTCAAAGAATCAACATTATTCAGTGCACGATTCTCATATTAACAATCAAAATAATAAACAATAATAAGTAAGTCCGTTCGTATTTATAAGTAAGGCCCTTAGTTCAGAAAATGTCATAATGCCTGATGCCACAAACAGAAAATAAAAGTACCTAATGGAGCTATAAGAAAAAGTACCTAAGGCAATGGAATCGCATGGAGGACTACATCCATTTTTTCTGGATGCCAAATAAAAACAAACTCATATTATAAACTATTATTAATAACACGCTATTTAATGATGACATAGTTTTACTCTCAGAAGATCCAGCAGAACTACAAGAAATGATAGAGACACTTAGCAAGCAAAGTAAAGTTGTAGGTCTTGAGATAAACAAAGACAAAACGAAGGTTATGACTAACAAATGCAAAACACCAATTTCTGTTAGCTCTATGACTCTAGATTATGTTGACGACTATGTTTATCTTGGCCATTTAATATCATTTATAAACTGCACAGAAAAGGAAATAAACAGAAGAATAAAATGTTCATGGAGCAAATACTGGGCTATGAAGGATATATTTAAAGGGAACTTACCCATTTCGCTAAAGACAAAAGCAATGAACATCTGCCTCGCTCCATGCCTTACTTACGCTTGCCAGACTTGGTCTCTCACAAAGAAAAGTCTGGAAAAGGTAAGAGTGTGCCAAAGAGCAATGGAGAGGAGCTTCATAGGCATCAGGCTTTCAGATCGCATTATAAACAGCAACATTAGGAAAAAGACAAAAGCAAAAGATATAGTACGGCGGATTCTGGGCCTGAAATGGAAATGGGCTGGTCATCTGCAAAGGCTGGATCAGTACAGGTGGTCCCATGCAGCCACTAACTGGAGTCCGCGGGACAAAAAGCGCAGAAAAGGACGTCCTCCCAAGAGATGGAGTGACGACATCGCGCAAGTAGCCGGTAAACTATGGCTAAGGAAGGCAAGAGAACGTACAGAATGGAAGCTCTTGGAGGAGGCTTTCACCGCCACAGGCGGCATTTACATATAGTTAATTTTTATATAATTAACAGCACCTAGGTTAAGTTTTTTTTTCTTTGTGTAAGTAAATAAAGCTATTTTTATTTTTATTTTTTTTATTTTATTTATTTAATTCATACAATAATCATTAAGTTATCTTAATATTATATTTTGTAAAAATGAAATTAATGTAGGTAAGTAATGTAAAAATTAATTAATTTTGGAAATAAAGGCTTTATATATTTGTTTATTTAATCTAAATATATAAAACTCTTACGTTACTGACTGACTGACTGACAATCAACGCTCAGCCTAAACCGTAAATCCTAGAAGCATGAAACTTGGAGGGTATGTTTCTTTTATAGCATAGGGGTGCACTAAAAAAGGAAATTGGAAAATGATTTCCCTAAGCGGAAAAAAAGAGAAAAAACTTTTAAAAGATAAATGAACGGGGCGTAACGGCAAAGGGGCGAGCGAAGCCGCGAGCGTCCGCTAGTGGAGCTATAAAATGTGAACACAAAAAAATTACAAAAACTATGAAGTTTAACCATCTTACCGCAGGCGACTGTGCAATGGCTTCAGTTTAAAAGTTTATCTTACAAAGTGGAGGTAAATCGTTAAGTGCAAACAGCAATTCAGCTTGTCTGCAGCTTAACTACAAAAATAATGAACATCTTTAGACTGTTTTGCAGGTGAAAACTAAATGAAATAATGCATTTATTCGTCGCTTCAGTTCTATCGTGCAATCTTCTTTATTATAGCCCGGTTATGGTATACTTTTCTTCATTATAACCCGGTTGCGAACTAAGAACTGAATGACAGAACTTTTTTATTGGTTGGTAATGCGGTTACGAACTAAGAAACAAAATCCTACTACGTAGCTTATTACGAAAACTGGTTACGTAGAAGCAAGGAAATTCATAGCATAATTGGCACCTGTCTCAATATTCCTAGGACAATATTCCGAGTGTCAAAAAGGAGCCCAGTCCATTACAGATGACAAAAGGTTAAAGGTAATCGAGAACAAAAGTTGTTCTCGTTGACATGACATGTAGAACCCCTCGGGCTTTTAGAGATATTACGTTACACCCTTTATAAGCCAATATGTATAAAAAAAGTAAATAATGGAATAATTCAGCATCAACCGTGACTAGGTGTCGTTTATCAGAGTAGAAGAACAGTCGCTATTTGAAATGTTAGTTTTATTGAATAAAACCACGAATGATCATCTGAATAAATATTACGGGAGCTGATATTCACCTATGTATCAAGTCGGGAGCCTATCGACCTGATACAAACGAAAAGGATCCTTTTCTAAGGTGCACTTAAAATCCTTTCACCACATTGGTTTGAAAGAACCAGTGACACGATAAGAAGTTTAATTTAAAAATAAATTAAATATATATTCTAGACAATCCACTTAACACTATCTAGCCCCAAACAAAGCAGAGCTTGTTTTATGGGAACCAGATATATAAACTTCTTATATTATTATTTATTTTTGTAAATACATACTCAGAATACAATATAACACCCAGTCAGAGAACAAAAATCAAAAATCAGCACACAAATATTTGTTCTCGGTGGGGATCGAACCCACGACCTACGGCGCAGAAGACAGAGCTACTACCAACTGAGCTGAGAGGCCAATCAGAAAAAGAATAAGTCAAAGTTTAGTCAAAATTAGCAGAAAGTAATTATAACCGTAACCCCTAAGTACTGGACGTAAATATGGGTACCCATACATACATACATACACAAACCTACCCCTTATTTTTTATACCGAAAATTGTAAATGTTTGGTACTGAACTGAACAAGTTACTGTGATTTCAAACTTGAGGACGTGTTTTGGATTTAAAAAAAAACCTGATCAATCGGCTTTTGTATCAGATTTTATAAAGAAATAGTAATATGCATTCAACTGAACGCTCTACTATTCTATGAGGAAATAAAATGCATGGTAATTCATTCTGCGGAACTCCATTGAATACTTTTCCTATTGAAAATACTTAATACGAAAATTGTACTGAAATATTACGTCTCCATTATTGTAATTGCTTTGTTGCTTTCTCTCTCTCGCTTGTATTTTTTTGTTCGTAATTCGAGTTACTAATAATATTTATTGTAGTAATTTGTACTTTTAGCTATAATTATACCTGTTTTAATGTTATCACCAAAAAAAGTGCCTCTTCTCTTTCAAATTGATTACTTTAACCACTTTAGTACCTTGGAGGCTTTTAGAAGGAAAACTCAAGTGAGTCTTTAATCTTCCCGACTTTCTAATTTAGTTGAAGGATTTTTGTACATTTTACGGCCATTTTAATGCTTGTGTTTTCCTTGAAACAATACGGATTTTTCGGCGTAAACAATTATAATAATAATGGTTTACGCCGAAAATCCGTATTGTTCATTAAAATGGATTTTCGGCGTAAACCATTATTATTATTTATTATTATTATAATAATTGTTTACGCCGAAAAATCCGTATTGTTTCAAGGAAAACACAAGCATTAAAATGGCCGTAAAATGTACATGTTGTGTTTTCCTTGAAACAATACGGATTTTCGGCGTAAACAATTGAAAAAATATTATATTACTTGACCTTTGGTGAACTTCCTTATGTACATAAATTAAATTAAACTAAGAAATAAATACTGTGGAGTATGTCCACAGTATTTATTTCTTAATTTAATTTAATTTTAAACACACGCAATAATATCTAGCCCCAAATTAAGCAGAGCTTATACTATGGGAACCAGATACCAGATACAATACTTACAATACATTTATTGTAAATATATACTTAGAATACAATATAACACCACGACAGAGAACACTTTTTCTATGTATCGTTTAAAGCCTGTAATTGCAAGTAACTTCAAATCGAGATCCAGTCCAGCGAGTTTCACTGCTTGGCGACATAACTAGATCATATTTGTAAAAGTGTCCCATATTTTCTCGAGTTATGAAAATAAGGAAACGTTTGGAAAGGTACACTCGAGTTGATTGCCAAAGCCACTCCATTCCCGGAGGATTCGTGTTCGTCTGCTCGAGTGTGCTGAGGACCGTGACATCTATCCTTGACGAGGGCTCTCCATAGCTTGTCAGATGTCAGCTTTCAATTGACATAATACTTAATCATATCCGTAAGACTTTGAACGCTGCAGCTGAGGTCTGAAACGCAAAAGGTGTGTGTGAAGTTTATAAAAGCAATCCATAATTTCTCAAATTAGGGATCAGAAAATTCATTCACCTTTTGATAAGAAATAAAGAAAAATACAAAAAAAGAAAGTAACATATAAATTAATTGCAAAATCTTCCTGAAAAATGATAAAAAAGTTAAGATCAAGAAGTTTTCTTATAAATGCTGACGAAGTCGTCGGTAACAACAGTCAGAAATAAATTCAAACAAAATACACGGTCAATAATCCGATTATATAAAATATTCACTCACAATCACCCGACTTTTGCATAAAAAAGCAATGTCAACTTGTAACGACAATAATATGGTGAAAATATTTCGACGGCTAAAAAAGGTGATTCGGATTTCATGTTGACTTTACACAAATTTAATTGATGCTCCGCTACATAAAAAAACAAACCAAATTAATTGAAGCTCGTCTCCATAAAAAAGAAACGAAGTGTTATTACTTTTGTATCAGCATTCAGGAATTTAATTAATTTCGTGTACAAAACTGAACGAGCGTCAGCAACTTTTCACAAAAGGGTAATGGAAATCTAAAAATATACAGCAGACGATACCAAAGAAAGAAGTAAACACAACATTAATAGAATAACAAAAGCCTATTCATACTCCCTGTTCTATTTTCCACAGTTTGACTAATGTTTACTTATTTACGATAAGTCGAAATGTATTTGTCAATAAGAGCCACTTTGCGGTGAATCTAGGCGCCACGAGTTCCTTGCGACCAAGGAAGGAAAAATGGATATTTCTTAGCAGTCTAGCATAACGTCCATCATTACAGTACCTACCCTGCAAAAGTCCTGCAAAAGTCAAACATTTAATTTTGAATATTAGGTCCTTGTAAATTACGCGTATGAGTGCTCAAGTGAGAAATTAGAAAAGAAAAGGCAAGTACCGAATAACTATAAACTGAATCAAATATTGCTCGCGGTGAAAAAAAACCGTAATATGCTGACATTCTTCCACTAAGATGAAAAGATAGATGACCTAGTGAAGGTCATCTAATCCCTGGCCTAAAATATACGGGGAGGCTATACTCAGAATTGGGCGTTCTTTGTCGGAATTAATTATTCTGTAGAAGCCACGACAGAGCAAGTTCGGCAAGTATATCATGCGCACTTGATGTGCGGGCAGGTTTTTCCGCAAGTAGGCCGCTGGCTGGTGGGCCCTTTTTGCGTGACCCTTGACACGTGTTGCCCGAACTTTTTTAGGTTCTACAACACGCCGGTTTCCTCACGATGTTTTCCTTCACGGTTTTGAGAGTACTGGCATAGTGCACATACATGTTTCGACAGAAAAACTCATTGGTACACGAGTGGATTCGAACCCTCGACCTTCGGATCGGAAGACGGGGCCACTACCACTAGACCACCAGTTCTCTCTTGACGCCACGACAGAGGTTTACAACTAGCTTAAGAACTCGATCAGAGTTTTTCACTTGCTTAGTAATTTGCTTAGTAATCGAATGATAATAATACGCAAGTAATCGCGTAGTAAAAGTTTAAGAAAAACATCGATGACTATAAATTATAGATTTACGCTGCGTTCTGGTATTTATTGTTATCTATCATGCTATCCATCTCAATCTATCGACGTGGGCTTAATATAACGGTTTCTCATATGACTGTGTTTTATA
This sequence comes from Thera obeliscata, assembly GCA_947578465.1. Lineage (NCBI taxonomy): Eukaryota > Metazoa > Arthropoda > Insecta > Lepidoptera > Geometridae > Thera > Thera obeliscata. The sequence goes on along the minus strand of OX387912.1, from coordinate 11,524,465 downwards.
TTGGTGACCGCGGACCAACTCGCCTTACATTTTCACATTTTCAGAGAAAATGTTATTTTAATAAAAAAATTTAGAGCAGTCGGTTATGAGTGTTCTAAGAAAGAACCAGCAGATATTTGGTTCTCACTGAGCACTCATATGTGTCAGTCACAAGGACCTGTAATTTTGCGATTTTGTTTTGAAACGATTTTTTTCTAGAGCATTCGGTTGTGAGTGCTCTAAGCACCAGATCAGCAGATGTTTGGTTTTTACTTAGAGCACTCATACGTATTAGTCACCTAATTTTTTTTTATACCAAACAAAATTATGGGTTTAAATGATTTTTGCAGGAGGAAGTACTGTATTGTTGGACATTTTGCTAGACTAAGAAATATCCATATTTTATTCCTAAAAGAACGATTCACAATTGTTATAGCTACATTATATTACCTACAATAGACCAAACCTATATTTTAACTCTCGAAACTTTATAGGCCGCACTTAATTTATAGCCCAGATGTCCGGTCCAGCACTTAACATTGTTAAAGAAGGCTCTAAGGAAAACTTTATATCCTTAGTCCGGATGATCCGGGCTATCGTAAAATCCGGGTAAGGCTTATTGTCATAGGGAAGCTTCGTCTTCCCTTATTTACACGCACACTGAGAAAAATGTAAAGCTGAATGTGTCGTAACGAAGGTTGATTTAATCGTAATGAAGGCGAAAAAACGACCAAGCGTACTTCGACGAAAAACGCCTTCCTAGTTGGAGGCGTTTTACGCCTTAAGCGTGAGGCGCAACAAATAAGCAGCAATATACTCTCTAATGTGTGTTTTAGACGTATTTCTTTACAGATTAGCCTTAAATAAAAAGCTGTTAACGCGGTAAGTCAGATAGGTTCGACGAACTGACGATAGTATTTAACTTCCGGTAAGGCGATATAAAAGGTAAAGAAGGTGCTCGTGTCACACACGTAAATCTTTCCTAGAGTAATATCCGACGTATCATTGTGCCCCAATAAACTTCTAGTAAGGCGTTTTACGCCTTTTCTTACTGCGGTTTAATTTGTTCACAAAGTGTTTTGAATGTTTATTGACTGCTTCCTAAGTCATAATAGACTTTTAGTAAGGTGTTTTATACCTTTCTTTGCTGCGATTTAACCGATTCACTAAGAGTTTTGAACGTTTCTTAAATCGTAATTCGCTTCTAGTAAGGCGTTTTTAGTCTTTACTTACTGTGGGTTTAACCTGTCCACTAAGCGTTGTCAACATTTACTTAGTCGTAATCAACTTCTAGCAAGGCGTTGTACGTCTTACCTTACTGTAGTTTAATCTGTTCATTAAGCGTTTTCAATGTTTACTAAGTTGTAATCTACTTTTTTTAAGGCGTCGTACGTCTTACCTTACTGTAGTTTAACCTGTTTACTAAGTCATAATCGACTTCTAGTAAGACGTCGTACGTCTTACTTTACTGTAGTTTAACCTGTTCATTAACCGATATTGATGTTTTTTTAAGTCGTAATTCACTTCTAGTAAGGTGATTTACGCCTTTACTTACTATGGGTTTAACCTAATCATTAAGCGTTTTATACGTTTACTCAGTAGTATTTGCCTTCTAGAAGTTGTTTTAGAAAGTTTCATACGATTAGGCAAGCCGTTTCGTACGGTAAGTTTTGCTTTCTTTACGAGCAGAAACGTTTTATGAAGACCGGAAAAAAGGCTTTTAACGGCTGGTAACGCTGTTCCCTAAGGGCATGATTGACTTTCTTTACTATCATTTAGTTCATATTAAGGGCATTGGGTGCTCAAAGTTCACTCTAAGGTAACGCGAGCCAATATCCTTCATATGAACTTCATGATAGTAGATCAGCCAAACATGCCTTCAGTGAACAGCGTAGCCTGCTGCTCTCAGAAAGCTGTTCTCCCAGTCTTTGTAAGCTTCTGAAATTAATAGGAAAGTTTAACATCAACCTAGCCTTATAAATAAGTCGATAGCTTTTACATCTTATAGAAATAATAGTGGTATTGCAATAAAACCATTCAATAAAAATCTATAAATCTGTATTAGAAAATCAATTTAGATAGGTAATTAACTATTTAAATACTTAAAACAAGATAAAATCGTCTTGGAGAATGCCCTTTTCGTTGTAAAGCTTTTGTAGGCGCGCATTTGCTGTCATTGCCCACAGGCTTTCATGGCGTCACTCTTTTCTCAGCAACCGTTATTTCAAGTGAAGCCTCGTCAACCAGATCACTTTCAACTGAAATAAAACAATGTATTTTTTAGGAAATAGTTATCGCAAACCACAAAGTAGAGCATTCTACAATGGTCATTAGTACAAGTATTATGCTTATCTAACCAAACTACCACCTGTCTATTATTAACGAAAGTATCGTCAATAATAGACAGGTCTATTAGAGGACAGGTCGGCCTGGCATTGCAGGTTCTAAGTCAGAGAGATCGTATGAATCACTGATAGCAAATGACAAGTACTTACAGCTATAGGTATAGCAGCGTAATAGATGACTGGCTAATCCTTTTTAAAAAGTTCTCCAATACCGCGTGCCTATGATTGAAATCACTCCATTGAAGTTTGGTGTTTGGATTTACTCCTAGCCCAGAGTCCAATAACAAATGGGCCAATTATTTTCTTTGTTCGGAATCCAGGAAGCCATTAACAGCCTGTTAATTAGCCCGTCCTCTTTGCGTATTATGTAAAGTACACCTTATCTGAAAAAAATAAACCATTAATTTTCAAGTTTAAAAACTCCTTTGTACCAATTCAAAACTGAAAACATTAAGTACATATTTTAATAAATCATTTTTCGTTCGTGTTTCCAACAAAACCAGAATCTAGGGAGTATACAAAACATGATTAGGTTCAAAAACATCAGAGAATAACTGAGTTTGATACAGGTAGGTACTCTACTTACCTCGAAATGACGTATCAATCAGGTGTTTGCTTGCCCCATTTTGTTAATAAATCTGTGGGATTCTGGTCTGCCACGTTGGAAGCACGAAGATGTTTGCCTGGTTGGTTGCTGCTGATAGGTCTGTCTTGGACCTGGGTACATCTTTTTATCTGTGCCATACACTGACACAGCCAACAGCGTTCAGAAAATGAGGACAAATAAAAAAAATCCACTTAATTAAACTTTGAATGACTCCATCCCAACTCAAATCAAACTGACGAATGAAACAAGTCGTTACGTGCTCGTGGCCTCGTGGGCAGTGCTGCCAACTCGACTACTGCAGATTATGCTTGTGGTGGGTGTTAAAAATTACAATATAATAATAAATTTATATTCAAGACAATCTACTCAACACTATCTAGCCCCAAACAAAGCAGAGCTTGTTTGGGGCTAGATAGCTATTGGAACCAGCGATGTAATACTGATATAATACTTACACACTTTTTTTTTAGTGAATACATTAGAATACAGTATAACGCCCCAACAGAGAAAAAACAACTGTGTTCACTACAAATATTTGAACTTGGTGGAATTGAACCCACGACCTACGGCGCAGAAGGCAGAAATCCTACCAACTGAGCTGAGAGGCCAATCAAAAATATGCTATACGTAATCTTTAAGCCAAAACTGTACTGCATTACTAACTGCCTGTGTCATGTGTGTGTCAATTGGCCTATGCTCCAAGTATAGTTAGCACACAGCACAGAGCAAAAGTAGGTATTGAATCTCGTTCGTCAGGGTTCCAACCAAAAAACGAGTAAACTCAGGGAATGATTCTAAATGAGTGTTTTCACGGTTATTTGATTTTTTGTTTTTTTTTATGTTTGTTACCACATAACTTGCAAACTAATTTGAAAAATTATATCTTAACTTTACTTTCAGATTAGTCCCATAGAAATTTCATCATAATCGGTTTTGAAGTTCGGTTTTCAAGTTAATATACTCCCTCTCATACAGTCATACGCACCAAGGTGCCTTAGTAGCTGGCAGCATTATTGAGATTTTCGTTGTACCTACGACAAGTGCCTTACAAAGGTGTATCTCTCAGTAACTAGAGAGCTTTTTTAAACTTAACCCACCAACTGACTAATAGTCGTTTTTAAATAATAAAACTGAGTAAAATATACTTTTCTTCCACCAAATTAAATACAAATATGACATTCCACACAGTACAATCTAGCCCTAAACTAAGCAAAGCTTGGTAATATGGGAAACAAGTAGCTAAGACCTATATTACCTAAATAGGTATCAAATTTTGGTAGACACTGGTTTGGGTTTTTCGCTCGATCTAAGTAGATACCTACCAACAAGATTCCAGGGCTTGTGTGTAGAAGCGAGGGTTCTGCCTTTGAATAGCAACAAGGAGTCATAGAGCGTAGCAAACTTTTTTCAATGGAACAGCTATTAATGGGTATGGTTTATTAAACAGTGCTATGATTCAATATGAACCTCCCTAATAAAATACAATGAAACACTTAAGTGGGTAGAGTACCTACTTAAGTATTTAGGTAGGTAATGTACAAATCTGCCTACCTACCTTCTTAACTGAAATGTGCCCCCATTTGAGATCTATTTGACCCACGGCCAGGGTTGCTCAGAGAAATAAATCGGCGGCACTAACTATTCTGCCACTTATATGTACCTACCTATATGCTTGCTTATGCTTATTAGGTACCTTGTATGGGTTGGGTAGATATTTAGGTACTTACACCTATTTAGGTACATCTACCCAACCCATAAAATTGGTAAGTAGACTATGAGGGTGTATTGATGAGGTAAGTAGCTAGGCCGGTTTTAAGTTAGATTTGTAAATGCTATGTTTATTTACTGTGTGCTGTACAGATACGTCGTCTGTTTGTGCGTCAATAAAAATATATCCATTCTATTCTACCTACCAATATAATACCTAATATGGTAGGATAACTAGGAAGGTGAACCTCGAATTACCTAGGATCGTACTTATGTAGGTTTTAAACGTTTGTATAAATAGTTACGAAAGTATTATCCGTCGAACATTGCCATATCGACGGTTTCATTCACAGAATATGTAAGTCGCTAGATGACGTTATTTCACCATTTGATCAGTCGTAACTTGAGCATTATTAAACCTTTATATTAAGGCAAATATTGCTAAATTTACGGTTATATAAGCCAAATATGTATGCCGTTATTAAAGGCTTTTTTAAAGTTTGGCTACATAAATCTCAAGTATCATCCGCCTTATCTTAAGGTGAGTATTGCTATATCTACGGTTTTATTGACTGAATATGAAAGTCGATAAATGAAGTTATTTCACCGTTTGGTTAGTCTTAACTCGATCGTATTTCGCTTTATGATACGGTAAATATTGCCAAATTTACGGTTAAATTGGCCAAATATGTATGGCGTTATTAGACTTTTTAAACGTTTGATTAAATAGAAACTAAAGTACCACCCGCTCTACCATAAGGTGATTGTTGTCTTATCTACGCTTTAATTAACCGAATAAGTAAATCGTTTTATGACGTTATTCACAGTTTGATTAGTCGTAACTTGATCGTATTTCGCCTGATGGTAAGCCTAATATCACCAAATTTACGGTTATATTGACCAAGTATGCACGTCGTTCTATGACGTAATGTTACCGTTCAATCTGTTGATACTTGAGCATTATTTCGCCTTATGATAAGGTAAATATTGCCATATTTACGTTTATATGTGCCGTATATGTATGCCGTTATATAACCTAATGTTACCATTTGATTCGTCGTAACCTGAGCATTATTTGACCTTATAAAAGGGCAAATGTGGCCACATTATACCTTTATTTTGCCGAATTCATACGTCGCTGAAAGAATTTGAGTTTACGTTCATATTTTTGTGACTAAAGGATATTCTGCCTTATTGTAAGGTAAATATTGTCATGCTTAAGATTATTTATGCCGCTTTTGAAAGTTTGTTTATGACTTAGGTTTAAGTTTGTTTGGTTTTTATTAAATCATATATCGCCTTAATTTAAGTTCAATTTTGCCTTAACTACGGTGATATTTACCACATATTCAACGTCGTAAATTTAAAGCGTTTTCAATAGTCCATTACTGCTGTATTAACAGTATTTAGTTGGATTCCAAGACTACCTTACGGTAAGTCATTTGAGACGGTTCGTGTTTATCATAAGAGACGTACTATTTTATCGCAAATGATTAGTAAAGTCAAATTAACCGTAAGCGTTACAAAATCGCCTCGCGTCATTATAATTCAGCCGTCAAAGGTGGAATTCATCTTAGGCCAAAAATCCATTTTTCTCAGTGCACGGATGAAGAGTTTCAACTTTGCCTTCGGTTTCGGAACTGAGGAAATATAAACTTTTTATTTTACTTCAGAAGAAAAGAAAAAGTTTTTATTTTATTTAAGAAGAAAAGAATTAAAGGGCGGTATAAAGAACTTTTAACCGACCTTTATTCTTTGCTTCTTGATAACTTTTTTTATTTTTAACAAGAAGCATAGTATAACTTAGCTTTCCAGTTTAGGGAAAATTCTATAAAAAGAACCTTATTTTCGCTAGCGTTTTTTCGCTTTGTAACTCTGGCTAGCCTAGCTCAGCCTTAAGATTCGTCAGATGATAAACCTATATTACCCGGCTATGAGCAAGCCGTAAAACCTTTTTAAGAAACTGAACTTTTAGCAGTTATCCAGATTGACCAAAAGCCGCTCAACGAGGATAAAAAAAGCAGCCAAGTGCGAGTCGGACTCGCCCATGAAGGGTTCCGTAGCATCAAATAACATAATATAAAGGTTTTTGTAGTTCGTTGAAAGGTAAATTGCGGTTTACGATTTATGACGTATAAAAAAAAAACTACTGACTAGATCTCGTTCAAACCAAATATCGTTGGAAGTTTGCATAGTAATGTACAACATATATTTTTTTTAGTTTTATCATTCTCTTATTTTAGAAGTTAGAGGGGGGGGACCAACTTTTTTCCACTTTGGAAGTGACTCTCGCGCAAACTATTCAGTTTAGAAAAAAAGCAGCCAAGTGCGAGTCGGACTCGCCCATGAAGGGTTCCGTAGCACGACGAACTACAAGAACCTTTATATATGTTACTTGATGTAACATAATAAGGTTCCTGTAGTTCGTTGAAAGGTAAATTGTGGTTTACGGTTTATGACGTATAAAAAAAAAACTACTGACTAGATCTCGTTCAAACCAAATATCGTTGAAAGTTTACATAGTAATGTACAACATATATTTTTTTTAGTATTATCATTCTCTTACTTTAGAAGTTAGAGGGGGGGGGACCAACTTTTTTCCACTTTGGAAGTGTCTCTCGCGCAAACTATTCAGTTTAGAAAAAAACTATATTAGAAACCTCAACATCATTTTTGAAGACCTATTCATAGATACCCCACAAGTATGGGTTCGATGAAAAAAAATTTTTTGAGTTTCAGTTTCAAGTATGGGGACCCCCAAAATTTATAGTTTTTTTTCTATTTTTGTGTAAAAACTTTAATGCGGTTCACAGAATACACCTACTCACCAACTTTCATCAGTCTAGCTTTTATGGTTTCGGAGAAAAATGGCTGTGACACGGCCGGACAGACAGACAGACAGACATGACGAATCTATAAGGGTTCCGTTTTTGCCATTTGGCTACGGAACCCTAAAAAACGATGTTTGAAACCTCAACACCATTTTTGAAGACCTATCCATAGATACCCCACACGTATAGGTTCGATGAAAAAAAAAATTTTGAGTTTCATTTTCAAGTATTTATAGTTTTTTTTCTATTTTTGTGTAAAAACCTTAATGCGGTTTACAAAATACATCTACTCACCAAGTTTTATCAGCCTAGCTCTTATGGTTTCGGAGAAAAATGGCTGTGACACGGCCGGACAGACAGACAGACAGACAGACATGACGAATCTATAAGGGTTCCGTTTTTGCCATTTCGCTACGGAACCCTAAAAAACACATAGCCACTGTATTACGCCACAGTCCTTTTAAGGAACGCGGCATACTACTAAAATGAGAAATGAAAAGCTACGAGATAAACTCACGCAGGCTTCTCGGAGGGAGAACGAAATTCAAGAACGTCGCATTATGATTAAATATGTCTGGGAATGCTATATTTAGTTTAAATAAAAGGTTGCCCTTGTATCGACCAATGATTTTGCCTGCCCTACATTAAATTTCGTTTTTTATTTTTACTATAAAATTCAAACTATTTAAGGACTGATTGTACCATCTAAAATTCTAAAGAATAAACCTATTCATTGAATAAAAAATGTTAGTCCTTATTTTTGACAAGCCTAAAAAAATATATTTTTACTTGATGGATAAATTTATTTGTGAATAAAAAAATGCCCTAAGATTATTAAATAAGAAAATCAAAACCTTACGTACGTGTAATACTGAGGTACCTTAGGTACTAGCGGGGTAAAATATGCCGGTTTTAGTATAAAGTATAAAATGCCATTCTTTAACTTGACAGGAATTGCAGCATTGCATTACGTAAGAACTTTGCAAGTAATTAATCTGTTCGGAGGAATCAGTGCACAACCACAGAACATATAACAGTTGTTTGGTCAATGCTTCGCTGTCAGCTCATGATCAATTTGTAGGCTTATAGGTCATTCGAAGACCTCCGTAATTAATGGTATGATGTCATACTACGGAAGCCGTAATGGGAACAAATAGGATCAAAATGAGACTACAACTATTTTCGAAGTATTTTCATTAAAACATTTTATAAATCACCTCTCAGCTAAGTTGGTAGTAGCTCTGCCTTCTGCGCCGTAGGCCGTGGGTTCGATCCCCACTGAGAACAAATATTTGTGTGATGAGCACAGATGTTTGTTCTCTGTCTGGGGTGTAATATTGTATTCTAAGTAAGTATAAACAAAAAAAAATGTATATTATATCAGCAACCTAGTTCCCATAGTACAAGCTCTGCATAATTTGGGGCTAGATAGTGCTGTATGGATAGTCCATAACATTTATTTATTAATAAATACTTGTTCATAGTAATATTGAAAGGCAATATAAATAAAGAAATACAATATTATCCGCTTACCTACACAATTAAAGTTCGAAAATATGTGTCAAGTGCACGAAAGGAGCCTCTTCGAGGCGCACTTAAAATCCTTTCACCACACTTGGTTCGAAAGAATCAGTGACACGATAAGAAGAAGAACCTACACAATTCCCAAAAACGATCTGAACCGACGGATCGTGGATTCGAATCCAACTTCATAATTTATGGAATATCATAAAAAACATTGCGTTTTCCTAAGCACAAAGTCAACGGTTCCGTCGCGAACCTATATCCGCTACTTCCGCGATGTTTCCACCGGGAAAGCAGCCGCTCATGTAATTAGCAGAAGCGAGAGCGAAGAGTTTCCGACTCGAATCGCTCTACAATTATTACTTATAGCTCGTGTGTGCTAAAGTGTGAGAGACAGGCGTGAGGAACCCTGAACGATTACGACAACATAGAAATATATTACTCAAGTACAATAAGTAAGTAACATATCGTTGCTGTCATATCAAAATGTCGTAAAAAACTGATTTGCCTATATAGGGACCATGCAGTTTTTCTACAATGTTTAAATGCAAGTTTGTTTTATTTTGCGACTTCTAAACGTACCTTATACTGCCGTGCATAATTATTAGCCAGAAAACATTTTTCCGCAACCGTCGTTTAGTCAAAAAAAGTTCAAAAAAATATGATTTCACCGGCACCCACACCCTTCCAACCGAAACACAGCAATGCTGTTTCACGGCAGAAACAGGCATTGTGGTAGTACTTCTTCGGACGAGCCACACACAAAGAGATCTTACTACTAAATATCAAGCAAATCGCGCTACATGGAATTAGCTTGTGTGTACTAAAGTGTGAGAGGCAGGCGAGAGGATTCCTGAACAATTTACGATAATCGAATTGGACAAGGGATATTAGATCGTATCCTAATAAAATGAATAAGCATGAACCAAGACTTATGGCCTGCGCATAAGTTCAATATAATATTAATCTTATGCACCCGTCTAAGCCAAATATTTAGTTAAAGGTGCGAATAAATACATGGGACTAAATGGTTGGGGAATAAAGGCCTGCGCACACCTAGTTCGCTGGCGGTAGCGATCAGTGAAACGCTGTCAAATATCGCTGTCAAATTTGACAGCGTTTCACTGATCGCCGACGCCAGCGGCCTAGGTGTGCGCAGGCCTTAAAGGTTCTCGAATAGCGATCATGAACCGGAAGCATGGAAGCAAACTGGATGAAGAGGGCTCAGAATTGTTCTTACTGGGAATTTGGGAATAACTTTTTATACCAGCCTCAGGTTGATGATATTCAGTTCACATAACTTTTATTTTAGAGCCAGCATCGATATAATAGATCAACCGTCGTAAAATATTTCTATTCTCTTTATTTTTATACGGAGCTCATTCTTGTACCTTTCTGTAACATTAATTGGACGTTAAAATGACAAGAGTAAGGTACAAACCGGCACTCAACTAACGTGTTCACATTACATCGTTCGCCAGTTAGTCGTTACTTGTAATCAGAGTGCCAAATAATTGCTGTTCAAATAGATTATAGCTTTTTCCCGGTTCAAGCAATTAGTGGAACGACGCTCTCGTATCGCGCAACAAAATGATTGCCATTTTCAGGCGCTGAAACACGATCTCGGCATATAGTACAGGTTGGAAGATTTTTCAAGTTCTAGCAATTAGAGAAAGCTTCGAAGGCTTACTTAGCGGTAAGCTCGTGAGTTGGGCTGAAATCCGATAGACAGATAGGTAATCCTGAGGAGTAAGCCGATTACCTACGAGGGGCTTAGATAGGCGTATTGGAGAAATTTTCTCCTTTGATTGGCTACCGAAGCTTCTTATGGCAAATAGCCTGCGTGCCTCTAGTGACTTCAAAAGAGCGAAAACTTTCAAAATCCTCTACTGTACATTTGTTAGGAGTCACCTCGAATATGCATCACAAATATGGAATCCCCGCTACGATGTTTACATCTCTAGAATCGAAAGAATCCAGATCAAGTTCATGAAATATCTCTGCTATCGTTTGCGAATTCCATATTCATCTGATAACTATGTTGCACTTTGTAAACAGTTTCACCTTCTACCTCTCTCTAAGAGACGAGAAATAGCCGATCTGGTATACCTTCTAAAAATTACCCACAATGTTATTGACTGCCCCGACCTTACAAGCATGATAAAACTCAATGTTCCGTACAAATTAACTAGATTCAATGTCCCACTGCATGTTCCTATAGTGTCTACCAATTACAGACAAAACTCTTATTTGTGGCGAGCAAGTAACAACTTCAATAAGCTAAGCAAGAGCATTGACCTTGATCTCTTCTTCACAAGCGCCTCCTCAGCGAGATCGCGGCTGAGCAGAGAATTCTTTAATGCAGATGATTAATGACCTTCACCCCTTTTTTATTTTTAATTATCATCCGTGTTCTTCATGCGTTTTTCCACCAAATAGAATTAGGTATAAAAAGAAGATTCCTTTAGTTTACACTATCTAGTTTGTATCATAGCTACATTATATACTCACTGTGTATGTAACATAGCCTACCCGTGAGAACCTCTAATTGGCTCTCTAAATCTAATTTGTTGTGTATTCTTTTGTTATAAAGCTGTTGGTTCTCCAATAAATATAAATAAATAAATAAATAAATAAAATAAGGTTTGATAATTATAATAAACAAAATTACAATCCAAGTAAAACGCAATGGATGTAGTTTAAAAATTTAATTACGGGTGCTTTTATTTGCAGCAATAAAAATAAAATGTCCTTCAAGAGAAAACCATATAAAATAGATAGAATGATCCCTAACATATAATTAAAGAAGTATTTCATACGCTAACGCTCATAACATAAACTAATTACCAATAAGTAAAGACAACGCGTGCGCATCTGCGCATGAGACGGTACGTTTCACATTCGCGCCGCGAGCCGCCTGGGCACTACGCTACCACCGGGCCACCAAGAAAGCACCACGACACCCTCCGTATGCATACTTTTTGCATCCCCAGTGACCAATTATAAAAAGAAAAAAGTGAATGACAAAAAAAGAGAGCGAAATACGTGACGCTTGAAAAAAGAACAAACTCAGTTTTGAATTTGGAATCGTGTGACAGTGAAACAGCTTATGTTTGGGTAAGGGCCTCTGGCTTATGCTACTTGCCCTATCATCTCAGCGTACGAGGGTGTCGTGCGTGGCGTGTTGTCAGTGACAGTGTGTATTGTGGCATGGGTTGAGGATGGGCGCAGGACACAGCGCGGAGGGCGATGGCGGCGCGTATGCGAGCGACCCGCCCGCCCGAGACCGCAGGAAAAGCCAAAGCAGAAGGCGGAGGTATGGATCAAACTTATTTTAGTTAGAGCCGATTTCACGGATGACTTTAGCAATGGATAACATTTTTGTTAGTTGTCAATGTCAAATGACAAATGTTTACATTTAAAAATAATTAGGAAAACCGGTTTTGCATCTTAGAATTTGTAGAGAATCTTGGTAGAGCTCGTTTTCTATTCAGACAACTTCAAAATCAAGTAAAAGCAGAAATGTGAAACTAAAATGAGTTAAGTACTAGAATCGCACTACACGCTTGGATAATTTAATAGGTTGATTGCAAATAGGAATCTCAAGATTATAGTCTATAGAGCTATTTTCATGAATTTTCATTCACAATAATTACACGGCTTGAAGAAAGATAATGCCGTAGTATTCTGTCGTTAGCTATTGAATTTAAGCAGTGCGTAAACAAATATGTATGTTTGTACTTATAATAAGATACATAGTAGGTATTCGACCTACTCGAACCATTTTAAAAAGAATTTGACTAATTAAACACTGCATACAGGTATATACCTACTCAGTTTTCTTTAACTAGATTTGACCATTAGTAGATGTTACTGGTTTTACTGGGCCTAGTAACAACTGTGTATACAAGAAAATAAAATGATTTGCACAAAATATTAGACGTGAAGAAATTCCTTGGTTCTTCGACCGCTTATGAACCAGATACCCATAACTTACTGCCACAAGCATCCACAAATTTAGGTTAAGAAATCTAGAATTCCAGACCCAAAATCCTAGTAGTTGGCAGCCTCACTTATTGGCAGCCGGCCAACATCTTATTCACATCTTGCACCTAAGATCCTTTTAACTTTACTATAGGCTAGCCGGGGGATAACCTCGTATTTAGATTTGAAGCTCAAGTCAATTAGTATAGAATGTGGCAAGTACATTATGGTAGTAAAGTGGTAGTATTCGTAAAGTACCTATACGTAAAATAAAGTGTGCGAAATTTCAGCTAAAGCTATTTAAGTACTATACTACCTTTCAGATGAAAAAAAAAATAACAAAACATAACATAAAAAAAAATACAACCGACTATATTTTATTCATCAGAAATTTAAGAATATGTTAGTCATATTTTATGTAATATTACCTCCAAAACTGCCGTAGGTAATAACATTTTGCGGGCACAGCAAAAAGGTTACCACCTTCGGGCTGAAATATGAGGGGTTTTGTATATTCGGTCAAAGAATACAGTAATGTAACTCCTATCAGAAAATAAACAGCTTGTTTAAGTTGCTATCTAATAAAATAACCACCAAACAACTTTTTTTGAGGTCAAGTTAATTATTTGATTTATTGAAAACCCAACATTCTTGCTGATATTTGGTTAATAATAGGTAGTCAGGCAAACCGTTGGAGTAGCACCACACCGGAACTTCACTGTCATTTTAATTTTTGTTTGTAAAAGGATCATACAAAAAACGGTAGGAACCAAGCCGTAGTTTGATGCCTGTTCTTCTTGGATTGGTCGCGTAGAACTGGTACCTAGGCTCACCTAGCTTAAAGACGCTTCAAAGTGATCCGTGTGACACAACTGAATTAATATATTTTTGATTTGATTTTAACTGCTTCTTAGCAAGCTAGATTTTTCTAAGACAGCAGATGTTATTGATTCAATTGAAGAAGAATTTAGCAGTGTAACAAGCCTTTAAGATGACAGTGTCTTATCCAGTCATAAAAGGTCAAATTATAAATAGCACTCATTTGGTCCACGGTCATTTCGATTCAGTACTCCAAGTCACAATTTAGGACTGTACTTGTCATAAAGTTATTTAAAGAAGATTGATGTACCTTAGAGACACAGATTACCATGTTACTTGTAGAGGTCCGTAGCTAACCTGTTGACACCTTCCTGGCTTCATGGAATAAAGAACAGGAGTTGTCTAACCAAACAGTAGGATTCCAGCCATAGACTGAATACAAGGATCTGACTGAATATCACTGACTTCTGTACTTTGTTGTTTTGTTATATATATTTTAATCTACTTTCCTCTATATTCATTGCGAGCACTAATGGTCTGAAAGTGGTAACCCCCCACCTTCCGATCATACGGTCGCGGGTTCAAATCCAGTCTTGTACCTATAAGCCATTCAGTTCAAAAAATGAATGCACACAATGCTAGTGTTCTCAAACGTTGAGAGAAAACATCTTGAGTACACCCGCGGGTTAGTCAGCTCCACACGTATTGCGTATATCTTTCCTGTGGACTAGGCCGACTAAGCTGTGAGGATGGTTTAGGTGCTGGGCAAGCCTATTCCATCTAAAAAACAAATTATTTATTCAAAAAATCAGTTACTTTACTATATTAATAAAATCTTTTTCAGATCAATGCTGAATATTTACAAAAATACTCGTGAAATAGTTGAGCTATTCACATCACGTTTCCAGTCGTTCTTTATAAATATAGGTGTTATTTATCCCCTAACTTGTGGTTTAGGATTCTTTATTATTCGTTTATTCATACTATAATCTATTATTCCCACCGCTCTCTCAAATTTATGGCGACGATCTTCTGAATAACGTACGATACACATGCACTGAACAATTTATTACAGACATAAAGTTCAAAATATAGCAGAATGTTGCTAAGTTTCCCTGGCCATTACTCCTCGTCTAAGTGAACCATTCTTCAGCAACCTAGCAGGTGTCGGGGAATAAGGTGCTTATAGAGTAGTTGCATGAAGAAGAAATAGCAAAATCTCTCGCAGCTATACCGAGATGAATAGAATATATGCTATTGTGTTGCTTTTTCCATCACTGAGAGAAGTTTATTCCTTGGCCCGTAATTATAGGATCGCTCGCGTAATTTCATGTACTACTCAGATTTGTACAAACCATTTTCGCTACAATTCCCCGAAGCGTCGTGAAACTTTTCATGTTAAAAATTAGACAGGAAAAGTTTTGTACGTAATAAAACTTTCATAAATTGTCTCGAAAGTGTAATAAAAATAAAATTAAGGAGACGGCCAAGGGCGAGTTTGACTCTTGCAGTGAGGGTTCCGTACACACAGTAAAAACATTATAATTCTTTAGTAAACTAGAAATATTTAATATGCAATCATAACACGTTACTTTGCCGTAGTGTCTGTTTGGATTTTGATTCTTTTTAATAAAAGGTATACTCAGCGCAACGACTTATAGTCTATACTCAAAGTATTCTGTGACAGATGGGTAGACTGACGACGGTCGACGCAGGCTTAAAATTTCCGATAGCATGGCACCCTTCGAGAACGAAACCTTAAAAATGAATTTAAAAGTGTCGTAAAGAGGCCAAACTCTAGCATCCACGGGAGCGTTTTAATTAGCGGGAAAAAGTGGCTTTATGTGGATTAGTCAATTTCGCAATGTTGCGGCAGTAAAACGTAGGTCATCAAACGGATAATTAGAAGAAGATTGTGGGGGAAAATGGTGGATCTTTAGAGTAAGTGGAATCATAGGAATTTAAATGTGATAACTTTTTTAAAAGCCTCGGTGATGATTTTTTCTTTATATGTTAATCAAGTGAGCGAAACGAGTCACAAAAACATGGATGAATCGATATTCTACATAATTTGTTTTGCTGTGTTTTCTGTGTGGTGCTAATAAATTGGATATTTTTTTAAATAAATACTTTAGATAGCATAAATAATGTGTTAATCAATTATGTTGTTCGAACATATGCACCCATCGTTTGTGAGAAAGATACACCAATAGCAATCGTATCACACCTTTATGACCCAATAAACTGAAACAAACAAGTTTCGAAGTTTTGAAGCTACGATTCGGTCTAAAAGATCCTTACGAAAACCAAAAACTTTCACGTAGGCACCTATTAAACGCTTCAATGAAACCCAAGAACCGAACCGAAAACTTTATCTTACACCAGTTTAAAGTCAAAGTTAAAACTTTAACCGAAGTTTATAATAGCTCTGTGATTTTAACGCTATTTGACAGCCCCAGGCTATAATATTTGAATAAAAATCACAAAAGAGTCACTCGAAAACGTGAAATTGAAAATTTATCACAAAGTGGTGTGTATTTATGATTAAAACATAGATTTTCCCAGTGGAAAATCTTGGAATCGGTTTTAACGAAAATTTCCACACAATTTTGTTTTACTTTCTTGACTACATTTTATATTTATTTTTCTCTCCTCTTGCTCAAAAATACCGTCATTGTGGCGTACCAGAGCGAAGAAAAAATTACATACCTTCGTCTAGGGGAAAAAGTTTTTGAAGTGAAAACTTCTTTAGCGGCGTTGAGCACTTTCTGTAATGGGTATAAAATCTTAAACTCGCGTCAGGGCATCAGGGCGTCAGGATCACGTGACTTGATCGAAAAAGCGTAAGACGCTACAGATACGCTAGTAGTTACTATGACAGGGTAACGTCACAGAATAGATAATAGTTAGTAGCAAGCATACCAAGGCGTTTTTCGTGACTGTAGTAGGTATAGGTACATACCTATTATAGATTTTATGAACTAGCGGCCGCCCGCGGCAGGTAGTAGTGGTCATTGGTACATGATTTTATAGATCTACTGTATTTATTTAGGTATTATGAATAAGGTAGGCAAGGCACTGATGCCAACGACGAGCTTCGGCAAAAATATCAAACATGCTCAACGTTAATAATCAAGTTTTCACTTCTGCCGGCACTCCCGGAGTGCAACCCGTCTTTTTTTTTTTTTTCAATGATTGTCTGTCAAACGACAGTGAGCCTACAAAAACGAAAAAGTATTTAGTCATAAGTAGAATGCATGTAATGCGTTGCAGCTATAGAAGAAATAAAAAAATAGACATTGGCGCATCTTTAAAAAATTCACAGCTATTCATATTGTATAGGATTATTTTATTTTCTCGCAACCGTAGTGAAAAGTAGTGTAAGCACACGGCGCTTAAACCCCATTAAAACACGGTTTCTACTTACTAAAACTACCTCGTATGTAATGGATCATTTTAGCTCCTTGTATAACAATCTACTATTTGAAACTGGAAAGATTTTCTGTCAAAATGACAGGAGCCATAAAGCGAAGAAGCACATCTGCAGGCACACATCGTCTCGTTGATTCGAAGCAAGATGCAAGCACCGGTATCATACCAATCAGAGCGAGTCCTAACTGGCCCCAACTGCCCGTCCGTTATCACACTTTTTGTATCGAGATGCTGTTTAATATTCCTTACTATTTGCTAATGCATTTTCAACCTATGTAATAATGAAATAGATGTGATAACTAAGGTTGGGAAATATCATCATTATCTAACACACTTGTGTGTGCAATTGTAAGTGGGCTGATCTACTAACGTACTGCAAAGAGCATATTTATTTGCACTAAGAATGGTACAATTAGGGTTTGTAAAGTATACTTCGTCGGAGACCTTTCTATAAAAGTTCCCACAGAAGTAAAAAAAATACGCAAAACATTAATAATAATGCATTCTAAATATTGAGTCATGGTTTCGATTTCAAAGTTCGGATGTGACCGTGACTACTTTCATTCGATTTTAAGGGTTTTGATTATGGGTCAAAGGATATGTCTACAGTGCCCAAGTCGTGTGACAGTCGTGGAATTATTTTTATTAAATTGAATTAAAATATATATTTTGAGTTCACGCAGAAAATAATTCCAGTATTTTTAAAACGTAGTTTTTATTCCAAATTCTGGCAATCTTTAGACCCGTTTTGTTCTTTATAGTAGCTACTAAGTAGTTACCTACCTACCCTAACTACCTGAATACGTATTAATATAACAATGCTTTTAAAGTTTTAATACCTTATTAAACGCCAGTAGAATATTAACGATGAAACCGTTTATTACCTGTAAAAGAGAAAACAGATGAAATTAATAAACAAATTAAAATAACATGATTAGTTTGAAAGCCACTCACTAATAATGACGTCACTAATGCAATTACATTGATGAGTTGACATCCATTACAAAGGAAGTTATACATTATTGCGTTTTCAGCAAACATTTGAGACTACACAACAATGTGCCAACATCATAACATTCAAATAATATCAATGTTTATGCTATAATCAAAAAGCGTTTTCATGTTATTTTCTATCATTTTCTGATTATTTTGTTTGCAAGAATGTGCATTATCGTTAACAGTCTGAATAGATCCACTGCTGGGAATAGGCCTCTACCGTATTTAAATAACAAAAATAAACAAACATTGTGGACAATTCAAATTAAGCAGAGCTTGTACTATGGGAACCAGATATACTGATATAATACTTATATGCATTTTTTTCAGCGGTTTGGTACTCATCACGCTTGGCAGGCGGCATAATCTTTGTGTAAAAAGTCCATTTAGATTAATCCATTTAGTTCGTCGTATTTAAGGACGGCGCACATATTATAGCCGATGGCGATGACGATCAGTGAAACGCTGTCATATTTGACAGCGTTTCACAGATTGCCATCGCAGATCACTTAGATGTGCGGTATGCGGCTTTAGTGAATAAAAAAAATACAGACATGGTGCACCATATTTATTCCTGAGCATAACATAATTTTTCATTTAGTTCCACATAAAACTGTACTTATATTGAATCGGCAATGATGGATAGTCTTTGCCAAAGCGAACATTTTCGATGTCAATGTATCCCTTTTGCCGCTTTATTGTTTCAATGTGCCCCAGTTTTTTTTATATGACGTGGTTTATTGAAGTTACTACAGGTTATTTTACCGTTTCGTATAATATAGAACAGATCACTCTACTCTGTATCCACTCCTTTTATTATTTTTTCTTCCTCGGAACGTATGGCGAGGTTTGCACTTCACCAGGTTGATGATGTTGATAAGCTTTGAAACATGAATATAACTTAAAAATAATTCAAAATCTTCGAAAAGAAGGTTTGTTCTAAATTTGAATTTATCGTTATAAATTCAAATTTAGAACGGGCATTAATTTAACAACAATTAGTGGCATGTAGAAGAATAACTTTGCAAAAGCAAACAGATAATTGTACAAATATATGTTTTATTTAATTTTATTTTTTAAAACCTTACATACACATTTCATGCATGTGTGTTCATTTCATGTATGTGTATGCGATACTTAAAAACCTACTCATAAAACAAACAAAGCCGCGGGCAGACTCATTGCACCTAGCTCATAAAGTAACGTTACAAGTACCCACAACAAAGTAGCCCGGTGCGAATGACGGTCGCAATCTCTTAATTAGCTAAGTAATTTTGCGTATAACCGAGCTGCCACGCGCATGAACAAAAGGTGAGGCAGAGCCAGACTGTGAGCGGCAAAATTGCAAACAAGTTCGTTCAGTTGGGGCGGGCAGAACTGTCAAGGTTCGCAGTTGTAAGGTTTTGGCTGCATAACATCCCTGGTTCTGTTTTTTTATTTATTTTCAGCGTAAAGGGATACTTCCATAACGAACTCCTCCACCATTGACTATTTATATGGTATAAGACCTCCCTTTTAAATAATTAAGCAACACTGCTTGGCATCTTTTCTCTTACTTGCTGCTTACTAGGCTAGGTACTACTATATCATGCCACTGATTCTTTTGAACCAAAAGTGAAATGATTTTACGTACGCCTCAAAGATTCTTCTTACTTATAACAACACCATAGGGTGTGGGTGAAATTACTGATACGTAATGCTGATCTGTGTGCCTCAAATTGATGGACGCAGTGCATCGTAGGGCACGTTCCTTGACGGGCGTGACAATGTTTTGTTATAGGCGATGGTACCACTCCAAGTGGGAACAGCTACTTGTATAAAAAAGCAGCCAAGTGCGAGTCGGACTCGCCCATGAAGGGTTCCGTAGCATCAAGTAACATAATTATAAAGGTTCTTGTAGTTCGTCGAAAGTTAAATTGCGGTTTACGATTTATGACGTTTAAAAAAAAACTACTGACTAGATCTCGTTCAAACCAAATATCGTTGGAAGTTAGCATAGTAATGTACAACATATATTTTTTTTAGTTTTATCATTCTCTTATTTTAGAAATCAGGAGGGGGGGGACCAACTTTTTTCCACTTTGGAAGTGTCTCTCGCGCAAACTATTCAGTTTAGAAAAAAACGATATTAGAAACCTCGACATCATTTTTAAAGACCTATTCATAGATACCCCAAACGTATGGGTTCGATGAAAAATAAATTTTTGAGTTTCAGTTCCAAGTATATTAGGGGACCCCCAAAGTTTATAGTTTTTTTTCTATTTTTGTGTAAAAATCTTAATGCGGTTCACAGAATACATCTACTCACCAAGTTTCATCAGTCTAGCTCCTACGGTTTCGAAGAAAAATGGCTGTGACATACGGACGGACAGACAGACAGACAGACATGACGAATCTATAAGGGTTCCGTTTTTGCCATTTGGCTACGGAACCCTAAAAACACCCGTTTCTGTCGATTTTGTTGCTAAACTTCATAAGCTGAAACAACAAAAAAGGCTGTAGATTGAACGGAGCCAAAAACCGAAACGAACCTAACATAAAACTTTTGCTAAGTTGGAAACCTCAGTCCGCTTTAAGAATGTTCAAATAGCTTGCGGACGTTCAGCGTATCCGTGTTTAATTTTCCAATGTTACTTTAATCATGTATAATTTACATTATCAGTTTGACAGATAATGCATATGCATAGTTATCTGTCAAAGCTGATGCAGTCCGCCCGCGCCATTACGCTCACATTCGCGCCACACAAGTAAAAAAGTTGCCCAACAGAGCGTATCGGCCTCTCTCGCGTTTCTCCACCGCATACTTCGCGATGACACACATGTTTTGCTGATTCTTTCACGGTGTGCTGGCACTTCGATGGATCCTTATCGTTCTGTTGCATTTTCACTTGTGTTTATCTTTACTTAGGGCTTATTTTTCCAACTCAAGGTGACCTGTCGAATAAAAATATTCCAACACTTGGTTTTGTCAAGCTTAGAGAAGGGTATTTAACTTTACAGTCAAATCGAGTCCGTCATATTTTGTTAGGGTTCCGTAGCCAAATGGCAAAAACGGAACCCATAAAGATTCGTCATGTCTGTCTGTCTGTCTGTCCGTCCGTATGTCACAGCCATTTTTCTCCGAAACCGTAAAAGCTAGACTGATGAAACTTGGCGAGTAGATGTATTCTGTGAACCGCATTAAGATTTTTACACTAAAATAGAAAAAAAACAATACATTTTGGAGGTCCCCATACTTGAAACTGAAATTCAAAAAATTTTTTTTCATCGGACCCATACGTGTGGGGTATCTATGAATAGGTCTTCAAAAATGATGTTGAGGTTTCTCATATTGTTTTTTTCTAAACTGAATAGTTTGTGCGAGAGACACTTCCAAAGTGTAAAAAAGTTGGTCCCCCCCCTCTAACTTCTAAAATAAGTGACTGATAAAGCTAAAAAAAATATATGTTGTACATTACTATGGAAACTTCCAACGATATTTGGTTTGAACGAGATCTAGTCAGTAGTTTTTTTTTATACGTCATAAATCGTAAACAGCAATTTACCTTTCGACGAACTACTAGAACTTCTAGAACTCTATGTTATATTACCTACTGCTACGGAACCCTTCATGGGCGAGTCCGACTCACACTTGGCCGCTTTTTCTTGTATTGCAGTTAGGTCTTCTTCTTCTTATCGTGTCACTGATTCTTTCGAACCAAGTGTGGTGAAAGGATTTTAAGAGCGCCTCGAAGAGGCTCCTTTCGTGCAGTTAGGTATAGAGAGGCGATGAGCATCGCTACGGGCATGCGGAAAACTCCCGCTTCTCCATACAAAACCGCGGACACGCAATACAGTAAACGAAGAACGAACAAAAAATCAACTACTAACTCGAAAAAGTATCTCTGTAGCCGGTTTCTAATAAATATACCAGCTATTATATATATATATTGCTGTGGCCCAAAATATCATCTTTATTAGAGATCACGAAATGTTAACCAATCAAATTGAATGTAAGGTAAGCACTTCCATGCACTCCATATTCAAATGACCTCAGAAACCGCTGAATGGTTTCGTTTTTGAATTAGGCTTTTCTTTTTTTGAAAGCGATCTCCCCTCAAGCCTTATTAAAAGAAAAAGGTAACCCAAACCTGAATACATGAATAGCTGAGATGATCCGAAATTATTCTTGTACCCGAAGTTAAAATACAGCTTAATAAAATGTAAATGTACGAAACGCTGACAGTACAGATTCAAATTCGACTCAAATTGCTAACGATGTTATATTTGAAAGTGACTACAGTAGGGACAGATTATATGCATACACTTTAGCATATCTTGTGAGTTCAGCCTTATTTTATAGACTACCCTCAAGCGGTGAGAAAACCCGCGACTCAGCTCCGCACGTATTAATTTATAGACTACCCCCTCAAGCGGTGAGAAAACCCACGAATCAGTTCTGCACGTATAAACCATGCCTTTCTTGTGGATATGGCCGACTAAGATGAGCAGATGGAAACCCTACTCCATCTAAAATTCTGCCCCAAGTATTAACATCTCATAAATATTGACAATGTCAAAGTTGCATCTGAAACTGCATTGAAATCGGCAATGATATATCGAAAGCCTGTAAAGTAAACAAGAATAGAAATACTGTTATGTACATACAACTAAACCATGTTAACATTGCTCAACATCGATTTACCATCTAAATGTTTTAATTACACGCTATGCAAATAGTCTAAGTAATTTCCATAATGTTAGATATTTTCACTTTCACAAACCTTAATTGCAGCAGCAATGTGTAGTGTATGCGCAATCAAGATGTTAGAACGTACGTTTTTATGAGTAGTTCACAGAGGTTTTCGACCTCACAAAGCCCACATTAATATATCTGGTCCATCTGATGTGAAGTTTGTATTATGAAAAACTGCAGCTTTATAAAAAAGCTTCAGCTGCTGTGTTTCGGTTTGAAGGGTGCAATGTGAGTGCCGGTGAAACTACTGGCACGTGAGGCTTAACATATGTATGCCGCAAGTGCATGGACGCAGAGCAGTGCATAGTGGGGCTGGTTCCTGACGTGCGTGACCTACGAGGCAATGGTTTCTTATAGGCGATGATTACCACTAAATATCAGGTGGGACAATACTTGTTCCATCAGTAAGTTGCAAAAACAAAGTGAACTGTAGCTTTACAAAAAAGCTTCAGCTAAAGCCTATGGTTACACAAACAAATGTAAATCCCCTCAGAATAAAACTCGTACATGCTTTCAAAGCCCTGAATGAGTCTCATTCATAGTCCTTATTCAAGAACGATTCAACAAGTGATTACAGCTTGCTGAACCTAGATAGCAGTCAACTGCTTTTGTCTTGCGGCGGCGAGAACAGGCGATGGTACAGGTCAGGTTGAAACCTGGTCAAGGAGGTTAAAAGACCGTAGGGAATGACATTAATAAGATAAAAGTCAGGTTTTGGATGATGAGGGCCTGAAGTAATTAAAATTGACGCAGTGGGCGACTCTCTTACTAAACCATAAGAAAGATAATAAACAAATAAAATTGCTTTTCAGAATTTGTAGCTGAAGAAGCTTATTTAATAATAATGAATTACAAAATAAAGAAAAACAAATAACACTCATTGAAAAAAATTTGGTCCAATTTTTTTAGACTGCATCATTGAAAAAGGAAAGGAAGGAAAAACGAAAGGAGCCTCTTTGAGGCGCACTTAAAATCCTTTCACCACACTCGGTTCGAAAGAATCAGTGACACGATAAGAAGAAGACTGCATCATTCACAATAAGGAGTAAGTAAAGGTAACTATAACGTGTTGCAGATATCTAAAGTGGTCCTTTCATAAAAAAGTCATAAAACGAAATGAAAAGTAGAATCTATGCAAGTCTCATTTCGTGCTTGAATTTACTACACAATATGTATTATAATACAAACTTTTATTAATTTGATATTAAAATTGGTCCATCAGTTTTTATTCGTTTTAGTGTTTTGCCTACCTTCAAATATTCTAAAGTTAATTAAAGGTTAGACAAAAGCAGCCAAAGATACGTTTATAACATTTTATAACTAACAATTTGTTGAAGCTTACGGAGCGTGTTATTTCATTGTAATAAAAGTTCTGTTTGGTTGGCACGATAAAAGTAAATGATAATAATTTGTAAATTTCAGCTTACTTTATTGAGGACGTTTTTTCTTTGTCTTGTCTCTTGTTTCAGTTCGAGAAGACTAATCTGGGAATTCCCCTTAATACTTGCATTCGTTTAGACCAGTTTATGTGGTTTTTCACGATAACATGAATCAAACTTTTTATAGAACTCTATCGTGAAAGACTACTGCTGGACATAGAAACGAGTCAGAGCCCTCTCCATCCACTGACCTACTTTACATTATTTACATAGCAGATAACAATACTTAGCAGTATTTAAGTAACTAACATTTATTTATGGATATTCTACCTGAAATATTTTATTTTTATTGAAACATAAATGTTTTCATACAACAGGAACTTACATCGTTCACTTTACCCACATGAATGAAAGCGTGACTTGGATCACTCTATTGACGAATAGATTTGTCGTTTTGCCAAGTAACGGAAATAGGGTCGCAAAAGCAAGCTGTATTCTCTGAGAATTGATCGGTGATTCGGTGGTTTAAACCTTTTATCACATAAACTATAGCTTGACAGCTAGTTTTTTGGAGACAAATCACCTTAAAATGGAACGAATACCATCTTGCAAAAAACCTGACACCTAATGAATTTCTGTCTTCTTTTTGTCATGTCGCTGGTTTTTTTTACTGGTGATTTTTTTCAGTGAATGTCTTCTGTTCACTTTACTTTAGTAGCAACACATTTGTACTCCTTCAAACGTACATTTAAGTTTAACACGATTTAAAACACCAACACGTATATCTAAAACATTGCCAACCAATAAACATTGACCAGCGTATTGCCCAAAGCTAAAAGCCAAAGGTCTGACAAATGTGGGCCCTCGATTCACATCGTACAACAGCTAAGGACGAATACCCCAATTGTAGACATTACCGCATGGCCACACATACTCGGCTCGTTCGGAACATGCTAACCGCATTGGTAATTAGAAGCTTTGAGACTTAACATGTGGGTCCGGGAAATCACTTGAGAAAGTCAAGTGCCTCTTAGTCTAGAGTTCTAGACTCTTAGACTAAGAGGCAGATATTCAGTCTGTATTGTAACTGTGGTCTAGGCTCTAGAGTCTAGAGCCTGTTACAATACAGACTGATACTGAAAGATTTGGCTCAATGATTATTCTCGTGAACGTTCGAAAAACATGTGTCAAGTGCACGAAAGGACCCTTTTTGAAGTGTACTTTAAATCCTTTCACCACACTAGTTCAAACGATCCAGTGACACGATGAGAAGAAGAGAGTGATTATTTTAAAATTAATTCGAAAGCAAAGAAAAACGCATCGTTATTGCCCCAACGAAATCTTCCTTTAACTTTAAAACCTCTAGAAAAGGCAAAGAAAAGATCAAAAAGCACTTAAAAACTAAAGGAAGAAAAACTCATTACCATTCTTAAACTAACTGACTGTACAAAAGACTGCAGTGGAAAAATTTAAACGGATTCAATCCTGCCGCCTTGTTTCTACACCCCTATTCAGTAACTACCAGAAAAAAAATAAGTACTGTTTTAGCAGAGGCTTTTACTAATAAAAATAGCATGGCTATCAGTTTTTTGCCAGAAGCGGGACCAATTTTATGGCCGCAGTACCTATTAGGAAACACTTCACAAGAATCTTATGAAAGCTTTCAATGTGGTTTACTTGTGTAGTATTTTGGGCCCAATAAAAACCAGCCCCCATAATTTTGTGGTAGATAGAGGTTAAAAAGTTCTGACGGTGCTATTATCATAAGGAGCTCTGATGAAACAGCCTCTATTTTTTGTTGTAGTAACAAATGAATAAAGATTTTTTTATGAAAGCCCCTTATCATTTTGACGCCATGCTTGTTGCAAGTTTTGTTTTATGGCAATTTTAGTACCTATTAGGAAACACTTCACAAGAATCTTATGAAAGCTTAAGAATAGCTTAGTAGAATCGTTTTGACAGACTGAGCGTTCAAAATTTGCATAATCTGCAAGTTTTTTCGGCATGGACACCCTGAATAGAGGGGAGATGGAGAGATGTCGAGGAGTCAAAACTACAAGTATAACAGATATTTTGTAGATCATGTAAACATGCGACCTTAAAACTATAGTTCATCCGCTGGAGAGTTACGATAGACAGATAAAGAAAGAAATAATAAAATATATGTATTGAACATAACATATCACATAACGGAAAATTGACAAACATAATACTAAAATAAAATAGGCACAAAAAAAATAACAAACAAAAATAAAAGAGTAAATAATAGAGGTATAACACACGTTAAACTTAAAAACCCCCTGTATTGTGTGGGCGTCGGGGTTTAAAAACAAAAAAGCTGAAAGAAAGAACAAGCACAATAGAGAGCAATTAGTTTCAGTTCAATTCGTGTCCCGACCGGCGTTCTTTGTTAATCCTGTTCTAAAGTATTTCATCTTTTTATTTGAAAACCTTTTTATTTGAACTGGTGGAGCTTTAAGAAAGAACAGCTAATAAATAAAAGCAGCAGTCATAGGTACAAATTCTTCCAATATTAGATAAGCCATGACGGTTTTGGGTGGGCTTAAAATCTCCGTCACCAAAGTCAGTCAAACTCACTTATTACTTATATTCTTATGGCAGCAATATTTCAATAAAACCGCTGTATTACGGTTGCCATGACCAATGCTTCAAAAGGAAACACTTCAGTCAGATGCACTTTCGTAACAAGTTCATAGTTACCCAACAGTTTTGAATTCGTAATCTACTTTCGTTGTTCCGAGTTGTTCGGCGCCAACTCGAAAAAGCACTTATGGATTAAACTAAGTACTCATTCATTTAGTTTGAAGATCTCGCTTCTTTGGACATGCCCATTGAATATGTATGAGGGATGGAAAGATATTAATGGTGGAACGACTTAACTCTCTATTTATTTCATTATTATATTGTAAGTGTTATTTACAAATAATAGATAATAAAGTAATGTATCGGCTATTTGGTTCACATCATACTTGCTCTCAATTCAATTTATTTTTATTTCTGACCAATAACTTATAGAAAATACACAGTCCATAGTTTAGAGAGAAACTCTCTAGGGCTCTGTCTGGCTCTGTCTCTGGCTCTGGTTTTGCGTCTGTGTGAGTCTCACCAGTGTATTATACTGTGTGTGTGACGTTTCGACGTAGGATTTATTTAGACAGCACTCACACAAACTCAAAACCAGAGCCAGACAGAGCTTGTGGTAGGCCTACTGCTTAGTTCGGGGCTAGACTTTTTTTAACGGTATGTCTATTAATTGGTCAATGAATGAAATTATCGATACGTGCGTAGTTCTGTTTTTTCTTTCCCAGTTTAAGAGTCCCAAAAATTTGGTAGGCTAAATATTTTGGGTATAAAACATTTCAAAGTGAATAACGTACACAGCACACACAGAGTTACCCATACTCCATGTTAACATGCCGTTCGGCCGGCCACTTTGCAGTATACAGTTCGGTGGGTACCGGATTTGGGGAACACCGGTGTCCGATCGGACTAGTATGATTGTAGAATCGAGGTTAATTCAGTCTAAAGCTCGTATGGGCTTCTATCACATTACAAAGGAATTGCAGCGAGCAAATCTGAGGCAATGGTTATTACATAAAGCCTTTAAATATGGACCTCTATCGTAAAATTCATAAGTAACGTTTTATTCTGTTATTGAATTAACTAGAGAAAGGCCAGGTTAGGAGTACCCTAAACCGACGAGCATGTATGAAGAATGTTATGAAAGTGAATGAAGCGAAAGAGGTGTGTCAGGATCGTAGCAAGTGGAAATCCGTGATCTCTGCCTACCCCCATGGGAATAAGGCGTGATTTTATGCATGTATTAACTAGTTTATTTATGCTGCTTTGTTCGCATTCCAGATATAAAAACTTTTCTAATATTAGTAGAAAAGAAAGAAGATGGAGGAGAGAAAGCTGGAAACCCTTGGGAGAGGCCTTTGCCCAACAGTGGGACGATAGGTTAAGGAAAAAATATTAGTAGAAAAGGATATGCTATGCTTTCGTTTGTAGTAAGTACACAATATTAATCATGGTATAACTTATGGTGATTATTTGATAAATTCAACCCCGTTATTTTGTTTATTTTCCGCCATTTTAAATGGAAAGGATATTATGTAGGGTATGCCCGTAGAATATAATATAAACTAACAAAGACTGGTTGAATATAAATAAATCCATATAAACAGAAGATTGGCAACATGAATTTCACTTCAAAGGCTTTTGTTTAATCAAAGAAAACGCTACCCGAAAACCAATCATCTACAATAACAGAAGGCCTACCACAAGCTCTGTCTGGCTCTGTCTGTCTGGTTTTGAGTCTGTGTGAGTGCTCACCAGTGCATTAATACTGTGTGTGTGACGTTTTGACGTAAAATTTATTTAGTTAACCCTCACACAGACTCAAAACTAGAACCATAGACAGAGCCATATAGAGCTCATGGTAGGCCCATATACAGACCAATAGTCTTGAACATTGAACCAACTCACGCTTCAATAATAACTATTTCACGATCATTACTTCTGGAACAATTTGAAGTGGGGACTAACAAGAGTTCTGTTTTAGATTAGAAGCCGCAATTTGATATAATTTAGATCGGGTTTTAATTGGAGCAAATCGATTTTTAATCGCTAATGTGGATAGTTTTACGTGGAACCATCCCTCGCTCGCTCTTTTATTCAATGACTGTTAAGACAGAGCTTAATTACGGAAAAAACAAATGAAGTTATGTGCTGAACAGATTTTAACCAATCCGGAAGCAACCTTTTAGATGAAAATATTTTTCAAATCGGATCATAAATAGAACAAAGCTATATAAAAAAAAATACAACCGAATTGAGAACCTCCTCTTTTGATATTTGAAGTCGGTTAAAAAACATTTTATAATACATTTATCTGCGCATCTTATCTCTAATTGAAAACTCAAGGTATTAAGATAGCTCAACAGAGGTAAAAGGTAATCCTCCCTTAGCAAAACACAATAGGTACAAGACGGCCAATAAAAGCGTAAAGGAGTTGTTTGCCGGTATAAAGATACGAGGCCTTGGGGATTCAGCTCTAATTTGCGACGGGCAATGAAAATGTATACGGATACAAAATAAGCATGGTAAGCAGCAATATATATTTTATACTGGTATCCAGGCAAACAAGCGTATCAAGTTACAAGGTCTGTAACACCAGATGTAGAATATGCGCACTGCCGACCCTTTTCCAAGTTTAACAAATTAAAAATAATTTTAACGAACCATACCAACCCATAATTTTAATTAAGTACATCATTACGGGGTTTTTAAAACAAGATGAGGAAAACAGCAAAATCAGCGTCACAAAATGTCTAAAATATGGCAAGATAACCCCTCGTAGATAAAATGATTTGTTCGAAACACGATTTTAGTATTTTATTTAATGGACGGTTTAATACATCTTCGCCTATCTTTAGTAATAGGCGATGGTTACCAGGTAAGGATGGTTAATAGGTATGCTTGGGTACAAGCATTTACCATTTGATGATAAGTGATAATGATAACCAGCCCTGGGGTCACGCGTCGATCAGTCGCCTAGACAACATTTTGAAGACCCGCAAGCCCTCGGATCGCCACGGACCCATAGTCCCCAAGAGGAGAAATTTAAGAAGATTTTTAAATGTCTGTTTAACTGAATGTAAGCTAGCTGCTAGGAAACCTAATAAAATGTTAACTCTGAAGCCATCACATCTAATAGTCATGCGGTGACGATCAGTGAAACGCTGTCAAATATCGCTGTAATATTTGACAGCATCTCACTGTTCGCCACCGTAAAAAGCTTAGGTGCGCGCAAGGCTTGAACGAAAGCCTTTCTTACGTTCAGTTAAGTTTATAAACAAAGTTACACGGCCGTGAGTTTGCGCTGCGCTGCGGGGACACTGGTTTCCCGGCTCCTTCCGCATTGCGTATCACTGGATGTACTTAGTCCTGCTTTCCTAACACGCGCCAGCCGTTAAAATTATGACGGCGGTAATAGAACTTACTGACTTAAGGCCTGCGCACACCTAGGCCGCTGGCGAACGCGATCAGTGGAACGCTGTCAAATTTGGCAGCGATATTTGACAGCGTTTCACTGATCGCTACCGCCAGCGAACTAGGTGTGCGCAGGCCTTTAGAATGTCAGAGCAATAGATTAAACGGGATAAATATGTAAATAAACATTGTGGACATTCGACAAAGCACAATGTAGCCTCAAATTAAGCAGAGCTCGTACTATGGGAACCAGATATCTGGTATAATGCTTATATACATACTTAGAATACAATATAACACCCGTATAGAGAACAAACATCTGCGTTCACTGTACAAATATTTGTTCTCAGTGAGAATCGAAAGACCTACGGCACTGAAGGCTTAAGTAGTACTAATACTCTCGTATGTAGAGGTGAGTTCCAGTCGAATGTATCTTCTTAAACACGGATCGACTTCCTCACTCCTCCATAGTTTTATTGCTAAAAACCTTGTCCACGTTGATAAAATCGTGGTAAATTGTGACCAAAGTAAAGTAAAACAACATTCAAAAAACTAGGTTTTGATCTGTCAGTGAATTTCATTTTACACCAGTCTGGTTCACAGTACCTACCTACACTTATCAATAGGTTCACTTGTTCTTTTACGTGCATCAGTGCCTTAACACCGCTACAGATGTCACTATAGCGGTTGCATTTTCTGGGCAAGGAGCCCACACGCTTATTTTCACAGAATAAAAGCAGAAGTGATTTTAAAGTCAATATGACGGGCATCGCTTTCTCAGAAACCACAGTTTAGGGTTGGTTAGCGAAGCCGAACCAGCATCATAACGAGACTTGAATAAAATATGTATAGTTTTTCTTACGAAATGTATACGGAGTGTTCATGCAACTCTTTTAGCAACGTAAACATAACAATTCCAACTTTAGAGAAACTTCAGCTTTTATAAGAAAAAAAAAGTTTAACTTTGGTACTTGTTTATGTTCAAGCATTTTTTCTACAAGGGGTCTCTGACAATATAAAAACATTCACATAAAAATAACTAATTTGTTGTATCAGAATTTACTAATACTGTAAACACTTATTGCGCCCTATTGTTAAAATCACGAGAAGTCTGTGGATGGAAAAGGCTCAGAATCCTTCTTCCAAATGTATAGAAGAGGTCTATGTCTTGGACTTCTTCAGGCTGATGATGATGATAAAAACCCAAACAAATATGTGTCGTCATATCTTACCTTAAAATAACGCACTCGACCGCAAGGGTAAAATAAGCGGAGGGTGTAGGTTGTAAAAGATAAATGGGAACTATTCAGAGAGCCTGAATGAACCGGGCGACGACCTGCGGGCGCCCTCGTTATGGTAATATGCCTATGATGATAATGTTGGGTCTGAAATACGCGACTATGAAGCACCTACTGCTAAGCACTTAAGTTTAGACTAGTTGCGCATCCGCCATTGTGATGTTCATTTCCTTTGATCTAAAGCTACATTATTTTGGGCATTACCTATCTATGATAATGACTGGCCTCTCAGCTCAGTTGGTAGTAGCTCTGCCTTTTGCGCCGTAGGTCGTGGGTTCCCACCGAGAACAAATATTTGTGGGATGAACACAAATGTTTGTTCTCTGTCTGGGTGTTATATTGTATTAAGTATGTATTTACAACAAAAGGTATACATATCAGTTATCTGGTTCCTATAATACAAGCTCTGGTTAATTTGGTGGCTAGATAGTGTTGTGTTGATTGTCCACCATATATTATCACTGTCGTCTACCTCTATAGACACCTGCAACACCAAATATGGTGCTGATGCGCTGCCGGCTTTTCAAGCAGTGATAGACCCGCCTTTTGAAGGACCCTATGTCCTAAGCTCGGAGGAAAAACCGCAGAAGGCAGTTCATTCCAAAACTTACTAGTGCGCGGCAAAAAGGAACGCGAAAAACGAACAGTTGTGGAAAAACAGTCATACACACTTGCTACAACACTCTTACACAATACACGCCTGTGTAGCTGCCAAGTGCCTGAGTAATAGTTTGAGGACACGCCCGCACGCGGCTGTTTCCGACACACCTGTACTCATCCGTGGTCTGCGGAAAGGTAGTCAACTCTGTTGAGCATGGTAATTTACTGTTTATAACTTTGTAATGAGGTTTGCGCAGACAGAAACAGTGACAGTGCTATTAGTTTTGATCAAAAATGATTTTTTAAGCGTACAAAATATTTTTCAATAGAAACAACTTCCCGTACATTATAGTCACCTCTTAATTGAACCCAGCTAAACACATACCGAGCTGTATAACTACTAGTATTCAGGTTAATACTCTTTTGCGATAACAGTAAAACAAGGTTGACCCACATTTAGTCAAGATAGCATCTTCGATACGCTAAAAGTTATGCCACATTTTGGTACATTTACGGAAAGGAATAAGTTTTTCGTTTGCGTGGTAACTTTTTGGGGTGAAAAAGTGATTATGATTGATATTCTTCAATAGCCCAGATCTGAGAATCCAGACATATTTTTCGAGAAAATACTGCTAAAACAGTTTTTGATATTCCTCGCACGTAATGATTCATTTCTAAAGACTCCGACTTACTTATAAAGAATTTGAGTCAGACGTGTCTGGCATGTATTGACAAGTCTGTAAAAGTTGATATTGATAAATCTTTAATACTCAAAAAGATAAAATAAGAGGCTTATGAAAATGATAACAGACAAGAACCTGAAACCTCCACCCCACCCACTAGACCCCCCCCACCCCTCCTACCAGATGGACCGACGACATTGTTAAGATCGCGGGAAGTCGGTGGATGCAAAGGGCTCAGAATCGTTCTTCCTGGAAATGTGTAGGGGATGTCCAGCAGTGGACTTCTTCAGGCCGATAATAACGATGATGATGATGATGGAGATCCTGAAAATCCAGCAAGTGTACACTATTATGTACACTTTCTGGATTTTCAGCCAAGTTTAACTGGGTTTTAGACACATTTGGCCATCCATGGTAGTACGCAATGCAGATATTTCAGTGCCCAATACTCCATTGCGTTACCAGCGATCCTTGGCAGTGCGTTTGAACTAATATTTTAAATTGATTGCTATAGTTTGCGCATAACGGCTTCACATAAATTCAAGGCATCTCGTTGGTAGTCTACTGGGAACGATCCTTCATGCCGATCTCAAGTTTTTAACTTCCAATCAGAGCGTGCCAAATAATGAGTTTTCTAATCAACTTTTCAGTGTCATTTTCTGACTGGGGAAATGCCACATAAAAAACTCTACAAATAATATTAAGTGTGTATAGACCTTTACCGAAAGAATACCTACCATGCCAGAGGATTCAATTTAGGAGGTTATTTATGATTTTTTCCATGATAAGATACTATTTACAATATGACAGTGGAACAATCGTTCAAAAATACAACGTTAAGAAAACACAGTGGCACTCCGCGAATGCCGACAGACATGAAATTAAAAGAACTACCCCCGACCGATTTGTGCCGACGAGGTGTCGGTTACTTGACAAGTGACGTGACATGTGTTCCCACATCAAACACGTCTAAAAAAGTTTTCACTTCAAAAAATCTACACTTATGAAACGTTTTTTTTTTATAAATCTATCTAATGGAACAAGCATATTATGTCCATAAGACATACGCTAATTTAAATGAAAACCGGTCACCGTTTGAAATTTACGATCACGTCTGCAAACCAATTGACGCGATCGACTATGAATAAAATATTGGGCGCGACCTCTTTCTATCCGAAATTCACAACTTGTCTAAATTAACATCAACCATAAACATTTTTTTATTCATTTCGGGTATTCGAAAATCTTCCACTGTTTCAGAGATTGTAATTGCAAGTTAACAAAACAGACTTTGCATTTTATGAAAATGAATAGTCTCTACCTTAACAATTTTGTTAATATTCTGGTGACAGCGTGGTCGAACTTATTAACATACTATTGTGTGTGGACTGTATTGGACTGCTTGTAGTGTATCTATACACCACTATTTTGTAACTAAAAAAAAATAGGGTAATGTAGTAGGGGTAGAAAATTATGAATGTGCAATCAGAATTTTTAGTTTCGATAAAATGACAAAGTTATTAAATTTTAAATTTTTCAGAAATCCTGCATAAAATTATGGACACATTAGTTACGTAGTACTAGAGAGAAAAAAAATTACGCTGTTCGGTTCCGCTTGGTATTTAGCGTTTATGAATGAA
Organism: Thera obeliscata; assembly: GCA_947578465.1. NCBI lineage: Eukaryota > Metazoa > Arthropoda > Insecta > Lepidoptera > Geometridae > Thera > Thera obeliscata. The sequence continues at coordinate 11,489,891 of OX387912.1, read as the reverse complement.
ATGATTTTTGCTTGTTGAATCATTTCTCAATATTTGACTAAAAATTTCGGTTATTTAATAGTACATTGTTACCTGAGTGTTGAAAGTCACGTTTTTTGAGTCCCGAGACGGGTTTGGCGCCAGAGCGTAAGCGAGGGCGCCAATGGAGCTTGAGGGACTTAAAAGACTTTCACCCGAGGTAAACATTGTGCTTTTCATTACGAATACAAGGAAAGTAAAAATAAAAACATGAAAGAAAAATTAGTGAAAATGAAGATTGAATTGCCGCCTTCGCGGTTTTTTTTTTCTTTTTCTCTGGCGGGCCTTCGGCTTCGGTTCGCCAGCATTATTCAGCCATTATTTTCATTCTCATAATTTAAAAAATGTTAATTGTTTGCTCAAATCTATGTTATTTTAAATAAATAGTTGAAGCTGTATATTAATCAAGTAATTTAGAAGATATTTATTTATTTAATACTATCTTTATGTTATTTAAATTTTACATTGCGCTCTAATTAGACTTTTTAAACTTCTTACCGTTGTAATGGGTTTCCAACCTACTTGCTGAATAAAAAGTTGGAATTTGGTTCCGATCTCCTTGCAGTTAGAAAGACTTTAGAAAGTTGGAACATGGTTGAATAAAATAGAACTTGTTTTTTTTAATAATTTGACAGCTGTCAGTAGAAAGCGATTCTCCCTAGGGCTGAAAGTTTTACTTTCAATTAGGCCCCTCAGGCAACTTCAGACCTACTTTCAGAGTATGAGTAATGAAAAAATATTTTTTTTATGTCTCACAATTTTTTTTATTTTCGTTGATGTGTTCAGTATAGTAAAAAAGTTAGGCTTTTACATTACGCTTTTACTTACCAGAGTTTTTACTTTACAATGTTTTGAATAATAGGTGTGCGTTTCCAGTTAAAGAAAATACAAATACGCAACATGGAGTAATAAAAACCGTTATATAGTACTTATGGTTCGAGTATTGCACGCGAGTAAATTGTATATTTTATATGCTAATGTAATGACTAATGAGCGATCACCGTTTACATAAAAACTAGAGTTCCGCTATGTATAGTTCAGCCGTTCAGAGAATGCGTTCCTGACAAGTCGCGATTGAACTGACGACGTAACTTTGTAATGGCGTTGCAGCTACGATAAAAATATTTTTGCTGGTTGTTTACCGTTTTAACAATTGATGAGCATTAAAACAACATTATTATATTAATAATCAATGAGTTTTATAATTTTGTGCCAAAATGAGTGTCAAATTACTTGTTATACAATATTTTTCTAAATCTATACTGCTCTATTACAAGGTTATGTCAGCGCTTTATATTTGTAGTGCTGTGCTAACTATGTGACTAACTGTGACTAACTGATCAAACTGTCAAACGCATTCTCTGAACGGCCGAACTATAGTATTTGTGATATAACAAAAATAATGTTTTAGGTCTTTTTATGGGATGGACGCGGAACCAGAAAATGGAAAACTGGGAAAAAACAATTCCAATTTCAGAGTATGTGTTTGTATTATACTGGGTGTATGACGTTTCGACGTAGGATATATTTAGTTAACACTCACATAGACTCAAAACCAGAACCAGAGACAGAGCCAGACAGAGCTTGTGGTAGGCCTACTGGGGGAAAAACTATTCAAATTTCAAAAAAAAAGTTTGCGAAAAAATAAATTGCACCTTATTCAAATTCAACAGTTAAAATGATTAAATCACTTAGCAAACAAACAAATCAACACTTGCAATTGTACTAAAAAGTTTCCTTTTAAAATTAACCGGTATAATATTTAAAGTTATAAAATATTAATATATTTAAATTATTTTTGGATAAAGTTCGTTTGATTTCATAAATCTTTTATTCAAATTTCATTGTTCCAGTGATATAAACCAGCCTATCGGACTTTTTACTATCTGTGGTATTACCTGTGACAGGTGTGAAAACCATACGGACGACGTTAAAGCTTTTGTCCTTTCACAAGTACTTGTCTTTATAGCCTGTGGAAAGTGCTACTTTATGATGCTACCTACCTCTATAAAGTACGACTATGTATGAGTTACATACTCGTATACTTGAGAGCAATAAATCCGAATCGAATGAATCTGAAAAACCCTAAATCCCTATGTCTAAAGAACAAGAACGATGCATCAAAACAATAAAATCGAAGGGTCTATAAAATACTCTTTGTATTTTAAGGTGTTTCAGAGAGTGTATCGAGGTTTGCGTCGGTGACCCGAATTTGTTCCTTGCGAGTGCACCTTGTTTGGCACAATAAAGCTACCGTACGGAAGTAGGGTCGAAATAATTATGTGAAAATATTCTACACTGCTGCCGTAAAACATATTTTACTATTCTAGACATTCCTTCAAACCTATTAGGCCTTATTGAGCAACAAACACACAAACTTACGCATTTATAGTAGTTGTAAGGCTATACTACATATGTATAAAGTAAACACGCAGAGTTTAATTAAAGGGCTAACATAAGACCCGACGGACAATTGGAGCGAATAAATAAGCCCCGCAATATACGGGGTGGTTGCAAAATTGTGGGCAGACTTTATCAACACATTTTTGATATAATTGAATTGGGGCACCACAACAAAGTGCCTTGTTTGGTGTTTTTTATGACAGACAGTTCATACTTTGCTACGGAAAATTCAGTGGAAATACTTCATGCATACTGCATTTTCAAAATACAGTTTAAAAGCGGGTCACTGACCTAAGACGACAAGCTAGTCCTTTAATCAAGAGCAAGGACAACAAAACAACAAGTGACAGTAAGAGAACACATCAAGTAGAGTGCAAATACAAAGTTGTCACAAGCAATACACCACCCAAGGTGACTACATTTTCTCATAGTGTTTTGACTCATGCATGACTCACACATACACAAGAATACATAGGTAGTATGTGTCACAGTGCTTTTATTTCAATAAGTTCTGAGCAAAACTTCAATGATTTACAACCTGTCCGCACTGCTACAAAGCGCTACGCGCTCGTAGCGCCGCCGTAGAGCTTGCTACGCTATCTCTACGCTTTTCATATTTTGTTATTCATTCGAATGGGGACCGTTCTTTGGTAGTTTGTCATTAACAAAAAGAACTATAGTATACTGCGGGTAGGGTTCCTGCAAATTTGAGTCACAGAAGTGTTGCAGAACCCATTGCGAGTTTTAAATTTTTGTTTGAAAAATTTGAATTAGCCTTGATGCGGGAATAGCAGGGAAGATTTTGACTTTTTCTCGTAGACTAAATCAGACTTAATGAAATACCTTAAAAGTTCCTTCAGGGTAGGCAACGCAACGACAGCACCCTTGGTGTTGTTGGTGTCTATGGGCGACGGTGACCGCTTACCATCAGGTGGGCCGTAAGCTCGTTTGTCTATTATTTACATAAAAAAAAATACATTATACCACCCAGGCCCAGAAAAAATATCTGTGTCCATCACTCACACACATGTTTGTCCGTGGTTGCACACAAATGTTTGCCCTCGGTCACTATAGAACCCACGACCCACAATGCAGAAGACAGAGCTACTAACAACGCGACGTCAGTTAAAAGTAAAACAAGCCTTACATTCTCGACAAACAAAGCGTAAACTTCTAAAACTGTCTTCTACACGTTTTCACTTGAAACTGTGCAAGACAAATTTTAGTACCCACATTTGTCTTTAAAATTTAGATCTTTTTCGCGCGAGTTCACTAAGATCTAAAGCTGTAACTTTGTTTGTTGACTACCCTCAATAAAGCTTAGTTTGTTAAGAGTAACATTTAACAGCAAAAGTTTCGGTTTAAAAGTCCAAGGGCTTTACTTTGTATGATGAACATTTTAAATAGGAACATTATGATAGTAATCAAATTACTAGTTACCAAATTGAACATTATTTCTTAGAGCTCAAATAATACAAACTATAGCTAAATGTAATTGCTCTATGAATTCTTTTAAGCTTTGCGCACATCAAGATCGCCTACGATGGCGATCCCTGAATCGTTGTCAAATATCACACTGTGATAGTTCGCGGATGTATGTAAACCCCTATGCTGAAACTGATCGCCATCGCAGATCGCTTAAACGTACGCAAGGCTTTAAAGATACGATTCATGTAATCTTCAATTTTTAGTAAGTTTAAACACGAAATATAAGTATCAATTCTAACACAAAACCATGACACCTGTATCCACACCTATGTTCGCTACGTTATTATGATTATGATTATTTCTGATTATTAGACTTTTGTTTATTTGAAATCGTCACTAATCAAGTCTTGATTGCCACTTCTTATATTTGCAATATTTTTTTAATCTAATACTCCAAAAAAATCACGTAATGAACATCGCCACAAGTATTTATGAGCAAAAACCAAGCAAAAACCTCATTATTTACGCGATGACATTGCGTGACAATTGGACACATTTAGCGAATTCCTATTCCAATGGAGAAAGTATAAGCTGTTTTCCGTGACTAAAGTTACTTTGAGCTGGTCAATTCTGGTGACTAAGTTTTAAGGCCGCCCTTACGCTTCCGTCATGGTCAAAAATGTGGAAAAACTGCAGCATCTACAAATATATAATTACAAAAAAAAAACAAAGTTCTCATTGGTTCATTACATTACTATTATTATATTACTGACGTGCGTGACCTACAAGGCAATGCTTTGTTATAGGCGATGGTTACTACTTAACATCAGGTGTGCCATACGCTTGTTAGATCAGCTAGTTGAATAAAACAACCGGATATGAACCCACGACCTTAGATTTTTTTCATTGGTTCATAACTGGACTTGAACTCACGACTTGATCGGGAGGCCGGTACCACTAGCCCACCAGTGCTTTCACTCAATACTCAATACATTTATTGATTTACACATGGTTTAGTTTGTAGTTTTTAGGTGTAAGTAGGTATCACATGGACCCTGCATAGGGTATAGCAAACATGGAGGCAGGCCATGCAACATGAACATGGAACACGGACATGATGATGGGCATGGAACATGGACTCACCGCCGCTAGATTGATTAACTCGCTAGTTCGGAATGATGGATCGTCCCTGTATAATAATAATCTACATAAGTATAGTACGAACATCATAATTTACTATCGAAGTTTCTGATTGGTTTACTTAGAAACTAGTTCAAAGTCCAATGAAGCAAATGTAGGTTTATATTCCTCGTGACATTCACTATTCCTGTCTTTATCTCGTGTTATTCTCAGAATATAATTTTCATGCGGTCGAGCACTAGGGCATCTTCATCATCAGCCTGAAGAAGTGACGTCACTAGAGATGTAAAAGACAAAATAAACGAGTAAAGAACCCTTTATTAAATTAATATTCGATCAGGTTGTTGTTCTGCTGGACATAGGCCTCCCCTTTACATATCCAAGAAGAACACATAAGGAGAAAATATAAATACAGCATTTCAATAACTTATAAAGTATGTGCCTGTTTTGCCATTTCAGTAAGTGATATGTAGGTGATGGAACCTGTTGGTTCGTGCACGCGAAGGAGTCATGCGATACGAGGGTGAGACCAGGCTGAAGCATGGAACTATTAGTATTTTGATTCATGACTGGCCCTCAACTCGGTTGGTTAACAGCACATGTCATATTTAGCGTGCATCAAAGTTTACATGTAGTTAAGAGATATTAAAAAAAAATACTACGAACAAAACTTTTCTAATGACTTGTTGGCCTAAAGATGCGACGAAATTTTCTACAGCTTTTTTATGAATATAGTTTTTTACGATTGTAGGAAAGGAAGAAAGAAACCCTTACGAAGCAAGGAGTTTCAATGTCTAGTAGAAAGAGAGACTTTTCTAAGAAAATTTCATAAAAAGATTGATTTTGACGATGTCTAAGCCGGTAACGGTTAACGGTGAAGGAAAACATCGTGAGGAAACCCGCGGCTTAGTCAGTTCCGCACGTATTGACCATGTCTTTCCTGTGGATTAGGCCGACTAAGCTGTCAAGACGGTACAGGTGCTGGGCAAGCCGATTCCATCTCAAATCCTTTCCCAGGCACTCTTACGTTTTCCGTATATCGTAGCTGTCGAGGCTTCTACGATGAGGTCGTTGATGAATTACTCAAGGAAATCATCCATTCTCTATTCGAAAAGAAGCAATAAAATAAAATTGCAAAATGATCGAGATCGGCCCGAGAATTAGGCCCCAGAAACAAAAATACTGCACCACAACCTGCCCCAGAGACAAAGATACGACAACAAAATACGAAGTCCATACTTAGTTTAAATCGTAGTCTCACCTACAATTTACATCGAAATTGTATCCGCTCATTTGTACCAAAAAGAACCTAGACGACATTTCATTTCGCTTCGTTAGTTGCTATCTTTTGTTTCAATTATTTTAAATGGTGGCGCCTCTCCCCGACGTCACATAAAGAAAAATTACATGTAAATGTAAACTGCGTGAACCGACGTCGTCATTATGGTAAGATGAGATTGGCGTGTATCAGACATTGTCACCACGGGGCACGACCTCTGAGCATTCGTATATCATAGGGCAATGTCCTTTGGAACGTGCCAAGCTATTTAAGAAAGGGTTGCGATGGCAGACGTCTATCCTATCAAATAAGCAACTTTATGATCGTACAAATAGGTATTGTTTCTAGGTCTAACCTATTTCCAATTATGCGATTCACACAAACTACATGTTTTATGGCTGGCTTCTCAGCTCAGTTGGCAGTAGCTCTGCCTTGTGCGCCGTAGGTCGTGGGTTCGATCCCCACCGAGAACAAACATTTGTGTGGTTAACATAGATGTTTGTTCTCTGTCTGGGTGTTATATTGTATTCTAAGTATGTATTTACAAAAGGATTTACGTATTATATCAGCTATCTGGTTTCCATAATACAAGCTCTGTTTAGTTTGGGGCTAGATAGTGTTGTGTGGATTGTCCGCAATATTTATTATTATTATTTATGGGCACTAGATTCAAGGTGCTCTTTGGTATCACTTATCAACTCTCGCATCAGGTGGGCGCCATTTGACTATTCCGTAATTTTTTTTAAATCAAGAAACACATTATACGAAAAATTTTGTAGCAACTTTAACATACCCCGGAAACAGTGATTTTAAATGATGCAATAATTTGTCCAGCAATGGGTACTAAACACGCACCTCTCAAGTCTCAGCCCGGTCACTAACCCATGCCACCAAAAATCGTCGCTAATGAACGCGTTAAAAATATGAAATACGAAGAAATTAAAGGAACGCCTAGCGATTCTCAACACGCAATACAACGCAGTGGTAATTTACATAATTAACCAGGCGCTAGCTTATCAGCGAAAATATTCAAAGGTAAACGTCTAATAAGGTAGGTAGGAAAATATTCCAAGTAAAGCCAATGATAGGTAGCTCAATAAAAAGTACAGTCGGCTTCACTAGAATGTAGATACAAAATTCGTAAATTTCATGTCAGAATTGAAACAAACTGAAATTAGTAAGTAGTGTAGTAAATTGTTCATAATAATAAAAGTTTAAAAAACATGACCAAGCTGCTGAACCGATTTTGATGTAATTTCTATGGGACCAATCTGGAAGTATTCTTCCCACATAATTTACTCAATGGGCTCAATAAATGACGAAATAATTCAATAGAAAACATTTTTTAAAACTACAGCCGAATTGAGAACCTCCTCCTTTTTTATTTGAAGCCGGATAAAAACGTAAATATGCATTGAAATACTGTTTAACTGAATTGTATAGGTACATTCTTGTTCAGTTGACCTGCCTATGTTTGCGCATTTTGTGGCTTTTTTCCTAATAGTGGCGAACTAGACAACGACCACGACAATTTGAGTAGTTATAATTTGAGTTACAATTTGAGTAGTTATAAGAATGGATTTTTTGACATCTGAATAAACAAATTTTTAATTTAATTTAATTTTAATAGGCTACTCAAATTGTCGTGGCTTACCGAATGTTTTAGCTGGGACCGACATTAGAGCTTTTCCTCAAAAGAACGGTGCGCTGTTTCAATGAAATTATTTATCGCCAATGAGTCCGGTCTTCTCCCCCAGTGCTTGCCAGATGATGTCAAGATGTAGGGTTTTTGGCATTTTAATAAGATCCACATAAAGTGGGATAGGGGTATGAAAATGATACCTTAATACGGACAAGTAGGCCTACCACAAGCTCTATCTGGCTCTGGTTTTCAGTCTGTATGAGTGTTGAGTAAATAAATCCTACGTCGAAACGTCACACAGTATAATACACTGGTACTTTAAGCTACTCCAATTGTCGTGGTTTACCGAATGTTATAGCTGGGACCGACATTAGAGCTTTTTCTCAAACGAACGGTACAGTTTCAATGAAATTTTTATTAGCGGTCACCCTACAAAACACACTCAAAGTTGCTTACCGTAGTCGATCTTATAGAAATGACTTCGCAAGGAAGAAAGTAAATCGTCTACCAATATTCATTTATTATAATAACACCCTAGTATTAAGATACTTCAGAGATTCCCGAGATCCCTTTACATTTATTTTCAGTCTCATCATGATATTTTATTTTTATTAGACTTGAGCCCCGACGCCTACTTATAATGATCTGCTTACTTATATTTCTCAAACGAAATGTTAAAGAAAACTGACCCTTTTTTTGAGCTAATCGTGTTTTTACGATACTATAATTATTTAAGGAGTCATAAAATCAAGGACTCACCACACACAGGTGCGTACTGAAAGAGTATGTCACTTGAACCAAATAACTACAATTTGAAAGGGCAGAAAAGCACTTTATTGCCTTTTGATGATATATTATTGCTCCAAACATTTCACTAAGATTGTGATATGGAAATCAGTTAAAAGATAGAATACTGAAATAATTACATATTTCAAACACGAATATCAAAACATTCAACACAAAACAAACGACTGGCTTCTCAGCTCAGTTGGTAGTAGCTCTGCCTTCTGCGCTGTAGGTCGTGGGTTCGGTCCCCACTGAGAAAAAATACTTATGTGGTGAACACATACGTTTGTTCTCTATCTAGCTGTTGTGTTTTCTAAGTATTTATTTACAAAAAATATAAATAAGTAATGAACCGGCTATCGATGGTTCCTATAGTACGAGCTCTGCTTAATTTTGGGCTAGATAGAGTTGCGTGGATTGTCCACAAAATTTGATTTATTTCATTATTATAATGATGTTAATCTCGCAAAATGTTTGTCCTCACTGAGTATCAAAACCTACCAAACCCAAAATCCAAAAAACTATATATACAATGCAGAAGAGAAAGCCTCCAATTGAGCTGCAATACCAGTCGCAAGAGTCGGTAGTCTAATAAATATTCAAAGGATGGGTGTTGCCACCGTGGCTACTTTATTTTACAATCATCATCATCAACCAATAGCAGTCCACTGTAGCACGTAGGTCTATCATAAGACGCGCCAATGAGCCCGGTCTTCGGCTCTTCTCCTCCAGTGCTTTCCAGATGATGACAAGATGTAGGGTAAGTAGCATTTTAATAAGATCCACATATAGGTGGATAAAAAAAAAAAAAAATGATACCATAATATGCACAAGTAGGCCTACCACCAGCTCTGTCTGGCTCTGTCTCTGGCTCTGGTTTTGAGTCTGTATGAGTGTTGACTAAATAAATCCTACGTCGAAACGTCACACAGTATAATACACTGGTGAGCACTCACAGGGACTCAAAACCAGAGCCAGAGACAGAGCCAGACAGAGGTTGTGGTAGGCCTAAAGGTTTGCGAATAGAGACTACGCACCAGAGCTCTCTGTTTTGAATCTTCTATGACGTTTTTCGGGTGGTTTAAAATTATAAATACCTAATCAAATTAAAAATTCTACTTAACGGCTCGTTCATACATGCGATCATTCCGTTGACGATTCATCAAGATTTGGGAAAAAGCAAGATAGAGTTGGCAACACTGTTTGCGGACGTGGCACGTGCCAACTCGGCTTGCGCGGTGGCGGGTGGTCCATCCATTCATCATTGTGGATGCAGATGTCTGAACTCGTTAAAATCGCAATCGCGACAGCGAAATGTCTTGTTGAATGTTATTGCTAAGTCTTTGATGTCTCCTACTAATTGTAGTGTCATTTCATAGCAATCTCAGTAAGAGCTCGTGGTACTGTCAAAGTAGATCAGACAGCATTAATATTTTTGTTTCTTTAGTATTTAAACAATTTCAGTTAGGTATAGCCAATGTTTTTCGGATTTTGCATAAAAGTTACAATAGAGTGTGTGCAATGGTTTGTGCTTAGGCCTATCAAAGTCAAAGTTAAATGATGTCTTTATTTAATTCACATTAAAACGTTGAAACATTGGATGACATTGAAACGTCTTATGCTATGTTTCCATGCGTGCCGTGCAGCCCGGCAGGCTGCCTGGCGAGCTGCGCGGCATGCAACCAGTGTTACCAGGTACACGGTAATTACCGTAGATGCACGGTATTTTTGGCTTAAACACGGTATACGGTAATGTTTCACTACCGTGTCATTTTCTACGGTATTTTTAATTATGAATTACCTTGACAGTCAATATGTAAATAATTACGAAGTAGGTATTCCCCGATCATCAAAATACGTCTAAATGTAAAAGTATGCCCTTTGCCCTGCCCACTAGTTAAACAATTAGTGTATATGAAAATTGCTTGTATAATAAATGAATGAATGAATCGCTTTCTCGCAACTCTCACCGTACTCTTTTTTCTTCGATAGTTTTGTTGGTGTTTGATGTTTGGCAAGTGCGCAGTGCATTATTCAATGAAACAATACTTTTAATTTCGTTCGACACAACGTACCTACACAAAAATGGGTAGTCATAGTGACACTGATAGCTTTTTTCCCCCAAGCATTGTGGATTTTTTTCTTGTCCTTATGGAATTTATGCTCGGGGTTCCATAATAATTCTTGTTCCTGGTAATGTTCCAGGAACGTCAAAATTGTCTCGTTAGACCAATCGACCATGTTGTAATTATTACGACCAATATAGAAGAGTACTCGGTGATTACGACTTTGTAACCTAACTAAACATAAAGACATTTGTCAAACAATAATTGACTCGTTGTCTTAGCAACAGTCACAGAGGTTTTATTCTAACTGATGCAACCTCAACAGTAATCTCCGATCGTAGCGACTTTTTTTAGCAACGTCCACTCGTCACGAAAGCGCGAGAGAGACTGACTGCCCACCAGTGTTGCCACGTGCCAAAGCAAAATATCTGGGGACAGACGCACAGATAGACAGACAGACAGTCAGACGGACAGACAGTGAAGTCTTAGTAACTATATTAACTATACTAATAGTATTATCAAAAGTGGATCTAAATGAATATTTTTTGCCTTTATTATGTTTAAAGATGTTCATCTTATCATAGACTAAATCAGATTCCAAAAATCTGTATAAAAGTAGGGTAAAATCTGTAATCTGTAATACTACCCTAAATTCTGTATAAATACAGATAAATCTGTATAATTGGCAACACCAATTTGGCCCGCGCGCGCTCGGGCGTACCGTTTCCACGCGCGTGAATGTGAATGTGCACGTTGAATGTCGAGTTGAACGCACGCGTGGAAACGTGGCATTAAAGCTAGGTGAGTCTAGGTGCCAGTTCCACGCGACCAAGCCTTAAACAAGCAACATACTACGGCTTGGTTCCTAACATTTTTTTGTATGATTCTACAAAAAAAAAATAGCAGTTAAGATCCAGTGTGGTGCCACTTTAACTTAATGAGACGTACCTACTTAGGTTTAGGAAATATTTAATTTGAATTATTTCAGAATTGTTTCGGTGATCGTACCTAAGTTTATCATGTGCACTTAATGTGCGGGCAGGTTTTTCCGCAAGTAGGCCGCTGGCGGGCCCTTTTTGCGTGACCCTTGACACGTGTTGCTCGAACTTTTTTAGGTTCTACAACACGCCGGTTTCCTCACGATGGTTCCTTCACCGTTTCGAGAGTAAGAGTACTGGCATAGTGCACATACATTTTTCGATAGAAAAACTCATTGGTACACGAGTGGATTTGAATCCACGACCTTCGGATCGGAAGGCGGGGTCAATACCACTAGACCACCAGTGCTCTCTACTGATCGTACCTAACATAAGCGTTCATTTCTTGTTATAGAATGCGAGTACTTGTAAACTATTGTGTTTAGCTATTTCTTACGATCATCATCATCAATCACGACTAAGCCATTTAGATAGGTCAGATAAGATAATTTATTGCAAACTACACTGACTTATACACAAAACAACACACAGAAATAACAAAGTGAAATAAAATAGGCGGTTTTATCAGTAAGAGTTAGATTAGAGGGTATTAGAAAGATACTTATATTGTTTGTTTCCTGAAGTTGCAAACGTAAATACTTTTTAAAAGATTTTCCGTAAGCAGAGCATTTGACTAACGTACAACAGACCAAAATTATAATATAACATTATTTTTTCTGCTGTTAGAGTGACCACTTTGACCACTCTTTATGATCTCTGCTGTTATAACAGTTTCAATAAAAAGATATGAGCCGAAAACAAGTGGTCTTAAACTGCAGCATTCGTCCCAATATGAACCATAACATAACGTTTTACTGGCCTTTCCACTCGCCACATCATTACGGAGGCTGTACTCGACTCTGTGTAGTGAAAGAGATGTACGGCGACTTCAAAGTTCTTATTAGTCAGGATTTTTTACAGCACTACAGCATATAGACTATAACTAGTGGAATCTCTTGCGAATTCGTTCGCGTCAACCCCCGCTGCAACCCTCTAGGGGTTGAATTTTTTTTTTTTTTTTTTATTTTTTATTGTTGATAGCTAAACGTTTGACTGCCATCACACCTGATGGAAAGTGAAAATGCAGTCTAAGGTGGAGCACGCTTAGCTATTATCCACTTGTTCACTCTTGACTTGAAAATTCCAAGGTTGTAATGTTTCGGAAATACTGACGACGGTAAAGAGTTCCACTCCTTGGCTGTTTGCACTAAAAAAGTAGAAGCGAAGCGTTTTGTGCGATGTTGCGGGACCTCAACCATGAAGGGGTGACACTTATCCGTACGCCTGGTAGTCCGATGATAAAAGGGTGATGGGAGGATCAGATTGTGTAGTTCCTGCGCACACTCACCGAAATTTATTCGGTAGAATATGGATAAGCATGCGATTCGTCTGCGGTGCTCTAGACTGTAGAGCCTGGAATCGAATAGTTGGTCATTGTCTACCAGCCTCCTAGCCCGCCGCTCAATGGACTCCAAGGCTTCAAGCTGATACTTGGCAGAGCCATCCCACAGGTGGCAACAGTACTCCATGCACGATCGGACTTGAGCTTGATAAAGATGCAGAAGCTGTCCCGGCGAGAAGTACTGTCTTACCTTGGAAAGGATGCCTAGTTTTTGGGCAGCCACTTTTGCCTTGGATTCTAAGTACGAGCCAAAGTTCAATTTGGATGTGAGCTTCACACCAAGGAGCTCAAGATGGTCCGCGAGCGGCAGCGATACGTCCCGGAAAGAGGGGCTCGAAAGAAAAGGTTTCTTTTTGGCAGAAAAAAGACAAGCCTGTGTTTTAGTCGCGTTGAAAGAAACTAGATTGGCAACACCCCAATCAGAGACTTTGATTAGGGTGCTATTTACTCTTTCCACCATGGCCCTTCTTAGAGTCTCGATGGTATCCGCACTTGCACGGGCATCAGAAGTGTAACTTTCAACAATAGTGCTATCATCTGCATAACCCACAATACCGGGCTGAAGCAGATCGTTGATATGTAGCAGGAAGAGAGTTGCTGAAAGAACCGACCCCTGAGGTACCCCGGCATTAATGGCCAATTGGTCAGACGAGCAGCCATCAATGACTACTCGAATAAACCGTTCTCTCAGGAAGTCGGATATCCACGCACGCAAGCACGGAGGTAGCCCGAACGAGATAAGCTTGTTGATAAGACCATCGTGCCAAACCCTGTCGAAGGCCTTGGATATGTCGAGGGACACAGCGAGAGCCTCACCATGCCTCTCTATTGCCTCGCTCCAGATATGGGTGACGTACGCTAGGAGATCCCCAGTAGACCGTTTACGGCGAAAACCGTACTGCTGGTCACTGAGGAGGTCATTGGCTTCTAGGTACGCCAGGAGCTTGTTGTTGATAACCCGTTCCATAGTTTTGCAAAGAAGACTGGTAACAGAAATGGGTCTATAATTTGCAGGGTCAGCACGACTTCCTTTCTTGGGCACTGGCTGCACATTTGCAAGCTTCCATGATCGAGGAACTAGGCCAGTCCCCAAAGAGAGGCGAAACAAGCGTGTCAGTATTGGTGACAGCTCAGGGGCGCATTGTTTAAGTACTACTGCAGGTATTCCGTCAGGTCCACTAGCCTTATTCACATCTAGAGCACGTAGTGTTTTTAGCACCTCCTTTTGGTGTATGCGGACGATTGGCATTGCTGTCGTGCAACAGGGGACGGAAGGAGGCACTTCACCAGCCGTGGTGAGGCGTGAAGATTCTGCAAACAACGAAGCAAAGAGATTTGCTTTCTCCACGGCAGAATGGGCAAGCGAACCATCCGGTCTTAGCAATGGTGGAAGCGAGGGGCGGCTGAAGTTAGTTTCGATGGATTTGGCGAGAGACCAGAACGCCTTACTACCGGCTGGGTGTGAAGCCAGTTTGGCACCTACACGGCCTATGTGGTCGAAACGAGCTCTCTTTAATTTTTTTTTGCAGTCTTTGGCGGCTTTGTTATAGGCTCTTTTCTTTTGGCTTAAATCAGGTGCTTTGCGGTTCCTAGCGTCAACCCAAGATAAGAAAGCCTTTTGCTTAAGTGCATCAGCACTTTTGCAATTGGCACCAAACCAGGGTTGAGCTGTTTTAGATGGCTGGGAGTCTTTGTAAGGAATATAATACTCCATACCACGACTCAACACTTCAGTTATAGCATCAGCACAGATCGACGGATCGCCAGAAGAAAAACAGATTTGCCTCCAAGGAAACGACGCAAAAAAATGCCGCATCTCGTCCCAGTCCGCCAGAGCGTACTTCCATAGCCGACGACTACCCCTGGGGCTTGGATCGGGAGGGGAATACGCTGATACGGACTTAACAACACAGTGGTCGGAACTACCAAGTGGAGACGAGATCGACACGTTGTATCTATCGGGATCTGTCGTTAGGATCAAGTCTAAGCAGTTGGCTGTGTGACCGTCAACGTCAGGAACTCTAGTCGCATCTTGTACCAGCTGAGTAAGATTCAGTGACAGCGAAAACTTGAATGCTTCTCTTCCAGCATGGTCAGTGTGATTGTAAGGAAACAGCCAATCCTGGTGGTGAGCGTTGAAATCTCCCAAAAACACCAGTTGGGCAGAAGGGTACCGTTGTTGGGCCTTTTCCGCAGCTTTACTGAGGTAATTAAGAAATTAATAAAGAATAATTAAAGAGCTGAGTTGTATCATGATCCCCACTGTGTGATCGATATATTCCTGCGTAGAGTATCTTCTCCATACCCGTCTCAACAAGAATCCATATTACGGAGAATTTGGAAGTTTCTGAGACGCCTGAAACAGATGTCAGCGCGAGCATACACACAAGCCCCAGCACGTGGCTTAAAGTTGTGTTCAAGTACGTAACCAGGGTATGCGAGGTATGCCGCATCAAGTGGACATCTGATTTGGGTCTCTGTAAGAAAAAGCAGATTTTAAAAATACCTTGATCGTGAAATCACTTTTCATAAAGAACACATCCTCAAAATTTCAAGTCGCTACGACTAACGGTTTAGGCTGTTCGTTGTGTGTCAGTCACTCACCAAGCTCTTTCATATAGCATTGTGATATAGATCAATATACAGTACAAAGGTCAATATATATAGTCTCTTCTACCTAGATAAAGGTGATAAATAATCTTGTCAATAGACAACGAGAAAGCCTAAAAGAACACTTAGGTTTGGTCGCGTCGAATTAGCACATAGATTCACCTAGATCTATGAAGTTTAAACGTAATCATGTTTAGTGGCTATTCTTGGAAGATATCGCACCCAGCGATAAGACCATCCAACATAATACGAAATTTATATATTTTTGGAAGTTTTCAAATCTTTTCAGTTTAAAATTATGTTACCGCAACTTTCAAAAGAAGTTTACCATGTTTACTTTCGTCGAAATACCAAACGAGTACAACTTCAGATTTTTCTTCGATGGAGCCGGCTGCACGCACGAAAAAACATGACTCATGCGTCGTTACGTCGTTTCGTCGTTCCATTTACCTGAGCCCGAGCCCGGGTCGGTAAGGGTAAATGAAGGTAAGGGTAAATGAGGGTAAGGGTAAATGAGGGTAAGGGTAAGGGTTCGGTCGGGTTCCGGGTCCGGGTCCGAGAGTTCGAGTCCAAGTCCGAGTCCGAGTCCGAGTCCGCGAGTCCGCGAGTCCGCGAGACCTCCATATCTATATTATATCCATACAAAATATCTATCAAACAAATATTAATAAAAATTATTTTGAAAAATGCAACCATTCCATCAGTATTTTCTTATGACGTTATCACGTTCAACTATCGTCAGTAAACCGACTTTACAGACAACCGATTTTTTCAATTATACTCATATTATTTATTGCAATTATTATGTTACATGGTTATAAAGTACTTACGTAAGTTTTTGAAACAAGCTTTTTATAAAGCACTGTTTTTTGTATTCAACACTTGCCATTAGATATAAACTGTTACAAAAAACCTTGTTTATATTTAATACTTCTGATTCAATCATTTATTTCACTGTCAGTAATTACATACAACAGAATTTAAGCTTATGTACATAATGTGAACTTTGAAACGAGTTCTAACCGTTGTTTCTATTTAGATAAGATCAACCCTTCCTAAGCTGTCAAAGCTTATACGGAAACTTTGATATTAGCTTAAATCGCATCATTGTTTGAGTTTTATACGAGTTTGTAAAACATGACTGTTTACATTTACATAACCAAAGAATCAATTTAAGTACTAATAAACTGAAATAAACTTTTTAGGGCTGTGGACTCAGCTAGAAAAAAACAATCAGTTCAATTAAATGGGCAACAAAGTAACCTTTTAAGCCTTTTAAACACCAAGGATGAAAGTTGAGGTAAACTCAGAAGATGGCTGCTTCTAAGGGCCTCACATCGGATCCCGATTCTTATCACGTTCTGTCTGTTCACGCAAAAGATCCCAACGGATCACGCGCAAGGGAAAAAATACCTTGTGGGATATTGGGTATTCTGAGTACCTTACAATAAGCGCCTCTATCGGGCGTGTTTAGAACTCTCGTGTCTATCGGAAAATGAGCTCTCAAATAGTTAGCGATGTATACAACCGCAACACGTATTTCATACATTTAATTTACGTTTATGAGCATAATTAATGGATTTACTCGCATGAGACAACCTGAATAAATTTCATTTGTAGTTTGGGGATTCAGTATTGTTATGATTTAGCTGTAATTTCGATTTTCGCTTTAAACAGAGCTTAACCAAAATTATAGTTGTATTATTTATACAATTCTGATCACGTGATTTGATGGGTCAGATCCCATAACTAGGCCTCGAGACACGTGCGCCTGTTAAGCGGAAATATCGGGTGCGGAAGTGTAAGTTACAAAGGCGTCTCGCAGGTTTCTGGTCAATAGTACTTAGTATTAGTTAAATTTAAATATATATTTATTCAGTAGTATCACAAGGATAGAAAACTTTATTCAGGATTAAGCTCGCCTCTACATGCCCGCTTTATAATTTTTATTTATTTATCATCTGTATGTGTGTACAATAAAGAATAAGGATCATTTTAAAACGTCTTAAAGCTAGGTGAGTCTAGGTGCCAGTTCCACGCGATTATTGTCACGTGTCGGCCTGCATTATTGGAACAAAGTCGCGTGTAGGTAAAACTTTACCCCAAAATGTAACGCTAAATGAATTAACTGTCAGTGTTTTATTAATAAGCACTTGCAGTAATTACTATTACTACTCGTACCTTTGAAAAGTCATTTGGTTTATAACAAATCAGCTAAGTAGAGCAACGGTCAGTGCGACATTTCCGATGGGTGACCGATAGTACCATTTATAGCGTTCCGTGCTTCGAAGTAAGTTTGGAATCCACATTAATGTGGGTACCAGTTACAGCTGTCGTAAAACCATAATGGAGGTTTTCGAGTCTTATAAAAACTTAGGCACGAAAGAAAACTAACTTTATAAGGTAAAAGTCTGCTATCTAAACGGTACCTTATACTTTTAACTCCTGTGCATGCTGCTAAATTTGTCTTTAATGTACGATTTTTGTAGTGTAAAATTACTATACTATAGAGGTACCTTATAGTATGGTAGCGAATAGACGATTGTGCAATTCTGTTGCAATCAAAGTTTAATGCTAACAACTAAACGATACTAACAAGGAATATCGATCACATATCTTGTTGCCATCATTTTTCGACCACTATCTATCTCGTTGCCATACTATTTTTACAAAACGAAGTTCCTATTTGCTATCTCATGAAACGTATACGTATGTGTATATAACGTTAACATTCAGTAAGGTATTGTTGCAATCGTTTCTTGTCAGAGATGAGTTTGGTTTCAATTCGTTTTTTATTGCAATCGAAGCTCAAAATAATGTCAAGACTGACAGATGGGACTAGGTTTTGATTGAAACTATAAATACGCAATCCTACTGGTCACTGACCCAGCGACGAGCGACCTCATAATAACTAGTGTCTCAAACCTTGGATAAAACCCTAAGATAATGAAACGGATAAGTTGTAAAGAGGCAATCTTTTAGCGTCAAGGTCAATAATCATTGCATAATATCAACATGATCTCTGCGTTAAGATGATTCAGGTTTCCCTCGACCTTACATACTTGTATATCGCGAGTACACTCGGTATAACAAATATACACATCAACGTTGTCGAGATATTCAACTTTTGTAGATTTTTACAAAAACTGAAAATAATTAATTAGGGAACGAGGTATGGCAATAACCTTTATGTTATGTTGATTATCTTATACCTAAAAAGAGAATTAAAATAAGAGAATGATAAATCAAAAAAAAAATATGTTGTACGCAAACTTCCAACGATATTTGGTTTCAACGAAATCTAGTCAGTAGTTTTTTTTTATACGTCATAAATCGTAAACCGCAATTTACCTTTCGACGAACTACAAGAACCTTTATATTATGTTATTTGATGCTACGGAACCCTTCATGGGCGAGTCCGACTCGCACTTGGCTGCTTTTTTTATGAAGACCTAGCCCTGGAAAATTCCTCGTGCAGACTGTATTTCCAGTTTATTAATAAAAACGTATCTCCGGGGCCGCTTGTCACAACAATGGCCAGCCGCTCGCTTCGTATGCATATTTATCACGTTATTTGGGACATGTCCTCGTTGGTAACGCTTCCGACATGGAAATACTACTTTTGTTAGAACTTATTTTACCCTTCTAAACAGTTGGGATTTCAGATATATTTTTAATCCTCGACTAATAAGGGAAGAAAAAAATAATAAAAACAAGTCGTTTTAATACCCAGACATGGTAGACCACTCTCCAAATATTTTAGTACCCAATCAATATTGTTTGAGGATGGCTAATGGAGACACGTCATGATCAGTAACACTAACACCTATGCAGTTAGCATCTGTTGAAGCATGAATCCAACATATCAATAGTTATATATTTTTGTATTATGTATGTAATATTTGTCATTGCCATTTACTAACATTAGTTTTTTAAGATTTTATTTCTGTGTGCTACTAACAAATTGGATCTTTTCTGAAATAAAAATATTGTATTATTGTATGGGGTGTGTCAGTCAGGTGATTGCGTATCAGTTGTTGCAATAAAAACCTAGTCACATCTGTCAGTTTTGACATTATTTTGAGCTTCGTTTGTCATCAAAAACTAATTAAACAAAACTTATCTTTGACAAGGAACTATTGCAACAAGACTGAATGTTAACGTAAAAAATATGAGAAAGCAAATAGGAACTCCGCTTTGTAAAACTAGTATGGCAACAGATAAATAATGGTCGAAAAATAAGGGCAACAATGTATGTGATTACTGTTCCTTGTTAGTATCAAACTTTTGATTGCAACAGAATTACACAATCGCCCAGCTGATACGGGGTTGTTTTTATTTAAAAGATAGACAAACGAGCTTAAGATCCAACTATTTAGCGGCTCGTAAAAAGTCTCTTGACACTGTCACTTTCGTGTCAACAAATAGAGATGGCAACAGTCTTCGCGGCCTGCCAAGCTAAATGACTGTTATAAGACCATTATTATGTATATGAGGGTGAAACTTTTAGGTAGGTGATTCGCCTAATTTTCGATTTCCCGCGAGAAGACTTCGGTTAGATTTTGTCATGCTCAAATCATAAACGTATTTTTATAGTAATTGGATAGCTCCACCAACTGTTTTCATAAAATCATTTGCATTTAGATTACAATTAGTAGAGCATTTTTGAACGTAACGCCTCTTTTCTAAAAAGCGGATGTTTTTATGATTGCCGTAACATACGAGTAGCTTAGACTAGACAGCTACTTTCAACCCGAAAATGTAAAAACTCACGGAGCGCTGCTAGGTCTTTGTTATAGGCCTTTGAACTCCATCCATCAGATACTATATACGACCTGTCATACCTCATGCCAGGTTATACCGGTGGCCGGTTTTTGAAAAACCGTAACTTGAAAAACCAATCCAATTTGATTTAAGACGATCCAATTTGGAAAGTTAAATCTTTGTGACTCCTTTTAAATTAAGAAATCTTGGAAGAACTTGATAATCTAAAGTTGTAAAAATCATTTAGGGTTCGGCTGGCAATCAAAACTTTATTATTAGTTCAATTTTGCAGCAATCAGTTATAGTTAAGAAACAACCAGATGGCCTACCTGATGTTGAGTTGGTAACTCTAAAAATAATAATAACAATTTTTTTATACATTTAGGGTGTTATTAATAATCCTGGCGCAACGCTGGAGTAGTTAATCGTGTTTTGTCACATTTGTTCGAGTTGACAATTGCATGTCAATGCAAGAGACAAAACACGGATCAACTAGTCCAACGCTACGCTAGGATTATTAATAAGACCCTATGAGGCTTGCGTCTTTATTATCGCTTTCACACAGAGCTCTAGTACTTTAGATGTGGTTTCGTCGTTCTTCCCGTCGAATATATAGCAGTGCTAATAATCGATCACCTGTTGATGATAACAAACTACGCTCACCTTCACTGCCTTCATTGCCTTTGCGTCATTTCTTAGCCAAATCCCAGCTTTATTACCGAGTGGCTGAATACAATTTGGCATGTACAGTTTAATTAAACTACATCACCGTGGATTCGCTAATAAATCACGAAGTAGGTAAATAAATAGGTGTGGTACAGTCAGGTCCATACATCTTAAAATGTGCTATTCCTGAATTAGTAACAAAACTAGCAGTTAGCGGTTGAAAAAATTGTTTTCTGATTGTAATGTGTAGCAAAACACAGGTCATCCTTTCTTACTGGGTGGAGTGTTCTAACTTGGTTTAACCCGGCCCAATTCACCATAACCTAAAATATACCTATCTACTAGAAAATCGACCAACCGGAAGAGTTGTCATTCCCAAAAATGTTCAGTTAGTTCAAAGTTCTTTAATCCGAATTCGGTTTTAGCAATTTAAAAAATGATTTGTAATATTTAATCTCAGTATTTGAGATGGTGGGTTATTTCGAGCCTTCAATCTATTACCTCCGTTTAGTACGTAGTACCATTATTTATTATGTGCCTTAGAGTAGGTATTGGTAAGGATAAATTGCCATAATATTATAGCAACAAAATCGATCAATCACATGTAGCTGTTAGCTTCTGTCAGCTAAAAGCCGGGAGGAAGCTTTGCCAGAGATATTAATGATCCAGATAAGCTATGGGCTTCTTAATATAAGCCAGTCAAGTAAGAAGTAGCGACAAATTCTTTTAGAAGACCCATTAGATTCAAAATGGGTCGGAAAAAACGACGAGGGTTTATGAAGTAATTCAGAAAAGAGATTGAAATGCCTGTGTTTACGATGAAAACGCTTACGCTTTGAAGTTCTTTAGAGACGCACTTTTGAGAAACATAACAAATTAGCTACAAGATTATATAAATTTGTTCAAGCATATTCGGGGAGGAAGCCGTGCTCTTATAAATACAGAAACAAAGATCTTTCGAAGGACAATTCAGGAGTAGAATATTTAATATAAATTAAATAACAATATCTAGATATGCACAAGGCAAGGAAAAAATATTTTACTTAAACAATTACAGGTATGCAAAAAGAGAAAAAATATTTTAGTTTAGTCAAACTACTTTTTGAATTTGCCTAGACAAACTCAATTGGACACAGTACACACGTTCTTCCCCAGAGGGGAGAGGGGAGAAGAGAAAACAAAATCCATCATGCTTATTAAACTTCTTGAATCGTCTCCTTGAAATCTTCACGGTTCACATCTCACTACCTTGACTCATTATTATTCAGCGACATCAATAAGCCTTTCCGGTCACGCACGATGAAATGCAAAATTAACAATACTTGTCCACGTAGTTAAGACAAGTGTAATACTCGATTATTACGAAAGATCCTACTTTTAACTGTAGGCACTAGGCACAAACTCTGCCTGGCTCTGGTTTTGAGTCTGTGTGAGTGTTGACTAAATAAATCATGCGTCAATACGTCACCTCTTCTTCTTCTTAAAAGTAAGAGCTTAGCTCTTGTCGGGGTTTTGCTGCAGTTTTCTTTAATTAAGTCTTTCGAATGCGGCCTCCTTGACGTCACACACACAGTATAATACACTGGTGAGCACTCACACAGACTTAAAACCAGAGCCAGACCCAGAGCCAGAAAGAGCTTGTGTTAGGCCTACTGTCCTTTAAAATGAATGGCTGAATTAGCAATTGTAACTTATGGCACTTATAGTGAACAGGGTCACGTAGTTTACTTATGTTGTTTATTATAAGTTTTAGTAGAGATTATGTATAGCCTTACCAATAAAAAACCTTCAAATTATTAAAAAAATTATACAAATTGCTGATGGAACAAGCATATGGCCCACCTGATGTTAAGTGGTAATCATCGCCTATAACAAAGCATTGTCTTATAGGTCACGCACGTCAGGAACGTTGGAAGGAATGCTGCTTGGCTTAATCATATCTAGCAAGACTGTCAAAACAATCCAGTATAACAGTAGCTACTGAATTAAAGAAGAAAAATATGGCACCATCGAGTATTTTGGGGAAGTAACACATTCCAACCACAAAACCTATTGGCTTTCAACGCGGGAACCAAGTCGCCTTTCCACTGCCTTTGAAGAAAAGGAATTGAATTTAGAAAACACACATTTTCCTGAAAGGTTTTGTCAACGCCACGTTCAGTTCAATTTCAGTAAATCCTCTATGGTGACAAAATCAAACACTCAGAAAGAACAATCATCATCATTATCAGCCAGAGAAGTCCACTGCTGGACATAGGCCTCCTCTACACATTTCCAGGAAGAACGATTCTGAGCTCTTTCCATCCATCGACTTCCCGCGATCTTAACAATGTCGTCGGTCCATCTGGTGGGTGGCCTTACGATTCCGTCTTCCGGTTCGCGGTCACCATTCGAGAATCTTTATTCCCCAACGGTTGTCGGTTCTTCGAGCTATATGACCTGCCCATTGCCACTTCCACTTACAAACGAAAGAACAATAAAAGACAGAAAAGTACCAAGCTGGACGTCGAAAGATAATGCAAATGTCCTAATTACCATTAATAAACCATTGCGGAAGCCAACAATGGAATATAACTTAGAGATGAATTGTCTTAGAATGTTCTACGGTTCCCTTTCATGCTTCGGTTTGTTATTTGTCAAGAAAATCTTGCTTCAGGCGTTATTTGATGAAAAAAATACTCTTTGAGCAAATGTATACGAATACAAAGACATTTTCCTTTTTCTCAAATAGCTAGCACGCCCCGGTTCGTACCTGTCATGCTATGTTTCCATGCGTGCCGGGCAGCCCGGCAGGCTGCCTGGCAGGCTGCCTGGCGGGCTGCGTGGCATGCAGCCCGTCCCGGGCCAGCGAACATTCAAGCTGTTTACATGCTTGCCGTGCAGCCCGGCGAGCTGCCTGGCGAGCTGCGCGGCATGCAACCAGTGTTACCAGGTACACGGTAATTACCGTAGATGCACGGTATTTTTGGCTTAAACACGGTATACGGTAATGTTTCACTACCGTGTCATTTTCTACGGTATTTTTAATTATGAATTACCTTGACAGTCAATATGTAAATAATTACGAAGTATTCCCCGATCATCAAAATACGTCTAAATGTAAAAGTATGCCCTTTGCCCTGCCCACTAGTTAAACAATCAGTGTATATGAAAATTGGTTGTAGGTATAATATATGAATGAATGAATCGCTTTCTCGCAACTCGCACCGTACTCTTTTTTTCTTTGACAGTTTTGTTGGTGTTTGATGTTTGGCAAGTGCGCAGTGCATTATTCAGCGAAACAATACTTTTAATTTCGACCATGTTGTAATTATTACGATACTCTGTGATTACGACTTTGTAACCTAACTAAACATGAAGACATTTGTTAAACAATAATTGACTCGTTGTCTTAGCAACAGTCACAGAGGTTTTATTCTAACTGATGCAACCTCAACAGTAATCTCCGATCGTAGCGACTTTTTTTAGCAACGTCCACTCGTCACGAAAGCGCGAGAGAGACTGACTGACTGCCCGCCAGTTATGCCACGTGCCAAAGCAAAATATCTGGTGACAGACGGACAGATAGACAGACAGACAGTCAGACGGACTGACAGTGAAGTCTTAGTAACTATATTAACTATACTAATAGTATTATCGATTATTTTTCTGTCATTTCGGGAAGGAACATAGCTTTTTTATTTTAATTGTTTTTCTGGTGTTATTTTGAGTTCTGTTGTGTAATTTTGGTGGTATTTTAACACAACTTGAGTATTTTAACATTACTTGAGGTCTTAGCTCAAAGTGTTAGCAATTAGAATTAAAGTGTATTATGTGATATTCTGATTTGATCGAAAATGTTTCAGATGGTTTTGGAATAAACGGCCATCTTTCTTCCAAAGCCAATTATGTAGGGCCGACTATGACAGAAGACTGACGATTTGACGGAAAAGTATTTTATCTATGTAATATATTATCATCATTCTCAAACTACTCGACACTGGCAAAATTGATCCGAAAAGGGCAGATGCCATTCATTAAGAAGAAGAAGAATAGTATTATCAAAAGTGGATCTAAATTAATATTTTTAGCCTTTATTATGTCTAAAGATGTTCATCTTAACATAGACTAAATCAGATTCCAAAAATCTGTATAAAAGTAGGGTAAAATCTGTAATCTGTAATACTACCCTAAATTCTGTATAAATACAGATAAATCTGTATGATTGGCAACACCAATTTGGCCCGCGCGCGTGTAAACAGTCACCGGGCGCCCGCACATTCATCAAAAAACCGACACTCGCCCGGTGTGCGGCATTCACGTTCAGCGGGCGCGTTTACGGGCTCGGGCGTACCGTTTCCACGCGCGTGAATGTGAATGTGCACGTTGAATGTCGAGTTGAACGCACGCGTGGAAACGAGGCATCAAATTGAGCTCGTAAATTTATTGAATAGATGTCAAATATTTAATTTTAAAAGGAGATGTTGAAACTCTGAGTACTTTGTTTTAAGTAAGTTAATACAAAAACCTGCAATCATTTTCACAACACACACACCAAATAGTACATTGTTACCCGAGTGTTGAAAGTTACGTTTTTTGAGTCCCGAGACGGGTTTGGCGCCAGAGCGTAGCGAGGGCGCCAATAGAGCTTGAGGGACTTAAAAGACTTTCACCCGAGGTAAACACTGTGCTTTTCATTACGAATACAAGGAAAGTAAAAATAAAAACATGAAAGAAAAATTTATGAAAATGAAGATTGAATTGCCGCCTTCCCGGTTTTTTTTTTCTTTTTCTCTGGCGGGCCTTCGGCTTCGGTTCGCCAGCATTATTCAGCCATTATTTTCATTCTCATAATTTAAAAAATGGTAAACTGATGCTCAAATCTATGTTATTTTAAATAAATAGTTGAAGCTATATATTAATCAAGTAATCTAAAAGATATATTATTTATTTAATACTATCTTTATGTTATTTAAATTTAAATTTTACATTGCGCTCTAATTAGACTTCTAAACTTCTTACCGTTGTAATGGGTTTCCAACCTACTTGCTGAATAAAAAGTTGGAATTTGGTTCAACGACCTCCTTGCAGTTAGAAAGACTTTAGAAAGTTGGAACATGGTTGAATAAAATAGAACTTGTTTTTTTTATAATTTGACAGCTGTCAGTAGAAAGCGATTCTCAAGTAAAACTTTCAGCCCTAGGGGCTGAAAGTTTTACTTTCAATTAGGCCCCTCAGGCAACTTCAGACCTACTTTCAGAGTATGAGTAATGAAAACAATATGTAATTGGCGGGATATAAAAAGTCCGCTCATAGATCAAAAACAAAAAAAATACGCCTATTTTGCAGTCTTTAAAAATGTCAACAGTCAAAAACGTCATCAAAAACGTGACAAAAGTCTATATAGCATGAACTAATATCATAGTAAATACTTGCCCAAAACGTTCATAAAAATAGTACGTTCCAAGAATACTGATGATAATAAATTCAACTTTCAGAACTCCTAGAATGTATAGAGGAGCGCGTTACTGTCTGCGACATAATTATATACTTCTGCAGTATGTTTTACACTTGTTTTTGTATAACCTTGTACCGTGTTTCCAAAACAATATCTTCTAAATATATAAAACTCTTACGTTACTGACTGACTGACAATCAACGCGCAGCCTAAACTAATGGTCTTAGGAGTATGAAATTTGGAGGGTAGATTCCTGGTGTAGGGTAGGGGTGCACTAAGAAAGGAATTCCCGAAACTCAACCCCTAAAGATGTGCAGCGGGGGTTGAAGTTTGTATGGAAAAACCTTAACGCAAACGAAGTCGCGCGGGGGTCCACTAGTAGGCTATATTCATCAGGCTGGTGTTTAAAAAATAAATGTCCACCCGTGCGAAGCCGGGACGGGCCGCTAGTACTTAATAAAAATATTTTATGTATGGCAGTATACGCCGTCAATATACCTACTACAAGTTATATCATTGTAACTTGGCTTTAGAGTACGTGCATGTTTTATCTTTAAAGTCTAGCTTTTATTTGAGTTTATTATAGTTTGCGACTCTTTTGACTTTGAACTGTTGATATTTTACTAACCCGCAAATAAATAACAGTTTATCCTTATTATGCAGCTTATACGAATTATTTAATATTCAAGGATAAAAAGATATGACCCAAAAAGCTGTGGCGAGCGAAAACATAAACAAAAGTAACCTTTTTAGACCAATGTGAACCTTTTTTATAATAATTTGTGGATCTCGTGTTTTCTGAGTTCTGAGATGAGGAGACAGATCTCTTTGATTTGATTATATTTCTATTCCCTGATGGTTATTGTATACTCAACAACTATTGGCTCCACCACGGAATACTGTGGAATACTGCAGCAAACAAGAACTTGTTTGATATTGTATTATGTTGCCTATTTCTGCCGTGGAGCAGCATTGTGCTTCGGTTTGAATGGTGTGTGCCGGGTGTGAAGGGTGTGGGTGCCGATGATGTTACTGGCATGTGAGGTTGAACATCTGTATGCCTCAAGTTAATGGACGCAATGATTGACCTACGAACCAATGCTTTGTTATATGCCATGGTTGCCACTTAACATCAGGTTAAGTGTGATATGCTTGTTTCATGAACTAGTTGTATAAAAAAAATATTGTAGGGCACTGGAATTATTCAAGATATTTTTTTTTTTTTTGTTATTATAGAGTCTACATCGAGTATAGTCTGGCTACTGTTGTTTTATAGCAACTGTGTACTCTTTCAAACTCTTTCACGAAGAGCTTAACTATGACATATCTTTGATTTAACCAAATCGAACTTTTGCCGGTAAAGGGACCCACATCCTTCCTGGATTATAGTCACTTTGGAGGATGACTATAGATTATAGTCAGCCTCCAACATAAAAGCGGATATTTTTTATTGGGAAACAAACTCTGGATTTGTCAAATAGAGGATTAGACCTTTTATTTGACAAATCCAGAGTTTGTTCAACACCCACAGAGACTTTTATTTGTACACACGCACACCTTTGCTCGGCAAATTGTCTGAGGTCATAATTCCGCTTTACTTTGTTTACTTTAGTAAAAATAAATTCAAGCCAGTTTTCTAAATAAAAAGGTGGCAGAAGGGGAAATTAGCTTTTCTCATTAATTTCTCATAGTTGTCGAAGCTGGCGGCTACACGGGCGAGCTTCTAAATATAAACGAATTAGTAAAGAATTAAACTTTTTCTGTAAAATAAACTGTAGAATCTCATAAAGCGCATAAAGGCCAATTAATTTTCAGTATCTTCAATCTTGTCTGTATTTAAAATAATAAGTCAGTTTTTTTTTAATTCTTACTGATTTAACAGCGTAAGTAAATCCTTCAAACAGGATTATTTTATAGCACGTAAAAGAATTTCTTGAGTCTAAATATCTTATCTTCAGTAGGTAAGGTTCAGTTTGTTACCTTAAAGATGTCACAAGACAAGTGGCAATCGGACAAAAGTTGAATCGACTCAGTCAGCCATGCAGGTGCAACGCGAAACGTAACAGTCACTTGATGGAATTGTAGTGTTTCCTTATTTTAATTCTTTGTGGGATAAATCTAAAGCGCTGGTCATTGGCCTGCCCTTATCATTAGCCACTCATTTCGCTTTCACTTTATTAAGAAAGCACTTCACTGTAAGAAGAATCAAACAAAAAACACAGGTGGTCATTTGTGATCCTAAACTTTTTGTTTAATAACATAAACTCTTTTCGATAAAGTTTTTCGTCGCCTTCCTCAGCTACGTGATATTTACCTGGAACAATACAAAATATAGAAATGAGATAAGTGGGAACTGTGGGTTAAAAAATTAGAATTGTTGGAATAAAATAAATGATTTAATATATATATTGTCGCTGGCTTGACCTTGACTTCTTCCACGACTGGGTACAGTCCCCGAGGATAGTGGAGAGTGGAGAAAAATGGGGATATCTTTGCAGTGGGACAGTATAAGTAAAGTAAAACAGGTCTTTGCGTCTATTGAACTGGTGCACTGGGCAACTGGTGTTTACTCATGCCCCTACCTACGGAACGCTATGGTACCTGGGCAGGATTTTAAATGGAATAGACTTGCTCATCTAAATATATAAAACTCTTTCGTTACTGACTGACTGACTGACTGACTGACTGACTGACTGACTGACTGACAATCAACGCACAGCCTAAACCGTTAGTCCTAGAAGCATGAAACTTGGAGGGTATGTTCCTCTTATAACGTAGAGATGTACTAAGAAAGGAAATCGGAAAATTATTTCCCGAAGAGGAGAAAAAGGGGAAAAATGGTTTAAAGAAAAATCAACGCACAGCCTAAACCATTAGTCCTAGAAGCATGAAACTTGGAAGATGTGTTGCTCTTATAGAGCAAAGGTGCATTAAGAAAGAAAATTGGAAAATTATTTACCTAAAAGAAGAAAAAAAAGGAAAAAAGTTTCATGAAAATTCACAAAAAATTGCTTTACAAAATACGCAAAAAAACAGTTAAAAAAAAAATCTGCTACCGCAGCATTTGTCACCAAATTTGAATACACACAAAAGTTTACATTAACCCCACCGTAACCACTAAGACAAAATCGCGGAAAACACCTATCGTACCGAAACTAAACACCGCACCGCTTCAAAAAACGGCTAAAGTACATGCTCAAAACTATGGTAACCAGCTGGTCATGTCAAATTAAAAAAATCTGATTCGATTTTACACCAACACGCAGACGAAACCCTAAATTAGCCACTAATATAACATAAAATCACAAGAAATTGCTTTACAAAATACGCAAAAAAAACCATTAAAAAATTTTCAGCTACCGCAGCATCTGTCACCAGGTTTGAATACACACAAAGGTTTACAAAAAAACCAATGATAACCACTTAGACAAAATTGCGGGAATCATCTATCATACTTAAACTAAACACCGCCGAAAAAAATCGGGTACAACAGCACCTGTCTTCAAATTCAAATACACTCTAAAGTACATGCTCAAAACTATGGTAACCAGCAGTTGGTCATGTCAAATTAAAAATGTGATTCGATTATACACATACGAAACCCCAAATTAGCCACTAATATAACATAAAATCACAAAAAATAGCTTTACAAAATACGCAAAAAAAAACATTAAAAAATTTTCAGCTACCGCAGCATTTGTCACCAGGTTTTAATACACACAAATGCTTACAAAAAAACCGATGATAACCACCAAGACAAAATTGCAGGAATCATCTATCATACTTAAACTAAACACCGCTGAAAAAAAACAGCTACAACAGAACTCGCCTTCAAATTCAAATACACTCTAAAGTACATGCTCAAAACTATGGTAACCAGCAGTTGGTCATGTCAAATTAAAAATTCAGATTCGATTATACACCAACATGTATACGAAACCCCAAATAAGCCACTAATATAACACAAAATCACAAAAAATAGCTTTACAAAATACGCAAAAAAAAACATTAAAAAAATTTCAGCTACCGCAGCATTTGTCACCAGGTTTTAATACACACAAATGTTTACAAAAAAACCGATGATAACCACCAAGACAAAATTGCGGGAATCATCTATCATACTCAAACTAAACACCGCTGAAAAAAAACAGCTACAACAGAACTCGCCTTCAAATTCAAATACACTCTAAAGTACATGCTCAAAACTATGGTAACCAGCAGTTGGTCATGTCAAATTAAAAATTCAGATTCGATTATACACCAACATGCATACGAAACCCCAAATAAGCCACTAATATAACATAAAATCACAAAAAATAGCTTTACAAAATACGCAAAAAAAAACATTAAAAAATTTTCAGCTATCGCAGCATTTGTCACCAGGTTTTAATACACACAAATGTTTACTAAAAAACCGATGATAACCACCAAGACAAAATCGCGGGAATCATCTATAATACTTAAACTAAACACCGCTGAAAAAAAACAGCTGCAACAGCACTCACCTTCAAATTCAAATACACTCTAAAGTACAAGCTCAAAACGATGGTAACTTGCATTTGATCATATCAAACTAAAAAAACAAGATTCAATTATACACCAACGAATACGATAGCCCAAATTAGCCACTTAAACAAAATCACGAAAAAGAGCTTTACAAAATACGCAAAAAAACATTTAAAAAAATTCAGCTACCGCAGCATTTGTCACCAGGTTTTAATACACACAAATGTTTACAAAAAAACCGATGATAACCACCAAGACAAAATCGCGGGAAGCACCTATCATACCAAAACTAAACACAGCTGAAAAAAATCGGCTACAACAGCAGTTACCATCTTTCAAACACACTTTATATAGTTTTGAATGCAAACTCAAAACTAAGGTAACCAGAACTTGGTCATGTAAAACCAACGCATACATAACCCAACTTAGCCACTAAGGCAAATTCACGAAAAATAACTCTCAAAATATAAGCAAAAAACAGTGAAAACATATCAATAGTTGTCCA
Organism: Thera obeliscata; assembly: GCA_947578465.1. Classification (NCBI taxonomy): domain Eukaryota; kingdom Metazoa; phylum Arthropoda; class Insecta; order Lepidoptera; family Geometridae; genus Thera; species Thera obeliscata. The sequence goes on along the minus strand of OX387912.1, from coordinate 11,458,262 downwards.
CTTTCCACCATAAAATAGTTTCTTTTAAACGAACTCAAACTATGACTTTAAACTAACCACGCGGACGAAGTCGCGGGTGTCAGCTAGTCACCTATACAATCCTGACAGCTTTAGTTGGCCTAATCCACAAGAAAACATGGGACAATATAGATTGATTAAAAAAAAAACTTTACAGCGTAAAAATTTACACTTATCTGTGCAGCCATTGTCCTATCCCCAACACCTTACCATCACCTTAGCCTAGTCGATCCTATCCACATAAATAATAGCCAGTACGTGCGGAGCTGACTAATGCCGTGGGTTGTAGACCTACTTAGAAAGAACCAGATCCCAGGGTCTGAATCGAAAATAACTAGCCAACCCTATCATTTTTATGGGATCGGACAGCCACGTTTTCAATCTTAATGGAAAATGTAACTGAAATCGGATTCAATCCTTTATTCCCAAGCGTTCTAGTCTATTCTTGCAACACAAATCGTTTAGGTGACTGCTGAATTCGCAGTGAGTATTAAGTTTTTGATTCAACATTTTGTAAATCGAACGCATCAGCAATCAACCAAACAAGACGTGTTGCTATTCCGAGCAGGGCTGACGAACGACTCCGGACTTCTTCCGAAAATCTTCCATTGTTTTTGTAGTCACGCCAACCTTCAAAGTGCGCAAACGGAACACGGCCGTTTCTGTCTCACCTTTTCGCATAATTAAGTGATTTGGGAAAAGGAAAAGGTGCGGAAATCTAATTACAAGAAATAAATTAAATCATTCGCTCAATACCTACAGAGTCAAAATCACACGCACATAAGCACGGCCCTCTGGAAAACCTTATAAAAGAAATTGAATCAAGCGCTGTAGGAACTCAATGTGAAAAACTTCAAGTGAATTGGCAAGGCTACGGCAATTTCAGGCCATTCCCGACTTGGCCTCTGCCGCAAGTGAAATTAGGAACGTTTTAAAGGCGAGTAACATACAGAATATAAAAAGAAACTAATTTATTAACAAAATATATTTTATCCTTATGCTATGTTTCCATGCGTGCCGTGCAGCCCGGCAGGCTGCCTGGCGAGCTGCGCGGCATGCAACCAGTGTTACCAGGTACACGGTAATTACCGTAGATGCACGGTATTTTTGGCTTAAACACGGTATACGGTAATGTTTCACTACCGTGTCATTTTCTACGGTATTTTTAATTATGAATTACCTTGACAGTCAATATGTAAATAATTACGAAGTAGGTATTCCCCGATCATCAAAATACGTCTAAATGTAAAAGTATGCCCTTTGCCCTGCCCACTAGTTAAACAATTAGTGTATATGAAAATTGCTTGTATAATAAATGAATGAATGAATCGCTTTCTCGCAACTCTCACCGAACTCTTTTTTCTTCGATAGTTTTGTTGGTGTTTGATGTTTGGCAAGTGCGCAGTGCATTATTCAATGAAACAATACTTTTAATTTCGTTCGACACAACGTACCTACACAAAAATGGGTAGTCATAGTGACACTGATAGCTTTTTTCCCCCAAGCATTGTGGATTTTTTTCTTGTCCTTATGGAATTTATGCTCGGGGCTCCATAATAATTCTTGTTCCTGGTAATGTTCCAGGAACGTCAAAATTGTCTCGTTAGACCAATCGACCATGTTGTAATTATTACGACCAATATAGAAGAGTACTCGGTGATTACGACTTTGTAACCTAACTAAACATGAAGACATTTGTCAAACAATAATTGACTCGTTGTCTTAGCAACAGTCACAGAGGTTTTATTCTAACTGATGCAACCTCAACAGTAATCTCCGATCGTAGCGACTTTTTTTAGCAACGTCCACTCGTCACGAAAGCGCGAGAGAGACTGACTGCCCACCAGTGTTGCCACGTGCCAAAGCAAAATATCTGGGGACAGACGGACAGATAGACAGACAGACAGTCAGACGGACAGACAGTGAAGTCTTAGTAACTATATTAACTATACTAATAGTATTATCAAAATTGGATCTAAATGAATATTTTTTGCCTTTATTATGTTTAAAGATGTTCATCTTATCATAAACTAAATCAGATTCCAAAAATCTGTATAAAAGTAGGGTAAAATCTGTAATCTGTAATACTACCCTAAATTCTGTATAAATACAGATAAATCTGTATAATTGGCAACACCAATTCGGCCCGCGCGCGCTCGGGCGTACCGTTTCCACGCGCGTGAATGTGAATGTGCACGTTGAATGTCGAGTTGAACGCACGCGTGGAAACGTGGCATTAAAAATCATTGATCTGAAAATAAAACAAAGTATCTCTAAATCTGAACCACTAATAAAATGAGTAACCATGGGATAACTTATAAAATCATGAAATCTTTGCGAGATTTCCGACGGTATTTTCCTTTGGCATACTTATTAAAGAATCTAGGGTTGAAATTCCAACATCTGCTTAAAACTAATCACTTAGGCATCCTATCTATCTAAATTCGAAAAGATGTAGTGAAGGTTTTATCGGGAAGAGAAATTATGGTTTCTTACATTCCTTGTTACTTTATTTTTATCGCTTGCCCTGATTAATATGTATAACCAAGCTACCTTTCATTAAAGCAGCGGTTCTCAAACTTTTTTGGTCACGGAACCCTTTTGACAAGCAAAATACTTGACGGAACCCTACAATAAAACAATCGTTTTTAAAAGTGTATTCTTTATTAAAGAAGCATAATAAAAGAACAATGTAACAGTTACTAATTTTTTTTTTTTTTTCTAAATTCTTGTGGAACCCCTACACGGGGTAGCGCGGAACCCTAGGGTTCCGCGGAACACACTTTGAGTACCGCTGCATTAAAGGGAACAACAATTATGTTAATAATTTTTAATTGGACTTTGTTGAGAGTGTTGAAATTGTTTTAATGTACTTACTTATTTATGTTGCTCCCTTCAACTTTCTCAGACAGGTTTGTTTTATTTTTACTTTTTGTTATTATGATAGGGGCAAACAAATAGAAATAAAAGTTAGAATTATTTCTACTTCAAAGAAAACCTACGAATATTTGCAATTTTTTGTTTTTCTCCTACAAATATCAGAATTGTCGAATACCTGCGACAATTTTATGGACATTTCCACTGTCGGATTTCTGCATATCAGACTCGTGGCGCTATAAAACCAGACTTTTCATAAGATTGCATAAATATTACCGAAATGTCGTATCAGATTTTATATTCTGGCTTGCCTCCCTGCAGTTTATTTGCCGGATTTGTAAAGTAATCTAGACAGATAGGCAAATATCCGACTGAAAATCTTATGTAGCTTTTAAACCAAAATGTGAATTCAGTCTGTGTAACATTTGAAACAGCATTTTGAAGAGCTGGCAATACAGATAACAGTTTGTCGAATACTTACGTTCCGAAATATCCCTGAGGAAAACGTATTTCCATTACCGATAGTATTTTAATACTATGTCAAAGCGAAGCCAATCGAGCTATTTCCAAACGGTTTTGGCGTTCGAGCACAAAGATTTTTATTGCTACTGTTTGTTATAGGATGGTATGTCTTGGAACAATCTCTCCAAATTAACGGGGAGAAAAACTAATTAGTGTGAGAATTCTTAACAGTCTACCAGAACTACACAGAACAAGTAAATACTACCCGTATTTACTTGTTCTGTGCTAGAGGTTAAATGCCAATTAAACGACGGAAACAAGCACAAATGATGTCGTTTTATCCCAAACCACTGTTTAATCAGGAATTCGCATGGACATTTAGGTCCAATTTCACCGTTAAACGCGTTTAACTAAACTCGTTTATATGTACGTACACAAAAGAAATGCAACGACATTGACAGGTCTTTAAGCGCGTTTAGAGAAAAATGTACCAACTGAATGCTTAAGCGAGTTTAAACGTCAGTAGAACGCGTTCAATTTCAACGGTGAAATTAGGAGCCTCCCTCGAACTTCCATTTCCAGCGTTGTGTCAATAAATTCTACTTCCATTCAGTTAAAGCTTTTCAATGAAATGTCGTCGGATATAATGAAGAGGGTGAGAAAAGTTGGTTGAACTGTGACCGATTCGAGAACATTTCTACCACTTTTGTATCATCAAACTATTTTCTTTCATCATCATCATCATTTCAGCCCGGTATCACCCACTGCTGGTGAGGCCTCCTTCATTTTCTGCCAGCCTCTGTCCTGTTCGTCTCTTGTCCAGGTGTTTCCTGCGACCCTTACGATGTCGTCGACCCATCGCGCTTTCGGACGCCCCAAATTTCTTATTACCTACTTTCTTTAACTCTTTTAAATATTCGTATTTTTTTTTAATCTAAAACCAGAGTAAAATATAGAAATGCTTACCCAACACCTTTATTATTCCTTTTCATTTTCCAAATACTAGCAGAGTTGTGGGTTAGGTAAGTAGACTGGTTTAATTAGGTTCCGCAAAAGTTAATTTAACGTTGATTCATCTTTTCTGTAGGTACTAAAGGCTTATTTTGAAGGGTTGGTGCGCCAATTAAATCTGAAATGAAATGCGAGGCTCCGGGGTAATCAAACTCTTCACCATTTCAAAGACGAATAAAAAAGATTTGCAGTGGCTAATTAGTAGACCCGAGCATAATTTGTCTGTAGCCCGTCTCTTTTACGTAAAAAGTCTCCTTCAGAAAATATTTATGGAGCGAGATTAATAGCCGTGCATAAATATTCGTTATCTGTATTTTGATATATTCCCGAAAATCCCACAAAAAACATTAGATGGAAATATATAATTCCTTAGGGACATTTTCTTAATTTTCCCAGAATTTGTCCCGATATCCATACATATCTGGTTTGGGTACTAACACCTTCTAATCCAATTAGAGTTAGGTAGGTCTGATTGATTTGAATTAGAGGTTACTAATTGATGACTTGTAATAATGCTTACCAAATAAATGATTATTGATTATTATTATTAAGAAGCTATAGGTCACAAGAGTGACTGAGGTGTATTAAATAAAAACATAACAAGAAATTGCGAAAAACTCGGCATGTCAAGTTTTTTTTTCACAAATATTATATTGCGAGATCAAATGTGTAAAAAACTTGAATAAACAGACTAAACGTGCACCAATGCGATTGCGCTAACCTTGTGAAGATGACCGTGCATGAGCGGTTAATCAATTTTTGTTTGAAAGATGATATCATCTCTCGGAAAATAACATTCGCTTTTCATGTACCTACTTATTTTAATCTATCGGCCTGTCCCGGCTTCACACGGGTGAACATTTAATTTTTAAACACATAAATATAGCCTATGTTACTCAGGGTGAATGTAGCTTTCCAATGATGACATAATTTTTGAAATCGGCACAGCAGTTTTTGAGTTTATTCATTACAAAAATACAAATCTTTCCTCTTTATAATTTTAGTATAGATAGGGTAAAACCAGGATAGATGCCGCAGCGGGATAGGTGCCTCGTTTTCTAAAAACACAACTTCCCAAAATAGTATCAACGAATTAATAGGTTAAATAAGGAGCGCATGCGTCACAAACCTTCGTCCCCTGCAGGCAGTTGTGCAGGATAGACCTGTTTCGCTTGTGCGTGCGACCATCTCCGCGGCGAACGATAAAAACGCGTCAAAGTTTCAGAGGTGAGTATTCACTGTTGCATAACTTTATAAGTAGTCATAAATTCCATTAAATTTTTCTTATGTTAACACACTGATACATTGAGTTACACACCTAAGTGTAAATAACAGCTCTATTTTATTTGGTTTAGTTCTAAATTAGAAAGGCATCTATCCGTATCAAAAAGGATAGCCGCCTCAATATTTGGCGGTATTGGTGCCCTTAGGGGCATCTATCCCACAGAGCATCTATCCATCTATCCTGCCTGAGACTTCTTCGATGGATCACCAACCAGAGCATGTGAACGGAAGAGAAAATATTACTAGAGCATACCAAAATGAACAAACACCGCCAAATCTGATACCGAGTCCATTGGGTAGAGAATCTCCTAGTCTTATAATAGATCCGATGGTTTTAGAGGATATAAGCGTTGTTGATATTGGTGATGATACCCTTGCACAGATTCTTCATAGCATAGAAAAGGAAACCCCTTCGAAAATTCTAATTGAAGCGTCTCCAATACCACAAATTCCTTTGACCATGGCTAAGAGAGCCAAGCAATCGGCAGACATTCTGAATTCAAAAGAAAAAATCAAAGAAAAGAAGGATATTACTGAAAGGAAGAAAAACAAAGAAAAAATTAAGTTAGACAAGAGAAACCAGACTGAAACCAGCAAAGAAAAAGGAAAAGTCGAGAAAAAAAATAAAGGAACCAAAGACAAATACGACAAAAAAGTTAAGAAAGGAAAGCCAAAAAACATACAATATTACAGCGAAGAAAGCGATGACGATATTACTGATCATAGTGATAAAGAAAATGACAATGGTTTAAAAATAAATGAAGGTAAAAAATTACGAAAAAGACATTTGATTTACAGTTCGAACAGCGAAAATGAAGACAACTCACCCAACAATTACTATAAAGTTAAGGGAAAGGAAACAAAAGGCTTGCCAGTGAAGAAAAGTAAGAATGACAAACACGAAAACAAACAAATAGACGAAAATTACTGCATAGAATGCTTTGATAACTACAATAATACGAAGTCAACATCCAACTGGATTCAATGCATAAAGTGCCAGAAGTGGCTGCATGAAATGTGTACACTTTATAGAAACTATTGTTCAGGATGTGGAAAGCTGAAAGCACTTTCCAGCTAAACCAAATATTAGGATATATCTAAATATTATTATAAGTGTTGGTTATTTTAATATTTGTAATGATTGATTATGAACATTAAAATATAAATGTTGATTTTTATTAGACAAATGCTTAAGTTTCATTGTTATTCTATATGCTCAAATAAAACATTTTAATTCGTATATTGCATTTGTTTATTCTAGGGCATCTAACCTACACCACTGGCATCTATCCTCCTTATCATTTTCATGGTGGGGCATCTATCCATACAAATAGGCAGCTATCCTCAAATAAATGGTTCTGCGAAAACGCAATTTCTGCATACTCAGTAATCAATAGGTCAAAAAAGGCAGCCCGTAATGCAAGATAAAATACTTAACTAGCTATATTCATAAGAGTTATTCATGGTAAATTCATAGTTTTAAAATTACGAGGCTCTTTCAAAAAGTGGGGCATCTATCCCGGTTTTACTATTTTAAATAACTCAGTAAATATGCATAACACATTTAAATACCAACTTTCGACTTGTATAAATACACATTTGAGGAAGAAAATAAATTGGTACAAGAAAAGGTAGAGTAGGCAGAATCAAAGGTAAATGACTCATTTCCAAGTTATTTGCATAAGAAGATAACACAATTCTGGGAGGGACATTATCTTGAAAATAAATTACCTACCTTATTATTAGGCGGTTTTCATAACTTATAGAGATTGTGTCCTATAAAATACAAAAATACAAAATTAAAAACGTTCCTGAGTCTAGAGCCCTGACTCCAAGAGTCAGGAAAAGAGCCAGTGGGGTTCAACAATCTCTTTTGTTGAACCCCAAACCCCCTGACTCCATATGAGATAGTGCTTTGGGTAATTAAAATAAAGTAACTGGAATAAATAACAGATTCAATTATTCCGCTGTTTTCTATCACCGTATGAGAGCATAGAAATTCGCACATTTTTTCCCCCTTAGGATAGCAGGGTCGCCACCATTAGTTAGACCACCTAAGCGGTATGTGACAACAAGTACCCAAATTAAATGTTTTTATTCGAATTTAAAATGCCACCGAGATTGAAAGTAAGCGTAATTCATTACGTATTAAGTACTTTGTTTATTTCCCGCATCATTTACGGCCTTGACATAAACAACAGCCTTCATTTTAACAAATTAAATAAGTAATTGGTTCGCTTTTGTGTTCTTTTTAACCGACTTCCAATCAAAAAGGAGGAGGTTCTCAATTCGGTTGTATATATTTTTTTTATGTTTTTTTTTAAAAAAAAATTTTTAATGTTTGTTACCGCATAACTTCGTCATTTGTGAGCCGATTTGAAAAAATATTTTTTTATTTGGAAGGTTATTCTTACGTCCAGATTGTCCCAAACAAATTTGATTAAAATCGGTTTAGCCGTTTGACAATGGAGTCGGTTTCTCAAGTTGTTTAAACTTATAATTATTAAGTAGTTACTTACACTTGAGGAGATAACAGAGATTTTCTACTTTTGGAATATCAGAAAATCCCATATTAATCATTCTCACGCCAGAAATAAAAAAAAGCAGCCTAGTGCGAGTCGGACTCGCCCATGAAGGGTTCCGTAGCACGACGAACTACAAGAACCTGTATATTATGTTACTTGATGTAACATAATAAGGTTCTTGTAGTTCGTCGAAAGGTAAATTGCGGTTTACGGTTTATGACGTATAAAAAAAAAACTACTGACTAGATCTCGTTCAAACCAAAAATCGTTGGAAGTTTACATAGTAATGTACAACATATATTTTTTTTAGTATTATCATTTTCTTACTTTAGAAGTTAGAGGGGGGGGGACCAACTTTTTTCCACTTTGGAAGTGTCTCTCGCGCAAACTATTCAGTTTAGAAAAAAACGATATTAGAAACCTCAACATCATTTTTAAAGACCTATTCATAGATACCCCACACGTATGGGTTCAATGAAAAAAAAATTTTTGAGTTTCAGTTTCGAGTATGGGGACCCCCGAAATTTATAGTTTTTTTTTTATTTTTATGTTAAAATCTTAATGCGGTTCACAGAATACATCTACTCGCCAAGTTTCATCAGTCTAGCTCTTACGGTTTCGGAGAAAAATGACTGTGACATACGGACGGACAGACAGACAGACAGACAGACAGACAGACAGACAGACATGACGAATCTATAAGGGTTCCGTTTTTGCCATTTGGCTACGGAACCCTAAAAAGAGATAACAATAAATAATCTATACTACCTAAGGCCGACTAAGCTGTCAGGATGGTATAGGTGCTGGCAAGCATATTCCATCTAGGCACTAAAGCGTCCCGTAAGTAGAGGCATGAGTAAACACCAGTTGGCCCTGACGCTATATCAATCATCTACAATAGATGCAAGGCCTGTTTAATGATACCTACCTCACTAACTAGGTTTACTCCTTCTATATTGTATGTACAAAAAACTTCAACATTAAAAAAACATTTGTCAGTTTCTTTCTGTTCTTATCGAATCACTGGTCGAAAATGAACCAAGTGTGGTGAAAGGATTTTCAGTACGCCTCTAAGAGGCTCAAGGTTTTCCGGTTGTCTGTTGTGTACCTATTTTGTTTAGGGACCGATGTGGTCGCATGTCAAGCCCATTTTTAACCGACTTCCTATCAAAAAGGAGGAGGTTCTCAATTCGGATGTTTTTTTTTCAAATGTTTTTTACCGCATAACTTCGTCATTTGTGAGCCGATTTGAAAAATTATTTTTTTATCTGAAAGGTACTGCTTCCAGATTGGTCCCATTTTAATTTTATTAAAATCGGTGTTGCCATTTTTTTTAAATATTTTTTTTAATGTTTGTAAGTGCATCTCTCCGTCATTTATGAACCGATTTAGAAAATTATTTTTTTATTTATAAGGTTATTCTTACGTCCACATTGTCCCAAACAAATTTCATTAAAATCGGTTTAGCCGTTTGGCAATGAAGTCGGTTTCTCTATTTTTTTTAACTTATAATTATATTATATGCTTTCTTCGACAGCCTATAAGGTACCTAGGTATAAATCAGTCTGGAATGTATGGGCATTACGAACCTAACAAATGAAATACTTAACAGAATTAACCACTTAGCAGTCGGGACTCGCCGCTAATGCCTTGAAAGTGCGGCCTAACAAGAATTATCCCAAAAGCGAGTAGTGGCTAACCATTTATATTAATACATCCTACGCTACTTCATTTGCGATAAGAAATTTTGAGTTCAACATTTTCAGGAATTCCTTTGTTATTGAGCTCTATTACAACAGAAGCAACCCTTCTAAGTCCAACGCTACGCCAGGATTATTAATAACACCCTATGGGTGTTAAGAGTTTAATACATTCACATAATGCCTCAAAAATAAGGCTTAGATTATGGTCGTACTTTCTCTTGATCTTTTCGCTGAATACCTTTTTGTACATAACTTGGTGAACTGTAATTCTTCTTCGTGATCTTTGGTGAAGGTCGTGACTGTCTGGAAAAACTTTGGCCAGATTATAAGTTTTCTTGCTTGATACAAATTTATGATTCATCGGGTTCGATAACATGACGAGTGCACGAAAGGAGACTCTCTGAGGCACCCTTGAAAACCTTTCTGCACACTGGTTTGAAAGAATCAGTGGCACATAAAAAGAAGAAGTAGGGGCCATTTCCAAATTCGGTGAATTTCACAAGTTTCGAACGTGTCAATTTCGAAAAACAACAGTTCTAGTCTTGAATAAATTGCTCGTTTATCTATAGGTAATCTGCTATTTCTAAGCCTATTTACACAAATTTTCCAAATTAGAAAATTGTGAAAGTGAGAAGTTAAATTAATTACCTACGTAGATAAAACCTATATTGTAAACAGGTGTAATGTGCCACAGTATTCGTAATAGGTAATAGTCTGTGTAGTCTGAATTATTAAGTCTTAGATAAATACGTCGGTTTACACAAGTCTGAATTCAGGATTAAGCTTTTACCTAAAAGTAATAAACGTTTAAACAAATTTTGCACCAAATTACTTATAATGTGTATATTTATGAAAATTAAAAGAGATCTTCGAAATAGAAAATCGGCAGTTGCTCGAATTTTTTGGCACCGTCGCGTCGTTTTATCTGCGTTATTGTTTAGTTACAAAATCAATCTTTAAGAAGTTATTTACCCGAACAAAACAAGCATATATTGATTTGTTTCTTATTTGAGGATTATAGGTACCTACTCATGCTTTTTTTTGTTTATTTTTTTTAAGGTTGATAGCTAAACGTTTGACTGCCATCACATGATGGAAAGTGAAAACGCAGCCGAACGTGGAGCACGCTTAGCTATTATCCACTTGTTCACTCAACTCTGACTTGAAAATTCCAAGGTTGCAAAGTTTAACTCATATTATTTATTGCAATATGTTACATGGAGAGGTCTTAGAGGTCCTCTTCGTAAAGGGCTCCGCCTGAAAACCAGCGCTGCTTGGCATGGTAGATGATACCTTGTCAGGCAGCAAAAAGCTGAGTCGGGGCCTATTTGGCATAGTTCATTATTGTTATATGTTGTGAACGTCTACACCTACATATGTACCTATTATGTCAAATAAATGTATTTTCTTTCTTTCTTTCTTTCTTTTTTAAAGTTAAAAATGCCTGCCACAGGTACGTATACGTAAGTTAGGAAACCTAGCAATTAATTATGTATGTTTATGTTAGTTAGTCCTCCGTTTTGCAAAGTTCGTGTGCAAATAAGACGTGACAAGTAGGTTCTAGGAAACTGTCCAAAGTTACGAAAGTAAGTTAAAGGACCGCAATTAAAAACTTTAGTTCAGTAGCAATTCCATATTTAAGCTGTAGTTAGTCACGAAATTAACAAGGGTGGTTGAAAAGTAGAGCAATGTTGTAACATGATATCGTGTAATAAGGTTAGACTTTATAGTTTTTAAACTATTTCATGACATGCCTATTTCTACCGCCAAGCAGCGTTGTTGTGTTCCAGTTTGAAGGGTGTGGGTGCCGGTGAAGTTACTGGTCGGTGAGGTTTAACATTTGTATGCCTTAAGTTGATAGGAGCATGGCTGTGCATCGTAGGACACGTGCGTGATCTGCATACACATGATTCTCATGCCATCTGACTGAAACGTGTTTTGTACCGAGACGTAGTTTGTTGCCTGTTCTTCTACGCTTGGTCGCGTGGAACTGGCACCTAGACTCACCTAGCTTTAAGACGTTTCAAAGTGATTCTTGCATCGTACTGAATAAAAAATTATTGACATTGACATTGAAATTGACATTGACATCACAACTATTCTCACATTAAGCAGAGTTATTTTATTGTTTCACTTTCCTATTATACCTATCTACAGAAAAATCGTGCAGTCTCAATGTATAGTTGCACAAGTGAAGTGCACGAAAGGAGCCTCTTCGAGGCGCACTTATAATCCTTTCACCACACTTGGTTCGAAAGAATCAGTGACACGATAAGAAGAAGACAAGTGAAGTGTAGACTTTATGGCCAAACTGCTTAACCGATTTCAATAACATTTCTATAGAACTAATCTGGAAGTATTACCTTTCAGATGAAAAAAATCTAATCGTTTCATAAAAGACGAAGTTATGCGACACAAACAAAAAAAATACAACCGAATTGAGAACCTCATCCTTTTTTATTCAAAGACGGTTAAAAATGACACAATTTGTTACATTTATGTGGACTGTATCAGAACGTGCTGGGGATACCAAGTGCCTCTTTAGTTTGGTCATAAATTTACTAACATCGCCTCACCTAGACCTTTTTCAACTGAGATAAATATTAACCTCTACCACAGCGGCCAATGTAGACCAAGGCAATACATTTATCACCTTCCTGTAATTTTGGGGCCATATTTTTCCTTAATTCTCTGTCTCATCTTAACTCTCGCTTCTTACCTCCTTCCTTTTTAATGAATATGATATGACGATGAGTAGTAGTAGAGCTCTTTATGAATGGCTCGTTCGGGGAAGTACTACCATCATGCCTATTTCTGCCGTGAAGCAGCATAGCTGTGTTTCGGTTTGAAGTGTGTGGGTGCTGGTGAAAATACTGGCACATGAGGCTGAACATCCGTATGCCTCAAGTTGATGGACGCAGGGAAGTGCATCGTAGGGCACGTTCCTGACGTGCGTGACCAACGAAACAATGCTTTGTTAATGGTTACCACTTAACATAAGGTACACTTAGCATAAAAAAATTAAATATCTGACTTTTATTAAAACGATAGATTGCACAGTTTTAAGTTTCGGTGGTTTAAAGCAATATCGTAAAAGGATACCTGAATTATAATCGCTATGATCTGAGTAGGTGCGGTCCTAACAAACAACGGTTTCCGAGAGCGATTTGTCAAACCTATCACCCAGTAAATTGACATAAACCACGATGAATCTAATATCAGCCTTGCTATTCCTGCACATCGCTGAATCGATTTATCAAAACTTTCAAACAAAAATTAAAAACTCACAGCGGACTCGGCGATCGCCTGAGCGAATTGTTACTGGCTTATCAGTTCAGCTCTGCCTTCTGTCGTGGATTCGATCGCCATCGACAACTAATATTTGTGTGGTGAACACAGATGTTTGTTCTCTGTGGTTATTGTATTCTAAGTCAAAGTCAAAGTAAATTTATTGTTTGAAATACGTGTCGAAAAGATGGTCATTATAATAGGTAATGTTATCTAAATAAATGTATTCACAAAAAATAAATGTATGGTAAGTTCTTTTTTAGCTTAATTTCAGCTATCTGGTTCCAATAGTACAAGCTCTGCTTAATTTGGGGCAAGATTTATTTTGATTGGCAAGAATTGGACAGCAGTTTAATACCACACAGAAAAAACAAGAGCGCAACTTCAAAAAAAATATGCATATTTTATGAATGCTCATATTAAGCCATAGCAAGGACCGAGAATCGCAGTAAACAACATACTACATTCCCTACATTCTACATTCTCGATGCACGTAAACAACACAGATTACACGAACACAATCGGTCATAACAATAAAATGCTATAATTTAGTACGAGTAATGTGAACAAAACTGCACTGTGCTGAAGACGAAATTGCTTTGGCATTGTAGGAATGTCATCAATGCACGTGAGCTTGGTAGGTACGACATTTTCACAAACGTGACTATAATAAGCAATAATTTGAACCGTAAAACTAATCTTCATAAGAACGCTTTTAGCACAGTGAGTCTCAGTTTTAATCTTTTCGATAATAAAACTACTAGCTGAACTTTTACCGGCATACAATAACACTAAATAAATTATTATAGTTTAAAAAACTAAAAAAACACGCTTTTATAACTAATTGAACTAAAAAGTTAAAAATAAAACTGTAATAATCAATTGAAAAAATTATATTATTGAACAAAAAAGCGTGGTGCTTTTTATAATAGCTTCAGAAATAATAAACTATTGATAAAGCGCCAGCGCCAGCGTCTTGGGGACGCTTCCGTCTGGCACTGATTTGGATCAGTGTTGTGCTATCTCTAGATCGTTTGTATTGATATAAAGATTGATAAAATATTTACAACAATCGAAATCAAGCCCCCCACGCTTTTGTACAATAGTATATTTTTTTCAATTGATTATTACAGTTTTATTTTTAACTTTTTAGTTCAATTAGTTATAAAAGCGTGTTTTTTTAGTTTTTTAAACTATATTTTTTTTTTCATATTATTGCATTGTCATCGACCTTTGACAGGTGTGCAAAGTTTGAATCAAATCAGGGTGTCGATTCTGAAATACACAAATCACTCAAGCGATCGCGTAAATCGATGTGAGTTGTCAATTTTTGTTTGAAAAATTTGAAAATGGAACGCGGATTCAGCGATCACTCGACGATCACTCAATCGAACGAGGTTGCTGGAATTGACGCCCTGATCGTTCAAAGTAGGACAACATCGAGCTCAAAGGGGTCGGTTACATACAAACATACAGGTGAAGCTAATAAAAGCGTTATAAAAACATAAACATTTTTTTAGTAGCGTTTGTTTTTATACTTTCGTTGGAATGCTAACGAATCATGCTAACGTAGGCATGCCTATTTACCAAGCTTTTGCTTACTTGCTCAAAGCCGAGGTAGAAGCTGCTGTTTGTTCGTATTTACCTTCCTTTATTGGCACAGCCTTCGCCCGGAAAATGCACACTCAGATTTCCGCGCATGCTTTGTCTTTGTATTGGCATCGCCTGTTCGCCGACGTTTCGAGGGTTTATTTCCTCGTTTTATTAAAATCTCTCAACGAACGCTTAATGAGGACAAACAGTCCAATCTATCACAGAGTTATATTATTGTAATACTACGGAAACCATTGTATACAACGCAATAGTAAAACAAGCGTTACCGTTGCAATGGCTTTAATTTCGTCAATGCAGCCATTCAGTATGAGCAAGCAGCCGTGCGTGAAAAGCCCCGTTAGTTCCTCGATCAGCCGCCGCGAGCCGGGCGGAGCGGCGCTGGCGTCGACGCACGTGATGCATGCGCGGGCACACCGCAGACGCGCCTGCGCCGCTACAGCCTCCGCGCACTACCGACAACACCTCTGCACTTATCAGTACATCGCGTGTGACAGTGACTATTTTTATTTTATTGGATTTTTGTGCATCGAGCTCGTGGGAATTCCAACAATGTTTTTAAAGGTAATGTTACAACTAAGTTATCAGTTCCTTCTTGACTTTGAAATAGCAAGGTGACAATTGGTTTATTAGTAAACAATGCTCGCGTAACAATGAGCTGTACTTATGCAATTTTCACATCGCTAATTAAGATTTACATTGTTTTTACACGATTTACGCTAATTACTCTTAGACGCAAATTGGGATCTCAGCGATATTTGTTTATTTGAAGACAATCACGTAATTAACGCGGATTTTTTTACATAAAAAAAGATTACTAACACGTAGGAAATACGATTTACTCTTGTCGAAACTAAAAGTAGAATGCGTAGATAGAAATTTTCCAATTAGATACATTAGGTAATTACAAATAATATACCTCACCTCAATTCAATGTAATAAAATGCCAAACAATTAAATACGAAATTCACAAAAAAATAATTAAGATATCAAGCTTGTTTACTTGCTTAATTGGTTTTTCGCGTAATTTTCCGTGTCAAAGACAATTCACTAATAGACTGTTTGTAAAATCCCGACAATTGGTTAGTAAATCTTTTGTTTCAAGTTTCAAGCGCTGGCTGTTTGTCAGGTTTCGAGCATAAATCTTTTAGGACATTTCTTTTTATTCGATTTTTAGCTTGATTACAATGTTGATGTTCAGTGTATTCTAAAAAATAAATTCGTCATATAAGTTCTAAGAATAGCCAGCAGCAAATTTCAAGCAATACATTTTTCCCATACTAGGAAAGGGCTACGTTCAAGATAAGCAGATAGGTACGAGATAACGTTAAGAAGATAAGAGATCAAAACATAAATATTTCACTGTACCCGATTTAAATGTATTATGATGATGTAATGCAAGTGTTGTAAACTAGGTACTTATCGGCTTTATTAATGGTACTAAAGTATTGCTTAGAAGTTTCAAAAGAAATTAGGCAATAGGTTCTTGCGATACTCATGCATCTGAAATTGATAAATGACGCTATAATAAAATTAATAGAGGATCTAGCTGTATCTTTTTTGTCGATGATGTATTCAGATAGAAAAACACCTTCGCTTACAAGTAAGCGTTTTTGCAGATCTCATGGTTCATTAATTGTCGTTGTCACGTTTTATCGAATCATGTAAGTACAATTCAAAATTTAATTCCTTCTAAACGGTTGGTACTAACTACTAACTTCTTAATGTATTTACTTTGTCAATAAGGAACCAAAATGTGCAACCAAGACATTTAAAAAAATAAACTACCAAGTTATTAAAGACTTGATTTCTGAGCATAAACATGTAAAAATAGATAAGCAAGGCATATTTTATTGCGAAACAAATACTTTTGTAGCCAATATTCAGTATAAATTTGACAAAATATTCCCAGAAAAAACAGGGATCCCGGAAACAACGTACAAAGTAAAAAAGCAGCCAAGTGCGAGTCGGACTCGCCCATGAAGGGTTCCGTAGCATCAATTAACATAATATAAAGGTTTTTGTAGTTCGTCGAAAGGTAAATTGCGGTTTACGATTTATGACGTATAAAAAAAAAACTACTGACTAGATCTCGTTCAAACCAAAAATCGTTGGAAGTTTGCATAGTAATGTACAACATATATTTTTTTTAGATTTATCATTCTCTTATTTTAGAAGTTAGAGGGGGGGGGACCAACTTTTTTCCACTTTGGAAGTGTCTCTCGCGCAAACTATTCAGTTTAGAAAAAAACGACATTAGAAACCTCAACATCATTTTTGAAGACCTATCCATAGATACCCCACACGTATGGGTTCTATGAAAAAAAAATTTTTGAGTTTCAGTTTCAAGTATGGGGACCCCCAAAATTTATAGTTTTAGAAAAAAACGATATTAGAAACCTCAACATAATTTACGAAGACCTATCCATAGATAACCCACGCGTACGGGTTCGACGAAAAAAAATTTTTTGAGTTTCAGTTTCAAGTATGGGGACCCGCAAAATTTATAGTTTTTTTTCTATTTTTGTGTAAAAACCTTAATGCGGTTCACAGAATACATCTACTCACCAAGTTTCATTAGTCTAGCTCTTATGGTTTCGGAGAAAAATGGCTGTGACACGGCCGGACAGACAGACAGACAGACAGACAGACAGACAGACAGACAGACAGACAGACAGACAGACATGACGAATCTATAAGGGTTCCGTTTTTGCCATTTGGCTACGGAACCCTAAAAAAAGTAAGGCATACCGGCTTGCACAAACTGAGGGAGGTCTATAACAATAACAAGAGTTTTTGTATAACTCGTTTATCTAAAGAGCTTTTATGGAAAGTTGAATGCAGAAACCGTTGGCTTTATTTCAATGCTCGATTTTGCCGAACACGCTCAATGCAAACCAGCTGTTCGGTCGTGTGACCCTTTGCAAATGACGAAAGCACAGACCCTTGACAAACAGGGCCAGCCAGCTGCAAACAGCCTTTAATGTATCACATGTTATTTACTGGTCCACTTTCAGGTAGGAATTGCTTTGACGAATGCATTAGGCGCATGTTACTACTGGTCACTTCTTTTTTATCTACTGACTGAGCGAGCTTTGAGGCCAGCTTGATGGGAAGTTGGGAACAAACTAAAATGCTCTTTTTGAACCATGACACCACCATATTTATTTTTGAGTATAATCTGCAGTAATCCATTGTAACCAACACAATATTAATTTAGATTCCAATTCTTCCACTTGTTTCAATTCTACATACATATTGAATACGAGGCTACAGTGACAGGTCTCAAGTACGCCAATCACGTTTTCTCGCATCGTGATAATTCGTAAGAAATTATCACTCCTCAGCTAACATCATTACAGACGACGTATTCATAACTCAAGTTCGTGTGATGCAAACTTATCCCCCAAAACTGTATCAAGGCTGTCTAAGGTTGGAGCACCACTTTCCTCGCTTTTATTACCTTACTTCTACGCTTGTACGCGTACGAATTCTTAATTTGTTGAAGGTACTTGGTGTACGCAATACATGGTTGTACTGTATGTAAGCAGTGTAATACGGCCCTTCTCCACTGCTCTGTTTTCTTATGTAACTTTGCTTTCTGTGCATACTGAGAGAACAGAATTTAATTTGCTTTGAAATAACTTTTAATTAGTTCCATGTTTCTAAGAATTGGGCAGATCCTTCTATCAAGAATACCGACAAGGAAAATAAACAAGAAACAGAAAAATATTATTGAAATTATCATAATATTTACTATGATTAAGACTTTGAGTTAGCTTTAAGTTCGTAGCAAAACAAACTCACACATTATCCTTGCTAATAATGGTCCATAATAAAATCTATTAAATCATACATTTGAGTAAGTTAACTGCGTGATATAGCCCAAAGGCCGCTTGGTAAAGTACCGAGGTTGATAGGTTAGGTATGTACCTACATAATTAGTAAATAAATGGCGTAAGACATGACATAAATCAAATAAGTAGTTTAGCTAGTTTACGGCAGGTGGATATCGTTAGGCAACTCAAGGCTCAGTGACAATCACGCAAGAGAAAAAGTTAGGTCGTCACTCAAACATATTGCATGGCCTCGAAATTATTATATTTATTTTTAACGATCTTACCAAAGATAATACTTACTACACTGGCCCGCAAAAATAAATTCACCTTTGAAAACAGCAACATATTCGAGAAATTATCAAAATAACTTCTTTAAAAAGAGGATATGCGGACTGTATGCAACACTTCATTTAACCTTTTTTTACCGTAATGGCATAAAAAAATATTTATAAGTAAAAACGAGTTGTTTTCAAATTGTGATTCATTTTTAAATTTCGACTTCTTTGAGTGTGTTTTGTTAATTGTGCATAAATATGGGGCTTGCAATTGATTTTCCTTATTCAATTCGAGTAATTTGTGCAAAAAACATGACTTTTAGTTTACATTTCTTTTAATTTTCAAATTAAATAATGGTTATTTTTAACCAATCTTTAGTTTATTTAATGCGTAATTACACTTTATTTCAAGATACATTTTAATTTAAAGAGGTCTGTCTTGTCTGGTTTCAAAGTTATTTGCAGTTTACTAGGTGACGCTTAATTTTTGTGCGTGTGAGTTTAGTATGAAATCTTACAACGTTCAGGATAAGGACGATACGTGGAGACTGACGATTTTATTTATGTGAGTACCTAAGGCAGGAAAGATGGATGAACTGTGTGAAATATGGCAGGAATAAGAACTGGGAACGACTTCACTTAGTGTGGGATGGGGGCAGATGGATGATGAGGCGCCCAAGGCAGTTTTTTCCATTGAGCATAGAGAAGTACTTAGGTAGCCCAGGTGAGTAGATAGCTAGCTATCTTTCACGCGTGGAAGGCTAAATCTAGGTACCTAATGCTAATAGTAGATTGTGTAATTTGTAAGTCTAGGCATTGCGTGTGAATTTTTCAATTAGAAGCCAACTGACCTTTCACTTTGTACCAGAATCGGACAAATTCAAAGAAATTCGTTGTAAATGCGAATTCTATCAGAAAATTTACATGCATTTTGACATTTTTAAACAACGGTTATCGTACTCGTATCATGATTACTGTTTTTGTGTAGAAACAAAACAGCAGGAACCACGGATGGTAGAGATGGCATGATTTTACATTTTCACACGTGTTTTTGATATATTAAGGTTTATTTTCATTTGTTCGTAAGACTGCTAGCATGTTTTGTTATTGTAATGTACCTCAATGCGGGTAGGATAAAATTAGGCATAGAAATATTTAAATTGAAATTGCGTCAACAGACATGTTAGTGTAAACAGGGTCAAACGGTAGCTTGGCTAAATCCACTACAGATTAGACGCCTAAATTGGAAAACGACCTCGCGGCAGACCACGGCGAAGATGGAAGGACGAAATAGATGGAAATGGTCCACAGTAGCCCAAATTAGAAACTGAAATGTAGAGAAGGAAGGGAGGCCCTTGCCCTGCAGTGAGGACACAACAGGCTCTTGAATTATGAGGTAGTGAGGTACATCACTTTAGTACAGTTAGAATAAAATAAAACACTTTGTTATCAGTTTCTCCTTAGTAATACAGATTTATTGCGGTATTTGGTGGTAGTTAGCGGTATTTTTCGCAAGTCCGAGATTTGCTCGGTTGACTAAATATTCGGAAACAAGATTGGTAACGAGAAACGTTTTTTTTTTTTTTTTAACCGTCACGGATTAATCATTTGCTTGACCAAACGCTCATTTGCATTATATTCACGTTAACGATAAGGCAAACTGTCAAATACACAATTCATAGGTGTAATACCGTAACTGGTAGATTGGTAAATAAACAAGAAATCTCATTCCAACATTGCACATCGCATCTATATGAACTAATCTAGATGATATAACAAGCAGTTAGATGTGCAGCAACACACTTAGGTCAGCAACACCTGTGAATGTGAAAGTGCTATAATGCCATCATGCAATAAAATCTGTGATAATATTACTTGATGTACCTAATTACTTTAATTGTTCAACAAAAATATTACTTAGATAATTTTTTTTTCAGATTAATTACAACTGTTAATACTCGTTCTACATCGTCGTCCATCCTATTTTTGTTGATCATTTCCATGCAAAGATTGGAAGAGATCGCTAGCGATACGGCCGCTCATTGTACTGATTATTTTAACTTGTTAGGTTTCGTTACCAAATGGCCATTGCCATGCCCTTAATTAAGAAGAAGAAGCAACGCTAAATGACAGCTACAAGGTCATTATGAATGTACCCCTTAATCTATCTTTCTATCAAATAAGTTGTCCTGCCAAAAATCTTAAGTAAATTAAATTTACTACGCAACAGTTTACTGCTCTCCAAAACACCAATCGCGGATGTCCTCACGAAAATTGAAGTGGGATTGGATTGGGTAGGCCACGTCTGCCGCATGTCGGATGCGTTAGGGGCTCTAAATCCACAACCGATTGGACGCCTTAAACCGGGAAACGACCTCGCGGTAGACCACGGCGAAGATGGAGGGATGAAATGAACGCCTATGTTAAATAACGGTCCAAGGTGGCACTCAATAGAGACGACTGGCGAGAAAGAAGGGGGGGCCTTTGCCCTGAAGTGGGACACCACAAATTCATTAAAAAAAACAATAAAGAAAAGCAGCACGTTATTTGGCCTTTTATCTCTCTCAATCAGCGCAACATAAACAAAGTTATCCGATGAATTAAACCTATGTAGAGCGGTTGTGGTGACGCACACAAACCAAACTAGGTATACCTGTGTATTTATATACATAATTAATTTGTATAAACAATAAATACATCCTATATTATTGATATGACCTACTCTTGTCTAATCGCGATGAGCGTGGTGGTTATCAGATGTGGATTTAAATTAAGAAGTTATGGGTCGGTAAAAATGATTTTCAGAATTCCATAAACTTCCCTTACAAACTTGTTTTTAATCCTAATTAAGCATTATCTTATCAAGAAGGTCTTGGTTGAAAGATTAACAGGCAAAATTCAAAAATGGGTCCTCAGTTTGGTCATGGAAACACTTACTCTGCTTAAATTCTCTGCTTCATCATGCCAGCCCAAATGAAAAGTTTCTAATTGAATAGTTGATTGACTGATTCCAGATCGAGGTTATTGGCGAAGTAGGTACTATTATTCGGAGGTCTCTTCTTCTTAAATTAAAGGGGTTAGCTCTTGTCAGGATTTGATGCAGTTTTTTCCAACTGAGACTTTTGAATGCGGCCTCCTTGATTTCCTTATACGAAGGAAGTCAAGGATTATGTTATTACTTACACGATTTAGTCACTTAAATCGTACTTTACTTTTGTAGTCACCTACAAGAGTAAAGGCATAAAGGTCTATTATTCACATATACCACAACCACACCACATCGCAGCGACAAAAGTGGTCAAGCAGTAGTTACGTAGTTAGTAGTTGACTGGCCTCTAGCTCAGTTGGTAGTAGCTCTGCCTTCTGCGCCGTAGGTCGTGGGTTCGATCCCCACCGAGAACAAATATTTGTGTGGTGAACACAAATGTTTGTTCTCTGTCTGGGTGTTATATTGTATTCTAAGTATGTATTTACAAAAAAAAAAAATGATTCAAGTATTATATCAGCTATCTGGTTCCCATATTACAAGCTCTGCTTAGTTTGGGGCTGGGTAGTGTTGTGTGAGTTGACCACAATATTTATTTAATATTTAATATTTACGTGTATCGTCCAAAAGGTTGAAATAGACGGCAAAAGTGGTCCATGTGAATTTAACTATTCATTTTCATACAAATAAGCACCCGTCCACGTGTTGCCGTTGTGGTTTGGTTATGGTACGTGTGAATAGACCCTAATTTAGAAAACCCTATTCCAGAAAAAAACATTATTTCCACAATGTCGTCAGTCTATCGGATGGCTCTGAAAACTGCTACGACACAATGTACAAAACCCGTGGGGAACGCTAGGAATAATATTGAATACAGAATATGTATTTCCTCTTGCCAACCTGGTGTTTTTCCTAAATAAATGCAGGTATAGAGCGGGAATGCAGGCAAATATTCCAACTTCCTACGTTGTAACAATAGCCACACATCTTCGAGTCGCATAACTTGCATGCCACTTCTCAGTAAATGAGAAACCAGTGCAGTGTCGCGGTAAGCTTTTCATTTAACACGAGAAAACTTTAGACCACACCAAACTTAGAAGTGAAATGAAACTCACTTCTTTTCGTAAAATAGGCTGTAATTTCTATAAAACTATAAATATTAG
This sequence comes from Thera obeliscata, assembly GCA_947578465.1. Classification (NCBI taxonomy): domain Eukaryota; kingdom Metazoa; phylum Arthropoda; class Insecta; order Lepidoptera; family Geometridae; genus Thera; species Thera obeliscata. The sequence continues at coordinate 11,435,220 of OX387912.1, read as the reverse complement.
AAACATTATTGAAATTCATCACAGAAGTTAGGTCACCGATGAAGTAACAGAGTTCGGTACTTGTGCTTTACCTACCGGAGGTTTATTTTTTTACTTGATATAGCCAAACAGTAGCACATTAAGAGACAAGTTATGATAATATGGGTAGGCATAACATATTACATTTTAAATGTGGAATTAACACCTTTTACCACGGATTACTTGAATTTCTTACTTAATCTAGATTGGATAAGCACATAAAAGTGCAAATATGTTAAGAATGTAAGTAATTTGACTTTATTACCCCAAAAAAAAAAGATTCTATTCTATTCTATATTTCGCAAAGAAAATTCGAAGTATGCAAGGCAAGACGTTTGAAGAATCTTTTTTTAACTTTATTAGACCTTCCTATATCTAATCGAATCCGTCCCGCTGGCACAGAAAGTTATAAAAGTATTTTCATTGCTCATACTCTGAAAGTAGGTCTGAAGTTGCCTGAGGGGCCTAATTGAAAGTAATACTTTCAGCTCTAGGGAGAATCGCTTTCTACTGACAGCTGTCAAATTATAAAAAAAAACAAGTTCTATTTTATTCAACCATGTTCCAACTTTCTAAACTGCAAGGAGGTTGAACCAAATTCCAACTTTTTATTCAGCAAGTAGGTTGGAAACCCATTACAACGGTAAGAAGTTTAAAAACTCTAATTAGAGCGCAATGTAAAATTTAAATAACATAAAGATAGTACTATTAAATAAATAATATATCTTCTAAATTACTTGATTAACTTATAACTTCAACTATTTATTTAAAATAACATAGATTTGAGCAAACAATTTACCATTTTTTAAATTATGAAAATGAAAATAAGGGCTGAATAATGCTGGCGAGCCGTAGCCGAAGGCCCGCCAGAGAAAAAGAAAAAAAAACCGGGAAGGCGGCAATTCAATCTTCATTTTCACAAATTTTTCATTCATGTTTTTATTTTTACTTTCCTTGTATTCGTAATGAAAAGCACAGTGTTTACCTCGGGTGAAAGTCTTTTAAGTCCCTCAAGCTCCATTGGCGCCCTCGCTAACGCTCTGGCGCCAAACCCGTTTCGGGACTCAAAAAACGTGACTTTCAACACTCGGGTAACAATGTACTATTAATCAACCCTGCTCGAATGAAAGAGGGGTGTTATAAATTTGAGCCTGTCTGACCGTCGGACTTTTTCAACTAATTTATTTTAGTCTGGATCGTCCCGCTGCAGGGCGAAGGCCTTCCTCGCCTTTCTCCAACCTCTCGATCTTTGGCTACAGTGAGCCAGTTATTCAAATAATGACAATCCATCCCATCATCCCATCATCTTCTCCGGGGCCCACAGTACAAGCTCTGCTTAGTTTGGGGCTAGATAGTGTTGTGTGGATTGTCTACAATATTTATTATTTTATTTTGGGCCAAACAACGTCCGACACGCGGGCCACATGCTAAACTAATTTGAATTTAATTTTGTGATCGTTCAAAGGTCGTGCCTATTATTTTAAGGGTAGCAAAGATATTCTAATTCAGACAACACTATAGAATATAGATTAGGCTTTTTAGGATAACACAATTATTGGCAATGCTGTTGACGTCACGGTCACGTTGTGACTATTGATTATAACAACCACAGAATACAGTAGAATGACGATCATGCGGCGTTTGTATTGTAACCGTTGTCTTCAGTTTTACATTGTCACTATTTTACAAAATATCACTAAATATGAGCATTCGAGCTAGACGGGGAAGTGTCCCGGTGCCCCCAAGCTCAGGGGGCTTCTGCGACTTTGACATACAAACTAAATTGTACTAGTGAAAATTTCTCCACATTAGGAATATAAATAAACCAGATTACAATAACGCGACTTTGATAATGTCAACTTATTAGTAAAAAAGTTTCGAATATCTTTTTGGAGCATTCTGGAACGTTTTCATGAATCTGGAGTAACGCTGAATTCGGAACACGACGAATACGGACCGAAGGATTTTAAATAGTTTGGATAAGGCCCTAGTTTTTTATTTGCCCCAGCGCCTTTGGTTACCTAGTATACCACTGAGTGTAGATATCATATTGACATAGTTACCCAGAAACCTGCTAGATCAAAAAATAACTCACGACCTGGGTACCTAATAACAAGCTCTATGAACTCAACAAACACAACGCATCGGTAAAGTCAAACAAAAGAACATTCGTGTCAATATTTAATTATCGATCTGTCAAGGTTAGGTACACCTCTAGAAAGATGCTAACGAATCCCGAAATATAATGTTAGATCGTGCGTGACGCATGCATTTTCTTCAGCATGTTATTTATGCTAATTTTATCCCGACTGCACCCCGTAATGCGTAAACTTTGTGTCTACTGGAATTGGCATAGATGTTAGGTTTACTTTAAAAACACCAATTATAATAATGCCTATTAGTTTTTACTAACTAACTCAAATCCTTTCACTACACTCCGTTCGAAAGAATCAGTGACACGATAAGAAGTTAGCCCAACTCAAAACATTGAATTCGAATTATTTGAACCCATTGCATATCTGTTAATTTAACAACTAAGTAATGACAATTTTAATAATACAACTACTAGATAATGTAACAAGCATATATCCCACCTTATGTTGAGTAGTAACCTATTGTTTCCGTCGCGTATTAATTGTTTTAACTAATAATAAAACTATTTTATATGTTGATAATAGGTATCGTACTTATCTATTTTGTAGTTTATGTACTTATCCCTCAGAATAACATACATTAATATTCGTGTTTTTATCCTTGTTTCAACAATTAATGATTGTATATGTAACGCTTTATAATTACGCAAGTAACGTGCCCTAAGATGCACTACCCTGCGTCCATCCACTTAAAGAATACAATATTATTATTATCATTGTGTAAAATGCTCACATCATTTTTTTGGGTTCCGTAGCCAAATGGCAAAAACGGAACCCTTATAGATTCGTCATGTCTGTCTGTCTGTCCGTCCGTGTCACAGCCATTTTACTCCGAAACCGTAAGAGCTAGACTGATGAAACTTGGCGAGTAGATGTATTCTGTGAACCGCATTAAAATTTTTACACAAAAATAGAAAAAAAAAACTATAGATTTTGGGGGTCCTCATACTTGAAACTGAAACTCAAAAAAAAATTTTCATCGAACCCATACGTGTGTGGGGTATCTATAAATAGGTCTTCAAAAATGATGTTGAGGTTTCTAATATCGTTTTTTTCTAAACTGAATAGTTTGCGCGAGCGACACTTCCAAAGTGGAAAAAAGTTGGTCCCCCCCCTCTAACTTCTAAAATAAGAGAATGATAAAACTAAAAAAAATATATGTTACTATGCAAACTTTCAACGATATTTGGTTTGAACGAGATCTAGCCAGTAGTTTTTTTTTTATACGTCATAAATCGTAAACCGCAATTTACCTTTCGTCGAACTACAAGAACCTTTATATTATGTTACTTGATGCTACGGAACCCTTCATGGGCGAGTCCGACTCGCACTTGGCCGCTTTTTATTTATCTTTCACATTCGTTTCCCTCAGATTAAATTGTCGAAAAAAAAACCTTGAGCAGTCAATGATCAGCTTCCTCAATGATCTTGACACAATTGTGAACCTGTGTGACAATAACCAGTGATGCGGGTCATTTAACTGATTCAAAGGACAATCAATTTTCCTTCTTTGTTCGGCATAGGTATTATTGATAACGCCCGAATTCTGAAACGCTTCTCAGATTGAAGATAAGTCTCATAGTGAGACTGGCTTTTCAGCTCAGTTGGTAGGAGCTCTGCTTTCTGCGTTTTAGGTCGTGGGTTCGATTCCCACCGAGAAAAAATATTTGAGTGTTGAACACAGATGTTTGTTATCTGTCTGGGTGTTAGTGTTACTAAGTATGTATTTACAAAAAATATATATGTATATTTAAGTATTTTATAAGCTATCTGGTTCTCATAGTATAAGTACTGCTTATTTTTAGGAAAGATAATGGTGTGTGAATTGTTCACAATATTATTATATACATACATAAAATAACGCCTCTTTCCCGGGGGTAGGTAGAGATAACAGATTTCCACTTGCTACGATTCTGACACACCTCTCTTGCTTCATTCACTCGCATAACATTCTTATAATGTTATTTACTTATAAGTAGTGATCATAAAGTCATTTGATGTTTGAGTATACAATTTAAAAGAATAAATTGATACCGAATTGATAGCGTTTCAATATTCAGGCGAAAGAATATTTCTAACGTTCCTAAATCAATTAAAAAGTCAACTCCAATTTTAAAGCCTTAGCCTACTTATTGAGACCTTGACACCAAACACGCTTAAATAAATACTTATGTATAAAAATTTACGCAAAAAAAAAACAATTTTATGCTAATGAAGAAAGTAATGTCAGGATTTAGACATACTCGTACACCTTGATTTCAATTAGTTTATAGTAGGTAGATTAAATTGCTTCATAACCTTTTAATTTTATATTGGGTAGCTTTCCAGCGGTATTAGATTTAATTAATTTGAAGGCCTTCCAGCAAGCTTGTTTGTCAAGTCAGCACACGTAACGAGATTAGGTGCCTTTTCAGAAAACAATCCGATTTTTTAAACCTATATTTCTAAAAACTCAAGCGTGCCTGCGATAGGTATTAGGTATCAATCTCAACTAATCTGAAGGCAAAGACATCTTATGTCGTGGGCTTAGACTTTCCACGAGGATTATAATAGGTTGTTTCGCCTAACGACAAAAAAGATTACGTACGGTACCTACCTCCTTACTAATCTTCTAGGAATTAATTTTGATACAAACAATTTTGATGACAATGGAGGTTCTCCGCAAAAAAATAGCTTAAACTTTTATTAAATGCGCTTGCTGCTGTTACGAGATTCCTAGACTAAATAAAAAAAAATCTGCAGACTCTTTGTTGTAGCAGATTCGGTGAGGGAGGACTGATATTTTTATAGCATTTACACACGCGTGTGTACACGTTATGAAAACAGAAAAAATAAAATAGAAGAGCAAAATGACTTTGTTTGCCTATAGACGCGATAGAATAACCCTAAAGAATTCAGGGTTTTTTCATCTATTTATCTGCTTCTAAGCGCGACACGTAGGTTTAGGAACACAGATTATTTCATTCTTCATGCATAAACCATTCACAAACGAAGCAAATGTTTATTTTCGCCAGCTGTTTGAGTGAATTGTTATTCACTTCTAACGAAGAGTAAAAAATGTTTTAGACTACGCAAATATGAGTCCAACTAAATGACTCGGCTCTACTCCAACTCTTTTTTTACATCATAGAATAAGTTACACACTACCACCAGAGTTCTGTCCCTAAGACAGCCGGTTCGAAACCGACCTTGGTACGTCTCTGAAAATTCTGTAGTGTGTTTTTTTAACTGGGATATAGGGATGTATAGGGAACTCTGAAACTCTGAGCCATGGCGAAACCATTTAGGTCTTTTTTTGTGAAAATAATTTTGACATAGAACATTTTGTGATCAAACGCAAGTTGTTTAATAAAATTAGACATTTGAAAAATACAAATCAACTCAGTTTCCAGTAAAGATTTTTTCATTGTTAGTTTCAAGATAAAAAAAAGATTGCACAGATCGGAAGAAAACAAATTGGGATAGCAATCCTAAGTCAAGACTATTTCAAACCGCTTTCCGTACCAATCAATCATCTCTACGAGGAACGTCGTCTCATGTACATACTCGTCTAAATAGCAATGCCACCATCTGTTTAACAACAAACTAAGCTACGACAGGATTAATAAGACAGTCATCTTTGCTGCATTTGCAGATTTCAACTCAAAACGCGGCTAAACTTGCTGGTAAAGTTTTGAAAGATATCAAATCGAAACTGATTGCTGCCTTACTTTTAGGTTTGAGAACTAGCTAACTGTTATATCAATTTGTATATTTGAAATCGTTTTAAAAAAAAATTGTTATGTTATTTTGTCTAATGCCCACACGATTTTATTCTCGTCGTGCTATTTTCTACCCAACCAACTGTTGAAAAGTTGGCAGTTGAATTTTTGTCTTTGTTTGTAATGTCTAAAACCTGAAACAATCTACCTCAGGATACGAATAGCAAGGTTTCTACGGAATATATAATAAACTATGATCAGAGCTACCAACTAAGACGTTCAGAGGAAAGCACAGAACAAAATGAAATACGAAATATATTTATTGGCAAGAAGTAGGGTACAATTAGGTCCTAGGGTGTGTCCAAAAATTACTATATTAGTTTCTTTATGACATTGAATAAGTTGGTGGCACTGTATACTATATAGAGCTGTTGACGACTGCGCGTTGGCCGTCAGTTAGTATTATAATAACTTTTCAATTAACAAGTCTATCAGCCGGCTTATTCTGAGTTTTGAACACCATTTTGTCGTTAGCTATCGCAAAATGACTTATCGTTAGCGGAGTCGTTAGTTAACCCCGATTTTGTATTGAGAAACGATGAGCGCCCCTGTTAGGATTACGGGAACTAATGTTATTACTTACGAACACTACACACAACACGCGAAATTACCAACTGTTTACAACTTTTGTTGCTTTTTACATCCTTTTTACATCCGTACGCTTTCTTCCGCCCGTGACACTCCAGTTGCGATCTATGCCCACTCTATGTTTATTCAATTACCCGTCGTGTTAATACTTATTGATAGACAACCGATTGCATTATATCGATCTGTCGGCCTGGGCATGTTGTTCGGGCGCTTGTAAAGCCCGCATCTAGGCGCTATGCGATAGCGACGGCAATGGTGTTCTGTTTCAGCATAGGGCTTTGAATGATACGCACCGCCCATTACCACCCATACCAGGTGAGTATACCACCAATTCGCACTAAGCGTTTTGGCTCCATTTTTATCATGCGAACATCCAAGGAGTGGAACTCACTGCCGTCGTCTGTTTTTCCTGATTAAAACAATCTGGGCCTCTTTAAGGCTAGAGTAAACAGGTGTCTTATAGACTGTCCTGCTACATCGTCACTTACCATCAGGTGAGATCGTGGCCAATGGATAGTCTATTAATTATAAAAATTATAAAAAAATGTAGTGTGCTCAAAATCATATATATCCTCGATTTTAAAATGTTGCTACAAATAACTGATTAATAAATCAAGTAGATTTCCCGCACCTAACGTCGACTTTTATCTCTGTTTACTGTCTCTGAACATCTGACGAAACTTCTATTTTCTAAAAATAAATTAAATTATTGTAGACATCCAACTAATTTTCTATCAACTGGAGTCGCTCGAGTTGAAAAGTTTTTCAATGTTTTATAAAAAAATTATGATTATCTGATAAATAATAAAGTTCGCAAAGCATTAAAATTGGTTAATGGTTCTACTTCGCATTCAGAGAGCAGAAACTTTCTATACTTCTTAAAAGTTATTTGCTCACTTTATGAGTGCCATTATTATATTCAATACTTTTATATTTTAACCCAGAAAGAAAGAAAGAATGCATTTATTCATACAAACTCTAACCACTAGAAACAATGCTTACACTTACGTATATATAACCAGAAGAAAATTATAGAAAAAACAGACACACACAAAAAATTATACAAAAATGGGAGCGTAAATGTGTCATGTCTACCAAATACGCATAGTTCTAAACACGCACTTAAACATCACGAACGTTATTGAATAAAAAATCTAGAGCACATAATAAATATTATGTATTAAAATTCAATTAAAAAATTCTAAGCTATAAAAAATTACCTCAACCTTAGACAACAATAGATTCTATTCAAAAAACCTTGGCCTCGAACTTCAAGCCGGCCGATAGTTATATAACATGCAATCCAAACATCGTTGATCAAAGAATAAGAGTTGTATTTTTATAAAGCTTATAAATATCCATGCGCACTATGGTTTCTGGCCCAAAAACCTAGTGAGAGACGTGTTCTGCATAAAAATGAGCGTGTTTTACCTTACCACACAAGTGCCTACATCGAGCGTATACTTTTACCTACATATTAGGTTGTGCTAGTTCGTGAAGAGACATTATGTCACAACACAAGTGCATACAAAATTGACCGACCTTTAATCACGGCGGAGACATGTTTAAAAGATAAGGTAGCCTATAGATTATTTCGTTCATGCTGTACAAAGAAACTACACACAATATTATAAAGCAACAAGGCTGCCCGTTCTTCCCGTTTATTTATCGGGATTAATAGTATCCAATGTAAATTTTCAGACAAATCTGTTTAGCCGTTCTTGAGTTATAATATAAACACGACTTTCTCTTACCTACATATGAATAAAAACAAATCTATCCCACGGGAACCATACATTTTACCGGGATAAAAAGCAGCCTATGTTCTATTCCAGACTATATAATCTATCTCTGTGCCAAATTTCATCTAAATCCGTTCAGTCGTTCTAGCATTATTATGAAACAAACATCCATCCATCCTTACTCTAAAACTTTCGCGTTTATAATATTAGTTGGATACTTTTCTTACGGTGCTTAAATCGTAGCGTGATGAATTGTTGTTACCGAACAAGAGATATTTTCAATAATGGTCTATCCATAACGTAAATAATAAACTCCGAAAATAAATGTATCCAGCCTATTCGCGGCAACGGGAATCGCAAGGGGCTGGGATAATCTTCGTGTATTACCCACAAGACTGACCCTGGGGAGAGATTTAGATATTTTCTATTATGGGCTGCTAGAACCATGACTGGCTGCCGCTGGCATTTCTAAGCAGTAACAGACAACTATTGCAAGAAACTCGCAAGTGAATTTCTTTGCAAATAGTAAAACAATGAACTGTTGGCATTGATCGAATAAGCGGATGTAAAGAGAAATAGACTCATAGAATGGGTAAAGAAAGAACTAGCTCTAGATTTTGTCTGGCTTTATTAATAAGTCTCGTATTTTAAATCCATCATCATCCACAACCTAAATTCACCCATTGCTGGGTATAGATAGACTTAGTTTGTTTGTACCATCTTCCACGAACTTCACGTGCTAATGTAACCCATTTGCAGGCCGCTGACTTTGACGATATTATCGTCCACCCGTCTCGCTGCAGACGTCTCCCACGTTTTCTTAGCCGCATTTTGGCCACCATTCATAGGCTGGGATGTGAGCACGGCTTTAGGCAACACTATGTCATCAAAGCTTGTCAAGCACCCAAGAACCTGTATCCAGGTATCAGACAACTATTTCTAAAGTTCTAACACGATTGCCATCTCTGGTCACCAATGGTTGGTGAAAAAAAATTTACAAATTGAAATGTGTATGTAACGTTTAGCAGGTAAATGTGGAAACTAGACATGCGAGTGAGATTCTTGTGCTTCGTATCAATTTTGGGACTGATCTGGAAATATTTGTTTTATTGCCTATGCGTGTGATCTTATCTATCTTGCAACCCTCATTGAGATTTAGTGAACGAACCGGATGCTTTTCAAATTAGTCTTGAGCAATTTTCCCCATTACGTTAATTTCACGGATGCATGTAACTACTTACATCGGATATTTTAGCACAAATCCGTGCTTCCTAGGGCCATTGTTTACACACGAGCGTGATGTACTCGGAAAATTGAGACCATCCTGTGAATCGTGAATGTTATGAGAAAATTAATGGTTAGCAGATCAGCAGATTCACCTCCAAATATTGTTCTTCTTCCTGCCCTTATCCCATTTTATGTGGGGTCGACACAAATGTTCTCCTCTACCATTCTCTTCTATCAGCCGTCATCCCTTTATTCACTTCTTTCTTATCCATGTCATCTTTCACACTGTTCATCCATATTTTCTTTGGCCTACCTCTACCCAAATATCCATCTACAAATCTATTTTATGTAAACATTTTCTTAGTGAAAAATGTCGGTCGTGAAAGTACACCGTACCGTGGGCAATTTTTAAAAATGATTCATCAAAGTGAATCCCGTTGAAACCTAAAAAATAGAGCAAATTTCGAAATCTAATGCAACAGTTTGAGCATCCATTTTCAAAGTGCTCAGGAAATCTCAAGTGACGTGCCAGTGTCGTTTCGCAGGGCGTCTCTCAGTCGCTCGCAATTCGGGACAATGAATATTTATAGACTACTAGACCTACGGAGCGACCACGAAAAGATCACAATGCTAATCACCGCTATGCTTTTTTCTTACCCTTGTAGATTTAGGAAATTTCACGGTCGTTTTTCAAACAAGAATTAAGTGTTCCGCCACAAAAACTTTGACATTTTCGGGGTTAATGTTTCACCAGATAACTACGCTAACTTTTAAAGAATTTATTATTTTTGAGGTCTCTCTGATTATATTGAATTCGTTTATTTCTAAGTTCAGCCCTTTGCGGATCTGGCGCCTAGACTCACCAATAATTTATGTGTCAAACTAAAGAATTGCAGCACTGATAAGTTGAACTCAACGAATCGTATAGGGAAGAACCACAGCAAGAACTCATAGTACATTTAATAAAACTCTGCCGGTGTAGTGGATGTAAGGCTAAAAAAATTCTTCACGGAAATGTACATTTATTCTCTTTCAAGCTGATGATGATGAGCAGCTCAAAGTGAATATCAGAAACGTCTGCGTTTGGAACTCTGGATAGTTTTGAATTCCCACATTATCTCATCTCGAATACGGAGCAAAGCAGCAAAATAAGTATTCCAATGACTCCAAGTTCTAACAAACTGTAGCTAAATTCGAAGCACGCTTACACGTCCGTTGCGCTACAATAGTGCCACCAAATAATCTGATCTCGTAAATGGCATCCTAGCCATCCTACGCAATGGCTTTTGGGCATATTGGCGTAGAAATAACCAGGCAACTGCTAGGAGTATTGGACATTTCCAGATTCCGTCGAAATTGTAGGATTTGGCTACAGAAAATGTTAAGATTCCCGTTTCTATGAGAATTCAGAACTTTAAATCACCGCTGGTGCTTGCACACGCCGTAACCGAAAACTCTTTAAGGTAAGATTTTAGTTACTGTGAGTTAGTTTAGTTATCTCTGAGTTACTGTGAGATGGTTAACCCCACTTATATTCAAATGGTATAAAGGCCTGCGCACATCTAGGCGATGGCGATGGCGATCAGTGAAACGCTTTCAAAACCCGCTATATATTTGACAGCTTTTCACTGATCGCTTAGATGTGCGCAAGGCTTAACACTCACTTACGTGGATTTTAGGTTAGCTTTTGGGCCTGTATAAGCATTAATCATCATCATGATGATGATTAATGCTTATGGAGTACGCCTATGCCTATAAAGGTACGTAGAAACTACAAACTTGCCAGTTCCACTTATTTTTTAGTACCAGATATCAGATTAATTTTTGAGCACCGCCCGCGCTGCCGTCTTTTTATAACAGAAACTATATATCTCTAGTTCTTTTGGCAAAATTTCAAATGGCTTGTTATGTGCGGATATCGTCTGCTTTACACAGAACATTCCGGCAGGTAGATTCGATCTGATTAGATGTTATGAGCAGGGTACTAAGGTTAGATTTTTTTATCTAGGGACGAAGTATCACTTTCTTGTCGGTTACGGCTTGGTGATTTTAAAGCGGTCAAACCCTAACTAGGAAACTAACTTATTGCAAATGAATCAAATGTCATTAAGCAAATTATACGATAAATAACGTACACACAACTTTTAAAACCATTCCCACATCTGGTTATCCCCTATGATGAAGTTCAATACAAAATTCAATTTTTATTTTTGTACAGATCTGTTTTTTACTTACATCTCCTTATTAATCCCCTATCCACCAACTGGTTATAAGGATAAGGCTTGCTCGTTACAACGTATTCTTTTTTTAGTGTCTGAAACGAATTTTACAAAAGCGGCCTTTACCATTTTTTTTGCAGTATTGTACCAAAAGGCGCTCACACAATTCGAAGATTTAATCATGTTTATACCTCCTCTGGGTATAATATGCATACTACTTTATGTATTTCTTTATATATTTTACGTAATGACGTGTGTTTTTGCATGATAGTTGTTGTCAACGGCTACAAAGTTGGCAGTTTCCCAAAATTGTTCAGCTGTACACTAAACCGGAATCCCTGTCGAGTCAACAACATACTTCAGGGCAACGGGACTATCTAACCGCGTTAACCCGAGCAAGATGATTGTGATGATATCGCTGTCCAAGACTAATATTTGGCTTGGCGTCGCCAGAAAATAGATGACTAACATAGCTAACACTAAACGCTAAAGTATATTGTTCAAACAATGCTATCGGAAACTAAATCCACCATAATCTAATCCAAGGTTTTCTTCGTTTCAGACACTCGGTGGACTCGGTCGCGTCGTATTCTAGCCAGAATCACGTTGACCGTATACGGGCACAGAATTTCTCAGCGGCTTCTTGTCAAGACGAAGGTGACTTCGGGTCGATCAAGACAAGCCTCTTCAGACGATCTTCATCCAACTTGGAATACCCGAACAAAAGACCGGAGAGCGTCACATCTAATACCAGCTCAACAAGAAGCCGGCTTCGAGAATTTGTAGAAAGGAAATCGAGTCAAGACGAGCACAAATCCGCAGCAAACACAGCCGGCGATATACAGTACTTTGAGAATCCCACGGAGACTTTAGAGTTTGACAAACCACGAAGCCACTCGTTGGAATCTAAAAAAAGTCAAGAAGAACGTCCTAAGAAACGTAAACTCTCCAAAAGTAAAGAGAAAGAGAAAGACACATCTGACAAAAACAAGAAACAGGAGAAATACCAAAGTAAACTAGCAGAGTACTATAAACTACCAGTACAACTGCCACAGGATGAGTTTTACCAGCATTTGACAAGATCTAAGGCGGCAGAAGATCTCCTACAGAAAAGGTTCTCAAATTCTGATACTGAATTTAGTGGAAGCTACGGAAGAGTGTGTAAACATAAAGAGCCCGAAGGATCCAATTTACGCCGCAGTCGAAGCTTGGCAGTGATAAGAGAAGAGACATTCACTGACTTACAAATACAGAATCACGCTAAGAGCAAGAGATCACAACTAATACCCAGAGCCCGCTTATTTGATAAGCCTTGTTTCAAAGACAGGTAAAACATTTACACACTCTAAATCGCATTTAGTCCTTCGGACACATTTAGTTTACCCTAATTAGTATAAAGTAGTGACTAACATGGCAGTAATTACATAGGATAATTACATCAAACTACTAGAATGCCCGCGACTTCTCTCGCCTCGTATCATTTTCTAACAATTTAATATCCCCGCTACGTACTTAAATTATAAAAGAAAGGTACTTACCCTAGTTTTTGTTCTACGTAGGTATTCTGGTTTACGATTTGTTTTGATTAGTCATACAATTATTTTATAGTATAAATTAATTTAAAAATGGAACCTTTCTAATTTCAGGTTAATTGGACGTGCAAAGTATCAAACAAAGGAAGAAGTTCTAGAAAGCATTTATATTGACAGCACTGCATCCTGTTTTGGCGAGATAAACGCACAGAAAGAAAATTTCAAACTTGAAAATAACGATATAAAATTCGAAAAAGAGGACACTTTATCACACAACGAGAGCCATCACACAAGATCTGTGAGTGGAAGTTGGCCAAATTTGAACGAAGAATCCAAACATACAAACCTATCTGAAGACAGCATCGGACATTCACGCAATCCAAGTGAAATTGATAGTTTAGATTCAAATTACGTAAGAAAACACTATAACTTTGAAGCACACAGAAAACATTATAAAGATAGCTCACCTGAAACAGAACGATCTATTGAATCACCAAACCAAAGTAAAGAGTTGTACGTCACGACTGACGAGCACGGTACTGATAACGAAGATAAGGAAAGATCTAAAAATACTACACCTAAATGTTTTACGAACGATAGTCTATCCAGGAAATCTAGCGAAAGACGTAGCAGGTCAAGTCCGCCAGAGGATAGCCTAGTGAATACTACAGAAGTTTATGACGTCGCATCAATAAAGAGTAAACAAAGTGAAATTCATGAAAACGTAAAATCACAGACTATAGCGCAAGCAAATAATGAGCAACAAGAGCACGACACTCAATCATTAGTTTCTGAAAACGACGGAACTATATCGAGTCCTGCAGACAGTATCACATCTTATATATCAATTTCAATTGCATCTTCTGATAAATCCCATAAATTAGAATATTTAGCAAATTCATTAGCTGAAAAAATTGATGAGTATTGTGACTCACAGTTTAAGGAAAACGCTTCTGTTACTTCACAGACTGTAACGGAAAACCACAATCCTGATATTGATCCGATATACACTAAAGTTAATAAAAAAAGAACCTTCGCTGACATTAGAAGAGATTCGTATGTAAAGAAAAACGGGAATTTATTAAATGAAATATTGAAACATCAAAATAACGAAGTTTACGTCAGCAACACTTACATTGAAAGTGATAACTATTCCACAAAAAGTAACTGTACATCGTCTAAGAACATAACTACAGAGCCATTCGTAACAACTCTAATAGAAAATCAGTACTATTCTTTGCCAGATATTAATATAAGCAAATGTTTGAGAAAATCTGAGAGAATTGATGCTCAGCTTCGGGAAGCGGATCCAGAAGATATACCTTGCGAAAATACTTATGAAGTGGCTCAGAACCACTTTCGAGAGATTTTGTCGTCTAAGGGAAATGAAAATTATGGTCAACTAAATAAAGCGTACATAAACTCTAACATTTCATCAAAAATTCAAACAAATAATTGTATCTACTTGCCTGAATATTCAGAACCACAAATTATACAAAGCTTTACGAAAATAGAAGACGATTTAAAATCTATAATAACTATTGAAAGTTCTAACGCTGACGACAAAGACGTCAACTTTTTCAGATCTGATAATCACCAGAACGAACGTGAAATAAATGAAATTGAAGGAACAATACGAAACAATAAAGTCATTACAAAATCTGAGAGTTTAAAACTTGCTTCAAACAACGTCTACAGACCTGAGATAGTAAAATCACTTTCTAACGATAATATCACAAAAACGTTTTCACAAAAACCTCGAACAGGGATAAAGAAACATTATTCACTTCGACAGCGTGAGCCTTTAGACGACGATTTAATACGAGTTCCAAGTCCAAGTACTGTAGAAAAGAATGTTGCAAAAGTTACTGATACTTCAATACTAAAGCATCCGCAAATCGGGGATATCAAGACGAATTCTTTGCTCTCCAGAGTTCAATCATTCAAAACATCAGCAGAATCCAGTATTACGCTTGTTCCGTTGAGTGGTCACCAAACAATTGTTATAAATCCACCCATAACTCAGGAAGGTAATAGAACTCTGCCCACAAATATACAAGTTGACTCGTGTTTAAATCAAACCGAATCTAAAGAGCAAATAACGAATTCTGAAAAGATCATCGAAACGAAGAAAATAGGCAACGACAGTTCTGTTGACACGTCAAGTTACTTTACTCCTAAAGATCCATTTATAACCATAAAATTAAACAAGGTGGTAAAAACTACGATACCAAAGTTGAGAAAAGAAACTAGCGATAAAATTGCTTTTGTTCAACATAAGTTCGAAAAACCACCACCAAAATTAATCATCAAGGACACTAATAAAAATTGTGCTGAGCCCGTTTACTCATTTAGGAAAGTGAGTTCGAACATGTCAAGACCTCAAGTTCTACAGGTTATTGATTCTAAAGCTAGTAAACAAAGCAACCTACCAACGAAAATGGGTAAAAGTATTGATGACATTGTTGTAAGTCCAATAAATGCTACTAAAACCGAAAGTTTAATAGGGTCAAAGGAAGAAATCCAAATTGACTTCAGCGATAAAGAAAAATTGAATAATGCTATAAAAACTGACATTGAATATCAAGAAAAACTTAATTCAGTAAAAAGCTATTGGTCAAAGCTCATTGATAAATCACCTGAAAATGTGGAAGACTCCAAGGAAGAAATTAAAGAAAATGAAGAAGATTTAAACAATAACAGCGCCGAGGACAGCGATGAAAGTAAAGACCACGCTAAAGATGATAGCACGATTGTTCTTCCCGAAATATCAGTGGGAAATATTGTTAAATCTTTAGAAAGTGTGAAAATTATTGACAGCATACGTAAAATTAGTCAAACTAAGTTGCAACTATGGAAAGATGAAACCGAAAAGGTCAAAAGTGATTCAGAAATTGAAGAAACTACTTTGGAGAAGATCGTCAAAGAGACTGAAGGAAATACTTACGAAAAACCAGTGATCCAAAGTTCTGGTATTGATTTATCTAGAGACACCCCGGAAATCGAAATCGTGGAGCTAAGTAACGTCGATAACCAGAACCAAAAGACCCAAGCTACCCTCATTAAAGCCAAAGGTTTCGAAAATGGGTGTGATGAATTCGACCATGTACGTTACAAAGTAATGAAGTCTGAACTATTTAAAAACAGCATGATCGCTAACTATCGGAAAGAGGCCCAATTTGATGGTTTGTTGCAATATCTACAAGATTATAGTTTTCAAGAATTGCTTGTAAACAATAATATAGTCATTATTGAACCAGTGAGAACGAAAGTAGAACCGTCGCCTAGAAAAAACACAGATACATGCAAAATTCCACAGAATCTACTTAAGAAAAACGAGAACACATCGAGCTTAATAGACAAAACGAAAAATAACATGCGTAGGCATTTCTTTTACCATCCCATTCGAGTAAATAAAGAGATAATAGAGGAAGAGTTGCCTAACCCAGATACAGTAAAGAAAGTTCGCAACTTATTCGAAGATACTCTTAAAATGAAGAGTCCTGTTTCACAAGACCCGCCATTAGTCAACGAATCTATAGGACTGACCAGGCGAGCTACTTCTTATAGAAACTTGAATGAAGAAACCAAAATCTCTAAAGTGGTTGGCAGAAAGAAAGTAATACGGCAATTAACAATAGATACTTCATATGGAAAGAAGTGGGACAATGCCAGTTTATCGAGTGGTGTTTCTAGTGGCGATGTCAGTTCCAACAACGAGTATGAAACAGATGGTCACAGTCCTTACTCACAAAAGCATTTAAAGGACAACGCGTATAGTTCCAGCGATGAGTATCTCTGTGATTCTATGAGCCAAGACTTTTGTTGTGAAAGTCAATATGTAAGCCCCGACATCCTTAAAAAGATAAGAGAATGTGGCACCTCAGTAACATACTATGGAGGAAAAGTTATGAATTCAAAAACTGGTTCTAATGTGAGTCCTATGACGAAGGCGATAATGGATGAAATCAAAAGTCTTCAGAAAAGTTGTAGTAGAGACTGCTATTCCTGTCAGACCAAATGTCAAGGGGATCGATGCTCATGTCTTATTACAGATAAACATAAACCAATACCGGCAGAGAAATTAAATTTAATTAAAAGAACTGAGTCAGAGAGTAGCCAAGATAGCAACAAAAGCAGCGAAGGGTTTCCTAGTTTTAAATTCAAATTAGTTAAATCTAATAGTTGCAGTAGCCGACTTGAATTAACTGGCACTGATGAAGGTAAAAATCAAAGAAACAAGTACAGGAGGCAACATTCCAGGGAAGACCCACCACTAGTTTACGAAGATGGAAATTCGGTAAAAAATAAGATATGCAGATTGGAAAGCTATTCAAAGGGGATAGCTAAGACTCCATTTGAGAAAAAAGACAACGAAGATAAAACGGTGCTTATAAAACCTAAGAATCCGGCTAAGAAAATGGCCGAGGTTATTGTAAATAATAAAATAGATCTACCTGCACAACAGACTCAGTCCATCCAAGAAGCTGTTGAGCATGAAAAGTTAGAAATAATTGAGGACAGCACAGATGAAACTAGCACAGCAACAGCACACTCCGACAAACTACAGTCACCAGATTCGCAAACTTTTGAGAAGAAATTTTACTATGTTAACGATAATCTGAACGAAACTGTGGCGTCGACAGGTAAATTCGGAGAGATGGTATTCGAAGAGTTTGAAGTTTTAGAATCATGTTATGATAGTTTGAATAGTAATAGGTCAGCTAAATAAATAAGCTTCCGCTTTTAGGATTTCGCTTACACCGATGTGATCTGTACTCTTAATGCTGTTAAATTATTAATCTAATTATAAGACTTATAAATATTGTAGATTATAACCATACCTATCTATTTTTAGTATATTTAGGCATATATACTTTTCTAATATAGATACATAGTTCTATATTCTGATGTACCGTATATTGGTGATGGTCATTTTATTGTAATAAATGTATTTTTCTATAAATTTTTGTTTAAATTACCTTACCGTCAAATTTATCCTGTTCGATTTTAGTTGGCGTTGCTTTAGACCCATGTGCGCATACGCTAGTGAAAAACGAACGGCGAGAAGGCCGCCATCGACGACACCACGACTCCTGGGGGGAAAATAAATCATGAAATAAATAATATTTTTAGTACTAAATTATTTTTTACTGTCGTATAATAGTTAGAGACGCAAAAACTGTAAAACAAAATACAAAAATATTTATTCGAGAAATCAATTTTACAAAACAAATTCAAACAAATTCTCGCTCGCACATTTGAAAGATATTAAAAACACAGAATTTATTTAATAGAGAAAATTGTGGGCAACTTCTCTTTTATAAAATATTAAGAAATAAATATATATTACTTCTTTTCAAAGGGTCAAAATGTGCGAGCGAGAAGTACATCGTTGTTGTACATGGTTGTTTGCGTTTTATTTCCATGCATTTTGTCCGCCCGTGCCATGTTCGCGCCCGACGTCATTTATGTGTGGCCCGCGCCTAAAGTGACTAAGAACGGTAAAACTCGCCCATTATACAATGTCCGCTGTGCCAACTGTCTTCTTTTTTTCTTTATAAAATTTCTAAAGATAGCATGAGTGGCCCGAAACACAGATTTATGCTGGCACTTTTGGGAAAATTTCATGAGCGCTTGGAAACGTATTTTAACATGGATAAACTAGGTATTATGTGTATACCAAAGACAGGTAGGTACAATCAGAATACAGGAATGGGATTAATTATCTGGCTACAGTACTTATTCGTCCCAGTTGTTTGAAATATTTTGTCTCTATTTTTAGGTAAGTACCTACCTACTTAAAGCCCGGCCACATCGACGACGCGATCTGCGATAGCACCGCCATAACATAACACCATAGCATTGCTGTCATTTCACCTTGTTTTCGCAGATCGCTGTGTTATCGCCTTGATGTGGCCGTAGTCTTATAGTTGATAATGTGTAGGTCGAGAGGTACCTGTCTGAAGTCTTTCATATAATAGTTTGTCAGTTATGTTCATACCTATACATAACTGTCGAACCTTTAACCTAATTGGCAAGGAATTTTCTAGGGCACTGATTTGCTGGCAGGATTATGTATTAGATTGGCCAACTTGATGTTAAGCTAACAATGTTAGGTAAAAGGGGGTTCAAAAAAATTATATGATCCTATAAAAATAACATAAATAGATAGTATTTATACTTTGATGGTAGTAATTAATTCAGTTTATCCAGTCAAAGTATGTCCAGGAAGGTAGGTCTTCCAATAAGGGACTCACAAATTATAACAGGTTGAAAGAGCAATGACCCTCACTGATACAGAGTTTAACCTTGTTGTAAGGTAGGTACTATGGCTTATTCTGTGCCTTGGTGACATACATAGATATTATGCACTATAGGTATACACAGCCTGTACTATATTATAAGAACAGCTGACCTTATTTGCAACAGTTGCACAAATTAAAAAACCTATTAGGTAGGTTGGACACTCGAGTATTGTCCACTATTTTTATTTATAAGGTTTAACTTTACTTATGGTCCCTAGATGATTTAAAGTTTTGCAGTTTATATAAATGCAATTATTTAAGTGTAGGAGGACTTTCCCTAATAGGTACTGCATAATCAGACAGTTAATCATTAAAAGCTACAGTTTTTGAGGATAAATTGTTCTGCATTTGGCTGTTAATGGGTCCAACTTCCCATTAGGCTTATCAATAATTAGGTGATAGCATGATGAGTGTGTACTACAGTAACAGCGACTATACTTAGTACAAAAATAAAATGTGTGTAGCAGTGCCATTGCAAAATATATTTAGAAATTTAACCCTCGACTTAGGTATCTAAGTATACATAGAAAAGAAGTGTACTTATGCAGGTAAATATACCTACGTGTTGATAGAAAATTATAAGTAAATGCACTTTCAGAGGATACCTAAAGGTTTTTAAGTATCTTTTCAGCCTTACCTTTTCATTTTTGGTGTACAATAAAGTTATATTCCATTCTACCATAAAAAAATAAATAAAATGTATCTTAGTCTTTAGGTACATGTACTTAGTAAGTTCTTGTATGTAGGTAAGCTCTCTCCCTATTTTAAAAAAACATACCTAAAGTAGGTGCCATTAAGTTAGGTACCTACCTACCTACTTGACTACTTGACTCCTTGTTAACCTTAAATCAAATTAGAAGTTAGAATAATAAGTTGGTTCTAAATTCAAAACCATTTTTGACATCATTTTTATTGACAGCTGCTTTTGTTTGATACACAAATTATTCACACATTCACATTTTACTCACACATAGACGAGATAAAACGGTCTCTAAAACTATTATTTCTATATGAAATCGAGGTTGTAACAACTACACAAGGAAATAATAATGTAGAATAATCACCTTGTTATTAGTTAAATCCCTGAAAAGTGGAGATAAACACAAACCACGATTTATATCTAATTTTGTGAGCAATCGGCAACGAGAAACACACACTGTCGACGCCATCTTTTCACGGACTACCGGCCCGGCCGGACGGACTACGCAACTCTGCGTAGGTACTACGTACGTACGTACGATACGTGCATTGGTGTGTCACTGTCACAGCGTTGCTGCCTTGGAGGAAAAATAATATTACCTGTTGTCTGGCTGACTGCTACAGGAAAGGTACAACGGGAACAAAACCTGGTTGAAAACAAATGACTTTGACTGAACTTGTGACATGACATTGACAGTAGCATGACATACGTAGCATGCCAGTGTTCCCAACCGTACGATACGAACATGACATGACAACATTCGCTTGCTTTTGTTCGTTCACCGGACGCAATTCATATTTCATAGTTTTACTTTTTTTGAAGAAAGAAAATAGTAAAGAAATACGTCTTAAAATGGCTGTGCCAGATTATAAACTAAGTTCCGTGTTAAATGGACACTCTATGGACGTGCGTTGCGTCGCTACTACTAAAGATTACTGTATACTTTCGGCTTCTCGAGACAGGACCGCAAAGCTGTGGCATCCGGAAGGGTTTGTAGTCTTGTTTCTTACTGTCTCTCCACTGCCGTTTCCTCCACCAACGCTAATCTAATCATTTATTCCTAATCAAACTTTAGAGTGAAAGATTTTGTCAACGTCGTGACGTACCAAGGGCATTCGAACTTTGTTTCGTGTGTGTGCTGGATGCCCCCCTGTGAGCGGTACCCTGAAGGGCTGGTGGTGACAGGGAGTAACGACAACAAGCTCCTGGGGTACAACCTGCACGACGGCGCCGTGCAAACTACTTTAGAAGGCCATGACAATTCAGTATGCAGTGTTGCGCCAGGGAAAGAACCTGGAATCCTGCTAAGGTAATATTTTTATTTAAAAATTTAAGATAGAATAATAAACTACACAGAATGAGTTGGTTTAAATATGACTTCAAGTATACTAAATAGAATCTGTAATGTTATTTTTTTATGAGACCCTGAATATATAGTTTACTGAAATCCTGTCCATCGTAAGGTTGTCTGGAAGAGATTGCTCATAGCGATATGAATATCCATTGTATTTAACTATGCTATTGAACTTGTCTAATGGTATTTGTTAACTGACCTCGTAGTGTACAATGAGAGTTTACACAAAAGAGTTTTCTTTATAACTTCTTCAGTAAACTATAGATTTTTAAGTTATTCGAGTATACCGGCAAGTTTGGCAAGTTTATCATGCGCACTTGATGTGCGGGCAGGTTTTTCCGCAAGTAGGCCGCTGGTGGGCAGCTGGTGGTTGCTCGAACTTTTTTAGGTTCTACAACACGCCGGTTTCCTCACGATGTTTTCCTTCACCGTTTTGAGAGTACTGGCATAGTGCACATACATTTTTCGATAGAAAAACTCATTGGTACACGAGTGGATTTGAACCCACGACCTTCAGATCGGAAGGCGGGGCCACTACCACTAGACCACCAGTGATCTCCCCCATTATTAGAGTATACCTCTTTAGATACAGATTTAAAGGTTTGTTTCATCTTTTCAGCTCTAGTTGGGACAGTACAGCAAAAGTATGGAACTTAAATTCCCCTGCATCAGCCCCACTGACTCTTAAAGGCCACCAGGCGGCTGTCTGGTCAGCTGTAGAACTAGGCAACGGAACTTATGCTACGGCCTCTGCCGATAAAACTATCAAACTGTGGAAGAAGAACGGTGAACTTATCTCTACACTGACTGGTAATGAACAGCAAATTAAAATGTGATAATACACACATCAACCCCGGATTGTCTAGGGATATTCAAAACTTTGGAGATTTTTACAAGAACTTAAAATAATTTCCTTAGAAAACAAGGTATGGCAAGAATCTTTATTTTATGTTGTTTATTAATAATAATAAAATACAACTTGTAATAAAAATTAAAGTAGGAACAAAACCTCGAAAAATCAGAAAGTCAATTCGAAGTGGAATATCTCTAAACAATGTTGATGAGTGTATGTTTCAGATCCCACTAACATACACATACATGATAATTAATGTATTAGACTACCCTGATATAGGTTTTTTTTTTATGTTACTAGCTGATGGAACAAGTCTATGGCCCACCTGATGTTAGGTGGTAACCATCGCCTATAACAAAGCAATGCCTCGTAGGTCACGCACATCAGGAACGTGTCCTACGATGCACTGTCCTGCGTCCATCAACTGGAGGCATACAGATATTCAGCCTCACATGCCAGTAATTACACCAGCACCCATACCCTGACGACAAAAATAGGCAAGGTAGTACTTCCCCGGACGAGCCCTTTACAAAGAGCTCTACTACTACTAAAAAGATAAGATAAGGAAAGAGTATATTATTAGGAGCAGTTTGAAAGTGGTGCCAGTGACTGAAAAGATGAGGAGCAATAGGTTAGCATGGTACGGGCAGGGCATGTCATGTGATGAGAAGAGTGCTAGATATGAATGTGGATGGGTATAGAAGTAGAGTTAGGCCAAAGAAAAGATGGATGGATTGTGTGAAGGATGACATGGGTAAGAAAAGAGCTACTGCTGAAATGACAGCTAATAGAGGAGAGTGGACAATGAAAACCCCGCATGAAGTGGGATAAGGACAAGAAAATTATGATGAAATAATGTGATTTATTGCACTAAGTAATGAAAAATAAATAAATATGTTGCATAAACCATTTATTTGCTTCTTCAAAAGATATTATCAAAATAATAACACTCATCCCCCATTATTATGCTGGGAAAATTAATTAATTTGTAGGTATGTTTGCAAAACATTTACACATTATATCAGCTATCCGCCCATGATACAAACATCATCTTAACAAGTTTGGGGCTAGATAGTGTTATGTTGATTGTCCAAAATATTTATTTGTACCTTTGTGTTGATTTCAGGGCACACAGACTGCGTAAGAGACTTGGCTGTAGCCAATGCAAACTCCTTTCTAAGCTGTTCCAATGATGCTTCCATTCGACAGTGGAGCAACAACGGCCAATGCTTGAACACTTTCTATGGACATTCTAACTATATCTATAGGTAAAAAAACCATTAGTAAATGGATTTTTAGGTTTCTGTACCCAAAGGGTAAAACAGTACCCTTAATAGGGTACTGTTTTACTAAGACTCCGCTTAGTAGAAAAGAAAAAAAGAGAGATGGTCTAGTTGTAGCGGCTGCGCCTTCCGATCCTACGGTTGTGGGTTCAAATCCAGTCGTGCACTATGCCAATACTCTCAAACGGTGGAGGAAAACATCGTGAAGTAATCGGCGTGTCGTAGAACCTAAAAAAATTGTGTGTGTCAGCTCCGACGCACAACTGGAGTTTACTCCCTAAAGGCAAAGTAAGGCTAGCAGTGCAGCTAGAACGTGGGTAGTGTGTACACACTACCCACGATCTAGCTGCACTGCTCACACCAAATTAGAAAGTTGCGCAAGATAGGTTGCGCACCAAAAACGTAACGAGGTCATTCATTCAGTAGATTTTACTCTCCACATTTTTCTCATACCGGGCGCCTAGCAAAAAACGGTTCTTTAGGAGTAAACTCCAAAAAGTTTGAACAACACGTGTCAAGCGTCACGCAAAAAGGGCCCGCTAGTGGCCTACTTGCAAAAACTAGGCCGCAAACTAAGTGCGGGTGATGAATTTGCAATTTTTTTGCCGAGACTCCGCTTTCTGTCCGTCGAAGGCGGGTGGATCGCTGCGAGACAGTTTTATACATCTGTCAGTCAGTATCATTTATACTTGTTTTTATCCTAACCTTGTATTTCCAAATATTAGATTTGGTAATTTCATACAAAATGTTACCAGCATCAACATGAACCCGGGCGTCCCAGACGGGTTCGCGACTTGCGGCGAGGACGGCAGCGTGCGGGTATGGGCGGGCGGGGACTGCGTGCGTGACATTCGCCTCCCCGTCGAGTCTGTATGGAGCGTTATCTGCTTGGAGAATGGGGATATTGCCGCGGGTAAGAAAGAAAGAATGAAAACAATTTTATTTGCAGACATACATACAAAAAAGCCAAGAGCTGCAAAATGGTCCCTGACTCAGCATGAAGTTAGTTGGCTAGCAAACAAAATGTCTTTTAAAGGGGATGGTGGAAAGAGGCTCAGAATAGAGGTAAATTTCGGCAAATTCATAATCCGCACTTGATGTGCAGACTGGTTTCCGCAAGTAGGCCGCTGGCGGACCCTTTTTGCGTGACGTGACACAATCATGTTGCTTGAACTTTTTTAGGTTCTACAACACGCCGGTTTCCTCACGATGTTTTCCTTCACCGTTTTGAGAGTACTGGCATAGTGCACATACATTTTTCGACAAAAAACTCATTGGTACTCGACTGGATTTGAACCCACGACCTTAGGATCGGGGCCGCTACCTGTAGACCACCAGTGCTCTTCAGAAAAAAGGTAACCGGAAGTCTTTGAGTCTCTAAAAAGATTGATGATAGGAAAGTGATGACTAACTTTTGGTTTCTCTGTTTTTTCTTTTTGTTTCTCATATAATTTAAAATTGTACTTAATTCCACCATTGACACAACCTGTTACTGGGGTGAGAAGCGTTACCTTGCCGTAAAAAGATTGATGATAGGAAAGTGATGACTAACTTTTGGTTTCTCTGTTTTTTCTTTTTGTTTCTCATATAATTTAAAATTGTACTTAATTCCACCATTGACACAACCTGTAACTGGGGTGAGAAGCGTTACCTTGCCGTAAAAAGATTGATGGTAGGAAAGTGATGACTACTTTTGGTTTCTCTGTTTTTTCTTTTTGTTTCTCATATAATTTAAAATTGTACTTAATTCCACCATTGACACAACCTGTAACTGGGGTGAGAAGCGTTACCTTGCCGTAACACAGTTTTTTGACTAGCACGGAAGGTAAAGCTCCAAACCATAGTATGTGCCTATTATTTGGGGTTGCCTATTGTTTCCAGGGTCAACAGATGCTGACTCTAGAAATAAAAGGCACAAAAATGTCTTTAGTACTTGTAACAAATAGCTGTACTTCATGTCTTTTTTGTTTGTTTTGAAAATAAACGTTATTATTATTATTATTTAAGTTTCCATGTTTTTCATCTCTCGCTAAGCAAGGAGTATACGTTTTTCGCGGGCTTTTGGCCAAACGAAAAATCGTTGACGATTTTATTGATTTAGTGATAAAAACTTGCGAACAATTCGGCAAGTGTTTAGTATGACTGCTTTTTGGAGTTGTATGTAAGTGAGCTTGTGAATATCAAGAGTTTGTAAACTAGTATGCAAGGTGTATGGGATGACCCCAGTTGACGAAATAATGATATAATATTATTATTTGGGTCTAGCAATGGACTTCTGTCTAAAAAGATTGATGATAGGAAAGTGATAACTAACTTTTGGTACAGGTTCAAGCGACGGCCTAGTCCGCGTGTTCACGAAGGACCCGGCTCGGTTCGCGGACGAGGCGGTACTGAAGGCATTTGATGAAGAGGTCGAGAAAGTAATAGCGGCCAGTCAGCAGGAAATCGCCGGGTTTAAACTCTCCGAGTAAGTATCATGTTTATGAAATTTGATCACCACCTCAGTGTACATCATTACATTAGTTTGAGAAAATTGATAGGTACATGATTAATGCCGCTACAAATATTATACAGGGTGGAATTTTGTAATGCCACCTGGAGGGAAAGTACTCTTAATACTGCAAATGGAAAATTTTACTCAAAGGAAACATTCCTTTATTTTTGAATAAAAAGCAAACTGCATTATGTATGCACTATGTTAGAGATATTTCTTCCTTATAATTGACCCTAACGATCGATGCAATAAAAGTACAAGGTATAATTTTTTCAGATTTTAGCCGGTTTGATTCCCGGGTGTGGGAGAAGAGAATTTTCGAAAATCTTTGAATGCAGTTTGCTTTCTTTTCAAAAATAAAGGAATGTTTCCTTTGAGTAGAATTTTCTATCTGCAGTATTAAGAGTACTTTCCCTCGAGGTGGCATTACAAAATTCCACCCTTTAAATTGTGGACTAGCCTCTCAGCTCAGTTGGTAGTTGCTCTGCCTTCTTTGCCGTAGGTCGTGGTCGTAGAGGATCGAACCCACGACCTACGACGATTTACCTACGACGCCACGGTCTCGGTGGAGACCGAGAACAAATATTTGTGTGGTGAACACTGATGTTTGTTCTCTGTCTGGGTGTTATATTGTATTCTAAGTACAGTCGAAACCGATTATAACGACATCGTTCACAACGACCGATCGGTTATAACAGCCAGATTGTAAGGTCCCGCCCGAATCTCTAGTAAACTATTCAGCAAACATACCGCCTATAACAACACCGGATACTGCGACATATCGCTTACAACGACGAAACTTCATCTATATTCATCGACTATAACGACCGACCGGCTAACGGCTTCTTGTCAAAGCAAAACAAAACAATACGGATGATTTTAAATCTTATTGATAAGCATTGAAGGAATATTTTGGCGTATTATTACCTACGCACTTTCTCCCACCTCATCCGAACCTCTTCCCGGCCATTTGACCTTACTATTTTACACCAATTGTTTAGTGCGCTAAATGACTGCGTGAGTGAAAGCTTGATTCATAGTGTTGGTTTTGAGTAGACCGTGTATGCATGCGTTATTATGTCGCAAAATAAGAGAAAAGTGTTTTCTGTTAAAGAAAAATCTCACGTCATATGGAGATTAGAATAGCGAGTCTACTAACGATATCAACGATTTGGAAGAAAAGAGATATCGAATACAACTCCTTAAAATATGTATGTAAATGAGTGTATTGCTTATAACGACTATCGGATATAACGTCGGCAACTATACGGTCCCTTCAATGTCGCTATATCAGGTTTTGACTGTATGTATTTACAAAAAAAAATTATGCAACTTATTATATCAGCCATCTGGTTCCCATAGTACAAGGTTGAAGGAAAACAGGGAAGAGGAAGGCCAAGAATAATTTATGTGAGCCAGATAAAAGAAAAAGTCGCTGTCATGTCGTTTAAGGAAGTCAAGGAGGCCGCATTCGAAAGACTGAATTGGAGAAGACTACATAAAAACCCCGACAAGATACTCATAAATTTAAGAAGAGAGAAATATATTAACAATAAGCTTATTACATACAGATTGGCAGGTCCAGAAGTGTTGCTAGAACCCGGCAAGTCGGACGGACAGGTTAAGATGGTCCGCCGCGGCGCTACCGTCAAGTGTTACTCGTGGAGTGTCGCCGACAACACGTGGCACGAGGTCGGTGACGTCATGGGGGCCAAGGGGGCCAGTGAGGGCAAGACCATGTATCAAGGACAGGTGAGTTTCTTCTATACTAATATTATAAAGAGGAAAGATTTGTATTTTTGTAATGAATAAACTCAAAAACTACTGCGCCGATTTCAAAAATTCTTTCACCATTTGAAAGCTACATTCACCCTGAGTAACCTAAGTAAAATATTTATGTGTTTAAAAATAATTATTTGTTATACAAGAGTGCAAAGCTGCTTTTTAACCGCGTGCTCAATTTTGACGACCGAGCAAGCGAAGGAATCTTAAATTTAACGACGAGTGTAGCGAAGTTAAAATCCTAAGCGTTGGCGAAGGAATCAAAAGAGCACAAGGTGAAAAATCTTTGCACTCGAGTGCAACACTTAACTTTTCATCCAACCTTAGCGAGGAAATGACTCAATGCAAAAAAAAAATGGCGTGACTTAAAGTAACACACCAAGAAGGTTTAGTTAGAGTATGAGTTTTTAACAAATTTAAAAGGTTGTATGATCAATTAGGCACCATGGAGGTAGAAGTAAATAGGTTTAATGATGTTTTGAACTCACAAAAACACCAAGAAGGTTTCGAATGCGAGTAACCTGCCACTGCTGGGCTACGGTCTCCTCCAAAATTTTCCATCGCACTGTCCCACTGCTGGGATACGGTCTCCCCAAAAATTTTTCATCTTTTCCGATCCCATTGTCAGTTTACTGACTATAAAAATATGTAACTTTCCAGGAATACGACTTCGTGTTCAGCGTGGACATCCAAGAGGGGGAGCCACCGATCAAGCTTCCCTTCAACAAGACAGAGGACCCGTGGGTGGCTGCACAGACGTTCATCCA
Source organism: Thera obeliscata (assembly GCA_947578465.1). Taxonomy (NCBI): domain Eukaryota; kingdom Metazoa; phylum Arthropoda; class Insecta; order Lepidoptera; family Geometridae; genus Thera; species Thera obeliscata. The sequence continues at coordinate 11,406,439 of OX387912.1, read as the reverse complement.
CAAGAACATGTTGCCACAAGTGTACTTGGAACAAGTCGCTAACTTCATAATCACTAATGCTAACTTAGATACGCTGCCGGCGACTCCTAGTAATGGGTAAAACTTCATGCATATTGTACTATGTACTATACTTAATTTATTTATTTTTTATTTATTTTTTTAGTGTGTGCTGTGTGACTGTGTTAGCTGTGGTTGCCTTCAGTAGATAAACATGGGGAAGGAGATTTTTTTGCTCGACCTAATTTTAATTTTTGTGTATTATTTCTTGGTGGTTCTAATGAGAGACGTAAACATCTGTTTTAATTTGTAAAGGCCATAAGTATTATAGACAATCCATACAACACTATCTAGCCCCAAACTAAGTAGAGCTTGTACTATAGGAACCAGATAGCTGATATAATACTTATCTTTATTTTTTGTAAATACATACATAGAATACAATATAACACCCGGACAAAGAACAATCATCTGCGTTCACCACACAAATGTTTGCTCTCGTTGGGGATCGAACCCACGACCTACGGCCAGAAGGCAGAGCTACTACCAACTGAGCTGCGAGACCATTCACATACATGTGATTGACTTCTGTACCTATCTGCTATACCTGCTGCAATTTTATTTGTGTCTTACCTTACTTGTTGCTTAGTTCAGATATTTTGAAAACAATTCCCTTTCATATAATATTTATAAATTTTATGTGCACTACCTTTGTAATTTGTGTTTTGTGTAAATTTTATGTGTAAGAATGTCCCAATTACACAAAGGTTAACTGGAAGAGAATGCTCTCTAGCATTAAGTTCGCATATGTACGATACAATTTTTGTTTTAGCGCAATAAAGAATTTTCTAACTATCTGCTTTGTGGTAAAGCCTCGAATACACTAGAGGACAAACGGAGCGACATGTTGCGGAACATGTTGCTCGACAACTACGTAAATGTCCCGAGAGACAATGCTGTGGAACATTTTGCAGGCCACACTAGTGCGCTCGCTCTCGAGGCGGGAGCAAGCAACATGCCCTGCGTCACGTACAATGGTGCGGGACAATATGCAACGTTGCAGCGTCACGTAAATTAAGTGTTGCGAGTCATGTTGCGGGACAAAATGTTCACTAGTGTATCCCAGGCTCTTCTTCTTCTTCCTGCCCTTATCCCACTAGGTGGGGTCGGCACAACATGTCTTTTTCTTCCATTCTCCCCTATCACTCGCCATCTCAGTACTCACTCCTTTCTTGGACATATCATCTTTCACACAATCCATCCATCTTTTCTTAGGCCTACCTCTACTTTTATATCCATCAACATTCATTTCTAACACTCTTTTCGTCACATGACCTTCTTCTCTCCTCATAACATGTCCATACCACGTCCATAGTGTATCCCAGGCTAGTAGTAATAATAGTACATTATTGCAAAGGCAGCGAAATAGGCAATTTCTGGTCGAGTATGAGTTTGAAGGCCGAGCCGCAGGCGAGGACTTTAATGATACGAGACAGGTTTGACACACAGATTACAGTTTGTGCCGAAAGGTAAACGCATCTGTGGCTATACAGCCACGAAAACGCAATGTGTACGATAGATGAAAGAGTTCTAAATTCAAACAGCACACCGTTTCATACAACATTGCCGGAGCGAGAACGCGCCGGGAAGTGATTTTGGTTTTTCAGTCTACGTAAATATGTTACTTCGCGTGTTCTTTAAATGACAATATTTCCGCGCATGTTTAAGAAAATGTATCTGTTGTCCCCAGCTACGCGGATCCGTTCACGGGCGAGTCCCGTTACGTGCCCGGCGCCGGCGCGGTCGCGGGCCTGCCGCCTCCCTCCGCGTCTGACCCCTTCACCGGTAGCGGCGCGTACACTACAGCCGCGGCCACCACTACTGACAAATACACTTCCGAGAAGCCGCTCGTACCGCATGATTCTTATATCAGGTACTAGCAGCCCGTCCCGGTTTCGCACGGGGTAGACAATATTGTTGTACATTATTTTGTTCTATCGCTAATAGTTTCGGCAGCGCATTCGACGAAAGACATTTTAAGACTCATTTTTCTACACTTTCGGTTACATTGTTCAAATTTTACCAAGGATCCCTAATTTTTTTCAAAATAAAATGCAGCCTATGTCAAATTGGAAGAATGTAGCATTCTATTAGTGAAATAATTTTTCAAATCGGCCCAGTACTTTTTGAGCCTATTCATTACAAACATACAAAAATAGGTACAAATCTTTCCTCTTTATAATATTAGAGTAGTGTAGATAACTACACATAACTAGCGCTGAGCGATACGCGGAAGGGATAGCTGCGCATGCGTCGTAGTGTGGATGTGTGCAGAGTGTCCTATTGGTACAGAGAGCGGAGTGCGACTGGAGAGCCAATCAGCGCTACGCACGCCCGCCCTTCATTCCGCTAGCCCCCCTCAGGTACCTTATTTTTGACTTCTGCGCAATAACGGTCAGCGCTAAAGTTATGTGTGAGAACTTACTTTGCTTATTGTCTTAGGCTGAGAGCAGACTTGAGACACGACAGTCTTAAGACAGACTACCGCGTTACAAAATGTATGAAGGCTTGTCGGGGGAAGTACTACCACCATGTCCACTTATTTCTGCCGTCAAGCAGAAATGCTGTTGTTTGTTTTGGTTTGAAGGGTGTGCCCGGTGAAATTACTGGCACGTGAGGCTGAACATCTGTATGCCTCAAGTTGATGGATGCAGGCCGCAGGGCAGTGCATCGTAGGGCACGTTTGTGACGTGCGTGTCTTACGAGGAATGCTTTGTTATAGGCGATGGTTACCACTTAACATCAGGGCCAAATGCCTTAATAGCAAGTATAAGTGTACTAACTAACTAGTAGTAAAATTATAAATAGTTATAAAATTGATTCAGATTCGATCAAGCAAACCTTAAGGCGATATACGACAAAGTGAAAGAGTTCAACAGTAAAGTCGGCGACGGACTAAACGCGATGACGGAGGAGCAATTAGAAAATATCATAAAACTAGGGGAATTGGTATGTTTCTTTCATTAATTTGACGTTTGCAACTTGACTTGACTTACAAAATTAGCTATTGCAGATAGCTTATTTTGTACATCGTTACAAACGATCTAGAGATAGCTCAACTGATCTAAATAAGTACCCTACGGAAGCGTCCCCAAAATTGCATTGCCATGTTTTCTTAAATGACCAAATTAATTACCTAAACTTACTAAGATTTGCTTTAAAAGCGGGTGACTTTTGAGACTAGAATAGCATAAAATAGAGTTATAATAGTTGACTGTATTTTTCATTTCGTTTCAGAATAATGCACATAATTTAGAAACAATTAATTTATTGAAAAAAATGCTGGAATGGCCAAAAGGTTCGTTGAATACCGTTCATCGTAGCATGAGAGACGCCTATGGGTGTAATGCTCAAATTATAATTTTGACATTTGTTTTTTCAGAAATTCTTTTCCCAGTCTTAGATATAACTAGGCTAGCTGTTAGGAACAAGGAAATAAATGGACAAATATTCGATACGACATACGGACCTACATTCGTGGAGTATCTACTGTCTCTATTGACTTCAGGTATGTGAAAAACGGTAGATTTTCTACTAATGGGGTTGTCATTAACCGACTTCAAATAAAAAAGGAGGTTCTCAATTCGGATGTGTTTTTATGGTTGGGACGCATAACTTCGTAATTAATGAGCCGATTTGAAAAAAAAAATTGTTATCTGGAAGTTTTTACTTCTTTTTTTGGTACTAGTTGATGTTTACCACTCTGGCGGATATCAAATCAGTTGCTAAATTCACAAAATGGTGTTTTCAGACAATCTCCCCGCCAATCAGATGCTATCAATGCGTGTGTTAGTGAACGCATTCAGCGACCTTCCCGGAGAGATGCTGGTAATCGCCGCTAGGGAGGCCATCTTCCACTCCGTCATCTGTCTCACGCAACTCAACAATAACACGCAGGTAATTCAACAACAACACGCAGGCAACTCAACAAGAACACGCAGGCAACTCAACAATAACACGCAAGCAACTGAACAATAACACGCAGGCAATTCAACAAGAACACGCAGGTAACTCAATAACACGCATGTAACTCAACAATAACACGCAGGTAACTCAACAATAACACGGAAGTAACTCAACAATAACACATAGGTAACTCAACAATAATACGCAAGTAACTCAACAAGAATACGCAGGTAACTCAACAATAAAGACGCGGGCCCACCGCGGTGCAGTTTAGTTGCGTGTATTAATTTGTTTGACAACGTGGGTCTACGTTTACTGGAGTACACGAATACTATGTATTAGTGTGGCACAGCGCGCGGAGAGGCTACGCTCCCACCACTGCAATCCACGGACAAACTGCACTGCGATAAGCGAGTACATAGTCGTGGATCATGATCGTGTATTCCAATAGAATCGTAGACCCACGCCGACAGCGTTGAGCTATGTAATCGCCTATTCGAGCAAGCCACGCGTGTATCAATGGCGTTAATTCATGCGTAGCCTCTATGTGGGTTGCAATGGACAGAACCACATACATTTTCTTACAAATCGAAGCTCAATACACGCGTAGCCTCCCCGTGCGCAGAGTGGGTCTTTCTCTAAGTTGATGCTGCGGATATGTGTGGGTGTGTGTGTGTGTGGTACCAGGCTTTAACGTGAAGCGAACTGTTCGTATATCATGTGAATTGAATGTTTATTTGCGTATTTTACAGATAGCTGCAGCATCGCTACTCCTGAATCTATCGGTCGCGCTCGCGCCGCAAGGCGACAGCATCGACCTAGCTGACTGTCTCATACAACTGCTCAGCAGGATAACCGACAATGAAGCCTACTTCAGGTAACAAACATTATTGACACACGTTCCTGACGTGCGTGACCTGCGAGGCAATGCTTTGTTATAGGCGATGGTTACCACTTAACATCAGATAGACCATAAGCTTGTTCCATCAGCTATTTGTATAAAAAAACACAGCTAAATTAGTCGTAGCCTCTGCCTTCTGCGGCAGAGTCCGTGGGTTCAATCCCCACCGAGAAATGTGTGGTGAACGTAGATGTTTCCTCTAAATGTTATCATGTTTGGTCAATATCGAGGATAGTATTTCACTAATAAACTAACATTTTCCGTCACAGCTCAGTTAGTAGTAGCCTCTGTCTGCTGCACCGGAGTCTGGGTTCGATTCCCACTGAGAACAAATATTTATTTCAGTTTGTTTTTTTGTTTTCCAGGGGTCTAGTAGCATTGGGCACTGTCCTGGCAGAATCTCCTAACAAGTTGCAAATCCAAACCAAAATCGTGTCCAACAACCAACTCCACAACCGGCTGAAGAGAGACAGCATTAGTTCACCATCCGACGCTAACCTCAAAAAGATAGCCATTTGTTCCCAACAAATTGTAAGACTACTATGAAGGGAAAATGAACTGTAGTGCTTTAAAATAAGGCTGTTTATTGCAAACGATTCTAGAGATGGCTTGTCCGCTAAGTAAAATTATGCTCTCAGAAAATAGAACCGTTTTCTTTCCGAAGGGTAAAAATATCAAGGTTTCAGCTGTTGCTTGAACCACATTTGAGACTAATACTCATTATATTTATTGCATACGTATGGTTTAGTTTAGGTTCATACAGAGTTCTTAGGTGTAAGTCAGTATCATATACCCCAACCCTCCCAATATTCGTCATAATATGTTGTCGTGGTATGTGTGATGAAAAGATTTTAAGTGAATAATCCTGTAGATAGATGAAGGTACCTACAACTTCATAAAATAGTGGTATCGTATGGAAATTATACTGGCTTGTAATGTAATTGAGGAGACAAGCTAATAATATAAACAAACTTGGTCAAAATAAACATTTTATTACCCTCACAATTACTTTCATCTCGTTGCGTAGGTAGGTGTTAAGTACGGAGACAGAGTCATAGTACTTTTCAACAGTTTTTCGTCAAGGGTCAAGAGGTTAAAAAAAATGCGCCTGGATGTTTACTATTAATAAGTTCATTTCATTTTATTTACACGAGTACTAATCTTAATCTTAATATGGGTTTTCTGTCAGAATTCCGTCAAAACTTAAGGTTGGGATCGGAATCGCGTTCAAGAGTATACCGGCTGTTTAAAAAACAGTTTACGACCACCTTTCATAGCCGCCGTGCGCTGCATAAGAGTGCGAGACAAGAATAGGTATAGAAAGAGATGCCAGTAATCTACCAAAAGAAAGAGATAGCTGATATTTATAGCGAATACTGTGTGGGATGGTAATCTCAAATGCGGTTCAAGCAACGGTTGAAACCTATATGTATATTATCCTTTGGGTGAAAACTGTTCTATTTCATACTTAGAATAATTAAAATGTGAAAATAATGACTCTGTTTTTCGAAGTTGAGGAATGTGAAGGAAAACATCATTAAAAAAGTCCCACGAGTATTGATTTAATTTACATTTATTTTACAATGGATAAATACAATTGCTTAATTTGCAAATAAGTGCAAGAATTTACAGTAGAGGTGTTATTAATTACATTAATAAATTGTATAAAACTATTACAATATAATCTTTTATTACATAACATAACCTATCACAATATTTTATCAATAAGTTTACAGTAAGTGTATTTTAACAGTAGGTATACAATATCACGGCAGTTTAAACAAATAGTCACATTGTTTTATAATTCTTGGAAAAACTTATAGAAGGGCTTTAAAAATAAACTTTACAATATCAAAATAATTTGTCAACGAGATTAATTATAAATTTAACTAGAAAGTAATTGTGACTTCGATAATAGCTATATAGATGTTTCGCATTTTTTATGAAATGGGTTTAAATGCTTGATGATAAGGTCGAGTTTTTAACAAGAAGTAGTGAGATTCCGAGTAAGGTTGGGAGTAAGTTTGCGTAGTGTAAGTCTATGTAACATAGTGTAAAGTAAGCTTGCTTCAGCGATAAAAGGAAGACGTCGGAATGTGCGGGACTAATATTATTATGCATGCATTTGCATTTTATACACGCATACAGTTTGTCTCTTCGAAGTTGGCACGATAAACGTTTGCGCGCACACACTTTTCTGAATCAAAAATACTAACTACGCAGCTAACTTCAAAGGGACAAAGATACGTAGTGTAAATAGATTCCTACTCAGTCGGATGAATGCGTGATAAGTAAAATGAGAATAACAATGAAGAATAACACAACGGTCACTTGAAAAACTTGCTCATTGGTAAACAAAAAATATAAACACCATTTTGTCAGTCACTTCCAGGTGTTATTTACTTCTTCTTCTTCAGCTCCTCAAACCTTCGGTTCAGATCTTCGAAGTCGATTTCATCAGGTGCGTTGCTGTTGCCGCCCGGCGCCTCATTGTTAGCAGATGTGTTGCTGTGAGGCACGGATGGAAGTATGAGGTCTGAGGGTACGGATGGCAAATCAGGTAAATCCGTGTAGTGTCCCGTAGGAGCGGGCCGGGAACGCGGCTGCGGGGTAGGCACGGACGGCGGGGGTGGATTTGGCTGCAAGAAAATAATATGAGTAAATAGTTGAGTAAATAGTCTATCGCTAGGAAAGTAGTAGAAATTATACTTTTTGATCAGAAAGAGGGTAGCTCGAAAATCTTTTATAACAGATTAAAGAGAGAAAAAGTTCTGCAAAAACAAAGAAACGTCTGTATTCAAATAAGTGAGCTATGTGCACAAAATATAAGACTGCATAGATAGATACACAATGCGCTTTTTTAAACTAGCATTCTACTAATGAAAACGCCTCTACATAATTTAAAAAGCAGAAGCATGCAAAAATATTCTAAAAAAAGCGAATTACCAAATCGTGATGGATGCTGTCGTAAGCGGGAGGCAAATTGCTCATCTCATCCTGCAAAACGAAATACGTGGTTCAAGCAATACATTACACTCAACATAAAAGGTTAACCTTCATATTCATAATGGTTTTTAACACATAACAGTCATTTAGCTTAGCAAACCAATAAGTCTGTTGCCATCTCTTTTAGTTGACATAAATTTACGCGTTCAAAAACCTTGTTACCTGCAGGAAACAGTTGCTGAGAGTTTTGGAATCCACACCTGGCGGCAAGTTGTAGCCCCCTTGGCTCGGCCCTCCGTAGCCTTGAGGGGTGCCCCCTTCGTAGCCTTGAGGGGAGCCGCCCCCATAGCTTCCTGGATGGATAGGCCCTCCATAGTTTGTAGGCGTTCCTCCATAGTTAGGATTTGCTATAAAGCCTCCGGCCTTTCCACCTGAGGGAGTCTGGAAAAAAAACAATAAATATTTATATTTCGAGCAAGCAAGATTTTTTATAACTTTAGTGTACAATTATGTTAGTCTTAGCTTAACTTTCGAAACGATCTGATTCAAGTGGTTGGTCTGAATCGTTCTTCCTGGAATTGTATAGGGGAGGGCATCCTTCAGTGCACTTTTTCAGGCTGATGATGATGAACGACGATCACACTTGTCACATGACACATGTTTTCGTCAAGTGGACAAGTGGATCAAACCTGGACAGCCTGATACAATAGCAGAACTAGGCGGGTTTGATGCAAGCCGTCTAATCGAAGGCGGCCAATGACTGAAGATTCGCCAAACAGCTAGCTTCAGACCCGCAAGGTTTTTAAAAAAAGAAATTATAGTAATAAGCAACATAAATATTGCACATCCGTTAATTTCGGCTTCATAAAGCGAGCTGTGCGTCAGAAAGAGATAGCGCTCTTCGAGAGCAGAAAAGCCGATGTGCAATATTTATTGCACATCGGCCTACAACCGAAACATGATACATTTCTTACAGAGGGGTAGTTAAATGGTGTGACGTTCGGCGGCGGTAGGTTTGGCATCTGCGGAGGGTAGCCGATAAAACCAGGAGGCGCGGGCGGACCTCCTATGTCGATCAGTAAGGCGTCGCGACCTGAAAAATTCAAATTCAAAACATTATTTACTATTCAGTATTTATTTTACTATTCAATTGTATCACAAGGATCACTTTGAAACATCTTAAAGCTAGGTGAGTCTATTAACCAGATGATAACTGATTTTCGATACTCATGGTAATTATTGTGATGTTATATTCGGTTTTCCTACACTTACAGAAATCACAAAGATTTTTGTAGTCTCAAAAGTTATGTTTGTGATTTTAACTAATTCATAACTGTTTGTTTTTACGACATGCCGGATTCCTCACAATGAACATAGTGTTCACACATTTTTTCGTCAGAAAAACTCATCTGAACTGATGATGATGATGAAACCAAAGTGTATGAATTGGGAATAAATGTATGAAGATTTTTTACTAATTTACACAACAATGGAGTATATGAATTGGGAACAACCCTCACCAGTTCAATAAATTTTTATAACGTAAATTATTAAGAATCACTCACCTTCCTCCTCCCTCATGACATGCTCATCGGGAGTATACTCCACATTATAGTTCTTAGCTATCTCTATCAGGTACTTCTCAACCAGTATCTTTGGTGGGCTGTGGACAGACATCTTATGCCTGAGCTTTTCGCTAACAGTATTGACCTGCTCGCTTCTACACATATCGGCATAGGGTTTGCCGTATTTTGCAGTGAACAGATCAGATATCACTTTCAGTTCCTGAAAATTTAATAAAGAAACATTTTTTTTAATCATATAGAAGTTTTTTAAAGAAAGAAGGGTAGCAATGTCTGTACCTATTGTATAATAGTAGATAGTAGTAACAGAGTATTTAACATATTTTCTCAGAGAAATCTAAAATAGAAAGTTACAAATTATGGGCTTTGATTAAAATATACAAGAGTCTTGGATTTCTGATTTAATTACAGCTGTGAACCTATTTTGTGTAACTTCAGTTATCAAGCAGGTACTTGACTATTAAGTCAAACCTATACATGGACCAACAGCTTTATTAGTGCTGTACTAACAGAGTCCATAAGAGTGATTAGTTGAATGGATTAAGGATCTGATAAGGTGGATTTGTTAGCTAATAGTCTTGTATCAAGGGGAAGGTTGTGGGTTCCTCTCTTAGCTTAAAACTGTTGATGAAATTGAAATAACAAAGATTTTACATTTTGCTCAAAACTGTTTTTGGAGAAAATGTAAAAACGTTGTTATTTGGCGTACCTGTATATCAGTGTGCATTCTCGGAGCCACCCATATGAGGCTAGAAATGGCTTCGCTGAGGCCCTCATCCAGTTCTTTCATCTGCGTGATGAGCCCGAACCTCGCGAGGATCAGATCACAGTACATTTCCACTATTTCCATGGCCTCCACCATGTAGTCTTCCCTGTATTGATCGATAGATAAATAGAAAATACTTCGGCAAGTTTATCATGCGCATTTGATGTGCGGGCAGGTTTTTCCACAAGTAGGCCACTGGTGGGCCCTTTTTGCGTGACCCTTGACACATGTTGCTCGAACTTTTTTAGGTTCTATAACACGCCGGTTTCCTCACGATGTTTTTCTTCACCGTTTTGAGAGTACTGACATAGTGCACATAAAGTTTTCGACAGAAAAACTCATTGGTACAGGAGTGGATTTGAACCCACGACCTTCGGATCAGAAGGCAGGGCCACTACCACCAGTGCTCTCAAGTGTGATTAGGGATGACCAAGGTATTTTTGGGAGAACTGTTCGAAATGATGCCCACATCATCATTTTATCATCGGACGGCTCGCCATAGGGAGAGGGCTCATCCACATACCTTGGAGCCGGCATGGTCGCGCACCGTCCGGTTCCAGAGGAACTTCCTCCCGCGCACTCTAAGGTTGTGGAATACTCTTCCTGCCGAGACTTTCCCTATTAATTACAGCATGGGGCTTTTCAAGAAGGACGTTTTAAAATATTTAAAGGGTCAGCAACGCGCGAGTGATGCCTCTGGTGTTGCAAGCGTCCATAGGCTACGGTAACCGCTTTCCATCAGGTGGGCCGTGTGCTTGTTTGCTAACTTTGTTGTATAAAAAAAAAAAAAAAAAAAAAAAAACATTATAAAAAAAATGCTTGATTTCCTTATGTGTAGTAAACACAATTAAAAATGTATTTTGTGCTCTGTGGTCAACTGTGATGACAGACCAATTGCTCAAAATGGCTTCCGGGTCCAAAGCATTCAGATATGATACTAGGAGCCACCTATTTAACGCCCGTGTTCAGAAACAGTGCTTGAGTCTTGAGTCTCTCGTAAAGAGTATTATATTCCTTGGTCTGAGTTGAGCATTATTTCTGCATACAGTACAGGCCTATATGATGAGCAAGACAAACTTGCTCATCTCATTTGATCTGGTGAGATTAGCTAATCTACACCACTTACTTTATTAATACGATCATAATCTAATTCCTGTCACAAGCTATATGCTGATGAATGATTGATGAATCATCGAATGTTGGAATTGCGCAAGTTCAAATTTTTTATCTAACGATGGGTGTGTGGATTAGAGGAACAAGTGCTCACCTGATGATGTGTTCCACGCGAATCTTGGCTCTTTCACTCTTTCCAGCAGCGATATATTCAGCAATTTCCTTACGTGCTTTCTGCGTCAACTCAGTTTTCTTCTTTTCCAATAGTTTTAGTCGATTTATTGCTAAGCGTAAATGGGTTTTCAGCTTAGTATAGTTAGGATTGGAAGAAAACATTTTAGATTGCTATTAATTTCACAGCTGTAAGCGGACGGCACTAACGTAAAAATCACAAATTAATTTGTGTATTTCTGATTTCATCGCTGAACACCAAACAAAACATGACATCATCAAATCAAAATCAACATCCTTCAACGTCAATCAAACAATTTATTTTCAGCTTCTTCTTGTATCACACACACTCCTGCTTGTCTGTCATTTCAACAGAAAATTACGCTAATGTCAAATTATAGGAGGATGAGTTTAACTTTTGAAGTTTCTTAGATTAACTCCTTGCTATCATGCAGCGGTTATAGCGGTTAAAATACCCTTTATATATTTTTTAGCCCAGGGGAATACCTTTACGGATACCCACTATGTCAGACTCTTGCTACTGACTAAACCCCCTGGCGGGTTCCTCTATATTTGCGCTGGGTGGACGAGATCATGGCTTCGTTTCGTTCCACAACCCCGTCAGCGCTTTTCCTTGCGGACTCATCATAAGGAAGGGCTGAAGCCCTTTCCTCGTCATCTGAAGGCAACCTGAACATTAAATAAATAATAATAATAAATAAATAAATATTGTGGAGAATTCACACAACACTACCCAGCCCCAAACTAAGCAGAGCTTGTAATATGGGAACCAGATAGCTGATATAATACTTGAATACATTTTTTTTTGTAAATACATACTTAGAATACAATATAACACCCAGACAGAGAACAAACATTTATGTTCACCACACAAATATTTGTTCTCGGTGGGGATCGAACCCACGACCTACGGCGCAGAAGGCAGAGCTACTACCAACTGAGCTAGAGGCCAGTCAGATTAAGGTAAGATTAAGGAGACATTAAGGTACCTTCCCTCTCTAGACCCTCACAGTGCAGGTAACAGACGATATTTCTTCAGACTGGTGCAATGTTGAAGCAGGGGTCCCCCAGGGTGGTGTGCTTTCACCACTTATGTTCTCCATATTTATAAATACCCTTGTTCCTTCAATATCCTTTTCCTCCTACCACCTGTACGCTGACGATGTTCAGCTGTACACGAGTTTTGAGCCTGACAAAGTACTTCACGGTATTGATTCTTTGAACAGAGATCTCAGTGCTATATTTGATTGGACTCAAAAGTTTGGACTCCTCATAAACCCTAGCAAGACCCAGGTCATGATTGTTGGTGGTGGCTACTACATCTCCAGGCTTAACCTTAGCAGTCTCCCTCCAGTAGAATATGATAGCCATCCACTACAGTTTTGCACTGAAGTCAAAAACTTGGGCCTACACATCACCAGTAACTTATCCTGGGACCGTCACATCGCACAGGTCAGTGGGAGAATGTATGGAAGCATGCATTCTCTTAAGCTGATGAAGACCTTTTTGCCCCAGTCAACCAGGATGGCGTTAGTGAATGCGTTGCTGTTTCCCATACTTGACTATGCTGATGTGTGCTATCCTGATGCTACAGAAGATCAGTTGAACAAGCTCGAACGATTGCAAAATCTCTGCATCCGTTTCATTTATGGTCTACGTAAGTACGACCATGTATCCGCCTATCGCTTGCAACTGAATTGGCTTGAGATAAGAGAGCGTCGGGATGTTCATATGTTGTGTCTTTTGTACAATATTTTAAATAACCCTCTATCTCCCAACTACCTTAAGGAACGCTTCACTCCTTTGCGTGTGATAGATCGCCCTGTTCGGCCTATACGTAATCTGATGTTGTCGACTCCTCAGCATAGTTCATCCCGCTACTCAGATTCTTTCACTAGCACGGCTATCCGGCTCTGGAATGGTATCCCACATCAATGTCGCGAGGCCTCCTCTATTGAAGTCTTCAAATCCAAAATCTTTGCCCACTATCTATCCCTCATGATCGAATCTTATAAACATAAAAATAAATATTTTTTCCCTGCTACTGTGTATGTAAGTGAGTTTATGCTAGGTTAGATTATAAGTATTGCGTATTTTTTAGTTTTAATTTGCTATGCAGGAATTTCCTGATTATGTGTATTAGTCATGATAGTTGTCGTTTAACTGTGTGTCTATTTTTAGTATAGTATTTACATAAGCCCTCATTTTATATGTGCACTACCCAACCTATCTCCCTATTACCCAAAGGTTAGCTGGTAGATAATGCTATCTAGCATTAAGTTCGCCTGTGTACAGTAATTTTTAATTTTGTGCAATAAAGAATTTTCTATCTATCTATCTAACAGACCCCCCGATCTGTTACCTGCGGGAGCGGTCACAATACCCTTGGTTTATCGTCCTTTATCTCAAAATTAGGCATGGAAATTATTGCTATTTTTTTAAAATAACATAGATTTGAGCAAAACATTTACCATTTTTAAATTATGAAAATAAAAATAATGGCTGAATAATGCTGGCCAGCTGAAGGCCCGCCAGAGAAAAAAAAAGCGGGAAGGCGGCAATTCAATCTTGCATTTTCACTAATTTTTCTATCATGTTTTTATTTTGTACTTTCCTTGTACCTACTCGTAATGAAAAGCACAGTGTTTACCTCGGGTGAAAGACTTATCTAGGTCCCTCGAGCTCCATTGGCGCCTTCAATCCTCGGGTAACAATGTGGCGGCGTACCCTCTACCGGGATTAGTTAGAAAATCGAGATTTATACTTTCGAACCACACCCCCCACACGATTAAAAAAAAATCACTCCCCGGATTTTTTTCTAGTTCAGGCTAGTTTAATGTCTCCCCCGATTGGACTAACATTTAACAAATTTATTATATTTTATTTTTTATTTATTTATTTTTCGATTTTTGTATTTGCAAAGATTTATCCTTATCAGCAACAGAATCCATTGGTTCAATAATACAGGGTGTGTTTTTTTTAATCATCCGGGTCTATTTCCTTCAGAAGTAAAATATTTTTGAAAAAAATCGACTGGCCTCTAGCTCAGTTGGCAGTAGCTCTGCCTTCTGCGCCGTAGGTCGTGGGTTCGATCCCCACCGAGAACAAATATTTGTGTGGTGAACATAAATGTTTGTTCTCTGTCTGGGTGTTATATTGTATTCTAAGTATGTATTTACAAAAAAAAAAAAAAAATGTATTCAAGTATTATATTAGCTATCTGGTTCCCATATCACAAGCTCTGCTTAGTTTGGGGCTGGGTAGTGTTGTGTGAATTGTCCAGAATATTTATTTATTTATTTATAAATAAATTTTCAGTTATTGTTTTCTTATAAATCGAGGCCATGACTCCTTTCACGACAATTCTCTAAATTCTTGATGCCACGTTTCCACGCGTGCGTTCAACTCGACATTCAACGTGCACATTCACATTCACGCGCGTGGAAACGGTACGCCCGAGCCCGTAAACGCGCCCGTGAACTTGAATGCCGCGAACCCGGCGAGTGTCGGTTTTTTGATGAATGTGCGGGCACCCGGTGACTGTTTACACGCGCGCGGGCCAAATTGGTGTTGCCAATTATACAGATTTATCTGTATTTATACAGAATTTAGGGTAGTATTACAGATTACAGATTTTACCCTACTTTTATACAGATTTTTGGAATCTGATTTAGTCTATGATAAGATGAACATCTTTAAACATATTATAGGCAAAAAATATTCATTTAGATCCACTTTTGATAATGCTATTAGGATAGTTAATATAGTTACTAAGAATTCACTGTCTGTCCGTCTGACTGTCTGTCTGTCTATCTGTCCGTCTGTCCCCAGATATTTTGATGCTCGGGGAATACCTACTTCGTAATTATTTACATATTGACTGTCAAGGTAATTCATAATTAAAAATACCGTAGAAAATGACACGGTAGTGAAACATTATCGTATACCGTGTTTAAGCCAAAAATACCGTGCATCTATGGTAATTACCGTGTACCTGGTAACACTGGTTGCATGCCGCGCAGCCTGACGCGCAGCTCGCCAGGCTGCACGGCATGCATGTAAACAGCTTGAATGTTCGCCGGCCCGGGACGGGCTGCACGGCACGCATGGAAACATAGCATGAGGTTTTGGACTTGGCCATCACCGCCCTTCTCAAAAAAACAAACTTGTTAAAAATAAACATTTTATTACCCTCACAAATACTTTTATCTCGTTGCGTACCTAGGTATTTTATTTATTCGGGACAACAAACAGTTATACATTGTGTAGGTAATGCAATAAAGTAAAGAAACGAAAACTAATGATTAAAGTAAGTATATCCAACAACGTTATCCACAGCTTACAGATATTAGAAAAAATAGATCTTGTTAAATGTAAATTATAGGCGATCAATTTTTGCTAATTAACTTAAATAATTTGAAAAAATATGTATAAAAACTAAAGAGTAATTATTCTGCCGTTAACAATGTGCCTATTACGGTGTTTAGCACGGAGACAGAGGTATGGTACTTTTAAACAGTTATTTATTTTATTATTTAGGTGTTGGAGTCTACGCTTGAACCACATTTGAGTTTTTCTAATATTGAAATAATTGTGTACACAAATATTGTAAACATGCTGAAACACTGGTTGCCCTGCGCTGCATAAGAATGCGAGACAAGGATAGGTATAGATAGAGATACCGGTAATCTACCCTAGGAAAGAGATATTTCAGACTAATTAATTGTGGTTTAGGTACAATTATATTATTATTATTATTATTATTATGAGCCTACTATGTCCCACTGCTGGGCAAAGGCCTCCCCTAATCCCCTCCACTCTGTGCGGTCCTGTTCTGAGATGTTCCACTGTGTTCTGTGCTTATCGAGCTCGTCTCGCCATCTTGTTCTTGGTCTGCCGCGACGCCTTGGCTCTTGTGGGCACCACTCAGTTGTAATTTTGGCCCAGAGCTCGTTATGCATGCGGCAGACATGGCCAGCCCACTCCCACTTGAGCTTGGCAGCTTTGGTCGCCACATCCACGATTTGCGTTTGTGAACGCAGTACCGTGTTGCGGACTCGGTCGATTCGACGGACGCCCAGAATGCTACGTTCCATCGCACGTTGGCAAACCTTGAGCCTGGACTTTTGGATGTTGGTCAGAGACCAGGTCTGCGCACCATATGTCAGCACGGGGAGGATGCATACGTCCATGAGCTTTCGTTTAAGCGATATGGGGAGCTCACCTTTCATTAAACAATTATTCATAAGACAATTATATATGGTGGTATAATTGTGTTAGTCTAGAATGTGAGCAAAAATTCAAGCGTAGGCTCGAAGACCTAAATAATGTACCAACTAAAGTACCAATCAAATATTTACTAATTCTTAGTTTAAGTAAGTAGCTGTATAATCAGCGACAAAAGTATTCCATAAATAATTTCAGTTTACAGTTTCCCTATCTAGATTAGAAATGGCAACTTTGGCTTGGCTCTAGGCAGATCGTTAAAAAAATTTAGTGAACTAAATATTTGAATTCTACCAACAACTTTTGTTCCTGACTTGGCTGTACTAGTAGTAATAAGTACCAACATAAAAAGATCATATATCAGGTAATTTTCTGCCATACTTAAACATTATCTTAAATAAAAAAATCTTTAAATTTTTCGTCATCACCAATTTTGTGAGTTGGCACTTTATAGTTTGACAATTTTGTGAGTAGGTAAGTCGACAGACAGGTTATACACACACTATTACTTTGTGCGTTTTAAAGAGACCTAAGACAATAAATAGACTGCGTCATACTCATAATTGTAGGTAGACAACCAATCCGTCATTGTAGACAACACAGTTCACAGTTTTTTACAATAATTATAAGTACCTACTTAAGTACTTAACTAAAAAATAATACAGCTGAGATTTAAAACTTATAGGAATTACTCTAAGTACAACACAAACAAACAATTGTTTTATTAGTAATACATTCTACCACAGGTAGATGTTGAGGAAAAAACACTTAAGAGTATGTAAGGTACACAACAGTTTAATCATATAATTATGGATGAGCAATGAAGGCAACAGAATAACAATAAGCTAAGCTCGTTTAGGTATTTGTATTGTCGCATGCAAAATTTGTGATATATTTAGTTATTGTCACGACGTTTTTCTAGTTTATAGATTTAGGGAGTAGGTACGTTTATATACAGATGGACGTCTAACTAGCTACCTACGAAGGTACAATCACTAATAATTTCGTAAAATAAATCAGATCAAAATATTACTGGTATAAAAAACACTTGGTTGTTCAAAGTACCTACCTATTATACTACCAGTGTGAAATACTTATTTTAGATAGGTAGGTACATTAACCTATAGCTACTTAAGGTACCTTTGGCATACATAATGCTAAGGTACCTAGCCATATATTACAAAACTACACATTCAGTCATTTTCTAAATTACTTGAATTAGAAGTTTTAGTATTGGTTTTACAAGTTTCGTAATCATCATGCAGAACCACAGTGGTGGCACTAATGCTCGATGGACTTTGAGAATGCGTCAAATTCGTACGATTACTATCAGCTAAATGTTCAAGTTCATGACTTTCTAAATTTGCCACACCAGAACAGACAGAACTAACGCGTGAGACTGATTTCTTATCCTCCGACGGAGATTCTTTTGAAGAACTTCGGCCGAATACTAAAAGCAGGGAGCAGAGAAAAAATGTAGCGTAAGTCCAACTAACTGCCATAATCAAGGCTAAAAATATTCCGATCTGCGAATATGGAAGCAGATGCGAACGTAAAAGGAATATCCCAGCGAACCCCGTGGTCAAAGCAGCGGCAGCTGTTGGACCCGCTGACGCAGTTAGTGCGTATTTGATTCTAGCCGCTTTATTACCACTAGCGTTGGTGTAGCTCAGGGCATAGTGAAGACTAAAATCAACAGCTAATCCTGCTGAAGTCGATATAGCTACACTTTCTAAAACATTTAATTTCCAGTCACTTAATATTAATATAGCTATAGTAACCGTGGAAGAGAACACCATTGTCGACAGCGCACAAATGCTAACAACGAAACTTTGGGTAGCGGGAATCACGACTATGAAGCCTAAAGTAGCCGATAATAACAAAGCCATTATAGTCCCACTCGCTAATGTCCCCTGCAAATCGTAAAACTGAAGATCAGATAAAAACCATCCAAGTTTCATGCCTTCAGGTGCAGATTCGAGTTCTGTTCGAGTCCATACCTCAACATCTAGGAAAAAGCTATGCATTGCTTTATAAGACATTGAGTAAGGAACAACGCTTTCGAACTCTACAACAATAGCCGAGACCTTTGGTGGAGAAGTGCTCCTAAGAAATTTAGGACCTGCAACACCTGGCATAAAAATTTCGCGAGGAGTTTCATACAACGATTCCGTTGCTTTAATTATACAGAGATCAAATACTTCTTTTTTAAATGGAAACTTTGATGTCTCGCAACATGGAGATCTATTTATTTTATCAAAGCTATCGACGCACTGTCGGCTCATATATTTTTTAAAAGTTTCTATAAAGCAATTTGGTAGAAGAGGGCCTAAAGTTTTTTGATAAAATGTCTGAGATTTCAGTTTTGAACAAAACTCTATCAACCATTGTTGTGAGTTTGGATCTGATATTGAAAATGTATCATCAAAGACTAGATGACCAGTTGAAGCAGGATCCATATGATTTCCATTATCAATGGCCTTAATACCCCAAATCCATCTAAGAGGCATTTTGAAACCAGTGCTAATATCTCTACCAAATCTTTCAAAGAGAAATCTGTCTCTGTAGTGAATGTCATATTGCTCAAAAGGATGGTTTGTTTGAAAGAGTTGAAATTCTCTTGAGTCTGGAAGCTTCAATCCAGGCATATAAAATACTACAACAATACTGCCTATTCCAATACCACCAAATACAATAGCAAAGACTATGTGCAATTTATTGACACAAGTCAAAATAAATCTACTCAATATCACTCTAATATCTTCCCAAAATACACTGATACCTGTATGTAATAATTCTAATAACTTTTTAGGATTTGTACACATTTTGACATTAATAATAAATACTGAAACTGGTAAAATAGTTATCATTAAAATAAAATTGACTAGCACAGCTGTGCCAGCAAATATGCTGAAACAGTTAATGGCTGGAATGTAACTAATATAAGAAGCGAAAAATGCAACAGCAGTCGTTAAAGTCGTAATAAACATGGTTAATACTGAATGTTTCAGAGTTTCCTCCAGGATTTGGACAAGAATAGTCTCACCAGCACTGGATATATTCTTGAGATCAGTCAATTCATTATCTTCACTAATAACATTATCTCTAATCAGTTGCTTGCTAACCATTCTCCACACTTTAACATAGAGAAATGCATCATCAGCACCAATGCCTATAACTACTACAATCACTAGTAGATTCATGAATGGAAAAAAGTTTAAATTGAATACATACACATAAACAAAATAAGCTGTACCAAGAGAGTAAGTAATAGCCAGAAATAACAGAATTGAGAGAGTTATAGATTTTGTATAAATCCAAACACCAACAAACACAAAGATACCGCCTAACCCTATCAACCATGTATCTTGAATTATCCATAAATCAAAAAGAGCATTTTTTAGGCCAAAATCAATAGCTGGTATAACAAGTGAATCATAAGACAAATTGGAACTCTGCAGTTTCATGTAATAAGGTAATACTGTACTACTGCTCGGTAGCGGTAAGAAAAGCATCACACTTTTTACAAAAGTTTGTGATAACTCGGGTGGTGAAAATGCTTCTGAATCTATAAGGTAAAACAATAAATTATAAATAGCATCATACTGAGAGCAGTACTTAGGTACTTTACATTGATTCAACTCGCACGAAGCCATCAGAGTGAAGTTATGGAAATATCCAGCACATTTCTTCATAATAGTAACTGTGTTAGCAACATCTTCTCTGTTCAAATTCTCACATGAATCCTTCTCCGCTATCAATGCTATATAGTTTGGCACACTCCATACAGGACAGCATAGCTCCTCTGACTGTGCTGACCTTTGGCACATCTTATAATATTCATTATCACCAAGTTCTACAAGTTCTGATTGATATTTACATTGCTTTTCAATATTTTCGAATGACAATAATGTTGTATTATCAGTAGTTGTTATAACTAGATGAGCATAGTCTGCTAAGGGCGGTCCACATTTCCCGGAAGCATAGTTGTGGTGGATCCACAAATCAGGTTTTTTTTGCATTTCTATCAGAGACAGCCATTGCTTTCTTGTGTGATTTTTCAGGAATTCTTCATTTTGATCTTCATAATGCCTCACTTTATTACCGAAGCTCCAATGAACATGATTATTGGATATGTTTAGTTCAGAAAAGTTTGTCTGCGTCTTTTCGAAGCCAGTGCTGTTCAGTTTGTTTTTTTTCTTATGATGTCTGTTGTTTTTGGAATGTTTACCACCAGTTCTCGGTCTGCCTTGTCTTGTTCTGTTTAAATATGTTTGATTCATGCGAATTTGGTCTTCAATTTCTTTCGGGTTGACAGCGAGTCGGCGGGAAGGCCTTGTTTCGTCGATGAGGTTTTGCCATGCGAAGAAGCGATGGGCCAAGGTAGTGCCGCGAGTCTCAAACCCGACTATCGGATCGGAGAATGAAGGTAAATCTCTGCATACCAAGGGGATCACAGTAAGAACTGTTGAAATCGCACTCACCGTAAACAGGACAAGGTAGGAGTGGCGAACAAGGATCTTGGCGTAAGCAGACAACATTCTCCTGGCCTAACTACTTCATGATCTACCATAGTAAAGTTAATGTCTCTCATTAGAGGCAAAGCTTGCTTTACACGTTGAAATGACGAAAACAGAACGCGACTCACATTTTAGTACATTTTTAGTTACATTACTTCGGAATCGGAATATCCTCAAACTTCGCTTTTTAAATATTTTGGCCGATCTTATTTTCACGAAAAAAGAAGAAGCAGATTTCTATGGTGTATGTGTGCGTATACGTATGTATATCTACATTTGTGTGCGTAAATCTTATATTTAAACTGTCAAAACTGACATCTCAAACTGTCAAATATCAAGAGGTCAATGTCATGCTTGCTTCTGCTTGCTACTGTTCTATATTTCTTGCTAGGCTATTTCGAGATACGAGCTAATAATTTACGAAATAAAATCCACCGGAATATTAAATAAGACAGAAATGCGATGGCTGCAACAGCATCGGTAATTAATCATCTGCCTTATTATTATCATCTGAAGAGTATTTACCATTACCTACAGCACAGACGACTCCAATACCTCCAGCAGCGTTGGGAACCAACCGCTCATAGTCAACTCCTACGCATAGTTACAACTGGGCAGTCATCAATAATGAGAAGAACATTTAATTCTTCAGGGCTGGACACCTCTGCCGCATGCCAGACCACCTCGTGGGCTTTCATCTTCAGTGGGCTGAAGATGTGTGTCAAACTTAGCGCTAGAAGGTGGTAGACCCGACTTTAGTGGGTGTGTGATGTGTGTTTATAACCCTGCCAAAAGTGTGATAGGTCAGATTGTGAATGAAGAAACTTGCTCTATGTGTGTGATGGAGTAACTACCTACTAAAGATAATCTACAATGTTGTATAAATGTTTTTATAGCGTTAAAGATTTCATTTTAATTATTTTATATTTTCTTTAAGAATTATTATTCTGAATTGATTATTGTTATTATTCTCACACTGATTTATTTTAATTTAACTTATATTTTCTACTTTTTGTTTGAATTTTGTATATTGGTCGCCGATGAAGTATGTGAGCCACTTTTTTACATACCCTATGATCTTATAATTGTACCATACTTCTTGCAAATAAATATATTTCATTTCATTTTATTTGTACCAACTGTCGAACTACTCAGTAGTTACTAAACTACAGATGCAGAGTTATTGGTGAAAGAGACTCATTTCCTGTAGGTTTCATTTGCTCAAACTAGATATAATGTAACTATGCTACTCGGGGATAATTCAGCATTAATGAGGCGAAAGAAATTTATCAGTCCAGTAGTTTTTGAGTTTATTTGTTACAAAATACAAATCTGTATAATAATGATGATGACAATGTTACCTACCTAAGTACCTATAAGTACATACCTACCTATTTGCTGAGAAGTCCCATTATCACACAGAACGCCTACCTATACATACATATGATTAAGTATTATGATTACACGCTCCTCTGAATCCACCATCAGGTAAGCTCGTTGGCAGAGAGCACTGGTGGTCTAGTGGTAGCGGACCCGCCTTCCGATCCTTAGTCGTGGGTTCAAATCCAGTCGTGTACCAATGAGTTTTTCTGTAGAAAAATGTATGTGCACTATGCCAGTAAAACATCGTGAGGAAACCGGGGTGTTGTAGAACCTACAAAAGTTCGAGCAACTCGTTCGTGTCAAGCGCCACGCAATAAGGGCCCACTAGAGGCCTTGCGGAAACCAGCCCGCACATCAAGTGTGGATGATGAATTTGCCGCAGCTCGTTGGCATCAGTGCCTTGTCTACCTTATTCATAATAGGTAGGTACCTAAATAAGGTAGGCCTAATGATGATGATGATGATGAAAAGGTACCTCTATGTAGGTAGACAAGTCTATCTACCTATTTGCTGAGAAGTCCCATTTTACACACAGAACTCCTACCTACCTAAGAGCTGGTAATCATTTTAAACATAGGTATTCAGCTTCTGAATCCACCATCAGGTAAGCTCGTTTGCATCAGTGCCCACCTTACTCATAATACCTAACTAAATGCAGTAGATCTACAAAATCATGTAGGTAAATAAAACAAACATTCCACAGGATGGATGTTAGCAATGGCCTACTACGCGGGCAAAGCCTGCCGCGGGCGACCGCTAGTTCATAAAATCTACAGTCACGAAAAACGCCTTGGGATGCTTGCTACTAACTATTATCTATTCTGTGAACCGTCACAGAATAGATAATAGTTAGTAGCAAGCACCCCGTGTCATAGTAACTACTAGCGTATCTGTAATATCTATTCTGTGAACCGTCACAGAATAGATAATAGTTAGTAGCAAGCACCCCGTGTCATAGTAACTACTAGCGTATCTGTAATTCGGAAATATCTTAGATTCACGAAATCTAACATCATCATCACCCTATCCCGAACCTTATCCCATACTAACTATCCTTTATTCCATGTCGTGAGAAACACCGCTTTTTTTTTTACATGCTAGTTGCATTCGGTAAAAGCCAAGGCAGGAGAAGATTTGACTTCCTTAAAAAAAATGTTTGCTAGTGTGTATCATCAACTTATTATTAAAAAATGATGAAAGCTTTAATTAAAAATCGGTGTTATTATGAATGCAGTAAGATTTAACTTAAATAAGCTTACAGATTAAGAATAAAGAAAGAAGATGAAGAAAGATAGTGGAATATTACAGAAAACTTTAACCCAGAAAGCTCAAATTAAAATTAAAAAAAAGTTTTGATAAACATGCCGTGGTGAATATTGCGTAAATAGAGCGCCGAAATATTTTGATTGCTTTGAAGTTTGCTTGCTATTTGACATTGGCAGTGACAGAGTTTTCTTTTATCTTTTCGCTTCTTTCGAAGCAGGCTATAGTACTAAGACCATACTACCTAGTCTTACGTTTTGTTTTTTCCCTTGAGTTCTTGGATTCCTCCAAGCTTGAGTTGGTTTTGTTTTGAATGAACAAAAGAATGAAATGGGATGGAAAATAAAACCATGTCTTCACAAAAAACTAAAAACCCGAATGCTTGGTTGGCTAGAGTGGGGTTTTGCTTGATCGGTTGAGGTGAAGTTGCTGACTGCACCATGGAACACTTAAGAAGTTATGAGGGCGTGCCCACGCGCCAAACGCGCCAGCGCCATAGCGCCATTCATTATTGTCCGGTAACGCTATAAGAATCGTCAGACGATCACCAGCATTAAGTCCATGGGAAAAAACCATAGCGCCATCCAAGTTATAAAGCTAAAGCTATCGCGCGCGAAGAATCGCATGGAGTGGAGTGGAGTTGCGTGTGGAGCAAATGTAAAAAACCTATTATTAATTTGTACATGGCAATAATTTTATTGTCTCTGACTGACATCTTGTGATCACAAGACCTCTTCGTTTTGAGTTTTCTTGTCAAGGCGAAAATTGGGCGAAAAAAGGCCGTCCCCTTCGGGATAAACGGGTAAAACAGCACCAATTTGCTCAACCAAATATCTCAAGATGAGATACTTCCTCAGTTACCTGTTTGTGCTCCTGCTGTCGCTCGTCATCCCGATTTTCTCGCTGTACTACTTGCTGAACGGGAAGGGTGAGCAGATAAGTTTCGGATGGTTCCTCGAGAATACGTCCCCCTACATGTGGGGTACGCTGGGCATTGCCTTCTCCGTATCGCTGTCCGTGGTGGGCGCCGCCATGGGGATCCACACGACGGGCACGAGCATAGTCGGTGGAGGTGTCAAAGCGCCCAGAATCAAGACCAAGAATCTGATCTCCGTCATTTTCTGTGAAGCTGTCGCTATCTACGGACTTATCACCGCCATCGTGCTATCGGGTATGCTGGAAGTGTACAGGGAGCCGCTAGTCGACCTTGCCATCAAGCAGCAGAACTGGATGGCGGGATACGTGATGTTTGGAGCGGGGCTCGCCGTGGGCCTGGTGAACCTGTTCTGTGGCATCGCCGTCGGCATCGTGGGCTCTGGCGCCGCTCTGGCTGACGCAGCCAATGCAGCCCTCTTCGTCAAAATCCTGATTGTTGAGATTTTCGGATCTGCCATCGGTCTGTTTGGGCTAATTGTTGGAATCTACATGACATCAAAGGTCAAGATGGGCAACCAGTAACTTAAGAAAACACAAAACTTGAATTTAAGTGTAAGTATTTTTAGATTTTTGCTTTAGTTTTACTTTGACAGCATTTTATAAATATCTGGTTGTAAAAGGTGATGTGTAATGTATTATTTTTAATTGCTGATTGTTGAGTGTTTGTGGTAGGTATTTTCTACATGCTATACTATTTTCTAAGTTCTCTGTATTCTCAAATTTGCACTAAACCTTCACTGTAAAAATAAATAAGGTAACAGCGATATACCGCACCTCCTTTTGTACTCATTATTTTGAATAATTTCTGCATTAATTTCTTCTTTGTGTACAATTAAGAGGTAATCTATCTATCTAAAAGCTGTTTATTGTAAAGTTTGTGATGTTTGAAATAATAATGAATCTAAAATAGTGTTTTGGTTTTATTTCAGTGTACTACAGCACTGGATTCCAGCTTAACTTGACACAATAACTCAAAAGTCCAGTGTATGAATGAAACCTAATATCGCAGGAGTGTGTAAGCTTCAAGATTATCTACGGCATTGTTGGTCTTGTGAATATTTATATCGCCTACATCTTTGTTGACCTATCTAATGTGTAAAATTATAATTTAGCCTTAGTGTTATGAACAGGTATCTGGTCTTAGCACTGGCTTTTATTCTACTTAACTGCCTAACATCTTGAGGCCCAAACTTATACTGGGCTTCTTCGGCATAGTGCTAAGGTTGCAGATACATGCACAGGTTTGAATTGTATTGGAGTGTTTTTGACATCTTTTTAACCATTAGAGATTGTGTTGTATTGAAACCGTTATTACAGTATCCTTCTAATTAGTTGACTGGATACAAATCGAACAAGAAATAATAATTAGGTACAGTTGCTGGCACTGAAATGGTTACAATTAATTATTTTAAAAATCATGTACGCTTTTGTTGATTCTGCCTTCATACTGTTGTATTTATGTTTTCCAGAAATACAAAAAAATGTAATGAACCATTTACAACATGGGGACACAAAAGGGGTTACACAGTAGTCTAATAACCATCTTATTGCAAAGACTGTACCTATGTTAATTTTGTCATAACTTTTAAATATCTTTCTTGACATTTTATATCTAGGCATGTTCATAAAGGCTTTAACATTCCATGAACCTAACTCAAGTTTGTAAGAACTTAGATTGGTTTGTCTCATGAGTCGCATTATATCCTGTACATAGGTAGTTGCAAACTTAGTAAAAATGTGTCAAAGACAAAAAATATAAATATTCTTGAATTCCTCCATCTTTCAATAGCATTTTGTAATGTAAATCAATTCATATTTTTTATAAAAACTTGAAACTGGCAGTCATAAGCATGGACCTCAAATTTTGGTAGCATTTAATGGTTCCATAATAAAGTTTCTGTAGAATAATTTCATGCTCCCTTAAAAGTTTTGAAGACTGGGCTGTGGCTGCTAGTATTCGAGATGTATAAACCAATTTTAATTATAAACCGAGTGAAAAATATTTCCTTCTATTACAAAATACTAAATTATTTATATATTTTTATTTATTTCAAATGTAAATCGACTTCCAATTTGTAAATATTTTTTTGCTTTCTTGTAATTTATTATACCTGTAAATTCGTCTTAAACTCAAAATATAGGTGTTGAAGTTAATGCCATAGTTTGTTAATATCAAAGTTGATTAACTAATTAATCATGAGAAATATCTATTAGGCACAATGTGCAATTGGATCAAAACGATTTATGAAAGTATTATATCAGTCATTATGTACTGTTTGCTGATGTAACTATAAGTTAAATATACTTTTAATTGTGCAAATGTAGATATTACGTATGTTGATGAATAAATAGATAAAAGTTATGTTTTTATTCATTGAAGCAATTTGAATCTAGCGGGATAGAGGACAGAATTATTTAAGATCAAAATACCTTGGCCTTGATTGAAAAGGCATGATATGACACGTGATAAGCAAATATTAGTCTGAGATAATGCCATGCGAAAAAATTGCGCATTTTAGGTGATAATAAGTAGGTACTTCGTACCCAAGGAGTAGGTACTATGAACAACTGGATATTCAGGAGTAACCTATCATAGACTGTGTGCGTCACTTGGAATACTTACTATTAAATAAAACAAGAAGTCAGCAATAAAATAGTTTATTTCGTTAAAACAATTCAAGTTTTTGTTTTTTGCACTAATTACTGTTTCTTGCAGATTACTAACAATTTCAGGCTAAAAAGCTAAATTCATTTTCTAACAAATAGGTGTACCTAAAGCCTTAAATTGAGCAGGTTGCAAAATTTATTTTTGTACGACAAAATGCATGAAACTTCAAAAACTAGAAAAGTTACTATAGCGCTAGTCTTTTTACCTACTAAGTATAATAATCTGCTAGAACAGGGCCTCCTATGACTTACAAACTTTAATTATGGCAAACTGACACTAAAAAATACTTATATAAAGCTTTTATTTAGTATTCTACAAAACATTTTTTTAAATATTGTAAAAATATGTTATTTACAAAATAGGTGGATTCTTCGTTAAAACGCTCAAAACGCACACTCACACACTCACTGTACACATTCCGAATTGCAGTTAAATAGATCAATCAGATATTATTTTATTATACCTAATGAGATTCCATAAATCAGTACAATGTACAATCTATTTTATTTACCTAGGTACCTACATGCAAAATATTTTTATTGTACATTAAAAATATTTATTGATTTCTACTAAAATGTTGGTTATGGCAACACTTTACCTAAAAAATTGTGTAAGGCACCTACGTACCTAGATAGGTATACAGCCGCCTGGACTTCTTCTTTCGTGTCGATGTTACAGTTTTTTAAGCCACTTCAACCAGAAGGTGGCTACATCCACCAGCTAGCCAAAAAAGCCAGAAAATCTACACTTTTTTTTTTATTAACCTTTCATCACATCACGTCCATATTTATCATGTTATTAGGGACGTGACGTGAAAGTAACTTCACCTTCCTATTAGCACAAATTAAGGTTACTACTATTTTGTGCATAGAAGCAAGATATTATTGTGTTTTTAAATCTCTTGTATATAATTTAAAATTTTATATTATGAGTAGGTACCTAGGTACCTTACCTACATTTAACCATCGTTTTGTAACATTTTACTTGGAATGTACTAATACATTTTAATTGGAATGTACCTATTTACCTACCTGTATTGAATAATAATATATACATGTGTATTGCATACCTATGTTATAAGACAATTTATAAATAGTACTCACCGAACTTTTCTATTAGACATTGAGGACCTATATTTACACCTGACTTTGGATTCTACTTCTACTCACTAAGTAATTCTTCCATTCCATGAAATTTTCAGAACACTCAGATCAAAAACTAAGTTTAAAACCAGCGAAGACTGATACAGTAAAGGAAACGATAAAAGTAGACTACTAACCAAAACATTTTCATCTACTTTTGTAGTTAACTGTACTGTAGGTACATACTTATACAAAGAGGAAAGTATAGCTTTTCATTCTATGACCCGTGTGTTACGCCGCGTCAGAAGCATAACGGTCCAAGTTACAAGAAACTAACGAACCACTCTGTTGTACAGTCTGCTACACTTAGATGTACCTACTTAGATCTACACAAGTCGTACTTTTCTTAATAAGGTGTTTACTTATTTATGAAAATTCATGTAATTTAAATACCAATTTGAAAGTTTTGAAATGCTTGCATCTTAGTGCAGCCTACTGTACCATTATAACACTAGCTAGAATATAGCTAAATTAAACGCTAAACTATGGCAGTGGGTACTGATTGAATACAGTCTTTGCAGAAATTAACATTAAATTAAATTATCTTAAGTTAAGTTTAAATTAAAATCAGTTGAGATACATTGGAAATCTTGTACTAAGTAAATTGATGTCATACTCTTGTTTCTGCGTCGTCTTCTTCAGTAGTAGATTTCCTAGAACAGAAAATAGAGAATTTTAATCGGCGCTCTTATATTTACGCAATATTCATCACGGCATGTTTAACAAAACTTTTTTTTAATTTTTGATTGTACTTTCTGGGTTAAAGTTTTCTGTAATATTCCACTATCTTTCTTCATCTTCTTTCTTTATTCTTTCTTTGTAAGCTTAATTACGTTTAATCTCACTGCATTTATCTATCATCGAATTTCAATTAAAGCTTTCATCATTTTATAATAATAAGTTGATGATACACACTAGCAAACATTTAGCAAACATTTTTTTTTACGGAAGTCAAATCTTCTCCTACCTTGGCATCTACCGGATGCAATTAGGTAAAAAAATAAAAAATGGGCGGTTCTTACGACAGGGATAGGGTGATGATGATGTTAGATTTCGTGACTCTAAGATATTTTCGAATTACAGATACGCTAGTAGTTACTATGATGACACGGTAACGTCACAGAATAGATAATAGTTAGTATCAAGCATCTTACGGCGTTTTTCGTGACTGTACTATACAATACTATACATACCTATTATAGATTTTATGAACTAGCGGCCGCCCGCGGCAGGTTTTGCCCGCTTAGTAGTGGTCATTGCTAACATCCATCCTGTGGAATGTTTGTTTTATTTACCTACATGATTTTGTAGATCTACTGCATAATTAGTTAGGTATTATGAATAAGGTAGGCAAGGCACTGAGGGCTGGTTTCCGCAAGGCTTCTAGTGGGCCCTTTTTGCGTGGCGCTTGACACCAACGTGTTGCTCGAACTTTCACGCCGGTTTCCTCACGATGTTTTACTGGCATAGTGCACACACATTTTTCTACAGAAAAACTACTTGGTACACGAGTACACGACTGGATTTGAACCCACGACCTTAGGCGGATCGGACGGCGGGTCCGCTACGTCTAGACCACCAGTGCTCTCTGCCAACGAGCTTACCTGATGGTGGATTCAGAGGAGCTGGTAATCATTATAATCATATAATGTAGGTAGGCATTCTGTGTGAAAATGGGACTTCTCAGCAAATAGGTAATTATAGGTACCTAGGTAGGTAACTTATCATCATCATTATTATTATTATTACAAGCCTGTTGTGTCCCACTGCAGGGCAAACACCTCTTTTCCTTCTCTCCATTCATCTCTTGTTTGGGCTACTGTGGATCATCATCATTATTATAAATTGTACAGATTTGTATTTTTGTAATGAATAAACTCAAAAACTACTGGACTGATAAATTTATTCTGCCACTATAACCTCCTAAGACCTCGGGTACATTATAATGTACATATTTAATTACTTTCATCAGTCCCATTACAACATCTGTCTCTGTATTTAGTGAGACCCGCTGTACATTTTCCTGTACATAACATTCAAACAACTCGGGGGCTTTTTGATTTTTCGCGGGCTTGAGTTTAGACAGTTGACGTATGTGAGTGATGTTTTTTGTCTGTGGTTTTCAATATTACCAACCGTTTGACACCACCTGTCACGCACACGAGTAGACGTGGAAAAAGATGGCGCCGCCCGGCCGCGCTGGTTAGTTTTTATCGTAATTTATCAAAATTATCATGATAGATATTACATCAAACTAATATACGTTTCATTGAGCAATAATCAATTTATTCGATTTTTAAAATATCTACTCGAATTTCACTTTTCTAACCTACTTTATTTCGCATGGAATAATTATGTACATATTTCTGCACTTTGGGTCTGAAGATCATTTCTTCGTCCCACAATTTTAGTACATTTTTATGTACTTTGGGACTCAAAGTTACTTTTTTCCGTACAGTATTTGTACATATTTTTGCACTTTGGGTCTCTAGAGGGGCGCTTCCAGCTTGAACGCGTAGAGCCTCGATGGTTGGTAATCATTTCACTATTATCCACAGATCTCGCAGAAGAGCAAATCAGTCACATACTTGAGAATTCTGATTATGAAGGGGACGATTTTTATTTGTTAAGTTTACTGTTTTTTTTTTGCAAATAGAAGTGCAGTTTTTAAGTTTTTTTGTATCTAACGCGCCAAATGGCTGAATACGCAATTGTTAGTTGAAACTAAGATGTAACTAATTTGTGTGTAACGTTTCTAATATACTATAATAACAATAAATAATGAATATAAGTTTAATTTAATTTCTATATTTCTTGTTTTATTTACTAAACTAAACAATCGAATAGGTAAATGCTAAGACCCAATGTACATTTTTATGTACTAATTAAAAATACATTTTACAACTATAGGTGTATTCCAAACATTCAAAATTAACCTAAACAAAATAAATTTTCATGTCAAAAACTCAAAAAATACAAAAATAAAGTATTCATAACCTTGGGTCTGACAACGAATTTTTAATTTGTACATTTTTCTGTACAGAATGTACAAATGAGTACTTAAAAAATATAGTTCCGGGTCTTAGGAGGATAATGCTGAATTATCCCTGAATAACATTATACCTAGTTCAATCAAATTAAACCTACAGGATATGAGTCTCTTTCACCAATAACTCTGCATCTGTACTGTAGTTTAGTAACTACTGAGTAGTTCAACAGGTGGTACAAATGAAATGAAATGAAATATATTTATTTACAAGAAGTATGGTACAATTATTAGATCCCAGCTTCCTCATCCCCTTTTTGAAGGCGAAATAGCATTTAAGCTGAGTGAGGACCATTTTGGCTCATAAACAAATACTTATAAGTATACCTAATTGGATACTGTCGGCACCCTTTTCAGCAATAGAACTAGGATTATGTGTGTACCTATTTCTTTCTATGTGTTTCTGTACCTATGTGTTCTATGTTTTATTTTCTCTTATGATTTCTTGTGTAGCGGTACCTTTACTCAATGTTCTTCTCTTTCTGTAGTTTTATTTTCTTTAGTTGTGTTTTTTGAGCCAAATAAAAAAATTAATAACAATAATCAATTCAGAATAATAATTCTTTAAGAAAATGGAATATAATTTATATGAAATCTTTAACGCTATAAAAACATTGATACAACATTGTAGATATCTTTAGTAGGTAGTTACTTCATCACACACATTTATCTAGTTACTTCATTCACAATCTGACTTCACACACTTTTGGCAGGGTTTTAAACACACATCACAGACCCACTAAAGTCTGGTCTACCACTTTCTTGCGCTAAGTTTGACACATATCTTCAGCCCACTGAAGATGAAAGCCCACGAGGTGGCTGGCAGAGGTGTCCAGCCCTGAAGAATTAAAAGTTCTTCTCATTAGTGATGACTGCCCAGTTCTAACTATGCGTAGGAGTTGCAAGGAGCGGTTGGTTCCCACCGCTGCTGGAGGCGTTGGAGTCGTCTGTGTTGTAGGAAATGGTAAATACTCTTCAAATGATAATAATAAGACAGATCATTAATTACTGATGCTGTTCCAGCCATCGCATTTCTGTCCTATTTAATATTCCGGATGATTTTAGTAGCTCGTATCTCGAAATAGCAGATATAGAACAGTAGCAAGCAGAAGCAAGCATGACATTGACCTCTTGACATTTGACAGTTGAGATGTCAGCTTTGACAGTTGAAATATAAGATTTACGCACACAAATGTAGATATACATACTTATACGCACACATAAACCATAGAAATCTGCTTCTTCTTTTTTCGTGAAAATAAGATCGGCCAATTTTAATAACGCTATAATATTTTCTAAAACGCTACTAGCGCTACCAAGCGCATCTTGTAAAAACAACAGTTTGGACCGTGTGAAACTAGATGGCGTTAGTAAGTACATTTAGGAAACAGATGATTTAGATAAAAATGTTATGTAGATAGGTTCAATAGTAATTGTAGCTAGAGGTCAAGGGAGTAGCAGAAGTAGTTCCTTTTGCCAAACACAAAATAAAAACAAAAGTTACAACAGAGGTGTAAAAATAACTTTCATTCGGCATTTTAGCTTTACTTGAACAGAGATTTCACACGAACGAATACAAGTTGAAGCTGACAAACGGATAAATAACTACTACTGATCATCCATAATAATTAATGGATCAAACTCAGTGACCCATTCTTACTATAGTGATGACGGATTTGATTTGAAACACATGAAAGAAGTGTAATCGATATTTAAAGAAATTATACACATTTGCTCGCGTTCGTTCGTTCGTCAACACTAATTAATACAAACAATTATGCATACCTCTTCTCTAATGGTTGATGATGATGGTAAGTCAGCGACACCGCACCGGTTAGCAAAGCAAAAGATGATTACAATGAGTGTTTCTCATACAACCGCCACCATCTATAGACAATTATTGAGGAAATGAGGGAATAAATGTAGCCTAAATGCTTTGAGAAGTCAATTTGAAACTTTGCTTAGTTTTGGGTTAGCGCTACCTAGGTGGCGCTCTAAAAAATGTCGTACAATATTTATATATGATTTACAAGGAAATAAAATTACTTATACATTTAAGTAGTACTTAGTATTTTTAAGCGTAAGGTTTCAAATGCAAAAAAAAACTTCTCATAACATTTATTTAAAATCAACCACCAAACAGAATATCATAAAAGTATTCTAAACAAAACGGAATTTTAAAACAAGTTTTCTTGATTGGATAATAATCACAAAATATAGAAGTGGCATGCAAAAACATTCACCAATATAAAAATTAAGAAAGTATAACATAATTTAATTATGATTAATCACTTGTAAACTTACTCGCTTGTTTCTCCCATGCTTGCTAGTGGCGCCCCCATTTGTTGTTGCGCTTCACCTATTAAAACAATATTAATAATTATTCCAACTATTCCATTCCAATTCCATTTCTTGACAGGCATCAGGGATGTGGGAGACAAGACGGCCACGGTAACTCCTAGCTATAATCAATGACATGCCAGTAGGTAAGTTGAGAGGTTATGTATGGTTGCAATTTTGAACCAAGAAAAGCTTCCATGTTTGATTTGCGTTTCTGCCTCTCCGTTTTTTCCAATTCCATATAACCCTAATTATCTATCCCTACTGGTAGGGAAGAACGGATTTTTTCCACTAATTGGTAGTAGGGGGTACTTTTCCACTTACATCCACTATAATAATAATCATTCAGGGAAATATTGTCCTAAAATATAACTTTTGAAACTATCATAGTTTTTAACACTATTTTTATGAAACAACGGGATATTTACCATGTTTTTTTTTTGAGTTTTTTGTTTTGATGAACTGAGTTCATCCGTGATCATGGTGCATGCAACTGTGCCGAAATATGGGAAGTCAACTAATAAAAATAAAAAAATCATGGTAAATATCCCGTTGTTTCATAAAATATTGTCCCAACAGTTACAAATAGGCAAATAGTGCAAAAAAACAAGCTATAATAACCGGTGTTACCTGCGTGCCTGGCTTCACTAATACGGGTTTGGGGTGAGTGCCGCCCTCGCGTATTCGAATGATCTTCCTCGGCTAAAGCAAGCAAAATAAAATGTAAGCCTATACACAAAGCATGGGGTAACGAAATAATAAATTAAAGCACACTCGATTGCACACAATACTTGACGGTTGGATATTCACGCTAAGAGTTGATACGATAAAGGAAAAGAATGTGACAGCTCCTAGGACCAACGCGGAGCTCATAGGAGCAACCGTTGACCTACCTACAGTTTGTGCGTCACCGAAAGCCTTGTGCTGAAAACCAGCGCTGAGAACTCGTTCTCAGTCCATGCTGAGCTCAGGGCTTTTTATACAGACCGTACATGGCAGCATTTCACACACACACACACACACCCACCAGAACTCTGCGTATTGTTTAACACTGTATTTTTAGGGTTCCGTAGCCAAATGGCAAAAACGGAACCCTTATAGATTCGTCATGTCTGTCTGTCTGTCTGTCTGTCTGTCTGTCTGTCTGTCCGTCCGTATGTCACAGCCATTTTTCTCCGAAACCGTAAGAGCTAGACTGATGAAACTTGGCGAGTAGATGTATTCTGTGAACCGCATTAAGTTTTTTACATAAAAATAAAAAATAAACTATAAATTTTGGGGGTCCCAATACTTGAAACTGAAACTCAAAAATTTTTTTTTCATCGGTTTTTGTAGTTCGTCGTGCTACGGAACCCTTCATGGGCGAGTCCGACTCGCACTTGGCTGCTTTTTTTATTTACTTTTTTATTGTTAGTTTTATGTCTTGTCGTGTACAGTTTGTATAAATAAACAATTTTCTTTCTTTTTCTTTTCTTTCGTTGACTAATGAACCAATAGTGCACGAGTATTGGTTCATTAATGACACGTCAATTCAAGATTTAACTTTTATTCTTTATACAACTGAGCTGCTGGAACAAGCATGGCCCACCTGATGTTAAATGGTAACCATCGCCTATACAAAAGCAATGCCTCGCAGGTTACGCAAGTTAGGAACGTGCCTTGCGTTCATTCACTGAGGCATTACAGATGTTATGCCTCATGTGCTAATAATCCGAAACACAGCTAGGCTAATGTATGCTGTATTATTTTTTTATTCCAATTTAAGTACCTATTCGTTTTAGTTTCTTGCAGATAACTTGGTATAATTTGATAGTCATTTACATAATTGAATACAGGAGGAATAGTTGTGATAAGGGGGAAGACTACCACACATTACGGGTCACCAGTATATAAGGATTAGCACTACAACTACAACACAAATAAGGGTCACCAAATTGTACCTGTGTATGGGAACAGGTATTTATCGTGATGCTTTTCGGACCCCTCTGACATTCGGTCATTGTACTCTGCTCCGTAATGACCTTCCATTTTCCTCTGGTAGTCATTCTTCAGCATAGTCGCTATTCCCGAATCCCGGAAGTCTCTGGGGGGGTAACCATCATGTTCCCTCGTGGTGACCCCCTCGCGAAAATCCCTAGATCCATACACGTTTGTATCGTTGAGGTATTTAGTAGGACTGTAGCCGTAGTCGGAAGTTCGACTTGAGAGGTAGTTTTTGGAGCCGTAAGGGTTTCCGGGCAGTCGGTACATTGTGGGGGAAATAGGGTAGTTGGGGTCGTAAGGTATCTGTTTTTCTGTATCGGTGGGTAGGACGCCGTACATCAACTCGTCTTCCATTACTCCGTATCTGTAGAGTTTAAATTTAGCATAAATAAATTGTTTCATAAATTTTTACTTTGATATAGGTACCTAATATAATGTAGTACGAAATTTAATATATTGATGTTTAATTTCATAGTCACATTCAACCCAAAGCTCTCGGTTTCAACTCAGTTCAATTCTAATCTCATTTATTGAGATGACGGCGTGATCCTACCGGCTGCGCCAAATCAAATTACTTTAAAGAAAAAGGCAGCCAGCCGTCTTACTACGAAACTAAGTGTAAACAATCAAGCAATGAGTTCTGAATCATTCTTCCTGGAAGTATGTACGGGAGGCCTATGTCCAGATGACTTCTTCAGGCTGATGCCGACTAACCTGCTGTCTAATGTCATTATGATAAAAAAAAAATAAAGGTTTTAACCTGTTATCTAAAGGCAATCTGGAAGCGTCCACACTAGCCACATACGTGTCATGCACGTTCTCCAAGATGGAGGGTTTCATGCGATGCCTCAGATGGTACACATCAGAGGTGAGGTCAGGGTTCGGCAGAGGGTTGGGCGATGGTGACGCCATGCCAGTGATATGGCCTTCGTTGTCGGACCCTGTCTCTTGCGACCATCGTCCCATTTCTTGACGATTTGATTCTGGAATACAAATTGTGATTATTGTTTTTTAGGCAAGTGGCGGTACAAGCCAACTGATCAATCAATCAATCAAAATAGTCTTTATTCAGTTCAATTACAAGAATCACTTTGAAACGTCTTAAAGCTAGGTGAGTCTAGGTACCAGTTCCATGTTAAGCGAAAACATGCCCTAACTCGCCAAAGACCCCGCTTAAGGGGGGGACTTACAAAAACCAACGGTTTTTGGGTACCATTTATGGAACCAGGAATAATAACTGTAGATTTAACATGGTATAAAATTAAAGAGGATATGTTCATCTATAGTGATAGCCAATAAAAAATGGGTAGTCCTATACAACATTTTCACATGAATACGTTTTTACCATAGCAAAAATCGCTAAAAATGGGGTCTGGATAGGTACATAAATAGCTAAACCCGCTGAATACTATAACGTGAAAATAGAACGAAACTGTGGCATACAAAGGCTTCTATTCGTCTTCGTTATTATTTTGTACCCAAATAAATTACTTTGAAAGAATAGACAATTTTAAAACGCACTATAATTTCTCCATACATTTTTCCAAGGGTAGGTAGATAGTAGGTAGACTTCATTACATTTCGTTCGCCATTCCGCGCTCAGACGCGGTCCTGGAAGGACGCGTGTCACACATTTTTGCAAATAATTAGGATGAATACGACAAGGTTCTAAAGAAAGCACTGCGGCGCCTGCTTGAAGAACCTTGTCGTTCTCATCAGTACACAAGATGCGCCGTGCGTGTGTGTACTGTGCCTGGATAAAGTTGATACTTTCGTGGACCATAATAAATGTCATCATTATCAGCCAGAAGTAGTCATGGAACGAACCTTCAAATACGTCATGGCATTGGCTGGGAAAGGAAAATGAAAATGTTTTTACATTGATTATGTATAGAAATTTACATTTTTTTCCTGGAAATGTATAGGGGAGGCCTATGTACAGCAGTGAACTTCTGATATGATGAGGATGATATTACCAAGCGGTCAAATTTAAAACAGCCAATTAAAGGTTTCAAGACCTGCATTTTAAATTGACGGTTGTCAAACTTAAAATGGTCATATTTCGAAAGCTATTCGTCCTGGACTCCTCGTTTCAATCCCAAATGATAGGTATGACCAAGACCTTCATTTATGACAGCTGTCAAACTTGAAACGGTCATATCTCGGAAACTACTCGTCCCGGTCTTCTCGTTCTAATCCCAAATGATAGGTATGACCAAGACCTGCCTTTTTAATGACAGCTGTCAAACTTGAAATGGTCATATCTCAAAAACTACTCGTCCTGGACTCCTCGTTCCAATAACAAATGATAGGTATGACCAAGACCTTCATTTTTAATGACAGCTGTCAAACTTAAAATGGTCATATTATTATCTCGGAAACTACTCGTCCCGGACTTCTTGTTCTAATTCCAAATGATAGGTATGACCAAAACCTGCATTTTTAATGACAGCTGTCAAACTTGAAACGGTCATAACTCGAAAACCACTCGTCCTGGACTCCTCGTTCCAATCCCAAATGATAGGTATGACCAAGACCTTCATTTTTAATGACGGTTGTCAAACTTAAAATGATCATATCTCGGAAACTACTCGTCCCGGACTTTTCGTTCTAATCCCAAATGATAGGTATGACCAAAACCTGCATTTTTAATGACAGCTGTCAAACTTGAAACGGTCATATCTTGGAAACTACTCGTCCTGGACTCCTCGTTCCAATCCCAAATGATAGGTATGACCAAGACCTGCATTTTTTATGACAGCTGTCAAACTGAAAATGGTCATTTATTTCGAAAACTTATAGCGCTTCGGGATTTAGAAAAGACGTTAAACGTTAATATTCAAGAATGTTGATTACACATTGACAAAGAATTTCCATTTCTGGGAGCTACTCCGGATGGCAAATGCATACATGGCATTGTGGAAGTGAAATGCCTATCATCAGCTTACAATTTAGAGCCCGAAGAAGCAACAGAAGAAAATTGACTTTTGGTTGTATAAATCTGATGTTTACACAGTGAATAAAAAAAGCAAGTGGTACTACCAGATTCAGGGCCAATTACGAGTTACTGACAAAAATATGTGTGTATTTGCCGTTTGGACTGGAGACGGCAAAATTAAATATGAATTCGTAAAAAGAGACGACCGGTTCTGGAAAGAAAACATGGAAGGGCATTTAGTAAAATTCTACAATAACTGTTTGCTTCTAGAACTTGTTGACCCTCGTTATGCAAGGTCAATGGATCTTAGAGATCATAGCTCACACACAAGCTAAACAATATTAACAGAAAAAATGCAAATAGCAAGGCGTAATAATTATATTTAGGACTAGTGGCTGCCAGCAGCTTCGACCGCGTGGTAGTTATGATTAACCCGTTCCTGTCATTTTTTTGGGATAAAAAGTAACCTTTATTCCAATCCAGGTTATTAACTGTATTCATTTCAAATTTCATCCAAATCGGTCCAGTAGTTTTTACGTGAAAGAGTAACAAACATCCATCCATACTTACAAACTTTCGTGTTTATTATATATATTTATATATATATATATATATACAGGGTTATTCATTATTAGCTGCAAATGCTCAGGAATTAGGTTCAACAAACAAAATAAAAAATATATATGCAATTTTTTTTTTTTTATTTTGATTCAAGTTTTTGTATCAAAATTTTATTTTTATTATTTTTTTTACGGCTATTGCATAATGATTGCCATGGAGAACAGGACGATGACCCACCCAGGCGGTGACTGAACGCAGAGTATCGCTCACGGCGCGCGGGCGCGGATCAGAGGTCAAAATAAGTCAGGCGCCAATGATTCCTTTATCGATTTTCTCGGGATTTTCATAACAAAACTTAAAAAAAATCATTTCATAAATATTTTTTATTTTATTTGTTGAACCTAATTCCTGAGTATTTGCAGCTAATAATGAATAACCCTGTATATATAGTAGGAAGTAGGACTTCCGCTTATGCAGCTTAGTTGCATTTTTTGGAAGTTTATTGTAGGAGCGTACTCAGTTCCCCATTAATGTAATCCATCAACCTTTTGCTTGGTTTTGGTGTGTTATTTTCATTTTATTTAGTATTTAATAAAGTATTTATTTACACAAAAAACTTTCAATTAATACATGTAGGTATTTACAAAATGTACAAAATACACAAGAAACAGTTGAGCTATCTGCAGACCGTTACAAACGATATAGAGATAGCTCAACTGATCCAAATCAGTGCCAGACGGAAGCGTCCCCAAGATGCTGCTGGCGTCTGGGTCACGCGTAGCTTCGATCGGTCGCCTAAATAAAATTTTGTATTTTAATTCCTGAAAAAAAAAATGATTTTGTTTTGATTTGATTTGTGAGTAAACAATAGCTTAAAGACACATTCGACTTATATAAAAAAAAGTAATTTCAATTAATTGCCTACCTAACCATCAAGTATCAAGATTATTTGAATAATGCAGAAAATGGAGCGTAAATGGGCTTGAATGTGTTCGTGGTCACTTTGCTGTTGTGTGCTGGCGCAGAAAGCCGAATTCGAGACAGGGAAAAATGTAATAGCGTCCTTAAGAAGTATCCAACGTGGCGTTATACTAGATCTTATAATTCTCAGACACAAAGGTGTTAAGTTTCCCAGGTCTATTTTTATGATGAAAGTCATGTGACTAGGAGAGTAATGAGTATGAATGTAGACGGATAATGGGGTAGAGGTAGGTCAAATAAAAGATGCACGAAAAGTGTGAATACAGATATGACGGCTGATAGAGGATAATGGAAGAAGAGAACATGTTGTGCTGACTATTTTTATGAAACAACGGGATATTTACCATGATTAAATTTTGATGAGTTGACTTCCGATATTTCGGCACAGTTGCATGCACCATGATCACGGTTGAACACCCCGTTGTTTCATAAAAATAGTGTTAAAAACCATGATAGTTTCAAAAGTTATATGTTGTGCTGACCCCACATAGAGTGGCAGGAAGAAGAAGAAGAAGAAGAATTGTAATGAATAAATCACCTTCTCTGATATGAGCAGGCCACCTGGGCGGTATCCCAAGAGGCGCACCTTCGGTGATATTCGGCAGGAAACCGCTGCCGTTGTTGCCATTTTGACCACGATCTCCTGTGGATGGCAAATGAGTTAGTTAGTCCATAGTCAAACGTGATGTACTGGTTTGCATTCACGATGAGAACAATAATATGGAAGCAAGCCACTGATAGTGTTAAACGCCATCTAGAGTTTAACAGCTGAACCTCTTTTTACACTGGGCAAGCCTATTCCATCTAAAATCTTGCCCCAGGCACTAAAGCGTCGTCCCGCAAGTAGGGCTAGAGTAATCACCAGTATGGCACCATACCGAACGCATGCCTTCACTTACCTACCAACCTAATAAACATTCTCTTAATTCCCAGATCGTCTCATTTTACAGATAGTTTAATGTGTAACAATCTACTACAACTGACTAAGTAAACAGGCTTTTGCATCTGCTCGTATTATAGATGATATAGTAGCGTCTGGGACAACTGTTTTTTCTCATACCCGTATTTACGGGACGCTATAGTGCCTGGGAAAGGATTTGTGTCGTCGTCATTCGAGGAGTGGCTCGACGCCAGGTCGAGGCTGCGGTTGCTAGCGTCACTGTCACTGTCAGTAGCTTCTGTAGCTTGTTCCTCCGGGGACAAACTCTAGGATAGTTGCTGCATCTAGTTAGCAAGCACTTACGGTTGGTCTGTGGCGGATGTCGCGAGGTGTCGTCGTCATCCGAGGAGTGACTGGACGCCAGGTCAAGGCTGCGGTTGCTAGCGTCACTGTCGCTGTCGGTAGCCTCTGAAGCCAGTTCCTCCGGGGACAAACTCTAGGATAGTTGCTGCATCTAGTTAGCAAGCACTTACGGTTGGTCTGTGGCGGATGTCGCGAGGTGTCGTCGTCATCCGAGGAGTGGCTGGACGCCAGGTCGAGGCTGCGGTTGCTAGCGTCACTGTCACTGTCAGTAGCTTCTGTAGCTTGTTCCTCCGGGGACAAACTCTAGGATAGTTGCTGCATCTAGTTAGCAAGCACTTACGGTTGGTCTGTGGTGGATGTCGCGAGGTGTCGTCATCATCCGAGGAGTGACTGGACGCCAGGTCGAGGCTGCGGTTGCTAGCGTCACTGTCACTGTCAGTAGCTTCTGAAGCTTGTTCCTCCAGGGACAAGCTCTAGGATAGTTGCTGCATCTAGTTAGCAAGCACTTACGGTTGGTCTGTGGCGGATGTCGCGAGGTGTCGTCATCATCCGAGGAGTGACTGGACGCCAGGTCGAGGCTACGGTTGCTAGCGTCACTGTCACTGTCAGTAGCTTCTGTAGCTTGCTCCTCCGGGGACGTTACTGGCGGCTTGCGGCGACGGCTTGACTCTACAAGCCGGAGGGTGTGGGGGAAAGTAGGCGTGAGTTAAGAATTGCGTGTGCAACCAACTTTTCGGTTCAGTCGAGAGGGGTTTCCTCAGAGTGATAAGGGACTATTTTAAGATCCTTTTTGATCAATAACTGAACCGATGAGCTGGTGGCATTTTATATTTTGGGATAGTATTTGGAATGGTGTGATGGCTTAATGGCGGAATGAGTGTTTATCAAATTGATGGCTGCAAAACACGCGAGCGTTGATTGCATCAGAAAATGCGAATCGTTAGTAGTGGGGGGATGAATCATAAGCTTGTGGTGGTCGCAATAACAAAAATTCGAAACAAAATATTGATCATTTTATGAGCATTTTTTTGCTACCTTAATAGCATGCAGACTATTCAGTAAAAGTACGGTGATCACTCTGACTTTCAGACGTTTCATCGTCTTGTATAATAAGCTAGGTGAATGAGCTATGGAGCCAGTTCCATTGTACCAAGCTTAAAAAATCTGTCTTTGAATAAGCGCACTACTTAGGCCCGTATGCAGAAATCTTGAGTCTGAGGCGAGCCTCAAGCATCGATTTTTTGACAGCTCTGTATTGAAAATTGTCCAAAATCTATTGCTTGAGGCTCGACTCAGACTCAAGGCGTCCGGAAAACCTGGACATATTAACACTGTTTCTGCATACGGGCCGTCTAGAAGAAAAGCCTAATGTATGAGCCTAGTGCATGTGATATGATGATAATGTTATATATCTCACCATCTTTCCTAGTATGTAGTGAGGAGTCGAATCCTCTGAGGTAAGCGGGCATGTCACTGGCACTCGTGTTGTAGTTCGATGTGGAAGTACTTGTGTGACGTAGTTGACCATCGCTGCGACTGGATAAATATGTACAATTTGGTTTTTCAATATGAGTAATAACGCTATTCGTTAAATAAATATCAACCCTTGTTTTTGCAAACTGAAACTCAAACTGAATAAAATTTTATTAATTTCAATTACAAGAATCACTTTGAAACGTCTTAAAGCTAGGTGAGTCTAGGTGCCAGTTCCACGCGACCAAGCCTATAAGAACAGGCAACAAACTACGGCTCGGTTCCTACCGTTTTTTTATATGATCCTTTTACAAATCAAATACTCTTGATGAGAGTATTTGATTTGTAAAAGTTACTAGGTACTTGAGATGAGAGAGAAGAATGTGCCTCACGATGCACTTCCCCGCGTTCATCAACTTGAGCAATACAGATGCTCAACCTCACGTGCCAGTAATTTCACCGGCACCCACACCCTTCAAACCTTCAAACCTTTTTTGACTGGCCTCTCAGCTCAGTTGGTAGTAGCACTGCCTTCTGCGCTGTAGGTCGTGGGTTCGATCCCCACACAGAACAAATATTTGTGTGGTGAACACAGATGTTTGTTCTCTGTCTGGGTGTTATATTGTATTCTAAGTATGTATTTACAAAAAAAAAGTGTATATGTATAAGTATTATATCAGCTATCAGGTTAGGTTCCCATAACACAAGCTCTGCTTAATTTGAGGCTAGATAGTGTTGTGTGAATTGTCACGGCAGAAATAGGCATGGTGGTAGTACTTCCCCGGACGAGCCATTCACAAGGAGCTCTACTACTACTAAACGTATGAAAAAGTGGACCAATAACAGACATTTTCGTTCCAAAATGGACGACTCTGTCTGAAAACAGTATATTATCAAGATAACCTTCATAAATAAGTTAAAAGAGATTTTTTTACTAGTACCTGTAAGGACTTGAGCTCGTCTTATTAGTGGATCTGGAAGTAGTAGATGACGCTGAAATGCCAATGTTTCGCATTTGTCGGCCCGGCTCTGTGCTACTGTGATACGCCAATGCAGACCTTGAAACATTAACAATATGGTTTAGATTTGACTATAGTGCTTGACGACATTGTCAGCGTCGTGATCCGCAGATGGATGAGGGTAGCCCAGCATCCAGCAGTAGGTTAAGTGGGGCTGCGGATGATGATTATGGTTGTGCTTGATAAATAAATTATGTACATGCTTAAAGGTTACCTGTTGATCTGTGAAATGTTTTGAGCACTGCTGCTGATGATAACTGACGTGTCCGCTAAAGGCACTTTCTTTCCAAGGCAGCGCAACGCAGTTCTGAAAAAAAAATGCAGATTATATAATATATTCTGAAGTTCTGATGGTCTTGTCTTGTATGGAACTAGAAAATAAGTGGGAGGAAAAGGTCGACATTCAATTCATCTCGCAAAAAAAGACAAACCAAAAAACTGTTGCGCCGGCATGCAGCCGCGAGTCGCGACTGTCGAGATCCCCATATAAAAACCAGTTGCATCTTACGTTATATGAATCATCTACAATAGATACAAATGTCTATTTACTGTTTTTTTTTTTGCTGTAAAAAAAGTAACACGAGTCGTTTATAAAAAAAAATCGGTTGTCTGTAAAGTCGGTTTACTGAAGGTGGTTAGACGTGACAACGTCATAGAGCTGTCCACGCGGACGCATCGCTCACTCAAGTAGGAGAGAGATAGATGTCGAACGCTGCCGAACGCGAAGGCCGATTGTGCCTCTTTGTCGTTCGTTCTGCGCTCTCGCTTGCACTTCAAGCCTTAAATGGAACGCC
The DNA here is from genome assembly GCA_947578465.1 of Thera obeliscata. Classification (NCBI taxonomy): domain Eukaryota; kingdom Metazoa; phylum Arthropoda; class Insecta; order Lepidoptera; family Geometridae; genus Thera; species Thera obeliscata. The sequence continues at coordinate 11,361,459 of OX387912.1, read as the reverse complement.
TCAGAGCGAGGTAACGTCGCATGAGTCATTTTCGTGCGTGCAGCCGGCTCCATCGAATTATAAGATGTTGTCACGTCAAAAACAGTTTTTTTAAAATTTTTAAGCCGTTATTCACACTTTACCGTTAGGTATAGCACCAGTGCTAGATGCAGTAGATGCAAGGGTAGTTACCTCCTAAGGTTGTCCCTCACTCGCACGTTGAAGGCGATGTATCCGGCAGCGCTGGCGGCCGCGTGCAGCGCCACGGCGGCCGCCAGCGCCGCGCTGAGCGCCCCGCGCCGCGACCCTGCCTCGCTGCCCAGCACCAGCGCACTCGCCCAAGACACGCAGAGCAGAGGCAGGCAGATTATACTGACGCCCAGGAGCATCCTGACACGAATAATATAAGTTAAAAATTTGAGATACCGACTTCATAGCCAAATTGCTGAAATTATTTTATTAAAATTATTGAATAAAATTATTGATTTCAATAAAACAGTCAAGCACAATGTTAATGCATAATTTCCATAACTGTTCAAGATAGGTACCTATGCCAACATTGTGAAAGACTGGGGCCTGAAGAGCCTCACTCTAGAACCAATCTGCAAGTATAACCTTCCAGATAAAAAAGGAGGTCGGTTCGTGAATATGGAGTAACAAACAGTTAAAGCAAAACAGCTAACCGATTTTGATGAAATATATATGGGACCAATCTGAAAGTTTTTCCAAATAAGCTCATAAATGACGAAGTTATACGATGACAAATATTAAAAAAATACAGTCGAATTGAGAACCTTTTTTATTTGAAGTCAGTTAAAAATAAAACACGTATTTTCTGAGCTATTTGGTTCCCATAGTGCATTTGGTTCCCATAGTGCATTTGGTTCCCATACTCTGCATAATTTGGGGCTAGATAATGTTGTGTAGATTGTGTACAATATTTATATCTAAATCTTTAGTTAGTAGACTCACCTTAGGTTCCCAAAGCCGGTAACGTGGTCTCTAACGGTGAACGCGGCCCTGGTAGCCCCGGCTAGGAACACGAATGCCGCCGCCGCATACACCGCCGCGGGTACCACCACCCACCATACCACGGGCTCGTGGCAGCTCACCCAACAACTATAATCAATCAACTAATTCATAATCTCAACAGATACATAAGTTGAGCTCCACACTCAAACTAGGTGAGCTGGAAACCATGTTTTATCAACAAATAGTTAAAAATACCAGATAAAGATAAAGAACCAAGAAGGTCACCGACATAGCTTGTAGAATTAGTAAGTTGAAGTGACAATGGGCAGGTCATATAGCTTGAAGAACCGACAACCGTTGATGGTTCAAAATTCGACAGACAGTTCAGTTGGTAGTAGCTCTGCCTTCTGCACCGTAGGCCGTGGGTTCAATCCCCACAGAGAACAAATATTTGTGTGGTGAACGCAGATGTTTGTTCTGTTTCTGGGTGTTAAATTGTATTCTGAGTATGTATTTAGCAAAAAAAATATATAAATATATAAGCATCATATCTGCTTCCCATCGTACAAGTTCAGCTCAATTTGAGGCTAGTGTTATGTGGATTGACTACAATATCTACTATATAAAAATAAGTAGGGTTTTCCTTCCTGACGCTATAACTCGAGAACGGCTGGACCGATTTGGCTGATTTTGGTCTTAAATGATTTGTGGAGGTCCAGAGAAGGTTTAAAAGGTGAATAAATATGTTTTTTTTCTACGGGAACGGTAACGGCGAGCGAAGTCGTGGGCAGCCGCTAGTTTGTATATACAGGGCGTCCCAAACTTATGGGACATGAAGGGGAAGTACCTTAAATATCGTAGATAGTGAATTTTGCTCAAAGAAGACTTTATGTTATTTTTAAAAGTTAGTAATTCTACATTCATAGATTTTTTAAAAAATACTTGCTTCGTCTGGGAATCGAACCGACTAAAATGTGAAAAAAAATCACCCTTTTTTTATGATGCCAATCGAAAGAACAGCTAAAAAATAATAACTCTGCTTAAGTAACATAGTATTTTAAAATAAAGGAACAACGTGAAATTAATCATTTTAATCAAATAAAAAACATACATGAAACTGCCGTAGTCAATTAAGTAGGTATTTTTTTGTAAATTAATTAATTAAATGCTCAAAATGTGATCCCTCTTGTCTTACGCAAATCGCCAATCTTTTAATAAGCCCGCTGCCTGTTGATTTTCTAATCATTTTATGGTGAACACTCGATGTGATATGGCACAATTCTGTTTGCAACTCGCCTACGTTCTCGTATCGCTTTTTGTATAGCATATCTTTCACGTATCCCCAAAAGAAGAAATCTAATGGTGTGAGGTCCGGGGATCTGGCCGGCCATCTAATCGGTCCATTTGTACCAATCCATGTAGGAAAACATTCATTTAGAAAATCTGCTGCTCTCCGACTATTATGAGCCGGAGCTCCATCTTGTTGGAAAATTAAGTTTTCTTGCTCCGCCGCGGAAAGGTTTCTTATCTTATCCCTTAAAATTTGAAGTATTCCTAAATACTTTTCTGTGTTCAAGGTTCCTTGGTAAAAATGGATTAAGAAAACCCGGTTTTTTAAAAGTCCGCACCAACAGTTAAGTGAAAAACGCACTTGGTTATTAGTTTCAGTGACTCGTAGGGGATTTTCTTTAGACCAAATACGATTATTGTTGCGGTTATACATACCGTTATTGCTAAAGTTAGATTCGTCTGTCCAAATAATATTATCCAAAAAATTTGGATCTTCAAGCAAGCGTGCCTGGATATCAAGACAGAAATTTTTTCTCCTTTCTGTATCGCCCGGAAGTAACTTTTGAACCAATCGTCCTTCAACATAACTCTTAAAACCGTGTTTTTTTAATACACGGTGTATTTTACTTTTTGAAACTCCAATTTCCTGTTCTCCTTCTCTCACCGATGCTTTCGGAAAAGCCGAAAAGTAAATTAAAATACCAAGGTCTTCGTCGTTGATCGTATGGTTTTCTTGCTGTGGTTCTCTTGGGCGTTTATCGAAACGTCCCAGAGTTTTCAAATTGTTCACAAGCCTTTTCAAAACTTTACGAGACGGTATTTGTCTATCAGGATATTTTACGCCATACCACCGCAAACTTCTAGAGATATCTTTATCGTTCAAAAAATATGCTTCCATTAGATCAAAACTTACTTGATATGCCATGTTCGCAATAAATTAACACAATAACATATGTAAGTGATTAGAGTGATATGTAAGTGAATTAAGACTAAACAGATCAATATCCGAAAAACAAACGCTTGCACAGACTGTTCTATTTTCAAATTTAAGAACAACATTTAAAAATATCACTTCTTTTTAAAATATCTTAAAAAGTATGCATTCAAACAAACGCTGTCATAAACTGTTCCATTTTCAAATTTAACAATTATTTATTTTTGTTTTAAATTTGCCTTCTGTCTAGCTTACAGAGGACGTATTGAAATACTAAGTTTTATCAAATTATCATTTTATCCACACGTGCACTTATAATAAGGAAAACTTATACCAGTAGGTACCTATTTTATGAAGTGGGTACTTATTTACGAATAATCAATGCTATCTTTGGAATGATAATATTGCTACTTTTCGAACGTCGTCTTCGGCAATAAATAACTTTCTTGAAATTTGACTCAATCATTTTATGGTGTTCCTTTATTTTAAAATACTATGTTACTTAAGCAGAGTTATTATTTTTTAGCTGTTCTTTCGATTGGCATCATAAAAAAAGGGTGATTTTTTTTTCACATTTTAGTCGGTTCGATTCCCAGACGAAGCAAGTAATTTTTAGAAAATCTATGAATGCAGAATTACTAACTTTTAAAAATAACATAAAGTCTTCTTTGAGCAAAATTCACTATCTACGATATTTAAGGTACTTCCCCTTCATGTCCCATAAGTTTGGGACGCCCTGTATAAACTGACTTACAATAGTGAATTCCCGTACTGATGCTGATGGTGACTGGCGGCTAACGCCAGTAGAACAGCCGGCGCAGCGTAGGCAGCAGCCAAGTGGGCGCACAGACCAGCGTGGTTCACGTCTCGAAGCTCCCTGACCAGGCGACGCAGTTGGTACGCATCGCAAGCCATCCAAGCCAGTGCTGATAGCCACCAGTAGTGGAGCGACATGGCTATTAGCTTACAAGCGAACTGAAAATATAGTAGGAACCATTTTTGCAGAAAAAAATTTATGATAGGTATAAAGTGAATGACAGGCACGGAACCGCTGTGAATGGAAACGCATGGAGAAGGCTTACACTAATTTTTGGGCGCCCAATAGTAGTGTATGTGTTTAATCGTAGTGATATATTATGTAAAATTAAGCAATAAGTACCTACTCAACTGTTGGAAATAAATGTCTTATATATTTATTTATAAATTTGATGAAGACTTTATAAATAAAGAGCTTTAATTCACGTTGCCTTATAGATGTTATTGGAGAATTTTCAGAAAAACTGTTCGACACACACAGTCAGGTGGGTAGGACCCAGTTTCGTCTCCTTTCTTACAGCATAAACTTATTTTTATTGAGAACAATAAGAGCCTTAATAAAAATAGAAAAACAAACCTATATTGCTGAAAAAGTAAAAATACGAATGATGGTAATTTTTTCTTACCTCATTTTGCACAAGCGATGACCTTGCTTTCATGGCCACCAGATACAACAGCTCAGCCATAAAGGTACAGAACATCAGGTGCTTATGTATGGAGTTGGAGACAGTAGACGACCCTCCGCGCATCAGACAGAGAGCGACCCATGTGGTCGCCAGCAGTGGAAGCGAGATGCTGAATGCTGTGTACGATGTTACCGATTCCAAAAGAGATGGCTCTGGGATGAACTGTGGAGGAATTTAGCTGAATTATAAGCTTGCCACTTTGTCTGGTGATTTTTTTCAACATTCCTTTCCCATTTTAAACACGTGCTAATCATACTTTACAAAACAACTTGTAGAGATGCTCCGTGCGGCATGCAGCTACAAACTATTTGACTATAAAAGTACCAAAAGACTAAAACAACAACACAAACCATTTTAAATTAAATATAGATAACGTTGATATACCTTAAAATGAAATGAACAAAGGAAAATGTGAAGTATCTAACCTCAATATCCACTTCATCGACGAGAACGGCAAAGGTGGAGAGATGGTTGCAGGTGCAGTTAATCAGCAGTGGTTCCCCAGTGTAAGGAGACCAATCGTAGTCGATCTCAGTGTGGCAACCGACGCGAGACCATTCTCCAGACCTAAAATTCCAGAACCAGAATAAAATAAATTGGTTGAATGAACACAGGTTGAGAATAGCCTAAACGCATACGAACACGGCTGAATTAGCTCCACACATACTGACCGTGTCATTCCTGAAGATTGAACAGACTGGTCTAAGACACAAAATCATTTAAAGCCCACATTGTAGACTTACCCTCTCAAAGTAGACCAGTGTACACACTGTGGATTAGTTCTCGACCCAAACGTCTCCTTATCGATATCTAACCACATCTGAAGCCTTATCGGCCTCTTTAGCCTTATCCCGCTCATGCTCTTGTAAACCAACTTCTTTGAAAGATCCTTGGTTGTATTTCCTTCTTTCTTCAAATCTTCTGCGACCAGCGCCAATGCTTTAGGACCTTCGAGTCTTTCTGCGACGTATGTTGCGTCATTTTCTTGGATGATATCATCGGGATTGGAGGTTTTTTCTTGTTTCTTAGCAGGTTGGATTAGGATTGGTCCGTGGGCATCGTGGTTTGCGTGGTCTTCATCGTTTGCGGACGGCCATGAGTTTTTGGATATAGGACTGGTGTTGAGGTGGTTTGGTTGTGTATTGTGATGGTGGTTTCCTTTGGTAGCGTAAACGATTCCTGATGAGAAATTTATTGTTAAGCCATTTAATAACTTTTGTTAAACTCAATTTAAATATTGTGATTGCGTATTCATAATTTACTGTTTTCTCCCTACCAAAAAAAATCTATAAATTTCATTTTAAAATCAATTTTAAATCTTTTTGTTCTTTTTAAGTAATTACCTTCAATATCCTCCATATTGTTCTCCAAAGAGTTATCTTCGCCATCACTTGACTCTTTTATCCAAACATACTCGGGAACAAACAAGGCAACTTGCATGATGGGAGATCCGATAGTTATATTGACACCCCATCGCTGAGACACTGACTCATCGAATGTGAGTGGCATTAAGCCTGAAGTGTTACGCGAGTATTGAAGATAGGAGAAGACCGCACGTGATTCTGAGTTTGACTCTAGGTTTTCTGGAAAGAAACACAATATTTAGATAAGGATGGCAAATGTGAATAATAACTTATTCAAATAAGCAAGAATACGTACCTTGCAAATTATTATTCGTAATCCCAAGCAAATCCAACGGCAACAACACTCGTGTATTCTTATCAAACTTGCTCTTACTCCGGACGTAGTTATTATACTTCGGGAACGAAACCGTCGGGCTAGAAGGCTTCTTGTTTTTGATCGCCTTCAAATTGTAAGGAGTTTTGATGGGAGAGTGTATGAAAGAGGATGTGTCGGGGAGAATCACTCGCTCTGTTGTGTATGATTCTATGTTGTACCGATTTAGTTGCGAAGGTTCGAACCCGTATATTGATTCTGCTGTTACGATATCAACACCGATCACTGAAAGTTGACACAATGTTTCAATTTTACTGCGATAAAATTAGGTGAAACAAAAAATAAGGGCTAGTATAAATTATAGCATCTAGTCGCTGTAGAAAGGAAATGTGGTAATAAAGTCCATTTCATGATTTTCCTTATAAAGAGTCAGCTACTGATTGACAAAGACTTCGAAGTGAAAGAAAACATGTCTAATAGGTAAATAAAATAACATACCCAAATTCGATGTAACAATTTCAAAAGGGCTAGTGTAGGTATCGTGTTGACTTTCTGCTAGAACGGCAATGTATTTGTCAAACTTGTTTAGTAGCAGTTCTACTCCATGCCCAGTTAGTTCCTTGATCCGTTTCCATTCTTTCTCGTACTGCTCGTTTAGGATGGTGTTAGCAGATTTGATTACATTCTAAAACAAATAGTTAGCATCGATATTTATAATTATGTGGTATGATTTAATTATTTTTTTATAACAAAGCTATAAATTGACAACAAAACGGGAGATAAAACAAAGCCTTGTGGAACTCCACCATGTTAAACTATTTTTTATTTGTTTAACAAACTGTTTACAGCTCACAAACAAAATGTAATATGAATGACAGAATTTGGACAATGCCCTCAAAGAAGTTAGTATTTAAAAAGATATCACCATAACTCCATAATATGCCACAGTATTGAAAGCCATTGCCAAAATCAGATACACATTCTCCACTCACCCGAACATAATCCTTATCCTGACTGTGCGTTAGATTCAAGCCAGCTTGTTTCAGTTCATACTGCAGAAGCTCCAGTAATATTCCTTCGGCTACCAAAACATCAGCTCCGTACAACTGGGGGGTATTGGCACACGCAGAAGTCAGATCTGCAGCTAACCTAACTCCTACGAAGGTATTGACTGATAGTTCTCCCGTTTCTATTTTGTGTAGCTGTTTTCTAAGCTGGTAGAAGGTAGATGTTGTACAGTTGAACATATCAGGTTCTTGCCATGGGACGACTTGACTCTCGTCGCACATTCGAGTCGCTTTGCCGCTAGTGCCTGATAAACAAAACATTATTTTGGTACGCGTTTGCTATGGAATTTTATTCTTATCGCATCATTACGAGAAATAATAGAGGTTGCTTCCGATTTTCAAGCAGAAAGAATCTGGTTTAGTTTAAATAAGTCAAGTGTCTTTAGCCTCCGATTTTACAAAAGAATGAATTTGTGGTTAAGTTGAATTAAGTTAAGTATCTGCCAGCAGATAGTATTAATAGAAGTGAAAAACAGAGACAGGCAGTTATCGACTAGTTTTACCTGTAGGACAATCCGTGATGGCTTCGACACCAAATTTTGTCCGTGGCCACCAAACTCCTTGCGAGAACGAGCGGGGACATCCGTCATACACAACTGCAAATAAAAGTCTAAGGTTATAAGTGTTTTTGGTTGTTCGCTCTGCAAGATACAGGCTACAGTCCAAGACCATACCAACTGCCGCGTCTTCCGCTGTCTTTTCTTACGAGTTATTAATTTTTTGTAATTTACCTGGCCTGGTGACTCTTTTGCGGACCGAATTGATATTTATTGCTCTAAGAGCTTTAAGTGAAAATCCTCCCTTTAATCTATCCCATCATCCCTAAAAATCAATCTGATTCTCAAACTAGTAACCAAAGAGGAATTATATTTACATAAAGAACATCATTGAAGGAAAAGATGAAGGAAAACGCGGAAGGCCAGATAAAAGAAAAGGCAGCTGTCATGTCGTATAAGGAGGGCCGCATTCGAAAGACTCAAATGGATAAAAACCTGAATCAAAACCCCAACAAGAGTTAAGCTCTTAAATTTAAGAAGAAAAAGTCTCAAATTGATCTTCATAAAGTATACCTTCACAGCCCGCGTTGGGCGCCACTTCCGCATATAGATTGGCGCAGGCATCGCACGCGCGGCCGATGACCCCGGCGCGACAGTGACACTGGCCGTCGTCACTGCAAGAACTGTTCATGGAACCGGCCGCGTAGCACTGACATGGCACGCAAACCTCTGAACCCTCCGATTTGTAGTGATTTTCCTGTATAGTAGAAACATTATGTGCAGTAAAATAATATTAATAAAAATAATCTAATTTATTTACAATAACTATTAATATAAAACATGAAATGATTAAAATAAAAAGAATACATTTTATAAGAAACTAGAAAATTTTATAATGAACTCTGTTTTCCACCTGTAGGTATTACAGGTAGAAAACAGAGTTCAGATCACCGACCGCAGGCAATGTGCCCAAAAGGCTGGCAACGTTACCTCTTTGAATAGCTAAGCTAATTCTTTGCCCTAGGTACTAGTATAGTATTATCTTATCTGTGCCCTAGGTAAGCGCCAGCCCTTTGGTCACCGGTCTCAACCACAATAAAAAAATACGGGTTGCACTCCGGGAGTGCCGGCAGAAGTGAAAACTTGATTATTAACGTAGGAACCCTAAAAGTTGTTTATTTTATCAAGTTCCTCAATGTAGTAAAACCCCAATCAAAGTCCTAAGGAACCCTAAAAATTTTAGCATTATCAAGCTCCTAAGTGTAGTTGAAATTCCAATCAAAGTGCTAAGGAACCCTAAAATTGTTTACATAATCAAGGTCCTAAGTGTAGTTGAAAGTCCAATTAAAGGCCTAAGGAACCCTAAAAGTTGTTTATTTTATCAAGTTCCTCAATGTAGTAAAACCCCAATCAAAGTCCTAAGGAACCCTAAAAATTTTAGCATTATCAAGCTCCTAAGTGTAGTTGAAATTCCAATCAAAGTCCTAAGGAACCCTAAAAATGTTAACATTATCAAGCTCCTAAGTGTAGTTGAAACTCCAATCAAAGTCCTAAGGAACCCTAAAAGTTGACCACTTAATCAAATTCCTCAATGTAGTAAAACCCCAATCAAAGTCCTAAGGAACCCTAAAAATTTTAACATTATCAAGCTTCTAAGTGTAGTTGAAACTCCAATCAAAGTCCTAAGGAACCCTAAAAGTCGACCATTTAATCAAATTCCTCAATATAGTATAACCCCAATCAAAACCCTATACGGAACCCTAAATTTTACGTAAAGCCAAATCCTCAACGGGTCGGAACCGCTAGAAGGGACCTTGTCGCGCGACCTACAAGTAGGTCCTAAATGAAGTAAAACGGCAGACATAGGAGGAGGAGGTTCTGGGGGGCTAAGGGGGGTCACAGCACGGCTCGCTTCGCTCGCCGCGCTGTTCCCCGTGGTCGCGTGGCGGCTCGCTTCGCTCGCCGCGACGCTCCCCCCGGGTTCAGGAAGAGGGGGTTCTGGGGGGCTTAGGGGGGTAACAGCACGGCTCGCTTCACTCGCCACGCTGTTCCCCGTGATCGCGTGGCGGCTCGCTTCGCTCGCCGCGACGCTTCCCCCGGGTTTCGGAGGAGGGGGTTCTGGGGGGCTTAGGGGGGGTCACAGCACGGCTCGCTTCGCTCGCCGCGCTGTTCCCCGTGGTCACGTGGCGGCTCGCTTCGCTCGCCGCGACGCTCCCCCCGGGTTCAGGAGGAGGGGGTTCTGGGGGGCTTGGGGGGAGTCACAGCACGGCTCGCTTCGCTCGCCGCGCTGTTCCCATGGTCGCATGGCGGCTCGCTTCGCTCGCCGCAATGCTCCACTCGAAAAATAAATACAGTAGATCTATAAAATCATGTACCAATGACCACTACTACCTGCCGCGGGCGGCCGCTAGTTCATAAAATCTATAATAGGTATGTACCTATACCTACTACAGTCACGAAAAACGCCTTGGTATGCTTGCTACTAACTATTATCTATTCTGTGACGTTACTGTGTCATAGTAACTACTAGCGTATCTGTAGCGTCTTACGCTTTTTTTCGATTTTTATTATGAACTCTACGTTGTAGTCTTAGGGTACATTTCTGCAAAAAATCCGTCCTACGCTTTTTCGATCAGGGTCACGTGATCCTGACGCGAGTTTAAGATTTTATCCCCATTCAGAAAGTGCTCAACGCCGCTAAAGAAGTTTTCACTTCAAAAATATTTATCAACTAGAAAACAAGGTTTACAAAGTTTGACTAAACTAAGTCTAGATAGGTAAACTAGGTGCACAATTAATTGGCGTTTTCCATGCATGTCGCCGAAAAAAAGTCGATAACTGACCAAACTCAAGCAATGCTCGCACGGGCAGATGGCAAAAATCAGAGGAGACTAAAAACTAACGAAAATATTTAATTACCTTGCAATGGCACTGTCCAGTATTCCTGTCGCAATGTGGATGATAACCTCTGCTGACGTCACACGCACACGGACCGCACGAGGTTAACCCCCACCAACCGCCAGGACATTCCTCTTCGCCCAACTCTATACAGCCAGATTCTGAAAAACAATTTCACTTTGAATTTTCAAGATTGAGATGGCGGACTCACTTGCCATGACTCGCACTCGCATTTCGTCTGATACGTCGAAACATATAATATAGTAGTAGGCAACAAATTTTGCATATCGGCTAATTTCGGCTTCATAGAGCGTAGTGTGCGTCAGAAAGAGATAGCGCTCTACGACAGCAGAAAAGTCGATGTACAATATTTATTGCCTACAATCGTACCTGTGGGTGATTGAATATCTTTTGTTGCAGTCAAAACCTAGTCGCATTGAAAGTCTTATTTTTGTCAAGGCACGATTGCAACAATACTGAACGTTGACGTCATAAACATGAAATAGCGAATAGGAAATTCGCTTTGTAAAACTAGTATTGGTTATAGAAAATGATGCCAACAAGATATGTAATCGCTGTAACTTGTTGGTATCATTTATTTATTATTATCAATATTTTGCTTGCAATAATATTAAATAAGTAATAAATAAATATTGTGGACAATCCACACAACACTATCTAGCCCCAAATTAAGCAGAGCTTGTACTATGGACACCAGATAGCTGTTGTGGCTATCATCTTAGGCTTTTGTTTATACTCCCCTGTGTTACTTGTTTCCCCAATTTCCCCATATTTGTGTGATGAATAAGAACAAAATATTCACCACACAATTATTTGCTCTCGCTGTGGATCGAACCCAAGACCTACAGTCCATCACACTACATTAGAATTACACAATCGCCCAGCGGTTCCGGTGCCGGTTTTACCTGTAAGTGTGTATCCCTGTTGACAGGTGCACTGATATCCGCGCTGTGAGTTAGTGTGCATACATCGCGCTTGTCCGCACGGCGCGAGCTCGCAAGCCGATATGCACTGCGGACCCACTCGCCCTAACTCGCATTCACATACTGTCTGATCCCATGATGACTCGCATTTACTCTGCGAAACAACGGTAAAATAAGTGTTTTTGAACTACTGACGAAAAGAGAAAATCGTAGAAGAATCAACCCCACAGACATTGGTCAAGTTAAAGTGGCTTAAGAGTCAATAACCCCTTTAGCTTAAAGAAGAAGTATTATGAGTCCTCCTAGTGTCCTAACCTTCTAGTAGCAGTTATAATCATCAAGCAGCTTAGTAGTGTCTTTTCTTCAGAATGCTTGATGGTCTTAGATTCCAACCCAGATCCCCTACCCTTAGACCTTCGTATGAGGAAACGGAAGCATCACTTCCTAAGCGGTTATGAAAGTTGATGATTTTATGGTGCCAAAATAAAAATCACATTTCGTGGAAATTTGTCTTAGAACTGGAAGGAGCGAATACTCACAAAAGGTGGACAAACAGACAGCATACAATCAGCTCTGGACTGACAGCCGTCTCTCACATTTTCACGCACTGTCGGACGGTTTAGCAACGACTGCGCATTTCCCACGCGCACATCCTGCAAGTATGAAGATATTATTATAATCAATCAATTTATATCTGTACTAATATTATACAGACGAAAGATTAGTTTTTTGTATTTTTGTGTGTATGTTTGTAATGAATAAACTCAAAACGTACTGTGCCGATTTCAAAAAATCTTTCATCATGTGAAAGCTACATATTTAAATAATAAATGTCCACCCGAGCGAAGCCGGGACAGGCAGCTAGTATGTTATAAAAAGCATGTGCCCTGCTATGAGTAGAATTGATGGAAAGGGGTGGTTTTGGGAGGCAAAAGATTCAAAATCTATGTCTGTCCTTTTCTAAAACGTTGGGACTTTTCTATGCAATAGACACAGAAAAGTCCCAATGTGCCAACGTCCCAACTTTTCTATCGCATAATAATTTTTCTACAAGTTCTTGATTTTGCCATAATGTTCTAGAATGTTCTTTAGCATTCAGGAATGATTTAGTTAGACTAAAATAATCAAATTCCCGCCGCAACGCCGAGCTTCGCTGCTCGTGTAAAATAGTAAACTTAAAGCAGTTTCAGATAGACCCTATTTCACACTTCAATAACGGGTTGCTATTACTTCAGCTATTTTGTGACGGAAGTCGTTCTAACCTGTATGCAGCCTTCAAAGTACCCAACTTCCGACGCCAATAGCCCAGCTGTAGTATCAGGGCCGCCAATGAGGATCTTGCCGATGTACTGCCCTTGGATCTTATTGGCCAGCATCGGCAGCAATGCGTTTCGGAGTCCATAGTCAATGGACACCGCTATGTCGGTCCCGAGCCATTTGATCTCGATGCGATGCCAGTCGCCGTCAGATAGCGAGGTGGTCGGAAGAAACATTGACTCGCCGTTGTAAGCGTAGTGCAGAAGACCGTTTTTCAACTGAAAACAGTTATTTTTTTATACAATTGCTGATGGAACAGGCTGATGTTAAGTGGTAACCATCGCCTATAACAAAGCATTGCCTCGTAAGTCAGGCACTTCAGATACGTGCCCTACGATGCATTGCCCTGCGTCCAACAACTTGAGGTATACAGATGTTCAGCCTCACGTGTCATGCCAGTAATTTCACCGGCAACCACACCCTTCAAACCGAAATTCAGCAATATTGCTGCTTCACGGCAGAAATAGGCATGGTGGTAGTACTTCCCCGGACGAGCCCTTCACAAAGAGCTCTACTACTACAGAATAGTATGACGTTGATGAAATTGAACTATAGGTACCCATAGAAATACTGATACGATTATTCTCAAGGTGGATTCAAATTCTTATTTATTATTCATATTTAACGGGCTACAAAAAAATGAGGAGGTTATCAATTAAAACCACCAAATTTAATACTTTTTATTACGACATGCTGGTTTCCTCACAATGTTTTCCTTTAACGTTTAAAAGTACTGGACATAGACAGAAAAACTCATTAGTACACAACTGGATCCACGATTTAAGGATCGGAAGGCAGGCCGCTACCACTAGGCCACCAGTCTTGGACCGGTCATATAACAGTGGCATCTATAACTTGATACTCACGCTAATCAGAACGCTGCTGTTCTGTCCGACCTGGATGGACATGAGGAAGGAATCCAGCTGCCTTGTTCGTATTGACAGCGCGTTCAACCATGGCAGCTGGATTGGACGAAGCAGGGGGTTGAATGATAGCATGCCGTCGCCACTGAACCTCCATGGTATGGACGTGGCTGGAAAAGAAATGGTATTTTAAAGGAAGCACCTTTAACTTTTTTAGTATGCCGGGATTCGTGTGGAACCACGTTCCTGTATGCAATTCACTTCTGAATTCATATTCATTCCCTTCTAGTATGGCTCATTATAGTGGACCGAACCAAATTGCATACAAAGAAAGAAAGTAAAAAGTCTACAGTAGAAAGTCAAATTCAATACTTCTCTAAACAGTTACAAAAGGATAACTTGAGTGGTAGGTGCCTCTATAGCGCTTGTCAAAAGTGACTCATAACTTGGCAACGCTACGCAATTGTATGGGTTTTATTAAAACAACCAACTGATAGAACAATTCATTTCATGAAATCGCAGTTAGCGGTGTCCAAAACTTCTTCTTCTTAGTGTCACCGACCGATTCTTTCGAGCCAAGTGTGGTGTTAGGATTTTAAGTTGTATCTGTTATTTGTTTAGATTGTCTAACACTAGGCTATATTGATAATTGAAGAAGCTTTTACAGAAAATTAAACATGAACATCAGTTAATAACTTATCAGATGAGGCACAACAGAAAGGTAGATCAAAAATGTAGTAAAGGTACACAAGGATACGCATCAGACTATACACTGCTAGCTCTTATGTCCTTGCATTATGAGTCATTTATCTTTGTTTTTAGGTAACTTGAGCTGTATCCCACTGTACTTACATTCAGCACAATCCTTGCCGGTATACCCCTCAGTACAATCGCATAGGAACGTATCCCACAGATCTCTACAGTCCGCTCCGTTGTAGCAAGGTGCTGAGCTGCATTGCGACCGCTTCTCGGGACAACCGGCCAGAGTACCGTTATCTGCTACGTAACTGGCGAAATGACAAATAATCGCGTTACAGAGGACTGTATTTTTATCACATTATCACACAGACACACAGACATGACGACTGACTGACAGAGGTGAATGGAACAGGAGAACATGTTTTGCCGACCCCACATAAAATTCTTTGAAGCAATGAATTTCTTGATATTTTCAGAGGTGCGTCTACTAATGACTCAGTAAAACGATAATACAAGGTCAGATTGGCACAGCACAGTCCAAAGGCAACTGTGCAGTTTGAGACTACTCGACTATATCTAGCACTTTGACGTTAGGCGTCAGTAACGAAAAACAAAGCCAAAACTAATTTATAATTACACATCTAAACACATCAACACTGTCTAGGGATATTTCATTTCAAATTGATTTTTCAAGATTTCGTTCCTACTTTAATTTTTATTAATTAATAATATCAAACAGTTATATTTTATTATAATTAATAAACAACAGAAAATAAACATTCTTGCAATATCTAGTTTCTAAAGAAATTATTTTAAGTTTTTGTAAAAAATGTTGAATATCCCTAGACAATGTTGATGAGTGTATTCTGTGATAGAACATTTAAGACCAAGTTCGGTTTCACTATTCACTGTCATATGAATTAATGTTCAAAACATACACAAAATAAGGGTTACCAACCTATTGAGATCAACAAATCTGTGGTCGATATGTAAGTCGGATATGCATCCGACATAGTCCTTATTCTTCACTTGGAAGCTGCTGGGAATGTTGGGTAATCCACCGACTTGCAGAGGTCCAGTCAGGTCCAGGAATCTATAGGTAAGACGAAAATATACAATGCAATAAAAAAATATGCTCTAAAATGTAACTCAAGTAACATTGAGAAAGATGGAGCCTAAAACGACGCACTCGATCAGGATTTTTTTTGATTTCGCTTCATCACAATTTCGTCCAAGATGTGATTTTAGTCAGAGAGACGAAAGCTTGACGATTCAAGCCATGTACGGAGTACAGTCCTTGTTAGGCCTAAAAAAAATGTCATGGATATATACATACATACATTAAATCACGCCTTATTCCCATGGGGGTAGGAAGAGATCACGGATATATTTCAATCATAATTTCTATTGTTTTTTTTTTTTTTTTTTTTATGTAAATGATAGACAAACGGGCTTACGGCCCACCTGATGGTAAGCGGTCACCGTCGCCCATAGACACCAACAACACCAAGGGAATTGATGAAAGAACAAAAGTTTGGGAAGGGGATTGATGGTGAAATTTGGCTTCAAATCGATAAATACAGTATCGATCAACTACTGTACCACTCGCAATTTGATTATATCTATTATCTTACCTATGACAAGTCTCAGTTGGAACATCGCATCTCGCAGGTAAGACTTTGCGAGTGAAGTTGGCGCATGCGTACTTGATCCCGAAGTCAGCTGCTCCAGCCAGTGATAGTGACTTGTCACAATCGTCCAATGTCATAGTAGCGGTCTAAAAGAAAAAAAGATGTCACAGTCTGTCCAACTCTACCAGTCACAGTGACTTTCATCTATCCCCCCTTTTTGAACATTCACAACTCCCCCCCCCCCTTCCTGCACTAGAGATGATAAAATTTAGACTAAATACACAACTAAACTTACTCTGTTATTAGTACTCTACTTCATCGGTATGGCACAATCCGCCCCCCACTCTACAGTGACTTCCACCTTCCCCCTTCCAACGCAAGGGTGAACTTGCCCCCCCTTCCTCCTTGCCCGCACCTCAAGCTGATGATCTAAATCTAAGGAAAGAGAGCAGCGTCTGAACTCACCCTATTATAGTACTCCACTTCAACGGTATGCCATAGTCCATCCCCCACTCTACCAGCCACAGTGACTTCCACCTTTCCCCCTCCTAGCGCGAAGGTGAATTTAATCCCTTCTCCCCCGTCCCTCCCCGCGCCCGAGCTGATGATCTCGAGCGCTATGAAGTCGTGCCGCTCGTTGTAACGTCCGTTGTAGAGGAGCAGGCCTGAAGTGGCTTGGGTTGCAAACCTTAGGAGATAAAAGAGTGAAAAGAGTTAAACTATGACACTGATGCATTTTTAATTGTCAGTGAGTCATATGCTATTATCATAGGTTATCATAAAACAGGAGCTAATAGTTGATTGTGAAAGAACAAATCACTCGAAAGACTCTAACGATGCCTTAGCTGATTAGGCATCGTTAAAAAAGTAGACGCAGATGAGTTTTCCAGTTTCAACTCACATATAACATTAGTTAATACAACAATGCTTTCTCTTTTACTTGCAAAGAAGAAAGACACATTATCGCAGAAAATGATTATCAGTTACTAACTTGAGTCTAAGTTGAAGTCGATTCCGTCTCTTTAGCCCAGGAAACGTCAGAAAAGAAGACGCAGGGAAGCTCCTAGCCTTCAGCTCACACATAGCAGTAGTGTACGCAACATCAATGGAACATCCCTGGCAAAGAATGCCTCCTTCTTTGCGAGCCACGCATTGGGAACCACTGCGGCAGATGGAACCGTCGCCGTTGAAGTCACATGTAGCTTTGGTGAGGATCGTTTCACAATTTACACCTGCAAACGAGAAAAAGTATTAAGCAAGTTCCTTTTTCTTCTTTTCCTATGACTAGGAGTTATGGCAAATTACACTATCAGGTCATGTTGGTTTTACATATAGAAAGGTCGGTTGATAGCTAGTATGGCATGTGTAAACTCTAAAGAATTACCTACCAGTATATCCAGCTGAGCAAACGCAGGTATAACCTCCTTCACGACGAACGCAAGTGCCATTATTGATACAAGGAGATGAGTAGCAAAGATCCACTTCTGTATCACACATGTAATGTTCTCGTGATCCTATAACCAGAAAACTATTTTTTATTTAAGAGCATTATTGTTATAAATAAATAAAAGGATCGGTCCCAAAATTTACCTTGAGAGACACCATCAGAAATTTGAACATTGTTTTAGAGTTTTAGTTCAGCAGCAAAGAGGTAAAGCAATTAGTAAATAACTACCCTTTCGAACACCACCAACTTCCAAGGAAACTCCAATCCTCGGAATATCCTTGTAATTTCTTATGATAGAAATTAAAAACTGAATATTGAAATATGGTGAACGATTGTATCATAAGCTTTCTAAAATACCAATAAATGTGCACATACCTGTAAAGCCATGTGGACATTGACAAGTAAACGACGTCACTGGATAGATAGGTCGAAACAGCACTGTGTCGCTGTTGATGAAACCTGATGCGTTTCCAAACTTTAAAACGGTGAGGCATTCTTCAAAGTTTAGACACGGCTCGTGAACGCAGATGTTGTCATCGAATGGTAGGACCTGAACAAGTTAAATTTCCATATAGAACTGTGGATAAAAATGTTAATTCATGGATTTAGGCAACATAAAAAAAAAGTTTTTAAGCATAAGGAAATTAAGTCTACCATAGAAATGCTCTTGCATTGCTTGTGTTGTGATTGTGAATGTCATTATAAGCAAGAGTCAGGAACAGAATAATGGTATAACGTTCAGTTACAGAGTATAATTGACGTTTAAAATTAGGTACAAACCTGGACTGTAGCCAGCCGAGCTAGTGTAGCCCTATGAAGGTACACCCGTTCTCGCAAGTGCGTCGGCGAATAGAACTGCGAAGTATCACCAGCGAAACCAACTTCCGCGTCCGGCCTTTTAGCGGAGAATGATACGTTCAATATGTTGCCAGTTACATCTGTATCGTCCTGTTGAAAAAAAGTTAGCACTATTTTTTAGGTTGAAAAATAGATGGTTACTATCAATAAACTGTCTGTTAGTAGTTACCCAATAACTTTGATATTTGCAAATAAATGGTCGTAGCCATAAAAAAATATGATTTTGATACAGCTTTAAACTACAGTAAGTAACTACACTACCATTAATAAACTAGATACAGCCTGCGAATGTCCTCAAAGCCAACTCTCAAGGCACTCAAATTCCAATCTTGTCTTCCAATCTTGTCCAAAAATTTATGTGTACACTGTCAGTTCTCTCAAACGGCGAAAGAAAACATGCATCGTGAGGAAGCTTGTCCTAGAACCGAAACAGCTCTAAAACAATGTCAAGTATTTGTATTTGTATTTGTATTTATTGTTTACTTTAATTATAACGGTTAACACCAATTACAATAATTAAAGAAGAATAAGAAAAATGAAAATAAATAAAAAATAAGTAAACAGTTTTGGTCAAATTTAAAAATACAATGTCAATAGTATAAATATAAAACAAAATGTCAGGACAATAATATACTACACTATAAATTGGAAATTCACACACAGCTATACATCACGCTCACAGAATCTCAAACATTCAGACATTATTTTCATCCAGCCATCCTCAAACAGATCACACCCAGGACTCGTATCAAGGAGAGCATTGAGTGCGGCGAGAATGCGCGGAATTGGTGACGAGGCCCGGGCCACAGTACGACATAGCGGCTCCGAAAACAACTTGTGCTTCCGCCCTCGGCAATAATTGTTCGGAACATAAAAACGGCACAGCTCATCACTCAGGTCCGGTGCTTCAATTTTGCTACGAAACACTTTGCAGGCCATAGTAATTTGCTCGTTGGCTCTCCGAACCTCAAGCGAGTTGTACCCCAGGCAACCCAGAAGAAATTTGGTTGGGTACAGATACGGGTAGTACCCATAGCGGCGCTTGTATAGAAACCGCAAGAAAGCTTTTTGGACCTTTTCAAGCATAAGAGCGTAAGTGCTCTCATGCGGGTTCCAAACGCAAGCACTGGCTTCAAGTTTGCTCCGAACTAGTGCCCCAAAGAGTAAACAGATTACATGGTCACTGCGAAAATCTCGGGCGTTCCTGAGGACAAACCCCAGGCGTCTAAACGATTCCTTGGCCAGAGTGACCATGTGGTCATGGAAGGTGAGCTTTCGATCGAATGTGACTCCCAAGTCCTTCATAGTGCTCGATCTAGTTATAGGGGAATTGCCGATAGAAGTGTTCGAAAAGAGCCTCTCTGAGGCGCACTTTTGACAGAACTAGTGACACGATAAAAAGAGGAGAAGACACTCTAATGACGATGCATAAGGATTAAGAATATCCAAAAATTTATCATTTTCAACTTTCTCTTTCTTTTTTTCCTTCAACAGGCTTGTTGAAGTAGGACATACCTGCACACTGAATATAAATATATTCTCCTTAGGACACGGTATGATCGCCGCAAGTCCGTCTATAAAGAACCCCAGCAGCGGCGATAGAAACTGTTCAGCCGTCATGTCGTTCAGTCGGACTGTTATTGAGTTGAATAGCATTTCTTCTGTGATGAGTCGCACTGACAGTTGCATCATTGCTTTTATTTCGTTAACACCATCTGGTTACATTAAAAAAATGGTTTAAAAAGCTTTTGGTAAAAGTAAGTCATCAAGCAATTCATTACATTTGCAGTTAGTGTTGTTGAAGTCTATGTGCGCGCGCGTTTCTTCGGGTGATCACAGCATGTAACATCACACCGAAAATTGTCGAGGGGTTGAAGGAAAGATGCTACCCCTAACTTTATAACCTACTTTTCTGGAGGATGATGCAACAACAAACTCATGTACCAAATACTTGTTTATTTGCACTAAAGCTACAAGTTCGCAATGAGAGCGGGGAAAGACGACTGGCGACGTGACACTAAAATCATACGTGTTAGCCCTATTCCTGTGGCTAGGTACCTAACCGCAACAGTCATCAATTCAAATAGACCGGACAACGAGACACATCACTAGTCGGGGTGGATTTAAAGATGGCGTCGTAATGCGTCGATTATTCAAAAAAGTGATGTCTACAAACCTGTAACAGATATCTCCATGGTAGCCAGCTTAGGTACGTTGGTGTTGAGCTGAGGCGACAGGGTCATTGACCCTGTTGTGTCGTTGAGCAGAACAAGGTTGGCGTTATTGCCTGAGAGAATCCGATATTGCAGCTAGAAAGACATGAAAATACAAAAACAAATTATACATTTTGTAAAAAACTTCAATACTTTATCTTTTTGGGTTCATAAAGTCATTAGGACATCAGGAGGAAACCGGAATGTTGTAGAATTAAAAAAAAGTTCGAAAACATCTGTCAAGTGCACGAAAGAAGCCTCTCCGAGGCGCACTTGAATTCCCTTTACCACATTAGTTTGAAAGTACCAGTGACACGATAAGAAGAAGGAATCATTAGATTTTGATTCCGATGTATCTTTAGAACAAGCAAAATATGTTAAGTGGTAACCATCGTCTATAACAAAGTATTGCCTCGTAGGTCACGCACGTCAGGAACGTGCCCTACAATGCTCTGCCCTGCGTGCATACAGATGTTCAGCCTCACGTGCCTGTAATTTCACCGGCACCCACACCCTTATTCAAACCGAAACACAACGATGCTTCACGGAAAGAATTAATCAATTCGGAAATAGGCATGGTGGTAGTACTTCCCCGGACTAGCCTTTCACAAAGAAGAGCTATACTACTACTGAAATATTATAAAAATTCAACTAACCTTATCAGTAACATCAGCATCATACGCCGGAACTCTCCCAAACGGGCCCACAGGAAAACAGTCCTTATAGTTATTGAAAATAATCTGAAAATCCTTCATCATGGGTGCGTTATCGTTCACATCAGTCACAAGTACTTCTACTCTGACATCGTTCCATAGGGGAGGGCTTGCCGCTCGGATGATCAGCTCGTATTTCTTACGAGGGCTCTCGTAGTCCAGGTCTACCATTGTTACCAGTTCGGCTTTGTCGGAGCCTTGGCGAGTTTCGAGAGAGAAGCTGTTGGAATCATCTCCACCTGAAATACAGACAACACTGAATCATACAGAAAAAAATATAGTTTAAAAAACTAAAAAATCACGCTTTTATACTAATTGAACTAAAAAGTTTAAAATAAAACTGTAATAATCAATTGATAGAATTTTTTCATATTATTGCATTGTTATCGACCTTTGACAGGTGTGCAAAGTTTGAATCAAATCTGATCGTTCAAAGTAGGACCATATTGAGCTCAAAGGGGTCGGTTACAGTTACATACAAGCAAACAAACTTACATACAGGCAAAGCTAATAAAAGCGTTATAATAATAAGAAAATAAAGAATAAAAAAAAGGTAAATAACACTTATGGACAAGTGGGACTTGAACCTTCCTTCTCAAAGTTTTTTGAAGCAGTATTTTTACACACAACTGTAGGCATATAGGCCTATAGCAATGCTTATACGATGGTTAACATCAAATGAACCACGTGATTGTTAAATCAGAAAAATGTATTAAGAAAATCATTTTTGCGGCAAAATACTTCCGTTAGTTCGGCTTCCCCGGACGGGCCTTCCACAAAGAATTCCAACCAAACTAACCTTTGATAGAGTAATGCACCACCGCATTGGGCCCTTCGTCCGGATCATGTGCGTAGATCTCTCCCACAGTAGTTCCGATAGGACTGTTTTCGGGAATGTAGAAGGTCAGGCAATCGCTCTCGAAGACCGGCGGAGAGTCATTAATGTCTTCAATCTTCACGTGGACTACCACCTGCGAGATCATTTGTCTTATAAATCATCAGAATAAGCAATTTTTTTTTATTCAGCATGTAAGTTTAGTCATACAAAGATACTAAAATATTTACAAAATGTACCAAATAAGCAATTATTATACGCAATTTACATCAAATCAGTCTATTATTGGACCATTGACACGATAGAAGAAAGCAAGTTGAAGTGGCCAAAAATTAAACTATTGTTTTAATTCCTTTTGCTATAATAGAAATGAATATGAATATGAAAGATTAGGTTATTTCTCGAATACCGACCACAAAGCAGAAGTGGAATGAAAAAGATGAAGGTGTTATGAATATTGCAAAAAATCGGTAGACGCTCAAAAAGCTCAAAATCATTCATCCCAAAAACTTATAGGGGTAGGCTACATCTCGTATTTGCCTTTTTCAGGCTTTGACTTATATAAGATTGTCCAATAACTGGTGGCGCTAAAAGAAGAAGCACCTTCATAATGAAAAGTAGGATTTACGTTATAGAAAATGAGAAGAACTGCTTTGGAACTTTGTGGTGGCGTTCCTTCACCGATAGCCAGCGCCTTCAAATCGTAAGTAATAGCCACGGACTCTCTATACAAAGCATTGCTAGTCCTGATGAATCCTAACGCAGGGTCACTATGACTTTTCAAGGTCATTGCTACGCCTAAACATTGCCAATGACCCAAAATAGAGAAAGTACTTACTGAAGAACTTTGAGGCGGCGTTCCTCCATCGATAGCCAGCGCTTTCAGATCGTAAGTAGCCACGGACTCTCTATCCAAAGCCTTGTTGGTCCTGATGACACCTGAAGCCGGGTCTATGACGAAGGAGCCTTCTTCTCTATCCCGCGGTTCAAGCTCGTAGTGGACTCGCCCATTCAAGCCTACGTCAGCGTCGGTCGCGCTCACTTGGGTTACCGATGTGCCTGTAATTTTTGTCCCATTGGGTTTATTCTGACTATAGGAATAATCTACAATAGCAAAACAAACACGCTTTTATAGAAATTCAAACTCAAGAAAATAAAAATATATTAATTATGTTGAAGTGTTCAAATATCAAGAAAATTAAATTAATTAAGATGAGGTTAAGGAGTTAGAAGTTTTTTTTTCAATAAACTGCATTTGCAAGCCAGTTCGAAATTTAAATAAAACCTTGACCGCTAAACAAGACAGTAATGGATTTTCATACAACTTTTGCCGGCAGCTGTTCGCATTTATTTGGCCAGTACAGCAATTTCGATTGTTGTCAAAATAATGCTCATATTTCCGAGCATGTTTGAGAAATAGTATATTTCATTACAAGTGCGGAAAAGCTGTCATTGCAAAGAGTTCCGACAAATGTCTACCCGAGCCGAAGGCGAGGGTTGACAGTCGGAACAAGTTGCAATGACGTTTCCGCACGTGTACTGAACGACTATTTTTAATATAGTTGCGAAAAAATGAAGCAATTTAATAAAATAATAAAATACCATTTGCTTTTTTCTCTTCTCTCCACGCAATAAGTTCGTCGTATGTATGCATGTAGCGACTTTTTGACTTTTCCGGTAAAATGTTCTCCGAAGCATTTTGTGCAATTATACTGAGTTCCGGTGGTGTTCATTAAAAAAAACTAGGGTCGAAATTTCTCATTTTGTGCAACAAACAAATAAACTCGCAAAGAAAATTTCTGAAAAATGGCGCCAATGGTAGAATTTTTTTTTTCTTTTCGCTCCTTTCGAAGCAGGCTTTAGACCAAGACCATACCACCTAGTCTTACGTTTTGTTTTTTCCCTTGAGTTGGGTTTTTTAAAATTAACGTCTTTCGTAATTTTTCTATAGGTGAAATTTATATCAATAATTGAGCCAACCGTAGAATAGAAGCAGAGATTTTTTTATTCTTCACCCATTCTGGAAGGCAAAGGGAACTATACCCATACAGCCAAGTCTTCAGTAGATTTTTTTATTGATATGAATTGAAAATAAAATTTAATGAGATGAAATGAAATGAAACCTAACATAATTCATTCAATCAAATCATTAAATCTGTTAATGAAACAAATTAGTAGCTTCTTTTTAAAATAATACGTATTTGCATGAATCATAAAATCTTCGATGAATTTTTTTAGTAAAAACTTCATGGTTGGTTTTTCTTTTTAGACATTATTTTGACAGTTGGGAAAGAAAAAGCACTAGTGCGGGAAAGGTAAAAAAAAAGCACGCGTGTGTAATAGCCCACATCCCGAACGCTATACGTCCCTGCAATACGCCACTTTTTGAGCAACTGTATTAAAAAAATAATTTTCTTTCTTTCTATAACAAAGCATTGCCTCGCAGGTCACGCACAACAGGAATGTGGCCTACGATGCACTTTCTTGCGTCTATCAACTATACCCCACTCACCAACTAAAGCGTCCTCCATAATGCTAGCAGTGTACAGCTGTTGTTTGAACACCGGTTCGTTGTCGTTCACATCCACTACGGATATCTCCACATCTGTCGTGTCAGAAAGAGACGGCACGCCTCCGTCTCTTGCTGTTACTGTTAGCAGGTAACCTGTAAGAATGGTATAACACTGATACTGTGAGATGAGGCTACTGCGATTCCAGGTGCAATCGATTTGCTATTGTGTTTTGGCCAGAACTGTGTATAATCAGTTGATAGGTAGGTATAACTGTAATGCAAGGGGATACCTAAACCTAAATAGGAGCACCTAAACTAAACCCAAACCGCCAAACCAGCTCTGTCGGAAGTCGGAGCGTTGGTTGCTAGTCAACCAACATTATGTTTATACTGAGGCAGAGTCCGTTTTGCGACGTGCAAAGGTCACCAAATTGTTAGTGTGAGTAGTTATTTTTTCTTTCTTTCTTTCTTGAAACCTATCCAGTAGAATCCAGGGTATTTTGTTGAAAACCCGCTGTCACTAAATTCTCAAAAAGTCGCGCGCTTTGAAGGAATCCGTGTTTGTTTGTACGTATGGTTTGTGTGATAATAGGATTCAATGATTAATGTTAGATGAAATGTGAATTATAACGAAGCTGCTTCACTGAAATTACACAGACAAGAACTCTTGTATCATTTCTAGCCTGGAAATAGTGGAGGGTTTCTCACAGTGGCCTTTTGGTGATGCATAAAGTGCTTACCACTCATAGTCTCTCGGTCCAGCAGTTTATTAGTAGTAATAGCTCCTGTCTGAGGATTGATCACAAACTCCTGGTCGTGGTGCGCCATGGCCTCGTTAGATATCTCCGAGCTCAGGCTGTATGTGATCTGAGCGTTCAACCCGACGTCGCTATCCGTGGCCGAGACTACTAGCACTGTTGTTCCTATGGGGGCATCTTCGAACACCTAGAAGTATATAGCAAAAAAAATATATGAAAAGACTGTTTTTAGCAGTAGTAGAGTTTTTTGTGAAGGACTCGTCCGGGGAAGTAGCAGCATCACTGGGTTTTGGTGTGAAGGGTGTGGGTGCTGGAATTACTGGCACGTGTGGCTAAACATCTGTATGCCTCAAATTAATGGTCGCAGGGCAGTGAATTGTAGGGCACGTTCCTGACGTGCGTGGCCTACGAGGCAATGCTTTGTTATAAGCGATGATTTCCACTTAAAATATGGTGGCCCATATGCTTGTTCCATCAGCTAATTGTATTAAAAAAAAATATTGTATTCCAAGTGGAAGCTATGCTTAGTTTGGGGCTAGATAGTGTTGTGTGGATTGTCCACAATATTTATTTATTTATTCTTATAATGTTGATAAACTTAACTCTACTGGTAGATCTACAGTGACGAATGATAATAACACTTACCGAAGCGGTATAAGGTGCATTTTCGAAGACCGGCGCGTAGTTGTTCGCATCCGTGATGTTTATATGGACCATGGCCGTGTCAGATCGTCCCCCGGAATCGGTTGCAGTGACCGTGAGGACGTATCGTCTCTCTTGCTTGAAGTCTAAGGGTTGGGCTACGGTGACTAGGCCGCGCCCATTTTGGGAGGTGATGGAAAAACGACCACGAGTGTTTCCGCCTGTGATTTCATAGTGGAGCCTAAAAATTGAATTCAGAGTCAAGATTAAGGCAACAAACCAGTCATGCCGAAATTGACAGATGCAACTAGGTGTTGGTTGCAACAAAAGATACGCAATCACCCCACTGATCTTGACTGTCTTATATAAAATGATCTTGACTGGCCTCTCCTCTCAGCTCAGTTGGTAGTAGTTCTGCCTCCTGCGTCGTATGTGGTGGGTTCGATCCCCCGCGAGAACAAACATTTTTGGGGTGAACATAGATATTTGTTCTCTATCTGGGTGTTATATTGTATTCTAAGTATTTACAATAATAAAATGTATAAGTATTATATCAGCTATCTAGTTCCCATAGTACAAGCTCTGCTTAATTTTGGGTTAGATAGTGTTGTGTGGATTGTTCACAATATTTGATGATTTGTGTTAGATGTGGTTGCCATCAGTTGAGCACGGGGAAGGATATTTTTTTGTTTGAGCCTAATTTTAATTTTTGTGTATTATTTCTTGGTTATCCTAATAAATAAGCAAATTGATGAGCACCTGTTGTCTTCGTCAGCGTCGCTGGCGGTGAGAGTGACGACCGGCGTCCCTGGAGGCTCGTCTTCCGCTAGCGCCACTTCGTAATGCGCTGGCGCAAACACGGGATCATTGTCGTTCACATCCTGGACCACCACCACTACGGAAGCGGTCGCAGACTTCGGGGGCTCACCGCCGTCTGTTGCTGTTACCTGTAGGAAACTAGATTAATTAAAACTTTGCTGTTGGGGTTCCTACCAGCTGCACTACCACCATTACTATATTAATTTTAACACATGCTTATGCAAATAAATCATCTTTGTCTTTATCATTTTCTCTATGTTTATCTTTAAAAATGACGATTGGTGATGGCGATCCTACCGGCTGCGCCACATGGCAATGAAACATGGACTATCGCAGACTATTTGATTGTGGGTATATTTATGTGGCGTAGCATAGGTGCTACCTGCAGGATACAAAAACATCTCGATTCCTACTAACCACCATCATCACTACTTTAGAGGTGGGTCAATGGTACAGTCAACAAAAATATTTAAAATGAGCAGAAATCGAAGCCATTCGAGCAGAAACTTATTTAGGGAGCTTCCACCGTACTCTTTGAATGTGTATGTCAGTTCTACATTCATTCACTTTAGAAATATCCGGAAATTCCTTACCAGAAGCTGATATTTGGCTTGCTGCTCTCTATCCAGCTGTCCAGAAGTGAACACCCAGCCAGACCGAGGGTCTATCGTGATGGGCAGGTCGTTGTTACCGACGTACTCTTTGTCCATGAGTGTGTATGTAAGTTCTGCATTGACCCCTTCATCTGCATCGTATGCTTGCACCTGGAAGATATCAAAACATTAGGAACAGAATTACCCGGAGGAACAAGCAAGAAATAGGGCATAGTTTCCCTTCATTATCATCGTCATTTACAGCCCAGCTTTACCTACTGCTGGGTATTAGGTCTCCTTTAGTTTCTGCCATCTACCTCAATCCTATGCCAGCCTTAACCATTTCTGCTCCGCGACTTTGACTATTTCGTCCACCCATCCTGCTGCAGCCTACGGTACTTGGCCACTCGGTTGTTGTCTAACTTCACCTGTCATCACCATACCTTGCAATGTGCCCTGCCCAACTCCATTTGAGCTCCGTAATCCGATCTCCGACGTCCTGGACCTTTGTTCGTCTTCGGATTACGAAATTCGGAACTTGAGCAATAAGTTTGATGCCAAGCATGGCATGCTCCATAGCTCTCTGTGCAACTCTCAATCTGTATCAGATACTTACCCTCACAATACTGTATCCAACCGGCACGTTCTCGCTGACAGACTCTTGGAAAAGAGACGTGTAGAATCTAGGAGCGTTGTCGTTCACATCTCTCACGTTCACCAGTAGCTGGGTCGTGTTGGATCGGGATGGACTACCTCCATCTGGAAAAAATATTATAGTGGTATTATCATTATCAAATATTAAGAGCCCGTTGTGTTCCACTGCAGGGCAAAGGCCTCCATTCCTTCTCTCCTTTCGTTTGAGGGGTTTCAGGGAAAGGGCTCTCAAATGGCAACCAAAAAGAAGACGAAGCGTAAGACGTCCCTCTAACGGAAAGATGGACGAGATTTTAGATGTAGACGGTAGAAAGAGAGGGTTAAAAATCGTTCTTCCTAGAAAAATATGGCGACCTATGTCCAGCAGTGGATTTTAGACTCCTGATAATGACGATTGAAATGATTCATAATAAATACATAGTTCTGCCTCCGTAGTTGAGTGGAAAAAAAACCTGTGCGATACATGACGTAAGAGGAGGTTAGGGCAAGGACAAGAAGATAAGAGAAAACATTCATACCTTGAGCTCTTATAACAAGGCGATAGCTCCTAACTTGCTCATAGTCCAGCGTCTTGACCAGCGACACGTCTCCGCTCAGGCTGTCTATAGAGAACTGCATCTGAGTGTTGCCGCCGATGATCGCGTAGCGTATCGCTGCGTTGGCTCCGATGTCGGCATCTGTTGCTCTGTGGAAACCGGCAATGGGTTATAAATACTAACAAACATGCTTATACACCTACCTACTTAGGCCCTTATTATAAGTAGGTAGGTATATACCTAGACTTTTATAGGTATTGTTTTTATTGAGATAATAAGCAAAGCTTCTTTTAATTTTGCTGTTATCTACTTACCAATTTGCGAATTGACAAAAATATAAGCAATAATTTAAGTTTAAAAAACTTGAGAAACCGACTTCATTCAAACGGCTAAACCGATTTTAATCAAATTTGTTTGGGACAATCTGGACGTAAGAATAACCTTCCAAATAAAAAAATAATTTTCTAAATCGGTTCATAAATGACGGAGGCATGCAGTTACAAACATTAAAAAAATTATTAAAAAAAAAATGGCAACACCGATTTTAATAAAATTAAAATGGGACCAATCTGAAAGCAGTACCTTTCAGATAAAAAAATAATTTTTCAAATCGGCTCACAAATGACGAAGTTATGCGGTAACAAACATTAAAAAAAAAAAAAAAAATACATACAACCGAATTGAGAACCTCCTCCTTTTTGATTGGAAGTCGGTTAAAAATAGGGATGTAGATTTGACTTCATTGCAAATATTATACTTACAAAAAAAACGTTTTGAGAAATTGCAAAAAATAAATGCGATGCAAGAGTTTTCAAAAATAGAATAAAATATCTCGCGTTCCAAATATCAATTTGAAAAAGACTAACTCTACCTGAATAGAGGTTTGTATACAATTAAAACTGGTTGATTACAAACAAAAAAAAAGAAACAGCATCGTAAGAAAAGATACGAACTATTTATATTCCCTCATACAAATACTCGTATTTATGACCGGTCTAGAGGAGAGTGAAACAATAAATACTACAAGCGGCTACACTGCTACGTTTTCAATAAAGATTTATGGACATGCAAATTTGAAACACCCGATAGTGTAGGCACTAGCAGGGATGTCCAACCTAAGGGCAATGTACGGCCCGCGAGTTGAATGAGATTCTATGTCGCTACGAGCTCGCTTATCTTATCTAGTAGCATAAATCAATTAAGAAATAAGGTTAGCTCAGGGTGAACAATTTCATACTGGAACTTAATTTACGTTAGATCTCGCTACCCATCAACGACGACCGACGTCTATCAAAGCTTAGACTTAGAATTATTATTATTTTTTAAATCCTTTCACCCTTGTGGTTATTTAACCTACATGTTATACCTACCGCAATAAAGAAATAGTGACATCTTTTTTCCTGGATTTTAGGGAGATTAAAAGTGTCCCTGTGAACTGAACAGCCCTGGATTAGAGAAAGGCTGCCAAGTAACTTCATTGTTTTATTTTCATCTTCTTGGAATACGCCGTGAGTGCTATTATTTTAGCGCCGTTTTTAGAAAAGGTGGCTCGGTATTTCATTTCCGCGATGGTATTTTTCGATTTACCTTTGTCTTTTTAGAAGTTGGGCGGTTGAAGTTTTGACGTTTACTGTGCACCGTGTGCACAAAAATTGTTTTTGTTTTATTCTACTTTCCAAACTATCTATTGTCCGGACTGCGAGTAGAACCCATTTTGAAGCTGTCGTAATCTGAATATTAAAAAAAAGCAGCCAAGTGCGAGTCGGACTCGCCCATGAAGGGTTTCGTAGCATCAAGTAACATAATATAAAGGTTCCTGTAGTTCGTCGAAAGGTAAATTGCGGTTTACGATTTATGACGTATAAAAAAAAAACTACTGACTAGATCTCGTTCAAACCAAATACCTATCGTTGAAAGTTTGCATAGTAATGTACAGCATATATTTTTTTTAGTTTTATCATTCTCTTATTTTAGAAGTTAGAGGGGGGGGGACCAACTTTTTTCCACTTTAGAAGTGTCTCTCGCGCAAACTATTAAGTTTAGAA
Organism: Thera obeliscata; assembly: GCA_947578465.1. Lineage (NCBI taxonomy): Eukaryota > Metazoa > Arthropoda > Insecta > Lepidoptera > Geometridae > Thera > Thera obeliscata. Next base: position 11,330,564 of record OX387912.1, on the reverse strand, counting down.
AAAAACTATATTACAAACCTCAACATCATTTTTGAAGACCTATTCATAGATACCCCACACGTACGGATTCGATGAAAACTGAAACGGATTGAGTTTCAGTTTCAAGTATATTTTTGTGTAAAAATCTTAATGCGGTTCACAGAATACATCTAATTGCCAAATTTCACCAGTCTAGCTCTTACGGTTTCGGAGAAAAATGGCTGTGACATACGGACGGACAGACAGACAGGCAGACATGACGAATCTATAAGGGTTCCGTTTTTGCCATTTGGCTACGGAACCCTAATAAAATCAATATTGAAGCTTATGTCGGGATAGCTTATGTAAGCGCGTTGACCGAGTACGGAACACCATGCTGCGTTCACTAACGGGCATTGCCGATGTAGGGGCTAAGGCTGCCCGGCTGAAGTGGGATTGGGCAGGGCATGCCAGCCGGATGCCTCCCGATAGGTGGGCGACCATCAGTACACCTTGGGTCCCTGACGGGCGGCGGTCAAGGGGCCGCCCAAGAAAACGTTGGCGGGACGATATCGACACCTTTGAGAGGAGATGGTGGAAGGAGGCTCGAGAGAGAGATAAATGGAAGTCTTTGGGGGAGACCTTTGCCCAGCAGTGGAACAAAATAGGTTAATATAAAAAAAAAAAAATGTAGGGATGCCAGTAAAATTCGTTGCTGCCTGTGCGTTTAACAACATTATTCGGAGCTGTTTTTTTTACAAGCGAATATGCTTTTAGCTTTTTTTTTTCTTTTTTATTTATTTATTAGCAGTGCTTTGTCTTTGTCGCTTAGCGACTGTACTGCCCTGTAATAACACACCAAGAAAATCAACACTTACTTTATCCTGGCTATGACTGGATTGTCATTGACACTGATATCTTCGTCTACTGTCACAGTGTACGTCTTCTCGCTGAATTGAGGGTAGTTGTCATTGTCGTCTTGAATGTTCACGTGGACTGTTGCTCTGTAACAGTTATATTATACAGAAAAAGTTTTAATAACGAAAAAATAACCTAACATCATTTATTTACACGTAACAATACTAATAAGTAACCAAAGGCTGATATTTCTTTCTAATACCCAAATTTCGGGACTTTAGTGGTAGAGATTTTAGTAGCAGCATTGCTGTGTCAAAATCCTGTCCCACGGGCACTATAGCATCCCGTAAGAAGGAAGGGGCATGAGTAATCACCAGCTGGCCCTGACTCTATAATAGATGCAACCGCCTACCAATAGATGCAAAGACCTGTTTACTTTTTTTAATCAATTGAAAAATTTATATTATTGTACAAAAAGCGTGGGGTGCTTTTTATAATAACTATAATTTATTTTAAGGGAGGAAGCCCACAGCTCGACGTCTTCCCCATAAGCCGTCGAGCTGTGGACTACTTCAGCTGATAATCATGATGATATTTATATAATAAACTCACGTGCTAGACAGTCGATCAGACACTGGGCTGGCCAAATCAGTAGCTTTCACCACCACAGTGTATCTTGACACCTTCTCCCTGTCCAGTGGTGACCTGGTCATTAAGGCACCGCTTCTGGAGTCCACCCTGAACACATCCTGGGCTTCCGATTGGTTGAGCGTGCTTTCTATGGACTCGTTCAGATCTTCAGGATTTAGACTTTCGGCTGTCACTGAGTCAATTGTGTATTCCACCTTTAAAAAAATTTGCAACTTTAGGCATGGTGAAAATATGTTTCCTAAACTCTACATTTTTTATTATACTTGCAGCTGCTTGCGGTTTTACTCGCCCCGTTTCCGTTACTTTTTCGGATTAAAAAGTATCCTATGCCCGGTTCCTGGTTCTATGCCTCCTTAACAATTTTCAGCCAAATAGGCCCGGCCTTTCTTGATTTATAAATAGTGTAACTAACACGACTTTCTTTTATTTATATAGATTTGGTCCATTCAAGAATAACATTACGGGATCAGAAATTATTCAATAAAACCCAATATTCTTTGAACTCAATATTCAACACAGTCTGCATCAATTTAATGGGTTGATATTTTGTTCAGTTCTAACAATAACAATGCTTTCTTTCCTCAAGACGAAACCGTTCATCTTGTCCCTTTCATTTCTGTTCTTCTGTCTATAATTCTGTTCTAAAGGTGTTCGCAGTACAAACTATTGAATTCCAACCCATCCAGTGTTGTTTAATCAGTAATCACACAATATTCCCCCGATGCATATTGTAAGCCTCGTAATCCAGGCTTCGATCGAAGCCTCTACGCAGCTTACCGAGCTCTGTTTCAGTAGGAATTGTAGAATAAACTTTGTTAATTAGTTAAAGGTTTAAATTAATTTAATTAATTTTAATTTACTACTTCCCATTATTGTACATCCGAAACGGATAGACTGTTGTTTTCAGAGTTTATTTATATTTTTAAGACCTCTCTATAATACACAGATAGACAATAAACGATTCTGATTCTAAAAATGTATGTATAGATGTTCTTTTTAAAATGTTTTTTTTCATCATTATCCTGCCCTTATTTGTCCTTATGTGAGGTTGGCACAACATGTTTTTCTTTTCCATTCCCTTTTGTAAGCCGTCATCTTTGTATTCACTCTTTTCATAACCATGTCATCTTTCACATAGTTCATCCATTGTTTCCTAAACCTACCTTTACCAACATATCAATCCACATTTAAGCTCCTACCTTCATAAAATAAATTATGTATAAAATCAAAGTCAATAATAATTTAGTCACTTGAATTACAATGATCACTTTGAAATCTCCAGTTACACGCGGCCAAGCCTAGAAAAATAGTTTTTTAAGTCTCGGAGTCTGAATGACAAAGCTCTGAGGCCGTTTTCTCGTCTAACCCTACATAGATAAATAATGTGTGTACCTCGCCATTCTTCCCGATGTCCTGATCAGTGGCTTTCAGCGTCAGCACTGTGGTGCCAGGGCTGGCTCCTTCCCTCACAGAAGCCTCGTACTGCTGCATCTCAAATACTGGCGAATGGTCGTTGCAGTCCAAAACGTTGATCTGTAAGCCAAAAAACTATGAAGATTCTGTTGATTTAAGACGTAAAGGTGCTGATAGACTTGAGCATTCACTTGTAACAGAACATCGAGCATTCGCCGATTTTATATTTGTCGAACTGAACAACGAGCCGAGCCAAGCATAGAGCCAACACACAACATTGCTTTGAAAATGTTTTTCATGAGCATTCTTGTGAACGCTCTAGTCGATGCTCGTCAAAAAATATTCTTCACGAGAGATGTCAGACTTGACGGTCGCGTGTGCTTGGCTCGGAAAAAAGGTCGAAGCGATGCTCGCTAGAATGTTCACCAGAACGCTCGATAGAATGCTCGCTAAAATGTTCTCGTATTTTTCTGTGATGTTACATTCGCACAAATGCTCATTACAAGTGAATGCTCAAGTTTATCAGCACCTTTAGACGTCCATTGATGAAAACACTCTTTCCCACAGATTTCCAAAGCGTGTCCCCAAATTATATAATCTCAAACCGAACGAAAATGGAAAATATCCAATTTAAAGTATCTTCTGCCGTTTGGTAGATAGTGTAATCATAACAACAAAGTCTGATTAGGGCAGAACCCTTTTCTGAAGTCCTAATTAAGTCATAAATACGAGAGTAGAGAGTGAGCAGGACGGAGATAGGTATAATGGGCCATAAGGTTCGTGATAATGCCATGATTACAAACAAGCTTTTCGGTTATGCTGAAAATAAGGGGCCTAATTAATAAGCAAAATGCGAGTTTCTATAGCGCAGCTGTTGAATAAATTCTGATTATGTGCCTACCTATCATAACTTGTATGTTAAGCTTCCATTAGTTAATAAGCCAACAAAAGATTAGAATCTAGGTACCTACCAGTTGGCCTACCACAAGCTCTATCTGGCTCTGTCTCTGGTTTTGGTTTTTGAGTCTGTGTGAGTGTATTATACTGTATGTGTGACGCATGGATTTACCATTCTTCCCTGGTGTGACGTTTTGACAAAAGATTTATTTAGTAAACACTCACACAGACACAAAACCAGAGCCAGAGACAGAGTCAGACAGAGCTTGTGTTAGGTGTACTAGCTTATAAAGTTCTATCTCCGGTGTGGAGCTTTACTCATAATCTGAATTGGAAACAAGGGAATACAACCTTCAAAGCCTTACATAAGCTTAAAACATACTTCTTGTACATGAGATTAAGGCTCTAACCACACATTTAGGTAATTATTTAAAGAGAACAGACCGAAAAGAGTGGCGTAGTAAAGAGGAGGCCCATACTCAGCAGTGGATGCAAATGGGCTGAAATTATGATGATGATAATATTAATTCAAACACTATTCAATTTTATTCGACTGGCTTTTCATATCAGTTGATAGTAACTCTGTCTTTTGAGCTAATCGAGCCGAGTTCGATCCCCACTGAGAACAAATATTTGTATGGTGGACGCAGATGTCCGTCCCTGTCTGGGTATTGTATTGTATTCTAAGTATTTGCAAAAAAAATATATAAGTATTATATCAGTGATCTGGTTCCCATTGTACACGCTCTGCTTAATTTGGGCCTAGTTAGTTGTGTGGATTGTCCAGAATGTTTATTTTACTAACGCTCTCCATTTCAAAAACTTACCTGTAGCGTAGTAGTTCCACTCCGAGGGGGAAACGTGTCATCCTGCGCGATCACCTTGAAGTAATGCACATCCAGTCTCTCTCTGTCCAGCCGGGCCTGTGTCGTGACCACTCCGCTCCGGGTGTCGACGGCAAACATCCCTGAGGACCGGGAGTCTAGCAGGCTTGACATAGAGTACGTTACGGGACTGTTCTCTGGATCCCTGTTGGGTACCAAAATAGCAAAATTAACTCACAAGTCAATCTTCAGATCGTTTTTCATGGTTTGAATGTGAATTTGTTACATGAACAAAAACATTCTCGTTCTTTACAAGGTCAACAAAACGTTTCCTAAACTGCTAAGAGTATGACTGCTAGGACGAGAAAATATTATCTTTGAGGGACACCTAAAAGCTTACACTGGTTTGAAAGCACTAATAAATGACACCCAAAAGACGAAGAATATTTAAGACGAATATTTTTCTATATTCGTCACAGGATAGGATCGATTTTAGAACCACTATCAAAATAGTAGACCCCTATAACTGATTTAAAGAAAAGAAAGGTTGATAACGGTTTGATAGCCGGAGTGACGTATTGAAATCCCCTGTCCTGAAAAATCCCCAAACCATAAAAGCAACAACAAAAACAAAACCTTTCGAAGTTCGCGCACATACTAGAATGCTATAGCAACAGAATTTTGTGTGTGTTAAAATAATCATGACAATATAAAATACCTACCACTAGAAGTACCAATTATTTTTAAATAGACACAACATTGCACCATTTTAGAACAATTCATAGCCTAGCAAAATTCTTAAGGAACTCAATAAAAAGATTCAAAGAAAGCAGATAAGTGCTAGAACAGTTTCGAGTGTTTTATTGTTATGGGAAACAATTGTGGAAATCTGGGAAAATGCTATCGCTGGCATTGAATCTCAGATTATAATTGAGCAGCGAGGTTTTCTCCCCTTGTATTTCTAGACTCTTCCGTAAACTGTACTTTAAACCTTTAAACCTTTTCTACTTATACATATAAGTCTGTGCTTTGAGCTATTATCTTGTGAAACCCACCAACCAACTATAGAACAAGTAAGCTTCAACATCAATCTTTTTTTATCCTTCTCAAAGCCAGACTAGATGGTCAAATTAAAAGCTGTTTTTCTATTTAATCGACAGAGCAAATACACCTTTTAGAAGTAACTTCTAAACACAGACTATTATCCTTATTACCGGTACGTGACAAACCTTTTAGAGTGGAGCTACAAGAGGACCGTAAAGCCGGGGAATAGGATAGACTGGCGTATAGAAACGAAATTCCTGTTCCTATATTCTTGCTCGCTCCATATATACTATATACAATCATATACTTAGTTTATGCGAAAATCTACATCCATAATTAAAAATTAAATTATTTCGAAATTAATGTTCTTTTGCCCAAACGAGTATCCAATTCTCTTTACTAAGATGGTGTGGATTAAATCGTTTGAGCCTCTTTGAGTCGCACTTAAAATCCTTTCACCACACTTGGTTCGAAAGAATCAGTGACTCGATAAGAAGAAGAAGAAATAATTTGAATGCATTTAGCTACCGCTGCACTTGGCAGTTTCGTATAATTCTGTGCGATTTCTAACTAAAATCACAACGACCCACTACATTCGGATGATAACTATACCCTTATTTCATCTGTGATCTAGATCTAGATCTCTAACTTGCATAGCACAAAATAAATGTACTGATAATCTTTGAACTACCTCAACAGAGAAAGGTAGTCATTGCCAATTACCATAATTCCCTTACACACAATCCTTACTGTACTGCTGCTGTCATGAGTGTCATTTCAGTCCAGCAAACGAGATACACATCTACACACCAGTATCAACCTAAATCACCGTTAAGCTACGAGTAAATCTCATTGGGTAAATGCAGTAAATTACTACTGAGTCTGACTTCTTCGCAATCACTATAAAGCAACGCTATTAGCCGCTATTAAAAGAAATTAGTCTTTAAGTAGCTGGTGATACGTGTACGTGCTCGAGATCTCTAAAGCGATCACTGCGGAGATTTCTTTCGATTTTTCATTCACATGACTCATAAGATTTATCAAATTTCTTAATTTTTACGCTAATAGAATTCCCCATTAGTAATTGTGAAAAGGAAACATTATTTCTTACGATTTTGCCATTTTTTTGCAGCATTGTGTGATTGGAAAAAGAATATCACATGGTTAATCGCCGTGTTACTCTCTTACTTTTGCGTGCAGAGGCCAAAAACAATGGTTCAGGAAAGTATGTTGGTATCTCACTGCATTAGATATCACCATTGACACCATTTGATCTAGTTTAGGATTTGAAATGGCGTGCTTGCGTCATTTCTTAAACCTAAGCCACATATGAAGATCTTATGAATCGTAAAGTACCTGTACCTACTACTCTATCTCTGTCTATGTTCCTTTTGTGTGTTATTAAAGATGAATTTTATTCAAAGAGTGAATCTTCATCCAACCTAAAAATAGCCTACAATATCAACCATTTGTCACCACATAAGTTGGTAAGTAATAGAGTTAATTGGGCGGCAGCTGGCAGCTCTAGGTGTCATATTCTTCACTTATTAATGAAGACATCCTGTCTTTTATAAGGAAGTTATCACCGGTTTATTCTCCGGTCACATATTTTACGGACCACTGATGTGGCCACATCACATAAATAATAAAAATGTCTGCCTCAATCAAAGAAAATGTCCATTGTCACGTTGAAGAAGAGCCAGACGGGAAGACAGATGGGTTTTTGTAGCCTACCTGGTAACCTCAAAATGAAATGGAAAGATTTTACGAAAAGAGGTTACTTGATCCATGTAGAGAAATGACGCATGGAAACCGAGAGAGACGAGACGTGGTCAATACGAGTACTGCAATATGACAAAGAAAAAACTAGTAGCAAAGAAACAATAGCTTACCGAGCTCTGACAGTGGTGACGACGACCCCAGATGGCTGCTCCTCAGCCACTGACGCGACGTACAAGGCCTGCTCGAAGTACGGAGACTGGTTCCGAAGCTCCCTCTTAACCCGCTTTGCGATGTCAGTGTCGTTCAACTCCTGATGGTGGTACACGATCTTAAGTCGATGGTCAGAATCGATAATGTTAGTCCGGTCACAGTTGAACGTGAAGAGAACGGACACTTTCCACATCGGCTCTTGAATACAAACATCACTACTGGCAACAAGATCTCCTTGGCTGCTCTCGATCATAAATCGAGGATCACTCACATCTAAAAACTGCACTTTACACATCTTCTGCACTGTCTTTGGTAAAAACGCCACCAATGAGTTGATGAACTGCGATTGTTTCAGACAGATCCCTTGCCATCGATCTGTCGTTGGTATCGAAAAACTAGCATACGTTTCTGATATCCATTGTCTCGCTTCCGCTATTTTAACATCTATAGACATATCAAAAGGTACTGGGTCTTGAGATCGTTTTCTTCTAGTTCTATTCCTTGCCGCGTAATCCTCAAACATGGGGATAGACCACGGAAATGCCGTGGAAAGAACGTTATATTGACTAGAGACTAATTCATCTGCTTCTAGCAACCGCCAGTCTATACTCTCTTGTTGCGGTGCCTCTCTCTTATCCCGGACAACATCTTCTTCGTACTGGAGCGCTGCGTCATCTTGATCATAAACTCTATCAAAATCAATATCATAGAGCTCCGCGTGCCTTCTTTCACAGTCTTCTCCGATGACGAGGATTCTGATAGGCAAACTGTAGTAATCGATATCGCGGATACGCTCAGAAGTAGAGTCAACGTAGAAAGTAAAGAGATTTGGATAGAAGACGCCGTCACAGCGCAGTCTCTTCCTCAAACTGACGATGCCCGAAGTTCTATTGACTCTGAGGATATGGTGAACAAAGTTCGCTGTTCTGTGAACGTCAATGGTGTACGTTCGTTCGGAGCCTAGTTTGTAGACCGCGGAGTCGAGGACTTCGTATCCTGCGGGAGCTGTGTCGGGCACGAGGATCAGGTAGGCGCGGGCAGCCGCTAGCACAAAGGCTGCGACCACCACGCGTGTCCATATCCGTGCCATGATGGCAGGCGTTCACCTGCACCGCCGTCGTAGGCGCCAACTACTTCTTTCGCCTATCTGAAACAAAAAACACAAGTTAATACAGGTACATACAATAAAACAGGTTTTTTTATATTATAAACTCCGTTTTCACGGTGATACAAAAACAAATTCTCTGTTATATTCCTGCCGTATCTCGAACATAAAATGTACACGAAGAATTTTACACACCGAAGTATGAGCCTCACAAAGAGTTATTGTAAAGTATGTTTGGAGGCTTAGAGTAAATCGTTTGAAAGAAATTGCGCTTGCCTTTGAACGTGTTGTTTATCCTCGTAAAATGTATCCGCTCAATAAATATGTGAAATGAAGGAAAGTTGAGAACGGGTTGGGAATATTAAGCAGTTTTGATGCTGCTAAAAATATTTTAGATACGTAGCCAACGGCTTAAATGGTTCTTTTACATCAGCAACACTGTGAAGCTAAGGCAGCAGTAAAAATATAAAGTGTGATATGACAGCTACAAGAGGAATATACATTCATATTTGTGTATGAATATGTGGTGACGAAAGGTGTTAAAAGTCAAAGCTAACAGCATACGCCAGCAAACAAAGCAAGAACCATCTGAAACGTGTAACAAATCGTTGGTCTGCCTGCTTCCCGAATTGCGGGTTTTTTTAATACAACTAGCTGATGGAACAAGCATATGGCCCACCTGATGTTAAGTGGTATCCATCGCCTATAACAAAGCATTGTCTCGTATATCACGCACGTCAGGCACGTGCCCTACGATGCACTGCCCTGCGTCCATCAACTTGAGGCATACAGATGTTCAGCCTCACGTGCCTGTAATTTCACCGGCACCCACACCCTTCAAACCGAAACACAGCAATGCTGCTACCAAGGAATCCTCAGAGAGATAGGTAATTCTAATAAAAGCCTCGTAGGACGCCGAACTTGGAGACAATCAGGCAAATTCGGGTGTTTCCGTTATCATTCGGAGTGTCGGTTACGGGTCAAAAGATTAATGGCATCAATTAGCAAGTCTATATCGCGGGCTTTCCAATTCCCGGTTTTCCAATTTTGCGGGGGGTTTGGGATCATTTTACACCTGGACCGTGCAGGGTGGACGCTGGGATAATATTTACACTCTGGTTTGGGCAAACAACGGTTGTTTGCAGGTTGTGGGATTTTTACTGATTGGATGTTTTGTCCTAATAAATTTTGGAATGTACTCGTAGAGCTAGAGTAGAGCTTCGAGCAAAAGTAGCTTTAAATCATTATCAGTGTTTTTTATGAAGAAAAAATATTAGGAATTATTGAGGTCCGTCTGCGTATGTGGACTATAAAATAAAGTAGACTGTTGATACTTTACTGGGAAAACATTTCTTACGCGTAGATTTTTATTATTTTATAGCAAAAAAGTAAAACCTTTCCGAAGGTAATTGCTTTTAGTATCGTCTTCAGTAAAGTCTAACTAAACCCTCAGACGAAATGAAATTGTATTTTTCTAAGAACGATGCCTATTTCTTTTATTGATCCTCTTAACATTACCGTTTCATTTTTATGTCTTATTTAACTTCACACTTGAGTATGTTTTTAACATGAACAGCCAGTAACAAAAGTCGATTAACAATTTCCGTTGATACATTTTATCTGGCTTTACCAAGGAAATGGCAACAGACTCTTCACTTAAAGTTCAAGTGAGCAGGACTTGAACTTTCAACAATAAAAACGTACTTTTGACCGTACACACCAGCTTAAAACCCTTATATAAAACTCATTTCATCCCATTCCATTTAGGTAAGTACATAGAAATAAAGGTGTCTACTGTCTATACACATACCAACCAACATTAGAGTACATACGTAAGAAAAAAGGTGCTTAGATGAAAATCTGTAACGACCTACACACGATAAGGTTCAAAGTCTGGAGAAAATTACACCATCCTCTAAAAGCTCGGGCCTTTTATGTCGAACTAATAATTCTTGTACATAAAAGTAAACATAGCCATTCGGGGGTTGAAAAGATGGACCCAGAGTAATTCAACCCTTGCGAATGAGAAGCAACTAGTCTCGCTTAGGGCGGGGGATAAAAGTCGGAAAATCAAAAGCCTCGGCCGTTAGATTACCAAGTTGTATTGTCGAAATAAATATTACTATTTACTATTTTTTCTAATTTCTTATGAGTTAGGAAGATAAATCATCATCATCCTAAATAAGTTTCTAGATTCATCGGCGTACTACGCTTCGCCTACCAGTTCGTGGCCACGATTGATCAATCAATTCGCAAACGGTTGTCGGATTTTTCGTTCGAGATTTAACCTGCCTATAGAATATTATAAAAGAAGTTAAAGTGGCTCTTTTACGGATTTACTCTTTCTGGTTCTAATACTAGAGAGCTTTAAATAAAATAAATAAATGAATATTTTGGACAATTCACACGACACTATCTAGCCCCATATTAAGCAGAGCTTGTTCTATGGGAACCAGATAGCTGACATAATACTTATATGTATAATTTTTTGTAAATACATACTTAGAACATCTTATAACACCCAGACAGAGAACAAACACTTGCGTTCACCACACAAATATTTATTCTCGGTGGGGATCGAACCCACGGCCTACGGCGCAGAAGGCAGAGCTACTAACTGATCTGAGAGGTCAACTTTGTGTTATATAGCCCGCTGTGCATGTATAAGAAGAACAGAAATCACCGGATTTTAGTATTATCGGTCGCTAAATAGCCGCTCATGGACAACCCTAGTCATCTGGGGGTGGGGTACAGAAGGGTGACTAATTGCAAGGGTTACATTCGCATCGTGTTTGGTTACGGAAAAATATACTGTGAATGTGTGAGTGCTAGTCATTTGTTTCGGCAGTGCTAACGAGAAAACGAGAACATTCTGTTGTTTTTATGAATATTTAATTTTCAGAACATAGATACCTATATGGTTAACTTTAAAGTGGAGCTTTATGCAGGTTGTATGCTGCAGTTGTAAACCAAAGTTTTAATGGGTAAATTGCATTGAATGTACGTCCATTTCCTATGGTTTATCCTACGTTATATAAACTTTTCGTTGTTGGTATTACCAGCAATAAAAAGTTTTGTAATGTGCAAATCACTTTTTCAGACACTACTGGAGAGAACCACGATAACTGGCTAACAGTTCAACTAGTAGTAGGTTTTTCTTCTGCACTATTTATTGCTTGGGTTCGATTATCTCCCACTTTCCTGTGACTGAGTGTATTACACTGTGACTGAGTGTATTACACTCAGTTACAGTGTAACACAGTCACAGTCACAGGCTCAGTCACAGAAATATGCCCTGGGTTTGAAATAGTGGGAGATAATCGAACCCATGGTTATGTCAAGTATTATCTATCAACTTTCTTGTTCCCATTGTAATGTCTGTCTAGTGTCATATCGAGAAGTATTGTTTTAATCTCTAACTCTTATTGAAATCGTGCATAATCCATTTATTAAAATGCATGCTTTTTATAGTCAACAAATTTATAGAATCACCATGGCAACACCACAGTTTATTGTAGCAATACCATAGACAAGTACCTAGTAATCAAATGTCCGGCATGGGGTGGAAGTGGAAGCGATGAGAATCGAATCCGGGATCCCCGACAAGTTTAATTGATAGCACCATTAGCGCATCGTCTGAGGCGAGATAAATAATGGATAGGGTTTCCAAGGATACTACAGGGGAAGCTGGGGTGAAAGGAGGGGAAATCTGGAGGAGAAAGGGGAGAAGCTGCGAATGGAATTGGCATTGAATGGTTTGATGAAAGCGATCCTTGTTTTGTATTACCAGGTATATTCTGTAAATATTTTTGTTACAAATATCTTGTAATACCGAGCATCAATACTTGAAAAACTTCGATTACATGACATGTGCACAAACCTGCCTATATAGTCACCTCTCTCTAGCCTCAAAGGTTTGCTGTAGGAAAGGTTTGCTAGCCTTTGTACATGTCCTCTATTTCTGTTGTTTTCCTATGTTTTGTATTGTGTGCAATAAAGAATTAAAACTACTTTTCTTAACCTTAATAAACCTTTTCCACCAAATATAAATTAATACTCTGTGCCTGTAAGTGAAGGCAATCTACTTTCCGAAGACGTCTCTATTTCAACATTGTTTTTCGTAATCTAATATACTAGTTTGTAAGCCAAAATTAATGTTTATTTTAACAACAAAACGTAAGCAATATCCAACCTTATCTTCTTAGGCCAAGAGGTATTTTCTAATAAGATTAATGAAAGAGAAAGACTACTGCGGTCGTAATTATGTCCCGTATTTGTCAGTATGGGGTTTAATTAAGATACCTAAGGCTTCTAAGCGAAGGCTGCATTCAGTTAGACTTAGACTTTCTACCTACACGTTAGTAGAAAGATACACATGAGACTATACACTGCTCGCTCTTATGTCCTAGAGGTAACCGCAATACATTACTATGCAAACTTTCAACGATATTTGGTTTGAACGAGATCTAGTCAGTAGTTTTTTTTTTATACGTCATGAATCGTAAACCGCAATTTAACTCTCTGCGAGGCAATGCTTTGTTATAGGCGATGGTTACCGCTTAACATCAGGTGGGCCATATGCTTGTTCCATCAGCTAGTAGTACAAAAAAATAAAACATAAATTTTTTTTTCGACAAACTACAAGAACCTTTATATTATGTTACTTGTTGCTACGGAACCCTTCATGGGCGAGTCCAACTCGCACTTGGCTGCTTTTTAATAATTATGGCTGAGAACTGAAAGGAAGCAGGACCTAAATTATAATCATAGCTTAAACTAATTAACAGCGTCTTCTATGTTTTCAATTCCAACTTTATTGTATCTTACTGTTCTACATAATTAAGCCTTCTTAAAAAAACGTAACGACCCATCGAATACAACTTACCATTTTTCTGAATGTCTTCGTATTTCGTCTTCAATTTTTAAGTCATCTGAAACAAAGATAAATACAATTTAAGCACCATTGCAGACATATTGATTTAAAATGAAGCTATAAGCTTCATGAGCCTACTTCTGATAAGTTACTCCCAAAAAACTTCCATAGGGCCTAATTGAAAATTCATTTGAATTCTCATTTTTTTTTCCTACCTAGAATTAATTGAAAGGGCACTGAACATTTTGTATAGAAATAAAAGAGTGAACAATTTTTTTTACATGACAATGCAAGGGAATTTTTACAACCATAGGAAATTAAAAATTAACACTTTGTTAGCTGGAACAACGTAAAGCTTAGATATACTTGAGCCTATATTTGGTAACATAATGAATGTTTGTGGCCTATTTTGATATCAACATGAAATTGCCGCTTTGTTTCCATGCTACCAAATGAAATGGCAAATTTGGTTCAATTACACCTACTACTGATTAATAATTATCCGACTAATAAGCGGTTTTGATGAATTTAATTTATGCTCGCTGAATTGTGGTAATAACAAACGTAACTGATTTACTGATTACAACCGCGAAACCTAGCTTGACGGGATCCCACATAAATATTTGGTGTCCTAAAATATCTACCTTATTTTCATTCAATATCAATAGGTTATAAGATAAATACAACTTTTAAATAAGGGTGCAATTGTGTTGCCACTCACCCTTAAATCCGTAAAGAGTATTACGAATGACAACACAGTCCCTTACAACGCCGAGTACCAGGGTAGCATAGCAAGTGAGAATATAATTTTCTTAGAGCGCCTCGGGTGCACGCACTTGACTCGAGAGCCACTCGGTGGACGCTGAATCAGACGTGTCACTCCTCGGTTAGAGAACGTGCCTCGTCTTTATGAGCTCCTGGTAATTTGTTACTTCATCTTTCTTTGAAGTTTTACTGGTTTGTACCTCATTCTTTGAAGTATTTCTGCTAAAAGAATTATAAGTGCGCCTCTTAAAGCGAATCATTTGTTCCTGAAAAGTATAGAAGAATAAACAAATCGTGATTTCTGGGACCATTATTAGGTGACTACAAAAGTCTGAGGATTTTGATGTTTCACAGCATATTGATAACAAAAACTGAATGTTTAGGACATCTAAACTTTAGGTTATGCTATAAGAAGCGAAATTAAAAAAAATGCGTAGCTGTAATGTTTTTTACTCAGTTTATTCAGCTTCATATAATAAGAATCCCCGAGCGTCAGACAGGGTCTACAATGCGCTTACACTCGACATGAGTGGCCACTCGGTGGCCGCTGAATACGGCCTCTCTCACCCTGTCGTCGCTTTGAGGACGTGCCTCGCGTTATAAACTCCCAGTTATTTTCTACTAAAAACGTACATACATAAAAAGACTACTATTTCATTGAACTATGCAGTTTTCTTCGAAAATAGTCGAATGTTACGTCAGTTTTAAGAGAGATTTCAGAGTTGCTCTCCTGTTATTACATCCAACAAGCGCGCGAGACAATATTGAATCAATATCATCTCGTTTCACAAAGAGACAGTCGTTAAGAAAAATACAAGACGGAAGTTACCGAAGAAAGCTTTTATAAACTCTGAAACCGATACTAAATTGGGACTCAACGACTCAACTCAGACATTGCGTCTCCAATTTAGTTTCGATCAGAAAGAGCTTGAATAAGATAGTCTGTCTAATTTGCATTTTTTTAACAATTCCACAACTTCAGTAAAGCTCCTAACTTTCACGTGTCACTGACTGTTCTGCTTGCAGGATTAGTGCTCCGACATCTGCAAATCCATATTTGAAACAGCATAGCAGAATTTGCATTTTCCAGTGATTCCCGATTTTAATAAAAAGCCACAGGCTGACGATGAATGGCACCCCCGAAATAAAAGGGCAGAGAGTAATCTGCATGTGTGGCACGCGTACTCCGTTTGAAGATAAACGACCCCATATCGAATTCAATCCAATCTACTTGTCTCATCGGGTACGGCTCATCGAAAAAAATCAAGGTTACACTGAGTTATTTCACGCGTTATCCTTTACAAACGGATGTGGCAATGGCAGGAAGGATTCTTTTCAAAAAAGTTTGCAAGATCTTTGAATGATACGCGAAATTGTCCGACGATTAATGGCCTATCCACATTGATGCTTTTGACTTCGTTTTAAGAAATAAATTGCACACATTTTCATAGCTGCGAAGTTTGATTTCTATTTTATATCGCCATTCTTTGTTTCGCAGGTCAACAAAGCGTGCAAACCCACTCTTAAATTGATGATGAGAAGTGGAATTCCTTGCCAGCGTCTGTCTATCCAAACACCTATAACATGGAAGTTTTCAAGACAAGAGTGAATCTTCACAAGAATCATGACAAGAGTGGGGTATCTTCTAGGTAAGCATGCTACACCGTCGACCGCATCATTACTTAACAGCAGGGGAGATTGCGGCAAACACAAGCTTTAAAGACTAAAAAAAAGGATTTCCTGAAAGGGTTTCCAGGAATCGCATACACATCACGCAGCGAGACCTCCAAGTGCGATGAGGCTCAAATCGAAATGGATTCCAATCGGCTCACGTGAGCCTGATGAATAGGGACATTTCCACATCACAATAGCTTTAACTGACAGTAGGGGCACACAGATAACGGATAATTCTCGTTATATCCATTGACGCAGACCTACTGAGACTGACATATTTTGACATAGTGTGATCAAATAAATGAAAGGTTTAAAAACTGCATAAAGCCTTCCCTCAACCTGTCGATCCATGATAATTTCCATTCCAGAGATTCCAGAAGGTTCTCTTCTCTTTCAAATTCAAATTTTTAAGTGTTTGAATTTAAACTGAACACGGAAGTTGAAATCAAAAATCCCAGTGTATCTACTGATACGAAAGCTGTGTTATTCTGTGTTCCAACTTTATAGACGAAGTTTTAGTTGATTTACTCGTATTTCCGGTTTCTGATGCAGAAGTTGACTTTTAGCCTTTCAGCCGTTGGTTGTGTGGGGAAATTGGGAAAAAGTTTTCAACAAATATATCGAGGGTTGATTAATTTAAAGTATTTAAACCCAAACAAAAGTTTCGGAGATTTTGTTTGTTTGTATCATTACAAAAATTGAGAACCTGTTTTTATAAATCAGGCAACGTTTTTTATGACTGTGTAATTTTGTTAATATTAAGAAGACGAGCTGGTATGCCCGAGCTTTGCCCGGTTTTATAATAATATTTTTCGATCTTACTAACAGCGCCACCTGCTGGAATAGCTAAAATAAGCTTATGTATAAGATGATTAATAGATAAAGTTGATTATTAAAAACAATAAAAAAAGATTTTCTAAAAAATTATCCCAGCTATATTAATCGATTTATCACTCTCGAAACCTTCTGTATACTAATTTTCATGTAAATCTCCAGACTTTTGTGTCGAGTGTTTACGTAGAAGTTCAATAGATGGCGTTCTCCGTGACACTAATTCGTGATTTCGACTACTCGGCAAGAGATGGCGCTAATTTTTTTTATTATTAAAATAACTTTTAACACGATACTTTTCTGAAAATGAAACCTAGCTAGATCGATTTATCGCTCCCGAAACCCTCTGTATACTTAATTTCATAAAAATCGTTGGTGCAGTTTCCGAGATCCTAAATATATATATATATACGTATATACAAGATTTTCTCGTTTAAAGGTTTAAGATTTAACATCTCAATTGCACCGGCATCTCTTCGTTTTATTTTCTTGGTCCTCATTTAATTGCTCCACCGTTAAATATTTTATGAGCTCCAAAATGTTCTTACTTTTATTCGCTTTTTATGATGAGACGACAGTTTTAATTAGTGCCAGATGTACGAACTGATTTTTTGAATTCATTATAGCAAGTTTTTCTCTCATACTACTGGGTAAATCTCGAATTAGGTAAAGGTAGTATAATGAAGTAACTGCACATTTCAAAGTTATTAAATCTTATACCTTTAAACGAGAAAATCTTGTATATATATATATATATATATATATATATATATTTAGGATCTCGGAAACTGAGCCAACGATTTTCATGAAATTAAGTATACAGGGGTTTTCGGGGACGATAAAACGATTTAGCTAGGATTCATTTTAAGAAAATGATTATTTCTTTCCGAATTCAATAATTAAACATAAACTGAATATGTGACTGCTCCTGCCATCTATTGACGATTGTGAGCAACTAACTGCAAGCATGTCTAGCAGATGGCGTTGTTCTGTAAGAATAAACCAGTAAAGATGATAAATGTGACTCTTATGATTTCTTAAAAATACAAATTAACGAAAAAAAATCCGAGCGAAGCTCGGTTACCAACTGCTAGTATAAATAAAACGACAAATTTTCCACTGAATGACGAACTACGTAGAAATTGAAAAATATGTACAGGACATATAAGTATTGAATTACTAGTCATGCGTTGTCTCTAACATACATTTCCAATCATTATCTGATACGGTGCAACAGCTTTTACTATGAAAGTATGCAGAGCTTGGTACAAATAAATAGTTGCATAAAATTCGAGCGATAAAAACATCGATAAACTGCAAAACATAATCCTTGTAAATAATACACCCTTTGCAAACGGGCGGATCGGGCTCGTAAACAGGCATTATTATATTAATTTCACAATACAACGCCCTGGAAGCTGGTGCCACCCGCCGCCGCCGGCAGCCTTCTAGACAGTTTATGGCGATGGGCTCTGCTATGATACAGCTTTGTTATTGCTACATAAACCTCTGAGGCGCACTCAGAGGTTCCTCCTTTCACCACACTGGTTTAAAAGAACCAGTGACATGATAAGAAGAAGAATTGCTACATAGATTTCACTACGATTTGTATACAAACACAAGTAAAATAACGCATTTAAACAACCCTTTATTAGTTTTGAATATTGAAAACTTGAGAAGATCTATTTACAACGTGAGTCAACTAGATTTTAACATATTATTTATCATTGTGTACTGTACTAATTATAATATCGCATTTATTATAAACACAATCTGATGATTTGATATTTTTGCTGATACATAATGTGCAGCTCTCATTTCATTATTTTCACAAAATATTTATTTCGTACATTATTGAAACTTCATTATCTTTATCTGGCACAAATTGTTGGGCTGTACCAGAAATGTATTTTCATTAAATTTTACTGCAATATTAATTTCAGCATTCTTCCTCAAAATAAAATGGAAAGCGCTTGTCATTAAAACTATTTGGTATACTACCAAAAAACGTGAAACACGAAAGGACTTTTTGTATAAAAATTTAAGCGCAAAAGCCGTTGTGCAGTATAGTCACAGGTGATGACAAGGCAGTAAGGAAAGTATCGATCAACGAAGGTCGCCGTCCTATGATTGCTCGAACGGCATTGTGAATTCAAGAGATTGCACTTAATGATGGGTTGTTTGACTGTACCGCGAGCGATGATGATGTAAATTAATGTTAGATATTGATAGAATACACGGGGTAAAAGACAATTCTAGAAAACTTTAACGGGACTTCCAGACCAGTAAGTATTCAGATACTATTAATTTTGTGGGACGAATATAATTGGTGACTGTTTCAATACCAACCTAAATAGATAGGATTTAACTTAAAATATACGTTTAATAAGATGATCACTCAATCACGTCGTGTAGGTACTGAGGTGCACTTGGTTTATTAGGCCCGTGCATTTCGATTTTCCCGGTTAATAGCAGTGAAAACCCCAAAATAACAATAATAATAATGAAGACAATCCACACAATACTATCTTCTAGCCCCAAACAAAGTAGAGCTTATACTAAGAACCAGATAGCTGATATAATGCTTGAATACATTTATTTTTGCTCTATAAAATCCACTTACCAAAATACGGTCAGTGCTTTTTCATTTCCCAGCAAAAGTGAGACGTAGAGTGGTCGCGCCGTTAGCAGAAATCTGCCGAGTGCAATTCAGTTCAGAATTTCCGCACCTCGGCGCTTTTGTGGCCAAGATCCTGCCAAATGTAGACCACAGATGAACTGGGCACGTCGACAGTTTTAATACGCTTGAGGTTAGAGTACAAATGTTTTAGAACATGTGGGTGGAAGGTTGTCTCTCGTTTTAATCTGCCTGTGGAATACCACTTAAGTATCTTATTTATGTACTAGTCTTTCTTATTTACTAGAGACTATCGTTCCCCCCCGGCTTCGCACGGGTGGTAAAAAAGAAAGGAAGTGTTAAATGTTAAGTCATTGTCTTTAAATTTTTCCACCCATACGAAGCCGGGACGGCTCGCTAGCTAGCCAATGATACTCATAAATAACATGGATTTTTATTGGTCAAAGAATGTTCAAAATCAGTCCTGTAGATCCATAGGTTGTCCCCTGTAACCTCGCAATCTTTTACAATACATTATTATCCATAGATCTCGTCTGAGATCTCGCTTATTTTGATGAGAAACTACAACTCGTTTAAGTAGTTTGTGGAATTTCCACTCGCTTGGCTCGCTCATATAAACAATTACGCGTTGCGTATCCGATATCACAAACGAGATAGGTGTAAAGGTTATAGCACATTATACCGGCACCGCAACAGCACCGCTCCAAACCAGCAATTAACTTGTCATTCAATTTAGAGCATTAAATCGTGTGTAGTATAATATATTTCATAATGTCAATATGAAAAAGCCAACGGTGGGCAGTCAGCGCGCTTGCCGCTACCACACAACTCGACTCGCAGCCCGCGTGCTGCAAGCGAGCGGACCTTGTGCGCACAGCGCGCCGACGGCATGCCTATTACGCGCCGACTCCGAGTCGGCAGCGAAAGCGAGGCAAGTGTTCAATCATAAATGCCATATAACAATATTGAGTTCGCGGTGACAGCAAGCTTGCACCTCGCAGCCACCGCGCTGACTGTGAGCTTACACGTCGCGGCCGGCGCGCGGACTGCGAGCTTGCACCTTGCGGACAACGCGTAGTTAGCGCGCTGGCAGCTAGCCGTAGTCTAAATTCGAGGCGACGCCGTGCTGCAGCTGCGCAGTTGCGGTGCCGGTATAATGTGCTATAACCTTAAACTTTCACACATTTTGCGATACAAAATGACCACGATGCTTGACCACTAAGGTCAACGGCCGTACGTTCTATGTTCTAGTATGGCTTAGCGTCAACGATTATGTAATGAAGGTAGCTTAGATACTAGAAGTTACATAATACACCTTAATGAGCTTATTGATGCTGTTAATGTAAGTTCTAGAGAAGAATTTGAGAGTTTATTCCTCATTCATAATTCACGGAAAACTAAAACAACACTACACACTTTGTTACACCATTTATAACCCAAGACTGATGTGGTTTAACTTGGAATGTATATAGGAAGTAAGTAACCTGGATATGAGCTACTTTTTATTCCGAAAAAACAACGGGAAAGGGAACGTAGTGGCCAACCTAACCTTCAAATCGCACAAGCATCACGCAACAGAAATACATACAGTGGCAGTCCTTGATTCTCAGTGGTAGAAGCCTCCACAAAAAGTACATTTTTAACAGACTTCAAATCAAATAAAGAGGAGGTTCTCAATATTCAGTTGTATTTGTGATATAAGTTCGTCATATATGAGTCGTTGTTTTTTTTGGAAGGTCCAGATTAGTCCCATAGAAATTTCATGAAATCGCTTCAGCAGCCATGAAGGTTCTCAAGTTTTTAAATCTATATTTCACTTTTTTTATTGATTTTATTGCGTTTTACTACACTTATGGAAATCACAAAGAATCCACCCGGCTGTTAGTTATTGGGACAAAAAAATCGATATTATTCTTGTTCTAGAAATCGCATTTCAAGATGCAGGAAACGCCACACAGAAACATCGCCAGACCTCAGATGCAGTGCATCCATAATGTTACCGTACGCTACAAGAGTTTTAGCACCGACACTTACGCGAAATGGAAACCCGTTACTGCCAAGAAGAACCATTCTCAACCTTACCACACCGTGATAGTGGTTGAAATTGAGCAATGTTTAGTATTTATTTTGAGTGATATCTTTGCAAGATTATTTGCAACGAAAAGTTTTGCAATACTTTATGCAAATAGAGATGGAAATCGGATACTTTGTGATCTGTCGGGTGATTGTGTAATTCTGTTGCTATCAAAAGTATGATACTAACAAATATATGATACCAACAAGGAATAGCGACCATGTATCTTGTTGCCATAATTTTTCGACCGCTATTTATCTGTTGCCATACTAGTTTTACAACGTCCCTATTCGCTATCTCATGTTTATTACGTCATCATTACATCTTGTTGCAATCGTTCCTTGTCAAAATTGAGTTTGTTCCTACCAGTTTTTTATTGCAATCGAAGTTCAAAATTAACAGAGCGACAAGGTTTTGATTGCAACAAAAGATACGCTCACCCCTCTGTTTTTGTTTACATTTATTAAGATTTAGAAATATTTAGCAATAATTAGGTTAATTAGGTCACAAAAACAATAATTAAACCAAGTCATGCGATATTAAAGCTTAATTTCATAATTAACAAATATTAATATTCAACACTAAAAGTAAATGCTGGTAAGTAATTTTAATTAATTGGACTAATGAAGCTATTTGAGGGAATTTAACTTTCGATGAATTATGTTTATTATTGCTGTACGGCAATCAAACAATTAAAACTTTTAACTAGTCAGAGAGTCAATGACTAATTGTTTCTTACTTTGTAAGAAACAATTAGTCATTGATTGATTGGTCCAGACTGGTCCAATCTAGCAAAGGACAATGGAGATAAAAAAGCAGGGAAAATGGTAGGGAGGCCTTTGCCATGCAGTGGGACAAGATAAGCTGAAAATAAAAATAAAATAGTTATTACGAATGTAGGAGATGCTTATGATAATGTGAAAGCACAGATAATCTGTCACAGATAAGTTCTAAAAATCACACATTGCCACAACTTATCAAACTTTTAAATTGGTGGGTTTTTTTACGTTATTATCTTGATGTCTTTTTAATCCTAGAACATTAAACGAGGCAAGGCAAAAAAAATCGACATTATTAAAGATAAATGCGCCACGGGCTCCCAGACTTTGTGTAAACCACAGGAAACAACTTTGTTCGTATTATTTCAAATATTTTACTATTATGAGAGGTTATGATCTTGATATGCTACACACGTTTCAAATTATCGAGAGATATCCTGATGGAGGGGAAAGTGTGCCGAAAGCAGTTTTTTTTTAATAATTTATAGGCTAGCGCTTAGCCGCAATCTCACCTAATGTTAAATGATGATGCAGTCTACGCTGTAGCGCGCTCACCTAGAAGATACTACCAATTTTATCTTTTTTTAAAAACGTCTTAGGTCTAAATCGTAGGTATTCGAAAAACAGACGCCGCGGACGAGTTTCACTCTTTGACTCTCCGCATTATAATTATAAGTTTAAAAAACTTGAGAAACCGACTTCATTGCCAAACGGCTAAACAAATTTTAATGAAATTTGTTTGGGACAATCTGGACGTAAGAATAACCTTCCAAATAAAAAAATAATTTTCAAAATCGGTTCATAAATGACGAAGTTATGCGGTAACAAACATAAAAAAAAATACAACCGAATTGAGAACCTCCTCCTTTTTTATTGGAAGTCGGTTAATAAAAGTGGAAGCGAAGCGCTTAGTGCGGGAAGGTGTATCTACCATGAATGTATGCCTCGTCTCCGACGTCTGGTGGTCCGATGATGGAATGGGGGTGGGGGAACAAGTTGTAAAGTTCCAGGGTACAATCCCCGAAATGTATCTTATAAAAGTCCGATAAGTCAGCTACTTTACGACGATGCTCGAGATTATGAAGTTTAGACTCGACCCTTACTAAATACACATAAACAGTTGAGGTTCACGTATTAGGATTAACATTTTTTTTCCTGTGTGTAATCCGATTACACACAAGATAGTTGCACGCGAGTGTTTTTATTTCTTTTAACATCAAAGTATGCGAACGATAGGGTCGTTGACGGCGGCCTACCCTATAAGACATTTCAAAGTGATCCTTGTGATGCAACTGAATATACAATTTTTGACTTTGGTGGTCTTTGTTGTACTGTTATGAATAAATGCTTTTTTACTTTGACTGACTTTAAAAACTAGTCTTCTGGATTTGGCAAACCCATTATACCCCCATTATATTTCAATTTGTCGCGGGTCAATGCGCAAGAAGATCGTTAGCTTTGCCTTTGATCGCGTCCCATTGATTATGGTATTGTAAAACAATACTTGCTGCGAAATTAGTTGCTTTCAGCTGTAATTTACATAAAATAAAACTCTTCTGGCTTTTGTAAAGATATTATTATTGATTTGGATATCACGCGAAAAAATACACATGCGGTAGCCAGTTTAAAAAAAAGCAGCCAAGTGCGAGTCGGACTCGCCCATGAAGTGTTCCGTAGCATCAAGTAACAAAATATAAACTTGTAGTTCGTCGAAAGGTAAATTGCGGTTTACGATTTATGACGTATAAAAAAAAAACTACTGACTAAATCTCGTTCAAACCAAATATCGTTGAAAGTTTGCATAGTAATGTACAACATATATTTTTTTTAGTCTTATCATTCCCTTATTTTAGAAGTTAGAGGGGGGGGGGCAACTTTTTTCAACTTTGGAAGTGTCTCTCGCGCAAACTATTCAGTTTAGAAAAAAACGATATTAGAAACCTCAACATCATTTTTGAAGACCTATTCATAGATACCACCCACACGTATGGGTTCGATGAAAAAAAATTTTTTGAGTTTCAGTTTGAAGTATGGGGACCCCCAAAATTTATAGTTTTTTTTCTATTTTTGTGTAAAAATCTTAATGCGGTTTACAGAATACATTTACTCGCCAAGTTTCATCAGTGTAGCTATTATGGTTTCGGAGAAAAATGGCTGTGACACGGTCGGACAGACAGACAGACAGACATGACGAATCTATAAGGGTTCCGTTTTTGCCATTTGGCTACGGAACCCTAAAAACCAATAACTAAAATTTATAAAATTTTCAATGAACCAAAAATGACCTAAATAAATAACAAATTCATGCAAAAGATTTTTATGGACATAAGCATAGTATAATATATAGTATATTCAATCATATGTAGTGCAATACATATGATTGAAACCATAGGTTCCCGAACTAGTAAAAACTGTGTTTCAGGAACCATTTCTATTGCTATTTTTGCTCAAAAGACCCATTTAATAATGTAATAAAATTTATTTGTCGGGTAATTTTATCACGATGGCTTTACCATGAAAAGCACGACTGCAAATTACGATCCCGTTTATCAAGAATCCAAAGCTATACCATAAATAATACCGCCAAGGCTAAGTAACGGAACTGTCCAGTATCCCATACAATCCATACACGTCTAGGAGACCTTTTAAAAGTTCCCACAAGGTTCAATGCAAATTAAACCTAATAGTACTGAAATAGAGCTTCTTATTCGACCAACAGTGCATTTACTTGCAACAAGCAAAGCACCAAGATCTCTACAAAACATATCTAGTTATATTCAAAGTTATTTGAACCAGTATGTCTTGATTAAAAGCAGAAATAAGCGCATTCGGAAAGTAGACCTAGAAACGAGTATTACTAGTTACTAAAAACGTATTAATTGGTTCTTTATTTCCAATTAGCGAGATACAATTTTCTGTATTTAATGTACCTGCACTACTAATAAACGAGACAATTTGCTCAACTGGCAACTCTTGTAAAAACACAGGGAAAAACATTTTCGTTCGCAACATAAATGTTTGTTCAGCCTCTCGGCTGGTGTGGGTGTAAAATGCATTGTAATTATGTATGACGTGTGCTCGGTGCAGTTCCAAAAATAACAAAAAATAATATTCCATTCTCCAAAGTACCTACAAGCTCCGCGTTGAGGTTAGTTGTGAAAAATATCCACCATATTTCTTAATTTTCTCTACTAAGCACAATTTCTGGATAAAAGCGCGTGTG